>OY997270.1:348452332-358452332 GCA_963921465.1 Triticum timopheevii | reverse complement strand
GGTCCCCCACAGTTTGTAGTCTTCCTGCGTGTTGATCTTGTTCTTCATGCCTTTGTAGAATGGGTGGATGACGTTGGCTGCAACATCAGTCAAGGAGTCGTACTCTTTTCCGGTGTATGGAACTCTCCACTTGCGCTGAATGTCGATGAACTTGTTGGGGTTGATGTCCATACCGAACAACTTCAACTTCTCTTTGTCGCTTTCAATGCTGAAACCGGCAAATGTGAACAACTTCTCATGCTGCAGCATCTCGGTCAGGCGCTTGGGCCTGCAAGGGCAGAGACATTTTAGAATATTTTAGCATTACTTTGATGTTTGAATTATTCATTTTTGTTTTTGTTTTACAAGCAATTAATCCATGAAGTAGTTTTTTATGTAGGATAAACAATGGATGAATGTACTTCAAAAACTAGTAAAGAAAGTTCTGAAATTAATTTAAGTACATCATGTTATTCTTCTTCTTGGATTATACATAGTTTCAATTAACGTTGTATGTTCTGCATTGGTACTAGTTTAGTCTAGTTTGGTTGAAATGGGATAACACAGAACCAGTGCTTCACCAAGTCCTTAGTTTTTTTTCTTACGAAAATAACATTAGATCAAATTCAGAAAATACTTCACTACATCAAGTTCAGAAACATCTTTTTTAATACATCGAGTACATAGACTACTCTATTGTATCAACTTCAGAAACTTCACTAGTCGATCAACTTCAGAATTTAATCTTCCGCTAGATTTTCCCAATAGTAATCCATTGCATCAGGTTCATAAATACATTCTATAGTATATCTACTTGAGAAAATGCAGTAGTGCATCCACTTTTCACAAACCACACTAGCACATCTAGTTGGGAAAGCAAGTATGATTAATTTTTCAGGATACAGTACTAATAAAAGAGATAAACCATATGCAGGGCAAATGAGTAAGATTGCTCACCATTTTGTGGCCGCTGCGATGTGGTACACCAAGCAGAGTTCGTCGACGCACAACTGCAGGACTACTGCCTTCTGGGGAGGTTCATCTTCGTTGGTGTAGTGCACACCAACGCCGACGATCCTACGAACCCTGCCACCAAGCATCCTCCAAAGCCTGGAGATCACCTCGTCGGCCTTTTATGGTACGCTGGTGCAGACGATCTCCAGCGTCTCGTTGCCGTGGAGCTCAACCCCTTTGATGGTTGTTCTGTACTCGTGCTTCTCGCCGGAGACGTTTATGTCGACAAGGTTGCTCCTCTTGTCCGACATCTCGGCATGATGACGCTTGGCGGACGGTTCCTCCGCCATGGCCTTACTCCGGCGACCGTGGGCTTTGGAGAGAGAAGTCTTTGGTTTGTGTTCAGTGGAAATGGAAGCGGCAATGGTGGTTTGTGGGAACGAGGGAGAGGTGGAAGAGAATGGATTTTTGTGGAGTGCGTGGATGGGGATTTTGCAGTAGGCGGTTCGTTCGGGGTCGTGTGTGTAGTGGGTGTTGTGGCGTGGGGGTCACCGTTTTAAAGTATTTACGTATTTTTTTAAAGTATTGTTTATATCAAGATAATCTGTGAGTAGCTTTTACAGATAAATTAGATTTTCACCAGTGAGGGATGTATTATATTCGCATTTTGCTTGAGGTAATTATTTTCATGTACTGATGGTGTTTCTGAATTGGGACTGGCAGGAGCAGGCATAGCTTTGTTTTTTCAAAAACGATTTTTTTGAGTCGTTAACTGGTCTGTTTGTTTTACTATGCCTTTTTGTACTACCGACTGAGATTTATCAGTACTGATGTACTACAAGAGTTTTATACTTTTCCTTGGCATTTTTTTTGTTGCTGAGTTACTGGTTGATAGTAGCGTTTTGCATCAGATATATCCAGATAAGTTTTTTCAAATTTATTTTGTGACTGCATTCAAAAGGATTATCAAATGCTTTAAATAATAATGTCACTGCTTCAGCGGGCACAAATCAGAAATTATATCAGTACTGATGTGTACTCAGCCTTTTACTGACGTCTGAGAGTTATCAGTACTGATGTACTACAAGATTTTAAATTTTTAATTGACATATTATTTTTCCTGAGTTACTGGGTCACAGTATCGTTTTGTGTCGGATACATACAGATAAGTTTTTTCAAACGTATTTTTGTGACTGCTCCAGCGGGCACAAATCAGAAACTAAAAAATAACTTTAGTTCTGATCGAGAGTAATTGACGTTAATCCTAAATAAGTCTTGGTAACGACAGTGATTGTGAAATGCTTCATCATTGTGTGCTGATGCCACTGAGACTACAAGGTTATTTTTTAGCTGACGCAGCAGGATAACCACTATGTATTGTTCAGTCTTGAGCTTCTCCTAACTGTCCCTGAATGTTGTGCCTTGCTGGCGCTCTTTCTAGGCCGTGCCTTGGCAGCTTCATCGTCAGTTTCAGTTTCCTCGCCTCTGACACTGTCATCTTCATTGTCTTCGCCTGATTGGCCATCATTCTCATCAAACTCTTCCTCTTCATCGTCTTCATTTGATTGGTTGGAACTCTGTACCTTGCCCTGTTTATGTTCAGCTCCACCGACCTCCTTGCCCACTTTGCACGTGCGGGCATTATGTCCGTCAGTCCCCCCACACTTGCGGCAAGTGTATCTGTTACGTGTGCTGTCTCCATTTGTAGAAAGCTGGGTGGCTCCAATCTTTTTGTTCTTGTTGACAGTGGCATCTGTGCGGAGTGGGCATGTGCGGTAGTTATGGTTGCTCACGACGTTGTAGAAACCGCATGCCCTTATCCCGAGGGGTTTGCCGTCCGGGCCAAATTCCACGCGCTTGATGGGGCGTGGTGGCTTTTTGGCTGCTGCTTGCGTCTTGCTCTTCCTACCCTTTGTGTTTGAGAATATTGGGGGTTTAATCACCCTTTCCTGCTGCTGCTGGTAGGATGTGCTATTGTCATGTCGTTCGCCTACAGCACCATCAAGCTCATGATCTCGCATGTTAGTTTGTCGGCGCTCTTGAGTGTGCACATGGGCAAGCTCCGGTTGCTGCTGCTCTTCTTCCTCATTCTCAAACGGGTCAATAGATCCCAGATGGTTCATCTTGGATAACATTGTAGCAATATCCTGGTCAATGGCTTCATTGTCCGCGACACCTCCATTTTCAGCCGAATGCATGGCGTCGAGTTCTTGTTCAAGTTTGTCCAGGACGACCCGCGCCCTTGCCATTTGCTCTTGGCTTCTCAAGCTTTTCTTGTGCACCCTCATGTTCAGCGTCAGCAGCGAGCTTTCAATGCAGTATTGGGATGCCTTGTTTGACGCTACTGTCCTCAAGTCATTTCTATCAAATGTTGGCTGGATGTTCGGGCGTTTGGTGTATCTCCTGAGTATGTATTTCTCTGGAACGCTGGCAGCCTTAATTGTCTGCATCATGCACAGGACATGCATGCAGAAAAGACCTGTATTTGTTTTTGGAAGAGGTGCATGTTTTTTGTCATTTCATTCGAACAAAAACTTTTTGCAAAAAAAGTAGTACAGTATGTAACATCTTTTTGTGAGTGGTTGTAGCGCACTAGGTACTTTGTGGGCTCTTCCGTCTCTGTCGCCGTGAAGAGCGTGCTCAGTTTCAGCCTATCTCTAATCTCGCTGTACACAGCTCGTGTGTACAGCTTTGCCATCTGGGTGTCAAACCCATAGTAGGTCAGCGTGTTTTGTTCCTTCTGCAGATGCAAGAATGATGATCATATTGTTAGTTTTCTCACAGGAAAAACTTCCAATAAAGTTTTTACTTTAGTAAGCATGTTATTTTTATGTCTCACGACAAGTGATAGAAATATACCCGGTTACCCATTGTCTCCTGGTTCTCTGTCTGCCTCCTGGTCTTGACGCATGAGTTTACCTAACTGACAAACCTGTGTAGGTTATGTCTCTCATTAATGTAGTTCTTCTTGAGCACATAGTTCAGGCTCTCACTTTGCTCTGTGGATGTCATCTTGGCGCAGGAAATTTTCTTGAAGTAGGCTGATATCCACTTCTCACGCTCGTTCCACATGCCCACCATTGTGGCATCATCGTGGAGGTTGTACTTATCCATGAGTCTTTTCCAGGCATCCTCAAACTCCGTTGGCATGAGGGGCCAGTTGAGAATTGATGTGAATTCATCTTTAAGGTCATCGTGCAGGAAATACATGTACGCAAGGTGTTCCCTGTACTTCTTCATAATGTGCCAGCGGCATAGCTTATGTACTGTGTTCTTGAAAACATCTGCGATCGCCAAAGCCATTGCCGGGCACTGGTCTGGTAATGAGGAAATAGACTGTGAGTGGTCAGCAGAGATGGTTGTGCATATATACGAATAGAACTGACACAACATTTGTTTTGTGTTACTTTACTTTTTGTTTTTGGAAGGGGGGTGGTTGTTGGGGGTGGTTTTAGCGGTTGTACCTGTGAGGATGCATGTAGGAGCCTTCCTTCTCATGCACCTTAAAAATGTCTTGAACAGCCACTTGAATGAATCTGCATCCTCATCTCTTATCAGGGCAAAAGCAAAGAATGTTGTCTGTAAGTGGTTGTTAGTTCCGACAAACACCCCAAGTGGCATATGGTACTTGTTGGTCTTATATGTTGTGTCAAATGTTACGCAGTCTCCGAAGTCCTGATACGCCCCTCGGCAGCTTGCGTTCGCCCAAAATATGTTCTTAACTCTGTCGGACTCATCGAGTTGCATGTCACAGAAAAATTCCCTGTTTATAGCTTTCATCTCCCTAAAGAAGTTGACAGTCTTTAGGACATCGTCCACATCATCAATCCTTGAATTCTTTGCTTTCCTGCATATCAAAAGTTCATTTGAATAATGCATGTTGAACTGGCGTCAGGGCATGCGTTGCGTGATATGTTTGTACTGACAGAGGAAAAAATACGGAGATGGTTTATGGGAGGAGAACTAGTTTGTACTTACAGGTTAATCAGGTCTTTGGCATTCATTTCGAGGAAGTAGCTACCAGGGTCATCACCGCCCAGTATGCTCATGATTTGCGCGTGTTCAATGCCTTTGAACTGTAGGTACTTGACGTACTCCAAGATTGTTTTGTCAAAGTTTTTGTGGGAGTGCAAGAAGACAAGCATTTCTGCGGTGAGCTGTAGCCTGTGGTTGTGTTCCCAGACTATCTCTTTTACGACAAATGTTCCATCTTTTTCCTTCTTCAGCCTCATTTTAGCCCCACAGTTAGTTCTGGCTGTCATCTTGTTACGTTGTCTATTTGCTTCAGACACCTTTGATTCATAAACTCCATGGCACGAGCAATAAAGGTAGGCTCTGGTCTTAAACTTGGGGCCTTCCCTGACAGCAAAACCAACGTGCTTTGCATATACGATGTAGAAGTTCTTAGTTTCTTCGAAAGTTTCAAACCTCATCTCTAGCCTTGGCAGAACATAAGCTTCAACATCAGGTGGCTGCACACAACAGTGACCAAACAAAAATGTTAGATGGGGTGGTCATAGCACCATGGTATGGAGTGTGCTTATGTTTTATTTTATTTTCTATATGGATACTTACATGTGTATAGCTCTGCACTGCATCTGGTGTTTGTTGTTCTCCCTGGTTTATGGGCGCTAGTGGTGTCACCCTTGGCACATGCAGCAATGCATCTCTTGGAGGGAGCAACGTTGACGAAGATCTCCGTCTTTCGTTGTACGGCTGTCTCCCCTCAGATTCATTGCGAGGTTGTTTCTGTCTATATGGCTCATATCTTGTACCTTTGAACCTGCTAGATAGGCCAAAATTTCTGTCTTTTTGCCCTAGTCTTCCCGTCGCAACTGCTCTTGCAGCATGGATGATTGATGTTGACGGAGCGACTGGTGGAAGCCATGTTGCAACCCATCCACGGCTTCCTGTCCTTGGCTTTTTGCATGCACTGGGGAAGGAAAACATTTGTCGTTGGTGATATTGTTGGCCTTGTTGCAACCCATCAGCGGCAAAGCTTGCATTCCCAGATATTGGTCTTTGTTGTATAGAAGAACCTGTCCGTGCTTCTGATGTTTGCGTTGTATCTTCAAATCTGCTTGTACTGTTGAAATATCCAGGCGGTATTTCTGGTGTTACCCAACCAGGTGGTGCCCCATATCTGTCTGGCTCATGAAATTCCTGCTGCGTGCACCGCCTTGCATGCTTCTGCAAACAACATTCAACAGTTTTGAGATTAATCTGGTTCGTTCTCAGCCGAACTGATCAACGTTAATGCTCAAACACAGATGTACTGATGTACTGTTTCTTCTACAACTTATGCAACTACAGTAGAAGTACTCCTAGTTTATGTATCTTTGAACTTACTGTGTAAATGTGGCACACTCTTATCACTATATACCTGGACTGACGCATATGTTTTTTAGTTTTTTTTACTTGAACTGAAGATAGCATATCAGATGCACTGACAGTAACCCCGACATCCTAATCGTGCATCGATGCATTTACCTTACAAGCACTGCCAGCCTATTTATCACTGAACTTACTGTGTACCAATTTTATATTGTTATTTTCAGTAACAGTTTTGTTAATCATTTGAACTGACGCAACTACATGACTTGTACTCTTTAGAGATAGCAAACATACAACTTTTTTAGTGGTAGCTGAACCTTTTGTCACTATCTACTTGGACTGACGCATATGTTTTTAAGTTTTTTTACCTGAACTGAAGATAGCATATTAGATGCACTCACAGCAACCTCGACATCCTAATTGCGCATCAATGCATCTACATTACAAGCACTGCTAGCTTATGTATCACTGAACTTACTATGTAGCAATTACATATTTTAATTTTCGGTAACAATTTTAGTTAATCGTTCGAACTGACGGAACTACATGACTTGTACTTTAAGAGATAGCAAACATACAACTTTTTCAGTGGTGGCTGAACCTTTTGTCACTCTCTACTTGGACTGACGCATATGTTTTTAAGTTTTTTTTACCTGAACTGAAGATAGCATATTAGATGCACTGACAGCAACCTCAACATCCTAATCGCGCATCAATGCATCTACATTACAAGCACTGCCAGCTTATGTCTCACTGAACTTAATGTGTAGCAATTACATATTTTAATTTTCGGTAATAGTTTTTGTTAATCGTTCGAACTGACGCAACTACATGACTTGTACTCTTTTAGAGATAGCAAACATACAACTTTTTCAGTGGTAGCTGAACCTTTTGTCACTCTCTACTTGGACTGACGCATATGTTTTTAAGTTTTTTTACTTGAATTGAAGATAGCATATTAGATGCACTGATAGCAACCTCGACATCCTAATCGCGCATCAAGTGGCAGGGGTGCAAACGAACTGATGCAAGCATTTGCTATGTACTGATACAGCACAGATGCATCACACAATTTTGTACTCATGAACCCAATAGTGTAACATGCAGGCAGAGCATAGCAGCACAGATAAACTGATGAACTGATAAATTGACAGAAACATGGTACCTATCTTCATTCAAACCCAGATCTCAAAAACTTTGGTGTTGCTAGTAATGTGTGTGGGAAGAATTCATCACCTGCATCTTGTTGCATGTGACTCCATCTTCGTTTCGTTGGCGGCGTATTGGCAAGAAGTTGGGAGGTGGAGCCATTGTTTTTTGGGAGATGACCATGCTTGTCATGGAGCTATGTCGACGAGGTCCGTCGAGGGGCGGAGGCAGGACCCTCGGATCACGGCCAAGGCGAATCTCCGGCGCAGGGCGGCGGGAAGGCGCGCGGGGAAGCTCCTGCACTAGGCGGCGGGTAGGCGAGCGGAGAGGCTCCTGCACCAGACGGAGGGAGGCGTGCGGGGAGGATCTGGCGCCCGGCGGCGTGGAAGCACGCGGGGATGCTCCACCGCCCGATAGTGGGGAGGTGCGCGGGGATGCTCCGGCGCCGGACGAGGCGACCGATGGTGGCGGCGGTCGGGCCGGCGGCATGGCTAGATGGCGGTGCGCCTAGTGGGAGTGACGGCTGTGGATTGGGTGCCGGTGATGCAAACTCGCCGTCGGCGGGTCACGGCGCCGCGGGCTCCCTCGCTCCGGCTGCCGCACTCGCTCGCCCGCGACGGCTGCCTCCGGCGGAAGGAAGCGGGTCGGATTGTGGCTGGGTCTGTCGCGGACGCGTCGCGCCTTATAGGGGGCAAGGGTAACAGAATAATATTCTGTTACCGGTAACAGAATAATATATATAGACGGTCTATTCTGCTAATATTAGCAGAATAACTATTCTGCACACCACTTCCGCACTGCACGCTGAACGCAAGTGCACGTCATTCTTTGAACCAAGTGTGCTGCAGTATTCACACGAGTGAACTTCTCGTCGAAAAAAACTGCACGTTTTTTCGGTACAGTTTTCGCACTAATTTTTTAAGCGTTTATCGGAATGAGGAGTGTAATATATCGTTGAAAAGCTATGGATTAATCGCAACTTCGACATGTTGAACACTTTTCGAGATTCCATACGGTTTAAGAGCAGTTTTGAAAATGGTGCGGCCCATGACGAGTGGCAGCGAGCGTTTTTTCACGATTTCTTCTAAACCGCTCGTCGGAATGAAGAAAACAATACGCCATTGGATAGAAATCGTCGAGGTGCATCTTTTTCATATATAAATGTTTCTCTAATTCCTTACGGTTTAAGAGCAGTTTCAAATTTACTAAATCGCGGAATTATGTTTTTCAAAATTTTTCAAATTTTCGGTACTGTTTTCGCTCCAGTTTTTGAACTGTTTGTCAAAACGAGGCGTGTAATATACCGTTGAATAGCTATGGACGAGGCGCAACTTTCATATGTTGAAATGTTTTTGAGATTCCTTACGGTTTTAAGTTAACTTTGAAAATCGTGTGGCGGACGATGAGTGGCAGCGGCCATTTCTTGCGAAATTTTTGCAAACCGGTTGTCGAAATGATTCAAATGATATGCCGTTGGGAAGATATCAGCGAGGCGCAACTTTTTCATGTAGAACACTCTCTCTAATTCCTAACAGTTTAAGAGCAGTTTTAAATTTACCGAAATGCGGACACTCTGTTTTTCGCGACACCCAAATCGACGTGGGTACTTCATCCGACTGAAAACCGCACCGCATCGGACGAAAAACCGCACTGCATCAGACGGGTAAGAGAACTGCATGATTTTTCTTTTGTGGGACGTAAATTTTTGAAGACGAGGAAGAAAACCGCACTGCTTTTAGACTGAAAACCACACTGCATCAGACGGGCTAGCGGACTGCATGATTTCTTTTTTGTGGGACGTAAAATTTTGAAGACGAGGAAGAAAACTGCACTGCTTTTAGACTGAAAACCGCACTGCATCGGACGGTCAAGTGAACTTCATGATTTCATGAAAAATGAACCTCTCCAACATACCAAGCGAACTGCACACCGCAGCAAGCCGAGCCGCGACTAGTTTAAACATTTTTTATTTTTTTTCAAATGAAGTGTACTGCAGAGTCTTTCGGAGTGGACCTTTTAAATATCGAAGTGCACTGCATTCTCTCTTTAGAGTTTGGTTTTCGGGTAGTGCAATAGTCTACATTAGTGAACAAAGTGCACTGCATTCTCCTTTTTATTATTCTCCTTTTGAGTTTGTTTTTCACGTAGTGCAATAGTCCGCATTAGAGAACAACGCGCACTGCATTTTCCTTTTTATTTTTTCTCTTTAGAGTTTGTTTTTCCTGTAGTGCAATAGTCTGCATTAGAGAACATAGTGGATTACATGCGTTATTGGTAGCACACTGAACACCCAAAAACGCTGAACTTCACTGGGAGCTCTGAGTTTTGGGCTCCCGGCATTTTCTTTGTTCTCCGCAAGGGGTGGCTCCACTGCATAGGTCGCTGTACAGGAAGCGCAAGTTGCTCCTGCAGGCGAAGTGGACTTCAGAGGAAGTGGAAGTTGCTCCAGCAATTTTTTCTGTTCTCACAAAGCCCTTCTGGCCAAACTGCATCTACGCAGGGGGAGAGGCAGATTCTTGCCAGCGAACTGCAAGGCCAACCTTAGTTTCTGTTCAACACACAATCAAAATTAAAATCAAGGGGCGGCCGCAAGTGAACATACAGCAACGCATAAGTTAACCTCTCCAACACGCACACGACACTGCACCTTGGGGGTCACTGCACTGTAACGCCCCGGATCCGATGCGCCAGGTGTATGCCAGTTATTCGCCGTCGTTGCCATGTCATTTGCTTGCGTGTTGCACTTTGCCATGTCATCATCTGCATTTCATATCATGTCATCATGTGCATTTCATTTTGCATACATGTTCGTTTCATGCATCCGAGCATTTTCCCCGTTGTCCATTTTGCAATCCGGCACTCCTATGTCCTCCGGCGTCCCCTTTTTGCCTCTTCTCTTGTGCGGGTGTTAAACGTTCTCGGAATGGACCGAGTCTTGCCAAGCGGCCTTGGTATAGCACCGGTAGACCGCCTGTCAAGTTTCGTGCCATTTGGAGGTCGTTTGGTACTCCAACGGTTAACCGGGGAACCGCAAAGCCTCTTTTGTTTGCAGCCCAACACCCCTTCCAAAGTGGCCCAAAACCCAGCAAACTCCCCTCCATGCTCTCGGTCGTTCCATCACGATCGCGTGGCCGAAAACCGCACCTCATTTGGACTCTCCTAGCTCCCTCTACCTATAAATAGGTGCCTCCCCCTCTATTTTCGCGGATGATTTTCCCCGAAACCCTAGCAGTTTCCTCCCCGCGCCGCCGGACATGTCCGCTCGCCCCCTCCGCGAATCGCAGACCGCCACATCGCCCCGCCGTCGCCGCGCCGCCACGGGCCCGGGAGGCCCAGATCCGGCCCCCGCCGGGCCCGAACCGGGCCGCGCGGCCCGCGCCTCTGCCCCGGCCGTCGCCGCCGGCGAGCGCCGCCGCCGCCTCGCCTTCGCCACCGGCGTGCCGCGCCCGGTCGCCGCCCTGCGCCTCCACGCGCCTTCCGCGCCGCCCGAGCTCCTCCTGAGCGCCGCCGTGCTCGCGCCTCGCCTCCCGCCCGGCGCCGCCTCGGCTCCCCGCCGGAGCCCGCGCGCCTCGCCGCCCCGGCCGCCCCGCCGCCGGCGCCCCTTGCTCCGCCGCCGCTGCCCTGGTCGGGGTCGAGCGGAGGAGCCACTCAACCCGGCCGCCCGCACCGCGGCCACGTGGGCCACGGCCCAGCTCCTCCCCGGCCCAGCGCAGTGTCAAGGCCGGCCCATCGTCTCCTCTGCCAACCTGGGCCGAGCCCGATGTGAGCGCCCCATCTAATCCCTTGCCCTACGCGTGTTTTAACTATTTAGCGCTCATCTGTTTTTTTCTGGAAAAACTGCTAAGTCCCTGAGATTTTGTATAATCATGCCATGTTCATCACATCGTATCTATGCATCCGTAGCTCCGTTTTGCGCGTGTAATATGTCAAATTGTTTGTCTCGACGAGTACTTCATTTCATTTCATTGCATCATTTTCATTTGAGTCCATCTTGATGCCCTAAATGCTGTTAGAAGAGTGCTAGTTGATGTTAATCTGCTGAAACTTGTATAACTTGCTCATTTGTCATTTTTGCCATGATTGATGTTTGCTTGCGTTGAGTTCTTCTTCTGCTTCTTCTTTGATCAGGGGATAGGTTCCAGGTCGGCAGCCTGGGCTAGCAGGGTGGATGTCGTTTGAGCTTCTGTTTGTGTTTCATCTGTAGTCGGATGTTGATCTTATGTATGATGTGATGTTGTATTCATGTGGCATTGTATGCCTTTTGTATGTATCCCCATCTATTATGTAATGTTGATGTAATGATATCCACCTTGCAAAAGCGTTCCAATGTGCAGGTCTATCCTTGGTGGGACCTTCGAGTTCCTTTTGGATAGGGTCGCATATTGGGCGTGACATGCACTGCATAGGGACTCGCCTCGCTGCTCCTGCAGGGATAGGAGGTGGACAGAGAGGGGAGCAGACGTCCAACTCATCGGGGGGAACCCACGGCTGGATGCCCGAGACACCCCAACTCCCACCCAACTGCCTGGATCGGCCGGGGCGACACCAGCAGCAGAAGATCGAGGGGGAGGAGCGGACGCTCGAGGCCGGTGGCTGCGGTGCCGTGACCGATGATGAGGGGGGCGCCAAACCGCACGATGTTCCACCATGACGCTGAACTTCCCGGCGGCGGCTCGATCTAGATCGGGGACGAGGGCGGACCCGAGCGTGGGGGATGGGCTATGCCTCGCAGGGGCGGCGCGAGCCCAGGCAGGCGACGGGGTCGATCGACAGCAGAAGGGAGGTGATGTGGGAGGTAGGAGGCAGCGGGGCGGCACGAGCATGGGCCGGCGCCGGGTTGGCGAGGCGCACCGGTCGCAGGATGGTGAAGTGGGATCCAGCCCGGGGTGGTGGAGGCGGGACTCGCCGGATCCGGCCGTCTGGCGGCCCTGGATGTGGGCGTTGAAGGCGGGGATCGACGGATCCCACCGGATCCGGCGTGTGGCAGCGCCTGTACATGGGCGGCATCGGTGCGTGGTGGTGGGACGGGACTTCGGCCGGGAGGGAGAGGAGGCCGGTCGGCCGGGGGTGGGGTGGTTGTGGGGCACCGGGGGTGGGGTGGTTGTGGCATGCCGGGGGTGGGGTGGTTGTGGGATGCCAGGGGTGGGGTGGTGGTGGACTGGTGGGGCGCGGGATGGGAGGTGTGGGGAGAAGGAGAAGGTGGGGGTTGGGCGTAGTGGACTGGCCGGGTTGGTGGGTGTGCTTTTTTAGAGAAGGAGAGGTGTTAGCAGAATAAGGGTTTGGTGTGTGCAGAATAAGACTCTAGTGGGTGTTATCATAATAGACCCACCCTATATATATATATATGAGTAATCTGAAAGTTAGCAGTCGTTGGCTTCAGCCCCCACGCATACAATGCGGGGGTGTTCGCAAAAAAATGTGCTTAATCACACTTTATCCAACGTCTTGGTCCATTAAGGAGGTGATCGCACATCGAACTAGGCAACCGGACTATATAGCTCTAACACTTTCGCTTATCCGCGGGATTCTAACGTTGGGGCTACTATGTAGCCCCTGGTACCTTCGCGTGCATCCGAATATGGGCGCGTATGTACCTGGCCGGGAAATGGCCCTTCGTTAATGCGGAGGAATCCTAGTGATTCCGGTGAGTCATCGAGTGGTTGATCGGTCTCTCGCTGTGTCATGACAGTCAGTTTTCGGCTTTCTCTACTGAGGTGCTCATCCGAAATAACCAGGGCACAATCGCAGTAGTTCTCCTTTGGCCACCCTAGCCAGTAATAACGGAACGTAAGGCGGCAAACCCAGGAGTCGGGCTAACCCAACATTTGACCAAAGACATGATTCGGAGCTGATGCATATAAGGCCAAACTTGTGACGCTAAACACTCCCGAAGGTATTCGGACTTTATAACAGATGATGGGCTCAAGAATGCCCATTCATTATAAACCCTGTGTTTCCAGGTACGTGCATTGATCTGTCGCGGCGAAATGCCAAAAACGGCAGTATCCTCTATGGGTATGGAACCCATGGGATGGTTAAGCAACAAGAGGCAATAGAAAAGGTTTACACAGGGGCTTACTCTAAAAAGAAACCTGTTGAACGGGGCCCTGCTGCACGTCTGCGCCTTTGTCTCCGTTGTGCCGTATCCTGGAAGGGTATCCCGCGAACGTTGTCTATTAAGAAAAAGAAAACTCACTGGAGAGTACAACGTAATTATGCGATGGATAATAAAAGTGTAAGATGTTGGCCTGCCAATCAGGTTGAGCCAAGTGTGGGGCTTTATTACGTGTTTATAGCCCCTGGTCTCCGCTATGGGATTACATATATGCTGCCCTGGTGTAATATGGGCTGCCGGACTCGTCTAACTGTGTCTATGGTCTTAACGACCAATCATGTTTTTTTTGTTATAGGCCGCTTATAGTCCAGCCGCTAGGGCCATTGCGTGTTCCTCTGCACGCAAAGAGCGCTGTGTTATTCCGCTAACGGTGATGACGCCATATGGACCGGGCATCTTGAGTGTAAGGTAGCCGTAGTGTGGCAATGCGTTGAAGCGGGCGAAGGCCGTTCTTCCAAGCAATGCTTGATAGCTGCTTTGGAAGGGCGCGATGATGAAGAGTAGTTCTTCGCTTCTGGAGTTGCCTGGGGAGCCGAATGTTACCTCCAGTATGACGGAGCCCCTGCTGCAGGCTTCAACGCCTGGTACCACCCCTCCAAAGGTGGTGTTCATCTTGTTGATTCTGGATGGGTCTATCCCCATCCTGTGGATAGTGTCCTCATAAATTAAACTGAGACTACTGCCGCCGTCCATGAGGACGTGGGTAAGATGGTACCCGTCGATTATTGGGTCAAGCACCAAGGCATCTGATCCTTCACGCCGAATACTAGTTCGGCCATCCAGGTGATCGAAGGTGATCGGATAAGACATCTAGTAGTTAGGCGTGGGTACGATGGGCTCTATATCGCGCGCGTCTTTATGGGCGTGTTCGTGCCTGCTCGAGGAAGTGCGAGTCGCGTGGATCATATTCACTGTTTTAACCTCTGGCGGGAATTTCTTCTGTCCCCCAATGTTCGCCGGGCGAGGTTCATCCTCGTCTTCACTTGGTGTTTCCCTTCCCTTGTGTTTGGCGTTTAGTTTGCCAGCCTGCTTGAAGACCCAGCACTCTCTGTGCGTGTGGTTTGAAGGTTTGTCAGGGGTGCCATGAATTTGGCATAGTCTGTCTAGGACTCTGTTCAGACCGGACGGTCCCTCTTTACTGCCTTTAGATGGCCTATTTTGCTGGTTAGGTCGGGAGCCCCTGAATCCGGCATTAACCGTTGTGTTATCCGGGCTCTCTTCCTTGTTTTGGCGTTTGTTTTTATTACGCCGTGGCTTCTCGTTGCCATCCCTTATTTCGGACGTGCTGGGGTCGCTGGTGCCTTTACGGGCTAGCCAGCTATCTTCACCCGTGCAAAAGCGGGTCATAAGGCTTGTTAGGGCTGCCATTGTCCTTGGCTTTTCTTGGCCGAGGTGTCTGGAGAGCCACTCGTCATGGATGCTGTGTTTGAATGCCGCTAGGACTTCAGCATCTGGACAATCAACGATTTTATTCTTCTTAGTGAGGAATCTGTTCCAATGCTTTCGGGCGGACTCTCCGGGCTATTGGATTATATGACTTAAGTCGTCAGCATCCGGAGGCCGGACATAAGTCCCTTGAAAATTGGCCCTGAAAGCGTCCTCAAGTTCCTCTAGCTGGTCCCTTTAGTTTGAGGGGAAGGTATTTGATGGCGTGGAGGTCATCCCCGCGAGCCATATGTATACGTAGGATAAAGTCCTCGATCCAGACCCCTGGGTCTGTCGTTCCGTCGTATGCCTCTATGTTCACAGGTTTAAATCCCTGTGGGAATTCATGGTCCGGTACTTCATCAGTAAAGCACAGGTGGTGAGCAACCCCTCTGTATCTGGACGCGCTGTGGCATGCTGTCGGCTGTTGTTGTGTCCGGTGTTTATTCCGAACTGGTATTTTATTGACATAGTCTTTGTGATGACCGCAGTCCCCCGCCGGGGTGTGTCCTTTAGATCCGTAGATGGACCTAGCTGCTCCAGCTGTCTTATCCAGGTGCTCACGTAAATCGTGTGCGTCTTCGGTAGCTTCTTTGTGCGGTTATGAAGTGGTACGTCTGGTCTCCTGGTCGTGTTACTCTTTGGTGGAACGGCCTCGTCGTCGAATTCTAGCAGTAGCTTGCGCTTTGGGTAGCTCTTTGTGTGGCGATCGTCACCATCTCTTTCTTCAGTGTCTAGCACTTTGTTCCATCTGCGATTGAGCATTTCCTGTGCGGCTTTAAGCCGTTGCTTCTACTTCTTCAGACTTCTTGCTGTGGCCATAAGCTTTCTGTGGAGGTTATCTCGTTCCACGCGTTCTTCCGGAATTATGAATGCGTCATCGTCTGGATTGTCTTCTTGTCCTGCGCCAGTTTGATGAACTCGTCCCTCTGGATCATTGTCTTCGGGCGTGTGCTTCGAACTGTGTTCGGCGTTACCTGGTTCGTCGTGCTCCATCCCTGGTTCCGTATGGTCGTTGTTGCCTTCTGGGTTGACCGAAGTATCGATCCTTCTGGCGCTCTTGCTGATGTTTTTACTATTGCTGGACTTGGAACGGCGTCTGCGCCGTCGCTTTGGTCTTTGCCCAGGGGTTTTATCTTCTGGATTGTCACCGTTGTCTTCCTTGGGCGTATCCACCATGTATATGTCATGTGACGAGGCGGGAATCCGGTACCCCATAGATTCTGAGTCTTCTCCTACATCTCGTCCATACCGTCGATGCCTTCGGAGTCGAAGTCAAGCACGTCGGTTAAATCATCAACCGTGGCTATGAAGTGGGTGGTGGGTGGGCAACGAATTTCCTCGTCGCCTGCTTCCCACTTGAGCCAGACATAGTTCGGCCCAGAGTCTCCTGACAAAGAGAGACTTCAATAAGTTCAGCATGTTGCCAAAGGGTGAGTGTTGAAAGACGTCCGACGCGGTGAACTCCATCACCAGAGCCCAACCAGGCTCGGCGGGCTTGGGGACGCGCGGACTGGAACCTACAACCGGATATGAATCCGGGGGTACGGAGTCACAGGCTCCCTCAGAAGTGAGGCCTATGTTCGGCTCCATCGCCGATGAGAGTACGCCCTGCGGGGCAGGGTCCAGCCCTCCGTCCTTAGGCAACACAACCTACCCCGGATTTAGATCCGAGGCTTCTGCCGCGGTGATATCCCGAGCATCATCTGACAGCAGGTCTAAGTCGTGCTCATCGTGATTGTTCGGCGTTCCTGGTGCTGGCCCGAATCCGTCGAATATCAAGTCTTCGTGAATATCCGCTGTGTAGTTCAAGTTTCCAAACCTGACCTGGTGGCCGGGGGCATAGCTATCGATCTGGTCCAGGTGGCCAAGCGAATTAGCCCGCAGTGCGAAGCCGCCGAACATGAAGACCTGTCCGGGGAGGAAAGTCTCACCCTGGACAGCGTCGTTGATGATGTTCGAAGGAGCCATCGAGCCCTGTTGCGACGACACAGAGGAACTCTCAATGAAAGCACCAATGTCGGTGTCAAAGCCGGCGGATCTCGGGTAGGGGGTCCCGATCCGTCCGTCAAGGCTGATGGTAACAGGAAGCAAGGGACACAGATGTTTACCCAGGTTCGGGCCCTCTCGATGGAGGTAAAACCCTACTTCCTGCTTGATTAATATGATGATATGGGTAGTACAAGAGTAGATCTACCACGAGATCGTAGAGGCTAAACCCTAAGAGCTAGCCTATGATGGTATGATTGTAATTGTGATCGGCCTTCTAAGGACCAACCTCTCCAGTTTATATAGACACCGGAGAGGGCTAGGGTTTACATGGAGTCGGTTACAAGGAAGGAAACATAATATCCGGATCGCCAAGCTTGCCTTCCACGCCAAGGAGAGTCCCATCCGAACACGGGCCGAAGTCTTGAGTCTTGTATCTTCACGCTTCAATATTCCGGACATTGTACACAATCTGGCTGTCCGGATACCCCCTAATCCAGGACTCCCTCGCCCGCTGCCACGGGAGGGTAGGACAAAAGATGTCTTGCAAGTTCTTTTCCATAAGCACGTATGACTATATTCGGAATACATGCCTACATTACATTGATGAACTGGAGCTAGTTCTATGTCACCCTATGTTATAGCTATTACATGAGGAATCGCATCCGACATAATTATCCATCACTGATCCAATGCCTACGAGCTTTTCACATATTGTGCTTCGCTTATTTACTTCTCCGTTGCTACTGTTACAATTACTACAAAACTGCTATATTTACTTTTGCCACTGTTACCATTATTATCATACTACTTTGCTATGAAATACTTTGCTGCAGATACTAAGTTATCCAGGTGTGGTTGAATTGACAACTCAGCTGCTAATACTTAAGAATATTCTTTGGGTCCCCTTGTGTCGAATCAATAAATTTGGGTTGAATACTCTACCCTCGAAATTTGGGTTATCATGTTATATGACAATGATGTATTATGATGATAAGTGGTAAATGATATGATGATGATATTTATTATATCATTGGGTGAAACAACCGTGGATTAGTTTCAAGTGGATGGACATCCACTTGAACTAGTCCACGGTTCTTTCACCCTGTGATGTAATAACTCATTATGATGTAAAAACAATCTCTAAATTCCTGTTGTATGAAAACTTGTGTAAATGTGTATGAATACAACATGAAATATAAAATAAATAAAATACGAAATAATAGTAGTAGCGCGGGCAGGGAGAAGCGCTACTACTAATTACCAGTAGCGCTCCTCGGGGAAAGCGCTACTACTAAGTCGATATAGCAGTAGCATGGGTTGAGGCACGCTACTGCTAACCTTTAACTGTAGCGCCATACCAGTAGCGCTCCAGCACGCGCTACTGATAGGCCTAAAACCCTAGTAGTGATAGGAAGGCAAAACAAGCATAACTTCAAGATTCTAAGCACATAGAGAGGAAACTTGATATTATTGCAATTCCTACAAGCATATATTCCTCCCTCATAATAATTTTCAGTAGCATCATGAATGAATTCAACAATATAACTATCACATAAAGCATTATTTTCATGATCTATAAGCATAGATTTTTTATTACTCTCCACATAAGAAAACTTCTTCTCATGAATAATAGTGGGAGCAAACTCAACAAAATAACTATCATGTGAGGCATAATCCAATTGAAAATTTAAATCAAGATGACAAGTTTCATGGTTATCATTCTTCTTTATAGCATACATGTCATCACAATATTCATCATAGATAGCAACTTTGTCTGTTAATCAATTGGAACCTCTTCCAAAATAGTGGATTCATCACTAAATAAAGTCATGACCTCTCCAAATCCGCTTTCATAATTATCACAATAAGATTCAACACCCTCCAAAATAGTGGGATCATTAGTTCCTAAAGTCGACACTCTTCGAAACCCACTTTCATCAATATAATCATCATAAATAGGAGGCATGCTATCATCAAAATAAATTTGCTCATCCTAAATTGGGAGACTAAAAATATCATATTCATCAAACATAGCATCCCCAAGCATGTGGCTTTGCATATCATTAGCATCATGGACATTCAAGGAATTCACACTAACAACATTGCAATCATGCTCATCATTCAAATATTTAGTGCCAAACATTTTAATGCATTCTTCTTCTAACACTTGAGCACAATTTTCCTTTCCATCATTTTCAAGAAAGATATTAAAAAGATGAAGCATATGAGGAACCCTCAATTCCAATTTTTTTGTAGTTTTCTTTTATAGACTAAACTAGTGATAAAACAAGAAACTAAAAGATTCGGTTACAAGATCTAAAGATATACCTTCAAGCACTAACCTCCCTGGCAACGGCGCCCGAAAAGAGCTTGATGTCTACTACACAACCTTCTTCTTGTAGAGGTTTGTAGGACAGTAGCAAATTTCCCTCAAGTGGATGACCTAAGGTTTATCAATCCGTGGGAGGCGTAGGATGAAGATGGTCTCTCACAAACAACCCTACAACCGAATAACAAAGAGTCTCTTGTGTCCCCAACACACCCACTGCAATGGCAAATTGTATAGGTGCACTAGTTTGGCGAAGAGATGGTGATACAAGGGCAATATGGATGGTAGATATAGGTTTTTGTAGTATGAAAATATGAAAACGGTATTGCAATGCTTCAGAACGAGGCCTAGGGTTCATACTTTCACTAGTTCAAGTTCTCTCAACAATAATAACATAATTGGATCATATAACTATCCCTCAACATGCAACAAAGAGTCACTCCAAAGTCACTAATAGCGGAGAACAAACGAAGAGATTATTGTAGGGGACGAAACCACCTCAAAGTTATTCTTTCCGATCAATCCATTGGGATATTCCTATAAGTGTCACAAACAGCCCTAGAGTTTGTAGTAAAATAACACCTTAAGACACACATCAACCAAAACCCTAATGTCACCTAGATACTCCAATGTCACCTCAAGTATCAGTGGGTATGATTATACGATATGCATCACAATTTCAGATTCATCTATTCAACCAACACAAAGAACTTCAAAGAGTGCCCCAAAGTTCGTATCGGAGAGTCAAGATGAAAACATGTGCCAACCCCTATGCATAAGTTCATGAGGTCAGTGAACCCGCAAGTTGATCACCAAAACATACATCTAGTAGATCATGCGATATCCCATTGTCACCACAGATAAGCACATGCAAGACATACATCAAGTGTTCTCAAATCCTTAAAGACTCAATCCGATAAGATAACTTCAAAGGGAAAACTCAATCCATTACAAGAGAGTAGAGGGGGAGAAACATCATAAGATCCAACTATAATAGCAAAGCTCGCGGTACATCAAGATTGTGCCATATCAAGAACACGAGAGAGACAGAGAGAGATAGAGAGAGAGAGAGAGAGAGAGAGATAAAACACATAGCTACTAGTACATACCCTCAGCCCAGAGGGTGAACTACTCCTTCCTCATCGTGGAGAGCGCCGGGATGATGAAGATGGCCACCGATGATGGATTCCCCCTCCGGCAGGGTGCCGGAACGGGCTCCCGAGAAGTTTTTGGTGGCTACAGAGGCTTGCGGCGGAGGAACTCCCGATCTAGGTTTCTTTTCGGGGGTTTTCTGTATTTATATGAATTTTTGGCTTCAGTCTCATGTCAGGGGGGTCTCCGAGTCGTCCATGAGGCAGGGGACACGCCCAGGGGGTAGGGCGTGCCCTCCACCCTCTTTCACTTCGGGGGCTTCTTTTGGTCCATAAAAATCCACAAAAATTGGCAGGTGAATTGGACTCCGTTTGGTATTCCTTTTCTGTAAAACTCAAAAACAAGGAAAACAGAAACTGGCACTAGGCTCTAGGTTAATAGGTTAGTCCCAAAAATCATATAAAATAGCATATAAATGCATATAAAACATCCTAGATGGATAATATAATAGCATGGAGTAATAAAAAAAATTAGATACGTTGGAGACGTATCACAACTATAATTTGGTTATCCTTTCGGGAAGTTCCACTAAAATAAAGTGCCATTGTGGTGACAGTGACAACTCATATTGCAAAGGCTAATAAAATGTTGCACGAGATTACCAGCAGAATTTGACGGAGATTTTGGAAACTCCAGTCACCATTTTGTGTAGTTCCACCAAAATTGAGAGATGTTGCCCACGTGACATTTTAGTTGAACTGCACAAGATACTCATTCCAAAAAAAGTGTTTTGTATAGTTCACCAAAAGGTCACAATAGCAACAAGGTGAAATGGATATCCCTATCTGCACAAAAAGATAGAAAGAAAACAGTTCCTGGTCAACAACAACATACGGAACATACACGAAATGAAAAGAAGCATCTTGATTATGTTCATGGCAATCACGCAAGGACAGTAGAAATTTTAAAGCATCGGCAATGCTTCAGGTTACCAGAAGCATTACGATCAACAATGACATTCGTTAAATATGGGATTACTTTAATGGTGGCATTGCTTGTTTACCAAATACAGTAGATCAACAACAGCTAATGAGTTGGTTTAAGGGCATGTGACCGTGGGGACACCATGACACTCATCAGCGTAAAGAAGCATCTTACTTATCATACAGGAGAAAACATCAGGAGTACCATTTGTAACATAGATTAATTGCATCATATCAAGGGAGGCATTAGATTAACAATAACACTGGTTAGACATGTCCTTAAGGTAACAGTGTGATCGCTTCATTTTACATGCGCCCTTACATTAACAATAGCAAAAAGTTGGTAGAAGGACATGCGACAGTGGACGCATCAGCACAATGTACCTACAAGGAGGCATAAAGTGGTGATGCCGAGTTTGTTCATACTGTATGAGGGCAGCAAATCTAATCATGGAAACCTTTTCCTATGTGAGGGTAGCAAATCTAATCCTGGACATACTCTGTTGACTTCTCGACCAGCCTCCACTCTATCCTTTTTTCAACCAATAACAGATCTGTTCCTTATCCAGTTTGTACTGCCTTTTCCCTTCATTTCCCTTTTCAACCAAGAAAACGCTTGGGTATCCAGTCACTACTACTTTCCCCCTGTTATTTCCTCTTTGAATCAAGTCCTAGATTCATGCTATGACTTTCCCCCTTTCTTCGTTGTTTGAACCAAGTCCTAGATTTGACTGCATGAAGTAGCTCCTGCGCCGCCTCGCCCTCCTCGAAACCACTCCCAACCGTCGGTCCGTCGGCGCCCTGGCCATCCCTCTACCCCCCTCCCCCGCCCCCCCCCCCCCCCCCGCGCCAAGCTTTTTCTCCGGCGATCCCTACGCCACCGTGCCCCCCACCGTCGGCGACCACCGCCCCCTCCCTGAACCCTAATATAGATAGTGGGGTACCTTTCTGGCAAGCCCCCCTACCCGCTGCGGCTGGTTCTTCCTTAACTCCGGCGAGCACCCCACCTCCTGAAAATCGACTGACCCAAAAGTCGATTGAGTCGACTGAAGTGTAGCTAAATCGAAAAGATGCACATGCAGACACGTGGGGAGCTGGGGTAGTAGAGAAAGGACGCTTTCGAAGAACTTATACCTGAGGGTCGTCGGGATGTCCACCACGGCATAATACGACAGTGGGGAAGAAGGGTCGGAGGACCTTCCGAGCCGGCGCTGTGTCAGAGAGAATGACACGGGCAGAGGATCGGGACCCGCCCGCCTGTTCCAGCAGCGGGGGCCTTGCACGAAAGCAAAGCAGCTGTCGGTTTCCTCCCTCGCCGCCGATGACCGCGTGAGCATTGCACTAATCCTATACACACACCGGTTGAAGGGATCCGGCCGGATCTATGACCAGCGGTGAGCAGAGAGAAAATATCGCTACCGCTGTCTTGTTTAGATCTGGAGAGGATGAGAGATTATCGCTATGCTCAGGCCCTGCCTATATATATATATAGTGGAGTGATTATCTTTTTCTCTCCACAACAAGTGTTTCAATTTGTGTACGTGGCATTAAAGAAAAGAAACTCTCTATTTTAACATGACTAAATGTACGACTCAAACTTACCTAGTATAGTAGTAGTATTGTTTCATTGTGCTCCCTGGCCCTCCATTCATCGAACAACCCCACGGGTGAATAAACATATAGTACTAGTATTTATATAGAACGAACAAGCTTGAACTATTTTGGCTTTGAGATATCGACGGTACAGTTTGACCACATTGCATCAATGGACTCAGTACTCCTACTTTGAAGTAACCTATATGTATATGTATGGTTTACATTCCGAATCACTAGCTAGAGCTTGAACTGTATTTGTTTACATGTACCACATTTTTCTTTTGGTTTTCTTCTCCATGGCGCAATTCATCGATACCAAATTATACTATGAGTAGTTAAAAGTTGAGGGCAGGGCTTCTCCCGGGCAGTACGCGCGGCAGTTTTCGCGTAGGCGGTTTGACAGAGAGGCGAGGAGGGTGAGGGAGTAGCGGATTCAACTTACTGCTGGAATGGTAGGGTTGTGCGATTTGACGGTGCGTTACTGCTGGAAAGATGGGGTCTTGCGATATGACTACTCACTGTCTCTACTCTTATAAAAACAAGGTTGGTGATGATGGTGTGCCTGCCACTCTGCAATATAGGCTGTCTGATTTATATCAAACAGATAGGAAGGAAACCATGGCAATTTTGCAAAAAGATACCCACACCCCTCTCCACATTTGCAAATAAGGCCTTGATAACCCACAAGTATAGGGGATCGCAACAGCTTTCGAGGGTAGAGTATTCAACCCAAATTTCTTGATTCGACACAAGGGGAGCCAAAGAATATTCTTGAGTATTAGCAGTTGAGTTGTCAATTCAACCACACCTGGATAACTTAGTATCTGCAGCAAAGTGTTCAGTAGCAAAAGTGGTATGATAATAATAGTAGCGGTAGCAAAAGTAAAAGTAAATGTTTTTGGGTTTTTGTAGTAATTGTAACAGTAGCAACGGAAAAGTAAATAAGCGAAGAACAATATGTGAAAAGCTCATAGGCAATGGATCAGTGATGGATAATTATGCCGGATGTGATTCCTCATGCAATAGTTATAACATAGGGTGATATAGAACTAGCTCCAGTTCATCAATGTAATGTAGGCATGTATTCCATAAATAGTCATACGTGCTTATGGAAAAGAACTTGCATGACATCTTTTGTCCTACCCTCCCGTGTTCACAATGGTCCTTACGGAAACTAAGGGATATTAAGGCCTCCTTTTAATAGAGAACCAGAACAAAGCATTACCACATAGTGAATACATGAACTCCTCAAACTACGGTCATCACCGAGAAGTATCCCGATTATTGTCACTTCGGGGTTGTCGGATCATAACACATAATAAGTGACTATAGACTTGCAAGATAGGATCAAGAACACACATATATTCATGAAAACATAATAGGTTCAGATCTGAAATCATGGCACTCGGGCCCTAGTGACAAGCATTAAGCATAGCAAAGTCATAGCAACATCAATCTCAGAACATAGTGGATACTAGGGATCAAACCCTAACAAAACTAACTTAATTACATGGTAAATCTCATCCAACCCATCACCCTTCAGCAAGCCTACGATGGAATTACTCACGCACGGCGGTGAGCATCATGAAATTGGTGATGACGACAGCGATAAATCCCCCTTTCCGGAGCCCCGAACGGACTCCAGATCAGCCCTCCCGAGAGAGATTAGGGCTTGGCGGCGGCTCCGTATCGTGAAACGGGATGAAACTTTTTCCTTGATTTTTTTCTCCCCGAGACGGTATATATGGAGTTGGAGTTGAGGTCGGGAGGTGTCCAGGGGGCCCACAAGATAGGAGGGCGCGCCCTAGGGGGGCGCCCCCCTGTCTCGTGGACAGACCGTGGGCCCCCTGGCCTTCATTCTTTCGCTAAAAATTCTTATTAATTCTGAAAAGTGCCTCCGTGGATTTCCAGGACATTCCGAGAACTTTTCTTTTCTACACGTAAAACAACATCATGGCAGTTCTGCTGAAAACAGCGTCAGTCCGGGTTAGTTTCATTCAAATCATGTAAGTTAGAGTCCAAAACAAGGGCAAAAGTGTTTGGAAAAGTAGATATGTTGGAAACGTATCAACTCCCCCAAGCTTAAACCTTTGCTTGTCCTCAAGCAATTCATTTGATAAACTGAAAGTGATAAAGAAAAACTTTTACAAACTCTGTTTGCTCTTGTTGTTGTAAACATGAAAAACCAGCATTCAATTTTCAGCAAATATTATGAACTAACCATACTAACAATAGCACATAGGTCTCACAATTACTCATATCAATAGCATAATCAGCTAGCGAGCCATAATAATAAAAGTCGGATGACAACACTTTCTCAAAATAATCATAACATGACATAACAAAATGGTATCTCGCTAGCCCTTTCTGAGACCGCAAAACATAAATGCAGAGCACCTTTAAAGATCAAGGACTGACTAAACATTGTAATTCATGGTAAAAGAGATCCAGTCAAGTCATACCCAATATAAACCAATAATAATGAATGCAAATGACAGTGTGCTCTCCAGCAGGTGCTTTTAATAAGAAGGGTGATGACTCAACATAAAAGTAAATAGATAGGCCCTTCGCAGAGGGAAGCAGGGATTTTTAGAGGTGCCAGAGCTCGATTTTAAAATAGAGATTGAATAACATTTTGAGCGGCATACTTTTGCTGTCAATGCAACAACTGTGAGATGGCTGTATCTTCCATACTACATGCATTATAGGCAGTTCCCAAACAGAATGGTAAAGGTTTATACTCCCCCAACCACCAACAAGCATCAATCCGTGGCTTGCTCGAAACAACGAGTGCCTCCAACATACAACAGCCCTGGGGGAGTTTTGTTTAATTATTTTGATTTGCTTTGATCTTTTTGGATCATGGGACTGGGCATCCTGGTTACCGGCCCTTTCTCGTGAATGAGGAGCGGAGTCCACTCCTCTTGAGAATAACCCACCTAGCATGGAAGATATAGGCAGCCCTAGTTGAAACATGAGCTTCTCGAGCATACAAAACAGAATTTCATTTGAAGGTTTGGAGTTTGGCACATACAAATTTACTTGGAATGGCAGGTAAATACCGCATATAGGAAGGTATAGTGGACTCATATGGAACAACTTTGGGGTTTAAGGAGTTTGGATGCACAAGCAGTATTCCCGCTTAGTATAGGTGAAGGCTAGCAAAAGACTGGGAAGCGACCAACTCAGAGAGCGACAACAGTCGTAAACATGCATTAAAATTAATTTACACCGAGTACAAGCATGAGTAGGATATAATCTACCATGAACATAAATATCATGAAGGCTATGTTGATTTGATTCAACTACATGCGTGAACATGTGCCAAGTCTAGTCACTTAATACATTCAAAGGAGGATACCATCCCATCATACCACATCATAATCATTCTAATAGCATGTTGGCACGCAAGGTAAACCATTATGACTCATAGCTAATCAAGCATGGCACAAGCAACTATAATCTCTAAATGTCATTGCAAATATGTTTACTTCATAATAGCTGACTCAGGAACGATGAATCATCATATTTACAAAAACAAAAGAGGTTGAGTTCATACCAGCTTTTCTCATCCCAATAAGTCCATCATATATCATCATTATTGCCTTTCACTTGCACGACTGAACGATGTGTATAATAATAAGAGCGCACGTGCATTGGACTAAGCTGGAATTTGCAATCATTCAACTCAAGAGAGAAGACAGGTAATATGGGCTCTAAATTAAATAAATAATCATGCATATAAGAGCCACTAAATATTTTCAATATAGTCTTCTCGACCCCCAAAATAAGGAAAAGAAAATAAAACTATTTACACGGGAAAGCTCCCAACAAGTAAAATAAGAACAAGAAATCTTTTTGGGTTTTCTTTTTAATTACTACTACAAGCAAGGAATTTGAACTAACTAATTTTTTTTGTTTTCTCTTAAGGTTTATCAAACACACAAGAAGAAAACTAGAAAAAGAAATTTAAACTAGCATGGATAATACAATGAAAGAGTGTGAGCACCGACGACTAGTGTGTGAACATGAATGCAAAGTTGGTGAGAAACACGTACTCCCCAAGCTTAGGCTTTTGGCCTAACTTGGTTTAATACCAATGACCGCCTGGCTGATATCCATAAGAATAGCTGGGGTAGTACTGAGATGAAGAGGCGACCGCCTCCTGAGCAGCAGTGTGTTGGCGATCTGCCTCCATTCCCCTCTCATATTCAGTTGCTTCTTCCCTGGTGACAACATATCTTCCTTTTGCCTGATAATCAAAAAGCTTGTCAGAAGTCCTCCAGCTCGGCGTTACGCACATACGCGTCAAATTCCTCCTTGAAGCCTGCTTCGACCATAAAATCATCGGATGGCCACTCACAAGCCCGTACATTTGCGTTCCTCGGCAAATTAACATCTTGTTCTCGTATAGCAATCCTTGGCCCTTTCTTTGCCGAGGAGCCACCTTGGTACATTCTTCTAAGCATATTTCTTTTTCTGAAAATTTCTGAAACTTTAGTAACTTCAAAATAAAAGTGAATAAAACTAAACAAGATTGATAGCAACCACTCCTACAAGTGCCTAGGGCCTATATCATGCATTGGAATTGCTTGGGACCTCAAAAATTTAACATGCAAGCTCAAGAACATGGTCACCTATGCAGCAAATATTTGCAAAGAATAAAGCACTAGAACAAAAACTAATTGGACCAATGGAGGAGTCACATACCAAGCAACAATCTCCCAACGCAATTTTGCGAATGGAGCTTTGAGCTAAGAGATCGAAAATCGCGGCAAAACGAGCTAGAACTCGAGCTTGAGCTGGATGGGGATTTTTTTTGGGTAGAAGATGAAGTGTGTGGGTGTTGGCATAAGTGGAGGGGAGCCACCAGGGGCCCATGAGACAGGGGGCGTGCCCTATAGGGGGGGCGCCCTCCTCTCTCATGGCCTGGTGCTTGCCCCTCTTGCAGTGTTTTCAGTGCCTAAAATCCTCAAATATTCCAGAAAAAATCATACAAAATTTGCAGGGCATTTGGAGCACTTTTATTTTTGGACTATTTTTTAATGCACGGATAATTCAGAAAACAGACGGATAATGCTATTTTTGCTTTATTTAATCTAATAACAAAAAGTAAAAAGAGGGTACAGAAGGTTGTGCCTTCTAATTTCATCCATCTTGTGATCATCAAAATGAACCCACTAACAAGGTTGATCAAGTCTTGTTAACAAACTCATTCCGAATAACATGGAACCGGAGAAATTTCGAATAACACTAAGTTACCTCAACGAGGATATGAAAATCTCCAACAATAAGAATATCATACTTTTTCTTGACAGTAGGGAGAGGAAATTCAAAACCTCCAAAAATGATAGTTGGAACTTTTTCAATAGAATTGATGCAATCAACTTGAGGTTGTTTCCTCAGAAAGTGTACCGTATGCTCATTACCATTAACATGAAAAGTGACATTGCCTTTGTTGCAATCAATAATGGCCCCTGCAGTATTAAGAAAAGGTCTACCAAGGATAATAGACATACTATCATCCTCAGGAATATCAAGAATAACAAAGTCCATTAAGATAGTGACATTTGCAACCACAACAGGCACATCCTCACAAATACCGACAGGTATAGCAGTTGATTTATCAACCATTTGCAAAGATATTTCAGTAGGTGTCAACTTATTCAATTCAAGTCTACGATATAAAGAGAGAGGCATAACACTAACACCGGCTCCAAGATCACATAAAGTAGTTCTAACATAATTTCTTTTAATAGAGCATGGTATAGTTGGTACACCCGGATCTCCAAGTTTCTTTGGTATTCCACCCTTAAAAGTGTAATTAGCAAGCATGGTGGAAATTTCAGCTTCTGGTATCTTTCTTTTATTTGTAATGATATCCTTCATATACTTAGCATAAGGATTTACTTTAAGCATATCAGTTAAGCGCATACATAAGAAAATAGGTCTAATAATTTTAGCAAAGCGCTCAAAATCCTCATCATCCTTTGACTTGGATGGTTTAGGAGGAAAGGGCATGGGTTTCTGAACCCATGGTTCTCTTTCTTTACCGTGCTTCCTAGCAACAAAATCTCTCTTATCATAACGTTCATTCTTTGATTGTGGGTTATCAAGATCAACAGCAGGTTCAATCTCTACATCATTGTCTTTGCTAGGTTGAGCATCAACATGAACATTATCATTAACATTATCAATGGGCTCATGTTCATCATCTGATTGAGTTTCGGCATCAGAAATAGAAATATCATTGGGATTCTCAGGTGTGTCTACAGTAGGTTCACTAGAAGCATGCAAAGTTCTATCGTTTTTCTTTTTCTTCTTTTTAGAAGAACTAGGTGCCTCTAAATTATTTCTCTGAGAATCTTGCTCGATTCTCTTAGGGTGGCCTTCAGGATACAAAGGTTCCTGAGTCATTCTACCAGTTCTATTAGCCACTCTAACAGCAAAGTCCTTTTTATTATTTAATTCATCAAGCAAATCATTTTGAGCTTTAAGTACTTGCTCAGCTTGAGTAGCAACCATAGAAGCATATTTGCTAACGCGGTGAAGTTCATCTTTAACTCTAGCCAGATTATCACCTATGCGTCCTATCTTGAAAGCATTATTCTTTAACTCTCTACCAACATAAGCATTAAAACTTTCTTGCCTAGCCATAAAGTCATCAAATTCATCTAAGCATGGGCTATGAAATTTAGTAGAGAGTATTTCAACTTTATCATATCTATAGAGAGAATATACCTTTACTACCTGTGTCGGGTTATCAAGACAATAAGGTTCTTCAGGCGGTAAATTAAGACCATGTATTTCTTCAATAGGAGGTAAATTCTTAACATCTTCAGCTTTAATACATTTTTCTTTCATTGATTTCTTTGCCTCTTGCATATCTTCAGGACTGAGAAATAAAACACCTCTCTTCTTCGGAGTGGGTTTAGGAATAGGCTCAGGAATTGGCTCAATTGGTTCAGGAATTACTTCAGGAACTGGCTCAGGAAGAGTCCAATTATTTTCATTAGTCAACATATTATTCAATAATATTTTAGCTTCGTCGACTGTTCTTTCCCTGAAAACACAACCAGCACAACTATCCAAGTAGTCCTTGGAAGCATCGGTTAGTCCATTATAAAAGATATCAAGTATTTCATTTTTCTTAAGAGGATGATCAGGCAAAGCATTAAGTAACCGAAGAAGCCTCCCCCAAGCTTGTGGGAGACTCTCTTCTTTGATTTGCACAAAATTATACATTTCCCGCAAGGCAGCTTGTTTCTTATGAGCAGGGAAATATTTAGCAGAGAAGTAATAAATCATATCCTAGGGACTACGCACACAACCAGGAGCAAGAGAATTATACCAAATCTTAGCATCACCCTTTAATGAGAACGGAAATATCTTAAGGATATATAAATAGCGAGACTTCTCATCATTAGTAAACAGGGTAGCTATATCATTCAGCTTGGTAAGATGTGCCACAACAGTTTCAGATTCAAGGCCGTAAAAAGGATTAGATTCAACTAAAGTAATAATATCAGGATCTACAGAGAATTCATAATCCTTATCAGTAACACAAATAGGTGAAGTAGCAAAAGCAGGATCGGGTTTCATTCTAGCATTAAGAGACTGCTGCTTCCATTTAGCTAATAATTTCTTAAGATGATTTCTATCATTGCAAGCAAGAATTTCCATAGCAGCTTTTTCATTCATAACATAACCCTTAGGAACAACAGGTAATACATAATCATTTGGGGTACCTTCATCATCACTATCATCAATAATAGGTTCTTCAGTAATTTCATTCCCCCTAAATCTAGCAAGTTGTTCATCAAGAAATTCACCTAATGGCAAAGTAGTATCACGCACAGAAGTAGTTTCATCATGCATAGCAGAAGTGGCATCATCAATAACATGCGACATATCAGAATTCATAGCAGTAATAGGTTTAGGTGTAGCAAGCCTACTGATAACATAGGGAGAATCTAGTGCAAGGCTAGATGGCAGTTCCTTACCTCCCCTCGTAGTTGAGGGCAAAATAGTAGTTTGACCGTCTTTCATGTTCTTCATAGTGATCAACAAATATATATCCCAAGTGACTCAGAGATTAGAGCTATGCTCCCCGGCAACGGCGCCAGAAATTAGTCTTGATAACCCACAAGTATAGGGGATCGCAACAGCTTTCGAGGGTAGAGTATTCAACCCAAATTTATTGATTCGACACAAGGGGAGCCAAAGAATATTCTTGAGTATTAGCAGTTGAGTTGTCAATTCAACCACACCTGGATAAATTAGTATCTGCAGCAAAGTGTTCAGTAGCAAAAGTGGTATGATAATAATAGTAGCGGTAGGAAAAGTAAAAGTAAATGTTTTTGGGTTTTTGTAGTAATTGTAACAGTAGCAACGGAAAAGTAAATAAGCGAAGAACAATATGTGAAAAGCTCGTAGGCAATGGATCAGTGATGGATAATTATGCCGGATGCGATTCCTCATGCAATAGTTATAACATAGGGTGATATAGAACTAGCTCCAGTTCATCAATGTAATGTAGGCATGTATTCCGTAAATAGTCATACGTGCTTATGGAAAAGAACTTGCATGACATCTTTTGTCCTACCCTCTCGTGTTCACCGGGGTCCTTACGGAAACTAAGGGATATTAAGGCCTCCTTTTAATAGAGAACCGGAACAAAGCATTAGCACATAGTGAATACATGAACTCCTCAAACTATAGTCATCACCGAGAAGTATCCCGATTATTGTCACTTCGGGGTTGTCGGATCATAACACATAATAGGTGACTATAGACTTGCAAGATAGGATCAAGAACACACATATATACATGAAAACATAATAGGTTCCGATCTGAAATCATGGCACTCGGGCCCTAGTGACAAGCATTAAGCATAGCAAAGCCATAGCAACATCAATCTCAGAACATAGTGGATACTAGGGATCAAACCCTAACAAAACTAACTTAATTACATGGTAAATCTCATCCAACCCATCACTGTCCAGCAAGCCTACGATGGAACTACTCATGCACGACAGTGAGCATCATGAAATTGGTGATGGAGGATGGTTGGTGATGACGACGGCAACGAATCCCCCTCTCCGGAGCCCTGAACGGACTCCAGATCAGCCCTCCCGAGAGAGATTAGGGCTTGGCGGCGGCTCCGTGTCGTGAAACGCGATGAAACTTTTTCCTTGATTTTTTTCTCTCCGAGACAGTATATATGGAGTTGGAGTTGAGGTCGGGAGGTGTCCAGGGGGGCCACGAGATAGGAGGGCGCGCCCTAGGAGGGCGCGCCCCCTGTCTCGTGGACACCCTGTGGGCCCCCTGGCCTTCATTCTTTCGCCAAAAATTCTTATTAATTCTGAAAAGTGCCTCCGTGGATTTCCAGGACATTCCGAGAACTTTGCTTTTCTACACATAAAACAACATCATGGCAGTTCTACTGAAAACAGCGTCAGTCCGGGTTAGTTTCATTCAAATCATGTAAGTTAGTGTCCAAAACAAGGGCAAAAGTGTTTGGAAAAGTAGATACGTTGGAGACGTATCAGGCCTTCCCTCGTTCATCCTTTTCTCCCACAAGATAAACTAATCATATCCGTGCAACGCATGGGCATCTTGCTAGTAGTCATGAATTAATGGCGCTACGACCGGGGTGATGCCACCCCATCCGTTCACCACTCTAATCTGGTGCATGACACGTCGACCCGGATGCTGGCTCTCCCACATGTCGGCGAAGTACGTAAGAAGGAGCAAAGAATCATGCGGTATATAAAGTGTATATATACTAGTAATACTACTCACGTTGGAGGAGTGCGAACCACGACAGCCCAGTGAACCAGCAGGCAATAGGCCATAGAAAACAATGCGGTGATATGGCCATACAAAACAATGTGCTACAGTCCAGTTTGTAGCATGTACAGTACTACTCCTATTCTATCAACATGATTCCTATCTGACAAGCTTCCGTGCTACAGCTAGCTCTTCTCCCTCGTTTCTCTCTTCCAATTCTAACTAAGCCGACGCGCGGTGGGCGGGGTTGGGATTTGCCGATGGTCGATTTGCTCAACTGTGGCCCCACCTCACAGTGAAAATGTTATGACTGGAGAATAGAGCGTAAGCTCCGTTGGCAAGGCGCGGGAGATCACAGCCAACCCACAAGGGTTTGTGTCTCGGCTCGAGCGCTCGGTGCTCACGGAGTTTTCTTCTATAAAAATGCCAACAGGCTAGTCTAGCCTGGGTTGGTCTCGTTTTCTTTTTAAAAAAAATGCTACGACTGTAATAAAAGTGCCATACACTAGTAAAACATTAAGGCCACGAGGCGATGCAGTGCTGCTTACAGGAGGCAAGAAGAAAGACGCATCCATCAACGACGTCCACCTCCTCGACTCAGGGCGCCGGCCCACCAAATAGCGGCTACGTAGCAGCGGCTTTCGTGGCCAGGCCGACGTGCTTCTGAATGATGGCGTCCAAAGATTCCAGCCGCTGGAAGAAGGCCAATGTCTTTCTGTCCTCGCTGGCCTTGTAGTGGCCTATGTAGACGATTTCCTCGTAGACATGGATGTGCAGGTTGACGATTTCTTGCATGGCGAGGCGCTGCGCGGCGAGCACGGCCTCGAGGTGCACATGCTTCATCGTGACCTTCGGCACCTACAGGGCCACCAGGGCTTGAAAGAGTTCATCATCATGGAGGCTGATGAGGGTGGCAGGCAATGAGGAGCCTGGGCGCGCGGGCTAGAGCAGTATGACAAGGTCGTCGCACGCTTCTTGACAGCGGTGAACTTGCGGATGGAGCGGACCATCATGTCATCCATGCGAGAGGCGAAGACGGCGTCGACGAGGGCTACGACGCTGGCGGTCGCCAGCACCATCTGGAAACGCCGCGCGCAATCTCGAAAATATCTACCGCCTGGAAGGTTTTTATGTTTGATATCACATGACTATTATGTGTGGACAGTGTGCGATGTCTATCACTCCCGCTCTTCTTCAATCCTTTGATCCAAATTTTTAGTAGCTCTGGCTTGTTACTCCCACCTCTGCATCCCTCGCAATCTCAAAAATATTTTCTTTCCTTTGATCCAAATTTTTAGTAGCCCCGGCATTTTACTCCCGCCTCTGCATCCCTCGCAATCTCAAAGATATCTGCTCGCCCTTGATCCAAATTTTCAGTAGCCCAACATTTTACTCCTGCCTAGTAAAATTTTCAGTTGCCGCGGTATTTCCTCAAACACCACCTTGCCCCCCCTCCACACACACACACACACCACACACACCCGAAAACCTCCGCTCACACAGACACATACCACCCCTCCCTCGCTTGAAACCATTGGTAGGTCGCCGCCATCGCCGCTTCCATCCTCGCTTGTGTGTCGGGGAGCTCGAGGAGCCAATGGCCCAAAAGAGGTTAATCACGTCCTCTTTGCCCGACATCGGCAAGGTGGTCGCCGACGTGTTCCCGTCGTCCTTCATGGGCTCTTTATCAAGCCGCCATCGCCGGTCGCCCGATCTGCCAACCGCCGCGCCCCTATGCTGGTTCGAGGACTTCCCCGTCCTCCCTCGGGCCTGGCCGTCGATGAGGTCCTAATTTAGGGTCCGGCAGCGGCGGTGGGGGACATGGGTCACCGAGATTACAGATCAGGAGACCCATACACGCCGGTGGCTCGGCAGTTTCCACACGGTCGAGCTCGCGGCCATGGAGTATGACCACTGGCAGGTCCGCTACCACGGTGCATCGGCTAGCCTTAGTTTTCCCTTCAGCACACGTCCGGTCGGCCTCGTCCTGCCGGAGCTAGGGTGGTGACCTCGGCTATGGCGCGGGGGGTCGCGAGGCGTGGGAGCGCCTCGAGGCCGAGGCCGCCGACGAGGCCTACATGCAAGAGCTCTGCCGGCAGCACCCTGAGCTCTTGGTGGCGAGGTGGATGATCTTTGCCGGCACGGAGCGCGGGAAGGTTATCATGCTCTCCTCCCATGAAGAAGTCGAAGGCGGCGAGGACGGCGGCGCAGAGGGCGTCGAGGTGGGCGGCGAGGACGAGGAGATTGACATCGACGAGTGGAGGAGTGTCTTCCCCAATGAGGGCACTGGCCTAGACCCGGCTCGCGGCCCACCATACCTGACGAGGAAGGATTGGCTTGACCTGCACTTCAACCGAGCATAGTTTAGTTTAGTTTAAATTTATGTTTTATGTTCGGTATGCAAAACTATCTATGTTTATGTTTGAATGCATGCTACTTTCGGTTGAACCTGCTTTGAGTTGGATCAAATTGAAGTTTACAACGTTAAGTTTAGGGGATCGACTAGAAACTGCCAAAAGTTCCAGGAGTATATATATATATATATACTCACTAAGGGTTTTACTCCATTAACTTTTAGGGGATTGGCTAGAGATGGCCTTATGCCTTTTCTATTTCAGTTATTCACAATGTGATGCTCTATATGTGCAACTATTTGCCATGCAGTTCAATTTCATCAATAACAGTTTCGACAATACCACTATGAATTACGATATTTGGTTGTTGTTAAGGATGTTGCAGTTAACATGCCTTTCTGTTTTTTAACAATAACTAGTGTACTTTAGACTTGCACAATACCAGTTCGAGTGACTATATTTGCTTGTTTTTAAATCTTATGCCAGTTGTAGTTAACAACCTTTCCACTTCTTGTTTTGCTTAACTAGCATGCTTAAACCTGCAAACTCAAGCTATCATTTCATGATTATGTTGTCTACCATGGATATATTTGGTTGATGTTTAGCCTGTTGTGCTTAACACGCCTTTAGATGTACCCACACAGGACAATATTGGGAACATCTGCTATTTTCCATTGAGATTAGTTTCATCGCATTGCTTATATATACTCATTGTTCAGGATATCGTTAGCTGGTACCATATAGCCGGAGGCTGATAAGGGACTAATCGTCAAATCATACATTTCACTAAATATATTTGTAACCCATTTATCGGTAGGTTAACTAGGGCCATATTTAATATATCAGAGGCTACATAGCAACATGCATTGTAATGAATGACTAAATATGCAATCCTAGGCTATATAGCAACAAGAAAGAGTGTTACCTTAATGTTCTGATGATGTCTAGATGTACATGGAAGAGCAGCAAGAACAACAACAACACAGCAGTAGTTAACTGCAGTTAATTGGCCAATATTTATAACAACGTAATAAACTCCATCTACCGCATAATATAAGTTGTTAATTCATCCAATATGTGAGTATATTGGATGTAATAAGATCTTATATAATGTGACAGAGGGAGTGTTGTACTACATTATTGTGCAATTGTGGTTTAGCTTCTAATATTAACTTGATGCTTTTAGGTACATATGTCATTGGCAAAGATCCACGCTTTGACCCTTTATGCATATGGGGTAATGAGATATTAATAAACCAGCTTCAAGAGAGGAAATGGATAAAGATTGCTATTAAAATGGGTCAAAAGATGTCAATCGAACTATTTGTTTACACTTTATGCAAGACAACAGTGAATTGCAGCATGGTAAGTAAGAACTCTGTAGCCTTCTTTTTACTGCCCATAATGAGTTGTGTTAGATGACAATGTCTGAATCTTTTTTCTTTGCAGTGGATCCCGAACAAGTTTACTCAACATTACCTCTCAAACTACATGATTGGCGGCTGACCATCATGAGGGGTTGGACTAGAGTCGTGTCTGCCTTCTACATCGAGGAGAGCACAATAGGGCAATTCCGCTTCACCTTGTTCAGCAACCAGAATGTCTCTCGCCTCTTTCTTACCATCTTTAATAGTACAAGTATACAACTATGGTTCATCATTTTTTATTTGGTGCTTATGTAATTATTTTTAATGTAATTCTTGAACATATGTACCTGTGAATCAAATAATACATTGGTTGTTGAACCTGATGGATATGAGTGAAGTTATAGCCTACTTTGAAATTGAAATTTGATACAATTTTAAATAGCGGCAATTAAACTAGGGTGAAAATACGCTCTGCAGGTCATTACAACGCACATGGTCTATAAAGCACAGCGTGTGTGATATACATCATAATCCGACATGGTTCACAGAGAGGAAACGTGTGTAACCATGCACACAGTTGCCGTTTGCAAAGCATGTGTGATGTCAGACAATATCACACGCAGTGTGGGAAAACTAAATGTGTGTGATTGTCGCCCTATCGTACACGGTTTACAATAATGAACTATTTGTGATGTGGCGCGCATCATAAACGTAGAGCTAGTTTGGTACGTGCCTGAAAAAATCTCGTGCCTGGACGGCGCCTGGTATTGGGTAAAACTGCATAAGTCCAACTGTGATGGTAATGCCAGCACACACGAGTAGCAAGGATGGAGCGTTTGGGGTATTAGATATATCCCAAATAGTTGTGTGAAGAATCGCGTTTGGGATAGGTATGAGCATCGCATGCACTTTGTTCTGGAAAACGTATGCATTCCTGCTCCTTGTCCCCGACAGTTTTTGAGTCATGTGGGAAAGACCCCCCCCCCCCACCCTATCACCCACACTCACTAGGCGACGGTTTAAAAGACCGTCGCATAAAGGGGTTAAAAACCATTTATGTAACACTACCGGTGATTGAAGCAAATGATGATAGTCATGGAGAGTGAAGCAGAAGCATAGACTTTTGTTTACTAGTTTTCTTTTCTTTTTATTTGAGTCAATAGAGCAAAATGTACCATCAAGGGGGTCAACGTGAAAATTAGATTGAATTCTACTATTGTGTGCTCAATCCAAACCTAAAATCTTCGAATGAAACCTTTGAGATTGATACAATAAGTTCTTTTTGCTTCAGAGTACAAGATATTATTCTTTAGAACTCTTTAGCGCATTTGCCTCACAATATAGCTGGTTGTCTTGTGCGGCAAGGCATACAATGCAAGAGAGTGTTGTTTTGAAATTAGATCATTAGGCATGTGTCGTATTGACATTGCGTATGTGCCTCCAGCGATCATATCAGCGAGCTTGCTCCATAGACTATAAATAGCTATATACACTTCAATCGGCCACACTTGGCTGCTCCACATGAATTGAGACAATGATTGTCTGAGCAATTCTTTTCCTCCCATAGTTTTGAGAGAACCCTATTGAGGAAAAACCCAAAGCCTAAAACACTAAGTTATTTAGCATCACAGAAGAACTCAATCTAAGTCAATCCTAACCTATTTCTTTTATATACCATGCATCCACTAGATGGGTGTATGTTCTAAGAATCCAAGAGTAATCGTGGAATTCATGAAGAAAAAGTTGTCTACGGAGATCTACCTTGAACATCTGCCACGAGTGATTGGCCTTAGTCAGATCTTGTTGTAGCTCAAGGAGAATAGGGTGAAGACTTTGTCTTCCGAGTTAAATTTCAGCCCCACCAACCAGATGTAGGAGTTGTGCCAACAACTTAAACTGGGTGAACAAATCATTACCTTCACTAAGCTTCTAGGTTCTATTTCCTCGCTCTCGATCTACTTGTGTAGTTTGTATTGCGAAGAACTTCCCTCTATGTTCTATATTGTGAGGACTATGATGTATTCCTTTCTATTCCGCTGCATTAGCTATGCTTAGTCTTGTCTTCATTGTATCATATGCTTCCATGTTTCTGCTTTTGGCTTTGACATGTTAGCTTATTTTACTGCTAAGTACTTTGTTCCTTGTGCAGTTAGTCTTCACTCCAACATTTGTTCCTGCTAGTGATCTCTTTTTTACTTCGTTTAGGGCATCTCCAATGCAGACCCCTAAAACAGACACATTATTATCTAGACATAGATATGGGAGCCAGTGATACAACCGTAATCACTAAATTCATACCACTGGAGTCGACCAGGCGTGGGCTAAATGGACCTAAATGGGAAAACCAACCGCGTTGGATGATAAAAAGTGTCCGAACAACATTGTTTGGATCTTTTCATGGCTTTTGAGGTGGAAAATGCCCTTTTAAACATGATGGTAATTACACCTGATAACTGATTTTATTTTAAATAAAATAAGAAAAAAGGCAAAACGTTTCAAAACTTCTTCTCAACAAACTTGAGTTGTCGTTTCTGTAGTACAAAAATATTCTCTGACAAAATTCTAACAAAAATGACAAGTTGCCCAAGACATATAGCTTGATCATTACCTCGTATATAGTGGCAATTTTTTTTTCCGTCCACGACAATATGAAAGTCATTTCTTCACGAAAGATTAAAATAATCTACTTTGTTCACAAAAAAGTTCAGATTTTTTTCACTTTCTTAGAAACTACTATTTAAAAGAAAAGGCATGTGTAATTACACCAGATAGTCGAACGTTCCCGTCCATTTTAAGGTGCGGTTTGGACATGCCCTTAGTTCAGGGTATCAGACAAACAGCAAGCATTTCCTTGGTACTCAGGAGTTCCAATGAAACCCCAGATAATACTCAAAATATTCCGAAAATACTGATCGACTGCAAAAGAGTGTTGTGGCAAGGCTATTTCTTTGCTCCATACATTTCTTATCGTTTTTTTTTTGTGTGCGATTATATCTGTTTGTTTGCTGTTGAGGATATCCTCTGCTTTCTCACTCTCCTGTTGTAGTGGGACAGTGACACCCTCGTCATCTTCCGTCCGGGTGTATTTAGTGTTGGTTATTCTGGGAGTTGGAATTTAACTAGTGATTGTTCGGCCCTGGAAAAAGTAGAAAGTTCTACCATTCGTTGAGCATGTACTCCGTATTTCCTAGCGAGCCTTCTAAATCCCATATTGGCGTATTATCTTCTAGGTTTTGTCCGGCTCGGTTGGTGCAGCTTACACGAGCCCCTGTTCCCTTTAGGCCAGTTGCTGTGTCGCTTTGCTGGCAGGAGGTGGCCCCTGGTCCGATTGACACATCGCTATCCTAATGTGTTGTCCAGCTCTCGAATTCACTACGTGGCTCCAACCAAAATGTGCCATTCTTTTAATACGACTGTGTGGCTGCCACAGCCCACTGATTCACTGAGCTGGGACCAGGATATGCTGAAGGCACGTCAGGGAAGCGACCGTGAGCTGAGCTCCGGTTAACCTCAACCGTTAGATTAAAAGCCGATGGCTCGGATCTCCTTGTACAGTGGTATAATGAACAATGATTGTTTTGGCAACAGTCCATGCAGTTGTTTCCCTCTCTTTTTTTGGGGCAAAAGTTGCTTCTCACTTTGGCACAACCGTTTCCACCTACCGGCCCCGCCTCACCAGCTTATTCACGTGACGATGCTAATTTGGGCACTGCCCCAGTGTACCCGGACGGACGATTTACTCACACCTGAACCCTTTGTCGGGGCAATTCATTAGGGCGATGTACTGTCAGAATAGCCCTTTAAATATTTTACCTTGGTTCATTAAAAAAATCCGTGGTTGAAAAATGTTCTCATTTTACCTTGGCTTTGGATTTTTAATATTTCATATCTTTTGAACCAAAGAGTCCAAATTAAGTTGTATTTGTATATTTGTGTTTCTGATGATGAGGGTTTTCAATGTAAGTCTCAGCTTCTGAAATTTGATGTGAGCGACCGACAAAATCATAAGTTCCAGAACCTGCAATCGACAAAATCGTAAATTTTGAAACTGAGCGCAGCTCAGATAGTTAGGTTCTTTGTGGTGAAACTAGTCCACCAGGATTTAAGTCCTATACTTGACACTAATGTATGTGTTTGCCTGAAATTGTTTCAGACTATTCGATGATGTTCGTTTAGTGGGATAACGGTCCCTTCGACTACGAGGAGGCGCCTGTTGTCAATTTCAAAATATTGTGTCGGCTCAGTATCTTAAAGATGATCATAGAGGTATGCTGTTCATGTGTGCATTCACAAGGATGAGTGTAAACGCGTGTATGTAGGCATCTGCGATTGTGTGCTAAAAAGACAAAAATAAAATTGTTCTGTCCTTATGTGGGTTCTAAATATTTTATGGATCACCAGGCAATCAGAAAACCGACATAGCTGGGCAGGTGCATACCCCGTATGCGTGCTGCTGCGACTTTTCGGAGCTGCCAAATTGTATCAACACATCTGTGCTTTGCACAAAAAGATATCTGCGAAACATGACAACCATGTTGTTTTTTGTTCTCACATCTTGCGCCGCATAAAGTGTTTTATTTACGGGCTGAAACTTGCAGGTTCACATGATGTACCTTATCTACTCCATCTTTCTTAGAAAAAAGAAATAGAGGAGTGCAAAATAGCGAGACACTATAGTACCAGTTGCTTGGATGCTCTATCCATATTCACATGTCTCCCTTCATTCCTTTATGTAAGGTATATTATTTTTGACACGGTGATCAAGACACATAATTATAGAGAATTTAGGACCAAGTTAACTTGGCTAATTCGCAGTTTAGCGGCAGGTAAATCAATTAGGCAGAGAAAGGAAAAGATACACGTAAACAGGAGAGTGATACTTTTCCTTTTCTCCTACAAAGAGAGATACATGCAATCAGGAGAGAGAGATGCATTCATTTTTTCTGTAGGGCTAAAAACAGAATTACAAGGAATATGACGAAATGCATCTTGCATTGGGGAATTTTATCAAAAAAAAATACAGCACAAAAGGAATGGGGGAGTATAATACTAGAGAGACTACAAAATTCTTCACACAAAAAGGCTATAAACACATGTCTTTATCCGTATTCATGTAATGGTTAGAGGTCGTATTTAGAAGTTTGAGGGTACTTTGGCATTTATGCGAAGCCGCTGTGTGCCCACAATTTATTTGTGAACTTTAAATTATATCTAGTACTTTATTAAGTCAAATGAGGTCATTGATACATAACTAGAACAAACACAATGAATTATTTCTTGGTGTTATCTCCATCAACTGGTATTTGGATGACTATCATAGTATTTCTGAGTAATCAATAGAGAATATATGACAAGACAAATCTAAAAAAAAAATCTTGCGAGTTACTTGAGACTTAAAATTTGATTATGTGCATCGCAATAATACAAAGGTCGGTGGTTGTTCCCACCTTTTAAAATAAAATGTTTCTCTTTCCTTCTATCTTCAAACTAAAAAAAATGTATGCCATTTCTAAGAGAAATTGACTTAATAACCCATTTTTTCGATAGTACGCTAGTCAATTTTCTAAGAGAAATCGACTTAACCCCTTTGTACTTGCTTTGAGCAAAATAAACTTGAGAGGGTAACAGGCTAATAGGTACAATGCTACAAATAATATTGCATGTTTAAACTTCGAGCTGGATAATGATCATGATAAAGAAGAGATTTAAGAAAAATGGACATAAATATTTATAGCTATGAAAATCATTTGAGGCTGCTACATATGCAAGCACGTGTTTCTTGCAAGCCCCAGTTTATCGTGTTGTGGTCAGCAAACAAATCTACAGCATGGTTGATGGCTATGGATGATGGCTACTAGAGATCTTTTTGCTTTCGAGTGGTCATATTTAATTATCAAGGGCTTATCCTTCCCTCTTGCAATCTTTTTTTCAATGTTGCTTTCCAGTGGTGGGGTCCCCTGTGGATAGCTCTATCTGTAAAATGCATGTGGGATATTCGGGTTGAAAGGAACAAGGCTGTCAGCTATAACGGACGAAAGGGAGAGAACTTCAAAAGGTGGTACCAGCCGGTGCATGTGTCTGCTCAGATAAGACTAAATATATGACGCGTTCCAAATCTGAAGCCCAAACTAATGCAATTGTAAGTAAAAGCTACTCCCACCACCGTTCCTAAATATAAATCTTTTTTGAGAATTGAAATGGACTACCATATACAGATGTACATAGACATATTTTAGAGTGTAGACTCACTCATTTTGCTCCGTATGTAGTCAGTTGTTGAAATCTCTAGAAAGACCTATATTTAGGAACGGAGGAAGTATAATTGAAAATCCTCTCTTGATGGGAAAACATAAATATGGATTCTTTCTCAGTATGTGACCGAACATAGGACACAAGCATGCTCCTAGTAGCATCCTGGAGAATCCGTTCAATCTTGATCTTAACTAGTCCCGCTTGTCTAAAGTCATTATTCTTAGCTGTCATATGTAATGCCCACAAAATGGTCCCTGGCTATACTTCGCCATCCCTATGTGTTGTCGACTTAAGCTAGGTTATTGCTTTATTATAATATTATTTATATAGGAACATGGTGGAACAAACTTTATGTATGTCCAATGGGAAAACACGGATATCGATCCATTCTTAGTATGAACATAGGACACAATGATGAGAATCCGTCAGAATCTTTATCTTTATTTGACCCCCTTGTCTTATTTTGTCCATCTTAGCTGCCAAAAGTAATGTCCACAAAATGGTTTGTGGCTATATTCGCGTTTCCTGTGTATTGCCGAATTAAGTTAGGTCAGATCTCTTCTTCAAAAAAGTGAATTGGTAGCGTCGCTAGATTATTGCCATATGTAGGGTTGTTCCCACCAACCCTACATTATGACCGCGAGGTCTTACAGGCAATTTTTCGCTCAAGCACAGGCAATCTAGACCGCCCCATTGATTCGTGCATTAACTCAATCAGATAGGCACTCTACCAAAACAATGTCATGCATTAACTTATTCAAATTAAATCTTATGAAAATTTCAACTAAATCCAAACTTTCCTTGCCTTTCATTGCTCATACACAAATCAAATCAAATCTTACCAAAACATCAATATAATCAAAGTTGACCGGCACATTAGACATGTGCTCGCATTTTTATTTTTGTTTTTTCCTATTTTCTTTTTCTTTTTATCTGCTTCGTTTTTCCTATGACCAACCTGTACTTGGCATACTAGCAGAATCGCCACATGCCTGTACATCATGGTGACTTGGTGGTGTTGTCTCCATTCCGGTTAAACAAAGTGTGAATGAATTTAAAAATCAATCCATTAATGCAATCAATTAGATAGACAATTAATTACATGTGCAATTAATTAGATCCATTTAAATAGGGATTTTTTTGGGCCGAATCAATTTGAAAATCGATTCATTAATACAGAGGCTTGTTAATTAAGCCTACACATTTCCTCAAAAAATAGGCCTACATATAATGAGGAGGAAATATTTTTTCCTCTTAGGAAGGCAATTAATAATTACACAAAAATTTAATCACACCAAATCAATCACGCATCCATTAGTGTGAAAATAGTTTGAAAATCTAGCTCCAAATCCATTTGGAAATCGATTCACTAATACAGCGAACTAGTGAGACGGTTAGTTACACGTGTAATTAATTACGTCCATTTAAATATGGTTTATTTGCCCCCCAATAATTAATGCAACTAATTAATTAGGCAGATGACACATCTCCAACGTATCGACCTTTTCAGACACTTTTCCTATTGTTTTGGAATCTAATTTGCATGATTTGAATGGAACTAACCCGGACAAACGCTGTTTTCAGCAAAATTATTTTTGTGTTATTTTTATGCAGAAATAGAAGTTCTCGAAATCGGACGAAACATGGCGGTGATGTTTTATCGAATATATAAAAACTATTGGTGCAAACATCGAGGAGGGCCACCACCTACGCACAAGGTAGGGGGCGCACCCTGCTGCCTCGTGGGGCCCTCCGGCCTCCGTCTGACCTAATTCCAACTCCATAAGTACCGTCTTCCTGAGAAAAAAAAGGGAGAAAGTTTCATCGCATTTTGGATATGGAGCCACAGCCACCTCATGTTCTTCTTCGGGAGGCCTGATTTCGATTCCGTTCGAGACTCCGGGGAGGGAAAATCATTGCCGCCAACATCAACAACCCTTCTTCATCAACAACCTCATGATGCTCACCACCGGGAGTGATTATTTTTATCATAGGCATACTGGAGGTAGATGGAGATGGATGAGATTCGTCATGTAATCGAGTCAATTTGTTAGGGCTTGATCCCTAGTATCCACTATGTCACTACAAGAAATATGTCAACTAGTGACCTTCTGTCAGTGAAGAATTGGTCATAGATCTATGACCATTTCAGACCAATTGGTCAAAAGTTGTTCGGGGGGCTCCAAACCCTAAACTATAACGACCATTTTGGTCAGAAAGGTCGTAATTTCCTTACACGAAATGGTCATAAAGCAGATATTGGTCCGCTTCCTTATTTCTACCTGGTCATGACTAATATAGATGGTCATAACCTTGTAAATTGGGGTGGGTTGCTATGACTAGGCGCCACCTCATCAGTTTTGCCTATGTGTCATGTCCATGTGGCAGTTTTTGCCCTAGGTTGTGAAGCAACCTATATTTCTGTCATTCCCAAAATTCCCAAAAAAATCTCATAAATTCTTTGGGTCATATCTTCATCAAATATGTAAAAAACCTTCCTTGCCTAGTTCAAAAATAATTCAAAAATATTCATTTTCCTATTCTGTTCAGAAAAACACTTTGTGAAGGAAGTACCACTTTGGCATGTCCAAATAGTATCCATTTTCTAGAGTGCTTTCATATGCCCAAATAACCATCCTCCACCAAATGCCAGCTCAATCCATTCATTATTTTGAGCCCAGCTTCAATATTCGTATTTATGTCCAGTGTGGTACTTTGCAAAGCAAGTACCACTTAGGGTCCTCCTTTTGAGCTAAAAATTTGTGAAGATGGTCTTCTTAGTAACTGATCATCCTCAGCCAAAGCTCACGCACATTAGCCATGTCCATTTCCCATACCGCTAATCAAACACTCGGTTGCTTATTCATGTTTGAGCATCGATCGGTCTCCTCGTGAGAATCTTATGTTGTGATTTTCTTCCTAGCACCTACCTGGGGAGTGCCCAACCCACTAGACATGTCTAGGCCACCCAGAACACATGTCAACGCAATGGTCACGCGGTGACCACGCGGCGGGCATGCTAGTTTACGCGCTCTAGAGTTGGAGCCCTCGGCCACCGTCCAAACCTTGACGTATCTCCACCAAACCATGTATTTATGATTAAATAGGTACTTATGTAACTAGAAATGATTTTTGGAAAAAAATAAATGGCAAACTATGAGGCAGCTGCAGTTCAAATTTGACATGCTTCCTACTGAATCGGCGGAAATTTGTCTTTTTCACCAGAGGTGGATTAAAACTTTTTACACCCAACCATTTAGTCAATTGTGCATTAAATATGTCCTAGTATTTTAGAAAATTGATTTGGTACAATCTTGCAACAAATATATGGTAGGCACTTTACAAAAAGCCCTCATTTCAGGCACTCGAAAAATGGAAAATGAATTTTCCGTGCAAAGAAAGTGAAAACTCCCTTAGGCAACATTGTTTGGAATTCCAAGATTCACCCTTGTGCACAATATGAGATCATTTGAACAAACTATGACATGAATGTGGCCATAAGATTGATCATTTGGCTTGATAGCCATGAATCTTCACGCATGATAGCTCATTTGTGAGAACACTTTTTAAAAAGAATTGCCGTATTACAAGTTTATTATTTTTGCTGGGAACTTGGCCACTGTAAGGGCATATTTATCCCCAAGTTGTTTTGGTGATTGATGACAATGCTTTTGCGGACTAATCGTGTGCGTTAAGTTCTTTCAAAGATTCATCCATTGGCACGAGACGATTACCTCCCCTCGGTGTTTTATTCAAGACGGTGTAGCTCCTTCGTTTCGTTGTTGGTGGACTAGTTTCGTAGGAGTCACCGTACTATCAAGAGGGGATCCACTTTGGTAAGGCTAGGGTGGAATCAACATGTACACATCCTTATCACACCCGACATCTTCCTTCCGCATCATTGGAGCTGCCCTTCCCTCCGTACCTGCTCCATCCTGTCCCAGTGGTAGTACCGCGGTCCTCAGCGGCAGTACCGCCGAAGCTCATCAAGCGGCAGTACCGCTCCACGAGCGGTAGTACCACTCTCAGCGGTAGTACCGAGCGGTAGTACCGCTTGTGGTCTTCGGCCGTAGTACCACAGTGGTTCCGGTACTACCGCCTCGATTCGAGACCGATGTTTTTCGTGTTGGTTTTGACGGTACTAGGAGCGGTAGTAGTGGCGGCAGTACCGCTCCAAGCGGTAGTACCGCTCTTACTCCCGCGGTAGTACCGCTCTGGGGCCAGGACCCTGTCTTCCTCGTCAGCGCGGTAGTACCGCTGGGTGGGAGTGGTAGTACCGCTCTCAGCGGTAGTACTGCCCTGCCCTAGCGGTAGTACCGCTCTGTGCGTGGATGTTCAGTGGGGTAACGGTTGGATTGGTTCCACCACTATATAAAGGTGTCTTCTTCCCCAAAGTTGACCTACCTCTTTCCCCCAAAGCTCCATTGTTGCTCCAGGCTCCATTTTCGCCCGATCTCTCTCCCTAGCCAATCAAACTTGTTGATTTGCTCGGGATTGGTTGAGAAGGCCCCGATCTACACTTCCACCAAGAGAAATTTGATTCCTTCTCTTATCCCTAGCGATCTTGTTACTCTTGGGTGTTTGAGCACCCTAGACGGTTGAGGTCACCTCGAAGCCATATTCCATTGTAGTGAAGCTTCATGGTGTTGTTGGGAGCCTCCAATTGTTGTGGAGATAGCCCCAACCTTGTTTGTAAAGGTTCGGTCGCCGCCTTCAAGGGCACCAATAGTGGAATCATGACATCTCGCATTGTGTGAGGGCGTGAGGATAATACGGTGGCCCTAGTGGCTTCTCGGGGAGCATTGTGCCTCCACACCGCTCTAACGGAGACGTACTTCCCCTTAAAAGGAAGGAACTTCGGTAACACATCCTCGTCTCCACCGGCTCCACTCTTGGTTACTTCGTGCCTTTACTCTTGCAAGCCTACTTGTGTTGTATCCATTGCTTGCTTATGTGCTAGTTGTTTTTGCATCATATAGGTTGCTCACATAGTTACATATCTAGACAACCTATTTTGTTGCAAAGTTTAAATTGGTAAAGAAAAGCATAAAAATTGTTAGTTGCCTATTCACCCCCCCTCTAGTCAACCATATCGATCCTTTCAATTAGTATCAGAGCCTTATCTCTTTTTAAGGACTTTACCGTCCGAAGAGTATGGTTGACATCGTAGATGATGTGGGAGAGCACTCCGGTGTGAATCCAATATCATCTACGGGTGATGGGGGTAACTCGATCTCACGTGAGGAATTCAATGTGGCATTGGACACATTGAAAACCTCCATGACGACCGAGGTCAAGGACATGTTTGAGGATTTCTTAGAAGGGCTTAAACTTTCCACCGTGCCCGTGAAAGTGGGTGATCCCGCCAACACGGTGACGGATGCTAACCCCGCAAAGGGGGAAGCTACTAGTGAGAAAGCTCCTATGTCTAGTGGTAAAAATGGCACCGGCATCTTTGCCCATGTGGAACCTCCAATTTATGGAGGGCCGATTCCCTCTACTCATTTAAATCATGCCGGTCCTCCTCCTAAGTATGAGAAACATGAAGATTTTGATTCTTGGGTTTATCGCTTCAAGCGTCATTTAAAACATGTGAATACTAACCTTTTGGAGAATCATTGAAGAAGGTTTCTATCCTCATGACCCAAGCAACTTCACTCCTCGAGAAGCCATGGATAATCAATTCAATGAGAGTGCTCTCTTCATTATCCAAGATGCAATCCTTCCCGAAGATCTCCCTCATCTTCGACCTCATGCCATGGCTAAGGACGCATGAAAATGTGTTGTGTCTCTCTGCCGAGGAAGTGCTAGCATTCAACACTCCAACTATGAAGTGGTGCAAGATGAAGCCGATGAGTTTGCAATGAAAGAAGATGAAGAACCTCGTGAGCTCTTTCGAAGAGTGACCAAACTCGCGGTCTCACTCCGAGATCATGGAAGCAAGGACACGGATGACAATTGGATCAAGCGCAAATTCCTCAAGGCCATGATGCCCTACAACAAGGCCATGTCCTCCGTCATTCGTCAAAGACCTGACTTCCACTCCATGACCTCAAGTGAAGTGTTGGATGATTTCGTTGCAATGAGCATCTTGGACAAGACCGCCGAGAATGCGGTGCTCCGTTCTCAAAGGGCTAAGAAGCCCAACCTTGCTTTGAAGGCCAAGGTTATTATGGAAGAAGAGGAAGAAGTAGAAGATGAGGAGAGCAACCCGAAGACACCAAGTATGATTATCATGAGCACATGGCCCTTGCTTCAAGACAATTTTGGAGCAAGAAGAATACAAGACCCAACTTCAATAAGAACAACTCAAGTGGCGTCAAGGGCAAGCAACGAGTTAGAACTTGCTTCAACTGTGGCAATGTGAGCCATTTCGTTGCGGATTGTCCATACGAGAAGCGGGAAGACAATGTTGGCAAATTCATCCGAAAAGACAAAGCCAAGTCCTTCCCAAACAAGAACAACTTCGCCAAGAAGACTCCCACTCGTGGGTTGGTGGTTCAAGAAGAATACCAAGAGGATGATGATGATGATGAAAATGGAGAAGCAATGGCCATGGCATCCGTTGCCATTGCTACTACTCCCCCGGTGTCTCTCTTTGATTCACCCAACGAAAACATCATTGCCAAGTGCCTCATGGCTAAAGCTTCAAACAAGGTAACCCCCAACATCACAACCACCATCATTACTAATCCCTCCTTGGAGGATTGCATTGATGAACATGATGGATCTAATGAGGAAGTGAATGAAGTTGAGTCTTTTATGAGTAAGCTCAAGGGCAAGTCCAAGAAGCATTTTGTTGCTCTCTTGGAACAACTTGGTGAGGCCAATGACATGATCGAGGTTCACGAAGAAACCATCTCTAAGATGGAAGGTCATAGTCGTGACTATGCCCATGAGATATCGGATCTCTAATGCTCTTGAGGAAGAGCGTGTTCATCGTTTGACTTTTGAGGAGTCACACAATGATGACCATGCTAAGTTAAAGAAAGATCTTGATCATGCTCTTGCCGTGTCTCGTGTGTTAACTTCCGAGAAGGCTAAACTTGGGGTTGATCATGCTAGACTCAAAGAGGAGTTTGAGATACTTGAAAAGGCCCATGAGGTCTTGAAGGGTGTTACGCTAACCTCAAGGAGTCTCATGCTCAACTCCAAGTTAAGCTAACCAAGGAAAAGGCCACCTTCCCTCATATGGTATTAATTGATAATGCATGTGCTACTAACCCATGTTGTGAGCATGTGCATCTTGTGGAGGAGAATGCCAAATTGAAGGATCAACTTGAGAAAGGCCTTGTGACATGCATTCATGGTGAGAAGAACCTCAACGACCTTTTGAGCAATCAAAAGGAAGTTGTGGCCAAGGAAGGAATTGGGTTTGCACCCAAGTCCAAGAGCAAGAAGAAGAAGAACGACAAGACCAAACGTCCTCCTCCTCTCAAGCAAACGTTTGTGAAAGAGGGAGAGGGTGCTCCTAAGGAGAAGAAGGAAAAATTGAAGGGAGTTGACTTAAAAAAGGGCAAAAGCATTTCCTCCAACAAAGCCGGCGACTTTAACCCGTCATATGTGTTGTGCCGTGCGAGTGATGGACATGTTTATGCTAAATTTGTTGGTTCTCCTTATGAGTACATTTAGTGGTCTATTTGGGTCCATAAGACCCTTGTTACTAACATCAAAGGACCCATTACTAAATGGGTACCTAAAACCAAGCATTGATCTCTTGTAGGTGTTTGCTTCCGGTGGGGGATCATGGTTGCTTGAGAGTGGAGCAACAAATCATATGACCGGAATCAAGGACTTGGTGGTGGACGTGCAAAAGATTCCATCTATGTCCACCAATGTTGAGTGGGGTGATGCCTCACATTCTAAGGTATTGGGTCTTGGCAAGGTTGCCGTTTCTCATGATCTAACGATCGAGAAAGTCATGCTTGTTGAGTCCCTTGCATACAATTTGCTTTCCGTTCGTCAACTTGCACTCATGGGCTTTGCTACCTTCTTTGACATTGATACCGTGGCCCTCTTGTGGAGCAAGACTCTTAAAGTAGCCTTTGTTGGGCATGTCGAGAACGGTCTCTATGTGATTAACTTTTTGGAGCGACCCACTAAGACCGCAACATGTCTAATGGCTAAAGTTGACGTGGGATGGCTTTGGCATCGCCATTTGGCCCACGTCAATATGAGATATTTGCAAAGTCTTCTCAAGGGGGACCATGTCCGTGGACTAACAAATGTTAGTTTTGCCAAAGATCGTGCTTGCAGTGCCTGTATTGAAGGAAAGCTTCATGAGAAGGCTCACCCTCCATCAACCATCATCTACTCGAAGAGACCCTTGGAGCTCCTTCACACGGATCTCTTTGGGCCTCCATCTTTTGATAGTCTTGGAGGAAGAAAGTATTGCTTGGTGATTGTGGATGACTATTCAAGATACACTTGGGTATACTTCTTCAAGAGGAAGAGTGAGACTCAACAAACCGTCATCGACTTTGCAAATGAAGCTCAACATCAACATAATGCAAAAATCTTGACAATAAGAAGTGACAACGGCACCGAGTTCAAGAACTACACCTTGGATGAGTTTCTTAGTGCTGAGGGGATCAAGCATCAATATGCTGCACCTTATACCCCTCAACAAAATGGTGTAGCGGAGAGGAAGAACCGGACGTTGATGGATGCGGCAAGGACCATGATGGCGGAGTTCAAGTCTCCATACAACTTTTGGGCCGAAGCCATCAACACCGCATGTCATGCATCCAATCGGCTCTATCTCCACAAAGGCTTGAACAAGACTCCTTATGAGATACTCACCAGCAACAAGCCCAACCTCAACTACTTCCGGGTGTTCGGTTGTAAGTGTTTCATTCTCAAGAAAGGTGTTCGTTTGTCTAAATTCGAGGCTAGATCTCATGAGGGCATATTTGTTGGTTATGCTACAAACTCTCATGCTTACCGTGTTCTCAACAAGTCCACCGGACTCATTGAGGAGACGTGTAATGTGGAGTTTGACGAAAATAACAGCTCCCAAGTGGAGCAAAGTGGTACTTGTGATGTAGGTGATGAAATTCCTCCCCAAGCCATAAGAAGAATGGGTATTGGTCATATACTACCCATTGAGGAACCCCTTGTGGAAGAAGGAGAAGGACAACGCTCTACTCAAGTGGAGCCATCACCTCACCAAGACCCACACGCTTCCGAAGAACAAAGTGAAGGCCCTCAACCTCGTGAACAAGACCAAGGGCAAGATCAACCTCAAGATGGTGGTAAACCTCTAAATGATGCCCAAGGTCAAGTTCTCCCCCTCGAGCAAGTTCAAGATCATGAGCAAGCTCAAGATCAAGAACAAGCTCAAGACGACGATCAAGATGATCAAGTCAACCCTCCTCCTTCCACACCCGAGGAGGAATTAGAGCGTCGTGCCGCAAAGATTGCTTCCAAGCTCACCACCCAAGGCCATCTCATGGAGAATGTGGTTGGAAGCCTAAGAAAGGGGGTAAGCACTCGTAGAAAATTAGCAAACTATTGTGAACATCACGCGTTTGTCTCTTGTGTTGAGCCCCAAAAGGTCTATGAGGCACTCGAAGACTCGGATTGGCTCAATGCCATGCATGAAGAACTCAACAACTTCGAGTACAACAAAGTATGGAGATTGGTACCAAGGCCATCGGGGGACCACAACGTCATTGGAACCAAGTGGATCTTCAAGAACAAGCAAGATGCTCATGGGAACATCGTTCGCAACAAGGCAAGATTGGTAGCACAAGGCTACTCCCAAGTCGAGGGTATTGACTACAGTGAAACCTTTGCTCCCGTTGCTCGTCTTGAATCCATACGTTTGTTGATTTCTTATGCTTCCCATCAAAACTTTAAGTTGCAACAAATGGATGTGAAAAGTGCTTTTCTTAATGGTCCTATTAATGAGTTGGTCTATGTCAAGCAACCCCCCGGGTTCGAGGATCCCTACTTCCCGGATCATGTGTATCAACTCGATAAGGCACTCTATTGCCTTAAACAAGCCCCACGTGCATGGTATGACCACCTTACCGAGTTGTTACAAGATCGTGGATTTGAGGTGGGGCTAATCGATCCCAGTCTTTTTTACTAAGAAGGTCAATGGGGAGTTGTTTGTATGCCAACTATATGTTGATGATATTATCTTTGGTTCTCCTAACAAAGCTTTCAATGAGGAATTTGCCGCTCTCATGACCTCCAAGTTCAAGATGTCTTTGATGGGAGAGTTGAAGTTCTTCCTTGGTTTTGACATCAAACAAAGAAGAGAAGGAACCTTCATCAACCAAGCCAAATACACTCAAGACATGCTAAAAAGATTCAAGCTAAGTGATGTCAAGCCGGCTACTACTCCAATGCCCACCAAGTGCCAACTTGACATTGATCCCAATGGTAAAGCAGTGGATCAAAAGGTATATCGCTCCATGATTGGCTCCTTGCTTTACCTTTGTGCATCTAGACCGGATATCATGTTGAGTGTGGGGATGTGTGCACGGTTTCAAGCCGCACTGAAGGAAAGTCACTATGTGGCGGTCAAGCGAATCTTTCGATATTTGGCTCATACCCCAAACTTTGGCTTATGGTACCCAAGAGGGGCAAACTTCAAGCTTGAAGGATTTACGGATTCCGATTGGGCGGGAGACAAAGTGGATAGGAAGTCCACTTCCGGAGGGTGCCAGTTTCTTGGGTGCTCTTTGGTGAGTTGGTCTTCCAAGAAGCAAAGTTGTGTGTCTCTCTCGTCCACCGAAGTGGAGTATGTGGCGGCCGGTAGTTGTTGTGCACAACTCTTATGGATGAGGCAAACTTTAAAGGAATACGGTGTCATTTGTGACAAAGTGCCTCTTTGGTGTGACAATGAAAGTGCCATCAAGATTTCTCTCAATGCGGTGCAACACTTCAAGACGAAGCATACTGAGATTCGGTATCATTTCATCCGGGATCACATTAGGCGAGGGGAGATCAAGCTCAAGTATGTCAACACTCATGATAACCTTGCAGATATTTTCACGAAGCCCTTGGATGAAGCAAGATTTCGCGAGTTAAGGCATGAGCTAAATATCATTGATTTGAGCAATGTGACTTGAACCCTTGCACCCCCCACCACACTCAACTTGTTGTCTAGTTTAGGTGTAGGCATGGACATAGGGGGAGTGTTGTTCTCTCAATGAACTCTCCCTCCCCCATTATGCATAAAACGATCAACTCTTTCACGTTAGCCATTTTTTATGGTACTTGTGCTTCAAAGACGAGGTTTGGTCATGGGCCCAAGGATAATTCTTCGCGGTGCCATACCAATTGACTCAAACATAGGTGGCTTCGGCCACCGCCCTCTCTTGAAAGAGGCCAGAGCTTGCTCTGCTTTCGTGTGGTTGTCTTGAAGGAGTGGGTTCTGGACCATTGTTAGTGTGTGCGTTGCCTTGTTGGTCTTTCTCTTTCTTGGCCTTACTTTCTCGTTCTCTTTTTGTGCTTGAGCCATTTGCTTAGAGGCCTTTTTGTTGCTGAGCAGTACTACCGCTGGTGGCGAGCGGTACTACCGCTCCGAGCGGTACTACCGCCCTCCAGCGCGGTACTACTGCTATGAGGCGCGGGCAGGGGGTTATATCGGGGCAGGGGGAGTTTTCTTCTCCCCCATACCCATTCGCACGCCCCCTCTCTTTGTTCCTCTCTCTCCAGCAACCGGCACCGCGGGAGGGCTCCGGTGGATCTCCCTCTCCGGGGTGTTCCTCTCCATTTCCTTCGGTGGAGTCGATCCCCACCTTGTCCTCTTGCCATGGATGCCGGTATTGCCCCCATGCCCTCTTTCTTCTTGTCTAGATTTCCAATCTAGCATCTTAGGGGCAGTAGCAGTTGCATCTCTAGATTTTTGGCCAAATCTAGGCTTGAGTAGGATGGAGAAAGCTTCTAGGCAGTTTGGATTGATGTTTGGTTGGAGTATTTTTGAATTTGGTAGGACGGTAGTGCCAGATCTGACCACGGTAGTAGGAAACTACTGTTTCCCCGTCTCGAGCAGTACTACCTCTCTCTCCAGAGTGGTACTACCGCTTGGAGCGGTACTACCGCTCTCTGTGGAGCGGTACTACCGCTTGGGGCGGTACTACCGCTCGAAGGTCGCGGTACGACCGCCCTCTACCAGTTTCCATCATGCTCTTACCTCTCAGTGATCTTTTTGCTCGTGTTTTGTGGCTTATGCTCGTTCTTTCTGGTTGTTTGCGTGTTCTTGTGTGTGGTTCCAGGTGATGAGCTTCCTGAGCATCCGGCTCATTGTGTCAACCCCGGTCGTGCCACATCCAAGCGTTACCACACCACTGAGTCTGCCGAAGGTTCCTCAAGTGCTCCACCTCCACCTCAACTCCAAAAGAAGACTGGTGTCAAGCCGAAGCACTCTGGAAAAACCGTGACAGAAATGCAACCCAAGGAGTTCTAGGCAAGGCGTCGCCCAACCCCTATGAGGCAGACCAAGATCCCACTTTGGTCAACCGTCCATTCTGGAACAAGTTCCAGTTTTCTATCTTCTTTTATGTTCTCAAAGCCAAGAAGAACCTCTTTGTCAACATGCACTCCATTGACACCGACCATATGGAGAAGGATCCTGAATACTTTGGTGAAGCTCTTCAGATGTGCACTCAACTGAACATTCTTGGGGTCATGCAATTCAACAAAGATTATGATGCTGATATTGTGGCCCAATTCTATGCCACGGTTCATCTCGGGACTGATGAGGACAGGACACTGACTTGGATGACCAATGGCAAGTTGCTTTAAGTCAAGTGGAAAGCTTTCATGGAGTTGATTGGGGTGCAAGATCTAGGACTTGAGTCTCCTGTCGGCTTTCGCCCACACCGCAACACCAACGCCACTCACAAGCAAGCTCTATGGCCCTACTGCACTTTGAGGATCAACCCTGAGACGAAGAAGGAAACTTATGAGCTGCCTGCCTATCTGGATATCCTTCACCGTGTCTTCAGAGAGACTCTTTTCCCTCGTATCAGGAATCTGGACCAGGTTCACTCCTATCTCGTGGACATGCTTCTCTGCTGCCAGCGTCAGAAGGAACAGAACACCAGAGAGTCCCTCGATATTTCTCATGTTATGTGGTCTGAGCTGTTATCTGCTATCTCCGAGCGCAAGTGCCCGATTTACGGTCCGTTCATCATGCTGCTTATTGAGAAGGCCTGGGCTCGTGTCTACCCCAAGGTAATGTTGGAGATTGGAGAGTTGGTTTCTCACGACATCAAGCGTCTGAGGAAGAAGGATAACTGGGGCACTCAGGCCCCTAAGATTGGAGTTCCTTCGTCTGCTACTGCCATGGAGACCGAGGAGGAGACTGGGGCTGAGGCTGAGGATGATGATGATGACTACGTGCCTTCTGAGGCAGAGCCCTCTTGGGCAAAGAAGCTCAAGCTCAAGATGAAGAAGCTGTTCTGCATGGAGTCTCATGGTCAGTACATGACTCATGTGGCTGAGAAGAAGGCCCGAAGTCGCCACAAGGAGCTCATGCGTCAGTTGGGTGCTACAGTTAAAAGTGGATCTGAGGACCAGCTTACTGAGGAGGAGGAGTGGATTCAGCAGCACTGCCTGTGGACCGATTCTGATGCCGAGCACTTCCCGACTGACGATGGTGGTGCAGATGATCCCGCTGAGATATGATGTGTGTGTCCCTCTATTGCTATCACCTGGAGCTGTAGCAACACTCCCTCTCCTTTTTGGTGTCTTGATGCCAAAGGGGGAGAGAGTTTAGGGATTTGTGCTTTGTGTCTTCTGTCTTCTGTGTTTGTGTTTTCCTCGCTATTTGCTTTGGTTGGTTTGTGTTAGTGAGACCTAAGTTGGTTTGTGTCAGTGAGACCTAAGTTCCCATCATATGGTGTGAGACATATGCTACCTTATCTTTCTAGTATCATTATCTATGTCACTATCTAGCTTATGAGTTGCATGCTTATCCTGTTAAGTTATCTATGCTCCTCTCATATACCCTGCTTAGGTGATTGGTCGGTCTCTAAAATGTAGGGGGAGCGTTGATCCTAGTATGTGTGCCGTGCAGTCCTAAGCACTTATCTAGATAGCACACATCTAGGGGGAGCCCATCTACATTTTAGGACCGCGGGGTTTTGCGCTTGTCCTATATCTCTCGTGTTTGTGCAAATCCCGTATTGTCATCAATCCACCAAAAAGGGGGAGATTGTAAGGGCATATTTATCCCCAAGTTGTTTTGGTGATTGATGATAATGCTTTTGCAGACTAATCGTGTGCGTTAAGTTCTTTTAGAGATTCATCCATTGGCACGAGACGATTACCTCCCCTCGATGTTTTATTCAAGACGGTGTAGCTCCTTCGTTTCGTTGTTGGTGGACTAGTTTCGTAGGAGTCACTATACTATCAAGAGGGGATCCGCTTTGGTAAGGCTAGGGTGGAATCAACACGTACACATCCTTATCACACCCGACGTCTTCCTTCCGCATCATTGGAGCTGCCCTTCCCTCCATACCTGCTCCGTCCTGTCCCAGCGGTAGTACCGCGGTCCTCAGCGGTAGTACCGCCGAAGCTCATCAAGCGGCAATACCGCTCCACGAGTGGTACTACCGCTCTCAGCGGTAGTACCGCTCCCAGAGCGGTAGTACCGCTTGTGGTCTTCGGCCATAGTACCACAGTGGTTTCGGGCTACTACCGCCTAGATTCGAGACCGATGTTTTTTGTGTCGGGTTTGACGGTACAAGGAGCGGTAGTAGCAGCGGTAGTACCGCTCCAAGCGGTAGTACCGCTCTTACTCCCGCGGTAGTACCGCTCTGGGCCAGGACCCTGTCTTCCTCGTCAGCGTGGTAGTACCGCTGGGTGGGAGCGGTAGGACCGCTCTCAGTGGTAGTACCGCCCTGCCCTAGCGGTAGTACCGCTTTGTGCGTGGATGTTCAGTGGGGTAACGGTTGGATTGGTTCCCCCACTATATAAAGGTGTCTTCTTCCCCAAAGTTGACCTACCTCTTTCCCCCAAAGCTCCATTGTTGCTCCAAGCTCCATTTTCGCCTGATCTCTCTCCCTAGCCAATCAAACTTGTTGATTTGCTCGGGATTGGTTGAGAAGGCCCCGATCTACACTTCCACCAAGAGAAATTTGATTCCCTCTCTTATCCCTAGCGGATCTTGTTACTCTTGGGTGTTTGAGCACCCTAGACGGTTGAGGTCACCTCGAAGCCATATTCCATTGTGGTGAAGCTTCGTGGTGTTGTTGGGAGCCTCCAATTGTTGTTGATATAGCCCCAACCTTGTTTGTAAAGGTTCGGTCGCCGCCTTCAAGGGCACCAATAGTGGAATCACGACATCTCGCATTGTGTGAGGGCGTGAGGAGAATACGGTGGCCCTAGTGGCTTCTTGGGGAGCATTGTGCCTCCACACCGCTCTAACGGAGACGTACTTCCCCTTAAAAGGAAGGAACTTCGGTAACACATCCTCGTCTCCACCGGCTCCACTCTTGGTTACCTCGTGCCTTTATTCTTGCAAGCCTACTTGTGTTGTATCCATTGCTTTCTTATGTGCTAGTTGTTTTTGCATCATATAGGTTGCTCACATAGTTACATATCAAGACAACCTATTTTGTTGCAAAGTTTAAATTGGTAAAGAAAAGCTTAAAAATTGTTAGTTGCCTATTCACCCCCCTCTAGTCAACCATATCGATCCTTTCAGCCACATATAATGACACAATGCGAAGGTTTTCCAATTTTTTGATTTTTTTTAAAAAATTTATTCCCGTTCCAAAATGCGGTCAAAACGACGGGAATGACCGTTCCTAGCTAGTGGTTGAATCTTGTAATGGTGTTTATTTGATTAAATAGATACTTATGTACCTAGAAATGATTTTTGGAAAAAATAAAGAGCAAACTATAAGGCAGCTATAGTTCAAATTTGACCCGCTTCATGCTGAATCTGCGGGAATTTGTCTTTTTCACCAGAGGTGAATCAAAACTTTTTACACCCAACCATTTGGTCAATTATGCATTAAATATGTCCTAGTATTTTATGAAATTGATTTGGTACAATTTTGCAACAAATATATCGTAGGCCCTTCACATAAAAACCTCATTTCGGGTACTCGAAAAATGGAAAATGAATTTTCCGTGCAAAGAAAATGAAAACTCCCTTAGGCAACATTGTTTGAAATTCCAAGATGGACCCTTGTGCACAATACGAGATCATTTGAATAAACTATGCCATGAATGTGGCCATAAGATTGATCATTTGGCTTGAAAGCCATGAATCTTCACGCATGATAGCTCATTTCTGAAAACATTTTTTTTAAATAATTGCCGTATTACAAGTTTATAATTTTTTCCGGAACATGGCCACATATGATGAAACAATGCAAAGGTTTTCCAATTTTTTTAATTTTTTTGAATTTTTTATGCCCGTTTCAAAATGCAGTCAAAACGGCGGGAATGACCGTTCCTAGCTTGTGGTTGAATCTTGAATTTTTTTGGTGTTTCTCTGATTAAATAGATACTTTTGTACCTAAAAATGATTTTTTGAAAAAATAAAGAGCAAACTATGAGGTAGCTGCAGTTCAAATTTGACCCGCTTCCAATTGAACCGACATAAATTTGTCTTTTTCATGAGAGGTGGATGAAAACTTTTGACATCCAACCATTTGGTCCATTGTGCATTAAATATGGCATAATATTTTAGAAAATTGATTTGGTGCAATTTTGCAACAATTTTTTGGTAGGTTCTTCACAAAAAAACATTTTTTCCACTCAAAAAATGATAAAAATAGCTAGAAATATGAAAAATGCATACAAATTGGTCCTAATCCATAAAATGTGGTCTAACTCTAGTGAAAGTTTGTGTGGTGCCCTTGCAAAATATTTTTGATAGCTACTTCATAAAATCCCTCTATTTTTAGTAATTGGAAACTATTTTACATTAGTGATTTTCTGAACCAATCATAACTCTGTCCACGGATCGATGACATGGCGTCCATCCATCCATCTCTCCATCCCACATCCATCCATCCATCTATCTACATAAAAGAAGAAAAAAAGAAAATAAAAGGAGATACCCCCACCCGCAGCCCAAACCCTAGCTCAGATCGACCCCTCCCCCCGTCGCCCCCTTCCTCCTTCGTCCCCATCTCCTCGCCGCCGCCCCCTTCCCGATCTAGATTCCTCCTCCGCTGCCCCTCCCTTCCACCACCCAGTCGCCCCCTCAGTAGATCAAGCGAGCCGCCAAACCTCACCGGCCAAGGGCGTGGACCTGGAGCTCCATCTCCATGGCTGCGGCTCCTAGATCCGCCTAGGGGCTGGACCTAGAACTCATCTCCATGGTGTCCGCTTCCAGATCCGCTCGGTCTGCATCGTGAGTTGGCTGCATCCCCACGTCTGCTCCCGCTCGGTCAACGACGCATCTGCGTGTGCTTCTGCTGCTTGTATAGGTAACGCAATCTGTCGATTTGCTCTTCTCCCCTTGGCTTCCCTTACCTTACCTTATGGCGCAGTGTATTCCCTCCTCACGCAGGTGCACGCACCACCAGCATTGTTGCTAGCCGTGGCCGGACCTCCAAGCAGAGCAGTGACACGTTTGGCTGGCCCTCCTCAACCTCGGCCACAGCCACTGCGGTGCTTCCAGATCCCCGCCCTTGTCACGTGATGGAGGTTCCAGTCGCGCGCCCCTCTTCTTCTTTCGATTCGATCTGGATCGTGCGCCGCTGTTCCTCACGCATTCCTGATTTGCTTTTCTTCCTCATGTAGGTCGTCATCAAGCCCTCGAGTTAGCTGCGACCTCGACTCGTCCTGCAGCATGGGCATGAGCTGGTCCATGCACGCATGCTGGCAGCGCTGGCCCAAGCTGCTCCCCACACGCGGCAGCAAAGTTCAAGTACTTCTCCGCCGCCTCTTGGAGTTCAAGTTCTGGTAATACCATGTATTTGCTGTTGAAATCGAGATGCAATACTCTTGTAGTGCCTGATCCAAGACTTGATCCTAGCGTTCATGCAGAACCTAGCTGGTCAAACCATGCAGATCCTGATGAATTCTCTCACTGAACCTAGCTGTGCGAAATAGCTGGCTGAAGTTTAGCAATAACGCATTAGATGTCATTTCAAGAACGGGAATTTTTATACTACTCACTGAACGTGCCCTGTTTGTTGCTTATCCTGATTACTAAATCAAATGATGCTCCGATGCAACATTTCTCCCTTGTTTGTTTGATTAAGAAGGTGAACTCTTGTAGCAGCTATTTCTTGTTCTTTCATTTCTGATATAAATCTAGATAGACAACACGCTGAAAGTTTGTGGCAGCGTGGAAATGAGAAAGTTGCATCTTCTTAATAAATCACACATGTATGGGAGTACTTGTCTTCTGGCGAGATGAGGGCAGAGAAGGAGATGTATGGCAGGTAGGAAGGAGTAGGATGCACGGTTGTTGTGGAAAGGAGGGCTAGGGAGAAAGACATTTATGTTTGCCACGACGTAGTCCCAATTCCTAAAACCCACATGAAGCTTTTGGCATCTGTATTTGTAAAAGAGAACTATTAGTGGGTCAACGACATTTGAAAATATGATGTTAATCACCCAGTTTCCCTGTTAATAACCTGAGAACAATTGCCTCCTCCCCAACCCTCGCCCCAGCCTGCCGCTGCCGGCTCGCTGCGTGGCTGTCACCGCAGCAACTAATTAGATTTTTGGGACTCTGTTTCTAGGCTCTACTCGATAGCATTTTGGATATTGATTAGACACGCTTTATATAAAACGATTTATCTTGTACATTACTCTACCTAACTTGTATACATGAAACCATACTTGTCAAATATCGAGTATCACTGCTGAATCATAACGTCTTGTTTTCTGTTCACCGAATCACAATTCTTCTCTGTTTTTACCATCAATCCATCTTACAGCCATCCATAAGAAAAACACTTATCTTCATATTAGGCTTATTATTTTCCAGTCTGTAGTATTATAATGTACATATGCTTTTTTGTACACTGAATCACAATTCTTCACTCTTTTTACCATCAATCCATCTTCTTATAGTTGCATGCTTTTTTTTGGCAGTCCAGATGACCAAGCCCAAGGTGGAAGCAGCTGCTCATCACTAAGGACAAGTAACTCCAGCAGGTTGACACCATAGATTCACAATGTACCTTCTATACGCCCATACAGTTCTGTGATTTGTGTCTTGAAACCGAAAAAACCCCATGCCCATGTGGGAGTTGAACCATAGTTTTATGCTTGTGGAAAATAATATCCTTGGCTGAATCGAATTGAGGCGGTTTCTTCGAAATTCTTGGAAATGCTTTGGTAGTTTCTTTCGGCAAGAAACTGTTTCATACTGAAGTTTACTGGTACACGTGTGGTTTGCTACTGTTGCTTCGTTTGGGTTGGGTTGGTTCCAGTGGGGAGATGTGCACACACACTGGCAGCATGAGCTAGCACCCATGATTGCCAACCAGCCACCACCACGTAAATGTAATGCTTCTCGAACCGAGAAATGTCGAGCTTAGCTAGCTGGGTGGCCCTGACATACCATACCTGCCCTGCATGCGCAATAGAGAAGAGAAGCAAAAAATACTATCTTGCAGCTAGAGAGAGTTGTCCAATGAGCAAATTAGGACATCCAATCATCGCAATGAGAGAGCAGAAGAACAGAACTTTTATCTAATCTTGCCTCCATGCTTGGGTGATTCTACTTGCTCACTTAGTATCATACTTGAATCTATGCATGAATTTCAGAAGTTTGGATGCATCATAGAACTTGTGGTGATATAGTTTAGATTGCAACAAACAAAAATACAAGTGTTGAGATTGATAGGAGCAGCTTAGCGCTGTACTCATTTAGAATCCACACTGATCTTTATTGTTTGATTGACTGGAAGAAGTTTTGATGTAGTTTTTTAATCATGCAGGTGTTTACTTTGGATGACAAATGTGTGTAGATCATTTTGGTGCGCACCACAATGAGGAGGTGGATGATCTACCCAATCTGATCATCATCGACACTATCATCATTAGGCCCCTGTTCCCTCTATTCTCTCCTGCCTTGTGATGTTAGTCTATGTGCGCTCACTAGTATTGTTAGTTCCTGTAAGTTGAATCAATGGTAGTGGTAGTAGAGTAGTATTTTTCTTTAGGTGAACCAGCAAACCAGCAATTAGCAAGTTATTTTTATGGTCTATAACGGATTGTATTGCAAATATATTGTTCTTCATCGCCTAATGCTTTTGGTTGCCGACAACAGGACCTATATACCTAGTAAACTAGCAATTAGCAAGTTATTTTTATGGTCTATCATGCTGAAATAGAAAAAATGTTTTGTTTCACATGCTTAACACACTTTGAACTATATACCTCATTCGTCTATAGAGAGAAATGCACCTGGTTGTTTAACACACTTACTGAACTAATTAGCCTATCAACTCAAACTACCACCAGTATCCAACAAACGACCATGGAAATAACTTTTGCCATCAATCCTTTGTTTTAACAAGTACTAATATTTTGGCAGGACAAAAGGTTGCAAATTCTGATGCTGGTTTATGTTCTTCTTTTAGGTTATGAGAGATGATGCTGGAGAGATTCCCTTACCAAACTGGAAGGGCTGCCACCAAATCTAATTGGCATCATAGCAGTGATCTCCGAATATCTAAGCTAGTGATCAGTGATTTCATTTCAGCAATTTCTTTTCTGTTTGGCCTTCCTATAGGTTTGCACCTAAGTGGAAGTTGTACTGTATATTAGCAGTTGCTAGAGCTGTGATGCTATTTTTTTGTTGCCAAGGTTATTTGAACATGGCTGATTACAATCTTTTAGTTGCTGCTTCTCATGTCTATAATGTGATGAAGATGTAATCACAACAACTGATGTATGATGAAACAAATGTTGCTTTGAAAGCAAACTTGAAAAAAAATTCAATTATTTCTCTGTCGTCTAGCCCTTTTACATTAGTGGGCTGAAAATATTGATGGGCTGGAAGAGGCCTTGGCAATTGGGACCCATCTGAATAGTGGACCCATCTTTAAAAAAAAGAAATACTTGAACTGCTCAGCCAAAATGGCCATGGCCCAAAAATAAAAAGGCTGCGATGTTGGGCTTGTCCCATGAAGCTAACAAAAATTGATAGAAAAAATACAGTAAATTGGCTGAATTAATGGGCTCGGCCCATATAAACACCCAATTGGACCGGGCCGATTCTAATTTTTGACCTTTTCAATTGGTCATAATATTGCCACGTCAACTTGCCCCGTCGGATCCGACATGGCCTGGGAAGACAGCTAGTGACCAAAACAAAACAATAGGCATATTTGGTCGTAAACGTCTACGACCTTCTCACAGAGAAGGTCGTTAATTTCAGTTTACGACCGCCAGCTTTTGACCTTCTGTTTTTGGTCACAAAAAGGTCGCAAATGAAAAACAATGACCTTTCAGTGACCAATAGTCAAGGTCACAAGTTGACATATTTCTTGTAGTGTGTTCTGAGATTGATGTTGCTATGAATTTGCTATGCTTAATGCTTGTCATTAGGGCCCGAGTACCATGATTTTAGATCCGAACCTATTATGTTTTCATGAATATATTTGAATTCTTGATCCTGTCTACAAGTTATCTGCACCTGTTATTGTTCTGAACAGTAGACCCAAGGTGACAAAAATAGGGATACTCTCCGGGGATGATTGTAATTTGAGGAGTTCATGTATTCACTATGTGTTATGCTTTGTTCCGATTCTCTATTAAAAGGAGGGCCTTAATTACCCTTAGATTTCCATTAGGACCCCACTGTCATGGGAGGGTAGGACAAAAGATGTTATGGAAATTCTTAGTATAAGCATGTATGACTATATATGGTATACATGCCTACATATGATTGATGCATTGGAGCTATTATGCATCGCTCTAGGTTGTGGCTATTACATAATGAATGCCATCCAAATATCCATCGCTACTCCATGCATATGGTTTCTCATAATATTGTCTTGCTGGAATTACTACTACTGCTATTGTTCCAATTACTACAAAACTCCTACTGTTACCATTACTATTACTATTGCTACTCCTATCACTGCTATCAAAACAATCATATTACTGTGCTACTAATATTTGCTACAGAGAAGCAACTTCCCAGGTGTGGCTGAATTGACAACTCAACTGCTAAGGCTTATAGACATTGTTTGGCTCCCCTTGTGTCGAATCAATAAATTTGGGTGAAATACTACCCACGAAGACTGTTGGAATATCCTATACTTGTGGGTTATTGTGACCATTTTCTGGCACCGTTGACAGGGATCATAGCTCCATTTATTAAGTTCACTTGGGAGTTAAATATCTACTACAATTTGTATTCACTATGAAGAATCTGAGAGACTCTCAGACCAAGATCATGCCCTCTAAGACAAAGGGAGGTAAGGAATTACCAACTCGGTCTACGCTTGATTCACCTACTGTTTTAAGTCAACTTGTGACACCACCACTTGCTATTCAATTTGATATGTCACAAGTAATAGACACTACTTCTGCCATTGATGATACTCATGATGATGGTTCTACTTGATAAATATCTGTCGCTTCGTGAATTACTTGATGCTCATATTGCTAAAGCTAAAGAATCTAAAATTGATGGAAATTATGAATCACCTGCTACACCTAGCACTCCTACTAGAACTAAAATGTTTGATGTACTTGAAGGATACACTATTCATGAGGTAATTGCTAGAGAATTACTTACTTGGGAAAATAGGGATAATCTTGCAGATTTAATTGCTAAAATGAAAGAAAAGGCCATGAACCAAATGATGAAATATGATCCCAAATTTGCATCTTCTTCTATTTTTGTTACTGGTAAGGATTATGAATTCTCTATTAATCCTGAACTTATTTCTTTGGTTGAATCTGATCCTTTTCATGGTTATTATGAATCTGAAATAGTTGTTGCACATCTTGCTAAACTGAATGAAATTCCCACGATGTTTGCCCAGGAGGAAAAGATTCACTACCAATATATCTTTAAGTTGTTTCCTTATTCATTAATGGGTGATGCTAAAATATGGTTTAATGATCTTGCTGTTGGTTGTGTGTGTACTCCCTAGGATATGATTTACTACTTTACTGAAAATATTTTCCTGCTCATAAGAAACAAGCTGCCTTACAGGAAATATATAACTTTGTGCAACTTGAGGAAAAGCATCTTCCTGAAGCTTAGGTGAAGCTTCTCTAATTATTAAATGCTTTTCCTGATTGTCATCTTGAGAAAAATGAAATACTTAATATCTTTTATCATGGACTAACCGATGCTTCTAGGGACTACCTAGATAGTTGTCATGGCTGTATTCTTAGGGAAACAACAGTTGAACAAGCTTTGGAATTATGAACAATTTATTGAGAAATGCCGATGATTGGACGCTTTCTGAACTACCACTTAAGCCAACTTCTAAGAAAAGAGGTATTCTATTCCTCAGTACAGAAGATATGCAAGAGGCAAAGCAATCCATGAAAGAGAAAGGTAATTAAATCAAAAGATGTTAAGAATCTACCACCTATTGAAGAAATACATGGACTTGTTATTCAGACACGGCCAGTAGAGGTAAATTCTCTTTATAGGTATGATTGTTGGAAATATGTCGTAGAGGCAATAATATTGTATTATTACATTCCCCGTTCATAATTATAGAGTTTATATTTGTGCTATAACTGCTATGATCCTAAAATATATGATTCAGTGGAAACTCATATGCACGTGTGGAATAATAAATGGTTAAATAAAAGGTTCCTAGTCATGCCTCTAGGACTAGCTCAAGTGTTGTTAGTGATCATGTTTTCCAGAACTTAAGATATCGTTAAGTGTAAACGATAGTCCTAAAACAACATTGAGATTAGGACGTTGGAAGAACGATCATATTGAATCAGCCCAAACTTGTCTATTATGAATTCAGTTTATATCGTCTATAATCAATTATAATAGCACAGAATGTTAACATGTGATTTTGCTCCTTAGACCATGAGAGTATCGTATTCACTTCTTACCATACGGTGGACTTTCGGGTCGATCAAACATCACCTATAACACGGTGATCATAATGACAACTTACACATTCATCAGAAAGTTTGACAAGGGACTAGATAGCTTGAGAGTTGGATTTGCTCCTCGGACGATGGAGAGATATTCTTAGGGACATCTTGTTGTGACGACATCCATCATCGTCTGGCTGTACATAGGTGACTACGTCATGAGTATGCCGGAACACTATAATGAGAAAGAAGAACAAAACCGATAACGAGGATAACAGTACAATGTGCATGTGATGACTCAGGAGGATTTTGATGCATCCCAGGTTTTGTAACACGAAACAAAGGGAACATCACATGATAACCAAATGTTCACTCGAATAGCATTCATGTGCTCGTAGGAATCAGTATGGATGTTGGGGAACGTTGCATGGAAAACAAAAAAAATTCTAACCACACGCAAGATCTATCCATGGAGATGCATAGCTACGAGAGCGGGAGAACATCTACATACACTTGTAGATCAATATGCGGAAGCGTTTATCAATGCAGTTGATGAAGTCGTACACCTTCACGATCCATCCCTATCAAGTACCGAACGTACGGCACCTCCACATTCAGCACACGTTCAGCTCGATGATGTCCTCGCCTTCTCAATCCAGCGAGAGAGGCGTAGTAGATGAGTTCCGACAGCATGATGGCATGGTGACGGTGGTGGTGAAACTATCCGCAAGGCTTCGCCAAGCACAACAGACGTGGATGGAGGAGGAGGCGAAGCAGCCCTAGGGCGCCCCCAAGAGGGCCGGTAGCTAGCCCTGGTCTCCTGCCCTAGGCGCCTCCAACTTTTCCTTATTTAGGAGTAGAGGAGAAGGCAGGGGAGATGCCGACGGCTGCCCTGCCTTTGCTCCCCCCTTCCTTCCTAACACGTGGGCAGGGGAGGTGGAACGTGCCCAGCTCCTTAGTGGGCAGGTGCGCTGACATGCGCTTGAGTTGCGTTGGTATTTCCCCAAAGAGGAAGGGTTGATGCAGAACAACGACGGTAAGCATTTCCCTCGGTTATGAAACCAAGGTTATCGAACCAGTAGGAGAACCACACAACACAATGTAAACGGTACCTGCACACAAATAACAAATACTTGCAACCCGACGCGTTAAAGGGGTTGTCAATCCCTTTCGTGTAACGGTGCCAAAAATTGTTGAGTTGACGGGATAAAATTGTAGCAGATTGATAGATGCAAATAAAAGAAAATAAAACTCAACATGATATTTTTGGGTTTTTAATAAAATAGATCTAAAAATAAAAGCAAATAAAATTAGATCTCAAAGGCAAATAAATTGGAAAGCAAATATGATAAAGAATATACCCTAGGGCCGTAGATTTCACTAGTTGCTTCTCTTAAGAAATAGAGCATGGTGGGTAAACAAATTACTATTGGGAAATTGATAGAAAATCGAATAGTTATGACGATATCCAAACAATGATCAATATATAAGCATCACGTCCAAGATTAGTAGACTGACTCCTGCCTGCATCTACTACTATTACTCCACACATCGACCGCTATCCGTCATGCATCTAGTGTATTAAGTTCATGGGGAAAGGGAGTAATGCAATAAGAACGATGACATGGTGTAGACGAGATCTATTCATGTAGGAATAGCTTCCATCTAGTTATCCTTAATAGCAACGATACATGTGTGTCTTGCTACCCCTTCCGTCACTGGGAAAGAACACTGCATGATCAAACCCATCACAAAGCACCTCTTTCCATGACAAGAAAAATTGATCTAGTTGTCCTAACTAAACCAAAGGTTCGAAGAAGAAATACGAGGCTATAAATAATCATGCATGTAAGAGATGAAAACTCAAATAACTTTCATGGATATAAATCTGATCGTAAACTCAAAGTTCATCGGATCCCAACAAACACACCACAGAAAGAGTTACATCGAATAGATCTCCAAGAGACCATTGTATTGAGAATCAGAAGAGATAGAGGAAGCCATCTAGCTACTGACTACGGAACCGTAGGTCTATGATGAACTAATCACGTATCATCGGAGAGGCACCAATGAGGATGATGAACCCCTCAACAGGATAAAATTGTAGTAAATTGATATATGCAAATAAAAGTAAATAAAAATCAGCGAGATATTTTGGGTTTCTAATAAAATAGATTTGAAAATAAAAGCAAATAAAAATAGATATCAAAGGCAAATAGATCGGAAAGCAAATATGACAATGAATAGACCTGAGGGTCGTAGATTTCACTAGTGGCTTCTCTCAAGAAATAGTGCACGGTGAGTAAACAAATTACTGTTGGGAAATTGATAGAAAATCGAATATTTATGACGATATCTAGGAAATGATGAATATATAGGCATCACGTCCAAGATTAGTAGACCGACTCCTGCCTGCATCTACTACTATTACTCCACACATCGACCGCTATCCTGCACGCATCTAGTGTATTAAGTTCATGGAGAAATGGAGTAATGCAATAAGAATGATGACATGATGTACACGAGATCTATTCATGTAGGAATATCCCCCATCTTTTTATCCTTAATAACAACGATACATGTGTGTCTTGCTGCCCATTTTGTCACTGGGAAGAACACCGCACGATCAAACAAATCACAAAGCACCTCTTCCCATGGCAAGAAAAATCGATCTAGTTGGCCTCAAGATTCGAAGAAGAAATATGAGTCTATAAATAATCATGCATATAAGAGATCAAAACTCAAATAACTTTCATGGATATAAATCAGATCATAAACTCAAAGTTCATCGGGTCCCAACAAACACACCCCAAAATGAGTTACATCGAATAGATCTCCAGGAGACCATTATATTGAGAATCAAGAGAGAGAGAGAGAGTGAGAGAGAGAGAGAGAGAGAGGAAGCCATCTAACTACTGACTACGGACTCGTAGGTCTACGATAAACTACTCACGCATCATCGGAGAGGCACCAATGAGGATGATGAACCCCTCCGTGACGGTGTCTAGATTGGATCTCGTGGTTCTGGAACTTGAGGCGGCTGGAACTGTGTTTCATCGACTCACCTAGGGTTTTTGGAATATTTGGGGATTTATAGGGTGAAGAGGCGGTGCGAGAGGCAGCCGAGGTGGGCACAACCCACCAGGGTGCCCATGGGCTCCTAGGCGTGCCCTGGTGGGTTGTGCTCCCCACGGAGCACCCCCTAGATACTTCTTTGGCCCATCATGTGCCTTTTGGCCCAGAAAAATTCTCCAAAAAGTTTAGCTGCGTTTGGACTCCGCTTGGTATCGATTTTCTGCGAAGTAAAAAAACAAGCAAAAACAGCAATTGGCACTTGGCACTATGCCAATAGGTCAGTCCCAAAAAATGATATAAAGTTGCTATAAAATGCTTGTAAAACATCCAAGAAGGATATTATAACATGGAACAATAAAAAAATAATAGATACGTTGGAGACCTATCAACATTCCCAAGCTTAATTCCTGCTTGTCCTCGAGTAGGTAAATGATAAAAATAGAATTCTGATGTGGAATGTTTCCTAACATGTTGATCACATATTTATTTGTTTGTAGCATGGACAATTGGACTCTTATATGGTTCAAAGCAATAGTCTAGTTTTGACATGAAGATTTCAATACTCGAGCATATCAACAAGCAACTAAGTCTTTCAAAATATCAACACTAAAGCAAGTTATCCCTAGCCCATCATGCTCAATCAATGATCCATTCATGAAACACACTCGTATATTAGCTACACCCAGTGCTCAAGTATGATCATAGTGCCCCCTAGTTGGTGCTTTATAAGAGAAGATGGAGACTCAAGTAAAAATCCCATAAAGTAAATAGATAGGCCCTTCGCAGAGGGAAGTAGGGATTTGCAAAGGTGCAAGATCACAAAGCTTAAATTGAGAGATAATTTTTTTGAGAGGCATACTTTTCCTGTCAACGAAAATGACCGAATAATTCCCAACACTTACCATGCTAGATATATCATAGGAGGTTCCCAAACAGAAAATAAAGTTGATCCCTTTTCCCGCCATTCTTTCACAATCCATCACTACTAGGGAAATTCCTAGCAGTAGCGTGCGTATTAGGTGTATCAGTAGCGCGGGGCACCGGGCTACTAATACAACACTACAGCTAACATGTATCAGTAGTGCGTGCTAACCCACGCTACTGCTATATATGGCCAGCAGCAGCAAGCTTTAGCGCAATGCGCTATTGCTAATATCTGCAACACTTTAATCTATGGCACGCTACTGGTAAGAGAGCGCTGCTGCTAACTCTACTCCCCTCGCTACTGTTAGTTTTATTAGTTTTTGTTTTCTCTGCATATTTGTTTTGTATTTGAACAGGCTTGATACAATACTCTTTAGCATATCAAACACATATAAATGTAATCATAGCATCAAATCATGTCATCATCATAATCATCATCCAACACAAAGTGGTCTCTCGTCATCATCTCGAAAATATCGATACAACTTCTTGCAACTACATCGTCATCCATCCAAACAAAGATATACGCGAGAAGAGCTATCACTACGAATGAGAGCGGAACTATGCATTACATGAGTTCGTATCCCTCTCTCGCACTAGCGTGAACCAAAACTAACTACTGGCTGTCGCTCGGAAAATGGAAACCGGTACACCTGGGCCTGACACTTCGGCCACTCATCGTATACTCCTAGCGTAGCACTTCTTCGCCATCGATGATCTATGCACCTGCATTGTCACATGAGTCGATGATATGCAACATGTATTGTTGAGCAACAGAAAGAGACATTCTTGGCAAAAATAGAAGCAACATATCATAAGCATAAATAACAAAGTTCATCGTACCCAAAATGCCCTAACTAGAGTGATCTTCGCTAGTCGAGGAGGACGGTTTAACTACATCACAAATAAAGTTTAATTGTGCATAACTCAAAGTTTCATCATACAGAAAGTATGGACGAAACGTACACATTGTCATATATCGACAAGCACACAAACATGTCGTGCCATCAATCCAAGTCAGAGAGATAGTCCCCGAGCTTAGTGAAAGGCTTCAGGTCGAGACGCTGAGAGGTTATGCATGTTCGGACATCTTCCCGCGACATTTCCCCTTCCTCGTAGAACAACCCTATTTTTTCGAGGACCTCCTTCATGATGATTTGGGCAAGTTCACGCTGGATGTGATAGAACTCAGCTCGAAGCCGATGATCCTTGATATCTCCTACGTTCCTTGCCCATTGCAGAATATGGGCATCCCCGGATGTAGGTGACATGTGAAGGTTCTTCTGATCCCGTCTGTACTCCAGCATGTGGTGTAGGACATAGAATCCATCACTAAGAGTATCACTCAGTTGCTGGATGCAGCAGAAGTCGGTCTGATGGCTGAAGGTGGGCTTCCGTTCCTCTTCTTCTTGTTTGTGATCTCTCCACCCCGTATGCCGTAGAAAAAGATAGCATTGTCGAGAACAGACTTGATGTGGGTGTAATCCTTTTTGTTCATGTTCTTCGACGAGTCTAAGTAAAGAGTGTGGGAGTATCAGGGGTAAAGGATGATGCGGACGGCGCGCCCATGGCTATGCAAAATAAGTACACCCAAGGTTGGAAAAGGCGGTAGGCATAAGCGAGGCGGTTGGCCTTCGTCTAGTGCCTAGGCAGTGCCTAAGCGCCCTAGGCGCGGCCTAGGCGGTAATATAGTTTTCACTCGTAGTGTATTTGTGATTATTATATGAGTGTTGATATTAATTTAGGGCATATAAATAAGTTAGTTGCCATCTACTGCCATTGGAATATAACCCGTTTGGCATGTCAGTGCAGTCTGTGGCATGATTTCTTGCTTGGGTGGACAATTCCTTACTTTCCCTGCCTAGACCTCCATTTATGCCCTAGGCGAGGCGTTTGACCATTGCCTAGCGCCTAGGCATACCTAAGCGCCTCCTAGGCACTGCCTTTTCCAACAGAGAGTACACCTCAAATTAATTAGCCTCCACCGTGCAAATGAATGATTGAAATCGAAGGAAGGATATCCATGCGGATGACTTACAGGGGATGATAAGGCACAAGAATCGTCTCCTTGTCCTTATTGGCGACCATGAAATCAATGATGTAGTCCCTCGCATATTCACTATGCTCTGTGCAGACTGCCAAGATGCCCTCGTGCATGAAGTATGGGTCAGCAACACAGATATAAGGTATCTGCTCAATCCCGATGATGTAGTTCATGTACAAGGCATAAAGGTGAACAAACGTAAAATCCAGCTTCTTCAAGTGAAACATTTCAAAGATGTAATTGAATCGAAGGAAGAACTTCTCCGCAAGGAATGAGTCGATGTACAACCTTTGCCGCGGCACGTTAACCACGTAGAGTGGGTATCCTGGATTTTCCAAGGCGATTAGGCTTTTCTCTCTCCGCAGCACATCGTCATGAAGTCTCCTTAGATCGCCGTGTATGGCCTCTACCGATGCCTTATGTAGGATTGGTTCATTGGGGATATGGTATTTCGCTACACCGCGGACAGGTATACGGTCTTCAACCCGAGGTTGCAGAGGTGGCTGGATCATAGCAGCAGCTTTATTGTTGCCTTTCCTCGCTCTCTTTTGATGCTTCTTTGGTGGAAGGTCGTCTATAATATGTTCAGGCTCTGGAGGCGTCAATTCAGGCACCGACTCATGACGCTCAAACCCTGAGTACTCATACTGCTGAGCCATCAATGCTCTGTCATCAATGGCGCCAGTATTGACATACTGCTGAGTGTCATCGTCATCCTCATCCTCATCTCTGGCGATGTCATCAACGACTAATGGAGACTCTTCCTCACCCCGTCCGCTATCACCCAGCAAGACAGGTGACGCTAATTGGGTAGTTGGGGTGCTGATGTTCATACCTTGTGGAGGCTGCGTGGTCGTGGGTGTTCTCCCGGCCGCCTCTAGATGAAGCAGACTCTTTGGCCACAATAGGACCCACATCTTGCAATCGCCAAGCCGCCGCAGGGTCTCGTCGTCATCTCCCCCTAGTACCGGAGGAGCCAAATTCTCGTGGCCCGGTTTGACACTGGCCATGGAAACCTTGAAGACATGAGGGGGGGCCGGTCGGATGTTGAACAATTGTTCCTTCGGCTTCATTATCATCGCCTTCCCCATGTCCACCTTCTGGCCGTTGATGTCATACAATATGGTGCACAGGGTGTCGGCCTGCAAAGACATGTCTGTGACATGAGACATCTGAAAGGCAAGGGAAACGGGAGATTATACATTTATTGAAGAGGGTCGGTGTGACAGGTACCGTGAGGGCGTCGAGCTCAGCCAAAGATGAAGCACCACTGAGCACGTGCGAGATGGAGGACGGGATGCTATGAGCAGGTGCAGGAGCCGGTGCAGGATCAGGTGCTGGTGCAGTTGCTCCCGAAGAAGACGACAAGGGGAAAGTCTGCTGCATCATTATTTGGATTTTGCCTGCTCCAACTGACGATAGCCGGAACCAAGACACCACACGTAGCTTCCAGCTCCCGTTTTGCGGCAACTACCGTTGTTGTGACTTTCTTAGCTGAATTCTTCTCAACCACAATCTCAACCTTCTTGTCGATGTTTTCTTCAGTTAACCTCCATCTTTCCTTTCTCTCCTCCGTGGTCTCACCGTAGTACTTCTTCCACGTGGCGCTGTCTCCGACACCATGCATGTGTCCATACGATGGCCGAGTGTCCACCGGGAGTTGTTTCAATATGTTCAAAGCCCGGTTGAATGTGGTGTCCCACTTTGGCCTCGCCAACGCCTCAGACGGTGAGTCGCTTTCAGCCAAAATCCTGTGCTGCTCTCTCTCTGCAAAAGGAACAAGGATCGTTTACAAATATGACTAAGCGTTTAGTCAAATTGATCTGAAACTAAAATTACCAACAATCTCATGAACTCCTTCATGACCGGGTCCGTCACGAAAACCTTCTTGACTAGGTCCCAACGGTACCGGGCCCTGAGGACGTCATGCTCTTGCGGGACGATGAACTCCGCCAAGGGGTTTGGCATGCCTAGACTTTCGCGTTACGCGTCCTCCTTGACCCATATGGACCTCTTCCTGGTGTAACCACGGCTTCCGAGGTGGTGGCACCCCATGTTTCTCTGTTGAAGCCCCTTCATGTACTTCGACTTTTCTTTGGCTTGCATGCCGCCTTGAATATTTGAAACTGCTCTTCCGTGATTGTCGGATTATCCTTTAAAATCTCGGAGTAGGGTTCCCTTTTGTTGATGGCGCGTTTCACCCCTACTTTCCAGGCAGCCAACGCGTCGCTAAACTTGGTCTTGGCGCGTTTATTTATCTTCTTCATTGTCGGATCTTTCTGTGGATCAGTATATTGGATTTCATCCCGACCCGGGAACAAGAATATCTGGTGCAGCAGGGTTAGGAGGGAGTGCTTCTTATTTGGCCTCTTCTTTAGTTTCTCATTATTGATGGTGGCGCACGCCCGTATGATGCAGCCTATTTGATTGCCGTAGCAGGAGCACGCTTCCACAGGCAGTTTTGGCTCAAAATTGCCATCGTCCACCTCCGTGACCACTAGTCTAGTAGTGAGGAGCTGGTTTGTGTGTCGACATATCCTCTTCGGTTTTGGTTCTATGGCTTTGCCAGTCTCAGTGCCGGCCTCGGTGCCGATCTGGGTCTCAACGTCAGTCTCGGCGCCGGTCTCTATGTTGGTCTCGGATGTGACAGGTGGGCCCAGTAACAACAACCGTTGATCGTTGGCAAGGTTCAAATATTCGTCTGCCGCCAGGTAGATGTCGTCGCAATCACCAGAACCCGGTCCTTTATCGGTGCTAGCCATGTTTCCTATGATTCAATCTAGTCAATTAATTCTATACCTAATAAAATGAATAATGACATAAAAAATGCCTATATTTTGGAGGAACGTTGATTCCTTCCCGGTGCAGTAAATCCTGGGCACTTGATATGTCCTAGTTTGTAGCACAAGTCATCCCGAAATTCACGAAAAATTTCGGCATGACCTTTGCTAAAAAGTGGACAAATCGAGCACCTAGAATTTGCCGGAACAGAAATGAATCAACATTCCGGCAAAACATAGGCCACTCGGCTTCATTCCCCGGAAACAACAAAAGGCCACTTGGGCACAATCGAGGAATTTTCATATATCATGACCACTTCAATGTTTCACACTTCAAGGAAATCTACACAAATTTCAAATTATGAACCCTAGAACTTAATTAAAATTATGTCCTACTGCCCTAACCCTACTGCCCTAGTACTTAAGCATCTACAAGTACAAACTAATTAGATGAACCCTAGCTAGCTACTTAAGCATCTACAACTACTTAAGCACCCATTGATGAACACTAGGAATTATACAATTACTTAAGCATACATTGGGTGCATAACAACTATATAAGTACTTAAGCAACTATATATACAACCCTATAATATATTTAGTTAACTATTGAAGCATATACAAGTTTCTCCTAAAAATAATATTTAGTTAAGTACTTAAGCATATACAAATTTGTCCTAAAAATTCAGTTAACTACTAATTTCATTCATTTAGGTAATTCATTTAACTTCACCTAATTAACTTAGTAAAACCCTACTTCCCTAACTAAAAACATCTAATTAACATCTACTAGTACCACTACTGCCCTACCCTAATTAACCTAAGTTAATTCCTAAGGTCCTGTTATATGCTGCTGCTCTACTGCCCTAACCTAATTAACCTAATAAATTAATCTAATTAACATCTACTGGTACCACAACTGCTAATTCCTAGGGTTCTTAACTAAATTCACCTAAGTTAATTAACTTAGAGAGGAGGGTTTATTCTCCCTAGCAGAGAGAGAGAGAGAGAGAGAGAGAGAGAGAGAGAGAGAGACGAGGGAAGGGGAGAGGATAGGGAGAGCCTTACGGTCGGTGGCGAGGGCAGGCTCGGGCTCGGGCGGCGGAGGTCCTAGGCGGGCTCGGGCGGCGGCGGTTAGATCGATGGTGGGCTCGGGCGGCGGTGGTGAGGTCAAGGGCGGCGGCGGTGAGGTTGACGATGGCCTCGGGTGGCGGCGGCGAGGTCTAGGGTGGCAGGGCAACCGACAGCGGCGATGGAGGAGATGGGGTATAGGGGGAGAGGGGGGGAAAGGACTTAGCAAAATTTTGAGCCCGCGCGGCCAGAGTTAAGTCAAAATAGCAGTAGCCCGTTTTGGCAAAACGCGCTATAGCTAAGTTAGCTATAGCGCCTTCTTCCAAAACGCACTACTGCTATGCCTTTCTCTTTTATTTTTCTTTTTCTTTTCTTTTTCTTTACATTTTCTTTTTTCATTTCTCCTTTTCTATTTCTTCGATTTTCATTTACTTTTGTACTTATTTTTCTATTTATTTTCTTTTTCATAGCAGTAGCGCTCTACACCAGAAACGCGCTGCTACAAAGCATTCAGCAGTAGCGTGCTTTAGGAAGAACCACTACTAGAATTCCTAGCCTACCGGCAACAGTGTGGGAATTATAGTAATAGCGCTTTTCTGCGCAGGCGCGCTACTGCTAAAACTATAGTTGTACCATGCTTTTGTGACAAGCGCTACTACTAAGTAGCAGTAGCGCCTAGTTTTGACCAGCGCTACTGCTATACCTCTTTGTATAAGGTTTTCCCTAGTAGTGCGTGGCTAGCCGTATCCATGGGTGCCGTCCATACCAATATTTACCAACGAATTTATTATTGACAACATAAAGTAAATTTCTTTTTTCATTTCGGGACTGGGCGTCCCTATTATCGCCGTACTCTCGTGCAATGACAAGTGAATAAACACTCATCTTGAGAATAACACATCTAGCATGGAAAATATTAGCCACCCCATGCTGCTTCATGAGCGGTACAGGCACACAAAAAGGAAATTCATTTTGAAATTAGAGATGGCACATACAAATTTGCTTAGAACGGCACAGAAATATTGCATATAGAAAGGTATGGTGGACTCATATGAGAAAACTGGGTTTAAGGATTTTGGATGCACAAGTAGTATTTCTACTTAGTACAAGCAGAGACTAACAAAAATATTGAGAAGCAACCAACCAAGAAACGAAAAATTAGATAAGCGAGCATTAAGCATAACTAACACCGAATAATTCACCACAAGTAGGATGTATTTCATTTCATAACTATTGACTTTCGTTCTTGCATAAGGAATCACAAATCTTAACACCAATATTCTTACTAAAGCATAATTACTCACCAACATGACTCACATATCACTAATGATATCCCAAAACTATTACAAAGAATCAAGTTTATTTTGTCGAATAATCTTCATGAAAGTTTTTATTATATCCCTCTTGAATATCTATCACCTTGGGACTAGTTTCATATATTGCAATTGCTTTTGACAAACTCAAACAAATCTAAGTGAAGAACATTAGCATAAAATTTTCCGCCTCTCAAAATATTATAAGTGAAGCATGAGAGAATTTCTTTAAAAAATTACTAACTCTCAAATAAATCTAAGTGAATCAAGAGAGTATTTCTTCAAAAATATTAAAGCACACCATGCTAAAAAAAGATATAAGTGAAGCACTAGAGCAACTCCAGAGCTCAAAAAATTTAAGTGAAGCATGAAGAGCAATTTCTAACAAATCATAGCATAGTTTTGGCTCTCTCAAATAGGTGTGTACAGCAAGGATACTTGTGACAAACTAAAAAGGAAAACAAGCAAAGACTCATATAATACAAGACGCTCCAAGCAAAACTCATGATATGTGACGAATTAAAATATAGCTCCAACTAAAATACCGATGGTCGTTAGAAGAAAGAGGGGATGCCACTTCGGGCATCCCCAAGCTTAGTTGCTTGTTTCTCCTTGGATATTATCTTTGGGGTGCCATGATGCATCCCCAAGCTTAGGCTTTTGTTACTCCTTATTCCTTCATCCATCGTGATCTCACCCAAAACTTGAAAACTTCAATCACACAAAACTCAACAAAACCTTCATGAGATCTGTTAGTATAAGAAAGCAAATCACTAATCTAAGTACTGTTGAAAACCCATTCCAATTTTGTTATTGTATTATATCTACCGTATTCTAACTTTTCCATGGCTTAAATCCTTTAATAAAAACCATAGATTCATCAAAACAAGCAACAAAACACAACGAAAACAGAATCTGTCAAAAACAGAAGAGTTTGTAGTGATTAGGGAACTTCGTATACTTTTGTAACACAAAAAAATCTAAAAAATTGGGACAGCGTGTATAATTGGTATATCAATCTTGTGTAATACACTCATAGCAAAATCACGATTCTGTGATTTATGAAAATTATTTTACTGGGCGCAAAGTTTCTGTTTTTCAACAAGATCAAATCAACTATCACCCAACATGATCCCAAAGGCTTTGCTTGGCACAAACACTGAATTAGAACACAAAAACGCATCTAACCAGAGGAATAATTGTGCAAACACACAAGAACTGGAAGAAAAAGGTAAAAAAATTATTCATTCAGTTGCCTCCCAACGAGTGCTACCGTTTTACGCCCCTATCTAGGCATAATGCATAGATCTCAAGTATTGTCATCTTTCTTCTTATTTTCCATAAATGTGTTCTTGTCATGAGGTTTAGCAAAAATAACTTGAAAAAACTTATCCACATAAATTTTAGCATTATCAAGTTGCCCATCTATGTATCCCCTTTGATTTCCGGCCACAGTCCAAGAATATTGCTGATTAACATCATTGAAAACTTGTTGGGTTATATCTAAGACGAGGATTTCCTTTTTAAGTTTATCATCAGAAATTTGATTATTTCTAAGAAAATTCTCAACATATAATCACTATTATAAAGGATCTCATCTATCACCGGTTTTTCATGGCTCATACCATAAAAATCAAAAATTTCTCTAGCTTCCAGTACTATGTAATCAAATTCATTCATAAGAACAAGGGCAGCTAACTTTTTAGCTTTAGGATCCTTTAGAACTGGTAGCTCATAGAACAATCTTTGCAATGTAGGATGGGTACGGATAAATGTATTTTCAAGTTTCAGGACTAGTGCTGAAATAGCTTCCGCATAAGAATTAGTTCTTTTAAGTATAGGAGCATCATCAAAATATAAATTTCCAACACAATTGAAAACAGTTTGGATATGTTCTTTCCCTATAACATTCCCTTGCCCCAAAACAAAAGTTTTAGCATCCAGATTGCCAGATCATCCAATTTTAGGAGTTAGGCCATCATCTGTTTTTGCCATACCAAAATCACTCATTGTAGCAAGTTCACACAAATAAGAGATCTAACGAGAAAACGACAAACGAAAAAGAGGGCGAATAAAAATGGCAAATTTTGTGAAGTGTGGGAGATTGAAATGACAAGCAAATGGCAAATAATGTAAATCGCAAGGAGATGAGATTTTTGATTAGGAACCTGATAGATGTTGATGGTGTCTCCCCGGCAATGATGCAAGAAATTCCATTGACGTGCGCTTGAGATGCGTCGGTATTTCCCCAAAGAGGAAGGGATGATGCAGCACAGCGACGGTAAGTATTTCCCTCAGTTATGAAACCGGGGTTATCGAACTAGTAGGAGAACCATGCAACACTATGTAAATGGCACCTGCACACAAAGAACAAATACTTGCAACCCAACACGTTAAAGGGGATGTCAATCATTTCGGGTAACAATGCCAAAAATTGTTGAGTTGATGGGATAAAATTGTAGTAGATTGATAGATGCAAATAAAAGCAAATAAAACTCATCATGATGTTTTTTGGTTTTTAATAAAATAGATCTGAAAATAAAAGAAAATAAAACTCAACATGATGTTTTTAGGTCTATGATGAACTACTCACGCATCATTGGAGAGGCACGAATGAGGATGATGAACTCCTCCGTGACGGTGTCTAGATTGGATCTCGTGGTTCTGGAACTTGCGGCGGTTGGAATTGTGTTTTGTCGACTCACCTAGGGTTTCTGGAATATTTGGGGATTTATAGGGCGAAGAGGTGGTGCAGGAGGCAGCCGAGGTGGGCACAACCCACCAGGGCGCGCATGGGCTCCTAGGCGCGCCCTGGTGGGTTGTCCTCCCCTCGGAGCACCCCCTAGATACTTCTTTGGCCCATCATGTGTCTTTTGGCCCAGAAAAATTCTCCAAAAAGTTTAGCTGCGTTTGGACTCCGCTTGGTATTGATTTTCTGCAAAGTAAAAAACAAGCAAAGACAGCAACTGGCACTTGGCACTATTTCAATAGGTTAGTCCCAAAAAATGATATAAAGTTGCTATAAAATGATTGTAAAATATCCAAGAATGATATTATAACATGGAACAATATAAAATTATAGATACGTTGAAGACCTATCAGCATCCCCAAGCTTAATTCCTGCTTGTCCTCGAGTAGGTAAATGATAAAAACAGATATTTTTTTATGTGGAATGCTGCCTAACATGTTGATCACATATTTATTTCTTTGTAGCATGGACAATTGGACTCTTATATGGTTCAGAGCAATAGTCTAGTTTTGAGATGAAGATTTCAATACTCAAGCATATCAACAAGCAACTAAGTCTTTCAAAATATCAACACTAAGGCAAGTTATCCCTAGCCCATCATGCTCAATCAATGATCCATTCATGAAACACACTCGTATATTAGCTACACCCAGTGCTCAAGTATGATCATAGTGCCCCCTAGTTGGTGCTTTATAAGAGAAGATGGAGACTCAAGTAAAAATCCCATAAAGTAAATAGATAGGCCCTTCACAGAGGGAAGTAGGGTTTTGTAGAGGTGCAAGACCTCAATGCTTAAATTGAGAGATCAAATTTTTTGAGAGGCATACTTTTCCTATCAACGAAAATGACTAAGTAATTCCCAACACTTACCATGCTAGATATCATAGGCGGTTCCCAAACAGAAAATAAAGTTGATCCCTTTTCCCACCATTCTTTCACAATCCATCACTACTAGGGAAAATCCTAGTAGCAGCGCGCGTATTAGGTGTATCGGTAGCTGCTACGTCTTGAGCTTGCGTTGGTTTTCCTTGAAGAGGAAAGAGTGATGCAGCAATAGTAGTGTAAGTATTTCCCTCAGTTTTTGAGAACCAAGGTATCAATCCAGTAGGAGGCTCCTCAAAAGTCCCACACACCTACACAAACAAACAAAGAACTCGCAACCAACGCAATAAAGGGGTTGTCAATCCCTTCACGGCCACTTGCGAAAGTGAGATCTAATAGAGATAGTATGATAAGATAAATATATTTTTGGTATTTTATAATATAGATGCAAAAAGTAAAGATGCAAATAAAAGTAGATTGGAAGCAAATATGATAAGAGATAGACCCGGGGGCCATAGGTCTCACTAGTGGCTTCTCTCAAGATAGCATAAGTATTACGGTGGGTGAATAAATTACTGTCGAGCAATTGATAGAAAAGCGAATAATTATGAGATTATCTAGGCATGATCATGTATATAGGCACCACGTCCGCAACAAGTACACCGACTCCTGCCTGCATCTACTACTATTACTCCACACATCGACCGACTCCTGCCTGCACCTAGAGTATTAAGTTCATAAGAACAGAGTAACGCTTTAAGCAAGATGACATGATGTAGAGGGATAAACTCAAGCAATATGATATAAACCCCATCTTGTTATCCTCGATGGCAACAATACAATAAGTGCCTTGCAACCCTTTCTGTCACTGGGTAAGGACACCGCAAGATTGAACCCAAAGCTAAGCACTTCTCCCATGGCAAGAAAGATCAATCTAGTAGGCCAAACCAAACTGATAATTCAAAGAGACTTGCAAAGATAACTCAATCATACATAAAAGAATTCAGAGAAGATTCAAATGTTATTCATAGATAAACTTGATCATAAACCCACAATTCATCGGATCTCAACAAACACATCGCAAAAAGAGTTTACATCGAATAGATCTCCACAAGAGAGGGGGAGAACATTGTATTGAGATCCAAAAAGAGAGAACAAGCCATCTAGCTAATAACTATGGACCCGTAGGTCTATGGTAAACTACTCACAAATCATCGGAGGGGCAAGGGTGTTGATGTAGAAGCCCTTCATGGTCGATTCCCGCTCCGGCGGAGCGCCGGCGAAGGCTCCAAGATGGGATCTCGCGGATACAGAAGGTTACAACGATGGAAATTGTGTTTCGGGTGCTCCTTGGATGTTTTCAGGGTACGTAGGCTTATATAGGAGGAAGAAGTACGTTGGTGGACGCCTGAGTAGCTCACGAGATAGGGGGGCGCGCCCTATAGGGGGGGCGCACCCTCCTATGTCGTGGAGGCCTCGGCAGCTTCTTGACTTGCACTCCAAGTCCTCTAGATCACGTTCGTTCCAAAAATCACGCTCCCGAAGGTTTCATTCCGCTTGGACTCCATTTGATATTCCTTTTCTTTGAAATACTGAAATAGGCAAAAAAACAGCAATACGGGCTGGGCCTCCGGTTAGTAGGTTAGTCCCAAAAATGATATAAATGTGTAAAATAAAGCCCATAAACATCCAAAAGGGGTAATATAATAGCATGGAACAATCAAAAATTATAGATACGTTGGAGACGTATTAGTAGCGCGGGGCACCGTGCTACTAATACGGCACTACAACTAACATGTATCAGTAGCGCGGGCTTACCCACGCTACTGCTATACATGGCTAGCAGCAGCGAGCTTTAGCGCAATGCACTACTGCTAATATCGGCAGCACTTTAATCTAGGGCACGCTACTGGTAAGAGAGCGCTGCTGCTAACTCTACTTCCCTCACTACTGTTAGTTTTATTAGTTTTTGTTTTTTGCATATTTGTTTTGTATTTGAACAGGCTTGATACATTACTCTTTAGCATATCATACACATACAAATGTAATCATAGCATCAAATCATGTCATCATCATAATCATCATCCAACACAATGTGGTCTCTCGTCATCATCTTGAAAATAGCGATACAACTTCTTGCAACTACATCGTCATCCATCTAAATAATGATATACGCGAGAAGAGCTATCACTATGAGTGAGAGTGGAACTATGCAGTACATGAGTTCGTATCCCCCTCTCGCACTAGCGTGAACCTAAACTAACTACTAGCTGTTGCTCGGAAACCGAAAACCGGTACACCTGGGCCTGATACTCTGGCCACTCGTCGTATACTCCTGGCGTAGAACTTCTTCGCCATCGGTGATCTATGCACCTGCATCATCACATGAATCGATGATATGCAACATATATTGTTGAGCAACAGAAAGAGACAGACTTGGCAAAAATAGAAGCAACATATCATAAGCTAAAATTACAAAGTTCATCATACCCAAAATGCCCTAACTAGAGTGATCTTCGCTAGTCGAGGAGGACGGTCTAATTACATAACAAATAAAGTTTCATCGTGCATAACTCAAAGTTTCATCATACAGAAAGTATGGACTAAACGGACACATTGTCATATATCGACAATCACTCAAACATGTCGTGCCATCAATCCAAGTCAGGGAGATAGTCCCCGAGCTTAGTGAAAGGCTTCAGGTCGAGATACTGAGAGGCTACGCATGTTCGGACGTCTTCTGGCGACATTTCCCCTTCCTCGTAGAACAACCTTGTTTTTTTCGAGGACCTCCTTCATGATGATTTGGGCAAGTTCACGCCGGATGTGATAGAACTCAGCTCGAAGCCGATGATCCTCAATATCTCCTATGTTCCTTGCCCATTGCAGAATATGGGCATCCCCGGATGTAGGTGACATGTGAAGGTTCTGCTGATCCCGTCTGTACTCCAGCATGTGGTGTAGGATGTAGAATCCATCACTTAGAGTATCACTCAGTTGCTGGATGCAGCAGAAGTCGGTCTGATGGCTGAAGGCGGACCTGCCGTTCCTCTTCTTCTTGGTTGAATCGAAGGAAGAACTTCTCCGCAAGGAATGAGTCGACGTACAACCTTTGCCGCGGCACGTTAACCACGTAGAGTGGGTATCCTGGATTTTCTGAGGCGATTAGGGTTTTCTCTTTCCATAGCACATCATCATGAAGTCTCCTTAGATCGTCGTGTATGGCCTCTACCAATGCCTTAGGTAGGATTGGTTCATTGGGGATATGGTATTTCGCCGCACCGTGGACAGGTATACGGTCTTCAACCGGAGGTTGCAGAGGTGGCTGGATCATAGCAGCAGCTTTAATTTTGCCTTTCCTCGCTCTCTTCTGATGCTTCTTTGGTGGAAGTTCGTCTATAATATGTTCAGGCTCCGGAGGCGTCAATTCAGGCACCGACTCATCACGCTCAAACCCTGAGTAATCATACTGTTGAGCCATCAATCCTCCGTCATCAATGGCGCCAATATTGACATACTGTTGAGTGTCATCATCATCCTCATCCTCATATCTGGCGATGTCATCAGCGACTAATGGAGACTCTTCCTCACCCCGTCCGCTATCACCCAGCACGACAGGCGGAATTAATTGGGTAGGTGGGGTGCTGATGTTCATACCTTGTGGAGGCTGTGTGGTCGTGGGTGTTCTCCCGGTCGCCTCCAGACGAAGCAGACTCTTTGGCCACAATAGGACCCACGTCTTGCAATCGCCAAGCTGCCACAAGGTCTCGTCGTCATCTCCCCCTACTACCAGAGGAGCCAAATTCTCGTGGCCCGGTTTGACACTGGCCACGGAAACCTTGAAGACGTGAGGGGGGGTCAGTCGGATGTTGAACAATTGTTCCTTCGGCTTCATTATCATCGCCTTCCCCATGTCCACCTTCTGGCCATTGATGTCGTACAATATGGTGCACAGGGTGTCGGCCTGCAAAGACATGTCTGCGACGCGAGACATCCGAAAGGCAACAAAAATGGGAGATTATACATTTATTGAAGAGGGTCGGTGTGACAGGTACAATGAGAGCGTCGAGCTCAGCCAAATATGAAGCACTGCCGAGCACGGTCGAGATGAAGGACGGGCTGCTATGAGCAGGTTCGGGAGCCGGTGTAGGAGCAGGTGGTGGTGCAATGCTAGTCGAGCTGCTCCCGAAAAGGTCGACAAGGGGAAAGTCTGCTGCATCTTTATTTGGACTTGGCCTACTCCAACTGACAATAGCCGGAACCAAGACACCACACGTAGCTGCCAGCTCCCGTTTTGCGGCAGCTACCACTGTTGCAACTTTCTTAGCTGAATTCTTCTCAACCGCAATCTCAACCTTCTTGCCGATGTTTCTTCAGTTAGCCTCCGTCTTTCCTTTCTATCCTCCGTGGTCTCACCGTAGTACTTCTCCACGTGGTGCTGTCTCCGACACCGTGCATGCGTCCATACGACGGCCGAGTGTCCACCGGGAGTTGTTTCAATATGTTCTACGCCCGGTTGAATGGGGTGTCCCACTTGGGCCTCGCCAACGCCTCGGACGGTGAGTCACTTTCGGCCACAATCCTGTGGTACTCTCTCTGCAAAAAGGAACAAGGATCGTTTACAAATATGACTAAACATTCAGTCAAATTGATCAGAAACTAAAATTACCAGCAGTCTCATGAACTCCAGCGTGACCGGGTCCGTCACGAAAACCTTCTTGACTAGGTCCCAACGCTACTGGGCCCTGAGGATGTCATGCTCCTGCGGGACGGTGAACTCTGATGCCTACTATGCAACCTTCTTCTTGTAGACGTTGTTGGTCCTCCAAGTGCAGAGGTTTGTAGGACAGTAGCAAATTTCCCTCAAGTGGATGACCTAAGGTTTATCAATCCGTGGGAGGCGTAGGATGAATATGGTCTCTCTCAAACAACCCTGCAACCAAATAACGAAGAGTCTCTTGTGTCCCCAAAACACCCAATACAATGGTAAATTGTATAAGTGCACTAGTTCAGCAAAGAGATGGTGATACAAGTGCAATATGGATGGTAGATATAGGTATTTGTAATCTGAAAATATAAAAACAGCAAGGTAACAAGTGGTAAAAGTGAGCGTAAACGGTATTGCAATGCTAGGAAACAAGGCGTAAGGTTCATACTTTCACTAGTGCAAGTTCTCTCAACAATAATAACATAACTGGATAATATAACTATCCCTCAACATGCAACAAAGAGTCAATCCAAAGCCACTATTAGCGCAGAACAAACGAAGAGATTATGGTAGGATACGAAACCACCTCAAAGTTATCCTTTCTGTTCTATCTATTCAAGAGTCCATAGTAAAATAACATGAAGCTATTCTTTCTGTTCAATCTATCATAGAGTTCATACTAGAATAACACCTTAAGACACAAATCAACCAAAACCCTAATGTCACCTAGATACTCCATTGTCACCTCAAGTATCCATGGGCATGATTATACGATATGCATCACACAATCTCAGATTCATCTATTCAACCAACACAAAGTACTTCAAAGAATGCCCCAAATTTTCTACCGGAGAGTCAAGATGAAAACGTGTGCCAACCCCTATGCATAAGTCCACAAGGTGAACCTGCAAGTTGATCACCAAAGCATACATCAAGTGGATCACGTGAATATCCCATTGTCACCACAGATAAGCACGGCAAGACATACATCAAGTGTTCTCAAATCCTTAAAGACTCAATCCGGCAAAACAACTTCAAGGGGAAAACTCAATTCATGACAAGAGATTAGAGGGGGAGAAACATCATAAGATCCAACTATAATAGCAAACCTCGCGATACATCAAGATCGTGCCATAGAGAGAACACAAGAGAGAGAGAGAGAGAGAGATCAAACACATAGCTACTAGTACATACCCTTAGCCCCGAGGGTGAACTACTCCCTCCTCGTGATGGAGAGTGCCAGGATGATGAAGATGGCCACTGGTGAGGGATCCCCCCTCCGTCAGGGTGCCGGAAGAGGGTCCCGATTGGTTTTTGGTGGCTACAGAGGCTTGCGGTGGCGGAACTCCCGATCTATTGTGCTCCCCGATGTTTTTAGGGTATATGGAGATATATAAGCGAAAGAAGTCGGTCAAGGGAGCCACAAGGGGCCCACGAGGGTGGGGCGCGCTCAGGGGAGGTGGGCGTGCCTCCCTGCCTCGTGGCCACCTCGAAGCTTCCCTTACATGCACTCAAAGTCCCCTGGATTGCATCCGTTCCAAAAATAACTTTCCCGAAGGTTTCATTCCGTTTGGACTCCATTTGATATTCCTTTTCTTCGAAACACTGAAATAGGCAAGAAAACGGAAATATGGGCTGGTCCTGCGGTTAATAGGTTAGTCCTAGAAATAATATAAAAGTGCTTAGTAAAGCCCATAAACATCCAAAACAGATAATAATATAGCATGAATGCTTCATAAACTATAGATACGTTGGAGACATATCATCATCCCCAACCTTAATTCCTGCTCGTCCTCGAGTAGGTAAATGATAAAAGAAAGAATTAATGAAGTGTGAATGCTAGCAGGTGCACAAGTTTGATCAATGATAATTTCAATCACCTTTTCTAGCATGATTATATGTCATAACAGTATTTCATCTCATAAAACTTCTCAAGATCAAGTAACAAACTATTCACATGTTAAAGCATAGACCATAAACTTTCTTGAAAACTAGCAAACTTCATTCTCACTCATCAAACAATTACAATTCATCTTATTTTCAGGAAGGGTCTATGTTAGAGCTTTGATTTAGTAAACTCCACATACTCAACTATCATATAGTCTTCCATGATTGCTACCACTCAAAGCACATTCTTAGAACAAATAGCATCCTTCGAACACAGAGAAAGATAGGGGCTTAGTGTTTCGCCTCCCAACTCACTTATCATATAGATAATTGTCAACAATAATAATTCATGATTAAATATATTTGAATGGCCATATATGCTTAGATTTCCCCAACACACGATGCTTGCCAACTAAAGAGTAGGTAGGAATGAGAAGGAATACTACTGACTCTTGCATAAAAGTAAAAGAAAGGCCCTTCGCAGAGGGAAGCAGGGATTTGCAGAGGTGCCAGAGCTCGATTTTGAAATAGAGATGAAAATAATTTTGAGAGGTATGCTTTCATTGTCAACATAACAACCAAGAGTTCCCAATATCTTCCATACTACATACATTATAGGCGGTTCCCAAACAGAATGGTAAAGTTTTTACTCCCCCTCCACCAACAATCATCAATCCATGGCTTGCCTGAAACAACGGGTGCCTCCAACTAACATCAATCCTGGAGGAGTTTTGTTTGCAATTATTTTTGATTTGATTTTTATCTTTTGATCATGGGGCTGGGCATCCCAGTCACCAGCCATTTTTCTCGTGAATGACGAGCGGAGTCCACTCATCGTGAGAATAACCCACCTAGCATGGAAGATACTGACAGCCCCTAGTCCCTACATGAGCAATTTGGGAATACAAAACAGATTATTGTTTGAAGTTTAGAGTTTGGCACATGCAAATTTACTTCGAACGGCAGGTAAATACCGCATATAGGTAGGTATGGTGGACACTCATGGAAGAAACTTGGTTCAAGGAATTTGGATGCACAAGCAGTATCCCCGCTTAGTACAAATATTTTGGCTAGCAAAGGATTCTAAAAAGCAAGCACCACATGTTGGAGGATCTATAACAATATAACTTCTATACAAATACACCCAAGCATAACTCATTACGGTCCAACTTCAACTAATTTGCTCTGGTTTAGAAATAATTAATGGGGCTCACAATCATAGAAGATGTCTAAGATAGTAAATTTATATGTGAAATTTCTCTTCCTTCAATATTCTTTCATGACTTGTTCAAGTGACCAATACAATGCTTGCTAACCTTCAATAAATTTACTACCTCTACTTCTTAGATGTGAAGTCATTACTCCCAACAGGGTAAGCATATGAAACATATATAATTTCAGATTTATGACATTCAACTCATTCAACCATTTACTCATAGGATATAAGTGAATCACACGAGTAAATGACAAACTACTCCAAAAAGATATAAGTGAAGATCAATGACTAGTTAAATAATTATGTAACTATGTGAAGACTCTCTCTCATTTAATAATTTCAGATCTTGGTATTTTATTCAAACAGCAAGCAAAACAAAATAAAACAACATGACGCTCCAAGCAAAACACATATCATGTGGTGAATAAAAATATAGCTCCAAGTAAAGTTACCGATAGACGAAGACGAAAGAGGGGATGCCATCCGGGGCATCCCCAAGCTTAGCCTCTTGGTTGTCCTTGAATATTGCCTTGGGGTGCCTTGGGCATCCCCAAGCTTAGGCTCTTGCTATTCCATAGTCCATTGAATCTTTACCCAAAACTTGAAAACTTCACAACACAAAACTCAAGAGAAAACTCGTAAGCTCCGTTAGTATAAAAAAATAAAACCACCACTTAGGTACTGTAATGAACTCATTCTAAATTCATATTGGTGCAATATCTACTGTATTACAACTTCTCTATGGTTCATACCCTCCGATACTACTCATAGATTCATCAAAAATAAGCAAACAACACATAGAAAACAGAATCTGTCAAAAACAGAACAGTCTGTAGTAATCTGTATCAAACGTATACTTATGGAACTCCAACAATCCTACCAAATTAGAAAGTCCTAAGCAATTTGTGTGCCAATCTAGAGCAAAACGAATCATATCAAAAGCACGTTTATGTGAATTATCAAAACTTATTTACTGGGTGCAAAAGTTTCTGATTTTCAGCAGGATCAACACAACTATCACCGTAAGCTATCCTAAAGGTCTTACTTGGCACTTTATTGAAACAAAAGCTATAAAACATGATTACTACAGTAGCATAATCATGTGAACACACAAAAACAGTAGGGTTAAAAATTGGGTTGTCTCCCAACAAGTGCTTTTCTTTAATGCCTTTCTAGCTAGGCATGATGATGACAATGATGCTCACATAAAAGATAAGAATTGAAACATAACGGGAGCATCATGAAGCATATGACTAGCACATTTAAGTCTAACCCTCTTCCTATGCATAGGGATTTTTTGAGAAAACAACCTATGGAAACAATAATCAACTAGCATAGGAAGGCAAAACAAACATAACTTCAACATTTTAAGCACATAGAGAGGAAACTTGATATTATTGCAATTCCTACAAGCATATGTTCCTCCCTCATAATAATTTTCAGTAGCATCATGAATGAATTCAACAATATAATCAGCACATAAATCATTCTTTTCATGATCTACAAGCATAGAATTTTTATTACTCTCCACATAAGCAAAATTCTTGTCATTCGGAATGGTGGGAGCAAACTCAACAAAATAACTATCATGTGAGGCATAATCCAATTGAAAACTAAAATCGTGATGACGAGTTTCAGGGTTATCATTATTCTTAATAACATACAAGTCATCAAAATAATCTTCATAGATAGCAACTTTGTTCTCATAATCAAGTGGAACCTCTTCCGAAATAGTGGATTCATCACTAAATAAAGTCATGACCTCTCCAAATCCACTTTCATAATTATCACAATAATATTTATCATTCTCCAAAAGAGTGGGATCATTACTTCCTAAAGTTGACACTCTTACAAACCCACTTTCATCAATATAATCATCATAAATAGGAGGCATGCTTTCATCATAACAAATATTCTCATCAAAACTTGGGGGACAAAAAAATATCATCTTCATCAAACATAGCTTCCCCAAGCTTGTGGCTTTGCATATCATTAGCATCATGGATATTCAAGGAATTCATACTAACAACATTGCAATCATGCTCATCATACAAAGATCTAGTACCAAACATTTTAATGCATTCTTCTTCTAGCAATTGAGCACAATTTTCCTTTCCATCATTCTCACGAAAGATATTAAAAAGATGAAGCGTATGAGACAAACTCAATTCCAGTTTTTTGTAGTTTTCTTTTATAGACTAAACTAGTGATAAAACAAGAAACAAAAAGATTCGATTGCAAGATCTAAAGATATACCTTCAAGCACTCACCTCCCCAGCAACGGCGCTAGAAAAGAGCTTGATGTCTACTACACAACCTTCTTCTTGTAGACGTTGTTGGGCCTCCAAGTGCAGAGGTTTGTAGGACAACAACAAATTTCCCTCAAGTGGATGACCTAAGGTTTATCAATCCGTGGGAGGCGTAGGATGAAGATGGTCTCTCTCAAACAACCCTGCAACCAAATAACAAAGACTCTCTTGTGTCCCCAACACACCCAATACAATGGTAAATTGCATAGGTGCACTAGTTCAGCGAAGAGATGGTGATACAAGTGCAATATGGATGGTGGATATAGGTATTTGTAATATGAAAATATAAAAACAGCAAGGTAACAAGTGGTAAAAGTGAGTGTAAACGGTATGCAATGCTAGGAAACAAGGCCTAAGGTTCATACTTTCACTAGTGCAAGTTCTCTCAACAATAATAACATAACTGGATCATATAACTATCCCTCAACATGCAACAAAGAGTCACTCCAAAGCCACTAATAGCGCAGAATAAATAAAGAGATTATGGTAGGGTACGAAACCACCTCAAAGTTATCCTTTCTATTCTATATATTCAAGAGTCCATAGTAAAGTAACATGAAGCTATTCTTTCCGTTCAATCTATCATAGAGTTCATACTAGAATAACACCTTAAGACACAAATCAACCAAAACCCTAATGTCACCTAGATACTCCATTGTCACCTCAAGTATCCGTGGGCATGATTATACGATATGCATCACACAATCTCAGATTCATCTATTCAACCAACACAAAGTACTTCAAAGAGTGCCCCAAAGTTTCTACCGGAGAGTCAAGACGAAAACGTGTGCCAACCCCTATGCATAACTTCACAAGGTGAACCCGCAAGTTGATCACCAAAACATACATCAAGTGGATCACGTGAATATCCCATTGTCACCATAGATAAGCACGGCAAGACATACATCAAGTGTTCTCAAATCCTTAAAGACTCAATCCGACAAAACAACTTCAAGGGGAAAACTCAATTCATCACAAGAGAGTAGAGGGGGAGAAACATCATAACATCCAACTATAATAGCAAAGCTCGCGATACATCAAGATCGTGCCATAGAGAGAACACGAGAGAGAGAGAGAGAGAGAGAGAGATCAAACGCATAGCTACTGGTACAAACCCTTAGCCCCGAGGGTGAACTACTCCCTCCTCGTCATGGAGAGTGCCGGGATGATGAAGATGGCCACCAGTGAGGGATCCCCCTCCGGCAGGGGGCCAAAACAGGGTCCCTATTGGTTTTTGGTGGCTACAGAGGCTTGCAGTGGCGGAACTCCCGATCTATTGTGTTCCTCGATGTTTTTAGGGTATATGGAGATATATAGGCGAAAGAATTCATTCAGGGGATCCACGAGGGTGGGGGCGCGCCCATGGGAGGTGGGCGCGCCTCGCTGCCTCGTGGCCACCTCGAAGCTTCCCTTACGTGCACTCCAAGTCCCCTGGATTGCTTCCGTTCCAAAAATAACTTTCCCGAAGGTTTCATTCCGTTTGGACTCCGTTTGATATTCCTTTTCTTCGAAACACTGAAATAGGCAAGAAAACAACAATATGGGCTGGGCCTCCGGTTAATAGGTTAGTCCCAAAAATAATACAAAAGTGCTTAGTAAAGCCCATAAACATCCAAAACAGATAATAATATAGCATGAATGCTTCATAAATTATAGATCATTGGAGACGTATCAAACTCCGCCAAGGGGTCTGGGATAAAACCATATGCTTTGATCACCTTATCAAAGCATATGTTTCAACTCTGAGAGGCTTGCACCATTCCATAGATGGATCGCTGGAGCTTGCACACTTTGTTAGCACCTATAGGATCGACAAAACCTTCTGGTTGCATCATATACAACTCTTCTTTTAGAAACCCATTAAGGAATGCAGTTTTGACGTCCATTTGCCAGATTACATAATTATAAAATGCGGCAATTGCTAACATGATTCGGACAAACTTAAGCATCTCTAGGGTGAGAAAGTCTCATCATAGTCAACCCCTTGAACTTGTCGAAAACCCTTTGCGACAAGTCGAGCTTTGTAGACAATGATATTACCATCAACGTCCATCTTCTTCTTGAAGATCCATTTATTCTCAATGGCTTGCCGACCATCGGGCAAGTCCACCAAAGTCCACACTCTGTACTCATACATGGATCCTATCTCATATTCCATGGCCTCAAGCCATTTATCGGAATCTGGGCTCATCATAGCTTCTTCATAGTTCGAAGATTCGCCGTTGTCTAACAACATGACTTCCAGGACAGGATTAACGTACCACTCTGGTGCGGTATGTGTTCTGGTTGACTTGCGAGGTTGAGTAGTAACTTGATACGAAGCTTCATGATCATCATCATTAGCTTCTTCTCTAGTTGGTGTAGGCATCACGGGAACGGTTTTCTCAGATGTGCTACTTTCCAATTCGAGAGAAAGTAGAAGTACCTCATCAAGTTCTACTTTCCTCCCACTCACTTCTTTTGAGAGAAACTCCCTCTATAGAAATGACCCATTCTTAGAAACAAAGATCTTGCCTTCGGATCTGTGGTAGAAGGTATACCTGATAGTTTCTTTAGGGTATCCTATAAAGACACACTTCTCCGCTTTGGGTTTGAGCTTATCAGGCTGAAGCCTTTTGACATAAGCGTCACATCCCCAGACTTTAAGAAATGATAGCTTAGGTTTCTTGCCAAACCATAGTTCATATGGTGTCGTCTCAATGGATTTAGATGGTGCCCTATTTAACGTGAATGCGGCTGTCTCTAATGCATAACCCCAAAATGATAAAGGCAAATCGGTAAGAGACATCATAGAACGCACCATATCCAATAAAGTACGGTTATGATGTTCGGGCACACCATTACGCTATGGTGTTCCAGGTGATGTGAGTTGTGAAACAATTCCACATTGTCTTAAATGAAGGCCAAACTCGTAACTCAAATATTCACCTCCACGATTAGATCATAGAAACTTTATTTTCTTGTTGCAATGATTCTCCACTTCACTCTGAAATACTTTGAACTTTTCAAATGTTTCAGATTTGTGTTTCATCAAATAGATATACCCATACCTAACTCCTTAGTTACTTTGCTTGCAAGCTTCATGTGATGTGTATTATCGAGAGGGCCCAGAGTCCCAATCTCGATTCATGCCAACTCAACAAACACCTTCGGAGATACCTGTAGAGGACCTTTATGATCACCTAGTTACGTTGTGATGTTTGATATAACACAAGGTAATCCTCCGGTATTCGGGAATTCTATGATCTCATGGTCGAAGAAATATGTATTTGACATTAAGAAAGCAGTAGCAATAAACTAAACGATCATATGCTATGCTAACATATCGGTCTTGGACATCACATCATTCTCCTAATGATGCGATCCCGTTATCAAGTGAAAACTCATGTCTATGATTAGGAAACCTTAATCATCTTTGATCAACGAGCTAGTCTAGTAGAGGCTCACTAGGGACATGGTGTTTGTTTATGTATCCACGCATGTATTTCAGTTTTCGGTCAATACAATTATAGCATTAATAATAAACCTTTATCATGATTAAGGAAATATAATAATAACCACTTTATTGTTGCCTCTAGTGCATATTTCCAACACTGGACATCCATGGTTCCACTATAGGTCATTGAACGAAGGGTTTCGTTCATGTTTACGAGTTACCAAACCTATGGGGTCACAAGCTTAAGGCAATCATGATCTGCAGAGTGTTAGTTGGCCGGGACATATTAATCTAGTGCCCAGTGACAGTTGTTGCTTTCTACTTGTTTTTTGGTTTTCCAGAAAATCCATACCAAAAAGAGTCAAAACACGATGAAACTTTGTGACGATTTTTTGCAACATAAGAGACCCATGAAACTTCGTGGGAGGACCAGAAGACCCACGAGGTGGTGACAACGCAACCCCATGCGCCCTGGGGGTGGGGGTAGGGAGGGGGTTGTTGCCTTGTGGGCCCCTCGTAACTCCTTTAGGCATGAAATCAAACTGAAAATTGATGCGCCTCCATCGTATCTACTTCTTCTAACGCTTTTGCTCTTGTTTTGGACTCTAATTTGCATGATTTGAATGAAACTAACCCGGACTGGCGCTGTTTTCAGCAGAACTACCATGGTGTTGTTTTTGTGCAGAAATAAAAGTTCTCGAATCGGAACAAAACTTTGTGGAGATTTATTTCAGAATAAATAAAAAATACTGGGACCAAGAACTACCGGAGAGGGTGCCCTGGGTGAGCAAGATACACCAGGGCGTGCCACCAAGCGCGCTCTGGTGGGTTGTGCCCACCTGGTGGCACCCTGACCCTAATTTCAAATCCATAAATACCTATTTTTGGAGAAAAAATAGGGGAGGCAGTTTCATCGCGTTTCATGATACGGAACCGCCACAACCTCCTGTTCTTCGTCGGGAGGCTAGTTCTAGAGTCCGTTCAAGGCTCCGGGAGAGGGGAATCTTCAGTCTTTGTCATCACCAATTCCATGATGCTCTCCACCGGGAGTGAATAATTCCTTCGTAGGCTCGCTGGTCGGTGAGGAGTTGGACGAGATTCATCATGTAACCGAGTTATATTTGTTAGGGCTTGATCCCTAGTATCCACTATGTTCTGAGATTGATGTTCCTATGACTTTATGATGTCTGCTAGAACTACGCCGGTATTTCCCCAAAGAGTAAGGGATGTTGCAGTATGGCGACGGTAGGTATTTCCCTCAGTGATGAGACCAAGGTTATCAAACTAGTAGGAGAACCTCCTGACACCCTGTAAACAACACCTGCACACAAATAACAAATACTCACAACCCGACGTGTTAAAGGGGTTGTCAATCCCTTTCGGGTACGGCGCCTCAAGATAGGAAAATAACGTGAGATAAAACTGGTAGATAGGATAAATAGATCGCAGAACAAATAAATTGCAGCAAGGTATTTTTGTATTTTTGGTTTAATAGATCTAAAAATAAATGCAAAGGAAAATAGATCACAAAGGCTAATATGACGAGAAGAGACCTGAGGGCCGTAGGTTTCAGTAGTGGCTTCTCTCGAGAAAAATAGCAAACGGTGGGAAAACAATTACAGTTGGGAAATTGATAGAACTTCAAATAATCATGACGATATCGAGGCAATGATCATTATATAAGCATCACGTCCAAGATTAGTAGACCGACTCCTGCCTGCATCTACTACTATTACTCCACAATCGACCGCTATCCAGCATGCATCTAGTGTATTAAGTTCATGCAAAAATCGGAGTAATGCAATAAGATCGATGGCATGATGTAGACAAGATCTATTTATGTAGAAATAGACCCCATCTTGTTAACCTTAATAGAAACGATACATACATGTCGTTTCCCCTTCTGTCACTGGGATCAAGCACCGTAAGATCGAACCCATCACAAAGCAGCTCTTTCCATAGCAAGATAAATAGATCAAGTTGGCCAAACAAAACCCAAATATTGGAGAAGAAATACGAGGCTATAAGCAATCATGCATATAAGAGATCAAAGAAGACTCAAATAACTTTCATGGATAAAAACATAGATCTGGTCATAAACTCAAAGTTCATCGGATCCCAACAAACACACCGCAAAAAGGCTTACATCATTTGGATCTCCAAGAGACCATTGTATTGATAATCAAGAGAGAGAGAGGAAGCCATCTAGATACTAACTATGGACCCGTAGGTCTACAAAGAACTACTCACGCATCATCGGAGAGGCCCCAATGGAAGTGGTGAACCCCTCCGTGATGGTGTCTAGATTGAATCTGATGGTTCTGGACTCTACGGTGGCTGCAATTGATTTCCGTCGACTCCCCTAGGGTTTCTGGAATATTGGGGTATTTATAGAGCAAAGAGGCAGTTCAGGGGGCACCTGAGGTGGGTACAACCCACCAGGGTGCACATGGGCCTCCTGGAGCGCCCTAGTCGGTTCTGCCCTCCTCGAGGCACCCCTAAGATGTAGCCTTGGCCCACTGGATGTCTTCTGGCTCAAAACAAAATCCACAAAAAGTTTTGCTTCGTTTGGACTCCATTTGATATTGATTTCCTACTATGTAAAAAACATGCAGAAAACAGCAACTGGCACTGGGCACTATGTCAATAGGTAAGTACCAAAAAAGATATAAAATGACTATAAAATGATTGTAAAACCTCCAACAATGATAATATAACAGCATGGAACAATCAAAAATTATAGATACGTTGAAGACGTATCAGCATCCCCAAGCTTAATTTCTGCTCGTCCTCGAGTAGGTAAATGATAAAAACAGAATTTTTGATGTGGAATGCTGCTAACATGTTCATCACATTTATTTTCTTTATATCATGGACATATGGACTTTTATATGATTCAAAGCAATAGTCTAGTTTTGACATGAAGACTTTAATACTCAAGCATACCAACAAGCAACCATGTCTTTCAAAATATCAAAACTAAAGCAAGTTATCCCTAGCCCATTATGCTCAATCATGGATCCATTCATGAAACACACTCGAATATTAGCTACACCCAATGCTCAAATACAATCATAGTGCCCCTTAGTTGGTGCTTTATAAGAGAAGATGGAGACTCAAATTCAAAATAAAAAAGGCATAAGTAAAAGAAAGGCCCTTCGCGGACAGAAGTAGGGATTTGTAGAGGTGCCAGAGCTCAAAGCTTAAATTGAGAGATAAAAATATTTTTGGAGGCAAACTTTTCCCACCAACGAAAACGACTTAGAGATCTCAACACTTTCCATGCTAGATACATCATAGGCCGTTCCCAAATAGAAAATAAAGTTTATTCCTTTTTCCACCATCACTTTCACTTTCCATGGCTAACCGTATCCATGGGTGCCCTCCATACCAACACTTTCCAAGGAATTTATTATTTGACAACATAAAGTAAATTCATTTTTCATTTTGGGACTGGGCATCCCTAATACCTCTGTCGTACTCTCGTGCAATGACAAGTGAATAAACACTCATCGTGAGAATAACACATCTAGCCTGGAAAACATTGGTCACCCTTCACCACCTCGCGAGCGGTAGAGCGCACAAAAGAGAAATTTATCTTGAAAATTAGAGATGGCACATGCAAATTTTCTTAGAACGGCATGGAAATACCGCATATAGGTAGGTATAGTGGACTCATATGGCAAAACTGGTTTAAAGGGTTTTGGATGCACAAGTAGTGATCATACTTAGTGCAAAATGAAGGCTAGCAAAAAGGTTGAGAAGCAACCAACCAAGAAACGAAAAATCTTGTACCCAAGCATTAAGCACAAGTAACACCGAATAAATGAACCACAAGTAGGATATAAATTTCATTGCATAACTATTGACTTTTGTGCTTGCATAGGGAATCACAAACCTTAACATCAATATTCTTACTAAAGCACAATTACTCATCAACATGACTGATACGTCTCCAACGTATCTACTTTTCCAAACACGTTAGCCCTTGTTTTGGACTCTAACTTGCATGATTTGAATGAAACTAACCCAGACTGACGCTGTTTTCAGCAGAATTGCCATGGTGTTATTTATTGTGCAGAAAACAGAAGTTCTCGGAATGACCTGAAAATCCACGGAGATAACTTTTGGAAAATATAAAAAATACTGGCGAAAGAATCAAGGCTAGGGGCCCACACCTTGTCCACGAGGGTGGGGGGCGCGCCCCCTCCCCCTGGGCACGCCCCCTGCCTCGTGGGACCCCTGGAGCTCCACCGACCTCAACTCCAACTGTATATATTTGGTTTCGCGGAGAAAAAAATCAGAGAGAAAGTTTCATCGCGTTTTACGGTACGGAGCCGCCGCCAAGCCCTAATCTCTCTCGAGGGGCTGATCTAGAGTCTGTTCGGGGCTCCAGAGAGGGGGATTCGTCGCCGTCATCATCATCAACCATCCTCCATCACCAATTTCATGAAGCTCACCGCCATGCGTGAGTAATTCCATCGTAGGATTGCTGGACGGTGATGGGTTGGATGACATTTACCATGTAATCAAGTTAGTTTTGTTAGGGTTTGATCCCTAGTATCCACTATGTTCTAAGATTGATGTTGCTATGACTTTGCTATGCTTAATGCTTGTCACTAGGGCCCGAGTGCCATGACTTCAGATCGGAACCTATTATGTTTTCATGAAAATATGTGAGTTCTTGATCCTATCTTGCAAGTCTATAGTCACCTATTATGTGTTATGATCCGACAACCCTGAAGTGACAATAATTGGGATACTTCTCGGTGATGACCGTAGTTTGAGGAGTTCATGTATTCACTAAGTGCTAATGCTTTGGTCCGGTACTCTATTAAAAAGAGGCCTTAATATCCCTTAGTTTCCACTAGGACCCCGCTGCCACGGGAGGGTAGGACAAAAGATGTCATGCAAGTTCTTTTCCATAAGCATGTATAACTATATTCGGAATACATGCCTACATTTCATTGATGAACTTGAGCTAGTTCTGTGTCACCCTATTTTATATCTATTACATGAGGAATCGCATCCAACATAATTACCCATCACTGATCCATTGCCTACGAGCTTTTCACATATTGTGCTTTGCTTATTTCTTTACCGTTTCTATTGTTACAATTGCTACAAAACTTCTACCGTTACTTTTACCACTGTTACCATTACTATCATACTACTTTGCTACTAAATACTTTACTGCAGATACTAAGTTATCCAGGTGTGGTTGAATTGACAACTCAACGGCTAATACTTGAGAATATTCTTTGGCTCCACTTGTGTCGAATCAATAAATTTGGGTTGAATACTCTACCCTCAAAAACTGTTGTGATCCCCTATACTTGTGGGTTATCAAGACTATTTTCTGGCGCCGTTGCCGGGGAGCATAGCTCTATTCTTTGAGTCACTTGGGATTTATATCTGCTGATCACTATGAGGAACTTGAAAGACGAAAGAACTAAGATTTTTCCCTCAACTATGAGGGGAGGTAAGGAACTTCCATCTAGCTCTGCACTAGATTCTCCTCCTGTTTTGAGTAAGATTGCGACACCTAAACCTGCTACTGCTATGAATTCTGATATGTCGCATGTTACTAATGATGCCACTTCTGCTATGCATGATACTTATGATGAAATTACTTCTATGCTTGATACTACTTTGCCATTAGGTGAATTTCTAGACGAACAACTTGCTAGGGTTAGGGAGAATGAAATTATTGAAGATGAAATTATTGATGATAGTGATGATGAAGGTTGCCCCCCTAAGTATGAATTGCATGTTGTTCCTGAGGGTTATGTTATGGGTGAAGAAGCTGCTAGAGCTATTCTTGCTTGCAATGATAGATACGATCTTAAGAAGTTATTAGCTAAATGGAAGCAGTAGTCTCTGAATGCTAGAATGAAATATGACCCTGCTTTTGCTACTTCACCTATCTGTGTTACTGATAAGGATTATTAATTCTCTATTGATCCTAAGATAATTACTTTGGTTGAATCTGATCCTTTTTATGGCTATGAATCTGAGACTGTTGTGGCACATCTTACAAAGTTAAATGATATAGCCACGCTGTTCACTAATGATGAGAAATCTCGCTACTATTATATCCTTAAGATATTTCCGTTCTCATTAAAGGGTGATGCTAAAACTTGGTTTAGCTCTCTTGATCCTGGTTGTGTGCGTAGTCCCTAGGATATGATTTATTACTTCTCTGCTAAATATTTCTCTGCTCATAAGAAACAAGCTGACTTGAGGGAAATATATAGTTTTGTGCAAATCAAAGAAGAGAGTCTCCCACAAGCTTGGGGGAGGCTTCTCTGATTACTTAATGCTTTGCCTAATCATCCTCTTAAGAAAAATGAAATACTTGATATCTTCTATAATGGACTAGTTGATGCTTCCAAGGACCACTTGGATAGTTGTGCTGGTTGTGTTTTCAGGGAAAGAATAGTCGACCAAGCTGAATTGTTATTGAATAATATGTTGACTAATGAAAATAATTGGACTCTTCATGAGCCAATTCCTGAGCCAATTGAGCCAACTCCTGAGCCTATTCCTAAACCAACTCCGAAGAAGAGGGGAGTTCTATTTCTCAATCCTGAATATATGCAAGAGGCAAAGAAATCTATGAAAGAAAAAGGTATTAAAGCTGAAGATGTTAACAATTTACCTCCTATTGAAGAAATACATGGTCTTACTATACCGCCTGTTGAAGAAACACATTGTCTTGATAACCCGACACAGGTAGTAAAGGTAAATTCTCTCTATAGATATGATAAAGTTGAAATCCCATCTACTAAATTACCTAGTCAATGCTTAGATGAATTTGATGATTTTATGGCTAGGCAAGAAAGTTTTAATGCTTATGTTGGTAGAGAATTAAAGAGTAATGCTTTCATGATTGGACGCTTGAGTGATTATATGGCTAGAGTTAAAGGTGAACTTAAACTCATTAGCAAATATGCTGCTATGGTTACCACTCAAGCGGAGCAAGTACTTAAGGCTCAAAGTGATCTTCTCGATGAATTAAATAATAAACATGATTTTGCTGTTAGAGTGGCTACTAGAACTGGTAGAATGACTCAGGAACCTTTGTATCCTGAAGGACACCCTAAGAGAATTGAGCAAGATTCTCAGAGAAATAATTTAGATGCACCTAGTCCTTCTAAAAAGAAAAAAAAGAAAAATGATAGGACTTTGCATGCTTCTAGTGAACCTGTTATAGACACACCTGAGAATCTCAATGATATTTCTATTTGGGATAATTAGATTTATGCCCCTAGTTGTGTCCCACTCGTCTGTTTTACCCCTAATTCCCAAAAGTCATCGGTTCTGTCCAAGTCACTTTGCTCCTCTTATGCTTTTGCCCTTTGACCGTTTGACCCTCAGTTTGAAAACTTCATAACTAATTCATACTAAATCAGAAAAATGCAAATAAGATATCAAAATGTTCAGAAAAACATCACCTATATGTCAGTGTCATTTGCATTCATGAAAAAAGTGTTGGAAAGTGCACATCCGAGATTTAGCTCTTTTGATACCACCATGAATAGTAGACTCTAAAAAAATCAAAAAATCAAAAAAAAGATGGTGGCAAAGAACGACAAATGTTCTTAGTGCTTGACAAGTTTCATCAGGGAACGAAATTGGTGGAAGTGGTGGCAAAAAAATAATCTATTTTGGAGTGCTGATTGTTTTTTTGCCACGACCCCCACGAATGTTATTCCCTGATGAAACTTGGCAGGCACTTTAAATATTTTCCATTCTTTGCCATCATATATTTTTTGAATTGTTTTGAATTCTTTTAGAGTTTACTATTCATGGTGGTATCAAAAGAGCTAAAACTTGGATGTGCACTTTCCAACACTTTTTTCATGAATGCAAATGACACTGACATATAGGTGATGTGTTTCTGATGTTGGACAAAACCGGTGACTTTTGGGAATTAGGGGTAAAACAGACGAGTGGGACACAACTAGGGGCATAAATCTAATTATCCTTTTCTATTTCTGATGTTGAAACACAATCAGGTGATGACCATGAACCTAGTGATAATGTTGATGCTCAACCTAGCAATAATAATGAAGTAGAGATTGAACCTGCTGTTGATCTTGATAACCAACAATCAAAGAATCAACGCTATGATAAGAGAGACTTTGTTGCTAGGAAGCACGGTAAAGAAAGAGAACCATGGGTTCAGAAACCCATGCCTTTTCCTCCTAAGCCATCCAAGAAAAAGGATGATGAGGATTTTGAGCGCTTTGCTGAAATGATTAGACTTCTCTTCTTACGTATACGCTTAACTGATATGCTTAAAGTTAATCCTTATGCTAAATACATGAAGGATATTATTACAAATAAAAGAAAGATACCAGAAGATGAAATTTCCACCATGCTTGCTAATTACACTTTTAAGGGTGGAATACCAAAGAAACTTGGAGATCCAGGAGTACCAACTATACCATGCTCCATTAAAAGAAATTATGTTAAAACTGCTTTATGTGATCTTGGATCCGGTGTTAGTGTTATGCCTCTCTCTTTATATCGTAGACTTGAATTGAATAAGTTGACACCTACTGAAATATCTTTGCAAATGGCCAATAAATCAACTGCCATACCTGTCGGTATTTGTGAGGATGTGCCTGTTGTGGTTGCAAATGTCACTATCTTAACGGACTTTGTTATTCTTGATATTCCCGAGGACGATAGTATGTCGATTATCCTTGGTAGACCCTTTTTGAATACTGAAGGGGCTATTATTGATTGAAACAAAGGCAATGTCACTTTTCACGTTAATGGTAATGAGCATACGATACACTTTTCGAGGAAACAACCTCAAGTTCATAGCATCAATTCTATTGGAAAAATTCCAACTATCATTATTGGAGGTTTTGAATTTCCTCTTCCAACTATCAAGAAAAAGTATGATATTCTTATTGTAGGAAATATTCATATCCCCGTTGAGGTAAGCTAGTGATATTCAAAATTTCTCTGGTTCCATGTTATTCGGAATGAGTTTGTTAACAAGACTTGATCAACCGTGTTAGTGGATTCCTTTTGATGATCATGAGTTGGATGAAACTAGAAGGCACAACCTTCTGTACCCTCTTTTTACTTTCTGTTATTTAGAATAAATAAAGCAAAAATAGTATTATCTGTCTATTTTCTGAATTATCCATGCAATAAAAAATATCCCAAAAATAAAAGTTCTCCAAATGCCCTGCAAATTTAGTATGATTTTTTATGGAATATTTGAGGATTTTAGACACTGAGAACACAGCAGGGGGCAAGCACCTGGCCACGAGGGTCCAGGGCATGCCTAGTCTTACCGGGCGCATCCCCTGCCTCGTGGGCCCATGGTGTCCCCCCCCTCCACTTATTCCTACACCCACACACACCATCTTCCTCCCAAAAAAATCCCCATCCAGCTCAAGCACGAGTTCTACCTCATTTTACTGCGATTTTTGATCTCCTTGCTCAAAGCTCCATTCACAAAACTGCTTTAGGAGATTGTTCTTTGGTATGTGACTCCTCCAATGGTCCAATTAGTTTTTGTTCTAGTGCTTTATTCATTGCAAAATTTTGCTGCCTAGGTGACCCTGTTCTTGAGCTTGCATGTCAAATTTATGAGGTCCCAAGTAATTCTAACGCATGATATAGGATCTAGGCACTTGTGGGAGTAGTTGCTATCAGTTTTATTGAGTTTGATTCACTTTTATTTTGAGTTACAAAAAATTTCGGAAATTTTCAGAAAAGATGAAGAGGTTGTTCTTGAGGGTCTCTTCTAGGCAAAGCTCCAAGGATAAACAAGCTAAGGAGAAAGAAAAGGCCAAGTATAATCTTCCTCGTGTAGCGGAAGTACGGCCGTGTGAGTGTCCTTGTGATAATTTCTTGAGAGCAGTCAGGATTTATGAAGACTTTTATTCTTTGGCTGAAAATGCGGGCCTCACCAACTTCCTCCACGACCGGATCGAACAGAATCTCTTACTCACCAATACTTTCGTGCAAAACTTTCACTATTACCCTAAGAATTCACGACCTTCAGTAGCTTTTCACTTATATGATGAAGCTAAGGAAATGTCATTATGTAATTTTTGCGCGGTTTGTAGAATACCATTTGATGGCAGCCTAGATGAACCACATCATAAATATGTGGATGGATTTATTGACACTATTACTGTAGGGCAATCGAGGAAGGTTTCCGATGCGAGAATAACTAGCATACATTTTCCTGTTTTACGCTACTTTGCCATATTTACTAGTCAATGCTTAATTGGTCGCGAAAACCGTGGAAACCTCAGTGTTCCTGATATTATTATTCTGTTCCATGCCTTATTTTGTGATAACACTTTTAGTATGGGTTCCGTTATTGCTAAACGGTTAAGCCTGAACCGTACCAAGGGCCCCATCTTTGGAGGTATCTATGCTGCATGCCTTGCTAAACATTTCGAGATACCTATTAGGCATGATGAGAAAGAGGATATACTGCTGCGTTTTACCTTGATTACAGGAGCATGGTGGCGCATGAGTTTATTATTGACAATGATGATAAGATGCATCTGTATAACCTGAGATTTAATAAGAAACACAATGAGACTATTATCTTGCCTGCGCCTTCTTTGTTTGATTTAACTGCAGGCCATTACCTCGTCTTGCCGAAGGCTGTGACGCGCATCGAGGCCAGACATCCGCTCCAGAGCCTGAGCCGGAACCACCACTGGACCCTTATCGTCCATCATCTTATCAGTGGGATCCGGAGGAGATCGCTAGCCAGTGGTATCCAGATGACACCCTTCAGTACACCGGGGAGAGTAGCCGCTATCCATGGCCATAGACCAACTTAGGCCAAAAGCCTAAGCTTGGGGGAGTACGTATTTCTCACCGACATTACATTCATGTTCACACACTCATTCTAGTTGTCGGTGTTCATACTTTTTCATTGTACTATCCATGCTAGTTTAATTTCTTTTTCTAGCTTTCTTCTTGTGTGTTTTATAAACCTTAAGAAAAAACAAAAAGAATTAGTTAGTTTAATTTCCATTCTTGTAGTAGTAATTAAAATGAAAACCCGAAAAGATTTCTCGTTCTTCTTTTGCTTGTTGGGAGCTTTCTCGTGTAAATAGTTTTATTTCTTTTCTTTCCTTTGGGTGTCAAGAGGAGAAGACCATAATGAAATTGCTTAGTGGCTCTTATATGCATGATTGTTAATTTAACCAAGAGCCCATATTACCTTGTCTTCTCCCTTGAATTGAATGCTTGCAGATTCCAGCTTAGTCCAATGCACGTGCACTATTATTATTATTCACATCGTTCGGTCGTGCAAGTGAAATGCAATAATGATGATATATGATGGACTGGTTGAGATGAGAGAAGCTGGTATGAACTCGACCTCTCTTGTTTTTGTAAATATGATGAGTTCATTGTTCCCGATTCAGCCTATTATGAATAAACATGTTTGCAATGACAATTAGAGATTATAGTTGTTTATGCCATGCTTAATTAGCTAGGAGCTTATAATGATTTACCTTGTGTGCCAACATGCTATTAAAATGGTTGTGATGTGGTATCATAGTGTGGTATCCTCCTTTGAATGATTTGAGTTACTTGACTTGGCACATGTTCACGCATGTAGTTCAAAAAAAATCAACATAGCCTTCACGATATTTATGTTCATGGTGGATTATATACTACTCATGCTTGCACTAAGTGTTGATTAATTTTAATGCATGGTCATGACTGTTGTCGCTCTCTCAGTTGGTCGCTTCCCAGTCTTTTGCTAGCCTTCACCTGTACTAAGCGGGAATACTGCTTGTGCATCCAAACTCCATGAACCCCAAAGTTAATCCATATGAGTCCACCATACCTTCCTATATGCGGTATTTACCTACCGTTCCAAGTAAATTTGTATGTGCCAAACTCCAAACCTTTAAACGAAATCCTGTTTTGTATGCTCGAGCAGCTCATGTTTCAACTAGGGACGTCTGTATCTTCCATGCTAGGTGGGTTATTCTCAAGAGGAGTGGACTCTGCTCCTCATTCACGAGAAAATGGCTGGTAACCGGGATGCCCAGTCCCATGATCAAAAAGATCAAAACAAATCGAAATAATTAAACAAAACTCCCCCAGGGCTGTTGCTAGTTGGAGGCACTCATTGTTTCTAGCAAGCCATGGATTGATCCTTGTTGGTGGTGGGGGAGTATCAACTTTGCCATTCTGCTTCAGAACCACCTATAATGTATGTAGCATGGAAGATATCGAGATCTCATAGTTGTTGCGTTGACAGCGAAAGTATACCGCTCAAAATGTTATTCCTCTCTATTTTAAAAGAGATCTCTGGCACCCCTACAAATCCCTGCTTCCCTCTGCGAAGGGCCTATCTATTTACTTTTATGTTGAGTCATCACCCTCTTATTAAAAAGGCACCCGCTGGAGAGCACACTGTCATTTGCATGCATTACTATTAGTTTATATTGGGTATGACTTGACTAGATCTCTTTTACCATGAATTACAATGTTTAGTTAGTCCTTGATCTTTAAAGGTGCGCTGCATTTATGTTTTGTGGTCTCAGAAAGGGCTAGCGAGATACCATCTTGTTATATCATATTATGATTGTTTTGAGAAAGCGTTGTCATCCGAGATTTATTATTATTTCTCGCTAGTTGATTCTGCCATTGATATGAGTAAACATGAGACCTAAGTATTATTGTGAATATGGTTAGCTCATAATCTTTGCTGAAAACTTGAATGCTGGCTTTACATATTTACAACAACAAGAGCAAACAGAATTTGTAAACGTTTTTCTTTATCACTTTCAGTTTATCAACTGAATTGCTTGGGGACGAGCAAAGGTTTAAGCTTGGGGGAGTTGATACGTCTCCAACGTATCTACTTTTCCAAACACTTTTGCCCTTGTTTTGGACTCTAACTTGCATGATTTGAATGAAATTAATCCGGACTGACGCTGTTTTCAGCAGAACTGCCATGATGTTATTTATTGTGCAGAAAACAAAAGTTCTCGGAATGACCTGAAAATCCACGGAGATAACTTTCGGAAAATATAAAAAATACTAGCGAACGAATCAAGGCTAAGGGGCCCACACCTCCCCCTGGGTGTGCCCACATGCATCGTGGCCCCCCTGGAGCTCCACCGACCTCAACTCCAACTCTATATATTTGGTTTCGCGTAGAAAAAAATCAAAGAAAAAGTTTCATCGTGTTTTACGATACGGAGCCACCGCCAAGCCCTAATCTCTCTCGGGGGGCTGATCTGCAGTCCGTTCGGGGCTCCGGAGAGGGGGATTCATCACCGCCATCATCATCAACCATCCTCCATCACCAATTTCATGAAGCTCACCGCCGTGCGTGAGTAATTCCATCGTAGGCTTGCTGGACGGTGATGGGTTGGATGAGATTTACCATGTAATCAAGTTAGTTTTGTTAGGGTTTGATCCCTAGTATCCACTATGTTCTGAGATTGATGTTGCTATGACTTTGCTATGCTTAATGCTTGTCACTAGGGCCCGAGTGTCATGATTTTAGACCTGAACCTATTATGTTTTCATGAATATATGTGAGTTCTTGATCCTATCTTGCAAGTCTATAGTCACATATTATGTGTTATGATCCGACAACCCCGAAGTGACAATAATCGAGATACTTCTCGGTGATGACCATAGTTTGAGGAGTTCATGTATTCACTAAGTGCTAATGCTTTGGTCCGGTACTCTATTAAAAGAGGCCTTAATATCCCTTAGTTTCCACTAGGACCCCGCTGCCACGGGAGGGTAGGACAAAAGATGTCATGCAAGTTCTTTTCCATAAGCACGTATGACTATATTCGAAATACATGCCTACATAACATTGATGAACTGGAGCTAGTTCTGTGTAACCCTATGTTATAGCTATTACATGAGGAATCGCATCCGACATAATTATCCATTACAGATCCATTGCCTACGAGCTTTTCACATATTGTGTTTTGCTTATTTTCTTTACCGTTGCTACGGTTACAATTTCTACAAAACTGCTACCGTTACTTTTACCACTGTTACCATTACTATCATACTAATTTGCTACTAAATACTTTGCTGCAGATACTAAGTTATCCAGGTGTGGTTGAATTGACAACTCAACTGCTAATACTTGAGAATATTCTTTGGCTCCCCTTGTGTCGAATCAATAAATTTGGGTTGAATACTCTACCCTCGAAAACTGTTGCGATCCCCTATACTTGTGGGTTATCAGTGACTCACATATCATATCGTAATATCTCAAAATCATTACTAAGAATCAACTTTATTTTTGTCCAATGATCTTCATGAAAGTTTTTATCATATACTCCTTGGATATCTATCACTTTGGGACTATTTTTATATGTTGCTTTTGATAAGCTCAAACAAATATAAGTGAAGAACGTGAGCATAAGTTTTTCTTTCTCTCAAAATAATCTAAGTGAAGCAAGAAAGGATTTCTTAAAAAAATTACTGTCTCCCAAATAAATCTAAGTGAAGCATGAGAGCATTTCTTCAAAAATAACAAAGCACACAATGCTCAAAAAGATATAAGTGAAGCACTAGAGCAAATCCATGGCTCTAAAAATTTAAGTGAAGCATAGGAGCAAGCATAGATAATTTTTGGCTCTCTCAAAAAGGTGTGTTCAGCAAGGATTCAACACTTAAAACACAAAGCAAAACAAGCAAAGACTCATATCATACAATATGTTCCAAGCGAAACCTTATATTATGTGCCAAATAAAAATATAGCTTCAAGAAAAATACCGATGGTTGTTAGAAGAAAGTGAGGATTTCACTCGGGGACATCCCCAAGCTATAGTTGCTTGCTAATTCTTTGAATATTATCTTGGGGTGCCTCAGGCATCTCCAAGCTTAGCCTTTTGCTAATCCTTATTCCTTCATCCACCATAAGATCACCCAAAACTTGAAAACTTCAATCACACAAAACTCAACAAAACCTTCGTGAGATCCGTTACTATAAGAAAGCAAACCACTACTATAAGTAATGTTGCAAACCTATTCTTATTTTGTTTTTTGCATTATATCTACTGTATTCCAACTTTTCTATGGCAAAAACTCATCAAAGAAAACCATAGAACCATCAAAACAAGCACACAATGCAAAGAAAATAGAATCAGTCAAAAACAGAACAATCTGTAGCAATCCGAATATTTCGAATACTTATCTAACTCCACAAATTCTGAAATAAATTGGTGGACGTGGGAAATTTTTCTATTAATCTTCTTCAAAAATAATCAACTCAAAATCACTCTTCTTTTAAAATAGACAAATAATCTCATGAGCGCAAAAGTTTCTGTTTTTCAGCAAGATCAAATCAACTTTCACCCAAATCTTCCCAAAGGCCTTGATTGGCACAAACACTAACTAAAACACAAAAAACACAATCATAACAGTAGAATAATTTTGCTAACACACAAGAACAGAAAACAAAAAGTAAACATAAATTTTATTCATTGGGTTGCTTCCCAAGAAGCGCTATCATTTTACACCCCTAGCTAGGCATAACGCGTAGGATCTAGGTTTTGTCATCCTTATCCTTGTTTTCCTTGGAGGTATTTGTGTCGGGAGGTTTCGTAAATAAAACATGAAAAACATTATCCATGGAAACTTTAGCACTATCAAGTTGCTTTTTATCATAACCCATTTGATTTCCGGTAGTGATCCAAGAATAGTGTTGATTAACATCGTTAAAACTTGATGGATCATATCTAAAACGGGGACTTGCTTTTTAAGATTCTCACCAAAGATTTGGTTATCTCCAAGAAAATGTCTTAAAGCATAATCACTATTATAAAGAATTTCATCAATCATGGTTTTTTCACGATTCATGCCATAAAAAAATCAAAGATTTCCCTAGCTTCCCGTATTATGTAGTCAAATTCATTCATCAAAACAAGAGTAGCTAACTTTTTAGCTTTAGGATCCTTTAACGGGCAACTCATAGAACAATATTTGCAAAGTGGGATGAGTATGGATATATCTAGTTTCAAGCTTCAAAACAAGTGCCAAAATAGCTTACGCATAAGATTTAGTCATTTTAAGTATAGGGATATCATCAAGACTTAATTTTCTGACACAACTGAAAAATTCTTGGACATGTTCTTTTCCCATAAAATTTCCTTGCCCCAAAACAAAATTTTGGCATCCAGATTACCCGTACGCTCCATTTTAGGAGTTAGGCCATCATCTGTTTCTGCCATACCAAAGTCACTCATGGTGACAAGTTCAAGAAAATAAGAGATCTGACGAGAAATAGGCTAACGAAAAAGAGGGCGAATAAAACGGCAAATTTATGTGAAGTGGGGGAGAGGAAAACAAGAGGAAAATGGAAAATAATGTAAATTGCAAGGATATGAGTTTTGTGATTAGGAACCTGGTTGATGTTGAAGATCCTCCCCGACAACGGCGCCAGAAATTCCTTTTGATGTCTACTAGAACTATGTCGGTATTTCCCCAAAGAGAAAGGGATGATGTAGTATAGCGATGGTAGGTATTTCCCTCAGTGATGAGACCAAGGTTATCGAACCAGTAGGAGAACCTCCTCACACCATGTAAACCGCACCTGCACACAAATAACAAATACTCGCAACCCGACATGTTAAAGGGGTTGTAAATCCCTTTCGGGTACAGCGCCTCAAGATAGGCAAATAACATGAGATAAAAGTGGTAGATAGGATAAATAGATCGCGGAACAAATAAATTGCAGCAAGGTATTTTTGTATTTTTGGTTTGACAGATCTGAAAATAAATGCAAAGGAAAATAGATCGCAAAGGCAAATATGATGAAAAGAGACCCGGGGGCCGTAAGTTTCACTAGTGGCTTCTCTCGAGAAAAATAGCAAATGGTGGGAAAAAAATTACTATTGGGCAATTGATAGAACTTCAAATAATCATGATGATGTCCAGGCAATGATCATTATATAGGCATCACGTCCAAGATTAGTAGACCGACTCCTGCATGCATCTACTACTATTACTCCACACATCGACCGCTATCCAGCATGCATCTAGTGTATTAAGTTCATGGAAAAACGGAGTAATGCAATAAGATCGATGACATGATGTAGACAAGATCTATTTATGTAGAAATAGACCCCATCTTGTTATCCTTAATAGAAATGATACATACGTGTCGTTTCCCTTTCTGTCACTGCGATCAAGCGCCGTAAGATCGAACCCATCACAAAGCACCTCCTCCCATTACAAGATAAATAGATCAAGTTGGCCAAAGAAAACCCAAATATCGGAGAAGAAATACGAGGCTATAAGCAATCATGCATATAAGAGATCAAAGAAGACTCAAATAAATTTCATGGATAAAAACATAGATCTGATCATAAACTCAAAGTTCATCGGAACCCAACAAACACACCGCAAAAAGGCTTACATCATATGGATCTCCAAGAGACCATTGTATTGATAATCAAGAGAAAGAGAGCAAGCCATCTAGATACTAACTACGGACCCGTAGGTCTACAAAGAACTACTCATGCATCATCAGAGAGGCACAAATGGTAGTGGTGAACCCCTCCGTGATGGTGTCTAGATTGGATCTGGTGGTTCTGGACTTTGCGGCGGCTGGAATTGATTTTCGTTGACTCCCCTAGGGTTTCTAGAATATTGGGGTATTTATAGAGCAAAGAGGCAGTTCAGGGCGCACCCGAGGTGGGCACAACCCACCACGGCGCACCTGGGCCTCCTGGCACGTCCTGGTGGGTGCTGCCCTCCTCGAGGCACCCCAAGTGCACCCCTCCTAGGGTTTCTAGAATATTGGAAGTGGTGAACCCCTCCGATATTAAGGAGTTCATGTTTTCACTATGTGTTAATGCTTTGTTCCGGTTCTCTATTAAAAGGAGGCCTTAATATCCCTTAGTTTCCATATGGACCCCACTGCCACGGGAGGGTAGGACAAAAGATTTCATGCAAGTTCTTTCCATAAGCACGTATGACTATTTAGGGAATACATTCCTACATTGTATTTATGAATTGGAGCTAGTTCTGTGTCGCCCTAGTTTATGACTATTATATGATGAATATCATCCAATGAGTGCACCGATCCAATGCCTACGAGTTTTACACATATTGCTCTTGCTAAATTACTATTGCTACTGCTACTGTTACAACTGCTACAAGACTACTACTATTGTTAACGTTACTATTGCTGCTGTTACCACTACTATCAAAACTATCATATTATTGTGCTACTGATCACTTTGCTGTAGATACTTAATCTCCAGGGGTGGTTGAATTGACAACTCAGCTGCTAATACTTGCAGATATTCTTTGGCTCCCCTTCGGTCGAATCTATAAATTTGGGTTGATTATTCTACCCTCGAAAACTATTGTGATCCCCTATACTTGTGGGTTATCAAGACATTTTTCTAGCGCTGTTGCCGGGGAGCATAGCTATATCTGTTGAGTCACTTGGGATTATTACCTATTTATCACTATGAAGAATCTGAAGCAGTAAAACCAAGATCTTTCCCTCAAGGATGAGGGGAGGTAAGGAATTGCCATCACACTCTGCACTTGATTCTCCTTTAGTTATATGTAAGCTTGCAACACCACCATATGTTATTAATCCTGAATGTTGCAAGTTACTGATGATGCTACTTCTGCTATGAATGATGCTTGTGATGATGCTAGTACGGTCCTTGATAAGACTGTGCCATTAGGAGAACTGCTTGATGAACAACTTGCTAGAATTAAAAATATTGAGAATTTTGAAACTGCCGAAATTACTAAAACTGATGAAGTGCTTGAAACTGAGAATTATGAAACACCTATTAGACCTAGCTCTCCTAAATTTGAATTGCCTAAGATAACTGAGGGTTATGTTATGGATGAGGAGATAGCTAGGGTTCTTCTTTGCAATGATAGGGATGATCTTAAGAAATTACTATGCAAACTGAAAGAAAAATCTTTAAATGCTAGAATGAAATGTGATCCTAAGTTTGCTACTTCACCTATCTTTGTTACTGATAAGGATTATGAAATCTCTGTTGACCCAGAGTTAATTACTTTGGTTGAATACGATCCTTTCCATGGTTATGAAAATGAAACTATTGTGGTACATCTTACTAAACTAAATGATATAGCCACCCTTTTTGCTCATGATGAGAAAATTTGCTATTACTATATTCTGAAGTTATCTCCATTCTCATTAAAGGGTGATGCTAAGACTTGGTACAATACTCTTGCTCCTTATTGTGTGCGTAGTCCCAGGGATATGATTTATTAATTTTCTGCAAAATATTTTCCTGCTCATAAGAAACAAGGTGCCTTACAAGAAATATTTAACTTTGTGCAAATTGAAGACGAGAGTCTCCCAGAAGCTTCGGGGAGGATTCTCCAATTGCTTAATGCTTTGCCTGATCATCCTCTTAAGAAAAATGAAATACTTGATATCTTCTATAATGGACTAATCGATACTTCTAGGGACTTCCTAGATAGTTGTGCTGGTTGTGTTTTTAGGGAATGAACAGTTGAACAAGATGAGGAATTGTTGAATAATATATTGAAGAATTATGATGACTGGACACTTCCTGAACTACCGCCTAAACCCACTTTGAATAAGAGGGTATCTTATTTCTTAGTCCTAAAGATATGCAAGACACAAAGAAATGTATGAACGAAAAAGGTATTAAAGCTGAAGATGTTAAAATTTTACCTCCTATTGAAGAAATACATGGACTTAACACACCACCGCACCGGTGGTAGAGGTAAATTTTTTATGAAAGTTTGATGAAGGTGACATCCCTTACAATAAACATCATAGTCAATGCCTTTATGAATTTGATAATTACATTAGAAAAAAGATCACTTCAATGCAAATGTTATGAAACAATTGAAATACAACTCTGATATAATTGCTCGCTTGAGTGGCTTGTTATTTAGAATCTCTAATGATGTTAGAGGTGTCGGAAAACATGCCTCTATGGTTCAAACTTAGCTAGAACAAGTTGCTAATTCCTAAAGAGAATTTCTTAGTGAAATGAATAATAATATGAATGATTTTGCTGTTAGAGTAGCAACTAGAGGAGGTAAAATGACTCAGGAACCACTTTATCCTGAGGGACACCCTAAGAGAATTGAACAAGACTCTCAAAGAATTAACGCTGGTGCACCTAGTCCTTCTATAAGGAAGAAGAAAAAGAAAAATGATAGGACTCTGCATACCTCTAGTGAACCTGAAATAGAAAAACGTTTGGAAGATAATAATGATGTCTCTATCTCTGGTGCTGAAACTCAATCTGGTAATGAAGAAAAAGGTAATGATGGTGTTCATGAAGACACTCAACCAGACAATGATAAATAACCAGGTAATGATGTTGAAATAGAACCTGCTATTGATCTTGATAACTGACAACTTAAAAATAAATGACATGATAAAAGAGACTTAGTTGCTAGAAAACATGGTAAAGAAAGAGAACCATTGTTTCAAAAACCCATGTCCTTTCCACCTGAACCAACTAAGAAAAAAGATGATGAATAATTTTAATGCTTTGTTGAAATGCTTAGGCCAGTCTTTTTGCGCACTCGCGTGGCTGATATGTTAAAGATGGCCCCTTATGCTAAATATATGAAAGACATTGTCACCAATAAAAAAATACCTGAAGCTGAAATCTCCACTATGCTTGCTAATTATTCTTTTAAGGATGGAGCACCTAAAAAACTTGGAGATCCACGAATACCAACTATACCTTGCTCCATCAAAATAAATTATGTCAAAACTGCTTTGTGTGATCTAGGAGCTGGTGTTAGTGTTATGCCATTCTCTTTATATAAAAGAGTTGATTTGAATAAACTCACACCTACTGAAATATCTTTGCGAATGGCTGACAAGTCAACTGCCATACCTATTGGTATTTGTGAGGATGTGCCCGTTCTTGTTGCAAATGTTACTATGTTAACATACTTTGTTATTCTTGAGATGCCTGAGGAAAACAACATGCCAATTATCCTTGGTAGCCTTTTTGAATACTGTAGGGGCTATTATTGATTGCAATAAAAGCAAGATCACTTTTCATATCAATGGCAACGATCATACGGTGCACTTTCCGAAGAAACAATTTCAAGTGAATGGTATTAATGTTATTGAAAAATCTCTGACAATTACTATTGGAAGTTTTCAACTCCCTTTACCTACTGCCAAAAAGAAATATGAAATACTTATTGTTGGGGATATGCATACCCCCGTTGAGGTAACTTAGTGTTTTACGAAAGTTCTTCAGTTTCATGCTAATTGAAAGTGGTTGTTAATAAGACTTGATCAACCTTATTAATGGATCATTTTTAGAGGTATGAAGTTGACGAATTTAGCAGGCACAACCTTCTGTCCTTTCCTTTTGTTTTGTATTTTTCTTAGCTAAGTAAAATAAAATACCTTGTTTATTATGTTATCTGGTTTTCCGTGCAATAAAAAATGACCCAAAAATAAAAGTACTCGGAATGCTCTCAGAATTTAATACAATTGTTTCTTGAATATTTCTGAATTTCTGGTACACATAACATCAGAGGGTGGTGGCCCTAGTGACCAAAATACACCAGGGCGCGCTAGCTACCCCCACCGCGCCCTAGTGGGTTGTGGTCCCCACTTGGCCCCCTCACTTATGTCTTTAGCCCATCCAGAAACAATTCCCCAGAGCTCTCTCTCTCTCTCTCTCTCTCTCTCTCTCGTGTTCTGGCTCTCAAACCTGTGGATTTCGATCTCTTTTCTCAAAGCTCCATTTCCGAAACTGTTTTGGGGGATTGCCACTTGGTATGTGACTCCTCCATTGCTCCAATTAGTTTTTGCTTTAGTGGTTTATATTTTGAATAATTATCTACTCTTGGAGCTGCTATAGATGGGCTTGTATATTGGATTCTTAGAGTTATAAGTAGGTTGAATGCTTGTTATGGCCTCTAGGCATCCCTATGAGTAGTTGCTATCAATCTTGCAAAGTTATGTTGACAAAATTTTGTGACCCAAAAATTTCAGAAAATTGTATGCAAATAAATGTATCTCTTTGGAAGGAGTTCTTGGAGGAGGAGGTCCTCGGAGGCATCATCGAGCAGTAGCTCGATCCAACGGTCTTATGTTGAACCAAGTGCAAGCTCAATACGAGATGACACTATCAAATCCTGCCTATGCTCATGCAATGATTTCATGGTGAGTGCAGGTATTAAGGAAGAATTTGAGCTGTATGTCCACAATGCTGAGCTCGGCCCCTACATCCAAGGTAAGTGCAACCAGCATCTCAACCTCACGGAAATGTTCACTAAGAAATTTAAATATCATCCTTGTGAGTCTAGAGTTTCATTCAATATTTATGATCTTCCCTTTACCATGCCTCTAGACGTGTTCTGTGATGCATGCAAAATTCCATATTGGGGTTCGTTGGACGGGCCACCAAGATCTGAGTATGAGTCGGTTTTAACTAGTCTCTGTTACGGTGAGGATAGAGTGACTCAAGGTAGAATAAAAAGTATTCATTTCCCTTCCATTCAGTACTTTGCACTCTTTAATGGCAAATGCATCATGGGCAAGCAAGATTGCAGCACACTATGTGCCCCTGACTTAAGCCTCATACACACTGCCCTGACAGGATTAAATGTTATAACCTTGGAGTGATTGTTGCATGGAGATTGCAACACACTGCTTCAAGTGGTTACTTTTATGGTGGAATTTATTCTTCTCGTTTAGCTAAAAGGCTGGGTGTCACCTTGGCCTAACGGTCCTACTCTATCTACCCGGTACTTAGACTTTGAGGCCATGAAGCGCCATAAGTTTCTTAAGGCCACAATCACTAACTCTACTTATAGCTTGAGGTTCAATAAAAAACCCATTGTACCTATTGTTTTTCCTGCTCCTGCTCTCCTTGATTATCACAGTAAGGGAAGATACTATGTTCTTAAGAGTGAGGCTCACGCGTACAATGCGGAGATCGAGGCTACCAGACGGGCGGAGGAGGATGCGCCAAGAGCATTCGTGGGCTATCACTCAGATTATTACCCAGGATACAGATGGTGATTTCCAAGCTAGGCCAAAATCCTAAGCTTGGGGGAGTACTTATTTCCACCGGCATTGTATTTATGTTCTCACATTTTCATTCCAGTTGTCGGTGTTCATACTTTTTCATTGTATTATCCATGTTAGATTTATTTTCTCGCTTTCTTCTTGTGTGTTTGAAAAACTTTGAGAAAATCCAAAAACATTTCTTTCTTCTTTTCGGTTTTTATTTCTTGCTTAATTTGTGCTAGTACTAAGGAAAAAACCAAAAAGATTTCCAGATTCTTCTTTTGCTTGTTGGGAGCTCCCCTGTGTAAATAGTTTTTCTCTTTTTTGTTTTTCCTTCTTTAATTTGCTTTCTTTAAGAAAAAATAAAAACTCTAAAAATATTTGAGGGTGTTTCTCTAAATTTCTTTTCTTTTTATTGAGTCTTACTAAGGAGAAGACCATGATGAAAACGTTGAGTGGCTCTCATATGCATTGTTGTTGAATTGACAAAGAGCCCATATTACCTTGTCTTCTCCTTTTGTATAAAATGCTTGCTGATTTTAGCTTAGTCCACGACACTCTTGCACTATTATTAGTTTCATATCATTCGGTCATGCAAGTGAAAGGCAATAATGACGGGATTTGATGAAGTGACTGTGGCAGGGAGAAGCGGGTATGAACTCAACTTGTTTTTGTTTTTGTAAATATGTTTAACCTAGTATCCATGATTCAGCCTATTATGATCAAACATGTTTGCAATGCCAATTAGAGATTATGCTTTTTAATGCCATGCTTAAGTAGCTAGGAGTGGATAATGATTTATCTTGGATGTCAAAATGCATTAAAATGATTGTGATGTAGTATGATGATATGGTATCCTCCTCCGAATGTTTCAAGTGGCTTGACTTGGCACATGTTCATGCATGTAGTTGAATCAAAACCAACATAGCCCTATGATATTTATGTTCGTGGTGTTCTGATACGTCTCCGACGTATCTACTTTTCCAAACACTTTTACCCTTATTTTGGACTCTAGCTTGCATGTTTTGAATGAAACTAACCCGGACTGAAGCTGTTTTCAGCAGAACTGCCATGATGTTGTTTTATGTGTAGAAAACAAAAGTTATCGGAATGACCTGAAAATCCACGGAGTCAAGTTTTGGAAAATATAAAAAATACTGGCGAAAGGATCAAGACCAGGGGGCCTACACCCTGTCCACGAGGGTGGGGGGCACGCCCACCCCCCTGGGCGCACCCCCCTATCTCGTGGGCCCCCTGAGGCTCCACCGACCTCAACTCCAACTCCATATATTCCGTTTCGTGGAGAAAAAAATCAGAGGGAAAGTTTCATTGCGTTTTACGATACGGAGCCGCCGTCAAGCCCTAATTAATCTCTCCCAGGAGGGCTGATCTGGAGTCCGTTCGGGGCTCTGGAGAGGGGCGTTTGTCGCCGTCGTCATCATCAACCATCCTCCATCACCAATTTCATGTTGCTCACCGCCGTGCATGAGTAATTCCATTGTAGGCTTGCTGGACAGTGATGGGTTGGATGAGATTTACCATGTAATCAAGTTAGTTTTGTTAGGGTTTGATCCGTAGTATCCACTATGTTCTGAGATTGATGTTGCTATGACTTTGCTATTCTTAATGCTTGTCACTAGGGCCCGAGTGCCAAGATTTCAGATCTGAACCTATTATGTTTTCATGAATATATATGTGTTCTTGATCCTATCTTGCAAGTCTATAGTCACCTATTATGTGTTATGATCCGACAACCCCGAAGTGACAATAATCGGGATACTTCTCGGTGATGACCATAGTTTGAGGAGTTCATGTACTCACTATGTGTTAATGCTTTGGTCTGGTTCTCTATTAAAAGGAGGCCTTAATATCCCTTAGTTTCCGCTAGGACCCCGCTGCCACGGGAGGGTAGGACAAAAGATGTCATGCAAGTTCTTTTCCATAAGCACGTATGACTATATTCGGAATACATGCCTACATTGCATTGATGAACTGGAGCTAGTTCTGTGTCACCCTATGTTATAGTTATTACATGAAGAATCACATCCGACATAATTATCCATCACTGATCCAATGCCTACGAGCTTTTCACTTCTTGTGCTTTGCTTATTTACTTTTCTGTTGCTACTGTTACAATTACTACAAAAATATTATCTTTACTTTTGCCACTGTTACCTTTATTATCATACTACTTTGCTACTAAATACTTTGCTGCAGATACTAAGTTATCTAGGTGTGGTTGAATTGACAACTCAACTGCTAATACTCAATAATATTCTTTGGCTCCCCTTGTGACGAATCAATAAATTTGGGTTGAATACTTTACCCTCGAAAGCTGTTGCGATCCCCTACACTTGTGGGTTATCAAGACTAATTTCTGGCGCCGTTGCCGGGGAGCATAGCTCTATTCTTTGAGTCACTTGGGATTTATATCTGTTGATCACTATGAGGAACTTGAAAGACGAAAGAACCAAGATTTTGCCCTCAACTACGAGGGGAGGTAAGGAACTGCCATCTAGCTGTGCACTAGATTCTCCTTCTGTTATTAGTAAGCTTGCGACACCTAAACGTGCTACTGCTATGAATTCTGATATGTCGCATGTTATTGATAATGCCACTTCCGCTATGCATGATACTTATGATGAAACTACTTCTGTGCGTGATACTACATTGCCATTAGGTGAATTTCCTGATGAACAACTTGGTAGGGCTAGAGAGAATGAAATTATTGAAGATGCTATTATTGATGATAGTGATGATGAAAGTTCTCCCCCTGATTATGAATTACCTGTTGTTCCTGAGGGTTATGTTATTGAAGAGGAAGCTGCTAGAGCTATCTTTTCTTGTAAAGATAGATATGATCTTAAGAAATTATTAGCTAAATGGAAGTAGTAGTCTCTTAATGCTAGAATGAAACCTGACCCTGCTTTTGCTACTCCACCTATCTGTGTTACTGATATGGATTATGAATTCTCTGTTGATCCTGAGATTATTACTTTGGTTGAATCTGAAATTGTTGTGGCACATCTTACCAAGTTAAATGATATAGCCACCCTGTTTACTAATGATGAGAAGTCTCGCAACTACTATATCCTTAAGATATTTACGTTCTCATTAAAGGGTGAGGCTAAGACATGGTTTAATTCTCTTGATCCTGGTTGTGTGCGTAGTCCCCAGGATATGATTTATAATTTCTCTGCTAAATATTTCCCTACTCATAAGAAACAAGCTGCCTTGCGGGAAATATATAACTTTGTGCAAATCGAAGAAGAGAGTCTCCCACAAGCTTGGGGGAGGCTTCTCCGATTACTTAATGCTTTGCCTGATCATCCTCTTAAGAAAAATGAAATACTTGATATCTTTTATAATGGACTAACTGATGCTTCCAAGGACTACTTGGATAGTTGTGCTAGTTCTGTTTTCAGGGAAAGAACAATCGATGAAGCTGAATTACTATTGAATAATATGTTGACTAATGAAAATAATTGGACTCTTCCTGAGGCAATTCCTGAACCAATTGTGCAAACTCCTGAGCCTATTCCTAAACCCACTCCGAAGAAGAGAGGTGTTTTATTTCTCGGTCCTGAAGATATGCAAGAGGCAAAGAAATCAATGAAGGAAAAAGGTATTAAAGCTGAAGATGTTAAGAATTTACCTCCTATTGAAGAAATACATGGTCTTAATATACCACCTGTCAAAGAACCACATTGTCTTGATAACCCGACACAGGTAGTAAAGGTAAATTCTCTCTATAGATATGATAAAGTTGAAATTCCCTCTACTAAATTTCATAGCCCATGCTTAGATGAATTTGATGACTTTATGGCTAGACAAGAAAGTTTTAATGCTTATGTTGGTAGATAATTAAAGAATAATGCTTTCGAGATAGGACGCTTGAGTGATTATATGGCTAGAGTTAAAGGTGAACTTAAACTCATTAGCAAATATGCTTCTATGGTTGCTACTTAAGCTGAGCAAGTACTTAAAGCTCAAAATGATTTGCTTGATGAATTAAATAATAAACCTGACTTTGTTGTTAGAGTGGCTACTAGAACTGGTAGAATGCCTCAGGAACCTTTGTATCCTGAAGGCCACCCTAAGAGGACCGAGCAAGATTCTCAGAGAAATAATTTAGAGGCACCTAGTTCTTCTAAAAAGAAGAAAAAGAAAAAGATAGGACTTTGCATGCTTCTAGTGAACCTGTTATAGACACACCTGAGAATCCCAATGGTATTTCTATCTCTGATGCTGAAACAAAATCAGGTGATGAACATGAACCTAGTGATAATGTTAATGATAATGTTCATGTTGATGCTCAACCTAGCAATAATAATGAAGTAGAGATTGAACCTGTTGTTGATCTTGATAACCCACAATCAAAGAATCAACGTTATGATAAGAGAGATTTTGTTGCTAGGAAGCACGGTAGAGAAAGAGAACCATGGGTTCAGAAACCCATGCCCTTTCCTCCTAAACCATCCAAGACAAAGGATGATGAGGATTTTGAGCGCTTTGCTGAAATGATTAGACCTATCTTCTTACATATGTGCTTAACTGATATGCTTAAAGTAAATCCTTATGCTAAATATATGAAGGATATCATTACAAACAAAAGAAAGATACCGGAAGCTGAAATTTCCACAATGCTTGCTAATTACACTTTTAAGGGTGGAATACCAAAGAAACTTGTAGATCCGGGGATACCAACTATACCATGCTCCATTAAAAGAAATTATGTTAAAACTGCTTTATGTGATCTTGGAGCCGGTGTTAGTGTTATGCCTCTCTCTTTATATCATAGACTTGAATTGAGTAAGTTGACACCTACTGAAATATCTTTGCAAATGGCTGATAAATCAACTGCTATACCTGTCGGTATTTGTGAGGATGTGCCTGTTGTGGTTGCAAATGTCACTATCTTAACGGGACTTTGTTATTCTTGATATTCCCGAGGACGATAGTATGTCGATTATCCTTGGTAGACCCTTTTTGAATACTGTAGGGGCTGTTATTGATTGCAACAAAGGCAATGTCACTTTTCATATTAATGGTAATGAGCATACGGTACACTTTCCGAGGAAACAATCTCAAGTTCATAGCATCAATTCTTTTCGAAAAGTTCCAACTATCATTATTTGAGGTTTTGAATTTCCTCTCCCTACTGTCAAGAAAAAGTATGATATTCTTATTGTTGGGGATGTTCATATCCCCGTTGAGGTAACTTAGTGTTATTCAAAATTTCTCCAGTTCCGTGTTATTTGGAATGAGTTTGTTAACAAGACTTGATCAACCTTGTTAGTGGATTCATTTTGATGATCATGAGATGGATGAAACTAGAAGGCACAACCTTCTGTACCCTCTTTTTACTTTCCATTATTTAGAATAAATAAAGCAAAAATAGTATTGTCTCTCTGTTTTCTAAATTATCCGTGCAATAAAAAAGTATCCCGAAAATAAAAGTGCTCCAAATGACCTGCAAATTTAGTATGATTTTTTATGGAATATTTGAGGATTTTAGGCACTAAAATCACTGCAGAAGGGGCAAGCACCAGGCCACGAGAGTGGAGGGCGCACCCACTCCCCTTGGGCGCTCCCCCTGTCTCGTGGGCCCCTGGTGGCCCCCCTCCACTTATGCCAGCACCCACACACTCCATCTTCTTCCAAAAAAATCCCCATCCAGCTCAAGCACGAGTTCTAGCTCATTTTGCTGCGATTTTCGATCTCCTTGCTCAAAGCTCCATTCACAAAACTGCTTTGGGAGATTGTTGCTTGGTATGTGACTCCTCCATTGGTCCAATTAGTTTTTGTTCTAGTGCTTTATTCATTGCAAATTTTTGCTGCATAGGTGACTATGGTCTTGAGCTTGCATGTCAAATTTATGAGGTCCCAAGTAATTCTAATGCATGATATAGGCTCTAGGCACTTGTAGGAGTAGTTGCTACCAATCTTGTTTAGTTTTATTCACTTTTATTTTGAAGTTACTAAAATTTCAGAAATTTTTAGAAAATGTTAAGGAGATTTTTGAGGGGCTCTTCTAGCCAAGGCTCCCAGGAAAAACAAGCTAAACAGAAGGAAAAGGCCAAATATATTCTTCCTCGCATAGCGGAAGTACGGCCATGTGAATGGCCCTGTGACAATTTCTTCAAAGAAGCTGGAATTTATGAAGACTTTTATTCTTTGATCGAGAATGCAGGCCTCACCGATTTCCTCCACGACCGGATCAATCAGTATCTCTTACTCACCAATACTTTCGTGCAAAACTTTTATTATTATCCTAAGAAGTCACCGCCTTCAGTATCATTTCATTTATATGATGAATTCAGGGAAATGTCTTTACGTAATTTTTGCGTGGTATGTACGATACCCTTTGAGGGAAAATTAGATGAACCACATCGTAAAGATGTGGATGGCTTTGTTAACACTATCACTGTAGGGGATCCCAAGAAGGGTTCCGATGCGAGAATCTCTAGCATACACTTTCCTGTTTTACGCTACTTTGCCATATTTGCTAGTAGATGCTTGATTGGTCGTGGAAATAGTGGAAACTTCAATGTTCCTGATATTATTATTCTTCACCATGCCTTGTTTGGAGATAATAGTTTTAGTATGGGTGCCATCATTGCTAAACGGCTAAGCCTGAATCGTACAAAAGGCCCCATCTTTGGAGGTATCTATGCTGCACGTCTTGCTAGATATTTTGAGATACCTATTAGGCACCATGAGAAAGGGGAGACAAAATTGCCTCCTTACATTTTGGATTACAAGAGCATGGTAGCGCATGAGTTTATTGTTGACAACAAAGATAAGATGCTCCTGTATAACATGAGATTTAATAAGAAACACAATGAGACTATTATTTTGCCTGCACCTCTGTTGTTTGATTTGATTGCAGATAATTTTCTTGTCACGTCGGAAGCGGTGTACGGTCATCGAGGCCAAGCATCCACTCCAGAACCTGAGCCTGAGCCGGAACCTGCATTGGACCCTTATCGAGCATCATCTTACCAGTGGGACCCGGAGATGGCCAGCCAGTGGTATCCTGATTACACCTCCCAGTACATCGGGGAGAGTAGACGCGGTCCTTGGCAATAAAGCAACTTAGGCCAAAAGCCTAAGCTTGGGGGAGTACATATTTCTCACCGACTTTACATTCATGTTCACACACTATTCTAGTCGTCGGTGCTCATACTCTTTCATTGTATTATCCATGCTAGTTTAATTTCTTTTTCTCGCTTTCTTCTTGTGTGTTTGATAAACCTTAAGAAAAACCAAAAAAATTAGTTAGTTTAATTTCCATGCTTGTAGTAGAAATTAAATTGAAAAACCCAAAAAGATTTCTCGTTCTTCTTTTTACTTGTTGGGAGCTTTCCCGTGTAAATAGTTCTATTTTCTTTTCTTTCCTTTGGGGGTTGAGAGTAGAAGACCATATTGAAAATGTTTAGTGGCTCTCATATGCATGATTGTTTATTTAACTTAGAGCCCATATTACTTTGTCTTCTCTCTTGAGTTGAATGATTGCAGATTCCAGCTTAGTCCAATGCATGTGCACTATTATTATTATACACATCGTTCGGTCGTGCAAGTGAAAGGCAATAATGACGATATACGATGGACTGATTGAGATGACAGAAGCTGGTATGAACTCGACCTCTCTTGTTTTTGTAATATGATGAGTTCATCGTTCCTGCTTCAACTTATTATGAAGTAAACATATTTGCAATGACGTTTAGAGATTATAGTTGCGTGTGCCATGCTTGATTAGCTATGAGTTATAATGGTTTACCTTGCATGCCAACATGCTATTAGAATGATTATGATGTGGTATGATGGGATGGTATCCTCCTTTGAATGAATTGAGTGACTCGACTTGGCACATGTTCACGCATGTAGTTGAAACAAATCAACATAGCCTTCATGATATTTATGTTCATGGTAGATTATATCCTATTCATGCTTGTACTCGGTGTGAATTAATTTTAATGCATGTTTATGACTGTTGTCACTCTCTCAGTTGGTATGCTCGAGCAGCTCATGTTTCAACTAGGGATGCCTATATCTTCCATGCTAGGTGGGTTATTCTCAAGAGGAGTGAACTCTGCTCCTCATTCACGAGAAAGGGCCGGTAACCGGGATGCCCAGTCCCATGATCCAAAAAGATCAAAGCAAATCAATATAATTAAACAAAACTCCCCCAGGGCTATTGTTAGTTGGAGGAACTCGTTGTTTCGAGCAAGCCATGGATTGATGCTTGTTGGTGGTGGGGGGGTATAAACTTTTACCATTCTGTTTGGGAACTGCTTATAATGCATGTAGTATGGAAGATACAACCATCTCATAGTTTTTGTGTTGACAGCGAAAGTATGCCGCTCAAAATGTTATTCAATCTCTATTTTAAAATCGAGCTCTGGCACCTCTACAAATCCCTGCTTCCCTCCGCGAAGGGCCTATCTATTTACTTTTATGTTGAGTCATCGCCTTCTTATTAAAAAGCACCTGCTGGAGAGCACACTGTCATTTGCATTCATTACTATTGGTTTATATTGGGTATGACTTGACTGGATCTCTTTTACCATGAATTACAATGTCTAGTCAATCCTTATCTTTAAAGGAGCTCTGCATTTATGTTTTGCGGTCTCAGAAAAGGCTAGCGAGATACCATTTTGTTATATCATGTTATGATTGTTTTGAGAAAGTGTTGTCATCCGAGTTTTATTATTATGGCTCGCTAGCTGATTATGTCATTGATATGAGTAATTGTGAGACCTAAGTGTTATTGTCAGTATGGTTTGTTCATAATATTTGCTGAAACCTAAATGCTGGCTTTGCATGTTTACAACAACAAGAGCAAACAGAATTTGTAAAAGTTTTTCTTTATCACTTTCAGTTATCAACTGAATTGCTTGAGGACAAGCAAAGGTTTAAGCTTGGGGGAGTTGATACGTCTCCAACGTATCTACTTTTCCAAACACTTTTGCCCTTGTTTTGGACTCTAACTTGCATGATTTGAATGAAACTAACCCGGACTAACGCTGTTTTCAGCAGAACTGCCACGATGTTGTTTTATGTGTAGAAAACAAAAGTTCTCAGAATGACCTGAAAATCCACGGAGGCAAGTTTTGGAAAATAGAAAAATATTGGCGAAAGAATCAAGACCAGGGGGCCCACACCCTGTCCACGAGGGTGGGGGGCGCGCCCATCCCCCTGGGCGTGCCCCCCTATCTCGTGGGCCCCCTGAGGCTCCACCGACCTCAACTCCAACTCCATATATTCCGTTTCGCGGAGAAAAAAATCAGAGAGAAAGTTTCATTGCGTTTTACGATACGGAGCCGCCGCCAAGCCCTAATCTCTCTCAGGAGGGCTGATTTGGAGTCCGTTCGGGGCTCCGGAGAGGGGGATTCGTCGCGGTCATCATCAACAACCATCCTCCATCACCAATTTCATGATGCTCACCGCCGTGCGTGAGTAATTCCATCATACGCTTGCTGGACAGTGATGGGTTGGATGATATTTACCATGTAATCAAGTTAGTTTTGTTAGGGTTTGATCCCTAGTATCCACTATGTTCTGAGATTGATGTTGCTATGACTTTGCTATGCTTAATGCTTGTCACTAGGGCCCGAGTGCCATGGTTTCAGATCTTAACCTATTATGTTTTCATGAATATATGTGTGTGTCCTTGATCCTATCTTGCAAGTCTATAGTCACCTATTATGTGTTATGATCCGACAACCCCGAAGTGACAATAATCGGGATACTTCTCGGTGATGACCGTAGTTTGAGGAGTTCATGTATTCACTATGTGTTAATGCTTTGGTCCAGTTCTCTATTAAAAGGAGGCCTTAATATCCCTTAGTTTCTGCTAGGACCCCGCTACCACGGGAGGGTAGGACAAAAGATGTCATGCAAGTTCTTTTCCATTAGCACGTATGACTATATTCGGAATACATGCCTACATTACATTGATGAACTGGAGCTAGTTCTGTGTCACCCTATGTTATAGCTATTACATGAGGAATCGCATCCGACATAATTATCCATCACTGATCCAATGCCTATGAGCTTTTCACATCTTGTGCTTTGCTTACTTACTTTTCCGTTGCTACTGTTACAATTACTACAAAACTATTATCTTTACTTTTGCCACTATTACCTTTATTATCATACTACTTTGCTACTAAATGCTTTGCTGCAGATACTAACTTATCCAGGTGTGGTTGAATTGACAACTCAACTGCTAATACTCAATAATATCTTTGGCTCCCCTTGTGTCGAATCAATAAATTTGGGTATAATTTTTTATTGTTCCATGCTATTATATTACCCGTTTTGGATGTTTATCGGCTTTACTTTACACTTTTATATCATTTTTGGGACTGACCTACTAACCGGAGGCCCAGCCCGTATTGCTGTTTTTTTTGCCTATTTCAGTGTTCCGAAGAAAAGGAATACCAAACGGAGTCCAAACGGAATGAAACCTTCGGGAGCGTGATTTTTGGAACGAACGTGATCCAGAGGACTTGGAGTGCAAGTCAAGAAGCAATCGAGGAAGCCACGAGGGTGGAGGCCCCCCCCTACTGGGCGCGCCCCCCTATCTCGTGGGCCCCTCGGGCATCCACCGACCTACTTCTTCCTCTTATATATACCCACGTACCCCGAGAACATCAGAGGCGACCACGAAAAACTATTTCCACCACCGTAACCTTCTGTATCCGCGAGATCCCATCTTGGAGCTAGCCTTCGTCGGCGCTCCGCCGGAGGGGGAATCAACCACCATAGCCTCTCCGATGAGTTGTGAGTAGTTTACCATGGACCTTCGGGTCCATAATTATTAGCTAGATGGCTTCTTCTCTCTCTTTGAATCTCAATACCATGTTATCCTCGACCTTCTTGGAGATCTATTCGATGTAACTCTTTTTGCGGTGTGTTGTCGAGATCCGATGAATTGTGGGTTTATGATCAAGTTTATGTATGCGAAATATTTGAATCTCCTCTGAATTCTTTTATGTGTGATTAAGTTATCTTTGCAAGTCTCTTCGAATTATCAGTTTGGTTTGGCCTACTAGATTGATCTTTCTTGCAATGGGAGAAGTGCTTAGCTTAGGGTTCAATCTTGCGCTGTCCTTTTCCAGTGACAGCAGGGGCAGCAAGGCACGTATTGTATTGTTGCCATCGAGAATAAAAAGATGGGGTTTATATCATATTGCATGAGTTTATCCCTCTACATCATGTCATCTTTCTTAATGCGTTACTCTGTTCTTTATGAACTTAATACTCTAGATGCATGCTGGATAGTAGTCGATGTGTGGAGTAATAGTAGTAGATGCAGGCAGGAGTCGGTCTACTTGTCACGGGCGTGATGCCTATATACATGATCATGCCTAGATAATCTCATAATTATTCGCTTTTCTATCAATTGCTCGACAGTAATTTGTTCACCCACCGTAATACTTATGCTATCTTGAGAGAAGCCACTAGTGAAACCTATGGCCCCCGGGTCTATCTCTTATCATATAAGCTTTCAATCTACTTTTATTTGCATCTTTACTTTTCCAGTCTATATTATAAAATACCAAAAATATATTTATATTATCATATTATCTCTATCAGATCTCACTTTCGCAAGTGGCCGTGAAGGGATTGACAACCCCTTTATTGCGTTGGTTGCGAGTTCTTGTTTGTTGGTGTAGGTGCGTGGGACATTTGAGGAGCCTCCTACTCGATTGATACCTTGGTTCTCAAAAACTGAGGGAAATACTTACGCTACTATTGCTGCATCACCCTTTCCTCTTCAAGGAAAACCAACGAAAGCTCAAGACGTAGCACCGCACTGCGGGCGTTCCTACATGAAAACTGGGACATATTTGCCTGGCATCCTTCTGATATGCCAGGAATCCCACGCAGGCTGGCCGAATATAGCCTAAACATATTGAAGGGATACAAGCCGGTCAAGCAAACATTACGGCGCTTTTCCGAACCCAAACGACAAGCCATGGGAGAGGAGCTAGCCAAGTTACTCGAGGTCGGATTCATCAGAGAGATAAAACACCTGGACTGGCTAGCAAACCTAGTGATGGTACCAAAGAAGGATAAATCCTGGCGCCTATGCGTCGAATTCAAAGACCTCAACAAGGCTTTCCCTAAGGTTCCTTTTCCCCTCCCCCGCATTGATCAGATCATCAATGCCACTGCAGGACACGACTCACTGTGTTTCCTCGACGCATACTCCGGATACCATCAAATCAAGATGAAGGAGTCCGATCAAGCCGCAACGGCATTTATCACCCCATACAGGCCTTTCTGCTTCAACACTATGCCTTTCAGGCTCAAAAATGCCGGTGCCACCTATCAACGCATGATTCAAACATGCCTGAAGAAACAAATTGGCAAGACAGTTGAAGCATACTTGGATGATGTAGTCATCAAAACTAGGCACGTCGAGTCCTTAATAGACGATCTGCATCTCACATTCGACAACCTCCGAACATATGACATCAAGCTCAATCCGGAAATGTGTGTTTTCGGCGTTCCCACTGGAAAACTTCTGGGCTTCATCGCTTCCAATAGAGGAATTGAGGCAAACCCAGCCAAAATCCGAGCTTTGTCACTGTTGGCTACCCCAGCAGACCTTAAACAAGTTCAAAAATTATCCGGATGTGTGGCAGCATTAAGCCGCTTTATCTCCAGACTAGGAGAAAAGGCATTGCCGCTCTATTGCCTTCTCCGATGCACCGACTACTTTGAGTGGACGGACGCGGCAACGACCGGATTGGAAGAAATAAAAACCCTAGGGGAGTCATCAAAACACAATTCCAGCCGCCGCAAGTTCCAGAACCACGAGATCTAACCTAGGGGCCTTTTTCAGCACTTTCCCAGAGGGGTCAACAATCACGGAGGGGTTCTTCATCATCACCCTTGCCCCTCTGATGATGCGTGAGTAGTTTACCACAGACCTATAGGTCTGTAGGTAGTAGCTAGATGGCTTATTTTCTCTTTTTTATCTTCAATACAATGTTCCCCTCGATGTTCTTGGAGACCTATTTGATGTAATGACTTTTTGCGGTGTGTTTGTAGGGATCCTATGAATTGTGAGTTTATGATCAGATCTATCCATGAATATTATTCGAGTCTTTGTTGAACTCTTTTATGTGTGATTGTTATAGCCTTGTATTTCTTCTCTGAAACTTTGGTCTGGTTTGGCCAACTTGATTGATTTTTCTTGTAATGGAAAGAGGTGCTTTGTGATGGGTTCAATCTTGCGGTGCTCATTCTCAGTGACAGAAGGAGACATGACATGCACATATCATTGTCATTAAGGATAAAAATATGGGGTCAATTTATATATGAATAGCTCTTGTCTATATCATGTTATCGTTCTTATTGTATTACTCCCCTTTTTATGAACTTAATACACTAGATGCATGTTGGATAGCGGTCGATGTGTGGAGTGATAGTAGTAAGTGTAGGCAGGAGTCGATCTACTAATCTTGGACGTGATGCCTATATACATGATCATTGCCTTGGATATCGTCATAATTATTTGCTCTTCTATCAATTGCCCTACAGTAATTTGTTTACCCACCGTATGCTATTTTCTCGGGAGAAGCTACTAGTGAAATCTACGGGCCCTGGGTATATTTCCTATCATACTGTTGATGTGCTGCATCATCCTCTCCTCTTCGGGAAAATACCAACGCAGATACAAGCAATCACCAGCATGCCGGCCTCGGTCCACCCCGCACGGTGGCTCTGCCATGCGGCCGCAAGAGCGGCGACCTCGTGCTTCATATCCGTTGATAGGATCTCCTACAGAGCATTGCCGCTCGCAGTCATGGTGAATGTGGTGCAAGGGAGGAGGATGTGGAGCGGATATGTTGTGGTGTGGAGTTTAGGCCGGCGTGGCCGCCTTTAAATAGCGGATTCTAATGAGGCCAAGTTTTTGGGTGTGTCAATGCGCGGCCCCGGAGTTGGTTCCTTGGCTGTCGGGCCTGCTTAATGGACTCATATAGCCGGGCGGTAATTGAACAGGTGTGGTACATATCCGTCCCGTCCACTAAACGCGTCTCCGGCGTTGAACAGGCATAGACACCGGGAACGCAATGCGGCGGCGCTCTCGGCCGGCACGCCGCTTCAATGCCGGTGCCAGTGAGAAGCCGCATCCGCTCTAGGTCGGCTTCAATGCGGAGCGGCCGCTCTACGATGGCATGAATGCAGGCAACTGGCGCCGGAAGTGAACGCACGTGGGCAAGGGAGAAGAGGTTTTGATGGGTCAGGGTAGTCATAAGCGGGCGTGGCAGCGGCCCGAATGCGTGCACCCTTTTCCCTCACTTTGTCTTCAATTTGTGGGGGAAAACGCGTCCGAATCGACCTATAAACTAATACAAAATTATGTTGGATGGCAAAACACATTTGAAGGTTTTGAGGATTAGCATTGAAGATGCCCTTAGAGCATCTCCAGCCGTTCAGCCCCCCAGGGCGCCGAAAAGAGCAGCCTGGGGACGAGCTGACGCTAGTTCGGCTCCTGGGGTTCGGTTCGCTCCCAGTCACATGCCCACGGTCGCCGCGGGTTCGGCGAAGTTCATCTTTTTTTTTTTGCAAACTCGGCGACTTTTGCATGAACTCGGCCATTTTTCATCGAAATTTGTACAAAAACCTAAAACATGCATGAACTAACTTAAAAACAAACTAAAACGCCTAGCCACTGCTACCGCTGCCTACATGCCGAGAAGCCTGTAGAAGCGGGTGTAGTCGCTGCCGTTGTCGTCGTCGTCGTCGTCGCGCGCCTCGCCCGCGGCGTCCCTACTGCACCCCTCGCCCGGGTCGCCGACTGCGCATGACGGCCCGGCCTCGACCTCGTCGTCGCTGTCAATGACGATAACGCCGCCCTCCTCGGCGCGGCGACGCTCCTCGGCGCGGCGACGGGCCTCAGCCCGGCTGCGGGCCTGGGTCTCCAGGTATGCCCGACGCTGGCGGCGCACCTGCTCGCGGACGTAGTCCTCCCTCGCCCATTTGAGGGTGGACTCGTCGTCGGGGGCCACCATGCCAGCGTGCTCCGTCTTCACAGGGATGTTTCCGGCTCGGGCTTCGGCTGGACAAGGCGAAGGGAGCGCCTTGTCGGTGCCATCGCAGGCGACGGCTCGTTGATGACCAGGGCGCCGCTCAGTGCGCGACGCCCGAGCGGTGTCTCCTCCGGCTCAGGCTTGATGGGGCGGATGGCCGGCGAGCCAGAGCCTGACGAGGAGGACGACCCCGGCTCCATTCGCCGCAGTATCCAGGAACTACCGCGGCGGTGAAAGAAGGAGGGGCGCGTCAGGTACTCCAGCCGCGGCACATTGCCGGTCTCGATGTGGTCGAGGACGACGTCGAGTGTGCGGCGGGGGACGCCCCACCACTCGCGCCGTCCTTCGGAGTTGAGGCGGCCGCGAGGGATGACGCCGTTGACGGAGGCGATCTGCTCCTCGCGGCGGCGCTCAAAGTATAGCGTCCACAGCGTTTCGCTGTCGGACGCGTACCTCGGCTCGTTCCGCTACTCCTCCGTCAACGAGGAGCGGATGCGGGTGACCTCCGCCCGCCGTGCGGTTCCTTCAAGGACGGGCGGCACCGGGACGCCGCCGGCGCTCAGCCTCCACGCCCCCGGCACGCGCATGTCGGGGGGGGGGGCGGGTACTCGGCCTCATAGAGAAGGCGCGCCTCCGGCTCCTGGAGGTGTCGGCGGCCGAAGCCGTTCGCCGCTGCACCGTCGCTTGGGTATCTCTCGGCCATTTCGCTCATCGGCGGTGGAAGGCAGTGGTGGGAGAGCTCGTCGGCAGGAAGAAGGCTTTCGCGGGAGGGAGAGGGGGTGAGTGTGGCGCTCACTGGCGGGTAGGGGCGCCTTTTATAGCCGAAGCGGGGGTGGCGAGGGTGGCGGTGGGCGGCATGCGGGCGAACGCGTGGCGCATGCGAGCGAAGGCGCGTCGGTGGCGTCTTCACTGCGCCGCCATAAGGCATCAATGGAGGCTGACGGGCGCGGCAGCGCGGCAGCCTTCGCATTGATTCCCGCGGGAACCGAGGCGATGAGGTCGACGAAGCTGCCGTTTCACTGACTCGGCGGGCCCACGGCAGCTTCGCGCAAAAACGCTCGCCTCGGCGCCCCCAGCGTCCCTCGGCGCGTCGGGTTTGGTCTGGGTCCGCCGGCGCTGATTTCGGCCCAAACCGGCAAAAAACGGGCTTCTGGGGACGCGACTGGGCCTTTTTTTGGCGCCGGCGAAAAAAAATCGCCTAGGAAGGCCATCCTGGGGGTGCGGCTGGAGATGCTCTTATTGCACACGTTTGTAGCTAGTCAGGCCAGCTGTGCACCACAAGGGTGTTCATAGTTTTACTGGGATGCCGTAAGTAATACTCCCTCCGTTTCTTTTTAGTCCGCATATAAGGTTAGGTCAAAGTCAAGCTTTGTAGAGTTTGACTAACTTTATATTGAAAATTATAAACATTCGCAATATGAAATCAACATTATCAGATGCACCATGAACCGTATGTTCATACTATATAGTTTTAGTATTGTAGATGTTCATATTTTTTTATATAAATTTGGTCAAACTTTGTGCAATTTGACTTTGACCAAATTTTATATGCGGAGTAAAAAAAACGAAGGGAGTACGTTCATTATCCGATACTAGAATGCGTCTACCAATTGCCCACTTTCTAGAAGCCATCTCTCTAATATAGCGACACAAAATTGTAGCTATAGTTTAGAACTAAGATTAACGAGACATAATCGTGTGCCACCATGCTGCGTGTGCTGTGCTCGGCCTTCTAGTCATACTAGATGATGCCTTGCGCCTTGCTGCGAAAACGGCATATATATCTATATTTATACATAATATTAAAGAACAGTGTATTTCTCTGTTTTTTTGTCCATTCATCTATCCTAAGTTGTCCATAAAATTGAAATAAATTAACCATCATACCACCTGTAAGTGAGGAAAAAACTATTCGTTAATTGTTTCTTTGATTTTCTCGCTAGTCATTGAAACTGCCCTTAAAATTAAAGAAAATTACCCCCACCACACGTAAGTGAAAAAAGAACTCTTCATTAATTGTTTCTTTGAATTTTTCATCAGTCATCCAACCTGCCCCCTAAAGTTGAAGTAAATTACCAACGTCGTCACCCGTAAAAGTGAAAAAAACGAGTGTGTCTCCAAATTATTCGTATGTCATAGGGCCCTCCAGTTTCATCCATCATGAGACTGAATATTTCTTTTCCTTCTCATATACGCGTCGAGGATGTACTAAAAAAACAAAATACACGCATCAAGGATCAAATCCAACATCGATCCATTGTGAGCATGTTAGAATGCACGTGTCTTACGTCCGCATGTGCATAGGTTGATGCACAAATGTTCAAATACATTTATATTAATGTAGTGTGAATATTGGAAACTTGATTTGAAGACCGTGATTTTATTATCCCGTTGCAATGCACCGGCCTTTTTGTCAGTTAAAACAAATGTATAAATATGTGCTTGGAAACAACTAAAATTAATTGAAAAAGAAACAAATGTAAGATAGCTCTCAGTTTACTTTTTTAAAATACTAAAAGTAATGAAGTACTCCCTCCGTCCGAAAATACTTGTCATCAAAATGAATAAAAGGGGATGTATCTAAATGTATTTTAGTTCTAGATGCATTCCTTTTTGTCCATTTTGATGAGAAGTTTTTTCGGCGGAGGGAGTATGTGACAATAATGATGTATAAGAACCCACAAATGTATAAAAAACTATTTTATTGAGCTTAATATGACATCATCTTTTAAGAAAAATATGAAGCCCTAGGGGAGTCATCAAAACACAATTCCAGCCGCCGCAAGTTCCAGAACCACGAGATCTAACCTAGGGGCCTTTTTCAGCACTTTCCCAGAGGGGTCAACAATCACGGAGGGGTTCTTCATCATCACCCTTGCCCCTCTGATGATGCGTGAGTAGTTTACCACAGACCTATAGGTCTGTAGGTAGTAGCTAGATGGCTTATTTTCTCTTTTTTATCTTCAATACAATGTTCCCCTCGATGTTCTTGGAGACCTATTTGATGTAATGACTTTTTGCGGTGTGTTTGTAGGGATCCTATGAATTGTGAGTTTATGATCAGATCTATCCATGAATATTATTCGAGTCTTTGTTGAACTCTTTTATGTGTGATTGTTATAGCCTCGTATTTCTTCTCTGAAACTTTGGTCTGGTTTGGCCAACTTGATTGATTTTTCTTGTAATGGAAAGAGGTGCTTTGTGATGGGTTCAATCTTGTGGTGCTCATTCTCAGTGACAGAAGGAGACATGACATGCACATATCGTTGTCATTAAGGATAAAAATATGGGGTCAATTTATATATGAATAGCTCTTGTCTATATCATGTTATCGTTCTTATTGTATTACTCCCCTTTTTATGAACTTAATACACTAGATGCATGTTGGATAGCGGTCGATGTGTGGAGTGATAGTAGTAAGTGTAGGCAGGAGTCGATCTACTAATCTTGGACGTGATGCCTATATACATGATCATTGCCTTGGATATCGTCATAATTATTTGCTCTTCTATCAATTGCCCTACAGTAATTTGTTTACCCACCGTATGCTATTTTCTCGGGAGAAGCTACTAGTGAAATCTACGGGCCCCGGGTATATTTCCTATCATACTGTTGATGTGCTGCATCATCCTCTCCTCTTCGGGAAAATACCAACGCAGATACAAGCAATCACCAGCATGCTGGCCTCGGTCCACCCTGCACGGTGGCTCTGCCATGCGGCCGCAAGAGCGGCGACCTCGTGCTTCATATCCGTTGATAGGATCTCCTACAGAGCATTGCCGCTCGCAGTCATGGTGGATGTGGTGCAAGGGAGGAGGATGTGGAGCGGATATGTTGTGGTGTGGAGTTTAGGCCGGCGTGGCCGCCTTTAAATAGCGGATTCTAATGAGGCCAAGTTTTTGGGTGTGTCAATGCGCGGCCCCGGAGTTGGTTCCTTGGCTGTCGGGCCTGCTTAATGGCATCATACAGCCGGGCGGTAATTGAACAGGTGTGGTACATATCCGTCCCGTCCACTAAACGCGTCTCCGGCGTTGAACAGGCATAGACACCGGGAACGCAATGCGGCGGCGCTCTCGGCCAACGCGCCGCTTCAATGCCGGTGCCAGTGAGAAGCCGCATCCGCTCTAGGTCGGCTTCAATGCGGAGCGGCCGCTCTACGATGGCATGAATGCAGGCAACTGGCGCCGGAAGTGAACGCACGTGGGCGAGGGAGAAGAGGTTTTGATGGGTCAGGGTAGTCATAAGCGGGCGTGGCAGCGGCCCGAATGCGTGCACCCTTTTCCCTCACTTTGTCTTCAATTTGTGGGGGAAAACGCGTCGAATCGACCTATAAACTAATACAAAATTATGTTGGATGGCAAAACACATTTGAAGGTTTTGAGGATTAGCATTGAAGATGCCCTTAGAGCATCTCCAGCCGTTCAGCCCCCCAGGGTGCCGAAAAGAGCAGCCTGGGGACGAGCCGACGCTAGTTCGGCTCCTGGGGTTCGGTTCGCTCCCAGTCACATGCCCACGGTCGCCGCGGGTTCGGCGAAGTTCATCTTTTTTTTTTTGCAAACTCGGCGACTTTTGCATGAACTCGGCCATTTTTCATCGAAATTTGTATAAAAACCTAAAACATGCATGAACTAACTTAAAAACAAACTAAAACGCCTAGCCACTGCTGCCGCTGCCTACATGCCGAGAAGCCTGTAGAAGCGGGTGTAGTCGCTGCCGTTGTCGTCGTCGTCGTCGTCGCGCGCCTCGCCCGCGGCGTCCCTACTGCACCCCTCGCCCGGGTCGCCGACTGCGCATGACGGCCCGGCCTCGACCTCGTCGTCGCTGTCAATGACGATAACGCCGCCCTCCTCGGCGCGGCGACGCTCCTCGGCGCGGCGACGGGCCTCAGCCCGGCTGCGGGCCTGGGTCTCCAGGTATGCCCGACGCTGGCGGCGCACCTGCTCGCGGACGTAGTCCTCCCTCGCCCATTTGAGGGTGGACTCGTCGTCGGGGGCCACCATGCCAGCGTGCTCCGTCTTCACAGGGATGTTTCCGGCTCGGGCTTCGGCTGGACAAGGCGAAGGGAGCGCCTTGTCGGTGCCATCGCAGGCGACGGCTCGTTGATGACCAGGGCGTCGCTCAGTGCGCGACGCCCGAGCGGTGTCTCCTCCGGCTCAGGCTTGATGGGGCGGATGGCCGGCGAGCCAGAGCCTGACGAGGAGGACGACCCCGGCTCCATTCGCCGCAGTATCCAGGAACTACCGCGGCGGTGAAAGAAGGAGGGGCGCGTCAGGTACTCCAGCCGCGGCACATTGCCGGTCTCGATGTGGTCGAGGACGACGTCGAGTGTGCGGCGGGGGACGCCCCACCACTCGTGCCGTCCTTCGGAGTTGAGGCGGCCGCGAGGGATGACGCCGTTGACGGAGGCGATCTGCTCCTCGCGGCGGCGCTCAAAGTATAGCGTCCACAGCGTTTCGCTGTCGGACGCGTACCTCGGCTCGTTCCGCTACTCCTCCGTCAACGAGGAGCGGATGCGGGTGACCTCCGCCCGCCGTGCGGTTCCTTCAAGGACGGGCGGCACCGGGACGCCGCCGGCGCTCAGCCTCCACGCCCCCGGCACGCGCATGTCGGGGGGGGGGGGGGGCGGGTACTCGGCCTCATAGAGAAGGCGCGCCTCCGGCTCCTGGAGGTGTCGGCGGCCGAAGCCGTTCGCCGCTGCACCATCGCTTGGGTATCTCTCGGCCATTTCGCTCATCGGCGGTGGAAGGCAGTGGTGGGAGAGCTCGTCGGCAGGAAGAAGGCTTTCGCGGGAGGGAGAGGGGGTGAGTGTGGCGCTCACTGGCGGGGAGGGGCGCCTTTTATAGCCGAAGCGGGGGTGGCGAGGGTGGCGGTGGGCGGCATGCGGGCGAACGCGTGGCGCATGCGAGCGAAGGCGCGTCGGTGGCGTCTTCACTGCGCCGCCATAAGGCATCAATGGAGGCTGACGGGCGCGGCAGCGCGGCAGCCTTCGCATTGATTCCCGCGGGAACTGAGGCGATGAGGTCGACGAAGCTGCCGTTTCACTGACTCGGCGGGCCCACGGCAGCTTCGCGCAAAAACGCTCGCCTCGGCGCCCCCAGCGTCCCTCGGCGCGTCGGGTTTGGTCTGGGTCCGCCGGCGCTGATTTCGGCCCAAACCGGCAAAAAACGGGCTTCTGGGGACGCGACTGGGCCTTTTTTTGGCGCCGGCGAAAAAAAATCGCCTAGGAAGGCCATCCTGGGGGTGCGGCTGGAGATGCTCTTATTGCACACGTTTGTAGCTAGTCAGGCCAGCTGTGCACCACAAGGGTGTTCATAGTTTTACTGGGATGCCGTAAGTAATACTCCCTCCGTTTCTTTTTAGTCCGCATATAAGGTTAGGTCAAAGTCAAGCTTTGTAGAGTTTGACTAACTTTATATTAAAAATTATAAACATTCGCAATATGAAATCAACATTATCAGATGCACCATGAACCGTATGTTCATACTATATAGTTTTAGTATTGTAGATGTTCATATTTTTTTATATAAATTTGGTCAAACTTTGTGCAGTTTGACTTTGACCAAATTTTATATGCGGAGTAAAAAAAACGAAGGGAGTACATTCATTATCCGATACTAGAATGCGTCTACCAATTGCCCACTTTCTAGAAGCCATCTCTCTAATATAGCGACACAAAATTGTAGCTATAGTTTAGAACTAAGATTAACGAGACATAATCGTGTGCCACCATGCTGCGTGTGGTGTGCTCGGCCTTCTAGTCATACTAGATGATGCCTTGCGCCTTGCTGCGAAAACGGCATATATATCTATATTTATACATAATATTAAAGAACAGTGTATTTCTCTGTTTTTTTGTCCATTCATCTATCCTAAGTTGTCCATAAAATTGAAATAAATTAACCACCATACCACCTGTAAGTGAGGAAAAAACTATTCGTTAATTGTTTCTTTGATTTTCTCGCTAGTCATTGAAACTGCCCTTAAAATTAAAGAAAATTACCCCCACCACACGTAAGTGAAAAAAGAACTCTTCATTAATTGTTTCTTTGAATTTTTCATCAGTCATCCAACCTGCCCCCTAAAGTTGAAGTAAATTACCAACGTCGTCACCCGTAAAAGTGAAAAAAACGAGTGTGTCTCCAAATTATTCGTATGTCATAGGGCCCTCCAGTTTCATCCATCATGAGACTGAATATTTCTTTTCCTTCTCATATACGCGTCGAGGATGTACTAAAAAAACAAAATACACGCATCAAGGATCAAATCCAACATCGATCCATTGTGAGCATGTTAGAATGCACGTGTCTTACGTCCGCATGTGCATAGGTTGATGCACAAATGTTCAAATACATTTATATTAATGTAGTGTGAATATTGGAAACTTGATTTGAAGACCGTGATTTTATTATCCCGTTGCAATGCACCGGCCTTTTTGTCAGTTAAAACAAATGTATAAATATGTGCTTGGAAACAACTAAAATTAATTGAAAAAGAAACAAATGTAAGATAGCTCTCAGTTTACTTTTTTAAAATACTAAAAGTAATGAAGTACTCCCTCCGTCCGAAAATACTTGTCATCAAAATGAATAAAAGGGGATGTATCTAAATGTATTTTAGTTCTAGATACATTCCTTTTTGTCCATTTTGATGAGAAGTTTTTTCGGCGGAGGGAGTATGTGACAATAATGATGTATAAGAACCCACAAATGTATAAAAAACTATTTTATTGAGCTTAATATGACATCATCTTTTAAGAAAAATATGAAGCATGCGTTATATATTTGTAGTTATCCTAATTCAGTAAAATTAAGACTGATTAGCATGCAACACAAAGAGTGCACTGTTTAAAATGCTATACTGTATACTATCACTTAACTAAAATAAAAGCTCTAAATAAACATGCATGGGTACATATTTTCGTCAATTGTTATTTAAGGATAATCAATTAATGGGGAACAGAAGGATGATGTAGCCATTACAGAAAGACTATTGACAACTCTCCTGGATCATTGTAGTCATTAAAGATATGTCGAGAGGATGTGATATGCTAATAATTACACCATTCTCTAGAAGCCTGGGGCTTATGTGTGGCTGCCAAAATAAGCTTCTCCCTACCCAGTTTATTCTGACAGCTCTAATAGGTTTCTAGAATAAAATTTTAGGTTGGGCTTCCAGAATAAGTTGTGTAGGTGGCAGACACCTATAAGCCCCAAAAGAACCGTCCATGAAGTCTGATTGTTTTGAGCTTGTCTCCATAGCGCTTATGTTCAGGCTGAGTGAATATAAGTCATGGAGAGCGTGTACTTTTTAGTGCCTATGAAGGTATATTACATCAATTTAGCTGGTCGTAGGTCGCTTGAATCTGAAATTTGGGTTAGTTGATACGTTTGGGAAGGAAGCAGCAGCCACATGGAGCACCTAGGTCACCGACGACAATGCTGGGGCGAGTGAAGCGAGGCCTAAGGACGCGAGCAAGGCCTCGGCCAAGAACGAGCCATAGCCGGCGGCAGCCGGCGGAGGCGAGTAAGAAACTTGATGGTTCGGGATAGAAGATGCAGGGCTCTGGAAAAATCTGGTGCTTCGCCAATTTAATGGGGTGTCTGAGGGGCAGCATAAGAATGACTGTGGGCGGCAGTGAGGGAAGGGCGGCGAGGTGAGGCTGACGCGGGGGCAAATTTGAGAGGAAGAATGAGAAAGCATAAGGTTGAGGAAGGCCATCTAGCCGTTGGTTTTGCATCCGACGGCCGAAAATGAATCAACTGACGTAAAATAAGTTTTCATTTGGTTGACCTCTGGGCTATCCGATATTATATAGTGTGCTATGAATTATATAGATGTGGAGGCAAATAAAGAAGTGTCAAAAATGGTTTAAACCAAACTGATACCACCACTATAGGAAAAATAAATAAAGCCGATTATGAAGTATACTCGGTAAAGAGCATTTTAATCTCTGCGAAGTGTAAGGCGAGTGTTGCACTCGGCTTACCGTACTCGGCTTGATGTGAACCGGCTTGGGCAATGTAAGCCGAGTGTCCTTCACGGGTACTCGGCTTATGTGTTAGCCGAGTATAAACCAGTGGCTCTCGGTAAAAAAAGGCGGGATCAGGGCCGGTGCCACCTAATGGCGGTGCCATGTGGCGTCTCTATAAGCCGACTAGCTATATGGCTAAGCCATGTGTCCAGCTGGCCTCGCGGCTCCTTCAGACTTTGGAATCAACGTAGCACATACCGTGATATCTGAAAACAGTTGTGTCTATTCTTCTCAACTAGCTAGTTGAGTGAAATGTTGTGTGATTGATTCAGAGAGCAGCGGGAGGTGCAAGTCTGGCCCCAGAGGTCCTCGCAAGAGAAGGATACCATTATGTAGGTTAGGGTAGGATTTTTGGTAACCATTTTGGGGTAAGAGTCATGTTACATATTCTCATGGAGAAATCCAACAAATTATTAACTACACATGTATCAAGTGTTTTCTTTATAGTGTGCATCCTTTTAAGTTCAGCCTCTGTAATTAATCCATCAGTAGGGCAGCAGGCAAAGTATTCGGTGTCATTGGTTGTTTGAACATGACATCTGGGATGCACCTTCTGCAAGTGAAATCCGAAACATAACCAACATACGGAAGCCGACTGTCCTTTGATCAAATCGCGTTAAGATTCAAAACAACTAATCATTTTGCATGTGATCCTAATATGGGTACGCTAAGGGGTGTGAAGAGTATAGGACAATACCTTACAAATTCAAAGTGGCAAAATATTGATAATTAATTAGAGAGAAATCACAAAACTAGTGGATCGAAAGGGCGAAGAAAACTAGAGTATACAGAATGGGTAATTGGGGAAAGAAATAAAATGCAATAACTAAATATAAATGCAAATGTATAGGATTAAAAATCATTGTTTGCACTAAAGAAATAGGTTTAAAAAAAGTGCATGTGTAAGCCGAGTGCCGTTTATCGGGTAGTCGGCTTATATATAGCACCGTCACGGAGACGTCTGCAGCCGCCGTGATGGCACATGGCAGGAACCTTTGTCGAGCAATGACTGTAAGCCGAGTGCCATTCCTCCTGTATGCCGAGTATCGGTCGTGCACAGACAGCTTTTTGTGCACACACTCGGCTTACTCATATGGAAGCCGAGTACCTATTTTTTATTGTGTATTCTCCGGTCACTACTCGGCTTAGGTTGGTTTAAGCCGAGAGCCCGTGTTTTAACACTCGACTTACACGTTAATACTCGGCAGCATGTGATTTTCCTGTAGTGCACAATACAGTACATCATTTGATTATTATTTGTTTTTATTTAAAACCACAAGAGGTGGAGGTTATGGATGTGTGCACCGCATGATGCGGAGGCCGGGGTAAACCTCCTTTTCGAAAAACAAAAAGATGAATGTTTGGATGTGAACATCTACATACAGAAGAATTGGCTTTGCAAAAAAGGCATAGGGAAGAATTTGTTGGGATTCTGTGTCCAAGAAATAATTTATTGGGATTTTATTCCTGCTGCTTTTTCTTTTACCACAAGCTTTTCTCTTCTGCATCGCCAGCACAACCACCTGTTGCAACCTCCCCGTCACTTCAAATTATTACAGTTATTCAGTTGGTATCACTATCCCAATAACGACAGTGGAAGGTAATAAGTCACGTGTTTTATGCACGGTACAGAACAAGGAGCAGCAGCGACAGGGGGATCCTATCCTATTGGAAGGCCGACTGGACCACACACCTACAGAGAACCACCCACAGATTTGCTTTACAAGAATTATTGATGAGGCTTAGCTATCTGTTGGCTATGATGCTACGCCTGCAGCTGCTTCGCTGCATGGCATGGCTAGTACTGCATGTGTCCATGTCTCGCCTAGTAATATGCTGTTTTCATCCTTGTAACTCGGGCAGTAACTTTGTAACATACCGTATGCGGCCATTCTGGAGCAGTGTATCTCACCATAGTATGTCTTTGCCTTGCTTATGGGTAGTAGTACTTATATAGTAAATTGTGACCCGGTAAAAAAAACTAGCAAAAGAAAAGGGAGAAGAAGCTCTATGCGAGGTTTCATACTTTCATTCTAGACATAAAATGAGTAAGAAATCACAAGAACCCAGAGTAATAAGGCGAATAGACCATAAGTTTGCAGTGACAAGAACCTCGATCCAGTAATATCAGAGCTTGAGAGACAGATCGATCTCCTCGGTGATGAGGTCCCGGCGAGCTGCCTCCGGCGACGACACCCTCCTGTGCGAGGAGCTCCCCGAGGCATTGCTGGTCGGGTCCTTCCCTCCCCTGCTGCTCTCCTCGCCGGCGCCGACCCGGCCCGCGTGGCCGTGGCGGCGCGCGGCGGCCAGCTCCCGCGTGCGTTTGGCGACGCTGCGCTCGAACTTGTGGGCGTTCTGGTGGCCGCCCAGCGCTTGGGAGGAGTAGAACTTCTTGTCGCAGTAGGTGCAGGTGAAGTAGCCCAGCGGCTCCGGCGACGACGCCCGATGCAGGGAGAGGTTGAGGTCGATGTCGCACTCTCCCTCGCCGCCGTTGGACTCCATATGGCGAACGGCCGGCAGGCGGTGAAGGCGCAAAGGTGGTGCGAACGGGGGTCTCAGCAGGTGCAAACTAGCTAGCTAGCTTGTGTATTCTAGTTGTCTAGGAGAATTGATGCGTAAGGCGGTGCCCCCAATTTCCCACCCAAATGATTTAAGCGGTACAGCACAACCCTAGAAGGGAATAGAGAGGAGGAGAGGAAGTAGGTGTACGAGGGTAGTATTGTACGCTTGTTCTAAGGAACACACGTACTGTGCAGGATCTATCAGGGTGAGAAATAGGAAAACGATGAAAAGGACAAGAGATTTCATGTACCGATGGATCAGCCAGTAGACGAATAGGATTGCTCGCCAGCAGATTGGGGTACTGTTATCCGCTGGATCTTGGACCGAAAGCTGTGGACCTACGACAAAGATAGAATTGTACAGCCACTCATCAATTAAATAGTTAGAAATATCGCAAAAAAATGTTAAAAGAAAAGAAATATGTTTACTTAAGAATTATGAAACTTTGAGTGTTTGTTTCTGATTCTTGCGGTTGCTCGTCTAACCATTGAGAGATGAGGCTCACTTTGTTTTTATTTATTTTTTCTTGGATGCTGGATACACATGTAAGACAGACACTTGTCCATGGCACTTATTTCGGAACCGAGGGAGTACAAATCACCTCACTATATATGGTAGCATGTGATAGCCCACAAAGTATAGGAGACCACAACAGCCTTCGTTGGAAAGTATTTCAACCCTAATTTCTATTCGACATGATGGAAGCGAGAGAATACTTTTAAGTTTTGGCAGTTGAGTTGTCAATTCAACCACACCCGAAACAAGTACTTGCTCATAGAAATTATTAGTAACAATGATAAGATGATGAATGGAGTGGTGTATGTAGCATCAAAGTAACATAAGCAGAAAAAACAACCGATAGTTGCAAAGTACAAGTAACTTAAAGAGAGAAACCAATAGCGTGAAAAGTAAGCATAGGGGTGGATATTGGGACGTTGTATGGACGATACCAAATATGTAACATAATGATCAACTAGAATAAAATCGTTACCTCATGTTCTGGAATTATTGTAGGCACGTCAGACGGGCTTATTTTCTTTTTTTAACACAATACAAACACATGTGCTCACATACACTTACATACACTCGTCCTTATGAGCGCAGGCACGCAAAGCCTACCCATGTGAGGACCTCTGAAATACTGAGCCGGCGTAACATCTTAAGATTGACGAAGTCACCACAGGCGGCTTCGTAATTAATGGGGACGTCTCCTCCCACTGATCGAATATTGCCAAAATGCCTGAAATAACTAAATCTTGGAAAATACAGGCGCTAGTGCCAAGTCTAGAATTTGAACCCTGGTGGGATGGTTCTACCACAAGGAACCTAATCATATGAGCTACGCTCAATTCGCACATGCTTATTTCTCAGAACTTGCTTTTAATTTATCTGCAGTCTTCTTCAGAAACTAAGGGTAACTAAGCTGACCTTTGGGATAGACCGGAACAATGCATTACCAACAGTGAACACATAGAATTCTCAAACTATAGCTACTCCCACTGATATCCCAAATTGTCACCACCGGGGCCTCTAGTTCCAAACTACGGTAGGTTTATATGACTTGCGAGTATGAAAATGAACAATAATATTACAGGGACATAAATGGTTTAGATCTAAAACTGTATTACTTGGGTCCTAGTAATAAGCATTGGGCACAAACAAAATCATAGCAAAATCAATTCTTGAACAATCATGACACTTCAGATCATTCTCCCATCAGTCCAATATATTACATAATGTATCTCATCCAACACATGTGTCTAAAGTGTATTACTCACACATGGCCTGGATTCTGGAATTGTGGAATTCTACCTCTTGTTCAAGCGAGTGTCACGGCGATGCTGGTGGTCGATGGCAGTATCTCTATCGGTTGTTTGTAGGGCCCCCTAAGGACTCAGATTGTAATATCCCTTTTCTTGGGGTTTTTTTTGCATAATTTCTAGGGCATGTGTCCTATCCCAGCCTGTCTAGAAGATTCTGCGTCTTTGTGTATTTTGTACTCTGTTATTTTGTTAATGTAATTATTAAATTATATTGTTGGGCCTCCCATCAGTTCGGACTTGTTGGATGCATTGACTGGAGCATTGATTGAGCATCTTCAATAGACGGTTCATATGTAAAAATACCTAATTTTTGGATCCTCGAGAGCAGAAAACGCTGCTCCAACAAACAGTCCATATGTAAAAAAGAAAATGGACCAAAGTCACCGGAGATGTAAAATTGGAAACTTCGTGATGCAAATTTACATCACGAGATACAAGTGATGTAAAACTGCGGCCGCCCACCAAACGACCAACCGCCACTTCATTCCCCTTCCGCCTCGCGACTGCCCGCCCGCTCCCCGCCCGCCGCCGCCTGCCGACGCCGCCCCGCCGTAGATCCAGCCCTCCGCCGCCGATTCCACCCCGCCTGGGCCGCCGCCTGCCGCCGCGCTGCCCCATCGCATCCGCCGCCGCTTCGGCCGCCTCCGCAGCGCCCCGACCCCGTCCGCCTCCTCTCCGGTCGCCTCCGCCTCTGGTCCGTCCTCCGTCCGGCCCCACTCCGTCCACCGCCTCCCGGCCCCGCTCCGTTCGCCTCCGCTCCGTCCGCCTCCACCCGGCCCCGCTCCATCTGCCTCCTCTCCGGCCGACTCCGCCTCCGCCCCGCGCCACATGCCACCGCCCCACTCCCCGCCGACCCCGCTCCGGCCGCCTCCGCCTCTGGTCCATCCGCCGCCCGCTCCGTCCGCCTCTGCCCCGCTCGGCTGCCGCCCCAACTCGCTCCCCGATGGCGCCGAAGAAGAAGCCGAATGGCAAGTCCGATTTCTTCGACGTGAGGGCGAAGCCCTCCAGGAACTTCAGAGTGGAGTTCTTCAACGTCGGGCGGCGTTGGTGGCTAGGCACGTAGCCCACCGCTGATGAGGTCGCGCATGCTTACGACGTGGTGGTGTGGCGTGCCGGACAGCCAAAGACGGACCTCAACTTCCCGTAGGTCGAGACCCAGGAGGTGGCGGAGTGGCTCGTGCCGCAGGGCATCCGGATGGAGGAGATGCCGACGAAGAAGGCGAAGAAGAGACCGGCGGTTGTCATCGCTCCCGGCGAGAGCAACGAGACGGCGATGGCTCGGTTTGCGCGAGAGCATCCGCAGTACATCTAGGCCGATCTGGAGCACTACTGGAAGCGCGACGTCGAGGCAAAAAAGAAGGGGGTGAAGAAGGAGGACAAGGCCGGCCCCTCGACTGTGATCCCTATCGAGTCGTTGGATGAGGACTGGGGTGACTCCAAGGAGGAGGACGAGGGGTGCAATGACCCGACCAAGGATGAGTTCTGGGAGCAGTTCTGCAGCTCTGACGACGAGGAGTAGTTTCATCTAGTAGTTCAAATAAGTAGTAGTTGAATTTATGTATGAAATTATGTTGAATTTCATGTTTGAACTATGTTGAGATGAAGTAGTAGTTGGTCGTTTTAATCTTCATTTTGGACCATCCGTTGGAGTAGCTCTTTTATTTACATCTCCGTTTTAGACCATCTGTTGGAGTTGAGTCTTTTTTGAAGATGTAAAAAGTACTTTTTGGTGCTTCAAATTTGGACCATCATCGGTTTGGACCACCAAAATATACATCATCTATTGGAGATGCTCCAATAAATGAGATTTCTAAAAAAAAAAAAAACTTAGCCACAATGCGGCAAACAGTGTCCTCCGTTTTTTTTTGTGCGGGGAGGCAAACAGTGGCCTCAACACTTCCTGCACCTCAAATCATGGGTCACAAGCATCATGCGTTCTTGCCCTTTTATGACTGACTTTTCTTTCGTTACCAACATGCCTGTCCACATTTGTACTTCTCAAGTTACATCGATGCAGTTGAGACAGGAATGAGACCAAAATAAAACTAAAAGAATGCAACAGCCGTACATCAACTATTTTCTGCATTGCTCAGGTGGGACATGAGGACATTCGAAGATCCCATAGGACACGCGGAGTATCTTGATCATGATTAGTTACTCGGACTCATATATAATTACCATGGCCATCTGAAAGTTCTCCTGGAAGCTGGTCCGCTGTGTTGAGATTATGATACCAGGGAAAACAGTTAAAAGTCTTGATCGTCAAACAGTGCATATTGTCTAAAGCAAACACTGTTGATCAACATATGCTCATGTTTCGAAGATGTAGCCCACATTATTGTGGTTGCGCACAATGATCTGCAAGGACATGCACAGAGCGAGAACTCTGTTTAATTGCGATCAAAATTCAGAAACGCGAGGGGAACCTAAATCAGCCAGACAAAAATGGAGTTTTTACGGTGAAATCTTTCTATATGGATTTGATTAATTCTGACCCAATCTCAAGACCGTTGCATACTTAGAATATTAAGGTTAATTTTTATGTGATTTGTCCACAAGCAAGTAATACTTCTCAAGGACAACTTAATCAAGAGGTGATGGGTAGGTAGTTCACGTTGTTGTTTTTGTGATCATGATGAAACAATACAACATTTATTCCTTAAATCCTCACTTGCCAAATTGCTTTGGAGAACGATTCATATAGCCTTCAACATTAATCCTCCAATTGACATTGAGTCGTTATTTGGAGCATGGTTAGCTGGGGTTGAACATATTATTGTGGCTCGTATTCGGATTGTAATATGTGCGCATTTGTGGGCTATATGAAACTGTAGGAATGATTTGATTTTTAACAGACAACACAATTTAACTTTCTTGCAGGTCATCTTCAGAGCTACCGCATGGATCCGTATGTGGTCCTGAGCCTTTGGTTACTGGGTGCAACCAGTGGGAGATGGTAGCATGGGTTATATTCACCCGGTTCGGATGGCGGTCGCATAACAGGAAAGGAGTCTAGGAAGCTTATCCTTCATATTGTCATACCGGTGGTGATTGTTAGCCTGTTTTTTCACTTTTATTTACGCTCCGTTTGCAAGCTGTAATACTTTTAAGACTTTATGATACTTCATGATTTGTTTAATAAGATGGTTGCATGCATCATCATGATGCAGAGCCAGAGGCACGCCTTCATTTAAAAAATATATATATAAGGCATGTCGCTTTGGTCTGCCGTTAAGGTGTCGCAACTTCAAAACCATGCCTTGATACCCCAGAGCTAAATATATCACTGCCAGCACCTTGTGGCCTTGCTGCTGGAATAGTGCCTCGATTGCGTGTACAGTTGCACGTGAGAAGTTGGTGAAGCTTCAATTTCCGTGGAACAAAATAACGGTAACATCTCGTTTGTACGAACACATGAATTTATTAGCTTTCATTGTATTTTATTTCTGTATATGGTCATTGATGATCTGGCTTGCAGTACTACATAAGTTGGCCAGAACATATCAACGTCGATTTTGGTTCCGAGTATATCACTGCAAGAAATACAACACGGAAATGGTTTGCAGTTTGAATATCCAGTTTATAAGTTATTTCAGTTTGAAAGTTTAATAACCCTACAAATTAAATACGTCTCAGATTAAAAAAGCAACGAGCACAAACCGCCCGATCCCGGCCGCTAAGCTCCTGCGCCCCTTATGTATGACACATGGCGAGTGAGGAAAGTAATCACCGGATCTCTTCTTTTCAAAACGAAGAAATATCCCCAGCATCTGCATCAAAGCGATTCATACATCCATCTTATTATTATTGCACAGAACCCAGCAAAACAAATACATGGATCAATCAGAAGCCACCTTCCTGGCAACTACTATCGCTACACTTACAATCTTGATAACTTGCCCTAACCGCATATCAACACACTACATCTATTCCGGTGGCCTCAACATGCCACCCACTGGCAGGCCAGGAGAACCAATGGGTCTAGCTTGAACCTTTTCACGCACCGCATGCACACGCTCTAGGGTCATATGCCACCATCTTCCGCCATCCCACCTTCAGGAGTGATCAACGTATCCACCTCATCAGGCCATACTGTTGTCCACGTCACCGCAACGTCGGGCAACACCACCATCCTGCACGCATCCATCGACACGCACCTGTCGGCGAAACTCCGCTCCACCATTGCTGCCGAGACCAACCTTCGGCCTTGCGGTAGATGTAACACCGTTCCTTCTCTTGTCTCCTCCAACCAGCACATGCTCCAAAACGATGCCCCGGGGAAGGAGAACGACACCGAAGGAGGCGCCATCGTCCGATCTGGTAGACCCAGATCTAGGGTTTCCCCCGGAACATCCCGGTCGAGATAATGTGACCTGCAACAACGATGCCTCGAGAAAGAAATGACATCAGAGACACCGTCGTCATCCGGCAAGACCACAGTCAGGCGCGATTTTCACCGGAAGCCACGTCGTCCCCATCTCGTGGCTCGCTGGAACCGCACAGAGCCTCGCCATGAAGACGTATGCCGCCATTGGTACTTCGGGAGAGATCCTCCATCCCCTCACCGGACCCCTGATCGCGCCGCTGGCCATCCACGTGAGGAAACGATGACAGATCTGGGTGGGATCCAGATCTGTGGCCGCCGTCATGCCCACCATCGCCAAAGAACCCGCCGGTTCCAGGCGGCCATGGGGGCTAGCACCGCCGCCGCACGCCCAGGGACGCCGCCCTGGCTGATGCACGCATGCTCCCCAATGGCACCACCCCAGCCGCTCCATGGAGATCGCCGCTTCATCCATCACCCCAGCACTTCGGCACCAGGCCCGCCACCACCGCGCCCTACACCGGTGACAGCAGCATAAGGGAGGGCCGCCATGAGGATCCGTTGCTGGTGGCGCCCTGGCACGCCCTTGGGAGGCATCACGATTGGTTGTGTCGGGAGAGGAAGAGGTACATAACAAATTTATTCTCCTGTTTTAGGAATTACTCCCTCTGTCCGAACATATGTGAACCCATAGAATTTTGAATTTTGGCCAAAATTTTGACAAACAAAATATGATTGTTTGCTATAAAAGTCATACCATTGAATACCTCTTTCAAATATAATCCAATGCTATAGTTTTGTGGGAGGTAACTCACGTCTTGTTAGTTAAGTATATAACCAATCTTACAACATTTCGAGTGGGCCTTATATATTCGACCGGAGGAGTAGTATTCTTTTTTCCATTTTAGGATGACGCTTGGACGATAAGTGGCAAGACATGCACTCTTTCTTTCTTTTTGACAGAACTACATAAGGCATGAGCTCTACTTTATGAAACTTTGTATTTTTTTTATCATACGGTGGCTTTAAACCACCACAAAGCTCATGCGTGTATGTTCTCCCGTAGGTGAAGCAAATCAATCTAAATGCATGTCATCACCAAGAATTTCTCAACTTTAGGACTTCGAAAATATTTTATCACTCAAATTTTGCCCATGGTTGACGAATACTTGTTTGCACCGGCTTGACTGTGACAAGATTTTCAAAACTAGATACATATTGACATGTTCTGATGATCTTTATTAGTATGTATTGTCCGTAAATCCAATTCGGCTCTTGGGAGTATATGCTCATGTGCATCAAAAAATTTGCAAACATCACAAAATATAGAAAAAAAAAGATGGGTTTATTGTCACACTCAAATGCTACCTTTAAAGTTTTAGGAGGAAAAGCTTAAGCGTTTTGACCTACGCAAAAAAAAAAAGCCAAACGACAAGTGTTACCTGCAAATATTACAATTAAATTTCTTTTTTTTTTACCAACAGAGCACAACTATCCTGTTTCGCATGAAGATTGTCAAGCACTCGTGTTACACTAACAAGAACATGTACACAAAAAATCAGATTTTTTAAATTTTATTTAATATTTATTTTGATTTTCCTGTTTATCCAAGAGCTTATGCAGCCCAGAGCCAAAATTGCCATCCCATAATTGCCAGGTTATATTCACTTGCTTATTAGGTTAAGCGGGTTATGGGTACTTGGTTATCAGGTTACTAAATTCCAGTACTACACATGCAACACATGTATGAAACTACTTTTATAAGTTACTTATTGGTCACATTTTTGTACTCATTCCCTGCACTTCCATAACAATGCGATGCCTAAATATTGTAGATTATCATAACTGCCAAACTGTGGCCGCCAAGTTAGAAAACATATTTGTTTTGTAAAATTCTAGACATTTTTGTGAAGTTGTAATGCATTTTTTTCTTACCTGTTTAGATTTGATTTGTTGCAGTTGCATACTTTTATGCAATAAAACTTTGTTTTCTGTGTAAATGAATTTATAATTATTTACTAATTTTAATTTGATAGTTTTTTGTATTCATGGAAATTGCATTTTCATTTATGCACTCCACTTTTTATGTGTGTAATTGCACTTAATTGGTGAGGCACCAAAATGGTTGAAAGTTTCATGAAGTTCAACCACCTAGATCCTAAACACTTGTAAATTATTTCTGGTAACTGTTCACGAGTAGCATGGTAACGGTGCTCTACTAACATGATTGCCATGATATTATAATCTGGTACCTAGTGGCAACAAACACATAATAAATTATATCATATTTAAAACTGTCATTCAGGGAACATAGGTTGAACACATGGCACTAATCGGATTAAGTTTGGAAGACAAATCATTTTGAATTTTCAGATTCAGCGATTAATTCCCATTATATATGTAACTCACTCTCTCTGTCTCCTATGAAGTAACAGTGTGTGCTCTTATTTGGCTTAGACCTAAATCAGTACTGGGTTGGCACACACTATGCAACCAACCTTTTGCACTTTACCCTCATCTCATACTAAATGCTTAACCCATATGGCTAGTTGTTTTGAAACACTTGCCCTTTGATGTTGGTGGTGCTCTTACCCCCTACGAAATATTGGACTGTTATTTCATACTAGCACAATGCTCATGTGTTGCTACGAACAATAATAGTGAAGAGTTTTATCGCCGGCAGGGTAGATCACTGATGCGTTGGTTCACTACGACTATTATGCAGCTCTAGGGAGAAAAACAAGAGCGAGAAGTCGAGGAGGGGGCAACTAAAATTGTCATGCGAGGTTCATTGCGGATGACGTTCCAAATTTTAAAACGTAGGAGGATGAGACGTAGAGAGAAGATAAAACAATGAGGACAAGGATAAGGGAAGAACGGAAAGATAGTAGGAGCAAAACATGGTCTTCATCGTCTAATATCACATAACTGAATACTTGTTTCTTTGTAAGAACATTAGTGCGAAATGAGAGTAAGACTCTCTGTTCCATTTTACTGCCTTTTGCAAACGCACTGGTTCGAATATGAGTATAAGTGCATTTGTCTATTTGAAGGGTTGTAGCATTGGGAACTCCCTGCGTGTAGCGTCAAAATGTCGACCAGCCGCACACATGTTCAAAAATGTTTCCGTTCAAAAAATGTTCACTTTTTTCAAAAAAATGTTCACCTTTTTAGAAAGTACAAACAAATGTTCTCTCTTTTCAAAGAACGTTTCCATTTCACTAAAATTTTAAAAAATACAAGATAATTGTTTATGTGTTTTAGAAGTTCAATATGTATTTAAAATTTTATTGTAGCAGTGAGAAAACAATGTTAAACATGTATAAAAAACGTTGTTCGTGTATATGAAAAACATACAACATGTGTGAAAAAAGTAGACATCAAAACATATATTGCAAAAATGTTAACCATATATTTAAAAATGTTAAACACGAACAAAAGGATGTTCCTGATGTATAAAAAAGATAATACTAATGTATACAAAAAATGTGCAATATGTATACACAAGGTAAAACATGTGTTTGAAAAAATATTAATCATGTACTTAAAATGTTAAAACATTATAAAAATTTAGATGTAAACGAAAATTTACTATGTGAAGGAAACAAGTAGACATCAAAACATATATTTGCAAAAATGTTAATCATGTCTTTGAAAATGTTAAACATGTATAAAAAAATGTTTGGAATTTATTATAAAATGTATAATATGTAATAAAAAATTAGACATCAAAATATTTAACTAATTTAAAGGCCAATCATGTATTTGGAAAATGCTAAACATGTATAAGAAAATGTTCCTTATCCATATGAATAATACAATGTGTATGAAAAAAGCAACCATTTATCAATGTACTTTAAAAAAATAGGCCGTGTATTTGAAAAACAATGAATGTTGTATAAAAAATTGTGCCTATTGTATACGTAAAAAATGTACAATATGTATGGGACACATGTAATGGAAAATAAAAAATGAAAAATGAAAAAACTAAGAAAAACGGTGAAAGAAACAAATAAAATGTTAGAAAAATAAAAGAAAATCAAAGTTCAAAAAAGAAATATCTATACGAACAAAAATAAGAAAAGCGAGGGAAAAAAATAATAATTCGTTTTTATTGTTTTATTTGTTTCTTCCCCAATTTCTTTGGGTTTTCTATTTTCTTTTCTGTTAATTCGTTTTTCTGTGTTTTCATGGTCTGTTATTTTTCTTCCTTTTTCTTCAGGTTTTTATTGTTTCATTCTCGGTTGCCTTCGGTTTTTCCTATTTTTTGTTTCATTTTCCTTAATTGCACTGGTTTTCTTAAGTATTTTTATTTTCCTGCTGTTTTTGTTTCTTCACTGGCTTATCTTTCTTTCGTTGTTACGCTTCGGTTTTCCTTTGTTTTTTCCCGGGTGTTTTTGTTTTATTTATGTTTCCTTCTCAGTTTTTATCATTTTTTTCTTCAACACATGTCTAATGTTTCATTTGGTTTTCATTCTGTATTTTTCATATACGTGAAGAACATTTTTCTAACACACGTTTACCATTTTTTAATACATCGTCAATATTTTTTGTACATATTTTTATCATTTTTCAAGTAACTGAATAACACTTTTGAAATATTAGATTAACAGTTTTTGAATATATGGTCAATACTTTTACTATACGCATTTAAGATAATTTTTTCAAATGCTTGGTTAACATTTTTAAAGTACAAGTTTAAGTTTTTTTTTATACAAGTGTAACATCCGAATTTTTAATTTGGATGTTATACATAGAATATTCATATGCATTTCATATTTTATTGCATTTTGGTTTTTATTTGGTTGTGATCCAAGAAATCTTAAGCTACTCAGGGACCCAAGGAGAGAGTTGGAGGTTTCTTTTAAATTTTCAATTTTGAATTTATTTAAATTTGAAAAAGTGGTTCAATTTGATTTTTAGCAATTTCTTTCCAATAATTTCAAAACAATAAAAATAAATGAGAGAAGATAAAATTACTTCTTCAAAACAGAGGAGAAATGTTGGAAAAGAAATTTTGAAGTCAAATTATTTTATTTGAAATTTTATTCGGTTAAATAACGGGAAAACATGCATTTTTAAAAATTGTATTTAGTCCAGAAAAATGTTCACTTTGTCCCAAATATTAGGTAGGGATGGTGAAAATTGTTTCTGAAATTTTAGGGGTTTAATTTTTATTTTATTAGGATTTTCATCGTGGCACTGTTTTCTTTTTTAAAGTCAACCACCTTCACCGTCCCGTATCGCCGCCGGACTCCGGTGGAGTCCGAGTCCGGACCACCGCCATCGAGCGCCCCCTTCCCCAAGTCGGGCACCCCGCCTCCTTATAAGCTGCTGTCGCCGCCCCCTCTCCTCCCCAACTTGCAGTCCAAGCTGCCGCCGCATCGTCGCCATCGCCACGATCTGTGTCGCCGCCGCACCCGCACCTCGCCGTCCCGCGCCGCCGCCGCCTCCCGCCCGCCTTTGCTCCTGCTGCCCGGCCGACGCCAAGCCCCGCCTAGCCGAGCCGGAGCGCCGTCGCCGCCGTCGAATCTCCTGCCGCCGGCCGACCTCGCGGAAAACTGGTAAAAACCGATCGGTTTACATTCGGTTTTTAGATTCATTTAGTTCGATTTAGATCGGTTAAATAGCGATTCATTCGTTAGTCTCTGTTAGTGGACGTTCATCCGGTAAATTTTTCTTTTTCTATTTATTTTTTCGTCGAGGGACCTATCCACGAATACTTTTATCGCGATTGAGCCCTTGATCTTCAAACTAGCTTAACTTTTAGCTCGTTTATCCAAATTAGGTGAAACCAATGCCTAATTCTTCGTAATGATCCCCTCTTTCCAGTAAACCAACTTGAACATGATTTTGACAATTTAAAATTTGAGTTTAGTTCAGATTAGTATTCGATCTTGTTTTGTTTGTATCTTGAGTTTCGTAGCTCCGTTTGAGTTGTTTGTTTTTGCAAATCGTAGCTAATCACATGTACCTACTGCTAAGATCTAATCCACATGAAAATAATGTTGTTAGGTTTCGTTTTCCGTTTAGTGTATTTGTTTGCTTGTTTTCGAGTTTTATTTGGATCTTTTTTCAATTTCTCTTTGCATTGTTTGATTGATTGCTTATGTATGCTACTGTTTGTCTACGCTAGATTTTCTGGAGTGCGAAGCTTGTTACTACGAATCTCTAGATCGTCAGCGAGACAAGTTACTCTTTGATCATACTCTTGAATACCCAGTTTTTACTATGCATTAGTTTTGCCCCTCAAATATTTGCATGAGTATGATTAGGAACATGTGGTTTGGTTGTAGTACTTGAGGTAGGAACCTATTACCTTTGATGACCCCGGGAATATACGTTATGCTCAAATATTGCTTAGCCATGCTCGTAGACGGGGATTGGATCGTGATGTACATGGAAGTTGTGAGAGATATTAATTGTTGGATAACATTAAGGTGGCAACTTTAATACACATCTGGGTGGATTGGTTGGGGCACCTGGAGAATCCAGTGCTAGCCCACTTGGGAAATCCCGGAGTACCCATGTGATTTTTCCTCAGTTCGCCACCCAGGCTCAAAGGGATCATATGATATTTCATGCCTAGAAACTTCCGTGTGCAGGCACAAGCCATTATGGGCTCTGGCTTAGTTGAGAAATTGTGTGAGCTCTTGAAGAGGTGGACTAGCAGATGTAGGGGAAAGTAGGTGTATCGGTCTACCCAGAGTAGAGAGTTAATGCTTCAGAAAGGCTATGTCTCGATCTTCCGATCATGGATGCAGTCGAGTCTTGTGGGGAAAAGTGCGCAACCTCTGCAGAGTGTATAAACTAATCATGGTTAGCCGTGTCCCCGGTTATGGACATCTTGAGTATCTAGAAGTGGATATTATTTGTTGATCTCATCACTCTTTAATTACCTGAATTGGGTTTAATGATGATACTTGGTTAATGTTGGGATTTGAGTTGGAGGAACCTTCTCAAATATTGGTTTAACTTTGTAGTATATAAAATGTATTCCTTTGTTTTAGGGAAAATTAGCTTTATGCAAAATGTTAAACTTAGAGCCTCCACCAGCCAAATATGCATGTAGATATAGTTCTTGCATTCATTTGCTTTACAGTGTAACTCTGCCAGCATATTCAATGTGCTGACCTACACGGCTACAACGTCTCATATTGCAGACTTTACCGACGATGAATAAGGTGCGATAGGTCGTTGTCATGCACTCAGCTATGTCGTTGAAGTTGATGGACTCATTTCCCTTCGAAGCTTACGCAGTTATTTAGTTTAGATGGCCTTCAGCCATTTTATTTGTGTAATAGATACTCTTTATGAGGACCTCAATGTAATGAGTGTGTGATTGAAATCTTCTATAATTCCTCGAGTACTGTGTGTGTCAGCATACCGATCCAGGGATGACACTTAAGCACAGAGACTTCGGTCCATTGGGATCGTGGTCGCTACAAGATGGTATCAGAGCACATGCTGACTGTAGGACGCGACCACTAGGAAAAAGCCAGAGGATTTCTCTTCTTTGCTCATTTATAATTCTCCTCTATTTCTACTCTATAGATGGTGGATTCCAGGAACAAGTTCACTCAGCCGGATGACGACACCCCTTTCGGACGACACTTGAAGGAAGTCACTTAGTACCTGAAAAATCGGATTACCAAGATTCAATGGGACTTTCTCTGCAACTTTACCGAAAGAGGAGCGCTGGAGGATCAAAGTTCGTGTACATGGGAGGACGTTTGCGCCAACAACGGAGCCCATCGATTTTACCTTGGATGCACCAAGTTGGAACTTGCGAAATAGCATGGCAGCCCACATCACTTTTGGACGCATTTGTGAGGTGTATCACAAGGAGCTTGAAGACACCATCTATCAGATATGTGGACGTCGAGATGAGGCATGGGAGATGATTCGTACCAGGAAAGATGGATCAACTGCAGCATACATTTAGGAGATGGATCAGCCCATTCGCCGCTACGAGAACCAGATGTGCTCTATCATGAAGAAGACCAAGAAGCTGATGAAGAGGAATATCAAGCTAGAAGAGGAACTCAAGTCAACACGTGATGGATATGAAGAAGAAATTGCTATACTATTGGAGAAGCATGAAGACCTGAAGAGGAAGCTAGGAATACCCGTGGACAACCAGAGGCGAGAGCCTGAAGTGGAGATCCGTTCGGAGGACTACATCATCTTGGACAACACCGACATAGACAGTGATGCTAATGATGACAGTGATGACGACTATGTAGATGAAGCTGGAGCAGATATTATGGAGTCTTCTGCTGATCAAAATTTCTAGACGACCACCATGTTACTAGTAGTATTCTTCCAAGTAGTTAGCATCGAATAATCGTAGTTTAGATTGTTTGTGTGAACCTTGTTCGATATTGAATGAAGTAAATTGATTTTGTTTGCCTCGTATGCATATGGGTAGCGGAATCTCTCTTAGACCTTATTCTATTCTGTTTTTCTCACCCCCTCTAACCCATCAGATGCCTCTGAGACGTGACCCCGGATTCGTGTTCCCACCGGAGCTCACTCAGTTGATCCAGCATCAGAATGCCTTGATGCAGATGTTAGTCCAGAACCAAAATCAGAACCAAGGCAACAACAACAACAACAACCCACCGCCACCGCCTAGTGTTGACAACCTAGCCTGTTTTCTGAGGTTGAGTCCGCCGGTGTTCTGTAGTAGCACCGAGCTGATTGTTGCAGATGATTGGCTCCGCAAGATTGGGAGAGAGCTGACCACTGCAGGATGCACAAATGCGGAGAGAGTGCGCTGTGCCGCGCATCAGCTTGATGGACCTGCAGCATCTTGGTGGGAAAATTTCACCACCACTTTCCCATTGCTACAGTTACATGGGATCAGTTTCAGCAGGCCTTCCGCCCCGCACATGTTTCAGCTGAAGCTATGAGTATGAAGAAGCGTGAGTTTCGCAACTTGCGCCAAGGGAGTCGTACAGTGGGACAGTATGTGGATGAGTTCAGCAAGTTAGCCCGCTATGCCCTAGATGATGTGGCCACAGATGCCGCAAAGCAGGAGAAGTTTCTTGAGGGACTCAATGATGAGCTGAGTATGTAGTTGATGGTGGGAACCTTCAACAACTACCAGGAGTTGGTAGACAGGGCCCTCATGATAGAAGGCAAGCAGCAACAGATTGACAATCGCAAGAGAAAGTATAGACAGGGGAGGTGCACTTTTGGAGCTCAGTAGAAGCCCCGCTATTCCCCGTACTCGGGAGGACATACTCATAACCATGGAGGTCATAACCATGGCGGACATACGCACAATGGAGGAAGTTCACATAACCACAGTGGCCCTAAGAATGGCAATGGGAATGGAGGAAGCAACAGTCAGAACCGTTCCTACCCCGCGACACCCGTTGATACATCCATTTTGCATCATGCCTTTATATCGATATTTATTGCATTAGGGTATTACATGTTATGTCACAATACTTATGGCTATTCTATCTTATTTTACAAGGTTTACATGAAGAGGGAGAATGCCGACAGCTGGGATTCTGGCCTGGAAAAGGAGCAAATATTAGAGACCTATTCTGCAAAGCTCCAAAAGTCCTGAAACTCCATGAAAGTCATTTTGTGAATTAATAAAAATATTCAGCGGAAGAAATACCCGAGGGGGGGCCTTGATTTCTACTACACAACCTTCTTCTTGTAGACGTTGTTGGGCCTCCAAGTGCAGAGGTTTGTAGGACAGTAGCAAATTTCCCTCAAGTGGATGACCTAAGGTTTATCAATCCGTGGGAGGCGTAGGATGAAGATGGTCTCTCTCAAACAACCCTACAACCAAATAACAAAGAGTCTCTTGTGTCCCCAACACACCCAATACAATGGTAAATTGTATAGGTGCACTAGTTCGGCGAAGAGATAGTGATACAAGTACAATATGGATGGTAGATATAGGTTTTTGTAATCTGAAAATATAAAAACAGCAAGGTAACTAATAATAAAAGTGAGCATAAACGGTATTGCAATGGTAGAAAACAAGGCATAGGGTTCATACTTTCACTAGTGCAAGTTCTCTCAACAATAATAACATAGATAGATCATATAACAATCCCTCAACATGCAACAAAGAGTCACTCCAAAGCCACTAATAGCGGAGAACAAACGAAGAGATTATGGTAGGGTACGAAACCACCTCAAAGTTATTCTTTCGGATCGATCTATTCAAGAGTCCGTACTAGAATAACACCTTAAGACACAAATCAACCAAAACCCTAATGTCACCTAGATACTCCATTGTCACCTAGATACTCCATTGTCACCTCAAGTATCCGTGGGCATGATTATACGATATGCATCACACAATCTCAGATTCATCTATTCAACCAACACAAAGTACTTCAAAGAGTGCCCCAAAGTTTCTACCGGAGAGTCAAGAAAACGTGTGCCAACCCCTATGCATAGGTTCATGGGCGGAACCCGCAAGTTGATCACCAAAACATACATCAAGTGGGTCACGTGATATCCCATTGTCACCACAGATAAACACGGCAAGACATACATGAAGTGTTCTCAAATCATTAAAGACTCAATATGATAAGATAACTTCAAGAGGAAAACTCAATTCATCACAAGAGAGTAGAGGGGGGAGAAACATCATAGGATCCAACTATAATAGCAAAGCTCGCGATACATCAAGATCATGCCATAGAGAGAACACGAGAGAGAGAGAGAGAGAGAGAGAGAGAGAGATCAAACACATAGCTACTGGTACATACCCTCAGCCCCGAGGGTGAACTACTCCCTCCTCGTCATGGAGAACGCCGGGATGATGAAGATGGCCACCGGTGAGGGATTCCCCCTCCGACAGGGTGCCGGAACGGGCTCCCGAGAGGTCTTTGGTGGCTACAAAGGCTTGCGGCAGCGGAACTCCCGATCTATCTTTGTATTCGATGGTTTTAGGGTATATGGGAATATATAGGCGAAAGAAGTCCGTCGGGGGAGCTCGAGGGGCCCACGAGACAGGGGGTGCGCCCAGTAGGGGGGAGGCGCCCCCACCCTCGTGGCCACATCGAAACTTCCTTGACTTCAACTCCAAGTCTCCTGGATTGCTTCCGTTCCAAAAATAACACTCCCAAAGGTTTCATTTCGTTTGGACTTTGTTTGATATTCCTTTTCTTCGAAATACAGAAATAGGCAAGAAAACAACAATATGGGCTGGGCCTCCGGTTAGTAGGTTAGCCCCAAAAATGATATAAAAGTGTAAAGTAAAGCCCATAAACATTCAAAATAGATAATAAAATAGCACGAATGCTTCATAAATTATAGATACATTGGAGACGTATCAGCATCCCCAAGCTTAATTCCTGCTCGTCCTCGAGTAGGTAAATGATAAAAGAAAGAATTTTTGAAGTGTGAATGCTAGAAGGTGCACAAGTTTGATCAAAGATAATTTCAATCACCTTTCTAGCATGATTATATGTCATAACAGTAGTTCATCTCATAAAATTTCTCACGAACAAGTAACAAGCAATTCACATGTTAAAGCATAGACCATAAACTTTCTTGAAAACTAGCAAACTTCATTCTTAGTCATCAAACAATTACAATTCATCTTATTTTCAGGAATGGTCTATGTCAGAGCTTTGATTGAGCAAACTCCACATACTCAACTATCATATAGTCTTCTACAATTGCTAACACTCACGCAATACTTATGGTTATGGAGTTTTAATCGGACACTGAGAAAGATAGTGTCTTATAATTTTGCCTCCCAACGTATTCACCTTTGGGTGATGTCAACAATAATAGTTCATGCTAACTTACATTATATATATATATATATATATATATATATATATATATATATATATATATATATATATATATATATATATATATATATCTGTGCGTGTGTGTGTGTGTGTGTGTGTGTGTGTGTGTGTGTATCAGGATGCTTCCAACACGAGGTGCTTGCCAAAGGATAAAATGAAGAAGGAAAAGGTGAAGATCACCTTGACTCTTGCATAAAGTAAAAGACATAAAGTAAAAGATAGGCCCTTCGCAGAGGGAAGCAGAGGTTGTCATGCGCTTTTATGGTTGGATGCACAAAATCTTAATGCAAAAGAACATCACTTTATATTGCCACTTGTATATGGACCTCTATTATGCAGTCCGTCGCTTTTATTGCTTCCATAACAAGATCGTATAAAGCTTATTTTCTTCACACTAATAGATCATACATATTTAGAGAGCAATTTTTATTGCTTGCACCAATGAAAACTTACTTGAAGGATCTTACTCAACCCATAGGTAGGTATGGTGGACTCTCATGGCAAAACTGGGTTTAAGGATATTTGGAAGCACAAGTAGTATCTCTACTTGGTGCAAGGAATTTGGCTAGAATGGGGGGGGGGGGAAGGCATGCTCAACATGTTTGAATGATCCATGACAATATACTTTAACAGAGATGTGAGAAAACATAACCCATTACGTTGTCTTCCTTGTCCAACACCAACTCTTTAGCATGTCATACTTAATGAGTGCTCACAATTATAAAAGATGTCTAGGATAGTATATTTATATGTGAAATCTCTCTTCCTTCAATATTCTTTCATGAGTTGTTCAAATGACCAATACAATGCTTGCTAACCTTCAATAAATTTACAACCTCTACTTCTTAGATGTGAAGTCATTACTCCCCATGGGGTAAGAAAATGAGACATATATAATTTCAGATTTATGACATTCAACTCATTCAACCATTTAATCATAGGATATAAGTGAAGCACACGAGTAAATGACAAACTACTCTAAAAAGATATAAGTGAGGATCAATGAGTAGCTAAATTATGTAACTATCTGAAGACTCTCTCTCATTTAAGAATTTCAGATCTTGGTATTGTATTCAAACAGCAAACAAAACAAAACAAAATGGCATTGCAAGGATAGCACAACTCATGTGAAGAAGCAAAAACTTAGGTTCAATCGATACTAACCGACAGTTGTTGAAGAAGAAAGGTGGGATGCCTACCGGGGCATCCCCAAGCTTAGATGCTTGAGACTTCTTGGAATATTATCTTTGGATGCCTTGGGCATCCCTGGCTTGAACTTTTGTGTCTCCTTAATTCCTCTCATATTATGGTTTCTCTATTTCTTAAAAGCTTCATCCAGACCAAACTCAACAAGAACTCGTGAGATAAGTTAGTATAAATCAATGCAAAAACCTTATCATTTTCTACTGTAAGAAATCACTAAAATTATTATTCAAAATTGCATACTAAATGTCTCTGCATATTTAATACTCCTATCCTCTAGTAGAATCATTAAACAAGCAAACATATGCAAACAATGCAAATATAACAGCAATCTGTCAAAATAGTACAGTTTGTAAAGAATGCAGGATTCATCATACTTCCCTAACTCCAAAAATTATGAGAAAAATACTATGATGTAGAAGATTTATCAGATCTCATTATGCAAAGCAAAAAAATTCAACATTGTACCATTCTCTGACTTTTCTAAGGAATTTTTGCAACAGCGGTAAACTTTCTGTTTTCAAACAGCAACATGTAAACTAGCAAAATAAGGATGGTAAAGGCTATCCTTGACATTTTTATTGAAAATATAGATGCAAAAAATTATTCTAAATAACAGCAAGCAAATACTAACAAAATAAAATGATGCTCCAAGCAAAACACATATCATGTGGTGAATAAAAATATAGCTCCAAGTAAAGTTACCGATAGACGAAGACGAAAGAGGGGATGCCTTCCGGGGCATCCCCAAGCTTAGGCTCTTGGTTGTCCTTGAATATTACCTTGGGGTGCCTTGGGAATCTCCAAGCTTAGGCTCTTTCCACTCCTTATTCCATCGAATCTTTACCCAAAACTTGAAAACTTCACAACACAAAACTCAACAGAAAACTCGTAAGCTCCGTTAGAATAATAAAATAAAACCACCACTTAGGTACTGTAATGAACTCATTGTAAATTCATATTGGTGTTAAACCTACTGTATTCCAACTTCTCGATGGTCCATACCCTCCGATACTACTCATAGATTCATCAAAATAAGCAAACAACATATAGAAAACAGAATCTGTCAAAAAACAGAACAGTCTGTAGTAATCTGTATCAAACGTATACTTCTGGAACTCCAAAAGTATTACAAAATTAGGAAGTCCTAAGAAATTTGTGTACCAATTCAGAACAAAAAGAATAAGATCATAAGTACGTTTCTGCGAATTATCAAAACTAATTTACTGGGTGCAAAAGTTTCTGAATTTCAACAGGATCAACACAACTATCACCGTAAGCTATCCTAAAGGTCTTACTTGGCACTTTATTGAAACAAAAGATATAAAACATGATTATTACAGTATAATAATCATGTGAACGCACAAAAACAGTAAGGATAAATATTGGGTTGTCTCCCAACAAGCGTTGTTCTTTAATGCCTTTCTAGCTAGGCATGATGATGACAATGATGCTCACATAAAAGATAAGAATTGAAACATAACGGAAGCATCATGAAGCATATGACTAGCGCATTTAAGTCTAACCCACTTCCTATGCATAGGAATTTTGTGAGCAAACAACTTATGGGAACAATAATCAACTAGCATAGGAAGGTAAAACAAGCATAACTTCAAGACTTTAAGCACATAGAGAGGAAACTTGACATTATTGCAATTCCTACAAGCATATGTTCCTCCCCCATAATAATTTTCAGTAGCATCATGAATGAATTAAACAATATAACCAGCACCTAAAGCATTATTTTCATGATCTACAAGCATAGAAAATTTACTACTCTCCACATAAGCAAAATTCTTCTCATTCGGAATAGTGGGAGTATCATAAGAGACTTGAACACTAGAAATTGTTTCCACATTAAAAGAGTAATGTTCAAAAAAAGGGTAATCATAATCATGACAAGTCTTATAAATATAATCATCACTACTTTTTATAGCATAAGTTTCGTCACAATAATCATCATAAGTAGCAACTTCGTTCTCATCATAATCGATTGAAACCTCTTCCAAGATAGTGGAGAAATCACTAAATAAAGTTGACACTCTTCCAAATCCACTTTCATATTCATCACAATAAGATTCAACATCCTCCAAAATAGTGGGATAACTACTTCCTTAAGTTGACACTCTTCCAAACCCACTTTCATCAATATAATCATAATAGGTAAGAGGCCTGCTATCATCATAACAACTTTGCATATCAAAACTTGGGAGGCTAAAAATATCATCTTCATTCAACATAGCATCCCCAAGCTTGAGACAAACATTAATTTCAGCAAATATATTCTCAAATATTTCATCCTCATCAAACATAGCTTCCCCAAACTTGGGCCTTTTCATATCATAAGCATAATCACTCCCATCATTACTAGTATGGATAGCACCAATAGTATAGCAATTATCATCATCACAATGAGTAGTAGGAGCAACATCATTTGGGAGGGATACCGTTTTACCTTTGTTGCTCCTTCTTTTCTTTTTCTTCTTCACATTATGTGTGGGTTCAACCTTCTTCTTTGAGCTCCTTATCGATGACATTGGTTGAATAGAAAGCTCCTCCTCGTTACCTGATTCATCATAAGAAATAATAGGAGGAGATTGGGAAGTCTCTTCCCTTTCATTAGTATTCTCATCATCTTCTAATTGCTTTCTTTTCTATAGGTAATTGCAATATAAGGGTTTTCAATGCAATTCACCGCACAATACAAATAGATCTTCTCTAGATCAAAATCAAGACATCTATCAAGATTGAATTTTGGAATACCCTCAGTTATACGTTTCATTTCTTCATACCCCAAAAGAAGACTAAGCTCTTTATGATGCTCAAGGTTAATCTAGTTATCACAATTTTTGGACATGATTCGATCATGAAACAATTTGCATTGGAGATTTAAATGACCACGTTCATTGCAAAGTTCACAAGGAGCGCGAAAAATATTAATTTTTTCAGCACAAGCATCAAGACTTTCTTGCAACCCTTTAGTTTCTAAATACTTATGCCTCTTGCAATATCTATTTTCCCTATTTGGTGTGTACTTGCAAACCCAGTCTACTCCACAAAAATCGACATGCTTATAAGAGATATTTTCATCATAACTAGTGCAATCATCATTAGTACTATGGATATTCAAAGAGTTCATACTAACAACATTGCAATCATGCTCATCATTCAAAGATTTAGTACCAAGCATTTTAATGCATTCTTCTTCTAGCACTTGAGCACAATTTTCCTTTTCATCAAACTTACGAAAGATATTAAAAAGATGAAGCGTATGAGACAAACTCAATTCCATTTTTTTGTAGTTTTCTTTTATAAACTAAACTAGTGATAAAACAAGAAACAAAAAGATTCGATTGCAATATCTAAAGATATACCTTCAGGCACTCACCTCCTCAGCAACGGCGTCAGAAAAGAGCTTGATGTCTACTACACAACCTTCTTCTTGTAGACGTTGTTGGGCCTCCAAGTGCAGAGGTTTGTAGGACAGTAGCAAATTTCCCTCAAGTGGATGACCTAAGGTTTATCAATCCGTAGGAGGCGTAGGATGAAGATGGTCTCTCTCAAACAACCCTGCAACCAAATAACAAAGAGTCTCTTGTGTCCCCAACACACCCAATACAATGGTAAATTGTATCGGTGCACTAGTTCGGCGAAGAGATGGTGATACAAGTGCAATATGGATGGTAGATATAGGTTTTTGTAATCTGAAAATATAAAAACAGCAAGGTAACTAATAATAAAAGTGAGCGTAAACGGTATTGCAATGGTAGAAAACAAGGCATAGGGTTCATAATTTCACTAGTGCAAGTTCTCTCAACAATAATAACATAGATAGTTCATATAACAATCCCTCAACATGCAACAAAGAGTCACTCCAAAGCCACTAATAGCGGAGAACAAACAAAGAGATTATGGTAGGGTACGAAACCACCTCAAAGTTATTGTCGGTGTCAAAACCGGCGGATCTCGGGTAGGGGGTCTCAAACTGTGCGTCTAGGCGGATGGTAACAGGAGACAAGGGACACGATGTTTTTACCCAGGTTCGGGCCCTCTCAACGGAGGTAAAACCCTACTCCTGCTTGATTCATATTGATGATATGGGTAGTACAAGAGTGGATCTACCACGAGATCAAGGAGGCTAAACCCTAGAAGCTAGCCTATGGTATGATTGTTGTAATGGTTGTGTTTTCCTACGGACTAAAACCCTCCGGTTTATATTGACACCGGAGAGGGCTAGGGTTACACAGAGTCGGTTACAATGGTAGGAGATCTACATATCCGTATTGCCAAGCTTGCCTTCCACGCCAAGGAAAGTCCCATCCGGACACGGGACGAAGTCTTCAATCTTGTATCTTCAAAGTCTTGGAGTCCGGCCGATGATGATAGTCCGGCTATCCGGACACCCCCTAGTCCGGGACTCCCTCAGTAGCCCCTGAACCAGGCTTCAATGACGATGAGTCCGGCGCGCATATTGTTCGGCATTGCAAGGCGGGTTCCTCCTCCGAATAATTCATAGAAGATTGTGAACACGAGGATAGTGTCCGGCTCTGCAAAATAAATTCCACATTCCACCGTAGTGGGAATAATATGTACACAAGCTCAATCTGCTGACGTATTGTGTGGCATGACGTCACACCACCACCAAGCCTTTACTTGAATTGTTTTTTATTATACCACCTCAGCGCATTTAGCGAAGCGGTTTCCTTGGCACGTCTTGTCGAAGCAGAGATCGTGTTCCCCTTATTCTGGGATTCCCATCGATACGGACGTGGGTAACCCAACCGTGCCCGTTGCCACGCCTCCTCTATCAGAGGCGAGTCCCGAACGGTCACGGGGATGGCTCTTGGTATTATCCCTCTTTATAATGGGACCAAGGCTTCGTTTCTTCTCTTCAACCTTTAATCGAATCTACTCCTCGCCCCGAGTTCCAACACCCAGAGCCCCAGATTCAAGCGCTTCAGACCTTCAACAATGTCCGGCTCCGACCTACAGCGCCGGTGGATGCCCTCCTCCATCATGGAGGAGGACGTGCTAAAGCTGCGAGAGGCCAAGTACCTGACTTACGAGATTTCGCACAGGTTGCCCGCCAAAGGGCAAGTCATCCCCACCCCCGAGCCCGGCGAGTACGTCGTGTTTGTACCCCACCTTCGTCGGGGCTTAGGCTTCCCGATGGATCCTTTTGTGAGAGGGCTCATGTTTTACTATGGGTTGGAATTCCACGACTTGGCTCCGGAGTCCATCCTCCATATTTCTTCATTCATCGTCGTCTGTGAAGCCTTCCTCCGCATTACCCCTCACTTCGGCCTGTGGCTGAAGACCTTCAATATGGAGCCGAAGATGATCGAGGGGCGTCAAGCAGAGTGCGGCGGGGCGGCTGTAAGTAGGAGGGCCGATGCCCCTTGGCCCGAGGGCTCCTTCCAAGAGGAGCTCGGCTTGTGGCAACAGGAGTGGTTTTATATTACCGCTCCCAGGGGCAGTAGGCAGAAGCCGCCGCCCGTATTCCGCTTGGGACCTCCACGACGACTGATGTCATGGGTCAACCAAGGGCTCAACTGGGGGCCGTCAAAGGACGTGCCCCTATTGCAGGGCCGGATTCGAGACCTCCAAGCGAGGGAGATCGATCTGGTCATGGTGATGCAGGTTATGCTGATTAGGCGTCTCCTGCCCTGCAAATGCCGTCCTCTCCGGCTATGGGAATTTAATCCGGAGGGACCACGGATTCTCCAACACTTCATGGGTACGACACCCGTGGAGATGTACAAATTGTTCTTCGGATCACGAGAGGTGTGTCTGGAATTGACCGAGGACGCTGGCCTAAGCTGTAATCGCCCGGATACACAAGTAAGTAGCCTTGTGTTCGGAGATACCGTTTGTTTGCCTTTTTACAATTCGCCTTTTAACCAGTTGTCCTTTAACAGGAGTGGATAGCGCAAGCAAAGCTGATACGGTGTCCGGCCCCCCTCCCAGAGACCGCGTCGGATCCCGTGCTGGTCAGGATGCTGGAGGTTGCGCCTTTAGAAGAAGGCGAAGGGGAAAATAGAGGAGCTACCGCCTCGACCAAGGAGGCTTTTGAGAAAGGGGGGATCGAGAATCCCTCCCTCCAAGGGGAGAAGAGGACCGCTTTCGAAGACCCGGAGGCCAAAGCCCCTAAACGGGGGAAGAAATCTTCACCAGAGGGTCCTGCGTCCGGGGAGGCCCCGGCCGCACAGTCTCCCCTAAAGAATCAGCCCTCCAGCGAGCCGTAAGTAGAAAAAAGGGGGTTTTGTAATAAGGGACATCCCTATTTGTGCTTCTGAGGATAACTTAAGTTTTTACCTTGTAGTTCGGATCTCCGTCCTTCGCAGATGAGCTCATCTTCGGGGGACCTTCGTCCGGAGATGGTGGATAACGAGACGCCTCCGTCCGCTGCGCCGTCGGATAGGGCGGACGAGCCTGAAGTGTCATCACGGAGGGTATCCCCGAGTCCGGCAGGGCCAAATAGTCCGGCACCTGGTGTTCGGCCGGGGGAGCTGAAGGATTTGCTTGAGAGGGCGTCTATCTCAGAAGATCACCATGCATTGATGAGTATGGTGATTGGAAGGATTTCGTCCGCCGAAGGCGTATTGCGCAATGCCGTCAGGAGTTTGCTGGCGGGGTTTGAGGTACGTAAAAATGACACACCTTTAGACAGTTTTACACATAAAGTGCGCCCTGTATAGATAGTAGCCCCTGAGACACGGTAGGTTGCCGAAAGCGACAGCGTTCCGAGGATCAAAATCGCAGGTATTAATTTTCCCCTTTCCTATGCAGGTGGCGGATAGTCCAGGGGCCAGCCGGACTGATAGAGTTGCTGAACTAAAGCGGCAACTCGATGTTGCGGATGCGGACATCGCGCTAGTCCACAGGCGACTTGACGAGTCGCAAGGTAAGTTATTTTTTTGTGGTCACCTAGTAAGGGAGCCGAAGCCCACCCCTTACAATATGTGTGCTTGACGCAGATGGTGCCGTTGCTGTGGAGAGCCTTCGGGTAGAACTTGGTCAAGCCAAGGAGCAAGCCAGAAGGAGTGATGCGGCTGCCTCGAGGGTGGTCGAGGAGTTAGAAGCCGAAAGGGCTGCACAGTGCCGAAGCAGGGAAGAGATGGCCGAAATGGCCATGAAGTTAAAAGATGCCACCGACCGCAGTGAGGTTCTTGAAAAGGAGCGCCTAGCGGAGCGAGAAGACCCGGGGAAGGCCACCGCCGAAGCCAAGGATGCCCATTCTGCAATGCGGGCTATAAAGGAGGAGCTGCGCCAGGCCGGAGACATTGTGGCTGGCAAGCCCTTTCTGCTGCGCCGAAGGTTTACGGATCCAAAGTATGCTCAGCTTGGCCAGCTGTGGTGTCCGGAGGATCCTTATATGGACTTAGCGGCGAGTGCGGCGGATGCCGTTGTGCACTTCCGAAGTCAGAAGGATCACAAGACGGAAGAGCTGTTTTGGTCTCAATTCCATAGTCCGAAGCGTTCACTTCCGCTGACCGATCGGTTGGCCGAGTGGGCTGAGCTTAATAGGTTGTCCGGACTTGCCATGACGGATATCGTGAGTCATGTCTGGGCGGATAGGCCCAAGCCGAAGAGTTATTTTGGCTTACTGCAGCAATTTCTTGGGGCGGTGCCGCATATCAAGGCGATGAAGCGGTCGACTTGCATAGAGGGTGCACGGATGGCCCTCACCTGTGTGAAGACAAATTGGACAGAGATGGATGCCACCGCTGTTGCGACCCAGGGTTCGGACGAGAGCCGGTTACCCGCCGAGCACTATTTTGGGGAAGTTCTGCGTGGTGCTCGTGTAATAGAGTCGCAGTGCTCAAAAAATGTCACGTTCAAATGAATGTTTTGGTTTGTAAAACGATGTTTATGATGTAGGCGCTTTTTGTACTTGTGCGTTCAAGTATTGAAATATCTCATGTGCGGCCGTTTATGTATACGTGTGTATAACCTGAAATATGGCAGTCGTCGGCTTCAGCCCCCACGCACAAGGTGCGGGGGTGTTCGCAAAAATAGCGCATTTTCACACTTAATCCGACGTCTCGGTCCTGTGAAGGAGGTGGTAGCATAGCAAACGAGGCAACCGGACTATAATGCTTTATCACTTTCACTTAGCCATAGGAGTTCGAGGGTGGGGCTACGATATAGCCCCTAGAGGCACCGCGCTCTCCGAATTCGGGGCGCGTATGTGCCTGACCGGGAAACGGTCCTTTGTCAAAGCGGAGGAATTCTAAACATTCTGGTAGTCGATCGAGTGGTTGACCAGTCTCTCACTGTATCATGACAGTCAGTTTTCGGCTTTCTCTACTGAGGTGCTCGCCTAGCCGAACCGGGGCACAATCGCAGTAGTTCTCCTGGTGCCGCATTAGCCGATGATACGGAACATAAGGCAGAAAAACACAGGAGCCGGGCAAACCCAACATTTGACCAAAGACATGATTCGGAGCTGATGCATATAAGTCCTAACTCGAGACGCCGAATACTCCCTGAGGTGTTCGGTCTTTATAATGACGGGCAGAACAATGCCCTAAGCCCCTAGTGTCCAGGTACGGGCAAGGTCCTCTGACGCGGCCGATGCCAAAACGTCAGTATCCTCTATGGTTATAATGAGAAACCAGGGGATTATAGCAACAAGAGACAGTAAAAAAGGTTTACGCAGGGTCTTAATCTGAAAAGAATCCTTGCAACGGGTCCCTACTGCACGTCTGCGCCTGTGTCTCCATTGTGCCGTATCCTGGACGGGTGTGCATGTTGTTCATCTGTAAAAAGAGAGGAACTTAGTTTGAAAGGAAATCGTGCGAAAAGTGCATTAAAAATTGAAACATTAATGAATGAATAAAGCTGAGCCTATATTACCTCATTATTGCTTATACGCACAACCCCTTGTGAAGGGGTGTGTGGCTAGGGAGCCCCTAGCTTATTTATGCCGGACTCGTCTAGCCGTGTCCGGGGTCTTGAACGACCTTTTAATGAAATGATGCCGCGTGGACCGGGCATTTTAAGTGTAAGAGACGCGTAATGTGGTATTGCGTTAAAGCAGACAAAAGCTTCACGTCCCAATAGTGCTTGATAGCTACTTTTGAATGGGGCGACATGAAAGATTAGCTTTTCGCGTCGGAAGTTGTCGGGTGACCCGAACACAACTTCTAGCAGTAAGGAGCCCGTACACTTGGCGTAAGGGCCTGGCGTCACTCCTTTGAAGGAAGTGCGGCTATATCGAATTTTAGTAAGGTCTATGCCCAACTTGCGGATTGTGTCCGGATATAGCAGATTTAAATTGCTGCCGCCGTCCATCAGGACTTGTGTAAATTGTAGTCCATCGATTATAGGATCCAGTATCAGAGCAGTCCATCCTGCGTTTCGAATACTTCTGGCATAATCCAGGTGGTCGAAAGTGATTGGTTTTGACATACAATCTCTAGGTTCCGCTGGGGTGGACCGTGCGACACCTACTTTAGCGGGTGCCGCATTGTTTTTCCGTACTATCACATGAAGTGAGTTTACTGTTTTGACGTCTTGTGGGAAAGTCTTTTGTTTTCCGGCGCACTGCTGGTGGGGCTCGTCATCATGCTCGCTCGGCGCGTCGAGCCCCTTGTGTTCGGCATCGAGTCGGCCGGACTGTTTGAAAACCCAACAATCTCGGTGGGTGTGGTTTGCAGGCCTTCCGGAGGTACTGTGGATTTGACATATCCAATCCAAAATTTTGTTTAAGTTGGATAGCTCGTCACTATTGTCCTTAAGAGGCAGCGTTTTGTTGTTCGGCCGCGAGCTTTTGAATCTGGTGTTGACCGCCGTGTTCTTTGGGCTTTTTTCTTTATTTCGGCCCTGATCCTTTTTGCGCCGTGATTTTCCGTTTCCATCTCTGATCTCGGATGTACTCGGGTCGCTGGTGCTGCATCTTGCTAGCCAGCTGTCTTCCCCCGCGCAAAAGCGGGTCATGAGGCTTGTTAGCGCGGCCATTATTCTCGGCTTCTCTTGGCCGAGGTGTCTGGTGAGCCATTCGTCTCGGACATTATGTTTAAAAGCTGCTAAGGCTTCGGCGTCTGGGCAGTCGACTATTTGGTTCTTTTTGGTAAGGAACCTGTTCTAGAATTTGCGCGCTGACTCTCCAGGCTGTTGAGTTATGTGACTTAAATCGTCTGCATCCGGAGGGCGGACATAAGTCCCTTGAAAATTTGCTCTAAACACTTCCTCAAGCTCCTCCCAACTTCCAATAGTATTTTCTGGGAGGCTTTTGAGCCAATGCCGAGCTGGCCCTTTGAGCTTGAGGGGTAGATATTTTATGGCGTGGAGATCATCTCCTCTAGCCATGTGTATTTGGAGGATGTAATCCTCAGTCCAGACTCCGGGGTCTGTTGTTCCGTCGTATGCCTCTATGTTTACGGGTTTGAACCCCGCTGGAAATTCATGATCCAGCACCTCATCGGTGAAACATAGTGGGTGTGCGGCGCCCCTATATTTGGGTTTGCCACTGTCTTCGAACTCTTGACGTGTTGTGTTGCTTCCTGGGGCCCTCTTTTTTGGCCCATAAATGGACCTGAGCGGGCCATCTGTTTTCCGAGGATCATGAGTCGGCTTGTGTGCAGCGCTGCTTGTCGCTTTTGGCCTGTCATCTGGTCGTCTATCCGGCCAGGCGGCCTCTTTGTTTTTTGACTGTGGGGGCTCTATGGCTTCCTCGTCAAATTCTGGCAGCAGCTTACGCTTCGGGTAGCTCTTTGTTTGGTGGCCATTGCCATATTTGTCCGCGGTCTTGAGTACTTTGCTCCACCTCATTCTGAGTATGTCTTCCGCTGTTTTGAGCTTCCTCTTTTCCTTCTTCAGACTTCTTGCAGTGGGGAGAAGTCTTTTGTGAAGGTTCTTATGCTCCGGTGGTGTGTCCGGCGTGAGATCGTCTAGACTGTTGTTTTCGCCGGGCATAGATTGATTATCTGATTCATCATGTTCGGATGGTTGCTTGGTTGCACGATCAACGCCCACTGGTTTGCCCTGCTCTGTTGCTGGGTCCTTAGGAGTGCTGTTGTTGTCGAGGCGGGACTTAGGGCGGCGCCTACATCGCCGTTTTGGCTGTTTTTCAGTGGAATTATCCTTTGCCGCTTCCCGTTGTTCCTCGTTATCGCTTCCTTTTGGGGTGTCCACCATATATACATCATGGGTTGAAGTTTCCTTCCAGTTCCCCGTAGGCGCTGGTTCTTGGTCGTCTCCGGCATCGTCGTCCATACCGTCGATGTCGTCGGAGTCGTAGTCTAGCATGTCGGTTAGATCGTCGACAGTGGCTACAAAGTGGGTGGTGGGTGGGCTTTGAATTTCTTCGTCGTCCGCATCCCAACCATCCTGACCGTAGTACGGCCAGGGCTCTCCTTATAATGAGAGATCTTTAGCGAATTTAGGATGTCGCCAAAGGGAGTCCGGCACCTTGGAGTCACGGGCTTTATAGGGGACAAGGTCAGTATTCGGCTCCATCGCCGTGGAAGTTGCAGCTCCCGAGACGTTGTTGGGCCTCCAAGTGCAGAGGTTTGTAGGAAAGTAGCAAATTTCCCTCAAGTGGATGACCTAAGGTTTATCACTCCGTAGGAGGCGTAGGATGAAGATGGTCTCTCTCAAACAACCCTGCAACCAAATAACAAAGAGTCTCTTGTGTCCCCAACACACCCAATACAATGGTAAATTGTATAGGTGCACTAGTTCGGCAAAGAGATGGTGATACAAGGGCAATATGGATGATAGATAAAGGTTTTTGTAATCTGAAAATATAAAAACAGCAAGGTAACTAATGATAAAAGTGAGCGTAAATAGTATTGCAATGGTAGGAAACAAGACATAGGGTTCATACTTTCACTAGTGCAAGTTCTCTCAACAATAATAACATAATTGGATCATATAACTATCCCTCAACATGCAACAAAGAGTCACTCCAAAGTCACTAATAGCGGAGAACAAACAAAGAGATTATGGTAGGGTACGAAACCACCTCAAACTTATTCTTTCGGATCAATCTATTCAAGAGTTTGTACTAGAATAACACCTTAAGACAAAAAATGAACCAAAACCCTAATGTCACCTAGATACTCCATTGTCACCTCAAGTATCCGTGGGCATGATTATACGATATGCATCACACAATCTCAGATTCATCTATCCAACAACACAAAGCACTTCAAAGAGTGCCCCAAAGTTTCTACAGGAGAGTCAAGACGAAAACGTGTGCCAACCCTTATGCATAGGTTCATCGGCAGAACCCGCAAGTTGATCACCAAAACATACATCAAGTGGATCACATGATATCCCATTTTCACCACAGATAAGCACGGCAAGGCATACATCAAGTGTTCTCAAATCCTTAAAGACTCAATCCGATAAGATAACTTCAAAGGGAAAACTCAATTCATTACAAGAGAGTAGAGGGGGAGAAACATCATAAGATCCAACTATAATAGCAAAGCCCGCGATACATGAAGATCGTGCCATAGAGAGAACACGAGAGAGAGAGAGAGATCAAACACATAGCTACTAGCACATACCCTCAGCCCCGAGGGTGAACTACTCCCTTCTCATCATGGAGAGCACCGGGATGATGAAGATGTCCACCGGTGAGGGATTCCCCCTCCGCCAGGATGCCGGAACGGGCTCCCGAGAGGTTTTTGGTGGCTACAGAGGCTTGCGGCGGCGGAACCCCCGATCTATCTTCGTATTCGTTGGTTTTAGGGTATATGGGAATATATAGGCGAAAGAAGTCGGTCGGGGGAGTCTCGAGGGGCCCACGAGACAGGGGGGGAATGCCCTCCTATCTCCTGGCCTCCTAGAAGCTTCCCTGGCTTGTACTCCAAGTCTCCCGGATCATGTTCGTTCCAAAACTCACGCTCCCGAAGGTTTCATTTCGTTTGTACCCTGTTTGATATTCCTTTTCTTCGAAACACTCAAATAGGCAATAAAACAGCAATATGGGCTGGGCCTCCGGTTAATAGGTTAGTCCCAAAAGTAATATAAAAGTGTATAATAAAGCCTGTAATCATTCAAAACAGATAATAAAATAGCATGAATGCTTCATAAATTATAGATACGTTGGAGACGTGTCATGGTGTTATGTGAACGTCGACTACGTGACACTTCACCATTATTTGGGCCTAGAGGAAGGCATCGGGAAGTAATAAGTAGATGATGGGTTGCTAGAGTGACAGAAGCTTAAACCCTAGTTTATGTATTGCTTCCTAATTGGCTGATTTGGATCCACTTGTTTCATGCTATGGTTAGGTTTACCTTAATACTTCTTTTGTAGTTGCGGATGCTTGCAATAGGGGTAATCATAAGTTGGATGCTTTTCCAAGAAAGAGCAGTACCCAAGCACCGGTCCACCCACATATCTAATTTCAAAGTAACGAACGCGAATCATACAAACGTGATGAAAACTAGCTTGACGATAATTCCCATGTGTCCTCGGGAGCGCTTTTCTCTATATAAGAACTTTTCCAGGCTTGCCCTTTGCTACAAAAAGAATTGGCCCACCTTGCTGCACCTTATTTACTTTTATTGCTTGTTACCCGTTACAAATTATCTTATCACAAAACTATCTGTTACCTACAATTTCAGTGCTTGCAGAGAATACCTTACTGAAAACCGCTTGTCATTTCCTTCTGCTCCTCGTTGGGTTCAACACTCTTACTTATTGAAAGGACTACGATAGATCCCCTACACTTGTGGGTCATCAAGACTCTTTTCTGGCATCGTTGTCGGGGAGTGAAGGGCCTTTGGTAAGTGGAACTTGGTAAGGAAACATTTATATAGTGTGCTGAAATTTACTGTCACTTGTTACTATGGAAACTAATCCTTTGAGGGGCTTGTTCGAGGTATCTTTACCCCTACCAGTAGAGCAAAGAGTTGCTCCTCAACCTACTGAACCTATTGAAATTTTTTACTTTGAAATTCCTTCGGGTATGGTAGAGAAACTGCTAGCTAATCCCTTTGTAGGAGATGGAACATTGCATCCTGATTTACACCTTATCTATGTGGATGAAGTTTGTTGATTATTTAAGCTTGCAGGTATGCCCGATGATGTTATTAAGAAGAAGGTTTTCCCTTTATCTTTGAAGGGAGATGCATTGACATGGTATAGGCTATGTGATGATATGGGATCCTAGGACTATAAACGATTGAAATTGGAATTTCACCAGAAGTTTTATCCTATGCATCTTGTTCATCGTGATAGCAATTATATATATAATTTCTAGCCTCGCGAAGGGGAAAGTATCGCTCAAGCTCGGGGGAGGCTTAAGTCAATGTTATATTCATGCCCCAATCATGAGCTTTCAAGAGAAATGATTATTCCAAACTTTTATGCTCGGCTTTCTCTCAACAATCACACCATGCTTGATACTTCTTGTGCTGGGTCTTTTATGATGAAGACTATTGAATTAAAATGGGATTTGTTGGAAATAATTAAACGCAACTCTGAAGATTGGGATTCCGACGATGGTAAGGAGTCAGGTATGACACCAAAGTTTGATTGTGTTAAATCTTTTATGGATACCGATGCTTTTCGTGGATTTAGCACTAAATATGGACTTGACTCTGAGATAGTAGCTTCTTTCTGTGAATCATTTGCTACTCATGTTGACCTCCCTAGGGAGAAGTGGTTTAAATATAATCCTCCTATAGAAGTAAAAGTAGTTGCACCTATTACATTTGAAGAAAAGACTATCACTTATAATGATCCTATTGTTCCTTCCACTAATATTGAGAAACCGCCTTTCCTTGTTAGGATAAAGGATCATGCTAAAGCTTCAACTGTGGTTCGTAAGAGTAATACTAGAACATATACACCCCCTGAGCAAATTAAAGTTGAACCTAGTATTGCTATGGTTAAATATCTCTTGGCTGATAATATTGATGGGCATGTTACTTATTTCTGTGAACAAGTTGCTAGAATTGCTAGACCCGACGCTAAGAAACATAGACCTGTTGTAGGCATGCTTGTTATTTCTGTTAAAATAGGGGATCATTGTTATCATACCTTATTCTATACATGAAGAAATTATGCATGATATTGCACCTGCTGAGGTAGAAGAAATTGATGTTACAATTAAGCTTGCTAATAGAGATACTATTTCACCAATTGGGATTGTTAGAGATGTTGAAGTCTTGTGTGGGAAAGTTAAATATCCTGTTGATTTTCTTGTTCTTGGTTCCCCACAATACAACTTTTGTGCCATTATATTTGGTAGACCCTTCTTGAATACTGTTAATGCTAAGATAGATTGCGAAAAGGATGTTGTTACTATTTGTTTGGGAGATATGTCTCATGAGTTTAATTTTGCTAAGTTTCATAGACAACCCCATGATAAAGACTTGCCTAGTAAGGATGAAATTATTGGTCTTGCTTCTATTTCCATGCCTCCTAAAGAACCTTTAGAACAATATTTGCTAGACCATGAAAATGATATGTTTATGAATGAAAGAAGGGAAATAGATGAAGTATTCTTTAAACAGGGACCTATTTTGAAACACAACTTGCCTGTTGAAATCTTAGGGGATCCTCCACCACCCAAGGGTGGTCCCGTGTTTGAGCTTAAACCATTACCTGATACTCTTAAAATGCTAATCTTGATGAAAAGACGATATATCATGTTATTATTAGTGCTAACCTTTCAGAGCAGGAAGAGGAAAGATTATTGCAAACTCTGAAGAAGCACCGTGCTTCTATTGGATATACTCTTGATGATCTTAAGGGCATTAGTCCCACTCTATGCCAACACAAAATAAAATTGGAGGAAGACGCCAAACCAGTCATTGATCACCAACGACGATTAAATCCTAAGATGAAGGAAGTGGTAAGAAAAGAAATACTAAAGCTCCTCGAGGCAGGTATAATTTATCCCGTTGCTGATAGTCAGTGGTAAGTCCTGTCCACTGTGTCCCTAAGAAGGGAGGTATTACTGTCGTTCCTGATGATAAAGATGAATTGATCCCGCAAAGAATTATTACAGGTTATAGGATGGTAATTGATTTCTGCAAATTAAATAAAGCTACTAAAAAAGATCATTACCCTTTACCTTTTATTGATCAAATGCTAGAAAGACTATCCAAACATACACATTTTTGCTTTCTAGATGGTTACTCTGGTTTCTCTCAAATACCCGTGTCAGCGGAGGATCAAGAAAAGACCACTTTTACTTTCCCTTTCGGTACCTTTGCTTATAGACGTATGCCTTTTGGTTTATGCAATGCACCTGCTACCTTTCAAAGATGCATGATGGCTATATTCTCTGACTTTTGTGAGGTATTCATGGATGACTTCTCCATTTATGGATCCTCTTTTGATGATTGCTTGAGCAACCTTGATCGAGTTTTGCAGAGATGTGAAGATACTAGTCTTGTCTTGAATTGGGAAAAGTGCCGCTTTATGGGTAATGAAGGCATTGTCTCGGGGCATAAAATTTTTGAGAAAGGTATTGAAGTTGATAAGGCTAAAGTTGATGCTATTGAAAAGATGCCATGTCCCAAGGACATTAAAGGTATAAGAAGTTTTCTTGGTCATGCTGGTTTTTATAGGAGGTTCATTAAGGACTTTTCTAAAATCTCTAGGCCTCTGACCAATCTATTGCAAAAAGATATTCCTTTTGTCTTTGATGATGATTGTGTAGAAGCATTTGAAATACTTAAGAAAGCTTCGATTTCCGCACCTATTGTTCAGCCACCTGATTGGAATTTACCCTTTGAAATTATGTGTGATGCTAGTGATTATGCTGTAGGTGCTGTTCTAGGACAAAGAGTTGATAAGAAACTAAATGTTATTCAATATGCTAGTAAAACTCTAGACACTGCCCAGAGAAATTATGCTAGTACTGAAAAAGAATTCTTAGCAGTTGTATTTGCGTGCGATAAGTTCAGACCTTATATTGTTGATTCTAAAGTAACTATTCACACTGATCATGCTGCTATTAAATATCTTATGGAAAAAAAGATGCTAAACCTAGACTTATTAGATGGGTTCTCTTGCTACAAGAATTTGATTTGCATATTATTGATAGAAAGGGAGCTGAGAACCCTGTTGCAGACAACTTGTCAAGGTTAGAGAATGTTCTTGATGACCCATTACCTATTGATGATAGCTTTCCTGATGAACAATTAGCTGTCATAAATGCTTCTCATACTGCTCCATGGTATGCTGATTATGCTAATTACATTGTTGCTAAATTTATACCACCTAGTTTCACATTCCAGAAAAAGAAAAAGTTCTTCTATGATTTAAGACATTACTTTTGGGATGACCCACACCTTTATAAAGAAGGAGTAAATAGTGTTACCAGACGTTGTGTACCTGAGCATGAACAGGAATAGATCCTACGCAATTGTCACTCCGAGGCATATGGAGGACACCAGGCTGGAGATAGAACTGCACATAAGGTATTGTAATCCGGTTTTTATTGGCCTACTCTCTTCAAAGATGCCCGTAAGTTTGTCTTGTCTTGTGATGAATGTCAAAGAATTGGTAATATTAGTAGATGTCAAGAAATGCCTATGAATTATTCTCTTGTTATTGAACCATTTGATGTTTGGGGCTTTGATTATATGGGACCGTTTCCTGCCTATAATGGATATACACATATTTTAGTTGTTGTTGATTACGTTACTAAGTGGGTAGAAGCTATTCCAACTAGTAGTGCTGATCATAACACCTCTATTAAGATGCTTAAAGAAGTTATTTTTCCGAGGTTTGGAGTCCCTAGATACTTAATGACTGATGGTGGTTCACAATTTATTCATGGCGCTTTTCGTAAAATGCTTGCTAAGTATGATGTTAATCATAGAATTGCATCTCCTTATCACCCACAGTCTAGTGGTCAAGTAGAATTGAGTAATAGAGAGCTCAAATTAATTTTGCAAAAGACTGTCAGTAGATCTAGAAAGAATTGGCCCAAGAAACTTGATGATGCATTATGGCCTATAGAACTGCATATAAGAATCTAATGGGTATGTCTCCGTATAAACTAGTTTATGGAAAAGCATGTCACTTACCTCTCGAACTTGAACATAAGGCATATTGGGCCATTAAAGAGATCAATTATGATTTCAAACTTGCCGGTGAGAAGTGGTTATTTGACATTAGCTCACTTGATGAATAGAGAACCCAAGCCTATGAGAATGCCAAACTGTTTAAAGAAAAAGTTAAAAGATGGCATGACAAAAGGATACAAAAGCGTGAGTTTAATGTAGGTGATTATGTGTTGCTATTCAACTCTCGTTTAAGATTTTTTATAGAAAAACTTCTCTCTAAATGGTAAGGCCCTTACGTTATCGAGGAAGTATATCGTTCCGGTGCCATAAAATTCAACAACTTCGAAGGCACAAATCCGAAGGTGGTGAATGGTCAAAGAATCAAACATTACATCTCAGGTAATCCTATAAATGTTGAAACTAATATTATTGAAATTGTAACCTCGGAGGAATACATAAGAGACACTTTCCAGAACATTTCAGACTCCGAAAAGGAATGGGTATGTGGTACGGTAAGTAAACCGACTCCAAAACAGTTCTAATAGCAATTTTTCTCCGTTTTGGAATATTTAAGAAAATAGGAAAATAAGAAGTAGTCCGGGAAGGACACGAGGCATCCACGAGGGTGGAGGGCATGCCCTACCCCCCTGGGCGTGCCCCCCTGCCTCGTGGGCACCTCGTGCGCTCTCCGGGCTCCGTTTTCTTGCACGATACTTCTTTCGGCCGGGAAAATTCATTATATAATCTACCAAAGGTTTTGACCACCGTATCATGAAAAATCCTCTGCCTTTGTTTCGAGCTATTTTTCTGACAGATCTAGAGCAGCATGATGTCTTCAAGCGCCCCCAAGGACAAGTTTTTCGAGAGGATCATCAACCCCTACCTCGCGAAGGTGCTGCATCACCCTCAAACCATTGAGATGCGTGAGTGGGTGCTGCACATCCGCGATGTGGAGGGACCAAGGAGTACCGAAAGCGTGGAGACAAAGCTCGAGACAATGGAACAACATGTTTTCAAGTGCCAAGGGATGGTGGAACGCGGACTCAATGCCAACCAGATGATGATCACGGAGGTCACCAACAACCACAAGTTGGACGCCAAGAACATTGAGGAGACCATCTTCAAGCTTCATGAGAAAATGGAGCACCTCCAAGCCCAGATCTATGACCTGCAAAACCAAAACTGTGGGTATGAATTTAGATTCAAGAGGATGAGTTTGGCTGTAGATTAGAGGATCCCGGAGACTCGATCATCCTTCTATGATGGTGAGCCTATGCCTTGGAAGATGGACGGCAAGCCCACATCATCAACAACTCCATCATCACCACCTCCGAGGACATAATCACATGGGTATGGGCACTCCCCTTGGCAACTGCCAAACTTGGGGGAGGTGCCCCGGTATCGTATCACCATCACACTCCTATCTTTACCGTTTTACTTAGTTCGATCCTTTTGGTAATATCTTGATCTAGTAGAATAAAGTTTTGGTATGAATTAGTTTTGAGTTTTGCTTTGTGATCCCTCTATGTAATCGAGTCTGTGAGCTTTATATAATAAAGATTAGTGTTGAGTCAATGGCTTTGCTATCTTGCTATGATCTTCAGGAAATAAAAGAATAAAAAGGAATAAAAGAGTTCATGTTGCTCTTATGGATAGTAATGACGTATGATGATTAAAAGTTGCCGAGAGTTGGCAAACGTAGTTTTGGTCATCGTTGCAATTAATATGAAGTAATAAGGAAAGAGAGGTTTTCACATATAAATACACTATCTTGGACATCTTTTATGATTGTGAGCACTCATTAAAGTATGACATGCTAAAGAGTTGATGTTGGACAAGGAAGACAACGTAATGGGTTATGTTTTCTCACAACTCAGTTAAAGTATATTGTCATGGATCATTCCAACATGTTGAGCTTGCCTTTCCCCCTCATGCTAGCCAAATTCCTTGCACCAAGTAGAGATACTACTTGTGCTTCCAAATATCCTTAAACCCAGTTTTGCCATGAGAGTCCACCAGACCTACCTATGGATTGAGTAAGATCCTTCAAGTAAGTTGTCATGTTGCATGCAATAAAAATTGCTCTCTAAATATGTATGACTTATTAGTGTGGAGAAAATAAGCTTTTTATGATCTTGTGATATGGAAGTAATAAAAGCGACGGACTGCATAATAAAGGTTCATATCACAAGTGGCAATATAAAGTGACGTTCTTTTGCATTAAGATTTCGTGCATCCAACCCTAAAAGCACCTGACAACCTCTGCTTCCCTCTGCGAAGGGCCTATCTTTTACATTATGAAAGAGTCAAGGTGATCTCCACCTTTCCTTTTTATATTTTATCCTTTGGCAAGCACCTCGTGTTGGAAAGATCCTGATATATATATATATATCCAATTGGATGTAAGTTAGCATGAACTATTATTGTTGACATTATCCTTGAGGTAAAAGGTTGGGAGGCAACACAATAAGCCCCTATCTTTCTCTGTGTCCGATTAAAACTCCATAACCATAAGTATTGCGTGAGTGTTAGCAATTGTGAAAGACTAAATGATAGTTGAGTATGTGGACTTGCTGAAAAGCTCTTATGTTGACTCTTTCCTATGTTATGATAAATTGCAATTGCTTCAATGACTGATATTATAGTTTGTTAGTTCTCAATGAAGTTTCTAAATCATACTTGACATTGTGAATAGATTGTTACTTGAGCATAAGAAATCATATGACAATATATATATATATATATATATATATATATATATATATATATATATGTGTGTGTGTGTGTGTGTGTGTGTGTGTGTGTGTGTGTGTGTGTGTGTGTGTGTGTTGCTGTTATAAGAATGATCATGATGCCCTCATGTCCGTATCTTATTTTTATCGACACCTCTATCTCTAAACATGTGGACATATTTTTCGATATCGGCTTCCGCTTGAGGACAAGCAAGGTCAAAGCTTGGGGGAGTTGATTGCTACGTCTTGAGCTTGCGTTGGTTTTCCTTGAAGAGGAAAGGGTGATGCAGCAATAGTAGCGTAAGTATTTCCCTCAGTTTTTGAGAACCAAGGTATCAATCCAGTAGGAGGCTCCTCAAAAGTCCCACGCACCTACGCAAACAAACAAGAACCTCACAACCAACGCAGTAAAGGGGTTGTCAATCCCTTCACGGTAAATTGCAAAAGTGAGATCTGATAGAGATAATATGATAAGATAAATATTTTTGGTATTTTTATGATATAGATGGAAAAGTAAAGATGCAAATAAAAGTAGATGGAAAACTTATATGATAAAAGATAGACCCGGGGGCCATAGGTTTCACTAGTGGCTTCTCTCAAGATAGCATAAGTATTACAGTGGGTGAACAAATTACTGTCGAGCAATTGATAGAAAAGCGCATAGTTATGAGATTATCTAGGCATGATCATGTATATAGGCATCACATCCGTGACAAGTAGATCAAAACGATTCTGCATCTACTACTATTACTCCACACATCGACCGACTCCTGCCTGCATCTAGAGTATTAAGTTCATAAGAACAGAGTAATGCATTAAGAAATATGACATGATGTAGAGGGATAAACTCATGCAATATGACATAAACAATACAATACATGCCTTGCTACCCCTGCTGTCACTGGGAAAGGACACCGCAAGTTTGAACCCAAAGCTAAGCACTTCTCCCATTGGAAGAAAGATCAATCTAGTAGGCCAAACCAAACTGATAATTCGAAGAGACTTGCAAAGATAACTTAATCACATGTAAAAGAATTCAAAGGAGATTCAAATATTTCTCATAGATAAACTTGATCATAAACCCACAATTCATCGGATCTCGACAAACACACCACAAAAAGAGTTACATCGAATAGATCTCCAAGAAGATCGAGGATAACTTGATATTGAGATTCAAGAGAGAGAAGAAGCCATCTAGCTAATAACTATGGACTCGAAGGTCTGTGGTAAACTACTCACAACTCATCGGAGAGGCCTTGGAGATGATGTAGAGGCCCTCCCTGGTCGATTCCCCCTCCGGCGGAGCGCCGGCGAAGGCTCCGAGATGGGATCTCGCGAATACAGAAGGTTGCAGCGGTGGAATTAGGTTTTAGTGGTGCTCCTAGATGTTTTCAGGGTACGTGGGTATATATAGGAGGAAGAAGTAGGTCGGTGGATGCTCGAGGGGCCCACGAGGGTGGGGGCGCACCGGGCACCTTCGTGGCCGCCTCCTCTGTTGCTTGACGTCCACTCCAAGTCCCCTAGATCACGTTTGTTCCAAAAAGATCGCTCCCGAAGGTTTCATTCTGTTTGGACTCCGTTTGATATTCCTTTTCTTCGAAACACTGAAATAGGCAAAAAAACAGCAATTCGGGTTGGGCCTCCAGTTAGTAGGTTAGTCCCAAATATGATATAAAAGTGTAAAGTAAAGCCCATAAACATCCAAAACGGGTAATATAATAGCATGGAACAATCAAAAATTATAGATACATTGGAGACGTATCAAGCATCCCCAAGCTTAATTCCTGCTCGTCCTCGAGTAGGTAAATGATAAAAACAGAATTTTTGATGTGGAATGCTACCTAGCATAATTATCAATGTAATTTTATTTATTGTGGCATGAATGTTCAGATCCAAATGATTCAAAATAAAAGTTCATATTGACATAAGAAATAGTAATACTTCAAGCATACTAATCAAAGCAATCATGTCTTCCTAACATGGCTAAAGAAGGTTATCCCTACAAAATCATATAGTCTGGCTGTTCCTCTATCTTCATCACACAAAGTATTTAATCATGCAGAACCCCGATGACAAGCCAAGCAATTGTTTCATACTTTAGTAATCTCAAACTTTTTCAACTTTCACGCAATACATGAACGTGAGCCATGGATATAGCACTATATGTGGAATAGAATGGTGGTTGTGGAGAAGACAAAAAGGAGAAGATAGCCTCACATCAACTAGGCGTATCAACGGGTTATGGAGATGCCCATTAATAGATATCAATGTAAGTGAGTAGATTGCCATGCAACGGATGCACTAGAGCTATAAATGTATGAAAGCTCAACAAAAGAAACTAAGTGGGTGTGCATCCAATTTGCTTGCTCACGAAGACCTAGGGCATTTTGAGGAAGCCCATCATTGGAATATACAAGCCAAGTTCTATAATGAAAAATTCCCACTAGTATATGAAAGTGACAACATATGAGACTATCTATCATGAAGATCATGGTGCTACTTTGAAGCACAAGTGTGGTAAAAAGGATAGTAGCATTGTCCCTTCTCTCTTTTTCTCTCATTTTTTTATTTGGCCTTTATCTTTTTTTTAAAAGTCCGAAGTCTCATCCCGACTTGTGGGGGAATCATAGTCTCCATCATCCTTTCCTCAATTGGGACAATGCTCTAATAATGAAGATCATCACACTTTTATTTACTTACAACTCGATACTTAGAACAAGACATGACTTTATATGAATGCCTCCGGCGGTGTACCGGGATATGCAACGAATCAAGAGTGACATGTATGAAAAATTATGAAGGTGGCCTTGCCACAAATACGATGTCAACTACATGATCATGCAAAGAGCAATATGACAATGATGATGCGTGTCATATAAACGGAACGATGGAAAGTTGCATGGCAATATATCTCAGAATGGCTATGGAAATGCCATAATAGGTAGGTATGGTGGCTATTTTGAGGAAGGTATATGGTGGGTGTATGGTACCGGCGAAAGTTGCGCGGCACAAGAGAGGCTAGCAATGGTGGAAGGGTGAGAGTGCGTATAATCCATGGACTCAACATTAGTCATAAAGAACTCATATACTTATTGCAAAAATCTACAAGTCATTGAAAACAAAGTACTACACGCATGCTCCTAGGGGTATAGATTGGTAGGAAAAGACCATCGCTCGTCCCCGACCGCCACTCATAAGGAAGACAATCAACAAATAAAATTGTGCTCCAACTTCATCACAAAGCGGTTCACCATACGTGCATGCTATGGGAATCACAAACTTCAACACAAGTATTCTTTAAATTCATAATCACCCAACTAGCATGACTCTAATATCACCACTTCTATATCTCAAACCAATTATCAAGTATCAAATTGATCATAGCATCCAATTCACTTTCTATGATAGTTTTTATTATACCCAACTTGGATGCCCATCATTCTAGGACCAATTTTATAACCATAGAAAATACCATGCTGTTCTAAGATACTCCCAAAATAATATAAGTGAATCATGAGAGATCAACAATTTCTACAAAATTAAGCCATCGCCGTGCTCTAAAAGATATAAGTGAAGCACTAGAGCAAAAATTATCTAGCTCAAAAGATATAAGTGAAGCACATAGAGTATTCTAATAAATTCTAAATAAAGTGGGCTTCTCCCAAAAGATGTGTACAGCAAGGATGATTGTGGTAATCTAGAAATAAAAGACTAATATCATACAAGATGCTCCAAGCAAAACACATATCATGTGGCGAATAAAAATATAGCTCCAAGTAAAGTTACCGATAGACGAAGACGAAAGAGGGGATGCCTTCCGGGGCATCCCCAAGCTTAGGCTTTTGGTTATCCTTGAATATCTTGGGGTGCCATGGGCATCACCAAGCTTAGGCTCTTGCCACTCCTTATTCCATAGTCCATCAAATCTTTACCCAAAACTTGAAAACTTCACAACACAAAACTCAACAGGAAATCTCATAAGCTCCGTTAGTGCAAGAAAGAAAAACCACCACATAAGGTACTGTAATGAACTCATTATTTATTTATATTGTTTTTAAACCTACTGTATTCCAACTTCTCTATGGTTCATACCCCTTAATACTAGCCATAGAAGCATCAAAATAAGCAAACACCACACGAAAAACAGAATCTGTCAAAAACAGAACAGTCTGTAGAAATCTGTAACTCTAGAATACTTCTGGAACTCTAAAACTCCTACACAAATAGGAAGTCCTGGGAAATTTGTCTATTGAACTAAAGCAAAAATAATCAACGCAAAATCACGTTTCTGTGAATTACTAAAATTATTTTCGTGCGCGCAAAGTTTTTGTTTTTCAGCAGAATCAAATTAACTATCACCATAGGTTATCCTATAGGTTCTACTTGGCACGAACACTAACTAAAACATGAAAACACATCTAAACAGAAGCTAGATGAAATATTTATTACTAAACAAAAGCAAAAAAGCAAGAAACAAAAATAAAATTGGGTTGCCTCCCAAGAAGCGCTATCGTTTAACGCCTCTAGCTAGGCATAAAAGCAAGGATAGATCTAAGTAGTGCCATCTTTGGCATTCGGAAAGAAAAGAGAGAATTTCCTTTCTATGGCATTCATCCTTCTATTTTGGGAAATCACATGGCCATTAATGGAGGAAGTAAGATTAAGCAGGTTACGGAAATTTGCATCTAAGCTAGCCTTCATCTCTTTGATAATTTTGTTTTGATAAAAGCACAAGAGAGTGGTAGATTCAACCTTATAATTCATGGGGTGCCCAAATATAGTTTTCATTTTTTCATAGGTATCTATAGCATCCCCCTCAAGAAAACCTTCTTCAAAAATGGAATCTATAACTTGCTTGAAAGAAGCGGGTAAGCCAACATAGAAACTTTTTAGGTAAACTTCAATTTGATATTGTGGCACATAGCTAGCCCGAATCCTTAATAACCTATCCCAAGCATCTTTTAAAGACTCATCAAGTAAACAACGAAAAATTACGGAGTCATCTTCATAAAAATTATTCAAACTCTCAATGGTGACCCCGGTAGATCTTTCCATAGCATCATTCTTTATGAGCTTAGAGAGGATAGAGGGACTATCCAAGGTACTAAAACCCTGTAAAGGACCCTTAGTTTTTTTGATTCGGCCATGGCAACGGGAAGGCAAACGGTAAAGAGAGGGAGAATAAAACGGCAAGGGTGAAGTGGGGGGAGAGGAAAACGAGAGGCAAATGGCAAATAATGTAGTGCGAGGGAGATGAGTTTGTGATGGGTACTTGGTATGTCTTGACTTGAGCGAAGACTTCCCCGGCAACGGCGCCAGAAATCCTTCTTGCTATGTCTTGAGCTTGCGTTGGTTTTCCTTGAAGAGGAAAGGGTGATGCAGCAATAGTAGCGTAAGTATTTCCCTCAGTTTTTGAGAACCAAGGTATCAATCCAGTAGGAGGCTCCTCAAAAGTCCCACGCACCTACGCAAACAAACAAGAACCTCACAACCAACGCAATAAAGGGGTTGTCAATCCCTTCACGGTAAATTGCAAAAGTGAGATCTAATAGAGATAATATGATAAGATAAATATTTTTGGTATTTTTATGATATAGATGGAAAAGTAAAGATGCAAATAAAAGTAGATGGAAAACTTATATGATAAAAGATAGACCCGGGGGCCATAGGTTTCACTAGTGGCTTCTCTCAAGATAGCATAAGTATTACAGTGGGTGAACAAATTACTGTCGAGCAATTGATAGAAAAGCGCATAGTTATGAGATTATCTAGGCATGATCATGTATATAGGCATCACGTCCGTGACAAGTAGATCAAAACGATTCTGCATCTACTACTATGACTCCACACATCGACCGCTATCCAGCATGCATCTAGAGTATTAAGTTCATAAAGAACGGAGTAACGCCTTAAGAAAGATGACATGATGTAGAGGGATAAACTCATGCAATATGATATAAACCCCATCTTTTTATCCTCAATGGCAACAATACAATACGTGGCTTGCTGCCCCTGCTGTCACTGGGAAAGGACACCGCAAGATTGAACCTAAAGCTAAGCACTTCTCCCATTGCAAGAAAGATCAATCTAGTAGGCCAAACCAAACTGATAATTCAAAGAGACTTGCAAAGATAACTTAATCACACATAAAAGAATTCATAGGAGATTCAAATATTTCTCATAGATAAACTTGATCATAAACCCACAATTCATCGGGTCTCAACAAACACACCGCAAAAAGAGTTACATCAAATAGATCTCCAAGAAGATCGAGGAGAACTTGGTATTGAGATTCAAAGAGAGAGAAGAAGCCATCTAGCTAATAACTATGCACTCGAAGGTCTGTGGTAAACTACTCACAACTCATGGGAGAGGCCTTGGAGATGATGTAGAGGCCCTCCATGGTCGATTACCCTCCGGCGGAGCACCGGCGAAGGCTCCAAGATGGGATCTCGCGGATACAGAAGGTTGCGGCGGTGGAATTAGGTTTTCGTGGTGCTCCTGGATGTTTTCAGGGTACGTGGGGGTATATATAGGAGGAAGAAGTAGGTCGGTGAATGCTCGAGGGGCCCATGAGGGTGGGGGGCGTGCCCACCCCCGGGGGGCGTGCCGGGCACCCTCGTGGCCGCCTCCTCTGTTGCTTGACGTCCACTCCTAGTCCCCTGGATCACGTTTGTTCCAAAAAGATCGCTCCCGAATGTTTCATTCCGTTTGGACTCTGTTTGATATTCCTTTTCTTCGAAACACTAAAATAGGCAAAAAATAGCAATTCGGGCTGGGCCTCCGGTTAGTAGGTTAGTCCCAAAAATAATATAAAAGTGTAAAGTAAATCCCATAAACATCCAAAACGGGTAATATAATAGCATGGAACAATAAAAAATTATAGATACATTGGAGACGTATCATTGATACGTCCATTTTGCATCATGCTTTTATATCGATATTTATTGCATTATGGGCTGTTATTACACGTTATGTCACAATACTTATGGCTATTCTCTCTTATTTTACAAGGTTTACATGAAGAGGGAGAATGCTGGCAGCTGGGATTCTGGGCTGGAAAAGGAGCAAATATTAGAGTCCTATTCTGCACAGCTCCAAAAGTCCTAAAACTCCACAAAAGTCATTTTGGGAATTAATAAAAAATATTCAGCTGAACAAATACCTGAGGGGGCCACCCACCACCCACAAGTGTGGGGGCGCGCCCTACCCCCTGGGCGCACCCCCTGTCTCGTGGGCCACCTGGCAGCCCTCCGGTGCCCATCTTCTGCTATATGAAGTCTTTTACCTTGGAAAACATCATAAGCAAGCTTACGGGATGAAACTCTACCGCCACGAGGCGGAACCTTGGCGGAACCAATCTAGGGCTCTGGTGGAGCTGTTCTGCCGGGGAAACCTCCCTCCGGGAGGGGGAAATCATCACCACCGTCATCACCAACGATCCTCTCATCAGGAGGGGGTGAATCTCCATCAACATCTTCACCAGCACCATCTCCTCTAAAACCCGAGTTCATCTCTTGTATCAAATCTTTGTATCAAAACCTCAGATTTGGTACCTGTGGGTTGCTAGTAGTGTTGATTTCTCCTTGTAGTTGATGCTAGTTGGTTTATTTGGTGGAAGATCATATGCTTAGATCGTTAATGCATATTAATACCCCCCTGATCATGAGCATGAATATGCTTTGTGAGTAGTTACGTTTGTTCCTGAGGACATGGGTGAAGTCTTGCTATTAGTAGTCATGTGAATTTGGTATTCGTTCGATATTTTGATGAGATGTATGTTGTCTCTCCTCTAGTGGTGTTATGTGAACGTCGACTACATGACACTTCACCATTATTTGGGCCTAGAGGAAGGCATTGGGAAGTAATAAGTAGATGATGGGTTGCTAGAGTGACAGAAGCTTAAACCCTAGTTTATGCGTTGCTTTGTAAGGTGCTGATTTGGATCCACTTGTTTCATGCTATGGTTAGGTTTACCTTAATACTTCTTTTGTAGTTGTGGATGCTTGCAATAGGGGTTAATCATAAGTGGGATGCTTGTCCAAGAAAGGGCAGTACCCAAGCACCGGTCCACCCACATATCAAATTATCAAAGTAATGAACGCGAATCATATGAATGTGATGAAAATTAGATTGACGATAATTCCCATGTGTCCTCAGGAGCGCTTTTCTCTATATAAGAAGTTGTCCAGGCTTGTCCTTTGCTACAAAAAGGATTGGGCCACCTTGCTGCACCTTATTTACTTTCATTTCTTGTTACCCGTTACAAATTATCTTATCACAAAACTATCTGTTAGCTACAATTTCAGTGCTTGCAGAGAATACCTTACTGAAAACCGCTTGTCATTTTCTTCTACTCCTCGTTGGGTTCGACACTCTTACTTATCGAAAGAACTACGATAGATCCCCTACACTTGTGGGCCATCACCCACCAAGAAAGATCTGAGTCACATTACTTGTTTCAAGTGTGGGAAGACCGGACATTACGCCACTAAATGTTCTGAAGCAAAGAATGGAAATGGCAACGGAAGTTCTGGAAAGAATCCCAACCCCATCACTAGAGGTCAGGTGAACCACGTTAGTGTGGAGGAGATTGAGGAGCAGCCCGACGCAGCTGTGAGTAAGTTTTTGATTAATGCATTTACAACACTTGTTCTTGTCGATGCTGGTGCATCTCATTCGTTCATATCAAGGGGATTTGTGGACAAGTTTAAGTTGCCAACCTAGCCCTTAAGTCACCTATGTTAGTGAGTTCCCCAGGAGCAGAGTATATGGCTAGTAGGGGATGCTATCAGTTGCCAGTAACCATAGGTAGACATGTTTTCCCCACCGACCATATTGTCCTGGAGTCACAAGGATTGGACGTGATCCTAGGCATGGATTGGCTATCCAAGTTTGAAGGAAACATCGATTGCACCAGTAAATCAATTCTACTCACCACCTCGGAAGGAAAGAGGATCAAGTATGTGTCTAGGCATGCGCCGAGGATGACACAGGTGAATTCCCTACTGGGAGTTGTTCAGGATGAAGTACCAGTGGTGAAGGATTACCCCGATGTATTTTTGGAGGAGTTACCAGGCATGCCACCAGATCAAGACATTGAGTTTTTGATTGAGTTATTGCCAGGAACCGGACCAATATCCAAGAGACCGTATCGAATGCCCGCAAATGATCTGGAGGAAATTAAGAAGCAGATAAAGGAGTTACTAGAGAAAGGTTATATTCGACCAAGCTCATCGCCTTGGGGAGCCCTAGTGCTTCTAGTGGAGAAGAAGGATGGATCTTTGAGGATGGTTGTTGATTATCGTGCGCTGAATGAGGTGACGATCAAGAAAAAATACCCTCTGCCGATGATCAATGATTTGTTTGACCAGCTACAGGGAGCTAAGGTTTTCTCCAAGATTGATCTTCGATCAGGTTATCACCAGTTGAAGATCCGAGAGCAGGTTATACCTAAGACAGCTTTTACCATGAGGTATGGGCTATATGAGTATACAGTTATGTCATTTGGTTTGACTAATGCCCCTGCCTATTTTATGAGCATGATGAACAAGGTGTTCATGGAGTTTTTGGACAAGTTTGTCGTGGTATTCATTGATGACATATTGGTCTACTCGAAGAATGAAGAAGAGCATAAGGAACATTTGCGCTTGGTTCTTGAGAAGCTCAGGGAACATCAGTTGTATGCCAAGTTCGGCAAATGCGAGTTTTGGTTGAAGGAAGTTGGATTTATCGAACATGTTATATCCAGAGAAGGAATAGCAGTAGACCCTACCAATGTTGCATCTGTCATTAAATGGTTGGCACCCACCTCAGTGGGAGAGATCAGAAGTTTTCTTGGACTCACAGGTTATTACCGGAGATTCATTGAGAATTTTTCCAAGATAGCGAAGCCCATGATGGAGTTATTGAAGAAGGACACCAAGTTTAAATGGACTGAGGATTATGAGGCTAGTTTTCAGGAGTTGAAGAAACGTTAGGTTACAGCCCCAATGCTGATTCTCCCAGACATATGCAAGGATTTCCAAGTGTATTGCAATGCTTCACATCGAGGACTTGGAGGCGTGCTTATGCAGGACAGAAGAGTTGTTTCATATGCCTCACGACAGCTTCGACCTCATGAGTTGAATTATGCTACACATGATTTGGACTTAGCAGCCGTAGTGCATGCACTCAAGACATGGAGACACTTTCTTGTCGGTAACCGTTGTGATGTTTACACGAATCATAAGAGTTTGAAATACATCTTCACTTAGAAGGAGTTGAACCTCAGGCAAAGGAGATGGCTGGAGCTCATAAAGGATTACGACATGAGATTGCATTATCATCCAGGAAAGGCCAATGTCGTGGCAGAGGTGTTGAGTCACAAGAGTTATGTTAACATGCTCATAACCGGAGGATTACCTCAGGAGTTAGCGGACGACCTCCGAGAGCTATGCTTGGAGATAGTTCCGAGAGGTTATGTTGCAGCATTGGAAATTCAGTCCACTTTGTTGGGAGAAATCAGAGAAGCCCAGAAGACGGACAAGGAGATTGCAGAGATAAAGGAAAGGATGAGTAATGGAAAGGCTAAAGGTTTTCGTGAGGATGAGCATGACACTTTATGGTTTGAGGATCGTATCTATGTGCCTAATGACCCTGAGATCAGGAAGTTGATTCTTTAGGAGGCTCATGATTCACCCTATTCGATTCACCCAGGCAACACCAAGATGTATATAGATTTGAAGGAGGGATTCTGGTGGACAGGAATGAAGAAGGATATTGCCGAGTATGTAGTAGTATGTGATGTATGTCAAAGAGTTAAGGCAGAGCATCAGAAACCAGCAGGGTTACTACAGCCTTTGCCGATACCTGAATGGAAGTGGGATAAACTTGGCATGTATTTTATCACTCGATTACCCAGGACACGTTCAGGCTATGACTCTATCTGGGTTGTAGTTGATCGCTTGATGAAATTAGCCCATTTCATCCCCGTGAAGACAACTTATACGAGTGCTAAGTTGGCAAAGATATACATGACCAGGATTGTATGTCTGCATGGAGTTCCAAGGACCATTGTATCAGATAGAGGAACACAATTTACTTCAAAGTTTTGGAATCAGTTGCATGAAACATTGGGTACCAGGCTAGAGTTCAGTACAACCTTTCATCCACAGACAGATGGACAGACTGAGAGAGTCAATCAGATTCTCGAGGACATGTTGAGAGCTTGCACTATATTATGGATCTAGTTGGGATGATAATTTGCCCTATGGATCTCGCAGAGTTCTCCTACAACAACAGTTATCAAGCCAGTTTCAAGATGGCCCGTTTCGAAGCTTTGTAGGGAAGGAGGTGCAGGACACCATTATCATGGGATGAAGTTCGAGATAGACAGTTGTTCAGACCAGACTTAATCAGAGATTCTGAGGAGAAGGTTAAGTTGATTCAGGACAGACTCAAGATAGCGCAGTCCAGGCAGAAAAGTTATGCAGATACCAAATGCAAGGAGGTAGCCTACGAAGTCGGAGACAAAGCATATCTTTGTGTGTCCCCACTTTGAGGAGTTAAGCGATTTGGAGTCAAAGGGAAGCTAGTACCACGATTTGTAGGACCATACAGAGTTTTGGAACGCATGGGAGAAGTTGCCTATAAGTTGGAATTACCCGAAGGATTGTCAGGAGTTCATGATGTGTTTCATGTTTCCCAGTTGAAGAAGTGCCACGTAGAGATGGCTGACATTCCTCTAAGAGATACAGTGCCACTGGAGGCAATTCCGTTGGATAGTGATCTGACCTATGAAGAGAAGCCAGTCAAGATTCTCGAGTTTTCCATCCGAGTTACTCGCAGCAAAGTCATCAAGTTTTGCAAAGTTCAGTGGAGCCACCATACCGAGGAGGAAGCCACCTGGGAATGAGAAGAAGATCTCCGCAAGGACCACCCACACCTTTTTGCTGACCAACCCAAATCTCGAGGGCGAGAAGGGGGGTAGGTTTGTAACATCCCAATTTTCAATTTGGATGTTATACATAGATCATTCATATGCATTTCATATTTTATTGCATTTTGGTTTTTATTTGGTTGTGATCCAAGAAATCTTAAGCAACTCAAGGACCCAAGGAGAGAGTTGGACGTTTCTTTTAAATTTCATTTTTGAATTTATTCAAATTTGATAAAGTGGATCAATTTGATTTTCAACAATTTCTTTCCAATAATTTCAAAAAAATAAAAATAAATGAGAGAAGATAAAATGACTTCTTCAAAACAGAGGAGAAATGTTGGAAAAGAAATTTTGAAGTCGAATTATTTTATTTGAAATTTTATTCTGTTAAATTAGGAAAAAACATGCATTTTAAAAAATTGCATTTAGTCCAGAAAAATGTTCACTTTGTCCGAAATATTAGGTAGGGATGGTGAAAAATGTTTCTTGAATTTTAGGGGTTTTATTTTTAGTCTATTAGGATTTTCGTCGCGACACTGTTTAAAAAAAAGTCAACTAGGCCGCCCCAGCCGAAGCCGGGTGACGACCTAGCTTGCCTACCGCCTCCGCCATCCCGTATCACCGCTGGTGTCGTGGGAACAAACACCTATGGGGCAGGGCCGCTTTCGGTTCGGCGGGGGGCAGAGATCGCACGAAGAGCGGATCGAGGCGAAGCACACGAGCGATTTACCCAGCTTCGGAGCTCTCCGGAGAGATAATACTCCTACTGCTACATGTCTGATTGCATTGAGTTCTTGCTCGGGAGCGCAAAGTGCTATAGTACACACCAGCTGCTAACGAGACCGAGCGTGAGTGTGTTTCTGGTGTCCAACCCCCCCCCCCCCCCCCCTACGTTGCGCATGGGCCTCCTTTTATATGCTCAAGGGGTCACCGACAGGTGGCAACGTAGACAAGGGCAAAAATGGAAAAGGAATGCAGTTGGTACACCTACTTGTACAGTGTATCATACCTAACCCTGACGGCAGGGGACAAAGGCATTAAATGCCCGTCTGTGTCGCCCAAACAGTGCACAAAAGTGACCATCAGGGGCGCCACCGATTGCCATGATGGCAATCTTGTCAGCGCCGCTTGCCACCTCGCACCGCTGGCTGCACAGCCTCTTGCCACGCGCGCCTGGAACTGTCCCAGGGCGACACGTTGGTGGACGTGCTGGAGCGTAGGTACAGAGTGGTAGCTTGCCACGGCAAGCGCCTTGCCGCGGTCGTTGTCTTGTCGCGTCCGGAAGCATGTCGCTCACCGGGCCTTGCCGGGACGCGTGGCGCGTCGCGGCAAGTTCCTTGAGATGCCTTGGTTGGCGTTCCCGGCAAGGTCCTCTTGTCGGGGCGTTGTCCTTCCCGGCAAGCTCCTCTTGCCGGGGCCTTGTCTTCTTGGCTTGAACACTTTGTTCTTGAATGGCTCCAAAGGAACCACGGAGGACCTTGGCGGTCACCCGGCAAGCTTTGCCGCGGGTCGCTGCGACTGCCCATGCACAAGTTCGGGATACTAGGGTACCCCTACTCTAGTACACCGACAGGAGCCCCCGGGCCTGGGCCACACACGGTGCCGAGCGCTGTTGGGCCAGGCCCAAAACAGGGCACGGGCACGCGCAGCCTGGGTTACGCTGCATCTTACTCCGTATCCACTGCGCCCTCTGTCGTGGTTCTAAGTCTGACAGTAGAGTGGGGGGGTATGTATGAAGAGGCAAGGTCCTAGCTATGGAGCAGTTGTAAACATAAGAGATGTACGATTTCAGGCCCTTCTCAGAGGAGGTAACAGCCCTACGTCTCGAAGCCCGGAGGCGGTCGAGTGGATTATGTGTATATGGATTACAGGGGTGCGAACCCTTTACACTGAGGAGGGGGGTGGCTTATATAGTGCCTGCCAGACTCCTCCGGCCCATAGTAATGCGGGGTTTAAAGTACATTAAGTCTAGGCATTACTGGTAATGCCTCACATAAAGTGTCTTAAATACCATAAAGTCTACTTAACTACAGACCGTTGCGGTACAGAGTGCTTCTTAACCTTCTGGTGGTCGAGTGAGTCTTCATGGTCGAGTCCTTCGAGTTCGTCGAGTGAAGTCTCGCTTGGTCGACTGGAAGGTAGTTTCTTCAGAGGGTGTCCTTGGGTAGGGTACTTAGATCAGGTCTATGATCCTACCCTAGGTACATGACTTCATCATTAGCCCCCGAATGGATTGAGGTTTGAGTGAGGAAGGAGTTGATATTATTTCCGACCTGCTTTTGCGTTTTGGATATGTATCGTCTTGGACCAATAATCTCTTCGTTGATAATCAGCAACTTTTCTTCAGTCGCCTTGATCCGTTCTTTTCTTTCGTCGAGTGAATTTTTGAACTTATCAATCCCCGAGCGACGGATCGCAGGAAATCTCACGCCTGACAGATCGATCTGCCGTTCGCGGATTTTGTGGGATACGAAATTAGGGGAAGCGCGCGAAGCGGGGCAGACCTCGGCGCTCGGATGGGATAGGGCATAGACGCCTCGATCTCCGCGCCACCTTTTTCACCACGTATCGCGTACGCGCAACTGTTTCGGAATGTGATTGGATCTCCCGGGCCCTCTTGTCATCCACTCGGAAGTGTTCTTATAAAGGCGCCTGGTGAGGGCTTCTGTACAGTAACTCTCCATTCCCCCTCCGCCCTCTCTGCCTCCGCCCACTGCGCCCGCTCTCGCCTCCGCGCAATCGCTCCTCGCACGCTTCACCGGCAGCCATGGTGAAGGAGAAGACGGCGGCACTGGAACGCGCGAAGAAGGCGTCGGCGACGGGGAAGGCGAAAGGGAGAACAACCAGTCGGGGCGGGTCTTCGTACAGATCTCGTCTGCCGCACGGCTGGGTCCAAGGAGATTGGATCCGGTCGACTATCACTGAGAAGGATCTCACCGACATCGCCAACGACGGTCTGATCCCCCACGGAGTAGCCAGGCTCCCGGGGAACGAGTGGCAACCCCAGCCGGAAGAGGGTGAGTGTGTTCTTCTGGCTACCCACGTTGACCGTGGGTTTTCTTTGCCGCCGAGTGTTTTCTTCCGTGGTTTCTTGAACTTCTTTGGGGCGCAACTCCACCACTTCAATCCGAACTCTATTGACTACCTTGCTGCCTTTGTATCCATGTGTGAGAACTTTCTGGGTTGCCGACCGCACTGGGGTCTGTTCAAGCATATATTCACGTGTCGCTCTCAGACCGTGAAGAAGGCGAGTCCAGATGACGATAAAACCAAGGTTATTCAGATGTGTGGAGGTCTGGGGATCCAGATGAGGAACAAGAGCACCTTCCCAACCATGACCCTTCTTGAGTCGGTCAGAGGCTAGCAGTCGACTTGGTTCTACTGCCAGAACGAGTCGACGCCGGGGCAGTCGAGTGGTCTCCCTCCGTTTACCATGGACCGAGCCAACTAACCCTCCTCTCTGAAGGTGTTCCCGGAGGAGAAAGCCGATGTGAAGATGTTGATGGAGCGCCTAGTCCAGTTGGTTCGGGAAGGAGTGACGGGTATGGATCTCCTCGAGGTTTTTCTTAGGCGACGTATCCAGCCTCTTCAGTACCGGGGCCATTGCATGTGGCTGTACTGCGGGACCGAAGATGAGACTCGGATCAATCCAGAAGCAGTTGACGATGCCACGCTGGAAAGGTGGATGGCCGCGGTCACTTGGAACAAGGATAACCCTCGTGGAGCCAGGAGGATTCCTCCACTCGACCATTCCAGCATTCCAGACAAGGTATGCCCACTTTACCTCCAATTGTATTCTTGCCATACTTATTTCGTTTTCGCTGCAAATTGGTCGATTGATCTTTGTCTTGATGTTTGACAGGCCCTCACCAAACTGTACTCGATGCCCAATGGAGCGCAGACTCCGACTGAGGAGGGGGAAGCGAGTGGGGGCGAAAGCCAGGAGGAGTGGGACTTGGATGCTGCTGAAGATGATGATGATGATGAGGAGGAGGAGGAGGAGGAAGAAGAGGAGGAGGAGGAGGAAGTTGCACCGCCTCGCACGGAGAGGCGGTCGAAGCTCATCCACGACCCTGCGACTGAACGTGGTAAGGGGGTTGCGACTGTCGCGCAGTCGACCAAGCGCCCTCGGACCACTTCTCCGACACCGACTGAGAAGGCTCCGAAGCAATCTCGAACGGTGCCGACGAAACCAGCGAAGATCTTGCCGAAGATGAAGGTGTCGATTCCCACCATATCAGGGTAAAAGTGTTATCTGAGTCCCCTTGCTCTACACGAGTTTATTTTTGGTCGACTCATGAGTTAACCGACTAATTTTTGGAATTGCAGTGCTGCTACTTCTGATACCTCAGCCAGGGCCGACGATCATGAGATGGAGGGTGCTGCAACCTCAAAACCTGGTACCACTCTCTTAATTCCGTTTTTAGTCGATTGGCTCTTGGTCTCTAATTCTGATTCTTCTCTACAGCTCCATCCAATGTCGTTATCACCCTTCCTGATGACGACGACGACGAGGAACCACTGAAGCACAGGAGGAGCAGGAAAGCGTCTGCCGGCAGGGTGGCTCAGGATGTGACGGCACCTGAGACTCTGGTCGCGGAGGAGGTGAACACCACTCGGCACACCGTATCTTTCGCGGTGCCGCTGACGAGTGCTCACCCCGCGTTGTCGAGTGCTGCACAGCCTTCCCTCTTCTTGACACACTACGTCCCAGAGGACCAAGCCAGTGCTGCAAAGGAAGCGATACGCCAGGCGGGAGTCATGATGGAGCAGGTGAAGGCCGTCCGGGCGGCTAGCCAGGCAGCCTATGACGCCAGTTCTGCTCTTCAAAGCAACGTTCAGATCAGTCGGTCATCGCCTGTTCTGTTAGGATATGTTTTCCGGAATCCATAGTAGTCACCCACTGGGTGTGTCGATTGAAACTCCGGTTTTTAGCGGGGGAATGCTGAGTGCACCCGTTGGGTGTAGTCCCCAAGGCTATGGTCGACTGCTGGCAATCGACCATAGGCTTTATAAGTTAAGTTTTTCCGTCATTCGACTAGGTCGGATGGATTTCTCAAACCAGTGGGGGCACGCTAAGTGCACCCACTGGGTGTAGTCCCCGAGACTGTGGTCGACTGCTGGCAGTCGGTTACAGTGTGAAGAATACGTCCTGTTGTTTTTTTTTGGTCGACTCTATCTTAATAGAACCAGTGGGGGCACGCTGAGTGCACCCACTGGGTGTAGTTCCCGAGACTACGGTCGAATGTTTGTATTCGGCTGTAGTCTTAGAAACACATGATTTTCTCTTATCCACTCGGAAGTGAATTATCTTTGACATTTTGTCGATTGGTTCTTCGCAGAAATCCTGCGACCTTGCGGCTCGTTATACCGAGCTGGAGAACAAGCATATTCAGCTCGAGCTTGATCTGAAGCTGGTCCAGGAGAATCTGGCGAAGGCGAAGGAGGAGACCAAAGGTACGTTCGGTGAGGTCTCGACGACTACTTTTGTCCCTCATTTGTTTCAACATCTGATCTTGCTGTGACTTTGCAGGCAAAGTGAAGGAGGCCCAGAAGAAGAAAGACCTTGAGCTAGCTGAGAAGACCAAGCTCGCTGACGAGAAGTTAGCTTCTGTCACCAGGCTTGAAGAAGAAAACACTAATCTGAAAGCTGCTCTTGCAATTGCCAACAAGGAGGTCAGTCGACTAAAAAGCGACAAAGCTGCTCTGAATGACAAGGCCAGTCAATTGGCTGGGAAGAACAATGATCTGGAGGCCTATCTGAGCGGACTCGCCAAGAAGTTGTTCCTCATGCTCGAAGGTAATCCTTTGTGCCAAACAATCGTTTTTACGGTGATCTTTCCATTCGACCATTGCCTTGACTCAGCGATTGTACTTGCAGAATTTTGCCAAAACTTTGAAGAGGAAACCACTCGACTGGAACCAAACCTGGACCCCGTCAACTCTCCGGTGAACGATGAAGTTGCCATGAACGTGTTCCGGCTTGAGTCTCGCGTTGCTGCTGTCGTTGACTATCTTGCAAGGCTGAAGGTCGCCACTTCCCGCATTGACACAATGCTCTGGCCCAGGGAGACGCTCCAAAATGACCTCGAGTCTTTGATGACTCGACTGAACATAGTCCCTGGTCGAGTGCAGGAGTGGAAGAAGTCTTCCGCCAGGTGTGGTGGAGATGTCGCTCTGTGTCTGGCCCGAGTCCATTGCAAAGATGCACGAGAAGACAAGCTGGCGGCTCTTCGGGTAGCCAACACCAAGAAACATGACTTCCGGTCTTTCATGGAGACTTTCATCGCTGCTGCCACTCGGATCGTGGACGGAATTGATCTTGATGAGTTTGTTGCGCCTTCCAGCCCTCCACAGGAGGGGTAAAAAACTTCTTGAGCTCGATACTTTAAATTTGCCTCGGTATGCCGAGTGATTTTGTAACCGATAAACCTTAACAGGCTTAGCGCCTGAGCACTCTCGGTTCCTTTAGGTATCCATCTGAACTTGGATTCGACGTTTGAATATGCTTGCATTTGGCTTGAAATGTCTTCTGCAGGTTCAAAGCGAGATGCTCACTGCAGTTGACTTATTCTTCAATTCACTTAGGCAGGCACTGGGCTGCAGCTAAGCTTCCGAGTGGGAGATCTGCTCTCCACTCGGTAGGATTTTTTATAACTTAGGCGAGCACCGGGCTGCAGCTAAGCCTCCGAGTGGGAGGTCTGCTCTCCACTCGGTAGGATTTTTTATAACTTAGGCGAGCACTGGGTTGCAGCTAAGCCCCCGAGTGGGAGGTTTGCTCTCTACTCGGTAGGATTTTTTATAACTTAGGCGAGCACTGGGCTGCAGCTAAGCCCCCGAGTGGGAGGTCTGCTCTCCACTCGGTAGGATTTTTTATAACTTAGGCGAGCATTGGGCTGCAGCTAAGCCCCCAAGTGGGAGGTTTGCTCTCCACTCGGTAGGATTTTCACGTTGTACTTGTGGCGTAGCTCAGAGGAGAGGATCGCAGTCGACCTGCACCTCGTCCTCCTTGCAACCGCACATTGAACTTGTGGCGTAGCTCAGAGGAGAGGGTCGCAGTCGACCTGCACCTCGTCCTCCTTGCGACCGCACATTGTACTTGTGGCGTAGCTCAGAGGAGAGGGTCGCAGTCGACCTGTACCTCGTCCTCCTTGCGACCGCACATTGTATTTGTACTTAGGCGAGTGCTTAGACTTCCGCTAAGCCCCCGAGTGAAAGTCTGGCTTATCACTCGGTAGGATTTTATTGAAACTTAGGCGAGTACTTGGGCTGCAGCTAAGCCCCCGAGTGGGAGTCTGGCTCACCACTCGGTAGGATTTTATTGAAACTTAGGAGAGTACTTGGACTGCAGCTAAGCCCCCGAGTGTAAGTCTGGCTCACCATTCGGTAGGATTTTATTGAAACTTAGGCGAGTACTTGGACTACAGCTAAGCCCCCGAGTGGGAATCTGGCTCACCACTCGGTAGGATTTTATTGAAACTTAGGCGAGTACTTGGACTGCAGCTAAGCCCCCGAGTGGGAGTCTGGCTCACCACTCGGTAGGATTTTATTGAAACTTAGGCGAAACGGATTCGCAGCTAAGCCCCCGAGTGGGAGGCTGGCTCACCACTCGGTAAGGATTTGTTTTACAAACTTAGGCGAAACGGATTCGCGGCTAAGTCACCCACTGAGGGGGAAATTTTTACTGAACAAATAAAAGCGACAAAAATCATTGGGGAAATTATGACACTATTATCTTGCAAAACATGGACTACAGAAGTACTTTTATTACAACTCATCCAAGTGAAAACTTAAGTGTAAAATGGACGGAGTAGTTCCGCGTTCCAAGCTCGGGGCTCGTCGATATTGTGCTTGACGTTGTAGAGACGGTACGCCCCGTTGTGGAGGACCTTGGTGACGATGAAGGGTCCTTCCCAAGAAGGAGCAAGCTTGTGTTGTTTCTGCTGATCCACTCAGAGAACCAAATCTCCTTCCTAGAAGGCTCGACTCTTCACGTTTCTGGCGTGGAAGCGACGCAAGTCTTGTTGGTAGATGGTCGAGCGGATCAGAGCCATCTCCCTTTCTTCCTCTAAAAGGTGGACTGCGTCCTGCCGCGCTTGTTCAGCTTCAACCTTGTTGTAAAGTTCAACTCGAGGAGCATTGTGGAGAAGATCACTCGGCAAGACTGCTTCAGCTCCATAGACCAAGAAGAATGGAGTTCTCCCGGTCGACCGATTAGGCGTGGTTCGCAGTCCCCAAAGCACTGAGGGAAGTTCGTCGACCCATGCTCCAGCCGCATACTTGAGATCACACATCAGTCGGGGTTTCAACCCTTTGAGGATCAAGCCATTGGCTCGCTCTGCTTGTCGATTCGACTACGGATGGGCGACCGAAGCATAGTCGACTCGTGTGCCTTGAGAGATGCAGAAATCCCTGAATTCCTCCGAGTCGAAGTTCGACCCATTATCTGTAATGATGCTGTGCAGGACTCCATATGTGAATATCAGTTCCCTAGTGAAGCTAACAGCAGTACCGGCGTCAAGGTTCTTGATGGGTTTAGCCTCAATCCACTTGGTGAACTTGTCGACCGCCACCAGTACATGCGTGAAACCGCTTCGACCTGTTCTCAAGGGGCCCACCATATCCAGCCCCCATACTGCGAAGGGCCAGACGAGTGGTATGGTCTTCAGAGCTGACGCAGGCTTGTGTGACATATTGGAGTAGAACTGACATCCTTCGCACTTGTCCACTATTTCTTTTGCCATCTCATTTGCCTTTGGCCAGTAAAATCCGGCTCGGTATGCTTTGGCCACGATGGTCCGAGAGGACGCATGGTGGCCACAGGTCCCCGAGTGGATATCATCAAGGATGATTCGACCTTCTTCTGGCGTTATGCACTTCTGACCAACTCCAGTCGCGCTCTCTCTGTACAACTGTCCTTTGATTACGGTAAAGGCCTTGGATCGACGGACGATCTGTCGAGCCTCTTCCTCATCCTCCGGGAGCTCTTTTCTCAGGATATACGCGATATATGGAACTGTCCAGTCGGGAGTGACTACTAAGACCTCCATGACCAAGTCGACCACTGCTGGGACTTCTACTTCAGTCGGATCTGTGGCACTCTTGGGTTGCGGAGCTTCTTCGGTGAAAGGATCTTCTTTAACTGATGGAGTATGAATATGCTCCAAGAACACACCACTCGGAATGGCTTCTCTCTTGGAACCTATCTTTAATAGATCATCAGCTGCTTGATTTTTCAGTCGGGGTATATGATGGAGCTCTAACCCCTCAAACTTCTTTTCCAGCTTCCTCACTGCGTTACAGTATCCAGTCATGGCTGGGCTTCTAACGTCCCACTCCTTCATCACTTGGTTGACCACCAAATCTGAGTCGCCATAAACCATAAGGCGACGGACGCCGAGTGAAATGGCCATGCGCAACCCATACAAAAGGGCCTCGTACTCTGCCTCATTGTTGGAGGAATCAAAGTGAATCTGGAGCACATATCTGAGCTTATCTCCTCTTGGGGACACCAGGACAACCCCAGCACCGGAACCATTCAACATCTTAGAGCCATCAAAGAACATGGTCCAATGCTCCGAGTGAACTTCAGTCGGCTGCTGTTGTTCAATCCACTCGGCGAGGAAATCTGCTATTGTCTGGGACTTAATGGCTTTCTTTGCCTCAAACTTGATATCAAGGGGAAGAAGTTCAACCGCCCATTTCGCCACTCGACCAGTTGCATCTCTGTTGTGCAAAATCTCTGAAAGTGGAGCGTCGCTGACGATTGTAATGGAATGATCAGAGAAATAATGAGCAACCTTCTTCGTGGTCATGTATATCCCATACACAAGCTTCTGATAATGAGGGTATCTCTGCTTGGATGGAGTCAAAACTTCAGACAGATAATACACTGGGCGCTGAACTTTGAAGGCTTTCCCTTCTTCTTCCCGCTCCACCGTAAGTATTGTACTGACGACTTGTCCTGTGGCTGCGATATAAAGCAACAGAGGCTCTTTGCTGATTGGAGCAGCAAGCACCGGCTGGGTGGAGAGCAGAGCTTTTAGCTCGGCAAATGCTGCATCAGCTTCTGGAGTCCACTCGAACTTGTCTGCCTTCTTCATCAGTCGGTAAAGAGGCAATGCCTTTTCACCGAGTCGTGAGATGAATCGACTTAATGCGGCCAAGCATCCAGTAAGCTTCTGGACAACGTGCACTCGCACGGGGCGTTTCATTCGGAGTATTGTGCCAATATTTTCTGGATTAGCGTCGATTCCTCGTTCGGAAACGAGAAAACTGAGTAACTTGCCACCAGGAACTCCGAATGTGCACTTTGATGGATTGAGCTTGATATCATACCTCCTGAGGTTGGCAAATGTTTCGGCGAGGTCAGTGAGCAGGTCGGAACCTTTTTGCGACTTGACCACGATATCATCCATATACGCTTCCACATTCCGACTGATTTGAGTGAGCAAACACTTCTGAATCATTCGCATAAACGTGGCTCCGGAATTCTTGAGGTTGAATGGCATGGTGATATAGCAGAAGCACCCGAATGGAGTGATGAAAGCTGTTTTTATCTCATCGGGTCCGTACAGACGGATCTGATGGTACCCGGAATAGGCGTCTAGAAAAGACAATCTCTCGCATCCCGCGGTCGAGTCAACAATTTGATCAATGTGAGGGAGAGGAAAATGATCTTTCGGGCAGGCCCGATTGATGTGCTTGAAATCAATGCACATTCGGAGTGAGTTGTCCTTCTTAGGAACCATGACGACATTGGCGAGCCACTTGGAGTGGTATATTTCTCGAATAAATCCTGCCGCCAATAGTTGAGCCACTTCCTCACCAATAGCTTTTCTCTTCTGGATGGCGGACTGCCGAAGATGCTCTTTAACTGGTTTTGCTGATGAGCCGACTCTAAGATGATGCTCAGCCAGTCCCGTGGGAACACCCGGCATGTCAGCTGGCTTCCATTTCAAAATGTCCCAGTTCTCACGAAGGAACTGGATGAGCGCTTCTTCCTATTTAGGGTCGAGTGTCGTGGAGATGTGAGTCGGAGCTGCATTGGGGTCGGTCGGGTGAATGTGGACGGGCTTTGTCTCACCGGACGACTGAAATGCTGACTCTGTGGCGGGCTTCTTGGGTCGCAGCAAATCACTCGGATCCGCATTTTGCTTATACTCTTCAAACTCGACCGCTGTCACCTAGGAATCAGCAATCTTTGAGCCTTTCTGGAAACACTCTTCTGCCTTTTTCCGATCGCCAGTGACAGTGATCACTCCTTTGGGGCCGAGCCATGAACCGTGCGTAAGCTGGTCTCCCCAAAATAGCATGGTACGCGCTCTGAAAATCCACGACCTCAAACGTCAACTTCTCCTTGCGAAAATACTTTGAATCACCAAACACCACGTCCAGAGCTATTTGGCCGAGTGACTCGGCTTTCTTCCCTGGTATAACTCCATGAAAACTCATGTTACTGGTGCTCAATCGGGACATCGGAATGCCCATTCCTTTCAGCGTGTCTGCATACAATAAGTTCAGTCCGCTACCACCGTCCATCAGCACCTTCGTCAGCTGAGTGCCTTCGACAACCGGGTCGACCACCAAAGCTTGCCTCCCAGGGGTGGCTATATGAGTCGGGTGATCAGACTGGTCGAATGTGATGGGTGTTTCGGACCATCTCAGATAACTTGGTTTCGCCGGGGCAACCATGTTCACCTCACGGTTAATAACCTTCAGTCGGCTCTTGCTTTCTACATCCGCAAAGATCAACATGAGGATATCCTCCCTCACTGTCCTCCTTGTCTTCGGCTTTATCTGACTCCTTTTCCTTGTCCTTGGACTGTTTCCCTGGGAACTGCTGGATCAGGAGTCGACACTAGCGAGTGGTATGCTTCGGGTAGATGATATTACCCTCTTCGTCTTTCTTCGTGTAGATGTGACACGGCATATCCATCATGCCATTTCCTTCTTTATCCTTCACCTTCTTGGGTTCTAGGATCCTTTGGGTTTCCCTTTGAACTTGCCCTGAGTCATGGCCAGAGGCTCTCCAGGAGCTGCTGGTTCAGCCTTCCGCTTTTCCTTCCGACTGGTGTTTCCCTTCTCCGATTGACTCGGCTTGTACTTGCATACTTGGTAGCAATCTCCATCATCCGACTCAGGGTCATGTCTCCGGTTCGACCAAATTTCAAACTCAATTCTCTATTCTTAACACCATCCTTAAAGGCGCAGACTGCCTGATGATTAGACACGTTCTCCACGGTATGATGCAAAGTGATCCATCTCTGAATATACTCTCTGAGAGTCTCATTCGTCTTCTGCACACAGACTTGCAGCTCTGTCAATCCAGCTGGTCGCTTGCAAGTTCCTTCAAATGTTCTGACGAACACTCGGGGACAGATCTTCCCAAGTGTAAATGCTGCTAGGAGGTAACTGATTCAACCATGCTCTGGCAGAACCTTCCAACATGAGTGGCAAATGCTTCATGGCCACCTCGTCATTCCCGCCCCCTATCTGAACCGCCACTCGGTAGTCCTCAAGCTAGGTTTCAGGCTTAGACTCACCAATGAACTTGCTTACTTCAGTTGCCAACCTAAAGTTGGGGGGAATCACCGCGGCTCTGATAGCCCTGCTGAAACATTCTGGACCAGAAACATGCACTCGACTGCTTGTGGGCGCATCCCTGTCGGGGCCGCCCCGATGAGCTCTGTTCCGGTCGACCAAGCCTTGCACGATGATGGATCGCGCGTTGAAGCCTGGTTCCCGGGGGTCGACCGGAGCTCTTCGCCCCACACTGAGTTGACGCCTATCATCCTGCTGCCGAGGAGCGTAAGACGCCTATCATCACGATCATGTCGGTCACCATACTGGTCTCGCCAATTCTCGCGTCCTTCACGCCGCGGAGGCGATCTGGGACTGTGAGCCGACTGAACCGTATTTGCAGCGACGGATCGACTGTGAATTCTGTTGTGTGACTGCGACATGGCTGAATTCTGATCTCCTACTGCCCGGAGCAAATCTCTGATCTGCATCAAGCCTCTGCCAGCTTCCGACTGAGAGGGCTGGATGGATTCTCCTATACGGGTTGCAGCTGCTAAATTCTGAATCGGGGTTCGATATACCTGAGTCGGCGGAAAGAGTTGACGTCGATTGGCGTCGGGAACTTGTTGCCGTGCGCGCTTGTCGAGTGCTCGCTGAAGGTTCTCCAGACGAGCGCGTTCAGCCAAATTGGCCAAACATGCCTCCTCCAAGGCGCGAGCCTCGGGGGTTTCTCCCGCGATGGGAGTATGCAGGGCATCCATGTTCCTGCGGCGAAGTTCTTCCCTTTGCAAGGAATCAAGTGGCTCGGGCTGGTACTCTTCATGAACTTGAACAGGGTCGCCTCCACCGTCTACCCCGTCCTCACGAGGGAAACCGGGTGGGCTGTGAGGCCCATTGACCATCAAGACCTCCGCCGCTGGATCACTGCTATCACACTCGGATGCAGTCTCTACGGAGCCAGTCGACAGATCGAACAGGCCGTAGAGAGATTCATCGGGCTCGATTGCCGCAACTTGGGTGGTGGCCGTCTGGCGTGCCACCTCGTGCCTCACCCACCGCTGGAGTCTCGACCGACTAGAGCGCTTGCGCGGGCGGGAGACTGGGAGGGTGATCGATAGGGGAGTCGACCGATATGGGGTCGACGGTTGCCGCAGCAGAACACCGCGGACACATGCGCGAAAATGCGTCGCACCGTGGACGGGGAGTGCATCAATGTCGAGTGGAGCCTCCTGGAACCAAGCGGAGTCATCGGCGATGAAGGCGATAGCGCCGAGACGGATCTCGCGACCCTCGACCAAAACTCCACCAACAACCATGATGAAAGTAGTCGGAAGAATCGCAACTTCTCCAAAAATCGCTAAGACACCTGCCCCACGGTGGGCGCCAACTGTCGTGGTTCTAAGTCTGACAGTAGAGTGGGGGGTATGTATGAAGAGGCAAGGTCCAAGCTATGGAGCAGTTGTAAACACAAGAGATGTACGAGTTCAGGCCCTTCTTAGAGGAAGTAACAGCCCTACGTCTCGGGGCCCGGAGGTGGTCGAGTGGATTATGTGTATATGGATTACAGGGGTGCGAACCCTTTACAATGAGGAGGGGGGTGGCTTATATAGTGCCTGCCAGACTCCTCCGGCCCTCAGTAATGCGGGGTTTAAAGTACATTAAGTCTAGGCGTTACTGGTAACGCTTCACATAAAGTGTCTTAAATACCATAAAGTCTACTTAACTACAGACCATTGCGGTACAGAGTGCTTCTTGACCTTCTGGTGGTCGAGTGAGTCTTCATGGTCGAGTCCTTCGAGTTCGTCGAGTGAAGTCTCTCTTGGTCGACTGGAAGGTAGTTTCTTCTGAGGGTGTCCTTGGGTAGGGTACTTAGATCAAGTCTATGATCCTACCCTAGGTACATGACTTCATCACCCTTCCCCAACAGCACGCGTCGAATGCGGCGTCGTGGGAGTGATCGTGGGTGGTTCTTTATTCGAAAAAGCGGAACGTCCGCCTCCTCCCACTTTATAAGCAGGGGAAATAGGGGCAGTTCCCCCATCTCGCCAGTTGCTGTCCCAACCTCAAAAATCTCCGCCGCTCCCCCTTCTTCCAAAGCCGAAAGAGAGCAGCGCTCCGCCCCCCATCGCCGCCGGCGCCACCAACGCCTTCAATCTCCCCCACTACCTCCGCCATGGCTCCGAAAGCTGGTAAGGCTATGAAGTTGGCCGAGGCGCTGCGGCTCGAGGCACTGCGAAAGGAGCGGGCAACTTCCCCCCCCCCCTGAGCTCGCCGCGAAGGAGCTGAGGGAGTGGTACTACCTCTTCTGGTCGACGGAGACGCGAGCGCATCCGCGCACGAAGGTACTCTCCGCCGCCGCTTCGGAACGGGCTCCGAATGGATATCCATTCTTCGCACTGTTCTTCTACTGCGGGCTCTGCCCGCCCTTCTCTGAAGTCTTCTGCGATATTATGAACACCTACGGGTTCCACCTCCTTGATTTCACCCCCAATGTTGTTCTGACCATGGCAGTTTTCGCACATCTCCGTGAAAACTTTGTCGGAGTCCACCCAAACGTAGCTCTTTTCCGCCACTTCTTCATGCCCCGAGTTGAGAGAGGGGAGCCTTTGTCCGGCGGGATTGCCTGGATCTCGAGAGCTGGCAAGAAGGAGGCGTATCTGGAGGGAGAGCTCCACAGCAAATGGGAGGAGTGGAGAGCAGATTGGTGCTGGATCGTCGAGGAGAACCCGCAGCCATTCACGGCCCAGCGCCAAGCCCCAGTAGTGCGCGACGGTGATTGGAGCAGTATGGCCCCGGAAGACGATAGGCTGAAGATCGCCGTCACCCATATTCTGCGCCTAAGGCTTGCCGGGCTCACTGTAGGCGCCGTTGGCGCAGATTTTCTTCGCCGCCGCATCGCCCCCCTGCAAGAGAGGAGGAGACCCGCCTGGGAGTTCGGGGGTCCGGCGGATATCATGAGGCTGCGCCCGGGCCTCAACTTCAATTTCACTGTCCTAGAACTGGACACGATGCTCAAGGAATTGTTGAAACATGACCCTCAACATCCCGAATGGTTCAGGTTGCCGGCGGGTGTCGTTCCGCTGTGCAACAATTCCTCGCTCGACCGCATCCGTGCAATGATGCCGTTGTGCGACTCGCATGGAATTGTCCCCACTTGGCAGGAGCCTGCAGACGACGTCGTGCAGGCGTTCTTTGACGGCTTGGTGGAGGTGGCGGTCCGCTCCGACGAACAGAAGAGCCTCACATGCGACACCACTGATGCGGAGATGCAGCGCATCGCCACCAGGGCGGAAGAGGCGGCGGCAGCCGCTGCCGCGGGCGAGTTTGGGTTCACCGTGGAGGAGGCAGAGGCAGCAGAGGCAGCAAGCCATGCCAAGCGGGAGTGGCTTGACGGCGAGGAAGAGCTTGCCGGGCCTGACGCCGAGTCGAGCGAACCCACCGAGGGTGCGAGCGGCCCGCCATCTCCAGGCAGCTTGCCGCAAGCGGAGCCCCCAGCACAGCCCCCAGCTCCACCAAGAAGGCGTCTCCGCAAGGCCGGGGATGTAGCAGGGCGGCAGACGAGTCAGCAGCCGCCGCGCCGCGCGACACGCTCCAGCGCAACAAGCACTGTTGCCGCGGGAGCGACTCACGCCGCTGCGGCAACTGGAGCGGGGTCGTCCCGGACCACCGCCGCTGCCCCCGCCAAGCGGCCAAGGGAACCTACTCCTCCGCCTCGTCGCGCCGAAGGTGGGCCGGACTTCGACCTCTCCGCACTCAGCTCCGACGAGGAAGAAGAAGAGTAAGATTCTCTGCTGTACTTGTATTTCTTCAATTCTTGCTGTTTTTGTCTTGTATCTGATCTGCTTTATTCTGAACTCATTCCTTCTCAGGACTCTGGCCCAGAGAGCGGCGAAGAGAGCCAAGGCCCCGGTGATTGTCATCGAGGATGAGACCACCGAGACAGCAGGGGGTGCGCCCGAGACCACCTTGCCGGACCCGGCAATCATTCCCCAAAGCAGCCCCCAGCGCAGCCCCCAGCGTGAGTATATGGTTTACTTCCCGCTATTAGGCGCGCATGGGTGTTCTTTATTTTGCTGACATCTAACTGTTGGTTTGTGTAGGAGTAGAGCAGCCTCACCAGGAGCACCCGGAAGCCGTCCCCGATATGCTATCTGCTTCGACTACACCGCCAAGGGAGGATTCCCCAACAAGGGAGCATTCTCCGGCAAGGGAGAAGTCTCCGGCAAGGGACAGTTCTCCAGCGAGGGACGGTTCTCCGGCAAGGGACAGCACCAGCGACCCCCCGGTGGTGGAGCCCAGTACAGGTAATCCTCTTGCTTGAAAACCTCCCTTGTGTTCTTCTTCTTCTGATCTTCTTTTTGGATATTTGCTTGACTTTTTCTCTCTTTTCCCGGCCGTCAGATCCATCTTCCACGGAGCCGATGGAGATCGAGGCCACCGGCAAGGAGAACGCGCGCGGCAACACCAATGACGCCGCCGCTGCCACTGAGCAGGAAGCCGGCGCTGATGATCCTGCCGGCGAAGAGGCCGCCAAAGCTGCCGCCGCAGGAGCTGGCGAGGGGTCTAGCGATCGCACTGACGGCCCCGAGGCTGCAGGAGCGCAAGGCGCTACAGCGACCGCCGATCCCCCCGCCGTTGCCGCAGCATCAGGCTCCGAAGAGCCCCAACCCGGCGCCTATTTGAAGGTCGGCGATGGTGTCTTCATCAAGCTCCCCTGGGTGTCAAGCTCCAGGGCACCGGTCGAAGGAGAAACTTTTGATGGAGAGGTGCTTGCCTCTGCTGGGCTGACGCTGGTTGACGCGCCGAGCAGCAGCAGCGGTGAGTTTGAGGAGGAGGAGGTGCTGCGGAAGCTGGTGTCGCTCTACTGCGCCCGACAAGCCAAGGTGGAATCCCGGGAAGCTCTTGTCGCACAGGCGCGAGTGGACATCGAGAAGCACACGGAGGAGCTCCAGAGTCGCAACCAGGAAGCTCTCCGGTCCCTGGCAGTGGAGCGGAAGCAACTTGCCGAGGAGCGGAAAGCCTTCCTCCTTGAGAAGGCTGAAGCTGAAGAGCAACAGCGGCTTGTCGCCGAGGAGCTGTTTGCGCGGGAAGGCGAGTTGGCGCAGCGGAAGGTTAATCTTGACAGCCACGAGGAGGAGCTTGCCGCGCGCGAGCAAACATTTGGCGGGGCTCTCAAGGAAGCAAAGGACACGGCCTCAGCTGCCGAGGCCGCCAAGAAGGAGCTGGAGATGAAGGTGGCGCAGCTGGAGGCCGATCTCAAGACGAGCGGCGAAGAACTTGCCGCGCTCAAGCGTGAGCGTGAGAAGGACGCCTACGCCCATGGCGAGCTGCAGGGTCGTCTCATCGAGAAGGGCAAGGAGCTTAGCGCCGCCAAGGACTCCAACGCAGATCTTGAGTTGAAGTTGACCACTTTGACCAAGATGCTGGACGGCGCCAAGGAGCGGGAGGTGGCCTTGAAGGAGGAGATCAAGGCCAACGAGGAGCTGCTGGCGAGTGCTGCTGTCACCCAGAACACCTTTAGGGAGACTGTGGAGCTCTGGACAGAGGGTCTCGTGAATATCGCTGCAGTCATCGATGGGGAGCTGGCGCAGCTGGGGATGGAGGATTTTGGGTATTCCTCCGATGAGAACCTCCAGCCCAGCGCCAAGCTCACTTTGTTCTTCAAGGGCGTGGTGATGGCCCTCCAGTAACTCCGGGAAAGGATCCCAAAGCAGCTGGCCGACGAGTCGCGCATGATCTGCGCGAGAGTTCTGCAAAAGGTGTTGGTGAAGGTGGCCTTCCGCAACCCAGGGCTCAACCTCACCAACGTCCTCAAGAAGCTGCCGACGGATGCTGATCTGGAAGCGCTCAAGGCCCTTGTCGTACCCATTGTGGACAAGGTGAATGAGGTCAAGAGGGTTGATGGCGATCGCGTAGATTAGGCCGCCCGTTTCCTCCTTTTCTTGTCGCTGTTGGTCATGTTACGGGAACAATCTATTAGAGCCGCGACAAGTTATCTTGTAATATAACTTTATTTTGGGTATCGACTGCTATGTTATTTCCTTTACTTGATTCCTCCCTTTGTATGTTTTTGCCCTACGCTTTTAGGGAACTTGCCACCGCAGGCACCTTAGCTGCGAGCACTGAGTGCGGAACGTCAACAGCCTGCTAGCGGTGCCGCTACCGACAAGAAACCTTGTCGCAACTAGTCGCGGCTCACATAAGTTGTCGAGCGGACTCGAAACAAAGTAAGGGCGCAACTAGCTACGAGTTGGTTCCTCCGCGCACAGGTTTTCCATACAAAGCACGGTCGTTTGAGGAAGATAACTTAAAATTTTTAAAACCGATTGCTCAAACTTTGGCAACTTAGCTTTTCTGGCGCATGCTTCCAGGTAAGGCGAGTGAGGGAGTCCTGGACTAGGGGGTGTCCGGACAGCCAGACTATCATCGTCTGCCGGACTCCAAGACTACGAAGATACAAGATTGAAGACTCCGTCCCGTGTCCGGATGGGACTTTCCTTGGCGTGGAAGGCAAGCTTGGCGATACGGATATGTAGATCTCCTACCATTGTAACCGACTCTGTGTAACCCTAGCCTCCTCCGGTGTCTATATAAACCGGAGGGCATTAGTCCGTAGGACACAACATACATTACAACAATCATACCATAGGCTAGCTTTAGGGTTTAGGCTCCTTGATCTCGTGGTAGATCCACTCTTGTACTACCCATATCATCAATATTAATCAAGCATGACGTAGGATTTTACCTCTATCGAGAGGGCCCGAACCTGGGTAAAACATCGTGTCCCTCGTCTCCTGTTACCATCCGCCTAGACGCACAGTTCGGGACCCCCTACCCGAGATCCGCCGGTTTTGACACCGACATTGGTGCTTTCATTGAGAGTTCCTCTGTGTCGTCACCGATAGGAAGGATGCCTCCACCCATCTTCAAAGACGGATTTTCGCTGAAGGGGCCTTGGCCGTCGGCCAAACTATCCGGCTAGGTGGTTTTCTCATGACCGCCTGTCCGGCCACTGCCTCGACAATGACTTCTCAAGTCGTCAAAAGCAATCTTCGCGTCAGCTCGGAATCCGCCGAGCAGTTGGATCCAATAGAGCTCTCGTCTATTAACGAGCTCTTGGATCGCATCGCCGCCCTGGGAGTCGCCACAGACTACGATCAGATTGGGCTTAAAACCGATCTGAGAGAGATTAACTCTCCCCAGGCCACCCACCACGTCGTAGTGCTAGAGGAACAATGCGGCGACTCTTTCCCTATATTAAAAACTAGTCACGTCTGGATTCCCGAACCCTCCATGCCGGACTCCCGCGGAGGGACGGGCTTCGATAGAGCATCGAACTTAAAATCATGCATCACTCCGGACTCGCTCGATTGTGTCCAGCAACCTAAGCTTCCGAATTTGGAAGCTCTTCGGCCTTTAAGCCCCAAGATGGGCAGGGATCCGGATTTTAGTCCACCCACCCGCCCAGACATATGCGATCTATCTCTAATACGGCAAGAGCCCACTGAAACAGTACATCACTACTGGCCAGATTCCTCCTGGTTATGGACAGGATAAAGAACTGCCGAGAGGAAAACGCAATCTCAATCTCCTGCAATAATTGCACGGACAAGGGAATACTAAATGCCATTGATCGTCGCAAAATTACGCGCTTCACCGATCTGGCATCCATAGTACGAAAGTACTGTGCGATGGAAAGTTTCCGGAAAACCGAAAATCAATTTTGGGATAATCTGGCCCCAAACCCAGTCCACAGCAAAAGGGCGCCTTACACTCAGGCCCCAGATGCAAAAACGAAAAAACAAAAACCCAATAAGGGAAACGGAACCGTACTAGAGGGATGGCTCAATGGACCCTGTAAGCTTCATAGTTCAGAGGGATCCGTCCCAACTCATAGCCTTCGAGCATGTTGGATATTACGGCAGGTGGCCAAAAGTGGCGAGGAGCTTCTAGCCCCGCAAAACAACTCCAACAATACCGGTACGGTATCAACAGTCTTCGAGACTTTCGCGTCAAACAATATGCGAAAGCGAACAATCCGCGGACTCGCCGAAGTCTACCAAATAGCAACAGCAAATCCATGGAGTGACACAGTTATCACCTTCGGTGCCAGCGACGAGCCTAAATTCCGAACAGCCAGAGCACCAGCCGCACTGGTGCTTAGTCCCATAGTGGACGGCTTTCGACTGACAAAAGTCCTCATGGATGGCGGCAGCGGATTACCTCATCTACGAGGAAACTCTGCGGAAAATGGAAATCGATTGGAGCCGTATTGAGCGAAGCAGCACAACCTTCAGAGGAATAATCCCTAGCCGGGAGGCACGCTACACCGGACAAATCACACTCGATGTGGTGTTCGGCTCGCCGGACAATTACAGATCCGAAGAAGTCACGTTCCAAGTGGCCCCGTTCAACATCGGATATCACGCTATATTAGGATGAGAGGCATTCACAATTTGTCAAGCAATACCTCATTACGGGTACATGAAGCTCAAAATGCCTGGGCCCGGCGGAATAATCACCCTCGCTAGTGATCCGGACATAGCACTCCGTGCCGAAAATAAGACAGCTGCACTAGCCCTGGAGGCACTATCCGAAGCCTTAGCAGCAGAAGAACTCACCACGCTGCGCTCTATGGTGAACAGGGACAATGTGATACTCGATAAAAGATCCAAGTCCACCTCCTTCAAACCAGCAGATGAAATAATAAAATTCCAGGTCCATCCAACGAACCCAACAAAGACGGCCTCCATTGGGGCACAATTGAACCCCGAAGTAGACGCCACACTGCGTGAATTCCTTCGGGAAAATTGGGACATCTTCGCCTGGCATCCTTCGGATATGCCCGGAATCCCACGCAGGTTGGCAGAACACAGCCTAAACATCCTAAAAGGATTTAAGCCAGTCAAACAGGCTCTTCGATGATTTTCCGAACCCAAAAGACAGACAATGGGAGAAGAGCTAGCCAAACTATTGGAAGCCGGATTCATTAGAGATATCAAACATCCGGACTGGCTAGCAAATCTGGTAATGGTACCACAGAAGGATAAATCCTGGCGCCTCTGTGTCGATTTTAAAGACCTCAATAAGGCTTGCCCAAAGGATCCCTTCCCTCTCCCCCGCATCAACCAAATTATCGATGCTACCGCAGGGCACGATTCGTTGTGCTTCTTGGACGCATACTCTGGCTATCATCAAATCAAGATGGCGGAAGCAGACCAAGCCGCAACGGCATTCATCACTCCATACGGACCATTCTGCTTCAACACGATGCCCTTTGGACTTAAAAATGCCGGCGCAACATATCAGCGCATGATTCAAACATGTCTGGCTACCCAGATCGGCAAAACAGTCGAGGCATACGTAGACGACGTAGTCGTCAAAACAAAACACGTCGAAACTCTAGTAGACGATTTGAGGCTCACATTCGACAACCTCAGAGCATATGATGTCAAGCTGAATCCGGAAAAATGTGTTTTCGGCGTACCAGCCGGAAAGCTGCTGGGCTTCATTGTATCCGGTAGAGGAATTGAAGCAAACCTGGCTAAAATCCGAGCTCTATCACAGTTGGATATTCCAAAAGACCTCAAACAAATACAAAAATTAACAGGATGCGTGGCAGCCTTAAGCCGCTTTATCTCCCGTCTAGGAGAAAAGGCGTCGCCCCTCTATCGCCTCCTCAGGCGCACCGAACACTTTGAGTGGACGGATGCTGCCACTGCCGGACTCGAATAAATAAAGGCCATATTGGCAACAAATCCGGTCCTGGCTGCGCCCACTCTGGGCGAACCAATGTTGTTATACATCGCAGCAACGCATCAAGTTGTAAGCGCGGTCCTCGTCGTCGAACGAGTGACAGAAGGGCAGAAATTCCCTCTTCAAAAACCAGTGTATTATGTGTCCACTGTGTTAACCCCCTGCAAGTCCCATTACCCGCACTATCAGAAGATAGCATATGCGGTGTTCATGGCGTCCCGGAAGCTCTGACACTACTTTCAAGAGTGTTCGATAACAGTGGCCTCTGAAGTACCACTCAATGACATTATAAATAACCGCGACGCAACGGGCAGGATTGCAAAATGGGCCATTGAGCTCTTACCATTCAATATAACTTACAAACCTTGGCGAGCTATAAAGTCACAAGTTTTGGCTGACTTCGTTGCTGAATGGACCGAAGCCGAACTCCCTAAAGAGTACAGCACATACTCTAATTGGGTTATGCATTTCGACGGTTCTAAAATGTTGGCCGGACTGGGGGCTGGCGTCGTATTGACGTCCCCAACCGGGGACACATTCCAGTACGTACTTCAAATAATGTACACGGACTCCAACAACGCAGCCGAATACGAGGCCCTATTACATGGTCTCCGGATGGCAGTCTCCATGGGTATTCAACGCCTAGAAGTGCGCGGGGATTCAAACCTTGCAATATCCCAAATAAATGGAGACTTTGACGCCAAGGATCCGAAAATGGCAGCATATCGCAACGCCGTCCTAATATTGTCAGCTCGGTTTGAAGGACTCGAATTCCATCACATAACCCGAGATAACAACCAAGCGGCTGACGTACTGGCACGCATCGGTGCGAAACATGATGCTGTCCCTCCAAATATCTTCCTGGAACGGCTCTTCAAGCCATCCGTACTATGGGAAGAGGAGCCCGGAAGTGACAAACCGAAAAAAACCGAGCCAATCGGCGATTCAGCCGATGACATAACATCGTCAGCCCACGACATAATGGCAGTAATCGCCCCGTGGACAGAACCATTCCTAGCCTACTTGCTTAGGCAGGAACTTCCCGAAGACCAAAACGAGGCCCGTTGCATAGTCCGGCGATCGAAAGCCTACAAGGTCCATGAGGGAGAACTTTATAAGAAAAGCACAACCGGAGTCCTTCAAAGATGTATCTCCGAAGAGGAAGGGCGCAACCTCCTGGCTGAAATTCATGCCGGACTAGGCGGACACCACGCAACAGCCCGGGCCCTTGTAGGAAAGGCATTCCGTATAGGATTTTATTGGCCGACAGCCCGGGCAGATGCCCAGGACTTAGTCCAGAGATGCGTCGGTTGTCAGCTCTTTGCTAATCAGAGCCATATGCCGCCTACCGCCCTCAAAACTATACCCATTACCTGGCCGTTCGCGGTCTGGGGGCTTGATATGGTTGGAACCCTTAAAGGGGGAACCCACAAGCAACGGTACCTATTGGTCATGGTGGATAAATTCACCAAATGGATAGAGGCCAAGCCGGTCAAAACGGCAGAGTCCGGACCAGTGATAGACTTTATATCCGGGGTAGTACACCGTTACGGAGTCCCCCACAGCATCATCACCGACAACGGCACGAACTTCACAGCCGACGAGGTTAAGTCATGGTGCAAGAATATGGGCATCAAGCTCGACTACGCTTTAGTCTATCACCCTCAAACCAACGGTCAAGTGGAACGAGCAAATGGTCTAATAATGAGCGGCACTAAACCCAGACTAGTGCGGTCACTTACTAAATCTGACACGCACTGGGTTGAGGAGCTCGACTCCGTACTCTGGGGGCTGCGGACAACGCCTAACCGTACTACCGGATTCACACCATTTTTTATGGTATACGGCGCAGAGGCAGTCTTACCCTGCGACATTATTCATGACTCACCTCGAGTGCGCATGTACGAGGAAAGAGAGGACGAGCTGGATCGGCAAGACAGCTTGGACACATTGGAGGAAGAACGCGACGTCGCCAAAGCTCGTTCCGCATTCTATTAGCAGCAGGCTCGAAGATATCAAAGCAAAGATGTACGGGCCAAGACTTACAACGTTGGTGAACTAGTTCTACGCCTGTCGGACAAGAAAAAGGACAAGCTCAAGCCCAAGTGGGAGGGCCCTTTCATTATCGATCAAGTCCTGACCGGCGGAGCATACCGTCTACGAAATGCGTCGGATAACCGACTCGAGCCGAACCCATGGAACACAGCCCGCCTCCGAAGATTCTATGCCTAGCGCCGGAGTAAGAGTTCGTCCCCTCCCTCCGTCCAAATTTTTATACCTTGGCTGTCTTTCGTTTCTCTTTTCATAACCTTTTTATTAAAAAGCCCCTAAGGGCTTACTTTTGCATTTTTTCGCATACACTTGATGTGCCATCCGCACTCATTATACCTGGGGGCTTCTTTTACAGAAGCTCAATTATAAGGGTTTCATGCCCAGCACATGTGTCAAGCTTCCACATGTACCTTTTACTCACCATTATATGCACCGATATGACTTAAGTTTTGGCCAAGCTGGGTTGCCTGGCTCCTGTGCTTACCCCTACGTTCCCGATTGTTCGTCTAGGAGGTAAAGGGAGCACCTCTGCGATTGCTACTACCGGGTCAGCCGGATGTGTACCTCAGATTGGGTGAAGCCGAAAGCTAGCGTTCTTAAGGGAATATTCGGTCGGTGACTTAGAAGATGATTTTCTTTACCTACTCATTTATCTGCCCCCAGATGTTTTTCTGCTTTTTTCGCAGTCCGGACATGCACTTTAGGGCATGCCTCCCAGGGAAAGGAACCCTTAACGAAACTATTCTCCCTGGAAGATGTTTCTTACTAACCATGTAATATAACATAACTAGTTGGGCACTTGTCTGATAAAGCAATAATGACCCCTACGCCTGGTCTCCATGCATACCGCGGTTGTTTCTCATCCACAAAGGTATTCGGACACACTCCGGACTCTAGGGTCCCGAGGTCGAAGCGAAAAGGTCGGCAAAGACAAACGATCTACAATCTGGCTAGAAGGCATTTCACATGTCACTTCAAAGGAAAACATACATTGTCAAATTTATTGATTGTATTCCTCCTCAATCCCGTCTAACAGGCTGTCTAACTTACAATCCCGTTGGGAAAACTTAGCAGCCAACTCTACTTGGCTGTATACTAAACTCACAGGTATATCCTTCCCATCGGGCCCCACCGATCCAACTTCGGCCATATGGTTGGGATCCGCCTTCTTATACCGCGTCTTCACCATGGCCCAAGCCTCCCTGGCACCTTGACGGCAAGCCGAAATCTTCCACAAACGGAAGCGCTGCCGCACTCCATGAAGCTTCTCCGTAAGCTCCCCAAGGCCTTCGGGTAGGGAGAGGGCTGGCCATAAAGCCCGGACGACGCCGCTCATTGCCTGCTGAACTCGTTCAAGCAGTTGCAACAGTTCGGGAAGTTGATCACCCGTTGATATGGGCATCTCCTCTGCAGGACGACCTGTGAGTATACCTACAAGACATATCATGTCAATATACTTCCTCGCTGAACTCTTCTTTTCAAAGGAGTCCGCTCAAGCACTTACTATAAATGCCGCAACGAAGCCGCTCATTCTCCTTAACGGAGCCGGACAGCCCGGCGCGAGCGCCTTGCAGCTCTTCTCCGAGCTTGGCGTTGGCATCCTGGAGTTTATTCCTTTCTTGCTGCACCCTATTCAGCACACTCTCGCCGGCCTTCAGCTGGCGCAGTAATCCTTGCCTGTCCGGATCTTGTCCGACGGTACCTACACAGTCATTATTAGACTTGCGCGCACGCCGCACAGCGCTTATATTTATTAATACAAATGTGTTACCAGGAGGGGTCTTTGCGTCTCCTCCTGCGACAGCAAGTGCGGCCTCAAGTTGGGCCTTGCATTCTTGCAGCTCCTGAGACAGCTGGGCATTCTTCTCGGTAAGAGCCTGCGTTTCACATGATCCTTAAATCAGTTAACATAACTACTTTAAGTCTCGGGGGCTACTGGTATATACAACCAATAAAATTCCCTTACCCGTATGTCTTTCACATACTGCTCCGTGGCTCTGGTAAAACCATCTTGAGCGGCACGGAGATGCGCGTCCCCTGCGTTAAAGGCATCCAATGCCTCAGGGGAAAAGCACGCTTCACGAAATAATGTCCGGCGGCGCCTATGGTTCATGGCGCTCTCCACCTCAGACTTGGTGGCGGACAGTCTATCGGTGTCCTCCGTTGGAGAAGGATCCGGCCCGCGTCTTGCGCTTGCCTCCCCCTCCAGGCCGGGCGCTGGAGCCTGGCCGGTTTAGGTTGGATCAGCAACTTCTGCACCCGCAGTCCGGCGAGCGCTTTTTCTCCCACAAAGATCATGAGCACTCAGGCGTTTCCTAGGAACGTTGCTCTGAAAATTCAAATACGAGCTATACATTTGTGGCGACGTTTCCGTCCGCACCGTGCTCCTTTTCCTCCTGCTGGTCCGGACTGGCCTCTGTTGGTCAGCCGCCGCGGGCTCGGCTTCCTGCCGTAAAGGCACTTCCTATAACATACCATCGTTCGCGAAGGTTAGAAAGGGGAAAGGAAGAGATAATGGTGTTCGGACCTCGGTCACGGTCACCTGAGAAGCCGGATACAGTCCGGGGTAGTCCGCCGTAATGGCAACCAAAGCATTATCCATGCTGAGCTGGTGAAATACCCCGTCGATCAGCTCCACCTCGATGTCCGAGTCCTCTTCGGAGGCCGGATCCAAGGATCTTTTCTGGATCCTTGGGTTGCGGAGCAAGACTTACCATGTCCTCCACAGTCCGGCGTAGACCCTGCGCCGAAGACATAATGTAAAGAAGCTTAAACTTCGAGAGCATGGGTTGAGCCTTTAAAGGTTTTCGCTTACCCATCCTCTAGGGTTGATCATGGAAAACCCATTCAAAGGGTTCGTTCGAAGGAAGTCCTCCTTTTCCCCCTTATACAGGCTGGAAAGGATCTCTACCAGATCCTCGCTCGAATCCGGCCCTTTGCGGCCGTGATGGGTGGCATCGTCCTCCCCGTTGAAATCCCACATAGGCTGGCCTCTGTATTGCAATGGCTGTACCCCCCGCTTGATGCATGTCGTCATGACTCCAATCATGGTCAACCCGGAATGGGCCAGTAATCTTATTCGGCCCATCAAGTAATGGACGCTCTTGTCTTCCTCCAATCGGGGGCTCCGTGGGCGCTAGCTGAGGCGTTTCTTCAGGGGAGCAGCACTAAACTCCGGGAGGCCAATCCAGACTGGGTCCGGCAGCGGAGCGTCTCCTATGTAAAACCACTCTGAGGGCCAGTCTTCGGACGCCTTCTTGGGAGTACCGGATGGATATCCGGTCCCGGTGATGCGCCATATTTCGGCGCCGCCCACTTGATATATGGACCCCTCATGAGAACGGGGTACGAGGCAGTACAACCTCTTCCACAATGCAAAATGGGGCTCAATGCCCATGAATAGCTCACAAAGAGCTACGTAGCCCGCGATATGCAGGACAAAGGCGGGCGTGAGGTGGTGGAGCTGGAGTCCGTAGAACTCCAGGAGCCCGCGGAGGAACGGATGTATCGGGAATCCGAGTCCCCTTACCAAATAAGGGACGAAGCATACTCGCTCCCCTTTATTGGGGCTTGGGGTAGCCTCCACTTGCCTCCCACCTTGATAGGTGACCAGCCCGGCTCGGACCGGGACCATGAAGGCCGGAGGGAGAAATCCCCCCATTTGGAGCTTCACTAGCTCGTTGTGCGAAACAGAGCACCTCCTCCAATTCCCCGGCGGTGGGCTGGGAGTGTGTGAAGAAGAGCCGCGTCGACGGTCCATGATGGAATGGATTTTTAGGTCAAAGGCGCTCCGATGAAGTATTCGCAGGAGGAGGATGGTGTGGTTTGGATCTGGATTTTTGCCTCTTTTATAGGCGGATGACTCGCACGACTGGGGGGTGAAACGTAAAAAACGCCCTGGCTTTTCGCATTCGTGCGACGCGTGGAAAAATATCATTATTGGGCATAGAAGCCGAGAAACACAGTATTTATGGTGAAGCCGGACACTGTTCGGCAGGTACATGGAACTTGAAGGGAGAACCCGCCTTGCAATGCCGAAGACTATATACGCGCTGGACTTATCGTCATTGAAGCCTGGTTCGGGGGCTACTGAGGGAGTCCTGGACTAGGGGGTGTCCGGACAGCCGGACTATCATCGTCCGCCGGACTCCAAGACTACGAAGATACAAGATTGAAGACTCCGTCCCGTGTCCGGATGGGACTTTCCTTGGCGTGGAAGGCAAGCTTGGCGATACGGATATGTAGATCTCCTACCATTGTAACCGACTCTGTGTAACCCTAGCCTCCTCCGGTGTCTATATAAACCGGAGGGCATTAGTCCATAGGACACAACATACATTACAACAATCATACCATAGGCTAGCTTTAGGGTTTAGCCTCCTTGATCTCGTGGTAGATCCACTCTTGTACTACCCATATCATCAATATTAATCAAGCAGGACGTAGGGTTTTACCTCTATCGAGAGGTCCCGAACCTGGGTCAAACATCGTGTCCCTCGTCTCCTGTTACCATCCGCCTAGACGCACAGTTCGGGACCCCCTACCCGAGATTCGCCGGTTTTGACACCGACAGCGAGACTTTCTTGAACGACGCCTAGTCCACACCATTATCTTCTCCTTCCCCCCGGCAAACTTGTGGGCAAGGGAACCTTCCCTTTCTTTGAGAAAAAGAAAGAAGAGAAAATAAAGATATGGAGCCTTACGGCTCGTTATTGCTTACCGGGGGTAGGTGCTGCACAAAGTGTCAGATAATACATGCAAAAATTAGAAAGCATGAAATTGACTAGATGTGCGGGGCACATGAGCTTTATTTATGCATGGGGTCTTCGCCCGGCTTTGTACAAAGGGTTACATGCAACAGCGGCAAAGCTTGTACAAAAGGTGGTTGCCGGAACAGGTTCCGGCAACCGCGCCTTACGGGTAAAACTTACGAAGATGTTCAATGTTCCAGGAGTTGCTCACCGGAATACCATCTTCGGTCTCAAGGCGGACAGCGCCAGGCCTAGTGACTCGTTTCACCCGGTAAGGGCCTTCCCACTTCAGCGTCAACTTGTTGGAATTCTTGGCGGACTGAACGCGCCGAAGAACAAGGTCGCCTTCCTCGAGACTTCTGGCATTAACTTTGCGGCTATGGTAGCGGCGCAAAGCTTGCTGGTACTGAGTAGCTCGTACAGCAGCCTGAAGACGGTCTTCCTCAAGGAGCAGCGCGTCATCTTGTCGCAGCTGCTCTTGCTCCAGCTCATCATAAGCGAGCACTCGAGGCGACCCGTATACGAGTTCCGTGGGGAGAACTGCCTCTGCTCCATAAACTAGAGCGAAAGGTGTCTGGCCAGTGGCTCGATTTGGCGTCGTTCTGATCGACCAAAGAACCACCGGCAACTCCTCGATCCAGTTCTTTCCGCACTTGTGGAGCCTGTCAAAAGTCCTGGTCTTAAGACCGCGCAGCCCTTCAGCATTTGCCCTCTCCGCTTGACCGTTGCTTCTCGGGTGAGCAATAGAAGCGAAGCAGACCTTGGCGCCAAGATCTTGGACGTACTGCATGAAGGTGCGGCTCGTGAATTGCGCGCCGTTGTCGGTGATGATCCTGTTAGGGACCCCGAAACGGCAAACAATCGACCTGAAGAACTTGACTGCTGACTGTGCTGTCACCTTCCTCACTGCTTCCACTTCCGGCCACTTTGTGAACTTGTCGATTGCAACGTACAAGTACTCAAAGCCCCCGACTGCTCGGGGAAAGGGGCCGAGGATGTCGAGCCCCCACACCGAAAATAAAGGGATCATCTGGAGAGCTTGAGCTGGCTGATGTATCTGCTTGGAATGGAACTGGCACGCTTCACACTTGGTTACTTGTGCAGTTGCATCCTGGAGGGCTGTTGGCCAAAAGAAACCTTGCCGGAATGCTTTGCCGGCAAGTGCTCTTGCGCCAATGTGGTGACCACATATGCCTCCGTGTATCGCCGCCAATAGCTCTTGTCCATCTTCCCGGGGGATACACTTCAATTTCACACCGTTGAGTCTTCTTTTGTATAGTGTGTCGTCGACAAACTGGTACATACTTGACTGCCGGGCTACTCTTTCCGCTTCTTCTTGCTCTTCGGGAAGTTCTCCTGTCTGAAGGAAACGGACAATCTACTGTGCCCATGCTGGAGCTTGCGGCTCGACAACAAGGACTAAAGGCACATATGCTGCTGCGGGAACATCCGCTTCTACGACGAGAACCTGCGGCTCAGCCGAAGCTTGATGTTCCCCGGCAAGCTTGCCGGAGCGAAACTTATCGGGAGCGTCTGCTTCAACGGAACAAGCCCTAGGGCTTGCCGGAGCAGACTGCTCCTCAGCACCCTTGGTGTTGATCTTGGGGACCTTCTTGGCGGCGGCTTCAGGGAGCTCTGCCGGAAAATAGTCACCAGAAATCAACTTCCTCTTCTTGCTCTGTCCAGTTTATGGCGTTACAGACGGTTGAGTTAGTTTGAGCACGAAGATCCCTGGTTCCACAGGTAACTTAAGTGCAGCGCACTTCGACAAGCCATTTGCAATGTCGTTCTGAGCTCTCGGAACATGTTCCATATGTAGGCCATCAAAGTGCTCTTCTAACTTTCTCACTTCATCAACGTAGGCTTCCATCAACGGACTCTGATAATTCTTGTTCACTTGGCGGACGACAAGCTGTGAGTCACCCCTGACAATGAGCTTCTGGATCCCAAGGTCTGCTGCGATCCTGAGACCGGCAAGCAATCCTTCATACTCTGCGGTATTGTTTGTCGCTTGCTCCTTGGGAAAGTGCATCTGGACTACGTACTTGAGGTGCTCCCCGGTGGGTGCGACAAGTAGCACGCCCGCACTGGCGCCTTGCAGCAAGAAGGCACCATCAAAGTACATCAGCCACTCTTTGCTTGCTTCCTTGACGGGGATGCTCGTTTCTGGAATTTCTTCATCTGGTGTTGGCGTCCACTCTGCTATGAATTCTGCCAATGCTCGGCTCTGGATAGTTGAGGTGCTCTCAAACTTGAGGCCAAAGCTTGACAGTTCCAGTGCCCACTCGACAATCCTGCCTGTTGCTTCTGGATTCTGCAGTATCCTCTTCAGCGGAAAGCGAGTGACAACTATAATCTCATGTGCTTGGAAGTAATGGCGCAGCTTTCTCGAGGCCATTAGAAGGCCGAAAAGCAATTTCTGCACACCAGAGTACCTTGACCTAGCCCCCTGCAGAAGGGAACTGACAAAGTAAACTGGGTGCTCCACCATTTTCTTCTGTATCTCTTCACGCGCCTGCGCAGATCCACCCTTGTAGGGACCAGAGCTTGTCGGCGAAGCCCCCTGCTTGTCGCTGGATGCATCTGCCGTGGTTGCTGACTCATCACCCGCCTCCCTCTCTGCTATTAACGCAGCACTAACCACTTGATTGGTTGCCGCTATATACAGCAGCAACTTCTCTTGTGGCTTAGGTGCGACAAGTGTTGGAGAGGAGGACAGGTATCTCTTGAAGTCCTGCAGCGCAGCCTCCGCTTCCGGAGTCCATTTCATTGGACCTGCCTTTTTCAATATTTTGAAAAATGGCAGGGCGCGCTCAGCAGACTTAGAGATAAACCTGCTGAGAGCAGCCACGCAACCAGAAAGTGTTCGTACATCCTTGACACGCTTTGGGGCTTCGATCTGCTCAATGGCCTTGATCTTGTCGGGATTGGCTTCAATTCCCCGTTGAGACACGAAGAACCCGAGAAGCTTGCCGGAGGGGACTCCAAACACGCACTTCTCGGGGTTGAGCTTGAGGTTGATCTTGCGCAGATTTGCAAAGGTCTCGTCTAAATCTTGAATCAGTGTTGCTTTGTCCTTGCTCTTGACCACTATGTCATCCATGTAGGCTTCCACATTTCTGTGCATTTGTGGCTCAAAAGCGTCATGGACTACTCTTGCAAATATTGAACCAGCATTCTTTAATCCGAAAGGCATCCGTATGAAACAGTATGTGCCACATGGAGTGATGAATGCGGTCTTCTCCTCATCCTCTTCTGCCATGAAGATCTGATGGTATCCTGAGTATGCGTCAAGAAATGAAAGCAAGTCACATCCGGCCGTGGAGTCAACAATCTGGTCAATGCGCGGCAAGGGAAATGGGTCTTTGGGACAAGCTTTATTAACATCGGTAAAGTCGATACAAAGCCTCCATTTCCTGTTTGCCTTGCGCACGACTACAGGATTGGCCAACCACGTAGGATGGAGCACTCCTCTGACAAGGCCTGCTGCTTCCAATTTCTTGATTTCTTCTGCAATGAATTCTTGGCGCTCCACTGCCTGTTTCATGACTTTCTGCTTGACGGGCCGCACATGAGGACAAACGGCAAGATGGTGCTCGATTACTTTCCTGGGAACACCGGGGATGTCATACGGTTGCCATGCAAACATGTCAACGTTCGCCCGCAGGAAAGCAACGAGCGCGCTTTCCTATTTAGGGTCGAGCGTGGCACTGATGGTGAAGGTACCGCCAGTGCCGTCCTCCTTGGCGGACACCTTCTTGGTTTCTGGTGAAGCTGTCATCGTCTTCTTACACTTGCCGGTGGAGCTCGATGGTGCGTCCTCGACGGTAGCGCAGCACTCCAAAGAGGTGCGCTTGCCGGAGTGGGCATCAGAACTCTTGCCGGACTTGGTCTTCTTTTTCCCCCCGGGAGCTTCAGCGGCAAGTGACTTGCGTTCTGTTGCGGCTGCTGCTTCCCGGTAGATCTTGTTGGCGCAGATAAGGGCATCCTTATTGTCGCCAGGGACAGAGATGACACTTATCGGGCCGGGCATCTTCAGCACGTTGTAGGCATAGTGAGAGGCCGCCATGAATTTGGCGAGTGCTAGACGGCCGAGTATCCCATTGTAAGGCAATGGAAAGTCAGCAACATCAAAAGTAACCCTCTCAGTCCTGAAGTTCAGCTCGCTGCCAAATGTCACCGGCAACGTGATCTTTCCTTTCGGCTTGCTCCTTCCCGGATTGACTCCTTGGAATATGCTAGTCTCTCGAGCTCGCTGTCAGGGATTTGGAGTTTCTGGAGTACCGCGGAGGAGATCAGGCTCAAGCCGGCCCCGCCGTCAACTAGCATCTTTGTGACCTTGAGGTTGCGGATTGTTGGTGAAACCAACATCGGCAAGCACCCGACTGCAGTTATGCGATCAGGGTGGTCCTCAATATCAAAGATGATAGGCGTGCTGGACCATTTCAGAGGCTTGCGTGACTCGACGGGTGGTTCTGCCGCATTGACTTCCCGCACCCACTGCTTGAGCTGGCGGTGTGAAGTATGCAGAGAAGCACCGCCGTCAACGCACAGGACCTCTGTGGCTTTCTGGAACTCCTTCTCATCGGCCTCGTCATCATCTATATCTTCATCTTCGTCGTCATCTTCATCCTTGTCGCGGCTGCGGGGAGGTCTGTCTCCTTGCCGCTGCTTGGCCTTGCCGCGGCGTCCTCCTCGGCCGGGACGTTTCTTGCCGGATCCTCCAGTACCTTCTTGGGCCTTCTCCTTGTCGCGTCGCTCATACTCAGCCTTTTGCTGCTCGACAAGCTTCTCGACCTTCTTGCAGCTCTAGAGATCGTGGCCCTTGGTGCGGTGGATCTTGCAGTACTGCTTGCCGGTGCCGTCCTGCTTGTCGGCAGCCGCCACAGTTTCGGCTTCCTTGGCGCCTCCTCCGTTGCCGGACTGCTCAACGACTAGCACATCTTTGCCTTTTTTCTTCCTGTTGTTCCGCCGCCGGTTTTTCCTTGCCGGGGCCGCATCCTCGCTATCAGATCCTCCTGCTCCTGTATTCTCTCCGGGGAGTTTCCTCCCTTCCTCAGCACGCACACACTTGTCGGCCAGGGCATATAACTCACTGACGTCCCTGATCTTGCACATCGCCATCTCCTCCCGCATCCTGCGGTTTCGCACGTTCTGATGGAACGCGCTGATGACCGCGGTAGGGTGGACATCTGGGATGTTGCGCTGTACTTGGCTGAATCTCTGAATGTACTTGCGCAGGGGCTCTCCTTCCTTCTGGGCGAGCAGATGAAGATCGCTCTCTTGGCCATGAGGCTTGTGGCCGCCTGTAAAGGCGCCGACAAACTGATGGCATAGATCTGCCCAGGAGGATATGGAGTTGTCCGGCAAGTGCATGAGCCAGGACCTGACATTGGGCTTGAGCACCAGCGGGAAGTAGTTGGCAAGGATCTTGTCGTCGTGCCCCCCGGCAGCTTGCACCGCGATGGTGTAGATGCTGAGGAACTCCGACGGATGCAACTTGCCGTCGTACTTCTCTGGTACATCTGGCTTGAAATTCTTCGTACTGGGCCACTGGACTTGCCGCAGCTCATGAGTGAACGCAGGGCAACCTACCGCGTATGTCAAGTCGCCTGGTTCCCCTGGCGCATGCATGTCGATGGTGGGCCCAGCGCGCTGGTCTGATTGACGCCGCGCTTCTCTTCGGCGCTCGATGCAAGTACGAGCGTCTTCTTGCTGTCGTTCGTGAAGAACTTGGCGCTGATCACGATGAGCTCGCGGATCCGACGATGCGGTGGAGTCGCTGTCGGGGTTGACCCGGCGAGTCGGCGATCTTGGCCTTCAGGGTGGAGAGAGCACGGTGGTTGCACCCCCACCGGTCTTGTCGCCACCGGCTTGTGCCTGGCAATCTTGCCGCGGCTGCGATGTACCCGTCTGTCGTGGAGTGTCGCCGTTGGCGAAGCCGATGAGACTCTGAATGGTGGCCCTCCAATCGTCGATCTTGTCTGCCGTTGGAGGGTAATCCAGGAGCAGTTGTGCTCGTGCCAAAGCTTCTGCTGGAGTTTTGGGTGGCGGTGGCGAATGGTGCGAGGAGCGGGATATGCTCGGACTTCCAACTGGGTTGGAAGGAGCAGTATCCCGTCCAGGCGACCGTGCCGCACTCGTGCCAGCATGTTGGCGTGCATGCTAGTCTTGAGCATCCCGAGATCCACCAGCTTGGCCTTGGCCCAACGAACGTATGGTACCGCGAGTACCATGACGCTGTCGGTCCCGTGCCTCCTGAGATGGGTGCGGTGCATGTACGGACGCCGAGGTTTGTGCGGCCTTGTCCTTGGACCTGGCAGCACCATGAGCTCCCTCGTCAATGCCCATTCCTCCGCCGGCGTCTACCCCACCACCTGCTTGCTCCGGTGGTGGTGGGATCGACGTGGACGGAGCAGCCACCTCCGACGCCTTCTTCTTCGGTGGCATGTTGATGAAGAAGATGAAGATCTAGCCCGTGTGAACGCCGGATCAGGTTCACACAGCCTCGACGCCCCCTACCTGGTGCGCCAAAGATGTCGTGGGAACGAACACCTATGGGGCAGGGCCCCTTTCGGTTCGGCGGGGGGCGGAGATCGCACGAAGAGCGGATCGAGGCGAAGCACTCGAGCGATTTACCCAGCTTTGGAGCTCTCCGGAGAGATAATACTCCTACTGCTGCATGTCTGATTGCATTGAGTTCATGCTCGGGAGCGCAAAGTGCTACAGTACACACCAGCTGCTAACGAGACCGAGCGTGAGTGTGTCTCTGGTGTCCAACCCCCCCTACGTTGTGCATGGGCCTCCTTTTATATGCTCAAGGGGTCACCGACAGGTGGCAACGTAGACAAGGGCAAAAATGGAAAAGGAATGCGGTTGGTACACCTACTTGTACAGTGTATCATACCTAAATAGCGAGCGTTCACCCGTTTATATCTGTTAACGAACGGATTCATTCATTAGTCTTTGTTACCGGAGGTTCATCCGATAGATTTTTCTTTTTCTATTTATTTTTTCGTCCAGGGACCTATCCGCGAATACTTTTATCACAATTTAGCCCTTGGTGTTCAAACTAGCGTAACTTTTAGCTCGTTTATCCAAATTAGGTGAAACCAACGCCTAATTCTTTGTAACGATCCCCTCTTTCCAATAAACCAACTTGAACATGATTTTTACAATTTAAAATTTGAGTTTAGTTCAGATTAGTATTCGATCTTCTTTCGTTTGTATCTTGAGTTTCGTAGCTTCGTTTGAGTTGTTTGTTTTTGCAAATCATAGCTAATCACATGTACCTACTGTTAAGATATAATCCACATGAAAATAATGTTGTTAGGTTTCATATTCTGTATAGTTTAGTTCTTTGCTTGTTTTCGAGTTTTATTTGGATCTTTTCTCGATTTCTCTTTGCATCGTTTGATTGATTTCTTATGTATGCTACTGTTTGTCCATGCTAGTTTTTCCGGAATGCAAAGCTTGTTACTACGAATCTCTAGAGTTCTCCGATCATCAGCAAGACAAGTTACTCTTTGATCATACTCTTCAATACCCAGTTTTTACTATGCATTAGTTTTGCCCCTCAAATATTTGCATGAGTAGGATTAGGAACATGTGGTTTGTTGTAGTACTTGAGGTAGGAACCTATAACCTTTGATCACCCTGGGAATATACGTTATGATCAAATATTGCGCCATGCTCGTAGATGGGGATTGGATCATGATGTACATGGAAGTTGCAAGAGATATTAATTGTTGGATAACATTAAGGTGGCAACCTTAATACACATCTGGGTGGATTGGTTGGGGCACTTGGAGAATCTAGTGCTAGCCCGTTTGGGAAATCCCGGAGTACCCGTGTGATTTTTCCTTGGTTCGCCACCCAGGCTGTAACGCCCCGGACACACACGCCGGTGGTCGTTACTCCTGGCGGGATCTAGACTGGCCCTAGAGATCAATACTAGTATTTTCTGTGCACTTTGTCATCACTTGTGTGCACCCGGGAGCAAGTTCCCGGTCAGTCACCCATCCTGAAACTACTCCAAGCTGAGAATGCTTAACTTTGGAGTTCTTTCCGAATGGTCTCCTGGAAAAGAAGGAATTCCTTATTGATATGAGTAGTCTATCATCCCTATTAAGCCAGGCTATCACATAAACCCCCACTCAGAGGAACCGACGTCTTCGTCGGGCCACAGGAACGTTCCCTCTTGGCACATAAGTCTGTGCTTCCAGTCCGGCACATGTGCTATGCCGTGTGCCACGACGGGTCACAAACGTCATGCACAACATGACTGCGCACCTGTCCGCAACCATCCGTGTAACCATGAGGGTCGGCTCTGATACCAACTTGTAATGCCCCGGACACACCCGCCGGTGGTCGTTACTCCTGGCGGGATCTAGACTGGCCCCATAGATCAATACTAGGCTTTTCTGCGCACTTTGTCCTGACTCGTGTGCACCCGGGAGCAACTTCCCGGCCGGTCACCCATCCTGAAACTACTCCAAGCTGAGCACGCTTAGCTTTGGAGTTCTCTCCGAATGGGCTCCCGGAAAAGAAGGAATTCCTTATTGATATGAGTAGTCTATCATCCCTATTAAGCCAGGCTATCACACAAGCTCAAAGGGATCATATGATATTTCATGCCTAAACACTTCCGTGTGCAGCCACAAGCCATTATGGGCTCTGGCGTAGTTGAGTAAGTTGCGTGAGCTCTTGAAGAGGTGGACTAGCAGATGTAGGGGAAAGTAGGTGTACCGGTTTACCCAGAGTAGAGAGTTAATGCTTCAGAAAGACTATGTATCAATCTTCTGATCATGGATGCGGTCGAGTCTTGTGGGGAAAAGTGCGCAACCTCTGCAGAGTGTATAAACTAATCATGGTTAGCCGTGTCCCTGGTTATGGACATCTTGAGTATTTAGAAGTGGATATTCTTTGTTGATCTCATCACTCTTTAATTAAGTGAATTGAGTTTAATAATGATACTTGGTTAATGTTGGGATTTGAGTTGGAGGAACCTTCTCAAATATTGGTTTAATTTTGTAGTGAATAACATTTATTCCTTTGTTGTAGGGAAAAGTTAGCTTTATGCAAAATGCTAAACTTAGGGCCTCCACCAGCCAAATATGCATGTAGATATAGTTCTTGCATTCATTTCCTTTATAGTGTAACTCTGCCAGCATATTCAATGTGCTGACCTACATAGCTGCAACATCTCATGTTGCAGACATTACCGACGACGAATAAGGTGTGATAGGTCGTTGTCATGCACTCATCTATGCCGTTGGAGTTGATGGACTCATTTACCTTCGAAGCTTCCGCCATTATTTAGTTTAGATGGCCTTCAGCCATTTTATTTGTGTACCAGATACTCTTTATGGGGACCTGGATGTAATAAGTGTGTGACTGAACTCTGTTATAATTCCTCAAGTACTCTGTGTGTCAGCATACCAATCCAGCGATGACACTTAAGCACAGAGACTTCGGTCCATTGGGATCATGGTCGCTACAACAAGGTCAACATTTTTTTTGCACATTTAACATTTTTTCAAATTCTTGATCAATAGTTTTCCAAATGCAAGATTGACATTTTTTCAATACATGGCCAACATTTTTTAAATCTTGATTAACATTTTAAATACCTGGTTAACATTTTTTAAATGCTTGATTAATATGTTTTAAATACATCATCAACTTTTTTCACACGCATTGTATATTTTTTGTATACATTTTTCGTATAACACGTCAAACTTTTTTCTACACACATTTGACATTTTTAAATGCTTGATTGACATTTTTAATGCAAGATTAACATTTCCTAAATACATGGTCAAAAAATTCTATACACAATTAATATTTTTCAAATGCTTGATTGTTATTATGAAACACATGTTTAACTTTTTTTAAATGCTTGATTAATATGTTTAAATACATGATCAACTTTTTCACGAACATTGTATATTTTTTATCCATTTTTCTATATACATTTCAAAATTTTCAAATGCATGATTTATATTTAAAACATTATCTAAAATATTCTTTTAATATATATGTTTAGAGTACTTGAAGCTTTAGAAAAGGAATCAAAAAACAAAAACAAAAACGTGAACAAAAAACATAAACAAGACGAGGGTTGTGGCCTCCAGCGCACCTGGGTCGGCCCATCTCGCACTGACGCAAGGGTTCCCTTCTTCTCGCTATGCTATAAGTGAGATATGGGGACGCCCTTGAGCGATATACAACTCTAACGCTTTTTTGTTTAAAAGTAATAATAATTAAGCTGCTTTTGGTCCAAATTTGATCAGGTTGGATTAACATGGCTGGCGAATGACGTGATCCATAGAATGATTTACAGTTGAAGCAGGAATCCTCTCCTCCCATGAACAATTTTCTTGTTTCTAGTTTGCTCTTTATGTTCCAACAGCGCGGTGACATCGCGAACTAACCTGTGGTTGGATAGTTATAAGGACAGTGATATCCAATCCCACCAGGATTCAAGTTCTAGACTTGACATTGGTGATTGTATTTTTCCGGCATCTGTGGTAACTTTGTTAATCTCAAGATGCTATGTTGGCTCAGTCTCTCAGAGGTGCTCATAGGATAGGTTGTGTGTGCATGCGTACATAGGAGTGAGTGTATACTCGTATATGTGAAGGACTTCGATTGTACTGTGTTAAAAAAATAGTGTGGTGACATCTCAAGGCGTGATCAGACAGTGTCCGACCAATTCCACAGTGAGAAAACCAAAACCAAAAACAACAAGAAATTCTAAATCTAGGGACCCAGTACAAGCTGCAGTGTATAGATTGTTTCTTGCCAACTAAAGTCTTCTCCCTCTTCTGATTTTCATGGTTCCTGACTTCCTAGTCCCTTGGAAGCTACTCCCTCTCTAGCTCTCCTGACAACCTAGCCTCGCGATGGACCGCCAACGCTAAGTAATCCGCCAGATCTTGCTATCGGGCTCTGTTCGCCGGGTCTATCGCAACCCCCTACTTGCACCTTTTGTGGAGATGTTGGGCCCCCTTCATGTCATGATGTTCACCTGGCTTGCCGACCTCGATCGTTGCTGGACCGCCGTAAGACTTGCCAGGCACGTCCTGTCGCACAACGACTGCTACGCCCTATGTGACCAAGCAGATGAAACTATGCAACATATCATCATCGGCTTCCCCTTCCCAAGATAGATCTGGCACAAAGTGCTGGCTGGGTGCATGCTACTACTACATGTGAGCTACGTTGTGATTCTCCCCGAAGAGGAGGGGAGATGCAGTATAGTAGAGATAAGTATTTCCCTTAATGACAACCAAGGTTTATCGAACCAGTAGAAGAATAACGCAAAGCCTCATGAACAACACCAACACATACAAAAGCAAATACTTGCACCCAACGCGGGAAAGCGGGTTGTCAATCCCCTTGAACTCGTTATTTGCAAGGATCAAATTTTGTAGTGGTAGATAGATAAATTACAAAAGAAAATAAAAGAAATAAAATTGCAACAAAGGTATTTTGAATTTTATAATATGATTAAAGTAGACCCGGGGGCATGGTTTGCACTAGATGCTTCTCTCTCAAAGACATAGCATATGGTGGGTGAACAAATTACTGTTGGGACATTGATAGAAAAGTGCATAGTTATGACGATATTCAAGGCAATGATCATGTATATAGGCATCACATCCAAGTGAAGTAGAGCGACTCCTGCCTGCATCTACTATTATTACTCCACTAATCGACCGCTATCCAGCATGCATCTATGATATTAAGTTCATAAAAACGTAGTAATGCCTTAAGCAAGATGACATGATGTAGATCAATATGAATAAACCTCATCATTTTACCTTAATGAAAACAATACAAATACGTGTCTTGTCCCCTTCTGTGACTGGGATATAGAGCACCGTAAGATTGAACGCGTTACAAAGCACATCTCCCATGGAAGATAAATCAATCTAGTTGGCCAAACCAAATAGATACATCGGAGAGAAATACAAAGTTATAACAATCATGCATAATAAAGTTCAGAATAGAATCAGTTACTTCTCATGAATATTCACATCATAAACACACAATTCATTGGATCCCAACAAACACACTACAAAAGAAGATTACATCGGATAGAACTCCAAGAACACCGAGGAGAACATGGTATTAGAGATCAAAAGAGAGAAAAGAAGTTATCTAGCTAGTAGCTATGGGCACGTAGGTCTGTGGTGAACTGCTCACACATCATTAGAAGGCAGCAAGGATGATGTAGAATATTAGGTCAAGGGGTGATATGGTGGGCCAATAAGCTCAGGGGCGCTCCTACCCCCCTAGGGCGTGCCTGGTGAGCTTATGGATCAACCATAGCTCATATGGCCTTCTCCCGTACCTTCTACGGCCCCTTCTGGTCCAAAAAAAATCATCGTAAAGTTTCATCACATTTGGACTTCCTAACAAGCAAAAAAACAGGAACTGGCACTGGGCACTAGGTTAATAGGTTAGACCAAAAGATAATGTAAAATAGCATATAAATGCATATAAAGCATCCAAGATTGATAATATAATAGCATGGAACATTGAAAAATTATAGATATGTTGGAGACGTATCAGCTCCACCCACCCACCCCCCTTCCGGCAATGAGAAGTTCCTCCTCTGGTGTACGACGGCAATCACGAAATCCCCCACTGGCCTTTGCAAGGGCCTGGCCATGCCAGCTCTTCTCACGACATGGTCCATCTAGAGGCAGCGCAATCGTTATCGATGGCGAGAACCCCTCCATCTCATGGCACATCGCGCCAATTCAGGATGAGGCTAGATCCTGGGCTAGGGTGGGTGCACACGGACTTAGCTCGTTGCTTACGAAGTTGTTTAATCTTCTCCTTGAGTGATACGTCTCCATCATATTTACTTTTCCTAACACTTTTGCTCTTGTTTTGGACTCTAATTTGCATGATTTGAATGAAACTAACCCGGACTGACATTGTTTTCAGCAGAACAACCATGGTATTGTTTTTGTGCAGAAATAGAAGTTCTTGGATTTGGACGAAACTTTTTGGAGAATTATTTTGGAATTAATAAAAAATATTGGAACCAAGACCCACTGTCGTGCCCAGCTGTCCACAAGGCACCAGAGCGCGCCACCCTCCTCTGGCGTGCCCTGGTGGGTAGTAGGGCCCATGAGGCTCTGCTGAACCTAATTCCAACTCTATAAAATCCTATTTTTGGAGAGAAAAATTGGAGAGGAAGTTTCATCGTGTTTTACGATACGGATCCGCTGCCACCTAACGTTCTTCATCATGAGGCCAGATCTGGAGCCCGTTCGGGGCTCCGAAGAGGGGAATCTTCGGTCTTCGTCATCACCAACCCTCCATCACCAATTCCATGATGATCCCCATCAGGAATGAGTAATTCCTTCGTAGGCTTGCTGGATGGTGAGGGGTTAGATGGGATTCATCATGTAATCGAGTTAGTTTTGTTAGGGATTGATCCGTAGTATCCACTATGTTTTGAGATTGATGTTGCTATGACTTTGCTATGCTTAATGCTTGTCACTAGGGCCCGAGTACCATGATTTCATATCTGAACCGTTTATGTTTTCACCACCATATCTATGTTCTTGATCCGATCTTGCAAGTTATACGTACCTATTACGTGTTATGATTCGCATACCCCAATGTGACAATAATTGGGATTCTTTCACGATTACCATAATTTGAGGAGTTCATCTATTCACTATGTGTTAATGCTTTGTTCCGGTTCTCTATTAAAAGGAGGCCTTAATATGCCTTAGTTTCCTTATGGACCCCACCGCCACGGGAGAGTAGGACAAAAGATGTCATGCAAGTTCTTTTCCATAAGCATGTATAACTATTTATGGAATACATGCCTACATTATATTTGTGAACTGGAGCTAGTTCTGTGTCGCCCTATGCTATGACTGTTATATGATAAATATCATCGAACAAAATCACCGATCCAGTGCCTATGAGTTTTCCACATATTGCTCGTGCTAAGTTACTATTGCTATTGCTACTGTTACAACTGCTACAAAATTGTTACTCCTGTTATCTTTACCGCTGCTATCGTTACTACTACTATGAAAACTATCATATTACTGTGCTACTGATCACTTTGCTGCAGATATTTAATCTCCATGTGTGGTTGAATTAACAACTCAACAGGTAATACTTACAAATATTCTTTGGCTCCCCTTGTGTCGAATCAATAAATTTGGGTTGAATACTCTACCCTCAAAAACTATTGTGATCCCCTATACTTGTGGGTTATCATCGGGCCGATCAACTTGTCACCAATGCTTCGCAACTCTATGTCTTTCCTCATGTGCACAAGACATTGAGTTGGCACCCACTCTTGTGTACCCTCTCATCCTATCAATGAAAATATACGCACTCTAGCATATTCACGGAAAAAATGGTTCCTGGAAAAAACTAATTATCACGATGGGTGGTGGTTCCCAAAAACTGATTATCATGGTAGGGGCCACCACCTAGTATCCAATTATGTAATTCCACATGCTTAAGGCATCTGCAACGCTAACCCTCAAATCGAACACCATATTCGTCCATGGACCGGTGGCGACCAGTCCAAGGACAGTGATGTGGAAGCCCGCCATCCAAAGCTAGCCGCAAACCTCCAACCACATTTCGCATGAGATTTAACCAAAATAAACAAAGTTGATGAAAATTTAAATAGACTAGTGCTACGTGGAGCTACATTGGGATTTTCCCCGAGGAAGAGGGGACATGTAGTACAATAGAGATAAGTATTTCCCTCAGTGAGAACCAAGGTTTATCGAACCAATAGGAGAATCACGCAAAGCCTCATGAATAGCACCTACACACACAAAAGCAAATACTTGCACCCAACACGGACAAGAGGGTTGTCAATCCCCATGAACTCATGAATTGCAAGGATTAAATCTCATAGTGGTAGATAGATAATGCAAAACAAAATAAAAAATAAAATTGCAGCAAAAATATTTTGGATTTTATAATGATTAAAGTAGACTCAGGGGCCATAGTTTTCAATAAAGGCTTATCTCTCGAACAAATAGCATACGATGGGTGAAAAATTACTATTGTGCAATTGATAGAAAAGCGCATAGTTATGAGGATATTCATGGCAATGATCATATATATAGGAATCACATCCGGGACAAGTAGACCAATTCCTGCCTGCATGTACTACTATTACTCCATCAATCGACCACTATCCAACATGCATCTATGGTATTAAGTTCATAAAAATAGAGTCACGCCTTAAGCAAGATGACATGGATGTAAACAAAGTAAACTCAACTAATATGAATAAACCTCATCATTTTATCCTTAATGGCAACAATACAAATATGTGTTTTGTCCCCTTTCTGTCACTAGGATATAGAGCATCAAAATATTGAACCTATTACAAAGCACCTCTCCCACTCAAGATAAATCAATATAGTTGGCCAAACCAAACGGACTAATCGGAGAGAAATACAAAGCTTTTAAAATCATGCATAATAAAATTCAGAAAAGACTCAATTACTTCTCATGAATATTCAGATCATAAACCCACAATTCATCGGATCCCAACAAGCACACCGCAAAAGAAGATTGCATCAGATAGAACTCCAAGAACACCGAGGAGAACATTGTATTGAAGATCAAAGAGAGAGAAGAAGCCATCTAGCTACTAGCTATGGACCCATAGGTCTGTGGTAAACTACTCACGCATCATCAGAAGGTGGCAAGGATGATGTTGAAGCCCTTAGTGATCGATTCCCCATCCAACAGAGTACCGGAAGAGGCCTCTGGATGGGATCGCGGAAGAACAGAAGCTTGCGGCGGCGGAAAAAGTGTTCCGGGTGGCTCTTGATACGTCTCTAATGTATCTATAATTTTTTATTGTTCCATGCTATTATATTATCTCCTTTGGATGTTTTATATGCATTTATATGCTATTTTATATCATTTTTGGGACTAACCTATTTACCTAGTGCCTAGCGCCAGTTGCCACTTTTCCCTTGCTTTTGACTTTTACAGAAAATCAATACCATACAGAGTCCAAATGGAACGAAACTTTTTGATGGTTTTTCTGGAAAACAAGACACCCATAAAGCTTCGTGAAGAGGCCAGAAGACCTATGAGGGGGCCACAAGCCCTGGGGGCACACCCCGAGGGGCGCGACCAGGGGGATTGTGGGCCCCCTGTGGCTCTCCTAACCCTAAATCCAGCTCTATAAATACCCAAATATCCCCCCTACACCAGAGGGCACACCAAAAATACTTTTCCGCCACCGCAAGCTTCTGTTATCGTGAGATCCCATCTTGGGGCCCTTTTCAGCACTTTGCCGAAGGCTGATTCGATCTCGGAGGGCCTCTACACCCACCTTGCTACCCTTTCGATGATGTGTGAGTAGTTTACCATAGACTTACGAGTCCTTAGATAGTAGGTAGATGGCTTCTCCTCTCTCTTTGATCTTCAATACAATGTTCTCCTCGATGTTCTTGGAGTTCTACTCGATGTAATGTTCTTTTGCGGTGCGTTTGTTGAGATCTGATGAATTGTGGATTTATGATCAAGTTATCTATGAATATTATTCGAGTCTTCTCTAAATTATTTTATGCATGATAGCTTTGTATTTCTCTCCGATCTATCGATTTAGTTTGGCCAAGTAGATTGGTTTTATTGCAATGGGAGAGGTGCTTTGTGATGGCTTCAATCTTGTGGTGTCCTCACCCAGTGATAGTAGGGGAGCGAGGCACGTTTTGTATTGTTACCATTAAGGATAAAAATAGGGGGTTTTATGGTATTGTTTAGATCTATCCCTCTACATCAGGTCATCTTGCTTAAGGCGTTACTATGCTCTTATGAACTTAATACTGAAGATGCATGCTGGATAGCAGTCGATGTGTGGAGTAATAGTAGTAGATGCAGCAAGGAGTTAGTCTACTTGTCACGGATGTGATGCCTATATTCATGATCATTATCTTAGATATCGTCATAACTATGCGCTTTTCTATCAATTACTCAATAGTAATTTGTTTACCCATCATATGTTTCCTTCAAGGGAGAAGCCTCTAGTAAAACCTATGGCCCCCAGGTCTATTTTCCATCATATATTTTCAGATCTATAAAACCAAAAACCCAAAATATCTTGCTGCAATTTATTTGTGTTTACTTTATTTTTCCTTTTATTTATCTTTTATACCTATCTCTATTAGATCTCACTCTTGCAAGTGATCGTGAAGGGATTGACAACCCCTTTTCGTGTTGTGCGCAAGTGTTTGTTAGTTTGTGCAGGTGCTGTTGGAATATGCCCTAAAGGCAATAATAAAATGGTTATTATTATATTTCTTTGTTCATGATAATTGTCTATTGTTCATGCTATAATTGTATTATCCAGAAATCGTAATACATGTGTGAATACATAGACCACAACAAGTCCCTAGTGAGCCTCTAGTTGACTAGCTCATTGGTCAACAGATAGTCATGGTTTCCTGACTATGGACATTGGATGTCATTGATAACGGGATCATATCATTAGGAGAATGATGTGATGGACAAGACCCAATCATAAGCATAGCACAAAGATTGTGTAGTTCGTTTCGCTAGAGCTTTTCCAAATGTCAAGTATCATTTCCTTAGACCATGAGATTGTGCAACTCCCGGATACCGTAGGAGTGCTTTGGGTGTGCCAAATGTCACAACGTAACTGGGTGACTATAAAGGTGCACTACGGGTATCTTCGAAAGTGTCTGTTGGGTTGGCACGAATCGAGACTGGGATTTGTCACTCCGTATGACGGAGAGGTATCTCTGGGCCCACTCGGTAATGCATCATCATAATGAGCTCAAGGTGACCAAATGTCTAGTCACGAGATCATGCATTACGGTACGAGTAAAGTGACTTGCCGGTAACGAGATTGAACAAGGTATTGGGATACCGACGATCGAGTCTCGGGTAACTAACGTACCGATTGACAAAGGGAATTGTATACGGGATTGATTGAATCCGCAACATCGTGGTTCATCCGATGAGATCATCGAGGAGCATGTGGGAGCCAACATGGGTATCCAGATCCCACTGTTGGTTATTGACCGGAGAGGCGTCTCGGTCATGTCTGCATGTCTCCCGAACCCGCAGGGTCTACACACTTAAGGTTCGGTGACGCTAGGGTTGTAGAGATATGAGTATGCAGTAACCCAAAAGTTATTTGGAGTCCCGGATGAGATCCCGGACGTCAGGAGGAGTTCCGGAATGGTCCGGAGGTGAAGAATTATATATACGAAGTGCAGTTTCGGCCATCGGGAAAGTTTCGGGGGTCACCGGTATTGTACCGGGACCACCGGAAGGGTCCCGAGGGTCCACCGGGTAAGGCCACCTATCCCGGAGGGCCCCATGGGATGAAGTGGGAGGGGGACCAGCCCCTGGTGGGCTGGTGCGCCCCCCCTTGGGCCCCCCCTGCGCCTAGGGTTGGAAACCCTAGGGGTGGGGGGCGCCTCCACTTGCCTTGGGGGGCAAGCCACCCCCTTGGCCGCCGCCCCCATTGGAGATTGCATCTCCTAGGGCCAGCGCCCCCCTAGGGGCCCTATATAAAGAGGGGGGAGGGAGGGCAGCCGCACCCAAGTCCCTGGCGCCTCCCTCTCCCCACGCACCACCTCTCCCTCTCACAGAAGCTTGGCAAAGCCCTGCCGTGATCGCTGCTGCATCCACCACCACGCTGTCGTGCTGCTGGATCTTCGTCAACCTCTCCTTCCCCCTTGCTGGATCAAGAAGGAGGAGACGTCTTCCCAACCATATGTGTGTTGAACGCGGAGGTGCTGTCCTTTCGGCGCAAGGATCTCCGGTGATTTGGATCACGACGAGTACGACTCCCTCAACCCCGTTCTCTTGAACGCTTCTACACGCGATCTACAAGTGTATGTACATGCACTCCCCTCTCTCGTTGCTAGATGACTCCATAGATTGATTTTGGTGAAGCGTAGAAATTTTTTATTTTCTGCAACGTTCCCCAACATTGGCATCATGAGCTAGGTCTATGCATAGTTACTATGCACGAGTAGAACACAAACTTGTTGTGGGTGTAGATGTTGTCAATTTTCTTTCCACTACTAGTCTTATCTTGCTTCGGCGGTATCGTGGGATGAAGCGGCCCGGACCGACCTTACACGTACGCTTACGTGAGACAGGTTCCACCGACTGACATGCACTAGTTGCATAAGGTGGCTAGCGGGTGTCTGTCTCTCCCACTTTAGTTGGAGCGGATTCGATGAAAAGGGTCCTTATGAAGGGTAAATAGAAATTGGCATATCACGTTGTGGTTTTACGTAGGTAAGAAACGTTCTTGCTAGAAACCTATAGAAGCCACGTAAAAACTTGCAACAACAATTAGAGGATGTCTAACTTGTTTTTGCAGAAAGTGCCTTGTGATGTGATATGGCCAAAGGATGTGATGAATGATATATGTGATGTATGAGATGATCATGTTCTTGTAATAGGAATCACGACTTGCATGTTGATGAGTATGACAACCGGCAGGAGCCATAGGAGTTGTCTTTATTTTTGTATGACCTGCGTGTCATTAAAGAACGCCATGTAAATTACTTTACTTTATTGCTAAATGCATTAGCCATAGAAGTAGAAGTAGTCGTTGGCGTGACAACTTCATGAAGACACGATGATGGAGATCATGGTGTCATGCCGGTGACGAAGATGATCATGGCGCCCCGAAGATGGAGATCAAAGGAGCAATATGATATTGGCCATATCATGTCACTATTTGATTGCATGTGATGTTTATCATGTTTTACATCTTATTTGCTTAGGACGACGGTAGCTTAAATAAGATGATCCCTTGAAACAATTTCAAGGAAAGAATTCCCCCTAACTATGCACCGTTGCGAAGGTTCGTTGTTTCGAAGCACCACGTGATGATCGGGTGTGATAGATCCTAACGTTCGAATACAACGGGTGTAAGCCAGATTTACACACGCAATACACTTAGATTGACTCGACGAGCCTAGCATGTACAGACATGGCCTCGGAACACGGAAGACCGAAAGGTCAGCATGAGTCGTATAGAAGATACGATCAACATGAAGATGTTCACCGATGATGACTAGTCCGTCTCACGTGATGATCGGACATGGCCTAGGTGACTCGGATCATGTTTCACTTAGATGACTAGAGGGATGTCTGTCTAAGTGGGAGTTCATTGAATAATTTGATTAGATGAACTTAATTATCATGAACTTATTCTAAAAACCTTTGCAAAATGTCTTGTAGATCAAATGGCTAACGCTCATGTCCAACTCAACTTCAACGCGTTCCTAGAGAAAACCAAGCTGAAAGATGATGGCAGCAACTATACGGACTGGGTCCGGAACCTGAGGATCATCCTCATAGCTGCCAAGAAAGATTATGTCCTAGAAGCACCGCTAGGTGAAGCACCAATCCCAGAGAACCAAGACCTTATGAACGCTTGGCAGTCTCGTGCTGATGATTACTCCCTCATTCAGTGCGGCATGCTTTACAGCTTAGAACCGGGGCTCCAAAAGTGTTTTGAGCAACACGGAGCATATGAGATGTTCGAAGAGCTGAAAATGGTTTTCCAAGCTCATGCCCGGGTCGAGAGATATGAAGTCTCCGACAAGTTCTTCAGCTGTAAGATGGAGGAAAATAGTTCTGTCGGTGAGCACATACTCAAGATGTCTGGGTTGCACAACCGCTTGACTCAGCTGGGAGTTAATCTCCCGGATTAGACGGTTATTGATAGAATCCTTCAGTCGCTCCCACCGAGCTACAAGAGCTTTGTGATGAACTTCAATATGCAGGGGATGGAAAAGACCATTCCTGAGGTATATTCAATGCTGAAATCAGCAGAGGTTGAGATCCAAAAGGAACATCAAGTGTTGATGGTGAATAAAACCACTAAGTTCAAGAAAGGCAGGGGTAAGAAGAACTTCAAGAAGGACGGCAAGGGAGTTGCCACGCCCAGTAAGCTAGTTGCCGGGAAGAAGTCAACCAATGGACCCAAGCCTGAGACTGAGTGCTTTTATTGCAAGGGAAGTGGTCACTGGAAGCGGAACTGCCCCAAGTACTTAGCGGACAAGAAGGCCGGCAAAACCAAAGGTATATGTGATATACATGTTATTGATGTGTACCTTACCAGCACTCGTAGTAGCTCTTGGGTATTTGATACCGGTGCAGTTGCTCATATTTGTTACTCTAAGCAGGAGCTGCAGAATAAGCGGATACTGGCAAAGGACGAGGTGACGATGCGCGTCAGGAATGGTTCCAAGGTCGATGTGATCACCGTCGGCACGCTACCTCTACATTTACCTACGGGATTAGTTTTAAACCTCAATATTTGTTATTTAGTGCCAGCTTTGAGCATGAACATTGTATCAGGATCTCATTTAATTCGAGATGGCTACTCATTTAAATCCGAGAATAATGGTTGTTCTATTTATATGAGAGATATGTTTTATGGTCATGCCCCGCTGGTGAATGGTTTATTTTTAATGAATCTCGAGCGTAATGTTACACATATTCATAGTGTGAATAACAAAAGATGTAAAGTTTATAACGATAGCCCCACATACTTGTGGCACTGCCGCCTTGGTCACATTGGTGTCAAGCGCATGAAGAAGCTCCATGCTGATGGACTTTTAGAGTCTCTAGATTATGAATCGTTTGACACATGTGAACCATGCCTCATGGGCAAAATGACCAAGACTCCATTCTCCGGAACAATGGAGCGAGGAACCAACTTATTGGAAATCATACATATTTGATGTGTGCGGTCCAATGAGCGTTGAGGCTCGCGGAGGATATCGTTATGTTCTCACTCTCACTAATGACTTGAGTAGATATGGGTATGTCTACTTGATGAAACACAAGTCTGAGACCTTTGAAAATTTCAAGGAATTTCAGAATGAGGTAGAGAATCAACGTGACCGAAAGATAAAGTTCTTACAATCAGATCGTGGGGGAGAATATTTAAGTCACAAATTTGGTACGCACTTAAGGAAATGCGGAATCATTTCACAACTCACGCCGCCTGGAACACCTCAGCGTAACGGTGTGTCCGAACGTCGTAATCGCACTCTATTGGATATGGTGCGATCTATGATGTCACTTACCGATTTACCGCTATCATTTTGGGGATACGCTCTAGAGACAGCTACATTCACTTTGAATAGGGCACCGTCTAAATCCTTTGAGACGACATCGTATGAATTATGGTTTGGGAAGAAACCTAAGCTGTCGTTTCTAAAAGTTTGGGGATGCAATGCTTATGTCAAGAAACTTCAACCTGAAAAGCTCGAACCCAAGTCGGAGAAATGCGTCTTCATAGGATACCCTAAGGAAACCATTGGGTATACCTTCTACTTAAGATCCGAGGGCAAGATCTTTGTTGCCAAGAATGGGTCCTTTCTGGAGAAAGAGTTTCTCTCGAGAGAAGTAAGTGGGAGGAAAGTGGAACTTGATGAAGTACTACCTCTTGAACCGATAAGTAGCGCAGCTCAGGAAGATGTTCCTGTGGTGCCTGCACCAACAAGAGAGGAAACTAATGATGATGATCAAGGTACTTTGGATCAAGTTACTACTGAACTTCGAAGGTCCACGAGGACACGTTCCACACCAGAGTGGTATGGTAACCCTGTCCTGGAAATCATGTTGTTAGACAACGGTGAACCTTCAAACTATGAAGAAGCAATGGCGGGCCCAGATTCCAACAAATGGCTTGAAGCCATGCAATCCGAGATAGGATCCATGTATGAAAACAAAGTATGGACTTTGACAGACTTGCCCGATGATCGGCGAGCGATAGAAAATAAATGGATCTTTAAGAAGAAGACGGACGCGGATGGTAATGTTACCATCTATAAAGCTCGACTTGTCGCTAAGGGTTATCAACAAGTTCAAGGGATTGACTACGATGAGACATTCTCTCTCGTAGCGAAGCTGAAGTCCATCCGAGTCATGTTAGCAATTGCCGCATACTATGATTATGAGATATGGCAAATGGACGTCAAAACGGCATTCCTTAACGGTCATCTTAAGGAAGAACTGTATATGATGCAGCCGGAAGGTTTTGTCGACCCTAAGAATGCTAACAAGGTATGCAAGCTCTAGCGCTCCATCTATGGGCTGGTGCAAGCATCTCGGAGTTGGAACATTCGCTTTAATGAAATGATCAAAGCGTTTGGGTTTATGCAGACTTATGGAGAAGCCTGTGTTTACAAGAAGGTGAGTGGGAGATCTGTAGCATTTCTCATTTTATATGTGGATGACATATTTTTGATGGGAAATGACATAGAACTTTTGGACAGCATTAAGGCCTACTTGAATAAGTGTTTTTCAATGAAGGACCTTGGAGAAGCTTCTTACATATTAGGCATCAAGATCTATAGAGATAGATCAAGACGCCTCATAATTCTTTCACAAAGCACATACCTTGATAAGATATTGAAGAAGTTCAATATGGATCAGTCCAAGAAGAGGTTCTTGCCTGTGTTGCAAGGTGTAAAATTGAGCTCGGCTGAATGTCCGACCACGGCAGAAGATAGAGAAAAGATGAGTGTCGTCCCCTATGCCTCAGCCATAGGGTCTATAATGTATGCCATGACCTATACCAGACCTGATATAAACCTTGCCGTAAGTTTGGTAGGAAGGTACCAAAGTAATCCCGGCATGGAACACTGGACAGCGGTCAAGAACATCCTTAAGTACCTGAAAAGGACTATGGATATGTTTCTCATATATGGAGGTGACGAAGAGCTCGTCGTAAAGGGTTACGTCGATGCTAGCTTCGACACAGATCTGGATGACTCTAACTCACAAACCGGATACGTGTATATTTTGAATGGTGGGGCAGTAAGCTGGTGCAGTTGCATGAAGAGCGTTGTGGCGGGATCTACATGTGAAGCGGAGTACATGGCAGCCTCGGAGGCAGCGCATGAAGCTATCTGGGTGAAGGAGTTCATCACCAACCTAGGAGTCATACCCAATGCGTCGGGGCCGATAACACTCTTCTGTGACAACAGTGGAGCTATTGCACTTGCCAAGGAGCCCAGGTTTCACAAGAAGACTAGGCACATCAAGCGTCGCTTCAACTCCATTCGTGAAAATGTTCAAGATGGAGACATAGATATTTGTAAAGTACATACGGACCTGAATGTAGCAGATCCGTTGACTAAACCTCTCCCTAGAGCAAAACATGATCAACAGCAGAACGCAATGGGTGTTCGATACATCACAATGTAACTAGATTATTGACTCTAGTGCAAGTGGGAGACTGTTGGAAATATGCCCTAGAGGCAATAATAAAATGGTTATTATTATATTTCTTTGTTCATGATAATTCTCTATTGTTCATGCTATAATTGTATTATCCGAAAATCGTAATACATGTGTGAATACATAGACCACAACAAGTCCCTAGTGAGCCTCTAGTTGACTAGCTCATTGGTCAACAGATAGTCATGGTTTCCAGACTATGGACATTGGATGTCATTGATAACGGGATCACATCATTAGGAGAATGATGTGATGGACAAGACCCAATCATAAGCTTAGCACAAAGATCGTGTAGTTCATTTCGCTAGAGCTTTTCCAAATGTTAAGTATAATTTCCTTAGACCATGAGATTGTGCAACTCCCGGATACCGTAGGAGTGCTTTGGGTGTGCCAAACGTCACAACGTAACTGGGTGACTATAAAGGTAAACTACAGGTATCTCCGAAAGTGTCTGTTGGGTTGGCACGAATCGAGACTGGGATTTGTCACTCTGTATGATGGAGAGGTATCTCTAGCCCCACTCGGTAATGCATCATCATAATGAGCTCAAGGTGACCAAGTGTCTGGTCACGGGATCATGCATTACGGTACGAGTAAAGTGACTTGCCGGTAACGAGATTGAACGAGGTATTGGGATACTGACGATCGAGTCTCGGACAAGTAACGTATGACAAAGGGAATTGTATATGGGATTGACTGAATCCTCAACATCGTGGTTCATCCAATGAGATCATCGAGGATCATGTGGGAGCCAACATGGGTATCCAGATCCCGCTGTTGGTTATTGACCGGAGAGGCGTCTCGGTCATGTCTGCATGTCTCCCGAACCCGTAGGGTCTACACACTTAAGGTTCAGTGACGCTAGGGTTGTAGAGATATGAGTATGCAGTAACCCGAAAGTTGTTCTTAGTCCTGGATGAGATCCCAGACGTCACGAGGAGTTTCGGAATGGTCCGGAGGTGAAGAATTATATATAGGAAGTGCAGTTTCGGCCATCGGGAAAGTTTTGGGGGTCACCGGTATTGTACCGGGACCACCAGAAGGGTCCCGAGGATCAATCGGGTGGGGCCACCTATCCCGGAGGGCCCAATGGGCAGAAGTGGGAGGGGGACCAGCCCCTGGTGGGCTGGTGCGCCCCTCCCTTGGGCCCCACTGCGTCTAGGGTTGGAAACCCTAGGGGTGGGGGCGCCTCCACTTGCTTTGGGGGGCAAGCCACCCCCTTGGCCGCCGCCCCCCTTGCAGATTGCATCTCCTAGGGCCGGCGCCCCCCCTAGGGGCCCTATATAAATAGGGGGGAGAGAGGGTGGCCGCACCCAAGTCCCTGGCGCCTCCCTCTCCCCACGTACCACCTCTTCCTCTCGTAGAAGCTTGGCGAAGCCCTGCCGTGATCGCTGCTGCATCCACCACCACTCCATCGTGCTGCTGGATCTTCATCAACCTCTCCTTCCCCCTTGCTTGATCAAGAAGGAGGATACGTCTTCCCAACCGTACATGTGTTGAATACGAAGGTGCCGTCCGTTCGGCGCTAGGATCTCCGGTGATTTGGATCACGACGAGTACGGCTCCCTCGACCCCGTTCTCTTGAACGCTTCCGCACACGATCTACAAGGGTATGTAGATGCACCCCCTCTCTTGTTGCTAGATGACTCCATAGATTGATCTTGGTGAAGCATAGAAAAAAATTATTTTCTGCAACGTTCCCCAACAGGTGCATCTATTGGGGACTTGCTTGTGTCTCCTACTGGATTGATACCTTGGTTCTCAACCGAGGGAAATACTTATCTCTACTTTGCTGCATCACCCTTTGCTCTTCAAGGGAAAAATCAACACAAGCTCAAGAAGTAGCAGGAAGAATTTCTGGCACCGTTGCCAGGAAGGTTCTACATCAAGCCTACCAAGTACCTATCATAAACTCTCATCTCTTGCACTTACATTATTTGCCATTTGCCTCTAGTTTTCCTCTCCCCCCACTTCTAAAACGTTTTCAGAAAAACACAAAAAATATTTGCCTTCTTTTAGTTTTGCCTTTTCCTCGTTTGCTATATTTGTTTGTGTTGCCTTGTGCCTTCTATTTGCTCGCATCTTTTCTTGCTAAAAATCTATTGATATGGATCCACTTAAAGTTTTCTACTTGGATCATCTTTGATCCATATGTGCTCGTGCTGAAACCCCAACTAGCTTAGTTGAGGGGAAATCATTAGATGAGCATGCATTTTGTGCGCCACTGTTTGTCTCAAAAAGGAGGACTCTTATGGAATCAAATAAATTGTTTGCTATGCTATGCTTGGAATCTATGTGAAATTTATGATTTTACTTGTTGTTCGGAGAACCCTAAAAAACACCTTCCCTACCAATGTGAGTTTAATAATAATGAAATCCTATCTTCTTATGCCGAAGGTGTTTATAGTTACTATGATATCAAACAAATTGAAGAATTTGTTGCTTTTAAGGGTGCTTATGAAGTTGCTTCTTTGATTGAAAAGTATGATATTACTCTCTGCAAATCTGAAAATTTGGACATACTTAAATATTGCTTTGAAAACTATGCTTCTAACGCCTATGTTAAATAATTTATTGTGAGAATGTGTGCTGCTTTGGAGAAAATAATGATATGCATGAATCTATAGGTAATTATGATTCTGTTGATTTGATTGAAATATCCCACCTTGATGAACATGATGCTTGCTATTCTTATGGCCATGATGTCAATATTAATGATACTTATGGAGATGAACTTGCTATAATTCCTTATGTTAAACATGAAATTATTCCTATTGCACCCACACTTGATAGCTCCTTGAATGAAAAGCATGATTGCAATGATGTTACTATAAGTTATATTAATGTCAGTTGTGTTAATGATATGCAAAACCCCAAGCTTGGGGATGCTAATTTTGCTATGTCTACTACTTATTGCAACGATCATGATTGGGGTGATAATGTTTCTTATGATCTTGAAAATTTATTTAAGCCTCATGATGAATTGGATATTGATAACAATGTTTGCAATAATATTGAAAGTGGGTTTGGAATAGTGTCAACTTTAGGTGATAGTGATCCCACTGCTTTGGAGAATTATCAATCAGGTGAACTTTTCGATAAAAGTGGGTTCGGAGAGGTCATGACTTTATTTTATGATAATCCATCTATTTTGGAAGAGTGTAAACTTTGCATGCATGCGGAACAATTAGAAAATGATATCTATATCGTTGAATTTTATTATGATTCTACATGTAATTATTATGAGAGAGTAAAATATGGTTGTAGAATTTTCATGTTACTAAATTACCTCTCGTTATGTTGAAATTGCTATTTTTTCTTTCTTCTTCCTTGCATATGCTAGTTTTTGCTTGTCTTGATAAATATTTTCCCTATAAAATGCCTATGCATAGGAAGTATGTTAGACTTATACTTGTTTTTCACATGCTATATGATGCTCTCTTTGTGCTTCAATTTTTTGTCTTTCATGTGAGCATCATTAAAATTATGAACGCCTAGCTAAAAGGCTTTAAAGAAAAGCGCTTGTTGGGAGACAACCCAATATTTTTATTTTCTATTTTTATGAGTTTACACAATATTACTTCTGTAATAATTGTGTTTTAGTTAGTGTTTGAGCGAAGTAAGACCTTTGGGATGATCTATTGTGATAGTTGATTTGATTTTGCTGAAAATAGAAACTTTTGCGTCTAGTAGCAGAATTGTTAAAATTCACAGAAGCATGATTTTGATCTGATCTTTTTACACAAGATTGATATACAAATTGCCTAGGTTTCCCTAGTTTTTGATAAATTTTTGAGTTACATAAGTATACAAAGTTTTCAGATTAGTACAGACAGTTCTGCTTTTGACAGATTCTGTTTTCATTGTGTTGTTTGCTTATTTTGATGAATCTATGGGTAGTATCGAGGGGTATGAAACTTGGAGAAGTTTGAATACAATATATATAAAACCAATATAAGTTTATAATGAGTTAACAGCAGTACCTAAAGTGGTGATTTGCTTTATTATACTAACAAAGGTTATGAGTTTTCTGTTGAGTTTTGTGTTTTGAAGTTTTCAAGTTTTGTGTAATGATTTGATGGACTACGGAATAAGGAGTCGCAGGAGCCTAAGCTTGGGGATGCCCAAGGCACCCCAAGGTAATATTCAAGGACAACCAAGCATCTAAGCTTGGGGATTCCTCGAATGGCATCCCCTCTTTTGTCTTCAATCCATCGGTAAATTTACTTGAGGCTATATTTTTATTCACTGTATGATATGTGTTTTGCTTGGAGTGTCTTGTATTATATGAGTATTTGATTTTTAGTTTTCCACAGTCATCCTTTCTGTACACACCTTTTGAGAGGGACACACATTAATCATGAGTTTATTAGAATACTCTATGTGCTTCACTTATATCTTTTGAGCTAGGTAGTTGCTCTAGTGCTTCACTTATATCTTTCTAGAGCACGGCGGTGGTTTTATTTTGTAGAAATTGATGAACTCTCATGCTTCACTTATATTATTGTGAGAGTCTTGAAAATGGTATGGCAATTGGCTTAGGTTATGAATTTGGTCCTGATATGATGGGCATCCAAGAGGGATATAACAAAAATTTTCATAAAGAGCATTGAATATATGAGAAGTTTGATTCCTTTGCATTTGTTTTGAGATATAAAGATGTTGATATTAGAGTCATGGTAGTGAATAATTATGGATTGGTAGGAATACTTGTGTTAAGGTTTGTGATTCCCAAAGCATGCACATATGGTCTATCGTTATGCGATGAAGTTAGAGCATGATTTATTATTGATTGTCATCCTTTGTGTGGAGGTCGGGAGTGCACGATGGTTAACTTCTACCAACCTCTCCCCTAGCAGCATGTGTATTAGTATTTTGTTTTGATGGCTAATAAACTTTTGTAAGTATGTGAGTTCTTTACGACTAATGTTGAGTCCATTGATTGTATGCACTCTCACCCTTCCACCATTGCTAGCCTCTCTAGTACCACACAACATTCGTCGGTGCATTAAACCCACAATTTACCCTTCCTCAAAACAGCCACCATACCTACCTATTATGGCATTTCCATACCCATTCCGAGATATATTGCCATGCAACTTCCACCATTCCGTTTATTATGACACATACCATCATTGTCTTATTGCTTTGCGTGATCATATAGTTGACATCGTATTTGTGGCTTGGCCACCATTCATATTTTTTATACATGTCACGCTAGATCACCGCACATCCCGATACACTACCGAAGGCATTCATATAGAGTCATATATTTGTTCTAGTATCGAGTTGTAATTCTTGAGTTGTAAGTAAATAAAAGTGTGATGATCATCATTATTAGAGCATTTTCCCATGTGAGGAAAGGATGATAGATGCTATGATTCTCCCACAAGTCGGGATGAGACTCCGGACTTAAAATAAAATAATGGCCAAAGAGCCCAAACAAAATAAATAAAAAATAGGCCAAAGTGCCCAAAAGAAAAAAAGGAAAAAAGGGAAAAATGAGAGAAAAAGAGAGAAGGGACAATGTTACTATCCTTTTTCCACACTTGTGCTTCAAAAATAGCACCATGTTCTTCATGATAGAGAGTCTCATATTTTATCACTTTCATATACTAGTGGGAACTTTTCATTATAGAACTTGGCTTGTATATTCCAATGATGGGCTTCCTCAAATTGCACTAGGTCTTTGTGAGCAAGCAAGTTGGAAGCACACCCACTTAGTTTTCTTTTGAGATTTCATACACTTATAGCTGTAGTGCATCCATTGCATGACAATCCCTACTCACTTGCATCGATTTCAATTGATGGGCATCTCCATAGCCCATTAGTTTGCCTAGTTGATGTGAGGCTTTCTCCCTTTTTGTCTTCTCCTCACAACCTCTACCATACCCTATTCCACCTATAGTGCTATATCCGTGGCTCACGCTCATGTATTGCGTGAAAGTTGAAAAAGCTTAAGAACATTAAAAGTATGAAACAATTGCTTGGATGAAACTGGGGTTGTGCATGATATATACTTTGTGTGATGAAGATAGAGCATGACAAGATTATATGATTTTGTAGGGATAACTCACTTTAGCCATGATATTTTTAGAAGACATGATTGGTTTATTAGTATGCTTGAAGTATTATAGTTTTTATGTCAATACTAAACTTTTATTTCGAATCTTATGGATATGAACATTAATGCCAAAATAAGAAGAATTACACTGGTAAATATGTTATGTAGCATTCGACATCAAAAATTCTGTTTTTATCACTAGGACATATGCACGTGCATTGCGGATGATAAATTGGCATGCATGTGCAAGCACAACACCTCGTGCTTCGGTACGAAGGAAACGCTAATAGGCTCATCCTTTAAAACACTCACCGACGATGTACCAAATCCGGACGGTGCCACCATTGGTAGGCAAGTGCATGAATCGAGGTTTAGAAAAATTATGGGGGTCATGTTATACTATCTTTGCGAGGTATTATTAAACCGGTGGACCACTGTCGGATTTCGGGTTCCGGCAGACCCTTGAGGTTCGAACACTGGGGTGCGCGCGGAGATTCAACCCTCTACTGGCTCGCTCCTCAACGAATCATTAGGACCTAAACTACCAAATAGAACAGCACAAGAGACACAGGATTTATACTGGTTCAGGCCACCATTGTGGTGTAATATCCTACTCTAGTGTGTGGTGTGGTGGATTGCCTCTTAGGCTTGGTGATGAACCTTACAAGGAAGAACATCCTCGTGAGGGTCTGTTCTTGGCTGGTGCGATGAACTGCTAAGGGGAGTTCAATCGCCTCTCTCTCTCTCTCTCTCTGTATCTTTCTATCCTTGTTCTTTCGATGCCTCTACCCTGTGGGTGGCTAGTTCTATTTATAGGTAAAGGCCCTGGGCCTCTTCCCAAATATTGAGCGGGAAGGGCGCCAACAATTGGCCATTTTGAAGGGGAACAACGGGTACACTTATCCTGACTAAAGTTGGTCCTCGCCTATCAAAGGCTCTGGTGGTGACGCCGGCTTGGGCTCCACAATGACTTCCTTCCGGCTGTTGGGCTGGTCTTGGTCTTGTTGCACCGAAATGGACGCCTTTGCTTGATGCTCTCACCTGCGCTTGCTCCCTTTGCATCAAAGAGGAAAGGAGGACACTGCGCGGGCTGGCGCCCGTCTGGCGCCCTTGGTCGTCATGGCTTGCGTCATGGGCACCTTGCGAGGTACCCCGCCTTGATCTCTCCGCCTCCTCGCGAGCCAGCCTGACGAGGCCATGCCTGAGGAAGCTCCCTGTCGTCCGCCCCATGAGGCTTGGCCCCTCGCGAGGGTCTTGAGCTTGTGTTGATGAAGATGGGCTGTGCTGGGCCTCCTTTGAGCCACGCCGTAGGCCGCGGGCAGGCAAGTCTGGGGACCCCCGTTCCCAGAACGCCGACAGTAGCCCCCAGGCCCACGGCGCGCCCGAACTTGGCCGAGTGGAGAGGCGAAAGAGCAAATGCGAAGCGCCGCGGGCCCTAACAGCCTGCGGCCTTGGGCGCCGCGTGGCGGTCGATTGGACGTGGGCGCCTCCGCTTCCCCACGACGCCTTGGTAACCGCACGGATTCGACAAGTCCCTGCAAAGCGGGTCATAATTACTTGCGATCGTGGAGGTTGATGGTTGGCCTTCGCCGCCTATAAGTATGGAACGGCACGTACCCTTCCAGTCTATCCCCTCTTGCTTCTCCTTCTTCTCCATGGCTCCACCAAGGAAGTTTTCGGCTGCAGAGAAAGGAGAGGCCCGCCAGGTCGAGTCTTCCTCTCCCCCGCCCAAGTGCGATCGAGGTTGCCCTCGCAAGCATCCTGTGGCCTCCACGGCAGTCCCCCGTGGTCGCGGAGGTGGCTCTCAGCGCGGCGATGAGCGGCTGGCCATGGTCGGCGGCCGTGTGACCCCCGAGGCCGCGCCTCCACACTGCGGAGGTGCTGCCGGAGTTCATGGTGTGGGCGGCAGAGCCGACCGGCGCCCGGCTTCAGCTTCCTTGCTTCCTCCTGGGTGAGCTCCCAGCTGGCGCCTTGGGTGGCCTCTGGCTCCAGGCGGATGGCTACTGCAGCCGGGCTTCGTGGGCTTCACTGGAGGTCTCCGCTGCGGGGAACCTGGCCCTGACCCGCGGCTGACAGACGTTTGCTCGCGCGCGTGGACTCCGCCGCCGGTGCTACCTGCACTTCAAGTCCGACGGCGACGCCACCCTCTATGTGAGGGTGTTTGGGGAAGATAGTCGTCGTGCGGGGTGCTGCCCTGAAGACGACGACCGTGGCGAGGGGCTCAGCCCCGGCGAGGACGGAGAGGGCAGCGCGTGGGTGGTTGGCGACGCCCGTGATTCCTCAAGCTTCACCACCTCTTCTTCGAGTAGCGACCCTTCTAGTGATAGCCGCGGCCAGCCTCCACGCCGTTGCGCCTGCTTGTAGGGTGGCAGCGGGTCTGCTCGCTGTCGCGCCCCGCTGAAGCGCGAGAGGGAGTCCACCTGAGCTCCGGAGGCGGCTCGAGTCTTCCAAGAGGGTCGGCGTGGGACGTGCTTCGCCTGCTTTTGTTCTTTCCTTTCTTTTCTCCTGCGTAAAAAGACATCAATGTGTGGCCCCGTCGGGGCGCATTTGGGTTAACGTCATCAATCATTGTACTGTTTTTGTTATCTCGGTATTGTTCCTTTCTGTTGTACGCCCATTTGCAAGTAATCCCTGGCCTCGGCCACGGGGGCGACCGACCCAGGCCCTGTGTCTGTGTTGTGGTGCCCGTGAGGCATGGTCCGGAGGGGTGCTCCGGCAGTGGATCCGGGTCATGAAAACTTGAGCAATAGGGGCAGGAACGCTCGCGAGGGCTCCCGGGGCTTCCGCCTCGCAAGGCCCCGTGCAAGAGAAATCGAGGCAGGAGGGCGAAAAAAGTTGAAGAACCACGGATCAAAAGGCGGCGACAGTTTCGATAAAAACTCCAAATGGGAATGAACTAGCCAACTGCAGAAAGCAAATTAAAAAGCCGCATCCGGCACCTAGTCTAGTCTTCGATGTCTTCTCACCAGCGCGGAGCTAAGTGCTGCCACTGGGGTGGGAGGGAGCCCCAGGGCCTGAGGCCGGCACCCCTGAGACTCCGGGGCGTGTACAACCCCAACTCATTATTACGTGAGAGTGTCATGGGCAGCGAGCTTCACAGGCGTTGGCCTTCTTCACAGGCTCCGGGCCTTTCTTTGGGGAAGCAAGCTTCACGGGCGTTGGCCCTCTTCACGGGCACCGGGCCCTTTCCAAAATGCGACAGCTTCACTGGCATTCGCCTTCTTCACAGGCTCTGGCCTTTTCCAAAAAGATGAGCCTCACAGGCATTCGCCTTCTTCACAGGCTCTGGGCCTTTTCCAAAAAGATGAGCTTCACAGGCATTCGCCTTCTTAACAGGCTCTGGGCCTTTTCCAAAAAGATGAGCTTCATAGGCATTCGCCTTCTTCACAGGCTCTGGGCCTTTTCCAAAAAGACGAGCTTCACAGGCATTCGCCTTCTTCACAGGCTCTGGGCCTTTTCAGGGGTAAAACCTCCGGAGGTGCTGGATGTTCCACGCGTTCTGTACAGGCACTCCCTCCTGAGTCTCCAAGTGCACGGAGCTTGGCCTGGAAACATGAACAACATTGAATGGGCCCTCCCACATAGGAGAGAGCTTATGCAGCCCTTCCCTGGAGAGGACCCGCCGGAGCACGAGGTCCCCTACCTCGAGAGTTCTGGGGCGGATGTTGCAGCAGTGGTATCGCCGGAGTGCCTGCTGGTACCTTGCCGCTCGCAGCGCAGCTTCTCGGCGACGCTCCTCCCCCAGCACGAGGTCCGTCCCCCGCATGGCGTTCTGCAGCGTCTCAACAAACGCCAGGACCCGCACGGATCAACGCATGACCTCGTGAGGGAGGACCGCTTCGGCTCCGTAGACCAGGAAGAAGGGGGTCTCCCCAGTCGGCTTGGTCACAGTTGTGCGGATGGACCACAGCACGGACTGAAGCTCGTCATACCAGCCTCTGCCGCAGGCCTCTAGTTTCTTCTTGAATGTCCTGGTCTTGAGGCCCCTCAGGAGTTCTGCGTTGGCCCGCTCGGCCTGGCCGTTGCTTCGGGGGTGCGCCACCGAAGCATAGCATATCTGCATTCCAAGGTTAGCACAATATGTTTTGAAAAGGTTACTGGTGAACTGCGAACCGTTGTCAGTGATGATCCAGTTCGGCACTCCGAACCGGCTCATGATGCCCTTGATGAACTTGACCGCAGAACCAGCAGGGATGGTGCGGACGGCCTCGACTTCGGCCCACTTGGTGAACTTGTCCACGGCGACGTAGAGGTAGCGATAGCCCCCTGGCGCCCGAGGAAAAGGGCCCAGGATATCCAGCCCCCAGACCGCGAATGGCCATGTGAGGGGTATGGTTTGCAGACCTCCTGCCGGCTGATGGATCTGCTTGGCATGGAATTGGCAGGCCTCGCAAGCCTTCACAAGTTCAACAGCGTCATTGAGCACAGTGGGCCAATAGAAACCGCTGAGAGTCCGTGACGATGAATGATGCCCACAGTCTCCTCCGTGTATATCTGCCAGCAGTTCCCTCCCTTGTTCCCTGGTGATGCAACGCAGGGACACATCGTTCGGTCATTTCCGGTAGAGCTCTCCATCCATGATGCAGTATGCTGTGGCTTGCCGCGCAACACGCTCTGCCTCCTCCTCCTTCTCCGGCAAGGTCCCTTGCGTTAATTAGCTCATGAGTTCAGTGATCCTGCACCCCTCCTGAGGCTCCATCGTCAGGAGCAGGCGTGCTCCTGAGGCCGGTCCACAAGCTGGGGCTCCCGAGGCAGGTGCCTGAGGAAGCTCCACCCGAGGCTGTGCTGTGCTCGACAATGGTGGCAGGGACGAAGGCTTGAAGAGCCGTTCCTCAAAGACGCCCGGCTCCTGGGGAAACCGCCTGGAGGCTCGTTTTGCGATGTCGTCGGCCTCTTGATTAGTGTCGCGGGGCACATGCTGCAGCTCCAACCCCTAGAACTGCATCTCCATTCTGCGGACCTCCGCAAGGTAGGCCTCCATGTGCTCATCTCTTGGCTCGTATACCTTGTTGGAGAAATTGACAAGGATCTGCGAATCGCCCTTGATAGTAAGATGCTTCACTCCCAGGGCAGCGGCGGCCTTCAGGCCCACTATCAGTCCCTCGTACTCTGCTATATTGTTGGAGACCTTCTCGCCTTGCTGGAAACAGAGTTGCACGGCGTAGTAAAGCTTGTCCTGAGTGGGAGATATGAGCACCGCCCTAGCCCCAGCGCCCTGCCTGGAGAACGCTCCATCGAAGTACATGACCTAGCCCTCTGGCGCCTCGCTTCCTGGGGAGAGGGATCGATCCTCGCCGGCCCTTAGGCCCGGTGCCTCTGTCCATTCGGCCACGAAATCTGCCAGCGCGGCCCCCTTGATGACTATTGTCATGCTGAATTCGAGCTGGAATGCTTGCAGGTCAATGTTCCACTCGGCGACCCTTCCGGCCGAGTTAGGGCTCCTGAGCACCCTTCCAAGGGGTTTGCCGAGACAACCTTGATCGGATGACCCTGGAAGTAGTGCTGCAGCTTGCACGAAGCCACCACCAGCGCGAGGAGGAGTTTCTGCGGCATGGGGTACCGTGCCCTTGCATCCCGTAACACCGTGCCGACGAAGTACACCGGGTGCTCGACGAGGCTTGGGGCATCGGTGCTGATGGCGTCCTCCGGAAGCCGTGGTGCCTCCTGAGGTGGTGGAGCCTCCTGAAGCTGGTTGCCTGGAGGAAGGGCCTCTTCCGCTCCCTGTGCGCTCTACTGTGTTGGCTGATCTTCCTCAGTCATGGTGGTGACTTCCGCAAGTCCCTTTCGATCCAGCTTTGCCTTGGCACGGGTGGCTGCCGCGGCCTTGGCCCGACGCTCCTCTGTAACTGCCACCAGGGCTGCGCTAGCGGATTAGGGAGTGGCGGCGAGGTAGAGTACCAAGGGCTCTTGAGGGCGCGGGGCCACCATCACTGGAGGGATGGTTAGGTATCTCTTGAGATCTTGGAATGCCTTGTCGGCCTCTTCAGTCCATTCAAAGGGCCCCTTTTTCTTCATCCGCTAGAAGAAAGGCAGCGCCCGCTCCCCCAATCGGGAGATGAAGCGCCCCAGCGCTGTCACGCGCCTCGTGAGCTTCTGCATTTCCCTTAGGGTCTTTGGTGGGCTCATGTCCTCAACTGCCTTCACCTTTTCTGGGTTGGCCTCGATGCCTCGGTGGGACATGAGGAAACCCAAGAGCTTGCCTAAGGGGACTCCAAACACACACTTCCGGGTTGAGTCGCAGGCTCACTGCGTTGAGGCTCGCGAAGGTTTCCTCTAGGTCTTGTATCAGGGTCTTGCCCTCGCGAGACTTCACTACGATGTTGTCGACGTAAGCCTCCACATTCTTCCCGAGCTGCGGGCCCAAGGTGATGTGCATGAGCCGCTGGAAGGTTGCCCCCGTGTTGCACAGTCCGAATGGCATGCATGTATAGCAATACACCCCACACGGTGTTAGGAAGGCCGTCTTTTCCACATCTTCCACCGCCATCTTGATCTGGTGATACCCAGAGAAGGCATCCAAGAAGCATAACAGGTCACACTCAGCGGTGGAGTCGACGATCTGGTCGATGCGAGGGAGCGGGAACGGATCTTGTGGGCATGCTTTGTTGAGGTTGGTGAAGTCGACACACATGCGCTCCTTTCCTCCCTTCTTTGGCACAACCACGAGGTTGGCCAACCAGTCCGGGTATCGGACCTCCCGAATAACCCCTGCGGCTTCTAGCTTGCGGGTCTCTTGGACGATGAAGGCCTGCTTTTCAATGGACTGCCTCCTCGCCTTCTGCTTCACGGGGTTGTCGGTGTACTAAAGTAGGGGTACCTTAGTATCCCGAACTTGTGCACGGGCAGTCGCAGCGTCCCGCGGCAAGGCTTGCCGGGCATCCGCCAAGATCCTTCACTATTCCTATTACTACCATTCAAGAACAAAGTGTTTAACTGAGAAGACAGAATCCCGGCAAGAGGAGTTTGCCGGGAAGGACGAGACCCCGGCAAGAGGAGCTTGCCGGGAAGGCCAATCAAGGCATTTTAAGAGACTTGCCGCGACGCACCGTGCGCCTCGGCAAGGCCCGGCGGGCGACAAGCTTGCGGGTACGACAAGACAGCGACCGCGGCAAGGCGCTTGCCGCGGCGAAGCCACCACTCTACGCCCACCCTCCAGCACATCCGACGATGTGTCGCCGCAGGGTCGCTCCTGGTGCACGTGGCGGGTAGCTGTGCAGCCAAGCGGTGCGAGGTGGCAAGTGAAGATGACTAGAAGGCCATCGTGGCGATCAGTGGCGCTCTTAACGGTTGTTTCTTGCACTGTTTGGGCGACCGGACGGGCATTAAATGCCCTTGTCCCCTGCCGTCAGAGTTAGGTAGGGGGGCACTGTTGGTAGCGGTTGTACCAACCCCTGTTTTTGCTTTTTTACCCCTCTCTCTACGCTGCCACCTGTCGGTGACCCCTTTAAACTATAAAAAGGAGGCCCATGCGCACGTAGAAGGGGTTCGACTCATTCGAAACTACAACACACCCACACTCTCAAGCAAGAATAGAATAGAAACACAAAGCAGAAGTAGGAGTTTTATCTCTCCGGAGAGCTCCGAAGCTGGGTAAAATCCTTCGCGTGCTTCGCCTCGATCTGCTCTTCGTGCGCCCTCCGCTCCCTTGCCGGACCGAAAAGGGGCCCTGCCCCATAGGTGTTCGTTTCCCACGACATCTTTGGCGCGCCACGTAGGGGGGCGTCGAGGTTGTGCGAACCTGATCCGGCGTTTGTACGCGCTACATCAACATCTTCATCGACATGCCACCGAAGAAGAAGGCTTCGGAGGTGGCCGCTCCGTCTATGTCTATCCTACCGCCACCGGAGCAAACGGGCGGTGGGGTGGACGCCGGCGGAGGAGCGGGCGCCGGCAGGGGGACTCACATCGTCACCCGGTCCAAGGACAAGGCCCCGCAAGCTTCAGCGTCTGTACATCCGCCGCACCCCTCCCAGGAGGTGCAGGATCGACAATGCCACGGTGCTCCTAGCACCGCACTCGCGCTAGAACAAGGCCAAGCTGATGGGTCGCGGGACGCTCAAGGCCAACATACACGCCAACACGCTGGCACGAGCGTAGTACGGTCGCCTGGACGAGATGTTGCTCCTTCTAACACTGTTAGAAGTTTGAGCATATCCCGCACCTCGCGTCGCTCGCCACCGCCACCCAAGACTCCAGAGGAAGCACTGGCCCGAGCCCAGCTGCTTCTAGATTACCCTCTAGCGCCAGACAAGATCGACGACTGGAGGGCCACTATTCAGAGCCTCATCGGCTTCGCCAACGGCGACAAGCCCCGACAACCGAGCACATCGAAGCCCCGGCAAGATGCCCAGGCACAAGCCGACACTAACAAGACCGCTGGGGGTGCCACCACCGTGCACTCCCCGCCCCGAAGGCCAAGATCGCCGACTCGCCGGGCCAACCTCGACATCGACTCCACCGCATCGTCGGACCCGCGAGCTCGCCGCGATCAATGCCAAGTTCTCCAAGAACGACGACACGAAGACGCTCGTACTCGCATCGAGCGCCGAAGAGTAGCCCGGCAATCAAATGGACAGGAGCTGTTGGCAGAGATACATGGGGGCATATGTGGTCACCACATTGGTGCAAGAGCACTTGCCGGCAAAGCCTTCCGGCAAGGTTTCTTCTGGCCGACAGCCCTCCAGGATGCAACTGCACAAGTAACCAAGTGTGAAGCGTGCCAGTTCCACTCCAAGCAGATACATCAACCAGCTCAAGCTCTCCAAACAATCCCTTTATCCTGGCCATTTTCGGTCTGGGGGCTTGACATCCTCGGCCCCTTTCCCCGAGCTGTCGGGGGCTTTGAGTACTTGTACGTTGCAATCAACAAGTTCACAAAGTGGCCTGAAGTGGAAGCAGTGAGGGAGGTGACAGCACAGTCAGCAGTCAAGTTCTTCAGGTCAATTGTTTGCCGTTTCGGAGTCCCTAACAGGATCATCACCGACAATGGCACACAATTCACGAGCCGCACCTTCATGCAGTACGTCCAAGATCTTGGCGCCAAGATCTGCTTCGCTTCTGTTGCTCACCCGAGAAGCAACGGTCAAGTGGAGAGGGCAAACGCTGAAGTGCTGCGCGGGCTCAAGACCAGAACTTGGATCGAGGAGCTACCGGTGGTTCTTTGGTCGATCAGGACAACGCCAAATCGAGCCACTGGCCAGACACCTTTTGCTCTAGTATATGGGGCAGAAGCAGTTCTCCCCACAGAACTCGTATACGGATCGCCTCGAGTGCTCGCTTATGATGAGCTTGAGCAAGAGCAGCTGCGGCAAGATGACGCGCTGCTCCTCGAGGAAGATCGTCTTCAGGCTGTTGTACGAGCTGCTCGCTACCAGCAAGCTTTGCGTCACTACCATAGCCACAAAGTTAATGCTAGAAGCTTCGAGAAAGGCGACCTTGTTCTTCGGCGCGTTCAATCTGCCAAGAATTCCAACAAGTTGACGCCAAAGTGGGAAGGCCCTTATCGGGTGAAACGAGTCACTAGGCCTAGCGCTGTCCGCCTTGAGACCGAAGATGGCTTTCCGATGAGCAATTCCTGGAACATAGAGCATCTTCGTAAGTTTTACCCATAAGGCGCGGTTGCCGGAACCTGTTCCGGCAACCACCTTTTGTACAAGCCTTGCCGCTGTTGCACGTAACCCTTGGTACAAAGCCGGGCGCAGATCCCGTGCATAAATAAACACTCACCCCCGGTAAGCAATAACGAGCATTAAGGCTCCATATCTTTATTTTCTCTTCTTTCTTTTGTTCAAAAATAAGGTTCCTTCGCCCACAAGTTCACCGGGGGGGAGGAAAGGATAAAGGTATGGACCGGGCATCGTTCAAAGAAGTATGGCCTTGCCGAGACACAGACGACAAAAAAAGCGACAAGGAAAGGAGAAGAAGGATGGCCTAATCCACGCGCTCGCCGTCAACCCTCCTGACCTCATTCATCTTGTCCATGATGGGTGCAACAATGGCTTTGAGTTCTTCAAGATCAGCACCCGCCGGCAGCTTCTTGAGGACGCGGGTGAGTTCGAGGCCCGGGTTGCGGAAGAGTATCTTCACCAACACCTTCTCCAAGACCTTGGCGCAGATTGCGCGCGACTCGTCCGCCAGCTTCTTCGGGATCCTTTCCCGGAGTTGCTGGAGGGCCGTCACCACACCCTTGAAGAAAAGAGTAAGCTTGGCGCTGGGCTGGAGATTTTCGTCAGTGGAGTACCCGAAGCCCGCCAAGTCCAGTTCCGCCAGCTCCTCGTCGATGGATGCAGCGATGTTGATGAGGCCCTCCGTCCAGAGCTCCACCGTGGCCTTGAAGGTGTTCTGAGTCTCGGCAGCCCTCGTCAGCAGCTCTTCGTTGCCCTTGACCTCTTTCTTCAAGTCATCCTCTCGCCTCTTGGCGGCGTCCAGCGTCTCCGTCAAGGTGGCCAGCTTCAGCTCCAGATCAGCGCTCGAGTCCTTGGCGGCGTTCAGCTCCTTGATCTTCTCGGCGAATTGAACTTGCAGATCGCCATGGGCAAGTGCATCCTTCTCGCGTTCGCGCTGGAGTGCGGCAAGCTCTTCATTCTTCCCTTTCATGTCCGCCTCCAGCTGCGTCACCTTCACCTCTAACTCCTTCTTGGCGGCCTCAGCAGCCGCGGCGACATCCTTCGCCTCCTTGAGTGCCCCGCCAAGTGATTGCTCCCGGGCCTCGAGCTCCTCCTCGTGGCTGTCCAGATTAACCTTCTTCTGTGTCAGTTCACCTTCCCGCCTGGACAGCTCCTCGGCGGCGAGCCTCTGCTGCTCCTCGGCTTCAGCCTTTTCCAGGATGAACGCCTTCTTCGCCTCGTCAAGTTGCGCCCTTTCCTCCGCAATGGATCGGAGGGCCTCCTGGTTGCGGCTCTTGAGCTCCTTCGCATGCTTTTCTATGTCAACTCCCGCCCGCGCGACAAGCGCTTCCCGGGACTCATGCTTCGCTTGACGGGCGCGGTAGAGTGACACCAACTTCCGGAGCAACTGCTCCTCCTCGGACTCGGCACTGCTGCTGCTGGGCGCGTCAACCACTGCCAGCCCAGCAGAGGCAAGTACTTCCCCGTCAAACTCTTCTCCTTCGACCGGCGCCCTGGAGCTCGACGCCCAAGGAAGCTTGATGTATACGCCCTCGCCGGCCTTCAAGTAGGCTCCTGGCTGGGGCTCCTCGGAGCCCGGCGCTGCATCAGCGGCAGAGGGGTCGGCGGTCGGTGCAGCGCCTTGCGCTCCTGCGCCCTCCGGGTCATCAGTACGATTGCCGGACCCCTCGCCAGCTCCTACGCCAGCAGCCTTGGCGGCTTCTTCATCGGCGGGTTCATCAGCGCCGGCCTCTTCTTCGTCAGCGGCGGCATCTTCAGTATTGCCGCGCGCGCCTTCCTCGCTGATGGTCTCAGTCTCCATCGGGTCTGTGAGAGGGGGATCAGAAGACAGGAAGAGGAAGAAAAAGTCAAGCAAATATCCAAAAAGAAGATCAGAAGAAAAACCCAAGGGAAGATTTCCGACAAGGAAGGTTACCTGTGCTGGGCTCTGTGACCATGGGTTCCTCCACCAAGGGCTCACTGGTTCCGTCCCTTGCCGGTGACCTCTCCCTTGCCAGGGAGCGCTCCCTTGTCGGGGAACCGCCCCTTGACGGCGTAGTTGAAGCAGACAGCACCTCTGGGGCGGTTTCTGCTTGCTCCTGATGGGCCTGTTCTGCTCCTACACAAATGAATCAACAATCAAGATGTCAGCAAAAGAAGAAACACCCATGCGTGCCCCACAACAAGAAGTGAACCAAACACTTACGCTGGGGGCTGTGTTGGGGGCTGCTGCGAGGAGAAGGGACCGGGTCCGTCAAGGTGGTCTCGGACGTGTCTTCTGCCATCACAGCAGGATCGTCCTCGATGACAACCACAGGAACCTTGGCCCTCTTCGCCGTTCTCTTGGCCCTGTTTCCTCTGCTTATAAATAGGGGAGGCGAACGTTACGCCTTTCCTGATTAAAGAATTGCCCACAATCTCTCCCACGACGCTGCGTTTCACGCATGCCGTTACGGGAGGGCGCGGTGGATACGGAGTCGGATTTAGTGTGGACCCAGGCCGCGTGTACCCGTGCCCTGTTTTGGGCCTGGCCCAACAGCGCTCGGCACCGTGTATGGCCCAGGCCTGGGGGCTCCTGTTGGTGTACTAAAGTAGGGGTACCTTAGTATCCCGAACTTGTGCACGGGCAGTCGCAGCGTCCCGCGGCATGGCTTGCCAGGCGTCCGCCAAGATCCTTTGCTATTCCTATTACTGCCATTCAAGAACAAAGTGTTTAACTGAGAAGACGGAATCCCGTCAAGAGGAGTTTGCCAGGAAGGACGAGACCCCGGCAAGAGGAGCTTGCCGGGAAGGCCAATCAAGGCATTTTAAGAGACTTGCCACGACGCACCGCGCGCCCCGGCAAGGCCCGGCGGGCGACAAGCTTGCGGGTACGACAAGACAGCGACTGCGGCAAGGCGCTTGCCGCGGCGAAGCCACCACTCTACGCCCACCCTCCAGCACATCCGACGACGTGTCGCCGCAGGGTCACTCCTGGTGCACGTGGCAGTAGCTGTGCAGCCAAGCGGTGCGAGGTGGCAAGTGAAGATGACTAGAAGGCCATCATGGCGATCGGTGGCGCTCTTAACGGTCGTTTCTTGCACTGTTTGGGCGACCGGACGGGCATTAAATGCCCTTGACCCCTGCCGTCAGAGTTAGGTAGGGGGGCACTATTGGTAGCGGTTGTACCAACCCCTGTTTTTACTTTTTTACCCCTCTCTCTACGCTGCCACCTGTCGGTGACCCCTTTAAACTATAAAAAGTAGGCCCATGCGCACGTAGAAGGGGTTCGACTCATTCGAAACTACAACACACCCACACTCTCAAGCAAGAACAGAATAGAAACACAAAGCAGCAGTAGGAGTTTTATCTCTCCGGAGAGCTCTGAAGCTGGGTAAAATCCCTCGCGTGCTTCGCCTCGATCTGCTCTTCGTGCGCCCTCCGCTCCCTTGCCGGACCGAAAAGGGGCCCTGCCCCATAGGTGTTCATTTCCCACGACAGGGGCGCACGTTGGGACACACGTTGAGGTGGTGCTCGATTACGCCCCGTGGGGTCCCTGCTAGCTGATCGGGCTCCCAGGCGAACACCTTCTTGTTTGCACACAGGAACTTGACCAGGGCTTCTTCCTGCTCAGGCTCGAGGTTGGCGCCTATGGTGAAAGTGGCGTTAGTGGACCCGTCCTCGTCGACAGGTTTCTGCTTGGTCTCCGCCTTGTCTTGGGTGAACAACTGCTTCTTCTTGGTCGGCGCAGCCCCTTGGGCTTGGGGGTTTCCGCGTCGACTGGCCGCGCCGCCGCCGCTGTCTTGAGGGCGAGCTTGAGTACTCGTAGCGCACCTTTGGTGTCCCCGGGCACGGTGAGGACGCCGTTGCTCCCGGGCATCTTCATGAGGTTGTACCCCGGGTGAGTCGCGGCCATGAATTTGGCCAATGTTGGATAGCCGAGAATGGCATTGTAGGGGAGGCCGATGGGGGCGATGTCGAAGAAGACCATCTCCGTGCGGAAGTTGTCGTAGGTGCCGAAAGTTACCGGAAGTCGGATCTGCCCCAAGGAGCTGGACGACCTGCCTCCCACGCCCGAGAAAGGCCGGCTAGGTTGCAGCCGCTCCCGGGGTATGCAGAGGAGGTTGAAGGCCTCAACTGAGAGCACGTTGAGGCCCGCGCCACTATCGATGAGGGTCTTGGTGACGGCCAACTGGCAGATGGTGGGTGTGCATAGCATGGGGAGCGCACCCAAGCAGGCCGAGTTGGTGGGGTGGTCCTCAGAGTCGAAGGTTAGCCCGGCCAACGGCTCTATCCGGCCCGATGGAGCCCCCTGCCTCATGAAGGCGGCGCCGACCCGGCGGACGAATGGCTTGACGTGGCGGCTGGAGGGCGGCGCCTGCGAGCCACCCAGGAGGGCCGCGACGACCGGAGGAGCCGGCGCGACGGGGCGGGTGAGGAAGAAGCCGCGCAGATCCTCCTTAGAGGTCACTGAGGAATGCTGGGATGATGCTTGCTGCCCGTTCCCCGCCGGGACGGTGGCGGTGTTGACGGCAGACGACGGGGGACGACGAGGACGCCCACCGACGGGAGACGTCTGGATGACATGGGAAGCGAGGGCGGCTCGGCGCTCGGCGCGAGCCCGACGAGCGTCAGACATGGATGCGATGGTCGGGGAAGAATGAGACGACGGAAGGTAGATTCCGGCGCACCCCTACCTGGCGCGCCAAATGTAGGATTTCGGGTACCGGCAGACCCTTGAGGTTCCAGCACTAGGGTGCGCGCGGAGATTCAACCCTCTACCGGCTCGCTCCTCACCAAATCACTAGGACCTAAACTACCAAACAGAACAGCACAAGAGACACAGGATTTATACTGGTTCAGGCCACCATTGTGGTGTAATACCCTACTCAAGTGTGTGGTGTGGTGGATTGCCTCTTGGGCTTGGTGATGAACCTTACAAGGAAGAACAGCCTCGCGAGGGTATGTTCATGGCTGGTGCGATGAACTGCTAGGGCGAGTTCAATCGCCTCTCTCTCTGTATCTTTCTATCATTGTTCTTTCGATGCCTCTACCCTGTGGGTGGCTAGCCCTATTTATAGGCAAAGGCCCTGCGCCTCTTCCCAAATATTGAGCGGGAAGGGCACCAACAGTTGGCCATTTTGAAGGGGAACAGCAGGTACACTTATCCTGATTAAATTGGTCCTCGCCTGTCAAAAGCTCTGGTGGTGACGCCGGCTTGGGCTCCACAATGACTTCCTTCCGGCCGTTCGGCTGGTCTTGGTCTTGTTGCACCGAAATGGACGCCTTTGCTTGATGCTCTCGCCTGCGCTTGCTCCCTTTGCACCAAAGAGGAAAGGAGGACATTCCGCGGGCTGGCGCCCGTCTGGCGCCCTTGGTCGTCATGGCTTGCGTCATGAGCACCTCGCGAGGTACCCCGCCTTGATCTCTCCGCCTCCTCGCGAGCTAGCCTGACGAGGCCGTGCCTGAGGAAGCTCCCCGTCGTACGCCCCGCGAGGCTTGGCCCCTCGCGAGGGTCTTGAGCTTGTGTTGATGAAGATGGGCTGTGCTGGGCCTCCTTTGAGTCATGCCGCAGGCCGCAGGCAGGCAAGTCTGGGGACCCCCGTTCCCAGAACGCCGGCAACCACCTGGTCCCAGCCGCATAATAATCACAAAATGAGTCTTAGTGGAGACGGTAAGGACATCTCCAATGCGGTAACACATATTTTGCCCTTATATAGTTTTGATCCCGTTCACTTACACTGGTACAACGAGGTGCCATACAAACGGTTTTTAACCCCTTTTCGCGACGGTGTTTTGAACCGTTGCCAAGCGAGTGGCTGTGATAGAGGGGTCCTTCCCACACGACCTAGAAACCACCGGGATAAGCCCCTCCGATCAAACATGCTCGGAAAAATGAGGTCGTGTGCGATGGGCGAGCGATCAGATATGGTTATACATGCCCAATCGGTTCCGGTCGTAACTACATCCCACACAGTTAGTCCCAAACAAAAGTTTTTGTTTGTTATGTACATTCCACACGGTCAATCCAATGAATACATTTCTGTTCTTATGTACATCCCACACAGCCATTCCAGGGAAAGCATTTCTGTTCGTATGTACAACCCACACAGTCAATCCAGGGAAAACATTTCCGTTCGTATATACATCGCACATAGTTTTATGTATAGCCTCATGCGTGATAGGTGTAACTATTGCACACACTCTATCTCAGTTAACCGTTTGCTTTTATTGAACTACATCACACATGATTTGATGAAGAAAACAGTATGGCATTGGGCTATCCATCACAAGCGCTTTTACTACTAGAACCGTTTGCAAAGTTCCATGACCCATTTAGCAGGTTTATTAGTTTGCAATTAATAATTCCAGTATTACGCAAATTCACATTTCATATCGAACAGCTGTTTACCAATTTCATATCAGGCACATAAATATATTTTAACATCATAGTACGAAAGGTACCTGAAAACAACATAATACAACATATAGCTAGTTCACCTTCATAAGAACTATATATTCATTTCCCTAACCGAGAGCATCCAGGCTCGTCTTATCCACCTCTGCTTTTAGTTCAGTAAGAACTTGTTTTGCACTGGCTAACTGGGAAAGTGCCTTCTCCTTCGCCAACACCATCTTAGCAAAGTCTGATTTAAAAAATCTGAGTTCATTCTCCATCTTCCACTTTTTATCCCGCATCTTCAAATATTCTTTAGCGTTGACAACACTTTCTCTAAGCCTACCTCTTTTCTCTTCCTCATACATGCTCTAGAGCTTTTCTAGGCACATCTTCAAAGACTATGGCCACTCTTGATCAACCCACTCCAGGTAAGAACACTTCAGTTCATCCTATAATATTTAAAACTAGATCAGTAACAATTGTAGGGGAAATGGGTTTCTAGCAACATAGAAAATCACCAAATACATATTTTGAAAAATGAAGAAACAGGTTAATTATGACATATCTTCTCAAAAATATCAATGTGTAAATGAATTAACTGCTACTAAGACAACAACCAAATTCTGAAACATCAGAAGCTATAATTAACTACAATTACGCTACAAGTTCGTAGTCATGTACTATAAATAACAAATTGAACATTTTATGAGGAAGCTAAATATAACTGCAACAGCATAGCGACATTGTTTCGATGACATCAAACTGATACTAACAATTATGTACATGCACAAATTTAGTAACATAAAACTAATAGCACTAAGGCCATCCACTATGTATGCTACATTTGGCACCGGTGCCCTATAGTGGCAAGCCGATGCAGTGGGAAAAAATCAGGGACCCGGACTCCGGAGCACCTAGTTGCTCCGATGCCCAGTTCCTTCGTGCCATAAAGATTTAGTATTTTACTGCTTGGCTGCTCGGATGTGTGGACCAAAGTTGGCTGCACAAACTGCTGAAGCAGTGCCAAATAATTTTCTAATGGCACCGCTGATGAGATGGCAACATTTTTAGATACTAGGTAGAAACTGTGACACTGTCTTAACATCCAGAATGACATAGCATAGTGACAGTGTCCGAATCACATCTAACAAATGATTTATAACAACGAAATTGGGCTAACCTTTTTCACATATGCCAGAAACTTCCTCCCACTGTCCATAGATTCAAACGCAACTAGCTTTACGCATGGAGATTGATGGTGACAATGAGCAGGCAAATCTTCCACCACCCCGCTCCATTCGTTGCAAGTGATGGTCCTAGGGAGATACAAGAGGAAGAAATGACTCAAATCGACCGCCGAGTTAAAATTCATCATTCCAAGTCATAACCCAAGAGAGAGAAGAGAGGCATACCCGGGTGGTGAAGGAGTCGTTGTCGGAGGAGAAACCGCTGGAGAGGTCATTGAAGAAGACCATAGCGACCCCAGTGGTAGGATGCGAGACGGTGAGAGCGAGGAAGCAAGCGAGGAAGCAGCTATAGCTTCGGAAGGAAGGAAGGAGGAAACATGGGAAATATGACTTGTGGTCAAGGAGAAAAGGGGGTGGGGAAGGGGGGTATATATTTCGGTGGTAGGCCAAAAATTTTGAAATGTGGAGGGAAACTTTGGGCGCGGTGCCGCCGCAAACCATTCACTTTGAACGATTGTGTGCGTTGCAAACGATTCTTCTACTTTACGCGCATGGGATGAGTTTGATAATTCAAATTTTGGTGGAAATTTCCTTGGGTATTGTCCTCATCCACGTCATTGCATAATTTAACATTGCTTGCTAATTTGGGCACACAAAAGAGCGTACAACACACATACAACACTTACTGAATCGAGCAATTTTATTAATTAAACAAAGCCATTTGATCAAAACATTGCTCTAAACAAAAGATCAGCATTAAAAACAAAGCCTAAGTACGCATAATTTTAACAAAGCCGCTGTCGCGCCGGCCTCTGCATCGCCGGTGTGTGATGAGACGTCGACGACTTGTCCTAGCGACATGCCGCCGTTGGTGGACTCCGCGCCCCCCTATTGAAGTTGACCGCATCCTCGTCCTCGTCCTTGTCGTCGTCCTTGGCGCTGCCCTCAAGGTTGTAGTACTTGTAGTAGTGGCTACGCTAGAGCTCGTGTTGGTACTCCACTGCCGATCCCTCGATGGGCAGAATCTTCTCTAAATTGACCTCGGCCATGCGCAACTTCTCCTGCCGGTGCTCCTCGATCTCTGCCGCCTCCTGCATCTCCAGCTCCCGCTTAGCAATCTCATGAGGAAGCAGGTGCTCCATTACCACCGCCGCCTTTTCGGACATGGGTTGCATGCTGGATTCCGAGGTGGCCTCGAATATCTTGGCGTGTGTGTCCTTGATCTTGGCGTGGATGGCCTCGACCCGGGCTAGGGTGACATCGGCGGCACGGACGGCAGCTCGAGCGCTCTTGGCGTTTGCAGCCGCCATCGCAGTAGCTGTTGCAGCCATCTTGGCTACTGCAGCTGCCCTCTTGGTAGATGCGTCCACGCTCAATGCAGATGCGGCGGCACTCTCGGCGTAGGCGGCCGAGGTCTCGGCGCAGGCGGTGGCGCTAGGGGAGGACGCGGCCACCTTACGACCCCTCATGAAGCGTTTCCATGGCGTCATCTTTGCAAGAAGGGGTTGCGGGAATGGGGATCAGGATTCGTGGATTCGGGGGTTGCCGGCACTGGAGCATACGAGCCGGCGAAGCTTAAGGATCAAGACTTAAATAGACCCGCAAATTTTCACTGCAAACGGTTCCGACAAAACAATTATGTGTGATGTTGTTGATATTTTTTATTAGCTGTGGAAGATGAATTTGGAGCAAAGTGGCAACGGATGGTGTTTTAAATGTACGAGAACATTTGTAGTACTAATACAACTATCATGTCGAAATTTGGAAAATTTTAGGGGTCATTGGACCTTCTAAGACATTTAAGTGATTTTCTAGCCATTTAATGACCGTAATTCAAATTTGAACTACATGTACTTGCAACAACTAACCACAGTGGTTTGAAAAGTCATATTTGTGTACTTGTGTGCAAGTTAATTCCATGTGCAGTAAATTGAAAGGAATTTTCAAACATATTGGTCTCATAGCTATGACACAAAGAATTGAGTGCCATGGCATTTAAATTCCAAAAAAGATCAGAAACACATGACACGTTGCTTGATGTAATGTCATGCCACCAAGATGATGTGGTAAAAATATTTGGCATGTTCGACAAAATTTTGTACACACACCCCTCTCAAACCAGAGAAACTCACTAGAAGGCTCGTGGTTCTGAGAGGGAACAATGCATGTTTGATGATGAACGGGCGATAGCTTCCTCTTACGGCCTTCAAAAAATTCTACAGCTAACCTGCATTAATACAACTGTCATTTGAAAATTTGGAAAATTGCAGGGGGCGTTTGACCTTTTAAAGACATTTAAGTGATTTTCTAGCCATTTAATGACCATAATTCAAATTTGAACTACATCTACATGCAACAATTAACCATAACGGTTTGAAAAATCATATTTGTGTACTTGTGTGCGAGTTAATTCCATGTGCAGTGAATTGGAAGGAATTTTCAAACATATTGTTCTCACGGCTATGACACAAAGAATTGAGTGCCATGGCATTTAAATTCCAAAAAATAAAAAAACATGAGAAACACATGAAGCCTTGCTTGATGTAATGTCATGCCACCAAGGTGATTTGGTAATGAAATTGGCATGTTTGACGAAATTATGGACACACACTCCTCACAAACCGGAGTAACTTACTAGAAGGCTTGTGGTTAAGAGAGTCAAACAATGCATGTTTGATGACGAACGGGCGATAGCTTCCTCTTACGGCCTTCAAAAAACTTATACAGTTAACGTGCACTAATACATCTGTCATTTGAAAATTTTAAAAATTCCAGGGGCATTTGACCTTTAAAAGACATTTAAGTGATTTTCTAGCCATTTAATGACCGTAATTCAAATTTGTACTACATCTTCATGCAACGGCTAACCATAACGGTTTGAAAAATCATATTTGTGTACTTGTGTGCGAGTTAATTCCATGTGCAGTAAATTGGAAGGAATTTTCAAACATATTGGTCTCACGTCCTCGACACATGCATGGAGTGCCATGGCATTTAAATTCCAAAAAATTAAAAAAATATCAGAAACACATGAACCTTGCTTGACGTAATGTCATGCCACCAAGATGATGTGGTAAAATGTTTGGCATGTTTTACGAAAGTTTGGACAAACACCCCTCACAAACCAGAGGGAACAATGCATGTTTGATGACGAATGGGAGATAGCTTCCTCTTATGGCCTTCAAAATTTTTCTACAGTTAACGTGCACTAATACAACTATCTTGTGAAAATTTGGAAATTTCGGGGTCATTTAACCTTTTCAAGACATTTAAGAGATTTTTCTAGCCATTTAATGACCGTAATTCAAATTTGAACTGCATCTACATGCAACGGCTAACCATAACGGTTTGAAAAATCATATTTTTGTTTACTTGTGTGTGAGTTAATTCCATGTGCAGTAAATTGGAAGGAATTTTCAAACATATTGGTGTCACGGCCTAGACACATGCATGGAGTGCCATGCCATTTAAATTCCAAAAAATTAAAAAATGATCAGAAACACATGAAACCTTGCTTGGCGTAATGTCATGCCACCAAGATGATGTGGTAAAAAATTGGCCTGTTTGATGAAAGTTTGGACATACACCCCTCACAAACCGGAGCAATTCACTAGAACATGGTTACGAGAGGGAACAATGCATGTTTGATGACGAGTCGACGATAGCTTCCTCTTATGGGCTTCCAAAAATTTCTAAAGTTAACATGCACTAACTGTCATGTCAAAATTTGGAAAATTTCAGGGGTCATTTGACTTTTTTAAGACATTTAAGTGATTTTCTAGCCATTTAATGACCGTAATCCAAATTCAAACTTCATCTACATGCAGCGGCTAACCGTAACGGTTTGAAAAAAATTATGTACTTGTGTGCAATTTAATTCCATGTGCAGTAAATTGGAACAAATTTTCAAACATATTGGTTTCACGGCTTGGACACATGCATGGAGTGCCATGGCATTTAAATTCCAAAAAATTTAAAAATGATTAGGCTATTAAATATCAGTTGTTTAAAAAAGAAAATGTAAAGATCTGGCAAGACAACCGGGCCTCACACAATTGGCAGTCTATTTCGTGCCTCGAGGTTTGGAAGGTGAGTGGCGTGGGTTATTAATCAGACATGGTTCTATATTGGAAACCGTCAGCTATTAAGTTCACACATGGCTTTTGCTGCGGGAATCATGTGTAATTCAAACTATAGTACTCGTAAATTCCGGCGACCGTCGTGTATACTGTTCCCGTCGATCTAGATTCCGCCCGCCAATAAATACTACGTTGCTCACGTCGTCCCACCTGCATTGTCATCTACATCCTCCCATCGCTCGCCCTCTCTCTCTCTTTCTCTCTCTCTCTCTCTCTCTCATCTCTTTCTCATCTCTGTCATGGCGCCGCCGATCTGCCCATGCGCCGACGAGGAGGCGCCGCCCCCCAAGGACGCTTAGTCCAAGAGCAGCGATGAGGTGGACCCCTATGCGCCGCCAGACCCCCCATCTTTGGAGTGGCTTTGGGGCCAGTACAATCTTTGTCTGTAGAAGTCGCTGCCGCCAGTAGAGAAAGCCAGGAAAGTTGCATTCAAGAAGGAGATGATGGAGGAGGAAGCCAGGTACAAGGTGGCCTGTGAAGCCCGTGATGCCGCCTGGAAAAAGGAGGCGGTGGAGCTTTGAGGGAGGGCGTGTCATCGTTTGGAGGAGGTGTACGAAGACGGGTACTTCACGAGGAAGGTCGAAGGCACTAGGTGCCTCATCGCTGCGTGAAGGTGGGCTGATAAGATCATTCGTGCTCGTCTGCCAGCAAGAGGAAGATTAGTACGTCAAGCGCTGCGAGGCGGAGGAGGCGGAGTACTGCCTCTTCGCTGGGAAGAGTCGCGCACCATGGAGCTACTGGTGAGGGGCTGCCGGAATACTGCCCCTAGGAGGGATTATTAGTTTTAGTATTGTTCATTTTCAATTTTATGCATTGTACCTAGTAGTTAAGTGTCATCACGTATATGTGATGATATTATATATATATTCTATTGTGAACTAATGAACAATTAATATATATTATGAATTCCATTTTCTATCTATTTCCATATACTAATTTGTATCTAGCTTTTATCATCCACATATACAGAATGCAAAGCATATACACACACATTGAAACAGAACATATAAGAGCGAAAAATGGAGTACACACATTGAAACAGAGCGATAAATAGAGCAATATTATGATTGTTGTGAATGTTGGGAAACGTAGCATGCAATTTCAAAAAAAATCCTATGCTCATGCAAGATCTATCTAGGAGATGCATAGCAACGAGAGGGGGAGAGTGTGTCCACGTACCCTCATAGACCAAAAGCAGAAGCGTTTGACAACGTAGTTGATGTAGTCGAACTTCTTCTTATTCCGACCGATCAAGTACCGAACGTACGACACCTCCAAGTTCTGCACGCGTTCAGCTCGATGACATCCCTAGAACTCTTGATCTAGTAGAGTGCCGAGGAAGTATATGAGTTCCGTTAGCATGACGGTGTGGTAATGGTGATGGTGAAGTTATCCGCGCAGGGCTTTTCCTAAGCACTACGAGAATATGAACGCGGTGTAAACTGTGGAGGGAGGCGCCACACATGGGTAACAATCGATGTCATGTCCTTGTGAGGCACCCCCTCCCCACATATATGTAGGCGGGAGGGGAGGAGAGGCAGCCAGGGGTGTCCTAGGGTTGGCCGCCGCCCCCTAGGGTACCTGCCTTGCCCTGCCCTCCCTTTCCATGTATGCATGACGGGGAAGGAAAGAGGGAGGGTGAGGGAAGGAAGTGGGAATCCTAATCCACACTTTCCTTGCCCTTCCCCCCTTTCCTTCTCCTCCTCCTATAGCCTTATAGGGTGCACCAGCCCCTTGTTGGCTGGTGTGTTCCTTCATAAGGCCCATATGGCCCATAGGATTGTCGGAGTCACTACAGGAATCAGGAACTTTGCCGTCCGCCATGGCTGACGGCAAAGGCATGCCTGGCGGATGGCAAAGGCATTTCCCGTCCGTCAGCAGACGGCAACAGGTCCAGCTGAACAGGCTACGACAAAGGGCTCGTTGCCGTCTGCTGGCGGACAGCAAAGATGATATGGTCTTTGCCGTCCGCGAGCCCACGACAAAGGACTTGGACGGCACACGCGCCAGCTTATGGCCGTTAGGGGGTTAATGGTGCGCTTTGCCGTCAGCTAGCGGACGGCAAAGTAACCAAATAGGCCAGCCCCCAGGTTACACAGGTAGCTGCCACGTGGCTGCTTTGCCATCCGCTGGCGGACGGCAAAGAGCCTGTATAGCCCCTTTTTTTTCTTTTTTCAATTTCAACAAACAATTTTGAACACACAAATTTCACAACAGAGATATCCAACACAAAAGTTTCATCATATATACATACATAACCAACATATAGTTCCATCCATACATATTACAGTAGTTTCACATTGTTCATCTAACACCTATCCATCCATATAACAAGTTCCACATTGTTCATCGATACAAAATAAAAACAGAAAGGGAAAAGAAGCACTCCATCCATGGAAGCTTCCGTGAAGTAAATGAAATCTGCAAAATGGGAAACAAGAAAGTTAGAAGAAGAATACTAGAAGAAGAAGAAGAAGACTGGAAGATGAAGAAGTAAGAATACTTTGGTAAAATGGAGCTAACCTAGCTAATTATGCCTTTTTGAGTGAACTAAGCATATTATGCCATTTTTGATATAAAGCGGCTAAGTATAGGTCTTCATTGAGCTAACCTAGGTAACTAAGCATATTAGAGCTAACTTAGGTCATTTTGGAGAAGAAGAAGAAGAAGAAGAAGAAGAAGAAGAAGAAGAAGAAGAAGAAGAAGAAGAAGAAGAAGAAGACTAGAAGAAGAAGCAGAAGAAGAAGACTAGAAGAAGAAGTAGAAGAAGGTTTTTACCCTTTTCCTTCTCATTCTTCTTCTTTTATTCTTTCTTTTTCTTCTTCTATTCTTTCTTTTTCTCCTCTTCCTTGTTTTTCTTCTTCTTATTCCTTTTTTGTGTCATTTTAGAGCTTACATAAGTAATTATGCCATTTTTTAGCTAACTAAGTTTATTATGTCAGCTAGCATGAAAATAAGGTAAGTATATGTCATTTTTGTGCTAACATAAGTAATTATGTCATTTTTAGCTTACGTACATAAAATGGATCATTTTGGAGTTAATCTAGCTAAAATGGATCATATTGGAGCTAACCTATGTTAAATGTGTCATTTTGGAGCTAACTTAACTAATTATGCCATTTTTAGTTAACTAAGCATTAATTTGCCATTTTTCCACAAGCCAAGTGTATGTCATTATTGAGCAAACCTAGGTTACTAAGCATATTAGAGATAACTTAGCATATTAGAGCTAACTTAGGTCATTTTGGAGGAAACAAAGCTAAGTGTAGATCATTTTGGAGATCTGACATACCTGACATAGTTCACTCCTCCTTCTTCTCCTTCAACTTCTTCATCCTGATGCACCAAGAGTGGCGAGGCGGTGAAGGAAGTGGGATGTAGTATTCTACCTCAATTGGCATGGTCATGTCGCCCGCCTGTGGATTCGCAGGCGCCACTACCATCGCGAGGTCATTGTCAGACACCACCACCATCGCGAGGCCATCTTCAGGCAGCACCATCGCTTGGTCATCCTCAGCCACCACCATCTCTTGCCCATCATGAGCCACCACCATCTCTTCCCCATCGTTAGCCACCACCATACCTTGGCCACCGCCAGCCACCACCATCGCGAGGTCATCGTCAGACAGGGACGCTGCACCTCCTCATCCCCACTCTGCTCCTCTTCTTCCCCACTCCATTCCGGATCATCCTCGCTGCTGCTTTTGCTGTAGCCAGAGTCGGTGCCGCTTTGGCTGTAGCTAGAGTCGCTGCTGCTACTCCCATTACCTGACCAAATGCAACAATTACCATTAACAATCGATGTGAGACAAAGCCAAATGTAGAGGAAGAAGAGGCAGAACGTACTGGAGTCGTCGTCGTCCTGATAGCGCATGTCGCACATAGTCGTGTTGAACACCTTCACGGTGAGCATAGCATCACCGTCATACTTGAAGAGAAGGAAGTACCCGTGCCGCGGGTCGTAGGCACGGTAGAACTGCTCCTAGCCACGACACAGGTATAGGTGGCCCTACCTGATCACCAGCTGCACGTCCCAATGCCTGCGAAGCCCGCTGCTGGCCTGTTGCAGCTTCACATTCTTTGGCCGATGGCCATCCAACATCTTCATGAAAGTGTCAGGCAGCCTCTGCGGCATGGGAGAAGGAGTGATGTAGCAGGTAGCAGAGTTATCATAAAGAGATGGGTGAAGGGGAGATCTCTCCCTTTACATACCTGCCTCCTGGATGAATTCTCAAGTATGATACTGAAGAATTCGAAAGCATCCAACTTGTACTTCGGTGTGGCAGAGCGTAGCCTGCGGTGGCGGCCTCCCCCCATCTCTGATAAGCAACAGAAGAGACCAATTAGTAATGCTCATGTTTCAAATTGATCATATACAAGTTGATCATAGGTACATTAGCAGTAATATTGTGTTCATCACTAAAATATCATTAGAGGATAAATGCACTTTCATCAACTAGCTCACGACTATTTATGAGTCGACCAAGCTCAATATCCACCGCCATTTACCACCAATAGATATGAGCTATGTTTTCTTAGTTTTAACAAGATTTTTTGTTTTGTTTTGGAGTACTTCAAATGTAGGACATATATATTAAGCTCCAGTGAGAGAAGACTTTGACCAAGAATTAATTTGAATGCCAGCACTAGCAAAGTTCAAACACTGATAGTTCCTGGGACAAGCAAAGCAATAGCACTCGTTTTGAATGCCAGCCTTGACTACAAAAATAAAGGGAAATTTGGTTCACAACCACAACTCCACAAACTCCACAACCACAAGCACTTCAAACCAATTGTGCAGCCCAGGGAAACTAGCGACCATGCATAGCTAGTACGGAAGGAGGATAGCCATGAATGAACCATCTTCATTGAGTGCACGCTGCGCAACCCCAAAAAACTAGTAACCACGAACAGGTCGTACTTGACACCGAAACTACGACGGATCCCCCTAAGTCAATCACGGACGTAGCACCAACACCCAAAATTAATATGCCTAGCATTGAGCAATCGCCACGAATCAACTTGATATACCAGCACCTACACAGATCGAGCCGATGCGGGTCTGTACCTTCGGCTTTCGGTGGGGCAGAAGCCAGTCAGCCAAACGTCGATGGGAATGAAGTGGAGTAGGGCCAATGACGGCACGGCCCTCTGCAGGGTCGCCGAGATCTCTAGTTGACGCGGTCGTGTTCCGGTCACTGTCGTGCTCCCTCGCTGCCGCGCGCGGTCACTGGCTCGGCGGCACTGGTGGTTCCCCTCGTCGAGGCGGCCGCATGGGGCGGCGGCGGCTCGGACACGGGGGGCAGGGCGGGGTGGTACGGCGAGGTGGGCGGCATGGGGGCGGGGTGGCGTGGGGCGGCGGCGGCTCGGGGACAGGACACAGAGATAGAGAGGGGACAGAGAGATGGGTCAGTGGCTCGTTGGCCTTTTGTTAGGGCACGGTTCTTTGCCGTCTGCTAGCAGACGGCAAAGAGCCTAGCTAACGGACGTTAGTTTGGTCATTTATTTGCCGTCTGCTAGCAGACGTCAAAGAAGCTTTGCCGTCAGCTGGCGTACGGATAAGAAAGTGTCTGTTAGGTGGTCATCGCCAGTGGGCCACCCACACTCTTTGTCGTCGGCCAACAGACGGGAAAGCTTCTTTGCCGTAAGCTGGCTGATGGCAAAGAAACGGCTGACGACAAACATGACATTTGTCGTCAGCTCTTTCTCTGCCGTCCGTTTTTGTAAAGCTGATGCCAAACACCATCTTTGCCATCAGTTAGCTGACGGCAAAGTTCCTGATTCCAGTAGTGGGTTACCCGAAACACCTTCCGGTGACCCGATAATTAGCTGATACCCTCCGGAACACTTCCGGTGTCCGAATACTATCGTCCTATATGTCAATATTTACCTCTCGACCATTTTGAGACTCCTCGTCATGTACATGATCTCATCCGAGACTCCGAACGACATTCAGTCACGAAATCATATAACTCATATAATACAAAATCATCATCGAACGTTAAGCGTGTGGACCCTACGGGTTCGAGAAATATGTAGACATGACCGAGACACCTCTCTGGTCAATAACCAATAGCGGAACCTAGAAGCTCATATTGGCTCCTACATATTGTACGAAGATCTTTTATCAGTCAAACCGTTATGACAACATACGATATTCCCTTTGTCCATCAGTATGTTACTTGCCCGGGATTCGATCGTAGGTATCTTCCGTAGTTCAATCTCGTTACCGGTAAGTCTCTATACTCGTTGTGTAATACATCATTCCGCAATTAACTCAATAGTCACTTTGCTGGCAAGGCTTCTGATGATGTGTATTACCGAGAGGGCCCAGAGATACCTCTCTGATACTCGAAGTGACAAATCCTAATCTCGATCTATGCCAACCCAACAAATACGTTCGGAGATAAATGTAGAGAATCTTTATAATCACCTAGTTATGTTGTGACATTTGATAGCACACAAGGTATTCCTCCGGTATCCAGGAGTTGCATAACCTCATAGTCGAAGGAATATGTATTTGACATGAAGAAAGTGTAGGACCTTGAAGTATGTCTAGAAGGGGGTGAGTAGACTACTTGACCAATTAAAAACTTAACGTTTTCCCAATTTTAGAGTTTGGCAGATTTTAGCTATCTTAGGACAAGTCAAGCAATCATCACACAATTAAAGCAAGCATGCAAAGAGTATATAGGCAACGGAAATTAAAGCATGCAACTTGCAAGAAAGTAAAGGGAAGGGTTTGGAGGATTCAAACGCAATTGGAGACACGGATGTTTTTGGCGTGGTTCCGATAGGTGGTGCTATCGTACATCCACGTTGATGGAGACTTCAACCCACTAAGGGTAATGGTTGCGCAAGTCCACGGAGGGCTCCACCCACGAAGGGTCCACGAATAAGCAACCTTGTCTATCCCACCATGGCCGTCGCCCATGAAGGACTTGCCTCACTAGCGGTAGTTCTTCACGAAGTAGGCGATCTCCTTGCCCTTACAAACTCCTTGGTTCAACTCCACAATCTTGTCGGAGGCTCCCAAGTGACACCTATCCAATCTAGGAGACACCACTCTCCAAGAAGTAACAAATGGTGCATTGATGATGAACTCCTTGCTCTTGTGCTTCAAATGTTAGTCTCCCCAACACTCAACTCTCTCTCATGGGATTTGGATCTGGTGGAAAGAAGATTTGAGTGGAAAGAAACTTGGGAAGGCTAGAGATCAAGATTCATATGGTAGGTGTCGGTGTCAAAACCGGCGGATCTCGGGTAGGGGGTCCCGAACTGTGCGTCTAGGCGGATGGTAACAGGAGACAAGGGACACGATGTTTTTACCCAGGTTCGGGCCCTCTCGGTGGAGGTAAAACCCTACTCCTGCTTGATTAATATTGATGATATGGGTAGTACAAGAGTAGATCTACCACGAGATCAAGGAGGCTAAACCCTAGAAGCTAGCCTATGGTATGATTGTTGTTCGTCCTACGGACTAAAACCCTCCGGTTTATATAGACACCGGAGAGGGCTAGGGTTACACAGAGTTGGTTACAATGGTAGGAGATCTACATATCCGTATCGCCAAGCTTGCCTTCCACGCCAAGGAAAGTCCCATCCGGACACGGGACGAAGTCTTCAATCTTGTATCTTCATAGTCTTGGAGTCCGGCCAATGATGATAGTTCGGCTATCCGGACACCCCTTAGTCCAGGACTCCCTTAGTAGCCCCTGAACCAGGCTTCAATGAAGACGAGTCCGGAGCGCATATTGTCTTCGGCATTGCAAGGCGGGTTCCTCCTCCGAATAATTGATAGAAGATTTTGAACACCAGAATAGTGTCCGACTCTGCAAAATAAATTCCACATACCACCGTAGAGAGAATAATATTTACACAAGTTTAATCTGCTGACGTATTTCGCGGCATGACGTCACACCATGGCCAAGCCTTTATTCGAATTGTTTTTATTGTTCCACCTCAGCGCGTTTAGCGAAGCGGTTTCCTTGGCACGTCTTGTCAAAGCAGAGATCGTGTCCCCTTATTCCGAGATTCTCATCAATATGGACGTGGGTAACCCAACCGCGCCATTGATTGTGGTGCTTGGGAGATAAGAGAGTTTTACTGGGCTGGTGAGGACGCATAGTTTCGTCCGCTCATATATAAAAGGATAAGTGTCCACCTTTTCACCTACACCTTCTTCCTCCTTTGCTTATCCATCTCCTTGCACTCGATCTCTAACGCCCAAGTTCGCACATCTCACCTCAACCCTCTCCAACCATGTCCGGAGCGGGAGGCAAGTGGATGGCCTCCTCCGTCGCGGAGGGGCACATCAAGAGGCTGCGCAAGGCCGGATACTTGTCCAGAGATATCGCGCACCGACTCCCCGACGAGGGGCAGCTCATCCCCACCCCCAGGCCCCATGAGAGGGTGGTGTTCCTTCCCATTTCCTCCGCGGACGGGGCTTCCCACTCCACCCATTTGTCCGGGGACTCATGTTCTACTACGGCCTGAATTTCCATGATCTGGCCCCGAATTTCATCCTCAACATCTCGGCATTCATCGTCGTGTGCGAGGCCTTCCTCTGCGTCCAGCCCCACTTCGGCTTATGGCTGAAGACTTTTAATGTCAAGCCGAAGGTGGTGGGCGGCTACCAAGCGGAGTGCGGAGGCGCCATGGTGGGCAAGATGCCCAACATTACATGGCTCGAGGGCACCTTCGTGGAAACCATCAAAGGGTGGCAATCGGGGTGGTTCTACATCACCGAGCCGCGTGACCCTGAATGGGCAGCGGCCCCCGAATTCATATCTGGGATCCCCACACGGCTCACCTCCTGGAAAGAGAAGGGCCTGACGTGGGGTGATTCGGAGGAGCTGACCGGACTTCAATGCTGCGTCCAAACCCTAGTGAACAAGAAGCTCAAGCTTTTCAACGTAATCCAGGTCATGCTCATCCGCAGGATTCTCCCATGCCAACAGCGGGGTTTCAATTTGTGGGAGTTTGATCCGGCACGGCACCCAACCTTGAGCAGGCTCTTCGACACTATGTACGAAGATGCCTGGAGGGTGCTGTTCAAGGGTGCCAAGGTCCCCCATCCGCTACCGAAGATCGCAGATTCAGCTCGCAGCATCAAGCCGGCGAGGTAAGCTATTTGACAAGCTTGGCAGAAGACGTCCGGGATCTAAAACTCCTATTACCTTTGACAAGCTTGGCAGAAGACGTCTGGGCAGGTCAACTGCCCGACTCCCCTGCCCGAAGACCCAGCGGATGCCCGTTTGACGGGACTACTAGCTCCGGCGCCTTACGTGGTGCTGGAGAAGAAGGCCAAGAAGAAGGCCACGGGAACTCGGAGGAGTTCCCGGCGCCAGGTGTTATCGGATTCATCGTCCGATGACTCTAAGGCGGACTCCTCCCACGAGGACGAGGAGGAGAAGAAAGAGGCCTCTCCCCCAGTGGGGGGAGAGAAGAAGAGGACGGCTTCCCCAACGGGGGAGGCCGAAGGGTCCAAGAAGGGAAGGACCCTTCGTCCGGACTGTTCCACCAACGCCGGCGACGGCGAGGAGGAGTGGCCTTCGAGGCCCAAGCCCCTGGCGAGATCGTAAGTGTCCGGATCCGAAAATAGCTTAAGATTTTCCTTTCGTCGCATAGTGTCTTCTAATGCCGAACACAATCATGTAGCCCGCCCAAGGATGATCTCCCCGCTTTGTCGAGCGGGTCCCTGGGTCCGTTGGATGTGAATAGCACTTCACTTCCAACCGCCTCCTCCCCTCATGACGCAGACAACGTCGAGATGGGGTCCCAGAAGGGGACCGGCCAGGAGGAGGAGGCCCCGAAGGTGCCGCAGGGCAACCTCCCGGACTTTGGGCCGGACTCCGTGCCGGAACCTTTGGTGGTTCCGGAGTCCGGCGGGCGGCCCCTTCGTAAGAAGGGCGAGACGGCGACGCCGGTGACCTTCGTCCAACCGGAGGCGCCAGATAACTTGCTGGAGGCGCTCAACGGTGCTTCCATCAAGGAGGAACACCGCACTGTTATGAGTGCGGTGATTCAGAAAGTTCAGTCCGCCAAGAGCGGGCTGACCGAAGCCTGTAGCAGCCTTCTAACAGGCTTTGAGGTAAGGATTTTAAGATATGTAAAATAGTACCGCATAGACAGTAGCCCCTGATGCTCAGTTTGGTGTTCGGAAAGAAAAGCCGGACTGAGTATCTAAAAAAAGATATATGCAGGAGTCTAACACAAATGTGTCAATATGGGAATGCAGGTTGCGCTACTGACCTCTGTCGCACTGACTGCGGAGGTCACTGCCTTGAAGCAGAGCCTCGAGCGGTCCGAGAGCGAGCTCGGCCGTGCCAAGAAGCAGCTCAAGGACAAGGAAGGTAAGTAACACCTTATTAAAGTTGTACCTTATAGAAAAGGATTTGGTTGCGAAAAATGACAGGAGTAACGTGGGTATTGCAGTGGCTACGAACAAGGTGGCAACCCTAAAGGAGGCGGTGTCCGCGGCCGAACGCAACGCGGCCGCGGAATGCACTGAGCGAGAGAAGCAGGAGGCGCGGGTGGCGGAGGTGTGGCAAGATCTCCAGGCTCTCGTGGAAAAACACGAGAGTTTCGAGCGTGACTCGAAGACTCGAGAGTCCGAGCTTGTGTCGGCTCTTGAGAGTGCCAAATCCACTAAGGCCGAAGCCCAAAAGGCCCTCCAGGAAATCAAGGCAGTAAAGAAGATAGTGGCGGGTAAGGCATTCTTCATGCAAAGCAAGCATTTGAAAGTGAATTACTTGTTACTTACCCGAATTCGGAGCTCTCCAGAGCCGAGGAGGGGATCTCGACGGAGAAGGTGTTCTGGTCTCAGTATGCTGAGGCCGGACATCCGGTGCCCCTGAGCAACCAGCTGAAGCAGCTGGTCGAGCTCCACAAGGTGGCCGAACAGGCCATGAAGGGCCTCATAGTTCGGTTGTGGCCTAAAGAAGCCATGCCTAGGAGCTACTTCGGCCTGGTGCGGCGCCTGGTGGATGCATGTCCATGGGTTGTAGTCATCAAGCACTCCGCCTGCATTGAAGGTACCCATCGGGCCCTTGCCTGCGCTAAGGTGCATTGGGGCAAGATGGACGCCGAGAAGCTTGTGACGGACGCGCCACCGCCGGGCAGGGAGTATCGCATGCCCGAGATGTATTATAAGGGTGTCCTCAAGGGTGCCCGCATTATTGCGGGTGAATGATCCAAAGATGTAATTTTTTAGTAGACTCGCATTTTGTTATCCTGTCCGCTGAAAACTTTGTTCATATGCGCTAAGCAAAGCTTGTTAATTTAAAATATTACCTTCTGTGCGGCCGTGTATCAAATCTGAGAGATGGCAAGTCGTTGGCTTCTGCCCCCATGCCACGAGTGCTGGGGTGTTCGGGATAAACTTGAGCGCTCTTGTTCCCATTTTTGGGTCCTTCTAGGGAGGCGCTCAACACAACGAACGAGGCAACCGGACTTATAATGCTTGAACACTCTCACTTAGCCATAGAATTCTATAATTTTAAATTTCGGCGAAGCCCCTAGTGTTCGGAAGACCGAATTCGGGGCACTATCCACGCCTGGGGCCGGACAAAGCCGGCTCCCCGCTCTAAGCGGCATGAGTCTTTAGGGACTCGAAAAGACCTCTCGAACAGCGACCAGCTCTCGCCTTATCATGACGGTCAGTTTTAGCTTTCTCCACTGAGGTGCTCGACCCAGCTCAACTGGGGCACAATCGCAGTGGTTCTCCCAGCGCTACCTTAGCCGATATAACGGAACGTAAGGTACCAAAACATGGGAGCCGGGCAAACCCAACTATTGACCCAAGACAATATTCAAAGCCAATGCATATAATGCTATAAGTTCGGGGTGCTGCACTTGTGAAAGTGTTCGGACTTATCACACCATACTTTGGGGAACTTAAGCCCCTCGTGTGTTTGGCCGTACCAAGGCGTATGGGTGCGACATGTCATAAGTGAACATATATAAAAAGGAATGCAATGATAGGCGAAAAGCGAAACATTGTTTATTCAGAAAATACTGCAATGGAGGCAGAACGATACAAATAGTGCGATAAGCAAGGGGTGGGACTGTTTAACATGTCCCCCTCCAGGGGTAGGCTGCGGAATGGTATGTAAAATAGGTATAATGCTCGTAATGGAGACCACCTGGATACTCGTTGTAGCTTTTCTGCTTCCCTGGCTATTGCATCGTGAGTTCGGCAGACCTACTGCCGGACAGGGCTTCTGGAAAACGGAGTCCTGAGAAGAAAGAAAAAAAAGGAAGAATGAAAAATTTGGGAGCCCCTGGTGTGGTTGATCCGCACTCTGGGCATGCCGTGGTTGTGCCCCTCCCCTTATGCCCATGGTATCTCCAGAGCATAGTGATGTACGCATGGTACTGGTCTCGCGATTTCGCGAGGGCTGGGTTGGGGCCGCATTGCTACCCGTGCTCCGAACGTGCCAGGTGGTCTTGTTTTAGGTTGCTCCGGACGCGCTTGACGGTGTCTGGTCGCTTGACAGCCGGACTCGAGAATTGCCTTAAGAGGCTACTCTGTACTTCCGCCGCGAGAGCCGCTGTGTGCTCCTCCGTTCGGAGAGAGCGTTCGGTGTTTCCGTTGACCGTGATGACTCCTCGAGGGCCTGGCATCTTGAGCTTGACGTATACGTAGTGCGGCACCGCATTGAACTTTGCAAATGCGGTTCGTCCGAGCAGTGCATGATAGCCGCTGCAGAACGGGACTATGTCGAAGATTAACTCCTCGCTTCGGAAGTTATCCGGGGATCCGATGACCACTTCGAGTGTAATTGAGCCTATACAATTGGCCTCTACACCTGGTATGACGCCTTCGAAGGTCGTCTTTGTGAGTTTAATCCTTGAGGGGTCTATGCCCATCTTGCACACTGTATCCTGATAAAGCAGGTTCAGGCTGCTGCCGCCGTCCATCAGGACTCTAGTGAGGTGAAATCCATCGACGATTGGGTCTAAAACCAATGCGGCAAATCCGCCATGGCGGATACTGGTGGGGTGGTCCCTTCGATCAAAAGTGATCAGGCAGGAGGACCACGGATTGAACTTTGGGGTGACTGGCTCCATCGCATATACGTCCCTGAGCGCACGCTTCCGCTCCCTTTTGGGTATGTGGGTTGCGTATATCATGTTCACCGTCCGCACTTCTGGGGGGAAACCCTTCTGTCCTTTCTTGTTCGGCAGCCGTGTCTCCTCCTCATCATCGCTATGCAGCCCCTTGTCGTTGCCTTCGGCGATTAACTTGCCTGCCTGCTTGAACACCCAACAATCTCTGTTGGTGTGATTAGCTGGCTTTTCGTGGCTGCCGTGTATCTGGCACGAGCGATCGAGTATCCGGTCCAAATTGGACGAGCCCGGAGTAGTTCTTTTGAATGGCTTTTTCCGCTGTCCGGGTTTAGAGCCTCTGAATCCGGCGTTGACTACCGTATCTTCAGTATTATCGCCGTTAATGCGGCGCTTGTGCTTATTGCGACGCGACCTGCCGCTGCTGTCTTTGGTATCCGAACTACCAGAGTTTTTGGTTAGGTTGTTACTGCGGGCTAGCCAGCTGTCTTCTCCCGCACAGAAGTGGGTCATGAGTGATGTGAGGGCTGCCATTGATTTCGGTTTTTCCTGTCCTAGGTGCCGGGCAAGCCATTCATCGCGGATGTTGTGTTTGAAGGTTGCAAGGGCCTCTGCATCCGGACAGTCGATGATTTGATTTTTCTTGGTTAAGAACCGTGTCCAGAATTGTCTGGCCGATTCGTCTGGCTGCTGAATTATGTGGCTTAGGTCATCGGCGTCTGGTGGTCGCACATATGTGCCCTGGAAGTTATCGAGGAATGCGGCTTCCAGGTCCTCCCAACACCCAATTGATTCTGCTGGCAGGCTATTGAGCCAATGCCGAGCTGGTCCTTTAAGCTTGAGTGGGAGGTATTTGATGGCGTGAAGATCATCACCGCGGGCCATGTGGATATGAAGGAGATAGTCTTCGATCCAAACCGCAGGATCTATTGTGCCATCGTAGGATTCAATGTTCACGGGTTTGAACCCTTCGGGGATTTGATGATCCATTACTTCATTTGTGAAGCATAGTGAATGTGCGGCGCCTCTGTATTGGGCTATATCACGACGTAGCTCAAACGAGCTTTGTCTACTGTGCTCGGCCCGGCCGAGGTTGTTGTATCCGGCGTGACGGTTGTCATCGCGTATCGTAGGGCGCCCATGCGATCCGTAGATCGATCTTGTTTGCCTTGCCTTATCCTCCAATATGTCTCACAAGTCCGGCACGTTCCCCCGTGGCCTTGTACTTTTCGAGCGACACCGGGGTGCGGCTTTAGTGGAGGGCCTAGAGGCCTCTCTGTCGCGGCCACGAGGTGGCCGATCGGCCGTATTGTGCACTTGTGATGTAGGTTTATGTGCTTCCTCCTATAATCGGGGCAGTAGCTTGCGTTTGGGGTAACTTTTGGAGGGGCGTTTGAGTTCATACTCTTCGGCCGCAAGGACTTCAATCCATCTATCGGCTAGCAAGTCTTGGTCAGCTCTAAGCTGTTGCTGCTTTTTCTTGAGGCTGCTTGTCGTGGCCATAAGCCTGCGCTTGAAACGCTCTTGTTCGACGGGATCCTCAGGCATGACAAATTCGTCGTCGTCGAGGCTTGCCTCGTCTCCGGAGGGAGGCATGTAATTATCGTCCTCTACCTCTTTGTTTGCTGCTCTCTCACGAGGGCTGGCCTCTCCGTCCTCCTGTGTTGAATCTTGCTGGAGGGGGTTGTCTTCGGCACTGTCCGGGGTGTTATTATCTCCGGTGCCGGAATCTCCACTCTTGCTGTGGCGGGATTTGGAGCGGCGCCGCTGACGCCGGCGCTTAGGCTGTTTTTTGGAGGGGTCATCCTCCGCTGGTCCATCGCCATTCCCATTCCCATCCTTCCGAGTGCCCTGTGGGTGCTGGTGCTTGGTCGTCTCTGGCATCGTCGTCCATACCGTCGATGTCTTCGGAGTCGAAGTCTAGCATGTCGGTTAAGTCATCGACAGTGGCTACGAAGTGGGTGGTGGGTGGGCTTTGAATTTCTTCGTCGTCCGCATCCCAACCGTTTTGACCATAGTCCGGCCAGGGTTCTCCTGATAATGAGAGACACTTTAGCGAATTCAGGATGTCGCCAAAAGGTGAGTGCTGAAAGATGTCCGCAGCGGTGAACTCCATGATCGGCGCCCAATCGGATTCAATTGGCAGGGGCGCGGAAGGTTCGGGGTCCGGAGAGGAGTCCGGCACCTTGGAGTCACGAGCTTCACAAGGGACAGGGTCGGTATTCGTCTCTATCGCCGTAGACGTAGCAGCCCCCGAGGTGGTGTCCAGCCACTCTTCCTTGATTGGCGACGTCGGCTCCGAGCTAAGGGTTGGAGCGGACTCTTGTGCGGCCTCCAGGGTACTGTCCGGGAGCAGAGCTAGATCATGCCCATCGTGACAGTGCGGCGCGCTTGGCTGTGGCTCAAATCCGTCGAAGATCAAGTCTCCGCGGATGTCGGCCGTATAGTTCAAACTCCCAAATCTGACCTGATGGCCAGGGGCGTAGCTTTCGATCTGCTCGAGATGGCCAGGCGAGTTGGCTTGCAGTGCGAAGCCGCCGAATATGAAGATCTGTCCGGGGAGAAAAGTTTCACCTTGGACCACGTTGTTGTTGATGATCGAAGGAGCCATTGGGCCTATAGGTGACGACACAGAGGAACTCTCAATGAAAGCACCAATGTCAGTGTCAAAACCGGCGGATCTCGGGTAGGGGGTCCCAAACTGTGCGTCTAGGCGGATGGTAACAAGAGACAAGGGACACGATGTTTTTACCCAGGTGCGGGCCCTCTCGGTGGAGGTAAAACCCTACTCCTGCTTGATTAATATTGATGATATGGGTAGTATAAGAGTAGATCTACCACGAGATCAAGGAGGCTAAACCCTAGAAGCTAGCCTATGGTATGATTGTTGTTCGTCTTACGGACTAAAACCCTCTGGTTTATATAGACGCCGGAGAGGGCTAGGGTTACACAGAGTCAGTCACAATGGTAGGAGATCTACATATACGTATCGCCAAGCTTGCCTTCCATGCCAAGGAAAGTCCCATCCGGACACGGGACGAAGTCTTCAATCTTGTATCTTCATAGTCTTGGAGTCCGGCCAATGATGATAGTTTGGCTATCCGGACACCCCCTAGTCCAGGACTCCCTCAGTAGGAGCATATCGCTAAGCACATGAAGCAAGAGGCTCATTAAGCAACACCTCATCCCTCCTTGATAGTATTGGCTTTTCCTACAGACTCAATGTGATCTTGGATCACTAGAATATAAAATGATGAGTCTTGAGCTTTTGAGCTTGAGCCAATCCTTTGTCATTAGTATTCTGAGGGATCCACTTTCATCATCCATGCCATGCCATTCATTGAGCTTTCCTGAAATAATAGTCTTGGAATAGCATTAGCTCAATGAGCTATATGTTGTTATGAATTACCAAAACCACCTAGGGATAGTTGCACTTTCAATCTCCCCCTTTTTGGTAATTGATGACAACATATAGATCAAAGCTTCGACAAATGATAGTAAGATTTAACAACATCGTCGCTTTGAGTAGTATGTGATAATCAAGAGCTCCCCCTAAATTTGTGCATAGTTTAAGATTTGCTTTGGACTGCAAATGCACAAGGAATTAGGCTCATGGGTTACTCTTCCATGTCACATACATCTTGGTGGAGCGCTCAAAATGATAAAGATTGAATACATGCACTCATCATCAAGCAAAGTGAATGATCACATAGGATAGATAGGATAATATCATCAAACATGCATAAGTGTAGCTTATGATCAAACACATGATCATCAATGTCTCACAAGCATAGTACTCAAGCAATCAAAAGCAAACAAGTTTAACCACCAAAGCAAGAGAGAACAAAAAGCAACTCTCTCTCTCTCTCGAAGCCTATGATCTATACATTTTTCTCCCCCTTTGGCAACAAGTTACCAAAAAGTTCATAGAAAATGCATAGTGCTAGATCAACTCTCAGGCTTGATCTTCAGGTGGTGGTGTCCGGATAACTCCAAGAACGAAGGCTTTAGTTGAAGTAGATGGAGCTGGAGGAGTTGATGCTGGAGCTGGTTGCATTGGAGCTGTAGGAGCTGTAGCTAGTGAAGATGATGTTGCTCTGGTGTCTATCATAGGCACAGCAACTGACCTCTGGGCTCTAGGCACTCTGGAAAATACATTAGTAGTAGTCTTGCCCTGCCTCTACTGCATGTCATCCTGTAGCTGCTCCACAACTAACTGAATCTCAGTTACCTTGACATCTAGTTCATGGAATTTGAGTTCCATGATTCTTTCCAAGCTCTCCTGGTTTCGAGTGAGGGTGGCCAATCCCTTCTCAATCCTCAGAGTTGATGCTATCAGGTAACCAAGCTGCTCCTGTTTGTTCTTCAAGAAATACTCAGATGCGTCCTCTTGAGTTGGCATCTTGGCAGCCTTCTCCTTCCTTGCCTTCTCCTTCTTCTCTTGAGCTTGTACTGATGATGGATCATTCTCATTCATGACAACCTGATTGTCCTCAAAGTCTGGATAGAGACGAAAATGTTCCTTATCCAATTGATATTTTCCTGTGCCCATCTTTGAGTTAATCAACTCCTAAATCTGAGGGGCATATCCACAACTCCTCTTTTGATTTGCTGCAGTCCTCTTAATGGTCTCTACCATAAGGCTCATGACCTTGAATTTCTGTGGCACATCAAACAAATGCAACATGTTGATTGCATGCCCTCTGATCATGTTGTGGTCACCAGACTTAGGCAACAGAGTGTGCCTTAGAATCCAATTGATAGTTGGCAGCCCTGACAGAAGAAAGTGGACTGATCCAAACTTATGTGTCTCAACAGCTTTGTCTGGGATCTCCTTGTACATGTGTGCCATGGAATTGTGGTCCATCTTCTTCTTGGCATAGATATCCAAGTCATCTTCACTTTCCTTTGGGGCATTGATCAGACTTGCCCACTCCTGAACTATTGACTGGTACCTTGTACCTTCAAACATCCAAACTATCATTCCATCTGGATAGAAGTGTGCTGTGGAGTAGAATTGCATGATAAGTTCATCATTCCAGTTTGAGCTTTTGCCCAACAAAATCTGCAACTCCACAAGCAACAAAACTGTCTTGCACTCTAGGATAGTGTTCTTCATTGTCTTTCATATAGGTCCAGTCGACCCACCTCATATCACACACTATGGGCTTCTTGTCCAACAAGATTGTCTCATAGAAGTCCTGTTGTTCCTTTGTATGGAACCTGTAATCAACAACAGTTCTTCTCCTTGAGGCATATGGATCTGTCATCCTCCATAGCCTCAACCCTGAGTCCTTTCTGATCCTCATGTCCTCAGCCAGAGGATGGGCATCATTGTGGTCTGGTATCTTGGGCTTGAGCTTCCTTAGAACATGTCCTTCTTCATCTTCCTCGACAGCAACATTTGGCACTGGGGCCTTGTTCTTCTCAGCAGCTGGAATACTCCTGGTATTCCTCTTTGGTGCAAGCTTGGGCTTGGGGGCAGCTTTGGGTGCTTCCTTGGGCTTTGATGTTGCAGCCCCTGATCTAATAACATCACCCATAAGCTTTTTTGCCTTGGGTGCTGGTGCAGCAACCTCTTCTTCCTCTTCAGAGTCTCTCCTCATTGAGGGATTTCCAAGAACCTGGGCAGTAGTGGTTCTGGCTCACCTCTTCTTCTTATCCTAAGCAGCTTCATCCTCTGATTCAATGGCAAACTTCATAGTTTCTCCAGTAGGAACCTTCTTGGGTTTGGAAGTTGTGACTCTCTTTGCAGGTGCCTCTTTGGGTTCAGTCTGTTCTGGCACTTGGGTGGATCTTCTGACCTTAGGCATAGGTGTCCTCTTGGCAGGAATCTTCCTATTGAGGCCAGGTTTGGTGTTCTGTGCAGATCCATACTCCTTTTTGAGCACTACCTTCTTGGAGGTAGCCTCATCCTCTTTTGCTCTAAAATCCTCATCCTCATAATATGAGGTTCTCTTCTTCCTTGTCCTGGTGGCAGCTTTAGGCAGATTGCTAGGAGTGCTTCTGATGCCTTCATCTGAAGTACTAGAGGGACTAGTGCCCTCACTCATGTGAACCTGCTCTTCTGACCTGTTCTGGATGTCACTCTGGTCTGACATGCTGCAAAGATAGACTGCTGACCCTGTGAAGAGTTATAGATGAGATAGAGTGGATGAGCATCACAAAATGCAGAGATTTTTGCAAAAGAGTGATTCAAAAATTCAGTTTTAGTTTTCCACAGAAAGCATTTCGGATCAACCGATTTTCAAACTCGGTGATACCGAAGCAGTTTTGGAACCTAAACTAATGAACTCGGTTGGACCGAGTCACAGTTCAGTGGCACCGATACTGCTAGGGTTTCACAAAGTCCTAAAATCAGTCTCACCGATTAGTAATTCTCGGTCACACCGAGAGTTACTAGTGCAATGGCGTTAGCCAAATCGGTGGGACCGAGTTTTTCAACTCGGTGGGTCCGAGATGGTTTCGGCGGAAACCTAACCCTAAAATTTTGAATCTCATCTAATCTACGGATTGCATTGACTGGATAGGAGTGTCTCAATCATGGCAAGAATCAGTAAGAACACAATGTGCTAGGAATCAGACGAGGATAGCACAGTGATCGAGTCCATACCCTAGCTTGGCGATGAACTCGCTACGGCGGCAACGGCGGGGTTGAATTCCGTTGACGGCGACGGATACCAGCGATAGGAGGCGGCTGGCGACAAGGAGACGATCCGGAGACCCTGATGGCAGAGCGAGCTATTGCGCGGGCGAAGAGGTTTGGAGAAATTTCCAAATTTTTGCCCGTGACTATATATAGCCCGACCCTATCGGTGTGACCGAGTGGAACAACTCAGTGGCACCGAGACGCATAACTGTATACAGTTACTGCAACTCGATGTGACCGAAAAGTTCAAATCAATTGCACCGAGATTGAAAACCTAGATCGACTTAGTAATCTCGGTGGGACTGAAATGTTGTAATCGGTCAGACCGAGAATCACAAAGAAGTTTTGGAAGTTTAAGTCTATGACGAATCGGGGACTCCGAGTGCTCCTCATACAGAGTGGTTCGAATCTGACTTGATCAAATTTTGTGATGTAGAATGAATAGAGTTTGAGACAAGAAAAGCATAGATAGCTAGAGAAGGTTCTTAGGCATTCTTGTCCATCCACTTGGCAAAAGAAAAAGAAGCCAAACAATCAAAGCAACAAGTGGATGTCCTTGAATGAGTAAAATATGCACCAACATGCTCACACAATAAGATGGCAAACGAAATATGTGGCAAAGCATGCACAACCAATTCTAGCATCTATCAAACAATTGGTGATGACTAGGTCATCTATATATGAGTATATTGACTTAGGAGTCAAATGAGAACATTTGATCATAGGTCATACTCATCGTTTAAGCTCAAGTGGGGTTACCACTTTTACATAATGCATTGATGTGTTCACATCATTAGAGTTGCTTTGACTCAATTCTTAGAGTTAAGCTCCCCCTAGATGTGAGATCCCCTTTTAGAGGGATGAACTAACCTTGGGTTTTGTCGATGATGACTTCATGTAGGTGTTGAAGATGTGGATGCTCAATGTTGATGTAGATCATTTGGAGCAATCCTTTGGAGTGAGTTGCACTTTCAACTTACCTACATGGGTTAGTCCCACAAGGAACAAACAAGAATATCCATAGACATAGAGTGATGCACACACAAGATGATGTCCATGAAATCATTAGGTTACCTTGTCCCTTGCCTTACCAACATGAGGGTTTGTGACTCCTTGAACTAGTGCAAGATGTGGAAGTTGATTGCACTTGTTCTTGCCATAATGATATGAGTGAAGAATATTGGCGGAGTCACCCTCAAGAACTCTCTAGTTGTTCTTCTTCGGGATCCACATCATCTTGATGGGAATCCTGGACTTGTTGTTGTACTTGATGAAGTAGAACTTGACGTAGTCTTGGGAACCCACTTGAACGAGGCCTTAGGTGCTTCTTCAAATGCATCAATCTCTTCTTGAAGCTTGTCCTTGCCTTTGTTCTTGTGGTCTTGTGGTGGAAGATCATCTTGTGCTTGTGTTCCCTTGAAGGAATTAGGATCATACTTCTCTTGTTGAGGAACAAACTTCGTCTTGGGGTATTGATCTTCTTCCCACTCAACTCCATTGGCATTGAACTTTCATTCAAAACCAACACCTTGATTCTTCCGGTGCCTTCCTTGCTTGCGTACAATTTCCTCGAATTGCTTACTCCCGGAAAGGCTCTTGTAAACACCTTTCTCTATAATTCCCTTCAATAAGCTATTTTCTTGCTCAAGTGTATCTTGGCTAAGAGATTCATTAGTGGAATCAAGAGAACTACTAGAAGCAACAATATTGGATTTGACATTGTTATTGTTACTACTAGAGGAAGGATCTTTCTTGTACTTGTTACTAGACTTGACTTGAGGCATGTAAGTAGATAAGAGTAAACGCTTGGCAATGTAAGAAGAACTTTTCTTACAGAGATCATCATTGATTGCTTTTAAGAACTCATGCTCTTGCTCAAGATTGAGCTTTTCAAAGGGTAACTTCTCATGAGCCCTTAAAAGTTCTCGATGATCTTCGAAGATGTTTCATTAGCTAACTTAAGAGTGTTTAGCTCTTTAGTTAGAAGCTCAATATTCTCCTTATCATTGTCATTCGTTTTATCTTGATTAGCTTGATTAATTGATGTTTCATCATAGTATCCATCACTAGAGTTGTCAACAAGTAAATCATCATCCACAAGCAAGTCATCTTCATCACTATCGAAATCAACATACTCAGGATGTGTTACCTTTGAACCTTTGGCCATGAAGCATCTTCCAATTCCTTCATTTGGTGAATCAAATATGTCGTAGGAGTTGGTTGACACAAGTGCTAGACCGGCAACACCTTCATCTTGAGTATATTCGGAGTCGGAGTGATAGCTTCTCTCGGAGTGATTGTCGGAGTCGGAGCTGGATACCCATTCACCAACATGAGCTTGATGTCTTCGTTTTGTGTAGCTCCTTGATGACTTGTCCTTCCTTTCTGAATCCTTGCTTCTCCGTGAGGTTCTTCGTTCATAATGATCATCTCTACTCCTCCTCTCTCTCGATGGTGATTCTTCTCTTTTGCTTCTTCTTTTTGGAGAATCTTCTCTTCTTTTGTAGGGTGCCATACACTCATTGGAATAGTGTCCAGGTCTCCCACAATTGTAGCATTTTCGCTCTCTACTAGAAGATCTTTTGTCATTGTAAGACCTTGACTTGGAGCTTCTTTCTTTGCTTCTACTCTTGTAGAATTTGTTGAAGTTCTTCACCATTAAGCTCAATTCTTGATTGAAGGTCTGTTTCTCACTTGATGATGTGGGGGCTTCACTTGAGGCTTTATAAGCACCACTCGACTTGTTGTGAAGTTCCTCCTTATCCTTAAGTGACATCTCATGAGCAACAATTCTTCCAATGACTTCCGTTGGCTTGAGATCTTTGTAGTTTGGCATCATTTGGATCAATGGGCACACGGTATCATACTTTCCATCCAATGCTCTTAGGATCTTCTTGATGATGAATTTGTCGGTCATCTCTTCACTCCCTAAGCCGGCAATCTCATTTGTGATAAGAGCAAGCCTAGAGTACATTTCAGTGACACCTTCACCATCCTTCATTTTGAACTTGTCAAGCTGACTTTGGAGCACATCCAACTTGGATTCCTTGACGGAGTCGGTACCTTCATGCATATCAATCAAAGTATCCCAAATTTCCTTTGCATTCTCAAGATGGCTGAGTTTGTTGAATTCTTCGGGGCACAATCCGTTGAACATGATATCTCAAGCTTGAGCGTTGTATTGCAGCATCTTCAATTCTTCCGCATTAGCTTCACGGTTCGGTTCTCTCCCATCAAAGAATTCACCTTGCAAGCCAATACAAATAATTGCCCAAACGGCGGGGTTATGTCCGAGAATATGCATTTTCATCTTATGCTTCCAACTAGCAAAATTAGTACCATCAAAGTAAGGACCTCTACGGTGATAATTTCCTTCGCTAGACGCCATACTCTCCTAGGTTGTGAAACCAAGGCTATGACCACCAAAAGCTATGGAAATCAAAGCAAATGGAGACCAAAGCTCTGATACCACTTGTAGGACCTTGAATTATGTCTAGAGGGGGGTGATTAGACTACTTCACCAATTAAAAACTTAACCTTTTCCCAATTTTAGAGTTTGGAAGATTTTAGCTATCTTAGGACAAGTCAAGCAATCATCACACAATTCAAGCAAGCATGCAAAGAGTATATAGGCAGCAGAAATTAAAGCATGCAACTTGCAAGAAAGTAAAGGGAAGGGTGTGGAGGATTCAAACGCAATTGGAGACACGGATGTTTTTGGCGTGGTTCCGATAGGTGGTGCTATCGTACATCCACATTGATGGAGACTTCAACCCACGAAGGGTAACGGTTGCACGAGTCCACGGAGGGCTCCACCCATGAAGGGTCCACGAAGAAGCAACCTTGTCTATCCCACCATGGCTGTCGCCCACGAAGGACTTGCCTCACTAGCGGTAGATCTTCATGAATATCTCCTTGCCCTTACAAACTCCTTGGTTCAACTCCACAATCTTGTCGGAGGCTCCCAAGTGACACCTAGCCAATCTAGGAGACACCACTCTCCAAGAAGTAACAAATGGTGCGTTGATGATGAACTCCTTGCTCTTATGCTTCAAATGATAGTCTCCCCAACACTCAACTCTCTCTCATAGGATTTGGATCTGGTGGAAAGAAGATTTGAGTGGAAAGCTACTTGGGAAGGCTAGAGATCAAGATTCATATGGTAGGAATGGAATATCTTGGCCTCAACACTTGAGTAGGTGGTTCTTTCTCAGAAATGGTAAGTTGGAAGAGTAGGTTTAGTATGATGGCTCTCTCCACGAATGAAGAGGAGGTGGAGGGATATACATAGCCTCCACACATAATCTAACCATTACACAAAATTTACCAAACTTGGTGGGACCGATTCAACAGACTCCGTCAGACCTATTTAGTAAACCTAGTGACCGTTAGGATTTTCGGTGGGACTGACATGCAACTCGGTGAGACCGATTCGGTTAGGGTTAGGGCATAATGTAATCTCGGTAAGACCGATTACACAAACTCGGTGAGACCGATTTTGGTAATGAGCTTTCCAGAGAGTTGGTCAGGTAAACTCGGTGGGACCGATTTGCTCTTTTTGGTGAGACCAAAATGTTACAAAAGGGAAACAGAGAATTTACATTACAATCTCGGTGGGACCGATTGCTCACTCCGGTTAGACCGAAATGTTACGAAGGGAAACAGAGATATTACAATCCCATCTCGGTGAGACCGAGATCCCTATCGGTAAGACCGATTTGCCTAGGGTTTGTGGCAGTGGCTATGAAATATGAACTCGGTGGCGCCGGATAGAAAGAATCGGTGTGACCGATTTTGGCATTAGGTTTAGGTCGTTTGTGGATGTGAGAAACTAGCTGAGGGTTTTTGGAGCATATCACTAAGCACATGAAGCAAGAGGCTCATTAAGCAACACCTCATCCCTCCTTGATAGTATTGGCTTTTCCTATAGACTCAATGTGATCTTGGATCACTAAAATATAAAATGAAGAGTCTTGAGCTTTTGAGCTTGAGCCAATCATTTGTCATTAGTATTTTGAGGGATCCACTTTCATCATCCATGCCATGCCATTCATTGAGCTTTCCTGAAATAATAGTCTTGGAATAGCATTAGCTCAATGAGCTATATGTTGTTATGAATTACCAAAACCACCTAGGGATAGTTGCACTTTCAGAAAGCTATAGCAATAAAACAGAACGATCAATATGCTAATCTAACGGATGGGTCTTGTCCATCACATCATTCTCATAATGATGTGATCCCGTTCATCAAATGACAACACATGTCTATGGTTAGGAAACTTAACCATCTTTGATTAACGAGCTAGTCTAGTAGAGGCTTACTAGGGACACAGTGTTTTGTCTATGTATCCACACATGTATCAAGTTTCCGGTTAATACAATTCTAGCATGAATAATAAAAATTTATCATGATATAAGGAAATATAAAATAACAACTTTATTATTGCCTCTAAGGCATATTTCCTTCAGTCTCCTACTTGTACTTGAGTCAATAATCTATTTCACATCGCCATGTGATTTAACACCAATAGTTCACATCTTTATGTGATTAACACCCATAGTTCACATTGCATGTGACCAACACCCAAAGGGTTTACTAGAGTCAATAATCCAGTTCACATCGCTATGTGATTAACACCCAAAGAGTACTAAGGTGTGATCATGTTTTGCTTGTGAGGGAAGTTTATTCAACGGGTCTGGCACATTCAGATTTGTATGCATTTTGCAAATTTCTTTGGCTAGAATGCTCTACATGGAGCTACTCTAGCTAATTGCTCCCAGTTTCAATACATATCCAGATTGAGACTCAGAGTCATCTAGATTAGTGTTAAAGCTTGCACCGACGTAACCCTTTACGATGAACCCTTTATCACCTCCATAACCGAGAAACATTTCCTTAGTCCTCTAAGGATAATTTTTGACCGCTGTCCAGTGATCTACTCCTGGATCACTATTGTACCCTGTTGCAAAACTCATAGAAAGGCACACAACAGGTCTGGTACACAACATGGCATAATTTATAGAACCTATGGCTGAGGCATAGGGAATGACTTTCATTCTCTCTCTATCTTCTATCGTGGTCGGACTTTAATTCTTACTCAATTACGCGCCTTGCAACATAGGCAAGAACCCTTTATTTGACTAGTCAATTTTGAACTTCTTTAGAACTTTGTCAAGGTATGTGTTTTGTGGAAGTCCTATTAAGCATCTCGATCTATCCCTATAGATCTTGATTCCCAATATGTAAGCAGCTTCACCGAGGTCTTTTGTTGAAAAATTCTTATTCAAATATCCTTTTATGCCATCCAGAAATTCTATATCATTTCCAATCAGCAATATTTCATCCACATATAATATCAGAGATGCTACAGAGCTCCCACTCACTTTCTTGTAAATACAGGCTTCACCGCAAGACTGTATAAAACCAAATGCTTTGATCACCTCATCAAAGCGTATATTCCAACTCGGAGATGCTTGCACCAGCCCATAGATGGATCGTTGGACCTTGCACACTTTATTGGCACCCTTAGGATCGACAAAACCTTCTGGTTGCATTATATAGAACTCTTCTTTAAGAAATCCGTTAAGGAATGCAGTTTTCACGTCCATTTGCCTGATTTCATAATCATAAAATGCGGCAATTGCTAACATGATTCTGACAGAATTAAGCATCGCTACGGGTGGGAAAGTCTCATCATAGTCAACCCCTTGAACTTGTCAAAAACCTTTTGCGACAAGTTGAACTTTGTAGACAGTGATATTACCATCACCGTCTGTCTTCCTCTTGAAGATCCATTTATTCTCAATGGCTTGCCGATCATCGGGCAAGTCCACCAAAGTCCACACTTCGTTCTCATACATGGATCCTATCTCGGAGATTTCATGGCCTCAAGCCATTTGTCGGAATCTGGGATCATCATAGCTTCTTCATAGTTCTTAGAGAATCTATAATAGGCGCGCAACACGAGGCATGCGAAAAAGGCTTTACAACACCAAAATAGACAGTTTTTGTGCATAGCTGAGCGCTGACTCGAGTGGCCGCTGCAAAATATAGCGCGGGGGAGCCACTGCGGCAGGAGCTGCAAAGAAATGGCGTCCATGCCTAGCACAAACAACACTTGACACTTCAGACAAAACCAAGAAGAACAAACACATAAAAAAAATCAATAATAAATAGTTCAATTTTATTACAACTCAAGAAAATAGTTTATCTTTCACAACAACAAATAGTTCAACAATACAACATCAAACATACAAATCACTCATTTTGTCGGCCATTCCATGCCCACCACTCATCGATTAGGTCATTCTGAAGATCATCATGCATTTCGGCATGTCGAATGGCATGATAGGAGGCAACAAATCGGGCCACCCTCGTAGCACTCTACTGCACTCGCACGGGATGTCCCAAGAGCTCATACTGAGAGTAGTCTAAATCTTTATCACGCTCATTCTTGATGATCATGTTATGCATGATCACACAAGCGTGCATGATGTACCAAAGGATCTTTTATCCCAAAATCTAGCCGGTCCTCTCACAATAGCAAATTGGGCTTGCAAAATCCCAAAAGCTCTCTCTACATCTTTCCTAGTCGCCACCTAAGCATTGTGTAACTCTTGATATTTTGTACCTTTCGTTTTTTCAACGGCTTCACAAATGTTTGCCACTTTGGGTAGATGTCATCCTCAAGATAGTAGCCATAGTTGTATGTATGGACATTTGCTACAAACTGCACCGGTGGCAGTTCACCATTTGTGGTCTTATTGATGACTGGTGACTGATTAACAACGTTGAAGCCATTCAAAGATCAAGGCATTCCAAAAGAAGCATGCCAAATCCAAGTCTCTTGATCGGCCACTGCTTCAAGGATTATACTGGAACCCTTTTCTGGTCGTGGAAATGTCCATGCCATGCCTTAGGATAGTTTTTCCAACTCCAATGCATGCAATCTATTGAGCCAATCATACATGGGAACCCGCGAGCTTTGTTCATCTCCAAAAGCCTTGCGGCGTCTTCAACATTGGGAGATCTCAAATACTCCGGATCAAACACTTGCACAATTCCGATGCGAAGCGTTTGACACACATGATGGCTTGACTCTCACCCATGGCCCAGTGGTCATCAACTAGATCAGCTGGAATACTTATGCCAACATACGCAAAGCGGCTGTCACCTTTTGAAAGGTTCCATGCCCATGTTCTCCGGCGGCATTCCTCCTTTGCTGAAAAATCGATCATGGTTTGCAGTTTCTCTGCAATGTGCCTGAACAACTCGGTGCTCATCCTAAAACGGTACCGGAAGTACGACTTGGGGTATGTGGGATTCTCCAGAAAATAGTGCCTCATCAATCTGTTGTTCGCGTAGATTTTATCCCTCCCAATTTTCTGCCGACCCATAACCGAACCTCCGTGCTTTGGCTTTGTATTGATGTGCATAGCTAGGATCATTGCAAGGTCCTCCTCCTCTTCAATATCATATTCTTCTTCGGCAGAATCATATGACGAACTCATCTACAATATTGAATTTAAACTAGTCTACAAAAACTACAAACAACATGCACCAAATTCATGTAAAAAATGTGAAGTTAAAACAATACATACCTTGCAAGTGTTTTGTTGAACACCTTGTGGGCGCCGAGCGCCAGTGGGCGGTCGGGCGCTGTTCGTCGGAGGAATGGCGCGCGTGACGGGCAGTGATGACTAGAGGGAGGCCGAGGAAGCAATGACAACGATGGGATAGGCCGGGGAAGCGCCATCGGGTCGTCGGAGCAAATGGTGTGGTGCGGGCAGCGGCGCCAGCGACTGGATTTGGTGGTAGGTGGAAGTCGCGGCGCGGGCTCTCAAGTGTGTAGTGCGTGGGAGCGGGCGCACGACAGAAGCGGCGTGTGATGCTGTTTTGATTCGCACGCTGAACAACATATGTCCTGCGCGTGTTTTTTGCGCCTCCACTGCAGCGCCCTGAACGGCTGCGCCCAAAAAAATGGTATTGTTCCAGTGTGGCGCTAATATAGTGTGCCTGTTGGGGATTGATGTCTACTACACAACCTTCTTCTTGTAGACGTTGTTGGGCCTCCAAGTGCAGAGGTTTGTAGGACAATAGCAAATTTCCCTCAAGTGGATGACCTATGGTTTATCAATCCGTGGGAGGTGTAGGATGAATATGGTCTCTCTCAAACAACCCTGCAACCTAATAACAAAGAGTCTCTTGTATCCCCAACGCACCCAATACAATGGTAAATTATATAAGTGCACTAGTTCGGCGAAGATATGGTGATACAAGTGCAATATGGATGATAGATATAGGCTTTTGTATTCTGAAAATATAAAAACAGCAAGGTAGCAATTGGTAAAAGTGAGCACAAACGATATTGCAATGCTAGGAAACAAGGCCTAGGGTTCATACTTTCACTAGTGCAAGTTCTCTCAACAATAATAACATAGATAGATAATGTAACAAGCCCTCATGCAACAAAGAGTCACTCCAAAGTCACTAATAGTGGAGAACAAACGAAGAGATTATTGTAGGGTACGAAACCACCTCAAAGTTATCCTTTCTGATTGATCTATTCAAGAGTCCGTAGTAAAACAACACGAAGCTATTCTTTTCGTTCGATCTATCATAGAGTTCGAACTAGAATAACACCTTATGACACAAATCAACCAAAACCCTAATGTCACCTAGTTACTCCAATGTCACCTCAAGTATCCGTGGGCATGATAATACGATATGCATCACACAATCTCAGATTCATCTATTCAACCAACACAAAGTACTTCAAATAGTGCCCAAAAGTTTCTACCGGAGAGTCAAGATGAAAACGTGTGCCAACCCCTATGCATAAGTTCACAAGGTCAATGAACCCGGAAATTGATCACCAAAACGTACATCAAGTAGATCACGTGAATATCACATTGTCACCACAGATAAGCACATGCAAGACATACATCAAGTGTTCTCAAATCCTTAAAGACTCAATCTGATAAGATAACTTCAAAGGGAAAACTCAATCCATTACAAGAGAGTAGAGGGGGAGAAACATCATAAGATCCAACTATAATAGCAAAGCTCGCGATACATCAAGATCGTGCCAAATCAAGAACACGAGAGAGAGAGAGAGAGAGAGAGAGAGAGAGAGAGAGAGTTCAAACACATAGCTACTGGTACATACCCTCAGCCCCGAGGGTGAACTACTCCATCATTATCATGGAGAGCGCCGGGATGATGAAGATGGCCACCGGTGAGGGATCCCCCCTTCGGCAGGGTGCCGGAACAGGGTCCCGATTAGTTTTTGGTGGCTACAGAGGCTTGCGGTTGCGGAACTCCCGATCTATTGTGCTCCTGGATGTTTTCGGGGTATATGGATATATATAGGAGGAAGAAGTAGATCGGTGGAGCTATGAGGGGCCCATGAGGGTGGGGGCGAGCCCAGGGGGCAGGCGCGCCTCCCTGCCTCCTGGCCTCCTCGCTTCTTCCTTGACGTCCACTCCAAGTCCTCTGGATCACGTTTGTTCCAAAAATAACCACTACTCGAAAAAAGGCTGTTAGCGGCGCACCTATTTTGGCTATTAATGGCGCACTATAGGTGCGCCACTATTATCATGCCACTACTAATAAATAGCAATGGCGCATGCCTGGTGCACCACTGTTAATCTACGTAACAGTGGCGCACCACCTGGTGCGCCATTACTAACCCAGACACTAATGGTGCAGCTAAAGTGCGCCATTACTAGGCCCAGAAGTGTGCCACTGCTGTTACTCCAAGGGGCCATGTGTACCTTGTGCTCTGGGTTAGTAATGGCGCACTTTTAGATAATGCGCCACTGGAGTGTTTATTTCTCTGCGCCACTAAAGTGCAATATGGTGCACCACTACTATGAATATTAGGAATTGTTTTTTTTGCTTTTCTGATATTTGCACAGGTTAGAAAGTACATTACAGCATAGAATTTAAACAGCGCAACATATAAACTGCAGATTTATCGAATACAATAGAAGATTAGTCTCCGAATACAATTCATCATATTTGTCTCCGAATTCAAAATACCAAACAAAGTTAGAACATTACAAGTCTCGAGACCGCGAGTAGAGAGTTTCTCTTCACATTACAAGTCGATATCTAAACTACCATCACATAGAAGAGGGTTGCTGTCACGATGAGCATCATCGCGATGAAACTGATCTTCATTTGGTTCCTCCTCCGCTACCTCCTCTCTCCCGCTAGATAGCGCACGTATCTAGCTTCCAGCTCCACCCTAGTGGTGTACCCTTTGTAACTGTTACCGCTAAAACGGTGAACATGTCTCCGACACTCCTCCCAGTCATCGTAGACTTCGGGAACCTCACCCTTGTACACGACATACGACGGCATCTCTATGCACTAGACAAACAAAACGTTAGTAGCAATTCACAGATAATATATAAGCAATATATAAGTATGCAACAAAAGGATCGGAAGAGAAAAGTAACACATTAATAGAACGATTTATGGTCCTACTAATAAATAGCATCGATTACATATAAGTTGAACGACTGTCCAAACTAAAGAGACATACAAGTTCATTAAAGTTTCATTACAACATGAGCTAATCGATAGTTCAGAACTACATATCATCAATTCTTTCGACTCGACTTAGGGACCGGAGCATGGATGAAGCCGCCGTCTTTCGTGATGGTCATAAATGTGCGGTCGTTGTCAGCCTGCATTTGTAGTGTTGTTTCTATTTCACTGTTGGACAGTTGATATTTGAGGTAGAACTGCCCCGAGGTACGAAGGACATCTTGATAGATGATTTCCGCAAACTCCGACTGGATGCGAAAGAATTCTTGTCTGATGTCCTCGTCCTGGATTGCCGACAAGCGTGCGGCCCATTCTTTGAGATTATTTGGTAGCATAAGGTGATTATGGTCCCGTACAATCGCCCACAGGTGACGGTCCGAGCCGAAATATGTGGCCATGGAATATTTCGGGCTTAAGAGGATGAGTGTGCAATGTGTGTCACTGCACAAAACACGGAATGTTAGAAAAAAAAGAACGATCGAAATCTAAGAAATCATATGTTACGGGGCGGTGAGGGGATGACTTACTCGGAAAAGTAAGGCAAGAGGAAGTTATCCTTATCTGGGTTTGCCAGAATGACGCCTTCGAGGTATGAACTCGCGACTTGCCGGTCCCAAGCGCTGCCCAAGATCTTGGCACGCATGTAGAAGGGGTCGACTATCACGATGTCTGGGGTCTTGTCTCTAATGATCCGCATCTCCATACTGAGTGAAAATAGCCGAATGAAGGTGTAGTGCAGCGGGTAAAGGTTAAACATAGTGAAGATGTCATCAAACCGTAGGACGATCATATGCCCGATGGTGCTATCAGCAAAGCCTTTGCCCTCTGGCACCTTGGCCATGAAAACCGGGTATGCCACATCATTCTCGGAGAGACGCTGCTTCTCCATAGAAAGAACACAGTCATGCAGACTCCACATAGCACCGGTTGCAGCATTGAGCATATTAGCCGCTAGCATCGGCCTACCCGCCACATGCACCCTTGTAACAGCCTGGATTTTGCTTTCTCTCTTTTTACCGGACTTGCCTTCTCTCTCTTTCTGGACTTGGTTTTCATCGTGGTTTTTGCCCTGATTTGATTTGGATTCTTGGATCAATTCAAATGGACTTGTCACTTGGGCATATCCTTGGCTTTCACAAAAGTGACCTATCTACCTTATTCCTCCCACAAATTCCCAAAATAATAAAATGAATATTTTTCCTAAAAGGAAAATATTCATTTTTCTCTCTTAAGTTCATTTCAGAACTTTGTGCGCCAAAGCAACCTCAATTTTTCTTGCTCAGAAAAATCTGAGATAATTCCTAAATATTCTTAGGATCATGGCACATCTTCCCATGCAAAAATATTGCATCACTTTTTGTAATATTTTTGCTGTAGAAAATATTTCACTCCTGGACCAGAAATGCACTTTGTGCAGCAAGTGCATTTTTCCCTAAGCTTTTAGCCTTGATCTTTCTTGAGCTTAAACACCCTCCTAAGAAACCCTAAATCCCAGGAGATCAGCCCTAATGGCCTTCTAGAAGGTGGCCAAACTTGGCGACCAAGTTTCTGTACAGAAACTTGTCAGCTAAGTGGCGTCACTTCCGGTCGACCTGGGCATGAGTCATCAACTCCCCTAGACTAAACGCTGCATGGTCGAGAGCGTAGACAAGGTTTGGCCGCTCCTGGGTGTCATTTTGACCATGCCACCGCGTGTGGACACGGTGCCTGGCATGCGTCTTGACGCGCTCTGGCTGGCGCCTTGCGCTCTGTTTCGCGTGTGCACGTTCCAGCGCTCGCCGCCGACTGCCACAACGTGCCACAGCCCTCGACCAATCACCCATGACCCATCCCTGGCGCTCGACGACGCCGGAGCCGCCGCAGCAAGCCGGTCCAGTCGCAGCCAAAACGGCACAGTGCACGCGTGTGCTTGTCCCCATCTCAAACCGCCTCCTGTGCTCGTCCGCGAGCGTGGCAAGCACCGACGTTTACGCTGCACCCTATCACCTCGTGTTGGAGCCTCTTGTCAATGTTCGCCGCGTGTCTAGAGTGCTCCGGCAGCGACACGTTTCCCCCCTCTTGCAACGGCTATATAAAGCCACCCCGACTCGAATCCTGGCCACACACCACTCCACATAACCACCACAAACACGTAGAACGACCGCAGCTTGGTCGAGTAGGCCTCTGGCCGTCGCCCCGACCCGAGGACTCTGGCGATCCCCGCAGGCCAGCTGCCACTCTCCAGGGCTTCTCGAGCTCAAGCAGCTTCTTGGGCAGGGCCTTGGTGGTCTGCTGGAGCTGCCAGGACCCCGCCAAGCCCTCGGAGCTGCCTCTCGCCGCCGTCTTCTTCCTCTCCGGCGAACCCCGTCTGCCACCGAAGCTTGCGAGCTCGACTACGACCAGCACCAGTCTCCTCTCGCCAAGCCACGGGTACAGGCAGGTGCGCCGCGAGCCCCGCTTCCAATCTATCCCTCTAGCCTAGCCCCAAACCCCCTCGTCGCCGGCATGAGCTCCGGCGAAACGCCGCCGCTCCTCTGATCTCGATCCCCCTCTCTCTCTCCTGACTGGTGGGCCCAGTGTCAGTCTCACCACTCGCCCCTGAAGCGGTACGAGTGGAGGCGCACTCCCACTTTCTGTTAATTCAAATTTATTCAGAAATTTGACAAAACTTTGACCAGCCATAACTTCTAAACCACAAGTCCAAATGAATTGATTCTTTTTGTATTGTCTTTTTTACAAAAAGCTCTAGCAGCACACCAAAAGGTGGAGTTTCCTTGCTGTCTAGAATTTCTGGTGATTCTCAGAATGTGTTTTGACATTTTTCTTTGTGGTTTTAAAATATTTTTAGAAGGAGGATCTTGCCTTGAAGCTAACCAGGAGGAGTGTGACTCTCCTCTGCACTAAGGCAAGCCACAGCATCATTTGGATGGTGTTATTTCAATATCTATGATTTTCCACTTGAATATGAGTATTTATTTGCATTTAAAATTTGATAAATTAATATGGTGAATTGCTAGTTGTTTTATGATGCTTGATATGCTGGTTTTAGCTTCTGGTTGAGTTCATAGAATTGTTTGGCTAAGTAGAATAAGATTTTTTTTCACTAGATATTTTGTTATGGAAAGTGATGGTAGCTATTTTTGCTAGTAATAGTTTTGAACTAAATTATGACCTAATAAAAATATTGTTTGTAGATAAAAATGACTTATAACCAGAGCAGTTTCTGCTCTTAGTAGTGCAACTTAGTTATATTGCTTGTTTTTATCCATGCTTAAGAGTTGCTTGCTCTTTGTGACGAGTAGTTGCATGATTTCCGGTATGATGCCATGTTAGTAATAAAAAGTTTTTCTGAAAGTTAATACTTGATTAAGTTCAACTTGAATATGATGTTAATCACATCATGGTGCCACTGAATCGGGGTTTTTAATTCAGTGCAACCACATTTACCTAATGGGAAGGTCTTGATTCGGTCCTTTGTCGTGGCTCTCACCGGTGCCTCCCGCGAGGGAAGGTTATGGGAGTGCATACCCTGGCCCGGTAGGCAGACATAACCTTGTGTGCTCGTTTTGTTGTTATGGTACCTTGTCCCCGTTTGGGACCGTTTTGCCACGACGGTGGTCGTTGGTGTCTTTGGTAGACATGGGGCCACCCAAGACCTAGTCCTGAGAGGGAGATGGTCGGAGTGGCCGGGGAGAGTGCATGGCAAAGGGAGGGTTTCATCGGAGTACTTTGGTCCACCCGAATGGGAGTGCGAGGCTAGGTATTCCGTAGTGTTTGTAAAGTGCGCTACCTCTGCAGAGTGTATTTAATCTATCGATAGCCGCGCCCTCGGTTATGGGCAAGACTCAGGAGTAAGTCACACCATGGATCAACTTTTATAAATAATATTGCAAACTAGTAATTGTTGTGATGCATTGTTTTGCGGTGAACCTTGAACACTCGAGGTGTTCATGCGTGATTGGTTTCAGGTGTGACCCCGGTGTGGTCACTGTTTGGTTACGAGGTAACCGTCTGGTAAGCGAGTCTGTGTGACTCGGTGCGTGGTTTGGTTGCGCTGCATAGCTTTGCATTTGTAGTAATTTCTTGCATTAATTTAACTTGATTAATTATCATGATATTGTCTGTCATCATGCTTATGTTTGTTGTGAGCTTGCAAGTACATTCAATGTACTGACCTGACGTGTCATGCCAGTTTTCAGGCATGTTGATTCGCATCGGAGCGCATCTCGTGTCTAGACCGTGTCCACGTCGGTGTCCATGTGCCTTGGAGTTCCGCTCCGTCGTTCTTTCGCTGCCACATAGTTTCATGTGATCGAGGCCCCACACATGTTCATTAAATAATGTACATACTGTCCAGCCGCACCGTGTGTGCCGCTTGGCCTCAAATCTCAATGTAATATCAGACCTTTGTACCGTGCTAGTATCAATAAAGCGGTTATTTCTGTACCATGTTGTTGTGTATTGCCGGAAGACTTGATCTCTGGGCTGGCAATGCAGGGTAAACCGGTTGCTCTGAGCCGGGGTGCCACAACACTTGGTATCAGAGCTGCGCTGATTGTAGGACACGCTAGACCGGTAGTGCGTTAGTAAAACAGTGGATAGTTTCATTTGAGTGCCGGTAGACATAGGAATTGGTTGTTTCATTGCATGCATGACTTATTGTTGTTATTACTAACCGTATGGTTTGTGAGTGTAGATGGCACTAGTACCGATCTTGTACCATCCTGAGCCAGCTTCGTGCACATCGCCGCACCTGCTTCAGAACATGTGTCGACGACTCTATCCAGAGGGTGTTGATCCAGAGTATCGGGTGTATCGCGAGCATCTGGCCGGGGCAGTGTATGAGTATTATGCTGAGGTCACTCTACACCACAGTTCCCCATTCGGCGCTTACACTCGTTCGTCTAAGGGTGGTCTTGCTTCTACGCCATCTCAGGCGGTTCAGTTTGCTCCTATCAAGGCTCTTGTAGACTTGCGCTACAATGAGGTTCGCATGCACACCCACTGTCGGTGTCAAAACCGGCGGATCTCGGGTAGGGGGTCCCGAACTGTGCATCTAGGCGGATGGTAACAGGAGACAAGGGACACGATGTTTTACCCAGGTTCGGGCCCTCTCGATGGAGGTAAAACCCTACATCCTGCTTGATTAATATTGATGATATGGGTAGTACAAGAGTGGATCTACCACGAGATCAAGGAGGCTAAACCCTAGAAGCTAGCCTATGGTATGATTGTTGTAATGTATGTTGTGTCCTACGGACTAAAGCCCTCCGGTTTATATAGACACCGGAGGTGGCTAGGGTTACACAGAGTCGGTTACAATGGTAGGAGATCTACATATCCGTATCGCCAAGCTTGCCTTCCACGCCAAGGAAAGTCCCATCCGGACACGGGACGGAGTCTTCAATCTTGTATCTTCGTAGTCTTGGAGTCCGGCGGACGATGATAGTCCGGCTGTCCGGACACCCCCTAGTCCAGGACTCCCTCAGTAGCCCCTGAACCAGGCTTCAATGATGATAAGTCCAGCGCGCATAATGTTCGGCATTGCAAGGCGGGTTCCTTCCTTGAATAATCCAGAGAAGATCATGAACACCAGGATAGTGTCCGGCTCTGCAAAATAAATTCCACATTCCACCATAGAGAGAATAAAATGTACACCAGTCCAATCTGCTGACGTATTATGCGGCGTGACATCACACCGCTACCAAGCCTTTGTTTGAATCGTTTTTTACTATACCACCTCAGCACGTTTAGCGAAGCGGTTTCCTTGGCACGTCTTGTCGAAGCAGAGATCGTGTTCCCCTTATTCCGGGATTCTCATCAATACGGACGTGGGTAACCAAACCGCGCCATTGATGGTGGCGCTTGGGAGATAAGCGAGTTTTACGAGGCCAGCGGGACGCATAGTTTCCGTCCGCCTATATACGAGGGATAAGGATTTACCTTCTCACCTACGCCTTCTTCCTCCTTTGCTTATCCATCTCCGCGTACTCAAGCTCCAACGCCCAAGCTCGCGCATCTTGCCCTAACCTTCTCCGAATATGTCCGAAGCGGGAGGCAAATGGTTGGCCTCCACCATTAAGGAGGAGCACATCACCAAACTGCGCCGCGCCGGATATCTTTCCGGCGATATCGCGCATCGGCTGCCCGACGAGGGGCAGCTCATCCCTACCCCTGGGCCTCACGAGAGGGTCGTCTTCCTTCCCCACTTCCTCCGCGGACTGGGCTTTCCGCTCCATCCATTCATCCGGGGGCTCATGTTCTATTACGGCCTGGATTTCCACGATCTGGCGCCGAACTTCATCCTCAACATCTCGGCGTTCCTCGTCGTGTGCGAGGCCTTCCTCTGCATCCGGCCCCACTTCGGCCTGTGGCTCAAGACCTTCAACGTCAAGCCGAAGGTTGTGAAGGGCACACAAGCGGAATGCGGAGGCGCCATGTTGGGTAAATTACCCAACGTCCTTTGTCTCGAAGGGGCCTTCGTGGACTCCGTCAAGGGGTGGCAATCGGGGTGGTTCTACATCACCGAGCCGCGCAAGCCCACATGGGCGGCGGCCCCCGAGTTTAGATCCGGCATCCCCACGCAGCTCACCTCCTGGAAAGAGAAGGGCTTGCTGTGGGGTGATCTGAAGGAGGTGACGGGACTCCGAGCCTGCATCCAGAAGCTGGTGAGCAATAAGCTCAGGCTCGTCGACGTGGTCCAAGTCATGCTCATCCGCCGGATCCTCCCATGCCAAGAACGGGCATTCAATCTGTGGGAGTTCAATCCGGAACAGCACCAGGCGCTGAGCGGGCTCTTCGATACGACATACGAAGGCGCCTGGAGGGTGCTGTTTAAGGGCGCCGAAGCCCCCGCATCCGCGACGGAAGATCGCGGATTCAGCTCGCAGCATCCAACTGACGAGGTAAGTGATTCAACCCTATTACGGGACACTTTGTAGTAATCGAATTGATTATAAGAGGGTTTCATTCTTTCCTTTCCTTTGACAGGAATGGATGGAGAAGGCCAAGCAGCTTATCAGCCCGGCTCCCATGCCAGAAGACCCAGTGGACGCCCGTTTAGCAGGGCTGCTGGTTCCGGCACCGCATGTGGTGCCGGAGAAGAAGGCCAAGAAGGTGGCCGCGGGGACTCGAAAGAGTTCCCGCAATCAGGTGTCCGACGACGAGGCGGACTCCTCCCCCGAAGACGAGGGGGAGGAGGAGGATTCTCTCCTAGAAGAGGGAGAGAAGAAGAGGAAGGCTTCCCCAATAGGGGAGGCCGAAGGGTCCAAGAGAGGGAGAACTATCCCCCGGACAGTTTCGCCAATACCACCGTTGGCGAAGATGAGTGGCCTCCAAGGGCCAGGCGTCCGGCGAGATCGTAATTATCCGGATCCTTGATATGCAATATCTTTTATGTCGCGTAGTGTCCTTCTAACGCCGCATTCTGTCCGTAGTCCGGCTGATGATGATCTCCCTGCTTCATCAAGCGGGTCCTTGGCCCCGTCGGATGTGGATTCACTTCTGACGGCCACTACCCCCCGCGCCGGCAAGGACGCCGAGGTGGGATCCCGGAGAGGGACCCATCAGGAGGAGGCTCCGGAGGCGCCGTCAGGCAGCCTCCCGGACTTTGCGCTCGACTCTACATCGGAACCCGCAGTGGTTCCAGAGTCCGGCAAGCAGCCCCTTCGAAAGAAGGGCAAGACCGTGACACCGGCGGCCTCCGTCCAACCGGAGGCGCCGGATAACTTGTTGGAGGCGCTTAAAGGCGCTTCCATCGAGGAAGAACACCGCACTATCATGAGTGCGGTGATTCAAAAGGTTCAGCTCGCCAAAAGCGGGCTGACCGAAGCCTGCAGCAGCCTTCTAACAGGCTTTGAGGTAAGAAGTTAAAGTTATGTAATGTAATACCGCATAGACAGTAGCCCCTGATGCTCAGTTCGGTGTTCGGAAAGAAAAAGCCGGACTGAGGATCTAACAAGATATACGCAGGGTTGCTTAAAATATGTCAATATGGGTTTGCAGGCTGCGCTGTTGACCTCTGCCGCACTAACGGCGGAGGTCGATGTGCTAAAGCAGGATCTCGAGCGGTCCGAGCGAGAGCTCGGCCATGCGAAGAAGCAGCTCGAGGACAAAGAAGGTGAGTAACACCACTTTGAATAATTACCTTACAGAAAAGGATTTTGGTTGCAATAAAATTAACGAGGATAATATGGGAATTGTAGGGGCCACAAACGAGGTGGCAGCCCTGAAGGAGGCTGTGTCCGTGGCCGAGCGCAGTGCGGCCGCGGAGCGGGAAGAGCGAGAGAAGCAGGAGGCACGGGTGGCAGAAGTACGGCAAGAGCTCCAGGCTCTCATGGAGAAGCATGAGAGTTTGGAGCGTGACTCCGAGACTCGAGAGTCTGAGCTTGCCTCGGCTCTCGAAAGTGCCAAGTCCGCCAAGGCCGAGGCCCGTAAGGCCCTTCAGGAGGTTGAAGATGTGAAAAAGATAGCGGCGGGTAAGGCATTTTTCATGCGAAGCAAGCATGTTAATGTAAAATACCTGACACTTACCCGCATTCGGAGCTCTCCAGGGGCGTTTGCAGATCTGCCGCGTAGTGCGTCCGATGCCGCCGCACTCTATCGTGGCGAGGAGGGGAGCTCGACGGAGAAAGTCTTCTGGTCTCAGTACATTGAGGCCGGACACCCGGTGCCCCCGAGCGACCAACTGAAGCAGCTGGTCGAACTCCACAAGGTAGCTGAGGAGGCCATGAGGGGCCTTATAGTCCGGCTGTGGCCTGGACAAGCCATGCCTGGGAGCTACTTTGGCCTCGTGCGGCGGCTGGTGGATGCATGCCCCTAGGTGGAGGTCATCAAGCGCTCCACCTGTATTGAAGGTGCTCGTCGGGCCCTTGCCCGCACAAAGGTGCATTGGGGCAGGTTGGATGCGGAGAAGCTTCTCACGGACCCACCGCCACCGGGCAAGGAGTATCGTACGCCTGAAATGTATTATAAAACTGTCCTGAAGGGAGCCCGCGATATTGCGGATGAGTGCCCCAAAAATGTAATCTTTGAGTAAACTCGTTGTGTATTATCCTGTGTGCTGAGAACTGCGTTCATATGCGCCTTGAGCAACGCTTTTTTAATTTAAAATATTACCTTCTGTGCGGCCGTTTATAAAATCTAGGAGATGGCAAGTCGTTGGCTTCAGCCCCCAGGCCACGAGTGCTGGGGTGTTCGGGATAAACTTGAGCACTCTTGTTCCCATTGTTGGGTCCATCGAGGGAGGCGCTCAACACAACGAACAAGGCAACCGGACTTATAATGCTTGAACACTCTCACTTAGCCATAGAATTCTATAATTTTAAATTTTGGCGAAGCCCCTGGTATTCGGAAGACGAATCCGGGGCGCTATCCACGCCTTCGTCGGACAATGTCCGGAACTTCGCTCGAAGCGGCGTGAGTCTTTAAGGACCCGAAAAAACCTCTCGAACAGCGACCAGTCTCTCGCCTTATCATGCCGGTCAGTTTTAGCTTTCTCCACTGAGGCGCTCGCCCGGCTCAACCGGGGCGCAATCGCAGTGGTTCTCCCAGTGCCACCTTAGCCGACAGAACGGAACGTAAGGCACCAAAACGTGGGAGCCGGGCAAACCCAACTATTGACCCAAGACATGATTCGGAGCCGATTCATATAATGCTATAAGTTCAGGGTGCCACACTTATGAAAGTGTTCGGACTTATCACACCATAGAGTGGGGAACATAAGCCCCTGGCGTATTAGGCCGTACCAAAATATACGGGCGCAAGATGTCATATAATGAGCATATATTTATAAAAGGTAATGCAATTGCAATCAAAAAGGGGCTGCATTATTTATGAAAGAGAGTCTGCTAGGAGAGCGGACTGATACAAATAGTGCGATAAGCAAGGGATTTGGACTAAGTAAACATGTCCCCCTCCAGGGGTGAGCTGCGGACTAGGTGTATATAATCGAATTTAATGCTCGTAATTGAGACCACCTGAGTGTTCGTCGCAGCCTTCTTCAGTCCCTGACTGTTGCATCATGAGTTCGGCAGGTTCGCCGCCGGACAGGGCTTCTGGTTAACGGAGTCCTGTGTACATAAAAGAAGGAAAATAAAAAATAAAAAAAGGGGGGCACACTTGCGAGCCCCCGGTGTGGTCGAACCGCACTCTGGGTCCGTTGCGATCGTGCCCCCTCCCTTGTGCCCATGGTATCTCCAAAGCGTAATGATGTACGCGGAGTGTTATTATTGCGATCATGCGCGGGCGAGGGTTGGGGCCGCATTGCTACGCATGCTCTGATCGCGCCAGGTGGTCTTGGTTGGCATTGCTTCGGGCGTGTTTTGCTGTATCCGGCTGTTTAACGGCCGGACTGGAGAATTGCCTTAAAAGGCTACTCTGTACTTCTGCCGCAAGAGCCGCTGTATGTTCCTCCGTTCGGAGGGAGCGTTCCATATTCCCATTGACCGTGATGACTCCATGAGGGCCTGGCATCTTGAGCTTTAGGTATGCATAATGCGGCACCGTGTTGAATTTTGCAAACGCGGTTCGTCCGAGCAGAGCATGGTAGCCGCTGCGAAACGGGACTATGTCGAAGATTAACTCTTCGCTCCGGAAATTATCCAGGGATCCGAAGACCACTTCCAGTGTGACTGAGCCTGTACAGTTGGCTTCCACTCCTGGTATGACACCTTTAAAGGTTGTCTTTGTAGGTTTAATCCTTGAGGGGTCTATGCCCATTTTGCGCACTGTATCCTGATAAAGCAGGTTCAGGCTACTGCCGCCGTCCATCAGGACTCTCGTGAGGTGAAATCCATCGATGATTGGGTCTAAAACCAATGCGGCGAATCCTCCATGGCGTATGCTGGTCGGATGGTCTCTTCGATCGAAAGTGATCGGACAAGAGGACCATGGATTGAACTTCGGGGCGACTGGCTCCATCGCATAGACGTCCCTTAGTGCGCGTTTCCTCTCCCTCTTGGGTATATGGGTCGTGTATATCATATTCACCGTCCGCACTTGTGGGGGAAAACTCTTCTGTCCTCTATTGTTCGGCGGTCGGTTCTCTTCCTCGTCGTTGCTGTTTAGCCCCTTGTCATTTTTTCGGCAATTAACTTGCCGGCCTGCTTGAACACCCAGCAATCTCTATTAGTGTGGTTAGCTGGCTTTTCAGAGGTGCCATGTATCTGGCATAAGCGGTCGAGTATTCGGTCTAGATTGGACAGACCCGGAGTGGTTCTTTTGAATGGCTTCTTCCGCTGACCGGGTTTAGAGCCTCGGAATCTGGCGTTGACTGCCGTATCCTCGTTATCGTCGCCGTTAATGCAGCATTTGTTTTTGTTTCGACGTGACCTGCCATTGTTGTCCTTAGTATCCGGACTGCCAGAATTTTTATGGAGATTGTTGCTGCGAGCTAGCCAGCTGTCCTCTCCCGTGCAAAAGCGGGTCATGAACGATGTGAGGGCTGCCATGGATTTCGGCTTTTCCTGCCCCAGGTGCCGGGCTAGCCATTCGTCCCGGATGTTATGTTTGAAGGCTGCAAGGGCCTCTGCGTCCGGACAGTCGATGATTTGGTTTTTCTTTGTCAAGAACCGTGTCCAGAATTGTCTGGCCGATTCGTCTGGCTGCTGAATAATGTGGCTTAGGTCATCGGCGTCTGGTGGTCGCACATACGTGCCCTGGAAGTTGTCGAGGAATGCGGCTTCCAGGTCTTCCCAGCACCCAATTGACTCTGCGGGCAAGCTATTTAGCCAATGCCGAGCTGGTCCTTTAAGCTTGAGTGGTAGATACTTGATGGGATGGAGATCGTCGCCGCAGGCCATGTGGATGTGGAGAAGATAATCTTCGATCCAAATCACTGGGTCTGTTGTGCCATCGTAGGATTCGATGTTTACGGGTTTAAACCCTTCGGGGATTTGATGATCCATTACTTCGTCAGTGAAGCATAGCGGGTGTGCGGCGCCTCTGTATTGAGCAATATCGCGACACAGCTCTAGAGAGCGCTGTCTGCTGTGCTCGGCCCGGCCGGGGTTATTGTATCCGGCACGACGGTATTCGTCGTGGGTCGTGGGGCGCCCACGTGATCCGTAGATGGATCTGGATTGTCTTGCTTTGTCCTCCAATATGTCTCGCAAGTCTGGCACGTTCCCTCTTGGCTTCGTACTTTTGGAGCGATGCCGGGGTACGGTCTTGGCTGGGGGCCTGGATGCCTCTCTGTCACGACCACGGGGTGGTCGGTCAGCCATATCGTGCGCTGGTGATGGAGGTATGTATGCTTCCTCCTCTATCGGGGGAGCAGCTTGCGTCTTGGATAGCTTTTGGAGGGGCGTTCGAGTTTGTACTCTTCGACCGCGAGGACCTCGGTCCATCGATCGGCCAGCAGGTCCTGGTCAGCTTGAAGCTGCTGCTTCTTTTTCTTTAGGCTGTTTGCCGTGGCGATAAGCCTGCGTTTAAAACGCTCTTGTTCGACGGGATCCACGGGCACGACGAATTCGTCATCGTTGAGGCTTGCCTCGTCTTCGGAGGGAGGCATATAGTTGTAATCCTCAACCTCTTCGTCTGTTGCCCTCTCGTGAGGGCTTGCTTCTGCATCCTCCTGCGCTGAGTCTTGCTAGAGGGGATTGTCTTCGGCACTCTCTGGGGTATTATTATCTCCTGTGCCGGAATCTCCATTCTTGCTGTGGCGGGATTTAGAGCGGCGCCGCTGACACCGGCGCTTGGGCTGTTTCTTTAAAGAATCTACCTCAGCTGTTTCTTCGCCGTCCCCATCTTTTGGGGTATCCATCATGTATATGCCATATGACGAGGTGGTCTTCCAGTGTCCTGTAGGCGCTGGTTCCTGTTCGTCTCCAGCATCGTCATCCATAGCGTCGATGTCTTCGGAGTCATAGTCTAGCGTGTCGATTAGATCGTCGACAGTGGCTACAAAGTGGGTGGTGGGTGGGCTCTGAATTTCTTCGTCGTCCGTACCCCAACCATCCTGGCCATAGTCCGGCCAGGGCTCTCCTGATAACAAGAGGTGCTTTAGTGAATTCAGGATGCCGCCAAAAGGCGAGTATTGGAAGATGCCCGCGGCGGTGAATTCCATAACCGGCGCCCAATCCGATTTGGTTGGTAGGGGCGTGGGAGGTTCGGAGTCCGGCAAGGAGTCCGGCACCTCGGAATCACGAGTTTTGCGAGGGACAAGATCTGTGTTCGGCTCCATCGCCGTGGAAGTTGAAGCCCCCGAGGCGGTGTCTATCCACCGATCCTCTATCCGGGCAATCGGCTCCGGACTAATGGCCGGAGCGGATTTGTGTGCGGCCACCAAGGCACTGTTCGGTGGCAGAGCTAGATCATGCCCATCGCAACAGTGCGGCGCGCTTGGCTGTGGCTCGGGTCCGTCGAAGATCAAGTCTCCGTAGACATCGGCCGTGAAGTTTAGGCTTCCGAATCTGACTTGACGGCCAGGGGCGTAGCTTTCGATCTGCTCCGGATGGCCAAGCGAATTAGCCCGCAGTGTGAAGCCGCCGAATACGAAGGTCTGTCCGGGGAGAAAAGTCTCACCCTGGACAGCGTCGTTGATTGAAGATGCCATCAAGCCCATCGGTGACGACACAGAGGAACTCTCAATGAAAGCACCAATGTCGGTGTCAAAACCGGCGGATCTCGGGTAGGGGGTCCCGAACTGTGCGTCTAGGCGGATGGTAACAGGAGACGAGGGACACGATGTCTTACCCAGGTTCGGGCACTCTCGATGGAGGTAAAACCCTACGTCCTGCTTTATTAATATTGATGATATGGGTAGTACAAGAGTGGATCTACCACGAGATCAAGGAGGCTAAACCCTAGAAGCTAGCCTATGGTATGATTGTTGTAATGTATGTTGTGTCCTACGGACTAAAGCCCTCCGGTTTATATAGACACCGGAGGAGGCTAGGGTTACACAGAGTCGGTTACAATGGTAGGAGATCTACATATCCGTATCACCAAGATTGCCTTCCACGCCAAGGAAAGTCCCATCCGGACACGGGACGGAGTCTTCAATCTTGTATCTTCGTAGTCTTGGAGTTCGGCGGACGATGATAGTCCGGCTGTCCGGACACCCCCTAGTCCAGGACTCCCTCACCCACCCTGGACTTTTCTTCTACCCATCTCTGCACGAGAATGGGCGTATCCGATTTCCTTTGATTAGTCCGGCGTGCGATCGTCCCTCTAGCCACCTTGCACGCTACATCACCGCTAGGTATCTCCTTAACTACGAGTTAGCTCGGGAGCTCTCACGCGCTCTCGCTGCTCTCGCTGCTACTCGTATAAGGAACCCTCTTCCCGCTGTCATCTACACTTCTGCTCCTCCCACCTCTGTTCCTACAACGACCTCGTAGGGTATCGTTAACCCTTTGATGGTGAACCCTCGCATCGCTCCTACTGCATAGTCTTCTCGTGTCTCTACTCCTGCCACTCCTATGCTTAGATCCCATCCCCCGCCTGCCCCTAAGGGAGAGCCCTCAAGGCAGCGCCAGCGCACCTCTCTTCCCCCGGAGGTCTCTACTATCAATTCAGGATCTGGGTCTGGCTCAGGAGACAAGCCTGCAGCAGCACCATCCGAGCAGTAGATCGTTAGGGTATCATGGTAGTCCTGAGAATGATGTATGGCTGTAATCGCACTTGTCATGATGCGTAGTTTCATGTACGAGGGTAGTAGACCCATTGTGATGTTTATTTTCATGTTGGGACTATGTATAATTATGTTGGATTTCTTTTCGACTTGGTTTTATTTGCTTCTTTCTTCCGGGATTTGTCATTGGTTTTCCCCCATTTTGGAATTTTCTCATCATGGTTGGTATGTATTGGGAAAAAAGAAAAATAGGATGCCGCGTGGAGGCAGCAGCAGTCAAGCTAGTGAGGATGTCCTTGTCCGTCGTTCCACAAGATAGGCAGGACATTCCACTGAACCCTAACAGCCACCTCCGCCTCCATCGCCACAACCGCCTTCTACCGAGCAAATCCTGTGAATGTTTGAAGAAAGAAGGAGCAACGATCTGCTGGAAATACTGAAAAGTGTACAAGTTATGGTTGGGCAGAATGGAAACCAGAATGGCCATCATTCCAAGCTATCAGATTTTCAGTGAACCAAGACTCTCAGTTTCAGCCATGCTACTGATCCTTTGGACGCCGATGACTAGCTAAGGACTACTGAAAGAAAACTGGAAATTGCTCGCACAGACGACAGGGACAAGGTTCCCTTCGCAACACATTATCTCGAAGGAGCTGCCGCTATATGGTGGGATAATGCCAAAGCAATATGGCCTGCCGAGGAGGAAATTACTTGGACAAAATTCAAGGATCACTTCCGCAAATATCATATTCCCACCTGAATCATGAAGATCAAGCAACGCGAATTTCTCTCCCTCACTCAAGGCAGCATGACCGTCGCTGAGCATCTGAATAAATTCAACCATCTGGCCCGCTACTCTCTCCATGATGTGGCCACCGAAGAGCGGAAGATCGACCGATTTCTTGGAGGCCTACATCAACATCTCTGGTGCACTCTCAGTATGTTTGATTTCCCGGACTTCCTGACTCTGGTGAACAAGGCCCTAATCACCGAGAGGGAACACAAGCTCCTACACGACAACAAGCCAGCTGTTAATGACCACAAGTGCAAATTCGAGCCCAAGAAGGATATGCCACCAGTGCAAAAGGCTCGTATATGGCAACAGACTCTAGTGGAGTACAAACCAAATTGGCAGCAGAACGTCAGCAAGACTACTACACAAGTCAAGAATGTTGTGACCAGCCCGGTGCGTGACGATTGCCAGCGCAACAATTCATGCTTCAGTTGTGGTCAAACCGGACACTAAGCCCGACAGTGTCCCAAGAACACCAAGCACGTCACTCCATTTCAGCCGCAAGTTAACTACATGGAGCAATATTCCGCCCCCGATATAATCAAAGGGCAAGTTCATCACATCTCCACAGATGAATCCCAAGAGGACCGGGAAGTCGTCATTGGTATGTTTCCTGTTAATGACATACCCGCCGTAATTTTATTTGACTCTGGGGCTTCACACTCTTTTATTTCGCGGAGTTTTGCTTCCCAAAACAATTTTTCTTGCTCGATTTTGGGAAAGCACATGTTGTACAATCCCCGGGATCCATACTCAGAAGCAATCTTGTCTGCCGAAATTTGGAGATTGACATCAAGGGCGTCAAGTTTCCAACATCATTGATAATCATCGATTCCAACGAATTGGATGTCATTCTGGGCATGAATTGGTTAACCCAATACCAAGTCTGCATCAGCTGTGCGACCAGAGAAGTTACCCTGAAAAATATGGAAGGTCGCACCACAAGTTTTTATTCCCGCAATCGCATCTCCACAAAGGATATGTTTTTCGTAGCCGTGGCAGAAGAGGTGGAATTAATTCCAGTGGTCAGCGAGTATCCAGATGTATTTCCTGAAGAATTACCCGGCATGCCACCAGACCAAGAATTGGAGTTTTCTATTGACCTGGTGCCTGGAACCACCCCGATACATAAGAAATATTATCGGATGCCCTCCTCAGAATTGGTGGAATTCAAGAAGCAATTGGATGAGATGCTGCAAAAAGGATACATTCGTCCCAGCTCTTCACCATGGGGATCACCAGCAATCTTCGTGGACAAAAAGGATGGCAGTCTACGAATGTGTGTAGACTATCGACAGCTGAATGACGTCACCATTAAAAACAAGTATCCACTACCGAGGATTGACGATCTGTTTGATCAACTCAGTGCGGCCAAAGTATTCTCAAAGATTGATTTGAGGACAGGATATCATCAACTCAAGATTAAGAAGGAATATATTCCTAAGACCGCGTTCACCACTCGGTACGGTCTTTACGAATAAACTGTTATGTCCTTCGGCCTCACCAACGCTCCTGCATTCTTTATGCATATGATGAACAAGGTGTTTATGGACTTCTTGGACAAGTTTGTGGTGGTGTTCATTGATGATATCCTCATTTATTCCAAAAGCAAGGACGAGCATAAAGAACATCTTCGCGCAGTTCTGCAACGGCTTCGCGATCATCAATTGTATGCCAAATTCAGCAAATGTGAGTTTTGGCTCCAGCAAGTGGGATTCCTCGGACATATCCTCTCGGCAGAAGGAATCTTGGTGGACCCAAGCAAGGTAAAAGATGTACTTGATTGGTCCGCACCCACCACCGTCTCTGAAATCTGGAGTTTCCTTGGACTGGCCGGATGTTATCGCAGTTTTATCGAAGGATTCTCCAAGATCGCCAAGCCAATGACTGAGCTCCTCAAGAAGGACAAGAAGTTCGTATGGACTGAAGACTGTGAACGGAGCTTCAACGAGTTAAAAACCAGACTGACATCGGCACCCGTATTAACTCTTCTAGATATCTACCGTAGTTTTGATGTTTACTGCGACACCTCCAGAAAAGGACTAGGGTGTGTACTCATGCAAGATGGCAAAGTGGTGGCCTATGCATCTTGCCAACTGTGACAACATGAAGGAAATTATCATACTCATGATTTGTAATTGGCCGCAGTGGTGCACGCTTTAAAGATCTGGAGACATTATCTGATTGGAAAGAAGTGCCACATATTCACCGACCATAAAAGTCTCAAGTATATTTTCACTCAGCCCGACTTGAACCTTCGACAGTGAAGATGGCTCGAGTTGGTTGAGGACTATGACCTCGGAATAAATTATCACCCGGGCAAACCTAATGTGGTGGCTGACGCCCTCAGCTGCAAACCAGCCAACCTCAATGCCCTAATGGATTCCTTGCCTCCAGAGCTCTATGAAGAAATCATGCAGCTGAATCTGGTAATCACCGATGCTCGTCTTACCAATATATTGGAAGTTGCCCCTACTCCCGAAGAAGAAATCCACAGAGCTCAAGTAGATGATAAGGTGTTACGAATATGTGTTCAGAAGCTGCACCAAGGGCAAGTACCTGATTTCACTATGGATCAGCAAGGTTCGCTAAGGTTCCGAGGAAGACTTTGCGTACCCAACCAAGACAGTCTGAAGAAGAAAATATTGGCGGAAGCACATGAAGCACCATACTCAATTCATCCCGGTGGTACCAAAATGTATGAGGATCTTCGTCAGATATTTTGGTGGGATGGAATGAAGAAAGACATCGCATATTTTGTGGCCTGTTGGGATATCTGCAATAAGGTAAAGGCGGAACACTAAAAACCCGCCGGACTCCTCCAGCCTATGCCGGTATCCCAATGGAAATGGGACGATATTTGCATGGATTTCATCACCGGATTACCAAGGTCTCATTGAGGAAACGACGCGATATGGGTCATAGTGGACACTCTAACCAAGGTAGCACACTTCCTATCTATCCGGACCACATACCATGCAAATCAACTTGCACAGCTGTATGTATCAAGAATCGTCAGTATGCATGGAGTACCCGAGACTATCACCTCCGACAGGGGATCTCTATTCACATCCGCGTTTTGGTCCCGATTCATCAAGCCTTGGGGCCCGCTCTGAAGTACATCACGGCTTACGATCCTTAGACAGTTGGACAGAGTGAGCGAGTAAATCAAATACTCAAAGATATGCTCCGGGCATGTACATTGGTGCAAGAAACCAAGTGGGAGGACTGTCTGCCCTATGCCAAGTTTTCCTACAACAATAGTTTCCAGGCCAGCTTAAAGATGTCACCCTATGAAGCCCTGTATGGCCGGAAATGCCGCACCCCATTAAATTGGTCTCAAACCAGAGATAGCCGTATTTTTGGTTCTTATTTAATGCGAGAAGCTGAGAAGCAAGTCAAGGAAATCCGAGAGAGACTGCAACTGGCCAAATCCTGATAGAAGAGCTACTATGATGCCAAACATCGTCAGATCAGCTTCGAACCCCGAGAACACATATATCTCCAAGTCACCCCTATGAAAGGAATAAAGAGGTTTCATACCTGAGGAAAATTGGCACCCAGATACATCGGTCCATTCCCCGTCATGGTCAGAGTTGGAACAGTTGCCTACTAGTTGGAATTGCAATCAGAATTGTCAGAAGTACACAACATGTTTCACATCTCACAGCTAAGAATATGCATCTCGTCACCGGAGAAAAGGACTGATATGTCAGAAATAGAATTGGCTAAGGATTTGACTTATGAGGAAGAGCCAATCCGAAAATTGGATCAGACAGAAAGGATCACTCGCAGCAAAGAGATAAGATTTTACAAGGTTCAGTGAGAGCATCACACCGAAGAAGAAGCAACCTGGGAAAGATAGGAATTTTTAAGGACTGCATACCCAGAATGGTTTTCCCAAGCAACCGAATCTCGAGGAAGAGATTCATCCTAAGTGGGGGAGGTTTGTGACATCCTGGATTTTGCCTTCTCTCTCTTTCTGGACTTGGTTTTCATCGTGGTTTTTGCCCTGATTTGATTTGGATTCTTGGATCAATTCAAATGGACTTGTCACTTGGGCATATCCTTGGCTTTCACCCAAGTAACCTATCTACCTTATTCCTCCCACAAATTACCAAAATAATAAAATGAATACTTTTCCTAAAAGGAAAATATTCATTTTTTTCTCTTAAGTTCATTTCAGAACTTTGTGCTCCAAAGCAACCTCAATTTTTCTTGCTCAGAAAAATCTGAGATAATTCCTAAATATTCTTAGGATCATGGCACATCTTCCCATGTAAAAATATTGCATCACTTTTTGTAATATTTTTGCTGTAGAAAATATTTTCATTCCTGGACCAGAAATGCACTTTGTGCAGCAAGTGCATTTTCCCCTAAGCTTTTGGCCTTAATATTTCTTGAGCTTAAACACCCTCCTAAGAAACCCTAAAGCCCAGGAGACCAGCCCTAATGGCCTTCTATAAGGTGGCCAAACTTGGTGACCATGTTTCTGTACAAAAACTTGTCAGCTAAGTGGCGTCACTTCTGGTCGACCTGGGCATGAGCCATCAACTCCCCTAGACTAAACACTGCATGGTCGAGAGCGTAGACAAGGTTTGGCCACTCCTGGGCGTCATTTTGACCATGCCAGCCTGGTGACCACGCGTGGACACGGTGCCTGGCATGCGTCTCGACGCGCTCTGGCTGGCGCCTTGCGCTCTGTTTCGCGCGTGCATGTTCCAGCGCTCGCCGCCGACTGCAGCAATGTGCCACAACCCTCAACTCATCACCCATGACCCCTCCCTGGCACTCGGCGACACCGGAGCCGCTGTAGCAAGCCAGTCCAGTCGCGGCCAAAACGACACAGTACGCACGTGTGCTTGTCCCCATCTCAAACCGCCTCCTGTGCTCATATGCGAGCGTGGGCAAGCGCCGACGTTGACGCTGCACCCTGTCCCCTCGCGTTGGAGCCTCTCGTGGACGTTCGCCGTGTGTCCAGAGCACTCCGGCGGTGACATGTTTCCTCCCTCTTGCTTCGGCTATATAAAGCCACCCCGACTCAAATCCTAGCCACGCACCACTCCACACAACCACCACGAACACGTAGAACGACCGCAGTTTGGTCGGGCAGGCCTCTAGCCGTAGCCCTGACCTGAGGACTCCGGCGATGCCCGCAGGCCAGCTGCCGCTCTACAGGGCTTCTTGAGCTCAAGAAGCTGCTTGGGCAGGGCCTTGGTGGTCTGCTGGAGCTGCCTGGACCCCGCCAAGCTCTCGGAACTGCCTCTCGCCGCCGTCTTCTTCCTCTCCGGCGAACCCCGTCCGCCACCGAAGCTTGCGAGCTCGACTGCGACCAGCACCAGCCACCTCTCTCCAAGCCACGGGTACAGGAAGGTGCGCCGCGAGCCCCGCGTCCAATATATCCCTCTAGCCTAGCCCCAAACCCCCTCATCGTCGGCGTGAGCTCCAGCGAAACGCCGCCCCTCCTCTGATCTTGATCCCCCTCTCTCTCCCCTGACTAGTGGGGCCCAGTGTCAGCCTCACCACTCATTCCCGAAGCGGTACGAGTGGAGGCGCACTCCCACTTTAATCCTTTGACGTCACCCCCCCCCCCCCCCCAGGATTTTCTGTTAATTCAAATTTATTCAAAAATTTGACCAAACTTTGACCAACCATAACTTCTAAACCACAATTCCAAATGAATTGATTCTTTTTCCATTGTCTTTGTTACACAAAGCTCTAGCAGCACACCAAAAGGTGGATTTTTCCTTGCTTCCTAGAATTTCTGGTGATTTTTAGAATGTTTTTTGACATTTATCTTTGTGGTTTTAAAATATTTTCAGAAGGAGGGTCTTGCCCTGAAGCTAACCAGGAGGAGTGTGACCCTCCTCTGCACTAAGGCAAGCCACAACATCATTTCGATGGTGTTATTTCAATATCTATGATTTTCCACTTGAATATGAATATTTATTTGCATTGAAAATTTTATAAATTAATATGGTGAATTGCTAGTTGTGTTATGATGCTTGATCTGCTGGTTTTAGCTTCTGGTTGAGTTCATAGAATTGTTTTGCTAAGTAGAGTAAGATTTTTTTCAGTAGATATTTTGTTATGGAAAGTGATGGTAGCTATTTTTGCTAGTAATAGTTTTCAACTAAATGATGAACTAATAAAAATATTGTTTGTAGATAAAAATGACTTATAACCAGAGAAGTTTCTGCTCTTAGTAGTGCAACTTAGTTACATTGCTTGTTTTGATCCATGCTTAAGAGATGCTTGCTCTGTGTGACGAGTAGTTGCATGATTTCCGGTATGATGCCATGTTAGTAATAAAAAGTTTTTCTGAAAGTTAATACTTGATTAAGTTTTTAATTTATTGCAACCACATTTACCTAATGGGAAGGTCTTGATTCGGTCCTTTGTCGTGGCTCTCACCGGTGCCTCCCGCGAGGGAAGGTTATGGGCGTGCATACCCTGGCCCGGTAGGCAGACATAACCTTGTGTGCTTGTTTTGTTGTTATGGTACCTTATCCCCGTTTGGGACCGTTTTGCCACGACGGTGGCCGTTGGTGTCTTTGGTAGACACGGGGCCACCCAAGACCTAGCCCTGAGAGGGAGATGGTCAGAGTGGCCGGGGAGAGTGCATGGTAAAGGGAGGGTTTCGTTGGTGTACTTTGGTCCACCCGAATGGGAGTGCGAGGCCAGGTATGCCGTAGTGTGGGTAAAGTGCGCTACCTCTATAGAGTGTATTTAATCTATCGATAGCCGCGCCCTCGGTTATGGGCAAAACTCGGGAGTAAGTCACACCATGGATCAAATTTTATAAATAATCTTGCAAACTAGTAATTGTTGTGATGCATTGTTTCACGGTGAACCTTGAACACTCGAGGTGTTCATGCGTGATTGGTTTCAGGTGTGACCCCAGTGTCGTCACCATTTGGTTATGAGGTAACCGTCTGGTAAGCGAGTCCGTGTGACTTGGTGCGCGGTTTGGTTGCGCTGCATAGCTTTGCATTTGTAGTAATTTCTTGCATTAATTTAACTTTATTAATTATCATGATATTGTCTGTCATCGTGCTTATGTTTGTTGTGAGCTTGCAAGTACATTCAATGTACTGACCTGGCATGTCATGCCAGTTTTCAGGCAAGTTGATTCGCATCGGAGCGCATCTCGTGTCTAGGCCGTGTCCACATTGGTGTCCCTGTGCCATGGAGTTCCGCTACGTCGTTCTTTCGCTGCCACATTGTTTCGTGTGATCGAGGCCCTAGCCATGTTCATTAAATAATGTACATACTGTCCAACAACACTGTGTGTGCCGCTTGGCCTTGAATCTCGATGTAATATCAGACCTTTGTACCGTGCTAGTATCAATAAAGCGGTTATTTCTGTACCATATTGTTGTGTATTGCTAGAAGACTCAATCTCTGGGCTGGCAATGCAGGGTAAACCGGTTGCTCTGAGCCGGGGTGCCACAACCCTCCTCGATATATCCTTAGGTATTGGTGGCCCGTCCTGAGCACGGATCGTACTCGGTGCCGGCTGGCTCGCACCCTTGTCATTTTTTCTTTTCCATCCCTTCTACTTCTTCTGCTGTAATGGGATCGAGTTCTGCTCAGAGACCACCTTCTTGAGTGTGTTGGGGCTGATAATATTTCACACCTCGGCTATTTGAGTCTCGGTGAAGGCGGCAGCTGGAGGTGTCTCTTGAGAACTAAATGCTAGACGACGCCTGTTGCAATTGGGTTTCTCCGTGGTACAAGCTAGATCACAATTGTCTTTTGCTGGGTTGGGTTCTTGAGAAGGAGGCCCCAAGAATTCTTCACCGTACCCATGTTCGTTGATGTGCTTATCAACGTTGGAAAATGTAACGTCGTCGTCGACTGGATCCTGTGCCATATGCATGTCCGAATCAGCTGACGGTGGCAGCGTTGCGGCGGTCTTGCCATGGCTTGGCGCCGGCACGACTGGCGGTGTTGTCTGTGGGGTGGTGTCCCCCGCCCCCAAATGAATCTGGCTCTTCGGCCAAAGCATGGACCAGTTTAAGCAGGCGCTGAGGGTCATCACATCATCTTCGTCGGCCCCAGGGGGTCAATACGGAGGTAATAAGTCATCGCAGCCCCGGAGCACCCGAGCAAGTTGAGCCCTATACATGGTGGGTAGCATCAGATTACCATGGAACACGCGGTTGCCCGGTTCAACGATTTTGGCCTTGGCGACATCGATCAACTCGCCTTCCATGAAGTGCAGGAGAGTGCATGGAACGTTGGCGGCGCCCTGTGAAAACATGTAGGGCGTCAGGGATGCCCAGTCAAAGGCAAGGAGATGAAGTCATCGGCCGAGGCTTAGTTACCATGATGGCGTCGAGCTCGGCTAATGTCGAGGCACTGCCAACGGCAGGTGTGCAAGTGATGGAGGGGTCGCTTGCTGCCGAGGTGCCGGCCAGCGTATTCTTCCCACACCCGGGTGCATTAAGCTCCAATGCAGGCGCCGACGCTGGAGACAGCAATGCCGGCGCGTTGTGCGAGTTGCTGCCCTAAAGCTGGGAATCGGGGGCGGCCCCTGTTGTTCAACCACAATCCACCCCCGCAGCCCCTCAAGCAAGGAAGGCATAATGGCGGTGATCGTCGCTCCCACTTGGTCTCGCACTTGCTCTTGGACTATCTCCGGAAGCCGTGCCACTTGTGCCTTGAGTTCTTTAACCTCGCGCTCCTGGCTTTCCGAGCTGGTCTTTCTGTCCTTTCATCCAGCCTTATAGTATTCCGACCATTTCGTGGACAAGCCTTTGCCAGTCACATGACCAACTAACGACGGCTTACTGAACTTATACTTGTGTTTCATTACGTTCAACGCCCTATTTAAAGTGGTGTCCCAAGGGCCGGACGGGGAGCTCTGAGACCCCGCGCTACTGCTTTCAGTTTCCTGCGGAAGGAATGTGAACCATTTAGAAATTTGGCTTCATTAATTAGAATGCAACCATATGGAGCTAATTACGCGGAGGTGTATCCCTTACCAGAACAAGCTCAAGCGCCTTAACCTTCGGATCCATGGTAAGCTCCTTTGTTACCGGGTCCACCTTGTACCGGGCCCTGACATAGTTCCTGGTCTGTTTTCATGGTATTTATCAAAGAGGGGCGGTAGGCCTTGCTCGGCATGCTCTGCATCCTCCTTGTCCCATTTAGGTTCCGCCACTCTATAACCGATGGGACTGAGTTTGTGGACCCCTAAGTTCAAGTCCTGCATATCTTTCCCCCACTGACTTGATTCCGCAGATGTGTTGCTCTCGCAATTGATCTTGAACTCCAGGTAGTCAGCTTCGCTGATCGAAGGATTTGTCTCCTTGATCTTCTCATAACTATCACCACTTAGAACCCTTCTCTTCACCGCGGCTCTCCAAGTAGCCAGGGCCGTGCTCATCTTCATGAGGGCGGCACTGTTCACTTTATTCCCTGAGAGGTGTGTGTTTGCAAAGTCACCGGGGAACTTGTATCATTTGTGCAGCTTCGTGAAGAGGAGGTTGCGCAAATTCCCTCGGTCACGATGCCTTAGGTTCTCGGTGTTGATCGAGACGGTGCTGCGGAGAATGCACCCGAGTTGTCTCGCGTACCCACTAACTAATTCTTTGGGCGCCGTTGGATGCCCACTAGAGGACACTTCAGTAAATTCCTCCTTGACGGTGCTGAGCACGTTCGGGCGCCGGTCCTTCCGTTGCCTCTTCGGTTGGCTGCCATCTGTGCGTTCGCTGCCATCATCAGTGGTGGCATCCCCCGATGGCACCATCAGTGATGTCCCACATATTGGCTGGCGTTTTCCACAGCGTGTCTAGCTCCTCTTTTAGCAGCCCCAGATACAAATTGATCTCATTCCCTCGTTGTTTCGGCCCTTCAATTAGCATATTCATGTGAATGTACTTCCTCTTCATGCACATCCAGGGGGAAGGTTAAACATCCACACAAACACAGGCCAAGTGCTATGTGTGCTTCTCTGGCTGCCAAACGGATTGATTACATCGGTGTTCGCGCCTAGCATGATGTTCCCTGGATCGTCCCCAAATTCTGGGTGTTCGAAGTTCAACACTTTCCACTGGCTCACATCCTTAGGGTGACTCAGCATCTTTTCTTTTTTATTTATCTCCGGATCATTTTTGTCATCTTCTCGCTTCTTCTCCTCCCTATCCGCGTGCCAATGTAGGTTCTTTGCTAGCTTAGGGTCCGTGAAATACCGCTGCAGACGAGGAGTGATCGGAAAGTACCACACCACTTTTCGAGGAGCTTTGTTCCTCTTCTTGTATCGAGTGATGCTGCACACCGGACATATGGTAGACTCCGCATGCTCGTCTCGATAAATGATGTAATCGTTCATGCACACATGGTATTTCACGTGCAGTAAATCCAGAGGACACACGATTTTCTTCGCCTCCTTGAAACTGGTCGGGCACTTGTTCCCCGTGGAAGACGTTCGTGCCAGAATGACATGTTCTCATCGAAGCATGTGTCGGTCATTTTGTGTTTTACCTTCATCTCCAGAGCCATGAGCATTGCTTTCAGGCGGGTATCCTCGGGCCTACATCCTTCATACAATGGAGTAATCGTGTCTATCTCCAGTTGATCCAGCTTGGCTTTCTCTCAGGCGGCAGCTCTTGCATTACCCGTCTGCTTGAGAAGCAGCTCTTGAATATGAGGGTCCTGCACCCAGCCCATCGATGGTCCGTCATCGTCTGCTCCGGCATCTTTATCATCATGATCATGCCCTTCATCTTGATCGTCCTCATCATCATGTCCGGCATCTTCTACATGATGATCGTGTCCTGCATCTACTTCGTGATCATGTCCTAGAGATTCTTCGTCTTCTCGCTCGCCCTCGCCGCTATTGTCTTGCTGCCCTTCCTTATTTCTTGCCCAACCCCCATGGACGACTTCATAATCATCTTCATCACCTTGCCACCGATAGCCATCCATGAAACCATGCACGAGCAGGTGGTCCCGCACCTGTCTAGAATCTAGGTCCATAAGGCTCTTCAGCTTGCATCTTCGACACAGACATCTTATCTCCATCTCGTTCTTTTGAAGCATCTCGGTCTTCGCGGAGCTCAAAAACCTATTCACGATGCCTTCGGTCATCGTGCGGACCATGATTGCCTGCGGGGTAGAGCAAAATGATATTTTAGAACCAAAAAAATTTGGCATGACTTTGCCTAAAAATAGGACCAAAAAGAATGCATAGTGCCAAATTCTCGCCGAAACGGAAATGAATCAACATTCCGGCAAAATATTGGCAACTATCGCATTTCAAATACCGGTACCTGCAAACACAAACATATGCAACACCACAAACATACATAGATCTAGGCCATAAAAATTGTGTACGTTGGAGGGAGAAAAAAGTAGATCTAGAACATAAAGAAATCTTTCCCCTTACTTACCTATCAAAAAAAGGAAATTTAACCACTTAATTTGGGTGAATCTATGGTGCAAATGAGGTGAGGAGGAGGAGGAGGCAGCCGAGACCAAGCTTGGTAGAGGTGGAGAGAATGAAGTGGGGAAAGTGAGTGTGGTAGGTGGCTGTCAAAAATATCTAGCTGCTCTCAGGTTACCAATGGCGCACCTCCTCGGAATGTGCCATTAGTAACCAGGGTTACTAATGGCGCACCTGGTGTGTGGTGTGCCATTACTAGTTTTGAAAAAAATTGAAAAAAATTTGTTAGAAGTGGCGCACCATGGGTGTGGTGCGTCATTACTAGTTAAAACTAGTAATGGCACACTTTCCCCTTCTGCGCCACTGCTAAGTCTGGGAAGGGTGTGGGGCCAGGACAAAACTAGTAATGGCGCACCACACACCAGGTGCGCCATTAGTAATATGGCCATTAATGGCGCACCAATATCTGGTGCGCCACTGCTATAGGAGTGGCGCACCACATACATGGTGCGGCATTATTGTCCATATTAGCTATAGTCATTTTTCTAATAGTGAACTCTCCCGAAGGTTTCATTCCGTTTGGACTCCGTTTGATATTCCTTTTCTGCGAAACACTAAAATAGGCAAAAAAGGAGCAATTTGCACTGGGCCTTTGGTTAATAGGTTAGTCCAAAAAATTAATATAAAAGTGTATAATAAAGCCCATTAAACATCCAAAATAGATAATATAATAGCATGGAACAATAAAAAATTATAGAGACGTTGGAGACGTATCAAGCATCCCTAAACTTAATTCCTGCTCGTCCTCGAGTAGGTAAATGATAAAAACTGAATTTTTGATGTGGAATGCTACCTAACATAATTATCAATGTAATTCTATTTATTGTGGCATGAATTTTCAGAGCCATAAGATTCAAGATAAAAGTTTAATATTGACATAAAAAATAGTAATACTTCAAGCATGCTAACCAAGATGTTTACGTCTTATCAAAATAACATAGCCAAAGAAAGCTTATCCCTACAAAATCATATAGTTTGTCCATGCTTCATTTTCGTCACACAAAATGCTCCCATCATGCACAACCCCGATTTCTGCCAAGCAATTGGTTCATACTTTTTAACACGCTTCATCCTTTTCAACCCTCACGCAATACATGAGCGTAAGCCACAGACATAACACTATGGGTGGAGTGGAGTATGATGATAGGGATCATGTGAGAAAACAAAAAATAGAAAGTCTCACATTGACGCGGCTAATCAACGGGCTATGGAGATGCCCATCCATTGATGTCAATACGAGGAGTAGGGATTGCCATGCAACGGATGCACTAGAGCTATAAATGTATGAAAGCTCATCAAAAGAAACTAAGTGGGTGTGCATCCAACTTGCTTGCTCACGAAGACCTAGGGAATTTTGAGGAAGCCCATCATTGGAATATACAAGCCAAGCTCTATAATGAAATATTCCCACTAGTATATGAAAGTGACAAAATAAGAGACTCTCTATCATGAAGATAATGGTGCTATTTTGAAGCACAAGTGTGGAAAAAGGATAGTAACATTGTCCCTTCTCTCTTTTTCTCTCAATTTTTTTATTTGGGCTTCTTTGGCCTCTTGTTTTTTAAGTCCGGAGTCTCATCCCAACTTGTGGGGGAATAATTGCTTCCATCATCCTTTCCTCACATCGGACAATGCTCTAATAATGGAAATCATCACACTTCTATTTATTTACAACTCAAGAATTACAACTCAATACTTAGGACAAAATATGACTCTATGTGAATGCCTCCGGCGGTGTACCGGGATATGCAATGAATTAAGAGCGACATGTATGAAAGAATTAGAAAGGTGGTTTTGCCAAAAATACGATGTCAACTACATGATCATGCAAAAGCAATATGACAATGATGGAACGTGTCATAATAAACGGAACGGTGGGAAGTTGCATGGCAATATATCTTGGAATGACTATGGAAATGCCATAATAGGTAGGTATGGTGGCTGTTTTGAGGAAGATATAAGGAGGTTCATGTGTGATAGAGCATATCGTATCACGGGGTTTGGATGCGCCGGCGAAGTTTGCACCAACTCTCAAGGTGAGAAAGGGCAATGCATGGTACCGTAGAGGCTAGCAAATTGCGGAAGGGTAAGAGTGCGTATAATCCACGGACTCACATTAGTCATAAAGAACTCATATACTTATTGAAAAAATTTTATTTGCCCTCGAAGAAAAATATTATTACGCATGCTCCTAGGGGAAGGGTTGGTAGGAGCTAACCATTGCGCTATCCCGACCTCCACTCATAAGGAAGGCAATCAAAGAACACCACATGCTTCAAATTTGTCACACAACGTTCACCATACGTGCATGCTACGGGACTTGCCAACTTTAACACAAGTATTTCCCAATTTCATAATTACCCAACTAGCATGACTCTAACATTACCACCTTTATATCTCAAAACAATTATCAAGTATCAAATTTATCATAGTATTCAGTGCACTTTATATGATAGTTTTTATTATACCTATCTTGGATGCTCATCATTTTAAGACTAAAATTTTAACCAAAGAAAATAACCATGCTGTTCTAAAAGACTATCAAAATATTATATGTGAAGCATGAGAAATAAATAATTTCTATAAAATAAAACCACCGCCGTGCTGTAAAAATATATAAGTGAAGCACTAGAGTAAAATTGTCTAGCTCAGAAGATATAAGTGAAGCCCATAGAGTATTCCAATAAATTCCGATTCATGTGTATCTCTCCAAAAGGTGTGTACAGCAAGGATGATTGTGTTAAACTAAAAAGCAAATACTCATATCATACAAGACGCTTCAAGCAAAACACATATCATGTGGTGAATAAAAATATAGCCTCAAGTAAAGTTACCGATAGACGAACACGAAAGAGGGGATGCCTTCCGGGGCATCCCCAAGCTTAGGCTTTTCGTTGTCCTTGAATTTTACCTTGGGGTGCCTTGGGCATCCCTAAGCTTAGGCTCTTGCCACTCCTTATTCCATAATCCATCAAATCTTTACCCAAAACTTGAAAACTTCACAACACAAAACTCAACAGAAAACTCGTAAGCTCCGTTAGTATAAGAAAACAAACCACCACTTTAAGGTACTGTAATGAACTCATTCTTTATTTATATTGGTGTTAAACCTACTGTATTCCAACTTCTCTATGGTTCATACCCTCCGATACTACTCATAGATTCATCAAAATAAGCAAACAACACATAGAAAACAGAATTTGTCAAAAACAGAACAGTCTGTAGTGATCTGTAACTCTCGAATACTTCTGTAACTGCACAAATCCTACCAAATTAGAAAAACCTGATCCATTTGTGTACTAATCCAGATCAAAAAGAATCAGATCAAAATCACGTTTCTGTGAATTATCAAAACTAATTTACTGGTCGCAAAAGTTTCTGATTTTCAGCAGGATCAACGCACCTATTACCGTAAGCTATCCTAAAGGTCTTACTTGGCACTTTATTGAAACAAAAGCTATAAAACATGATTAATACAGTAGCTTAATCATATTAACACACAAAAACAGTAGGGGTAAATATTTGGTTGTCTCCCAACAAGCGCTTTTCTTTAATGCCTTTTTAGCTAGGCATGATGATTTCAATGATGCTCTCATAAAAGATAAGAATTGAAACATAAAGAGAGCATCATGAAGAATATGACTAGCACATTTAACTCTAACCCACTTCCTATGCATAGGGATTTTGTGAGCAAACAATTGTCAGCTTGCATAGGAAGGCAAAACAAGTGCAACTTCAAAAATTTCAACAAATAGAGAGGAAACTTGATATTATTGCAATATGTAAGAACACATGTTCCTCTATCATAATAATTTTCAGTAGCATCATGAATGAATTCAACAATATAACCATCACATAAAGCATTATTTTCATGATGCACTAGCATAGAAATTTTACTACTCTCCACATAGGAAAATTTGTTCTCATTCGGAATAGTGGGAGTATCATAAGAAACTCGAATACTATAAATTGTTTCCACATTAAAAGAGTAATGTTCAGAAAAAGGGTAATAATAATCATGACAAGTTTTATAAATATAATCATCAGTACTTTTTATAGCATAAGTATCATCACAATAATCATCACAAATAGGAGGCATGCTTGTCACGCCCAATATGCGATACTATCCTAAAGAGACACGAAGGTCCCACCAATGATAGAACCGCATATTGATACGCTTTTGCAAGGTGGATATCATTACATCAACATTACAAAATAGATGGGGATACATACAAAAGGCATATAATGCCACACGAATACAACATCATCTTACATAAGAGCACCATCCGACTACGGATGAAACACAAACAGAAACTCAAACGACATCCACCCTGCTAGCCCAGGCTGCCGACCTGGAACCTATCCCCTGATCGAAGAAGAAACAGAAGAAGAACTCCAAAACAGGCAAACATCACTCTCGCGTCAAGATCATCGCATAACATGTACTTGCAACTGTTGTTGTAGTAATCTGTGAGCCACAAGGACTCGGCAATCCCATTACCATGGGTATCAAGACTAGCAATGCTTATTGGGAAAGGAAGGGGTAAAGTGGTGAGGTTGTAGCAGCGACTAAGCATATATGGTGGCTAACTACGCAAATAAGAGTGAGAAGAGAAACAACAGAACGGTCGAGAAGCTAGAAGTGATCAAGAAGTGATCCTGAAACTACTTACGTTCAGACATAACCCAAAATCGTGTTCACTTTTAGGACTCCACCGAAAAGAGACCATCACGGCTACACACGCGGTTGATGCATTTTAATTCCAATCTGGTGTCAAGTTATCTACAACCGGTTATTAGCAAATTCCCATCTGCCACATAACCGCGTACATGACTCTCGAAAGTTTATACCCTGCAGGGGTGTCCAAACTTAGCCCATCACAAGCTCTCACGGTCAACGAAGGATATTCCTTCTCCCAGGAAGACCTGATCAGTCTCGGAATCCCGGTTTACAAGACATTTCGACAATGGTAAAACAAGACCAACAAAGCCGCCCGATGTGCCGACAATCCCGATAGGAGCTGCGCATATCTCGTTCTCAGGGCAACACCGGATGAGCAATCCGTACAACTAAAACCAGGCCTCAAGTTTCCCTGAGGGGGCGCTGCAAAGGGCTCTGGTTCGGACCAGCACTTAGAGAAGCACTGGCCCAGGGGGGCTAAAATAAAGATGACCCTCAGGTTGGCCAACCCAAGGGAAAGGTAATAGGTGGTGCTGAGGCAAATGGTAAGACCAAGGTTGGGCCTTGCTGGAGGAGTTTTATTCAAAGCGAACTGTCAAGGGGGTCCCGTAAATCACCCAACCGCGTAAGGAACGCAAAATCAAGGAACATAACACCGGTATGACGGAAACTAGGGCGGCAAGAGTGGAACAAAACACCAGGCATAAGGCCGAGCCTTCCACCCTTTACCAAGTATATAGATGCATTAATTAAATACTAGATATTGTGATTTCCCTACCATAATCATGTCCACCATGGAGCAATCTTCAACTTCACCTGCAACTAACAACGCTATAAGAGGGGATGAGCAAAGCGGTAACATAGCCAAGCAACGGTTTGCTAGGAAGGGTGAAAAGGTTAGAGGCTGACATGGCAATTTGGGGAGGCTTGAAGAACAAGTGATAGGAAGCGCAGCATAGCGATAGAGCGAAGCAACTAGCATAGCAATGATAGTAATGAGATCCAAGGTGACGGTCATCTTGTAAGCATCATGAAAATATGCTACAACACCCCAACATGAAAACAAAAGGAATGTACATGATGTACAGGTAAAGCATGAAAAAACATGAACACTGAGCTGTCTCCAGAAATCACTAAAACATGCTCGAAAGGACATGGCAAGATTGCAAATAATAACAGTTTACAGACTTAGCAGAAATAACATCAGGTTGCAATGTTTAGAGCTATCAAACAACATGCTACAGGAACTTATAATGGCAAACAAAGACATGGCATGCTAAAACTAAAGACAAAGAACAAAACTCCCTTACTGTACTAATTCCAAAGATCAACAGAAAAGATGGTAGCATCCATGCAAACATGGCAAGTGATATGACAGATTCGGACATGGCAGGAACAACAATAAGTAGGCATGTTGGTGAGCTTGTACCACTCACCACAGAGCAATACATGGCATGACAAGGTAACCAACAGTATGAAGACACATTTATGGAGCTAAACATGGCGAGAGCAAGTTCGTAGGGTTCACGGATCACTAGTTATAGGCATGGCAAAACTGAACTTAATGTTAACAGGCTGACAACAACATTATTTAGCAAATTTGGAGCATGATATGAACAATCTACAGCAAGCTATAAATGCAACCAGGGGCATGGATGGATAGAGTATGACATGTATAACAAAACATCCTTAGTGAACATCTCCAGATTATGCATAGAATGACTTGTAGTAGCAGGTATACATAGCATCATGGTATAACAGTTTTAGCCTAGCAAAACAGCAACAGCAAGTACCCTACTTCATGAGCTCGATGCACTCACTACAAGGCACACAAAAATACATGGATTGCACCACTGTAAGGATGGCATGATGTATCTCAAAACTCATGTAGACATCAAGCTCATAAGATGCACACATTGCAATGAAAAAGACAAATCACCAAGTTCTGTTAACAGACAGCAGTTAACATCATATAGCACTCTTGCAACAATGATTAGGGCATCAATACAAACTCAAACAAGCATGACACAATGGAACAAAATAAAGAGCACATCATGATGAACCTTTTGATATATCATGCATGCAAAACGGATCTACGGAGGAGGAGTTATGGCATGATGAACAGGGCATGAAAATGCAAGAAACTAGGGACTTAGGGAAATTTCGGGGTCAACCTTCAGATTTGACCGGATGTAGATCTGGGATGCGCCGGGCCCGAGGTTCACCGGAGTTCTACCGGAGATGCGCCAGAGCTAGCGGAGCCGGCTGGAGAGGAGGGATCCCGCGACGGCGACGGCGTGCCTACGACTGGAGGAGGCGCGGCGAGGCGCGGGGCCGACGACCTCGCGGTGGCGCGTGATGAAGTCATGTACCTAGGGTAGGGTCATGAACCTGTTCAAGGTACCCTCCCCAAGGACATCTCTAGAAGAAACTGCCTTCCAGTCGACCTGGAGGGATTCCACTCGACTGACTCGAAGACACTCGACCATGAAGCCTCACTCGACCGCCAGGAGTTCAAGAGTCACTCTGTACACAAACGGTCTGTAATTAAGTAGTCTTTATGGTCATGATGACACTTTATGTAAGGTGTTTCCAGTAAAGCCTGGCCTTAATGTACTTTAAACCCCGCATAACTGAGGGCCAGAAAGGTCTGGTGGACACTATATAAGCAATCCCCCTCCTCAGTGTAAAGGGTTCGCACCTCTGTAACTCATACGCATATAATCCAGTCGACCGGCTCCGGGCTCCGAGACGTAGGGCTGTTACTTCCTCCTTGAAGTGCCTGAACTCGTAAATCCCTTGCGTATACAACTACTCCATAGCTAGGATCTTGCCTCTCCATACCTACCCCCCTATTCTACTGTCAGGCTTAGAACCACGACAGTTGGCGCCCACCGTGGGGCAGGTGTCTTAGCGACTTATTGGAGAAGTTGCAATTGTTCCGGTCGCCTTCATCATGGTTTCTGGCAGAGTTTTGGTCGAGGGCCGCGAGATCCGTCTCGGCGCGCTCACGTTCATCGCCGACGACTCCACTTGGCTCCAGGAGGCTCCACTCGACATTGACGCGCTTCCCGTCCGTGGGGCGACACACTCTCGTGCATGTGTCTGCGGTGTCCTACTGCGGCAACCGTCGGCACCGTATCAGTCGACTCCTGTGTCGTCCTCCCTCCCTGTATCCCGCCAGCGCAAGCGCTCTGGTCGGTCGAGGCTTCAGCGGTGGGTGAGACACGCAGTGGCTCGCCAATCGGCCACCACCCAAGTCGCGGCGATCGAGCCCGACAAATCTCTCTATGGCCTGTTCGATCTGTCGACTGGCTCCGTAGAGGCTGCATCCGAGTGCGACAACAGTGATCAAGTGGCGGATGTCCTGATGGTCAATGGGCCTCGTAGTCCTCCCGGCTTCCCCCGCACCGACGGAGGGGACGGCGAAGGCGACCCAGCGCAGGTCCACGAGGAATATCAACCCGAGCCACTCACTTCACTACAAAGGGAAGATCTTCGCCGGTGGAACATGGATGCTCTGCATACTCCTATCATAGGAGAAACCCCCGAGGCTCGCGCCTTGGAAGACGCGCGTTTGGCCAACTTGGCTGAGCACACTCGACTAGAGAATCTCCAGCGAGCACTCGACGAGCGCGCGTGACAACGAGTTCCAGACTCCAGTCGACGTCAACTCTTTCCACCATCGACTCAGGTATATCGAACCCCAATTCAGAATCTAGCAGCTGCAGCCCGTATAGCGGAGTCAATTCAACCCTCTCAGTCAAAGGCTGGCAGAGGCTTGATGTAGATCAGAGATTTGCTCCGGGCAGTAGGAGATCAAAATTCAGCGGTATCGCAGTTGCGTAATTGGATTCACAGTGGATCCGTCACTGCGAATACAGTCCAGTCGGCCCATAGTCCAAGATCGCCTCCGCGGCGTGAGGGACGTGGAGGTCGACGTGATCAGTATGATGACCGATTCGATCGCGATGATCGGCGTCGAGTGCCCACTCCTCCCCCAAGGGGTGGGTCTTACGCCCCTCGGTAGCAAGATGACAGACGCCAGCACAGTGTTGGGCGAAGGGTTCCGATCGACCCCAGGGAACCAGGCTTTGACGCGAGATCCATTATCGTGCAAGGTCCGGTCGACCGGAACAGAGCTCACTAAGAAGGCCATGACAGAGATGTGCCCACCAGCAGCCGAGTTCATGTCTCAGGACCAGAATGTTTTAGCAGAGCCATCAGAGCCGCGGTGATCCCTCCCAACTTCAGGTTGGCGACTGGAGTGAGTAAGTTCACTGGTGAGTCCAAGCCCGATACTTGGATTGAGGACTACCGAGTGGCTGTTCAGATTAGCGGTGGCAATGATGAGGTGGCCATGAAACACCTACCGCTTATGTTGGAGGGCTCGGCCAGAGCCTGGCTGAATCAGTTGGCGCGTAGTAGCATTTACACTTGGGAAGATCTTGCCCGAGTGTTCGTCAGGACATTTGAGGGAACTTGCAAGCGACCAGCAGGTTTGACAGAGCTGCAGGTCTGCGTGCAAAAGTCGAATGAGACCTTGAGAGATTACATCCAGAGGTGGATCACATTGCATCATACGGTGGAGACTGTATCTGATCACCAAGCAGTCTGTGCCTTCAAGGAAGGCGTTAAGAACAGGGAGTTAAGTTTGAAGTTTGGTCGGACCGGAGACATGACCCTGAGTCGAATGATGGAGATTGCCACCAAATATGCCAATGGTGAAGAAGAGGATCGTCTCCGGAGTGGCAAGTACAAGCCGAGCCAGTCGGAAAAAGGAAACTCCAGTCGGAAGCAGAAGCGGAAAGCCAAGCCAGCTGCTCCTGGAGAAGCCTTGGCCGTGACTCAGGGAAAGTTTAAAGGAAAGCCCAAAGGATCTTGGAACCCCAAGAAGGTGAAGGACAAGGAAGGAAACAACGTGATGGATTTGCCATGCCACATCCACACGAAGAAAGACGAAGAGGGCAACTTCATCTACCTGAAACATACCACTCGCTAGTGCCGACTCTTAATCCAGCAGTTTCAGGGGAAACAGCCCAAGGATAAGGAGGAGTTAGACAAGGTTGAGGACAAAGAGGACAGTGATGGAGGATACCCCCATGTCAATTCCACCCTAATGATTTTTGCTGATGTTGAGAGCAAAAGTCGATTGAAAGTTATCAACCGTGAGGTGAATATGGTTGCTCCGACGACACCCAGTTACCTGAAATGGTCTGAGACTGCCATCACATTCGACCAGTCTGATCATCCGACACACATAGCCACTCCTGGGAGGCAAGCTTTGGTGGTCGACCCGGTCGTCGAGGGCACCCGACTGACTAAGGTTCTGATGGATGGTGGCAGCGGGCTGAATATATTGTATGCGGAGACGCTGAAGGGAATGGGCATTCCGATGTCTAGACTTAGTTCCAGCAACATGAGTTTCCATGGAGTCATTCCTGGGTAGAAGGTTGAGTCACTCGGCCAAATTGCTCTTGATGGGGTTTTCGGCGATTCGAAGCATTTACGGAAAGAAAAGTTAACATTTGAAGTTGTGGATTTCTAGAGTGCTTATCACGCTATTTTGGGCAGGCCAGCTTATTCATGATTCATGGCTCGACCATGTTACGTGTACCTCAAATTGAAGATGCCTGGTCCCAAGGGTGTGATCACCATCACTGGTAATCGGAAAAAGGCAGAAGAGTGCTTTCAGAAGGGCTCAAAGATTGCCGATGCTCAGATAACAGTGGTGGAGTTGCAGGAATATCAGAAAAATACAGATTCGAGTGATTTATTGCGGGCCAAGAAGCCCGCCATGGAGTCAGCGTTCCAGTCGTCTGGTGAGACGAAGCCCGTTCACATTCACCCAACCGACCCTGGTGCTACTCTGACTCATATCTCCACAACACTCGACTCTAAATAGGAAGAAGCGCTCATCCAGTTCCTCCGTGAGAACTGGGACATCTTCGCATGGAAGCCTGCTGACATGCCGGGTGTTCCCAGGGGGCTGGCTGACCATCATTTACGAGTCGACCCAAAATCAAAACCTGTCAAAGAACATCTTCGACGGTCCGCCGTCCAGAAGAGAAAGGCCATTGGCGAGGAGGTGGCTCGGCTCCTGACAGCAGAGTTCATCCGAGAAATTTACCACTCCGAGTGGCTCACCAATGTTGTCATGGTCCCCAAGAAGTACTAGTCACTTCGCATGTGCATTGATTTCAAACATATCAATTGGGCCTGCCCGAAAGATCATTTTCCTCTCCCCCGCATCGACCAAATAGTCGACTCGACTGCGAGATGTGAGCGCCTGTCTTTTTTAGACTCCTATTCCGGTTACCATCAGATCCATCTGTATGGACCCGACGAGATCAAAACAGCTTTCATCACTCCATTCGGATGCTTATGCTATGTCACCATGCCATTCGGCCTCAAGAATGTCGGAGCCACATTCATGAGAATGATTCAGAAGTGTTTACTCACTCAAATCAGTCGGAACATGGAAGCATACATGGATGATATTGTGGTCAAATCATGGAACGCCAACCCAAAAAAAGTTGGCACAATACTCCGAATGAAACGCCCCGTGCATGTGCACGATGTCCAGAAGCTTACTAGATGCTTTGCCGCGTTAAGTCGATTCATCTCTCGCCTCAGTGAAAAGGCATTGCCTCTTTACCGACTGATGAAGAAGTCAGACAAGTTCGAGTGGACTCTAGAAGCTGATGCAGCGTTTGCAGAGCTAAAAGCTCTTCTCTCCACCCAGCCGGTGCTTCCTCCTCCAATCAGCAAAGAGCCTTTGTTGCTTTACATTGCAGCCACAGGACAAGTTGTCAGTACAATACTTACGGTCGAGCGGGAAGAAGAAGGGAAAGCCTTCAAAGTTCAGCGCCCTGTATATTATCTTTCCGAAGTGTTGACCCCATCGAAGCAAAGATACCCTCATTATCAGAAGCTTGTATATGGGATTTACATGACCACGAAGAAGGTTGCTCATTATTTCTCTGATCATTCCATTATAGTCGTCAGCGATGCTCCATTGTCAGAGATTCTACACAACAGAGATGCAACTGGTCGAGTGGCAAAATGGGCGATTGAACTCCTTCCCCTTGATATCAAGTTTGAGGCAAACAAAGCCATTAAGTCCCAAGTAGTAGCAGATTTCATCACCGAGTGGATTGAACAACAGCAGCCGACTCAAGTTCACTCGGAGCACTGGACCATGTTCTTTGACGGTTCTAAGATGTTGGATGGTTTCGGTGCTGGGGTAGTATTGGTTTCCCCCAGAGGAGATAAGCACAGATATGTGCTCCAGATCCACTTTGATTCCTCCAACAATGAAGCAGAATACGATGCACTTTTGTATGGGTTGTGCATGGCCATTTCACTTGGCGTCCGTCGCCTTATGGTTTATGGCGACTCAGATTTGGTGGTCAATCAGGTGATGAAGGAGTGGGACGTTAGAAGCCCAGCCATGACTGGTTACCGCAATGCAGTGAGAAAGCTTGAGAAGAAATTTGAAGGGTTAGAGCTCCATCATATACCCCGACTGAAGAATCAAGCGGCTGATGATTTGGCGAAGATAGGTTCCAAGAGAGAAGCCATTCCTAGTGATGCGTTCTTGGAACATATCCATGCTCCATCAGTTCAGGAAGATCCTTTTACTGAAGAAGCTCCGCAGCCAAAAAGTGTCACAGATCTGACTGAAGTAGAAGTTCCAGCGGTGGTCGACCTGATCATGGAAGCGTTGATCATCACTCCCGACTGGACGGTGCCATACATCGCGTATATCTTAAGGAAAGAGCTCCCAAAGGATGAAGAAGAGGCTCAACAGATCGTCCGCCGATCCAAAGCCTTTACCGTGATAAAGGGACAGTTGTACAGAGAAAGCGCGACTGGAGTTGGTCAGAAGTGTATAACACCAGACGAAGGTCGGATAATCCTTGACGATATCCACTCGGGGACCTGTGGCCATCATGCATCCTCTCAGACTATTGTGGCTAAAGCATACCGAGCGGGATTTTACTGGCCAAGAGCAAATGAAATGGCAAAGGATATAGTCGACAAGTGTGAAGGATGTCAATTTTACTCCAATATGTCACACAAGCCCGCCTCAGCCTTGAAGACCATCCCACTCGTCTGGCCTTTCGCTGTATGGGGATTGGATATGGTTGGACCACTGAGAACGGGCAGAAGCGGCTTCACCCATGTGCTGGTGGCAGTCGACAAGTTCACTAAGTGGATTGAAGCTAAACTCATCAAGAATCTTGATGCCGACACTGCTGTCAGCTTCATCAGGGAGTTGATATTCAGATATGGAGTTCCCCATAGCATCATCACTGATAATGGGTCGAACTTCTATTCCGAGGAATTCAGAACCTTCTGCACATCTCAGGGCACATGAGTCGACTATTCCTCAGTCGCTCACCCCCAGTCGAATGGACAGGCAGAACGAGCAAATGGTTTAATTCTCAAAGGGATGAAACCCCGACTGATGCGCGATCTCAAGCACGCAGCTGGTGCATGGGTCGACGAACTTCCGTCAGTACTTTGGGGATTAAGGACCACACCTAATCGGTTGACTGGGAGAAATCCGTTCTTTTTGGTCTATGGGGCTGAAGCAGTCTTGCCGAGTGACCTGCTTCACAACGCACCCCGAGTCGAACTCTACACTGAAGCTGAAGCCGAGCAAGCCCGGCAGGATGCAGTCGACCTTCTAGATGAAGAAAGAGAGATGGCCTTGATCCGATCGACCATTTATCAGCAGGACTTGCGTCGCTTCCATGCCAAAAACGTGAAGAGTCGAGCCTTCCAAGAAGGAGATTTGGTTCTCCGAGTGGATCAACAGAAGCCACACAAGCTTGCTCCTACTTGGGAAGGTCCCTTCATCGTCACCAAGGTTCTCCACAATGGGGCATACCGCCTTTACAATGTCGAGCACCAGATTGACGAGCCCCGAGCTTGGAACGCGGAGCTGCTCCGCCCCTTTTATACTTAAGTATTCACTCGGATGAGATGTAATAAAAGTACTTCTGTAGTTTATTTATCAAAGACAAAAGTGTTATAATTTTCCCAGTGACTGTTTTTACTTTTTTTCACATAAAGTTAGTCCCCCAGTGGGTGGCTTAGCTGCGAATCCGTTTCGCCTAAGTTTGTAAAAAAAAATCCTTGCTGAGTGGTGAGCCAGCCTCCCACTCGGGGGCTTTGCTGCGAATCCGTTTCGCCTAAGTTTAACAAAATCCTACCGAGTGGTGAGAGCCAGCCTCCCACTCGGGGGCTTAGCTGCGAATCCGTTTCGCCTAAGTTTAACAAAATCCTACTGAGTGGTGAGCCAGCCTCCCACTCGGGGGCTTAGCTGTAGTCCAAGTACTCACCTAAGTTTAACAAAATCCTACCAAGTGGTGAGCCAGCCTCCCACTCGGGGGCTTAGCTGCAGTCCAAGTACTCGCCTAAGTTTAACAAAATCCTGCCGAGTGGTGAGCCAGCCTCCCACTCGGGGGCTTAGCTGCAGCCTAGCGCTTGCCTAAGTACAAACAAAACATGCGCTCCGCAAGGAGGATGAGGCGCAGGTCGACTGCTACCCTCTCCTTCCGAGCTACGCCACAAATACAATGTGCGCTCCGCAAGGAGGACAAGGCGCAGGTCGACTGCTACCCTCTCCTTCTGAGCTATGCCACAAATACAACGTGCGCTCCGCAAGGAGGATGAGGCGCAGGTCGACTGCTACCCTCTCCTTCCGAGCTACGCCACAAAAACCCTACCGAGTGGAGAGCAAACCTCTCACTTGGGGGCTTAGCTGCAGCCCAGTGCTCGCCTAAGTTTTTGAATATCCCACCGAGTGGAGAGCGGACCTCCCACTCGGGGGCTTAGCTGCAGCCCAGTGCTCGCCTAAGTTTCTGAAAATCCTACCGAGTGGAGAGCAGACCTCACACTCGGGGGCTTAGCTGCAGCCCAGTGCTCGCCTAAGTTTCTGAAAATCCTACCGAGTGGAGAGCAGACCTCCCACTCGGGGGCTTAGCTGCAGCCCAGTGCTCGCCTAAGTTTTTGAAAATCCTACCAAGTGGAGAGCAGACCTCTCACTCGGGGGCTTAGCTGCAGCCTAGTGCCCGCCTAAGTATGAGATCCATTCCACTCTACAAGGATGACGAGGTACAAATCGATTGCAATCTGAGCTTCATCCCTACCTGCAAAAGTGCATCACAAACACTAGCATATATTCCGAGCGAAATACAATGTTCGTTCGAAGGCAAATGCAAACATATTCAACGGCAAACCCAAGTTCGGATAGCGTCCTACGGATCCAGAAGAGCTCAGGCACCAAGCCTGTTAAAGTTTACCGGTTACAAAAACCACTCGGCATTCCGAGGCAAATTTAAGGCATCAAGCATAGAAGTATTTTACCCCTCCTGCGGAGGGCTAGAAGGCGCGACAAACTCGTCCAGGTCGATTCCATCTTCATTCCAGTGGCAGAAGCGATGAAGGTCTCCATGAAGGATCGGAAGTCATGCTTCTCGGTATTGGCCACCTTGAGAGATGCCAGCTTGTCCTCTCACGCGTCCTTGCAGTGAACACGGACCAGAGATAGAGCAACATCGACACCACACCTGGCAGAAGACTTCTGCCATTCTTGCACTCGACTTGGAACTTCGTTCAGTCGAGTCATCAGAGACTCGAGGTCATTCTAAAGTGTTTCTCCTGGCCAGAGTGTTGTGTCGATGTGCAACGTTGCAACCTTCAGTCTCGCAAGATAGTCGACCACAGCAGCAATGCGAGACTTGAGACGGAGCATGTTCATGGAGACTTCATCCTTCACAGGAGAGTTGATGGGATCCAAGCCAGTTTCCACTCGACTAGTCTCCTCTTCAAAGTTTTGACAGAATTCTGTGGATACAACCCAAGGATAAGCTAATGGTCCTACAATAAGTCGGTGATTACCAGTCGGGTATAAGGGGTTACCTTCGAGCATGAGAAATAGCTTCTTGGCGAGCCCACCCAGATAAGCCTCTAAGTCGTTCTTCTTTCCCGCCAGTTCGCTAGCCTTGTCACTCAGGGTTATCTTGTCATTCTTCAGTCGACTGACCTCTTTGTTGGCCGCGTCAAGAGCAGCTTTCAGATTGGTATTCTCCTCTTCAAGTTTGCTGATTGAAGCCAACTTTTCTTCTGCGAGTTTGGTCTTCTCCGAAGCTGCTTTCTGCGCCTCAGCAAGGTCAAGGTCTTTCTTCTTCAGAGAATCCCTCAGTTTATCTGCAAAATCACAGTGAGATCAGACTCGGGAGTGGACAAGAAACAAAGGCAGTCGTCAAGGTTCTCACCAAACATACCTTTTGGCTCCTCCTTCGCCTTCGTGAAGTTCTCCTGGACAAGCTTCAGATCAAGTTCGAGCTGGATGTGCTTGTTCTCCAACTCAGTATAATGAGCCACGAGCTCGCAAGATTTCTATGAAAGATCAATCGACAAATGTCAAAGATAGGTCACTTCTGAGTGACTAAGAGAAAGATCATAGTATCTCTAAGACTACAGCCGAATCAAAACATTCAACTGTAGTCTCAGGGACTACACCCAGTGGGTGCACTCAGCGTGCTCCCACTGTTTCTACCGTTTCGGTTCGATCAGTCGACCGAAAGAGACAGAAAGGTTATGATCCTAAACCATAGCTAACTGTCCGCAGTTAACCTCAAAAAAAGAGGGTTCTTAAGACCATCGTCAACTGCCAGCAGTCGACCAAGGTCTCGGGGACTACACCCAGTGGGTGCACTCAGCGTGCCCCCACTGGTTCCATGATTCCATTCGACCAGATCAAGTGGAGAAAGTAAAGAGAAAAAGTTCAAAGTATAAAGACTATGGTCGACTGCCAGCAGTCCACCATAGCCTCGGGGACTACACCCAGTGGGTGCACTCAGCGTGCCCCCACTAATCCAGATATTCAATTGACACACCCAGTGGGTGTACTGATACTAAGATCTTCAGAAAGAAAAGTTTTCAGGTATCATATCCTAACAGAACAGGGGTGATTAACTAACCTGGACATTGCTCTGAAGAGCCGAACTTGTATCATAGGCCGCTTGACTGGCGTCTCGGATCGCCTTCACTTGCTCCATCATGACCCCCGCTTGACGTATGGCTTCTTTAGCAGCGCCTGCTTGGTCCTCTGGGACGTGATGAGTGGAAAAAAGAGAAGGAAGAACTGCACTCGACGATGGAGGGCGAGCACTCGTCAGCGGCACAGCAAAGGACACGGTGGTCCGAGTGGCGTAGCCCCCCTCCGAAACCAGCGCATCAGGTGCTGATACGACCTGAGCAGTCTTGCCAGCAGACGCCTTCTTGTTCCTCCTCTGCCTCAGTGGTTCCTCATCGTCATCTTCAGGGAGATGAATGATGATATTAGGTGGAGCTGCAGTAAAGATTCAAAAGTTAAAGATGAAGATCCTGTCGACCAAAAGCAAAACTACAGAGATCGTACGAGGGTTGGAAGTGATAGCATCCTCCATTTCATGATCGTCATGTTTGATTGAAGTCTCAGAAGTAGCAGCACTACAATTTCAGAAATCAGTCGGTCAGCGAACGAGTCGACCAAGAGTATATCCGTGTCAAACAACAAAACACAAGTTAAGCCATTACCCGTAAATAGTGGGAATCACCATCCTCATCTTCGGCAGGGCCTTCGTCGGTTTTGATGATGCCGCTCAGGGTAGCTTCGGCGCTTTCTCAGTCGGCGCCGGAGAGGTTATCCGAGGACGTTTGGTCGACTGCACAACGGGCACTACCCCCTTGCCGCACTCGACTGCAGGGTCATGAACGAGCTTGGTTCTCCTTTCAGTATGGGGAGGTGTGACTTCGTCCTCCTCTTCCTCATCAGAGCCAGCATCTTCTTCACCCTCATCGCCATCCGATTCCCACTCCTCCTGACTTTCGCCTCCGCTTCCTTCCTCCTCCTCGTTCTGTGCTTGCGCCCCGTTGGGCATCGAATACAATTTAGTAGTGATCTAGAAGACAACAAAACAAGACAAAAGTCAATCGACTGATTTGCAGCAAAACAGAATGAATGAAACATGATCACAATCGGAGGTAAGTGGTCACACCTTATCTGGTTCGTAAGACTGGTCAAGTGGTGGGATCATCCTAGCTCCACGAGGGCTATCTTTGTTCCCCGTGATGGCAGTCATCCACTTCTCCAGTGTGGCGTTGTCGACCTCCTCTGGGTGGACCCAAGTGGTGTCTTTGGTACCAGAGTACAACCACATCGGGTGGCCTCGGTATTGGAGTGGCTGAATGCGCCTTCGAAGGAAAACCTCCAGAAGATCCATGCCAGTCACTCTGTCATGAATGAGCTGGACTACACGCTCCATCAACATTTTAACCTGAGCCTTCTCCTTCGGAAGCACCTTCAGAGAGGACGGCTTGTTCACTCGACCCATGGAGAAAGGAGGGAGTCCAGTCGACTGCCCTAGCGTCGACTAGTCTTGGCAGTAGAACCAGGTCGACTGCCACCCTCTAACTGACTCGGGAAGGGTCATGGCTGGAAAAGCACTCTTACTCCTCATCTGGACCCCAAGACCCCCACACATCTGGATAACTTGGGTTCTCTCATCATTCAGACTAGCCTTTTTCACCATCTGAGAGCGACAAGTGAATATGTGTTTGAAGAGGCCCTAGTGCGGCCGACAACCCAAGAAGTTTTCGCACAAAGACACGAAAGCGGCAAGATAGGCAATGGAGTTGGGTGTGAAGTGATGGAGTTGTGCCCCAAAGAAGTTCAGAAACCCCCTAAAGAAAAGATTCGGCGACAGAGAAAACCCGCGATCAACATGGGTGGCTAAGAGGACACACTCACCCTCCTGAGGCTGCGGCTGCCACTCCGTCCCCGGAAGCCTTGCTGACCCGTGGGGGATCAGTCCTTCGTTGGCCAGGTCGTCGAGGTCCTTCTGGGTGATGGTCGAGCGGATCCAATCTCCCTGGTTCCAACCTTGCGGCAGGTTGTACCGCGACGAGGATCCGCCCCGACTGGTCGCTCTCCCCTTCGCCTTCGCCGTCGCCTTCTTCGCCCGCTACAAAGCCGCAGTCTTCTCCTTCACCATTCTTTATATGAAGTCGCTTCTGAGTGGTTGACTGGTAGGCCCGGGCAATCCTATCAAATCCCACAACAGTCGCGCGTGTGATACGTGGCGAAAAAGGCGGCACGGATATCGAGGCGTCATTACCTTATCCCATTCGAGTACCGCGGCCTTCTCCGCTTCGCGCGCTTCCCGAAATTCAGATCCCGCTAAATCCGCTAACAGCAGAGCAACTTGTCAGATGAAGATTTCCTCCGATCCGTCGCTCGGAAATCTCCAAGTTCATAAAGTTCACTCGACAGATGTAAAGAATGGATCAAGGCGACTGAAAGAGAAGTTGACACCATCACTAAAAAGTCATTGATCCAGAGTAAGACACACTCGCAGCACGAAAAACAGGTCGGAAAAATTCTCAACTCAAACCTTGATCCATTCGGGGGCTAATGATGAAGTCATGTACCTAGGGTAGGGTCATGAACCTGTTCAAGGTACCCTCCCCAAGGACATCTCTAGAAGAAACTGCCTTCCAGTCGACCTGGAGGGATTCCACTCGACTGACTCAAAGACACTCGACCATGAAGCCTCACTCGACCGCCAGGAGTTCAAGAGTAACTCAGTAGAGAAATGGTCTGTAATAAAGTAGTCTTTATGGTCATGATGACACTTTATATAAGGTGTTACCAGTAATGCCTGGCCTTAATGTACTTTAAACCCCGAATAACTGAGGGCCGGAGGGGTCTGGTGGACACTATATAAGCCACCCCCTCCTTAGTGTAAAGGGTTTGCACCTCTATAACTCATAGGCATATAATCCAGTTGACCGCCTCTGGGCTCCGAGATGTAGGGCTGTTACTTCCTCCGTGAAGGGCCTGAACTTGTAAATCCCTTGCGTATACAACTACTCCATAGCTAGGATCTTGCCTCTCCTTACCTACCCCCCTATTCTACTGTCAGGCTTAGAACCACGACAGCGCGGACGGAGGAGCAGGCCGGCGAGGCGGGGCCGGCAGGTGGCGGCCGGAGCTCGTCGGCGGCAGGGCGTGCGGCAGGGCACGAGAGGCGGCCCGAGGAGGCGGGCGACCGCGGCGCGGTCGGGCGGCGATGTGGGCCGGGGGGGCCCAATCCCGGCCGCGGCGGGCCGGCGGCGGGGCACGGTGGAGAAGCGGCGGCGCTGACACGTGGTGGCATCTCGTTGGTGCGGGCTGCGGCGATTTTTGTCCGGCGAGGAACGGACACATCCGGCGGTGGCGGGGGTAGAAATCTAGGGTTTCATCTACGATTTGGACGGGGGAGGCACATATTTATAGGTAGAGGGAGCTAGGAAACTCCAAATGGAGTGTAGTTTTCGCCCACACGATCGTGATCGAACGACCGAGAGCATGGAGATGACTTAGATGTGTTATTGGGCCACTTTGGAGGGGTGTTGGGCTCCAACATAAAGAGGCCTTTGCGGCTACTCGGTTAACCGTTGGAGTATCAAAAGGACTCCAAATGACACGAAACTTGATATGCGGTCTACCGGTGGTGTACTAAGGCCGCTTGGCAAACCGCAGTCCATTCTGAGAACGTTTAACACCTACACATGAAAAGAGGCAAAAGGGGGCACCGGGGGACATAGGAGTGTGGGATTGCAAAACGGACAACGGGTAAAATGCTCGAATGCATGAGACGGACACGTATGAAAAATGAGATGCACATGATGACATGGCAAAATGCAACACGCAAGCAAATGACAAGGCAATGAAGGAGAATAACTGGCAGACACCTGGCGCATCGAATCCGAGGCGTTACAACTCTCCTCTACTAACAAGAGATATCGTCCCGAGAACTTAGGACCGAGACGGAAGGGAAAAAGGATGAGGTGAAACAAGAACTAAAGAGAAGAAGCAAAGAATCGAGAGCACTCGAGAAGAAGAGAGGAACGACAAGAATGATGAGAATTGAAAGCTCACGGAATCAGATAGACTATGAAACCACTCCGGTTAGAATGAGATAAGAAACGAATAAAACTGAAAGGATTTAGGCAGCACTCCGGCTAAAACATGGAGGAATAGAACACGAGCTTGAGAGGATGGAATGATACTTGATGAAGACATGAGATGAAACCTCCGGAAAAAATTGAAAGAGTTGAATGAAAAGAACGGAGAAGAAAATGACAACTTGTGCCACGAATGAAATTGAAAGCATCTTTAGAAGCAAGGTTTAAACGGAGTTGTTGAGAAAATCAACAACGAAAAGAATAAGCTTGTTGTGGTCTTATAGGTAACATCTCAAGATCATAAGGTGATAACCGGCCACAAACGGAAATGGTTGGATAGTTGAGAAGAACGAAGAAATGCAAGACTCCACTTCAAAAGAATATGGAGAATTAAATAAACTTCGAGACGCGAGAAGAAAAGATACTTGAAATTCTCCAACAAAATCTTGATGAACTCTTGAAGAATGAAATAAATCATGAAGAACCACCATGAAGAACTCCGGGGGCAAAAGGATGATGAGATAGAATGAAGGATGAAAGAATAAGATTAAAGCCTTGAAGTGATTTAGATGGAAGGTTCCGACGAAATGGCCTAGGAAATTTCAACTCCGGAAAAGAAAGATGAAAACACTTGGAACTAGAATTTATTCCTCACGAACAAACTCCGGAGGAAGGGATCAATCACTTGGATGAACTAAGAATAAGAATTACGTTATGCTTATCCTCATCAAATTTAATTGATGACAACCAGAGTTGGCATGCAACTTATTTTTGTTGAAAAAGGATTAAGGGGGATATAGCACAAAACTTGAGAAAGTCTTACTGAACCACCGGTATGATTGGAAAGAACAAATGGATTAAAATGACAATCAAAGAAAAAGAATCTTGAACGAACCGGGAAGAAAGAGAATGAATCACCAGGAAGAGTTAGAAGAACTAATATGCTAGAGGGGATTTAGATGCAAAAGAACAAAAAGATCATGATCTAATTAAAGAACACTTGAACGAAGCACCGGGATATTTGGATAACGGTAGCTGAAATGTGAGGAAGAAGAATTCTTCTGGAATGATGGCCTCCGGATGATCGAGACGGAAAAACAACTCTTGAAATACTCCGGATGGATGAAAAGAATATCTGACAAATGGAATAATTCGCAAGGATAACATGAAGCTAGAACCACAAAACTTCGAGAGAACAGACAAGATTTAGAGGAAAAACTCTTCTTCGGTCTTCAAAAGACGACGAGAAACACCACCAAAATTTCTTAAGGCACTCCGAGGAAATGAAAAAGCGAAGAGGTTGAGGCGACAATGAAAATGATTTGAAACTGATCTTGGAAAAGATCTGACTGATGAAATTCATACTTACGTCAAACTTCGAAAGGGATTTGAGAATAGCTCTGGGAAATTAGAAGAGTCAGGTAAGATCTTGGGAAATGACCTGTGGGTTAGGGCCCACTAAAAGAAAACACCGTTGAAAAAGGATTGTTGAACAGGTAGATGATGCACCGGAACAATTGAAATATTTGAATGAGGTGATAACCTCAAATTAATTGGAACACAGACGAATCTCCTGAGATGTATTGAACTCTGGAATGATTGAATGGCGAGAGGCAAACGAGTAAGGAGAACACTTGATCCAAGTAAAAGAATGTGATCAACACCGAAAAACTTGAATTGAGTGCACCGGAAAAAGAAAGGGATGAAGAATGACGAACAAGACGAGAATTCACCGGTTGAAATAATTGAGGGAAGACTAAAGAGGATTCGTACGAATGAAATTGATGCTCGAAACAGACTCAGGCTCCGGGAAGAAGAGGGTGGGAGGGCGAGAAAACAAAGACAACTTGGAAGGGGAAAAGACGAAGAATAACTTCAAGAGGAAACACCGTTTGAAAGAATGCAAATGCTTCACACGAGTAGGATGGACACTCGATTACGGACTCCAGCTCCGAGGAGAAAAAGGGGTGGGCGGGTGGGAAAAAGAAAACAACTGAGGATTGAACTTGGCAACGACAAAGAGGCTCTTGACGAGAAATGCACCGGATAAAAAGAGCTGAGAACCAACGATCGGAAAACCAACTGCGTGATGCCAAATAAAATTTTGAAGCGGAAGAGGACTAATTCAAAACACCTACGTCAAGATTCCTCACCAGAGCGACGAAGGGGCTGAGAAGTAACAAGAATTCCTACTCTTCGATATAACTAGACTACAAAAACAGTTTTCTTCTAGACTCGACAACGGCCAAACTACACGATCAATCAAGGGGGCTCCTATGGTCGGTCGAGGCTCTGATACCAACTTGTCACGCCCAATATGCGATACTATCCTAAAGAGACACGAAGGTCCTACAAAAGATAGAACCGCATATTGATATGCTTTTGCAAGGTGGATATCATTACATCAGCATTACAAAATAGATGGGGATACATACAAAAGGCATACAATGCCACACGAATACAACATCATCTTACATAAAAGCACCATCCGACTATGGATGAAACACAAACAGAAACTCAAATGACATCCACCTTGCTAGCCCAGGCTGCCGACCTGGAACCTATCCCCTGATCGAAGAAGAAACAGAAGAAGAACTCCAAAACAAGTAAACATCGCTCTCGCGTCAAGATCATCGCATAACATGTACCTGCAACTGTTGTTGTAGTGATCTGTGAGCCACGAGGACTCAGCAATCCCATTACCATGGGTATCAAGACTAGCAAAGCTTAATGGGAAAGGAAGGGGTAAAGTGGTGAGGTTGCAGCAGCGACTAAGCATATATGGTGGCTAAGATACGCAAATAAGAGCGAGAAGAGAAACAACAGAACGGACGAGAAGCTAGAAGTGATCAAGAAGTGATCCTGAAACTACTTATGTTCAGACATAACCCAAAACTGTGTTCACTTCCCGGACTCCACCGAAAAGAGACCATCACGGCTACACACGCGGTTGATGCGTTTTAATTCGAATCTGGTGTCAAGTTATCTACAACCGGATATTAACAAATTCCCATCTGCCACATAACCGCGGGCACGACTCTCGAAAGTTTATACCCTGCAGGGGTGTCCCAACTTAGCCCACCACAAGCTCTCACGGTCAACAAAGGATATGACTTCTCCGAGGAAGACCCGATCAGTCTCGGAATCCCGATTTATAAGACATTTCGACAATGGTAAAACAAGACCAGCAAAGCCGCCCGATGTGCAGACAATCCCGATAGGAGCAGCACATATCTCGTTCTCAGGGCAACACCGGATGAGCAATCCGTACAACTAAAACCAGACCTCAAGTTTCCCTGTGGGGGCGCTGCAAAGGGCTCTGGTTCGGACCAGCACTTAGAGAAGCATTGGCCCGGGGGGGCTAAAATAAAGATGACCCTCGGGTTGGCCGACCCAAGGGAAAGATAATAGGTGGTTTTGAGGCAAATGGTAAAACCAAGGTTGGGCCTTGCTGGAGGAGTTTTATTCAAAGTGAACTGTCAAGGGGGTCCCATAAATCACCCAACCGCGTAAGGAACGCAAAATCAAGGAACATAACACCGGTATGACGGAAACTAGGGCGGCAAGAGTGGAAAAAAACACCAGGCATAAGGCCGAGCCTTCCACCCTTACCAAGTATAATGATGCATTAATTAAATAAAAGATATTGTGATATCCCTACGATAATCATGTCCACCATGGAGCAATCTTCAACTTCACCTGCAACTAACAACGCTATAAGAGGGGCTGAGCAAAGCGGTAACATAGCCAAGCAATGGTTTGCTAGGAAAGGTGAAAAGGTTAGAAGCTGACATGGCAATTTGGGGAGGCTTGAAGAACAAGTGATAGGAAGCGCAGCATAGCGATAGAACGAAGCAACTAGCATAGCAATGATAGTAATGAGATCCAAGGTGATGGTCATCTTGCAAGCATCATGAAAATATGCTACAGCACCCCAACATTAAAACAAAAGGAATGGACATGATGTACAGGTAAAGCATGACAAAACATGAACACTGAGCTATCTCCAGAAATCACTAAAACATGCTCCAAAGGACATGGCAAGATTGCAAATAATAACAGTTTACAGACTTAGCAGAAATAACATCAGGTTGCAATGTTTAGAGCTATCAAACAACATGCTACAGGAACTTATCATGGCAAACAAAGGCATGGCATGCTAAAACTAAAGACACAGAACAAAACTCCCTTACTGAACTAATTCCAAAGATCAACAGAAAATATGGTAGCATCCATGCAAACATGGCAAGTGATATGACAGATTCAGACATGGCAGGAACAACAATAAGTAGGCATGTTGGTGAGCTTGTACCACTCACCACAGAGCAATACATGGCATGACAAGGTAACCAACAGTAAGAAGACACATTTATGGAGCTAAACATGGCGAGAGCAAGTTCATAGGGTTCATGGATCACTAGTTGTAGGCATGGCAAAACTGAACTTAATGTTAACAGGCTGATAGCAACATTATTTAGCAACTTTGGAGCATGATATGAACAATCTACAACAAGCTATAAATGCAACCAGGGGCATGGATGGATAGAGCATGACATGTGTAACAAAACATCCTTACTGAACATCTCCAGTTTATGCATAGAATGACTTGTAGCAGCAGGTTTACATAGCATCATGGTATAACAGTTTCAGCCTAGCAAAACAGCAACAGCAAGTACCCTACTTCACGAGCTCGGTCCACTCTCTACAAGGGACAAAAAAATACATGGATTGCACCACTGTAAGGATGGCATGATGTAGCTCAAAACTCATGTAGACATCAAGCTCATAAGATGCACACACAAATTGCAATGAAAAAGACAAATCACCAAGTTCTGTTAACAGACAGCAGTTAACATCATATAGCACTCTTGCAACGATGATTAGGGCATCAAGATGAAACCAAACAAGCATGACACAATGGAACACAATGAAGAGCACATCATGATGAACCCTTTTGTTTATCGTGCATGCAAAACGGATCTACGGATGAGGAGTTATGGCATGATGAACAGGGCATGAAAATGCAAGAAACTGGGGACTTAGGGAAATTTCGGGGTCAACCTTCAGATTTGACCGGTTCCGGATCTGGGCTGCCCCGGGCCCGAGGTTCACCGGAGTTGTGCCGGAGATGCGCCGGAGATGGGGGAGCCGGCCAGAGAGGAGGGATCCGGCGAGGGCGACGGCGTGCCGGCGACTGGAGGAGCCGGGGTGAGGCCCGGGCGGCGAGGCACGGGGCCGGCGAGGCGGCGGCCAGAGCTCGTCGGCGGCAGGGCGCGCTACAAGGCGCGAGGTGGCGGGCGACCGCGGCGCGGTCGGGCGGCGATGCGGGTCGGGGGGGGCCAATCCGGGCCGCGGCGGGCCGGCGGCGGGGCACGGTGGAGAGGCTGCGGTGCTGACACGTGGCGGCGTCTCGTTGGTGCGGGCGGCGGCGATTTTTGTCCGGCAAGGGATGGACACGTCTGGCGGCGGCGGGGGAAGAAATCTAGGGTTTCATGTGCGATTTGGACGGGGGAGGCACATATTTATAGGTAGAGGGAGCTAGGAAACTCCAAATGGAGTGTAGTTTTCGCCCACACGATCGTGATCGAACTACTGAGAGCATGGAGCTGACTTAGATGGGTTATTGGGCCACTTTGGAGGGGTGTTGGGATGCAACATAAAGAGGCCTTTACGGCTACCCGGTTAACCGTTGGAGTAAGAAACGGACTCCAAATGACACGAAACTTGACAGGCGGTCTACCGGTGGTGTACCAAGACCGCTTGGCAAACCTCAGTCCATTCCGAGAATGTTTAACACCCGCACATGAAAAGAGGCAAAACGGGGCGCCGGGGGACATAGGAGTGTGGGATTGCAAAACGGACAACGGGGAAAATGCTCGGATGCATGAGACGAACACGTATGCAAAATGAGATGCACATGATGACATGGCAAAATGCAACACGCAAGCAAATGACATGGCAAATGCAACACGCAAGCAGTTGACAAGGCAATGAAGGCGAATAACTGGCAGACACCTCGCGCATTGAATCCGGGGCGTTACAATGCTATCCTCATAATAAATTTGCTCATCAATACTTGGGAGGCTAAAAATACATTCTTCATTAATCATAGCATCTCCAAGCTTGGGACAAACTTTAATTGCAGCAAATAAATTCTCAAACATGTCATTCTCATCAAACATAGCATCCCCATGCTTGGGTCTTTTCATACCATAAGCATAATCACTCTCATCATTAATAGTATGAATAGCACCAATAGTATAGCAATTATTATCATCACAATGAGTAATAGGAGAAACATCATTTGGGAGGGGTACCTTTTTACCTTTGCTTCTACGTCTTTTCTTTTTCTTCTTCGCATCATGTGTGGGGTTAATTAACCCTCTTTTTGGAGCTCCTTATTAATGAGATTGATTGGATAGAAGGCTCCTCCTCGTTACCTGATTCATCATAAGAAAGAATAGGAGGATATTGGGAAATCTCTTCCCTTTCATTAGTATTCTCTTCATCTTCTATTTGTTTTCTTGATTTTATGTAATTGGCAATGTAAGAATTTTCAATGCAATTCACCGCACAATACATATAAATTTCCTCTAGATCAAAATCAAGAACTTTATCAAGTACAAACTTTGGAAGATTCTTAGTTAAACGTTTCATTTCTTCATAACCCATAAGCAAACTAAGTTCATTATGATGTGCAAGGGAAATCAAGTCATCACAATCTTTGGACACGATTCGATCATGAAACAATTTGCATTGGGTATTTAAATGATCACGTTCATTGCAACACTACTAGAAAAAGGGCTATAGATGGGATTGACACTAATGGCGCACCAGACAAGTGGTGCGCCATTAGTATATACTAATGGTGCACCACCTTCTGATACGCCATTAGTGTTGAAACTACTAATGGCGCACCTGGCCCAGGGTGCGCCATTAGTATCAAAAAAAAAATTTGAACTAGTGCGCCTGTCCAAACATACTAATGGCGCATCCAGACGAAGTGCGCCATTACTAGTTGTAAATAGTAATGGCGCACCTGTCAGAAAGTGTGCCACTAATGTTGTTTTTTTTATTATATTTTTTATTCCTTTTTTTGCAAAACTACTAATGGCGCACTGTACCACCGTGCGCCATTACTAGTTTAAACTAGTAATGGCGCACTGTGGGACAGTGCAACATTAGTATGTTTTTTTTTGCAAAACTACTAATGGCGCACCACCAGAAGGTGCGCCATTAGTAACCTGGATTACTAATGGCGCATTTATGGTGGGTGCGCCATTAGTAAGTGGGCAGCAACAAGATATTTTGGACAGCTCTCCTACCCACACTCACTTTCTCCCCACTTCATTCTCTCCACCGCATCCTCCTTGTCTCGGGTGCCTCCTCTTTTTCACCTCATTTCCACCATAGATTCATTCAAATTAAGTGGTTAAATTACCTTGTTTTGATAGGTAAGTAAGGGGCGAAGCTATATTTATGTTGTTCTCCCTACAACAATGTGCACATGCACGTTTTATGGCCTAGCTAGATCTATGTATGTTCGTGGTGTTGCATATGTTTGTGGTGTTGCATATGTGTTTGTGTTTGGAGGTGTACCGGTATTTGAAATGCGATAGTTGCCAATATTTTGCCGGAATGTTGATTCATTTCCGTTTCGGCGAGAATTTTGGCATTAAGCATTCTTTTTGGTCCTATTTTTAGGGAAAGTCATGCCAAATTTTTTCTTGGTTCTAAAATATCGTTTTGCTCTACCCCGCAGGCGACCATGGTCCGCACGATGACCGAAGGCATCGTGAATAGGTTTTTGAGGTCCACGAAGGCCGAGATGCTTCAAAAGAATGAGATGGAGATAAGATGTCCGTGTCGAAGATGCAAGCTGAAGAGCCTTATTGCGGACCCGGATTCCGGGCAGGTGCGGGACCACCTGCTCTTGTGTGGTTTCATGGATGGCTATCGGTGGCAAGGTGATGAAGATGACTACAAAGTCGTCCATGGGGGCCGGGCAAGAAATGAGGAAGGGCAGCAAGACAACCACCGCGGCTCGGGCGGGCGAGAAGACGAAGAATCCCCAGGAGATGATCATGACGATGATGCTATACATAGTCATCATGTAGAAGATGCAGGACATGATGATGAGAAAGATGCCGGAGCAGACGACAGGCATGATCATGAAGATGATGATGCCGGCAGAGCAGACGACGCTGGACCATCGATGGGCTGGGTGCAGGACCCTCATATTCAAGAGCTGCTTCTCAAGCAGACGGATAACGCAAGAGCTGCCGCCCGAGAGAAAGCCAAGATGGATCAACTTGAGTTAGACGCGGTTACTCCATTGTATGAAGGATGCAGGCCCGAGGATACCCGCCTGAAAGTAACGCTCATGGCTCTGGAGATGAAGGTAAAACACAAAATGACCGACGCATGCTTCGACGAGAACATGTCATTCTGGCACGAACGTCTTCCCAAGGGGAACAAGTGCCCGACCAGTTTGGAGGAGGCGAAGAAAATCGTGTGTCCTCTGGATTTACCGCACGTGAAATACCATGTGTGCATGAACAATTGCATCATTTATCGGGATGAGCACGCGGAGTCTACCATATGTCCGGTGTGCGGCGTCACTCGATACAAGAAGAGGAAGAAAGCTCCTCGAAAAGTGGTGTGGTACTTTCCGATCACTCCTCGTCTGCAGCGGTATTTCGCGGACCCTAAGGTAGCAAAGCTCCTGCGTTGGCATGCGGATAGGGAGGAGAAGAAGCGAGAAGATGACGCAAATGATCCGGAGATAGATAAAAAGACAAGATGCTGAGTCACCCTAAGGATGCGAGCCAGTGGCAAGCATTGAACTTCGAATACCCAGAATTTGGGAACGATCCAAGGAACATCGTGCTGGGCGCGAGCCAGAGAAGCACACATAGCACCTGGCCTGTGTTTGTGTGGATGTACAACCTTCCCCCCTGGTTGTGCATGAAGAGGAAGTACATTCACATGAGTATGCTAATTGAAGGGCCGAAACAACCAGGGAACGACATCAATCTGTATCTGGGGCTGCTGAAAGAGGAGCTTGACACGCTGTGGAAAACGCCAGCCAATACGTGGGACGCCGCAGAGAAAGAATATTTCCCTATGAGAGCCGTACTGGAAGATCCACCGTGTGCCTCACAGCCTTGATGTCATGCATATCACGAAGAACGTGTGCGAGAGTCTGCTTGGTACCCTGCTCAACAAGCCAGAGAGGACCAAAGATGGGCCGAAAGCAAGGGCAGACTTGAAATCAATGGGCATCAGGCAGGAGCTTCACGCTAATGATGATGATGATGATGATGATGATGAGGCGAAGCAGGACACAGAAAGTCGTCGCAAAGGCAAAAAGGCCAAGAAGACCGGAAATGACTACCCTCCCGCGTGCTTCACTCTAAGTCAGGAGGAGATCGAGCAGTTTTTCACCTGCCTCCTAGGAGTAAAACTTCCTTACGGTTACGCGGGGAAGATAAGCAGATACCTAGACCCAGCGAAGCAGATGTTCAGTGGGATGAAGTCTCACGACTGTCACGTGTTGATGACGCAGATACTTCCAGTTGCAATCCGTGGGATCATGGACGCGCACGTCCGTGAAACGCTATTTGGCCTATGCAACTTTTTCAACGTCATCTCTCGGAAGTCGATTGGCGTGAGGCAACTCAGAAGGCTACAGGAAGAGATCATGGTGATACTATGCGAGCTTGAGATGTACTTCCCGCCCGCATTCTTCGACGTTATGGTGCATCTCCTGGTCCATATAGTGGAGGATATCGTCCAACTCGGGCCGACGTTCCTGCACAGCATGATGCCGTTCGAAAGGATGAATGGTGTCATCAAAGGATACGTTCGCAACTTCTCACGTCCAGAGGGAAGTATAGCCAGGGGCTTTCTGACCGAAGAGTGCATCACCTACTGCACGAATTATCTAGGCATCGAGAACCCCGTTGGTCTGCCTGTCAACAGGCACCTCGGCAGGCTCGCTGGATGGGGTCACCGTGAGGGTCGCCGCAAAATGCATGCCGACGTCAGCTGGTTGTGTGGCCGGCAAAGGCTTGTCGACAAAATGGGGGTCATACTATACCGCTGGTGTGCGGAAGGAGAAAAAGACCAGCTCGGAAAGCCAGGCGCGCGAGGTTCAAGAACTCAAGGCACAGGTGGCGCAGATTCCGGAGATTGTCCAAGAGCAAGTGGAACAACGACTCGGAGCGACGATCACCGCCATTGTGCCTACCTTGATCTCGGGGTTGAGTGCATGGATTGCGGGCGGCCAACAGGGGCCGCCCCCGATTCCTAGCTTCACGGCCAGCAACTCGCATAATGCGATGGCGGGGCCATTGGTGCCTCCGGCGGAGGCGGCACTGGTGTCTTCGACGCCGCCACCAGGTGTACGCCGGCCGGCACCTCTGCAGCAAGCGGCCCCTCCGTCAACTGCACGCCCGCCGTTGGCGGTGCCTCGACATTAGCCGAGCTCGACGCCATCATCACGGTAACTAATTAAGCCTCTCTCGGCCGAGGACTTCATCTCCTTGCCTTTGACTGGGCATCCCAGACGCCCTACATGTTTTCGCAGGGCGCCGCCGATGTTCCGTGCACTCTCCTCCACTTCGTGAACAACGAGTTGGTCGATGTCGCCAAGGGCAAACTCGTTCAACCGGGCAACTCCTTGTTCCAGGTACCCAGATGCCACCCAACTTGTTTAGGGTTCAACTGGTTCGGGTGCTGCCAGGCTGCGACGAGTTGTTACCTCCGATTCGACCCGTCGAGGCCGACGATGATGACGTGATGACCCTTAGCGCCTGCCTGAGCTGGCCCCTGCTTTGGCCGAAGAGCCAGATTCGTTTGGGGGCGGGGGACAACACCCCAAAGACAACACCTCCAGTCATGCCGGTGCCAAGTCGGCCCCATGGCAAGACCGCCGCAACGGTGCCGGACATCCCTATGCCACTGGATCCAAACATGCATATGGCACAGGATCAGAACGACGACGACGACGACGACGATACATTTGGCAACGTCGATCAGTACTTTGCCGATCATGGGTACGATGGCGACTTCATGGGGCCTCCTTCTCAAGAACCCAACCCAACAAAAGACGTGTGCGATCTAGCTGGTACCGCGGAGAAGCCAAGTTGCAACAGGCGCTGTCTGGCGTTCAGCTCTCAGGAGACGCCTCCAGCTGCCGACTTCACCGAGCCTCAGATAGGCGAGGTGCGAAATATTATCAGCCCCAACACACTCAAGAAGGCGGTCTGTGAGCAGAACTCGGTCCCATTACAGAAGAAGAAGAAGGCACGCAAAAGAAAGACTAAGAAGGGTGCGAGCCAGACGGCATCGAGTACGATCCGTGCTCAGGACGGGCCACCTTCACCTAAGGATATCTCGAGGAGGGTGCATGTGGCGGGTAGGGTGATGCTACCGACAAATATGCTCAATGCTGCAACCGGTGCTATGCGGAGTCTGCATGACAGTGTTCTTTCTTTGGAGAAGCGGCGTCTCAGAGAGAAGGATGTGGCATACCCGGTTTTCGCAGCCAAGGTGCCAGAGGGCAAGGGCTTTGTGGATAACTCCATCAGGCGTACGATCGTCCTGTGGTTTGATGACATCCACGCTATGTTGAACCTTCATCCGCTGCACTACACCTTCGTTCAGCTATTTTCGCTGAGTATGGAGATGCGGATCATTCGCGACAAGACCCCGGACATCGTGATAGTCGACCCCTTCTACATGCGTGCCAAGATCTTGGGCAGCGCTGGGGACCAGCAAGTCGCGAGTTCTTACCTCGAAGGCATCATTCTGGCAAACCAAGATAAGGATAACTTCCTCGTGCCTTACTTTCCCGAGTAAGTCCTCCCCTCAACCTGCCTGTAACATATGAATTCTTAGATTTCGATCGTTTTTCTTTTAACATTCTGTGTTCTCTGCAGTGACACACATTGCACGCTCATCCTCCTAAGCCCCAAATATTCCATGGCCACGTATTTCGACCCGGACCGTCAGTCGAACGTAGACTACACAAATGTCAAGAAGGTTCTTGATGATGTTCTCCCCGGCTACGCCAAATCTGGAGGCACCTTCACCAAGCCTATTCGTAAGTACGGCAAGCACGTGTTCTCCCACAATACGATGTTCTGCTGCGTCAAGCAGCCGCCTGGCGGTCAGAAGGTGCCTACTACGCCATCCATCACATGCGGGCGATCGTACGGGACCATCATCAACTTCTGCTACCAAGTAAACTGAAAGATTGGGCAAAGAGCGTGTCGGCAATCTAGGACGCGAACCTCTGGCAAGAATTCTTTCGCATCCAGTCGGAGTTTGCGGAAATCATCCATCAAGATGTCCTTCGTACCTCGGGGCAGTTCTACCTCAAGAATCAACCGTCCAACAGTGAGATCGACACAATGCTACAAATGCGGGCTGACAACGACTGTTATTTCATGACTCCCATGATAGACGGCGGCTTCATCCACGCTCCGGTCCCTTGAGTCGAGTCGAAAGCAGTGATGCTGTGTCTAGTTCTGAAACATCGATTGGCTCATGTTATAATTAAACTTTAATGAACTTGTAGTATGTCTCTTTGGTTTCGAGAGTCGTTCAACTTAGATGTAATCGATGCTATTAACGTCTTGCTTTTCTCTTCCGATCGTTCTGTTGCATACTTATATATTGCTTATGTATTGTCTGTGAATTGGTACTAACGTTTCATTTGGCTAGTGCATAGCGATGCCGACGTATGTCGTGTACAAGGGTAAGGTTCCCGGAGTCTACGACGACTGGGAGGAGTGTCGGAGACAGGTTCACCGATTCAGCGGAAACAGTTACAAAGGGTACACCACTAGGGCCGAGGCCGAATCTAGATACGCCCGCTATCTAGCGGGAGAGGGGAGGGAGTGTTGGAGGAACCGGATGAAGACGAGTTTCATCGTGATGATGCTCATCGTGATGACCGCAGCTCTCTTCTATGTGATGGTAGTTTAGATGATCGATATCGACTTGTAATGTGAAGACAAACTCGCTACTCGCGGTCTCGAGACTTGTAATATAATGTTCTATCTTTGTTCGGTCTTTTCAATTCGGAGACTAATATGATGAATTGTATTCGGAGACTAATATGATGAATTGTATTCAAAGACTAATCTTCTATTGTATTCGATGAATCTGTTGTTGATGTGTGTTGTCTATATTTTGTCAAATTATACATTTTGTAACCTGTGCAAAAAACATAAAATAAAAAATAAAAAAAACCTAATATTCATACTAATGGCGCATCACATCACAGTGCGCCATTAGTATGAGAAAGTATACTAATGGCGCATCACCAATCAGTGCGCCATTAGTATGCCGAGGTTACTAATGGCGCATCTTGTTGCTGTGCGCCATTAGTATGCTAGAGCACCTGGGTATACATGGCCCCTGGGAGGCATACTAATGGCGCACTTATGTATACACTAATGGCGCATCAGTGGTGCGATACTAATGGCGCACCAAGGGTGCGCCATTAGTAAAATATACTAATGGCGTGGCACTAATGGCGCACCACTAATGCGCCATTAATGACCAAATTAGGTGTGCCATTAGTAGGCCTTTTCCTAGTAGTGCAAAGTTCACAAGGATGGCAAAGAAATTTTAAATTTTCAGCACAAACTTCTAGCCTCTCTTGCAACCATAGTTTCTAAATACTTATGCCTCTTGCAAAATCTATCTTCCTTATTTGGTGTGTACTTGCAAACTCTATGCACTCCACAAAAGTTGACATGCTTATAAGAGACATTTTCATCATGACTTGTGTAATCATCACTAGTACTATGGATATTCAAAGAGTTCATACTAACAACATTGCAATCATGCTCATCATTCAAAGATTTAGTGCCAAACATTCTAATGCATTCTTCTTCTATCACTTTGGCACAATTATCGGAATCCTTATTTTCATGAAAGATATTAAAAAGATGAAGCATATGAGGCACCCTCAATTCCATTTTTTATAGTTTTCTTTTATAAACTAAACTAGTGATAAAACAAGAAACTAAAATATTCGATTGCATGATCTAAAGATATACCTTCAAGCACTCACCTCCCTGGCAACGGCGCCAGAAAAGAGCTTGATGTCTACTACACAACCTTCTTCTTGTAGACGTTGTTGGGCCTCCAAGTGCTGAGGTTTGTAGGACAGTAGCAAATTTCCCTCAAGTGGATGACCTAAGGTTTATCAATCCGTGGGAGGCGTAGGATGAAGATGGTATCTCTCAAACAACCTTGCAACCAAATAACAAAGAGTCTCTTGTGTCCCCAACACACCCAATACAATGGTAAATTGTATAGGTGCACTAGTTCGATGAAGAGATGGTGATACAAGTGCAATATGGATGATAGATATAGGTTTTTGTAATCTGAAAATATAAAAACAGCAAGGTAGCAAGTGGTAAAAGTGAGCACAAACGGTATTGCAATGCTAGGAAACAAGGCCTAGGGTTCATACTTTCACTAGTGCAAGTTCTCACAACAATAATAACATAACTAGCACATATGCCTGTGCGTTGCAACGGGAGAGATATTTTCTATGATAAGCAACGGGAGAGATAATTGATGTGTCCACCAAAAACGATCCCTGCAGCGGTGCGACAGAGCAAGAAGTTGCGGTCTTCTCGCGGGTCATGTTTGTCCCGCGAGATCCTGGTAGTAATGAGATTGCCCGCGAGATCCTGGTAGTAATGAGGTTGGTTGGCATGGCGGCGACCACCCAACTCGTGCCTTTTTTTCTCGGGGCCAGCCTCCATCTCGGGGTTCTGGGTGCCTCCTCATTTGGTAGCTATGTGGTGACACTGAGGCACAGTTGCTTCGACCACTCTCTCCTACCATTGTGTAACCCGGTGGATTACTAATTGTAGATCATAAATCCTATTTCATTAGCATATTTAGTGCATAACCAGGTATCAACGTCCCTTCTTTATGAGGGTTTATTCCATTTTATTATTTTAGCGTTCACATGCCCACAACCTTTTTATTTGAGCCAAACCAACATATTCTCTTCAATTGGCACTTTCAAGCTACCACCGGTAATAATTTATGGAGTCCCTGCTCATGATTGTCGAGATAACTTCCTTATTTTGGTACAACCTTATTTGCAGACAACCTATGGACACATAAAAACTGGCGGGATTTAGTATAAAGTTCCAAGGTGATACTATTCTCATCATAAATGCAAAAAAGCGGAGTTGGTTTCGTCCATCAGCACAATTGAGAAGGTCAATAGTTCAACCCCATGGGAGCTTAAATTTTTATGTAACAAAGCCACCTAGCTCAGTTGCACCCACCCGAGAAGCTGGATGCAACGTCGCAAGTTCTATTCCTTACGGCCGCCAAATATTTTTGGCTTCCTCGGGGAGGATCGATGGGCCAGATGTGGACGACCCAGTAGGCAGTGCGACTAAGGTCTAATACATCTTGTGCGATGGAGCATTTATTTTTGCTTTTTCTTGGGCTAACTACGTGGGAGATATTATATGATGCTAGTGAGTGGGACACACATCCTTTCGTGTATGGGCCAGCGCACTGGCAGGCATAAGGACGCCCTGTGTTTGTAAGACGCCAGTAAAAATCCAAACATAAATATGAGTAGAAGTATGGAATTCATGCCCTCAAAGACCTGACCACGTGCTGCTACCACTCGAACAAATGAGTCCTGCTAACCACTGGCTAGCACGAATATTTAAGAACATACTGCAATGTTAGATTAGACTAAATTTTTGATTTTTTTTAACTTTTCAAAAAATATAAATTTCTGAATGTTCTGGGAAACATGAATAATGTGGGGAATCCCAAACAAAATTTTAAATTTTGTATATTTTTTGAAATACACAAAAATTGAAACATTTAAAGTTCACAAATTTACTTGCAAACATGAAACTTTTTAAAAACATGAACATTTTTTAAATTTGTGAACAATTTTTGAAAATCAAACATGTTTCGAACATTCAGAATGTTTTTACGCTATGTGTTTCTTTAAACTCAGACATTATTTGGAATTTAGGAACATTTCACAAAAACAATAATATGTTTCGCATTTGAAACATTTTCTAAAATGCATTTTTTAAACAATGTTGAAAAACATCGGAAAACACAAAGAAAATTTCAATTTTTTAAATTTGTACCAATTTTTGGAATAAAAACAAAGATTTAAAGTTCGGAGCAGTTTTTAAAACAACATTTTTTCGAATTCTGTACATTTTTTCAAAAAATGATTTTTTTTCAAATTATGATTGTTTTTGAAAATATGGAATTTACGCAAAAAAGGAAAAAGAATATAATCTTGGAAGGTAAGAAAAAAGACACAGGAAAGAAAAACAGAAAGGAATAGAAAAAGAAAAATGGAAACAAAATATAGAAAAAAAACAAAAGCATGTCAGGTCAGCTTTGGCGCCCTGTATAAAACTCCGGCTATTTATCGCTCGTGCGAGATATAGAGTTTTTCCTGTTGCTTGTGCAGTAAAATTAATTGGCTGTGGCTTTGCTGGGCCACAGTGAGGTTGGCCCACGTTTGATATTCTGTCATTTTTCATTTTTTGAATAGATGAACGGACAATTTTTTAGTACCACCTCAGATAGAAAAATAACTTTTCGATGGTGAACAGATGAAAATTTCAAACTTGGAGCACTTTTTAAAATGCAATTTTTTCTTAGGAATCATCAACAATTTTGTAAAATACAATATTTTTGAAAAATGGGAACGTTACTTTTCATTCAAAAATTTCAGTTTCCTTTCCAGCTAGCTCACATGCGAATTTATCCGTCCTTCAACCGGCATAATAGATCCATATTTCATACATCTTATCACTACATGTAGTTTCACACACATTTATAAATTGGCACGACTATATGTAAAGGGCATTGTGGGGTTATTTAAAATATTATTACGTGGAATTTGTGAACATTTCACTATAACAAGAACATTTTTCTAATTTGGAACATTTTTGAAACTACAATTTTTTTTGAAACTATCGAAATTTTTGATAAAACACTAACATGTTTTCAGTTCTGTACAAATTTAGGAACGAGATTTTTTTTAGGAATATGCGAACATTTTTAAAATGGAAACAAAATTTTGGAATTCTAAACATTCTTTAAAAATTTGAACAAAAAAATAAATTCTAAACATTTTATAAAATTTTTAACTGAACAGAAAAGTAAAAAATAAGAATAAACTTAAAAGTAAAAAAATAAAGAAGAAAGAGGAAAAAGAGAAAGGAACATAAAAGTTTATATAGAAAAAGAGCACGAAAAGAAGGAAAACGGGCCGACCCAGTCCAGGGCTATCTGTGCGAAGCTCCGACTATCTGCCGCCGCATGGGCAGGGAAATAAGTGGGCTGACTTGACTGGGCTATAGCGCGCGACCCACGTACGAATTTCTGGACAAACCATATTTCTTTTTTCTATACATGGATGCATAAGAGATTAGTACCACCTCGGATAGTAAAAAAATTCGCTGGTGAACGGATGCAAAAATTGGGGAAACGCACCTTGCTTTATTAGTAGGTATAGATATAGATTAGATCATATAACAATCCCTCAACATGCAACAAAGAGTCACTCCAAAGTCACTAATAGCAGAGAAAAACGAACAGATTATTGCAGGGTACGAAACCACCTCAAAGTTATCCTTTCTGATCGATCTATTCAAGAGTCCGTAGTAAAACAACACGAAGCTATTCTTTCCTTCGATCTATCATAGAGTTCGTACTAGAATAACACCTTAAGACACAAATCAACCAAAACCCTAATGTCACCTAGATACTCCAATGTCATCTCAAGTATCCGTGGGCATGATTATACAATATGCATCACACAATCTCGGATTCATCTATTCAACCAACACAAAGTACTTCAAAGAGTGCCCCAAAGTTTCTACCGAAGAGTCAAGACGAAAACGTGTGTCAACCCCTATGCATAAGTTCACAAGGTCACTGAACCCACAAGTTGATCACAAAAACATACATCAAGTAGATCACGTGAATATCCCATTGTCACCACAGATAAGCACATGCAAGACATACATCAAGGGTTCTCGAATCCTTAAAGACTCAATCCGATAAGATAACTTCAAAGGGAAAACACAATCCACTACAAGAGAGTAGAGGGGGAGAAATATTATAAGATCCAACTATAACAGCAAAGCTCGCGATACATCAAGATCGTGCCAAATCAAGAACACGAGAGAGAGAGAGATCAAACACATAGCTACTGGTACATACCCTCAGCCTCGAGGGTGAACTACTCCTCCTCGTCATGGAGAGCGTCGGGATGATGAAGATGGCCACCGGTTAGGGATCCCCCCTCCGACAGGGTGCCGGAACAGGGTCCCGATTGGTTTTTGATGGCTACAGAGGCTTGCGACGGCAGAACTCCCGATCTATTGTGCTCCTGGATGTTTTCGGGATATATGGGTATATATAGGAGGAAGAAGTAGGTCAGTGGAGCTGCGAGGGGCCCACGAGGGTGGGGTGCGCGCCCAGGGGGGCGGGCGCGCCTCCCTGCCTTGTGGCATCCTCGCTTCTTCCTTGACGTCCACTCCAAGTCCTCTGGATCACGTTTGTTCCAAAAATAACTCCGCCGAAGGTTTCATTCCGTTTGGACTCCGTTTGATGTTTCTTTTCTGTGGAACACTGAAATAGGCAAAAGAACAGCAATTTGCACTGGGCCTTCGGTTAATAGGTTAGTCCCAAAAATAATATAAAAGTGTATAATAAAGCCCATTAAACATCCAAAACAGATAATATAATAGCATGGAACAATAAAAAATTATAGATACATTGGAGACGTATCAAGCATCTCCAAGCTTAATTCCTGCTCGTCCTCGTCCTAGAGATGCTCTTAGGTTTGCCGTCATCTAACAACATGACTTCCAGGACAGGATTACCATACCACTCTGGTGCGTACATGTTTTGGTCGACCTATGAGGTTCAGTAGTACCTTGATCTGAAGTTTCACGATCATCATCATTAGCTTCTTCTCTAGTTGGTGTAGTCATCAGGGGAACGGTTTTCTCTGATGTGCTAATTTTCAATTCGAGAGAAGGTACAACTACCTCGTCAAGTTCTACTTTCCTCCCACTCACTTCTTTCGAGAGAAAATCCTTCTCTAGAAAGGACCCATTCTTAGCAATAAAGATATTGCCTTTGGATCTGTGGTAGAAGGTATACCCAATAGTTTCTTTAGGGTATCCTATGAGGACGCACTTCTCCACTTTGGGTTCGAGCTTATCAGACTGAAGCCCTTTAACATAAGCGTCGCATCCCCATACTTTAAGAAACGACAACTTAGGTTTCTTACCAAACGATAGTTCACACGGGGTCGTCTCAACGGATTTAGACGGTGCCCTATTTAACGTGAATGCGGTTTTCTCTAATGCATAACCCCAAAATGATAAAGGCAAATCTATAAGAGACATCATAGAACGCACCATATCTAATAAAGTACGGTTATGACGTTCGGACACACCATTACGCTGTGGTGTTCCAGGTGGTATGAGTTGTCAAACAATTCCACGTTGTTTTTAATGAAGGCCAAACTCGTAACTCAAATATTCACCTGCGCGATCATATTGTAAAAACTTTATTTTCTTGGTACGCTGATTCTCCACTTCATTCGGAAATTCTTCAAACTTTTGAAATCTTTCGTACTTGTGTTTCATTAAGTAGATATACCCATACCTACTCAAATCATCTGTGAGGGTTAGAAAATAATGATACCCATCGCGTGCTTAAACACTCATCGGACCGCACGTACCGGCATGTATTATTTCCAATAAGTTATTGGCTTGCTCCATTCACTACAAAAAAAATACACTTCCATGATGATACTTGTTTGACACAGTAGGTCACATTTTCTATCATGCATGTACATCCATGACGATTTTATGACAGAATCAAGATAGTCATACGTGTGATGTCGTAGAAGTGTTCCATGACAATGCCAAAATTATCATCATGGAAGTGTCCACTTCCATGACGATAAATTCCGCATCATGGAAGTGCTTTCGTCAAGGGCAACCGACACGTGGCATCCACCATAACGGGTCATTGTTAAGCTATTGGGTTTGGTTTTGGATCCGATAACTCGCTAACAGCCATGACCAATGGCAATTTTCCACGTGTAAAATTCTCATTGGCCGACGGAACCATGTGTCATCTCCGCGTTGGCACAGATGTCGCTCATCCAATGGGCGAGATGTGCCTATGATATGTTGACACATGGACTGGCCCATAAAGATTAAATGGGCTGGCCTAACTAAAGGCCCACAAGATTTTGCAGACCATCATGGGCTGGCCCAGCTAAAGACCCACAAGATTTTGCAGACCATAATGGGCCGACCCAGCTAAAGGCACACAAGATTTTGAAGACACTAGTGGGTCGGCCCGTTAACAGGCTGCCATGTTTTGGGCCAAATGTCGGCCCATATTTGATCTGGTCCGTTAACAACCTGACACGTTCTGGGCCTAATAAGGGCCCATATGAGATCTGGCCCATTAATAGCCTGCCACGTTCTGGGCCATATTACGGCCCATATCAGATCCGACCCTTTAAGAGCATTTGGGCCAAATTGTGGCCCATATCAGATTCGGCCCGTCAACTGGACGTTGTGCTTTTGGGCCCACTTGTGGCCCAGTTAGGATTTATGTTTGCTAAAGGCCCATTTAGTAATATGGCATGATATTATATTCAGCATGTTAAAGGCCCGTTTAACATTTCAGCCCTATATTTATTTCGGTCTGTTAAAAGCCCGTCATATATTTGGGCTTAACTATGGCCCGCTTTGCATCCGTCCTCCTCACAGCCGATAATCTGATTGGGCCAAACAAAGACCAAGACAATTTTGGCTTGTTAACGGCCCATGATGTGATTGGCACAATCATGGGCCGGGACCTATTTCGGCCTGCTGTCGGCCCGTGAGCTGTTCGGCACATTTCAAGCCCAACCTACTTCTCAGCCTACTAAAAGCCCATTGAATTTTCTTGCTAAAATAGGGCCGCTGGTTAACTCGGCCTATTAAAGGCCCAAAACTACTAGTGGGCCAGTTTACATTTAGGCCTATTAACAGACCAAGATGACTGGGCCCATGATGCGGCCCATACATAGTGATTTGCATGACGACCCGATTATGTATCGTAATTTTACGGTTTGGCTGGTTTACTTTTCATGGAGCGAAGACAGGATATATATACAATAAAATAACTGTAGCATCGTGAATAAGAAAAAACCCAGGCTCTACAATAAAGAAATTACGATATATTACATCCACTGGGCATCAAAGTTCGCCACTATGATAATAAAGCACAAGCAGACAGCAGATTACATACACTAGGCATCAAAGATCACCACCAGTGCAAATAAACACGCCGACAAAATAATATACAAAACTAACAACAGTTCAATAGAGTTTAATAAAGGTTAGCCCTGCTCGGGAGCTGCAGCGCAAGCATCTGAGCAAGCTGATGCGACTGCACTTGTTTGACGCTTATATCCTCCTCGCTCTGAAAGAGAAACAAGCAGACAGATGACAGGTTTTGCATATATAAGTAATAGTGATGATAATTCATCACATTTATTATTGACAAATAAAGTGACACTGTTTAAAATAGCATTAACACAATATAGTATTGTTCAGGTTAAGACATGGCAGGAAATGACATTGTGAAGGAGTTGGCAGCTTCACGACACCACTGGATTACAGATCAAGAACTCATAAGTGTCAATGGTTAGTGTGCTGTCAATTTATCCCATTTCAGATTGGCAAATAAAGAGACGATTTGAATAATAGTAGAATGATATGACATTGTTCATAGTTAAGACATTGCAGAATATGACATCGTGTTGTAGTGGGTAGGTTCACCACACCATTGGATTACGGATCAAGAACAGAAGCATACATGCAGTGCAAAAGAAGATCACTTGCTCTGCATAGTTTAATTTACATGGTATGAAAAAGGAACTTGGTTGTACAACTGAAAAATTAAATTGAGAAGGACAAACTTTTGTTTATGAACTACATAATAAACTTTAAACATGCAATTTGATGCAAACACCAAAAATAAACAGTTGTTGCAGTCATGCCTAACCAATATACACAACAAAGGTTGAAGGATTGAGAAGGACAAAGTTACATTAGTGGTGAAGACCGGCTCTATAAAGCCCTTGTCCATGCTGATGGGGGGAGGGCAATTCAAGAATTTTACCATAGAATCTTCTTCATAAGCACTGCCCTTATTCTACATTTTGTTAAGAGTAAATATAGATGTGATAATATTAGAAAAAATGGAGAATATGTAAGATAATATGAAGAGTGATGCTACATAACCAAGTAGCTATAAATGTAAGTACAACGATACGGGCAAAAGGTACATCCAAGAGCAATGCAGAGACAAACTTCTTCAGTACCATCGGTGTTATCCAACCTTCTGGTAAGAGTAAATATAGATCTGATGTCTAGAAAATGGAGGGCAAAGGAAAATAAGCTGCAGAGTGATGGTACATGAACAACTAGCTGTCAATATCAGTACACTAATAAAGGATAGCAGATACTTATAAGAACAATGCAGAGCTAAACTTTTTCATTGGCATTAGATATATTCTACACTAATGTAACCGTTAATATAGATCAGATAATTTGGAGTGAAAAATTGATAAGCAAGCTATCATGCATACTACTATCACATAATGAACAAAGTATGAATGCAAGTACAGTGATGTAGGACAACAGGTACTAACAAGAGCAAAGCAGCTCGCAGCATATTTGTGATATCCTATCGTCCTTTTCAAATCGGAATTCTTCTTCAAGCAAATTTCCTACAAAAGAGATCCGTAAGGAACATGCGGAAAAGTAGAAGTTCAAATTGTCATGTGATATCATAGACAGTACCTCATCCTGGGAACGAGACCAGTGCATAACAAGGTTTTTCCATTCAATGTCTTCTAAATTTAGCACAGGAGACCTCACCGGAAATTCATTTATAGACTTGCCATCAGTGTGATTTCCTCACATAACAATGATACTGCTGCAGTGCTTCCTTGAAAAGCGCAAGCAAGCTTTGCTTGTCATGACTATCCAGATTGAACCTCGCCTACTTACAACAATGTAATGTAAATCATTGATGTGTTCAATCAGCAGAAAACAGGAAGATAATCACCGTGAATAATAGCACTTACGCGTAAGTGGGACAGAAAGATGTGAAAATGTTGTTTGTCTTCACTATAATCTTCCCATGATGGGAATATATGCACGTAGTCCCTAATAACATTGAAAGCATTGTCTTGTAAACTAGGAATAACTGGAATGGGGTTCCAATCTCCAGGAATTGGCTGTCTCTGCAGTTGGGATAGGTCTTCGGCCGGTTGACTTGCTGTACTTTTTGCTGGAGAGGGATTTTTCTGTCGTACGACTTGTGCTATGGCAACTGAAATCGGCATACCTTTTGCTGGAGTGTAGGTCCTGTGTGGTGGGGCTAGTGGTGTGGCAGTGAAGTATAGGTACCGTCTGCTGGAGTTGGTCCTATGTTTTGTGTTACTGGCTGTAGAGCCAATATAAGTGGGGTGCTATCTGATTTCTCCGGCACCACCATGTTTTTCAGGGACGTTGCTGGTGCTCCTTCAGGTTCGGCAATCACCCTCTTCCTTTTTGATGTCTGATGCGCAAGAACAACATTTGAGTGGAAAAGATGGTATGATGATAGATGGAATATGTATTAATAATGGATGGGCATGGCATCTTGACATATATGATGAGTAAACTAAGAAGATGGCAGTGCAACAAAGTAGAAGAAATGCAAGAACCTTATGCAAGATACGCGCAATCAATAAAACCTTGCCAAATTAGAACATGCCCCTTTATGGGTGAACAGGACAGGACATCTACCTTCGACTCCTCGAGGTCAGAATAGTCATTAGGATCATATTCTGAACAAGAATCTACAGGTGGGGAGCATATGAGTTTCATTGCATCCAGAATGGCACTCAATGGCTTGGTGCCAATTTTGTTATTCGTTGCAGTGTTCCACAATATTCTTTTGATGTGTGCATTCTAATATTCATTGTGATTACGTACAATATCTGAGAAGAAAGAAAACATAAATAGTAGTGAGATTATCTTTGTAATGTAGAGGATATTCTAATATAGGGGCTCCCTGTAAACCCTTGTGTGCTATCACTAGATTCTGATGAGAGAGCCCATGTGTGATGTAATATGGTGCGTGCATTAATATAATATGGCAAAAGTACACAAAAATATAAGCTCCATAAGTAAGGATAGTTGGCATATGATAGGTTCATAATATACTGTATAGAGAGTTTATGGCCAAACCATGATAACAAGAGCACACAACGACTAGGCAGATCATCGTGTACATAAAAGTGGTACACCATAACCAACATATATAAATCGGGAAAGTGGAAATGGCTGGAAAATACGGTGTTGTATTGCCGCTACTAATTAAAAGCCTATCGATCAAGTACAGGCCAGCTCTATCAGCTGTTGACTGCAGATGTCCCTGCTCCCCTTCTTGACAAGGAACATACTATACGTACAAAATACAGAATAACAAAAGAGGAACATGTTAAAGAACAGAAGAGGAAGCATATGCTTGAGGTTCCACTTTTTTGCATACAATGTTGGTTGCCCACTCATGATGAATCACAGCACCCAATGTTGGGGATATGACTATTTGTGTAAGTCGCCCAGGAGGGGCCGGGTTACGCAAAGAGTATTCATCAGAGGAAGCCCAAGACCAAGCATGAAGATGGCGGTTCGATAAAGAGCTTAAGGCCCACGGGCGGCTTAAGCCCATTGTAGTAAACCGCCATGACGGCATGACTTGTAACGTAAGGTAGATTTAACTAGTCACCGAGCCGGACATTGTTATAAGTCGGCTGGGACTCTGTAAGTCACAGGGCGTCAACCCGTGTATATAAGGGGACGACCTGCTGGAGGCTTAGGGTAAGAAACAACTCATCGAGACCCGGGCATAGCGTATCTCACTCCCTGGTCATCGAAACATCAATACCAACCCAACTAGACGTAGGCCTTACCTTCACCGTAAGGGGCCGAACTAGTATAAACCCTCTCGTGTCTCTTGTCTCAATTTAACCCCTTCAAGCTTCCTAGTTGCGATGGCTCCACAACTAAGTCCTTTCACGTGGACATCTGACGTGACTATTCCACGACAATTGGCGCCCACCGTGGAGCCAGCGCATGGTGGATTTGAGTTCTTGAAGGGCAACTTCGAAGGGCTCAAGGGGTACGTAGTGGGCTGGATGACCAAGAGTCGTCGCGGCAAGATCTACATCGATGACGAAGGCTGGGGTCCCGACGCCGGCTCAATTGAGCACGGATACCGAGTCCCCTTCGGCGGAATCCACGTCTTCATCGGCCGGATCGGTGAGCCGGACCCTGAGCCAGACAACTGCACCAACCTCGTCGAGACGGATCAGCGTGCGAGGAAGACCCGGACTCAGCCGGTCATGAGGCGTGCCTTCGTGGGCTGCGTCCACGGAGAGGAACTTTCTGGATCTGAAGATGGGGGTGATATGGCCGTCCTTTGAAATGGTGATTCATTCGCCGGTTCAACAGATTGTTGTATCAGGTACAAGACGACGCGCTCGGGGGCTGTTCCGATGGCATCAGTATTCCGGACCCCGATGAGCCGCCAAGCTGGGCCGGAATCTTCATGGCTGGAACTCAGCCCGGCTCAAATTCTACAGCCGCTACGACAATCACGTCCGGATTAGGAGCAGCCGGGGCAGGCGGCCCCGTGCGCCCACCGGCTCAGGTGCTGATGGATCTCATGGACAAACTTACGGCCCTGTTAACCGCAACGGTTATTCCTGCAGATAAAGATGAGCATGACGGAGCGGTAGCGCAGGTGCGTGAGGAAATAGCCCAGGCCAAGGAGGCCTTGGCTGCTGAGGATACTAGACTAGCTGCAGAGCGGGCGGCTCTCGACGCCCGGGCACAACGCTTTCAGTCAGAAGCTTACCAGCTCATGATGAGCTTAAACTCATCCAATGAGGTAATGAGGAGGAGACATCAAAAAACGCAGTCCCGTCTACCTCCGAATTACGACCCCCGGGTTCTCTTTGCTACACCCGGAGCTGGCCCTAGTAACCCGCCGGAGGCCAATAAGTTTATGACAGCCGAAACAGGAGGAGCGGCTCAGCCTCGGGATACGGTGCCACCTCACATGAGCATGCCACCACCGCGTTATGTGCCGATTCCACCGGGTCACTTTTCCAACCCCATGGAAAACTTGATCGCAGCCTCAGCGCGTTTAGCGGCTCTTCCTATGGAAGGTGATGACCCGGCAGTAGTGGAAACCTAGATGGTCAGAGAGCTCCTCCAGACAGCCCTGGCTCAGCAGGAGACCTATTCGTACAGCCAGGACAGGATTCATTCAACTCCCCCGCCCTGGGTAGCACCACCTCGCCAGAACCGGAGCCCGAGTTACAGCAGATGCATGGAGTCGGAAGCTTTGTCAAGCAATGCCCAACGACGTCAGAAGAATGATCACCCGGAGTATCCAATGACATCTGTTGAGGCGGGAGTAGCCACTAGAACCGGTGGAGTCCCTTGCCTGGTGCCGGCTCTGCGCGATGTACGTCTGCCCAAGGACTTCAAGGGACCTCGAAAGGTACCAAATTACACGGCCGATTTACAGCCCGGGGCGTGGATTGAGAGTTATGAGATGGCCATGGAGCTGCTAGAGGTCAGTGACGCGGCAATGGCTAAGTACTTCACCATGATGTTGGATGGAACGGCCCGGTCTTGGCTAAATGGTTTACCGCCCAATTCCATTGGTTCATGGGGCGAGTTAAAGGCCCGGTTCATCCAGAACTTCAAGGACACCTATAAGCAATCCATGTCGATTGTGGACTTGGCGGACTGCAAGCAAGAGGAAGGCGAATCCACCACCCATTGTGTACGCCGGGTCAAAGAGATAATTCATTCCTCTGATAAGATGGACGCCGGCTCTGCAATTTTTATGCTGGAGAAAAATTGTTGTTTTGAGCCGCTGAGGCAGAAACTAGGGCGCCTTAAGCGTGACCTCACAGATATGGGTACGCTGATGGCGGCTTTAGTCAAATAAGCCGATTCTGATAGTACCAAGGATCCCGCGTCTGACGATGAGAAGACAGGGAAGGGAAAAAGGAACGGCAATGGAAAGGGTCAGCAGCACAACCCGGGGAATCAAGGCGGCAATAAGCGTAAGGCAGACGGTAACCCGGAGTTTGTAGCCAATGCCAATGTACGGGGTAACAATCCAAGACTTAAGGGTAAACCGCCTCGTTCCGGCGGGTCAGGCCCATCTTTAGAGCAATTACTCAACGAGCCCTGCCCGAGACACAGCACTAGGGAGCGTCCTGCCACACATCTATGGAAGGATTGCGCGATCATGAAAGCGTTTAAGAATTCCAACACCTTCGATGGCGGTCATGGATCTGGTGGCGGCTTAGGGGCCGGCGGCTTTCATGGCCCGGGCGGCGGCTCGAATTCCGGTTTTTAGGGGCATCCAGGTGGTAACAATCAGCAGCAATCTAGTCAAGGTGGACAACAGCAGCAACAGTCAGGCTATCAAAGCCATCCGAAGCAGTTCAGTGGTGGACAGTATCACGTGTTTACCACTAGCTTGTGCAAACGTGACCAGAAGGTTCATAAGAGGGCTGTAAATTCTATTGAGCCGGCCATTCCTCGTTATCTAAGGTGGTCAGAGCAGCCCATCATATGGAGCAGGGAGGATCATCCTCCGCGGGTCGATAACCCGGGTCAGTTGGCTTTGGTAGTGGCGCCTCAGGTCGGTGGGTATAAGTTCACCAAGGTGCTCATGGATGGGGGTAGTAGCATCAACATCCTCTACTACGAGACCTTTCAGTGCATGGGATTGACTGATAAGAATCTGAGAACATCCAACACTATTTTCCATGGAGTTGTCCCTGGTAAGTCGGCTTACCCAGTTGGCAGGATTGAGCTGGAGGTGGCCTTTGGAGACGAACATGACTCCAGAGCTGAGAAATTGACGTTTGAGGTTGTCAAGATCAAGAGCCCATATCACGCTCTGTTTGGACGGCCGACTTATGCTAAGTTTATGGCCCGGCTATGTTATGTTTATTTATAGCTCAAGATGCCGGGTTACAAGGGCACCATCACTATACATGGCAGTCATAAGGTAGCATTGGAGTGTGAAGAAGGTGATGCGGCTTATGCTGAGTTGGCTTGCGCAGCAGAGGAGCTCAAATTTTATCAAGATAATGTTGACCCGGCGGATATGACATCCCTGAAGAAGCCAACTACAGAGCATGACCCGGCGTTGAAGTTTAAGTCGGCCGCTGAGACAAAACTTGTTGATTTTACCCCGGGTGATTCTTCTAAACAGTTCAGCATCAGCAGCAACTTGGAACCCAAATAGGAAAGCGCGCTCATCGAGTTCATCCAAGAGAACCGGGACATCTTTGCATGGAAACCTTCTGACATGTCGGGTGTACCGAGGGAACTCGCTGAGCACACTCTCAATATTGATCCAAAGTATAAGCCGGTCAGGCAGTTTCTTCGGCGTTTTAACGAAGAGCGACGGAAAGCTATTGGGGGAAGAAGTCGCCCGGCTCTTAGCAGCCGGGTTTATCATCAAAAATTTTCACCCGGAGTGGTTGGCTAACCCGGTGCTTGTCCTCAAGAAGAATGGCACCTGGCGGATGTGTGTGGATTACACGGACTTAAACAAGGCTTGTCCAGCTGACCCTTTTTCTCTTCCCCGTATTGATCAAATCATTGATGCTACGGCGGGTTGTGAGCGTTTAAGTTTTTTGGATGCTTACTCCGGTTATCATCAGATTAAGATGGCAGTTAAGGACCAGGAGAAAACAGCTTTCATCACTCCGTTTGGAGCCTTCTGCTATGTATCTATGCCATTTGGGCTCAAGAGTGCCCAGGCGACTTATCAGCGGTGTGTGCAGAACTGTTTGCACGACCAAATCGGGCGTAATGTCCATGCTTATGTGGATGACATTGTGGTGAAGTCCAGAGAAAAGGAAACCTTGATATGTGACTTAAAGGAGACCTTTGATAATCTCCGGATCTACAAGATGATGCTTAACCCGGCAAAATGTGTGTTTGGCGTTCCTGCGGGAAAGCTCTTGGGTTTTCTGGTGTCCAACAGAGGCATCGAAGCTAACCCAGAGAAGATGAAGGCAATCACCTCCCTGGCTAAACCGGCGTGCATCAATGATGTTTAGCGACTGGTGGGTCGCGTTGCCGCCTTAAGTCGATTCATAAGTCGGCTCGGTGAGAAAGCCCTCCCATTGTATCAGATGATGAAGAAAATTAACACTTTTGTCTGGAGTGAGGCCGTTGATGCTGCTTTTGAGGACTTAAAGAGACGATTGTCTGAGCCGCCAGTTCTCGCGGCTCCAATTGACAAAGACCCTTTGCTGTTATATGTGGCTGCCAATTCACGAGCTGTCAGTGTTGCCATTGTGGTGGAGCGTAAGGAAGCCGGTAAGGAACATCCGGTTCAACGGCCGGTTTACTACATCAGTGAGGTGCTCATTGAATCCAAGCAAAGGTACCCGCATTGGCAGAAGATTGTTTATGGGGTGTTCATGGCAAACCGGAAGTTGAAGCAGTACTTTCAAAGCCACCCTATAACTATGGTAAGTTCTGCCACTTTGGGAGACATCATTCAGAACAGGGAGGCCACAGGACAAGTTGCCAAGTGGGCTATTGAGCTTGGGCCTCATGGCTTGAAATACATGCCTAGGACGGCTATTAAGTCTCAAGCCTTGGTGGACTTCATCAATGATTGGACAGAATTGCAGGCCCCTGAGGAGAAGTCGGATATCACATACTAGACTGTTCACTTTGATGGGTCCAGACAGCTAGAAGGCTCGGGGGCTGGAGTGGTGTTAACTTCCCCTCGAGGTGACAAATTTTGTTATGTACTCCGGCTTATGTTTCCATGTACTAACAATGCAGCTGAATATGAGGCGTTACTCCATGGTCTCCGGATGGCTAAGGAGATGAACTTAAGCCGGCTACGATGTTTGGGCGACTCAGATTTGGTGGCTCAACAAGTGTCAGGCAAGTAGGATTCCGAAGACACCCTAATGGTGGCTTATCGTCGTGAGGTAGATGCTGTGGCTGGTCACTTAACGGGTTATCAAGTGGAGCACATTGATCGAAGGAAGAATGAGGCGGCCGATGCTTTAAGCCAGTTGGGATCCCAACATAAGCCGGTGCCGCCCAATACTTTTCTTGATGTGTTACATAACCCTTCTGTCAAGGTGCCTACCGAGGAAGAGTTAGCAGTGCCAGACCCGAAGGCATAGCTGGTGGCGGCTCTTCATGTTATCCCGGATTGGACGGTGCCTTACTTGGCTTATATGACCCGGGGTGAATTGCCGGAGGACGAGACATTGGCAAGGCAACTCGTCAGGCGCTCTAAATCCATGACGGTTGTTAACGGCAAGTTACATCACCTCAGTGTCACGGGGGCATTTCAACGCTGCGTATCACCTACAGAAGGCCAAGAAATACTCCGCGAGATCCATGAAGGAGATTGTGGCCATCATGCCGGGTCAAAATCCCTTGTACCCAAGGCTTTTCATCATGGTTTCTATTGGCTGACGGCTCATGCTGATGCAGAGGACCTGGTCAGTAAATGTGATGGGTGTCAAAATTTCTCACGACGAGCTCATGTGTCGGCTCAAGAGTTAAGGATGATCCCAATCACTTGGCCGTTTGCCGTCTGGGGGCTTGACATGGTTGGACCTTTCAAAAGGTCTAAATACAAAAACACACATCTACTGGTGGCAGTGGATAAGTTTACCAAGTGGGTTGAGGCAGAGCCGGTCAGTAAATGTGATGCGGCCACGGCGGTTCAGTTCATGAAAAAGGTGATCTTTCGTTTTGGTTTTCCACATAGCATCATAACTGATAATGGCACTAATCTCTCTAAGGGTGCCATGGAAGAGTTCTGTCAAAGAGAACATATCCGGCTTGATGTTTCGGCTGTCGCTCATCCTCAATCCAATGGTCAAGCAGAGAGAGCTAATCAAGAGATTTTGAAAGGTATCAAACCCCGACTCTTAGTCCCCTTACAGCGGACTCTGAGTTGTTGGGTGGAGGAGTTACCCTCCGTGTTATCGAGCATCAACACTACGCCTAACAGATCTACGGGATACACACCTTTCTTCATGGTTTATGGAGCAGAGGCGGTTCTGCCAAGTGACATCTGGCATGATTCACCCCGTGTGGCGGCTTACGTTGAGGCAGATAACGAAAAGGCTCGTCAGGACGCACTTGACTTATTGGACGAGGAGCGAGACTTGGCAATAGCCTGGTCGGCGATTTACCAGCAAGACCTGCGCCGCTATCACAGCCGCCGGGTTAAGAGCAGAACCTTTCAGGAAGGTGACTTGGTGCTCCGACTCATCCAGGATCAGTCTAACATGCACAAGCTGTCCCCACCTTGGGAAGGGCCCTTTGTGGTCAGCAAGAATCTGCACAACGGGTCATATTATCTCATCGATATACGAGAGCACAAGGACTCCCTTAAATTGGAGGAGGAGACCCGCTGGCCATGGAATATAGCTCATCTCCGGCCTTACTATACTTAAGTTACTTCTTAAGATACTTTTTATAATGTACATATTATATAAAGCAATAAAGCAGGACCTCTGTCCTTTTTTCCCATAAAGAATGTTTCATGTTTTCTTTATCAGGTGATGGACACTGCCAACAAGGGACGGATCATATCTGAATCTGGCTTTCCCTTTGGTCCGGCTTATGATCATATCTGAATCTAGCCATTGTCACTTGGGGGCTTCCTGTTCAAACATAGGTCGTATTCAAAACAAAGAGAACATAGCTGTCGATACCCACTTGATCGGCATACTGCCAAACCCACTTGGGGGCTTCTTGATCAAATTTGAATCATAGCTTAACCCCTTTGGGTCTGACATGGATCGCATTCGAATCAGCGTCATTAAACAACTCTTATGTTCACTTGGGGGCTTCCTGTTCAAACATAGGTCGTATTCGAACCGAAGAGAACATAGCTGTCGATACCCACTTGATCGGCATCACCAAAGCCACTAGGGGCTATATGATCGTATCCGAATCTTAGCTTAACCCCTTTGGAACGGTTCTCTGATCGTATTCGAATCAGGAGCCTGTGAGCATGCAAGTATAATTCTTTTAACTATCATTGAAATCTTCTTGAGGAGATGGTTCTTGATCCTTCCGGTTTTATATTGGTTACCTCAGGTTCTAAAAAGTGTCAGGTAAAAATTTATATGAGCCGGAGAGGTTATCGAAAGGGTTGCAGGTATGCTATTATGGTTATGTTTTAATCATGAACTGGCTTATACATGTGATTTTTTGATCATGTCCGGGTTATCAATATTCTGTAACTCACTGGCGTAGTGAGCCGTCCAGGAAACCTTGCCTATTTTGTATGCAGGATAAAATGGAGCAAGGTAAAATATCAAGGGAACACATGATTACCATAAGCAAAAAGAATTTAGTGATGGCGTCTTAACAAAAGCAATAAGTACCATAAGGCATGACAAGCATTAAGGTGTTTTTCTATCCTATTACACGACTCCCCGAGTCTGAATAAGTGAAGCATTGTTCTTTGCCAAGTTATAACCTGGCTGGCGGCTCATTCCTCCGGCTGGCTTGATGACTCCGGATTATCCTTCCCCGCCTCTCCTTCAGTCGTTTTGTCCTGGAAGGTGGACGAGGCCCAGTCAATGCCGCTCAAAGCTTCAAATTCAGCTTCATCATCTATTAAACTGGCCGTGTCCACTTCAGGGGCAAAGGTATGCTTACGCGTTGGAGGGATCAGGCTGACTTGGTCATATGGGACATTTGGGATTCTCCAGTTCTCGCTGTCATAACCCGGCGAATACTTGGTGAGATCAGTATCCTCTCCAATGAGAGTCGCCAGGGGGCGTACGACTTTAACACAAGCAGTGAAGTCTTGTTCGCCAAAAGCAGTGCCGTCCTCCTTAAGGCTTGGATATCCAAGAGAGAGATCAGCAAGGTCAAGTTCTGGCACCCATGCTTTTGCCCGACTCAACGCAGCCACGGCTCCGGCTCTCGCGGATGCCCGCCTTAAGTCTTGAATGCGTTGAGGTAACACCAAAAGATGTCTCAACACGTCTTGCAGGAGCCGGGGAGAGGTATTTGATAAGGCCACAACGGTCAATGCACGCTGTGACCCGGAGTACAGCTGCTCTACCAAGGTATACACTGCCTTAAGCTTGACCAGCATATTTTCCTTCAGATTGGTGCCCCTGGGGCCTGCATATTCATAGGTATAAAATTAAGCCGGAGGCAACTATGATGATAACTCTTGAAGGATTACAATATTTGCGGGCGGCTTACCAAAAATAGCTGAGACCATTTGGGATATTTGCCGCTTTAAGTCGGATAGCTCATTTGTTGCCTCGGCAAGAGACGCCTCCGCTGTTTCAGCCCGAGTCACCAGTGAAGCCCTATCATCAACCCAAGTCTTCTTTTCCGATTCAAAATTTTTCTTCAGTTTCTCTTGTTCATAGACGCTGAATTCAAACTTGGAATTGGCTTTTTGAGCTTCGAGCTCTTGGGTTTTCAACTGCCTCTTTAGATCGGCAATCTCTGCCTCAAACTGACTTATGGTGGCCTGCATTGACATCAGGCTATGGTAATAATCTTGGTAAGATAACATTCAAGTCCCAAGCATTTTACAAGTAAAAATACTTGGCACTTGGGGGCTAATGTATGTTTAAAGAATTTGTAATCTATTTTGCCAAGTCATACATATTAAGTCTCAAGCACTTAATGTGTAACCCAAATTCAAAGTTTAATGTTACCTCCGGGTTAAACATATTCAATTTAAGCCGGACAAAACTACTAGCAAGCAGATTATTAAGTCTACAGCATATTCATTCATAAGCAATAGACTTGAGGGCTGGTACAGTAAGTAAGACTCAGAGTAAAAGTTTAAATTTTACCTCAGATTTATGCTGTATTTGCTTCACCATGTCAATTTCCAGGTCACGACTACTGTGTAGTTGGTTCAGATAGCCTGAGACTATATCACCAATACTTAGGTGAGAGTAATCACTGAGGTCTTGTTTGGACTTCCGGTGCTGGGAAAACTCCTCCTTGGCAGTATATTGGGCAAGGGAAGTAGGCCGGCCCGGTTCAACGTATTGGCTCTTCACAATTTCAACCTCCGGGTCAGCTGTCTTGGCCGGGCTAGGAGTTTCTGGGTCATCCGAATTGTGAATGACGTCTTCTGCAGGCGGGTCAGAAGTTGGCTCCGGAATGTCAGAAGTCGGTTCAGGCGGTGGCTAATGAGTGGAGCTGTCAGGAACAGATGAATCAAGCACCGGTTCAGTAACCACCGGGTCTTGGGACGGCTTACTCTTCTTTGCCCTCTTGCTGGGCTTTACTTGCAAGCTGTCAATCAAGGTGGAAGGATAAGTATCAAAGCATAAATATGGATAAACTTAAAGTAAGAAAGGTTATATTACCCGGGAGCCGTTTTGAAAGCCGGCATGTTCAATTGCATCGACTCATCAGAAGAAGGGGAGGTATCCTGATAGTTGGAGTCAGATGAATTGAGAGGCTGGCGAATCAAACCCATCAAGGGTAAAACAAAACGTAAGTCGGATATAACCTCGGTCCGATGCTTCCAGGTTACATCGGGTAAGCCGGAGGAAAGCTCTGCATCCTGGTTGGCCCGAGTCTGTTGCCGGTTCTCAAGCTGCTGTTGCTTCAAAATAAAGTGAGGATCTTGGTAAGCGAGAGGGTGTGAAAACCTTACTTTCCGGGTCACCCTTCGGATTCTTTGTGTTGGCAAAGGCTCTGAGTCGGAGGAAATTATAGTTACCTCTTCGCTAGCTGCTTGACTGTTCCCAGTATCCTCCTGAAAGGATCAAATATTAGTAAGGTAACCGCAAGGGGGTTACAGAAATTCAAAAAAGATTACCTCTTCCTCATCCGAAGAAGAGTCATCCAATTTAAGCATGTCAGAGGCGCTGGGTTTCTTCTTCTTAGAGGTGCCCGTCCTGGCGGCTTTTCTTTTAGTCTTCTTGGCCGCCCTGGCCTGTTTGGCAGCCTCATGGTCATATTTGACCTTCCAGAAATTATCATCAGCCTGTGGAAAAAGATAAGGAATCATAAGTATCATAAAGTAACATGTTGAAGAATATTTATGAGGATTAGTAACTTACTGCAGGAGCCGGGTTCTTCTTGCAGAAGGGAAGTAACCGAAGGTGTTGCTGGTTATGGTGCCCTCCTTTAAAAGCGATTGGACTGTAGCATCTACCACATCATCTGGTAAGTCCTCAGGGTTATGACGCATTGGGTCGCCCTTTTCTCCTGTATAAGTACACATTAAGCCGGAGCGGCGGCTTAATGGTAGTATCCGCCATGTGATCCAGATCCAGACCAAATCAATGCCACTTAACCAGTTGCCCAAAAGGGCTTCGATCTTCTGGATGGTGGGGTTAAGAGGCAGGCGCTCAACAACAGTTAACTTATCCGCCAAATGATGGTTGGACTCAAGACGCAGGGCACGAAAGCCGGGCAGAGGCTTCTCATTAGCCGGAGAGGTGTCTTGACAATAGAACCACGCCTGGTTCCAGTATTTGGGGTGACTCGGTAGCTCAGCATAAGGAAAAAGACAATCTCTCCGCCGCTGGATTGAGATGGCGCCAAGCTCAAGACTAGGCCCGTTGGCACGTTCATTCTGCCGGTTCAAGTAAAAAAGTTCTCTGAACAGCAGCAGACTTGGTTCCTCTCCAAGGTATACCTCGCAGAAAACTTGGAAATTGCACAGATTTGACACGGAATTGGGTCCAATGTCTTGAGGCTTCAGGTCAAAGAAATCTAAAACTTCCCTGAAGAATTTTGAGCCGGGAGGGGCAAATCCCCGGTTCATATGGTCTGTGAAAACTACTACCTCCCCATCTTTGGGTTGAGGTATCTCCTCAGAAGGATGAGGGGCACGATAGGACATGGCCTCCTTTTTTGGCAGATGGCCGGACTTTACGAACTCGGCAAGTTTGCTTTTTGTTACTGTGGATGGGACCCAGTTGCAAGTCACAGGGGCCTTGGCCGCCTTAGGAGACATAGCGGCAGCGGCCTATGACAAAATAAGAAAGCTCCGGTTCAGGTTCAACCCGGGAGGAATATTCAAATTTATTTAAAATAGTGGCTTAAGCAAGGGGCCTAATGATATAAGGGTGATTGTGCAGTAAAGTTTAAGCCGCTATCAGGATCAACAGTCATTTAAGGATTTTTAAAACCGGACACCTAGACAGTGGTGATAAAAGTAAGTTTTCCAGAAGAAGCTTTCCGGGTGATAGAAACAAGTTTCACGGACAACAGTTCTTATTATGGATCAAACTATTTTTCTAAAGGAGAAAATTTCTAGACCTAAAAACAGGGCAGAGAAGTTCATGCATTCAAAGGAGGTTTCCAAATAAGAGAAATGGGATCTATTTCTATGCAAGATCAACACAAACAACTACTGCAGCAGTTCTGCATGGTTTTTACAATCTAAACAGGCTGTGGAAGTGCAAACTAGCAAGGATTCGCATCGGGCGGTGATGAACCCGATGAACTTGGCAGAGCTTCAAGATAGATCTAAGAAAAGGCAAGAAAGGAACTCACGGATGAGGATGAACTGCGTAGGTTCGCCATCGGTCTCTGGTTACAGTCAGGTCGATGCAGCGGCCTGAGTCGATGAAGACGAGGGAGTCGATGGTAACGGCGGCAGAGCTTGAGAGGCAGAGAGGAGAGGAAGAAGACGTCTGAAGGGGTAAAAGGGAAAGGACCCAAGTCGTGGCCATTTATAGGGAGAAGATAACTGAGACGGCGCGGGAAATGAGGAGATAACAATTATTATCCAGCGGCCCCGACGCCTCGATTTTTGGAGTAATCAGTAAAGAAGAGATCCGTTGAAGGATTCGGTGGAATAAAAATATGAGTTAAAGGAAGAATGACGTCACACCGAGTTAAGACGGATCCAGAAGATGACGTCATGGCGGGTTAAAAAAACCCTCTATATAGTCATAAGACTGAAGATTTAATTCTTTAAAAATATTTTTTAGATTGACATGAACAGGTTCAAATCAATTTGGGGCCTAATTTTGGGGATATGACTATTTGTGTAAGCCGCCCAGGAGGGGCCGGGTTACGTAAAGAGTATTCATCAAAGGAAGCCCAAGACCAAGCATGAAGATGGCGGTTCGATAAAGAGTTAAGGCCCACGGGCGGCTTAAGCCCATTGTAGTAAACCGCCATGACGGCATGACTTGTAACGTAAGGTAGATTTAACTAGTCACCAAGCCGGACATTGTTATAAGCCGGCCGGGACTCTGTAAGTCACAGGGCGTCAACCCGTGTATATAAGGGGACGACCTGCTGGCGGCTTAGGGTAAGAAACAACTCATAGAGAGCCGGGCATAGCGTATCTCGCTCCCTGGTCATCGAAACATCAATACCAACCCAACTAGACGTAGGCCTTACCTTCACCTTAAGGGACTGAACTAGTATAAACCCTCTCATGTCTCTTGTCCCGATTTAACCCCTTCAATCTTCCTAGTTGCGATGGCTCCACAACTAAGTCCTTTCACGAGGACATCTGACGTGACTATTCCATGACAGCACCCAAAAAATGCAATTCCATGCTATCTCTCTATATGTGGCCACATGCATTGGGAAAATCAAGTGGGAGCATTAGCTGACCAATTAAATGTGTGTCTGTTAACTAATATCAGTATCATATCACAATTCATATTTGAATAAGTAAGCTTTGGACTTATGATTGGTGTATTGTTTAGATTCAAGAGTGGACAATTTCTAGTGCGACACAAAGTAGCTACACTGATCATAGTGTATATATAACAGGAAAACCGTAAGCATCACAAGTAAAATCAGGAAAGTGGAACTTGCTGGAAAATATGGGCTACTATTGCCGGTACGGCTAGAGCGGCTTCGGATACCAGCTCTCTTCAACTGAAGGTGTGGTACTATTAATATCAGCGTAACTCTTAGAGGTGACACAGCTCCCCGCATTTCCTTGCTAATCTTATAGGATTCAAGTGGTCAGGCCATAATTCCTATTGCTATGTTTACAAAGTCCTACGAATCAAAGAGGCCCGAAGAGTTGAAAGTGTCCATCACAACCGACCGAATGGACCTCTACACTGCAAATGTCCCTGCTCCTCTTCACTACATGGAACATACTATACTACTATCATGCTCCCTCCGTTCCAAAATATAAGTCTTTGTAGAGGTTTCCACTATGGATCACATATAGATGTATACAGATACATTTTAGAGTGTAGATTCACTTATTTTGCTCTGTATGTGTAGTCATGGTGCAATCTATACAAAGACTTGTATTTAGGAATAGGGAGAGTACTTATTAAAGAAGAACAGAAGAGGAACATGCTAAAGAAGAGCAAGCAGATTTTGGATACTAAAATGTTCATTGCGCAGTACCCACACATGATGAACCAGACCGCATTAAGAATGCAACTCCCTGCTGTCTCTCTATATGTGGTGCACGTGCTTTTCGAAAGTAAAGTAGGAACATTAGCTGACCAATTAAATGTTAACTATTTTAGTAATATCAGCATCATATCAAATTCGTATTCGAGCAACAGGTTTGGAATTATGAGTGGCACGTTGTTTAGCTTCATGGATTGAGGAGCAATGCTAAGCAACTACGATGATGGTACTAAATATAATGGAATGTGTATATGCAAGTCGCGTGACTTTCGTCATTTTGGTCAGTCGACCATTTCAGTCAGTTGGATGAAGATCCTACGTCTCCTAACCCTTCTTCTTCGTCGACTCTAATTCTTTTAGTACAAAACACCGCACAGGCTGCCAGTCAAACCACTGGCCCCGACCCCGTGGCCTCCCCTGATCCGCCCCCACCGCCTGTGTTCCTCCGCCATCCCCACCCCCGCCCCCACCCGCGTCGAGTTTTCTTCGTTCGGCGAGGGCCCACCACCGCCAGGCCACCGCCCCGCATAATCACCGTCCCCACCTGAGCCCCTTCCTTCTCTCCGGCAAGCTCTCAAAAATCGACTGGCCAATTTTGGAATTTAGTCTACTGTCATTTAACTAGTGTGGAATATAAAAGGGGAAAACAATAAGCACTGCGAGTATAGTGTTAAGCGTGCCATGGCGGATCTGAAGGTGCGAACCGGACAAAGGAAACTTTGCAACCAATGTTTTATTTCAACTAACAAGTAAGTTCCTAAGTGATGGACAAGAAATCATAGTAACGTAGTGGCGATCTATTTTCTTGCTGCCATAAACAAGTTGAGCAGATACGAAAGAGTACCACCTCTGGTGTGGCGCCGTGTATGCATCTGCTCAGAATTTGGCGATGCTGCGGTAGTGATGGTTGTCGGCGGCGTGGAAGCAGATCTAGGAGGGTAGACGGTGGTGGTGGGGGCAATATACTCACGTGGTGGACGAGATGATCTTGGAAGCGGCACTGACAAGGTGGGCGACGACGGGGATGAAGTGAAAGTGTAGTGACCACGATCCCAATGGACCGAAGTCTCTGTGCTTGAGTGTCATCCTTGGATCGGTATGCTGACACACACGGTACTCGAGGAATTATAGCAGAGTTCAATCACACACTTATTACATCGAGGTCCTCATAAAGAGTATCTATTACACAAATAAAATGGCTGAAGGCCATCTAAACTAAATAACCGCAGAAGCTTCAAAGGTAAATGAGTCCATCAACTCCAACGGCATAGCTGAGTGCATGAGAATGACCGATCGCACCTTATTCTTCATCGGTAAAGTCTGCAACATGAGACGTTGCAGCCGTGTAGGTCAGCACATGGAATATGCTGGCAGAGTTACACTGTATAGTAAATGAATGCAAGAAACTATATCTACATTCATATTTGGCTGGTGGAGGCTCTAAGTTTAAAGTTTTGCATAAAGCTAATTTTTCCCTACAACAAAGGAATAAATTTTTATTTACTACAAAGTTATACCAATATTGAGAAGGTTCCTCCTATTCAAACCCCAACATTAATCAAGTATCATCATTAAACCCAATTCAGTTAATTAAAGAGTGATGAGATCAACAATAATATCCACTTCTAGATACTCAAGATGTCCATAACCGGGGACACGGCTAACCATGATTAGTTTATACACTCTGCAGAGGTTGCGCACTTTTCCCCACAAGACTCGACCGCATCCATGATTGGAAGATTGAGAAATAGTCTTTCTGAAGCATTAACTCTCTACTCAGGGTAGACCGGTACACCTACTTTCCCCTACATCTGCTAGTCCACTTCTTCAAGAGTTCACGCAACTTACTCAACTATGCCAGAGCCCATAATGGCTTGTGGCTGCACACGGAAGTTTCTAGGCATGAAATATCATATGATCCCTTTGAGCCTGGGTGGCAAACCGACGAAAAATCACACGGCTACTCCGGGATTTCCCAAACGAGCTAGCACTGGATTCTCCAGGTGCCCCAACCAATCCACGCAGATGTGTATTAAAGTTGCCACCTTAATGTTATCCAAAATTATTAACTCTCACAACTTCCATGTACATCACGGTCCAATCCCCGTCTACGAGCATGGCTAAGCAATAATTGAGCATAATGTATATTCTCGGGGTGATCAAAAGTAATAGGTTCCTACCTCAAGTACTACAACCAAACCACATGTTCCCAATCCTACTCATGCAAATATTTGAGGGGCAAAACTAATGCATAGTAAAAACTGGGTATAGAAGAGTATGATCAAAGTGTAACTTGCCTTTCTGGTGATCGGAAAACACTAGAGATTCGTAGTAACGATCTTCGCACTCCAGAAAATCTAGCAAAGAAAAACAGTAGCACACATAAGCAATCAATCAAATGATGCAAAGAGAAATCGAGAAAAGATCCAAATAAAACTCGAAACAAACAAACAACTAAACTAAACAGAAAACGAAAAGTAACATCATTATTTTAATATGTATTAGATCTTAACAATATGTATAGGTGATTAGCTACGATTTGCAAAAAGAATCAACTCAAACGGAGCTACGAAACTCAAGAAGCAAACGAAACAAGATCGGATACTAATTTGAACTAAACTCAAATTTTAAATTGTGAAAATCATGTTCAAGTTGATTTAGTGGAAAGAGGGGATCGTTACTAAGAATTAGGCGTTGGTTTCATCTAATTTGGATAAACGAGCTAAAAGTTACGCTAGTTTGAAGATCAGGGGCTAAATCGCAATAAAACTATTCGTGAATAGGTCCTTGGCCGAAAATAAACAGAAAAAGAAAAATCTATCGGACGAACGTCCGCTAACAGAGAATAACGAACGAACTCGTTCGTTAACAGAACCAATCGGGTGAAAATCCTCTATTTAAACTAACTAAAAAATAAAACAGGCCTAACCTAACTAAACACAAATAAATAAAAAAACCGGCAAACCGGATCGGCTTTATACCTGTTTGTAGGATTGGCTGGTGGCAGTCAATGGCGAGGCGGCACGGGTCCGGCAGGGCTTGGCGATGGCGGCGGCAGCGGTAGGCGGCACAGGGCGGCGGCGCAAGCGGCGAGCGACGACGGCACGGAACGGCTGCGGCACGGAAGGCTGCGGCGGGGCGGCGCGGTGGTGGCGGCTTGGGTGGCGGCGACTTGAGGGGAGGAGGGGCGGCGGGGTCGACTTTTAAAGGCCCGGGGTCGGGGTCCCGATTTGGAGCAGGGGCAACGGCGCGGCTCCGACCCGGACTCCCCTTGTCGGAGTCCGGCGCGGTCACGGGGCGGCGGTGACGGTTCAGCGCGAGTGGGCCTTGGCCTGCTTTCGGCTGGGCCGGCCCAGTCGGCACGCGCGCGACCTTTTTTTTAAATAGTGCCGCGAAGAAAAATCCTAATAAAATAAAATAAAAATCCTTAAAAATCCAGAAACAATTTTAACCATTCTTTCCTAATATTTGGGACAATGTGAACATTTTTTTACAATAAATGCATTTTTTTAAAATGCATGTTTTTCCCTAATTCACCGAATAAATTGCAAATAAAATTCAAATAAAATAATTTGACTCCCAAATTTCTTTTCCAACATTTCTCCTCTGTTTTGAAGAAGTCCTTTTATATTCCCTCTTTTATTTTTATTGTTTTGAAATAATTGGAAAGAATTTATTAAAATCAAATTGGTCCACTTTTCAAATTTGAATAAATTCAAAAATGAAATTTATATGAAACCTCCAACTCTCTCTTTGGGTCCTTGAGTTGCTTAAGATTTCTTGGATCACAACCAAATAAAATCCAAATTGCAACAAGATATGAATGTATATGAATTATCTATGTATAACATCCAAATTGAAAATTGGGATGTTTCAGAGAGGACGGGATGCAAGGATCCTGGTCCGAAGCCGTGGATGAGAGAGGTCGAGCTCTTGTAATGGACGACGACATCGGGGTATCAGCTCTAGCATGGTGGAGGAGGACGGCGGTGGATGGGGTGGTGGACGGAGGAGGTTGGGGTGGAGAGGGTGTTTTGGCGCCCATGGAGTACAAATGGAGAAATGGAGGGAGAGAGGAAGGGGGAACCATGTCTTCAGAGCACGCTTGTCTCAAATGCAAGGAAAATCACAAACTTAGCCCCTATTTAAAATTTCCTACATCACAACAATATTAGTCGGTTGGGGATAGGACGGTAATCTCGCATACACCAAAAATTTGCCGACGGAGATTACGGCCGAGGAGAGTTTGTTTTGGTGTCCACCGTGTATGAATTTGGGTGAGAGTTGATTTCGGCCAAGGAGACACTGTGTTTTGGCACCCACCGTGTATGAATCTGGGTGAGAGGCGGCTATGTCACATTTGAGTGAAATTACAAACCTGCCCCTATCAAGACCTATTGAAATCGAGCCGACATGTGTTGAATGTCAGGGACAGGCAGTAATTTCCATCTCCCATATTTTGTTTTGGGCGGTTACTGCGAGTTTGGCCGATTCGTTCAATTTTTTGAGAAAAATCTTACACATTTACCGTGCCAACTCAATTATAATCCATTTTGTGTTCCATTTTCTTTCGGGCAGGATCCATTTTCGATTGGAATAAAATTCTATATACATCATTTTTTATTTATACTTTCAAAAGCACAACAAAGAATTCTGCTCCTTTATATATATAATATGATTTACAAATACAATGATCTCAAAATCATAAGGTTGAATTCAAAAATTTTAACCAGATTATTTTTTACTAAAATGTATGGATAAGTAATATCTACATATTAAATAACATAGATGCACGTGAATTCATATGAGTATGCATGTTTGATAGATCAATTATGGTTCGAGTATGAATTACATGTATCATGATCTCAAATTCAAATATTTGAATCCCTTTATGTTGAAATTTTCTATACATGCAATTAAATATTTGAATCTCCTTTCACGCCCATCTCTCTTGCGTGCTCCTTCATGTAGCTATCACTCTGTTTCTACAACTCACCCGCATGCTCACTCCATCTTTCTCCTATTTTCGCAAACATGGTCTCTCGACGTCTCCCTTGTGAAGTGTCACACTCCCCCTATCATTATACATTACATGGTTTTCATTATCTCTCATGTCTCTATTGTTCTCTGGTATCACTAGGTACCTAAGTTTCTTTTTCGCCACCACACACACACTCTCACTCGTCTTTCACTATGTCTTTCTCTCTAGGGTTCTCACATGCACCCTATATCTTTCTAGATATGATTCCAACCACTAAAATTACTCTCTCCCACACACACAATGTTTGTTGTGGTCTCCTTTCCGTCTTCATCTCAGTTATAAAACTGACATTATTCATGTGTTTACCAATCAGACAAACTCTCCCCCCTTTCTCTCTGTCTCTCTCACACACAACTCCTACTTACACTCCCCTTCCCGACTACCGTCTCTCTCTCTCTCACACACAAAACTCTCGCTTTCGCACCCCGACTCGTATTTCTCTCACAAACATTGATCGACTAACCTCCAGATAGGTTTATACACCCACACACTCTTGCTTCCACTACCTCGCGCATGTCTCTCTCGCGCTCCTTGTATCTATGTAGATTTCCATCCCTTCTTGGGACATGCCCTCTCGATCGTGCACACACACACACACACACTATCGCCTCATTTTATGGTGATACCTCTCGCACACACACACTCTTTGTGTCTTTGTCACACACGCACTCTGTCCTCCTCCTCTCTCCCTCTTTCTCTCACACACACACCACAAACACACACACACACATGGGCTTTTTGAACCAATATACCACTTCTCGAATCTTGAAACCAACCATATTCCTTCCTTATCTCATCAAAACCGCCAAAGGAATATATTTTGAGTGAAACATAACATATTTTTAGTGATATCCGTATTTTAAAACTAGACTCTTTTCTATCAAATCGGTGAATATGTACTAATCTACTTTGATCATGTGGCAACACATTGGCACATTGCTTGTTATTACTACTGTATAATTTTTTGGACACCAGACAAACGGTGGAGTACATATACAAAGAGAAGAGGCACACGCACGCAGTCAATCTCTCGTCGTCTCGCACACATGAGAGTTACGTAAAGGCACCGTAAACAAATAAACCCCAAAACCCTAGGTGCACGATTGCTGCATGCGCGGGTACCGGGTATGTGGTGGAGCGCACCTTTGTAGGAATAGTCAGCTCGCATGATAATTTTATCCAGAGGAGTTGATGGTCTGGACCACAGGTGAACGACCTGGAGGTGGTGGCTTGCCAGTCGCCACTGATCGAGTAGCCACGTTTAAAATATCATTTTTAGCAAGGTAAGAGTTCCAGTTTTCAATGGCGCGTTATAAGTACTAGTTTTTAGAATGATTGGTATGGAGCGAAAATGGAATTCATAACTACTACCTCCATCCTGGTTTACTAGTCCCCATCGTATTTTGGGTCAAAGTTTGTCCATGAATTTTACTTGTAAAATGTGAATGAAAATGTGATTTTGTTATGCCCAAACAAAAAAGGACTGGAGGGAGTGCTTGCTCTGACACGGATGCGACTCTCATAGCGCAGGCATTGAACTGGCGCGTCGGCCAAGAGGGCCCCACTCGCTACAGGCTAGGCTGAACACACCTCCTCGTCGTATGCAACCGGCTTCAGATTGCCCTGTCTGCCTCCATTGAATCCACGCGTGTGCCGGCAACATGTCCTTCTGTGAGCCGGCCGGCATTTTAGAACACAACGCCGGTTGGCTCCTCTCGTTCGCCCGCTATTTAAATGAAGCCAAACGCCTGGAAAGAACCACACCACACCGCCTCTCCCCATATCCTCCTTGCACCATTTTCTCCACACTCTACATAGCATCCGGTGAGTAAGAAGACGATTTCTCTGGCATAAAAGCTGGGTGGGTGCCCCGACGAACCAGGAAATTTGCTTCCCCACCTCCCTCCCCGCCCTAGGCCGTCAGTACCATGGGCGAGGCTGTAGGCGGGCAAGTGGAGGAGCAAGCCACCGCTCCAATCTGGCCCCTAGTGCATCAACTCGACGCTCCAAGCCTGCTCGCAGAAGAGTTGGCAGTTGCTGCATGCCGGCACAAGAGGGGCCACAACGTCTAGTGCATCATGGTTGGCCGCACCATCCGACGCAAACATTGGCGGCACCGTGGCATGCTGGCGGAGGTGGCGAACACGTCTACTACCACCACCGACACCGAGGAATAGTAGACCATGGGAGCCGCCGCCACTAGAAACCCACAAATGCTACGACCATCGCATTGCCGGCAGACACCCGATGTGTTGCACGGTTTGGCTCAAAACATCATGGACCCGAGCCACGGCCGGCATTAGAAATATTATACTTGCCTCCGGAAGTTATTCGCATTTAGTCAAAAAATGTCCAAAATATAATTAATTATGTATTGTCTTGACTTGTTGTGCTTGCACTAGTAGTAGGAACTAGAGATTTTTCTTTATCTATAACTCTCCTCACATTTTTTGGTTTTGAAGTGAATCATGGCTGTGGACATTATCTATGAATGTGCAGATATCTGTGAACATGAGTTTGATGTGGAAGTTGAACTTGGAATGTTGGGCTTGCGTGTGAACTATACCATGTCCAATGTTTCGTCTGTTATTGTTTGGAAAGTAATTGCTATTATTACATGAGCCGAATTTTTTTATTTTTTCCCACATCAATAGATGCACGGACATCACAACAGGCATGCTGACTTGATAAACATTTGAACCTAGCTATTATGAAGGAAAATTTGTATTGAGAACAGTTTTAGATAGCGGGAGACGCCTAGCCTGCTCTGCCTCTACTAGCTTCTTTCTGGCTTCTTCCATCTCTTCTTTGGCTTGGGTGAAGAGAGCATCTAATTGCTCTTTTCGCTTCTTCAAGAACTCAGCTACATTCTCAATGGCCGCTGCATGCTTTCTTTCAGCCTTTACTAGAGCCACGAGGACACAAACAGTTGATGACTCCACCTGGCTTGTGTGTAATCCAGCATCATCTGGGAATTTGTACCTTGTGTCTAATCCAACATCATTAGGGAACAGGCACCTGGTCTGCAATCTATCCTCATTTTGGAAACATGATCTCGAGGTTGACCATACTTCCCTCCTCACAGGAACTGCATCCTGACATGAAGTTACTTCTTTTTCAGATCAATACTCAGAGCAAACCAGATCCATTTAGTATAAGCTAGATAAATAGGACTCGGAGAAGTGAATTCAAAAGGAGAATTATAAAACAAACTCCAAGGTGAGAACACCCACTTCCTACATCAAGCTAAAAATGAAAGCATTAGGACGATTAAGACTGTTCTTATTACACATCAAAGAACACGAGGCTAAGAGAAACAGAAACTACAACATCTACACATCGAAGAACACGAGGCTAAACGAAAGTAATTGAAAGGGTCTTACTTACCAAAGCTCGTTTTATAGGTTCGGTGCAGCTCCTCTTTAACTTGACACGTTCCTTGAAGATGTCCCCAATATCCTGTGTTTGGTCTTCATTGCTCCTCTGCATGTTCGCACTCGTGGTTTTAAAATCTCAACATGGCAAGAAAAATATAGTAACACTCACGCATCTTGTGGGCAACATTAAAGCACTCATCTGCCATGTTAGAGCAGATCCAACAAAAGAGCAATGCACGACGTGTTAAAAAAGTTTGTATAGCGCAAGAATAGCCAGCTTTTGCGGGCCGCGGAGCGTTGGCTCCAGCGACCGCTGCAAAATATTGAGCGCGCGCCCGCTCCAGCAGACACGCTATATTTTTTTCTCCTTTCTAGTCTGACTAGATACACATTTGACTCCGAGTCGATACTGGCATAGATAGATACATAGATAGTCCTCAGGATAGATATAGCATAGATAGATAGAAAAATAGATATTTCAACTACTCCTCGTCGTCCGACCCTGCCTCAGTGATGTCCTCCTCCGACGTCTTGATATAGGCATCAACATACCGATCATCAACGGAGTCCCAGGGCGACACTGCTCCTAGCTTGATGTTGAATTGAGCGGTCGCCTTCCGCGTATGCCTGTCCTCGCGATAGGCGGCTCGCTCCACCCTCCTCCTCTCCCTCTCCGCCCTCCTTTGCGCGTAGAACTCGTGCTCATTGATGATGTCCTGTGGGAAGCATTGGCGCCACAGTGCCATGGCTTCCTCATCCATCTCGGTGATGCCAAGACCGTGCTCCTGCCTCCGGTTGCCGCAACGATCCTCATTGTTGATAAGCAGTGGCGGAGGCGCGAGCGCCTGCATCCGCTCCCATGGCGGTACGTTGGGGAAGTTCATCACCCTACAAGGCCGCCGGAGGTGCCACACCACCATGTAGCACACGCGGGCAGCCTCGTGGGCATTGTCGAAAGTGTCGAGGCCGAGGCGCATCTCGCGGAACCGGATCTTGATGGAGAAGCCGCCGGAGGGGCACGCACCGAACGCCGTGGTAGCCCCAAGTTTCTCAGCGGTGCAGCAGCATGGTGGCATGATGGCGGCGAGGAAAGAAAGAGCGGGGAGAGAGTGGTGGTGAGGCACAGAGTGGTGGGAGGGCGTTGGATTTTATAAAGCGCATCGGACGCCGCACGCCAAAACTAGCGCGCGCCCGGCCGCTTTTCCCGCGTGCGCACAATCCCTTCCTGACGTCCCTGCTATCTTTACTCTCTTCTCTACTCTTATATATATGTATAATAATTATTTTATATTTATATTTATCTCTACTTTTTATATCTTATACACCTCTTATACATTATATGTATATATATATCTTCAAAAAAACAGAGTTGGTGATGATGGTGTGCCTGCCATCCTGCAGTATAGGTCGTCCGATTATATAGGTCGTCCGATTATATCTAACGGATAGTAAGGAAACTATGGCAATTTTGCAAAAAGATACCTGCACCTCTCTCCACGTTTGCATATAAGGCTTTCCCTCGTTCATCCTTTTCTCCCACAAGATAAACTACTCATACAAATGCGAAGACGGAGACAAATAGGGCGGGAAAGATTGTATGTATACGGGCGAGAGAGTGGGAGACAAACCTAATGAGAGAGAGAGAGAGAGGAAGTTAGGTCTGGAGAAAGATGGAGACATGTAATATATGTGAGATGCATGTGCATCTGGATTTTGTACACGTGGAAGGAGAAGAGACAAAGGGGTTGATGAGAGAGCTGGAAAAACATGGACGAGAGGGGAAGGATCTCGTGGGTTGAGGGATTGATAATTTTGTGCGGGAGAGAGTGGGGAGTCAGTCAGCCGTCGTCACATCATCCTGCTTCCAAATGGCCCCGTATTCTCTAGTGCAGTGTGGTCGCCGTCTTCAATCTCCTCGATGCCCTCTTTGAAGATTGAGGTGGTGTGCATGCTTGGGTGCAGAGAAGCACAAGCAAGAGTGGTCACCATATAACCTTGGATGGGGATGAATTGTGTGCTCGGGGGAGGGTGTGTGTGTCGGATATTGAGAGAAATCAAACCTATGGAGAGAATGTGTGTGTATGTGACGGAAAGCTACATGCTGAATAGGGTCATCACGAAGAGATTGTGCGTGCGAGATAGAGAGTGATGTGCGGGCCTTGAGGTGAGCAGGGGCCGGGTGAGGGTGTCAAAATGTGTACGTTGATGCATGTGTTACATACGATCGTGTGAGGGACGGACGAATCTAGAGAGATGGTTGGTGTGTTACGGATGCTCCTCTCTCTCTCTCTCTCTCGCACACACACAAGTACAAATAGAAGACTGTTCTCTCATGTATACACAATGTATCGGCATCTCTCTATGTCTCACTCATGCATGATCATTTGCACATTCACACCTCTATGTCTCTATCAGACACGCACCGTCTCCACATTGCCCTTCCGCCACAACACACATATGGACACATACACGTGTTCTCTCTCAGTCACACACACAGAATCAGAATTAAAAAAACTGTCTAGGGCGCACCTAAAATGTCCAAATCCAAATAAGCACGAACTAAAGCTAAATTCAAATATATGGAAATATTGTAGCGTGAAGAACTTTTCCAGGAAAATTAGTAGAGTAATATTTGGGGAATGTTTTTACACACACAAAAAGGTTTGGTGGATGTCCTTCAAGCGCGACATGGTGACGCACCGCTCGATCGACCGCGCGGCCGCGGTGCACGCGCTTGCACAGGATTCTGTATCGATGTTGTACTAACTAATATGTTAGTATAAGCGCTGCCTCAATCTAATGTTTATATGTACTAGTACGGTGTTCTTTTAAGTATGACCAACCCTATACAAAACTAAACTAAGCTCCCATATGCGCACTCATCAATATGTCGCCGCCGCCGTTGCACATGCCAGCGCCTGCCTGCTCCGGCCGACCATTTCTCGCCCATCACCGCTATGTCCCTGTCATCCCTGTACCACGAAGCCGAAGGCTCGCCCGCTCACATCGTCTGCAGTCCCTCCTCGCGATGTTACCACGCTGCCAAGCACGCGAGAAGCTAGTGGAGCCGTGTCTATACCCGCAGCGTACGAAGATGAGGACGAGTGCGTGCTCCAGCATGCTGGCAAGGAGGAGCTAGCGTGTCATTGTCGTCTTCGCCCGCTCGGAGAAGGCGTGCATGGTGGCTGTCACGGCAGAAGCCGGCACTACAAAAAATACACTTCCATGATGATACGTGTTTGTCACAGTAGGTCGCGTTTTTTGTCATGCATGTACATCCATGACAAATTTATGACAGAATCAAGATAGTCATACCTGTGTTGTTGTAAAAGTGTTCCATGACATTACTAAAATTATCATCACGGAAGTGTCCACTTCCATGACAATAAATCGCGCGTCACAGAAGTGCTTTCGTCAAGGGTTACCGACACGTGGCATCCACCGTAACGGAACGCCGTTGAGCTATCGGGTCGGGTTTTGGATCCGATAACCCGTTAACAGCCCCGACCAATGGGGATTTTCCACGTGTAAAATCATCATTGGCTGGAGGAAACACGTGTCGGCTCACCGTTGGGACAGATGTCATCCATTCATTGGATCGAAGTCGCCTATGATATGGCGACAAGTGGCATGGCCCAACAGAGGCCCATTCCTGTGAAAAGGCCTGCCCGTTTGACTTGGTCAAAAGGTGGCGGCCCGGCCCACGGAAAGCCTATTAACGGCATGTTCGCATATAGCCCATTTACAGCCCGCTAACCCAGGGTCCATTACGCCGTATCCGAATTAGGCCCAGTAGCGTCATCTGGGCCATCCAATATGATTCAGCCCATTTTAACTTACGGCCCATGTGTGGCCCATGACTTCTTTCGGCCCATATGAGGACCTTTGTAACTCTTGGCCCATTAACGACCCACTAGACCATGACAGCGCGCGTTGCCGCGTCCGTTCATTCTAATGGTACAATAATAGAATGAACAAAAACATGAATAATAATAAGTTGGGACTTTTTATTCCCGTTTTAATTTCATCGATACACGTGTCTAGTCTATTTTACACTTTGATATATATTGGCCACTGTACTATGAACATACTCCAAAATACAACTGATAATCATGCTCAAAGGTGCAACAACAAGACTTCACTCGGTTGAAGGATGATAGTTACTTGAAACAAGAATTGTAACAATTATTATATATTGATATGGAGAAACATCAATGTAAGGATTATCTCAATCAAAGAAACTTTGTGGGGCAATTCTTTTGTGTGAGTGGTGTAGTAAATACCTCAACAGAAGTCGGAGAATTGTTGAATCTAAGTCACAAACGTGCACTAATTTATAAGAACAATCATGTATCTCTGATCATTGATCCTCGCACTAACTTCCACATCAAAATAATCACACATGGTTATTCTTATAATTCACAAAGTCTGAGGTGCACTATGAATGATTCATAAGCATCAGCCGAAAACAAGATTTTACGTTACCGTAATCCATCCAAGACTACCTAGAGAAAGTGGATTGCCTACCAACCGATTCATACTGATATTTGCATGTTTGCTGATTTTTGATAGGTATGTAATTGCAAATTTGGAACAAGTGCCAGTATGTATATCTGAAATATACACCCTGATGATAAGCATTTGTCAGTGTGGCAGAATGACAGTTCACATATACAAATAGTAGGATTGATGTAGATAAAAAAACGTCTAATCTATACAGGAGTATTTTTATAAATATCATGTGTTTGCCTTTGCCTCCTCTTTCTTATGCTTTTTTATTTTTGCATGTTTCAACTTCTCCCTTCTCTTTGGTTTGTCATGGCATCTTAAATTATATTCTTCTGCTATGTTTTGCAATAGTTCCTGAAAGATGTGTACATCATATAAGTTATTATCATTTTTAACACAAAGCAAATACTTTCTACTTCTTCATCTAATCAATCCGGAAGACAAACAAGTTATGAAATGCGGCAGAGATCTTACATGTAGTTAAACCACAAGAAATTCCAGAAATCAAGTACAATATGTGCAAGAATCTATGCAATGTTTAGAGGTAAATCCGAATTGAAAATGGGAATCAACAAGAATTGCATCATAACTCTAAAGATCAAAACCTATGCATCTTCTGAAAGGAAATGATTAAAAAAACACATCCTCACACTTTCTAATACGTAAAAATAGAGTAAGTCTTAAAAACAAATACATCAACCATAATCATCTTAAATAAAATAATTAAATTGGAACACAAAATAGAAAATGATTAATAAACTACTATTAGAATTCAGAAACATACCCAAACACAATGGTACAGATTATCTCAAATGTGCATTACTTCAGCCATCAATCTTGTTTGATAACAGTATGTCAGCCTTATTAATCTGCCGTCACAGGAATACACGGCATGGTAGGAATTTCATCAAGCACCCACCCCATCAGTGGATACCAAGAATGAATGCATATGTGGTCTCCTTGCTGTTATTACCTGTGTTGAAATCAGTTTCACCATCTGTGAGTTGGTGATTTGCTCGGCGAGAAGAAAAGGGTGTGACAATGTCCATGTCAGTGTATGCCAACACGGCAAATAGGCCTTGTCAAGTCTGCAAAATAGTTGGAGAGTTAATTGGGCAAGATGGTGGATCAGGCACCGTGAATGGCAACACAAATTTTCTTATATTCTTAAACTATCTTCTTCTCACTCTTCTCCTTGCTCTATCTGAATGCAACATTCAGATAGAGGATGCAACAACCCTGAATCATTGCACTGGGTGACCTTTCTAGTTCAATGAGATAGAAAGGAGGAACCAGAGCGAGATAGCATATACTCCTCAACGCCCTTGACGCTAGTCATGATACTGAATTTTGTGCGCTCTAGCACCAAGACAACACAGATTCCCTGCCATGAGCCACTGTGCAATTTGTAGCAACATAGATGGGAGAAATTAGAAACTATTTTGCAGGTGGTACAACACAAAGTCTCCACCAGCACGAACTTTAGAGTTGTTACTCACAGCCCGTTGTTCACCGCGAACCTGTTTGCCACTAAATTAGTCGACGGGACACACGACCAACCGGCGAGGGGAGTGCGCGGTGGGGCGATGTACTGTCATGGGAGGCGAGAGTGGTGCCGCGGGAAAGAATAGAGAAGGAAAGGAGCCACGGGATGAATGTCACCGGCATCTGGGCGCCGTCCACTGCCGCCGCTGTCGCGCGATTAGGTTTCGCGGGAGAAGGAAAGGGTAGTCGATCGAGGGGGGATGAGCCCTGCCTTGCGCAGACTCATGTGGCCTAGCAGGCCCTGCGAGAGTTTTTCGGCCCAATCAATGAGAGAGCTTCCAGGTCCATCTCCAGAGCAGCGGCCTTGTGATGTTTGGGACGCGCAGTCGAATGTTCGAATGATCATGTACATCCGTTCGTGGGATCCGATGGTATAGGGCGTCAAATCGCTGTGAGGGGCCCTAACTAGCTGAATTATACTGTTTAGTAGTGGTGAAACTGGCCCGTAATGAACAGTGTATCACTTTATACCCATTAACGACCCGTTATTCCATTGGGCCATTTCCAGCCCAAGTTATCTTTCGGCCTTCTCAGGGCCCGTTGATTCTTGGTCTCATTTGCAGCATTCGGTTACATACGGCCCATTACTGTCATTTTCTGCTTGTGGGCCAAATTCAGCCCGTCGTTACAGTCGGCCCGTTTGCGGACCATTAATACGTTGGGTTGTTTTCATGTCAAAAAAAACCCGTTGGACTGTTTTCATAGAGTTATCAAATACGGCCTATTAACGGCCCGTTATGGTCCACGAATAGTACGGCCCATGATTGGCGAAATAATGATACGCCACGTAGAAGGCCCATGGATCCTACGGCCCATATGAGGCCCATGGATCCTACGGCCTGTATGAGGCCCATGGATAGTACGGCCCATAGAAGGCCCATGGATCGTACGGCCCGTAGAAGGCCCATGGACCCTACAACCCGTAGAAGGCCCATGTACCCTAAGGCACGTATAGAAGGTCAATGGATCCTACGGCCCGTATAGAAGGCCAATGGATCCTACGGCCGGACGAAGGCCCATGGATCATATGGCCTGCAGGAGGCCCATGGTTACAACAGTCCGTGTGTTGCCATGATTATTTTGGCCTAGTTACCAAAAATAGGCTATTGTGGCCACTAGAAAAACACAGAAAAAGTACTGCAGTGACTACAAGCAAACAACTAAACAAGACAATAAGGAAATAAATAAACAAGCAATTAACGCTAGCCTACTACCGCTATTACACATATTATATCCACTGGGCATCAAAGTTCGCCACTAGTGCAAATATAGGGAACAAAGCAGCATATTACATACACCGGCCATCAAAATTGGCCACCAGCGCAAATACACGCGGCAGAAAAACAAGAGCATAACTGAAACAACTTCAGAAGAGCTCAAGAAACATTATCCTGGGTATCCACCATGCTGGCAATAAGCTTAGCAAGCTGATTAGCTTTGTCCTATTTGGCGCTAAAATCCTCCAACGCTTGTTGTTGCACCAGAAAGTATGCATCTGAATGCTCTAGGGACTTCCGCTTCTTGTCGCAGCACAGCTGATCGATGTCTTTCAGCTTGTAGTTGAAACTCAAGAAACCGAACTGATTCAGACAGTGAGTTTGAATAGCTTGTGCAAGCAGTAGTGGCCAGTAACTCAAACACTAAACCAAGACAGGACTTTGGGGTTGTCTCGCTGTCTTCAAGATAGTCCTCCTTAGCTGTTTTATCATCTTTGTTGGAGACCAACAAGGATGTGTCACTATCCTGAACCTTATCTGCATTACTTCCTTTACCATTGCTTAATAAGGCACTCTTCCCCAATATTCTGTTAGCACTCTAAAAGAAGAAACTATAAGTGCATCTAGTGCCACCCCTAGTTGGTTTTGCAGTATTGACAACAAACCTGGTTGAGGGACTAATGTGTTTGTGAGAATTGCAGGATAACACAGGTAGTAGTCCCTGCTTGATTCAGTTTATCTACCGGAGATGACCCCTAAAAATGTGTGAAGACATTGAAGACAATGGTGGTCTGTGAAGATATTCACATTGAAGACTTAGACACGAGAAGACATTGAGTGAAGACTATGGAGCGCGAAGACTTAGTTTTTTCGTTGTTTCCTTTTCTTCTTTGTTGAGTCATAGGAACCACCGCACTGTTAAGTGGGGTCCAAGTGAACAAAGTCAGAGTGAATGAAGTGATGCTCAACCAGATCCTATGTCTTCGACCAAAGACAATGAGAGCAAATCTTATCCTGCAACGGATAAGTCAGCTTTACTTGTATACCAAGTCAAGCTGCCGCGTGTGTTTGAAATATGACCGTTGCGACACGTGTCAGTTCCTTAGTGACCCAGGGTCATTTCGGACATATCCGGTCGGGTTGCCCAGTGGCTATAAATAGCCCACCCGCTACACGATAAATTGGTGGCTGCTCAGAGTTAGTACACGGCTTTTGTCGTTTGAGAGCAACCCATCGCTGAAGCTTTCAAGAGAGAATCCTTGCGAGGACAAAGCCCAAACCACCCAGAGCCCAAAGAGTGTTTGGCATCACTGAAGTCTTTCTGTTCGCGTGATCTGAAGACTTGTTACACTTGAGGACTATGAATCCTCCAGCCGGTTAGGCGTCGCGTTCTGAGCATCCAAGAGCCATTGTGGATTGCCGGTGAATGAAGTCTGTGAAGGTTCGAAAGTCTACCTTGAAGACTTACCGGAGTGATTGGGCGGGGAGTAGGTGTCCTTAGCTCAAGGGAATAAGGTGAAGATGCGGTCTTCTGAGTTGAATCTCAGCCTCCCTAACCAGACATATAGTTGTCACAGCAACTGGAACTGGTCGAACAAATCCCTGTCCTTCTGAAGCACTGGTTCTATCTCTTACCTCTCTTACTTACAGTTTGTCTTTGTGAAGTCATTGCCTGCTTGCATTATCTGTTGGACTTCACTGTGTGACTATCTGTTCTGATTGACTTCATACTATCTTCCATCCAGATCTTTACTACCTAGTTGCTGTTAGTCATCGTGCTTTCACTATATTGAATACTTGACTATGGCTTGTCTAGTGTAGTCTACCTTCCGCTGCATTCGAATAGTGTTGTTTATATTGTTTGTCTTCGAAACTCCCATGTTTTGAAGACTTTCATAAAAATCGCCTATTCACCCCCCCTCTAGTCGATAACTACCCTTTCAATTGTTATCAGAGCAAGGTACTCCCTTGTTCTGTGTGATTCGATTTAACCACCTGGAGTTTAGCTATGTCAACTGCAGGGATAATCAAAGTCTCCGTTGCATGCCCCATCTTCGATGGCACTGAATATCCCTACTGGAAAAATAGGATGCGCATGCATCTTGAAGCCATTGATGTCGATCTATGGTATGTCGTCAAGAACGGCGTTCCCAAGACGGGTGAAGGCGTCACCCCTACTGATGTCAAGAAGTTCATTCAACTGGACTCTACTGCCAAGAACATCATCTGTGGTCACCTTGCCAAAGGACAGTATGGCCGTGTGAGTGCTTTGGAAACGTCGAAGCTAGTCTGGGACTGGCTCTCCAAGGTTAATGAAGGCGTCTCAACTCAGCGAGATCAACGTATTAGTACTCTTCGCAACCTCTTCAACCGCTTCAAGAGGCACGACAATGAGAATGTCCATCTCACATTTAATTGCCTCACTGATATCACAAATGAGCTCCAAGCACTCGGCGCCACTGAGATCACGAAGCATGATATAGTGAAGACACTACTGAGATCTCTTGACAGCTCATTTGACACCTTAGCCCTAATGATACAAGAACGCACTGATTTCAAGACTCACAATCCATCTGACATATTTGAGAGGCTCAACACACATGAGTACCAGCTATCTGAGAAACGAGATATCTATGGCCCCAACTATGGTCGTACTCGAGCTTTGAAAGCAAAGGCGGTTGCTTCCTCATCTGAAGAAGAATCTGACTACAGTTCTGGTGATCCTGAAGACACTGGAAAGGAGCTTGCTATGCTTGTGAAGAAGTTCCAGAAATTCACCAAGAAGAAAGGCTTCAGAAAGTCTTCACGATCCAGCTCAAGGAATGATGAAGCTTCTGCCTATGATCACAAGAAGAGAACCTGTCACAAGTGCAAGAAGCCTGGTCACTACATCTCTGAGTGTCCACATTGGGACAATGAGAAGAAGAAGAAGAATAGCAAAGAGTATGATTATGATGACAAGAAAAAGAAGAAATCCTCAAAGTCTTCTTCCAAGTCTTCTTCCAAATATTCATCACACAAGAAGAGCTCATCCGACAAGGCCCATGCTTTTGTTGGCAAGGAAATTGATTCAGTGGAGGAGTCAGCTTCAGAGGAGGCGGAGGTGGAGTCTGAGGGGGAGTCTGACTCGGGTGTTGTGAGTCTGGCTCTAGCTACTGCCTACGTCGCCAGGTCCATCTTCAACACCGAAGACAATGGCTCCGTCACCAACACTGATGATAATGTCGAGGACGACTCGCCTCCCACCTACTGCTTCATGGCACGCGGTGCCAAGGTAAAATCACACAATGCTTACTTTCAAACATCCAGTGAAGATGACTCTGATGGTGAATCCAAACCTAGTTACAAAACACTTGCTAAAATTTCAACTGAACAACAGAAAGCTATGGAACATACTCAAAAACTGTTAGACAAAAGTTATGACCTGTTGGACATGGAAATGACCTAGTCTCAGTCCTTAATTGAAGACATAAACAAATCTTCATATTAAGTACCAGGAACTTGAAGGTCGACATGAATCACTCACAACTTCTCATGAAAAGCTTTCCTATGATTATCTTCAAAGGAAGCAGGAACTTGAGAAATTGAGATCGGATCATGAAGATCTTCAAAAGGAAAATGAGTCACTTCGCGCCCAACAGATCAGTCCCGCTCAGGAAGGATTTGAACCACCATGCCTAAAATGCATTGAGCGTGATAACGCTGCTTCTGTTGCTAAATGTTCCACTGCTGCTACTGTTGCAATATCTTCAACTGCTGATGTGGTAACTAACCCCTCTGCTGAGGATACCACTACTATTGCTGATGAGAATGACAGGTTGAAGACATTGCTTGAGACAGGGATGTACAAAAGTCTCAAAGGGCATCAGACACTATGTGATGTCCTGAAAAAGCAGATTCTGAACCGAAACCCTAGGAAAGAGGGTGTTGGGTTCGAGAGGAAAATGAATGTTGATGGGTCGTACTGGAAGCCTGAGTAGTACCCCAAAACCACATGGTTTGCTGCAAAGGAACCTCCAGTTGATCCATCCACCTTATCTGGTTTCACTTGTGCTAACCCCATTGTCATTGATGAATCCTTTGGTGCAAACTATAAAATGTTTAAGAATCAGAATGGTGAAGTGTTTCCCAGATATATTGGTATTAATTGCAGGAATGGGCCACCTTTGAAGACGATATGGGTTCCCAAAAGTTGTCTTGAGAATCTTCCTGTGAATGTCATCATGACATCACTCGTGAAGAAGACAAACCCCATACCAAAGGCGTCATATGGTCAGAAAGCTTCATACAGAACGAGGACTCATCTGAGTCACCCTAACGTCAATGTTTTGCAGGGAAATCATACTCAGACCCATGAATATGAGTGTGTTTCTTCAAACTGCTATGTTCGTAGTACAAAGAATTTTTCTTCTTATTCCTATGAGTATTATTCACCTCCTGCAAGGCTATTTACTAGGGATCCAAAGCCAAAGTTCTCAGATGATGCACTTAGACTCATTGCTTCTAAGCCACCCCTGAAAATGTGGGTGGTTAAGAAAACTTAACTCTCTTTTGCAGGGTAAGGTCTCCAGCCAGAAATCAAAGGCGTCCAAAACTTATGCTGGGGACCTTAAACTTCTTGTGGGGCGCAAGATAAAATGCCCAAATGGTCTCACTATGTATTTCGTTCCAGGATTCCTTGATACTCACCCTATCTATCCTAACCAAGATCTGAATTTTCATGTTCCACTTGTTCGTCAAATGTTTATGCTTCACAACTCGCTTGGTGAAGCCTATCCCCCAAACTGCACTGTAGGCTACGACACCTCGTACTTCAGAATGGATTATGGACAGTGGATGCACTAACCACATGATGGGCGATCGAAGTCTTCTGATGGATTCAACGCTACGTCCATCAGACAAAAGTCACATCACATTTGCTGATACTGGTAAAAGCAAAGTATTGGGTCTAGGCATAGTTGCAATTTCAAGGGATCAGCACATAGATAAAGTGATGCTTGTTGAATCCCTTGGTTTCAACTTAATGTCTGTCTCAATGCTTTATGACTTGAACATGATTGTGCTATTTGGAAAATATTGATGCCTTGTACTAATGGAATCTGACAAGTCTCTAGTCTTTGAAGGGTATCGGACAAACGATCTCTATATGGTAGATTTCTCAGCAGGACCACAGATGGATGTATGTCTTCTAGCAAAGGCTTCGGAATGCTGGCTCTGGCATCAAAGGCTAGGGCATGTTGGCATGAAGAATTTGCACACTCTCACGAAGAGGAAGCATGTCGTGGGCATCGAAGGCGTCAAGTTCAAGAAGGACCATCTATGTGGCGCCTGCGAAGCTGGAAAGATGACTAGGGCCAAGCATCCCTCGAAGACAATCATGACTACATCCCAACCCTTCGAGCTATGGCGTCAAGATCAAGCACATCAGAAGCGACAATGGCACTGAGTTCAAGAACACTGGTCTCGACCTCTATCTAGATACACTTGGCATCACACATGAGTTCTCTGCTCCTTATACACCTCAGCAGAATGGCTTCGCCGAGCGCGAGAACAGAACTCTCATTGAGATGGCCCGAATGATGCTTCATGAGTACAAGACTCCACGGAAGTTCTGGCCTGAAGCCATTGACACTGCTTTCCACATCATCAACTGAGTTTATCTTCACAAGCTTCTGAAGAAAACATCGTATGAGCTCCTAACTGGTAAGAAGCCAAATGTAAGCTACTTTAGAGTATTTGGTGCTAGGTGCTGGATCAAGGATCCACATCACACTTCAAAATTTGCACCAAAAGCACATGAAGGTTTTATGCTTGGTTATGGAAAGGATTCGCACTCCTACAGAGTCTTCAACCTATTTCACTATAAAGTGGTTGAGACTATAGATGTGCGGTTCAATGAAACTAACGGCTCGCAAAGAGAGCACCTACCAAATGTGCTAGATGAAGTACCTCCAAGTGAATCTATCAAGCAGATGGGAATTGGAGATATCATACCCTCTGAGAATCAATCTGAAGAGGAACTTGTCATTTCTGCACCTAATCAATCTAAAGACAATGCTCTGCCTGAAGACAATCCCCCAAATGATGACATTGATCAGCATGAGCAAAATCTTCATCCTGCTCATCCTCGAGTTGCAAATGAAGTTCAAATTGAGAAAATAATTGACAGCTTGAATGCACCTAGTCCACTCACTCGTTCTAAAGCAACCCAAAGAGCAACACAGCTGACCAACTTCTGTGGACATTTTGCATTTGTCTCAATCTCTGAACCCAAGAAAGTTGACGAAGCCTTCATGGAACCTGAATGGATTCAGGCTATGCAAGAAGAGCTTTAACAGTTCGAGCTAAATAATGTGTGGGAATTGGTCAAGCGTCCTGATCCTCAAAAGCACAATATCATTGGCACCAAATGGATATATCGCAACAAGCAAGATGAGCATGGTCAAGTGGTCAGAAACAAGGCTCGTCTTGTTGCACAAGGTCACACTCAAGTGGAAGGAATTGACTTCGATGAAACATTTGCTCCGGTGGCAAAACTTAAAGCCATTCGCATACTGCTAGCCTATGCAAATCATCACAACATTCTCCTGTATCAAATGGATGTGAAAAGTGCTTTTCTCAATGGAAAGATAGAAGAAGAAGTATATGTCGCACAACCTCCAGGTTTTGAAGATCCAAAACATCCTGAGATGGTATACAAGCTCAACAAGGCACTTTATGGCCTCAAACAAGCTCCTCGTGCTTGGTATGACACGCTCAAAGACTTCCTGAAGAGCAAAGGCTTCAAACCTGGTTCACTAGATCCTACACTCTTCATGAAGACATATGATGGTGAACTATTTGTGTGTCAAATCTATGTGGACGACATTATCTTCGGCTGCACCAACAAGAAATACGGTGATGAATTTGGTCACATGATGCAAGAGCAGTATCAAATGTCCATGATGGGCGAGCTGAAGTTCTTTCTGGGTCTTCAAATCCGTCAGCAACGCAACGGCATCTTCATATCACAAGAAAAATATCTCAAAGATTGCCTGAAGAAGTTTGGAATGCAAGATTGCAAAGGATACACGATGCCAATGCCAACCAAAAGTCATCTGGGTCCCGACGACAATGGTAAAGAGTTCGATCAAAAGGTATATCGCTCCATGATTGGTTCTTTGGTTTAATTATGTGCATCTAGGCTAATGCTTAGTGTTTGCATGTGTGCCCGATTCCAAGCGGCACCAAAGGAATCACATCACTTAGCTATGAAGCGAATTCTTCGATATTTGGTTTACACCCCAACACTAGGATTATGGTATCCAAAGGGCTCAGAGTTTGATCTAGTTGGATTCTCAGATGCTGATTATGATGGTGACAAGGTTGATCGCAAGTCCACATCTGGCACATGTCATTTTCTGGGACGATCTCTTGTCTATTGGTCTTCAAAGAAGCAGAACTGTGTATCTCTCTCTACTGCTGAATCTGAATACATTGCTGCTGGATCTTGTTGTGCTCAACTTCTCTGGATGAAGCAAACTCTCAAGGATTATGGAATCCATCTGAAGAATCTGCCTCTTTACTGCGATAATGAGAGTGCTATCAAGATTGCAAACAACCCAGTTCAGCACTCGAAGACAAAGCACATTGAAATTCGTTATCACTTTCTCAGAGATCATGTTATGAAGGAAGATATTGATATCATTCACGTCAAGACAGAAGAACAGTTGGCCGATATATTCACAAAGCCCTTGGATGAGAAAAGGTTTTGCAAGTTGTGGTGTGAGCTAAATATCTTGGAATCCTCAAATGTCCTGTGAATGGACACACATCCTAACACTTATGCATTTTTATGACTTAGATGTGCAACACACGAAGTAATGTATATCTTCAATCAATGAAGACATACACTCTAAGTGTGAATACATTAATGCGGAATTTGACTTCGGAGCACCACGATAATTGAACGCCGTGTCTGGGTCTAATACTTCCTATATGGTGGGTAACGCCACCACCACATTTTTGTTTGAAGTGTTTCTCTTGGCGTTATGCTTGCATTGTTTTCATATGTGATTCATATTCATCCTTGGCTTATACTCAAGCTTATCTTCAATTGGTTGAATTGGACTAGTATTATATATGTCTGTGTTCTGTTCTCTACAGCATTCACTTATAGCTATGGCTTCGTGTTGAATCTTTTGAACTAAGTGAATGTGATCGGATCCTAACCTATCTATGCTTCTACCTGAACTCTATCTGACCAAGTCATATGCGTTCTATTGAAAACTATCGATTGTCTTCACTGAGATCTTGTCAGCTGAAGTTAATCTGACACACATTTATATCTGTTTTTAATGCTTTATCCTATTTGCCTGAAAACCAGAGAATTCGGAACGACCAACCCGACAATCCAGGCGTGCGTGGGAACATGGAACAACTCCCAAGGTGTTGCATGCTTGCCACATGTCCGTCAAATGTGAACCGCCAGGGGCACCTGCGTAATTGCACTATGCCGCCTCTGTCCTTATAAATACTCGTCAAGTCTCGGTCAAAAATTCTTCTTCCTCCACGCCACCTCTCGCAAACCCTAGCGCCTCCTCTATTTCTCGACGACGCTGACGACGAAGCGCTTAGCTGCCGCGACTTCCTTGACACCGTCCTCACGCCGGCCGCGGACCTCATCTTCTCCGCCGTCGCCGTAGGTGTCTTTCGTCGCCAAGTTAGGGCACAGGAGATTGAACTGCTCGGCCTCCATCTTCGCTCCGTCTAGCAGTTCTTCGTGTGGTAATTATAGTTTACTTTTTACCGTCTTTTTGATCTGATAGATTCATCCATTTTTACCAAAAGTGGTTTCTAGAACTTCAAACTTGAATCTGTCTCATCCTGCATCTCATATTCTTCCTAGTCTATTCACTTATGCTTCTTTACAAGTTAGGTTCCTCACTTGTACTTATTCTTGGATTTGTACAACTCTAGAACCAACTCTCATCAAATAAGTGAATGTCTTTGCATTGTGAGGTCAATGTCTTCAAACTGATTTATTTCAAAATCTTCTGAGAATGCATATGACCTCTTCCCCTTCCCTCGCACCTCTAATGCTATCATAGGTACATGTCCGTGGGAGAATCCCTTGGTTCTCATAGTCTGCATTCGTTTGCAAAATTCTTGCAGAGTCACATCAACTCACCTGAAGCCAGTTCTTGTCTGACCAGCCGTCTGAAGCCATTGCTGGTCTGCCCTGCCTTGAAGAAGCCCTAGACTGTTTTCGTGATGCTGGTCTTCTGGAGTTTGTCACTGACAAGGAACATTGGAATGAAGAGCTTCTCCTGCAATTCTTTGCAACCCTCCACATTCGCGGCTACAACAGGGATACAACGACATGGGTCCTTGAGTGGATGACAGGCAACGTTCATTATGAAGCCAAAGCCTTTGATCTCATTGAGCTTACCGGCCTCTCCACTCCAGGCGAACTGTATGAACCTGGTTATCGGCTTCACCGTGATGCATTGGAGAGTATCTTTCAGAAGCCTGAGCCCAACATGAGCCCGATGCTCAGTATAATGAAGCCACTGCCCCCAGATGCTGAGTATCCCAAGGAATTCCTTGTTGAAGATCTAGAGTACCTGCCCCGCACTATCTATCATATCATTCGGCAAACTCTTTGGCCGATCAAGGGGCATTCCTCCTCAACAAAGCTTGAAGGTGTTATGAAGACATTGGTCTTCTACATTCTGAATGGCAAAAGCTTCAATACTCAAGATTTCTTTATTCGCCAGTTTGCTGCATCTGGGTCTGACATTTTTGGTCTGAAGTTCTATGCTCCTTGGATCATGCGTCTGATCAAGCTCCACTCTGCAATTGACTATCAGCCCTCTTCTCGTAACCATCTCATATTTTTACCAGAGGTTGATATGTCCATTGAAGCTATTTATCCAGAGCCTACCAAGGAAGCCCTATATCTTCACAATATAGATCATCAGAGCTTTTCCCAGCATGTTGAAGGTGTTCAGGTTGCTTCTCTATTTTATCCACTAGCCGGCAACACTCACCGTGCATGAACTGAAGCCATAGAAAGCACCTTTGCTCCAAGAACTCGCAAACGCTCCCGTGTGCTCAATGACTGTAAGCTTCTTGTGGATTTGCATCAGAAGCAAGATAAGCATCATTACTGGCAGAAGTGGCAAATGCAAAGCCTCTTGGTGGATATAAATTGCATTCGCAATCTTGCCACCAAGAATGCCTTTGTCGCTCACGAAACCTGTCGGAGGACTTGGAAGGGATTGACACTACTCAATGCTGAAGCTGATCTTCAAGACGATGGCTTCAACGAAAGATTCAAGTTTTACTCCACTCCTCCCCAGAATGTTGTTTTACGTCGAACCCTGTCTCTTGAAGATTCAGAGTACTCTTCGTCGGCAGCCACAGTAAACGCTAGAGTTATTGATGAAGCCGATGATGCTACTTCACCACCACCGACATCAGCGCGTGTCCACACTGCACCGAGTTCTTCTGCACCACCAAACCTCAACGACAACCCTGCTACTTCACCTACTCCTCATAGGAACGAGTAGAGCCTATGTCTTCAAACCTCTTTGGTCCTTGTCGGTGTCAAAACCAGTGGATCTCGGGTAGGGGGTCCCGATCTGTGCGTCAAGGCTGATGGTAACAAGAAGTAAGGGACACAGATGTTTACCCAGGTTCGGGCCCTCTCTATGGAGGTAAAACCCTACTTCTTGCTTGATTAATATTGATGATATGGGTAGTACAAGAGTAGATCTACCACGAGATCGTAGAGGCTAAACCCTAGGAGCTAGCCTACGATGGTATGAATGTAATTGTGATCGGCCTTCTAAGGACCAACCTCTCCGGTTTATATAGACACCGGAGAGGGCTAGGGTTTACATAGAGTCGGTTACAAGGAAGGAAATATAATATTTGGATCGCCAAGCTTGCCTTCCACGCTAAGGAAAGTCCCATCCGGACACGGGCCGAAGTCTTGAGTCTTGTATCTTCACGCTTCAATAGTCCAGATGTTGTACACAGTCCGGCTGTCCGGATACCTCCTAATCCAGGACAACCTCAGTAGCCCCTGAACCAGGCTTCAATGATGATGAGTCCGGCGCGCAGTATTGTCTTCGGCATTGCAAGGCGGGTTCCTCCTCCGAATACTCCAAAGTAATTATAGAACACTCAAATCGTGTCCGGATCTGAAAAATGATCTTCGCATACCACCGTAGAGAGAATGATATTTCAGAAATGCAATATGCTGACAACTTTTCCTGACGATGTGACACGTTATTATGATCGGATCCATTATTCGAACCATTTCCACACAACCAGCTACGACGCATATCACGAGGCAGTTTCTGTGACACGTCTTGTCAAAGCAGAGATTGTGTCCCCTTATTACGGGATTCTCATCAATACGGGCAAGGGTAATCTCACCACGCCATTAACCGTGGAGCTTGGGAAACAAGCGATTCCCAACGGGCAAGTGGGGAGGCGCACCGCTTCCGGCGCCTCTATAAAGGGATAAGATTCCCCCATTTTCACCCACGCCTTCTTCCTCCTTCGCCCACTCTTGCCCCCTCGAGCACCAGCGCCCAAGCCCAAGTCTTCCCCGCATAGCTAAACATGTCCGGAGCAGGAGGCAAGTGGGTGGCTTCCACCGACAAGGAGAAGCACATCACCAATCTTCGGGCAGCCGGATACTTGGCCGCGGACATTGTGCACCGTCTACCAGACGCCGAGCAGGTCATTCCGACCCCAGGACCCCACGAGAGGGTCGTATTCGTCGCCCACTTCGTCCGTGGACTGGGATTTCCACTCCATCCCTTCGTCCGCGGGCTTATGTTCTACTACGGGCTAGATTTCCATGATCTAGCCCCGAATTTTGTCCTCAACATCTCGGCGTTCATCGTCATGTGCGAGGCTTTCCACCGCATCTGGCCTCACTTTGGCCTATCGCTGCAAACTTTTTGTGTGAAGCCGAAGGTGGTAAGAGGCCAACAGGTGGAGTGCGGAGGGGCCATGGTAGGCAGGATGCCCAACGTCACATGGCTCGACGGCTCCTTTGCGGAGACCGTAAAAGGATGGCAATCGGGGTGGTTCTACATCACCGAGCCGCGTGGCGCCAACTAGGCGGCGGCCCCCGAGTTCCGATCCGGAGCCCCCATGCGGCTTACCTCCTAGGAGAGGAAGGGCCTGTCCTGGGGTGATTCCGCGGAGCTGGCCGGACTCCAAACATGCGTCAAAAGCATGAAGGACAAGAACATCAAGCTTGTCAACGTGATCCAGGTCATGCTCGTTCGCCGAATCTTGCCCTGCCAGAGGCGGGCAGTTAATCTGTGGGAGTTCGTCCCCACTTAGCACCGGATGCTCCAAAGGCTCTACGACATGATGCAGAAAGGTGCATGGAAGGAGCTGTTCAAGGCCTCCAAAGTGCCTCCTCCAACATCCGAAGACCATGGGCTTCACGCCGCGCGGGCTCCTAGGCCGGTGAGTTCTTAGACTGACACCGGACCCAGTTCTTCCCAATATATTCACGGGAGTGCCTTAAGTAATTGTGCATGTTTATTTCAGGATTACATGGAGATAGCGGAGCGGGTTCACTTCCCGGCTCTGCTGCCAGAAGACCCAGCAGACGTTCTCCTGACGGAGATGCTGGTCCCGGTGCCGTACAAGGTGCCGGAGAAGAAGGCCGAGAAGAAAGCCCCGAGGATCCGAAAGGGTCTCCGGCGCAAGGTTGTGCCGGAAGCCTCGTCCGAAGACGATGAGGCGGACTCCTCCCACGAAGGGGAGGAGGAAGAAGAATAAGACGCCCCATCCGGAAAGGATGAGGGGTCCGGGGAGGCGGACCTGGGGGCCGGAAAAGGTCCTCGGCGCAGGGCCGTCATTCCCCTGTCGTCCGACGATGACGAGTCGGATTCCTCCCGCGGAGGCAGGGGAATCAGAAAGAGATCTTACCTCCCCCCACCGGGAGGAGAAGAAGAGAAAAGCCGCCCAGGAGGGGAGGCTGGGGCGTCCAAGAAGGGGAAGGGGCCCCTTCCGGACTACTCCGCCACGGTCGCTCTCAGCGAGGAGGGGTGGCTGCCTAGGGGGAAGCCCCTAGCGCGATCGTAAGTGTTTGCATTCTATCATGACTTCACTTACAGTTTTTGTATTTATAATGCTGAACATATGTGCAGTCCGGCCAGGGATCACCTCGAGGTATCCTCCTCCGGGTCCCTGAGCAATTCGGAGATGAGTTCGCTTCCGAGGGCCACTACTCCTCAACCCGCGGACGATACAGAGGTGTTGTCCCAAAGGCTCCCAGAGCGGGGGGAGGTGACTCTGGAGACGCCCCGAGGCGGGGTCCCAGAGGTCGGACACGCGGGGTTCAAGATCCCCGTGGATCGTGTCGACGAGAGCCACGGTAGCCGGGCTCTAAGCCGAACACAATTTCGGAACCTTCGATGGTTCCGGACTCAGGAAGGCGACCCCTCGCTAAGGAGGGCGAGCCGTCTGTGTCGCGGACTTCCGTTGCGCATGAAGCACCGGACGGTCTGCTGGAAGCGCTTTGCGACGCTTCCCTGGACGAAGGGCACCGTACTCTTATGAGTACGGTGATTCGGAAGGTTTCGTTCGCCAAAAGCGGACTAACCGAAGCTTGCACCAGCCTCCTAACTGGCTTCAAGGTAAGTAATAAATATGTGCAAAATTACCACCCGATAGATAGTAGCCCCTGATACTCTGTTTGGCGTTCGGAAGGAAAAGCGGAACAGAGGGTTAATTAAAATCCACAGGAGTCTAATCATAAGTATTATTTTGAATAAGCAGGTTGTGCTGCTTGCTGCTGCTGCCCGTATCGCCGAGGTTGCCGATCTGGAATGGAACCTGGAGTAGGCGCAGGGAGCACAAAGAGGAAGCTCGAAGAGAACAAGGGTAAGTAATTCCCGTTCTTATATATTTAAGGATAGGTAGAATTGGTGTGTCTAACAACTAAGTGTCGTCACCGTGTAACAGGGGCCCCCGCCGAAGTGGCGGCCCTAAAGAAGGCGCTGTCCGAGGCCGAAGACAAGTCGGCCTCGGAATGTAAGGAGCGCGAGAAGCAAAGTGCTAGGGTAGGTTCGGTACAGAAGGAGCTCTAGGACCTCGGCAAGAAATGCGAGTTCATGGAGCATGATCTGAAGGCAAAAGAGGCCGAGCTTGCAAAGGCCCTTATGAGCTTAAAAGACGCCAAGGCCGAAGCCGAGAAAGCACAGCAGGAGATCCAGGAGGCCAAGAAGATAGCAGCGAGTAAGAAGTTCTTTATGCAAAGCAAACATGTGGAGGAGGCGTTTCTTTTACTTACTCCATTTCGGAGCTCTCCAGGGGCATTCGCAGATCTGCCATGCAGCGTATCAGATGCTGCGGAGTTCTACCGTGCCTAGGAGGGGAACTCAACGGAGAAGTTTTTCTGGTCCCTGTATTCTCTCAGGTCGAACACCTGATGCCTCTGAGTGACCAACTGAACCAGTTGGTCGAACTCCACAGGGCGGCCGAACAGGCTATGAAGGGGTTCATAGTCCGGATATGGCCTGGTGAGCTTATGCCCAGTAGCTACTTCGGCCTGATCAAGCGGATGATGGATGCCTTCCCGCGGCTTGAGGTGATCAAGTGATCCGTGTGCATCGAGGGTGCCCGCCGGGCCCTTGCCCGCGTCAAAGTGCATTGGGGCAAGATGGATGTGGAGAAGCTGGTCAAGGACGGACCACCGGAGGTCAAGGCACATCGTCATCCCAAGCTGTAATATGATGGCGTTATGAAGGGTGCTCGCCTCATGGCTGACGAATGTACCAAGGACACCATTTTTGAATGAATTCGCTTTTGTCATGGTTGTATGTTAAGGACGAAGTTACTTGCGCTATGTAGCGCTTTTGTTATTTAAAATATTACCTTCTGTGTGGCTGTTTATAAAATCCTGAAAGTAGGCCAGTTGTCGGCTTCTGCCCCCATGCGACTAGCACTTGGGTGTTCGTGGAAAACCCGGACACTCTTTATCCAAATGTTTGGTCCCTTAAGGAGGTGTCCAGCGCAGCGAACGAGGCAATCGGACTATGCAGCTTTATAACTTTCACTTAGCCATAGAAGTCTACAATTTTAAATTTCGGCGAAGCCCCTAGAATCCAAAAGGCCGAATTGGGGCGCTATATACGCCTTGATTGGACAAAACCGATTTATCGCCTAAAGCGGAAAATCTTTAAGGATTTTAGTACCTCTCGAACAGCGACCGGCTCTCACCACATCATGCCGGTCAATTTTCGGCTTTCTCTACTAAGGTGCTCGTCCGGAAGAACCGGGACACAATTGCAGTAGTTCTCCCTGCGCTACCTTAGCCGATATAACGGAACGTAAGGTACCAGAACAAGGGAGCCGGGCTATCCCAACTGTAGACTCAAGGCATGATTCAGAGCTGATGCATATAGTGCTATAAGTTCGGGGTGCCGCACTATTGAAAGTGTTCAGACTTTTAGTTGCCATCTTACGGGGCGTTGTAAGAAGCCCCTGGCAAACTGGTCATACCAAGGTGTACGGATGCAATACCAAATAAACATTTATGAAAGAAAAATACTCAAATAAGGATAATAAGTTGACGCTATATATAATTTCCATTTGACGAAAAATACGTTTAAGCGTATGTTTACAATGGATGCATTAGGCAAAGATAAAATTAGGACTATTTGACATGTACAATCGAGGGGCAAGCCGTGTGCAGATAGATGAAGCAGGTATAATGATCCTAAATAGATTCCACCTGGGTATTTCCTTCTGCGCACAACGTCTGTTGTCTCCTTGGGTGTCTCTTCCATATGAGTCCGGCAATTCGGCTCTTCTGAGGATGCTGCACCAACGCGGTGTCCTGAAAGGTAAAAGGGAAAGAGTATGAAGGTATTTAGCGGTTACTCGCATTATCGACTGGGTCATTGATGCGCCTCCACCTATGCCCAAGGTATCTTGAGTGCGTAATTGTGTACGTGTGGACCGAATGCTGCTTTGGAGGGGCTTGAGCGGAGGCCAGACTGCTAATCACGATCTTGACATTCGTGTTGATCCTGTTGCGGGGTGCTCCGGACCTGTTTGACAGTGCTCGAAGTTGTCGCTGGATTGGTTTGTCGGAGGAGGCCGCATTGTACTTCTGCCGCGAGGGCTGCCGTATGCTCTTCTGTTCGAAGGGAGCGGTCCATATTTCCGTTGACAGTGATGACCCCGCGTGGTCCCGGCGTCTTGAGCTTGAGATATGCGTAGTGTGGCACCGCATTGAATCTTGCGAATGCGGTCCGCCTGTGACGCCCGGATACTTAAGCTACAGTGATCCCCGCTAATGATGCCACGTCACCTCGGTTACTGTGGATAAACTCGCGTTAGTTCGAAACCTAGTTCGAATTTCAAATTTAAAACCGAGGCAAACAATAAAAGTTTTAAAATATTAAACAAAAATGTTCGGTGTGTGACCAATATTGCTAAAGTAATTATATTGAAGAAAGCATAATTTTACAAAGTGCCTAAGTGCTTTAAACTAAATAAAACAGAAAAGAAAAAGAAATAAGAAAACAGAAAGCAAACTAATAAAAAAAATGAAAGGCCCCACTGAGCTTCGGCCCAGCAGGCCGGCCCATTCGGCCACACCGACCGGCCTAACCCCTCCCCTCCATAACCCCACCAGGAGAAACCCTAACTTACCCACTCCCCGATCCCCACTCCCCCCACTCTCCCCTCAATCCCCCGATCTGGATCGAGATCGGGGCGACCATGCCACCGCCCCGGATCGCCGTCGCCACTGCCTTCTCGACCCCCCTCGCCTTGCGCGACCCCCACCTGAAGCCGGCGCCACCCGTCTCCGACCCCGTCACCCTCGCTCACCGCAACCATCGCACGCGGGCGCCTCGGAGCTCGCCGACCCCGCCCCGCACCAAGAAGCCACCTCGCCGGACTACCTCCTCTACGCCGTCGTCGCCATCTTCCTCCTCAACCCTCGTTGCCTAGACCCCACGAACTCCGGTGAGGCCTCGTCCGCCCTTGCTCCATTCCCCTTTGCTCCGGTCGCCGTAGGCCGCCCCACCGCCCGTGCCGCGCTCACCCCTCCATAGCCGCGTCCGTGCCCACGCACCGGCCATCCCGTGCATGTCCCGGGGGTCCCCAGCCCGTGCTCCCCGCGCGACACACCCCTGCTCCTGACTGCGCCAACACGCACAGAAGGGCTCGCCCCCGGGCGCCCCGCCGGCTTGCCCGGTGCCGCTTGGCCCCAGGCCGCTCCCCGCCGGCGCCCCCGCGGTGCCCCACCGTCGGCGCCTGGGTCCGCCCCATCGGGCGCCCGTAACCGCCCGCACACTCACGGGGCTCCGCCCCAGCAACCACGCCCGAACCCGATAGGCCTCTGGCCACTAACAAGGGGGCCCTGCCCCAGAACGTTTTAATAAAAAAAGGAAAATAAAACAAAAATAAATTACTAATTAATTAATTAATTAGTGGATTAATTAAGTTAATTAATCATGTTTAATTAATCTAATTAACTAGTTAGTTTACTTAAACAGTAATTAGTTTAACCTAAACCCTAATCAACCTAACAGTGTATGACAGGTGGGTCCCACTGGGCCCACACGTCAGTTTGACCAGTCAACACCTCTGTTGCCTGCTGATGTCATGATGACGTCAGCAAATACTGTTATGGATAATGTTGAATTAAATTAAATTAATTAAAATTCTAAAAATGATTTAAATCTTTTAAAATTAATATAAAATAAACCGTAGCTCAGATGGAAAAACTTTGTACATGAAAGTTGCTCAGAACGACGATATGAATCCAGATACACAGCCCGTTTGTCCGCCACGCGTCCCTAGCATAGTGAACCTGCAACATTTCACCTTTGGTTCATCTGACCGAAAACATGAAACACCGGGGATACTTTCCCAGATGTTTCCCCCTTTCGCCGGTATCACCTACTACGGCGTTAGGGCACACCGGACACCGCGTATTGCCTTGTTACACTTTGTGATGCTTTGATTGCTCTGTTATTTATTATGTTCCCCCTCCATTAATTCTTTTCGGTAAAACCCGAGACTGTCGGCGCCCCCAGTTCGACTACGGAGTTGATGACCCATCCTTCTTGCCAGAGCAACCAGGCAAGCCCCCCCCCCTTGATCACCAGATATCGCCTATTCTCCTCTATACTGCTTGCATTACAGTAGTGTAGCATGTTACTGCTTTCCGTTGATCCTATTCTGATGCATAGCCTAACACTGTTGCTACATCTGTTGATACCTTACCTGCAATCCTAATGCTTAGTATAGGATGCTAGTTTATCATCATTGGCCCTACATTCTTGTCAGTCTTCCTTGCTATACTATCGGGTCGTGATCACTTGGGAGGTGATCACGGGTATATAATATACATACATACATACTACAGATGATGACTAAAGTCGGGTCCGCCTGAAGAGTACCCGCGAGTGATTCACGGATTGGGGGCTGAAAGGACCTTTGTCCCGACGGCCCTCTGTGTGGATCTTTGTGGCGGAGCGACAGGGCAGGTTGAGACCACCTAGGAGACAGGTGGGCCTGGTCCTGGTCGGCGTTCGCGATTGCTTCATAATAACACGCTTAACAAGATCTTGGTATTTGATCTGAGTCAGGCTACTGGCCTATACGCACTAACCAACTACGCGGGAAAGATATGGGCACTCGACGTCGTGGTATCAGCCGAAGCCTTCGTGACGTCAGCGACTGAGCGGCGCGCACCGGGTTGGACTGCATAACACGACTTCCTTTGTAATGGAGGTTGCTAGGTCTGCTCACCGGCCGCGTACGCAACGTGCAGGTGTGCAATGGGCGATGGGCCCAGACCCCTGCGCGCATAGGATTTAGACCGGCGTGCTAACCTCTCTGTTGTGCCTAGGTGGGGCTGCGACGTGTTGATCTTTCGAGGCCGGGCATGACCCAGGAAAGTGTGTCCGGCCAAATGGGATCAAGCGTGTTGGGTTATGTGGTGCACCCTTGCAGGGAAGTTAATCTATTCGAACAGCCGTGTCCCTCGGTAAAAGGACAACCCGGAGTTGTACCTTGACCTTATGATAACTAGAACCGAATACTTATTAAAACACACCCTTCCAAGTGCCAGATACAACCCAGTGATCGCTCTCTAACAGGGCGACGAGGAGAGGATCGCCGGATAGGATTATGCTATGCGATGCTACTTGGAGGACTTCAATCTACTCTCTTCTACATGCTGCAAGACAGAGGCTGCCAGAAGCGTAGTCTTCGACAGGATTAGCTATCCCCCTCTTATTCTGGCATTCTGCAGTGCAGTCCACTGATATGGCCCTTTACACATATACCCATGCATATGTAGTGTAGCTCCTTGCTTGCGAGTACTTTGGATGAGTACTCACAGTTGCTTTCTCCCACTTTCCCCCTTTCCTTTCTTTCTGGTTGTCGCAACCAGATGCTGGAGCCCAGGAGCCAGACGCCACCATCAATGACGACTACTACTCTAGAGGTGCCTACTACTACGTGCAGCCCGCTGACGACGACCAGGAGTAGTTAGGAGGATCCCAAGTATGAGGCCTGCGCCTCTTTCGATCTGTATCCCAGTTTGTGCTAGCCATCTTATGGCAACTTGTTTAACTTATGTCTGTACTCAGATATTGTTGCTTCCGCTGACTCGTCTATGATCGAGCACTTGTATTCGAGCCCTCGAGGCCACTGGCTTGTATTATGATGCTTGTATGACTTATTTATGTTTTTAGAGTTGTGTTGTGATATCTTCCCGTGAGTCCCTGATCTTGATCGTACACGTTTGCGTGCATGATTAGTGTATGATTTAATCGGGGGTGTCACAAGTTGGTATCAGAGCCGACTGCATGTTGGAATCCCCCTTCCACACTCCTTGGCCGAAGTCGAGTCTAGACATTGCAAAACTTTTACTAACATGGCTGTGCGGCCCATGGGCCCATGTCGCCATTGGGTGGTATTAGGATCTTTTACTCCTCGATCTTTACTCCCTATGGATTCTGAACTCTCTTCAATTCAGGTTAATTTTTTTTTACTAAAATCTAACTTTAGGTTCTCGAAAATACTTTTTCCCGGAGAGCCCCTTCAGTCCAGATGATCGCCGGCTGCACCAGAATATTTCGAAGATACTCTCCAATTTTCTCTCGAGACCTTGTGCCTGTTGCTTTTGCAATTCCCTACCACCGAAATATCCCTATGGATAAATACTTACACCTGTCGTGCTTACTTTTATTCCCAGTTGGTCTTGTTATTACAAGATGCCCCGAGAATATTTTGTGCCTACTGCCTTGCAGTTCTTCGCCACCTGAATACCCCTAAGAATCATTTCTCGCACCTTTCGAGTATCCGCTCATCCCAGTTGTTCAGGTGTTTCACAAAAGTCTTTGAAATACTATTCAATCCTTCGAAAATCCTTAACAGCTTTATTGCTCTGCAAATACTTGTCTACTAGCATTATGGGTGCTTCCCATATATCTGGCAATATTCACTAGTATCTTTTGACACCGTCATTTTGATCCTAATTATTCAACATGTGTGTGAATGCACACAATCATCTATCAACCCTTCTAAATTATTTTTCCGACTCAGACATCATTTTTGAACATGAGCTGGTTCTCGACCAAACTATTTGTCGCCAATTGTGCCTCTGGTTTATCCAACTTATCCATCCTTGATCAGAGCGACTGCTTCCGATCCTTTGTTTTGGAAATTGTAATTCCTTTGTTATCTAAACATCGAATTATTCCGATGTTCTATAATATGATGCTCGTGCATTCTTTCTTCCTCTGATGGAGTACCGATACTCACATCAGCTCCGTTGTGGATCACCCGATCCATTGTTGGATTGCTATCCGATAGTGTCCTTCATATTCAATCACCTTGTGAGTTATTCCCCTGATACATAGTGCCTTTGGTAAATTGTATCATCTGCTTGGCCAACCATGCTCTGCTTTCGAGCTGGTGGTATTTACTATTGAAGCTTGTGGTATATGTTTACACGATACCCTGACGGGTTGAACATATGCCTTCTCTAAACCGTGTGAACCCGAAAGTTTTCACGAGTCATACCATTCTGGTGTTTTTACCAGATAATTTTCTTCTCTACAACTTCTTCGAAAAACGAGAAGTAAATTATAGGTTAGGCATTGAAGAAGTGGGAGTCGACCTTGAACTTTGTGTTCATGCCCATGGACACGATGTAGATCTTATCATGGAAGCTTCTCTTAAATTAATTATCCCCTTGGTATAAGTTCATCTTATATCTGGGATTTGATCTTTTGCAATCGTGGTTCCGGCCATATTGTTCTTCTTTGATCCCATTTCTCGGACAAGTTAAATTACTTGTCTTCTGCACATCATTTCACCTGTCAAGCTTCTATTCTACTCTACTTCGAGTATTACCCCTTGGTATCTCAAGGATATCAACCCATTGCACTTCATCTTATGAATTTCTGACGAAGTAATACCTTTCCCCGTCATAGTCACTCCACGGATTCTAGGTTGTCGTCAACCGAAAACACCGGGTTGTGAATCGAATCAACACTGACATTTAGTACTCCTAGTACATTATGGATGAGAAGTTTAATACTCCATCACGTCATTCCTAGCCTGATCGGCTATATCATTTTGTGCTAAATTTTAACTATGCTACCTGGTCCTTTCTTCCCGGAGCACAATTTTCGACGATGAGCTAAGCGTACGTCGATTTTCCTCGTCATATCATTTCACCTTGAACAACAAGCTTGATTTCAAGTTTGTGTCGTACCCATGGTTCCAATAACCTTTTGCTTCATAATTCCTTTAACTTGATGCCATCACCGATGTATTACATCTTCGTGGAGCCTCTCGACAAAATTTGTCGTGATCATCATCAACACTTTGACTTCTTCCGAGATGTGAACTGTGTTCATGATGAGAAATACCCTCCTTGCCCTTGATGATTTTATTATCATCGACAACACCCTTGACTTCCTTTCATCGCGAGCTTGTCGACATTACGAATACAACCTGCTCTCCAGCTAATGTTGTGTTCTGCCTTGAAGTATTACTGTCTTTTCTATCAAGAATGTTGTGAGGATTGCTCCACCTCTTAAGAATTCTTGAAATAGTGATACTTCTTCCCATCACCTTCTTTCTTGGTCCCCGTGTTGTTTCTAACCGGAATACCGACAATTGAACTATGATGTGTGAATTCAAAATTCCTAGCAACCCTATTGCTTTGAAGTGAATGGTCAATAACTCCATTCTAAGTCTTTTGGTTATTGAATCGCCATTCTAACATTGATCATGCTACCTAAGCCCATATTTCGGGTGCACCTTTCAACCAATGTTTAATTATGTATGTTTCCCTCGAGCATACATCATTATATCATCAGATCTGACAAATGTTATCTCCTTGTCCGCATAATTGTGGGAACCCATCTTTTTGGAAATCTCAATGAATTTTTGCTGACTCCATCAGCCACCTCCTCATCCCCTCCATGGTGTAATGATGAACTATTGTTTCAGGAACCCGCTCCCATAGTTCATTTCCCGAGAATCTTGCAATGTCATTTCATCTAATTTGTGTTGCACCTTTTCTTCTCGGACATCCCGAGTTTGAGGTATCATGACACCAACCGGATCTGAATCTCGGTCAGATATGATGGTTGGGACAACTTTACAGGAGTTATGATGTTGGTCCTTTGATGACCCGGTAATATGATGTCATGCCTAGCACCCCCCCCCCTAGCTGGAGGACCTATCATTATAATTTCTTTTGCAAGGATAACCATTCTTCCTGGAGGAAACTGTAGAACTTATTTTATAAGTTGCTCCTGATGGATCATTTGTGTATCCAAAGTCAGACCCTTGATTGAAACACCATATCATTGCTACCTCGAAGCATGACTATGATACCCCGCTCATCAACAAGAACATTGGAGCCGCGATGCTAAATGTTTCTTGGTCAGTTATCCAAACACCATTGTATGGGTAACATCTTGATGAATCCTTGCCTCTTTATCTGAATGGTTGGGTACTTGCTCTCCTACCCTGCATGCCATGTTCTGCTTGCCCATGAGAAGGATATACTCCTAATAATTGTGTGTAATCACAATTTTTCTTCCATTGGTCTATTTAATCTGATAATCACGTTTTCCTTTCCATTCTTTTGCTTAACCTTTCCTGTAATCTGACTTAACTGAGCAGAGATAATTCCCTGCTTAGGTAAGCACCTTGTTGTACCACTCTGTCTGTAAGACCCTGTTACTATTGTTGATGACATTCCGGTAACCGCCGATGGGTGAGAACTTTGCCAATTGGTTCGCCTCGTTCAACGAGCAGGAAAATGGTTTCTCTTTGTTCCTCGTCCTTGGTACCGACATTGTTGCCGACATAGCTGACAAGCTATCCACTGACATGCCTCCGTGTTGCGGTTGTGCAAGATGTCACCACCTTTCCTACTTTCAACCCACATGGTGGGCCCATAACCCACAGATCCACTAGATCGAAACTTGACTCTTCTTCACAACCCGGATTCTAATGTATCCTTTGCACCTGGCTTCGTGTGTGATTCACGAGCTAAATGCTATACCATTATTCATCCTAGGATCAAACACCATGTTATTCTCGTTGTTCAAACCCCCATTCCAGCTTCTGTCTAGTCATCGAATGATTGCCTAACTATTTGAAACTTTGGTACCAGCGTATATTGCACTCAATGAATTCACCGAAATACAACTCGTGGGGTACCTTGTGTATTTCCCATTGAGTTCACCGTCAGATGCCCAACTTTGTGGAGATGCATTCTTCTGAAGTTTTTTTCCCTTGGTCGCGTTCGTAGGATGATGGACAACTTGGTCATGGTGACTTGAAGCAGAGAAACAAAGACATCAACATAATGGATCGACCTCTTTGAGAAGAGCAACCAAGACTGGGAACACTCGCTAGAATTTCGTAACCAAAACTTTCCCCCTTACTCCCCTCTTAAATCTCGGGATGAGATTTCTTGTAGTGGAGGAGAATTGTGATGCCCGGATACTTAAGCTACAGTGATCCCTGCTAATGATGCCACGTCACCTCGGTTACTGTGGATAAACTCGCGTTAGTTCGAAACCTAGTTCGAATTTCAAATTTAAAACCGAGGCAAACAATAAATGTTTTAAAATATTAAACAAAAATGTTCAGTGTGTGACCAATATTGCTAAAGTAATTATATTGAAGAAAGCATAATTTACAAAGTGCATAAGTGCTTTAAACTAAATAAGATAGAAAAGAAAAAGAAATAAAAGAAAATAGAAAGCAAACTAACAAAAAAAGAGAAAGGCCCCACTGAGCTTCGGCCCAGCAGGCCGGCCCATTCGGCCACACTGACCGGCCCAACCCCTCCCCTCCATAACCCCACCAGGAGAAACCCTAACTTACCCACTCCCCGATCCCCACTCCCGCCACTCTCCCCTCACTCCCCCGATCTGGATCGAGATCGAGGCGACCACGCCACCGCCCCGGATCGCCGTCGCCGTTGCCTTCTCGCCCCCCCTCGCCTCGCGCGACCCCAACCTGAAGCCGGCGCCACCCGTCTCCGACGCCGTCGCCCTCGCTCGCCGCGACGACCGCACGCGGGCGCCTTGGAGCTCGCCGACCCCGCCCCGCACGAAGACGCCACCTCACCGGCCTGCCTCCTCCACGCCGTCGTCGCCATCTTCCTCCTCAACCCCCGTTGCCTAGACCCCACGAACTCAGGTGAGGCCTCGTCCGCCCTTGCTCCGTTCCCCTTTGCTCCGGTCGCCGTTGGCCGCCCCACCACCCGTGCCGCGCTCACCCCTCCATAGCCGCGTCCGTGCCCACGCATCGGCCATCCCGTGCATGCCCCGGGGGTCCCCAGCCCGTGCTCCCCGCGCGACACACCCCTGCTCCTGACTGCGCCAACACGCGCAGAAGGACTCGCCCCCGCGCGCCCCACCGGCTCGCCCGGTGCCGCTTGGCCCCAGGCCGCTCCCCCCCGGTGCCCCCGCGGTGCCCCACCGTCGGCGCCTGGGTCCGCCCCATCGGGCGCCCATAACCGCCCGCACACTCACGGGGCTCCGCCCCAGCAACCACGCCCGAACCCGATAGGCCTCTGGGCCACTAACAAGGGGGCCCTGCCCCAGAACGTTTTAATAAAAAAGGAAAATAAAACAAAAATAAATTATTAATTAATTAATTAATTAATTAGTGGATTAATTAAGTTAATTAATCATGTTTAATTAATCTAATTAACTAGTTAGTTTACTTAAACAGTAATTAGTTTAACCTAAACCCTAATCAACCTAACAGTGTATGACAGGTGGGTCCCACTGGGCCCACACGTCAGTTTGACCAGTCAACACCTCTGTTGACTGCTGATGTCATGCTGATGTCATGATGACGTCAGCAAACACTGTTATGGATAATGTTGAATTAAATTAAATTAATTAAAATTCTAAAAATGATTTAAATCTTTTAAAACTAATATAAAATAAACCGTAGCTCGGATGGAAAAGCTTTGTACATGAAAGTTGCTCAGAACGACGATACGAATCTAGATACACGGCCCGTTTGTCCGCCACGCATCCCTAGCATAGTGAACCTACAACATTTCACCTCCGGTTCATCTGACCGAAAACGTGAAACACCGAGGATACTTTCCCAGATGTTTCCCCCTTTCGCCGGTATCACCTACTACGGCGTTAGGGCACACCGGACACCGCGTATTGCCTTGTTAAACTCCGTGATGCTTTGATTGCTCTGTTATTTATTATGTTCCCCCTCCATTAATTCTTTCCGGTAAAACCCGAGATTGTCGGCGCCCCCAGTTCGACTATGGAGTTGATGACCCATCCTTCTTGCAGAGCAACCAGGCAAGCCCCCGCCCCCTTGATCACCAGATATCGCCTATTCTCCTCTATACTGCTTGCATTAGAGTAGTGTAGCATGTTACTGATGCATAGCCTGACACTGTTACTACATCTGTTGATACCTTACCTGCAATCCTAATGCTTAGTATAGGATGCTAGTTTATCATCATTGGCCCTACATTCTTGTCAGTCTGCCTTGCTATACTATCGGGCCGTGATCACTTGGGAGGTGATCATGGGTATATACTATACATACATACATACTACAGATGGTGACTAAAGTCGGGTCCGCTCGAAGAGTACCCGCGAGTGATTCACGGATTGGGGGCTGAAAGGACCTTTGTCCCGACGGCCCTCTATGTGGATCTTTGTGGCGGAGCGACGGGGCAGGTTGAGACCACCTGGGAGACAGGTGAGCCTGGTCCTGGTCGGCGTTCGCGATTGCTTCATAATAACACGCTTAACGAGATCTTGGTATTTGATCTGAGTGTGGCCACTGGCCTATACGCACTAACCAACTACGCAGGAAAGATATGGGCACTTGATGTCGTGGTATCAGCTGAAGCCTTCGTGACGTCAGCGACTGAGCGGCGTGCGCCGGGTTGGACTGCATAACGCGACTTCCTTTGTAATGGAGGTTGCTAGGTCTGCTCACTGGCCGCGTACGCAACATGCATGTGTGCAATGGGCGATGGGCCCAGACCCCTGCGCGCATAGGATTTAGACCGGCGTGCTGACCTCTCTGTTGTGCCTAGGTGGGGCTGCGACGTGTTGATCTTCCGAGGCCGAGCATGACCCAGGAAAGTGTGTCCGGCCAAATGGGATCGAGCGTGTTGGGTTATGTGGTGCACCCCTGCAGGGAAGTTACTCTATTCGAATAGCCGTGTCCCTCAGTAAAAGGACGACCCAGAGTTGTACCTTGACCTTATGATAACTAGAACCGTATACTTAATAAAACACACCCTTCCAAGTGCCAAATACAACCTGGTGATCGCTCTCTAACAGGGCGACGAGGAGAGGATCGCCGGGTAGGATTATGCTATGCGATGCTACTTGGAGGACTTCAATCTACTCTCTTCTACATGCTGCAAGACGGAGGCTGCCAGAAGCGTAGTCTTCGACATGATTAGCTATCCCCTGGCATTCTGCAGTTTAGTCCACTGATATGGCCATTTACACATATACCCATGCATATGTAGTGTAGCTCCTTGCTTGCGAGTACTTTGGATGAGTACTCATAGTTGCTTTCTCCCCCCTTTTCCCCCTTTCCTTTCTTTCTGGTTGTCGCAACCAGATGCTGGAGCCTAGGAGCCAGACGCCACCATCGATGACGACTACTACTCTGGAGGTGCCTACTACTACGTGCAGCCCGCTGACGACGACCAGGAGTAGTTAGGAGGATCCCAGGCAGGAGGCTTGCGCCTCTTTCGATCTGTATCCCAGTTTGTGCTAGCCATCTTATGGCAACTTGTTTAACTTATGTCTGTACTCAGATATTGTTGCTTCCGCTGACTCGTCTATGATCGAGCACTTGTATTCGAGCCCTCGAGGCCCCTGGCTTGTATTATGATGCTTGTATGACTTATTTATGTTTTTAGAGTTGTGTTGAGATATCTTCCCGTGAGTCCCTGATCTTGATCGTACATGTTTGCGTGCATGATTAGTGTACGATTGAATCAGGGGCGTCACACCGCCCGAGCAGTGCATGGTAGCCACTGCGGAAAGGGACGATGTTGAAGATCAGCTCTTCGCTCCTGAAGTTATCTGGGAATCCGAAGACCACTTCCAATGATATAGAGCCTGTGCAGCGGGCCTCTACTCCAGGAATAACACCTTTAAAGGTGGTTTTGGTGGGCTTGATCCTTGAAGGATCAATGCCCATCTTGCACACTGTGTCCTGATAAAGCAGGTTCAGGCTGTTGCCGCCGTCCATAAGGACATGCGTGAGGTGGAATCCGTCGATGATTGGGTCTAAGACCAATGCGGTTGAGCCGCCGTGACGGATGCTGGTAGGGTGATCCCTACGGTCAAAGGTGATCGGACAAGCTGACCATGGGTTGAACTTGGGGGCGACTGGCTCCATCGCATAGACGTCCCGTAGTGCCCGCTTCCGTTCCCGCTTGGGGATGTGAGTGGCGTAGATCATGTTGACCATTTTCACCTGGGGGGAAATTTCTTCTCGCCTCCCCCCCCCCCCCCGTATTCGGACGCCGGGGCTCGTCGTCATCGTCGCTGTGCAGCCCCTTGTCCTTGTTTTCGGCATTTATCTTGTCGGCCTGCTTGAACACCCAGCAGTCTCTATTGGTGTGGTTGGCTGGTTTGTCCGGTGTGCCATGAATTTGGCATGAGCGCTCTAGTATGCGGTCCAGACTGGACGGTCCCTGATTATTTCTTTTGAACGGCTTTTTCCACTGTCCGGATTTAGGTCCGCTGAATCAGGCGTTGACTGCCGTGTCTTCCGTGCTGTCGCCGTTGTTCCGTCTCTTATGTCTGTTGCGCCGTGGCTTGCTGTTAGAATCGCGGCCGTCCAAAGTGCCAGAATGTGGCGTGGTGCCGCTACGAGCCAACCAGCTATCCTCACCCGCACAAAAATGGGTCATTAGGGTTGTGATAGCTGCCATAGACTTGGGTTTTTCCTGGCCGAGGTGTCGAGCGAGCCACTCGTCACGGATATTATGCTTAAAAGTTGCCAGGGCTTCGGCGACCGAACAGTCGACTATTTGGTTCTTTTTAGTGAGGAACCGAGTCCAGAATTTCCGGGCTGACTCTCCCGGCTGTTGAGTAATGTGGCTCAGGTCATCAGGGTCCGGTGGTCGCACATATGTGCCCTGGAAGTTGTCAAGGAATGCATCTTCCAGGTTTTCCCAACTGCCAATGGAATTTGCTGGCAGGCTGTTCAACCAGTGCTAGGCTTGTCCTTTGAGCTTAAGGGGGAGATACTTGATAGCGTGTAGATCATCTTCGCGGGCCATGTGAATGTGGAGAAGGAAATCTTCGATCCATACTGCGGGGTCTGTTGTGCCATCGTATGATTCGATGTTTACGGGTTTGAACCCTTCTGGGAACTCATGATCCATTACTTCGTCCGTGAAGAAGAGGGGGTGTGCGGCGCCTCTGTGCCGGGCTATGTGGCTATGCAGGTCGGATTGGTCTGGGTTGCCATGTTCGGCCCGGCCGGATTTGTTGATGATGTATCAGGCATGACGGTCGTCGTCGCGTGCTGGGGCACGCCCCCTCGATCCGTAGATCGATCTTGGGTGTCCTGCTTTATTGTCCAGGATATCTTGCATGTCGTATCTGTTGCCCTGAGCCGTAGTGTATCGGCGTGGGGGTGTGGGCTGGTATCCGGGCTGGTATCCCATTTTGTCCCTGCCACGGGGTGGCCGGTCAGCCGTTTGGCGTTTGAGTCCGTATTCCTCGGCTGCCAGGACTTCAGTCCATCTATCTGTGAGCAGGTCGTGATCAGCTTGTAGTTGTTGCTGCTGCTTCTTCTAGCTTCTTGAAGTGGCTATAAGCCTACGCTTGAAGCGCTCCTACTCCACGGGATCCTCAGGTACGCCGAACTCATCGTCGCCGAGGCTGATCTCGTCTTCGAAGGGGGGCATGTAATTGTCCTCCTCTGGGTATGCGTCTATTGCTTGTTCTTCTGGGGTGACCTGCTCGTCTTCCTGTTCCGCCTGCTCAAAGGCGGGCTGATCAGGGTCATATTCTTCTTCGGCGCCATCCGGATTATTTTTGTCTCCGGGGCCGGTGTTCCTGTGGCGGGGCTTGGAGCGGCACTGACGACGCCCATTCTTTGATTTTCTTCCCGAGGGGTTGTCTTCCGTTGCCTCATCGCCATTAGTTTCCTTCGGAGTGTCCACCATATATATATCATATGAGGTGGTGGTCGTCCACCACCCGGTGAGCGGTGGCTCCTGTGATTCTCCTACATCATCGTCCATACCGTCGATGTCTTCGGAGTCGAAGTCAAGCACGTCTGTTAGATCATCGATCGTGGCAATGAAGTGGGTGGTGGGTGGGCAATGAATTCCGCCGTTGTCTGCGTCCCACTCGAGCCGGACATGGTTTGTCCTGGTGTCTCCTGACAAGGAGAGATACTTCAATAAGTCCAGCATGTCGCCAAAGGGCGAGTGCTGAAAAACGTCCGCCGCGGTGAACTCCATCACCGGAGCCCAACCAGGATCAACGGGCTCGGGGGCGCGCGGACTGGAACCTGCGTCCGGATATGAATCCGGGGGTCTGGAGTCACAGGTTCCTTCAAAGGTGAAACCTGTGTTCGGCTCCATTGCGGATGAAGGTACGGCCTGTGGGGTGGGGTCCAGCCCTCCGTCCTTAGGCGAAGCAACCTGTCCCGGATTTATATCCAAGGCTTCTGCCGGGACGATATCCCGAGCGACGTTTGACAGCGGGTCTAAGCCGTGCTCATCGCGACTGTTCGGCGCTTCTGGCACTGGCCCAAATCGGTCAAAGATCAAGTCTCCTCGGATATCCGCCGTGCAGTTCAGGTTTCCGAACCTTATTTGATGGCCGGGGGCATAGCTATCGGTCTGCTCCAAGTGGCCATGCGAATTGGCCCGCAGCGCGAAGCCGCCGAACACGAAGATCTGTCTGCGGAGGAAAGTCTTACCCTGGACAGCATCGTTAATGGCGATTGAAGGAGCCATCGATCCTGACGGCGACGTCATAGAGGAACTCTCAATGAAAGCACCAATGGTGGTGTGAAAACCGGCGGATCTCGGGTAGGGGGTCCTGATCTATGCATCAAGGCTGATGGTAACAAGAAGTAAGGGACACAGATGTTTACCCAGGTTTGGGCCCTCTCGATGGAGGTAAAACCCTACTTCCTGCTTGATTAATATTGATGATATGGGCAGTACAAGAGTAGATCTACCACGAGATCATAGAGGCTAAACCCTAGGAGCTAGCCTATGATGGTATGAATGTAATTGTGATCGGCCTTCTAAGGACCAACCTCTCCAGTTTATATGGACACCAGAGAGGGCTAGGGTTTACATAGAGTCGGCTACAATGAAGGAAATATAATATCCGGATCGCCAAGCTTGCCTTCCACGCCAAGGAAAGTCCCATCCGGACACGGGACGAAGTCTTGAGTCTTGTATCTTCATGCTTCAATAGTTCGGACGTTGTACATAGTCCGGCTGTCCGGATACCCCCTAATCCAGGACTCCCTCAGTCCTTACTGACAAAAGGGGGAGAAGCATAGGTTGATAGTCTTCAAGCGGATCCTGATGGGTGGTTGCTATACTTTTTCCGAGTTCTTACAACTCTCGTTTTGCTACATTTGGTTCTTTGAGTTGTAACACTTAAACTTGATGGTCGTATGCTACTTTTTCTGCTATTCTATGTGATGCGACGATAAATCCCGCATGAACTCATTCCACAGATATCCATTTTTCATTGTGCATGTCATTATTCCTGTATATCTGTTCATGCATGATGTATTGTCTTCATATGGTGAAGAGGATCTCCACAAGTACAACCTGCCATGTGCATTTGCATTCCAATGCAAAACATTAATATGCACATCTTCAGGGGAGCCTTTTTGGCCATCTATGAAGACAACATCCTAATCCTTACAATTTCACATACTTTTATCCCCGTTGAAAACTTCAACCAGTTTGTCATCAATCACCAAAAAGGGGGAGATTGTAAGTGCATCTAGTGCCACCCCTAGTTGGTTTTGGAGTATTGACGACAAACCTGGTTGAGGGACTAATGTGTTTGTGAGAATTGCAAGATAACACAGGTAGTAGTCCCTCCTTGATTCGGTTTACCTACCGGAGATGACCCCTAAAAATGTGTGAAGACATTGAAGACAATGGTGGTCTGTGAAGATATTCACATTGAAGACTATGACACGAGAAGACATTGAGTGAAGACTATGGAGCGCGAAGACTTAGTTGTTTCGTTGTCTCCTTTTCTTCTTTGTTGAGTCATAGGAACCACCACACTGTTAAGTGGGGTCCAAGTGAACAAAGTCAGAGTGACTGAAGTGATGCTCAACCAAATCCTATGTCTTCGAGCAAAGACAATGAGAGAAAATATTATCCTGTAACGGATAAGTCAGGTTTACTTGTAGCCCAAGTAAAGTGTCGCGTGTGTTTGAAATATGACCGTTGCGACACGTGTCAGTTCCTTAGTGACCCAGGGTCATTTCGGACATATCCGGTCGGGTTGCCCAGTGGCTATAAATAACCCACCCCCTACACCATAAATTGGTGGCTGCTCAGAGTTAGTACACGGCTTTTGTCATTTGAGAGCAACCCACCGCCGAAGCTTTCAAGAGAGAATCCTTGTGACGACAAAGCCCAAACCACCCAGAGCCCAAAGAGTGTTTGGCATCACTAAAGTCTTTCAGTTCGCGTGATCTGAAGACTTGTTACACTTAAGGACTGTGAATCCTCCAGCCGGTTAGGCGTCGCGTTCTGAGCATCCAAGAGCCATTGTGGATTGCCGGTGAACGAAGTCTGTGAAGGTTCAGAAGTCTACCTTGAAGACTTACCAGAGTGATTGGGCGGGGACTAGGTGTCCTTAGATCAAGGGGAATAAGGTGAAGACACGGTCTTCTGAGTTGAATCTCAGCCTCCCTAACCATACGTACAGTTGTCACAGCAACTGGAACTGGTCGAACAAATCTCTGTCCTTCTGAAGCCACTGGTTCTATCTCTTACCTCTCTTACTTATAGTTTGTCTTTGTGAAGTCATTGCCTGCTTGCATTATCTGTTCGACTTCACCGTGTGACTATATGTTCTGATTGACTTCATACTATTTTCCATCCTGATCTTTACTACCTAGCTGCTGTTAGTCATTGTGCTTTCACTATATTGAATACTTGACTATGGCTTGTCTAGTGTAGTCTACCTTCCGCTGCATTCGAATAGTGTTGTTTATATTGTTTGTCTTCGAAACTCCCATGTTTTGAAGACTTACATAAAAATCGCCTATTCACCCCCCCTCTAGTCGAGAACTAGCCCTTTCAGAAACAAGCAGACACATAACAAGTTTAGCATTTACTAGTATATGGAACTCATTTCGGTGAACCAGTTCATTAGTAAGGTGGACAGGATTAAACTACCAAGTCTTCTATTGCCAAGTAATAGTACATAATAAAAGCGTCAAACAAACATATATCTATGTCCTATGGTCACTGCATTATCTTGCCAAATCAAAATAGAGACACGGTTCAAATCATATCAGTTCAAGACAAAGCAGCAGTGAAAGAATACAAAGCGTGGGAAACTACATGGCACAACAAGATTTCAGATGGGTACCACGGGTCTACATGTACAACAACACTATTGTCTCTATTGTGATGCTAGTAATGTGCATGATATGAAAGTCATAGTTATTGATAAGAGCAAACCTGTTAAAGAAACATGCGTGAACATACCTGCTGTGCCATTGGAGTTTCGATTGGATCCTTCAACTTAAAAATAAGTTTGTATGAGTAAATACAGTGATACAAGAGCAAAGCAATCATAGTTAAAAAAGGCGCGCCTAAGCGAGCGCTTAAGCGCGCCTAGGCTCTAGGCGTTGGCAAAACGCATTGCGCATAACTACGCATAATCTGTGCATAACTGCGCATAATCATGTGCTTTGCTCAGTAAAGCGCAAGGCGGTGGCAAAACGCACAATTAACGCCTAGCGCTTTTTTGAACTATGATAGCAATGGAATCTTAAATTAGAACAACTGTTCTTCAGGTTTAGGCACTTGTTCTACATGAACAGAGTACAGTAAGACGCAAGAATATAATACTTAAAATAGAAAATGAGCTCATAGACCTTACCACATTCTTGGTTCGGGACCAGTACAGAACAAGGTATTCCCGGTCATCGTCCAGTAAATGTGTCTCAGGAGAACGTAAGGGAATTTGATGAGTTTCTTTACCTGTGAAGTACGTTTTCTTCAGGTAATTCCGATACTGCCACCAAGCATTCTTGAAGATAGCAGAGGTATTAGCACAGGTTACCTCATCCAGAGATTCCAAATCGGTCCTTCTCTATAGAGAAAAGTGGGAAAATTTGCTATATTATAACCATCATGGAGGTAGGATGTATGGGATGAAGCAAAGTAATTGCCATGAATAACATTATTTACACATAACTCCTGGACAAACACCTGCAACTGGCATTTTCCTTCATCTTCAGTATAATATTTCCAAGATGGGAAGATACTGTTGGTGAACGTAGTAATTTCAAAAAATTTCCTACGCACATGCAAGATCATGGTGATGGCATAGCAATGAGAGGGGAGAATATTGTCCACGTACCCTCGTAGACCGTAAGCAGAAGCGTTATGACAACGCGGTTGATGTAGTTGTACGTCTTCATGATCCGACCGATCCAAGTACCAAACGTACGGCACCTCCGAGTTCAGCACACGTTCAGCTCGATGACGATCCCCGGGCTCTGATCCAGCAAAGCGTCAGGGATGAGTTCCATCAGCATGACAGCGTGGTGACTATGATGATGTTCTACCGGCACAGGGCTTCGCCTAAACTCCGCGACGATATGACCGAGGTGGAATATGGTGGAGGGGGGCACCGCACATGGCTAAGGAACGATCCGTAGATCATCTTGTGTGTCTCTAGGGTGCCCCCTGCCCCCGTATATAAAGGAGCAAGGGGGGAGGCCGGCCGGCCCTAGGGGACGCGCCAAGGAGGGGGGAGTCTTCCTCCTAGTGGGAGTAGGACTCCCCTTTCCTAGTCCCACTAGGAAGGAGGAAGGGGGAAGGAAAGAGAGGGAGAGGGAGAGGGAAAGGGGGGCCGCGCCCCCTCCCCTAGTCCAATTCGGACTCCTCATGGGGGGGGGGGCGCCACGTCCTGGGCTGCTGCCTTCTCTCTCCCCTCAGGCCCACTAAGGCCCAATACTTCCCCGGGGGGTTCCAGTAACCCCTCCAGCACTCCGTTTTTCTCCGAAATCACCCGGAACACATCCGGTGTCCGAATATAGTCGTCCAATATATCAATCTTTATGTCTCAACCATTTTGAGACTCCTCTTCATGTCCGTGATCACATCCGGGACTCCGAACAAACTTCGGTACAACAAAACTTATAAACTCATAATAAAACTGTCATCGTAACGTTAAGCGTGCGGACCCTACGGGTTCGAGAACTATGTAGACATGACCTAGAACTATTCTCGGTCAATAACCAATAGCGGGACCTAGATGCCCATATTGGCTCCTACATATTCTACGAAGATCTTTATCGGTCAAACCGCATAACAACATACGTTGTTCCCTTTGTCATCGGTATGTTACTTGCCCGAGATTCGATCGTCGGTATCCAATACCTAGTTCAATCTCGTTACCGGCAAGTCTCTTTACTCGTTACGTAATGCATCATTCCATAACTAACTCATTAGCTACATTGCTTGCAAGGCTTATAGTGATGTGCATTACCGAGAGGGCCCAGAGATACCTCTCCGACAATTGGAGTGACAAAACCTAATCCCGAAATACGCCAACCCAACATGTACCTTTGGAGACACCTGTAGTACTCCTTTATAATCACCCAATTATGTTGTGACGTTTGGTAGCACCCAAAGTGTTCCTCCGGTAAACGGGAGTTGCATAATCTCATAGTTACATGAACATGTATAAGTCATGAAGAAAGCAATAGCAATATACTAAATGATTAAGTGCTAGGCTAACGGAATGGGTCATGTCAATCACATCATTCTCCTAATGATATGATCCCATTAATCAAATGACAACACATGTCTATGGTTAGGAAACATAACCATCTTTGATTAATAAGCTAGTCAAGTAGAGGCATACTAGTGACGTTGTGTTTGTTTATGTATTCACACATGTATTATGTTTCCGGTTAATACAATTCTAGCATGAATAATAAACATTTACCATGATATGAGGAAATAAATAATAACTTTAATATTGCCTCTAGGGCATATTTCCTTCAGTCTCCCACTTGCACTAGAGTCAATAATCTAGATTACATAGTAATGATTCTAACACCCATGGAGTCTTGGTGTTGATCATGTTTTGCTCGTGAGAGAGGCTTAGTCTACGGGTCTGCAAAATTTAGATCCGTATGTATCTTGCAAATTTCTATGTCTCCCACTTGGACTTGGTCCCGGATGGAATTGAAGCGTCTCTTGATGTGCTTGGTCCTCTTGTGAAATCTGGATTCCTTTGCCAAGGCAATTGCACCAGTATTATCACAGAAGATCTTCATTGGTCCTGATGCACTAGGTATGACACCTAGATCGGAAATGAACTCCTTTGTCCAGACTCCTTCATTTGCTGATTCCGAAGCAGCTATGTACTCCGCTTCACATGTAGATCCCGCCACGACGCTTTGTTTAGAACTGCACCAACTTACAGCTCCACCGTTTAATAAAAATACGTATCTGGTTTGCGATTTAGAATCGTCCGGATTAGTGTCAAAGCTTGCATCGACGTAACCATTTACGACTAGCTCTTTGTCACCTCCATATACGAGAAACATATCCTTAGTCCTTTTCAGGTATTTCAGGATGTTCTTGACCGCTGTCCAGTGATCCACTCCTGGATTACTTTGGTACCTTCCTGCCAAGCTTATTGCTAAGCATACGTCAGGTCTGGTACACAGCATTGCATACATGATAGAGCCTATGGCTGAAGCATAGGGAACATCTTTCATTTTCTCTCTATCTTCTGCTGTGGTCGGGCATTGAGTCTGACTAAACTTCACACCTTGTAGCACGGGCAAGAAACCTTTCTTTGCCTAATCAATTTTGAACCTTTTCAAAATTTTATCAAGGTATGTGCTTTGTGAAAGTCCTATTAAGCGTCTTGATCTATCTCTATAAATCTTGATGCCCGATATGTAAGCAGCTTCACTGAGGTGTTTCATTGAAAAACTTTTATTCAAGTATCCCTTTATGCTATCCAGAAATTCTATATCACTTCCAGTTAATAATATGTTATCTACATATAATATCAGAAATGCTACAGAGCTCCCACTCACTTTCTTGTAAATACAGGCTTCTCCAAAAGTCTGTATAAAACCATATGCTTTGATCACACTATCAAAGCGTTTATTCCAACTCTGAGATGCTTGCACCAGTCCATGAATGGATCGCTGGAGTTTGCACACTTTGTTAGCACCTTTTGGATCAACAAAACCTTCTGGCTGCATCATATACAACTCTTCTTCCAGAAATCCATTCAAGAATGCAGTTTTGACATCCATTTGCCAAAATTCATAATCATAAAATGCAGCAATAGCTAACATGATTCGGACAGACTTAAGCATCGCTACGGGTGAGAAAGTCTCATCATAGTCAACCCCTTGAACTTGTCGAAAACCTTTCGCAACAAGTCGAGCTTTATAGACAGTTACATTACCATCAGCATCAGTCTTCTTCTTAAAGATCCATTTATTCTCAATGGCTTGCCGATCATCAGGCAAGTCAACCAAAGTCCATACTTTGTTCTCATACATGGATCCCATCTTAGATTTCATGGCCTCTAGCCATTTTGCGGAATCTGGGCTCATCGTCGCTTCCTCATAGTTTGTAGGTACATCATGGTCAAGTAACATGACTTCCAGAATAGGATTACTGTACCACCCTGGTGCGGATCTTACTCTGGTAGACCTACGAGGTTGAGTAGAAACTTGAACTGAAGTTTCATGATCAATATCATTAGCTTCCTCACTAATTGGTGTAGTTGTCACAGGAACCGGTTCTTGTGATGACCTACTTTCCAATAAGGGAGCAGGTACAGTTACCTCATCAAGTTCTACTTTCCTCCCACTCACTTCTTTCGAGAGAAACTACTTCTCTAGAAAGGATCCGATTTTAGCAACGAAAATCTTGCCCTCAGATCTGTGATAGAAGGTGTACCTAATAGTCTCTTTTGGGTATCCTAAGAAGACACATTTCTCCGATTTAGGTTCGAGCTTATCTGGTTGAAGTTTCTTCACATAAGCATCGCAGCCCCAAATTTTAAGAAACGACAACTTTGGTTTCTTGCCAAACCACAGTTCATAAGGCGTCATCTCAACGGATTTTGATGGTGCCCTATTCAACGTGAATGCAGCCGTCTCTAAAGCATAACCCCAGAACGATAGCGGTAAATCAGTAAGAGATATCATAGATCACACCATATCTAGTAAAGTACGATTACGATGTTCGGACACACCGTTTCATTGTGGTGTTTCGGGTGGCGTGAGATGCGAAACTATTCCGCATTGTTTCAAATGTAAACCAAACTCATAACTCAAATATTCTCCTCCACGATCAGATCGTAGAAACTTTGTTTTCTTGTTATGATGATTTTCCACTTCACTCTGAAATTCTTTGAACTTTTCAAATGTTTCAGACTTGTGTTTCATTAAGTAGATATACCCATATCTGCTCAAATCATCTATGAAGGTGAGAAAATAACGATACCTGCCGCGAGCCTCAACATTCATTGGACCACAAACATTAGTATGTATGATTTCCAACAAATCAGTTGCTCGCTCCATAGTTCCGGAGAACGGCGTTTTAGTCATCTTGCCCATTTGGCACGGTTCGCAAGTACCAAGTGATTCCAAAAGCCCATCAGTATGGAGTTTCTTCATGCGCTTTACACCGATATGACCTAAACGGCAGTGCCACAAATAAGTTGCACTATCATTATCAACTCTGCATCTTTTGGTTTCAACACTATGAATATGTATATCACTACTATCGAGATTCAATAAAAATATACCACCCTTCAAGGGTGCATGACCATAAAAGATATTACTCATATAAATAGAACAACCATTATTCTCTAATTTAAATGAATAACCGTCTCGCATCAAACAAGATCCAGATATAATGTTCATGCTCAACGCTGGCACCAAATAACAATTATTTAGGTCTAAAACTAATCCCGATGGTAGATGTAGAGGTAGCGTGCCGACCGCGATCACATCGACTTTGGAACCATTTCCCACGCGCATCGTCACCTCGTCCTTAGCCAATATTCGCTTAATCCGTTGTCCATGTTTCGAGTTGCAAATATTAGCAACAGAACCAGTATCAAATACCCAGTTACTACTGCGAGCATTATTAAGGTACACATCAATAACATGTATATCACATATACCTTTGTTCACTTTGCCATCCTTCTTATGCGCCAAATACTTGGGGCAGTTCCGCTTCCAGTGTCCAGTCTGCTTGCAGTAGAAGCACTCAGTCTCAGGCTTAGGTCTAGACTTGGGTTTCTTCTCTTGAGCAGCAACTTGTTTGTTGTTCTTCTTGAAGTTCCCCTTCTTCTTCCCTTTGCCCTTTTTCTTGAAACTGGTGGTCTTGTTAACCATCAACACTTGATGCTCCTTCTTGATTTCTACCTCCGCAGCTTTTAGCATTGCGAAGAGCTTGGGAATAGTCTTGTCCATCCCTTGCATATTATAGTTCATCACAAAGCTCTTGTAGCTTGGTGGCAGTGATTGAAGAACTCTGTCAATGACACTATCATCAGGAAGATTAACTCCCAGTTGAATCAAGTGATTATTATACCCAGACATTTTGAGTATGTGTTCACTGACAGAACTATTCTCCTCCATCTTGCAGCTATAGAACTTATTGGAGACTTCATATCTCTCAATCCGGGCATTTGCTTGAAATATTAACTTCAACTCCTGGAACATCTCATATGCTCCATGACTTTCAAAACGTCGTTGAAGACCCGGTTCTAAGCCGTAAAGCATGGCACACTGAACTATCGAGTAGTCATTAGCTTTGCTCCGCCAGACATTCTTAACGTCGTCAGTTGCATCAGCAGCAGGCCTGGCACCCAGCGGTGCTTGCAGGACGTAATTCTTCTGTGCAGCAATGAGGATAATCCTCAGGTTATGGACCCAGTCCATGTAATTGCTACCATCATCTTTCAACTTTGCTTTCTCAAGGAACGCATTAAAATTCAACGGAACAACAGCACGAGCCATCTATCTACAACAAACATAGACAAGCAAAATACTATCAGGTACTAAGTTCATGATAAATTTAAGTTCAATTAATCATATTACTTAAGAACTCCCACTTAGATAGACATCTCTCTAGTCATCTAAGTGATTACGTGATCCAAATCAACTAAACCATGTCCGATCATCACGTGAGATGGAGTAGTTTCAATGGTGAACATCACTATGTTGATCATATCTACTATATGATTCACGTTCGACCTTTCGGCCTCCATGTTCCGAGGCCATATCTGTATATGCTAGGCTCGTCAAGTTTAACCTGAGTATTCCGCGTGTGCAACTGTTTTGCACCCGTTGTATTTGAACGTAGAGCCTATCACACCCGATCATCACGTGGTGTCTCAGCACGAAGAACTTTCGCAACGGTGCATACTCAGGGAGAACACTTCTTGATAATTAGTGAGAGATCATCTTAAAATGCTACCGTCAATCAAAGCGAGATAAGATGCATAAAGGATAAACATCACATGCAATCAATATAAGTGATCTCCATCTCCGAAGCACCATCGTGATCACCATCGTCACCGGCGCGACACCTTGATCTCCATCGTAGCATTGTTGTCGTTACGCCATCTATTGCTTCTACGACTATCGCTACTGCTTAGTGATAAAGTAAAGCAACTACAGGGCGTTTGCATTTCATACAATAAAGCGACAACCATAAGGGTCCTGCCAGTTGCCGATAACTTCGGTTACAAAACATGATCATCTCATACAATAAAATATAGCATCATGTCTTGACCATATCACATCACAACATGCCCTGCAAAAACAAGTCAGACGTCCTCTACTTTGTTACAAATTTTACGTGGCTGCTACGGGCTTAGCAAGAACCGTTCTTACCTACGCATCAAAACCACAACGATAGTTCGTCAAGTTAGTGCTGTTTTAACCTTCGCAAGGACCGGCGTAGCCATACTCGATTCAGCTAAAGTGAGAGAGACAGACACCCGCCAGCCACCTTTAAGCACGAGTGCTCGTAATGGTGAAACCAGTCTCGCGTAAGCGTACGCGTAATGTCGGTCCGGGCCGCTTCATCTCACAATACCGCCGAACCAAAGTATGACATGCTGGTAAGCAGTATGACTTGTATCGCCCACAACTCACTTGTGTTCTACTCGTGCATATGACATCTACGCATAAAACCTGGCTCGGATGCCACTGTTGGGGAACGTAGCAATTTCAAAAAAATTCCTACGCACACGTAAGATCATGGTGATGGCACAGCAACGAGAGGGGAGAGTATTGTCCACGTACCCTCGTAGACCGTAAGCGGAAGCGTTATGACAACGCGGTTGATGTAGTTGTACGTCTTCACGATCCGACCGGTCCAAGTACCGAACGTACGACACCTCCAAGTTCAGCACATGTTCAGCTCGATGACGATCCCCGGGCTCCGATCCAGCAAAGCGTCAGGGATGAGTTCCATCAGCACGACGGCGTGGTGACTATGATGATGTTCTACCGGCACAGGGCTTCGCCTAAACTCCACGACGATATGACCGAGGTGGAATATGGTGGAGGGAGGCACCGCACACGGCTAAGGAACGATCCGTAGATCATCTTGTGTGTCTCTAGGGTGCCCCCTGCCCCCGTCTATAAAGGAGCAAGGGGGGAGGCCGGCCGGCCCTAGGGGACGCGCCAAGGAGGGGGGAGTCTTCCTCCTAGTGGGAGTAGGACTCCCCTTTCCTAGTCCCACTAGGAAGGAGGAAGGGGGAAGGAAAGAGAGGGAGAGGGAGAGGGAAAGGGGGGCCGCGCCCCCTCCCCTAGTCCAATTCGGACTCCTCATGGGGGGGGGGCGCCACGTCCTGGGCTGCTGCCTTCTCTCTCCCCTCAGGCCCACTAAGGCCCAATACTTCCCCGGGGGGTTCCGGTAACCCCTCCAGCACTCCGTTTTTCTCCGAAATCACCCGGAACACTTCCGGTGTCCGAATATAGTCGTCCAATATATCAATCTTTATGTCTCAACCATTTTGAGACTCCTCGTCATGTCCGTGATCACATCCGGGACTCCGAACAAACTTCGGTACATCAAAACTTATAAACTCATAATAAAACTATCATCGTAACGTTAAGTGTGCGGACCCTACGGGTTCGAGAACTATGTAGACATGACCTAGAACTATTCTCGGTCAATAACCAATAGCGGGACCTAGATGCCCATATTGGCTCGTAGATATTCTACGAAGATCTTTATCGGTCAAACCGCATAACAACATACGTTGTTCCCTTTGTCAACGATATGTTACTTGCCCGAGATTCGATCGTCGGTATCCAATACCTAGTTCAATCTCGTTACCGGCAAGTCTCTTTACTCATTACGTAATGCATCATTCCGTAACTAACTCATTAGCTACATTGCTTGCAAGGCTTATAGTGATGTGCATTACCGAGAGGGCCCAGAGATACCTCTCCGACAATTGGAGTGACAAAACCTAATCTCGAAATACGCCAACCCAACATGTACCTTTGGAGACACCTATAGTACTCCTTTATAATCACCCAGTTACGTTGTGACGTTTTGTAGCACCCAAAGTGTTCCTCCGGTAAACGGGAGTTGCATAATCTCATAATTACAGGAACATGTATAAGTCATGAAGAAAGCAATAGCAATATACTAAACGATCAAGTGCTAGGCTAACAGAATGGGTCATGTCAATCACATCATTCTCCTAACGATGTGATCCCATTAATCAAATGACAACACATGTTTATGGTTAGGAAACATAACCATCTTTGATTAATAAGCTAGTCAAGTAGAGGCATACTAGTGACGTTGTGTTTGTTTATGTATTCACACATGTATTATGTTTCCGGTTAATACAATTCTAGCATGAATAATAAACATTTATCATGATATGAGGAAATAAATAATAACTTTATTATTGCCTCTAGGCCATATTTCCTTTAGATACGCACATACGATTTAACAACATCAAATGCGATAGATGCTAAACTACGACTAGCTGGTTGTGCTTCCTCCAAAGGAATAGGCGTTCTAACTGGTGGAGTTGGGGTTCGTCGTGATAGTACTGGCCCTTTGGGCACTGGAGCTACCTTACTAACTGCTCTTGTTTGGGAGCACTGTGGTGGAGACGGTGTTGTGTCAACAGGAACTGGGTTACTATCGGCTGGGGTTCGGGTTAGATTGGGTGAAGCTGGTTCTCTGTCCATCGCAGTACGGGTACAATCTGCAAGAGTTTGGGTTATGTGTGGTAGGGCTGGTTCTTGTCCATGTACAATCGGGGTGCTATCTCCACCAAGAGGTAGCACTATTTTATTTGGAGACCGTGTTTTTATTCCGCTAGATACTGGCATCACCCGCTCCAATTCAAATGGCTGATAAACAGGAAACATAGTTGAATGTACAGACATTGTATGAGAGACAGATGCACTAGATACTGTGGAAAAAAGAGGGCATGAAATAGTTGACATGTATATTGTTTAACTAAAACGGATAGCATGACATAATTCACCTACATGTTATCTAAGTAATCAGGATCGCATCATTTAATTCACATATGTGATTAATGTGCTAAATAGAGGGCATTCGATATGATGTCTGAACTAAGAACATGGTGTTGAATATTGTGTATATGATGTCTAAACTATGCAATGCAAGACACTGTATGCATGATATGAGCAGTATAACCGTGCCAAGTTAGATCATACACCTCAGTGGGGGAATAGGACTGGTCATCTGTCTCTGAATCCATCTCTGAGGAGCTATCGGGACCCAACAAGAGATCTGTTTCGACAAGTAGCACTGTCTTCTCTGAAGGCCTTGTTTTCACTCCAGATTTTTCCATCTCCCACCCAAATGGCTGATTCACGGGAAGAGTAGTTTAATGTACAAACATTGTCGACAAATGGAAATGTAATGAAGAAAAGGATGGGCAAGATATCATTCAAATATATGATGCCTGGTTAAACAGGATGACATTGCACATTTCACATACATTATGGATGGCTAAAAGACATGAGAGTGCATAATGCCATATATGATATAGAAACTAAATAGGTGGCATTACAGAACATGTCTAAACTAAGCAGATGACATATATGATGTCAAAAGTAGGCACTGCAAGGCAACATATGCATGATATGACTAACATCATCATGCCAAGGTAGAGCAAACACCTTGGGGGGTAAATAGGAGTGGTCAGCGGCGTCTGAATCTGCCTCAGAACATATATCTTCCTCTGGATTACAATCTGGAGAGGGGTGGGGAGGGTTTGCCATTGAACCCACCATGGAGCGATGTCTGCATGACATTGTATTGCCGCGCAAAACTCTTCTCTTTTTCTCTACATGTTCAGCATGACTGTGTACAATATCTGACATGCATACAAAAAAATATGGTGAGACTATGTAAGGAGAGCATGCAGAAATTTAGAGTGATGGTAACAACCAGTGGATCGACGTTTTTCCGTTGAACCAAAATAGCCCTAATGGATCGACATGAATGTATAGTAATAAGTGATGCAACAAGTGTACAACCTCTTTGCCGTAGCCATGTCGACCTCAGCATCATTGGGTTGGTCGCTGAAGCAGTTGAGGCAGAGGTGGCTGTCGGAGGTGTGAAGGAAGATCTGAGGAATCTGTAGACGGCGTCCAAGGCACTGCTCTGTTGTGATGGATCGTTCTGTTGTTGGAGCAGCTTCGGTGAGCCGTAAGACGTCAAGGCTGAAGCAGCACAAGATAGACATCATCAATCTCAAGTGGGATTCTAATAGCATCTCCAATAGATGATGTAAAATGGATGTAAAATTAACATCACCAAAAACCACCTGACTACAATAGATGAGGTAAAAACTGTTGACTCTGAACTTAACTATCAAAACTGAAATTTACTGTGGAATCTGAATGCTACTGTCGAAAATGAACGCAATGGTAGCAGAGAGGCACTTGACATGTAGTTTAGGGAGGGCCTGCAGTTCATCTTCAACCTGCACCCCCTGAGCCGCCAGCCACCACCGGTCGAACCACCGGCCCCAGCGCCGCCTCGCCGCCCCGAAATAACTTGCCACCGCCGCCCCGGCCAACCCTCTAGGCCCCCCGCCCCCACCCTGAACCCTAAGATAGATAGTGGGGTACCTCTCCTGCGAGCCCCCGTCCCCGCTGCGGGTGGTTCTTCCTTAACTCCGGCGAGCCCCCCCGAACCCCTGAAAATCGACTGACCCAAAAGTTGATTCAGTCGACTGAAGTGTGGCTTAATCGAAGCAGAGCAGCAGCACGAGCGAGGGGGAGAGCAGTAGCAGCAGCTAGGCGAGTGAGCGATCGAGCGAGAGTCGGAGCAGCAGCAGCAGCGCGAGCGAGTGAGCGAGAGTCGGAGCAGCAGCAGCAGATCTGGCTGGTATGGACGCCGCCGCCGAAGGGGCCTCACACTGGGGGAGAGCCGCCGTGGAGATGTCGCCCGCGGTGCCGGCTTCAAGGTAGCCGCTCCATGGGGGAGTGGGATGCAGCACCGTCGGCGCCGGGAGGTCGAGTTAAGGAGAAGGTGCGATGCGATGAGTGTACAACCTCTTTGGTGGCGCCGAGTAAGCCTCGGCTTCGTCTGAGGAGTCAGGTGAGGATGTTGCGGTTCTAGTGGAGCAGGTTAAGGCGGCGCTGTGGGGATGGAGCAGCCGCGATAGACGAGGCGATCGTCGGAGCAGCTCCTTGGAGGTGGAGGACGGGGCGGCTGAACCGGCGGGACGGCGAGATGGACGACGGATCCTCATCCGGGGAGGTGGACGAGGGACGTCGAGCTGTTGTGGTGGACGACGTTGTCGGGGAAGAGGCTCCGGCTGGGCAGCGGTGACATGGCGGACGGAGGAGGGTGGGGTTTCGCGGCTGGAGTGGAGAGGTTATGGCGGCCTGGGATTTCGAATGGCGAAAAGGGGGCGATGGGAGGGGGTGAAGCATGACTTAGGGACGCGCTTGTCCAAAATGTAGGGTGTGTTACAAAAGTACCCCCCGCCGATTTGAACTAGCGGCCCTTTCGGCTCAGTGTTAGAAGGGGGATTTTGCGTGTCGGGATTTGGCAGCTGGAGGGAGTTTTCGTGTGCGTTGTAATTTCGGGATAGCAAGGCGTGGGTTGTGAAGGCGCCAGTTTTGGGAGCACGATATCTGAAATTTCGGGATATAACAAAACGCGGGTTGAATTTTAGGGACAAGCCTAACGTGTAGTAATATTGTACTTGTACGTACCAAATCAATTCGCACTTCCCTCAACCAAAAAGAAAACAAAAAATAAAACTATTCACACCACACAAAGAGAGAGTCTTTCCCCGTTTTACTATACAAATGCTATTCAAAGCTACTCCCTCCTTCCATTTATATAGGGCCTAATGCGTTTTTCGATGCTAAATTTGACCAAATATTAGAGCAATGATATATGACATGCAACTTACACAAAGCACACCGTTAAATTCGTCTGTGAAAGGTTCTTTCAATGATATAATTTTCACATTGTGCATGTCATGTATTATTAATCTTGTCAATAGTCAAAGGCGATCTTAAAAATCTCATTACGCCCTATATAGATGGAAGGAGGGAGTATGAATCCATGTTATGTCTGACTAAATTTTTTCGCTTGCTGTATAATGCATGTAACCTACTCATACCAACATTTTAGTCCATTCCAAATGTCTATACTACCACCGCAATTCGAACTAAATTTGAATTCATTTCTCTATTTCAATAAGAATCTACAATCATGATTGTTGCCAACTTCAACCATCATGGTTTCCTTGCTATCCGCCAGATATAAATTGGACGGCCTATAATGCAGGATGGCAGGCACACCATCATCAACAACTCCGTTTTTTATAAGAGTAGAGATAAAATATATTAAATGTAGTATAACATGTTCATAAACACACCATGTGTATCACTGTTATATATATTCACACATGCGTCGGTTTAAAACACTATGATAAATTCTTCAAATATCCGAATTCGCTTTTTATAATTAAGTATATATGATCTCTATTCGTCTTTTACACCCACACAACCCTCTTATCTTTGTAGCTAGCGCTAACTTTCTCTTATGCATGCACACACCCGCATCCCTCTCACCCTCCCTCAGCATTCTCTAGCTCCATCGCGTAAATTCGTCTTTTCACTTTAGGTCGTTCACCCACGGTGTGTGTAGGCCCCCCAGCTCCTTCTTTACGGCACACATCGATCGATATGCCTCTCTAGCCAGGTGTGCCTAGCACAAACACAAGCTTCCCCTCTTCTCTTTTCACCGTCCATGCCTCACTCCCACCACTCTTTTCATAGTTCTTGTACTCGCGCACTCCTCCCCCCTCGATATTGTATGCATCTCATACCACCTCCTACATGCATCCTCTCTCTCTATCCTTCTCCTCGTGCCTCATTTGCTTCTAACACACACATGCATGTATACCGGTCGATCTCCCAACATATACCTAGATCGACTTTAACTACCCCCCCCATCGATCGACGTACCTCACAAGTTATATCTCTCCTTTCTCTAACAAAGGGCGATTGACCTTCCTATGTAGTTACGTCTGCTTACCACAGCCACATCGTCCCCCCTCATCATTCATGCATGCCTCCTGACCCGTATCTCACACGCACGTGCACAGACAACAAGCAGCCATCTCCTCTCTTATTGATATTGCGGGCGTGCCCTCCGTTTGTCTAGCAAGCCTATCCCACCATTTGTTAGAAGCAACTCCACTACCACCCCCTCCAACACTCTAGCTCTGTCTCTCTCCCAACCTTATTCCTCTCCTGCACATATGCATGGATGCCGATCGATCTCCCTTAATACATGAGGCAGATCGATCTCCTTAATACATGAGGTAGGCCTCTCTCCTCCTCCACACATATACCAGCCATTGTACCTCTATAGTTAATTGGGCCTCCCTCTTCCCCCACCACACACTGATAGTCGAGCGCTGCAGGTAGGTATTCATGCCACAGAGACAAACTGCACTTGTCCCCTCTCATGTTCCAGTAGGCCAGCCACTCTATATCTTTGATGTGGGCACACACAAATTCGATGGCACTCTTTATCGATCGCGCGCGCACACACACACACATCATCCCTCTTTTCGATTCTATGGACACCTCAAGCCGACGATACCTCCACTCTCTTCTCATGGATCGCCCCCTCTATATATATGTTATATCCAGGACTCTAATTCACACACATTGCATATGTTACATTTTTTGATTGACCCCCCCCCCCCCCCAAAAAAAACTCTCAAGAACCCACACACTATATCTCTCTAGGTTTGTATCTCTCTCACACAACCCCATGTAGGTGGTGTACGTATACAAGAAGAGAATAGGTGCACCGTGCACGTACTCACGCTTCGTGCCTAGCCACACCCACGCGGGTACACGGTGGAGCTCATTTCTTTACAAAATGGCAGCCCACGTGCTAATTTGAACGCCTGTAGCGGTTGTTTACCTAGGGAGGTCGTGTACCACGCGTGCACGAGACAAAGTTCGACTTGACGTGTTGCCACGTTATTTTTAAATAAAGTTATAGCGCTCAATGGCACGTACACAAAATATAAAACGATTTTTATGGAGAAAAAGGTAGTCCGCTCACTATATACAATGGAGCCTTGCGTTCCTGGTTTGTCGCTCTTCAGAGTATCTCACACAAGGCTGTGGTGGCCTCTCTCTCTCTCTCACCGTTGGTCACTGATCCGGCCGCATCCCGTCCGCCGGGGGAAAGGGAGTGCGGTGGCCTCTCTCTCTCTCACCGTTTGTCACTGATCGGGCCGCATCCCGTCCGCTGGGGGAAAGGGAGGAAGTGCATCGTTTCTCCATTCGACGGCGCCGAGGCAGCACATCCTGATCTGCGGTACACGCCGTTCTCTCTGACCAAGCTCCGGTGCGACAGGGACTACGCCACCTGCTCGCAGATTCCGCCCGCCGCCGCTCACCTAGTTACATCCCAACGACCTCCAGGTATCCCCTCCGTCCTTGCTCCACTGCCCGTCTTCCCACGTCGCTGCATGTGGATCTTCCATAGTTCTCTGCCCAAAACGTAGCTCGTCCGGCGTACTTTCCATATTGCATTCTCGTCCTCACACCATTTTAGACAAACACAACCGTGTTGTTATCTTCCCTTAGGGCAAGGAATATGCTTCTTGTTTGTCATCGCATGTGTCATCAACTATTATTGGCCAGTAATTGTTTCCTTTCTACCTCTTTTTTGCAAACAGGGCTATCCATTTCACCTCGTTGCTATTGCGACCTTTTGGTGAACTGCACAAAGCACTTTTTTCTTAAGAGTTTTTTGTGGAGTTATACTAAAATGTCACACGGGCAACGTATCTACATTTCAGTGCGACTGCACAAAGGGAGATTGGTTTTGCTCTATACTCCTCATCCAACTCCGAGCCTAATCTTCTACAACTACTTAGTCTTAAGAGAGACCGCAAAGGTGACCGGCTTCTATTTGTGTGTTTATTGTTTCATCAACAGTCCTCTATTATCGTAATCACACTTAATATCTTTGGAACAGGGACGCTCAGCTCTATTTTAGTGGAACTTCACAAAATGATCGGAATGTTGCATGCTCCAGACAGCTACTTTTTTTCCCAACATGCCTTGTTGATTTAGACAGAGCTGGGGGGCGTTGCTGCCAATGAAAGCATAGATCAATTTTAGTTTAACACCTTCTCACAACTCTGTCTTTAGTTGTGATGTAATTATTAGCTCTGATCTGCTAATAATTGACATACATTAGCAAGGAAGTTAGTTTTTTATTGTTTCCGAAAGAGCATCGATGGCAAGACACGCGAAACAAAAGCAGAAAGCTCACACCATTATACAATTTCATGTCGCTGGAAAATTATTTGTATAGTACGTCAATTATGTAAACAAATGATGGAAGCTTGATAGCATTGCCAGAAGCCTTTTCATCATCCGGGTCCATGTGCCATGCACAAAATTATACTCCTTCGTTCCTAAATATTTGCCTTTTACAAATTTCAAACGGGCATATTTTAGAGTGCAGATTCACTCATTTTGCTTCGTATGTGTACTCCCTCCATTCCTAAATATTCTATTCGTCTTTCTAGAGATTTTAACAAGTGACCACATACGGAGAAAAATGAGTGAATCTACACTCTAAAATATGTATATATACATTCGTATGCGCCAGTCCATTTGAAATCTCTAAAAAAGACAAATATTTGAGTAGTCACTCGTTGAAATCTCTAGAAAGACAAATACTTCGGAGTATATTTAAGAACCGAGGGGGTAGTGCACAACCGCATGGGAGACTCAGCCCGGTTGTTGCACCGCATTAACAGTGAGTAATGAGCAATCAAATCATAAGCCCCACCTTTCCCACTGTAAGTTGCTCTGAAGAAGCAACCATCAATTCGTTCTTCTTTGAATCCGCTCATACTACTCCATCCGTCACTGTTTATACAGCGCGCTTCAGAAAAAAGAAAAAAAATCTGTGGGACCAAGGCGACTAGCGATCGGCCTGAAAAATAGCATTGGTAGTTATAGCACGGCGTCTATTACTAGAGGGAATAATGCATACACACATGCATGCAGTGCTTCCACCCCGGGTATACACATGCATGCACTTACTGTCACGCCCAATATGCGATACTATCCTAAAGAGACTCGAAGGTCCCACCAAGGATAGAACCGCATATTGATACGCTTTGCAAGGTGGATATCATTACATCAACATTACATAATAGATGGGGATACATACAAGAGGCATACAATCCCACACTAATACATCAATACATCATACATAAGAGCACCATCCGACTACGGATGAAACACAAACAGAAACTCAAACGACAACCAGCCTGCTAGCCCAGGCTGCCGACCTCGAACCTATCCCTTGATCGAAGAAGAAGCAGAAGAAGAACTCCAAGACATGTAAACATCGCTCTCACGTCGTGATCATCGCATAACCTGTACCTGCAACTGTTGTTGTAGTAATCTGGGAGCCACGAGGACTCAGCAATCCCATTACCATGGGTATCAAGACTAGCAAAGCTTAATGGGAAAGGAAGGGGTAAAGTGGTGAGGTTGCAGCAGCGACGAAGCATATATGGTGGCTAACATACGCAAATAAGAGCGAGAAGAGAGCAAACGGAATGGTCGTGAATCTACCAATGATTAAGAGGTGATCCTGAACTACTACTTACGTCAAGCATAACCCAAAACCGTGTTCACTTCCCGGACTCCGCCGAAAAGGGACCATCACGGCTACACACACGGTTGATGCGTTTTAATTTGGATCTGGTGTCAAGTTATCTACAACCGGACATTAAAAAATTCCCATCTGCCACATAACCGCGGGCACAGCTCTCGAAAGTTTATACCCTGCAGGGCTGTCCCAACTTAGCCCATGATAAGCTCTCGCGATCAACGAAGGATATTCCTTCTCCCAGGAAGACCCGATCAGTCTCGGAATCGCGGTTTACAAGACATTTCGACAATGGTAAAACAAAACCAGCAAAGCCGCCCAAATGTGCCGACAAATCCTAATAGGAGCTGCACATATCTCATTCTCAGGGCACACCGGATTGTCGAAACTTCTGGTAGGCCATCCCAGAGTTGCCCCTGGTGGCCACCAGTGGCTGACAGGTTGGACCAACACTAACGACGAGCACTGGCCCGGGGGGGTAAATAAAGATGACCCTCGGGCTTCGAAAACCCAAGGGAAAAAGGGCTAGGTGAGGCAAATGGTAAAACCAAGGTTGGGCCTTGCTGGAGGAGTTTTATTCAAAGCAAACTGTCAAGGGGGTCCCATAAATCACCCGACCGCGTAAGGAATGCAAAATCCGGGAACATAACACCGGTATGACGGAAACTAGGGCGGCAAGAGTGGAACAAAACACCAGGCATAAGGCCGAGTCTTCCACCCTTTACCAAGTATATAGATGCATTAATTAAATAAGAGATATTGTGATATCCCAACATAACCCTGTCCATCATGGAGCAATCTTCAACTTCACCTGCAACTAAAAATGCTATAAGAGGGGCTGAGCAAAGTGGTAACATAGCCAAACAATGGTTTGCTAGGAAGGGTGAAAAAGGTTAGAGGCTGACATGGCAATTTGGGAGGCTTGATCAACAAGAGATAGGTAGCGCAGCAAAGCGATAGAACGAAGCAACTAGCATAGCAATGATAGTAGTGAGTTCCAGGGTAGCGGTCATCTTGCCTGAAATCCCGCTAGGAAGAAGAACGAGTCCATGAAGAAGACGAACGATAGTAGTCGAACGAATCCTCACAATCGCAACATTACCGGAACTAAGAAGCAACACCGGAAAGAAACCAACAACATGGTAAGTGCACAAGCATAAACATGGCATGATGCACAAACAAGTATGATGCATGTCCGGTTTAATGAGGTATGGCATGGCAAACTGCAACACACAATACAAGTTAAGTGGAGTTCAATATGCAACGGGTTGCATATTGACGAAACACCACATCTCGTTATTTAGTTCACTCTCGTTTAGGCACACAACAATATTAAATGTTGTTAAACATGGCAAGAGGTGAAACATAATGAAACTACCTAACTAGGCAAGTTTAAATGAGGCCGGAAGAACAAACAACAATTCTAGAAAATCCTCGTATGTCATTTAGCAATTTAATGCAAGCACAGCTTTAACCATTTAAATGTTGTTAACATGATGCGGATGACATATGCAAGTTTTAAGCAATTTTATGAAAATGTTGACATTAGCATGATATGAAGCATTTTGTCACCATGGTGGAAAGAAGAGATGCCACGCGACGAATCCGAAAATGATGCCACGACAACATATCTGTTCTGATAGCTCATTGAGATAGTTGTGCAAAAGGAAGTGTGCGGATGTGTGGAACATTCTAGAGATGGTGGGGGGGCTCCCGACTACCGGGTTCCCACGGGTCGACGGGATGGCAAACGAGGAGGAACAGGGACGATGCAAACATATGGTTCATCTCATACAACATGCATTCGTTCACGGGCGTCGTCTCGATGTTATACCTTCGAAGCGTGCATTTTCGGGGTGGAATGAGTTCGTCGAGGAAGTAGTGGTACATGGGCCGTAGTGGAAGTAGTCATTCTTGCGACGGTCATAGTGGACGTAGTTGTACACGTTTCGTAGATGTTCGAGGTTGTCGGTATAGGTACTTGGTATCTTGTGGAACTTCACGGTTCGTCGTGGTACCTGGCGTCCATGTGGTCTCCGAGAAACTTGACGAACCGGTTGCTCTGAGTTCTCGGTCCTCATGCTACTTGACGAAATCCAAGAGGGTCTTAGCGAGATCCAGAACAACACCAAAGGCCTCGGTTGATAGCATTCAAAAGGACACGATGAACTGGTCACCTCCGACGGCGGCAGGTTTCGCAGATGGGGTGCTCGTAGGAGTAGTAGATGCATGGGGCAAGGGCAGTAGGAGGTCAACGCACACGACCGGATCGAGCCTTGCTCGATGCAGCGGGCGCAGGGGAGAGGGTACCGCGATGCAGAGCAGGGCGTAGAGGCGGGTGAATCCAAGGCAGGGGAGGCGTGACAGGAAGCAGGGGCGGCTGGCTTGGCGCGCCGTAGGTGGCGACGGGACCCTGCCAGCGGGATCCGGCCGGGAACGGGCGAACGGCAGCGTGGGCGGAGGAGCTGATGGAGGGGGCTGAAGGAGGTCGTAGAGGGCTTGCCGGCAACGGCCGAGGTCGCTGCAGGGGGGTCGCTGGGGCGCGGGAGAGGCGGAACTGGAGAGAAACGGCGACGAGGGAAGGGAGAGGCCATGGATCGGCGCAGGAGCTCCTCTCCTGAGCGTGGAGGTGGCGCGAGGAAGGAGAGGGAGGCGAGTGATCGACGGAAGGGAGAGGGGATCGAGTAGGAGGCGGCGGCCAGAGGGAGAGATCGAGAGGAGGGGGTTCAGGGCTAGGGTTAGATAGGCAGGGGCCGGCTGGGCCTGTGGAACGGGCCAGTCTAGTTGGTTAGGCCCAAGAGGCCGGCTGGGCTGGCTCCTCTCCCCTCTCTTCTCTTCTAACAGATAAAAAGAAAGAAAAAGGGAAGAAAAGAAAAGGTTAGAGCAAGAGTTTGGGCATGGGGATTATTTTCCCGGACTCGCAAAAATATGCTTGTTCCGAGAAAATAGAAAAAGCCATTGTTGTTGTCAAAACCGGCGGATCTCGGGTAGGGGGTCCCGAACTGTGCGTCTAGGTGGATGGTAACAGGAGACAAGGGACACGATGTTTCTACCCAGGTTCGGGCCCTCTCGATGGAGGTAAAACCCTACTCCTGCTTGATTGATATTGATGATATGGGTAGTACAAGAGTGGATCTACCACGAGATCAAGGAGGCTAAACCCTAGAAGCTAGCCTATGGTATGATTGTTGTAATGGTTGTTTGTCCTACGGACTAAAACCCTCCGGTTTATATAGACATCGGAGAGGGCTAGGGTTACACAGAGTCGGTTACAATGGTAGGAGATCTACATATCCGTATCGCCAAGCTTGCCTTCCACGCCAAGGAAAGTCCCATCCGGACACGGGACGAAGTCTTCAATCTTGTATCTTCATAGTCTTGGAGTCAGGCCGATGATGATAGGCTGGCTATACGGACACCCCCTAGTCCAGGACTCCCTCAGTAGCCCCTGAACCAGGCTTCAATGACGATGAGTCTGGCGCGCATATTGTTCGGCATTGCAAGGCGGGTTCCTCCTCCGAATAATTCATAGAAGATTGCAAACACCAGGATAGTGTCCGGCTCTGCAAAATAAATTCCACATTCCACCGTAGAGAGAATAATATGTACACAAGTTCAATCTGCTGACGTATTTTGTGGCATGACGTCACGCCACTACCAAGCCTTCACTGGAATCGTTTTTTACTATACCACCTTAGCGCGTTTAGCGAAGCGGTTTCCTTGGCACGTCTTGTCGAAGCAGAGATCGTGTTTCCCTTATTCCGGGATTCCCATCAATACGGCCATGGGTAACCCAACCGCACCATTGATGGTGGCGCTTGGAAGATAAGCGAGTTTAACAGGCCGGTGGGGACGCATAGTTTTCGTCCGCCCATATATAAGGGGATAAGGATCCACCTTTTTTACCTACGCCTTCTTCCTCCTTTGCTTATCCATCTCCGCGCACCCGAGCTCCAGCGCCCAAGTTCGCACATCTCACCTCGACCTTGTCCAGCCATGTCCGGAGTGGGAGGCAAGTGGTTGGCCTCCTCCGTCATGGAGGGGCACATCGAAAAGCTGCGCGGCGCCGGATACCTTTCCAGCGACATCGCGCACCGGCTGCCCGACAAGGGGCAGCTCGTCCCCACCCCCAGGCCCCATGAGAGGGTCGTGTTCCTTCCCCACTTCCTCCGCGGACTGGGCTTCCCTGTTCATCCCTTCGTCCGGGGGCTCATGTACTACTACGGCCTGGACTTCCACGATCTGGCGCCAAACTTCATCCTCAACATCTCGGAGTTTATCGTCGTGTGCGAGGCCTTCCTCTGCATCCAGCCCAACTTTGGCTTGTGGCTCAAGACCTTCAATGTCAAGCCGAAGGTAGTGAAGGGCGTCCAAGCGAAGTGCGGAGGCGCCATGGTGGGCAAAATGCCCAACGTCACCTGGCTCGAGGGGGCCTTTGTGGAGTCCATCAAGGGGTGGCAATCAGGGTGGTTTTACATCACCGAGCCGCGCGACCCTAAATGGGCAGCGGCCCCCGAGTTCAGATCTGGTATCCCCATGCAGCTCACCTCCTGGAAAGAGAAGGGCTTGCTATGGGGCAGTTCAGAGGAGCTGACAGGACTCCAGTCCTGTCTCCAGACCTTGGTGAACAAGAAGCTTAGGCTTGTCAATGTGATCCAGGTCATGCTCGTCCGCCGGATTCTCCCCTACCAACAGCGGGCTTTCAATCTGTTGGAGTTCGATCTGGCACAGCACCGGACTCTGAGCGGGGTCTTCAACACGACGTACGAAGCCGTCTGGATGGTGCTATTCAAGGGCAGAGAAGCCCCCGCGTCCGCGACTGAAGATTGCGGATTCAGCACCAAGCGCCCGGCCGGTGTGGTAAGATATGTTATCCTTTATGGGACCTTTATTTCTTTCATAGTTTGACTCTATGCGGGATCTAAAACTCCTGATGCCTTTAACAGGACTCGCAGAGGACGTCCGGTAAGGTAGACTGTCCGGCTCCCCTTCCCGAAGACCCAGCGGACGCCCGTTTAACGGGGCTGCTAGTCCCGGCACTTTATGTGGTGCCGGAGAAGAAGGCCAAGAAGAAGGCCACGGGAACCCGAAGGAGTTCCCGGCGCCAGGTGGTATCGGACTCATCGTCCGATGGCTCCGAGGCGGACTCCTCCATCGAAGATGAGGAGGAGGAGAAAGAGGACTCTCCCCAGGAGGGGGGAGAGAGGAAGAGGAAGGCATCCCCAACAGGGGAGGCCGAAGGGTCCAAGAGGGGAAGGACCCTTCCTCCGGACAGCTCCGCCAACGCCAACGTTGGCGACAAAGGGTGGCCATCAAGGGCCAAGCCTCCGGCAAGATCGTAAGTGTCCGGATTCCTGAATGATTTATAATTTTCTCTTTTGTGCCACATAGTGTCCTTCTAATGCCGCACACTACCTGTAGTCCGGCCGAGGATGATCTTCCCGCTTCATCAAGCGGGTCATTGGCTCCGTTGGATGTAGATTCCATTCTGACTGCCTCCACCCCTCGCGACGCTGAGGACGCCGAGGTGGGATCCCAGGAGGGGACCCATCAGGAGGAGGCTCCGGAGGTGCCGCAAGGCAGCCTCCCGGACTTTGCGCCGGACTCCATGCCAGAACCCGCAGTGGTTCCGGAGTCCGACAGGCGGCCCCTTCGTAAGAAGGGCAAGATCGTGACGCCGGCAGCCTCTGTCCAACCGGAGGCGCCGGACAACTTGTTGGAGGCGCTCAACGGCGCTTCCATCGAGGAAGAACACCGCACTATCATGAGTGCAGTGATTCAGAAGGTTCAGCTCGCCAAGAGCGGGCTGACCGAAGCCTGCAACAGCCTTCTAACAGGCTTTGAGGTAAGAAGTTTAAAATATGTAATGTAATACCACATAGACAGTAGCCCCTGATGCTCAGTTCGGTGTTCGGAAAGAAAAGCCGGACTAAGGATCTAAAAAGATACACGCAGGAGTTCTAAAAATTATGTCAATATGGGTTTGCAGGCTGCGCTGCTGACCTCTGCCGCACTGACTGCGGAGGTCGGTGCTTTGAAGCAGAACCTCGAGCGGTCCGAGAACGAGCTCGGCCTTGCCAAGAAGCAGCTCGAGGACAAAGAAGGTGAGTAACACCGTAATAAATTTGTACCTTACAGAAAAGGATTTTGGTTGCGATAGAAATAACAAGGATAACTTGGGCACTGCAGGGGCCACGAACGAGGTGGCAACCCTGAAAGAGGCTGTGTCCGCGGCCGAGCGCAATGCGGCCGCGGAGCGAGAGAAGCAGGAGGCGCGGGTGGCAGAGGTGCGGCAAGAGCTCCAGGCTCTCATGGAAAAACATGGGAGTTTGGAGCGCAACTCGAAGACTCGAGAGTCCAAGCCTGCCTCGGCTCTTGAGAGTGCCAAAGCCGCTAAGGCCGAGGCCCATAAGGCCCTTCAGGAGATGGAGGCGGTGAAAAAAATAGCGGCGGGTAAGGCATTTTTCATGCAAAGCAAGCATGTGAATGTCAATTACCTGTTACTTACCTGAATTCGGAGCTCTCCAGGAGCGTTTGCAGATCTGCCTCGCAGCGTGTCCGATGCCGCCGCATTCTACCGGGCCGAGGAGGGGAGCTCAACGGAGAAGGTCTTCTGGTCTCAGTACGCTGAGGCTGGACATCCGGTGCCACTTAGCGACCAGCTGAAGCAGCTGGTTGAGCTCCACAAGGTAGCCGAGCAGGCCATGAAGGGCCTCATAGTCCGGCTTTGTCCTGAAGAGGTCATGCCTGGGAGCTACTTCGGCATGGTGCGGCGGCTGGTGGATGCGTGTCCATGGGTGGAAGTCATCAAGCGCTCCGCCTGCATTGAAGGTGCCCGTCGGGCCCTTGCCCGCGCAAAGGTGCACTGGGGCAGGCTAGATGCTGAGAAACTTATAATGGACGCGCCGCTAGCGGGCAAGGAGTATCGTACCCCGAGATGTACTATAAAAGTGTCCTGAAGGGTGCCCGCAAGATTGCGGATGAGTGCCCCAAGGATATAATTATTGAGTAAACTCGCAATGTGTTATCCTGTGCGCTGAAAAACTTTGTTCATATGCGCTAAGCAACGCTTATTAATTTAAAATATTACCTTCTGTGCGTCCGTTTATTAAATCTGAGAGATGGCAAGTCGTCGGCTTCAGGCCCCATGCCACTAGTGCTGGGGTGTTCGGGATAAACTTGAGCACTCTTGTTCCCATTTTTGGGTCCATCTAGGGAGGCGCTCAACACAACGAACAAGGCAACCGGACTTATAATGCTTGAACACTCTCACTTAGCCATAGAATTCTATAATATTAAATTTCGGCGAAGCCCCTAGTATTCGGAAGACCGAGTTCGGGGCGCTATCCACTATCCGGTTCCTCGCTCTAAGCGGCATAAGTCTTTAGGGGCTCGAAAGGACCTCTCAAACAGCAACCAGTCTCTCGCCTTATCATGACAGTCAGTTTTAGCTTTCTCCACTGAGGCGCTCGCCCAGCTCAACCGGGGCGCAATCGCAGTGGTTCTCCCAGTGCTACCTTAGCCGACAGAACGGAATGTAAGGTACCAAAACATGGGAGCTGGGCAAACCCAACTATTGACCCAAGACATGATTCGGAGCCAATGCATATAATGCTATAAGTTCGGGGTGCCGCACTTGTGAAAGTGTTCGGACTTATCACACCGTAATGCGGGAAACATAAGCCCCTGGTGTATTCGGCCGTACCAAAATGTACGGGTGCAAGATGTCAAGAATAAACATATATAAGAAAAGGCATGCAATTATAAGGGAAAAGTGATGCATTGTTTATTCAAGGGATTCTGCCATGAGTGCAGAACGATACAAATGGTGCGGTAAGCAAGGGATTGAACTATTTAAATATGTCCCCCTCCAGGGGTAGGCTGTGGACTGGTGTATTTAACGAATTTAATGCTCATAATGGAGACCACCTGAGTGTTCGTCGCAGCCTTTGTCCCTCCTTGGCTGTTGCATCGTGAGTTCGGCAGGTTCGCCGCCGGACAGGGCCTCTGGTGAACGGAGTCCTGTGTATAAAAAAGAAGAAAATTAAAAATAAAAAGAGCGACGCTCTTGGGAGCCCCTAGTGTGGTTGAGCCGCACTCTGGGCCTGTCGTGGTCGTGCCCCTCCCCCTATCCCCATGGTATCTCCAGAGCGTAATGATGTACGCAGAGAGCTGGTCTTGCAATCATGCAAGGGCTGGGGTTGGGGCCGCATTGCTACGCGTGCTCGGAACGTGCAAAGTGGTCTTGATTGATGTTACTCCGGGCGCGTTTGGCCATGTCCGGTCGTTTAACAGCCGGACTCGAAAATTGCCTTAAAAGGCTGCTCTGTACTTCTGCCGCGAGAGCCGCTGTGTGTTCCTCCGTTCGGAGGGAGCGTTCAGTATTTCCGTTGACCGTGATGACTCCACGAGGGCCTGGCATTTTGAGCTTAAGGTATGCATAATGCGGCACCGCGTTGAATTTTGCGAACGTGGTTCGTCCGAGTAGAGCGTGATAGCCACTGCGGAACGGGACTATGTCGAAGATTAACTCCTCGCTTCGGAAATTATCCGGGGATCCGAAGACCACTTCCAGTGTGACTGAGCCTGTACAATTGGCCTCAACACCTGGTATGACGCCTTTGAAGGTCGTCTTTGTAGGTTTAATCCTTGAGGGGTCTATGCCCATCTTGCGCACTGTATCCTGATAAAGCAGGTTCAGGCTACTGCCGCCATCCATCAGGACTCTAGTGAGGTGAAATCCATTGATGATTGGGTCTAAAACCAATGCGGCGAATCCGCCATGGCGATACTGGTGGGGTGGTCCCTTCGATCAAAAGTGATCGGGCAAGAGGACCATGGATTGAACTTCGGGGCGACTGGCTCCATCGCATATACGTCCCTAAGTGCACGCTTCCGCTCCCTCTTGGGTATGTGGGTTGTGTATATCATGTTTACCGTCCGCACTTGTGGGGGGAAACCCTTCTATCCTCTACTGTTCGGCGGCCGAGTCTCTTCCTCGTCATCGCTATGCAGCCCCTTGTCATTCCTTTCGGCAATTAACTTGCCTCCCTGCTTGAATACCCAACAATCCCTGTTGGTGTGGTTGGCTGGCTTTTCAGGGGTGCCATGTATCTGGCAAGAGCGGTCGAGTGTTCGGTCCAAATTGGATGGACCCGGAGTGGTTCTTTTGAATGGCTTCTTCCGCTGACCGGGTTTAGAGCCTCTGAATCCAGCGTTGACTGCCGTATCCTCATTGTTATCGCCATTAATGCGGCGTTTGTTTTTATTTCGACGCGACCTGCCATTGTGGTCCTTTGTATCCGGACTGCCAGCATTTTTGCTGAGGTTGTTGCTGCGGGCTAGCCAGCTGTCCTCCCCCGCACAGAAGCGGGTCATGAGTGATGTGAGGGCTGCCATGGTATTTGGCTTTTCCTATCCTAGGTGCCGGGCCAGCCACTCGTCGCGGATGTTATGTTTGAAGGCTGCAAGGGCCTCTGCATCCGGACAGTCAACGATTTGATTTTTCTTCGTTAAGAACCATGTCCGGAACTGTCTGGCCGATTCGTCTGGCTGCTGAATTATGTGGCTTAGGTCATCGGCGTCTGGTGGTCGCACATATGTGCCCTGGAAGTTGTCGAGGAATGCGGCTTCCAGGTCCTCCCAGCACCCAATTGACTCTGCGGGCAAGCTGTTAAGCCAATGTCGAGCTGGTCCTTTAAGCTTGAGTGGGAGATACTTGATGGTGTGGAGATCTTCGCCGCGGGCCATATGGATATGAAGGAGATAATCTTCGATCCAAACCGCGGGGTCTATTGTGCCATCGTAGGATTCAATGTTCACGGGTTTAAACCCTTCAGGGATTTGATGATCCATTACTTCGTCTATGAAGCATAGTGGGTGTGCGGCGCCTCTATATTGAGCAATATCACGACATAGCTCGAGAGAGTGTTGTCTACTGTGTTCGGCCCGGCCGGAGTTGCTATATCCGGTGCGACGGTAGTCGTCGTGGGTCGTGGGGCGCCCACGTGATCCATAGATAGATCTGGATTGTCTTGCCTTGTCCTCCAATATGTCCCGCAAGTCCAGCGCATTCCCCTGTGGCTTCGTACTTTTCGAGCGGTGCCGGGGTACGGTTCTGGTGGAGGGCTTAGATGCCTCTCTGTCGCGGCCACGAGGTGGTCGGTCTGCCGTATTGTGCGCTGGTGATGAAGGTTTATATGCCTCCTCCTCTAATCGGGGGAGAAACTTGCGTTTTGGGTAGCTTTTGGAGGGGCGTTCGAGTTCATACTCTTCGGCCGTCAGGACTTCAGTCCATCTGTCAGCTAGCAGATCTTGATCAGCTTGAAGCTGTTGCTGATTTTTCTTTAGGCTATTTGTCGTGGCCATTAGCCTGCGTTTAAAACGCTCTTGTTTGACGGGATCCTCAGGCACGACGAGTTTGTCGTCGTCGAGGCTTGCCTCGTCTCCGGAGGGAGGTATGTAATTATCATCCTCAACCTCTTCGTCTGCCGCTCTCTCGTGAGGGCTGGCTTCTGCATCCTCCTGCGCTGAATCTTGCTGGAGGGGGTTGTCTTCGGCACTCTCTGGGGTGTTATTGTCTCCTGTGCCGGAATCTCCATTCTTACTATGGCGGGATTTAGAGCGGCGCCGCTGACGTCGGCGGTTGGGTTGTTTCTTAGAGGAATCTGCCTTTGCTGCTTCTTCGCCGTCCCCATCCTTTGGGGTGTCCACCATGTATATGTCGTATGACGAGGTGGTCTTCTAGTGCCCCGTAGGCGCTGATTCTTGATCGTCTCCGGCATCGTCGTCCATACCGTCGATGTCTTCGGAGTCGTAGTCTAGCATGTCGGTTAGATCGTCGACAGTGGCTACAAAGTGGGTGGTGGGCGGGACTTGAATTTCTTCGTCGTCCGCATCCCAACCATCCTGACCGTAGTCCGGCCAGGGCTATCCTGATAACGAGAGATGCTTTAGCGAATTCAAGATGTCGCCAAAGGGTGAGTGCTGAAAGATGTCCGCAGCGCTGAACTCCATGACCGGCGCCCAATCGGATTCGATTGGCAGGGGCGCAGGAGGTTCGGAGTCCGGCAGGGAGTCCGGCATCTTGGAGTCATGAGCTTCATAAGGGACAAGGTCAGTATTCGGCTCCATCGCCGTAGTAGTTGCCGCTCCCGAGGCGGTGTCCAGCCACCTGTCCTTGATCTGCGCGGTCGGCTCCAAACTATGGGTCGGAGCGGTTTTGTGTGCGGCCTCCAAGGTACTGTCCGGCGGTAGAGTTAGATCATGCCCATCGTGAAGTGCGGCACGCTCGGCTGTGGCTCGAATCCATCGAAGATCAAGTCTCCGCGGATGTCAGCCATGAAGTTTAGGCTTCCAAATCTGACTTGATGGCCAGGGGCATAGCTTTCGATCTGCTCCAGATGGCCAAGTGAATTGGCTCGCAGTGCGAAGCCGCCGAATACGAAGATCTGTCCGGGGAGAAAAGTCTCACCCTGGACTGCGTTGTTGTTTGAAGAATCCATCAAGCCTATCGGTGACGACACAGAGGAACTCTTAATGAAAGCACTAATGTCGGTGTCAAAACCGGCGGATCTCGGGTAGGGGGTCCCGAACTGTGCGTCTAGGCGGATGGTAACAGGAGACAAGGGACACGATGTTTTTACCCAGGTTCGGGCCCTCTCGATGGAGGTAAAACCCTACTCCTGGTTGATTGATATTGATGATATGGGTAGTACAAGAGTGGATCTACCACGAGATCAAGGAGGCTAAACCCTAGAAGCTAGCCTATGGTATGATTGTTGTAATGGTTGTATGTCCTACGGACTAAAACCCTCCGGTTTATATAGACACCGGAGAGGGCTAGGGTTACAAAGAGTCGGTTACAATGGTTGGAGATCTACATATCCGTATCGCCAAGCTTGCCTTCCACGCCAAGGAATGTCCCATCCGGACACGGGACGAAGTCTTCAATCTTGTATCTTCATAGTCTTGGAGTCCGACCGATGATGATAGTCTGGCTATCCGGACACGCCCTAGTCCAGGACTCCCTCAGCCATGATTGAAAGATGTAAATTCAAACTCATTTGAATTTAATTCAAATGGGTTTGAACTAGGACTTGATAAAAGGAAGGTCCAAAGATGTCAGATTTTTGGTGGAGCTCCGGAATATGATGAAAGAATATATGGCAAGGTTGGAGACCAAGAATTAAGATAACAAAGGAATTGGGATATTTTTTCAAGTGTGTTATGGTGAATTCCAAATTAATGAAATATTTAAATATAGCTCCCTAATATTGGGAGGATATGTTATAAAGAGAAGTCACCCTTCCCTTGATTTAAATAGATCAACCATCTATGCAATTTATTAGTTGAGTTGAGATGCAAAGATTAATGGCATGATGACATGATGCAATGCAAAAATAAAAGAGCAAGCACAAATGAAACACACGGCAAAGCTCGGAATAGCTGGAAGTCTTGTGGAGCGCCGGGCTCGGGGCGTTACACTTACTCCACTCCGTAGTAGTACATAGTACATGGAGAGAAAATTGTTTACTTGATTGCGGTTACCACGCCCTAATTAATTGAGCATTAAACCAAACGCGTCTAAAGTCTCTCTGGTGCTGGAAATGCATTGAGAGAAATGCATCATAATAAAGCGCGCCCTGTAAACTGTGACAGAGGGAGGAGTAGTATGAAGGTGCAAAACCAAGTACACGTATGGCCAGTCGTCAACGCACCTCCTCTTGGCATATCACTGACATGTGGGACAGGAGTGTGAGCAAACCGATCTCAATTGACGGCAAAGAGCCAACCCGCCATTCCTTGAGAGAGACGAGGAGCGAGAACACACAGACGGGCTTGCACAGAGGCCAAGATATATTCGAGCATGGTTGGTTGATCGATATCATTCATTACATGTTGGGCTGCCACTACTAGGAAAAGAGCTACTAATGGCGCACCTAATTTGGCCATTAATTGCGCATTAGTGGTGCGCCATTAGTGCCACGCCATTAGTATATTTTACTAATGGCGCACCCCTGGTGCGCCATTAGTATCTGATATACTAATGGCGCACCTCTGATGCGCCATTAGTGTATACATAAGTGCGCCATTAGTATGCCTCCCAGGGGCCATGTATACCCAGGTGCTCTGGCATACTAATGGCGCACAACAACAAGATGCGCCATTAGTAACCTCGGCATACTAATGGCGCACTGTTTAGTGATGTGCCATTAGTATACTTTGTCATACTAATGGCGCACTGTGATGTGATGCGCCATTAGTATGAATATTAGGTTTTTTTATTTTTTATTTTCTGTTTTTTGCACAGGTTACAAAATGTATAATTGGACAAAATATACACAGCACACATCAACAACAGATTCATCGAATACAATAGAAGATTAGTATTTGAATACAATTCATCATATTAGTCTCCGAATACAATTCATCATATTAGTCTCCGAATTGAAAAGACCGAACAAAGATAGAACATTATATTACAAGTCTGGAGACCGCGAGTAGTGAGTTTGTCTTCACATTACAAGTCGATATCGATCATCTAAACTACCATCACATAGAAGAGAGCCGCGGTCATCATGATGAGCATCATCACGATGAAACTCGTCTTCATCCGGTTCCTCCAACGCTCCCTCCCCTCTCCCGCTAGATAGCGGGCATATCTAGATTCGGCCTCGGCCCTAGTGGTGTACCCTTTGTAACTGTTACCGCTGAATCGGTGAACCTGTCTCCAACACTCCTCCCAGTCGTCGTAGACTCCGGGAACCTTACCCTTGTACACGACATATGTCGGCATCTCTATGCACTAGCCAAACGAAACGTTAGTACCAATTCACAGACAATACATAAGCAATATATAAGTATGCAACAGAACGATCTGAAGAGAAAAGTAAGACATTAATAGCATCGATTACATCTAAGTTGAACGACTCTAGAAACCAAAGAGACATACTACAAGTTCATTAAAGTTTAATTACAACATGAGCCAATCGATGTTTCAGAACTAGACACAGCATCACTGCTTTCGACTCGACTCAAGGGACCAGAGCGTGGATGAAGCCGCCGTCTATCGTGGGAGTCATGAAATAACGGTCGTTGTCAGCCTGCATTTGTAGCATTGTGCCGATGTCACTGTTGGACGGTTGATTGTTGAGGTAGAACTGCCCCGAGGTACGAAGGACATCTTGATGGATGATTTCCGCAAACTCCGAATGGATGCGAAAGAATTCTTGTCGGAGGTCCGCGTCCTGGATTGCCGACACGCTCTTTGCCCAATCTTTGAGTTTACTCGGTAGCAGAAGTTGATGATGGTCCCGTACGATCGCCTGCATGTGATGGATGGCGTAGTAGGCACCCTTCTGACCGCCAGGCGGCTGCTTGACGCAGCAGAATGTCGTATTGTGGGAGAACACGTGCTTTCCGTACTTACCAATAGGCTTGGTGAAGGTGCCGCCAGATTTGGCGTAGCCGGGGAGAACATCATCAAGAACCTTCTTGACATTTGTGTAGTCTATGTTCGACTGATGGTCCGGGTCGAAATACGTGGCCATGGAATATTTGGGGCTTAGGAGGATGAGCGTGCAATGTGTGTCACTGCAGAAAACACGGAATGTTAAAAGAAAAACGATCAAAATCTAAGAATTCATATGTTACGGGCCGGTTGAGGGGAGGACTTACTCGGGAAAGTAAGGCACGAGGAAGTTATCCTTATCTTGGTTTGCCAGAATGAAGCCTTCGAGGTAAGAACTCGCGACTTGCCGGTCCCCAGCGCTGCCCAAGATCTTGGCACGCATGTAGAAGGGTCGACTATCACGATGTCCGGGGTCTTGTCGCGAATGATCCGCATCTCCATACTCAGCGAAAATAGCCGAACGAAGGTGTAGTGCAGCGGATGAAGGTTCAACATAGCATGGATGTCATCAAACCGCAGGACGATCGTACGCCCGATGGAGTTATCCACCAAGCCCTTGCCCTCTGGCACCTTGGCCGCGAAAACCGGGTATGCCACATCCTTCTCTCTGAGACGCAGCTTCTCCAAAGAAAGAACACTGTCATGAAGACTCCGCATAGCACCGGTTGCAGCATTGAGCATATTTGTCGGTAGCATCGCCCTACCCGCCACATGCACCCTCCTCGAGATATCCTTAGGTGAAGGTGGCCCGTCCTGAGCACGGATCGTACTCGGTGTCGGCTGGCTCGCACCCTTCTTAGTCTTTCTTTTGCGTGCCTTCTTCTTCTCCTGTAATGGGACCGAGTTCTGCTCACAGACTGCCTTCTTGAGTGTGTTGGGGCTGATAATATTTCGCACCTCGCCTATCTGAGGCTCGGTGAAGTCGGCAGCTGGAGGCGTCTCCTGAGAGCTGAGCGCCATACGGCGCCTGTTGCAACTTGGCTTCTCCGCGGTACCAGCTAGATCGCACACGTCTTTTGTTGGGTTGGGTTCTTGAGAAGGAGGCCCCATGAAGTCGCCATCGTACCCATGATCGGCAAAGTACTGATCGACGTTGCCAAATGTATCATCGTCGTCGTCGTCGTTGTTCTGATCCTGTGCCATATGCATGTTTGGATCCAGTGGCATAGGGATGTCCGGCACCGTTGCGGCGGTCTTGCCATGGGGCCGACTTGGCGCCAGCACGACTGGCGGTGTTATCTTTGGGCTGGTGTCCCCCGCCCCCAAACGACTCTAGCTCTTCGGCCAAAGCAGGGGCCAGCTCAGGCAGGCGCTGAGGGTCATCGCGTCATCATCGTCGGCCCCGACGGGTCGAATCGGAGGTAACAACTCGTCGCAGCCTGGCAGCACCCGAACCAGTTGAACCCTAAACAAGTTGGGTGGCATCTGGGTACCGTGGAACAAGGGGTTGCCCGGTTGAACGATTTTGCCCTTGGCGACATCGACCAACTGGCTGTTCACGAAGTGGAGGAGAGTGCACGGAACATCGGCGGCGCCCTGCGAAAACATGTAGGGCGTCAGGGATGCCCAGTCAAAGGCAAGGAGATGAAGTCCTCGGCCGAGAGAGGCTTAATTAGTTACCGTGATGATGGCGTCGAGCTCGGCTAATGTCGAGGCACCGCCAACGGCGGGCATGCAGTTGACGGAGGGGCCGCTTGCTGCAGAGGTGCCGGCCGGCGTACACCCGGGTGCATTAAGCTCCCGTGCCGGCGTCGGAGACACCAATGCCGCCTCCGTCGGAGGCACCAATGGCCCCGCCATCGCATTATGCGAGTTGCTGGCCGTGAAGCTAGGAATCGGGGGCAACCCCTGTTGGCCGCCCGCAATCCACGCACTCAACCCCGAGATCAAGATAGGCACAATGGCGGTGATCGTTGCTCCGAGTCGTTGTAACACTTGCTCTTGGACAATCTCCGGAATCCGCGCCACCTGTGCCTTGAGTTCTTGAACCTCACGCGCCTGGCTTTCCGAGCTGGTCTTTTTCTCCTTCCGCACAGCAGTGGTATAGTATGACCCCCATTTTGTCGACAAGCCTTTGCCGGGCACACGACCAGCTGACGTCGGCTTACTGAGCTTATCCTTGTTCTTCATTACATTCAACGCCCTATTTAGAGTGGTGTCCCAAGGGTTGCTCTTAGTCGACCCCGCGCTACTGCTTTTAGTCACCTACGGAAGGAATGTGAACCATTTAGAAATTTGGCTTCATTAATTAGAATGCAACCATATGGAGCTAATTGCACGGGGGTGTATTCCTTACCAGAACAAGCTCAAGCTTCCTGGTCTTCGGATCCGTGGTAAGCTCCTTTGTTTTCAGGTCCTTCTTGTACCGGGCCCTGACAAAGTTCCTGGTCTGCTTGTCACCGTATTTATCGAAGAGGGGCGGTAGGCCTTGCTCGACACGGTCCGCCTCCTCCTTGTCCCATATAGGCTCCGCCACTCTGTAACCGCCGGGACCGAGTGTGTGTTCCCCTATGTTCAGCTCCCGCATTTGTTTCCCCCACTCACTTGATTGGGAGTTTGCGGTGCTCGAGCAATTGATCTTGAAGTCGTTGTAGTCATCTTCGGTGATCGAAGGATTTTTCTCCTTGATCTTCTGATAACTCTCACCTTTCTCGATCATTCTCTTCACATTGCTTTTCCAAGTAGACAGGGCCTTGCTCATCTTCGTGAGGGCAACATTGTTCACTTTATTCCCTTTGAGGCTTGTGTTTGCAAATTCAGCGGGGAACTTGTATCGTTCGTGCAGCTTCGTGAAGAGGAGGTTGCGCAAATTCCCTCGGTCAGGATGCCTCAGGTTCTCGGTGTTGATCGAGATGGTGCTCCGGAGAATGCACCCGAGCTGAAGCGAGTACCCCTTGACTATTCGTTCGGGCGTCGTTGGATTCCCGTTGGAGTCCACTTCAGTAACTTCCTCCTTGAGGGTGAGGAGCACGATTGGGCGCCGGTCCTTCCGTTGCCTCTTCAGTTGGCTGCCATCTGTGCGTGCGCCGCCATCATCAGTGGTGGCATCCTCGGCGGCACCATCAGTGGTGGCATCAGTGGGGTCATCCTCGGCGGTACCATTAGTGGTCTCAGGATCGGTGGGGAAGGCAACGTCCTCATACAACTGAGGTTGGTCCTCCATCTCCTGGGACAGCTCCCAGAATGCCTTGCCGCTCGAACCCCCAGCCTCATCGTTGTTGTCCATGTTTCTCTCTAAATAGGAACAAAGTTTGGTCAAAAAGTTGGTTATTGTTTAGGGTTTGTCGACACCGAGGCATCCTAAAAGCTAAGCTTTTATCATTGAGGGTTTTTCGACGCCGACGCACCCTAAAAGCCTAAGATTTCATCATTAGTCACAAGTACCCCGGCCCATGCATTAGTCACAAGTACCCCATATGTCCTATTTTTAGCAAAGTCATGCTAAAATTCACGGAAAATTTCAGCATGACCTTTGCTGGAAATAGGACACATGGAGTACCTGAATTTGCTGGAATGGAAGTTAATCGACATTCCAGCAAACTCAAGGGCCTCTCGGGTGGACAAGGCAAAAAAGGCCTCCATCACAGCATGGAAAATACATTGGCATGTGAAGAGGTGAAACAATATATGCATCTCCAAGCAGTATCATTCAACATTTTGGACAAACCACTACAAGCAATACTGGATCAGATACAAGAAGAATGTGAGAAAATGCAGACAAATACTAACAGATTGAGGTGTTTAACTTGTGGTGCTCTTTGTGCTATTAACATTTCAAGTCAAAACCTTTTCTGGTTAGTAAGTGTTTCTTGACCATATGTATGTAGTAAGTGTTTGTCTGCATTTTGCTTATAAAAGCTAACAATTGTTTTTTGCTTATAAAAAAGCTAACAATTGTTTTTTCTTATAAAAAAGCTAACAAGTGTAAGTCAAAACAATATACCCCCAAGTGAACCACCACAACATCTAAAAGCTAACAATTGTTTTTGCTTATAAAAATGACCAATGGCACATAATACATCCAGAAGCACAATTCCTAGTGATTTCCTGCTTGAGGCAATCTGCTTTCAACCGGGGTGCACAATCTTCAACATGAGTCGGACCATGATAACCGTTATTTTGCTTATCAGTACATGTTTTCTCAAGCCGAAGTTGAGATCGAACATCACATGAAGTGCAGATTCCTTGAAATGGTAATGATAAATATAGTTCCAAAAGATGCAACACATAAGCAGAATTGTATTATGTTTCAATACTTAGCCAGAGTTATAATGCAATATTTCTTTCAGTTTATCAGTGCAAGTATATAATTTCACAAGCTTCAGAGAAGAGCAAGCAGGAGTACACTACTGCACAATTTAACTAATTTTTTTTACTCCAATAATACTGGTACACTTGCTACTGTAATGGAATACCTGATCTTTGATTCAAGTAATAGTTTCAGTTAACTGGAGTACTACATCAAATGGAGTACCTAATCTGATCCAGTTAAAGTCTCCAAATGGAGTACCAAATGGAGTACTACATATCCTGCACTTGCTACACCAAAACAGCTACTGATCAGGTCCAGAGTACTCCACTTGATCAAGCAGCAGTAGAAAGACTGTAAGTGTTTAAATTCAGTCAAGTACAACTGCAAGTACTACTGCAAGTGTTTAAGCTCCAGTTGATCAAGCAGAGCCTCGTCAAAGTACTACTGCAAGTGTTTAAATTCAGTCAAGTGTTTAAATTGTTTGTGTACTCGCCGGGTGTTGCTTCTGTATTTGAACAGGAATACATATTCGATGCAAGAACTACTGCAAAACCTACTGATAGAGGACCAGAGAGGAGGAAGAATAGAAGGGGGTGGGGGACTCACCTATGTTTGCTGTAGCCGAGGCTGAAGCACCACCAGTCAGAGCCGAGGCGACGTGGCCCTCCTCTCCCGGCGTCGTCCTCGTCCTGGTCGCTCGTCGGCGCGCTCTACCTGCAGAGCAGAGACGGCACGAGGGTCAGCTAGATGGAGACGGGAGGTACAAGAAGGATCCACAGCAGCAGCACCTTCTCCTCCTTGGATGAAAGGGCCGGAACTCACCAGGGTGAGGCGTCGAGGCGTCGAGGCGGCGTCGGGGCGTCGAGGCGGCGTCGGGGCGTCGGGGCGGCGTCGAGGCAGCGTCGGGGCGTCGAGGCGGCGTCGAGGCGTCGAGGCGGCGTCGAGGCGGCGGGGCAGCGTCGAGGCAGCGGGGCAGCGGCGTCGGGGCGGCGTCGAGGCGGCGGGGCAGCGGCGTCGGGGCGGCGTCGAGGCGGCGGGGCAGCGGCGTCGGGGCGGCGTCGAGGCGGCGGGGCAGCAGCGTCGGGGAAGGGGATCGAGGGCGAGGGAGAGAGAGGGGATCGAGGGCGAGGGAGAGAGGTGGGCCGCCGGGGAGGAACTATGGATGGGGGCGGCACAATACAAATGGCGCACCACCCCTCGGTGCGCCATAAGTACATCCACACTAATGGCGCACCTCACCCTGGTGCGCCATTAGTAAAAAAAAAATTCTGCTCGAGCCAACAGGTTATATTCCACCTGACCTGATCCACATCATGCTCCCTCTACTAGCTCGACTGGTCAGCAGCCAGTTCTCACACCAGGAGGTCCTGGGTTCGATTCCCAGGCTCCACAATTTTTTTTTCATTTAAAATGATGTTTGATACTTATTTGTGTTTAAATATGTTCAAACTTGTTTAAATCATAACAGTAATATTTTTTTATAAGACAGTAATAATTTTTTTAAAAATATCATCAAACAGTAATGCCGGTGGAGCGGGGGAGGGTGCGGGGGGTCGGCGGCGGCGGTTGAGTATGGGAGGGGTGCGGGGGGTCGGCGGCGGCGGTTGAGTAGGGGAGGGGTGCGGGGGGTCGGCGGCGGCGGTTGAGTAGGGGAGGGGTGCGGGGGGTCGGCGGCGGCGGTTGAGTAGGGGAGGGGTGCGGGGGGTCGGCGGCGGCGGTTGAGTAGGGGAGGGGTGCGGGGGGTCGGCGGCGGCGGCCGGTGGACCGGGGGGTGCTCGGCGGCAAGGGGGGCCGGATCTGGCGAGGTGGGATAGCGATCGAGATGGAGGGGGATCGAGATCGAGTGTCCATGAAATTTGAAAATATTCATGATAGTTCAAAAAGTGCCCATGAAATACAATCGAGAAATGAAGGCTACGATTTAAATACAATCGATCTTAGCTAGCTATCTATTCACAATCTTCTTGCCCTTCTTTTTCACAAATGGAGTTCTTCTGTGGAACGGACGTCCTTTAGGTAGGGTGGTCCTGCTTCTTCTTGTGGTGTATGCTGCTACTTCATCATCGTCGTCATGTTCGATCCTCGGGTCGCCGTACTTGTCGAAGTCTTGCTCATTGGCTACTCCATCCATTCCGATGATCTTCCTTTTGCATCTCCTCACGACAACACGACTGGGCTTTGACGGGTCGGTAATGAAGAAGCATTGGTCAACTTGGGAAGCCAGTACCCATGGCTCATTTTTCGCGGTGACGTTTGCGCCCGCGGTCTTGGATTTGGCTTCGGGTATAACCATGGTGGTGAAATACCGGTCTTCTTTTAGGACGCTCTTCGCCCATCTGACACGGAACATCGGGACCTTCTCTCCAGCGCAGCTCAGCTCCCAGATCTCCTCGATCCTTCCGTAGTATCTGTCCTCGTCATTACCGGTGTAGGATTCCATCGTTACCCCGGAGTTCAGATAACCATCGCTCTTCATGTCCTTGGCCTTGGTGTAGAATCTGTAGCCGTTGATATCGTACGCCTCATAGGTCATCAGGTTGTGCTCGGCGCCCTGTGACAAGGCAAATATGAGTTGTTCTTCCGCGGAAGAATCCTCATGTAAAGGGTACGACAGAAGCTTCTGCTTGAACCAACACATGAAACATGTGTTGTGCTCTTTGATTATATCTCCGTCCGTCCTCTGTTGGCCTCGATCATTGTACGTCTTCTTAATAAAGGTTTTGTGCTCTACCACCCAAGGATCGACCACGTCTATGTGTTGTAGCGCGACTAGGTTTGCTCTTTCAAAGTCGGCGAGTGGACCCTCTAAGTCGACATGCATTTCGCAGCGACCCTCACGGTGACCCCATCCAGCAAGCCTGCCGAGGTGCCTGTTGACGGGAAGACCAACGGGGTTCTCGATGCCTAGATAATTCGTGCAGTAGGAGATGCACTCTTCGGTCAGAAAGCCCCTGGCTATACTTCCTTCTGGACGTGACATGTTGCGAACGTATCCTTTGATGACACCATTCATCCTTTCGAACGGCATCATGCTGTGCAGGAACGTCGGCCTGAGTTGGATGATATCCTCCACTATATGGACCAGCAGATGCACCATAACGTCGAAGAATGCGGGCGGGAAGTACATCTCAAGCTCGCATAGTATCACCACGATCTCTTCCTGTAGCCTTCTGAGTTGCCTCACGCCAATCGACTTCCGAGAGATGACGCTGAAAAAGTTGCATAGGCCAAATAGCGTTTCACGGACGTGCGTGTCCATGATCCCACGGATTGCAACTGGAAGTATCTGCGTTATCAGCACGTGACAGTCGTGAGAATTCATCCCACTGAACTTCTGCTTCGATGGGTCTAGGTATCTTCTTATCTTCCCCGCGTAACCGTAAGGAAGTTTTACTCCTAGGAGGCAGGTGAAAAACTGCTCGATCTCCTCCTGACTTAGAGTGAAGCACGCGGGAGGGTAGTCATTTCCGGTCTTCTTGGCCTTTTTGCCTTTGCGACGACTTTCTGTGTCCTGCTTCGCCTCATCATCATCATCATCATCATCATCATCATCATCATCATCATCATCATCATCATCATTAGCGTGAAGCTCCTGCCTGATGCCCATTGATTTCAAGTCTGCCCTTGCTTTCGGCCCATCTTTGGTCCTCTCTGGCATGTTGAGCAGGGTACCAAGCAGACTCTCGCACACGTTCTTCGTGATATGCATGGCATCAAGGCTGTGAGGCACACGGTGGATCTTCCAGTACGGCAAGTCCCAAAAAACAGACCTTGTTTTCCAAACCTTCAGCAGCGGCTCTGGCGCCTTTCGCTTCTTTCCCGGCTCTGGCGCCTTTTGCTTCTTTCCCGGCAGTGGGCAGTCTTTCCAATTTTTCAACAGCTTGTCTATTTCCTCGCCGCTCCTCGTACACGGGCATTTTCGGGGTTCGGTTTCACCATCGAACAGATCCTTGCGTTTCCTCCATGGGTGATCGTCGCGAAGCCACCTTCGATGTCCCATGAACACGGTTTTCGAAGACCCGGGATCTCTATCTAGCTGGCGATACGTTGTGTCATCCATGCACCTTACGCATCTAGAAAATCCGTGGACTACCTGCCCCGCGAGATATCCGTAGCCGAGATAGTCGTGCACCGTCGTGAGCAGTGCGGCTCTCATAGGGAAATATTCTTTCTCTGCGGCGTCCCACGTATTGGCTGGCGTTTTCCACAGCGTGTCAAGCTCCTCTTTCAGCAGCCCCAGATACAGATTGATGTCGTTCCCTGGTTGTTTCGGCCCTTCAATTAGCATACTCATGTGAATGTACTTCCTCTTCATGCACAACCAGGGGGGAAGGTTGTACATCCACACAAACACAGGCCAGGTGCTATGTGTGCTTCTCTGGCTGCCAAACGGATTGACTCCATCGGTGCTCGCGCCCAGCACAATGTTCCTTGGATCGTTCCCAAATTCTGGGTATTCAAAGTTCAACGCTTTCCACTGGCTCGCATCCTTAGGGTGACTCAGCATCTTGTCTTTTTTATCTATCTCCAGATCATTTGCGTCATCTTCTCGCTTCTTCTCCTCCCTATCCGCGTGCCAACGCAGGAGCTTTGCTACCTTAGGGTCCGCGTAATACCACTGCAGACGTGGAGTGATCGGAAAGTACCACACCACTTTTCGAGCAGCTTTCTTCCTCTTCTTGTATCGAGTGACGCCGCACACCGGACATATGGTAGACTCCGCGTGCTCGTCCTGATAAATGATGCAATTGTTCATGCACACATGGTATTTCACGTGCGGTAAATCCAGAGGACACACGATTTTCTTCGCCTCCTCCAAACTGGTAGGGCACTTGTTCCCCTTGGGAAGACGTTCGTGCCAGAATGACATGTTCTCGTTGAAGCATGTGTCGGTCATTTTGTGTTTTACCTTCATCTCCAGAGCCATGAGCGTTACTTTCAGGCGGGTATCCTCGGGCCTGCATCCTTCATACAATGGAGTAACCACGTCTAACTAAAGTTGATCCATCTTGGCTTTCTCTCAGGCGGCAGCTCTTGTGTTATCCGTCTGCTTAAGAAGCAGCTATTGAATATGAGGGTCCTGCACCTAGCCCATCGATGGTCCAGCGTCGTCTGCTCCGCCGGCATCATCATCTTCATGATCATGCCCGTCGCCTGCTCCGGCATCTTCCTCATCATCATGTCCTGCATCTTCTACATGATGACTGTGTACAGCATCACCATCGTGATCATATCCTGGGGATTCTTCGTCTTCTCGCCCGCCCGAGCCGCGGTGGTTGTCTTGCTGCCCTTCCTCATTTCTTGCCCGGCCCCCATGGACGACTTCGTAGTCATCTTCATCACCTTGCCACCGATAGCCATCCATGAAACCACGCAAGAGCAGGTGGTGCCGCACCTGCCCGGAATCCGGGTCCGCAATAAGGCTCTTCAGCTTGCATCTTCGACACGGACATCTTATCTCTGTCTCGTTCTTTTGAAGCATCTCGGCCTTTGCGGACCTCAAAAACCTATTCACGATGCCTTCGGTCGTCGTGCGGACCATGGTCGCCTGCGGGGTAGAGCAAAACGATATTTTAGAACCATGAAAAAATTTGGCATGACTTTCCCTAAAAATAGGACCAAAAAGAATGCTTAATGCCAAAATTCTCGCCGAAACAGAAATGAATCAACATTCCGGCAAAATATTGGCAACTATCGCATTTCGAATACCGGTACACCTCCAAACACAAACACATATGCAACACCACAAACATATGCAACAGCACGAACATACATAGATCTAGCTAGGCCATAAAAAGTGCATGTGCACATTGTTGTAGGGAGAACAACATAAATATAGCTTCCCCCCTTACTTACCTATCAAAACAAGGTAATTTAACCACTTAATTTGAATGAATCTATGGTGGAAATGAGGTGAAAAAGAGGAGGCACCCCAGACAAGGAGGAGGCGGTGGAGAGAATGAAGTGGGGAGAAAGTGAGTGTGGGAGGAGAGGCTATCCAAAATATCTTGTTGCTGCCCCCTTACTAATGGCGCACCAACCACAAATGCGCCATTAGTAATCCAGGTTACTAATCGCGCACCATCTGGTGGTGCGCCATTAGTAGTTTTGCAAAAAAAACATACTAATGGCGCACTGCTACACAGTGCGCCATTACTAGTTTAAACTATTAATGGCGCACGGTGGAAAAGTGCGCCATTAGTAGTTTTGCAAAAATAGGAATAAAAAATATAATAAAAATAACAACGTTAATGGCGCACTTCCCGACAGGTGCGCCATTACTTGTTACAACTAGTAATGGCGCACTTCGCCTGGATGCGCCATTAGTATGTTTGGACAGGCGCACTAATTAAAAAAAATGATACTAGTGGCGCACCTTGGGCCAGGTGCGCAATTAGTAGTTTCAACACTAATGGCGTACCAGAAGGTGGTGTGCCATTAGTATATACTAATGGCGCACCACTTGTCTGGTGCGCCATTAGTGTCAATCCCATCTATAGCCCTTTTTCTAGTAGTGTGCCGTTTTCCGCCCTTCTCCGGAATAAATGTGTAATTTATCAGAGATGAAAAAAATAAGAGTACAGACGCTCCACCATGCGGTTCTAGTAGTAGTACTACTCGTACTACAGCGCTTGGCTCTTCGCCTCTTTGTGAAGTCGAACAATGATGGTACTCCGCATGTCGGGTACTACAGTGTATGCCTCTGACAATCTGACACCGAATGGACTGATGCATGTCCACCGAGGGTAGCTTGCATTAGTCAAAAGGCGTAAGCGAGCTTCACCTTGTCCTGCAAGTTTCTCCTCATTCTACGAGTTGACGGGACACACCAAAAAGTAGTGCTAGTCCATACTCCCTCCCTTCCGGTTAATATGGCTTAATCTTTTTTGCGGGTAAATGAGAGAGCTTTATTCATATATAAGCATTCTTAGGACGATCAGCCAAGACACTGGTCACTAGGAAGCGAGGTACCCCACAAAAAAAGAAGTAGGAAGCGAGGTGTTTCATCAAGCCAGCTCTCGGCCACATTCAAAGTGCAGCAAGCATGGTTCGCACAAAGATGCGCCACAAGGTTTGCTGACCTGTTTACGTGCTGAATAACAAAAAAAGAGGAAATATTACCGAGCGCTACTATTTGTAACAGGATATGAGCCAGAATTAAGCGAGAATTGTGGCGAGTGTTCCATGCAATCAACTTCCATTATCACATGCGAGAACCCTTGAAGAGAACCAAATGTGTTGAAGATTGCTTTATCACATTTTAAAATTATAATAAGAGTGCAGACGCTCCTCCATCCGGTTCCTAGTACTAGTATAGTACGTACCTTTATAGACTATAGTACTAGTACTAGTACTAGTAAACTTTGCACTTGGATGTTCGCCTATTCGGAAAGTTGAACAATAGTAGCACTAGTAGTATAGTGTATGCTTCTGGCAATCTAACACCGAATTAACTGTTGCACGTGCACCGCCTGAGCGAGGGAGAGCTTGCATTAGTCAAAAGTTTCTCCTTGTCCTGCGAGCCACCGTGCGCAAGCTTCTCCCGTCCTGCAACCTTCTCCTCGTTCGGCAAGTTGACGGGACACAGCAAAGTAATGCTAGTCTATAACGCCCACAATGCGGCTATATCTCCCATGTGTCGAAGCACGACTTAGAGGCATAACCGCATTGTGGTTTTGTCGCAAGAAGGGTCATCTTCACACAATCCCATGTAATGAAAAGACTGGGATAAAGAGTTGGCTTACAATCGCCACTTCACACAAGTACTTAAATAAATCATACATCATTCAGAGTACACACATAGTCCGACTACGAACGAAGACAAAAGAAAAGAAGATAACCCAACTGCTAGATCCCTGATCATCCCAACTGGGCTCCACTACTGATCATCAGGAAACAAAACATAGTAACGACCAAGGTCCTTATTGAAGAACCATCTGCACTGGCGTCATCGGCACCTGCAACTATTGGTAGTATCTGGTGAGTCACGAGGACTCAGCAATCTCAAACCCGCGAGATCAGGAATATTTAAGCTTATGGGTAGGAAGTGGTAATGAGGTGGAGTTGCAGCAAGCACTAAGAAAATATGGTGGCTAACATATGCAAATAAGAGCGAGAAGAGAAGCAAATGGAACGGTCAAGAAGCTAGAAGTGATCAAGAAGTGATCCTGAATCTGCTTACGCACAATCATACCACCAAGACCGTGTTCACTTCCCGGACCCCGCCGAGAAGAGACCATCACGGCTACGCACGCGGTTGATGTGTTTTAGTTAAGTCAAGTGTCAAGTTCTCTACAACCGAATATTAACAAATTCCCATCTGCCACATAACCGCGGGCACGGCTCTCGAAAGTTTAAACCCTGCAGGGGTGTCCCAACTTAGCTTATCACAAGCTCTCACGGTCAAACAAAGGATATGCCTTCTCCCGGGAACACCCGATCAGTCTCGGAATCCCGGTTTGCAAGACATTTCGACAATGGTAAAACAAGACCAGCAAAGACGCCCGAATGTGCCGAGAAATCCCGATAGGAGCTGCACATATCTCGTTTTCAGGGCACACCGGATTGTCCAAACTTCAGGTAGGCTAGCCCAGAGTTGCCCCTGGTGACCACCGGCGGCTGACAGGTTGGACCACCACTCACGACGAGCATTGGCCTGGGGGGGGTAAAAATAAAGATGACCCTTGAGTCTGCAGAACCCAAGGGAAAAAGGCTTAGGTGGCAAATGTTAAAACCAAGGTTGGGCCTTGTTGGAGGAGTTTTATTCAAAGCGAACTATCAAGGGGGTCCCATAAATCACCCAACCGTGTAAGGAACGCAAAATCAAGGAACATAACACCGGTATGACGGAAACTAGGGCGGCAAGAGTGGAACAAAACACCAGGCATAAGGCTGGGCCTTCCACCATTTACCAAGTATATAGATGCATTAATTAAATAAGAGATATTGTCATACCCCAACATAATCCTGTCCATCATGGAGCAATCTTCGACTTCACCTGCAATTAACAACGATATAAGAGGGGTTGAGCAAAAGCGGTAACATAGCCAAACAACGGTTTGCTAGGAAGGGTGAAAAGGTTAGAGGCTGACATGGCAACTTGGGAGGCATGGTAAACAAGTGATAGGTAGCGCAGCATAGTGATAGAGCGAAGCAACTAGCAAGCAAAGATATAAATGATATCGAGGGTAATGGTCATCTAGCCTGAGATTCCGCTAGGAAGAAGAACGAGTCCATGAAGAAGACAAACGGACGTAGTCGAACAATTCCTCACGAACGCAACGTTACCGGAACTATCAAGGAGAAATACTACCGGAAAGAATCAAACAACACGGTAAAAAACCATCACATAAGCATAGCATGATGCACAAACAAGTATGATGCATGTCCGGTTTAAATATGCAAGGCATGGCAAAGTGCACAAACAATACTACAAATTAAGTGGAGCTCAATATGCAACAAGTTGCATATTAACGAAACACCACATCAATTATTTAGTTCTCTCTCGTTTATGTACCCAACAATATTCAATGTTATTAAACATGGCAAGAGGGTGAAGCATAAATAAACTAACTATTTAGGCAAGTTTGAATGAGGCCGGAACAATAAACAACAATTCCGAAAAATCACCATATGTCATTTAGCATTTTATAATGCAAACACAGTTTTAACCATTTAAATGCTGTTAACATGATGCGAAAGACATAATCAAGGTTTATGCAATTTTTATGAAAATGTTGACATCTAATATGATAGGGAGCATTTGGTCACCATGGCGGAACAAAAGGGGTGCCACGGCAACGATAACGAAAATGGTGCCACGGCAACATTCCGATGATTCGACAACTCATTGAGATACCGGTGCAAAAGAGCAAGTGTGCGGATGTGCGGAACATGCAAAAGATGGTGGGGTGATCCTGGTTATCGGGTTCCCACGGGACGGCGGCAAGGCAAACGAGGAGGAACGTGCAAAGACCTCTCGGACACGGTGCAAACACGAGCATCTCATACAACACATGCATTCGGCGGTCGACTCGTCATTTTACCTTGGAAGCGTGCCTTTCAGAGCGGATTGAGATCGTCGAGGGAAGTAGACGTTCTCGTGATGTAGTGGAAGTAGTTGTACACGGCATCGGTAGAGGAAGTAGCATTCATGTTCAGGAAGCAGTTTACGCCGATGGTAGTCGAACTTGCTGATCCGAGGGGTACTTGGCGGCCTTGGTCTTTGCGTCTGTAGATGTACATGGCAATCGTAGTGGTACACAGGTCGTAGATGTTCGGGTCTTCGCTAGAGGTACTTGACGCATCACCGGCTGTAGTCGAACATGAGGGTCTTGACGAATCCGAAGGGGACCTAGCGATCCAAAATTGCTCCTGTTCAGGAAGGTACCGTGACAACAGCTCGAGGCTGAGGCCACGTGTGGGACGCGCTCGGGTCGATGGGGACGATGACAGAAGGTCACCGACGCGAAGCAGAGGCGCGGCTGGACTGCAGCGGCAGCAGGGCGGCGAAGGACGGAGTGGCCAGCGTCGGCCTTGGCGCGAAGCAGGGGAGGCGGAGCTCCTGCTCGGAGAGGTACCGCGAGGGGAACCGCGTGGAGGTGTGAAGGGTGGCGGCTTGGGGAGGCGGACGAGCTCCAGGATGGGCGTGTGGAGCAGAGCAGCAGCGATGCGGGTCTCGCGCAGGAGATGGAGTCGTGGTCGCAGTGTAGAAGGAAGCAGAGGCCGGAGCGATGACGAGCCGAAGGATGGCGAGGAAGAGGGAGCTCCTCTCCCTGGCACGAGGAGGGAGACGAGGGGAAGGGGCGTGGAGGAGGAGAGGATGGGGCAAGGGCGCCGATCCTCTGTGCGTGCGTGTCTTTAGGCGGTTGAGGTCGAACGGAGGAAGGAGGAGGCGCGGGCGCCGATGAGGCTAGGGGGCGCCGGGCCACGACGGCGGCGGATCGGGACAGAGAGCGAGAGAGGTGGGGGCTCGAGCGTGGGGCGAGGGGATCAGGCGCTGGCGGCGCTGGAGGGAGGACGATGGGGGGAGGTTCGATCAGGAGAGGGTTAGGGTTAATAGATTTAGGTGGGTTAGCTGGGCTAATGGGCCAGGAGGACTGTGAGGAAGCAGGCTGGCCCGACTGCTGGGCTATCATCTCTCTCACACAAAAGAACAAAACAAAATAGAGATAAGAAATAAAAGAAAGAGAGGGTTATTGAAAGAATTGGCGCATGCGAATAATTTTCCCGGACTCATAAAAATGTGTTTGTTCCAAGAAAATAGAAAAAGCCATGATTTAAAGATGTAAATTCAAACTCATTTGAATTTAATTCAAATGGGTTTAAACTAGGACTTGATAAAAGGAAGGTCCAAAGATGTCGGATTTTTGGTGGAGCTCCGGAATATGATAAAAGAATATATGGCAAGGTTGGAGACCAAGAATTAAGATAACAAAGGCATTGGGATATTTTGCAAGTGTGTTATGGTGAATTCCAAATTTATGAAATATTTAAAATAGCTGCATAAATATTAGGAGGATATGTTCTAAAGAGAAATCACCATGTGAATTCCCTCGATTTAAATAGATCAAAAGATCTATGCAATTTGTTTAGTTGAGGTTTTAAAAATTAATGATATGATGGCATGATGACATGATGCAATGCAAGAGATGGCATGATGAATGCACAAACAAAACAAATCACACGATAAAACTCGAAATAGCCGGAAGTCTTCTGGAGCGTCGGTCTCGGGGCGTTGCAACACTCCACCACTACGAGAGGATCTCGTCCCGAGATCTAGGATGGCACCAGAGGGAAAAGGAAGAGGAAGATAAGAGGTAAACTAAGTTCCTTCTTTGACCAATGAGTGAAACCAAAGAACCTTGAGAGGTTAAACAAATTGAAAGAAAGAGTACAATGGAGATGAACAAGATTGCAAACACTCCGTTAGCAAAGAGAAACAAGGAATATTACAAGAATCTTGTAGGTTGAAAAACATCAGAAAAGGGTTACAATGGACAAGAAGTACATGCAAGTACTCCGGTTGAAACAAAATGTACAAGGAATGATAAGAACAATTACGACAACACTCCGGTTGGAAATGGAAGGAAATAGAATATGAACTTGGCAAAATGAAAGCACTTGGATGAGACTCTGGTTAAAAGAGGAATGACAGCCACAACACTCCGGTTAAATGGATAAGCAATAAAAGAACATGATCTTGGCAAAATGAGATGATGGAACGAAGAGAGCAACATCACAATGCCTCCGGAAGAAATGAAAGAATGGAATGGAATGAACGGAGGGAAACAAGATATTTAAAGAGCACGCTTACAAGAAATTCTAGAACGTAGCTGTTGGATTATCAACAACGAAAGGATAAGCTTGTTGTGGGGTTATGGAAAACATCTCAAAATTATGAGGTGAAATTTTGCCACTACAAAAACAAATAATATAATTGATAACACCGACAAGATGAAAACTTTCTTCCACCAAGATGATAGAGAGATAACTTGGATCATTGATAAGCACCACAATAGCAACATTCCTTTGGGAAGGCTTTATGTGAAATATGACACAAGATAACTCCAACAACGAGGTTGATGGTTGAAAAGATCTCTTGAACAAAGAGAAAATGATGGATTTAAATATGTCACTCTTGAAAACTTATGAATCATGAAACGCGAAGGGAAATTATCAAGAATGACATAACGCCATCTCAAAAGATAAGATAGAGAGAATTGCACTTTGGAATGCAAGATGAAGAATACTTGAGCTCCTCAAAACAAAACATGTGTTGAGCACCATGTTTATTTTTAGAGTATAGCTTGGCTGATCTTAACTTCAAGAGAAATCTTGAAGAACAATTGAAGAATGAAAAGAATCCTTGACGAACCACCATGTAGAGCCTCCATGAAGAACTCCGGTAATAAAAGGATGATAAAAAGAAAGAGAAGTTGAAAACACAAGGTGAAGCCTTGCGATGATTTAGATGTAGCTTCGCGACGAGATAATGCGGAAAACTTGGAACTCCAGGAAAGAAAAAAAAAGCATCTTGAACCAAGAAACGTGACATGATGAACAACTCTGGAAAGAAGAAACTAGATCACTTGGATGAAACAATAATAAGAATTACGTCATGCGTATCCTTCACCAATTTAAATGGATGACAAGCAACGGATTTGGCATGCCACTTATTCTCGTAGAAATGATTAAGAGGGATATAGCGTAAACTTGAGAAGGTCTTCAACGAACCACCGGTAGGCAACGAATACATTAATATAAGAACATAGAAGAGGAATCTTGAATAAACCGTCGTAAGAATTAAAACAAACAAAGAAAAGATAGCAAAACAGTGGGAAGTGTTAGAAAATGAAAGAATATACTTGAGAGAATTTATATACAAGTGAACGAAGAGACCACGAGCTGATTAGAGAATACTAGAATGATGCACCGGTAGGATTTGGAGAACGAGGGATGAAAGCTGGAATGAATAATTCTGAGATGATGGCCTCTACAGAATCAAACTAAAAAGACTTCTGAATTGCTCCGGATGGGTCAAAGGAATTCTCACAATCGAAAACAATTATGAGAGGATATCATCAAGCTAGAACCATGAATCTTTGGAAGAATGGGTAAGGAATTAAGAGGAACTCTTCTCCGGTTTTCAAAATCCGAGAATGACGATGATAAACACCACCATGAATTGTTGAGACACTCCAGAATGAAAATTAGAAAGGTTGAACCAACAACGAAAGAATTTGAAAGATCTTGGAGAAAGATATTTGACTGATGATAATTCATTCTTACATCAAACTTTCAAATGAATTTGGGAATAGCTCCGGGAAAATTAGGAGAGTCAGGTAAGATCCTGGGAAAAGACCTGTGGGTTAGGGCCCACTCGAAAGAAACATCGTTGAAGGATTGCTTGAAATAGAGATTGCACCGGTAGAATTAAATAGCTTGAAAGATAGAAAAACCTAGAAATAACTCGAACGGATTAAGAATGGAAACATGATTTTTCTGAGATATCTTGAGCACTCCGGATATGAACTGTGAGAGGTGAATAAATAAGAGAGCCTTGGATAAGAAATTCACATGGGAAGATATGTGAAGCAAAAGGAAGAGATATGATCAACACCGAAGCTTGAAATTAATCCACCGGAGAAGAATACGAGAAGGAACAATAATAAACTTGAAGCTCCGTTAGTATGTTCCTGAGAATCACCGGATAAGAACATTGACAGAAAAGAATGAAGTGACTTCCCATCAATAAAATGGATACCCGATTAAGAAATCTGAGTCCTTGAAGTTAAGGGTGGGAGGGCGGGAAAACAAAGGCAACTTGGGGCGGATGGAATGGATACCGTTGAGAAAACTTAGAATTGATCTTGTGGATGTTGAGATGATCGGATCCACTTGAAGAGAAGCACACCGGTTGGAAAAGAATTAACATGACAACCTCAATGATCAAGAAAGATTAGCACTCCCATAGAAATATGAGAACACCATTTAGGGAAGGTATGGATCAACACTTGACATCGAAGCATCTCGAATACCACAACTCAAAACAAAACAAAGGATTTGCCTTGCAGAATAAGCCGGAAACAAACATATGATAGAGATTTTGTCTGAAGTTTTCGTGGTGGGGCCCACACGGGCTCGATCGTACAGCACCATCATGTACAAGGCAGTGCACATGACATACGAAGTGTCCCCGAACCAGCATAGCCAAGGGCTCTTTACGAGACCACTATAAAAACGACCGTGGATAGGCGGACCACTAGACGTCGAACCCCAATCTCATATCATGCATCTGTCGGAAAGAATAAAAACTAAAGCTACTTGAATTCCCACCTATAAAACTCCCGAAACTTTCTGTTTATGCAATCTGGTGTTGGGGATACAGGGGAAGCAATATATATCTCACCCAAAACTAACAATCCCTACATCCAAGTTGTATCCATCCGTCAACACATAACCAAGAAACCTTCGGAAATCGTGTACCTCAACCTTCGAAAAGCATCCGTTATACGAGTTATGGCAATACTCCCGAACTCCCAGTTCTGGGTGGTGTCGAGGTTATCTCACCAACAACTGCATAAAAGAGATTTTCGATGTCGGCGAAACTCAGGTATTCCAGAACTGCAACGATAAAATTATGACGACAATACCTCGGAGCTCAACTCCCCGGGACACTGCCACAACCCCTAAATGTCAGGAGGCACCAAGAACAATGTTCTCGTCATAAGAATATCGGAACGATCCCAAGATACCCGCGTGATCCTAAAAAAATTTAGTGAAATTTGAGGCGAGGCAAGACAAAACATCTACGTCAGGAGGCCTCACCAAAGCGACGAAGGGACTGAGGAGTAAAAAGAATCCTACTCTCCGATATATATAATCCTAAGACTCAAAACATTTTGGTTCTAGAATCAACAACGCGAGCGATTCGATCAAGCAGGGGGCTCCTATGTCGGGGATGGCTCTGATTACCAACTTGTAACGCCCACGATGCGGCTATATCTCCCACGTGTTGAAGCACGACTTAGAGGCATAACCGCATTGTGGTTTTGTTGCAAGAAGGGTCATCTTCACACAATCCCATGTAATGAACAAGACTGGGATAAAGAGTTGGCTTACAATCGCCACTTCACACAAGTACTTAAATAAATCATACATCATTCAGAGTACACACATAGTCTGACTACGGACGAAGCCAAAAGAAAAGAAGATAACCCAACTGCTAGATCCCCGATCGTCCCAACTAGGCTCCACTACTGATCATCAGGAAACAAAACATAGTAACGACCAAGGTCCTTATCGAAGCATCATCTGCACTGGCGTCATCGGCACCTGCAACTATTGGTAGTATCTGGTGAGTCACGAGGACTCAGCAATCTCAAACCCGCGAGATCAAGACTATTTAATCTTATGGGTAGGAAGTGGTAATGAGGTGGAGTTTCAACAAGCACTAAGCAAATATGGTGGCTAACATATGCAAATAAGAGCGAGAAGAGAAGCAAACGAAACGGTCGAGAAGCTAGAAGTGATCAAGAAGTGATCCTGAAACTTCTTACGCACAATCATAATACCAAGACTGTGTTCACTTCTCGGAACCCGCCGAGAAGAGACCATCACGGCTACACACGCGGTTGATGTGTTTTAATTAAGTCAAGTGTCAAATTCTCTACAACCGGATATTAGCAAATTCCCATCTGCCACATAACCGCGGGAATGGCTCTCAAAAGATTAAACCCTGTAGGGGTGTCCCAACTTAGCTTATCAAAAGCTCTCACGGTCAAACAATGGATATACCTACTCCCGGGAAGACCCGATCAGTCTCGGAATCCCGGTTTACAAGACATTTCGACAATGGTAAAACAAGACCAGCAAAGCCGCCCGAATGTGCCGACAAATCCCGATAGGAGCTGCACATATCTCGTTCTCGGGGCACACCGGATTGTCCAAACTTCCGGTAGGCCAGCCCAGAGTTGCCCCTGGTGACCACCGACGGCTGACAGGTTGGACCAGCACTCACGACGAGCATTGGCCCAGGGGGAGGGGGGTAAAAATAAAGATGACCCTTGAGTCTGCAGAAACCAAGGGAAAAAGGGTTAGGTTGCAAATGTTAAAACCAAGGTTGGGAATTGCTTGATGAGTTTTATTCAAAGCAAACTGTCAAGGGGTCCCATAAATCACCCAACCGTGTAAGAAACGCAAAATCAAGGAACATAACACTGGTATGACAGAAACTAGGGCAGCAAGAGTGGAACAAAACACCAGGCATAAGGTCGGGCCTTACACCCTTTACCAAGTATATAGATGCATTAATTAAATAAGAGATATTGTGATATCCCAACATAATCCTATCCATCTTGGAGCAATCTTCGACTTCACCTGCAACTAACAACGCTACAAGAGGGGCTGAGCAAAAGCGGTAACATAGCCAAACAACGGTTTGCGAGGAAGGGTGAAAAGGTTAGAGGCTGACATGGCAACTTGGGAGGCATGGTAAACAAGTGATAGGTAGCGCAACATAGCGATAGAAAGAAGCAACTAGCAAGGAAAGATATAAGTGATATCGAGGGTAATGGTCATCTTGCCTGAGATTCCGCTAGGAAGAAGAACGAGACCATCAAGAAGAAAAATGGACGTAGTCGAACAATTCCTCACGAACGCAACGTTACCGGAACTATCAAGGAGAAACGCAACCGGAAAGAAGCAAACAGCACGGTAAACAACCATCACATAAGCATAGCATGATGCACAAACAAGTATGATGCATGTCCGATTTAAATATGCAAGGCATGGCAAAGTGCACAAACAATACTACAAATTAAGTGGAGCTCAATATGCAACAAGTTGCATATTAACGAAACACCACATCAATTATTTAGTTCCCTCTCGGTTATGTACCCAACAATATTCAATGTTATTAAACATTGCAAGAGGGTGAAGCATAAATAAACTAACTATTTAGGCAAGTTTGAATGAGGCCGGAACAATAAACAACAATTCCGAAAAATCACCATATGTCATTTAGCATTTTATAATGCAAACACAGTTTTAACCATTTAAATGCTGTTAACATGATGCGAAAGACATAATCAAGGTTTATGCAATTTTTATGAAAATGTTGACATCTAATATGATAGGGAGCATTTGGTCACCATGGCGGAACAAAAGGGGTGCCACGGCAACGATAACGAAAATGGTGCCACGGCAACATTCCGATGATTCGACAACTCATTGAGATACCGGTGCAAAAGAGCAAGTGTGCGGATGTGCGGAACATGCAAAAGATGGTGGGGTGATCCTGGTTATCGGGTTCCCACGGGACGGCGAAATGGAAAACGAGAAGGAACGTGCAAAGACCTCTCGGACACGGTGCAAACACGAGCATCTCATACAACACATGCATTCGGCGGTCGACTCGTCATTTTACCTTTGAAGCGTGCCTTTCGGAGCGGATCGAGATCGTCGAGGGAAGTAGACGTTCTCGTGATGTAGTGGAAGTAGTTGTACACGGCGTCGGTAGAGGAAGTAGCATTCATGTTCAGGAAGCAGTTTACGCCGATGGTAGTCGAACTTGCTGATCCGAGGGGTACTTGGCCGCCTTGGTCTTTGTGTCTGTAGATGTACACGGCAATCGTAGTGGTACACAGGTCGTAGATGTTTGGGTCTTCGCTAGAGGTACTTGACGCATCACCGGCTGTAGTCGAACATGAGGGTCTTGACGAATCCGAAGGGGACTTAGCGATCCAAAATTGCTCCTGTTCGGGAAGGTACCTTGACAACAGCTCGAGGCCGAGGCCACGTGTGGGACGCGCTCGGGTCGATGGGGACGATGACAGAAGGTCACCGATGCGAAGCAGAGGCGCGGCTGGACTGTAGCGGCAGCAGGGCGGCGAGGGACAGAGTGGCCAGCGTCGGCCTTGGCGCGAAGCAGGGGAGGCGGAGCTCCTGCTCGGAGAGGTACCGCGAGGGGAACCGTGTGGAGGTGTGAAGGGTGGCGGCTTGGGGAGGCGGACGAGCTCCAGGATGGGCGCGTGGAGCAGAGCAGCAGCGATGCGGGTCTCGCGTAGGAGATGGGGTCGTGGTTGCGGCGTAGACGGAAGAAGAGGCCGGATTGATGACGAGCCGAAGGACGGCGAGGAAGAGGGAGCTCCTCTCCCTGGCCCGAGGAGGGAGACGAGGGGAAGGGGCGTGGAAGAGGAGAGGATGGGGCAAGGGCACCGATCCTCTATGCGTGCGTGTCTCCAGGCGGTTGAGGTCGAACGGAGGAAGGAGGAGTCCCGGGCGCTGATGAGGCTAGGGGGCGCCGGGCCACGGCGGCGGCGGATCGGGACGGAGAGCGAGATAGGTGGGGTCTCGATCATGGGGCGAGGGGATCGGGCGCTGGCGGCGCTGGAGGGAGGACGATGGGGGACCTCCTATGTGACGCGCTCTGCGGCAAATTGCCGCCACGACGCACACACGGAGCCCCGACTGGGCTGGCCTATTTAGCCGTCCTGACGAGGTAAAAATATAGCCATAAATCAGATAGAGGTGGGAATCGAGCTGCCTACCTCCAGCTCGCGAACCATTCTAGCTAGCCACTCGGCCTGGCGAGTCCTTCTAACATTCAACAAGCGCGAAAGTAGTAAAGAATGTAAAGACAGAGATCCGAACTTTTTCAGAGTTTTCGATCATTCTCTTGGAAATAATGAATTAAGTTATAAAAATTTGAGCAATGTTTGAAAGCGTGAATAGAATTTTGAAATAATGAACAAATTTTGAACACTTATCGAAACATGTGAACAAATTTTGAAATTCGAACACAAATTAAAAAAATAAACAATGTTTAAAAACTGTGAAGAATAATTGAAAAATGTGAACATTTTTAAAAATTTTGAACAAAATTTGAAAATAGGGACATTTTTTGAACTCTTGAACATTTTCCTAAAATGCGAACATTTTGCAAATTCCATAAGAATTTTTGAAAACACAAACATTTTTTTATTGTGAGAACAAAATTTGAAAAAGGGAACATATTTCGGAGTGTTGAACATATTATAGAAGAGGCTAACAAATTCTGAAAAATTTGGAGTTTTACTAATAGCCAAAAATTTATTTTAAAAGGAAAAAACGAATGACTTTATGAAACGCAAAAACATTTTTTAAAACATGAACATTTTTAAAAAATGTGAACAAATTTTTATGGAAGAACATTTTTCTAAAATTTAAACAAAAACATTTTTTGAAATCATGAAACATTTTTTGAAAACCACGAACATTTTTTAGCACCCGAACATTTTTTGAAAACCACGAACATTTTTTAGCACCCGAACATTTTTTGAAATTTTTTAACAAAAGCATTTGCAACATTTTATGAAAACAAGAACATTTTTTCAAAATCACGAACATTTTTCGAAATTATGATTTTTCTAACAAATATTTTTTAAAATTTCGAACATTTTTAAAAAGCAAGAACAATTTTCTAAATTTATGAACGATTTTCGAACATAAACTTAGTTTAAAAAAGATAAAATAACCATGAAAAGGAAAAAAGAAACAGAAAACGAAAAAAAGAAAAGAAAAGAAAAATAAACAGAAAAAAAAAATAGAAAAGAGAAAAACCAGTAAAAAACCGGTTCAGGGAACCTTCTAGAAGGTTCCCAAAACCGGCTGGCTAGTGGCGGTAGTTGGCACAAAAACTGGGCGGGCTCTTTGCGTCGCTGCTCGGTCCGCTCGCCTGTGCGAAGCACCGGCAGTTTGACGCAAAGAGCGTCAAATAGGATATTCCGGACGATGGGGGGAGGTTCGATCAGGAGAGGGTTAGGGTTAATAGATTTAGGTGGGTTAGCTCGGCTAATGGGCCAGGAGGACTGCGAGGAAGCAGGCCGACCCGGCTGCTGGGCTCTCCTCTCTCTCTCACACAAAAGAACAAAAAAACAGAGATAAGAAATAAAAGAAAGAGAGGGTTAGGAAAGAATTTGCGCATGCGGATAATTTTCCCGGACTCATAAAAATGTGTTTGTTCCAAGAAAATAGAAAAAACCATGATTTAAAGATGTAAATTCAAACTCATTTGAATTTAATTCAAATGGGTTTGAACTAGGACTTGATAAAAGGAAGGTCCAAAGATGTTGGATTTTTGGTGGAGCTCCGGAATATGATGAAAGAATATATGGCAAGGTTGGAGACCAAGAATTAAGATAACAAAGGCATTGGGATATTTTGCAAGTGTGTTATGGTTAATTCCAAATTAATGAAATATTTAAAATAGCTCCATAAATATTAGTAGGATATGTTATAAAGAGAAATCACCATGTGAATTCCCTCGATTTAAAAAGATCAAAAGATCTATGCAATTTGTTTAGTTGAGGTTTTAAAAATTAATGATATGATGTCATGATGACATGATGCAATGCAAGAGATGGCATGATGAGTGCACAAACAAAACAAATCACACGATAAAACTCGAAATAGCTGGAAGTCTTTTGGAGCGTCGGTCTCGGGGCGTTACATTGTCCATACTGCCTCCTCTCCGGTTAATATGGCTTAATTTCAAACGAGATAAATACACTGTCTGTCACTGTATATTTGTAAAAATACGGTCAGTGGACTTCATAATACGCTCATTGCGCTCAATATATATATATTCCGGTGTTTAGACGGTCACTAGCTCACCCTGACTGAGTATGTGTGTGCATGCACGAGTAGGTTGAGCACTTAGCGTGACCGTGTGTGTTCCGTTGTGTGCTCGGACATGCATGCATTAGGGCGTCGCGCGCGTTTTTGCGTCCATGTGTACGTGTGACTGTTGCATACACATAGGGGAGTACGTGTAGGGGCCACTAAGGAGCAGTCAAATCACACAGTAAGTTAGTCAGAAGAAGCAACCATCATTTCACTCTTGAATGACACGTACGCAATATAAAATGGTTGATATGGAGAGAAAAAGAAAACCACTATATATACACTAGCAGGAGCCTAAGCTACAAGCATCCTTACTAAGGTTGCTCTCTTCACAAGCATAGAATGACGGGCCTGATCCCGCAGCTGGGGGAAGGGTTCAATGTTCTGCGTAGACGCGGTCGACATCGGCGAGGGAGAAAACCCACAGTCGGTGCATCCCAATCGGAGGTCACCGTGGTATGGGCCGATGCCGTGTCCCAACCGCCCTTCTAGCTACAACCCGACGTCTCAGGTAGTCCATCTTCCTTTTGGAGCCGGCTTGCTCCACTGCCGTAGCTCCATCTCCATGTCGATCTTTCTCTACTTCTATCGGCTTCTACTTGTGATGAGTTTATGTCTCATGAACTAGTGCCAGTACTATTATTCTAATCACACTTCTTCAATATCTTTGCCATCAGGGATGCTCAGGTCGATTTTAGTGGAACTACACAAAAGCATTGTATGATCCGAGGGTGTCAGCCGTCTTTCCTTCGACAGGTTCTACCTGGCCAGGGAATTAAATCATGTTTAGGGTTTAGGGTTTAAGTCGTAGTGACCCCATCAGTAGTTTTTCTTTCGTACAGGCTCTCACAACTTTATTCTTTAGTTGTGAAGTAAATATTGGCTATGGTCTGTGAATCATTGAGATGCATCAGCATGCGTGTTAGTTTTCCTTTGTATTTGATGGAATGTTGTAATGGGGAAACCTTGGAATAGGAATGAAATGGAGTGGAAAGTTTCCGTTTTTCCGGAGAAAAATGGAAACAGAGAGAAACCAACATTTTGTTTCGTTGGATCGCGCCATCGAGCAAAAGCCATGTTTAAATCACGTCTGTCGTGTTCGTGTCTCACCCTCCTCCACGGCTCGACCCCACACGGTCGCTCGGCATGCCACTCACCGCAAACCGAGTATACGATAACTTTCCGCTTGCTTGTCGATGGATCGCGCCATGGAGTACTAGCAATACTGGAAGAGATTGACGAGTTGGGGGTGGACAGCTAGCTATAGCACGGACTCCCAAGAACTTTTTACATGCATGTTGTAGCCGGCTATTGCGACCTTTGAATGTGGAGCAACCGCATGCACCCGGAAGCGGCGCGGGCAACGCTCTCTTGGCCGGCGTGTCGCTTTAATGCCGACGCCAATGAGAGGTCGCGTCCGCTCTGGCCGGGCATGAATGCGGCACTAACCGTTTCGGGTGGGAAGCATGCGCGGGTGATGAAGAGGGTTCGGGTTGGTCAGGACCGGCCATGGCAGCGGTCCGGACGTGCGCAAACAAGAGATGATGTACGTTAATATTGTTGCGTATATAATTAACAACATAAATAATGTGCCAGTTGGACAAATATGATTGGAGATGGAGATGGAAATGAAATTTTACGTAAACACGGATATGCATGTCTATGTCTATGTGTGTGTGCGCGACGACTCTCACAACCTGGAAGCGGAGGCTTGTTTTTGATCGAGTTTTCTTTCTTGGTACGTTAGAAAATCAGTTTGTCTAATTCACATCTAGATGTTATTTAAGGATATCACATCTATGCTCCCACAAGTATATAATGTAGCAACAAGAAACAAAAAAACTAGGACAAAAAAATAGACCACAAATAGAGTGGACATCAACTTAGATGTGACATAACTATGTCACATCTAGATGTGTCCTAGACAGACACTTAAAAAAATTGTCCGCTAGTTTTCGTTTCTTTTTTCCAGGAACACGCGTAGCCTCTTGTTTGATAGAATTTCTCGCGTCTCGCTCTCTCACCCTCTCCATATCAGAACAAGATGACAGTGTCCACTCTATCTCTCTCCTCACCGGTGGTCACAGATCCGACCGAATCCTGTCTGCTGCGGGAGGTGAGGACGTGCAACGTTGACGTTGTCGCTATCGGCGAAGGAGGAAGCCGATGCGCACCGTCCTCTCGGAGCAGGCGCTGGCGCGGACGAAGATCCTCCGCGCCCTTGTTCGCTGCCGTCGTGTGGGCAGATCCCGCCTGCCCGCCTAAACGACATCTCGCCCACCTGAGGTATAACTTCTTGTACTGGTCCAGCTCCCCAGGTCACTGCGTGCGGGTTTTCTTCTATGCAACTACTCCCCAGCTCCCCATGCATGGTAGCTAGGGTTCGTCAGCTGGTCCAACATCACCTACTAGTACTATTATAGAGGAAATGCCACTTGAAAATTTATCTTGATTTATGCCTCTGTGGAGGTATACATGTTGTTTCGACAAAAAGTACATGGTGGTTGTGCGGTCATTGTCCATATGGTGGTAGTACTATCACTGGTTAAATGAAGAAATGCTTTTTTTCTCGGATATCCTGGTTTAGTTCCCATCAAGATATAATTATGATGCTTCTGTTTGTTGGTGTACTTTTCATTAATTCTTATTGACAATTGAGATGTCGTTGCTAACCCTTTTTTATATTTTTGGAAACAGCGATGCGTCTCCATACCCGGGCATGTCTTCCTCAATTTTAGTGGAACTGCACAAAATTGGATGGCCATTGTTGTTCCGCCTCACTGTCCTCTGCCACGCGGTTCTTCCTTCCTCGAGCTTGATTACTGAGAAGACACATACCACAGTGAGGATTTGTCGAACTTCATAGGTGCCTCACCCAAACTTGATACCAAATGGATGATGCATCACCATGATGACCTATTGATGCTCATGGTTGCACCTCATGGTTGCGTCAGCTGGTGAAGCTGATCGATTTTCAATGAAAAACAAGCTGTCTTCCATCAGTGCTCTTTGCTTGTTGCACACAAAGATGATATCCTTCATCAGTTCACCTTGGTTGCGTTGGAGACGTAGTCGTCTTTCACGTTGGTGCAATTTTATCACACAATTGGCTATGAACCAAATGTTTCCTCGAAGAAGGATCGACGTTGGTACTAAGAGCATAAGTTTTGTATTGATTTCTAAGCCTTCTCACAACTTTGTCTCCAGCTCCCCTATAATTTTATTTGTCCAGCTATTAACTTTGATTTAAAAAATGGTGTGGTCTAAAAACCCGGATGGACGTAGTCGCCCTCCATTTTTATTTACTCCGCATATTAGATTTGACTGAAGTCAAACTTTGTAATACTCCCAAACCTTTCCGATAATTGAAATTAAAATTCTTTATTTGTACACACTCTCACACGCTTCCGATAATTTGGCGCATGTGTGGTTGTTCACTTAAGGGAGGGATAGTGTACCACACGTGAAGGACAGGAAGTGCGACCAGGACGCGTGGGCGTGGATCGTTAGTCATCGGAAGTAGTACTAGTTTTCTTCACTGTATATTAAATAAAGAGTTTCATTTCGTACTTACACAATTTAAAACGATTGTTATGGAGAGAATAAGAAAACCACTCCACTATATATTAGTCGTATACACACGATAGTACTATATGGACGCAGCTTTATTGACTTAGTGCACCTGCCTTTGGGTTTATGACAGGTGGGCCCAAAATGTGGCTGGCTCACCTGTCATACAGCCAAAAGCAGATGCAGTGATGGCACCGGAGCTCAGTCCGTACTACATTAGTATATATATAAGCGGGAGCCTTAGCGCTTGTTCGCTAGGGTTTGCACTCTCCACACGCTCGCCACACTACATATATGTTACACGCTGGAGGCTCAGCGTTCATTTGCTAGGGTTTGCTATATTCATAGTCTCTCACCCTCTCTTCACCAGATCTAAACAAGACTGCATTGGCCTCTTGTCTCTCTCTCCCCTCTCACAGCTGGTGAAGGAGGTGTCCGTATGCCAGGAGGGCCACCGACCCCTTCTTCCTCGATGCCATACGTAGTGTGGGCAGATCCGGCCTCCCGCTGCATGCCTTGCCACATCCCGATGACCATAAGGTATAAGTTTCTTTGAAACTGTCGTTTCTCTAGCTGCATGTGGATCTTTTTTGATCTGTAGTCGAATCTAGGTCTTGGTTCAAAGAGGAAAGAAGGGTGCGGTGGGGTGGAGCATGAATCTAGGACGTGGTTCAATTTGGAAAGGAGGGAGGAAAAGTAGTATAGACTGGCTATCCAGCCGCTTTGTTGGTCGAAAAGGGGAAAAGGGGGTAACCTAGTACACACATCTGTAAGGAACCGATCTCTTTGTTGAAAAGGGAAAGAAACTGGGGGGTCAGGTAGTTTGTGTAGGACTAGATTTGCTACCCTCACATAGGAAAAAAGTTCAAAGAGAACAAATATGGGACCAACACAGATATGCTGCTTGGCTACATACTCTACATCACCCATTTATACGTGTGGACGCACATGGTGCTAGCATGTCCCATACAGCTATTTTGCTGTTGTTAATCTAAAAATGCCGCCGGAAAATTGAAGCAATGCCACTGTTAAAAGTAAATTACATTTTTAAACGAATGTTGTTTCAAGAGAATGTCTCTGTTAATATGAATCAATGCAACCATTTTAGAAATGCTACTATCCTACTTTGTTTTCCATCCAAGATAAATTAGATGCTTCTTTCTGTCACCGTTTGTTTCATCCTCCTTTATCGGCAAGTAATTGTTTCCTTTTTTGCCTATGCTAAAACAGGGGTATCGATTCAACTTGTTGCTATTGCGACATTTTGCTTCGCTACTCGAAACACTTATGTTTTAAGAGTGTTTTGTGCAGTTCAACTTGAATGTCACACCAGTGACTTTGCTTAATTTTGGTGGAACTGCACAAAAGGAGATCGAGATTTGTTTCCAGTCTTCGTGGCGAGTTGTTTCAAATCTTGGTCTCAACCATATGATGTGTAGTGTGCTTTGAGATGTTGTGCTACTTGTTTTGGTACTGTTTTAAAATGTTGAATTGAAGCTATTGTATTGCTGTCTTTTTCCATTAAGTAGTGAACAAAAATGGGACCAACCCAGACATGATGCTTGTTGCTTTGTTACAACAAATTCAGCATCACCCCCTTTATAAGCCAGTAATTGATGCCACTCTCAGAATTAACTACTGAATCTTATTTCAAAACTGCAACACTTGTTAGGGATTGGCGGGATTACCATTTTTGTGGTCGCATGTTTCATCCTCCTTTATTAGCCAGTAATTGATTCCTTTTTTGCCTCTGTTTAAACAAGGATATCTATTCAACTTGTTGCTATTGCGACATTTTGCTTCGCTACGCGAAACACTTTGCTTGATTTCAGTGCAACTGCACAAAACGAGATTGGATTTCCTATTCGTGTTGGCAGATTCGTATTTTATCCTAGTGTTCTCATGAAAGGTCAGTACAGGCCTTCATCCACATGATTGTGCAGTGTGCTTTGAGATGTTGTTCTACTTGTATTGGTACTGTTTTAAATAAATATTGAATTGAAGCTATTGTATTGCTGTGTTTTCCCATTAAGTAGTGAACAAAAATGGGACCAACCCAGACATGATGCTTGTTGCTTTGTTACAACAAACTCTGCATCACCCCCTTTATAAGTAGATGGAAGCACATATTGTTATTGCGCCCACTCTCCCCTGGAATTTTTTATGCTTTTCGTTAATCTAATGTCGCTGGTAAAATTAAGCAATGCCACTCTCAGAATTAATTAACTACTGAATCTTAGTTCAAAACTGCAACACTTGTTAGGAATGGTACTATCCTGCTCTGTAGTTCTTTCTACATGTTTAACCAAGGTATTGTTAAGATAATGTCTCTGTTAAAATGAATCAGTTGCATTGTTTTAGGAATGGTACTTTTCTGCTTTGTCGCTCTTTATACATGTTGAAACAAGTTATTGTTAAGATAATGTCTCAGTCAATATGAAGGAATCACACTGATGGAGAATTGCTACTCTCCTGCTTTGTTTCCAATTAAGACAAGTCATCAACCGTTATTTCTCAGTAATTGTTTACCTTATACCTATTGTTGCTTACAGGGATATCAAAATTAAAGCTCGGTTTTATCCCGACTTCGATTTTAGTTGAACTGCACAAAAGGAGCCAATGTGTGCAAGGCAAACTGCTGCGTTATTGGGTCCAGTTGGTCATTCCACTTTGCAGAAAGAAGCAGTCAGTGTTTGCACTACATTACAGAAGGAATGACCGAGAAGCTTTACAGAGTATTATTAGACATGACTAGTCTGCAGAGACCATTGGCAATTTAACAACACGTGGAGTGCCCTGGGCAAAAAGTGCCCAAACAAGTACAAGAAGCTATGACAGGACTCCACGATCATAGGCATTACATATTTTGAATGGGAAAAGCTTGTCAAAGTTTAATCATTGATGTTAGCAAGAAGACGTTAGTTTAATATATTGGTATTGGAAAACCTTGTCAAAATTTGCTCATTGATGTTAGCCAGAAGACATGCATTTGATATTTTTGAGTGGGACGCCCTTGCTGTGAGTAGTGTCGAGTGTTTTTTCCTATTCTTGTGTTCAGTTTAGAAGTAAATAGTTACTCTGCTGAGATATTCCTATGTTAAGAGTTTGTTCTGAATATTGTCTATGTAATGCCAGGCCTTGTGTTTGATTGCAAAGTTGAGCTTGGAATGTTGTGGCATGCGGCATCACGAGCTGTCCACTGTTCCTCCTGAGAATAATGCTTCATATTGTTTTGCATGTCGATCTAATGCCAGTGATTTGCTTGTTAAGAAGATCATCCTCTTCTGTTGTTTCCGTGCGTAAGAAGTTCATCATCTGATGTTTCAATCATAGCCAATACGACATGTCGGGTAGGTTAGACGTGAAACCATATGATCTTCCGACCAACTCATGATATTAGGCCGTGATTGGATCGTCGTTTTCCAACCAAAACCGCTTGTAAAACTAACTGTTGTAAATTAAATCAGATGGTCTCGGGCGAAGGCGCTTGGTTGGTCGATTTCGACTAGTAAAATATCGGAAGTACTTCACACACGATAAAAATGCTGAACGACACTCGGATGATTGCTAATCCAGCCGTTAGCTGTTGTTTCAGCCTTGCCCATGGATGGCATGATATGCACGTCATGCATGTATCGTCTGGTAATGTGGTCCATATAGCAGTGCTCGTAAAATATACACTGGTCTCTCAAATTACACGCGTAACCCGCCGGTTTTACTTACAGACCTCGGGCCCTCGGTTTCATTACGCCTGTATTTTACGCGATGTTTCCGATAATGAGTAAATTACACTTGTATGTTAATACAGGTTTGAAATAAACCAGAGCTCCCAAGCACGGCCTTACCGTTTCATACCGTCTCAATTTCTCGAAGGTGCTCATAGGTGTCTGATGATCCTGCCTTCCTGAATGAGCAGCGGGCGCTGTATCAGACCTCCGTAGGGCCCACGAGGCCCTCTTCGTTGTCCTTCAAGTTGTTGCGCTCGCCATGGCACCGAGCATTGTTAACATCATCAACGAACATGAGGATTCAGGAGATGACTTTATTTTGACTAGATGACACTAGGGACCCACTAGGGCCATAGCCGTACGTACGCAAGTGCCTCCTTATTATGTACAACTAATTTTTTTGCTTTCTCCTGGTTTCCTGACATCACGGTCCCACACCATTGTCAACCTATGTAGTCAATATAAATGAGAGAATTGCACAAGGTGCGCCCGACAGCTGGGACCAAGCAGCTCGAGCAGTATTTGTGTTTTTGAGGCGTGAACACTGCAGACTTTTTCTTGGCGATGATTTCGTTGTTGTTCAGAGGAGAGTAGGGTATTAACTGGGCGGGCTGTGGCCCATCTAGCCCAGGCCAGATATCCAGCCCAGATACTAATTTTTTCAAGATGAAAATGGCTTGCCCAGCTATACGTCTTTTTGAGGAATACCCACGCAAGGTCAACTTGTTATTCTCTGCCCCGCTGGGCTGCAAATCTTTCCTAGGAGGGATGCATTAGGCTTAACAGGAAAATGGGCTTTAAAAATAAATAAATGGGATGTAATTATAAAAACTAGGCAGTAACTATAAAAAAATTCACCAAACACGAAATTAGTTATAAAATATTATTTATGGATTTTCAAAATCTTAAATTTTCATTGTTGCACGCGCAATGTTTCATTGGATTTTTACATAATACAAATTTATATTTAATCTTACTAGAAATTTCGGGATAAAAATATTTCGGATCCCATCAAAATGTGGGAAATTTTATTGAATTCTGTCTTCAACGGTTAGTTGAAATTATTAATCATTGTCCTAGCTAGAAAATGGGTTGTACTTTTAACAAACTGTAAATGGGCTGTTGTAAATTCCATTAGAATTCAAAAATGGGCTGTACATTCTTACAACACGCAAATGGGCTATAAGTTCTCTGCCACACACTTGTGGGCCTACTAAGTGACGCATCCCCTAAAAAAATAAGTTGACGCGTATGCAAGGCTTTGTCAACTTATTATAGTCAACACACGGTTCTAGCAGCAGTGGCCGTTGGATATCTACCCAACGGATGTCGTGCTTGTTCTTCAATCTCGGATATTCTTAGCTTCGGCCGCCCAAAAAATGATTCCTCGCCCTGACATCTGGAGTGCACCGTTTCGGAGGATGACCTGTGGGCCTACTAAGTTGGAGCATACCAAGGGCTTTGTCAACTTAGTCAATATAAATGATTCTAGCTTCATTGACCGTACGATGTCCATCTAATGGTCATAGTGCTTCTTCAACCTCTGGTCTTCTTGGTCCAGCCGCCCAAAGCAGCGCCGGTCATGCCGCCTGCTCCTGGCTCCCGTGGCCGGCTGTGCTGCCGCGAAGGCCTCACCGCCCCCATACTACTCCCACCGCTGGCCAGGCCATCACTCCACTCACCCACACCACCTGTTATTCTGCGGCGACGGCAGCCTCACACCGCAGCCGAACCAGTGAACCCTCGTACTCCTCTCCGCGCGGGCTTCCACTGCTGCGTCTTCCCCGGCTCCGCGTCATCCCCTTACCAGGCCTCACCGTCGTCCACCGCCCTGGTGCTCTCGGCGCGGCATGGTCAACGTGGTCAACGACCGACTTCCATCGGAAGAGTACTGTACGTGGAGAGGCTGACAGCTGGGTCCACGGCGGCCGCAAGGAAGTGCCTCCTTATTACGCGCAAAATAATTATTCCTCCACCTGACAGCAGGGACCCACTGGATGGGCCACCTTATTTCACAAAAAAACGTTTCCCCCCTGACTGCTGGGACCCACCGGACGGGCCACCGTATTTCGCGAAAAAAATGTTCCCCTTGCTGTCAGCTCAGACCCACCGGAAGTGCCTCTTTATTATGCACAAAAAAATGAATACTCCCCCTGCTAGCTGGGACCCACCTTGGTGGGAAGCTAACTTGTGGGCCTACTAAGGTGACGGGGACGGAGGGCTTTGTCAACTTAGTCAATATGAATGATTCTAGCTCCAGTGACCGTACGATGTCCATCCAACGGCCGTAGTGCTTCCTAAACCTCTGGTCTTCTTGCTCCAGCCGCCAAAAGTAGCGTCGGTCGTGCCGCCTGCTCCTGCCTCCCGTGGCCGGCTGTGTTGCCGTGGAGGCCTCACCGCCCTACTATTCCCACCGCTGGCCAGGCCCTGCGGCGACGGCAGCCTCACACCACAGACGAACGAGTGAACCCTCATCCTCCCCTCCGTGTGGACATCCACTGTCGCATCTTCACCGGCTCCGTGTCATCCCCTTCCTAGGCCTCGCCGTCGTCCACCGCCCTGGTGCTCTCGGCGTGGCGTCGTCAACGTGGTCAAGGAACGACTTCCATCGGACATGGACTATACGTGGAGATGCTGACAGCTGGGTCCACGGCCGCAGCAAGGAAGTGCCTCCTTATTACGTGGAAAATAATGATTCCTCCACCTGACAGTAGGGACTCACCGGACGGGCCACCGTATTTCGCGAAAAAAACGTTTCCCTCCTGACTGCTGGGACCCACCAGCTACATCTTCGCACGCAAGGAAGTGCGTCCGGGCAAAAAAAACAATTCGCCCCCCTGACTGCTGGGACCCACCAGCTACATCTTCGCACGCAAGGAAGTGCCTGACAGTCGGGACCCACCTGGTCGAAGCATACGTAGCGTTGTCATTCTGGTCGCGAACGTGTACGTACATATATACTGGTCGATGTAGAGGCGGGCACGTGTCGTAGTAGAGGCGTGTACGTGTCGTAGTAGAGGCACGCACGTAGCATGTACACGTACGTACAACGGCCAGGGTGCAAGAAGAAAATACGGCCACGTACGTACATACAGGCAGGGTCTCGAACGCCTACTCGTGCATACGTACGGCCAGGGCTCGTGCACATGGCTGGGTCGGAACAGAGAAACAGCATCGTCGTCGTGTTCATGGGGAGGCAACGGAATGCGTCGTGTTCATGGGGAGGCAACGGAATGCGTTGTGTTTATCGGGAGGCAATGAAACGTGTGGGAGCCAACCAGCTGGGTCAGAACGGAATGCGTGGTCGTGTTCATCGGGAGGGCTTGGACGGAACAGGCGATGGAAACGAGGCCTGGCGTACCGCACAACGGAGGAAACGGACCTCCTATGTTCGGAACGGGGTCCTGTTGATCGGGAGGGATGTGGCATACTGCAAAAGGGAGGAAACGGACCTCCTACGGTCGAAACGGGGGTCCTGTTGATCGGGAGGGTGTGGTGTACCGCAAAACGGAGGAAACAGACCTCCTACGGTCGAAACGGGGGTCTTGTTGATCGGGAGGGGTGTGGCGTACCGCAAAACAGATGAAACGGACTTGTGTTGCAGCGTTACAGTAGAAACGGGGGTCCTGTTCATCGGGAGGGGTGTGGCGTACCGCAAAACGGGACTCCACGGGGTAGTGTTCATCTCCACTGTCGACCTCCTCCAGCCTCCATGGGCTACCGTCGACCTCCTCCAGCCTCCACGGGCTCCTGTTCATCCAGCCTCCACCGCGCGCTACTCCACCGGCTACTGTTCAACCACCCCTCCACCCTCTACTGTTCATCCAACCCTCCACACCACGGGGTCCTGTTTAACCACACCTCCACGGGCACCCCTCCATTGTCTACTGTTCATCCAGCCCTCCACACCACGGGGTCCTGTTCATCCAGAGGCAACGCCACCACTCACTGTTCATTCACCCCCCCCCCCCCGCAACACTCACTGTTCATCCAATCGATCGGATTCAATTAGCAGCAGTAGCGAAGGAATCGCTCGATCGGGTTCAGTTAACAGCCATCGATTGATCGCTCGGGTTCAGTAACACATAGCATGCAGTGCAATCGCTCGGGTTCAGTTAGAGCCCAACGCCTCGCTCGGGTTCAGTTAGAGCCAACACCTCGCACACACGCGTGTACATGTACGAGAGAAACGTGCATCGCTCGGCCCCCGACCTCCCGCCATAACCGACAACTCCCCGAAATTTTCCTCCACCTCGCTTCTACAACGGTTTTTTCCGTCATGGACTGCCCAAAGAATGTCATCCAGCTGCGTCTCCGACCCGCCCAGGATGAAAAGCCCATTTTCTGTCATGATTTTTTTGTCATAGAAGAAGGAGCCCACCACATCTATGATGATACCAGGTTTTGTCACAATTATTGTCATAGAAGTGTCATATGTACGACAGGAATTTTTTTTCGTTCGGCCCAAAATGTACGGATGTGTCTTTTTTTTGTAGTGCGGTCGCGACTGCGTTGAGCCCGTAAACCGGGTGCGGGCGTGGAATCTACCTTCAAGACCTTGAATGCCATGTGGATCCTGCAATCTGAAGGAACAATTTGGTCAGTCGACTCTTGTGAGTCGTTGGATGCAACATGGATGGCCAGAAGGGCTTCCTCAACCTCCAAAATTGATGCACTGTTCATCTTCTCTCTCAGGCATCGAGCCGCCAGCCCGCCATAGGCATAACCGCCTACCGCCGCCGCCCCGACCTCCCCTGAACCGCCTGCCACCGCCATGCTCCCCCACCCCCGCCATCCGTTTAACCCTGGGCACGATCAATTTTTTTCCAGCAAACTGCATTCCACACCCAACCCTCATAAGATAGATCATGGGCACCCTGCCACCCTAATATACATACTGCGGTAGCTTCTCTGTCGTCTTCTTCCTTCGCTCCGTCAAACTTCTTTCACAAATCGAATGACCAAAATTATACTACTAGTATGTATTAAGTAAAGTAGGAACGCAAAGAGACGAGTAGTAGTACCAACTACAAGAAGAACAGTAGTAAGACATACTAGTACTACTGTATGTACTAAAGAGTTCAACTAATGAGAAAGAACATAAACATAGTTTTGCTGGGGGCTCAGCACAACACACACCTGAAATAAAACTAAGCAACTAGTCCGCTTGAAACTGCATTAGAACCAGCATGAGCAACAACACTGCCACCTTACTTGGAGTCCGAGTCCATGTCCTCGACTTCATCCTCGTCCCTCTTCCTCTTCCTCTTTGCCAACACTTCTTTGCTTGAACCAGACACTGGGCTCTGCTTATTCATCCAACCCTTGTATAGATATTTGAACAAAGGAAGGCATCCGTTGATGCATACACGATGTGATCTTCATCTATTGTCTTTGACTCACATGCATGATGAAACTCCAGGTGAGGTTCCTTTAGTTGAGCGTACAAAGGATCAATCATGGCTGCTACTAGGGTCAGCATTGAAGGATCAGAGGAGGACATCAGGCTTGCCTTCTGGAGATTGAAGGGCTGGCCTACAACAAGGCCTATCCGGCCCAGGACTCTTGTGTCGTTCGTGAAGTCTATAGTAAGGAATTTCATTATTTTGTCCTTGAGGAAGAACTAAAATTCCTGGCACCTCACGTCGGCACGGCATATGTGGTAGACCAAGCACATGTTATGTATGCAAACCTGGATCACGGCGGGCTTCTTCTTCTTTGCCTCCTTTAGAAGCTTCTCGCTTTCCAGGACTATGGTGTACTCAACATCTAGCCTAGCAACCCACTCATCCTTTGAACTTTTGAACATGTGTAGGAAGCGAGCAAGACATGTTTCCACCGTCATGGATCTACGGGTGTAGAAGATGATGAACTCATCACTGGTGATGGTTCTAACCTTGTACTCACTCACGATCATGGAGATTTGGGAGGACATGGATTTTGGAGTCCGGTTAGGAGAAGTTGAACTGAGGTAATCTGAAAGGACGGGGCGACTGGAGCGAACTATTGTAAGGTAGAAGACAGGGATGAGTAGGGCATGCGAACGACGTGGGGTGGTGGCTTGCCCGGTGGATAAACAGTTGCATGCCCCAAAAGAGTTCTCGAGTACTGTGCGGAACCCACTAGATGTCATGTCTACTAGACCAATATCGTAGGCTTGACGTTATAGCTTCTGCCTGTTTGCACGCCGTGTCGGCGCATGCATTTAACTTCACTTAATTTCGTCAACCGTCGCGCCTCCCACGACCTTCGCCTCCCTCGCGCGGTCGCGCCCTTTGAGACTTCTAACGGCTATAAATGAGCAATTTTTTCCTACTCTGCATGCATGATACTCCCTCTAGTCCTTTTTACTCCGCGTAAGATTTGTGTCAAGTCAAAATTTGCAAAGTTTTTGACCAAATTTGTAATAAAATATCAATATCTACAATATCAAATATATATTTTATGAAACTTCATTTCATAATGAGTATAAAAATATTGATTTGACATTGTGAATGTTGATACATTTTTCTATAAGTTTGGTCAAAGTAGAGGTACATTGACTTCAGTCAAAACTTATATGCACAATGCAGACTAGTCCCTCCGTCCAGGTGCGTGTCATGTCCTATCTAGTCATCACAACAAGTTTAGCTATTAGAATATTACTACCTCCCTTCTAGTTTAAAGGGCTTGATTCAAAAATTTCACCTGCTCTTACCAAGATAGAGGCGGTGGAATAGTTTTTCTAGACTGCAAAAGTACTCAATTAATGCTCTCGTTCTTCACAAAAAAATGTGTTTACCAATGCATTATCACACTGCATGAATGCATGAACACTAGTAATGACAAAGATTTTTACATGCATTAGTTAATATTCTCTTTAGGCTACTCATAGTGGAAAGTATCATATACTAGTATCATGTGGGTGATACTAGTGTATGATACGGGACTACATTCATAGTGCCATGCATGGCAGAAAGTAGTATAGTATTTAACATGATACGGTATCTACCTATGTTACTCTAACCCCCCTCTTCTTTAATTCTTTGCCACATCAGCATGTTTTCTATTCCCGTGTGCATGATACCAGCTAGGATACCACCACTATGGCCAGCCTTAATCACCGCATGTAATAGTTTAGTGCACCTTCAAATCTGAACATGTGTGGGGCGTGTATGTTTTTAATGACTTGAGACTATACCTAGCTCGGCATGAAAGATGACTTATTATGCACCATTCCCCATACCTGCAGGAAGCCTGTTCATCTCCAAATCTTTTCCTCTCCATGTGTGAAAACAATCTGCCTGCTTGACTCTCCTTCTCCCTCTGGCAGTCCCACCACTCCATCCCGTGTGGAAAAAAATTTGCATGCATGACTCTCCTCCCCCCGCGCTCGTCCAATCCGTTGTGACTAGCAATATTTCCACCCCTTCCCTCCCCCATAATTTATTCCAACAAATATGCCCACGTAGTTGTTATGTTAATCACGCAACATATCTTATGTAGGTGTGCCATTGCTCGCTGTAAATACTGCACCTCCCATGGCATTCGGAAGAATGCTCATGTTCATTGCTATCTCCTCCCCTCCCTCTCACATAGACCACCATGGCATCGCCCCTCCCAAGCCCTAGGAACCCCTCGTTGCATTGCACGGAGGGTCATGCATCGTTGTTCCGTTCCTCGCCACCACTAGTCGAGGAGGACGCGTCGGTGTTCTGCTCCTTGCCGCGACGCGTCAAGGTGGACGCATCGGCATTCCCGATCTCACCAGCACACGCATCAAATGACGCATCGACTCCCCTCTATGAGGAGAACATCACGCCACCTGCCGAGCCCCCCAGCCTTGAGGAGCTTTGGAAAGAAATGGAGGTTGCCTTGTGGGAGGCTTTGCCTCCGGCAGAGCGTGCCAAAATAGCGGCGGAGAAGACGGTCGAGGAAGAGAAGCGCGCCGCAAGGCATGCTGCCTGGAAGGCCTATGTTGCATCCAAGAGAGTCAGGCAATTGGCTCTTTGGCGGAAGGCTTGTGCGAGGGCCGTGAAGGTGGTGGAGGACGCCCGTGCCAAAGTCCTTTGTGCAATCGGACCCAGGCGCATCATCTACGCTTGGTGGTACGTGGACTGGGTGCATGCTTCCAGCGAGGAGGAGTACCTGTTGGTGCCGGATCACCACACCGGTGAGATCACACTTGCCCGCCGGCAAGCCGCCAATCAGCACCTCATGAGTTGGGAGCCTGAGGAAGAGGCATTGTGTCAGCACGCTAGGAAATGGCCACGCACTAGGCCACTCGTGGCACGCCACAAGCGCTCCTGTGAGCGCCGTGGCATTTATTAGGAATAATTTAGTTTCGTAAGGCGAGCTCATTGGTTTTGGGACGCAAATGATAAATCCGGAACGTTCGGGAATTATTAGCATCCTTAATTAAGTATGTAAAAGGAAAAGTTTGGAAACCTTGTGTATCCATACACATTTTGTAAGTACATGCATATAGCCCAAACTTAACTATATACCGCACAACACATCTCTCTCTATATATTCTTGCAGACTGTGCTACTACTATTACTTATGTACGTGCAAATGCATGTTTTACAATTACAATGCGGTTTTTTGTAAAAGTAGAAAAACAACACTAGTCAAGCTTGTGAAATGATTCAATGCGAAAGAAATGCAAAAATGCTCATTTGATTGTTTACTTTTATCTTCCTTATCTATGGTTATTTCTCTATCGTACTTTGTACGGAGTATCTCACTGGTTGGGAAGGCATGCAAATTCCCAAACCGCTTCCTACACCCGTTATCAAATTTTTTGCCTAACAAGTTGTGCCGTGCGATTGGAATTCCAACTTGAGTACTACTTCTAGGAGTACCAGGGGCTAGTTCGGGGCCCTCTCCGGCACCCTGCCGGAGGGGGCCATCATCACCGGTGGCCATGGAGGAGTATCCTGGAGGGGTCTTCATCACCATCAAGGCCAAGGACCAGAAGGTGGAGGCCATGGAGGAAGAAGCACAAGGGGGAGAACCTCTCCTCCTCTCGCTTGGTGGCACCGGAGTGCCATCGGGAGGGGAATCATCGCTGCGGTGATCGTCTTCATCAACATCACCATCATCATCACCATCCCCATATCTTTTACACGGTCCACTCTCCCGCACCCCGCTGTAATGCCCTACTTGAACATGGTGCTTTATGCCACATATTATGATCCAATGATGTGTTGCCATCCTATGATGTTTTGAGTACATATCTTTTGTCCTTGAGTTGATTTATGATCTAGATTGGTACGAGTTGTATGTTTTATCTTGGTGCTGTCCTATGGTGCCCTCCGTGTCGCGCAAGAGTGAGGGGTTCCCGCTGTAGGGTGTCGCAATACGTTCATGATTCACTTATAGTGAGTTGGTGAGTGAACAGAAGCACAAACCCGAGTAAGAGGGATTGTTGCGTATGGGAATAAAGAGGACTTGATGCTTTAATGCTATGGTTGGGTTTTACCTTAATGATCTTTAGTAGTTCCGGCTGCTTGCTAGAGTTCAATCATAAGTGCATATGATCCAAGTAGAGAAAGTATGTTAGCTTATGCCTCTCCCTCATATGAAACTGCAATGACGACTATCGATCTTGTTAACAATTTCTTAGGACAATTCCGCACACCGATCCACCATTATTCCATGCTCGCTACTTATATTATTTAGTATTATATTCTAACTTTATGATAACAGCACCTACTTTTATGTATTAGCACTCCGATATCATGCAAAGTTATCCTCTCCATACCCACAATGTAGTTTTATCTCTCGTTGCTAGTTGAAAGCAAATGTTCGGTGCGCATAGAGTCGTATCAGTGGCAGATAAGGCTTGAGATAATATTGATCTTACCTTTAGCTCCTTGTGGGTTCGACACTCCATACTTATCACTTCCATCTTTGGAAAGTGCTACGATGATTCCTTGCAATTGGGGATTATCACCTGGCGTACCGCACAACAGAGAAAACAGACCTCCTACGTTTGGAACGGGGTCCTGTTGATCGGGAGGGGTGTGGCGTACCGCAAAACGGAGGAAACGGACCTCCTACAATCAAAACAGGGGTCCTGTTGATCGGGAGGGGTGTGGCGTACCGCAAAACGGACGAAACGGACTTGTGTTGGAGCGCTACGGTCGAAAAGGGGGGAGGGGTGTGGCATACCGCAAAACGGGACTCCACGGGATACTGTTCATCTCCACCGTCGACCTCCTCCAGCCTCCACGGGCTACCGTCGACCTCCTCCAGCCTTCACGGGCTCCTGTTCATCCAGCCTCCACCGCGCGCTACTCTACCGGCTACTATTCATCCACCCCTCCACGAGCACCCCTCCATCGTCTACTGTTCATCCAGCCTTCCACACCACGGGGTCCTGTTCAACCACCCCTCCACGACCACCCCTCCACCGTCTACTGTTCATCCATCCCTCCACACCATGGGTTCCTGTTCATCCAAAGGCAACGCCACCACTCACTGTTCATCCACCCCCCCCCCGCAATGCTCACTGTTCATCCAATCGATCGGCTTCAGTTAGCAGCAGTAGCGAAGGAATCGCTCCATCAGGTTTAGTTAACAGCCATCGAGCGATCGCTCTGGTTTAGTAACGCGTAGCCTGCAGTGCAACCTCTCAGGTTCAGTTAGAGCCCAACGCCTCGCTCGGGTTCATTTAGAGCCAACGCCTCGCACGTGTAAGAGAGAAACGTGCATCGCTCAGCCCCCGACCTCCCATCGTAACCGGCAACTCCCCGAATTTTTCCTCCCCCTCGCTTCTACCACGGTTTTTTCTGTCATGGACGACCCAAATAATGTCATGTAGCTGCGTCTCTGGCCCGCCCAGGACGAAAAGCCCATTTTCTGTCATGATTTTTTGTCATAGAAGTAGGAGCCCACCACATCTATGATGATACCGGTTTTTGTCACAATTATCGTCATAGAAGTGTCATATGTATGACAGAAAAAAATTTCGTTCAGCCCAAAATGTCACGGATGTGTCTTTTTTTGTAGTACAAGCTCTACCACTAGTGGTTGGAATCGCCTTCATGGTGATATATCAAAGAAAGAATAGGGTTAACCTTCATGGCGTTGGTGTTCCTTCGTGGTAACATCCACCTCTCTAAACAGTGATGTAGCTTCACTCCAAGGAAGTGAACATCGGCATACATCCTTGCCGCTCGGAGTTGTGGTTATTCCTAACCCTAGCTCCCTACTTGTGGTTACTTGTCTCTTAGTATTTACTTGTCTCATATTGTGATTACTTACTCATATACTTGTGTTATTTGTTTACCTTGCTTAGCTCTTAGTGTCATACTTGCAATTATTAGGCTCACCTTCATATTCCGCATCTTTGCCTAAAATTGCTAAGTAAGAATTAAAATTTGTAATTGTACCTATCCCCCCCCCACCCCTCTAGGTTCATCTGGATCCTTTCAATTGGTATCAGACTTGTGCTTGTCATGCTTGTCCAATCCCTTAAATACCATTTGCTTTCCGTTCGCCAATTGGCTTCTGTTGGTTATGATACACTATTTGGACTAACGAATGTGAAAGTCTTTAAGAGAGATACTCTCGAAGTGGCCTTTGTTGTAGAGTTGGATAGCAACCTTTACACAGTTGATTTCTCGAAAGAGATCACATTCCATGAAACTTGTCTAATGGACAAGGTCGACAAGGGGTGGCTATGGCACCGCCGGCTAGCCCATGTCGGCATGAGAAATCTCCAAGATCTCTTAAAGGGTAATCACATTCTTGGACTAACAAATGTCTCTTTTGAGAAATATCATGTGCGTAGTGCATGCATAGCCGGGAAGCAACCTCAATCAAAGCACCCACCCAAGAATATTGTATCTACATCAAGGCCTTTGGAGCTCCTTCATGTGGATCTCTTTGGGCCTCCTTCATGGGATAGTCTTGGTGGGAAAAAGTATGGACTTGTCATTGTCGATGACTACCCAATTTTTCCTCCCCCTCCTTCAAGAACTACACCTTGGAAGAATTTCTTACTGATGAGGGGATTGAGCATCAATATTCTGCGCCCTACACTCCTCAACAAAATGGTGTAGCCAAGAGGAAGAGTCATACACTTGTGGAAATGGCAAGGATCATGTTGGATGAGTACAAATCACCACATAATTTTTGGTCCGAGGCCATAAACACCTCATGTCATGCATCAAACCGGCTCTTCCCCCGTATGATATTGGAGAAGACTCTATATGAGGTTCTGACCGGGAACAAGCCAAATGTCAAGTACTTTCATGTATTTGGGTGCAAGTGCTTCATTCTCAACAAGTGAGAACAGTTAGGAAAATTTCAATCCAAAACGATTTAGAGCATATTTGTTGGTTATGGATCAAACTCTCACGCCTATAGAGTCTACAACAAATCCAATGGATGTGTTGTAGAAACTTGTGATGTGGTGTTTGATGAATTTAATTGCTCCCACAGGGAGCAGGTTGATCCAAGTGATATAGGTGAAGAAGATTCTTCTCAAGATATTTTGACCATGGGTGTTGGTGCTCTTCTTCTAATGGAAGAAGAACCACATGATGATGAATAAGAAGATGGAAGTTTCACTCATCATCAAGCCACTTCAACACCCATACCACCATAAGATCCTATTGCTCAAACGATGTTCGTTGTGCAAGAACAAGAAGAAGAACAAGTCCCTCACCATGATCATATTCAAGAATAAGATCATCACCAAGAGCAAGAACAAGAAAGTGCAATCCTTAATGATGAACCTCAACAAATGCAACATGAAGAAGAAGATCTTCCACTGCACATTAATGATCCATATGTTGAAGATGTGGATGATGGAAACAAGGTTGAACCTCGTGAAACCCTCACCTCCATCATGCCTAGAGTGGCCGGTCGTGTTGATATTGATCAAATCCTAAATGGCATATCGGAAGGTAGAGTCACTCGTAAAAAATTGACAAACTTTTGTGCTCACTTTTCGTTTGTCTCTAGTGTTGAGCCACTCAAGGTACAAGATGCATTGGTCGACAATGATTGGCTCGTTGCTATGCAAGAAGAGTTGAACAATTTTAAATGCAACAAAGTGTGGTCGTTAGTCAAGAGACCAACTAAGGAACACAATGTCATTGGAACAAAATGGATTTTTAATAACAAGCAAAATGAGAATGGCGTAATCATCCGTAACAAGGCAAGGTTAGTGGCACAAGGGTACTCACAAGTTGAAGGTTTGGACTTTGATGAGACCTTTGCTCCCATTGCCCGTCTTGAGTCAATTCACATCTTACTTGCTTATGCTGCTTTCAATGGTTTTACTTTACATCAAATGGTGCTTTTCTTAATGGCCCTCTACAAGAATAAGTATATGTTTCACAACCACCCGGGTTTGTTAATCCCGATCACAAAGACTATGTGTATAAACTTCATAAGGCTTTGGATGGCCTCAACAAGCACCTCGTGCTTGGTATGATCATCTTAAGAAGTTTTTACTCGATGATGGCTTTGTGAGAGGGTTAATTGATCCCACTCTTTTACTAAGAGGGAAAAGGGTGATTTGATCTTATGCCAATCTATGTAGATGACATCATTTTTGGTTCTCCTAACATTCATTTGTGCAAGAAGTTTGCGGCCTCCATGACCAAGACCTTTGAGATGTCACTCAATGCAGATTTGAATTACTTTTTCAGATTTCAAATTCAACAGTTTCAAGAAGGAATTTTCTTATCTCAAATAAAATACCTCAAGGACATTCTAGAGAAGTTTGACATGAGAAATGCTAGCCCATGCAAGACACCCATGCCAACAAAACATGTTCTCACTGAAGACACCAACGGTATCCCTTTTGACCCCTCTATTTACCGATCTATGATTGGTTCATTGCTTTATCTTTGTGCATCTAGACCAGACATCATGTTAAGTGTAGGCATATGTGCAAGATTTCAAGCTTCCCCTAGGGAAAGTCATCATAAGGTAGTTAAGCATATTCTTAGATACCTTGTTCATACCCCAAAATTGGGTCTATGGTACCCCAAGGATGCCAAGTTTGATCCCATTGGGTACACGGATGCGGATTGGGCTAGAGACAAAGTGGGAAGGAAGTCTACCTCTGGTGCATGTTAATTTCTTGGACGCTCCTTGTTAAGTTGGTCCTTGAAGAAGCAGAATTGTGTTTTCCCATCCACCACCGAAGTCGAATACATTGCAACCGCAAGCTGTGCAACTCAATTACTATGGATGAGGAAAACTTTGAAGGATTATGGTATTACTTATCGACATGTGGCCCTTCTCTGCGATAATGATAGTGCCATCAAGATTGCTGAGAACTCTATTGATCACCCTCGCACCAAGCACATTGATATCAGGTATCACTTCTTGAGAGACCATGTGCAAAAGGGTGACATTGATATTCCTCATGTTGGTACAGATATGCAACTTGCCGACATTTTCCCCAAACCATTGGATGAAGCAAGGTTTTGGCAACTTAGATGTGAACTTGGTATCTTGGAGCTTGATAGCATTATGTGAAATCTAGTACCCATGCATACATTTACTTCATGTCTAGTCTTGATGTTGGCATATATTTAGGGGGAAACACTCAACTCATGAGTACTCCTATATAATGCATAAAATGAACAAACACTCTCAAAGTTACCATGTTCCTCGAACTATGGTGCTTTAAATGATAAAATAGTGATTTTGAGCCCAAGGATAACATCTTCGTGGCATCACGACACACATACTCGCACACCGCTTCTCGTGGGAGGGTTTCCCAATCATGCATGGGGTCCATAACCAATATTTTTAGTAGGTGCAGTAGATTGAGGGGTAAATAATGGTGGTTCCGGTCGAGGTGAAGATACCCCTAACAAACCCCTCAAATGATTATTCTCCATCGTAACAAGTGGCAATAAATTTCAGCACGTAGTAAGGACATTCACATTTATGCCCCTAATTTGCGCCCACTCTCAGATTTGCCCTTAGTTTCAAAGACTGCTCAAATTTGCCCCTCCGTTGTTAGGTGCCCTTACAGAAATGCCCTTCTGCGTCATTACCGTCCGGTCAAAGACGATCAAAGGGCTTTGATCGTCCTGAAAAAAATAGCAAAAAAATCTAAAAAATCTGATATTTTGTGGGATCAAAGATACTCAGGTTCACAAGATGCGTGCAGACTTTTGTGCTGTTTGGACATTCCAGGAGCTCGTGTCAAAGAAAAAAGAGTAGATATGTATGCTTGTGAACAGTAAATTAAAAAATGAAAGAAAATTCAAAAAAAATATGAAACAATTTGGCATCAAAGAGGCTTGGATGAGCAAGGTGCGTGCAAATTTTTGTTGTGTTTGGACACTGTAGGAGCTCATGGAGAAAAAAACAAAATTCGGCTCGGGAAAAAACTTTCGAAAAAATGACTATTTTGTTTTTCTTGCTACAGCTCCTCGCATGTCATTTGATCACAGAAACTTGCAAGCACCTTGTGCAACCAAGCTTCTTTGATACTCAAAAAATTTCATAATTTTTTGATTTTCTTGCTATTTTATTTCAAATTTACTGTTCACAAGAGTACAGATTAACTATTTTTCCTCGCCACAAGCTCTTGGAATGTCCAAATAGCACGAAAATTTGCACACACCCTGCGCACATGAGTATTTTCGATCTCACATAATTTTGGGTTTTTTAGATTTTTTTTTTGCTATTTTTACAGGACGGTGAAAGCTCTTTGACCGGACGGTAATGGCGCAGAAGGGCATTTCTGCAAGTGCACCTAACAGCGGAGGGGAAATTTTGAGCAGACTTTGAAATTAGGGGAAATCTGACTAGGTGGTTCGAGTTAGGGATAGAAATGCAAATGGCCCTAATAATTTCTCCTTACCGATTTCCACTTACCAAGAGCGCTTCACTCCCTGGCAACGGCGCCAAAAAAGAGCCTTGATGACCCACAAGTATAGGGGATCAATCATAGTCCTTTCGATAAGTAAGAGTGTCGAACCCAACAAGGAGCAGAAGGAAATGACAAGTAGTTTTCAGTAAGATATTCTCTGCAAGCACTAAAATTATAAGTAACGAGTAGTTTGATAGCAAGGTAATTTGTAACGAGCAAGTAACGGTAACGGTAACAAAAGTGCAGCAATGTAGCCCAATCCTTTTGAGGCAAAGGACAGGCCAAAACAGTCTCTTATGATAAGCAAAGTGTTCTTGAGGGTACACGGGAATTTCATCTAGTCACTTTCATCATGTTTGTTTGATTTGTGTTCGCTACTTTGATAATTTGATATGTGGGTGGACCGGTGCTTAGGTGTTGTTCTTACTTGAACAAACCTCGTACTTATGATTAACCCCCTTGCAAGCATCCACAACTACAAGAAAAGTATTAAGAATAAATCTAACCATAGCATTAAACTATTGGATCCAAATCAGCCCCTTACGAAGTAGCGCATAAACTAGAATTTAAGCTTCTGTCACTTTTGCAACCCATCATCTAATAACTACTCCACAATGCATTCCCTTAGGCCCAAGTATGGTGAAGTGTCATGTAGTCGACGTTCACATGACACCACTAAGGGAATCACAACATACATACCATCAAAATATCATACACATATTAAGTTCCCATGGTTACTTGCAACAAGATTTGTCCCGTGATCTCATGAACAAAAGTAACTATGCTCATGATCAGAGGGGTATTAAATAGCATAATGGATCTGAACATGTAATCTTCCACCAAATAAACCATATAGTAATCAACTACAATATGTAATCAACACTACTGGTCACCCACAAGCACCAATCTAAGGTACCGGTACAAAGATTGAACACAAGAGATGAACTAGGGTTTGAGAGGAGATGGTGTTGTTGAAGATGCCGATGGAGATTGTCCTCCCCAAGATGGGAGAGTTATTGGTGATGATGATGATGATGATGATTTCCCCCTCCGAAGGGAAGTTCCCCGGCAGAATCGCTCCGCCGAAGGGCAAAAGTGCTCCTGCCCAAGTTCCGCTCAAGATGGCGGCGCTTCATCCCGAAAGTCCCCTCCTGTTTTTTTAGGTCAAAATGACTTATATACCAGAAGATGGGCTCCCTGGTGCGCCCAGGTGGGTTGTGCCCACCTGGTTGGGCCCCCTCTTATTTATTCCATAAAAAATCCCCGTGAAGTTTCAGCTCATTTGGAGTTGTGCAGAATAGGTGGCCTGGCGTAGCTTTTTCATGTCCAGATTTCCAGCTGCTGGAATCTCCCTTTTTGTGTGATCCTTGCATATTATGAGAGAAAAAACATTAGAATTACTCCAAAAAGGCATTATTATACATAAAAACATTATAAATAACAGTAGGAAAACATGATGCAAAATGGACGTATCAACTCCCCCAAGCTTAGACATCGCTTGTCCTCAAGTGAAAACCAAAATTGGAAAACATGTCCACATGCTTAGAGAGAGAGGTGTCGATAAGAACAAAATACGAACATAGAAGCATCAAGTATATTATTACAACAGCAACAGACTTTAACATAAAACTTTATCATAGAATTTTATCATAAAACTTCTATCATATAACTTTCTCATGAATAAGTAACAATTCATCACAACATCGAAGTATAAAGCATAAACTCTATTGAAAACTAAGAAACTATGTTCTCAGTCAACTTTGCAACTACAATTCATCATCTTTTCAAGGAAGGGTCACATATCAGAGCCTTTTGGCACGTCCACATACTCAACCATCATATAGTCTTCTATGATTACTACCACTCAACACATACACATGAGCAAAAAGTTTCAACCGTACACATAGAAAGATAGGGGCTTATAGTTTTGCATCCCAACGTATTCACCTCAAGGGTGATGTCAACAATAATAACTCATGCCGCCCATATCCAACTGGATATGTGTTCTTAGATATTTCCTCACCACATGATGCTTGCCAAAAGAGAAAATAAAAAAGAATAGAGGGAAATACTTTGACTCTTGCATAAAAGTAAATACATAAAAGTAAAAGATAGGCCCTTCGCAGAGGGAAGCATAGGTTGCCATGCGCTTTTTTTGTATGCTCAATCTCTAGTGCAAAAGCACGTCACGTTATATTGCCTCTTATGATAGCAACCTTTATTATGCAGTCTCTTGCCTTTATACTTTGCCATCACAAGTTCGTACAACGCTCAATTTCCTTTATTCTTCCTTATGCAGTCTCTCGCCTTTATTCTTCCTTATGTGATGTCATTACTTACCATAAGGTAAGCATATGATCTTTTTCATTTATTTCCTTTCTTTTTATTGAACATGGAAGTAAAGAAAACAAAACTCAAACTAAACTTTATTATAAATCTCGCACATGATTACATGGATAGATTACTAAGCAAACACTTGAAAAGAAAGGATCGAACTAAACTTTTATTCATCTCAATCAAAAGATAACTACGGATCAAACTAAGATAAGTAAAGTTAAAAGATAATGGAGGTGATACGACAGGAACCTCCCCCAAGATTGGCACAAGCCAAGGGGAGTGCCCATGCCCGATACTCAAGTTTCCTTTGGTGATGAAGACAGAGGTGGTGGTGATGAAGTGGTAGTAATCTTATCCTCAGGTTTCCATGGTAGGAGCTCACTTTCATAAGTGGAGGAGTGAGTCTCGCGGGTCCTGCAACTGGCATCCAAACTCATACCTTTAAACCTTGCCTCATATTCAAAGACTTGGTTTTGGAGATCGTAGATTTGGCTTTGGAGAAAGTTGATTTGCTCGTTGAAGGTGAAGACGATATCCTTCATGGACTTGCCATCCACCTTGAGATCATGGGTGTAATCCGCGATCATGAGGTGATTGGCAATGAGTCCACGTTCCACCATCCCCCTGCACCGGAAGACCTCCTGCTCTATAGCTTCAAGCCTGGCCTCCATGGTTCCCGTCCCATTGGGACCTTGCACATCGCGGATTTGAAGCACCCCCTCACGCATCTCAATAGCTTGAGGTTGCTGCATCACCTTCCGCAAATATGGGTTGATGATGTTCTCAAAGAACTTGTCTTTGGAGGAGCTCAAATTGGCCATGGTGAATTAGATCTGTTAGAAAGTAGCAAGGAAAAGAAAACAGAAGATTTCTCCGCGATATGGTGGTCAATAAGTTCGGGGGGTACATAAAGAATTTTTTATCTTGGGAAACCAGCAAACGGAAGAAAAGCGGAGTCCAGAAGGTACCCGGGGTGGGCACAACCCACCTAGGCGCGCCTGGCAAGCCAAGTGTGCCCTAGTGTCTTGTGCCCACCAGGGTTACCTTCCTGGTTGTTTCTTATTTTCCTAATTTTTAACATATTCCAAAACTGACAAAAGTTATTGTTGCGGTTTTTTCGGACTCCGTTTGCTTACCGTATCACGTACCTCCTCTTTTTCAGTTATTCTGGAGTGCTCTGAAAGGTTTCTTTTATGTGTTCTTCCGATGTCATAGTTTGGATAATATTACTTTCAACATTAATGGGCGTACTTGAGATATAATGTGTTATTCTTTGCCAGTTGATAACATTCGGGTTAGTACCTTTGGCATTATTTAATTTGATGGCTCCAGATCAGTAAACCTCCTTGATAACATACGGTCCTTCCCATTTGGAGAGAAGTTTTCCTGCAAAGAATGGGCATCCTTGAAGAGAGTAGGCCAATAAAAACCAGATTGCAATACCATGTGAGCAGTTCTATCTCTCGCATGATGCCCTCCATAAGCTTCGGAGTGACATTTCCGTAGGATTTGTCCCTATTCATGCTCAGGTACACAACGTCTAATAATACCATCAACTCCTTCTTTATAAAGATGAGGATCATCCCAAAAGTAATGTCTTAAATCATAGAAGATTTTTTTCTTTTGTTGGTATGTGAAGCTTTGATATCTTTAGGACATGTCATTTTCTCAATTGCGTCAACTTTAGCTTTATCCACCTCAATACCTCGTTCAGAAATTTTATGTCCCAAGACAATACCTTCATTAACCATAAAGTGGCACTTCTCCCAATTCAAGACAAGATTAGTTTGCTCACATCTCTGCAAAACTCGATCAAGGTTGCTTAAGCAATCATCAAAAGAAGTTCCGTAGATGGAAAAATCATCCATGAAAACCTCAAATATCTTTTCACAAAAATCGAAGAATATAGCAGTCATACATCTTTGAAAGGTAGCAGGTGCATTGCATAAACCAAAAGGCATTCATCTATAAGCATAAGTTCCAAAAGGACAAGTAAAGGTGGTTTTCTCTTGATCAGGTTGTGAGACAGGTATTTGAGAGAAACCAGAATATACATCAAGGAAACAAAAATGTGTGTGCTTTGACAATATGTTTAACATTTGATCAATAAAAGGCAGAGGGTAATGATCTTTTCTAGTTGCTTTATTTAATTTTCTTAAATCGATTACCATTCTATAACCAGTGACAATTCTTTGTGGAATAAGTTCATTATTATCATTAGGAACAACGGTAATACCTCCCTTTTTAGGGACACAATGAACGGGACTTACCCATCTACTATCAGCTATAGGATAGATTATACCTCCTTCCAGACGCTTCAGTATTTCTGTTCTTACCACTTCTTTCATTTTAGATTTAAATGTCGTTCGTGATCAACAACGGGTTTAGCATCAGGTTCCATATTAATTTTGTGCTGACAGAGAGTGGGACTAATGCCCTTTAAATCATCAAGAGTATATCCAATGGCAGCTCGGTGCTTCTTCAAAACCTTCAATGATCTTTCTTCTTCATGTTTTGAAAGGTTAGCACTAATAATAACAGGATATATCTTTTTCTCATCAAGATAAGCATATTTCAAAGTGTCTGGCAATTGTTTTAATTCAAACACAGGATCACCTTTAGGTGGAGTAGGACCTCCTAGAGTTTCAATAGGAAAATTGTGTTTAAGTAGAGGTCGTTGTTAAAAGAAAATTTTATCTATTTCATTTCTTTCATGCAGATGCATATCATTTTCATGGTCTAGCAAATATTGTTCTAGTGGATCAGTAGGAGGCACAGCAATAGAAGCAAGACCAATTATTTCATCCTTACTAGGCAACTCTTTCTTATGATGCTTTCTACAAAACTTGGAAAAATTAAACTCATGAGACTCATCACCAAAACTTACACTGATGGTTTGTTTCTTACAATCTATTTTAGCATTAACGGTTTTCAAGAAAGTTTTACCAAAGATAATGGGACAAAAGTCATCTTGTGGGGAACCAAGAACAAGAAAATCAGTAGGATATTTTTTCCCACACAAGACTTCAACATCTCTAACAATCCCAAGTGGTGTGATGGTGTCTCTATTGTCAAGTTTAATAGTAACATCCATGTCTTCTATTTCAGTAGGTGTTATATCATTCATAATTTCTTGATATAAGGTAAAAGGAATAGCACTCATGCTAGCACCTAAGTCACATAAACCATGATAACAGTGATCTCCTATTTTGACCAAGACAACATGCATGCCAACAACTGGTCTATGTTTATCTTGTTCATCGGGTTTGGAAATTCTAGTAGCTTCATCACAGAAGTAAATAACATGCCCATCTATATTTTCTACCAGGGGATCTTTAACCATAGCAACACTAGGTTCTACCTTGATTTGTTCATCAGGTTTGGGTGTTTTAATATAGCTTTTATTGACCACAGTTGAAACTCTAGCATGTTCCTTAATCCTAACAGCGAAAGGTGGTTTTCAATATAAGCAGTAGGAACAACTGGATCAACATTATAGATAATATTTTCATCTTTAGTTATTACCAATTCTTTAATTTCTTCTTTAATAGGTGGGTGATATTTAAACCACTTCTCCTTAGGGAGATCAACCTGAGTAGCAAATGATTCACAAAAAGAGGCTACTATCTCAGAGTAAAGTCCAAATTTAGTGTTATACTTTTGAAAAGCATCGGTATTCATAAAAGATTTAACACAATCATACTTAAGCTTAATACCTAACTCTTTACCTTCGTCTAGTTCACAATCTTCATAGGTGCATTTAATTCTTTCTAAAAGATCCCACCTAATTCAATAGTCTTCTTCATAAAGGAACCTGTACAAGAAGTATCAAGCATGGATTGATCATCACGAGAAAGCCGAGCATAAAAATTCTGAATAATAATTTCTCTTGAGAGCTCATGATTGGGGCATGAATGTAACATTGACTTAAGCCTCCCCCAAGCTAGAGCAATACTTTCTCCTCCACGAGGCCAAAAATTATATATATAATTCCGATCACGATGAACTAGATACATAGGATAAATTTTTTGGTGAAATTCCAATTTCAATCAATTCCAACTCCAAGATCCAATATTATCACATAGCCTATACCATGCCAATGATTTTCCCTTCAAAGATAAAGGGAAAACCTTCTTCTTAGCTTCATCTCCGGGTAAACCTGCAAGCTTAAATAATCAAAAATTTTCATCCACATATATCAAGTGCATATCAGGATGTTCAGTTCCATCTCCTGCATAAGGATTAGCTAGCAGTTGTTCTATCATACCCAAAGGAATTTCATGACCAATATTTCAGTATGTGCAGTTGTCGGTGTTCTGGGAATGGGGGTCCCCATACTTGCCTGCCTGCGGCCCGCGGCGTGGCTCCACTAGTGGCGCAATACGGCCCGTCTTCGTCAACCAACGCTCAAGACCCTCACGAGGGGCCAAGCCTCGCGAGGCGGAAGACACAAGGCCTTCTCAGTAGTGGCCTAACCAGGAAAGCTCGTGAGGGGGTGGAGAGATCAAGGCAAGGGGTACCTCGTGAGTTCCCATGACGCAAGCCATGACGACCAAGGCCAGGCGGGTGGCAGTCCGTGCAGTGTCCTCATTTCCCCTTTGGTGCTAAGGGGGCAAGTGCAGGCACGGAGTACCGAGGCATCAGGAAAAGGTTTCCATATCAGTGCAACAAGACCAAGACCAGCAGGAAAGCAGGATGGAGGTCATCGTGGAGCCCAAGACGGCGTCACCACCAGCACCTTTGACAGGCGAAGACCACCTTTAGTCAGGATAGCTTGTACTAGTTGTCCCCTTTCAAATTGGCCGTAGTTGGATTCCTTCCCGCTCAATATTTGGGAAGAGGACCAGGGCCTCTATAAATAGGACTAGCCACCACAGTAGGAAGGGTTTCATCTTCGCATCCACCAGCTCAAGAACACCTCTCCTCGGGAGGTTGTTCTTCCCTTGTATTGTTCATCATCATCCCAAGAGGCAATCCACCATCACCACACAGGAGTAGGGTATTACACCACAACGGTGGCCCGAACCTGCATAAATCTTTTGTCTCTTGCGTTTTGAGTTCATTGAGTAAGCTTAGGGATCGCGGCGAGGCTGAGAGCGACATTCGGTAGGGGGAAATCTTCGTGCGCACCGCAGTGTTTGAACCTCGAGTGTTTTGCCGGAACCCGAAATCCAACGTTTGGCACACCAGGTAGGGGTGCGCCAGAGCTTTTCCTTCCATCGACCCACACTCCGCCAACACCGCGCTTCGCCCTCATGGTGTAGATCGCGCTTCCGGCTCCGGCGACCGGCGCCAGCGCTGGGGCCAGGGGGCTCCGAGCCTTGGCCCCCGCCTTACGGCAGGTGCAGTGGCCGCACAAGTTCAAGCCAAAGATGCCGCCGCGCTATGACGGCACGACGGACCCGGTGGTTTTCCTGCTGGCGTACGAGGAGGCCGTCCTCAAGGCCAGGGGCGACAACAAGGTCATGGCCAACTGGCTTCCCATGGCCCTTACTGGCGTCCCACACGCATGGTTGCTCAACCTGCCGGCTTCTCCTGTAGCCTCTTGGGAGGAGCTGCGTGACCTCTTCCTCGCCCACTACGCGGCGCCAGCGCCCCCGGTCATCGCAGCTCTCCTGGGCGGCTCACAGGCGCCACCCTCAGACCGCCACGCCAAGTCGTTCTTTCACCAGATCAGCACCGTCGTCCTGCGGCAAGGAGCTCCCCCGGGTTGGGTGGCGCCCAAGGCCGACCTGACCTTCAACGCGGAAGATCACCCCGTCACCACTGCCTGCTCGGGTGCGCTTCCGATGCTATGCACGCCCACCATCTGCCACGTGGCCGTCACCAAAACCCTCATCGACGGTGGTGCCAACCTCAACGTGCTCTCGGTGAAGGCCTTCAGAACGGCTCCATCCTAGAAAGCCCTTCTCAGGCGTCGGAGGCGGTTCCTCTAGTCCCCTGGGGAAGATCCGCCTTCCCGTGACCTTCGGCACCCACGACAACTACCGCACGGAGCTGGTCGACTTCGACATTGCTCACATTAGCCTCCCGTACAACGCCATGCCCTGGCTCAGTTCATGGCAGCAACCCATCCGGCCTACAACCTCATGAAGATGCCCGGGAGCAAGGGCGTCCTCACCATAGCTAGAGACACCAAGGGGGGTCTTATGGCGCTCAAGCTTTCCCTCAAGCCGCCGCTGCAGCGCAGCCCGCCGACACGGATGCCTGCAAGGCCAAGGAAGCTGCACCAACCAAAAAGAAGCAGTTGTTGACTCAGGATAAGGCGGAGACCAAGCAGGTGCCAGTTGAGGAAGACGGGTCCTCGGGAGCCACCTTCACCATAGGTGCCGACCTTGACCCAGACCAAGAGAAGGCGTTGGTGAAGTTCTTGCACTCGAACAAGGAGGTGTTCGCGTGGGAACCCAAGAAGTTAGTGGGTGTCGGTGTCAAAACCGGCGGATCTCGGGTAGGGGGTCCCGAACTGTGCGTCTAGGCGGATGGTAACAGGAGACAAGGGACATGATGTTTTTACCCAGGTTCGGGCCCTCTTGATGGAGGTAAAACCATACTCCTGCTTGATTAATATTGATGATATGGGTAGTACAAGAGTAGATCTACCACGAGATCAGAGAGGCTAAACCCTAGAAGCTAGCCTATGGTATGATTGTTGTTCGTCCTACGGACTAAAACCCTTCGGTTTATATAGGCACCGAAGAGGGTTAGGGTTACACAGAGTCGGTTACAATGGTAGGAGATCTACATATCCGTATCGCCAAGCTTGCCTTCCACGCCAAGGAAAGTCCCATCCGGACACGGGACGAAGTCTTCAATCTTGTATCTTCATAGTCCAGGAGTCCGGCCAAAGGCTATAGTCCGGCCATCCGGACACCCCCTAATCCAGGACTCCCTCAGTAGCCCCTGAATCAGGCTTCAATGATGACGAGTCCGGCGCGCAGATTGTCTTCGGCATTGCCAGGTGGGTTCCTCCTCTGAATACTTCATAGAAGATTTTGAACACAAGGATAGTGTCCGGCTCTGCAAAATAAGTTCCACATACCACCGTAGAGAGAATAATATTTGCACAAATTCAATCTGCTGACATATTCCGCAGTGTGACATCACTCCATGGCCAAGCCTTTATTCGAATCGTTTTTACTGTCCCAACTCAGCGCGTTTAGCGAGGCGGTTTCCTTGGCACGTCTTGTTGAAGCAGAGATCGTGTCCCCTTATTCCAGGATTCTCATTAATACGGGCGTGGGTAACCCAGTCGTGCCCGTTGGCACGTCTCCTCTATCGAAGGCGAGTCCCGAACGGTCACGGGGAAGGCTCTTGGTATTCAACCTCTTTATAAAGAGACCAAGGCTCCACTCCTTTCTTTCAATCTCAATCGAATCCGCCCCTCGCCTCGAGTTCCAACACCCAAAGCTCCAGATTCAGGCGCTTCGGACCTTCGATGATGTCCGGCTCCGACCTGCAAGGCCGGTGGATGCCTTCCTCCATTACGGAAGAAAACATGCTAAAGCTAAGAGATGCCAGTTATCTAACCGGCAAAATTCCGCATAGGCTGCCTGCCCAAGGGCAGGTTATTCCCACTCGCAAGCGTGGCGAAAGTGTGGTGTTCGCGTCTCACTTCCTTCGGGGGCTAGGTTTCCTGACGGACCCCTTCGTGAGGGGGCTCATGTTTTACTATGGGTTGGAATTTCATGATTTGGATCCGGAGTCCGTCCTCCACATCTCATCGTTCATTATCGTATGCGAAGCCTTCCTCCACATTACCCCTCACTTCAGATTGTGGCTCAAGACCTTCAAAGTGGAGCCAAAGATGATCAAGGGGCAGCAGGCAGAGTGCGGAGGGGCTGTTATAAGCAAGAATGCTGATGCTCCATGGCCTGAGGGCTCTTTTCAAGAGGAGCTCAACCTATGGCAACAAGAGTGGTTTTATATCACAGCTCCCAGGGGCACCAAATAGGTGGCGCCACCTGCCTTTCGCTCGAGTCCTCCACCGCGGCTGGCGTCATGGGTCAATAAAGGACTTGACTGGGGGCCGTCCAAGGACGTGCCCTTGTTGCAGGGCCGCATTCAAGACCTCCTAGAGAGAGAGATCACTCTGGTCGTAGTAGCGTAGGTCATGCTGATTCGTCGCACCCTGCCCTGCAAACGTCGCCCCCTCCGCCTGTGGGAATTTAACCCGGAGGGACCACGAGCTCTCCAACATTTTATGGGCACGACGCCCGTGGAGATGTACAAGCTTTTCCTTGGATCACAAGCTATGTGTCCGGACTTGACCGAGGACGCAGGTTTGAGCTGCAATCGCCCGGATACTCAAGTAAGTAGCCCTGTACCCGGGCACGCTATCCCACATTTATCATGAACTGGCCCTTTAAAAGAGTTGTCCCTTGAACAGGAGTGGATAGAGAAAGCAAAGTTAATCAGGTGTCCGGCCCCCCTCCCTGAGACCACGCTGGATCCCGTGTTAACCAGGATGCTGGAGGTTGTGCCCTCGCAAGAAGGTGAAGGGGGGAACGAGGAAGCTGCCGCCTCCGCGAAGGAGGCTGTCAGGAAAGGAGGGATCAAGAATCCCTCCATCCAAGGGAAGAAGAGGACCGCCTCTGAAGACCCGGAGATCATGATCTCAAAGCGGGGGAAGAAATCTTCGTCAGAGGGTCCTGCCACAAGAGATGCCTCGGCCGTATTGTGCTCCCAAGGGGATCAGCCCTCCACCGAGCCGTAAGTAAAAAGGGGAGTTTTTTCTAAAAGAAAGGATATCCATACCCTATTTCTGATGAAGATAACCGAAATTTTACCTTGTAGTTCGGATCTCAGCCCTGCTCAGCAGAGCTCGTCTTTAGGGGATCTTCGTCCGGAGATGATGGAGAGCGAAATGCTTCCCCCTGCCGTACCGTCTTGCGAGGCGGGCAACCCTAAGGTGTCATCACAGAGGGTTTCTCTGAGTCCGGCAGGGCCGGAAGGCAGTCATATGTCTCCCCAAAGCCCTCCGCGTCCGGCCTTCGAAAAAGGCCATCGGACGAGTCCGGCACCACCTGGTGTACGGTCGGAGGAGCTGAAGGATCTACTCGGGCGAGCGTCTATCTCAGAAGATCACCGTGCGTTAATGGGTACGGTGATTGAAAGGATTTCATCCGCTGAGAGCGGATTGCATGAAGCCGTCAGAAGTTTACTAACAGGTTTTGAGGTACGCAAAATGATGTACCTTCTGACAGTTCCGCATATAAAATGCGCCCTGTGTAGATAGTAGCCCCTGAAGCTCGGTGTGTTGTCAAAAAATGACAGCGCACCGAGGATCATAATCCCAGGTATAATATGTCGCCCTTTCTATGTAGGTGGCGAAGGGTCCGGTGGCTAGCCGGACTGATGAATTTGCCGAACTAAAGCGGCAACTTGATGTGGCGGATGCTGACATCGCGCTTGTCAATAAGCGACTTGACGAGTCACAAGGTATGCAATTTCTCCGCGGACACCTGGTAAGGGAGCTTGATGACCGTGCCTTACAGCATGTATGCTTGATGCAGATGGTGCCGCTGCCATGGAGAACCTTCGGGCGGAGCTCGCCCGAGCCAAGGAGCAGGCCAGAAAGAGTGATGTGGCTGCCTTAAAGGCAGCCGAAGAGCTAAAAGCCGAACAGGCTGCTCACTGCCGAAGCAAGAAGGAAATGGCCGATATGGCCGTGAAGTTGAAGAATGCTGCCGACCGCTGCAAGCTTCTTGAAAAAGAAGATCGAGCAGTACAAGAGGACCTGAAGAAGGCCACTACCAAGGCCAAGGATGCTCGCTCTGTGATGAGAGCTATGAAGGAGGAGCTGCGTCAGGCCGGAGATATCGCGACTGGAAAGCCCTTTCTGCTGCGGAGGAAATTCGTGGATCCTAAATATGCTCAGTTGGATCGGCTGTGGAGTGCAGAGGATGCTTATCTGGACTTGGCATCAAGTGCCGCGGACGCGGCCGAACACTTCCGAGATCAAAAGGATCACGAAATGGAAAGGTTTTTTTTGTCGCAGTTCCATAATCCAGAGCGCCCACTTCCATTAACCGATCACTTGGCCGAATGGGCGGAGCTGAATAGGTTATATGGACTTGCCATGAAGGATGTCATGAGTCTTTTGTGTCCGAAAAGGCCTGAGCCGAAGAGTTATTTTGGCTTGGTGCAGCAGTTCCTTGGTGCGGTGCCGCATATCAATGCAATGAGGAGGTCGGCATGCCTAGAGGGTGCACGGATGGCTCTTGCCCGTGTCAAGACATACTGGGCGGAGATGAAGGCCACCAATGTTGCATCCCAAGATTCGGACGGAAGCCGAGTACCTGTCGAGCACTATTTTCAGGAATTTCTGCAGGGCGCTCGTTTAATAGAGACGCAGTGCTCGAAGGATATTATGTTCGAATAACATGTGTTATTGTGAAACAATGTATTGATGGAATATAAAAGCTTTTTATACTTGTGCCTTTCAAGAATTAAAATACCTCCTTTGCGGCCGCTAATGTATATGTATATATAACCTGAAAGATGGGAGTCGAATTTCTTCGTCGTCCGCATCCCAACCTTGCTGACCATAGTCCGACCAGGGCTCTCCTGATAAAGAGAGATACTTTAGTGAATTCAGGATGTCGCCAAAGGGCGAGTGCTGAAAGATGTCCGCGGTGGTGAACTCCATGATCGGCGCCCAATCGGATTCGATTGGGAGGGGCGCGGAAGGTTCGGAGTCCGGAGAGGAGTCCGGCACCTTGGAGTCACGAGCTTCGCAAAGGACAGGGTTGGTGTTCGGCTCAATCGCCGTAGATATTGCAGCCCCCGAGGCAGAGTCCAGCCACCCGTCCTCGATCAGTGCAATCGGCTCCGAACTAAGGGTCGGAGCTGGCACTGGTGCGGCCCCCAGGGCACTGTTCAGCGGCAGAGCTAGATCATGCCCATCGCGACAGTGCGGCACGCTCGGCTGTGGCTCGAACCCGTCGAAGATCAAGTCTCCGCGGACGTCAGCCGTATAGTTCAAACTTCCAAATCTAACCTGATGGTCAGGGGCGTAGCTTTCAATCTGCTCCAGATGGCCAAGCGAATTGGCCCGCAGTGCAAAGCCGCCGAATACAAAGATCTGCCCGGAGAGAAAAGTCTCACCCTGGACCGCATCGTTGTTGATGATCGGAGGAGCCATCGGGCCTAAAGATGACAACACAGAGAAACTCTCAATGAAAGCACCAATGTCGGTGTCAAAACCGGCGGATCTCGGGTAGGGGGTCCCGAACTATGCGTCTAGGCGGATGGTAACAGGAGACAAGGGACACGATGTTTTTACCCAGGTTCGGGCCCTCTCGATGGAGGTAAAACCCTACTCCTGCTTGATTAATATTGATGATATGGGTAGTACAAGAGTAGATCTACCACAAGATTAGAGAGGCTAAACCCTAGAAGCTAGCCTATGGTATGATTGTTGTTCGTCCTACGGACTAAAACCCTTCGGTTTATATAGGCACCGAAGAGGGTTAGGGTTACACAGAGTCGGTTACAATGGTAGGAGATCTACATATCCGTATCGCCAAGCTTGCCTTCCAAGCCAAGGAAAGTCCCATCCGGACACGGGACGAAGTCTTTAATCTTGTATCTTCATAGTCCAGGAGTCCGGCCAAAGGCTATAGTCCGGCCATCCGGACACCCCCTAATCTAGGACTCCCTCAGTAGCCCCTGAATCAGGCTTCAATGATGACGAGTCCAGCGCGCAGATTGTCTTCGGCATTGCAAGGTGGGTTCCTCCTCCGAATACTTCATAGAGGATTTTGAACACAAGGATGGTGTCCGGCTCTGCAAAATAAGTTCCACATACCACCGTAGAGAGAATAATATTTTCACAAATTAAATCTGCTGACATATTCCGCAGTGTGACATCACTCCATGGCCAAGCCTTTATTCGAATCGTTTTTACTATCCCAACTCAGCACGTTTAGCGAGGCGGTTTCCTTGGCACGTCTTGTTGAAGCAGAAATCGTGTCCCCTTATTCCAGGATTCTCATTAATACGGGCGTGGGTAACCCAGTCGTGCCCGTTGGCACGTCTCCTCTATCGAAGGCGAGTGCCGAACGGTCACGGGGAAGGCTCTTGGTATTCAACCTCTTTATAAAGAGACCAAGGCTCCACTCCTTTCTTTCAATCTCAATCGAATCCGCCCCTCGCCTCGAGTTCCAACACCCAAAGCTCCAGATTCAGGCGCTTCGGACCTTCGATGATGTCCGGCTCCGACCTGCAAGGCCGGTGGATGCCTTCCTCCATTACGGAAGAAAACGTGCTAAAGCTAAGAGATGCCAGTTATCTAACCGGCAAAATTTCACATAGGCTGCCTGCCCAAGGGCAGGTTATTCCCACTCGCAAGCCTGGCGAAAGTGTGGTGTTCGCGTCTCACTTCCTTCGGGGGCTAGGTTTCCCGACGGACCCCTTCGTGAGGGGGCTCATGTTTTACTATGGGTTGGAATTTTGTGACTTGGATCCGGAGTCCATCCTCCACATCTCATCGTTCATTATCGTATGCGAAGCCTTCCTCCGCATTACCCCTCACTTCGGATTGTTGCTCAAGACCTTCAAAGTGGAGCCAAAAATGATCAAGGGGCAGAAGGCAGAGTGCGGAGGGGCTGTTATAAGCAAGAATGCTGATGCTCCATGGCCCGAGGGCTCTTTTCAAGAGGAGCTCAACCTATGGCAACAAGAGTGGTTTTATATCACAGCTCCCAGGGGCACCAAATAGGTGGCGCCACCTGCCTTTCGCTCGAGTCCTCCACCGCAGCTGGCGTCATGGGTCAATAAAGGACTTGACTGGGGGCCGTCCAAGGACGTGCCCTTTTTGCAGGGCCGCATTCAAGACCTCCTAGAGAGAGAGATCACTTTGGTCATAGTAGCGTAGGTCATGCTGATTCGTCGCACCCTGCCCTGCAAACGTCGCCCCCTCCGCCTGTGGGAATTTAACCCGGAGGGACCACGAGCTCTCCAACATTTTATGGGCGCGACGCCCGTGGAGATGTACAAGCTTTTCTTTGGATCACAAGCTATGTGTCCGGACTTGACCGAGGACGCAGGTTTGAGCTGCAATCGCCGGGATACTCAAGTAAGTAGCCCTGTACCCGGGCACTCTATCCCACATTTATCATGAACTGGCCCTTTAAAAGAGTTGTCCCTTGAACAGGAGTGGATAGCGAAAGCAAAGTTAATCAGGTGTCCGGCCCCCCTCCCTGAGACCACGCCGGATCCCGTGTTAACCAGGATGCTGGAGGTTGTGCCTTCGGAAGAAGGTGAAGGGGGGAACGAGGAAGCTGCCGCCTCCGCGAAGGAGGCTGTCAGGAAAGGAGGGATCGAGAATCCCTCCATCCAATGGAAGAAGAGGACCGCCTCTGAAGACCCGGAGATCATGATCTCAAAGCGGGGGAAGAAATCTTCGTCAGAGGGTCCTGCGCCGAGAGATGCCTCGGCGTATTGTGCTCCCAAGGGGATCAGCCCTCCACCGAGCCGTAAGTAAAAAGGGGAGTTTTTTCTAAAATAAAGGATATCCCTGCCCTATTTCTGATGAAGATAACCGAAATTTTACCTTGTAGTTCGGATCTCAGCCCTACTCAGCAGAGCTCGTCTTTAGGGGATCTTCGTCCGGAGATGATGGAGAGCGAAACGCTTCCCCCTGCCGTACCGTCTTGCGAGGCGGGCGACCCTAAGGTGTCGTCGCGGAGGGTTTCTCTGAGTCCGGCAGGGCCGGAAGGCAGTCATATGTCCCCCCAAAGCCCTCCACGTCCGGCCTTCGAAAAAGGCCATCGGACGAGTCCGGCACCACCTGGTGTACGGTCGGAGGAGCTGAAGGATCTGCTCGGGCGAGCGTCTATCTCAGAAGATCACCGTGCGTTAATGGGTACGGTGATTGAAAGGATTTCATCTGCTGAGAGCGGATTGCATGAAGCCGTCAGAAGTTTACTAACAGGCTTTGAGGTACGCAAAATGATGTACCTTCTGACAGTTCCGCATATAAAATGCGCCCTGTGTAGATAGTAGCCCCTGAGGCTCGGTGTGTTGTCAAAAAATGACAGCGCACCGAGGATCATAATCCCAGGTATTATATGTCGCCCTTTCTATGTAGGTGGCGAAGGGTTCGGTGGCTAGCCGAACTGATGAATTTGCCGAACTAAAGCGGCAACTTGACGTGGCGGATGCTGACATCACGCTTGTCAATAAGCGACTTGACGAGTCACAAGGTATGCAATTTCTCCGCGGACACCTGGTAAGGGAGCTTGATGACCGTGCCTTACAGCATGTATGCTTGATGCAGATGGTGCCGCTGCCATGGAGAACCTTCGGGCGGAGCTCGCCCGAGCCAAGGAGCAGGCCAGAAAGAGTGATGTGGCTGCCTTAAAGGCAGCCGAAGAGCTAAAAGCCGAACAGGCTGCTCACTGCCGAAGCAAGAAGGAAATGGATGAGATGGCCGTGAAGTTGAAGAATGCTGCCGACCGCTGCAAGCTTCTTGAAAAAGAAGATCGAGCAGTACAAGAGGACCTGAAGAAGGCCACTACCAAGGCCAAGGATGCTCGCTCTGTGATGAGAGCTATGAAGGAGGAGCTGCGTCAGGCCGGAGATATCGCGACTAGAAAGCCCTTTCTGCTGCGGAGGAAATTCGTGGATCCTAAATATGCTCAGTTGGACCGGTTGTGGAGTGCGGAGGATGCTTATCTGGACTTGGCGGCAAGTGCCGCGGACGCGGCCGAACACTTCCGAGATCAAAAGGATCACGAAATGGAAAGGTTTTTTTTGTCGCAGTTCCATAATCCAGAGCGCCCACTTCCATTAACCGATCGCTTGGCCGAATGGGCGGAGCTGAATAGGTTATATGGACTTTCCATGAAGGATGTCATGAGTCTTTTGTGTCCGAAAAGGCCTGAGCTGAAGAGTTATTTTGGCTTGGTGCAGCAGTTCCTTGGTGTGGTGCCGCATATCAATGCAATGAGGAGGTCGGCATGCATAGAGGGTGCGCGGATGGCTCTTGCCCGTGTCAAGACATACTGGGCGGAGATGAAGGCCACCAATGTTGCATCCCAAGATTCGGACGGAAGCCGAGTACCTGTCGAGCATTATTTTCAGGAAGTTCTGCAGGGCGCTCGTTTAATAGAGACGCAGTGCTCGAAGGATATTATGTTCGAATAACATGTGTTATTGTGAAACAATGTATTGATGGAATATAAAAGCTTTTTATACTTGTGCCTTTCAAGAATTAAAATACCTCCTGTGCGGCCGCTAATGTATATGTATATATAACCTGAAAGATGGGAGTCGAATTTCTTCGTCGTCCGCGTCCCAACCTTACTGACCATAGTCCGTCCAGGGCTCTCCTGATAGAGAGAGAGACTTTAGTGAATTCAGGATGTCGCCAAAGGGCGAGTGCTGAAAGATGTCCGCGGTGGTGAACTCCATGATCGGCGCCCAATCGGATTCGATTGGGAGGGGCGCGGAAGGTTCGGAGTCCGGAGAGGAGTCCGGCACCTTGGAGTCACGAGCTTCGGAAAGGACAGGGTTGGTGTTCGGCTCAATCGCCGTAGAGATTGCAGCCCCCGAGGCAGAGTCCAGCCACCCGTCCTCGATCAGTGCAATCGGCTCCGAACTAAGGGTCGGAGCTGGCACTGGTGCGGCCCCTAGGGCACTGTTTAGCAGCAGAGCTAGATCATGCCCATCGCGACAGTGCGGCACGCTCGGCTGTGGTTCGAACCCGTCGAAGATCAAGTCTCCGCGGACGTCAGCCGTATAGTTCAAACTTCCAAATCTGACCTGATGGTCAGGGGCGTAGCTTTCAATCTGCTCCAGATGGCCAAGCGAATTGGCCCGCAGTGCAAAGCCGCCGAATACAAAGATCTGCCCGGGGAGAAAAATCTCACCCTGGACCGCATCGTTGTTGATGATCGGAGGAGCCATCGGGCCTAAAGATGACAACACAGAGAAACTCTCAATGAAAGCACCAATGTCGGTGTCAAAACCGGCGGATCTCGGGTAGGGGGTCCCGAACTGTGCGTCTAGGCGGATGGTAACAGGAGACAAGGGACACGATGTTTTTACCCAGGTTCGGGCCCTCTCGATGGAGGTAAAACCCTACTCCTGCTTGATTAATATTGATGATATGGGTAGTACAAGAGTAGATCTACCACGAGATTAGAGAGGCTAAACCCTAGAAGCTAGCCTATGGTATGATTGTTGTTTGTCCTTCGGACTAAAACCCTTCGGTTTATATAGGCACCGAAGAGGGTTAGGGTTACACAGAGCCGGTTACAATGGTAGGAGATCTACATATCCGTATCGCCAAGCTTGCCTTCCACGCCAAGGAAAGTCCCATCCGGACATGGGACGAAGTCTTCAATCTTGTATCTTCATTGTCCAGGAGTCCGGCCAAAGGCTATAGTCCGGCCATCCGGACACCCCCTAATCCAGGACTCCCTCAGTGGGGGTCCCAAGGGAGGTGATTGAGCATCACCTGAATGTGTGCCCCAATGTATGCCCTATGAAACAGAAGGTGAGGCGGCAATCCACGGAGAAGCAGGCCTTCACCGTCCAAGAAACCCGCAAGCTGGAGGCAGCAGGTGTTATTCGCGAGGTTCGCTACCCCGAATGGCTGGCAAACCCCATTGTTGTGCCACAAAAGGGGGGAAAGGAGCGCATGTGTGTCGATTTCACCAACCTCAACAAGGCCTGCCCCCAAGATCCGTTCCCGCTTCCCCACATCGACCAGATCATCGACTCCACTGCCGAGTGTGACCTGCTATGTTTCCTGGATGCGTTTTCGGGTTATCACCAGATCAAGATGGCGGTGGAAGACGTGGAGAAGACAGCCTTCCTGACCCCATGTGGGGTGTACTGCTACATTTGCATGTCGTTCGGGTTGCGCAAAGCGGGCACGACCTTCCAACGGCTGATGCACATTGCCTTGGGCCGGCAGCTCGGGAAGAACACCGAGGCTTACGTCGACGACATTGTGGTGAAATCTTGGGAGGCAAGGACCTTGATCCAGGACTTGGAGGAGACCTTCGTGAGCCTCCGCCAGGTGGACCTGCGACTCAACCCCGAGAAGTACGTGTTCGGCGTCCCTTCCAGCAAGCTGCTGGGCTTCCTCATGTCCCATAGGGGGATCGAGGCCAACCCTGAAAAGGTCAAGGCGATCGAAGACATGAGTCCACCGCAGACCCTCAGAGAAATGCAAAAGCTCGCCGGTCGCGTGACTGTGTTAGGATGCTTCATCTCCAAGCTGGGGGAGCGCACCCTATCGTTCTTCAAGCTGATGAAGAAAAGGGCCCATTTGAGTGGACAGAGGAGGCCGACCAAGCGTTTCAAGACCTCAAGAAATACCTGACCAGCCCTCCCGTGATGGTGGCGCCGCGCCCTCTCGAGCCCCTGGTGCTCTACCTTTTCGCCACTCCCTACTCCGCCAGCGCGGTCCTGGTGGCGGTTTGGGAGGAGTGCCAGGCTAAGGCCGTGTCCCGCCCAGCTACGGCCTCAGCCGGGGCGACACAAGACCAGGAAAGCCTCGCGAGGACCACGACGACAACAGCGGGGGACCAAGCTCAGCAGAAAGATGCCCCCTGGGCTGAAGACGTAGGCCATGCCAGCGCACCCACCCTTGTCGAGCACCCGATCTACTTTGTCAGCATGGAGTTGCGGGATGCAAGGGCACGGTACCCCATGCCTCAGAAGCTCTTACTCGCGCTCTTGGTGGCCTCGCGCAAGCTGCGACACTACTTTCAAGGTCACCCCATCAAGGTCGTCTCGGCCTACCCGTTGGAGAGGCTACTCAGGAGCCCCAACTCCGCTGGGAGATTCGCCGAATGGAACATCGAGCTGCAGGCATTTCAATTGGAGTTTAGCACAACCAGGGTCATCAAGGGAGCCGCACTTGCTGATTTCGTGGCTGAGTCGACGGATGCACCAGAGCTCAAGATGGGCGAGGATCGGTCTCTCTCCCCAGGAAGTGAGGCACCAGATGGCTGGGTCATGTATTTCGATGGTGCCTTCTCGCGGCAGGGTGCGGGAGCTGGTACGGTGCTTATATCACCCACTCAGGACAAGCTCTACTACGCCGTACAACTCTATTTCTAGCAGGGCGAGAAGGTCTCCAACAACATAGCAGAATACGAGGGCCTCATAGCAGGCCTGAAAGCTGCAGCAGTACTGGGAGTGAAGCGCCTCGTCATCAAGGGCGATTCACAACTCCTCTTCAACTTCTCCAACAAGGTGTACGAGCCAAAGGACGAGCACATGGAAACATATCTCGCGGAAGTACGCAAGATGGAGAAGCAGTTTTGGGGGCTGGAGTTGCAGCATGTGCCCCGCGGCACCAACCAAGAGGCTGATGACATCGCCAGGAGGGAATCCAAATGGCTTGTTGGGGAACGTAGTAATTTCAAAAAATTTCCTACGCACATGCAAGATCATGGTGATGCATAGAAACGAGAGGGGAGAGTGTTGTCCACGTACCCTAGTAGACCGTAAGCGGAAGCGTTATGACAACGCGGTTGATGTAGTCGTACGTCTTCACGATCCGACCGATCCAAGTACCGAACGTAAGACACCTCCGAGTTCAGCACACGTTCAGCTCGATGACGATCCCTGGACTCCGATCCAGCAAAGTGTCGGGGATGAGTTCTGTCAGCACGACGGCGTGGTGACGATGATGATGTTCTACCGGCGCAGGGCTTTGCCTAAACTCCGCGACGATATGACCGAGGTGGAATATGGTGGAGGGGGGCACCGCACACGGCTAAGGAACGATCTTGAAGATCAACTTGTGTGTTCTAGGGTGCCCCTGCCCCCGTATATAAAGGAGGGAGGGGGGAGGTGCGGCCGGCCACCTAGGGGTGGGCCTGGAGGAGTCCTACTCCCACCGGGAGTAGGACTCCCCCCTCTTGCCTTGGTGGAGAAGGAAAGGGGGAGGGGAAAGAGGAAAGGGGGGCGCCGCCCCCCCTTCCTTGTCCTATTCGGACTAGGGGGAGGGGGCGTGCGGCCTACCATGGCCGGCCCTCCTCTTCTCCCTCATGGCCCACTAAGGCCCATTAACCCCCGGGAGGGTTCCGGTAACCCCCCGGTGTTCCGGTAAAATCCCGATTTCACCCGGAACCATTCCGATGTCCAAACATAGGCTTCCAATATATCAATCTTTTTGTCTCGACCATTTCAAGACTCTTCGTCATGTCCGTGATCACATCCGGGACTCCGAACAAACTTCGGTACATCAAAACTTATAAACTCATAATAAAACTGTCATCGTAACATTAAGCGTGCGGACCCTACGTGTTCAAGAACTATGTAGACATGACCTAGAACTATTCTCGGTCAATAACCAATAGCGGAACCTGGATGCTCATATTGGCTCCTACATATTCTACGAAGATCTTTATCGGTCAAACTGCATAACAACATACGTTGTTCCCTTTGTCATCGGTATGTTACGTGCCCGAGATTCGATCGTCGGTATCTCAATACCTAGTTCAATCTCGTTACCGGCAAGTCTCTTTACTCGTTACGTAATGCATCATCCTGTAACTAAGTCATTAGCTACATTGCTTGCAAGGCTTATAGTGATGTGCATTACCGAGAGGGCCCAGAGATACCTCTCCGACAATCGGAGTGACAAAACCTAATCTCGAAATACGCCAACCCAACATGTACCTTTGGAAACACCTGTAGTACTCCTTTATAATCACCCAGTTAAGTTGTGACGTTTGGTAGCACCCAAAGTGTTCCTCCGGTAAACGGGAGTTGCATAATCTCATAGTTACTGGAACATGTATAAGTCATGAAGAAAGCAATAGCAATATACTAAACGATCAAGTGCTAGGCTAACGGAATGGGTCATGTCAATCACATCATTCTCCTAATGATGTGATCCCATTAATCAAATGACAACACATGTCTATGGTTAGGAGACATAACCATCTTTGATTAATGAGCTAGTCAAGTAGAGGCATACTAGTGACTATATGTTTGTCTATGTATGTAGCATGAATAATAAACATTTATCATGATATGAGGAAATAAATAATAACTTTATTATTGCCTCTAGGGCATATTTCCTTCAGTCTCCCACTTGCACTAGAGTCAATAATCTAGATTACACAGTAATGATTCTAACACCCATGGAGTCTTGGTGCTGATCATGTTTAGCTCGTGAAAGAGGCTTAGTCAACGGGTCTGCAACATTCAGATCCGTATGTATATTGCAAATCTCTATGTCTCCCACTTGGACTTGGTCCCGGATGGAATTGAAGCATCTCTTGATGTGTTTGGTCCTCTTGTGAAATCTGGATTCCTTTGCCAAGGCAATTGCACCAGTATTGTCACAAAAGATCTTCATTGGTCCCGATACACTAGGTATGACACCTAGATCGGAAATGAACTCCTTCATCCAGAATCCTTCATTTGCTGCTTCCGAAGCAGCTATGTACTTCGCTTCACATGTAGATCCCGCCACAACGTTTTGTTTAGAACTCCACCACTTACAGCTCTGCCGTTTAATAAAAACACGTATCCGGTTTGCGATTTAGAATCGTCCGGATCAGTGTCAAAGCTTGCATCGACGTAACCATTTACGACTAGCTCTTTGTCACCTCCATATACGAGAAACATATCCTTAGTCCTTTTCAGGTATTTCAGGATGTTCTTGACCGCTGTCCAGTGATCCACTCCTGGATTACTTTGGTGCCTTCCTGCCAAGCTTATTGCTAAGCACACGTCAGGTCTGGTACACAACATTGCATACATGAGAGAGCCTATGGCTGAAGCATAGGGAACATCTTTCATTTTCTCTCTATCTTCTGCTGTGGTCGAGCATTGAGTCTGACTCAACTTCACACCTTGTAGTACGGGTAAGAACCCTTTCTTTGCCTGATCCATTTTGAACTTTTTCAAAACTTTATCAAGGTATGTGCTTTGTGAAAGTCCTATTAAGCGTCTTGATCTATCTCTATAAATCTTGATGCCCAATATGTAAGCAGCTTCACCGAGGTCTTTCATAGAAAAACTTTTATTCAAGTATCCCTTTATGCTATCCAGAAATTCTATATCATTTCCAATTAATAATATGTCATCTACATATAATATCATAAATGCTACAGAGCTCCCACTCACTTTCTTGTAAATACAGGCTTCTCCAAAAGTCTGTATAAAACCATATGCTTTGATCACACTATCAAAGCGTTGATTCCAACTCCGAGATGCTTGCACCAGTCCATAAATGGATTGCTGGATCTTGCACACTTTGTTAGCACCTTTTGGTTCAACATAACCTTCTGGTTGCATAATATACAACTCTTCTTCCAGAAATCCATTCAATAATGCATTTTTGACATCCATTTGCCAAATTTCATAATCATAAAATGCAGCAATTGCTAACATGATTCGGACAGACTTAAGCATCGCTGCGGGTGAGAAAGTCTCATCGTAGTCAACCCCTTGAACTTGTCAAAAACCTTTCGCAACAAGTCAAGCTTTATAGACAGTTACATTACCATCAGCGTCAGTCTTCTTCTTAAAGATCCATTTATTCTCAATGGCTTGCCGATCATCGGGCAAGTCAACCAAAGTCCATACTTTGTTCTCATACATGGATCCCATCTCAGATTTCATGGCCTCTAGCCATTTTGTGGAATCTGGGCTCATCATCGCTTCCTCCTAGTTCGTAGGTTCATCATGGTCAAGTAACATGACTTCTAGAATAGGATTACCGTACCACTCTGGTGCGGATCTTACTCTGGTAGACCTACGAGGTTCAGTAGAAACTTGATCTGAAGTTTCATGATCAATATTATTAGCTTCCTCACTAATTGGTGTAGTTGTCACAGGAACCGGTTCTTGTGATGAAATACATTCCAATAAGGGAGCAGGTATAGTTACCTCATCAAGTTCTACTTTCCTCCCACTCACTTCTTTCGAGAGAAACTCCTTCTCTAGAAAGGATCCGAATTTAGCAACGAAAATGTTGCCCTCAGACCTGTGATAGAAGGTGTACCCAACAGTCTCTTTTGGGTATCCTATGAAGACACATTTCTCCGATTTGGGTTCGAGCTTATCTGGTTGAAGTTTCTTCACATAAGCATCGCAGCCCCAAACTTTAAGAAATGACAACTTTGGTTTCCTGCCAAACCACAGTTCATGAGGCATCGTCTCAACGGATTTTGATGGTGCCCTACTTAACGTGAATGCGGCCGTCTCTAAAGCATAACCCCAAAACGATAGCGGTAAATCAGTAAGAGACATCATAGATCGCACCATATCTAGTAAAGTATGATTACGACATTCGGACACACAATTTCGTTGTGGTGTTCTGGGTGGCGTCAGTTGCGAAACTATTCCGCATTGTTTCAAATGTAAACCAAACTCATAACTCAAATATTCTCCTCCATGATCAGATCATAGAAATTTTATTTTCTTGTTACGATGATTTTCCACTTCACTCTGAAATTCTTTGAACTTCTCAAATGTTTCAGACTTGTGTTTCATTAAATAGATATACCCATATCTGCTTAAATCATCTTTGAAGGTGAGAAAATAATGATACCCGCCGCGAGCCTCAACATTCATTGGACCACTGAGGGAGTCCTGGACTAGGGGGTGTCCGGACTGCCGGACTATCATCGTCCGCCGGACTCCAAGACTACGAAGATACAAGATTGAAGACTCCGTCCCGTGTCCGGATGGTACTTTCCTTGGCGTGGAATGCAAGCTTGGCGATACTGATATGTAGATCTCCTACCATTGTAACCGACTCTGTGTAACCCTAGCCTCCTCCGGTGTCTATACAAACCGGAGGGCTTTAGTCCGTAGGACACAGCATACATTACAACAATCATACCATAGGCTAGCTTTAGGGTTTCGCCTCCTTGATCTCGTGGTAGATCCACTCTTGTACTACCCATATCATCACTATTAATCAAGCAGGACGTAGGGTTTTACCTCCATCGAGAGGGCCCAAACCTGGGTAAAACATCGTGTCCCTCGTCTCCTGTTACCATCCGCCTAGACGCACAGTTCGGGACACCCTACCCGAGATCCGCCGGTTTTGACACCGACATTAGTGCTTTCATTGAGAGTTCCTCTGTGTCGTCACCGATAGGCCCGATGGCATCTTCAACCAACGACGCTGTCCAGGGTGAGACTTTTCTCCCCGGACAGATCTTCGTATTCGGCGGCTTCGCACTGCGGGCTAATTCGTTTGGCCATCTGGAGCAGATCCAAAGCTACGCCCCTGGCCGTCAGGTCAGATTCGGAAGCCTAAACTTCACGGCCGATGTCCACGGAGACTTGATCTTCGACGGACCCGAGCCACAGCCGAGCGCGCCGCACTGTTGCGATGGGTATGATGTAACTCTGCCGGCGAACAGTGCCTTGGTGGCCGCACGCGAATCCGCTCCAGCTATTAGACCGGAGACGATTGCCCAGATAGAGGATCGGTGGATGGACACCGCCTCGGGGGCTTCAACTACCACGGCGATGGAGCTGAACACTAGTCTTGTCCCTCGCAAAACTCGTGATTCCGAGGTGCCGGACTCCCTGCCGGACTCTGAACCCCCCGCGCCCCTACTGTCGGTGTCAAAACCGGCGGATCTCGGGTAGGGTGTCCCGAACTGTGCGTCTAGGCGGATGGTAACAGGAGACGAGGGACACGATGTTTTACCCAGGTTCGGGCCCTCTCGATGGAGGTAAAACCCTACGTCCTGCTTGATTAATATTGATGATATGGGTAGTACAAGAGTGGATCTACCACGAGATCAAGGAGGCTAAACCCTAAAGCTAGCCTATGGTATGATTGTTGTAATGTATGTTGTGTCCTACGGACTAATGCCCTCCGGTTTATATAGACACCGGAGGAGGCTAGGGTTACACAGAGTCGGTTACAATGATAGGAGATCTACATATCCGTATCGCCAAGCTTGCCTTCCACGCCAAGGAAAGTCCCATCCAGACACGGGACGGAGTCTTCAATCTTGTATCTTCATAGTCTTGGAGTCCGGCGGACGATAATAGTCCGGCTGTCCGGACACCCCCTAGTCCAGGACTCCCTCAGTAGCCCCTGAACCAGGCTTCAATGACGATAAGTCCGACGCGCATAATGTTCGGCATTGCAAGGCGGGTTCCTCCCTTGAATAATCCAGAGAAGATCATGAACACCAGGATAGTGTCCGGCTCTGCAAAATAAATTCCACATTCCACCGTAGAGAGAATAAAATGTACACTAGTTCAATCTGCTGACGTATTATGCGGCGTGACATCACACCGCAACCATGCCTTTGTTTGAATCGTTTTTTACTATACCACCTCAGCACGTTTAGCGAAGCAGTTTCCTTGGCACGTCTTGTCGAAGAAGAGATCGTGTTCCCCTTATTCCGGGATTCTCATCAATACGGACGTGGGTAACCCAACCGCGCCATTGATGGTGGCGCTTGGGAGATAAGCGAGTTTTACCAGGCCAGCGGGACGTATAGTTTCCGTCCGCCTATATATGAGGGATAAGGATTTACCTTCTCACCTATGCCTTCTTCCTCTCTTTGCTTATCCATCTCCGTGCACTCAAGCTCCAACGCCCAAGCTCGCGCATCTCGCCTCGACCTTCTCCGAATATGTCCGGAGCGGGAGGCAAGTGGTTGGCCTCCACCGTTAAGGAGGAGCACATCACCAAGCTGCGCAGCGCCGGATATCTCTCCGGCGATATCGCGCATCGGCTGCCCAACGAGGGGCAGCTCGTCCCTACCCCTGGGCCTCATAAGAGGGTCGTCTTCCTTCCCCACTTCCTCCGCGGACTGGGCTTTCCGCTCCATCCATTCGTCCGGGGGCTCATGTTCTATTACGGCCTGGATTTCCACGATTTGGCGCCGAACTTCATCCTCAACATCTCGGCGTTCATCGTCGTGTGCGAGGCCTTCCTCTGCATCCGGCCCCACTTCGGCCTGTGGCTCAAGACCTTCAACGTCAAGCCGAAGGTTGTGAAGGGCACGCAAGCGGAATGCGGAGGCGCCATGTTGGGTAAATTACCCAACGTCCTTTGGCTTGAAGGGGCCTTCGTGGACTCCGTCAAGGGGTGGCAATCGGGATGGTTCTACATCACCGAGCCACGCGAGCCCACATGGGCGGCGGCCCCCGAGTTTAGATCTGGCGTCCCCACGCAGCTCACCTCCTGGAAAGAGAAGGGCTTGCTGTGGGGCGATCCGAAGGAGGTGACGGGACTCCGAGCCTGCATCCACAAGCTGGTGAGCAATAAGCTCAGGCTTGTCGACGTGGTCCAAGTCATGCTCATCCGCCGGATCCTCCCATGCCAAGAACGGGCATTCAATCTGTGGGAGTTCAATCAGGAACAGCACCAGGCGCTGAGCGGGCTCTTCGATACGACATACGAAGGCGCCTGGAGGGTGCTGTTTAAGGGCGCCGAAGCCCCCGCATCCGCGACGGAAGGTCGCGGATTCAGCTCACAGCATCCAACTGACGAGGTAAGTGATTCAACCCTATTACGGGGCACTTTGTAGTAATCGAATTGATTATAAGAGGGTTTCATTCTTTCCTTTCCTTTGACAGGAATGGATGGAGAAGGCCAAGCAGCTTATCAGCCCGGCTCCCATGCCAGAAGACCCAGTGGACGCCCGTTTAGCAGGGCTGCTGGTTCCGGCACCGCATGTGGTGCCGGAGAAGAAGGCCAAGAAGGTGGCCGCGGGGACTCGAAAGAGTTCCCGCAATCAGGTGTCCGACGACGAGGCGGACTCCTCCCCCGAAGACGAGGAGGAGGAGGATTCTCTCCCAGAAGAGGGAGAGAAGAAGAGGAAGGCTTCCCCCATAGGGGAGGCCGAAGGGTCCAAGAGGGGGAGAACTATGCCCCCCGACAGTTTCGCCAATACTACCGTTGGCGAGGATGAGTGGCCTCCAAGGGCCAGGCGTCCGGCGAGATCGTAAGTATCCGGATCCTTGATATGCAATATCTTTTATGTCGCGTAGTGTCCTTCTAATGCCGCATTCTGTCCGTAGTCCGGCTGATGATGATCTCCCCACTTCATCAAGCGAGTCCTTGGCCCCGTCGGATGTGGATTCACTTCCGACGGCCACTACCCCCCGCGCCGGCGAGGACGCCGAGGTGGGATCCCGGAGAGGGACCCATCAGGAGGAGGCTCCGGAGGCGCCGTCAGGCAGCCTCCCGGACTTTGCGCCGGAGTCTACATCGGAACCCACAGTGGTTCCAGAGTCCGGCAAGCGGCCCCTTCGAAAGAAGGGCAAGACCGTGACACCGGCGGCCTCCGTCCAACCGGAGGCGCCGGATAACTTGTTGGAGGCGCTTAAAGGCGCTTCCATCGAGGAAGAACACCGCACTATCATGAGTGCGGTGATTCAAAAGGTTCAGCTCGCCAAAAGCAGGCTGACCGAAGCCTGTAGCAGCCTTCTAACAGGCTTTGAGGTAAGAAGTTAAAGTTATGTAATGTAATACCGCATAGACAGTAGCCCCTGATGCTCAGTTTGGTGTTCGGAAAGAAAAAGCCGGACTGAGGATCTAACAAGATATACGCAGGGTTGCTAAAACTTTGTCAATATGGGTTTGCAGGCTGCGCTGCTAACCTCTACCGCACTAACGGCGGAGGTCCATGTGCTAAAGCAGGATCTCGAGCGGTCTGAAAGAGAGCTCGGCCATGCGAAGAAGCAGCTCAAGGACAAAGAAGGTGAGTAACACCACTTTGAATAGTTACCTTACAGAAAAGGATTTTGGTTGCAATAAAATTAACGAGGATAATATGGGAATTGCAGGGGCCACAAACGAGGTGGCAGCCCTGAAGGAGGCTGTGTCCGTGGCCGAGTGCAGTGCGGCCGCAAAGCGGGAAGAGCGAGAGAAGCAGGAGGCACGGGTGGCGGAAGTACGGCAAGAGCTCCAGGCTCTCATGGAGAAGCATGAGAGTTTGGAGCGTGACTCCAAGACTCGAGAGTCTGAGCTTGCCTCGGCTCTCGAAAGTGCCAAGTCCGCCAAGGCCGAGGCCCGTAAGGCCCTTCAGGAGGTTGAAGATGTGAAAAAGATAGCGGCGGGTAAGGCATTTTTCATGCAAAGCAAGCATGTTAATGTAAAATACCGGACACTTACCCGCATTCGGAGCTCTCCAGGGGCGTTTGCAGATCTGCCGCGTAGTGCGTCCGATGCCGCCGCATTCTATCGTGGCGAGGAGGGGAGCTCGACGGAGAAAGTCTTCTGGTCTCAGTACACTGAGGCCGGACACCCGGTGCCCCCGAGCGACCAGCTGAAGCAGCTGGTCGAACTCCACAAGGTAGCTGAGGAGGCCATGAGGGGCCTTATAGTCCGGTTGTGGCCTGGACAAGCCATGTCTGGGAGCTACTTTGGCCTCGTGCGGCGGCTGGTGGATGCATGCCCCTGGGTGGAGGTCATCAAGCACTCCGCCTGTATTGGAGGTGCTCGTCTGGCCCTTGCCCGCACAAAGGTGCATTGGGGCAGGTTGGATGCGGAGAAGCTTCTCACGGAGCCACCGCCACCGGGCAAGGAGTATCGTACGCCTGAAATGTATTATAAAACTGTCCTGAAGGGAGCCCGAAATATTGCGGATGAGTGCCCCAAAAATGTAGTCTTTGAGTAAACTCGCTGTGTATTATCCTGTGCGCTGAGAACTGTGTTCATATGCGCCTTGAGCAACGCTTTTTTAATTTAAAATATTACCTTCTGTGCGGCCGTTTATAAAATCTGAGAGATGGCAAGTCGTTGGCTTCAGCCCCCAAGCCACGAGTGCTGGGGTGTTCGGGATAAACTTGAGCACTCTTGTTCCCATTGTTGGGTCCATCGAGGGAGGCGCTCAACACAACAAACAAGGCAACCGGACTTATAATGCTTGAACACTCTTACTTAGCCATAGAATTCTATAATTTTAAATTTCGGCGAAGCCCCTGGTATTCGGAAGACCGAATCCGGGGCGCTATCCATGCCTTCGTCGGACATTGTCCGAAACTTCGCTCGAAGCGGCGTGGGTCTTTAAGGACCCGAAAAAACCTCTCGAACAGCGACCAGTCTCTCGCCTTATCATGCCGGTCAGTTTTAGCTTTCTCCACTGAGGCACTTGCCCGGCTCAACCGGGGCGCAATCGCAGTGGTTCTCCCAGTGCAACCTTAGCCGACAGAACGGAACGTAAGGCACCAAAACGTGGGAGCCGGGCAAACCCAACTATTGACCCAAGACATGATTCGGAGCCGATTCATTTAATGCTATAAGTTCGGGGTGCCGCACTTATGAAAGTGTTCGGACTTATCACACCATAGAGTGGGGAACATAAGCCCCTGGCGTATTAGGCCGTACCAAAATATACGGGCGCAAGATGTCATATAATGAGCATATATATACAAAAGGTAGTGCAATTGCAATCAAAAAGGTGCTGCATTATTTATGAAAGAAAGTCTGCTAGGAGAGCGGACTGATACAAATAGTGCGGCAAGCAAGGGATTTGGACTAAGTAAACATGTCCCCCTCCAGGGGTGAGCTGCGGACTTGGTGTATATAATCGAATTTAATGCTCGTAATTGAGACCACCTGAGTGTTCGTCGCAGCCTTCTTCAGTCCCTGACTATTGCATCATGAGTTCGGCAGGTTCGCCGCCGGACAGGGCTTCTGGTTAACGGAGTCCTGTGTACATAAAAGAAGGAAAACAAAAAATAAAAAAAAGGGGGGCACACTTGCGACCCCCGGTGTGGTCGAACCGCACTCTGGGTCCGTTGCGATCGTGCCCCCTCCCCTGTGCCCATGGTATCTCCAAAGCGTAATGATGTACGCGGAGTGTTATTATTGCGATCATGCGCGGGCGAGGGTTGGGGCCGCATTGCTACGCATGCTCTGATCGCGCCAGGTGGTCTTGGTTGGTATTGCTTCGGGCGCGTTTTGCTGTATCCGGCTGTTTAACGGCCGGACTGGAGAGTTGCCTTAAGAGGTTACTCTGTACTTCTGCCGCGAGAGCCGCTGTATGTTCCTCCGTTTGGAGGGAGCGTTCTGTATTCCCATTGACCGTGATGACTCCACGAGGGCCTGGCATCTTGAGCTTTAGGTATGCATAATGCGGCACCGCGTTGAATTTTGCAAACGGGACTATGTCGAAGATTAACTCTTCGCTCCGGAAATTATCCGGGGATCCGAAGACCACTTCCAGTGTGACTGAGCCTGTACAGTTGGCTTCCACTCCTAGTATGACACCTTTAAAGGCTGTCTTTGTAGGTTTAATCCTTGAGGGGTCTATGCCCATTTTGCGCACTGTATCCTGATAAAGCAGGTTCAGGCTACTGCCGCCGTCCATCAGGACTCTCGTGAGGTGAAATCCATCGACTATTGGGTCTAAAACCAATGCGGCGAATCCGCCATGGCGTATGCTGGTCGGATGGTCTCTTCGATCGAAAGTGATCGGACAAGAGGACCATGGATTGAACTTCGGGGCGACTGGCTCCATCGCATAGACGTCCCTTAGTGCGCGTTTCCTCTCCCTCTTGGGTATATGGGTCGCGTATATCATATTCACCGTCCGCACTTGTGGGGGAAAACCCTTCTGTCCTCTATTGTTCGGCGGTCGGGTCTCTTCCTCATCGTCGCTCTTTAGCCCCTTGTCATTGTTTTCGGCAATTAACTTGCCGGCCTGCTTGAACACCCAGCAATCTCTATTAGTGTGGTTAGCTGGCTTTTTAGAGGTGCCATGTATCTGGCATAAGCGGTCGAGTATTCGGTCCAGATTGGACGGACCCGGAGTGGTTCTTTTGAATGGCTTCTTCCGCTGACCGGGTTTAGAGCCTCGGAATCCGGCGTTGACTGCCGTATCCTTCTTATCGTCGCCGTTAATGTGGCATTTGTTTTTGTTTCGACGTGACCTGCCATTGTTGTCGTTAGTACACAGACTGCCAAAAATTTTACGGAGATTGTTGCTGCGAGCTAGCCAGCTGTCCTCTCCCGCGCAAAAGCGGGACATTAACGATGTGAGGGCTGCCATGGATTTCGGCTTTTCCTGCCCCAGGTGCCGGGCTAGCCATTCGTCCCGGATGTTATGCTTGAAGGCTGCAAGGGCCTCTATGTCCGGACAGTTGACGATTTGGTTTTTCTTTGTCAAGAATCGTGTCCAGAATTGTCTGGCCGATTCGTTTGGCTACTGAATAATGTGGCTTAGGTCATCAGCGTCTCGTGGTCGCACATACGTGCCCTGGAAGTTGTCGAGGAATGCGGCTTCCAGGTCTTCCCAGCACCCAATTGACTCTGCGGGCAAGCCATTTAGCCAATGCCGAGCTGGTCCTTTAAGCTTGAGTGGTAGATACTTGATGGCATGGAGATCGTCGCCGTGGGCCATGTGGATGTGGAGAAGATAATCTTCTATCCAAACCGCGGGGTTTGTTGTGCCATCGTAGGATTCGATGTTTACGGGTTTAAACCCTTCGGGGATTTGATGATCCATTACTTCGTCAGTGAAGCATAGCAGGTGTGCGGCGCCTCTGTATTGAGCAATATCGCGACGCAGCTAGAGAGAGCGCTGTCTGCTGTGCTCGGCCCGGCCGGGGTTATTGTATCCGGCGCGACGGTATTCGTCGTGGGTCGTGGGGCGCCCACGTGATTCATAGATGGATCTGGATTGTCTTGCTTTGTCCTCCAATATGTCTCGCAAGTCCGGCGCGTTCCCTCTTGGCTTTGTACTTTTGGAGCGATGCCGGGGTACGGTCTTGGCTGGGGGCCTGGATGCCTCTCTGTCACGACCACGGGGTGGTCGGTCGGCCATATCGTGCGCTGGTGATGGAGGTATGTATGCTTCCTCCTCTAATCGGGGGAGCAGCTTGCGTCTTGGATAGCTTTTGGAGGGGCGTTCGAGTCTGTACTCTTCGGCCGCGAGGACCTCGGTCCATCGATCGGCCAGCAGGTCCTGGTCAGCTTGAAGCTGCTGCTGCTTTTTCTTTAGGCTGTTTTCCATGGCGATAAGCCTGTGTTTAAAACGCTCTTGTTCGACGGGATCCTCGGGCACGACGAATTCGTCATCGTTGAGGCTTGCCTCGTCTTCGGAGGGAGGCATATAGTTGTAATCCTCAACCTCTTCGTCCGCCGCCCTCTCCTGAGGGCTTGCTTCTGCATCCTCCTGCGCTGAGTCTTGCTGGAGGGGGTTGTCTTCGGCACTTTCTGGGGTATTATTATCTCCTGTGCCGGAATCTCCATTCTTGCTGTGGCGGGATTTAGAGCGGCGCCGCTGACGCCGGCGCTTGGGCTGTTTCTTTAAAGAATTTGCCTCCGCTGTTTCTTCGCCGTCCCCATCTTTTGGGGTATCCACCATGTATATGTCATATGACGAGGTGGTCTTCCAGTGTCCTGTAGGCGCTGGTTCCTATTCGTCTCCGGCATCGTCGTCCATAGCGTCGATGTCTTCGGAGTCATAGTCTAGCATGTCGGTTAGATTGTCGACAGTGGCTACAAAGTGGGTGGTGGGTGGGCTCTGAATTTCTTCGTCGTCCGTACCCCAACCATCCTGGCCATAGTCCGGCCAGGGCTCTCCTGATAACGAGAGGTGCTTTAGTGAATTCAGGATGTCGCCAAAAGGCGAGTATTGGAAGATGTCCGCGGCGGTGAATTCCATAACCGGCGCCCAATCTGATTTGGTTGGTAGGGGCGTGGGAGGTTCGGAGTCCGGCAAGAAGTCCGGCACCTCGGAATCACGAGTTTTGCGAGGGACAACATCTGTGTTCGGCTCCATCGCCGTGGAAGTTCAAGCCCCCGAGGCGGTGTCTATCCACCGATCCTCTATCCGGGCAATCGGCTCCGGACTAATGGCCGGAGAGGATTCGTGTGCGGCCACCAAGGCACTGTTCGGCGGTAGAGCAAGATCATGCCCATCGCAACAGTGCGGCGCTGGGCTGTGGCTCGGGTCCGTCGAAGATCAAGTCTCCGTGGACATCGGCCGTGAAGTTTAGGCTTCCGAATCTGACCTGACGGCCAGGGGCATAGCTTTCGATCTGCTCCGGATGGCCAAGCGAATTAGCCCGCAGTGCGAAGCCGCCGAATATGAAGGTCTGTCCGGGGAGAAAAGTCTCACCCTGGACAGCGTCGTTGATTGAAGATTCCATCAAGCCTATCGGTGACGACACAGAGGAACTCTCAATGAAAGCACCAATGTCGGTGTCAAAACCGGCGGATCTCGGGTAGGGGGTCCCAAACTGTGCGTCTAGGCGGATGGTAACAGGAGACGAGGGACACGATGTTTTACCCAGGTTCGGGCCCTCTCGATGGAGGTAAAACCCTACGTCCTGCTTGATTAATATTGATGATATGGGTAGTACAAGAGTGGATCTACCACGAGATCAAGGAGGCTAAACCCTAAAGCTAGCCTATGGTATGATTGTTGTAATGTATGTTGTGTCCTACGGACTAATGCCCTCCGGTTTATATAGACAACGGAGGAGGCTAGGGTTACACAGAGTCGGTTACAACGGTAGGAGATCTACATATCTGTATCGCCAAGCTTGCCTTCCACGCCAAGGAAATTCCCATCCGGACACGGGACGGAGTCTTCAATCTTGTATCTTCGTAGTCTTGGAGTCCGGCGGACGATAATAGTCCGGCTGTCCGGACACCCCCTAGTCCAGGACTCCCTCACCTACCGACCAAATCGGATTGGGCGCCGGTTATGGAATTCACCGCCACGGACATCTTCCAATACTCGCCTTTTGGCGACATCCTGAATTCACTAAAGCATCTCTCGTTATCAGGAGAGCCCTGGCCAGGATGGTTGGGATACGGGCGACGAAGAAATTCAGAGCCCACCCACCACCCACTTTGTAGCCACTGTCGACGACTTAACCGACATGCTAGACTACGACTCCGAAGTCATCGACGCTATAGACGACGACGCCGGAGACGATCAAGAAATAGCGCCCATAGGGCACGCGAGGACCACCTCGTCATATGACATATACATGGTGGATACCCCAAAAGAGAGCGATAACGAGGACCAACGGGCCGCGGCAGAGGATAACCCCGCCGATAAACAACCAAAACGGCGGCGCAGACGCCGCCCTAAGCCCCGCCTCGACAACAACAACGCTCCTAAGGACCACGCATTACAGCAGGGCACAAAAGTGGACGACGAGCATGTAGATAAGCAACCGTCCGAACAGGACGAGTCAGATAATCAGTCCAGGCCCGGCGAAAACGACGGTTTGGACGATCTCACGCCGGACACGCCGCCGGAAGCCAAAAACCTTCGGAAAAGACTCGTCAACACTGCAAGAAGCTTGAAGAAAGAAAAACGGAAGCTCAAAACAGCGGAAGACACACTCAGAATGAGGTGGAGCAAAGTACTCAAAACCGCGGATAAATACGGCAATGTCCACCAATCAAAGAGCTACCCGAAGTGCAAGCTGCTACCAGAATTCGACGACGAGGCTATAGAGCCCCCACAGTCAAAAAATAAAGAGGCAGCCCGGTTGGATAGACAGCCGGATGACAGGCCAAATTCTGAAAGCGGCGCCACACATAAACCAACCAACGAACTTGGAAGGACAGATGGCCCAGCCAGGTCCATCTACGGGCCAAAGAAGAAGGCCCAAGAAGCAAGGCAACACGTCAAGTGTCTGAAGATAGCGGCACACCCAAATACAGGGGTGCCGCACACCCACTATGTTTCACCGATGAGGTGCTGGACCATGAATTCCCAGCAGGATTTAAACCCATAAACATAGAGGCCTACGATGGAACAACAGACCCTGGAGTCTGGATAGAAGATTATATACTACATATACACATGGCCAGAGGAGACGATCTCCACGCCATAAAATACCTACCCCTCAAGCTCAAAGGGCCAGCCCGCCACTGGCTTAAAAGCCTCCCAGAAAACACTGTTGGAAGTTGGGAAGAGCTCGAGGACGCGTTTAGAGCAAATTTTCAAGGGACTTATGTCCGCCCTCCGGACGCAGATGATCTAAGTCATATAACTCAACAGCCCGTGAGTCAACGCGGAAATTCTGGAACAGGTTTCTCACCAAAAAGAAAAAAATAGTCGACTGTCCGGACGCCGAAGCCTTAGCAGCTTTTAAACACAATGTCCGAGATGAATGGCTTGCTAGGCACCTCGGCCAAGAGAAGCCGAGGACAATGTCCGCACTAACAAGCCACATGACCCGCTTCTGTGCGGGAGAGGATAGCTGGCTAGCAAGATGCAGCACCAGCGACCCAAGTACATCCGAGATAAGAGATGGATACGGAAAATCACGGCGCAGAAAAGAGCAGCGCCGGAATAAAGAGAAGAGCCCAAAGAGCACGGCAGTCAACGCCGGATTCAAAAGCTCGCGGCCAAACAACAAAACACCGCCTCTTAAGGATGACAGCAATGAGTTGTCCAACTTAAACAAGATTTTGGGTCAGATATGTCACATCCACAGTACCCCCGGAAGGCCTGCAAACCACACCCACAGGGATTGTTGGGTTTTCAAACAGTCCGGCCGACTAAACGCCGAACACAAGGGGCTCGACGCGTCAAGCGAAGACGATAAACCCCACCAGCAGAGCACCGGAAAAGAAAAGACTTTCCCACAAGAGGTCAAGGCAGTAAACTCACTTCATGTGATAATACGGAAAAATAGTGCGGCACTTCCTAAAAAGAGCCTCGCACGGTCCAACCAAGCAGACCATAGAGATTGGATATCAAAACCAATCACTTTCAACCACCTGGACTATTCTAGAAGCGTTCGAAACGCGGGACAGACTGCCCTGATATTGAATCCCATAATCGACGGATTACAATTTACTAAAGTCCTAATGGATGGAGGCAGCGACTTAAACCTGCTGTATCCAAACACAATCCGCAAGATGGGGATAGACCCTACCAAAATTCAACACAGCCGCACTTCCTTCAAAGGAGTGACGCCAGGCCCTTATGCCAAGTGCACAGGCTCCCTATTACTAGAAGTCATGTTCGGGTCACCAAACAATTTTTGGCGCGACAAACTAATTTTTCACATCGTCCCATTTAAAAGTGGATATCAAGCACTCTTGGGACGAAAGGCTTTTGTCCGTTTCAACGCCATACCGCATTACGCGTCTCTTACGCTCAAGATGCCCGGTCCTCGAGGCATCATTTCAGTGCGAGGGTGACTTGAAGACCCCGGACACGGATAGACGAGTCCGGCATTGGTTGGCTAGGGGCTCCCTAGCCGCACAACCCTTGACAAGGGGTTGCGCGCACAAAGAATCGCGAGTTCACACGAATCCCGCTTTACTTATTTATGTTTCTTCTTCTTTTTTTCGCACGAATTGTTTCCAAACTAAAGCGTTACTCTCTTTTTACAGATGAACAACGTGTGTCGGTGTCAAAACCGGCGGATCTCGGGTAGGGGGTCCCGAACTGTGCGTCTAGGCGGATGGTAACAGGAGACGAGGGACACGATGTTTTTACCCAGGTTTGGGCCCTCTCGATGGAGGTAAAACCCTACGTCCTGCTTGATTAATATTGATGATATGGGTAGTACAAGACTATATCTACCACGAGATCAAGGAGGCTAAACCCTAGAAGCTAGCCTATGGTATGATTGTTGTAATGTATGTTGTCCTACGGACTAAAGCCCTCCGGTTTATATAGACACCGGAGAGGGCTAGGGTTACATAGAGTCGGTTACAATGGTAGGAGATCTACATATCCGTATCACCAAGCTTGCCTTCCACGCCAAGGAAAGTACCTTCCGGACACGAGCCGGAGTCTTCAATCTTGTATCTTCGTAGTCTTGGAGTCCGGCGGATAATGATAGTCCGGCTGTCCGGACACCCCCTAGTCCAGGACTCCCTCAGTAGCCCCTGAACCAGTCTTCAATGACGATAAGTCCAGCGTGTACAATGTTCGGCATTGCAAGGCGGGTTCCTCCCTTGAATAATCCAGAGAAGATTATGAACACCAGGATAGTGTCCGGCTCTGCAAAATAAATTCCACATTCCACCGTAGAGAGAATAAAATGTACACTCAGTTCAATCTGCTAACGTATTATGCGGCATGACATCACACCGCCACCAGGCCTTTGTTTGAATTACTATACCACCTCAGCATGCTTAGCGAAGCGGTTTCCTTGGCACGTCTTGTCGAAGCAGAGATCGTGTTCCCCTCTTCCGGGATTATCATCAATACGTGCGTGGGTAATCCAACCGCGCCCGTCGCCACGCCTCCTCTATCGAAGGGGAATCCCAAACGGTCACGGAGGCGGCCCTTGGTATTTCTTCCCCTTTATAAGAGGACCAAGGCTCGCCATTGTTCTTCAATCTCGCATCGAATCTCTTCCCCGCTCCCAGTTCCAACACCCAGAGCCTCAGATTCGAGCGCTTCGGATCCTCAATCATGTCCGGCTCCGACCTCCAGGGCCGGTGGATGCCCTCCTCCGTCACGGAGGAGGACATATTGAAGTTGCGTGAGGCCAAGTACCTGGCCTACGAGGTTTCGCACAGGTTGCCTGCCCAAGGGCAGGCTGTGCCAGCCCCCGAGCCCGGTGAATACGTCGTTTTCGTATCCCACCTCCGCCGGGGTTTAGGCTTCCCGACGGATCCCTTCGTGAGGGGGCTCATGTTCTACTATGGGCCGGACTTTCACGACTTGGCTCCGGAGTCCATCCTCCATATCTCCGCATTCATTATCGTCTGCGAAGCCTTCCTCCGCGTCATTCCCCACTTCGGCCTATGGCTGAAGACCTTCAAGGTGGAGCCAAAGATGATCGGGGGGCGTCAAGCGGAGTGCGGCGGGGCGACCATAAGCAAAAAGGTCGATGCCCCGTGGCCCCAGGGTTCCTTCCAAGAGGAACTTGGGCTGTGGCAGCAGGAGTGGTTCTATATCACCGCTCCAAGGGGCAGCAGGCAAAAGCCGCCGCCCTTATTCCGCCCGGGACCTCCACGCCAACTGATGTCGTGGGTCAACCAAGGGCTCAATTGGGGGCCGTCCAAAGACGTGCCTTCACTGCAGGGCCGGATTCGAGATCTCCAAGCGAGGGAGATCGACCTGATCAAGGTGATGCAAGTTATGCTAATCAGGCATCTTCTGCCCTGCAAACGCCGTCCTCTCCGTCTATGGGAGTTCAACCCGGAGGGACCTCGAATTCTCCAACACTTCATGGGTGCGACACCCGTGGAGATGTACAAGTTGTTCTTCGGACCGCAGGTGGCGTGTCCGGATTTAGCCGAGGATGCAGGTCTAAGCCACGGTCGCCCGGATACTCAGGTATGTAGCTCAGAGTCCGGACATTCTGTTTATGTGCCTTTCTAGGGTTCGCCTCCTGACCCTTTGTTCTTTACAGGAATGGGTGGTGCGATCAAGGCTGATAAGGTGCCCGGCCCCCTCCCAGAGACCACACAGGAGCCCGTGCTGGTCAGAATGTTGGAGGTTGCGCCCACAGAAGGGGGCGACGGGGAAAATAGAGGAGCTAATATTTCGCCCAAAGGGGCGACTGAAGCGGGAGGAAGCAAGAACCCCTCCCTTCAGGGGGAGAAGAGGACCGCCTCCGAAGATCCGGAGGCCAAAGCCCCTAAGCGTGGGAAGAGATCTTCCCCGGGGGGTCCGGCGCCCGAAAAGAATCCGGACGCACAATCATCATCAAAGGATCGGCCCTCCAGCGAGCCGTGAGTATGAAAGAGGGAGTTAATTAGTAAGGAAATACCTTCATTTGTGCTTCTGTAGATAACCAAAATATTTATATTGCAGTTCGGATCTGCAGCCTTCTTAGATAAGTTCATCTTCGGGGGACCTTCTTCCGGAGATGATGGAGAGCGATACGCCTCCGTCCGCAGTGCCGCCAGATGAGGCAGGCGAACCCGAAGTGTCATCACGGAGGGTATCCCCGAGTCCGGAGGGGCCAGAGAGTTCGGCACCTACTAGTGTCCGGCTAGGAGAACTGAAGAATCTGCTTGAGAGGGCGTCCATTTCAGAAGATCACCGCGCGTTAATGCGTATGGTGATTGGAAGGATTTCGTCCCCTGAGAGCGAATTGCGTAATGCCGCCATGAGTTTGCTGGCGGGATTTGAGGTATGCGAGAATGACGCACCCCTTTGTCTTATAGCAGTTTTGCATATAAAAAATGCGCCCTGTATAGATAGTAGCCCCTGAGACTCGGTAGATTGTCGGAAACGACAGCGTACCGAGGATCGAAATCTAAAGGAATGAATTCCGTCGTTCCTATGCAGGTGGCGGATAGTCCGGGGGTTAGCCGGACTAGTGAGTTTGCCGAGTTAAATCGGCAATTTGACTTGGCAGATGCGAACATCGCACTTGTCAACAAGCGACTTGACAAGTCGCAAGGTAAAAGAGTTCTCCGCAGTCGCTTTATTAAGGGGGTCGAAGCCCTCCTCTGATAAATTATATGCTGTTTGTACAGACGGTGCTGCTGCTGTGGAGGGCCTTCGGGCCGAACTTGCCCGAGCTAAGGAGCAAGCCCGAAGGAGTGAAGCGGCTGCCTCGAGGGCGGCCGAGGAGTTGAAAGCCGAAAAGGCTGCGCACTGCCTAAGCAGGGCCGAGGTGGCCGAATTGGCCATAAAAGTAAAGGATGCTGCCGACCGCAATGAGGCTCTTGAAAAGGAGCGCTTATCGGAGCGGGAAGACCTGAAGAAGGCCACCGCCGAAGCCAAGGATGCCCGCTCTGCAATGCGGGCTATGAAGGAGAAACTGTGCCAGGCCGGAGAGATCGTGGCTGGCAAGCCTTTTCTGCTACGTCGCCGGTTTATGGATGGGAAGTATGCTCAATTTGAGCGGCTGTGGAGTCCGGAGGATCCGTATATGGACTTAGCCGCAAGTGCGGCCGATGCCATTAAGCACTTCCGGAGCCAGAAGGATCACGAGATGGAAGAGATATATTGGTCTCAATTCCACAGTCCGGATCGCCCACTTCCATTGACAGACAGGTTGGCCGAATGGGCCGAGCTAAATAGATTGTCCGGACTTGCCATGACTGGCATCGTGGCCCATGTCTGGCCAGAGAGGTCCAAGGCGACGAGCTACTTTGGCTTACTACAGCAATTCCTTGGAGCGGTGCCGCATATAAAGGAGATGAAGCGGTCGGCCTGCATAGAGGGCGCGCGGATGGCTCTTGCCCGTGTGAAGGCGCATTGTCCAGAGATGGACGCCACCGCTGTTGCTGCCCAGGGTTCGGATGAAAACCGGCTCCCTGCCGAGCACTATTTCGGGGAAGTCATGCGTGGCGCTCGTGTAATAGAGTCGCAGTGCTCGAAGAATGTAACGTTCAAATGAACGCATTAGCTTGTAAATCAATGATTATGTTATAACTGCTTTTTATACTTGTGCGTCCAAGTGGTAAAACTTCTCCTGTGCAACCGTTTACGTATACTTGTGTATAATTGAAAGATGGCAGTCTTCGGCTTCAGCCCCCACGCACAAGGTGCAGGGGTGTTCGCAAAAATAGCACGTTTTCACACTTAATCCGACGTCTCCGTCCTATTATAAGGAGGTGGTAGCGTAGCGAACAAGGAAATCCGGACTATAATGCTTTATCACTTTCACTTAGTGCGTGGAGCTCGAGGGTGGGGCTACGATATAGCCCCTGGTGGCATCGCCCTGCTCCGAAGTCGGAGCACATTTGCCTGACCGGAAAACGGCCCTTCGTCAAAGCGGGGAATTCGAAACATTCCGATAGTCGATCGAGTGGTTGACCAGTCTCTCGCTGCATCATGACAGTCAGTTTTCGGCTTTCTCTACTGAGGTGCTCACCTAGCCGAACTGGGGCACAATCGCAGTAGTTCTCCTGGTGCCGCGTTAGCCGATGATACGGAACGTAAGGCAGCAAAACACAAGAGCCGGGCAAACCCAACATTTGACCAAAGACATGATTCGGAGCTGATGCATATAATGCCTAACTCGAGACGCCGAACACTCCCTAAGGTGTTCGGTCTTTATAATAATGGGCAGAATGATGCCCTAAGCCCCTAGTGTCCAGGTACGGGCATGGTCTTCTGACGCGGCCGATGCCAAAGCGTCAGGCTCCGCTTTGTCTATAGGAAGAAACCAAGGGAGAATAACAACAAGAGACAGTAAAAAAGGTCTACACAGGGTCTTAATCTGAAAAGAATCCTCACAACGGGTCCCTACTGCACGTCTGCGCCTGTGTCTCCGTTGCGCCGTTATCCTGGACGGGTATGCACGTTGTTCATCTGTAAAAAGAAAGGACCATTTAGTTAAAAAACAATTCGTGCAAAAAACATTAGAAATATAAATAATTAAAGCGGGGTTTGTATGAACCCGCGGTTATTTGTGCGCGCAGCCCCCTGTGAAGGGGTATGCGGCTAGGGAGCCCCTAGCCTATTGACGCCGGATTCGTCTATCCAAGTCCGGGGTCTTTAAGTGACCCTCGCACTAAAATTACGCCACGCGGTCCGGGCATCTTGAGTGTAAGAGATGCGTAATGCGGTATGGCATTGAAGCGGACAAAAGCCTTTCGTCCCAAGAGTGCTTGATATTCACTTTCAAATGGGACGATATGAAAAATTAATTTTTCGCGTCGAGAATTGTTCGGCGATCCGAACACGACTTCTAGTAATATGGAGCCTGTGCACTTGGCGTAATGGCCTGGCGTCACTCCTTTGAAGGAAGTGCGGCTTGTGTCGAATTGTGTTTGAATATAGCAGGTTTAAGTCACTGCCTCCGTCCATTAGGACGTTAGTAAATTGCAATCCGTCTATTATGGGATTCAATATCAGGGGAGTCCGTCCCGCATTTCGAACGCTTCTGGAATAGTCCAGGTGGTCGAAAGTGATTGGTTTTGATATCCAATATCTACGGTCTGCTGGGTTGGACCGTGCGAAGCTCTTTTTAGAAAGTGCCGCACTATTTTTCTGTATTATCACATGAAGTGAGTTTACTGCTTTGACCCCTTGCGGGAAAGTCTTTTGTTTTCCGGTGCTCTGCTGGTGGGGTTTATCTTCTTTGCTTGACGCGTCGAGCCCCTTGTGTTCGGCATTTAGTCGGCCGGACTGTTTAAAAACCCAACAATCCCTGTGGGTGTGATTCGCAGGCCTTCCGGGGGTACTGTGGATTTGGCATATCCGACCCAAAATTTTGTTTAAGTTGGACAATTCGTCACTGTCATCCTTAAGAGGCTGTGTTTTATTATTGGGCCGGGAGCTTTTGAATCCGGCGTTGACTGCCGCGCTCTTTGGGCTTTTCTCTTTATTCCGGCGCTGCTCTTTTCTGCGCCGTGATTTTCCGTTTCCATCTCTTATTTCTGATGTACTTGGGTCGCTGGTGCTGCATCGTGCTAACCAGCTATCCTCGCCCGCACAGAAGCAGGTCATGAGGCTTGTTAGTGCGGACATTGTCCTCGGTTTCTCTTGACCGAGGTGCCTGGCGAGCCATTCGTCTCAGACATTGTGCTTGAAAGCTGCTAAGGCTTCGGCGTCCGGACAGTCGACTATTTGGATCTTTTTGGTAAGGAACCTGTTCCAGAATTTCCGCGCTGACTCTCCGGGCTGTTGAGTTATATGACTTAGATCATCTGCATCCGGAGGACGGACATAAGTCCCTTGAAAATTTGCTCTAAACGCGTCCTCAAGCTCTTCCCAACTTCCAACAGTATTTTTTGGGAGGCTTTTAAGCCAATGACGGGCTGGCCCTTTGAGATTCAGGGGTAGGTATTTCATGGCGTGGAGATCATCTCCTCTGGCCATATTTATATGTAGTATATAATCTTCTATCCAGACTCCAGGGTCTGTTGTTCCATCGTAGGCCTCGATGTTTATGGGTTTAAATCCTGCTGGGAATTCATGGTCCAGCACCTTGTCAGTGAAACATAGTGGGTGTGCGCCGCCCCTGTATTTGTGTGTGCCGCTATCATCGGACACTTGACGTGTTGCCTTGCTTCCTGGGGCCTTCTCTTTGGCCCGTAGATGGATCTGGCTGGGCCATCTATCCTTCCAAGTTCGTTGGTTGGTTTATGTGTGGCGACGCTGTCAGAATTTGGCCTATCATCTGGCCGTCTATCCAGCCAGGCAGCCCCTTTATTTTTGGACAGTGGGGGCTCTATGGCCTCCTCGTCGAATTCTGGTAGCAGCTTGCGCTTCGGGTAGCTCTTTGATTGGTGGCCGTTGCCGTACTTATCTGCGGTTTTGAGCACTTTGCTCCATCTCGTTCTGAGTGTGTCTTCCGCTGTTTTGAGCCTCCTTTTTTCCTTCTTCAGGCTTTTTGCAATGCTGACGAGTCTTTTCCGAAGGTTCTTGCTCTCCGGCGGTGTGCCCGGCGTGAGGTCGTCCGGACTGTTGTTTTCGCCTGGCCTGGACTGATTATCTGACTCGTCATGGTCGGACGGTTGCTTATCTGCGTGTTCATCGTCCGTTTGTGAGCCCTGCCGTATTGCAGGCTCTTTGGGAGCATTGTTGTCGAGGTGGGACTTAGGACGGCGCCTGCGCCGCCGTTTTGGTCATTTATCGGCGTGGTTATCTTCTGCCGCGGCCCGTTGATCCTCATTATCGCTCTCCTTTAGGGTGTCTACCATATATATGTCATATGACGAGGTAGTCCTCCCGTGCCTTATAGGCTCTGTTTCTTATTCGTCTCCAGCATTGTCGTCTATTCCGTCAATGTCTTCGGAGTCAAGGTCTAGCATGTCGGTTAGATCGTCGACAGTGGCTACAAAGTGGGTGGTGGGTGGGTTCTGAATTTCTTCGTCCGTTCCCCAACCGTCCTGGCCATAGTCCGGCCAAGACTCTCCTGATAACGAGAGATGCTTTAGTGAATTCAAGATATCGCCGAAAGGCGAGTATTGGAAGATGTCCGCGGCGGTGAATTCCATAACCGGCGCCCAATCCGGATCGATTGGCAGGGGCGCGGGAGGTTCGGAGTCCGGCGAGGAGTCCGGCGCCTTGGAATCACGAGTTTCGCAGGGGATAAGATTAGTGTTCGGCTCCATCGCCGTGGATGTTGGAGCCCCCAGGGCGGCGTCTATCCACCGACCCTCGATCTGGGCGATAGGCTCCAGGCTAATGGCCGAAGCGGATCCCTGTGCGGACACCAAGGCACTGTTCGGCGGCAGAGCTAGATCATGCCCATCGTCACAGTGCGGCGCGCTCGGCTTTGGCTCGAGTCCGTCGAGGATCAAGTCTCCGCGGACATCGGCCGTGAAGTTTAAGCTTCCAAATCTGACCTGACGGCCAGGGGCGTAGCTTTCGATCTACTCCAGATGGCCAAGTGAATTGGCCCGCAGGGCGAAGCCGCCGAATACGAAGATCTGTCCGGGGAGAAAAGTCTCACCCTGGACAGCGTTGCAGGTTGAAGATGCCATCAAGCCTATCGGTGACGACACAGAGGAACTCTCAATGAAAGCACCAATGTCGGTGTCAAAACCGGTGGATCTCGGGTAGGGGGTCCCGAACTGTGCGTCTAGGCGGATGGTAACAGGAGACGAGGGACACGATGTTTTTACCCAGGTTCGGGCCCTCTCGATGGAGGTAAAACCCTACGTCCTGCTTGATTAATATTGATGATATGGGTAGTACAAGAGTAGATCTACCACGAGATCAAGGAGGCTAAACCCTAGAAGCTAGCCTATGGTATGATTGTTGTAATGTATGTTGTCCTACGGACTAAAGCCCTCTAGTTTATATAGACACCGGAGAGGGCTAGGGTTACACAGAGTCGGTTACAATGGTAGGAGATCTACATATCCGTATCGCCAAGCTTGCCTTCCACGCCAAGGAAAGTACCTTCCGGACACGAGCCGGAGTCTTCAATCTTGTATCTTCGTAGTCTTGGAGTCCGGCGGATAATGATAGTCCGGCTGTCCGGACACCCCCTAGTCCAGGACTCCCTCAACGTGCATACCCGTCCAGGATAACGGCACAATGGAGACACAGGCGTAGACGTGCAGTAGGGACCCGTTGCGAGGATTCTTTTCAGATTAAGACCCTGCGTACACCTTTTTTACTGTCTCTTGTTGTTATTCTCCCTTGGTTTCTTCCTATAACCACAGCGGAACCTGACGTTTTGGCATCGGCCGCGTCAGAAGACCATGCCCGTACCTGGAAACTAGGGGCTTAGGGCATTATTCTTCCCATTATCATAAAGACCGAACACCTTAGGGAGTGTTCGGCGTCTCGAGTTAGGCATTATATGCATCAGCTCCGAATCATGTCTTTGGTCAAATGTTGGGTTTGCCCGGCTCCTGTGTTTTGCTGCCTTACGTTCCGTATCATCGGCTAACGCGGAACCAGGAGAACTACTGCGATTGTGCCCCAGTTCGGCTGGGCGAGCACCTCAGTAAAGAAAGCCGAAAACTGACTGTCATGATATAGCGAGAGACTAGTCGACCACTCGATCGACTACCGGAATGTTTAGAATTCCCCGCTTTGACGAAGGACCGTTTCCCGGTCAGGCACACACGTGCCCCGCAATCGGAGAAGTGCGGTGCCCCCAGGGGCTATATCGTAGCCCCACCCTCGAACTCCACTGGCTAAGTGAAAGTGATAAAGCATTATAGTCCGGATTGCCTCGTTTGCTATGCTACCACCTCCTAAACAGGACCGAGACGTCGGATTAAGTGTGAACACGCGCTATTTTTGCGAACACCCCCGCACCTTGTGCGTGGGGGCTGAAGCCGAAGACTGCAATCTTTCAGGTTATAGAAATGTATACGAAAACGGCCGCTTAGGAGCATTTTTACCACTTGGGATGCACAAGTATAAAAAGCAGTTATTGCATAATCATTGTTTTACAAGCTAAAACGTTCATTTGAACGTGAAATTTTTTGAGCACTGTGACTCTATTACAAGAGCACCACGCATAACTTCCCCGAAATAGTGCTCGGCGGGGAGCCGGCTTTCATCCGAACCCTGGGCGGCAACAGCGGTGGCAGCCATCTCTGTCCAATGCGCCTTTACGCGGGCAAGTGCCATCCGCGCGCCTTCGATGCAGGCCGACCGCTTCATCTCCTTGATATGCGGCACCGCTCCAAGGAATTGTTGTAGTAAGCCGAAGTAGCTCGTCGCCTTGGGCCTCTCTGGCCAGACAGGAGCCACGATGTGAGTCATGGCAAGTCCGGACAATCTATTTAGCTCGGCCCATTCGGCCAACCGGTCGGTCAACGGAAGTGAGCGATCCGGACTATGGAATTGAGACCAAAATAGCTCTTCCGTCTTGTGATCCTTCTGGCTCCGGAAGTGCTCAACGGCATTAGCCACACTTGCCGCCAAGTCCATATATGGATCCTCCGGACTCCACAGCCGATCAAATTGAGCATACTTTTGATCCATAAACCGGCGACGCAGCAGATAAGGCTTGCCAGCCACGATATCTCCGGCCTGGCGCAGCTCCTCCCTCATGGCCCGCATGGCAGAGCGGGCATCCTTGGCCTCGACGGTGGCCTTCTTCAGGTCTTCCCGCTCTGATAAGCGCTCCTTTTCAAGAGCCTCATTGCGGTCGGCAGCATTTTTTACTTTCACAGCCAATTCGGCGACCTCTTCCCTGCTTAGGCAGTGAGCAGCCCTTTCGGCTTTAAACTCCTCGGCCGCCCTCGAGGCAGCCGCATCACTCCTTCGGGCTTGCTCCTTGGCTTGAGCAAGTTCGGCCCGAAGGCTCTCCACAGCAGCAGCACCGTCTGTATAACAGCATATAATTTATCAGAGGAGGGCTTTGACCCCATTAATAAAGCGACTGTGGAGAACTCATTTACCTTGCGACTCGTCAAGTCGCCGGTTGACAAGTGCGATGTCCGCATCCGCCGCGTCAAGTTGCCGCATTAACTCGGCAACCCCACTAGTCCGGCTAGCCCTCGGACTATCCGCCACCTGCATAGGAAAGGCGACATTCATTACTTGCGATTTCGATCCTCGACACGCTGTCGTCTTCGACAACCTACCGAGTCTCAGGGGCTACTATCTATACAGGGCACACTTTTATGTGCAAAACTGTCAAAAATAGAAGGTGCGTCATTTTTGCGTACCTCAAATCCCGCCAGCAAACTCATAGCGGCGTTACGCAATCCGCTCTCGGCGGACGAAATCCTTCCAATCACCATGTGCATCAACGCACGATGATCTTCTGAGATGGACGCCCTCTCAAGCAGATTCTTCAGTTCTCCCGGCCGGATACTAGCGGCGCCGAACTTTCCGGCCCCTCCGGACTCGGAGATACCCTCCGTGACGATACTTCAAGCTCATCTGCCTTATCTGATGGCGTAGCAGACGGGGGCATTTCGCTCTCCATCATCTCCGGAAGAAGGTCCCCCGAAGACGAACTCATCTGCGAAGGCTGCAAATCTGAACTATAAGATAAAAATTTCGGTCACCCACAGAAGCACAAATGGAGGTATTTTCTTACTAATGAAATCCCCTTTTCATACTCACGGCTCGCTGGAGGGCTGATTCTTCGGCGATGATTGTGCGTCCGGATTCTCCCCGGACGCCGGACCCCCCGGTGAAGATCTCTTCCCCCGTTTAGGGGCTTTGGCCTCCGGGTTTTCGGAGGCGGTCCTCTTCTCCCCCTGGAAGGAGGGGTTCTTGATTCCCCCCTCTTCAGACGACCCTTTGGGAGAAATATTAGCTCCTCTATTTTCCCCATCGCTCCCTTCTGTGGGCGCGACCTCCAACATTCTGACCAGCACGGGCTCCAGTGCGGTCTCTGGGAGGGGGGCCAGACACCTTATCAGCCTTGATCGCGCCACCCACTCCTGTGAGTAATGGGTCAGGAGGCGAACTCTAGAAAGGCAGATAAACAGAACATCCGGACTCTGAGCTATTTACCTGAGTATCCGGGCGATTGCGGCTTAGGCCTGTGTCCTCGGCTAATTCCGGACACGCCACCTGCGGTCCGAAGAACAACTTGTACATTCCACGGGTGTCGCACCCATGAAGTGTTGGAGAATCCGAGGTCCCTCCGGGTTGAACTCCCATAGACGGAGAGGACGGCGTTTGCAGGGCAGAAGAAGGCTGATTAGCATAACCTGCATCACCACGACCAGATTGATCTCCCTCACTTGGAGGTCTCGAATCCGGCCCTGTAGAGAGGGCACGTCTTAAGACGGCCCCCAATTGAGCCCTTAGTTGACCCACGACATCAATCGACGTGGAGGTCCCGGGCGGAATGAAGGCGGTGGCTTTTGCTTGCTGCCCTTCGGAGCGGTGATATAGAACCACTCCTGCTCCCACAGTCCGAGTTCCTCTTGGAAGGAACCCTCGGGCCACAGGGCATCGGCCTTTTTGCTTATGGCCGCCCCGCCGCACTCCGCTTGACGCCCCCCGATCATCTTCGGCTCCACATTGAAGGTCTTTAGCCACAGGCCGAAGTGGGGAGTGACGCGGAGGAAGGCTTCGCAGACGATAATGAATGCGGAGATATGGAGGATGGACTCCGGAGCCAAATCGTGAAAATCCAGCCCGTAGTAGAACATGAGCCCTCTCACGAAGGGGTCCGTCGGGAAGCCTAAACCCCGACGGAGGTGGGATACAAAGACAACGTATTCGCCGGGCTCGGGGGCGGGCACGGCCTGCCCTTGGGCAGGCAACCTGTGCGAAATCTCGTAGGCCAGGTACTTAGCCTCACGTAACATCAATATGTCCTCCTACGTGACAGAGGAGGGCATCCACCGACCATGGAGGTCGGAGCCGGACATGATTGAGAATCCGAAGCGCTTGAATCTGGGGCTCTGGGTGTTGGAACTAGGAGCGAGGAAGAGATTCGATGCGAGATTGAAGAAAAGAAATGGTCCTTGGTCCTCTTATAAAGGGGAAAAATACCAAGGGTCGTCTCCGTGACCGTTCGGGATTCACCTTCGATGGAGGAGGCGTGGCGACGGGCACGGTTGGGTTACCCACGCACGTATTGATGAGAATCCCAGAATAAGGGGAACACGATCTCTGCTTCGACAAGACGTGCCAAGGAAACCGCTTCGCTAAACGTGCTGAGGTGGTATAGTAAAAAATGATTCAAACAAAGGCTTGGTAGCGGTGTGATGTCACGCCGCATAATACGTCAGCAGATTGGACTGGTGTACATTTTATTCTCTCTACGGTGGAATGTGGAATTTATTTTGCAGAGCTGGACACTATCCTGGTGTTCATGATCTTCTTTGGATTATTCAAGGAAGGAACCCGCCTTGCAATGACGAACATTATGCGCGCCGGACTTATCGTCATTGAAGCCTGGTTCAGGGGCTACTGAGGGAGTCCTGGACTAGGGGGTGTCCGGACTGCCGGACTATCCTCGTCCGCCGGACTCCAAGACTACGAAGATACAAGATTGAAGACTCCGTCCCGTGTCCGGATGGGACTTTCCTTGGCGTGGAAGGCAAGCTTGGCGATACGGATATGTAGATCTCCTACCATTGTAACCGACTCTGTGTAACCCTAGCCTCCTCCGGTGTCTATATAAACCGGAGGGCTTTAGTCCGTAGGACATAGCATACATTACAACAATCATACCATAGGGTAGCTTTAGGGTTTAGCCTCCTTGATCTCATGGTAGATCCACTCTTGTACTACCCATATCATCAATATTAATCAAGCAGGAGGTAGGGTTTTACCTCCATCGAGAGGGCCCGAACCTGGGTAAAACATCGTGTCCCTCGTCTCCTGTTACCATCCGCCTAGACGCACAGTTCGGGACCCCCTACCCGAGATCCGCCGGTTTTGACACCGACAACCACAAACATCAGTATGTATGATTTCCAACAAATCAGTTGCTCGCTCCATAGTTCCGGAGAACGGGGTTTTAGTCATCTTGCCCATGAGGCACGGTTCGCAAGTACCAAGTGATTCATAATCAAGTGATTCCAAAAGCCCATCAGTATGGAGTTTCTTCATGCGCTTTATACCGATATGACCTAAACGACAGTGCCACAAATAAGTTGCACTATCATTATCAACTCTGCACCTTTTGGCTTCAACACTATGAATATGTGTATCACTACTATCGAGATTCAATAAAAATAGACCACTCTTCAAGGGTGCATGACCATTAAAGATATTACTCATATAAATAGAACAACCATTATTCTCTGACTTAAATGAATAACCGTCTCGCATCAAACAAGATCCAGATATAATGTTCATGCTCAACGCTGGCACCAAATAACAATTATTTAGGTCTAAAACTAATCCCGATGGTAGATGTAGAGGTAGTGTGCCGACCGCGATCACATCGACTTTGGAACCATTTCCCACGCGCATCGTCACCTCGTCCTTAGCCAATCTTCGCTTAATTCGTAGTCCCTGTTTCGAGTTGCAAATTTTAGCAACAGAACCAGTATCAAATACCCAGGTACTACTGCGAGCATTAGTAAGGTACACATCAATAACATGTATATCACATATACCTTTGTTCACTTTGCCATCCTTCTTATCCGCCAAATACTTGGGGCAGTTCCGCTTCCAGTGTCTAGTCTGCTTGCAGTAGAAGCACTCAGTCTCGGGCTTAGGTCCAGACTTGGGTTTCTTCTCTTGAGTAGCAACTTGCTTGCTGTTCTTCTTGAAGTTCCCCTTCTTCTTCCCTTTGCCCTTTTTCTTGAAACTGGTGGTCTTGTTGACCATCAACACTTGATGCTCCTTCTTGATTTCTACCTCCGCGACTTTTAGCATTGCGAAGAGCTCGGGAATAGTCTTTGTAACAACCCAAAAATTTAACCAGGTTTTAGTTATTAAAATTTTGCCAAGAGTTTAAATTTTTTGCCTACAAGAATATCTCTGTTGATTTCAAAACTTTTCTTTTAATATTAAGGAGTTTTTTCCAAGTGGATCCTTCCAAAATGTATTGGACTTATTTTCCCTCTCATTTAAAAACATCTCTCAATTAGTAGATTTATTTATTAAATTATTTCACCCTGAGCTTTATTCATTAAATGACTTGTTTTGAGTCTTGGAGCTCTTTTTGTACTACAACCATTTGATAGATTTATCTAAAAATCCAACCAAAATTTGGAGAAGTCATGTGATGTCTCTAAATCACTTTTGTGCAATAATATATTTAATTCATTCCATATTTTGAGTGCTACACCTGTTTTCCTTCTCTGGTCCAGTGGGCAATTTTGCACTACAACCCTTTTAAATATTTGTTTCTAGCTTCCACTAAAATTATGGGATGTCAGTAGGAGCATATCATTCCATTATATGCAAAAATCCAGGGTTGTTCTTTGAAAATTTTGAGTGAAACAACCTCATTTTCATTCTGGTCAAACATGATGGTTTGTATAGCAACCATATTTTTGCTTGCTCTTTAGCCCTTGATTCTTTCTCCTACTTGTAGTCCTCCATGTTAAACTTCTAAGTCCAGGAGCATGCAACCATTGGCATATTTTTGGTTCATGAAATAATGCCATTCACATCCTGTCCAGATTTGAAGTTCTGCAAAACTTGCACTAGAAAGTTTGTGCTTTCCACCAACTAACCTCACCACCCTCTCTTTCAACTATAGAGACCCTGATCTGGAGAATTTGGCCACCCCAAGAATTGCCTAGATGCCTTTGGCATTTTGTCAAACACCCTATGTGCATGGCCAGATTTGGCATGCTTTCAAGTTTACGTTGTGAACTTGAGCCCCTGACCAAACCACCATGTCCTTTGATCCCCTTGCTAACCCTAAACTAGTCCTGTTATTTTCCAACCCCTCGCAAGCACTCTAGGATACCCTGGCATTTTGTCAAGCACGTAGCGAGCGTGCTCTGGGCGTGCCCAGAGCGCGCGTTTTGCACGTGCGTGCGCTCGGGTCGCCGCGTCACGCCCCGGCCCTTGCTCGCCTGCAGAGCCGCACCCCCCGACCTCATCCGCTCGCAGGAACCAGCCAAGCCCCCCTGGCGCCCAACAGCGCCGCCGCCAGGTCGGCAACGGTGGCTAGCGGGCGGCCACAGCAGCCCTGCTCAGGCCAGCGCCGCCAAAGCCACCCCGTCTTGCCACCTGCCCCTTGAACAGCTCAAGCTCATCCGCAGCCTTGTCCGCAAGCCCTCGTCGCCGCCACGTCGCCCTGCAGCACAGTACGGCGGTCGCCGATGTTCTTATCCTTGGCCATCGTCGGAACTGCCCCCGATCGCTATATAAGGACCCCTCGAGCTCACCAAACCCTCAAGCAACCTCCCACACTCCCTCACCGATCCGCCCATAGCAGTAGAAAGACCAGAGAGGTCGTCTTCCTCATCTCCGGCAACCACGGCCGCCGCCACTGTCTCGTTCACTACGGCGCCACCAGGGCCTCCCCCCCTCCACATTCTTCACCAGGGGCCCTCCCTTCGTCTCGTGAGTCCACCCCAAGCTCGATTTTGATCGGGAGCCACCGGAGACAAAGCCCCCAATCATGCCCGAAGCTCCCTCCGTCGCGGAGCTCGGCACCGGCGATTCCCTCCGTCCCCGCTGGCCAGTCGACCACCGGGAGGACCGCCTAGGAGTGGCGGATCCATCCCTGGCCTCGGATGCCCTCGAGGAGCCTCCATTCGCTGGCGACGATCGCCGGAATCCCGCCCCCGCTCTGGCAGAGGATAAAGGAGGGAGAGGCGACTGGTCAAACCTGACCAGTGGGCCCCATGGACCCACTGTCAGTGACCCAGCCCCGCCTCCACGTGTTGTAAGTGAAGGCGTAAACTTCATAAGTACGTCTCCTTTGCCCCGGAAGCGTATTTCTATCTGAAACGTTTTCTTTTCTGTTTTATTTTAAAAACAGATTTTGACCAAACTTTGACTGGCTATAACTTTTTAAATATAAGTCCAAATGAATTGATACTTTTTCCTACCTCTCTCAAATTTCACCTAGTTTATTTTAAGATTTATTCCAAAAATAATTAGGACAACTTTTTGTACTGTTTTTAAAGTATGTGTTGTTTGCATATTTTCGAAAATAGGATTTTGGAGAGGTGGAAGAGAGCTTTCAAAAAGTATTGGAGTGCACCTCACCTCTCCACACCTTGAAGGCAAGCATTCTGAACCCCGGCATAATATTTTTGTGTGTTCGGTGACACGTTTATAACATCACCTCACTTTGGAGAAACTTGTTATTTCATGTGATATGATCATATGCATGGGTGCTTGTTATTGATTTCCATGCTGTTGGAAATGAACACACTTGTGATGATAATCATCCTCATGTGCCTTGCATGCATACCGGCAGGAACCCGGGAAAACCTCTGCCTTGGGTAGGCATGAGTTTGTCGCCGGTGTCCGTCGGGACGGTTATGTCCGGTATGGCATGGTAAGGTAATATGAGCGGTGACTCTGTTGGTTGAAATATATTCGTTATGCTAATCATGCAGGGAATACTTTAACCTCCTGAGTCTTGTGCCAGTAACCCCCATACTTGTTTCGTACTACCACTCGTCTCTACAGCAAGTAGAGTACGGTTCAGTAGGTTGTCAACCTCTTTCTAGCACACACCGTACAGAGAGGCCATGGTGGAAGATACCGGTTGAAGCTGGTAGGCAGGCCACCTGGTCCGGGGGCATGGGTGTTTCCGGTTGGGACCGAGAGGGGAGGCCACCCCTTAGAGCGCGCGATATAAATTTGATCCCATGCTACGCGAGGTTGTAGCCTCCCCACTTAGAGTTTGCTTGACAGGTGTCGTGGGTGATTCCAGACATGTGTGAGTTAAGCTGGTGTGTGCAAGTTAGGTGTGTTTTCAACAAAAAGACCGTAGACGGAATTAGTCCCGATGGACTAAAGAAATCCGTTACTCATGGGTAAAGAGTACACCCTCTGCAGAGATTAAACCTATTCGAATAGCCGTGTCCATGGTTAAGGATTACAGTCTGGGATGGGTCAAGTGTCGGTCTTAGTATCGGTCTTCGGAGGTGAAACTGTTAACCAGAACTGGAACTACTACTTGTGACTTGTGATAATTATGATTATTATTATTATTGACTAACCCGTGATATTATTGTTATTATCGAGTATCTCTGGGATGGTTCTAGCTCCAGGATATTCACTATGATTGTTTATTTTTAAGCCCTTTATGTGGTGTCGCTCAGACGCCCGACTGTGGCATTTCTTTTAAAGCCCTTTATGTGGTGTCGCTCAGACGCCCGACTGTGGCATTTATTTTAAAGCCCTTTATATGGTGTCGCTTAGACGCCCGACTGTGGCATTTCTTTCAAAGCCCTTTATGTGGTGTCGCTCAGACGCTCGACTGTGGCATTTATTTTAAATCCCTTTATGTGGTGTTGCTCAGACGCCCGACTGTGGCATTTCTTTTAAAGCCCTTTTTGTGGTGTCGCTCAGACGCCCGACTGTGGCATTTATTTTAAAGCCCTTTATGAGGTGTCGCTTAGACGCCCGACTGTGGCATTTCTTTTAAAGCCCTTTATGTGGTGTCGCTCAGACGCCCGACTGTGGCATTTCTTTTAAAGCCCTTTATGTGGTGTCGCTCAGACGCCCGACTGTGGCATTGCTTGTTATTTACTTCATAGATTTTAATACTACTATGTTATTGCATATTCATAAATAATATGCTTGCACGCATCAGAGTTTTATTTATCTTCTGTGACTGACGTCATGAGCATAGACTATTTTCAGCACACCATTGTTATGTTATACCTGTGCTCATAATGTTTGCGAGTACATTCAAAGTACTCACTGGCTTGTCCCTGGCTATTGTCTTGGCCAGATTTCTTGCACGGAGAGGAGCGACGCGATGACAGCCCCGGAACCTAAGCAACGGTGATAGCAGCCTCACGAAGATAGGAGTTAACCTGGTCAGCTGTTCCCGTGGGAAATGGAGTCCCATAGACACTGATGTTTCACAAACCGCTTCCACCATCAACCATTAGAAACCATTTGTTGTACTCACAGGCCAGAATGGTCTTGTACTACATATTTTGTATTTTTGCTTGGAGTTTCTGTATCAAGTTGGAGCCTCATCAGCTAACAGTAATCCTGGGGCTGATGAGCACGACGGTCTTTTTTGGAAATTTATACCTGGAAAAACCGGTCGTGACAGACTTGGTATCAGAGCCAGGCTGACCATTGGCTAATCCTATCTTAGCCAGGTCGAAAAAACTTAGGCAAACCAACCCACCAGACCTTAACCAAACCCAAGCCAAGCTTCCCGTGCAAGATAGCCACACAGTGATCCCGACACTTTTGGCAGTCGGTGCCCAACCTACCAACCTAGCTTGTCGATCACGCGCCAGTAACCAGCGCCCCAGATGTCTCCTCCACAAGCGTGTGAAGGATGACTCCGTTCCCTTTTCTATAAAAAGGGCGCGCTAGCATCAAACCAGCACAGCACCGCCTCTACCCCAAACCGAGCCACAATGCCTGGCCCCATAGTGCACAATGAGACCACAGCAACCAATCTTGGAGGTTTCGTGACCATACTCGCAAACCTCACCCGTCGTGCCTATGCGTTAGAAGAGCCCCCAGAATATGTTGTGTACCAAGGGCCCATGAGCGGTGAAGACCGCCAATTCTGGGCCACTGTGCACATCTACGGTAGGGGTCTGTCGCCAGAACGCCCCTACAGGTTCACCGGAAGGACAACTTCCTTCGAGCCACAAGCCATCCAACTAGCTGCTCGAGAGGCTATAGTTCATCTCAGGCATTTGTCGCCCAGAGTTAACTGTCGCTCGTTCCACTACTACCCCAGACGTGAAAGGTATGGTAGACCACCCCAAGTTGCCAACGGAGATCACGAGACAGATCCCGCATTGTTGCACCTAGTGCGCTATGTAAGTGCACTAGAGGCACTATTCGACCAGATCACCATTGATCTGATCGCAGATCGAGGAGAGCTGGTTCGTCGAGCCCCAGCAAGAAGAGAAGACGAGCCCGACACCGACAACCCAGTCGTGCTGTTTGGACAACCGATCGAGACCCTGAGATCAGCTCCAGCCACCAACCGAGATGCTTTGATGACCCCAGAAGTGCTTCGTCGCCTTTTGAGAGCACACTCCAACGGGGTTGTGGCCAACAATCCCCGCGATGGTCATCATCGCTACCCCGACCCTGCCGTTCCTCCGCCATCTCCGACAAATCAAGACAGTGAGACACGTGGAGAAGCCTCGTAATCCACCAGGCACGCCCGATTAGACGTAAACGAGGTAGACTAAGCCGTACGAGTAGTACCAAGTCTCAGTGTATCCTCGCTTTGTAATCGTGCGACCATGTATATTAATGCAGCCTGTCGTTGTGCCTCTGTTTTAATAGTAGCCTTGCGTATTTTGTCAGTGCACAGTTGCATAATTTCCGGGCACAACTACCAAAACCAACCCGACGACAACCACAGTAACACGTCTCTTTATGAGATATGTGTATCTCTGACACTGACCCGACCTTTCGAGCTAAGCTGCCAAATTTATTACCTTTCACCACGGTAAAATGATCCAGCTCCATTGCTATATAAAGGCCACCTCGTCACCTTACCAAGCACCCCAGACCTTGTGCACCACACTCACAACTTTTTCCTGTCATGCCGAGCCCCAGTATTTATCTGAGAACCCCAGATGCAACCCCAGGTAGCTTTGTCAAAATATTGTGGGACTTTACCCGCAGTACCATGGGTTCTACCCAGCCACCCCAGTACGAGCTGTTCAAATCGAGAATCACCCCTTCCACCTTGGAATATTTGGCAGCAGTACACATTCCTCCCGTAGAACCCAACCAAGATCCAACAGAGGTTTCCTTCGTAGGGAAATCTATGCCGACCCCACGCTTGGCCATAGAAGCTGCTGCGAACGAAGCAATTGCTCGTCTTCGATCCTCAGTACCCTATGCCCGCGAACGAGGATATTATTACTTTCCGAGTCATGCAACACCCGGAGAAGTAACATCTTTTCCCGGTGGACGGATTGAGAGAGACCCAGTACTAGCCAACCTTATCCAGTACATCATCGCTCAAGAGCATTTGAACCAGCAAGTGATGGATTATCTCCAGAGTCTCGCTGATTTAAATCCTCAGATTGCCATCGGCAGACCACTGAGACCCGACCCGGAGAGACTCATACATCGACTGGTCAATCCACTTCCTCCGATAGAAGAGGAGTGTATCCCTTTACCAGAGACATTTTATCAGGACCCCACCCAGTTACCGTTTTCATTTTAGACGTCACTACTGTATTTGTATTTGCAGCATTTATATTTGCATTGTAACTTATGCATGGTACCTCGAATGTGTGCGATGAGTCATGTATTTAGTTTATACTAGTATGAGTAGTTTTCTTCATGATTAACTTGTGTAACCGCGAAAGATCCTAGTATGAGTTTTCTTTTTACTGAATTGCTGCATCAATTATCCCCACACTACATGGATTACTTTTATTTACGCAGCACCACGGCAGCAGACTCACAACCGCTTGAACATATATGGAGTATTTGTTTTTCTCAACGGCTCTTATCAAATCTCGAGGACGAGATTTTTTTCTTAAGGGGGGTAGTAATTGTAACACCCCAAAAATTTAACCAGGTTTTAGTTATTAAAATTTTGCCAAGAGTTTAAAATTTTTGCCTGCAAGAATATCTCTGTTGATTTCAAAACTTTTCTTTTAATATTAAGGAGTTTTTTCCAAGTGGATCCTTCCAAAACATATTGGACTTATTTTCCCTCTCATTTGAAAACATCTCTCAATCAGTAGATTTATTTATTAAATTATTTCACCCTGAGCTTTATTCATTAAATTACTTGTTTTGAGTCTTGGAGCTCTTTTTGTACTACAACCAGTTGATAGATTTATCTAAAAATCCAACCAAAATTTGGAGATGTCATCTGATGTCTCTAAATCACTTTTGTGCAATAATATATTTAATTCATTGCATATTTTGAGTGCTACACCTGTTTTCCTTCTCTGGTCCAGTGGGCAATTTTGCACTACAACCCTTTTAAATATTTGTTTCTAGCTTCCACTAAAATTATGGGATGTCAGTAGGAGCATATCATTCCATTATATGCAAAAATCCAGGGTTGTTCTTTGAAAATTTTGAGTGAAACAACCTCATCTTCATTCTGGTCCAACATGATGGTTTGTATAGCAACCATATTTTTGCTTGCTCTTTAGCCCTTGATTCTTTCTCCTACTTGTAGTCCTCCATGTTAAACTTCTAAGTCCAGGAGCATGCAACCATTGGCATATTTTTGGTTCATGAAATAATGCCATTCACATCCTGTCCAGATTTGAAGTTCTGCTAAACTTGCACTAGCAAGTTTGTGCTTTCCACCAACTAACCCGACCACCCTCTCTTTCAACTATAGAGACCCTGATCTGGAGAATTTGGCCACCCCAAGAATTGCCTAGATGCCTTTGGCATTTTGTCAAACACCCTATGTGCATGGCCAGATTTGGCATGATTTCAAGTTTACGTTGTGAACTTGAGCCCCTGACCAAACCACCATGTCCTTTGATCCCCTTGCTAACCCTAAACTAGTCCTGTTATTTGCCAACCCCTCGCAAGCACTCTAGGATACCCTGGCATTTTGTCGAGCACGTAGCGAGCGTGCTCTGGGCGTGCCCAGAGCGCGCGTTTTGCACGTGCGTGCGCTCGGGTCGCCGCGTCACGCCCCGGCCCTTGCTCGCCTGCAGAGCCGCACCCCCCGACCTCATCCGCTCGTAGGAACAAGCCAAGCCCCCCTGGCGCCCAACAGCGCTGCCGCCAGGTCGGCAACGGCGGCTAGCGGGCGGCCACAGCAGCCCTGCTCAGGCAAGCGCCGCCAAAGCCACCCCGGCTTGCCACCTGCCCCTTGAACAGCTCAAGCTCATCCGCAGCCTTGTCCGCAAGCCCTCGTCGCCGCCACGTCGCCCTGCAGCACAGTACAGCAGTCGCCGATGTTCTTATCCTCGGCCATCGTCGGAACTGCCCCCGATCGCTATATAAGGACCCCTCGAGCTCACCAAACCCTCAAGCAACCTCCCACACTCCCTCACCGATCCGCCCGTAGCAGTAGAAAGACCAGAGAGGTCGTCTTCCTCATCTCCGGCAACCACGGCCGCCGCCACTGTCTCGTTCACTCCGGTGCCACCAGGGCCTCCCCCCCTCCACTCTCTTCACCAGGGGCCCTCCCTTCGTCTCGTGAGTCCACCCCAAGCTCGATTTTGATCGGGAGCCACCGGAGACAAAGCCCCCAATCATGCCCGAAGCTCCCTCCGCCGCGGAGCTCGCCACCGGCGATTCCCTCCGTCCCCGCCGGCCAGTCGACCACCGGGAGGACCGCCTAGGAGTGGCAGATCCATCCCTGGCCTCGGATTCCCTTGAGGAGCCTCCATTCGCCGGCGACGATCACCGGAATCCCGCCCCCGCTCGGGCAGAGGATAAAGGAGGGAGAGGCGACTGGTCAAACCTAACCAGTGGGCCCCGTGGACCTACTGTCAGTGACCCAGCCCCGCCTCCACATGTTTTAAGTGAAGGCGTAACCTTCATAAGTACGTCTCCTTTGCCCCGGAAGCGTATTTCTATCTGAGACGTTTTCTTTTCTGTTTTATTTTAAAAACAGATTTTGACCAAACTTTGACTGGCTATAACTTTTTAAATATAAGTCCAAATGAATTGATTCTTTTTCCCACCTCTCTCAAATTTCACCTAGTTTATTTTAAGATTTATTCCAAAAATAATTAGGACAACTTTTTGTACTGTTTTTAAAGTATGTGTTGTTTGCATATTTTCGAAAATAGGATTTTGGAGAGGTGGAAGAGAGTTTTCAAAAAGTATTGGAGTGCACCTCACCTCTCCACACCTTGAAGGCAAGCATTCTGAACCCCGGCATAATATTTTTGTGTGATATGATCATATGCATGGGTGCATGTCATTGATTTCCATGCTGTTGGAAATGAACACACTTGTGATGATAATCATCCTCATGTGCCTTGCATGCATACCGGCAGGAACCCGGGAAAACCTCTGCCTTCGGTAGGCATGAGTTTGTCGCCGGTGTCCTCGGGACGGTTATGTCCGGTATGGCATGGTAAGGTAATATGAGCGGTGACTCTGTTGGTTGAAATATATTCGTTATGCTAATCATGCAGGGAATACTTCAACCTCCTGAGTCGACCGTAGATCGAGTCTTGTGCCAGTAACCCCCATACTTGTTCCGTACTACCATTCGTCTCTACAGCAAGTAGAGTACGGTTCAGTAGGCTGTCAACCTCTTTCTAGCACACACCGTACAGAGAGGCCATGGTGGAAGATACCGGTTGAAGCTGGTAGGCAGGCCAACTGGTCTGGGGGCATGGGTGTTTCCGGTTGGGACCGAGAGGGGAGGCCACCCCTTAGAGCGCGCGATATAAATTTGATCCCATGCTACGCGAGGTTGTAGCCTCCCCACTTAGAGTTTGCTTGACAGGTGTTGTGGGTGAATCCAAACACGTGTGAGTTAAGCTGGTGTGTGCAAGTTAGGTGTGTTTTCAACAAAAAGACCGTAGACGGAATTAGTACCGATGGACTAAAGAAATCCGTTACTCATGGGTAAAGAGTACACCCTCTGCAGAGATTAAACATATTCGAATGGCCGTGTCCATGGTTAAGGATTACAGTCTGGGATGGGTCAAGTGTCGGCCTTAGTATCGGTCTTTGGAGGTGCAACTGTTAACCAGAACTGGAACTACTACTTGTGACTTGCGATAATAATGATTATTATTATTATTGACTAACCCGTGATATTATTGTTATTATCGAGTATCTCTGGGATGGTTCTACCTCCGGGATATTCACTATGATTGTTTATTTTTAAGCCCTTTATGTGGTGTCGCTCAGACGCCCGACTGTGGCATTTCTTTTAAAGCCCTTTATGTGGTGTCGCTCAGACGCCCGACTGTGGCATTTATTTTAAAGCCCTTTATGTGGTGCCGCTCAGACGCCCGACTGTGGCATTTCTTTCAAAGACATTTATGTGGTGTCGCTCAGACGCCCGACTGTGGCATTTATTTTAAAGCCCTTTTTGTGGTGTCGCTCAGACGCTCGACTGTGGCATTTCTTTTTAAAGCCCTTAATGTGGTGTCGCTCAGACGCCCGACTGTGGCATTTATTTTAAAGCCCTTTATGAGGTGTCGCTCAGACGCCCGACTGTGGCATTTCTTTTAAAGCCCTTTATGTGGTGTCGCTCAGATGCCCGACTGTGGCATTTCTTTTAAAGCCCTTTATGTGGTGTCGCTCAGACGCCCGACTGTGGCATTGCTTGTTATTTACTTCATAGATTTTAATACTACAATGTTACTACATATTCATAAATAATATGCTTGCACGCATCAGAGTTTTATTTATCTTCTCTGACTGACATCATGAGCATAGACTATTTTCAGCACACCATTGTTATGTTATACCTGTGCTCATAATGTTTGCGAGTACATTCGAAGTACTCACTGGCTTGTCCCTGGCTATTGTCTTGGCCAGATTTCTTGCACGGAGAGGAGCGACGCGATGACAGCTATTCCCGGAACCTAAGCAACAGTGATAGCAGCCTCGCGAAGATAGGAGTTAACCTGGTCAGCTGTTCACGTGGGAAATGGAGTCCCATAGACACTGATGTTTCACAAACCGCTTCCACCATCAACCATTAGAAACCATTTGGTGTACTCACAGGCCAGAATGGTCTTGTACTACATATTTTGTATTTTTGCTTGGAATTTCTGTATCAAGTTGGAGCCTCATCAGCTAACAGTAATCCTGGGGCTGATGAGCACGAAGGTCTTTTCTGGAAATTTATACCCGGAAAAACCGGTCGTGACAGTCTTGTCCATCCCTTGCATATTATAGTTCATCACAAAGCTCTTGTAGCTTGGTGGCAGTGATTGAAGAATTCTGTCAATGACACTATCATCAGGAAGATTAACTCCCAGTTGAATCAAGTGATTATTATACCCAGACATTTTGAGTATGTGTTCACTGACAGAACTATTCTCCTCCATCTTGCAGCTATAGAACTTATTGGAGACTTCATATCTCTCAATCTGGGCATTTGCTTGAAATATTAACATCAACTCCTGGAACATCTCATATGCTCCATGACGTTCAAAACGTCGTTGAAGACCCGGTTCTAAGCCGTAAAGCATGCCACACTGAACTATCGAGTAGTCATCAGCTTTGCTCTGCCAGACATTCTTAACGTCATCAGTTGCATCAGCAGCAGGCCTGGCACCCAGCGGTGCTTCCAGGATGTAATTCTTCTGTGCAGCAATGAGGATAATCCTCAGGTTATGGACCCAATCCGTGTAATTGCTACCATCATCTTTCAACTTTGCTTTCTCAAGGAACGCATTAAAATTCAACGGAACAACAACACGAGCAATCTATCTACAACAAACATAGACAAGCAAAATACTATCAGGTACTAAGTTCATGATAAATTTAAGTTCAATTAATCATATTACTGAAGAACTCCCACTTAGATAGACATCCCTCTAATCCTCTAAGTGATTACGTGATCCATATCAACTACACCATGTCCGATCGTCACGTGAGATGGAGTAGTTTCAACGGTGAATGTCGTGGGGAACGAACACCTATGGCGCAGGGTCCGTTTTGGTCCGGCAAGGGAGCGGAGGGCGCACGAAGAGCAGATCGAGGCGAAGCACGCGAGGGATTTTACCCAGCTTCGGAGCTCTCCGGAGAGATAAAACTCCTACTGCTGCTTTGTGTTTCTATTCTGTTCTTGCTTGAAAGTGTGGGTGTGTTGTGGTTTCGAATGAGTCAAACCTCCTCTACGTGTGCATGGGCCTCCTTTTTATAGTTTAAAGGGGTCACCGACAGGTGGCAGCGTAGAGAGAAAGGGGTAAAAAAAGGTAAAAACAGGGGTTGGTACAACCGCTACCAACAGTGCCCCCTACCTAACTCTGACGGCAGGGGACAAGGGCATTTAATGCCCGTCCGGTCGCCCAAACAGTGCAAGAAACGGCCGTTAAGAGCGCCACCGATCGCCACGATGGCCTTCTAGTCATCTTCACTTGTCACCTCGCACCGCTTGGCTGCACAGCTACCCGCCACGTGCACTAGGAGCGACCTCGCGGCGACACGTCGTCGGATGCGCTGGAGCGTGGGTGCAGAGTGGTAGCCTCGCTGCGGCAAGCGCCTTGTCGCGGTCGTTGTCTTGCCGCACCCGAGAGCTTGTCGCTCGTCGGGTCTTGCCGGGACGCGCGGCGCGTCGCGGCAAGTCTCTTAAAATGCCTTGGTTGGCCTTCCCGGCAAGCTCCTCTTGCCGGGGTCTTGTCCTTCCCGGCAAGCTCCTCTTGCCGGGGCCTTGTCTTCTTAGTTAAAATACTTTGTTCTTGAATGGCAGTAATAGGAATAGCGAAGGATCTTGGCGGACGCCCGGCAAGCCTTGCCGCGGGACGCTGCGACTGCCCGTGCACAAGTTCGGGATACTAAGGTACCCCTACTTTAGTACACCGACAGGAGCCCCTGGGCCTGGGCCATACACGGTGCCGAGTGCTGTTGGGCCAGGCCCAAAACAGGGCACGGGCACACGCGGCCTGGGTCCATACCAAATCTAACTCCGCATTCACCGCGCCCTCCTGTAACGGCACACGTCAAACGCGACGTCGTGGGAGAGATCGTGGGCAATTCTTTAATCAGGAAGGGCGTAACGTTCGCCTCTCCTCTTTATAAGCAGGGGAAACAGGGCCATTCCCCCACCTTCGCCAATTGCAGTTCCTTCCTCAGAAAGCTCCGTCGCTCCCCTCTGCTTCCCAAGCCGAAAGAGAGCAGCACTCCGCCGCCCGTCGCCGCCGCCGTCGCCGCCGTCGCCGCCAACCTCCTCCACTGCTTCCGCCATGGCTCCGAAGACCGGGAAGGGCGTGAAGTCGGCCGAGGCGCTGCGGCTGGAGGCGCTGCGCAAGGAGCAAGCACTTCCCCCCCCCCCCCGAGCTCACCTCGAAGGCGCTGCGGGAGGAGTTCTATCTCTTCTGGTCGACGGAGACGCGGGCGCATCCGCGCACGCAGGTACTCTCCGCCGAAGCTTCTACTTCAAAAAAGTGTCCCAGGGGATACTATTTCTTCCCTCTGTTCTTCTATTGCGGGCTATGCCCACCTTTCTCCAATTTCTTCTACGACATTATGAATACCTACGGATTTCTTATTCTTGACTTCACCCCCAACGCCATTCTGACAATGGCGGTTTTCGCACACCTCTGCGAGAACTTCGTCGGAATCTATCCCAATGTCGCCCTTTTTCGTCACTACTTCATGCCCCGGGCCAAGAAGGGGGAGCCCTTAGCTGGCGGGATCGCCTGGGTATCGAGGATCGGCATGAAGGAAGTTTATCTGGATGGGGAGCTCCGCAGCAAGTGGGATGAGTGGAGGGCGGAGTGGTGCTGGATTGTTGACGCAGATCCGCAGCCCTTCACCAGTTTGTGCCAGACTCGAGTAGGGCGCGGCGGCGACTGGAGCGCTCTTGGGGCGGACGACGCCAAACTGAAGATCGCCACCACCAGGATTCTGCGGCTCAAGCTTGCCGGGCTCACAGTCGGGGCCGTTGGCGCGGACTTTCTCCATCGCCGTATCGGCCCTCTGCAGGAGAGGGGGAGGCCTGCCTGGCTGTTTGGCGGCCCGGCGGATATCATGAGGCTGCGTCCAGGCCTCAACTTCAACTTCACAGTTCTGGAGCTTGACGGGATGCTGAAGGAGCTGTTCAAGCATGACGCCAACCATCCAGAGTGGTTCAGGTTGCCGCAGGGCGTCATCCCATTGTGCAACAACTCCCAGCGCGATCGCATCTGCGCAATGATGCCAGAGTGTGACTCGCACGGGATAAGCCCAACTTGGATGGAGCCCGCCGACGACGTCGTGCGGCAATTCTTCGATGGCTTGACGGAGGTAGCAGTCCACGCCGACGAGCAGAGGCTCCTCACCCGCGACACCACCGATGACGAGGTGTGGTACATCGCCACCAGGGCCGAAGAGGCGGCGGCAGCCGCCGCCGCGGGCGAGTTTGGCTTCATGTTGGAGGAGGTGGAAGCGGCCGAGGCGGCAAGCCTTGCCGACCGGGAGGACCTTGCCGGAGGGGTCGTTGGCGAGGGGGAGCCCGAGGCCGAAGCGAGCGAGCCCGCTGAGGGCGCGAGCGGCCAGCCGTCCTCGAGCAGCTTGCCGCAGGTGGAGCCCCCAGCGCAGCCCCAATTTCAACCAAGAAGGCGCCTCCGTCGAGTTGGAGACACAACAGGGCGGCAAGCAGGCCAACAGCTGCAGCGTCGTGGGACGCGCTCCACCGCGGCAAGTACCGTTGCCGCGGGAGCGTCTCAGGTCGTGCCGGCAACTGAGGCGGGGTCTTCCCGGGCTGCCACGCCCGATCCTGCCGCAGCTCCCGGCAAACGTCCAAGGGAGCCAACTCCTCCACCTCGCCGCGCAGAAAGGGTACCAGATTTCGACCTCTCTGCGCTGAGCTCCGACGAGGAGGAAGAAGAGGAGGAGGAGTAAGGCTTTCTTCTCACTGTACTTGTTTTTCTTTGATCTTTGTTGTTGCTTGTCTTGTATCTGATTTGCTTCCCTCTGAATCCCTGTTCCATTTCAGGACTCTGGCCGAGAGAGCGGTGAAGAGGGCCAAGGTCCCTGTGGTTGTCATCGAGGACGATCCTGCTCTGATGGCAGAAGACACGTCCAAGACCACCTTGACGGACCCGGTTCCTTCTCCTTGCAGCAGCCCCCAGCACAGCCCCCAGCGTAAGAGTTTGGTTCACTTCCTGTTGGGGGGCGCGCATGGGTGTTTCTTCCTTTGCTGACATCTTGATTGTTGATTTGCTTGTGTAGGAGCAGAGCAAGCCCATCAGGAGGAACCAGAAGCCGCTCCAGAGGTGTTGTCTGCTTCAACTATGCCGCCAAGGGGTGATTCTCCGACAAGGGAGCGCTCTCCGGCAAGGGAGCGGTCCCCGGCAACGGGCAGCTCCCCGGCGATGGGCGGGACCAGCGAGCCTTTAGTGGTGGAGCCCATGGTCACGGAGCCCAGCACAGGTAACCCTCCTTGTCAGAAATTTTCCCTTGGGTTTTTCTTCTAATCTTCTTTTTGGATCTTTGCTTGACTTTTTCTTCCTCTTCCTGTCTTCTGATCCCCCTCTCACAGACCCGATGGAGACTGAGGCCATCGGTGAGGAAGGCGCGCGCGACAATACTGAAGATGCCGCCGCTGACGAAGAAGAGGCCGGCACTGATGAACCCGCCGACGAAGAAGCCGCCAAGGCTTCTGGCGCAGGAGCTGGCGAGGGGTCCGGCGATCGTACTGATGACCCGGAGGGCGCAGGAGCACAAGGCGCTGCACCGACCGCCGACCCCTCCACCGCTGATGCAGCGCCGGGCTCCGAGGAGCCCCGGCCAGGCGCCTACTTGAAGGCCGGCGAGGGCGTATACATCAAGCTTCCCTGGGCGTCGAGCTCCAGGGCACCGGTCGAAGGAGAAGAGTTTGACGGAGAAGTACTCGCCTCTGCTAGGCTGGCAGTGGTTGACGCGCCCAGCAGCAGCAGTGGCGAGTCCGAGGAGGAGCAGTTGCTCCGGAAGTTGGTGTCACTCTACCGCGCCCGTCAAGCGAAGCTTGAGTCCCGGGAAGCGCTTGTCGCGCGGGCGGGAGTTGACATAGAAAAGCATGCGGAGGAGATCAAGAGCCGCAACCAGGAGGCCCTCCGATCCATTGCGGAGGAAAGGGCGCAACTTGATGAGGCGAAGAAGGCGTTCATCCTGGAAAAGGCTGAAGCCGAGGAGCAGCAGAGGCTTGCCGCCGAGGAGCTGTCCAGGCGGGAAGGTGAACTGACACAGAAGAAGGTTAATCTGGACAGCCACGAGGAGGAGCTCAAGGCCTGGGAGAAATCACTTGGCGGGGCACTCAAGGAGGCGAACGATGCCACCGCGGCTGCTGAGGCCGCCAAGAAGGAGTTAGAGGCGAAGGTAACGCAGCTGGAGGCGGACATGAAAGGGAAGAATGAAGAGCTTGCCGCACTCTAGCGCGAACGCGAGAAGGATGCACTTGCCCATGGCGATCTGCAAGTTCGACTCGCCGAGAAGATCAAGGAACTGAACGCCGCCAGGGACTCGAGCGCAGATCTGGAGCTGAAGCTGGCCACCTTGACGGAGACGCTGGACGCCGCCAAGAGGCAAGAGGATGACTTGAAGAAAGAGGTCAAGGGCAACGAAGAGCTGCTGACGAGGGTTGCCGAGGCTCAGAACACCTTCAAGGCCACGGTGGAGCTCTGGACGGAGGGCCTCGTCAACATCGCTGCATCCATCGACGAGGAGCTGGCGGAACTGGACTTGGCGGGCTTCGGGTACTCCACTGACGAAAATCTCCAGCCCAGCGCCAAGCTTACTTTTTTCTTCAAGGGCGTGGTGACGGCCCTCCAGCAACTCCGGGAAAGGATCCCGAAGAAGCTGGCAGACGAGTCGCGCGCAATCTGCGCCAAGGTCTTGGAGAAGGTGTTGGTGAAGATACTCTTCCGCAACCCGGGCCTCGACCTCACCCGCGTCCTCAAGAAGCTGCCGGCGGGTGCTGATCTTGAAGAACTCAAAGCCATTGTCGCACCCATCGTGGACAAGGTGAATGAGGTCAGGAGGGTTGACGGCGAGCGCGTGGATTAGACCATCCTTCTTCTCCTTTCCTTGTCGCTGTTTATTTAAGTCATGAGAACAATTTAGTCAGTGCCGCAACAAGTTACTTTTGTAATATAACTTTATTCTGGGCAATGCTTGCTATGCTATCTCCTTTACTTGGTCCTTTCTTTGTATGTTTTTACCCTACGCTTTTAGGGAACTTGCCGGCACGGGCACGCTTGCCGCAAGTGCTGAGTGCGGAACATCAGCAGCTCGCTGGCGGTGCCGGAGCAAGCTTGCCGCGAGTGCTGAGTGCGGAACATCAGCAGCTCGCTGGCGGTGCCAGCTCCGGCAAGAAACCTTGCCGCAACTAGTTGCAGCACACTTAAGTTGTTGAGCGGACTCGAAACAAAGTAAGGGCGCAACTAGCTACGAGGAGGTTCCTCCGCGCACAGGTTTTCCATACAAAGCACAGTCGTTCAAGGAGGATAACTTAAATTTTTAAGAACTGATCATGCTCAAACTTTGGCAACTTAGCTTTTTTTTTGTGTCCCAGCAAGGCTATACTTCTTTGAACGACGCTCGGTCCACACCTTTATCCTCTCCTTCCCCCCCGTGAACTTGTGGGCGAAGGAACCTTCTTTTTGAGAAAAAAGAAAGAAGAGAAAATAAAGATATGGAGCCTTATGGCTCGTTATTGCTTACTGGAGGCGAGTGCTGCACAAAGTGTCAGATAATACATGCATAAAAGAAAAAGGCATGAAATTTGACAACATGTGCTGAGCATACGAACTTTCTGCACGGGGTCTGCGCCCAGCTTTGTACAAAGGGTTACATGCAACAGCGGCAAGGCTTGTACAAAAGGTGGTTGTTCCGGCAACCGCGCCTTATGGGTAAAACTTACGAAAATGCTCTATGTTCCAGGAATTGCTCATCGGAAAGCCATCTTCGGTCTCAAGGCGGACAGCGCCAGGCCTAGTGACTCGTTTCACCCGATAAGGGCCTTCCCACCTCGGCGTCAACTTGTTGGAATTCTTGGCGGATTGAACGCGCCGAAGAACAAGGTCGCCTTCCTCGAAGCTTCTGGCATTAACTTTGCGGCTATGGTAGCGATGCAAAGCTTGCTGGTATCGAGCAGCTCGTACCGCAGCCTGAAGACGATCTTCCTCGAGGAGCAGCGCGTCATCTTGCCGCAACTGCTCTAGCTCAAGCTCATCATAAGCGAGCACTCGAGGCGATCTGTATACGATTTCCGTGGGGAGAACTGCTTCTGCTCCATAGACTAGAGCAAAAGGAGTCTGGCCAGTGGCTCGATTTGGCGTCGTCCTGATCGACCAAAGAACCACCGGCAGCTCCTCGATCCAATTTCTTCCGCACTTGTGCAGCCTGTCGAAAGTTCTGGTCTTGAGCCCGCGCAGCACTTCAGCGTTTGCCCTCTCCGCTTGACAGTTGCTTCTCGGGTGAGCAACAGAAGCGAAGCAGATCTTGGCGCGAAGATCTTGGACGTACTGCATGAAGGTGCGTCTCGTGAATTGTGTGCCATTGTCAGTAATGATCTTGTTAGGGACTCCGAAACGGCAAACAATTGACCTGAAGAACTTGACTGCTGACTATGCTGTCACCTTCCTCACTGCTTCCACTTCAGGCCACTTTGTGAACTTGTCGATTGCAACGTACAAGTACTCAAAGCCCCCGACAGCTCGGGGAAAGGGGCCGAGGATGTCGAGCCCCCAGACCGAAAATGGCCAGGATAAAGGGATTGTTTGGAGAGCTTGAGCTGGTTGATGTATCTGCTTGGAGCGGAACTGGCACGCTTCACACTTGGTTACTTGTGCAGTTGCATCCTGGAGGGCTGTCGGCCAGAAGAAGCCTTGTCGGAAGGCTTTGCCGGCAAGTGCTCCTGCGCCAATGTGGTGACCACATATGCCTCCATGTATCTCCGCCAACAGCTCCTGTCCATCTTCCCGGGAAATGCACTTCAATTTGACTCCGTTGAATCTTCTTCTGTACAGTATGTCGTCGACAAACTGGTACATACTTGATTGCCGGGCTACTCTCTCCGCTTCTTCTTGCTCTTCGGGAAGTTCTCCTGTTTGAAGGAAATGGACGATCTGTTGTGCCCATGCCGGAGCTTGTGGCTCAATGACAAGGACTAAAGGCGCAAATGCTGCTGCGGGAACATCTGCTTCTACGGCAAGAATCTGTGATTCAGCCGGAGCATGATGCTCCCCGGCAAGCGTGTCGGGACACAGCTTGTCGGGAGCGTCTGCTTCAACGAAACAAACCCTAGGGCTTGTCAGAGCAGACTGCTCCTCAGCGCTCTTTGTGTTGATCTTGGGGACCTTCTTGACGGCGGCTTCGGGGAGCTCTGTCGGAAAGTAGTCGCCAGTAACCAACTTCCTCTTCTTGCTTTGTCCAGTTGATGGTGTTACAGAAGGTTGAGTCAGCTTGAGCACAAAAATCCCTGGTTCCACAGGTAACTTGAGTGCGGCGCACTTTGACAGGCCGTCTGCAATGTCATTTTGAGCTCTTGGAACATGTTCCATTTGCAGGCCGTCAAAATGCTCTTCCAACTTTCTCACTTCATCAATGTAGGCTTCCATCAACGGACTCTGATAATCTTTGTTTACTTGACGGACGACAAGCTGTGAGTCACCCCGGACAATAAGCTTCTTGATCCCAAGGTCCGCCGCGATCTTGAGTCCGGCAAGCAAGCCTTCATATTGTGCAGTATTGTTTGTTGCTTGCTCCTTGGGAAAGTGCATCTGGACCACGTACTTGAGGTGCTCTCCGGTGGGCGCGACGAGTAGTACGCCCGCACCGGCGCCTTGCAGCGAGAAGGCACCGTCAAAGTACATGATCCATTCCTTGTTCGCTTCCTTGACGGGGATGCTCCTCTCCGGAGTTTCTTCATCAGGTGTTGGCGTCCATTCTGCTATGAATTCTGCCAATGCTCGGCTCTGGATAGTTGAAGTGCTCTCAAACTTGAGGCCAAAGCTTGACAATTCCAGTGCCCACTCGACAATCCTGCCTGTTGCTTTTGGATTCTGCAATATCCTCTTCAACGGAAAGCGAGTGACAACTGTGACTTCGTGTGCTTGAAAGTAATGGCGCAGCTTCCTCGAGGCCATGAGAAGGACGAAAAGCAATTTCTGCACACCAGAGTACCTTGATCTAGCCCCCTGCAAAAGGGAACTGACAAAGTACATGGTCCAGTACGATCGCCGGACCCCTCGCTAGCTCCTGCGCCAGCAGCCTTGGCGGCTTCTTCGTCGGCGGGTTCATCAGCGCTGGCCTCTTCTTCATCAGCGGCGGCATCTTCAGTATTGCTGCGCGCGCCTTCCTCACCGATGGCCTCAGTCTCCATCGGGTCTGTGAGAGGGGGATCAGAAGACAGGAAGAGGAAGAAAAAGTCAAGCAAAGATCCAAAAAGAAGATCAGAAGAAAAACCCAAGGGAAAATTTCTGACAAGGAGGGTTACCTGTGCTGGGCTCCGTGACCATGGGCTCCACCACTAAAGGCTCGCTGGTCCCGCCCCTCGCCGGGGAGCTGCCGCTTGCCGGGGACCGCTCGCTTGCCGGAGAGCGCTCCCTTGTTGGAGAATCGCCCTTTGGCGGCGTAGTTGAAGCAGACAGCACCTCTGGAGCGGCTTCTGGTTCCTCCTTATGGGCTTGCTCTGCTCCTACACAAGCAAATCAACAATCAAGATGTCAGCAAAAGAAGAAACACCCATGCGCGCCCCACAACAGGAAGTGAACCAAACACTTACGCTGGGGGTTGTGCTGGGGGCTGCTGCGAGGAGAAGGAACCGGGTCCGTCAAGGTGGTCTCGGACGTGTCTTCTGCCATCACAGCAGGATCGTCCTCGAGGACAACCACAGGGACCTTGGCCCTCTTCACCGCTCTCTCGGCCAGAGTCCTGAAATGGAATAGGGATTCAGAGGGAAGCAAATCAGATACAAGACAAGCAACAACAAAGATCAAAGAAAAACAAGTACAGTGAGAAGAAAGCCTTACTCCTCCTCCTCTTCTTCCTCCTCGTCGGAGCTCAGCGCAGAGAGGTTGAAATCTAGTACCCTTTCTGTGCGGCGAGGCGGAGGAGTAGGCTCCCTTGGACGTTTGACGGGAGCTGCGGCCGGATCGGGCGTGGCAGCCCGGGAAGACCCCGCCTCAGTTGCCGGCACGACCTAAGACGCTCCCGCGGCAACGGTACTTGCCGCGGTGGAGCGCGTCCCACGACGCTGGGGCTGTTGGAATGCTTGCCGCCCTGTTGTGTCTCCAACTCGACGGAGGCGCCTTCTTGGTTGAAATTGGGGCTGCGCTGGGGGCTCCGCCTGCGGCAAGCTGCTCGAGGACGGCTGGCCGCTCGCGCCCTCAGCGGGCTCGCTCGCTTCGGCCTCGGGCTCCCCCTCGCCAATGACCCCTCCGGCAAGGTCCTCCCGGTCGGCAAGGCTTGCCGCCTCGGCCGCTTCCGCCTCCTCCAACGTGAAGCCAAACTCGCCCGCGGCGGCGGCTGCCGCCGCCTCTTCGGCCCTGGTGGCGATGTACCGCACCTCGTCGTCGGTGGTGTCACGGGTGAGGAGCCTCTGCTCGTCGGCGTGGACTGCTACCTCCGTCAAGCCATCGAAGAATTGCCGCACGACGTCGTCGGCGGGCTCCATCCAAGTTGGGCTTATCCCGTGCGAGTCGCACTCTGGCATCATTGCGCAGATGTGATCGCGCTGGGAGTTGTTGCACAATGGGATGACGCCCTGCGGCAGCCTGAACCACTCTGGATGGTTGGCGTCATGCTTGAACAGCTCCTTCAGCATCCCGTCAAGCTCCAGAACTGTGAAGTTGAAGTTGAGGCCTGGACGCAGCCTCATGATATCCGCCGGGCTGCCAAACAGCCAGGCAGGCCTCCCCCTCTCCTGCAGAGGGGCGATACGACGATGGAGAAAGTCTGCGCCAACGGCCCCGACTGTGAGCCCGGCAAGCTTGAGCCGCAGAATCCTGGTGGTGGCGATCTTCACTTTGGCGTCGTCCGCCCCAGAGCGCTCCAGTCGCCGCCGCGCACTACTCGAGTCTGGCGCAAACTGGTGAAGGGCTGCGGATCTGCATCAACAATCCAGCACCACTCCGCCCTCCACTCATCCCACTTGCTGCGGAGCTCCCCATCCAGATAAACTTCCTTCATGCCGATCCTCGAGACCCAGGCGATCCCGCCAGCTAAGGGCTCCCCCTTCTCGGCCCGGGGCATGAAGTAGTGACGAAAAAGGGCGAAATTGGGATAGATTCCGACGAAGTTCTCGCAGAGGTGTGCGAAAACCGCCATTGTCAGAACGGCGTTGGGGGTGAAGTCAAGAAGATGAAACCCGTAGGTATTCATAATGTCGCAGAAGAAATTGGAGAAAGGTGGGCATAGCCCGCAATAGAAGAACAGAGGGAAGAAATAGTATCCCCTAGGACACTTTTTTGAAGTAGAAGCTTCGGCGGAGAGTACCTGCGTGCGCGGATGCGCCCGCGTCTCCGTCGACCAGAAGAGATAGAACTCCTCCCGCAGCGCCTTCGAGGTGAGCTCAGGGGGGAAAAGTGCTCGCTCCTTGCGCAGCGCCTCCAGCCGCAGCGCCTCGGCCGACTTCACACCCTTCCCGGTCTTCGAAGCCATGGCGGAAGCAGTGGAGGAGGTTGGCGGCGACAGCGGCGACGGCGGCGGCGACGGGCGGCGGAGCGCTGCTCTCTTTCGGCTTGGGAAGCGGAGGGGAGCGGCGGAGCTTTCTGAGGAAGGAAATGCAAGTGGCGAAGGTGGGGGAACGGCCCTGTTTCCCCTGCTTATAAAGAGCAGAGGCGAACGTTACGCCCTTCCTGATTAAAGAATTGCCCACGATCTCTCCCACGACGCCGCATTTGACGCGTGCCGTTACGGGAGGGCCCGGTGAATGCGGAGTTAGATTTGGTATGGACCCAGGCCGCGTGTGCCCGTGCCCTGTTTTGGGCCTGGCCCAACAGTGCTCGGCACCGTGTATGGCCCAGGCCCGGGGGCTCCTGTCGGTGTACTAAAGTAGGGGTACTTTAGTATCCCGAACTTGTGCACGGGCAGTCGTAGCGTCCCGCGGCAAGGCTTGCCGGGCGTCTGCCAAGATCCTTCGCTATTCCTATGACTGCCATTCAAGAAAAAAGTATTTTAACTAAGAATACAAGGCCCCGGCAAGAGGAGCTTGCCGGGAAGGACAAGACCCCGGCAAGAGGAGCTTGCCGGGAAGGCCAACCAAGGCATTTTAAGAGACGTGTCGCGACGCGCCGCGCGTCCCGGCAAGACCCGACGAGCGACAAGCTCTCGGGTGCGGCAAGACAACGACCGTGACAAGGCGCTTGCCGCGGCGAGGCTACCACTCTGCACCCACGCTCCAGCGCATCCGATGTCGCTGGCTCATCATCCGCCTCCCTCTCCGCCACTAACGCAGCACTAACCACTTGGTTGGTTGCCGCCAGATATAGCAGCAACTTCTCTTGTGGCTTAGGTGCGAAAAGTATTGGAGTGGAGGATAGGTATCTCTTCAAGTCCTGCACCGCAGCCTCCGCTTCCGGAGTCCATTTCATCGGACCTGCCTTTTTCAAAATTTTGAAAAATGGCAGGGCGCGCTCAGTAGACTTAGAGATAAACCTACTGAGAGCAGCAACACAGCCGGGACGTCTTCGCACATCCTTGACGCGCTTCGGTGCTTCGATCTGTTCAATTGCTTTGATCTAGTCGGGATTGGCTTCGATCCCCCGCTGAGACACAAAGAATCCAAGAAGCTTGCCGGAAGGAACTCCAAACACACACTTCTCGGGATTCAACTTGAGATTGATCTTGCGCAGATTTGCAAAAGTCTCGTCCAGATCTTGGACCAAAGTTTCTTTGTCCTTGCTCTTGACCACTATGTCATCCATGTAAGCTTCTACATTTCTGTGCAGCTGTGGCTCAAAAGCAGGACTGACTACTCTTGCAAATGTTGAACCAGCATTCTTTAGTCCGAAAGGCATCCATACAAAGCAGTACGTGCCACATGGAGTAATGAATGCGGTTTTCTCTTCATCCTCTTCTGCCATGAAGATCTGATGATATCCTGAGTATGCATCAAGGAATGAAAGCAGATCACATCCTGCCGTGGAGTCGACAATCTGGTCAATGCGCGGCAAGGGAAATGGATCCTTGGGACAAGCTTTATTAACATTGGTGAAGTCAATACAAAGCCTCCACTTCCCGTTCGCTTTGCGCACGACTACTGGATTGGCTAACCACGTTGGATGGAGTACTCCTCGGACCAAGCCTGCTGCTTCCAACTTCTTGATTTCCTCTGCAATGAACTCTTGGCGTTCTACTACTTGTTTTCTGACTCTCTGCTTGACGGGCCGCGCGTGAGGGCAGACGGCAAGGTGGTGCTCAATTACTTTCCTGGAACACCGGGGATGTCAGATGGTTGCCATGCAAACACATCGACATTCGCCCGCAGGAAAGCAACGAGCGCGCTTTCCTATTTAGGGTCAAGCGTGGAACTAATGGTGAAGGTACCACCAGTGCCGTCCTCCTTGGCGGCCACTTTCTTGGTCTCTGGTGAAGCTGTCTTTGCTTTCTTGCACTTGCCGGTGGAGCTCGATGGTGCATCCTCGACGGTAGCGCAGCACTCCGAAGAGGCGCGCTTGCCGGAGTGGGCATCAGAGCTACTCTTGCCAGACTTGGTCTTCTTCTTCCCCCCGGGAGCTTCAGCGGCAAGTGGTTTGCGTTCTGCTGCGGCTGCTGCTTCCCGGTAGATCTTGTCGGTACAGATAAGTGCATCTTTCTTGTCGCCATGGACAGAAATGACACTTATAGTACCGGGCATCTTGAGCACGTTGTAGGCGTAATGAGAGGCTGCCATGAACTTGGCAAGCGCTGGACGGCCAAGTATCCCATTGTAGGGCAATGGAAAATCAGCAACGTTGAATGTGACTCTCTCTGTCCTGAAGTTCAGCTCGCTGCCAAACGTTACTGGCAGTGTGATCTTCCCCTTCGGCTTGCTCCTTCCCGGGTTGATTCCTTGAAAGGTGCCGGTCTCTTCGAGCTCGCTGTCGGGGATCTGGAGCTTCTTGAGTACCGCTGAGGAGATCAGATTCAGGCCGGCCCTGCCGTCAACTAGCATCTTCGTGACCTTGAGGTTGCGGATTGTTGGCGAAACCAACATCGGCAAGCACCCGACCGCAGTTATGCGATCAGGGTGATCCTCAACGTCGAAGATGATGGGCGTGCTGGACCACTTCAGGGGCTTGCGCGACTCAACGGACGGTTCTGCTGCGTTCACTTCCCGCACCCACTGTTTGAGTTGGCGGTGCGAGGTGTGCAGAGAAGCACCGCCGTCAACGCACAAAACCTCTGTTGCCTTCTGAAACTCCTGCTCGTCGGCCTCATCTTCCTCCATCTCATCATCTTCATCTTCGTCTTCATCTTTGTCGCGGCCGCGGGGAGGCCTATCTCCTTGCCGCTGCTTGGCCTTGCCGCGGCGCCCTCCCCGGGCGGGACGCTTCTTGTCGGATCCTCCGCCACCTTCCTGGGCCTTCTCCTTGTCGCGGCGCTCGTATTCAGCTTTCTGTAGCTCAATAAGCTGCTCAACCTTCTTGCAGGCCTGGAGGTCATGGCCCTTGGTGCGGTGGATCTTGCAGTACTGCTTGCCGGAGCCGTCCTGCTTGTCGGCGGCCACCACAGCCTCGCCGGAGTCACCAGCTTTGGCCTTCTCGGCGCCGCCTCCGTTGACAGACTGCTCGACCACTAGCACATCCTTAGCCTTCCTCCTTCTGTTATTCCGCCTCCGGTTCTTCTTTGCCGGAGGGGCGTCCTCACTGCCAGAAACTTCTGCTCCTACGTTCTCTCCGGGGAGTTTCTTCCCCTCCTCAGCACGTGCACACTTGTCGGCCAGAGCATATAGATCGCTGACATCTCTGATTTTGCACATCGCCATCTCCTCCCTCATCCTGCGGTTACGCACGTTCTGATGGAACGCGCTGATAACCGCGGTAGGGTGGACATCTGGGATGTTGCGCTGCACCTGGCTGAATATCTGTATGTACTTGCGCAGGGGTTCTCCTTCCTTCTGGGCGAGCAGATGAAGATCGCTCTCCTGGCCATGGGGTTTGTGGCCGCCTGTGAAGGCGCCGACAAACTGATGGCACAGGTCCGCCCACGAAGAGATGGAGTTGTCCGGCAAGTGCATGAGCCAAGATCTGACGTTGGGCTTGAGCACCAGCGGGAAGTAGTTGGCGAGGATCTTCTCGTCGCGCCCCCCGGCAGCCTGCACCGCGATGGTGTAAACGCTGAGGAACTCCGACGGATGTATCCTGCCATCGTACTTCTCGGGTACATCTGGCTTGAAGTTCTTGGTACTGGGCCACTGGACCTGCCGCAGCTCACGGGTGAACGCGGGGCAACCTACCACGTATGGCAAGTCGCTTGGTTCCCCTGGCGCATGCATATCAATAGTGGGCCCAGCGCGCTGGTCTGACTGACGCCGCACTTCTCTTCGGCGCTCGATGCGAGTACGAGCGTCTTCGTGTCATCGTTCTTGGAGAACTTGGCGTTGATCGTGGCGAGCTCGCGGGTCCGACGACGCGGTGGAGTCGGTGTCGAGGTTGGCCCGGCGAGTCGGCGATCTTGGCCTTCGTGGCGAGGAGTGCACGGTGGTGGCACCCCCAGCGGTCTTATCAGCGTCGGCTTGCGCCTGGGCGTCTTGCCGGGGCTTCGATGTGCTCGGTTGCCGGGGCTTGTTGCCGTTGGCGAAGCCAATGAGGCTCTGAATAGTGGCCCTCCAGTCGTCGATCTTGTCTGGCGCTGGAGGGTAATCTAGGAGCAGCTGGGCTCGGGCCAGCGCTTCCTCTGGAGTCTTGGGTGGCGGTGGCGAGCGACGCGAGGTGCGGGATATGCTCAAGCTTCTAACATTGTTAGAAGGAGCAACATCTCGTCCAGGCGACCGTCCCGCGCTCGTGCCAGCATGTTGACGCGCATGCTGGCCTTGAGCGTCCCGCGATCCACCAGCTCGGCCTTGCTCTAGCGCGAGTACAGTGCTAGGAGCACCGTGGCATTGTCGATCCTGCACCTCCTGGGAGGCGTGCGGCGGATGTACAGACGCTGAAGCCTGCGGGGCCTTGTCCTTGGACCGGGTGACGATGTGAGTCCCCCCGCCGGCGCCCGCTCCTCCGCCGGTGTCCACCCCACCGCCCATTTGCTCCGGTGGCGGTAGGATAGACGTAGACGGAGCGGCCACCTCCGAAGCCTTCTTCTTCGGTGGCATGTTGATGAAGATGTTGATGTAGCGCGCACAAACGCCGGATCAGGTTCGCACAACCTCGACGCCCCCCTACCTGGCGCGCCAGAGATGTCGTGGGGAACGAACACCTATGGGGCAGGGCCCCTTTCGGTCCGGCAAGGGAGTAGAGGGCGCACGAAGAGCAGATCGAGGCGAAGCATGCGAGGGATTTTACCCAGCTTTGGAGCTCTCCGGAGAGATAAAACTCCTACTGCTGCTTTGTGTTTCTATTTTGTTCATGCTTGAGAGTGTGGGTGTGTTGTGGTTTCGAATGAGTTGAACCTCCTCTACGTGCGCATGGGCCTCCTTTTTATAGTTTAAAGGGGTCACCGACAGGTGGCAGCATAGAGAGAGAGGGGTAAAAAAGGTAAAAACAGGGGTTGGTACAACCGCTACCAACAGTGCCCCCTACCTAACTCTGACGGCAGGGGACAAGGGTATTTAATGCCCGTCCGGTCGCCCAAACAGTGCAAGAAACGACCGTTAAGAGCGCCACCGATCGCCACGATGGCCTTCTAATCATCTTCACTTGTCACCTCGCACCGCTTGGCTGCATAGCTACCCGCCACGTGCACCAGGAGCGACCTCGCGGCGACACGTCGTCGGATGCGCTGGAGCGTGGGTGCAGAGTGGTAGCCTCGCCGCGGCAAGCGCCTTGTCGCGGTCGTTATCTTGCCGCACCCGATAGCTTATCGCTCGTCGGGTCTTGGCGGGACGCGCGGCGCGTCGCGGCAAGTCTCTTAAAATGCCTTGGTTGGCCTTCCCAGCAAGCTCCTCTTGCCGGGGTCTTGTCCTTCCCAGCAAGCTCCTCTTGCCAGGGCCTTGTCTTCTTAGTTAAAATACTTTGTTCTTGAATGGCAGTAATAGGAATAGCGAAGGATCTTCGCGGACGCCCGGCAAGCCTTGCCGCGGGACGCTGCGACTGCCCGTGCACAAGTTCGGGATACTAAGGTACCCCTACTTTAGTACACTGACAATGAACATCAATATGTTGATCATATCTACTATATGATTCACGCTCGACCTTTCGGTCTCCGTGTTCCGAGGCCATATCTGTTATATGCTAGGCTCGTCAAGTTTAACCTGAGTATTCCGCGTGTGCAACTGTTTTGCACCCGTTGTATTTGAACGTAGAGCCTATCACACCCGATCATCACGTGGTGTCTCAGCACGAAGAACTTTCGCAACGGTGCATACTCAGGGAGAACACTTCTTGATAATTTTAGTGAGAGATCATCTTAAAATGCTACCGTCAATCAAAGCAAGATAAGATGCATAAAGGATAAACATCACATGCAATCAATACAAGTGATATGATATGGCCATCATCATCTTGTGCTTGTGATCTCCATCTTCAAAGCACCGTCGTGATCACCATCGTCACCGGCGAGACACCTTGATCTCCATCGTAGCATCGTTGTCATTACGCCATCTATTGCTTCTACGACTATCGCTACCGCTTAGTGATAAAGTAAAGCAATTACAGGGCGTTTGTGTTTCATACAATAAAGCGACAACCATATGGCTCCTGCCAGTTGCCGATAACTTCGGTTACAAAACATGATCATCTCATACAATAAAATATAGCATCACGTCTTGACCATATCACATCACAACATGCCCTGCAAAAACAAGTTAGACGTCCTCTACTTTGTTGTTGCAAATTTTACGTGGCTGCTACGGGCTGAGCAAGAACCATTCTTACCTACGCATCAAAACCACAACGATAGTTCGTCAAGTTAGTGCTGTTTTAACCTTCGCAAGGACCGGGCATAGCCACACTCGATTCAGCTAAAGTGAGAGAGACAGACACCCGCTAGTCACCTTTAAGCATGAATGCTCGTAACGATGAAACCAGTCTCGCGTAAGCGTATGCGTAATGTCGGTCCGGGCCGCTTCATCTCACAATACCGCTGAGCCAAAGTATGACATGCTAGTAAGCAGTATGACTTGTATCGCCCACAACTCACTTGTGTTCTACTCGTGCATATGACATCTATGCATAAAACCTAGCTCGGATGCCACTGTTGGGGAACGTAGTAATTTCAAAACATTTCCTACGCACACGCAAGATCATGGTGATGCATAGCAACGAGAGGGCAGAGTGTTGTCCACGTACCCTCATAGACCATAAGCGGAAGCGTTATGACAACGCGGTTGATGTAGTCGTACATCTTCACGATCCGACCAATCCAAGTACCGAACGTACGGCACCTCCGAGTTCAGCACACGTTCAGCTCGATGACGATCCCCGGACTCCAATCCAGCAAAGTGTCGGGGATGAGTTCCGTCAGCACGACGGCGTGGTGACGATGATGATGTTCTACCGGCGCAGGGCTACGCCTAAACTCCGCGACGATATGACCGAGGTGGAATATGGTGGAGGGGGGCACCGCACACGTCTAAGGAACGATCTTGAAGATCAACTTGTGTGTTCTAGGGTGCCCCCTGCCCCCGTATATAAAGGATGGAGGGGGGAGGTGCGGCCGGCCCCCTAGGGGTACGCCTGGAGGAGTCCTACTCCCACCGGGAGTAGGACTCCCCCCTCTTGCCTTGGTGGAGAAGGAAAGGGGGGAGGGGAAAGAGGAAAGGCCCCCCCTTCCTTGTCCTATTCGGACTTTGGGGGGAGGGGGCGTGGGGCCAGCCCTCGCCGGCCCTCCACTTCTCCCTCATGGCCCACTAAGGCCCATTAACCCCCGGGAGGGTTCCGGTAACACCCCGGTGTTCCGGTAAAATCCCGATTTCACCCGGAACCATTCCGATGTCAAAACATAGGCTTCCAATATATCAATCTTTATGTCTCGACCATTTCGAGACTCCTCGTCATGTTCGTGATCACATCCGAGACTCCGAACAAACTTCGGTACATCAAAACTTATAAACTCATAATAAAACTGTCATCGTAACGTTAAGCGTGCGGACCCTACGGGTTCGAGAACTATGTAGACATGACCTAGAACTATTCTCGGTCAATAACCAATAGCGGAACCTGGATGCTCATATTGGCTCCTACATATTCTACGAAGATCTTTATCGGTTAAACCGCATAACAACATAAGTTGTTCCCTTTGTCACCGGTATGTTACTTGCCCGAGATTCGATCGTCGGTATCTCAATACCTAGTTCAATCTCGTTACCGGCAAGTCTCTTTACTCGTTACGTAATGCATCATCCCATAACTAACTCATTAGCTACATTGCTTGCAAGGCTTATAGTGATGTGCATTACCGAGAGGGCCCAGAGATACCTCTCCGACAATCGGAGTGACAAAACCTAATCTCGAAATACGCCAACCCAACATGTACCTTTGGAAACACCTACAGTACTCCTTTATAATCACCCAGTTACGTTGTGACGTTTGGTAGCACCCAAAGTGTTCCTCCGGTAAACGGGAGTTGCATAATCTCATAGTGACAGGAACATGTATAAGTCATGAAGAAAGCAATAGCAATATACTAAATGATCAAGTGCTAGGCTAACGGAATGGGTCATGTCAATCACATCATTCTCCTAATGATGTGATCCCATTAATCAAATGACAACACATGTCTATGGTTAGGAAACATAACCATCTTTGATTAATGAGCTAGTCAAGTAGAGGCATACTAGTGACTATATGTTTGTCTATGTATTCACATATGTATCATGTTTCCGGTTAATACAATTCTAGCATGAATAATAAACATTTATCATGATATGAGGAAATAAATAATAACTTTATTATTGCCTCTAGGGCATATTTCCTTCATGGCTGCCTCAGGAGCCTGGCGGTTTTGAGGAACGACTCGTCAAGCCATCAGCGGCACCACCACTTTCAAGAACGGCACAGCCTCGGGAAGAACTCCCTCAGCCACCTGCCATAGGAGCCCCGGCCTATGGCCCGACCTCGGGAGCGCGCCTACTCTTGGCGCTAGAGCCTTATGAGGGATGCTGGACCAAGGAATTCAAGGAATACCTGACTCAAGGGACGCTGTCGGAGAAGGAGGAGGGCACGGAGCGCGTGGCCCTGCAGGCCACGGCCTAATGCATCCAAGACAGTGAGTTATACTGGAAGCGGCCAAATGATGTTTCCCTGCATTGCATCTCCAGGGAACAGGGGAAAGAGCTGATGGATGACGTACACGGTGGAGATTGCAGACACCACTCGTCGTCACGGACTCTCGTCGGCAAGGAATTTTGCAGCAGGTTCTACTGGCCTACGATGCTCAACGACGCGACCGAGCTGGTGAAGTCTTGTGAAGCCTGCCAATTCCACGCCAAGTAGATCCATCAGCCAGCTCAAGGCCTACAGACCATCCCGCTCTTGTGGTCGTTCGCGGTCTGGGGGCTGGATATCTTGGGCCCATTCCCTTGAGTGCCTGGGGCCTACCGCTACCTCTACATCGCCATCGACAAGTTCACCAAGTGGGCGGAGGTGGAAGCCGTCTGCACCATCCCAGCCGGTTCTGCGGTCAACTTCATCAAGGGCCTCGTGAGCCGGTTTGGGGTCCCTAACCACATCATCGCCAGCAACGGTTCGTAGTTCACCGGAATCTCTCCAAAATGTATTGTGCTAACCTTGGAACGCAGATCTGCTACGCTTCGGTGGTGCACCCCTGGAGCAACGACCATGCCGAATGCGCCAACACGGAGGTCCTGAGGGGCCTCAAGCCCAGGACCTTCAAGAAGAAGCTGGAGGCCTATGGCAGGGGCTGGCACGACGAGCTCCAGTCCGTGCTATGGTCCATTTGCACTACCGCCACCAAGCCAACGGGCGAGACCCCGTTCTTCCTCGTCTACGGAGCAGAAGCGGTTCTCCCTCATGAGGTCAGGTGTCGCTTCGCGCGGGTCCTGGCTTTTGATGAGGTGCAGAAGGACGCCATGCGAGGAACGAACCTCGTGCTGGGGGAGGAACGCCGTCGTGAAGCCACGCTACGGGCGGCAAGATACTGATATGTCTCCAACGTATCTATAATTTTTGATTGTTCCATGCTATTATATTACCCGTTTTGGATGTTTATGGGCTTTATTTTACACATTTATATCATTTTTGGGACTAACCTAATAACCGGAGGCCCAGCCCGTATTGCTGTTTTTTTCCTATTTCAGTATTTCGAAGAAAAGGAATATCAAACGGAGTCCAAACGGAATGGAACCTTCGGGAGCGTGATTTTTGGAACGAACGTGATCCAGAGGACTTGGAGTGCAAGCCAAGAAGCAGCCGAGGCGGCCACGAGGTTGGAGGGCGCGCCCCCCTATCTCGTGGGCCCCTCGGGCGGCCACCGACCTACTTCTTCCTCCTATATATACCCACGTACCCCGAAAACATCCAGGGAGCCAACGAAAAACAATTTCCACCGCCGTAACCTTCTGTATCCGCGAGATCCCATCTTGGAGCCTTCGCCGGCGCTCCGTCGGAGGGGGGAATAGACCACGGAGGGCTTCTACATCAACACCATAGCCCCTCCGATGAGTTGTTAGTAGTTTACCACAGACCTTCGGGTCCATAGTTATTAGCTAGATGGCTTCTTCTCTCTTTTTGGATCTCAATACCATGTTCTCCTTGATCTTCTTGGAGATCTATTCGATGTAACTCTTTTTGCGGTGTGTTTGTCGAGATCCGATGAATTGTGGGTTTATGATAAGGTTTATCTATGAGAAATATTTGAATCTCCTCTGAATTCTTTTATGTATGATTGAGTTATCTTTGCAAGTCTCTTCGAATTATCAGTTTGGTTTGGCCTACTAGATTGATCTTTCTTGCAATGGGAGAAGTGCTTAGTGTCGGTGTCAAAACCGGCGGATCTCGGGTAGGGGGTCCCGAACTGTGCGTCTAGGCGGATGGTAACAGGAGACGAGGGACACGATGTTTTACCCAGGTTCGGGCCCTCTCGATGGAGGTAAAACCCTACATCCTGCTTGATTAATATTGATGATATCGGTAGTACAAGAGTGGATCTACCACGAGATCAAGGAGGCTAAACCCTAGAAGCTAGCCTATGGTATGATTGTTGTAATGTATGTTGTGTCCTACGGACTAATGCCCTCCGGTTTATATAGACACCGAAGGAGGCTAGGGTTACACAGAGTCGGTTACAATGGTAGGAGATCTACATATCCGTATCGCGAAGCTTGCCTTCCACGCCAAGGAAAGTCCCATCCAGACACGGGACGGAGTCTTCAATCTTGTATCTTCGTAGTCTTGGAGTCCGGTGGACGATGATAGTCCGGCTGTCCGGACACTCCCTAGTCCAGGACTCCCTCACTTAGCTTTGGGTTCAATCTTGCGGTGTCCTTACCCAGTGACAATAGGGGTAGCAAGGCACATATTGTATTTTTGCCATCGAGGATAAAAAGATGGGGTCTATATCATATTGCATGAGTTTATCCCTCTACATCATGTCATCTTTCTTAATGCGTTACTCTGTTCTTATGAACTTAATACTCTAGATGCATGCTGGATAGTAGTCGACGTGTGGAGTAATAGTAGAAGATGCAGGTAGGAGTCGGTCTACTTGTCGCGGACGTGATGCCTATCTACATGATCATGCCTAGATAATCTCATAAATATTCGTTTTTGTATCAATTGCTCGACATTACTTTGTTCACCCACCGTAATACTTATGCTATCTTGAGAGAAGCCACTAGTGAAACCTATGGCCCCCAGGTCTATCTTTTATCATATAAGCTTTCAATCTACTTTTATTTGCATCTTTACTTTTCCAATCTATATTATAAAATACCAAAAATATATTTATCTTATCATACTATCTCTATCAGATCTCACTTTCGCAAGTGGCCATGAAGGGATTGACAACCCCTTTATTGTGTTGGTTGCGAGTTCTTTGTTTGTTTGTGTAGGTGCGTGGGACTTCCGAGGAGCCTCCTACTGGATTGATACCTTGGTTCTCGAAAACTGAAGGAAATACTTACGCTACTATTGCTGCATCACCCTTTCTTCTTCAAGGAAAACCAACACAAGCTCAAGACGTAGCAAGAAGGATTTCTGGTGCCATTGCCGGGGAGGTCTTCGCTCAAGTCAAGACATACCAAGTACCCCTCACAAACTCATCTCCCTCGCATTTACATTATTTGCCACTTGCCTCTCGTTTTCCTCTTCCCCACTTCACCCTTGCCGTTTTATTTGCCCTCTCTTTCCCAATCTCTTCTCCTCTCTCACATTCGTTTGCCTTTTTCTGTTTGCTTGTGTGTTGGATTACTTGTCTCCATGGCGCAAGATAATACCAAATTGTGTGATTTCTCCAATACCAATAATAATAATTTCCTTAGTACTCCGATTGCTCCTCTTAATGATGTTGAGTCTTGTGAAATCAATACTGCCTTGCTGAGTCTTGTTATGAAAGATCAATTCGCCAGCCTTCCTAGTGAAGATGCCGCTACCCATCTAAACAACTTTGTTGATTTGTGTGATATGCAAAAGAAGAAAGATACGGATAATGATATTGTTAAATTGAAGTTATTTCTGTTTTCACTTAGAGATCGTGCTAAAGTTTGGTTTTCGTCTTTGCCTAAAAATAGTATAGATTCTTGGAACAAGTGCAAGGATGCTTTTGTCTCTAAATATTTTCCTCTTGCTAAGATCATCACTCTTAGCAACGATATTATGAATTTTAAACAACTTGATCATGAGCATGTTGCCCAATTTTGGGAAACAATGAAATTGATGAGTCGCAATTGCCCTACTCATGGTTTGAATTTATGGATGATTATACAAAAATTTTATGCCGGTTTGAATTTTGCTTCTAGAAATATTTTAGATTCGGCCGTGGGAGGCACGTTTATGGAAATTACATTAGGAGATGCTACAAAACTTCTTGATAACATTATGGCTAATTATTGTCAATGGCACACTGAAAGATCTTCTAGTAAAAAAGTGCATGCTATAGAAGAAATCAATGTTTTGAGTGGAAAGATGGATGAACTTATGAAATTATTTGCTACTAAGAGTGGTCCTCTTGATCCTAATGATATGCCTTTGTCTACTTTGATTGAGAATAATAATGAATGTATGGATGTGAATTTTGTTGGTAGGAATAGTTTTGGAAACAATGCTTATAGAGGAAATTTTAATCCTAGACCATTCCCTATTAATTCCTCTAATAATTATGGAAATTCCTACAACAATTCTCATGGTAATTTTAATAAGATGCCCTCTGATTTTGAGAATAGTGTGAAAGAATTTATGATCTCTCAAAAGAATTTTAATGCCTTGCTTGAAGAAAAGTTGCTCAAAGTTGATGATTTGGCTAGGAACATTGATAGACTCTCGCTTGATGTTGATTCTTTGAAACTTAGATCTTCTCCTCCTAAGCATGATATCAATGAGTCTCTCAAAGCAATGATAATTTCCATTGATGAGTGCAAGGAAAGAACCGCTAGATTGTGTGCGAAGAAAGATTGCTTTATAAAAGCGTGTTCTTCTAGTTTCAATGAAAATAATGATGAAGATCTTAAAGTTATTGATGTGTCCCCTATTAGATATTTGTTTTGCAATATGAATCTTAATAATGATGGGACTGGAGATGAGTCAACTTTAGTTAAAAGGCGTCCCAATAATTCAGAGTTTTTAGATCTTGATCCTAAATTTGGTAAAAGTGGGATTGGAGAGGTCAATACTTTAAATAGCATTGAACCCACTATCTTGGATTTCAAGGAATTTGATTATGATAATTTTTCTTTATAAGGTTGTATTTCCTTGTTGCAATCCGTTATGAATTCTCCTCATGCTTATAGTCAAAATAAAGCTTTTACCAAACATATCGTTGATGCCTTGATGCAATCTTCTGATGAAAAAATTAATTTGGAAGTTTCTATACCTAGAAAACTTAATGATGAGTGGGAACCTACTATAAAGATTAAAATTAAAGATCATGAGTGTTATGCTTTTTGTGATGTGGGTGCTAGTGTTTCCACGATTTCGAAAACTTTATGTGATATTCTAGGTTTTCATGATCTTGATGATTGCTCTTTAAATTTGCACCTTGCGGACTCCACCATTAAAAAGCCAATGGGAAGGATCAATGATGTTCTCATTGTTGCAAATAGAAATTTGGTGCCCGTAGATTTTATCGTTCTTTATATAGATTGCAATCTTTCTTGCCCTATTATTCTTGTTAGACCTTTCCTTAGAATGATTGGCGCGATTATTGATATGAAGGAAGGGAATATTAGATTCCAATTTCCATTAAGGAAAGGCATGGAGCACTTTACAAGAAAGAAAGTCAAATTACCTTTTGAATCCATCATGCGAGCTACTTATGAATTGAGTGCCAATGATGGCACTACTTAGATCTATCCTCGCTTTTATGCCTAGCTAGGGGCGTTAAACGATAGTGCTAGTTGGGAGGCAACCCAATTTTATTTGTGTTTTTTGTTTTTGTTTCTGTTTAGTAATAAATTTTGCATCTACCTTATGTTTAGATGTGTTTTTATGTTTTAATTAGTGTTTGTGCCAAGTAGAACCTATAGGATAACCTATGGTGATAGTTAATTTGATTCTGTTGAAAAACAGAAACTTTTCGCGCATGAAATTAGTTTTGTTAAATCACAGAAACGTGATTTTGCGTTGATTCTTTTTGAAGTAGATCAATAAACAAATTTTCCTGTACTTCCTATTTTGGTAGGAGTTTTAGAGTTCCAGAAGTTTGCGTTAGTTACAGATTGCTACAGACTGTTCTGTTTTTGACAGATTCTGTTTTTCGTGTGTTGTTTGCTTATTTTGATGCATCTATGGCTAGTATTAAGTGGTATGAACCATAGAGAACTTGCAATACAGTAGGTTTAACACCAATATAAATAAAGAATGAGTTCATTACAGTACCTTATGTGGTGGTTGTGTTTTCTTTCACTAACGGAGCTTATGAGATTTCCTGTTGAGTTTTGTGTTGTGAAGTTTTCAAGTTTTGGGTAAAGATTTGATGGACTATGGAATAAGGAGTGGCAAAAGCCTAAGCTTGGGGATGCCAATGGCACCCCATGATATTAAACAATAGCCAAAAGCCTAAGCTTGGGGATGCCCCCGGAAGGCATCCCCTCTTTCGTCTTCGTTTATCGGTAACTTTACTTGGAGCTATATTTTTATTTGCCACATGATATGTGTTTTGCTTGAAGCGTCTTGTATGATATTAGTATTTGATTTTTAGTTTTCCACAATAATCCTTTCTGTACACACCTATTGGGAGAAACCCACTTGATTAGAATTTATTAGAATACTCTATGTGCTTCACTTATATCTTTTGAGCTAAATAGTTTTTGCTCTAGTGCTTCACTTATATCTTTTAGAGCACGGTGGTGGCTTAGTTTTGTAGAAATTGCTAGTCTCTCATGCTTCACTTATATTATTTTGAGAGTCCCTTATAACAGCATGGTATTTTCTATGGTTATAAAATTGGTCCTAGAATGGTAGGCATCCAAGTTGGGTATAATAAAAACTATCATAGGAAGTGAATTGGATGCTATGATCAATTTGATACTTGATAATTGTTTTGAGATATGGAGGTAGTGATATTAAAGACATCCTAGTTGGGTGATTAGGAATTTAAAGAATGCTTGTGTTGAAGTTAGCAAGTCCCATAGCATGCATGTAGGGTTAAAGTTGTGTAACAAATTTGAAACATGAAGTGTCCTTGGATTATGCATCCTTATGAGTGGCGGTCGGGGACGAGCGGTGGTCTTTTCCTACCAATCTATCCCCCTAGGAGCATGCGCATAGTGCTTGGTTTTTGATGACTTCTAAATTTTTGCAATAAGTATATGAGTTCTTTTGACTAATGTTGAGTCCACGAATTATACGCACTTTTACCTTTCCACCACTGCTAGCCTCTTCGGTACCGTGCATTGCCCTTTCTCACCTTGAGAGTTGGTGCAAACTTTACCGGTGCATCCAAACCCCGTAATATGATACGCTCTATCACACATAAACCTCCTTATATCTTCCTCAAAACAGCCACCATACCTACCTATTATGGCATTTCCATAGCCATTCCGAGATATATTGCCATGCAACTTTCCACCGTTCCGTTTATCATCATGACACGCATTACTTTTGTCATATTGCCATTGCATGATCATGTAGTTGACATCGTATTTGTGGCAAGGCCACTTTGCATAATTTTTCATACATGTCACTCTTGATTCATTGCCCATCCCGGTACACCGCCGGAGGCATTCATATAGAGTCATATCATGTTCTAGTTTTGAGTTGTAATTCATAAGTTGTAAATCAATAAAAGTATGATGATCATCATTATTAGAGCATTGTCCCCAAAAATAAAAAAAGAAAGGCCAAAAATAAAAAAAGAAAGGCCAAAGAAAAAAAGAAAAATAAAAAAAGAAAGGCCCAAAAAACGGAAAAAAAATAAAAAAATAAAAAGGGGGCAATGTTACTATCTCTTTTCCACACTTGTGCTTCAAAGTAGCACCATGTTCTTCATATAGAGAGTCTCATATGTTGTCACTTTCATATACTAGTGGGAATTTTTCATTATAGAACTTGGCTTGTATATTCCTACGATGGGCTTCCTCAAAATGCCCTAGGTCTTCGTGAGCAAGCAAGTTGGATGCACACCCACTTACTTTTCTTTTGTTGAGATTTCATTCATTTATAGCTCTAGTGCAACCGTTGCATGGCAATACATACTCCTCATGTTGACATCAATTGGTGGGCATCTCCATAGCCCGTTGATTATCCTCGTAAATGTGAGACTTTCTCCTTTTTTGTCTTCTCCACACAATCCCCATCATCATATTCTATTCCACACATAGTGCTATATCCATGGCTCACGCTCATGTATTGCGTGAAAGTTGAAAAAGTTTGAGATTATTTAAGTACGAAACAATTGCTTGGCTTGTCATCGGGGGTGTAGAATTTGGGAGCATTTTTGTGTGACAAAAATGAAGCATAGCCTAACTATATGATTTTTGTAGGGATGAACTTTCTTTTGCCATGTTATTTTGAGAAGACATGATTGCTTTGATTAGTATAATTGAAATATTACTATTTCTTATGTCAATATGAACTTTTATTTTGAATCATTTGGATCTGAACATTCATGCCACAATTAAGAAAATTACATAGAATTATGCTAGGTAGCATTCCCCATCAAAAAATTTGTTTTTATCATTTACCTACTCGAGGACGAGCAGGAATTAAGCTTGGGGATGCTTGATACGTCTCCAACGTATCTACAATTTTTGATTGTTCCATGCTATTATATTACCCGTTTTGGATGTTTATGGGCTTTATTTTACATATTTATATCATTTTTGGGACTAACCTACTAACTGGAGGCCCAGGCCATACTGCTGTTTTTTTTTTTGCCTATTTCAGTATTTCAAAGAAAAGGAATATCAAACGGAGTCCAAACGGAATGAAACCTTCGGAAGCGTGATTTTTGGAACGAACGTTCCAGAGGACTTGGAGTGCAAGCCAAGAAGCAGCCGAGGCGGCCACGAGGGTGGAGGGCGCGCCCACCCCTACAAGGTGCGCCCCCTATCTCGTGGGCCCCTCGGGTGGCCAACGACCTACTTCTTCCTCCTATATATACCCACGTACCCCGAAAACATCCAGGGAGCCAACAAAAAACAATTTCCACCGCTGTAACCTTTTATATCCGCGAGATCCCATCTTGGAGCCTTCGCCGGTGCTCCGCCGGAGGGGGAATCGACCATGGAGGGCTTCTACATCAACACCATAGCCCCTCCGATGAGTTGTGAGTAGTTTACCACAGACCTTCGGGTCCATAGTTATTAGCTAGATGGCTTCTTCTCTCTTTTTGGATCTCAATACCATGTTCTCCTCGATCTTCTTGGAGATCTATTCGATGTAACGCGTTTTGCGGTGTGTTTGTCGAGATCCGATGAATTGTGGGTTTATGATCAAGTTTATCTATGAGAAATATTTGAATCTCCTCTGAATTCTTTTATGTATGATTGAGTTATCTTTGCAAGTCTCTTCGAATTATGAGTTTGGTTTGGCCTACTAGATTGATCTTTCTTGCAATGGGCGAAGTGCTTAGCTTTGGGTTCAATCTTGCGGTGTCCTTACCCAGTGACAATAGGGGTAGCAAGGCACGTATTGTATTGTTGCCATCGAGGATAAAAAGATGGGGTCTATATCATATTGCATGAGTTTATCCCTCTATATCATGTCATGTTTCTTAATGCGTTACTCTGTTCTTATGAACTTAATACTCTAGATGCATGCTGGATAGCGGTCGATGTGTGGAGTAATAGTACTAGATGCAGGCAGGAGTCGATCTACTTGTCGCGGATGTGATGCCTATATACATGATCATGCCTAGATAATCTCATAATTATTCGCTTTTCTATCAATTGCTCGACAATAATTTGTTCACCCACCGTAATACTTATGCTATCTTGAGAGAAGCCACTAGTGAAACATATGGCCCCTGGGTCTATCTTTTATCATGTAAGCTTTCAATCTACTTTTATTTGCATCTTTACTTTTCCAATCTATATTATAAAATACCAAAAATATATTTATCTTATCATACTATCTCTATCAAATCTCACTTTCGCAAGTGGCCGTGAAGGGATTGACAACCCCTTTATTGTGTTGGTTGCGAGTTCTTTGTTTGTTTTTGTAGGTGCATGGGACTTCTAAGGAGCCTCCTACTGGATTGATACCTTGGTTCTCAAAAACTGAGGGAAATACTTACGCTACTATTGCTGCATCACCCTTTCCTCTTCAAGGAAAACCAACGCAAGCTCAAGATGTAGCAGATACCAGCAGGCGCTGCGGCGATATCACTATCGCAGCATCCGCCCTAGGACACTCGAGGTAGGTTACCTCGTCCTGAGGCGGGTGCTCTCTGGGGAAGGGTTGCATAAGCTGTCACCCATGTGGGAGGGCCCATTCAAGGTCGTCCACGTCTCTAGGCCTGGTGCCGCGCACCTGGAGACCCAGGACGGGGTACCCATCCCGAACGCCTGGAACATTCCAGCACCTCCGGAAGTTCTACCCCTGAAGAAAGGCCCGGTGCCTGTGAAGAAGGCCCAGTGCATGTGAAGCTCGCCGCCCGTGACCCATGAAGAAAGGCCCGATCCTATGAAGAAGGCCCAGTGCCTGTGAAGCTCGCCGCCGTGACACTCTCACGTAATAATGTGTGGGGCTGCACACGCCCCGGAGTCTCAGGAGTGCCCCCCTTGGGCCTCGGGGGCTCCCTCCCATGCCCAGTGGCAGCACTTAGCTCCGCACTGGTGAGAAGATGTCGAAGACTAGACTAGGTGCCGGACGCGGCTTTTCATTTGCTTTCTGTAGTTGGCTCGCTCTTCCTTGTTTGAACCTTGATTAAATTTGCTTCTGAAGTTCTTTGCCGGTTATGTTCAATCGCCTTCTGCCTCCATTTTCTTCCTTCAGCTCTTTGTCTGACTTGCTCTCTCTCGCAAGCCTCGCGAGGGGGCTGTGTGGGTACCCTCGTGAGCCCTTCCTCTTCTGATTTTCACAAAGCTCTCTCGTTCTAATTCGCAGCGGGAGCACCCCTCTCAGCCCGTGCCCCTCGGGTACCGCGACGCGAAACACCGGGCCACGGCCGACAGCCCTTGCGACCAGGGTCCGCAAAACGATAGTCTCTTAACGAGTTTTTTGCAGCTCTTAAGGCGCCCGGCAAGGCCTAAAGCGGGCACCTCGCGAGGCGGAAACTACTTCAAACGTACCAAGCTAAGTAGTTCCTACACGCCAACGTACAACAACGACGCCATGACATAGCACAGGAACAATAAATGCAGCATATTAACTGGGAAATCATAGTTTGTTGCACGCCCCCACGAAGCCCCCGTACTCGTCTCTCTCAATGCAGGAAGGAACGAAAACAAAACAAAAGTAGCACGCGCCTTGCAGCGGTTCACGAGGAGGGATCTACGGCGACCTCCTGACCTCAGCCAGACCCCACCTCGCGCTTCACCGAAGCGCGGCGACCAGATGACCCACTGCTGCCCTCGAGGCGGGCATGACGGCGTGGTGGTCGATCATAGCCGCCACTGGAGGAGCTGCAACCGGAGGAAGAGCCGCCGTAGCTTGACGAGCCACGGTCACCACCGGGAACGAGTTCGCCTTCACCCCCATCACGGCCATCACCAAGACCGAGCACCTCGCCGTCATTGTCTTCAGGGCAGCACCCGACGCGATGGCCATCTTCTTTGAACACCCTCACACAGAGGGTCGCGTCACCATCGTACCTAAAGTGGAGGGTGCATCGCCTGCCCAGACCACACGCGCAGGCAAACGTCTGCCAGCCTCGGGCCAAGGCTATGTTGCCGGCGACGGAGACCTCCACCGCGACCCAGGAGGCCCTGGTGCAGCAGTTGTCCACCTACAACCAGAGCCCGCCTGGACCAGCGGCCGGCAGCTCGCCGACGAAGGAGCGCGGGAGCTGAAGCCAGTTGCCGGCCGGGTTTTCCGACCACACAACGAACTCCGGCAGCACCTCCGCCGAGTGGAAGCGTGGCCGGGGAGGCCGCGCGGCCATAGCACGCCTTCCTCCACCAACTGGGCTGCCTTGACATGGGTGGCCCCCACCACGTGAAGGGCCACCACCGCGACTGCGAGAAGCCACGGCAGGGGTCACGGAGTGCTTGCAAGGGCGACCGTGTCCGCTCTTGGGCGGAGGAGAGCCAGGCCCTTCCTAGCGAGCCTTCCCCTTCTCCGCGGCCGAAAACCTCTTCGCGGGCGCCATGGGGGACGCTACAAGCAACGGAGCGAGGAAGGAGAAGCGAGCGGAATGGGAAGATATGGGCAACGGGGGCTTTCACCCTTCCCCATTTATAGCCCAAGGGAGGCCAACTGTCGACCTCCGCGATCGCAGGTAATGATGACCCTTTTTGCATGCAGCAGGGACTCGTCAAGTCGGGAGGTTGCCGAGGCAGCGTGGGGAAGTGGAGACGCCCACATCCAATTAGTCGCCACGCGTCGACCAAGGCCGTATGCTGTTGGGGCCTGCAGCGCTCCGTATTTGTCCTTTGGCTTCGCCGCTAAGCCAAGCCCGAGTGCGCCTTGGGCCCGGGGGCTACTATCGGCATTCTGGGAACGGGGGTCCCCAGACTTGCCTGCCTGCGGCCCACGGCGTGGCTCCACCAGTGGCCCAGTATGACCCATCTTTGTCAACCAACGCTCAAGACCCTCGCAAGGCGGACGACACAAGGCCTTCTCAGGAGCGGCCTAACCAGGTAGGCTCATGAGGGGGCGGAGAGATCATGGCAAGGAGTACCTCGTGAGGTTCCCATGACGCAAGCCATGACGACCAAGGCCAGGAGGGCGCCAGTTCGTGCAGTGTCCTTGTTTCCCCTTTGGTGCTAACGGGGCAAGCGCAGGCGCGGAGTACCGAGGCATCAGGCAAAGGTTTCCATATCAGTGCAACAAGACCAAGACCAGCTGTCGGTGTCAAAACCGGCGGATCTCGGGTAGGGGGTCCCGAACTGTGCGTCTAGGCGGATGGTAACAGGAGACAAGGGACATGATGTTTTTACCCAGGTTCGGGCCCTCTCGATGGAGGTAAAACCCTACTCCTGCTTGATTAATATTGATGATATGGGTAGTACAAGAGTGGATCTACCACGAGATCAAGGAGGCTAAACCCTAGAAGCTAGCCTATGGTATGATTGTTGTAATGGCTGTTCGTCCTACGGACTAAAACCCTCCGGTTTATATAGACACCGGAGAGGGCTAGGGTTACACAGAGTTGGTTACAATGGTAGGAGACCTACATATCCGTATTGCCAAGCTTGCCTTCCACGCCAAGGAAAGTCCCATCCGGACACGGGACGAAGTCTTCAATCTTGTATCTTCATAGTCTTGGAGTCCGGCCGATGATGATAGTCCGGCTATCTGGACACCCCCTAGTCCAGGACTCCCTCAGTAGCCCCCGAACCAGGCTTCAATGACGACGAGTCCAGCGCGTATATTGTCTTCGGCGTTGCAAGGCGGGTTCTCCTCCAAATTCCGTGTGCTTGCCGAATAGTGTCCGGCTTCCTTACAAATGTTGCGCTCCTTGGCTTCCATGCCCAATAATGGCCCTCTTCCACGTGTCGCACGAATGCAAAAGGCCAGGATATTTTTATATTTTACCCCCTAGCTGTGCAAATAATCTGCCTATAAGAGAGGCAAGAATCCAGATCCAAATCCCACCATATTCCTTCCGCGAGTACTCATCAGAGCGCTTCTGACCAAAAATCCATTCTATCATGGACCGTCGACGCGGCTCCTCCTCTCGCACTCCCAGCCCTCCGCCAGGAGATTGGAGGAGATGTTCAGTTCCGCACAACGAGCTGGTGACGCTCCAAGCGGAGGGATACCTTCCTCCGGCCTTCATGGTCCCGGTTCGAGCTGGGCTGGCCACCTACAAAGGTGGAAAGCAAGCGGAGGCCACCCCTAGTCCCTCCAAAGGGGAGCGTGTGTGCTTCATCCCTTATCTAATAAGGGGGCCCGGATTTCCCATACATCTGTTTCTCCGGGGGCTCCTGGAGTTCTACGGAATCCAGCTTCATCACCTCATGCCCGCCTCTATTCTGCACATCGCGGGTTTCGTAGCTCTTTGCGAGTTGTTCCTGGGCATCGAGCCCCATTTTGCGCTGTGGAAGAGACTATTTTGCCTCATACCCCGTTCTCACGAGGGGTCAATATATCAAGTAGGCGGAGCCGAAATATGGCGCATCGCCGGGACCAGATATCTATCCGAAACCCCAAAGAAGGCGCCCGAAGACTGTCCCTCGGAATGGTTTTATGTAGAAGATGCTCCACTGTTGGACCCAGTTTGAATCAGCCTCCCGGAGTTCAGCAAGGCTCCTCTGAAGAAATGCCTAAGTTGGCGCCCGCGGAGCCCTCAACAGGAGGAAGACAGGAGCGTCCATTATTTGATGGGCCGGATTAGGCTGCTGGCCCATTCCAGATTGACCATGATCGGAGTCATGGCCACGTGCATCATGCGAGGGGTGCAGCCGCTCCAATATAGGGGCCACCCCATGTGGGATTTCAACGGGGAGAATGACGCCACCCGTCATGGCCGCAAGGGGCCGGGATCGGCCGCGGATCTGGTGAAGATCCTGTCCGGCCTGTACAAGGGGGAGAAGGAGGACTTCCTCCATACGAGCCCATTGAATGGGTTCTCCATGAATAACCCTCGGAGCTGGGTAAGCGTACATTTATTTATCCGTCCCATGCTTTCAAAGTTAAGTACCTTACTTTATAATTTTGACGCAGGAACTGCGTCGGGATGTGGAGGACATACACAGTCCGGCTCCACAACCCAAGGATCCGGGGACATCCCTTGACCCGGCTTCAGAAGAAGATCCGGACATAAAGGTGGAGCTAATTGACGGGGTGTTCCACCAACCCAGCATGGACAATGCTCTAGTCGCCATTATGGCTGACTACCCCGGCTTATCTCCGGCTTCCCAGGTAATTATGACCGAATTCCTGACACCATTATTTCGTCCTTGCGTATTTCTGACCACCGTATGCAATGGTGTCTCGCAGGAGGTGCCTTCAAGGCGGGAAGCCGAACCCGCGGCGGCTGACCAACAAGGGTCAGTCCGACCCAGCAGGTGGAAGAGGGGTGCGGTGCGAATCGAAATGTCGCCGCAACGGTATAGCTCGCGACCGTTATTTAGGGAAAGGATTCCTAGGTGGCGTATTAATGCTCATGACTTTTCCAGGAGGAAGAGCGCTCGCTGGACTGTGCCCGGAGAGGTTGCCAACCAAGCCTCCGCCAGCCAGGCCCCACCACCTGGTCCGGAGGGGGAGGCGAGTGCAAGGCGCGAGCAGGGTACTCCTCCAATGGAGGATGCCGACAGGCTGTCCGCCACCAGGTCTGAGGTGGAGAGCGCCATGAATCATAGGCGCCGCCGGATAGTACTGTGTGACGCGTGTTTCTCCCCAGAGGCGTTGAATGCCTTTAACGCGGGAGACGCGCACCTCCGTGCCACTCAAGATGGTTTAACCAGAGCCACGGAGCAGTATGTAAAAGACATACGGGTAAGAGATTTTAATAGTTGTATATGCCAGTAGCCCCCGAGACTTAAAGTAGTTAAAATAACTGATTTAAGGCTCATTCAATATGCAGGATCTGACGGAGAAGAATACCCAATTGTCCCAGGAGCTACAAGAGTGCAAAGCCCAACTTGAGGCCGCACTAGCTGCCGCAAGAGGAGACACAGAGACCCCCTCCGGTAACACATTATTTCAAAAAGATAAGTGGTGTGCGGCGTGCGTATAAGTCTGACAATGATATTGCAGATGTTGCCAGACTCGATCCGGACAAGAAACAGCTACTACACCAGCTGAGAGCCGGCGAGCGGGTGCTTATGAAGGTGCAGCCGGAAAGGAACAAGCTTCAGGATGCCCACGCCCAGCTTGGAGAAGAGCTGAAAGGTGTTCGGGCCGAGCTGTCTGGCTCCGTGAAGGAGAATTAGCGGCTTCGTCGCGGCATCTATAGTAAGTGCTTGAGCAAACTCTTTTGAAAAGAAGAGTTCGACGAGGAAGTCAATTGACAGAAATATGTCTGTAGGTGAGCTCACAGGTCGCCCTGCGGAGGAAATGCCCCGTTCAATGGGTGACCAACTTCCCGAGCTGGTGCAACTGCTCGAACGTGTTCGGCAGGCGATGAGTGGCGTCGTCCAGGCCTTATGGCCGTCCTTCTCCCTACCCGAGGGCCTTGGAGAGCTTGCGGAGAAGCTTCAGGGAGCACGGCAGCGCTTCCGTTTGTGCAAGATATCGGCCTGCCGTCAAGGTGCCAGGGAGGCCTGGGCCATGGTGAAGACGCGGTACAAGAAAGCGGATCCAAACCACATGGCCGAGGTCGGACCTGTGGGGCCCGATGGGAAGGAGATCCCTGTGAGCTTAGTGTACGGCCAAGTAGTGTTGGCCGCTAAATTTTCCCAACGGGACTGTAAATTAGACAGCCTGTTAGACGGGATTGAGGAAGAATATAGTCAGTCGATTTGACAATGTATTTTAAAATGACATGTAAAATGCCTTCTAGCCGGATTGTAGATCGTTTGTCTTTGCCGACCTTTTCGCTTCAACCTCGGGACCCTAGAGTCCGGAGTGTGTCCGAATACCTTCTCGGTTATGAAACAACCGGGGCATGCATGGAGACCAGGCGTAGGGGTCATTAGTGCTTTATCAGACAAGTGCCCAACTAGTTATGTTATATTACATGGTTAGTAAGAAACATCTTCCAGGGAGAATAGTTCCGTTAAGGGTTCCTTTCCCTGGGAGGCATGCCCTAAAGTGCATGTCCGGACTGCGAAAAGAGCAAGAAAACATCTGGGGGCAGATAAATAAATAGGTAAAAAAATCATCTTTCAAGTCACCGACCGAATATTCCCTTAAGAACGCTAGCTTTCGGCTTCACCCAGTCTGAGGTACACATCCGGCTGACCCGGCAGTAACAATCGCAGAGGTGCTCCCTTTACCTCCTAGACAAACAATCGGGAACGTAGGGGTAAGCACAGGAGCCAGGCAACCCAGCTTGGCCAAAACTTAAGTCATATCGATGTATATAATGGTGAATAAAAGGTACACGTGGAAGTTTGACACGTGTGCTGGGCATGAAGCCCCCAGGTATAATGAGTGCGGATAGCACATCAAGCGTGTGCGAACAATGCGCAAGTAGGCCTTTAGAGGCTTTTATGAAAAAGGTTAAGAGAAAAGAGGAAAATGAAAGACAGATGAAATGTAAAAATTTTGACGGAGGAAGGAGACGAACTCTTAGTCCGGCGCTAGGCGTAGAATCTTCGGAGACGGGCTGCGTTCCATGGGTTCGGCTCGAGTCGGTTGTCCAATGCATTTCGCAGGCGGTATGCCCCGCCGGTCAGGACTTGATCGATAATGAAAGGGCCTTCCCATTTGGGCTTGAGCTTGTCCTTTTTCTTGTCCGGTAGGCGTAGAACTAGTTCACCAACATTGTAAGTTTTATCCCGTACTTCTCTTCTTTGATATCTTCGAGCCTGCTGCTGATAAAATGTGGAACGAGCCTTTGCGACGTCGCGTTCTTCCTCCAATGCGTCCAAACTGTCTTGCCGATCCAGCTCGGCTTCTCTTTCTTCATACATGCGCACTCGAGGTGAGTCATGAATAATGTCGCAGGGCAAAACTGCCTCTGTGCCGTATACCATAAAAAATGGTGTGAATCCGGTAGTACGGTTGGGCGTTGTCTGCAGCCCCCAGAGTACAGAGTGAAGGTCCTCTACCCAGTGCGTGTTAGATTCCGTAAGGGACCGCACTAGTCTGGGTTTGATGCCGCTCATTATTAGACCATTTGCTCGTTCCACTTGACCGTTGGTTTGAGGATGATAGACTGAAGCGTAATCGAGCTTAATGCCCATATTTTTGCACCATAATTTAACCTCGTCGGCCGTGAAGTTTGTGCTGTTATCGGTAATGATGCTATGGGGGACGCCATAACGGTGTACTACCCCGGATATGAAGTCTATCACTGGTCCAGACTCTGCCGTTTTAACTGGCTTGGCCTCTATCCATTTGGTGAATTTATCCACCATGACCAATAGGTACCTTTGCTTGTAGGTTCCCCCATTAAGGGGTCCAACCATGTCAAGCCCCCAGACCGCGAACGGCCAGGTAATGGGTATAGTTTTGAGGGCGGTGGGTGGCATATGGCTCTGATTAGCAAAGAGCTGACAACCGACGCATCTTTGGACTAAGTCCTGAGCATCTGCCCGGGCCATCGGCCAATAAAATCCTGTACGGAATGCCTTTCCTACAAGGGCCCGAGCTGCGGCGTGGTGTCCGTCTAGTCCGGCATGAATTTCAGCCAGAAGGTTTTGCCCTTCCTCTTCGGAGATACACCTTTGAAGGACTCCGGTTGTGCTTTTCTTATAGAGTTCTCCCTCGTGGACCTTGTAGGCTTTAGATCGCCGAACTATGCAGCGGGCCTCATTTTGGTCTTTGGGAAGTTCCTGCCTAAGCAAGTAGGCTAGGAATGGCTCTGTCCACGGGGCGATTACTGCCATTATTTCGTGGGCTGAAGGTGTTATTTCATCGGCTGAATAGCCGATTATGTCAGATTGTTCTGCGTCGGTTGGTGCGGCTGCTTCCGGTTTGTTATTTCCGGACTCCTCTTCCCATAGTACGGATGGCTTAAAGAGCCATTCCAGGAAGATGTTTGGAGGGACAGTGTCACGTTTTGCGCTAATGCGTGCCAATACGTCGGCTGCTTGGTTATTATCCCGGGCTACGTGGTGGAATTCAAGTCCTTCGAACCGAGCTGACATTTTTAGGACAGTGTTACGATAGGCTGCCATTTTCGGATCCTTGGCGTCAAACTCTCCACTTACTTGGGATATTGCAAGGTTTGAATCCCCGCGCACCTCTAGGCATTGAATGCCCATGGAGATTGCCATCCGGAGGCCATGTAAGAGGGCCTCGTATTCGGCTGCGTTGTTGGAGTCCGTGTACATTATCTGAAGTGCGTATTGGACTGTGTCCCCGGTTGGGGACGTCAATACGATGTCAGCCCCCAATCCGGCCAACATTTTGGAGCCGTCGAAGTGCATAATCCAATTGGAGTATGCGTCGTACTCTTTAGGGAGTTCGGCTTCAGTCCACTCAGCGACAAAGTCAGCCAAAACTTGCGACTTTATAGCTCGCCGAGGTTTGTAAGTTATATCGAATGGTAAGAGCTCAATGGCCCATTTTGCAATCCTGCCCGTCGGGTCGCGGTTGTTTATAATGTCGATGAGGTGTACTTCGGAGGCCACTATTATCGAACACTCTTGAAAGTAGTGTCGGAGCTTCCGGGATGCCATGAACACCGCATACGCTATCTTTTGATAGTGCGGGTAACGGGACTTGCAGGGAGTTAAGACAGTGGATACGCAGTACACTGGTTTTTGAAGAGGGAATTTGTGCCCTTCTGTTTCTCGTTCGACGACGAGTACCGCACATACAACTTGATGTGTTGTCGCGATGTATAACAACATTGGTTCGCCCAGGTTAGGCGCAGCCAGGACCGGATTTGTTGCCAGTATGGCTTTTATTTCTTCGAGTCCGGCAGTGGCAGCATCCGTCCACTCGAAGTGTTCGGTGCGCCTGAGGAGGCGATAGAGGGGCAATGCCTTTTCTCCCAAACGGGAGATAAAGCGGCTTAGAGCCGCCACGCATCCAGTCAACTTTTGTATTTGTTTGAGGTCTTTTGGAATATCCAGCTGTGACAGAGCTCGGATCTTGGCTGGGTTCGCTTCAATTCCTCTACCGGATACAATGAAGCCCAGGAGCTTTCCGGCTGGTACGCCGAAAACGCATTTTCCCAGATTCAGCTTAATGTCATATGCTCGGAGGTTGTCGAATGTGAGCCTCAAATCGTCTTCTAGAGTTTCGACGTGTTTGGTTTTGACGACTACGTCGTCTATGTATGCCTCTACTGTTTTGCCGATCTGGATAGCCAAACATGTCTGAATCATGCGCTGATATGTTGCGCAGGCGTTTTTAAGTCCGAAGGGCATCGTGTTGAAGAAGAATGGTCCATATGGAGTAATGAATGTCGTTGCGGCTTGGTCCGCTTCTGCCATCTTGATTTGATGGTAGCCGGAGTATGCGTCAAGGAAGCACAATGAATCGTGCCCTGCGGTAGCGTTGATTATTTGGTCGATGCGGGGGAGGGGGAAGGGATCCTTTGGGCAGGCCTTGTTGAGGTCTTTAAAATCGACGCATAGGCGCCAGGATTTGTCCTTCTTTGGTACCATTACCAGGTTTGCTAGCCAATCCGGATGTTTGATGTCTCTGATGAATCCGGCTTCCAATAGTTTGGCTAGCTCTTCTCCCATTGCCTATCTTTTGGGTTTGGAAAATCGTCGAAGAGCCTATTTGACTGGCTTGAATCCTTTTAGGATGTTTAGGCTGTGTTCTGCCAATCCGCGTGGGATTCCTGGCATGTCTGAAGGGTGCCAGGCAAAGATGTCCCAATTTTCCCGAAGGAATTCTCGCAGTGCGGCGTCTACATCAGGGTTCAACTGTGCCCCAATGGAGGCCGTCTTTGTTGGGTCCGTTGGATGGACCTGGAATTTTACTATTTCGTCCGCTGGTTTAAAGGAGGTGGACTTTGATCTCTTATCGAGTATCACATCGTCCCTATTCGCCGTAGAGTGCAGCGCAGTGAGTTCTTCTGCCACTAGGGCTTCGATAGTGCCTCCAGGGCTAATGCGGCTGTCTTGTTTTCGGCGCGGAGTGCTATGTCCGGATCACTAACGAGAGTGATTATTCCGCCGGGCCCAGGCATTTTAAGCTTCATGTACCCATAATGGGGTATGTCTTGAAAAATTGTGAATGCCTCTCGTCCTAATATAGCGTGATATCCGCTACTGAACGGGGCCACTTGGAATGTTACTTCTTCGGACCTGTAATTGTCCGGCGAGCCGAACACCACATCGAGTGTGATATTTCTTGTGCAGCGCGCTTCCCGGCTAGGGATTATTCCTCTGAAGGTTGTGCTGCTTCGCTCAATGCGGCTCCAGTCTATTTCCATTTTTTGAAGAGTTTCCTCGTAAATGAGGTTTAGTCCGCTGCCGCCATCCATGAGTACCTTGGTAAGACGAAAGCCATCCATTATTGGACTGAGGACCAATGCGGCTGGTGCTCGGGCTGTTCGGAATTTAGGTTCGTCGCTGGCGTTGAAGGTGATGGCCGTGTCGCTCCATGGATTAGTTGTTGCTACTTGGTAGACTTCGGCGAGGCTGCGGATTGTTCGTTTCCGCATATTATTTGATGCGAAAGTCTCGAAGACTATTGATACCATACTGGTATTGTTGGAGTGGTTTTCCGGGGCTAGAAGCTCCTCGCCACTTTTGGCCACCTGCCGCAGTATCCAACATGCTCGAAGGCTATGTGTTGGGGTGGCGCCTTCTGTACTCTGAATTTTACAGGGTCCGCTAAGCCATTCCTCCAGTACGGTTCCGTGCCCTTTATGGGGTTTTTGCTTTTTGGTTTTTGTACCTGGTGCCTGAGTGTAATGCACCCTTTAGTTGCGGACTAGGGTTGTATCCGGGGCCTGATTGTCCCAAAACTTAGTTTCGGTTTTCCGGAAACTCTCCATCGCACAGTACTTTCGTACGATGGACGCCAGGTCGGCGAAGCGTGTAATTTCACGACGGCTGACGGTGTTCAAGATTCCCTCGTCTGTGCAATTATTGCAGAAAATTGAAATTGCGTTTTGCTCTTGGCAGTCCTTTATCCTGTCCATGACCAGGAGGAATCTGGCCCGGTAATGATGTACTGTTTCAGCAGGCTCTTGCCGGATTGGAGATAGATCGCATATGTCTGGGCGGGTGGGTGGAATTATGTCCGGAACCCTACCCATCTCGAGGCTCAAGGGCCGAGAAGTTTCCGAATTTGGAAGCTTGGATTGCTGGATGGTGTCCAACGAGTCTGGTCCGATGCATGACTTTAGGTTCAGTGCTTGATCGAGGCCCATCCCTCCGCGGGAATCCGGCATGGAGGGTTCGGGAGCCCGGACATGACTAGTTTTAAATACAGGAGAAGAGTCGCCGCGTTGTTCCTCTACCACTGCAACTTGGTGGGTGACCTGGGGAGAGTTAATCTCTATCAGATCGGTTTTAAGCCCAATCTGATTGTAGTCTGTAGCGACTCCCAGGGCGGTGATGCGATCCAAGAGCTCATTTACGGACGAGAGCTCTATTGGATCCAGCCGCTCAGCGAATTCCGAGTTGACGTGAAGATTGCTTTTGACGACCTGAGAGGTCATTGTCGAAGCGGTGGCCGAACAGGCGGTCATGAGAAAACCACCTAGCCAGATAGTTTGGCCGGCGGCCAAGGCTCCTTTGGCGAAGATACCGCCCTTGAAGACGGGAAGAGGCATCCTTCCTATCGGTGACGGCACAGAGGAACTCTCAATGAAAGCACCAATGTCGGTGTCAAAACCGGCGGATCTCGGGTAGGGGGTCCCGAACTGTGCGTCTAGGCGAATGGTAATAGGAGACAAGGGACACGATGTTTTTACCCTGGTTCGGGCCCTCTCGATGGAGGTAAAACCCTACTCCTGCTTGATTGATATTGATGATATGGGTAGTACAAGAGTGGATCTACCGCGAGATCAAGGAGGCTAAACCCTAGAAGCTAGCCTATGGTATGATTTTTGTAATGGTTGTCTTCGTCCTACGGACTAAACCCTCCGGTTTATATAGACACCGGAGAGGGCTAGGGTTACACAGACTCGGTTACAATGGTAGGAGATCTACATATCCGTATCGCCAAGCTTGCCTTCCACGCCAAGGAAAGTCCCATCCGGACACGGGACGAAGTCTTCAATCTTGTATCTTCATAGTCTTGGAGTCCGGCCGATGATGATAGTCCAGCTATCCGGACACCCCCTAGTCCAGGACTCCCTCAATGACCCACAAGTATAGGGGATGAATCATAGTCCTTTCGATAAGTAAGAGTGTCGAACCCAACGAGGAGCAGAAGGAAATGACAAGTTCAGCAAGGTATTCTCTGCAAGCACTGAAATTATAAGTAACGAGTAGTTTGATAGCAAGGTTATTTGTAATGAGCAAGTAACGATAACGGTAAGAAAAGTGCAGCAAGGTAGCCCAGTCCTTTTGAGGCAAAGGACAGGCCAAAACAGTCTCTTATGATAAGCAAAGTGTTCTTGAGGGTACACGGGAATTTCATCTAGTCACTTTCATCATGTTGGTTTGATTTGTGTTCGCTACTTTGATAATCTGATATGTGGGTGGACCATTGCTTAGGTGTTGTTCTTACTTGAACAAACCTCCTACTTATGATTAACCTGCTCGCAAGCATCCGCAACTATGAGAAAAGTATTAAGAATAAATCTAACCATAGCATTAAACTTTTGGATCCAAATCAGCCCCTTACGAAGCAGGGCATAAACTAGGGTTTAAGCTTCTGTCACACTTGCAACCCATCATCTAATAACTACTCCACAATGCATTCTCTTAGGCCCAAGTATAGTGAAGTGTCATGTAGTCGACGTTCACATCACACCACTAAGGGAATCACAACATACATACCATCAAAATATCGAACACATATCACACTACTAGGAAAAGGGCTATAGATAGGATTGATACTAATGGCGCACCATGGAAGTAGTGCGCCACTACTACATACTAATGGCGCACCAGTTGGTGATGCGCCGTTAGTGTGGAAGACACTAATGGCGCACCAGAAACATGGTGCGCCACTAGTATTATATTTTTTTTCATTTTTCCATACATACTAATGGCGCATCAGGTCGAAGTGCGGCATTACTAGTTCTAACTAGTAATGGCGCACCAGGCAGACCGTGCGCCATTACTGTATTTTTTTATTCTTTTTTTTGCAAAACTACTAATGGCGCACTATGACCCGGTGCGCCATTAGTATATATACGTTATTATATACGTTCTAGGTAGTATCTATCATATCGGAGAGTATGTACGCGTAGTATGTAGTATATAATAATGTTTAGGTAGTATATATACTATTTTTTTGATAGTATGTATCAGATATTGTGCATACTCTATTTCACGTACAAATATGTACGTATTTCACAAATACAATAAAATCATGAGCTCACTTGCAATTTTTTCATATAACTCACTTTGGGGTATCTTAAATATAGTATATGAACATATTAAAAATATTAAAGTAGAGTATATACTACCACATGGTAGTATATAAGACATGGGTGTAGCTACACCCAGTAGTAGGATGCATTTTCCATATATATATATATATATATATATATATATATATATATATATATATATATATATATATATATATATATATATATATATACTTTTCTGCAAAACTACTAATGGCGCACCACCTGCCGGTGCGCCATTAGTAACCAGCGTTACTAATGGCGCATTTTCTGTTGGTGCCCCATTAGTAACCTGGGAGCCCAACAAGATATTTTGGATAGCCCCACACATACCCACTCACTTTCCCCACTTCATTCCCTCCACCTCCTTCTCCAACCTTTCGGCTGCCTCCTCCTCACCTCATTTCCACCAAGATTCATCAAAATTAAGTGGTGAAATTACCTTTTTTTGATAGGTAAGTAAGGGGAAAGCTATCTTCATGATGTAGATCTACTTTTTTTTCTCCCTAGCTCCCTCCAACAACGTGCACATGCACTTTTTGTGGCCAAGCTAGATCTATGTATGTTTGTGGTGTTGCATGTGTTTGTGGTGTTGCATATATGTTTGTGTTTGCAGGTACCGGTATTTGAAATGCGATAGTTGCCAATATTTTGCTGGAATGTTGATTCATTTCCGTTTCGGCGAGAATTTTGGCACTATGCATTCTTTTTGGTCCTATTTTTAGGGAAGGTCATGCCAAAAAAATTTCTTGGTTCTAAAATATCATTTTGCTCTACCCTGCAGGCGACCATGGTCCGCACGATGACCGAAGGCATCGTGAATAGGTTTTTGAGCTCCGCGAAGGCCGAGATGCTTCAAAAGAACGAGACGGAGATAAGATGTCTGTGTCGAAGATGCAAGCTGAAGAGCCTTATTGCGGACCCGGATTCCGGGCAGGTGCGGGACCACCTACTCTTGCGTGGTTTCATGGATGGCTATCGGTGGCAAGGTGATGAAGATGACTATGAAGTCGTCTGAGGGAGTCCTGGACTAGGGGGTGACTGGACAGCCGGACTATCATCGTCCGCCAGACTCCAAGACTACGAAGATACAAGATTGAAGACTCCGTCCCGTGTCCGGAGGAGACTTTCCTTGGCGTGGAAGGCAAGCTTGGCGATACGGATATGTAGATCTCCTACCATTGTAACCGACTCTGTGTAACCCTAGCCCTCCCCGGTGTCTATATAAACCGGAAGGCTTTAGTCCGTAGGACAACAACCATTACAACAATCATACCATAGGCTAGCTTCTAGGGTTTAGCCTCCTTGATCTCGTGGTAGATCCACTCTTGTACTACCCATATCAACAATATCAATCAAGCAGGAGTAGGGTTTTACCTCCATCGAGAGGGCCCGAACCTGGGTAAAAACATCGTGTCCCTTGTCTCCTATTACCATCCGCCTAGACGCACAGTTCGGGACCCCCTACCCGAGATCCGCCGGTTTTGACACCGATATTGGTGCTTTCATTGAGAGTTCCTCTGTGCCGTCACCGATAGGAAGGATGCCTCCTCCCATCCTCAAGGACGGTATTTTCCCCAAAGGAGCCTTGGCCGCCGGCCAAACTGTCTGACTAGGTGGTTTTCCCATGACCGCCTGTCCGACCACCGCTTCTACAATGACCTCTCGAGTCGTCAAAAGCAATCTTCATGTCAGCTCGGAATTTGCCGAGCGGCTGGATCCAATAGAGCTCTCGTCCGTAAACGAGCTCTTGGATCGCATCGCCGCCCTGGGAGTCACTACAGACTACAATCAGATTGTGCTTAAAACCGATCTGAGAGAGATTAACTCTCCCCAGGTCACTCACCACATTGCAGTGGTAGAGCAACAATGCGGTGATTCTTCTCCTGTGTTGAAAACTAGTCATGTCCGGGCTGCCAAACCCTCCATGTCGGATTCCCACAGAGGGACGGACTTCGATCAAGCACTGAACCTAAAGTCAGGCATTGGACCGGACTCGTTAGACAACGTTCCACTTTCCAAGCTTCCAAATTCGGAAACTTCTCGGCCCTTGAGCCTTGAGATGGGTAGGGTTCCGGACTCAATTCCACCCACCCGCCCAGACATATGCGATCTATCTCTAATCCGGCAAGAGCCCGCTAAAACAGTACATCATTACTGGGCTAGATTCCTCCTGGTTATGGACAGGATAAAGGACTGCCGAGAGGAAAACCCAATCTCAATCTTTTGCAATAATTGCACGGACGAGGGAATCTTGAACGCCATCAGCCATCGTGAAATTACACGCTTCGCCGACCTGGCGTCCATAGTACGAAAGTACTGTGCGATGGAGAGTTTCCGGAAAACCGAAAATAAGTTTTGGGACAATCCGGCCCCAACCCTTGTCCGCAACAAAAGGGTGCATTACACTCAGGCACTAGATACAAAAACCAAAAAGCAAAAACCCCATAAAGTGCATGGAACCGTACTGGAGGGGTGGCTTAGCGGACCCTGTAAAATTCACAGTACAGAGGGCGCCACCCCAACACATAGCCTTTGAGCATGTTGGATATTACGGCAGGTGGCCAAAAGTGGTGAGAAGCTTCTAGCCCCGGAAAACCACTCCAACAATACCGGTACGGTATCAACAGTCTTCGAGACCTTCGCATCAAATAATATGCGGAAACGAACAATCCGCAGCCTCGCCGAAGTCTACCAAGTAGCAACAACTAATCCATGGAGCGACACAACCATCACCTTCAACGCCAGCGACGAACCTAAATTCCGAACAGCCCGAGCACCAGCCGCACTGGTACTTAGTCCAATAGTGGACGGCTTTCGACTTACAAAGGTCCTCATGGATGGCGGCAGCGGATTAAACCTCATCTACGAGGAAACTCTTCAAAAAATGGAAATAGACTGGAGCCGCATTGAGCGAAGCAGCACAACCTTCAGAGGAATAATCCCTAGCCAGGAAGCACGCTACACCGGAAAAATCACACTTGATGTGGTGTTCGGCTCGCCGGACAATTACAGATCCGAAGAAGTCACGTTCCAAGTGGCCCCGTTCAACAGCGGATATCACGCTATATTAGGACGAGAGGCATTCACAATTTTTCAAGCCGTACCCCATTACGGGTACATGAAGCTCAAAATGCCTGGGCCCGGCGGAATAATCACTCTCGTTAGTGATCCGAACATAGCACTCCGCGCCGAGAACAAGACATCCGCATTAGCCCTGGAGGCACTATCCGAAGCCCTAGCGGCAGAAGAACTTACCGCGCTACGCTCTACTGTGAATAGAGACGATGTGATACTCGATAAGAGATCCAAGTCCACCTCCTTTAAACCAGTGGATGAAATAATAAAATTCCAGGACCATCCAACGGACCCCACAAAGACGGCTTCCATTGGGGCACAGTTGAACCCTGATGTAGACGCCGCACTGCGAGAATTCCTTCGGGAAAATTGGGACATTTTCGCCTGGCACCCTTCGGATATGCCCGGAATCCCACGCAGGTTGGTAGAACACAGCCTAAATATCCTAAAAGGATTCAAGCCAGCCAAACAGGCTCTTCGACGATTTTCCGAACCCAAAAGACAGGCAATGGGAGAAGAGCTGGCCAAACTATTGGAAGCCGGATTCATCAGAGACATCAAACATCCGGATTGGCTAGCAAACCTGGTAATGGTACCAAAGAAGGACAAATACTGGCGCCTATGTGTCGATTTTAAAGACCTCAACAAGGCCTGCCCAAAGGATCCCTTCCCCCTCCCCCGCATCGACCAGATAATCGATGCTACCGCAGGACACGATTCACTGTGCTTCCTCGACGCATACTCCGGCTACCATCAAATCAAGATGACGGAAGCAGACCAAGCCACAACGGCATTCATCACTCCATATGGACCATTCTGCTTCAACACGATTCCCTTCGGACTTAAAAACGCCGGCGCAACATATCAGCGCATGATTCAAACATGTCTGGCCACCCAGATCGGCAAAACAGTAGAGGCATACGTAGACAACGTAGTCGTCAAAACCAAACACGTCGAAACTCTAGTAGACGACTTGAGGCTCACATTCGACAACCTCAGAGCATACGACATCAAGCTGAATCCGGAAAAATGCATTTTCGGCGTACGAGCCGGAAAGCTCCTGGGCTTCATTGTATCCGGTAGAGGAATTGAAGCAAACCCAGCCAAGATCCGAGCTCTATCTCAGCTAGATATTCCAAAAGATCTCAAACAAATACAAAAATTGACTGGATGCATGGCGGCTCTAAGCCGCTTTATCTCCTGTTTAGGAGAAAAGGCATTGCCCCTCTATCGCCTCCTTAGGTGCACCGAACACTTCGAGTGGACGGATGCTGCCACTGCCGGACTCGAAGAAATAGAAGCCATATTGGCGACAAATCCGGTCCTGGCTGCGCCCAACCTGGGCGAACCAATGTTGTTATACATCGCGGCAACACATCAAGTTGTAAGCGCGGTACTCGTCGTCGAACGAGAAACAGAAGGGCATAAATTCCCTCTTCAAAAACCAGTGTACTACGTATCCACTGTGTTAACCCCCTGCAAGTCCCGTTACCCGCACTATCAAAAGATAGCGTATGCGGTGTTCATGGCATCCTGGAAGCTCCGACACTACTTTCAAGAGTGTTTGATAACAGTGGCCTCCGAAGTGCCCCTCAACGACATCATAAACAACCACGACGCGACGGGCAGGATTGCAAAATGGGCCATTGAGCTCTTACCATTCGATATAACTTACAAACCTCGGTGAGCTATAAAGTCACAAGTTTTGGCTGACTTTTTCACTGAATGGACCGAAGCCGAACTCCCTAAAGAGTACGGCACATACTCCAATTGGATTATGCACTTCGACGGCTCTAAAATGTTGGCCGGATTGGGGGCTGGCGTCATATTGACGTCCCCAACCGGAGACACAGTCCAATACGTACTTCAGATAATGTACATGGACTCCAACAACGCAGCCGAATACGAGGCCCTTTTACATGGCCTCCAGATGGCAATCTCCATGGGCATTCAACGCCTAGAGGTGTGCGGGGATTTAAACCTTGCAATATCCCAAGTAAACAGAGACTTTGATGCCAAGGATCCGAAAATGACAGCATATCGTAACGCTGTCCTAAAAATGTCAGCTCGGTTTGACGGAATGGAATTCCACCATGTAGCCGGGGATAATAACCAAGCGGCCGACGTATTGGCACGCATCGGCGCAAAACGTGATGCTGTCCCTCCAAACATCTTCCTGGAACGGCTGTTTAAGCCATCCGTACTATGGGAAGAGGAGCCCGGGAATAACAAACCGGAAGCAGCCACACCAACCGACACGGAGCAATCTGACATAACTGGCGATTCAGCCGACGAAATAACACCTTCAGCCCACGACATAATGGCGGTAATCGCCCCGTGGACAGAGCCATTCATAGCCTACTTGCTTAGGCAGGAACTTCCTGAAGACCAAAATGAGGCCCGCTGCATAGTCTGGCGATTTAAAGCCTACAAGGTCCATGAGGGAGAACTCTATAATAAAAGCACAACCGGAGTCCTTCAAAGGTGTATCTCCGAAGAGGAAGGGCGAAACCTTCTGGCTGAAATTCATGCCGGACTAGGCGGACACCACGCCGCAGCTCGGGCCCTTGTAGGAAAGGCATTCCGTACAGGATTTTATTGGCCGACGGCCCGGGCAGATGCTCAGGATTTAGTCCGAAGATGCGTCGATTGTCAGCTCTTTGCTAATCAGAGCCATATGCCACCCACCGCCCTCAAAACTATACCCATTACCTGGCCGTTCGCGGTATGGGGGCTTGACATGGTTGGACCCCTTAAAGGGGGAACCCACAAGCAAAGGTACCTATTGGTCATGGTGGATAAATTCACCAAATGGATAGAGGCCAAGCCAGTAAAAACGGCAGAGTCCGGACCAGTGATAGTTTTATCTCCAGGGTAGTACACCGTTATGGTGTCCCCCACAGCATCATCACCGATAAAGACACGAACTTCACGACCGACGAGGTTAAATCATGGTGCAAAAATATAGGCATTAAGCTCGATTACACCTCAGTCTATCATCCTCAAACCAACGGTCAAGTGGAACGAGCGAACGGTCTAATAATGAGCGGCATCAAACCCAGACTAGTGCGGTCACTTACGAAATCTGACACGCACTGGGTAGAGGAGCTAGACTCCATACTCTGGGGGCTGCGGACAACGCCCAACCATACTACCGGATTCACACCATTCTTTATGGTATACGGCACAGAGGCAGTTCTGCCCTGTGACATTATTCATGACTCACCTCGAGTGCGCATGTACGAAGAAAGAGAAGCCGAGCTGGATCGGTAGGACAGCTTGGACGCATTGGAGGAAGAGCGCGACGTCACCAAGGCTCGTTCCGCATTCTATCAGCAGCAGGCTCGAAGATATCAAAGCGGAGAAGTACGGGCCAAGACTTACAATGTTGGCGAACTAGTTCTACGCCTGCCGGACAAGAAAAAGGACAAACTCAAGCCCAAATGGGAGGGCCCTTTCATCATCGATCAAGTCCTGACCGGCGGAGCGTACCATCTACGAAATGCGTCGGACAACCGGCTCTAGCCGAACCCATGGAACGCAGCCCGCCTCCGAAGATTCTATGCCTAGCGCCGGACTAAGAGTTCGTCCCCTTCCCCCGTCCAAACTTTTACATTACAGCCGTCTTTTGTTTCTCTTTCTTCTCTCAACACTTTTTCTAAAAAGCCCTTAAAGGCCTACTTGCGCATTGTTCGCATTCACTTGATGTGCCATTCGCACTCATTATACCTGGGGGCTTCTTTACCAGAAGCTTAATTATAAGGGCTTCATGCCCAGCACAGTGTCAAGCTTCCACATGTACCTTTTATTCACCATTATATGCATCGATATGACTTAAGTATTGGCCAAGCTGGGTTGCCTGGCTCCTGTGCTTACCCCTACGTTCCCGATTGTTCGGCTAGGAGGTAAAGGGAGCACCTCTGCGATTGTTACTGTCGGGTCAGCTGGATGTGTACCTCAGACTAGGTGAAGCCGAAAGCTAGCGTTCTTAAGGGAATATTCGGTCGGTGACTTGAAAGATGATTTTTAACCTACTTATTTATCTGCCCCCAGATGTTTTTCTGCTTTTTTCGCAGTCCGGACATGCACTTTAGGGCATGCCTCCCAGGGAAAGGAACCCTTAACGGAACTATTCTCCCTGGAAGATGTTTCTTACTAACCATGTAATATAACATAACTAGTTGGGCACTTGTCTGATAAAGCACTAATGACCCCTACGCCTGGTCTCCATGCATACCCCGGTTGTTTCTTAACCGAGAAGGTATTCGGACACACTCCGGACTCTAGGGTCCCGAGGTTGAAGCGAAAATGTCGGCAAAGACAAACGATCTACAATCCGGCTAGAAGGCATTTCACATGTCATTTTAAAAATACATTGTCAAATCTACTGACTGTATTCCTCCTCAATCCCGTCTAACAGGCTGTCTAATTTACAGTCCCGTTGGGAAAATTTAGCGGCCAACTCTACTTGGCCGTATACTAAACTCACAGGGATCTCCTTCCCATCGGGCCCCACAGGTCCGACCTTGGCCATGTGGTTAGGATCCGGCCTCTTGTACCGCGTCTTCACCATAGACCAAGCCTCCCTGGCACCTTGGTGGCAGGCCGAAATCTTCCATAAATGGAAGCACTGCCGCGCTCCCTGAAGCTTCTTCGCAAGCTCTCCAAGGCCCTCAGGTAGGAAGAGGGATGGCAATAAGGCCTGGACGACGCCGCTCATTGCCTGCCGAACTCGTTCGAGCAGTTGCACCAGCTCGGGAAGTTGATCACCCGTTGATACGGGCATCTCCTCCGCAGGGCGACCTGTGAGTACACCTACAGACATATTTTTGTCAATTGACTTCCTTGCCGAACTCTTCTTTTCAAAGGAGTTCGCTCAAGCACTTACTATAGATGCCGCGACGAAGCCGCTGATTCTCCTTCACGGATCTAGACAGCTCGGCCCGAACACCTTTCAGCTCTTCTCCAAGCTGGGCGTGGGCATCCTGGAGCTTGTTCCTTTCCTGCTGCACCCTATTTAGCACCCTCTCGCCGGCCTTCAGCTGGCGCAGTAGTTCTTGCCTATCCGGATCCTGTCCGGCAGCACCTCCAACGTCATTATTAGACTTGCACGCACGCCGCACACCACTTATCTTTTTAAAATAATGTGTTACCAGGAGGGGTCTCTGTGTTTCCTCCTGCGGCAGCAAGCGCGACCTCGAGTTGGGCCTTGCGCTCTTGCAGCTCCTGAGACAGTTGGGTATTCTTCTCCGTAAGATCCTGCGTTTCAAATGATCCTTAAATCAGTTAATATAACTACTTTAAGTCTCGGGGGCTACTTGCATATACAATTATTAAATTCTCTTACCCATATGTCCTTTACATACTGCTCGGTGGCTCTGGTTAAACCATCTTGAGCAGCACGGAGGTGCGCGTCCCCCGCGTTAAAGGCATTCAACGCCTCAGGGGAGAAGCACGCGTCACGAAATACTGTCTGGCAGCGCCTATGGTTCATGGCGCTCTCCACCTCAGACTTGGTGGCGGACAGTCTGTCGGCATCCTCTGTTGGAGGAGTATCCGGCTCACGCTTTGCGCTCGCCTCCCCCTCCAGACCAGGTGCTGGAGCCTGGCTGGTAGAGGTTGGATTGGCAACCTTTACGCCCGCAGTCCGGCGGGCGCTTTTTCTCCTACAAAAGTCATGAGCACTCAAACGCTTCCTAGGAACGTTGCTCCAAATAATTAACTGCGAGCTATACCTTTGTGGCGACGTTTCAGTCCGCGCCGCGCTCCTCTTCCGCCTACTGGTCCGGACTGGCCTTTGTTGGTCAGCCACCGTGGGCTCGGCTTCCCGCCTTGAAGGCGCTTCCTGCAAAACACCATCGTATGCGAAGGTCATAAATGAGCAAGGAAGAGATAATGGTGTCGGGACTTCGGTCACAATCACCTGGGAAGCCGAATATAGTCTGGGGTAGTCAGCCATACTGGAGACTAAAGCATTATCCATGCTGAGCTGGTGGAACACCCCGTCGATTAGCTCCACCTTTATGTCCGGATCCTCTTCGGAGGCCGGATCCTGGGATCTCTCTGGATCCTCGGGTTGCGGAGCTGGACTTATCATGTCCTCCACAATCCGGCGCAGTTCCTGCGTCGAAGACATAATATAAGAAGCTTAAACTTTGAAAGCATGGGTCGGGCCCTTAAAGTGTTCGCTTACCCAACGCCGAGGGTTATTCATGGAGAACCCATTCAACGGGTTCGTCTGGAGAAAGTACTCCTTCTCCCCCTTGTACAAGCCGGACATGATCTTCACCAGATCCTCGGCTGAATCCGGTCCTTTGCGGCCATGACGGGTGGCATCGTCTTCCCCGTTGAAATCCCACATGGGGTGGCCCCTGTATTGCAGTTGTTGCACCCCCCGCGTAATGCATGTTGCCATGACTCCAATCATGGTCAACCCGGAATGGGCCAGTAATCTTATTCGGCCCATCAGATAATGGACGCTCTTGTCTTCCTCTAATTGGGGGCTCCGCGGGCGCCAACTAAGGCGTTTCTTCAGAGGAGCAGTACTGAACTCCGGGAGGCCGATCCGAACAGGGTCCGATAGCGGAGCGTCTTCTATATAAAACCATTCCGAAGGCCAGTCTTCGGACGCCTTCTTAGGGGTTCCGGATGGATATCCGGTCCCGGCAATGCGCCATATTTCAGCGCCGCCCACTTGATATATGGACCCCTCGTGAGAACGGGGTACTAGGCAGAACAACCTCTTCCACAGTGCAAAATGGGGCTTGATGCCCAGAAATAGCTCGCAAAGAGCTACGTAACCCGCGGTATGCATGATAGAGGCGGGCGTAAGGTGATGGAGCTGGAGTCCTTAGAACTCCAGGAGCCCGCGGAGGAACGGATGTATAGGAAATCCGAGTCCCCTTATCAGATAGGGGACGAAGCATACCCGCTCCCCTTTGTTGGGACTTGGGGTAGCCTCCGCTTGCTTCCCACCTTGGTAGGTGGCCAACCCGGCTCGAACCGGGACCATGAAGGCCGGAGGGAGATATCCCTTTCCTTGGAGCGTCACCAGCTCGTTGTGCGGGACAGAACATCTCCGCCAGTCTCCTGGCAGTGGGCTGGGAGCGCGAGAGGAGGAGCCGCGTCGACAGTCCATGATGGAATGGATTATTTGGTCGGAGGCGCTCCGATGAGTACTCGCGGAAGGAAGATGGTGTGATTTGGATCTAGATTCTTGCCTCTCTTATAGGCAGATTATTTGCACAGCTAGGGGGTAAAACATAAAAGATACCCTGGCTTTTCGCATTCGTGCGACGCGTGGAAGATGGCCATTGTTGGGCCTGGAAGCCAAGAAGCGCAACATTGATAAGAAAGCCGGACACTGTCCAGCAAACGCACGGAATTTGGAGGAGAACCCGCCTTGCAACGCCGAACACTATATACACGCTGGACTTATCGTCATCGAAGCCTGGTTCGGGGGCTACTGAGGGAGTCCTGGACTAGGGGGTGTCCGGACAGCCGGACTATCATCGTCCTCCGGACTCCAAGACTACGAAGATACAAGATTGAAGACTCCATCCCGTGTTTAGAGGGGACTTTCCTTGGCGTGGAAGGCAAGCTTGGCGATACGGATATGTAGATCTCCTACCATTGTAACCGACTCTGTGTAACCCTAGCCCTCTCCGATGTCTATATAAACCGGAAGGCTTTAGTCCGTAGGACAACAACCATTACAACAATCATACCATAGGCTAGCTTCTAGGGTTTAGCATCCTTGATCTCGTGGTAGATCCACTCTTGTACTACCCATATCATCAATATCAATCAAGTAGGAGTAGGGTTTTACCTCCATCGAGAGGGCCCGAACCTGGGTAAAAACAACGTGTCCCTTGTCTCCTGTTACCATCCGCCTAGATTCACAGTTTGGGACCCCCTACCCGAGATCCGCCGGTTTTGACACCGACATCGTCCATGGGGGCCGGGCAAGAAATGAGGAAGGGCAACAAGACAAGTACCACCGCGGCAAGGGCGGGCGAGAAGACGAAGAATCTCCAGGACATGATCATGGCGGTGATGCTATACACAGTCATCATGTAGAAGATGTCGTACATGATGATGAGGAAGATCAAGAAGAAGGGCATGATCATGAAGATGAAGATGCTGGAGCAAACGACGATTGAGGCTGGGTGCAGGACCCTCATATTCAAGAGCTGCTTCTCAAGCAAACGGATAACGCTAGAGCTGCCGCCCGAGAGAAAGCCACGCTGGATCAACTGGAGATAGACGCAATTACTCCATTGTATGAAGGATGCAGGCCCGAGGATACCCGCCTGAAAGTAACGCTCATGGCTCTGGAGATGAAGGTAAAACACAAAATGACTGACACATGCTTCGACGAGAACATGTCATTCTGGCACGAACGTCTTCCCAAGGGGAACAAGTGCCCGACCAGTTTCGAGGAGGCGAAGAAAATCGTGTGTCCTCTAGATTTACCGCACGTGAAATACCATGTGTGCATGAACAATTGCATCATTTATCGGGATGAGCACGCGGAGTCTACCATATGTCCGGTGTGCGGCGTCACTCGATACAAGAAGAGGAAGAAAGCTCCTCGAAAATTGGTGTGGTACTTTCCAATCACTCCTCGTCTGCAGCGGTATTTCGCGGACCCTAATGTAGCAAAGCTCCTGCGTTGGCACGCGGATAGGGAGGAGAAGAAGCAGGAAGATGACGGAAATGATCCGGAGATAAATAAAAAAGACAAGATGCTGAGTCACCCTAAGGATGCGAGCCAGTGGCAAGCGTTGAACTTCGAATACCTAGAATTTGGGAAGGGTCCAAGGAACATCGTGTTGGGCGTGAGCACCAATGGAGTCAATCCGTTTGGCAGCCAGAGAAGCACACATAGCACCTGGGCTGTGTTTGTGTGTATGTACAACCTTCCCCCCTGGTTGTGCATGAAGAGGAAGTACATTCACATGAGTATGCTAATTGAAGGGCCGAAACAACCAGGGAACGACATCAATCTGTATCTGGGGCTGCTGAATGAGGAGCTAGACACGCTATGGAAAACGCCAGCCAATACGTGGGACGCTGCAGAGAAAGAATATTTCCCTATGAGAGTCGCACTGCTCACGACGGTGCACGACTATCTCAGTTACGGATATCTCGCGGGGCAGGTAGTCCATGGATTTTCTGGATGCGTAAGGTGCATGGATGACACAACATATTGCCAGCTAGATAGAGATCCTGGGTCTTCGAAAACTGTGTTCATGGGACATCGAAGGTGGCTTCGCGACGATGACCCGTGGAGGAAACGCAAGGATCTGTTCGATGGCGAAACCGAACCCCGAAAACGCCCGTGTACGAGGAGCGGCGAGGAAATAGACGAGCTGTTGAAAAATTGGAAACACTGCCCACTGCCGGGAAAGAAGCAAAAGGCGCCAGAGCCGGGAAAGAAGCGAAAGGCGCCACAGCCGCTGCTGAAGGTATGGAAAACAAGGTCTGTTTTCTGGGACTTGCCATACTGGAAGATCCACCGTGTGCCTCATAGCCTTGATGTCATGCATATCACGAAGAACGTGTGCGAGAGTCTGCTTGGTACCCTGCTCAACATGCCAGAGAGGACCAAAGATGGGCCGAAAGCAAGGGCAGACTTGAAATCAATGGGCATCAGGCAGGAGCTTCACGCTAATGATGATGATGATGATGATGATGATGATGAGGCGAAGCAGGACAAAGAAAGTCGTCGCAAAGGCAAAAAGGCCAAGAAGGCCGGAAATGACTACCCTCCCGCGTGCTTCACTCTAAGTCAGTAGGAGATCGAGCATTTTTTCACCTGCCTCCTAGGAGTAAAACTTCCTTACAGTTACGCGGGGAAGATAAGCAGATACCTAGACCCAGCGAAGCAGAAGTTCAGCAGGATGAAGTCTCACGACTGTCACGTGTTGATGACACAGATACTTCCAGTTGCAACCCGTGGGATCATGGACACGCACGTCCGTGAAACGCTATTTGGCCTATGCAACTTTTTCAACATCATCTCTCGGAAGTCGATTGGCGTGAGGCAACTCAGAAGGCTACAGGAAGAGATCGTGGTGATACTATGCGAGCTTGAGATGTACTTCCCGCCCGCATTCTTCGACGTTATGGTGCATCTGCTGGTCCATATCGTGGAGGATATCATCCAACTCGGGCCGATGTTCCTGCACAGCATGATGCCGTTCGAAAGGATGAACGGTGTCATCAAAGGATACATTCGCAACATGCGACGTCCAGAGGGAAGTATAGCCAGGGGCTTTTTGACTGAAGAGTGCATCTCCTACTGCACGAATTATCTAGGCATCGAGAACCCCGTTGGTCTGCCCGTCAACAGGCACCTCGGCAGGCTCGCTGGATAGGGTCACCGTGAGGGTCGCCGCGAAATGCATGTCGACTTTGAGGGTCGACTCGCCGACTTTGAAAGAGAAAACCTAGTCGCGCTACAACACATAGACGTGGTCGATCCTTGGGTGGTAGAGCGCAAAACCTTTATTGAGAAGACGTACAATGACCAAGGCCAACAGAGGACGGACGGAGATATAATCAAAGAGCACAACTCATGTTTCACGCGTTGGTTCAAGTAGAAGCTTCTGTCGTACCCTTTACATGAGGATTCTTCTGCGGAAGAACAACTCATATTCGCCTTGTCACAGGGCGCCGAGCACAACCTGATGACCTGTGAGGCATACGATATCAACGGCTACAGATTCTACACCGAGAACAAGGACATGAAGAGCGATGGTTATCAGAACTCTGGGGTAACGATGGAATCCTACACCGGCAATGACAAGGACATATACTACGGAAGGATCGAGGAGATCTGGGAGCTGAGCTACGCTGGAGAGAAGGTCTCGATGTTCCGTGTCAGATGGGCCAAGAGCGTCCTAAAAGAAGACTGGTATTTCACCACCATGGTTATACCCGAAGCCAAATCCAAGACTGCGGGCGCAAACGTCACCGCGAAAAATGAGCCATGGGTACTGGCTTCCCAAGTGGACCAATGCTTCTTCATTACCGACCCGTCAAAGCCAAGTCGTGTTGTCGCGAGGAGGGGCAAAAGGAAGATCATCAGAATGGATGGAGTAGCCAATGAGCAAGACTTCGACAAGTACGGCGACCCGAAGATCGAACATGACGACAACGATGAAGTAGTAGCACACACCACAAGAAGAAGCAGGACCACCCTACCTAAAGGACGTCCGTTCCACAGAAGAACTCCATTTGCGAAAAAGAAGGGCAAGAAGATTGTGAACAGATAGCTAGCTAAGATCGATGGTATTTAAATCGTAGTCTTCATTTCTCGATTGTATTTCATCGGCACTTTTTGATATCATGAATATTTTTAAATTTCATGGACACTTTTTGAATTCATGAGGACACTTGATCTCGATCCCCCTCCATCTCGATCTTGATTCCCCCTCCATCTCAATCTCGATCCCACCCGCACCCTCCCTTGCTAGCTCCACCGCCGCCGACGACCCACCGCAACCCTCCCCCGCTCCACCACCGCCGACGAGCACCCGGCCCCCTGCACCCTCCCCAGCTCCACCGCCGCCAACGGGCACCCCCCGCACCCTCCCCCGCTCCACCGCCGCCGCCGATGATATTTTCAAGTAACAAATTTGAACATATTTTTTAAAAAATTATTACTGTTTTTATAAAAAAATATTACTGTTATGATTTAAACAAGTTTGAACATATTTAAAGACAAATAAATATCAAACAGGATTTAAAATGCATAAAAAAATATTGGGGAGCCTGGGAATCAAACCCAGGACCTCCTGGTGTGTGTGCTGCGTACTGACCAGTCGGGCTAGTGGGCGGGTTCTGTTGTAGATAGGGTTAGGTGGTATATAACCTGACAAGTCGGGCTAGATTAAATTACTTATGGCACACCCTTGGTGGTGCGCCATTGCTATGGATGTACTTATGGCGCACCCCTGGGTGGTGCGCCATTGCTAAGCCTCCCCCCACACTAAAATCCCCAATCTCTCACATTTCTCTCTAATCCCTCCCCTGCCTCATCTCACCCGCCGACCACCACTTCCCCCGTGCTCGCCGTCCCCGGCCGTGCACCCGACCACCCTCCACCGCCGACCACCTCTCTCACCGTCCCCCCTCCGCCCGCGCCCGCGCCCTCGCCGTCCCCCTCCCCCCGCGGCCCCGCCTGCATCAACCTCCCTCCCGAGCGCGACAGCTAGGGTTCCTAGCCGCCGCCACCGCTGTCGGCCCGCTGCCGCGGCGCGCCTAGCCGGCCGAACCCTCTGCTGCCCCGCATCCGGTACAGGACCCCAGCAGCGCCTCCCCCCATCAAGCAGCTGCTCCCACTAGCGGCGCCCCCCTCCCTGGAGCAGACGCTCCTGCCCAGCAACGCTGCCGCCTGGAGCTACGTCAGCGACCAGTCCGTAGGTAGGTAGCCACCACTCCTTCGTCCTTCCTCCCTCTTCCCTCATCCCCCTCCCTCCTTCCTCTTGCATCCTCTGTTCAATTTTTTTTATTATTTTTTTAGCGGATGAGTACTTGATGTAGATTCAATACTGTGGGAATATAATGATAGTTATTTCTTGCTTGCTGCATGATTTTTCCAGAGCATGCTCAAGTTTACATGTGAAAGGATTGTGCTTGATAGGTGTTTTTGATAATGCCTCTAAGGGCAAATGTTTACAAATTGTAGGTTGAATATTTTTCATGAGCAAATGTTTTGGTTTAAACATGTTAGCAAATTGTAGATTAAGTTGTTTTATCTGCAATTTGAGAGAGCAGGAGCTTTGTGTTGGTTATACTGGCCGAAATTGGTTAACACATATCTTCCAGAGAGATCCCTGTTCTAGGATCTGAGCTCTCTCTTCTCTGAATTCAACTAAGGCATGAGGAACAAGGGGGGAGATAGCTATTAGATCCATGTCTTAGTAGTGGTAAACAATTGTGTAGGTCAATTTTGACTCTGATCTTGAACTACAAGGTTGCAATGTTTTGGCATCAACACTTGTAAGAAAAGAAAAAGCAGGAGAATGAAGATTATATTAAAAAATGGTATTAGTAGTGGTAAACAAGCAGGAGAACAAGGAGTTGTTCTCTGTCTGGTCCAATTCTGAAGAAATAAAAAGTGAATAGTTTGTTTGTTCCCTGTGTGGTCACTCTAATTTTTGAGTACTGACATTAGTTATGTTTGTTAGCAGCAAGATATTTAAATGAAGCTTGTTCTTTTTCAACTGTTCAACTGATGCCATGAAACTGAATATAGTAGTTGAAAACCCTGTTTTTCTTCCTGATCGTGAAAATTTGAAGTCATGTTTGTGTTTTGGTTTTGTTGGTTGACAATTATGTTTAGTTTTTCATTTCATGGGTGCTGTAAAATGTACAGGTGGTGAGTTGAGGCTCAGCATACAGCTTGTTTGGACTAACCAAGAGGACGAGGTATGTTGCTTGCCCAAGCTAAGTGACATGTATGCGCCAAGTTTTCTGTTATATAATTACCTGTTAGTGCTTAGTTAAACTGCATGATACGGCCATAGCAGATGGATGGTACTAGGTGTTGTTTTGTTTCTTGTCAATGTATTCAGAGAGCAGATGTGCCACTGCAGATTTCTTTTCTTGAAGGTAGCTCACATAAGTTGAGCTACAAGTGAACAACTTGCTGCTGTTAGATATGGAATGGAAGCTCACATAAGTTGAGCTGATTTTTGTCCATATCAAAGCAGAGGACCATATGGTCTGTGGCCTTTTCATCCATATGAAAGTAGAGGCACATTGTGGTGCTAGTTTGCTGGGTTTTGTCTCCGACCATCGTGTCATGATGAATTTGCAGGTACCCCGAGAGGCCCTTGAGTTTGCCGGAATGTTGATTAACTTCCATTCCGGCAAATTCGGGTACTCCATATGTCCTATTTTCAGCAAAGGTCATGCTGAAATTCTCCGTGAATTTTAGCATGACTTTGCTAAAAATAGGACATATGGGGTACTTGCGACTAATGCATGGGCCGGGGTATCTTAGTACTTAATTAAGTAGGATCAACTGCCCCTTTATTCTTGCTGCATTAAACCATAGGTGGCAATAGAGCCAAGTGATTAGGCCCAACTTAGAATTCTCCTTAGCATCGATAAACCCTAGATGATAAACCCAACATAGGTGGCAATAGAGCCAAGTGATTAGTGCCAAGTGATTAGGCCCAACCTAGGGTGCCTCGGCGTCGATAAACCCTAGATGATAAACCCAACATAGGTGGCAATAGAGCCAAGTGATTAGGCCCAACCTAGGGTGCCTCGGCATCGATAAACCCTAAATGATGAAAACTTAACTTGGCTGCCCCGGATGCCTCAGTGTCGATGAGAACCTAAATGATGTACGCTTAGGCTTTTAGGGTGCCTCGGCGTCGACAAACCCTAAATGATGAAAGCTTAGGCTTTTAGGGTGCCTCAGCGTCGACAAAACCTAAATGATGAGACCATGATCTTGTTCCTTGACAATAACCAACTTTTTGACCAAAGTTTTTTCCTATTTAGAGCGAAACATGGCCCACAACGATGAGGCCGGTGGTTCGGGCGGCAAGCAATTTTGGGAGCTGTCCCAGGAGATGGAGGAACAACCTCACCGCTATGAGGACGCCGCGGAAGACATCGATCCTGACTACACAACCCCTAGTGGCGTCGGGGATGACACCACTGATGGTGCCGCCAAGGATGCCACCACTGATGATGGCGGCGCACACACAGATGGCAGCCAACCGAAGAAGCAAAGGAAGGACTGGCGCCCGAATGCGCTCCGCACCCTCAAGGAGGAATTCACTCAAGTGGACTCCGACGGGAATCCAACGGAGCCCAAACATATAGTCAAGGGGTACTCGATTCAGCTCGGGTGCATTCTCCGGAGCACCATCTTGATCAACACCGATAACCTTAGGAATAAGGACCACGGGAATTTGCACAACCTCCTCTTCACGAAGCTGCACGAACGATACAAGTTCCCTGCCGAATTTGAAAACACATGCCTCTCAGGGAATAAAGTGAACAGTGCCACCCTCACAAAGATGAGCACGGCCTTGTCTACTTGGAGAAGCACGGTGAAGGCAATGATTGACAAAGGTGGTAGTTATGACAAGATCAAGGCGAAATATCCTTTGATGAGTGAAGATGAGTATAAGGAGTTCAAGATCAAGTGCGAGAGCAGCGCAACCTCCGAATCAAGACAGTGGGGGAAAGAAATGCAGGAGTTGAACTTAGGGGAACACAAACTCGGTCCCGGCGGTTACAGAGTGGCGGAGCCTATATGGGACAAGGAGGATGCGGAGCATGCCGAGCAAGGCCTACCGCCCCGCTTCGAGAAATACAGCAGTGACAAGCAGACCAGGAACTATGTCAGGGCCCGGTACAAGGAGGACCCGATATCAAAGGAGCTTACCACGGATCCGAAGACCAGGGCGCTTGAGCTTGTTCTGGTAAGGAATACACCCCTGCGTAATTAGCTCCATATGGTTGCACTCTAATTAATCCCCAATATTTCTAAATGGTTCACGTTCCTTTCGCAGGACACTGAAAGCAGTAGCGCGGGGTCGTCTCAGAGCTCCCCTTTCGACACCCCTTTAAATAGGGCATTGAACCTAATGAAAAACAAGGATAAGCTCACTAAGCCGACGTCAGTTGGTCGTGTGGCCGACAAAGGCTTGTCCACAAAATGGGGGTCATACTATACCGCTGGTGTGCGGAAGGAGAAAAAGGCCAGCTCGGAAAGCCAGACGCGCGAGGTTGAAGCACTCAAGGCACAAGTGGCGCGGATTCCGGAGCTTGTCCAAGAGCAAGTGGAACAACAACTGGGAACGAAGCTCAACGCCATGGTGCCTACGTTGATTCATGGGCTGACGACGTGGATTGCGGGCGGCCAACAAGGGCCTCCCCCGGTTCCCAGCTTCACGGCCAGCAACTCGCACAGCGCGCAGGCGGTGCCATTGGTGTCTCCGGCAGCGCCATTGGTGTCTTCGGCGGAGGCAGTATTCGTGTCTCCGGTGCCGGCACGGGCATTGGAGCTTAATGCACCCGGGTGTACGCTGGCCGGCACCTTGCCCGCAAGCGCCCCCACTATCAGTTGCACGCCCGCTGTTGGCGGTGCCTCGACATTAGCCGAGCTCGACGGCATCACGGTAACTAAGCCTCTTGGCCGATGACTTCATCTCCTTGCCTTTGACTGGGCATCCCTGACGCCCTGTACATGTTTTTGCAGGACGCCGCCGACGTTCCTTTCACTCTTCTGCACTTCGTGGGCGCCGAGTTGGTCGATGTCGCCAAGGGCAGAATCGTTCAACCGGGCAACCCCATGTTCCACGGTAATCCGATGCCACCCACAGTGTATAGGGTTGAAGTGGTTCGGGTGCTGCCAGGCTGCGACGAGCTGTTACCTCCGATTCGACCCGCTGGGGCCGACGAAGAAGATGAGATGACCCTCAGCGCCTGCGTAAACTGGCCCCTGCATTGGCCGAAGAGCCAGATTCGTTTGGGGGCGGGGGACACCACCCCACAGACAAGACCGCCAGTCGTGCCGGCGCCAAACCATGGCAAGAACGCCGCAATGCTACCGGACCTGCCGGACATCCCTATGGCACAGGATCCGGACGACGACAACAACGACGATGGTACATTTACCAAAGTCTATAAGTACTTTGCCGAACATGGGTACGCTGACGAGTTCTGCGAGCCTCTTTCTCAAGAACCCAACCAAGACGACCGCAATCTAGCTGGTACGGCGGAGAAATCCAAATGCAACAGGCGTCGTCTGCCGTTCAGTTCTCAGGAGACGCCTCCAGCTCCCACCTTCACTGAGCCTCAGATAGCTGAGGTGCGAAATATTATCAGCCCCAACACGCTCAACAAGGCGGTCTGTGAGTAGAACTCGGTCCCATTACAGGAGATCAAGAAGAAGGGACGGAAACGAAAGACTAACAAGGGCGCCGGTGCGAGCCAGCCGGCACCGAGTTTGATCCGTGCTCAGGACGGGCCACCTTCACCTAAGGATATCTCGAGGAGGGTGCATGTGGCGGGTAGGGCGATGCTACCGCCAAATATGCTGAATGCTGCAACCGGTGCTATACGGAATCTGCATGACAGTGTTCTTTCTTTGGAGAAGCGGCGTCTTAGAGAGAAGGATGTGGCATACCCGGTTTCCGTGGCCAAGGTGCCAGAGGGCAAGGGCTTTGTGGATGGCAACATCGGGGGTACGATCGTCCTGCGGTTTAATGACATCTTTGCTATGTTTAACCTTCATCTGCTGCACTACACCTTCGTTCGGCTGTTTTCACTGAGTATGGAGATGCGGATCATTAGAGACAAGACCCCGGACATCGTGATAGTCGACCCCTTCTACATGCGTGCCAAGCACTTGAGCAGCGCTGGGGACCGCCAAGTTGCGAGTTCACACCTCGAAGGCATCATTCTGGCAAACCCAGATAAGGATAACTTCCTTGTGGCTTACTTTCCCGAGTAAGTCATCCCTTAACCGCCCCGTAACATATGATTTCTTAGATTTCGATCGTTCTTTTTTTTTCTAACATTCCGCATTCTGTGCAGTGGCACACATTGCACACTCATCCTCTTAAGCCCGAAATATTCCATGGCCACGTATTTCGACTCGAACCGTAACTCCAAGATAGACTACACAAATGTCAAGAAAGTTCTTGATGATGTACTCCCCGGCTACGCCAAATCTGCAGGCACCTTTACCAGGACTGTTCATAAGTACGACAAGCACATGTTCTCACACAATACGAAGTTTTGCTGCGTCAAGCAGCCACCTGGCGGTCAGATGGATGCCTACTATGCCCTCCATCACATGCGGGCGATCGTAAGGGACCATCATCAACTTCTGCTACCAGATAATCTCAAAGATTGGGCCGCGAACTTGTCGGCAATCCAGGACGCGGACCTCAAACAAGAATTCTTTTGCATCCAGTCGGACTTTGCGGACATCATCCATCAAGATGTCCTTCATACCTCGGGGCAGTTCTTCCTCAGATATCAACCGTCCAACAATGAGATAGATGGAATGCTACAAATGCAGGGTGACAACGACCGCGATTTCATGACCATCACGACAGACGGCGGCTTCATCCATGCTCCTGTCCGATGAGTCGAGTCGAAAGTAGTGATGTGTAGTTCTGAAACATTGATTGGCTCATGTTGTAATTAAACTTTAATGAATTCATTTGTCTCTTTGGTTTGGACAGTCGTTCAACTTAGATGTAATCGATGCTATTTATTAGTAGGACCATGAATCGTGCTATTAATGTCTTGCTTTTCTCTTCCGATCCTTTTGTTGCATACTTACATATTGCTTATGTATTGTATGTTGTTTGGCTTGTGCATAGAGATGTCGTCATATGTCGTGTACAAGGGTAAGGTTCCCGGAGTCTACGGCGACTGGGAGGAGAGTAGGAGACAGGTTCACCGTTTTAGCGGTAACAGTTACAAAGGGTACACCACTAGGGCGGAGGCCGAATCTAGATATGCCCGCTACCTAGCAGGAGAGAGGAGGGAGTGTTGGAGGAACCAGATGAAGACCAGTTTGATCACGATGATGCTCATCGTGATGACCACAACTCTCTTCTATGTGATGGTAGTTTAGATGATCGATATTGACTTGTAATGTGAAGACAAACTCGATACTCGCGGTCTTGAGACTTGTAATGTTTTATCTTTGTTCGGTCTTTTGAATTCAGAGACTAATATGATGAATTGTATTCGGAGACTAATCTTCTATTGTATTCGATGAATCTGATGTTGCTGTGTGCTGCTGTCTATATTCTGTCCAATAATATATTTTGTAACCTGTGCAAAAATCAGAAAAGTAAAAAAAACCAAATATTCATACTAATGGCGCATCACCACCAGGTGCGCCATTAGTATGCTAAAGGATACTAATGGCGCATCAACACAGAGCCATTAGTATGACAAAGCACATGCTTACGTATGGCCCCCCGGGAGGCACACTAATGGCGCATGGTGTTACATACTAATGGCGCACTGCTTGGTGCGCCATTAGTATACCAGATACTAATGGCGCACCAGTGGTGCGCCATTAGTAAAAAATACTAGTGGCATGCTACTAATGGCGCACTGGTAATGCGCCATTAGTACGCAAAACCAGTGCGCCATTAGTAGGACTTTTCCTAGTAGTGTCAAGTTCACATGATTACTTGCAACAAGATTTCTCCCGTGACCTCAAGAACAAAAGTAACTACTCACAAATGATAATCATGCTCATGATCAAAGGGGTATTAAATAGCATAATGAATCTAACATATAATCTTCTACCAAATAAACCATATAGTAATCAACTACAAGATGTAATCAACACTATTAGTCACCCACAAGCACCAATCTAAGGTTGCGGTACAAAGATTTAACACAAGAGATAAACTAGGGTTTGAGAGGAGATTGTGTTGTTGAAGAAGTTGATGGAGATTGTCCTCCCCAAGATGGGAGAGTTGTTGGTGATGATGATGATGATGATTTCCCCCTCCGGGAGGAAAGTTCTCTGGTTGGAATCGCTCTGCCTGAGGGCAAAAGTGATCCTGCCCAAGTTCCGCCTCGAGGCGGTGGCGCTTCGTCCCGAAAGTCCACTCCTGATTTTTTTTCTAGGTCAAAATGACTTATATACTAGTGTAGCGACCCGACCTCAGATGGTCAAGTGTCTGTGCTCCGGTGTCATCCCTAGATCAGTAATGCTGACACCACTCAGTACTTCGAAGGATTTATAACAGAGTAGCAATCACACACTTATTACATCTTTTGTCCAAAAGAGGACTTATTACAATAACCATGGCTTAAGGCCATCTAATAACGATAACAGCGGAAGACTTGGAAGATAAGTGAGTCCATCAACTCCAACGGCATCACTGAGTATAGAACCACGACCTAAAAGCACCTTACTCGTCGTCTGAAAAGTCTGCAACATGAAAGTTGTAGCTCGAGAACGGGTCAGCACATGGAATATGCTGGCAAAGTAACACATAGAGAATATTGTATGATAAGCCTATACTACATGCATATTTGGCTGGTGGAAAAGCTCTATGGTTACAGTTTTTGCATAAAGCCAGTTTTCCCTACTACAAAGGAATAAATTTATTTAACTATCATGGTGGTTGTTAAACATTGAGAATGGTTGACAGCATCCTCAATCCCAATTAAAAAGTACTCATTTACAAACCCATCAATATTAAATTAGAGTAACATGTTGAGATTCACAGAATATTCAAGTACTAGATACTCAAGATGTCCATAATCGGGGACACGGCTAATCATGATTAGTTTGTACACTCTGCAGAGGTTTGTGCACTTTTCCCCACAAGACTCGATCGCCTCCGTTTGGTTTCTCGCACTACATGGTGTTTGAGAAACGGATGACCGAGACACAGTCTTTTAGAAGCGCTAGCACCTTACGATGGGTAGACCCGTACACCTACATCCCCTACATCTGCTAGTCCACCACTATAAGAGTTCGCACAACTTAGTCAACTATGCCAGAGCCCATAATGGCTTGTGGCTGCACACGTAAGTTACTAGCATGAATTATCTTATGATCCCTTTGAGCCTGGGTGGCGGTCCATAGGAAAATCACACGGTACCCCCGGGATTTCAAAAAAAACAGGCAAGTCCTGGTAACCCCAGGTGCCTCAATCCACCCAGATGTGTATTTAAGTTGCCACCTTAGATAAACCATTAATTAACAAACTCACATCTGTCATGGATATTCACTCACCCAATCCACGTCTACTAGCATAGCATGGCATAATAAGCAAACGCAGAAGTAACTCCTAAAGGTTTCATAAGTAAAACAGGTAATAGGTACTACCTCATCTACTTCCCATCCCACAATTTAATTAGATCCAAATCATGCAATGTGTGAGGATTGATCTAATGCATAAAAACTGGGTAGTACAAAAGGTATGATCAAGTGTTACTTGCCTTGCTGATGATCCGTGAAACCTAGAGATTCGAAGTAACAAGCGGCGCACTCCGGGTGATCTATCGCAGACAAACAACAAGCATACAATAAGTACTCATCTAATGCACAGGTAAAACTCGAATGAAAGATCTAACCAGAAAGTCCAACTTAAGAACCCTGGTTGCAAAAAGAATCAAATCGAATAAAGCAACAAAAGTCAAACGGCGAGAGAAAACAACTCGGCTCTAGCAATTTGAAACTAAGTCAAATTTTACAGTGGCAAAACTTGGTTTAAGTTGATTAGTTGGAACGGCGGTTTCGAAATGAAACTCCAGGCGAGAAGATAAACTAGAAAGAAAATCGGATCTGAAATCGCTATCGGAAAAATAGCGGAATAAATCCGACTAAAAGAAAACGACGAACGGTTGAACGAACGGAGGTTCGTTAGCCGAGGCTGACCGGTGATCACGTTCGTTAGGACGAACGGTCCGGCGAACACTCGCTAAACAAAACCGGAAAGAAAAAACAGTGAGAAAAACCGATCTAGGGTTTCGGAAAAGAAAACCGAAACGAAGAAACCGATCTAGAAAACCGGAACGGTTTATGAGAAAAACCGAACCGAGGGGAAGAAGTGACGCGGCGCGGGGCTAGTACCTCGAAGAGGCGAGGGGCTCCGGCGGCGGCGGCGTTGGGCGGCGGCGGCGGCACTTGGCGGCGGCGACGGCGTGGGTGAGGCGTGGGTGAGGGCGGCGGCGGCGCGGGCTACTGCTGCTGCTGCGCTGCGCTGCGGAGGAGAGGTGAGGTTTTGATTTGATGTTTAGAGGGGGGTGGGTGCTTGGGTATTTATATTGGGGAGGGGAGGGTTTTGCTTGGAGGATGGATCAAGGAATAAGAGTAGGATTAGGAATCCTAGGAACAAAAAACGGAATAATGAAACGGGTCCAAATCCTACTAGGATTTGTAAAAGAAAAGGAAACAGGGGCGGCGGCTGGCTCCCTGGCGCGGCGGCGCGGGCGCGCGCGCGCGTGCGGCCTGGCGCGGCGGCCTGGCAGCCTGGCGGCTGGCTCGGCCGGCTGGGCCTTTGGCCCAGTCGCGCTGCGGCTTTTTTTTTTAAATCGGTTTCACGCGCGGAAAAAAATACAGAAAAGAAAATCTACCGGACTCCAAAAATTACAAAGTAAATTTTCCCCAACTCCTAAAAATGAGCCGAACAAAATGAACTTTTACTCGGAGCCTAAAATGCAATTTTTTGAAAATACGCATTTTTTTCCTAAGGCAAATAAACTCCGAGAAAAATCCAAAATTTTATTTATTTATTAAATCTTCATTTTTCCTAAATTTTGGGAAAGTCATATTATTCCCTCTCATATTTTTGATATTGGAAAAATATTTGAAGATAAAATAAATAAAACCAAATGATCGTCTTTTCAAAATTTTGAGAGAACTCAAATATGAAAATTTCGAAATCTCCAACTCTCTCTGTGGGTCCTTGAGTTGCGTGAAATTTCTAGGATCAACAAATGCAAGAAAAATATGTAATGCATGATGATCTAATGTATAACATTCCAAATTGAAAATTTGGGATGTTACAACTAGAAGATGGGCACCGGAGATGGGTTGAGGAGGGCACAACCCACCAGGGCACACCCGGGCTCCCTGGCGTGCCCAGGTGGGTTGTGCCCACCTGGCGGGCCCCCTTTGGCGGTTATTGGCTCCAATAATTCTTATTTATTCCACAGAAAGTCCCCGTGAAGTTTCAATTCATTTGGAGTTGTGCAGAATAGGTGGCCTGACGTAGCTTTATCAGGTCCAGATTTCCAGCTGCCGGTATTCTCCCTCTTTGTGTGAACCTTGCATATTATGAGAGAAAAGGCATTAGAATTACTCCAAAAGGCATTATTATACATAAAAACATTATAAATAATAGTAGGAAAACATGACGCAAAATGGATGTATCAATAATCTCTTAGGTGTGGTTCTCCCCATGATGCCAAAAATCAGACACACCACTCACAAGAATACCGGGGGTGTCTCTACTCACGGTAATTTTTTGTTTTACCCGTATGATTTTCATCTTTCCCATGTCCTAGCAGGGGCTCATTGTGACAATCTCCCATGCCCATGTCTTTTTGGTTTCAGCTTCTCGTCGCAGTGGTTTTGATGACTCGCAAGAGCATCAACATCCGTGCAAGCGGGCTGGGAAACATCCTGTGATCGAGGAGACCACTTCTACTGAGGTCTTTGACTACGAAGAGGAGTTGGAATATGAGGAGCACGCTGAGTGTGTGGTTGTTCCAATCCTCCCTTCAGGTTCTAGAAGGGCCACCTACATGCCTACTCCTCCTTCGATACAGCTGAATGCGGATGGTCGGCGTATATCTCTTGAGGCTCCTCAGCACATGGGTGTGCCCTCAAGGACTTCATCAAAGTGCCCAAGCCTGCATATCTCAAGTTTCGCCTTGACGTTGATCAATTTGAGGTGGTTCAAGACTCTCTGGATCAATGTTTCCGCATCACGCAGACATCTACACCACCGTTGTCCTCCCAAAGGAACTCTCTCTGCACCACTTCATTGACTTGGAGCACATTCCGGCTCATCCCGTGAAGTACCTGGGTGGTATTGAACTCACTGAGTCATTCGGTCTTGCTGTTCCATTTGCCTTTCAGCACGATTTTAACCATGCTACTATACATCAGTTTTATGCGACATGCTTCTTCGGTCCTAACAAGACCGTCACCTAGATGACCTCTGACACCGAGCTCACTGCCACTTATTCTCAGTTTTTCACCGCCCTTGGCTTTCCTGACATTGGATTCAAGATCCATAAGGACGACCCCAACCATAAACCCAAAGTTGTTGAGGCTTGTGGCTATCTTCTTAAGGACATGGATGATCTTATTGAGGAGGATAATTTGAAGGATCTGAATCAAGTCTCTATTTGGAGATCTCCTTTCTACATCATTTATCAATGTGTCATTCGCACCATCTATCCCAAGATGGGTGACAAGGCATCTTGCATCAGTTATTGCATTGATCTCATGTCTCGCCTCTATGAGTCTCCCAAAGGGAAGATCAATGTTCCTCATTTTATGTGGCATGAAATCCGTCTTGCTAGCTTTCAGTACAAGCAGGCATGCACTCATGCTCCATTCATCCATGCTCTCATTGAGAGTGTGGCTCCATTTCCTATTGAACGGACGCATGTGCATGAGAAATGGATTATTCCTCCTCACATGGCAAACAATTGGGCTCCCAAGGGTTCCTCCAAGTCTGTCCCTGCTCAAAGATCTGCTGCTCGGCCTCATCCTACCACTTCCAACACTACTTCTGTTGGGCGTTGAGGGAGTCCTGGACTAGGGGGTGTCCGGACAGCCGGACTATCATCGTCCGCCGGACTCCAAGACTACGAAGATACAAGATTGAAGACTCCGTCCCGTGTCCGGATGGGACTTTCCTTGGCGTGGAAGGCAAGCTTGGCGATATAGATATGTAGATCTCCTACCAATGTAACCGACTCTGTGTAACCCTAGCCTCCTCCGGTGTCTATATAAACCGGAGGGCTTTAGTCCGTAGGACACAACATACATTACAACAATCATACCATAGGCTAGCTTCTAGGGTTTAGCCTCCTTGATCTCGTGGTAGATCCACTCTTGTACTACCCATATCATCAATATTAATCAAGCAAGACGTAGGGTTTTACCTCCATCGAGAGGGCCCGAACCTGGGTAAAAACACCGTGTCCCTCGTCTCCTGTTACCATCCGCCTAGACGCACAGTTCGGGACCCCCTACCCGAGATCCGCCGGTTTTGACACCAACATTGGTGCTTTCATTGTGAGTTCCTCTGTGTCGTCACCGATAGGCTTGATGGCATCTTCAACAAACAATGCTGTCCAAGGTGAGACTTTTCTCCCCGGACAGATCTTCTTATTCGGCGGCTTCGCACTGCGGGCTAATTCGCTTGGCCATCTGGAGCAGATCAGAAGCTACGCCCCTGGCCGTCAGGTCAGATTCGGAAGCCTAAACTTCACGGCCGGTGTCCACGGAGACTTGACCTTCGACGGACCCGAGCCACAACCAAGCGCGCCGCACTGTTGCGATGGGCATGATCTAGCTCTGCCGCCGAACAGTGCCTTGGTGGCCGCACACGAATCCGCTCCGGCCATTAGTCCGGAACCGATCGCCCGGATAGAGGATCGGTGGATAGACACCGCCTCGGGGGCTTCAACTTCCTCGGCGATGGAGCCGAACATTAATCTTGTCCCCCGTGAAACTCGTGATTCCGAGGCGCTGGACTCCTTGCCGGACTCCGAACCTCCCGCGCCCCTACCAATCGATTCGGATTGGGCGCCGGTAATGGAATTCACCGCCACGGACATCTTCCAATACTCGCCTTTTGGCGATATACTGAATTCACTAAAGCATCTCTCGTTATCAGGAGAGTCCTGGCCGGACTATGGCCAGGATGGTTGGGGTACGGACGACGAAGAAATTCAGAGCCCACCCACCACCCACTTTGTAGCCACTATCGACGATCTAACCGACATGCTAGACTACGACTCCGACGACATCGACGCTATGGACGACGATGCTGGAGACGAACAAGAACCAGCGCCTACAGGGCACTGGAAGACCACCTCGTCATATGACATATACATGGTGGACACCCCAAAAGACGGGGACGGCAAAGAAGCAGCAGAGGCAGTCTCTTTAAAGAAGCAGCCCAAACGCCGGCGTCAGCGGCGCTGCTCTAAATCCCGCCACAGCAAGAATGGAGATTCCGGCACAGGAGATAATAATACTCCAGAGAGTGCCAAAGACAATCCCCTCCAGCAAGACTCAGCGCAGGAGGATGCAGAAGCAAGCCCTCACGAGAGGGCGACAGATGAAGAGGTTGAGGATCATAACTATATGCCTCCCTCCGAAGACGAAGCAAGCCTCAACGATGATGAATTCGTCGTACCTGAGGATCCCGTCGAACAAGAGCGCTTCAAGCGCAGGCTTATCGCCACACCAAACAGCCTAAAGAAAAAGCAGCAACAGCTTCAAGCTGATCAGGACCTGCTGGCCGATCGATGGACCGAGGTCCTCGCGGCCAAAGAGTATAAACTCGAACGCCCCTCCAAAAGTTACCCAAGACGCAAGCTGCTCCCCCGATTAGAGGAGGAAGCATACATACCTCCATCACCAGCGCACGATATGGCTGACCGACCACCCCGTGGTCGTGACAGAGAGGCATCCAGGGCCCCAGCCAAGACCGTACCCCGGCATCGCTCCAAAAGTACGAAGCCAAGAGGGAACACGCCGGACTTGCGAAATATATTGGAGGACAAAGCAAGGCAATCCAGATCCATCTAAGGATCACATGGGCGCCCCACGACCCACGACGAATACCGTCGCGCCAGATACAATAACCCCGGTCGGGCCGAGCACAGCAGACAGCGCTCCCTCGAGCTGCGTCGCGATATTGCTCAATACAGAGGCGCCGCACACCCACTATGCTTCATTGACGAAGTAATGGATCATCAAATCCCTGAAGGGTTTAAACCCGTAAACATTGAATCCTACGATGGCACAACAGACCCCGCGGTTTGGATAGAAGATTATCTTCTCCACATCCATATGGCCCGCGGCGACGATCTCCACGCCATCAAGTACCTCCCACTCAAGCTTAAAGGACCAGCTCGGCATTGGCTTAACAGCCTGCCCGCAGAGTCAATTGGGTGTTGGGAAGACCTGGAGGCCGCATTCCTTGATAACTTCCAAGGCACGTATGTGCGACCACCAGACGCCGATGACCTAAGCCACATCATTCAGCAGCCAGACGAATCGGACAGACAATTCTGGACACGGTTCTTGACAAAGAAAAACCAAATCGTCGACTGTCCGGATGCAGAGGCCATTGCAGCCTTCAAACATAACATCCGGGATGAATGGCTAGCCCGGCACCTGGGGCAGGAAAAGCCGAAATCCATGGCAGCCCTCACATCGTTAATGACCCGCTTTTGCGCGGGAGAGGACAACTGGCTAGCTCGCAGCAACAATCTCCGTAAAAATTCTGGCAGTCCGGATACTAAGGACAACAACGGCAGGTCACGTCGGAACAAAAACAAACGCCGCATTAACGGCGACGATAAGGAGGATATGGCAGTCAACGCCGGATTCCGAGGCTCTAAACCCGGTCAGCGGAAGAAGCCATTCCAAAGAACCACTCCGGGTCCGTCCAATCTGGACAGAATACTCGACCGCTTATGCCAGATACATGGCACCTCTGAAAAGCCAGCTAACCACACTAACAGAGATTGCTGGGTGTTCAAGCAGGCCGGCAAGTTAATTGCCGAAAACAATGACAAGGGGCTAAACAGCGACGATGAGGAAGAGACCCGACCGCCGAACAATAGAGGACAGAAGGGTTTTCCCCCATAAGTGCGGACGGTGAATATGATATACGCGACCCATATACCCAAGAGGGAGAGGAAACGCGCACTAAGGGACGTCTACGCGATGGAGCCAGTCGCCCCGAAGTTCAATCCATGGTCCTCTTGTCCGATCACTTTCGATCGAAGAGACCATCCGACCAGCATACACCATGGCGGATTCACCGCATTGGGTTTAGACCCAATCATCGATGGATTTCATCTCATGAGAGTCCTGATGAACGGCGGCAGTAGCCTGAACCTGCTTTATCAGGATACAGTGCGCAAAATGGGCATAGACCCCTCAAGGATTAAACCTACAAAGACAACCTTTAAAGGTGTCATACCAGGAGTGGAAGCCAACTGTATAGGCTCAGTCACACTGGAAGTGGTCTTCGGATCCCCGGATAATTTCCGGAGCGAAGAGTTAATCTTCGACATCGTCCCGTTTCGCAGCGGCTATCACGCTCTGCTCGGACAAACCGCATTTGCAAAATTCAACGCGGTGCCGCATTATGCATACCTAAAGCTCAAGATGCCAGGCCCTCGTGGAGTCATCACAGTCAATGGGAATACGGAACGCTCCCTTTGGACGGAGGAACATACAGCGGCTCTCGCGGCAGAAGTACAGAGTAGCCTCTTAAGGCAATTCTCCAGTCCGGCCGTTAAACAGCCGGATACAGCAAAACGCGCCCGAAGCAATACCAACCAAGACCACCTGGCGCGATCAGAGCATGCGTAGCAATGCGGCCCCAACCCTCGCCCGCGCATGATCGCAATAATAACACTCCGCGTACATCATTACGCTTTGGAGATACCATGGGCACAGGGGAGGGGGCACGATCGCAACGGACCCAGAGTGCGGTTCGACCACACCGGGGGCTCGCAAGTGTGCCCCCCTTTTTTATATTTTTTATTTTTCTTCTTTTATGTACACAGGACTCCGTTAACCAGAAGCCCTGTCCGGCGGCGAACCTGCCGAACTCATGATGCAAAAGTCAGGGACTAAAGAAGGCTGCGACGAACACTCAGGTGGTCTCAATTACGAGCATTAAATTCGATTATATACACCAAGTCCGCAGCTCACCCCTAGAGGGGGACATGTTTACTTAGTCCAAATCCCTTGCTTACCGCACTATTTGTATCAGTCCGCTCTACTGGCAGACTTTCTTTCATAAATAATGCAGCACCTTTTTGATTGCAATTGCATTACCTTTCATATATATATATATGCTCATTATATGACATCTTGTGCCCGTATATTTTGGTACGGCCTAATACGCCAGGGGCTTGTGTTCCCCACTCTATGGTGTGATAAGTCCGAACACTTTCACAAGTGCGGCACCCCGAACTTATAGCATTATATGAATCGGCTCCGAATCATGTCTAGGGTCAATAGTTGGGTTTGCCCGGCTCCCACGTTTTGGTGCCTTACGTTCCGTTCTGTCGGCTAAGGTGGCACTGGGAGAACCACTGCGATTGCGCCCCGGTTGAGCCGGGCGAGCGCCTCAGTGGAGAAAGCTAAAACTGACTGGCATGATAAGGCGAGAGACTGGTCGCTGTTCGAGAGGTTTTTTCGGGTCCTTAAAGACTCACGCCGCTTCGAGCGAAGTTCCGGACAATGTCCGACGAAGGCGTGGATAGCGCCCCGGATTCGGTCTTCCGAATACCAGGGGCTTCGCCGAAATTTAAAATTATAGAATTCTTTGGCTAAGTGAGAGTGTTCAAGCATTATAAGTCCGGTTGCCTTGTTTGTTGCGTTGAGCGCCTCCCTCGATGGACCCAACAATGGGAACAAGAGTGCTCAAGTTTATCCCGAACACCCCAGCACTCGTGGCTCGGGGGCTGAAGCCAACGACTTGCCATCTCTCAGATTTTATAAAACGGCCGCACAGAAGGTAATATTTTAAATTAAAAAAGCGTTGCTCAAAGTGCACATGAACAAAGTTTCAGCGCACAGGATAATACATGGCAAATTCACTCAAAGATTACATCTCTGGGGCACTCATCCGCAATATCGCGGGCACCCTTCAGGACAGATTTATAATACATTTCGGGAGTGCGATATTCCTTGCCCGGTGGCGGTGAGTCCGTGAGAAGCTTCTCCGCATCCAACTTGCCCCATTGCACCTTCGTGCGGGCGAGGGCCCGACGAGCGCCTTCAATACAGGCGGAGCGCTTGATGACATCCACCCAGGGGCATGCATCCACCAGCCGCCGCACGAGGCCAAAGTAGCTCCCAGGCATGGCCTGTCCAGGCCACAGCCGGACTATAAGGCCCTTCATGGCCACTTCAGCTACCTTGTGGAGTTCGACCAGCTGCTTCAGCTGGTTGCTTGGGGGCACCGGGTGTCCGGCCTCAGCATACTGAGACCAGAAGACTTTTTCTGTCGAGCTCCCCTCCTTGCCACGATAGAATGCGGCGGCATCAGACGCACTACACGGCAGATCTGCAAACGCCCCTGGAGAGCTCCGAATGCGGGTAAGTGTCAGGTATTTTACATTAACATGCTTGCTTTGCATGAAAAATTCCTTACCCGCCGCTATTTTCTTTACATCTTCCACCTCCTGAAGGGCCTTATGGGCCTCGGCCTTGGCAGACTTGGCACTTTCGAGAGCCGAGGCAAGCTCGGACTCTCGAGTCTTGGAGTCACGCTCCAACCTCTCATGTTTCTCCATGAGGGCCTGGAGCTCTTGCCGTACTTCCGCCACCCGCGCCTCCTGCTTTTCTCTCTCTGCCCGTTCCGCGGCCGCACTGCGTTCGGCCGCGGACACAGCCTCCTTCAGGGCTGCCACCTCGTTAGTGGCCCCTGCAATACACTTATTATCCTTGTTAATTATATTGCAACCAAAATCCTTTTCTGTAAGGTAACTATTCAAAGTGGTGTTACTCACCTTCTTTGTCCTCGAGCTGCTTCTTGGCATGGCCGAGCTCTTGGTCGGACCGCTCGAGATCCTGCTTTAGCACATCGACCTCCGCCGTTAGTACGGCAGAGGTCAGCAGCGCAGCCTGCAAACCCATATTGACATATTTTAAGCAACCCTGCGTATATCTTGTTAGATCCTCAGTCCGGCTTTTTCTTTCCGAACACCGAACTAAGCATCAGGGGCTACTGTCTATGCGGTATTACATTACATCATTTTAACTTCTTACCTCAAAGCCTGTTAGAAGGCTGCTGCAGGCTTCGGTCAGCCCGCTTTTGGCAAGCTGAACCTTTGAATTACCGCACTCATGATAGTGCGGTGTTCTTCCTCGATGGAAGCGCCTTTAAGCGCCTCCAACAAGTTATCCGGCGCCTCCGGTTGGACGGAGGCCGCGGGTGTCACGGTCTTGCCCTTGTTTCGAAGGGGCCGCTTGCCGGACTCTGGAACCAATACGGGTTCCGATGTAGAGTCCGGCGCAAAGTCCGGGAGGCTGCCTGACGGCGCCTCCGGAGCCTCCTCCTGATGGGTCCCTCTCTGAGATCCCACCTCGGCGTCCTCGTCGGCGCGTGGGGTAGAGGCAGTCGGAAGTGAATCCACATCCGACGGGGCCAACGACCCGCTCGATGAGTCGGGGAGATCGTCATCGGCCGGACTACGGACAGAATGCGGCGTTAGAAGGACACTACGCGGCATAAAGGATATTGCATATAAAGGATCCGGATACTTACGATCTTGCCGGACGCCTGGCCCTTGGAGGCCATTCATCCTCGCCAACGTTGGTGTTAGCGAAACTGTCCGGGGGATAGTTCTCCCCCTCTTGGACCCTTCGGCCTCCCCTGTTGGGGAAGCCTTCTTCTTCTTCTCTCCCTCTTCTGGGAGAGAAACCTCCTCGTCTTCGGGGGAGGAGTCCGCCTCGTCGTCGGACACCTAATTGCGGGAACTCTTTCGAGTCCCCGTGGCCACCTTCTTGGCCTTCTTCTCCGGCACCACATGCGGTGCCGGAACCAGCAGCCCTGCTAAACGGGCGTCCACTGGGTCTTCTGGCATGGGAGCCGGGTTGATAAGCTGCCTGGCCTTCTCCATCCATTCCTGTCAAAGGAAAGGAAAGAATGAAACCCTCTTATAATCAATTCGATTACTACAAAGTGTCCCGTAATGGGGTTGAATCACTTACCTCGTCAGTTGGATACTGCGAGCTGAATCCGCGATCTTCCGTCGCGGATGCGGGGGCTTCGGCGCCCTTAAACAGCACCCTCCAGGCGCCTTCGTATGTCGTATCGAAGAGCCCGCTCAGCGCCTGGTGCTGTTCTGGATTGAACTCCCACAGATTGAATGCCCGTTCTTGGCATGGGAGGATCCGGCGGATGAGCATGACTTGGACCACCTCGACGAGCCTGAGCTTATTGCTCACCAGCTTCTGGATGCAGGTTCGAAGTCCAGTCACCTCCTTCGAATCGCCCCACAGCAAGCCCTTCTCTTTCAAGGAGGTGAGCTGCGTGGGAACACCAGATCTAAACTTGGGGGCCGCCGCCCATGTGGGCTTGCGCGGCTCGGTGATGTAGAACCACCCCGATTGCCACCCCTTGACGGAGTCCATGAAGGCCCCTTCGAGCCAAAGGACGTTGGGTAATTTGCCCAACATGGCGCCTCCGCATTCCGCTTGCATGCCCAGCACAACCTTCGGCTTGACGTTGAAGGTCTTGAGCCACAAACCGAAGTGGGGCCGGATGCAGAGGAAGGCCTCGCACACGACGATGAACGTCGAGATGTTGAGGATGAAGTTCGGCGCCAGATCGTGGAAATCCAGGCCGTAATAGAACATGAGCCCCCGGACGAATGGATGGAGCGGAAAGCCCAGTCCGCGGAGGAAGTGGGGAAGGAAGACGACCCTCTCGTGGGGCCCGGGGGTAGGGACGAGCTGCCCCTCGTCGGGCAGCCGATGCGCGATATCGCCGGAAAGATATCCGGCGCTGCACAGTCTGGTGATGTGCTCCTCCTTAACGGTGGAGGCCAACCATTTGCCTCCCGCTCTGGACATATTCGGAGGAGGTCGAGGCGAGATGCGCGAGCTTGGGCGTTGGAGCTTGAGTACGCGGAAATGGATAAGCAAAGGAGGAAGAAGGCGTAGGTGAGAAGGTAAATCCTTATCCCTTATATGTAGGCGGACAAAAACTGTGTGTCCCGCTGGCCTGATAGAACTCGCTTATCTCCCAAGCGCCACCATCAATGGTGTGGTTGGGTTACCCACGTCCGTATTGATGAGAATCCCGGAATAAGGGGAACACGATCTCTGCTTCGACCAGACGTGCCAAGAAAACCGCTTCGCTAAACGTGCTGAGGTGGTATAGTAAAAAACGATTCAAACAAAGGCTTGGTAGCGGTGTGATGTCACGCCGCATAATACGTCAGCAGATTGGACTGGTGTACATTTTATTCTCTCTACGGTAGAATGTGGAATTTATTTTGCAGAGCCGGACACTATCCTGGTGTTCATGATCTTCTCTGGATTATTCAAGGGAGGAACCCGCCTTGCAATGCCGAACATTATGCGCACCGGACTTATCGTCATTGAAGCCTGGTTCAGGGGCTACTGAGGGAGTCTTGGACTAGGGGGTGTTCGGACAGCCGGACTATCATCGTCCGCCGGACTCCAAGACTACGAAGATACAAGATTGAAGACTCCGTCCCGTGTCCGGATGGGACTTTCCTTGGCGTGGAAGGCAAGCTTGGCGATACGGATATGTAGATCTCCTACCATTGTAACCGACTCTATGTAACCCTAGCCTCCTCCTGTCTATATAAACCGGAGGGCTTTAGTCCGTAGGACACAACATACATTACAACAATCATACCATAGGCTAGCTTCTAGGGTTTAGCCTCCTTGATCTCGTGGTAGATCCACTCTTGTACTACCCATATCATCAATATTAATCAAGCAGGACGTAGGGTTTTACCTCCATCGAGAGGGCCCGAACCTGGGTAAAAACACCGTGTCCCTCGTCTCCTGTTACCATCCGCCTAGACGCACAGTTCGGGACCCCCTACCCGAGATCCGCCGGTTTTGACACCGACAGGCGTCATGCCCATTTTCTCGGGAAGGCTCACTCTGCCCGATGAAGACTTTTACCTTCCACTGCACACAAAACCATGATGTTGTCACTCGCATGATCACCTCCAAGAATGCTTTGAAGTCTCATCTGCGTGACTCTTGGGCTACCGATGTGAATGATGACGAGCGTCTTTCAGAGGCTCCTCCTTCAGATTTTGGCTTTCCTTCTGGGCCTGAGTGGGCTGATTTCTTCGATGAGGCTTGTGGTGGTGGAACTCATATCAATGATGATGATGATGATCTATGACTTTCTGTCAGTTCCTCCTTGTCCCTTTTGGGTACTTGATTGCAAGGGGGATAAGTAGTTTATTGTTCTATCTATCTTAGGCCTTGTTCTGTCATGTTGAACCAACCATGTTATGTTATTCATGTCTGTTGAATCATTATGCTCAGTGGATATATAACTTTATATATGAGTTTATGTATGACGAGATATTATGATATTATGCCTTCATGGGTTTCTTCGTGATTACATGCCTTTATGTGTGAGCTATGTGTATCAAATATATTTCCGTTCATTTGTTCAAAATGGTTATTAATGTGAGGGGGAGCTTGAGGGAGTCCTGGATTAAGGGGTCCTCGGACAGCCGGACTATTAACATGGGCCGGACTATTGGGCTATGAAGATACAAGATAGAAGACTTCTTCCCGTGTCCGGATGGTACCCTCCTTGGCGTGTAAGGCAAGATTGGCGATTCGGATATGTAGATTCCCTTATCTATAACCGACTTTGTACAACCCTAGCCCCTTCCGGTGTCTATATAAACCGGAGGGTTTAGTCCATAGGGCACAATCATAATCACATAGGCTAGGCTTCTAGGGTTTAGCCATTATGATCTCGTGGTAGATCAACTCTTGTAATACTCATATTCATCAAGATCAATCAAGCAAGAAGTAGGGTATTACCTCCATAGAGAAGGCCCGAACCTGGGTAAACATCGTGTCCCCCGCCTCCTATTACCATCAACCTTGGACGCATAGTTCAGGACCCCCTACCCGAGATCCGCCAGTTTTGACACAGACATTGGTGCTTTCATTGAGCGTTCCGCTGTGACGTCGAAGATAGGATTGATGGCTCGCCTTGTTATCAAGGACAACATCGCTTCCAAAGGAGCCCTGGCCTCAGGCCAAACCCTCTGGCTGGGCGGCTTCACTATGACCGCCCGTTAGGCCATCGGGACGACAATGACTTCTCGGGTCATCAAAAATTGCCTCCGCGTCAACTCAGAATACTCCAAATACATGGATCTGACCAAGTTGTCATCTTTAAGCGGACTCCTGGATCGCATCGCCGCCTTGGGAGTCACTACAGACTACAATCAGGGCTTAAACCTGATCAGAGAGAAATTGAATCTCCACCGATCACCCAACAGATAGCGGTAGTGGAGGAGCAACACAACAACTCTTCCTCTATGTTGAGGACGAACTATGTTTGGATTTCCGAGCTTGCAGAGCTGGACACCCGCCTGCGGGAAGACGTGCCCCGTACTCCGAACCTAGAGTCGGACTGTGGGCCTAAAAAATTGGTTGATATCCCGGAGCCCGAACTGTTAAGCTTGGAAGTTTCTCAAACTCTAGATCCCAGATTGGGTCAGGGTTCGGACTTAAAACCACCCACCCACCCAAATACATGCAATCTTATCCACATCAGACAGCTGTCCCAAGAAATGGTCCATCACTTTTGGGCTAGATTCCTCCTTGTCAAAAACAAGATCAAAGACTGCCGTGATGAAGACGCAATGTCATTATTCTGCAAAAATTGCACAGATGAGGGAATCCTCAATGCAATCAACCATTGTCACGTATCACACTTTGCTGACTTGGCAACCATAGTACAGAAGTACTGTGCAATGGAAATCGCCTAGAAAACTCAAGCAGCTTCTTGGGAGCCACCTGTTGATGCCAGATTTTGGCGTGGTTAAGAATCCGGGTTCGTATGCCGGAGTGAACCCTTGCCGGTGTGAAATCTTGCCGGAGTACAAACCTTGCCGGAGTGAAACCCTTGCCGGAGTACAAACCTTGCCGGAGTACAAACCTTGCCGGAGTGAAACCCTTGCCGGAGTACAAACCTTGCCGGAGTGAAACCCTTGCCGGAGTACAAACCTTGCCGGAGTGAAACCTTGCTGGTGTGAAAGCTTGCCGGATAGAAACATCGTCGGTGTGGAAAGCTTACTCGGATAGAAAACTTGCCGGATTGGAGGCTGTGATAGTCAAACGGACGAGAAATTGAAGATGGGCTCAAAGGGTTATTCAGATGATCTCGGATGGAAAAACGTTCAACATGAAAGTTGTTCGTCTCGTCGAAGCGGTCGATTCTGATATAAAGATCATCTCAATCCGAATTCGTATGCAAAAGTTATGGCCGCTACAAGATGCTGCTACAGGAGATGGCCGGACACTCCGGAGGCAACCCTCCGGATTCCATATTTTTCTGCTGCAAACTTCGGAAAACAGCCAAAAACTCTCTCAAGATGGCTTCTAATCAAAAAACGTTCAACATGAGAGTTGTTCGTCTCGTCGAAACGATCGATTTTGATATAAAAACCGTTCAAATCCGAAATCATATGCAAAAGTTAGAGCCCGCACAGCGCGACCCTCCAATAGGCAAAATATGACGCCCGGAACCAGACATATGTGTGGGTATGTCTGATGAGCTGCGTGAGTATTTAGCTGTTTTGCGCGAGCAATTTGGCCATGAATATGACCTCGGATCAAAAAATGTTCAACATGAAAGTTGTTCGCCTCGTCGAAACGGTCAAGATTGCTTTTGGGCTCGTTTTCATCCGAAGTCGTTTACCGCCACAAAAAAGACCTGCAAGGTGCAGCCAGTTTAAACCGAACAGTTTTGGAAAGTTCGGACAAAACCAATCCGAATTTGACTAGGGTTTTGGACGTGAATCCAAACTTTTTCTTGCACGGGAAGTCCAGCCGCCTCTTATATACCCAAGGGGTGATGGCCGATTGAATAACACATAATCGAACAAATCAATCTACTACTTTTTCGTGTTCATCTACTTTTTGTCTCTCCCTTGTATCTTTCTTCTCGTTCTTCGCTAGTTCTTCCTACTGGAGGGCTGCGGATCCACGAGGCTCTAGGGGCGAGCGAATCGACCTGGAGCAGCCCATAGCCGCCGCGAGCCCTGACGGGGTCCCTCCCGGGCAAGCAGGGCTTCGGGTCTACAAAAGCGCCCGCCGACTGTCTTGCGTATCGCGCTGTTGGTCGGGTCTCCTTCGACGTGAGCAGCGGTGCATCACCCCCGGCGTCGAGGGTACATGATGACGTGTTCGTGTGTCAACACCACCGATTTCCACTCAACCCCTCGTCCGGACAAAAAGGATGCACCCTCGTCGGTCGCCTGATCCAATACTAAAAAAATCGAAGCCCATTACGGGGCGCGGAACCGTTCTAGAGGGATGGCTCGATAGGCCATGCAAAATACACACAACACCGGATACTGTATCAACCCACAGCCTTAGAGCATGTTGGATACTCCGGCAAGTGGCCAAGAGCGGCGAGGATCTCCTCGCCAAAAATGCCGCAGAGAAACATCCCACGGAAGACAACGACGCTACAGTATTGACAGTCTTTGAGACTTTCGCCTCAAACAATAGGCGCAAAAGGGCACTCTGCGGCCTCGCTGAAGTCTGCCAAGTCGCAGCAATAAACCCCTAGAACGACACGGCCATAACTTTCAATGCCGGTGACGAACCAAAATTCAGAACACTCCGGGCACCAGCCACATCGGTCCTCAGTCCGATCGTGGACGGCTTTCGGCTTACCAAAGTACTCATGGACGGCGGCAGCGGACTAAACCTCATTTACGAGGAAACTCTCAACAAAATGGAAATAGACAGGAGCCGCATTAAGCAAAGTAGCACGACGTTCCGGGGAATCATTCCCAGTCGGGAGGCGCGATGCGCAGGAAAAATCACACTCGATGTGGTATTCGGCGCGCCGGAGAATTACCGGTACGAAGAGATAACCTTTCAAGTGGCCCCATTCAACAGTGGATATCATGCCTTATTAGGGCGAGAGGCATTTGCATGCTTCCAAGCTATACCCCATTACGGGTACATGAAGCTCAAGATGCCCAGGCCCAACGATATTATCACTCTTGCCAGTGATCCGGACATAGCACTCCGTAATGAAAACAAAACCGCATCCCTGGCCCTCGAGGCATTGTCTGAAGCCCTCGCGGCTGAAGAACTAACCACATTGCGCTCCATGGTGGATAGGGATGACGTGATCCTGGACAAGCGACTTAAATCCACCTCCTTTAAACCAGCAGACGACATAGTCAAAATCCAAGTCCACTCGACGGACCCCAAGAAGACAGCATCCATCGGGGCACAGCTGGACCCAATGGTAGATGCCGCACTACGAGCGTTCCTACGCGAAAACTGGGACATATTCGCCTGGCACCCTTCTGATATGCTAGGGATCCCATGCAGGCTAGCCGAACACAGCCTCAACATATTGAAGGGATATAAGCCAGTCAAGCAAACACAACGGCGCTTTTTCAGAACCCAAACGACAAGCTATGGGGGAGGAGATAGCCAAGTTACTCGAGGCTGGATTCATCAAAGAAATAAAACACCTGGACTGGGTAGCAAACCTGGTGATGGTACCAAAGAAGGATAAATCCTAGCGCCTATGTGTGGATTTCAAAGACCTCAACAAGGCCTGCCCTAAAGATCCCTTCCCCCTCCCCCGCATCGATCAGATTATCGATGCTACCGCAGGACATGACTCACTGTGTTTCCTTGACACATACTCCGGATACCATCAAATCAAGATTAAGGAGTCCGAGCAAGCCGCAACGGCATTTATCACCCCATACGGGCCTTTCTGCTTCAACACTATGCCCTTCGGGCTCAAAAACGCCGGTGCCACCTACCAACGCATGATTCAAACATGCCTGGAGAAACATGCCTGGCAAGACAGTTGAAGCATATGTGGATGACGTAGTCATCAAAACTAGACACGTCGAGTCATTAATAGATGATTTGCGTCTCACATTCGACAACCTCCGAACATATGACATCAAGCTCAATCCGGAAAAGTGTGCTTTCGGCGTTCCCGCTGGAAAACTGCTGGGCTTCATTGTTTCCAAGCTTTGTCACAGTTGGCTACGCCAACAGACCACAAACAAGTCCAAAAACTATCCGGATGTGTTGCAGCTTTAAGCCGCTTTATCTCCAGACTAGGAGAAAAGGCGTTTCCACTCTATCGCCTTCTCTGACGCACCGATTACTTTGAGTGGACGGACGCGGCAACGGCCGGACTAGAAGAAATAAAGGCTCTTTTAGCAAGCAAGCCAATCCTGGCCGCGCCAAACGTCGGCGAACCCAAGTTATTATACATATCGGCCACACACCAAGTCGTAAGTGCGGTGCTCGTCGTCGAACGAGAGGAGGACGGACACAAATTCCCGCTTCAGGAGCCGGTATACTACGTATCCACTGTCATCACACCATGCAAATCCTGGTACCCTCATTACGAAAAAATAGCATACGCGGTCTTCATGGCATCCCGGAAGCTACGACACTACTTTCAAGATTGCTCAATAACGGTGGCCTCCGAGGTACCACTCAATGACATAATAAACAACCGCGACGCCACGGGACGGATTGCCAAGTGGGCCATCGAGCTCCTCCCATTCGACATAACATACAAACTGCGCCAGGCCATTAAATCTCAAGTACTGGCCGACTTCGTCGCCGAATGGACAGGGGCCGAACTCCCTAAAGAGTACGGCGCATATTCCAACTGGGTCATGCACTTCGACGGCTCCAAAATGCTGGTGGGCCTAGGAGCAGGCGTTGTCCTAACATCCCCTACTGGAGATACAGTTCAGTACGTACTCCAAATATTATTCACGGACTCCAACAATGCAGCCGAATAGGAGGCATTATCGCATGGTCTTCGGATGGCCGTCTCCATGGGCATACAACGCCTGGAAGTGCGCGGGGATTCAAACCTCGCAATATCTCAAATAAATGGAGATTTCGATGCCAAAGATCCGAATATGGCGGCTTACCGTAACGCTGTTCTCAAAATGTCGGCTCGGTTTGAGGGGCTCCAGTTTCACCATGTGGCTCGAGAAAGTAATCAAGCGACGGATGTGCTTGCTCGCATCGGTGCCAAGCGCGACCCAGTCCCACCTAACATCTTTTTGGAAAGGCTTTTCAAGCCATCCATGGTGTGGCAAGGGGAGAGCGGCAACACCAATCCAGACCTGACTATAACCCCAGATTCCGAACACACCGACATCATCGGGGGCTCAGCCACCAAAATTACACCGTCGGTCCATCTCATCATGGCAGTCATTTCCCCATGGACAGAACCCTTCTTGGCCTACCTTAATAGGCGAGAACTCCCTGAGCATCAGAATGAGGCGCGCTGCATTGTGCGGTGCTCTAAAGCCTACAAGGTTCATGACGGAGAACTCTACAAGAAAAGCGCTGCTGGAGTGCTTCAAAGATGTATCTCCGAGGAAGAAGGGCGGCAGCTCTTGGCTGAAATTCATGCCGGTCTCGGTGGTCACCATGCCGTGGCTCAGGCCCTTGTAAGCAAGGCCTTCCGTACAGGTTTCTATTGGCTGACGGCCCAAGCAGACGCACAGGACCTTGTCCAACATTGCGTCAGATGCCAGCTTTTCGCCAACAAAGCCATATGCCACCCACCACTCTACAAATAATCCCCATCAGTTGGCCTTTTGCGGTCTGGGGGCTTGATATGGTTGGACCCCTTAAAGGAGGAAGCCATAAGAAAAAAAATATCTATTGGTCATGGTGGATAAGTTCAATAAGTGGATAGAAGCCAAACCAGTTAAAACGGCGGTAGCCGGACCAGTGATAGACTTTATATTCGGTGTTGTGCACCGTTATGGTGTTCCGCATAGCATCATCACCGACAACGGCTCCAATTTCACACCGATGAGGTGAAAGCCTGGTGTGCTAATCTAGGCATTAAGCTCGATTACGCCTCCGTCTATCACCCACAAACCAACGGTCAAGTCGAACGAGCCAATGGTCTTATTATGAGCGGCATTAAACCCAGACTAGTGCGGTCTTTGAAAGAATCAGACAAGCACTGGGTCGAGGAGCTCGACTCTGTACTCTGGGGGCTGTGGACCACGCCCAATCGCTCTACCGGATATACACCTTTCTTCATGGTGTACGACGCAGAGGCTGTGTTACCCTGCGACATTATTCATGACTCACCTCGAGTGTGCATGTATGAAGAGAGAGAGGCCGAGCTTGATCGGTAGGACAACTTAGATGCCCTGGAGGAGGAGCGCAACATCACAAAAACCTGTTCTGCATTTTATCAACAACAGGCCCACAGATATCAAAGCAGAGAAGTACGGGCCAAGACTTATAATGTTGGTGAACTCGTTCTACGCTTGCCGGAGAAAAAAAGGACAAACTCAATCCCAAATGGTAGGGTCCCTTCATCATTGACGAAGTTCTCACCGGAGGAGCGTACCGCCTGCGTGATGCATCAGACAATCGCCTAGAGCCGAACCCATGGAACGCGGCCAGACTCCGAAGATTCTATGCCTAGCGCCGGACTCTTCGTTCGTCTCCTTTTTCCCATTTGTTTCCATTAATTATTTTCCTCTCTTTTCACATTTTCTTTTTTTTAAGCCTTAAAGCTCTCGTGTGGCTAAACCATACAACTACGACGCACACATTCTCAAATATGTACGTCAATTATACCTGGGGGTTTCTTGTACAGAAGCTTATTATTATTATTTTCCGAGCATCAAGCTCACCACATATGTGTCTTTTCCTCGTATGTAACTTTTCTTCGCCACTATATGCATCGATATGACTTAAGTTTTGGCAAAGCTGGGTTGCATGGCTCCTGTGCTTATGCCCTACGTTCAATTTAGTTCGGCTAGGGCATAAGGGGAGCACCTCTGTGATTCTTACTGCCAGGCCATTCGGATGTGTACCTCAGACTGGGTGAAGCCGAAAGCTAGCATTCTTAAGGGAATATTCGTTCGGCGGACTAAAGATGTTCTTTACTCGTTACACTATGAAACCCCCAGATGTTATGTATACTGTGATTTTTCAATCACAATTAGGACATGCACGTTAACGCATGATGACCCAGGGAAAGGAACCCTTAATAGAACTATTCTATTTGGAAGATGTTTCTTATGATCAAAATGTAATATAACATAGCTAGCCGGATACTTGTCTGTTCAAGCAACTATGACCCCTACGCCTGGTTTCCACGCATACCCCGGTATATGTTACCGAGCGGGTATTCGGAAACACTCCGCACCTTTGGGTCCAGAGGTCGAAGTGAAAAGGTATGACGTGACAATCGTTTTACAATCTGGCTAGGAACAAATTTGCCAATAGAAGTACATAGTCACTTGGACTCAAAAACTTCTTCCTCTATGCCATCTAACAGGCTATCTAGCCTACAATCCTGTTGGGAATATTTGGCGGCTACTTGTACCTGGTCATATACCAAACTAACGGGAATTTCTTCTCCATCTAACCCTAAAGGTCCGACCCGGGCCATGTGATTCGGATCGAGCTTGGTACACCGTGTTTTTACCATGGCCCAGGCACACCTTCCCGGCAGGCCGATATCTTCCATAATCGGCAGCACCGCCACGCTCCTTTGAATAGTTGTACCATCTCCTCCATACTTCCTAGAGGGGAGTCAGATGGCCACAAGGCCTTGGCAATACTCCGCATCGCCTGCCGAGCTCGCTCATGCATTTGCGACAACTCTTGTAGTAGATCTGCTGACTCTGCCATAAGATATGCACCTGTATTAATAATCCTGGTATATGGCTATGTTTTCTCGATAGAGGGGAACATTACCAGACACTGCCATCTTGGATTTCTCCAGTTTGGCGGTAGCAGCAGCTAGCTGGGCCTGACACTTTTCCAGCTCTCGAGACAACAGGCTGTTCTTCTCTGTGAGTACCTGGTTGTACGTTGATCCTTAAATCAGTTGTACCAACTGTTTCAAGCCTCGGGGGCTACTGGTATATGATTATCAGTTTTGTACAAATGTGTACTTACCCGCATATCTTTCAAATACTGGTTTGTGGCTCTGGTAAGCCCATCTCGAGTAGCTCGGATGTATGCATCACCCGAGTTAAAGGCGTTGAAAGTCTCTTTTGAAAAATCGGGGTCACGAAGAGCGGCCTGCTGGCGCCGATGATTCATGGCGCTTTCCACTTCAGAGTTCATGACGGATACATCATCCGAACCCTCTGTAGAAGGACAATCCGGTGTCACTCCCACATTAGCCTCGGTCCTTGAGACAGGGTCTGGAATCTGGTTGGTAGAGTTATGACCGGTAGGATCCCCGAACATGGTCCCGCGAATGCTTTCCTGATAAGACACAACGGATAGTGTCACACTTTAATGTGACAGTCAAGGAGCATATTTAAAAAACCCGTAACTCTTTGATGAAGGCTTGGCCGTGTTGTTATTTGCCTTCCTCTTCGGAGACCTGCCCAGCACAGGCGCCATTCTCTTGAGAGTCGTCTCAGGTGCAGTGTGGCGCACCGATCGCCTCCCCTTTAGAGCATGAGTTAGTGCGGTGGGTGAGGCAGAATGAGGAAGTTCTTTCAAAGGAGACATCTCCTGATTACTTACATGTGAAGTAGGGAGAAGACTGGGATAGTCAGCGGCGATGGCCACTTCCGTGCCGTCATGGCTGGCCTGGTAAAACACTCCATCCTCAAGCTCCACAAATATATCCGGGTCCTCTTTGAATCCGGGGTCAAGGGCCCGGTTGTGGTCCTCTGGCTATGGTGCGGGGCTGTGGAGCTCCTTGGTGGTCTTCCGCCATTCCTGTTACACACGGACGGATTAATATTTATGAAAAGGGACTCAGGGAGTAAATGGAGTGGAGTAGTGGGATGGAACTCACCCAGCTGGGAGGGTTGTACATGGAAAATCCATCTCTGCGCTTAATGTGGATGAACTCCTCTTTCTCCCCTTTGTATAGTCCGGCCAGTATTTTGGCCAGAGCGGCGGGGGTATCCGGACCCTTCCGACCGCAGCGGGTGGCGTCATCTTCTCTATTATAGTGCCACATGGGATGCCCTCTATATTGGAGTGGCTGGACCCCCCGGACTATGGATGTCGCCATAACCTCCACTATTGACAATCCGGACCGGGCGAGCGTCTTTATCTTGCTCATCAATTGACGGACCTCCGTGCTATCTTCCTCCCCGAGGCTCCGGGGGCGCCAACTGTAGCGTTTCTTCAATGGAGCACTTGAAAATTCGGGAACACCCATTCAAACTGGGTCGGGAAGGGAGACGTCCTCAATATAGAACCATTCGTAAGGCCATTCATCGGATGCCTTCTTTGGCGTGCCGGACAGGTATCCGGTCCCGGCGATGCGCCATACCTCAGCGCCACCAACTTGGAATATTGATCCCTCTTGATTATGAGGGACGAGGCAAAACAGTTTCCTCCATAGTTCAAAATGGGCCTCACAACCCAGTAATAACTCACAAAGAGCAACGTAACCTGCAATGTGCAGGATGGAAGCAGGAGTGAAATTATGCAGTTGGAGGCCATAATACTTCAGAAGCCTTAGGAGGATTGGATGGATTGGAAATCCGATACCTCTCAACAAGTAGGGAACAAGGCATACTCGTTCCCCCCTGGATGGGTTGGGGAAATTCTCCGCCTGCTCCCCACCATCGAAGGAAGCCAATCCGGCTCGGACAGGGACTAGATCTGCGGGGGGGAGAAATCCCTGTGTCTGTAGCTTCACTACCTGATTATGGGATAGGGAGCACTTTTCCCAATCACCTTTTTTGGGGCCGTGGGGTCAGGAGGAAGAGATGGGAGCGCTAGCCATGTTGGGGTGGTTTTCGCTGGCAAGCTCCAAGCATTCGCCGCTTGGTGTGGGCCGGGTCTGAAGATCCCCAGCTCTTTAAATAGACAATTTTCTCACATGGTTAGGGTGGTATGTGCAAAAATTCCCCGACCTCTCATATTAGCTCGACACGTGGAAGCTGAAATCATGAAGGTGCAGAAGCCGATGAGCGCGACATTAAATGAAAAGCCGGGTACTGCTCTTTAAGTCAAGTACTTTGCATTAATCGGAGAAGGAACCCGCCTTGCAATGCTGAAGACAATCTGCGCACCGGACACCTCGTCATTGAAGCCTGGTTCGGGCGCTACTGAGGGAGTCCTGGATTAAGGGGTCCTCGGATAGCCGGACTATTAACATGGGCCAGACTGTTGGGCTATGAAGATACAAGACAGAAGACTTCTTCCCGTGTCCGGATGGGACTGTCCTTGGCGTGGAAGGCAAGATTGGCGATTCAAATATGTAGATTCCCTTCTCTGTGACCGACTTTGTACAACCCTAGCCCCTTCCGGTGTCTATATAAACCGGAGCATTTAGTCCATAGGGCACAATCATAATCACATAGGCTTGGCTTCTAGGGTTTAGCCATTACGATCTCGTGGTAGATCAACTCTTGTAATACTCATATTCATCAAGATCAATCAAGCAAGAAGTAGGGTATTACCTCCATAGAGAGGGCCCGAACCTGGGTAAACATCGTGTCCCCCGCCTCCTGTTACCATCAACCTTAGACGCATAGTTCGGGACCCCCTACTCGACATCCGCCGGTTTTGACACCGACAGAGCTCTCCATATAATGTTCGTAAGGATTATTACTATGAGGGGGAAGCTTCCTATATTTGTGCACCTAGGCATTGAAAATCTTTTCGACAAATCTATCCTAAGTATAGAACAATCTTATTATTTTTACTATGTGTATGTTGTCATCAACTACCAAAAATGGGGAGATTGAAAGTGCAATCTTGCCCTTAATCCTATTTTGGAGTTGATGACAGTATACACATAGGGGACTAATAATGTTTGTCAAGTATATTTCAGGTTTTAGTCCCCTCAGGATCGTGTGTGTCGATCATGACTACGGACATATATGTCTTGCTCAACAATGAATAAACAAGACTACTAGCTTAGGCCTTTTATGTTTGATCTTGAGTATAGGGATCCCGCACTATTAAGAGGGGAACATGACGTATCGCGAAGGACTTGCTCAATGATCTTCTTCCCACTCAATGACATCTCCGTCCCTCTCGGATGGCCGACACTTGTCAGACGTCCGGTACTTCCTACACACAGCCAAAACGTCGGATTTCCGGTCTCCTCCGGAAATCCGGTCTATCCCCAAAAGAACCAAAACGTCAGTCATCCGGCCCCTGTCGGATGTTCGGTGCCTCGGACGGCCGACATACACCAGAAATCCAATACTCCTATCCCGAGCCAAAATGTCGGACGACCGGTCTTTTCCGGACGTCCGGTACCATTCAAACAGAGAATATTTGTCGGACGTCCGGTATTGTGCCAGTTGTCCGGTGTCTGCCAAGGCCACGGACGACCGGTATGCCTCGGACGTCCGATAGCTGCTGCACTCTAGTGGCTCCAACAGCCACTTATTGAGGGATACTATAAATACCTCTCACCTATCCCGTGAGAGCTTTGACCATTCACTTTGAGCATCCCCAAGAACACATTTCTCTCTCTCTCTCTCTCTCTCTCTCTCTCACACACACACACACACATACACACACACACTCACTCACTCATACACCAAACCATAGATCCCGAAGGGATTTGAGAGCATTTGTGAGAAGTTGTCCAATCAAGTGATAGATCCACACCTTCCCCTTCTTTGCACCAAAGGAAATCACGATTTGAGCAAGGCTTGAGCTTTTCCCCATCGTTCTTGTTACTCTTGCAGGTTGGTGACTCCTAGGCGGTAGGAGTTCTTCGGAGAGGAATCAACCGTTGTGATTACCCCCGGAAAGTTTGTGAGGGTTGGGAGACCACCCCAAGGTCTACCACTAGTGGTTGGGAATCGCCTTCGTGGTGATATCTCAAAGAGAGAACAGGGTGAGCCTTCATGGCGTTGGTGTGCCTTCGTGGTAACATCCACCTCTCTAAACGGTGACATAGCTTCCCTCCAAGGAAGTGAACATCGGCATACATCCTCGTCTCTCAGAGTTGCGGTTATTTCTAATCCTAGCTCCCTACTTGTGGTTACTTGTCTCTTAGTCTTTACTTGTCTCATATTGTGCTTACTTACTCATATACTCGTGGTACTTGTTTACCTTGCTTAGTGTAAGTGCATCTAGTGCCACCCCTAGTTGGTTTTGGAGTATTGATGACAAAGTTGGTTGAGGGACTAATGCGTTTGTGAGAATTGCAGGATAACGCATGTAGTGTCCCTCATTGATTCAGTTTACCTACTGGAGATGACCCCTAAAAATGTATGAGGACATTGAAGACAATGGTGGTATGAGAAGATATTCATATTGAAGTCTATGACATGAGAAGACATTGCGTGAAGACTTTGGAGCACGAAGACTGTGTGGATTCGCTGTCTCATTTTCTTCTTTGTTGAGTCATAGGAACCACCGTACTGTTAAGTGGGGTCCAAGTGAACTAAGTCAGAGTGACTGAAGTGATGCTCAACTCAAATCCTATGTCTTCGAGCGAAGACAATGAGAGCAAATCTTATCCAGAGCTGGATGAGTCAGCTTTGCTTGTAGCCCAAGTAAAGTTGCCGTGTGTGTTTGAAATCTGACCGTTGGAACACGTGTCAGTTCCTCAGTGACCCAGGGTCATTTTGGACAAATCAGGTCGGGTTGCCTAGTGGCTATAAATAGCCCACCCCCTACACCATAAATTGGTGGCTGCTCAGAGTTTGTGCACGGCTTTTGTCGTTTGAGAGCAACCCACCTCGAAGCATTTGAGAGAGAGAAATCCTTGCGAGGACAAAGCCCAAACACCCAGAGCCAAAGAGTGTTAGGCATCACTGAAGTCTTTCTGTCTGTGTGACCTGAAGACTTATTACACTTGAGGACTGTGAATCCTCCAGCCGGTTAGGCGTCGCATTCTGAGCATCCAAGAGTCATTGTGGATTGCCGGTGAATGAAGTCTGTGAAGGTTTGGAAGTCTCCCTTGAAGACTTACCAGAGTGGTTGGGCGAGGACTGGGTGTCCTTAGCTCAAGGGGAATAAGGTGAAGACACGGTCTTTTGAGTTAAATCTCAGCCTCCCTAACCAGACGTATAGTTGTCACAGCAACTGGAACAAGTCCAACAAATCATGTGTCTTCAACAAGCAACTGGTTCTATCCCTTCCAACCTTACTTAAGTTTGTCTTTATGAAGTCATTCCTTGTCTGTGTATCTGTTTGACTTCATTGTTAGACTACTATTATTGATTGGCTTCATACTATCTTCCATCTTGATCCTTACTACCCAACTGCTATTAGTTCTGTACTTTCACTTCATGACATGCTTGACTATGGCTTGTTTAGGTTAGTTTATCTTCCGCTGCATATCAATTAGGTTGTTTCTATTGTTTGTCTTCGAAACTTCCAGGTTTTGAAGACTTTCAAAAAAATCGCCTATTCACCCCCCCCCCCCTTTAGTCGATACTAGCACTTTCACTTAGCTCTTAGTATCATACTTGCAATTGTTAGGCTCACCTTCATATTCCGCATCTTTGCCTAAAATTGCTATGTAAGAACTAAAATTTGTAATTGTACCCCAGATTTTTAGAATACTGCCCTTTGACCACTCACCGTGTACAGTGGACGTTCACCATTAACTTATTGAAAATAAAAACATGATCTTGAAAAGAGTTAAATAATTGAAAAAATATCACAAATATAGAAAATGTTACTAGTAAATTTGAAAAGAGTTCGTCCAAATGAAGAAAGTTCACAAATTTGAACATACAAAAAATTTAAAAAATTGCTAATTTTAAAAATTAATCAAATTTTAGAAAATTTCACAAAAATTTAAAAACACTTTTTAATTTCAAAGAAATAGTTCTCTACTTTAATAATAGTTCATCAATTTCAGAAAAACTTCGCGAATTCTGGAAAAATCACAAATTTCATTTTTTAATGAGTTTAAGAAAAGTTAATCAATTTGAAGAAAGTTCATACATTTGGAGAAAAATAAAAAATAATAAACATGAAAACATAAAAAAATGATAAAAGAAAAAACGGGCCAAAAAACAAGAAATAAAAAAAGGGAAGCTCTTCACAACAACGTGCCTGTATGGGCCATCCCAACAAAAACAGCAAAGGGAGTCGATACTAGCACTTTCAATTGGTATCAGAGCGAGGTACTCCCTTGTTCTGTGTGATTCGGTTTAACCACCTGGAGTTTCAGCTATGTCGACTGCAGGGATAATCAAGGTCTCCGCTGCTTGCCCCGTGTTCGATGGAACTGAATATCCCTACTGGAAGAATAAGATGCGCATGCATCTTGAAGCCATTGATGTCGACCTCTGGTATGTCATCAAGAATGGCCTTCCCAAAACTGGTGAAGGTGTCACCCCCACTGATGTCAAGAAGTTCATTCAACTGGACTCTATTGCAAAGAACATCATCTGTGGTCATCTGACCAAAGGACAGTATGGCCGTGTAAGTACTTTGGAAACGTCGAAGCTAGTCTGGGACTGGCTATCCAAGGTCAACGAAGGCGTTTCAACACAGAGAGATCAAAGAATCAGTGTTCTTCGCAACCTCTTCAACCGCTTCAAGAGAAACGACAATGAGAATGTCTAGCTCACGTTTGATCGCCTCACTGATATCACAAATGAACTTCAAGCTCTTGGCGCAACTGAGATTACCAAGCATGAAATCGTCAAGACACTGCTGAGATCACTTGACAGCTCCTTTGACACCCTTGCCCTCATGATACAAGAACGTCCTGACTTCAAGACACTCGATCCGTCTGATATACTTGAGAGGCTCAACACACATGAGTTCCAGCTATCTGAGAAAAGAGATATCTATGGTCCAAGCTATGGCCGAACTCGTGCTTTGAAGGCAAAAGTTGTTTCCTCATCTGAAGAAGAATCTGACTGCAGTTCTGAAGATCCTGAAGACATTGGAAGGGAACTTGCTATGCTTGTGAAGAAGTTCCAGAAATTCACAAAGAAGAAAGGCTTCAGAAAGTTTTCACGATCTAGCTCAAGGAATGATGAAGCTTCCACTCATGATCACAAGAAGAGAACTTGCCACAAGTGCAAGAAACCAGGTCACTACATATCTGAGTGTCCAGTGAGAAGAAGAAGAAGAAAAGCAAGGAATATGATTCTGATGACAAGAAGAAGAAGGAACCCTCAAAGTCTTCTAAGTCTTCTTCCAAGTCTTCATCATACAAGAAGAGCTCATCTGGCAAGGCTCGTGCTTTTGTTGGCAAGGAAATGGACTCGGAGGAGGAGTCTGCTTCGGAGGAGGCGGAGGTGGAGTCTGGAGAGGAGTCTGACCCTGGCGTTGCAAGTCTGGCTCTAGCCACAGCCTATGTTGCCAAGTCCATCTTCAACACTGAAGACAATGACTTCCACACCAATGCTGAAGCTAATGACGAAGATGATCCTACTCCCACCTACTGCTTCATGGCACGTGGTGCCAAGGTAAAATCACGCGATGCTTACTTTCAAACTTCAAGTGAAGATGACTCTGATTGTGAATCCAAACCCAGCTACAAAACACTTGCTAAAATTGCAACTGAACAACAAAAGGCTATGGAACATACTCAAAAACTGTTAGACAAAAGCGATGACCTGTTGGATGCTGAAATGACACGTTCACAGTCCTTAGTTGATGACATAAAAAATCTTCATGCTAAGTACCAAGAACTTGAAGGTCGTCATGAATCACTCTCAACTACTTATGAAAGGCTCTCCTATGATTATCTTCAAAGGAAACAAGAGCTTGAGAAATTGAGAGCGGCTCATGAAGATCTTCAAAAAGTGAATGAGTCACTTCGCGCCCAACAGATCAGTTCCGCTCAGGAAGGATTTGAACCACCATGTTTAAAATGCATTGAGCATGATAACACTACATCTGTTGCTGAATGTTCCACTGCTACTACTGTTTCATTGTCTTCACCTACTGATGTGGTCACTAACCCCTCTGCGGAGGATACCACTGCTGTTGCTAATGAAAATGCTATGTTGAAGACATTGCTTGAAACAGGGATGTACAAAAGTTTGAAGGGACATCAGACTCTCTGCGATGTCCTCAAAAAGCAGATTCTGAACCGAAACCCTAGGAAAGAGGGTGTTGGGTTTGAGAGGAAAATGAATGTTGATGGCTCGTACTGGAGCCTGAGCAGTACCCCAAAACCACATGGGTTGCTGCAAAGGAACCTTCAGTAGATCCATCCACTTTATATGGCTTTACCTGTGCTAATCCCATTATCATTGATGAATCCTTTGACGCAAACTATAAGTTGTTCAAAAAAATCAGAATGGTGAAGTGTTTGCCAGGTACATTGGTACTAACTGCAGGAATGGACCACCTATGAAGAAGATCTGGGTACCTAAGCGGTACATTGAGAATCTTCCTGTGAATGTCGTCATGACACCACCAAGGAAGAAGACAAACCCCAGACCTATGGCTTCATATGGCCCAAAGGCTTCATACAGATACAGGACTCACATGAGTCACCCTAACGCCAATGTTTTGCAGGGAAATAATGCTCAAACTTATGAATATGAGCGTGTATCTTCGAACCGCTATGTTCATAGGACTAAGAACTTTTTTGCTTATTCATATGAGTATCCATTCATCTCCTGCAAGGCTATTTGCTAGGGCTTCAAAGCCAAAATTCTCAGATGCTGCACTTAGACTCATTGCTTCTAAGCCCCCACTGAGGATGTGGGTGGCGAAGAAGAACTAACTCTCTTTTGCAGAAAACGGTCTCCAGCCAGCAATCAATGGCGTCCGATACTATTGCTGGGGACCTAAAACTTACTGAGGACGCACGTTAAAATATCATTCTATATGCTTCACATCTGAATTTATCAGTCATACTACGTCCTAACTTTGTTATAAGCTGTGACTGTCCCTATATGTATCAAATGCATATGCTTCACAACACTTGTGTGAAGCCTATCCTCCTAACTGCACTGTAGGGTACATCACCAAAAGCTTCAGAATGGATTATGGACAGTGGCTGCACAAATCATATGACTGGTGATCGAAGTCTTCTCATGGACTCAACCTTACGTCCATCCGAAAAAAGTCACATCACATTTGCTGACACTGGTAAAAGCAAAGTATTGGGTCTAGGTAGAGTTGCAATCTCAAAGGATCAACACATGGATAAAGTGATGCTTGTTGAATCCCTTGGTTTCAACTTAATGTCTGTCTCAATGCTTTGTGACTTGAACATGATTGTGATATTTGGCAAATATCGTTGCCTTGTACTAATGGAATCTGACAAATCTCTACTCTTTGAAGGATATCGAAAAGATGATCTGTACATGGTAGATTTCTCAGCAGGTCCACAGCTTGCCATATGTCTTCTCACAAAAGCTTCAGAATGCTAGCTCTGGCATCGAAGGCTGGGACATGCTGGCATGAGGAACTTACACTCACTCGTCAAGAAGAAGCATGTCATTGGCATCGAGGATGTCAAGTTCAAGAAGGATCATCTGTGTGGTGCCTGTGAAGCTGGAAAGATGACAAGGGCAAAGCACCCCTCGAAGACAATCATGACAACATCTCAACCCTTCGAGCTGTTACACATGGACTTATTTGGACCCACGCACTACTCCACCCTCACAACAACTGCCTGTCTCTATGGCTTCGTCATTGTTGATGACTACTCAAGATACACATGGGTTCATATAATTCTTTACAAGACTGAAGTGCAAGATGTCTTCAGGCGCTTCGCAAATCGAGCAATGAACAACTATGGAGTGAAGATCAAGCACATCAGAAGTGACAATGGCACTGAATTCAAGAACACTGGACTTGATCTGTATCTGGATACAATGGGAATCACTCATGAGTTCTCTGCTCCGTACACACCTCAGCAAAACGGCATTGTTGAGCGCAAAAACAGAACCCTCATTGAGATGGCTCGAACAATGCTAGATGAGTACAAGACACCAAGAAAGTTCTGGCCCGAAGCTATTGATACAGCATGTCACATCATCAACCGTGTATACATTCATAAGCTTCTGAACAAAACATCATATGAGCTGCTTACTGGCAAGAAGCCAAACATCAGTTACTTCAGAGTATTTGGAGCAAGATGCTGGATAAAGGATCCCCATCACAAGTCAAAATTTGCACCTAAGGCTCACGAAGGCTTCATGCTTGGCTATGGAAAGGATTCACACTCCTACAGAGTCTTCAACCTTTATCTCTACAAAATCGTTGAAACTGTGGATGCGAAATTTGATGAAACCAATGGCTCACAGAGAGAGATTCTGCCAAGTACACTGAATGAAGCTCCTTCAAACGAGGCAATCAAGCTGATGGGAACTGGTGAAATCATGCCCTCTGAAGCACAACCAGAAGAGGATCTTATCATCTCTGCACCAAATCAACCTGAAGACAATGCTCAGTCCGAAGACAATCCTCCCAATGATGACAATGAACAGCCAGAGCAAAATCTTCGTCCTGTTCATCCTCGTGTTGCAAATGAAGTTCAAATAGAGAAGATAATTCACAGCATCAATGCACCTGGTCCGCTTACTCGATCAAGAGCAACACAGCTAGCAAACTTCTGTGGGCACTTTTCATTTGTGTCAATATCAGAACCCAAGAAAGTTGCTGAAGCTTTTATGGAACCAGAATGGATTCAAGCCATGCAAGAAGAACTTCAACAGTTCAAACTGAATAATGTCTGGGAACTTGTCAAGCGACCTGATCCTCGTAAGCATAACATTATTGGAACAAAATGGATATATCGAAACAAGCAAGATGAGCATGGTCAAGTCGTCAGAAACAAAGCACGTCTTGTGGCTCAAGGATATACTCAAGTTGAAGGAATTGACTTCGATGAAACATTTGCTCCTGTTGCTAGGCTTGAAGCTATTCGAATACTACTAGCCTATGCCAATCATCACAATATCTTGCTATATCAAATGGATGTAAAGAGTGCATTTCTCAATGGCAAGATTGAAGAAGAAGTATATGTCGCACAACCACCTGGCTTTGAAGATCCAAAACATCCTGATATGGTGTACAAGCTAAACAAGGCATTGTATGGCCTCAAACAAGCCCCTCGTGCCTGGTATGATACAATCAAAGACTTCCTGAAGAGCAAAGGCTTCAAACCTGGATCCCTCGATCCCACTCTCTTCACGAGGACATATGATGGTGAACTGTTTGTGTGCCAAATATATGTGGATGACATAATCTTCGGATGCACCAACCAAAAGTACAGTGATGAGTTTGGGTACATGATGCAAGAGCAATATCAAATGTCCATGATAGGTGAGCTGAAGTTCTTCCTTGGTCTTCAAATTCATCAGCAAAGGAATGGCATCTTCATATCTCAAGAGGAATACCTCAAAGATTGTCTGAAGAAGTTTGGAATGGAAGACTGCAAAGGCTACACGACGCCAATGCCAGCCAAACACCATCTTGGTCCCGACGACAATGGTAAAGAGTTCGATCAAAAGGTATACCGCTCCATGATTGGTTCTTTGCTTTATTTATGTGGATCTAGGCCAGATATTATGCTTAGCATTTGCATGTGTGCTCGATTCCAAGCGGCACCAAAGGAATCACATCACTTAGCTGTGAAGCGAATTCTTCGATATTTGGCTTACACCCCAACACTCGGATTATGGTATCCCAAGGGCTCAAGATTTGATTTGGTTGGATTCTCGGATGCTGATTATGCTGGTGACAAGGTGGATCGCAAGTCTACATCAGGCACATGTCATTTTCTTGGTCGATCACTTGTCTGTTGGTCTTCGAAGAAGCAGAACTGTGTATCACTCTCAACTGCTGAATCTGAATACATTGCTGCTGGATCCTGTTGTGCTCAGCTTCTATGGATGAAGCAAACTCTCAAGGATTATGGCATCAACCTGAATCAAGTACCTCTCTTCTGCGACAACGAGAGTGCCATCAAAATAGCCAACAATCCAGTCCAACACTCGAAGACAAAGCACATTGAAATTCATCATCACTTTCTCAGAGATCATGTTATGAAGAAAGATATCGATATCATTCACGTCAACACTAAAGAGCAACTGGCACATATCTTCACAAAGCCCTTGGATGAGAAAAGGTTTTGCAAGTTACGGTGTGAGCTAACTATCTTGGAATCCTCTAATGTCCTGTGATCGGGCACACATCCTAATACTTATGCATGTTGATGACTTAGATGTGCAACACACAAAGTAATGTATATCTTCAATCAATGAAGATTTACACTCTAAGTGTTAATACATTAACATGGAATTTGACTTCGGAGTGCCACGATAATTGTGCGCCGTGTCTGGGTCTCATACTTCCTATACGGTGGGTAACGCCACCACCAACCTTCTTTGTTTGAAGTGTCTCACTCAAGGCGTTATATTGCAATGATTTCGCATTTGGTTTGTCTTCAGTTTCAATTTGCCTTCATGACTTTCTGCACTATGATGATTTGATTGTTTTCTGATATATATATATATATATATATATATATATATATATATATATATATATATATATATATACTAGTGTTCTGTCCTCTACAGCATTCACTTATAGCTATGTCGTCGAGATTGAATTTTTTGAACTAAGTGAATGTGATCGGACCCTAACCTCTCTATGCTTCCTATCTCAAAATCTATCTATCCAAATCATATGCATTCTGTTGAAACTGTCGCATGTCTTCTCTGCGTCCTAGACAGCAGAAGGCAAAGAGACAAACATTAAATCTATTTTAAATGGCTTATCTTTACTGTTGAAATCCGGAGAAGCCGAAACAACTCTCCGACATGCCTGGCGGGCGTGGGAACGTGGGACAACCCTGAGTGTGTTGCATGCTTGCCACGTACCCCTCAGATATGAACCGCCAGGGGCACCAGCGTAATTGCGCTGTGTCTCTCACCTACTTATAAATACCTGTCCCCCTGTGGTAAAGAAATCCTTCTCCCACCTCTCCACCTCCGTTAAAACCCTAGCGCCACCGCTAGCTCACGACGACGCCGGCGACGAAGCGCTTAGCTGTCGTGACTTCTCCGACGCCGTCCTCACACCGGCCGCGGACATCGTCCTCTCCGCCGTCGCCGTAGGTGTCCTCCGTCGCCAAGTTAGGGCACGGTGGGCTGAACTGCTCGGTCTCCTATTCCTCCATCTAGCAGTTCTTCGTGCGGTAATTATAACTCTACTTTTACCACCTTTTTGATCTTCAAGATTCATCCTGTTTACCGAAAGTTGTTTCTGTCTGTTCAAGTTAGATCTATTCCGTCTGCATCTCATACTGCTTAGTCGATTCACTTAGATTCCTTCTAGTTTGATTCCTCACTTGTACTTATTCACGGATTGGTACAAATCTGGAACCAACTCACCAATATAAGTGAATGTCTTCGCATCATGAGGTCAATGTCTTCAAACTGATTTATCCTCAAAATCTTCTGAGAATGCATATGACCTCTTCCCCTTCCCTCGCATCTCTAATGCTGTCACAGGTACATGTCCGTGGGAGAATCCCTTGGTTCTCATAGTCTGCATTCGTTTGCAGAATACTTATAGCATCATATAAATTCTCCTGAAGCCAGTTCCTGCTTGACCAGCAAGCGCAAATCTCTGAAGCCTTTGAACGTATTGAAGCCTTTCAGCTTGAAGTTCATGGAAACAGAGAAATCAGCAAGGAAGGGTGGCAGACAGCGTAGAGAAGGAACATCTAAAGATTTGCCTGATGACTTAGCAGAAATGTACAAGACAGATCCCGAAGAGAATTATCATCAGAGGAAGACGCGAATCCAATGGATTCGACGCTATTGGGCTGAGGAGTGGTTCAAGTACAGATTTGTGACAAAGGAGTATGCAGAGAAGCATGCCATCAAGAGACTTTGGGGTGATATCCTCTATCGAGGCCTTCAACCCAAGAGCCGAGCTAAAGCCATTGAACAAGGCTTCTATCCTTGTATGGTCCGTGGCCACAGCCAGCGAACGCAGATCCCACTTCACTACTATGGTGTCGTGAAGATTCGCTCTTCAAGCGCAACTATCAGTTTGCTGTGGCTTCGGCCAAGAAGAACAAGAAGTCCTTGGGTTTGGACTTCAATCCAGGTCCCTCTGCTCCCCGTGCTGATGGCTCCCGTGAAGCTAATCCAAATGTCATTGGCCCCTACGCCAACCTTGACGGCCTCATCACTTACATCATGGTCCAAGGCGCCAGAGTAGATCATTCTGACAATGGTGCTGACTCTGATGAAGCCCCAGCTCCTCCTCCAAAGCCGCAGAAGCAAAAGAAGTCAAAGGCTTCGACCTCAGCTGCACCGCAGAAGACTTTGCGTGCGAAGCCACTGGCAACTGCACCTCCTGAAGCCAGTGTGCAATCTGAAGATCTGTCCCGTGTCTCCAAGAGAACGGACAAGAAAAAGCAGCTTGTTAGACCATCTGATCAACGAGTTTTGACTCCTGCTGCCATTCTGCGTGAAGAACCTATTGATCTATCAAGTGATGAAGATCTTGCTGATGATGCCCTTGAGCAGCTGATCAAGAGCAAAGAAGAAGCTGAAATCTTCAGCAACTTGCCTCTCTTTGATGTGGCCATCATCCACAATTTCATTGATGAGTGGTTCGACACCCCCAACGTCAGCTTTGAAGACTTACAGCTTCCAATTGGCCTCAGTGTCGCCTTCAATGGCGCCATTGCTTCTGAGCTAGCTCTCGCTCAGTGCATCGTTGAGCTCAAAAACAAGATTGATTTTGAGAAGGCTCAATTCAAGAAGCATGTGGCCAATCTGAGTGTTCAAGACGTCCGCAACTTCAAGGTCATGCTCCATGAGCTTAAAGAAGCTTTTCTGAAGAAACGCCAAGAAGCTTAGGGCTCTCAAGAACGCATGAAGCTTTTGACTGATAAGTGTGTGCTTGCCTACAATGAGGCTGAGAAGCGCAAGTCCCATGGCCATCCTGGAATTGATCCCAGGATGGCTGCAAAGAGGACGAAGAAGCACCCTGCTGAACAGCCTGAGCCTTCAGGCCAAGAAGCCCCTCGCATTATCTTCCCGAGCAGCATGACTGGCTTGAAGCCAAGGGTCACCACAACCGCTTCAGAACAGAAGAAGACGAGGGCTGCCGAGGCTGACGCTAGAAAGAGAAAGCATACTGAAGCCTCTGATGCCGCTCCCTCCAAGAAGAAGCGCAAGACCAAGAAGACTAGGGCTGCTTCCACAGAGCCCTTGGTCGTTGAACCTATTTCCGTGGTCCGCCTTGTGTCAGTTCATCAAGAACGAAGAATGGTTGTCCATGAGCCTGCTACCACAGAGGCTCATGAGACTGAAGATATTCCAGCAGCTGAACCCAACGCTGCTGAAGACATTGGTCAAGATGACAATGTAAATGATGATGAAGTTCTTCCTCGGATTGAACATCAAGTGGTATCATCGCCTGTTCATACGAACAGCAAACTCATCAGCATTGGTCATCCATTGACGCCAATTGCTCAGGATGCTTCGTGGGCTGATCACCCACAACAACATCAAGACTCCCCCAGTACTCCCCAACAACAACAACAAGCTCCACCCCCAGTGCAAGAAGAGGATGAAGACTTTCAGGCCCAGCCAACTCCATCTCCTAACTTCAAGCCAGCCTTCGCAGGCTTCATAGGGGACAAAGGCCTGAAGTCCCTCTATCGAGCGTTCCCGAAGGAGAAGTGCAACGATCACCTGTTGCACGGCAAGTATTTTCAGAACCTGCTCCAACAGTGAACGTCTCCGCGTCTGAAGCACATGCTGCCGAAGATATTCTAGCTGCATCAGCCGAAGAAAATGAAGAAGAAGTACGTGTACCAACTCCCCCTGCGATTGAAGAAGAAGCTGTTCATGATCTGAACGTGCCTGTGCCCGACCCTCCTACTCGTCAAGAGGAGGTTGAAAATGTCGAGGCTGCCACCACCAATGCCAATGAAGCCAGTGACGTAGTCATGGCTGATGCTAATGTGGAGCCTGCACCAACCAGTGTGCCTGAAACCAATGAGGCCACTGTGCCTGAAGCAAATGTGGCCACTAAACCTGAAACCAATGAGGGTGCTGCACCTGAAACCAATGAGGTTGCCGCACCTGAAGCCAATGTGGATGCTGCACCGGAAGCCAATATGACAACTGCTCCTGAAGCACCTGTTGTGCAGCCTGAATCCACTGATGTTGCCCCTGCTCCTGTTCCGCCACCAAGGCCTCACACTATTGAGCAAGCATACGATCACGATCAGCTTGTCACTGTCCGATGGCCTGTTTTGGTACCTCCGCCTGCTGCCTCAGGCCCGCAATTTGACTATCATGTTGAGCATTGGCCTCAGGTCCAGAAGCCAAAGCCCAGGATGCCAAGGTTTCCAGGTACTGCCAACTCCCCCGGATCATTCAATGCTAATGGCTTCAAGAGCCACAACACCTTCTTTGACAGCGCCAAGAACCCCTACTCCAAGCCAAGGATTTCATCAGATCGGTTCTGGAGCTATCAGCAGAGAAGCTATTACTCATGCATGTTATATGATCAAGGGCGCATCTTCCCTCATATGCGTGTTGACACTGAAGCTATTGCTGGACTGCCGTGCTTAGAAGAAGCACTTGACTGCTTTCGTGATGCTGGTCTGCTCCACTTTGTGACAGACAAAGAACATTGGAATGAAGATCTATTGCTTCAATTCTATGCCACTCTGCACATTCGCGGCTACTACAGGGACATCAAGACATGGGTTCTTGAGTGGATGACTGGAAATGTTCATCATGAAGCCAAAGCTATGGATATCATCGAGCTTACTGGGCTAGCCACTCCTGGAGAACTGTATGAGCCTAACTGTCAGCTACACCGCAATGCTGTGGAGAGCATCTTTCATAAGCCCGAACCCAATATGAGCCAGATGCTGATCATGATGAAGCCTTTGCCATCTGACGCTGAGTATCCCACACATTTCTTTGTTGAAGACCTTGAGTATCTGCCTCGCACCATATATCATATCATCAGGAGAACTCTATGGCCAGTCAAGGGACACTCATCAGCGGCCAAGCTTGAAGGAGCAATGAAGACTTTGGTCTTCTATATTCTCAATGGCATCAGCTTCAACACGCAAGACTTCTTCATCAGGCAACTTGCTGCTTCCGGCTCTGACCTATTTGGTCTAAAGTTTTATGCTGCATGGGTCATGCGCCTCATCAAGAGACACTCATCTGTCAATTATCAGCCCTCTGCTCGCAATCATATAATCTTTCTGCCAGAGGTTGATATGTCAGTTGATGATATATATTCTGATCCTGCCAAGACGCCGCTTTGTCTTCAGAACATTGAGCACCAAAGCTTCACTCAGCCTATTGAGGGTGTTCATGCAGCAACAAGATTCTATCCACGGGCTGGTAACACCCGTCTACCTCATAGAGCGCCCACTGAAGCCACTGAAAGCACCATTGCACAAAGGCCTCGGAAGCGTTCTCGTGTTCTTAATGACCGAGAGCTTCTTGTGGCTCTTCATTAGAAGCAGGATAAGCATCATTTCTGGCTCAAGCGCCAAATGCAAAGCCTCTTGGTGGATGTCAATCGCATTCGTAACCTTGCCACCAAGAATGCCTTTGTTGCTCATGAAACTTGCCGAAGATCATGGAAGAGTTTGACTCTGCTCAGTGCTGAAGCTGATCTTCAAGATGATGGCTTCAACGAAAGATTCCAGTTCGACTCCACTCCTCCAAGGACTGCTACCCTGCTCGAACTCCATCTCTTGAAGACTCTGAATATTCCTCCTCCGCGGCAACAGTAAATGCCAGAGTGATCGATGATGAAGATGATGCTACTTCACCACCTCCAACTACTACTACACGCATCAACACTGCACCAAGCTCGTCTGCACCGCCAACCAACGACGACAACCCTGCTGCTTCACCTACTCATGATGACGAGTAGATGCTCTATGTCTTCAAACCTTTTTGGTCCTTACTGACAAAAGGGGGAGAAGCATATGAGTTGATGGTCTTCAAGCGGGTTCATATGGGCGGTTGCATTATATTTTGCTGCGTGCTTACAACTCTTGCGTTTTGAAACATTTGGTTCTTTGAGTTGTAACACCTAAACTTGATGGTCGTCTGCTACTTCTGCTACGTATTTGCTTTACTCTGATGCGATGATGAATTCCGCATGTGCGATGATAACTTCCGCACTTAGATCATTCTGCAGACGTCCATTTTTCATTATGCATGTCATTCAACTTGCTATATCATTTCATGCATGATGAATTATCTTCATAAGTTGAAGTGGATCTCCACAAGTACAACCTGCCATGTGCATTTGCATTCAAAAAGCAAATTACTTATATGCACATCTTCAGGGGGGGCCCTTACAACTTATGAAGACAATTCCCTATCATTACAATTTCACATACTTTATCCCCGTTGAAAACTTCAACCAGTTTGTCATCAATCACCAAAAAGGGGGAGATTGTAAGCGCATCTAGTGCCACCCCTAGTTGGTTTTGGAGTATTGACGACAAAGTTGGTTGAGGGACTAATGCGTTTGTGAGAATTGCAGGATAACGCAGGTAGTGTCCCTCATTGATTCGGTTTACCTACCGGAGATGACCTCTAAAAATGTATGAAGACATTGAAGACAATGGTGGTATGAGAAGATATTCATATTGAAGTCTATGACATGAGAAGACATTGCGTGAAGACTTTGGAGCACGAAGACTGTGTGGATTCGCTGTCTCATTTTCTTCTTTGTTGAGTCATAGGAACCACCGTACTGTTAAGTGGGGTCCAAGTGAACTAAGTCAGAGTGACTGAAGTGATGCTCAACTCAAATCCTATGTCTTCGAGCGAAGACAATGAGAGCAAATCTTATCCAGAGCTGGATGAGTCAGCTTTGCTTGTAGCCCAAGTAAAGTTGCCGTGTGTGTTTGAAATCTGACCGTTGGAACACGTGTCAGTTCCTCAGTGACCCAGGGTCATTTTGGACAAATCAGGTCGGGTTGCCTAGTGGCTATAAATAGCCCACCCCCTACACCATAAATTGGTGGCTGCTCAGAGTTTGTGCACGGCTTTTGTCGTTTGAGAGCAACCCACCTCGAAGCATTTGAGAGAGAGAAATCCTTGCGAGGACAAAGCCCAAACACCCAGAGCCAAAGAGTGTTAGGCATCACTGAAGTCTTTCTGTCTGTGTGAACTGAAGACTTATTACACTTGAGGACTGTGAATCCTCCAGCCAGTTAGGCGTCGCGTTCTGAGCATCCAAGAGTCATTGTGGATTACCGGTGAACGAAGTCTGTGAAGGTTTGGAAGTCTCCCTTGAAGACTTACCAGAGTGATTGGGCGAGGATTGGGTGTCCTTAGCTCAAGGGGAATAAGGTGAAGACACGGTCTTCTGAGTTAAATCTCAGCCTCCCTAACCAGACGTACAGTTGTCACAGCAACTGGAACTGGTCCAACAAATCATGTGTCTTCAACAAGCAACTGGTTCTATCCCTTCCAACCTTACTTAAGTTTGTCTTCATGAAGTCATTGCTTGTCTGTGTATCTGTTTGACTTCATTGTTAGACTACTATTGTTGATTGGCTTCATACTATCTTCCATCTTGATCCTTACTACCCAACTGCTATTAGTTCTGTACTTTCACTTCATGACATGCTTGACTATGGCTTGTTTAGGATAGTTTATCTTCCGCTGCATATCAATTAGGTTGTTTCTATTGTTTGTCTTCGAAACTTCCAGGTTTTGAAGACTTTCAAAAAAATCGCCTATTCACCCCCCCCCCCCCCCCTCTAGTCGATACTAGCACTTTCACTTAGCTCTTAGTATCATACTTGCAATTGTTAGGCTCACCTTCATATTCCGCATCTTTGCCTAAAATTGCTATGTAAGAACTAAAATTTGTAATTGTACCCCAGATTTTTAGAATACTGCCCTTTGACCACTCACCGTGTACAGTGGACGTTCACCATTAACTTATTGAAAATAAAAACATGATCTTGAAAAGAGTTAAATAATTGAAAAAATATCACAAATATAGAAAATGTTACTAGTAAATTTGAAAAGAGTTCGTCCAAATGAAGAAAGTTCACAAATTTGAACATACAAAAAAATTTAAAAATTGCTAATTTTAAAAATTAATCAAATTTTAGAAAATTTCACAAAAATTTAAAAACACTTTTTAATTTCAAAAAAATAGTTCTCTACTTTAATAACAGTTCATCAATTTCAGAAAAACTTCGCGAATTCTGGAAAAATCACAAATTTCATTTTTTTAATGAGTTTAAGAAAAGTTAATCAATTTGAAAAAAGTTCATACATTTGGAGAAAAATCAAAAATAATAAACATGAAAACATAAAAAAAAATGATAAAAGAAAAACTGGGCCAAAAAACAAGAAATGAAAAAAAAGGGAAGCTCTTCACAACAACGTGCCTGTATGGGCCATCCCAACAAAAACAGCAAAGGGAGTTGGGTATATGCACTGTGTACCATTTGGCGGGCACCCCTATATCTCACATTCAGCAAGACAGCGGAACCCTCGCTCAAAATTGGGTGCTGTGAATGGGACCGCCCCAGGCGCGAGGGAAACAATAGCCTCGTTTTCTGTTGTTTTTTCATTTTTTTTCTTTCTGTTCTTTGTTTTCAATTTTCACTTTTGTTTATACTTCCAAATAATTGAAATAAATATTTTAAAAAATCCATCAAAATAAAACATTTGAAAAATGTTGAACAAACATACAAAATATGTTGAAAGTGCATAGAGAAAATGTTTATCACACATACGAAAAATGTATCAAAAATAAAATGTGTATGAAACAATTTGATGATGTATTTTAACAAATCACACATTTGAAAAAATGTTGAGCAAGTGTTTGAAGAATATTAAGAAAGCATTTGGAAAATGTTAAATGTGTACAGAAAAAATGTTGACCATCTATTAAAAAAGGAGTAAAAATAAATGTATAAAAAATGTTAATCAAGCATTTCAAAATTTTTTGGACAAGTGTTTGAAAAATGTTAAGCAAGAGTTTGGAAATGTTAAATGTTAGTAGAAAAATGTTGACCATGTATTTAAAAAATAATGAAATAAATTTTGATCATGCGTATAAAAATGTTGATCAAGCATTTCAAAAAATGTTGAACTAGTATTCGAAATGTAAATGTGTATAGAAATCTTCCTGACTAATTATTTGAAAAATTAAGATTTTTTTAATCATGTATATAAAAATGTTAATCAAGCATTTGAAAATATATTTGAAAAATATAATCATGCATGTGAAAAATGTTAATTGTGTTAAAACAAACGTTGACCATGTGTTCAAAAATTGGTAATGCTACATTTAAAAGATGTTAATCAAACATTTTTAAAAGTTAAATGTGAATAAAAAATATTGATCATGTATTAGAATTGTCAATCTTGTATTTAAGAAATGCTAATCAAGCATGTGAAAATATTTAAATGTGCGTATACAAAAACATGTTGACCATGTATTAAAAAATGTTAATCTTGTATATGAAAAATGTTAATCAAGCTTTTGGAAAAATGTTAAAAATGTGTATATAAAAAAATCGATCATGTATTAAAAATTTGTTAAATTTGCATAGAAAAATGTTAAACGTGTATTAAAAAATGACGGAAACAAAATATATCGAATGAAACCCAAAGAAACAAAGAAAAACAAAAATAATGGAAACAAAAATGAAACAAAATAAACCAAAGTAAATTAAAATAAAAAACCTGAAGAAAAAAATGCAAAAAGAATGAAAAAAACAAATAAACCCGATGAAAACCAAGAAAAAAATAATACTAAAAAAAGATAGAAAGGTAAAAACCCAATGAAAACCGAGAAAAGAAACAAAGAAAAAAAACCGGTGAAAACCCTGAAAGAAAAGAAGGAAACTGATTAAAAACCAAATAAATTGGGGAAAAATAAAAAGAGTGAAGAAATGAAGAAAAAAGACAAAAAAGTGAAAAATGAAGAAAAATGAAGAAAAAAAACAAAAGCCAGAATGAACCAACCCACTGAGCTTGGCGAACCAACCAGAAAATATAAAAATAGATAGAACTAGGCCGGCCTAGTCGCTACAGCATGGGGCAAAAAGCTTCAGCCAGACCAAGGGAGCACTCGCTTAATGTGATATATAATGCTTTTGCCATTTCGCCTATAACAAGCGCTATAGACGCCAAATTCCTGTTAGCTATAGCACTTCAGGTTTTTTTTTTAGAAAACACTTCAGGTGTCAGTTTGCGCCATAGTGCCTAGAGGCACCTATATGGGCCAGCCCATCTAGCGCTAGCTACTACAAAAAGATTTGCTCGCTAGTTTTCTTTCTTTCGCTCGCTCTAGTGAAAATAAAAAATACACTCATTAAAGTGAAAATCAACACTGCCTTCTTTACACAAAATATAATACATTAAAAAATGCCCGTGTATTTCAGAAATTTTCATTAATTTAAATTTTTCATGATTTAAAAATGCTAGTGAATGAAAAATGTTCATGAATTTATAAAAAAATCCAAGAATTAAAAATGAATTTTGAAAATTGTTAGTATTTTTACGAATATAAAATGGCCGAAAAACATAAAACAAACAAGTGAAAACACAGTGAAAAACATGGAAGGAAAAGGTTCAGCCAGAAGCTTCGCAAAACCGGTTGAAGGGAACTTACATGGCTCGGCACACATACAGAAAGTGAAGACTAGGGCGGTGTGCGTAAATTCTTTTTGTAGGGAAAGCTTTCATGGCAACTTTATTCATTGTGTAAAATAGTTACATCATCGACTAGGTACGTCAAAATGAAATTTGGGGTTCCTAGTGCCAAACATTGGCACCTCCCTCACCAAAGTTACAAGCTAACATATGCGCAATGGTATTTGCTTCTCTAGGGCAATGAACAAATTTGAATATAGCAAAACCCCTACACGGAAAAGTACACTCTTCGTATTAGCCATCGCGACCCCAAATGAATTTGCTTCATCTCTCACTGTTGTCACTACTTACATACAATCAGAATGCACCAACGGCCTAGTGCATCTAATCTTTGATGCTACAAGGAGTATCTCTTATAGCTAGGTCCCCTGTCGTTGGGTTGCCATTGACAAAATTGATGCTCTGTGTACTAGTTGCAATGGTATTTCCATGTTCATTTATGAGAACCACCACTATAGATCCTTGTTCTACAAAAGTTGAGTTCATATTTAAAAATAAATAAATAATGGACGAACAAAAATCAAACAAAATTCATGCAAAAACAAAGTGCAAAACACAGGGAGGAACCCCAGGAGGAAGCTTTCCAAAACCAGTTGAAAGAAACCTACATGGGCCGGGCTACTTACAAAAACTGAACATTAGAAGGGTGTGCGTTCTGCACCGATACAACTCTATTTGGACTTAAGCGCGAAATAGCATTTTCCAATTACACGTGCATTCCGCAGAAAGGAAACAACTTTCTATTTAGAGCGTCTCCCATGCCTACGTGGACTGGAACCTCCCACACCCACATGTTTCGGATGCCACATTAACCGCCAAACGAGGGCTTCCCAGACCCATAGAATGAGAAATTATCAGATGATACCAAAGGTTACATACTCCCATAATACAAGACGACATGGATAGTGATACGTCCATTTTGCATCATGTTTACCTACTGTTATTTATATTATTTTTATACATAATAATGCTTTTTCGAGTAATTCTAATGCCTTTTCTCTCATAATTTGCAAGGTTTACACAAGGAGGGAGAATTCTGGCAGCTGGAAATCTGGACCTGAAAAAGCTACGTCAGGCTACCTATTCTGCACAACTCCAAATGAGCTGAAACTTCACGAGGAATTTTTAGGGAATAAATAAGAATTATTGGAGCAAATAAGTACCAGAGGGGGCCCACCAGGTGGGCACAACCCACCTGGGCGTGCCAGGGAGCCCAGGCGCGCCGTGGTGGGTTGTGCTCTCCTCGGCCCACCTCCGATGCCCCTCTATTGGTACATAGGTCATTTTGACCTAGAAAAAAAATAAGGAGAGGACTTTCGGGACGAAGCGCCGCCATCTCGAGGCGGAACTTGGGCAGGAGCACTTTTGCCCTCCGGCGGAGCGATTCCACTGGGGAACTTCCCTCCTGGAGGGGGAAATCATCATCGTCATCATCACCAACAACTCTCCCATATTGGGGAGGGCGATCTCCATCAACATCTTCAACAACACCATCTTCTCTCAAACCCTAGTTCATCTCTTGTTTTCAATCTTTGTACCGGAACTATAGATTGGTGCTTGTGGGTGACTAGTAGTGTCGATTACATCTTGTAGTTGATTATTATATGGTTTATTTGGTGGAAGATTATATGTTCAGATCCATTATGCTATTTAATACCCCTCTGATCTTGAGCATGATTATCATTTGTGGGTAGTTACTTTTGTTCTTGAGATCACGGGAGAAATCATGTTGCAAGTAATCATGTAATCTTCATATGTGTTTGATACTTTGATGATATGTATGTTGTGATTCCCTTAGTGGTGTCATGTGAACGTAGACTACATGACACTTCACCATATTTGGGCCTAAGGGAATGCATTGTGGAGTAGTTATTAGATGATGGGTTGCGAGAGTGACAGAAGCTTAAACCCTAGCTTATGCGCTATTCTGTAAGGGACCGATTGGATCCAAAAGTTTAATGTTATGGTTAGAATTTATTCTTAATACTTCTCTCGTAGTTGTGGATGCTTGCGAGGGGTTAATCATAAGTAGGAGGCTTGTTCAAGTAAGAACAACACCTAAGCACCGGTTCGCCCACATACCAAATTATCAAAGTAGAGAACACGAATCGAACCAACATGATGAAAGTGACTACATGAAATTCCTGTGTACCCTCAAGAACATTTTGCTTATCATAAAAGACCGTTTTGGCATGTCCTTTGCCTCAAAAGGATTGGGCTACCTTGGTGAACTTTTGTTACTACTACCGTTACTTGCTCATTACAAATTATCTTGCTATCAAACTACTCTGTTACTTACAATTTCAGCACTTGCAGACATTTCCTTACTGAAAACCACTTGTCATTTCCTTCTGCTCCTCGTTGGGTTCGACACTCTTACTTATCGAAAAAGGCTACAATTGATCCCATATACTTGTGGGTCATCAGGTAGTTGGATCTAAAATCCAAGGGCCACGGGATGAGCTCCTGGACTTTGTGCCTGAATATCAAATTTCTGGAGGTCTTTGCTGAAAAGTTTCAGTAGCATATCATCTAACCTTTGGATTTTAGATCCAACGGCTCGCGTCATCTTGTATCATGGGAGCACTTGGCCTCCCGTATCACCAGATACTCCCACCCATAGAATTCCTCTAACGCAACTTGGGCCAGTTGACGCTAGATTTCATTTTTCCATTTGCTTCAGGCCCAATCACACCAAAAGTGCTCCGCTCGTTTCTATCCACCTTGCAAGAAATATTCTTGTACAAGATGGCTCGGATCACAATTTAGTTGAGTTCATATGAATCCAGGTCCAGTTTCACTGAAATTAAAAACCAAGGAAACTCAATTTAAATCAGCTACAGTTAATTCATACTCAACTTCAGAGTCATTTTAAGATATTCATGAATTTCAAAATGTTCATGAATGAAAAAATTCATGAATTTTTAAAAATGTTCTCGAATCTTAAAAAGTATTCCCAAACTAAAAATGGATTTCGCAAAATGTTCCTTTTATAAAACAAAAAATGGACAAAAAAACCAAGCCAAAACAAAGTGAAAAACCCAGGAAAAAACTCAATCACAAGCTTCCCAAAACCGGTTGAAGCAAACCTGCATGGGTCAGCCCATTTACAGAAATTGTAGAGTAGAGAAGTGTGTATTGTGTACCGATACAACTCCTTTTTTAGGGAAATCATTTATGGTAACTTTATTCATTTTGAAAAATAGTTACATCATTAGGTAGTTGCGTCAAAATGATGTCGGGGGGTCATGGTCACTAACATCGGCACCACCCTCACCAAGATTACAAGCTAACATATGTGCAAACAGTTTGTTTCTCTGGGGCAATGATCAAATTTGAACTGGCAAAACCACTAAAAAATTAGACTCTTCATATTAATTGTTGCGACCCTAATTAAATGTGCTTCAAATCTCATTATTGTTACTATCTCCAAACAATCAGAATGCACCAACAGCTTAGTGCATCCAATCTCTAATGCTAGAAGGAGTATGTCTATGCTAGCTAGGGCCTCTACCGTTGGGCGTCATGGACAAAATCAATAGTTCGTGTACTTTTAAAGAAAAGACATACGCCCGATGTGGCGCCCTTGACTTAATCGTGCACTAATCATACACGCAAATGTGCACGATCAAGATCAGAGACTCACAGGAAGATGTCACAACACAACTCTAGACACAAATAAAATAATACAAGCTTTATATTACAAGCCAAAGGGATCAGATACATAAGCTCGAATACAAAAGAGTCGACGGAAGCAACAATATCTGAGTACAGACAAAAGTAAACAAGTCTGCCTTAAGAAGGCTAGCAAAACAAAGATAACTGGATCCAAAAGGCGCAGGCATCCTGCTTGGGAGCCTCCTATCTACTCCTGGTCATCGGCTGTCTCCATGTAGTAGTAGGCACCGTCGGGTAGTAGTAGTAGTCGGCGGCAGGGTCAGCTGGCTCCTGGACTCCGTCATTTAATCATGACAATCGGGTATAGGGTAAAAGATGTAGCAAAGCAACCGTGAGTACTTATCCAAAGTACTCGCAAGACTTACATCAGATCTATACTAAGTATGCATTAGTATTAGAAGAATGGGGCTATATCTTTGGACTGAACTACAGAGATGCCAGATGGGAAGGGAAGACCTAGTCTATCAAAGACTAGCATCTTGCAGCATTAGAAGAGTGCAGATTAGAATAACATAAGTATTAAGTATGTTGTAGTAACACACAAAGATCCTTCCTCGACTCCCTGCGAGAAAGCAATCCCTAAGCCAATCTTATCCATTTAGTGTCTCCAGTATCCAGTTCTGGTTGTATAGATCGGGATACAACTCTGAGCATCCGTTATCGTGGACACGACTATTCGAATAGATATACTTCCCTGCAGGGATGCGATACGTCTCCAACATATCTATATTTTTTATTGTTCCATGCTATTATATTATCCATAACTCCACCTATGTTGTCTCAATATAGCCAGTCCCAAGCCCGGGTAAAGGAGGAGGGTTGTGATAGGCTTGGCGAGCCAACGTAAAAACTTAGCCACTCTTATGGAGATGAAACCCAAAAGATTTTCATTGGGGCGTAACCCTCTAAGCGACGCGCCACATCAGAACCCGGGTGAGGTGGCAAATGCACAAGGGCCGGGCCGTCACCCCCCCAATGGTGTGTTGTATCTTGATCCGGATACGTTAGCAAGTGAGCGAGGATCGGGTCGTCGCATCCTTAGTGGCGCGCTACATCGGCGCCCGGATGTAGTGGAAAATGAGCAAGGGTCTTTGCATTTGACTCGACGAGTGCGAAGGGTAAGGAAGCTAGCCGAGCCTAGGAGGATTCGCTTAGGTAGTTGGAACATAGGGTCTCTGATAGAGAAGCTTCGAGAGCTAGTTGATGCAGCGGTGACGAGAGGTGTTGATATCCTTTGCGTCCAAGAAACCAAATGGAGAGGACAGAAGGCGAAGGAGGCGGAGGATACCAGTTTCAAGATATGGTACACGGGGACGGCTGCAGTCAGAAATGGCGTAGGCATCTTGATCAACAAGACCCTCAAGTATGGAATGGTAGACGTCAAGAGATGTGGGGACCGGATTATCATGGTCAAGTTGGTAGTGGAAGACTTAGTTCTGAATGTTATCAGCGCGTATGCCCCACAAGTAGGCCACAATGGGAACACCAAGAGGGAGTTCTGGGAAGGCCTTGACGACATGGTTATGAGTGTACAGATTGGTGAGAAGCTCTTCATAGGGGGAGACCTCAATGGCCATGTGGGTACATCTAACACATGTTTTGAAGGGGCACATGGGGGCTTTGGCTATGGCATCAGGAATCAAGAAGGAGAAGATGTCTTAAGCTTTGCTCTAGCCTACGACATGATTGTAGCTAACACCTTGTTTAGAAAGAGAGAATCACATCTGGTGACTTTTAGTAGGAGCCAATGATGTCTACTATGCAACTTTATTCTTGTAGACATGTGTTGGGCCTCCAAGCGCAGAGTTTTGTAGGACAGTAGCAATTTTCCCTCAAGTGGATGACCTAAGGTTTATCAATTCGTGGGAGGCATAGGATGAAGATAGTCTCTCTCAAGCAACCCTGCAATCAAATACAAGAAATCTCTTGTGTCCCCAACACACCCAATACAACGGCAAATTGTATAGGTGCACTAGTTCGGCGAAGAGATGATGATAAAAGTATAGTATGGATAGTAGATATGAGTTTTTGTAGTGCGAACAATAAAAAACAGCAAGCTAGTAAATGGTAAAACGAAGCACAAACGGTATTGCAATGATGGAAAATGAGGCCTAGGGCGCATGCTTTCACTAGTGCAATCTCTCAACAATAGTAACATAGTTGGATAATATGACTATCCCTCAAAATGCAACAAAGAATCACTCCCGAGTTCCTATTAGCGGAGAACAAAAGATAGAAATTGTTTTAGGGTATGAAACCACCTCAAAGCTATTCTTTCCGATCGATCTATCCTAGAGTTCGTACTAAAATAACACCAAGCTATTCTTTCCGATCGATCTAATCAAGATTTCGTACTGAAATAACACCATATGATACATATCAACTAACTCTAGTGCAACCTAGATACCCCAATGTCACCGCGAGTACCCGTGAGTTAATTATACGATATGTATCAAACAATTTCAGATTCATAATGCTCAATCCAACACAAAGAACTATAAGGGGACCCCAAAGTTTCTATCAGAGAAAAGATAATAAAAATGTGCATCAACCCCTATTCATAGATTACCCAATCTCACCGTGGGAATCCACAAGTTGAGTGCCATAACATATATCAAGTGAATCAATATGATACTCCATTGTCACCTCAAGTATTCATACGGCAAGACATACATCATATGTTTTCATATCTGAACATTAAATCCGACAAGACAAAACTTCAAAGGGTAAATGTTACGCCCCCGATTCAATCGTACACTAATCATACACGCAAATGTGTAAGATCAAGATCAGGGACTCATGGGAGGATATCACAACACAAGTCTAGACACAAATTAAAATAATGCAAGTTTTATATTACAAGCCAGGGGCCTCGAGGGCTCGAATACATCAGCTCGAATACAAACGAGTCAGCAGAAGCAACAATATCTGAGTACAGACATTAAATGAACAAATTTTGCCTTAAGAAGGCTAGCACAAAAGTAACAACGATCGAAAAGGCAAGGCCTCTTGCCTGGGAGCCTCCTAACTACTCCAGGTCGTTGACGTCCGTCAGGTGGTATTAGGCACCCTCGGGGTAGTAGAAGTCGTCGGCGGTGGCATCTGGCTCCTGGACTCCACCATCTAGTTGTATCAACCAGAAAGAAAAAAGAAGGGGGAAAAGCGGTAGCAAGGCAACCGTGTGTACTCATTCAAAGTACTCGCAAGCAAGGATCTACACTAGTTATGCATCGGTATCAATGAAAGGGGGTAGTATCTATGGACTAACTGCAGAATGCCAGAATAAGAAGGGAGAAGCTAGTCCTATTGAAGACTAGCATCTTCTGGAAACCACCGTCTTGCAGCAAGAGGAGGGAGTAGAGTACTATAACATAAGTCATATTTATGTTGCTGTCAACGCCCCGGGATCCTTTCTCGACTCTCGGAGCCACATATCCATTCCATGCATCAGCATCCAGTTCTAGTTGTATTGATCGGGATACAACTCCGAGTGTCCGTTACCATAGGACAGGCTATCGATAGATGCTTTCTTCCCTACAGGGGTGCACCAACTTACCCACCACGCTCAATTAACTCCGGCCGGACACACTTTCCTTGGTCATGCACGGCCTCGGCCAAACAAATGCCGCAACCCGACCTAGGATAAATAGAGAGGTCAGCACGCCGGACTAAACCTATGTCCCCAGGGGTCTTGGGCCATCGCCCCGAGAACTCCTGCACGTTGCGAATGAGGCCGGTGAGCAGACCTAGCTACCTCCTTAGAAAGGCAGGTGCTTACCAGTCCAACCCGGCGCGCGCCGCTCAGCCGCTAACGTCTATTAAGCTTCGGCTGATGCATATGACGCAGAACGCCCACACTATGCCCATGTGATGGTTAGTGCTATCAGGCCAGAGGCCCCTCGGATCAAATATCCAAATCATAGTGGATTAGTAGCCCGCGGTAACAAGCAGAGACTCATGATCGATGTGACCCCGTCACCCCGTCTCGAGGACTTGCGGCAAGGGCTAAGAATGCCCGACCACGCCTTGTAATTATCTTGCGGGCACCTTCAAGGTCAACCCGACTCCACATCACTCGCAATTAAGCTCAAGCGGGTACCCTTCAGGGACGACCCGTCTTTAGTAACATGGTTTAGTGTAAAGTCATAGTAACCATAGTAACTGTGTGTCTAACACCAAGGGGAACCCTAAGGAACCACCCTCGATGGATTCCACTCGATGTAATCATCAAGGTGAACATAAGAGGAACCAACCTCGAGGTTCACAGTTGAGGGGTTGCACGACAGAGTCGTATTGGAAGTGGTTAAGGCGGAATCACCCTCGATGACCACGACCGAATATCTATACTATAGGGTTAACATCAGAAGTGCTGATGAGGTCTCACCCTCGGCACTCGATAGTAACTCTGTAGAGTCGTACAACTAAGGGGGGTGATGTGCGGTGCCGGGGCCTGGTCTTCGATCCCGTTGATCAGGTCTTCGAACATAAAGCAGGGCAACTGGGTCAAACTGGGGGATCACTAACCAACCTATACTAAGCAGTTTAGAATAAGTAGGTAAGGTACGAAAGCAGGTACAAAAGCAGGCTATGCATCAGAATAGGAGCAATCAATTACGGCTACAAATTTCTGGAGGTCTTTGCTGAAAAGTTTCAGTAGCATATCATCTAACCTTTGTATTTTAGATCCAACGGCTCGCGTCATCTTGTATCATGGGAGCACCTGGCCTCCCGTACCACCAGGTACTCCCTCCCATAGAATTCCTCTAATGCAACTTGGGCCAGTTGACGCTAGATTTCATTTTTCCATTTGCTTCAGGCCCAATCACACCAAAAGTGCTCCGCTCGTTTCTATCCACCTTGCAAGAAATATTCTTGTACAAGATGGCTCGGATCACAATTTAGTTGAGTTCATATGAATCCAGGTCCAGTTTCACTGAAATTAAAAACCAAGGAAACTCAACTTAAATCAGCTACAGTTAATTCATACTCAACTTCAGAGTCATTTTAAGATATTCATGAATTTCAAAATGTTCATGAATGAAAAAATTCATGAATTTTTAAAAATGTTCTCGAATCTTAAAAAGTATTCCCAAACTAAAAATGGATTTTGCAAAATGTTCCTTTTATAAAACAAAAAAATGGACAAAAAAACCAAGCCAAAACAAAGTGAAAAACCCAGGAAAAAACTCAATCACAAGCTTCCCAAAACCGGTTGAAGCAAACCTGCATGGGTCAGTCCATTTACAGAAATTGTAGAGTAGAGAAGTGTGTATTGTGTACCGATACAACTCCTTTTTTTGGGAAATCGTTTATGGTAACTTTATTCATTTTGAAAAATAGTTACATCATTAGCTAGTTGCGTCAAAATGATGTCGGGGGGTCATGGTCACTAACATCGGCACCACCCTCACCAAGATTACAAGATAACATATGTGCAAACAGTTTGTTTCTCTGTGGCAATGATCAAATTTGAACTGGCAAAACCACTAAAAAATTAGACTCTTCATATTAACTGTTGCGACCCTAATTAAATGTGCTTCAAATCTCATTGTTGTTACTATCTCCAAACAATCAGAATGCACCAACAGCTTAGTGCATCCAATCTCTAATGCTAGAAGGAGTATGTCTATGCTAGCTAGGGCCTCTACCGTTGGGCGTCATGGACAAAATCAATAGTTCGTGTACTTTTAAAGAAAAGACATACGCCCGATGTGGCGCCCTTGACTTAATCGTGCACTAATCATACACGCAAATGTGCACGATCAAGATCAGAGACTCACAGGAAGATGTCACAACACAACTCTAGACACAAATAAAATAATACAAGCTTTATATTACAAGCCAAAGGGATCGGATACATAAGCTCGAATACAAAAGAGTCAACGGAAGCAACAATATCTGAGTACAGACAAAAGTAAACAAGTCTGCCTTAAGAAGGCTAGCAAAACAAAGATAACTGGATCCAAAAGGCGCAGGCATCCTGCTTGGGAGCCTCCTATCTACTCCTGGTCATCGGCTGTCTACATGTATTAGTAGGCACCATCGGGTAGTAGTAGTAGTCGGCGGCAGGGTCAGCTGGCTCCTGGACTCCGTCATCTAATCACGACAATTGGGTATAGGGTAAAAGATGTAGCAAAGCAACCGTGAGTACTTATCCGAAGTACTCGCAAGACTTACATCAGATCTATACTAAGTATGCATTAGTATCAGAAGAATGGGGCTATATCTTTGGACTGAACTACAGAGATGCCAGATGGGAAGGGAAGACCTAGTCTATCAAAGACTAGCATCTTGCAGCATTAGAAGAGTGCAGATTAGAATAACATAAGTATTAAGTATGTTGTAGTAACACACAAAGATCCTTCCTCGACTCCCTGCGAGAAAGCAATCCCTAAGCCAATCTTATCCATTTAGTGTCTCCAGTATCCATTTCTGGTTGTATAGATCGGGATACAACTCTGAGCATCCGTTATCGTGGACACGACTATTCGAATAGATATACTTCCCTCCAGGGATGTGATACGTCTCCAACATATCGATATTTTTTATTGTTCCATGCTATTATATTATCCATAACTCCGCCTATGTTGTCTCAACATAGCCAGTCCCAAGCCCGAGTAAAGGAGGAGGGTTGTGATAGGCTTGGCGAGCCAACGTAAAAACTTAGCCACTCTTATGGAGATTAAACCCAAAAGATTTTCATTGGGGCGTAACCCTCTAAGCGACGCGCCACATCAGAACCCGGGTGTGGTGGCAAATGCGCAAGGGCCGGGCCGTCACCCCCCCGATGGTGCGTTGTATCTTGATCCGGATACGGTAGCAAGTGAGCGAGGATCGGGTCGTCGCATCCTTAGTGGCGTGCTACATCGGCGCCCGGATGTAGTGGAAAATGAGCAAGGGTCTTCGCATTTGACTCGACGAGTGCGAAGGGTAAGGAAGCTAGCCGAGCCTAGGAGGATTGGCTTAGGTAGTTGGAACATAGGGTCTCTGACAGAGAAGCTTCGAGAGCTAGTTGATGCAGCGGTGACGAGAGGTGTTGATATCCTTTGCGTCCAAGAAACCAAATGGAGAGGACAGAAGGCGAAGGAGGCGGAGGATACCAGCTTCAAGATATGGTACACGGGGACGGCTGCAGTCAGAAATGGCGTAGGCATCTTGATCAACAAGACCCTCAAGTATGGAATGGTAGACGTCAAGAGACGTGGGGACCGGATTATCATGGTCAAGTTGGTAGTGGAGGACTTAGTTCTGAATGTTATCAGCGCGTATGCCCCGCAAGTAGGCCACAATGAGAACACCAAGAGGGAGTTCTGGGAAGGCCTTGACGACATGGTTAGGAGTGTACGGATTGGTGAGAAGCTCTTCATAGGGGGAGACCTCAATGGCCATGTGGGTACATCTAACACATGTTTTGAAGGGGCGCATGGGGGCTTTGGCTATGGCATCAGGAATCAAGAAGGAGAAGATGTCTTAAGCTTTGCTCTAGCCTACGACATGATTGTAGCTAACACCCTGTTTAGAAAGAGAGAATCACATCTGGTGACTTTTAGTAGGGGCCAATGATGTCTACTACGCAACTTTATTCTTGTAGACACGTGTTGGGCCTCCAAGCGCAGAGTTTTGTAGGACAGTAGCAATTTTCCCTCAAGTGGATGACCTAAGATTTATCAATCCATGGGAGGCGTAGGATGAAGATAGTCTCTCTCAAGCAACCCTGCAATCAAATACAAGAAATCTCTTGTGTCCCCAACACACCCAATACAATGGCAAATTGTATAGGTGCACTAGTTCGGCGAAGAGATGAGGATAAAAGTATAGTATGGATAGTAGATATGAGTTTTTGTAGTGCTGAAAGTGCGTTATATCGACTAGAGGGGGGGTGAATAGGCAATTTTTTTTATGAATTCTTCACTGAGGAATTTGCCGGTGAGTAAATTCCTTAGCGAAGAACTACTAGCAGCGGAATAAGTACTCAGAAGTAAGCATAACAGAATACAAGCTTGGTCATCATGATGAAATGAAGACTAGCACAGAGTACAGAAAGCGTAATCAAAGGATAACACAAGATGAAGACAAACAGACTGAAGAAATTGAACTGAGGAATTTGAGAAAGTCTTCAGTCAAAGTCTTCAAGCACAAATATGAACAAACACTCAACATAGTAATGAGGAAATGAAAGGGTTGAGGAAATAGAACCAGTTAGTTGGTGAAGACAATGATTTGGTAAACCAGTTCCAACTGTTGTCTTTGTTGTACGTCTGGTTGGAGCGGCTGAGTATTTAAACTTGAGGACACGCAGTCCCGGACACCCAGTCACTAAGCACGCAACTCAGGACACCCAGTCCTCACCGTATTCTCCTTGAACTAAGGCCACGCAAACCTCGTCCAATCACTCGTGGTAAGTCTTCAGGTGACTTCCAAACCTTCACAGACTCGGTCACTCGGCGATCCACAATTCCTCTTGGATGCTCTAGACCATGACGCCAAACCGTCTGGAAGAAGCACAGTCTTCAAAGGTAACAAGCGTCGGATCCACGCAGGATCAATTTCTTCAGTGATGCTCAATCACTTTGGGTTTGTAGGGGTTTGGTTTTGGGTTTTCCTCACTTGATGATTTTCACTCAAAGTCCTCGGAGGATGGGTTGCTCTCAAATGACAAGTGTCAAGTTCGCTCGAAGCAGCCAACCAACTAGTGGTTGTAGGGGGCGGCCATTTATAGCCTAGGGAGCAGCCCGACATGATAAGACATAAATGCCCTTCAATGATATGACCGTTAGGTGGATAGGATATTTTGGGACAGCTGGCGCACAACACAGCAACGGTCGGAAATTTGATTCTCAATTTCCTCAGGGCTATCATGTTCCTCACTGTGTAGGCAATTCGCACTGGCGAATTCCTAACTCCTCAGTCAGAGCAAAGTCTTCAGTGACCAGAAGAACTGCGTCTCTATCACTGAAGAAATTGACTGAACTGTATGAGATTTCCAATGGCTTCACTCGAAGGGATTGGTAGGTGTAGGATTTTGAGTTGAGCATCACATGGAAATTTTCCTTAGTATTTCCTCGACCCCCTTTAACAGTACGGTGTTTCCTATGACTCAAGAAATAGAAAATGAAACTACGAAAACAAAAGTCTTCACGCTTCATGTTCCTCAAATGAATACCAAGTCTTCAAGGTCACACCAATTTCTTCACTTTCAAAGTCTTCAAAAAGTCTTCAGAATATCAAAGTCTTCAGTCGAAGAACTTCATTTTTAGGGGTCGACTTTCTCTGTAAATATCAAACTCCTCATAGACTTATAGACCTGTGTACACTCACAAACGCATCAGTCCCTTAACCTATAAGTCTTCAATACACCAAAATCACTAAGGGGCACTAGATGCACTTACAATCTCCCCCTTTTTGGTGATTGATGACAACATAGGTTAAGTTTTCAACGGGGATAAACATATGAAGTGTAAATACTGATATTGAGGAATTTGATTGCAAGATATAGAAGAACTCCCCCTGAAGATGTGCATAGTGAGGAATTTGCGTTTGAGGCAATGCACATTTGAAGAGTTGAATCATGGAGATCTCCCCCTATATCTTGTAATTCATACACGCATTTGATATATAATATGAAGAATTTGAAATGCATGATGAAATATGGTGCCTGATGAGATTCAACATGCGTGCAATAATATTAACGAGGAATAAGCATGCAGAATAGCACATCAAAAGTATCAGAGCACAGTGCATCAAAAGTATCAGAGCACCAACCAAAAGTATCAGAGCACCATCGGGTTTAAGATTACAACTCGATCCAATAAAAGTTTCGGAAGAACAAGAGTTGTAACTTAAAAAAACGCCCTTATTATCGACCCGCTTGAAGACTCACTCGGATTTCTCCCCCTTTTTCATCAAATGACCAAAAGGATTGAAACTAGGACTAACGCCCCTGAAGAATTTCAAGTTGATGGAGGAGCGCCAGCGTTGTCGGGGTTGTTTGTTTAGCAGGGCCTGCCGCAGTGTCGTCCAAATCTTCATACTCATCAGTGTCACGCGATGAAGAATAAGAGCTGGCCACCAGTGGAGGAACTTTGACCCTCTTGAATTTCTTTGGAGGAGGTGCAGACCAGTCAAATTCTTCCTTGAGACCCATAGTCTTCAGTTCTTCAGCGCTATAGACATGAGTGAGAACAGCCCAGGTGCGGTTGAGGGTTTCATGAAGGTAGTTGTCGGTGTCAAAACCGGCGGATCTCGGGTAGGGGGTCCCGAACTGTGCGTCTAGGCGGATGGTAACAGGAGACGAGGGACACGACGTTTTACCCAGGTTTGGGCCCTCTCGATGGAGGTAAAACCCTACGTCCTGCTTGATTAATATTGATGATATGGGTAGTACAAGAGTGGATCTACCATGAGATCAAGGAGGCCAAACCCTAAAGCTAGCCTATGGTATGATTGTTGTAATGTATGTTGTGTCCTACGGACTAAAGCCCTTCGGTTTATATAGACACCGGAGGAGGCTAGGGTTACACAGGGTCGGTTACAATGGTAGGAGATCTACATATCCGTATCGCCAAGCTTGCCTTCCACGCCAAGGAAAGTCCCATCCGGACACGGGACGGAGTCTTCAATCTTGTATCTTCGTAGTCTTGGAGTCCGGCGGACGATGATAGTCCGGCTGTCCGGACACCCCCTAGTCCAGGACTCCCTCAGTAGCCCCTGAACCAGGCTTCAATGACGATAAGTCCGACACGCATAATGTTCGGCATTGCAAGGCGGGTTCCTCCCTTGAATAATCCAGAGAAGATCGTGAACACCAGGATAGTGTCCGGCTCTGCAAAATAAATTCCACATTCCACCGTAGAGAGAATAAAATGTACACCAGTCCAATTTGCTGACGTATTATGCGGCGTGATATCACACCACTACCAAGCCTTTGTTTGAATTGTTTTTACTATACCACCTCAGCACGTTTAGCGAAGCGGTTTCCTTGGCACGTCTTGTCGAAGCAGAGATCGTGTTCCCCTTATTGCGGGATTCTCATCAATACGTGTGTGGGTAACCCAACCGTGCCCGTCGCCACGCCTCCTCTATCGAAGGTGAATCCCGAACGGTCACGGGGACGACTCTTGGTATTTTTCCCCTTTATAAGAGGAACAAGGCTCGTTTCTTTTCTTCAATCTCGCATCGAATCTCCTCCTTGCTCCCAGTTCCAACACCCAGAGCCCCAGATTCGAGCGCTTCGGATTCTCATCCATGTCCGGCTCCGACCTCCAGGGTCGGTGGATGCCCTCCTCCGTCACGGAGGAGGACGTGCTAAAGCTTCGCGAGGCCAAGTACCTGTCCTACAAGATTTCGCATAGGCTGCCTGCTCAAGGGCACGCCGTGCCCGCCCCTGAGCCCGGTGAGTACGTTGTCTTCGTATCCCACCTCCGTCGGGGTTTAGGCTTCCCAACGGACCCCTTCGTGAGAGGGCTCATGTTCTACTACGGGCTGGATTTTCACGATTTGGCTCCGGAGTCCATCCTCCATATCTCCGCATTCATTATCGTCTGCGAAGTGTTCCTCCGCGTCACTCCCCACTTTGGCCTGTGGCTGAAGACCTTTAGTGTGGAACCGAAGATGATCGGGGAGCGTCAAGCGGAGTGCGGCGGGGCGGCCATAAGCAGAAGGGCCGATGCCCCGTGGCCCGAGGGTTCCTCCCAAGAGGAACTCGGATTGTGGCAGCAGGAGTGGTTCTATATCACCGCTCCGAAGGGCAGCAAGCAAAAGCCGCCGCCTTCATTCCGCCCGGGACCTCCACGCCAACTGATGTCGTGGGTCAACCAAGGGCTCAATTGGGGGCCGTCCGAGGACGTGCCCTCATTGCAGGGCCGGATTCGAGACCTCCAGGCGAGGGAAATCAATCTGGTCGTGGTGATGCAGGTTATGCTAATCAGGCATCTTCTGCCCTGCAAACGCCGTCCTCTCCGTCTATTGGAGTTCAATCCGGAGGGACCTCGAATTCTCCAACACTTCATGGGTGCGACACCCGTGGAGATGTACAAGTTGTTCTTCGGACCGCAGGTAGCGTGTCCGGAATTGACCGAGGACGCAGGCCTAAGCTGCAATCGCCCGGATACTCAGGTAAATAGCTCAGAGTCCGGACGTTCTGTTTTATCTGCTTTTATAGAGTTCGCCTTCTGACCCATCACTCTTCACAGGAGTGGGTAGCGCGATCGAAGCTGATAAGGTGTCCGGCTCCCCTCCCAGAGACCGCACTGGAGCCCGTGCTGGTCAGAATGTTGGAGGTCGCGCCCGTAGAAGGGAGCGATGGGGAAAATAGAGGAGCTATTATTTCGCCCAAAGGGGCGTCTGAAGAGGGGGGAGTCAAAAACCCCTCCTTCCAGGGGGAGAAGAGGACCGCCTCCGATGATCCGGAGGCCAAAACCCCTAAACGAGGGAAGAAATCTCCACCGGGGGGTCCGGCGTCCGGGGAGAACCTGGACGTACAATCGTCTCCAAAGGATCAGCCCTCCAGCGAGCCGTGAGTAGGAAAAGGGTAGTTCATTAGTAAGAAAATACCTCCATTTGTGCTTCTGTGGATAACCGAAATTTTTATCTTTGCAGTTCGGATTTGCAACCTTCTCAGATGAGTTCGTCTTCGGGGGATCTTCTTCCGGAGATGATGGAGAGCGAAACGCCTCCGTCTGCTGCGCCGTCAGATAGAGCAGACGAGCCTGAAGTATCGTCACGGAGGGTTTCCCAGAGTTTGGAGGGGCCGGAGGGTTCGGCGCCCACTAGTTTCCGGCCGGGAGAACTAAAGAATCTGCTTGAGGGGGCGCCCATCTCAGAAGATCACCGTGCTTTGATGCGTATGGTGATTGGAAGGATTGCGTCCGCCGAGAGCGGATTGCGTAATGCCGCTAAGAGTTTGCTGGCGGGATTTGAGGTACGCAAGAATGACGTACCCTCTTTTTTTGGACAGTTTTGCACATAAGAGTGCGCCCTATATAGATAGTAGCCCCTGAGACTCGGTAGGTTGTCGAAGACGACAGCGTGCCGAGGATCAAAAATCGCAAGTAATGAATCTCGCCGTTCCTATGTAGGTGGCAGATAGTCCGAGGGCTAACCGGACTAGTGGAGTTGCCGAGTTAATGCGGCAACTTGACGTGGCGGATGCGGACATCACACTTGTCAACCGGCGACTTGACGAGTCACAAGGTAAATGAGTTCTCTACAGTTGCATTATTTAAGGGGGTCAAAGCCCTCCTCTGATAAATTATATGCTGCGATACAGACGGTGCTGCTGCTGTGGAGAGCCTTCGGGCCGAACTTGCTCAAGCTAAGGAGCAAGCCCGAAGGAGTGACGCGGTTGCCTCAAGGGCGGCCGAGGAATTGAAAGCCGAAAAGGCTGCACACTGCCTAAGCAGGGAAGAGATGGCCGAATTGGCCGTGAAATTAGAGGATGCTGCCGACCGCAATGAGGCTCTTGAAAAGGAGCGCCTATCGGAGTGGGAAGACCTGGGGAAAGCCACCGCCGAGGCCAAGGATGCCCGTTCTGCAATGCGGGCTATGAAGGAGGAGCTGCGCCAGGCCGGAGATATTGTGGCTGGCAAGCCTTTTTTGTTGCGTCGCCGGTTTACGGATCAAAAGTATGCTCAACTTGGTCAGCTGTGGGGTCCGGAGGATCCATATATGGACTTAGCGGCAAGTGCGGCTGATGCCGTTGAGCACTTCCGGAGCCAGAAGGATCACAAGACGGAAGAGCTATTTTGGTCTCAATTCCATAGTCCGGATCGTTCACTGCCATTGACCGATCGGTTGGCCGAATGGGCCGAGCTACATAGATTGTCCGGACTTGCCATGACTGACGTCGTGGCTCATGTCTGGCCAGAGAGGCCCAAGGCGACGAGCTATTTCGGCTTATTGCAGCAATTTCTTGGGGCGGTGCCGCATATCAAGGAGATGAAGCGGTCGGCCTGCATCGAAGGCGCGCGGATGGCTCTTGCCCGTGTGAAGACACATTGGACAGAGATGGATGCCACCGCTATTGCCGCCCAGGGTTCGGACGAAAGCCGGTTACCCGCCGAGCACTATTTTGGGGAAGTTATGCGTGGCGCTCGTGTAATAGAGTCGCAGTGCTCAAAAAATGTCACGTTCAAATGAATGTTTTAGCTTGTAAAACAATGATTATGCTATAACTGCTTTTTATACTTGTGCGTCCCAAGTAGTAAAATATCTCCTATGCGGCCGTTTACGTATACATTTGTATAACCTGAAAGATTGCAGTCTTCGGCTTCAGCCCCCACGCACAAGGTGCGGGGGTGTTCGCAAAAATAGCGCGTTTTCACACTTAATCCGACGTCTCGGTCCTGTTAAGGAGGTGGTAGCGTAGCAAACGAGGCAATCCGGACTATAATGCTTTATCACTTTCACTTAGCCAGTGGAGTTCGAGGGTGGGGCTACGATATAGCCCCTTGGGGCACCGTGCTTCGCCTAGTTCGGGGTGCGTGTGTGCCTGACCGGGAAACGGTCCTTCGTCAAAGCGGGGAATTCTAAACATTCCGGTAGTCGATCGAGTGGTTGACCAGTCTCTCGCTATATCATGACAGTCAGTTTTTGGCTTTCTCTACTGAGGTGCTCGCCCAGCCGAACTGGGGCACAATCGCAGTAGTTCTCCTGGTGCCGCGTTAGCCGATGATACGGAACGTAAAGCAGCAAAACACAGGAGCCGGGCAAACCCAACATTTGACCAAAGACATGATTCGGATCTGATGCATATAATGCCTAACTCGAGACGCCGAACACTCCCTAAGGTGTTCGGACATTATAATAATGGGCAGAACAATGCCCTAAGCCCCAAGTGTCCAGGTACGGGCATGATCCTCTGACGCGGCCAATGCCAAAACGTCAGGCTCCGCTTTGGTTATAAGAAGAAACCAAGGGAGAATAACAACAAGAGACAGTAAAAAAGGTTTACGCAGGGTCTTAATCTGAAAAGAATCCTCGCAACGGGTCCCTACTGCACATCTGCGCCTGTGTCTCCGTTGTGCCGTTATCCTGGATGGGTGTGCACATCGTTTATCTGTAAAAAGAGAGGAACTTAGTTTGAAAAGAACTCGTGCAAAAAAAGGTATATGTGAAAGAAGAAATATAAATAAGTAAAGCGGGGTCTGTATGGACTCGCTGTTTGTTTGTGCGCGCAGCCCCTTGTGAAGGGATGTGCGGCTAGGGAGCCCCTAGCCTACTTATGCCGGACTCGTCTATCCGTGTCCGGGGTCTTTAGGTGACCCTCGCACTGAAATGATGCTGCGTGGACCGGGCATCTTGAGTGTAAGAGACGCGTAATGTGGTATGGCGTTGAAACGGACAAAAGCCTCTCGTCCCAAGAGTGCTTTATATCCACTTTTAAATGGGATGATATGAAAGATTAGTTTTTCGCGTCGGAAGTTGTTCGGTGATTCGAACACAACTTCTAGTAATAAGGAGCCTGTGCACTTGGCGTAAGGGCCTGGCGTCACTCCTTTAAAGGAAGTGCGGCTGTGTCGAATTTTAGTAGGGTCTATCCCCATCTTGCGGATTGTGTTTGCATACAGCAGGTTTAATTCGCTGCCTCCGTCCATCAGGACTGTAGTAAATTGTAGTCCGTCGATTATGGGATCCAATAGCAGGGCAGTCTGTCCTGCGTTCCGAACGCTTCTGGAATAATCCAGGTGGTCGAAAGTGATTGGTTTTGATATCCAATCTCTATGGTCTGCTGGGTTGGACCGTGCGAGGCTCTTTTTAGAAGGTGCCGCACTATTTTTCCGTATTATCACATGAAGTGAGTTTACTGCTTTGACCTCTTGTGGGAAAGTCTTTTGCTTTCCGGAGCTCTGTTGGTGGGGTTTATCGTCTTCTCTTGACACGTAGAGCCCCTTGTGTTCGGTGTTTAATCGGCCGGACTATTTGAAAACCCAACAATCTCGATGGGTGTGGTTTGCAGGCCTTCCGGGGGTACTGTGGATTTGACATATCCGACCCAAAATCTTGTTTAAGTTGGACAGCTCATCGCTGTCATCCTTAAGAGGCAGTGTTTTGTTGTTTGGCCGTGAGCTTTTGAATCCGGCGTTGACTGCCGTGCTCTTTGGGTTTTTCTCTTTATTCCGGCGCTGCTCTTTTCTGAGCCGTGATTTTCCGTTTCCATCTCTTATCTCGGATGTACTTGGGTCGCTGGTGCTGCATCTCGCTAACCAGCTATCCTCTCCTGCACAGAAGCGGGTCATGAGGCTTGTTAGCGCGGACATTGTCCTCGGTTTCTCTTGGCCGAGGTGTCTGGCAAGCCATTCGTCTCGGACGTTATGTTTAAAAGCTGCTAAGGCTTTGGCGTCCGGACAGTCGACTATTTGGTTCTGGTAAGGAACCTATTCCAGAATTTGCGCGCTGACTCTCCGGGCTGTTGAGTTATATGACTTAGATCGTCTGCATCCGGAGGGCGGACATAAGTCCCTTGAAAATTTGCTCTAAACGCGTCCTCGAGCTCTTCCCGACTTCCAACAGTGTTTTCTGGGAGGCTTTTAAGCCAATGGCGGGCTGGCCCTTTGAGCTTGAGGGGTAGGTATTTTATGGCGTGGAGATCATCTCCTCTGGCCATGTGTATGTGTAGTATATAATCTTCTATCCAGACTCCAGGATCTGTTGTTCCATCGTAGGCCTCTATGTTTATGGGTTTAAATCCTGCTGGGAATTCATGGTCCAGCACCTCGTTGGTGAAACATAGTGGGTGTGCGGCGCCCCTGTATTTGGGTGTGCCACTATCTTCGGACACTTGACGTGTTGCCTTGCTTCCTGGGGCCTTCTTCTTTGGTCCGTAAATGGACCTGGCTGGGCCATCTGTCTTTCCAGGTTTATTAGTCGGTTTATGTGCGGCGCCGCTTTCAGAATTTGGCCTATGATCTGGCCGTCTGTCCAACCAGGCAACCTTTTCATGTTTTGACTGTGGGGGCTCTATGGCCTCCTCGTCAAATTCTGGTAACATCTTGCGCTTCGGATAGCTCTTGGATTGGTGGCTATTGTCGTATTTATCCGCAGTTTTGAGCACTTTGCTCCACCTCATCCTGAGTGTGTCTTCTGCTGTTTTGAGCTTCCGTTTTTCCTTGTTCAAGCTTCTTTCAGTGTTGACGAGTCTTTTCGGAAGGTTTTTACTGTCCGGCGGCGTGTCCGGCATGAGATCGTCCCGACTGTCGTTTTCGCCGGGCCTGGACTGATTATCTGACTCGTCCTGTTCGGACAGTTGCTTATCTGCATGTTCGCCGTCCACTTGTGTGCCCTGCTGTATTGCGGGGTCCTTAGGAGCGTTGTTGTTGTCGAGGCGGGACTTAGGGCGGCGTCTGCGCCGCCGTTTAGGTTGTTTGTCGGCTGGGTTATCTTCTGCCGCGGCCCGTTGGTCCTCGTTATCGCTCTCTTTTGGGGTATCCACCATATATACGTCATATGACGAGGTGGTCCTCCCGTGCCCTGTAGGCGCTATTTCTTGTTCATCTCCGGCGTCGTCGTATATACCGTCGATGTCTTCGGAGTCATAGTCTAGCATGTCGGTTAGATCGTCGACAGTGGCTACATAGTGGGTGGTGGGTGGGCGCTGAATTTCTTTGTCGTCCGTATCCCAACCATCCTGACCATAGTCCGGCCAGGACTCTCCCGATAACGAGAGATGCTTTAGCGAATTTAGGATGTCGCCAAAAGGCGAGTATTGGAAGATGTCCGCGACGGTGAATTCCATAACCGGCGCCCAATCCGATTCGATTGGCAGGGGCGTGGGAGGTCCGGAGTCCGGCAGGGAGTCCGGCACCTCGGAATCACGGGTTTCGCGAGGGACAAGATTGGCGTTCGGCTCCATCACCGTGGAAGTTGAAGCCCCCGAGGTGGTGTCCATCCATCGATCCTTGATCTGGGCGATCGGCTCCGGACTGAAGGGCGAAGCGGATTGTTGTGCGGCCACCAAGGCACTGTTCGGCGGCAGAGCTAGATCATGCCCATTGCAACAGTGCGGCGTGCTCGGCTTTGGCTCGAACCCGTCAAGGATCAAGTCCCCGCGGATGTCGGCCGTGAAGTTTAGGCTTTCGAATCTGACCTGATGGCCAGGGGCGTAGCTTTCGGTCTGCTCCAGATGGCCAAGGGAATTAGCCCACAGCGCGAAGCCGCCGAATACGAAGATCTGTCCGGGGAGAAAAGTCTCACCCTGGACAGCGTCGTTGGTTGAAGATTCCATCGAGCCTATCGGTGACGACACAGAGGAACTCTCAATGAAAGCACCAATGTCGGTGTCAAAACCGGCGGATCTCGGGTAGGGGGTCCCGAACTGTGCGTCTAGGCGGATGGTAACAGGAGACGAGGGACACGATGTTTTACCCAGGTTCGGGCCCTCTCGATGGAGGTAAAACCCTACGTCCTGCTTGATTAATATTGATGATATGGGTAGTACAAGAGTGGATCTACCACGAGATCAAGGAGGCTAAACCCTAAAGTTAGCCTATGGTATGATTGTTGTAGTGTATGTTGTGTCCTACGGACTAAAGCCCTCCGGTTTATATAGACACCGGAGGAGGCTAGGGTTACACAGGGTCGGTTACAATGGTAGGAGATCTACATATCCGTATCGCCAAGCTTGCCTTCCACGCCAAGGAAAGTCCCATCCGGACACGGGACGGAGTCTTCAATCTTGTATCTTCGTAGTCTTGGAGTCCGGCGGACGATGATAGTCCGGCTGTCCGGACACCCCCTAGTCCAGGACTCCCTCAGTAGTAATGGTTCTTCTTCACTGCATTGTGTGTTGAGGTCATGTTGTGAAGAATTGCACCAAACTGACGCTTTACCCATTTGTGATTGCGATCAACCTTCTGATGAAGACTGAGGAGTAACTCACGGTCAGTCATCACCCTGGGTGCTGTGGCTTGAGGATTTTGCTTAGCTGAGGTATTTGTGGCAGTGTCATGTGTGGCAGAGTCGTCATTGGTAGAGTAAGATGTAGCCAGGCAAAATTGACCATCCAATGGACGAATGCCTTCATCGATCACAGCAGCTGCCTTGCCTTTATCATCAAATGATGAAACTGGCCGTTTGAGGACTTCAATTGGAGGCAAGTAGCTACCGTGGTTCAGAGTGTCAGCTTTGTAATTCAGTGAAGATCTTGCCCTGATGAATCTCATAATCCAAGGCGCATAGGGCTTCAGCTCGAATGGTGACATAGCAACATTTGCCAGAGTCCTCATGAAGAAATCATGGAAGTTGATGGGAATGCCATGAATGATGTTGAAAAGCATATTCTTCATGATGCCAACGACTTCTTCATCATTTGAGTCGTGGCCTTTGATAGGACTCATTGTCTTCGTCAGAATTCGATAGACAGTCTGAGGCACATAGAGTAATTCCTTGACGAGGAATTTGGTTCGAGGGGCATGCCCAGGCTTCAAAGGCTTCATGAGCACTTGCATATAGTGATTTGTCAGTTCAGGGTCATTGTAGATGCAACGTGCACTGTCATGGGGAGGATCGAGAGGAAGGACACGAAGCAATTCAGTTGCTGGTGCCTTGTAGTGAGTGTTTTCAGTCATCGAATCCAACACCCATGAGTTGACATCTTCAGCGTCTCTAGTGATATGCAGTGTAGCGTAGCACTGAAGAATGAGTTCTTCATTCCAATCGCAAATGTCAGTGCAGAAATTCAGTAATCCTGCATCGTGAAGAACACTGAGGACTGGCTCGAAGCATGGCAGAGATTCCATATCCATGTGAGGAATATGTTCATGATCGAAGATTTTGTCTTTGTCAAACAGCACTGAGGAATAGAAGTTGGCTTGACTAGCAGTCCAGAAACGCCTCTTCCTTATGCGAGCAGAGTCATAGGGGTTGTAGTCAGTGAAGAATACATGCTCGGAAAAGAAGTCTTCAGCCTTGAACTTCTGTTTGCTTGAGAACGGATTCTTCGGCTTTGGCAGAGGGGTGTCAGTGAGTTGCAGTACCACCTCAGGAATCGCGAGCTCAGGTTCTTCAGGCTGAGGAATTTCTGGTTCCTCTTCTTGTGCAACCTGATGATCAGCAGCAGCAAGTTCTTCAGCACTAGCGGCTGGAATATCTTCATGAACAGAGGGAGTGGGATGAGTTTCTTCAGAGCCCAGTTGAACTATTGTTGCTGGGGACTGAGGAATCTGTTGGATAGGTGTGAATAGAGGAGTATTGGTATGCTGACTTTCCCAAAAGTCATCATTCATCACAGGTGTGGTGCATCCTATATCCACATCTTCATCTTCAATTTCCTCAACACCAGCCTCTTCAGCTGTGAACTAAGGCATAGGTGAGGAAGTGACTTGCGTTGAAGGGATTGCATCCACTTCAATTTCTTCATCAATCTGCTCTGACGAAGCATCAGAATGATTTTCTTCATCAGATCCGCTTGGGATCTTATAGTCTTCTCCAAAAGGAACAATTTCCTTTGATGACATGGATGAAATTGGAACAACATCAATTGGATTTTCAAGTGAGCTGGTCATTGGCTTCATTTTCTTCGCAGCCGAAGAATTTGACGCAGCTGATGCCTTCCTTTTCTTCACTGCAGCTCGCTCTGCAGCCTTAGTCTTCTTCACCTCATAGGCAGAAGGAAGAATTGGAGTTGGTGTAGGCGCGGGAGGAGCTGAGGAATCTAGTTGATTTTCTTTAGGCGCAACTGATGCAGTTGCCCTGATCTCTTCAGTTTCTTCAGGCGCACCACTAGTGGATGCCCTGGCAATTTCATCAGCGGCTGGAATCTCTTCACCAGCCCTGGAACTAGCATTTTCTTCAGCAGGCTAAAAGTCATCAGCGGTGCTAGCATGTTCTTCAGCAGGCTGAGCAGAGTCTGCAGCCTGAAGATTTTCTTGTTGCGATGGGGCTGCAACATTTGTGATTTTCTTTGTCAGATTGACGAATCTCACTTTGGCTCCTTGCCAATCAGCATAGTAGGCATCAAAGTCTTTGCTGAGGGCTTGAATTTCAGACTGAGCCTTGAGAAGTTCCTCAGGTGTCATTCTGACAACATTCTTCTTCAGGAGCTTCTCCTTTCTGTATTGCGCTTTCTTGATCTCTCTTGCCTTTTCAAACTTCCATTTCTCTTGAGTGATGAAATGGGTCAGCATGTGACTTTGACCAGGGGTCAGATGAAAATCAGGCATGGGGGTGTTTGGATCCTTGTGCCAGAGGTCAATGTAATCGAGGATTTTCTTCGGATCCAAAAGCAGTGGCACAGGTGTGCCTTTGGCTCTAGCGCCTTCACTTGTCTGTCTCTGACGATTTCTGCAAGTTCATCATCAGAAGCTTCATCATCACAGGGCACATGGAATGCGACCTGTTTCTTCCTTGGACTTGGCCGAGGACCGCGTCCAGCTATTGCTTTAGTCTTCAACAGTGTGGGGCCTGATGAGGAAATTGGTGCAGCTGAGGAACTAGCTGAGACACCAGAGGCGATCGAGAAACCCGTAGTCCTTTGACATGTAGCCAGATGCACAGGAGCTGAGGACTTTGATGGAGCTGCTGAGGACTTTGGTGGAGCAGTAGCAGTCTGAGGAATTTGCCGTGAGGGCATAGCTGAGGAACTTGGCCGTGAGGGCGCTGTTGGTGAAGCACTTGGCTTACGAGCAGGCTTCTTTGGCATAGATTTCCTCGGCCTGACCGAGGCCTCAGTAGCAGCAGCAGTGGCAGAATCCTCATTGAATTTCTTCACTGCCTCCTTGGCTTGTCTTGCCAATTTGGCTTGGCGCTTAGCCCATTCTTCAGGAAAGTCCTCACCACTCTTGATGCTGGTGGGATCAGCTACTTGGCCAGGTGCCAATGGAGCTCTTGGGCATGGAGGATTAAGGGCGAATTTCTTCATGTACTTTGGTGTCACATATCTGTACTCCCTCCATTCTCTTGCCCATCTCCGTTCAATCCTCCGAATGCGCACCTTACGCTGATTTTTATTTTCTTTGCCGAATTTGGCTTCATCAGGTGTGCAATAGTCCTTATAAATGTCATCAGGGATCTCAAAAGCAGTCATGACCTCAGGCTTCTTTCCTCCTTTCTGCGGTCTCTTTCCTTCAGCCATATTCTTCAGATGAGGAATTTGAACAATTGAACACTCTGAAGAAGTATACAGTTTTTCTTCGAGGAATGCTGCAAATGAGTTAAGTTGATGAGAACCTAGTGATTCAGCAACGGACATGAGTACCTGTGAACAGATGTAGGTGCGAGGAATTTGGAGAGGTCATATGCGTTCTCAAAAGGTTTCTCAAAAAGACAAGTTTTGAGGAATTTGACCAGATGAGCCTTGAGGAATTTCACTAAGCGTTCTTTGTCTTAGGTTCCAGAGTTGTACAGATCGAAGATCCACACAATTGAGGAATCTTGAAGAAAATGATTGCTTAGAGAAATGGATCAAGAACACACAATGTGTGAGGTGTTCATATGTGTGAAAATTTGAAGAATAAACACCTTTGAAGATTTTCAGGAAAGTTTGAGAATTAAAGCGAGTAATAGAAGTAACTTTTAATTACCCGAAGTGAAGAACACGATGAACTGAGATGAACAGATGTGAAGTTCATCAGGTTAGATCTCCCACGCCCTAACTTGGCAGAGGGAGACAGCTACGGCGGCGGCAGAGTGAAGATTTCCGCGGTCGGCGTGAGTACGACAGCGACGAGGTCAAGGCAGCGAAGCTCTTCCTCACCGGCGACGATGGAGTAGCGGCGGCGCTAGGGTTTGAGGAGCTCGAGCGAGAGAGAAGCGATCGAGCGGAGTAAATGAAGTGAGGAAGGGGAGAGGGGTATTTATTGTCACGGTGAAAAACTGTTCGCCCGAAGATTTTGGGATGAACATGCCCCTGCCCTTTCTCCTTCACGCGACATGTGTCACCCACGTACTGTGTAGTTTAGATCGTGTAAGATCATGGGTGAATAAAATAATGCATCGTGGGATGCGGAATGGTTTGAGCGGCAAAACCGAAAATCTGGATAAGATTTGTTTTAATGTTTCGTTCACAATTTCTTCAGCTGACAAGGACACAGTGAAGATTTTGAATGAGTTCCATTATAACGCACATGAAGAATTTGTGAATAGATTGGGTTGAGTATAGCATAGAGGGGGAAGGGTCCGATCACATTCACTTAGCAGAAAGAACAACATGAAGAAATAGCCATAAGTGAATGCTGTAGAGGACATAAACTCATATATATATATAGCCAATGAAGAAAAACAACGGAAACAGTGAAGATTTTGCAAAGTTGAAGAATTGAAAAACTGAAGAATTTCAAAAATGAGGAAAAACTCAAATTGAAGATTTTCAACTTTTTGTGGTGGCATGACCCACCGTATAAGAATGATGATTTCAGACACCGCGTACAATTGTCGTAGGGTTCTGAGAATCAAATTCTTCATTAATTTCTTCACACTTAGAGTGTTATTCTTCATTGATTGAAGAAAAACGTTTCTTCATGTGTTGCACATCTAAGTTATCAATTTTGCATAAGTGTCAGGATGTGTGTCCTTTTCAAAGAACATTCGAAGATTCTAAGATATTTAGCTCACACCGCAATTTGCTAAATCTCTTCTCATCCAAGGGCTTAGTGAAGATATCAGCTAGCTGTTCTTCAGTCTTCACGTGTTCGATGGAGATGTCGCCCTTCAACACATGATCACGAAGAAAATGATGACGAATCTGAATGTGCTTTGTCTTCGAGTGCTGAACTGGGTTGTGTGCAATCTTGATGGCACTCTCATTGTCGCAGAGGAGAGACACATTCTTCACGTTAACGCCATAGTCCTTGAGGGTTTGCTTCATCCAAAGCAGTTGAGCACAGCAAGAGCCAACAGCAATGTATTCAGCTTCCACAGTAGACAGTGATACGCAGTTCTGTTTCTTCGAGGACCAACAGACCAAAGATCGTCCGAGGAAATGACAAGTGCCAGATGTTGACTTGTGGTCCACACGATCACCAGCATAGTCAGAGTCAGAATATCCAATGAGATCAAAAGCAGAGCCCTTGGGGTACCATAATCCTAGTGTTGGTGTGTGAGCTAGATATCGAAGAATATGCTTCACATCCTTATGGTGTGATTCCTTCGGTGCAGCTTGAAATCAGGCACACATGCAAACACTAAGCATTATATCTGGCCTAGATACACATAAGTACAATAAAGAACCAATCATGGAGCAGTATACCTTGTGATCGAAGTCAATACCATTTTCATCAGTGCATAGATGGCCATTTGTGGGCATAGGAATTTTGACGCCTTTGCAATCTTGCATGCCGAATTTCCTCAGTACATCTTTGAGGTATTTCTCCTGAGATATGAATATGCCATTGCGCTGCTGACGAATTTGAAGACCTAAGAAGAATTTCAACTCTCCCATCATAGACATTTGATATTCTTCACTCATCATATAGGCAAATTCATCACTATAACGTTGGTCAGTACAGCCAAAGATAATATCATCAACATATATTTGGCACACTAACAGTTCACCATCATAAGACTTAGTAAAGAGAGTAGGGTCGAGTGAACCGGGTGTGAAGCCATTCTTCACGAAGAATTCCTTCAATGTATCATACCACGCCCGAGGGGCTTGCTTGAGGCCATAGAGGGCCTTATTGAGTCTGAAGACTTTGTCAGGATTCTTTGGATCTTCAAAACCTGGGGGTTGAGCAACATATACTTCTTCCTCAAGCTTACCATTGAGGAATGCACTTTTCACATCCATTTGATATAAGATGATATCATGATGGTTAGCGTAAGCAAGTAATATGCGAATAGCCTCAAGTCTAGCAACAGGTGCAAAAGTTTCATCGAAATCAATTCCTTCAACCTGTGTGTAGCCTTGAGCTACTAGTCGTGCCTTATTCCTCACCACAAGGCCATTTTCATCTTGCTTGTTGTGGTAGATCCACTTTGTGCCAATGATATTATGCTTGCGAGGATCTGGATGATTGACCAGTTCCCAGACATTGTTAAGCTCAAATTGATGTAATTCTTCTTGCATAGCCTGAATCCACTCCGGCTCCAGAAATGCTTCATCTACCTTAGTGGGCTCTATGATAGAGACAAAAGCATAGTGCCCACAAAAGTTAGATAAATGTGAAGCTTTTGAGCGTGTGAGAGGACCTGGTGCGCTAATGTCATCGATGATCTTCTCCACTTGCACTTCTTTTGCAACGCGAGGATGAGCTGGTTGTCGCTGAGGAATTTGATCAGCATTTTCTTCAACACCATTTTCCTCAGCATTTTCTTCAGGTGCATCAGCTCGACGTTCTTCATGAACTGGAATGAATTCTTTAGAAGATTCTTCAGTAGGAATGACATCCTCAGTTGCCTTGAACTTGATAGAATCCTCAGGTGCTGGTTCATCTAACACAGAAGGTAGGTGCTCTCTTTGCGAGCCATTAGTTTCATCGAACCGCACATCTACAGTGTCAACAATCTTGTGAAGAACAATGTTGAAGACTCTGTAGGTGTGCGAGTCCTTTCCGTAACCAAGCATAAAACCTTCATGTGCTTTCGGTGCAAATTTAGAGTTGTGGCGAGGATCTCTAATCCAACATTTAGCACTGAAGACTTTGAAATAACTCACATTGGGTTTCTTGTCAGTGAGGAGTTCATAGGCCGTCTTCTTGAAGAATTTGTGAAGATATACTCTGTTGATGATGTGGCATGCAGTATCAATTGCATCAATCCAAAAATGCTGAGGCGTGTTGTATTCATCATGCATAGTGCGAGCCATCTCAACAAGAGTTCTGTTCTTGCGCTCCACGACGCCATTTTGCTGAGGAGTATAGGGAGCAGATAACTCATGAGTAATACCAAGTTCATCAAGATAGGCATCAAGACCGGAATTCTTGAACTCAGTTCCATTGTCACTTCTGATGTGCTTGATCTTCACACCAAAGTTGGTTGAAGCCCTTGAGGAAAATCGTTTGAAGACTTCCTGCACTTCATGTTTGTAAGTAACAATGTGTACCCATGTATATCGAGAGTAATCATCAACAATGACAAAACCATATAGAGATGCATCATTAGTGACTGCTGAGTAATGATTAGGTCCAAAGAGGTCCATGTGAAGCAATTCTAATGGACGAGTAGTGGTCATGATAGTCTTTGCTGGATGCTTGGCCTTGGTCACTTTTCCAGCTTCACAGGCTCCGCATAAGTGATCCTTGAGGAATTTGACATTCTCAATGCCAATGACATGCTTCTTCTTTGCAAGCGTGTGCAAATTCCTCATGCCTGCGTGACCAAGTCGTCGATGCCATAGCCAGCCTTCTGAAGCTTTTGCAAGTAGACACACGGCTGGTTGTGGTCCTGTAGAGAAATCAATAATATACAAATCTCCTCTCCTAAAGCCTTAGAAGACTTTGGAATTGTCAGCTTCCATAATCACAACACGGCGATACTTGCCAAAGACAACAACCATATCAAGATCACAAAGCATTGAGACTGACATGAGGTTGTATCCTAAGGACTCAACAAGCATGACTTTGTCCATGTGCTTATCCTTAGAGATTGCAACCTTACCAAGACCCAATACCTGACTTTTGCCTTTGTCAGCAAAGATGATATGCTTCAGATGTGACGGTGATAAGGGAGCATCCATCAATAGATTCTTGTCACCAGTCATGTGATTCGTACATCCACTATCGAGGACCTACTCGCTAGCTTTGGGTTGATCATCCTGCAGATGAATTAGTGTAGCTTACAATCTCATATGCTTCATCAGTGAAGAATATGATATCAAGTTCATCAGATGAATTTCATCAAGAAGTAAATAGATATAGCAGTATTAGGACGTGTGAAATGAAAGTTCATTTCATCATGATTCACCTGCGTCCTTTCAGGCAATTTCGTCAGGTCCCCAGCAAATTCTTCAGACGTTAAAGCACGTCTAGAGACCTGACCCTGCAGAAGAGATTAGTTCTTTTTCTTCACCACCCACATCCGGAGGGGTGGCAAAGAATTCATCACTCTACGAGCACCATATGAGAAAGGTGGCAAAGATGCCAAACCATTTTGTTTCACATAAGAGGGATTAGGGTAAGCATATGAATAAGCAGAGAAATTCTTCGAGGACTTATGAACATAATGGTTTGAAGAATAATGCACATATTCATAGTCCTTAGCTCTACCCTGCGAGACAGAGTTGTTAGCACGATGATAATCATATGAGGACTTTGATCCTTTTGAGGAATTTGATCCATGTGAGGAATTTGGTCCGTATGAGGACTTGGATCCATATGAAGAATTTGGTCCATACGAAGAATTTGATCTGGGGTTCCTGTTCTTCACAGGTGGTGTCATGAGGACATTCACCTGAAGACTTTCAATGCACTTCTTGGGAACCCAGATTTTCTTCATAGGAGAAACATTCCTGAAGTTAGTACCAACATATCTAGCAAATACATCACCATTCTGATTTATGAACAGTTTATAGTTGGAGTCAAATGACTCATCAGAAGAATGAGGAGATTCACATGTAAAGCCAGATAAGTTAGATGGATCAACTGGAGGTCCCTTTGCAGCAACCCATGAGGTTTTGGGGTACTGCTCAGGCTTCCAATATGTTCCATCAGCATTGAGTTTCCTCTCAAAGGCAATACCCTCTTTCCTAGGGTTTCTATTGAGGATCTGCTTTTTAAGCACATCACAAAGAGTCTGATGCCCTTTGAGGCTTTTGTACATGCCTGTCATGTACAATTCCTTCAGCCCTGCATTGTCAGTGATACTAGCAATGTCCTCAGATGAGGAATTAGTGATAGCAGAGGCAGGTGAAGAATTTGTAACAGTTGAAGCATTTGAACATTCAGGTGAAGAAATAGCAGATTCACGTTCAATGCACTTTAAGCATGGAGGAACAAATTCTTCCTGAGAAGCGCTGATTTGTTGAGCTAGTAATGAATCGTGCTCCTTCTGAAGATCTTCATAACACACTCTTAGCTTTTCAAGATCTTCCTTTCTTTGAAGAGATTCAGAAGAAAGCTTCTCGTGATCAGTCAAGAGAGTATTATGTTGATCTTGAAGGGCGTCAAACTTGGAATGAAGTCACTGAAGACATTCACCCAATGCTTTTGACTGATCCATTTCTTTACCCAACATATCCTCACTTTTGTCTAGCATGTTTTGAACTTGTTCCAAAGCCGTTTGTTGTTTAGTGGCAATGCAAACAAGTTTGGTATAACAAGATTCAATATTATCATCAGATTCATCATTATCAGATTCATCATCACAAAACTCGGATGAGGAGCATTCGGTTACCTCGTCACCCTCTGCCATGAGAAATGATGCAGAAGATGATGATTCTGGCTCGAAAGTCATCGTTTTGAGAGATTCCTTGATGTCCTCAAACCAGGGATCATGACGGGTTCGATGACCTTCATAGACATCAGAGATTCGGTCCCAGATAAGCTTTGAATTGCCAAGATGCATAATGCGCCCGAATTCATCTCTGGATAGGCAGGAATAGATGATATCCTTCGCCAAGATGTCAAGTTGAGTGTACTTGTGAATAACATCAGCGTCCGCCATCTTGCATAGATCAGTAAGACCAATCTCAGTGACGGTCCACAGCTTGCTGTTCATTGCCATGAGGCGCTTCCTCATCATGGACTTCCACTTGGGATAGTCATGACCGTCAAAGATAGGGCAGGTCACTTTCTTCATACCTGCGGTCGACATAACTAAAACTCCAGGCGGTTAAACCAAAATCACACAGAACAAGGGAGTACCTTGCTCTGATACCAATTGAAAGTGCATTATATCGACTAGAGGGGGGTGAATAGGCGATTTTTATGAATTCTTCACTGAGGAATTTGCCGGTGAGGAAATTCCTTAGCGAAGAACTACTAGCAGCGGAATAAGTACTCAGAAGTAAGCATAACAGAATACAAGCTTGGTCATCATGATGAAATGAAGACTAGCACAGAGTACAGAAAGCGTAATCACAGGATAACACAAGATGAAGACAAACAGACTGAAGAAATTGAACTGAGGAATTTGAGAAAGTCTTCAGTCAAAGTCTTCAAGCACAGATATGAACAAACACTCAACACAGTAATGAGGAAATGAAAGGGTTGAGGAAATAGAACTAGTTAGTTGGTGAAGACAATGATTTGGTAAACCAGTTCCAACTGCTGTCTCAGTTGTACGTCTGGTTGGAGCGGCTGAGTATTTAAACTCGAGGACACGCAGTCCCGGACACCCAGTCACTGAGCATGCAGCTCAGGACACCCAGTCCTCACCGTATTCTCCTTGAACTAAGGCCACGCAGACCTCGTCCAATCACTTATGGTAAGTCTTCAGGTGACTTCCAAACCTTCACAGACTCGGTCACTCGGCGATCCACAATTCCTCTTGGATGCTCTAGACCATGATGCCTAACCGTCTGGAAGAAGCACAGTCTTCAAAGGTAACAAGCGTCGGATCCACACAGGATCAATTTCTTCAGTGATGCTCAATCACTTTGGGTTTGTAGGGGTTTGGTTTTGGGTTTTCCTCACTTGATGATTTTCGCTCAAAGTCCTCAGAGGATGGGTTGCTCTCAAATGACAAGTGTCAAGTTCTCTCGAAGCAGCCAACCAACTAGTGGTTGTAGGGGGCGGCCATTTATAGCCTAGGGAGTAGCCCGACATGATAAGACATAAATGCCCTTCAATGATATGACCGTTAGGTGGATAGGATATTTTGGGACAGCTGGCGCGCAGCACAGCTACGGTCGGAAATTTGATTCTCAATTTCCTCAGGGCTATCATGTTCCTCACTGTGTAGGCAATTCGCACTGGCGAATTCCTAACTCCTCAGTCAGAGAAAAGTCCTCAGTGACCAGAAGAACTGCGTCTCTGTCACTGAAGAAATTGACTGAACTGTATGAGATTTCCAATGGCTTCACTCGAAGGGATTGGTAGGTGTAGGATTTTGAGTTGAGCATCACATGGAAATTTTCCTTAGTATTTCCTCGACCCCCTTTAACAGTATGGTGTTTCCTATGACTCAAGAAAGAGAAAATGAAACTACGAAAACAAAAGTCTTCACGCTTCATGTTCCTCAAATGAATACCAAGTCTTCAAGGTCACACAAATTTCTTCACTTTCAAAGTCATCAGAATATCAAAGTCTTCAGTCGAAGAACTTCATTTTTAGGGGTCGACTTTCTCTGTAAATATCAAACTCCTCATAGACTTATAGACCTGTGTACACTCACAAACGCATCAGTCCCTTAACCTATAAGTCTTCAATACACCAAAATCACTAAGGGGCACTAAATGCACTTTCAAGTGCGAACAATAAAAAATAGCAAGGTAGTAAACGGTAAAACGAAGCACAAACGGTATTGCAATGATGGAAAATGAGGCCTAGGGCGCATGCTTTCACTAGTGCAATCTCTCAACAATAGTAACATAGTTGGATCATATGACTATCCCTCAAAATGCAACAAAGAATCACTCCCGAGTTCCTATTAGCGGAGAACAAAAGATAGAAATTGTTTTAGGGTACGAAACCACCTCAAAGCTATTCTTTCCGATCGATCTATCCTAGAGTTCGTACTAAAATAACAACAAGCTATTCTTTCCGATCGATCTAATCAAGAGTTCGTACTAAAATAACACCATATGATACATATCAACTAACTCTAGTGTCACCTAGATACCCCAATGTCACCGCGAGTACCCATGAGTTAATTATACGATATGTATCAAACAATTTCAGATTCATAATGCTCAATCCAACACAAAGAACTATAAGGGGACCCCAAAGTTTCTATTAGAGAAAAGATAATAAAAATGTGCATCAACCCCTATTCATAGATTACCCCAATGTCACCGTGGGAATCCACAAGTTGAGTGCCATAACATATATCAAGTGAATCAATATGATACTCCATTGTCACCTCAAGTATTCATACGGCAAGACATACATCATATGTTTTCATATCTGAACATTAAATCCGACAAGACAAAACTTCAAAGGGTAAATGTTACGCCCCCGATTCAATCATACACTAATCATACACGCAAATGTGTACGATCAAGATCAGGGACTCATGGGAGGATATCACAACACAAGTCTAGACACAAATTAAAATAATACAAGTTTTATATTACAAGCCAGGGGCCTCGAGGGCTCGAATACATCAGCTCGAATACAAACGAGTCAGCAGAAGCAACAATATCTGAGTACAGACATGAAATGAACAAATTTTGCCTTAAGAAGGCTAGCACAAAAGTAACAACGATCGAAAAGGCAAGGCCTCCTGCCTGGGAGCCTCCTAACTACTCCAGATCATTGACGTCCGTCAGGTGGTATTAGGCACCCTCGGGGTAGTAGAAGTCGTCGGCGGTGGCATCTGGCTCCTGGACTCCACCATCTAGTTGTATCAACCAGAAAGAAAAAAGAAGGGGGAAAAGCGGTAGCAAGGCAACCGTGTGTACTCATTCAAAGTACTCGCAAGCAAGGATCTACACTAGTTATGCATCGGTATCAATGAAAGGGGGTAGTATCTGTGGACTAACTACAGAATGCCAGAATAAGAAGGGAGAAGCTAGTCCTATCGAAGACTAGCATCTTCTGGAAACCACCGTCTTGCAGCAAGAGGAGGGAGTAGAGTACTATAACATAAGTCATATTTATGTTGCTGTCAATGCCCCGGGATCCTTTCTCGACTCTCGGAGCCACATATCCATTCCATGCCTCAGCATCCAGTTCTAGTTGTATTGATCGGGATACAACTCCGAGTGTCCGTTACCATAGGACAGGCTATCGATAGATGTTTTCTTCCCTACAGGGGTGCACCAACTTACCCACCACGCTCGATTAACTCCAGCCGGACACACTTTCCTTGGTCATGCCCGGCCCCGGCCAAACAAACGCCGCAACCCGACCTAGGATAAATAGAGAGGTCAGCACGCCGGACTAAACCTATGTCCCCAGGGGTCTTCGGCCATCGCCCCGAGAACTTCTGCACGTTGCGAACGAGGCCGGTGAGCAGACCTAGCTACCTCCTTAGAAAGGCAGGTGCTTACCAGTCCAACCCGGCGCGCGTCGCTCAGCCGCTGACGTCTATTAAGCTTCGGCTGATGCATATGATGCAGATCGCCCATACTATGCCCACGTGATGGTTAGTGCTATCAGGCCAGAGGCCCCTCGGATCAAATATCCAAATCATAGTGGATTAGTAGCCCGCGGTAACAAGCAGAGACTCATGATCGATGTGACCACATCGCCCCGTCTCGAGGACTTGCGGCAAGGGCTAAGAATACTCGACCACGCTTCGTAATTATCTCGCGGGCACCTTCCAGGTCAACCCGACTCCACATCACTCGCAATTAAGCACAAGCGGGTACCCTTCAGGGACGACCCGTCTTTAGTAACATGGTTTAGTGTAAAGTCATAGTAACCATAGTAACTGTGTGTCTAACACCAAGGGTAACCCTAAGGAACCACCCTCAATGGATTCCACTCGATGTAATCATCAAGATGAACATAAGAGGAACCACCCTCGAGGTTCACACTTGAGGGGTTGCACGACAGAGTCGTATCGGAAGTGGTTAAGGCGGAATCACCCTCGATGACCACGACCGAATAGCTACACTACAGGGTTAACATCAAAGTGCTAATGAGGTCTCACCCTCGGCACTTGATAGTAACTCTGTAGAGTCGTACAACTAAGGGGGGTGATGTGCGGTGCCGGGGCCTGGTCTTCGATCCCGTTGATCAGGTCTTCGAACATAAATCGGGGCAACTGGGTCAAACTGGGGGATCACTAACCAACCTATACTAAGCAGTTTAGAATAAGTAGGTAAGGTATGAAAGCAGGTACAAAAGCAGGCTATGCATCAGAATAGGAGCAATCAATTACGGTAGCAAAATCTAATGCAAGCATAAGAGAATAGAATGGGCGATATCGGAATGATCAGAGGGGGGGCTTGCCTGGAAGCTCTGCTGAAAAGGAAGAAATGTCATCGTCGACGTAGTCGATCACAGGGGCAGCATCGGTCTCGGGGTCTACCGGAGAGAAGAGGGGGAAGAAACAATAAACATAAAACAAACAAAGCATCATAATGCATAACATGGTAATACGCGGTGCTAGGGGTGAACTAACGCAGTGCTAGGTCATACAGACAAGGAGGGAAAACATCCAGGAATGTCTACCCAGCGTTTGACATTTTTCGGACAGATGAAAGAGAGAGGACGGTTCTATGTTCAGCATTCTAGGGGCATGGGACAGATGAACGGACCACGTCTTCGGATTATTTGGGTTTTTCTGAGCAACTTTCATGTAGAAAACATTTTCATCAGAGTTACGGTTTAATTACTATGATTTTTCAAACTTTAAAAGATTTTTTGAAATTACTTGATTATATAAAACGAATTAAAAACATAATACACTTTTTATACCCCTGAGGGGCTAGCCACAGTCAATGACATGTGGGGCCAGAGGGCTGGGTTGACCCAGTCAATTAGTTCAGTCAGTAGTTGACTAGTCAATTGTTGACTGGTCAAATATGGGTAGTCGGGCCCATGTGTCATTCTCACAGCTTTAGTATTTTCCTTTTAAAAAGATAACTAGAGGTGGGGTCTACCTATCAGTGTCAGGGGTACTTAAATTAGTTTATATATCTAAACTAAGTTAATGGCCTTGGGACCACGGGTCAGTGGCAGTGGGGGAGGGGTCAATGGGGTTAGTTTAGGGGGGTTTATGCCCCTAGTTAAACCAGGTCGGCCCCCGTGAGCAGAGGCCAAGCCGGCGGCGGCCTCGGCTGGGCACGCTCACGCCACAGGGGCCTCGGTGAAAGGAGGCGGGGGGCGCCGGCAGTGGCCCGACGCGGGGAGGGGGTGGCCGGCGCCGGCAGACGAGTAGCAGTTGCGCGCGGGGCAATCGGTCAGTAGAAATACAGCGACAGCAGTGAAAAAGCTTGAGCAGAAGCAGCAGCAGGTAACAACAGCGGCAGCAGCAGTTGCCGGCGCGCACATGCAAGGGCAGCTGCGGGGGCAGCGCACGATGACGGGAGCAGCAGGGTACAGCCAGGGGATGGCCGCCTCATGGCCGGACGCGGCCAGGGGGCACGTACGAGGCGCCGTGGCACGAGGCGCAGGCGCGCATTGCGACCGACGGCCAGAGCTTGGGCCGCGGCAAGAGTAGGGGCACGGCCGGCGAGTGGATGCGGGATGCGGGCAATGATGGGTGCAGCGTGGGCGCAGGCAGGAGAGCCCAGGGGGCAGGCTGAGCGCGATGACAACAGGCAGAGCATCCGGGATCAGAGCACCGTCTATGGCGGCCTCGTCGGGTGCGGGCGACTACGACGACGGATCAAGGTTGAGGAAGGGGAGGTCGGAGGAGGAGATCACAGGGGGTGCAGCGAAGGGCTCCACGGAGGCAAGACGCTGCGGTGGTTATGGATCGAAAGCGACCGACGGTGGCGGTCCAAGGACGAAGACGACGTGGGCGATGGCGTCAACGCTCTCCAGCCTCGCTCCGGTGGTTTAGTTGACGAAGAAGGACCTATCGGGGCTCCTGGACACCACCGTGAAGCTCGGGGAGGCTCTGGTGCGCGGTGACTATGACGACGCGGTGATGGCAGTAGCGGGCGAGGTGGATCTGAGGGGGAAGGGAGCACAGCCGAGGGGAAGAGAGTGAGTGGGCAGGGAGCAAGTGGGAGAGCGGTGAGTGGAGGGGAGGGCTCGAGGCGTCGAAGGGACGGCACCCTTTTCCCCTTGGGGCGGCGCCGGCGAGCTGGTCCGACGGGGACGCGCCCCTGTAGCGGTTGTGCCATGAGAACAGGAGGAGAAGGCGACCGGTGGGGTAGGTGGGCTGGCTCGGGTGGGCCGCAGCACAGTGGGGGTAGGGGGCTTTGGCCTTTCTATTTTATTTTTGGCTTTGTTTGTCTTTTAGAACTTTTCTATTTTCTTTTATTTCCAGAAAGCAAAATACTTTTATAAAATGCAAAGCTTGCACCTTAAATAACATTATAACTTAGGCCACTGCTATATAATTAAGTTAGCATTTAAATAAAATACTCTGCAACTTTATTAATTAAAAGAATTGAAATAATTGTTTTAGCCCATGTTTTAAATAGTTTAGGGCATTAAAACATTTTACAACATGTTGGTTCATCACCATAAGTCACTACAAAAAAAATACACTTCCGTGATGATACGTGTTTGTCACAGTAGGTCGCATTTTTTGTCATGCATGTACATCCATGACAATTTTATGACAGAATCAAGATAGTCATACCTGTGCTATCGTAGAAGTGTTCCATGACATTACCAAAATTATCATCACGGAAGTATCCACTTCCATGACGATAAATCGCGTGTCAAAGAAGTGCTTTCGTCAAGGGTGAGCGACACGTGGCATCCACCATAACGGAACGCCGTTAAGCCATCGGGTCCGGTTTTGGATCTGTTAACCCGTTAACAGACCGGACCAATGGGGATTTTCCACGTGTAAAATCATAATTGGCCACAGGAAACACGTGTTGCCTCACCGTTGGGACAAATGTCATCCACTCATTGGACAGGAGGCGCCTATGATAGGTCGACACGTGGCACAACCCAACAGTGGCCCATTTCGAAGAAAAAGGCCGACCCAGTAAAAATTAGCAGGCCGGCCCATATAAGGCCTACTTGTGTCAAGTCCATTTAAGCCCACGGCCCATATGAGACGTGCCATTTTGGCCCATCAACGGCCCGTTAAAGATTTGACACCATTGCAGCCCATCGTCGGTTCGAGCCCGTTAACAACCCGCTATATATTTGGGCTCAATATCGCCCCGATGAGATTTCGGCCTATTAACGGCCCATTCAATGGATGGGCCAATTTTCAGGATGTCCATCTTTCGGCCTTTTAGCGACCAATTTAAATGTTGGGCTAATTTCTGGCCCGGTGTGTGTTTCAGCGTGTTGACGACCCAAAATCTGATGGGCCATTTGTAGTCTGACCTGAGTTTCGGCCTTTTAGCGGCCCAGTTAAGTGTTGGGCCAATTTCCGGCCCGGTGTCACTTTCAGCCTGTTGACGGCCCATAAATCAGTTGGGCCATTTGTAGTCGGACCTAAGTTTTGGCCTTTTAGCGACCCATTTAAGTGTTGGGCCAATTCCCGGCCCTGTGTGCCTTTCGGCCTGTTAACGGACCATAAATGAGTTGGACCATTTGTAGTCGGACCTTAGTTTTGGCGTTTTAACGGCCCATGCCCTTCATGGTCCAATAGCAGCCCGGTTTCTCTTTCGGCCTGCTAAAGGCCCATAACACAGTTGGGCCATTTACAATATGACCTGACTTTCGGCCTCTTAGCGGCCCATGCTCTTCATGGTCCAGTACAAGCCCGCTGTCTCTTTCAGCCTGCTAAAGGCCTACAGTATAGTTGGGCCATATGTAGCCCAAACTTAGTAACGGCCTATTAACGGCCCGTGAAATAAATTGGGCCCACCTGTTGCCCGCTTCGATGTCGGCCTATTAATGACCCCGGAGGTAAGAGGGCCGAGCATTAACTTTCGGCCTAGTAACGGCCGATTAACTTAATGGGCCCACTAAAGTTCGTACATGTCTTTAGGCCAAATTAGATAATTTGAGCCCATTACGACGAGCAATTATGCACAGGACCAAAACCGATCAAGCAAAGGTATGGCATACAGGGAATAACGTTGCACATCCAGCATATATTACAGGAAATTACATCCACTGGGCAATCAAAGATTGATGCCAGTGCAAATAAATGAGCAGAGCCTAACCATCTACAACGTCACAATCTGCAACCTCAGCACAGATGACGCCCATAAGCATGTGGGCAAGTTCTTGCTGCTTTGCCACACCGTCTCTGAAAACATTGATCAATTGTTGTGTCGCACGACTCTGCACCTCTGATTCACACCATTTCCATCATTGCTTCAGCCATTAATTGGTTCACAAACATACATTTATTTCGTTGCATTCGAGACAGAGGATACTGAACAGATTCAGATGGCGATGTTGGCAGGCTTGTATTATTGATAGTGGAGAGTGTCTCGAGCGCTGCATCATAACATAAATTAGGACGGGAACCAAATAGATTAATCATGAGTTATTTCCATATTACATGGCCTAGATTTACTAGAAAGAAACAATGGGGTTGCCTTGCTGTTTTGAAAGTTTGTCTTCTTATCTTCATCAGCCTGCACAAAATTAACACACTAGCATTGCTATCATTGGCCAAGTCAGATAATAGGAAAGCAACATTGACACAACGAACATTTGGGTAACTAGCCTACACCAAATTAACACAATATGGCACAGCTATCATCAGCCAGGTAAGGTAATACGAAAGCAACATTGACACAATGAATGAATGGGCAACCAGAGAAGCACTTCAATTCAGTAATGTGCGTGATATGAGATAGTACACTCATGTCGCTCAATATGCAAAACTACCAGGCAGTTTTCCTTACAAAAATCAACATTGGCGCCTTTAACATTTTGCTACCCCTAATTTTAGATCAGATAAAGGTTAGATTAACGCCGATTAACAAAATACATGCTGATATAAAAAATATAGTGATATACAACAGGTACTTACATCAGCATTGGAGCACAGAGAATTCCCGCAAGATATTTTCCTCGAATACGATCTCAATGGAGGAAGTCTTCTATCGTTTAACCTTATTTTCTAAAAGAGAGATGGGTAAGAAACATGTAGAAAATATGATCAGAATGCTATAAAATTTCATGATGCGAGGATACGCACACGCTTCTTAGAATGGAGTTGACATTCTTTTGCTGGACTGGAGCGGACTAGTTCTTTGGCCACTGGAATCTGCTTATAATCAGTGGGAGTTGGGTTTCTCTGTGCTGGAGCAGTATCTATGAAAAATGGAGTTGGTTTATTATCTCCTGGCGTTTGGATCTTTTGCAAAGACCTGGTTTGTAACCCTTCAGATTCTAACATAGCCGTCTTCCCCTTGCATGCCTTATATAGAAGAATGGTGATTCAGTTATAAAACATGCTACAGCAGAGATGGAATAGGTACTGAAGAATAGAAAGGCATGACATATTGACATGTATTCCCTCCATCCGGAAATAAATGGATGGGTCTAGGCGTATTTCAGTTCTAGATACATCCAGTTTTATCCATTTCTGCGACATGTAATCCGGACAGAGGGAGTATGATGTAAGAGCTAGGGATACGACAGGACAACACTGTAAAAAAACACTGAAAAACCAACTGTAGGACCAAAGTATTCAAACCCACTGATATGAGATAGTACACTCATGCAGCTCAGGATGCAAAACTACCAAGCAGTTTTCCTTACAAAAATAAACATTGTGGCCTTTAATCATACATTTTGATACAACTAAATTTAGATCAGATAAAGGTTGGATTCACGCCGATTAACAAAATACATGCTGATGTAAAAATATAGTCATATACAAAAGGTACTTACATCTACATTGGAGCACAGATAATTCCTGCAAGGATCTTTCCTCATAAACGATACCATTGCAAAAATTCTTCTATCTGTTACGCTTATTTTCTAAAAGAGAGATGGGTAAGAAACATGTAGAAAATATGATCAACATGCTATAAAATTTCATGATGCAAGGATAAGCACACGCTTCTTAGAATGGAGTTGACATATTTTTGCTGGACTGGAGCGGACTAGTTCTTTGGCCACTGGAATCTGCTTATTATCAGTAGGAGTTGGGTTTCTCTATGCTGGAGCAGTATCTATAAAAACTGGAGTTGGTTTATTATCTCCTGGCGTTTGGATCTTTTGCAAAGGCCTTGTTTGTAACCGTTCAGATTCTAACATAGTCGTCTTCCCCTTGCATGCCTTGTATAGAAGAATGGTGCTTTAATTATAAGACATGCGATAGCAGAGAGATGGAATGGGTACTGAAGAATAGAAAGGCATGACATATTGACATGTATTCCCTCCATCCAAAAAAATGGATGGGTCTAGGCATATTTCAGTTCTAGATACATCCTTTTTTATCCATTTCGGCAACATGTAATCCGGACGAAGGGAGTATGGTGTAAGAGCTAGGGATACGACAGGACAACACAGCAAAAAAACACTAGTTGAATGTAAAACTGTATGCTAGCGGAATACGTACTGAAATAACTAAGGCAACATACACGTGTATGATTGGGAAACTAAGATGGCATTGCAACAGAGCATTAGAACATCACTTCAATGTAAAAGAAACATGGTATGGTAGACAGATGAAGTACATACTGATGAATAACAATGCATAAGATATTCAGAAGCATGATATCCAAATTAAGCAGATGGCATTGCGGTAGAGTAGAATGATAGTACTTGAATTTGAAAACATGTTATCATGAATGGAATAGGTACTGAAAAACAGGAAGGCATGACATATTTACATGCATGATCAGCATGCTAAGCACATGGCATTGCAACAGAGTAGATACACTCCAGGACATTATATGCATGTTGTACCCATATCATAGGCCAAGTTAGAGCAAGGACCTTGTGGGGTGAAGAGGATTCATCATCTTTCTGCAAGTCGTCTGAAGAACTGCCTTTACATGTTCCATCATATTGGGTATCATTGACATCAAGTTTATTGGCCTTTACATTGCTCCGTGAGGTTCTTGTTGATATATCAATGTGTGCAATTATATCTGACATGCATGGAAGACAACTAGTAGTTAGATTTATGTAATGAGTTCCTGTAGGAGACGACATAAATAGTAGGACTGGGGTTAACTAGCAGCAACAGGTCTCATAAACTAAAGGGAGAACACAGATGAAAGCTACAGAATATGTATCATTTGTACTCGAGATTAACTAGATGGCACACAAAAGTATTAAAGAACAACATGGGTAATACTAGAAGTGGTATAATACTATACTCACCAGCCTGTGGGATAGCATTGGCTGATGGATGATAACTATGGAACAACGTTACCTAAAGAACAAGTATCTTAGCTGAACTATGGAACAACGTTAACTCCTGAACAAGACCCGTAAGAGATCAACATGAATATACAGTGAAATGTGATGATCTATTTTCCATGCTTAGATGAATAACAAACCCATAAATGTTGCACACAAGTAGCATGAGGGTACAACCTATCTGGCTGCCATCCATAGGAGTGAGCATCATGTGCTGACTTGTCGATGGCTCTGCAGTTGTTGTGGCTGTCCATGTCGGGCACGCGCATTCAATGCATGGAACTGTTGAGTGGGGACTATAGCTCCCTTCTGGTGTATGCTTCCCTTGTTGGAGCAGCTGCGGTGAGTCGGAAGACGGTGTGTCTGAAGATGCATATAACACATAATGTTAAGAACGACATATCTCTTTGAACTGAAGAAATACACTAAGAGAACAACACCAAGGTATGAGAGTGGTCACACGTCTGTTGACTGAAGACTAAATTGGGGTCACACGATTTTATTTTATTTTGGTACTGTCTGATCTACGCCGGATGGCTTGATGGCCATCTTGTGCCTCCCGGCTGACACTATTCGGAATCTCCCCCGAAGAGCCAGCGACCAACGGTAGAGCAGCCTGCCTCCGCCGTCCGAGGTCCCGGCCAAAACCCTGCTCCCCGCCCCACCGCACTTCCATGGTTGCGCCGCCCCCGGGCCAATCCACAAAGACTCCCCGTCATCCAGATCCGGCAGTGGCAGTACCTTCAACCCACACAACTCTAAAAGATAGCCATCTAAGTGCTGCTTCTGCGGCGAACTTGTGGCCCCGCACCCTTACGTTAGACACCAGCCAACCGGCAGCCTAGGTGCTCCGCCGCCTTGAGGGGTGCTGCTTCCCATTGGGAATCGATTGGCCCAGAATAAAAATTCAGACAACTGACGCCTAAATAAAGTGATTTGAGATGAGGGTGCGACCTATCTGGCGGCATGGTGAAGTAGGCAGGTCCAGCTGCCGAGTCGATGAGGCCAGCGCGGTTGCGGTTGCGACCGGCGGTAGGGAAAGAGCGATGTCGCAACGGTCGACGGCTATGGGGAAGCAGCGCTAGGACTCTGGACGGATCCGAAGTTGGAGCCGCTCTGGCGCCGTGAACAACGGCGGGGGTGAATCGGCTCCGGTATGTTTCACGTGGCCGTCATCCAGGCAACACCGGTAGCACGGAGTAAGAGGCACACGGCTAGTGCACGACGGCAAATGGACAGCGTCTCCGACATTAGGGAGGAGGGCGGCTGTGAAATTGGTGCGGTGGGGGTCACCATGGAGGTGGGGCTGAGGTTTCACGGCTCGGGAGAAGGGAGCTTCCCGAGAAGAAGGTGATTTGGTGCCCACAAGGTATGAATGGGGGCAGGCGGTGGGGGGGGGGGAATTGGTAGGGGAGTGGAACCATGTCTTACGGACGCATTTGTCTGAAATGTGAGGGGGAGTTAAGTTCTACCCTTGCCTATAGGCTTCTCGGCTTGGGTCTGTGTAGTAGAGTAACTTTGCTTCTCCCCAAATAGTGAGCGGGAGCGATTTCGGGCGAGGAGGGCGTGTTTTGAACTATAGTGGGCGTGAGCAATTTTGGGCGAGGAGAGCGTGTTTTGAAATAGTGGGCGCGAGCTATTTCGGGCGAGGAGAGCGTGTTTTGCCGACCATGGTTTATGAATTATTCGGCACATGTCATTTCGGCCGAGGAGAAGGCGCGGTTGGATGAAGTTACGAACCTACCCTCGATGTACAACGGGCCAATTGATGCGTGTCCCACATAGGCCGGTAATTTAACAACTCCCATTTATTTGCTCGGGCGAATTCCACCTAGCAGAGAGGATGTTTAACGGTTCATTCAAATTTTGGGAGAAGGAGCATCCACGTCTACCTTACCAAGTCGATTCGAATCAAATTTTGAAATATTAGCTTGCCACTTCTTTTTTAGATGGAGAGATGATGCCCGGGAGTAATGTGTTTTTACATGATCGTTGCTAGCGATTTACTATATGACAAATAGTTGACCCACTCAAAAACGCGAACCAACCCCAAAATGAAATATCTCGATTCAATCAAATAGCTCATTCACTAGGTCAAAATAGTGAACTAAATCCAAAATTGAACACCTCAATCGAGTAGCATGTTGTACAGTATTATAGTACTCCATGAACATTTGAAAGCCAAATTAATGAACTTGTTTGATATATGCATATATCCGTTCATGTGTGGATTGCAGACAACATGTTCTGCAATTTAAATATTTGAATGCAAGTTTATGTCGAAACATGGTTTATATCAGTCTTTGATGCATAAAACGCAACCTCCCCCTCTCCGGACTCTTGTTCTCTCTCTCTCTCTCTCACCGAAAATCTTCAATTCTGTCGCACGCATCTGACACAAAACCTTGTTGGTCCCTCTCCCTTTCTCTCCATCTCTCTCTCTCTCTCTCTCTCTCTCTCTCTCTCTCTCTCTCTCTCTTTGTGAGTGTGTGTGTGGGGGGGGGGTCTTTCTAGTTCGCATGCATATATACACCATCTATAGGTCTCTCTCGCACAGTATGTATGATACTCTAGCTAGTCCAAGCTAGATATCTTGGGTGCACTCATCGTACGCACACAAATTCCTTGGCTCTTTGCCCGTAACTCTCTCACGCACCACTTGTAGTCTCGGAGCTCTTCCCCCCTCTCTCAAACTCTCCATCCACCTGGGTCACACATACACATGCATATCTCACTCGCACTCGATAGGCCCATCTAAAACTCTATCTCTCTCCCTCATTCTCTCTCCATCACACACGCACACACACACAATCTCATGCCTAGCTAGCCAAGTATGATGGTCTCTCACTCAATTGTAGGCACACGCAGTCCCCCCTATATGTATATGACTAGCTAATCTTAGTCTCCATCACAAACATGTGTGAGGGAGTCCTGGACTAGGGGGTGTCCGGACAGCCGGACTATCATCGTCCGCCGGACTCCAAGACTACGAAGATACAAGATTGAAGACTCCGTCGCGTGTCCGGATGGGACTTTCCTTGGCGTGGAAGGCAAGCTTGGCGATACGGATATGTAGATCTCCTACCATTGTAACCGACTCTGTGTAACCCTAGCCTACTCCGGTGTCTATATAAACCGGAGGGCATTAGTCCGTAGGACACAACATACATTACAACAATCATACCATAGGCTAGCTTCTAGGGTTTAGCCTCCTTGATCTCGTGGTAGATCCACTCTTGTACTACCCATATCATCAATATTAATCAAGCAGGACGTAGGGTTTTACCTCCATTGAGAGGGCCCGAACCTGGGTAAAACATCGTGTCCCTAGTCTCCTGTTACCATCCGCCTAGACGCACAGTTCGGGACCCCCTACCCGAGATCCGCCGGTTTTGACACCGACATTGGTGCTTTCATTGAGAGTTCCTCTATGTCGTCACTGATAGGAAGGATGCCTCCACCCGTCTTCAAAGACGGTATTTTCGCTGAAGGGGCCTTGGCCGTCAGCCAAACTATCCGGCTAGGTGGTTTTCTCATGACCGCCTGTCCGGCCACTGCCTCGACAATGACTTCTCAAGTCGTCAAAAGCAATCTTCGCGTCAGCTCGGAATCTGCCGAGCAGTTGGATCCAATAGAGCTCTTGTCTGTTAACGAGCTCTTGGATCGCATCGCCGCCCTGGGAGTCGCCACAGACTACGATCAGATTGGGCTTAAAACCGATTTGAGAGAGATTAACTCTCCCTAGGCCACCCACCACGTCGCAGTGGTAGAGGAACAATGCGGTGACTCTTTGCCTATATTAAAAACTAGTCACGTCCGAATTCCCGAACCCTCCATGCCGGACTCCCGCGGAGGGACGGGCTTCGATCGAGCATTGAACTTAAAATCATGCATCACTCCAGACTCGCTGGATTGTGTCCAGCAACCTAAGCTTCCGAATTTGGAAGCTCTTCGGCCTTTAAGCCCCAAGATGGGCAGGGATCCAGATTTTAGTCCACCCACCCGCCCAGACATATGCGATCTATCTCTAATACGGCAAGAGCCCGCTGAAACAGTACATCACTACTGGGCTAGATTCCTCCTGGTTATGGACAGGATAAAGGATTGCCGAGAGGAAAACGCAATCTCAATCTTCTGCAATAATTGCACGGACAAGGGAATACTAAACGCCATTGATCGTCGCAAAATTACGCGCTTCACTGATCTGGCATCCATAGTACGAAAGTACTGTGCGATGGAAAGTTTCCGGAAAACCGAAATCAATTTTGGGATAATCCGGCCCCAAACCCAGTCCGCAGCAAAAGGGCACCTTACACTCAGGCCCTAGATGCAAAAACGAAAAAACAAAAACCCAATAAGGGAAACGGAACCGTACTGGAGGGATGGCTCAATGGACCCTGTAAGCTTCATAGTACAGAGGGAGCCGTCCCAACTCATAGCCTTCGAGCATGTTGGATATTACGGCAGGTGGCCAAAAGTGGCGAGGAGCTTCTAGCCCCGCAAAACAACTCCAACAATACCGGTACGGTATCAACAGTCTTCGAGACTTTCGCGTCAAACAATATGCGAAAGCGAACAATCCGCGGACTCGCCGAAGTCTACCAAATAGCAACAGCAAATCCATGGAGTGACACAGCTATCACCTTCGGTGCCAGCGACGAGCCTAAATTCCGAACAGCCAGAGCACCAGCCGCACTGGTGCTTAGTCCCATAGTGGACGGCTTTCGACTGACAAAAGTCCTCATGGATGGCGGCAGCGGATTAAACCTCATCTACGAGGAAACTCTGCGGAAAATGGAAATCGATTGGAGCCGTATTGAGCGAAGCAGCACAACCTTCAGAGGAATAATCCCTAGCCGGGAGGCACGCTGCACCGGACAAATCACACTCGATGTGGTGTTCGGCTCGCCGGACAATTACAGATCCGAAGAAGTCACGTTCCAAGTGGCCCCGTTCAACAGCGGATATCACGCTATATTAGAACGAGAGGCATTCACAATTTTTCAAGCAGTACCTCATTACGGGTACATAAAGCTCAAAATGCCTGGGCCCGGCGGAATAATCACCCTCGCTAGTGATCCGGACATAGCACTCCGTGCCGAAAATAAGACAGCTGCACTAGCCCTGGAGGCACTATCCGAAGCCTTAGCAGCAGAAGAACTCACCGCGCTGCGCTCTACGGTGAACAGGGACGATGTGATACTCGATAAAAGATCCAAGTCCACCTCCTTCAAACCAGCAGATGAAATAATAAAATTCCAGGTCCATCCAACAGACCCAACAAAGACGGCCTCCATTGGGGCACAACTGAACCCCGAAGTAGACGCCGCACTGCATGAATTCCTTCGGGAAAATTGGGACATCTTCGCCTGGCATCCTTCGGATATGCCCGGAATCCCACGCAGGTTGGCAGAACACAGCCTAAACATCCTAAAAGGAATTAAGCCAGTCAAACAGGCTCTTCGACGATTTTCCGAACCCAAAAGACAGGCAATGGGAGAAGAGCTAGCCAAACTATTGGAAGCCGGATTCATTAGAGATATCAAACATCCGGACTGGCTAGCAAATCTGGTAATGGTACCAAAGAAGGATAAATCCTAGCGCCTCTGTGTCGATTTTAAAGACCTCAATAAGGCTTGCCCAAAGGACCCTTCCCTCTCCCCCGCATCGACCAAATTATCGATGCTACCACAGGGCACGATTCGTTGTGCTTCCTGGACGCATACTCTGGCTATCATCAAATCAAGATGGCGGAAGCAGACCAAGCCGCAACGGCATTTATCACTCCATACGCACCATTCTGCTTCAACACGATGCCCTTCGGACTTAAAAATGCTGGCGCAACATATCAGCGCATGATTCAAACATGTCTGGCTACCCAGATCGGCAAAACAGTCGAGGCATACGTAGACGACGTAGTCGTCAAAACAAAACACGTCGAAACTCTAGTAGACGATTTGAGGCTCACATTCGACAACCTCAGAGCATATGACATCAAGCTGAATCCGGAAAAATGCATTTTCGGCGTACCAGCCGGAAAGCTACTGGGCTTCATTGTATCTGGTAGAGGAATTGAAGCAAACCCGGCTAAAATCCGAGCTCTGTCACAGTTGGATATTCCAAAAGACCTCAAATAAATACAAAAATTAACAGGATGCGTGGCAGCCTTAAGCCGCTTTATCTCCCGTCTAGGAGAAAAGGCGTTGCCCCTCTATCGCCTCCTCAGGCGCACCGAACACTTTGAGTGGATGGATGCTGCCACTGCTGGACTCGAAGAAATAAAGGCCATATTGGCAACAAATCCGGTCCTGGCTGCGCCCACTCTGGGCGAACCAATGTTGTTATATATCGCAGCAACGCATCAAGTTGTAAGCGCGGTCCTCGTCGTCGAACGAGCGACAAAAGGGTAGAAATTCCCTCTTCAAAAACCAGTGTATTATGTATCCACTGTGTTAACCCCCTGCAAGTCCCGCACTATCAGAAGATAGCATATGCGGTGTTCATGGCGTCCCGGAAGCTCCGACACTACTTTCAAGAGTGTTCGATAACAGTGGCCTCTGAAGTACCACTCAATGACATTATAAATAACCGCGACGCAACGGGCACGATTGCAAAATGGGCCATTGAGCTCTTACCATTCGATATAACTTACAAACCTCGGCGAGCTATAAAGTCACAAGTTTTGGCTAACTTCGTCGCTGAATGGACCGAAGCCGAACTCCCTAAAGAGTACGGCGCATACTCCAATTGGGTTATGCATTTCGACGGCTCTAAAATGTTGGCCGGACTGGGGGCTGGCGTCGTATTGACGTCCCCAACCGGGGACACAGTCCAGTACGTACTTCAAATAATGTACACGGACTCCAACAATGCAGCCGAATACGAGGCCCTATTACATGGTCTCCAGATGGCAGTCTCCATGGGTATTCAACGCCTAGAAGTGCGCGGGGATTCAAACCTTGCAACATCCCAAATAAATGGAGACTTTGACGCCAAGGATCCAAAAATGGCAGCATATCGCAACGCCGTCCTAAAAATGTCAGCTCGGTTTGAAGGACTCGAATTCCATCACATAACCCGAGATAACAACCAAGCGGCCGACGTACTGGCACGCATCGGTGCGAAACGTGATGCTTTCCCTCCAAATATCTTCCTAGAACGGCTCTTCAAGCCATCGTACTATGGGAAGAGGAGCCCGGAAGTGACAAACCGGAAAAAACCGAGCCAATCGGCGATTCAGCTGATGACATAACATCGTCAGCCCACGACATAATGGCAGTAATCGCCCCGTGGATAGAACCATTCCTATCCTACTTGCTTAGGCAGGAACTTCCCGAAGACCAAAACGAGGCCCGCTGCATAGTCCGGCGATCGAAATCCTACAAGGTCCATGAGGGAGAACTTTATAAGAAAAGCACAACCGGAGTCCTTCAAAGATGTATCTCCGAAGAGGAAGGGCGCAACCTCCTAGCTGAAATTCATGCCGGACTAGGCGGACACCACGCAGCAGCCCGGGCCCTTGTAGGAAAGGCATTCCGTACAGGATTTTATTGGCCGACGGCCCGGGCAGATGCCCAGGACTTAGTCCAGAGATGTGTTGGTTGTCAGCTCTTTGCTAATCAGAGCCATATGCCGCATACCGCCCTCAAAACTATACCCATTACCTGGCCGTTCGCGGTCTGGGGGCTTGATATGGTTGGACCCCTTAAAGGGGGAACCCACAAGCAACGGTACCTATTGGTCATGGTGGATAAATTCACCAAATGGATAGAGGCCAAGCCGGTCAAAACGGCAGAGTCCGGACCAGTGATAGACTTTATATCCGGGGTAGTACACCGTTACGGAGTCCCCCACAGCATCATCACCGACAACGGCACGAACTTCACAGCCGACGAGGTTAAGTCATAGTGCAAGAATATGGGCATCAAGCTCGACTACGCTTCAGTCTATCACCCTCAAACCAACGGTCAAGTGGAACGAGCAAATGGTCTAATAATGAGCGGCATTAAACCCAGACTAGTGCGGTCACTTACTAAATCTGACACGCACTAGGTCGAGGAGCTCGACTCCGTACTCTGGGGGCTGCAGACAACGCCTAACCGTACTACCGGATTCACACCATTTTTTATGGTATACGGCGCAGAGGCAGTCTTACCCTGCGACATTATTCATGACTCACCTCGAGTGCGCATGCACGAGGAAAGAGAGGCCGAGCTGGATCGGCAGGACAGCTTGGACACATTGGAGGAAGAACGCGACGTCGCCAAAGCTCGTTCCACATTCTATCAGCAGCAGGCTCGAAGATATCAAAGAAGAGAAGTACGGGCCAAGACTTACAACGTTGGTGAACTAGTTCTACGCCTGCCGGACAAGAAAAAGGACAAGCTCAAGCCCAAGTGGGAGGGCCCTTTCATTATCAATCAAGTCCTGACCGGCGGAGCATACCGTCTACGAAATGCGTCGGATAACCGACTCGAGCCAAACCCATGGAACGCAGCCCGCCTCCGAAGATTCTATGCCTAGCGCCGGAGTAAGAGTTCGTCCCCTCCCTCCGTCCAAATTTTTATACCTTGGTTGTCTTTCGTTTCTCTTTTCATAACCTTTTTATTAAAAAGCCCCTAAGGGCTTACTTTTGCATTTTTTCGCATACACTTGATGTGCCATCCGCACTCATTATACCTGGGGGCTTCTTTTACAGAAGCTCAATTACAAGGGTTTCATGCCCAGCACATGTGTCAAGCTTCCACATGTACCTTTTACTCACCATTATATGCACCGATATGACTTAAGTTTTGGCCAAGCTGGGTTGCCTGGCTCCTGTGCTTACCCCTACGTTCCCGATTGTTCGGCTAGGAGGTAAAGGGAGCACCTCTGCGATTGCTACTGCCAGGTTAGCCGGATGTGTACCTCAGACTGGGTGAAGCCGAAAGCTAGCGTTCTTAAGGGAATATTCGGTCGGTGACTTAAAAGATGATTTTATTTACCTACTCATTTATCTGCCCCCAGATGTTTTTCTACTTTTTTTGCAGTCCGGACATGCACTTTAGGGCATGCCTCCCAGGGAAAGGAACCCTTAATGGAACTATTCTCCCTGGAAGATGTTTCTTACTAACCATGTAATATAACATAACTAGTTGGGCACTTGTCTGATAAAGCAATAATGACCCCTACGCCTGGTCTCCATGCATACCGCGGTTGTTTCTCATCCACAAAGGTATTCGGACACACTCCGGACTCTAGGGTCCCGAGGTCGAAGCGAAAAGGTCGGCAAAGACAAACGATCTACAATCCGGCTAGAAGGCATTTCACATGTCACTTCAAAGGAAAACATACATTGTCAAATTTATTGATTGTATTCCTCCTCAATCCCATCTAACAGGCTGTCTAACTTACAGTCCCATTGGGAAAACTTAGCAGCCAACTCTACTTGGCCGTATACTAAACTCACAGGGATCTCCTTTCCATCGGGCCCCACCGGTCCAACTTCGGCCATATGGTTGGGATCCGCCTTCTTATACCGCGTCTTCACCATGGCCCAAGCCTCCCTGGCACCTTGACGGAAAGCCGAAATCTTCCACAAACGGAAGCGCTGCCGCACTCCCTGAAGCTTCTCCGCAAGCTCCCCAAGGCCCTCGGGTAGGGAGAGGGCTGGCCATAAAGCCCGAACGACGCCGCTCATTGCCTGCCAAACTCGTTCAAGCAGTTGCAACAGTTCGGGAAGTTGATCACCCGTTGATATGGGCATCTCCTCTGCAGGATGACCTGTGAGTATACCTACAAGACATATCATGTCAATATACTTCCTCGCCGAACTCTTCTTTTCAAAGGAGTCCGCTCAAGCACTTACTATAAATGCTGCGACGAAGCCGCTCATTCTCCTTAACGGAGCCGGACAGCCCGGCGCGAGCGCCTTTCAGCTCTTCTCCGAGCTTGGCGTTGGCATCCTGGAGTTTATTCCTTTCTTGCTGCACCCTATTCAGCACACTCTCGCCGGCCTTCAGCTGGCGCAGTAATCCTTGCCTGTCCAGATCTTGTCCGGCGGTACCTACACAGTCATTATTAGACTTACGCGCACGCCGCATAGTGCTTATATTTATTAATACAAATGTGTTACCAGGAGGGGTCTTTGCGTCTCCTCCTGCGGCAGCAAGTGCGGCCTCAAGTTGGGCCTTGCATTCTTGCAGCTCCTGAGACAGCTGGGCATTCTTCTCGGTAAGAGCCTGCATTTCACATGATCCTTAAATCAGTTAACATAACTACTTGAAGTCTCGGGGGCTACTGGTATATACAACCATTAAAATTCCCTTACCCGTATGTCTTTCACATACTGCTCCGTGGCTCTGGTAAAACCATCTTGAGCGGCACGGAGATGCGCGTCCCCTGCGTTAAAGGCATCCAATGCCTCAGGGGAAAAGCACGCTTCACGAAATACTATCCGGCGGCGCCTATGGTTCATGGCGCTCTCCACCTCAGACTTGGTGGCAGACAGTCTGTCGGTGTCCTCCGTTGGAGAAGGATCCGGCCCGCGTCTTGCGCTTGCCTCCCACTCCAGGCCGGGCGCTGGAGCCTGGCCGGTGTAGGTTGGATCAGCAACTTCTGCGCCCGCAGTCCGGCGAGCGCTTTTTCTCCTACAAAGATCATGAGCACTCGGGCGTTTCCTAGGAATGTTGCTCTGAAAATTCAAATACGAGCTGTACCTTTCCGGCGATGTTTCCGTCCGCACCGCGCTCCTTTTCCGCCTGCTGGTCCGGACTGGCCTCTGTTGGTCAGCCGCCGCGGGCTCGGCTTCCTGCCGTAAAGGCACTTCCTGTAACATACCATCGTTCGTGAAGGTTAGAAAGGGGAAAGTAAGAGATAATGGTGTTCGGACCTCGGTCACGGTCACCTGAGAAGCCGGATATAGTCCGGGGTAGTCCGCCGTAATGGCAACCAAAGCATTATCCATGCTGAGCTGGTGAAATACCCCGTTGATCAGCTCCACCTCAATGTCCGGGTCCTCTTCGGAGGCCGGATCCAAGGATCTTTCTGGATCCTCGGGTTGCGGAGCAGGACTTACCATGTCCTCCACAGTCCTGCGTAGACCCTGCGCCGAAGACATAATGTAAAGAAGCTTAAACTTCGAGAGCATGGGTTGAGCCTTTAAAGGTGTTCGCTTACCCATCCTCTAGGGTTGATCATGGAAAACCCATTCAAAGGGTTCGTTCGAAGGAAGTCCTCCTTTTCCCCCTTATACATGCTGGAAAGGATCTCTACCAGATCCTCGGTCGAATCCGGCCCTTTGCGGCCATGACGGGTGGCATCGTCCTCCCCGTTGAAATCCCACATAGGGTGGCCTCTGTATTGCAATGGTTGTACCCCCCGCATGATGCATGTCGTCATGACTCCAATCATGGTCAACCCGGAATGGGCCAGTAATCTTATTCGGCCCATCAAGTAATGGACGCTCTTGTCTTCCTCCAATACGGGACTCCGTGGGCGCCAGCTGAGGCGTTTCTTCAGGGGAGCAGCACTAAACTCCGGGAGGCCAATCCGGACTGGGTCCGGCAGCGGAGCATCTCCTATGTAAAACCACTCTGAGGGCCAGTCTTCGGACGCCTTCTTGGGAGTACCGGATGGATATCCGGTCCCGGCGATGTGCCATATTTCGGCGCTGTCCACTTGATATATGGACCCCTCGTGAGAACGGGGTACGAGGTAGAACAGCCTCTTCCACAATGCAAAATGGGGCTCAATGCCCAGGAATAGCTCACAAAGAGCTACGTAGCCCGCGATATGCAGGACAGAGGCGGGCGTGAGGTGGTGGAGCTGGAGTCCGTAGAACTCCAGGAGCCCGCGGAGGAACGGATGTATCGGGAATCCGAGTCCCCTTACCAAATAAGGGACGAAGCATACTCGCTCCCCTTTATTGGGGCTTGGGGTAGCCTCCGCTTGCCTCCCACCTTGATAGGTGACCAGCCCGGCTCGGACCGGGACCATGAAGGCCGGAGGGAGAAATCCCCCCGTTTGGAGCTTCACTAGCTTGTTGTGCGAAACAGAGCACCTCCTCCAATTCCCCGGCGGTGGGCTGGGAGTGCGTGAAGAAGAGCCGCGTCGACGGTCCATGATGGAATGGATTTTTAGGTCAAAGGCGCTCCGATGAAGTATTCGCGGGAGGAGGATGGTGTGGTTTGGATCTGGATTTTTGCCTCTTTTATAGGCGGATGACTCGCATGACTGGGGGGTGAAACGTAAAAGACGCCCTGGCTTTTCGCATTCGTGCGACGCATGGAAAAATACCATTATTGGGCGTAGAAGCCGAGAAACACAGTATTTATGGTGAAGCCGGACACTGTTCGGCAGGTACATGGAACTTGAAGGGAGAAACCGCCTTGCAACTCCGAAGCCTATATACGCGCTGGACTTATCGTCATTGAAGCCTGGTTCGGGGCCTACTGAGGGAGTCCAGGACTAGGGGGTGTCCGGACAGCCGGACTATCATCGTCCGCCGGACTCCAAGACTACGAAGATACAAGATTGAAGACTCCGTCCCGTGTCCGTATGGGACTTTCCTTGGCATGGAAGGCAAGCTTAGCGATACGGATATGTAGATCTCCTACCATTGTAACCGACTCTGTGTAACCCTAGCCTCCTCCGGTGTCTATATAGACCGGAGGGCATTAGTCCGTAGGACACAACATACATTACAACAATCATACCATAGGCTAGCTTCTAGGGTTTAGCCTCCTTGATCTCGTGGTAGATCCACTCTTGTACTACCCATATCATCAATATTAATCAAGCAGGACGTAGGGTTTTACCTCCATCGAGAGGGCCCGAACCTGGGTAAAACATCGTGTCCCTCGTCTCCTGTTACCATCCGCCTAGACGCACAGTTCGGGACCCCCTACCCGAGATCCGCCGGTTTTGACACCGACAATGTGCATGGTCTATCTCGATTTCTCTCGGGGCATCTTTCTATCGTGCACGCACTCCCTCGATCTCCCACCCATATAGTCCCCTCACGATCTCGAGGGGATCTCTCTAACTCAAACACACCCTCTGTCCCTCCCCATGCGTCCATTCCATCCATGTGTCCCTCTCGACCTTTGTTCCTTGTTGGCCAGACCTCTATTGGACATGTGCTACAGGGGTGTCTCTCTCCGTTGCAAACAATCACGCACTAGCTATCCTTGTGTATCTCCTCGCCTTGCTTTTCCATCTTGGAGATGCATGCGTGATATGTTCGCATAAGAAACAAAAAAACACACACTCTCTAATTTATCGTTTGTTGTCACTTTCTCTTTCACACACATACTCTTTTTGCACACTTACTTGTTCTCCTTCACACGCACTTGATCTATCTCGACTTTGGCACTCTCCTCGGTCCATAGCATATAGATTTATTGAAAATTCAAACATCACAAAGTTTGACCATGTACGTGGAGAAAAACAATTACATCTAGTACGGAAAATATATACCATTAGATTCACCATGAGATGTAGTTTTGTATGATGTATCTTTGGTATTGTAGATATAAATAACATTTGCGTAAACCTGATCAAAGTTTCCAAAGTTTGACTTCTAAAAAATTTACATGCACTGCATTATCGAGCGAATGGAATATCTCTTTCCCCCTCTCAGCTATCTGACGCACCACTCAGCCTTATTGGGGCTCCTCAATCTCTCTCAAACTTTACTGGTCAGTTTGGTTCGTGACCTGGCCCTCATGCCTTGATGGCCAATACTGCCTGGTGTGGACGTGAGATGTAAAATATTTCTGCCTGGCCAGGCTTGTGTGGTGCTGAAGCGTTTGGTTCATGCCCGAGCCAGGCAAAGCATCAACGTCCCATCAATCAATCCATGCAGCAATTATTTAATGCTAATATCCATCCATGTTGCTGTTAGCCTCGTGGCCGCACGACCAGGCACGGCCAGGCGTTCGAAAACGGTCGCCTGGGCCAGGCTACTTGCAGTGTCTGGAGTCCAGCCAGGCTAATTAAAGTGCAAGGGAACCCAGGCCAGGCGGGCTTCATTTTTCACAGGGTAGCAACCAAACAAGCATGCATGAAATCCAGCCACAACCCCAGGCCAGGCAAAAAATGCTCAGGACGCAAGCCAAACTGACCTTATATCTCCCTGGTTCACACATACACATGTCTCGCTCACGCTATACATATAGACCCATCCAACACTCTCCGCCCTTGTTCTCTATCCATGTGACCCCCCCCCCCTAAGTACCATAATCCCTCACTCCATCATAGGCGCAAGCACTCCCCCCTCCTAAGTATAATAAGTATCTCTTACTGGCCATCAAGAATACACGTATTGTCTCCTTCCATCCATACGTCTATCTCGATATCTCTCGGGGCATCTTCTATCGCGCACACACCTTGTCACTCGATCTCCCACCCATGTAGTCCCATCACGATCTCCAGGGGATCTCTCTATGACAAACATACACTCTCTCCTCCCCATGTCTGCATTTTTTCCGTACGTCACTCTCGACCTCTCTCCCTTGTTTGTCAGACCCCTCTTTGCCACGTGCTAGGGGTCTTTCTCTCTCGGTTCCAAACAACCACACACTATCTCCTCACCTTGCCTCCGTTGTCAAAGATGCATGCGTTATATGTTTGCATAAGACACGCACGCTTTTTCTCTACTTTTATCGTGTGTTGTCCATGTCTCTTTCTCACACGCACACCTCTCTCTCTCTCTCTCTCTCTCTGGTTAGGGACTCTGTCACATCCATAAGCATATGGATGGTTTGAAAAGTCAAACCTCAGAAAAGTTTGAGCAGGTATATGTGGAGAAAAACATTTACATCTAGAACGATCATTAGATTCATCACAACATGTACTTACTTCATACTATCATTTATCTTTGGTATTGTAGATATAAGTAATTTGTTTATAAACTTGGTCAAAGTTTCAAAAGTTTGACTTTAAGAAAAATGTTGGAACTACATTATCGAACGGAGGGAGTAGCTCTTTCTCTCTCTCTGCTATCTCTCACGGGCCTCCCCTCTCACTCGAACTCTCTATACCGATGGATTATACGCTCACCGTGTCAGCGTATAGCTCCGTATATTGTTTAGTTGACCGGTCAACCAATCCACATGCTGCTTTGTCAGCTCGTGTTCTGTATCTTCGTGTGCTGGCCCATGTGGCAGTGGGTGAAAATAAGTAAACTAGAGGCCCATCTGACACGCGGTGAAGTAAACAAAGTTGAAACCACTCGGGGTAGCACCCCGCACGCTAGTAAATTGAGGGCGCATTGAGGACACACTTCTTGCGCATGAAGGACGCACTCACGCACAATTCACCACCGCACGACGGCATGCATAGAAGGACGCACTCGCGCACACCCAGCACACAACACACACCAGCACATGTGTACACCCGCATCGCCGCCGGTTGAGATGGACGGCGAGGTAACCAACAAGCGGAGGCGGCTCGAGCCAAAACCGCATCCAGCGAGCCTGGACTTCATCAGCAGCCTCACCGACGACATGCTGCTCATCATCATCGGCCTCCTCTCCACCAAATCTGCCGTGCAGACCGCCCTGCTCTCCCGGCGGTGGCGCCCCCTCTGGCGCTGCGTCCCCCTCAATCTCTCCGTCGACAGCTGCCTCTGCGACGGGGATTGCAAACGCATGGCCGCAGTCTCCAAGATCCTTTCATCGCACACTGGGCCAGCCAGACGCCTTGACATCCGCATGTTCAGTACCAACTCCAAGGTCCAACCCAAGTTCGACGAGTGGTTCTTATCTCCCGCCCTAGATCAGCTCGAGGAGCTCAGCTTTGAAGCTGGACGATGTCGCTCTTTGCCGCCGTCCGTGCTCCACCTCACGCCAATACTGCACCGCGCCAGCTTCAGCTCCTGCTATCTTCCCCAGATTAATGTTGCGCCCGCCCTTCTTCTCCCTCAACTCAAGCAACTCGACCTCTTCGATGTTATCATCTCGAAGAAGGCTATGGAGCACCAGCTCCGCAGCTGTAATGCGCTCGAGTACCTTCGTCTTGAGCAGATCCACGGGTTCATTAGCCTCCACATCGCCTCGACGAATCTCCTATGGATTTATGTGTCTTGCTGGCCCCGCAACAAGACATCAATTGGGAAGAGATCACTCTAGCTGTTCCACGTTATGGTCATTGAGAATGCGCCTTTCCTTGAGAAATTGCTTGTATCGGATCTAGAAGGTCCTACAAAAATTAGGGTCATTGACGTGCCGAAATTGACAGTGTTGGTGTACTCGTCTGCCAAATTCTCCGAAATCTTTATTGGATCCATAATCGTTCAGGTATAGCACTCATCTTCTTCTCCGTCTTCTTGAAATTCACATTTTTAAATTTCTTCTTGATGCATTTATGACCGTATTCCAGAAAATGATTCCCACAAGCTTGACCCAGTCCATGCGCACAGGGAAGATCTTAGCACTAAAATCTATCGGCCCCAATCTGGATCAAGTTGTTGGATTCCTTACATGCTTTTCGTGCACGGAGAAGCTACTCATCAAGGTGAAACTTCTTTCCTATAAGTAAACGGTAATCACAACGTAGCTCAATTTTTTTGTAATTTTCCCAAATTACGATGACAAGTGTAGTTTTCAAAATTGCATCTACGCACTGCACCGAAATAAATGTTTTTAGTATTTTTTTTCTCACGTGATCTGTGACGCCCCCGATTCAATCGTACACTAATCATGCACGCAAACGTGTACGATCAAGATCAGGGACTCACGGGAAGATATCACAACACCACTCTAAAAATATAAATAAGTCATACAAGCATCATATTACAAGCCAAGGGCCTCGAGGGCTCGAATACAAGTGCTCGATCATAGACGAGTCAGCGGAAGCAACAATATTTGAGTACAGACATAAGTTAAACAAGTTGCCATAAGATGGCTAGCACAAACTGGGATACAGATCGAAAGAGGCGCAGGCCTCCTGCCTGGGATCCTCCTAACTACTCCTGGTCATCGTCAGCGGCCTGCATGTAGTAGTAGGCACCTTCGGTGTAGTAGGAGTTGTCGTCGACAGTGGCGTCTGGCTCCTGGACTCCAGCATCTGGTTGCGACAACCAGAAAGAAAGGAAAGGGGGAAAAGGGGGGAGAAAGCAACCGTGAGTACTCGCAAGCAAGGAGCTACACTACATATGCATGGGTATATGTGTAAAGGGCCATATCAGTGGACTGAACTGCAGAATGCCAGAATAAGAGGGGGATAACTAATCCTGTCGAAGACTACGCTTCTGGCAGCCTCCGTCTTGGAGCATGTAGAAGAGAGTAGACTGAAGTCCTCCAAGTAGCATCGCATAGCATAATCCTACCCGGCAATCCCCTCCTCGTCGCCCTGTTAGAGAGCAATCACCGGGTTGTATCTGGCACTTGGAAGGGTGTGTTTTATTAAGTATCTGGTTCTAGTTGTCATAAGGTCAAGGTACAACTCCAAGTCATCATGTTACCGAAGATCACGGCTATTCGAATAGATAAACTTCCCTGCAGGGGTGCACCACATAACCCAACACGCTTGATCCCATTTGGCCGGACACACTTTTCTGGGTCATGCCCGGCCGCGAAAGATCAACACGTCGCAGCCCCACCTAGGCCAACAGAGAGGTCAGCACGTCGGTCTAAACCTAAGTGCACAGGGGTCTGGGCACATCGCCCTTAGCACACCTGCACGTTGCATGGGCGGCCGTAAGCAGAGCTAGCCCCCTTAATACAAGAGCAGGCTTACATTCCAATCCGGCGCGCGCCGCCCAGTCGCTGACGTCTAGAAGGCTCTGATACCACGACGTCGAGTGCCCATATCTTTCCCGCGTAGTTGGTTAGTGTGTATAGGCTAGTGGCCAGACTCAAATCAAATACCAAGATCTCGTTAAGCGTGTTATTATGAAGCAACCGCGAACACCGACCAGGGCCAGGCCCACCTCTCGCCTAGGTGGTCTCAACCTGCCCTGTCGCTCCGCCACAAAGATCCACACAGAGGGCCGTCGGGACAAAGGTCCTTTCAGCCCCCAATCCGTGAATCACTCGCGGGCACTCAACGAGCCGACCCGACTTTAATCACCATCTGTATAGTATGTATATATGTACAGTATATACCCGTGATCACCTCCCGAGTGATCATGGCCCAATAGTATAGCAAGGCAGACTGACAAGAATGTAGGGCCAATGATGATAAACTAGCATCCTATACTAATCATTTAGGATTGCGGGTAAGGTATCAATGACTGTAGCAACAATGACAGGCTATGCAATAGAATAGAGTAACCTAACAGTAACATGCTACACTACTCTAACGCAAGCATTATAGAGAGGAATAGGCGATATCTGGTGATCAAGGCGGGGGGGGGGGGGGGGCTTGCCTAGTGTCTCTGGCAAGAAGGACGGGTCGTCAACACCATAGTCGAACTGGGGGTCACCGACAGCCTCGGGGTCTACCGGAAAGACGTAACGAAGGGGGAACACAATAAATAACAGAGCAATCAAAGCATCACAAAGCGTAACATGGCAATACGCGGTGCTAGAGGTGACCTAACGCAGTAGGAGGTGATACCGGCAAAGGGGGAAAACGTCCGGGAAAGTATCTCCGGTGTTTTGCGTTTTCGGACAGATGAACCGGAGGGGGAAAGTTGCGTGTTCGCTATGCTAGGGATGTGTGGCGGACGAAGGGCTACATATCCGGATTCGTCTCATCGTTCTGAGCAACTCTCATGTACAAAGTATTTCCATCCGAGTTACGGATTATTTTATATTCATTTTCAAAGTTTATTGCATTTTCTAGAATTAATTTAATTCAAAAATAGAACAGATTATAATTTTGTCACCTAGTGCTATTATAGCCATAGTGTATGACAGGTGGGGACAGCGGGGTTGGGTTGACCCGGTCAAATGTTGACTGGTCAACATATGAATAGTGTAAGTGGGTCCCACATGTAATAGGCTTAGACTAATTAATTAACCAACTAATCTAAACTAAATTAGTTTAGACCTAATTAAACAAGGCCAGCCACACACTGCTGTGGCACAGCCCACGCGCACACAGCGCACACACACAACGCTAGGGAGTAACTCTATTACTTTTAACTCAAGATAGCATTTTGTGATTTTTGTAGGATTTAATCCATGCATTATCTGAAGCAAGTCCAATGGAACAAAATGAGGCTTGTTACGTCTACTTTCCGTTCATATAATTTTTACCCATGTTAGAACTTGTCTTAGCGCTATTTAGTGGAAGTTAAGAAGGCTAGTCATTGTAGAAATACAAAAGCTAGCTACTGCTATAGTAACTGAATGTTACTGTAAGCAGTGCTGCCGCCGATACTACATCAGTGAGGATGGCGTGCGACGTACGTTGGCACGTCTCCTTCGCACCAGACTTTGCCGCAGCTCGCACCGTCAACTTCGCTGACGGGGAGATCCTTCTCCGACGAGAGGCCCTCCGGCTCGTGCTGACCGACAAGAGGGGGGTCACGGTGGATGCGCGGTATCTCCGGGAGGGTGAAAGTATCGATATCGGGCAGATCGTGTCATTCCCATGCCACTTCGCGAGGATCCACGATCGAATTCTGGCGACCGATTCCGTGGTACACGGGGGCACGGCTCGTCACGATGGGGGCGGAGCGCGCGCGCCAGATCGACGCGTCGCGGGTCGGAGCTCCTGGGTCCCAAGCATCTTGGGTCCGCACCCGAGCATGGTGCCGCCGCCCGCCGCGGATGCGAGACACGTGGACGAAGATCAGAGGATCCATGGCGGGGAGGGGGGCGATGCGAGAGCTACAAAAACTCGATCCCGTGCGGCTCGCCCCATTCTGGACCTAGACGCCGCTCTGTCTCATCTGTGGGCGGCGCCACGAAACCCTAGATCGAAAATCAGGTCCTCCTTCCAGTGGTGGGAGGGGAAGATTGGAGGTGACCACAGATCGTTCACGGAGGTGGTAGCGTCCTCTCCAAGGGCCCCAACGATGGAGGAGCACGGCGGTTGTGGCTTCCGCGGGAACCGACGCGAGGGCTTCGGATCTGGACGGATGGGGCACGGCGCGGGACGCTTCGACCGTGGGCGCGGGAGAGGCCGCTTCTCCTGGTCCAGGGAGGCGGACGGCGACGACCACTCCGCCAACAAGCAAGCAGCATCGGTGACGGACGACACTGAGCGCTGGGACGACGCAGCGGAGCGAGCCAAGCGAGCCAGATCTGGGGGGGTATGGGTGGAGAAAAACCCTAACCCCACTGGATCTGAGGCGACGAACTTCAGGAAGAATCAAGCCGCCACCAACGATCAGCGTGCGGGCTCTTCGACTCAGGTGATCCCAACCAATGCTCATGAACATTGTGTGATTTGCAAAGCTTCTACTCATGCACCTGCTAGTTGTCCTCAAGTGTTCTGTGAGAGGTGCAGTAAGATGGGTCACTTAGCCTCTGTCTACACTGCTTTTTTACCATGGGAATGTGTGGCTCCCATGTGTGCTTTCCAAGCCAAAGGGCAAGGTTTCTTTTACATCCCTGATTCGTGCACAGCTAAACAGCTCAAAGAGAGAGCCACAAGTGTGGTTATTACTGTGATTGAAGGAAATGCTACTGTTAAGGAGTTAGAGGATGCTTTTTCTGATTACATAGGAACTAAATGGCGTTGTACTGCTCGCCCTATTGGTCCCCAAACCTATGTGATGCGCTTTCCGAATCAGAGAGATGTTAAGAAAGCATGCTACAATGATAGAATGACACTTAGATCCTGTGGGGTGGTAGTGAAAATTGTTCCATGGACAGCCAATATTGGGGCCAAGGGTGTGATGGAAATTGCTTGGGTTAAAGTGATTAATGTTCCTTTGGAGAGGAGAAATGAGAGAAACTTGGCTTATGTTTCCTCATTGGTTGGTGTTTCTTTGGAGATCGACATGGCCACCCTACATAAACCTGAATATGTACGGGTCCAGCTTGGATGTCGCAATGTTGATGAACTTCTTGAGGTGGCAGAAGATGTGCTTGGAATGCATTTCTTTGATTTCTTTTATGAGATAGAAAAGGTCTTGGTCCGTGACCCTGAAAGACAGGCTGGCACATCTCAAGTGGATTCTGCCAATAAGAACATGCCTATGGGGAAGCAAACTCCAAGTAGAGCTGCCCCCAATGCTTCAGAAAAGGAGAGAGGGTGGGAGTCCAGCAAATGCAATTTGCCTGGAAAATTTGCTCCTACAGACTCTGTTGAGAAAGATCAGGAGGAATCAGATGAGCAGAGGAGGATAACACTCTATTAATTGAAACCATTGCCCTTGAGGCTTGTAACAAAGAAGGGGAATTGAGATCTCAGGCACTCCTGGTTGTTGATAACAACAGGACATCTGCTGATGAGATCCAGGTATGCAAGGTTGTTTTATCTAATCCTGTTGTTGATATCCCCAATGAAAAAATACCTCATGCAAAGAAGGACAACTCATGTGTCCAGGTGGAAGAGATTGAGGGTGATCTGGAGGACAAGATGCAGGAAAAAGTGGAGTACATGGTACAGTATCCTACCTCACCTGATGATATGGGGGAGGTGATACCTACTCCTCCACTTATGTCTGAAGAAGTGATTAGATTCAGCATGAGGAACTTGCATAACATGGCTGGCAAAATACAGGACAAGGCTGTGGTTTTATCTAAGAAGAGAAATCTAGAAGGTACTTCCTCATGCCACAACTCTTTTGATGTTCTTACAAATCATGATCTTATGCTTAGGGCATCTAATATGGGTGTGATTATCCCTGATTCTAATTTCACCAGTGTGGATATTCTTAGAGAATTAGAGAGAGTGAGGGGGAATAATAGTGATGTACAGGTTCCTTCCTCTGATCAGGAAGGGGGGGTGTGATGTACATCACTAATGGAAAGGGTGATCAAAGTCCTGTTAGTACTGAATGGGGAGAAGAGGGGGATGATCTTGAGACCAACTTTATTCTTGTGAAATCCAGGAAAAAGAAAAGTCCTAAAGTTAAGATAAATATATCTAGACCTGTGACCAGGAGCCAAAAGCCTGCTACAGGAAAAGAGAAGGCCAAAACTAGTAGCCCTGTCTAGCATTACAGGGCCACCAGAGGGGGGGGAGGAAAAGTCATATTAAATGATAGGTATTTTTTGGAATTGTAGGGGGCAGGAAAAAAGGGGATGAGTTCCTGCCTATCCCATATGATCAGAGATCATTCCCTTGATTTTGTTTGCCTGCAAGAGACCCATAAGAAAAAGTTTTCGGACAGTTACTTCAGAAAGATAGACCCTCATAGTATGTTTGACTGGGATTGGATCCCAGCCATTGGGAAATCAGGGGGCATCCTTTGTGGAATGAAAAAGGAGAGGTTTGAAATTATTTCTTGTAGAAAAGGGAGATTCATTCTGCAAGTTTGCTTCTTGGATGTCAAAATCAAGAAAGTGTGGACACTGTGTACAGTATATGGTGCTGCTCATGAATGTGACAAGAATGATTTCTTAGTGGAGTTAGCAGATTTCTGCACTCACATTCAAACTCCTTTCCTTATTGGAGGTGATTTCAATATTCTCAGGCATTGTGGGGAGAAAAACAAGAACTGGCACCACTCCACCCACACTGACATGTTCAATTCAGTGATTAACTCTATGTGCTTGAGTGAAATCCATATGCATGGGGGTATGTACACGTGGACTAACAATCAAGCACACCCGACCTTAGAAAAGTTAGATCGTGTGCTGATGAGTAATGATTGGGAGACTATGTTCCCTCTTGTTAATGTTAGAAAGCTGGTTAGAGATATTTCAGACCATAATGCTCTCTTGGTGTCCTCGGACAATAATGTTGTACGAGTCCCACACACAAGAGAGTTCAGGTTCGAGCTGAGCTGGCTCAAATCTGAGGAGTTCCTTCCTTTGGTCGAGAAGATCTAGACCAAGAAGGTCGAGGCAAATGACCCTATTGATGTTTTGAACATCAAGTTGAAGAGGCTGAAAAAATTCTTTAAAGGATGGGTCTAATAAGTTTGGGAATGAGAGAATTAGGAAGAGAAATATCAAGGAGGAACTGGAGAAAATTGAGGAGCTGGAAGAAAGTGACAATCTCAACCCTGAGTTGCTGTGTAAAAAGCAAAGTTTGCTGGTAGAGCTCAATGAAATACTTGTTAATGAGGAATTGTACTTACTGCAACAATCCAAGGAGAGATGGTTGCTTAAAGGTGATAGTAACACAGCTTACTATCAGAAGATTGCTAGTGGAAATAAGAGAAAAAACACCATTCACTCTTTGAAGGTTGGTGACTAGGTCATTGAAGGAACTGAGAACCTTCTTAAACATGCAACTGAATTTTACAAAGAGTTGTTTGGGCCTGCTCCTGGAAATTTATTCCAAATGGACCCTGAGGTTTGGGATGAGGGAGAGAGGATTAGTGATGAGGATAATATGCTGCTAACTAGACCTTTCTCTGAAGAGGAAGTGAAAAAAGCTCTGTTTTCTATGAACAGCAATAGGGCCCCTGGCTCAGATAGCATTCCGGCCGAATTTTACCAACATTGCTAGGAGATAGTAAAAAATGACATCATGAGTCTGTTTCATGCTTTTCATGAGGGGACCCTGGATGTTTATAGGCTGAACTATGGTATCATTACCCTTCTTCCTAAGATTTCGGGAGCAGATAAGATTCAACAATTCAGGCCAATATGTCTGTTGAGATGCCCTTATAAACTGATTACAAAAGTTTTAGACAACAGAGTGGCCCTTTTTGCTGATATTCTGTTTAGCAAACATCAAAATGCCTTTATCAAAGGCAGGAACATTATGGATGGGGTCCTATCCTTGCACGAGGTTCTTCATCATACTTATGTTAAGAAAAAATGTGGTATTGTCATTAAGCTCGATTTTGAGAAAGCTTATGACAAGGTTAACTGGGACTTTCTTTTGCAGTGTCTCGAGCACAGAGGCTTTGGGAAGACTTGGTGCGAGTGGATGAGAAAGATCCTGCATAATGGCACAGTTTGTGTCAAGCTAAACAATACAATGGGTCCGTACTTTCAAAGCCACAAAGGGGTCAGGCAAGGAGACCCTGTTTCCCCGTTCCTATTTAATATTGCTGCTAAGTGCTTTTGTAAAATGGTGCTCCAAGCACAAAAAAATAATCTCTTTGTTGGTTTGGCCGCGGACCTGGTCGAGAATGGGGTAGCAATTCTGCAATATGCGGATGATACAGTCCTTTGTATTGAACATGACCCTGATAAAGCTGTGAATCTGAAGCTCCTTCTTTATATGTTCGAACTCATGTCGGGTTTGAAAATAAACTTCCAGAAGAGTGAGATTCTCTGTGTTGGAGGGGATGATAATATCCTGCAAACTTATGCAGATATCTTCAACTGTCAGATTGGCCACTTCCCTATGAAATATTTGGGGGTGCCAGTCAGTTATTCATCCATCCGAGGGGTGGATTGGGACTTTTTGGAAGCCAAATATATTAGCAGATGTGATTCTGGACTAGGGTGTAATGCATCCTCGGGGGGTAGACTGACGCTGCTGAATGCTAATATCTCCAGCATCGCCTATTATTACATGTCTATGTTCCTCCTGTCGAAGACCATTATTGACAGGTTGGATAAACACCGTAGAAGATTTTTTTGGCAAGTGTCTAAAAAGAGAAAACGCTACTATCTAGTGCGATGGACTCGTATCTGTAGATCGAAGGAGAAGGGTGGTTTGGGTGTGAAAGACTTACATAAACAAAACCTAAGCCTTCTGGCTAAGTGGTGGTGGAAGTTGGAGACCAAAACTGGTCTTTGGCAGGAGAATATTAAAGGTAAATATCTTGGTAGAGACACGGTAGCTTCTATCAAAACAAAGGTGAATGATTCGCCTTGCTGGAAAGCGATTATGAAGGTGAAAGACCTTTACATGGTTGGTAGAAGAATCACTATCCGATCTGGGAATATAGCGACAGTGTGGATCGATCCCATTGGTGATCAGAAACCGTTTAAGGATATGTTCCCTCAGCTATTCGCAATCTGCAATTTCCCTGAATGCACTGTGGAAAAATGTCGGGATGTAGATCCTGTAACTTTCTTTCGGAGGAGATTAAGCAATGAGCTCAAAGAGCAATGGCAGCAGGTGGCTGCCGCTGCTAGGGGCAGCTGTGTTTCTGATGAATCAGATTGCGTTAAATGGGGCCTGGGTCCCAAAAAGTCTTTACAACTAAATCGGTTTATTCTTTCTTGGAAAAAAACATCACAGGATGCAATTTTGGATGGATTTGGAAGGCTGGCATTCCATTAAAAATTAAGATTTTTATGTGGCAACTATTCCAGGATGCCATCCTTACTCGAGAGGTGATGAAAAAAAGAGGGTGGAAGGGAAACCCGAAATGTTCATTCTGTGGTGAGAATGAGACGTCTCAGCATCTCTTCTTTACCTGTCCTATTGCTAGGGTAACCTGGAGAAGTGTTGCCTGTATGCTCGGCACAGATTTGTGTCTGAACAGTTTGTGGCAGGCTTACTCTTGGTGTTATGCTTACTTTCCAAATGGGGAGATTTTCTACACAGTTGGCATTGCTGCCTTGTGCTGGGCTATTTGGACATGTCGTAATGGTGTAACGTCCGAATCTAGACATTTGCAAACACCTTTTGAATGCTGCTTCTCTATGTGTGCTTTTCTTGATTACTGGGCAAGACTGTTGAAGCAAGAGGATGCAGTGGACCTGCGAACTGGTGTGGACATGCTGAAGAACAGTGCATCGAGGCTGATGCGCATCTGCGCTGCGACTGATGATCGAGAAGCTCGCTGAGGATCTACTAGAGGGAAGGGTGACGCTTCATCAGATAGATGCATGCTTCCGACGGTCATCTTTTACCTTGGTTTTATGTCTCACTCCTGAAGTTTCTCCCCTGTGCGGGACGATCATTTTGGTGCTCGCGTGTGAGCCGTATGGGTGGTTGCCCCATCTGAAAACTTTAACTGTCTTGGGGTCGCCGGGTTTTTGCCCTACAGTGGGTTATCTTGATGGCGAGTGCTTACAGTAGGTTTCCCGGCGATGCTTAAACCCGCTCTCCCCTCTCCCGTCTCATTCTGTGGACTTGGTTTGTATTTCCGTTATGTCGCAGTAATGGAAAGGGGTTATGCCCGGTTCAAAAAAAACTGAATGTTACTGTAGCCGTGTAGCATAGCAGCAGACAGCGGCTGCGGGAGCAGCAAAGCTGCAGCGAAGCAAGCGGCAAGCACACGGCCGCGCATGCTGGGCGCAGGGAGGAACGGACGCGAGGCGTGGGCGGCCGCGGCGCGAGCAGTGGCACGGGTTGAGCGCGGCCACGGCTCCGGCGGCGACCAGAGCAGACTGCAGCAACGCAGCGGCAGTACAAAACAGCCAAGCAGTAGAGTAGAGCAAGGAGCAGCAGCAGGTAGCAAGCAACGACAGCCGAGAAAAAGTAGTGGCACAGCAGCAGGCACGCGGGCGCGGCCAAGGCCCGGCCTGCGCGGGCTGGGCGCGGATGTTCAGGGGCACGACGGACGGGTGAGCGCGAGCTCGGGCAACGGCTGCTACGGCGATAGATCGACGGGGAAAAGAGGGGAATCGGCCCGGGGCTCACAGCGGGGATCGGTGGCGAGGTCGAGAAGGCCGGGGAAGGTCGGGACGCGATGAATCCGCCGCCAAACAGGGCCGGCTGGCCTTGAGGACGATGTCCGTTGGCGACAAGCGGGGGCCTTCAGCTCGAACTTGCCCTCGCAGGTGAAGTGGACGACGGAGGCGCGTCTCCTGGAGACCTTGGAACGACGAACGCTGGCCGGTGGACACCGTGACGACGAAGAAGACGATGAGCGCGGTGACAGTAGCTCGGGCGCGAGGAAAACCGAGAGGGAGAGGGGCAAGAGCGGGGAGGGGAGGCGATCTAGGGTTCGGGGCGCCGCGGGGCAGGTCTTGTAGGCGTCGGGGAGCTGCCGGATGGCTGCCCCGTGGCCATCGGCGCCATGGACGGACGCTCTGCGTCCACGGTGGCTGCATGAACAGGGAGGAAGGGGATGAACGGGTGTTGGGATGGCCTTGCCAATTTGGCCTAGTGGCCGAGAGGAACAGGGGGGCCTTTTCTTTTCTATTTGGTTTTTTTCTTTTTAAAACTTATCGGTTTTCTTTTTTTTAGTTTCATTTTACTTTTAGTTTTATAAAATATAACACTAGCCCCTAAATTAGTATTTAGTAAATAGGCCACTACCATAATTAATTTGGTACATTAATTAAATAGTTGGCATTTGTTTATTTAATTAAAAGCATTTAATAAATGTTTTCAGCTATAGTTTTATTTATTTTAAAGTATTCAAACATTTTATAAAGGTGTAGTTTTTCTACCATAATTACCTATGCATTATTTGGCATTACACGAATATTTTAGTTTTAATATTTGAAAACTTTCACCGTTTGACTTTAATTCAAATTTAATTTTAATCTGCCTTAAACTAACGTGAGTTTATGGACAGTAACCGAGGGGACGTGGCATCATTAGCAAAGGTTCACTGTAGCTTAATTATCCGGGCGTCACATGATCACCTGCATCGTTTTTATGTTGTACTACTATAGTAGCCTAGGCTAGTCATAGTGGAAAGTAACTTAGACGACTCCAGTAACTCTATGGTTACCCTAAGAGCAAGTACTACCTCCGTCCTGGTTTACTCTTCCAATTTTGCAGTATCAAAATTTGACCATAGATTTAACCACTGTTCAAGATATCTTCCGATATTCCGATAAATCGACCGATTTATCGCTTATCAGTGTTTGACCGTTAGGATAAATCGGCCGATAAATCAGCCGATATGGCGATAAATCAGTTGATATGCCGATAAACTGGCCGATTTACCCCTTATCATGGGTCGACCGATAAGTTCCCGGTAAGCGATATCCCCAACATTGGATTTAACTGACAAAATATTAATACATGTCACTAAGAACTATATCATTGGATTCGTATTTGAACATAAATTCATATGGTGTAATTTTTAGTGACATGCATTGGCATTTTCTTAGGTAAATCTATGGTCAAAATTTTATACTAAATACGAGGTAGTATTCCCTCCGTCCCAAAATTCTTGTCTTACATTTGTTTGGATACGGATGTATAAAAGGGCAACCTGGTGCATGTAGCTCCCGCTTGCGCAGGGTCCAGGGAAGGGTCCGACCACTTTGGTTCTATAGTACGCAGCCTTTCCCTACATTTCTGTAAGAGGCTGTTTCCAGGACTTGAACCCATGACCTCATGGTCACAAGGCAGCAGCTTTACCACTGCGCCAAGGCTCCCCTTCTTGGATAAGGATGTATCTAACACTAAAATGTAACTAGATACATCCGTATTTAGACAAATTGAAGACAAGAATTTTGGGACGGAGGTAGTAAAAAAGTGGGCTATGTAGGCTAAAACATGTGCCAAATTCACTTGTGATGCATTTGACATCGATGCCCCTCCATTGCTCACCTGGTGTCCCAATCTGGATCACCTACTTTGCTCCGGTGCCAAATTAACTCACGCAATGAAAAAACACTACGTGGGCGAGAGAGAGGACCGAGGCAATAAAAAAACACTTCTTTGGGAGAGTGAGAGACTGGTGTAGTTGGTTTGATTGATTTGTTTATACATGTGGGTCTGTGTGCACAGCAGTGCCAACTCTCTCACATTGCGAGAGCGGTGCCAACATCTTTTGATTTGACATCGATGTGTATTATGTGGCATACTTTTGCGAAATATGGCATTGGCCACATAGTGGAAGGCAACAAATGCCCAAGCTCTTCACGTGCTCCTAGTTAAATGAGAGGAAACAGAGAGAGAGAGAGAGAGAGTGTGTGAAAAAAATATCACTAGCCAGCCAACCCTATCGTATGAGCGAATGATATTGGTACCTCTTGATGGCACGACAATCTTATACAGCCAGCTGCTCTAATATGTTATCTTCTTTTGAAGATAAAAAAAGACCCGAAAGTGAAACATGTGCTGCGCTATAACAATCTCATCGAATGCCTTGATCTCCATCTTACAGAAATTGATTTGATCGACTACCGAGGCAGCACATCTGAGATTAAATTGGCCAGGTTCTTTGTTCTGGAGGCAAGTGTGCTCAAGCTAATGAGGTTTGGCGTTCTCTGGAGCAACAATGAACGGCGTGCTGATCATTGCAAGCGTCTAAGCCTAAATGACAAAGTCTCCGCAGAAGCTGAATTTGTTTTTGAAACATCAAGTGGCTAGAGACTCAAAAACTTATTTGCCCATTAGTGACTTGTCAGGGCAGTGGATTTTAGTTTGTACGATAATGCTGCATCCACCTAAAGTAACGAAATTTCTTACGTAAACTTCCTAGTAATTCCCTCTTCGTAGGTGCAGCATTACTCCTAACATTTGTAATATTAGTTTGAAACTTGTAATATTGCTGTGTCCTATTCCTGCGTTTTCAAAATCCTGCGAATCTAATAGGTCCTGAGTTGGTGATGATGTTGTGCCTCCCATCTTTCACCAATAGCCATCGGATCTAGATCTGACGCATACAAACCAAGCTTCTCCATTTTTGCAAAAAGATGCCCGCACTTGTTTCCTATTTACAAACAACTCCTTGTCTCTCACAATCAGCCTTATCTCCTCCCCACCACATCTAGAAGGCCATGGAAAAATCTGGTGCGATGGCCGCTGCTGGCGCCGTCCACCCCCAATCTTGGTGTTCCGTGCAATGCACAGGAATCTACGCATGGGGAATTATGTCGAACATGCCTAGTTGTAAGCAGGCTAGCTCTACAGCCATGATGATAGTGACTGCAGGCGGTGAGGCTGACTATGGTATACCGAACACGGTGCCTATACTCAGGTGTCATCTCCGGCGCAGGGTCTTGTCACTTCACTGTGAGGAGCAGCACGTAATAATTTGACGAAGGGGTAGTACAGTGCTAGTACTCCTACTACATTGGTAGTACTACTACTAGTACTAGTAGTGTCGTGGAATTGTCACGGCAGATGTCTTAGTGTAAGGACTTAGTCGTGAGGCTAACGCATCTATGTTGTAGCTTGAGAGGGGTTGATCGGGACGAGAGACGCAACACACAAGACAAGGATTTAGACAGCTTCGGGCCCCGGGAAACATCATCCGGTAATAGACCTACATGCTGTTTGTGGCTAGGTCTCAATATGCTCATGAGGGAGACGTCGTATCTCCGACTCTCTTCTAGTTGGGTATAGCCCTAGAGATTGTTTCTTGCTCGTACTCTTGGGGTGCCCTGCCCCTCCTTATATAAGTTGAAGGGGCGGGTTACATGTAGAGTCCATCTCGGACTAAGACTTAAACTATTCTGACTTCTCGTCACGGGCCTCTCTACGTGGGCTTCTTAACATCTTGGGCTTCTTCCAATCTGGCTTACAATCCGACTTACGGTCTGGCTTACGATCTGACTTACCATCTGGCTTACCGTCTGGCTTACCATCTGGCTTACCATCTGGCTTACCGTATGGCTTAACATCTGCCGGCTTAACTGTCCGGCTTACATGACTGTGTCTGCCGGGTTACATGACTATGTCTGTCGGGTTACATGACTGTGTCTGCCCAGTTACATGACTATGTCTGCCGGGTTACATGACTACGTTTGTCGGCTTACAATGCTTAATTGTTCCCACCAGCTTAACCTGCTTAACTGTTCCCGCCGGCTTATAGTCTGCCAGGTCACTAATGAAACATCCAATCCCAGCCGGGTCATACCGCGGGATATATCCCGACATTAGCCCCTAGTTTAATTTGGATTCATCCATGTTAAATTGATCCTGTAAAACAAACACAAGAACAATTTTGACAGATTATGCTCCGGGTTAAAAGCTCTTGTAAGCCAGCACCTGGTCATCCTCAATTCCTTGGTATTTCCTTTTTTTAGAAAATCCGGGTCAATAGACCAGCTTCATAATAAAAAACATTGGTCATGAAATACTCATCTGATTTTCAGCCAGCTTGAAGATGTAGAACTCCATTATATTCATATCACTTATAGCCCCCAAGTGCCGGGTCATTACGAAATAATGAGCAGGGACTTTGTAAATATGATTATGTAAACTTGAACAGCAACGTGTAGCCCCCAAGGTCCGACTTAGTAAGATAATACTGAGCTGGAACTTTGTATATAATTATTGATAATAACATCACATGATGTAATCTCCACCATGGGGCTTGAACCCACGTCCATAAGGTTAAGAGCTTTGTACTCTACCAACTGAGTAGTGGATCTTTCAATATAATGGACTGAGGCTTGTGCACCTTGAATTTTTGAAAGGAGTAATTGGTAGCCCCCAAGGACCGGCTCATTACAATGGGATGAGTCGGTTCTTCAATAAGGCCAATAAAAATGACTTTGCATTAGCCCCCAAGTGTCATGGTGCATGCTTGTAGCGACATGAGACTTGCATATTTGATGTAATCTCAACTTGAATAATGTAGCCCCCAAGTGCCGGGTCGTAAGCCTGCAGCGACTCGGGACTATTCCCTCCATTGTAAAAATAAATCATGTCCATTGTTAAAATAATAACCGTTGCGCTGAAGCGACTTTGAAGACCTCCATCATAATATTGGCTATTGATAACCATAATAAAAATCCAGCCATGTTGACTATTAAAGATTTGAATAATATAATTCGGTTTGGAAAACCGGTTCCTGTGATATTGAATCGTACTGCCGGTTTAGGATACCTGTGTAGTAAGGGTGGTAACCCAATCTTTAGAAGCCAAAACTTCCAAATGTTTATGATTGTCATATGACGGCGACTTATCATACAAAGTCAAGCCGGGTTAATCGAAACCACATATGTGCTTCAGATATGAACAAAAAGGCCTCAAGACAAAATCAAAGATTGCTTTCAAACAAAACTTAAGTCAAATAGAAAGAAAAAAATCGAGGCTTCTGATTCGAATACGATCAGTAAACCGTTCCAAAGGGGTTAAGCTAGGTTTCGAATACAATCATGTAGCCCCCAGTGCCTTTCGCGTTGCGCCGATCAAGAGGGTACCGACAGCTATGTTCTCTTTGGTTCGAATACGACCTATGTTTGAACAGGAAGCCCCCAAATGACCTTGAGAGTTTTTTAACGACTCTGATTCAAATACGATCAAAGTCGGACCCAAAAGGGGTTAAGCTATGATTCGAATACGATCAAGAAGCCCCCTAGTGGGTTTGGCATTGCACCAATCAAGAGGGTACAAACAGCTATGTTCTCTTTCGTTCGAATACGACCTATGTTTGAACAAGAAGCCCCCAAATGAACTTGAAGCAGGGTACCTATGTTTGGAGCTGTTCTTTGCAACAGACTCTCTTTGGTCCCTTTAATTTTTCCTGAGACCTCGAGCTTTGCGAGAGATAAATTCTTCTTGAACCTGAATTTCTCCGGATAGCTTTTAAACTGGCAGCATTTATTGAGCCATGTCATTGTAGCCCCCGAGTCTTAAGACGACTCAATGAATTGACTTGAGATTCTCCACAGTTGACCGTGATATAGACCGGTTCGAGTCTTGCATGGGACAACTTACAAGCTAAAGTAATTGCTCTTCTAAAGAAAACAATATAAAATGTACTGGATGGATTTCACCTGATATGTCAGGCCGGTAATTATTCATCGTAGAGTTGATGATCACCATGGTGAAGCTGAAATCAATCACGGGTGAGCCGGCCGCGGGAGCAGAGAGATAAACCGGCCGCGGCGTTGTAAGCCCGTGCAAACAGGCGAAGTCGGCTGCGGGCGCGGATGACGAGTCAGTCGCATGTGTTGATGTAGCGGGGCGGCAACTCGCGCAGGACGAGCGTAGTACATCCGCGTGTGTTGATCTAGTAGGGGCAGCGACTTGCGCATGCATCCGTCCAGCAGCACAGCACAGACAAACTAGTACAAAAATATTGGCGCATGCCCTTTTGCGACACCTTTGTAATGAATAATGGTCCTGCGAAAAAATACCACAGACCAGAGTAATTGTTCTCAAACAAAGTATGTGCTGCTGATTTTATTTTGAGTGGACAGATGAACTATGTTGCACTCGTGAGGTCGCCTGGCGTATAGTGAACAGGATGGAGACCCCTGGGCCAGCTGAGTCACGGACCCCTTTTTTCTTTTCTTTTTTAGATCTCATATGAGCGCCTGGCTACTTTTCTTCAGGTACCCAACCGCAGCTGCTGGGGAATAGGCAAATTGGCGGTGTGGAGGACGCCTAGCAGAGGTAGCTTGGCGCGCCGACGCAGCTCATGGGCGGATGCAGGCGACTCTCAGGCGCATCGGCACAAGCGGAGGCCGGCTCTCAAGCGGCGCGAGTTCGTCCAGCGACTTGGCGCGGGACAGCGGAGGAGGCGAGTCAGAGCAGCGACTCAGTCTGAGCGTGCGAGTGGCGGGTCGATAACTGCGCTAGCGACTTCGTGAAGGTACCTGGCGCGTCGATGTAAGGGCGGCTCAGAGGCCACTCAAGGCAATGGGGACGGATGGCACGGGCGGCTCTGGGCCGAAACGTGGGCAGCGGTTTGAGCTATAACAGCGATGGAGAGGCACCGGTGACTTAGCACAGGGCCGCGGTTGTTTTGTTTGACAACTACACCCGTCAACGGGCTGGAGCCTGCGGGCGAGCGGTAGTGGGCGGCTTGGCGCGTCGATGTAAGGGCGACAGGCTGCTCAAGGCTGAGGCGGCTCGTGGAGGCACCAGCGAGGTGGGACCGCAGCTTGCGGAGACGCTGGTGAGGCCAAGGCGGCTCGTGGCCCGGCGGAGCAGCCGAGGCGGGTTGAGGCAGTCGGCAGAGAAGGTGCAGCGGAAGAAGTGGCCGACAGCCCGTCATCGGCGGCTCGGGGCCAACGGTAGTGAAGGGGCTGTGGCAGCTCGACAAGAGTGCGGACTGGCCCGGAGGCAATGCGGACGCAGCGCTGGAGGCCCGAAGAATCCTTAGGAGAGGGGCGGACCGGCGAGTCGACGAAGTTCCTTTAGGACGGCACAGGTGCAGTCGGAGGCCATTGACCCGACGACAGGGCGGACGGCGGTTCTGCAGCTTGAAGACGTGGCTGCGGACAGCAACTGAAGCCTGAAGGTAATTAAATCTTTGGATGATCTTAGGCAGAGGACTAATTTTCCTTCACCACGTCCCCTTCTTTTCTTTTTCTTTCTTTAGGTGCGTGTGCTCAAAATCATTCGGCCATTTGCACAAACTGCTCCACATCCGTGTCAGCATTTGCACAATCAGTATAAATGTGGAGCACCACGTCTTCAGCTAGCACTATGGAGTACTAGTAAACTGCTCCACATCCGTGTCGGCACCAGCGACGGTACGCTTTGCAATAACTCTGACGGTTTTAACACTGGCTGATGCACAGTTTTTCTCAGATCCTTCCTGGAATGACGGAGTAACAGTACAGAATCAGCAGGTGGTCCAGTGGCGGGGGCGGAGGATGAGCCCGTTGTGGTGACTTTGGCAGACTGCGGTCCGTGGGCGCGCGGCGGCTGCTCGCGGGCTGGGACGAAGGCGAGAGCAATTTAACTCGGTCATGGCTCAAGCGAAGCACGCCGGCGACTCGACGAAGGACTGGAGTGGTTCAGCAAAGCGGCCGGCGTGGGCGGCGAGCTGGCAAGCATCTTAAGCACGGAGACGGCGGCCAGCCAGCGCGGGCGGCTCCGAGCAGTGGAGATCGAGCCCTGCAACTTGAGCACGAGGCAAAGCGGTTTAGCGCAGAAACCAAGGGTCGTTGTGCGGACGGATGACGAGGCCCGACGGCGAATCGGAAAGACAGCAACTCAGCGACTCAAGGCCAAGATGGAGGAGGCGAGTTCCAGCGGAAGACGTCTTAACAGCGGCCGGGTGCGGTGCGGGCCGACGCGAAGGTTATGGAAGGAGCACGCGGTGACCCCAGCTCCGAACCGGCGGCACGGTGGCGGTTTGTAGGCGAGGTGTGGGGCGACTCGGATGAGGCGGACACAACAGCGGCTTGGAAGAAGCGGACACGAGTCATACGACGCATAGCTCGGAGGTGATAACGCGGCTTGAGGCCAGTTTGACGAGTCGGCGAGGTAGAATGAACCTGGGGTGCTCGCAGGGCAGTAGTGGGCCCATTCAGAATTGGCGGCGACTGGGATACGGCGGCTCTTGACAGCAGAAACGCATGGCATGAGGCGGAGTGGAGTCCGAGGTGAATTGGCTCTGGCGGCTCACCTACCGGGTTGCCGAATTTGGTGACTTAAACTTAGAGTAGCACTAGGCGGGTTTTAAAGAAGACTGCGGCAGCGGCGTGACGGGTCACAGGGGCCATGAGGCAACCGAATCCGGATCGTAGGCATCTTGGACAATTCACGTCCGTCTCTCTCTCTTTCTTTGTCTTTTTCCTTGCTGTTGATGGTTAATCCGCAAACCAAAAAACGAAGCAGCGAGTTACCGATGGAAACTTGACACGCCGAGGCCAAAATAGGCCATAGAGGGAGATGATGGTGTCGGTGACTTGCGGCAGCCATTAGATCGAAGTTGATACAGATCTTTTCCAACCGGCTCTTTTCTTCATCCGGATGCAAACTTCTCAAACCCTAGATGGAGTCCCTCCAAGAACTCTACACCACCGTGCGCGAGCCCCACGGTGGGCACCAACTATCGTGGAATTGTCACGGCAGATGTCCTAGTGTAAGGACTTAGTCGTGAGGCCAACGCATCTATGTGGTAGCTTGAGAGGGGTTGATCGGACGAGAGACGCAACACACAAGACAAGGATTTAGATAGCTTCGGGCCCCGGGAAACATCATCTGGTAATAGTCTTACATGTTGTTTGTGGCTAGGTCTCATTATGCTCATGAGGGAGACGTCGTATCTCCGGCACTCTTCTAGTTGGGTCTAGCCCTATAGATTGTTTCTTGCTCGTCCTCTTGGGGTGCCCTGCCCCTGCTTATATAAGTTGAAGGGGCGGGTTACATGTAGAGTCCATCTCGGACTAAGACTTAAACTATTCTGACTTCTCATCACGGGACTCCCTACATGGGCTTCTTACAATCTGGCTTACAATCTGACTTACAGTCTGGCTTACGATCTGACTTACCATCTGGCTTACCGTCTGGCTTACGATCTGACTTACCATCTGGCTTACCGTCTGGCTTAACATCTGCCGGCTTAACTGTCCGGCTTACATGACTGTGTCTGCCGGATTACATGACTGTGTCTGCCGGGTTACATGACTATGTCTGCCGGGTTACATGACTATGTCTGCCGGCTTACAATGCTTAATTGTTCCCGCCAGCTTAACCTGCTTAACTGTTCCTGCCGGCTTATGGTCTGTCGGGTCACTAATGAAACATCCAATCCCAGCCGGGTCATATCTCCGTCCGAGTCATACCGCGGGGTATATCCCCGACAAGTAGCACCACAGTCTGGATTTAGGAGTACTACCACGTCCTTCTGGATTTTAGTATTTGGCTAGCAATATCTAGTAATGCATGTCACAAAAAATGTACTACTCCCTCTGTAAATAAATACATGGTGTTTTATTCCTATCGGCGAGAGAACTTAATGTCTTTTTGCTAACTAGAGTACTAATAGGATTACATGCAATGAACTAAACACTGCATGTCATGTTTGGTAGTCTCAAGTCCTTGAAAGCATGCATGGCCCACATCTCTCATTGGTTGATATGTCACGAAATAAGAAACAAGGAGGGAGTTAATGCACCGTGCCTAAGTGTTTTGGGATTATTTGGTTTCCGTAAGGTGACTTACAAAACATTTTTGTTTATATGCATTAACATTTTATTAGTTAAATCAAAGGTAAAAACTTGGCGCAAAATGCAAAGGGGAGCAATAAACCAGTAAACATCAAACTTCTCTCGTTTGGCCCCAACTAGAGGTCCGGTGAGATGACTATACTGCACCAGCACGGAGGGGGACGGAGCTTCATTGACTTACGGCAACTGCCTTTGGGTGAATGACACATGGGCCCAAGGGGTGGCTGGCCCACCTATCATACAGCCAAAGGCAGGTGCAGTAGAGGGCCAAGGATTAGTACGAAATCCTACGCACCTACGCACGCTAACCAAGGGCAAGAGGGATCACTCGAATCACAAGATCAGTTGACTAGAAGCTAAGCTAGACCCATGGAGGCGATGAGCGCGAGCATCAGCCGGCTGTGCCAGATGGTCCACGACGCCGGCCTGCGGCTCGGCACCGAGGAATGTCTCCAGGTAGTATTGCTTGAGGCCGCCAGGGCGAGGGGCTGCTTGGACGATAGCTTCGTCTCCTTGTTCGACGAGGTCCTCGTTGGTTTCCTCGACAAGTTCACCATCGTCAAGAAGCTCGCGGAAGACTTTGACGTACGCCTCCAGCCGGCGCGCCCAGGCTCTGCGATGCCCGCCACCCTCAACAGCAACTATGGGGACAACCTCTTCGATGCACTGGTGGCCCTGCGACTGCCCGCCGTCGCACCGGAGAATGTCCACCTCGAGGTCGCGCTCGCTGCGCAACGCCTCGCGCAGCAAGACACCATCAACATAATCACCCACGTCTACGCGCAAATCGTCCACAAGGACTACTACATGCAAGAGGAGGACGATAGGACGCTGGCCTTCTTGGACCGCAGGTGAGGGAGTCCTGGACTAGGGGGTGTCCAGACAGCCGGACTATCATCGTCCGCCGGACTCCAAGACTACGAAGATACAAGATTGAAGACTCCGTACCATGTCCGGATGGGACTTTCCTTGGCGTGGAAGGCAAGCTTGGCGATACGGATATGTAGATCTCCTACCATTGTAACCGACTTTGTGTAACCCTAGCCTTCTCCGGTATCTATATAAACCGGGGGGCTTTAGTCCGTAGGACACAACATACATTACAACAATCATACCATAGGCTAGCTTTAGGGTTTAGCCTCCTTAATCTCGTGGTAGATCCACTCTTGTACTACCCATGTCATCAATATTAATCAAGCAGGACGTAGGGTTTTACCTCCATCAAGAGGGCCCGAACCTGGGTAAAACATCGTGTCCCTTGTCTCTTGTTACCATCCGCCTAGACGCACAGTTCGGGACCCCCTACCCGAGATCCGCCGGTTTTGACACCGACATTGGTGCTTTCATTTAGAGTTCCTCTGTGTCGTCACCGATAGGCTCGATGGCTTCTTCAATCAACAACGCTGTCCAGGGTGAGACTTTTCTCCCCGGACAGATCTTCCTATTCGGCGGCTTCTGACTGCGGGCTAATTCACTTGGCCATCTGGAGCAGATCGAAAGCTACACCCCTGGCCGTCAGGTCAGATTCGGAAGCCTAAACTTCATGGCCGACATCCGCGGGGACTTGATCTTCGACGGGCTCGAGCCACAGCTGAGCGTGCCGCACTGTTACGATGGGCATGATCCAGCTCTGCTGCCGAACAATGCTTTGGTGGCCGCACAAGAATCCGCTCCGGCCCTTAGACCGGAGCCGATCGCCCAGATCGAGGACCGGTGGTTGGACACCGCCTCGAGGGCTTCAACTTCCACGGCGATGGAGCTGAACACTAACCTTGTCCCTCGCGAAGCTTGTGACTCCGAGGTGCCGGACTCCTTGCCGGACTCCGGACCTCCCACGCCCCTGCCAATCGAATCTGATTGGGCGCCGGTTGTGGAATTCACCGCCGCGGACATCTTCCAACACTCGCCCTTTGGCGACATCCTAAATTCGCTAAAGCACCTCTCGCTATCCGGAGAGTCCTGGCCGGATTATGGCCAGGATGGTTGGGATACGGACGACGAAGAAATTCAGAGCCCACCCACCACCCACTTTGTAGCCACTGTCGACGATCTAACCGACATGCTAGACTACGACTCCGAAGACATCGACGCTATGGACGACGATGCCGGAGACGAACAAGAACTAGCGCCTACAGGGCACTGGAAGACCACCTCGTCATACGACATATACATGGTGGACACCCCAAAAGATGGGGACGGAGAAGAAGCAGCGGAGGCAGATTCCTTAAAGAAACAGCCCAAGCGCCGGCGTCAGCGGCGCCGCTCTAAATCCCGCCACAGCAAGAATGGAGATTCCGGCACAGGAGATAATAATACCCCAGAGAGTGCCGAAGATAATCCCCTCCAGCAAGACTCAGCGCAGGAGGATGCAGAAGCAAGCCCTCACGAGAGGGCGGCAGACAAAGAGGTCGAGGAATATAACTATATACCTCCCTCCGAAGACGAGGCAAGCCTCAACGACGACGAATCGTCGTGCCCAAGGATCCCGTCGAACAAGAGCGTTTCAAACGCAGGCTTATCGCCACGGCAAATAGCCTAAAGAAAAAGCAGCAGTAGCTTCAAGCTGATCAGGACCTGCTGGCCGATCGATGGACCGAGGTCCTCGCGGCAGAAGAGTGTAAACTCGAACGCCCCTCCAAAAGCTACCCAAGACGCAAGTTGCTCCCCCGATTAGAGGAGGAAGCATACATACCTTCATCACCAGCGCATGATACGGCAGACCGACCACCCCGTGGTCGCGACAGAGAGGCATCCAGGCCCTCCACCAAGACCGTACCCCGACATCGCTCCAAAAGTGCGAAGCCAAGAGGGAACGCGCCGGACTTGCGAGATATATTGGAGGACAAAGCAAGGCAATCCAGATCCATCTACGGATCACGGGGGCGCCCCATGACCCACGACGAATACCGTCGCGCCAGATACAATAACTCCGGCCGGGCCGAACACAGCAGACGACGCTCTCTCGAGCTACGTCGTGATATTGCCCAATATAGAGGCGCCGCACACCCGCTATGCTTCACTGACGAAGTAATGGACCATCAAATCGCTGAAGGGTTTAAACCCGTAAACATCGAATCCTACAATGGCACAACAGACCCCGCGGTTTGGATCGAAGATTATCTCCTTCACATCCATATGGCCTGCGGCGACGATCTCCATGCCATCAAGTATCTCCCACTCAAGCTTAAAGGACCAGCTCGGCATTGGCTTAACAGCTTGCCCGCAAAGTCAATTGGGTGTTGGGAAGACCTGGAAGCCACATTCCTCGACAACTTCCAGGGCATGTATGTGCGGCCCCCAGACACCGATGACCTAAGCCACATAATTTAGCAGCCAGACGAATCGTCCAGACAATTCTGGACACGGTTCTTGACAAAGAAAAACCAAATCGTCGACTGTCCGGATGCAGAGGCCCTCGCAGCCTTCAAACATAACATCCGCGACGAGTGGCTAGCCCGGCACCTGGAACAGGAAAAGCCAAAATCCATGGCAGCCCTCACGTCATTAATGACCCGCTTCTGCGCGGGAGAGGATAGCTGGCTAGCTCGCAGCAACAACCTCAGTAAAAATTCTGGCAGTCCGGATACTAAGGACCACAATGGTAGGTCGCGTCGAAGCAAAAATAAACGCCGCATTAACGGCGACGATAAGGAGGATACGGCAGTCAACACCGGATTTCGAGGCTCTAAACCCGGTCAGCGGAAGAAGCCATTCAAAAGAACCACTCCGGGTCCGTCCAATTTGGACCGAATACTCGACCGCTTATGCCAGATACACGACACCCCTGAAAAGCCAGCTAATCACACCAACAGAGATTGCTGGGTGTTCAAGCAGGCAGGCAAGTTAATTGCCGAAAACAATGACAAGGGGCTAAACAGCGACGAGGAGGAAGAGACCCGACCGCCGAACAATAGAGGACAGAAGGGTTTCCCCCCACAAGTGCGGACGGTGAACATGATTTACGCAACCCATATACCCAAGAGGGAGCGGAAGCGTGCACTAAGGGACGTATACGCGATGGAGCCAGTCGCCCCGAAGTTCAATCCATGGTCCTCTTGTCCGATCACTTTCGATCGAAGGGACCATCCGACCAGCATACTCCATGGCGGATTCACCGCATTGGTTTTAGACCCAATCGTCGATGGATTTCACCTCACGAGAGTCCTGATGGACGGCGGCAGTAGCCTAAACCTGCTTTATCAGGATACAGTGCGCAAGATGGGCATAGACCCCTCAAGGATTAAACCTACAAAGACAACCTTTAAAGGCGTCATACCAGGTGTGGAAGCCAATTGTACAGGCTCAGTCACACTGGAAGTGGTCTTCGGATCCCCGGATAATTTCCGGAGCGAGGAGTTAATCTTCGACATAGTCCCATTTCGCAGCGGCTATCACGCTCTGCTCGGACGAACCGCGTTTGCAAAGTTCAATATGGTGCCGCATTATGCATACCTCAAGCTCAAGATGCCATGCCCTCGTGGAGTCATCATGGTCAACGGAAATACGGAACGCTCCCTCCGAACGGAGGAACATACAGCGGCTCTCGCGGCAGAAGTACAGAGCAGCCTTCTAAGGCAATTTTCGAGTCCGGCCGTTAAGCAACCGGATACAGCCAAACGCGCCCGAAGCAACACCAACCAAGACCACCTGGCACGATCCGAGCACGCGTAGCAATGCATCCCTAACCCCCACCCTCGCACCATCGCAAGATCAACCCTCTGCGTACATAATTACGCTTTGGAGATACCATGGGCGTAGGGGAAGGGGCACGACCACAATAGACCCAAAGTGCGGCTCGACCACACAAGGGGCTCGCAAGTGTGCTACTTTTTCTTATTATTATTTTCTTTCTTTGTATACACAGGACTCCGTTAGCCAGAGGCCCTGTCCGGCGGTGAACCTGCCGAACTCATGATACAACAGCTGGGGAAGAAACAATGCGGCGACTAACACTCAGGTGGTCTCAATTACGAGCATTAAATTTGATTATATACACCATGTCCGCAGCCCATCCCTGGAGGGGGACATGTTTAACTAGTCCAAAACCCTTGCTTACCGCACTATTTGTATCAGTCCGCACTCATAGCAGACTTCTTTTAATAAATGATGCAGCACCTTTTTGCCGATTATTACATATATATGTTCATTACATGACATCTTGCACCCGTATATTTTTGGTACGGCCTAATACACCAGGGGCTTATGTTCCTCACATTATGGTGTGATAAGTCTGAACACTTTCACAAGTGCGATACCCCGAACTTATAGCATTATATGAATCGGCTCCGAATCATGTCTTGGATCAATAGTTGGGTTTGCCCGGCTCCCACGTTTTGGTGCCTTACGTTCCGTTCCGTCGGCTAAGGTGGCACTGGGAGAACCACTGCGATTGCGCCCCGGTTGAGCCGGGCGAGCGCCTCAGTGGAGAAAGCTAAAACTGACCGACACGATAAGGCGAGAGACTGGTCGCTGTTCGAGAGGTCTTTTCGGGTCCTTAAAGACTCACGCCGCTACGAGCGAAGTTCCGGATAATGTCCGACGACGGCGTGGATAGCGCCCCGAATTCGGTCTTCCGAATACCAGGGGCTTCGCCGAAATTTAAAATTATAGAATTCTATGGGGACCCTGACTCATAAGTCGAGATCACCGAATGCACGTGTACAGTGATCCCAGAGATCAATGCTCACTGAACACACAGAAGCTGAATAACAAGAGTCTTACATCCAAACATACCGTCTTACACAAATTATGACCATTATGGTCGAGTCTTACATTGATAAAGCCTTAAGGGATGAACATCAAATGAAACACCAGCAGCGGAAATCTTCGTCGATAAGTAGAACCCATGCCATCTACCTTAACCCTACAGGCATTCTGACTGGGAAACGTCCTAGTTCGCATGTTCGTCTCCAAAGAACTCTTCTTCGAACTCCGGTTCTTCCATGCCTGGTCAATTAAATAACCAGTGGCAAGCCAATGAGTACTTTGAATGTACTCGCAAGCAACCCATGTTTTGGTTCAAGGTACAACAATGCATGATATAGCTAAATTTTTGCAGAAAGCTAGTTTTGAGTGCAATGACATGTTCAACATCTTTGTAAGGCATGCATCAAGAGAATTTCAAGTAACCATGAGGACAGGTTACAGATATCAACATAAATAGAGTGGGCACCAACCCATCTGACATAAATAGAGTGGGCACCAACCCAACCCAATCATTTCAAGTCCTTTGACTTGACCCAGGTAGTTTTATCAGCTCACACACATACGGTTGAAAACTCTGGACATAGTTTAAGCAGCACCGCCCAACCGTCCTTGACCATGGACACGGCTATTCGAATAGTTTTACGCTCTGCAGAGGTTGCACACTTTACCCACAAGATCCGGGGAACTTCCGTGTCATCCACGACCCGCGATACCTTAAGTACCCGGGGTAAGCACCCGATCACTACCTTTCCCTAGACGACACTAACATGGAGTCCACTCGATTGGCAGTAACCCCCGTGCCCAACATTTCACACAACACTTTCTTGGAGCCTCGCTCCCATAATTATCACATACCACTGGCACGGGGTACCAACGATGTGTCTAGTGCCCTGTGAAAACAGTCATGGCCGCCCTACCTGGCACGACCCCGTCCCGGGAGAGAGCACCAACTCTCCCCCGTCACTAGTAATACAGGCTCCAAGCTAGTATCGGCCTAGGTAATCAATAATGCCCTTTCCCATATAAGGGTAGAGTGGTTGCGCATGTAAGGTTGGGACAGTCATCAAATCTTAAATCTAATCCGTTTTCGAAATCAACACACACACTTGCCTCGGTACACCACTTCGTCATCAAGTGGTTACCCATCTCATCGTCTCCCTCGGGCATAAGTGGCACCCGATGAGGTTTTCGAAAAGTCTTTTGAAAAAGCTTTGTCTCCTTCACCATGCATAAACCTGTCCCTTTTTGCGTAGCAACTACTTTAGCATCCTATCTACTCCCACCGGCATAACCCTCATAAGAAGGTAGGGCCATGCACTATGCAAGTATCAACGAGGAAGTAACAGAGGCAACCAACTCACGTGGTTCACCATCTCATCATGATTCCGATGCAACAATAATAAAGAGCTATATATGACATGCATAAAAAGGGTTCCATAGACATGGTCAAAGGGCTGCTTGCCTTGGTTGGCTTGGTCTTCAAAGTCTTCAGGCCCTTCTCCTCCTTCTTCAGCTACCTCGTCAAATATGGGATCTAACGTTGCAAGAAAATAACGGGAGAATAAGACAATAATAAAAACAGAAAAGTCAAAGTGCTCAGAAAAATGTCAACTTATTTTTGTAAAATACTAGGAGGAAAACTAGGAAGGGGAGAATTCTTGGTTTTGGATTTGGAGCTAGGGAAACAGAGTTGTGGATTTTCAAACAGAGGTTTTATTGTTCAAATTTGAATTTAAATTTGAACAGAGCAGAAAGGTGTAATGGATGTGCATGAAAGTTACATCAATAAATAGGTGGGATTTTTCTGAGATTTTAGGAGTTGGAATTATTCCATTTGGATAAATATTCTACCCTGTGGAATTTTTGGAAGGAAGACAGAAAAGAAAAAGAAAAGTGGCGCTGTGCCACTGGGCCAGAGAGGCCACGGGCAGCAGGCCCAGTGGGGAAACCAGCCCACGCGGGCCGCCACGTCGAATGCGTAAAGGCGAAATACGCCTTTAGCCGACGGGCGAAACGGTGCGGGCGCGCGCGCGTTTTAAACCTGACGGGTGGATCCCACCCGTCAGGGCGTGAGGCTGACGGGCTGGCCCCACGGCCGTCGTCGTCTACCTCTGTCCAGAGGCGACGACGAGCTCGCCGGCGGCGATACATGGCACGGGAAGGTGCGCGGGTGGTACCGTTGGACTCGGGGAGGTGCCGCCGTTCGGGTGGTGGTGGAGACGGTCGCCGGAGCAGCCTGGTTCGCCGGCGACGAGGTCACACGGCGGAAGTGCTTCGGCGTCGATGGATCCGGCCGTCCTCGGCTGCAAAACGAGTGGGGAAGAGAGGGGAAAAGGTCAACGACGCCTTGCGGTTCCAGATCGAGAGAGATCAGGGGCGGAGGAGGCCTGTACCGCGCGAACGCCGACGAGCCGAGGCGGCGGAGCTCGAGATCGATCTCGAGCTCGGGTGGCTCTGGAGATAAGTGGGGGGTGCGGGAGGTTGATTTGGAGCGTGGGGGAGCGACAGGGAGCGAAAGAGGGGCTCGGGGTCGCCTTATATAGGCTGGCCGAGGTCCACCGTGGGCGTGGCCTACGGGTGCCCGCGGGATCGGCTCGGGTGGCCGTTGGAGAGGGAATGGAGGGCTCGGGGGTGTTCGTGCGAGTGGTGTAGGGTGCCAGGAAGAGAGAGGAGGAGCGGGGCGAGCTGCACGCAGGCCACAGGAGTGGCGCGAGCATTGGCCGAGCGGGGCGGCGTTCTGGCGCGAGCTGCAGGAGAGAGAGGAGGGCGCGGGAGCAAGTGGGCGGCCTGCTGGCGTGGAGCGGACGTCGAGGGGCATCGACTGGCACCCGGGGGAAGCTCGAGGTGGTCGGGAGGCGCGGCGTCAACGGTAGGTGTCCTGCCGGGCGCTCCAGAGCGCGACTTTGGCCGGCATCCGCAGTTTTTCCGCGTCCGCGCGCGTTCACTAGTGTCTGGAGGCTGCAGGGGGTGTGGGCAAAAGCTGAAACGGGCCTTGGATGCTCTGGAGAGCCGAGGGGAGAGAAGGAGGCTGAGAGAGAGAGGGGAGAAGCTGCTGTTCAGAGAGGACAAATGGGGTTTCCCCCTCCCTCATCATTGCTTCCTTGGGAAGAAAAGCATCCAAGTTGCAGAGGGGAACTAGGAGGGGTTGCGGTAAAAAGATGGGCTCAAGGAGATTAGTGGAAGGGGCTGGAATTTGCATTCCAAAATTCTGCCAGAAGGTGTTTGATGATGTCTTGGGCAAGTTAATGACTTCCACTAGCCATGAGACTCGACAGGGTGAGATGCCACATATAATTAGGGCCTTCCACCCAATTTGGGCTTATTTGGACAAAGTTGCCAATGCAACTTTTGCAAACCCTAAAAATTGGCAGGAATGGATTTGTGTAGATCCAGTTGAGTAGATCACTTCTCCTTGATGCACCACTTGGTGTGGTGGCCTTATTTAGTCATGTGATCAGGCTCACAAAAGCTGGGGTCATGGAGAAAAAGTTGGTAGTACAAAGTAGTTCAAATTTGATTCTGGTCAGAGAGGGTTTTGAGGCACTTTGACCAAGATATCTTCTTCTCCAACCTGTGCCATTTGGTCTAGATGCATTATTAGACCATTGGAGCATGTGCACCAAGTTTGAGAACATTTGGACATGTTTGGCAATGTAAAGTTGCTCAAACTTCAAAATGGACAGAAATGGTTTTGTGGGGATTTCATGGGGTTATACTATTCTCCATGACATGGTACTTGTCAAGATCATCAAGTATGTCATATGTGACATGATAGAATTTTCTTGGAATTTTTGGAGAATATTTCCTTTGTAAATATTTCATAAGCTTGAAATATCCAGAAAGGGTTTTTGAGGGATTTGACCAATATTTTGAACATGACCATGTGTTGAAACTCTTATATATGGAAAATATATGTCCACTGAGTTTCCCTAATTTTTGCCAAATATTTTTAAAACAATAAAATAATTTTTCCCTATTAAAGACCATTTCTGGCCTTAAGAAAAAGCCTTTAAATAAAATAGTAAATTAACTTTTAAAATTATATTTTTGTGGTTTATGGGAGTCCTACATCTAATAGGATTCAAATATACCTTTTGAAATATTTTTCATAACCCAAATCAAGTACTTGCAGTGCAAACCTCAATTCAGGGGTTTTTGGAAAACTAAATTTAGAAAATACTTTTTGGCCAAATTATTTTTGTAAGAAAATTCTATATTGCACTATTCGCATGGCATGGTCATTGGGCAGAAGTTTGGGGCAAGGAGATGAAGTATAGAAGGTGGAGTAGTTGACTTTGATGAGCACTTGAAAAAGAATCACAGAGAGAAAACCAACTCCAAATAAAAGCCAAATAATGCAAAAGTTTTTGTTGGTCCAAATTTTCATGCTTCAATAATGCAAATGAATTGTTACAAAATGCAGGGTGTGACAAATTCTATGGCTAAGTGAGAGTGTTCAAGCATTATAAGTCCGGTTGCCTTGTTCATTGTGTTGAGCGCCTCCCTAGATGGACCCAAACATGGGAACAAGAGTGCTCAAGTTATCCCGAACACCCCAGCACTTGCGGCTTGGGGGCTGAAGCCAACGACTTGCCATCTCTCAGATTTTATAAACGGCCGCACAGAAGGTAATATTTTAAATTAAACAAGCGTTGCTTAAAGCACACATGAACAAAGTTTTCAGCGCACAGGATAATACATAGCGAGTTTACTCAAAAATTACATCTCTAGGGCATTCATCCGCAATATCGCGGGCTCCCTTCAGGACAGTTTTATAATACATTTCGGGCGTACGATACTCCTTGCCCGGTGGCGGCGGGTCAGTGAGAAGCTTCTCCGCATCCAGCCTGCCCCAGTGCACCTTTGTGCGGGCAAGGGCCCGACGAGCACCTTCAATACAGGCGGAGCGCTTGACGACCTCCACCCAGGGGCACGCATCCACCAGCCGCCGCACGAGGCCGAAGTAGCTCCCAGGCATGGCCTGTCCAGGCCACAGCCGGACTATAAGGCCCTTCATGGCCTTCTCAGCTACCTTGTGGAGTTCGACCAGCTGCTTCAGCTGGTCGCTTGGGGGCACTGGATGGCCGGCCTCAGCGTACTGAGACCAGAAGACCTTCTCCGTTGAGCTCCCCTACTCGCTACGGTAGAATGCGGCGGCATCAGACACACTACGCGGCAGATCTGCAAACGCCCCTGGAGAGCTCCGAATGCGGGTAAGTGTTAGGTAGTTTACATTAACATGCTTGCTTTGCATGAAAAATGCCTTACCCGCCGCTATCTTCTTCACATCCTCAACCTCCTGAAGGGCCTTACGGGCCTCGGCCTTCGCGGACTTGGCACTTTCGAGAGCTAAGGCGAGCTCGGACTCTCGAGTCTTAGAGTTGCGCTCCAAGCTCTCATGCTTGTCCATGAGAGCCTGGAGCTCTTGCCGCACTGCCGCCACTTGTGCCTCCTGCTTTTCTCGCTCGGCCCGTTCCGCGGCCGCACTGCGTTTGGCCGCAGACACAGCCTCCTTCAGGGCTGCCACCTCATTTGTGGCCCCTGCAATACCCATATTATCCTTGTTAATTTTATGGCGACCAAAATCCTTTTCTGTAAGGTAAAAATTCAAAGTGGTGCTACACACCTTCTTTGTCCTCGAGCTGCCTCTTGGCATGGCCGAGCTCTCGCTCAGACCGCTCGAGATCTTTCTTCAATGTGCCAACCTCCACGGTCAATGCGGCAGAGGTCAGCAGCACAACCTGCAAACCCATATTGACATAATTTATTAGCAACCTGCGAATATCTTTTTAGATCCTCAGTCTGGTTTTTCTTTCCGAACACCAAACCGAGCATCAGGGGCTACTGTCTATGCGGTATTACATTACATAATTTTAAACTTCTTACCTCAAAGCCTGTTAGAAGGCTACTGCAGGCTTCGGTCAGCCCGCTCTTGGCGAGCTGAACCTTCTGAATCACCGCACTCATAACAGTGCGGTGTTCTTCCTCGATGGAAGCGCCTTTGAGCGCCTCCAGCAGGTTGTCCGGCGCCACCGGTTGGACGGAGGCCGCCGGTGTCACGGTCTTGCCCTTCTTTCAAAGGGGCCGCCTGCCGAACTCTGGAACCACTGCAGGTTCCGACGTAGAGTCCGGCGCAAAGTCCGGGAGGCTGCCTTGCGGCGCTTCCGGAGCCTCCTCCTGATGGGTCCCTCTCTGGGATCCCACCTCGGCGTCCTCATCGGCGTGGGGGGTAGAGGCAGTCGGAAGTGAATCCACATCCGACGGGGCCAACGACCCGCTCGATGAAGCGGGGAGATCATCATCGGCCGGACTGCGGGCAGTATGTGGCATTAATAGGACACTAAGTGACACGAAAGAAATTGCATATCAGGGATCTGGATACTTACGATCTCGCCGGAGGCCTGGCCCTTGAAGGCCACTCCTCGTCGCCAACGTCGGTGTTGGCGGAGCTGTCCGGGGGAATTGTTCTCCCCCTCTTCGACCCTCCGGCCTCCCCTGTTGGGGAAGCCTTCCTCTTCCTCTCTCACCCCTCCGGGAGAGAGTCTTCTTCCTCGTCTTCGGGGGAGGAGTCTGCCTCGTCGTCGGACGCCTGATTACGAGAACTCTTTCGAGTGCCCATGGCCACCTTCTTGGCCTTCTTCTCCGGCACCATGTGTGGTGCCGGAACCAGCAGCCCCGCTAGACGGGCATCCACTGGGTCTTCTGGCATGGGAGCCGGGCAGGTGAGCTGCTCGGCCTTCTTCATCCATTCCTTTCAAAGGAAAAGGGAGATTGAAACCCTCTTAAAATCAATCTATTTACCACAAGTGTCCCGTAAAGGGGTAGAATCACTTACCTCGTCAGCCAGATGCTGCGAGTGAAATCCGCGATCTTCTGTCACGGATGCGGGGGCTTCGGCGCCCTTAAACAGCACCCTCCAGGCGCCTTCGTACGTCGTGTCGAAGAGCCCGCTCAGCGCCTGGTGCTGTTCCGGATCGAACTCCCACAGATTGAATGCCCGTTCTTGGCATGGGAGGATCCGGTGGACGAGCATGACTTGGACCACGTCAACGAGCCTGAGCTTCTTGTTCACCAGCTTCTGGATACAGGCTCGGAGTCTCGTCAGCTCCTTCGGATTACCCCACAACAAGCCCTTCTCTTTCCAGGAGGTGAGCTGCGTAGGGATACCAGATCTAAACTCGGGGCCGCCGCCCACGTAGAGTCGCGCGGCTCGGTGATATAGAACCACCCCGATTGCCACCCCTTGACGGAGTCCACGAAGGCCCATTCGAACCAGAGGATGTTGGGCATCTTGCCCAACATGGTGCCTCCGCACTCCGCCTGCGTGCCCTTCACTACCTTTGGCTTGATGTTGAAGGTCTTGAGCCACAAGCTGAAGTGGGGCCGGATGCAGAGGAGGGCCTCGCACACGACGATAAACGCCGAGATGTTGAGGATGAAGTTTGGCGCCAGATCGTGGAAATCCAGGCCGTAGTAGAACATGAGCCCCCGGACAAAGGGGTGAAGTGGAAAGCCCAGTCCGCGGAGGAAGTGGGGAAGGAAAATGACCCTCTCATGGGGCCCGGGGGTAGGGATGAGCTACCCCTCGTCGGGCAGCCGGTGCGCGATATCGCCGGAAAGGTATCCGGCGCTGCGCAGCTTGGTGATGTGCTCCTCCTTAACGGTGGAAGCCAACCATTTGCCTCCCCCTCCGGACATGGTCGGGGAAGGTTTAGATGAGATGCGCGAGCTTGGGCGTTGGAGCTTGAGTGCGCAGAGGTGGATAAGCAAAGGAGGAAGAAGGCGTGGGTGAAAAGGTGAATCCTTATCCCTTATATATAGGCGGGCGAAGACTATGCGTCCCCCACCAGCCTGGTAAAACTCGCTTATCTCCCAAGCGCCACCATCAATGGCGCGGTTGGGTTACCCACGTCCGTATTGATGAGAATCCCGGAATAAGGGGAACATGATCTCTGCTTTGACAAGACGTGCCAAGGAAACCGCTTCGCTAAACGTGATGAGGTGGTCTAATAAAAAACGATTCAAGTAAAGGCTTGGTAGTGGCGTGACGACATGCCGCAAAATACGTCAGCAGATTGGACTTGTGTACATTTTATTCTCTCCACAGTGGAATGTGGAATTTATTTTGCAGAGCCGGACACTATCCTGGTGTTCATGATCTTCTCTGGATTATTCAAAGGAGGAACCCGCCTTGCAATGCCGAACATTATGTGCGCCAGACTTATCGTCATTGAAGCCTGGTTCAGGGGCTACTGAGGGAGTCCTGGACTAGGGAGTGTCCGGACAGCTGGACTATCATCGTCCGCCGGACTCCAAGACTACGAAGATACAAGATTGAAGACTCCGTCCCGTGTCTAGATGGGACTTTCCTTGGCGTGGAAGGCAAGCTTGGCGATACGGATATGTAGATCTCCTACCATTGTAACCGACTCTGTGTAACCCTAGCCTTCTCCGGTGTCTATATAAACTGGGGGGCTTTAGTCCGTAGGACACAACATACATTACAACAATCATACCATAGGCTAGCTTTAGGGTTTAGCCTCCTTGATCTCGTGGTAGATCCACTCTTGTACTACCCATATCATCAATATTAATCAAGCAGGACGTAGGGTTTTACCTCCATCAAGAGGGCCCAAACCTGGGTAAAACATCGTGTCCCTTGTCTCCTGTTACCATCCGCCTAGACACACAGTTCGGGACCCCCTACCCGAGATCCGCCGGTTTTGACACCGACAGCAGGGCAACCTTGGACGTCATTGTTCAGAAGCACGTTGAGCTCGCCGCCAATGCCGCTGCTCCTCACATGTCGGTTGGTGACCCGGCGCACTAGGGTGTGAAGATGACGTTGATGGATCCGTATGTATTTTTATCTTTCCGTCAAATCCATGTAGTTGTATATGATATTACTAGTAATTATCTTACCTTTCTCATCAACTTCATAATTTTCGTACGTACTCCATGCATGAACGGCGCCAGAACCAAACTTCTCATTACTCTAGGCAAAATCGTTATTTTCTATCTATAGGTCGCGCCATGGAGCCGAACCAAATTTTATAAGTTATGAGTTCAAAAGGAAAAGCTTGCCGTGTTCGCGTCGCACCCCCACACGGTTGGTCCGGCACGCTGCTCAAGCGGGAATGCGTGCGGTGTTGCATTTTCACTTACAAGTGGGACCGCAGTTGAGCAAACCGATTATCGACAAACCCCCACCCCGCCCACCGCGCGATGGCTGAGAAAACAGGAGGGAGAAGAGATGGCTGTAGCATGGACTCCAAGAAAATTGGTGTCGGATGGGACTCGTGTGGGTGGCATGTGCCGTACTGCTAGACGTGAATTCTAGTTATGTCCCATGCCACCCCACTATATCGAGCCTATATCGAGGTACGTAGAACAAATTTCCTGGAGTCTATGCTTAGCCCTCCTCTATCTCTCTTCTCAGCCAGCCAGCGGACGCGCGGAGCCCATCATCTTTTTGCTCACATGCGGTCCCACATGTCAGTGAAAACGCAAGAGGACCCACTGAACCTGCACATCTTTCACCTCGATGTGCTGGTGATGAAAAACAAATCCAATAAAGATCTTCAATGGCCGCTTTTGGAGTTACAGAAGAGTAGTAAGATTCTATATACAGTTTAACCCAAGATGCACATCACGTGGCTTCAACTACCACTCTATTTTCTTGCATGACACGACCTGGATGCTGGATGTCCCACGTGTCGGCAAAAGGAGGAAGAACCCGACCAAATCTTCGGTTGTGCTCTCGGATTAGACCAGTTGTGCTAACTTAAATTTTTTATTGTGTACTCCCTCCATTCCAAAATACTTGACTTCCATTTGTCCAAAAATGGATGTACCTATATACTAAAACATGTCTAGATACATATATATTTTGACAAATAGAAGGCATGTATTATGCAACGGATGGAGTAGAATGGATGCAAGTTTTTGTATTGGGAAGAAGAGTACATCGATATATTGATAGGGCACAATTTAGTAGATGTTCTAGCACTTTTAGCTAGCATAGAGGCTAGAGATGAGACTAGTGCACTTGTTGATACTCCTACTAGAATAGAGGCTAGACATGAGACTAGATGCGAGGAAGCAACGTCTACTTCTTTACACTCGAAGAAGAAAGAAGCACGCAAGATCCACTACTAGAAAAACCCCTACTAATGGCGCACCTAATATGGCCATTAATGGCGCATCAGTGGTGCGCCATTAGTAGCACGCCATTAGTAATTTTTACTAATGGCGCACCACTGGTGCGCCATTAGTATCTGGTATACTAATGGTGCACCACTGGTGCGCCATTAGTATAGGCCAGGGTGCGCCATTAGTATGCCTCCCAGGGGCCATGTATACCCAGGTGCTTTGGCATACTAATGGTGCACTACGACGTGATGCGCCATTAGTAACCGCGGCATACTAATGGCGCACTGTCCTGTGATGCGCCATTAGTATGCTTTGTCATACTAATGACGCACTGTCATTTGATGCGCCATTAGTATGAATATTAGGTTTTTTTTATTTTTTATTTTCTGTTTTTTGCACAGGTTACAAAATGTATAATTTGACAAAATATAGACAGCACACATCAACAACAGATTCATCGAATACAATAGAAGATTAGTCTTTGAATACAATTCATCATATTAGTCTCCGAATACAATTCATCATATTAGTCTCCGAATTGAAAAGACCGAACAAAGATAGAACATAATATTACAAGTCTCGAGACCGCGAGTAGCGAGTTTGTCTTCACATTACAAGTCGATATCGATCATCTAAACTACCATCACATAGAAGAGAGCTGCGGTCATCACGATGAAACTCGTCTTCATCCGTTTCCTCCAACGCCCCCTCCCCTCTCCCGCTAGATAGCGGGCGTATCTAGATTCGGCCTCGGCCCTAGTGGTGTACCCTTTGTAACTGTTACCGCTGAATCGGTGAACCTGTCTCTGACACTCCTCCCAGTCATCGTAGACTCCGGGAACCTTACGCTTGTACACGACATACATCGGCATCGCTATGCACTAGCCAAACGAAACGTTAGTACCAATTCACAGACAATACATAAGCAATATATAAGTATGCAACAGAACGATCGGAAGAGAAAAGCAAGACATTAATAGCATCGATTACATCTAAGTTGAACGACTCTCGAAACCAAAGAGACATACTACAAGTTCATTAAAGTTTAATTACAACATGAGCCAATCGATGTTTCAGAACTAGACACAGCATCACTGCTTTCGACTCGACTCAAGGGACCGGAGCGTGGATGAAGCCGCCGTCCATCGTGGGAGTCATGAAATAACGGTCGTTGTCAGCCTGCATTTGTAGCATTGTGTCGATGTCACTGTTGGATGGTTGATTGCTGAGGTAGAACTGCCCCGAGGTACGAAGGACATCTTGATGGATGATTTCCGCAAACTCCGACTGGATGCGAAAGAATTCTTGTCGGAGGTCCGTGTCCTGGATTGCCGACACGCTCTTTGCCCAATCTTTGAGTTTACTCGGTAGCAGAAGTTGATGATGGTCCCGTACGATCGCCCGCATGTGATGGATGGCGTAGTAGGAACCCTTCTGACCGCCAGGCGGCTGCTTGACGCAGCAGAACATCGTATTGTGGGAGAACACATGCTTGCCGTACTTACGAATAGGCTTGGTGAAGGTGCCTCCAGATTTGGCGTAGCCGGGGAGAACATCATCAATAACCTTCTTGACATTTGTGTAGTCTACGTTCGACTGACGGTCCGGGTCGAAATACGTGGCCATGGAATATTTGGGGCTTAGGAGGATGAGCGTGCAACGTGTGTCACTATAGAAAACACGGAATGTTAAAAGAAAAACGATTGAAATGTAAGAATTCATATGTTACGGGCTGGTTGAGGGGAGGACTTACTCGGGAAAGTAAGGCACGAGGAAGTTATCCTTATCTTGGTTTGCCAGAATGACGCCTTCGAGGTAAGAACTCGCGACTTGCCGGTCCCCAGCGCTGCCCAAGATCTTGGCACGCATGTAGAAGGGGTCGACTATCACGATGTCTGGGGTCTTGTCGCGAATGATCCGCATCTCCATACTCAGCGAAAATAGCCGAACGAAGGTGTAGTGCAGCGGATGAAGGTTCAACATAGCGTGGATGTCATCAAAACGCAGGACGATCGTATGCCCGATGGAGTTATCCACAAATCCCTTGCCCTCTGGCACCTTGGCTGCGAAAACCGGGTATGCCACATCCTTCTCTCTGAGACGTCGCTTCTCCAAAGAAAGAACACTGTCATGCAGACTCCGCATAGCACCGGTTGCAGCATTGAGCATATTTGTCGGTAGCATCGCCCTACCCGCCACATGCACCCTCCTCGAGATATCCTGCGGTGAAGGTGGCCTGTCCTGAGCACGGATCGTACTCGGTGCCGGCTGGCTCGCACCCTTCTTAGTCTTTCTTTTGCGTGCCTTCTTCTTCTCCTGTAATGGGACCGAGTTCTGCTCACGGACCGCCTTCTTGAATGTGTTGGGGCTGATAATATTTCGCACCTCGCCTATCTGAGGCTCGGTGAAGTCGGCAGCTGGAGGCGTCTCCTGAGAGCTAAACGCCAGACGGTGCCTGTTGCAACTTGGCTTCTCCGCGGTACCAGCTAGATCGCACACGTCTTTTGTTGGGTTTGGTTCTTGAGAAGGAGGCCCCATGAAGTCGCCATCGTACCCATGATCGGCAAAGTACTGATCGACGTTGCCAAATGTATCATCATCGTCGTCGTCGTCGTTCTGATCCTGTGCCATATGCATGTTTGGATCCAGTGGCATAGGGATGTCCGGCACCGTTACGGCGATCTTGCCATGGGGCCGACTTGGAGCCGTCACGACTGGCGGTGTTGTCTTTGGGGTGGTGTCCCCCGCCCCCAAACGAATCTGGCTCTTCGGCCAAAGCAGGGGCCATCTCAGGCAGGCGCTGAGGGTCATCACATCATCATCGTCGGCCCCAATGGGTCGAATCGGAGGTAACAAGTCGTTGCAGCCTGGCAGCACCCGAACCAGTTGAACCCTAAACAAGTTGGGTGGCATCTGGGTACCGTGGAACAAGGGGTTGCCCGGTTGAATGATTTTGCCCTTGGCGACATCGACAAACTCGTTGTTCACGAAGTGGAGGAGAGTGCACGGAACGTCGGCGGCGCCCTGCGAAAACATGTAGGGCGTCAGGGATGCCCAGTCAAAGTCAAGGAGATGAAGTCCTCGGCCGAGAGAGGCTTAATTAGTTACCTTGATGATGGCGTCGAGCTCGGCTAATGTCGACGCACCGCCAACGGCGGGCGTGCAGTTGACGGAGGGGCCGCTTGCTGCAGAGGTGCCGGCCGGCGTACACCCGGGTGCATTAAGCTCCCGTGCCGGCGTTGGAGACACCAATGCCGCCTCCGCCGGAGGCACCAATGGCCCCGCCATCGCATTATGCGAGTTGCTGGCCATGAAGCTAGGAATCGGGGGTGGCCCCTGTTGGCCGCCCGCAATCCACGCACTCAACCCCGAGATCAAGGTAGGCACAATGGCGGTGATCGTCGCTCCGAGTCGTTGTTCCACTTGCTCTTGGACAATCTCCGGAATCCGCGCCACCTGTGCCTTGAGTTCTTGAACCTCTCGCGCCTGGCTTTCCGAGCTGGTCTTTTTCTCCTTCCGCACACCAGCGGTATAGTATGACCCCCATTTTGTCGACAAGCCTTTGCCGGCCACACGACCAGCTGACGTCGGCTTACTGAGCTTATCCTAGTTCTTCATTACATTCAATGCCCTATTTAGAGTGGTGTCCCAAGGGTTTCTCTTAGTCAACCCCGCGCTACTGCTTTCAGTCGCCTGCGGAAGGAATGTGAACCATTTAGAAATTTGGCTTCATTAATTAGAATGCAACCATATGGAGCTAATTACGCGGGGGTGTATTCCTTACCAGAACAAGCTCAAGCTGCCTGGTCTTCGGATCCGTGGTAAGGTCCTTTGTTTTTGGGTCCTTCTTGTACCGGGCCCTGACAAAGTTCCGGGTCTGCTTGTTACCGCTGTATTTCTCGAAGAGGGGCGGTAGGCCTTGCTCGGCACGGTCCGCCTCCTCCTTGTCCCATATAGGCTCCGCCACTCTGTAACTGCCGGGACTGAGTGTGTGTTCCCCTATGTTCAGCTCCCACATTTGTTTCCCCCACTCACTTGATTGGGAGCTTGCGGTGCTCGAGCAATTGATCTTGAAGTCGTTGTAGTCATCTTCGATGATCGAAGGATTTTTCTCCTTGATCTTCTGATAACTCTCACCTTTCTCGATCATTTTCTTCACATTGCTTTTCCAAGTAGACAGGGCCTTGCTCATCTTCATGAGGGCAGCATTGTTCACTTTATTCCCTTTGAGGCTTGTGTTTGCAAATTCAGCGGGGAACTTGTATCGTTCGTGCAGCTTCGTGAAGAGGAGGTGGCGCAAATTCCCTCGGTCAGGATGCCTCGGGTTCTCGGTGTTGATCGAGACGGTGCTCCGGACAATGCACCCGAGCTGAAGCGAGTACCCCTTGACCATTCGTTCGGGCGCCGTTGGATTCCCGTTGGAGTCCACTTCAGTAACTTCCTCCTTGAGGGTGAGGAGCACGATCGGGCACCGGTCCTTCCGTTGCCTCTTCGGTTGGCTGCCATCTGTGCGGGTGCCGCCATCATCAGTGGTGGCATCCTCGGCGGCACCATCAGTGGTGGCATCAGTGTGGTCATCCTCGGCGGCACCATCAGTGGTCTCAGGATTGGTGGGGAAGGCGGCGGCCTCATACAAGTGAGGTTGTTCCTCCATCTCCTGGGACAGCTCCCAGAATGCCTTGCCGCCCGAACCCCCGGCCTCATTGTTGTGGGCCATGTTTCTCTCTAAATAGATACAAAGTTTGGTCAAAAAGTTGGTTATTGTCAAGGAACAAGATCATGGTCTCATCATTTAGGGTTTGTCGACACCGAGGCATCCTAAAATCTAAGCTTTTATCATTGAGGATTTTTCGACGCCGAGGCACCCTAAAAGCCTAAGCTTTCATCATTTCGGTTTTTATCGACACCGAGGCACCCTAAAAGCCATGCATTAGTCACAAGTACACCGGGGCACTTGATCCTACTTAATTAACTACTACGATACCCCGGCCCATGCATTAGTCACAAGTACCCCATATGTCCTATTTTTAGCAAAGTCATGCTAAAATTCACGGAAAATTTCAGCATGACCTTTGCTGAAAATAGGACATATGGAGTACCAGAATTTGCCGGAACGGAAGTTAATCGACATTCCGGCAAACTCAAGGGCCTCTCGGGGTACCTGCAAAATCGTTATCCTAGGTGGACATGGATGCAATGTCACATGTCACATGGATCCCACACCCACAGGAGCTGGTGAAGCTTCATGTGTATTTCACGAAAACCAGCCTGACTAAAGGGCTTTATGTAGAAAACAAATCACTCCACCAGCTCACACAGGATCATCCCTCTAAGCAATTACTCAAAATGGGCACTAGCAGCAAAATGAACATTTTACAATCTGAACTTTTTTTTGTCATCTATGTGCTCATTTAACTTTGATCCAAATAGTATCAAAGTTCTTAGAAACAAGCAGCTCTGCTAACAAAGAACAGTAAAAATGGGGCTTGCCTTAAGATGGGAAGTAAAGTTGCAAAAACTATCACAAAGAATAGTAAAAATGGAACATAGCTCAGCATTTGTATTGATAGGAACAAACATAAAATCAAACCATGGGCATCTACTAGGTAGACCAACGTAAAATTTTGACTGGAGTTACATAAGGGGAAATTGATGTGATGAATGGCAGTTTGGGAGCTGAGCTAATCATGTCCATGTATTCTAATTCTACAGTAAGATGGCATTGCTGTTGGTACCAATTTATTTGTTCACAAAGATACATTTTTGGTAATGCATAGACAACATCACCTTTTATTTATCATGGTTGGTTCTGTTCCATAATTATATCAGCCCAGAGTGTCTTATTAGATATCAGACTGAGTAGTAATGCACCCATTCTAAAACTTTAAGTGAAAATAACCCTTGGTGTTTGATATGCATAACAATGAAAGATGTTGGTTCACATCTTTTACTGATAGTTTGGTGGTTTTATTTTTCTAGCCCACCGTCAATCACTTGGTAGCCATGATAGAGAAACCGCGGGGAAAATAGTGTGAGTAGCTAATAAGGGCTCAAAAAAAGACTTTAATATGTCTGATGATCCAATGGATTGGTATCTATCATCTGCTACCAACATGTATTTTTTTGAGAGAGATGGACTACCAACGTGTATTATGCTATTTAATTAAAGCTCATGCCATGCTTATCTTACATCAGATTTATTTATTCTAAGCTATAATTATTTGCCAGTTGCTTGGCAGTACGTACTAGACATTGTGGCATCATGCATGCTGCGTGAGGTGAGGTGAGAGCTCAACTACCATGGGCATCAAACATAAAATTTTGACTGGAGTAACAGAGGCATAAAAGTAGAAATTACAGGTTTCTGAATCTGAACTTTTTTAGTTAACAGAACCTGAACTTTTTTAGTTAACAGAACCTGAACCTAAACATGTTCCTAGTAGTCCAACTTCCTAGTAGTCCAACAATGTTTCTGAATCTGAACCTTTTTAGTTAACAGAACCTGAACCTAAACATGTTCAGTTAACAGAACCTGAACTTTTCAATCTGGCCATGACAGGGGACGAACCAGCCGCATACCTTGCTGCGAGAGGGGCGGCGGGGCGGCGGGGCGACGGACGGTGGTGTCGGGGCGGCGGGGCGACGGTGGTGTCGGGGCGGCGTCAAGGGCGGCGGGGTGACGGTGGTGTCGGGGCGGCGCTGGGGCGGCGGGGCGACGGTGGCGTCGGGGCGGCGTCGAGGGCGGCGGGGCGACGGTGGTGTCGGGGCGGCGCTGGGGCTGCGGGGCGATGGTGACGTCGAGGGAGGCGGGGCGACGGACGGTGTCGGGACGGTGCGACGGCGGCGAGGCTTTCTGGGCTCTGGGGGAGAGGAAATTGAGAGGGAGGGAGAGGGCGAGGGCGAGGGAAGGCGGGGAGAGGGCGAGGGAGAGGGAAGGCGAGGAGAGGGCGAGGGAGGGAGAGGGCGAGGGCGAGGAGAGGGCGGAGAGGCAGGGCGGCGGCGGTGGAGCGGGCGCGGGTGGACGGCGTCGGGTTAGGTTTGGGCGCACGGCGCGGGCTCGAGGGGGAGGAAGGGGAGAGGGAGGCGGCGGGGGCGCGTGGGCGGCTGCGGCGCAGTGGGTCAGGGCAGCGGCGGCGGCGGCGGTGGATCGAGGGAGAGGGAACTGGCGAGGGGGAGAGGGAAGGGGGGATCGGGCGAAGCGGGAGAGGGAAGGGGGGATCGGGCACAATACTAATGGCGCACCACCCCTCGGTGCGCCATAAGTACATCCATACTAATGGCGCACCTCACCGTGGTGCGCCATTAGTATTTTTTTTATTTCAACTCGAGCCAACAGGTTATGTACCACCAGAACTGATCCACATCAAGTCCCCTCTACTAGCTCGACTGGTCAGCAGCCAGTTCTCACACCAGGAGGTCCTGGGTTCGACTCCCAGGCTCCATAATTTTTTTTAGCATTTAAAAAGCTGTTTTATACTTATTTGTGTTTAAATATGTTCAAACTTTTTTAAATCATAACAGTAATATTTTTTATAAGACAGTAGCATTTAAAAAGCTGTTTGATACTTATTTTTTTATAAGACGGTGCGCGGGGTGCGGGGGGTCGGCGGCGGCGGCCGGTGGACTGGTGGGTGCTCGGCGGCGAGGGGGACCGGATCTGGCGAGGTGGGATAGCGATCGAGATGGAGGGGGATCGAGATTGAGTGTCCATGAAATTTAAAAATATTCATGATAGTTCAAAAAGTACCCATGAAATACAATCGAGAAATGAAGGCTACGATTTAAATACAATTGATCTTAGCTAGCTATTTGTTCACAATCTTCTTGCCCTTCTTTTTCGCAAATGGAGTTCTTCTGTGGAACGGACGTCCTTTAGGTAGGGTGGTCTTGCTTCTTCTCGTGGTGTATGCTGCTACTTCATCATCATCGTCATGTTCAATCCTCGGGTCGCCGTACTTGTCGAAGTCTTGCTCATTGGCTACTCCATCCATTCCGATGATCTTCCTTTTGCCTCTCCTCACGACAACACGACTGGGCTTTGGCGGGTCGGTAATGAAGAAGCATTGGTCCACTTGGGAAGCCAGTACCCATGGCTCATTTTTCGCGGTGACGTTTGCGCCCGCGGTCTTGGATTTGGCTTCGGGTATAACCATGGTGGTGAAATACCGGTCTTCTTTTATGACGTTCTTGGCCCATCTGACATGGAACATTGGGACCTTCTCTCCAGCGTAGCTCAGCTCCCAGATCTCCTCGATCCTTCCGTAGTATCTGTCCTTGTCGTTACCGGTGTAGGATTCCATCGTTACCCCGGAGTTCTGATAACCATCGCTCTTCATGTCCTTGGCCTCGGTGTAAAATGTGTAGCCGTTGATATCGTACGCCTCATATGTCATCAGGTTGTGCTCGGCGCCCTGTGACAAGGCGAATATGAGTTGTTCTTCCGCGGAAGAATCCTCATGTAAAGGGTACAACAGAAGCTATTTGGCCTATGCAACTTCTTCGACGTCATCTCTCGGAAGTCGATTGGCGTGAGGCAACTCAGAAGGCTACAGGAAGAGATTGTGGTGATAGCGTTTCACGGACGTGCGCGTCCATGATCCCACGGATTGCAACTGGAAGTATCTGCGTCATCAGCACGTGACAGTCGTGAGACTTCATCCCGCTGAACTTCTGCTTCGCTGGGTCTAGGTATCTGCTTATCTTCCCCGCGTAACTGTAAGGAAGTTTTACTCCTAGGAGGCAGGTGAAAAACTGCTCGATCTCCTCCTGACTTAGAGTGAAGCACGCGGGAGGGTAGTCATTTCCGGTCTTCTTGGCCTTTTTGCCTTTGCGACGACTTTCTGTGTCCTGCTTCGCCTCATCATCATCATCATCATCATCATCATCATCATCATCATCATCATCATCATCATCATCATATATAGCATGAAGCTCCTGCCTGATGCCCATTGATTTCAAGTCTGCCCTTGCTTTCGGCCCATCTTTGGTCCTCTCTGGCATGTTGAGCAGGGTACCAAGCAGACTCTCGCACACGTTCTTCGTGATATGCATGACATCAAGGCTGTGAGGCATACGGTGGATCTTCCAGTACGGCAAGTCCCAGAAAACAGACCTTGTTTTCCATACCTTCAGCAGCGGCTCTGGCGCCTTTTGCTTCTTTCCCGGCAGTGGGCAGTCTTTCCAATTTTTCAACAGCTTGTCTATTTCCTCGCCGCTCCTCGTACACGGGCGTTTTCGGGGTTCGGTTTCACCATCGAACAGATCCTTGCGTTTCCTCCACGGGTCATCGTCGTGAAGCCACCTTCGATGTCCCATGAACACGGTTTTCGAAGACCCGGGATCTCTATCTAGCTGGCGATACGTTGTGTCATCCATGCACCTTACGCATCCAGAAAATCCGTGGACTACCTGCCCCGCAAGATATCCGTAACCGAGATAGTCGTGCACCGTCGTGAGCAGTGCGGCTCTCATAGGGAAATATTCTTTCTCTGCGGCGTCCCACGTATTGGCTGGCGTTTTCCACAGCGTGTCAAGCTCCTCTTTCGGCAGCCCCAGATACAGATTGATGTCGTTCCCTGGTTGTTTCGGCCCTTCAATTAGCATACTCATGTGAATGTACTTCCTCTTCATGCACAACCAGGGGGGAAGGTTGTACATCCACACAAACACAGGCCAGGTGCTATGTGTGCTTCTCTGGCTGCCAAACGGATTGACTCCATCGGTGCTCGCGCCCAGCACGATGTTCCTTGGATCGTTCCCAAATTCTGGGTATTCGAAGTTCAACGCTTGCCACTGGCTCGCATCCTTAGGGTGACTCAGCATCTTATCTTTTTTATCTATCTCCGGATCATTTGCGTCATCTTCTCGCTTCTTCTCCTCCCTATCCGCGTGCCAACGCAGGAGCTTTTCTACCTTAGGGTCCACGAAATACCGCTGCAGATGAGGAGTGATCGGAAAGTACCACACCACTTTTCGAGGAGCTTTCTTCCTCTTCTTGTATCGAGTGACACCGCACACCGGACATATGGTAGACTCCGCGTACACGTCCCGATAAATGATGCAATTGTTCATGCACACATGGTTTTTCATGTGCGGTAAATCCAGAGGACACACGATTTTCTTCGCCTCCTCCAAACTGGTCGGGCACTTGTTCCCCTTGGGAAGACGTTCGTGCCAGAATGACATGTTCTCGTCGAAGCATGCGTCGGTCATTTTGTGTTTTACCTTCATCTCCAGAGCCATGAGCGTTACTTTCAGGTGGGTATCCTCGGGCCTGCATCCTTCATAGAATGGAGTAACCGCGTCTAACTCAAGTTGATCCATCTTGGCTTTCTCTCGGGCGGCAGCTCTTGCGTTATCCGTCTGCTTGAGAAGCAGCTCTTGAATATGAGGGTCCTGCACCTAGCCCATCGATGGTCCAGCATCATCTGCTCCGCCGGCATCATCATCATGTCCTGCATCTTCTACATGATGACTGTGTACAGCATCACCGTCGTGATCATCTCCTGGGGATTCTTCGTCTTCTCGCCCGCCCGAGCCGCGGTGGTTGTCTTGCTGCCCTTCCTCATTTCTTTCCCGCCCCCCATGGACGACTTCGTAGTCATCTTCATCACCTTGCCACCGATAGCCATCCATGAAACCACGCAAGAGCAGGTGGTCCCGCACCTACCCGGAATCCGGGTCCGCAATAAGGCTATTCAGCTTGCATCTTCAACACGGACATCTTATCTCCGTCTCGTTCTTTTGAAGCATCTCGGCCTTCGCGGACCTCAAAAACCTATTCACGATGCCTTCAGTCATCGTGCGGACCATGGTCGCCTGCGGGGTAGAGCAAAACGATAGTTTAGAATCAAGAAAAAATTTGGCATGACTTTCCCTAAAAATAGGACCAAAAAGAATGCTTAATGCCAAAATTCTCGCCGAAACGGAAATGAATCAACATTCCGGCAAAATATTGGCAACTATCGCATTTCAAATACCGGTACACCTCCAAACACAAACACATATGCAACACCACAAACATATGCAACACCACGAACATACATAGATCTAGCTAGGCCATAAAAAGTGCATGTGCACATTGTTGTAGGGAGAACAACATAAATATAGCTTCCCCCCTTACTTACCTAGCAAAACAAGGTAACTTAACCACTTAATTTGAATGAATCTATGGTGGAAATGAGGTGAAAAAGAGGAGGCACCCGAGACAAGGAGGAGGCGGTGGAGAGAATGAAGTGGGGAGAAAGTGATTGTGGGAGGAGAGGCTGTCCAAAATATCTTGTTGCTGCCCACTTACTAATGGCGCACCAACAACAAATGCGCCATTAGTAATCCAGGTTACTAATGGCGCACCCCCTGGTGGTGCGCCATTAGTAGTTTTGCAAAAAAAAACATACTAATGGCGCACTCTGCCACGGTGCGCCATTACTAGTTTAAACTAGTAATGGCGCACCTCGTGAGAGTGCGCCATTAGTAGTTTAGCAAAAAAAGGAATAAAAAAATAATAAAAAAATAACATTAGTGGCGCACTTTCTGGCTAGTGCGCCATTACTAGTTACAACTAGTAATGGCGCACTTCCTGCGGATGCGCCATTAGTATGTTTGGACAGACGCACTAGTTCAAAAAAAATTGATACTAATGGCGCACCGTGGGCAAGGTGCGCCATTAGTAGTTTCAACACTAATGGCGCATCAGAAGGTGGTGCGCCATTAGTATATACTAATGGCGCACCACCTGTCTGGTGCGCCATTAGTGTCAATCCCATCTATAGCCCTTTTTCTAGTAGTGATCGAGCCTCCGCGGATCAACAATGAATGCATCGAGAAGGCACTAATCCAACTTACAGGAGCAGTTATGGAAGTTGGATATCTTCTAGAGTAGTAAAATGTATTCTTGTGGTTCTTGTTTTCTTTGGTCTTGCTTTTCTAGTCAAAATTATCGTTGGAGTTCGTGCAAAACGGAGGTCCATTTGGGGTCATGCGTTGGAGTTGGCCTTACAAGTGGGACCGCAGTTGAGGAAACCGACTATCGGCAAACCCCCACCTTGCTCGCCGCGCAATGGCTGAAGTTAGAGAAACGACGAGGTTGACGAGATTGCTCTAGCACGGACTCCAAGAAATAATATGGTGTTAGATGGATGTCGTGGTGGTGGCGTGTGCCGTACTCCTGGACATGAATGCTTGTTCTGGCCCATGCCACCCTACTACTCCTACTACTTACTATATAGTACTAGTATCGAGGATTCGACGTGCTGGTTACATACAGCGAACACAGTAACATATGGCTACAGGAGAAATACCCGCCCGACGCGTGAAGTATGTGAAGCTAGTACAAATAGTGTACTACTATTGTTGATTGGCCTCATCCGATAACCTGTTGCAATGCACGTACAATTATGTATTCGGAAAATATTTTTTTGCCTCGTCGCACCACTCACTCAGAGAAGCGACTCGAAAGCCATTCATAAATTTAGTAAGTTTATCACAGGCATATCGTTTTATTACATACAACAGATCATCAACCCACATCGACAACGAGGATACATTATAAATACTAAAGTTTTCACCACACAACAAATAATAAGCAATGAAATGAACTTCAACTCAACCATTCCTCGGCGTTGGAAATGCTTGCTTTGAACCACAAGTGATTCTCCGGGACGGGCCATCCATTGTCGATCTGGAGACCATTGCAGGATAGATCATCCAGGCTGAAGCGGCCTACTATATCGGTACCAGGGTAGGGAACCACCCAAATGTCCGAGGTATAGACACAATTGCTTCTCATAAATGGTAGTAACATCGTGTCAACAACAGTTGGATCGCCTTTCACCATCATTGGATAGTTTTGTCCAAGGAAGAGCGAGTTTTCTCCAAGACTATCAATTCTGTACCAGGGAGAAGGAGTTGGCGCTAGCACACTAGTATCCATCCTGAATACCATGCAACGGGTGTTGGAATAGGTCCGGAGAGTGCGACCATGGGATACTACACCTGTTTCCTTAGTAGTAACATCATCAGTGGGCTGTATACACACAAGAAGAGGTGATCCATCGGAATTAGTTGCCAGCCACCACAGAGTATATGGGCGCTGCTCGTCCTCATGCTCGTGATCATCACCATCGTCATCTCCCCCTTGGTTATAAAATTTTTCAAGTATAGGTGGTGGAATGTTCACAGGACCTTGGAAACACAAGAAGAAGGTTAATTAGTAAAGGGAAACTTGCTAACCCGCATGCATGTGGATGAAACAATTATAATTATGGTGGAAGACAAACGTACCGAAATCATAAGGATTCCATGCAAAAATAGTGTCACGAGTGGTGGCAGCAAACACAAGGCCCTCATATTGAATTGCATCACAATACTCATCCGTGTACAGAAACTGATTTTTGAGCAATATCCATCCAGTCAAACCACGAAGGACGGCAACAAGCTTGTCGAAGATAGCAACAACTTCATAGTTGTTGTAATTCCAAGAGCGGTTGGGAACTCGACAAATTGCTATCTTCCATAGAAGACAGTCACCATTATCGTATTTGAATGTGCGTACAATACCGGTGTGCTCAACCTCTGGGCAGTATGCTGAGATTTTTGGAAGTGGAATCCGGTCACGAGTGTACACATTCACAAGTTCCCACTCACAGTTGGACCCAATGTAAACAACCCAATCTCCATTTGCACCTGCCCAAGCCTTACCCTCAAGCGATGGCATCTTAACATCATACATATCATTATCAAGCGGCATCAACTTGCACAGGGCGAGGCCTCCGTCGTCCCCGCGCCAGTCATCAGGGTCACGACGAAGAAGATAGGGGAGATCAAACCGCTCCTTGACTCTTGGGTTCCTTGTAATGATGTTATTAGTTGAGTCGAGAATGGGCTTGAACGAACCTGCCATGCTAGCCGAGGTGATGACGTCACACCGATCAATGAGTTCCTCCACCATGTCATCTTTCAGATTGGGGCAAGAATAACGGGGTCGTTTCCGGCATGTTCCCTCCATGGAGAAGACGATCGAACAATGGCAGAAGAAAGGGTGAAGGGCTGAAGGAAAATTGAGGAGGGAGAGGAAGAGCATGCGACAACAGTTCCAAATCGAGAGGGAAAGGCGAAGAGTCGGTGGAAAGTTGCCAGTTTGCCACGGTTCACAAAGAGGCGCCTCGGCCTACACGTCCATTCGGAAATACTACTAGTAGAAAAGGACTCGCCGTCGTCTCACTGATATGTTGGAACAGGACCACATGTCAACGAAACATGGTGTGTAATTTCTCGTACAAAATGCGATCTGGCCACATTGGCCTGAGGTGCCGCATTTGTTATCGACCTTTATTTTTTTAATGGCGTGCCGTTCAGTTTTGAAGCACGTCTAACTGGTACTGTACGCAGAGAAAATATAAACTACTCTAGCACTACTCCAACTCCAGTACTAGTAATATAAAAAAGATATATAGGCTAGAGCTTCAGCGCTTTCTTGCTAAGGGCTGCCCACTTGCTTCTGACACTACCACCCTCTCTCCAGATCTAAAAAAGATGGCCTCTCTCTCCCTCCTCACCGGTGGTCACAGATCCGCCAGGGAAGAAAAGGACATGCAGCATTGACGCACTCGTCATCGGCGAGCGAGGTCACGCACTGACGACAAGGCCGTCCTCTCAGACCTAGCGCCCGCGTGGGATGGCCTCCGTCCCCAAGCTCGCTGTCATAGTGTGTGCGGAGGACGACGACCACGAGCGAAGCCACTTCCGACCAACCCTTAGGTATGCTACCTCTTTTCGAACCATACCCTTGTTCTATTGCCCCATCTGCCATGTCATTGCATGTGGATCTTTTTCCACTCCACCATCTTCCCAATTTGCTATCCTCTGCTCTGCTGGCCATGCAGACGAAAACCATAATTTGCACTATTAAAGGAAACCCTACTTCATGCAGACTAATCCATGTCTGGGTTGAATAAGGAAAGGAAGGGAGACTGTATTGTCCAAGAGAGTAGGCATCGAACCCGCATCTAGGTTGAAAAGGGGAAAATCAGTAGCTAAGGAACGATTCTCATGTCTCTTGGTTGAGGAAGGGTAGAAAGGCATGACAACGCAATAAAGAATGACCAGGTCGATCGGTTTGTTGTCCTCACATAGGAAAAATGTGGCTAAAGAGAACAAAAATGGGATGTAATCCACATATGCTGCTTGGATATTTGTTGCTGGGCAACCATACCTCGCTCACCACTCTGCACCCGTGGAGGTACATCGTACTGGTGCGCCCACTGTCCGAATGGGCCTCCCATGCTCTTATTGCCAATTTTTTTGCTGTTAGTATAACGCCAGCAGTCAAGTCAAGCAATGCTACTACTAAAGTGATGCCACATTTAACTAATGCCGCTCTCAGTCTAATGCCACCGATAAATTTAAGCAATGCCATTTAATGTCACTGGATTATTTCAGGGTTAGCTGTTGATTGTGGATGTATTAAAGATTTTTCAGCTAAGGCATTCTAATGTTGTTGCACAGCCAGTATACCAACGATGAAACTTGTTACTACCTTCAGATTTTTGCACCGTTAATGCTTATAGATTACATACCTCACTTTCATGAGATAAGTTAATTTTTTTGTACAGTGTCACTAAAATGCCAAGGCACTGATGTCATTTTATTTTGGTTAAACTGCACAAAAAATTATGAAGACAATAGTAAAGGTCAAGAGTGGGCACCTCCTCCTCCGGCTGTTCTCTTGATTCGTTCGATCAAGTTTTATGTTTGATCGATTATCAAGACTGGGATAGCAATTTTTAAGGTCCCCTCGAGTTCGAAATGATATTTACCTTGGAGGTACATGGTTTGCAATTTTTTATACTGTCATTAGTTAATAATGCTAGTTACCTTCAGACTGTTGTATTTGGTTTAATGCTCATGCACAACTAGTATACCAATGCTAAAACTTGTTACCTTTACCTTTTGTATTGTTAATTCTTATAGAAATCTTTCAGTGCTAGATTTTATTGAAATCTGTTCTGTAGAACCATTGTACTGTACCCTGTAATAAACTAACTACTCTACTGTTGCACTAGCCACTGGATTAGTGTATATTTGTAGTATTCGAATGGTGTTGCATTAGCGTATGGACATAAATAAAGTGTGGCAAGCTTTCCCAGATATGTGCTCAAGAAAACTACTACCTGTTTTTCTAAATACTAGACGTTTGGGTACTTTAAATTGAACCGCCACATCTTATATTAAGGATCAGAGGGTGTAGAGTTCACTCAAATTATCCCGGTAAAGCTAGTCACACGTTGTTAAAATTAATGTTCATTATGTCATTGGAGGAGGTCTGTATGTTTGTCTCTAATGCCTGTCGACTACATACTTGACATCATGATGTAATGTTAAGTCATTTCCTTTTGTATAGTGTCACTAAATTGTCAAGGCGGTGATGGCATTTTATTTTAGTTGAACTGCACAAAATATGCTTAAAAGAAGAGGAAAGGTCAGAAATGGCTCAATTTTTCAGAAAAACTATGTATGCCTTCCTGATATCAGCCGCTGTTGCTTTATTTATTCCTTCAAACAGCTGGTTAGAAACAGTCTTGCTACCTTTTCCCATTAAGAAATTGGAATGCTTATATTTGTGAGTCTATGCTTCAACTAGTGCCACTTTTATAGTAATCGCACTTTCAATATCTATGCAAACAGGGATGCTCGATTTTAGTGGAACTGCACAAAAAGTCCAACTGGTTCAACATTAGGAGCATGTTTTTTCCAAACCTTTATATCCAATTAGTGGCACTATGAGCTGTTCATTACGAAGGTACATGGTTTGCTACTATCTTGCTACTCTTTTTGTACAGTCATTAGATAGTAATACTAGTGGTTTGCATGTGAATTTATTGGCAGGGTGGACCTACATTGGAGGTGCAGGACAGGATTCAATGATTGGATAATCAATTTCGGTTGTATCGATTTCACCTCTTCCATCACTGCGAACATGGATATCCTTGGTCTGATGAAGAATAGGCGCTATATTTCTGCTCTGAACCAGCAAATCAATTCAGTATGAAATTGTCCAGGGCAAAACATAACTGTATCAGATTGTCCAGTGCAGAACATGACAGATGCTAAGCGGAAGAGACATGTTTAAACCGAAAATACATGGTGTGGTATATGTTTACTAGCTGCTTTATATTTGTGCAGACAGAGATGTCTGCCCGTTGCTATTTGGCAAACCAACAAAGTGTCTGCAATTTTGGTTGAACTGCACAAGAGAATAGTATAATCACTGCATGTACTGCCATTTGAAAATAGACATAGAAAGATTGGATAGTCACTTCATGGACTGCAGAAAAGTAGTATTGTACTATTTATTGGCCAATAGTAGGTGCTTCATTGCTTTGGTCTGATTATACAATGGGCATCATTTTGCCTAAGTTAAAGTTTGTATTCCGAAAATAGTCTCGCGGTGTGATCGAGAGAAGACCAAATCATATTGCAGTGGATGTTCCTCCATCATGTGTGGTTCATTCTCATGTTTCCGGCTGTTGGTGAAACCACTTACGTTTGCAAGAGGAATTGTAGACTTCACAAACAAATTTGTCTTTCAGTCTGTACTGAATGTTGGCCAAGAGAAGCATCCATGTTAGTAGGAAGAACAAATGTTTTTTCTAGATCTTTGCTTTTGGAGCTACATATTTGTATATGATCTGTGAATCATTGAGATGCATTAACATGTTGATCTTATGTATGGGAATCGTACTAGTTAGTTTTAGTTGCAACACAAGATCCGAAGTGGTTGATCTTTGCTTTTGGAGGTACATATTTGTATATGATCTGTGAATCATTGAGATGCATTAACAGTTACTTCTTTATGTTTGCTCAGTGTTTACAAGTTACTGATTGATCACTAGCTAGCCTACTAATGCGCTCCTGGCAGTTTTATTTGCGACACAAGATACGAAGTGACAGTTTTTTGAATAAAAATGCCTACCTCTGAAGAAACTGACAAGCTACACTATCCTACCTACTCGATCCTACACGGATAAATAGCGGATCACGCACGTACTACCTCCTTTCCGGTTTGTAGGGCTCATTTCAAGAAACGACCTACTCGATCCTACACGAATAAATAGCGGATCACGCACGTACTAGTACCTCCTTTCCGGTTTGTAGGGCTTAATTCAAACCTCTCACCAACCAAGGTACTCCATCCGTCTGTGTTTATTAGTCCCATGAGCAAAGCAGCAAGACCAAGGCATGGCAATAATTAATGGCATGCAAAAGTTTAAGCCTAATTAATTCCAGCGATTTAAGTGGTTGCATGCATGCCCTCGGCAATGACTCGTTGCATGCTGCTCCGCGTACTGGCTGCGAGCAATTTTGAGTGCCTGCATGCAGCCGGCTATAATTAAGGCAGCTAAATGATGCGAAAAAGATGCGCTTTAATTGTTGCGGGCTTTTTAAATCTGTGTAATCATTATTGACAAGGAGGGAGATGATTCGAGTGCACTCGTTTGACCGCCATGCCGGCATGTGACCCAGACGGGACGGAATGGCACAGTCATAATTTCAGTTTCTCTAGTTTTCCATGGCAAGCTCACACGCTAAGCCATTATGCATTGAATTACGATTACCGTCGCACTACCATTCGCCTATAAATACTGTCTCCCGGCCTTCTCCAGTGGCACCGTGACCCAACTCGCCATATCCTCTGAAGCCCCCACCGGCCCGACGTTGCTCGCCACGTCCTCCATGCGCCCGCCCGTCTGTGGCAGGCGACGCCGGATGCGGTCACCGCCGGAACTAGTGTTCGGTTTTTCACCAGAAGGCAGACGGAGGGAGGAGGCATTCTATCTGTCTTTAGATGGCAATGCGGAGATCGAGGAGTTGTTGGAGTGCGACTGCCTGGCGGAGGAGCAGGAGTTGTTGGAGCGCGACCGCCTGGCAGAGGAGCAGCATATCACTGATTTGCGCCGCTAGCGGGACATGGAGCAGCAGCGCACCGACGCTCTGAGTCACGAGCAGAGTGCCCACAACTGGGCCGACTACATGGAGGCCGGTGCCCGGCAAATAGCTCTGGAGGCTGTCGGGCACGCACGCGTTCGCGACGCTGATTTTTACTACCAGCTCGTCAAGTGGGTTTCCCGCTTGGAAGCGGAAGCTTCGGTGGACCACGCCGGCATGGAAATGGCCAACGCGCGCGAGCAACGCGCCCTGTCGCACCTCTTGCAAGTCCGACGTGAGGCACAGGACGCCGGTGTCGGCGTTTAGTGTGTATCACAGATGGCGGTCGACATTGTCTAGTTAGCTAATAGTAAGTTAGTACTTGTACGCTACTAGAGTATTAGTGGGAGTAGATAGTTAACTTGGCTATGATGGTTGTCAACGTGGAAGTTCGGTACTCTATATGTGGATCAGACCTGTTACTTTGCTCTGAATGTTGAACTTTCCATTTGAACGTACGGAATGGGTTGTTATTTTTTTAAATGGGTTGTATTTGTCCTCCACGGGTTTAGAGGCTGACTTGTGGGCCTACCAAGTTGACACGTACACAATCAGGAGATGATTGTATGTGGAGAGGATGACAGCAGAGACCCGCCAAGGTCATGGCAATACGCAAGCAAGTGCCTCCTTATTTCAAGCAAATAAAAAATAGCTCCACCTAGTGGATTTCTGACATCTGGGTCCCATGCCATTGTCAACGTAGTCAATAAACAAGAGAATTGCACAACGAGCGGCTGACACCAGGGACCCAGCAGCTCGCCCAGTTATTTTCGTTTTGGGTTAGTTTGATAAATGCCACTCCAAATCTGGTGTATCCGAGAAATGCCACTGCAATTTCCAAACTTTGAAAAATGCCATTTCATGCCATTTCTAGTGGCATTTTTTGAAGTCCGGAGTGGCGTTTTTCAAAGTTTGCAAACTGAAGTGGCGTTTGGAAATTGTAGTGGCATTTTTATGAATCGCCATAATTGGAGTGGCATTTATCTAATTTGTTTTTGAGACGGAAGCAGGGTGTCAACTGGGCTGTGCGGTAGACTCAGGCCTGTCTAGACAACCTTTTCTTTTATGTTTACCACATACCAGCCCAGTAGTTTTTTTTTCTTTCTGAAAATGGCTAGCCCAGTTTTTTTGTGATTTGTCAAGTAAGTCGCTTTATTAGGCCTGTTGGGCTGCAAATCTTTCAAGACGAGGAGAGCTTCATTCGGTTGGCCGAGAAAATGGCCTATCAGTAATGAGAAATGGGCTGGACATTTTTAAAACACATCAAACCGACAATTAGTTTCAAATATATTTTTTTCATTTCAAGATTTTAAATTGCATTGATTTTTATGCATGGACAATTTATTGGATTTTATATTGATATACATTTATTTTTAAAATCAGTCTAAATGTGACTCGAAATTTCAGGATTAAAAACAGTTCAGATAGCACCGACATATGCAAAATTTCGTATAATTTTTTAACCGTGGCCACAATATGAGCTGTAATGGTAGCAAAAAGAATATGGGCTCCCAAAAAAACCCGTAAGAATTAGCAAATGGTCTGTAAATTATTTGAAATAATGGCAGATGGCCTGTATGCTGTTTTCCACAGATTTGAGGCTTTCCTAAAAAAAGGTTGACGCACAAGCAGTGACTGTTGGATGTCCATCCAACGGCCGTCGTGCTTCTTCAATCTCTGCTTTTCCTGCTCCAGCCGCTCAAACAAGCGCCGGCGGGACTGCCTGCTCCCTCCTCCCCGCGGCCGGTTGTGCTGCCGCGCAGGCCTCACCGCCCCACCGTACTCCCATCGCTGGCCTAGCCATCCCTCTACTCACCCACAGTCCCAGACCTGCTGTTATTCTGCGGCGACGACAGACGAACCAGTAAACCCTCGTACAGTCGTACTCCCCTCCGCATGGGAAACAACTGTCGAGTCTTCCCTGGCTCCGTGTCATTCCCTTCCTAGGCCTTGCCGTCGTCCACCGCCCTGGTGCTCTCGGCGTAGCATGCTCAACATGGTCAACGACCAACATGCATCTGAAGTGGACTATACCTGGAGAGGCTGACAGCTGGGTCCATGGCCACACGCAAGGAAATGCCTCCTTATTACACGCAAAATAATGATTCCTCCACCTGACATCTGGGACCCACCGAAAGGGCCTCTGTATCGTGAAAAAATGTTACAGCCGCTGACAGCTCAAACCCACCAGCTATATCTTCGCACGCAAGGAAGTGCCTCCATATTACGCACAAAAAAATGAATACTCCCCTGCTAGCTGGGACCCAGTATAGTGGGCCTACTAAGTTGACGGGGACGGATGGCTTTGTCAACTTAATCAATATGCACGACTCTAGCTTGACTGGCCGTACGATGTCCATCCAACGGCCGTAGTGCTTCTTCAACCTCTTGTCTTCTTGCTCCATCCTCCCAAAGCAGCGCCGGTCGTGCCGCCTGCTCCTGCCTCCCGTGGCTGGCTGTGCTGCCGCGGAGGCCTCACCGCCCTCATACTACTCCCACCGCTGGCCAGGCCATCCTTCTACTCCACTCACCCACACCCCCTGTTATTCTGCGGTGACGCAGCACAGCCGAACCAGTGAACCCTCATACTCCTCTCCGCGTGGGCATCCACTGCCGCGTCTTCCCCGGCTCCGTGTCATCCCCTTCCTAGGCCTCGCCGTCGTCCACCGCCGTGGTGCTCTCGGCATGGTGTGGTCAATGTGGTCAACGACCGAATTCCATCGGAAGAGTACTGTATGTGGAGAGGCTGACAGTTGGGTCCACGGCAGCCGCAAGGAAGTGCCTCCTTCTTATGCGGAAAATAATTATTCCTCCACCTGACAGCAAGGACCCATCGGACGGGCCACCAGTATTTCGCAAAAAAATGTTTGCCCCTGACTGCTGGGACCCATCGGACGGGCCACCGTATTTCGTGAAAAAACGTTCCCCCCGCTGTCAGCTCGGACCCACCGGAAGTGCCTCCTTATTATGCACAAAAAAATCAATACCCCCCTGCTAGCTGGGACCCGCCTTGGTGGGAGGCTGACTTGTGGGCCTACTAAGTTGATGGGGACGGAGGGCTTTGTCAACTTAGTCTATATAAACGATTCTAGCTCCGGTGACCGTACGATGTCCATCCAATGGCCGTAGTGCTTCTTCAACCTCTGGTCTTCTTGCTCTAGCCACCCAAAGCAGCACCGGTCGTGCCGCATGCTCCTGCCTCTGGTAGCCGGCTGTACTGCCGCGGAGGCCTCACCGCCCCCTACTATTCCCACTGCTGGCCAGGCCCCGCGGTGACGGCAGCCTCACACCGCAGCCGAACCAATGAACCCTCGTACTCCTCTCCTCGCGGGCTTCCACTGCCGCGTCTTCCCCGGCTCCCAGTCGTCCCCTTCCTAGGTCTCACCGTCGTCCATCGCCCTGGTGCTCTCGGCGCGGCGTGGTCAACATGGTCAAGGAACGACTTCCATCGGACATGGACTATACGTGGAGAGGCTGATAGCTGGGTCCACGACCGTAGCAAGGAAGTGCCTCCTTATTACGCGTAATGATTCCTCCACCTGATAGCAGGGACCCACCGGACGGGCCACCGTACTTCGCGAAAAAAATGTTTCCCCCGTGACTGCTGGGACCCACCAGCTACACCTTCACACACAAGTAAGTGCGTCCAGGTAAAAAAATGATTTGCCCCCTGACTGTTGGGACACACGAGCTACATCTTCGCACGCAAGGAAGTGCCTGACAGTCGGGACCCACCTGGTCGAAGCGTACGTAGCATTGTCATTCTGGTCGCGAACATGTACATACATATATACTAGTTGATGTAGAGGCGCGCACGTGTCGTAGTAGAGGCGCGTACGTGTCGTAGTAGAGGCGCGCACGTAGCATCTACACGTACGTACAACGGCCAGTGTGCAAGAAAGAAAATATGGCCACATATGTTTACATACGGGCCGGGTCTCGAACGCCTACTCGCGCATACGTACGGCTAGGGCTCGTGTACATGACTGGGTCGAAACAGAGAAACAACATCGTCGTCGTGTTCATGGGGAGGCAACGAAATGCGCCGTGTTCATGGGGAGGCAACAGAATGCGTTGTGTTCATCGGGAGGGCAACGGAACGCGTGGGAGCCAACCGGCTTGGACGGAACAGGCGATGGAAAAGAGGCCTGGCGTACTGCAGAACGGAGGAAACGGCCTTGTGTTCGACTGGCCACATTCGAAACGGGATCCTGTTCATCAGGAGGGGTCTGGCATACCGCAAAACGGAGGAAACGGACCTCCTACGGTCGAAAGAGGGTCCTGTTGATCGGGAGGGGTGTGGCGTACCGCGAAACGGACGAAACGGACTTGTGTTGGACCGCTACGGTCGAAACGGGGGTCCTGTTGATCGGGAGGGGTGTGGCGTATCGCAAAACGGACGAAACAGACTTGTGTTGGAGGGCTACAGTCAAAACTGGGGTCCTGTTCATCGGGAGGGGTGTGGCATACCACAAAACGGGACTCCACGGGATACTGTTCATCTCCACCGTCGACCTCCTCCAGCCTCCACGGGCTACCGTCGACCTCCTCTAGCCTCCACGGGCTCCTGTTCATCAAGCCTCCACCGCACGCTAGTCCACCGGCTGCTGTTCAACCACCCCTCCATGGGCACCCCTCCACCGTATACTGTTCATCCAGCCCTCTACGGGGTCGTCCTGTTCATCGAGCCCTCCACACCACAGGGTCCTGTTCATCCAGAGGCAACGTCACCGCTCACTGTTCATCCAACCCCCCCCCCCCCCCCCCCCGCAACACTCACTGTTCATCCAGAGAGGCAACATCGATTGGCTTCAGTTAGCAGCAGTAGCGAAGGAATTGCTCGATTGGGTTTAGTTAACAGCCATCGATCGATCGCTCGGGTTCAGTAACGTGTAGCCTGCAGTGCAATCGCTCGGGTTCAGTTCGAGCCCAACGCCTCGCTCGGGTTCAGTTAGAGCCAACGCCTCACACACACGCGCATACGTGTACAAGAGAAACGCGCATCGCTCGGCCCCCGACCGCCCACCATAACCGGGAACTCCCTAAAATTTTCCTCGCCCTCGCTTCTACCACAGTTTTTTCCATCATGGACGGTCCAAAGAATGTCATGCAGCTACGTCTCCGGCCCGCCCAGGACGAAAAGCCCATTTTCTGTCATGATTTTTTGTCATAGAAGTAGGAGCCCACCTCATCTATGATGATACCGGGTTTTGTCACAATTATCGTCATAGAAGTGTCATATGTATGACATAAAAAAGTTTTGTTTGGCCCAAAATGTCATGGATGTGTCTTTTTTTGTAGTGAGTAGTTATGGAATATTTTCCACATGATGAACATTTTAGCTTTCATGTTTGAAGAAATATTATTTTGACTTTATATTGGATTTGAATTTGAATTGTGATTTGGATCAAGTGAAGATTAGCAACAGTAACATGATGACATGGTATCATTAACAGGGTATTACTGTAGCATGATACTGGGGGTGTTACAGTAAAGACTCAATTCATCAAAACAAGAGTAGAGAGGGGATAAACATCATATGATCCATCTATATTAACAAAGCCCGCGATACATCAAGAACGTGACATCTCAAGATCACGAGAGAGAGAGAGAGAGAGAGAGATTAAACACATGGCTACTGGTACAAACCCTCAGCCCCGAGGATGGACTACTCCCTCCTCATCGTGGTGGCGCCGGGATGATAAAGATGTCCACCGGTGCTGATCCCCCCCTCCAGCATGGTGCCGGAATGGGGTCTAGATTGGATCTCGTGTATACAGAGGCCTTGCAGCGGCGGGAGTTCTGATCTAGGGCTACCCCGAAGGGTTTCGGAATATTTGGGAATTTATAGTGCAAAGAAGGGGTACGGGAGGCCACCGAGGAGGGAACAACCCACTTGGGCGCCAGGGGGGCCTGGCACGCCCTGGTGGTTTGTGCCCCCCTCAGGGCACCCCCCAGGTGCTGCTCTAGCCCATCCTGCTTGTTCTGGTCCATAAAAAAATCCTCCAGGAGTTATGCGGTGTTTGGACTCTTTGATATTGATTTCCTGCGATGTAAAAAACAAGCAAAAAACGGCAATTGACACTGGGAACTGGGTCAATAGGTTAGTCCCAAAAAATGATATAAAGTTGCTATAAAATGATTGCAAAACATCCAAGAATGATAATATATTAGCATGAATACTTCATATATTATAGATACGTTGGAGACGTATCAACATCCCCAAGCTTAATTCCTACTCGTCCTCGAGTAGGTAAATGATAAAATAAATAATTTATGAAGTGTGAATGCTAGCATAGTGCATAAGTTTGATCAATGACAATTTCAATCAGTTTTCCTTGCTTAATAACACTAATTTTTTCTTATAAAACTTCTCATGTTATAGTAGCAACCAATTCACATGTTAAGGTTCAAACAATGAATTCTCTGGAAACTCAACAACCTATGTTCTTAGTCACCAAGCAATTGCAATTCAACTTATTCAACGGAGTCTAAGTAAGAGCTCCACATGCTCAACCATCATATAGTCTTCTATGATTGCTAACACTCACCGCGTACACATGAGCAAAACGTTTCAACCGGACACATAGAAAGATATGGGCTTATAATTTTGCCTCCCAACGTATTCACCTTTGTTCAACTGGACATATGTGCCTAGATATTTTCTCACCACATGATGATTGCCAAAGGAGAAAATAAAAAGGAATAGAGAGAAAAACTTTGACTCTTGCATGAAAGTAAATATGTAAAAGTAAAAGATAGGCCCTTCGCAGAGGGAATCAGAGGTTGCCATGCGCTTATTTTTTTGTATGCTCAACCCCTTAGTTCAAAAGAACGTCAAGTTATATTGCCCCTTGTGATAGCAACCTTTATTATGCGGTCTGTCGCTTTTATTCTTTGCCATCACAAGTTCGTACAACGCTCAATTTTCTCTTACACTAAATGATCTAACACTTTTAGAAGCAATTTTTATTGCCTTATTGCACCGATGACAACTTACTTGAAGGACCTTGCTCAATCCTTAGGTAGGTATGGTGGACTCTTGAAAATAAGATTTGCGTTTAAGGGTTTTTGGATGCACAAGTAGTATCTCTACTTGGTGCGGAATTTTTGGCTAGCAAAGATAGGGGGCAAGCACCACATGTTGAAGGATCTATGAGAATATAACTTCTATGTGAATATGAACAAACATAAATCATTATGTTGTCTTCCTTGTCCAACGTCAACAATTTTGGCATATAATATTTTGATGGGGGCTCACAATCACAAAAGATTTCCAAGCTAGTGTATTTCCATGTGAAAGTTCTCTTCCTTCTACTAATGATTCTTGAATTGCTTGTATGACCAATATTGTGATTGTCAAGCTTCAAAAGATTTCGCTTTCTAAACCCAATGTGAAACTACCACTAGGCATGATATGATTTCAACTTCATGATATTCAATTCATTCAACAATTTACTCATAGGATATCAGTGAAGCACTAGAGAAATTCCATATAAAATATCTTCATTGACGGGATGTGAATGCTGCTTACCTAGCCTCCCTGGCAATTATTTGAGGACTCTATTCTATTGAAAAACTTTCAGATCTAAGTATTTTATTAAAACAACAAGCAAAATGAAAATAAAATGACATTCCAAGAATAGCACAACTCATGTGAAGAAGCAAAAACTTAGGCTCAACCGATACTAACCAATAATTGTTGAAGAAGAAAGGTGGGATGCCTACCGGGGCATCCCCAAGCTTAGATGCTTGAGACTTATTTGAATATTAACTTGGGATGCCTTGGGCATCCCCAAGCTTGACCTTTTGTGTCTCCTTAATTCCTCTCATATCACGGTTTCCCTAAATCTCAAAAACTTCGTCCACACAAAACTCAACAAGAACTCGTGAGATAAGTTAGTATAAACCAATGCAAAAACCTTATCATTCTCTACTGTATCAAACAACAAAAATTATTATTCAACATTGCATACTAAATGCCTCTGCATATTTAATACTCCTATCCTCAAATAGAATCATTAAACAAGCAAACATATGCAAACAATGCAAACATAACAGCAATCTGCCAAACCAGTACAGTCTGTAAAGAATGCAAACTTCTTAAACTCCAAAAATTATGAAACAAAGTACACACTAAAGAAAATTTATCAGAGCTTATTTTGCAAAAAGTTTCAACATTGTATCATATCCTGACTTTTCTAGGGAATTTTTGCGACATCGATAAACTTTCCGTTTTCAAACAACAACAAGTATACTTGCAAAATAAGCATGGCCAAGGCTATCATTGCCATTTTTATTGAAATAAAAGATGCAAAACATTATCCTAACTAACAGAAAAAAAATCGTAGCAAAAAAAATTGACGCTCCAAGCAAAACACATATCATGTGACGAATGAAAACATAGCTCCAAGTGAGGTTACAAATAATGTTGGAGATGAAAGAGGGGATGTCATCCGGGGCATCCCCAAGATTAGTTGCTTGGATCTTACTTGAATATTACCTTGGGGGTGCGTTGGGCATCCCCAAGCTTAGGGTCTTATCACTCCTTATTCTCCTCATATCGACATCTCACCCAAAACTTAACGGAACCTTGTGAGATAGGTTAGTATGATAAAGAGCAAACCATTTCACTTTCGGTACTGTCAAAGACAAGATTCATAATTGTTTCCACACAATTCCTCCTGTATCATATCATTTCCAAAATTTATATTGAGCAACATAAGCCATAGAAACAAGGAAACAAGCAAACTATGCATTGAAAACAGAATCTGTCAAAAACAGAACAGTCTATAGTAATCTGTACTCAAACCATATTTATGCTACTCCAAAAATTATGAAACAAATCGGAACACGTGATAAATTGGTATATTAAATTTCTGCAAAAAGAATCAACTCAAAAGCACTCTTTTGTTAAAAATGAGACTTATTTTCGTGAGTGCACAAGTTTCTGTTTTTCAGCAAGATCAAATCAACTATCACCCAACATAATCCCAAAGGCTTTACTTGGCACTTTATTGAAACAAAAACAACAAAACATGATTAATAAAGTAGCATAATCATGTGAACACAAACAATAGATATAATGTTGGGTTTTCTCCCAACAAGCGCTTTTCTTTAATGCCTTTTTAGCTAGGCATGATGAGTTCAATGATGCTCACATAAAAGATAAGAACTGAAACATAACAAGAGCATCATGAATCACATGGCAAGCACATTTAAGCCTAACCCACTTCCTATGCATAGGGATTTTGTGAGCAATTATTTTATGGGAACAAGAATCAACTAGCATACGAAGGCAAAACATGCATAACTTCACAACTTTCAACACATAGAGAGGAAACTTGGTATTTTTGCAATTTCTACAAGCATAAGTTCCTCCCTCATAATAATTTTCGGTAGTATCATGAATGAATTCAACAATATAGCAATCGCATAAAGCATTCTTTTCATGATCCACAAGCATAGAAATTTTCTTACTCTCCACATAAGCAAATTTATTCTCATGAATGGTAGTGGGAGCAAACTCAACAAAGTAACTATCATGTGATTGAAAATTAAAATCATGATGACAAGTTTCATGGTTATCATTATTCAATATAGCATACATGTCATCACCATAATCATCAAAGATAGGAGGCATTCTTTCATCATAATAAACTTGCTCATCAAAACTTGGGGGGGGGACTAAAAATGTCATTTTCATCAAACATAGCATCCCCAAGCTTGTGGCTTTGCATATCATTAGCATCATGGATATTCAAAGAGTTCATGCCAACAACATTGCAATCATGCTCATCATTCATGCCAATCATTTTATTAAATTCTTCTTCTATCAATTGAGCACAATTTTCCGAACCATCATTTTCAAGAAAGATATTATAAACATGACCAATAATATGATGCAACCTTAATTCCATCTTTTTGTAGTTTTCTTTTATTAACCAAACTAGTGATAAAAACAAGAAACTAAAAGATTCAATTATAAGATCTAAAGATATACCTTCAAGCACTCACCTCCCCGGCAATGGCGCCAGAAAAGAGCTTGATGTCTACTACGCAACTTTATTCTTGTAGACACGTGTTGGGCCTCCAAGCACAGAGTTTTGTAGGACAGCAGCAATTTTCCCTCAAATGGATGACCTAAGGTTTATCAATCCGTGGGAGGTGTAGGATGAAGATAGTCTCTCTCAAGCAACCCTGCAATCAAATACAAGAAATCTCTTGTGTCCCCAACACACCCAATACAATGGCAAATTGTATAGGTGCACTAGTTGGGCAAAGAGATGGTGATAAAAGTGTAGGATGGTAGTAGATATGAGATTTTGTAGTGTGAACAATAAAAAACAGCAAGGTAGTTAATGGTAAAATGGAGCACAAACGGTATTGCAATGATGGAAAATGAGGCCTAGGGCGCATACTTTCACTAGTGTAATCTCTTAACAATGATAACATAGTTGGATCATATGACTCACTCCCGAGTTCCTATTAGCGAAAAAAAGATAGAAATTGTTTGTAGGGTACGAAACCACCTCAAAGTTATTCTTTTCGATCGATCTATCCTAGAGTTCGTAATAAAATAACAGCAAGCTATTCTTCCTGATCGATCTAATCAAGAGTTCATACTAAAATAACACCATATGACACATATCAACCAACTCTAATGTCACCTAGATACCCCAATGTCACCGCGAGTACCTATGAGTTAATTATACGATATGTATCAAACAATTTCAGATTCATAATGCTCAATCCAACACAAAGAACTACAAGGGGCCCCCAAAGTTTCTACCGGAGAAAAGATAATAAAAATGTGCATCAACCCCTATGCATAGATTACCCCAATGTCACCGCGGGAATCCCCAAGTTGAGTGCCATTAGATATATCAAGTGACTTAATATGATACTCCATTGTCACCTCAAGTATTCATATGGCAAGACATACATCATGTGTTTTCAGATCTGAACATTCAGTCTGACAAGACAAAACTTCAAAGGGTAAAGACTCAATTCATCACAACAAGAGTAGAGAGGGGAGAAACATCATGTGATCCATCTATATTAACAAAGCCCGTGATACATCAAGATCGTGACATCTCTAGATCACGAGAGAGAGAGAGAGATTAAACACATGGCTACCGGTACAAACCATCAGCCCCGAGGATGCACTACTCCCTCCTCATCGTGGTGGCACCGGGATGATGAAGATGGCCACCGGTGATGATTCCCCCCTCCGGCAGGGTGCCGGAACGGGGTATAGTTTGGATCTCGTGGATACAGAGGCCTTGCGGTGGCGGAACTTCTGATCTAGGGATACCCCGAAGGGTTTCAGAATATTTGGGAATTTATAGTGCAAAGAAGGGGTACGGGAGGCCACCGAGGTGGGCACAACCCACCTGGGCATGCCAGGGGGCCCTGGCAGGTTGTGCCCCCCTCGGGACACCCCCAGGTGCTGCTCTGGCCCATCCTGGTTGTTCTGGTCCATAAAAAAATCCTCCATGAGTTACGCGGTGTTTGGACTCCGTTTGATATTGATTTCCTGCGATGTAAAAAACAAGCAAAAAACAGCAACTAGCAGTGGGCACTGGTTCAATAGGTTAGTCCCGAAAAATGATATAAAGTTGCTATAAAATGATTTCAAAACATCCAAGAATGATAATATATTAGCATGAATACTTCATAAATTATAGATACGTTGGAGACGTATCACCCAACACTCTAGCCGCACCGATTTCATCCTCTCGAGAAGAGAAGATAGGTGTGAGTGTCTAGAATGTAAGGTGATACCTGGAGAGAGTATTGTACCCCAGCATAAGCTGGTGGTTGCTGAGTTCCGCTTTCGGATTCGTGTCCAGTGGGATATGCGTGCCAAAGTCATATAACAAAGTGGTGGAAGCTCAAGGGGGGGGGGGTAGCTCAAGCGTTCAAGGAGAAGGTCATTAAGGAGGGCCCTTTGGAGGAAGGAGGGGACACGGGCAATGTGTGGACGAAGATGGTGACTTGCATTCGTAAGGTGGCCTCAGAGGAGTTTAAAGTGTCCAAGGGAAGGAGAAGCAAAGATGAGGGTACCTGGTGGTGGAATAATGATGTCTAGAAGGCGATTAAAGAGAAGAAAGATTGCTTTAGGCGCCTATACCTGGATTGGAGTGCAGACAACATAGAGAAGTACAAGATGGCGAAGAAGGCCGCAAAGCGAGCTGTTAGTGAAGCAAGGGGTTGGGCTTGTGAGGACCTCTACCAACAGTTAGGCACGAAGGAAGGCGAAAGGGACATCTATAAGATGGCCAAGATCCGAGAGAGGAAGACGACGAATATTGGCCAAGTCAAATGCATCAAGGACGGAGAAGGCCAACTCTTGGTGAAGGACGAGGAGATTAAACATAGATGGCGAGAGTACTTTGACAAGTTGTTCGATGGGGAGAATGAGAGTTCTACCATTGAACTGGATAACTCCTTTGATGGTACCAACATGCATTTTGTGCGGCGGATCCAGGAGTCTGAGGTCAAGGAGGCTTTAAAAAGGATGAAAGGAGGCAAGGCAATGGGCCATGATTGTATCCCCATTGAGGTGTGGAAAGGGCTCGGGGACATAGCGATAGTACGGCTAACCAAGCTTTTCAACCTCATTTTTTGGGAAAACAAGATGCCAGAAGAATGGAGACGGAGTATATTAGTACCAATCTTCAAGAACAAGGGGGATGTTCAGAGTTGTACTAACTACCATGGAATTAAGCTGATGAGCCATACAATGAAGCTATGGGAGAGATTCATTGAGCACTGCTTAAGAAGAATGACAAGCGTGACCAAAAATATGTTTGGTTTCATGCCTGGGAGGTCGACCATGAAAGCCATTTTCTTGGTACGACAACTTATGGAGAGATATAGGGAGCAAAAGAAGGACTTGCATATGGTGTTCATTGACTTGGAGAAGGCCTATGATAAGATACCGGGGAATGTCATGTGGTGGGTCTTGGAGAAACACAAAGTCCCAGCAAAGTACATTACCTTCATCAAGGACATGTACGATAAAGTTGTGACAAGTGTTCGAACAAGTGATGTCGACACTAATGACTTCCCAATTAAGATAGGACTACATCAGGGTCAGCTTTGAGCCCTTATCTTTTTGCATTGGTGATGGATGAGATCACAAGGGATATACAAGGAGATATCCCATGGTGTATGCTCTTTGAGGATGATGTGGTGCTAGTTGACGATAGTCGGAAGGGGGTAAATAGGAGGTTAGAGCTATGGAGACAAACCTTGGAATCGAAAGGGTTTAGGCTTAGTAGAACTAAAACCGAGTACATGATGTGTGGTTTCAATACTACTAGGTGTGAGGAGGAGGAGGTTAGCCTTGATGGCCAGGTGGTACCTCAGAAGGACACCTTTCGATATTTCGGGTCAATGCTGCACGAGGATTGGGGTATTGATGAAGATGTGAACAATCGAATCAAAGTCGGATGGATGAAGTGGCGCCAAGCTTCTGGCATTCTCTATGACAAGAGAGTGCCACCAAAGCTAAAAGGCAAGTTCTACAGGACAGCGGTTCGACCCGCAATGTTGTATGGTGCTAAGTGTTGGCCGACTAAAAGGTGACATGTTCAACAGTTAGGTGTGGCGGAGATGCGTATGCTGAGATGGATGTGTGGCCACACGAGGAAGGATCGAGTCCGGAATGATGATATATGATATAGAGTTGGGGTAGCACCAATTGAAGAAAATCTTGTCCAACATCGTCTCAGATGGTTTGGGCATATTCAGCGCAGGCCTCCAGAAGCTGCAGTGCATAGCAGATGGCTAAAGCGTGCGGAGAATGTCAAGAGAGGGCGGGGTAGACCGAATTTGACATGGGAGGAGTCCGTTAAGAGAGACCTGAAGGATTGGAGTATCACCAAAGAGCTAGCTATGGACAGGGGTGCGTGGAAACTTGCTATCCATGTGCTAGAGCCATGAGTTAGTTGCGAGATCTTATGGGTTTCACCTCTAGCCTACCCCAACTTGTTTGGGAATAAAGGCTTTGCTGTTGTTGTTGTTGCTATTATATTATCCATCTTGGATGCTTTATATGCATTTTGGAACTATTTTATATCATTTTTTCGGACTAACCTATTAACCTAGTGCCCAGTGCCAGTTGTTGTTTTTTCCTTGTTTCTGACTTCTACAGAAAATCAATATCAAACAGAGTCCAAATGGAATAAAACTTTACTATGATTTTTCTTGGACCAGAAGAAACCCAAGAGACTTGGAGAGGAGGCCAGAGGAGACACATGAGGGCCACAAGCCCTGAGGCCGCGCCCTAGGGGGATAGGCTTGTGGGCCCCTTGGGACTCCCCTAACCCTAATTCTTTCATTATAAATACCCAAATATTCCTTCTACATCAGAAACGTCCACAAAAATACTTTTCCGTTGTTTTTGAATTTTACAGAAAATCAATATCAAACGGAGTCCGAACGAAATAAAACTTTACGATGATTTTTCTTGGACCAGAAGAAACCCAAGAGACTTGGACAGGAGGCCAGAGGAGACACAAGAGGGTCACAAGCCCTGACGCCGGGCCCTAGGGGGGCAGGCTTGTGGGTGATACGTCTCCATCGTATCTACTTTTGCAAACACTTTTGCCCTAGTTTTGGACTCTAACTTGCATGATTTGAATGGAACTAACCCGGACTGACGCTATTTTCAGCAGAATTGCCATGGTGTTAATTTCGTGCAGAAATAAAAGTTCTCGGAATGACCTGAAACTCCACGAAGAATATTTTTGGAATTAATAAAAAATACTGGCAAAAGAATCAAGGCCAGCGGGCCCACACCCTGTCCACGAGGTTGGGGGGCACGCCTACCCCTGTTGGGCGCGCCCCTGGCTCGTGGGCCCCCTGGTGCTCCACCGACCTCAACTCCAACTCTATAAATTCACGTTCGGGGAGAAAAAAAATCAAAGAGAAGGATTCATCGTGTTTTATGATATGGAGCCACCGCCAAGCCCTAAACTCTCTCGGGAGGGCTGATTTGGAGTCCGTTCGGGGCTCTGGAGAGGGGAATCCGTCGCCATCGTCATCATCAACCATCCTCCATCACCAATTTCATGATGCTCACCGCAGTGTGTGAGTAATTCCATCATAGGCTTGCTGGACGGTGATGGGTTGGATGAGATTTACCATGTAATTGAGTTAGTTTTGTTAGGGTTTGATCCCTATTATCCACTATGTTCTGAGATTGATGTTGTTATGACTTTGCTATGCTTAGTGCTTGTCACTAGGGCCCGAGTGCCGTGATTTTAGATCTGAACCTATTATTCTTTCATGAATATATGTGAGTTCTTGATCCTATCTTGCAAGTCTATAGTCACCTATTATGTGTTATGATCCGACAACCCCGAAGTGACAATAATCGGGACCACTTTCGGTGACGATCGTAGTTTGAGGATTTCATGTATTCACTAAGTGTTAATGCTTTGGTCCGGTACTCTATTAAAAGGTGGCCTTAATATCCCTTATTTTCCAATAGGACCCCACTGCCACGGGAGGGTAGGACAAAAGATGTCATGCAAGTTCTTTTCCATAAGCACATATGACTATATTCGGAATACATGCCTACATTACATTGATGAACTGGAGCTAGTTCTGTGTCACCCTATGTTATAACTATTGCATGAGGAATCGCATCCGACATAATTATCCATCACTGATCCAATGCCTATGAGCTCTTCACATATTGATCTTTGCTTAGTTACTTTACCGTTGTACTGTTACAATTACTACAAAACTGCTACTGTTACTTTTGCCACTATTACCGTTACTTCCATACTACTTTGCTACTAAATACTTTGCTGCAGATATTAAGTTATCCAGGTGTGATTGAATTGACAAGTCAACTGCTAATACTTGAGAATATTCTTTGGCTCTCCTTGTGTCGAATCAATAAATTTGGGTTGAATACTCTACCCTCGAAAACTGTTGCGATCCCCTATACTTGTGGGTTATCAAGACTATTTTCTGGCGCCGTTGCTGGGGAGCATAGCTCTATTCTTGGAGTCACTTGGGATTTATATCTACTGATCACTATGAGGAACTTGAAAGACGAAAGAACTAAGATTTTTCCCTCAACTATGAGGGGAGGTGAGGAACTGCCATCTAGCTCTGCACTTGATTCACCATCTGTTTTGAGTAAACTTGCGACACCTAAACCTGCTTCTGCTATTAATTCTGATATGTCGCATGTTATTGATGATGCCACTTCTGCTATGCATGATGCTTATGATGAAACTACTTCTATGCTTGATACTATTGTGCCATTAGGTAAATTTCTCGATGAACAACTTGCTAGGGCTAGAGAGAATGAAATTATTGAAACTGATAATATTGATGAAAGTAATGATGAAGGTTCTCCCCCTAAATATGAATTGCCTGTTGTGCCTAAGGGCTATGTTATGGATGAAGCAACTGCTAGAGATTTTCTTGCTTGCAACGATAGATCTGATCTTAAGAAGTTATTAGCTAAGCTGAAAGAAAAGTCTCTGAATGCTAGAATGAAATATGACCCTGCCTTTGCTAGTTCACCTATTTGTATTACTGATAAGGATTATGATTTCTCTGTCGATCCTGAGATAATTACTTTGGTTGAATCTGATCCTTTTTATGGCTTTGAGTCTGAAACTGTTGTGGCACATCTTACTAAATTGAATGATATAGCCACCCTATTCACTAATGATGAGAAAATTCGTTACTACTATATCCTTAAGATATTTCCGTTCTCATTAAAGGGTGATGCTAAAACATGGTTTAACTCTCTTGATCCTGGTTGTGTGAGTAGTCCCCAGGATATGATTTATTACTTCTCTGCTAAATATTTCCCTGCCCATAAGAAACAAGCTACTTTAAGGGAAATATATAATTTTATGCAAATTGAAGAAGAGAGTCTCCCACAAGCTTGGGGGAGGCTTCTCCAATTACTTAATGCTTTGCCTGATCATCTTCTCAAGAAAAATGAAATACTTGATATCTTTTATAATGGACTAACCGATGCTTCCAGAGACCATCTAGATAGTTGTGCTGGTTGTGTTTTCAGGGAAAGAACTATCGATCAAGCCGAATTGCTATTGAATAATATGTTGACTAATGAAAATAATTAGACACTTCATGAACCAATCCTAAGCCAACTACGAAGAAAAGAGGTGTTCTATTTCTCAGTCCAGAAGATATGCAAGAGGCAAAGAAATCTATGAAAGAAAAATGTATTAAAGCTGAATATGTTAAGAATTTACCTCCTCTTGAAGAAATACATGGACTCAATATACCACCTATTGAAGAAATACATGGTCTTGATAACCTGACACAGGTAGTAAAGGTAAATTCTCTCTATAGATATGATAAAGTAGAATTCCCCTCTACTAAGTTGGCTATCCAATGCTTGGATGAGTTTGATGACTTTATGGCCAAACAAGAAAACTTCAATGCTTATGTTGGTAGACAATTGAAAAGTAATGCTTATATGATCGGACACTTGAGTGATTATATGTCTAGAGTTAAGAATGAACTTAAACTCATTAGTAAACATGCTTCTATGGTTACTGTCGGTGTCAAAACCGGCGGATCTCGGGTAGGGGGTCCTGAACTGTGTGTCTAAGGCTAATGGTAACAGGAGGCGGCGGACACAATGTTTACCCAGGTTCGGGCTCTCTCGATGGAGGTAATACCCTACTTCCTGCTTGATTGATCTTGATGATATGAGTATTGCAAGAGTTGATCTACCACGAGATCGTAAAGGCTAAACCCTACAAGCTAGCATATGATTATGATTGTTGTTGTCCCACGGACTAAACCCTCCGGTTTATATAGACACCGGAGGGGGCTAGAGTTACACAGAGTCGGTTACAGAGAAGGAGATCTACATATCCGAATTGCCAAGCTTGCCTTCCACGCAAAGGAGAGTCCCACCCGGACACGGGACGAAGTCTTCAATCTTGTATCTTCATAGTCCAACAGTCCTGTCTGAGGACCCCCTAATCTAGGACTCCCTCAGTATCCCTTGAACCAGGCTTCAATGACGATGAGTCCGGCGCGCAGATTGTCTTCGGCATTGCAAGGCGGGTTCCTTCTCCGAATACTCCATAGAAGTTCTTGAATATGAGGATCGTGTCCGGCTCTGCAAAATAATTTCCACATACCACCGTAGAGAGCACAATATTCCACAAATCTAATCTGCTGACAACTTTTCATAGCGTGACATCACGTTGCGGCTTGGTCATTATGCGAATCGTTTTTCTCAACCTGCTACCGCACATATCGAGGCGTTTTTATTGGCACGTCTTGTCAAAGCAGAGATCGTGTCCCCTTGTCACCGGATTCTCATCAATACGGGTGTGGGTAAGCCAACTGCGCCATCAATCATGGTACTTGGGGAATAAGCGAGTTTACCAGGCAAGTGGGGAGGCGCAGGATCCCTGCTGCCTTTATAAGGAGATAAAGGCTCCCCTTTTTCACCCACGCCTTCCTCTCTCTCTGCTTATCCATTCCCTCTCTCACTCAGCTCCAGCGCCCAAGCGTTCGTCTTCTCCGCCCAAAAAGACCCTCCAAAATGTCTAGATCCGGAGAAGGAGGCAAGTGGATGGCCTCCACCGTTCGGGAGAAGGATATCAAAAAGCTTCGGGAGGCCGGGTATCTAGCCAAGAAAATCAGCCATCGTCTTCCGATGGCGGGACGGATCGTCCCTACTCCGGAACCCCACAAGAGGGTTGTATTCCTCCCTCATTTTGTCCGCGGGCTAGGGTTTCCCCTCCATCCATTCGTTCGCGGCATCATGTATTACTACGGGATCGATTTTCATGATCTATCCCCAAATTCCTTCCTCAACATCTCGACATTCATCGCCGTGTGCGAGGCCTTCCTCCGCATCTCACCGCACTTCGGCTTATGGCTGAAGATTTTCAAAGTGAAGCCCAAGGTAGTTAGCGGCGAGCACGCCGAGTGTAGAAGTGCCATAGTGAGCAAGATGCCCAACATCACATGGCCGTCCACCACTTTCAATGATTCCGTCAAAGAGTGGCAGCAGTAGTGGTTCTACGTCACCGAGCCACGCGACCCAAAATGGGCCACAGCTCCCGAATTCCGATCCGGAGCTCCTCTACGGCTTACGTCCTGGCCCAAGAAAGGCCTGAACTGGTCTTCGTCCAACGAACTGTCGGTGCTCCAGACGCGTGTCAAGGATATGGAAGACAAGAATATCAAACTTGTCAATGTAGTCCAGGTGATGTTAGTTCGCCAGATTCTTCCTTGTCAACACCGAGCTTGCAATTTATGGGAATTCGACCCGGTTAAGCACCAGACCCTGCAAGAGCTCTTTGGATCCTCGCACAAAGACATCTCGAAGGTGCTTTCAGGTCCGGCAAATCGTAGCCGGACTCAGCCAAGGACCACGGGTACCAACTGTCCCGCCCGGAAAGTTCGGTAAGTCATTATATGTTTTATTCGCATAACCCAAGGGAAATGCTTAATGTGTTTCCCACAACTCTCGTAGGGCTGGACGAAGAAGGTGGGATGGATCTACTATCCGGCCCCACTGCCAGAAGAACTGGCCGACCCACTTTTGACGAAGATGTTGGTCCCGACACCTTACAAGGCGCCAAAGAAGACGGCCGAGAAGGAGGCCAAAAAGACCACGAGCGGCCTCCGTCGTCGTGGCACTTCGGACCGAATATCCGAAGACTCCAATGCCCGTTCTTCCTCAGAAGAGAACGAGGAGGAGGAGGAAGATGAATCCCTAGCGGGGGGAAGAAAGAAAAGGACGGCCTCCACATCCTTGAAGGCTTTATCGCCTAAGAGGGGAAAAACTCCTCTTCCGTAGGAGTCTACCGCCGCTGCCGACAGCAGCTCGGAGTGGGATCCCGGGGCCCAGCCCCTGGTGAACTCGTGAGTATATAAAATCTGAACACATTTACGCATCCGGACTCACTAGGGCATGACGTTTCAATCATTGAGCCATACTTTTATGCAGTCTGGCGAGGTCCCGCACCGAGCGATCCTCATCTGAGGATTTATTGGGATCGGATACTATGGACAGCGAGACACCCCCAAATGCCCCTTCCCCAAGACACGTGAACAACACCGAGGTATCGTCACAGAGGGTCCCAGGCCAAGAAGGGGGGAGATTCTCAAGGAGGTACCAGAAGGTCAACTTATGGGGCCGGACAGACGGGAGAAAAGGCTCCCATGGATGTCGATGGTGGGGAGTATCTCGAATTTGGCCGCCGGCCGTACACAATTCTAGAGACCGGTATGGCTCCAGAATCAGGCAGGCAGCCTCCCTCGACTGGAGGGGGTGCGCCTGTTCCGTTGGCAACCTCTGTCCAACCTGAGGTGCCGGATAGTTTACTAGAAGCGCTGAAGAGCGCCTCCATCGTTGAAGAACACCGTGCCCTTATGGGTATGGTGATTGAGAAGATTCAGTCCACTGAGAGTGGACTGAATGAAGCCTACATAAGCCTTATAACGGGCTTTGAGGTATATTTTGTGGGGTTTTGAAGAGTGTCATAGTATCAGTAGTAGCCCCTGATACACTGTTCGGTGAAAGAAGAACCGAACAGAGGATCAAATATATGTTCGCAAGAGACTCACTTTATGGCATCTCTCTTTTGTTCAAAAGCAGGCGTCTGCAGCAACTGCCGCCTCTCAAACTGCGGAAGTCTCTGGACTGAGGCAGAGTCTGGAGCGGGCCAAAGGAGAATTCGGCCGAGTGAAGAAGCAGTTGGAGGATAACCAAGGTATGCAGAAACCTTGTTTGCATTCAGCACAAATGAATAAGCTATCATGATGAAAATATTTTTAGGATGTGCTCTAGGGGCGACGGCCGAAATTGAGGCTCTTAAGAAGGCTGTGGCCGAAGCCGAGAAGAAGGCAGCCGCAGAGCAGACTCTTCACGAAAAGCACGAGGCCAGGGTTATCGAAGCTGAGCGAGAGCTTCAAGAGGCCGTGAAGAAATGCAAGACCTTGAAGCAGAGTTTATCAAGGAAAGAATCCAAACTCTCCCAAGCTGGCCAAGCTGCAAGTGATGCCCGGGGGGAAGCCCAAGGTGCCCTGAAGGAAATCCAGGAGGCGAGGAAGATTGTGGCTGGTAAGGCCTTTTCCATACAAAGCGGGTATTTGAAAGGAGAAAATCAAGTTGATAATTTGAATTCTGATTTCTCTAGGGGTATTTGCGGAGCTGCCATGCAACATATCTGATCCCGCACAATTCTATCGAGCTGAAGAAAGGAGCACTGTGGAGCTCTTTTGGTCGCAGTATCTGGCACTGGTGTATCCGGTGCCATTTGCCGATCAGCTGAAGCAGTTGATCGAACTGCATAAGGCGGCCGAACTAGCCATGAAGGATTTGATTATCCAACTATGGCCCGCCAAGCTAATTCCAAGCAGCTACTTCGGGCTCGTGAAGCAGCTTGTGAGTGCCTGCCCTCGACTTGACGTCATCAAGCGGTCGGTCTGTATGGAGGGTGCGCGAATGACATTCGCCCGTGCAAATGTGCACTGGGGGAAGATGGACGCTGAAAAGTTGATGACCGAGGGACCGCCGGAGGGGAAGGAGCACCGCAAGCCTGAGTTATATTATGATAGTGTCCTGAAAGGATCCCGCCTTGCGGCAGAGCAATGCACCAAGGACATTATATTTCCATGAATACAGTCATGTTGTGCTTTGTAATGTTGAACAAGGTCATTTCTATTATTTATTGCCTGTTATTTGAAAGTTTCTCCTCCTGTGCGGCCTTTTTATATAGTAATCCTGAGAGTTGGCCAGTCATCGGCTTCTTCCCCCATGTAGGAAGTACGGGGGTGTTCGGGATAAACCTGAGCACTCTTTATCCCAGTTTTGGGTCCTTCAAGGAGGTGTTCAGCACAACGAACCAGGCAATCGGACTATAGGGCTTTATCACTCTCACTTAGCCATAGGAGCTTGACAAAATGAAGGTAGGCGCAGCCGCTGGTGTTTGGAAGACCGCACTAGGGGCTCTATAAGCACCTGATCGGAAGAAAAGCCGATCCATCGCACGCTGCATTAGTTATGGCATTATGTGAAAGAAATCCTTAAAGATTTTACAACCTCTCGAACAGCTGACCAGCTCTTGCCGTATCATGACAGTCAGTTTTCGGCTTTCTCTACTGAGGTGCTCGTCCGAAAGAACCATGACACAATCGCAGTAGTTCTCCCTGTGCCGCCTTAGCCGATATAGCAGAACGTAAGGCAGAAAAACATGGGAGCCGGGTAAACCCAACTATTGACCCAAGACATGATTCAGAGCTGATGCATATAATGCTATAAGTTTGGGGTGCCGAACAACCGTGAAGGTGTTCAGACTTTATTGTCATATTATGGGTACAATGAAGCCCCTGGCATATTAAGGCATATCACGGTGTATAGATGCCATTTGACAAAAGAGTTTCAATAAGAAATGACAGCAGATAAGCATCATATAAATCCACATGTTGTGTTTGAATAGTACGTCGATGCGTATGAGCACAGGTAATGTGATAAAAAGAAATATGACTGCGGAACCTGCAGAGACCAGGCGGGAAGAAGCTGTGTGCGGATCCGGACTGTAGTCGTATGGTCATCAAGGGGAATATCTAATTATTCCCTTGCACGTTCCAGCTGTTTCCATGTCGCCAGTCCTGGCCTATGCAAAGGTGAACCTGTAATGAAAATGCAAGAAATGTTTGTGTGCCACAGAGCGGTTGAGCCACAATATGTGGTCTGTCCTAGCTTTTGCCGGAGTGTTTAATTGAGCTCCGGACGAGCCGGGCTATCCTACTGCGAAGTAGTTCGGACTCCTTTGGCGGTGTCCGGGAGCTTGGTCATCGACTCGAGGTTCGATTGAAAGGTGCCACTCGTTGCTTCTGCTGTTAAAGCGGCGGTATGCTCTTGAACACTGAGGGGGAGTTCGGCATTGCCATTAACCGTAATGACGCCTGATACGTCCATTTTGCATCATGATTTTATATCGATATTTATTGCATTATGGGTTGTTATTACACATTATGTCACAATACTTATGGCTATTCTCTCTTATTTTACAAGGTTTACCATGAAGATGGAGAATGCCGACAGCTGGGATTCTGGCTGGAAAAGGAGTAAATATTGGAAACCTATTCTGCACAGCTCCAAATTCCTGAAACTCTAGGAAAGTCATTTTTGGATAATAAGAATTATTGAGCAAAGAAAATACCAGAGGGGCCCATACCCTAGCTAGGAGGGTGGGGGGCGCGCCCACCCCTACTGGGTGCGCCCCTGTCTCCTGGGCCCCCTGTTGGCCCTCCGGTGCCCATCTTCTGCTATATGAAGGCTTTTACCCCGGAAAAAATCATAAGCAAGCTTAAGGGACGAAACTCCGCCACCACGAGGCGGAACCTTGGCGGAACCAATCTAGGGCTCCGACGGAGCAGTTCTGTCAGGGAAACTTCCCTCCGGGAGGGGGAAATCATCACCATCGTCATCACCAATGATCCTCTCATCGGGAGGGGGTCAATCTCCATCAACATCTTCACGAGCACCATCTCCTCTCAAAACCCTAGTTCATCTCATGTATCCAATCTTGTATCAAAACCACAAATTGGTACCTGTGGGTTGCTAGTAGTGTTGATTACTCCTTGTAGTTGATGCTAATTGGTTTACTTGGTGGAAGATCATATGTTCAGATCCTTAATGCATATTAATACTCCTCTGATCATTAACATGAATATGCTTTGTGAGTAGTTACGTTTGTTCCTGAGGACATGGGTTAAGTCTTGCTATTAGTAGTCATGTGAATTTGGTATTCATTCGATATTTTGATGAAATGTATGTTCTCTCTCCTCTAGTGGTGTTATGTCAATGTCGACTACATGACACTTCACCATTATTTGGGCCTAGAGGAAGGCATTGGGAAGTAATAAGTAGATGATGGGTTGCTAGAGTGACAGAAGCTTAAACCCTAGTTTATGCGTTGCTTCGTAAGGGGCTGATTTGGATCCACTAGTTTCATGCTATGGTTAGGTTTACCTTAATACTTCTTTTGTAGTTGCGGATGCTTGCAATAGGGGTTAATCATAAGTGAGATGCTTGTCCAAGTAAGGGAAGTACCCCAAGCACCGGTCCGCCCACATATCAAATTATCAAAGTACCGAACACGAATCATGTGAGCGTGATGAAAACTAGCTTGACGATAATGTGTCCTCGGGAGCGCTTTTCTCATTATAAGAAATTGTCCAGGCTTGTCCTTTGCTACAAAAAGGATTGGGCCACCTTGCTGCACTTTATTTACTTTCATTGCTTGTTATTCGTTACAAATTATCTTATCACAAAACTATCTGTTACCTACAATTTCAGTGCTTGCAGAGAATACCTTACTGAAAACCGCTTGTCATTTCCTTCTGCTCCTCATTGGGTTCGACACTCTTACTTATCAAAAGGACTACGATGGATCCCCTATACTTGTGGGTCATCTAGACTCTTTTCTGGCGCCGTTGCCGGGGAGTGAAGCGCCTTTGGAAGGTGGAACTTGGTAAGGAAACATTTATATAGTGTGCTGAAATTTTCTGTCACTTGTTCCCAAGGAAACTAATCCTTTGAGGGGCTTGTTCGGGGTATCTTCACCACGACTAGTAGAGCAAAGATTTGCTCCTCAACCTACTGAAAATGTTTACTTTGAGATTCCTTCGTGTATGATAGAGAAACTGCTAGCTAATCCCTTTGCAGGAGATGGAACATTGCATCCCGATTTACACCTTATCTTTGTGGATGAAGTTTGTGGATTATTTAAGCTTGCAGGTATTACCGATGTTGTTGTCAAAAGGAAGGTCTTCCCTTTATCTTTGAAGGGAGATGCATTGACATGGTATAGGCTATGCGATGATACGGGATCTTGGAATTATAAACGATTGAAGTTGGAATTTCACCAGAAGTTCTATCCTATGCATCTTGTTCATCGTGATCGTAATTACATATATAATTTCTGGCCCTCGTGAAGGAGAAAGCATCGCTCAAGCTTGGGGGAGGCTTAAGTCAATGTTATATTCATGCCCCAATCATGAGCTCTCAAGAGATATGATTATTCAAAAAATTTATGCTCGGCTTTCTCTCAATGATCGCACCATGCTTGATACTTCTTGTGCTGGTTCTTATATGCTGAAGACTACTGAATTCAAGTGGGATTTATTGGAAAGAATTAAACGCAACTCTGAAGATTGGGGTTCCGACGATGGTAAGCAGTCAGGTATAACACCTAAGTTTGATTGTGTTAAATCTTTTATGGATACCGATGCTTTTCATGGATTTAGCGCTAAGTATGGACTTGACTCTGAGATAATAGCTGCTTTTTGTGAATCTTTTGCTACTCACATTGATCTCCCTAAGGAGAAGTGGTTTAAATATAATTCTCCCATTGAAGTAAAAGTAGTTGCACCTATTACAGTTGAAGAAAACACTATCACCTATAATGATCCTATTGTTCCTACTACTTATGTTGAGAAACCTCCTTTTCCTGTTAGGATAAAGGATCATGCTAAAACTTCAACTACTATTCGTAAAAGTAATACTTGAACTTATACACCTCCTGAGCAAATCAAAGTCGAACCTAGTATTGCTATGGTTAAAGATCTCTTGGATGATAATTTAGATGGGCATGTTATTTACTTCTGTGAACAAGCTGCTAATATTGCTAGACCAGATGCTAAGATACATAGACCTGTTGTAGGCATGCCTGTTATTTCTGTTAAAATAGGAGATCATTGTTATCATGGCTTATGTGATATGGGTGCTAGTGCTAGTGCAATACCCTATGACTTATATAAATAAATTATGCATGATATTGCACCTGCTGAAATAGAAGATATTGATGTTACTATTAAGCTTGCCAATAGGGACACCATTAAGCCAGTTGGGATTGTTAGAGATGTTGAAGTCTTGTTTGGGAAGGTTAAATATCCTGCTGATTTTCTTGTTCTTGGTTCCCCACAAGACGACTTTTATCCCATTATTTTTGGTAGACCCTTCTTGAATACTATTAATGCTAGGATTGATTGCAAAAAGGATGTTGTTACAATTGGCTTAGGGGATATGTCTCATGAGTTTAATTTTGCTAAGTTTCGTAGACAACCCCGTGATAGAGAATCACCTAGTAAGGATGAGATTATTGGTCTTGCTTCTATTGCCGTGCCTCCTACTGATCCGTTAGAACAATATTTGCTAGACCATGAAAATGATATGTCTATGAATGAAAGAAGGGAAATAGATGAAGTGTTCCTTCAATAGGGTCCTATTCTGAAACACGACCTGCCTGTTGAAATCCTAGGGGACCCCCCTCCACCCAAGGGTGATCCCGTGTTCGAGCTTAAACCATTACCTGATAATCTTAAGTATGCTTATCTTGATGAAAAGAAAATATATCCTGTTATTATTAGTGCTAACCTTTCAGAGCAAGAAGAAGAAACATTATTGAAAACTCTGAAGAAGCACCGTGCTGCTATTGGATATACTCTGGATGATCTTAAGGGCATTAGTCCCACTCTATGCCAACACAAAATTAAAGTGGAGAAAGATGTCAAACCAGTTAGAGATCCTTAACGACGATTAAATCCTAAGATGAAATAAGTGGTAAGAAAGGAGATACTAAAGCTCCTTGAGGCAGGTATAATTTATCCCGTTGCTGATAGTGAATGGGTAAGTCCTGTCCATTGCGTTCCTAAAAAGGGAGGTATTGCTTGCGTTCCTAATGATAAAGATGAATTGATCCCGCAAAGAATTATTACAGGTTATAGGATGGTAATTGATTTCCATAAATTAAATAAAGCTACTAAGAAAGATCATTACCCTTTACCTTTTATTGATCAAATTCTAGAAAGACTATCCAAACACACACATTTTTGCTTTCTAGATGGTTATTCTGGTTTATGTCAAATACCTGTGTCAGCGGAGGATCAATCCAAAACTAATTTTACTTGCCCTTTCGGTACTTTTGCTTATAGACATATGCCTTTTGGTTTATGTAATGCACCTTCTACCTTTCAAAGATGCATGATGGCTATATTCTCTGACTTTTGTGAAAAGATTTGTGAGGTATTGATGGATGATTTCTCCGTTTATGGATCCTCTTTTGATGATTGCTTGAGCAACCTTGATCGAGTTTTGCAGAGATGTGAAGACACTAGCCTCGTCTTGAATTGGGAAAAGTGCCACTTTATGGTTAATGAAGGCATTGTCTTGGGGCATAAGATTTCCGAGAGAGGTATTGAAGTTGATAAAGCTAAAGTTGATGCTATTGAAAAGTTGCCATGTCCCAAGGACATAAAAGATATAATAAGTTTCCTTGGTCATGCCTGTTTTTATAGGAGGTTCATTAAGGACTTTTCTAAAATCTCTAGGCCTCTGACTAATTTATTGCAAAAAGATATTCCTTTTGTCTTTGATGATGATTGTGTAGAAGCATTTGAAATACTTAAGAAAGCTTTGATCACTTCACCTATTGTTTAGCCCCTTGATTGGAATTTACCTTTTGAAATTATGTGTGATGCTAGTGATTATGCTGCAGGTGTTGTTCTAGGGTAAAGAGTTGATAAGAAATTGAATGTTATCAAGTATGCTAGTAAAACTCTTGATACTGCCCAGAGAAATTATGCTACTACTGAAAAAGAGTTCTTAGCAGTCGTATTTGCATGTGATAAGTTTAGACCTTATATTGTTGATTCTAAAGTTACTATTCACACTGATCATGCTGCTATTAAATATCTTATGGAAAAGAAAGATGCTAAGCCTAGACTTATTAGATGGGTTCTCTTGCTCCAAGAATTTTATTTGCATATTATTGATAGAAAGGGAGCTAAGAACCCCATTGCAGACAACTTGTCTTGGCTAGAGAATGTTCTTGCTGACCCACTACCTATTGATGATAGCTTTCCTGATGAACAATTAGCGGTCATTAATGATTCTCATACTGCTGCATGGTATGCTGATTATGCTAATTACATTGTTGCTAAATTTATACCACCTAGTTTCACATACCAGCAAAAGAAAAAGTTCTTTTTTGATTTAAGACATTACTTCTGGGATGACCCACACCTTTATAAAGAAGGAGTAGATGATGTTATTAGATGTTGTGTACCTGAGCATGAACAGGAACAGATCCTACGCAAGTGTCACTCTAAATCATATGGAGGACACCACGCTGGAGATAGAACTGCACATAAGGTATTGCAATCTGGTTTTTATTGGCCTACTCACTTCAAAGATGCTCGTAAGTTTGTCTTGTCTTGTGATGAATGTCAAAGAATTGGTAATATTAGTAGACATCAAGAAATGCCTATGAATTATTCCCTTGTTATTGAACCATTTGATGTTTGGAGCTTTGATTATATGGGACATTTTCCTGCCTCTAATGGCTACACACATATTTTAGTTGCTGCTGATTATGTTACTAAGTGGTAGAAGCTATTCCAACTAGTAGTGCTGATCATAACACCTCTATTAAGATGCTTAAAGAAGTTATTTTTCCGAGGTTTCGAGTCCCTAGATTTCTTATGACTGATGGTGGTTCACATTTTATTCATGGTGTTTTCCGTAAGATGCTTGCTAAGTATGATGTTAATCATAGAATCGCATCCCCTTATCACCTGCAGTCTAGTGCTCAAGTAGAGTTGAGCAATAGAGAGCTCAAATTAATTTTGCAAAAGACTGTCAATAGATCTAGAAAGAATTGGTCCAAGAAACTTGATGATGCATTGTGGGCCTATAGAACTGCATATAAAAATGCTATGGGTATGTCTCCGTATAAGATGGTATATGGAAAAGCATGTCACTTACCTCTTGAACTTGAACATAAAGCAAATTGGGCTATTAAAGAGCTTAACTATGACTTCAAACTTGCCGGTGAGAAGAGGTTATTTGATATTATCTCACTTGATGAATGGAGAATCCAGGCCTACGAGAATGCCAAGCTGTTCAAAGAAAAAGTTAAACGATGGCATGACAAAAGGATACAATAGCGTGAGTTTAACGTAGGTGATTATGTTTTTCTATTCAACTCTCGTTTAAGATTTTTTGCAGGAAAACTTCTCTCTAAATGGGAAGGTCCTTACGTTAGCAAGGAGGTCTATCGTTCCGGTGCCATAAAAATCAACAACTTTGAAGGCACAAGTCCGAGGGTGGTGAACGGTCAAAGAATCAAACATTATATCTCAGGTAATCCTATCAATGTTGAAACTAATATTATTGAGACCTTAACCCCGGAGGAATACATAAGGGACACTTTCCAAAACATTTCAGACACCAAAAAGGAATAGGTATGTGGTACGGTAAGTAAACCGACTCCAAAACAATTCTAATGGCAATCTTCCTCCGTTTTGGAATATTTAAGAACTTTGAAAAGAAAGAAGTAATCCAGGGAGGACACGAGGCCTTCACGAGGGTGGAGGGCTCGCCCACCCTTACTGGGCGCGCCCCCCTGTCTTATGGGTACCTCATGTGCCTTCCGGACTCCGTTTTCTTGCACGTTACGTATTTTGGTCGGTAAAAATTCATTATACAATCTCCCGAAGGTTTTGACCACCGTATCATGCAAATATCCCCTGTTTTCGTTTCGAGCTATTTTTTCTGACAGATCTAGAGCACCATGACGTCTCCAAGCGCTCCCAAGGACAAATTTTTCGAGAGGGTTATCTACCCCTATCTCGCGAAGGTGCTATAACACCCTCAAACCATTGAGATGCGTGAGGGGGTGCTACACATCCGCGATGTGGAGGGACCAAGGCGTACCGGAAACGTGGAGACAAAGCTTGAAGCCATGGAGCAACAAGTTTTCAAGTGCCAGGGGATGGTGGAGCGTGGACTCAACGCCAACCAGATGATGATCACGGAGCTCACCAACAACCACAAGCTGGATGCCAAGATCATCGAGGAGACCATCTTTAAGCTTCAAGAGAAAATCGAGCACCTTCAAGCCCAGATCTATGACCTGCAAAACCAAAACTGTGAGTATGAATATAGATTCAAGAGGATGAGTTTGGCTGCGGATTTGAGGATCCCAGAGACTCGATCATCCTTTTATGATGGTGAGCCTATGCCTTGGAACATGGATGACAAGCCTACATCATCAAAAACTCCTACTTCACCACCTCCGAGGACATAATCACATGGGTATGGGCACTCCCCTTGGCAACTGCCAAGCTTGGGGGAGGTGCCCCGGTACCGTATCACCATCACACTCCTATCTTTACCGTTTTACTTAGTTCGATCCTTTTAGTAATATCTTGATCTAGTAGATTGAAGTTTTGGTATCAAGTAGTTTTGAGTTTTGCTTTGTGATCTCTTTATGTAATCGAGTCCGTGAGTTATCTATAATAAAGATTAGTGTTGAGGCAAGGGCTTTACTATCTCACTATGATCTTGAGAAAATAGAAAGAATAAAAAGAATAAAAGAGTTCATATTGATCTTATGGATAGTAATGACTTCACATATAAAGAGTATGAGGCATAAAAGTTGTTGAGAGTTGACAAACGTAGTGTTGGTCATCGTTGCAATTAATAGGAAGTAATAAAGAAAGAGAGGTTCTCACATATAAATATACTATCTTGGACATCTCTTATGATTATGAGCACTCATTAAGTATGACATGCTAAAGAGTTGATGTTGGACAAGGAATACAATGTAATGGTTTATGTTTTCTCACATCTCAGTTAAAGTATATTGGACCTTCTGAACATGTTGAGCTTGCCTTTCCCCCTCATGCTAGCCAAATTCCTCGCACCAAGTAGAGATACTACTTGTGCTTCCAAATATCCTTAAACCCAGTTTTGCCATGAGAGTCCACCATACCTACCTATGGATTGAGTAAGATCCTTCAAGTAAGTTGTCATGTTGCAAGGAATAAAAAATTGCTCTCTAAATATGTATGACTTATTAGTGCGGAGAAAATAAGCTTTATACGATTGTGTGATATGGAAGTAATAAAAGCGAAGGACTGCATAATAAAGGTTCATATCACAAGTGGCAATATAAAGTGATGTTCTTTCGCATTAATATTTTGTGCATCCAACCCTAAAACCACATGACAACCTCTGCTTGCCTCTGTGAAGGGCCTATCTTTTACTTTATGTCTTTTACTTTATGCAAGAGTCAGGGTGATCTTCACCTTTCCCTTTTTCATTTTATCCTTTGGCAAGCACCTCGTGTTGGAAAGATCCTGATATATATATATATATATATATATCCAATTGGATGTAAGTTAGCATGAACTATTTTTGTTGACATCACCCAAAGGTGAATACGTTGAGTCCACTATAAGCCCCTATCTTTCTCAGTGTCTGATTAAAACTCCATAACCATAAGTATTGCGTGAGTGTTAGCAACTGTGGAAGACTATATGATAGTTGAGTATGTGGACTTGCTGAAAAGCTCTATTTTTGATTCTTTCTGATGTTATGATAAATTGCAATTGCCTCAATGACTAAGATTATAGTTTGTTAGTTCTCAATAAAATTTATGATCCATACTTGACATTGTGAATAGATTGTTACTTGAGTATGAGAAATCATATGACAATATATATACGTTGCTATTATAAGAATAATCATGATGCCCTCATGTCCATATTTTATTTTTATCGACACCTCTATCTCTAAATATGTGGACATATTTTTCGATTTCGGCATCCGCTTGAGGACAAGCGAGGTCTAAGCTTGGGAGAGTTGATACGTCCATTTTGCATCATGCTTTCATATCGATATTTATTGCATTATGGGATGTTATTACACATTATGTCACAATACTTATGGCTATTCTCTCTTATTTTACAAGGTTTACCATGAAGAGGGAGAATGCCGGCAGCTGGGATTCTAGCTGGAAAAGGAGCTAATATTGGAAACCTGTTCTGCACAGCTCCAAAAATCCTAAAACTCCACGGAAGTCATTTTTGGAATTAATAAGAATTATTGAGTGAAGAAAATACCAGAGGGGGCCCACACCCTGGCTAGGAGGGTGGGGGCGTGCCCACCCCTACTGGGCGCGCCCCCTGTCTCCTGGGCCCCCTGTTGGCCCTCCGATACCCATCTTCTGCTATGTGAAGGCTTTTACCCCGGAAAAATCATAAGCAAGCTTACGGGACGAAACTGCGCCGCCACGAGGCGGAACCTTGGCGGAACCAATCTAGGGCTCCGGCGGAGCTGTTCTGCCGGGGAAACATCCCTCCAGGAGGGGAAATCATCACCATCGTCATCACCAACGATCCTCTCATCGGGAGGTGTTCAATCTCCATCAACATCTTCACCAGCACCATCTCCTCTCAAAACCCTAGTTCATCTCTTGTATCCAATCTTGTATCAAAACCACAAATTGGTACCTGTGGGTTGCTTGTAGTGTTGATTACTCCTTGTAGTTGATGCTAATTGGTTTACTTGGTGGAAGATCATATGTTCAGATCCTTAATGCATATTGATACTCCTCTGATCATGAACATGAATATGCTTTGTGAGTAGTTACGTTTGTTCTTGAGGACATGGGTGAAGTCTTGCTATTAGTAGTCATGTGAATTTGGCAATCGTTCGATATTTTGATGAGATGTATGTTGTCTCTCCTCTAGTAGTGTTATGTGAACGTCGACTACATGACACTTCACCATTATTTGGGCCCAGAGGAAGGCATTGGGAAGTAATAAGTAGATGATGGGTTGCTAGAGTGATAGAAGCATAAACTATAGTTTATGTGTTGCTTCGTAAGGGGCAGATTTGGATCCACTAGTTTCATGCTATGGTTAGGTTTACCTTAATACTTCTTTTGTAGTTGCGGATGCTTGCAATAGGGGTTACTCATAAGTGGGATGCTTGTCCAAGTAAGGGCAGTACCCAAGCACCGGTCCACCCACATATCAAATTATCAAAGTACCGAACATGAATCATGTGAGCGTGATGAAAACTAGCTTGACGATAATTCCCATGTGTCCTCGGGAGCGCTTTTCTCATTATAAGAAATTGTCCAGGCTTGTCCTTTGCTCAAAAAGGATTGGGCCACCTTGCTGCACTTTATTTACTTTCATTGCTTGTTACCCGTTACAAATTATCTTATCACAAAACTATCTATTACCTACAATTTCAGTGCTTGCAGAGAATACCTTACTGAAAACCGCTTGTCATTTCCTTCTGCTCCTCGTTGGGTTCGACACTCTTACTTATCGAAAGGACCACGATAGATCCCCTATACTTGTGGGTCATCAACGCCGCGCGGACCGTGCATCTTGAGCTTACGGTAGGCATAATGTGGCACCGCATTGAATCGAGCGAACACGGTTCGTCCGAGCAGTGCCTAATAATCACTGCGAAAGGGGACAATGTCGAAGATTAACTCTTCGGTACGATAATTGTCCGGTGATCCGAAGACTACCTCGAGAGCGATGGAGCCTGTACAACGGGCCTCCACACCTGGCATAATACCTTTAAAGGTGATTTGAGTGGGCTTGATTATCAAAAGATCAATACCCATCTTGCGCACTGTGTCCTGATACAGCAGGTTTAGACTACTGCCTCCGTCCATAAGGACTCGTGTGAGGTGGAACCCGTCAATATTGGGTCGAGGACTAGTGCGGCTGAAGTGCCCTGATTGGTATTAACTGGACGATCCGTGCGGTCGAAGGTGATCGCCCATAGTTTATATTGCGGCCAGAGTGCACATCCGTTACAGCTTGGGAATGTGGGTGGCGTTTATCATGTTCACCGTTTTGATTTGCGGGGGAAATTTCTTTCGCCCTCCTGTATTCGGTGATCGGGGCTCCTCGTCATCATCGTCGCTTTGAGACCCCTTCTCCTTGTTTTCGGCACCTGACCTACCGGCTTGTTTGAAAACCCAGCATTCTCTGTTGGTATGATTGGCTGGTGTTCCTGGGGTGCCATGAATTTGGCATGGACGGTCGAGTATGCGGTCCAGACCGGACGCGCCCGAATTGTTCTTTTGAAATGCCTTTTTCCGTTGACCGGACCTAGAGTCGCTGAATCCGGCATTGACTGCCGTGTCTTTGGTGTTATCACCATTTTTGCGACGCTTGTGTTTGTTGTGTCGTGGCTTTCCGTTGCTATCTCTGGCCTCTGATATGCAAGGATTGCTTGCTGTGTTGTTGCTACAAGCCAACCAACTATCCTCGCCCGCACAAAAGCGGGTCATGAGTGTCGTGAGGGCTGCCATGGACTTTGGCTTTTCTTGGCTGAGATGTCGGGCAAGCCACTCATCACGGATATTATGCTTGAAGGCCGCTAGCGCTTCGGCATCCGGATAGTCGACAATTTGGTTCTTTTTAGTTAGGAACCGAGTCCAGAATTTCCTGGCTGACTCTTCGGGCTATTTGGTTATGTGACTTAAATCGTCAGAATCCAGTGGTCGCACATACGTGCCCTGGAAGTTATCCAGGAATGCGTCTGCCAGGTTCTCCCAACTTCTGATGGAGTTTTCCTACAAGCTATTTAGCCAATGCCAAGCCGGTCCCTTGAGTTTTAATGGGAGGTATTTGATGTCATGTAGGTCGTCCCCGTGGGCCATGTGAATGTGGAGAAAGAAATCTTCAATCCATACTGCAGGAACCATCGTATGATTCAATATTCACGGGTTTAAACCCTTCTGGGAATTCATTATCCATTACTTCATCAATGAAGCATAGGGGGTGTGCGGCGCCTCTATGTGGGGCTACATCACGACGCAGTTGAAATGAGTCTGGTCTGATGTATTCGGCCCGGCCAGATTTGCTTTTAGTATATCCGGCGTAACGGTCATTGTCACGCGTTCGGGCGCGCCCCTGTGATCCGTAGATCGATCTTGTCTGTCCTGCTTTGTTTTCCAATACGTCTCGCAGGTCCTACGTGTAGCCCCGGGCCTTGGTGTTTTTGTTTGATTGGCAACGGGGTGTGGTCTGGTGTTCAGGCTAACACGCCGCTTTGTCTCGGCCACGAGGTGGCCAGTCAGCCGCATCCTGCGCTGGTAGTGTGGGCTTTAATGCCTCCTCCTCGAGTTGAGGTAGCAACCTGCGCTTTGGGTAACTTTTGGTTGGGCGCTCGAGTCTGTATTCCTCGGCTGCCAGGACCTTAGTACATCTATTAGTTAGCAGATCTTGATCAACTTGAAGCTGCTGCTACTTTTTCTTCAGGCTTTTTGCAGTGGCTATAAGCCGGCGCTTGAAGCGCTCCTGCTCGAGGGGATCCTCAGGCACGATGAATTCTTTGTCGCCAAGGCTCACTTCGTCTCCGGAGAGGGGCATGTAATTGTCATCCGCTGATTCTCCATCTGTTGCCTGTTCCGTAGGGCTAGCTTGCCCATCCTCTCGCTCGGCCTGCTCAAAGCCTGGCTGGGCGGGATTGTTTTTGTCTTCGGCATTATTCGGAGCGATATTGTCTCTTGTGCCGGTATTGCCATTTTTGCTATGACGAGGCTTAGAGCGGCGTCGATGACACCGGTGCTTGGATTGCTTCTCAAGGGGATTATCCTTTGTTGCCTCATCGCCATCGCTTTCTTTGGGGGTGTCCACCATATATATATCATATGATGAGGTGGTTTTCTAGTGCCCTATGGGCGGTAGTTCCTATTCCTCTCCAGCATCATCGTCCATACTGTCGATGTCTTCGGAGTCGAAATCAAGCATGCCGGTTAAGTCATCGACAGTGGCTATTAAGTGGGTGGTGGGTGGGGAATGAATTTCTTCATTGTCCGCTTCCCACTCTAGCCGGACAAAGTTCGGCCAAGAGTCTCTTGACAAGGAGAGAGACCTCAATGAATTTAGCATGTTGCCCAAGGGCGAGTGCTGAAAGATATCCGCGGAGGTAAACTCCATGATCGGTGCCCAATCAGATTCGATAGGCACGGACGCACGCGGTTCGGAGCCTATGGCTGGAGACGAGTCCGAGGGTCCGCTGACACAGGCCTCATAGGAGGTGAAGTCTGTGTTCAGCTCTATCGTCGTTGAGTGCGCGGCCTCCATGGCGGGGTCTATCCACCCGTCCTCGGATGGCGTGATCTGCTCCCGCTCTAAGGTCAGGGCAGCTACAGGTGCGTTCTCCTGAACACCGTCTGATGGCAGATCCAAGTCATGCTCATCGTGATTGTACGGCGCACCTGTCATGGGCCCGAATCCGTCGAAGACCAAATCTCCGCGGATGTTGGCAATATAGTTCGAGCTTCAAGACCTGACCTGATTGCCAGGGGCGTAGCTATCGATCTGCTCCAGATGGCCGAGCGAGTTGGCCCGCAGTACGAAGGCGCCGAATACGAAGATCTGTCTGGGGAGGAAAACCTCACCCTGGATCGCATCGTTGCAGATGATTGAAGGAGTCATCGAGCCTTATCGTGATGGCACAGTGGAACTCTCAATGAAAGCACCATTGTCGGTGTCAAATAGGCGGATCTCGGGTAGGGGGTCCCGAACTGTGCGTCTAAGGCTAGTGGTAACAGGAGGCGGGGGACACAATGTTTACCCAGATTCGGGCCCTCTCGATGGAGGTAATACCCTACTTCCTTCTTGATTGATCTTGATGATATGAGTATTACAAGAGTTGATCTACCACGAGATCGTAAAGGCTAAACCCTAGAAGCTAGCCTATGATTATGATTGTTGTTGTCCCACGGACTAAACCCTCTGGTTTATATAGACACTGGAGGGGGCTAGGGTTACACAGAGTCGGTTACAGAGAAGGAGATCTACATATCCGAATTGCCAAGCTTGCCTTCCACGCAAAGGAGAATCCCACCCGGACACAGGACGAAGTCTTCAATCTTGTATTTTCATAGTCCAACAGTCTGACCAAAGTATATAGTCCGGCTGTCCGAGGACCCCCTAATCCAGGACTCCCTCAGTTACCACTCAAGTAGAACAAGTGCTTAAAGCTCAAAATGATTTGCTCAATGAATTAAATGATAAGAAAAATGATAATTCTATTAGAGTTATGACTAGAGGGGGTAAAATGACTCAAGAACCTTTGTATCCCGAGGGCCACCCTAAGAGAATTGAGAAAGATTCTCAGAGAAATAATGTTCATGCACCTAGTCCTTCTAAGAAGAAGAAGAAAAATGATAGGACTTTGCATGCTTCTAGTGAACCTTTTGTAGACACACCTGAGAATCCCAATGGTATTTCTATTTCTGATGCTGAAACACAATCTGGTGATGAACATGAACCTAGTGATAATGTTAATGATGGTGCTCATCTTGGTGCCATTTTTGATCTCCTTGCTCAAAGCTCCACTCACAAAACTGCTTTGGGGGATTGATCTTCGGTATGTGACTCCTCCAATGGTCCAATTAGTTTTTGTTCTAGTGCTTTATTCATTGCAAATTTTTGCTACTAAGGTGACCCTGTTCTTGAGCTTGCATGTCAAATTTATTTGGTTCCAAGTAGTTCTAATGCATGATATCGTCTCTAGGCACTTGTGGGAGTAGTTGCTATCAATTTTGTTGAGTTCAGTTCACTTTTATTTTGAGTTACTAAAATTTTTAGAGATTTTTCAGAGGAAGAAATATGCTTAGGAAAATGTACCAAGGTGGTTCTTCAAGGAAGCAAGGACCCAGGCCCGCAATACGTGAGCAGGACGATGAACTACCGAGGGAAGGTCAAGTATGGCCTTGTGAATGGCCGTTAGAGGAGTTTATGGTCCAAGCAGGCATCAAGGATGAATTTGACGCATATGTGCGTAATGCTGATCTTGGGGACTTCATGCTAGATAAGTGCCCCCAATATTATAGCTTAACTGATTCCTTTGTGAGGAGGTTTAAATTTACATCTTCACGCAATTCTCACAATGTTCTATTTGATCTTTATGATAAATCACCTACCATGGACTTAGAAGATTTTAATACTGCTTGTAAACTCCCGCAATGGGGTAGTGCTAGTGAACCTCGCAAATCCATTTAAAGATTTTCTTGCTAGTATCACTGTAGGGAATCTAGAGACATAGCACAAGCTACCATAGGGAGCATTTATTTTCCTGCTATACATTATTTTGCTCTCTTTATAGGTAGATTCATAAATGGCAAAGACGAAGCATGTCACATGTGTGTTCCAGATCTTAGTGTTCTCAAGAGTGTTGTGCTAGGAGATAAACAATATAACTTGGGGGCCATTGTTGCACGTAGGTTGCATAATAATGGTTTAATTGGAGACTTGTTTGGTAGGATTTATGCAACCTGTGTGGCTAATTTTCTTGAGATACCCATACATGAAAATGATATGGAGTTTCCTCCTGCTTATCTAGATTATAATGCCATGGTTAGTCATCAGTTTCTAGAGAGGAATGAACAGTTCCTCCAATACCGACTAATCTTTGACAGACGTCGCACTGTCCATATTGCTCTCCCCGGTTTCAGGTAAAAACGAGATATATTATAACCAGGGAGGAGGCGAACGATTACGAGAGGAGGACGGAGGGAGCTCGCCTCCAAGCTACAGCTCATGAGGCAATAGCTGCTGCATCTCGGTACAACCCCAGCTACAACTTTGATCCATGGGCATAGACCAACTTAGGCCAAAAGCCTAAGCTTCGGGGAGTACATATTTCCCACCAACATTACATTCATGTTAACACACTCATTCTAGTTGTCGGTGCTCATACTTTTTCATTGTACTATCCATGCTAGTTTAATTTCCTTTTTTGCTTTCTTCTTGTGTGTTTGATAAATCTTAAGAAAAACCACAAAAAAATTAGTTATAGCTTTTAGCTACTTTACTTTCCATGCCTGTAGTAGTATTAATTAAAAGAAAACTCAAAAAGATTTCTCGTTCTTCTTTTGCTTGTTGGGAGCTTTCCCGTGTAAATAGTTTCTTTTCTTTTCATTGGGGGTCGAGAGGAGAAGACCATGATGAAAATGTTGAATGGCTCTCATATGCATTATTGTTGATTTAATCAAGAGCCCATATTACCTTGTCTTCTCTCTTGAATTGAATGCTTGCAGATTCCAGCTTAGTCCAATGCACGTGCACTATTATTATTATCCACACCATTCGGTCGTGCAAGTGAAAGGCAATAATGACGATATATGATGAAATGATTGAGATGAGAGAAGCTGGTATGAACTTGACCTATCTTGTTTTTGTAAATATGATTAGTTCATCGTTCCTCATTCAGCCTATTATGAATAAACATGTTTGCAATGACAATTAGAGATTATAGTTGCTTATGCCATGCTTAATTATCTAGGAGCTTATAATGGTTTACCTTGCGTGCCAACATGCTATTACAATGGTTGTGATGTGGTATGATAGGGTGGTATCCTCCTTTGAATGATTCGAGTGACTTGACTTGGCACATGTTCACGCATGTAGTTGAAACAAAATCAACATAGCCTCCACGATATTTGTGTTCATGGTGGATTATATCCTACTCATACTTGCACTCAGTGTTGATTAATTTTAATGCATGTTCATGACTGTTGTCGCTCTCTAGTTGGTCGCTTCCCAGTCTTATTCTAGCCTTCACTTGTACTAAGCGGGAGTACTGCTTGTGCATCCAAAATCCATAAACCCCAATGTTATTCCATAAGAGTCCACCATACCTTCCTATATGTGGTATCTACCTGCCGTTCCAAGTAAATTTGTATGTGCAAAACTCTAAACCTTCAAATGAAATTATGTCTTGTATGCTCGAACAGCTCATGTATCAACTAGGGCTGTCTGTATCTTCCATGTTAGGTGGGTTATTCTCAAGAGGAGTGGACTCCGCTCCTCACTCATGAGAAAATGGCTGGTCACCGGGATGCCCAGTCCCATGCTCAAATCAAATCAAAATAATTGCAAACAAAACTCCCCCAGGATTGTTGTTAGTTGGAGGCACCCGTTGTTTCGGGCAAGCCATGGATTGATGATTGTTGGTGGTGGGGGAGTATAAACTTTACCATTCTGTTTGGGAACCGCCTATAATGTGTGTAGCATGGAAGATATCGAGATCTCTTGGTTGTTATGTTGACAATGAAAGTATACCGCTCAAAATATTATTTATCCCTATTTCAAAATCGAGCTCTGGCACCTCTACAAATCCCTGCTTCCCTCTGCGAAGGGCCTATCTATTTACTTTTATGTTGAGTCATCATCCTCTTATTAAAAAGCACCCGCTGGAGAGCACCACTGTCATTTGCATACATTACTATTAATTTATATTGAGTATGACTATGACTGGATCTCTTTTACCATGAATTACAATGTTTAGTAAGTCCTTGATCTTCAAAGGTGCTCTGCATTTATGTTTACCATCTTGTTATATCATATTATGATAGTTTTGAGAAAGTTTTGTCATCCGAGATTTATTATTATTCCTCGCTAGTTGATTATGCCATTGATATGAGTAAACATGAGACCTAAGTGTTATTGCAAATATGGTTAGTTCATAATCTTTGCTGAAAACTTGAATGCTGGCTTTACATATATGCAACAACAAGAGCAAACAGAGTTTATAAAAGTTTTTCTTTATCACTTTCAGTTTGTCAACTGAATTGATTGAGGACAAGCAAAGGTTTAAGCTTGGGGGAGTTGATACGTCTCCATCGTATCTACTTTTCCAAACACTTTTGCCCTTGTTTTGGACTCTAACTTGCATGATTTGAATGGAACTAACCCGGACTGACGTTGTTTTCAGCAGAATTGCCATGGTGTTATTTTTGTGCAGAAATAAAAGTTCTCGGAATGACCTAAAACTCCACGAAGAATATTTTTGGAATTAATAAAAAATACTGGCGAAAGAATCAAGGCCAGGGGGCCCACACCCTATCCACGAGGGTGGGGGAGCGCCTACCCCCCCCCCCCCCCCCCCTAGGCGCACCCCCTGCCTCGTGGGCCCCCTGGTGCTCCATCGACCTCAACTCCAACTCTATATATTCACATTATGGGAGAAAAAAATCAGAGAGATGGATTCATCGCGTTTTACTATACGGAGCCGCTGCCAAGCCCTAAACTCTCTCGGGATGGCTGATCTGGAGTCCGCTCAGGGCTCCGGAGAGGGGAATCCATCGCCATCGTCATCATCAACCATCCTCCATCACCAATTTCATGATGTTCACCGTCGTGCGTGAGTAATTCCATTGTAGGCTTGCTGGACGGCGATGGGTTGGATGAGATTTACCATGTAATTGAGTTAGTTTTGTTAGGGTTTGATCCCTACTATCCACTATGTTCTGAGATTGATGTTGCTATGACTTTGCTATGCTTAATGCTTGTCACTAGGGCCTGAGTGCCATGATTTCAGATCTGAACCTATTATGTTTTCATGAATATATGTGAGTTCTTGATCCTATCTTGCAAGTCTATGTTCACCTATTATGTGTTATGATCCGACAACACCGAAGTGACAATAATCGGGACCACTCTCGGTGATGACCGTAGTTTGAGGAGTTCACGTATTCACTAAGTGTTAATGCTTTGGCCCGGAACTCTATGAAAAGGAGGCCCTAATATCCCTTAGTTCCCAATAGGACCCCACTGCCACGGGAGGGTAGGACAAAAGATGTCATGCAAGTTATTTTCCATAAGCACGTATGACTATATTCGGAATACATGCGTACATTACATTGATGAACTGGAGCTAGTTCTGTGTCACCCTATGTTATAACTATTGCATGAGTAATCTCATCTAATATAATTATCCATCACTGATCCAATGCCTACGAGCTCTTCACATATTAATCTTTGCTTAGTTACTTTACCGTTACCACTGTTACAGTTACTACAAAACTGCTACTGTTACTTTTGCCACTGTTGTCATTACTTCCATACTACTTTGCTACTAAATACTTTGCTGCAGATATTAAGTTATCCTGGTGTGGTTGAATTGACAACTCAACTGCTAATAGTTGAGAATATTCTTTGGCTCCCCTTGTGTCGAATCAATAATTTTGGGTTGAATACTCTACCCTCGAAAACTGTTGCCATCCCCTATGCTTGTGGGTTATCAGTGGGCCCCTCGAGACACCCCTAACCCTAATTCTTTCTCTATAAATACGCAAATATTCCCTCTACATCAGAAGCGTCCACAAAAATACTTTTCCGCCGCTGCAAGCTTTTCTTCTCGGGAGATCCCATCTTGGGGCCTTTTCTGGCACTCTGCTGGAGGGGGATTTGATCACGGGGCACCTCTACATCAACCTTGTTGCCCTTCCGATGATGTGTGAGTAGTTTACCACAGACCTACAGGTCCATAGCTAGTAGCTAGATGGCTTCGTCTCCCTCTTTGATCTTCAATACAATGTTCTCCTCGATGTTCTTGGAGTTCTATTCGATGTAATCTTCTTTTGCGGTGTGTTTGTTGAGATCCGATGAATTGTGGATTTATGATCAAATTATGTACGAATATTATTTGAGTCCTCTCTTAACTCTTTCATGCATGATTGAGATAGCATTGTATTTCTCTCCGATCTATTGATTTGGTTTGGCCCACTAGATTGATCTATCTTGCCATGGGAGAGGTGCTTTGTGATGGGTTCAATCTTGCGGTGTCCTCATCGAGTGACAGCAGGGGTAGGGAGGCACGTATTGTATTGTTTCCATTAATGATAAAAATATGGGGTTTATATCATATTGCTTGAGTTTATCCCTCTACATCAAGTCATCTTGCTTAATGTGTTACTCTGTTCTTTTGAAATTAATACTCTAGATGCAGGCGGTAGTCGGTCGATGTGTGGAGTAATAGTAGTAGATGCAGAATCGCTTTGGTCTACTTGTCACGGATGTGATGCCTATATTCATGATCATTGTTGTTGATATCCTCATAACTATGCACTTTTCTATCAATTGATCAACAGTAATTTGTTCACCCACCGTATGCTTTCTTTCAAGGGAGAAGCCTCTAGTGGAACCTATGACCCCCCGGTCTATTTTCCATCATATTCCTTTCAGATATATAATACCAAATACCCAAAAATACCTTCCTGCAATTCATTTACCTTTACTTTATTTTGTGTTTTATTTATCTTTTATATCTATCTCTATTAGATTTCACTCTTGCAAGTGACTGTTAAGGGATTGACAACCCCTTTTTCGTGTTGTGTGCAAGTGTTTGTTAGTTTGTGCAAGTGCATTTATTGGGTACTTGCTTGTTCCTCCTACCGGATTGATACCTTGGTTCTTAACTGAGGGAAATACTTATCTCTACTTTGCTACATCACCCTTTGCTCTTCAAAGGAAATAATAATGCAAGCTCAAGAAGTAGTAGGAATAATTTCTGGCGTCGTTGTCGGGGAGGATACACATCAAGCGTACCAAGTACCTATCATAAACTCTCATATCTTGCATTTACATATTTTCCATTTACCTCTCGTTTTCCTCTCCCCCACTTCTAAAATATTTTCAGAAAAACACGAAAAAAATTGCCCTTTTATTCGCCTTCTTTCTGTTTGGCTTTTTTGTTTGCTTGTGTGCTAGATTGCTTGCGTTGTCACGATGACTCAAGAACATACTAAGTTGTGTGACTTTACCAACACTAACAATAATGATTTTATTAGTGCTCTTATTGCTCCCGCCACTAGTGCGGAATCTTATGAAATTAATGTCACTTGGTTGAATCTTGTTATGAAAGAACAATTTTCTAGTAGCCCTAATGAAGATGCGGCACCCCATCTAAACTCTTTTGTTGAATTATGTGATATGCAAAAGAAAAAATATGTGGATAATGATATTTTTAAATTGAAACTATTTCCGTTCTCATTACGAGATCATGCTAAAACTTGGTTTTCATCTTTGCCTACAAATAGTATTGAGTCATGGAACAAGTGTAAAGATGCTTTTCCGCCCACTAAGATCATCTCCCTTAGGAAGGATATAATGAATTTTAAGCAACTTGATCATGAACATGTTGCACAATCTTCGTAGAGGATGAAATTTATGATAAGAAATTGCCCTACTCATGGTTTAAGGTTATGGACGATCATACAAAAAAGTTATGCTGGATTGAATTTTGCTTCAAGAAATCTTTTAGATCCTGTCGTGGGTGGTACTTTCATGGAAATCACATTAGGAGAAGCTACTAAACTCCTAGATAATATTATGGCAAATTACTCTCAATGGCATACCGAAAGATCTTCAACTAGTAAAAAGTGCAAGCGATTGGAGAAATTAATAATTGAGTGGAAAGATGGATGAACTTATGAACTTGATTGCTACTAAGAATACTCCTATTGATACTAATGATATGCCTTTGTCTACCTTGATTGAAAATAATGAATCTATGGATGTGAATTTTGTTGGTAGGAACAATTTTGGTAATAACGCGTATAGAGGCAATTTTAATCCTAGGCCGTTTCCTAATAATTATGGTAATTCCTACAACAATTCCTATGGAAATTATAATAATATACCTTCTGATCTTGATGAACCCACTCTTTTGGATTTCAAGGACTTTAATCATGATAATTTATATTTGATTAATTGTATTTCCTTGTTGCAATCCATTCTTAATTCACCCCATGCTTATAATCAAAATAAGGCTTTTACAAAACATATCGTTGATGCTATGATGAAGTGTTTTGAAGAAAAACTTGAGTTGGAAGTTTCAATCCCTAGAAAGCTTTATGATGAGTGGGAACCTACTATAAAGATTAAAGATTATGAGTTTTATGCTTTATGTGATTTGGGTGCTAGTGTTTCAACTATTCCAAAAACTTTGTGTGATGTGTTAGGTTTCCATCAATTTGATGATTGCTCTTTGAATTTGCATCTAGTGAATTCCTCTATTAAGATACCTATTGGATGTATTAATGATGTTCTTATTGTTGCAAATAGGAATTATGTGCATGTATACTTTATTGTTCTTGATATATATTGCAATCCTACATGTCCTATTATTCTTGGTAGACCTTTCTTAGAATGATTGATGCAATTATTGACATGAAAAGAAGGAAACATTAGATTTCAATTTTTGTTAAGTAAGGGCCTGGAACACTTTCCAAGAAAGAAAATTAAGTTGCCATATGAATCTATTATGAGGGCTACTTATGGATTAAATACCAAAGATGACAACACTTAGATCTATTGCAATATGTCTGGCTAGGGGCGTTAAACAATAGCGTTTGTTTGGAGGCAACCCAATTTTATTTTGTTCTTTTTTTGTTTTTGATTCTGTTTTTGAATAAATACACAATATAACTTCTGTAGAAATTGTGTTTTAGTGTTTTAATTAGTGTTTCATCCAAGTAAGACCTTTGGGATGATCTATGGTGATAGTTAATTTGATCTTGCTGAAGAATAGAAACTTTTGCACTCATTGCCAGAATTTAAAAAAAAACAGAAGCTTCATTTTGATCTGATTGTTTTACACAAGATTGATATACAAATTTCCTAAGTTTTCCTAATTTTTCAGAATTTTTGTTATTACATAGGTATACTAAGTTTCTGTATTACTACAGAATGTTCTGTTTTCCTTGTGTTGTTTGCTTATTTTGATGAATCTATGGGTACTATCGGGGGTATGAACCATGGAGAAGTTGGAATACAATAGGTATAATACCAATGTAAATTTTAGAAAAATTTCACAATAGTACCAAAAGTGGTGATTTGTTTTTATACTAACGGAGCTTATGAGTTTTCTGTTGAGTTTTGCGTTGTGAATTTTTCTAGTTTTGGGTAAAGTTTTGATGGACTACGAAATAAGGAGTGGCAAGGGCCTAAGCTGAGGGATGCCCACGGCACCCCAAGGTAAAATTCAAGGAGAAGCAAGTATCTAATCTTGGGGATGCCCCGGATGGCATCCCCTCTTTTGTCTTCAATCCATCGATAAAATTACTTAAGGCTATATTTTTATTCACTACATGATATGTGTTTTGCTTGGAGCGTCTTGTATTATATGAGTCCTCGCTTTTTAGTTTGCCACAATCATCCTTGCTGTACACACCTTTTGAGAGGGACACACATTAATCGTTAATTTATTAGAATACTCTATGTCCTTCACTTATATCTTTTGAGCTAGTCAGTTGCTCTAGTGCTTCACTTATATCTTTTAGAGCTAGGTGGTGGTTTTATTTTATACAAATTGATGAAATCTCATGCTTCACTTATATTATTTTGAGAGTCTTGAAAGTAGTATGCCAATTGGTTTCGGTTATGAATTTAGTCCTAATATGATAGGCATTCAAGAGGGATATAGTAAAAACATTCCTGAAGGTCACTGAATATATGGGAAGTTTGATTCCTTGCATTTGTTTTGAGATATCAAGATGGTGAAATTAGAGTCATACTAATTGGTTATTATGGTTAATTATTAATACTTGTGTTAAAGTTTGTGATTCCCGAAGCATGCACGTATGATCTCTCGTTATGTGATGAAGTTGGAGCACAATTTGTCCTTGATTGTATTCCTTTGTGTAGAGGTCGGGACCGCGCGATGGTTAACTCCTACCAAACTCTCCCCTAGGAGCATGCGCATTAGTAATTTGCTTCGATGGCTAATAAATATTTGCAATAAGTATGTGAGTTCTTTATGACTAATGTTGAGTCCATGTATTATACGCACTCTCACCCTTCCACCATTGCTAGCCTCTCTAGTACCGTGAAACTTTCACCGGTGCATTAAACCCACCATATACCCTTCCTCAAAACAGCCACCATGCCTACCTATATACTATGGCATTTCCATAGCCATTCCGAGATATATTGCCATGCAACTTCCACCATTCCATTTTATTATGACACACACCATCATTGTCATATTGTTCTCATATGCTTAAGGCATTCATATAGAGTCATATTTGTTCTAAGTATCGAGTTGTAAGTAAATTAAAGTCCGATGACTTCATTATTAGAGCATTGTACCATGTGAGGAAGGGATGATGGAGGCTATAATTCTCCCACAAGTAGAGATGAGACTCCGGACTTAAATAAAAAAGAGAGGCCAAAGAGCCCAAAAAGAAAAGAAAAAGAAAAAATATATAAAAATAAGAAAAGAAAAAATGAGAGAAAAAGAGAGAAGGGACAATGTTAATATCCTTTTCCACACTTGTGCTTCAAAGTAGCACCATGTTCTTCATGATAGAGAGTCTCCTATTTTATCACATTGATATACTAGTGGGAATTTTTCATTGTAGAACCTCGCTTGTATATCCCAATGATGGGATTCCTCAAAGTTCCCTAGGTCTTCATGAGCAAGAGAGTTGGATGCACACCAACTTAGTTTTCTTTTGAGCTTTCATACACTTATAGCTCTAGTGCATCTGTTGCATGGCAATCCCTACTCACTCACATTGATATCAATTGATAGGCATCTCCATAGCCTATTAATTTGCCTAGTTGATGTGAGAATTTCTTTCTCCTTTTTTTCTACTACCACCTTATATTCCACCTATAGTGCTATATTCATCGATCACGCTCATGTATTGCGTGAAGGTTGAAAAAGCTTAAGAACATCAAAAGTATGGAACAATTGCTTGACCAATACCGGGGTAGTACATGATTTATAATTTGTGTGATGAATATAGAGCATGACAAGATTACATGATTTTGTAGGGATAACTTTATTTAGCCATGATATTTTGTGAAGACATAATTGCTTTAATAGTATGCTTGAAGTATTATTGCTTTAATAGTATGCTTGAATCTTATGGATCTGAATATTCATGCCACATAAAAGAAAGATTAGCCTAATAAACATGTTAGGTAGCATTCCACAACAAAAACTCTGTTTTTATCATTTACCTACTCGAGGACAAGCAAGAGCAAACAGAGTTTATAAAAGTTTTTCTTTATCACTTTCAGTTTGTCAACTGAATTGATTGAGGACAAGCAAAGGTTTAAGCTTGGGGGAGTTGATACGTCTCCATCGTATCTACTTTTCCAAACACTTTTGCCCTTATTTTGGACTCTAACTTGCATGATTTGAATGGAACTAACCCGGACTGATGTTGTTTTTAGCAGAATTGCCATGGTGTTATTTTTGTGCAGAAATAAAAGTTCTCGGAATGACCTAAAACTCCACGAAGAATATTTTTGGAATTAATAAAAAATACTGGCAAAAGAATCAAGGCCAGGGGGCCCACACCCTGTCCACGAGGGTGGAGGCGCGCCTACCCCCCCCCCCTAGGCGCACCCCCTGCCTCGTGGGCCCCCTGGTGCTCCATCGACCTCAACTCCAACTCTATATATTCACGTTATGGGAGAAAAAAATCAAAGAGATGGATTCATCGCGTTTTACTATACGGAGCCGCTACCAAGCCCTAAACTCTCTCGGGATGGCTGATCTGGAGTCCGCTCAGGGCTCCGGAGAGGGGAATCCATCGCCATCGTCATCATCAACCATCCTCCATCACCAATTTCATGATGTTCACCGCCGTGCGTGAGTAATTCCATTGTAGGCTTGCTGGACGGCGATGGGTTGGATGAGATTTACCATGTAATTGAGTTAGTTTTGTTAGGGTTTGATCCCTAGTATCCACTATGTTCTGAGATTGATGTTGCTATGACTTTGCTATGCTTAATGCTTGTCACTAGGGCCTGCGTGCCATGATTTCAGATCTGAACCTATTATGTTTTCATGAATATATGTGAGTTCTTGATCCTATCTTGCAAGTCTATATTCACCTATTATGTGTTATGATCCGACAACACCGAAGTGACAATAATCGGGACCACTCTCGGTGATGACCGTAGTTTGAGGAGTTCACATATTTACTAAGTGTTAATGCTTTGGCCCGGAACTCTATGAAAAGGAGGCCCTAATATCCCTTAGTTCCCAATAGGACCCCACTGCCACGGGAGGGTAGGACAAAAGATGTCATGCAAGTTATTTTCCATAAGCACGTATGACTATATTCGGAATACATGCGTACATTACATTGATGAACTGGAGCTAGTTCTGTGTCACCCTATGTTATAACTATTGCATGAGTAATCTCATCTAACATAATTATCCATCACTGATCCAATGCCTACGAGCTCTTCACATATTAATCTTTGCTTAGTTACTTTACCGTTACCACTGTTACAGTTACTACAAAACTGCTACTGTTAATTTTGCCACTGTTGCCGTTACTTCCATACTACTTTGCTACTAAATACTTTGCTGCAGATATTAAGTTATCCAGGTGTGGTTGAATTGACAACTCAACTGCTAATAGTTGAGAATATTCTTTGGCTCCCCTTGTGTCGAATCAATAATTTTGGGTTGAATACTCTACCCTCGAAAACTGTTGCGATCCCCTATACTTGTGGGTTATCAGTGGGCCCCTTGAGACACCCCTAACCCTAATTCTTTCTCTATAAATGCGCAAATATTCCCTCTACATCAGAAGCGTCCACAAAAATACTTTTCCGCCGCCGCAAGCTTTTCTTCTCGTGAGATCCCATCTTGGGGCCTTTTCTGGCACTCTGCTGGAGGGGGATTTAATCACGGGGTGCCTCTACATCATCCTTGTTGCCCTTCCGATGATGTGTGAGTAGTTTACCACAGACCTACAGGTCCATAGCTAGTAGCTAGATGGCTTAGTCTCTCTCTTTGATCTTCAATACAATGTTCTCCTTGATGTTCTTGGAGTTCTATTCGATGTAATCTTCTTTTGCGGTGTGTTTGTTGAGATCCGATGAATTGTGGATTTATGATCAAATTATGTACGAATATTATTTGAGTCTTCTCTTAACTCTTTCATGCATGATTGAGATAGCATTGTATTTCTCTCCGATCTATTGATTTGGTTTGGCCAACTAGATTGATCTATCTTGCCATGGGAGAGGTGCTTTGTGATGGGTTCAATCTTGCGGTGTCCTCATCGAGTGACAGCAGGGGTAGGGAGGCACGTATTGTATTGTTTCCATTAATGATAAAAATATGGGGTTTATATCATATTGCTTGAGTTTATCCCTCTACATCAAGTCATCTTGCTTAATGTGTTACTCTGTTCTTTTGAAATTAATACTCTAGATGCAGGCGGTAGTCGGTCGATGTGTGGAGTAATAGTAGTAGATGCAGAATCGCTTTGGTCTACTTGTCACGGATGTGATGCCTATATTCATGATCATTGTTGTTGATATCCTCATAACTATGCACTTTTCTATCAATTGATCAACAGTAATTTGTTCACCCACCGTATGTTTTCTTTCAAGGGAGAAGCCTCTAGTGGAACCTATGACCCCCCGGTCTATTTTCCATCATATTCCTTTCAGATATATAATACCAAATACCCAAAAATACCTTCCTGCAATTCATTTACCTTTACTTTATTTTGTGTTTTATTTATCTTTTATATCTATCTCTATTAGATTTCACTCTTGCAAGTGACTGTTAAGGGATTGACAACCCCTTTTTCGTGTTGTGTGCAAGTGTTTGTTAGTTTGTGCAAGTGCATTTATTGGATACTTGCTTGTTCCTCCTACCGGATTGATACCTTGGTTCTTAACTGAGGGAAATACTTATCTCTACTTTGCTACATCACCCTTTGCTCTTCAAAGGAAATAATAATGCAAGCTCAAGAAGTAGTAGGAATAATTTCTGGCGTCGTTGTCGGGGAGGATACACATCAAGCGTACCAAGTACCTATCATAAACTCTCATATCTTGCATTTACATATTTTCCATTTACCTCTCGTTTTCCTCTCCCCCACTTCTAAAATGTTTTTAGAAAAACACGAAAAAAATTGCCCTTTTATTCGCCTTCTTTCTGTTTGGCTTTTTTGTTTGCTTGTGTGCTAGATTGCTTGCGTTGTCACGATGACTCAAGAACATACTAAGTTGTGTGACTTTACCAACACTAACAATAATGATTTTATTAGTGCTCCTATTGCTCCCGGCACTAGTGCGGAATCTTATGAAATTAATGTCACTTGGTTGAATCTTGTTATGAAAGAACAATTTTCTAGTAGCCCTAATGAAGATGCGGCACCCCATCTAAACACTTTTGTTGAATTATGTGATATGCAAAAGAAAAAATATGTGGATAATGATATTTTTAAATTGAAACTATTTCCGTTCTCATTACGAGATCATGCTAAAACTTGGTTTTCATCTTTGCCTACAAATAGTATTGAGTCATGGAACAAGTGTAAAGATGCTTTTCCGCCCACTAAGATCATCTCCCTTAGGAAGGATATAATGAATTTTAAGCAACTTGATCATGAACATGTTGCACAATCTTCGTAGAGGATGAAATTGATGATAAGAAATTGCCCTACTCATGGTTTAAGGTTATGGACGATCATACAAAAAAGTTATGCTGGATTGAATTTTGCATCAAGAAATCTTTTAGATCCTGCCGCGGGTGGTACTTTCATGGAAATCACATTAGGAGAAACTACTAAACTCCTAGATAATATTATGGCAAATTACTCTCAATGGCATACCGAAAGATCTTCAACTAGTAAAAAGTGCAAGCGATTGGAGAAATTAATAATTGAGTGGAAAGATGGATGAACTTATGAACTTGATTGCTACTAAGAATACTCCTATTGATACTAATGATATGCCTTTGTCTACCTTGATTGAAAATAATGAATCTATGGATGTGAATTTTGTTGGTAGGAACAATTTTGGTAATAACGCGTATAGAGGCAATTTTAATCCTAGGCCGTTTCCTAATAATTATGGTAATTCCTACAACAATTCCTATGGAAATTATAATAATATACCTTCTGATCTTGATGAACCCACTCTTTTGGATTTCAAGGACTTTAATCATGATAATTTATATTTGATTAATTGTATTTCCTTGTTGGAATCCATTCTTAATTCACCCCATGCTTATAATCAAAATAAGGCTTTTACAAAACATATCGTTGATGCTATGATGAAGTGTTTTGAAGAAAAACTTGAGTTGGAAGTTTCAATCCCTAGAAAGCTTTATGATGAGTGGGAACCTACTATAAAGATTAAAGATTATGAGTTTTATGCTTTATGTGATTTGGGTGCTAGTGTTTCAACTATTCCAAAAACTTTGTGTGATGTGTTAGGTTTCCATCAATTTGATGATTGCTCTTTGAATTTGCATCTAGCGAATTCCTCTATTAAGATACCTATTGGAAGGATTAATGATGTTCTTATTGTTGCAAATAGGAATTATGTGCATGTATACTTTATTGTTCTTGATATAGATTGCAATCCTACATGTCCTATTATTCTTGGTAGACCTTTCTTAGAATGATTGATGCAATTATTGACATGAAAATAAGGAAACATTAGATTTCAATTTCTGTTAGTAAGGGCCTGGAACACTTTCCAAGAAAGAAAATTAAGTTGCCATATGAATCTATTATGAGGGCTACTTATGGATTAAATACCAAAGATGACAACACTTAGATCTATTGCAATATGTCTGGCTAGGGGCGTTAAACAATAGCGTTTGTTTGGAGGCAACCCAATTTTATTTTGTTCTTTTTTTGTTTTTGATTCTGTTTTTGAATAAATACACAATATAACTTCTGTAGAAATTGTGTTTTAGTGTTTTAATTAGTGTTTCATCCAAGTAAGACCTTTGGGATGATCTATGGTGATAGTTAATTTGATCTTGCTGAAGAATAGAAACTTTTGCACTCATTGCCAGAATTTAAAAAAAAACAGAAGCTTCATTTTGATCTGATTGTTTTACACAAGATTGATATACAAATTTCCTAAGTTTTCCTAATTTTTCAGAATTTTTGTTATTACATAGGTATACTAAGTTTCTGTATTACTACAGAATGTTCTGTTTTCCTTGTGTTGTTTGCTTATTTTGATGAATCTATGGGTACTATCGGGGGTATGAACCATGGAGAAGTTGGAATACAATAGGTATAACACCAATGTAAATTTTAGAAAAATTTCACAATAGTACCAAAAGTGGTGATTTGTTTTTATACTAACGGAGCTTATGAGTTTTCTGTTGAGTTTTGCGTTGTGAAGTTTTCAAGTTTTGGGTAAAGTTTTGATGGACTACGAAATAAGGAGTGGCAAGGGCCTAAGCTTAGGGATGCCCACGGCACCCCAAGGTAAAATTCAAGGAGAAGCAAGTATCTAATCTTGGGGATGCCCCGGATGACATCCCCTCTTTTGTCTTCAATCCATCGGTAAAATTACTTAAGGCTATATTTTTATTCACTACATGACATGTGTTTTGCTTGGAGCGTCTTGTATTATATGAGTCCTCGCTTTTTAGTTTGCCACAATCATCCTTGCTGTACACACCTTTTGAGAGGGACACACAGTAATCGTTAATTTATTAGAATACTCTATGTCCTTCACTTATATCTTTTGAGCTAGTCAGTTGCTCTAGTGCTTCACTTATATCTTTTAGAGCTAGGTGGTGGTTTTATTTTATAGAAATTGATGAAATCTCATGCTTCACTTATATTATTTTGAGAGTCTTGAAAATAGTATGCCAATTGGTTTCGATTATGAATTTAGTCCTAATATGATAGGCATTCAAGAGGGATATAGTAAAAACATTCCTGAAGGTCATTGAATACATGGGAAGTTTGATTCCTTGCATTTGTTTTGAGATATCAAGATGGTGAAATTAGAGTCATACTAATTAGTTATTATGGTTAATTAATAATACTTGTGTTAAAGTTTGTGATTCCCGAAGCATGCACGTATGATCTCTCGTTATGTGATGAAGTTGGAGCACAATTTATCCTTGATTGTATTCCTTTGTGTAGAGGTCGGGAGCGCGCGATGGTTAACTCCTACCAACCTCTCCCCTAGGAGCATGCGCATTAGTAATTTTCTTCGATGGCTAATAAATATTTGCAATAAGTATGTGAGTTCTTTATGACTAATGTTGAGTCCATGTATTATACGCACTCTCACCCTTCCACCATTGCTAGCCTCTCTAGTACCGTGAAACTTTCACCGGTGCATTAAACCCACCATATACCCTTCCTCAAAACAGCCACCATGCCTACGTATATACTATGGCATTTCCATAGCCATTCCGAGATATATTGCCATGCAACTTCCACCATTCCATTTTATTATGACACACACCATCATTGTCATATTGTTCTCATATGCTTAAGGCATTCATATATAGTCATATTTGTTCTAAGTATCGAGTTGTAAGTAAATTAAAGTCCGATCACTTCATTATTAGAGCATTGTACCATGTGAGGAAGGGATGATGGAGGCTATAATTCTCCCACAAGTAGAGATGAGACTCCGGACTTAAATAAAAAAGAGAGGCCAAAGAGCCCAAAAAGAAAAGAAAAAGAAAAAATATATAAAAATAAGAAAAGAAAAAATGAGAGAAAAAGAGAGAAGGGACAATGTTAATATCCTTTTCCACACTTGTGCTTCAAAGTAGCACCATGTTCTTCATGATAGAGAGTCTCCTATTTTATCACATTGATATACTAGTGGGAATTTTTCATTGTAGAACCTCGCTTGTATATCCCAATGATGGGATTCCTCAAAGTTCCCTAGGTCTTCATGAGCAAGAGAGTTGGATGCACACCGACTTAGTTTTCTTTTGAGCTTTCATACACTTATAGCTCTAGTGCATCTATTGCATGGCAATCCCTACTCACTCACATTGATATCAATTGATAGGCATCTCCATAGCCTATTAATTTGCCTTGTTGATGTGAGAATTTCTTTCTCCTTTTTGTCTACTACCACCTTATATTCCACCTATAGTGCTATATTCATCGATCACGCTCATGTATTGCGTGAAGGTTGAAAAAGCTTAAGAACATCAAAAGTATGGAACAATTGCTTGACCAATACCGGGGTAGTACATGATTTATAATTTGTGTGATGAATATAGAGCATGACAAGATTACATGATTTTGTAGGGATAACTTTATTTAGCCATGATATTTTGTGAAGACATAATTGCTTTAATAGTATGCTTGAAGTATTATTGCTTTAATAGTATGCTTGAATCTTATGGATCTGAATATTCATGCCACATAAAAGAAAGATTAGCCTAATAAACATGTTAGGTAGCATTCCACATCAAAAACTCTGTTTTTATCATTTACCTACTTGAGGACGAGCAGGAATTAAACTTAGGGATGCTTGATACGTCTCCAACGTATCTATAATTTTTTTATTATTCCATGCTATTATATTATCCATCTTGGATGCTTTATATGCATTTTGTTACTATTTTATAACATTTTTGGGGACTAACCTATTCACCTACTGCCTAGTGACAGTTTCTGTTTTTTCCTTGTTTTCGACTTCTACAAAAAATCAATACCAAACGGAGTCCAAACAGAATAAAAATTTACGATGATTTTTATTGGACTAGAAGAAACCCAGGAGACTTGGAGATGAGGCCACAGGAGCCACGAAAGGTCCACAAGCCCAGAGGCCGCGCTCTAGGGGAGCGTCCCCCAGGCTTGTGTGCCCATCGGGACTCCCCTAACCCTAATTCTTGCTCTATAAATACCCAAATATTCCCTCTACATCAGAAGCATCCACAAAAATACTTTTTCACCGCAACAAGCTTCTGTTCTCGTGAGATCCCATTGTAGGGCCTTTTCTGGCACTCTGCCGGAGGGGGGTTCGATCACTAAGGGCCTCTACACCAACCTTGCTCCCCTTCCGACGATGTGTGAGTAGTTTACCACAGACCTACGGGTCCATAGCTAGTAGCTAGATGGCTTCTTCTCTCTCTTTGATCTTCAATACAATGTTCTCCTCGATGTTCTTGGAGTTCTATTTGATGTAATCTTCTTTTGTGGTGTGTTTGTTGAGATCCGATGAATTGTGGAATGATCATATTATCTATGAATATTATTTGAGTCTTCTCTAAAATCTTTTATGCATGATTAAGATAGCTTTGTATTTCTCTCTGATCTATTGATTTGGTTTGGCCAACTAGATTGATCTATCTTGCCATGGGAGAGATGCTTTGTGATGGGTTCAATCTTGTGGTGTCCTCATCCAGTGACAGTAGGGGTAGCGAGACAAGTATTGTATTTGTCAGGAAACGCAGTAATTTCAAAAAAAATTCCTACAATCACGCAAGATCTATCTATGTGATGTATAGCAACGAGAGGGGAGAGTGTGTCCACGTACCCTAGTAGACCGAAAGCGGGAGCGTTTAGTTAACGCGGTTGATGTAGTCGAACATCTTCGCGATCCAACCGATCCAAGCACCGAATGTACGGCACCTCCGCGTTCAACACACATACAACTCGGGGACGTCCCTTGTACTCTTGATCTAGTTGAGGCCGAGGGAGAGTTTCGTCAGCACGACGGCGTTGCGACTGTGATGATGAAGTTACCGACGCAGGGATTCGCCTAAGCACTACGACAATATGACCGAGGTGTGTAACTGTGGAGGGGGGCACCGCACAGGCCTAAACAATTGTCAACTTGTATCTCTTAGGGTGCCCCCTTCCCCCATATAGAAAGGAGCAAGGGGGAGGCCGGCCGGCCCCCTGTAGGGCGCGCCCCAAGTAGGATTCCTACTAGGAATCCTATTCCTAGTAGGTTTCCAACTTGGGGAAGGGAGGGGGAAGGAAGGAGAGGGAGAGAGGGAAGGCAAGGGGGGCGCCCCCCCCCCTTCCTTGTCCTATTTTGACTCAGGGGGAGGGTACGCGTGGCCTGCCCTGGCCGGTCCCTCTCTCTCCACCAGGGCCCAATAAGGCCCATTAGTTCCCCGGGGGTTCCGATAACCCTCCGGCACTCCGCATTTATCCAAAACTTCTCTGGAACACTTCCGGTGTCTGAATACAGTCATCCAATATATCAATCTTTATGTCTCGACCATTTCGAGACTCCTTGTCATGTCCGTGCTCAAATCCAGTGTCACGACCGGTTTTCCGGGTATTAATTTCCAGAAAGTGGCTGTTGTGCTCACCAGCCCCAGGATTACTGTTAGCTGATGAGGCACCAAATTGATACAGAAATTCCAAGAAAAATACAAAATATGTAGTACAAGACCATTCTGGCCTATGAGTACAACAAGTGGTTTCTAGTGGCTGATGGCGGAAGAGGTTTGTGGATCATCAGTGTCCATGGAACTCCATTTCCCAACAGGAACAGCTGACCAGGTTAATTCCTATCTTCGCGAGGCTACTATCACCATTGCTCAGGTTCCGGGGCTGTCATCGCAACACTCCTCTCCATGCAAGAAATCTGGCCAAGACAATAGCCAGGGACAAGCCAGTGAGTACTTTGAATGTACTCGCAAACATTTTGAACACGGGTATAATATAAATGATAATCGTGCGCTGAAATATTATATGATCACATCGTCAGTCATAAAATAAAATCTCTGATGCATGCAAGCAAGTTATTTATATGCAACATGAATATGCAATAATGGGGTAGCAATAACAAGCACCGATCGGGTGTCTGAAGCGACGCCTCGAAGGGCCATGATATAAAGCATGCCTCAGTCGGGCGTCTAAGCGACACCACATAAAGGGCTTATAAGGTAAGTAAATATCAAGCATGCCACAATCGGGCGTCTGTGCGATGCCACATAAAGGGCTTATAAAATAAATAAATAACAAGCATGCCACAGTCGGGCGTCTGTGTGACGCCACATAAAGGGCTTATAAAGTACATAAATAACAAGCATGCCACAGTCGGGCGTCTGTGCGACGCCACATAAAGGGCTTATAAAGTAAATAAATAACAAGCAATGCCACAGTCGGGCGTCTGTGCGACGCCACATAAAGGGCTTATAAGGAAAACAATTATGGTGAATATCCAGGAGGTAGAATCATCCTAGGGATACTCAATAAATCAAGTGATGACAATAGTTAGTCCATGATAAAAAATAATCGTAATCATCATAATCAACACAAGTCACAAATCATGATCCATGTTCTGGTTTAGTAGTTTCTCCTCCGAAGACCGACACTAAGACCGACACTTGACCCGACCCAGACTGTAGTCCTTAACCATGGACGCGGCTATTCGAATAGGTTTAATCTCTGCAGAGGGTGTACTCTTTACCCACGAGTAACGGATTCCTTTAGTCCATCAGGACTAATTCCGTCTACGGTCTTTTAATTGAAAACACACCTGACTTCCACACACCAGCTTAACTCACCGGTGTCTGGAATCACCCACGACACCTGTCAAGCAAAACTCTAAGTGGGGAGTCTACAACCTCGCGTAGCATGGGATCAAATTTATACTGCGCGCTCTAAGGGGTGCCCCCCTCTCGGTCCCATCCGGAAACACCCATGCCCCCGGACCAGGTGGCCTGCCTACCGGCTACAACCGGTATCTTCCACCATGGCCTCTCTGTACGGTGTGTGCTTGAAAGGGGTTGAAGACTTACTGAACCGTACCCTACCTGTTGTAGGGACAAGTGGTAGTACGAAACAAGTATGGGGGTTACTGGAACAAGACTCGATCTACGGTCGACTCTGGAGGTTAATAATTTCCTGCATGACATGTATAACAAATATATTTCAACCAACACAATCAACACTCATTATACCTTACTATGCCATACCGGACACAACCGTCCCGACGGAGACCGGCGACAAGCTCACACCTACCCAAGGCAGAGGCTTTCCCGGATTCCTTCCGGCATGCATGCAAGGCACATGTGGATGATTACCATCACAAGTGTGTTCATTTCCAACAGCATGGAAATCACTAATATGCATCCATGCAAATGATCATATCACATGAAATGACAAGTTCTCAGAAATGAGGTGGTGTTATAAACGTGTCAACGAACACACCAAAAATATTATGTCGGGGTTCAGAATGCTTGTCGTCAAGGTGTGGAGAGGTGGGGGTGCTCTCCAAAACATTTGAAAGCTTTCTGCCTCTCTCCAAAATCCTATTTTGAAAATATTGGAATTAACACACAATTTCAAAACAGCACAAAAAAAGTTGTTTGAAATTTTTTCAAATAAATCTTAAAATAAATTAGACAGAATTTGAGAGATGTAGGAAAAAGAATCAACTCATTTGGAATTTTATTTTAAAAGATATAGCCAGTCAAAGTTTAGTCAAATCTGTTTTTTTAAATAAAACAGAAAAGAGAGGAAAAACGTTTCAGGCAGAATACGTCTTCGAAGAAGGGGAGACGTACTCGGGAGTTTGCACTTCCACTTAAAACACGTGGAGGCGGGGCTGGGTCTCTGACAGTGGGTCCAGGGGGCCCACTGGTCAGGTTTGACCAGTCCCCTTCCCTCTTCTTCCTCTGGCCGAATAGAGACGGGGGCTCCGGCGACCAACGCCGGTGAGCGGCGGCTCCTCGCGGCCTTTGGAGGGCGGGGATGGATCCGCCAGACTGGGGCGGTCCTCCCGGTGGTCGATGGAGTGACGGGGATGGAGGGAGTCGTCGGCGACGAGCCTCGTGGGGGATGGCGGCCTCGGTTGGATTTGGGGGCCGGGGCTATGGTGGTTCCCGACCAAAATTGAGCATGGGGGTGTACTCACGAGAGGGAGGGAGAGCTCCTGGTGAAGAGAGTGGAGAGGGGGAGGCCCTGGTGGTGCCGGGGTGGTCGAGACAGTGGTGGCGGCTGTGCTTGCCGGAGAAGAAGAAGACGACCCCTCTGGTCTTTCTACTACCACGGGAGGGTCAGTGAGGGAGTGAGGGAAGTTGCTTGAGGGCTTGACGAGCTCGGGGCTTCCTTTTATAGAGCGACAAGGTCGGTTCTGCGGCGGTGGGGATAAGATCGCCGGCGACCGACGTTCTATAGCAGCAGGGGGACGTGGCGGGGCTGAGGATGGCAGCAGGTGCTAGCGGACGAGCGGGTCACTGCTCCAGGGCGAGCTGGCAAGCGGGGGTGGCTCGGGCAGCGCCGACACGGCCGGGGCCTGCATGCGGCCATCAGCTAGCTGCCACGGCCGTCCTGACGGTGGCGCTGCGGGGTGCCAGGGGTGGTCGGGGTGGCGTGGCGGTGCAGGAGGATACGTGGCGTGCTAGCTGCTACTGGCCAAAGGCCGGAACGGGTGCGGGGCAAGATGCGGCGGCTCGGGCGCACGTGCGTGCCATACGCACGCTCTGGGTGCGCACAGAGCACGCCCGGGACGTGTTCGATGAAATGCCAGTGCAAGCTAGAGGTCGCGGGTGAGGCTGGCAAGAAACAGGGCTAGGTTAGGGTTAGTCAGAAAGTAAATGGACATGGTGGATAGGTGAGGGGCTCAAGTTCACAATGCAAACAAACACTCATGCCAATTCTGTCCATGCACTCCAGGTGTTTGACAAAATGCCACAGGCACCTAGGCTTTTCTTGGAGTGGCCAATTCTTCCAGATTGAAGTCTCTTTGGATGCACAAGAGGGTGGTGAGGTTATTTTGTCAAAAGAAGAAACTTGTTAGTGCAAGTTTTGCAAAACCTCAGTTTTTGACAGAAAGAAGAGGGCATGGTTGCAAGCACTTAGAATCATCCAATGGGTCCACTCTCCTGGACTTAAGGGTTTGGCAAGGTACACTACAAGCAGGAGAAACAATCAAGGGCCAAAGAGCAAGCAAGAATATGGTTGTTGTACAAACCATCATGTTGGACCAGAATGAAGATGAGGTTGATACACTCAAATGTTTCAAATAACATCACTGGGTTTTTGCATAAAGTTGAATCATAAGCTATTACCAGCATCCCATAATTTTGGTGGAGGCTAGAAAGAAGTATTTAAATGAGTTGTAGTGCAAAATTGCCCACTGGACCAGAGAAGAAAATTGGGTGTAGAGCTCAAAATATTTCATAAAAAATATATATATTTGCATAAAAGTGATTTAAAAACATCACCTGACATCTCCAAATTTTGGTTGGAATATTAAGTGAATTTATCAAATGGTTGTAGTTCAAATATGGCCATATAACCTTGGAAAACCATTTTTCAAGAAAATAAAGATCAAGCAAATTAATTATTTAATTAGTTCTAATAATAAAAGAAAAGTTTTTTTGAGAGGTTAAACAAGTCCAATAACATATTTAAAGAATTTTCACTTTAGGGAAAACTCCATAATAGCAAGGGAGAAAAAGGTTCAAAAATCAAAAGGGAGCCCAGAGAATAAAAGTTTTAATTTCCTGGCAAAATTTTAATTAATAAAACAAGGTCAAAATTTGGGGGTGTCACAACACTACCCCCCTTAAAAGAAAATCTCGTCCTCGAGATTTGTTAAGAGTTGTTTTGAAAATATCTTTCCTGTGAGCTGGAACCAAAATATTTATTCATAGCACAAACTAGCGTCGTCGAGGTTGGCAGCTACGCCCGGGATAAAAAAATGCAATCGCACATCAACATACTCATGCATGGCTACTATTAGAAACAGGAGCGCACAAGCAAACAACATTTAATTTCGGCGATATAGGGTCACAAGATTACAAGGCGAGGTCATTCTAAGACTCGGTACCATTCGAGCGACTCTAGTCTACCTCGTTAATATCTTGTCGGGCTTGCCTCGTGGACGTCGAGGTTTCTCCACGGTTTTCACCATCGGGATTAGCTGGAAGGGATTAAGGGGCTACAGGGTCGGAGTAGCGATGATGACCATCTCGGGGATTGTTGGCCACAATCCCGTTGGAGCGTGTTCCCAAAAGGCGACGAAGCACTTCTGGGGTCATCAAGGTATTTTGGTTAATGGCCGGGGCTGACCTCAAGGTCTCGATTGGTTGTCCGAACAGCACGACTGGGTTGTCAGCGTCGGGCTCATCTTCTCCTCTTGCTGGGTTGAGACTAGCGTGTCCTTTTTATAGAAAAAGGGGATGGAGTCTTCCTTCGCACGCTTGCGAATAAGACAGATTATGTGTCGGTCACTGGCGTGTGATTGACAGGCTAGGCTGATAGGTTGGGCACCGACTGCCAAAAGGTGTCGGGTCACTGTGTGGCTATCTTGCACAGGAAGCTTGGCTGGGTTAGGTTAAGGTCTGGTGGGTTGGTTTGCCTAAGTTTTTCGACCTGGCTAAGATAGGATTAGCCAATGGTCAGCCTGGCTCTGATACCAAGTTTGTCACGACCGGTTTTCTGGGTATTAATTTCCAGAAAGTGGCCGTTGTGCTCACCAGCCCCAGGATTACTGTTAGATGATGAGGCACCAAATTGATACAGAAATTCCAAGAAAAATACAAAATATGTAGTACAAGACCATTCTGGCTAACAACAAGTGGTTTCTAGTGGCTGATGGCGGAAGCGGTTTGTGGATCATCAGTGTCCATGGAACTCCATTTCCCAACAGGAAAAGCTGACCAGGTTAATTCCTATCTTTGCGAGGCTGCTATCACCATTGCTCAGGTTCCGGGGCTGTCATCGCAACGCTCCTCTCCATGCAAGAAATCTGGCCAAGACAATAGCCAGGGACAAGCCAGTGAGTACTTTGAATGTACTCGCAAACATTTTGAACACGGGTATAATATAAATGATAATCGTGCGCTGAAATATTCTATGATCACATCGTCAGTCATAAAATAAAATCTCTGATGCATGCAAGCAAGTTATTTATATGCAACATGAATATGCAATAATGGGGTAGCAATAACAAGCACCGATCGGGTGTCTGAAGCGACGCCTCGAAGGGCCATGATATGAAGCATGCCTCAGTCGGGCGTCTAAGCGACACCACATAAAGGGCTTATAAGGTAAGTAAATAACAAGCATGCCACAGTCGGGCGTCTGTGCGACGCCACATAAAGGGCTTATAAAATAAATAAATAACAAGCATGCCACAGTCGGGCGTCTGTGCGACGCCACATAAAGGGCTTATAAAGTAAATAAATAACAAGCATGTTGTCGGTGTCAAAACCGGTGGATCTCGGGTAGGGGGTCCCGAACTGTGCATCTAGGCGGATGGTAACAGGAGACGAGGGACACGATGTTTTACCCAGGTTCGGGCCCTCTCGATGGAGGTAAAACCCTACGTCCTGCTTGATTAATATTGATGATATGGGTAGTACAAGAGTGGATATACCACGAGATCAAGGAGGCTAAACCCTAGAAGCTAGCCTATGGTATGATTGTTGTAATGTATGTTGTCTCTTACGGACTAAAGCCCTCCGGTTTATATAGACACCGGAGGAGGCTAGGGTTACACAGAGTCGGTTATAATGGTAGGAGATCTACATATCCGTATCGCCAAGCTTGCCTTCCACGCCAAGGAAAGTCCCATCCGGACACGGGACAGAGTCTTCAATCTTGTATCTTCGTAGTCTTGGAGTCCGGCGGACGATAATAGTCCGGCTGTCCGGACACCCCCTAGTCCAGGACTCCCTTAGTAGCCCCTGAACCAGGCTTCAATGACGATAAGTCCGGTGCGCACAATGTTCGGCATTGCAAGGCGGGTTCCTCCCTTGAATAATCCAGAGAAGATCATGAACACCAGGATAGTGTCCGGCTCTGCAAAATAAATTCCACATTCCACCGTAGAGAGAATAAAATGTACACCAGTCCAATCTGCTGACATATTATGCGGTGTGACCTCACTCCGCTACCAAGCCTTTGTTTGAATCGTTTTTTACTATACCACCTCAGCACGTTAGTGAGGCGGTTTCCTTGGCACGTCTTGTCGAAGCAGAGATCGTGTTCCCCTTATTCCGGGAATCTCATCAATACGGACGTGGGTAACCCAACCGCGCCATTGATGGTGGCGCTTGGGAGATAAGCGAGTTTTATCAGGCCAACGGGACGCATAGTTTTCGTCCGCCTATATATAAGGGATAAGGATTTACCTTCTCACCTACGTCTTCTTCCTCCTTTGCTTATCCATCTCCGTGTACTCAAGCTCCAACGACCAAGCTCGCGCATCTTTCCCAAACCTTCTCCGAATATGTCCGGAGCGAGAGGCAAATGGTTGGCCTCCACCGTTAAGGAGGAGCACATCACCAAACTGCGCAGCGCCGGATATCTTTCCGGCGATATCGCGCATCGCCTGCCCGACGAGGGGCAGCTCGTCCCTACCCCTGGGCCTCATGAGAGGGTCGTCTTCCTTCCCCACTTCCTCCGCGGACTGGGCTTTCCGCTCCATCCATTCGTCCGGGGGCTCATGTTCTATTACGGCCTGGATTTCCACGATCTGGCGCCGAACTTCATCCTCAACATCTCGGCGTTCATCGTCGTGTGCGAGGCCTTCCTCTGCATCCGGCCCCACTTCGGCCTGTGGCTCAAGACCTTCAACGTCAAGCCGAAGGTTGTGAAGGGCACGCAAGCGGAATGCGGAGGCGCCATGTTGGGTAAATTACCCAACATCCTGTGGCTCGAAGGGGCCTTCGTGGACTCCGTCAAGGGGTGGCAATCGGGGTGGTTCTACATCACCGAGCCGCGCAAGCCTACATGGGCGGCGGCCCCCGAGTTTAGATCTGGCGTCCCCACGCAGCTCACCTCCTGGAAAGAGAAGGGCTTGCTGTGGAGCGATCCGAAGGAGGTGACGGGACTCCGAGCTTGCATCCATAAGCTGGTGAGCAATAAGCTCAGGCTCGTCGACGTGGTCCAAGTCATGCTCATCCGCCGGATTCTCCCATGCCAAGAACGGGCATTCAATCTGTGGGAGTTCAATCCGGAACAGCACCAGGCGCTGAGCGGGCTCTTCGATACGACATACAAAGGCGCCTGGAGGGTGCTATTTAAGGGCGCCGAAGCCCCCGCACCCGCGACGGAAGATCGCGGATTCAGCTCGCAGCATCCAACTGACGAGGTAAGTGATTCAACCCCATTACGGGACACTTTGTAGTAATCGAATTGATTATAAGAGGGTTTCATTCTTTCCTTTCCTTTGACAGGAATGGATGGAGAAGGCCAAGCAGCTCATCAGCCCGGCTCCCATGCCAGAAGACCCAGTGGACGCCCGTTTAGCAGGGCTGCTGGTTCCGGCACCGCACGTGGTGCCGGAGAAGAAGGCCAAGAAGGTGGCCGCGGGGACTCAAAAGAGTTCCCGCAATCAGGTGTCCGACGACGAGGCGGACTCCTCCCCCGAAGACGAGGAGGAGGAGGAGGATTCTCTCCCAGAAGAGGGAGAGAAGAAGAGGAAGGCTTCCCCAATAGGGGAGGCCGAAGGGTCCAAGAGGGGGAGAACTATCCCCCTGGACAGTTTTGCCAATACCACCGTTGGCGAGGATGAGTGGCCTCCAAGGGCCAGGCGTCCGGCATGACCGTAAATATCCGGATCCTTTATATGCAATTTCTTTCGTGTCGCGTAGTGTCCTTCTAACGCCGCATTCTGTCCGTAGTCCGGCTGATGATGATCTCCCCGCTTCATCAAGCGGGTCCTTGGCCCCGTCGGATGTGGATTCACTTCCGGCTGCCTCTACCCCACGCGCCGACGAGGACGCCGAGGTGGGATCCCAGAGAGGGACCCATCAGGAGGAGGCTCCGGAGGCGCCGTCAGGCAGCCTCCCGGACTTTGCGCCGGACTCTACATCGGAACCCGCAGTGGTTCCAGAGTCCGGCAAGCGGCCCTTTCGAAAGAAGGGCAAGACCGTGACACCGGCGGCCTTCGTCCAACCGGAGGCGCCGGATAACTTGTTGGAGGCGCTTAAAGGTGCTTCCATCGAGGAAGAACACCGCACTATCATGAGTGCGGTGATTCAAAAGGTTCAGCTCGCCAAAAGCGGGTTGACCGAAGCCTGCAGCAGCCTTCTAACAGGCTTTGAGGTAAGAAGTTAAAGTTATGTAATGCAATACCGCATAGACAGTAGCCCCTGATGCTCAGTTCAGTGTTCGGAAAGAAAAAGCCGGACTGAGGATCTAACAAGATATACGCAGGGTTGCTTAAAATATGTCAATATGGGTTTGCAGGCTGCGCTGCTGACCTCTGCCGCACTAACGGCGGAGGTCGATGTGCTAAAGCAGGATCTCGAGTGGTCCGAGCGAGAGCTCGGCCATGCGAAGAAGCAGCTCGAGGAAAAAGAAGGTGAGTAACACCACTTTGAATAGTTACCTTACAGAAAAGGATTTTGGTTGCAATAAAATTAACAAGGATAATATGGGTATTGCAGGGGCCACGAACGAGGTGGCAGCCCTGAAGGAGGCTGTGTCCGCGGCCGAACGCGGTGCGGCCATCGAGCGAAAAGAGCGAGAGAAGCAGGAGGCCCGGGTGGCGGAAGTACGGCAAGAGCTCCAGGCTCTCATGGAGAAACATGAGAGTTTGGAGCGTGACTCCAAGACTCGAGAGTCCGAGCTTGCCTCGGCTCTCGAAAGTGCCAAGTCTGCCAAGGCCGAGGCCCATAAGGCCCTTCAGGAGGTTGAAGATGTAAAGAAAATAGCGGCGGGTAAGGCATTTTTCATGCAAAGCAAGCATGTTAATGTAAAATACCTGACACTTACCCGCATTCGGAGCTCTCCAGGGGCGTTTGCAGATCTGCCGCGTAGTGCGTCCGATGCCGCTGCATTCTATCGTGGCGAGGAGGGGAGCTCGACGGAAAAAGTCTTCTGGTCTCAGTATGCTGAGGCCGGACACCCGGTGCCCCCAAGCGACCAGCTGAAGCAGCTGGTCGAACTCCACAAGGTAGCTGAAGAGGCCATGAAGGGCCTTATAGTCCGGCTGTGGCCTGGACAGGCCATGCCTGGGAGCTACTTTGGCCTCGTGTGGCGGCTGGTGGATGCATGCCCCTGGGTGGATGTCATCAAGCGCTCCGCCTGTATTGAAGGCGATCGCCGGGCCCTCGCCCGCACAAAGGTGCATTGGGGCAGGTTGGATGCGGAGAAGCTTCTCACGGACCCACCGCCACCGGGCAAGGAGTATCGCGCACCCGAAATGTACTATAAAACTGTCCTGAAGGCAGCCCGCGATATTGCGGATGAGTGCCCCAGAAATGTAATCTTTGAGTGAATTTGCTATGTATTATCCTGTGCGCTGAAACTTTGTTCATGTGCGCTTTGAGCAATGCTTTTTTAATTTAAAATATTACCTTCTGTGCGGCCGTTTATAAAATCTGAGAGATGGCAAGTCGTTGGCTTCAGCCCCCAAGCCACGAGTGCTGGGGTGTTCGGGATAAACTTGAGCACTCTTGTTCCCATTGTTGGGTCCATTGAGGGAGGCGCTCAACACAACGAACAAGGCAACCGGACTTATAATGCTTGAACACTCTCACTTAGCCATAGAATTCTATAATTTTAAATTTCGGCGAAGCCCCTGGTATTCGGAAGACCGAATCCGGGGCGCTATCCACGCCTTCGTCGGACATTGTCTTGAACTTCGCTCGAAGCGGCGTGAGTCTTTAAGGACCCGAAAAAACCTCTCGAACAGCGACTAGTCTCTTGCCTTATCATGCCGGTCAGTTTTAGCTTTCTCCACTGAGGCACTCGCCCGGCTCAACCGGGGCGCAATCGCAGTGGTTCTCCCAGTGCCACCTTAGCCGACAGAACCGAACGTAAGGCACCAAAACGTGGGAGCCGGGCAAACCCAACTATTGACCCAAGACATGATTCGGAGCCGATTCATATAATGCTATAAGTTCGGGGTGCCGCACTTATGAAAGTGTTCGGACTTATCACACCATAGAGTGGGGAACATAAGCCCCTGGTGTATTAGGCCGTACCAAAATATACGGGCACAAGATGTCATATAATGAGCATATATATATAAAAGGTAATGCAATTGCAATAAAAAAGGTGTTGCATTATTTATGAAAGAATGTCTGCTAGGAGAGCGGACTGATACAAATAGTGCGGTAAGCAAGGGATTTGGACTAAGTAAACATGTCCCCCTCCAGGGGTGAGCTGCGGACTTGGTGTATATAATCGAATTTAATGCTCGTAATTGAGACCACCTGAGTGTTCGTCGCAGCCTTCTTTAGTCCCTAACTGTTGCATCATGAGTTCGGCAGGTTCGCCGCCGGATAGGGCTTCTGGTTAACGGAGTCCTGTGTACATAAAAGAAGGAAAATAAAAAATAAAAAAAGGGGGGCACACTTGCGAGCCGCCGGTGTGGTCGAACCGCACTCTGGGTCCGTTGCGATCGTGCCCCCTCCCCTGTGCCCATGGTATCTCCAAAGCGTAATGATGTACGCGGAGTGTTATTATTGCGATCATGCGCGGGCGAGGGTTGGGGCCGCATTGCTACGCATGCTCTGATCGCGCCAGGTGGTCTTGGTTGGTATTGCTTCGGGCGTGTGTTGCTGTATCCGGCTGTTTAACGGCCGGACTGGAGAATTTCCTTAAGAGGCTACTCTGTACTTCTGCCGCGAGAGCCGCTGTATGTTCCTCCGTTCGGAGGGAGCGTTCCGTATTCCCATTGACCGTGATGACTCCACGAGGGCCTGGCATCTTGAGCTTTAGGTATGCATAATGCGGCACCGCGTTGAATTTTGCAAACGCAGTTCGTCCGAGCAGAGCGTGATAGCCGCTGCGAAACGGGACTATGTCGAAGATTAACTCTTCGCTCCAGAAATTATCCAGGGATCCGAAGACCACTTCCAGTGTGACTAAGCCTGTACAGTTGGCTTCCACTCCTGGTATGACACCTTTAAAGGTTGTCTTTGTAGGTTTAATCCTTGAGGGGTCTATGCCCATTTTGCGCACTGTATCCTGATAAAGTAGGTTCAGGCTACTGCCGCCGTCCATCAGGACTCTCGTGAGGTGAAATCCATCGACGATTGGGTCTAAAACCAATGCGGCGAATCCGCCATGGCGTATGCTGGTCGGATGGTCTCTTCGATCGAAAGTGATCGGACAAGAGGACCATGGATTGAACTTCGGGGCGACTGGCTCCATCGCATAGACGTCCCTTAATGCACGTTTCCTCTCCCTCTTGGGTATATGGGTCGCGTATATCATATTCACTGTCCGCACTTGTGGGGGAAAACCCTTCTGTCCTCTATTGTTCGGCGGTCGGGTCTCTTCCTCGTCGTCGCTGTTTAGCCCCTTGTCATTGTTTTCGGCAATTAACTTCCCGGCCTGCTTGAACACCCAGCAATCTCTATTAGTGTGGTTAGCTGGCTTTTCAGAGGTGCCATGTATCTGGCATAAGCGGTCGAGTATTCGGTCCAGATTGGACGGACCCGGAGTGGTTCTTTTGAATGGCTTCTTCCGCTGACCGGGTTTAGAGCCTCGGAATCCGGCGTTGACTGTCGTATCCTCCTTATCGTCGCCGTTAATGTGGTGTTTGTTTTTGTTTCGACGTGACCTGCCGTTGTTGTCCTTAGTATCCGGACTGCCAGAATTTTTACGGAGATTGTTGCTGCGAGCTAGCCAGCTGTCCTCTCCCGCGCAAAAGTGGGTCATTAACGATGTAAGGGCTGCCATGGATTTTGGCTTTTCCTGCCCCAGGTGCCGGGCTAGCCATTCGTCCCGGATGTTATGTTTGAAGGCTGCAAGGGCCTCTGCATCCAGACAGTCGACGATTTGGTTTTTCTTTGTCAAGAACCGTGTCCAGAATTGTCTGGCCGATTCGTCTGGCTGCTGAATAATGTGGCTTAGGTCATCGGCGTCTGGTGGTCGCACATACGTGCCTTGGAAGTTATCAAGGAATGCGGCCTCCAGGTCTTCCCAACACCCAATTGACTCTGCAGGCAAGATGTTAAGCCAATGCCGAGCTAGTCCTTTAAGCTTGAGTGGGAGATACTTGATGGCGTGGAGATCGTCGCCGCGGGCCATATGGATGTGGAGAAGATAATCTTCTATCCAAACCGCGGGGTCTGTTGTGCCATCGTAGGATTCAATGTTTACGGATTTAAACCCTACAGGGATTTGATGATCCATTACTTCGTCAGTGAAGCATAGTGGGTGTGCAGCGCCTCTGTATTGAGCAATATCGCGATGCAGCTCGAGAGAGCGCTGTCTGCTGTGCTCGGCCCGGCCAGGGTTATTGTATCCGGCGCGACGGTATTCGTCGTGGGTCGTGGGGCGCCCACGTGATCCATAGATGGATCTGGATTGTCTTGCTTTGTCCTCCAATATGTCTCGCAAGTCCGGCGCGTTCCCTCTTGGCTTCGTACTTTTGGAGCGATGCCGGGGTACGGTCTTGGCTGGGGGCCTGGATCCCTCTCTGTCACGACCACGGGGTGGTCGGTCAGCCATATCGTGCGCTGGTGATGGAGGTATGTATGCTTCCTCCTCTAATCGGGGGAGCAGCTTGCGTCTTGGATAGCTTTTGGAGGGGCGTTCGAGTTTATACTCTTCGGCCGCGAGGACCTCGGTCCATCGATCGGCCAGCAGGTCCTGGTCAGCTTGAAGCTACTGCTGCTTTTTCTTTAGGCTGTTTGCCGTGGCGATAAGCCTGCGTTTAAAACGCTCTTGTTCGACGGGATCCTCAGGTATGACGAATTCGTCATCGTTGAGGCTTGCTTCGTCTTCGGAGGGAGGCATATAGTTATGATCCTCAACCTCTTCGTCTGCCGCCCTCTCGTGAGGGCTTGCTTCTGCATCCTCCTGCTCTGAGTCTTGCTGGAGGGGATTGTCTTCGGCACTCTCTGGGGTATTATTATCTCCTATGCCGGAATCTCCATTCTTGCTGTGGCGGGATTTAGAGCGGCACCGCTGACGCTGGCGCTTGGGCTGTTTCTTTAAAGGATCTGCCTCCGCTGTTTCTTCGCCGTCCCCATCTTTTGGGGTATCCACCATGTATATGTCATATGACGAGGTGGTCTTCTAGTGCCCTGTAGGCGCTGGTTCCTGTTTGTCTCCGGCATCGTCGTCCATAGCGTCGATGTCGTCGGAGTCGTAGTCTAGCATGTCGGTTAGATCGTCGACAGTGGCTACAAAGTGGGTGGTGGGTGGGTTCTGAATTTCTTTGTCGTCCGTACCCCAACCATCCTGGCCATAGTCCGGCCAGGACTCTCCTGTTAACGAGAGATGATTTAGCGAATTTAGGACGTCGCCAAAAGGCGAGTGTTGGAAGATGTCCGCGGCGGTGAATTCCATAACCGGCGCCCAATCCGAATCGATTGGTAGGGGTGCGGGAGGTTCGGAGTCCGGCAAGGAATCCGGCACCTCGAAATCACAAGTTTTTGCGGGGGACAAGATTAATGTTCGGCTCCATCGCCGAGGAAGTTGAAGCCCCCGAGGCGGCGTCTATCCACCGATCCTCGATCTGGGCGATCGGCTCCGGACTGATGGCCAAAGCGGATTCATGTGGGGCCACCAAGGCACTGTTCGGCGGCAGAGCTAGATCATGCCCATCGTCACAGTGCGGCGCGCTCGGCTGTGGCTTGAGTCCGTTGAAGATCAAGTCTCCGCGGACATCGGCCGTGAAGTTTATGCTTCCGAATCTGACCTGATGGCCAGGGGCGTAGCTTTCGATCTGCTCCAGATGGCCAAGCGAATTAGCCCGCAGTGCGAAGCCGCCGAATACGAAGATCTGTCCGGGGAGAAAAGTCTCACCCTGGACAACGTTGTTGGTTGAAGATGTCATCAAGCCTATCGGTGACGACACAGAGGAACTCTCAATGAAAGCACCAATGTCGGTGTCAAAACCGGCGGATCTCGGGTAGGGGGTCCCGAACTGTGCGTCTAGGCGGATGGTAACAGGAGACGAGGGACACGATGTTTTACCCAGGTTCGGGCCCTCTCGATGGAGGTAAAACCCTACGTCCTGCTTGATTAATATTGATGATATGGGTAGTACAAGAGTGGATCTACCACGAGATCAAGGAGGCTAAACCCTAGAAGCTAGCCTATGGTATGATTGTTGTAGTGTATGTTGTCTCTTACGGACTAAAGCCCTCCGGTTTATATAGACACCGGAGGAGGCTAGGGTTACACAGAGTCGGTTACAATGGTAGGAGATCTACATATCCGTATCGCCAAGCTTGCCTTCCACGCCAAGGAAAGTCCCATCCGGACACGGGACAGAGTCTTCAATCTTGTATCTTCGTAGTCTTGGAGTCCGGCGGACGATAATAGTCCGGCTGTCCGGACACCCCCTAGTCCAGGACTCCCTCTGAAGCCACAGTCGGGCGTCTGTGCGACGCCACATAAAGGGCTTATAAAGTAAATAAATAATAAGCAATGCCACAGTCGGGCGTCTGTGCGACGCCACATAAAGGGCTTATAAGGAAAACAATTATGGTGAATATCCCGGAGGTAGAACCGTCCCAGGGATACTCAATAAATCAAGTGATGATAATAGTTAGTCCACGATAAAAAATAATCATAATCATCATCATCAACACAAGTCACAAATCATGATCCATGTTCTGGTTTAGTAGTTTCTCCTCCGAAGACCGACACTAAGACCGACACTTGACCCGACCCAGACTATAGTCCTTAACCATGGACGCGGCTATTCGAATAGGTTTAATCTCTGCAGAGGGTGTACTCTTTACCCACGAGTAACAGATTCCTTTAGTCCATCGGGACTAATTCCGTCCATGGTCTTTTAATTGAAAACACACCTGACTTGCACACACCAGCTTAACTCACCGGTGTCTGGAATCACCCACGACACCTGTCGAGCAAAACTCTAAGTGGGGAGGCTACAACCTCGCGTAGCATGGGATCAAATTTATACCGCGCGCTCTAAGGGGTGCCCCCCTCTCGGTCCCAACCGGAAACACCCATGCCCCCGGACCAGGTGGCCTGCCTACCGGCTACAACCGGTATCTTCCACCATGGCCTCTCTGTACGGTGTGTGCTTGAAAGGGGTTGACGACTTACTGAACCGTACCCTACCTTTGTAGGGACAAGTGGTAGTATGAAACAAGTATGGGGGTTACTGGAACAAGACTCGATGTACGGTCGACTCTGGAGGTTAATAATTTCCCTGCATGACATGTATAACAAATATATTTCAACCAACACAATCAACAGTCATTATACCTTACTATGCCATACCGGACACAACCGTCCCGACGGAGACCGGCGACAAGCTCACGGCTACCCAAGGCAGAGGCTTTCCCAGATTCCTTCCGGCATGCATGCAAGGCACATGAGGATGATTACCATCACAAGTGTGTTCATTTCCAACAGCATGGAAATCACTAATATGCATCCATGCAAATGATCATATCACATGAAATGACAAGTTCTCCGAAATGAGGTGGTGTTATAAATGTGTCAACGAACACACCAAAAATATTATGCCGGGGTTCAGAATGCTTGCCTTCAAGGTGTCGAGAGGTGGGGGTGCTCTCCAAAACTTTTGAAAGCTTTCTGCCTCTCTCCAAAATCCTATTTTGAAAATATTGGAATTAACAGACAATTTCAAAACAGCACAAAAAAAGTTGTTTAATTTTTTTTCAAATAAATCTTAAAATAAACTAGACAGAATTTGAGAGATGTAGGAAAAAGAATCAACTCATTTGGAGTTTTATTTTAAAATATATAGCCAGTAAAAGTTTAGTCAAATCTGTTTTTTTTAATAAAACAGAAAAGAGAGGAAAAACGTTTCGGGCAGAATACGTCTTCGAAGAAGGGGAGACGTACTCGGGAGTTTGCGCTTCCACTTAAAACACGTGGAGGCGAGCGGGTCACTGCTCCAGGGCGAGCTGGCGAGCGGGGGTGGCTCGGGCGGCGCCGACACGGCTGGGGCCTGCATGCGGCCATCAGCTAGCCGCCACGGCCGTCTTGACGGTGGCGCTGTGCGGTGCCAGGGGTGGTCGGGGTGGGGTGGCTGTGCAGGAGGATACGTGGCGTGCTAGCTGCTGTTGGCTAAGGGCCGGAACGGGTGCGGGGCTAGATGCGGCGGCTCGGGCGCACGTGCGTGCCAAACGCACGCTCTGGGTGTGCCCAGAGCACGCCCGGGACGTGTTCGATGAAATGCTAGTGCATGCTAGAGGTTGCGGGTGAGGTTGGCAAGAAACAGGGCTAGGTTAGGGTTAGTCAGAAAGTAAATGGACATGGTGGATAGGTGAGGGGCTCAAGTTCACAATGCAAACAAACACTCATGCCAATTCTGTCCATGCACTCCAGGTGTTTGACAAAATGCCACAGGCACCTAGGCTTTTCTTGGAGTGGCCAATTCTTCCAGATTGAAGTCTCTTTGGATGCACAAGAGGGTGGTGAGGTTAGTTTGTCAAAAGAAGAAACTTGTTAGTGCAAGTTTTGCAAAACCTCAGTTTTTGACAGAAAGAAGAGGGCATGGTTGCAAGCACTTAGAATCATCCAATGGGTCCACTCTCCTGGACTTAAGGGTTTGGCAAGGTACACTACAAGCAGGAGAAAGAATCAAGGGCCAAAGAGCAAGCAAGAATATGGTTGCTGTACAAACCATCATGTTGGACCAGAATGAAGATGAGGTTGATACACTCAAAATTTTCAAATAACATCACTGGGTTTTTGCATAAAGTTGAATCATAAGCTATTACCAGCATCCCATAATTTTGGTGGAGGCTAGAAAGAAGTATTTAAATGAGTTGTAGTGCAAAATTGCCCACTGGACCAGAGAAGAAAATTGGGTGTAGAGCTCAAAATATTTCATAAAAAATATATATTTTTGCATAAAAGTGATTTAAAAACATCACCTGACATCTCCAAATTTTGGTTGGAATTTTAAGTGAATTTATCAAATGATTGTAGTTCAAATATGGCCATATAACCTTGGAAAACCATTTTTCGAGAAAATAAAGATCAAGCAAATTAATTATTTAATTAGTTCTACTAATAAAAGAAAAGTTATTTTTGAGAGGTTAAACAAGTCCAATAACATATTTAAAGAATTTTCACTTTGGGGAAAACTCCATAATAGCAAGGGAGAAAAAGGTTCAAAAATCAAAAGGGAGCCCAGAGAATAAAAGTTTTAATTTCCTGGCAAAATTTTAATTAATAAAACAAGGTCAAAATTTTGGGGTGTCACATCCGGGACTCCGAACAATCTTCGGTACAACATATCACATAAACTCATAATACCAATCGTCATCGAACGTTAAGCGTGCGGACCCTACGGGTTCGAGAACTATGTAGACATGACCGAGACACGTCTCCGGTCAATAACCAATAGCGGAACCTGGATGCTCATATTGGTTCCTACATGTTCTTTGAAGATCTTTATCGGTCAAACTGCATAACAACATACATTGTTCCCTTTGTCACTGGTATGTTACTTGCCCGAGATTCGATCGTCGTATCTCAATACCTAGTTCAATCTCGTTACCGGCAAGTCTCTTTACTCGTTCCATAATACTTCATCCTGCAACTAACTCATTAGTCACAATGCTTGCAAGGCTTATAGTGATGAGTATTACCGAGAGGGCCGAGAGATACCTCTCCGAAACATGGAGTGACAAATCCTAATCTTGATCTATGCCCACCCAACAAACACCTTCGGATACACCTGTAGAGAACCTTTATAATCACCCATTTACATTGTGATGTTTGGTATCACACAAAGTGTTCCTCCGGCGAGAGTTGCATAATCTCATAGTCTGAGGAACTTGTGTAAGTCATGAAGAAAGAAGTAGCAATGAAACTAACACGATCATAATGCTAAGCTAACGGATGGGTCATGTCCATCACATCATTCTCCTAATGATGTGATCCCGTTCATCAAATGACAACACATGTCTATGGTTAGGAAACATAACCATCTTTGATAAATGAGCTAGTCAAATAGAGGCATACTAGGGACTATATGTTTTTTCTATGTTTTCACACATGTACTAAGTTTCCAGCTAATAAAATTCTAGCATGACTAAGAAACATTTATCACAAATTAAGGAAACAAATAATAACTTTATTATTGCCTCTAGAGCATATTTCCTTCAGTCTCCCACTTGCACTAGAGTCAATAATCTAGATAACATAGTAATGATTCTAACACCCATGGGGCTTTGGTGTTGATCATGTTTTGCTCGTGGAAGAGGCTTAGTCAATGGGTCTGCAACATTCAGATCCGTGTGTATCTTGCAAATCTCTATGTCCCCTTCTGACACTTGATGACGGATGGAATTGAAGCGTCTCTTGATGTGCTTGGTTCTCTTGTGAAATCTGGATTCCTTTGCGAAAGCAATTGCACCAGTATTGTAACAAAAGATTTTCATTGGATCCGATGCACTAGGTATGACACCTAGATCGGATATGAACTTCATCCAAACTCCTTCATTCGCTGCTTCCGAAGCAGCAATGTACTCCGCTTCACACGTAGATCCCGCCACGACGCTCTGCTTGGAACTGCACCAACTAACAGCTCCTCCATTCAATAAAAATACGTATCCGGTTTGTGACTTAGAGTCATCCAGATCAGTGTCAAAGCTTGCATCGACGTAACCGTTTATGATGAGCTCTTTTGCACCTCCATAAATGAGAAACATATCCTTAGTCCTTTTCAGGTATTTTAGGATGTTCTTGACCGCTGTCCAGTGTTCCACTCCGGGATTACTTTGGTACCTCCCTGCTATGCTTATAGCAAGACATACATCAGGTCTGGTACACAACATTGCATACATGATAGAACCTATGGCTGAAGCATAGGGAATGACTTTCATTTTCTATCTATCTTCTGCAGTGGTCGGGCTTTAAGTCTGACTCAACTTCACACCTTGTAACACAGGCAAGAACCCTTTCTTTGACTGATCCATGTTGAACTTCTTCAAAACTTTATCAAGGTATGTGCTTTGTGAAAGTCCAATTAAGCGTCTTGATATATCTCTATAGATCTTGATGCCCAATATGTAAGCAGCTTCTCCAAGGTCTTTCATAGAAAAACTCTTATTCAGGTATCCCTTTATGCTATCCAGAAATTTTATATCATTTCCAATCAACAATATGTCATCTACATATAAGATTAGAAATGCTACAGAGCTCCCACTCACTTTCTTGTAAATACAGGCTTCTCTAAAAGTCTGTATAAAACCATATGCTTTGATCACACTATCAAAGCGTTTATTCCAACTCCGAGAGGCTTGCACCAGTCCATAAATGGATTGCTGGAGCTTGAACAGTTTGCTAGCACCCTTTGGATCGACAAAACCTTCCGGTTGCATCATATACAACTCTTCTTCCAGAAATCCATTCAAGAATGCAGTTTTGACATCCATTTGCCAAATTTCATAATCATAAAATGCAGCAGTTGCTAACATGATTCGGACAGAATTAAGCATCGCTACGGGTGAGAAAGTCTCATCTTAGTCAACTCCTTGAACTTGCCAAAAACCTTTCGCAACAAGTCGAGCTTTATAGACAGTTACATTACCATCAGTGTCAGTCTTCTTCTTAAAGATCCATTTATTCTCAATGGCTTGCCGATCATCGGGCAAGTCAACCAAAGTCCATACTTTGTTCTCATACATGGATCCCATCTCAGATTTCATGGCCTCAAGCCATTTCACGGAATCTGGACTGATCATCGCTTCCTCATAGTTTGTAAGTTCATCATGGTCTAGTAACATGACTTCCAGAATAGGATTACCGTACCACTCTGGTGCGGATCTTACTCTAGAAGACCTATGAGGCGCGGCAGTAACTTGATCTGAAGCTTCATGATCATCATCATTAGCTTCCTCACAAATTGGTGTAGGAATCACAGGAACTGATTTCTGTGATGAACTACTTTCCAATAAGGGAGAAGGTAGAGTTACCTCATCAAGTTCTACTTTCCTCCCACTCACTTCTTTCTAGAGAAACTCCTTCTCTAGAAAGGATCCATTCTTAGCAATAAAGATTTTGCCTTCGGATCTGTGATAGAAGGTGTACCCAATAGTTTCCTTTGGGTATCCTATGAAGACTCACTTCTCTGATTTGGGTTCGAGCTTATCAGGTTGAAGCTTTTTCACATAAGCATCGCAGCCCCAAGCTTTAAGAAACAACAACTTTGGTTTCTTGCCAAACCACAGTTCATAAGGCATCATCTCAACGGATTTTGATGGTGCCCTATTTAAAGTGAATGCAGCCATCTCTAGTGCATAACCCCAAAATGGTAGCGGTAAATCAGTAAGAGACATCATAGATCGCATCATATCTAATAAAGTACGGTTATGACGTTTGGACAGACCATTTCACTATGGTATTCCAGGTAGCGTTAATTGTGAAACTATCCCATGTTGTTTCAAATGAAGGCCAAACTTGTAACTCAAATATTCTCCACCACGATCAGATCGTAGAAACTTTATTTTCTTGTTACGACGATTTTCCACTTCACTCTGAAATTCTTTGAACTTTTCAAATGTTTTAGACTTATGCTTCATGATATAACCATATCTTCTCAAATCATCTGTGAAGGTAAGAAAATAACGATACCCACCACGCGCATCAATACTCATTGGACCGCATACATTAGTATGTATTATTTCCAACAAGTCAGTAGCTCATTCCATTGTTCCGGAGAACGGAGTTTTAGTCATCTTGCCCATAAGGCACGGTTTGCAAGCACCAAGTGATTCATAATCAAGTGATTCCAAAAGTCCATCAGTCTGGAGTTTCTTCATGCGCTTTATATCGACATGACCCAAACGGCAGGGCCACAAATAAGTTGCACCATCATTATTAAACTTCAATCTTTTGGCTTCAACACTATGAATATGTGTATCACTACTATCGAGATTCGACAAAAATAGACCACTCAGCAGGGGTGCATGACCAGAAAAGATATTACTCATATAAATAGAACAACCATTATTCTCTTATTTAAATGAATAACCGTCTCACACATTAAACAAGATCCAAATATAATGTTCATGCTCAACGCTGGCACCAAATAACAATTATTCAGGTCTAAAACTAATCCCGATGGTAGATGTAGAGGTAGAGTGCCGACCGCGATCACATCAACTTTGGAACCATTTCCTACGCGCATCATCACCTCGTCCTTACCAATCTTCGCTTAATCCGTAGCCCCTGTTTCGAGTTGCAAATATGAGCAATAGAACCAGTATCAAATACCCAGGCGCTACTGCGAGCATTAGTTAAGTACACATCAATAACATGTATATCAAATATACTTTCACTTTGCCATCCTTCTTATCCGCCAAATACTTGGGGCAGTGCCGCTTCTAGTGACTAGTCCCTTTGCAGTAGAAGCACTCAGTCTCAGGCTTAGGTCCAGACTTGGGTTTCTTCTCTTGAGCAGCAACCTTTTTGCCATTCTTCTTGAAGTTCCCTTTATTCCCTTTGCCCTTTTTCTTGAAACTAGTGGTCTTATTGACCATCAACACTTGATGCTCCTTTTTTATTTCTACCTCCACGACCTTTAGCATTGCGAAGAGCTCGGAAATAGTCTTGTTCATCCCTTGCATGTAATAGTTCACCACGAAGCCTTTATTGCTTGGTGGCAGTGATCAAAGAACTCTGTTAATGACACAATCAACTGGAAGATCAACTCCCAGCTGAGTCAAGTGATTATGAAACCCAGACATTTTGAGTATGTGTTCACTGACAGAACTATTCTCCTCCATTTTGCAGCTGTAGAACTTGTTGGATACTTCATATCTCTCAGCTCGGGCATTTGCTTGAAATATTAACTTCAACTCTTAGACCATCTCATATGCTCCATGACGTTCAAAACGTCGTTGAAGTCTCGATTCTAAGCCGTAAAGCATGGCACAGTGAACTATCGAGTAGTCATCAGCTTTGCTCTGCCAAACGTTCTTAACATCATCAGTAGCATATGCAGCAGGCCTGGCACCTAGCGGTGCTTCCAGGACGTAATTCTTTTATGCAGCAATGAGGATAATCCTCATGTTATGGAACCGGTCCGTGTAGTTGCTGCCATCATGTTTCAACTTAGCTTTCTCTAGGAATGCATTAAAATTCAAAGGAACGGCAGCACGGGCCATTGATCTGCAACAACATAGACATGCAAAATACATCAGGTACTAAGTTCATGATAAATTAAAGTTCAATTAATCATATTACTTAAGAACTCCCACTTAGATAGACATCCCTCTAGTCATCTAAGTGATCATGTGATCCAAATCAACTAAACCATGTCCGATCATCACGTGAGATGGAGTAGTTTTCAATGGTGAAGATCACTATGTTGATCATATCTACTATATGATTCACGCTCGACCTTTCGGTCTCAGTGTTCCGAGGCCATATCTGCATATGCTAGGCTCGTCAAGTTTAACCTAAGTATTCTGCGTGTGCAAAACTGGCTTGCACCCGTTGTATGTGAACGTAAAGCTTATCACACCCGATCATCACGTGGTGTCTCGGCACGATGAACTGTAACAATGGTGCATACTCAGGGAGAACACTTGTACCTTGAAATTTAGTAAGGGATCATCTTATAATGCTACTGACGTTCTAAGCAAAATAAGATGCATAAAGGATAAACATCACATGCAATCAAAATATGTGACATGATATGGCCATCATCATCTTGTGCTCATAATCTCCAACACCGAACCATAGTCATGATCTCCAACGTCACTGGCGCAACACCTTGATATCCATTGTAGCATTGTTGTTGTCTCACCACCTATTGTCACTACGACTATCGCTACCGCTTAGTGATAAAGTAAAAAAATTACATAGCGATTGCATTGCATACAATAAAGCGACAACCATATGGCTCCTGCCAGTTGTTGATAACTTTGTTACAAAACATGATCATCTTATACAACAATTTATATCACATCATGCTTGACCATGTCACATCACAGCAAGCCCTGCAAAAACAAGTTAGACGTCCTCTACTTTGTTGTAGCAAGTTTTACGTGGTTGCTACGGGCTTCTAGCAAGAACTGTTCTTACCTACACATCAAAACCACAATCATTTTAGGTCAAGTGTGCTATTTTAACCTTCAACAAGGACCGGGTGTAGCCACACTCAATTCAACTAAAGTTGGAGAAACAAACACTCACCAGCCACCTATGTGCAAAGCACGTCGGTAGAACCAGTCTCGCGTAAGCGTATGCATAATGTCGGTCTGAGCCGCTTCATCCAACAATACCGCCGAATCAAAGTATGACATGCTGGAAAGCAGTATGACTATTATCACCCACAACTCTTTGTGTTCAACTCTGCATATAACATCTACGCGTAGACCTGGCTTTGATACCACTATTGGGAAATGTAGTAATTTGAAAAAAAATCCTACGATCATGCAAGATCTATCTATGTGATGCATAGCAACGAGAGGGGAGAGTGTGTCCATGTACCCTCGTAGACCGAAAGCGGAAGCATTTAGTTAACATGGTTGATGTAGTCGAACGTCTTCGCGATCCAACCGATCCAAGCACCGAACGTACGACACCCGTTCAGCACACGTTCAGCTCGGGGACGTCCCTCGTACTCTTGATCCAGTTGAGGCCGAGGGAGAGTTTCTTCAGCATGACAGCGTGATGACGGTGATGATGAAGTTACCGGCGCAGGGCTTCGCCTAAGCACTACGACAATATGACCGAGGTGTGTAATTGTGGAGGGGTGCACCGCACAGGGCTAAGCAATTGTCAACTTGTGTCTCCTAGAGTGCCCCCTGCCCCCGTATATAAAGGAGCAAGGGGGGAGGCCGGTCGTCCCCTGTAGGGCGCGCCCCAAGTAGGATTCCTACTAGGAATCCTATTCCTAGTAGGTTTCCAACTTGGGGAAGGGAGGGGGAAGGAAGGAGAGGGAGAGAGGGAAGGCAAGGGGGGAGCCCCCCCTTCCTTGTCCTATTTTGACTCAGGGGGAGGGGACGCGTGGCCTCCCCTGGCCGGCCCCTCTCTCTCCACTAGGGACCAATAAGGCCCATTAGTTCCCCGAGGGGTTCCGGTAACCCTCCGGCACTCCGGTTTTATCCGAAACTTGTCCAAATATAGTCGTCCAATATATGAATCTTTATGTCTTTACCATTTCGAGACTCGTCCTCATGTCCGTGATCAAATCCGGGACTCCGAACAATCTTCGGTACAACATATCACATAAACTCATAATACCAATCGTCATCGAACGTTAAGCGTGCGGACCCTACGGGTTCGAGAACTATGTAGACATGACCGAGACACGTCTCTGGTCAGTAACCAATAGCGGAACCTGGATGCTCATATTGGTTCCTACATATTCTACGAAGATCTTTATCTGTCAAACCGCATAACAACATACGTTCTTCCCTTTGTCATCAGTACGTTACTTGCCCGAGATGCGATCGTCGGTATCTCAATACCTAGTTCAATCTCATTACTGGCAAGTCTCTTTACTCATTCCGTAATACTTAATCCCACAACTAACTCATTAGTCCCAATGCTTGCAAGGCTTATAGTGATGAGTATTACCGAGAGGGCCCAGAGATACCTCTCCGAAACACGGAGTGACAAATCCTAATCTCGATCTATGCCAACCCAACAAACACCTTCGGAGACACCTGTAGAGCACCTTTATAATCACCCATTTACGTTGTGACGTTTGGTAGCACACAAAGTGTTCCTCCAGTATTCGGGAGTTGCATAATCTCATAGTCTAAGGAACTTGTATAAGTCATGAAGAAAGAAGTAGCAATGAAACTAACACGATCATAATGCTAAGCTAATGGATGGGTCATGTCCATCACATCATTCTCCTAATGATGTGATCCCGTTCATCAAACGACAACATATGTCTATGGTTAGGAAACATAACCATCTTTGATAAACGAGCTAGTCAAGTAGAGGCATACAATGGACTAAGTTTTGACTATGTATTCATACATGTACTAAGTTTCCGGTTAATACAATTCTAGCATGAATAATAAACATTTATCATGAATTAAGGAAATAAATAATAACTTTATCATTGCCTCTAGGGCATATTTCGTTCAGTATTGTTGCCATTATGGATAAAAAGATGGGGTTTATATCATATTGCTTGAGTTTATCCCTCTAGATCATGTCATCTTGCTTAATGTGTTACTGTGTTCTTTTGAATTTAATACTCTAGATGCAGGCAGGAGTCGGCCGATGTGTAGAGTAATAGTAGTAGATGCAGAATCATTTCGGTCTACTTGTCATGTTCGTGATGCCTATATTCATGATCATTGCCTTAGATATCGTCATAACTATGCACTTTTCTATCAATTGCTCAATAGTAATTTGTTCACCCACCGTATGTTTTATTTCAAGAGAGAAGTCTCTAGTGAAACATATGGCATCGGGGTCTTTTTTCCATCATATTATTTTCAGATCTATAAAACCAAAAACCCAAAAATACCTTGCTACAATTTATTTACCTTTACTTTATTTTGCCTTCTATTTGTCTTCTATCTCTATCTCTATTAATTTCACTCTTTCAAGTGACCATGAAGGGATTCACAACCCCTTTTTTGCGTTGTGTGGAAGTGTGTATTAGTTTGTGCAGGTGCATCTATTGGAGAATTGCTTGTTCCTCCTACTGGATTGATACATTGGCTCTTAACCGAGGGAAATACTTATCTCTACTTTGCTGCATCACACTTTCCTCTTCAAGGGAAATAACAACGCAAGCTCAAGAAGTAGCAGGGTGCACAAACTTACCCAACAAGCTTGATTAACTCCAGTCGAACACACTTTTCTGGGTCATACCCGGCCTCAGCTGATGGACACACCGTAGTCCTACCTAGGCTCAATAGAGAGGCTAGCACGCCAGTCTACATCCTAAGCACTTAGGGATCTAGGGACCATTGCCCTTTGCACTCCTACGCTTTACGTACGCGGCTTGGAGCTAACACCCCCTTATACAAGCGCAGGTGGTTACCATCCAACCAGGCGCGCGCTGCTCAATCGCTGATGTTCGAAGAGCTTTCGAAGAATCGTACGACACCGAGTGCCCAGACTTATTCTCGCGTGGTGGTTAGTGCGAAAAGGCCAAAGCCCTACTCAGATGACGTATCAAAACCCGTTAGTGTCTTGGGAGCACACAGAGACGATCAATGATCCATGATCTGTGGTCCCATCGCCCTGTCTCATGGACTTATGGCAAGGGCCAAGACTACCCGGCCGTGCCGCGTAATTATCTCGCGGGTACCCTGATACGTCTCCAACGTATCTATAATTTATGAAGTATTCATGCTCTTATATTATCATTCTTGGATGTTTTAAAATCATTTTATAGCAAATTTATATGATTTTTGGGACTAATCTATTGACATAGTGCCCAGTGCCAGTTGTTGTTTTTTGCTTGTTTTTTCCATCGCAAGAGATCAATATCAAACGGAGTCCAAACGCTGCAAAAAAAATTGGAGAATTTTTTTGGACCGGAACACCTAGGATGGGCCAGAGAAGTACCAGAGGGGTGCCCCGAGGGGGGAAAACCCACCTGGGCGCGCCTGGGGGCCCAGGCGTGCCCTGGTGTGTTGTGCCCACCTCGGTGGCCTCCCGCACTTCTTCTCCGCCCTATAAATCGTCAAATATTACAAAAACCCTCGGGAGAACCCTAGATCGGAAGTTCCGCTACCGCAAGCCTCTGTAGCCACAAAAAATCAATCTAGACCCTGTTCTGGCACCCTGTCGGAGGGGGAAATCATCTCTGGTGGCCACCTTCATCATCTCAGCGGCCAGCATGATGAGGAGGGAGTAGTCCACCCTCGGGGCTGAGGGTTTGTACCAGTAGCTATGTGTTTAATCTCTCTCTCTCTCTCTCGTGTTCTTGAGATGTCACGATCTTGATGTATCGCGGGCTTTGTTAATATAGTTGGATCATATGGTGTTTTCCCCTCTCTATCTTGCTGTGAATTGAGTTTTCCCTTTGAGATTTTGTTTTATCGGATTGAATACTTTTATGGATTTGAGAACACTTGATGTATGTCTTGCTATGAATACCCATGGTGACACTAGCCTATCATATTGCTTCACTTCATATGTGTTTTGGCACTCAACTCGCGGATTCCCGAGGTGAAATTGGGGTAATCTATGCATAGGGGTTGATGCACGTTCTCGTCTTTGTTTCTCTGGTAGAAATCTTGGGGCACTCTTTGAGTTTCTTTGTGTTGGATTGAGTATTATGAATCTGAAATTGTGTGATGCATATCGTATAATCAACTCACGGATACTCATCATGACATTGGAGTATCTAGGTGACATTAGAGTTTGTTAATGTGTATCATATGGTGTTATTTTAGTATGAACTCTTGGATAGATCGAACGGAAAGAATAGCTTTGTGTTATTTTAGTACGAACTATTGAATAGATCGAACGGAAAGAATAACTTTGAGGTGGTTTCGTAACCTGCAAACAATTTCTTCTTATGGTCTCCGCTAGATAAGAACTTTGGAATGATTCTTCATCACACTTTGAGGGATGGCTATATGATCCGATTAGATTAGAATTGTCGAGAGATTGCACTAGCGAAAGTATGGACCCTAGGCCTCATTTTCAAGCATTGCAATACCGTTTGTGCTCTGTTTTATAAACTGCTACCTTGCTGTTTTTTTAATCTTCCTATTACAAAACTCGATATCTACTATCATTACTACACTTGTATCACCATTTCTTCACCGAACTAGTGCACCTATACAAATTACCATTGTATTTGGTGTGTTGGGGACACAAGAGACTTTCTATTATTTGGTTGCAGGGTTGTTTGAGCGACACCATCTTCATCCTACGCCTCCCACAGATTGATAAACCTTAGGTTATCCATTTGAGGGAAATTTGCTACCGTCCTACAAAACTCTGCACTTGGAGGCCCAACACGAGTCTACAAGAACAAGTTGTGTAGTAGAGATCAAGCTCTTTTCTGGCGCCGTTGCCGGGGAGGTGAGTGCATGAAGGTATATCTTTAGATCTTGCAATTGAATCTTTTAGTTTCTTGTTTTATCACTAGTTTGGTTTATAAAACAAAACTACAAAAAAATGGAATTGAGGTGGTCTCGTATTATCCATGTTTATAATGTCTTTCATGAAAAAGATGGAAAGGAAAATTGTGCTCAATTGATAGAAGAAGAATCCTATAAAATGTTTGACACAGCATCTTTGAATGATGAGCATGATGGCAATGATGCTAGTGTAGATTCTTTGTATATCCATGATTCTAGTGATATGCAAAGCCATAAGCTTGGGGATGCTATGTTTGATGAAGATGGTATTTTTATTCCCCCAAGTTTTGATGTGCAAATTTGTTATAATTGTAGCATGCCTCCTATTTATGATGATTACAATGATGACTGTGGGTTTGGAACAGTGTCAACTAGGTAATGATCCCACTATTTTTGAGGGTGTTGAATCTTATCACAATATTGATGAAAGTGGACTTGGAGAGGTGATGACTTTATTTATAAATGAAAAAATAAACATTAAGGTAAAACCCCACTGCAATTTTTATATTATAGAGCAAAGAAATAAGTAGTCTTATGGGCTTGAGGTAAGCCTACAGAAAGAAAACTAAAAACTAAAAACTAGAAACTAGAAAGAGGGGGGAGAGGCAAAAGAAAAAGGAAAAAGAAAGAAAGAACTAGGCTAAGAAGAAAATGAAAATTACATCAGGGCCTCAAGCCACAGATTGAAATGACTCTCATGCTTCTTCTTCATTCTGAACCTTAAAAGCTTTAGCTTCTCCAGGAAAATGAACTTCCATCCTTGAAAAGATGGAGCAATGTTTTCAAATATTTTATTGTTTCTGGTTATCCAGATGGCCCATGCACCAAGAATGATGATCTCCATGTAAAAGGGGTAATTTAGTTTTTCCTTTAGATCTTGGAATGCTTCCAGCACTGACAGATTTGGTGTTCTTGTTGGACAAATAAAGTCCCAGCATTGTTGCACAAATGGGCATCCCCAAAAAACATGATGAAGTGTTTACTCATGTTGACAGTCACTAACTGCACAGTTGTATGCTTCCAGAACAAAATTCTTCCTTCTAAGAAGGTTTCTTGTGTTAACTCTGTCATGAAGTAGTTGCCAGAAAAAAACTTTGTGCTTTGGCTGACATGAGCTTTGCCAGATCCAGTTGAAATGAGGAGGTGTTCGCTTGTGACCTATTAACACTTTATATGCTTCGATGGATGAGTATATTTCATTTCCCCAGATATAACTCCATGTGTCTAAAGATCCTAGAAATTTAGATTGCCTCATAGAGATGCAAATGTCCTCCATTTCTAAGAATTCCTCATATGCCTCTGTTGTCAATGGTAGGAAGAAAAGATCTTGAAGGTACTCTGTCTGCAATACCTGTTGTATGTTCAACTGAGGATTTCTCACAAAGGAGTACAGGTGATGGAATTTGTGTTTGAGTACAGCATGTTGCCATAGATCATCCCAAAAAGAAGCACTGACACCATCTCCCACATTACATCTAGCAATAGCTTTGTAATGATCCAGAAGTGCTAAGTTTGATTTCCACCAAAAAGAACCCACCATGTTGTCACCTGGCAATTTCCCATCACTGTAGTAGGTTTCCCAAATCAAGTTGACCCATGGTATGTCATGTCTGTTGAAAAATTTATGCAAATTCTTCATTAGCAGGGTTTTGTTATGGGTATATATATCCAAAACACCTAGGCCTCCCTGATCTTTGGGTCTGCACACAGTGGTCCAAGCTACTAAAGCAGGTCTGCGGTCTTCCATGTCAGGGCCTCTCCAAAGACAGTGTCTAAGGTATTTTACTATCTATTTCTTTATTGTGATTGGGATATCCAGACATGTCATGAAGAATACTGCCAAAGAAGTTAGCATTGACTTGACCAGCAGCAATTTTCCTGCCTGGGTCATGAAGATAGAAATGCCTGCCAACCTTTTAGCAATCCTGTTGACAAGAGGTAAACATTGTTCCACAGTGGGCTTGTAAATTCCCAATGGAAGTCCAAGGTAATTGAAAGGGAAGTGTCCTCTAGCACATTGTAGTGTGTTTGTGAATAGTTCAACCCTGTATTCATTAATGTTTAGAGGAACTAGAAATGACTTCCCATAATTCACTTTGAGCCCTGTTGCAGAAGCAAAAGTGTTGAGTAAAGCTTTCAGACAGAAGAGCTGCCTAGTATCTGCTTGCATAATCACCAGAGTGTCATCTGCATACTGCACAATTGGGAAATGTGGGCAAGAGTTCACTTGCAGTGGTGTAGAGAGTAAGTTTATCCTCATTGCTTTGTTAAGAATAGATTGCAATAGGTCAGCTGCCAGCACAAAAATTAGAGGAGAGTAAGGATCTCCCTGTCTTACTCCTCTTTTTATGTAGAATTTTTTTCCCTGGATCTCCATTCAGTAAGACAGAGGATGATGCTGTTGAAAATAGAATTTTCATCCAAGAGATCCATCTGTCACCAAGACCTTTGGCCTTAAAAATGTCAAATATTGCTTCATGCTCAATTGTATCAAAAGCCTTTTCAAAACCCAGTTTAATAACTAAAATTTCCTCCCTGGACTTGTGGCATTGGTGAATATATTCATAAGCCCATCCTAAGCAGTCCTGTATCACCCTGTCTTTGAGGAAGCCATATTGATTGATATGCACCATCTGCAGAATTACCCTTTGTAATCTATTTGCCATAAGTTTTGTAATGATCTTGAGCACTCCAATAAGCAGAGAAATGGGTCTAAAGTCATTTCAAGTAAGTGGCACTTCTTTTTTAGGAATAAGGGTGATGAAAGATGAATTAATGCTCTCAAGATTGACATTCCCAGCATGAAAAGCCATTATAAGTTCAATGACATCTAATTTTATTATATCCCAACAAGTCTTGAGAAACTCATTATTGAGACCATCAAGACCAGGTGATTTATCATTAGGCAAATTCTTGAGCACATCCTCAAATTCTTCTAGAGTGAAAGGTTTTTCCAAATCAATGAATAGGAGTGGATCCACTGTGTTTTCATACAAGTCCTCTAGATTAAAGTGCATAGAATGCCCAGTGGTCTGACCCAATCTACTCTTAAAAGCCTCCCATAGAATTGCTGCCTTTTCTTCATGGTCAGTGACTTCAACTTGGCCCTTGTTTACCAGCATAGCAATTTGATTGTGTCTGTGGTTAATAGAGGCTTTTGTGTGAAAGAATTTTGTGTTCTCATCCCCAAATTTGACCCCTTTAATTTTCCCTCTTTGCTTCCAATAAATTTTCTGATTGTTGAGCACTGTCAATAAGAATTCCTTCAGTATATTCCTGCAATTTGTTTCAAACACTAACAAATCCCTGTATTCCTCAATTAAGTCCCAAAGGACAATAATATCACTCAACTCTGCAATCTGCTCTTTGTGACAAGATAAGGATTTAGCCCAAATTTTTAGTGCTCTTCTGACATTCTTGAACTTAGCATTAATCTTTTTAGCACAATCAGTGTGACCCACTAGGATGTTCCAAGCATCATGAACTACTTGCTTGAAGGAGCTGTGGTTGAGCCAGTAATTTTCGAACCTAAACACTTTGGACTTTGGAATAGTTGTGTCAATCTTTATCATACATGGTAGGTGATCAGATATAGGTTTAGCCATGGGTAGAGCAATAGAGTCTGGATAGCTGGTCATCCAAACAGCAGATGTGAAAAACCAATCTAACTTCTCTAGTAGGGGATTGTCCTGCATGTTACTCCAGCTAAATTGTCTGCCTTTGAGGGGTAGTTCAATTAAACCTAGTTCACTGATGGCTTCATTAAACATAAGCATTTCATTAACATCACCTCCAGGTTTATTTCTGTCTTCAGGCTTTCTAATGAAATTAAAATCACCCATGATAATCCAGTCCACATCACTAGGTATTTGAATATTTCCAAATCATTCAATGAACTCAATCTTTTCTTCATGATTGTAGGGGCCATAAATGTTTGTGAGAATCCAAGACTTGGAGGAGGTGTTGCAAGTGAACTGAATGGATAATGAAAATTTATTTGAAACATCAACTCTCCAGTAAATAAGGCACCATTCCAAGTAGTGAGGATGCCGCTAGAAGCCCCAGTGGAGAGTAAGTATTCAAATTTATTGAATCTCTGTGGGAAAACTTTATGAATACTCTCTCTTTGTTTCCTGCAAACACACAATACCAGGTGCACTTTCTTCCACTTTTTGCTTCATATCTAACGACTTATCTGAAGAATTAATACCTCTCACATTCAAGTTCAGTATATTCCAGGTTCTGTTGTTATTCATTAAAAACCAGAAGTATGTGCCCTTGAACACCCAGGTCCAACCCCTGGTGTCTTTCCCAAGTTAATTTACTTTGATTCACAATTAAAATAGTTGTCATACAAGTAGTCCCATCATAGATGCACTTCACCTGATTGAAGTGAAGCCCACGCCATAGCAACAAGTAATGCATAAGCAAAAGGATAGCAGGATTATCACATTTTATCTCCATAAAAGAGCAACACAGTTTGCACACCAATCCATTACATCCAAGGAACAAAAGATGTCTTTCTGGATAGTCAAGCACTATGGAACAAGTTCTGGTCTTAGGATTTTTTGCAATCATAAAGAAAGGACATTCTAAAAGAGAACAGCAGGACACTCTGCTATTCCAGCTCATCTGGTGTGGTCTTGTCATCATCAGACAATCTTAGATGTGTTGTCCTGCCCAATGGCCTTGGACACCTTGGCCACCTCTTCCCGCCCCTTCTTTTTAGGCTTCTTGGACAGCTTTCCATGCAGTTCCTCCTCGGAAACCTTACAGAAAGACTTAGTTAGGTTTTTCACCATAGAATTCTGAATAACAGTTGGGATTGCATTACATGGCAAACATGATCTAGTATCACAAGATTTTCTCCTATAACCCATGTTATCTTTCTTAATCCTGTCACTCCTTCTTAACTCAGTTTCAACCAGAGGATCCTTGTCCCTTCTCTTCCTTGAGATATCCTCCCCAAGTGGGAGAAATTTGTTTGGGGAGACTTGTTGCAGAGGACTGCCTGCTCCACTGGAAGAGTGTGCTGCTGGACTAACACCTTCATTCTCTTTACCCAGCCCCAGGAGGAAATCTTTGCAAGTTGGTGCCTAGGAAGTAGAACATCCATCAGGTATATGAAATAGCATGGTTTCCTCTTGTTTGCAATCGGCAGTCAATATTTTCCACACATCAGACTTTAGCAGGTGCATTGTCCAACTAAACTTATAAGGGGTTAACAACAAATGTATTATGAAGTTGAACCAACTTACTGGTATTTCAATTTTGAAAGTGTTCTTAGTTCCTTGAGTTGTTGGTGCAAAATGCTTAATCCAGAGTCCAAGACCTTCTTCAGACATTAAATGAGATCCATCAATAATTTCCAAAGCATGGTTCTGAGCCAGTTCATGTAAGTCAAACATAGTAGGAGAGCTTGGCAATGAGAAAGTTACATAGTTACCTTTATTGTTATGATCTGTAGATGTGCCAACATATGGAATTGGTACATCTTCCTTGTCCTTCTCATCAGGAAGCAGATTGTGGGAAGAAAGATCTTTTCCTGCCTCACTCTGACTGACTGTGTTTCTGTCAGGCACAAGAATATCAGTAACTACATTTTCTACCCTAACATTGAGCCCATCATTCATGTGATCCATCTGTAGGTCCAATTGTGTTTCATTATCCTGGACCTGAGGTATCAAAGCAGGCTCCAATACTGGATTCAGCTGCTGAACATTTTCCAAATTGTTCTGAGGCACCTGTTCCTCCTCTTCTTCAATTGCATTATATGCCAATGCAATGTTTAACAGTCCTTGACCAAATTGTGGGGCTTGAATTCCCTGATTGACCTCTTCACTTGCAGAGTGGGTTAGAGAGAGCAAACCATCAGATAGTGATACAGTTGTTGTAATGCTGCTATGAGGTGCACCCTCCTCTGGAAATACAGGAATGACAACTTGTTGTTGCTGTGGCTGGAAAGGCTCTGGTTGGGGAAAATCCCAATGCTGTTCCTGCTCTGCTTGCTCTTCCCAAGCACCCCAGTCCTCATTTTGGGCATGGATATTGTAGTTTGGCAGAGGTTGGAACCCTGGAAAATCATTGGCATGTTGTGGTATGGGGTGTGGGTCCACACCATCAGGTGGGATAGGGTCTTCATCAGCAGGCCCACCACCCAGCATTTCCTCAAGAAGCACTTCAACAGAGCAAGTCCAAGAGTCTTCCTCAAATCTCTCTCCTTCGGACCAACTATGCTTTTAGGGACCTCATCTAGCTCTGTCACTCTGGCATTTACTAGAATTCTACCCTTGAGCGCATCTTATTTCTCCCAACTAATGATCTTTCCCCATTTGGAAATAGCAGACCAAATATCTTCAATGTTGCAAAAATCAAATGGAACTCCCACAAATAGCAACCAACAGATCCTATTGAAATGAACCCTGCACCAATTTCTACCTTCATTGTGTTTAGTAAAGGAGATGAAGACATCACCGAACGCATGCGGCCCCTGCTGGACGAGCCTATCCCGATCTCTGACATGCTTGGACTACACATATGCCTCTCCGAACGGGCATGGCTGAATTTCCCTGAATCCAACTTGAGCATCTTCTTGAAGAAACTCTTGCAGAACATCACGAACATTCGGAAAAAATACCTCATCCGGGTGGGGGTGAATATTGGCAATCGCCCAGTCCTCGTGCCGTCTAGGACGACGAGGCACAATGGCGCGAGAAACCCCAGTTCTTCCCGGAATCACCTGAACTTGAAAGCCATGCGGGACGAACGGCTGAGGATCGATGGGGATGTTGGCCATCTCGCTCGGCTCTGGCAAGGAGGCGACCAGAGCCCTCTCTAACAACAATGGCAGCGCTGGCGAGCTTGTCAAGGCGTGGGCGGAGGTGGAGGTGGCAGCGGTGGAGAAGACAAAGTGGGCAGGTGAAGTGGAATGCGAGGAGGCAGGCGACAGTCTCGCTGAAAGTTTTGGAATAAATCCTTGACCATCTCCTTAAATGATGTGACCTGCCTAATCTGTGCCGCCGGCCCAAAACAGTGGAACCAAGACTCAACCTGGCCATCGGCCAGCATTTTCAGGTGGGCTGGGGAAAGTACTACATGGAATAAAAGGCCAAAGCCCAGTCAAGTTCGGGGTAGTGCAAAAACTAGCAAATTGGCCATTGGCCCCGCATGCATGACACACCACATTATTTTGGAAGAGGTTTATTTAGTGATGAATCTATTTAGTGATGAATCCACTGTTTTGGAAGAGGTTTCAATGGATTATGAGAACAAAGTTGCTATCTATGATGATTATGGTGATGACATGTATGTTATAATGAATAATGATAACCATCAAACTAGTCATCATGATTTTCATTTTCAATTGGATTATGCCAATCAAGTATCCCATGATAGTTATTTTGTTGAGTTTACTTCCACTACTTTTCATGAGAATAAATTTTCTTATGTGGAGAGTAATAAATTTTCTATGCTTATGGATCATGAAAAGAATGCTTTATGTGATAGTTATATTGTTGAATTCTTTCATCATGCCACTTAAAATTATTATGAGGGAGGAACATATGCTTGTAGGAATTGCAATAATATCAAGTTTCCTCTCTTTATGTTGAAAGTTTTGAAGTCATGCTTGTTTTACCTTCCTATGCTAGTTGATTGTTTGTCCCATAGTTTGTTTGCCCATGAAATCCCTATGCATAGGAAGCGGGTTAGGCTTAAATGTGCTAGTCATATGCTTCATGATGCTCTCTTTGTGTTTCAATTCTTTACTTCTATACGAGCATCATTGAAATCACCATGCCTAGCTAAAAGGCATTAAAGAAAAGCACTTGTTGGAAGACAACCCAACATTTACCCCTAATATTTTTGTGTGTCCACACGATTAGGATACTATAGTAATCATTTTTTATTGCTTTTGTTTCAATAAAGTGCCAAGTAAAGCATTTGGGATAGTGTGGATGATAGTTGACTTGAATCTGTGCAAAAAAAGAAACTTTTGCGCTCAGTCCAAAAAATTTTCAAAATTCACTGGAACGTGCTTTTGAACTGAAAATTTTACAGGTGATATATATACAAATTCCCTACTTTGTCCTAATTTTTCAGAATTTTTGGAGTAGCATAAGTATGGTTGTTTTCCAGTTCTATTTTTGATAGATTCTGTTTTCAATGCATAGTTTGCTTGTTTCCTAGTTTCTATGGCTTATATTGCTCAATATAAATTGTGGAAATGATAAGGTACATTAGGCATTGTGTGAGAACAATTATGAATCTTGTATTTGACAGTACCAAAGTGAAATGGTTTGCTCTTTATCATACTAACCTATCTCACGAAGTTCTGTTAAGTTTTGTGTGATTGAAGTTTTCAAGTTTTGGGTGAAGTATCGATATGAGGAGAATAAGGAGTGATAAGACACTAATATTGGGGATTCCCAAGGCACCCCAAATTAATATTCAAGGAAGATCCAAGCAACTAAGCTTGAGGATACCCCGGAAGGCATCCCCTCTTTCGTCTCCAACATTATCGGTAATGTTACTTGGAGTTATATTTTCATTCTTCACATGATATGAGTTTTGCTTGGAGCATCATTTTATTTTGTTTTGATTTTCCTGTTGATATCTATAATAATATTTTGCATCTTTTACTTCAGTAAAAATGTCAACTATAGCCTTTTCCATGCTTATTTTGCAAGTATATGAGTTGTTGTTTCAAAACAAAAAGTTTACTGTTGTTGCAAAAATTCTCTAGAAAAGTCTGACTATGATAAAATATTGAAACGTTTTGCACAATAAGATATGATAAATTTTCTACAACATGATATTTTTTCAGAATTTTTGAAGTTGAGTAAGTATGGATCCTTCTTCATCCTTTACAGACTGTTCTGTTTAGACAGATTGCTGTTATGATTGCATTGTTTGCATATGTTTGCCAGTTTAAAGAGTCTATTTGAGGATAGGATTATTAAATATGCAGAGGCATTTAGTATGCAATGTTAAATTACAATTTTAGTGATTTTCTATAGTAGAGAATGATAAGGTATTGAATTGATTTATATTAACGTATCTTACAAGTTCTGGTTGAATTTTGTGTGGATGAAGTTTTTAAGAATTAGGGAAACCGTGTTATGAGAAGAATGAAGAAGACACAAGAGCTCAAGCTTGCGGATGCTGCTACTTCTTGAGATTGCGTTGGTTTTTCCCTTGAAGAGGAAAAGGTGATGCAGCAAAGTAGAGCTAAGTATTTCCCTCAGTTTTAGAACCAACGTATCAATCCAGTAGGAGACAACGCACAAATCACCGAATACCTGCACAAACAATCAAACAACTTGCACTCAATGCGAAAAAGGGGTTGTCAATCCCTTCACGGTTACTTGCAAAAGTGAGATATGATAGAGATAGATAAATCATAAAGTAAATATTTTTGGTATTTTTGGTTTATAGATCGGAAAGTAAAAGATTGCAACAATAGTAGATTGGAAACTAATATTGTAGATCGGAAACTTGTATGATGGAAAATAGACCCGAGGCCATAGGTTTCACTAGAGGCTTCTTCAAGATAGCAAATAATACGGTGGATGAACAAATTGTTACTGAGAAATTGATAGGAAAGCGCAAAGTTATGATTATATATAAGGCAATGATAATGAATATAGGCATCACGTCCATGTCAAGTATGCCGAAACGATTCTGCATCTACTACTATTACTCCACACATCGACCGCTATCCAGCATGCATCTAGATTATGAAGTTCATAAAGAACGGAGTAACACATTAAGTAAGATGACATGATGTAGAGGAATTAACTCAAGCAATATGATTAAAACCCTATCTTTTTATCATCGATGGCAACAATACAATATGTGCCTTGCTGCCACTACTGTCACTGGCAAAGGACACCACAAGATTGAACCCAAAGCTAAGCAATTGTCCCGTTGCAAGAAAAACCAATCTAGTTGGCCAAACCAAACCGATAGTTCGAAGAGAATTACAAAGATATCAATTCGTGTATATAATAATTCAGAGAAGATTCAAATAATATTCATAGATAAGCATATCATAAATCCACAATTCATCGGATCTCGGCAAACACACCACAAAAAAGTATTACATCGAATAGATCTACAAGAACATCGAGGAGAACATGGTATTGAGAATCAAAGAGAGAGAAGAAGCCATCTAGCTACTAGCTATGGACCCATAGGTCTGTGGTAAACTACTCACGCTTCATCGGGAGGGCAATAGAGTTGATGTAGAAGCCCTCTGTGATCGAATCCCCCTCCAGCAGGATGCCGGAAAAGGCCCCTAGATGGGATCTCACGGGTACAGAAGGTTGCGGCGGCAGAAAAGTGTTTTCGTGGGTGCCCCTGTTGGTTTGGGGATATATGGGAATATATAAGCGAAAGAATTAGGTCAGGAGGGGCCCACAAGGGTGGGGGGCGCGCCCTCTGTCCTTGTGGTTGCGTCGTGGCTCCTTCGACTTCATCTCCAAGTCTCCTGGTTGTCTACTGGTCCAAGAAAAATCTTCGCGAAGGTTTCATTCCATTTCGACTCCGTTTGGTATTCCTTTTCTGCGAAACTCAAAAACAAGGAAAAAATAGGAACTGGCATTGGGCTCTAGGTTAATACTTTAGTCCTAAATTTAATATAAAATAGCATATTAATGCATATAAAACATCCAAAACAGATAATATAATAGCATGGAACAATAAAAAATTATAGATACGTTGGAGACGTATCAAGCATCTCCAAGCTTAATTCATGCTCCTCCTCGAGTATGTAAATGATAAAAACAGAATTTTTGATGTGGAATGCTACCTAACATATTTATTCATGTAATTTTCTTTATTGTGGCATGAATGTTCAGATCCATAAGATACAAAACAAAAGTTTAATATTGACATAAAAACAATAATACTTCAGGCATACTAATAAAGCAATCATGTCTTCTCAAAATAACATGAACAAAGAAAGCTATCCCTACAAAATCATATAGTCTGGTTATGCTACATCTTCATCATAGAAAATATTTAAATCATGCACAACCCCGATGACAAGCCAAGCAATTGTTTCATACTTTTGATGTTCTCAAACCTTTTCAACGTTCACGCAATACATGAGCGTGAGCCATGGAGATGCACTATAGGTGGAATAGAATATGGTGGTTGTGGAGAAGACAAAAAGAAGGAGATAGTCTCACATCAACTAGGCGTATCAACGGGCTATGGAGAGGCCCATCAATAGATATCAATGTGAGTGAGTAGGGATTGCCATGCAACAGATGCACTAGAGCTATAAGTTTATGAAAGCTCAAAAGAAAACTAAGTGGGTGTGCATCCAACTCGCTTGCTCAACAAGACCTAGGGCAATTTGTGGAAGCCCATCATTGGAATATACAAGCCAAGTTCTATAATGAAAAATTCCACTAGTATATGAAAGTGATATCATAGGAGACTCTCTATCATGAAGATCATGGTGCTACTTTAAAGCACAAGTGTGGAAAAAGGATAGTAACATTGCCCCTTCTCTCTTTTTCTCTCATTTATTTATTTATTTATTTCGTTTATTTGGGCCTTCCTCTTTTTTTTGCCTTTTTTATTTTTATTTTTTTTGTCTGGAGTCTCATCCCGACTTGTGGGGGAATCATAGTCTCCATCATCCTTTCCTCACTGGGACAGTGCTTTAATAATGAAGATCATCACACTTCTATTTAATACAACTCAGGAATTACAACTCGATACATAGAACAAAATATGACTCTATATGAATGCCTCCGGTGGTGTACCGGGATGTGGCATGAATCAAGAGTGAAATGTATGAAAGAATTATGAAAGGTAGCTTTGCCACAAATACAATGTCAACTACATGATCATGCAAAGCAATATGACAATGATGAAGTGTGTCATAATAAACGGAATGATGGAAAGTTGCATGGCAATATATATCGGAATGGCTATGAAAATGCCATAATAGGTAGGTATGGTGGATGTTTTGAGGAAGGTATATGATGGGTGTATGGTACCGGCGAGAGTTGTGTGGCACAAGAGAGGCTAGCAATGGTGGAAGGGTGAGAGTGTGTATAATCCATGGACTCAACATTAGTCATAAAGAACTCACATACTTACTGCAAAAATCTATTAGTTATCAAAATGAAGTACTAAGAGCATGCTCCTAGGGGGATAGATTGGTAGGAAAAGACCATCACTCGTCCCCGACCACCACTCCTAAGGAAGACAATCAAAAAATTAATCATGCTCCGACTTCATCACATAACGGTCAACCATACGTGCATGCTATAGGAATCACAAACTTTAACACAAGTATTTCTCAAATTCACAATTACTCACTAGCATGGCTGTAATACCACCATATTCATATCTCAAAACAATCATAAAGAATCAAACTTCTCATAGTATACAATGCACTTTATATGAATGTATTTATTATATCCCTCTTGGATGCCTATCATATTAGGACTAAATTTATAACCAAAGCAAATACCATGCTGTTTAGAGACACTAAAAATAATATAATTAAAGCATGAGAGTTCATTAATTTCAATAAAATAAAACCACCACCGTGTTCTAAAAATATATAAGTGAAGCACTAGAGCAATATTGCCTAGCTCTAAAGATATAAGAGTATTCTAATAAATCACGATTCATGCGTGTACCTCTCTAAAGGTGTGTACAGAAAGGATGATTTTGGCAAACTAAAAGGCAAAGAATCAAATCATACAAGACGCTCCAAGCAAAACACATATCATGTGGTGAATAAAAATATAACCTCAAATAAAGTTACTGATAGACGAAGACGAAAGAGGGGATGCCTTCCGGGGCATCCCCAAGCTTAGGCTCTTGGTTGTCCTTGAATATTACCTTGGGGTGCCTTGGGCATCCCCAAGCTTAGGCTCTTGCCACTCCTTATTCCATAGTCCATCAAATCCTTACCGAAAACATGAAAACTTCACAACACAAAACTCAACAGAAAATCTCATAAGCTCTGTTCGTATAAGAAAATAAATCACCACCTTATGGTTGTCGGCGTTCTGGGAACGAGGGTCCCAGACTTGCCTGCCTGCGGCCTGCTGCGTGGCTCCACCAGTGGCCCGGTACGGCCCGTCTTCATAAACCCAACACTCAAGACACTCGTGAGGGGCCAAGCCTCGAGGGGTGGACAACACAAGGCCTCCTCAGGGGCGGCCTCACCTAGCAGGCTCGCGAGGAGGCGGAGAGATGAAGGCAAGGGGTACCTCGCGAGGTTCCTGTGATGCAAGCCATGACGACCAAGGCCAGGCGGGCGCCAGCCTGCGCAGTGTCCTCATTTCCTCTTTGGCACAAAGGGGGCAAGCGCATGCACGGAGTACCGAGGCATCAGGCAAAGGTTTCCATATTAGTGCAACAAGACCAAGGCCAGCAGGACGGCAGTGGAGGTCACCATGGAGCCCAAGATGGTGTCACCACCAGCGCCTTTGGCAGGCGAAGACCACCTTTAGTCAGGATAGCTTGTACTAGTTGTCCCCTTTCAAAATGGCCGTTGTTGGATCCCTTCCCGCTCAATATTTTGGAAGAGGACCAGGGCCTCTATAAATAGGGCTAGCCACCACTGTAGAGGGATCGAATCCTGGCCCAAGCAGAAACACCTCTCCAGCTCAAGAGCACCCCTCCTCACGAGGCTATTCTTCCCTTGTACTGTTCATCATCAGCCCAAGAGGCAATCCACCACCACACATAGGAGTAGGGTATTACACCACAATGGTGGCCCGAACCTGTATAAATCTTGTGTCTCTTGTGCTGTGAGTTCATCGTGCTAGCTTAGAGATCGCGGCGAGATTGAGGGCGTGTTTCGGTAGGAGGAAATCTTCGTGCGCACCCTAGTGTTCGAACCTTAAGGGTTTTGTCGGAACCCAATATCCGACATTTGGCGCGCCAGGTAGGGGTGCGCCGAAATCTTCTTTCCGCTGATCTGCGTCCCATCGCTTCATCGCATCCATGTCGGATGCCCGCCGAGCCCGCGCCGAGCGCCGGGCTGCTCTCGCCGCTCGCGTCGCCCAGACGGCTCTTGTCGGTGGGCCTCCTCGTCGTTCTCCGTCGCCTGCCGCCAACGCCGCCACCGGCCCAGTGGGGAACGAGCAGCAAGCATCTCGTTGCACCCCTCGATGCGGCGGGAAGGCCGCACCGCCACTCCGTCGCTGACCCCAGCTGGTTTGTCGTCTCACGCTCGTCGCGCCCCCACAGACGCGCAGGCCTAGTTGCTCCTGGCACATGAGCTCCTGCACTACTGCCCCGTCGACGACCTCTTTGAAGAATGGCTCGCTCGCATCACCGAGCTCGTCAGCGCTGCAGGGGGCTCTCCCTCACCGTCCCTCTCACTGCCTCGCCCTCCACCAGGTACGGGCGACGCGGCTTAGGGAGCTCCTCCACCACCTCTGCCCCAAGATGGCGCCCTCGCTCCAAGGCGCGTGGCCCCTGGACGCAACCCACCGCATCCAGCGCCCTCGCGACAAGAAAGAAGCTGCCAAGAAATCCCTCGGCCTCAAGAAGGCACCCCCGTGCTCCCTGCACCGGCACGACAAGATTGCGTGCTGCCCATGGCGGCGGTGCGCGGGTACCATCAAGAGCAAGCTCCACGTCAGCAAAGGGCTCTGGTGACCACAGCAGGTTGACGCACCTTCACCCCCGAGCTGCGTAGCGTCGCCTGGTCAGGCAAGTTCAAGCCAGACCTGCCTCCTCGCTATGACGGTACCGCCGACCCCGCGGAGTTCTTGCAGCTCTACGAGCTGAGCATCGAGGCGGCGAACAGAGACGAGAAGGTCATGGCGAACTAGTTTCCCATGGCGCTCCTGAACCTGCCTCCCAGCTCGATCTCCTCCAGGGATGAGATGTGCAGCCACTTCATCGCCAACTTCCAGGGCACTCGCGACCGCCCCCGGCTGCGGGTGACCTGCGCCGCATCAAGCAAGAGCCTGGGGAGACCCTGCAGAAATACATCCAGCGCTTCAACAATGCCTGCCTCAAGATCCCCAAGGTGACGGACGAGGCCATCATCTCAGTGTTCTTTGATGGCGTCCGTGATGTCAAGATGAAGGAGGAGCTCGCCATCCACGAGGAGTTGTGCACATCCCTGGAGTTGTTCAACCTGGCGACCAAGTGCGCAAGAGCTGAGTAAGGACGTCTCTCCCTCCTCGAGCTTCCAGCTGCTGACCCAGAAGAAAAGAAGACCAAAGCCAAGGACGTGAAGTGCAAGGGAGTAGCCATGCTTGCGGCAGAACCAGACACAAAACACGGCAGGACCAGCCGGAGTCGTCCAAGGGCAGCCGACCGTTCTGCGCCTACCACAACCTCCACACCCACAACACCAGCGACTGCCAGGAGCTCAGGGCCGTTCGTGAAGGACACTTCGGTCGATGCCCCGAGCGCAACGACCGGGGCTACGGCCGAGGAGGAGGACGAGGTGGAGGACGATGGGACAACCATGGCCCTCGCCAGGAGTTGCATGACTGACCTCGCGAGGATCGCTGGCAGGACCAGCCTCGTGAGGGCGCCCAGAGGGATCAGTCTCGCGAGGACCGCCCGCAGGGTAACGTAGGCCTTCCTCCTCTGTCGCCGCCACCAAGAAGGAATGACGACCATCATCAGGACGAGGGGGCTGGGGGCTTCCAGGAGCCACGTGCTATCGCTTGCATCTTGGGCGGATCTCAGGCCCCAGCCTCTCAGTGCATCTTCAAGGAGTTTTCTCATGAGGTGAAGGCAGTCCTTCCCAGGCTTGAGGCCACGCGCCCGCTCAGGTGGTCCAAGTGCGCCATCACCTTCAGCTCAGCAGATCAACTCAAGTGTGCGACTACTGCTGGCTTCCTCCCGATGCTTTGTTCCCCAGTCATCAGCAATGTGCAAGTCACCAGGACCCTCATCGATGGTGGCGCAGGGCTTAACGTACTGTCCGTAGAGATGTTCGACAACCTTCAAGTGCCATACGATCAACTCCAGCCTACCAAGCCTTTCTCAGGAGTCACTGACGGCTCTACCACCCTGATACGGCAGGTCCGCCTCCCTGTCACCTTCGGCAAGCGTGACAACTACCACACCGAGCTCATCGACTTCGACATTGCCCCAATCCACCTGCCGTAAAATGCCATCCTCGGGTATCCAGCCCTGGCCAAGTTCATGGCGGTGACCCACCACGGCTACAACGTCCTCCAGATGCCAGGAAGCGGAAGAATCATCATGGTCCCCTGCAAAGAAATAGATGCGGTGTGCTCCCTCGAGCGTGCCTAACAAGCTGCATCAATCGAGGACCCGGACAGCAAGGGCGAGAACCCTCCTAAGGCCATCCCCAGCAAGAAGAAGCAACCGCTCAGCGCGAGGCCTCAGGAGGTCGGCATCTCAGGTGGTGCCACGTCAGGATCGGCGCCCGTGCAAGGAGCGCCTCCTTCCATCGCATAGGAAGGCGCGCCCGGCGCCCTCCTCGGGCAGGGCTCGGGGGCTCTCTTCTGGAGGACCTCAGACCTTGCCAACATCACGAGGGAGGCGCTCGGGCACCACTTGGAGGCGTGCTTCGCGGCACGTTTCCCTCAGGAAGGCATGGGGCAGGGCAAGCCCAACCCTCAGGAGTCATCACCAAGACCACTCAGGAGCTTCGGGAAGCAAGAGCCATGCACGGTGACCGCCGCTTGCCCGGTGTGGCTCCCCATCTAGGCAAGGATGGTGGGCTGCGTGTCTGCATCGATGTCCCAGGGCTCAACCAAGCTGCATCTCAGGAGCGCCTCTGGCCTTCGCACGTGGGACGCTGCGAGGGTCCGCCGCACAGCTACGTTCACATGCCCTTCGTCCTGCCGAACGCGGCTGCCACCTACCAGCGTCACCAGTGGAGTATTCTGGCAGCTTAGGAGGCCAGGCATCATGCGGTCCTAGCGGAGATGGAGATGGTCCTCAAGGAACCACCTGGACCCCCAGAGCCTCCCGAGGTGAAGGGCCCCGATGGCTCATGAGGGTCGGCCTTTTCATCGCGCATCTTCGGCTACCTCAACACCCCTTATACAATAGTACCAGGTGACACCTTCCAAGTTCATTTCAGCTGGGAGCGCCCTCAGGGCTGCATCACTCCCAGGCCGGATGGGTCTGTCCCTGTGGCATGTATCCCTTTTCCTATGTATTTAGCTTACCTTGCTGGGGGCGCCCCTCAGGCTGCATCATCCCCGAGCCTCTTGGGTCCGACCCAGTGGCATGTATCCATCCTACATTTACCTAAGCTGATTTTCCTTTCATGCTTAACCTACCTGTGATTATCGCCTGCTCGATTAACGTCTACTACGGGATCCGCCCGCGCTGGCACGGTGCTTGCGCACGGGTCCATCCCTGCAACGCCGACAAACCTGAGCGGTCGAGCTCTGGCCCGCGGCAGCCCCGCGCGCGTCACCTCACCAGACCCATAGTGCCCTCACCTCTTTCTCGAAGCAACCAATGGACAGTCGGCAATCATAATGGCAACCCGTGTTCTCTTGTGCTGATTTACAGGAACCTCCTGAGGATTTCAGCGGGCGGCACCGCGGACTCCCTCTCTTCTCGGCGCGATCTGCTTGCGCGTTAAAAGGGGGGCTCCTGAGCATCATGACTCAGGAGCTCTTACTGGCTCTCCAGCCCTCACCCCCTGGCCTTGACCACGGCATCGTGACCTGGCATACCAGCGGCGGGTGAGCTTGCTCAAGGGCCGGGACCTGAGGACGCAGAGCACGAAGGAGAGTGTGGGGAGGAAAGCGGAGGCTCGCACGGGCCTAGCCTAGCTACGCCACAGCTGCCGACGCACAAGTCTGGCGCAACACAAGCGAGCGACTCCAGACTACCGAGATAAGTCTTGTGCCTGGAACAACTAATCATTGCAACGCAAAATTCTCACTTGCTGCGGCTCTGTGACGGCAACGTTGCCTTCCTTTCTCATCTCTTGGCGGCTGCTTGCATGCTAAAGGGGACCTCCTGAGCATCATGCCTCAGGGACTCTTACTGTACCTCGGGCCGCTCACCTCCTGGCCTTGACCACGGCATCGCGACCAGGCATACCAGCTATGGCTGGAGCCTGCCTAGGGACCGGGACTTGTCAGGGTAGAGCGCTAAGTCGTCACGAGGTTAGAAATGGGGAACCAAGCCGGGACAGGACAAACACTCGCACAATTTCATAATAAGGATAACATCAGCAAAAGACATCACAGACCCTTTACACGCCCCCGCGGGGTGTTTTATTGATTCCTCGCAGGGAACAAAAGGCGAGAACCCTGAGGAGCCCTAACTACACGCCTCCATGGTTGACGCCATCATCAATAGTGAGCCACGGGAGGCCGGCACCAACCCCATCCAGATCAGCTGCGACGACGGCCCGATGCTGCCGCCTTGCTCCGCGCGCGGCGCGAGTACATAGCTGTCATCGCTCGTCTTCGGAGTCACGAAGAGCTCAGGAGAGTCGCTGGACTCCCAAGTGTTGCTGCTGCTGCTGCCGGAGGAGCCATTGGGGGAGCGAACGGCGGGGCCGGTCCCTGCCGCGTCGATGTCCTGACTGCCTCCTCCGGGGCAGCACTCCAGGCGGCAACCTTCCGTGTCGAAGACCTTGAAGAACAACGTGGAGGCTTCTTCATACTCAAAATGGATCACGAGGGCACCTCCCGTTCGGCAGACCCGGGCAACTTCGCCCCAGCCCCGGGTCATGAACATCTTGCCCGGGGAGACAACTTCAACCTCCGCTCCGGTCGCCGGAGCGCCACAGTCTACATGCTGCAGCCAAAGCTTGAGTGGCCCCCTCAGCGGCATTTTGATGATAAAGAAAGAAGGGAAGCGGATCCAGGTGCTTGGAGGCATCGCCGTGTGCAGCACGAGCCTGCGAGAGGAGTCAGCAGCGTGGACTCCAGGAGCAACGGCGCGCGCCACCACGGCTTGTCGACATCGCCTGCGGCGCGGGCAACGTCACTCGCCGCCCCTTTTTCCGGAGCCCTCGGCTTGGGCATACAGGGGTAGAGGGTACCCAGGAGGTGCCCCTCGCACCAAGGCCTCATCATCTCCAGCCTCACGACCTCGTCGCGGCTGCAGTGGACCGGCTTCTTCTTCGGCGGGAGCCGACCAGGTCCCTCCCGGGGAGCCTTCCCCTTCTGTTCGGTCGAGAATCTGCGGATCGGTGCCATTGGCGTCAAGACTGGAAGTGGAGAAGGGGGGAAGAAGCAGGCGGAGTGAGAAGAGATGGGCAACGGGGGCTCTTGCCCCTCCTCATTTATAGCCCAAGGGAGGCCAAACGTCGACCTCCACGATAGCAGGTTATGATGACCCCTTTTTTGCATACAGAAGGGACTCATCAAGTCGGGCAGTTGCCGAGGCAGCATGGGGAAGCGGAGACGCCCACGTCCAATCAGTCGCCATGCATCAACCAAGGCCGCAGGCTATGGGGGGCCGTGGCGCTCTGCACTTGCCCTTTGGCTTCACCGCTAAACCAAGTCCGAGCGTGCCTTGGGCCCAGGGGCTACTGTCGGTGTTCTAGGAACGGGGGTCCCCAGACATGCCTGCCTGCGGCCTGCTGCGTGGGTACACCAGTGGCCCAGTACAGCCCGTCTTCATCAACCCAACACTCAAGACCCTCGCAAGGGGCCAAGCCTCACAGGGCGGACGACACAAGGCCTCCTCAGGGGCGGCCACACCAGGCAAGCTCGCGAGGAGGCAGAGAGATCAAGGCAAGGGGTACCTCACGAGGTTCCTATGACTCAAGCCATGACGACCAAGGTCGGGCGGGCGCCAGCCTGCGCAGTGTCCTTGTTTCCTCTTTGGCGCAAAGGGGGAAAGCGCAGGCGCGAAGTACCAAGGCATCAAGCAAAGGTTTCCATATCAGTGCAACAAGACCAAGGCCAGCAGGAAGCCAGGAAGGAGGTCACCATGGAGCCCAAAATAGCATCACCACCAGCGCCTTTGGCAGGCGAAAACCACCTTAAGTCAGGATAGCTTGTACTAGTTGTCCCCTTTCCAAATGGCCGTTGTTGGATCCCTTCCCGCTCAATGTTTGGGAAGAGGACCAGGGCCTCTATAAATAGGGCTAGCCACCAGCGTAGAGAGGGATCGAATCCTGGCCCAAGCAGAAACACCTCTCCATCTCAAGAACACCCCTCCTCATGAGGTTGTTCTTCCCTTGTACTGTTCATCATCAACCCAAGAGGCAATCCACCACCACACACAGGAGTAGGGTATTACACCACAACGGTGGCCCGAACCTGTATAAATCCTGTGCCTCTTGTGTTGTGAGTTCATCGTGCTAGCTTAGAGATCGCGGCGAGATTGAGGGCATGTTTCGGTAGGAGGAAATCTTCATGCGCACCCCAATGTTCGAACCTTAAGGGTTTTTCCAGAACCCGATATCCGACAATGGTACTATTGTGAACTAATTCTTTATTTATATTGGTGTAATATCTATTGTATTCCAACTTTTCCATGGTTCATACCCCCCGATACTACCCATAGATTCATCAAAATAAGCAAACAACCATAGAAAACAGAATCTGTCAAAACCAGAACAGTTTGTAGCAATCTGTAACTCTCAAATTCTTATCTAACTCCAAAAACTCTTAAAAATAGGAAAACCTGGGTCATTTGTGCGAGAATCCATAGCCAAAAGAATCAGATCAAAATCACACTTCTGTGAATTATGAAAATTATTTTCCTGGGTGCAAAAGTTTCTATATCTCAGCAAGATCAAAACGACTATCACCGTAAGCTATCCCAATGGTCTTACTTGGCACAAACAACTAAAACACAAAAACACATCTAACCTGAGGCTAGATGAATTATTCAAAGCAAAACAGGAACAAAAAGCAAAGAACAAAAATAAAATTGGGTTGCCTCCCAACAAGCGCTATTGTTTAACGCCCTTAGCTAGGCATAAAAACACGAATAGATCTAGGTATTGTCATCTTTGATATGCAATCCATAAGTGTCTCATAATAGATTCATATGGAAATTTAATTTTCTTTCTACGAAAGCGTTCCATGCCCTTCCTTAACGGAAATTGAAATCTAATGTTTCCTTCTTTCATATCAATAATTGCACCAATCGTTCTAAGGAAAGGTCTACCAAGAATAATAGGACATGCAGGATTGCAATCTATATCAAGAACAATGAAATCTACAGGCACATATTCCTATTTGCAACAATAATAACATCATTAATCCTGCCCATAGGTTTTATCATCAAATTCCCGGAAACCTAACACATCACATAAAGTTTTTGGATTTGTGGAAACGCTAGCACCCAAATCACACAAAGCATGGCACTCATAATCTTTAATCTTAATCTTAATAGTAGGTTCCCACTCATCATAAAGTTTTCTAGGGATAGAAACTTCCAATTCAAGATTTTCTTCAAAAAATTGCATCATGGCATCAATGATATGATTAGTAAAAGTTTTGTTTTGATTACAAGCATGAGGAGAATTCAACATGGATTGCAACAAGGAAATACAATCTACTAAATAACAATTATCATAATTAAATTCCTTGAAATCCAAAAGAGTGGGTTCATTGCTACTTAAAGTTTTGTCCTCTCCAATCCCACTTTTATCAATTTTTGTATCAAGATCGAAAAACTCTGAATCATTGGGACGCCTTTTAACTAAAGTTGACTCATCTCGAGTCCCATCTTTATCAAGATTTATATTAGAAAACAGAGATTCAATAGGAGTCACATCAATCACTTGAAGATCTTCATCATTATTCAAAGCCTCCGGTTTAGCGGCCATATTATTTACTAAGATAGCTTATTTATCAGAAATTTGGCCTACTAAATTTTCAAGATGAGCAAACTAAGATTTCAAACCATAGGATTCCTTAGACATATCATCAAGCTCTTTATTCATGTACTACATAAAACTTTTCTGCTCCTTAAGCTCGTTTCAAACAAACTATTATGCTCAAATTATAAAGACATGAAGCTTCTTACATTATTTTCAATTTCTTCCAACCTACTAAAGTGACGATAAAAGTTTTTTGGTTCAGCCATAAAGGCAAGCAGGCACACCAACACACGAACACACAAAAAGCAAGCGAAAAAGACGAACGGAAGAGGGGTGCAGAAAAGGCAAATCTTTTCTAAAATTGTTTTAGAATTGGGGGAGAGGAAAATGAGTGGCGAATGGTGAATAATGTAATGCAAGAGATGAGAGTTTATGATGGGTACCCCGGCAATGACGCCAGAAATTCTTCCTGCTACTTCTTGAGCTTGCGTTGGTATTTCCCTTGAAGAGGAAAGGGTGATGCAGCAAAGTAGAGATAAATATTTCCCTCAGTTTGAGAACCAAGGTATCAATCCAGTAGGAGATAACGCACAAATCACCGAATACTTGCACAAACAATAAAACAACTTGCACCCAACATGATAAAGGGGTTGTCAATCCCTTCACGGTTACTTGCAAAAGTGAGATCTGATAGAGATAGATAAATGATAAAGTAAATATTTTTGGTATTTTGTTTATAGATTAGAAAGTAAAAGATTGCAAGAATAGTAGATTGGAAACTAATATTGTAGATCGGAAACTTGTATGATGGAAAATAGACCCGGGGGCCATAGGTTTCACTAGAGGTTTCTCTCAAGATAGCAAAGAATACGATGGGTGAACAAATTACTGCCGAGCAATTGATAGAAAAGCGCAAAGTTATGACGATATCTAAGGCAATGATCATGAATATAGGCATCACTTCCGTGTCAAGTAGACCGAAACGATTCTGCATGTACTACTATTACTCCACACATCGACCGCTATCCAGCATGCATCTAGAGTATTAAATTCATAAAGAACGGAGTAACGCATTAAGTAAGATGACAAGATGTAGAGGAATTAACTCAAGCAATGTGATGAAAACCCCATCTTTTTATCCTCGATGGCAACAATACAATACGTGCCTGGCTGCCCCTACTGTCATTGGGAAAGGCTACCGCAAGATTTAACCCAAAGCTAAGCACTTCTCCCATTGCAAGGTAAACTAATATAGTTGGCCAAACCAAACCGATAGTTCGAAGAGAATTACAAAGATATCAAATCATGCATATAAGAATTGAAAGAAGATTCAAATAAATATTCATAGATAAGATGATCATAAATCCACAATTCATCGGATCTCGGCAAACACACCGTAAAAAAGTATTACATCGAATAGGTCTCCAAGAACATCGAGGGGAACATGGTATTGAGAATCAAAGAGAGAGAAGCCATCTAGCTAATAGATATGGACCCGTAGGTCTATGCTAAACTACTCACACTTCATTGGAAGGGCAATAGAGTTGATGTGGAATCCCTCCGTGATCGAATCCCCCTCCGGCAGGACACCGGAAAAGGCCCCTAGATGGGATCTCATGGGTATAGAAGGTTGCGGCGCCGGAAAAAAATTGTGGATGCCTCTATTGGTTTGGGGATATATGGGAATATATAGGCGAAAGAAATAGGTCAGGAGGTGCACAAGGGGCCCACAAGGGTGGGGGTGCACCCAGGGGGTAGGGCGTGCCCCATGTCCTTGTGGCCGCCTCGTGGCTCCTCATACTTCATCTCCAAGTCTCCTGGTTGTCTTCTGGTCCAAGAAAAATCATCGCGAAGATTTCATTATGTTTGGACTCAGTTTGGTATTCCTTTTCTGCGGAACTCAAAAACAAGGAAAAAACAGGAACTGACATTGGGCTCTAGGTTAATAGGTTAGTCCAAAAAATAATATAAAATAGCATATTAATGCATATAAAACATCTGAAACAGATAATATAATAGCATGGAACAATAAAAATTATAGATACGTTGGAGACGTATCAGATGCCGAAGGCATCCCAAGATAATATTTCAAGAAGTCTCAAGCATCTAAGCTTGGGGATGCCCCAGTAGGCATCCCACCTTTCTTCATCAACAATTATCGGTTAGCCTCGTTTGAGCCTAAGTTTTTTGCTTCTTCACATGAGTTGTGCTATTCTTGGAATGTCATTTTGTTTTGTTTTGCTTGATGTTTTAATAAAATACTTAGATCTGAAAATTTTAAAATAAAAGAGTCCTCAAATAGCTACCCATTTACATAACTACTCGCTTGATCTGCACTTATATCTTCTTGGAGTAGTTTGTCATTTACTCTTGTGCTTCACTTATATCCTATGAGTAAATTCTTGAATGAATTGAATATCATGAAGTTGAAATTATATGTTCATATCATGCCTAGTAATAGCTTCACATTGGGTTTAGAAAGTGAAACCTTTTGAAGCTTGACAATCACAATATTGGTCATACAAGCAATTCATGAATGATTAGTATAAGGAAGAGAACTTTCACATACAAATATATTATCTTGGAAATCTTCTATGATTGTCAATACCCATTAATTATTTTCAAACTTGAGAAAATTAGTTGAAGTTGGACAAGGAAGAAAACGTAATGATTTATGGTTGTGTATATTTGCATAGAAGCTATATTGTCATAGATCCTCCAACATGTGGTGTTTGGCTAGGATCTTTTGCTAGCCAAAAATTCATACTAAGTAGAGATACTACTTGTGCATACAAAAACCCTTAAACCCAATTTCTTGCCATGAGTCTCCACAATACCTACCTATGGATTGAATAAGATCCTTCAAGTAAGAGATCATCGGTGCATAAAGCAATAAAAATTGCTCCTAAATATGTTTGTGCTTTTATGGTAAGGGAAAATTGAGCGTTGTACGAACTTGTGATGGCAAAGTAATAAAAGCGACGAAATGCATAATAAAGGTCGCTATCATAAGGGGAAATATAACGTGGCATTCCTTTGCATTAAGAGCTTGGGCATCTAAATAAAAAGTGCATGGAAACCTCTGCTTCCCTCTGCGAAGGGCCTATCATTAACTTTTCAGTATTTACTTTTATGAAAAGAGTCAATAATATAAATTCTCATTTCAACCTCTATTATTCTCTAGTTGGCAAGCATCATGTGGTGGGGAAAGATCTAGGCACATATGACCAGTCAAATATATTTGATCAGGATTTATTATTGTTGACAATTATCTCGATGATAATTGAGTTGGGAGGCAAAATATTAAGCCCCTATCTTTCTCTGTGTTCGATGGATACCATTTGTTCTAAGAATATGCTTTGAGTAGTAGCAATCATGGAAGACTATATGATGACTGAGTATGTGGAGCTCTTACTTAGACTTTGTTGAATAAGTTGAATTGCAATTGCTTGGTGATTGAGAACATAGGTTGTTGAGTTTCAAGAGAATTCAATGTGTGAACCTTTACATGTGGATTGGTTGCTACTTTAACATGAGAGGTTTTATAAGAAAGAATTGTTGTTATGATACTAGGAAAAGTGACTGAGATTATCGTTAATCAAACTTATGCACTTTGCTAGCATTCACACTTCATAAATTATTTATTTTATTATTTACCTACTCAAGGACGAGTAGGAATTAAGCTTGGGGATGCTGATACGTCATCAACATATCTATAATTTATGAAGTATTCATGCTCTTATATTATCATTGTTGAATGTTTTAAAAGCATTTTATAGCAAATTTGTATCATTTTTTGGGACTAACCTATTGACATAGTGCCCAGTGCCGGTTGCTGTTTTTTGCTTTTTTTTTACATTGCAGGAAATCAGTATCAAACGGAGTCCAAACGCAGTGAAATTTTTTGGAGAATGTTTTTGGACCAGAACACCCAGGATGGGCCAGAAAAGTACCAGAGGGTTGTGCCCACCTCGGTGGCCTCCCGGATCGCCTCTTCGCCCTATAAATCGTCCAATATTCCAAAAACGCTCAGGAGAACCCTAGATCAGAAGTTCCACCACGCAAGCCTCTATAGCCACGAAAAAACAATCTAGACCCATTCTGGCACCCTGCCGAAGGGGAATCATCTTCGGTGGCCATCTTCATCATCCCGGCGGCCAGCATGATGAGGAGGGAGTATCCCACCCTCGGGGCTGAGGGTTTCTACCAGTAGCTATGTGTTTAATCTCTCTCTCTCTCTCATGTTCTTGAGATGTCACGATCTTGATGTATCGCGGCTTTGTTAATATAGTTGGATCATATGGTATTTTCCTCTCTCTATCTTTTTGTGAATTGAGTTTTCCCTTTGTGATTTTGTTTTATCGGATTTAATACTTTTATGGATTTGAGAACACTTGATCTATGTCTTGCTATAAATACCCGTGGTGACAATGGGGTGTCATATTGATTCACTTGACATGTGTTTTGGCACTCAACCCGCGGATTCCCGAGGTGACATTGGGGTAATCTATGTATAGGGGTTAATGCACATTCTCGTCTTTGTTTCTCCGATAGAAATCTTGGGGCATTCTTTGAGGTTCTTTGTGTTGGATTGAGTATTATGAATCTGAAATTGTTTGATGCATATCATATAATCAACTCACGGATACTCGCGGTGACATTGGAGTATCTAGGGGACATTAGAGTTGGTTGATGTGTATCATATGGTATTATTTTAGTACAAACTCTTTCATAGATCGAACCGAAAGAATAGCTTTGTGTTATTTTAGTACGAACTCTTGAATAGATCGAACGGAACGAATAACTTTGAGGTGGTTTCGTACCCTACAAACAATTTCTTCTTATATTCCCCGCTAGATAAGTAATTTGGAGTGATTCTTCATCGCACTTTGAGGGATGGTTATATGGTCCAATTAGATAGCATTGTTGAGAGATTGCACTAGCGAAAGTACGGACCCTAGGCCTCATTTTCAAGCATTGCAATACCGTTTGTGCTCCGTTTTATCAATTCCTACCTTATTGTTTTTTTCATGTTCCTATTACAAAACTCGATATCTACTATCATTACTACACTTGTATCACCATCTCTTCGCCGAACTAGTGCACCTATACAAATTACCATTGTATTTGGTGTGTTGGGGACACAAGAGACTTTTTATTATTTGATTGCAGGGTTGTTTGAGAGAGACCATCTTCATCCTACGCCTCCCATGGATTGATAAACCTTAGGTCATCCACTTGAGGGAAATTTGCTACTGTCCTACAAAACTCTGCGCTTGGAGGCCCAACACGAGTCTACAAGAACAAGTTGTCTAGTAGAAATCATACCCTCATAGTCAATACTGACTTCAATAACTCTCACGGGTACCCCTCGGGGCCGACTCAACTTCAACAAGGAACTGAAGTAAAGTCAAGCTTACCGTGTGTCCATAACATCAAGGGGGAACCTGAGGTATCACCCTTGACGGATTCCCGCTCGATGTAACCGTCAAGGTGTCCTTGGAGGAATCACCCTCGAAGGGTTCACACGTGAGGTGTTGCACGACAGAGTCGTTATCGGGAGTGGTGAAGAAGGAATCACCCTTCGTAATCCATGACGGATTAGCTACACTACTGAGATATCATCAGGAGTGCTATAGGAGGTATCACCCTTGGCACTCGATAGTATCTCTGCAGAGTCGTACAACTAAGGGGGGGGGGTGCGGTGATGTGTTTGTCTCTGCACATTGATCACATTGATCGAGTCATCTGTGAAGAAGCGGGGGCAACAGGGACAAGGTGAGGGGTCACTGATGGGTCACTGCTCAATCTATACTAAGAATATACTCCCTCCTTTCCATCTTATTGGGCTCATCTCATTTTCTTGGTTTTTCCATATTATAAGTCTCATTTTCACTTCTTTCCATCAGATGCTCACATTCCAAAGTGCATTAAATTGATGCATGCAAGGATTAAAAGAAACCAACCAATGCATGTAACCATTCCTACTCATTTAGTGGTCATCCATGCATACACTGTAATAAATGCAGATTAAAGTTTGAGTAATTTTGTAAACTACAAGATACATTCCTCCACTCATTATCTACCTTGATTGATGAGATTTCCGGTTTAATCCATATAAACCGGAAAGGAGGGTGAAGGATAACAGGTAAGGTAACAATACTAGGTTACAAAGGCAGGCTATGCATCAGAATAAGAACAGACGAACAACCGTAGCAAAATCTAATGCAAGCATGAGAGAGAAGGAATGGGTGATATAGGAATGATCAAGGGGGTTTGCTTGCCTGGAAGCTCTACTGTAAGTGGCTGGATGTCGGGGGTGTAGTCGAACTCGGGAGCAGCGCCAGTCTCGGGGTCTACAGGAGAGAAGAGGGGGAAGAAACAATAAATATAAAGCAAACAAATGCATCACGATACATGACATGGCAATATGTTGTGCTAGGGTGACCTAATGCAGTGCTACACATTACAGACGAAGCGGGAAAACATCTGGGAATGTTTTCCCAGCCTCAGACAGTTTTCGGACAGATGAAACACAGGAGAAGGCTCCATGTTTGCAGTGTTGGAGACATGTGACAAGTATGTGGATAGCATATTCGGATTCGTTATATTTTTCTGAGAAACTTTCATATATAAATTATTTTCATCTGAGTTATAGATTATATTATATGATTTTTCAATGTTTAAGTGGTTTTTTGAAATTTTTGGAATTAATTTAATTATTACATTCAATTTATCCAGAACTGTGAAATGGTAAGTGTACCCAGAACTATACCCAACTGACCAGGAGAGAGCCTGACTAGTGGGCCTAGTTGACTAGGTCAACTACCCAGTCAGTAGAGGCTGACTGGTGGGCTAGTTGTCTAGTCAATAGGCTCACTAGACAGCCTTATCCACTATAATAGTGGACTAGGCCCACATGTTAGTGACACCGGGCTAATTAGAGCTTATTTAAACTAAATAGAGATTAGTTAGGCATGGACCCTGGGTGTCAGTGACTAAGTTAATCAATAGATTAAGTTCATTTATAAAAACATTTTAATTAGCGAGTGGGGCCTGCCTTTCAGTGACTGGGGTTGCCCAGTCAGCAAGGTTGACCATGTCAACTCAGTCAGTGGGGCCCCTGGGACCCACTGGCAGTGACCCAGGGGTGGGCCCCAGGCCAGACACGAGAGCGGCGGCCGGCAACTCACCGTCGATGATGCCAGAACGCTGCGGAGGCCTGTGGCCTCGTCGGAAAACGCCCACGGGCAACCATTTCGCGCGCAGCTTGGCGCGTTCGAACCCGGAGACGAAGCCGCGTAGAATAGTGGCAGTGGTGGGGGCTGAGATGGCCGGAGTTGGCCGGAGCAGCGACGGCAGACAGTGGCCGAAAATGGCGAGGTCAGAGTCGGTGACAAGGGCACTGGAGGAAGAGTGGATGGGCTAGGAAGCCTCCTTGTAGTGCCAGGAGCACGTTGCCTTGCTCGAAAGCAAGCTCGATCGGCTGTGGCCGCGACGGCGAACCGAGGCAGCGGAGACAAGCGTTTGAAATGGCGGCGATGCGAGCTGTGGGAGATGCAACAAGGGGAAGACGAGGAGGAACGGAGCGATGCTCAGTGAGGGAGCTCACGGTGTGAGCTGGACTGATGGGCCATGAAGATACGAGATAGAAGAACCTTCCCCGTGTCCGGATGGGAATCCCTTTTGCGTGGATGGCAAGCTTGGCGTTCGGATCATGTATTTTCCTTCTTCTATAACCGACCTTGTACAACCCTAGATCCCTCGGTGTCTATATGAATCGGAGGGTATAGTCCATAGGGCACAATCACAATCTTACAGGCTAGACATCTAGGGTTTAGCCATTATGATCTTGAGGTAGATCAACTCCTGTAACCCCTATATTCATCATAGTCAATCAAGCAGGAAGTAGGGTATTACCTCCATTAGAGGGCCCAAACTTGGGTAACCATCGTGTCCCCTGCCTCCTTGTTACCTTCGATCCTCAGACGCATAGTTCGGGAACCCCTACCCGAGATCTGCCAGTTTTGACACCGACATTGGTGCTTTCATTGAGAGTTCCACTATGTCATCACCAGAAGGCTCGATGGCTCCATCAACCATCCACGTCAACACTGCCCTGAGGGAGACTTTTCTCCCCGGCAAAATCTTCGTATTCGGCGGCTTCGCACTGCGTGCCAATTCGATTGGCCATCTGGAGAAGATCGACAGCTACGCCCCTCGTCGTCAGATCAGTTTTGGAAACTTAAACTACGTCGCTGATGTCCGGGGAGACTTCATCTTCCAAGGGCTCATGGCCCCAACCGCTGTTCCGGCCTCAGATCTAGAACTCCTCACCGAGTCTGAAGACGGGAGTTTAGAACCCGGGGGCTCTTCACAGCCATAGAGCTCAACGTCGAAGATATGGAGGGAATTGCTTCACCGGCTGGCCCGGAGTCACTCCTGGATCCCTTTATCCTCACCGAGCCGGACTCACCTCCACGCACCAACTCCGAACTCTCGAGGTCTGTGCTGCACGAGCTCGGCCAGGGAACTTGAGGGAGTCCTGGACTAGGGGGTGTCCGGATAGCCGAACTATCATCATTGGCCGGACTCCAAGACTATGAAGATACAAGATTGAAGACTTCATCCCGTGTCCGGATGGGACTTTCCATGGCGTGGAAGGCAAGCTTGGCAATACGGATAGGTATATCTCCTACCATTGTAACCAACTTTGTGTAACCCTAACCCTCTCCGGTATCTATATAAACCGGAGGGTTTTAGTCCATAGGACGAACAACAATCATACCAAAGGCTAGCTTCTAGGGTTTAGCCTCCTTGATCTCGTGGTAGATCCACTCTTGTACTACCCATATCACCAATATCAATCAAGCAGGAGTAGGGTTTTACCTCCATAGAGAGGGCCTGAACCTGGGTAAAAACATCGTGTCCCTTGTCTCCTGTTACCATCCGCCTAGACGCACAGTTCGGGACCCCCTACCCGAGATCCGCCGGTTTTGACACTGACATTGGTGCTTTCATTGAGAGTTCCTCTGTGTCGTCACCTATAGGCCCGATGGCTCCTTCGATCAACAACAACGTGGTCCAGGGTGAGACTTTTTCTCCCCGGACAGATCTTCGTATTTGGCGGCTTTGCACTGCGGGCCAATTCGCTTGGCCATCTGGAGCAGATCGAAAGCTACGCCCCTGGCCATCAGGTCAGATTTGGAAGTTTGAACTATACGGCTGACATCCGCGGAGACTTGATCTTCGATGGATTCGAGCCACAGCCGAGCGCGCCACACTGTCACGATGGGCATGATTTAGCTCTGCTGCCGGACAGTGCCCTGGAGGCTGCACACAGTCCGCTCCGACCCTTAATTCGAAACCAACTGCGCAGATCGAGGATGGGTGGCTAGACACCGCCTCGAGGGCTGCTACCTCTACGGCGATGGAGCCGAATACCGACCTTGTCCCTTGTGAAGCTCGTGACTCCGAGGTGCCGGACTCCGAACCTCCCGCGCCCCTACCAATCGAATCCGATTGGGCGTCGATCATGGAGTTCACCGCTGCGAACATGTTTCAGCACTCACCTTTTGGCGACATCCTGAATTCCCTAAAGTATCTCTCGTTATCAGGAGAGCCCTGGCCGGACTGCGGTCAGGACGGTTGGGATGTGGACGATGAAGAAATTCAAAGCCCACCCACCACCCACTTCGTAGCCACTGTCGACGACCTAACCGACATGCTAGACTTCGACTCTGAAGACATCGACTGTATGGACGACGATGCCGGAGACGACCAAGAACCAGCGCCTACTGGGCACTGGAAAGCCACCTCGTCATACGACATATACATGGTGATTATTCCAAAGGATGGGAATGGCGAGGGAACAGCGGAGGAAGACCCCTCCAAGAAACAGCCTAAGCGCCGGCGTCAGTGGCGCCGCTCTAAATCCCGCCATAGCAAGAATGGAGATTCCGGCACCGGAGATAATAACACCCCGGACAGTGCCGAAGACAACCCCCTCCAGCAAGATTCAGCACAGGAGGATGGAGAAGCCAGCCCTCATGAGAGAGCGGCAGATGAAGAGGTAGAGGATGATAATTACATGCCTCCCTCTGGAGATGAGGCAAGCCTCGATGACAACGAATTCGTCGTGCCTGAGGATCCCGTCGAACAAGAGTGTATCAAACACAGGCTTATGGCCACGGCAAGCAGCCTCAAGAAAAAGCAGCAACAGCTTAGAGCTGATCAAGATCTGCTAGCCGACAGATGGACTGAAGTCCTTGCGGCCAAAGAGTACGAGCTCGAACGCCCCTCCAAAAGCTACCCCAAACGCAAGCTGCTCCCCCGATTAGAGGAGGAAGCATATAAACCTACATCACCAGCGCACAATACGGCCGACCAGCCACCTCGTGGTCGCGACAGAGCTAGGCCTTCCGCTAAAGCCGTACCCCGGCATCGCTCTAAAAGTACGAAGCCACGGGGGAATGCGCCAGACTTGCGAGATATATTGGAGGATAAGGCAAGACAATCAAAATCGATCTACGGATCGCGTGGGCGCCCCACAATACACGACGACAACCATCGCGCCGGATACAGCAAGTCCGACCGGGCCGAACACAGTAAACAAATCTCGTTTGAGCTACGTTGCGATATAGCCCAATATAGAGGCGCCGCACACCCACTATGCTTCACAGACGAAGTAATGGATCATCAAATCCCCGAAGAGTTTAAACCCGTGAATATTGAATCCTATGATGGCATGACAGACCCCGCGGTTTGGATCGAAGACTATCTCCTTCATATCCACATGGCCTGCGGCGATGATCTTCACGCCATCAAATATCTCCAACTCAAGCTTAAAGGACCAGCTCGGCATTGGCTTAACAGCTTGCCAGCAGAATCAATTGGGTGTTGGGAGGACCTCGAAGCCGCATTCCTTGATAACTTCCAGGGCACATATGTGTGACCACCAGACGCTGATGACCTAAGACACATAATTCAGCAGCCAGACGAATCGGCTAGACAATTCTGGACACGGTTCTTAACCAAGAAAAATCAAATCGTCGACTGTCCGGATATGGAGGCCCTCGCAGCCTTCAAACATAACATCCGAGACGAGTGGCTTGCCCGGCACCTAGGATAGGAAAAGCCGAAATCCATGTCAGCCCTCACATCACTCATGACCCGCTTCTGCGCGGGAGAGGACAGCTGGCTAGCCCGCAGCAACAACCTCAGCAAAAATTCCGGCAGTCCGGATACCAAGGACCGCAACGGCAGGTCGCATCGCAACAAGCACAAACGCCACATTAACGGCGACAATACTGAGGATTCGGCAGTCAACGCCGGATTCAGAGGCTCCAAACCCGATCAGCGGAAAAAGCCATTCAAACGAACTACTCCGGGTCCGTCCAATTTGGACCGAATACTCGACCGCTCATGCCAGATACACGGCACCCCCGAAAAGCCAGCTAATCACACCAACAGGGATTGTTGGGTATTCAAGCAGGCAGGCAAGTTAATTGCCGAAAACAATGAAAAGGGGCTGCATAGCGATGACGAGGAAGAGACCTGGCCGCCGAACAATGGAGGACAGAAGGGTTTCCCACCACAAGTGCGGACGGTGAACATGATATACGCAACCCACATACCCAAAAGGGAGCGGAAGCGTGCACTCTGGGATGTATACGTGATGGAGCCAGTCGCCCCAAAGTTCAACCCATGGTCCTCCTGCCCGATCAGTTTTGATCGAAGGGACCACCCCACCAGCATCCGCCATGGCGGATTCGCCGCATTGGTTCTAGACCCAATCGTCGATGGATTTCACCTCACCAGAGTCCTAATGGACGGTGGCAGCAGCCTGAACCTGCTCTATCAGGATACAGTGCGCAAGATGGGCATAGACCCCTCAAGGATTAAACCCACAAAGACGACCTTCAAAGGCGTCATGCCAGGTGTAGAGGCCAATGGTACAGGCTCAGTTACACTGGAAGTGGTCTTCAGATCCCCGGATAACTTCTGAAGCGAGGAGTTAATCTTCGACATAGTTCCGTTCCGCAGCGGCTATCATGCTCTGCTCGGACGGACCGCGTTTGCAAAGTTCAACGCGGTGCCGCACTACGCATACCTCAAGCTCAAGATGCCAGGCCCTCGAGGAGTAATCACGGTCAACGGAAACACTGAACGCTCTCTCCGAACGAAGGAGCATACACCGGCTCTCGCTTCAGAAGTACAGAGCAGCCTCTTAAGGCAATTCTCGAGTCCGGCCGTTAAGTGACCGGACACTACTAAACGCGCCCGGAGTAACCTACAACAAGACCACCTGGCACGTTCCGAGCACGCGTAGCAATGCGGACCCAACCCTAGCCCTTGCAAAATTGCAAGACCGGTACTTCGCGTACATCATTACGCTTTGGAGATACCATGGGCATAGGGGGAGGGGCACGACCACGACCGGCCCAGAGTGCGGCTCAACCACACCAGGGGCTCCCAAGTGTGTCATCCTTTTTCTTTCCTTCTTTTTTTTCTTCTTTTCTTATCCTCAGGACTCCATTTACCAGAGGCCCTGTCCGGCAGTAGACCTGCCGAACTCACGATGCAACAGCCAGGGAAGAAGAAAGGCTACGACGAGTATCCAGGTGGTCTCCATTACGAGCATTAAATCTGTTTTATACACCATTCCGCAGCCTACCCATGGAGGGGGACATGTTTAATAGTCCCACCCCTTGCTTATCGCACTATTTGTATCATTCTGCATTCATGGCAGTATTTCTTGAATAAACAATGCACCGCTTTTTGCCTATAATTGCATCCTTTTCGTATACATATGTTCAGTTATGACATGTTGCATCCGTACACTTTGGTACGGCTAAATACACCAGGGGCTTAAGTTCCCCACATCATGGTGTGATAAGTCCGAACACTTTCACAAGTGCGGCACCCCGAACTTATAGCATTATATGCATCGACTCCGAATCATGTCTTGGGTCAATAGTTGGGTTTGCCCGGCTCCCATGTTTTGGTACCTTACATTCCGTTATATCGGCTAAGGTAGTGCTGGGAGAACCACTGCGATTGTGCCCCAGTTGAGCTGGGCGAGCACCTTAGTGGAGAAAGCTAAAACTGACTGTCATGATGAGGCGAGAGCTGGTCGCTGTTCGAGAGGTTTTTTTGAGTCCCTAAAGACTTATGCCGCTTAGAGCGAGGAACCGGCTTTGTCCGGCCCAGGCGTGGATAGCGCCCCGAATTCGGCCTTCCGAACTCTAAGGGCTTCGCCGAAATTTAAAATTATAGAATTCTATGGCTAAGTGAGAGTGTTCAAGCATTATAAGTCCGGTTGCCTCGTTCGTTGTGTTGAGCGCCTCCCTAGATGGACCCAAAAATGGGAACAAGAGCACTCAAGTTTATCCCGAACACCCCAGCACTTGTGGCATGGGGGCTGAAGCCGACGACTTGCCATCTCTCAGATTTGATAAACGGCCGCACAGAAGGTAATATTTTAAATTAACAAGCGTTGCTTAGTGCATATGAACAAAGTTTTCAGCGCACAGGATAACAAAATGCGAGTCTACTCAAATATTACATCTTTGGAGCACTCACCCGCAATAATGCGGGCACCCTTCAGGACACCCTTATAATACATCTCGGGCGTGCGATACTCCTTGCCCGGCGGTGGCGCGTCCGTCACAAGCTTCTCAGCGTCCATCCTGCCCCAGTGCACCTTAGCATGGGCAAGGGCCCGACGGGCACCTCCAATGCAGGCGGAGTGCTTGATGACCTCAACCCATGGACAAGCATCCACCAACCGCCGCACCAGGCCGAAGTAGCTCCCAGGCATGGCCTCTTTGGGCCACAGCCGAACTATGAGGCCATTCATGGCCTGTTCGGCCACCTTGTGGAGCTCGACCAGCTGCTTCAGCTGGTCGCTAAGGGGCACCGAATGTCCGGCCTTAGCATACTGATGTTGGGGAACATAGTAATTTCAAAAAAATTCCTACGCACACGCAAGATCATGGTGATGGCATAGCAATGAGAGGGGAGAGTATTGTCCACGTACCCTCGTAGACCGTAAGCGGAAGCGTTATGACAACGCGGTTGATGTAGTCGTACGTCTTCATGATCCGACTGATCCAAGTACCGAACGTACGGCACCTCCGATTTTAGCACACTTTCAGCTCGATGACGATCCCTGGGCTCCGATCCAGCAAAGCATCGGGGATGAGTTCCTTCAGCACGACGGCGTGGTGACGATGATCACATTCTACCAGCACAGGGCTTCGCTTAAACTCCGCGACGATATGACCGAGGTGGAATATGGTGGAGGGGGGCACCGCACACGGCTAAGGAACGATCCGTAGATCAACTTGTGTGTCTACGGGGTGCCCCCTGCCCCCGTATATAAAGGAGTGGAGGAGGGGAGGGCCGACCCTCTCTATGGCGCGCCCTAGGGGAGTCCTACTCCCACCGGGAGTAGGATTCCCCCTTTCCTAGTCCAACTAGGAGTTCTTCCAAGTAGTAGGAGTAGGAGACAAGGAAAGGGAAGGGAGAAGGAGAAGGAAGGAAGGGGGTGCCCCCCCTCCCTAGTCCAATTCAGACTAGTCCATGGGGAGGGGTGCGGCCACCCTGTTGGCCCTTTCTCTCCTTTCCCGTATGGCCCATTAAAGCCCAATACGAATTCCAGTAACTCTCCGGTACCCCCGAAAATACCCGAATCACTCGGAACCTTTCCGATGTCCGAATATAGTCGTCCAATATATCGATCTTTACGTCTCGACCATTTCGAGACTCCTCGTCATGTCCCCGATCTCATCTGGGACTCCGAACTCCTTCGGTACATCAAAACTCATAAACTCATAATAAAACTGTCATCGAGACCTTAAGCGTGCGGACCCTACGGGTTCCAGAACTATGTAGACATGACCTAGAACGATTCTCGGTCAATAACCAATAGCGGAACCTGGACGCCCATATTGGCTCCTACATATTCTACGAAGATCCTTATCGGTCAAACCGCATAACAACATACGTTGTTCCCTTTGTTATCGGTATGTTACTTGCCCGAGATTCGATCGTCGGTATCCAATACCTAGTTCAATCTCATTATCGGCAAGTCTCTTTATTCGTTACATAATGCACCATTCCGTAACTAACTCATTAGTTACATTGCTTGCAAGGCTTATAGTGATGTGCATTACCGAGAGGGCCCAGAGATACCTCTCTGACAATCAGAGTGACAAAACCTAATCTCGAAATACGCCAACCCAACATGTACCTTTGGAGACACCTGTAGTACTCCTTTATAATCACCCAGTTACGTTGTGACGTTTGGTAGCACCCAAAGTGTTCCTCCGGTAAACGGGAGTTGCATAATCTCATAGTTACAGGAACATGTATAAGTCATGAAGAAAGCAATAGCGACGTACTAAACGATCAAGTGCTAGGATAACAGAATGGGTCAAGTCAATCACATCATTCTCCTAATGATGTGATCCCGTTAATCAAATGACAACTCATGTCTATGTCTAGGAAACTTAACCATCTTTGATTCAACGAGCTAGTCAAGTAGAGGCATACTAGTGACACTATGTTTTGTCTATGTATTCACACATGTATTATGTTTCCGGTTAATACAATTCTAGCATGAATAATAAACATTTATCACGATATAAGGAAATAAATAATAACTTTATTATTGCCTGTAGGGCATATTTCCTTCAGTCTCCCACTTGCACTAGAGTCAATAATCTAGTTCACATCGCCATGTGATTTAACACCAATATTCATATCTGTATATGATTAACACCCATAGTTCACATCTTCATGCGACCAACACCCGAAGGGTTTACTAGAGTCAATAATCTAGTTCACATCGCTATGTGATTAACACCCAAAGAGTACTAAGGTGTGATCATGTTTTGCTCGTGAGAGAATCTTAGTCAACGGGTCTGTCATATTTAGAGCCATATGTATTTTGCAAATATTCTATGTTTACAATGCTCTGCACGGAGCTACTCTAACTAATTGCTCCCACTTTCAATATATATCCAGATTAAGACTTAGAGTCATCTGGATCAGTGCCAAAACTTGTATCGACGTAACCCTTTACGACGAACCTTTTTTCACCTCCATAATTGAGAAACATATCCTTATTCCACTAAGGATAATTCTGACCAATGTCCAGTGATCTACTTCTAGATCACTATTGTACTCCCTTGCCAAACCAGGGCAGAGTATACAATAGGTCTGGTCTATAGCATGGCATACTTTTATAGAACCTATGACTAATGCATAGGGAATGACTTTCATTCTCTTTCCATTTTCTGCCGTGGTCGGGATTTGAGTCTTACTCAATTTCATACCTTTGCAACACAGGCAAGAACTCTTTCTTTGACTGTTCCATTTTGAACTACTTCAAAATCTTGTCAAGGTATGTACTCATTGAAAATCTTATCAAGCGTCTTCATCTATCTCAATAGATCTTGATGCTCAATATGTAAGTAGCTTTTACTGAGGTCTTTCTTTGAAAAACTCCTTTAAAACACTCCTTTATGCTTTGCCAAATAATTCTACATTATTTCCGATCAACAATATGTCATTCACATATACTTATCAGAAATGTTGTAGTGCTCTCACTCACTTTCTTGTAAATACAGGCTTCACCGCAAGTCTGTATAAAACTATATGCTTTGATCAACTTATCAAAGCGTATATTCCAACTCTGAGATGCTTGCACCAGTCCATAGATGGATTGCTGGAGCTTGCATATTTTGTTAGCAGCTTTAGGATTGACAAAACCTTCTGGTTGCAACATATACAACTCTTCTTTGAGAAAACCATTAAGGAATGCAGTTTTGACATCCATTTGCCAGATTTCATAAATTGTGGCAAATGCTAACATGATTCGGACAGACTTAAGCTTCGATACGAGTGAGAAAATATCATTGTATTCAACATCTTGAACTTGTCAAAAACCTTTTTGTGACAAGTCTAGCTTTGTAGATAGTAACACTACTATCAGTAACGATCTTCCTCTTGAAGATCCATTTATACAATATGGCTTGCCCATCATCGGGCAACTCCACCAAAGTCCACACTTTGTTCTCATACATGGATCCCATCTAAGATTTCATGGCCTCAAGCCATTTCGCGGAATCTGGGCTCATCATCGCTTCCTCATAGTTCGTAGGTTTATCATGGTCTAGTAACATGACTTCCAGAATAGGATTACCGTACCACTCTGGTGCGGACCGTACTCTGAAAGACCTACGAGGTTCTGTAGTAACTTGATTTGAAGTTTCATGATCATCATCATTAGCTTCCTCACTAATTGGTGTAGGAATCACTGGAACTGATTTCTGTGATGAACTACTTTCCAATTCGGGAGAAGGTACAGTTACCTCATCAAGTTCTACTTTCTTCCCACTCACTTCTTTCAAGAGAAACTCTTTCTCTAGAAAGGATCCATTCTTAGCAACGAATGTTTTGCCTTCAGATCTGTGATAGAGGGATTACCCAACAGTTTCCTTTGGGTATTCTATGAAGACGCACTTCTCCGATTTGGGTTCGAGCTTATCAGGTTGAAAACCTTTTTCATATAAACATCGCAACTCCAAACTTTAAGAAACGATAGCTTAGGTTTACTGCTAAACCATAGTTCATACGGTGTCGTCTCCACGGATTTAGATGGTGCCCTATTTAACGTGAATGTAGCTGTCTTTAATGCATAACCCTAAAACGATGATGGTAAATCAATAAGAGACATCATAGATCGCACCATATCCAATAAAGTGCGGATACGACGTTCAGAAACACCATAATGTTGTGGTGTTCCAGGTGGCGTGAGATGTGAAACTATTCCACTTTGTTTTAATTGAAGACCAAACTCGTAACTCAAATATTCGTCTCCGTGATCAGATCGTAGAAACTTTATTTTCTTGTTACGATGATTTTTTCACTTCACTCTGAAAATCTTTGAACCTTTCAACTATTTCAGACTTATGTTTCATCAAGTAGATATACCCATATCTGCTCAAATCATCTTGTGAAGGTCAGAAAATAACGATACTTGCGACGAGCATCAACACTCATTGGATCGCATACATCGGTATGTATTATTTCCAATAAGTCAGTAGCTTGTTCCATTGTTCCGGAGAACGGAGTTTTAGTCATCTTGCCCAAAAGGCACGGTTCGCAAGCATCAAATGATTCATAACCAAGTGATTCCGAAAATCCATCTTTATGGAGTTTCTTCATGCGCTTTACACCGATATGACCTAAACGGCAGTGCCACAAATAAGTTGCACTATCATTATTAACTTTGCATCTTTTGGCATCAATATTATGAATATGTGTATCACTACGATCGAGATCCAACAAACTATGTTCATTGGGTGTATGACCATCGAAGGTCTTATTCATGTAAACAGAATAATAATTTATTCTCTAACTTTAAATGAATAACCGTATCGCAATAAACATGATCAAATCATATTCATGCTCAACGCAAACACTAAATAACATTTATTTATGTTTAACACTAATCCCGAAAGTATAGGGAGTGTGCGATGATGATCATATCAATCTTGGAACTACTTCCAACACTCATCGTCACTTCCCCTTCAACTAGTCTCTGTTTATTCTGTAACTCCTGTTTCGAGTTACTAATCTTAGCAACCGAACAAGTATCAAATACTCAGGGGTTACTATAAACACTAGTAAGGCACACATCAATAACCTGTATATCAAATATACCCTTGTTCACTTTGCCATCCTTCTTATCCACCAAATATTCAGGGCATTTCCACTTCCAGTGACCATTTCCTTTGCAGTGTAAGCACTCAGTTTCAGGCTTTGGTCCAGCTTTGGGCTTCTTCGTGGGAGTGACAACTTGCTTGTCATTCTACTTGAAGTTCCCATTTCTTTTCCTTTGCCCTTTTCTTGAAACAAGTGGTCTTGTCAATCATCAACACTTGATGCTCTTTCTTGATTTCTACCTTCGTTGAGTTCAACATCACAAAGAGCTCAGGAATCGTTTTCGTCATCCCTTGCATACTATAGTTCATCACGAAGTTCTAGTAACTTAGTGATGGTGACTAGAGAATTCTGTCAATCACTATCTTATCTGGAAGATTAACTCCCACTTGATTCAAGCGGTTGAAGTACCCAGACAATCTGAGCACATGCTCAGTAGTTGAGCGATTCTCCTCCATCTTTTAGCTATAGAACTTGTTGGAGACTTCATATCTCTCAACTCGGGTATTTGCTTGAAATATTAACTTCAATTCCTGGAACATCTCATATGGTCCATGACGTTCAAAACATCTTTGAAGTCCCGATTCTAAGCCGTTAAGCATGGTGCACTAAACTATCAAGTAGTCATCATATTGAGCTAGCCAAACGTTCATAACGTCTGCATCTGCTCCTGCAATAGGTTTTTCACCTAGCGGTGCATCAAGGACATAATTCTTCTGTGCAGCAATGAGGATAAACCTCAGATCACGGATCCAATCTGCATCATTGCTACTAACATCTTTCAACACAGTTTTCTCTAGGAACATATCAAAATAAACATATGAAAGCAACAACGCAAGCTATTGATCTACAACATAATTTGCAAAATACTACCAGGACTAAGTTCATGATAAATTTAAGTTCAATTAATCATATTACTTAAGAACTCCCACTTAGACAGACATCTCTCTAGTCATCTAATTGATCACGTGATCGAAATCAACTAAACCATGTCCGATCATCACGTGAGATGGAGTAGTTTCAATGGTGAACATCACTATGTTGATCATATCTACTATATGATTCACGCTCGACCTTTCGGTCTCCGTGTTCCGAGGCCATATCTGTATATGCTAGGCTCGTCAAGTTTAACCTGAGTATTCCGCGTGTGCAACTGTTTTGCACCCGTTGTATTTGAACATAGAGCCTATCACACCCGATCATCACGTGGTGTCTCAGCACGAAGAACTTTCGCAACGGTGCATACTCAGGGAGAACACTTCTTGATAATTAGTGAGAGATCATCTTAAAACGGTGCATACTCAGGGAGAACTTTCGCAATGGTGCATACTTAGAAGAACTTTCGCAACGGTGCTACCGTCAATCAAAGCAAGATAAGATGCATAAAGGATAAACATCACATGCAATCAATATAAGTGATATGATATGGCCATCATCATCTTGTGCTTGTGATCTCCATCTTCGAGCACTGTCGTGATCACCATCGTCACCGGCGCGACACCTTGATCTCCATCGTAGAATCGTTGTCGTTACGCCATCTATTGCTTTTACGACTATCGCTACCGCTTAGTGATAAAGTAAAGCAATTACAGGGCGTTTGCATTTCATACAATAAAGCGACAACCATATGGCTCCTGCCAGTTGCCGATAACTTCAGTTACAAAACATGATCATCTCATACAATAAAATATAGCATCACGTCTTGACCATATCACATCACAACATGCCCTGCAAAAACAAGTTAGACGTCCTCTACTTTGTTGTTGCAAATTTTACGTGGCTGCTACGGGCTTAGCAAGAACCGTTCTTACCTACGCATCAAAACCACAATGATAGTTCATCAAGTTAGTGCTATTTTAACCTTCGCAAGGACCGGGCGTAGCCACACTCGATTAAGCTAAAGTGAGAGAGACACACACCCGCCAGCCACCTTTAAGCACGAGTGCTCGTAACGGTGAAACAAGTCTCACGTAAGCGTACGCGTAATGTCCGTCCGGGCCGCTTCATCTCACAATACCGCCGAACCAAAGTATGACATGCTGGTAAGCAGTATGACTTGTATCGCCCACAACTCACTTGTGTTCTACTCGTGCATATGACATCCGCATAGAACCTGGCTCGGATGCCACTGTTGGGGAACGTAGTAATTTCAAAAAAAATCCTACGCACACGCAAGATCATGGTGATGGCATAGCAACGAGAGGGGAGAGTATTGTCCACGTACCCTCATAGACCGTAAGCGGAAGCGTTATGACAACGCGGTTGATGTAGTCGTCCGTCTTCACGATCCGACCGATCCAAGTACCGAACGTACGGCACCTCCGAGTTCAGCACACGTTCAGCTCGATGACGATCCCCGGGCTCCGATCCAGAAAAGCGTCGGGGATGAGTTCCGTCAGCACGACAGCATGGTGACGATGATGATGTTCTACCGGCGTAGGGCTTCGCCTAAACTCCGCGACAATATGACCGAGGTGGAATATGGTGGAGGGGGGCACCGCACACGGCTAAGGAATGATCCGTAGATCAACTTGTGTGTCTATGGGGTGCCCCCTGCCCCCGTATATAAAGGAGTGGAGGAGGGGAGGGCCGGCCCTCTCTATGGCGCGCCCTAGGGGAGTCCTACTCCCACCGGGAGTAGGATTCCCCCTTTCCTAGTCCAACTAGGAGTTCTTCCAAGTAGTAGGAGTAGGAGACAAGGAAAGGGAAGGGAGAAGTAGAAGGAAGGAAGGGGGTGCCCCCCCTCCCTAGTCCAATTCGGACTAGTCCATGGGGAGGGGTGCGCCACCCTTTTGGCCCTTTCTCTCCTTTCCCGTATGGCCCATTAAGGCCCAATACGAATTCCCGTAACTCTCCGGTACCCCCAAAAATACCCGAATCACTCGGAACCTTTCCGATGTCCGAATATAGTCGTCCAATATATCGATCTTTACGTCTCGACCATTTCGAGACTCCTCGTCATGTTCCCGATCTCATCCGGGACTCCGAACTCCTTCGGTACATCAAAACTCATAAACTCATAATAAAACTGTCATCGAAACCTTAAGCGTGCGGACCCTACGGGTTCGAGAACTATGTAGACATGACCTAGAACTATTCTCGGTCAATAACGAATAGCGGAACCTGGATGCCCATATTGTCTCCTACATATTCTACGAAGATCTTTATCAGTCAAACCGCATAACAACATACGTTGTTCCCTTTGTTATCGGTATGTTACTTGCCCGAGATTCGATCGTCGGTATCCAATACCTAGTTCAATCTCGTTATCGGCAAGTCCCTTTACACGTTACATAATGCATCATTCCGTAACTAACTCATTAGTTACATTCCTTGAAAGGCTTATAGTGATGTGCGTTACCGAGAGGGCCCAGAGATACCTCTCCGACAATCGGAGTGACAAAACCTAATCTCGAAATACGCCAACCCAATATGTACCTTTGGAGACACCTGTAGTACTCCTTTATAATCACCCAGTTACGTTGTGACGTTTGGTAGCACCCAAAGTGTTCCTTCGGTAAACGGGAGTTGCATAATCTCATAGTTACAGGAACATGTATAAGTCATGAAGAAAGCAATAGCAACATACTAAACGATCAAGTGCTAGGCTAACAGAATGGGTCAAGTCAATCACATCATTCTCCTAATGATGTGATCCCGTTAATCAAATGACAACTCATGTCTATGGCTAGGAAACTTAACCATCTTTGATTCAACGAGCTAGTCAAGTAGAGGCATACTAGTGACACTATGTTTTGTCTATGATTTCACACATGTATTATGTTTCCGGTTAATACAATTCTGGCATGAATAATAAATATTTATCATGATATAAGGAAATAAATAATAACTTTATTATTGCCTCTAGGGCATATTTCCTTCAACTGAGACCAGAACACCTTCTCCGTCGAGCTCCCCTCCTCGGCTCTATAGAAAGCGGCAGCATCGGACACGCTACGGGGCAGATCTGCGAACGCTCCTGGAGAGCTCCGAATTCGGGTAAGTAATAGGTAATTCACATTTACATACTTGCTTTGCATGAAGAATGCCTTACCCGCCGCTATCTTCTTCAATGCCTCGATTTCCTGGAGGGCCTTGTGGGCTTCGGCCTTAGCGGCTTTGGCACTCTCAAGAGCCGACGCAAGCTCGGACTCTCGAGTCTTTGAGTCACGCTCCGAACTCTCGTGTTTTTCCACGAGAGCCTGGAGCTCTTGCTGTACCTCCGCCACCCGCGCCTCCTGCTTCTCTCGCCAAGCGCTTTCCGCGGCCGCATTGTGTTCGGCCGCGGACACCGCCTCCTTCAGGGTCGCCACCTTGTTCGTAGCCCCTGGAGTACCCACGTTATCCTTGTCATTCCTCTTGCAACCAAATCCTTTTCTGTAAGGTACAACTTTAATAAGGTGTTACTCACTTTCCTTGTCCTCGAGCTGCTTCTTGGCACGGCCGAGCTCGCTCTCGGACCGCTTGAGGCTCTGCTTCAAAGCATTGACCTCCACAGTCAGTGCGGCAGAGGTCAGCAGCGCAGCCTGCATTCCTATATTGACATATTTTTTAAGACTCCTGCATATATCTTTTTAGATCCTCAGTCCGGCTTTTCTTTCCGAACACCGAACCGAGCATCAGGGGCTACTTTCTATGCGGTACTATTTTACATATATTAAAATTCTTACCTCAAAGCCTGTTAGAAGGCTGCTGCAGGCTTCGGTCAGCCCGCTTTTGGCGAGCCGAACCTTCTGAATCACCGCACTCATGACAGTGTAGTGTTCCTCTTTGATGGAAGCGCCGTTGAGCGCCTCCAGCAAATTAACTGGCGCCTCCGGTTGGACGGAGGCTGCTGGCGTCACAGTCTTGCCCTTCTTACGAAGGGGCCGCCCGCCGGACTGCAGGTTCCGGTGCGGAGTCCGGTCCAAAGTCCGGGAGGTTGCCTGCGGCACCTCCGGGGCCTCCTCCTCCTCCTGGTGGGTCCCTTCCTAGGATCCCACCTCAGCGTCGTCAGCGTCACGGGGGGTGGAAGCGGTCAGAAGTGAACTACTATCCACATCCGACGTACCCAAGGACTCGCTCGACGAAGCGGGAAGATCATCCTTGGGCGGACTACAGGGTTGTATGCGGCATTAGAAAGACACCATCTGACGAAAAGAAAAATTATGAAGTTATTCGAGAGTCCGGATACTTACGATCTCGCCAGGGGCTTGGCCCACGAGGGCCACTCCTCGTCGTCGTCGCCGACGTTGGCAGAGTAGTTCGGGAGAAGGGTCCTTCCCTTCTTGGACCCTTCGGCCTCCCTCGTTGGAGAGGCCTTCCTCTTCCTCTCTCCCCCCGCTGGGGAGAGGCCTCTTTCTTCTCCTCCTCGTCCTCGTGGGAGGAGTCCGCCTCGGAGTCATCGGACGATGAATCCGATACCACCTAACGCCGGGAACTCCTTTGGGTTCCCGTGGCCTTCTTCTTGGCCTTCTTCTCCGGCACTATGTAAGGTGCCGGGACCAGCAGCCCTGTCAGACGGGCATCCGCTGGGTCTTCTGGAAGGGGAGCCGGACAGTTAACCTGTCCGGACGTCTCCTGCCAGGCCTGTTAAAGGTATCGGGAGTTTAGATCCCGCATAGAGTCAAACTATGAAAAGCAAGTGTCCCATAAAGGATAACATGGCTTACCACGCCAGACGGACGCTGCAAGCTGAATCCGCGATCTTCGGTAGCGGATGCGGGAGCTTCGGCGCCCTTGAACAGCACCTTCCAGGCGTCTTCGTACATAGTGTCAAAGAGCCCGCTCAAGGTCCGGTGTTGTGCCGGATCAAGCTCCCACAAATTGAAGTCCCGCTGTTGGCAGGGGAGAATCCGGCGGATGAGCATGACCTGGATTACGTTGACAAGCTTGAGCTTCTTGTTCACCAGGGTTTGGAGACAGGATTGAAGTCCGGTCAGCTCTTCCGAATTACCCCACAGCAGGCCATTCTCTTTTCAGGAAGTGAGCCGCACGGGGATGTCAGATCTGAATTCAGGGGCCGCTGCCCATTTAGGGTCACACAGCTCGGTGATATAGAACCACCCCGATTGCCACCCTTTGATGGTTTCCATGAAGGCGCCCTCGAGCCAGGTGACGTTGGGCATCTTGCCCACCATGGCACCTCCGCACTCCGCTTGGCTGCCCTTCACAACCTTCGGCTTGACGTTAAAGGTCTTGAGCCACAAGCCGAAGTGGGGCCGGATGCAGAGGAAGGCCTCGCACACGACGATAAACGTCGAGATGTTGAGGATGAAATTCGGGGCCAGATCATGGAAATCTAGGCCGTAGTAGAACATGAGCCCCCAGACAAAGGGGTGGAGTGGGAAGCCCAGTCCGCGGAGGAAATGGGGAAGGAATACCACCCTCTCATGGCTCCCGGGGGTGGGGATGAGCTGCCCCTCGTCGGGGAGCCAGTGCGCGATGTCGCTGGACAAATATCCGGCGCCATGCAGCCTCTTGATGTGCCCCTCCGTGACGGAGGAGGCCATCCACTTGCCTCCCGCTCCGGACATGGTTGGAGAAGGTTGAGGTGAGATGTGCGGACTTAGGCGCTGGAGCTCGAGTGCACGGAGATGGATAAGCAAAGGAGGAAGAAGGCGTAGGTAAAAAGGCGGATCCTTATCCCCTTATATATGGGAGGACGAAACTATGCGTCCCCACCGGCCTGGTAAAACTCTCTTATCTCCCAAGTGCCGCAATCAATGGCGCGGTTGGGTTACCCACATCCATATTGATGAGAATCCCGGAATAAGGGGACACGATCTCTGCTTCGACAAGACGTGCCAAGGAAACCGCTTCGCTGAACGCGCTGAGGTGGAATAATAAAAATGATTCGAGTAAAGGCTTGGTTGTGGTGTGATGTCACGCCACGAAATACGTCAGCAGATTGAACTTGTGTAAATATTATTCTCTCTACGGTGGTATGTGGAATTTATTTTGTAGAGCCGGACACTATCCTGGTGTTCACAATCTTCTATGAATTATTTGGAGGAGGAACCCGCCTTGCAATGCTGAAGACAATATGCGCGCCGGACTCGTCGTCATTGAAGCCTGGTTCAGGGGCTACTGAGGGAGTCCTGGACTAGGGGGTGTCCGGATAGCCGAACTATCATCATTGGCCGGACTCCAAGACTATGAAGATACAAGATTGAAGACTTCGTCCCATGTCCGGATGGGACTTTCCTTGGCGTGGAAGGCAAGCTTGGCAATACGGATATGTAGATCTCCTACCATTGTAACCGACTCTGTGTAACCCTAGCCCTCTCCGGTGTCTATATAAACCGGAGAGTTTTAGTCCATAGGACGAACAACAATCATACCATAGGCTAGCTTCTAGGGTTTAGCCTCCTTGATCTCGTGGTAGATCCACTCTTGTACTACCCATATCATCAATATCAATCAAGCAGGAGTAGGATTTTACCTCCATCGAGAGGGCCCGAACCTGGGTAAAAACATTGTGTCCCTTGTCTCCTGTTACCATCTGCCTAGACGCACAGTTCAGGACCCCCTACCCGACATCCGCCGGTTTTGACACCGACAGAACTCTTGTCCCGTCCCGCTCCACAGATTCTCGGTTCCTTGTCCATACCTCGCCCTTAAACGAGGCTCTGGACCTAATACGATCTCTCACCATTACGGAAGAATCACTGCCAAACTATACCCAACCCGCACTAGGAGCTGAGAGCGGGGAATTTTACGTCCCACCCACCACCCACTTCATAGCCACTGTCGAGGACCTAACCGACACGCTTGATTACGCTTCCGAAGACATCGACGGCATGGACGACGATGCCCGAGAAGAACAAGGTCAGAACCCGCCGCTTACCGGACACTGGATGGCTACCTCTACGTATGACGTGTATATGGTGGATACACCTAAAGAGGATGATGGCGAGGGTGGGAAGGACCCAGTCGAGAATAATTCTCCTGAGGCACCACCAAAGCGTCGTCATCAGCGGCGCCGCTCTAAACTGCGCCGAGAAAAAGACAGTAATACCGGCACCGAAGACAACAATACTTCGGATAATGCCGAAGATCAAGAAGCCCTGGTCAAACCAACATCCGAACATGATGATTGGGAGGAGGGGAAAGTCAACCCCGACAGTCCCATCGGGAACGAGGGTTCGGAGGATGATGATTACATACCAATCTCCGAAGAAGACGAGAGCCTCGGCAATGAAGAATTCATTGTGCCAGAGGAACCCTTCGAACAAGAGGGCTTTAAGCACCGGCTAATAGCCACTGCAAGAAGCTTAAAAAAGAAGCAGCAGCAGCTTCAAGCTGATCAGGATCTGCTCAATGATAGATGGACTGATGTCCTGGCAGCCGAGGAATACGGCCTCGGACGCCCAACCAAGAGTTACCCGAAGCGCAAGATGCTACCCCAATTTGACGACGAGGCCCCATAGCCAATACCGCCCAAGTGTAATGCTACTGACGGACCTGGCCGACCACCACGTGGTCGAGACACAACGACAACTCAAGCCAAACACCCGCCTGCACCACCCTGTCGTAAAGGTAAAGAGATAGCAGCTCCAGGATACACTTACGACCTACGACTGGACCTAGCTAATAGGGATGGTCAGAGTAGATCTATATATGAATCAAGGGGCCGAACCCCAGCGTGAGAAGACGGCCACGAAGCCTGGCACGATAGGCATAACTTCACCCGGGCTAAAAACCGCATACGGACTCCATCTGAACTAAGCCGTGACGTGGCCCGATATAGAGGCGCCATGCACCCCCTATGCTTCACCGATGAGGTGATGGAACACTAGTTCCTATAAAGGTTTAAACCCGTGAACATCGGATCATACGATGGCACGACGGATCCCGCAGTGTGGATTGAAGATTTCCTTCTCCACATTCACATGGCTCATGGTGATGACCTACATGCCATCAAATACCTCCCTCTCAAGCTTAAGGGACCAGCTCGGCACTGGTTAAACAGCCTCCCAGAAAACTCTATTGGGAGTTGGGAAGACCTGGAGGATGCCTTTAGAGACAACTTCTAGGGCACCTATATCCTGTCCTTGGATGCCGATGACCTTAGTCACATAGTCTAGCAGCCTGGAGAGTGCTACGTCTTGAGCTTGTGTTGGTTTTCCTTGAAGAGGAAAGGGTGATGCAGCATAGTAGCGTAAGTATTTCCCTCAGTTTTTGAGAACCAAGGTATCAATCCAGTAGGAGGCTCTTCAAAAGTCCCACGCACCTACGCAAACAAACAAGAACCTCACAACCAACACAATAAAGGGGTTGTCAATCCCTTCACGGCCACTTGCGAAAGTGAGATCTGATAGAGATAATATGATAAGATAAATATTTTTGGTATTTTTATGATATAGATCGGAAAATAAAAGATGCAAATAAAAGTAAATGGAAAACTTATATGATAAAAGATAGACCTGGGGGCCATAGGTTTCACTAGTGGCTTCTCTCAAGATAGCATAAGTATTACGATGGGTGAACAAATTGCTATCGAGCAATTGATAGAAAAGCGCATAGTTATGAGATTATCTAGGCATGACCATGTATATAGGCATCACGTCCGTGACAAGTAGACCGAAACGATTCTGCATCTATTGCTATTACTCCACACATCGACCGACTCCTGCCTGCATCTAGAGTATTAAGTTCATAAGAATAGAGTAACGCATTAGGAAAGATGACATGATGTAGAGGGATAAACTCATGCAATATGATCTAAACCCCATCTTTTTATCCTCGATGGCAACAATACAATACGTGCCTTGCTGCCCCTGCTATCACTGGGAAATGACACCGCAGGATTGAACCCAAAGCTAAGCACTTCTCCCATTGCAAGAAAGATCAATCTAGTAGGCCAAACCAAACTGATAATTTGAAGAGACTTGCAAAGATAACTTAATCACACATAAAGGAATTCAGAGGAGATTCAAATATTTCTCATAGATAAACTTGATCATAAACCCACAATTCATCGGATCTCGACAAACACACCGCAAAAAGAGTTACATCGAATAGTTCTCCAAGAAGATCAAGGAGAACTTTGTATTTGAGATTCAAAGAGAGAGAAGAAGCCATCTAGCTAATAACTATGGACCCGAAGGTCTGTGGTAAACTACTCACAACTCATTGGAGAGGCCTTGGAGATGATGTAGAGTCCCTCCGTGGTCGATTCCCCATCCGGTGGAGCGCCGGCGAAGGCTCCAAGATGGGATCTCGCAGATACAGAAGGTTGCGGCGGTGGAAATAGTTTTTCGTGGTGCTCCTGGATGTTTTCGGGGTACGTGGATATATATAGGAGGAAGAAGTAGGTCGGTGAACACTCGAGGGGCCCACGAGGGTGGGGGTGCGCCGGTCACCCTCGTGGTCGCCTCCTTTGTTGCTTGACGTCCACTCCAAGTCCCCTGGATTGCGTTTGTTCCAAAAAGATTGCTTTCGAAGGTTTCATTCCGTTTGGACTCCGTTTGATATTCCTTTTCTTCGAAACACTGAAATAGGCAAAATAAATAGCAATTTGGGTTGGGCCTCCAGTTAGTAGGTTAGTCCCAAAAATGATATAAAAGTGTAAAGTAAAGCCCATAAACATCCAAAACAGGTAATATAATAGCATGGAACAATCAAAAGTTATAGATACGTTGGAGACGTATCGAGCATTCCCAAGCTTAATTCCTTCTTGTCCTCGAGTAGGTAAATGATAAAAACAGATTTTTTTTTGATGTGGAATGCTACCTAGCATAATTCTCAATGTAATTTTATTTATTGTGGCATGAATGTTCAGACCCAAATGATTCATAATAAAAGTTCATATTGACATAAGAAATAGTAATACTTCAAGCATACTAATCAAAGTAATGATGTTTTCTCAAGATAACACGGCTAAAGAAAGTTCATCCCTACAGAATCATATAGTTTGGTTATGCTCCATTTTCGTCACACAACAATGCTCTCATCTTGCACACCCCCGATGACAAGCCAAGCAATTGTTTCATACTTTAGTAATCTCAAACTCTTTTGAACTTTCACGCAATACATGAGCATGAGCCATGGATATAGCACTATGGGTGGAATAGAATATGATGATGGAGGTTGTGTGGAGAAGACAAAAAAGGAAGAAAGTCCCATGTTAACGAGGCTAACTATGGGCTATGGAGATGCCCATCAATTGATGTCAACATGAGAAGTAGTTATTGCCATGCAACGGATGCACTAGAGCTATAAATGTATGAAAGTTCAACAAAAGAAACTAATGGGTGTGCATCCAACTTGCTTGCTCACGAAGACCTAGGGCATTTTGAGGAAGCCCATCGTAGGAATATACAAGCCAAGTTCTATAATGAAAAATTCCCACTAGTATATGAAAGTGACAGCATAAGAGACTTTCAATATGAAGAACATGGTGCTATTTGAAGCACAAGTGTAGAAAAGGATAGTAACATTGCCCCCTTTTTATTCTCTTTTTCTCTCTCATTTTTTTTCTTTGGCCTTTCTTTTTTCTTTTTCTTTTTGGCCTTTCCTTTTTTTGGGACAATGCTCTAATAATGATGATCATCACACTTCTATTTATTTACAACTCATGAATTACAACTCAAAAACTAGAACAAGATATGTCTCCATATGAATGCCTCCGGCGGTGTACCGGGATGGGCAATGAATCAAGAGTGACATGTATGAAAATTTATGCATGGTGGCTTTGCCACAAATATGATGTCAACTACATGATCATGCAAGGCAATATGACAATGATGATGTGTGTCATGATGATGAACGGAATGGTGGAAAGTTGCAAGGTAATATATCTCGGAATGGCTATGGAAATGCCATAATAGGTAGGTATGGTGGCTGTTTGGATGAAGATATAAGAAGGTTTGTGTGTGATAGAGCATATCGTATCACGGGGTTTGGATGCACCGGCGAAGTTTCCACCAACTCTCAAGGTGAGAAAGGGCAATGCACGGTACCGAAGAGGCTAGCAATGATGGAAGGGTGAGAGTGCGTATAATCCATGGACTCAACATTAGTCATAACACTACAAAAAAATACACTTCCGTGATGATACGTGTTCGTCACAGTAGGTCGCGTTTTTTGTCACAGAATCAATATAGTCATACTTGTGCTGCCGTAGAAGTGTTCCATGACATTACCAAAATTATCATCACGGAAGTGTCCACTTCCATGATGATAAATCACGCGTCGCAGAAGTGCTTTCGTCAAGGGTGACCGACACGTGGCATCCACTGTAACGGAACGCCGTTAAGCTATCAGGTACGGTTTTGGATCCGATAACCCATTAACAGCCCGTACCAATGGGGATTTTCCACGTGTAAAATCATCATTGGCCGCAAGAAACACGTGTTGCCTCACTGTTGGGACAAATGTCATCCACACATTGGACAGGAGGCGCCTATGATAGGTCGACACGTGGCACGGCCCAACAGTGGCCCATTCCGGTGAAAAAGGCCGGCCCAGTAAAAATTAGCAGGTCGGCCCATATAAGGCTTACTTGTGTCAGATCTATTTAAGCCCATGGCCCATACGAGATGTGCCAGTTCGGCCCGTCAATGCCCGTTAAAGATTTGACACCATTGCAGCCCATCGTCAGTTCGAGCCCGTTAACAGCCCGCTATATATTTGGGCTCAATATCGGCCCGATGAGATTTCGGCCTCTTAACGGCCCATTCAATGGATGGGCCAATTTTCAGGATGTACATCTTTCGGCCCTTTAGTGACCCATTTAAATGTTGGGCTAATTTCCGGCCCGTTGTGTCTTTCAGCCTGTTGACGGCCCATAAATCTGATGGGCCATTTGTAGTCAGACCTGTGTTTTGGCCTTTTAGCGGCCCATTTAAGTGTTGGGCCAATTTCCGGCCCGGTGTCACTTTCAGCCTGTTGACGGCCCATAAATCAGTTGGACCATTTGTAGTCGGACCTGAGTTTTGGCCTTTAGTGACCCATTTAAGTGTTGGGCCAATTCCCATCCCTGTGTGCCTTTCGGCATGTTAACGGACCATAAATGAGTTGGGCCATTTGTAGTCGGACCTTAGTTTTGGCCTTTTAATGGCCCATGCCCTTCATGGTCCAATACCAGTCCGGTTTCTCTTTCAGCCTGCTAAAGGCCCACAACACAGTTGGGTCATTTATAATACGACCTGACTTTTGGCCTCTTGGCCCATGCTCTTCATGGTCCAGTACAAGCCCGCTGTCTCTTTCGGCCTGCTAAAGGCCTATAGTATAGTTGGGCCATATGTAGCCCAAACTTAGTAACGGCCTATTAACGGCCCGTGAAATAAATTGGGCCCACCTGTTGCCCGCTTTGATGTCGGCCTGTTAACGACCCGGGAGGTAAGAGGGCCGACCATTAACTTTCGGTCTAGTAACGGCCCATTAACTTAATGGGCCCACTAAAGTTTGTATATGTCTTTAGGCCAAATTAGATAATTTGAGCCCATTACGACGAGCAATTATGCACAGGACCAAAACCGATCAAGCAAAGGTATGACATACATGGAATAATGTTGCACATCCAGCATATATTACAGGAAATTACATCCACTGGGCAATCAAAGATTGATGCCAGTGCAAATAAATGAGCATAACCTAACCATCTACAACATCACAATATGCAACCTCAGCACAGATGACGCCCATAAGCATTGATCAGTTATTGTGTCGCACGACTCTGCACCTCTGATTCATCCACCATTTCCATCATTGCTTCAGCCATTAATTGGTTCACAAACATACATTTATTCCGTTGCATTCGAGACAGAGGATACTGAACAGATTCAGATGGCGATTTTGGCAGGCTTGTATTATTGATAGTGGAGAGTGTCTCGACCACTGCATCATAACATAAATTAGGACGGTAACCAAACATATTAATCATGAGTTATTGCCATATTACCTGGCCTAGATTTAATGGAAAGAAACAATGGGGTTGCCTTGCTGTTTTCAGAGTTTGTCTTCTTATCTTCAGCAGCCTGCACAAAATTAACACACTAGCATTGCTATCATTAGCCAAGTCAGATAATAGGAAAGCAACATTGACAGAAAGAATGTTTGGGAAACTAGCCTACACCAAATTAAGACAATATGGCACAGCTATCATCAGCCAGGTAAGGTAATACGAAAGCAACATTGACACAATGAATGAATGGGCAACCAGAGAAGCACTACAATTCAGTAATGTGCGATAGTTAACTCATGCAGCTCAGTATGCAAAACTACCAGGCAGTTTTCCTTACAAAAATCAACATTGGCGCCTTTAACATTTTGCTACAACTAATTTTAGATCAGATAAAGGTTAGATTCACACCGATTAACCAAATACATGCTGATGTAAAAATATAGTGATATACAACAGGTACTTACATCAGCATTGGAGCACAGAGAATTCCCACAAGATATTTTCCTCGAATACGATCCCAATGGAGGAAGTCTTCTATCGTTTAACCTTATTTTCTAAAAGAGAGATGGGTAAGAAACATGTAGAAAATATGATCAGAATGCTATAAAATTTCATGATGCGAGGATACGCACATGCTTCTTATAATGGAGTTGACATTCTTTTGCTGGACTGGAGCGGACTAGTTCTTTGGCCACTGGAATCTGCTTATTATCAGTGGGAGTTTGGATTCTCTGTGCTGGAGCAGTATCTATAAAAAATGGAGTTGGTTTATTATCTCCTGGCGTTTCGATCTTTTGCAAAGACCTTGTTTGTAACCCTTCAGATTCTAACATAGCCGTCTTCCCCTTGCATGCCTTATATAGAAGAATGGTGATTTAGTTATAAAACAGGCTACAGCAGAGATGGCATAGGTACTGAAGAATAGAAAGGCATGACATATTGACATGTATTCCCTCCATCCGGAAATAAATGGATGGGTCTAGGCGTATTTCAGTTCTAGATACATCCAATTTTATCCATTTCTGCGACATGTAATCCAGACGGAGGGAGTATGATGTAAGAGCTAGGGATACGACAGGACAACACAGTAAAAAAAACACTGAAAAACCCACTGCAGAACCAAAGTATTCAAACCCACTGATATGAGATAGTACACTCATGCAGCTCAGGATGCAAAACTACCAGGCATTTTTCCTTACAAAAATCAACATTGTGGCCTTTAATCATACATTTTGCTACAACTAAATTTAGATCAGATAAAGGTTGGATTCACGCCAATTAACAAAATACATACCAACGTAAAAATATAGTGATATACAATAGGTACTTACATCTACATTGGAGCACAGAGAATTCCTGCAAGAATCTTTCCTCATAAACGATACCATTGCAGAAATTCTTCTATCTGTTAAGCTTATTTTCTAAAATAGAGATGGGTAAGAAACATGTAGAAAATATGATCAGCATGCTATAAAATTTCATGATGCAAGCATACGCACACGCTTCTTAGAATGGAGTTGACATATTTTTGCTGGACTGGAGCAGACTAGTTCTTTGGCCACTGGAATCTGCTTATTATCAGTAGGAGTTGGGTTTCTCTGTGTTGGAGCAGCACCTATCAAAACTGGAGTTGGTTTATTATCTCCCGGCGTTTGTATCTTTTGCAAAGTCCTTGTTTATAACCCTTCAGATTCTAACATAGTCATCTTCCCCTTGCATGCCTTGTATAGAAGAATGGTGCTTTAATTATAAAACATGCGACAGCAGAGAGATGGAATAGGTACTGAAGAATAGAAAGGCATGACATATTGACATGTATTCCCTCCATCCGGAAAAAAATGGATGGGTCTAGGCGTATTTTAGTTCTAGATACATCCTTTTTTATCCATTTCGGCAACATGTAATCCGGACGGAGGGAGTATGGTGTAAGAGCTAAGGATACGACAGGACAACACAGCAAAAAAACACTAGTTGAATGTAAAACTCTATGCTAGCGGAATATGTACAGAAATAACTAAGGCAACATACACATGTATGATTGGGAAACTAAGATGGCATTGCAACAGAGCACTAGAACAACACTTCAATGTAAAAAAAACATGGTATGGTAGACAGATGAAGTACATACTGATGAATAACAATGCATAAGATATTCAGAAGCATGATGTCCAAATTAAGCAGATGGCATTGTGATAGAGTAGAATGACAGTACTTGAATTTCAAAACATGTTATCATGAATGGAATAGGTACTGAAAAATAGGAAGGCATGACATATTTACATGCATGATCAGCATGCTAAGCACATGGCATTGCAACAGAGTAGATACACTCCAGGACATTATATGCATGTTGTACCCATATCACAGGCCAAGTTAGAGCAAGGACCTTGTGGGGTGAAGAGGATTCATAATCTTTCTACAAGTCTTCTGAAGAACTGCCTTTACATGTTCCATCATATTGGGTATCATTAACATCAAGTTTATTGGCCTTTACATTGCTCCGTGAGGTTCTTATGGATATATCAGTGTGTGCAATTATATCTGACATGCATGGAAGACAACTAGTAGTTAGATTTATCTGATGAGTGCTTGTAGGAGACGACATAAATAGTAGGACTGGGGTTAACTAGCAGCAAGAGGTCTTATAAACTGAAGGGAGAACACAGATGAAAGCTACAGAATATGTATAGTTTGTACTCGATATTAACTAGATGGCACACAAAAGTATTAAAGAACAACATAGGTAATACTAGAAGTGGTGTAATACTATAATCACCAGCCTGTGGGATAGCATTGGCTGATGGATGATAACTATGGAACAGCGTTACCTAAAGAACAAGTATCTTAGCTGAACTATGGAACATCATTAACTTCTGAACAAGACCCATAAGAGATCAGCATGAATATACAGTGAAATGAGATGATCTATTTTCCATGCTTAGATGAATAACAAAGCCATAAATGTTGCACATAACTAAGATGAGGGTACAACCTATCTGGCTGCCATCCATAGGAGTGAGCATCATGTGCTGACTTGTCGATGGCCCTGCAACTGTTGTGGTTGTCCATGTCGGGCACGCGCATTCGATGCAGGGAACTATTGAGTGGGGACTATAGCTCCCTTCTGGTGTATGCTTTCCTTGTTGGAGCAGTTGTGGTGAGTCAGAAGACGGTGTGTCTGAAGATGCAGATAACGCATAATGTTAAGAACGACATATCTCTTTGATCTGAAGAAGTACACTAAGAGATCAACAACAAGGTACGAGAGTGGTCACACGTATGTTGACTGAAGACTAAATTGGGGTCACATGATTTTATTTTATTTTGGTACTGTCTGATCTATGCCGGATGGCTTGATGGCCGTCTTGTGCCTCCCGGCTGACACTGTTCGTAATCTTCCCCGAAGAGCCAACGACCAACGGTAGAGCAGCCTACCACCGCCGTCCGTGGCCCCAGCCAAAACCCCGCTCCTCGCCCCACCGCATTGCCACGGTTGCGCCGCCCCCGGGCCAATCCACAAAAACTCCCCGTCATCTAGATCCGGCGGCAGTACCTTCAACCCATGCAACTCTAAAAGATAGCCATCTAAGGGTCTTTCTACTTCGCATGCATATATACACCATCTATAGGTCTCTCTCGCACACTATGTATGATACTCTAGCTAGTCCAAGCTAGATATCTTGGGTGCACTCATCGTACGCACACAAATTCCTTGGCTCTTTGCCCATAACTCTCTCACGCACCACTCTATCGTCTCAGAGCTCTTCCCCCCCCCCCCCTCTCTCAAACTCTCCATCCACCTGGGTCACACATACACATGCATATCTCACTCGCACTCGATAGGCCCATCTAAAACTCTATCCCTCTCCCTCGTTCTCTCTCCATCTCACACGCACACACACACACAATCTCATGCCTAGCTAGCCAAATATGATGGTCTCTCACTCAATTGAAGGCACACGCAGTCCCCCCTATATGTATATGACTAGCTAATCTTAGCCTCCATCACAAACATGTGCATGGTCTATCTCGATTTCTCTCGGGGCATCTTTCTATTGTGCACGCACCTCCCTCGATCTCCCACCCATATAGTCCCCTCACGATCTCGAGGGGATCTCTCTATCACAAACACACCCTCTCTCCCTCCCCATGCGTCCATGCCATCCATGTGTCCCTCTCGACCTTTGTTCCTTGTTGGCCAGACCTCTATTGGACATGTGCTACAGGGGTGTCTCTCTCTGTTGCAAACAATCACACACTAGCTATCTTCGTGTATCTCCTCGCCTCGCTTTTCCATCTCGGAGATGCATGCGTGATATGTTCGCATAAGAAACAAAAAAACACACACTCTCTCTAATTTATCGTTTGTTGTCACTTTCTCTTTCACACACATACTCTTTTTGCACACTTACTCATTCTCCTTCACACGCACTTGATTTGTCTCGACTTAGGCACTCTCCTCGGTCCATAGCATATAGATTTATTGAAAAGTCAAACATCACAAAGTTTGACCATGTAGGTGGAGAAAAACAATTACATCTAGTATGGCAAACATATACCATTAGATTCACCATGAGATGTAGTTTTGTATGATGTATCTTTGGTATTGTAGATATAAATAACATTTGTGTAAACCTGATCAAAGTTTGCAAAGTTTGACTTCTAAAAAATTTACACGCACTGCATTGTCGAGCGGATGGAATATCTATTTCCCCTCTCAGCTATCTGACGCACCACTCAGCCTTATCGGTGCTCCTCAATCTCTCTCAAACTTTATTGGTCAATTTGGTTCGTGACATGACCCTCATGCCTTGATGGCCAGTACTGCCTGGTGTGGACGTGAGATGTAAAATATTTCTGCCTGGCCAGGCTTGTGTGGTGCTGAAGCATTTGGTTCATGCCTGGCCCAGGCAAAGCATCAACGTCCCATCAATCAATCCATGCAGCAATTATTTAATGCTAATATCCATCCATGTTGCTGTTAGCCTCGTGGCCGCACGACCAGGCACGGCCAGGCATTTGAAATCGGTCGCCTGGGCCAGGCTACTTGTAGTGTCTGGAGTCCAGCCAGGCTAATTAAAGTGCAAGGGAACCCAGGCCAGGCGGGCTTTCTTTTTCACAGGGTAGCAACCAAACAAGCGTGCATGAAATCCAGCCACAACCCCAGGCCAGGCAAAAGATGCTCAGGACGCAAGCCAAACTGACCTTATATCTCCCTGGTTCACACATACACATGTCTCGCTTGCACTATACATATAGACCCATCCAACACTCTGCGCCCTTGTTCTCTCTCCATGTGCCACGCACCCCCCTAAGTACCATAATCCCTCACTCCATCATAGGCACAAGCACCCCCCCTCCTAAGTATGATTATCTCTTACTAGCCATCAGGAACACACGTATTGTCTCCTTCCATCCATACGTCTATCTGGATATCTCTCGGGGCATCTTCTATCGCGCACACACCTTGTCACTTGATCTCCCACCAATGTAGTCCCATCACGATCTCCAAGGAATCTCTCTATGACAAACGTACACTCTCTCCCCCCCATGTCTGCATTTTCTCCGTACGTCTCTCTCGACCTCTCTCCCTTGTTTGTTAGACCCCTCTTGGCCACGTGCTAGGGGTCTTGCTCTCTCGGTTCCAAACAACCACACACTATCTCCTCACCTTGCCTCCGTTGTCGAAGATGCATGTGTGATATGTTTGCATAAGACACGCATGCTTTTTCTCTACTTTTATCGTGTGTTGTCCATGTCTCTTTCACACACGCACACACACTTTTTTCACTCACTCTCTCTCTCTCTCTCTCTCTCTCTAGTTAGGGACTCTGTCACATCCATAAGCATATGGATGTTTTGAAAAGTCAAACCTCAGAAAAGTTTGACCAGGTATATGTGGAGAAAAACATTTACATCTGGAACGATCATTAGATTCATCACAACATGTACTTACTTCATACTATCATTTCTCTTTGGTATTATAGATATAAGTAATTTCTTTATAAACTTGGTCAAAGTTTCAAAAGTTTGACTTTAAAAAAAAGTTGGAACTACATTATTGAACGGAGGGAGTAGCTCTTTCTCTCTCTCTCTGCTATCTCTCACTGGCCTCCCCTCTCACTCGAACTCTCTATACCGACGGATTATACGCTCACTGTGTCAGCGTATAGCTCCGTATATTGTTTAGTTGACCGGTTTGCCAATCCACATGCTGCCTTGTCAGCTTGTGTTCTGTATCTTTGTGTGCTGGCCCATGTGGCAGTGGGTGAAAATAAGTAAACTAGAGGCCCATCTGACACGCGGTGAAGTAAACAAAGTTGAAACCACTCGGGGTAGCACCCCGCTCGCTAGTAAATTGGGGGTGCATTGAGGACACACTTATTGCACGTGAAGGACGCACTCGCAAACAATTCACCACTACGCGGTGGCATGCATAGAAGGACGCACTCGCGCACACCCAGCACACAACACACACCAGCACATGTGTACACCGGCGTCGCCGCCGGTTGATATGGACGGCGAGGCAGCCAACAAGCGGAGGCGGCTCGAGCCAAAACCGCATCCGGCGAGCCTGGACTTCATCAGCAGCCTCCCCGACGACATGCTGCTCGTCATCATCGGCCTCCTCCCCACCAAATCAGTCGTGCGGACCGCCCTGCTCTCCCGGCGGTGGGGCCCCCTCTGGCACTGCGTCCCCCTCAACCTCACCATCGACTGCTGCCTCTGCGACGGGGATTGCAAACGCATGGCCGCAGTCTCCAAGATCCTTTCATCGCACCCTTGGCCAGCCAGACGCCTTGACATCCGCATGTTCAGTACCAATTGCAAGGTCCAACCCAAATTCGACGAGTGGTTCTTATCCCCCGCCCTAGATCAGCTTGAGGAGCTCAGCTTTGAAGCTGGACGATGTCGCTCTCTACCGCCGTCCGCGCTCCGCCTCATGCCAACGCTACACCGCGCCAGCTTCAGCTCCTGCTATTTTCCCCAGATTAATGTCACGCCCGCCCTTCTCCCTCAACTCAAGCAGCTCGACCTCTTCGATGTAGTCATCTCGAAGAAGGCTATGGAGCACCTGCTCCGCAGCTGTACTGCGCTCGAGTACCTTCCTCTTGAGCAGATCCACTGGTTCATTGGCCTCCACATCGCCTCGACGAATGTCCGATGGATTTATGTGTCTTGATGGCCCCGCAACAAGACATCAATTGGGAAGAGATCACTCCAGCTATTCCACGTTATGGTCATTGAGAATGCGCCTTTCCTTGAGAGATCGCTTGTATCGGATCTAGAAGGTCCAACAAAAATCAGGGTCATTGACGCGCCGTAATTGACAGTGTTGGTGTACTCGTCGACTAAATTCTCTGAACTCTTTATTGGATCCGTAATCGTTCAGGTACAGCACTCATCTTCTTCTCCGTCTTCTTGAAATTCACATTTTTAAATTTCTTCTTGATGAATTTATGACCGTCTTCCAGAAAATGATTCCCACAAGCTTGACCCAATCCATGCGCACAGTGAAGATCTTAGCACTAAAATCTATCGGCCCCAATCTGGATCAAGTTGTTGGATTCCTTACATGCTTTCTGTGCACGGAGAATCTACTCATCGAGGTGAAACTTCTTTCCGATAAGTAAACGTTAATCACAACGTAGCTCAATTTTTTTGTAATTTTCCCAAATTACAATGACAAGTGTAGTGTTCAAAACTGCATCTATGCACTGCACCAAAAGAAATGTTTTTAGTATTTTTTTCTCACGTGATCACCTGCATCATTTTTATGTTGTACTACTATAGTAGCCTAGGCTAGTCATAGTGGAAAGTAACTTAGACTACTCCAGTAACTCTATGGTTACCCTAAGAGCAAGTAATACCTCCGTCCTGGTTTACTCTTCCAATTTTGTAGTATCAAAATTTGACCATAGATTTAACTGACAAAATGTTAATGCATGTCACTAAGAACTATATCGTTGGATTCGTATTTGAACATAATTTTAAATGGTGTAATTTTTAGTGACATGCATTAGCATTTTCTTAGGTAAATCTATGGTCAAAATTTTATACTAAATACGAGGTAGTATTCCCTCCGTCCCAAAATTCTTGTCTTACATTTGTTTAGATACGAGTGTATCTAACACTAAAATGTAACTAGATACATCCGTATTTAGACAAATTTAAGACAAGAATTTTGGGATGGAGGGAGTACAAAAGTGGGCTATGTAGGCCAAAACACGTGCCAAATTCACTTGTGATGCATTTGGCATCGATGCCCCTCCATTGCTCACCTGGTGCCCCAATCTGGATCACCTACTTTGCTCCGGTGCCAAATTAACTCACGCAATGAAAAAACACTGCGTGGGAGAGAGAGAGGACTGAGGCAATAAAAAACACTTGTTTGGGAGAGTGAGAGGTTGGTGTAGTTGGTTTGATTAATTTGTTTATACATGTGGGTCTGTGTGCACAGCGATGCCAACTCTCTCACATCGCGAGAGCGGTGCAAAAATCTTTTGATTTGACATCGATGCGTATTATGTGGCATACTTTTGCGAAATATGGCATCGGACACATAGTGGAAGGCAAAAAATGCCCAAGCTCTTCACGTGCTCCTAGTTAAATGAGAGGAAATAGATAGGTAGATAGAGAGGGAGAGAGAGAGTGAAAAAATATCACTAACCAGCAAACCCTATCGTATGAGCGAATGATATTGGTACCTCTTGATGACATGGCAATCTTATACAGCCGGCTGCTCTAATATGTTCTCTTCTTTTGCAGATAAAAAAAGACCCAAAAGTGAAAAATGTGCTGCACAATAACAATCTCATCGAATGCCTTGATCTTCATCTTACAAAAATTGATTTGATCGACTACCGACGTAGCACATCTGAGATTAAATTGGCCAGGTTCTTTGTTCTGGAGGCAAGTGTGCTCAAGGTAATGAGGTTTGGCGTTCTCTGGCGCAACAATGAATGGCGTGTTGATCACCGCAAGCGTCTAAGCCTAAATGACAAAGTCTCCGCAGAAGCTGAATTTGTTATTGAAAAATCAAGTGGCCAGAGACTCGAAAACTTATTTGCCCATTAGTGACTTGTCAGGGCGGTGGATTTTAGTTTGTACGATAATGTTGCATCCACCTAAAGTAACGAAAGTTCTTATGTAAACTTCCTAGTAATTCCCTCTTCGTAGGTGCAGCATTACTCCTAAAATTTGTAATATCAATTTCAAGCTTGTAATATTGCCGTGTCCTATTCTTGCGTTTTCAAAATCCTGCGAATCAAATAGGTCCTGAGTTGGTGATGATGTTGTGCCTCCCATCTTTCACCAATAGCCGTCGGATCTAGATCTGACGCATACAACTCAAGCTTCTCCATTTTTGCAAAAAGATGCCCGCACTTGTTCCTTATTTACAAACAACTCCTTGTCTCTCACAATCAGCCTTATCTCCTCCCCACCACATCTAGAAGGCCGTGGAAAAATCTGGCGCGATGGCCACTGCCGGCGCCGTCCACCCCCAATCTTGGTGTTCCGTGCAATGCACGGGCATCTACGCACGGGAAATTATGTCGAATAGGGATAGTTGTAAGCAGGCTAGCTCTACAGCCATGATGATAGTGACTGCAGACGGTGAGGCTGACTATGGTATGCCGAACACGGCGCCTATACTCAGGTGTCATCTCCGGCGCAGGGTCTTGTCACTTCACTATGAGGAGCAGCACGTAATAATTTGACCAACGGGTAGTACAGTGCTAGTACTCCTACTACATTGGTAGTACTACTACTAGTACTAGTAGCACCATGGTCTGGATTTAGGAGTACTACCACATCCATCTGGATTTTAGTATTTGACTAGCAATATCTAGTAATGCATGTCACAAAAATGTACTACTCCCTCTGTAAATAAATACATGGTGTATTGTTTTATTCCTATCGGCAAGAGAACTTAATGTCTTTTTGCTAACTAAACACTGCATGTCATGTTTGGTAGTCTCAAGTCATTGAAAGCATCACGGCCCACATCTCTCATTGGTTGATATGTCACAAAATAATAAACAAGGAGGGAGTTAATGCACCATGCCTAAGTGTTTTGGGATTATTTGGTTTTCGTAAGGTGACTTACACAACATTTTTGTTTACATGCATTTAGATTTTGTTAGTTAAATCAAAGGTCAAAACTTGGCGCAAAATGCAAAGGGGACCAATAAACCAGTAAACATCAAACTTCTCTCGTTTGGCCCCAACTAGAGGTCCGGTGAGATGACTATACTGCATCGGCATGGAGGGGGACGCGGCTTCATTGACTTACTGCAACTGCCTTTGGGTAAATGACATGTGGGCCCAAGGGGTGGCTGGCCCACCTATCATACAGCCAAAGGCAGGTGCAGTAGAGGGCCGAGGAGTAGTACGAAATCCTACGCACCTACACACTCTAACCAAGGGCAAGAGTGATCACTTGAATCTCAAGATCAGTTGACTAGAAGCTAAGCTAGACCCATGGAGGCGATGAGCGCGAGCATCAGCCGGCTGTGTCAGATGGTCCACAACGCCCGGCACCGAGGAACATCTTCAGGTAGTATTACTTGAGGCTGCCAGGGCGAGGGGCCGCTTGGATGACAGCTTCGTCTCCTTGTTCGACGAGGTCCTCGTCGGTTTCCTCGACAAGTTCACCATCGTCAAGAAGCTCGCGGACGACTTTGACGTACACCTCCAGCCGACCCAGGCTTTGCGATGCCCGCCACCCTCAACGGCCACTATGGTGACAACCTCTTCGACGCACTGGTGGCCCTGCGACTGCCCGCCGTCGCGCCGGAGAATGTCCACCTCGAGGTCGCACTCTCCGCGCAGCGCCTGGTGCAGCAAGACACCATCGACATAATCACCCACGTCTACGCGCAAATCGTCCACAAGGACTACTACATGCAAGAGGAGGACGATAGGACGCTGGCCTTCTTGGACCGCAGGGCAACCTTGGACGGCATTTTTCAGAAGCATGTTGAGCTCGCCGCCAACGCCGCTACTCCTCACATGTCAATTGGTGACCCGGCGCACTAGGGCGTGAGGATGTCGTTGATGGATCTGTATGTATTTTTATCTTTCCGTCAAATCCATGTAGTAGTATATGATACTACTAGTAATTATCTTGCCTTTCGCATCAACTTCATAATTTTCGTACGTACTCCATGCATGAACAGCGCCAGAACCAAACTTCTCATTACTCTAGGCAAAATCGTTATTTTCTATCTATCGGTCGCGCCATGGAGCAGAACCAAATTTTATGAGTTCAAAAGGAAAAGCCCGCCATGTTCGCGTCGCACCCCCACACGGTTGGTCCGGCACGCCGCTCAAGCGGGAATGCGTGCGGTGTTGCATTTTCACTTACAAGTGGGACCGCAGTTGAGCAAACCGACTATAGGCAAACCCCCACCCCGCCCACCGCATGATGGCTGAGAAAACAGGAGGGAGAAGAGATGGATGTAGCATGGACTCCAAGAAAATTGGTGTCGGATGGGACTCGTGCGGATGGCATGTGCCGTACAGCTAGACATGAATGCTAGTTATGGCCCATGCCACCCCACTATATCGAGCCTATATCGAGGTACGTAGAACAAATTTCCTGGAGTCCGTGCTCAGCCCTCCTCTATCTCTCTTCTCAGCCAGCCAGCGGACGCGCAGAGCCCATCGTCTGTTTGCTCACATGCGGTCCCACATGTCAGCGAAAACACAAGAGGACCCACTAAACCTGCACATCTTTCACCTCGACGTGTTGGTGATGAAAAACAAATCCAATAAAGATCTTCAGTGGCCGCTTTTGGAGTTACTCAAGAGTAGTAAGATTCTATTTACAGTTTAACCCAAGATGCACATCACGTGGCTTCAATACCACTCTATTTTCTTGCATGACACGACCTGGATGCTGGATGTCCCACGTGTCGGCAAAAGGAGGAAGAACCCGACCAAATCTTCGGTTGTGCTCTCGGATTAGACTAGTTGTGCTAACTTAAAAAATTTATTGTGTACTCCCTCCGTTCCAAAATACTTGACTTCCATTTGTCCAAAAATGGATGTACCTATATACTAAAACATGTCTAGATACATATATATTTTGACAAGTAGAAGGCATGTATTGTGGAATAGAGGGAGTAGAATGGATGCAAGTTTTTGTATTGGGAAGAAGAGTACATCGATATATTTGATAGAGCGCAATTTAGTAGATGTTCTAGAACTTTTAGCTAGCATAGAGGCTAGAGATGAGACTAGTGCACTTGTTGATACTCCTACTAGAATAGAGGCTAGACATGAGACTAGATGCGAGGAAGCAACGTCTACTTCTTTACACTCGAAGAAGAAAGAAGCACGCAAGATCGAGCCTCCGCAGATCAATAATGAATGCATCGAGAAGGCACTAATCAACTTACAGGAGCAGTTATGGAAGTTGGATATCTTCTAGAGTAGTAAAATGTATTCTTGTGGTTCTTGTTTTCTTTGGTCTTGCTTTTCTAGTCAAAATTATCATTGGAGTTCGTGCAAAACAGAGGTCTGTTTGGGGTCGTGCGTTGGAGTTGGCCTTACAAGTGGGACCGCGGTTGAGGAAACCGACTATCGGCAAACCCCCACCTCGCCCGTCGCGCGATGGCTGAAGTTAGAGAAACGACGAGGTTGAAGAGATTGCTCTAGCATGGACTCCAAGAAATAATATGGTGTCAGATGGATGTCGTGGTGGTGGCGTGTGCCGTACTCCTGAACGTGAATGCTTGTTCTGGCCCATGCCACCCTACTACTCCTACTACTTACTATATAGTACTAGTATCGAGGATTCGAGGTGCTAGTTACGTACAGCAAACACATTAACATATGGCTACAGTAAAAGCACCCGCCCGACGCGCGAAGCATGTGAAGCTAGTACAAATAGTGTACTACTATTGTTGATTGGCCTCATACGATAACCTGTTGCAATGCACGTACAATTATGTATTCGGAAAATATTTTTTTGCCTCGTCGCACCACTCACTCAGAGAAACGACTCGAAATCCATTCATAAATTTAGTAAGTTTATCACAGGCATATCATTTTATTACATACAACAGGTCATCAACCCACATCGACAACGAGGATACATTACAAATACTAAAGTTTTCACCACACAACAAATAACAAGCATTGAAATGAACTTCAACTCAACCATTCCTCAGCGTTGGAAACGCTTGCTTTGAACCACAAGTGATTCTCTGGTATGGGCCATCCATTGTCGATCTGGAGACCAACATAGGACTGATCATCTAGGCTGAAGCGACCTACTATATCAGTACCAGGGTAGGGAACCACCCAAATGTCCGAGGTATAGACACAGTTTCTTGTCATAAATGGTAGTAACATTGTGTCAACAGCAGTTGGATCGCCTTTCACCATCATTGGATAGTTTTGTCCAAGGAAGAGCGAGTTTTCTCCAAGACTATCAATTCTGTACCAGGGAGAAGGAGTTTGCGCTAGAACACTAGTATCCATCCCGAATACCATGAAACGGGTGTTGGAATAGGTCTGGAGAGTGCGACCATGGGACTACACCTGCTTCCTTAGTAGTAACATCATCAGTGGGCTGTATACACACAAGAATAGGAGATCCATCAGAATTAGTTGCCAGCCGCCACAGAGTATATGGGCGCTGCTCGTCCTCATGCTCTCGATCAACACCATCGTCATCTCCCCCTTGGTTATAAATTTTTTCAAGTATAGGTGGTGGAATGTTCACAGGACCTTGGAAAGACAAGAGGAAGGTTAATTAGTAAAGGGAAACTTGCTAACCCGCATGCATGTGGATGAAACAATTATAATTACGGTGGAAGGAAAATGTACCGAAATCATAAGGATTCCATGCCAAAACAGTGCCACGAGTGGTGGCATCAAACACAAGGCCCTCGTATTGAATTGCATGACAGTACTCATCCGTGTACAGAAACTGATTTTTGAGCAATATCCATCTAGTCAAACCACGAAGGACGGCAACAAGCTTGTCGAAGATAGCAACGACTTCATAGTTGTTGTAATTCCAAGAGCGGGTGGGAACTCGACAAATTGCTATCTTCCGTAGAAGCCAGTCACCATGATCGTATTTGAACATGCGTACAATACCGGTGTGCTCAACCTCTGGGCAATATGCTGAGATTTTTGGAAGTGGAACACGGTCACGAGTGTACACATTCAATGTAAACAACCCAATCTCCATTTGCGCCTGCCCAAGCCTTGCCCTCAAGCGATGGCAGCTTAACATCATACGTATCATTATCAAGTGGCATCAACTTGCAGAGGGCGAGGCCTCCGTCGTCCCCACGCCAGTCATCAGGGTCACGGCGAAGAAGATAGGGGAGATCAAACCACTCCTTGACTCTTGGGTTCCTTGTAATGATGTTATTAGTTGAGTCGAGAATGGGCTTGAATGAACCTGCCATGCTAGCCGAGGTGATGAAGTCGCACCAATCAATGAGTTCCTCCACCACGTCATCTTTCAGATCGGCGCAAGAATAACGGGGTCGTTTCCGGCCTGTTCCCTCCATGGAGAAGACGATCAAACAATGGCAGAAGAAAGGGTGAAGGGCTGAAGGAAAATGGAGGAGGGAGAGGAAGAGCATGCGATAGCAGTTCCAAATCGAGAGGGAAAGGCGAAGAGTCGGTGGACGGTTGCCAGTTTGCCACGGTTCACGAAGAGGCGCCCCGGCCTACACGTCCGTTCGGAAATACTACTAGTAGAAAAGGACTCGCCGTCGTCTCACTGATATGTTGGAACGGGACCACATGTCAACGAAACATGGTGTGTAATTTCTCATGCAAAATGCGATCTGGCCGCGTTGGCCCGAGGTGCCGCATTAGTTATCGACCTTTATTTTTTTAATGGCGTGTCGTTCAGTTTTGAAGCACGACTAACTGGTACTGTATGCAGAGAAAATATAAACTACTCTACCACTTCTCCACCTCCAGTACTAGTAGTATAAAAAAGATATATAGGCTGGAGGGTTGCCCACTTGCTTCTCATACTACCACCCTCTCTCCAGATCTAAAAAAGACGGTCTCTCTCTCCCTCCTCATCGGTGGTCACAGATCCGCCGGGGAAGAAAAGGACATGCAGCGTTGACGCACTCGTCGTTGGCGAGTGATACGTCTCCAACGTATCTACTTTTCTAAACACGTTTGCCCTTGTTTTGGACTCTAACTTGCATGATTTGAATGAAACTAACCCGGACTGACGCTGTTTTCAGCAGAACTGCCATGATGTTGTTTTATGTGTAGAAAAGAAAAGTTCTCGGAATGTCCTGAAAATCCACCAGGGGGTCCACGTCCTGTCCACGAGACAGGGGGCGCGCCCCCCTATCTCGTTGGCCCCCTGGACCTCCACCGACCTCAACTCCAACTCCATATATTCACTTTCGGGGAGAAAAAAATCATAGAGAAAGTTTCATCGCGTTTTACGACACGGAGCCGCCGCCAAGCCCTAATATCTCTCGGGAGGGCTGATCTGGAGTCCGTTCAGGGCTCCGGAGAGGGGGATTTGTCGCCGTCGTCATCATCAACCATCCTCCATCACCAATTTCATGATGCTCACCGCCGTGCGTGAGTAAATCCATCGTAGGCTTGCTGGACGATGATGGGTTGGATGAGATTTATCATGTAATCAAGTTAGTTTTGTTAGGGTTTGATCCCTAGTATCCACTATGTTCTGAGATTGATGTTGCTATGACTTTGCTATGCTTAATGCTTGTCACTAGGGCCCGAGTGCCATGATTTCAGATCTGAACCTATTATGTTTTCATGAATATATGTGTGTTCTTGATCCCATCTTGCGAGTCTATAGTCACCTATTATGTGTTATGATCCAACAACTCCGAAGTGACAATAATCGGGATACTTCTCGGTGATGACCGTAGTTTGAGGAGTTCATGTATTCACTATGTGCTAATGCTTTGTTCCGGTTCTCTATTAAAAGGAGGCCTTAATATCCCTTAGTTTCCGCTAGGACCCCACTGCCACTTGAGGGTAGGACAAAAGATGTCATGCAAGTTCTTTTCCATAAGCACGTATGACTATTTACGGAATACATGCCTACATTACATTGATGAACTGGAGCTAGTTCTGTGTCACCCTATGTGATAGCTATTACATGAGGAATCGCATCCGGCATAATTCTCCATCACTGATCCATTGCCTATGAGCTTTTCATATATTGTTCTTCGCTTATTTACTTTTCCGTTGCTACTGTTACAACTGCTACAAAAACCCAAAAACTATTATCTTCACTTTTGCCATTGTTACTTTTATTATCATACTACTTTGCTACTAAATACTTTGCTGCAGATACTAAGTTATCCAGGTGTGGTTGAATTAACAACTCAACTACTAGTACTCAAGAATATTCTTTGGCTCCCCTTGTGTCAAATCAATAAATTTGGGTTGAATACTTTACCCTCAAAAGTTGTTGCGATCCCCTACACTTGTGGGTTATCAAGACTAATTTCTGGCGCCGTTGCCCTCAACTACGAGGGGAGGTAAGGAACTACCATCTAGCTCTGCACTAGATTCTCCTTCCGTTATTAGTAGGCTTGCGACACCTAAACCTGCTACTGCTATGAATTCTGATATGTCACATGTTATTGATGATGCCACTTCTGCTATGCATGATGAAACTACTTCTGTGCTTGATACTACTTTGCCATTAGGTGAATTTCTTGATGAACAACTTGCTAGAGTTAGGGGGAATGAAAATATTGAAGATGCTATTATTGATGATAGTGATGATGATGGTTCTCCCAATGATTATGTATTGCATGTTGTTCCTGAGGGTTATGTTATGAATGAAGAAGCTGCTACAGCTATCTTTGCTTGCAATGATAGATATGATCTTAAGAAATTATTGGCTAAATGGAAGCAGCAGTCTCTTAATGCTAGAATGAAACCTGACCTACTTTTGCTACTTCACCTATCTATGTTACTGATAAGGATTATGAATTCTCTGTTGATCCTGAAATTATTACTTTAGTTGAATCTGATCCTTTTTATGGCCTTGAATCTGAAACTATTGTGGCACATCTTACCAAGTTAAATGATATAGCTACCCTATTTACTCATGATGAGAAGTCTCCCTATTTTTATATCCTTAAGATATTTCTGTTCTCATTAAAGGGTGATGCTAAGACTTGGTATAATTCTCTTGCTCCTAGTTGTGTGCGTAGTCCCCAGGATATGATTTATTACTTATCTGCTAAATATTTCCCTGCTCATAAGAAACAAGCTGCCTTGCGGGAAATATATAATTTTGTGCAAATCAAAGAAGAGAGTCTCCCACAAGCTTGGGGGAGGCTTCTCCGGTTACTTAATGCTTTGCCTGATCATCCTCCCAAGAAAATTGAAATACTTGATATCTTTTATAATGGACTAACCGATGCTTCCAAGGACTACTTGGATATTTGTGCTAGTTGTGTTTTCAGGGAAAGAACAGTCGACGAAGCTGAAATATTATTGAATAATATGTTGACTAATGAAAATAATTGGACTCTTCCTGAGCCAATTCCTGAGGTAATTCCTGAACCTATTGAGCCAACTCCTAAGCCTATTCCTCAACCCACTCTGAAGAAGAGAGGTGTTTTATTTCTCAGTCCTAAAGATATGCAAGAAGCAAAGAAATCAATGAAAGAAAAAGGTATTAAAGATGAAAATGTTAATAATTTACCTCCTATTGAAGAAATACATGGTCTTAATATACCGCCTGTTGAAGAACCATATTGTCTTGATAACCCGACACAGGTAGTAAAGGTAAATTCTCTCTATAGATATGATAAAGTTGAAATCCCCTCTACTAAATTTCATAGCCCATGCTTAGATGAATTTGATAACTTTATGGCTAGACAAGAAAGTTTTAATGCTTATGTTGGTAGAGAGTTAAAGAATAATACTTTCAAGATAGGATGTGTGAGCGATAATTTGGCTAGAGTTAAAGGTGAACTCCAACTCATTAGCAAATATGCTTCTATGGTTACTAATCAAGCTGAGCAAGTACTTAAAGCTCAAAATGATTTGCTTGAGGAATTAAATAATAAAAATGACTTTGTTGTTAGAGTGGCTACTAGAACTGGTACAATGACTCAGGAACCTTTGTATCCTGAAGGCCACCCTAAGAGAATCGAGCAAGATTCTCAGAGAAATAATTTAGAGGCACCTAGTTCTTCTAAAAAGAAGAAGAAGAAAAACGATAGAACTTTGCATGCTTCTAGTGAACCTACTATAGACACACCTGAGAATCCCAATGATATTTATATTTCTGATGCTGAAACACAATCTGGTGATGAACATGAACCTAGTGATAATGTTAATGATAATGTTCATGTTGATGCTTAACCTAGCAAAAACAATGAAGTAGAGATTGAACATGTTGTTGATCTTGATAACCCACAATCAAAGAATCAACATTATGATAAGAGAGATTTTGTTGCTAGGAAGCACGGTAGAGAAAGAGAACCATGGGTTCAGAAACCCATGCCCTTTCCTCCTAAAACATCCAAGTCAAAGGACGATGAGGATTTTGAGCGCTTTGCTGAAATGATTAGACCTATTTTCTTACGTATGCGCTTAGCTGATATGCTGAAAGTAAATCCTTATGCTAAGTATATGAAGGATATCATCACAAATAAAAGAAAGATACCGAAAGCTGAAATTTCCACCATGCTAGCTAATTACACTTTTAAGGATGGAATACCAAAGAAACTTGGAGATCCGAGGGTACCAACTATACCATGCTCCATTAAAAGAAATTATGTTAGAACTGCTTCATGTGATCTTGGAGCAGGTGTTAGTGTTATGCCTCTCTCTTTATATCTTCGACTTGGAATAAGTTGACACCTACTGAAATATCTTTGCAAATGGCTGATAAATCAACTGCTATACCCATCGGTATTTGTGAGGATGTGCCTGTTGTGGTTGCAAATGTCACTATCTTAACGGACTTTGTTATTCTTGATATTCCCGAGGACGATAGTATGTCTATTATCCTTGGTAGACCTTTTCTTAACACTGCAGGGGCTGTTATTGATTGCAACAAAGGCAATGTCACCTTTCATGTTAATGGTAATGAGCATACGGTACACTTTTCGAGGAAACAATCTCAAGTTCATAGCATCAATTCTATTGGAAAAGTTCCAACTATTATTATTGGAGGTTTTGAATTTCCTCTCCCTACTGTCAAGAAAAAGTATGATATTCTTGTTGTTGGGGATTTTCATATCCCCGTTGAGGTAACTTAGTGTTATTTGAAATTTCTCCGGTTCCGTGTTATTCGGAATGAGTTTGTTAACAAGACTTGATCAACCTTGTTAGTGGATTCATTTTGATGATCGCGAGATGGATGAAACTAGAAGGCACAACCTTCTATACCCACTTTTTACTTTCTGTTATTTAGAATAAATAAAGCAAAAATAGTATTATCTGTCTGTTTTCTGAATTATCCGTGCATTAAAAAAATATCCCAAAAATAAAAGTGCTCCAAATGCCCTGCAAATTTAGTATGATTTTTTATGGAATATTTGAGGATTTTAGGCACTAAAAACACTACAAGAGGGGCAAGCACCAGGCCACGAGAGTGGAGGGTGCCCCCCCCCCTATAGGGCGCGCCCCCTGTCTCGTGGGCCCCTGGTGGCCCCCCTCCACTTATGCCAGCACGCACACACTTCATCTTCTACCCAAAAAATCCCCATCCAGCTCAAGCACGAGTTCTAGCTCATTTTGCTGTGATTTTCGATCTCCTTGCTCAAAGCTCCATTCACAAAACTGCTTTGGGAGATTGTTGCTTGGTATGTGACTCCTCCATTGGTCCAATTAGTTTTTGTTCTAGTGCTTTATTCATTGCAAATTTTTGCTACATAGGTGACCTTGTTCTTGAGCTTGCATGTTAAATTTATGAGTTCCCAAGCAATTATAATGCATGATATAGGCTCTAGGCACTTGTAGGAGTAGTTGCTATCAATCTTGTTTAGTTTTATTCACTTTTATTTTGAAGTTACTAAAATTTCAGAAATTTTCAGAAAATGTTAAGGAAACTTTTGAGGGGCTCTTCTAGCCAAAGCTCTCAGGAAAAACAAGCCAAAGAGAAGGAAAAAGCCAAGTATAATCTTCCTCGCTTAGCGGAAGTACGGTCGTGTGAATGGCCATGTGAGGATTTCTTGAAAGAAGTTGGAATTCAGGTAGATTTTTATTCTTTGATCGAGACTGCGGGCCTCACCAGTTTCATCAACGACCGAATCGATCAGTATCTCTTACTCACCAATACTTTTGTGCAAAACTTTTATTATTATCCTAAGAAGTCACCGCCTGCAGTTTCATTTCATTTATATGATGAATTCAAAGAAATGTCTTTACGTAATTTTTGCGCGGTGTGTAGGATACCTTATGAGGGAGAATTAGAGGAACCCCATCGTAAAGATGTGGGTGGCTTTGTTAATACTATCGCTGTAGAGGAGCCAAAGAAGGGCTCTGAGGCAAAAGTCTCCAGCATACACTTTCCTGTTTTACGCTACTTTGCCATATTTGCTAGTAGATGCTTGATTGGTCGTGGAAATAGTGGAAACTAAGTGTTCCTGATATTATCATTCTTCAACATGCCTTGCTTGTAGACAATACTTTTAGTATGGGTGCCGTCGTTGCTAAGCGGCTAGCCCTGAATTGTATAAAAGGCCCCATATTTGGAGGTTTCTATGCTGCACGTCTTGCTAAACATTTTCAGATACCCATTAGGCACCATGAGAAGGAGGAGATAAAATTGCCTCCTCACATTTTAGATTACAAGAGCATGGTAGCACACAAGTTTATTGTTGACAACGAAGAAAAGATGCTCTTGTATAAACTTAGATTCAATAAGAAACACTTTGAGATTATTATTTTGCCTGCGCCTTTGTTGTTTGATTTGCTTGGACAAAATTTTCTTGTCACACCGGAAGCGGTGAACAATCATCGAGCTCAAGCTTTTACTCCAGAACCTGAACCTGAGTTGGAACCTGAACTGGACCCTTATCGTGCATCATCTGTCCAGTGGGATCCGGAGATGACAAGCCAGTGGTATCCTGATTACACCTCTTAGTACACCGAAGAGAGTAGCGGCAGTCCTTGGTACTAGGCCAACTTAGGCCAAAAGCCTAAGCTTGGGGGAGTACGTATTTCTCACCGACTTTACATTCATGTTCACACACTAGTCGTCAGTGCTCATACACTTTCATTGTATTATCCATGCTAGTTTAAATTTCTTTTTCTAGTTTTCTTCTTGTGTGTTTGATAAAGCTTGAGAAAAAACCAAAAAAATTAGTTAGCTTAATTTCCATGCTTGTAGTAGAATTAAAATGAAAACCCAAAAAGATTTCTAGATTCTTCTTCTTACTTGTTGCGAGCTTTCCCGTGTAAATAGTTTTATTTTCTTTTCTTTCTTTTGGGGGTCGAGAAGACTATATTGAAAATGTTTAGTGGCTCTCATATGCATGATTGTTTACTTAACTTAGAGCCCATATTACTTGTCTTCTCTCTTGAGTTGAATGCTTGCATATTCCAGCTTAGTCCAATGCACGTGCACTATTATTATTATACACATCGTTCGGTCGTGCAAGTGAGAGGCAATAATGACGATATATGATGGACTTATTGAGATGAGAAAAGCTGGTATGAACTCGACCTCTCTTGTTTTTGTAAATATGATGAGTTCATCGTTTCCGAGTCAGCTTATTATGAATTAAACATATTTGCAATGACATTTAGAGATTATAGTTGCTTGTGCCATGCTTGATTAGCTATGAGTTATAATGGTTTACCTTGTGTGCCAACATGCTATTAGAATGATTATGATGTGATATGATGGGATGGTATCCTCCTTTGAATGTATTGAGTGACTCGACTTGGCACATGTTCACGCATGTAGTTGAATCAAATCAACATAGCCTTCATGATATTTATGTTCATGGTGGATTATATCCTACTCATGCTTGAACTCGGTGTGAATTAGTTTTAATGCATGTTTATGATTGTTGTCGCTCTCTCAGTTGGTCGCTTCCCAGTCTTTTGCTAGCCTTCACCTGTACTAAGCGGGAATGCTGCTTGTGCATCCAAACTCCATAAACCCCAAAGTTGTTCCATATGAGTCCACTATACCTTCCTATATGCGGTATTTATCTGTCGTTCCAAGTAAATTTGTATGTGCCAAACTCCAAACCTTCAAATGAAATTCTGTTTTGTATGCTCGAGCAGCTCATGTTACAACTAGGGATGCCTATATCTTCTATGCTAGGTGGGTTATTCTCAAGAGGAGTGGACTCCGCTCCTCATTCACGAGAAAGGGTCGGTAACCGGGATGCCCAGTCCCATGATCCAAAAAGATCAAAGCAAATCAAAATAATTAAACAAAACTCCCCCAGGGTTGTTGTTAGTTGGAGGCACTCGTTGTTTCGAGCAAGCCATGGGTTGATGCTTGTTGGTGGTTGGGGGAGTATAAACCTTTACCATTCTGTTTGGGAACTGCCTATAATGCATGTAGTATGGAAGATACACCCATCTCTTAGTTGTTGCGTTGACAGCAAAAGTATGCCGCTCAAAATGTTATTCAATATATATTTTAAAATCGAGCTCTAGCACCTCTACAAATCTCTGCTTCCCTCTGCGAAGGGCCTATCTATTTACATTTATGTTGAGTCATCACCCTTCTTATTAAAAAGCACTCACTGGAGAGCACACTGTCATTTGCATTCATTACTATTGGTTTATATTGGGTATGACTTGACTAGATCTCTTTTACCATGAATTACAATGTTTAGTCAGTCATTGATCTTTAAAGGTGCTCTGCATTTATGTTTTGCAGTCTCAGAAAGGGCTAGCGAGATACCATTTTGTTATATCATGTTATGATTATTTTGAGAAAGTGTTTTCATTCGAGTTTTATTATTATGGCTCGCTAGCTGATTATGCTATTGATATGAGTGATTGTGAGACCTAAGTGTTATTGTGAGTATGGTTAGTTCATAATATTTGCTGAAACTTGAATGTTGGCTTTTCATGTTTACAACAACAAGAGCAAACAGAGTTTGTAAAAGTTTTTCTTTATCACTTTCAGTTTATCAACTGAATTGCTTCAGGACAAGCAAAGGTTTAAGCTTGGGGGAGTTGATACGTCTCCAACGTATCTACTTTTCCAAACACTTTTGCCCTTGTTTTGGACTCTAACTTGCATGATTTGAATGAAACAAACCCAGACTGACGTTGTTTTCAGCAGAACTACCATGATGTTGCTTTATGTGTAGAAAAGAAAAGTTCTCGGAATGTCTTGAAAATCCACGGAGGCACTTTTTGGAATTAATAAGAATTTCTGGGTGAAAGATACACCAGGGGGGCCACGGCCTGTCCACGAGAAAGGGGGCGCCCCCCCCCCTTTATAGGGCAAGCCCCCCTATCTCGTGGGCCCCCTGGACCTCCACCAACCTCAACTCCAACTCCATATATTCACGTTCAGGGAGAAAAAATCGGAGAGAAAGTTTCATCATGTTTTACGAAACGGAGCCGCCGCCAATCCCTAATCTCTCTCGGGAGGGCTGATTTGGAGTCCGTTCGGGGCTCCGGAGAGGGGGATTCATCGTCGTCGTCATCATCAACCATCCTCCATCACCAATTTCCTGATGCTCACCGTCGTGTGTGAGTAATTCCATCGTAGGCTTGCTGGACGGTGATGGGTTGGATGAGATTTATCATGTAATCAAGTTAGTTTTGTTAGGGTTTGATCCCTAGTATCCACTATGTTCTGAGATTGATATTGCTATGAGTTTGCTATGCTTCATGCTTGTCACTAGGGCCCGAGTGCCATGATTTTAGATCTGAACCTATTATGTTTTCATGAATATATGTGTGTTCTTGATCCTATCTTGCAAGTCTATAGTCACCTATTATGTGTTATGATCCGACAACCCCGAAGTGACAATAATCGGGATACTTCTTGGTGATGACCGTAGTTTGAGGAGTTCATGTATTCACTATGTGCTAATGCTTTGTTCCGGTTCTCTATTAAAAGGAGGCCTTAATATCCCTTAGTTTCCACTAGGACCCCGCTGCCACGGGAGGGTAGGACAAAAGATGTCATGCAAGTTGTTTTCCATAAGCACGTATGACTATTTACGGAATACATGCCTACATTACATTGATGAACTAGAGCTAGTTCTGTGTCACCCTATGTTATAGCTATTACATGAGGAATCGCATCCAGCATAATTCTCCATCACTGATCCATTGCCTACAAGCAAGCGAGGTCACGCGCTGACGACAAGGCCGTCCTCTCAGACCTAGCGCCCACACGGGATGGCCTTCGTCCCCAAGCTCGTTGCCGTAGTGTGTGCGGAGGACGACGACCACGAGCCAAGCCACTTCCCTCCGACCCTCAGGTATGCTACCTATTTTCAAACCATACCCTTGTTCTATTGCCCCGTCTGCCACGTCGTTGCATGTGGATGTTTTTCCACTCGACCATCTTCCCAATTTGCTATCCTCTGCTCTGCTGGCCACGCAAACGAAAACCATAATTTGCACTATTAAAGGAAACCCTACTTCATGCAGACTAATCCATGTCTGGGTTGAATAAGGAAAGGAAGGGAGATTGTACTGTCCAAGGGAGTAGGCATCGAACCCGCATCTAGGTTGAAAAGGGGAAAATCAGTAGCTAAGGAACGAGTCTCGTGTCTCTTGGTTGAAGAAGGGTAGAAAGGCATGACAACGCAATAGAGAATGACCAGGTCGATCGATTTGTTGTCCTCACATAGGGAAAAGGTGGCTAAAGAGAACAAAAATGGGACGTAATCCACATATGCTGCCTGGATATTTGTTGCTCTGGGCAACCATACCTCCCTCACCACTCTGCGTCCGTGGAGGTACATCGTACTGGTGCGCCCACTGTCCGAATGGGCCTCCCATGCTCTTATTGATACTTTTTTTGCTATTAGTATAACGCCAGGAGTCAAGTCAAGCAATACTACTACTAAAGTGATGCCACATTTAACTAATGTCGCTCTCAGTCTAATGCCACCGATAAATTTAAGCAATGCCATTTAATGTCACTGGATTATTAAAGGGTTAGCTATTGATTGTGGATGTATTAAAGATTTTTCAGCTAAGGCATTCTAATGTTGTTGCACAGCCAGTATACCAACGATGAAACTTGTTAGTACCTTCAAATTTTTGCACTATTAATGCTTATAGATTACATACCTCACTTTCATGAGATAAGTTAATTTTTTTGTATAGTGTCACAAAAATGCCAAGGCGCTGATGTCATTTTATTTTGGTTAAACTGCACAAAAAGTTATGAAGACAAGAGGAAAGGTCAAGAGTGGGCACCTCCTCCTCCGGTTGTTCTCTTGATTCGTCCGATCAAGTTTTTATGTTTGATCAATTATCAAGATTGGGATAGCAATTTGTAAGGTCCCCCCAAGTTCGAAATGATATTTACCTTGGAGGTACATGGTTTACAATTTTTTAATACTGTCATTAGTTAATAATGCTAGTTACCTTCAGACTTTTGTATTCGGTTTAATGCTCATGCACAGCTAGTATACCAATGCTGAAACTTGTTACCTTTACATTTTGTATTGTTAATTCTTATAGAAATCTTCCAGTGCTAGATTTTATTGAAATATGTTCAATAAAACTATTGTATTGTACCCTGTAATAAAGTAACTACTCTACTGTTGCACTAGCCACTGGATTAGTGTATATTTGTAGTATTCGAATGGTGTTGCATTAGCATATGGACATAAATAAAGTGTGGCAAGCTTTCCAAAATATGTGCTCAAGAAAACTACTACCTATTTTTCTAAATACTAGACGTTTGGGTACTTTAAATTGAACCGCGAAAATGTCTTATATTAAGGAACAGAGGGTGTAGAGTTCACTCAAATTATCCCGGTAAACCTAGTCACAGCTTTGTTAAAATTAATGTTCATTATGTTATCGGTGGAGGTCTGTATGTTTGTCTCTAATGCCTATCGACTACATACCTGACATCATGATGTAATGTTAAGTCATTTCCTTTTGTACAGTGTCACTGAATTGTCAAGGCGGTGATGGCATTTTATTTTAGTTGAACTACACAAAATATGCTTAAAAGAAGAGGAAAGGTCAGGAATGGCTCAATTTTTCAGCAAAAACTATGTATGCCTTCCTGACATCAGTCGTTGTTGCTTTATTTATTCCTTCAAACAGGTGGTTAGAAACAGTCTTGCTACCTTTTCCCATTAAGAAATTGGAATGCTTATATTTGTGAGTCTATGCTTCAACTAGTGCCACTTTTATAGTAATCACACTTTTGATATCTATGCAAACAGGGATGCTCGATTTTAGTGGAACTGCACAAAAAGTCCAACTTGTTCAACATTAGGAGCATGTTTTTTTTCCAAACCTTTATATCCAATTGGTGGCACTATGAGCTGTTCATTACAAAGGTACATGGTTTGCTACTATCTTGCTACTATTTTTGTACTGTCATTAGATAGTAATACTAGTGGTTTGCATGTGAATTCACTGGCAGGGTGGACCTACATTGGAGGTGCAGGACAAGATTCAATGATTGGATGCTCAATTTTGGTTGTATTGATTTCACCTCTTCCATCACTGCGAACATGGATATCCTTGGTCTGATGAAGAATAGGCGCTATATTTCTGCTCTGAACTAGCAAATCAATTCAGTATGAAATTGTCCAGGGCAAAACATAACTGTATCAGATTGTCCAATGCAGAACATGGCAGATGCTAAGCGGAAGAGACATGTTTAAACCGAAAATACATGGTGTGGTATATGTTTACTAGCTGCTTGATATTTGTGCAAATAGAGATGTCTACCCGTTGCTATTTGGCAAACAAACAAAGCGTCCGCAATTTTGGTTGAACTGCATAAGAGAATAGTATAGTCACTGCATGTAGTGCCATTTGAAAATAGACACAGAAAGATTGGATAGTCACTTCATGGACTGCAGAAAAGTAGTAGTGTACTATTTATTGGCCAACACTAGGTGCTTCATTGCTTTGGTCTGATTATACAATGGGCATCATTTGCCTAAGTTAAAGTTTGTATTCCGAAAATAGTCTCGCGGTGTGATCGAGAGAAGACCAAATCATATTGTAGTGGATGTTCCTCCATCATGTGTGGTTCATTCTCATGGTTCCAGCTGTTGGTGAAACCACTTACATTTGCAAGAGGAATTGTAGACTTCGCAAACAAAATTGTCTTTCAATCTGTACTGAATGTTGGCCAAGAGAAGCATCCATGTTAGTAGGAAGAACAGATGTTTTTTCCTGAACTTTGCTTTTGGAGCTACATATTTTTATATGATCTGTGAATCATTGAGATGCATTAACATGTTGATCTTATGTATGGGAATCGTACTAGTTAGTTTTAGTTGCGATGCAAGATCCGGAGTGGCTGATCTTTGCTTTTGGAGCTACATATTTGTATATGATCTGTGAATCATTGAGATGCATTAACAGTTACTTATTTTTGTTCGCTCAGTGTTTACAAGTTACTGATCGATCACTAGCTAGCCTACTAATGCGCTCCTGGCAGTTTTATTTGCGATGCAAGATGTGAAGTGGTAGTTTTTTGAATAAAAATGCCTACCTCTGAAGAAACTGACAAGCTACACTATCCTACCTACTCGATCCTACACAGATAAATAGCGGATCACGCACATACTACCTCCTTTCCGGTTTGCAGGGCTCAATTCAAGAAACGACCTACTCGATCCTACACGAATAAATAGTGGATCACGCACGTAAAGTACCTCCTTTCCGTTTTGCAGGGCTTAATTCAAATCTCTCACCAACCAAGGTACTCCCTCCGTCCGGGTTTATTAGTCCCTGAGCAAAGCAGCAAGACCAAGGCATGGCAATAATTAACGGCATGCAGAAGTTTAAGCCTAATTAATTCCAGCGATTTAAGTGGTTGCATGTGTGCCCTTAGCTGCGACTCGTTGCATGCTGCTCCGCGTACTGGCTGCGAGCGATTCTGAGTGCCTGGATGCAGCCGGCCGTAATTAAGGCAGCTAATTGATGCGAAAAAAGATGCGCTTCAATTGTTGCGGGCTTTTTAAATCCGTGGAATCATTATTAACAAGGAGTGAGATGATTCGAGTGCACTAGTTTGACCGCCATGCTGGCGTGCGACCTGGACGGGATGGGATGGGGCAGTCATAATTTCAGTTTCTCTAGTTTTCCACGGTCAGCTGACATGCTAAGCCATTATGGATTGAATTCCGATGACCGTCGTGCCGCCTATAAGTACTGTTTCCCGGCCTTCTCCGGTGGCACCATGACCCAACTCGCCATATCCTCATAAGCCCCCACCGGCCCGACGTCACTCGCCACGTCCGCCATGCCCCCGCCCGTCCGCGGTAGGCGACGCCGGAGGCGGTCACCGCCGGAACTAGTGTTCGCTTTTTCACCGGAAGGCAGACGGAGGGAGGAGGCATTCTATCTGTCTTTAGATGGCAATGCGGAGATCGAGGAGTTGTTGGAGCGCGACCGCCTGGCGGAGGAGCAGGAGTTGTTGGAGCGCGACCGCCTGGTGGAGGAGCGGTGTATCGCCGATTTGCGCCGCCAGTGGGACATGGAGCAGCAGCGCACCGACGCTTTGAGTCGCGAGCAGAGCGCCCGCAACTGGGCCGACTACGTGGAAGCCGGTGCCCGGCAAATAGCCCTGGAAGCTGTCGGGCACGCACGCTTTTGCGACGCCAATTTTTACTACCAGCTCGTCAAGTGGGTTTCCCGCTTGGAAGCCGAAGCTTCAGTGGACCACGCCGACATGGAAAGGGCCAACGCGCGCGAGCAACATGCCCTATCGCACCTCTTGCAAGTCCGAGGCGATGCGCAGGACGCCGGTGCCGGTGTTTAGCATGTACCACAGATGGCGGTCGGCATTGTCTAGTTAGCTAAAAGTAAGGTAGTACTTGTATGCTACTAGAGTATTAGTGGGAGTAGATAGTTAACTTGGCTATGATGGTTGTCAACGTGGAAGTTCGGTACTCTATATGTGGATCAGACCTGTTACTTTGCTCTGAATGTTGAACTTTTCGTTTGAACATATGGAATGGGCTGTTATTTTTTTAAATGGGTTGTACTTTTCCTCCACGGGTTTAGAGGCTGACTTGTGGGCCTACCAAGTTGACGCGTACACAATCAGGAGATGATTGTACGTGGAGAGGATGACAGCAGGGACCCGCCAAGGTCATGGCAGTACACAAGCAAGTGCCTCCTTATTTCAAGCCAAAAAAAATGGCTCCTCCTAGTGGATTTCTGACATCTGGGTCCCATGCCATTGTCAACGTAGTCAATAAACGAGAGAATTGCACAACGAGCGGCTGACACCAGGGACCCAGCAGTTCGCCCAGTTATTTTTGTTTTGGGTTAATTTGATAAATGCCACTCCAAATCTGGTGTATCCGAGAAATGCCACTGCAATTTCCAAACTTTGAATAATGCCATTTCATGCCATTTCTAGTGGCATTTTTCGAAGTCTGGAGTGGCGTTTTTCAGATTTTGCAAACTGCAGTGGCGTTTTTCAAAGTTTGCAAAAATTGCAGTGGCATTTTTCAAAGTTTGGAAATTGTAGTGGCATTTTTATGAATCGCCATAATTGGAGTGGCATTTATCTAATTTGTTTTTGAGACGGAAGCAGGGTGTCAACGGGCTGTGCCGAACACTCTGGCCTGTCCAGACAACCTTTTCTTTTATGTTTACCACAGACCAGCCCAGTAGTTTTTTTTCTTTCTAAAAATGGCTAGCCCAGTTTTTTTGTGATTTGTCAAGTAAGTCGCTTTATCAGGCCTGTTGCGTTGCAAATCTTTCAAGACAAGGAGAGCTTCATTCGGCTGGCTGAGAAAATGGCCTATCAGTAATGAGAAATGGGATGTACATTTTTAAAACACATCAAACCGGCAATTAGTTTCAAATATCTTTTTTTCATTTTGAGATTTTAAATTGCATTGATTTTTATGCGTGGACAATTTATTGGATTTTATATTGATATACATTTATTTTTAAAATCAGTCTGAATGTGACTCGAAATTTCAGGATTAAAAACAGTTCAGACCGCACCGACATATGCAAAATTTCATATAATTTTTTAACCGTGGCCACAATATGGGTTGTAATGCTAACAAAAAGAATATGAGCTCCATAAAAACCCGTAAGAATTAGCAAATGGGCTGTAAATTATTTGAAATAATGGCAGATGGCATGTATGTCATTTTCCACAGATTTGAGGCTTTCCTAAAAAAAGGTTGACGCACAAGCAGTGACTGTTGGATGTCCATCCAACGGCCGTCGTGCTTCTTCAATCTCTGCTCTTCCTGCTCCAGCCGCTCAAACAAGCGCCGGCGGGACTGCCTGCTCCCTCCTCCCCGCGATCGGCTGTGCTGCCGCGCAGGCCTCACCGCCCCACCGTACTCCCATCGCTGGCCTAGCCATCCCTCTACTCACCCACAGTCCCACACCTGCTGTTATTCTCCGGCGACGGCAGACGAACCAGTAAACCCTCATACAGTTGTACTCCCCTCCGCGTGGGAAACAACTGCCGAGTCTTCCCTGGCTCCGTGTCGTTCCCTTCCTAGGCCTCGCCGTCGTCCACTGCCCTGGTGCTCTCGGCGTGGTGTGGTCAACGTGGTCAACGACCGACATGCATCTGAAGTGGACTATACGTGGAGAGGCTGACAGCTGGGTCCACGGCCGCACGCAAGGAAATGCCTCCTTATTACGCACAAAATAATGATTCCTCCACCTGACATCTGGGACCCACCGAAAGGGCCTCTGTATTCGTGAAAAAAATGTTACCGCCGCTGACAGCTCGGACCCACCAGCTATATCTTCGCACGCAAGGAAGTGCCTCCTTATTACGCACAAAAAATGAATACTCTCCCTGCTAGCTGGGACCCAGTTTAGTGGGCCTACTAAGTTGATAGGTGAAAGGATCGATATGGTTGACTAGAGGGGGGGGTGAATAGGCAACTAACAATTTTTAGCTTTTCTTTACCAAATTAAACTTTGCATCAAAGTAGGTTGTCTAGATATGCAACTAGGTGAACAACCTATATGATGCGATAGCAACAAGTACACGAGCAAGTAAGGGAAACAATACAAGTAAGCTTGCACAAGTAAAGGCGCAAGATAACCAAGAGTGGAGCCAGTGGAGACGAGGATGTGTTACCGAAGTTCCTTCCTTTTTAGGGGAAGTACGTCTCCGTTAGAGCAGTGTGGAGGCACAATGCTCCCCAAGATGCCACTAGGGCCACCGTATTCTCCTCATGCCCTCACACAATGCGAGATGTCGTGATTCCACTATTGGTGCCCTTGAAGGCGGTGACCGAACCTTTACAAACAAGGTTGGGGCAATCTCCACAACAATTGGAGGCTCCCAACAACACCACGAAACTTCACCACAATGGAGTATGGCTTCGAGGTGACCTCAACCGTCTAGGGTGCTCAAACACCCAAGAGTAACAAGATCCGCTAGGGATAAGAGGGGGGAATCAAATCTCTCTTAGTGGAAGTGTAGATTGGGGCCTTGTCACCCAATCCCGAGCAAATCAACAAGTTTGATTGGCTAGGGAGAGAGATCGGGCGAAAATGGAGCTTGGAGCAATAATTGAGCTTAGAGGTGGAAGAGGTGGTCAACTAGAGGTAGGAGACGCCCCTTTTATAGTCATGGAAGAAATCCACCCGTTATCCACTTAGACCAGTCTGCGACACGCGGTACTACCGCTCCAGGGGCGCGGTACTACCGCGAGGCCACGCAGTTCTACCGTGGGAGACCACGGTACTACCGCGACAGCTGCAGAGACTACACCATAGGCAGAACTACCGCGTGAGCGGTACTACCGCACCCACCCGCGGTACTACCGTGAGGCAGGTAAGACTAAGTCTGGAATCGGCACAGATGAATAAAAATACATCCATGCCTACTTCCGCTGTCAAAGAGACGATGCAAACGTCTGTCACGGTACTACCGTCCATAGGGCGTGGTACTACCATGTGGGTGCGGATGTAAAAAAAATTACATCCGCCCCTACTACCGTGAAGCCACGGCACTAGGCCAGGAAACCACAGTACAATAGCTCGGAGGGAGCGGTACTACCGTGGGCACCGGCGGTACTACCGCCCTAGACGTGTGGTACTACCGTTTGGGCACGGATGTAAAAAATTACATCCGCGCCTACTACCGCGATGCAGCGGTACTTGGCCTAGCAGCCACGGTACTACGACTCCGAGGGAGCGGTACTACCGTGGGCTTCCGCGGTACTACCGCGCATGGGCACGGTACTACCGCGAGTGCCTGTGGTACTACCGCTCCAGGGAGCAGTACTACCGCAAGCTCAGCAACAGTAGTCCAGACATTCACATAGAGGATAGACGGGGAATGCTCCAAGGTGCAAGGGAAAGGAGGAGATAGCGAAAAAAACGTGCACGTGATGATTCCTCCCGAACCTTTCTAACGCGGACCCCTGTCGCAGGAACGAACACCTATGGGGCAGGACCCCTTTCGGTCCGGCGGGGGGCGGAGATCGCACGAAGAGCGGATCGAGGCGAAGCACACGAGCGGTTTACCTAGCTTCGGAGCTCTCCGGAGATATAATACTCCTACTGCTGCTTTGTGGTTTGTATTGTGTTCCTGCTCGAGAGCGCAAAGTGCTACAGTACACACCAGCCACTAATGAGACCGAGCGTGAGTGTTTTCTGGTTTTGAACCCCCCTCTACGTTGCGCATGGGCCTCCTTTTATATGCTCAAGGGGTCACCGACAGGTGGCAACGTAGACAAGGGAAAAAATGGGAAAGATGTGGTTGGTACACCTACTTGTACAGTGCATCCTACCTAACCCTAACGGAAGGGGACAAAGGCATTAAATGCCCATCTGCATCGTCCAAACAGTGCAGAAAAGTGACCGTCAGGGGCGCCACCGCTTGCCACGATGGCAATCTTGTCAGCGCCGCTTGCCACCTCGCACCGCCGGCTGCACAGCCTCTCGCCACGCGCGCTTGGAATGGTCCCAGGGCGACATGTTGGTGGATGTGCTGGAGCGTGGGTACAAAGTGGTAGCCTGCCGCGGCAAGCGCCTTGCCACGATCGTTCTCTTGTCGCGCCCGGAAGCTTGTCGCTCGCCGGGCCTTGCCGGGACGCGTGGTGCGTCGCGGCAAGTTCCTTGAGATGCCTTGGTTGGCCTTCCCGGTAAGCTCCTCTTGCCGGGGCGTTGGCCTTCCCGGCAAGCTCCTCTTGCTGGGGCCTTGTCTTCTTTGGCTTGAACACTTTGTTCTTGAATGGCTCCAAAGGAACCACGAAGGACCTTGGCGGTCACCCGACAAGCCTTGCCGCGGGTCGCTGCGACTGCCCGTGCACAAGTTCGGGATACTAGGGTACCTCTACTCTAGTACACCGACAGGAGCCCCCGGGCCTGGGCCACACACGGTGCCGAGCACTGTTGGGCCAGGCCCAAAACAGGGCACGTGCGGTGTGGGTTACACCGTATCTCACTCCGTACCCACCGCGCCCTCCCTTAACAGCACGCGTCGAATGCGGCGTCGTGGGAGAGATCGTGGGTGGTTTCTTTTATTCGGAAAAAGCGTAACATTCGCCTCCTCCCTCTTTATAAGCAGGGGAAACAGGGGCAGTTCCCCCACCTCGCCAGTTGCTGTCCCAATCTCAGAAATCTCCGCTGCTCCCCCTTCTTCCAAAGCCGAAAGAGAGCAGCGCTCTGCCCCCCATCGCCACCATCGCCACCAACGCCTTCGATCTCCCCCACTACCTCCGCCATGGCTCCGAAAGCCGGGAAGGCTGTGAAGTCGGCCGAGGCGCTGCGGCTCGAGGCGCTGCGAAAGGAGCGGGCAACTTTCCCCCCCGAGCTCGCCGTGAAGGAGCTGAGGGAGTGGTACTACCTCTTCTGGTACGAACAGAAGAGCCTCACCCGCGACACCACTGATGCGGAGATGCAGCGCATCGCCACCAGGGCGGAAGAGGCGGCGGCGGCCGCTGCCGCGGGCGAGTTTGGGTTCACCGTGGAGGAGGCAGAGGCAGCAGAGGCGGCAAGCCTTGCCGAGCGAGAGTGGCTTGACGGCGAGGAAGAGCTTGCCGGGCCTGACGCCGAGTCGAGCGAACCCGCCGAGGGTGCGAGCGGCCCGCCATCTCCAGGCAGCTTGCCGCAAGTGGAGCCCCTAGCGCAGCCCCCAGCTCCACCAAGAAGGCGTCTCCGCAAGGCCGGGGATGTAGCAAGGCAGCAGACGAGTCAGCAGCCGTCGCGCCGCGCGACACGCTCCACCGCGACAAGCACTGTTGCCGCGGGAGCGCCTCACGCCGCTGCGGCAACTGGAGCGGGGTCGTCTCGGACCACCGCCGCTGCCCCCGCCAAGCGGCCAAGGGAACCTACTCCTCCGCCTCGTCGCGCCGAAGGTGGGCCGTACTTTGACCTCTCCGCACTCAGCTCCGACGAGGAAGAAGAAGAGTAAGATTCTCTGTTGCACTTGTATTTCTTCAATTCTTGCTGTTTTTGTCTTGTATCAGATTTGCTTTACTCTGAACTCATTCCTTTTCGGGACCCTGGCCCAGAGAGCGGCGAAGAGAGCCAAGGCTCCGGTGTTTGTCATCGAGGACGAGCCCACCGCGACGGCAGGGGGTGCGCCCGAGACCACCTTGCCGGACCCGGCAATCACTCCCCGAAGCAGCCCCCAGCGCAGCCCCCAGCGTAAGTATATGGTTTACTCCTCGCTGTTAGGCGCGCATGGGTGCTCTTTCTTTGCTAACACCTGATTATTCGTTTGTGTAGGAGCAGAGCAGCCACCAGGAGCACCCGGAAGCTGCCCCCGAAATGCTATCTGCTTCGACTACACCGCCAAGGGAGGATTCCCCGGCAAGGGAGCATTCTCCGGCAAGGGAGAAGTCTCCGGCAAGGGACAGTTCTCCGGCAAGGGGCGGTTCTCTGGCAAGGGACAGCACCGGCGACCCTCAGATGGTGGAGCCCATGACTGTGGAGCCCAGTACAGGTAACCCTTCTTGCTTGAAAACTTCCCTTGGGTTCTTCTTCCTTTGTTTTTCTTTTTGGACATTTGCTTGACTTTTCTCCCTTTCCCGGCCTTCAGATCCACCTTCTACGGAGCCGATGGAGACCGAGGCCACCGGCGAGGAGAACGTGCGCGGCAACACTGACGAAGCCGCCGCCACCGAAGAAGAGGTCGGCGCTGATGATCCTGCCGGCGAAGAGGCTGCCAAAGCTGCCACCGCAGAAGCTCGCGAGGGGCCCAGCAATCGCACTGACGACCCTGAAGCCGCAGGAGTGCAAGGCGCTACGCCGATCGCCGATCCCTCCGCCGCTGGCGCAGCGTCAAGCTCCGAGGAGCCCCAGCCCGGCGCCTACTTGAAGGCCGGCGATGGCGTCTTCATCAAGCTCCCCTGGGCTTCAAGCTCCAGGGCGCCGGTCAAAGGCGAAACTTTTGACGGGGAGGTGCTCGCCCCCGCTGAGCTGATGCTGGTTGACGCGCCGAGCAGCAGCGGCGGCGAGTCTGAGGAGGAGCAACTGCTGCGGAAGCTGGTGTCGCTCTACCGCGCCCGACAAGCCAAGGTGGAATCCCGGGAAGCGCTTGTCGCGCAGGCGGGAGCGGACATTGAGAAGCGCGCGGAGGAGCTCCGGGAACGCAATCAGGAAGCTCTCCGGTCCCTGGCAGAGGAGCGGAATCAACTCACCGAGGAGCGGAAAGTCTTCCTCCTCGAGAAGGCCGAAGCCGAAGAGCAACAGCGGCTTGCCGCCGAGGAGCTGTTTTCGCGGGAAGGCGAGTTGGTGCAGCGGAAGGTCAATCTTGACAGCCACGAGGAGGAGCTCGCCGCGTGCGAGCAAACATTTGGCGGGGCTCTCAAGGAAGCAAAGGACGCGGCCACAGCTGCCGAGGCCGCCAACAAGGAGCTGGAGACGAAGGTGGCACAGCTGGAGGCCGATCTCAAGATGAGCGGCGAAGAGCTTGCCGCGCTCAAGCGTGAGCGCGAGAAGGACGCCTACGCACATGGCGAGTTGCAGGATCGTCTCATCAAGAAGGGCAAGGAGCTTAGCGCCGCCAAGGACTCCAACGCAGATCTTGAGCTGAAGCTGGCCACCTTGACCCAGACGCTGGACAGCGCCAAGGAGCAGGAGGTGGCCCTGAAGGAGGAGATCAAGGCCAACGAAGCGCTACTGACGAGGGCCGCCGAAACCCAGAACACTTTTAGGGAGACCGTGGAGCTCTGGACGGAGGGTCTCGTGAACATCGCCGCAGTCATCGACAGTGAGCTGGCGCAGCTGGGGATGGAGGATTTCGGGTACTCTTCCGATGAGAACCTCCAACCCAGCGACAAGCTCACTCTATTCTTCAAAGGCATGGCGACGGCTCTCCAGCGACTCCGAGAGAAGATCCCAAAGCAGCTGGCCAACGAGTTGCGCACGATCTGCGCGAGAGTTCTACAAAAGGTGTTGGTGAAGGTGGCCTTCCGCAACCCAGGCCTCAACATCACCAACGTCCTCAAGAAGCTGCCGGTGGATGCTGATCTGGAAGCGCTCAAGGCCCTTGTCGCACCCATTGTGGACAAGTTGAATGATTTCAAGAGGGTTGATGGCGATCGGTAGATTAGGCTGCCCGTTTCCTCCTTTTCTTGTCGCTGTTGGTCATGTTACGGGAACAACCTATTAGAGCTGCGACAAGTTATCTTGTAATATAACTTTATTTTGGGTATCGACTCCTATGTTATTTCCTTTACTTTATTCCTTCCCTTGTATGTTTTTGCCCTACGCTTTTAGGGAACTTGCCGGCGCAGGCACCTTAGCCGCGAGCGCTGAGTGCGGAACGTCAGCAGCCTGCTGGCGGTGCCGCTACCGACAAGAAACCTTGTCACAACTAGTCGCAGCTCACTTAAGTTGTCGAGTGGACTCGAAACAAAGTAAGGGCGCAACTAGCTACGAGTTGGTTCCTCCGCGCACAGGTTTTCCATACAAAGCACGGTTGTTCAAGGAAGATAACTTAAAAATTTTAAAATTGATTGGTCAAACTTTGGCAACTTAGCTTTTCTGTCGTTTGCTTCCCGGTAAGGTGGTACTTTCTTGAATGACGCCTGGTCCACACCATTATCTTCTCCTTCCCCCCCGGCAAACTTGTGCGCGAGGGAACCTTCCCTTTCTTTGAGAAAAAGAAAGAAGAGAAAATAAAGATATGGAGCCTTACGGCTCGTTATTGCTTACCGGGGGTAGGTGCTGCACAAAATGTCAGATAACACATGCAAAAAATAGAAAGCATGAAATTGACAGGATGTGCGGAGCACATGAACTTTATTTATGCACGGGGTCTGCGCCCGGCTTTGTACAAAGGATTACATGCAACAGCGGCAAGACTTGTACAAAAGGTGGTTGCCGGAACAGGTTCCGGCAACCACGCCTTACGGGTAAAACTTACGAAGATGCTCAATGTTCCAGGAGTTGCTCACCGAAAAGCCATCTTCGGTCTCAAGGTGGACAGCGCCAGGCCTAGTGACTTGTTTCACCCGGTAAGGGCCTTCCCACCTCGGCCTCAACTTGTTGGAATTCTTGGCGTACTGAACACGCCGAAGAACAAGGTCGCCTTCCTCAAGACTTCTGGCATTAACTTTGTGGCTATGGTAGCGGCGCAAAGCTTGCTGGTAGCGAGCAGCTCGTACAGCAGCCTGAAGACGGTCTTCCTAAAGGAGCAGCTCGTCATCTTGTTGCAGCTGCTCTTGCTCGAGCTCATCATAAGCGAGCACTCGAGGCGACCCATATACGAGTTCCATGGGGAGAACTGCCTCTGCTCCATAGACGAGAGCGAAAGGTGTCTGGCCAGTGGCTCGATTTGGCGTCGTCCTGATCGACCAAAGAACCACCGGCAGCTCCTCGATCCAGTTCTTTCCGCACTTGTGCAGCCTGTCGAAAGTCCTGGTCTTGAGCCCGCGTAGCACTTCAGCATTTGCCCTCTCCGCTTGACCATTGCTTCTCGGATGAGCAACAGAAGCGAAGCAGACCTTGGCGCCAAGATCTTGGACGTACTGCATGAAGGTGCGGCTCGTGAATTGCGTGCCGTTCTCGGTGATGATCCTGTTAGGGACCCCGAAACGGCAAAAAATCGACCTGAAGAACTTGACTGCTAACTGTGCTGCCACCTTCCTCACTGCTTCCACTTCCGTCCACTTTGTGAACTTGTCTATTGCAACGTACAAGTACTCAAAGCCCCCGACAGCTCGGGGAAAGGGGCCGAGGATGTCAAGCCCCCAGACCGAAAATGGCCAGGATAAGGGGATCGTCTGGAGAGCTTGAGCTGGCTGGTGTATCTGCTTGGAATGGAACTGGCACGCTTCACACTTGGTTACTTGTGCAGTTGCATCCTGGAGGGCTGTTGGCCAAAAGAAACCTTGCCGGAATGCTTTGCCGGCAAGTGCTCTTGCGCCAATGTGGTGACCACATATGCCTCCATGTATCTCCGCCAACAGCTTTTGTCCGTCTTCCCGGGGAATACACTTCAATTTCACACCGTTGAGTCTTCTTCTGTACAGTGTGTCATCGACAAACTGGTACATACTTGACTGACGGGCTACTCTTTCTGCTTCTTCTTGCTCTTCGGGAAGTTCTCCTGTCTGAAGGAAATGGACAATCTGCTGTGCCCATGTTGGAGCTTGCGGCTCGACAACAAGGACTAAAGGCACATATGCTGCTGCCGGAACATCCGCTTCTACGGCGAGAACCTGCGGCTCAGCCGGAGCTTGATGTTCCCCGGCAAGCTTGCCGAAGCAAAACTTGTCGGGAGCGTCTGCTTCAACGGAACAAACCCTAGGGCTCGCCGGAGCAGACTGCTCCTCAGCACCCTTGGTGTTGATCTTGGGGACCTTCTTGGCGGCGGCTTCAGGAAGCTCTGCTGGAAAATATTCACCAGAAATCAACTTCCTCTTCTTGCTCTGTCCAGTTGATGGTGTCACGGATGGTTGAGTCAGTTTGAGCACAAAGATCCCTGGTTCCACAGGTAACTTTAGTGCAGCGCACTTTGACAGGCCATCAGCAACGTCGTTCTGAGCTCTCGGAACATGTTCCATCTGTAGGCCGTCAAAGTGCTCTTCTAACTTTCTCACTTCATCAACGTAAGCTTCCATCAACGGACTCTGATAATTCTTGTTCACTTGGCGGACGACAAGCTGCGAGTCACCCCTGACAATGAGCTTCTTGATCCCAAGGTCTGCCGCGATCCTGAGACCGGCAAGCAAACCTTCATACTTTGCAGTATTGTTCGTTGCTTGCTCCTTGGGAAAGTGCATCTGGACTACGTACTTGAGGTGCTCTCCGGTGGGCGCAACAAGCAGCACGCCCGCACCGGCGCCTTGCAGCGAAAAGGCACCATCAAAGTACATCAGCCACTCTTTGCTTGCTTCCTTGACGGGGATGCTCGTTTCTGGAATTTCTTCCTCTGGTGTTGGCGTCCACTCTACTATGAACTCTACCAATGCTCGGCTCTGGATAGTTGAAGTGCTCTCAAACTTGAGGCCAAAGCTTGACAGTTCCAGTGCCCACTCGACAATCCTGCCTGTTGCTTCTGGATTCTGCAGTATCCTCTTCAGCGGAAAGCGTGTGACAACTGTGATCTCATGTGCTTGGAAGTAATGGCGCAGCTTTCTCAAGGCCATGAGGAGGCCGAAAAGCAGTTTCTGCACACCAGAGTACCTTGACCTAGCCCCCTGCAGAAGGGAACTGACAAAGTAAACTGGGTGCTGCACCATTTTCTTCTGCATCTCCTCATGCGTCTGTGCAGATCCACCCTTGTCGGGACCAGAGCTTGTCGGCGAAGCCCCCCGGTTGTCGATGGATGCGTCTGTCGTGGTTGCTGGATCATCATCCGCCTCCCTCTCCGCTACTAACGCAGCACTAACCACTTGATTGGTTGCCGCTATATACAGCAGCAACTTCTCTTGTGGCTTAGGTGCGACAAGTGTTGGAGTGGAGGACAGGTATCTCTTCAAGTCCTGCAGCGCAGCCTCCACTTCCGGAGTCCATTTCATTGGACCTGCCTTTTTCAATATTTTGAAAAATGGCAGGGCGCGCTCAGCAGACTTAGAGATAAACCTGCTGAGAGCAGCCACGCAACTGGCAAGTCTTCATACATCCTTGACGCGCTTTGGTGCTTTAATCTGCTTAATGGCCTTGATCTTGTCGGGATTGGCTTCAATTCCCCGCTGAGACACGAAGAACCCGAGAAGCTTGCCGGAGGGGACTCCAAATACGCACTTCTCGGGGTTAAGCTTGAGGTTGATCTTGCGCAGATTTGCAAAGGTCTCGTCTAAATCTTGAATCAGAGTTTCCTTGTCCTTGCTCTTGACCACTATGTCATCCATGTATGCTTCTACATTTCTGTGTATTTGTGGTTCAAAAGTGTCATGGACTGCCCTTGCAAATGTTAAACCAGCATTCTTTAATCCGAAAGGCGTCCGTACAAAACAGTATGTCCCACATGGAGTGATGAATGCGGTCTTCTCCTCATCTTCTTCTGCCATGAAGATCTGATGGTATCCTGAATATGCGTCAAGAAATGAAAGCAAATCACATCCAGCCGTGGAGTCAACAATCTGGTCAATGCGCGGCAAGGGAAATGGGTCTTTGGGACAAGCTTTATTAACATCAGTAAAGTCAATACAAAGCCTCCATTTCCCGTTTGCCTTGCGCACGACTACAGGATTGGCCAGCCACATAGGATGGAGCACTCCTCTGACAAGGCCTGCTGCTTCCAACTTCTTGATTTCTTCTGCGATGAATTCTTGGCGCTCCACTGCTTGTTTCCTGACTTTCTGCTTGACGGGCCACGCATGAGGACAGACGGCAAGATGGTGCTTGATTACTTTCCTGGGAACACCGAGGATGTCAGACGGTTGCCATGCAAACACGTCGACGTTCGCCCGCAGGAAAGCAACGAGCGCGCTTTCCTATTTAGGGTCGAGCGTGGCACTGATGGTGAAGGTACCACCAGTGTCGTCCTCCTTGGCGGACACCTTCTTGGTCTCTGCTGAAGCTGTCATCGTCTTCTTACACTTGCCGGAGGAGCTCGATGGTGCGTCCTCGACGGTAGCGCAGAACTCCGAAGAGGTGCGCTTGCCGGAGTGGGCATCAGAACACTTGCCGGACTTGGTCTTCTTCTTCCCCCCGGGAGCTTCAGCGGCAAGTGTCTTGCGATCCGCTACGGCTACTGCATCCCAGTATATCTTGTCGGTGCAGATAAGAGCATCCTTCTTGTCGCCAGGGACAGAGATGACACTTATCGGGCCTGGCATCTTCAGCATATTGTATGCATAGTGAGAGGCTGCCATGAATTTGGCGAGTGCTGGACGGCCGAGTATTCCATTGTGAGGCAATGGAAAGTCAGCAACGTCAAAAGTGACCCTCTCAGTCCTGAAGTTCAACTCGCTGCCAAATGTCACCGGCAACGTGATCTTCCCCTTCGGCTTGCTCCTTCCCGGATTGATTCCTTGGAATGTACCGGTCTCTTGAAGCTCGCTGTCAGGGATCTGGAGTTTCTGGAGTACCGCGGAGGAGATTAGGTTCAAGCCGGCCCCGCCGTCAACTAGCATCTTAGTGACCTTGAGGTTGCGGATAGTTGGTGAAACCAACATCGGCAAGCACCCGACCGCAGTTATGCAATCAGGGTGGTCCTCAATATCAAAGATGATAGGCGTGCTGGACCATTTCAGAGGCTTGCGTGACTCGATGGGCGGTTCTGCCACATTGACTTCCCGCACCCACTGCTTGAGCTGGCGGTGTGAAGTATGCAGAGAAGCACCGCCGTCAACGCACAGGACCTCTGTGCCTTTCTGAAACTCCTGCTCATCGGCCTCATCATCATCCATATCTTCATCTTTGTTGTCATCTTCATCCTTGTCGCGGCCGCGGGGAGGTCTGTCTCCTTGCCGCTGCTTGGCCTTGCCGCGGCGTCCTCCTCGGCCGGGACGTTTCTTGCCGGATCCTCTAGTACCTTCTTGGGCCTTCTCCTTGTCGCGTCGCTCGTACTCAGCCTTTTGCTGCTCGACAAGCTGCTCAACCTTCTTGCAACTCTGGAGGTCATGGCCCTTGGTGCGGTGGATCTTGCAGTACTGCTTGACGGTGCCGTCCTGCTTGTCGGCAGCCGCCACAGCTTCAGCTTCCTTGGCGCCACCTCCGTTGCCGGACTACTCAACGACTAGCACATCTTTGCCTTTTTTCTTCCTATTGTTCCGCCGCTGGTTTTTCCTTGCCGGGGCAGCATCCTCGCTGTCAGATCCTCCTACTCCTGTATTCTCTCCGGGGAGTTTCCTCCCTTCCTCAGCACGCGCACACTTGTCGGCCAGGGCATATAGCTCACTGACGTCCCTGATCTTGCACATCGCCATCTCCTCCCGCATCCTACGTTTTCGCACGTTCTGATGGAACGCGCTGATGACCGCGGCAGGGTGGACATCTGGGATGTTGCGCTGTACTTGGCTGAATCTCTGAATGTACTTGCGCAGGGGCTCTCCTTCCTTCTGGGCGAGCAGATGAAGATCGCTCTCTTGGCCATGAGGCTTGTGGCCGCCTGTAAAGGCGCCAACAAACTGATGGCATAGATCTGCCCAGGAGGATATGGAGTTGTCCGGCAAGTGCATGAGCCAGGACCTGACATTGGGCTTGAGCACCAGCGGGAAGTAGTTGGCAAGGATCTTGTCGTCGCGTCCCCCGGCAGCTTGCACCGCGATGGTGTAGATGCTGAGGAACTCCGACGGATGCAACTTGCCGTCGTACTTCTCTGGTACACCTGGCTTGAAATTCTTCATACTGGGCCACTGGACTTGCCGCAGCTCACGAGTGAACGCAGGGCAACCTACCGCGTACGGGAAGTCGCCTGGTTCCCCTGGCGCATGCATGTCAATGGTGGGCCCAGCGCGCTGGTCTGATTGACGCCGCGCTTCTCTTCGGCGCTCGATGCGAGTACGAGCGTCTTCTTGCTGTCGTTCGTGAAGAACTTGGCGCTGATCGCGACGGAGCTCACGGATCCGACGATGCGGTGGAGTTGCTGTCGGGGTTGACCCGGCGAGTCGGCGATCTTGGCCTTCGGGGTGGAGAGTGCACGGTGGTTGCACCCCCACCGGTCTTGTCGCCGCCGGCTTGTGCCTGGCAATCTTGCCGCGGCTGCGATGTACCCAGCTGCCGTGGAGTGTCGCCGTTGGCGAAGCCGATGAGACTCTGAATGGTGGCCCTCCAATCGTCGATCTTGTCTGCCGTTGGAGGGTAATCCAGGAGCAGTTGAGCTCGTGCCAAAGCTTCTGCTGGAGTTTTGGGTGGCGGTGGCGAACGGTGCGAGGAGCGGGATATGCTCGAACTTCTAACTAAGTTAGAAGGAGCAGCATCTCGTCCAGGCGACCGTGCCACGCTCGTGCCAGCATGTTGGCGTGCATGCTGGTCTTGAGCATCCCGAGATCCACCAGCTTGGCCTTGGCCAACGAACGTATGGTACCGCGAGTACCATGACGCTGTCGGTCCCGCGCCTCCTGAGATGGGTGCGGTGCATGTACGGACGCTGAGGTTTGTGCGGCCTTGTCCTTGGACTTGGCAGCACCATGAGCTCCCTCGTCGACGCCCATTGCTCCGCCGGCGTCTACCCCACCACCTGCTTGCTCTGGTGGTGGTGGGTTCGACGCGGACGGAGCAGCCACCTCCGAAGCCTTCTTCTTCGGTGGCATGTCGATGAAGAAGATGAAGATCTAGCCCGTGTGAACGCCGGATCAAGTTCACACAACCTCGACGCCCCCTACCTGGTGCGCCAAAGATGTCGCAGGAACGAACACCTATGGGGCAGGGCCCCTTTCGGTCCGGCGGGGGCGGAGATCGCATGAAGAGCGGATCGAGGCGAAGCACATGAGCGGTTTACCCAGCTTCGGAGCTCTCTGGAGAGATAATACTCCTACTGTTGCTTTGTGGTTTGTATTGTGTTCTTGCTCGGGAGCGCAAAGTGCTACAGTACACACCAGCCACTAACGAGACCGAGACAGTACACACAAGGGGTGGCTCAAGCAGGGAACTCATCCCAACGCCCGTCGTCAGACTCCTCAGTGGCGGGGATGGACTCCTCGATGTCCTCCTCAGAATCAGTCCATCTGTAGCCTTGCTTCTCCATCCACTCGGCCTCTGGAGTGATGCGATCCTCAGAACCACCAGACACTTCCTCGCCATACAGCTGCAAGATCTTCTTGTCCCGGCGGCGACTCTCCTTAGATGCCACGTGAGTCCTGTACTGCCCCTTGGCTTGCATGCAGAAAAGAGTCTTCATCTTGTCCTTCTGCTTCTTGGCCCACGAGGGCATAGAGGAACTCTGGGAAGACCGAGCAGAATGGCCCTCAGCAACATCCTCGGCGCTGGCATCCTCCTCATCAACAGTAGCCCTAGCAGTAGTTGCCTCAGCATGAGTAGTAGTGTTGGCCCATTTGGGCTTGACACAGAGACAAATGGGATCATGGCGAATCCAGTCAGGAGCAAGGAACTCTTCACCAGGGAACATCTTCTCCCAAGTCTTCGAGATCAGCAGAAACAGATAGGGCCCATAGATAGGCACCTTGCGGTTGAACACCGCAAACCGAAGCTCACACCACATGATGTGTGAGACATCAAGTGGCTGAGTCTGAGAAATCCGAGCCTCCTCGCATATGAGCATCATAACCACCATATAGGCATGAACCTTGTCCTTGTCACCAATGCGAGGGAACAAGGAGTTGCGGAAGATGCGATACATGATATCCAGAAAAGAGTTGAGCACCAACCCCATCTTGCCATTGGCGAGCGCCTTCTCAACATAGTATGGTGCAAGCTTGTCCTTGTTGGCAGACTCAGCATTTGCATGGGGGCGAACACCCACGGGAGTGTTGAGCCCGTCATCAGGAACCTGGAGCAAATCCATGAACTTCTTCCAGGTAGCAGTCAGCTTATGGCCATTGGTCATCCAGGTCATCCTCCGCTCCTCATCAGGGTGAAAGTATACTGAGGCAAAGAACTGATAGATAGGCTCAGGGTCATAGTCAAGGTGAAAGGATATCACATGCTCAATACCAAACTGCTCCACCAAGTCCAGAGCTTCTCCAAAGTACTCATGAAACTTGTCCTTCTGCATGTGATGCATTTCAATCCATTTCACATCAACGTAGGTATTCTACTTGTTCTTGATGACATCCAAATAAATGAGAGTCTGTTTCTTGTTCCAAAACAGCTAACAACCTCTGATAGAAGAACGGGGGTTCACATACGGGTGGAGTTGCCTGAGACGGACATACTCAGATTGGGATATCTCGTCCATCCCCTTAGCGGGCTCCTTGTTCTTGCTAGCGGATGTCTTGACATTGCGCTTGGGGGCAGTGGAGCCCTCTGGTGCTTCACCTGGGTTGCGCAGACGCTTGGAGTCAGTGTCACGACTGGGATTGGAACGGCGAGAGCCACCACCTGAGACACACACGCAAAACACCCACAAAACACAAAGAGGATCAATGAAAAGACCACAGCAAAGCACAACAAACACATAGAAAGTATACGTGAAAGTTGCCATGAGATAGATGTGAGCCACGGTAGTACTGCCAGAGCCTGCGGTACTAAAAAATTAGTACCGCTCCAAGTCGCGGTAGTACCGTGCGAGGTCACGGTAGTACCATGGTGGGAGCGGTAGTAAAGTTTTAGTGCCGCAGTGAGCGCGGTAGTACCGCGCCAGACGGGCGGTAATACCGGGCAAGCGGTAGTACCGCGCCAGTTGGGCGGTAGTACCGCGCCGCGTCAGATCCAAACGGCAGTTCGAATCTGAAAAGAACCGCGAAACCACGACGGCGCTACGGTGATCAAATCTAGCACAGGACAAAAATACAAGTATAATTCCTATGCAAAGCTACTCTCCTTCATCCTACTCTTGCATAGTTTTAGCCTAAGAATCTCTAGAACACACAAGTCTCCCCCAAAAACCTAGAGGCAAAGAACACAACAAAAACAAGAAGGAGTTGGGGAAAGACCTTGGTACATAGCAAGAGCACATGGTGGGGAACGATCCCACCGGACGGAATCACGGGAGGGCAGCCGGAGGCGGAGATCCGGCGACGAACGTCGGCTCCGTTCTTGAGCGTGGGAGAGAGAGAGAGAGAGAGACGATGTGGGGGGAACTGCGAATGGGTATGGGGGAGTTAGAACTCCCCCTGCCCGTCCTTATCCCCACGCGTCCAGGACGCCATGGTAGTACCGCATATCATCGCGGTAGTACCGCTCGGGCGGAAGTACCGCACCAAGCGGTAGTACCGCTCACCCAGGCGGCAGTAAAAAATACTGCCGCATGGGGGCGGTAGTACCGTGCTCCCCACGCGGTAGTACCGTGGCTGGCTGCGGTAGTACCGTAGCTGGCCGCGGTAGTACCGTGAGATCAAGACAAAGCAGGTTTCAACACGAGAAGAAGGTCTTTGCAAGGAAACTTTTCACACAAAGGACACTACAAGAACACGCACAATTCAAAGGCAGAAAGACAACAAGAAACCACCAGCGACACAACCTCTCAAAAGGAGAGGGCGGTGGCCGGAGCCACCTATGTTTGAGTTAGATGGTATGGCACCATGAAGAATTATCCTTGGGCCCATGACCAAAACTCGTCTTTGAAGCACAAGTACCATCAAAAATGGCTAATGTGAAAGAGTTGATCTATTTATGCATAATGGGGGGAGGGAAAGTTCATTGAGAGAACAACACTCCCCCTATGTCCATGCCTACACCTAAACTAGACAACAAATTGAGTGTGGTGGGGGGGTGCAAGGGTTCAAGTCACATTGCTCGAATCAATGATATTTAGCTCATGCCTTAACTCGCGAAATCTTGCTTCATCCAAGGGCTTCGTGAAAATATCTGCAAGGTTATCATGAGTGTTGACATACTTGAGCTCGATCTCCCCTCGCCTAATGTGATCCCGGATGAAGTGATACCGAATCTCAATATGCTTCGTCTTGAAGTGTTGCACCGGGTTGAGAGAAATCTTGATGGCACTTTCATTATCACACCAAAGAGGCACTTTGTCACAAATGACACCATACTCCTTCAAAGTTTGCCTCATCCATAAGAGTTGTGCACAACAACTACCGGCCGCCACATATTCCGCTTCGGTGGATGAGAGAGACACACAACTTTGCTTCTTGGAACACCAACTCACCAAAGAGCAACCAAGAAATTGGCACCCTCCGGAGGTGGACTTCCTATCCACTTTGTCTCCCGCCCAATCGGAATCCGTATATCCTTCAAGCTTGAAGTTTGCCCCTCTTGGGTACCATAAGCCAAAGTTTGGGGTATGAGCCAAATATCGAAATATTCGCTTGACCGCCACATAGTGACTTTCCTTTGGTGCGGCTTGAAACCGTGCACACATTCCCACACTCAACATGATATCCGGTCTAGATGCACAAAGGTAAAGCAAGGAACCAATCATGGAGCGATATACCTTTTGATCCACCGCTTTACCATTGGGATCAATGTCAAGTTGGCACTTGGTAGGCATTGGAGTAGAGGCCGGCTTGACATCACTTAGCTTGAATCTTTTTAGCATGTCTTGAGTATATTTGGCTTGGTTGATGAAGGTTCCTTCTCTTCTTTGTTTGATGTCAAAACCAAGGAAGAACTTCAACTCTCCCATCAAAGACATCTTGAACTTGGAGGTCATGAGAGCGGCAAATTCCTCATTGAAAGCTTTGTTAGGGGAACCAAAGATAATATCATCAACATATAGTTGGCATACAAACAACTCCCCTTTGACCTTCTTAGTAAAAAGAGTGGGATCGATTTGCCCCACCTCAAATCCACGATCTAGTAAAAACTTGGTAAGGTGGTCATACCACGCACGTGGGGCTTGTTTAAGGCCATAGAGTGCCTTATCGAGTTGATACACAGGATCCGGGAAGTACGGATCCTCGAACCCGGGGGGTTGCTTGACATAGACCAACTCATTAATAGGACCATTAAGAAAAGCACTTTTCACATCCATTTGTTGCAACTTAAAGTTGTGATGGGAAGCATAAGCAATCAACAAACAAATGGATTCAAGCCGAGCAACGGGAGAAAAGATTTCACCGTAGTCGATACCCTCGACTTGGGAGTAGCCTTGTGCTACCAACCTTGCCTTGTTGCGAATGATGTTCCCATGAGCATCTTGCTTGCTCTTGAAAATCCACTTGGTTCCAATGACGTTGTGGTTCCCCGATGGCCTTGGCACCAATCTCCACACCTTGTTGTACTCGAAGTTGTTGAGCTCTTCATGCATAGCATTGAGCCAATCCGAGTCTTCGAGCGCCTCATAGACCTTTTGGGGTTCAACACAAGAGACAAACGCGTGATGTTCACAATAGTTTGCTAATTTTCTACGAGTGCTTACCCCCTTTCTTAGGCTTCCAACCACATTCTCCATGAGATGGCCTTTGGTGGTTAGTTTGGAAGCGATCTTCGCGGCACGACGCTCTAATTCCTCCTCGGATGTGGAAGGAGGAGGGTTGACTTGATCATCTTGGGCGCCGTCATGAGCTTGTTCTTGATCTTGAGCTTGCTCATGATCTTGAACTTGCTCGAGGGGGAGAACTTGACCTTGGGCATCATTTGGAAGTTCACCATCATCTTGAGATAGATCTTGCCCTTGGTCTTGTTCACGAGGTTGAGGGCCTTCACTTTGTTCTTCGGAAGCGTGTGGGTCTTGAGGAGGTGATGGATCCACTTGAGTGGAGCATTGTCCTTCTCCTTCGGCCACAAGGGGTTCCTCAATGGGTAGAATATGACCAATACCCATTCTTCTTATGGCTTGGGGAGGAATTTCATCACCTACATCACAAGTACCACTTTGCTCCACTTGGGAGCCGTTATTTTCGTCAAACTACACGTTACACGTCTCCTCAGTGAGTCCGGTGGACTTGTTGAGGACACGGTAAGCATGAGAGTTTGTAGCATACCCAACAAATATGCCCTCATAAGCTCTAGCCTCAAATTTAGACAAACGAACACCTTTCTTGAGAATGAAACACTTACACCCGAACACCCGGAAGTACTTGAGATTGGGCTTGATAACGGTGAGTATTTCATAAAGAGTTTTGTTCAAGCCCTTGCGGAGATAGAGCCGATTGGATGCATGACATGTTGTGTTGATGGCTTCGGCCCAAAAGTTGTATGGAGACTTGAACTCCGCCATCATGGTCCTTGCCGCATCCATCAACGTCCAGTTCTTCCTCTGTGCAACACCATTTTGTTGAGGGGTATATGGTGCAGCATATTGATGCTTGATCCCCTCATCACTAAGAAACTCATCCAAGGTGTAGTTCTTGAACTCGGTGCCGTTGTCACTTCTTATTGTCAAGATCTTTGCATTATGTTGACGTTGAGCTTCATTTGCAAAGTCGATGACGGTTTGTTGAGTCTCACTCTTCCTCTTGAAGAAGTATACCCAAGTGTATCTTGAATAGTCATCCACAATCACCAAGCAATAATTTCTACCTCCAAGACTATCAAATGATGGGGGCCCAAAAAGATCCATGTGAAGGAGCTCCAAGGGTCTCTTCGAGTAGATGATGGTCGTGGGAGGGTGAGCCTTCTCATGAAGCTTTCCTTCAATACAAGCACTGCAAGCACGGTCTTTGGCAAAACTAACATTTGTTAGTCCACGGACATGGTCCCCCTTGAGAAGACTTTGCAAAGATCTCATATTGACGTGGGCTAAACGGCGATGCCAAAGCCATCCCACGTCAACTTTAGCCATTAGGCATGTCACGGTCTTAGTGGGTCGCTCCAAAAAGTTTATGACATAGAGACCGTTCTCGACATGCCCAACAAAGGCTACTTTAAGAGTCTTGCTCCACAAGAGGGCCACAGTATCAATGTCAAAGAAAGTGGCAAAGCCCATGAGTGCAAGTTGATGAACAGAAAGTAAATTGTATGCAAGGGACTCAACAAGCATGACTTTCTCGATCGTTAGATCATGAGAAATGACAACCTTGCCAAGACCCAATACCTTAGAATGTGAGGCATCACCCCACTTGACATTGGTGGGCATAGATGGAATCTTTTGCACGTCCACCACCAAGTCCTTGATTCCGGTCATATGATTTGTTGCTCCACTATCGAGCAACCATGATCCTCCACCGGAAGAAAACACCTACAAGAGATCAATGCTTGGTTTTAGGTACCCATTTAGTAATGGGTCCTTTGATGTTAGTAACAAGGGTCTTAGGAAGCCAAATAGACCATTCAATGTACTCATAAGGAGAACCAACAAATTTAGCATAAACATGTCCATCACTAGCACGACACAACACATATGACAGGTTAAAGTCGCCGGCTTTGTTGGAGGAAATGCTTTTGCCCTTTTGGACATCAACTCCCTTCACTTTTTCCTTCTTCTCCTTAGGAGCACCCTCTCCCTCTTTCACAAAAGTTTGCTTGAGAGGAGGAGGACATTTGGTCTTGTCGTTATTTTTCTTACTCTTGGACTTGGGTGCAAACCCAATTCCCTTCTTGGCCACAACTTCCTTTTGATTTCTTAAAAGGTCATTGAGGTTCTTCTCACCTTGAATGCAAGTCACAAGCCCTTTCTCAAGTTGATCCTTCAACTTGGCATTCTCCTCCACAAGATGCACATGCTCACAACACGGGTTAGTAGCACATGCATTATCAATTAATACCATATGAGGGAAGGTGGCCTTTTCCTGGGTTAGCTTAACTTGGAGTTGAGCATGAGACTCCTTGAGGTTAGCGTGAGCACCCTTCAAGACCTTGTGGGCCTTGTCAAGTATCTCAAACTCCTCTTTGATTCTAGCATGATCAACCCCAAGTTTAGCCTTCTCGGAAGCACATGAGACACGACAAGAGCATGATCAAGATCTTTCTTTAACTTAGCATGGTCATCGTTGTATGACTCCTCAAAAGTCAAACGATGCACACGCTCTTCCTCAAGAGCATTAGAGAGATCCGATATATCATCGGCATAGTCACGACTATGACCTTCCATCTTAGAGATGGTTTCTTCGTGAGCCTCGATCATGTCATAGGCCTCACCGAGTTGTTCCAAGAGAGCAACAAAATGCTTCTTGGATTTGCCCTTGAGCTTACTCATAAAAGACTCAAATTCATTCACTTCCTCAATAGACCCATCATGTTCATCAATGCAATCCTCCAAGGAGGGATTAGTAATGATGGTGGTTTTGATGTTGGGGGTTACCTTGTTGGAAGCTTTAGCCATGAGGCACTTGGCGGTGATGTTCTCGTTGGGTGAATCAAATAGAGACACCCGGGGAGTAGTAGCAATGGCAACGGACGCCATGGCCATCGCTTCTCCATTTTCATCATCATCGTCATCCTCATGGTATTCTTCTTGAACCACCAACCCACGAGTAGGAGTCTTCTTGGCGAAGTTGTTCTTGTTGGGGAAGGACTTGGCTTTGTCTTTTCTGATGAACTTGCCACCATTGTCTTCCCGCTTCTCGTAAGGACAATCCGCAACGAAATGGCTCACATTGCCACAGTTGAAGCAAGTTCTAACTCTTTGCTTGCCCTTGACGCCACTCGAGTTGTTCTTGTTGAAGTTGGGTCTTGTATTCTTCTTGCTCCAAAATTGTCTTGAGGCAAGGGCCATGTGCTCATGATAATCATATTTGGTGTCTTCGGGGTTGCTCTCCTCATCTTCCTCTTCTTCCTCTTCTTCCACACTAACCTTGGCCTTCAAAGCAAGGTTGGGCTTCTTTGCCCTTTCACTACTGGAATCAGCTACTTTGCCATCTGCTAGCTCTTTGCCGTCAGCTAGCGGACGGCAAAGAAGCTCTTTGCCATCAGCTACCCGAAAGCAGACGGCAAAGAACTGGCTGATGGCAAAGAAAGCCTTTGCCATCAGCCAGCTCTTTGCCGTTAGCTAGTGGACGGCAAAGAATCTTTGCCGTCCGCTAGCAGACGACAAACAGGGAGGGGGTCCCACTGAGGAGCTGGTTAAAAAATACTTAACGTCCCCCCGCTTTGCCGTCCGCCGAAGACGGCAAATATGAAGAAAAGCGGACGGCAAAGGAGGACGGACGGCAAAGGCTACCCTAACTAACCTAACTAACGGCCGAGCCCCCTCCCCCACCCGTTACTCATCTCTCTCCCTCTACCTCCTCCGCCCCCGCCCCCGCCCCCGCCCTCGCCGAACCCGCCACCGCCCCCCGCCGCCCGGCGCCGCCACCTCTCCCACCCCCTCCCCCACCCGCCACCGCCCCCACCGTCCCGCCGCCCGGCGCTGCCCCCGCCCCTCCCGCCCCCGCCCCAGCCCCCGCCCCCGCCGCCCGGCCATCCCACTGCCCCGGAGCCCCGCCGCCCCCCACCCACCCACCACCCCGGCGCCAGCGTCGCCCCTGCTCCGGTGAGTTTTTTTCTGTTTTTCTTTTTTTTGCTGTTTAATTCTTGTTTAATTGTTAGTGTTAGTGTTAGTGTCAGATTTAGTGTTAGAAAAGAAGAAAATTTAGTGTTAGTGTTAGAAAAAGAATATGTAGAAGAAAAGAAGAAGAAGTGGAAAAAAGATGAAAAAGAAGAAAAGAAAAGAAGTAGAAAAAAGATGAAAAAGAAGAAGAAGAAAAGAAGTAGAAGAAGTAGAAGAAGTAGAAGAAGAATAGAAGAAAAGAAAAGAAGTAAAAGAAGTAGCAAAAAAGATGAAAAAAGAAGATGAAGAATAAAAGAAAGAAGAAGAAGAAGAAGAAGAAAGGAAAGAAGAAGAAGGATAGAAGAAGAAGAAGAAAGGAAAGAAGAAGAAAAAAGAAGAAGAAGAGAAGGAAAGAAGAAGAAGGATAGAAGGAAACACCCCGACCACTGACCCCGACACCCCGACCCCGACACCACACCCCGACACCTGACCCCGACACCCTGACCCCGACACCCCGACCCCGACACCACACCCCGACACACAGACCACGACACCACACCCCGACACCCCGACCCCGACACACCCTAACCCCGAAACAGCACCCAGACACCGACATGGCACCCCGACCCCCTAAACCTCCCGAAAAGGTGCTCTTTGGCCTTCCAGAGGCCGACGGGGTTATATATTTGTGAATTATTAGTTAGGTCATATATTTTTCGATTTTGTTATGAAAAACATCATATATAATTGTGTTGATCGGGTTGATTTAAATGTGCAGTTGTTTCATCGCTGCGAGGTTTGGTGTTCGACCACCTCGCCGTGCGTTTGACGAGCTCTGCCCCTTCATTCGTGGGTGAGCACAAATGACATGTCCTTCTCCCCCATTAATTATTTGCACAAATGACATGAAATTTGGTAGCTAGCTATATATGTGTCTTGAATCATCAGTATGCGTAACCAATATGTGTCTCCCGTTCGAAAGCGTCATAGTTATAAATATGCATGCATTTGCATATTTATAACATTGATTCTTTCGAATTGTCCAGCGCTATCCATGGACAGCCCGAGTATGTGTAGATTGGGTTCGTTTTCCCATATGCTTTGCTCCGGATCCGATGCATAAATTTTGTCAGTGCCTCCCCTGTTGTTCTCCGGGTACACATCCTCTCTGTTTATTGCAGAGACGTGTATCAGGAGAACAGCGGGGAGGTGCTGCCGAAATTTTGCGTCGGATCCGGAGCATAGCTTGGGAAAATGAACCCAATCTACACATACTCGGGTGGGATTAGGACCTATCATTACCTATTAGAGTGTAGGTTGCATGGACGTAATAAAATTGACAAAGTAGATCAACTAATGAATATATATACATGGTGAATTATATATATAATTGTTGTGTGTCTAGTAGCTCTGAAAGTCAAGATGAGTGATCGTGCGTGGATGTATACCGGTCACACTGGTCAGAACAAATGGAGTGTTGAATGGTTCACAAAAACCAAGGGGTTTGTGCAAGCCGCATTTGCAAATGGCCAGAGGAAAACTTGGTGCCCCTCTTTCTGATGCAGCAATTGGGAAAAGAGGACAGAGGCTGAAATGGGTAAACACCTGCAGAAGAATGGTTTTACGCCCGATTATACGATGTCGACATTCCATGGTGAGTCTGCCCAACGTGACCGAGCTGAGGTGGATCATCGTCGCACCGACGAGCATGGTACTGGGATGGAAAACATGGTGCAAGACTATGATGATGCTCGGCATTCGGACGAGGAGATGGAGGAATCTGCAAAGGCCTTCATTGAAATGTTGGAGTCTTCAAAACGTCCGCTACACGAGCACACTGAGCTTTGTCAGTTGGATGCCATCTCACAAGTAATGGCTTTGAAGGCTCAGTTCAACTTGGGCAGAGAATGCTATGATGCAATTATGACAGTATTTGGACGCTTTCTACCCAAAGGCCATGTAATGCCTGCAAACCTGTACCAGTCGGACAAAATCCTCCGTGCACTGAAGATGCCCTATGAGAAGATACATGCCTGTGAGAAAGGATGTGCCTTGTTTTGGCTTGACTATGTGGACTTGAACTATTGTCCCATTTGCAAGTGTTCCAGGTATATTGTGGTAGACAACGGTATGGGTGAGAAGACACAAACCAAAATCCCTGTTAGTGTTCTTCGGTATATGCCAGTCGTACCAAGACTTCAACGTCTTTTCATGGTCGAAGAGACTGCCAGACAGATGAAATGGCACAAAATAGGCAAAAGAACCGAACTAGATGCAGATGGTAATCTGATGATGGTACACACATCGGATGGTGTTGCGTGGAAAAAGTTTGATGAATTACATGCTGACAAAGCGACAGATCCGAGGCATCCTCGAGTCGGCATCAGCACCGATGGGTTCAGTATGTTTGGTATGACGGCAGCCCAATACAGTTGTTGGCCCGTATTTGTCTTTCCACTCAATCTCCCCCCGGACAGATTATGCAAAGAAAGAACATTTTCCTGACGTTGATAATTCCAGGGCCCAACTATCCGAGGAAAAATATGAATGTGTACATGCAGCCGCTTAAGGACGAATTGCAAGAAGCCTGGGATAATGGGTTCAAGACATACGACGCCTATAGCAAATGAAACTTCATAATGCGTGTCTGGTACATGTACTCGACGCATGACTTGCCGGCGTATGCGCTATTCGTTGGTTGGTGTGTGCATGGAAGGTTCCCGTGCCCCACATGCAAGGGAGCTCTTGAGTTTCGTTGGCTTCAGGCCGGTCGCAAGTTTTCTTGCTTCGACATGCATAGACAGTTCCTAGATCCTCCCCATAAGTTCAGGAAAGACAAGAAGAACTTCATCAGAGGTAGAGTTGTAAAAAACTCTGCACCACCTGCATTGACAGGCCAACAGACCCTGGATCATTTAAACGCTCTCGAGCTAGATCCAGAGCGTCCAGGGTACTTCAAGGGGTATAATTCTGAGCACGCCTGGACTCACAAAACATGCTTATGGGATCTGCCTTACTTCAAAGACCTCCTTTGCCCACACAACATCGACGTGATGCACACTGAGAAGAATATCGCCAAGGCACTTTTTGGTACATTGTTCAGCATAGATGGGAAGTCAAAGGATAATACTAAGGCTAGAGTCGATCTGGAGGCGCTATGTGATAGGCCGTTACAAAACATGAAAGAACCGAAAGGAAAGCAGAACTGGACGAAGCCAAAGGCATGGTTCAATCTTGGAAGGCCAGCTATGAGGGAAATTATCTTGTGGGTGAAAATGCAGTTGATGTTCCCCGATGGGTATGCAGCGAATCTAAAGAGGGGAGCGAGTCTTGATAAATTGAAGATATTTGGTCTCAAGAGTCATGATTGGCACATATGGATTGAGCGGGTAATGCCGGTGATGTTGCGTGGCTTCATCCCTGAGGATGAATGGCTAATACTGGCAGAACTCAGCTATTTCTTCCGTGTTCTTTGTGCGAAAGAACTATCGCCTGGCGTGCTAGAAGAAATGGAAGAGTTGGCGCCAGAATTGATCTGCAAGTTAGAGAAGATCTTTCCACCGGGCTTCTTTAATCCAATGCAGCATTTGATTTTGCATCTCCCGACCGAGGCAAGATTGGGGGGGCCCGTGCAAAATCGTTGGTGCTACCCAACTGAGAGGATGTAGAAGACGCTTCGAGAAAAATGTAAAAATAAACATAGAATTGAAGCGTCTATGGCTGAGGCATTCATCACTGAGGAGGCGGCAAACTTCGTGATAGCACACTACGAAACCAAAAATCGTCATTTGCATAATCCGAAGCCTCGGTACAATGCTGACGAGCCTAAAAAGGGTGGATCCAACCTCAGCCTATTCAAAGGCAATCTCACACCAGCCAGTGTTTCAAATCCAGTATCTTTGGATAACGAAGAAAGGCGGACCATTTTGTTGTATATCTTCAACAACCTGATAGAAGTGCGGCCGTACATCGAGTAAGTTCTCGGTACATTGTTTCGCAACTTCTATTTCCTTTGAACTACTCTTATTCCTGGATATTTCATACAGTCGATACGTCGCCCTATTCTCGTATGGAGCGGTGATCCAAAAGGATTCCGTCGAAGAGTATGAGCTTCTCGCAAAGCAAGGAGGCGGCTATCCCGGTTTCATCTCTTGGTTCAAACAAACGGTAAATTCTATTAGACAATTTCATTTCATTCGCTAATTTGTGCGTAATCCTTTCATATTAAACTTGTAGGCTAATTCAGAGTCTATGGACGCCGAATTGAGACAAGTCGCTAATGTTTTTGACTATAAGGTTCGTTCATTTGACAAATACGACATCAACGGGTATCGTTTTCGTACCTATGGCAAAGAGCTATCTATGGTCGACCGAAAGTCTACAAATTGTTGTGTATCTGCTATCGGCGAAGGAGGTACCGAGTATTATGGGAGAGTTGAAGCAATTTATGAACTTCTATTCTATGGTGAAAACCCACCGAATGTGGTAGTCTTCAAATGTTATTGGTTTCAGTCGAAGGAGACTAGAAGGACTCATGAACATATAGGGCTAGTTGAAATCAACCAAAGCACCCATTTAGATGTTCCTGATGTCTATATTATGGCTCAACAGGCGACCCAAGTATTCTATCTACCCTGGGCCTTCCAAACTAATCCAAATCTGAAAGGTTGGGATGTCGTTTATGAAGTGCCGCCACGTGCTAGACTATCTCCCCCAAAGGAAGAGGATTATGAACCTCACATTAACCCAGACACATATGAAGGACCCTTTGCCGTCAGCCGCCCGAAGCGGACGGCAATGTAGCTCTTTGTCGTCCCGAACGTTGCCGTCCACTTTTGCCGTCAGCGGCGGACGGCAAAGACCTTTGCCGTCCACCATACATTCCTTTGCTGTCCGCCGTGGCTGATGGCAAAGTAGCTGATTCCTATAGTGTTTGAGAACGGAGCACCGCATTGTCGGCGGTCTTGTCCAAGATGCTCATTGTGACGAACTCATCCAACACTTCACTTGAGGTCATGGAGTGGAAGTCCGGTCTTTGACGAATGACGGAGGACATGGCCTTGTTGTAGGGCATCATGGCCTTGAGGAACTTGTGCTTGATCCAATTGTCATCCGTGTCCTTGCTCCCATGATCTCGGAGTGAGACCGCGAGTTTGGTCACTCTTCGAAAGAGCTCACGAGGTTCTTCATCTTCTTTCATTGCAAACTCATCGGCTTCATCTTGTACCACTTCATAGTTGGAGCGTTGAATGCTCGCACTTCCTCGATAGAGAGACACAACACATTGCCATGCGTCTTTAGCCAAGGCATGAGGTCGAAGATGAGGGAGATCATCGGGAAGGATTGCATCTTGGATAATGAAGAGAGCATTCTCATTGAATTGATTATCCACCACTTCTCTCGGGGTGAAGTTGCTTCGGTCATGTGGATAGAAACCTTCTTCAATGATTCTCCAAAGGTTAGTATTCACATGATTTAAATGACGCTTGAAGCGATATACCCAAGAATCAAAATCCTCATTTTTCACAATCTTAGGAGGAGGACTGGCATGATTTAAATGAGTAGAGGGAATCGGTCCTCCATAAATTGGAGGTTCCACATGGGCAAAGATGTCGATGCCATTTCTACCACTAGTAGAAGGACTCTTTTCACTGTTAGCTTCCCCCTTGTCGGAGGTAGCATCCGTCACCTTGTTAGTGGGATCACCACTTTCATCGGCGAGGTGGACAGTTTAAGCCCTTCAAGAAAATTAGTAAGCATGCTTTCAACCTTGGTCTTCATGGAGTCTTTCAATGTGTCTAGAGCCACATTGAATTCCTCACGAGAGACCGAGGTTCCGCCATCGGCCGTAGACGAGGTAGGATTCACACCAGAGTGCTCCTCCGCACCGTCTGTGCTGTCAACCATACTCTTCGGATGGCAAAGTCCTTAATAAAGAGACGAGGCTCTAATACCAATTGAAAGGATCGATATGGTTGACTAGAGGGGGGTGAATAGGCAACTAACAATTTTTAGCTTTTCTTTACCAAATTAAACTTTGCATCAAAGTAGGTTGTCTATATATGCAACTAGGTGAACAACCTATATGATGCGACAACAACAAGTACACGAGCAAGTAAGGGAAACAACACAAGTAAGCTTGCAAAAGTAAAGGCGCAAGATAACCAAGAGTGGAGCCGGTGGAGACGAGGATGTGTTACCGAAGTTCCTTCCTTTTGAGGGGAAGTACGTCTCCGTTTGAGCGGTGTGGAGGCACAATGCTCCCCAAGATGCCACTAGGGCCACCGTATTCTCCTCACGCCCTCACACAATGCGAGATGCCGTGATTCCACTATTGGTGCCCTTGAAGGCGGCGACCGAACCTTTACAAACAAGGTTGGGGCAATCTCCACAACAATTGGAGGCTCCCAACAACACCACGAAACTTCACCACAATGGAGTATGGCTTCGAGGTGACCTCAACCGTCTAGGGTGCTCAAACACCCAAGAGTAACAAGATCCGCTAGGGATAAGAGGGGGGAATCAAATCTCTCTTGGTGGAAGTGTAGATCGGGGCCTTGTCACCCAATCCCGAGCAAATCAACAAGTTTGATTGGCTAGGGAGAGAGATCGGGCGAAAATGGAGCTTGGAGCAACAATGGAGCTTAGAGGTGGAATAGGTGGTCAACTAGAGGTAGGAGACGCCCCTTTTATAGTAATGGAAGAAATCCACCCGTTATCCACTTAGACCAGCCTGCGACACGCGGTACTACCGCTCCAGGGGCGCGGTACTACCGCGAGGCCACGCGGTAATACCGTGGGAGACCACGGTACTACTGCGGCAGCTGCAGAGACTACACCATAGGCAGAACTACCGCGTGAGCGGTACTACCGCACCCACCCGCGGTACTACCGCGAGGCAGGTAAGACTAAGTCTGGAATCGGCACGGATGAATAAAAATACATCTGTGCCTACTTCCGCTGTCAAAGAGACGATGCAAACATCCGTCATGGTACTACCGTCCACAGGGCACGGTACTACCGTGTGGGTGCGGATGTAAAAAAATTACATCCGCCCCTACTACCGTGAAGCCACGGCACTAGGCCAGGGAACCACAGTACAACAGCTCGGAGGGAGCGGTACTACCGTGGGCACCGGCGGTACTACCGCCCTAGACGTGCGGTACTACCGTGTGGGCGCGGATGTAGAAAATTACATCCGCGCCTACTACCGCGATGCAGTGGTACTTCGCCTAGCAGCCACGGTACTACGACTCCAAGGGAGCGGTACTACCATGGGCTTCCATGGTACTACCGCGCATGGGCACGGTACTACCGCGAGTGCCTGCGGTACTACCGCTCCAGGGAGCAGTACTACCGCTCCAGGGAGCAGTACTACCGCAAGCTCAGCAACAGTAGTCCAGACATTCACATAGAGGATAGACGGGGAATGCTCCAAGGTGCAAGGGAAAGGAGGAGACAGTGAAGAAAACATGCACCTGATGATTCCTCCCGAACCTTTCCGACGCGGACCCCCTCTTAATAGTATGGCTCTCCTACGACTCAAATCCACCAAAAAGAAACGTAGAACAACGTCGTCTTCAATAGTCTCGAGGGGCACCGAATCGTCTCGTGCCTAGTGATGAAGCGTCTGAGAAACTCAAGGCACACGATTAGTCTGCAAATGCATTGTCATCAATCACCAAAACACCTAAGGGATAAATATGCCCTTACAACATGGACGAAGGGCTTTGTCAACTTAGTCAATATGCACGATTCTAGCTCGACTGACCATACGATGTCCATCCAGCGGCCGTAGTGCTTCTTCAACCTCTGGTCTTCTTGCTCCAGCCGCCCAAAGCAGCACCGGTCGTGTCGCCTGCTCCTGCCTCCCGTGGCCGGCTATGCTGCCACAGAGGCCTCACCGCCCCCATACTATTCCCACCGCTGGCCAGGCCATCCCTCCACTCCACACACCCACACCCCCTATTATTCTTCGGCGGCGGCAGCGCAGCCGAACCAGTGAACCCTTGTACTCCTCTCCGCGTGGGCATCCACTGCCATGTCTTCCCCGGCTCCGCGTCGTCCCCTTCCTAGGCCTCGCCGTCGTCCACCACCGTGGTGCTCTCGGCGTAGCGTGGTCAATGTGGTCAATGACCAAATTCCATCAGAATAGTACTGTACGTGGAGAGGCTGACAGCTGGGTCCATGGCAGCCGCAAGGAAGTGCCTCCTTATTACGTGGAAAATAATTATTCCTCCACCTGACAGCAGGGACCCACCGGACGGGCCACCAGTACTTTGCGAAAAAAACATTTTCCCTGACTGCTGGGACCCACCGGACGGGCCACCGTATTTCGTGAAAAAAACGTTCCCCCCGCTGTCAGCTCGGACCCACCGGAAGTGCCTCCTTATTACGCACAAAAAAATGAATACCCCCTGGTAGCTGGGACCCACCTTGGTGGGAGGCTGACTTGTGGGCCTACTAAGTTGACGGGGACGGAGGGCTTTGTCAACTTAGTCAATATAAACGATTCTAGCTCCAGTGACCGTACGATGTCCATCCAACGGCCGTTGTGCTTCTTCAACCTCTGGTCTTCTTGCTCCAGCCGCCCAAAGCAGCATCGATCATGCCGCATGCTCCTGCTTCCCGTGGCCGGCTGTGCTGCCATGGAGGCCTCACCGCCCCCTACTATTCCCACCGCTGGCCAGGCCCTACGGCGACGGCAGCCTCACACCGCAGCCGAACCAGTGAACCCTCGTACTCCTCTCCGCGCGGGCTTCCACTGCCGCGTCTTCCCCGGCTCCCCATCATCCCCTTCCTAGGCCTCGCCGTCGTCCACCGCCCTGGTGCTCTCGGCGCGGAGTGGTCAACGTGGTCAAGGAACGACTTCCATCGGACGTGGACTGTACGTGGAGAGGCTGACAGCTGGGTCCACGGTTGCAGCAAGGAAGTGCCTCCTTATTACGCGGAAAATAATGATTCCTCCACGTGACAGCAGGGACCCACCGGACGGGCCACCGTATTTCACGAAAAAAATGTTTCCCCCCTAACTACTGGGACCCACCAGCTACACCTTCGCACGCAAGGAAGTGCGTCTGGGCAAAAAACGATTCGCCCCCCTGACTGCTGGGACCCACCAGCTGCATCTTCGCAAGCAAGGAAGTGCCTGAAAGTCGGGACCCACCTGGTAAAAGCGTACGTAGCGTTGTCATTCTGGTCGCAAACGTGTACGTACATATATACTGGTCGATGTAGAGGCGCGCACGTGTTGTAGTATAGGCGCGTACGTCTCGTAGTAGAGGCGCGCACGTAGCATGTACACGTACGTACAGTGGCCAGTGTGCAAGAAAGAAAATACGGCCACGTATGTGTACATACGGGCGGGGTCTCGAACGCCTACTCGCACATATGTACGGCCAGGGCTCGTGTACATGGCTGGGTCGGAACGGAGAAACAACGTTGTCGTGTTCATGGGGAGCCAACCGGCTGGGTCGGAATGGAATGCGTCGTCGTGTTCATCGGGAGGGCTTGGACGGAACAGGCAATGGAAACGAGGCCTGGCGTACCGCAGAATGGAGGACACGGCCTTGTGTTCGACCGGCCACGTTCGAAACGGGGTCCTGTTCATCAGGAGGGGTCTGGCATACCGCAAAACAGAGGAAACGGACCTCCTACAGTCGAAATGGGGGTCCTATTGATCGGAGGGGTGTGGCGTACTGCAAAACGGAAGAAACGGACTTGTGTTGGAGCGCTACGGTCGAAATGGGGGTCCTGTTGATCGGGAGGGGTGTGGCGTACCACAAAACGGACGAAACAGACTTGTGTTGGAGCGCTACTGTCGAAACGGGGGTCCTATTCATCGGGAGGGGTGTGGCATACCCAAAACGGGACTCCACAAGATACTGTTCATCTCCACCGTCGACCTCCTCCATCCTCCACGGGCTACCGTCGACCTCCTCCAGCCTCCACGGGCTCCTATTCATCCAGCCTCCACCGCGCGCTACTCCACCGGCTACTGTTCAATGACCCCTCCACGGGCACCCCTCCACCGTCTACTGTTCATCCAGCCTTCCACACCACGGGATCCTATTCATCCAGAGGCAACGCCACCGCTCACTGTTCATCCACCCCCCCCCCCCCCTCTGCAACGCTCACTGTTCATCGAAAGAGGCAGCATCGATCGGCTTCAGTTAGTAGCAGTAGCGAAGGAATCGCTCGATCGGGTTCAGTTAACAACCATCGATCGATCGCTCGGGTTCAGTAACGCGTAGCCTGCAGTGCAATCGCTCGGGTTCAGTTAGAGCCCAACGCCTCGCTCGGGTTCAGTTAGAGCCAATGCCTCGCACACACGCGCGTACGTGTACGAGAGAAACGCACATCGCTCGACCCCCGACCACCCACCGTAACCGGGAACTCCCCGAAATTTTCCTCGCCCTCGCTTCTACCACGGTTTTTTCCGTCATGATATACGAGATAGAGTTGGGGTAGCACCAATTGAGGAGAAGCTTGTCCAACATCGTCTGAGATGGTTTGGGCATATTCAGCGCAGGCCTCCAGAAGCTCCAGTGCATAGCGGACGGCTAAAGCGTGCGGAGAATGTCAAGAGGGGGCGGGGTCGACCGAATTTGACATGGGAGGAGTCCGTTAAAAGAGACCTGAAGGATTGGAGTATCGACAAAGAGCTAGCTATGGACAGGGGTGCGTGGAAGCTTGCTATCCATGTGCCAGAGCCATGAGTTGGTTGCGAGATCTTATGGGTTTCACCTCTAGCCTACCCCAACTTGTTTGGGACTGAAGGCTTTGTTGTTGTTGTTGTTGTTGTTGTTGTTGTTGTTGTTGTTGTTGTTGTTGTTGTTGTTGTTGACGCCCAAAAAATGTCATGCAGCTGCGTCTCCGGCCCGCCAAGGACAAAAAGCCCATTTTCTGTCATGATTTTTTGTCATAGAAGTAGGAGCCCACCACATCTATGATGATACCGGATTTTGTCACAATTATTGTCACAGAAGTGCCATATGTATGACAGAAAAAAAATCGTTCGGCCCAAAATGTCACGGATGTGTCTTTTTTTTTGTAGTGTAAAGAACTCATATACTTATTGAAAAAATCTACAAGTCATCAAAAACCAAGCACTACGCGCATGCTCCTAGGGGGTAGATTGGTAGGAAAATACGATCCCTCGTCCCCGACCGCCACTCATAAGGATGACAATCTAAGAACACCTCATATTTCAAATTTGTTACACAACGGTTACCATACGTGCATGCTACGGGACTTGCCAACTTCAACACAAGCATTCTTTAAATTCACAATTACCCAACTAGCATGACTCTAATATCACTACCTCCATATCTCAAAACAATTATCAAGTATCAAATTGATCATAGCGTCCAATTCACTTCCTATGATAGTTTTTATTATACCCAACTTGGATGCCCATCATTCTAGGACCAATTTTATAACCATAGCAAATACCACGCTGTTCTAAAAGACTCTCAAAATGATATAAGTGAAGCATGAGAGATCAACAATTTCTACAAAATCAAGCCACCGCCATGCTCTAAAAGATATAAGTGAAGCACTAGAAAGCTATCTAGCTCAAAAGATATAAGTGAAGCACATAGAGTATTCTAATAAATTCCAATCAAGTGGGTTTCTCCCAAAAGGTGTGTACAGCAAGGATGATTGTGGTAATCTAAAAAGCAAATACTAATATCATACAAGATGCTCCAAGCAAAACACATATCATCTGGCAAATAAAAATGTAGCTCCAAGTAAAGTTACCGATACACGAAGACAAAAGAGGGGATACCTTCCGGGCCATCCCCAAGCTTAGGGTTTTGGTTATACTTGAATATCTTGGGGTGCCATGGGCATCCCCAAGCTTAGGCTCTTGCCACTCCTTATTCCATATTCCATCAAATCTTTACCCAAAACTTGAAAACTTCACAACACAAAACTCAACAGGAAATCTCATAAGCTCCATTAGTGCAAGAAAGAAAAACCACCACATAAGGTACTGTAATGAACTCATTCTTTATTTATATTGGTGTTAAACCTACTGTATTCCAACTTCTCTATGGTTCATAACCCCCGATACTAGCCATAGATGCATCAAAATAAGCAAACAACACACGAAAAACAGAATCTGTCAAAAACAGAACAGTCTGTAGCAATCTGTAACTTTCGAATACTTCTGCAACTCTAAAAATCCTACCAAAAATAGGAAGTCCTGGGCAATTTGTCTATTGATCTACTGAAAAATGAATCAACACAAAATCACGTTTCTGTGAATTACTACAATGATTTTTCGTGCGCTCAAAAGTTTCTGTTTTTCAGCAGAATCAAACTAACTATCACCGTAAGTTATCCTATAGGTTCTACTTGGCACAAACACTAATTAAAACATGGAAACACATCTAAACAGAAGCTATATGAAATATTTATTACTAAACAGAAGCAAAAAGCAAGGAACAAAAATAAAATTGGGTTGCCTCCCAACTAGCGCTATCGTTTAACGCCCCTAGCTAGGCATAAAAGCGAGGATAGATCTAAGTAGTGCCATAATAATAAGATAGATCACGAAAACTCATCTCATATTCTCTACGTTCAGCAGCAAATTTTCTTTGAGGCAAGCAAAAGTAATAAAAAGGGCTAAATTTAATGGGACAAAAGTCCCCAAGATCAATCTCAGGAGGTATGGGTTCCTCCTTTGGCCCTTCATATTGCACAACCAATTTATCACTATAAACATTCTTTTGACAGAACCTCTTGAGTCTACACTCAAGGGAATATCCTAGCTCATTATTTCGAATAGAAAAATCATTATTAAGTTCAGAAATTTTATCAACTAGAACAGTGGTAGGAACCTTTTTTCTAAGATTTTCATTAAAAGCAACATAGTCCAAAGATTGGAAACGCATTATTTCCTCTTGATCGAAGAGGATCTCTTCTATGGGAGGACGGTCGGCGTCCACCCTATAGTGCGCAAAAATTTCTTTGGCTTCTTTTATTATAAATCTGAACTCATGTGCTAAAAAGATAGTAGCCGTGCGCTTAACAGAAGAATGCTCAATATTAGAAAATTCTAGGAAAATCCTTTGAATGCAAGGATGCATGTGCATAAATTGTGTTTCAAGTTCAACTGTAAGCATGGCAATAGCATCCGCAAGCCTACTAGTTCTATGCAAAATAGAACTACCCATAGAAGGTAAAGCACCGGTACAAGTAAAGAAATCTTGAATAACCCCTTTTCCAATAATATTACCACTACCGATTCGAAACTTTTTAGTATGTAAGATAGGGGTTCTTCAGCAAGAGCATCAGAATTTTCCATGTTATCATTATTGTCCATATCGACAATAATTTCCCCAATTTCAGACATAACGGCAAAAAATGCGAGGAGAAGGAGAAAGAGGGAGGCGAAGAGAGGGCGAATAAAACGGCAAGGGTGAAGTGGGGGAGAGGAAAATGAGAGGCAAATGGCAAATAATGTAATGCGAGGGAGATGAGTTTGTGCTGGGTACTTGGTATGTCTTGACTTGAGCGAAGACCTCCCCGGCAATGGCGCCAGAAATCCTTCTTGCTACGTCTTGAGCTTGCGTTGGTTTTCCTTGAAGAGGAAAGGGTGATGCAGCAAAGTAGCGTAAGTATTTTCCTCAGTTTTTGAGAACCAAGGTATCAATCCAGTAGGAGGCTCCTCAAAAGTCCCACGCACCTACACAAACAAACAAGAACCTCGCAACCAACACAATAAAGGGGTTGCCAATCCCTTCACGGCCACTTGCGAAAGTGAGATCTGATAGAGATAATATGATAAGATAAATATTTTTGGTATTTTTATGATATAGATCGGAAAATAAAAGATGCAAATAAAAGTACATGGAAAACTTATATGATAAAAGATAGACCCGGGGGCCATAGGTTTCACTAGTGGCTTCTCTCAAGATAGCATAAGTATTACAGTGAGTGAACAAATTACTGTCGAGCAATTGATAGAAAAGCGCATAGTTATAAGATTATCTAGGCATGATCATGTATATAGGCATCACGTCCATGACAAGTAGACCAAAACGATTCTGCATCTACTACTATTACTCCACACATCGACCGACTCCTGCCTGCATTTAGAGTATTAAGTTCATAAGAACAGAGTAACGCATTAGGAAAGATGACATGATGTAGATGGATAAACTCATGCAATATGATATAAACCCCATCTTTTTATCCTCGATGGCAACAATACAATACGTGCCTTGCTGCCCCTGCTGTCACTGGGAAAGGACACCGCAAGATTGAACCCAAAGCTAAGCACTTCTCCCATTGCAAGAAAGATCAATCTAGTAGGCCAAACCAAACTGATAATTCGAAGAGACTTGCAAAGATAACTTAATCACACATAAAATAATTTAGAGGAGATTCAAATATTTCTCATAGATAAACTTGATCATAAACCCACAATTCATCGGATCTCGACAAACACACCGCAAAAAGAGTTACATCGAATAGATCTCCAAGAAGATCGAGGATTGAGATTCAAAGAGAGAGAAGAAGCCATCTAGTTAACAACTATGGACCCGAAGGTCTGTGGTAAACTACTCACAACTCATCGGAGAGGCCTTGGAGATGATGTAGAGGCCCTTCTTGGTCGATTCCCCCTCCGGCGGAGCACTGGCGAAGGCTCCAAGATGGGATCTTGCGGATACAGAAGGTTGCGGCGGTGGAAATAGTTTTTTGTGGTGCTCCTGGATGTTTTCGGGGTACGTGGACATATATAGGAGGAAGAAGTAGGTCGGTGGACACTCGAGGGGCCCACGAGGGTGGGGGGCGCGCCCACCCCTAGGGGGCACGCCGGGCACCCTCGTGGCCGCCTCCTCTATTTCTTGACGTCCACTCCAAGTCCCCTGGATTGCGTTTGTTCCAAAAAGATCCCTCCCGAAGGTTTCATTCCGTTTGGACTCCGTTTGATATTCCTTTTCTTCGAAACATTGAAATAGGCAAAAATCAGCAATTTGGGCTGGGCCTCCGGTTAGTAGGTTAGTCCCAGAAATGATATGAAAGTGTAAAGTAAAGCACATAAACATCCAAAACGGGTAATATAATAGCACGGAACAATAAAAAATTATAGATATGTTGGAGACATATCAGAGAGTCATCCAGAAAATTCTGGACCCGGTTCCTAGTAAAAAATAACCAAATTGTCGATTGTCTGGACGCTGAGGCTCTAGCAGCCTTCAAACATAGCATCTGTGACGACTGTCCTGCCCGACACCTTGGCCAAGAAAAGCCGAAGTCTATGGCAGCCCTCACATCACTCATGACCCACTTTTGCGCGGGCAAAGATAGCTGGCTTGCACGCAGCAACAACAGTACCAGCGATCCTGGCACTTTCGAAGCAAAGAACAGAAACGGCAGGCCCCGACGCAACAAAAACAAGCGTCGAAGCAACACTGACAATACCAAAGACATGGCGGTCAACGCCGGATTCAGTGGCTCCAAGCCCGGTCAACGGAAGAGGCCATTCAAAAGAAACAAGGACAGCTCATCTAGCCTGGACCGAATACTCGATCATCCTTGCCAGATTCATGGCACCCCTGACAAGCCTGCTAACCATACCAACAGAAGCTGTTGGATCTTCAAATAGGCCGACAAGTTAAACGTCAAACGCACGGGGAAAGGTTCACCCAGCGACGACGACGATGAGGAGCCTCGCCCACCGAACACAGGGGGACGAAAGAAATTTCCCCCCGAAGTCAAGACGGTGAACATGATATACACTACCCACATCCCCAAAAAGGGAGCGCAAACACGAGTTAAGGGACGTCTATGCAATAGAGCCAGGCGCCCAAAAATTCAACCCGTGGTCAGCATGCCCGATCACCTTCGAACGCAGGGACCATCCGACCAGTATCCGCCATGGAGGTTCAGCCGCATTAGTCCTTGATCCAATTATCAATGGATTCCACCTCACAATAGTCCTCATGGAAGGCGGCAGCAGTCTTAATCTACTCTATCAGGACACAGTCCAAAAAATGGGTATTGACTCGTCAAGAATCAAACCCACTAAAACTGCCTTTAAAGGAGTAATACCTGGTGTAGAAGCCCGCTGCACGGGCTCAATCATATTGGAGGTCGTATTCGGTTCGCCGGACAACTTCCAAAGCGAAGACTTAATCTTCGACATCGTCCCTTTCCGCAGTGGCTTTCACGCACTGCTCGGACGAACAGCGTTTGCCCGCTTCAATGCGGTTCCGCACTATGCTTATCTAAAACTTAAAATACCAGGCCCACGTGGTGTTATAACAGTTCACGGAAACATGGATCGTTCCCTCCGAACTGAGGAACACACCGCGGCCCTAGCAGCGGAGGTATAGGTCGGCCTAATCAAGCCGAGCTCCACATTGGCATTTAAGCCACTGGACCCTGCCAAACAAGTCCGGACTACACAACAGAAGGATAGTCCAGCTCATCAGGAGCTCAAGTAGCAATCTGGCCTCTATCTTCGCCCCAATCAAACAGAAGTGTATGTACCGCGTGCTCATAATTAAGCACTAAAACACCATGGGCGACGATGGAGGCATATCGAGGATGAGGTCCACAATACGGCTCAATCGTGCCCGGACCCCCATCTATCTTTTTCTTAACTTCATTTTCTTTTTCAGGATCGTTACAACCTACATCGCCCTTTTTTGGTGTCGAAGGGCCCCTTTTCCGGCCTCTTGTGAAAACTTACTCATTAATCCTCTCAAAGGATCACACACCAAGGCAAAAAGAAGCACAGATGTAACCTAAAGGATCTTTCAAGATCACCTCCCCCAACGTTTTTAAATACTTGTACACAACTTTCCTTTGCGCTTGGCATGTAAAATAGCCTCGATGCTTATAGCAGTATCTGTACAAATACGTTTTGACGTATCAATCAGACTATAATGGAAGCAGTTTTTCGCCCAAATTACTTGGTACTAACTTATTCCTTGTGCCATATTCTTTTTTATCATTTGTTCACCATGTACAGCTCGGCCCGACCTAAATCGCCAGGGGCTCCATTCAGTCGCGTGCATCTATTAAATTTATTATAAGTCCGAACACTTTCACAAGTGCAATTCGGAGTCCCGAATTTAGCATTATATGCATCATCTCTGAATCATGTCTTGGATCAATAGTTGGGTTGCCCGGCTCCTGTGGTTACTACCTTATGTTCCGATTGTTCGGCTAAGGAAGTAAAGGGAGAACTACTGCGATTGTGTTTCTGGTTGGCCGGACAAACACCTCAGTAGAGAAAGCCGAAAACTGACTGCCATGATGCTGCGAGAACCGGTCAGCTATTCGGTGACTCAGTATAAATCTCTTGCGATTTTGTTTTCCATGTCACACGAAGGACTAGTTGAACCTGGTCAGGTGTTTACAGCGCCCGAGTTCGGATCGCTGATCAATACCAGGGGCTGCGCATATAATTCTATTGTCAAACTCCTATGGCTAAGTGAGAGTGATAAAGCCGCATAGTCTGATTGCCTGGTTCACTGCACTAGCACCTCCTTCAAGGACCAAATCATTGGGTTAAGTGTGTTTCTGTGCTGTACCGAACACCCCTGTAATATCTACGTGAGGGGCTGAAGCCAACGACTGGCCAACTCTCATATTTAATAAATGGCCGTAATGGAGGATAAATAAATTCAGATAAAACAAGACTAACATTATATGAACGCTCTGTTTTCGTTACACAGTTTGGGCATTGCGGATACAATAATTCAAACATCACGTCCTTTGAGCACAGTCCCTCTATAATACGGGATCTTTCAAGGACATCGTTGAAGTACTTCTCTGGCGTACGATGTTCCTTGCCTGCGGGCGGTCCTCCGGTTGCAAGACTAGTGGCATTCATCTTCGCCCATTGTACCTTGACACGGGCGAAGGCCATACGGGCACCTTCGATGCAGACCAACCGCTTAATAGCATCTAGCCTTGGGCAGGCATCGACCAGCTGCTTCACAAGCCCGAAGTAGCTATTAGGTATTGGTTCGGCTGGCCTAAAACGGATTATGACATCCTTCATGGCCAGCTCGACCATCCTATGCAGCTCGGTCAGCTGTTTCAGCTGATCGCTGAGGGGCAAGGGCTGCTCTGGCTCACGGTATTGTGACCAGAATAGTTTCTCTATTGAGCTCCCTCCTCGGCTAGGAAGAAATCTGCAACATCTGCAACACTTAATGGAAAATCCGCAAACGCTCCTGGAGAACTCCAAATGCGAGTCAAGAAGGTATACTTTCTCCTTACATATTTGCTTTGCATATTAAAAGTCTTACCAGCCGCGATCTTCTTTGCCTCATGGATCTCCTGATAGGCACCTTGGGCTTCAACCCGGGCCTCCTTTGCACTTTGGATCACCGTAGTAAGATCGGATTCTTGATCCGACACCTTGCGCTCCAAAGACTCATATTTCTTTATGGCGTCTGTGCGCTCTTGTTGGACTTCATCCAACCTCGCCTCATGCTTTTGGCGAGCGGTGCGTTCCTCGTCCGCCTCCTTCTTGGCTGCGGCTAGCGCACTCCTGAGGGCTTCGACCTCAGACGAGTCAGCTATGAGCATAATTATAAAGCTCAGTTAGATAACAAATTGGAACTCACATCAGTTCAGGTATGCTTCGGTATAACATACCTTGTTTTGCCTCCAGCCTCTGCTTTAGTTCGGAAACTTCGGTTGCATGCGAGGCTGCCGCCAACTTCGCAGCCTGCTCATCAACATAGACATATATGTTAGCTCCTGTGATATATTATTCGATCCTCTGCTCGGCCCTTCTTCCGGAAACGCCGAACAGAGTCTCAGGGGCTACTATCTATACACAGTTATTCCTTTTGTAAATAACCAAAAATACATTACTTCACATACCTCAAAGCCTGTTAGAAGGCTGGTGTAGGCTTGGTTCAAACCGCTTTTGGCAGATCGAACCCTTTCAACCACCATACCCATCAAGGTACGGTGCTCCTCCACAATGGAAGCACCTCGAAGTGTTTCCATCAGAGTGTCCGGCGCCTCTAGATTAATAGAGGACACTGGTGGAGATGGCACACACCCCCTCCCTTGAAGAGGGTGATTGTTCTGATTCCGGAGTCGTATTGGTCTCCATAGGGGTGGATTTCCCCCTCTCTTCGGCAAAAGATGTATTACCCTCTGCTGCCACCTTCACGGTCTCCCAAGATAGCACTTCGGTGTTATCCCGGGCAGTGGGTGGAGAGATTTGCGGAGGTGACTCACTCTCCATCGCATTCGTCCCTAGCGAGTTCCCGGATGACGATGACCGTTGGGGGAGATCGCAAGTCGGGCTATAATGCGCACTTCAGCATGATTAAATAGTAAGGTATAAAATCTGATATGTATATGGTGTCTTCAGATACTTACGATTCAGCCGAGGGCTTCGACCTGGGGCGCCGCTTTGGGGTGGCATTGGCATCCGATTCAGAATCATCTGAAAATGAGGGTTTTCCCTTCTTGGCCGCCTCCGCCTCCAGATCCCCGGGAGCCCACCTTTCTCCCCCCCCCCCTCTTGGGGGAAGAGTTACTTTCTTCCTCCTTTACGTCTTCGTCATGGGAGGAGGAGGCTTTGGAGTCTTCGGACATAGCGTCTGAAGTACCCTTACGATGGAGACCACCTCCGGTCTCCTTGCCCTTCTTCTTGGCCTTCATCGCCGGCGCCTGATACGGCGCTGGAACTAGCATCTTGGCCAGCAAGGGAGTGGCCTGGTCCTGTGGCAGCGGAGCCGAACAGCTGATCTGCTCCGCCTTCTTTGTCCAGCCCTGTGGAATTAAGAGGGTTCAATATACTCCTTGGAATTGCAAATAAAAAGTTATTATAAAACTTACGGGAGAGGCTGGACGCGCGCAGTTATAGCCACGGTCTTCGGTTGACTCCGGCCACGACTTTTGAGTCTTGAAGAGCAGTTTCCACATGTCTTCGTGCGTCGTGCAGAAGAACCGTTGCAGAGTCCGAGGACCGGCCGGGTCGAATTCCCACATATATTGACACCGGCGTTTACAGGGGAGAATCCGGCGAAAAATCATCACCTGAATCACGCTGGGGAGGCTAGTTTTCTTGTTTATCACGTCCTTGATGCGGCTCTCCAGCGCTGTCACCTCGTCAGGTGATTCCCAATCTAGGCCCTTATTAAGGCAGGATGTAAGCCGCATCGGAGGCCCAGATTTGAACTCAGGTGCGGCGGCCCATGTGGCGTCGCGGGGTTCCATGATATAGAACCACCCTTGCTGCCTTCCTTTGACGCTCTCCACAAAGGTCCCTGTTGGCCAATTGATGTTGGGGAGCTTGCTTACCATGGCTCCACCGCACTCCGCATGTTGGCCCTCGACCACCTTTGGCTTCACATTGAAGACCTTGAGCCATAGGCCGAAGTGGGGAGGGATGCGGAGGAATGGCTCGCACATAATGATAAACGCCGAGAGATTGAGGAAGGAATTTGGGGCTAGATCATGAAAATCTAGCCCATAGTAGAACATGAGACCGCGGACAAAAGGATGAATGGGAAACCCTAGTCCGGGAAGGAAATGGGGGATGAACACTACCCTTTCATTGGGCTCCGGAGCGGGAACGATCTGCTTTTTGGCAGGAAGCCGATGGACTATGTCCGTGGCTAGGTACCCAGCTTCTCGGAGCTCCGTGATGTCCTCCTCTGTAACAGAGGAGGCCATACACTTGCCCTGCACTCCAGATCCGGACATGACTAGGAGTGCTTGGTGGCGAGGGAAAGGATTGAGACTTGGGCGTTGGAGCTCGAATGGTGGGTGGGCAAAGGAGGAAGAAGGCGTGGGGTAAAAAGACGGACCCTTATCTTCTTATAAAGGCAGTGGATGTCAAGCGCCCCCTCACAAGCCTTAAATCTCGCCTATTCCCGAGGGGACGTGTGAACGGCACGGTTGGATAACCCAAACCCTCATTATGATAATCCCGTGATAAGGGGACACGATCTCTGCTTTGACAAGACGTGCCAAGGGTCGTGCCTTGAAATATGAAATGAGGTTGTGAGACGGTTTAGATTCTAACCCGGCCAGGACATAACGCCTCGCTGGAAAAATCGCCTGTGGACGTGGCTTATTTCATTTCAAATACTTTTGCCCTTACAGTTTAAAGCTATAATTGTTTAATAAAGCCAGATACAATTGTTCTGTGTGGAGGACTGCGTTGAAGTATTCAGAGAAGGAACCTGCCTTGCAATGTTGAAGACCACCTGCATGCCGAACACATCGTCATTGAAGCCTGGTTCAGGGGCTACTAAGGGAGTCCTGGACTAAGGGGTCCTCGGGCGTTCGGGCTATGTGATGTGGGCCGGACTGATGGGCCATGAAGATACGAGATAGAAGAACCTTCCCCGTGTCTGGATGGGACTCCCCTTTGCGTGGATGGCAAGCTTGGCGTTTGGATCATGTATTTTCCTTCTTCTGTAACCGACTCTGTACAACCCTAGATCCCTCCGGTGTCTATATAAACTGGAGGGTATAGTCCGTAGGGCACAATCAAAACATACAGGCTAGACATCTAGGGTTTAGCCATTACGATCTCAAGGTAGGTCAACTCCTGTAACCCCTATATTCATCATAGTCAATCAAGCAGGAAGTAGGGTATTACCTCCATTAAGAGGGCCCGAACCTCGGTAAACATCGTGTCGCCTGCCTCCTTGTTACCTTCGATCCTCAGACGCACAATTCGGGACCCCCTACCCGAGATCTGCCGGTTTTGACACTGACAGAGTGCAGATGGGCTGGGCCGGCACTGTGCTGCGGCTGGGCCGTCGCACAGTGCCACTTTCTCTTTTCTTTTCTTTTATTTTATTTTCTGTTTTGCTTTATTTATTTCTGTTTTTTTATTTCCAATAGCAAATGAATTTTATTAAATATGAGACTTTGCCCAAAATTAGTGATGCAATTTTAGACACGGCCACAAAAAAATTGGGAGCTATTCAAAATAGTTTGTAATTCTCATAATTTAGGAAAGCATTTTAAATTACTGTTTGACCATGTTTTAATTGTTTTATGGCATTTAAGTATTATATAATATGTTGGTTTCTGCATGATAATGATCAGGGGAATTTGTGAAATACTGCATACATTTTATTTTATATTTGAATTTGACTATGGTTTTTATCAAGTGGCAATTTGTCTTAGTTAAACCCGATGACATGACATCATTAATGTGAGTCACTGTAGCATGCCACTGGGGGTGTTACACCAAACTTTATAAATAAAACCACCTAGCAAAGTAGCGACAAGCAACCAAAGAGACGATAGAGCACAAGAGTAGCACCCACTTGGGCGACAAATACGAAAGCCCAACAGGTATGGCACGCAGGCCAGGATAGTTCACGGCACGTGGGATAGTCTGTGTACTAGCTAGAATGGAATTGCCTTGTTCATCTGTGAGAACCACCCTTGTAGATTCTCGTTCTACAAAACCAGAGTTCATATTTAGAAAATGGACGTAAAAACTCGGATAAAACCCGCCTAAAAACAAAGTATGAGACAAAGAAAAAAAACAATCAGAAACAACCCAAAACCAGTTGAAGGACCCTACTTATAGAAACCAAGGACCAGAGGGGTGTGCGTTGTGCACGAATACAACTTTATTTGGCCTTGAGTGCCAATTAGTAGTTTTTTAGGGTACCAATTAGTATTTTCTAATCACGTGTGCATTCCGCAAAAGGGAAATACATTTCTGTTTAGAGCGGCTCCCATGAGTGCTCCTATACGCCGCTCGCTGCGGCAAGAAGTCGCCGTTTCGCACAGGAGGAGGTTCGCCTGGGCCGGCCCATTCGCTGTCCTTTGCCGAATGAAAGAGATGCCAAAAATAAAGGGAGGGACAGTTCTGGAATCGAACCCACAATCTCTTGATGTGCACACTATGCCCTAGCCACTCCACCAGGTGAGCTATATCTGAAAGAGTGGCGGCGCCAATATAAAAATACGAAACAGAAGTAGCAAAGAAAAAAAACAAGTTCACAAAATTCCATAAAACTTGCGGGCGAGGGATTCAACATGCGGGTAGCATTTTTATAATTTAAAGAACTAATTTTGAAAACATGAACCTTTTTTCAATTTGTGCACAAATTTAAAAAAACTATAATGTTTCTTCAATATGTGAACAACTTTAGAAAAAGGAACATTTTTCTTTAAAATTCGCAAACATTATTGACTTTTGAACAAAAATTAAACATGAGAACATTTTTTTGCATATGTGAACAGATTTTGAAACCAAAAGTATTTTTTTCAATTTGTGAACAAATTTGAATAACAGGAAGAATTCTTGAAATTCCTTAACATCTTTGAATTTGTAAATAACAATTGGAACACTTTTTTAAAATTCCCAAAAAATTTGTATTTGCAAACAAAATTTAAACATGTGTCATTTTCTGAATTTGTGAACAAATTTTGAAACTGGGATTTTTTTTGAAACAAAATAATTTTTGTTTTGTGAAATAACATAAAAAGGTGAACAATTTCTGAAACAAAACGAACAAATTTTTCAAGCATGAACATTTTTTGAATCTTTAGAACAAATCTTGAAATGGAGAACAAATTTGGAAGCACGAACATTTTTTGAATCTTGAGAACAAATTTTGATACAGAGAACAATTTTGAAAAATCCTGAACAAAATTGGAAGCGCGAACATTTTTTGAGTGCGTGAACAAAAAATTGAAATCCGGTACATTTTTTGAATTTTGAAAGTTTTGAACTTTTTTGTGTAACAAGAACATTTTTTTAATTTTGAGAACAATTTTTAAAAATCTGAACATTTTTTGGAAACACGAACAAAATTTTCAATATTTTCAAAAAAAATGAAAAAAAGGAGAAGAAAAAAACAAAAGAAAGAAAAGAAACAGAAAAAATGAAAAAAAAAACAGAAATAACTATAAACGAAAAGAAGAAATAAAATAAAAAAAGAAAACCAGAAAACCCGGTTGAAGAACCTTCTAGAAGGTTCCCAAAACCGGCCAGGAACCATCCCGAAGGTTCCCAAAACCGGAAAGAGATCCAACGTGAAAAAGAGCTAACTGGGCCGGCCCAGTTCCTATCGAACCTGTGCGGTAGGTCGACAATTCGCCGCAGAATGCGGCGAATAGGGTTTTCCGGCTCCCATGGCAGGGACGACCATGCGGCACCTCCTCACGTTTCTGTCGCCACATTGGCCCACCAACCCAGGGCTTTCGTGACCCATATATCCTTCTTAACACAACTCAGCCCAGACCGGCGTTCGATTTTATTTTCGTTTTGCTTCAGGGCCAGCCATCGCTCCTATTCTCTATCCACCTTGCGGATTATTATTTGTTTAGGGCATATCTAGATGTGCCTTAATTATGCCACATCTAATGGCACAAGCAAGCATGGAAAGGAAAAGGAAAAAAATATCCACACGAATCTTCGTGTATGACCAATGATATAGGACTTAAATGTGTAATATTTATGGCACATCTAGATGTGCTTTAGCAAAAATGTAGTATTATTTTTCTTGTAGAATATGGCTTGGAGCTATATTCTGTCGAGATCAAATGGATCCCGGTCCAGTTTAGCTCATGTCAAAAACCGAGAAAACTCAACTTAAATAAAAACTATAGTTAATTCATAGTCAACTTCTGAGTCGTTTCCAATATCTTTTGCACCATACGTGATATATCTATTTCAGACTAGAAACGAAACTTGATTCTAACACGACCATACCCAGGAATTGGGGGACATAACCATAATTTGTGCCAAAAGACACTTCATGAACAAGGTCATTCAAAAAAAAAGAACACCAAACACACGACATGGCTCATGTCGTCGTGACCCACTAATCACGGTCGGGGGTTGACTCTTGCATCCAGAAACAACCATGACCGTCCATCTTTATCCCTCATCCAGCAGCAGCCACAACGTGGCCATCCAGCCATCACGTTCGTCCTCCTTGTCAAGCAGCCACTGACACGGTTGTGTCGATGAAATGACCCTTACCATCTCAATCTCCCCTCGAAACCTGCTTCATGGATCTTGTCGTGGCAACCCACAAATGACACTTGGGGTGGACTCGCACATCCAACAGCAACCATGCCCACCCCCATCTTATAACTCGTCTAGCAGCAGCACGCCCTGGGCATCCGATCGCTGCGTTCGTCCTTCTTGTCAAGCAACAACTGCCACAGTTTGTGTCGATGAAATGAACTCGGCCATCTCAATCTTCCCTGGAAACTCGCTTGAATCCTAGACTCCCGAAACACCACAGAACCGATGGAAGGGAGGGCACAATTCATACCTTAAATGTAAGAATACGCCACCACTCGTCAGACCTGCCATGGATATCGTTGTCGACAACAATCCACAAATCACATCCGGGGTGGGCTCGCAGATATGCAGCACCGTTCTCCTGCGACTACCGAAGACGAGATGGAGCATTGTGATGGCGACGAAGAGTGCATGAAGCCATTACGGCGACGGAGGCACATGGCACAAGTGAAAGAGAGGGAATGGAAAGAATGAAGAGCGGCGGACCCAAAGGGAATCTTCTCAAATGAATCTAAGGCCTAGTTCTTTTGCAGGATTCTCCCGGGATCTGCCCCTCTCTAGCTTTTCCTAGGAACTTTGACCCCCTTTTGTTTTACAATCCTACCTAATTGGACTCTAACTAGATAGGATTGTAAAACAAATGGACTTAAAAATTCTGAAGAATCTGGGTAGTGGTCAGATTCTGGGAGAATCTGACAAAAAAACTGGGCCTAACTTCTGTCTGTCTTGAGTCTTGACGCAGTCAAAATAATCAGTGCCCTACCGTATGACGCTCGATCCGATCCAATGGCCCATATGGCGTCGCGCGTGGAAGCAGCACCGTCAACGTGCGCTCGTTTATCCTTTCTGATTATATCACAGACAGCTGGCAGAACGTATATCGAACCAAAAACACCGGGCCAGCCCAGCTGCCACGGTCAACAATCATCGAGAAGGCCGCGAGGGGGGACAAGACGACGGGAGAGCTCTTCGGCCGTCCGCAGACATCGTTGTCGCGTTACACCACACCGGATGCTACGCACACTCGCGCCGGACAGCGAACCGCCGAGCCGGCCGCGCTCTCTCGCACCGAATCCCTGCATCTTTGAACCGAGCATTGTGAGCGGCCCATCTCCAAAGGCCGAAGCGCCCCACGCGACCCCGAAATTCCGATACAGCCATGGCACGAAAGCAACGGTCATCATCAGGTTCCGCCGGCACATCACACGAGTGACACCGATTGATGCGACTGTTCCGCAGCGACGTCATGGGCCGGTGGACATAAAAAAATTACTACGGTGATCGGGTTCGGGTGGTAAAACCGCGGCGGCAGAAGCTTTTGTGCATTGACCGTACGGTGGCGGGTCGCGCGAAGTTATCTGAACCTGGGGAGCAACGAGCACCGGAGTTACTACTCCTACTAGTGTACCACCTGCAGCGTTGACGGGATTCATGCCGACGATAAGGAGGAGGAGGACGCGATGTTTCTTTGCATTGACCGAGACGGGTCGACCCTGCACGCTAATATCGGCACGCAACGTCCAGGCGCGAGGCGTCAATCAATCAACCGGTGCGCCAGCGACGTCTGATTTCTCAGTCAGCTCTGCGCGCCAGCGCCAGGAGGTTGAGGTTGATCCTGATGTGGCCTCGCCTGCCCAAAGTCTGGCACTTCCAGGGCGCGCGCCGAGCCAAAGCTCGCGGACCGGGCCGTGTCCAGTTGGCGCCGTCCTCGGGGCAAGAAGGGCACCGCCATGGCCAGCAAGCGACAAGCCCGGGCATGTGCGCGCGATCTCACGGCACCAGAGCGACGCATGTGCGCGCGATCTCGCGGCCGCCGCATGAGACACGATCACGGTCTCACACACACGGCCGCCCGTAACGCCCCGCGATCAGAAACGGCGAAGGACCAGGAAAGTACAGCGAGGCAGCGGGGAAAAGCCGAAAGCGGCACCCTTTCTGCTGCCCAGGGAGCACAACGGCAAATCCACATGCTTACCACCCGGCCTAAGCTAATCCGAGTCTCAGCCGCGGAATGGGAATAAGATACTATCGGGGGATCAGGGATCCCTGATGATCATCATCATGATAAATACCCTCTGATTTTGCAGGCACATGGAATCGAGCGGGGAAAAAATAACAGAGAATGTCGAGCAAGAGAAGGAAAAATAACGGAGAATGTCACGCGAGGAACATGCGTAGATTCTGATTCGAAGACGCCGGTCGGTTCCTGCCCATAGCTATCAACTCCTGGTTTGTTTCTATACAAGAAAAGATCAACACTTACTAAGGTGATGTTTGTTTCTCTAGTCCTAGGACTTTTTCTAGTCTCTGGGACTTTTTGAAAAAGACTCTTAAGGAGGTGCTTCTAAGGACTTTTAGTAAAAAGTCTCAAAAAAGTCCCACCATGTTTGGTTTGCTAGGGATTTTTTCTAGTCCTTACACCAAAAAAGTCCCTGGAAACAAACACCCCCTAAGTGCACGACGGCAGAAACAAAAGTTGTGCTACTAGTATATGCTGAGGCACAACGCACAAAACACAGCACAATACAGTCGTTTTCTAGTCCGTCCTGCGTGTAGAAAACTGAAGGCCAGGGGCAGGGGGCGGCTCATACAGTGCCTGCAGAGTGCAGACCCGAGGCATTATTTTCCCCCCAAAGCGTTGAGCTGGAGCCCGCGACGGTTGCCTTGGATACGTGCGCCACAGGGGATCCAAAGAAGAGACGAACGTGCACATATCCAAGCTTGGTAAGAGGCCATAAACTAACCTGAGGCCCTACACAAAGCGCAGAAACCCTGCCGGCCTAGGGAAAACGTGATGTGCCTTCGAGTACTGTTGAATCTGCACCTACTGAACACGACCTTCTCACGCACAAGCAACAGGGAGGCGCATGCCAAACAAGCAGAGCATGGATTGCACATGCCACGCAATGACACCGGTGTGAGTCCTTCAAACATCTCTTTCTTCTTACCATAGAGAAAAGAAAACTAACTCAAGAGAATTCATCTAGGTCCAGGAGTACTACTAGTACTTGCTACAACTGCAAACATCGAATAACGGAAGAGGAAGACTATTTTTTCCTTGCAACGCATGGCGTTCTCCAGTGAAAAGGGAGAAGAATATGGCGTGACCAAACAGGGAAATTTTGAACGGTTCGCTTTCCCTCTTCCTGTCCCCCTCACCGCGGGCGCTTGGCTTGCTCAGTCACAGCTGTTTCTTGGCATCCGTCTCCTCGTCCTGTCCGTCCCCGCAGCTGTCCTTGCCGGCCGGCCCTTTCCCTTCCTTGGGGCTCTCCAGGGCCCTCTTCTCTTCCTCTTCGTCGTTGTCCTTCGCCGCCGCCGCCGCCGCCGCCTTGCCGCCGTCGAGACGCCGCTTCTCGGCGCGCGTTTTCAGGACCTCCAGCAGCTCCTCCATCGCCCTCTCCTTCCCGTTCCTCCGGTTCTTGATCAGCACCTCGCTCACGTCCGCCGGCGTGATCTCCGCCGCCTCGATCCATTCCCCCAGCCCCCGCATCACCTCGGCGCCGTCGTCCGCGGCGGATTCGAGACAGAGGTAGTTCTTGAGGAGGATCTTGAGCGCCGGGAACGTGCAGTAGCTCATGAAGACGTGCATGTCCATCCGGCCGGACCGGAGCAGCGCCGGGTCCAGCTTCTCGATGTGGTTCGTGGTGAAGACGAAGATGCGCTCCGACCCGCAGCACGACCACAGCCCGTCGGTGAAGTTGAGCAGGCCGGAGAGCGTGATCGACCGACCCGACGCCGCCCCCGCGTCCTGGTCGATCGCGCCGTCTAGGGTCGGCCGCGGCTTCGGGGCCGGAGGCAGGGCCGCCCGGTTGGTGATGTCGACGGAGCAGTCGATGTCCTCGATCACGATGATGGACTTGGACGTGGTCTTCATGAGCAGCTTCCGCAGCTCGGCGTTGCTGCTCACCTCGGTGAGCTCGAGGTCGTACACGTCGTACCCGAGGAAGTTGGCCATGGCCGCGATCATGCTGGACTTGCCTGTCCCCGGCGGGCCGTACAGGAGGTACCCGCGCTTCCAGGCGCGGCCCGTGCGCTCGTAGAACGAGCTGCCGGCGGCGAAGTCGCGGAGGTCGGCCATGATGGACGCCTTGCGGTCGGGGTCCATGGCGAGCGTGTCGAACGTGCTGGGGTGCTTGAAGGGGACGGGGTCCCACGGGAGGCCGCGCGAGTCCATCGCCCCGCCGCGCGCGTTGGTGTACAGCAGCCGGTCCTGGCTCCGGCGGCGGATCTCCTGCGCCGTGGCGAGGATGTGGTCGAGGTAGGCCGGCAGCAGCTTCTCCCTGTCGCCGCGGCGGATCCGGAGCGTGAACCGGCGCTTCTCCTCGGGGAGCGGGCGCCAGGAGAAGCCAGGGGACTGGCGCGGCGCCACCACGTGCTCCCACGTGACGGCCGCGCCGCGGAAGGCGTCGACGACGCGGTCGCTGCCGGCGAGCCCGAAGGTGAAGGAGGTGGCGTTGTGCGGGCGCGTGAGGCTGAGCCGGGCCCCCGACGCCGGCGCGGCCGTGCTGCTGAGGTAGAGCTGCACGGCGTCGTAGATCTCGTTGTTGCTCATCCCGTCCGTCTCCGTGACGTCGAAGTAGCAGTAGGGCGAGAAGGCCCGGGTGAGGCGCCCGAGCAGCCGCGCCAGCGCCGCCCGCAGCTCCGCGGGGAACACGGCGTGCAGCACCCCTTGCAGGAACGCCAGCGCGCCCATGAGCGACGCCAGCATCGTCCAGTACTCCTTCATGATCGGTCACCCCGCCTCTCTTGCACCCGGCCTGGACTTGGAAGAAGAAACGCGAGGGGGGATGGGAACCGACTGAAACGGCGAGGTTGGCCTTGGACAAGTTTTCCAAGGAAGGGTCAGGGGGGGCGAGGGTTTTATAGGAGGAGAGGCTGACCTGTGCTGGAGAAGAAGGATTATTTTAGGGGGAAATGAAAGATGAAGCCTTGTGTGAGTAGGCCATGGCCTCAGAGCAAGGTCGCCATCGATGGAGATGTGGTACAATAAATTATTGGAAGTATAGGCAGGCAATGCAGCGAAGAAGGGTGGGCATGCATGCACAAACCATGAGAGATCTTCACTCTGGACCGAGAGGGGGATATGGACCTGCATATGGATCCTATTGGGTTTGGTAGATGGTTGACAACAAGGGTGAAAAGCGAGCAAAAACTTTCGGCTTTTTGGGACAAAAAAGAGAAACGGGGAGAAAATAGAAAAACAGAAATAGAAACAGATCTTTTTTACATGGAAATGGAACCGTGTTTTTCGGTGAAACGGAAAACGGAACGAGAAGTCTGATAGTAGAGAGAGCTGAAAATGGAGCGGAAACGTTCCGCTTCTTCGATGAAAAAAAGAAAACGAAGAGGAAATATGGAAACGGAAACAGAAACGCAAATGTTTACGCAGAAACGGAGACAAAAGGGAACCATGTTTTCTGGCGGAACGGACACGGAAACTAAACTTTTTGTTTCCATGAATATGGAATTTCCCTTTTTACTATAGGTCTACGACTGTTTGGCAGCTCAACCATCGAATAACACACAATGACACACAATAATCAAAATGACCCATGTGAGGCAAACTTCTACTGGCTCTAATAGCACGCATGAATTTAGCGAGTCTATATGCAGTTGTCCTGTACTACCACAATACTATGTTAAGTCGCTAATCTAACCATATTATTTTTATAGCCATGTTAACAGTTGATTAAGTTTGTTGGTTTTTGTATTTTCTTCATGATTCAAGAGTTTTTAAAATTTTGTTCAACACCCCTTGTCGTCGCCATGCCTGCTCCATATTCGCTCCATTTTTGTTTCCGATAGTATCTGCTTCCATATTCCGGGGATTTTGTATTCGTTTCCTCTTTCACAAAAAAAAATAAGGTAACACCCAGTCCCGTTCGTTTTCGCTCCGTCTTCATCCTTAGCTACAACATAGATTTTTTTTGTTGAACCTCGGAGGCATTGGGAATTCGAGATCAGTGTGCAAAATCTACTAAGGGCCTTTTTATTCACTATAGGAATTAAAAAAACATACTCCTAGTAGGATTACAAGGTCATGGACATATTTATCGAAAAAGGCTTTCACCCCGCTTTATCGAAGGCTTTCGCATCGGAGTATCTGGACCCTTATGAATTTTCTCCATGTTTGTTGTTTGATTTGTAGAACTAAATCTTAAGATTTCTTTTATAAATTTGGACAAACCATAGGATTTTCTTCATAGGGGTTTTTTGCACTCAGAAGATATGGAAAAAATCACATGTTTTATCTATGGTGCAACGACCCAAATTTAGTGTAATATAAATCCTACAGAATTTGAGTAGACACGACATTACAATCCTGCATTTTCTATTTATGTAATTGAAAATTGAAAACCAGACAAATTGAAAACACCCTTAGGAGTTCCTTACTGGGAAGTTGATGGGTACCCCTCTTGTAAAGGCTTTCTTTCTTTCTTCTATGTTACGTGCATATATTTTGCAACAATCTTAATATGGCAATGCTCTTAATTTGTTCCAATTAATTGCACATACTAAACTTGGGTGTGGTGGTTGATACCATATAAACTCCACACCTTACAAACCTGGTATGGTTTAAACCCAAATCCTTATGTTCCCTTAAGAACAATTTGTATTTGCACTTTGTACATAAAAATGATATGTGATTCAAGTTAGTCTAGGGTTTTGTTCTTGAGTAAATGGACCTCATGGCAGCTTACCCTATATTAAATATCCTGCCACGTTTTATCACTTAGTTGTTACATTGTGATGGCTTTTATCATTCACCGTTGGGCCACACTACCACATGACCTAAATAGGACATAGCCTTTGTGGACTCCCTCCTACCCATCCCGCTCCTCTTCCCCTTGTCACGAGCAAACATGAGTGACATATTGCACGCCAGGAAACCCATACACATAGTCATTAAGGTGCATTGGATGATGTAAAAACATTGATCAAGATTCAGTGAGCTTTTGTAAAGTATCAATTCCATTGGATCAAGCGCCATATTTAATAATCATGTGATGAATTGAGCTTGAATTGACTACCCTTTCAGCGATAATGCCTTGCAACACATAGGTCCGTCTTACCATTTTGGTAAATTAGTAAGGTATGATAAAAGTTGTACCAAGATGACTTTTTAAGGGGTGAAATGTGGCAAGCATTGTTACAAGGTTAGGGTTAGGGAGTAAAATTCATAATTTAACTATGATACTCTCTATTTGCCAAATTATAGTGCATAATATGTTGTAACAACTATAATTTGTAAATTTTGACCATATTTATAGATTATTTTTATAAATTTGGTCAAAGTTTACAGACTTTGATTGCTGAAAAATATTATATGCACTATAACTTGGCAATTGAGTTGTCCTTCTATAGAAAAAGATAATGCTTAAGCGTAATTAATGTGGACAAAGGCGTATTGATCAACCATGTGTTGTCATAGAATGTTTCTTGTGAGCATCTCCGATAGTTTGTGTTACATTGATGGTAAAGTTGTTCATAACATTCACCAACAATCCATGGTACAAATACTCTGCTAGAATATGTCTAAGAGCATCTCCAACAGCAAATCAAAATTTTGGTGACCAAAAATTGAATTTAGGGAAGGAGAGAGAGGGTTTTTGGTCTCAAGAAATTTTTCTACTTTTCCAGCAGGCCAAAGGCTGGTGACAAATTTTTTAAAAGCAAATGAAACATGAACATGAGCACATAGTCCATTGCATAATTTAATCTCTACTACTAAATATTGCGGATCATCCTCAACAACCTTCACCACATAGGCATCATCATCGTGTCTGCCTTGAGACGAGCCTCGGCCTTGAGGTACTCCTTGTCATCACGAGCGACAACCTTAAGCTAGGGGAGAGGAAGGTGCTACTTGTGAGCCGCTTTGGGATTTCCCCGAAGAAGAGAGGATGATGCAGTACATCAGAGATAAGTATTTCCCTTAGTCAAGAACCAAGGTTATCAATCCAGTAGGAGAAGCACACTAAGCCTCGCGAACAACACCTGCACACACAAAAGAAATACTTGCACCCAACGCAAACAAGGGAGTTGTCAATCCCCTCGGCAGTTAATTGCAAGGATTAATTCTCATAGTGGTAGGTAATAAAGTAAATTGCAATGAAATAAAAGAAATAAAATCACATGAAGGTATTTTTATGTTTTTATATGTGATAAAAGTAGACCCCGGGGCCATAGTTTTCACTAGAGGCTTCTCTCCTGAACACATAACATACGGTGGGTGAACGTATTACTGCTGGGCAAATGATTGAAAAGCGCATAGTTATGACGATATTTAAGGCAATGATCACGTATATAGGTATCACGTCCGAGACAAGTAGACCGACTCCTACCTGCATCTACTACTATTACTCCACCAATCGACCGATATCCAGCATACATTTATGGTATTAAGTATAAAACAGAGTACTGCCTTAAGCAAGATGACATGATGTAGACAAATTAAACCCAATCAATATGAATAAACCCCATATTTTTTACCCTTAATAGCAACAATACAAATACATGTATGGTCCCTTTCTGTCACTAGGATATAGAGCACCGCAAGATTGAACCCATTACAAAGCACCTCTCCCACTGAAGATAAATCATTCTAGTTGGCCATCTAGCTACTAGCTATTGACCCGTAGGTATGTGGTGAACTACTCATGCATCATAAGAAGGCGGCAAGTATGATGTAGAAGTCCTTCGTAATCGATTCCCCCACGACAGAGTACCGGACAAGGCCTCTAGATGGGATCGCGGAAGAACAGAAACTTGTGGCGGTGGATAAAGTGTTTTGGTTGGCTCCCTCTTGGTTTCCTCATTTTCAAGAATTTATAGAGGTGGAATTAGGTCAGACAAAGCCACGAGGAGCCCACAAGGCATCAAGGCGCACCTACCCCCTGGGCGCGCCCTATTGCCTTGTCATCTCCTTGTTTGCCTTATGGTCTCCTCCCGAAGATTCTAGGGTCTCTCTTGTTCAAAAAAATCGTCCAAAAGTTTCATAGCGTTTGGACTCCGTTTGGTACTGATTTCCTGGAAACAAAAAACATGCAAAAAACAACAATTGACACTAGGCACTGGGTTAATTGGTTAGTACCAGAAACTGATATAAAATAGCATATAATTGCATATAAAACATCCAAGATTGATACTATAATAGCATGGAACAACAAAAATTATAGATATGTTGGAGACGTATCAAGCACCCCCAAGCTTAATTCCAGCTCGTCCTCGAGTAGGTAAATGATAAAAACATAAATTTTGATGTGGAATTCTCCCTAACATGTTTATCATGTAATCTTTCTTTTATGGTATGAATATTAAGATCCGAATGCTTCAAAACAATAGTATATAGTTTTACATAAATACATCAATACTCGGGCATACCAATAAACAATCATGCCTTTCAAAATAAAAATGCGAAAGAATGCTATCCATAAAAAATCATATAGCCTTGTCATGCTCCATCTTCTTAACACAAAATATAAATTATGTACAACCCCAATGCGAGTGAAGATATTTGGTTCATTCTTTTTAATGCACTTCAGCCTTTTCAACCCCCACGCAATACATGAGCATAAGCCATGGACATAGCACTACGGGTGGAATAGAGTGCAGTGGTAGAGATTAATAAGGGGAAGACAAAAATGATGATAGTCTCACATCTACGCGGCTAATCAACAGGCTATGGAGATGCCCATCAATTGATGTCAATGAGAGGAGCAAGGATTGCCATGCAACAGATGCACTAAGAGCTATAAGTGTATGAAATCTCAAACTGAAAACTAAGTGGGTGTGCATCCAACTTGCTTGCTCATGAAGATCTCGGGCATTTGAGGAAGCCCATCATCGGAATATACAAGCCAAGTTCTATAATGAAAAATTCCCACTAGTACATGAATGTGACAACATAGGAGACTCCCTATATAAAAAACATGGTGCTACTTTGAAGCACAAGTGTGGAAAAGGAATCATCAGTAGGACAATGCTCTAATTTTCTCTTCTTCTTTTTCTCTTATTTTTTTGTTGGGCTCTTTTTGGCCTCTTTTTTTTTCATTTCCTCACTAGGACAATGCTCTAATAATGATGATCATCACACTTTTATTTACTTACAACTTGATAAAACTGAAACATATGACTCTATATGAATGCCTCTGGCAGTGTACCAGGATGTGCAATGATACTAGCGTAACATATATGATTATGATGAACGATGGCTGAGGCACAACTACTATGTTGGCTATATGATCATTGAAAGCAATATGACAAGACAATGTATGTTATAATAACGGAACGGTGGAAGTTGGATAATAATATATCTCAGAATGGTTATGGAAATGCCATGATAGGTAGGTATGGTGGCTGTTTTGAGGAAGATATAAGGAGGCTTATGTGTGATAGAGCATATCATATCACGGGGTTAGTATGCACCGGCGAAGTTTGCATTAACTCTCGAGGTGAGAAAAGGCAATGCACGGTACCGAAGAGGCTAGAAAATTGTGCAAAGGTGAGAGTGCACATAATCAATGGACTCACATTAGTCATAAAGAACTCACATACTTATTGCGAAAGTCTATTAGCGCTCGAAACAAAGTACTACTATGCATGCCCCTACGGGAGAGGTTGATAGGAGTTAACCATTGCGCGCCCCCTACCTCCACGCAAAGAAAGACACTCAGTAAGAAATTGTGCCCCAACTTAGCATAACGAGAGACTATACATGCATGCTTCGGGAATCACAAACCTTAACACCAATATTCTTACTAAACCATAATTATTCACTAGTACAACCCACATATTACCATCTATATCGCAAAACTATTGTAAGGAATCAAACTTATCATATTCAGTGATCTACATGGATTTTTTTATTATATCCCTCTTCAATACCCATCATATCAGGACCAATTTCATAACCAGTACATGCTGCCATTACTATTCATTAGACTCTCAAAAATATATAAGTGAAGCATGAGAGTGCAACTATTTCATTAAAATATAACCATCCTCGTGCTCTAAAAGATATAAGTGAAGCACAAGCAACTGCCTAGCTCAAAAGATATAAGCGAAGCACATAGAGGATTCTAACAAATCGTGAATAAATGTGTGTTCCTCTCAAAAGATGTGTGCAGCAAACAATGATTGTGGAAAACTAAAAAGCAAACAAAGCAAAGACTACTACAATACATGACGCTGCAAGCAAAACTCATATCATGTGATGAATAAAAATATAGCTCCAAGTAATATACCGATGGATTGTAGACGAAAGAGGGGATGCCATCTGGGCATCCCTAAGCTTATATGCTTGGTGGTCCTTGAATATTACCTTGGGTGCCTTAGGAATACCCAACCTTGGGGTCTTGCAGCTCCTTATTTCCTTCATCCATTGTGATCTCACCCCAAACTTGAAAACTTCAGCACACAAAACTCAACAGAAACCTCGTGAGATCCATTAGTATAACAAGTAAATCATAAACTTTAGGTACTATTGTAAACCCATTCATATTTTATTATTGCATAATAGCTACAGTATTCTAACTTCTCCATGACTTATACCCCCCCTCCCGATATAATCCATATCATCATTAAAACAAGCAAACTGTGCAACGAAAACATAATCTTTCAAAAACAGAACAGTCTGTAATGCTCTAAACAAATGCAATACTTCTGTAACTCCAAAAATTCTGAAAATTTAGGAAAACCTAGGAAATTTGTATATCAATTATGTATATAGGCATCACGTCCGAGACAAGTAGAAAGACTCCTACCTGCATCTACTACTATTACTCCACCAATCGACCGCTATCCAACATGCACCTATGGTATTAAGTATAAAACAGAGTAACACGTGCAGCAAGATGACATGATGTAGACAAAGTAAACCCAATCAATATGAATAAACCCCGTCATTTAACCCTTATTGGTAACAATACAAATATGTGTCTTGTCCCTTTCTGTCACTGGGATATAGAGCACCACAAGATTGAAAACATTACAAAGGACCTCTCCCACTAAAGATAAATCAATCTAGTTGGCAAAACCAAACAGATAGACCAGAGAGAAATACAAAGCTATAACAATCATGCATAATAAATTTCAGAGAAGACTCAATTAATATACATGAATAATCTGATCATAAACCCACAATTCATCGGATCCCAACAAACACACCACAAAAGAAGATTACAACGAATAGGATTCCAAGAACACTGAGGAGAACATTGTAGTGAAGATCAAAGACAGATAAGAAGCCATCTAGCTACTAGCTATGGACCCGTAGGTCTGTGGTGAACTACTCACGCATCATCGGAAGGCAGCAAGGATGATGTAGAAGCCCTCCATGATCGATTCCCCCTCTGGCAGAGTATTAGAAAAGACCTCCCCATGGGATCATGGAAGAACAGAAACTTGTGGCGGCAGAAAAAGTGTCTTGGGTGGCTCCCTATTAGTTTCCCTATTTTCGAGAATTTATAGAGGTGGAGTTAGGTCAGATGGAGACACGAGGATCCCACAAGGCATCAGGGCATGCCTACCCCCTGGGTGTGCCCTATTGCCTTATCGTCTCCTCGCTTGCCTTCTAGTATCCTCTGAAGTTTCTAGGGTCAATGTCAAAAAGTTTCATACATTTGGACTCCATTTGGTACTGATTTCCTGGAAAACGAAAAGCAGGCAAAGAACAACAAGTGGCACTAGGCACTAGGTTAATAGGTTAGTCCCAAAAAATGATATAGAATAGCATATAATTGCATATAGAACATCCAAGATTGATACTATAATAGCATGGAACAATAAAACATTATAGATACATTGGAGATCTGGCAGCGATAGCAGTAGTGGGCAGTTGCATTCGACCGACGTGGTTAGAATCTAACCTATGGCGGCACATCTGGTTGCAGGGAACTTGGATCTAGTGACAAAGAGCTTTGGTGCCAATGGAATTGGGCGACAGTGGCTGATGACCCACAAGTATAGGGGATCAATGATACGTCTCTGTGGTATCTATAATTTTTGATTGTTTCATGCCAACATTCTACAACTTTCATATACTTTTGGCAACTTTTTATATTATTTTTGGGACTAACATGCTGATCTAGTGCCCAGTGCCAGTTCTTGTTTGTTGCATGTTTTTTATTTCGCAAAATATCAGTACCAAACGAAGTCCAAACAAGATAAAAATGTATGGAGAGTTTTTTGGAATATATGTGATTTTGGGGAATTGGAATCAACGCGAGGCGATGCCGGAGGGGCCCACAAGCCCTTGAGGTGCGCCCCAGGGGCTAGGGCGCGGACAGGACCCTTGTGGTCACCCTGTAAGGCGGTTGGTGCCCTTCTTTCGCCGCAAGAAAGCTAATATCTGGATAAAAATCATGTTAAAAATTCTGCCCAATCGGAGTTACGGATCTCCGGGAATTCAAGAAACGGTGAAAGGCAAGAATGTGAGAAGGCGGAAATAGAAGGAAACAGAGAGAGAGAGAGAGAGATCCAATCTCGGAGGGGCTCTCTCCCCTCTACTGCCATAGAGGCCATGGACCAGAGGAGAAACCCTTCTCCCATCTAGGGGGGAGGCCAAGGAAGAGGAAGAAGGAGGGGACCTCTCTCCCCCTTTGTCCCAGTGGCGCCGGAACGCTGCCGGGGCCATCATCGTGACGACGATCTACACCAACAACGTCACCGTCGTTGTCACCAACTCTCTCCCCCTCTATGCAGCAGTGTAACACCCCTTCTCCCCACTGTAATCTCTAGTTAAACATGGTGCTCAATTCTATAATTATTTCCCAATGATGTATGGCTATCCAATGATGTTTGAGTAGATACATTTTGTCCTACGGGTTAATTGATGATCGTGATTGGTTTGAGTTGTCTGTTTTATTGTTGGTGCTGTCCTATGGTGCTCTCCATGTCGCGCAAGTGTGAGCGATCCCCGCTGTAGGGTGTTGCAATATGTTCATGATTCGCTTATGGTGGGTTGCTAGAGTGACAGAATCTTAAACCCGAGTAACGGGGTTGTTGCGTATGGGAGTAAAGAGTACTTGATACCTTATAATGCTATGGTTGGGTTTTACCTTACTGATCTTTAGTAGTTGTGGATGCTTGCTAGAGTTCCAATCATAAGTTCATATGATCCAAGTAGAGAAAGTATGTTAGCTTATGCCTCTCCCTCATATAAAATTGCAATAATGATTACCGGTCTAGTTATCGATTGCCTAGGAACAAATAACTTTCTTGTGACAAAAAGCTCTCTACTAAGACTAACTTAATTGTCTCTTTATCTAAACAGACCCTAGCTTTTATTTACATCTTCTTTATTATCTTGCAAACCTATCCCACAACACCTACAAAGTACTTCTAGTTTCATACTTGTTCTAGGTAAAGTAAACGTAAAGTGTGCGTAGAGTTGTATCGGTGGTCGATAGAACTTGAAGGGAATATAAATTCTACATTTAGCTCCTCGTTGGATTCGACACTCTTATTTATCGAGAAAGGCTACAACTGAACCCCTATACTTGTGGGTTAACAATCAATCATAGTCCTTTCGATAAGTAAGAGTGTTGAACCCAACATGGAGCAGAATGAAATGACAAGTGGTTTTCAACAAGGTATTTTCTGCAAGCACTGAAAATATCGGTAATAAGTAGCTTGGTAGCAAGGTAATTTGTAACGAGAAACAAGTAGCAATTGTAAACAACGTGCATTGTGATACCCAATCCTTTTTATAGTAAAAGACATGTCATAACTTTCTCTTATAACAAGCAAAGCGTTCTTCAGGACACATGGGGATTCATTTAGTCACTTTCATCATGTTTGTTTTATTCGCGTCCATTACTTTGATAATTTGATATGTGGGTGTGATAACCCACAAGTATAGGGGATTACAATAGTTTTTAGGGGTAGAGTATTCAATCCAAATTTATAGATTCAACATAGGGGAGCAAAAGAATATTTGTAAGTATTAGCAGATGAGTTGTCAATTCAACCACACTAGGATATTAAATATCAGCAGCAAAGTGATCAGTAGCACAATAGTATGATAGTTTTGATAGTAGTGGTAACAGCAGTAGTAACGGTAACAGTGATAGCAATGATTTTGTAGCAGTAGTAACAGTAACAGCAGCAGTAGTAACTTAGCAAGAACAATCTGTAGGGAATTTGTAGGCATTGGATCGGTGGATTCGTTGGATGATATTCATCATATAATAGTCATAACTTAGGGCGATACAAAACTAGCTCCAGTTCATAAATATAATGTAGGCATGTATTCCATAAATAGTCATACGTGCTTATGGGAAGAACTTGTATGACATCTTTTGTCCTACCCTCCCATGGCAGCGGGGCCCATAAGGAAACTACGGGATATTAAGGCCTCCTTTTAATAGAGAACCAGAACAAAGCATTAATACATGAACTCCTCAAACTACGGTCATCACCGGAAAGTATCCTAATTACTGTCACACTGGTGTTTACGGATCATAACTCGTAATAGGTGAATATGACTTGCAAGATCGGATCTAGAACATAGATATAATGGTGAAAACATAAACGGTTCAAAACTGAAATCATGGCACCCGGGCCCAAAGTGACAAGCATTAAGCATGGCAAAGTCATAACAGCATTGATCTCAGAACATAATGGATACTAGGGATCAAGCCCTAAAAAAACTGACTCGATTACATGATGAATCTCATCCAGCTCCTCATTGACCAGCGGCTACGAAGGAATTACTCACTCCCGATGGGGGGCATCATGGAATTGGTGATGAAGGAGGGTTGGTGATGACGAAGATCGAAGACCCCCCCTCTCCGAAGCCCTGAATGGACGCCAGATCTGGCCTCCCGATGAAGAACAGGAGGTGGCGGCGGCTCCTTATCATGAAACGCGATGAAATTTCCTCCTTGATTTTTTCTCCAAATATGGGTATTTAAGGAGTTGGAATTAGGGTCCGCGGGGCCACGAGGTGGGCATAACCCACCTAGGCGCGCCTAGAGGGGGTGGAACACGAAATACCAAAAAAATTAGGTGCACTTGCTACTCATGGAGATGGGAAACCTCCTATAACCCTTGATGCTTGTTGTGTGGAAAATATAAACACTACTTTGATAATCCTGAGAAAACCCCGTTCAACTTGATAATGGGAGACACATTGGGTCAACGTGAATACTTTAGGGATTATCGCTTGACACAAAAAGGGAAACTATTATGGGATAAAATTCATATGTTGCATTGGTATGCTTGGGATCTATGATTGAGATATGATTATACTTGTTGCTCTAGGATGAAGGCTCCACGCCTTCCCTTTTCATGTAAATTTAATGTGAATGAAACCTTGGCTTCTTATTCTAATGGTATATATGATTACTACGATGTGGAACAAATATAAGAATTCATTGCTTTTAAGGGTGCTTATGAAATTGAATCTTTGTTTGAAATGTATGAAGCTTTTGATGATGATGTTTATAGGCCTGAAAATTTTGCTATACTTAAATATTGCAATGAAAATTATGAATACAATGCCGATATTGATGCATGTATTGATAAATTCTCCGCTGTCCAAGAAGATACTAATATTTTGCAGGAATCTATGGAAGAAGAAATTGCTGAAATTGTGAGCTCATTGGATGAAAAAGCTGATGAGGAGAGCGAAAAATAAAAGTAGGAAGAGCGGATTAGCTACCCATGCCCACCTTCGAATGAGAGTAACTCTTCAACTCATACATTGTTTAATTTCCCATGCTTACCGAAGGATGAATGCTATGATGATTGCTATGATCCCTTGGATTCATTTGAAATATCCCCTTTTGATGAAATTGATGCTTGCTATGCTTGTGGACATGATGCCAATATGAATTATGCTTATGGAGATGAACTTGCTATAGTTCTTTATATTAAGAATGAAATTGTTGCTATTGCACCCACGCATGATAGTCCTATTATCTTTTTGAATTCTCCCAGCTACACTATATCAGAGAAGTTTGCGCTTATTAAGGACTATATTAATGGGTTGCGTTCTACTATTGCACATTATGATTTTGATAAATATAATATGCATGTGCTTGCTGCTCCTACTTGCAATTATTATGAGAGAGGAACTACATCTCCACCTCTCTATGTTTCCAATACGACAAAATTGCAAGAAACTACTTATGCTATGTATTGGCCTTTACTAGATGTGCATGAATTGTTCTTTTATTACATGTCGATGCATATGAAGAGAGTTAGGCTTCGTTCTTACATGATATATGTTGCTTTTGCTCACTACTAGATTACAAATCATTGTTAATTAAAATTGTCTTTGATATACCTTGGGATCCGGGTGGATCCATTACTTGAGCACTATACGCCTAGCTTAATGGCTTTAAAGAAAGCGCTGCCAGGGAGACAAGCTGGAAGTTTCAGAGAGTCATTTATGTTTGTTGAGTGCTTTTAAAAGGTTTAAAAACAAAAAAATCAATAAAGAGGGGAACCTAAAACTTTTTCAAAAATAAAAGTGAAAGTGAGAGAGATGAGCATTGTTAAAGTGGGAGCATGCCTTGAACTTTGTTCATGCCCATGGAAACTTTGTGAATCTTAATTACAGAAACTTTTCAACAAAAATAATTATCCCCTTGTATAAATCCATTGTATTATAAAAATAATGTGCCAAGATTTGCCTTTGGGATGATTAGATTGCTTGTTTGGTATGTGCAGTGCAAAAACAGAAACTTTTGCTGTAGCACATGAATTTACATTTTTTTACTGGAAGGTGATAAATTTTGAAAATTTTACACAATACTGATGTGCAATTTTTTTTATTTTTTCCTAATTTTTTAGAATCTTTCGAGTTACAGAAGTATGGTGAATGTTCAAATTACTACATACTGTCATGTTTAAGACAGATTCCCTTTTTGATGCATTATTTTGCTAGTTTTGATGAAACTATTGATTCTATCGGTGGTATAAGCCATGGAGAAGTTATAATGTAGTATCTACAATGCAAAAACAAAATATGAATAAGTTTGCAACAATACATAGAATGGTGATTTGTTTTATTATACTAACGGATCTCACGAGGGTTTTCTTAAGTTTTGTGTGATTGAAGTTTTCAAGTTTTGGATGAGATCACGATGAATGAAGGAAGGAGTGGCAAGAGCCTAAGCTTGGGGATGCCCGAGGCATCCCAAGGTAATATTCAAGGACTCCCAAGCAACTAAGCTGGGATGCCCCAGAAGGCATCCCCTCTTTCTTCTAACGACCATCGGTAATTTTACTTGGAGCTATATTTTTATTCATCACATGATATGTGTAAATCCTTGGAGCGTCATTTGTGTTTATTTTCCTTTTTATTTTATGCATCATGCTGGTATGAGATAGTACTTGGTTGATTTATAGAATGCTCTATGCACTTCACTTATATCTTTTGAGTATGGCTTTATAGAATGCTTCATATGCTTCACTTATATCATTTGAAGTTTGGATTGCCTGTTTCTCTACACATAGAAAACCGCCATTTGCTGTCGGATATTGGGTTCCGGCAAAACCCTTAAGGTTCAAACTCTGGGGTGCGCACGAAGATCTCCTCCTACCGAATCTCGCTCTCAGCCTTGCCGCGATCCCTAAGCTAGATCAATCTCACAACACAAGAGACACAAGGTTTATACTAGTTCGGGCCACCGTTGTGGTGTAATACCCTACTCTAGTGTGGTGCGGTGGATTGCCTCTTGGGCTGATGATAAACAGTACAGAGGAAGAACAGCCTCGCGAGGAGAGGTGTTCTTGTGTTTTGTGGTGTGCTTGAGGAGGAATTGATCCGTCCCCTCTATGCTGGTGGCTAGCCCTATTTATAGAGGCCCTGGTCCTCTTCCCAAATATTGAGCAGGAAGGGATCCAACAATGGCCATTTCGAAAGGGGACAACTAGTACAAGATGTCCTGACTAAAGGTGGTCTTTGCCTGCCAAAGGTGCTGGTGATGATGCCGTCTTGGGCTCCACAGTGACCTCCGTCCTACCGCTCTGCTGGTCTTGGTCTCGCTGCACCGATATGGAAACCTTTGCCTGATGCCTCGGTACTCCGCACCTGCGCTTGCCCCTTTTGCTCCAAAGAGGAAACGAGGACACTGTGTGGGCTGGCGCCCGCCTGGCGCCCGCTTGGCCTTGATCGTCATGGCTTGCATCGTGCGCACCTCGCGAGGTACCCCTTGCCTTGATCTCTCCGCCTCCTCGCGAGCCCGCCTGGTGAGGCCACTCCTGAGGAGGCCTTGTGTCATCCGCCACGCAAGGTTTGGCCCCTCGCGAGGGTCTTGAGTGCTTCGGTCGATGAAGATGGGCCATACTGGGCCACTGGTTGAGCCACGCAGCAGGCCGCAGGCAGGCAAGTCTGGGGACCCCCGTTCCCAGAACGCGGACAGTAGCCCCCGGGCCCAAGGCGCGCTCGGACTAGGCTTAGCAGCGAAGTCAAAGGGCAAGTGCAGAGTGCCGCGGGCCCCAATATCCTGTGGCCTTGGTTGACGCATGGCAACTGATTGGACGTGGGCATCTCCGCTTCCCTATGCTACCTCGGCAACTGCCCGATTTGACTTGTCCCTGCTACATGCAAAAAGAGTAATCATTACATGCGATCGTGGAGGTCGACGGTTGGCCTCCCTGGGGCTATAAATGAGGAGGGGCAATAGCCCCCTTTTCCCATCTCTTCTTGCTCTGTCTGCTTCTTCTCCCTTCTCGCTCCTGTTGCTTGCAGTGCCCCCATGGAGCCCATGAAGAGGTTCTCGGCCGCGGAGAAGGGGAAGGCTCGCTAGGAAGGGCCTGGCTCTTCTCTACCCAAGCGCGGCCGCGGTCGTCCTCGCAAGCATCCCGCGACCCCTGTCGTGGCTTCCCGTGGTCACGGTGGTGGCCACCCATGTCGAGGCAGCCCCGTTGGTGGGGGAAGGTGTGTCGTGGCTGCGTGGCCTTCCCGGCCGTGCTTCCACTCGGCGGAGGTGCTGCCGGAGTTTGTTGTGTGGTCGGATAACCCGGCCAGCAACTGGCTCCAGCTCCCTCGCTTCTTCGCCGGCGAACTGCCGGCCGCTGGCCCCGGCAGGCTCTGGTTGCAGGCGGACGGTTACTGCAACAGGGCCTCCTGGGTCACAGTGGAGATCTCCATCGCCGGCATCGTAGCCCTGACCCGGTGCTGGCAGACGTTTGCCCGTGTGCGTGGTCTGGGCAGGCGGTGCACCCTCCACTTTAAGTACGATGGTGACGCGCCCCTCTTCGTGAGGGTGTTCGGAGAAGATGGCCGCCGCTTTGGGTGCTGCTTTAAAGACATCGATGGCAACGAGGTTCTCGGCCTTGGCAACGGCCGCGACGAGGGCGAAGGCGAACCCATTCCCGGGGGCGACCGCAGCTCATCAAGCTTCAGCAGCTCCTCTGGTGACAGCTCCTCCAGCGGTGGCCGAGATCAGCCACCACGCCGCTGCGCCCGCTTATAGGGCGGCAACGGGTCATCCCGTCGCCGTGCTCTGTTGAAGCGCGAGGCGGAGTCTGATTGAGCTCGGTAGGACGATGCAGATCCCTCCTCGCGAGCTATTGCGAGGCGCGTGCCGCTTTTATTTAGTTTTCCTCCTTTTCCTGCATCAAGAGAGAAGTATGGGGCCCCATGGGGGGGGCATGCAACAAACTATGGTCCCCTAATTATCATACTGCATTTATTGTTCCTGTGTTGTGTTATGGTGTCGTCGTTATGCGTCTGCACATAGGAACAACTTAGCTTGGGACGTTTGAAGTAGTTTCTGCCTTGCGAGGTGCTCGCTTCAGGCCTCGCCGGACGCCTTAAGAGCTGCAAAAAATATGTTGGGAGAATCATTTCCGCACCTTGGTTGCGAGGGTTGCCGGCCATGGCCCGACGTTTGATGTCGCAATGCCCGAGGGGCATGGACTGGGAGGGGTGCTCCCGCTGCGAACTCGAACGAGAGAGCCTCGCAAAAATCATGAGAGGAAGGACTCACGAGGGCACCCGCGCAGCCCCCCTCGTGAGGTTTGCGAGAGAGAGAACGAGTCGGGCAAAGAGTCGAAAACGGAAAACAGAGGCAGAAGACGCCAAGCAAAACCGGCAAAGAACACCAGAGATAACTTTTAACCAAGGTTCAAAGAAGGGAGAACAAGCCAATTGCGGAAAGCAAATGAAAAGCCGTGTCCGGCACCTAATCTAGTCTTCGACGTCTTCTCACCAGCGCGGAGCTAAGTGCTGCCACTGGGCGTGGGTGGGAGCCCCCGAGGCCCAAGGGCGGCACTCCAGAGACTCCGGGGCATGTACAGCCCCACTCATTATTACGTGAGAGTGTCACGGGCGGCGAGCTTCATAGGCACTGGGCCTTCTTCACAGGCACCGGGCCTTTCTTCGGGCGGCGAGCTTCACAGGCACCGGGCCTTCTTCACAGGCACCTGGCCTTTCTTTGGGCGGCGAGCTTCATAGGCACTGGGCCTTCTTCACAGGCACCGGGCCTTTCTTCAGGGGTAAAACTTCCGGAGGTGCTGTATGTTCCAGGCATTCGGGATGGGCACCCCTTCCTGGGTCTTCAGGTGCGCAGCGCCAGGCCTGGAAACATGGACAACCTTGAACGGGCCCTCCCACATGGGCAACAGCTTATGCAGCCCTTCCTTGGAGAGCACCCGCCTGAGTACGAGGTCACCTACCTCGAGAGTCCTGGGGTGGATGTTGCGACAGTGATACCGCCGCGGCGCTTGCTGGTATCTTGCTGCCCGTAGCGCAGCTTCTCGGCGGCGTTCCTCCCCCAGCACAAGGTCCATCCCACGCATGGCGTCCTGCTGCGCCTCATCAAATGCTAGGACCCGCGCGGAGAGACGCCTAACCTCGTGAGGGAGAACCGCTTCTGCTCCATAGACAAGGAAGAACGGGGTCTCGCAAGTTGGCTTGGTGGCAGTAGTGCGGATGGACCACAACACAGACCGGAGTTCGTCGTACCAGCCCCTGCTGCAGGCCTCCATCTTCTTCTTGAAGGTCCTGGTCTTGAGGCCCCCCAGGACCTCCGTGTTGGCGCATTCGGCCTGACCGTTGCTCCGGGGGTGTGCCACCGAAGCGTAGCATATCTGCGTCCCAAGGTTAGCACAATATGTTTTGAAGATATTGCTGGTGAACTGCGAACCGTTGTCGGTGATGATGTGGCTGGGGACCCCAAAACGGCTCACAAGAACTTGCCCGCAGAACCGGCTGTGATGGTGCGAATGGCTTCCAGCTCTGTCCACTTGGTGAACTTGTCGATGGCGACGTAGAGGTAGCGGTAGCCCCCAGGCGCTCGAGGGAACGGGCCCAAGATATCCAGCCCCCAGACCACGAACGGCCACGAGAGCAGAATGGTCTACAGGCAATGAGCTGGCTGATGGATCTGCTTGGCGTGAAATTGGCAGGCTTCGCAGGACTTCACCAGCTCGGTCGCGTTGTTGAGTGCCGTAGGCCAGTAGAACCCATTGCGGAACGCCTTGCCGACGAGGGTCCATGATGATGAGTGGTGTCCGCAGTCTCCACCGTGTATGTCGGCCAGCAGCTCCTTCCCCCGCTCCCTGGAGATGCAACACAGGGAAACGTCATTTGGTCGCTTCTGGTATAACTCACCGTTTTGGACGCAGTAGGCCGTGGCCTGCCGGGCCACGCGTTCCGTGTCCTCCTCTTTCTCTGGCAGCGGCCCTTGCATCAGGTAGTCCTTGAATTCCGTGGCCAACATCCTTCCTGAGGCTCCAGTGCCAAGAGTAGGCATGCTCCCGAGGTCGGGCCACAGGCCGGGGCTCCTGTGGCAGGTGGTTGGGGGAGCTCTTCCCGAGGCTGCACCATGCTTGAAAGTGGTGGTACTGCCGACGGCTTGAAGAGTCGCTCCTCGAAAATGCCAGGTTTCTGAGGGCAGCCGCCTGGACGCCCTCTTGGCGATGTAATCAGCCTCTTGGTTGGTGCCGCGGGGAACATGCTGCAGCTCCAGCCCCCAGAACTGCTTCTCCATCTTGCATACTTCTGCAAGATATGCCTCCATGTGCTCGTCCTTCGGCTCATACACCTTGTTGGAGAAGTTGACGAGGAGTTGTGAATCGCCCTTGATGATGAGGCGCTTCACTCCCAGCGCTGCTGCAGCTTTCAGGCCTGCGATGACCCCTCATATTTTGCTATATTGTTGGAGACCTTCTCGCCCTGTTGGAAACAGAGATGTACATCGTAGTAGAGCTTGTCCTGAGTGGGGGATATAAGCACTGCACCGGCCCCCACGCCTTGCCGCGAGAATGCTTTATCGAAGTACATGACCCAGCCATCTGGTGCCTCACTCCCTGGGGAGAGAGACCGATCCTCGCCTGCCTTGAGCCCTGGCGCCTCTGTCCATTCTGCCACAAAATCAGCAAGTGCAGCTCCCTTGACGACCCTGGTTGTGCTAAACTCCAACTGAAATGCTTGCAGCTCCATGTTCCATTCGACGACTCTTCCAGTGGAGTTGGGGCTCCTGAGTACCCTTTCCATTGGGTAGGCCGAGATGACCTTGATGGGGTGACCTTGAAAGTAATGCCACAACTTACGCGAGGCCACCAAGAGCGCGAGTAAGAGCTTCTGAGGCATGGGGTATCGTTCCCTTGCATCCCTCAACACCATGCTGACGAAGTACACCGGATGCTTGACGAGGGTGGGTGCGCTAACGAAGCCTGTGTCCTCCGGAGGTTGAGGCGCCTCCTGAGGCGATGGAGCCCCCAGCGCCCGGTTGCTTGGTGCGGCCTCTTCAGCCCTGGGGCGTCTTCGTGCTGAGGCTGGTCTCCGGCTGTCGAGGTCGTAGTCCTCGCGAGGCCTTGGTCTTGTGTCGCCACGGCTGAGGCCATGGCCAGACGTGATGCGACCTTAGCCTGGCGTTCCTCCCGAACCGCCACCAAGGTTGCGCTAGCGGAGTAGGGAGTGGCGGCGAGGTAGAGCACCAATGACTTGAGAGGGCACGGTGCCACCATTACCGGAGGGCTGGTCAGATATTTCTTGAGGTCTTGAAACGCTTGGTCGGCCTCCTGTGTCCACTCAAATGGGCCCTTCATCTTCATCAGCTTGAAGAATGGCATGGCACGCTCCCGCAGCTTGGAGATGAAGCATCGCAACGCAGTCACGCAACCGGCAAGCTTCGAGATTTCTCTGAGGGCTTGCGGTGGACTCATGTCTTCGATTGCCTTGACCTTCTCCGAGTTGGCCTTGATCCCGCTGTGGGACACGAGGAAGCCCAGTAGCTTGCCGGAAGGGACGCCAAACACGCACTTCTCTAGGTTGAGTCGCAGGTCCACCTGGCGGAGGCTCACGAAGGTTTCCTCCAAATCCTGGATAAAGGTCCTTGCCTCCCGAGATTTCACCACAATGTCGTCGACGTATGCCTCGGCGTTTTTCCCGAGCTGCCGGCCCAAGGCGATGTGCATCAGCCGCTGGAAGGTCGCGCCCGCGTTGCACAACCCGGACGACATGCAAGTGTAGTAGTACACTCCGCATGGGGTCAGGAAGGCTGTCTTCTCCATGTCTTCCACCGCCATCTTGATTTGGTGATAACCCGAAAACACATCCAGGAAACACAATAGGTCGCACTCGGTCATGGAGTCGACAATTTGGTCGATGCGGGGGAGCGGGAATGAATCTTGAGGGCAGGCCTTGTTGAGGTTGGTGAAGTTGATGCACATGCGCTCCTTTCCTCCCTTTTTTGGCACGACAACGGGATTCGCCAGCCATTCAGGGTAGCGGACCTCGCGAATAACACCTGTTGCCTCTAGCTTGCGGGTTTCCTGGACGATGAAGGCCTGCTTCTCGGTGGACTGCCGCCTCGCCTTCTGCTTCACGGGGCATACATTGGGGCACACATTCAGGTGATGCTCAATCACCTCCCTTGGGACCCCTGCTAGCTGCTTGGGTTCCCACATGAACACCTCCTTGTTCGAGCACAAAAACTTCACCAGTGCCTCCTCCTGGTCGGGGTCGAGGTTGGTACCTATGGTGAAGGTGGCTCCCGAGGACCCGTCTTCCTCAACTAGCACCTGCTTGGTCTCCGCCTTGTCCTGAGTGAACAACTGCTTCTTCTTAGTCGGTGCAGCCCCCTTGGCCTTGGAGGTGTCCGTGTCAGCCGGCTGTGCCACCGCGGCGGTCTTGAAGGTGAGGTTGAGCACCAGTAGAGCTTCCTTGGTATCTCCAGCTATGGTGAGGACGCCGCTACTCCTGGGCATCTTCATGAGGTTGTAGGCCGGATGGGTCACTGCCATAAACTGAGCCAAGGCAGGGTATCCGAGGATGGCGTTGTACGGGAGGCCGATGTGGGCGATGTCGAAGTCGACCAGCTCCGTGCGGTAGTTGTCGTGGATGCCGAAGGTCATGCTACGTCTTGAGCTTGCGTTGGTTTTCCTTGAAGAGGAAAGGGTGATGCAGCAATAGTAGCGTAAGTATTTCCCTCGGTTTTTGAGAACCAAGGTATCAATCCAGTAGGAGGCTCCTTAGAAGTCCCACGCACCTACACAAACAAACAAAGAACTCGCAACCAACGCAATAAAGGGGTTGTCAATCCCTTCACGACCACTTGCAAAAGTGAGATCTGATAGAGATAGTATGATAAGATAAATATATTTTTGGTATTTTATAATATAGATTGGAAAAGTAAAGATGCAAATAAAAGTAGATTAAAAGCTTATATGATAAAAGATAGACCCGGGGGCCGTAGGTTTCACTAGTGGCTTCTCTCAAGGTAGCATAAGTATTACAGTGGGTGAACAAATTACTGTCGAGCAATTGATATAAAAGCGAATAATTATGAGATTATCTAGGCGTGATCATGTATATAGGCATCACGTCCGTGACAAGTAGACCGACTCCTGCCTGCATCTACTACTATTACTCCACACATCGACCGCTATCCAGCATGCATCTAGAGTATTAAGTTCATAAGAACAGAGTAACGCATTAAGAAAGATGACATGATGTAGATGGATAAATTCATGCAATATGATATAAACCCCTTCTTTTTATCCTTGATGGCAACAATACAATACATGCCTTGCAACCCCTGCTGTCACTGGGTAAGGACACCGCAAGATTGAACCCCATGGCAAGAAAGATCAATCTAGTAGGCCAAATCAAACTGATAATTCAAAGAGACCTGCAAACATAACTCAATCATACATAAAAGAATTCAGAGGAGATTCAAATATTTCTCATATATAAACTTGCTCATAAACCCACGATTCATTGGATCTCGACAAACACACCGCAAAAAGAGTTACATCGAATAGATCTACACAAGAGAGGGGGAGAACATGGTATTGAGATCCAAAAAGAGAGAAGAAGCCATCTAGCTAATAACTATGGACCCGAAGGTCTGTGGTAAACTACTCACAACTCATTGGAGGGGCTATGGTATTGATGTAGAAGCCCTCCGTGGTTGATTCCCCCTCCGGCGGAGTGCCGGCGAAAGCTTCAAGATGGGATCTCGCGGATACAGAAGGTTACGACGGTGGAAATTGTTTTTCGTTGGCTCCCTGTATGTTTTTGGGGTACGTGTGTATATATAGGAGGAAGAACTAGGTCGGTGGCTGCCCGAGGGGCCCACGAGATAGGGGGGCGCACCTTGTAGTGGTGGGCGCGCCCTCCACCCTCATGGCCGCCTTGGATGCTTCTTAGCTTGCACTCCAAGTCCTCTGGATCACGTTCGTTCCAAAAATCACGCTCCCGAAGGTTTCATTCCGTTTGGACTCTGTTTGATATTCCCTTTCTTTGAAATATTGAAATAGGCAAAAAACAGCAATACGGGCTGGGCCTCCGGTTAGTAGGTTAGTCCCAAAAATGATATAAATGTGTAAAATAGAGCCCATAAACATCCAAAAGGGGTAAAATAATAGCATGGAACAATCAAAAATTATAGATACGTTGGAGACGTATCAAGCATCCCCAAGCTTACTTCCTGCTCATCCTCGAGTAGGTAAATGATAAAAACAGAATTTTTGATGTGGAATGCTACCTAGCATAATTCTCAATGTAATTTTCTTTATTGTGGCATGAATGTTCAGATCCAAATGATTCAAAATAAAAGTTCATATTGACAAAAGAAATAGTAATACTTCAAGCATACTAATAAAAGTAATCATGTCTTCTCAAAATAAGATGGCTAAAGAAAGTTCATCCCTACAAAATCATATAGTTAGGCTATGCTTCATTTTCGTCACACAAAAATGTTCCCAAATTCTACACCCCCAATGACAAGCCAAGCAATTGTTTCGTACTTAAATAATCTCAACCTTTTTCAACTTTCACGCAATACATGAGCGTGAGCCATGGATATAACACTATGGGTGGAATAGAATATGATGATGGGGATTGTGTGGAGAAGACAAAAAGGAGAAAGTCTCACATCGACGAGGATAATCAACGGGCTATGGAGATGCCCATCAATTGATCTCAACATGAGGAGTAGGGATTGCCATGCAACGGATGCACTAGAGCTATAAATGAATGGAAGCTCAACAAAATAAAACTAGTGGGTGTGCATCCAACTTGCTTGCTCACGAAGACCTAGGGCATTTGAGGAAGCCCATCGTAGGAATATACAAGCCAAGTTCTATAATAAAAAATTCCCACTAGTATATGAAAGTGACAACATACGAGACTCTCTATATGAAGAACAGGGTGCTACTTTAAAGCACAATATATAATACTCGCTATATGAAGAACATGGTGCTACTTTGAAGCATAAGTGTGGAAAAAGAGATAGTAACATTGCCCCTTTTTATTTTTTTTATTTTTTTTTCTTTTTCTTCTTTTTTTTCCTTTTTTGGGACTTTCTTTTTTTTTCTTTTGGCCTTTCTTTTTTTTTTCTTTTTTGGGGACAATGCTCTAATAATGATGATCATCACACTTTTATTGATTACAACACATGAATTACAACTCAAAACTAGAACAAGATATGACTCTATATGAATGCCTCCGGCGGTGTACCGGGATGGTGCAATGAATCAAGAGTGACATGTATGAAAAATTATGCATGGTGGCTTTGCCACAAATACGATGTCAACTACATGATCATGCAATGGCAATATGACAAAAGTAATGCGTGTCATGATGATAAACGGAAGGGTGGAAAGTTGCATGGCAATATATCTCGGAATGGCTATGGAAATGCCATAATAGGTAGGTATGGTGGCTGTTTTGAGGAATATATAAGGAGGTTTATGTGTGATAGAGCGTATCATATCACGGGGTTTGGATGCACCGGCGAAGTTTGCACCAACTCTCAAGGTGATAAAGGGCAATGCACGGTACTGAAGAGGCTAGCAATGGTGGAAAGGTAAAAGTGTGTATAATCCATGGACTCAACATTAGTCAAAATAACTCATATACTTATTGCAAAAATTTAGAAGTCATAAAAAATCAAGCACTACGCGCATGCTCCTAGAGGGATAGATTGGTAGGAAAAGATCATTGCTCGTCCCCGACCGCCACTCATAAGGATGCACAATCCAAGGACACTTCATGTTTCAAATTTGGTACACAACTTTAACCGTACGTGCATGCTACGGGACTTGCTAACTTCAACACAAGCATTCTTTAAATTCATAATCACCCAACTATCATGACTTTAATATCACTACCTCCATATCTCAAAACAATTATCAAGTATCAAATTGATCATAGCATCCAATTCACTTCCTATGATAGTTTTTATTATACCCAACTTGGATGCCTACCATTCTAGGACCAATTTTATAACCATAGCAAATACCATGCTGTTTTAAGAGACTCTCAAAATAATATAAGTGAAGCATGAGAGACTAGCAATTTCTACAAAATTAAGCCACCTCCTCTAAAAGATATAAGTGAAGCACTAGAGCAAAAACTATCTAGCTCAAAAGATATAAGTGAAGCACATAGAGTATTCTAACAAATTTCAATCAAGTGGGCTTCTCCCAAAAGGTGTGTACAGCAAGTATGATTGTGGTAAACTAAAAAGCAAATACTAATATCATACACGATGCTCCAAGCAAAACACATATCATGTGGCGAATAAAAATATAGCTCAAAGTAAAGTTACCAATGAACGAACACGAAAGAGGGGATGCCTTCCGGGGGCATCCCCAAGCTTAGGCTTTTGGCTATTCTTGAATATCTTGGGGTGCCATGGGCATCCCCAAGCTTAGGCTTTTGCCACTCCTTATTCCATAGTCCATCAAATCTTTACCCAAAACTTGAAAACTTCACAACACAAAACTCAACAGGAAATCTCATAAGCTCCGTTAGTGAAAGAAAACAAAACCACCACATAAGGTACTGTAATGAACTCATTCTTTATTTATATTGGTGTTTAAAACTACTGTATTCCAAGTTCTCTATGGTTCATACCACTTAATACTAGCCATATATGCATCAAAATAAGCAAACAACACACGAAAAACAGAATCTGTCAAAAATAGAACAGTCTGTAGCAATCTGTAACTAACGCAAACTTCTGGAACTCCAAAAATCCTACCAAAAAATAGGAAGTCCTGGGCAATTCGTCTATTGATCTACAGCAAAAAGAATCAACGGAAAAGCACGTTTCTGTGATTTAACAAAACTAATTTCGTGCGCACAAAGTTTCTGTTTTTTAGCAGAATCAAATCAACTATCACCATAGGTTATCCTATAGGTTCTACTTGGCACAAACACTAATTAAAACATAAAAACACATCTAAACAGAAGGTAGATGCAAAATTTATTACTAAACAGAAACAAAAAACACAAATAAAATTGGGTTGCCTCCCAACTAGCACTATCGTTCAACGCCCCTAGCTAGACATAAAAGCGAAGATAGATCTAAGTAGTGCCCTCTTTGGCACTCAATTCATAAGTAGCTCACATGATAGATTCATAAGGTAATTTAATTTTCTTTCTTGGAAAGTGCTCCATGCCTTTCCTTAATGGAAATTGGAATCTAATATTCCCTTCCTTCATATCAATAATCGTGCCAATCGTTCTAAGGAGAGGTCTACCAAGAATAATAGGGCAAGAAAGATTGCAATCTATATGAAGAACGATAAAATCTACGGGCACCAAATTTCTATTTGCAACAATGAGGACATGATTGATCCTTCCCATTGGCTTTTTAATGGTGGAATCCACAAGGTGCAAATTTAAAGAGCAATCATGAAGATCATGGAAACCTGGAATATCACATAAAGTTTTCGGAATCGTGGAAACACTAGCACCCAAATCACACAAAGCAAAACACTCACGATCTTTAATTTTAATCTTTATAGTAGGTTCCCACTCATCATTAAGTTTTCTAGGTATAGAAACTTCCAAATTAAGTTTTTCGTCATAAGATTGCATCAAGGCATCAACGATATGTTTGGTAAAAGCTTTATTTTGACTATAAGCATGAGGAGAATTAACAACGGATTGCAACAAGGAAATACAACCTTCTAAAGAACAATTATCATAATCAAATTCCTTGAAATCCGATATAGTGGGTTCAATGCTATTTAAAGTCATGACCTCTCCAATCCCACTTTTACCAAATTTAGCATCAAGATCTAAAAACTCCGAATTATTGGGACGCCTTCTAACTAAAGTTGACTCATCTTCAGTCCCATTATTATTAAGATTCATATTGCAAAACAAAGATATAATAGGAGACACATCAATAACTTTAAGATCTTCATCATTATTTTCACGGAAACTAGAAGAACACGCCTTTACAAAGCAATCTTTCTTAGCACACAATCTAGCGATTCTTTCCTTGCACTCATCAATGGAAATTATCATGGCTTTGAGAGAATCATTGATATCATGCTTAGGAGGAGTAGATCTAAGTTTAAGAGAATCAACATCAAGCGAAAGTCTATCAACGTTCCTAGCCAAATCATCAACTTTGAACCTTTTTTCTTCAAGCAAAGCTTTAAAATTCTTTTGAGAAATCGTAAATTCTTTCACACTATTCTCAAAATCAGAGGGCATCTTATTAAATTACCATAAGAATTGTTGTAGGAATTTCCATAATTATTAGAGGAATTACTAGGGAATGGTGTAGGATTAAAGTTTCCTCTATAAGTATTGTTTCCAAAACTATTCCTACCAACAAAACTCACATCCATAGATTCATTATTATTCTCAATCAAAGTAGACAAAGGCATATCATTGGGATCAAGAGGAGTATTTTTAGTAGCAAACAACTTCATAAGTTCATCCATCTTTCCACTCAAAACATTAATTTCTTCTATAGCATGCACTTTTTTACTAGTAGATCTTTCGGTGTGCCATTGAGAATAATTAGCCGTAATATTATCAAGAAGTTTTGTAGCATCTCCTAAAGTGATTTCCATAAACGTGCCTCCCGCGGCCAAATCTAAAAGATTTCTAGAAGCAAAGTTCAAACCGACATAAAAAATTTGTATGATCATCCATAAATTCAAACCATGAGTAGGGCAACTGCGAATCATCAATTTCATTCTTTCCCAAGATTGGGCAACATGCTCATGATCAAGTTGTTTAAAATTCATAATATCGTTCCTAAGAGTGATAATCTTAGCGGAAGGAAAATACTTAGAGATAAAAGCATCTTTGCACTTGTTCCAAGAATCAATACTATTTTTAGGCAAAGACGAAAACCAAACTTTAGCATGATCTCTAAGTGAAAATGGAAAAAACTTCAATTTAACAATATCATTATCCATATCTTTCTTCTTTTGCATATCACACAAATCAACAAAGTTGTTTAGATGAGTAGCGGCATCTTCACTAGGAAGGCCGGCGAATTGATCTTTCATAACAAGATTCAGCAAAGCAGTATTGATTTCACAAGACTCAACATCATTAAGAGGAGCAATCGGAGTGCTAAGGAAATCATTATTATTGGTATTGGTGAAATCACACAATTTGGTATTATCTTGCGCCATGGCAACAAGTAATCCAACACACAAGCAAACAGAAAAAGGCAAGTGAAAAAGAGAGGGAGAATATTGGGAAAGAGAGGGCAAATAAAATAGCAAGGGTGAAGTGGGGGAGAGGAAAACGAGAGGCAAATGGCAAATAATGTAAATGCGAGGGAGATGAGTTTGTGATGGGTAATTGGTATGTCTTGACTTGAGCGAAGACCTCCCTGGCAACGGTGCCAGAAATCCTTCTTGCTACGTCTTGAGCTTGCGTTGGTTTTCCTTGAAGAGGAAAGGGTGATGCAGCAATAGTAGCGTAAGTATTTCCCTCAGTTTTTGAGAACCAAGGTATCAATCCAGTAGGAGGCTCCTCAGAAGTCCCACGCACCTACACAAACAAACAAAGAACTCGCAACCAACGCAATAAAGGGGTTGTCAATCCCTTCACGACCACTTGCGAAAGTGAGATCTGATAGAGATAGTATGATAAGATAAATATATTTTTGGTATTTTAGAATATAGATTGGAAATGTAAAGATGCAAACAAAAGTAGATTGAAATCTTATATGATAAAATATAGACCCGGGGGCCATAGGTTTCACTAGTGGCTTCTCTCAAGATAGCATAAGTATTACGGTGGGTGAACAAATTACTGCCGGGCAATTGATAGAAAAGCGAGATTATCTAGGCATGATCATCTATATAAGCATCACGTCCGTGATAAGTAGACTGACTCCTGCCTGCATCTACTACTATTACTCCACACATCGACCGCTATCCAGCATGCATCTAGAGTATTAAGTTCATAAGAACAGATTAACACATTAAGAGAGATGACATGATGTAGAGGGATAAACTCATGCAATATGATATAAACCCCATCTTTTTATCCTCGATGGCAACAATACAATACGTGCCTTGCAACCCCTGCTGTCACTGGGTAAGGACACCGCAAGATTGAACCCAAAGCTAAGCACTTCTCCCATGGCAAGAAAGATCAATCTAGTAGGCTAAACCAAACTGATAATTCGAAGAGACTTGCAAAGATAACTCAATCATACATAAAATAATTCAGAGGAGATTCAAATATTTCTCATAGATAAACTTGATCATAAACCCACGATTCATCGGATCTCAACAAACACACCGCAAAAAGAGTTACATCGAATAGATTTCCACAAGAAAGGGGGAGAACATGGTATTGAGATCCAAAAAGAGATAAGAAGCCATCTAGCTAATAACTATGGACCCGAAGGTCTCTGGTAAACTACTCACAACTCATCGGAGGGGCTATGGTGTTGATGTAGAAGCCCTCCATGGTCAATTCCCCCTCCGGCGGAGTGCCGATGAAGGCTCCAAGATGGGATCTCGCGGATACAGAAGGTTACGGCAGTGGAAATTGTTTTTCGTTGGCTCCCTTGATGTTTTCGTGGTACGTGGGTATATATAGGAGGAAGAAGTAGGTCGGTCGCCGCACGAGGGGCCCACGAGATAGGGGGCGCGCCCTGTAGGGGTGGACGTGCCCTCCACCCTCGTGGCCGCCTCGGCTGCTTCTTGGCTTGCACTCCAAGTCCTCTGGATCACGTTCGTTCCAAAAAACAGGCTCCCGAAGGTTTCATTCCGTTTGGACTGTGTTTGATATTCCTTTTCTTCGAAATACTGAAATAGGCAAAAAAAACAGCAATACGGGCTGGGCCTCCGGTTAGTAGGTTAGTCCCAAAAATGATACAAATGTGTAAAATAAAGCCAATAAACATCCAAAAGGGGTAAAATAATAGCATGGAACAATCAAAAATTATAGATACATTGGCGACATATCAGGTCACAGGAAGGCGAATCCGCCTCCAACGCCCGAGAAGGGCTTGCTGGGTCGGAGCTGTTCCAGCTATACATGGAGGAGGCTGAAGGCCTCCACCGAGAGCACGTTGAGGCCGGCGCCGCCATTGATGAGGGTTTTGGTGATGGCCACCCGACAGATGGTGGGTGTGCAGAGCATCGGGACCGCGCCCGAGCAGGCGGTGTTGACGGGGTGATCGTGCGAGCTGAAGGTTAGGTCAGCCATGGGTACCGCCTGGCCCGGGGGAGCTCCTTGCCGCGCAAGGGCGGCACCGATCTGGCGAAAGAATGGCTTGGCATGGCAGTCCGAGGGTGGCGCTTGCGAGCCGCCCAGGAGAGCTGCGACGACCAGGAGCGCCGACACATCATAGTGGGTGAGGAAGAGGTCGCACAGTTCCTCCCAGGAGGCCACAGAAGATGTTGGCAGGTTGAGAAGCCAAGCGCGGGGGACGCCAATGAGGGCCATGGGAACCAGTTGGCCATGGCCTTGTCGTCGCCTCCGGCGTTGAGGACGGCATCCTCATATGCCAACAGGAAAACCAGTAGGTCCGCCGCACCGTTGTAGCGCGGCGGCTTCTGTGTCTTGAACTTGTGCGGCCATTGCACCTATCGCAAGGCGGGGGCCAAGGCTCGGAGCCCCCTAGCCTCAGTGCTGGCACCGGCCGCCGGAGTTGGAGGCGCGATGCCCGCCATGAGGGAGAAGCGCGGTGTTGGTGGAGAGCGGGTCGACGGAAGGAAAAGCTCCGGCGCACCCCTACCTAGCGCGCCAAATGTCGGATATCAGGTTCCAGAAAAACCCTTAAGGTTCAAACTCCGGGGTGCGCATGAAGATCTCCTCCTACCAAATCTCGCTCTCAGCCTTGCCGTGATCCCTAAGCTAGATCAATCTCACAACACAAGAGACACAAGGTTTATACTAGTTCGGGCCACCGTTGTGGTGTAATACCCTACTCTAGTGTGGTGTGGTGGATTGCCTCTTGGGCTGATGATGAACAGTACAGAGGAAGAACAGCCTCGTGAGGAGAGGTGTTCTTGTGTTTTGTGGTGTTCTTGAGGAGGAATCGATCCGTCCGCTCTATGTTGGTGGCTAGCCCTATTTATAGAGGCCTTGGTCCTCTTCCCAAATATTGAGCGGGAAGGGATCCAACAACGGCCATTTCGGAAGGGGACAACTAGTACAAGTTATCCTGACTAAAGGTGGTCTTCGCCTGCCAAAGGTGCTGGTGATGATGCCGTCTTGGGCTCCACGGTGACCTACATCCTGCCGCTCTGCTGGTCTTGGTCTCGTTGCACCGATATGGAAACCTTTGCCTGATGCCTCGGTACTCCGCGCCTGTGATTGTCCCCTTTGCACCAAAGAGGAAACAAGGACATTGCGCGGGCTGGTGCCCGCCTGGCCTTGATTGCCATGGCTTGCATCATGGGCACCTTGCGAGGTACCCCTTGCCTTGATCTCTCCGCCTCCTCACGAGCCCGCCTGGTGAGGCCACTCCTGAGGAGGCCTTGTTTCATCTGCCCCGCGAGGCTTGGCCCCTCACGAGGGTCTTGAGTGCTTCGGTCGATGAAGATGGGCCGTACTGGGCCACTGGTCGAGCCACACAGCAGGCCACAGGCAGGCAAGTCTAGGGACCCCCGTTCCCAGAACACCGACATTTGTATGGTTAGTCATAAAATCCTACATAAAACTTGTAGATTACTGAATATGATATGTTTGATTCCTTGCAATAATTTTGCAATATAAATATGGTGATATTAGAGTCATGCTAGTGAGAAATTGTGGATTCGTAGAAATGCTTGTGTTAAGGTTTGTGATTCTCGAAGCATGCACGTATGGTGAACCCTTATGTGATGAAATCGGAGCATGATTTATTTTTTGATTGTCGTCCTTATGAGTGGCGGTCGGGGACGAGCGATGTTCTTTTCCTACCAATCTATCCCCCTAGGGGCATGCGTGTAGTACTTTTCTTTGATAGATAATAGATTTTTGCAATAAGTATGTGAGTTCTATATGACTAATGTTGAGTCCATGGATTATACGCACTCTCACCCTCCCACCATTGCTAGCCTCTCTAGTACTGCAAAAGTTTTGCCGGTGCAATAAACCCACCATATACCTTCCTCAAAAGAACCACCATACCTACCTATCATGGCATTTCCATAGCCATTCCGAGATATATTGCCATGCAATATCCATCATCATCATATACATGACTTGAGCATTGATTGTCATATTGCTTGCATGATCGTAAGATAGCTAGCATGTGTCGGCGTCCTGGACTTGGGGGTATCCAGTCCTGCCTGCCTGCGGCCCACCGCGTGACTTCATCGACGGCCTGGTACGGCCCAGCTTCAACACCGACACCGCAAGACCCTCACGAGGCGGATGACGCCAAGACCCCCGATGAAGTTGGCCTCCTCAGGAGGGCTCCTGAGGGGTGGAGGGTTCTATGCAGCTAACTCATGAGGCTCAGCTGACGTGAGCCATGACGACCAACGCCAGGCGGGTGCCAGGCGGGTGCAGAGCGCAGGTTTCCTCTTTGGTGCAAGGGAGTCAAGCCAGAGGCGCGGAGTCCCGAGGAATTAGCCAAACGTTTCCATTCTGGTGCAACAAGACCAAGACTGCCAGGACGGGAGGACGGAGGTTATCACCGAGCCCACCGCAGCGTCACGACCAGAGGCTTTTAGGAGGTGAAGACTACTTTTGTTAGGATAGACTGTACTACCTGTCCCCTTTCAAATCCTGCCGTTGTGGAATCCCTTCCCACTCATATTTGGGGAGAGGACCAAGGCCACTATATATAGGACCTAGCCACCACCATAGAAAGGGGATGAAACGACGAAGATCAGAACTAGTATAGTAGCACACCAGCTCAAGAACACCTCACCTCCTGAGGCTTGTTCGTCCTTTGTACTAGTTCATCCATAGCCCCTCGAGGCAATCCACTACACCACGCTGGATTAGGGTATTACAACACAACGATGGCCCGAACCAGTATAAATCTCTGTGTCTTGGTGTCTCTTTGAGCTCGATGCGCTAGGCTAGGAGGATCGCAAGTAGGCAGGCTGGGCAGGTTGAGATCTTCGCACGCAGCCCAGAGTTTGAACCTCTCGAGGGTTGCCGGATTCCTAAATCCGACATTTGGTGCGCCAGGTAGGGGTGCGTCGGATCCTCTCTTCCGTCATTCGATCCGCCACTATTCCAACACCTCCATGGCTGACGTGCGCAGGGCTCGCGCCGAGCGTCGGGCTGCAGTCGCTGCCCGCGTCGCTCAGACGGCTCCGGAGGGTGACGGCTATGCCTACCGTGCTCCTTCTCTGGTGGCCAATGCCGCCACGGGCCCTGCAAGCCGCGAGCAGCAAGCTTCATCGCTGCACCCGTCGGTGTGCCATGATGGCCGCACCGCTCTCCGTCGCTGACCCCTGCAGCTTCGTCATCCCACGCGTGCCGCGGCTAGGTGGACGCGCAGGCCGCTCTGCTCATGGCACGGGAGCTTCTTCGCTACCGTCCGGTGGGTGATCTCTACGTGGAGTGGCTTGAACGGATCGCCGAGCTCATCAGCGTCGCACACAGGGGCTCCGACGGGCCGGATCGCTCGCTGCCTCAGCAACCACCTACAGCGGGCGACGTCGCGCATGGGGCTCCTCCTCCACCTCCGGCCCGGGGCGTAATCATCGAGCCAAGGCATATGGCTCCACAGCGCGACCTGCAGCACCCGACACCAGATCGGGATGACGTGAGTTGCCAGGTGGTGCAACATCCCCAAGGAGAAGCGCGCATGCTTCCAGCACCCCAGCACCAGGCTTGCGAGCCACCACAGAAGGTGGCGGTGCGCGTGTATCAGCACTACGTTCCACCCCCTCGACGACATTCGGTGACCATGATAGGATGCCGCGCGTTCACTATAGAGCTCGGCAACGTCGCTCGCCGAGCAAGTTCAAGCCTGACCTGCCTCCACGCTACGACGACACTGCAGACCCCGTCGAGTTCTTACAGCTCTACGAGCTGAGCATCGAGGTGGCCAACGGCAACGAGAAGATCATGGCAAACTGGTTCCCAATGGCCCTCAAGGATGGCGCGTTTTCTTGGCTCCTGAACCTGACCGAGGGGTCGGTTTCTTCTTGGGAGGAGATGCACAGCCGCTTCATCGCCAACTTTCAGGGCACTCGCGACCGTCCACCGGCCGCGGGCGACCTGCGCCGCGTCAAGAAGCAGCCTGGAGAGACCCTGCATAAGTATATCCAGCACTTCAACAATGTCCGCCTCAAGATTCCCAAGGTGTCCGACGAGGCCATCATCTCCGCGTTCACCGATGGCGTCCGTGATGTCAAGATGAAGGAGGAGCTAGCCATCCACGAGGACCTCTGCACCGCTATGGAGAGGTTCAACATGGCGAACAAGTGTGCAAGGGCCGAGGAAGGACGCCTCTCCCTCCTCGAGCTCCCTGATGCTGACCCAGAAGACAAGAAGATTATCGGTGTCAAAACCGGCGGATCTCGGGTAGGGGTTCCCGAACTGTGCGTCTAGGCGAATGGTAACAGGAGACAAGGGACACGATGTTTTACCCAGGTTCGGGCCCTCTTGATGGAGGTAAAACCCTACGTCCTGCTTGATTAATATTGATGATGTGTGTTACAAGAGTGGATCTACCACGTGATCAAGGAGGCTAAACCCTAGAAGCTAGCCTATGGTATGATTGTTGTTCGTCCTAGGGACTAAAGCCATCCGGTTTATATAGACACCGGAGAGGGCTAGGGTTACACAAAGTCGGTTACAATGGTAGGAGATCTACATATCCGTATCGCCAAGCTTGCCTTCCACGCCAAGGAAAGTCCCATCCGGACACGGGACGAAGTCTTCAATCTTGTATCTTCATAGTCTTGGAGTCCGGCCGATCATGATAGTTCGGCTGTCCGGACACCCCCTAGTCCGGAACTCCCTCAGTAGCCCCTGAACCAGGCTTCAATGACGACGAGTCCGGCACGCATGTTGTCTTCAACATTGCAAGGAGGGTTCTTCCTGCGAATAATTTATAGAAGATTGTGAACACCAGGATAGTGTCCGGCTCTGCAAAAAATAAATTCCACGTACCACCGTAGAGAGAATAATAGTACACAAGTTCGATCTGCTGACGTATTCCGTGGCGTGACATCGCACCACTACCAAGCCTTTACTCGACTTGTTTTTATTGTACCACCTCAGCACGTTTAGCGAAGCGGTTTCCTTGGCACGTCTTGTCGAAGCAGAGATCGTGTTCCCCTTATTCCGGGATTCCCATCAATACGGACATGGGTAACCCAACCGCGCCCGTTGCCACGCCCCCTCCATCGAAGGCGGGTTCCAAACGGTCACGGGGACGGCTCTTGGTATTCTTCCTCTTTATAATGAGACCAAGGCCCGTTCTTTTCCTTCAATCCTCTATCGAATCCGCCCCTCGCCCCGAGTTCCAACACCCAGGGCTCCAGATTCGGGTACCTTCGATCTTCGATAATGTCCGGCCCCGACCTACGAGGCCGGTGGATGCCCTCCTCCATCATGGAAGAGGACGTGCTAAAGCTGAGAGACGCCAGGTACTTAACCTACGAGATTTCACATAGACTGCCCGCTCGAGGGAAGGTTATTCCTACTCCCGAGCCTGGCGAGAGCGTCGTGTTCGTGTCTCACCTCCGTCGGGGTTTAGGCTTCCCGACGGATCCCTTCGTGAGGGCGCTCATGTTTTATTATGGGCTGGAATTCCACGATTTGGCTCCGGAGTCCATCCTCCACATCTCATCATTCATTATTGTCTGCGAAGCCTTCCTCCGCACTACCCCTCACTTCGGCTTGTGGCTCAAAACCTTCAACGTGGAGCCGAAGATGATTGAGGGGCGTCAGGCAGAGTGCGGCGGGGCAGTTATAAGCAAGAGGGCCGATGCTCCATGGCCCGAGGGCTCTTTTCTGGAGGAGCTCGGTTTGTGGCAACATGAGTGGTTCTATATCACCGCTCCCAGGGGCAGCAGGCAGAGGCCGCCGCCCATCTTTCGCTCGGGCCCTCCACAACAGCTGATGTCATGGTTCAACAAGGGGCGTGACTGGGGGCCGTCCAAAGATGTACCCCTATTGGAGGACCGGATTCGAAGCCTCCAAGAAAGGGAGATCAATCTGGTCGTAGTGGCACAGGTTATGTTGATCCGGTGCCTACTGCCCTGCAAATGTCGCCCCCTCCGCCTATGGGAATTTAATCCGGAGGGGCCACGAGCTCTTCAACACTTCATGGGTTTGACACCCGCGGAGATGTACAAACTGTTCTTCGGATCGCAAGAAATGCATCCGGAATTGACCGAGGATGCTGGCCTAAGCTGCAATTGCCCGGATACTCAAGTAAGTAGCCCCGTGTCCGGACACATTGTCCATTTATTTATCGTGGGTTTGCCTTTCAACCAGCTATCCCTTGGACAGGAGTGGATAGCGCAAGCAAAACTGATACGGTGTCCGGCCCCCCTCCCTGAGACCATGCAGGATCCCTTGTTAATCAAAATGTTGGAGGTCGCACCTTAGGAGGAGGGTGAAGGGGGGCACAGGGGAACTACCACCTCCGCCAAGGAGGCTTTCAATAAGGGAGGAATCGAGAGTCCCTCCTTCCAGGGGGAGAAGAGGACCGCTTCCGAAGACCCGGAGGCCAAGGCCTCAAAGCGGGGAAAGAAATCTGTACCGGAAGGTCCTGTGCCGGGAAGAGCCCCGGCCGCACTGTCTCCTTGGAGGAATCAGCCCTCTAGCGAGCCGTAAGTAAAAAAGGGGGGATTTTGTAATAGTGGACACCCCTGCTTAATTTCTAAGGGTAACCAAAGTTTTCACCTTGTAGTTCGGATCTCAGCCCATCTCAGCACAGCTCATCTTCGGCAGACCTTCATCTGGAGATGATGGAGAGTGAAACGCCTCCATCTGCCGCCCCGTCGTGCGGGGCGGGCGACCCTGAGGTGTCGTCACGGAGGGTCTCCCCGAGTCCGGCGGGGCCGGAGAGTTCGGCGCCCATTGGAGTACGGCCGGCGGAGCTGCAGGATTTGCTCAAGAGGGCGTCTATCTCAGAAGATCACCGCACATTAATGAGTATGGTGATTGAGAGGATCTCGTCTGCCGAAAGCGGGTTTTGTGAGGCCGTCGGAAGTTTGCTGACGGGGTTTGAGGTACGCAAAAAATGACATACCTTTTGACAGTTTTGCACATGAAGTGCGCCCTGTATAGATAGTAGCCCCTGAGACTTGGTATGCTGTCGAAAGAGACATCGTGCCGAGGATCGTAGTCTCAGTTATGGATTGTCGCCTTTCCTGTGCAGGTGGCGGATCGTTCGGTGGCCAGCCGGACTTATGGAGTTGCCGAGCTGAAGAGGCAGCTTGATGTTGCGGATGCGGACATCTCACTGGTCAATAAATGACTTGATGGATCACAAGGTATGTGGTTGCTCCGCGGTCGCCTAGTAAGGGAACTGATGCCCATTCCTGACAATTTGTATGCTTGATACAGATGGTGCTACTGCTGTGGAAAACCTTCGAGCAGAGCTTGCTCGGGCCAAGGAGCAAGCCAGAAAAAGCGAGGCGGCTGCCTCGAAGGCAGCGGAAGAGCTAGAAGCCGAGAAGGCTGCTCACTGCCGAAGCAGGGAGGAGATGGCCGGACTGGCCACGAATTTAAAAGTTGCTACCGACCGCTAGGAGGTTCTTGAAAGAGAACGCCAAGCAGAGCAAGAGGACCTGAAGAAGGCCGACGCCGAAGCCAAGGATGCCCGTAGTGCGATGCGGGCTATGAAGGAGGAGCTGCGTCAGGTCGGAGACATTGTGGCTGGAAAGCCCTTTATGCTGCGTAGGAAGTTCATGGATCCGAAGTATGCTCAGCTGGGCCGGTTGTGTGGCGCGGAGGATCCTTATCTGGACTTGGCGGCGAGTGCGACGGACGCAGTCGTGCACTTCCGAAGCCAGAAGGATCACGAAATGGAAGAGCTTTTCTGGTCTCAATTCCATAGTCCGGAGCGTCCACTTCCATTGAGTGATCAGCTCGTTGAGTGGGCTGAGCTGAATAGATTGTCCAGACTTGCCATGACGGATGTGGTTGCTCATCTGTGGCCGGAAAGGCCCAAGCCGAAGAGTTATTTTGGCTTGTTGCAGCAATTCCTTGGGGCGGTGCCGCATATTAGGGAGATGAAGCGGTCGGCGTGCATAGTAGGTGCACGGATGGCTCTCGCCCGTGGTAAGACATACTGGGGAGAGATGGATGCCACCGCTGTTGCGTCCCGGGGTTCAGACAAAAGCCGATTCCCCACCGAGCACTATTTTGAGGAAGTCCTACAGGGCGCTCGTTTAATAGAGGCGCAGTGCTCGAAAGATATTATGTTTGAATGACATGTATGATTGCTGAGATCATGTTTATAATGCAATAGCTTTTTATACTTGTGCGTTCAAGTATTGAACTATCTCCTGTGCGGCCGTGTATGTATGTATAATCTGAAAGATGGCAGTCTTTGGCTTCAGCCCCCACGCACATGGTGCGGGGGTGTTTGCAAAAAGAAAAGCGCTTTTTCACACTTAATCCAATGTCTTGGTCCTTTTAAGGAGGTGATAGCGTAGCAAACTAGGCAACCGGACTATAATGCTTTATCACTTTCACTTAGCCATAGGAGCTCGAATGTGGGGCTACTATATATAGCCCCTGGGGGCACCGCTCTTCTCCGAACTCGGGACGCGTATGTGCCTGACCGGGAAGCGGTCCTTTGTCAAAGCAGAGGAATTCTAAACATTCCAATGGTCAATCGAGTGGTTGACCAGTCTCTCGCTATATCATGACAGTCAGTTTTCGGCTTTCTCTACTGAGGTGCTCGCCCGGCCGAACCGGGGCACAATCGCAGTAGTTCTCCTGGTGCCGCGTTAGCCGATGATGCGGAACGTAAGGCAGCAAAACACAGGAGCCGGGAAAATCCAACATTTGACCAAAGACATGATTCGGAGCTGATGCATATAAGGCCTAACTCGAGACACCGAACACTCCCTAAGGTGTTCGGTCTTTATGATACCGGGCAGAACAATGCCCTAAGCCCCTAGTGTCCAGGTACAGGCGGGAACTTCTGACGCGGCCGATGCCAAAACGCCAGCCTCCTCCTCGGCTATGGTGGGAAACCGGGGGATGTGTATCAACAAGAGACAGTAAGAAAGGTTTACGCAGGGTCTTAATCTGAAAAGAATCCTTGCAACGGGTCCCTGCTGCACGTCTGCGCCTGTGTCTCCATTGTGCTGTATCCTGGACGGGTGTAGCACGTGCTTCATCTGTAAAAGAGAAGGACTTAGTTTCCAAGAAATATCGTGCAGAAGTTGTATTGAAATATAATTTGGAGGATGAAGAAAGTTGAGCTTTATTGGCTCTCATCATTTAAACCCGCGGCCCCTAATAAAGGGGGTATGCGGCTGGGAAGCCCCTTGTTTAGTTACGCCGGACTCGTCTAACCATGTCCGAGGTCTGAATGACCTGCTTTTAGGGGCTTTGACCTGCAGGGTCTGATCAGTGTGTGGCTGTCGAGGCAGTCTCACGTCCTCCATGGTCGAGGAACACTCGGAGTTACTTTTTAACGAGATTATGCCACGTGGACCAGGCATTTTTAAGCGTAAGAGACGCATAATGTGGTATTGCATTAAAGCGGGCGAAAGCTTCGCGCCCCAGTAGTGCTTAAGGGCTACTGTTAAATGGGGCGATGGAGAGTGAGCCTTCCGCGATGGAGGTTGTCGGATGAACCGAACACAACCTCTAGTGGCATAGAGCCTGTATAATTGGCTTAAAGGCCAGGCGTCACTCCTTTGAAGGAAGTGCTGCTATGGCGAATTTCGGTAGGGTCTATCCCCATTCTGCGGATGGTATCCTGGTATGGCAGGTGCCGCGCTGTGTTTTCGTGTTATCACATGAAGTGAGTTCACTGTTTTGACTTCTAGTGGGAAAGTCTTCTGCTTTCCGGACTGCTGCTTTTGGGGTTCGTCACTTCCGCTTGGTGTGTCGAGCCCCTTGCGTTCGGCATTAAGTCGGCCGGACTGCTTGAAGACCCAACAATCTCTGGGGGTATGGTTTGCAGGATTCCCGGGGGTACTATGTATTTGACATATCCTATCCAGAATTTTGTTTAGGTTGGATAGCTCGTCACTGTTGTCCTTGAGGGGCAGTGTTTTGTTATTTGGCCGAGAGCTTTTGAATCCAGCGTTGACCACCGTACTATTTGGGCCATTTTCCTTATTCCGGCGCTGATCTTTTCTGCGTCGTGACTTCCCATTTCCATCCCTGAGTTCGGATGTACTCGGGTCGCTGGTGCTGCATCTGGCCAGCCAGCTGTCTTCCCTCGCGCAAAAGCGGGTCATGAGGCTTGTTAGTGCGGCCATTGTTCTTCGTTTTTCCTGGCCGAGGTGTCTGGCGAGCCGTTCGTCTCGGACGTTGTGTTTAAAGGCTGCTAAGGCCTCAGCGTCCGGACAGTCGACTATTTGGTTCTTTTTAGTGAGGATCCTGTTCCAGAATTTGCGTGCTGACTCTCCGGGCTGCTGAGTTATGTGTCTTAAATCGTGTGCATCCGGAGGGCGGACATAAGTCCCCTAAAAATTTGCTCGAAACGCATCCTCAAGCTCTTCCCAACTTCCAATGGTATTTTCTGGGAGGCTTTTAAGCCAATGCCGAGCTGGCCCTTTGAGCTTGAGGGGTAGGTATTTTATGGCATGGAGATCATCTCCTCTGGCCATATGTATGTGTAGGATATAATCCTCAATCCAGACTCCGGGGTATGTTGTTCCGTCATATGCCTCTATGTTTACGGGTTTAAATCCCGCTGGAAATCCATGATCCAGTACCTCGTCGGTGAAACATAGTGGGTGTGCGGCGCCCCTGTATTTGGGTGTGCCGTTGTCTTCAAATGCTCGGCGGGTTATGTTGCTTCCTGGAGTCTTCTTTTTTGGCCCATAGAGAGACCTGGCTGGGTCATCCTTTTTCGAGGATCTTTATGTTGATCGTGTGCCGGCTTCTGTGCGGCGCCCCTTGTTGCTCTTGGCCTGTCATCTGGTCGACTATCCGACCAGGCGGCTTCTTTCTTTTTTGACTGCGGGGGCTCTAAGGCCTCCTCGTCAAATTTGGGCAACAGCTTGCGCTTCGGGTAGCTCTTTGTCTGGTGACTAGCGCCATATTTATCTGCGGTGTTGAGTACTTTGCTCCGTCTCATTCTGAGTGCGTCCTCCGCTGTTTTGAGCTTCCGCTTTTGCTTCTTCAAACCTCTTGCAGTGGCGACGAGCCTTTTATGAAGGTTTGTATGCTCTGGTGATGTGAGATCGTCTTCGCCGGGGATGGGTTGCTTGTCTAGTTCACCATGTTCGGATGGCTGCTTGGTGGCATGTGCGTCGTCCACTGCTTCGCCCTGCTCTAGGGCCGGGTCCGTATGGGTGCCATTTTGGTTGAGGCCAGTCTTAGGGCGGCGCTTGCGTCGCCGTTTTGGTTGTTTGTTGGGGGAGTTGTACTTTGCCACGTCCCGTTTTTCCTCATTATCGCTTCCTTTTGGTGTATCCACCATGTATACGTCGTGAGTTGGGGTGGCCTTTCAGTGCCCGGTAGGCGCTCAGTGGCGGATCCAGGAATTCAACTTTGGGTGTTCAATTTTTTTTCATCCTGGCCAAGAAGTCCATTGGTCCATGGCAATACAAATTGTTCACAATAGTAACAATATCTCGGGAGAAGAAGAAAATTACAAAGAGCTATATCCTAAAACCAAACATAATTTATTCAATCCTCAAAAGAAGGATAGTTCATTCGTTTAATTTTTTTACTAATGAAATCAATCCAAAGATAATGCATTTGTTGTTTCTAAATCAACAGTCTTCCTCTTTACTAATGTGGTCATGTACAGAGCTATATATCTCTAAATCCAAACATAAGCTACACATGTACCGGTCCATGAATGAAATTCCAGATTGGAACTTTGGACTGAGCTTTTCTAGAGGTATTTGGACTGTGCTTAGAGCATCTACAACCAGGCATCCCAAACCCACCTCAAACGTCCGGGCGCGTCCGCCATGTCGGACTGGTGGCCGGTTCCCACATGAAAACACTCTGAAACCAGACGGTCCGAAGCTCGTCTCCTCCGTCGCCGCGTGGCACTGCTCCGGCGGGTCGCGTAGTGCCCTAGCCTGACTATTTAAGCCGACTGTTGGCATCGAAACCCTATTCATCTACATTTCACCCCTCCCGCCCGCCGCCGCCGCTACTTTACACTCGCCATCGACATCATGGCATCTTCGACGACGAGGTGTGGTTAGCTATCGTGTGCGTAGTATGTAGGATTTCTTTTTGCATGATTTGTATGGATCTAGGGGATAAAATATGAGACACTCGGATGCATAGCATCAAATATGAGGCGTGACCGGTCACTATCCGCGGATGCTCCCAGTCGCGTCCACATGCGATTGAGGGGTCGGACTTGCCACGTCCGGATGTAGATGCTCTTAGTATCTCTCGTGCGTGAGGGCAGAGATGGTTCATTGCAGCTCTGGGCTACTGGTTAGTTAGGTGTGGTTAGTGGCCGATGGGTCAATATTGGTCTGTTTGCCACATGCGAGCTGTTGTGTAGTCTCTCAAAATATGCTACTCTTAGTATTTTTTGCCATATATCTATATATAGGAATTTTGTGCAGCAAATTTTGGGTGTACAACTGTACACCCTTGACCCATACTGGATCCGCCCCTGTAGGCGCTGGTTCTTGGTCGTCTCTGGCATCGTCGTCCATACCGTCGATGTCTTCGGAGTCATAGTCTAGCATGTCAGTTAGATCGTCGACAGTGGCTACTAAGTGGGTGGTGGGTGGGCTTTGAATTTCTTCGTCGTTTGCATCCCAACCGTCCTGGCCGCAGTCCGGCCAGGGCTCTCCTGATAATGAGAGATACTTTAGCGAACTCAAGATGTTGCCAAAAGGTGAGTGTTGGAAGATGTCCGTTGTGGTGAACTCCATGATCGGCGCCCAATCGGATTCGATCAGAGGGGGCGCGGGAGGTTCGGAGTCCGGCGAGGAGTCCGGCACCTCGGAGTCACGAGCTTTATGAGGGACAAGGTCAGTGTCCGGCTCTATCGCCGTAGAGGTTGCAGCCCTCGAGGCGGTGTCTAACCATCCGTCCTCGATCTGCGCAGCCGGCTCCGAATTGAAGATCGGAGCGGGTTCGAGTGCGGCCTCCAGGGTACCGTCCGGCTACAGAGCTAGATCATGCTCGCTGTGACAGTGCGGCACGCTCGGCTGTGGCTCGAATCCATCGAGGATCAAGTCCCCGCGGATGTCAGCCGTGAAGTTCAAACTTCCAAATCTGACCTGATGGCGAGGGGCGTAGCTTTCGATCTGCTCCAGTTGGCCAAGTGAATTGGCCCGCAGTGCGAAGCCGCCGAATACGAAGATCTGTCCGGGGAGGAAGGTCTCACCCTGGACTGCATCGTTGATGATGATTGAAGAAGCCATCGAGCCTATCGGTGAGGGCACAGAGGAACTCTCAATGAAAGCACCAATGTCGGTGTCAAAACCGGCGGATCTTGGGTAGGGTGTCCCGAACTGTGCATCTAGGCGGATGGTAACAGGAGACAAGGGACACAATGTTTTACCCAGGTTCGGGCCCTCTTGATGGAGGTAAAACCCTACGTCCCGCTTGATTAATATTGATGATGTGTGTTACAAGAGTGGATCTACGACGAGATCAAGGAGGCTAAACCCTAGAAGCTAGCCTATGGTATGATTGTTGTTCGTCCTATGGACTAAAGCCATTCGGTTTATATAGACACCGGAGAGGGCTAGAGTTACACAAAGTCGGTTACAATGGTAGGAGATCTACATATCCGTATCGCCAAGCTTGCCTTCCACGCCAAGGAAAGTCCTATTCGGACACGGGACGAAGTCTTCAATCTTGTATCTTCATAGTCTTGGAGTCCGTCCGATCATGATAGTTCGGCTGTCCGGACACCCCCTAGTCCGGAACTCCCTCAAAGACCAAGGCCAAGGACACGAAGTGCAAGGGGACAGCCGTGCTTGCGGCCGAGCCAGAAACCAAGCGTGGCTGCGACCACCCCGAGTCGTCCAATGGCAAGCGGCCATTCTGTGCCTTCCACGTCTACAGCCACAACACAAGCGACTGCCAGGAGCTCAGGGCTCTCCATGATGGGCGCCTCGGTCGATGCCCTGAGCGCAACGATTGGGGCTATGGTCGAGGAGGTGGCCAAGGTGGAGGGCGCTGGGACGGATGCGACCGCCGCAGCCTCGTGAGGACCGCTGGTAGGACTAGCCTCACAATGGCAACTGGGGGAGCAGCCTCGTGAGGACCGCTCTCATGGCAACGCAGCCTTGCCTCCTCTGCCTCCACCGCCAAGAAGGAACGAAGATCACCACGAGGACGAGGGGGCTGGGGGTGAGGAGTTCCGGACTAGGGGGTGTTCGGACAGCCGAACTATTATGATCGGCCGGACTCCAAGACTATGAAGATACAAGATTGAAGACTTCGTCCCGTGTCTGGATGGGACTTTCCTTGGTGTGGAAGGCAAGCTTGGCGATACGGATATGTAGATCTCCTACCGTTGTAACTAACTTTGTGTAACCCTAGCCCTCTCCGGTGTCTATATAAACCGGATGGCTTTAGTCCATAGGACGAACAACAATCATACCATAGGCTAGCTTCTAGGGTTTAGCCTCCTTGATCTCGTGGTAGATCCACTCTTGTAACACACATCATCAATATTAATCAAGCAGGACGTAGGGTTTTACCTCCATCAAGAGGGCCCGAACCTAGGTAAAACATCGTGTCCCTTGTCTCCTGTTACGATCCGCCTAGACGCACAGTTCGGGACCCCCTACCCGAGATCCGCCGGTTTTGACACCGACATTGGTGCTTTCATTGAGAGTTCCTCTGTGCCGTCACCGATAGGCTCGATGGCTTATTCGATCATCATCAACGATGCAGTCCAGGGTGAGACCTTCCTCCCCGGACAGATCTTCGTATTCGGCGGCTTTGCACTGCGGGCCAATTCGCTTGGCCAACTGGAGCAGATCGAAAGCTACGCCCCTGGCCGTCAGGTTAGATTTGGAAGTTTGAACTTCACGGCTGACATCCGCGGGGACTTGATCCACGATGGATTCGAGCCACAGCCGAGCATGCCGCACTGTCACGGCGAGCATGATTTAGCTCTGCAGCCGGACAGTACCCTAGAGGCCGCACTCGAACCCACTCCGATATTCAATTCGGAGCCGGCTGCGCAGATCGAGGACGAATGGTTAGACACCGCCTCGGGGGCTTCAACCTCTACGGCGATAGAGCCGAACACTGACCTTGTCCCTCATAAAGCTCGTGACTCTGAGGTGCCGGACTCCTCGCCGGACTCCGAACCTCCCGCGCCCCCTCCGATCGAATCCGATTGGGCGCCGATCATGGAGTTCACTGCAGCGGACATCTTCCAACACTCTCCTTTCGGCGACATCTTGAGTTCGCTAAAGTATCTCTCGTTATCAGGAGAGCCCTGGTCGAACTGCGGCCAGGACGGTTGGGATGCGGACAACGAAGAAATTCAAAGCCCACCCACCACCCACTTGGTAGCCACTGTCGACGATCTAACCGACATGCTAGACTACGACTCCGAAGACATCGACGGTATGGACGACGATGCCGGAGGCGACCAAGAACCAGCGCCTACCGGGCACTGGACAGCCACCTCATCATATGACATATACATGCTGGATATCCCAAAAGATGGGAAGGGCGAAGGAGCAGTGGAGGATGACCCCGCCACAAAACAGCCCAAGCGCCGATGTCAGTGGCGCCGCTCTAAATCCCGCCACAGCAAGAATGGCGATTCTGGCACCGGAGATAATAATACCCTGGACAGTGCCAAAGACAACCCCCTCCAGCAAGATTCAGCGCAGGAGGACGGGGACGCCAGCCCTCATGAGAGAGCGGCCGAAGAAGAGGTAGAGGATTATATGCCTCCCTCCGGAGACGAGGCGAGCCTCGACGACGACGAATTCGTCGTGCCTGAGGATCCCGTCGAACAAGAGCGTTTTAAACGCAGGCTTATGGCCACGGCAAACAGCCTCAAGAAAAAGCAGCAACAACTTAGAGCTAATCAAGATCTGCTAGCCGACAGATGGACTGAAGTCCTCGCGGCCGAAGAGCATGAGCTCAAACACCCCTCCAAAAGCTACCCTAAACGCAAGCTGCTCCCCCAATTAGAGGAGGAGGCATATGAACCTGCATCACCAGCAGACAATACGGCTGACCGACCACCCCGTGGTCGCGACAGAGAGGCCTCTAGGCCCTTCACTAGAACAGTACCCCGGCATCGCTCGAAAAGCACAAGGCCATAGGGGAACGCTCCGGACTTGCGAGATATATTGGAGGATAAGGCAAGACAATCAAGATCGATCTATGGATCGCGTGGGCGCCCCACGATACGTGACGACAACCGTCGCGCCGGACACAGTAAGTCCGGCCGGGCCGAACAAAATAGACAAAGCTCTCTTGAGCTCCGTCGTGACATCGCCCAGTACAGAGGCGCCGCACACCCATTATGCTTCACAGATGAAGTAATGGATCATCAAATCCCCGAAGGGTTTAAACCCGTCAAGATTGAATCTTATGATGGCACAATAGACCTCGCGGTTTGGATCGAAGACTATCTCCTTCACATCCACATGGCCCGCGGTGATGATCTTCACGCCATCAAATACCTCCCCCTCAAGCTTAAGGGACTAGCCCGGCATTGGCTTAACAGCTTGCCAGCAGAGTCAATTGGGAGTTGGGAAGACCTGGAATCCGCATTCCTCGATAACTTCCAAGGCACGTATGTGCGACCACCAAACGCTGATGACCTAAGCCACATAATTCAGCAGCCAGACGAATCGGCCAGACAATTCTGGACACGGTTCTTAACCAAGAAAAACCAAATCGTCGACTGTCCGGATGCGGAGGCCCTCGCGGCCTTCAAGCATAACATCTGCGACGAGTGGCTCGCCCGGCACCTGGGACAGGAAAAGCCGAAATCCATGGCAGCCCTCACATCACTCATGACCCGCTTCTGCGCGGGTGAGGACAGCTGGCTAGCACGCAGCAACAACCTCAGCAAAAATTTTTGCAGTCCGGATTTTAATGACCGAAATGGCAGGTCGCGTCGTAACAAAAACAAATGCCGCATTAATGGCGACAATAGTGAAGATACGGCAGTCAATGCCGGATTCAGAGGCTCTAAACCCGGTTAGCGGAAAAAGCCATTCAAAAGAACTACTCCAGGTCCGTCCAATTTGGACAGAATACTCGACCGCTCGTGCCAGATACACGGCACCCCCGAAAAACCAGCCAACCACACCAACAGGGACTGTTGGGTATTCAAGCAGGCAGGCAAGTTAATTGCCGAAAACGAGGACAAGAGGCTGCATAGCGATGACGAGGAAGAGACCCGACCGCCGAACAATAGAGGACAGAAGGGTTTCCCCCCATAGATGCGGACGGTGAACATGATATACGCAACACACATACCCAAAAGGGAGCGGAAGCGTGCACTCAGGGATGTATATGCGATGGAGCCAGTTGCCCCGAAGTTCAATCCATGGTCCTCCTGCCCGATGACTTTTGATCGAAGGGACCACCCCACCAGCATCCGCCACGGCGGATTCACCGCATTGGTTTTAGACCCAATCATCGACGGATTTCACCTTACCAGAGTCCTGATGGACGGCGGGAGCAGCCTGAACCTGCTTTACCAGGATACAGTGTGCAAAATGGTCATAGACCCCTCAAGGATTAAACCTACCAAGACGACCTTTAAAGGCGTCATACCAGGTGTAGAAGCCAATTGCACAGGCTCAGTTACACTGGAAGTGGTCTTCGGATCCCCAGATAACTTCCGAAGCGAGGAGTTAGTCTTCGACATAGTCCCGTTCCGCAGCGGCTATCATGCCCTGCTCGGACGTACCGCGTTTGCAAAGTTCAACGCAGTGCCGCACTACACATACCTCAAGCTCAAGATGCCTGGCCCTCGAGGAGTCATCACGGTCAACGGAAACACTGAACGTTCTCTCCGCACGGAGGAACATACAGCAGCTCTCGCGGCAGAAGTCCAATGCAGCCTCTTAAGGCAATTCTCGAGTCCGGCCGTTAAGCGGCCGGACACAGCTAAGCGCGCCCGGAGTAACCTACAACAAGACCACCTGGCACGTTCCGAGCACGTGTAGCAGTGCAGCCCCAACCCCAGCCCTTGCAAGACGTCAAGACAGGTCCTTCGCGTACACCATTACGCTCTGAAGATACCATGGGCGTGGGGAGAGGGGCACGACCACGATAGGCCCAGACTGCGGCTCAACCACACCAGGGGCTCTCAAGTGTGTCGTTCTTTTTTTTACCCACAGGACTCCGTTCGTCAGAGGCCCTGTTCGGCAGCAGACCTGCCGAACTCACGATGCAACAGCCAGGGAAGGATAAAGGCTACAACGAATATCCAGGTGGTCTCCATTATGAGCATTAAATCTGTTTTATACACCACTCCGCAGCCTACCCCTAGAGGGGGACATGCTTAAGCAGTCCTGTCCCTTGCTTATCGCACTATTTGTATCGTTCTGCATTCATAGCAGCACTTCTTGAATAAAACAATGCACCACCTTTTTGCTTATAATTGCATTTCCTTTTCATACATATGTTCATTTATGGCATGTTGCATCCGTACACTTTGGTACGGTTCAAATACACCAGGGGCTTATGTTTCCTGCATCATGGTGTGATAAGTCCGAACACTTTCACAAGTGCGGCACCCCGAACTTATAGCATTATATGCATCGGCTCTGAATCATGTCTTGGGTCAATAGTTGGGTTTGCCCAGCTCCCATGTTTTGGTACCTTACGTTCCGTTGTATCGGCTAAGGTAGCACTGGGAGAACCACTGCGATTGCGCCCCAGCTGAGCTGGGTTAACGCCTCAGTGGAGAAAGCTAAAACTGACCGTCATGATGAGGCGAGAGCCGGTCGCTGTTCGAGAGCTTTTTTGCGAGTCCTTAAAGACTTATGCCGCTTAGAGCGAGGAGCCGGTTTTTGTCCGGCCCAGGCGTGGATAGCGCCCCAAATTCGGCCTTTCGAAGACTAGGGGCTTCGCTGAAATTTAAATTATAGAATTCTATGGCTAAGTGAGAGTGTTTAAGCATTATAAGTCCGGTTGCCTTGTTCATCGTGTTGAGCGCCTCCCTAGATGGACCCAAAAATGGGAACAAGAGTGCTCAAGTTTATCCCGAACACCCCAGCACTCACGGCATGGGGGCCGAAGCCGACGACTTGCCATCTCTCAGATTTGATAAACAGCCACACAGAAGGTAATATTTTAAATTAACAAGCGTTGCTTAGCGCATATGAACTATGTTTTCAGCGCACAGGATAACAAAATGCGAGTCTACTCAAATATTACATCTTTGGAGCACTCACCCGCAATAGTGCGGGCACCCTTCAGGACACTCTTATAATACATCTCGGGCGTGCGGTACTCCTTGCCCTGCGGTGGCGGGTCCGTCACAAGCTTCTGGTCATCCATCTTGCCCCAGTGCACCTTTGCGTGGGCAAGGGCCCGACGGGCACCCTCAATGCAAGCGGAGTGCTTGATGACTTCAACCCATGGGCACGCATCCACCAGCCGCTGCACCAAACCGAAGTAGCTCCCGGGCATGGCCTCCTTAGGCCACAACCGAACTAAGAGGCCCTTCATGGCCTGTTCGGCCACCTTGTGGAGCTCGACCAGCTGCTTCAGCTGGTTGCTAAGGGGCACCGGATGGCCGGCCTCAGCATACTGAGACCAGAAGACCTTCTCCATCAAGCTCCCCTCCTCGGCCCGGTAGAATGCGGCAGCATCGGATACGCTGCGAGGAAGATCTGCGAACCCTCCTGGAGAGCTCCAAATTCGGGTAAGTGATAGGTAATTCACACTCACATGCTTACTTTGCATGAAAAATGCCTTACCCGCCGCTAGTTTCTTCAACGCCTCGATTTCCTGGAGGGCCTTATAGGTTTCTCCCTTAGCGGCTTTGGCACTCTCAAGAGCCGTCGCAAGCTCGGACTCGCGAGTCTTCGAGTCACGCTCCAAACTCTCAAGTTTTTCCATGAGAGCCTGGAGCTCTTGCTGTACCTCCGCCACCCGCACCTCATACTTCTCTCGCTCGGTGCATTCCGTGGCCGCACTTCGTTCGGCCGCGGACACCGCCTCCTTCAAGGTCGTCACCTCGTTCGTGGCCCCTGTTACATCCACGTTATCCTTGTCATTTTTCTTGCAACCAAAATCCTTTTCTATAAGGTACAATTTTACTAAGGTATTACTCATCTTCCTTGTCCTCGAGCTGCTTTTTGGCACGGCCGAGCTCGTTCTCGGACCGCTCGAGGCTTTCCTTCAAAGTATTGACCTCCACAGACAGTGCGGCAGAGGTCAGCAGCATAGCCTGCAAATCCCATATTGACATATTTTTTATGACTCCTGCGTATATCTTTTTAGATCCTCAGTCCGGCTTTTCTTTCCGAACACCGAACCGAGCATCAGGGGCTACTGTCTATGCGGTACCATTTATAGATATCAAAATTCTTACCTCAAAGCCTGTTAGAAGGCTGCTGCAGGCTTCGGTCAGCCCGCTCTTGGCGAGCTGAACCTTCTGAATCACCGCACTCATAACAGTGCGGTGTTCCTCTTCAATGGAGGCGCCATTGAGCGCCTCCAGCAAGTTATCCGGCACCTCCGGTTGGACGGAGGCTGCCGGCGTCACGGTCTTGCCCTTCTTACGAAGGGGTCGCCCGCCGGACTCCAGAGCCACTGTAGGTTCCGGGGCCGAGTCCGGTGCAAAGTCCGGGAGATTGTCCTGCGACACCTCCGGGGTCTCTTCCTCCTGGTGGGTCCCTTCCTGGGATCCCACCTCAGCATCGTCCGCATCATGGGGGGTGGAGGCAGTCGGAAGCGAATCCATGTCCGACGCACCTAAGGATCCGCTCGACAAAGCAGGAAGATCATCCTTGGGCGGACTGCAGGGTTGTATGCGGCATTGGAAAGACATTATGTGGCGAAAATAAAAACCATGAAGTTATTCGGGAGTTCGGATACTTACGATCTCGCCAGGGGCTTGGCCCTTGGAGGCCAGTCCTCGTTGTCGTCACTGGCGTTGGCAGAGCAGTCCGGGGGAAGAGTTTTTCCCTTCTTTGACCCTTCGGCCTCCCTTGTTGGGGAAGCCTTCCTTTTCTTCCCTCCCCCCGCTGGGGGAGAGGCTTTCTTCTTCTCCTCCTCGCCTTTGTGGGAGGAGTCGGCCTTGCATTCATCATCCGATAACACTTGAAAACGGGAACTCTTTCGAGTACTCGTGGCCTTCTTCTTGGCCTTCTTCTCCGGCACCACGTGGGGTGCCGGAGCCAGCAGCCCCGCTAGGCGGGCGTCCGCTGGGTCCTCTGGCAATGGGGCAGGACAGATAGTCTGTTCGGCCTTCGCCAGCCAGTCCTGTCAAAGGTAAAGGGAGTTTAGATCCCGCATAGAGTCAAACTATGGAAAACAAGTGACAAAATCACTTACCTCATCAGCCGGACGCTGCGAGCTGAATCCGCGATCTTCGGTAGCGGATGCGGGAGCCTCGGCGCCCTTGAACAGCACCTTCCAGACATCTTCGTACGTAGTGTCGAAGAGCCCTTTCAGAGTCTGGTGCTGCACCGGATCGAACTCCCACATGTTGAAGCCCCGTCGTTGGCACGGGAGAATCCGGCGGATGAGCATGACCTGGACTACATTGACAAGCTTGAGCTTCTTGTCCACCAGCTTTTGGATACAGGCTTGGAGTCCTGTCAGCTCCTCCAAATCACCCCAGATCCGGCCGCTCTCTTTCCAGGAGGTGAGCCGTGTGGGGATGCCGGATCTGAATTCGGGGGCCGCTGCCCAATCAGGGTCACGCGGCTCGGTGATGTAGAACCACCCTGATTGCCACCCCTTGATGGTTTCCACGAAAGTGCCCTCCAGCCAAGTAACGTGGGACATCCTGCCCACCATGACGCCTCCGCACTCCGCTTGGCTGCCCTTCACAACCTTCGGCTTGACACTGAAGGTCTTGAGCCACAAGCCGAAGTGGGGCTGGATGCAGAGGAAGGCCTCGCACACGACGATAAACGCCGAGATGTTGAGGATGAAATTCGGGGCCAGATCATGGAAATCCAGGCCGTAGTAGAACATGAGCCCCCGGACAAAGGGATGAAGTGGGAAGCCCAGTCCGCGGAGGAAATGGGGAAGAAATACTACCCTCTCATGGGGCCTGGGAGTGGGGATGAGCTCCCCCTCGTCGGGAGCCGGTGCATGATGTCGCTGGACAAATATCCGGCGTTGCACAGCTTCTGGATCTGCCCCTCCATGACGGAGGAGGCCATCCACCTGCCTCCCGCTCCGGACATAGTTGGAGAAGGTTGAGGTGAGAAGTGCGGACTTGGGTGCTGGAGCTTGAGTTCGCGGAGATGGATAAGCCAAGGAGGAAGAAGGCGCAGGTAAAAGGGTTGGATCTTTATCCCCTTATATGGGCGGAAAAAAACATGTGTCCCCCCCGGCCTGGTAAAACTCGCTTATCTCCCAAGCGCCGCAATCAATGGCGCGGTTGGGTTACCCACGCCCGTATTGATGGGAATCCCTGAATAAGGGGAACACGATCTCTGCTTCGACAAGACGTGCCAAGGAAACCGCTTCGCTAAACGCGCTAAGGTGGTACAATAAAAACAATTCGAGTGAAGGCTTAGTAGTGGTGCGACGTCACGCCACAGAATACGTCAGCAGATTGAACTTGTGTAATATTATTCTCTCTACGGTGGTACGTGGAATTTATTTTTGCAGAGCCGGACACTATCCTGGTGTTCACAATCTTCTATAAATTATTCGGAGGAAGAACCCGCCTTGCAATGCCAAAGACAACATGCATACCGGACTCGTCGTCATTGAAGCCTGGTTCAGGGGCTACTGAGGGAGTTCCGAACTAGGGGGTGTCCGGACAGCCGAACTATTATGATCGGCCGGACTCCAAGACTATGAAGATACAAGATTGAAGACTTCGTCCCGTGTCTGGATGGGACTTTCCTTGGCGTGGAAGGCAAGCTTGGCGATACGGATATGTAGATCTCCTACCATTGTAACCGACTTTTTGTAACCCTAGCCCTCTCCGGTGTCTATATAAACCGGATGGCTTTAGTCCATAGGACGAACAACAATCATACCATAGGCTAGCTTCTAGGGTTTAGCCTCCTTGATCTCGTGGTAGATCCACTCTTGTAACACACATCATCAATATTAATCAAGCACGACGTAGGGTTTTACCTCCATCAAGAGGGCCCGAACCTGGGTAAAACATCGTGTCCCTTGTCTCCTGTTACCATCCGCCTAGACGCACAGTTCAGGACCCCCTACCCGAGATCCGCCGGTTTTGACACCGACATGGGGCTTCTAGGAGCCTCGGGCCATTGCCTTCATATTGGGCGGCTCACAGGCCCCGGCTTCCCACTATGTCTTCAAGCAGTTTGCATGCGAGGTGAATGCAGCGCTCCCCAAACCTGAAGCGATTCTCCCTCTCAAGTGGTCCAAGTGCGCCATCACCTTCGACTCCTCAGACCAGCTCAAGTGCGCAGCTACCGTAGGCGCATTCCCCATGCTCTGCTCCCCCGTCATCAGCAACGTGACCGTCACCAAGACTCTCATCGATGGCGGAGTAGGGCTCAATGTTCTTTCTGTTCAGACATTCGACAGGCTTCAGGTGCCATACTACCAGCTACACCCCACCAAGCCTTTCTCAGGAGTGACCGATCGACACATCCGATCGGGCAAGTTCGCCTCCCTGTCACCTTCGGCGAGCACAACAACTACCGCACCGAGCTCATTGACTTCGACATCGCCGACATTCTCCTGCCCTACAATGCCATCTTAGGGTACCCAGCGCTGGCCAAGTTCATGGTGGCCACACATGATGGCTACAACATCCTCAAGATGCCAGGAAGCAGCGGCATCATCATGGTCGCCTGCCAAGAGAAGGATGCAGTGTGCTCCCTCGAGCGCGCCTTCCAGGCTGCAGTAGTTGAGAACCCAGAAGACGAAGACGGCGCCCTCCTTCCTGAGGTCGCCACCAAGACAAAGAAGCTACAGCTGGGCCAGGGGTCTCGTGAGGGAGCATCACTTGAGGACAGAGCGCTCAGCCTCGCGTCTCTGGACGTGGCACCTCCACCCATAGCATAGGAAGGCGCGCCCGGCGCTCCTCTCTGGCTGGGCTCGGGGGCTCTCCTTTGGAGGGCCCCAGATCTAGCCAATGTCGCGAGAGCGGTGCTCGGGCACCATGTGGAGGCGCTCTTCAAAGCACGCTTCCCAGGAGAAGGCAGCAGGCGTGGGACACCAGGTGTTCAGGAGTTCATCAGCAAGGCGATCGAGGAGATTCATGAAGGAAGGGTTCTGCAAGGCGATCGTCGCCTGCCGTGTGGCATAGCTCGTTGCCCTGGCGAGGGTAAGGAGTTCCGCGTCTGCATTGACATCCCTGGGCTCAGCAGGACCGCGTCTCGGTAGCTCATGTGTCCGTCTCGTGTCGGCCGATGCAAGGGTCCGACTCACAGCTACGTCCGCATGCCTTTTGGCCTCGCGGGCGTGGCTGACGCGTTCCAGCGCTGCATGAGAGACGCTCAGACGGCCTGCAAAGCTAGGCACCAGGCGGTCCTCGCGGAGATGGGGTAGCACCTTCAGGAGACTTCCGGTCCCCTCGAGCCTCCCGAGGCTCGGCACCGGAGTGGCTCATAAGGAACGGCTTCAGCAGCGCGCGTTTTTTGGCTACTTCAACAACTCTTCAGCAACGGTACCAGGTGACATCTCCCTAGTTCGTTCAGTTTGGGGCGCCCCTCGGGCTGCATCATCCCAAGGCCGTGTGGGTCCGCCCCTATGGCATGTATCGTTTTGCATTCACCAAGACTATCTAATCATTTCTGTGAATTTGTCTATGATCGTCACCTTGTGACCTACGCCTCACAACCTTCATGCGTTCTGACTAACACCATTCCTGCATCACCACACGATACTCACATCGGCACGGCGGTTGTGCTCGGGTCCGTCCCTGCAACGCTGATAAACCTGGGGATCGAGCTCTGGTTCGCGGCCCGCCTTGCGTAGACCACCTCACAGGGTCCTTGGTGCCTCCGTCACGCGCCCTGGGGGCTCTCGGCCTCCTTTGTCTCCCAACCTGTAGGTTCACCCAGTGATGGGCTAGGGGTCGGCCCGGACAAGCACCATCTGTCCTCGCGAGTCGCTTGCACGTTAAAGGGGGGGGGGGGGCTCCCGAGCATCGCATCTCGGGAGCTCCTACTGGCTCTCCAGCCCTGATCCCCTGGCCTTGACCATGGCATCGCGACCTGGCATACCAGCGGCGGCTAAGCTCGCTCGAGGGCCGGGACCCGAGGATGTAGAGCATTTCGGCGAGCGAGGTAGGAGGGTGGCCAGCACAGGCCGCACCTGACGGTACCACGGGCGCGACAGGAAGCATCACCTCTCCGATGGCCTCAAGACAGCAAAAGATAAGTCTCGGCTCGCTACAGCACCCGTTTTGCTCCCTACGCCCCGCCTTGCAGTTCCACTTGGGCGGTTCAACTCCCCTTTTCGATTTTCTATACAGCTGCTCGCACGCCAAAGGGGACTTTGTGAGCATCGCGTCTCACGAGCTCTTACCGGACCTTGGGCCGCTCACCTCCTAGCCTTCACCACGGCATCGCGACCTGGTATACTAGTGACGGCTGAAGCCTACGTGGGGACTGGGTCTTGTCGGCGTAGAGCGCCATGCTGTCTAGGGAAGAGAAAAGGGAGGGACTCGGCCGAACTAGAATATGCGCATCCATTACAAAGTCAAAAAAATAGCGATACTATTAAATACATGTCGATCCTTACAAGCCCTACGGGGGCTGATCTTCATCTCGTGCAGGACAAACAACTACAGGGCCCTACGGTATCGATGGCGACGCCGGGCGGCAGCCGCAGCCGTGCTGCGACCTCGGCGGGAGCTTGGCGGCACGTAGCTGTCATTGCTCGACTCCGAAGAATCACTGGGCTCAGGGGAGTCACAGGATTCCTAGGAGTCGTCACTGCTATTGGACGAAGCGCTAAAGGGGGCAGCGGCGTAACCAGCACCCGATGCACCGTCCCTCGAGCTCTCTCCCCCGGGGCAGCATTCTAGCCGCTCGCCCTCCTCGTTGAAGACCTTGAAGAACAAGGTGGCCGCACCGTCGTACTCGAAGTGGATCGCCAGGGCTCCCTCTGCTCGGCAAGCCCGAGCGACCTTGCCCCATCCTCGCGTCATGAAGACGTCTCCAGGCGGCATGACCTCGACCTCAGCTGCGGTGGCTAGGCTGCTGCACCCTGCGTGCTGCAGCCACAACTCCACCGGTCCCTTCGGAGGCAGCTCGCTGGCGAAGAACCTCGGGAGGCATCGCCGCCCACACCACGAACTCGTGCAAGCTGCCCTCTGCGTGGGTCCGTGATGCGGTCGGCAAGGCAATGGCGGCCCTGCCATCTTCATGAGGCGCCACTCGATGGCGCACTCCTTCACCTTGTGCCCGGGCGTATAGGGGGAGGGGGAAGTCAGGCGGAGGCCTCAATTGCCAAGGCCTGACCACCTCGCGCCCCGTGTCGGCGTCGTCAGGGAGGTGGAGCCGTTTCTTCGGCGGGATAGGGTCCGGACCCTCCCTAGGAGTCTTCCCTTCTCTGCCGTAGAGAACCTCCTGATCGGCGCCATGAGAGCAAGACGGAGAGGAGAAGAAGCAGGCGGGAGCAAGACGAAGGAGAGATGGGAAGGGGCTCCACCTGCTCGCACATTTATAGTCGAGAGAAGGTAAATCGCCGGCCTCCCATGATTTAAAGTAATGATGATCCTCTCTGCATGCAACATGTAGTTGTCAAGTCGAGCAGTTGCCGAGGCACCATGGGGAAATGGAGTCATCCACGTCCAATCAATCGCCATGCGTCATCAAGGCCACGGGCGGTTAGGACCCGCGGTGCACTGCACTTGCCCTTTGGCTAGACCTAAAAGCCAAGTCCGAGCGCGCCTTGGGCCCGGGGGCTACTGTCAAAGTCCTGGACTTGGGGGTATCCAGTGCTGCCTGCCTGCGGCTCACCGTGTGACTTCATCGACGGCCTGGTACAACCAAGCTTCAACACCGACACCGCAAGAACCTTGCGAGGGGCCAAGCCTCGCGAGGCGGACGATGCCAAGACCCCCGATGGAGTTGGCCTCCTCAGGAGGGCTCCTGAGGGGTGGAGAGTTCTATGTAGCTACCTCATGAGGCTCAACTGATGTGAGCCATGACGATCAAGGCCAGGGGGCGCCAGGCGGGTGCAAAGCACAGGTTTCCTCTTTGGTGAAAGGGAGGCAAGCCACAGGCACGGAGTCCCGAGGAATCGGCCAAAGGTTTCCATTCTGGTGCAACAAGACCAAGACCGCCAGGATGGCAGGACGGAGGTCATCACCGAGCCCACCGCAGCATCACAACCAGAGGCTTTTTGTAGGCGAAGACTACTTTTGTCAGGATAGACTGTACTACCTGTCCCCTATCAAATCCCGCCGTTGTGGAATCCCTTCCCACTCATATTTGGGGAGAGGACCAAGGCCACTATATATAGGACCTAGCCACCACCATAGAAAGGGGACGAAACAACGGAGATCAGAACTAATAGAGCACCACACCAGCTCAAGAACACCTCACCTCCTGAGGCTTGTTCATCCTTTGTACTAGTTCATCCACAGCCCCTCGAGGCAATCCACCACACCACACTGGATTAAGGTATTACACCACAACGGTGGCCCGAACCAGTATAAATCTCTGCGTCTTTGTGTCTCTTTGAGCCCGACGCGCTAAGCTAGGAGGATCGCGAGTAGGCAGGCTGGGCAGGTTGAGATCTCCGCACGCACCCCAGAGTTCGAACCTCTCAAGGGTTGTCGGATCCCTAAATCCGACAACATAATATTCTCGTGGCTTGTCCGTTTTTTGGTATCTTTGCAACGCTAGATCATTGCACATCCTGGTACACCGCCAGAGGCATTCATATAGTCATATTTTGTTCTAGTATCGAGTTGTAGGTAAATAAAAGTATGATCATCATCATTATTAGAGCATTGTCCCATGTGAGGAAAGGATGATGGAGACTATGATTCCCCCACAAGTCGGGATGAGACTCCGGACTTAAATAAATAAAAGAGCTCAAAGAGCCCAAAATAAAAAAAGAGGCCATAGAGCCCAAACAAAGAGAAAAAAAATTAAAAAATCAGAGAAAAAACAGAAGGGACAATGTTACTATCCTTTTCCACACTTGTGCTTCAAAGTAGCACCATGTTCTTCATATAGAGTCCTTTGAGTTATCACTTTCATATACTAGTGGGAATTTTCATTATAGAACTTGGCTTGTATATTCCTATGACGGGTTTCCTCAAGTGCCCGAGGTCTTCATGAGCAAGCAAGTTGGATGCACACCCACTTAGTTTTCAGTTTGAGCTTTCATACACTTATAGCTCTAGTGCATCTGTTGCATGGCAATCCCTACTCACTTGCATCGATATTCGATTGATGGGCATCTCCATAGCCCATTAATTTGCCTAGTTGATGTGAGACTTTCTCCTTCTTTTGTCTCCTCCTCATAACCACCTTCTAGTCCACCTATAGTGCTATATCCATGGCTCACACTCATGTATTGCATAAAAGTTGAAAAAGCTTGAGAACATTAAAAGTATGAAATAATTGCTTGGCTTGTCATCGGGGTTGTGCATGATGAAATACTTCATGTGGTGAAGATGGAGCATAGCTAGACTATATGATTTTGTAGGGGTAACTTTCTTTTAGCCATGTTATTTTGAGAAGACATGATTGCTTTATTAGTATGCTTGAAATATTATTGTCTTTATGTCAAATGATAGACTATTGCTTTGAAACACTTGTGTCTTAATATTCATGCCAAAATTAGATTATATGATCAATATTATGCTAGGTAGAATTCCACATCAAAAATTATCTTTTTTTATCATTTACCTACTCGAGGATGAGCAGAAATTAAGCTTGGGGATGCTGATACGCCTCCGTCGTATCTATAATTTTTTATTGTTTCATGCCAATATTCTACAACTTTCATATACTAACTTTTTGTATTATATTTGGGACTAACATATTGATCTAGTGCCCAGTGCCAGTTCCTGTTTGTTGCATGTTTTTTGTTTCGCAGAATATCCATACCAAATGAAGTACAAACGCGATAAAAACTTATGGAGATTTTTTTTGGAATATATGTGATTTTTGGGAATTGGAATCAACGCGAGATGATGCCCGAGTGGCCCACAAGCCCTTGAGGCGCGCCCCAGGGGGTAGGGCGTGGCCAGGACCCTTGTGGTCACCCCGTAAGGTGGTTGGTTCCCTTCTTTTTCTGCAAGAAAGCTAATATCCAAATAAAAATCGTGTTAAAATTTCAGCCCAATCGGAGTTACGAATCTCCTGGAATTTAAGAAACGGTGAAAGGCCAGAATGTGAGAACGCAGAAATAGAAGAAAACAGAGAGTGAGAGATCCAATCTCGGAGGGGCTCTTGTCCCTCCACCATCATGGAGGCCATGGACCAGAGGGGAAACCATTCTCCCATCTAGGGGGGAGGCCAAGGAAGAATAAGAAGGAGGGGGGCTCTCTCCCCCTCTCTCCCAATGGCGCCGGAACGCTGCCGGGGCCATCATCGGACGGCGATCTACACCAACAACTTTGCCACCATCGTCACAACCTCTCTCCCCCTCTATGCAGCAGTGTAACACCCCTTCTCCCCACTGTAATATCTACTTAAACATGGTGCTCAACGCAATATATTATTTCCCAATCATGTATGGCTATCATATGATGTTTGAGTAGATCCATTTTGTCCTATGGGTTAATTGATGATCGTGATTGGTTTGAGTTGTATTTTTTATTGTTGGTGCTGTCCTATGGAGCTCTCCATGTCGCGCAAGCGTGAGGGATCCCTGCTGTAGGGTGTTGCCAGAGTGACAGAAGCTTAAACCTGAGTAAGGGGTTGTTGCGGATGTGAGTAAAGAGGACTTGATACCTTATAATGCTATGGTTGGGTTTTACCTTAACGATCTTTAGTACTTGCGGATGCTTACTAGAGTTCCAATCATAAGTGCATATGATCTAAGTAGAGAAAGTATGTTAGCTTATGCCTCTCCCTCATATAAAATTGCAATAATGATTACCGGTCTAGTTATCGATTTTCTAGGAACAAATAACTTTCTTGTGACAAAAAAGCACTCTACTAAGACTAACTTAATATTCTCTTTATCTAAACATCCCCTAGCTTTTATTTTCATGTTCTTTATTATCTCGCAAACCTATCCTACAACACCTACAAAGTACTTCTGGTTTCATACTTCTTCTAGGTAAAGTAAACGTAAAGTGTGCGTAGAGTTGTATCGGTGGTTGATAGAACTTGAAGGAAATATAAATTGTACATTTAGCTCCTCGTTGGATTCGACACTCTTATTTATCGAGGAAGGATACAACTGCTCCCCTATATTTGTGGGTTAACAATCAATCATAGTCCTTTCGATAAGTAAGAGTGTTGAACCCAACGTGGAGCAGAATGAAATGACAAGTGGTTTTCAATAAGGTATTTTCTGCAAGCACTGAAAATATCAGTAATAAGTAGCTTGGTAGCAAGGTAATTTGTAACGAGCAACAAGTAGCAATTGTAACAAAGGTGCAACATGGTATCCCAATCCTTTTTATAGTAAAGTACATGCCGTAACTTTCTATTATAAAAACAAAGCGTTCTTCAGGACATATGGGAATTCATCTAGTCACTTTCATCATGTTTGTTTGATTCACATTCATTACTTTGATAATTTGATAACTCACAATTATAGAGGATTGCAATAGTTTTCAAGGGTAGAGTATTCAACCCAAATTTATAGATTTGACACGAGGGGAGCCAAAGAATATTTGTAAGTATTAGTAGCTGAGTTGTCAATTCAACCACACCTGAAGATTAAATATCTGCGGCAAAGTGATTAGTAGCACATTAGTATGATAGTTTTGATAGTAGTGGTAATAGCAGTAGTAACGGTAATAGTGATAGCAATGATTTTGTAGCAGTAGTAACAGTAACAGCAGCAGTAGTAACTTAGCAAGAACAATCTGTAGGGAATTTGTAGGCATTGGATCGGTGGATTCGTTCGATGATATTCATCATATAATAGTCATAACTTAGGGCGATACAAAACTAGCTCCAGTTCACAAATATAATGTAGGCATGTATTTCGTAAATAGTCATACATGCTTATGGAAAGAACTTGTATGACATCTTTTGTCCTACCCTCCCGTGGCAGCGGGGTCCATAAGGAAAGTAAGGGATATTAAGGACTCCTTTTAATAGAGAACCAGAACAAAGCATTAATACATGGGGAATACATGATCTCCTCAAACTATGGTCATCACTAGAAAGTATCATAATTACTCTCACACTGGGGGTTTACGGATGATAACACGTAATAGGTGAATATGACTTGCAAGATCGGATCTAGAACATAGATATAATGGTGAAAACATAAACGGTTCAGATATGAAATCATGGCACCCGGGCCCAAATTGACAAGCATTAAGCATGGCAAAGTCATAACAACATCAATCTCAGAACATAATGGATACTAAGGATCAAGCCTTAACAAAACTGACTCGATTACATGATGAATCTCATCCAACTCCTCACCGACCGGCGAGCCTACGAAGGAATTACTCACTCCCGGTGGTCAGCATCATGGAATTGCTGATGAGGGAGGGTTGGTGATAACGAAGATCGAAGATCCCCCTCTCCGGAGCCATGAATGGACTCTAGACCTGGCCTCCTGATGAAGAAGAAGTGGTGGCGGCGGATCTGTATCATGAAACGTGATAAACTTCCTCCTTCGTTTTTTCTACAAATATGGGTATTTAAGGAGTTGGGATTAGGGTCTGCTGGGCCACCAGGTGGGCACAACCCACCTTGGCGCGCCTGGAGGGGGTGGCACGCCCTGGTGGGTTGTGCTCAACCAGGGGGCCCCCCTCTAGTGGTTCTTGGCTCCAGTGCTTTTTTATATATTCTGGAATGATTCTTCAAAACATTTCGTTGCAATCCAAGAACTTTTATTTCTGCAGAAAAACAACTCGATGGTTGTTCTGCTGAAAACAGCGTCAGCCCAGGTAAGTTTCATTCAAATCTTGCAAATTAGAGTCCAAAACAAGAGCAAAAGCGTTAGGAAAAGTAGATATGACAGAGACATATCAACTCCCCCAAGATTAAACCTTTGATTGTCCTTGAGCAGTTCAGGTTATAAACTGAAAGTGAAAAAGAAAACTTTTACGAACTCATTTGTTCTTGTTTACATAAATAAGCTTAAGTAGCACCTAGGTTTTCAGCAAAGATCATGGCTAACCATATCAACAATAACTCTTAATAATTGTATTAACTCATATCTATGGCATAATCAACTACCGAACAGTAATAAGATATCTCAAATGCCAACACTTTGTCAAAACAATCATGACATAATATGACAAGAGTGGAACCCGCTAGCCCTTTTTGAGACCGCAAAACATAAATGCAGAGCACCTCCAAAGTTCAAGCAATGACTATACATTGTAATTCATGGTAGAAAAGATCCAGTCATGATGCATCCAACATTAACTATACACAATGCATGAGGATGACAATAGTGCTATCAGATCTGGCGCTTATTTGAGAATGTGATGGCTCAACATAAAATCAAATAGATAGTCCCTTCACAGAGGAAAGCAGGGATTTGCAGAGGTGCCAGAGCTCAAAGTTTTAAAAACTAGAGATAAATGAAATTTTGGGAAATGCACCCTTCTTGTTTACGTCACGACTCAACATAAAATTAAATAGATAGTCCCTTCACAGATGAAAGCAAGGATTTGCAGAGGTGCCAGAGCTGAAGTTTTAAAAATAGAGATAAATGAAATTTTGGGAAATGCACCCTTCTTGTTTATGTCACGAACAAAAGTTATCAATATCTTCCATGCTAAACACATTAGTGGCGGTTCCCAAGCGATAAAAAGGTTTACTCCACCTTCACCAACAAACACACTCCACGGCTAGCCGAATCCACGGGTACCATCCATACCAACAACAATCCTGGGGGAGTTTTGTTTAATTATTTGCCAAAAATAATTTAATTTGGGACTGAGAATCCATATTACCGCCTCTCTCATGCAAGGACGAGTGATTAAAAACTTATAATAAGAATAACCCTCTTAGCATGGAAGATACCGACTACCCCCTGTTGCTCTATGAACAATCCACGCACACAAAAACAGATGTTTATTTGAAGTTTTTAGAGGTGGCACATGCAAATTTCCTTAGAACGGCAGAGTAATACCGCATATAGGTAGATATTGTGGACTCATCTGGAATAACTTGGGCTTTAGGATTTTGATGCACAAGCAATATTCCCGCTTAGTACAAGTGAAGGTTAGCAATTAGGTTGAGAAGCAGCCAGCTAGAGAGCGAAAACGGTCATGAACATGCATTGTGAATAATGAACATTGGATACTAGCATGAGTAGGATATGGACACCATGAACATAAATATCGTAGATGCTATGTTGGTTTTGATTCAACTACATGCATGAACATGTGCCAAGTCAAGCCACTTGAAACATTCAGAGGAGGATACCATATCATCATACCACATCACAATCATTTTAACGCAATATTAACATCAAAGATAAATCATTATCCACTACTAGCTACCTAAGCATGACATGAGAAACTACAATATCTAATTGTCATTGCAAACATGTTTGATCATAATATGCTGAATCATGGATACTAGGTTAAACATATTTACAAGAACAGAACAAGTCGAGTTCATACCCGTTTCACTCTGCCATGGCCAGTTCATCAAATATCGTCATTATTGCCTTTCACATGCACGACCGAATAATATGAAAATAATAATAGTGCAAGTGTGTCATGGACTAAGCTGGACTCTGCAAACATTTTATTCAAAAGGAGAAGACAAAGTAATTTGGAATCTTTGTTAGATTGACAATAGTGCATATGAGAGCCACTCAACATTTTCATCGTGATCTTCTCCTTGGTATGACTCAATAAAAAGAAAAGAATTCCAGGGAAACACATTGAAACAGTTTTGGAGTTCTTAGTTTTTCTTGAAGAAAGCAAATTAAAGAAAGAAAAAGAGAAACGGGAAAAACTATTTACACGGGAGAGCTCCCAACAAGCAAGAAGAAGAACCGAGAAATCTTTTTGGGTTTTCTTTTAATACTACAACTAATTAAACTCGAAATAAAAACTGAAAAGAAGCAAGAAGTATTTTTGGGTTTTCTCAAAGTTTTTCAAACACACAAGAAGAAAGCGAGAAAAATAAATCTAGCATGGATAATACAATGAAAAAGTGTGACCATCGACAACTTGAATGAAATGTGTGAACATGAGTATAATGTTGGTGGAAACACGTACTCCCCCAGGCTTAGGCTTTTGGTCTAGCTTGATAATCACCATCCGCTGCCTATATAGTGGTCAGAGTGATAGCTCACGGAGGCTCTTGGTGCAACCACCTCAGCCCGCCGAGCTGCATCGATCTCCTCCTTGTATGTGCGGGCCTTGCTCTCAAGAACAAAATATCTTCCTTTCCTGTCATAATCAAAAAGAGCAGGCGCGGGTGATACGTCCATTTTGCATCATGTTTTTCTACTATTATTTATTTTGTTTTATTGCATAATAATGCTTTTTGGAGTAATTCTAATGCCTTTTCTCTCATAATATGCAAGGTATGCACAAAGGGGGAGAATTCTGACAGTTGGAAATCTGGACCTAAAAAAGCTACGTCAAGCTACCTATTCTCCGCAACTCCAAATGAGCTGAAACTTCCTGACAAATTTTTATGGAATATTTAAGAATTATTTGTGCAAATAAGTACCAGAGGGGGGCCACCAGGTGGGCACAACCCACCTGGGCGCGCCAGGAGGCCCAGGCGCGCCCTGGTGGGTGCTACCCACCTCGGCCCACCTCCGGTGCCCATCTTCCGGTATATAAGTCATTTTGACCTAGAAAAATTAGGGGAGAACTTTCGGGATGAAGCACCGCCGCCTCGAGGCAGAACTTGGGAAGGAGCACTTTTGCCCTCCGGTGGAGCGATTCTGCCGGGGGAACTTCCCTCCCGGAGGGGAAAATCATCGTCATCATCAACACCAACAACTCTCCCATCTTGGGGAGGGTTATCTTCATCAACATCTTCAACAACACAACTCCTCTCAAACCCTTGTTCATCTTTTGTGTTCAATCTTTATAGGAAAACTATAGATTGGTGCTTGTGGGTGACTAGTAGTGTTGATTATGTCTTGTAGTTGATTACTATATGGTTTATTTGCTGCAATATTATATGTTCAGATCCATTATGCTATTTAATACCCCTCTGATCTGGAGCATGATTATCCTTTGTGAGTTGTTACTTTCGTTCTTGAGGTCACAGGAGAAATCATGTTGCAAGTAATCATGTGAACATGATAGGTGTTCGATATTTTCATGATACGTATGTTGTCATTCTCTTAGTGGTGTCATGTGAACGTAGACTACATGACACTTCATCATATTTGGGCCTAAGGGAATGCATTGTGGAGTATTTATTAGATGGTGGGTTGCGAGACTGACAAAAGCTTAAACCTCAGTTTATGCGCTATTCCGTAAGGGGCCGATTGGATCCAAAAGGTTAATGCTATGGTTAGATTTTATTCTTAATACTTTTCTCATAGTTGAGGATGCTCACGAGAGGGTTAATCATAAGTAGGAGGTTTGTTCAAGTAAGAACATCACCTAAGCACCGGTCCACCCACATATCAAATTATCAAAGTACCAAACACGAATTAAGCCAACATGATGAAAGTAACTAGATGAAATTCCCGTGTACCCTCAAGAACACTTTGCTTATCATAATAGACTGTTTTGGCCCATCCTTTGCCTCAAAAGGATTGGGCTACCTTTCTGCCCTTTTTTTACTACTATCTTTACTTGGTCGTTACAAATTATCCTGCTATCAAACTACTCCGCTACTTACAATTTTAGCACTTACACACATTAACTTGTTGAAAACCACTTGTCATTTCCTTCTGCTCCTTGTTGGGTTCGACACTCTTACTTATCGAAAAGGCTACAATTGACCCCATATACTTGTGGGTCATCAAGTCTATTTTCTAGCGCCATTGCCGGGGAGTGAAGCGCTCTTGGTAAGTGGAAATTGGTAAGGAAGCATTATTACTACGTGCTGAAATTTATTGTCACTTGCTACTATGGAAAAAAAAATCCTTTGAGGGGTTTGTTCGGGGTATCTTCACCTCGACCGGAACCACAATTAGTTTCCCTTCAACATACTGCACCCACTGAAAATAATGAATATGAAATTCCTTTGGGTATGTTAGAATAACTGCTAGCTAATCCTTATGCAGGAGATGGAACCGAACATCCTGATATGGACTTGATATATGTGGATGAAATTTGTGGATTGTTTAAGCTTGCAGGTTTGCCCGGAGATGAAGCTAACAAGAAGGTTTTCCCTTTATATTTGAAGGGAAAAGCATTGACATGGTATAGTCTATGCGATGACATTGGATCTTGGAACTGGAATCGAGTGAAATTGGAATTTCATCAAAAAAATTATCATATGCATCTAGTTCATCGTGATCGGAATCATATATATAATTTTTGGCCTCGTGAAGGAGAAAGTATCACTCTATCTTGGGGGAGGCTTAAGTCGATGTTATATTCATGCCCCAATCATGATCTCACAAGAGAAATTATTATTTAGAATTTTTATGCTCGGCTTTCTCATAATGATCAATCCATGCTTGATACTTCTTGTACTGGTTCTTTTATGAAGAAGACTATTGAATTCCGGTGGGATATTTTAGAAAGATTTAAACGCAACTCTAAAGATTGGGAACTCGATGAAGGTAAAGAGTCAGGTATTGAACCTAAGTTTGATTGTGTTAAATCTTTTATGAATACTGATGCTTTTCAAAAGTTTGGCACTAAATATGGACTTGACTCTGAGATTGTAGCTTCCTTCTATGAATCTTTTTCTACTCATGTTGATCTCCCTAAGGAGAAGTGGTTTAAGTATCATCCACCTATTAAATAAGAAGTTAAAGAACCGGTGAATGCTAAATAAGAAACTATAATTTACAATGTTGATCCAGTTGTTCTGACTGCCTATATTGAAAAACCACCTTTCCCTATTAGGATGAAGGAACATGCTAAAGCTTCAACTGTGCTTGACAAAATTTATGTTAGAACACCCACACCATCTGAACAAATCAGAGTTGAACCTAGTGTTGCTATGGATAAAGATCTCTTAGTCGATAATATTGATGGGCATGTTATTTACTTCTGTGATGAAGCTTCTAGAATTGCCAAAACTGATAAAAAGGATAAACCTAGACCAGTTGTTGGCATGCCTGTTGTCTCAGTTAAGATAGGAGATCACTGTTATCATGGGTTATGTGACCTAGGTGCTAGTGTGAGTGCTATTCCTTTTTCCTTCTATAAAGAAATTAAGGATGAAATAGCACCTGCTGAAATAGAAGGCATAGATGTCACTATTAAACTTGCCAATAGATATACTATATCACCAATTGGGATTCTTAGAGATGCTGAAGTCTTGTGTGGGAAAATTAAATACCCTACTAATTTTCTTGTTCTTAGCTCCCCACAAGATGACTTTTGTCCCATTATTTTTGGTAGACCTTTCTTGAACACCGTTAGCGCCAAAATAGATTGTGAGAAACAAAGTTTCAGTGTTAGCTTTGGTGATGAATCCCATGAATTTAATTTTTTCAAGTTTAGTAGACAACCTCATATGAAAGATTTGCCTAGTAAGGATGAAATTATTGGTCTTGCTTCTATTGTTGTGCCTCCTACTGATCCTTTGGAACAATACTTGCTAGACCATGAAAATGATTTGCATATGCGTGAAAGAAATGAAATAGATAGAATCTTTTTCGAACAACAACCTCTGCTTAAACACAATTTTCCTATTAGAACTCTAGGAGGTCCTCCTCCACCTAAAGGTGATCCTATGTTTGAATTAAAACAATTGCCAGCCACTTTGAAATATGCTTATCTTGATGAGAAAAAGATATATCCTGTTATTATTTGTGCTAACCTCTCAGAACATGAAGAAGAAAGATTATTGAAAGTTCTAAGGAAGCATAGAGCTGTTATTGGATATACTCTTGATGATCGTAAGGGCATTAGTCCCACTCTATTAATATGGAACCTGATGCTAAACCTATTGTTGATCACCAACGTCGGTTAAATCCGAAGATGAAACAAGTGGTAAGAACGGAAATATTAAAACTTCTGGAAGCACGTATAATCTATCCTGTAGCTGATAGTAGATGGGTAAGTCATGTTCATTGTGTCCCTAAGAAGGGAGGTGTTACTATTGTTCCTAATGATAAGAATGAGCTCATTCCACAAAAAATTGTCACAGGCTATAGAGTGGTAATTGATTATAGAAAATTAAACAAAGCAACTAGAAAAGATCATTACCCTCTGCCTTTTATTGATAAAATGTTAGAAAGATTATCTAAGTGCACACATTTTTGCTTTCTTGATGGATATTCTGGTTTTTCACAAATACCTGTTTTACAACCTGATCAAGAAAAGACCACTTTTACTTGTCCTTTTGGAACTTATGCTTATAGACGTATGCCTTTTGGTCTATGTAATGCACCTTCTACCTTTCAAAGATGTATGACTGCTATATTCTCTAATTTTTGTGAAAACATTGTTGAGGTTTTCATGGATGACTTTTCTATTTATGGGAAGTCTTTTGATGATTGTTTAAGCAATCTTGATCGAGTTTTGCAGAGATGTGAACAATAAATCTTGTCTTGAATTGGGAGAAGTGCCACTTTATGGTTAATGAAGGTATTGTTTTGGTGCATAAAATTTCTGAAAGAGGCATTGAGGTGTACAAAGCCAAGGTTGACGCAATTGAGAAAATGCCTTGTCCTAAGGATATCAAAGGTATTCGTAGTTTCCTTGGTCATGATGGTTTCTATAGGAGGTTTATCAAAGACTTTTCTAAAATTTATAGGCCTCTTACGAATCTTTTGCAAAAGGATATTCCCTTTGTGTTTGATGATGATTACTTGGAAGCCTTTGAAACACTAAAGAAAGCCTTAATTACGGCACCTATTGTTCAACCACCTGATTGGAACTTGCCTTTTGAGATTATGTGTGATGCTAGTGATTATGTTGTTGGTGTTATTGTAGGACAAAGAATTGATAAGAAACTGAATGTTATTCATTATGCTAGTAAAACTCTAGAAAGTTCTCAACGAAACTATGCTACTACTGAAAAAGAATTCTTAGCAGTGGTTTTTGCTTGTGATAAATTCAGATCTTACATTCTTGATTCTAAAGTGATTGTTCAAACCGATCATTCTACTATAAAATATCTTGTGAAAAAGAAAGATGCTAAACCTAGACTCATTAGGTGGGTTCTTCTGCTACAAGAATTTGATTTGCATATCACTGATAAGAAAGGAGCAGAGAACCCCATAGCTGATAACTTGTATAGGCTTGAAAATATTCTTGATGACCCACAACCTATTAATGATAGCTTTGCCGATGAACAATTAGTTGCAATAAATGTTTCTAATAGTACACCTTGGTATGCTGACTATGCTAATTATATTGTTGCTAAATACATACCACCTAGCTTCACATACCAACAAAAGAAAAAAATCTTCTATGATTTAAGACATTATTTTTGGGATAACCCACATCTTTATAAAGAAGGAGTAGATGGTATTATTAGACGTTGTGTACCTGAGCATGAACAGGAACAAATCCTATGGAAATGTCAGTCTGAAGCTTATGGAGGACATAACACAGGAGACAGAACCGCTCATAAGGTATTGCAATCTGGTTTTTATTGGCTTACTCTCTTCAAAGATGCCTGTAAGTTTGTCTCATCTTGTGATTAATGCCAAAGAATAGGTAATATCGGTAAGCGTAGGAAATGCCTATGAATTATTCATTTGCTATTGAACCATTTGATGTTTGGGGATTTTATTTCATGGGACCTTTTCCTTCCTCTAATGGGAACACAGATATTTTGGTTGTTGTTGATTATGTTACTAAGGGCATCTCCAACAGGTTGTATGTTAGTCTTGTTGGTAAAATATCCATGTCAACAACCAACAAGCTATCATACAACTACTCCGATAGGTTGTATGTAAGCTATCCAATAGATGGTGAGAAAATAAATGTGATTTCTCTCTATTTCACCTTGGAGCTTGTGCAAAGGTTGTTGGTTAATCTACATACAACGTTGCTCTCTCTCCATATTTATTACATGCCACATCATCACTATGTCCTAGGTGGCAAATTAACCAACACATATCTTACGACTGTTGGAGATACCCAAAGTGGGTAGAAGCTATTTCAAGTAGTAGTGTTGATCACAACACCTCTATTAAAATGCTTAAGGAAGTTATTTTCCAAAGGTTTGGAGTCCCTAGATATTTAATGACTGTTGGTGGTTCACACTTTATTCATGGTGCTTTCCGTAAAATGCTTGCTAAGTATGATGTTAACCATAGAAATGCATCACCTTATCATCCTCAGTCTAGTGGTCAAGCTGAACTTAGCAATAGAGAAATAAACTAGTCTTACAAAAGAGTGTCAATAGGTCCCGAAAGAATTGGTCTAAGACATTAGATGATGCACTTTGGGCTTATAGAACATCTTATAAAATTCCTATGCGTATGTCTCCATATAAAATGCTTTACAGAAAAGCTTGTCATTTGCCTCTTGAGTTAGAACATAAAGCATATTAGGCAATTAAAGAACTCAACTATGATTTCAGACTTGCTGGTGAATAGAGGTTATTTGATATTAGCTCATTAGATGAATGGAGAACCCAGGCTTATGAAAATGCAAAGTTATTTAAAGAAAAGGTTAAAAGATGGCATGCCAAAAGAATCCAAAAGCGTGAGTTCAAAGTTGGAGAATATGTTCTTTTGTAAAACTCTCATTTTAGATTCTTTGCAGGAAAACTCCTCTCCAAATGGGAAGGACCCTATGTCATCGCGGAGGTTTATTGGTCCGGATCTATCGAAATAAATAATGACGAAGGTACTAACCCGACGGTTGTCAACGGGCAACGAATAAAACACTATATCTCAGGTACGCCCATTAATGTTGAAAGCAATATTATTCAAACTTTGACACCGGAAGAACACATAAAGGAAACCTTCCAGAACACTCCAGAATCATGAAAAAAGGGAGGTATGTGATACGGTAAGTTAACGGACTCCAAAAAAATCCGCAAAAATATTTTTTGTTAGTTTTGGAATATTTAAAAAATTAGGAAAATAAGAAACTTCCAGGAAAGTGACCCTGGTGGGCACGATACACCAGGGCGCGCCTGGCATGCCTGGCGCGCCCAAGTGGGTTGTGCCCATCTCGGGTACTTTTCGGATTCTGTTTTTCTTCCGTTCTGCTTGTTCCCCAAGATAAAAAAATCTTTATATACCTCCCGAACCTGTTGACCTCCGTATCGCGGAGAAATCTCCTGTTTTCTTTTCTCTCTGTTTTCCAGTCAGATCTGGAATTATGTCATCCCAAGACTCAGTGGGAGAGAGCTATGTTGCAGATTATATTGCAAACTCCAAGGTCTATGGGGATGTGGAACACAATGGCTAGACTTCGGAGGAAGAAGAAGACCATGATCCTGAGAAGGAGGAGACGAGATCGGAGGAGGATGAAGTTCCATTGCCCCAACTTGGGGACACACACGTTGAATTTAAGAAGTCAAGTCTCCCCGTCAAAGCAAAGAGGCCTAAGATCCAGTTTATCCCTTTTCGTCTCTTGCAGGAAAAAAACAAGATTTGTGCAAAAAGGTGTTGGAGCTCTAGTGGGAAATCCTTGACCTAAAAGATGAGAATTCCATCCTCAAGCGTAAGCTAAGGAAGAAAGACAAACCTTCTACTTCATCACCACCACTTCCTTCTTCACCACCAAAAGAAAACTGAGTATCGGGTATGGGCACTCCCCTTGGCTTTCGCCAAGCTCGGGGGAGGTGCCCCGGTATCGTATCATCTCCACTATCTTTTGCCTTTACTTTCTTAGTTCGATCCATGGTTATATTTTGCTATTAGATGAATAAAAGTTTAGTTTGATCCTTTCTTTTCAAGAGTTTGCTTAGTGATCAATCTTTGTAATCATGTGCGAGATATATAATAAAGTTTAGTTTGAGTTTTGCCTTCTTTACTCTCTTGTTTCAATAAAAAGAAAGGAAATAAAAGAAAAAGATCATATGCTAATCTTATGGTAAGTGATGAAATTACATAAGGAAAAGTATAAGTAGAAAATTTTATTGTAGATTGACAAACATAGCACTAGCTAATGATGCAACTCATGAAAGAATTAATAAGGGAAGAGAAGATTCACATATGAATGTACTATCCTGGAAATCTTTTATGATTGTGAGCACCCATCAAAATATTATATGCAAAATTGTTGACATTGGACAAGGAAGACAACTTAATGATTTATGTTTGTTCATATTCACATAGAAGTTATATTGTCATAGATCCTTCAACATGTGGTGCTTGCCCCTATCTTTGCTAGCCAAAAACTTCGCACTAAGTAGAGATACTACTTGTGCATCCAAAACCCTTAACCCAAATCTTGTTTGAGAGTCCACCATATCTACCTACGGATTGAGTAAGATCCTTCAAGTAAGTTGTTATCGGTGCAAAAGGGCAATAAAAATTGCTTTTTAAAAGTGTGAGATCATTTAGTGTAAGGGAAAATTGAGCGTTGTACGAACTTGTGATGGTGAAGAATAAAAGCGACAGACTGCATAATAAAGGTTAACATCACAAGGGGCAATATAACGTGACGTTCTCTTGCACTAAGGGGTTGAGCATACAAATAAAAGGCGCATGGCAACCTCTACTTTCCCCTGCGAAGGGCCTATCTTTTACTTTCATGTATTTACTTTCAGGCAAGAGTCAAAGTTTTTCTCTCTATTCCTTTTATTTTTCTCCTTTGGCTAGCATCATGTGGTGAGGAAAGATCTAGGCACATATATCCACTTGAATATGGGTAGCAAGAGCTATTATTGTTGACATCACCCTTGAGGTGAGTGTGTTGGGAGGCGAAACTACAAACCCCTATCTTTTTATGTGTCCGGTTGAAATGTTTTGCTCATATGTACACGGTGAGTGTTAGCAATCATAGAAGACTAAATGATGGTTGAGTATCTGGACTTGCCTAAAGGCTCCGATACGTGACCCTTCCTGAAAAGATGATGAATTGTAGTTGCAAAGTGGACTGAGAAGGTAGATTGTTGGTTTCCAATAGAATTTATGCTCTATACTTCAATGTTGTGATGAATTGTCACTTGTTCATGAGAAGTCTATGATAAAATTCTATGATAAAAGTATTATACTAAAGTTTGTTGTTGTTATAATAAGTCACATGATGCTGCTATGTCCGTATTTTTGTTTTTATCGACACCTCTCTCTCCAAGCATGTGGACATGTTTTTCGATTTCGGTTTTCGCTTGAGGACAAGCGAGGTCTAAGCTTGGGGGATTTGATACGTCCATTTTGCATCATGTTTTCCTACTGTTATTTATGTTGTTTTATTGCATAATAATGCTTTTTTAGTAATTCTAATGTCTTTTCTCTCATAATATGCAAGGTATGCACAAAGGGGGAGAATTCTGGCAGCTGGAAATCTGGACCTGAAAAAGCTACGTCAAGCAACCTATTCTGCACAACTCCAAATGAGCTAAAACTTCCAGAGAATTTTTATGGAATATTTAAGAATTATTGGAGCAAATAAGTACCAAAGGGGGGCCACCAGGTGGGCACAACCCACCTGGGTGCACCAGGAGGCCCAGGCGCGCCTTGGTGGGTGTTGCCCTCCTCGGCCCACCTCTGGTGCCCATCTTCTGGTATATAAGTCATTTTGACCTAGAAAAAATTCAGGGGTGGACTTTCGGGACAAAGCGCCGCCGCCTCAAGGTGGAACTTGGGCAGGAGCACTTTTGCCCTCCAGCGGAGCGATTCCACCGAGGGAACTTCCCTCCCGGAGGGGGAAATCATCATCATCATCATCACCAACAACTCTCCCAGCTTGGAGAGGGCTATCTTCATCAACATCTTCAACAACACCAGCTCCTCTCAAACCCTAGTTCATCTCTTGTGTTCAATCTTTGTACCAAAACTATAGATTGGTGCTTGTGGGTGACTAGTATTGTTGATTACATCTTGTAGTTGATTACTATATGGTTTATTTGGTGCAAGATTATATGTTCAGATCCATTATGCTATTTAATACCCCTCTAATCCTGAGCATGATTATCATTTATGAGTAGTTACTTTCGTTCTTGAGGTCACGGGAGAACTCATGTTGCAAGTAATCAAGTGACCTTGATATGTGTTTGATATTTTGATGATATGTATGCTGTCATTCTCTCAGTGGTGTCATGAACGTCGACTACATGAAACTTCACCATATTTGGGCCTAACGAATGCATTGTGGAGTAGTTATTAGATGATGGGTTGTGAGAGTGACAGAAGCTTAAACCCCAGTTTATGCGCTATTCCGTAAGGGACCGATTGGATCCAAAAGTTTAATACTATGGTTAGAATTTATTCTTAATACTTTTTTTGTAGTTGCAGATGCTTGCGAGAGGGTCAATCATAAGTAGGAGGTTTGTTCAAGTAAGAACATCACCTAAGCACCGGTCCACCCACATATCAAATTATCAAAGTACCGAACACGAATTAAGCCAACATGATGAAAGTGACTAGATGAAATTCTCATGTACCCTCAAGAACACTTTGCTTATCATAACAGACCGTTTTGGCCTGTCCTTTGCCTCAAAAGGATTGGGCTACCTTGCTGCAGTTTTGTTACTACTATTGTTACTTGCTCGTTACAAATTATCCTTCTATGAAACTACTTCGCTACTTACAATTTTAGCACTTGCAGACATTACCTTGCTGAAAACCACTTGTCATTTCCATTTTCTCCTCGTTGGGTTCGACACTCTTACTTATCGAAAAGGATACAATTGACCCCATATACTTGTGGGTCATTAGCAGGCAACACAATATGCACAATGGTTTCTTTATGGAACCTCAGGTTATAAGTATAATCAGTGATTTTACCCTTAAGGAACTTATGGCGCTTCATAGCCTCAAAGTCTAAGCGCTGAGTAGGTAATATGGGATCATAAGGGTGGGGTGTAACACCGATCTCTTTAGCTAAACGAGAGGCATAAATCCCACCATATAAATAGCTACTACCAGTGTTATGCTGCAACCTATGTGCAACAATCGCTCCAAGATTGTAACTTTTAATTCCGGCCAGGGCAGTGTGTATAAGGCTCAAGTCAGGAGCACATAATGTGCTATAATCTTGCTTGCCCACGGTGCATTTTCCATTAAAGAGTACAAGGTTTTGAATGGATGGGAAATGAATACTTTTTATTCTACCTTGTGTCACTCCTCTATCTTCACTATAACAAAGACTAGTCAAGAACACCTCATATTCAGATCTTGGCGGTTCATCTAGCCAACCCCAAAATGGAAGTTTGCAGATATTAGAAAACGTCTCTAGAGGAACGGTAAATGGATTATCATACATGTTAAACGAGACTCTAGACTCACGCGAAAAATATTTAAATTTGTTAGTAAAGGTCTCTGTGAGAATGAGATGCTGAATGCACTTATCTTGAATGTAGGGGCCGAGGTCAACATTGTGAACATACTGCTCAAATTCTTCCTTAATACCTGCGCTCACCATGAGATCATTACACGGCCATAAGCATGATTTGATGGCCGCATCCCGCATTTCGCTTGCGCTTGGCTCAACATAGGACCGATGTATCGAGCCACTACTAGACGATGCCTACGAAGACCTCCTCCTCGAAGAACTCCTAAAGAAACTCATCTTATTCCTATAAATAAAATTCTGAAAATTTTAGTCCACACAATTTTTGTCACCAAAACTTCACAAAAGTGATAGCAACTACTCATAAGGATGCATAGAAACCATATCAAGCATTCTAACTACTTAGAACTCTAAGAATTCAACATATAAGCTCATCTACAACATCACCAAGAGTAGCTAATTATTCAAAATACAAACCACTAAAGCAAAAACTAATTGGAGAAATGGAGGAGTCTCGTACCAAGTAGCAATCCCCCAAAACAGTTTTGGAAATGAAGCTTCGAGCAGAGAGATCGACATCCGCGGGTTTGAGAGCAAGAACACGAGAGAGAGCAATGATGATTTTTTCTGGAGGTAGGAGATGACATGGGCTAAAGACATAAGTGAGGGGACCCACGTGGGGACCACAACCCACTAGGGCGCGTCTGGGGTTGCCGGCGCACCCTGGTGTCTTGTGGTAACCAGGTGCACCCCCCTCTTATGTTATTTGCGTCAAGAATTCAGAAATATTCAGAAAAAAATCATGTTAATTTTTCAGGGCATTCTGAGCACTTTTATTTTTGGGTCATTTTCTATTGCACGAAAAATCTAGAAAACAGGATACACATGGCATTTTATTTTATTTAACTAAGAAAAACAGAAAACAAAAGGTAAGGACATAAGGTAGTGCTTACTAAATTCATCAACTTCATACCTCTCAAAAATGATCCATTTATAAGGTTGATCAAGTCTTATTAACAACCACCTTCGATTAGCATGAGACCGAAGAACTTTCGTAAAACACTAAGTTGCCTCAACGGGGATATGCATGCCCCCGATAATGAGCATATCATATTTCTTTTTGGCAGTAGGTAGAGGTAGTTGGAAACTTCCAATAGTGATTGTCAGAGATTTTTTCAATAACATTAATACCATGCAATTGGAATTGTTTCTTTGGAAAGTGCACCGTCTATTCATTACCATTGATATGAAAAGTGACCTTGCTTTTATTGTAATAAAAAATAGACCCTGTAGTATTCAAAAAGGGTCTACCAAGGATAATCGACATGTTGTCGTCCTCGGGCATCTCAAGTATAACAAAGTCAATTAAGATAGTAACATTTGCAACAACAACGGGCACATCCTCACAAATACCGATAGGTATGGCGGTTGATTTATCAGCCATTTGCAAAGATATCTTAGTAGGTGTGTGTTTATTCAAATCAAGTATTTTATATAAAGAGAAAGGCTTAACACTAACACCAGCTCCTAAATCACACAAAGTAGTTTTAACATAGTTTCTTTTGATGGAGCAAGGTATAGTTCTCTGAAATCAACGTCAGTCCGGGTTAGTTTCATTCAAATCATGCAAATTAGAGTCCAAAACAAGAGCAAAAGCGTTAGGAAAAGTAGATACGACAGAGACGTATCAGGGTGGACCGGTGCTTGGGTGTTGTTCTTACCCGAACAAGACACCCACTAATGATTACCCCCTCTCGCAAGCATCCGCAACTACGAAAGAAGAATTAAGATAAATCTGACCATAGTATCAAACATATGATCCAAATCAGCCCCTTACGGAATAACGCATAAACTAGGGTTTAAGCTTCTATCACTCTAGCAACCCATCATTGAATTACTACTCCACAATGCCTTCCCTTAGGCCCAAAGATGGTGAAGTGTCATGTAGTCGACGTTCACATAACACCACTAAGGGAAACAACAACATACATATCATCAAAATATCGAACGAATACCAAATTCACATGATTACTTATGACAAGACTTCTCCCATGTCCTCAAGAAAAAATGTAACTACTCACAAATCATATTCATGCTCAAGATCATAGGGGTATTGAATAGCATCAAGGATATGAACATATGATCCTCCACCAAATAAACCAACAAGCATCAAGGAAGAGATGTAATCAACACTACTTGCAACCCACATGTACCAATTTGAGGTTTTGAGACAAAGATTCAATACAAGAGATGAACTAGGGTTTGAGATGAGATGGTGCTGGTGAAGATGTTGATAAAGATTGGTCCTTCCATGATGAGAGGATCGTTGGTGCTGACGATGGCTTTGATTTCCCCCTCCCGAAGGGAAGTTTTCCTGGCGAAATCTCTCCGACGGAGAGCAAAAGTGCTCCTGCCCAGGTTCCACCTCGAGACGGTGGCACTTCATGGTGAAACCTTCCTTCTGATTTTTTCTAGGTCAAATGGCACCTTATAGCCGAAGATGGGATTCGGAGGCCTGCTTGGGGCCCCACGAGTCTAGGGGCGCACCCCCCAGGCTGGTGGCTGCCTGGTGGGCCCCCTTCTGCTATTTCTTTCACATGTATTTGTTATATATTCAAAAATAATTCTCCGTCAATTTTCAGGTCATTTGGAGTTGTGCAGAATGTGCCTCCGGTATAGCCCTTTCAGGTCCAGAGTTCCAGCTAGCGGTAATCTCCCTCTTCACGCGAAACTTGCAAAATAAGAGAGAAAAGGCATAAGAATTGTATCATAAAGTGAAATAATAGTCCATAATGCAATAATATTGATATGAAAACATGATGCAAAATGGACGTATCAACTCCACTAAGCTTAGACCTCACTTGTCCTCGAGCGAAAGCCGATACCGATAATCATGACCACATGTTTAGAGAGAGAGGTGTCGATAAAAACAAAATATGGACATGAAAGCATCGTGGTCATTTCATAACTACAATGTGTCGTCATAAAACTTCTCAAGCTAGAGTAACAATTCACTAACAAGCTAAAGTATGAAACATAAACTTTATTGGAAACTAACAAACTATAATTTCAGTCATTGAAACAATCACAATCCATCATATTTTTAGAAAGAGTCAATAGTGTTCATGCCTATTCCTCTCTATATATGGATCTTTCTGAAAATACATAGACTCTTTCTAAAAATATGATCACCTACATTCAACTGGATATACACAAACTCTTTCATAATTTACTAAGTAGATCTATGCACCACATGATGCTTGCCACTAAAGAGTACACAGAGAGGAATAGGTATGAACACTATTAACTCTTGCATAAAAAATAAATACATGAAAGTAAAAGATAGTCCCTTTGTAGAGGGAAGTAGAGGTTGTCATGCGCTTTTTGTTTTTGGATGTGCAAGCTCTTAATGCAAAGGAACGCCACTTTATATTGCCCCTTGTGATAGCAACCTTTATTATGCGGTCTATTGCTTTTATTTCTTCGCCATCACAAGATCATACAAAGCTTATTTTCCCTTACAATAAAAGATCATACATATTTAGGAGCAACTTTTATTGCTTTGTGCACCGATGACAACTTACTTGAAGGATCTTATTCAATCCATAGGTCACTACAAAAAAATACACTTCCGTGATGATACGTGTTTGTCACAATAGGTCGCGTTTTCCGTCATGCATGTACACCCATGAAAATTTATGACAGAATCAAGATAGTCATACCTGTGCTGTCTTAGCAGTGTTCCATGACATTACCAAAGTTATCATCACGGAAGTGTCCACTTCCATGACGATAAATTGCGTGTCACAGAAGTGCTTTCGTCAAGGGTGACCGACACGTGGCATCCACCATAACGGAATGCCATTAAGCTATCGGGTCGGGTTTTGGATCCGATAACCTGTTAATAGCCCCGACCAATGGGGATTTTCCACCTGTAAAATCATCATTGGCTGGAGGAAACACGTTTCGGCTCATCATTGGGACAGATGTCATCCACTTATTGGACGGAAGGCGCCTATGATACGTCGACACGTGGCACGGCCCAACAGAGGCCCATTCCTGTGAAAAGGCCGGCCCGTTTGACTTGGTTAAAAGGTTGTGGGCTGGCCCATGGAAAGCCTATTAACGGCATGTTCGCATATAGCCCATTTACAGCCTGCTAACCCAAGGCCCGTTATGCCCTGTCCGAATTAGGCCCAGTAGCGTCATCTGGGCCATCCAATATGATTCCAGCCCGTTTTCACTTCTGGCGCATGTATGGTCCATGACGTCTTTCGGCCCATATGAGGCCCTATGTAACTCTTGGCCTATTAACGGCCCGTGGTGAAACTGGCCCGTAATGAACAGTGTATCACTTTACACCCATTAACGGCCTGTGGTGAAACTAGCCCGTAATGAACAGTGTATCACTTTACACCCATTAACGGCCCGTGGTGAAACTGGCCCGTAATGAACAGTGTATCTGAGGGAGGGGGTGTCCGGATAGCCGAAGTATCATCATTGGCCGGACTCCAAGACTATGAAGATACAAGATTGAACACTTCGTCTCGTGTCCGGATGGGACTTTCCTTGGCGTGGAAGGCAAGCTTGGCGATACGGATATGTAGATCTCCTACCATTGTAACCGACTCTGTGTAACCCTAGCCCTCTCCGGTGTCTATATAAACCGAAGGGTTTTAGTCCATAGGACGAACAACGATCATACCATAGGCTAGCTTCTAGGGTTTAGCCTCCTTGATCTCGTGGTAGATCTACTGTCGGTGTCAAAACCGGCGGATCTCGGGTAGGGAGTCCCGAACTGTGCGTCTAGGCGGATGGTAACAAGAGACAAGGGACATGATGTTTTACCCAGGTTCGGGCCCTCTTGATGGAGGTAGAACCCTACGTCGTGCTTGATTAATATTGATGATGTGTGTTACAAGAGTGGATCTACCACGAGATCAAGGAGGCTAAACCCTAGAAGCTAGCCTATGGTATGATTGTTGTTCGTCCTATGGACTAAAGCCATCCGGTTTATATAGACACCGGAGAGGGCTAGGGTTACACAGAGTCGGTTACAATGGTAGGAGATCTACATATCCGTATCGCCAAGCTTGCCTTCCACGCCAAGGAAAGTCCCATCCGGACACGGGACGAAGTCTTCAATCTTGTATCTTCATAGTCTTGGAGTCCGGCCGATCATGGTAGTTCGGCTATCCGGACACCCCCTAGTCCGGAACTCCCTCAGTAGCCCCTGAACCAGGCTTCAATGACGACGAGTCCGACGCGCATGTTGTCTTCGGCATTGCAAGGCGGGTTCTTCCTCCGAATAATCTATAGAAGATTGTGAACACCAGGATAGTGTCCGGCTCTGCAAAAATAAATTCCACGTACCACCGTAGAGAGAATAATACTACACAAGTTCAATCTGCTGACGTATTTTGTGGCGTGACGTCACACCACTACCAAGCCTTTACTCGAATTGTTTTTATTGTACCAGCTCAGCGCGTTTAGCGAAGCGGTTTCCTTGGCACGTCTTGTCGAAGCAGAGATTGTGTTCCCCTTATTCCGGGATTCCCATCAATACGGACGTGGGTAACCCAACCGCGCCATTGATTGCGGCGCTTGGGAGATAAGCGAGTTTTACCAGGCCGGTGGGGACACATGTTTTTGTCCGCCCATACAAGGGGATAAAGATCCAACCCTTTTACCTGCGCCTTCTTCCTCCTTTGCTTATCCATCCCTGCGCACTTGAGCTCCAGCGCCCAAGCCCACACATCTCAACTCGACCTTCTCCAACCATGTCCGGAGCGGGAGGCAAGTGGATGGCCTCCTCCGTTACGGAGGGGCACATCGAGAGGTTGCGCGGCGCCGGATACCTGTCCAGCGACATCGCGCACCGGCTCCCCGACAAGGGGCAGCTCATCCCCACCCCTAGGCTCCATGAGAGGGTGGTTTTCCTTCCCCATTTCCTCCGCGGACTGGGCTTTCCACTTCACCCCTTTGTCCGGGGGCTCATGTTCAATTACGGCCTGGATTTCCATGATCTGGCGCCGAATTTCATCCTCAACATCTCGGCGTTTATCGTCGTGTGTGAGGCCTTCCTCTGCATCCAGCCCCACTTCGGCTTGTGGCTCAAGACTTTCAATGTCAAGCTGAAGGTCGTAAAGGGGAATCAAGCGGAGTGCGGAGGCGGCATGGTGGGCAAGATACCCAATGTCACCTGGCTCGAGGGCGCCTTCGTGGAAACCATCAAGGGATGGCAATCGGGGTGGTTCTACATCACCGAGTCGCGTGACCCTAAATGGGTAGTGGCCCCCGAATTCAGATCTGGAATCCCCACACGGCTCACCTCTTGGAAAGAGAGTGGCCTGACTTGGGGCGATTCAGAGGATCTGACCGGACTCCAAGCCTGCATCCAGAAGCTGGTGAACAAGAAGCTCAAGCTTGTCAACGTGGTCCAGGTCATGCTCATCCGCCGGATTCTCCCATGCCAACAACGGGCCTTTAAATTGTGGGAGTTCGATCCGGCTCAGCACCAAACCTTGAGCGGGCTCTTCAACACCAGGTATGAACATGCCTGGAAGGTGCTGTTTAAGGGCGCTGAGGCTCCCGCATCCGCTACCGAAGATCGCGGATTCCGCTTGCAGTGTCAAGCTGACGAGGTAAATGACTCTACCCTTTATGGGACACTTGTTTTCCATAGTTTGACCCTATGCGGGATCTAATCTCCCCTTTCCTTTGATAGGACTGGCAGAAGAAGGCCGAGCAGATTAACTGTCCGGCCCCCTTGCCAGAAGACCCAGTGGATGCCCGTCTAGCGGGGATGCTGGTTCCGGCACCCCATGTGGTGCCAGAGAAGAAGGCCAAGAAGGAGGCCACGGGTACTCGAAAGAGTTCCCGTTTTCAGGTGTCCGATGACTCCGAGGCGGACTCCTCCCCCGAGGAAGAGGAGGAGAAGAAAAAGGCCCCTCCCCCAGCGGGGGGAGGGAAGAAAAGGAAGGTCTCCCCAGCTGGGGAGGCCGAAGGGTCCAAGAACGGAAGGACTCTTCCCCCGGACTGTTCCGCCAACACCGGTGACGACGAGGAGGATTGGCCTCCAAGGACCAAGCCCCTAGCGAAATCGTAAGTATCCGGACTCCCGAATGACTTCATGATTTTTCTTTTTGCCACTTGGTGTCTTTCTAACGCCGCATACAACCCTGTAGTCCGCCCGAGGACGATCTTCCCGCTTCGTCGAGCGGGTCCTTGGACTCGTCGGATGTGAACAGCACTTCACTTCCAACCGCGTCCTCTCCCTGCGACGCTGACGACGTCGAGATGGGATCCCAGAGAGGGACCCATCCGGAGGAGGAGGACCCAGAGGTGGCACAGGGCGACCTCCCAGACTTCGTGCCGGACTCCACACCGGAACCCGTAGTGGTTCCGTAGTCCGGCGGGCGGCCCGTTCGTAAGAAAGGCAAGACCATGGCGCCGGCGGCCTCCGTCCAACTGGAGGCGCCGAATAACTTGTTGGAGGCGCTCGATGGCGCTTCTATCGAGGAAGAACACCGCACTGTCATGAGTGTGGTGATTCAGAAGGTCCAGCTCGCCAAAAGCGGGCTGACCGAAGCCTGCAGCAGCCTTCTATCAGGCTTCGAGGTAAGAATGTTAATATGTGTAAAATAGTACCACATAGACAGTAGCCCCTGATGCTCAGTTCGGTGCTCGGAAAGAAAAGCCGGACTAAGGATCTAAAAAGATATACGCAGGAGTCATAAAAAATATGTCAATATGGGATTGCAGGCTACGCTGCTGACCTTCGCCGCACTGACTGCGGAGGTCAATGCTTTAAAGCAAAACCTCGAGCGGTCCGAGAACGAGCTCGGCCGTGCCAAGAAGCAACTCGAGGACAAAGAAGGTGAGTAGCACCTTATTAAAAATGTACCTTACAGAAAAGGATTTGGTTGCAAGAAAAATGACAAGGATAACACGGGTATTGCAGGGGCCACGAACGAGGTGGCGACCCTGAAGGAGGCGGTGTCCGTGGCCGAACAGAATGCGGCCACGGAACACACCGAGCGAGAAAAGCAGGAGGCGCGGGTGGCGGAGATGCAGCAAGAGCTCCAGGCTCTCATGGAAAAATATGAGAATTTGGAGCGTGACTCGAAGACTCGAGAGTCCGAGCTTGCATCGGCTCTTGAGAGTGCCAAAGCCGCTAAGGCCGAAGCCCACAAGGCCCTTCAGGAGATTGAGACGTTGAAGAAAATAGTGGCGGGTAAGGCATTTTTCATGCAGAGCAAGCATGTGAATGTAAATTACCTGTTACTTACCCGAATTCGGAGCTCTCCAGGAGCATTCGCAGATCTGCCCCGCAGCGTGTCCGACGCTGCCGCTTTCTATAGGGCCGAGGAGGGGGGCTCGACGGAGAAGGTCTTCTGGTCTCAGTATGCTGAGGCCGGACATCCGGTGCCCCTAAGCGACCAGCTGAAGCAGTTGGTCGAGCTCCACAAGGTGGCCGAACAGGCCATGAAGGGCCTCATAGTTCGGCTGTGGCCCAATGAGGCCATGCCTGGGAGCTACTTCGGCCTAGTGCGGCGGCTGGTGGATGCGTGTCCATGGGTTGTGGTCATCAAGCGATCCGCCTGTATTGAAGGTGCCCGTAGGGCCCTTGCCCGTGCTAAGGTGCACTGGGGCAAGATGGATGCTGAGAAGCTTGTGACGAATGCGCCACCGCCGGGCAAGGAGTATCGCACGCCCGAGATGTATTACAAGAGTGTCCTGAAAGGTGCCCGCACTATTGCGGGTGAGTGCACCAATGATGTAATATTTGAATAGACTCACATTTTTTTATCCTGTACGCAGAAAACTTTGTTCATGTGCGCTAAGCAACGCTTGTTGATTTAAAATATTACCTTCTGTGCGGCTGTTTATCAAATCTGAGAGATGGCAAGTCGTCGGCTTCAGCCCCCATGCCAAGAGTGCTGGGGTGTTCGGGATAAATTTGAGCACTCTTGTTCCCATATTTGGGTCCATCTAGGGAGGCGCTCAACACGAGAACTAGGCAACCGGACTTATAATGCTTGAACACTCTCACTTAGCCATAGAATTCTATAATTTTAAATTTCGGCGAAGCCCCTAGTGTTTGGAAGGCCGCTTTCGGGGCGCTATCCACGCCTGGGCCGGACAAAGTCGGCTCCTCGCTCTAAGCGGCATAAGTCTTTAGGGACTCAAAAAAAACCTCTCGAACAGCGACCGGCTCTCGCCTCATCATGACGGTCAGTTCTAGCTTTCTCCACTGAGGCGTTAACCCAGCTCAACTGGGGCGCAATCGCAGTGGTTCTCCCAGTGCTACCTTAGCCGATATAACGGAACATAAGGTACCAAAACATGGGAGCCGGGAAAACCTAACTATTGACCCAAGACATGATTCGGAGCTGATGCATATAATGCTATAAGTTCGGGGTGCTGCACTTGTGAAAGTGTTCGGACTTATCACACCATGATGTGGGGAACATAAGCCCCTGGTGTTTTCAGCCGTACCAAAGTGTACGGATGCAATATGTTGTGAATGAACATATGTATAAAAAAGGAATGCAATTATAAGCAAAAAGGTGCTGCATTGTTTTATTCAAAAGGTACTGCTATGAATGCAGAACGATACAAATAGTGCGATAAGCAAGGGACGGGACTATTAAACATGTCCCCCTCCAGGGGTAGGCTGCTGAGTGGTGTATAAAACAGATTTAATGCTCGTAATGGAGACCACCTGGATATTCGTTGTAGCTTTTATCCTTCCCTGGCTGTTGCATCGTGAGTTCGGCAGGTCTGCTGCCGGACAGGGCCTCTGACGAACGGAGTCCTGTGAGTAATAAATAAATAAAAAGAGAAAAAAGAACGACACACTTGAGAGCCCCTAGTGCGGTTGAGCCGCATTCTGGGCCTATCGTGGTCGTGCCCCTCTCCCCATGCCCATGGTATCTCCAAAGCGTAATGGTGTACGCGAAGGACTTGGATTGACGTTTTGCAGGGGCTGGGGTTGGGGCCGCACTGCTACGCGTGCTCGGAACGTGCCAGATGGTCTTGTTGTAGGTTACTCCGGGTGCATTTAGCCGTGTCTGGTCGCTTAACGGCCGTACTCGAGAACTGCCTTAAGAGGCTGCACTATACTTCTGCCGCGAGAGCCGCTATATGTTCCTCCGTTCGGAGAGAACGTTCAGTGTTTCCGTTGACCATGATGACTCCTCGAGGGCCTGGCATCTTGAGCTTGAGGTATGCGTAGTGCGGCACCGCGTTGAACTTTGCAAACGCGGTACGTCCGAGCAGAGCATGATAGCCGTTGTGGAACGGAACTATGTCGAAGATTAACTCCTCGCTTCGGAAGTTATCCGGGGATCCGAAGACCACTTCCAGTGTAACCGAGCCTGTACAATTGGCTTCTACACCTGGTATGACGCCTTTAAAGGTAGTCTTGGTTGGTTTAATCCTTGAGGGGTCTATGCCCATTTTGCGCACTGTATCCTGGTAAAGCAGGTTCAGGCTGCTGCCGCCGTCCATCAGGACTCTGGTGAGGTGAAATCCGTCGACGATTGGGTCTAAAACCAATGCGGTGAATCCGCCGTGGCGGATGCTGGTGGGGTGGTCCCTTCGGTCAAAAGTGGTCGGGCAGGAGGACCATGGATTGAACTTCGGGGCAACTGGCTCCATCGCGTATACATCCCTTAGCGCACGCTTCCGCTCCCTTTTGGGTATGAGCGTTGCGTATATCATGTTCACTGTCTGCACCTGTGGGGGGAAACCCTTCTATCCTCTATTGTTCGGCGGTCGGGTCTCTTCCTCGTCATCGCTATGTAGCCCTTGTCATTGTTTTCGGCAATTAACTTGCCTGCCTGCTTGAATACCCAGCAGTCCCTGTTGGTGTGGTTGGCTGGTTTTTTGGGGGTGCCGTGTATCTGGCACGAGCGGTCGAGTATTCGGTCCAAATTAGACGGACCCGGAGTAGTTCTTTTGAATGGTTTTTTCCGCTGACCGGGTTTAGAGCCTCTGAATCCGGCATTGACTGCCGTATCCTCACTATTGTCGTCGTTAATGCGGCGTTTGTTTTTGTTACGACGCGACCTGCCATTTCGGTCCTTGAAATCCGGACTGCCAGAATTTTTGCTGAGGTTATTGCTGCGTGCTAGCCAGCTGTCCTCACCCGTGCAGAAGCGGGTCATGAGTGCTGTGAGGGCTGCCATGGATTTCGGCTTTTCCTGTCCCAGGTGCCGGGCGAGCCACTCATCGCGAATGTTATGCTTGAAGGCCGTGAGGGCCTCCGCATCCGGACAGTCGACGATTTGGTTTTTCTTGGTTAAGAACCGTGTCCAGAATTGTCTGGCCGATTCGTCTGGCTGTTGAATTATGTGGCTTAGGTCATCAGCGTCTGGTGGTCGCACATACGTGCCTTGGAAGTTATCGAGGAATGCGGCTTCCAGGTCTTCCCAACTCCCAATTGACTCTGCTGGCAAGCTGTTAAGCCAATGCCGGGCTGGTCCTTTAAGCTTGAGGGGGAGATATTTGATGGCGTGAAGATTGTCACCGCGGGCCATGTGGATGTGAAGGAGATAGTCTTTGATCCAAACCGCGGGGTCTGTTGTGCCATCGTAAGATTCAATATTCACGGGTTTAAACCCTTCGGGGATTTGATGATCCATTACTTCATCTGTGAAGCATAGTGGGTGTGCGGTGCCTCTGTACTGGGCGATATCATGACGGAGCTCAAAAGAGCTTTGTCTATTTTGTTCGGCCCGGCCGGACTTACTGTGTCCGGCGCGACGGTTGTCGTCACGTATCGTGGGGCGCCCACGCGATCCATAGATCGATCTTGATTGTCTTGCCTTATCCTCCAGTATATCTCGCAAGTCCGGAGCGTTCCCCTGTAGCCTTGTGCTTTTCGAGCGATGGCGGGGTACGGTTCTAGTGAAGGGCCTAGAGGCCTCTCTGTCGCGACCACGGGGTGGTCGGTCAGCTGTATTGTCTGCTGGTGATGCAGGTTCGTATGCCTCCTCCTCTAATCGGGGGAGCAGCTTGCGTGTAGGGTAGCTTTTGGAGGGGCGTTCGAGCTCATGCTCTTTGGCCGCGAGGACTTCAGTCCATCTGTCGGCTAGCAGATCTTGATCAGCTCTAAGCTGTTGCTGCTTTTTCTTGAGGCTGTTTGCCGTGGCCATAAGCCTGCGTTTAAAACGCTCTTGTTCGACGGGATCCTCAGGCACGACGAATTCGTCGTCGTCGAGGCTCGCGTCGTCTCCAGAGGGAGGCATATAATCCTCTACCTCTTCTTCTGCTGCTCTCTCGTGAGGGCTGGCGTCTCCGTCCTCCTGCGCTGAATCTTGCTGGAGGGGGTTGTCTTTGGCACTGTCCAGGGTATTATTATCTCCGGTGCCGGAATCGCCATTCTTGCTGTGGTGGAATTTAGAGCGGCGCCGCTGACACGGGCGCTTGGGCTGTTTCTTGGAGGGGCCATCCTCCGCTGCTCCTTTGCCATTCCCATCCTTTGGGATATCCACCATGTATATGTCATATGATGAGGTGGCTTTCCAGTGCCCGATAGGCGCTGGTTCTTGGTCGTCTCCGGCATCGTCGTCCATACCGTTAATGTCTTCGGAGTCGAAATCTAGCATGTCGGTTAGATCGTCGACAGCGGCTACTAAGTGGGTGGTGGGTGGGTCTTGAATTTCTTTGTCGTCCGCATCCCAACCGTCCTGACCACAGTCCGGCTAGGGATCTCCTGATAACGAGAGATATTTTAGCAAACTCAGAATGTCGCCAAAAGGTGAGTGTTGAAAGATGTCCGCGGCCGTGAACTCCATGATCGGCGCCCAATCGGATTCGATTGGAGGAGGCGCGAGAGGTTCGGAGTCCGGCAAGGAGTCAGGCACCTTGGAGTCCCGAGCTTCAGAAGGGACAAGGTCAGTATTCGACTCTATCGCCGCAGAGGTTGCAGCCCCCGAGGTGGTGTCTAACCACCCGTCCTCGATCTGCGCATCCGGCTCCGAATCGAGGGTCGGAGCGGGTTCTTGTGCGGCCTCCAGGGCACTGACCGGCAACAGAGCTAAATCATGCCCATCGTGACAGTCCGGCGCGCTCGGCTGTGGCTCGAATCCGTCGAAGATCAAGTCTCCGCGGATGTCAGCCGTGAAGTTAAGACTTCCGAATCTGACCTGACGGCCAGGGGCGTAGCTTTCTATCTGCTCCAGATGGCCAACCGAATTGGCCCGCAGTGCAAAGCCGCCGAATACGAAGATCTATCCGGGGAGAAAGGTCTCACCCTGGACTGCGTCATTGATGATGATCAAAGAAGCCATCGAGCCTATCGGTGACGACACAGAGGAACTCTCAATGAAAGCACCAATGTCGGTGTCAAAACCGGCGGATCTCTGGTAGGGGGTCCCGAACTGTGCGTCTAGGCGGATGGTAACAGGAGACAAGGGACACAATGTTTTACCCAGGTTCGAGCCCTCTTAATGGAGGTAAAACCCTACGTCATGCTTGATTAATATTGATGATGTGTGTTACAAGAGTGGATCTACCACGAGATCAAGGAGGCTAAACCCTAGAAGCTAGCGTATGGTATGATTGTTGTTCGTCCTATGGACTAAAGCCATCCGGTTTATATAGACACCGGAGAGGGCTAGGGTTACACAGAGTCGGTTACAATGGTAGGAGATCTACATATCTGTATAGCCAAGCTTTCCTTCCACGCCAAGGAAAGTCCCATCCGGACACGGGACAAAGTCTTCAATCTTGTATCTTCATAGTCTTGGAGTCCGGCCGATCATGATAGTTCGGCTATCCGGACACCCCCTAGTCCGGAACTCCCTCATCTACTCTTGTACTACCCATATCATCAATATTAATCAAGCAGGACATAGGGTTTTACCTCCATCGAGAGGGCCCGAACCTGGGTAAAACATCGTGTCCCTTGTCTCCTGTTACCATCCGCCTAGACGCACAGTTCGGGACCCCCTACCCGAGATCTGCCGGTTTTGACACCGACATTGGTGCTTTCATTGAGAGTTCCTCTATGTTGTCGCTCATAGGCCCGATGGCTCCTTCGATCATCAACAACGATGCGGTCCGGGGCGAAACTTTTCTCCCCAGACAGATCTTCGTATTCGGCGGCTTCGCACTGCGGGCCAATTCACTTGGCCATCTAGAGCAGATCGAAAACTACGCCCCTGGCCATCAGGTCAGATTTGGAAGTTCAAGCTATACGACCGACATCCACGGGGACTTGGTCTTCGACGGATTCGAGCCACAGCCGAGCACGTCGCACTGTCACGAAGGGCATGATTTAGCTCTGCTGCCGGACAGTGCCCTGGAGGCCGCACAAGAGTCCATTCCGACCCTTAACTCGGAGCCAACTGCGCCAATCGAGGATGGGTGGCTAGACACCGCCTCGGGGGCTGCTACGGCGATGGAGCCGAATACCGACCCTGTCCCTTCTAAAGCTTGTGACTCCAAGGTGCCGGACTCTTCTCCGGACCCCGAACCTTCCGCCCCCCTGCCAATCAAACCCGAGTGGGTGCCGATCATGGAGTTCACCGCTGCGGACATCTTTCAGCACTCGCCTTTCGGCGACATCCTGAATTCGCTAAAGTGCCTCTCTTTATCAGGAGAGCCCTGGCCGGATTATGGCCAGGACGGTTGGGATGAGGACGACGAAGAAATTCAAAGCCCACCCACCACCCACTTCGTAGCCACTGTCGATGACTTAACCAACATGCTAGACTTCGACTCCAAAGATATCGACGGTATGGACGATGATGCCGGAGACGATCAAGAACCAGCGCCCACAGGGCACTGGAAAGCCACCCCAACTCACGATGTATATATGGTGGATACACCAAAAGGAAGCGATAACGAGGAACAACGGGACACTGCGAAGGATAATTCCCCCGAAAAACAGCCGAAACAGCGACGCAAGCACCGCCCGAAGTCCCGCCTCGACAACGACAGCACCCATACAGACCCAGCCGTAGAGCAGGGCGAACCAGTGGACGACGAACATGCCACCAAGCAACCATCCGAACAGGATGAATTGGATAAACAACCCATCCCCAGCGAAAACAACAGTCCGGATGATCTCACGCCGGACACATCGTTGGAACAGAAGAACCTTCACAAAAGGCTCGTTGCCACTGCGCGAAGTCTGAAGAAGCAGAAGCGGAAGCTCAAAACAGTGGAAGACGTACTCAGAATGAGATGGAGCAAAGTACTCAAGACCGCAGACAAATACAGCAATAGCCGCCAAGCAAAGAGCTACCCGAAGCACAAACTATTACCCGAATTTGATGAGGAGGCCTTAGAGCCCCCACAATCAAAAAAGAAAGAGACCGCCCGGTCGGATAGACGACCACATGACAGACAAAGAGCGGCAAGCGGTGCCGCACACAAGCCGGCACGCGATCCACATAAGGATCCTCGCAAAAAGGATGGCCCGGTCAGGTCCATCTATGGGCTAAGAAAGAAGGCCCCAGAAAGCAACACAACACGTCGAGTATTCGAAAATCACGGTACACCCAAATATAGGGGCGCCGCACACCCCCTATGTTTCACCGATGAGGTATTGGATCATGAATTTCTAGCAGGATTCAAGCCCGTAAACATAGAGGCATACGACGGAACAACAGACCCCGGAGTCTGGATTGAGGACTACATCCTACACATACATATGGCTAGAGGAGATGACCTCCATGCCATAAAATACTTACCCCTCATGCTCAAAGGGCCAGCCCGGCATTGGCTCAAAAGCCTCCCAGAAAATACCATTGGAAATTGGGAAGACCTCGAGGATGCGTTTCGGGCAAATTTTCAGGGGACTTATGTCCGCCCTCCGGATGCAGACGATTTAGGTCACATAACTCAACAGACCAGAGAGTCAGCCCGCAAATTCTGGAATAGGTTCCTCACCAAAAAGAACCAAATAGTCGACTGTCCGGACACCGAAGCCTTAGCAGCCTTCAAGCATAACGTCCGAGACGAATGGCTCGCTAGACACCTCGGCCAGGAAAAGCCAAGGACAATGGCCGCACTAACAAGCCTCATGACCCGCTTTTGCGCAGGAGAGGATAGCTGGCTGGCAAGATGCAGCACCAGCGACCCAAGTACATCCGAGGTCAGGGATGGAAATGGGAAACCACAACACAGAAAGGACCAACGCCGGACTACGGGAAATGACCCAAAGAGCACGGCAGTCAACGCCGGATTCAGAAGCTCTCGGCAGAACAACAAAACACTGCCTCCCAAGGACAACAGCGACGAGCTATCTAACCTCAACAAAATCTTGGACAAGATATGCCAAATCCACAGCACCCCCGGGAAGCCTGCAAACCATACCCACAGAGATTGTTGGGTTTTCAAGCAGTCCGGCCGACTTAACGCCAAACACAAGGGGCTCGACACACCAAGAGAGGACGATGACAAACCCCACAAGCAGAGCACCGAAAAACAAAAGAATTTCCCACAAGAGGTCAAAACAGTGAATTTACTTCACGTGATAACAAGGAAAAATAGGGCGGTGCCTACTAAAGTACGCATCGCACGGTCCACCCCAGCGGAGTCCCGAAACTGGATGTCAAAACCAATTACTTTCGACCATCAGGATTACTCCAGAAGTATCCGAAACGCAGGATGGACTGCTTTGATATTGGACCCTGTAATCGACGGACTACAATTTACACAAGTCCTAATGGATGGCGGCAGTGATATAAACCTGCTGTACCAGGACACAATCCGCAGAATGGAGATAGACCCTACCAAAATTCGCCATAGCAACACTTCCTTTAAAGGAGTGACGCCAGGCCCTTATGCCAATTGTACGGGCTCTTTGCTACTAGAAGTTGTGTTTGGTTCATCCGACAACTCCCGTCGCGAAAAGCTAATCTTCCATATCGCCCCATTTAAAAGTAGCTATCAAGCACTATTGGGACGCGAAGCTTTCGCACGCTTTAACGCAATACCGCATTACGCGTATCTTACACTTAAAATGCCCGGTCCACGCGGCATCATCTCACTAAAGGGTAACTTCGAGTGTTCCTCAACTACGGAAGAACGTGAGACTGCTTTGACAGTCGCACACTAATCCGGATTTGCTGATCGAAGCCCCAAAACAAGTCATTCAGACCCCGGACACGGTTAGGCGAGTCCGTTATAAATAAACAAGGGGCTTACCAGTCGCGTACCCCTTTACAAGGGGCTGCACGCACGTACAATAAGAGCCAATAAAGCTCAATTTTATTCATTTTTTGAATCATACTCTGTTTATTTCAAAAATGCATTTTTCGCACGACCTTTTTTGTCAAACTAAGTTCTTCTCTTTTACAGATGAACAATGTGCTACACCCGTCCAGGATACAGCACAATGGAGACACAGGCGCAGACGTGCAGCAGGGACCCGTTGCAAGGATTCTTTTCAGATTAAGGCCCTGCGTAAACCTTTCTTACTGTCTCTTGTTGATACACATCCCCCGGTTTCTTACCATAACCGAGGAGGAGGCTGGCGTTTTGGCATCGGCCGCGTCAGAAGTTTTCGCGCGTACCTGGACACTAGGGGCTTAGGGCATTGTTCTGCCCGTCTTCATAAAGACCGAATACCTTAGGGAGTGTTCGGCGTCTCGAGTTAGGCCTTATATGCATCAGCTCCGAATCATGTCTTTGGTCAAATGTTGGGTTTGCCCGGCTCCTGTGTTTTGCTGCCTTACGTTCCGTTCTATCGGCTAACGCGGCACCAGGAGAACTACTGCAATTGTGCCCCGGTTCGGCCTGGTGAGCACCTCAGTAGAGAAAGCCGAAAACTGACTGTCATGATATAGCGAGAGACTGGTCAACCACTCGATCGACCATCGGAATGTTTAGAATTCCTCTGCTTTGACGAAGGACCGTTTCCCGGTCAGGCACACACGCGCCCCGAATCCGGAGAGCGCGGTGCCCCCAGGGGCTATATCGTAGCCCCACCATCGAACTCCTATGGCTAAGTGAAAGTGATAAAGCATTATAGTCTGGTTGCCTAGTTTGCTACCCTATCACCTCCTTCACAGGACCAAGACGTTGGATTAAGTGTGAAAATGAGCTTTTTTGCAAACACCCCCGCACTATGTGCGTGGGGGCTGAAGCCGAAGACTGCCATCTTTCAGGTTATATATACATATACATTAACGGCCGCACAGGAGGTATTTCAATGCTTGAACGCACAAGTATAAAAAGCCCTTATATTATATATTTGAAACACGGTTTCACAAATCATACATGTCATTTGAACATAATGTTTTTCGAGCACTGCGACTCTATTAAACGAGCGCCCTGCAGGACTTCCTCAAAATAGTGCTCGGCGGTAATCGGCTTCTGTCCGAATCCCGGGATGCAACGTCGGTGGCCTCCATCTCTGCCCAGTATGTTTTGACACGGGCGAGAGCCATCCGTGCACCCTCTATGCATGCCGACCGCTTCATCGCCTTGATATGTGGCACCGCATCAAGGAACTGCTGCACCAAGCCAAAATAACTCTTCGGCTCGGGCCTTTTCGGCCACAGATGAGCCACGACATCCTTCATGGCAAGACCGGACAACCTGTTCAGCTCAACCCACTCAGCCAACCGATCGGTTAATGGAAGTGGACGCTCCGGATTATGGAATTGAGACCAAAAAAGCTCTACCATTCCGTGATCCTTTTGGCCTCGGAAGTGCGCGACTGCGTCCGCCGCACTCGCTGCCAAATTTAGATAAGCATCCTCCGCACCCCACAACTGGCCCAACAGAGCATACTTCGGATCCGTGAACTTCCTACACAGCAGAAAAGGCTTTCCAGCCGCAATATCCCCGGCCTGACGTAGCTCCTCCTTTATAGCCCTCATCGCGGAGCGGACATCCTTGGCTTTGGCGGTGGCCTTCTTCAGGTCCTCTTGCTCTGCTCGGCGTTCTCTTTCACGAAACTCATAGCGGTCGGTAGCATCCTTCAGCTTCACGGCCATTTCGTCCATTTCCTCCCTGCTTCGGCAGTGAGCAGCCTGTTCGGCTTTTAGCTCTTCGGCCGCCTTCAAGGCAGCCGCATTACTTTTTCTGGCTTGCTCCTTGGCTCGGGCAAGCTCCGCCCAAAGGTCCTCCATAGCAGCGGCGCCATCTACATTAAGCATACATGTTGTAAGGCACGAGCGCCAATCTCCCTTACAAGGTGTCCGCGGAGAAGCCACATACCTTGTGACTCGTCAAGTCGCTTATTGACCAGCGCGATGTCTGCATCCGCAACGTCAAGTTGCCGCTTCAGTTCGGCAAATCCATCAGTCCGGCTGGCCACCGAACGCTCCGCCACCTATATAGGAAAGGTGACATCTTACAACTGAGATTATGATCCTCGGCACGCTGTCACCTTTGACAACGTACCGAGTCTCAGGGGCTACTATCTATACAGGGCGCATTCTATGTGCAAAACTGTCAAAAGGTATATCATTTTTCACGTACCTCAAACACCGTCAGTAAACTTCTGACGGCCTCATGCAACACGCTCTTAGTGGATGAAATCCTTTCAATCACCATACTCATCAACGTACGGTGATCTTCTGAGATAGACGCCCGCCCGAGCAGATCCTTTAGCTCCTCCGGCCGTACACCAGTTGGTGCCAAACTCTCCGGCCCCGCCGGACTCGGGGAGACCCTCCGCGACGATACCTCAGGGTCGTCCGCCCCGCCTGACGGTGCGGCAGATGGAGGCGTTTCTCTCTCCATCATCTCCGGACGAAGATCCCCCGAAGATGAGCTCTGCTGAGAAGGGCTGAGATCCGAACTACGAGGTAAAACTTTGGTTATCTTCAGAAATAAAAATAGGGATGTCCCTTATTACAAAACTCCCTTTCTACTTACGGCTCGCTGGAGGGCTGATTCCCTTGGGGAAACAATGCGGCCGGGGCTTCTCCTCGCGCAGGGCCCTCTGCTGAAGATTTCTTCCCCCACTTTGAGGCCTTGGCCTTCGGATCTTCAGAAGCGGTCCTCTTCTCCCCCTGGAAGGAGGGATTCTCGATCCCCCCCTTTCTTAAGAGCCTCCCTAGCGGAGGCAGTAGTTTTCCTGTTTTCCCCCTCGCCCTCTTCCGAAGGTGCAACCTCCAGCATCTTGATTAACACCGGATCCGGCGTGATCTCAGGGAGGGGGCCCGGACACCGTATCAGTTTTGCTTTTGCTATCCACTCCTGTTCGAGGGATAGCTGGTTAAAGGGCAAGTTTATGATAAATGTATGGACAGCATGTCCGGGCACAAGACTACTTACTTGAGTATCCGGGCGATTGCAGCTCAGGCCTGCGTCCTCGGTTAGATCCGAACACATATCTTGTGATCCGAAGAACAGTTTATACATCTCCACGGGCGTCGCACCCATGAAGTGTTGGAGAGCTCGCGGTCCCTCTGGATTGAATTCCCACAGGCGGAGGGGGCGGCGTTTGCAGGGCAGAAGGCGCCGAATCAGCATGACCTGCGCCACCACAACCAGATTGATCTCCCTCTCTTGGAGGTCTCAAATACGGCCCTGCAATAATGGCACGTCCTTGGATGGCCCCCAGTCAAGCCCTTTGTTTACCCATGACGCCAGCCGTTGTGGAGGGCCTAAGCGAAAGGCAGGCGGCGCCACCCATCTGGTGCCCCTGGGAGCGGTGATGTAGAACCACTCCTGTGGCCACAAACCAAGCTCGTTTTGAAAAAAGCCCTCGGGCCACGGAGCGTCAGCTCTCTTGCTTATAACTGCCCCTCCGCACTCTGCCTGCCGCTCGTCGATCATCTTCGGCTCCACGTAGAAGGTCTTGAGCCACAATCCGAAGTGAGGAGTGGTGTGGAGGAAGGCTTCACATATGACAATGAACGATGAGATGTGGAGGATGGACTCCGGATCCAAGTCATGGAATTCCAGCCCATAATAAAACATGAGCCCCCTCACGAAGGGATCCATCGGGAAGCCTAAACCCCGACGGAAGTGAGACACGAACACCATGCTCTCACTAGGCTCAGGAGTGGGAATAACTTGCCCTTGTACGGGCAGCCTATGCAAAATTTCGCCAGTTAGATACCTTGCGTCTCTTAGCTTTAGCACATCTTCTTCCGTGACGGAAGAGGGCATCCACCGGCCCTGTGGGTCGGAGCCGAACATTGTCGAAGGTTCAAAGCGCCTGAATCTGGAACCTTGGGTGTTGGAACTCGGGGCGAGGGGCGGATTCGATTGAGGATTGAAGAAAAGGAACAGGCCTTGGTCTCGTTATAAAGGGGTTGAATACCAAGAGCCGTCCCCGTAACCGTTTCGGACTCGCCTTCGATGGAGGGGCGGGCCAACGGGCGCATTTGGGTTACCCACGTCCGTATTGATGAGAATCCCGGAATAAGGGGACACGATCTCTGCTTCGACAAGACGTGCCACGGAAACCGCTTCGCTAAACGCGCCGAGGTGGTATAGTAAAAACGATTCGAGTAAAGGCTTGGCCGTGGTGTGACGTCATGCCACGAAATACGTCAGCAGATTGAACTTGTGTAAATATTATTCTCTCTATGGTGGTATGTGGAATTTTTTTTGCAGAGCCGGACACTATCCTGATGTTCACAATCTTCTATGGATTATTCGGAGGAGGAACCCGCCTTGCAATGTCGAAGACAATATGCACGCCGGACTCGTCGTCATTGAAGCCTGGTTCTGGGGCTACTGAGGGAGTCTTGGACTAGGGGGTGTCCGGATAGCCGAACTATCATCATTGGCCGGACTCCAAGACTATGAAGATACAAGATTGAAGACTTCGTCCCATGTCCGGATGGGACTTTCCTTGGCGTGGAAGGCAAGCTTGGCGATACGGATATGTAGATCTCCTACCATTGTAACCGACTCTGTGTAACCCTAGCCCTCTCCGGTGTCTATATAAACCGGAGGTTTTTAGTCCATAGGACGAACAACAATCATACCATAGGCTACCTTCTAGGGTTTAGCCTCATTGATCTCGTGGTAGATCTACTCGTGTACTACCCATATCATCAATATTAATCAAGCAGGACATAGGGTTTTACCTCCATCGAGAGGGCCCGAACCTGGGTAAAACATCGTGTCCCTTGTCTCCTGTTACCATCGGCCTAGACGCATAGTTCGGGACCCCCTACCCGAGATCCGCCGGTTTGACACCGGCAGTATCACTTTATACCCATTAATGGCCCATTATTCCGTTGGGCCATTTCCAGCCCATGTTATCTTTCAGCCTTCTCAGAGCCCATTTATGCTTGGGCTCATTTCCATCATTTGTTTACTTACGGTCCTTTACTGTCATTTTCTGCTTGTGGGCCAAATTCAGCCCGTGGTTACAATCGGCCCGTTTGTGGTCCGTTAATACGTTGGGCCTTTTTCAGAGTGTCATCAAATACGGCCTATTAAAGATGGCCCGTTATGGTCGGCCCATGAACGGACGATTCCAACTCTAGCCCGTTTACAACCATAATGCAGTCTGTTTGGCCCATGTTTGGCCAATCGATCATACTGCCCGCATAAGGCCCACTGATGATACGACCCGCAGAAGGCCCATTGTTTCTACGGCCCGTAAGAGGCCCATTGTTTCAATGGCCCGTAGAAGTCCCACTGTTTGTACGGCCAGTAGGAGGCCCAGTGTCACTACAGTAAATATTAGCCCATGGTTATTGTGGCCTACTTTTAAAAAATAGGTTATTGCAGCCACTAGCAAACCGCGGAAAAAGAACTGGAATGACTACAAGCAAACAAATAAACAAGACAACAAGGAAATAAATAAGCAAGCAACTAACGCTAGGCTATCAGAGCTATTACACATATTACATCCACTGTGCATCAAAGTTCGCCACCAGTGCAAATATAGGGAACAAAGCAGCATATCATATACACTGGTTGTCAAAGTTGGCGACCAGCACAAATAAATGCCGTAGCAAAACAAATCCAGAACTTAAACCACTTTAGAAGATCTCAAGAAACAATATCCTGGGTACCCATAATGCTGGCAAGATGCTTAGCAAGCTTATTAACTTTCTCTTGTTTGGCGCTTAAATCCTCCCGCACTTGCTATTGCACCAGAATATATGCATCTGAATTCTGCAGGGACTTCCTCAGTCCTTTAGCTTCCTATCGCAGCACATCTGATCGATGTCTTTCAACTTGAAGTTGAGACTCAAGAAGACGAACTGATTCAGGCAGCGAGTTCGAAGAGCTTGTGCCAGCAGTAGTGGCCAGTAACTCGAACACTACATCAAGAAAGGACTTTTGGGTTCCCTCACTGTCATCAAGATAGTTTTTATTAGCTTTCTTGGAGACCAACAGGGATGTCTCACTATCTTGAACCTTATCTGCATTACTTCCTTTACCATTGGATAACGCGGTACTGTTCTCCAATATTTTGTCCACATTCTAAAAGAGAAACAAGCAGACACATCACATGTTTACCATGTTGTATATGAAACTCATTTTGGTAAATGAGTTCAGTAGTAAAGTGGACAGGATAACAGAATGAAACAAACATATATCTATGTACCATGGTCACTTTATGGTCTATATCATTCTAGTTTTTGTTGTCGAATCAAGACAGAGACACAGTTCAAATAATATTTGTTCAAGACAAAGCAGAATAGACAGAATATAAGTGCGGGTAACTATAGAGCAATAACAACACTTGTAATGTGCATGACATGAGAACATAACTGTTTATTCAATTGAAACTGAAATCAACATAGAGCAGGTTACAATAGCAAACCAGTTAAAGAAACAGGTTTAAAACATACCTGTTGCGCCATTGGAGTTTCAATTCCATCCTTTAAATTTGAAAATAGTTGGTATGAGTAAATACAGTAATGCAAGAGCAAAGGAGTATGAACCATAGCTACAGAACCTGACCTGAGAACAAATCTTCTTCTCCTTTAAGCGTTGAGTTGGGATTCGGAGTGGTGGTCCTCGTGCTTTGGGCACTACAGTTCCCTTACTAACTGCTCGTGTTTGGGTGCTCTGGTGGAGACGGTGCTGTGTCAACTGGAACTGGGTTACTATCTGTCGGGGTTGGGGTTAGAAGGAGTGTAGCTGGTTCTCTGTCCAACTGGGTAGGGGTACAATCTGTGAGAGTATGGGTTATGTGTGGTGGATCTGGTCCTTGGGCAAGTACAACTGTGGTTCTATCTGCATCAACTGGTAGCACTATCTTTTTTGAAGACCATGTTGTTACTCCCTTAGATACTGCCATCACACTCTCCAATTCAAATGGCTGATAAACAAGAAAAGTAATTGAAAGTATAGACATTGTATGATAGACAGGTGCAATGGATAGTGGGGAATAAAAGAGGGCATGAAATAATTCATATTTATGGTGTCTAACCAAACAGGATAGCATGACACAATTTCACATATATGATGGCTAACTAAAAAGGATAGCATGACACAATTTCACATTATGATGGCTAACTAAAAAAGATGGAAAGACATAGTTCAAAATATGAGACTATGTAAACAGGATGACATGACATAACTATATAATGTGTTTATTAAATAGGTTTGCATGCCATAATTCACATACATTCACGGATAGAATGCCACAATTCAAAATATGATGACTGTAAACACTAAACAGGATGAGATGATATAACTATATGATGTCTTTATTAAATGGGTTGCCATGCCATAACTCAGATAAATGATGTGTATGTACTATGTAAACATGATGGCATGATATAATTCAAATATATGATTTATATAGTAAGCAAGTAAGCATATGGCAATCCATATATGATGTAGAAACTAAGCAATGCAAGACAACATGCATGACATGGGTAATATAACCCTGCCAAGTTTGAGCATAGACCTCAGGGGGGAAATAGGACTGGTCATCAGTCTCTGAATCCTCCTCTGAGGAGCTCTCTGTAACCAGCAAGATGTCTGCTTCAGCAGGTAGCATTGTCTGCTTTGAATACCTTGTTTTCACTCTAGATACTTCCATCACCGCTTCAAATGGCTGATGCACAAGAAGAGTAGTGTAATATACAAACGTTGTCGACAAATGGAACACGTAATACAAAAAAAATGATAGCATGATATAATTCACATACATGATGATTGGCTAAACAGCATGGCATTGCATAATTCACATATATAATGCCTCTGCAACAAGATAGCATTGTATAATTCACATATATAATGTCTTGCAACAAGATGGCAATGCATAATTCACATATATGGTAATTAGACACTGAACAGGTGGCATTCACACAAAGCATATCTAAACTAATCAAATGACATAGCAATGCGAGACACCATATGCATGATATGAGCAACATAACCCTGCCAAGTTAGAGCATACACCTCGGGGGGGGGGGGAATAGGACTGGTCATCTGTATCTGAATCCTCCTCTGAGGAGCTATCCGTAACCAGCGAGATATGTGCTTCGTCAGATAGCATAGTCTGCTCTGAAGACCTTGTTTTCAGTCCAGAATTTGCCATCACCGTGTCAAATGGTTGATGCACACGAAGAGCAGTTGAATGTACTAACATTGTTGACAAATGTAATGTGTAATGGAAAAAAAGTATGGCCTGATATAATTTACATATAAGATGACTGGCTAAGCAGGATGGCATTGAAAAATTCACATATATGATGCCTGGCTAAACAAGATGGCGTTGCATAATTCACATAAACGATGTATAAACTAAACAGATGGCATTCGCACAAAGGATGTCTAAACTAAGCAGATGACATATTTGATGTATAAAGTAAGCAATGCGAGACACCATATGCATGATATAACCAACATCAGCATGCCATGTTAGAGCGAAGACCTCAGGGGGTAAATAGGAGTTGTCTTCTCCTTCTGAATCCCCCTCAGAACAGATATCTTCCTCTCGATTACAATCCGAAATGCATGGAGGGGGGGCTACCTTTGCGCCTACCATGGAGCGATGTCCGCATGAAATTTTATTTCCACGCAAGGCTCGTCTCTTTTGCTCTACATGTTTAGTTCCATTGTTTACAATAACTGTCATGCATAGGAATAAAACATAGTGAGATTATGTAAGGAGTGCATGCAGAAATCCAGAGTGATGGTAGCAACCTGTGGATAGACCCAAAACCAATAATAGCAGGCAGATAATGGCTTCAGTTAAAAAATACAAATAATGGCTTCTTTACTGTTTGTTTCCCACCCAACATGAAACTCATAGTAGACACCGGAGATTAACCAGATAGTAGATAGATACTATTGATAGCGGCCCCGATATGTACCCCACAACCATTTAAAAACTCAAGTTTGACCATTAGTTTGGAGCTGACTCAGAGTCTAATCGATGAACAGGACGATAAAGTATCATGTAATATTAAGCGATGCATAACGTAAGCAGACACGAAAGAGTGCGACCTCTCTTGCGGACCCGTGTAGTCCTCGAGGTCATCTGCTCGGTTGATGATGGTAATGCAGTTTTCATGGCTGCCAGTGGCAGGGAAGAAGATCTGAGGCGGTGAAATACAGTCTGGAGGCCGGATCCCTGCTGTGTTGGACCCTTCTGTCGTTGGAGCAGCTGAGCTAGGGTGGACGACGGCGCAGTAGGAGCGGGACAAACCATGCAAGGTTTTCTTTGACAACTATCTGTAAGAGAAGTAATTCTGTAAGGGCTCGTTTGAATTGGAGGATTCCAACAATGCAGGGATAGGAGATAGACAGGAATATGATAGGAATGCACGTGCAAAACAGAGAATTTAAAAACACAGGATTCCTGCCAATCTGGGTGTTTGATTCACAATAATTGGAAGATCACAGGATGCAAAGAAGCATGGTGAGATTAAGTCAACCCATAAGAAAATGTACGGTTATAATGCTATTATCCTACTATCACTTAGTCTTGTGCTTCATGAATAGGAATTTGAAAAGGAGGACAAGTGAAAATTAAAATTCCTACGTTTTTTCTTTCAAGGAGACACTAAAGGAACAAATCCGTGTGCTTAATGGACAATATATATAAAATATAGAGTAAAAAAGAGATGCAACAAGTGTACAACCTCTTTGGCGAAGCCAGGTCGATCTCAGCGTGATTGGGTTGGCCGGTGAGGATGCTCCGGCTGACTTTGCTGTCGGAGGAGGGGAAGAAGATCTTAGGAGTCTGGATATGGAGCCCGAGGTACTGCTCCGCTGTGATGGAGGGTTTCGTCGTTGGAGAAGCTCCGGTGAGTTGTACGACGCCGAGGCTGAAGCAGGACAAGAGAGACAACGAACAACGTTAACCTGAGTGGAATTCTAATAGCATCTCCAATACATGACGTAAAATACATTACCACAAAGTGCTAGATGTAAAATACATCAGCTGCTCATCTCTGAACTTAACTCTCAAAACTAAACTTAACTGTTGAAACTAAACTTAACTATAGAAACTGAACTTAAATGTCGAAACTGAATTTTGTTGTCGAAACTGAATTTTGCTGTCGAAACTGAACGCACTAGCAAGGTGAGGCTACACGTCGGTCGACTGACTTTTTCATCTCTGGTCAGTCGATTTTGCAGCCGTTGGATACGAAATCAAGGGCCTGTAGTTCATCTTCAACCTCCACCCCCCTGAGCCGCCAGCCACCACCGGCCAAACAGCAGCCCCCCGCCGCTCGCGGCCGGCGGTGCGCCGCTCCACCCGCCCCAAAAACACTCCCCACCGCCGGTCCACCGCCGCCCCGGCCATCCCTCTAGCCCACTCCCCCCCCCCCCCCCCCCCGTGCCGAGCTTTTTCTCCGGCGATCCCCACACCACCGCCCCGCCAACGCCCCGCCACCACCGAGGACCACTGCCCACATCCTGAACCCTGAGATAGATAGTGGGGTACCTCTCCGGCGAGCCCCCTCCCTGCTGCAGCTGGTTCTTCCTTCACACTGGCGAGCCCAACCCTTGAAAATCGACTGACCCAAAAGTTGATTCAGTCGACTGAAGTGTAGCCAAATCGGAGCAGCATCGCAAGCAAGAGCAAGAGCGAGAGCAGCAGCGCGAGCAAGAGCAATAGCAAGAGCAGACCAGGCAGGGGACCGAGATCAAGAGCAGAGCAGCAGCGCGAGCGAGAACTAAAGCAGCAGCAGCTCCTAATGATGTGGACGTCGCCGCCAAGGGAGCGACGCCGTGGAGGAAGTGGCCGGCGATGCCACCGTGGATGGAGCCGCGCCGTGTTGGCTCGGGACCGAGTGCCGGCAGCACCGTGAGATCGAATCAAGAAGAAAATGCGGCGATTAGTGTACAACCTCTTTGGTGGCGCTGATTAGGCCACAGCTTCATCCGAGGAAACGGTGATGATGATGCTCTTCCGGTGGTGCAGGTGAAGACGACAGTGTGGGAATGGAGGTGGCGCGAAAGACGAGGGGAACGTTGGGGCAGCTCCTTGGAGGTGGAGGACGGGGTGGCTGAACCGGCGGGATGATGAGATCGATGATGGATCCTCATCCGGTACGGTGGATGAGGGACGTCGAGGTGTTCTTGTGGACTACGTCGTCGGGGAAGAGGCTCCGGCTGGGTGGCGGACGGAGCAGGGTGTGGGGTTTCGTCGCGGGTTTTCGCGGCCTCGGTGTACGAATGGGTGGGCGGATGGGATGGAAGTGGGGAACCATGTCTTAGAGACGCGCTTGTCCAAAATGTGGGGTAAGTTACGAAAGTACCCCCCACCGATTTGAGGCGGTTCTTTCGGTTCAGGGGTGCCACGGGCATTTCACGTGTCGGGATTTCACAGGAGGTGGGAGTTTTCGCTCGCGTTGTATTTTCGGAATAGCAAGGCGCGGGTTGAGATGGAGGGAGTTGTCGGAGCACAACGAGACAAAGATATATCTTAAATATTTTGGGCTAACAAGGCGCGGGTTGAAATTTCCGGACAAGCCTAACGTGTACTGTACCAAATCAATGCACACTACAAATGTCATTCAAAACTTTGAATTCATGTTATGTTCAATTAAAATATTTCACTACGTGTATAATGCATGCAATCTACTACCGCTTCAATATGAACTAAATTTGAATAAGATCTACAGTAATGATTTTTGTGAAGTCAAAGCATTTGAATTCGTTTCTCTGTTTTAATAAGATCTACAATCATCATTATTGTCAAGTTAAACCATCATTTGTGTATTATCTTCACAGCACACCACATGATTAGTCTCGAGTTACATATGAACTATGTGTACTATATGAACTCAAACTAGATTTTTTGAATCCACTTTATTTTGATTTCAAATCACATTACATTTCTAGCTCTAGCTAGATCTTCATAATCTAAACCATGTCTCATATGTATAATGTGTTTATCACAATATGTATGGTGCCCCACCCCCTACGCCTACAAGTATTTAGATGTGAGTTGCAAACACCACACATTACCACAAATTCAAATAAAATGTGAGAATGTTCGATATATAGTATTGTTTAGATTGCTCGATATTTAGTTGTAAGCTGCAAACGCCACACATTATCACAAATTCAAATAAAATGTGAGATTGTTTGATGTATAGTATGGTTTAGATTGTTCGGCATTTAGCTGTGAGTTGCAAACGACATGCATTATCACATTATGGTATAACATGTGCACAACACGTGTATCACCGCTATATTCATGCATGCAATGTTTAAAACACTATGATCTCCTATTCAAATATATGAATCCGCTTTCATATCAAATTATGATCTTTGTTAGTCTCTTACACCCACACAATCCTCTAACCTTTGTAGCTACCACTAACTTTCTCTCGTGCATGCACATGCCCCCCTCGCCCTCCCTCGGCATTCTATCCACCGGGCACATTCATTTTTTTCTTTAGGTCGTTCTCCCAGAGTCTACACAACTCCTTTCGGACACACACCGATCGATAAACCTCTCCAGCGATGCCTGCCTACAACATACACACACACCTTCAATCTCCTCCTTTATGTGTCCTTGCCTCGTGTCTCTCATACGGTCAGACACACGTGTAAACTCTCGCCCCTCTTTTCATCGATCTCACAACCGCACACTCCTCCCCCTATCTAGCTAGTACTCCCTCCGTAAAGAATTATAAGAGCGTTTACATCACTACTTTAGTGATCTAAACGCTCTTATATTTCTTTACAGAGGGAGTAGTTGGGCCTCTCGCACCACCTCCTAGCTCCATTCTCTCTGTCTATCCATCTCGCTGGGCCTTATTTGCCTCTAACAAATGGACGTACACCGACCGATCTCTCGGTATACATATAGCTAGTTAGGTCCTTATAACTCGTTTTTACCCACACGTCGATCGATCTACCTCATTAGTTGTGTCTCTCCCTTCCTCCGACAAACAACAATTGATCTACCGATCTAGTTAGGTTTGCTTACCAAACACATGGTTCCCCTTCATCATCCATGGATGCGTCCTGACAGATCTATCATGCATAGGCACACACAGAAACACATCCCCACTCTTATCGATAACATTGCAGTTCCACCCTCAGTTTGTCTAGTAGGCCTCTCCCAACATCTCTGAGAAGCAAGTCCATCACCCATCCAGCACTCTACCCCTCTCCCTCCCTCTCCCTCCGTCTCTCTCTCCTCTCTCTCTCTCTCTCTGTGTCCCATCATATTTCCCGTTGTTCAGTTATGTATGGATGTCGACCGATCTCCCTCAAGACATAGTTGGGTCTCTCCTTCTCAACACATATATGAGTCGTTCTACCTCTATAGTTAGGCCTCTGCCTACCCCTCCCCCCACTCCCCTCCCCCCCCCACACACACACCGATACATCGAGTGCTCTAGTCATGTCTCCCTGCCACACACAAACTTGACATGTGCCCTCTAACATTCCGGTAGGCCAGTCGCGCTATATCTTTGACTTGCACACACACACAATTTCGATGGCTCTCTTCATCGATCTCGCACCCACCCACTTGATCCTCTCTTCGACTCTATCGATAGCTATGACCCCACCCTCTCTTCTCGTGGATTGCCCGACCCTCTATGTATGATATGGATACGCCTCCATTTCACACACATTGCATGCAAAATTTTGTTTGAGATGTCATTGACACATATTCCCACAAATAATTCACGAAATCAACCCCCACCCCACCCCCCACCCCCACCCCAAAACAAAAAACACTCACGAACGCGATTTGTATCTCTCACACACACCCACGTAGGTGGAGGACATGCACGAAGAGAAGAGGTGCATGCACGGTGCACGTACTCCCGTCTCTTTCCCAACCACACCCGCGCGGGTACACGGTGGAGCTCATTTCTATATGAAAAAGGCAGCCCACATGGTAATTTGGCACGTGTACTGGTTGTCCACTTGATGGAGGGAGGATCGTCTACCACGGGTGAACAAACAAAATTCGACTTGACGCGTTATGTTAAATTAAAAAAAGAGGCAAACCATGTGGGGCCTACCTTAGAGGCAAGGCTCTATACACTGGAGTACTTTTGATGTGTCCCGTCAACTCGTAGAACGAGGAGAAGCTTGCTTAGTACGCAGTCTCCGCCGCCCACGGGCGGGGTGGCTCGCAGGATGAGGTGAAGCTTGCTCCGCCTTTACGCCCGCTCCCTCGCCCATGCGCGCGGTGGCTCGCAGGACGAGGAGAAAAATTTACTACTCCCTCTGTTTACTCCTCGTCCCTACTACCTTGGTTATAGAGATTATATCATATTGTTTGGAATATATATGTCCTTTAGTAGATTTCAATATGAACTACTAGTACATACTCCAAACACTGATGTATATAGACGTATTTTAGAGTGTAGATTGACTCATTTTGCTCCATATGTACTACTACCTCTGTCCGGGTTTATTGGTCCCCATTGTATTTCGTGCCAAATTTTGACCATAGATTAAACTAAAAAAATGTTCATCCAAACATTATATTTTTGAAAACTATGTTCAAATACGAATCCAATGAGATAATTTTTCTTGACATGCATTAACATTTTGTTAGTTAAATCTTTAGTCAAAATTTGGCACAAACTATAAAAGGGACCTATAAACCAGGACGGAGGTAGTAGCCCTCTCCCTCGCCCCTTGACCCTCACCCACGTGGTGGACCTGCAGCAATTCATTCGGTCTCATATAACCAAAATGATATATACTGCACTACCATTATTGCTCGACTTCTTGAAGAGGCGAAGAGCCAATCGCAAGGTTAATATTTTGGAGAGGAGTTTACGCCTACACGCGTGAGCGCTCCACTATATACATAGTTAAGACGGGCCAGCCTACACGGTTGCTTGTTGGGGTTGCTCTCTTCACACTCTCTCGCACAAAACGAATGTGGCCACATCTCTAACATCCCGGCGGATCACGTATGCTTGGGGAAGGGGTGGATGCTCAGTGTAGATACGGTGGCCGTTGCCGATGGCGAAAACCCACTGTCGGCACGTCCTGATCAGGGGTCCCCGCCGTTCTCTCTCACAAAGCCGGTGAGGTTCCCTTCGTCCCTTGCTCACTACCGCGACGTGGGCAGTTGCCGCCTCCCGCCGCCCTCCTCAAGGTTGAGCTATGTCCCTCAGGTACTACTCCCTTTACAGCCGGCTTGCACCACTGCTCCAGCTGCCCACATCACTCCCTGTGGATATTTCTCTACTTCTTTGCCCCGCACATACCTGGTACCTCTACTGGATTTTTTTTGAGGGAAACCTCTACTGGCTTCTACATACTGTATTTGTGATGAGTTTATGTCTCATCAACTAGTCCTAGTGATCTTATTCTAATCACGCTTCTTCAATTTCTTTGCCACAGGGATGCTCATCTTGATTTTGGTGAAACTACACAAATGATCCGATGGTCAAAAGGTTGCAAACTTCATTTATTAGGAAGCTCGAACGTTGCCAGCAAATTGAAGCCTGGTCAGGTTCACGGTTCAAGGGCTAGGGACTGCATGGATCGTTTTTTTCTTTAGCTGCCTCTGTTCCAAAATAAGTGTCAACTTTAGTAGTAGTATAACTTTGTACTAGAGTTCGCACAAAGTTGAGACACTTATTTTGGAATGGAGGGAGTGCGTATTTGCTATGATCTGTCAATCATTGAGATGCAATAGCATGCATGTTAGTCTCCTTTGTATTTGATGAAATGTTGCAACAGGCAACCTTGGATGCAAGATACATGTAACAGGAGCTGGAAGCTTCATAGCATTGTACAAATTTATCTCGCTGATAAATTACAGTACGTAGTACTATACTAGTACTTCCTCCGTTCCTAAATATAAGTCTTTGTAGAGATTTCACCATGAACCACATGCGGATGTATATAGATGCATTTTAAGTGTAGATTCATTCATTTTGTTCTGTATGTAGTTCACCTAGTGGAATCTCTACAAAGACTTATCTACTAGTAATAGCTAGCCCCCACTACTAGGAATTCTCTATCCTCTCCTTGAGCCACATCATCAAAATTGATGTAGCTTTTAGATGAAGTAAATCAGTCCATAATAGTCGTCTGATCTAGACGTTGAGAGGCTCCGCACTAAGCCACATGCAAGCATGCAGAAATACCGTGGCACATGCATGTGAGTGGATTTTAAATCACATCAACATGTCTGCATGCAAGCATGCACCGGTAGCATGCATGTAAGTGAGCTTTTAAGTCCCATTAACATGTCAAAAAGAAAAATATAATCCCATTATGCAGTAGGAGTTGGCTGATCTTTTTTCCTTACGTGGGATGATCTAAATGATGATGGGAGTTTATTTAGTTTGGCTACCACATTTGTCATGCGGTTATAGAGTTTTTTTTAGTTCTATGAAATCGATAATTTTGCGCAGAGAGATATACCGCTGTTCCGCGGCAACGCGCGGGGACTCATCTAGTAATATTTAGGAACGGAGGGAGTACTATGTAAAGAGTTAGGTGTCGCACGGTGATAGTGTGAGGTGGGCCATGTACTCACCGAGCCTGTGTGTTTTCACTGCTCTTGCACTCCTCCACTGTAAGAATGGAGAAAATTGTAATCTAGTAGTAGTAGTACCTCCTTTCGCCGAAAGCGTGGGACATCTAGCAGTCCTACAACCTTAGTAATAAAGACCAATGAGCCGTCAAATCACATAGACCCAGCAGTAAGTTGGACGGACGAAGCAACCATCACTCTTGCGCCAGTGAGAGGTCACGTCCGCTCTGCCCGGGCATGAATGCGGCACCGATTCTTTGGAGCGGCACTGACCGTTTCGGGCGGGAAGTGTGCGCGGGCCATGGAGGGGCTTTGGGTGGGCCAGGCTGGTCAAGAGCGGGCGTGGCAGCTGTCCGCATGTCCCTACCGGACACGCCTGGAAACGAGAGGACGCACCGACTCTCACAGCTAAAATCGTACACTACACACCATCTCTCTGTAGGAGTAGGTCAATCTGTCGCACTTTCTAACACACACATGCTGTTAAACACACACACGCACCTTGGTCTCGTTGCACCTTCTAACATGACTTATTACACCTAGACGGAGGGAGTAGTCAGTATATGAGATACGGTGGCACACTGACTTAAGTCGAATACAAGTGCCCAAAATTTGTGTGCATGTTATAATAAGGATTCACTTAAAATAGTACATGAGCAAACAGAGGGATCAATTGGACAGTGTTCCCGAGCAGTAGCGAGATGTGTGAGGTAAGATACACCGTTGGCGCTTTTAATTTTTCTTATTAATTTGTTTGTTTCACCCTTTGACTGGTGGGACCCAACGTACTACATGGAGAGAGGTAAGGTGACTAAGGCTACATTATTTCTGCACCACTGTGGATAGTCTTACCACCAAAGCCACATGACACGATTATGATTGAAATCCCAATGACTCCCACACACACAAAAAAAACACGGCATCCTTATCACACGAATGAATGTATAAAAGGTTATTTTCCTCTCGTTCAATATAACGGGAGGGTTGTGTAGCTGGTTAGCCTGTTCGCCCATCAAACTTGAGGTCTCGGGTTCGATAACTACACTTGAGCATAATTTTTGCCATGAGGATTCTTTGACTGGCCAAAATGTTTTCTAGGGTTCGCACGCTTCACACTCTCTCTCCAGTATATATATACACGTTGGAGCCTCAGCGCTTGTAGTTGCTCTCTTCACACTCTCTCGCCCTCTCCTGCTGGAGCCTCAGCGCTTGTAGTTGCTCTCTTCACACTCTCTCGCCCTCTCCAGATCTAAACAAGACATCATTGGCCTCTCTTTCCCCTCACTGCTGCTCAAAGAGCCGGCAGGATCCGTCCACCGGGAAGGGAAGGAGGATTAACGTTGTCGCCGTTGGCAAGGGAGGGAATCCACTACCGGCGCAGCTGTTCACTTTCCACCCAGCGGCGGCGCGGGAGGGCCTCCGACCCCTTCTTCTTCGCCGCCGTCCCGTCGCCCACCGAACCACGCTCCAAGAACCTTAAGGTATATTTTACTTACTCCACATGCATTGCTCTAGCTGCATGTATACCATGAATCTAGGACGTGGTTCAAAGAGGAAAGGAGTGAGGGAAAGTAGTGGGAAAAGTTGTATATAGCATGAATCTAGGACGTGGTTCAAAGAGGAAATGAAGGGGGAAAGTTGTATAGCATGAATCTAGGGCGTGGTTCAAAGAGGAAAGGAATGGGGGGAAGTTGTATCGCATAAATCTAGGACGTGGTTCAAAGAGGGAAGGAAGGGGCGAAAGTACTAGTTCAAAAAGGAAAGGGGGGGCAAGGCTGTAGAGTTTGAGCAGGACTATATTTGCTGCGCTCACATAGGGAAAGGTGTCTAAAGATAACAAAACTGGGACCAACACAAATATGCTCCTTGGTTGTTTGTTCTTTGTTGCAACAGACTGTGCATGACCACAGTACATCGGTAGATGCACATGGTGCTCGTGCGTCCACTATCCCGTGCAACTCATTAGCTGTTGTTAAATCTAAGGCCCTGTTTGGTTAAAAACTCCCTAGTCCCTACCTGCTTGGTTCCAGGGACTAAACATGGACTAGAGGTTATTAAATGACATGCTAAAAGACCATGTTACCCCTAGTAATGAACTAATAGAAACAAGGTGCGATGCGTGGCAGGGGCAACTGTTGGAAAAAGTCCCAAAAAGACTCCCTCGGGGTCTTCTTTATTTAGTCCCAAATGCCCACTTTTAGTCCCTAAAAGTCCCTCCTGTTTGGTTTAGATGGGACTGACATGGAGTTTTTTTAGTCCCTACACCAAAATGTCCCTCTAAACAAACACCCTCTAATAATGCCGCTGGAAAATTGATGCAATGCCACAGTTAAAATCAACTTACATGTTTAACGAATTTTATTGTTAATATAATCTCTATGTTAATATTAATCAATGCCACCATTTGAGAAATGCTACTGTCTTGCTTTCTTTCCCATTTAGATAAGGTAGATGCTTCTTTTTGTTGGCTTCTGTGTCATCCACCGTTATTGACCACTAATTGTTTCCTTTGCACCTCTGTGTAAACAGGGTTATCTACTTCACCTCGTTGCCATTGTGACCTTTTGTTGCACTGCACAAAACACTTTTGTTTTAAGAGTGTTTTGTGCAGTTCAACCAAAATGTCACACCGACAATGTTGCTTGATTGCTTGATCTTAGTGGAACTGCACAAGAGGAGATCTTACTTCCTATCCGTTAAGGCGGATTTGGTTCAGATCATCTTCTTGTGAGTTGTTTGAATTCCGCATCATGAGAGGTCTTCTTATTGAACCAAGTGATGAGGGGAAAGAACAAGCGGAAGAAAAACAAAAATCAACTCCCGGTGCTGTAATGAAGCACTGGAACTGTGATGACACAAGTAATGATATAGTTTTGCATCTTAATTTATTGCTATGGCTGGAACGAGCAATTGTTTTGCCACTGATTTGATGCCATACATAATTATCTCTACTTGTGCAAACAGGGATCTTCTTTGAAGATACCATATGTTTTAGTGGAACTGCACAAGAAGATGTTGGAAACATTAAACTAATCGAGGAGTATATAGTAAGCATGGCCACCCCCGTAGATAGCAACAGATGGTTCTGAAGAAGTGCTTCATATGTATGCTCTACACAATCAGCCTCCTGACAAAGGTTGGTACTCGCCCACTGATTTCATCCATATGATTGAGCTTTGTCATCTCTATTGGTGTTGTGCTACTGTTTAGATACTGTCATGAAAAAGTGGTATTGTCCTTGAAAATGCTTCATCTGTGCTATTTTAAATATTTCCTTTCCTTTTTTTCGAGCAAACAGGGATGCTAGCATTTAGTAGTCCTCTTGTCTTTGCACAACAGGATCATCTTCCTCTGAAGAAGAATATGGAGTACGTGAAGTGACTAGTTCCGATTATGCCAGGATGAAGAAGCCATGTCTATCTTCTCATCAGAAGGAGCACTTGAAGGATGGTTTCATTACTCCCCACAAGACAAAACTAACTCAGCTCACAAGGACTGACAAATCTCCATTTTTTTGCCGTGATGCGCGAGTACAATGTTGTTCTAGGATTCTTTCTGGTGAGTTCCATTTTTTAAAAGTGTGCTCTACATGGACCATGTATGTGCCTGTTGAAATTGTCAATTCATAGTACAGTTTGCTTTATATTAATCACTTTTTTGTATTTGTGCAAACAGGGGTGCTCAGCTTGATTTCAATGGGAACTGCACAAAATGTTCATGAATACATCGAATCATTCATTTCCACCACAAGAAAGGAGGTGCCTATAAGTTCAAGGCGTTGCAACATATAAGGGCAAAATCATTCAAGCTACGCATTAATTTGGTTGATTTTGGTGGAACTGCACAAAAAGAACAGCTGGTTTATTTAGCACGAGGTGCCATGTCAATGTGCGAACAGATGGCAAACCCTGCCCATTCCACAATCATAGGCATTTGATATTTTGGAATGGGACAGCCTTGTCAAATTTTGCTCATTGATTTTAGCAAGATATGCGTTTGATATTTTCGAATGGGACGCCCTTTGCTGTCAGCAGCGTCGATCAATTTTTTATTTATTCTTTAGTTGTGATGTAAATATTGCCTCTGACATGTGGGTCGCTGAGATGCATAATCATCGATTGTTTTAAATGTTCTCTATGAATTGCCAGGTCTGTGTGTTTGATTGCAATGTACAGAAACACTAAAAAGCTGCTCAAACTCTTTGTACTCCTTCTGTTCCTTTTTACTTCGCACATTCTAAAAGTGCATACTTTTTTGTATAAGATTGGTCAAAGTAGAGGTACTTTGATTGCAGACAAAACTTGTATGCAGACTAGAAAGGACCGGAGGGAGTACATGTGAAACTGCTACAAACGAGGTGATCACCCTGGGAATAATGCTTGTACGTATTGTTTTGCATGTTCATCAAATGCCAGTGATACAGGAATTCGAACTAATGAAATAAATTCATTCATACACGGTCGGATTTCATATAAACATGCTGGATTTCATTACATTTCATACATTCTTCAACTAAAAAGGGGTGCGCTGGAGGTATAATTAATTAGCCGAAGCTACCCACCTGTGTCCCGCTGAGCCGAACAGAAGCTTTAGTGACTTAACTGCAGGTGCAGGTGCGTAACTGACATGTGGCCTGTTGGGCCCACATGTTAGCCAGCCAACTGCACCAGCAGTTAAGTAGAAGCAATGTTCTTCTCCAGCGCACCTCTCCGACTCCACGTTGCCGCCAAGAAGCTAACCGGCCGACAATGGTCAACCCGCCTAGCTTGGCTTCAACCGGAGGGTAGCAGCGGTGGCCTTACTTGGACCTGAGCGGCGGCGACCTACCGTGTTCTACTCTTCCTCGTTTTCTGTGTGGCGTGGCCTCGTTGGCAGCGGGGCGGGGCCTCGGTGGAGCCGGCGATGTCCTCTATCTCATTGCCGACGGGCGGCGCCTCAGCGGAGCGGTGAAAATCCTCCCCCACGTTGCCGGCAGGGTGGGTCCTCGGTTGAGCCGGCGATGTCCTCTGCCTCGTTGTGGCGAGGCGGGGGCTCGGCGGAGCCAGCGGTGTCCTCTGCCTTGTTGTTGGCGCCGCGGGGCCTCGGCGGGGCCGGCGGTGTCCTCTGCCTCGTTGTTGGCGCCATGTGGCCTTGGAGGAGCAGGGCCTCGTCGATGCCAGCGGAGCGGGGACTCGTCGGAGTCGGCATTGTCCTGTGCCTCGTCCTCGGTCTCGCCAAACAGCGTCTCGCCCGCTTCATTGTCCTCTTTGCTAGCCTCTTTGTAGGCGGCCGCAGCCTCTGCCACCCGCATGCAGTACCGCCAGCGCTCGAGGCGGCCCTTGCGGGCGGAGCGATACGAGTCGAGCAGCACCTCCTGCTCTGCCCGCTCCTCGGCGATCTGCTCCTCCGCCTGCAGGTGCTCCTGGAGGAGATGGTGGTTGTAGGCGGCGTCGGCCTACGCCTCCCGGAACTGCTCCTCACACATCTGTCTCGCCCTGTCCATATATTGGGCACGGGCCTCGCCGATGGTCATGGTGCAATGCACCGGCGAGGATGGCACGGACGAGGGGGTGGGCGCCGGATCGTCGACTACCATGTTCTTCATTGGGACGTCGTCATCCTCCGGCTGGCTGCCGGCCAGCCGGTCGGCAGCAATGGCTGCCATCTCCTTGTGGTCCATCGTCCGCCCGTCCTGAAGAGCGCTGGAGTGCGAGGAAGCCATGGTGGGCAGTAGTGGTGTGGACAGGAGAAAAGGAATGGATGCGGATGACTGCGGCTATGGCCGACGCAACAGTTTATATAGCAATGGTGGGCGGGTGGAGGGACGGACGTGTGGCGCTGGAGTAGCCACCTCAGAAACCGCGTATCATTAATGTGTGCGACAGATGGACGGACGAACGACACTTGTGTCGTTTAAAGGCGGAGCAATCGCCTGTACCGGGAAGCGGGGCGGCCGGCGCTGACTGTTTCGTGCGGAAAGCGCGCGCGGGCGAGGAGATGACTTTACTTGGAGAGGATGACAATGGGGACCCACCAGGTCCATAGCCTCACGTACGCAAGTGCCTCCTTATTATATATATATATATATATATATATATATATATATATATATATATATATATATAATTTATTTTTCTTCCTCCTGGTTTCCTGACATCACGGTCCCGCACCATTGTCAACCTATGTACTCCCCCTTTTCCGGTTTATAGGGCTTATCTCAAAATTTTAGTTTTTCCATTTTATAAGGCTCAATTTGGTTGTTTTCCATAACATGTTCAGATTCTAAGGTGCATTAAATCATTGCATGCAAGTATTAAGATAAAATTGACCAATGCATGTACTTTATGCATGCATGCATTGCAATTAATGCATTGATAAACATAATTTTTTGAGGATAACAAGAGCATTAATTATGTGCTTTTGCAAAACTACAAAATTATTCCACCACTCGCCATCTACTTTGATTGGTGAGATTTTTGAATTGAGCATTATAAACCGGAAAGGAGGGAGTAGTCAATAAACGAGTGAATTGCACAAGAAGTGGCCGACAGCTGGGACCAAGCAGCTCGAGCAGTATTTGTGTTTTTGAGGTGTGAGCACTGCAGAGTTTTTCGATATTTACCCCAGATATTAATTTTTCTCCTCTGAACAACAACGAAAACATCGCTGCAGGTATTAACTAGGCGGGTTGTGGCCCGTCTAGCCCAGGCCAGATATCCAGCCCATATATTAATTTTTTTTCAAGCTGAAAATGGCTAGCCCAGCTATACTTTTTTTAGGAATACCCAGGCAAGGTCAAGTTGTTATTCTTCGTCCCGCTAGGCTGCAAATCTTTCCTAGGAGGGATGCATTAGGCTTAACAAGAAAATGGGCTTTAAGAAATAATAAATGGGATTTAATTATAAAAACTGGATAATAACTATAAAAAAATGCACCAAACAGTGATTACTTTATAAAATATTATTTTTGGATATTGAAAATTTTAATTTCATTAATTGTTGCGAGCGCAATGTTTCGTTTGATTTTTACGTAATATAAATTTATATTGAAATTGTATTTAATCTGACTAGAATTTTTGGGATAAAAATATTCGGATCCCATCAAAATGTGGGAAATTTATTGAATTCTGTTTTGAACGGTTGGTTGAAATGGGTTGTACTTTTAACAAACTGTAAATGGGCTGTAGTAAATTCCATTAGAATTCAAAAATGGGCTACACATTCTTACAAATCTCAAATGGGCTGTAAGTTCTCTGCCACACACTTCTGGCCTTACTAAGTTGACGCGTAAGTTGACGCGTCCCCTAAAAAAACAGAGTTGACGCGTATGCATGGCTTTGTCAACTTATAGTCAACACATGGTTCCTGCAGCAGTGGTCGTTGGATGTCCATCCAACGGATGCCGTGCTTCTTCTTCAATCTCGGATATTCTAGCTTCACCCGCCCAAAAAATGATTCCTCCCCCTGACATCTAGGGTGCACCATTTCAGAAGCTGACCTGTGGGCCTACTAAGTTAACGTACCAAGGGCTTTGTCAACTTAGTCAATATAAACGATTCTAGCTGTAGTGACCGTACAATGTCCATCCAACGGTCGTCGTGCTTCTTCAACCTCTGGTCTTTTTGCTCCAGCCGCCCAAAGCAGCGCCAGCCGTGCCGCCTGCTCCTGCCTCCCGTGGCCGGCTGTGCTGCCGCGGAGGCCTCACCGGCCCCTACTACTGCCACCGCTGCCCAGGCCATCCCTCCACTCACCCACACCCCCTGTTATTCTGCGGCGACGGCAGCGCAGCCGAACCAGTGAACCCTCGTACTCCTCTCCGCGTATGCATCCACTGCCGCATCTTCCCCGGCTCCGCGTCGTCCCCTTCCTAGGCCTTGTCGTCGTCCACCGCCGTGGTGCTCTCGGCGCGGTGTGGTCAACGTGGTCAAGGAATGACTTCCATTGGACGTGGACTGTACGTGGAGAGGCTGACAGCTGGGTCCACGGCAGCCTCAAGGAAGTGCCTCCTTATTACGGGCAAAATAATTATTCCTCCACCTGACAGCGGGGACCCACTGGACGTGCCACCGTATTTCGCGAAAAAAATGATTCGCCCCCTGACTACTGGGACCCATGAGCTACATCTTCGCACTCAAGGAAGTGTGTCCAGGAATAAAAAAACGATTCACCCCCTGACTGCTGGGACCCACCAGCTACATCTTCGCATGCAAGGAAGTGCGTCCGAAAAAAAACGATTCGCCCCCCAACTGCTGGGACCCACCAGCTACACCTTCGCACGCGAGGAAGTGCGTCCGGGCAAAAAAAAACGATTCGCCCCGCTGACTGCTGGGACCCAGCAGCTACACCTTCGCACGCAAGGAAGTGCGTCCGGGCAAAAAAAACCAAAACAATTCGCCCCCCTGACTGCTGGGACCCACCAGCTACATCTTCGCAGGCAAGGAAGTGCCTGACAGTCGGGACCCACCAGGTCGAAGCGTATGTAGCGTTGTCATCCTGGTCGCAAACGTGTACATACATACTGGTCGATGTAGAGGCATGCACGTGTCGTAGTAGAGGCACACACATGTCGTAGTAGAGGCGCGCACGTAGCATTTACACGTACATACAGCGGCCAGGGTGCAAGAAAGAAAATAAGGCCACGCATGTGTACATACGGGTGGGGTATCGAACGCCTACTTGAGCATATATACGTACGGCCAGGGCTCATGTACATTGGTTGGGTCGGAACGGAGAATCAGCATCGTCGTCGTGTTCATGGGGAGGCAACGGAATGCGTCGTGTTCATCGGGAGGCAACGGAATGCGTGGTCGTGTTCATCAGGAGGGCTTGGACGGAACAGGCGATGGAAACGAGGCCTGGCGTACCGCAGAACGGAGGAAACGGCCTTGTGTTCGACCGGCCACGTTCGAAACAGGATCCTATTCATCGGGAGGGGTCTGGCATACCGCAAAACGGAGGAAACGGACCTCCTACGGTCGAAACAGGGGTCCTGTTGATCGGGACGGGTGTGGCGTACTGCAAAACAGACGAAACAGACCTCCTATGGTCGAAACGGGGGTCCTGTTGATCGGGAGGGGTGTGGCATACCGCAAAACGGATGAAACGGACCTCCTACGGTCGAAACGGGGGTCCTGTTCATTGGGAGGGGTGTGGCGTACCGCAAAACGAGACTCCACGGGATACTGTTCATCCCCACCGTCGACCTCCTCCAGCCTCCATGAGCTCCTGTTCATCCAGCCTCCACCGCGCGCTACTCCACCAGCTACTGTTCAACCACCCCTCCACAGTCTACTGTTCATCCAGCCATCCACACCACGGGGTCCTGTTTATCCACCCCTCCACGGGCACCCCTCCACCGTCTACTGTTCATCCAGCCCTCCACACCACGGTGTCCTGTTCATCCACCCCTCCACCGTCTATTGTTCATCCACCCCTCCACACCACAGGGTCCTATTTATCCAGGGGCAATGCCACCGCTCACTATTCATCCAACCCCCCCCCCCCCCCGCAACGTTCACTGTTCATCCCAGAGGCAGCATCGATCGGCTTCAGTTAGCAGCAGTAGCGAAGGAATCGCTCGATCAGGTTCAGTTAACAGCCATCGATCGATCGCACAGGTTCAGTAACGCGTAGCCTACAGTGCAATCGCTCGGGTTCAGTTAGAGCCCAATGCCTCGCTCGGGTTCAGTTAGAGCCAATGCCTCACACACGCGTGCATACGTGTACGAGAGAAACGCGCATCGCTCGGCCCCCGACCTCCCACCGTAACCGGCAACTCCCCGAAATTTTCCTCCCCCTCGCTTCTACCACGGTTTTTTCCGTCATGGACGGCCCAGAGAATGTCATGCAGCTGCGACTCCGGCCCGCCCAGGACGAAAAGCCCATTTTCTGTCATGATTTTTTGTCATAGAAGTAGGATCCCACCACATCTATGATGATACCGGCTTTTGTCACAACTATCATCATAGAAGTGTCATATGTATGACAGGAAAAAAATTCGTTCGGCCCAAAATGTCACGGATGTGTCTTTTTTTTGTAGTGGGTAGATATGGTGGACACTCATGGAAAGAAACTGGGTTTAAGGGTTTTGGATGCACAAGTAGTATCTCTACTTAGTGTGATTTTTTTGCTAGCAAAAGGTCCTAGAAAAGCACCACATATTAGAAGATCGATACCAATATAACTTCTATGCGAATGTAAATAACCATAACTCATTACGATGTCTTCCTTGTATAACATCAACTAATTGATATAGAATATTTAATGGGGGCTCACAATCATGAAAGATGTCCAAGATAGTATATTTATATGTGAGACCTCTCTTCCTTCATTACTTTTTTTTCATGGATTGCACCAATGACCAATGCTATGTGCTTGTTAACTTCCTACAAATTTTATCAACTATACTTCTTTTATGTGAAGTCATTACTCCCCATGGGATTAGCATCTGATTTTTTTCATTCTTTCATTATTTATTTTTCATTGCTAAGATTGAAACAAGAAAGAAAAGTAAAACTCAAACTACTCTTTATTATATATATCTCACATGATTACATAGATAGATAGATAGATAGATAGATCACTAATTAAGCAAGCACTCGAAGATAGATCATACTAAAACTTTATTCTTCTAAATCACGAAATAACTAAGGATCGAACTAAGATAGATAGTGATGGTAAAAGTGGTGGTGATACGATACCGGGGCACCTCCCCAAAGCTTGCCACAGGCCACGGGGAGTGCTCATACCCATGTACTCAAGTCTCCTTCTTCGGTGATGGAGGTGGTGACGAAGTAGTACGCTTGTCCTCCGAATTCCAAGGCATAGGATCCCCATCATAAAAACATAAACGTGTCTCCAGGGTCCTGAAATTTGTAGCTAAACTCATACCTTTAAACCTAGCTTCATACTCAAAGTTCTGATTTTGCAAATCATATATTTGGGCCTGAAGGAAATCGATCCCGTCATTGAGCTTGATGATGGCGTCTCCGATCTCCTTGTTGTGCAACTTGTGCTCACGGGTGAATTTCGTGATCATGGAGTGGTTAGCACTGAGCCCATGCTCCACCATCCCCTAGAACTTGAAGATCTCCTACTCCACCTCTTTCAGCCTGGCCTTCTCACTTCCGGTCTTCTTAGGCCCTTGAACATCCCAGCTATGAAGCACCCCCTCATGCATCTCGATCTCCTAAGGGTATTTCATCACCTCCGGAAGGTAAGGGTTGATGACCTTCTCAAAGAAGATGTCCTTGGACGAGCTTGGAAGCGCCATAGCGATCTAGATCTGTCAGAAAAACAACACGAAACAAGAACAGAGGAGAATCTCGCGATACGGTGATCAAAACATCAGGAAGTGCATATAATGATTTTTTTCGTGCAGCGCAAGTAATATGGAAGAAAAACGGAGTCGGGAAAGTCCACGAGGGGGCCACAAGCCTGGGAGGCGCACCTAGGGGGTAGGGCACGCCCCTCGGGCTTGTCGCTCCCTCATGCACTCTTGGACAGTTTATTATTTTCCAAAAAAAAAAAATATTCCAAAACGAACATAAAATACTTTTATGGAACTTTTTGAGTCAGTTTACTTACCGTACCACATACCTACCCTTATTCAGGGTTCTGGAGCGTTTTGGAAGATTTCCCTTGTGTGCTCTTCCGGTGTCATAGTTTGAATGATATTGCTTTCAACATTAGTGAGTGTTACTGAGAGATAATGCTTAATTCTTTGCCCATTAACCACCCTCAGGTTAGTGCTTTCGATGTTGTTTATCTTGATAGCTCCAGAATGATAAACTTCTTCAATGATATATGGTCCTTCTCATTTAGAGAGGTGCTTCCCTGCAAAGAATCTTAAACGAGAGTTGTATAGTAAAACTTGATCACCTACTTTGAATTCCCATTTTTTGATTCTTTTGTCATGCCATCTTTTAACTTTTTCCTTAAACATTTTGTGCATTTTCATAAGCTTGTGTCCTCCATTCATCTAGAGAACTAATATCAAATAACCACTTTTCACTAGCAAGTTTAAAATCATAATTAAGTTCTTTAATTGCCCAATAAGCTTTATGTTCTAACTCTAGAGGTAAATGACATGCTTTTCCATAGACCATTTTATAAGGGGACATACCCATAGGATTTTTATAAGCAGTTCTATATGCCCACAGTGCATTATCAAGTTTCTTAGACCAATTCTTCCTAGATCTATTAACGGTCTTCTGCAAGATTTACTTTATTTCTTTATTGCTCAATTCAACTTCACCATGAGACTGAAGATGGTAAGGTGATGCAATTCTATGGTTTACATCATATTTAGCAAGAAGTTTACGAAATGCACCATGAATAAAATGTGAAACACCATCAGTCATTAAATATCTAGGGACTCCAAACCTCGGGAATTTAGCTTCTTTAAGCATTTTAATTGATGTGTTATGATCACCACTACTAGTTGGAATAGCTTCTACCCACTAAGTAACGTAATCAACAACAACTAGAATATGTGTATAGTCATTAGAGGAAGGAAAAGGTCCTATATAATCAGAACCCCATACGTCAATGGTTCAATAACAAGTGAATAATTCAACCACACCTGAAAGACTTAATATCTGCAGCAAAGTATTTAGTAGCAAAGTAGTATGGAATTAATGGTAACGGTGGTAAAAGTAACAGTAGCAGTTTTGTAGTAATCGTAACAGTGGGAACGGAGAAGTAACTAAGCAAAGATCAATATGTGAAAAGCTCATAGGCAATGAATAAATGATGGATAATTATGTCGGATGCGATTCCTCATGCAACAGTTATAACATAGGGTGACACAGAACTAGCTCGAGTTCATCAATGTAATGTAGGCATGTATTCCGAATATAGTCATACATGCTTATGGAAAAGAACTTGCATGACATCTTTTGTCCTACCCTCCCGTGGTAGCGGGGTCCTATTGGAAACTAAGGGATATTAAGGCCTCCTTTTAATAGAGTACCAGACCAAAGAATTAGCACTTAGTGAATACATGAAGTCCTCAAACTACGGTCATCACCGGGAGTGGTCCCGATTATTGTCACTTCGGGGTTGCCGGATTGTAACACATAGTAGGTGACTATTGACTTGCAAGATAGGATCAAGAACTCACATATATTCATGAAAACATAATAGGTTCAGATCTGAAATCATGGCACTCGGGCCCTAGTGACAAGCATTAAGCATGGCAAAGTCATAACAACAACAATCTTAGAACATAACGGATACTAGGGATCAAACCCTAACAAAACTAACTCAATTACATGGTAAATCTTATCCAACCCATCACTGTCCAACAAGCCTACAATGGGATTACTCACGCACGGTGGTGAGCATCATGAAATTGGTGATGGAGGATGGGTGATGATGACGATAGCGATGGATTCCCCTCTCCGGAGCCCCGAACGGACTCCAGATCAGCCCTGCCGAGGAAGAACAGGGCTTGGCGGTGGCTCCGTATCATAAAACGCGATGAATCCTTCTCTCTGACTTTTCCTCCTCGAAATTGAATATATGGAGTTGGAGTTGAGGTCGGTGGAGTCCCAGGGGGCCCACGAGGTAGGGGGCGCCCTGCACCCTCGTGGACAGGGTGTGGGCCCCCTGACCTTGATTCTTTTGCCAATATTTTTTATTAATTCCAAAAAATTTCTCCGTGGATTTTCAGGTCATTCCGAGAACTTTTATTTCTGCACAAAAATAACACCATGGCAGTTCTGCTGAAAACAGCGTCAGTCCGGGTTAGTTCCATCAAATCATGCGAGTTAGAGTCCAAAACAAGGGAAAAAGTGTTTGGAAAAGTAGATACGTTCGAGATGTATCAACTCCCCCAAGCTTAAACCTTTGCTTGTCCTCAAGCAATTCAGTTAACAAACTGAAAGGGATAAAGAAAAACTTTTACAAACTCTGTTTGATCTTGTTGTTGCAAATATGTAAAGCCAACATTCAAGTTTTCAGCAAAGATTATGAACTAACCATATTCACAATAACATTTAGGTCTAATGTTTACTCATATCAATGGCATAATCAACTATCGAGGAATAATAATAAATCTCGGATGACAACACTTTCTCAAAACAATCATAATATGATATAACAAGATGGTATCTCACTAGCCCTTTCTGAGACCGCAAAACATAAATGCAGAGCACCCCTGAAGACCAAGGACTGGGTAGACATTGTAATTCATGGTAAAAGAGATCAAGTCACAGTCATACTCAATGTAAATTAATAGCAATGCATGCAAATGATAGCGGTGCTCTCCAACTAGTGTTTTTTAATAAGAGGATGATGACTCAACATAAAAGTAAATAGAGAGGCCCTTCACAGAGGGAAGCAGGGATTTGTAGAGGTGCCAGAGCTCGAGTTTTGAAATAGAGATAAATAATATTTTGAGCAGCATACTTTCATTGTGAACATAACAACCGAGAGATCTCGATATCTCCCATGCTACACACATTATAGGCGGTTCCCAAACAGAACGGTAAAGTTTATACTCCCCCACCACCAACAAACATCAATCCATGGCTTGTCCAAAACAATAGGTGCCTTCCAACTAACAACAATCCTGGGGGAGTTTTGTTTGTAATTATTTTGATTTGATTTGAGCATGGGACTGGGCATCCCGGTTATCGGCCATTTTTTCGTGAATGATGAGCGGAGTCCACTCATTGTGAGAATAACCCACCTTGCATGGAAGATACAGACAGCCCTAGTTGATACATGAGCTATTCGAGCATACAAAACAAAATTTCATTTGAAGGTTTAGAGTTTGGCACATACAAATTTACTTGGAACGATAGGTAGTACCGTATATAGGAAGGTATGGTGGACTCATATGGCATAACTTTGAGGTTTATGGAAGTGGATGCACAAGTAGTATTCCCGCTTAGTACAAGTGAAAGCTAGAAAGGGACTGGGAAGCGACCAACTAGTTAGCGATAACAGTCATGAACATGCATTTAGATTAATAAACAATGAGTGCAAGCATGAGTAGGATATAAATCACCATGAACATAAATATCGTGGAGACTATGTTAATTTTGTTTCAACTACATGCGTGAACATGTGCCAAGTCAAGCGAATCGTTCAAAGGAGGATACCACCCTATCATACCACATCACAACCGTTTTAATAGCATGTTGGCACGCAAGGTAAACCATTATAAACTCCTAGCTAGTTAAGCATGGCATGAGCAACTATAATCTCTAGTTTTCATTGCAAACATGTTTCATACATAATAGGCTGAATCAGGAACGTGGACTAATCATATTTACAAAAACAAGATAGGTCAAGTTCATACCAGCTTCTCTCATCTCAATCAGTCCATCATATATCGTCAGCATTGCCTTTCACTCGCACGACCGAACGGTGTGGATAATAATAATATTGCACATGCATTGGACTAAGCTGGAATCTGCAAGCATCTAATTTAAAGGAGAAGACAAGGTAATATAGGCTCTTGGTTAGATCAACAATAATGCATATGAGAGCCACTCAACATTTTCATCGTGGTCTTCTCCTCTCGACCCCCAAAGGAAAGAAAAGAAATAAAACTATTTACATGGGAAGGCTCCCAACAAGCAAAAGAAGAACGAGAAATATTTTTGGGTTTTATTTTAATATTACTACTACAAGCATGGAAAGTAAACTAACTAAAAGCTACAACTAATTTTTGTGGTTTTTCTCGAGGTTTTTCAAACACACAGGAAGAAAGGAAGAAAAGAAAATAAACTAGCATTGATAGTACAATGAAAAAGTATAAGCACCCACAACTAGCATGAGTGTGTGAACATGAATGTAATGTCGGTGGGAAATACGTACTCCCCCAAGCTTAGGCTTCTGGCCTAAGTTGGTCTATGGCCACTCCTGGCTTGGCGGATATCCAAAGTTGTAGTCGGGGTTATACTGAGATGCAACATCTAATGCCTGGCGAGCTGCAGCTTGGAGGTGAGCTGCCTCCGTCCTCCTCTCATATTCGTTCGCCTCCTCCCTGGTTATAAAGTATCTGCTTTTTGCCTGAAAGTCAAAGAAAGTGGGAGCAGGGAGAGCAATATGGACAGTACGCTGTCTGTCAAAGATTAGTCGATACTGGAGGAACTGTTCATTCCTCTCAAGAAACTGATGGCTAACCATGGCACAATAATCTAGATAAGCAGGAGGCAACTCCATGTCACCTCCATGTATGGGTACACCAAGATAAGTAGCTACATGAGTTGCATAAATCCCACCAAACAAACCTCCACATGTACCATTAAGATGCAGCCTTCATGCAACAATGGCCCCCAAGTTATATTGTTTATCACCTAATACTGCACTCTTGAGGACACTAAGATCTGGAACACACATGTGACAAACCTCATCTTTACCGTAAATGCATCTACCTATAAAGAGAGCAAAATAATATATGGAGGGGAAATGAATGCTCCCTATGGTAGCTTGTGTGATTTCTCTAGATTCCACCACTGTGATACTAGCAAGAAAGTCCTTATATTCAGATTTCCGAGGTTCGCTCACATTGCCCCACTGTGGGAGTTTACAAGCAGTATTAAAATCTTCTAGGTCCATGGTATATGATTTATCATAAAGATCAAATAAAACCATGTGAGAATTGCGCGAGGATGTAAATTTAAAACTTCTCACAAAGGAATCAGTGAAGTAGTAGTATTGTAGGCACTTATCTGACACGAAGTCCTCAAGATCAGCATTACGCACATACGCGTCAAATTCATCCTTGAAACCGGCTTGGACCATAAACTCCTCTGACAGCCATTCACAAGGCCGCACTTGAGCTTCCCTCGGTGGTTCATCGTCCGGCTCACGTATCACGAGCCTTGGCCCTTGTTTCCTTGATGAACCACCTTGGTATATTTTCCTATGCATTTTTCTTCCTCTGAATTATTTTTGAAATTTTTAGTGACTCAAAATAAAAGTGAACCAAACTCAACAAGATTGATAGCAACTACTCCCAAAAGTGCCTAGAGGCTATATCATGCATTAAAACTACTTGGGACCATATAAATTTGACATGCAAGCTCAAGAACAGGGTCACCACAGCAGAAAAAATTTGCAATAAATAAAGCACTAGAACAAAAACTAATTGGACCATTGGAGGAGTCACATACCGAAGAACAATACCCCAAAACAGTTTTGTGAATGAAGCTTTGAGCAAGGAGATCGAAAACAGCAGCAAGATGAGCTAGAACACGGGTTTGAGCTATAGGAGGATTTTTTCTGGAGGAAGACGAAGTGTGTGGGTACTGGAATAAGTGGAAGGGGTCCACATGGGGCCCACGAGGCAGGGGCGCGCGCCCTGCACCCTCGTCGCCAAATGGTGCCCCCCCCTCCCCCGGGTGTGTTCTCAGTGCCAAAAATTCTTAAATATTCTGCAAAAAATCATACTTCATTTTCAGGATATTTGAAGAACTTTTATTTTCGGGGTATTTTTTATTGCATGGATAAATGAGAAAACAGACAGAAAAATATTATTTTTGCTTTATTTCGTCTAAATAACAGAAAGTAAAAAGGAGGGTATAGAGAGTTGTGCTTTCTAACTTCATCCATCTCATGCTCATCAAAAGGAATCCACTAACAAGGTTGATCAAGTCTTGTTAACAAACTTCTTCCGAATAATATGGAACCAGAGAATTTTCGAATAACACTAGGTTACCTCAACGGGGATATGTATGTCCCCAACAATAAGAATATCGTATTTCTTTTTGACAGTAGGAAGAGGAAATTCAATACCTCCAATAGTAATCGTTGAAATTTTTCCAATAGAATTGACATTGTGGACTTGAGGTTGTTTCCTCGAAAAGTGTACCGTATGCTCATCACCATTAACATGAAAAGTGACATTGCCTTTGTTGCAATCAATAACAGCCCCTGTAGTATCCAAAAAGGGTCTACCAAGGATAATTGACATACTATCATCCTCGGGAATATCAAGAATAACAAAGTCCGTTAAAATAATAACGTTTGCAACCACAACAGGCACATCCTCACAAATATCGACAGGTATAGCGGTTGATTTATCAGCCATTTGCAAAGAGATTTCAGTAGGTGTCAACTTATTCAAATCAAGTCTATGATACAAAGAGAGAGGCATAACACTAACACCGGCTCCAAGATCACATAAAGCAGTTTTAATATAGTTTCTTTTAATGGAGCATGGTATAGTTGGTACTCCTGGACCCCCTAGTTTCTTTGGTATTCCACCCTTAAAGGTATAATTAGCAAGCATGGTGGAAATTTCAGCTTTCAATATCTTTCTTTTATTTGTAACAATATCTTTCATATACTTAGCATAAGGATTCATTTTAAGCATATCAGTCAAACGCATACGCAAGAAGATAGGTCTAATCATTTTAGCAAAGCGCTCAAAATCCTCATCCTCCTTTTTCTTGGATGGCTTAGGAGGAAAAGGCACGGGTTTCTTTGATTGTGGGTTATCAAGATCAACAGCAGGTTCAATTTCTACATCATTGTTATTTCTAGGTTGAGCATGAACATGAACATCATCATTAACATTATCACTAGGTTCATGTTCATTACCAGATTGTGTTTTAGCATCAGAAATAGAAATATCATTGGGATTCTTAGGTGTGTCTATAACAGGTTCACTAGAAGCATGCAAAGTCCCATCATTTTTCTTTTTATTAGAAGGACTAGGTGCATCAACATTAGTTCTCTGAGAATCTTGCTTAACTCTCTTAGGATGGCGCTCAGGATACAAAGGTTCCTGAGTCATTCTACCACCTCTAGTCATAACTCTAACAACATTATCATTTTTCTTATTGTTTAATTCATTGAGCAAATCATCTTGTGCCTTAAGTACTTGTTCTACTTGAGTGGTAACCATGGATGCATGTTTACTAATAAGTTTAAGGTCACCTTTAACTGTAGACATATAATCGCTCAAGTGTTCAAGCATATAAGCATTACGTTTCAATTGTTTACCAACATAAGCATTGAAGTTTTCTTGTTTAACAATAAAATTATCAAACTCATCAAAGCATTGGCTAGCAGACTTAAAATGAGGGATATCATCTTCATCAAATCTATAGAGAGAATTTTCCTTTACTACATGTGTCAGGTTATCAATACCATGTATTTGTTCAATAGGTGGTAAATTCTTAAAATCTTCAGCTTTAATACCTTTTTCTTTCATAGATTTCTTTGCCTCTTGCATATCTTATGGACTGAGAAATAGAATACCCCTTTTCTTCGGAGTTGGTTCAGGAAGTGTCCAATCATTATCATTACTCAAAATATTATTTAATAGCAATTCAACTTGCTCAATAGTTCTTTCCCTAAAAACACAACCAGCACAAATATCCAGGTGGTCTCTGGAAGCATCGGTTAGTCCATTATAAAAGGTATCAAGTATTTCATTTTTCTTGAGAGGATGATCAGGCGAAGCATTAAGTAATCGGAGAAGCCTCCCCCAAGCTTATGGAAGACTCTCTTCTTCAATTTGCACAAAATTATATATTTCCCTTAAGGCAGCTTGTTTCTTATGAGCAGGGAAATATTTAGCAGAGAAGTAATAAATCATATCCTAGGGACTACGCACACAACCAGGAGCAAGGGAATTAAACCATATTTTAGCATCCTTTAATGAGAACGGAAATAACTTAAGGATATAGTAATAACGAATTTTTTCCTCATGAGTAAACAAGGTGGCTATATCATTCAATTTAGTAAGATGTGCCACAACAGTTTCAGATTCATAGCCATAAAAAAGGATCAGATTCAACCAAAGTAATTAACTCGGGATCGATAGAGAAATCATAATCCTTATCAGAAATACAGATAGGTGAAGTAGCAAAAGCAGGGTCATACTTCATTCTAGCATTCAGAGACTTTTCTTCAAGCTTAGCTAACAGTTTCTTAAGACCATATCTATCTTTGCAGGAAAAAAGGTCTCTAGCAGTTTCTTCATCCATAACATAACCCTCAGGTACATCAGGCAATTCATATCTAGGGGGAGAATCTTCATCATCACTTTCATCAATATTGTCAGTTTCAATAATTTCATTGTCTCTAACCCTAGCAAGTTGTTCATCATGAAATTCACCTAATGGCATAGTATTATCAAGCATAGAAGTAGTTTCATCATAAGCATCATGCATAGAAGAGGTGGCATCATCAATAACATGAGACATATCAGAATTAATAGTAGGTTCAGGTGTCGCAAGTTTACTTAAAACAGAAGGTGAATCAAGTGCGGAGCTAGCTTTCAGTTCCTTACCTTCCATCGTAGTTGAGGGGAAAATCTTGGTTCTTTCATCTTTCAAGTTCCTCATAGTGATTAACAGATATAAATCCCAAGTGACTCAAAGAATAGAGCTATGCTCCCCGGCAACGGCGCCAGAAAATAGTCTTGATAACCCAGAAGTATAGGGGGTCGCAATAGTTTTGGAGGGTAGAGTATTCAACCCAAATTTATTGATTCGACACAAGGGGAGCCAAAGAATATTCTCAAGTATTAGTATCTGAGTTGTCAATTCAACCACACCTAAAAGACTTAATATCTGCAGCAAAGTATTTAGTAGCAAAGTAGTATGGAAGTAACGGTAACGGCGGTAAAAGTAACAGTAGCAGTTTTGTAGTAATCGTAACAGTGGCAACGGAGAAGTAACTAAGCAAAGATCAATACGAGAAATGCTCATAGGCAATGGATTAAGGATGGATAATTATGTTGGATGTGATTCCTCATGCAACAGGTATAACATAGGGTGACACAGAACTAGCTCCAGTTCATTAATGTAATGTAGGCATGTATTTCGAATATAGTCATACGTGCTTATGGAAAAGAACTTGCATGGCATCTTTTGTCCTACCCTCTCGTGGCAGTGGGGTCCTATTGGAAACTAAGGGATATTAAGGCCTCCTTTTAATAGAGTACCGGACCAAAGCATTAGCACTTAGTGAATACATGAAATCCTCAAACTACGGTCATCACCGGGAGTGGTCCCGATTATTGTCACTTCGGGGTTGCCAGATCATAACACATAGTAGGTGACTGTTGACTTGCAAGATAGGATCAAGAACTCACATATATTCATGAAAACAAAATAGGTTCAGATCTGAAATCATGGCACTCGGGCCCTAGTGACAAGCATTAAGCATGGAAAAGGCATAGCAACATCAATCTTAGAACATAATGGATACTAGGGATCAAACCCTAACAAAACTAACTCGATTACATGCTAAATCTCATCCAACCCATCACCGTCCAGCAAGCCTACAATGGGATTACTCACGCACGTCAGTGAGCATCATGAAATTGGTGATGGAGGATGGTTGATGATGACGATGGCGAAGGATTCCCCTCTTCAGAGCCCTGAACGGACTCCAGATCAGCCCTCCTGAGGACGAAAAGGGCTTGGCGGTGGCTCTGTATCGTATAACGCGATGAATCCTTCTCTCTGATTTTTTCGCCGAAAGTGAACATATGGAGTTGGAGTTGAGGTCGGTGGAGTCCCATGGGGCCCACGAGGCAGGGGGCACGCCCTGGGGGGCGCCCTACACCCTCGTGGACAGGGTGTGGGCCCCCTGACGTTGATTCTTTCGCCAATATTTTTTATTAATTCCAAAATTTTGCTCCGTGGATTTTCAGGTCATTCTGAGAACTTTTATTTCTTTACAAAAATAACACCATGGCAGTTCTGCTGAAAACAACGTCAGTCCAGGTTAGTTCCATTCAAATCATGCAAGTTAGAGTCCAAAACAAGGGAAAAATTGTTCGGAAAATTAGATATGTTGGAGACGTACCAGGCATTTCCTGGTGTCTACTAATGCTATCAATTCTTTGACATTCATCACAAGAAAGGACAAACTTACGTGCATCCTTGAAGAGAGTAGGCCAATAAAAGCCAGACTATAATACCCGATCTACGGTTCTGTCTTCAGCGTGGTGTCCTCCGTATGCCTCAGAATGACACTTCCATAGGATTTGTTCTTGTTCATGCTCAGGTACACAACGTCTAATAATACCATCAACTACTTTATATAGGTGTGGGTCATCCCAAAAGTAATGTCTTAAATCAAAGAAGAACTTTTTCTTCTGTTGGTATGTGAAACTAGGTGGTATATATTTAACAACAATGTAATTAGCGTATTCTGCATACTAAGGGGTATTACGAGAAGAATTTATAACAACTAATTGTTCATCAGGAAAACTATCATCAAAAGGTAGTGGGTCATCAAGAACATTTTCCATTCTGGACAAATTATCGGCTACGGGATTCTCAGCTCCCTTTCTATCAATTATAGGCAAATCAAATTCATGTAGAAAAATAACCCACCTAATGAGTCTATATTTAGCATCTTTCTTTTCCATAAGATATTTAATAGCAGCACAATCAAATTCATCAATCAACAATGTAAGATATGAATTTATCACATGCAGACATAACTGCTAAAAATTCTTTCTCGGTAGTAGCATAATCGCTTTGAGCATTGTCTACTGTTTTACTAGCATAATGGATAATGTTCAATTTCTTATCAACTCTTTGTCCTAGAACATCACCAACAGCATAGTCACTAGCATCACACATAATTTGAAAAGGCTAGTTCCAATCAGATGGTTGAAAAATAGGTGTAGGGGTTAAGCCTTTCTTAAGTATTTCAAAAGCTTGTCCACAATCATCATCAAAAACAAATGGAACATCCTTTTGCAAAATATTAATAGGAGGCCTAGAAATTTTAGAGAAATCTTCAATAAACCTTCTATAGAACCAAATGACCAAGGAAATTTCTTATACCTTATATATCTTTAGGACATGACATTTTCTCAATTGCATCAACTTTAGCTTTATCTACCTCAATACCTCATTCATAAATTTTATGCCCAAGGACAATACCTTCATTTAGCATACAGTGGCACTTCTCCCAATTCAAGACAAGATTAGTTTCTTCACATCTCTATAAAATTCAATCAAGGTTGCTTAAGCAATCATTAAAATAAGTCCCATAAATGGAAAAATCATCCATGAACACCTCAATAATCGTTTCACAAAAATCATAGAATATAGTAGTCATACATTTTTGAAAGGTAGCAGGTGCATTGCATAAACCGAAAGGCATGCTTCTATAAGCATACTTTCCAAAAGGACCAATAAATGTAGTTTTCTCTTGATCTTCTTTTGACATAGGTATTTGAGAAAAACCATAATATCCATCAAGGAAACAAAAGTGTGTATGCTTAGACAATCTTTCTAACATTTGATCAATAAAAGGCAAGGGGTAATGATATTTTATAGTGGCTTTGTTTAATTTCTTGAAATCAATTACCATCCTATAACCAGCTACAATTCTTTGTGGGATAAGTTCATTTTTATCATTAGGAACAACAGTGATGCCTCCTTTCTTAGGGACATAATGATCTGGACCCCATCTACTATCAACTATGGGATAGATTATACCTGCCTCCAGAAGCTTTAATATTTTAGTTCTTACCATATCCTTCATCTTAGGAGTCAATCATCATTGATGATCAACAACTGGCTTAGCATCAGGCTCCATATTAATCTTGTGTTCACATAGAGTGGGACTAATTTCCTTAAGATAATCAACAGTATATCCAATAGTAGCATTGAAGGAAATATGCCCTAGAGGCAATAATAAAGTTATTGTTTATTTCCTTATATCATGATAAATGTTTATTATTCATGCTAGAATTTTATTAGCCGGAAACATAATACATGTGTGAATACATAGACAAACATAGTGTCACTAGTATGCCTCTACTTGACTAGCTCGTTGAATCAAAGATGGTTAAGTTTCCTAGCCATAGACATGAGTTGTCATTTGATTAACGGGATCACATCATTAGGAGAATGATGTGATTGACTTGACCCATTCCGTTAGCTTAGCACTTGATCAAGTATGTTGCTATTGCTTTCTTCATGACTTATACATGTTCCTGTAACTATGAGATTATGCAACTCCCGTTTACCGGAGGAACACTTTGGGTGCTACCAAACGTCACAACGTAACTGGGTGATTATAAAGGAGTACTACAGGTGTCTCCAAAGGTACATGTTGAGTTGGCGTATTTCGAGATTAGGTTTTGTGACTCCGATTGTCGGAGAGGTATCTCTGGGCCCTCTCGGTAATGCACATCACTATAAGCCTTGCAAGCATTGCAACTAATGAGTTAGTTGTGAGATGATGTATTACGTAACGAGTAAAGAGACTTGCCGGTAACGAGATTGAACTAGGTATTGGATACCGACGATCGAATCTCGGGCAAGTAACATACCGATGACAAAGGGAACAAAGTATGTTGTTATGCGGTTTGACCGACAAAGATCTTCGTAGAATATGTAGGAGCCAATATGGGCATCCAGGTTCCGCTATTAGTTATTGACCAAGAATAGTTCTAGGTCATGTCTACATAGTTCTCGAACCCGTAGGGTCCGCACGCTTAAGGTTTCGATGACAGTTATATTATGAGTTTATGGTTTTCGATGTACCGAAGGAGTTCAGAGTCCCGGATGAGATCGGGGACATGACGAGGAGTCTCGAAATGGTCGAGACGTAAAGATCGATATATTGGATGACTATATTCGGAGTTCGGAAAGGTTCTGAGTGATTCAGGTATTTTTCGGAGTACCGGGGAGTTACGGGAATACGGGGAAGAGTATTGGGCCTTAATGGGCCTTAGTGGGAAGGAGCCAGGAGGTGGCGCGCGCCCCTCCCAAGCCCAGTCCGAATTGGACAAAGGTTTTGGGGCGCGACGCCCCTCTCCCTTCCTTCTCCACTTCCCTCCTTTCCCCCCTTCTCCTAGTTGGACTAGGAAAGAAGGAGTCCTACTCCCGGTGAGAGTAGGACTCCCCTTGGCGCGCCCTCCTCCTAGGGCTGGCCTCCTCCTCCCTTGCTCCTTTATATACAGGGGCAGGGGGGCACCCCATGATACACAAGTTGATCTACGGATCGTTCCTTAGCCGTGTGCGGTGCCCCCCTCCACCTCGGTCATATCGTCGCGGAGTTTAGGCGAAGCCCTGCGCCGGTAGAACATCATCACCGTCACCACGCCGTCGTGCTGACGGAACTCATCTCCGGAGCTTTGCTGGATCGGAGCCCGGAGATCGTCATCGAGCTGAACGTGTGCTGAACTCGGAGGTGCCGTACGTTCGGTGCTTGGATCGGTCGGATCGTGAAGACGTACGACTACATCAACCGCGTTGTGCTAACGCTTCCGCTTACGGTATACGAGGGTACGTGGACAACACTCTCCCCTCTCGTTGCTATACCATCACCATGATCTTGCGTGTGCGTAGGAAATTTTTTGAAATTACTACGTTCCCTAACAGTGGCATCCGAGCCTAGGTTTTATGCGTTGATGCTATATGCACGAGTAGAACACAAGTGAGTTGTGGGCGATACAAGTCATACTGCTTACCAGCATGTCATACTTTGGTTCGGCGGTATTGTGAGATGAAGCAGCCCGGACCGACATTACGCGTACGCTTACGCGAGACTGGTTTCACCGTTACGAGCACTCGTGCTTAAAGGTGGCTGGCGGGTGTCTGTCTCTCTCACTTTAGCTGAATCGAGTATGGCTACGCCCGGTCCTTGCGAAGGTTAAAACAGCACTAACTTGACGAACTATCGTTGTGGTTTTTGATGCGTAGGTAAGAGCGGTTCTTGCTAAGCCCGTAGCAGCCACGTAAAATTTGCAACAACAAAGTAGAGGATGTCTAACTTGTTTTTGTAGGGCATGTTGTGATGTGATATGGTCAAGACATGATGCTATATTTTATTGTATGAGATGATCATGTTTTGTAACCGAAGTTATCGGCAACTGGCAGGAGCCATATGGTTGTCGCTTTATTGTATGAAATGCAAACGCCCTGTAATTGCTTTACTTTATCACTAAGCGGTAGCGATAGTCGTAGAAGCAATAGATGGTGTAACGACAACGATGCTACGATGGAGATCAAGGTGTCGCGCCGGTGACGATGGTGATCATGAAGGCGCTTCGAAGATGGAGATCACAAGCACAAGATGATGATGGCCATATCATATCACTTATATTGATTGCATGTGATGTTTAACCTTTATGCATCTTATCTTGCTTTGATTGATGGTAGCATTTTAAGATGATCTCTCACTAATAATCAAGAAGTGTTCTCCCTGAGTATGCACCGTTGCGAAAGTTCTTCGTGCTGAGACACCACGTGATGATCGGGTGTGATAGGCTCTACGTTCAAATACAACGGGTGCAAAACAGTTGCACACGCAGAATACTCAGGTCATACTTGACGAGCCTAGCATATACAGATATGGCCTCGGAACACGGAGACCGAAAGGTCGAACGTGAATCATATAGTAGATATGATCAACATAGTGATGTTCACCATTGAAACTACTCCATCTCACGTGATGATCGGACATGGTTTAGTTGATTTGGATCACGTGATCACTTAGATGACTAGAGAGATGTCTGTCTAAGTGGGAGTTCTTTAGTAATATGATTAATTGAACTTAAATTTATCATGAACTTAGTCCTGGTAGTATTTTGCAAACTATGTTGTAGATCAATAGCTTGCGTTGTTGCTTTCATATGTTCCTAGAGAAAATTGTGTTGAAAGATGTTAGTAGCAATGATGCGGATTGGATCCGTGATTTGAGGTTTATCCTCATTACTGCACAGAAGAATTATGTCCTTAATGCACCGCTAGGTGACAAACCTATTGCAGGAGCAGATGCAGACGTTATGAACGTTTGGCTAGCTCAATATGATGACTACTTGATAGTTTTGTGCACCATGCTTTATGGCTTAGAATCGGGACTTCAAAGACGTTTTGAACGTCATGGACCATATGAGATGTTCCAGGAATTGAAGTTAATATTTCAAGCAAATACCCGAGTTGAGAGATATGAAGTCTCCAACAAGTTCTATAGCTAAAAGATGGAGGAGAATCGCTCAACTAGTGAGCATGTGCTCAGATTGTCTGGGTACTACAATCGCTTGAATCAAGTGGGAGTTAATCTTACAGATAAGATAGTGATTGGCAGAATTCTCTAGTCACCACCACCAAGTTACTAGAACTTCGTGATGAACTATAATGCAAGGGATCACGAAAACGATTCCCGAGCTCTTCGTGATGCTGAAATCGACGAAGGTAGAAATCAAGAAAGAGCATCAAGTGTTGATGATTGACAAGACCACTAGTTTCAAGAAAAGGGCAAAGGGAAAGAAAGGGAACTTCAAGCAGAATGGCAAGCAAGTTGTCACTCCCACGAAGAAGCCCAAAGATGAACCAAAGCCTGAAACTGAGTGCTTACACTGCAAAGGAAATGGTCACTGGAAACGGAAATACCCTGAATATTTGGTGGATAAGAAGGATGGCAAACTGAACAAGGGTATATTTGATATACAGGTTATTGATGTGTACCTTACTAGTGTTTATAGTAACCCCTGAGTATTTAATACTTGTTCGGTTGCTAAAGATTAGTAACTCGAAACAGGAGTTACAGAATAAACAGAAACTAGTTGAGGGTGAAGTGACGATGTGTGTTGGAAGTGGTTCCAAGATTGATATGATCATCATCACACACTCCCTATACTTTCGGGATTAGTGTTAAACCTAAATAAATGTTATTTGGCGTTTGTGTTGAACATGAATATGATTTGATCATGTTTATTGCGATACGATTATTCATTTAAAGTCAAAGAATAATTGTTATTCTGTTTACATGAATAAAACCTTCGATGATCATACACCCAATGAAAATAGTTTGTTGGATCTCGATCATAGTGATACACATATTCATAATATTGATGCCAAAAGATGCAAAGTTAATAATGATAGTGCAACTTATTTGTGGCACTGCCGTTTAGGTAATATCGGTGTAAAGCGCATGAAGAAACTCCATAAAGATGGATTTTCGGAATCACTTGGTTATGAATTATTTGATGCTTGCGAACCGTGCCTTTTGGGCAAGATGACTAAAACTCCGTTCTCCGGAACAGTGGAACGAGCTACTGACTTATTGGAAATAATACATACCGATGTATGTGATCCGATGAGTGTTAAGGCTCGTGGCAAGTATCTTTATTTTCTAACCTTCACAGATGATTTGAGCAGATATGGGTATATCTACTTGATGAAACATAAGTCTAAAATAGTTGAAAAGTTTAAAGAATTTCAGAGTGAAGTGGAAAAATCATCGTAACAAGAAAAATGAAGTTTCTACGATCTGATCATGGAGACGAATATTTGAGTTATGAGTTTGGTCTTCATTTGAAACAATGTGAAATAGTTTCGCAACTCACGCCATCTGGAACACCACAATGTAATGGTGTGTCCGAACGTTGTAATCGTACTTTACTAGATATGATGCGATCTATGATGTCTCTTATCGGTTTACCACTATCGTTTTGGGGTTATGCATTAGAGACAGCTGCATTCACGTTTAATAGGGCACCATCTAAATCCGTTGAGACGACACCGTATGAACTATGGTTTAGCAGTAAACCTAAGCTGTCGTTTCTTAAAGCTTGGAGTTGCGATGCTTATATGAAAAAGGTTTTCAACCTGATAAGCTCGAACCCAAATCGGAGAAGTGCGTCTTCATAGAATACCCAAAGGTAACTATTGGGTACACCTTCTATCACAGATCCGAAGGCAAGTTATTCGTTGCTAAGATGGATCCTTTCTAGAGAAGAAGTTTCTCTCAAAAGAAGTGAGTGGGAGGAAAGTAGAACTTGATGAGGTAATTGTACCTTCTCCCTTATTGGAAAGTAGTGCATCACAGAAATCAGTTCCAGTGATTCCTACACCAATTAGTGAGGAAGTTAATGATGATGATCATGAAACTTCAGATCAAGTTGCTACCAAACCTCGTAGGTCTTCCAGAGTAAGATCCGCACCAGAGTGGTACGGTAATCATGTTTTGGAAGTCATGTTACTAGACCATGATGAACCTACGAACTATGAGGAAGCGATGATGAGCCCAGATTCCACGAGATGGCTTGAGGCCATAAAAATCTGAGGTATGATCCATGTATGAGAACAAAGTATGGACTTTGATTGACTTGCTCGATGATCAGCAAGCCATGTTAAATAAATGGATCTTCAAGAGGAAGACGGATACTGATAGTAGTGTTACTATCTACTAAGCTCGACTTGTTGCGAAAGGTTTTCAACAAGTTCAAGGTGTTGAATACGATGAGATTTTCTCACTCGTATCGAAGCTTAAGTCTGTCTGAATCATGTTAGCAATTGCCACATTTTATGAAATCTGGCAAATGGATGTCAAAACTGCATTCCTTAATGGATTTATAAAAGAAGAGTTGTATATGATGCAACCAGAAAGTTTTTGTCAATCCTAAAGATGCTAACAAAGTGTGCAAGCTCCAGCGATCCATCTATGGACTGGTGCAAGCATCTCGGAGTTGGAATATACGCTTTGATGAGTTGATCAAAGCATATGGTTTTATACAGACTTTTGAAGAAGCCTGTATTTACAATAAAGTGAGTGGGAGCACTACAGCATTTCTGATAAGTATATGTGAATGACATATTGTTGATTGGAAATAATGTATAATTATTCTGCAAAGCATAAAGGAGTGTTTGAAAGGAGTTTTTCAAAGAAAGACCTTGGTGAAGCTACTTACACATTGAGCATCAAGATCTATATAGATAGATCAAGACACTTGATAAGATTTTTCAATGAGTACATACCTTGATAATTTTTTTGAAATAGTTCAAAATGGAACAGTCAAAGAAGGAGTTCTTGCCTGTGTTGCAAGGTGTGAAGTTGAGTAAGACTCAAGACCCGACCATGGCAGAAAATAGAAAGAGAATGAAAAGTCATTCCCTATGCCTCAGTCATAGGTTCTATAAAGTGTGCTATGCTGTGAACCAGACCTATTGTATACCTTGTTCTGAGTTTGACAAAGGAATACAATTTTGATCTAATAGTAGATCACTGGACAGCGGTCAAGAATATCCTTAGTGAGGACTAAGGGGATGTTTCTCGATTATGGAGGTGATAAAAGAGTTCGTTGTAAAAGTTACAACGGTGCAAACTTTTATACTGATCCAGATGACTCTAAGTCTCAATCTGGATGCATATTGAAAGTGGGAGCAATTAGCTAGAGTAGCTCCATGCCGAGCATTGAAGACATAGAATATTTGCAAAATACATATGGCTCTGTATGTGACAGACCCATTGACTAAATTTCTCTCACGAACAAAACATGATCATACCTTTGTACTCTTTGGGTGTTAATCACATAGCGATGTGAGCTAGACTATTGACTCTAGTAAACCCTTCGGGTGTTGGTCACATGACAATGTGAACTATTGGGTATTAATCACATACAGATGTGAATATTGGTGTTAAATCACATGGCAATGTGAACTAGATTATTGACTCTAGTGCAAGTGGGAGACTAAAGGAAATATGCCCTAGAGGCAATAATAAAGTTATTATTTATTTCCTTATATCATGATAAATGTTTATTATTCATGCTAGAATTTTATTAGCCGGAAACATAATACATGTGTGAATACATAGACAAACATAGTGTCACTAGTATGCCTCTACTTGACTAGCTCGTTGAATCAAAGATGGTTAAGTTTCCTAGCCATAGACATGAGTTGTCATTTGATTAACGGGATCACATCATTAGGAGAATGATGTGATTGACTTGACCCATTCCGTTAGCTTAGCACTTGATCGTTAAGTATGTTGCTATTGCTTTCTTCATGACTTATACATGTTCCTGTAACTATGAGATTATGCAACTCCCGTTTACCGGAGGAACACTTTGGGTGCTACCAAACGTCACAACGTAACTGGGTGATTATAAAGGAGTACTACAGGTGTCTCCAAAGGTACATGTTGAGTTGGCGTATTTCAAGATTAGGTTTTGTCACTCCGATTGTCGGAGAGGTATCTCTGGGCCCTCTCGGTAATGCACATCACTATAAGCCTTGCAAGCATTGCAACTAATGAGTTAGTTGTGAGATGATGTATTACGTAACGAGTAAAGAGACTTGCCGGTAACGAGATTGAACTAGGTATTGGATACCGACGATCGAATCTCGGGCAAGTAACATACCGATGACAAAGGGAACAAAGTATGTTGTTATGCGGTTTGACCGATAAAGATCTTCGTAGAATATGTAGGAGCCAATATGGGCATCCAGGTTCCACTATTGGTTATTGACCAAGAATAGTTCTAGGTCATGTCTACATAGTTCTCGAACCCGTAGGGTCTGCACGCTTAAGGTTTCGATGATAGTTATATTATGAGTTTATGATTTTTGATGTACCGAAGGAGTTCGAAGTCCCGGATGAGATCGGGGACATGACGAGGAGTCTCCAAATGGTCGAGACGTAAAGATCGATATATTGGACGACTATATTCGGAGTTCGGAAAGGTTCTGAGTGATTCAGGTATTTTTCGGAGTACCGGGGAGTTACGGGAATACGGGGAAGAGTATTGGGCCTTAATGGGCCTTAGTGGGAAGGAGCCAGGAGGTGGCGCGCGCCCCTCCCAAGCCCAGTCCGAATTGGACAAAGGTTTTGGGGTGCGGCTCCCCTCTCCCTTCCTTCTCCACTTCCCTCCTTTCCCCCCTTCTCCTAGTTGGACTAGGAAAGAAGGAGTCCTACTCCCGATGGGAGTAGGACTCCCCTTGGCGCGCCCTCCTCCTAGGGCCGGCCTCCTCCTCCCTTGATCCTTTATATATGGGGGCAGGGGGGCACCCCATGACACACAAGTTGATCTACGGATCGTTCCTTAGCCGTGTGCGGTGCCCCCCTCCACCATATTCCACCTCGGTCATATCATCGCGGAGTTTAGGCGAAGCCCTGCGCCGGTAGAACATCATCACCGTCACCACGCCGTCGTGCTGACGGAACTCATCTCCGGAGCTTTGCTGGATCGGAGCCCGGAAATCGTCATCGAGCTGAACATGTGCTGAACTCGGAGGTGTCGTACATTCGGTGCTTGGATCGGTCGGATCGTGAAGATGTACGACTACATCAACCGTGTTGTGCTAACGCTTCCGCTTACGGTCTACGAGGGTACGTGGACAACACTCTCCCCTCTCGTTGCTATACCATCACCATGATCTTGCGTGTGCGTAGGAATTTTTTTGAAATTACTATGTTCCCTAACAAGCATGGTGCTTCTTTAGAATTTTAAGTATCTCTTTTATTCATGCTCTAAAAAGTTAGCACTAACAATAACATGATATATTTTAACTTTCATCAAGATAAACATATTTCAATGTATCAAATCATTGTCTCAGTTCAAACACGGGATCACTCTTAGGTGGACGAGGGTCCCCATGAGTTTCAACAGGCAAGTTGTGTTTAAGGATAGGTACTTGTTTGAGAAATATATCATCTATTTCATTCATTTCATTCATATGCATATTATTTTCATGGTATAGCAAATATTGTTCTAACGGGTCGGTAGCAGGAAGAACAATAGAAGGAAGACCAATAATTTCATCCTTACTAGACAACTATTTTTCATGAGGTTGTCTATTAAACTTAGAGAAATTGAATTCATGAGATACATCACCAAATTTAACTCTAACCTTCTCTTTAACACAATCAACTTCAGCATTAACAGTATTCAAGAAAGGTCCACCAAATATAATGGGACAAAAATTATCTTGTTGTGAACCAAGTACTAAGAAATCAGTAGGGTATTTGATCTTACCACATAAGACTTCAACATGTCGAACAATCTCTATTTGCTAGCTTAATAGTGATACCAATATCTTCAATCTCAGCAGGTGCAATATCATTCATAATTTCTTGATATATAGTAAATGGAATAGCTCTGACACTAGGACCCATATCGCATAAACCATGATAACAATGATCTCCAATTTTAATAGAAACAACAGGCATGGGCTTATTCTTATCTAGTTGTTCGCGTTCATTTCTAACGGGTTTGGCAATTCTAGCAGCGTCATTGCAAAAATAAATAACATGCCCATCAATATTATCAACCAAGAGGTCTTTAACCATTGCAATATTAGGTTCAACTTAATTTGTTTAGAGGGTTTAGGTGTTCTAATATTACTTTTATTAACCATAGTTGTAGCTTTAGCATGTTCCTTAATCCTAACGGGAAAAATAAGGTTTCTCAATATAAGCAGTAGGCACAAATGGATCAACAATGTTAATGATAGTTTCATATTTAACTATAACGGGTTCCTCTATCTTTTCTTTAATAGGGGGGTGATATTTAAACCACTTCTCCTTAGGGAGATCAACATGAGCAGCAAAAGATTCACAAAATGTAGTTACTGTCTCAGAGTCAAGTCCATATTTAGCACTAAACTTATGAAAAGCATCGGTTTCCATAAAGGATTTAACACAATCAAACTCAATATTTATACCCGATGACCACAAGTATATGGGATCAATCATAGCCCTTTTGATAAGTAAGAGTGTTGAATCCAATGAGGAGCAGATGAAAATGACAAGTGGTTTTTAGCAAGGTATTATTGCAGGCACTGAAATTGTCGGTACCATATAGTTTGATAGCAAGGTAATTGTAATGAGCAACAAGTAGTAAAGGTAGCAAAGGTGCAGCAAGGTAGCCCAGTCCTTTTTGTAGCAAAGGACAGGCCGGAACTGTCTCTTATAATAAGCAAAGCATTATTGAGGACACACGGGAATTTCATCTAGTCACTTTCATCATGTTTGTTTGATTCGCGTTCGTTACTTTGATACTTTGATATGTGGGTGGACCGATGCTTGGGTGTTGTTCTTACTTGAACAAGCTTCCCACTTATGATTACCCCATCTCGCAAGCGTCCGCAAATATGAAAGAAGAATTAAGATAAATCTAACCATAGCATGAAACATATGGATCCAAATCACCCCCTTACGGAATAGTGCACAAACTAGGGTTTAAGCTTCTATCACTCTAGCAACCCATCATATAATATCTACTCCACAATGCCTTCCCTTAGTCCCAAAGATGGTGAAGTGTCATGTAGTTGATGTTCACATAACACCACTAAGGGAAACAACAACATACTATCATTAAAATATCGGACGAATACCAGATTATTCACATGATTACTTATGATAAGATTTCTCCCATGTCCTCAAGAACAAATGTAACTACTCATAAATCATATTCATGCTCAAGATCAGAGGGGGTTGAATAGCATCAAGGATCTGAACATATGATCTTCTAGCAAATAAACCAACAAGCATCAACTACGAGATGTAATCAACACTACTAGCAACCTACAAGTACCAATATGAGGTTTTGAGACAAAGATTGAATACAAGAGATGAACTAGGGTTTGAGATGAGATGGTGTTGGTGAAGACGTTGATGAAGATTGGTCCTCCCATGATGAGATGGTGTTGGTGAAGACGTTGATGAAGATTGGTCCTCCCATGATGAGAGGGTCGTTGGTGATGACGATGGCTTCGATTTCTCCCTCCCAGTGAAAAGTTTCCCTGACGGAATCTCTCTGACGAAGAGCAAACGTTCTCCTAGCCAGGTTCCGCCTTGAGACGATGGTGCTTCATCCCCAAACCTTCCATCTGATTTTTCTTCTAGGGGAAATGGCGTCATATAGGAGAAGATGGGCCCCGGAGGCCTGCCAGGGGCGCCCCAAGCTCGGGGGGCGCACCTAGGGGGTAGGGTGCGCCCCCAGGCTTGTGGCTGCCTGGTGGGTCCCCCTATGTTTTTCTTTCGCCGATAATTTTAATATATTCCAAAATAATTCTTCATGAATTTTTAGCTCATTTGGAGTTGTTCAGAAAAAGTGCTTCCTATATAGCCCTTTCTGGTCCAGAATTCCAGCTGCTGGCAATCTCCCTCTTCATGTGAAACTTGCAAAAAAAGAGAAAGGCATAAGAATTGTATCATAAAGTGAAATAGCAGTCCATAATGCAATAAATATCAACATAAAAATATGATGCAAAATGGATGTATCAACTCCCCCAATCTTAGACCTCGCTTTCCCTCAAGCGAAAACCGAAATCGATAATCATGACCACATGTTTAGAGAGAGAGAGAGGTGTCGATAAAAATAAAACACGGACATAGAAGCATCATGGTCATTAACATAACAACAATATATCATCATAAAACTTCTCATGCTAGAGTAACAATTCATTCACAAGCTAAAGTATGAGACATAAACTTTATTGGAAACTAACAAACTATGTTCTCAGTCATTGAAACAATCACAATCCATCATATTTTCAGAAAGCATGTAAGAGCTTTGTTTAGCATATTCACATACTCAACCATCATATAGTCTTCTCTGATTGCTGACACTCAAGGAATATTTATAGAACAAAAGTCTTTGTCAGACACATAGAAAGATAGGGGCTTATGGTTTTGCCTCCCAACTTATAGCCGAAGATGGGCTTCGGAGGCCTTCCACGGGCCCCATAAGTCTAGGGGCGCGCCCTAGGGGGGCAGCCCCAGGCTTGTGGTTGCTTGGTGGGCCCCCTTCTGTTATTTCTTTCACCAATATTTTTTATATATTCCAAAATAATTCCCCGTCAATTTTCAAGTCATTTGGAGTTGTGCAGAATAAGTGTCTCCGATATGGGCCTTTCAAGTCTAGAATTTCAGCTGCCAGCAATCTCCCTCTTCATGTGAACTTGCAAAATAAGAGAGAAAAGGCATAAGAATTGTATCATAAAGTGAAATAACAGTCCATAATGCAATAAATATTGATATGAAAACATGATGCAAAATGGATGTATCAGTGGCTGGCGGGGGTTCAGGGCGATTGTAGGGGTCGACGTAGGGTGGATTAGCCGATGAGGTGGTGGTGGGAACGACTGATGGGGCGGTGATGTGGCTCGGGGAGGCTGCAACGCAGGGCGGACGAGATCGGGCGTGGCGACGACAGGAGAGGAGGCATATATACCATGAAGTTTTTGATCAGGCGGTTAGGGTTCCCTGGACAACGGTTTTGATATTTATGGCATACCTTAACATTTTGCTAGTTTTTTTGCGGGTCAAATAGGTGATCTAACTTTGCCCAAAATATGACATGGACTAATAAAATCCGATGAAATTTTCGAATTCTCTTAGATGCCTGACACACTTGGACGGGAGAAGATATAATGAACGCTCTGTTCGTCTCACTCTCATTTATATACATGCTTACAATATCACGTATATAAGTATTTATGGCAAAGTTTACCAACAATCACTTTTTGACCCACACACCGTAGAATAATTGTTCTAAGATAATTTTCGTTGCTATAAAAAGTGTGTTACAACAGGGAAGGAAAAAAGAGACAAAATCTAAACAAAAGACCTATAAATAGCAAATAACCGCTCAACCAACTCCAGTTTTTTGGAACATAATCATCATTATATCAAAAGGTGTGTACTAGCCATTGCTGGAATTCCTGTGAATACTTGTCCTTGATCTTTATCTATAGCAGCTGCAATTCATTCTTTAAAGTGTATCTCCAATTCTATGAAGTTGGTTCAATATTTCTGAAGACTAGTCCATTTCTCTAAAGTCAAATACTCCAACACCCTAGCACAACCACCTCCAGACCAAAGTGAGGTGGTAATTATGCTTTGGCAAGCAATGTTGCCTCAAAAGCAAATGTGCCTCTCTTATTATTTGAAATCAAAGAGTCCCAATGCTTTTGTGCATAGGAGCAATCCCATAGCGGATGTAAAACGGTTTCTTCTTCCTGGTGATTACAGTTTGGGCAAAATTGATCATCCGGTTGCATCCCTCTTCTCATTAACATATTATTTGTATTGGCCCTATCATGAGCAATTAGCCAAATATATATTTTGTGCTTGAGCCAACTAGAGCGCCCCTAGATGTGGTTGAAGAAGATGTGCCCCTCTTGGTTTCCTAGTAAGTTCGTGTACATCTTCATTGAGGAGTACTTGCTACCTTGGCCCAGACAGTGCCAATTATCTTTTGCGAGAGGATTTAGAGTGGGCATAAGATCAATGAGTTGGAGGAATTGTTCATGAGCTTGAATTGATAGGGGCAGATGAAAGATGTCAGTCCAGTCCTGCATTCTGACAAACTTCAATTGATATTGCTTCATTTTTAGCAAAAGAGAATAACTGTGGAAATTTCCGCTGAAGAGGCTCATCTCTGCATTTGTCTAGCCAGAGATGGATGGAGTTGCCAGACTGCACCATACACTTGCATTATTGCTTGTATATGGGAACCAAATTAATGTGTGCCCTCCACCAAAAGGACCTTTCTCTTTTTTCTAGTGGAAGTGCAGTGGAGTAGTATACCTCCCAAACCAGTTTCACCCAAGGAAGATCATCCTTGTTTAGGAATTTGTGTGTTCTACATAAGTAGTGCTTTGTCATGGTTAGAGATATTTATTATATCCAATCCTCAAGCTGCTTAGGTTTGGTAATCTTGTCCCAGGCCACCAATGCAGCGCCACTTTCTTCCATACCATATTTCCTCCATAAAAAGTGCCTTAGGTATTTACTAAGTTGACTGATAACACCAGCAGGAAGAGCCATAGTACACATGAAGAGTATTGGAAGAGCATAGAATACAGATTTAATCATGAGTAGTCTACCGTGATAGGAGAGCAAAGTGGAACAATAAGAGAGTCTCCTTTCAACTCTTTGCATGATTGGGTGAAAGTCTTCGATCTTCAAGTTGAAAGTGCTCATTGGTAACCCCGGGTAAGTAAAAGGAAAACTTCCTTGTTGACTTTACCAATAATATAATCATCAGATAACTAGCATTTGAGATGCCCTAATTATAGACGATCGTTGTACACCGTCACAGACATAAATGTTATAAAATCATATGTTCATTATATTAATTTTCTTCAATTTTCATTTTGGTTTGGGAATCGCTTCCTTAATTAACTGGCCAGCTACAAGTAGTACAAGTGAACCGCATGACGGCGAACCGCATGCACACTAGTGCTTGCTCTTTTTAAACATCTAGTTTGACGTGTTGCATTCGCTTGCGTCCGTGGAAATTAAGCCCACGTGACATGAGCAACCCATTTTAAGCATGTTGCTAGTGGCACCCAACCCAGACCAGACGGCCACCCTACACTGCCTGTGCAAGACATGGACAGCACGGCTAGCTACCCTAGCGCAGTCGCTCCGATAAGGCGACGGTGATCGCGTCTAGCTACCGTAGGGCCGCCGATCGACCGGCCGACATGCGAAAGCGGCACGGCAAGGCCAACCTGTATCACACTCATCCGCTACGCCAGGGCCACGGTTGTACGGACGGCGCACCGGCCGGCCGGCCGGCCTCTGCCCACAAGCTATGCCCGCGCGCGCTCCGCAAGTACATGGTGCAGCCGTGCATGCGACGATCGGTTGGACCAACATACCGTGCCCATCTGGTCCCGGCATTATGGGTCCGCCGTGTGTCCATGGTTGCCGCTCCTGACGGCGTTTTGACTTGTCAATGCCAGCAATTGCAGTAAACCGTGTATACTTGGTGGATCTTTATTTGGTGTTTGATTTTCTTGGACAGCATCTATACGTACCCACCGCAGTGTTGCTTTCTTGCCTTGGTTTTCTTCCCTCTTTGTTTCTTTCCTTTTTACTCGCGAGGAGTACTTCTCAAACATGGCAATAGGTTGTTGAAAAAACAGAACAGAACAAATAACACCTAGTCATCTGACAAGGACTGGTTTGGAATCTGAACTGGATGCCACGAAAAATATTGCCCAACAGGACAAGATCAATGTTGCTTTTTGTTGCTGTTGAAGATCATCTTTGTGGCACGGCAGCTGCTCATGGTATTATATATGATGAAAATATGTGCCATCTTGTTACCTTCTAAATGTATCTTCCTTCACCGGGAGGATATGAAAGACCACGGCTCGCAAGCATTGCTTTGTCAAAGAAAGTTTTGAAATGTCATCTTGAATTCTTTGACTGCGACACGACGTACGGCACTAAACAATACCCCCTTTGTTTAAAATATACTAGCTCATATATCTTTTCTTACAATATTCAACCTTCATAAAGTTCGACCAAATGTATAGAGATAAATGTTTACATCTATGATTTATGATAGCAAATAAACATCATAAGATGCGTCATGCGACATATTTTTATATTGTATTTTACTTGATATTATTGCGTTGACACTTTTCACAATAAACTTGGTAAAAATTTACAAGTACTAACTTTATTCTAAGAAAATAAACAAACAAGTTGTATTATGGAATTTGTGGGTGGGCGGGTGGGGGTGGGGGGCATTTGATATACACTATGTATTATGCAACCTATATTGCTTATATATTTTTTGTAGGGAGTTATTTGCATTCCATAGATGCTTTATGTTCTTTTAAAGGGAAGAAATTTATTTCTCTTGACCTCTACAACTAGAAGATGCACATACATAATAGCATATATCAAGCAAAGTGTACAGCCTGAACAAAATCAGTAAAATCGTGACAAACTAGTACTCCCGATTTCTCATGATTCATCTTGAGATTTTTAAAATGACAAGTGCCATCCTATCAGATTCCCGTACAACTCATAACTCCTATGTTTTGATTTCCTCCAGGCCAATGAGCCCTCAACCTATTATATTGTAGCCGCAGTATGCTTGACAGGTTACGTGCCAGCAGAGCTGAGAAGTTTAACTGTTAACCACGTTGAAGAATGTACTGTATCTCGGTCGCCATATGTGGGGAATAAACAAAATAGTACACCATGGAGGCACGGAGTACGGTATACAGAACCGTTGAAAAGAGAGTGTGGTGTACAGAACAGTGTCCACTGCACAATGCGGCAAAATTGACAATTTTGACCCGTGAACGAAATCAAATCATAGAATGAACTGTCCGCGAAACTATTTCACGCCGCTGATCTTTTTGTGTGGCGCCCGACAAGCAGGCGCCACAGCCTACGGTGCAGCGCCTATCTCTGGGGCGTTGCACCTCTGTCCACCGTGGCAGTCCCTGGGCCCGCACCCATCAGTGCAGCGCCTCAGAGCTAGACGCCACACATGTAATGTGCAGCACTTAGCGCTCGGGCGCTGCACTGTGACTTATCCAGCCGCGGCGGCCCTCTTCTCCCCCACCCATCCCATTGCACCACCAGTTACAGAACACGCGCGGCGGCGGCCCTTTCCTCTCCCCCTCTCAATCCCCTCTCCCAAATCCTTCAGATCTGACGATTTGGTCTGTGGATTCCTTCACCAATCCATCCTAGAAGGTACTCTCCTCCGACCCCCTTCTTTCTATCCATATAATGTATGCTATTTTGAAGATTTTGGGGAACCCTTGTTTCATTTGATTAGATTAGAATGTTGCATGTATTAGAATCTTGCATGTATTAGATACCTAATTTTGCAACCCTAGTTTAGTTGATTTTATTGAAAAGATATGGTTTGGATACATAGGTTGACATGTTATTTCTATGGAAAAGATATTTGTATTGAATCTTGCATGAAGTAAGCCCAGTTTAGTTTATTTGTGTTGAAATTATATTCGTATTGACACGAATGCTTTGGATACATATGCTTTGAATTTTGCATATAGTAGGCGTACTTTAGTTTATTTGTATTCAAAATATAACCGTATTGACAAGAAAGCTTTGTTTCAAATTGTTAGGATGGTTTGGCTTCTCGATGATCACTGGGACAAACAACATCGGTCGTACGCTATGTCGGTGGAGCAGCGGGTAATAATGAAAGTGGTCGGTGTTATGAATTTTGTGTTTATTTCAAACACAAATGCCCCATATGTAATTTTATGATTGGTTTGTTTGTAGGAGCTTGCACCTCTAAAGCTTTGGTCTCACGGGGTCAACCTTGGGGGGATGCGCTATGATGAGCGATACACACCGTATGTAAGGGAGGAGGACTTCTCCCTTTCATTCAGTTGGTCAGCCGGTCGACGCCACCCAACAATGCTGCAGCAATCACCGCGCTTACTGGTCGTTGGAGGCCGGAGACACACAGTTTCCATCTTCGGACCGGGGAGATGACCATGACGCTCCAGGATATTGCTATGATCACCGGTCTTCCTATCGAGGGGAATCCTCTATGTATGAACACCGATTCTGATGGGTGGCGCGCGTAGATGCATGCCCTTATCAATATGGTTCCTCCGGAGCCTCGGGAACCAGAAGCAGAAGACAGGAAGAAGGAAAGAGTCGCAGCCGGTGCTCCTTTCACGTGGATTACATATCACTTTGGTACTTACCTTGAGGAAGCTAATGAGGATGAGGTCAAGACACATGCTCGTGTCTACATGTGGTATGTGATATCCAGGACTATGTTTGCTGATGGCACAGGCAACAATGCTCCATGGATGTGGCTGAAGGCGTTGACCGTCTTTGATAGCAAATGGAGTTGGGGTTCGGCGACACTGACTTACTTGTATAGATAGGTATGAAGTTGTTTCTTTTTCACTTCATTGCTACATTATCAATGCGATCTTGCTGTTAATTCAACCATGTTCTCTTTTATGTGCAGTTGGACGAAGCCTGTTGTAGCCCATCTGGAGGTATTGGTGGTTGTATGCTCGCACTTTCCATATGGAGCTGGGAGCGTTTGCCGGTTGGACGACCGAAGACCGTGAAGTACGAGGATTGGGATGACAAAGATGACCCACTATGGCTCCCCACTTGGGCTTACAAGTGGGATGTGTTAAATGAGACGACGGATGATCCCTCAGTCATGTACAAGTTGTACAAGAGCGAGCTGGACACGATCACGGCTGAGCAGGTGACTCGACGTTGCATAAGTGATTATCATGCTTCCATCGTAACTCGATATCAATTTTGCATTCTATGCTATTTTGCAGGTGGAATGGGAGCCATATGGAAGAGGGGAGAGTTTTGGTAACCCTATAGAGTTTAGGCTGAATCTGATGTGCACTAGGGATAGGGATCTCTGGCATATGCGTTGCCCACTCATATGCAACTGGGCGGTTGAGCTTCACCTGCCACATCGGGTGTACCGCCAGTTTGGTTTATTCCAGCCACACCCGCCGGAGTGGGAGGACAAGTTGCTACACGCGTAAGATATAATTAACCTTGAGCACTTAGCAGCTTCTCGGTGGTTTCAATGGTGCTAATATTCTGTTTCTAACTTGGAGGTTGGATAGGAAAAGGCAGCGGAAGATACAGGATTGGGCCAAGCATCACAGGAAGTATGTCGTATAGTTCGCGCTTAGTGTGGAGCAAGCTAAGGCTGGAAAATGAGCCCAGCTTCGTGAGCACTACCCGATGGCGTTCAACAACTATCTCACATGGTTTCTTGGAAGTACCCGTGTGGAGGTATGCAAGCCGGTGTATGCTGAGGAGATTTTGGAAGATCCCACCGTTTTCAATCAGCTAACCTAGCACGAGTACAACGCATTAGTCAGGAAAGGCCACTCAGTCCCTTCAGCTCCAATGATGAACTTTGTGGTATTTTCCCCTTTTGCTTTTCCATTTGCACTATTCACATCTTCGCTTCCCTTACACGTTAATGCCATTCCTGTTCATAGCGTGCCCAGATCAAGAAAGCAGCTGATGAGACCGAGACTATTCTGGAGACAACCCTGGTTGGGAAAAGCGATGGGGAAGGTGCACTTCGAGCATTCATTAAGGTTCACGTCTCCTTTGAACTACCATTTAACATATGTTGCTACGTTCGATAGCTCATTCACTTGTACATGTTGCAGCGCCAGGGCCAAAAGTTAAGGCGGCTATCAAACCTTTTCGGTTGTCGTGACCTCGAGTATGTATCACCTGAACGGTCTAGGTCGGCGACACCATCAGATCCCACTTTTGGCCATGGTGATCATTTGGATGATGAGGATGTGGGTGTGGTCACCCAAGAGGTATGGCATGAGCATATATTCAAATATTGATGCATTGCTAACTATATCCTCACACACAGTCTTTTCCATATCTTTTGTTGTTGTAATAGGTTCCTGATGATATGACCTTGGGGACATACAAGGTTTGGTCTGCATATGAGTTAAAGCCTAGGAAGGGAATCAAAAAATACACACCTGAAGACTTCACCCAAAGAGGCAAAAGGACGGTCGGCACCTCGCGGATGGCGGCTTTGGATGACTATGTGGATGACGTGGAGGAATTAGAGCCGGAGCATTGCACTGCTCAGTGTGGCGCCTCCGTGCTGGGCGTTGCACAAGTCTGTAACTTGCAAAGCTTTTGTTGCTCTTTGGATTCGTCTTCCCAGACATGCAACGCCTCAGAGATAGGCGTTGCACTGCTTAGTGTGGCGCCTCCGAGCTAGGCGTTGCACTTGGACTTGGCTAATTTTTTGGCATATGCACACATAGGCGTATGATGTGAAGTAGGATTGATACATAGGAAGCAAACAACTATGAAGACAACATATGGACAAAGTACTTGACGACACATAGTAGTTCATAACACATACTACTTCAACTTGAAGAGTAGCTCATACAACCAAATCGAGGAGGGAATACATAGTACTTCACGACACATAGTACTTCATAATACATAGTAGTTCACGACACATAGTACTTCACAACCAAATCGAAGAGGAGTCCAAAAGACAGTAGTTCATGACACATAGTAGTTCATACTCCACAATCCTTATTGAGATGACATAGCTCTATTGCGTAGAGCAAGGCCACTTTCCCTTCTTCTTCTTCGTCTCGTCTCCCTCTTCCTCCTCCATTTTCCTTATGAGGTGAGCCTCCTTAACCACCCTCTCCATGAATATCTTGTTATTCATCTCCTCTTTTTCAGCTATGAATGCCCAAAGTTTCATGGTTCTTTCTTCAAAATCCGCAAGACGCTTCTTTTGTGTGTCCTCACATTTCTTGTGCAATGCTAGTTCCCTAGCGCGACACTCAAAACTTGCTCTAATTCTTTCCTCCCTCTTATTTTTGAGCTCCTCTTCCTTCTTCTTCTGTAGTGTGGATTCGTCCTCCTCTCTCAGCTTCTTCGTAGCCTTCTCCCACCACCCCACCATCTCATGCTTGCCATCCTCCTTCATTGTTGGCTTCTTGGGTTGAGAAGCCGCCATACCTACAAGGAGGGAAAAAATAGTTAGTAATGAAAAACAAATGGAATAACATTTACATTGCAACATGAATACATGGAAAACAAGAACATATGAAACATTATAATTAGTAAGCAACATACAGAAATGGTCCATCGAGGTATCCAAACATTCCTCTATAACGACCTTGCCCTTGGCCACCACCACGGCCAAGACCACACTACTAGAAAAAAGATTGTTAGTGGCGCACCAGTTTTTGCTATTAATGGCGCACTATAGGTGCGCCACTATTAACACACCACTAGTAATAAATAATAATGGCGCGCCATTTGTATCCTAGATAATAGTGGTGCACCACATAGTGCGCCATTACTATGCCTAGAAGTGCGCCATTACTATCTGACTTAGTAATGGCACACCACATAGAAGTGCGCCATTACTAACAATTTTTTCAAAAAAAATCAGAATTTTTTTTCAATTTTTTTCCCATTTTTTCGTTTTTTTCTTAATCTCAAGTCACTATGGCTTAATCTCGGGTCAATATACTTAATCTCAAGTCAAATCGTACTCCATGGTCAAACTTCCCGGAAGGTCATCCATCCTCACACTACTCCAGCCCAAGCATGCTTAACTTCTCAGTTCTATCCAACCCCAGCACCAACTCACTTAACAGGCACTTGTTGATATATCTGTCATATCAATCCTAATAAACCTTGTTGATGTCTAGGACTTTGTTCATGTTCATGAGTGTGATAAAATTTTGGAAAAATATTTCAAACTTCCTGGTCATATTACGTATCATATTTTAAACATTTTTTCCAAAAAAAATTGGAGACCAATTTTTTTGTTACTAGTGGCGCACCTAGCAAATGGTGCGCCATTACTAAGTTTGAAAATTTTTCCATTTCCCCCCTCTAGATCTTAAAAGTCCCGTATCTTTTATTCTGTTAGGTTTTTGGGATTCTAAAAATCTTCAACGGGATTTCCCCAGTTGAATTTGGATGTAACTTTTCGAGTAGATGATTTTTCATATAAAAACTTTTTAATCCGAGTTCGTATGCAAAAGTTATGCCCATTTTACTAAATTCCAGAGAGATTTTGCAAATAAAGTCTAAATTCATATTCGTAAATTTTTCCAACAACTAGTCCACATATCACATGGGGAACTTTTTTTTTTTTTGACACTTCCATCATTTTCTTTTATTTTTTTAAAACTGAAAAGGCGGTCCGGGGGTGCATTTGGTGAAAATTTTCAAACTTCTCAGTCATATTACGTATCATATTTTGAACATTTTTGCATACGTATCAAAGTTAGTAATGGCGCACCTTCACAAAGTGCGCCATTACTATGTGTATGACTTGGTCAAACCTTGGTCAAAGTTAGTAATGGCGCACTTTGTATAGGTGCGTCATTACTATGTCAACTTAGTAATGACGCACCTATACAGAGTGTGCCATTACTATGTGTATGACTGGGTCAAACCTTGGTCAAACTTAGTAATGACGCACTTTTCACTTGGTGCGCCATTACTGTTTGGTTACTAATGGCGCACCTGCACATGGTGCGCCACTGCTATATAGCAGTGGCGCACCACATGTGTAGTGTGCCATTAATGTCCATATTAGCTATAGCCATTTTTCTAGTAATGTCATCACCACGACCAAAACCATCACCACGGCCAAGTCCACAACCCAAGGCCAAGACCATCACCACGACCAAGTCCACCACCCCGAGCTCTACCACCACCACGGCCTAGACCACCACCACGAGCTCTACCACCACCACAGCCTCTTGTAAGTCCTAGTTGCCTTCCTCTTTGTTGCCTAGATCCTCGTTGGCTACCATTTGGTTGCCTTGGCACTTGTTGGCTACCACTTGGTTGGCTACCATTTGGTTGGCTTGGTTCTTGTTGGCTACCACTTGGTTGGCTTGGCACTTGTTGGCTACCACTTGGTTGGCTATCTTGTCTACCTCCTTGTTGGCTTGTGCTTGCATCATTTTTCTTGGACCTTTTTCGTGGTTTTGTACATTTTCTTTTGTTGTGGCCATGACCTTTGCATTCCCCACAACGGGAGCTCTCACGAGGCTCTTGGAATTGGTCGTTGCCCGCTTTGCGGCGGCCACCATGACCCCATCCGTCCATGTCGCCTCGGAGACGGTTTATCTTACGTCTACCCCGTTTAACAACCTTCAACTCCGGATCCGGCCATAGTTGAACTCCATGGTACTACGGCCATTGTGATTGGTCAAAGTATGGGTGAAAGCGGGGAGCCCATGTTTTCTTAATCGCCTGGATTGAGAACTCTGACTCCCTCACGGTGAGGGGGTGATTGACATCCACATTCCTAACACGACCGGCGGTATACAAGTGTGAGCATGGGAGATGAAGTAACAACGGCCTCCCGCAAGAGCAATCACACCATGATCACACCGTGTTAAGGAGACCTTGAAAGCCCGACCTCCATGTTGGCGGCCATCATTTGTGGTTCCTCCTAGCTCTTTCACTTCGTACTTCCACTCTTTGTTGTCATATAGTATAGCTTCTTCTGAGTCCGCCTTCCGAGATTGAAATTCCAACCATTTATCAACCTTGGGTGGAAACTTGTACTTGTACTTGCGCTTGTTCTCACCCGCTATATGTGCATCTTTTTCCATCGAGTACTTTGGAAAGTATGCATTCATCTTAGCAAATGTGTATTGAACTATTGTCGTCACGGGTAATCCACATGCACCTTGAGCACCTTATTGAAGCATTCGGCCATATTGCTTGTCATTTGACCGTATCTCTGACCATCTTCATCAAAAGCACGTGCCCAGTTGTTCTGATGTTCAGTGTGCCTATTGAGAAAGTCTTGACCTCCGGGATCAAGTTTTTTGTGTGCCAGCAATTTGTGGTACAAAGTGGCGAACCGTTTGTCAGAGAAAGCGAGACAACAATCTTGAAGATCATCGGCCAACTCCTTAAGGCCACATGCCCTTTAGAAGTTCGAACAAAAGTACATCATGCACCATCTATGGTGCAACGGAGCATGCCTAGGAATGTCAATATCCACCACATTAAGAATTCCTGGATGCTGATCCAATATGACACAAATTTCCTTCTCAGCGGGTAACACCTTTGTCCTCAAAAGACGCAAAAACCACTCCAGGTTGTCATTGTTCTCCACCTCAACCAAAGCAAATGCCAATGGCAACACCCGGTTATTTGCATCACTTGCTATCGCAACCAACAAGGTCCCCTTGTATTGTCCGGTCAAGAACGTGCCATCAATGGCGATGACCGGCCTACAGTGTTCAAAAGCCCTCACGCATTGCTCGAACGCTCAAAATGCACGGCCAAATACTCAGACTTTCCTTCTGTCATGATCCGTTGTTTTTTCCCCATGAGGCTTGACCACATGAACCATGCCCGTGTTTGTGGCGGCCATGGCCAACAACAATCTAGGGATTCGGTTATATGCTTCCTCCCAACTGCCATACAACATCTTAAATGCGGCTTGCTTCGCCTTTCATGCCTTCCCGTACTTCACTTTGTAATGAAAGATGGCTTTCACAAGGTCAATGATATGTTGGATGCTCATTGTTGGAAGTGTGGAAATTGAGTTGGAGAGCCTATAAGCGATGAACTCGGATGTGAGTTGTCTGTGGTCTTGGGACACAACCTTGCCATCCACCCTTTTGCCTCGGCACATGTGAGTTGCCACACAACTCACTACGTGCCAAGTGGGACCTCCTTTCCATGGTTTTGCACGCACAATCCATAGACATTTTTCATCATCTTCACATGCACATGCAACCGTGTAGCGCACTTTGACGTCCGAGTGCACCACCTTGTGTGGACGATAATGCGTAACCGAGTAGTTGTCGAGCCACATCTTCAACTCCAAGAAGGTTTGGAACTTAGACCCTTTAGCAATCCCGTTCTTGCCATCATTCAAATCACGGTGAAAGCTTGGCCTAACCCCAAGAGATATACCTTGGCCACCATCTACCACAACTTCATCCGCGAGACTAACATCCTTGAACAATGTAGTCCGATGATCCCGACCGAATACCTTCTCGAAACCTTCGACCTCCTTCATCGTGAACCCCTCCTCATCAACTTGTTCATCTGGACCTTCGTCATCCGAATCCGATGCATAGCCACAGGAATAAGGGATGGAATGGTCCATTGTCTCTTGCAAATGATATTTGTCGAGATCACCCACATTGTTGTCATGGAGATCAACTTCATTGTCATCGTCCGCATACTCATCATTCTCCTCTTGCAAAGCTTCATTTTAATTGTTTGGAAAATGGCTCAATGTTGGCCTCACTTCTTGGGTCATATGAGGTTCAACAATTTCATCTCGGTTCAAGGGTGGGGGGCTACTAGGAACCAAAGGGGAGGGGTTCCGATTCAAGTCCAAATGCAAACTTGAATCAACCTTCTTCGTTGCAAATAACTCAAAAGCCTTGTCTAGTGATTCGGCCACCATCTCCTTGTATGCAACCCAACGTTGCTCCGAGTTGACACGCATTGTCTTCCAACGGATGTGCATTCCAAAACCTACATTATGCTTTCCCTCCAACTCAACAATATCACTAGGGTCCATCCAATTCAAATCTTTCCTCAATTGTTGCAAAAGCTCTGCATAGCTAGGACTATTATCAAACACCATGTCAACCTCATCCGGGTCCGGTTCAATATTGCCTTTCAAGAAGGCGTCTTTGTCCCCATGATGAACAAACACACATGTTCTTCTCATCCCTATAAGCATTCAAACAACACAACGTAACATTTCTTCCATGAGTACTAATCCAAAGATTAACACGGAAAACCCTAACATATATATGAAACAACAACCATAAGCCTAACCCTAACCCTAGCACCAACATATATATGAAACAACAACCATAACCCTAACCCTAACCATTACCCTAACTCTAACCATAACCCTAACATACTAACAAGCCTAATAATAGGAAATTGGCAAACAAGCATCTCACATATCAATGCAAATCTCAAGATCCATACAAAACTAGGGTTTTTTTCCAGTAAAAAAAACTAGGGTTTCCCCAAACTAGCAACAAATGACCAATTTGTTAATATTACTTGGATCAAAAGAAGGGGATCGGAGAAGATTACCTTGAGGGAGGGAAGGAGTTCGAAATCCACGGACAAAAACTTCAGATTTATAGGATTTGGGGAAGGATTTGAGAGGGGGAGAGAGGGGGAGAGGGGGCAGATCTCGGGTGGGGGTGGGGGGGGGGGGGAGTGGGGCCCGGCCAACTAGTAACAAATAGTGCAACGTCTAAGGGCTAGGCGCTGCACATTACATGTGTGGCGCCTAGCTCTAAGGCGTTGCACTGATGGGTGTGGGCCCAGGGGCTGCCACGATGGACAGAGGTGCAACGCCCCCGAGATAGGCGCTGCACCGTAGGGTGTGGCGCCTGCGTGTCGGGCGCCACACAAAAAGGTCAGCGGTGTGAAATAGTTTTACGGATAGTTCATTCTGTGATCTGATTTCGTCCCCAGGTTAAAATTGTCAAATTTGCACAATGCACGTACTAGTTAATTAACGAGGTCCGGTCCACATTTTTCGAGTAGTGAACCTTGACGCTCCTCGATCCAAGGCATCCATCCGCGTGATTACCTGCGTTTGCAGTGCAGGGGAGTGCATTTCTCACTGACTGCATCATCTCCTAGGGTACTTATCGGCTCTCTGAAACGCTGCATGTGTCGAGAGTACATACGCTGCATGTGTCGGGAGTACATGATGATCGATGGCACCATAACTATGGCATGCACGCAGGGAGACGCAGAGGGCATCCCATGATTATCCTCGAGGTACTACTACTCCATAGTGTGGGCACATAGTACTGGTACGACGACCACGTAGCATTAGCTGTTCGTTCCATTAGTTAGTATTTTATAAGTTGTCTCAAAGCTGCTCCATTTCTGTAGCAAGCAAAGACCTCATGAGCTAGTAGCCATGAAAGATCTCTCATGAGCAACCTGCCAGCTATCAACTCCCCCTGGATCTTCCCCCTGGCACATGATCCACTGATCCGATCGGGTAAAAAGGAGGAAAAAGGTCTCATGCTACGTAGCACTAGCTTCAAGTGTCCGAAGACCGTGACCAGAGAACCAAAGGCTTGAACCAGTTTTCGCTTTTCTCGGCTGTCACGCACTGCACTAGGCCGGCCGCTAGCTAATGATCGAGCTACGTACAAAACAAATCAGCCACCAACTGCATGCATGCAGAGCAGTTTTTTGCTGGCGCGCTGGGGCCGGACGATCGAATCCGTCTCAAGAGGCAGCAGCGAGCGCAGCTAGGTCGAGACATAGGATCCCTTTACGCATTGACGGGGGCTGCAGCGCGGCCCAGGGCGCCTGCCCTGCGTTTCGTGCCGTGGCAGCCAACCTGCCCTACGTGCAGGCCGGCGCGTCACGTACACCGGGTCGTCGTCGCTCGCTGCCTGCGCCGGGCCGGCGGAGAGAAACGGTCAAGGTTGATGTCGCTTCGGCCGGTCGTTCGGTCTTGTCCAGCCCTGCCCGACGTGAACCTGAACCCAATCAATCACGCACCCGCATGGCCGCATCCGTTCATAACCGGTACTCCTATTACTATCATCCATGGTTCCGTGGCCATGTGTGGGCCGATGGTCCAGCAGAGCGAGCATCTCATCAGTCATCAGTGGGTGATGCGCCTTCAGCTGGATGATCGATCACTCGATCAGGTCTTGCTCATCATGGAAATCTCTGAAGCTGCCAGGCACACATGGATGATGGTCCATGCATCAACCTGCATCGCTCCAGCCAACCCAAGAATCATCACCCCGACCTGACCTGACTGTGACTCCGTCCAAAAAGGAAAGGGGAAGAATCATCACCCTAGAACCAACTCAGCCGGGCAGGGCAGGACCGCAGTGCATCGCCGTCCCCGGCCGCCACGGTGCCACCCTCGCTCTCGTTCAAAAGCCGCGCAATGAAATGAATTTTTTTTGGTGGGGCATCTCGCACACTGAAGGATTGGGCCCTCCGCTAGCCCGTTTTGTTCGCATCTGCCGCACAGTGCAGAATCCAAGAAAAAGCCCACGCCACTCCATCACACCAAGCCTCGATGACCCTCTGCTGAATTCATCGATCGACTGGGCGCGGTGCGGTGCGGTGCAGTGCCGCGGGCTCTTTCACTATTTTGACCTTTTTATAAAACTTTAGCACGAAATGAACTTCACATAAAACTATTTCACGATCTGATCTTTTTGATAACGCCACAAGCCGTGGCGTTTCTTTTCTATTTGGAAACGCCGAACTAGCCAGCGTTGCTCCACTTCATAAACAAGCGGCAAATGTGAACAAGCTAGTTGAAACGCCAACCACGTCAACCCCATTGGCGTTTCATGTTTGGGCAGCAACGCCAACCCTCTTGGCGTTTCCAGCAACGCAACATACTTTGGCGTTTCTGTCTTGCCACGTAACGTCTCGACCAGGCCAGCAACGCGGGCTAGTTTGGCATTTTCATATAGTGCAGCAACGTCACAGCATGTGACGTTTCTAAAAAAGTCAGATCGTGAAATAATTTTGTGTGAAGTTTATTTTATGCTAAAGTTTTCTCAAAAGGCCAGAACAGTGAAAAGGTCCCAGTGCCGCCGGCGAATAATTTGCGAAACTGCTGTGCAGCCGAAACTGCACAGACGACATACAGCCGACAACCATATCTAACGGTGCACCAGTGCTGCTTCCCTGCATCGTATGGTGTGATCGGCAGCGTCGTCCACAAATCGGCTATCTAGCGTCGTGTGTATAGCACTGCTGATTAATTTGCTTGATGATTGATCGTCGCGCCCCTGCGCCGGCCGCACGATCGAGGCAGGCAGAGACGAGGGAATTGTTGGCACCGGGATTGTGCGGCCTGAGTCGCAATGATTCACCTGCCTTGCCTGCTCGGTCAGACCAGACGACGACGAGAGACGAGCCGCAGCGAGCAGCGGAGCACTAGGCTAGGCTGCAAAACAATGAAAGCTGCAGGTCGGGTGCAGCCCGCAATGCGGCTCTGCAAATATTCTGACCCTGTGTGTATCCGTGAATATTCGGTATTCTGCTCATGGCTGCTCTGTCAGAGAGAATGATTACCTCTCACGGTGGCCTGTGATCTGTGAACTGCAACGCAACGTGTAAGGGCATATACAATAGTTGATAAGATAGTCTTATCTTAAGTCTTGCATGTAATTTAGAGATGATAAAAAAATTTGTCTACAATGGGTCATCTCTTAGCCTTATCTTCAATAACTAGCAATTCCTAAAAATGTGGTGAAATATATTGTGCTGAGAGATCACCTCTTGTCTTCTCTTAAATAAGAGAAGACAAACCTTTTCTTATGAGTTCTCTCTCCTCCACCTCATCATCTATCCTACGTGGCACTCTTAAGATAGCACCATTGTACATGCCCTAAAGGGAATCACGTTGTTTCTCATTTTCTCAATTATTTTTTCTCTCTTTTGGCCCGTCACGAACCATTCGGCCCGCATTCGGCCCAGAAGTCTAATATGAAAAGGACTCGAATGAAGCCAATGAAGGCAGGTAGGGCTTTTCTTTCCTTTGTTTTAGGATTGGCAAAAAAGAGGACGGCTGCCTTGGCTTCAAAGCTGCTAGAGAGTGTGCTCTTATCACTACATGGACGCGAGAGAAATTTCTCGAAGGTAGAATTAAAGGGATTAGGCATTACTGGTGTTAGCAACGAAGAGTGTTTGCAAGAGAAGGTTGCCCAGTTAAGACATGAACGGGGGGCATGCCAGGATAATAGTAAAAGAAAGGGACCTACCTCCGTCTCGCTTGAAACACTCGCCTTAGCAAGCCGGTACAGTATGGCAATTTTGGGAAGGTTTTATGGTTTTTATCAGTTTTATTTTATTTTATTTTGTTTTTTATTTCCCCCCTTTTTAAAATACAAATCAAATTTTATTTAAATACATGTTTCGGTTTTTCGACATACAAGTTTAACATTTTTCAATTACACGTTAAACAATTTTCAAGTACACATGAATAGTTTTTAATACGCATTTTTTTCCAGATACACGTTTAACACTTTTCGAACACATGTTTGATGATTTTTTTTCATATATGGTGTACAGTTTTTAACACACATTGAATACTCCCTCCATCCCAAAATGCAAGACCATTTTTTTTGTTAGTGCCAACAATGATATTACATTTTTAGATGAAGGCAGTATTTTTTTTATAAATTTCAAGAACATTTTTTAAACGTGCAAAGCAGTTGTTAAGAGTGATATTTAAAAAATTCATAGACAGTTTTTGATTGGTACGATTTTTTAAAAACAGTTACACACACTTTTTTTGCATTTTTTAAAATGGTCGGTAATGTCACAAACATTGTTTGAAACATGATTTTTTTTAAAAAAATTGCGACAAAACATTTTTTTTGGATGATACGGAACCTGCGATATTGAGGGGATAAATACCAACTAATCAAGAGACATAAGGCAATCCACAAAGCAATTGATCATGATCAAATTTGTAAGCCCACTTGGATATTGAGCATTTACCCATAAGCATAGAATTATTTTTAATAAGTAGTTGTAGATGCAACTTCATTAAAGAGAATCTGATAAAGCTATAAACATCTTCCATGATCTTATTTCTTTCATTCTTGCTCGAGCCGGAATTAGGCGGAGATTTTTTTTTACATTGTATAATCATTCCTTATTTATTCTACAAACAATATATAATGCGTGAATATTTGTAAATGCCACAATTCATGCTATAAACATCTTTCAAAAGTTGCTTTAACATTCTTTTCACATGCATGAGCCTGTATTAAATGTGCGATTGAAAATTGAAGTAAATTAGTAGTTGGTATATATATGTATTTATAATATTTCAAACATATAAAAATTACTGGACTGGACCACTATCAGTTTAGGCATTTCAAATATTTGGTATCAGGGATTATTCGGTCGTCCGCTCATGGTTGCTCTTGCTAGAAAGAATGATCTGTTCTCATGGTTACCTATAAGCTGCAATACAACGTGTTAGGAAATTGCATTGTTTCTCATCTTCCCAATCCTTTTTTCCTTCTCTTTCGGCTCAATCAAACTATTGGGCCTACATTAGGACAAGGACTCAAACGAATGATGCAGCAAAAAGGCCTCGGAAACACTGGCAAAACCTATTCAGCGCTTGAAGCGCCCCTTAAAGGGAGCAACTGAAGAGCGCTTGTGATCACTTGGGATGGGCAGGCTCACTTGGGATGGGTTGAGAGCGCGCCACTAGGTATGCTTTCAGCCGCTGCCACGTGTCGCACTCTGTGCGCTTCCTCCGGATTTTGTCTTTTTTGCACGTGGTTTCGGCTTTTTAGATGGTATTTTCCAATTTTTCTTTGGCTTTTCGGTTTTTCACCGGACTTCTTTAGCTTTTCGACCAAATTTTTTTGGGAACTATTATTTTTTGTGAAAAAGCATGTTTTCTTTTTTTTTCCCCTTTTCGCGAGGTGCGCGGTTTTGCTTACACGAGAGGCACGGCCGTGCCTCTTGAAAATGAAAAAAAACACGTTTTTTTTTCTTCCGCGAGAGGCACGGTTTTGCTTCTGCGAGAGGCATGGTTTACTTCCGTGAGAGGCACGGCCATGCCTCTCGGAAAGGTTTTTTTTTCTGCGAGAGGCACGGTTTTGCTTCTGCGAGAGGCATGGTTTTGCTTCCGCGGGAGGCATGGCCGTGCCTCTCGGAAATGAAAAAAATGTGTTTTCTCTTTTGTTTTTCCTTTCGTGAGAGGCACAGTTTTGCTTCCGCGAAAGGCATGATTTTTCTTTCGTGAGAGGCACGGCCATGCCTCTTAGAAATAAAAAAACATGTTTTCTCTTTTTTTTTCATGAGAGACATGATTTTGCTTCCGCGAGAGGCACGGTTTTACTTCCGGAAGGGGCACAGTCATGCCTCTCGGAAGCGGCTCCCAGTCTGGTTTTTCGTTTGTTTTTTCCATGAAAAAAAGTTCGTCAAAACCTATCAACATGGGATTACTTTTGAAGATCTCAACATGAGGAATCCCACAGTGAAAATGGGTCGAGAATTGGACGCGCGCTTTAAGAGATAATTCGTTTTGAATAAACGAATCTATGAAAAAAGGGAAAACTTCCAGGTTGCTACAAGTGGCGCACATGCTGCATCCACTTATTGCAACCTGGGGAGGTGTAAGTGATCTTTGAAAAAAGTACTCAAATTACTGATTTCGGAGTTGACCGGTCGATCGGTATGACCAGCTAACCGTTGACTATCCAACTGGTTGCCCGTTTAATTTGCAACAAAAACATAGTTTCTAAAAAAATCATAAGTTTGAAAAGTTCCCAAACTTCAAAAAAATATTCATTGAATTCAAAGCAAGTTCACAAATTTTGAATAAAAGTTCATGAATTAGGAAAAAGTTCATCGATTTTGAAAAAATAAATTGAAGAACTGAAAAAACTCAACAATTCTGGATAAAGTTCGTATATTTGAAAAAATCATCCATTTTCTAAAAAGAGTTCATCAAAATTTGGAAAAAGTTTTACAAATTTGAAAAATGTCCATCGATTTGAAAAAAAATCATCTATTATGGAAAAGAGTTCAGAAATTTGAAAAGCTTTCATGAAACCTAAAATTCAAAAGTTATGAGAATAAAGACAACAAAACCCCCAGAAATAAAACAATACAATAGACCGATTCCGAGAATAAAATCTAAAGAAAAAACGACTGTATGGTCCAACCCATTTAAAACAACGCAAGGGCGGGCTGTGTGCTCTGTTTGCACAATAAACCTAGAACTGGCGCTTAAGGCGCCAAATAGGTGCCACCGCGCTTAATGCCGATGTGGTACATGGCGCATCCACTCTGTATTCATTGATTTTGAAAAAGTTTCGTATATTTGTAAAAAGTTCATGAATTTGAAAAATATTTGATGTTTTTAAAAAATCATTTTCTTATAATCACGTTTTTTTTAAAAATCGTGATTTTGTTTTGATTTGATGATTATTTTCGTTTCTTTGTGAACTTTTTTCATTTTTTGTTAACACTTTTTTAATAAGTTGATGAACTTTTTCTTCAAAATCGATGAACTTTGCTTTCTCAAAATCAATGAATATTTTCAAATTTGTGAAATTTTCACATTGATAAATTTTTCTCGAATTTGTTAACCTTTCTCATAATTTTATGAACTTTTTCAAATTTTTAATAATTTAAAATCGATTCAGTTTTCTCGAAGATATGTTTTTTTTTTCAAATTTCGGAACATTTTATATTCGTGAACTACTTTTTCAAATTCATGAACATTATTTTAAGTTCACATGGACTTTCTCTATTTTTTCCGAGAAAATGAATTTATAAATTTATTTTATAGATAAAAATCCAGAGTCTTGAGTTTCTTCCTTGTTTAGCGCGTCTAGCCGAGCGAAGCGCCAAGTTGTGCCTCGGCCCATTACGCTTGTGCGCGAGTGCCCGACGTGTGTGCGCAGTTGCGCACGCCTTAGCGAGCTGACCGAGTGTAGCGTTTTTGGATAGGTCCTACATATCCGCACGGACCGGTTTAGTACCTTCTGTTTATATATCATTTTTTCCTGTTTTACATTATTTATTTTATATTGTTTCTCTAATGGTTTTTATCGTTTTTCTTTCATTTTTACATTATGTTTTTTCTTCAAAGACATGTCGACTATTGTTTAAATATAAATTGAGAATTTTCATATAAAGGTAAACATTTCTCTGCTACACACTTAACCTTTTCTTAGTACACATTGAACATTTTTTTAATACACCTTAAACGTTTTTTAGATGCACCTTCAACATTTTTCGAACATATGTTGAACATTATTTGAATACACCATGTATATTTATTTAAAATACATTGAATGAGTTTAATAAATTTCATGAAAATTCCTTTGAACTTCCAAATTGTTGTTAACTATTTGAACATCATTTCAATGCCACGACCAGTTATTGAATGGTATGAAACGTTTCTGTAATATCGCATGTATTTTTTAATGTTTTATAAAAGTAATCTAAAAATGTTTTGATCATATTTTGAAATGCATGAAAATATGTTTAATGATATATGTTTTCTAAATTAGGCGTTTTTTAAAATTTGTATAAACATTTTTCAAAACATGAACATGTTCTCAATAATGTTAACATTTGTAAATGTCATGGACATTTACTGCAAAAAAGACAGCAGTGATACTACTAGGAAGTACAGTTTCAATATTGCCCATACGTAATCCTTTATATAGACGTCGACGCGGATGTACACTAAGTAATGTGTGATGAATTATTTTACAAAGTTAAGTAATTTAATTTTAGGGATATGTATATTTAACATATTAAAATGGGACATTTACATCTGTGCCCCTAACTCGAACCCACTACTCAGATTTGCCCCTAATTTTGAAGAATGCTCAAATGGGACATACATAATTTACCAAAACTGCGCCCACTTCTTTTGGACAATATGCAACTCTCGCCAGCAGTCCTTTTCGCACGGGCCTGCCAATCATAGCGTTTTTCTTAAAAACAATATATTTTTTGCACTCGCCCGCATGTCCATGACCATATGTTGGAATATTTTCCTTTCCTTTTTTACAGTTATATTTTTATATTATTAATGTCTCTCATTTCATTTTTATCTTTCCTTTTATCCAGTTCTTCCGTGTAATATTTTTATTTCTCTGGTTTATTTTGACATTATCCATTTTTCTCCTTTTCCCCGCTCTTCTTTTTTTCTTGTTCTTTCCACGTTTCAATTCGTTTACTTTAATTTTATTTCTTTCTTCATTTTTCTCAGTTTAATTTATTTTATACCTTTTAAAAGGTCACACTTTTTGTAAGAAAAGACATAAGTTTCTTATGTTTCTTTTCTTGTTTCTTTTTTGAATTATTCCTTTTCATGAACACTTATGTTTTATAATGTTAAAAATACACGAACCTTTTTGCGGGAAATATATAATGTTTTTTTGATAATTATTGAACATTTTATAAACTTGCATGAACATTAAAAAAAGGTTCATCGTGTACTAAAAAGTACCCTGCATATTAAAGAATTGGATACCTTGTTTTTAAGAAATGCTCCTCATATATTCAATAACTCTACATTTTGTATTATTAATATTAGATGATATTCCGGGAGTTGCTGTGGGAATTGGTTGCAATATATTTTAGTGAGATTTGATTTGTGAAATATGAATATTTAGATCAATAACATGTGAACCAGAATTAAAAATACATACCACTTATATATTTGATTATGTATATTGGTAAAAAATTGAATATAAGTAGAATAATAGAATACAAAAATTGTCCCATGCATGACTGCATGTGGTGGTGGGTCTTTTTCCATGTGTAGTCGCATGTTGATGTGAGTCTTATCCCATCCATAATTATATGATGATGTGGCATACTTGCATATTGAGAGAAATAAGTCAGTGGGATCACTCTCATATGTATACATGATTCACGTGCTTTAAAAAAATTCCTTTGTATTAAAAATCCGTCATGTATTATAAAAAATTAGAAGCTTATTTAAAAATGACCGTGTTTCTTTAAACAACTATCATGTATTAAGAATATGTTCATCATATTTTTTTAAACTACTAATCATGTTATGAAATTACAATACGATTTTTTTTTAAAAAAAATACACAATGATCATTTTATGGATATATGACATATATTTTTATGATAGTATATACTTTTATCATCTATACCCCTATATAGTGTGCGAATAACTTTGAAAGTTGGTCGTTGGATGAAGCCAATCCGACGGTACAGAGATGGCAAATCCGAGCACTACTAGCCGTTGGATATTATCTACATTCCACCATATTCTGCCACATGTACAATCTAGAAGACTCCATTGTTGAACTTAAGCATAATGCACAAACCTCAAAACACAAACACTTCTCCTTTGTTCTCTAGAATCTTCCATATCTTAATTGCCCAAACTTTTTTTTCTAAATGAATTGCCACTTTTTGTTTTTACTTTATACTTTGCAATGCACAATTCCATGAATCTTAAAATAGAATTTTTTTTTAATAAAACGAATTGATTTTGGATGAGATGAACTATAAGAATTAAACGAACATCTACATCATGCATATATGACTCAAAACTTACATGATATAGTGTGGTATTTATTCATAATTTGGTTACCAAATCTCATGCGTGCAATGCACGTGTACCTTACTAGTAGTCTATTGTGCCAATTTTTATATGTTGTGTGGATGTTTGCATGTGATGCTATAGGAGATAGTCCACTTGGTGAGCAATTTTTTTCATATGTGTACTCTTATAGATCTTTATCATAGTCTTTTATCATAATATAAGGACTTCATGCTAATTTTTAGTTACCTTTGACAACATTTTTATATACTATGGTGAAAACATAAATAAAAATTATTACATAAAAATGGTGATTTTCATTCACCATTAGTCATAAAAATTATTTAATAAAGGTGTTGTACAAACTTAAAATGGAAATGATCTCAAATGTTTACTTGCATAGGGATTTTGTGGATATCTATATGCAATGTTATGGGAGATAGTCTACTTGGTGAACAATTATTTTATATTTTATCTGTAATCTTCATATAATTTATCATAGTCTATTGTGCCGATATTAGAACTCCTTGCCAAATTTTATTTAGTTTTACAACATTTGACTATTCTAGCATTTGTTTTTCTATTAAATAGCCAGACATACTGCTAAAATAAATATTATTACACGAAAATGGTGAATTGAATTAGCATTCTTTCCTAAAATGTTTAATAAAGGGTTAGTAAATTTTTTGAAGAGGAAATGAGTTCAGATGGTTAGTACGAAAGGTTCTGTGGATATTTGTATGTGATGTTATGAAAGACAGTCTACTTGGTGAACCATCGTTATTTCTCCTATGTGTATTTTCTTAGATTTTTTATCATAATCTATTCTCACAATATTATTACTCCTTGCCAAATTTTAGTTATTTTTAAAAAACATTTAGATGTTCTTTCATTTTAAGCATGCTTAATGAAGGGGTAGTAAAAAATTGAAGTAGAAATAAGCTAAAATGGTGACTACTCAAAAAGTTTCCTCATGTAATAATGTGAAGCACAAATCTATACCAAGTAGTAATACTCACACAAAAAATCCAGAGAAGAACAATGATGGATTGCTTACGGGTAGATCTATTTTGAGCATCACAAATCCTATACCAAGCATCTTTCAAACTTTCTCCACCTCTTTGTTTAAAATTGAGTACTTCATGTTCGGGGGAAACGGTGACAATAGATGAAATAGCCATAATAGCAACACAAGCAAAGATAGTAACACAAATATTTTTGGTATTTTTTGGATTTTTGGCAAACACACAGAAGAAGGCAAACAAAAAGGCAAAAGGCAAAGAAGATAAAACAAGCAAAAATGATGTGTTTCAGCGAAGGCACCTGATTTGTTAGGTGATGTCTCCCCAACAATGTAGCTAGAAATTCTTTTCCTACTTGTGATAGGTGTTGGGTTTCCTCAAAGAGGAAGGGTAAAGTAGTATAGTAGAAGACATTATTTTCCTCGATTAAGAACCAAGGTTATCAAACCAGAAGAAGGCACCACACCAGCAATGTGAACAATACCTGCACACACACACAACAATTGCTTGCACCCAACAAAGGCAAGGGGGCCATCACTCCCCTTTTTCTTGCCAGTTGCAAGATTAAAACTAATAGTGACAGCCAAACAAAAAGAAAACACGTGAAGCAATTGTAGGATTCTTAGTATAAATGGATAATGGACCCGGGGGCCATAGGTTCACTACATGCATCTCTCTGATAGCATAGCAACGGTGGGTAAACAAATTATTCTTGGGCAACTGATAGAATTGCGCATAGTTATGATGGTCATGCAAAGGCACAATCAATATATAGGTATTACGTTCGTGACAAGTAGACCTTTAATCCAATTGCATCTACTACTATTACTCCAACCCAAGACCACTATCCATCATGCATCTCACAGTATTAAGTTCATGATGAACAGAGTAACGCTTTAAGTAAGATGACATAATGTAGACAAAGTAAGACCAATCAATATGACTGAATCCCATCGTTTTATCCTTAGTAGCAACAATACAAATACGTGTCTTTGCCCCTCCTGTCATAGGCAAGATTACCGCAAGACTGTACCTACTACAAATCACCTCTTCCACTGAAGATAAATCAATCTAACTTGGCCAAAGTAGACGGATAGATCAAAGAGAAATACAAAGCTATAAAATTACGCAACAAATTAATCACAAGAGACTCAAATAATTTCAATGAATAATCCGAGCTATAAAATTATGCATCAAATAAATCTCAAGAGACTCAAATAATTTCAATGGATAACCTGCTCATAAACCACAATTCATCGGATCCCAACAAACACACCACAAAATATTACATCACATTGATCTTGGAAAAGATAATTGTATTGAGCATCAAAAGAGAGAGAAGGCCATCTAGCTACTACTATGGACCATAGGTCCTGAAGGAACTACTCACACATCATCATGGAGGCAGCAAGGTTGATGAATATAGCCTCCCCAATGATTCCCCCCTCTGATAGAGTACCAAAACATGGATCTAGCTGGGATCACGGAAGAACATAGGCTTGGGGTGGCATAAGAATTGTTTCGGGTCCCGCTCCGAGGGTTTCAGAATATATGTGAATTTAAGGCCAGGGATTAGGGCAAACAGAGCTACAAGTCAGGGGGCACACACCTATGTTGGGGAACGTTGCAGAAAATAAAAATTTTCCAACGGTTTCACCAAGATCCATCTATGAGTTCATCTAAGCAACGGGTGATACGAGTGCATCTACATACCTTTGTAGATCGCCAGCGGAAGCGTTCAAGAGAACGGGGATGATGGAGTCGTACTCGCCGTGATCCAAATCACCGATGACCAAGTCCCGAACGGATAGCACCTCCGCGTTCAACACACATACGGAGCGGATGACGTCTCCTCCTTCTTGATCCAGCAAGGGGAAAGGAGAGGTTGATGAAGATCCAGCAGCACAACGGCGTGGTGGTGGATGCAGCAGAGTTCCGGCAGGGCTTCGCCAAGCAACTACGGGAGGAGGAGGTGTACCAAGGGGAGAGGGAGGCGCCAAAACGTCAGGTGCGGCTGCCCTCCCTCCCCTCTCCTTTATATAGGCCCCCAGGAGGGCGCCGGCCCTAGAGATGGGATCTCTAGGGGGGGCGGCGGCCAAGGGGGGTGGAGTGCCCCCCAAGGCAAGTGGTGGCGCCCCCTCCCCTAGGGTTCCCAACCCTAGGCGCAGAGGGGGGCCCAGGGGGGGCGCACCAGCCCACCAGGGGCTGGTTCCCCTCCCACTTCAGCCCATGGGGCCCTCCGGGATAGGTGGCCCCACCCGGTGGACCCCCGGGACCCTTCCGGTGGTCCCGGTACAATACCGGTGACCCCCGAAACTTTCCCGGTGGCCGAAACTGCACTTCCTATATATAATTCTTTACCTCGGACCATTCCGGAACTCCTCGTGACGTCCGGGAACTCATTCGGGACTCCAAACAACTTTCGGTTTGCTGCATACTCATATTCATACAACCCTAGCGTCACTGAACCTTAAGTGTGTAGACCCTACGGGTTCGGGAGACACGTAGACATGACCGAGACGGCTCTCCGGTCAATAACCAACAGCGGGATCTGGATACCCATGTTGGCTCCCACATGCTCCTTGATGATCTCATCGGATGAACCACGATGTCGAGGATTCAATCAACCCCGTATACAATTCCCTTTGTCAAATGGTACGTTACTTGCCCAAGACTCGATCGTCGCTATCCCAATACCTCGTTCAGTCTCGTTACCAGCAAGTCACTTTACTCGTACCGTAATGCATGATCCTGTGGCCAGACACTTGGTCACTTTGAGCTCATTATAATGATGCATTACCGAGTGGGCCCAGAGATACCTCTCCGTCATACGGAGTGACAAATCCCAGTCTCGATCCGTGTCAACCCAACAGACACTTTCGGAGATACCTGTAGTGCACCTTTATAGTCACCCAATTACGTTGTGACGTTTGGTACACCCAAAGCACTCCTACGGTATCCGGGAGTTACACGATCTCATGGTCTAAGGAAAAGATACTTGACATTGGAAAAGCTCTAGCAAAACGAACTACACGATCTTGTGCTATGCTTAGGATTGGGTCTTGTCCATCACATCATTCTCCTAATGATGTGATCCCGTTATCAACGACATCTAATGTCCATAGTCAGGAAACCATGACTATCTGTTGATCAACGAGCTAGTCAACTAGAGGCTTACTAGGGACATATTATGGTCTATGTATTCACACGTGTATTACGATTTCCGGATAATACAATTATAGCATGAATAAAGACAATTATCATGAACAAGGAAATATAATAATAATCCTTTTATTATTGCCTCTAGGGCATATTTCCAGCAGTCTCCCAGTTGCACTAGAGTCAATAATCTAGTTACATTGTGATGAATCGAACACCGATAGAGTTCTGGTGTTGATCATGTTTTGCTCGCGAAAGAGGTTTAGTCAACGGATCTGCGACATTCAGATCTGTATGTACTTTGCAAATATCTATGTCTCCATCTTGAACATTTTCACGGATGGAGTTGAAACGACGCTTGATGTGCCTGGTCTTCTTGTGAAACCTGGGCTCCTTGGCAAGGGCAATAGCTCCAGTGTTGTCACAAAAGAGTTTGATCGGCCCCGACGCATTGGGTATGACTCCTAGGTCAGTGATGAACTCCTTCACCCAAATTGCTTCATGTGCTGCCTCCAAGGCTGCCATGTACTCCGCTTCACATGTAGATCCCGCCACGACGCTCTGCTTGCAGCTGCACCAGCTTACTGCTCCACCATTCAACATATACACGTATCCGGTTTGTGACTTAGAGTCATCCAGATCTGTGTCGAAGCTAGCGTCGATGTAACCCTTTACGGCAAGCTCTTCGTCACCTCCATAAACGAGAAACATGTCCTTTGTCCTTTTCTGGTACTTCAGGATATTCTTGACCGATGTCCAGTGTTCCTTGTCGGGATTACTTTGGTACCTTCCTGCCAAACTTACGGCAAGGTTTACATCAGGTCTGGTACACAGCATGGCATACATAATAGATCCTATGGCTGAAGCATAGGGGATGACGCTCATCTCTTCTTTATCTTTTGCCGTGGTCGGGCATTGAGCCGAGCTCAATCTCACACCTTGCAATACAGGCAAGAACCCTTTCTTGGACTGATCCATTTTGAACTTCTTCAAAATCTTATCAAGGTATGTGCTTTGTGAAAGACCTATGAGGCGTCTCGATCTATCCCTATAGATCTTGATGCCTAATATGTAAGCAGCTTCTCTAAGGTCCTTCATTGAAAAACACTTATTCAAGTAGGCCTTAATGTTGTCCAAAAGTTCTATATCATTTCCCATCAAAAGTATGTCATCTACATATAATATGAGAAATGCTACAGAGCTCCCACTCACTTTCTTGTAAACGCAGTCTTCTCCATAAGTCTGCATAAACCCAAACGCTTTGATCATCTCATCAAAGCGAATGTTCCAACTCCGAGATGCTTGCACCAGCCCATAAATGGATCGCTGGAGCTTGCATACTTTGTTAGCATTCTTAGGATCGACAAAACCCTCCAGCTGCATCATATATAGTTCTTCCTTAAGATGCCCGTTAAGGAATGCCGTTTTGACGTCCATCTGCCATATCTCATAATCATAGTATGCAGCAATTGCTAACATGATTCAGACGGACTTCAGCTTTGCTACGGGAGAGAAAATCTCATCGTAGTCAACCCCTTGAACTTGCCGATAACCCTTAGCGACAAGTCGAGCTTTATAGATAGTAATATTACCATCTGCGTCCGTCTTCTTCTTAAAGATCCATTTGTTTTCTATCGCTCGCCGATCATCGGGCAAGTCTATCAAAGTCCATACTTTGTTTTCATACATGGATTCTATCTCGGATTGCATGGCTTCAAGCCATTTGTTGGAATCTGGGCCCGCCATCGCTTCTTCATAGTTTGAAGGTTCACCATTGTCTAACAACATGATTTCCAGGATGGGGTTGCCATACCACTCTGGTGTGGAACGTGTCCTTGTGGACCTACGAAGTTCAGTAGCAACTTGATCCGAAGTACCTTGATCATCATCATTAATTTCCTCTCCAGTCGGCGTAGGCACCACAGGAACATTTTCCTGAGCTGCACTACTTTCCAGTTCAAGAGGTAGTACTTCATCGAGTTCTACTTTCCTCCCACTTACTCCTTTCGAGAGAAACTCTTTTTCCAGAAAGGATCTGTTCTTGGCAACAAAGATCTTGCCCTCGGATCTTAAGTAGAAGGTATACCCAATAGTTTCCTTAGGGTATCCTATGAAGACGCATTTTTCCGACTTGGGTTCGAGCTTTTCAGGTTGAAGTTTCTTGACATAAGCATCGCATCCCCAAACTTTTAGAAACGACAGCTTAGGTTTCTTCCCAAACCATAATTCATACGGTGTTGTCTCAACGGATTTAGACGGAGCCCTATTTAAAGTGAATGTAGCTGTCTCTAGAGCGTATCCCCAAAATGATAGCGGTAAATCGGTAAGAGATATCATAGATCGCACCATATCCAATAGAGTGCGATTACGAGGTTCGGACACACCGTTACGCTGAGGTGTTCCAGGCGGCGTGAGTTGTGAAACGATTCCACATTTCCTTAAGTGTGTACCAAATTCATGACTTAAATATTCTCCTCCACGATCTGATCGTAGGAACTTTATCTTTCGGTCACGTTGATTCTCTACCTCATTCTGAAATTCCTTGAACTTTTCAAAGGTCTCAGACTTGTGTTTCATCAAGTAGACATACCCATATCTACTCAAGTCATCAGTGAGAGTGAGAACATAACGATATCCTCCGCGAGCCTCAACGCTCATTGGACCACACACATCAGTATGTATGATTTCCAATAAGTTGGTTGCTCACTCCATTGTTCCGGAGAACGGAGTCTTGGTCATTTTGCCCATGAGGCATGGTTCACATGTGTCAAATGATTCATAATCTAGAGACTCTAAAAGTCCATCAGCATGGAGCTTCTTCATGCGCTTGACACCAATGTGACCAAGGCGGCAGTGCCACAAGTATGTGGGACTATCGTTATCAACTTTACATCTTTTGGTATTCACACTATGAATATGTGTAACATTACGTTCGAGATTCATTAAGAATAAACCATTGACCATCGGGTCATGACCATAAAACATATCTCTCATATAAATAGAACAACCATTATTCTCGGATTTAAATGAGTAGCCATCTCGTATCAAACAAGATCCAGATACAATGTTCATGCTCAAACTTGGCACTAAATAACAATTATTCAGGTTTAAAACTAATCCCGTAGGTAAATGTAGAGGTAGCGTGCCGACGGCGATCACATCGACCTTGGAACCATTCCCGACGCGCATCGTCACCTCGTCCTTCACCAGTCTCCGCTTATTTCGCAGCTCCTGCTATGAGTTACAAATATGAGCAACGACACCGGTATCAAATACCCAGGAGTTACTATGAGTACTGGTAAGGTACACATCAATTACATGTATATCAAATATACCTTTAGTGTTGCTGGCCTTCTTGTCCGCTAAGTATTTGGGGCAGTTCCGCTTCCAGTGACCCTTCCCTTGCAATAAAAACACTCAGTCTCAGGCTTGGGTCCATTCTTTGACTTCTTCCCAGCAACTGGCTTACCGGGCGCGGCAACATCCTTGCCGTCCTTCTTGAAGTTCTTCTTGCCCTTGCCCTTCTTGAACTTGGTGGTTTTATTGACCATCAACACTTGATGTTCTTTCTTGATTTCTACCTCTGCTGACTTCAACATTGAAAATACTTCAGGAATAGTTTTCACCATCCCCTGCATATTGTAGTTCATCACAAAGCTCTTGTAGCTCGGTGGGGGCGACTGAAGGATTCTGTCAATGACCGCCTCGTCCGGGAGGTTAATGTCTAGCTGGGACAGGCAGTTGTGCAATCCAGACATTTTGAGTATGTGCTCACTGACAGAACTATTTTCCTCCATCTTACAACTGTAGAACTTGTCGGAGACTTCATATCTCTCGACCCGGGCATGAGCTTGGAAAACCATTTTCAGCTCCTCGAACATCTCATATGCTCCGTGTTGCTCAAAACGCTTTTGGAGCCCCGGTTCTAAGTTGTAAAGCATGCTGCATTGAATGAGGGAGTAATCATCAGCACGTGACTGCCAAGCGTTCATAACGACTTGGTTCTCTGGGATGGGTGCTTCAGCTAGCAGTACTTCTAGGACATATGCTTTCTTGGCAGCTATGAGGATGATCCTCAGGTTCTGGACCCAGTCCGTATAGTTGCTGCCATCATCTTTCAGCTTGGTTTTCTCTAGGAACGCGTTGAAGTTCATGTTGACATGAGCGTTGGCCATTTGATCTACAACACATATTTGCAAAAGTTTTAGACTAAGTTCATGATAATTAAGTTCATCTAATCAAATTCTTTAATGAACTCCCACTCAGATTAGACATCCCTCTAGTCATCTAAGTGTTACACGATCCGAGTCGAATAGGCCGTGTCCGATCATCACGTGAGACGGACTAGTCATCATCGGTGAACATCTCCATGTTGATCATATCTTCCATACGACTCATGTTCGACCTTTCGGTCTCTGTGTTCCGAGGCCATGTCTGTACATGCTAGGCTCGTCAAGTTAACCCTAAGTGTTTTGCATGTGTAAAACTGTCTTACATCCGTTGTATGTGAACATAGGAATCTATCACACCCGATCATCACATGGTGCTTCGAAACGACGAACTTCAGCAACGGCGCACAGTTAGGGGGAACACTTTCTTGAAATTGTTATAAGGGATCATCTTATTTACTACCTTCGTTCTAAGTAAACAAGATGCATAAACATAATAAACATCACATGCAATTATATAATAGTGACATGATATGGCCAATATCATATAGCTCCTTTGATCTCCATCTTCGGGGCTCCATGATCATCTTCGTCACCGGCATGACACCATGATCTCCGTCATCATGATCTCCATCATCGTGTCTTCATGAAGTTGTCAAGCCAACGACTACTTCTACTTCTATGGCTAACACGTTTAGCAATAAAGTAAAGTAATTTACATGGCGTTCTTCAATGCACGCAGGTCATACAAAAAATAAAGACAACTCCTATGGCTCCTGCCGGTTGTCATACTCATCGACATGCAAGTCGTGATTCCTATTACAAGAACATGATCTCATACATCACAATATATCATTCATCATCCATCACAACTTTTGGCCATATCATATCACAAGACAATTGCTGCAAAAACAAGTTAGACGTCCTCTAATTGTTGTTGCATCTTTTACGTGGCTGCAATTGGGTTCTAGCAAGAACGTTTTCTTACCTACGAATAACCACAACGTGATTTTTGTCAACTTCTATTTACCCTTCATAAGGACCCTTTTCATCGAATCCGCTCCAACTAAAGTGGGAGAGACAGACACCCGCTAGCCACCTTATGCAACTAGTGCATGTCAGTCGGTGGAACCTGTCTCACGTAAGCGTACGTGTAAGGTTGGTCCGGGCCGCTTCATCCCAAAATACCGCTGAAGCAAAATAAGACTAGTAGCGGCAAGCAAGTTGACAATATCTACGCCCAAAACAGTTTTGTGTTCTACTCGTGCAATAGAGAACTAGGCATAGACCTAGCTCATGATGCCACTGTAGGGGAACGTTGCAGAAAATAAAAAATTTCCTATGGTTTCACCAAGATCCATCTATGAGTTCATCTAAGCAACGAGTGATAGGAGTGCATCTACATACCTTTGTAGATCGCGAGTGGAAGCATTCAAGAGAACGGGGATGATCGAGTCGTACTCGCCGTGATCCAAATCGCCGATGACCAAGTGCCGAACGGACAGCACCTCCGCGTTCAACACATGTACAGAGCGGATGACGTCTCCTCCTTCTTGATCCAGCAAGGGGAAAGGAGAGGTTGATGAAGATCCAGCAACACGACGGCGTGGTGGTGGATGCAGCAGAGTTCCGGCAGGGCTTCGCCAAGCAACTACGGGAGGAGGAGGTGTACCAAGGGGAGAGGGAGGCGCCAAAACTTCAGGTGCGGCTGCCCTCCCTCCCCTCTCCTTTATATAGGCCCCCAGGAGGGCGCCGGCCCTAGAGATGGGATCTCTAGGGGGGGCGGCGGCCAAGGGGGGTGGAGTGCCCCCCAAGGCAAGTGGTGGCGCCCCCTCCCCTAGGGTTCCCAACCCTAGGCGCAGAGGGGGGCCCAGGGGGGGCGCACCAGCCCACCAGGGGCTGGTTCCCCTCCCACTTCAGCCCATGGGGCCCTCTGGGATAGGTGGCCCCACCCGGTGGACCCCCGGGACCCTTCCGGTGGTCCCGGTACAATACCGGTGACCCCCGAAACTTTCCCGGTGGCTGAAACTGCACTTCCTATATATAATTCTTTACCTCGGACCATTCCGGAACTCCTCGTGACGTCCGGGAACTCATTCGGGACTCCAAACAACTTTCGGTTTGCTGCATACTCATATTCATACAACCCTAGCGTCACTGAATCTTAAGTGTGTAGACCCTACGGGTTCGGGAGACACGTAGACATGACCGAGACGGCTCTCCGGTCAATAACCAACAGCGGGATCTGGATACCCATGTTGGCTCCCACATGCTCCTTGATGATCTCATCGGATGAACCACGATGTCGAGGATTCAATCAACCCCGTATACAATTCCCTTTGTCAAATGGTACGTTACTTGCCCAAGACTCGATCGTCGCTATCCCAATACCTCGTTCAGTCTCATTACCAGCAAGTCACTTTACTCGTACCGTAATGCATGATCCTGTGGCCAGACACTTGGTCACTTTGAGCTCATTATAATGATGCATTACCGAGTGGGCCCAGAGATACCTCTCCGTCATACGGAGTGACAAATCCCAGTCTCGATCCGTGTCAACCCAACAGACACTTTCGGAGATACCTGTAGTGCACCTTTATAGTCACCCAATTACGTTGTGACGTTTGGTACACCCAAAGCACTCCTACGGTATCCGGGAGTTACACGATCTCATGGTCTAAGGAAAAGATACTTGACATTGGAAAAGCTCTAGCAAAACGAACTACACGATCTTGTGCTATGCTTAGGATTGGGTCTTGTCCATCACATCATTCTCCTAATGATGTGATCCCGTTATCAACGACATCTAATGTCCATAGTCAGGAAACCATGACTATCTGTTGATCAACGAGCTAGTCAACTAGAGGCTTACTAGGGACATATTATGGTCTATGTATTCACACGTGTATTACGATTTCCGGATAATACAATTATAGCATGAATAAAGACAATTATCATGAACAAGGAAATATAATAATAATCCTTTTATTATTGCCTCTAGGGCATATTTCCAGCAGTCTCCCAGTTGCACTAGAGTCAATAATCTAGTTACATTGTGATGAATCGAACACCGATAGAGTTCTGGTGTTGATCATGTTTTGCTCGCGAAAGAGGTTTAGTCAACGGATCTGCGACATTCAGATCTGTATGTACTTTGCAAATATCTATGTCTCCATCTTGAACATTTTCACGGATGGAGTTGAAACGACGCTTGATGTGCCTGGTCTTCTTGTGAAACCTGGGCTCCTTGGCAAGGGCAATAGCTCCAGTGTTGTCACAAAAGAGTTTGATCGGCCCCGACGCATTGGGTATGACTCCTAGGTCAGTGATGAACTCCTTCACCCAAATTGCTTCATGTGCTGCCTCCAAGGCTGCCATGTACTCCGCTTCACATGTAGATCCCGCCACGACGCTCTGCTTGCAGCTGCACCAGCTTACTGCTCCACCATTCAACATATACACGTATCCGGTTTGTGACTTAGAGTCATCCAGATCTGTGTCGAAGCTAGCGTCGATGTAACCCTTTACGGCAAGCTCTTCGTCACCTCCATAAACGAGAAACATGTCCTTTGTCCTTTTCTGGTACTTCAGGATATTCTTGACCGATGTCCAGTGTTCCTTGTCGGGATTACTTTGGTACCTTCCTGCCAAACTTACGACAAGGTTTACATCAGGTCTGGTACACAGCATGGCATACATAATAGATCCTATGGCTGAAGCATAGGGGATGACGCTCATCTCTTCTTTATCTTTTGCCGTGGTCGGGCATTGAGCCGAGCTCAATCTCACACCTTGCAATACAGGCAAGAACCCTTTCTTGGACTGATCCATTTTGAACTTCTTCAAAATCTTATCAAGGTATGTGCTTTGTGAAAGACCTATGAGGCGTCTCGATCTATCCCTATAGATCTTGATGCCTAATATGTAAGCAGCTTCTCTAAGGTCCTTCATTGAAAAACACTTATTCAAGTAGGCCTTAATGCTGTCCAAAAGTTCTATATCATTTCCCATCAAAAGTATGTCATCTACATATAATATGAGAAATGCTACAGAGCTCCCACTCACTTTCTTGTAAACGCAGTCTTCTCCATAAGTCTGCATAAACCCAAACGCTTTGATCATCTCATCAAAGCGAATGTTCCAACTCTGAGATGCTTGCACCAGCCCATAAATGGATCGCTGGAGCTTGCATACTTTGTTAGCATTCTTAGGATCGACAAAACCCTCCGGCTGCATCATATATAGTTCTTCCTTAAGATGCCCGTTAAGGAATGCCGTTTTGACGTCCATCTGCCATATCTCATAATCATAGTATGCAGCAATTGCTAACATGATTCGGACGGACTTCAGCTTTGCTACGGGAGAGAAAATCTCATCGTAGTCAACCCCTTGAACTTGCCGATAACCCTTAGTGACAAGTCGAGCTTTATAGATAGTAATATTACCATCTGCGTCCGTCTTCTTCTTAAAGATCCATTTGTTTTCTATCGCTCGCCGATCATCGGGCAAGTCTATCAAAGTCCATACTTTGTTTTCATACATGGATTCTATCTTGGATTGCATGGCTTCAAGCCATTTGTTGGAATCTGGGCCCGCCATCGCTTCTTCATAGTTTGAAGGTTCACCGTTGTCTAACAACATGATTTCCAGGATGGGGTTGCCATACCACTCTGGTGTGGAACGTGTCCTTGTGGACCTACGAAGTTCAGTAGCAACTTGATCCGAAGTACCTTGATCATCATCATTAATTTCCTCTCCAGTCGGCGTAGGCACCACAGGAACATTTTCCTGAGCTGCACTACTTTCCAGTTCAAGAGGTAGTACTTCATCGAGTTCTACTTTCCTCCCACTTACTCCTTTCGAGAGAAACTCTTTTTCCAGAAAGGATCTGTTCTTGGCAACAAAGATCTTGCCCTCGGATCTTAAGTAGAAGGTATACCCAATAGTTTCCTTAGGGTATCCTATGAAGACGCATTTTTCCGACTTGGGTTCGAGCTTTTCAGGTTGAAGTTTCTTGACATAAGCATCGCATCCCCAAACTTTTAGAAACGACAGCTTAGGTTTCTTCCCAAACCATAATTCATACGGTGTTGTCTCAACGGATTTAGACGGAGCCCTATTTAAAGTGAATGTAGCTGTCTCTAGAGCGTATCCCCAAAATGATAGCGGTAAATCGGTAAGAGATATCATAGATCGCACCATATCCAATAGAGTGCGATTACGACGTTCGGACACACCGTTACGCTGAGGTGTTCCAGGCGGCGTGAGTTGTGAAACGATTCCACATTTCCTTAAGTGTGTACCAAATTCATGACTTAAATATTCTCCTCCACGATCTGATCGTAGGAACTTTATCTTTCGGTCACGTTGATTCTCTACCTCATTCTGAAATTCCTTGAACTTTTCAAAGGTCTCAGACTTGTGTTTCATCAAGTAGACATACCCATATCTACTCAAGTCATCAGTGAGAGTGAGAACATAACGATATCCTCCGCGAGCCTCAACGCTCATTGGACCACACACATCAGTATGTATGATTTCCAATAAGTTGGTTGCTCACTCCATTGTTCCGGAGAACGGAGTCTTGGTCATTTTGCCCATGAGGCATGGTTCACATGTGTCAAATGATTCATAATCTAGAGACTCTAAAAGTCCATCAGCATGGAGCTTCTTCATGCGCTTGACACCAATGTGACCAAGGCGGCAGTGCCACAAGTATGTGGGACTATCGTTATCAACTTTACATCTTTTGGTATTCACACTATGAATATGTGTAACATTACGTTCGAGATTCATTAAGAATAAACCATTGACCATCGGGTCATGACCATAAAACATATCTCTCATATAAATAGAACAACCATTATTCTCGGATTTAAATGAGTAGCCATCTCGTATCAAACAAGATCCAGATACAATGTTCATGCTCAAACTTGGCACTAAATAACAATTATTCAGGTTTAAAACTAATCCCGTAGGTAAATGTAGAGGTAGCGTGCCGACGGCGATCACATCGACCTTGGAACCATTCCCGACGCGCATCGTCACCTCGTCCTTCACCAGTCTCCGCTTATTTCGCAGCTCCTGCTATGAGTTACAAATATGAGCAACGACACCGGTATCAAATACCCAGGAGTTACTATGAGTACTGGTAAGGTACACATCAATTACATGTATATCAAATATACCTTTAGTGTTGCTGGCCTTCTTGTCCGCTAAGTATTTGGGGCAGTTCCGCTTCCAGTGACCCTTCCCTTGCAATAAAAACACTCAGTCTCAGGCTTGGGTCCATTCTTTGACTTCTTCCCAGCAACTGGCTTACCGGGCGCGGCAACATCCTTGCCGTCCTTCTTGAAGTTCTTCTTGCCCTTGCCCTTCTTGAACTTGGTGGTTTTATTGACCATCAACACTTGATGTTCTTTCTTGATTTCTACCTCTGCTGACTTCAACATTGAAAATACTTCAGGAATAGTTTTCACCATCCCCTGCATATTGTAGTTCATCACAAAGCTCTTGTAGCTCGGTGGGGGCGACTGAAGGATTCTGTCAATGACCGCCTCGTCCGGGAGGTTAATGTCTAGCTGGGACAGGCAGTTGTGCAATCCAGACATTTTGAGTATGTGCTCACTGACAGAACTATTTTCCTCCATCTTACAACTGTAGAACTTGTCGGAGACTTCATATCTCTCGACCCGGGCATGAGCTTGGAAAACCATTTTCAGCTCCTCAAACATCTCATATGCTCCGTGTTGCTCAAAACGCTTTTGGAGCCCCGGTTCTAAGTTGTAAAGCATGCTGCACTGAATGAGGGAGTAATCATCAGCACGTGACTGCCAAGCATTCATAACGACTTGGTTCTCTGGGATGGGTGCTTCAGCTAGCAGTACTTCTAGGACATATGCTTTCTTGGCAGCTATGAGGATGATCCTCAGGTTCTGGACCCAGTCCGTATAGTTGCTGCCATCATCTTTCAGCTTGGTTTTCTCTAGGAACGCGTTGAAGTTCATGTTGACATGAGCGTTGGCCATTTGATCTACAACACATATTTGCAAAAGTTTTAGACTAAGTTCATGATAATTAAGTTCATCTAATCAAATTCTTTAATGAACTCCCACTCAGATTAGACATCCCTCTAGTCATCTAAGTGTTACACGATCCGAGTCGACTAGGCCGTGTCCGATCATCACGTGAGACGGACTAGTCATCATCGGTGAACATCTCCATGTTGATCATATCTTTCATACGACTCATGTTCGACCTTTCGGTCTCTGTGTTCCGAGGCCATGTCTGTACATGCTAGGCTCGTCAAGTTAACCCTAAGTGTTTTGCATGTGTAAAACTGTCTTACATCCGTTGTATGTGAACATAGGAATCTATCACACCCGATCATCACATGGTGCTTCAAAACGACGAACTTCAGCAACGGCGCACAGTTAGGGGGAACACTTTCTTGAAATTGTTATAAGGGATCATCTTATTTACTACCTTCGTTCTAAGTAAACAAGATGCATAAACATAATAAACATCACATGCAATTATATAATAGTGACATGATATGGCCAATATCATATAGCTCCTTTGATCTCCATCTTCGGGGCTCCATGATCATCTTCGTCACCGGCATGACACCATGATCTCCGTCATCATGATCTCCATCATCGTGTCTTCATGAAGTTGTCAAGCCAACGACTACTTCTACTTCTATGGCTAACGCGTTTAGCAATAAAGTAAAGTAATTTACATGGCGTTCTTCAATGACACGCAGGTCATACAAAAAATAAAGACAACTCCTATGGCTCCTGCCGGTTGTCATACTCATCGACATGCAAGTCGTGATTCCTATTACAAGAACATGATCTCATACATCACAATATATCATTCATCATCCATCACAACTTTTGGCCATATCATATCACAAGACAATTGCTGCAAAAACAAGTTAGACGTCCTCTAATTGTTGTTGCATCTTTTACGTGGCTGCAATTGGGTTCTAGCAAGAACGTTTTCTTACCTACGAATAACCACAACGTGATTTTTGTCAACTTCTATTTACCCTTCATAAGGACCCTTTTCATCGAATCCGCTCCAACTAAAGTGGGAGAGACAGACACCCGCTAGCCACCTTATGCAACTAGTGCATGTCAGTCGGTGGAACCTGTCTCACGTAAGCGTACGTGTAAGGTTGGTCCGGGCCGCTTCATCCCAAAATACCGCTGAAGCAAAATAAGACTAGTAGCGGCAAGCAAGTTGACAATATCTACGCCCAAAACAGTTTTGTGTTCTACTCGTGCAATAGAGAACTAGGCATAGACCTAGCTCATGATGCCACTGTAGGGGAACGTTGCAGAAAATAAAAAATTTCCTATGGTTTCACCAAGATCCATCTATGAGTTCATCTAAGCAACGAGTGATAGGAGTGCATCTACATACCTTTGTAGATCGCGAGTGGAAGCGTTCAAGAGAACGGGGATGATCGAGTCGTACTCGCCGTGATCCAAATCACCGATGACCAAGTGCCGAACGGACATCACCTCCGCGTTCAACACACGTACAGAGCGGATGGCGTCTCCTCCTTCTTGATCCAGCAAGGGGAAAGGAGAGGTTGATGAAGATCCAGCAACACGACGGCGTGGTGGTGGATGCAGCAGAGTTCCGGCAGGGCTTCGCCAAGCAACTACGGGAGGAGGAGGTGTACCAAGGGGAGAGGGAGGCGCCAAAACTTCAGGTGCGGCTGCCCTCCCTCCCCTCTCCTTTATATAGGCCCCCAGGGGGGGCGACGGCCCTAGAGATGGGATCTCTAGGGGGGGCGGAGGCCAAGGGGGGTGGAGTGCCCCCCAAGGCAAGTGGTGGCGCCCCCTCCCCTAGGGTTCCCAACCCTAGGCGCAGAGGGGGGCCCAGGGGGGCGCACCAGCCCACCAGGGGCTGGTTCCCCTCCCACTTCAGCCCATGGGGCCCTCCGGGATAGGTGGCCCCACCCGGTGGACCCCCGGGACCCTTCCGGTGGTCCCAGTACAATACTGGTGACCCCCGAAACTTTCCCGGTGCCCGAAACTGCACTTCCTATATATAATTCTTTACCTCCGGACCATTCCGGAACTCCTCGTGACGTCCGGGAACTCATTCGGGACTCCAAACAACTTTCGGTTTGCTGCATACTCATATTCATACAACCCTAGCGTCACCGAACCTTAAGTGTGTAGACCCTACGGGTTCGGGAGACACGTAGACATGACCGAGACGGCTCTCCGGTCAATAACCAACAGCGGGATCTGGATACCCATGTTGGCTCCCACATGCTCCTCGATGATCTCATCGTATGAACCACGATGTCGAGGATTCAATCAACCCCGTATACAATTCCCTTTGTCAAATGGTACGTTACTTTCCCAAGACTCGATCGTCGCTATCCCAATACCTCGTTCAGTCTCGTTACCGGCAAGTAACTTTACTCGTACCGTAATGCATGATCCCGTGGCCAGACACTTGGTCACTTTGAGCTCATTATAATGATGCATTACCGAGTGGGCCCAGAGATACCTCTCCGTCATACGGAGTGACAAATCCCAGTCTCGATCCGTGTCAACCCAACAGACACTTTCGAAGATACCTGTAGTGCACCTTTATAGTCACCCAGTTACGTTGTGACATTTGGTACACCCAAAGCACTCCTACGGTATCCGGGAGTTACACGATCTCATGGTCTAAGGAAAAGATACTTGACATTGGAAAAGCTCTAGCAAAACGAACTACACGATCTTGTGCTATGCTTAGGATTGGGTCTTGTCCATCACATCATTCTCTTAATGATGTGATCCCATTATCAACGACATCTAATGTCCATAGTCAGGAAACCATGACTATCTGTTGATCAACAAGCTAGTCAACTAGAGGCTTACTAGGGACATATTATGGTCTATGTATTCACACGTGTATTACGATTTCCGGATAATACAATTATAGCATGAATAAAGACAATTATCATGAACAAGGAAATATAATAATAATCCTTTTATTATTGCCTCTAGGGCATATTTCCAACAACCTACCCCCGAGCGCGCCGGCCTAAGTTGTGGGGTCCACATGGGTCTTCTTGTCCTCCTCTAAGCACCATGTAAGTGCTTTATTTTATTGCTATGCATTAGCAATAGTTGTAGAAGCAATAGTTGGCCAGATGACCCCGATGCTACGATGGAAATCAAGGTGTCATGCCGGTGACAATGGAGATCATGCTGATGCTTTGTAGATGGACATCAAAAGCACAAAATGATGATGGCCATATCATGTCACATATTTTTTGATTGCGTGTGATGTTTATCCTTTATACATCTTATTTTGCTTAGAACGACGGTAGCATTATAAGATGATCCCTTCACTTTCAAGATAAAAGTGTTAATCCCTGAGTATGCACCGTTGCCAAAGTTGGTCGTTTTGAAGCAGATCTCGAGTGTGATAGACTCTATGTTCACATACAATGGGTGTAAGAAAGATTTACACATGCATAATACTAGGGTTAAACTTGATGAGCCTAGCATGTATAGACAAGGTCTCAGAACACTGGAGACCGAAAGGTTGAACGTGAGTCATATAGTAGATATGATTAACATAGAGATGTTCACCATTGAAGACTACCCTATCTCACATGATGATCAGACATGGATTAGTTGATTTGGATTATGTATCACTTAGACAACTCGAGGGATTTTGATTTAAGTGGGAGTTCATCAGTAATCTGATTATTTGAACTAAAATTTATCATGAACTTAGTCTTAAGAGTTTTTGCTTACCTATGTTGTAGATCAATGGCCCGTGCTACCGTTCCCTCGAATTTTAATGTGTTCCTAGAGAAAGCTAATTAAGTTGAAAGATGATGGTAGCAACTACACGGACTAGGTTCGTAACTTGAGGATTATCCTCATTGCTGCACAGAAGAATTATGTCCTTAATGAACCACTAGGTGACAGACCTACTGCAGGAGCTACTGCAAATGTTATGAACGTCTAGAAGGCTCAATCTGATGACTACTAAATAGTTTAGTGTGCCATGCTTTACGGCTTAGAACAGGGACCTCAAAGACATTTTGAATGCCACGGAGCATATGAGATGTTCCAAGAGCTGAAGTTGACATTTCAAGCTAATGCCTGGGTTGAGAGATATGAAGTCTCCAACAAGTTCTATAGCTGTAAGATGGAGGAGAACAGTTCTGTCAGTGAACACATACTCAAAATGTCTGGGTATCATAACCACTTGACTTAGCTAGGAATTGATCTTCTAGTTGAGAGTGTTATTGACAGAGTTCTTCAGTCATTGCCATCAAGCTACAAAGGCTTCGCGATGGACTATAATATGCAAGGGATGACAAAAACGATTCCCGAGCTATTCGCGATGCTGAAATCAACGGAGGTAGAAATCAAGAAGGAGCATCAAGTGTTGATGGTTAACAAGACCACTAGTTTCAAGAAAAAGGGAAAGGGAAAGAAAGGGAACTTCATGAAGAATGGCAAGAAAGTTGCCACTCCCGTGAAGAAGCCCAAATCTGGACCCAAGCCTGAGACTGAGTGCTTCTACTGCAAAGGAAATGGTCACTAGAAGCGGAACTGCCCCAAATACTTGGCGGATAAGAAGGATGTCAAAGTGAACAAAGATCTATTTGGTATAAAAGTTATTGATGTGAACCTTACTAATGCTCGTAGTAGCGCCTGGGTATTTGATAGTAGCTCGGTTGCTCATATTTATAACTCAAAATAGGAGCTACGGAACAAACAAAGATTGGCTAAGGACGAGGTGACGATGTGCATCGGGAATGGTTCCAACGTCAATGTGATCGCCGTCGGCATGCTACCTCTACATCTACCTTCGGGATGAGTTTTAGACCTCAATAATTGTTATTTGGTGCCAACGTTGAGCATGAACATTATATCTTGATCTTGTTTAATGTGAGACAGTTATTCATTTAAGTCAGAGAATAATGGTTGTTCTATTTATATGAGTAATATCTTTTATGGTCATGCACCTTTGATGAATGGTCTATTCTAGTTGAATCTCAGTCGTAGTGATACACATATTCATAATATTGATGCCAAAAGATGCAAAGTTGATAATGATAGTGCAACATACTTGTGGCACTACCATTTAGGTCATATTGGTGTAAAGCGCATGAAGAAACTCCATGCAGATGGACTTTTCGAATCACTTGATTATGAATCATTTGATACTTGTGAACCATGCCTCATGGGTAAAATGACTAAAACTCCGTTCTTCGGAACAATGGAGTGAGCTAATGACTTATTGGAAATAATACATCCCGATGTATGCGGTCCAATGAGTGTTGAGGAACACGGCGGGTATTGTTATTTTTCTAACCTTCACAGATGATTTAATTAGGTATGGGTATACCTACTTGATGAAACACAAGTCTAAAACATTTGAAAAGTTCAAAGAATTTTAGAGTGAAGTGGAGAATCATCGCAACAAGAAAATGAAGTTTCTACGATCTGATCGCGGAGGCGAATATTTGAGTTACGAGTTTGGCCTTCATTTAAGACAATGTGGAATTGTTTCACAACTCATGCCACCTGGAACACCACAGCGTAATGGTGTGTCTGAATGTTGTAACAATACTTCATTAAATATTGTGCGTTCTATGATGTCTCTTACTAATTTGCCTTTATAATTTTGGGGTTATGCATTAGAGACAGACACATTCATGTTAAATAGGGCACCGTCTAAATCTGTTCAGACGACACCGTATAAACTATGGTTTGGAAAGAAACCTAAGCTATCATTTCTTAAAGTTTGGAGTTATGACACTTATGTCAAAAGGTTTCAGCCTGATAAGCTTGAACCCAAATCAGAGAAGTGCGTCTTCATAGGATACCCTAAAGAAACTATTGGGTATACCTTGTACCACAAATCCAAAGGTAAGATTTTTGTTGCTAAGAATGGGTCAGAGAAGGAGTTTCTCTCGAAAGAAGTGAGTGGGAGGAAAGTAGAACTTGAAGAGGTAGTTGTACCTTCTCTCGAATTGGAAAGTAGCACATCAGAGACAACCGTTTCGATGATGCCTACACCAACTAGAGAGGACGCTAATGATGATGATCATGAAACTTCAGATCAAGTTACTACCAAACTTCGTAGGTCCACTAGAACACGTACCGCGCCATAGTGGTACGGTAATCCTATCCTGGAAGTCATGTTGTTAGAAAACAGCGAACCTACGAACTATGAAGAAGCTATGATGAGCCCAGATTCCAACAAATGGCTTGAGGCCATGAAATCTGAGATAGGATCCATGTATGAGAACAAAGTATGGACTTTGCTGAACTTGCCCGATGATCGGCAAGCCATTGAGAATAAATGGATCTTCAAGAAGAAGACATATGCTGATGGTAATATCACTATCTATAAAGCTCTACTTGTTGCAAAAGGTTTTCGACAAGTTCAAGGGTTGACTATGACGAGACTTTCTCACCCATAGCGATGCTTAAGTCCGTCCGAATCATGTTAGCAATTTCCGCAATTTATGATTATGAAATTTGGCAAATGGATGTCAAAACTGCATTCCTTAACGGGTTTCTTAAAGAAGAGTTGTATATGATGCAACCAGAAGGTTTTGTTGATCCTAAAGGTGCTAACAAAGTGTGCAAGCTCCAGCGATCCATTTATGGACTGGTGCAAGCATCTCAGAGTTGGAATATACGCTTTGATGATGTTCAAAGCATATGGTTTTATACAGACTATGGAGAAGCCTGTATTTACAAGAAGGTGAGTGGGAGCTCTATAGCATTTCTAATATTATATGTGGATGAAATATTATTGATTGAAATGATATAGAATTTCTGGATAGCATAAAAGGATACTAAATAAGAATTTTTCAATGAAAGACCTCGGTGAAGCTGCTTATATATTGGGCATCAAGATCTATAGGGATAGATCGAGACGCTTAATAGGACTTTCACAAATCACATACTTTGACAAAGTTCTGAAGAAGTTCAAAATGGACCAGTCAAAGAAATGGTTCTTGCCTGTATTACAAGGTGTGAAATTGAGTCAGACTCAAAGTCCGACCATGGCAGAAGATAGAGAGAAAATGAAAGTCATTCCCTATGCCTCAGCCATAGGTTCTATTGTGTATGCCATGCTGTGTACGAGACCTAATGTGTGCCTTGTCATAAGTTTGGCAGGGAGGTACCAAAGTAATCCGGGAGTGGATCACTGGACAACGGTCAAGAATATCCTGAAGTACCTGAAAAGGACCAAGGATACGTTTCTCGTTTATGGAGGTGACAGAGAGCTCTTCATAAAGGGTTACGTCAATGCTAGCTTTGACACAGATCAGGATGACTCTAAGTCTCAAACCGGATACATATTTATATTGAATGGTGGAGCTGTTAGTTGGTGCAGTTCCAAGCCGAGCGTCGTGGCGGGATCTACGTGTGAAGTGGAGTACATAGCTGCTTCGAAAGTAGCGCATGAAGGATTCTGGATGAAGGAGTTCATATCCGATATGGGTGTAATACATAGTGCATCCGGTCCAATAACAATCTTTTATTACAACACAAGAGCAATAGCCTTAGCGAAGGAATCCAGATTTCACAAGATAACCAGACACATCAAGAGACGCTTCAACTCCATTCTTGAAAAGGTCAAGGATGAACACACATAAATTTCCAAAGTACACACGGATCTGAATGTGGCAGACCCGTTGACGAAACCTCTTCCGCGGGCAAAACATGATCAACACCAAGACTCCATGGGTGTTAGATTCATTACTATGTAATATAGATTATTGACTCTAGTACAAGTGGGGGACTGTTGGAAATATGCCCTAGAGGCAATAATAAAGTTGTTATTTTATATTTCCTTATTCATGATAAAGTTTTATTATTCATGCTAGAATTGTATTGATCGGAAACCTTAATACATGTGTGAATACATAAACAAACAATGTGTTCCTAGTGAGCCTCTACTAGACTTGCTCGTTGATCAAAGATGGTTAAGGTTTCCTAACCATGGACATGAGTTGTCATTTGATAATGGGATCACATCATTAGGAGAATGATGTGATGGACAAGACCCTTCCGTTAGCTTAGCATAATGATCGTCCAGTTTTATTGCTATTGCTTTCTTCATGTCAAATACATATTCCTTCGACTATGAGATCATGCAACTCCCGGATACCGTAGGAATACCTTGTGTGTTATCAAACATCACAACATAACTGGGTGATCATAAAGATGCTCTACAGGTATGTCTGAAGGTGTCTATTGAGTTGGCATGGATTGAGATTGGGATTTGTCACTCCGTGTATCGGAGAGGTATGTCTGGGCCCTCTCGGTAATACAACATCACAAGAATCTTGCAAGCAAAATGACAAAGGAGTTAGTTATGAGATGATGTATTACGTTACGAGTAAAGATACTTGCTGGTAACGAGATTGAACTAGGTATGGAGATGCCAACGAATGAATCTTGGGCAAGTAACATACAGATAGACAAAAGGAATTACGTATGTTGTCATAAAGGTTCGACCAATAAAGATGTTCTAAGAATATGTAGGAACCAATATGGGCATCCAGTTCCTGCTATTGGTTATTGACCGGAGAAGTGTCTCGGTCATGTCTACATCATTCTCGAACCTGTAGGGCCCGCACGCTTAACGTTCATTGATGATATAGTATTACATGAGTTATGTGAAATAGAAACCGAATGTTCTTCGGAGTTTCGGATGAGATCACAGACATGACGAGGAGATCCTCATCATGTCCTTGACCTCATCCGGGACTATTCCGGATCTCCTCATCATGTCCTTGATCTCATCGAGGACTCTGAACAACATTCGGTCACCAACATGCATAACTCATATAATACTATATTGTCAATGACCTTAAGCATGCGGACCCTACGGGTTCAAGAATGATGTAGACATGACCGAGACGCTTCTCCGGTCAATAACCAATAGCAGGACCTAGATGCCCATATTGGTTCCAACATATTCTACGAAGATCTTTATCGGTCAAACCTTTTGTGACAACATACGTAGTTCCCTTTGTCTGTCGGTATGTTACTTGACAGAGATTCGATCGTCGGTATCTTCATACCTAGTTCAATCTCGTTACAGGTAAGTCTCTTTACTCATTTCATAATACATCATCTTGTAACTAACTCCTTAGTCACTTTTCTTGCAAGCATCTTGTGATGTGTATTACTGAGAGGGCCCAGAGACACCTCTCTGATACAAGTAGTGGCAAATCCCAATCTCGATCCATGTCAACTCAACAGACACCTTCAAAGATACCTATAGAGCATCTTTATGATCACCCAGTTACGTTGCGAAGTTTGATAGCACACAAGGTAATCCTCCGGTGTTCAGGAGTTGCATGATCTCATGGTCGAAGAAACGTGTATTTGACATTAATAAAGCAGTAGCAATAAACTGAACAATCATATGTATGATAACAGTTGGGTCTTGTCCATCACATCATTCTCCTAATGATGTGATCCATTATCAAATGACTACTCATGTCCATGGTTAGGAAACCTTAACCATCTTTGATCAATGAGCTAGTCTAGTAGAGGCTCACTAGGGACACGGTATTTGTTTATGTATCCACACATGTATTTAAGTTTCCAATCAATACAATTCTAGCATGAATAATAAACCTTTATCATGAATAAGGAAATATAATAATAAAAACTTTATTATTGCCTCTAGGGCATATTTCCATGAGTCTCCCACTTGCACAAGAGTTAGTAATCTAGATTACATTGTAATGCATCTAACACCCATAGAGTCTTGGTGCCGATCATGTTTTGCTCGTGGAAGAGGCTTAGTCAACGGGTCTGCTACATTCAGATCCGTATGTATTTTGCAAATTTTTATGTCTCCATCCTTGACCTTTTCACGAATGGAGTTAAAGTGTCTCTTGATGTTTTTGGTTCTCTTGTGAAACCTGGATTCCTTCGCTAATGCAATTTCTCCAGTGTTGTCACAAAAGATTTTCATTGGACCTGATGCACATGGTATTTCACCCAGATCAGATATGAACTCCTTCATCCAGACTCCTTCATGTGCTTCTTTCGAAGCAGCTATGTACTCCGCTTCACACGTAGATCCCGCCATGACGCTCAGCTTGGAACTACACGAACTGACAGCTCCACCATTCTATATAAATACGTATCCGGTTTGTGACTTAGATTCATCCAGATCTGTGTTGAAGCTAGCGTCGACATAACCCTTTATGACAAGCTCTTCATCACGTCCATAAATGAGAAACATACCCTTGGTCCTTTTTAGGTACTCCAGGATATTCTTGACTGCTGTCAAGTGATCCACTCTTGGATTACTTTGGTACCTCCCTGCCAAACTTATGGCAAGGCACACATCAGGTCTGGTACACAGCATAACATGCATGATAGAACCTATGGCTGAGGCATAGGGAATGCCTTTCATTTTCTGTCTACCTTTTGTCGTGGTCGGGCTTTGAGTCTGACTTAGTTTCACACCTTGTAACACATGCAAGAAACCTTTCTTTGACTGATCCATTTTAAACTTCTTCAAAACTTTTTCAAGGTATGTGCTTTTTGAAAGTCCTATTAAGCGTCATGATCTATCCCTATAGATCTTGATGCCCAATATATAAGAAGCTTCACCGAGGTCTTTCATTGAAAAATTCTTATCCAAGTATCCTTTTATGCTATCCAGAAATTCTATATCATTTCCAATCAGCAACATGTCATCCACATATCAGAAATGTTACAGAGCTCCCACTCACTTCTTGTAAATACATGCTTCACCATAAGTCTGTATAATACCATATGCTCTAATGACATCATCAAAGCATATATTCCAACTCCGAGATGCTTGCACCAGTCAATAGATGGATCGCTGGAGCTTGCACACTTTGTTAGGACCTTTAGGATCGACAAAACCTTCTGGTTGCATCATATACAACTCTTCTTTCAGAAATCCATTAAGGAATGCAATTTTGACGTCCATTTGCCAGATTTCATAATTATAAAATGCGGCAATTGCTAGCATGATTCAGACAGACTTAAGCATCATTACGGGTGAGAAAGTCTCATCATAGTCAACCCCTTGAACTTGTCAAATACCTTTTGCGACAAGGCGAGATTTGTGGACAGTGACATTACCATTAGTGGTCGTCTTCTTGAAGATCCATTTATTCTCAATGGCTTGCCAATCATCAGGCAAGTCCACCAAAGTCCATACTTTGTTCTCATACATGGATCCTATCTTAGATTTCATGGCCTCAAGCCATTTATCGGAATCTGGGCTCATCATATCTTCTTCGTAGTTCGTAGGTTCGCCATGGTCTAATAACATGACTTCCAGGACAGGATTACCGTACCACTTTGGTGGGAAACATGCTCTGTTCGACCTACGAGGTCCGGTAGTAACTTGATCTAAAGTTTCATGATCATCATCATTAACTTCCTCTCCAGTTGGTGTAGACATCATGGGAACAATTTTCTCTGACGTGCTACTTTCCAATTCGAGAGAAGGTACAATTACCTCATCAAGTTCTACTTTCCTCCCACTCACTTCTTTCGAGAGAAACTTCTTCTCTAGAAAGGACCCATTCTTGGCAATAAATATCTTGCCTTCGGATCTGTGGTAGAAGGTGTATCCAATAGTTTCCTTAGGGTATCCTATGAAGACGCACTTCTCCGATTTGGATTCGAGCTTATCAGGTTGAAGCCATTTGACATAAGTGTCGCATCCCCAAACTTTAAGAAATGACAGCTTAGGTTTCTTGCCAAACCATAGTTCATACGTGTTGTCTTGACGGAATTAGCTTATGCCCTATTTAACATGAATGCGACTGTCTCTAATGCATAACCCCAAAACGATAGTGGTAAATCAGTAAGAGACATCATAGAATGCACCATATCTAATAAAGTAGGTTACGACATTCGGACACACCATTACACTGTGGTGTTCTAGGTGGCATGAGTTGTGAAACAATTCCACATTGTTTAAAATGAAGGCCAAACTCGTAACTCAAATATTCGCCTCCGCGATCAGATCATAGAAACTTTATTTTCTTGTTAAGATGATTCTCCACTTCACTCTGAAATTCCTTGAACTTTTTAAATGTTTCAGACTTGTGTTTCGTCAAGTAGATATATCCATATCTACTCAAATCATCTATGAAGGTTAGAAAATAACGATACCCACCACGTGCCTCAACACTCATTGGACCACTGATACGTCTTCAACGTATTTATAATTTTTGATTGTTCCATGCTATTATAATATCCGTATTGGATGTTTATGGGCTTTACTTTACACTTTTATATCATTTTCGGGACTAACCTACTAACCGTAGGCCCAGCCCGAATTGCTGTGTTTTTGCCTATTTCAGTGTTTCGAAGAAAAGGAATATCAAATGGAGTCCAAATGGAATGAAACCTTCAGGAGCGATCTTTTTGGAAGAAACGCAATCCAGGAGACTTGGAGTGGACGTCAAGAAGCAGCCGAGGCGGCCACGAGGGTGCAAGGCGCGCCCCTACCCTCATGGGCCCCTCGTGGCTCCCCTGACCGACCTCCTTCGCCTATATATACTTTCATACCTTGGAAACATCCAGGAGCACCACGAAACCCTATTTCCACCGCCGCAACCATCTGTATCCGTGAGATCCCATCTTGTTGCCTTTTTCGGTGCTCCGCCGAAGGGGGAATCAATCATGGAGGGCTTCTACATCATCGCAAAGGTCTCTCCTATGAGTTGTGATTAGTTTACCACAGACCTCCGGGTCCATAATTATTAGCTAGATGGCTTCTTCTCTCTCTTTGAATCACAATACAAAGTTCTCGATCTTCTTAGAGATCTATTCAATGTAACTCTTTTTGCGGTGTGTTTGTCGAGATCCGATGAATTGTGGGTTTATGATCAAGTTTATCTATTAGAAATATTTGAATCTCCTCTGAATTCTTTTATGTATGATTGGTTATCTTTGCAAGTCTCTTTGAATTATCAGTTTGGTTTGGCCTACTAGATTGATCTTTCTAGCAATGGGAGAAGTGCTTAGCTTTGGGTTCAATCTTGCGGTGTCCGTTCCCAGTGACAGCAAGGCACATATTGTATTGTTGCCATCAAGGATAAAAAGATGGGGTTTATATCATATTGCTTGAGTTTATCCCTCTATATCATGTCATCTTGCCTAATGCGTTACTCTGTTCTTATGAACTTAATACTCTAGATGCATGCTGGATAGCGGTCGATGTGGGGAGTAATAGTAGTAGATGCAGAATCGTTTTGGTCTACTTGTCGCGGACGTGATGCCTATATACATGATAATGCTAAGATATTCTCATAACTATGCACTTTTCTATCAATTGCTCGACAGTAATTTGTTCACCCACCGTAATACTTATGCTATCTTGAGAGAAGCCACTAGTGAAACCTATGGCCCCCGGGTCTATCTTCCATCATATAATTTTCCAATCTACTTTATTTCACAATCTTTACTTTCCAATCTATATCATAAAAATACCAAAAATATTTATCTTATCTTATTATCTCTATCAGATCTCACTTTCGCAAGTGGCCGTGTAGGGATTGACAACCCCTTTATCGCGTTGGTTGCGAGGTTCTTGTTTGTTTGTGTAGGTACGAGGCACTTGCATGGAGCCTCCTACTAGATTGATACCTTGGTTCTCAAAAACTGAGGGAAATACTTATGTTACTTTGCTACATCACCCTTTCCTCTTCAAGGGAAAACCAACACAGTTCTCAAGAGGTAGCAACCACATACATCGGTATGTATTATTTCCAATAAGTCATTAGCTCGCTCCATTGTTCCGGAGAATGGAGTTTTAGTCATCTTGCACATGAGGCATGGTTCGCAAGTATCAAATGATTCATATCAAGTGATTCCAAAAGTCCATCCGCATGGAGTTTCTTCACGCGCTTTGCACCAATATGACCTAAACGGTAGTGCCACAAGTATGTTGCACTATCATTATCAACTTTGCATCTTTTGGCATCAATATTATGAATATATGTATCACTACGATTAAGATTCAACAAGAAGACCATTCATCAAGGGTGCGTGACCATAAAAGATATTACTCATATAAATAGAACAACCATTATTCTCTGATTTAAATGAATAACCATATCGCAATAAACAAGATCTAGATATAATGTTCCTGCTCAACACTGGCACCAAATAACAGTTATTGAGGTCTAAAACTAATCCCAAAGGTAGATGTAGAGGTAACGTGCCGACAACGATCACATCGACCTTGGAACCATTCCCGACGCGCATCATCACCTCGTCCTTAGCCAATCTTTGTTTGTTTCGTAGCTCCTGTTTCGAGTTGCAAATATGAGCAACCGAACCAGTATCAAATACTCAGGTGCTACTACGAGCATTAGTAAGGTACACATCAATAACATGTATATCAAATATACCTTTGTTCACTTTGTCATCCTTCTTATCCACCAAGTATTTGGGGGCAGTTCCGCTTCCAGTGACCATTCACTTTGTAGTAGAAGCACTCAGTTTCAGGCTTGGGTCCAGCTTTGGGCTTCTTCACGAGAGTGTCAACTTGCTTGCCATTCTTCTTGAAGTTCCCTTTCTTTCCTCTTGCCCTTTTTCTTGAAACTAGTGGTCTTGTTAACCATCAACACTTGATGCTCCTTCTTGATTTCTACCTCCGCGGCCATAAGCATTGCGAAGAGCTCAAGAATTGTTTTCACCATCCATTGCATATTATAGTTCATTGCGAAGCCTTTGTAGCTTGGTGGCAGTGACTAAAGCACTCTGTCAATAACACTCTCACCTGGAAGATCAATCCCCAGCTGAGTCAAGTGGTTATGATACCCCAGGCATTTTGAGTATGTGTTCACTGACATAACTATTCTCCTCCATCTTGCAGCTATAGAATTTGTTGGAGACTTCATATCTCTCATCCCGGACATTAGCTTGAAATATCAGCTTTAGCTCTTGGAACATCTCATATGCTCCATGACATTCAAAACGTCTTTGAAGTTCCGGTTCTAAGCCGTAAAGCATGACATACTGAATTATTGAGTAGTCATCAGATTGAGTCTGCCAGATGTTCATAACATCTACAGTAGCTCCTGCCGCAGGTCTGTCACCTAGTGATGCATCAAGGACATAATTCTTCTATGCAACAATGAGGATAATCCTCAAGTTACGGACCCTCAAGTTGCTACCATCATCTTTCAACTTAGCTTTCTCTAGGAACGCATTAAAATTCAGGACAACGGTAACACGGGCCATTGATCTACAACATAGATATGCAAAACTATTAAGAGTAAGTTCATGATAAATTAAGTTCAATTAATCAAATTACTAATGAACTCTCACTTAAATAAGCATCCCTCAAGTTTCTAAGTGATACATGATCCAAGTCGACTAACCCATGTCTGATCATCACGTGAGATGGGGTAGTCATCAATGGTGAACATCTCTATGTTGATCATATCTACTATATGACTCACGTTCGACCTTTCGGTCTCCAGTGTTCTGAGACCATGTCTGTACATGCTAGGCTTGTGAAGTTTAACCCAAGTATTCTACATGTGCAAAACTATCTTACACCCGTCGTATGTGAACGTAGAGTCTGTCACTCCCGATCATCACGAGGTTCTTCGAAATGACGAACTTTGGCAATGGTGCATACTCAGGGAGAACACTTTTCTCTTGAAATTTAGTGTAGGGATCATCTTATAATGCTACCTTTGTTCTAAGCAAAATAAGATGCATAAAGGATAAACATCACATGCAATCAAAATATGTGACATGATATGTCCATCATCATCTTGTGCTTTTGATCTCCATCTCCATCAAGCATCGTCATGATCTCCATCGTCACCGACTCGACACCTTGATCTCCATCGTTGAATCGGGGTCGTCTCGCCAACTATTGATAGCGCATAGCAATAAAGTAGAGAAATTACATGGTGTTTGCATTTCATACAATAATTAAGAGGCAACCCTAAGGCTCCTGCCGGTTGTCGATATTACAAAACATGATCATCTCATACAACAACGTATATCACATCATGTCTTGACCATATCACATCACAAAATGCCATGCAAAAACAAGTTGTACATCCTCTACTTTGTTGTTGCAAGTTTTACGTGGCTGCTACGGGCTACTAGCAAGAACCGTTCTCACCTACGCAAAACCACAACGGTGATTATCAAGTTTGTTGTTTTAACCTTCTTCAAGGACAGGCCAGAGTCAAATTTGATTCAACTAAAGTAGGAGAAACAGACACCCGCCAGCCACCTTTATGCAAAACAAGTTGCATGTCTGTCGTGGAACCGGTCTCATGTACGTGGACATGTAAGGTTGGTCCGGGTCGCTTCATCCCACAATAGAGCTGAATCAAAATAAGACGTTGGTGGTAAGCAGTATGACTATCACCGCCCACAACACCTTTGTGTTCTACTCGTGCATATCATCTACGTATAGACCTAGCTCGGATGCCACTGTTGGGAACGTTGCATGGAAAACAAAAAATATTCTACGAACACGCAAGATCTATCCATGGAGATGCATAGCTATGAGAGGGGGAGAGCATCTTCATACCCTTGAATATCGCTAAGCAGAAGCGTTTATCAACGCGGTTGATGTAGTCGTACACCTTAACGATCCCTTCCGATCAAGTACCAAGGTACGACACCTCTGCGTTCAGCACACGTTCAGCTCGATGACGTCCTTGCCTTCTCGATCCAACAAGAGGGGCGAAGTAGTAGATGAGTTCCAGCAGCACGATGGCGTGGTAACGGTTGGTTATGAAGAACAAACTCCGCAGGGCTTCGCCAAGCACTATAGAAACTAGACGGAGGATAAACTAGATGGGACGGGGTTGCTGGCACACGGCTTGGTGAATCTTGATGTGTCTTGGGTGCTAGCCCTGCCCCTTTATTTATATGTTGAGCCCTGGGGTCGAAACTTGGAGTAAAAGTCTCCTCAAAGTCAGTTTTGCCCGAAAGGCAAGAGTCCTTCTCGGACTCCAGGACCAGATGCCAGGGTTCCCGACGTCTGGACCCAGACGCCAGGGTCCCTGGCGTTTGGCCCCTAGCCTCCGCAAAACTACCCTTTGCACTTACCAAAAGCCCCATGGGCTTTACCCCTTGACCCAAATAAAGTGTTCTTGTACCCGAACATTTTGGGAAACATCCGAAACCCCTTCCGGTGAATTCCAGAACCTTTCCGGAAGACAAACACTATTATCACATATATCAATCTTTACCTCCAGACTATTCTGGAGCTCCTCGTCATGTCCTTGATCCGGGACTCCGAACAACATTCGGTTACCAACATGCATATCTCATATAATACTATATCATCAATGAACGTTAAGCGTGTGGATCCTACAGATGACCGAGACGCTTCTCCGGTCAATAACCAATAGCAGGACTTGGATGCCCATATTGGTTCCTACATATTCTATGAAGATCTTTATCGGTCGAACCTTTTATGACTACGTACGTAGTTCCCTTTTTCTGTCGGTATGTTACTTGCCCGAGATTCGATCGTCGGTATCTTCATACATAGTTAAATCTCGTTACCGACAAGTATCTTTACTCGTTCTGTAATACATCATCTTGTAACTAACTCCTTAGTCACTTTGCTTGCAAGCTTCTTGTGATGTGTATTACCGAGAGGGCCCAGAGATACCTCTTCGATACATGGAGTGACAAATCCCAATCTCGATCCATGCCAACTCAATAGACACCTTCGGAGATACCTGTAGAGCATCTTTATGATCACCCAGTTACGTTGTGACGTTTAATAGCACACAAGGTATTCCTCCGGTGTTCGGGAGTTGCATGATCTCATGGTCGAAGAAACATGTATTTGACATTAACAACGCAGTAGCAATAAACTAAACGATCATATGCTATGCTAACGGTTGGGTCTTGTCCATCACATCTTTCTCCTAATGATGTGATCCCGTTATCAAATGACCACTCATGTCCATGGTTAGGAAACCTTAACCATCTTTGATCAACGAGCTAGTCTTGTAGAGGCTCACTAGGGACACGGTATTTGTTTATGTATCCACACATGTATTTAAGTTTCCGATCACTATAATTCTAACATGAATAATAAACCTTTATCATTTATAAGGAAATATAATAATAATAACTTTATTATTGCCTCTAGGGCATATTTCCATTAGTTCATTGGGTTTTTTTCTTGACCAGGGTGAGTGGCAATGGCAACAATAGATAAACAATGGCAGTAGCTACCGTGGGTGTTGAAGGTCCGGCAACCGACGCACCAATGTCCAGTAGGAGTGAGAACAAACAGAGTAGATATAGAGGATGGAAGTGGACAGAAAGAGCGTGAGTGGAAAAGAGGAGTGACGAAGAGGTTGATGTGTCTATGGAGCAAGAGAACTTAGCACCACAAAAATATTTTTTCGATAAAGGGAATATATTAATATTCAAGACGATACCAAATACACCCAGCCTCTGCAACAATAAATATTTAGATCAAGTCTAAACATCAAGGATGCACATAGCCACAAGAAAACAAAAGAAGAAGAATAAAGAAAACAAAGACCCCACCGAAGCAAATAGAGATTCACAGCAGCAAGAGCACGAAGAGTGTTGATGACACGTAGACTCGGAAGAAGGTTCTGCAAAACAATGCCTTCAAGAAGGTAAAAGTGTACAAACACCATCGCCGTCCGGTCTAACTAGCATGGTCAAATCCTGAATTTTTACACTGGAGGTCTCATCTCCAAACAATGTCTTCAACAAGAAAAATGACCGGGAAGCCGACATTGCTAGGTACAAGCACCGAAGGCCAGAACTAAGGTTTTCACCCTGGAAACTGAGATGCGGAACTCAAAGAGCACCGCCAAGAACAAAGTCTGCTAGTGTTGCCGCCCCACTCACCGAGAATACTACTACAGAATGCCAATCATTTGACACACATACTTCTTCCGATCCGCCATGCATGCTCTCTGGAAATTTCTCCGGCTCATGACTCGATACGAGCATGCGAGATGGAACCTCCAGAGCTTATCCGGTCTTCTTCAAACACGACCGCCTTGATCCCCCTATAAACACCTTGGTTAACGCGGCAATGAAGGTGCCATGGTGGACCCAAGCTGGATCGTTGTCGCCACTAGCCATCGGAAATGGATCTTCACGTTGCCAATGGCGGCGGCAGGACACTGGGTCACACCCCAGTGGCAACGGCAGAACAGGCAATGAGCCCATGGCTCTGCCCACCAGAAGCGTCGGTCCAACGCTTGTTGAATCAAGCACGCACGCACCCCTCCTGGGCGAGTTATCATGCGCGTGCCCGGTCATAGCAGTCCGCAGGAGATCTTGATGTCGCCTTATTGGTGCCAGGAAATTGCTGTGGAGGTGGTCACGCCGGGATCTCGCCTCCCAAACCATTCCGGCGCCGTGGGAGAGGATGCACAAGGTAGCGGCGGCAGAAAATGCTAGGGACAAAAAAACATCATTCTGACCTGCCAGATCCACATCGCTGCGTCGATCCGCATATGGAAGGAGGAGGAGGAAGGATGTGGATTAGGGAGTGCGAGGAAGTGCGACCAGCAGCCGTTGTTGGCCGGCCGGCCGGGGTGGCGAGCGACGACGACGGCGAGGGGATCTGGCGAGGCGGCACTCGAGAAGTTGGTGACGGGGACGCCTCGGAGGCGACCCGGAAGCTGTTTCTTTTTTGGTGGTTACATGTATGAGGTGTACCCCCACAAAAGAAACAACAATGACGTGCGGGATGCGGATGAAAAATGGGAAATCAGAAATTTAAGTACCAAACAACAAAACTTACAGAGACAAAATATAGTGTTAAGTTTCGGACAACGAAACTTGGTAAGTACGTATGTTTGTCTAAGGTAAGATTCTAGAGGTAGAACTTCATAGATAAACGTTAGAAAAGAAACAAAAGGTAAGTTTTACTTAAGTTAACAAGATCTACAAGGAGTAACAATACAATCAAATGGCGGAATTATTGCCCTTGGAAGAATGAAATCGTAATGTTATCTATAACAAATAAAATTGAATGGAAGGAGGAATATGTCCAAGATGACATAATGTGGCGTACGAAAATAAATGCATCTCATAGAGCATCTACAGCTGAATTTGGCAAATCCGATACCTCAAACGCCCGCGGACGCGTCCGGGGCTGTTCGCTGACAGTGACTGGTCACGCCTCAAAAAATGTGTTCCACATCCGGATACCTGAAATTAGAAATCTTAAATCTATATTATTACATGCAACGTAGCGATCTTTAACCGGAGCTCGTCCGGTCGTCGTGGCCACGTCCGGCGGCCGGCTGTATTCCCCAGAGTGTTGGCCCGGTCGACGGCAAGGTAGAGTAGGGCATGGGGACACGAGCCGGCTCGCGGGACTCAAGGCGTCGCCGTCTCCCATGCCCTACTCTTCCTCGTCGGAGCCCGGTGCCAGTGAACGTCAGATCGATGAGGATCCGTCCGGGGATGAGCCACCGACGTCCACCACGATGCGGTTGCGGCGCCCGGACTGATGCGCCATACGGGCGCCGGAGAATGCGACTCCGCCTCGCCGACGTCCACCGTCGCGAGGGCTGCCCCCGCCACCCGCGCTCGGTGCCTTGCACGGAGGGCACGCTGTGCCATGCCTCGTCGGAGGAGGCCCATGGTGCGTCCCTATGCTCGGCGCGCTAAGGAGGGGTTGCGCGTCTGCCATCGCGTTCGGACGCCAGACGGACTGCAGGCCTTCGGCAAGGCAGCTACGGCTGGCCTAGCGCCAGATCCATGCGCCATTTGGGCGGACACAATGAATTCCTGACGGATGGAGCCTGAGCGCAGCCGTGCACGGGCCTCCTCCTAGGCGCGACAGAGCACAAGCCGGACAGCCATCTCCTCCCCCGGGCCGCGTGGGATGAGCTCAGGGTTGACGGATCTGGAGGTGAATGACTCAGATCCGCTGGAAGGAGCCGGAGACGGGTTTGGGTGGCTAAGGGGAGTGGAGGGGAGGGGAGTGAAGTGGCTAGGTTTGCTCTGGCGAGCGGATGAGAAGGAATTTATGTAGAGTCGGGTGGGCCAGCGTGGGCCGGATTCGACGTGACGGGCGTTGCCTGGGCGCGCCCGGGCGCCCCCATATCCGCCCCATAATTTGACTGGATATCAGGGGTGCCGGTCATCCCGGACGTTTGAGGGCCATCTGGGTCAAAAAAAAAAGACCGGACAGTGACCGGGCGACCCGCCGGGGCATATGAGGTGCGTTTGAGGGGCCCGGCAGTAGATGCTCTGACACCCGGACATGTAAACTAAGATGAAAGAAGCTGAACAATAAGAGTGGATTGAACGGGACGAGAAGACGTAGTGTACGTACAAGAACATGTACGTAGAAGAAAGATTGGACGAAGTATTAGTACAAGATAAACAAATAAATTGTGTCATATTCACAGGGTTAGAAATTTTCATCTGTTTTTTTAATAAATTTCTGTCAGGCAAATTTTCAGATCATGACACAAATCAACGGCTATACACAAATGTGCAGGTGCGTGCTGCCGCACCTTCGTGTCCCTCTGAATTTTCGTATATCTCTCTATGGGCAAACCTGTAGAAATGCACTAAAAAAAGTCTCACTTTTACTAATAGAAAAAGGCCACCCCTTTGATATGTGCAAACCTGTGAAAATGCACTAAAATAAACGTGTGCTCTGTCTCACCTATATTGATAGACATAGCAAACCTGTGAAAATGCACTAAAATAAACGTGTGCTCTGTCTCAACTTTATTGATAGAAAAAGGCCACCCCTTGATATATATGTGCAAACCTGTGAAAATGCACTAAAAAAACGTGTGCTACTATGTCTCACATTTGCTCCTCTCTCAACTATTAGAATGTCCGCATGTGATGGAGATAATTGCCTAATCAGTTGGCCTTAAAAAAATGAAAAGTTGATCAGGGCATCTCCAACGTTGAATTCTCAAACCATGAGGTGCTTTTTCCCGTAAACTGGAAACAAAGTGTGTGGGGGAGGGAGGGGGGGGGGGGGAGCGTAGGGCCTTTGTGGGCATCCAGACTGCTACCACGTCTGTTTTGACTGCCCTGGCCGACCAAAAACCCCTCTCCCACGCCCGCGCACATTCCCGCCCGAAGCCAGCTGCCCGCATTCATGCAGGTCCAGAGCGGACGTGACCGCTCACTGAAGCCGACATTGAAGCAGCTCGCCGGCAAAGAGTGTCCCATGCTGCGCAAGCCTTCTCTCCGCATTGAAACATCATCCGGGTGCCTGCCTACCTCCATTAAACATGCACGTGTGCCGAGGAACCTACTCCGGCGCCACGAGAGCCACATGTTTGTTTGTGCTGGCCGGAATTAAACACCTCTCCGGCTGGCTCCTCGCGTCCGCCTGCTATATAAACGTGGCCAGGCGCCGGGCTATAACCACACCTGACCTCCACTCTCCATCTTCGCCTTGTACAACACCCGCCATGGCCTTCGACGAGCAGAAGAAGGAGTTATCCGGCATTGCTGCAGCCTTGGTTGCTCGGCGAGCCAGCCCGATACGGGTTGGCTTACCGAGAAACCCTTCGGGTCCGGCGCCAACGCCATTGCCAGCCCGTCCATGCCCATCCAGGCTAGCCAACGCCGTCTCCCGACAACTCTGCCATGAGTAATGGTGGCAACACGTCAGGTAGGTGGGAAAAGAATCCATGTCTGCGGTCACCGCAGACAGTGAGGAAAAGTATATCATGGGAGCCTGCCGGTGCTTGGGTCGCACGAAGGCCACCACAGCCGCAACGCCGGGTGGCACAACCGGTGACTTGCCCGGTGAGCGGGGGCATAGACCACGACGCACGTCTTCCCCCGCCCAAAACCAACCCTAATCCATGCTTCACGAAGACGGAGGCTACTCTTCCCCTCCCGCTGAAGCATATCCCTCTGGGCTAACGACAGTCAGATGAGCGGGCTACCAAACATCGGGAAGACATGTCATGGGAGTGGAGACTAGGATTACCCTAGCCTGGTACAATTTAGTTAAAATATGTCCGAAATGTGAATATTTTCATCTAGTTAGTATGGAAATCATCTAGTTTGCATGTAATTTGTCTAATTTGTTTGAAATTGTTTTTAAATGTATGCACATAGTTTTGGATGTCCGGCTTCCGCATCTGTATCTGCGGACTGGTCACTCTGTCCGTGAAGTGATGTTTGCGGGTGGTTTTGAGGGTCTAATACGTCTCCAATGTATCTATTGAAGTATTCATGCCATGTTTACAATAATTTTATATGGTTTTGGTATGATTTGATTAGAAATAACCCAGACTGACGTTGTTCTCAGCAGAACTACCGTGGTGTCTTTTTTGTGCAGAAATAAAAGTTTTCGGAATGGGTTGAAAATTTACGGTGATCATTTATGGACCAGAAGATACTCACGGAGCACCAGAGCTAGACCAGGAGGTGACCAAGGAGGCCACAAGCCTGGGGGCGCGCCTCCTGAGCTTGTGGGGCCCTCGGGCACCCCCTGGCTTAATTCCAACGCTAAGTACCCCTATATATCCCGTAACCTCCATAAAGAACCCTAGATCGGAAGTTCTACCGCCGCAAGCCTCTGTAGCCACGAAAAATAAATCGGGGCCCCGTTCCGGCACCCTACCGGAGGGGTAAATCATCACCGGAATCGATCTTCATCATCCCAGCGGCTACCATGATGAGGAAGGAGTAGTTCACCCTCGGGGCTAAGGGTATGTACTAGTAGCTATGTATTTGATCTCTCTCTCTCCCTCCCTCCCTCTCTCTCTCTTGTGTTCTTGATTTGGCATGATCTTGATGTACCGCGAACTTTGTCAATATATTTGGATCTTATAGTGTTAAGCCCTCTCTACCTTCATGTGATGAATTAAGTCTTGCTCTTTGAGGTTTCATTATGTTGGATTGAATATTGGATTTGAGAACACTTTATGTATGTCTTGTATATGGATACCCGTGGTGACAATGGGGTATTATATTGATTCACTTGATGTATGTTTTGGCACTCAACTCGTGGATTCCCGAGGTGACATTGGGGTAATCTATGCATAGGGGTTGATGCACGTTTTCATCCTACGTTCTCTGCTAGAAACTTTGGAGTGATTCTTTGTTGCACCTTGAGGGATTGTTATATGATCCAATTATGTTATCATTGTTGAGAAATTTTGCACTAGTGAAAGTATGAACCCTAGGCCTTGTTTTCAAGCATTGCAATACCATTTTTGATCACTTTTACTACTTGCTACTTTGTTGTTTTTATTTATTCAGATTATAAAAATATATTTCTACCATCCATACTACACTTTTATCACCATCTCATCACCGAACTGGTGCACCTATTGTCGGTGTCAAAACCGGCAGATCTCGGGTAGGGGGTCCCGAACTGTGCGTCTGAGGATCAAAGGTAACAAGGAGGCAGGGGACACGATGTTTACCCAGGTTCGGTCCCTCTTAATGGAGGTAATACCCTACTTCCTGCTTGATTGACTATAATGTTTATAGGGGTTACAAGAGTTGATCTACCTCGAGTTCGTAATGGCTAAACCCTAGATGTCTAGCCCGTATGATTGTGATTGTACCTAAAGACTAAACCCTCTGGTTTATATAGGCACCAGAGGGGACCAGGGGTGTACCAAGTCGGTTTACAGAGGAAGGAAACTACACATGCGGACGCCAAGCTTGCCGTCCACGCAAAGGAGAGTCCCATCCAGACACAGGAGAAGGCCTTCAGTTCTATATCTTCACGGCCCATCAGTCCGGCCCATGTCACATAGGCCGGCTCTCCGAGGACCCCATAATCCAGGACTCCCTCAGTAGCCCCCGTACTTGCCTTCAATGATGATGTTGTATCCGACTTCATGTCTTCGGCTTTGCAAGGTGAGTTCCCCATTGTGCTTCATATAGTTCGACTTTGTGCATTAAATATTGTACCTTTCAGCTTCCGTGCCGCCGTCGCCTCAGTCTCCACGTGTGAGATGAATACAAAGGGTCTAAGTATTTTTACAAATAACCCCTTGACCATGTAGATAAGGCGATTATAAAAGAGAGATAGAATCTCAGAGTCTATTTCTCACCAGACGGAAATCCTTAAGGCTTGCCACAAGAAACCAACCAAATATGGCCAACGCTCCTTGCTCTTCCTCGTGTCCCCAAGGCCCTCAAGAAGATGACTGGGAGAGCTGCTCAGTGTCCCACGCTCAATTGACAAAGCTGCAAGTGCAGGGATACCTCCCTCCATCGGGTCTGGTCCCCGTTCGGGCGGGATTAACCACCTACAATGGCGAAGCCCTGGCGGAGAAATTTCCCAATCCCAATCAAGGGGAGCGGGTGTGCTTCGTTTCCTTCTTACTGCGGGGCGTGGGATTTCCAATCCACCCTTTCCTCAGAGGTCTTCTAGAGTACTACGGTCTCCAACTGCACAACCTCACGCCGGGCTCTATTCTACACATCGCGGGCTTTGTTGCTCTTTGCGAGCTGTTCCTAGGCTATGAGGCCCATTTAGATTTATGGGGGAAATATTTCTGCCTCGTCCCCCGCTCCCAGAAGGGATCTATTTTTGAGGTGGGCGGTGCCGAAGTATGGCATATAGGCGGAACAGCATACCTGCCCAGCACTCCGAAGAAGGCAACCAAAGAGTGGCCCTCGGAATGGTTCTATATTGAAGACGTTGTCCTTCCGGACCCTATCTGGCAAGGTCTTCCCGAATTCTCCTCCACTCCTTTAAAGAAGCACGCCAGCTGGCGTCCCCGAATCTATGAAGAAGGAGATAGTGCAGAGGTTAAGCGGCTAGCGAACAAGATCTGAATACTTGCCCACTCTGGATTATACATAGTCGAGGTAATGGCGATTTCAATAACGCGATGCGTTCAGCCGCTTCAATCCAGGGGGTTTCCCATGTGGCATTACAATGGTGAGGACGACGCCTCTCGTTGTGGGCGGAAGGGTCCAGCTAATTTTGTTGCGCTGGACGCTACATTGGCTGACCTTCTCAAAGGGGAAAAGGAAGATTTCGCTCGCCTGAAGTGTCGAGAAGGTTTCCCCATGTATACCCCCATTGACTGGGTGAGTCTTCGATTATAGTCCTTAATTGACCCTTTTTCCTTAACGATGCTTTAAAGCTGAATTTAATCCGACTGCCCTTAACAGGAGTGGAGAAAGGTTGTCGAAGGGATCCACTGCCCCGCTCCGCAGCCAGAGGACCATAATTGAGATCTTGATCCTGGATACGAAGAAGATCCAGACATATTCTTGGATTTTGAGGATGGAGTCTTTTATCAGACAAGCTATGATGGCACAGAAGTGGCCATTATAGCCGACTACCCCGGCCTCCTACCTTCCTCCCATGTAAGTTCCCAGGAGACATCTCCTCTAAAAGAGTTTTCCCACTGCAACTTACCCCCCACAATACATTGTGCTCCCAAGGGGCGACGCCCGCACCAGCGTGCCGCAACAAAGGCATCTTCTAAGAAGAAGACGCTTGCACAAGGCACATCTCTGAAAAGAAAGGCACACAATGATATAGACGAGCCCTCTTCTGTGTCGAAGAGGTATGATCTTTTAGCATGCACTCAGCTAGATCGGGCGATGACGTTCAATGATGTGCCAAATTGTAGGAGGAGTGTACGCTGGGCTGCATCCGGAGACCTGGCTGGTCATGCAAAGATTGCCCCAGCCCCGAACCCTGGCACAAGGACTAGGGGGGGATGTGGGAGCAATGCCGGATTGTCCTCTCCCAAAGGATTCGGATAATGTATCTGTCACAAACTCTGAGGTGGAGAGTGCGATGGGTCACCGGTGGCGGAGAGCGGCTATGCGCGACCCACATTTTATCGAAGAGGCTTTTAATGCTCTTAGCTCAGTGGATGCTTATATCCGAGCTGCTCATGATGGAGTTTCTGGAGCCACTCACCAGCTTTCAAAAGATATGCGGGTAAGATTTTTTGCGCAGATTCAATAATCATATGCCAGTAGCCCCCGAGTCTTGAAGAAGTTGGCCCAACTGATTTAAGGGTCGTTACATTGTTGGGTACTCACGGAGAGGAATAACACGTTATCGAAGGAGCTAGAAGAATGCCGCACTAGGCTGTCTGCTGCCACCGGTGAACTAGAAGATTTGAAGAAATCCAAGAAGGCACCTGATGGTAAGTGCAGCAGCAGCTCGGAAACATGGCTCCGTGAATACAATGAGGTTGCTTAAGTTATGCTTTTGTCTCATTGGTAGGCTTGACAAACCAGCTGGAGGAGAGGCTAAGGGCTGCTCAAGCGGATAAACAACATGCCCAAGGGCAAGAAGCCGCTGGTCCACATGTATTGACACAGACTATTAAGGAGAAGAACAAACTCCATGATGCAAATATCAAGCAGACCAAAGAACTGAAGGATTTATGAGCCTAGTTGTCGGATGCTTTGAAGGAGAACAAGAAGCCGAAAGGCGGCATATTCAATATGCTCTTTAACCTATCTGTCACAAGTCTCCTGTTTGAAATTTTTTCACAAGTTCACTTCTATAGGTGTGCTGATCGGACGTTCCGAAGGAGAAGTGTCCGGATTCCAAGGTGACCTGCTGCAAGAGCTATCCAAAGTACACGAGCGAGCTCGGAAAGCATTGAGGAACATGGCGAAGACTTTATGGCCATCCGATCCCCTTCCAGGAAGTATGGATGAGCTTGAGAATTTATTCAAGGGAGCTTGTCACCGTTTGGAGCTATGGAAGATATCAGCATGTCGGGAAGGCACCCGAGAAGCCTGGGCCATGGTGAAAACACGGTATACCAAGCTTGATCCAAATCATATGGCCCGGGTCAGACCCCGAGGACCAGATGGCCAAGAAATTCCCATTAGCTTAGTGTATGACCAAGTGAAAACAACAGCTAAGTTTTCTCAACAGGATTGTAGACTAGACAACCTACTAGAGGGTCTAGAGGAAGAAGAAGTTTTTGAGTCGTAGTAGTAATGTACCTTATCAACAAACTGTTCTCCAGCTGAATTGCAAAACGATTGTCATGGCAGACTTTCCGCTTCGATCTCCAGAACCCGAGGTTCAGAGTGTGTCAGTGAGAACGACACCTATGGGATCAATGGAATCCCTACTGTGGTCGGTGGGCGTGGGGTTGCGAGAAGAGCGGGTCTAAGAGCCAGCACAAAGGTCGTTTATCCAGGTTCGTGCCGCGGGGATCGCGTAATACCCTAGTCCTGCTTTGGTGTGTATTTCAGTGTTCCTAAGCTAGCTATGATGCGTGACTTGCTCAAAAGAGCCGAATCCCCCTCCAGTATGCCTTGGGCCTCCTTTTATAGTCAAAGGAGGCGCCACAGTGGCACACAGGAGGTGGAAAGTGTACAGTGTACAAGCTTATCACCTGTTATTATAGGACAAGACACATTAAATGCGCCCCTGATTACTTAAGAATTTGGAAGGTATTAACGAGGAAAGACGCAAGGCCATTGGTGAAGAGGTAGCCCGACTGTTCGCTGCTGGGTTTATCGTTGAAGTATTTCACCCCGAGTGGTTAGCTAATCCGGTGCTTGTTCTCAAGAAAAACGGCACTTGGCGTATGTGTGTGGACTACACAGATTTGAATAAAGCTTGTCCGGCCGATCCCTTTGCTCTCCCACGTATTGATCAGATTATTGATGCGACAGCGGGTTGTGAGCGCCTGAGTTTCTTGGATGCATATTCAGGTTATCATCAGATCAAGATGGCATTTAAGGACTAGGAGAAGACAACCTTCATCACTCCCTTTGGAGCCTTCTGCTATGTTTCTATGCCCTTTGGGCTCAAGAGTGCCCAGGCAACTTATCAGCGTTGTGTGCAGAACTGTCTTCACACGCAGATTGAGCGTAATGTTCATGCCTATGTGGATGACATTGTGGTAAAATCCAGGAAGAAGGAAACCCTGATAGATGACCTCAAGAAGACGTTTGACAATCTTCGGGTTTACAAAATTATGCTTAATCCGGACAAATGTGTTTTTGGTGTTCCGACAGGCATGCTCTTAGGCTTTCTGGTATCCAACAGAGGCATTGAGGCTAATCCGGAAAAAATCAAAGCGATTACATCCCTGGCTAAACCGAAGTGTATCAATGATGTTCAGCGTCTGGCGGGTCGGATTGCAGCCCTTAGCCGGTTTATCAGCCGTTTGGGAGAGAAGGTGATTCCTTTGTATTGGATGTTGAAAAAGACATACGATTTCATCTGGAGTGACACAACTAATGCGGCTTTTGAGGAGTTAAAGCGGCAGTTGGTTGAACCGTCGGTTCTTGTTGCTCTGGTTGATAATGAGCCCTTGCTATTATACGTGGCTGCCAATGCCTGGGCGGTCAGTGTGGCAATTGTGGTTGAGCGTAAGGAGGCCGGGAAGGAGTATCTGGTTCAACGACCCATGTATTACATCAGTGAAGTCCTGATCGAGTCAAAACAATGATATCCGCATTGGCAGAAGTTGGTGTATTGAGTTTTTATGGCAAGTCGAAAGCTCAAGCAATACTTTCGAGGCCATACCATCACAGTGGTTAGTTCTGCTCCTTTGGGCGATATAATTCAGAACAAGGAAGCAACTGGCCGGGCTGCAAAGTTGGCAATTGAGCTTGGTCCACATGGTTTCAAGTATATGCCTCAAACGGCCATCAAATCTCAGGCGCTTGTCGACTTTATCAATGATTGGACCGAGTTACAGGCACCAGAGGACAAACCGGACATCACATACTGGACTATTCATTTTGATGGATCCAGGCAATTGGAGGGCTCGGGGGCTGGAGTTGTCCTTACTTCCCCTTGAGGTGATAAAATTTGCTATGTTCTCCGCTTGATGTTTCCCCGTACTAACAATGCAGCCGAGTACGAAGCTTTACTCCATGGTCTCCGCGTGGCTAAAGAGATGAACTTAAGTCGAGTTCATTGTTTTGGAGATTCTAATCTGGTGGCTCAGCAAGTTTCTGGTACTTGGGATTCTAAGGATCCACTCATGGCGGCTTATAGACGTGAGGTGGATATTGTGGCAGGTCACTTTAAGGGTTACCAGGTTGAGCACACTGACCGCGCAAAAATGAAGCAGCAGATGCTTTAAGCCGGCTGGGATCTCAGCGTAAACCGGTACCACCCAATACCTTTTTAGATATCCTACATAACCCGTCTGTTAAGTTGCCTTCAGAGGAAGATTTAGCTGTTCCTGATCCGGAGGCTCAATTGGTGGCCGCTTTACACATCACTCCGGATTGGACGGTTCCATATTTGGCGTATATGAACCAGGGCGAGCTACCAGATGATGAGATTTTTGCCAGGCAGATAATCCGACGGTCCAAGTCCATGGTTGTTCACAATGGCAAGTTACACCGTTGCAGTGTCTCAGGCGTGTTTCAACGTTGTGTTTGTCCTGAAGAAGGACAAGAGATTATACGTGAAATCCATGAAGGGGATTGTTGTCACCATGCCGGTTCAAAATCCCTGGTAGCTAAAGCTTTTCGTCATGGGTTCTATTGGTTGACAGCTCATGCTGATGCGGAGGATCTGGTAAAGCGGTGCGACGCTTGTCAGAAGTTTTCACGTCGAGCTCATGTTCCGGCTCAAGAACTACGGATGATTCCTATCACTTGGCCTTTTGCCACTTGGGGGCTTGATATGGTGGGACCTTTTAAGCATTCCAAAGATAAGAAGACCCACCTATTGGCGGCGTTTGACAAATTCACTAAATGGGTTGAAGCGGAGCCCGTCAGCAAGTGTGATGCAGCCATGGTGGTTCAATTCCTCAAAAAGATCATTTTCAGTTTTGGTTTTCCACACAACATCATCACAGATAATGGCATAAATCTTTCTAAAGGCGAGATGGAGGAGTTTTGTCAGCGAGAGCACATCCGGCTTGATGTAGCATCTGTGGCTCATCCCCAGTCTAATGGTCAAGCAGAGAGGGCGAATCAAGAAATCCTGAAGGGTATCAAGCCCCGGCTTATGGTTCCTTTGAAGCGGACGCCGGGTTGTTGGGTGGAAGAATTACCATCTGTGTTATGGAGTATAAACACCACCCCCAACATATCCATGGGTTATACACCTTTCTTCATGGTTTACAGGGCTGAGGCTGTCCTCCCAAGTGATATTCATCATGACTCGCCTCGGGTTGCTAATTATGTTGAATCGGACAATGAGCAATCACACCAAGAGGCGCTGGACCTGTTAGATGAGAAACGGGACATGGCTTTGGCTCGATCGGTGGTTTATCAACAAGACTTGCGGCGTTATCACAGCCGCCGGGTTAAGACAAGAACCTTTCAAGAAGGTGACTTGGTGCTCCGGCTCATCCAGGATCAGACCGATATGCACAAGTTATCCCCACCCTGGGAAGGACCCTTTGTGGTCAGCAAAAATCTGCACAACGGATCGTACTACCTCATTGACGTTCGAGAAGACTCACGCAGTTCTGAGGAGGAGACCCTACGGCCTTGGAACATAGCTCTCCTTCGGCCTTACTACACTTGAGCCATAGGATTTTCTTATGTACATATTTCGACAATGTATATATTATGATCAATATAATAAACTAGCATCCTTGCTATAAGCAGGGCATCTGCTGTTTTTCTCAAATATCCTTTGAGTTACATGGGGGCTTCAGCTGACAAAGCGGAGCACTACCTGTTAAACCGGCTATCATGCCATAATATAGCTTGGAGCTTCACACCCAAGGGGCCAAAGAGAGTCTGGATGCTATGCACAACTCAAACATAGGCGCCCATGAGCACAGCTCATAAAGTTACTTTGGGGCTCCTTGTGTCAAATACCAAGGAGTTTGAAAGGACCCTTGTAGCTGGGTATTGACCCATGGCTTGGAAGCCTAGTGTATTCACCTAAAACCCCGGGTTAACCTGCCTTCATCAAGTAAGCCACTCCTATCCAGGTAATCCTGGCATGACCCGTCGAACGTCTGACAGTTACTCTCATTGAGACCCTGAACTTGTCAAAGTTAAAACGATGATTGGTTAGTTGGAGGCCCATCTTAAAAGGCTTTGTCAAATGGTTCAACTCAGTGGCCTGGCAGCCCATGAAAAGCCTGGAATTTGGGCCTGGCAGCCCTTGAAAAGCCTCGACTACAAGTTTTATTTGCTTTCTGAAAGTTCTCTCCTTTGTTAAAGTTTTTCAATTAAACCGGCGTCTCTTGACCCGTATGACTTTTCAGTCATTATATTAACCCGGTGTTTGTTAACCCGGCTTGGTTTCAACTATAAGTTGAAAAACCAAATCCAACTGTAAACCTGTGTTTATTAACCCGGTCTAGCTTTGACTATGTGTCGCCATTTTGATCATCTGGTGTTCCTCGTAACCCGGCATGGCTTCTTACTTAACATCATTACATGGTGAGAGGTCAAACAGTTCCAGATTTGGGTTTCCACTCTTACTACAATAAATGTTGGTAAACTGACTAAGTGATTTCATATCACAGGTATAGTTATTTCATATTTATTCCGCTTTGGTTATTAGCCAGGCTTTGTCTTGGGCATTATGATCCGTCCGGCAGTAAACCACCAGGACAATTCTTTTTATGCAGACATAGGGATTGCATACTATATTACGATATATAAGCCAACACTGATATTATCATGGCGGATCACACAAAGTATATCCCAGTGCATGATGGCAGCAGATCAAAGTATTTTTGCTAGCCTATTACAAGGTGCTTTAAGGCCCAAAATATGGAATTGTTTCTTCCAACAGGACAAAGTTTATGAAGCGTTAACCAGATTGCCGGATGAAGCCTCATCACCATGCTGCCGTGAAGTTGATGGGTCATCAGGCGTCGGTTCAGCCTCCTCCTCCCCATCCAGTGGCTGGAAGTCAGTGGTGGTCCAGTCAATCCAGGTTAAAGCCTGAAAGACAACCTCTTCACTTATAAAATTAGTCGGATCAACGTCAGGGGCGTAAGTGTGCTTATGGATTGGCGGAATAAGATTTTGCACTTCTGGAATGACAGCCTCAATCCGTTTTTTGTTGGCATCATAGAAGGACCGGTGAACAGTCAAGTTGGCTTCTTCTGCCAACTGACTCGCCAGAGGACGCATCTCCCTTGTCACCTTTTTAGGGCTTTGTTATCAAACTCTGCCCCGTTTTCTTGTTCACTGTGAAAGCCCTTGGCAATGTCAACCGGATCTAGATCAGCAATCCATGCTTTGGCTCGGGTAAGGGCCAACAAAGCGCCAGCCCTAGCAGCGGATCGCTTCACCTCTTCTATTTGTGGTGGTGTCATGGATAACCTGGCTGGAGTGTCCCTGGTCAATGTTGGGGCCGAATTGTCATATGAGGTTGCACAGATAACCCGTTGGGCACCGGTATACAACTGCTCAATCAGAGTATATGCTGCCTTCAGCTTCATCCGCATATCAGAGCCCAGATGAGCAATGCGGCCACCTATAGCGGTTTAAGGATTTCATGTTAAACCGACAAATTTCAAAGATGGTCATTCAAGAAGCCTTGGCAAAAGTACTTACGAAATATTGCAGAGGTCATGGCGTTCACTTGGCGCTTCAATCCAGTAAGCTCTTCTGCCACCGGTTTCAGAGCCGACTCGGTGTCTTCAGCACGCTTCAGCAATGTAGCCTTTTTAGTATCCCAGTTGGCACGCTCAGTCTTGAACCATTCTTTGAGTTGCTCCATGGTGGTTAAAGCGGTTTTTAACTCATCCTTGGCCTTGGAAGTTTCTGCTTGTTGGGATTTTATATTCTCTTGAAGATCACCAATTTGAGAGCCTTGTTGATTTATCTCAGTCTGCCAGAGTCAGAAGAGCATGTCAATATCTTCTCGAAAGTCCCAAGCATATAACCAGTTATACACTTGGCACTTGGGGGCTAATGTGGATTACTTTTTTATACTGATTGTTTGAAGTCCCAAGGATCAATACAAGTTTTAATCTTGGCACTTGGGGGCTAATGTGTGTTTGATCAAAAAATACACAAGGAAAATCAACAAAGTACAGTATGGAATATGGAAGTCCCGGTTTGACTTTGCAAGACAAACTGGCCCTTGGGGGCTACAATACAATGAAGGTACAGAATAAGGATGAAGGTCTTTACCTCATAGCGTTCCTTCATCAGATTTACCAAACCGGCCTCATAATCTCGACTTGTGAAGAGGCGGTTTAAGAATCCGGAATGAAGATCCTGAGCAGAAAGATTAGCATAGCTTGACAAATCGGCCTTCCCCTTCCCCTTGCCCATAACAGCAAATTCTTCCTTGGCGGTATGTTTTGACAAAACAACTGGATTGCCTGGGACGGTATAAGCAGTGCCAGTAACAACAACATCATCATCTTTGGCTGGGCTCGATGGATTGACATTTTCTTTAATTGGGCTTGGCGGTTTGGCAGCAGGGCTTGGCGGATCAGCAGTTGAATCCCACGGCTCACCAACTGGACTTGGAAGGGTGGCACGTGGACTTGATGTATCAACATGTGTAGCCGGATCAGCCTCCGGTGGGTTAGCATCAGCAGCTGGGTCTTGCGGAGTAGAGTCATCTATGACAATATCAGGATTTTCACCAGCATTCTCTGGGGTCTTCTCCGGATCAACATCGTCAGTAGAGCCGCTGGTCTTAGCTTTCTTGCTCAATCGGGCCTTGGTGCTCTAACATCAAAAGTAAGAGTATGATAAACCGACGCATGAAGAAACAAATCAAAAAGCAATATGCTTACCCAGTGACAGTCTTGAGGGAAGGCAGCTGAGTGGTGGATGAACCGCCAGACGAATTAGAAGATGCCTGGTAATTTGGATCAGACGGATTGAGTGGGCATCGGAAGAAACCCTTCAAAGGATAAAGTTTTTCAGGAGAACAAGTCACCTCTGGACGACGCTTCCGGGTTGGTGTATCTGGTAAACCGGAAGAAGTGACTTGTTGGCCACTGTGTCGGGTTGTGCGACGCCCTTCAACTTGCTGTGTCTTCAAAGAAAATTGCGGATCCAAATAAGCAAGAGGGTGAGAGCATTTTACTTTCCGAACTGCACGGCAAAATCTTTGAACCGGCACAATATCTGAATCGGAGGAAAGAGATATTACCTCAACATGGTCCGCACGGCTGGCTTCCGCGTCATCCTGGGAATAGTCATTGTCAATAAGGTGTATGAAAAGGAATCAAGGGAGTCAAATTCCCCCTCTTGATCCGACTCGTCAATATCTTCTGGTGGATCAGAAGACTCAGCGGTTTTCTTCTTAGCAGCTCTTTTTGTGGCTTTGGTCTTCACACGGGGAGCCCTAGCCGGTTTGTCTTGAGCCTTTCTTTTTCCAAAAGTAGCTGGTAGCCTGTGAAATTAAAACAAAGTATTAGCACATGGTTAAAGCGGAGGCGGATCAAAGAAAGCATAGAGTTAGAATCTTTACCACTGGTGGTTTGTTGGCGGTATAAAAGGGAGCCAACCCGGTTTGGCTGCAGGCGGAGATGGTTATGTTTAACATCTTCTTCACCGATTCAGTGACTTCATCGTCAGTTATTTCTATTTCATTAAACCATTGAGGGTCCTTGGCATCGCCGGTATACTCATGCATTAATCCGGAGTGGCGACTTAAGGGCAGGATGCGCCATTTGACCCAACAGCGAACAAGATCAACACCAGTTAAACCATTAGCCAAGAGGGCCCGGAGCTTGGCGATTTGAGGCGCATAAGATTGCCGTTCTTTGGCAGTTAATCGTCGAGGTAAAGGGTGGCCGTTGCTAAGCCGGTGAGGGCGGTAACCCGGCAACGGATTTTCTCCAGCAGGGGCAGTGTTCTGACAGTAAAACCAAGTTTGGTTCCAGTCTTTAGGATGGTTGTGGTGTGCTGCATGTGGGAAGTCGACTTCTTTCCTCTTCTGGATTGATACCCCACCAAGTTCCATGTTAGGACCATCAGAAAACTCAGTCCGGCGGTTTAGATGGAAAAAGTCCCGGAAGAGCTCAACGGATGGTTCTTCTTGAAGGTAAACTTCGCAAAATACTTGAAAGTTGCATATATTTGATATGGAATTTGGTCCAATATCTTGTGGATGGAGTTGAAAACTAACGATGACATCCCAGAATTTTTTTGATCCGGGAGGGCTGAAATCCCGGTCTAGGTGCTGCATAAAAACAATAACTTCTCCATCTTGAGGCTCAGGAGGGCACTCAGGGCCAGGAACTCGCCAGTGAAGGACATTTTTTGGAGCCAAAGTGCCCGTTACAACATATCCGTTGATTTGCGTCTCCGTGATCTGGGACGGAACCCAGTTGCAAGCGGCAAATTGCTTGGCCATTTTGGAAACAAACTGTAAAAGGAAAAATAAGGCCGGTTTACGACAAATGGTTGGTGTGTACCAATCGGTGTTAAATCGGGGAAATTGATGAAAGCATGCAAGTGAGTTAAACCAGAGTTTATTATTCAAGATCAGACGGCGGTTTAAGTGAGGGCTAATGATGTATAGCAGATTACCAAAGAGTTAAACCGCCCTTAGGTGGAGGAGCCAAAGATGAAAACTTGCTAAGTATTGACAGAAACAGGTTTCACACAACGATGAAATTTATTTGGATCTACCAATGCTTTAGTAAGAAAATTTTCTGCGATCTATAAAGGCGTTAAAAGGAATATATAAGTTCGTGCGCTCCACTAAGGATTCTGAACAGAGAAAGAAGATCTGCTAGTGCTAAAACTGGACGCGGAGCAACTACCGCACGAGATTTATGCTACAGTTATATCAAAGAAACTATGGCAGAAGCAGGTATGAAGAAACCGAGACGAACAGCTATAAACACGGATGAATACAGGAACCCTCAGTACAGATCTAGGGTTGAGAGGGAGAAACTTACCGGATGCGCAGGGATAGCGGAGGAAAAGCCGAAGATCTCTGGTACAGTCAGGTTGATGCAGGGGCCAGTGGTGATGCAGTACTCGAAGGTTGAGGGCGGCGGCGGACCTTCAGAGCTTGGGAGTCGCGAGGAGGAAGAAGAAGCACGGAAGGGGAAGAAAGAAAGGGCCCCCGAGCCTATTTATAAGGAAAATGGATAATTGACAGGTGCGAAGATCGAGGAGCCTGAAGCGGCAAACGAGGGCGTAGCTGTCGCCTCGATTTTCAGGATACCATTAAATGAAGGGAATTTTTTTAATCTTTTATATAGAGATGACGTCATGGTGACCCGTTGCTGTGTCCAGAGGATGACGTCACGACGGGAATTCAACCAAAGTTGGAGGAGAAGATATTACGGCGGTTTACTAGAAATGTAAGGAGATGTTCATAAAAAATTCTTAAGTATTAAGGATTGACATGAACAGGTTCAAATCAATCTGGGGCCTAATGTTGGGGATATAATTACAGGGTATAAACTGCCCAGGAGGGGCCGGTTCACCCTTAGCTACATTGAAGCCCACGAAGACCCAGAAGATGATGCTTTACTAATGAAGCTTAGAGGCCCGGAGCCCAAAGGCGGATTAGGGCCCACAGTAGTAAACTGCCATGGTTATGTAACTTGTACTGTAAGTTAGGAAAGGAGAGCCTTAGCCGGACACTTGTATGAGTCGGCATCGGGACTCTATAGACCGGCCGGGCATCAACCTGTGTATTTAAAGGGACGACCCGGCGGCGGTTCAGGGACAACAGACAACGACTCGAGACTCAGGTAAAGCGTATTTGCCCCTGGTCATCGAAACCCAATCAATCCCATCACAACTAGACGTAGGCTTTTACCTTCATCGAAGGGGCCGAACTAGTATAAAACTCCCGTGTCCCTTGTCCGGTTTAACCCCTTCAAGTTAACCCGTAGCGATGGCTCCATGACTAAGTCCTTTCATGAGGACATCTGACGTGTTAATTCCACGATAGTGTCCCCTCGCTTTGTTGCCGCCTCGCCTTGCCCCGACACGCATGCATGCCAGCAAGGCGGGCGGCGCCATGTAGGCTGGCAGGCTGCTGAGCTGGCGCGGTGGCAGCGTCTTCATGAAGATCTGCATGCCACCACGCAGGCGCTTGTTGAGCTGGTCTTGGGGCCGCTTGTCGCCACGTAGGTGCTCGTCTGGCTGGCTGGGCTGGCATCTGCATGGGAACGGCGGTGGAGCCTTGGCGGGTACGGGTCTGGCCGCGGCCCTGCTGATGTCCTCGGCAAGGGCCCTGCCAGGGCCCCGGCAAGGGTCTTGCCGCGGCACTGTGGTCGTCCCCGGCAAGGATCTTGCCGGAGGCCTCGTGGGTTTCCTCGGCAGGGATCGTGCTGAGGATCACCGTCTTCTGGTCTTCATCTGATCTTGTGTGTTAATGATATTCACAAAGATCTGCAAGCCACCATGGAGGTGCCTCCCGAGCCTTGGCTCCAATGTTGTTGATGGTGTTGGAAATCTCGAGCTCAAGGGTGGCGCGCTCCGCTGGTGTTGGGCAAGTTGCCCCGGCAAGGCTCTTGCCGGGGCTGCGGAGGCTGCCCCAGCAAGGGTCTTGCTGGGGGAGTCATCCTCGCCCTCTCTGCTTCTTGTGTTTCCGGCCTTGGCGTTGCCGAATTGTCTTGTGGCTTAGGCCTCCCTTCTCTGCCCTGTTAAGTGTGGCCGCGGGCGCGGTTCTGATTGCCCGTGCATAGGTAAAGGGGTACAAAGTAGAGCCCCTACTTCTGTACACCGAAAGGACCCCCCGGGCCTGGGCCACACATAAGCGCGACGCGTTGTTGGGCTAGGCCCAGAACTTTGCGCGGGCAGGCGGGGCCGATTTTTACCACAGTAACTTTTCCGCCCGTTGCGCTTCCCCATGACACGCGTTGAAAGCGTGACATGGGGATCGTGCGTGGGGTGATCGAAGCATGCTTGCGTCATCCTGCGGTGAATAGTAAAGAGGCGGCTTGCGTGTCCCTTTAAGACTGCAGGGCCACTGCTCATTTACTCTCTCCGCCTTGGAACCATCGTTCCACGCGTCCCACTATGCCCGCCCCTTGCGCCACGTACGCCACATGCACGACACAGGGTAGGTGGCAGGCGCATGGAATATGGGAAGGCGCGCACGTGGGTCGATACCCACACGCCTTCAATTGGGCGAGGAGGGCGGTCGACGGCCTTGCCTGCTGTCACCTTAATGAGCTGGATTGGTTGAGGGAGGCGCCCAAGCCTCGACTCCGCCCCTTTATAAGGAGGGGAGGGGGAGGGATGGAACCCCTCAATCTTTCGCCACCCGCCCCCTCCCACCTTGGCTTCTTTCTTCCTTCTGCTCTGGCGAGAGGGCGCGCTGATGCTTCGACGGTGGCGGCAAGGGTCTCCGCCCTACAACGCGTCCCTCCTTCCCAAGAGTTTGTGGCGGCGGAGCCAACCACGAGGGGAAGTGGGAGGGGGCGAGGACAAGGTCATCGTGGCGCTCGGGGAAGAGGAGGATGGGGCGGCACACCGGCCTCGCCTCCGTCGGCGGTCCCCCCCTCCAATGGAGGGCCACGTCGGGGACCAGCCTCGCGAATTCTTCATCAGGCTGTGCCGGCCGGCGCGTCGTCGTCTCCATCTCCCTGCTCCATTTGCTCGGGAGATGGAGCTCGACCCGCCACAAGCTCTGAGACTGCATATGAGGGGCTGCGGGAATAGCGGCACATGGGCTGATGTCGATTTCATAGCCCCTCATGTCATGTATCTTCGACGCGGATGGAAGACCTTCGCTCGCATCCACAGCCTGACGGCAGGACTCGTTCTCTACTTCAAACTAATGGAGAACGGCCTGCTCTCCGTCAAGGTCTTCGGAGACTTTGGAACTCGCCTAAAGTGTTGCGTGGAGAGCTCCTCCGATGACGAAGACTCTTCCTCGAGCAGGAGTGATAAGGAGGACAACGACATGATGAGGGCAGTAGGCGGGAGGATGACGGGTCTGACTAGGCGTCGGACCCGCTGTCCCGGGGCGGTGCCGGCAGCAGCAACATCTGCACCTGGCCCCTTCTCCCGGTGGGGCTGGCTCCTTGAACTTCTCGGGGTCGCCTCCTTGGGCGGCTGGCGTGGGAAGGCCGGAGAAGGCGAAGAAGGCAGGTGGCGCGTTGTCAAGTCGAAGTATGATGGCACCGACGCCTTCGTAGCGTACTGGCGGACCGCTACCTCATCTTCCAGCTCTTCTCCCGGCACCATCATCACCAGCCCTTCCCTAGGCGGCCGCCGATATGTTCTCTTGGCGCCTTCTGCTGCTCGTACCTCGCCTAGGCGCTCCTTTTGACCTCTTGCTTTCTTGTTCCGTTTCATGAGGAGAGGGACAAGAAATGGATTACGAGGACCTTATCTCTTTTCAGTTTGTAAGCCCATGGGCCTTAGTTAAATTTAAAACTTGTAATCCCCTTGCTCATGTTTACATTTCGTACGAATTGTACCTGTATGGGACGTATTAATGAAAAAGGGTGCTTGCCGGGTTCTTTGTGTGTGAGCGAAGCCCATACCAAGCAACGAATCCTTGTTATTTTTAATATAAATATTGTCGCCCGGCAACAAGCCTTGCCGCTCCCTTACTTCATTCGACCACACTCATGCTATTCTGCGAAGACAGGGGCGAAGTAGGGTTAGGCCCTATGCTTGCTTCCTTGTCACCGCGGCTACAACCAGATTCCGACCCAAGGGAAAAGTTTCTTGGGTGCGGGCAAAGGGGAGCACGCTAACCTAGGAGCAAAATGAGGTTTCATACGTCCCAATTCCATATGGAAATGCAAAGCAGGGGAAGAAGAACTTATCTAAATCTGCGCCCCCCGGCAACCGTGGCTTGCCTTGGGTGGACCCTTGTGTCTTCAGCCCCCGGCAACCTTGGCTTGCTGGGGCCAGAGCGCCGGCTCGTTCTCTTTCTTCCATATAGCTCAGCAGAAATGCCCACGTACCCTGTGAACCAAAGAGGACGGAAAGGAACAGAGAGACGCAGACTCGACCTCTATGCTAGGGGTTAGTCGCTGCTAAGCACTATCAACCCTAACCGAGGGAGAGACTCAACCTGGCATGCATGCTATAAATTAGGGCGCCAGCGCTTCGTTTATTTATGCTCAGGGTCTGTGCCTGGCTTTGTACAGAGGGTTACATGCCTTGCCGGCAAGGCTTGTACAAAAGGTGGTTTGCCGGGAGGCCCGGCAACAGCGACTTATGGGTAAAACTTACGAATATGCTTGATGTTCTAGGAGTTGCTCATTGGAATGGATATTCAGTCTCCAGGCGGACTGCGCCGGGCCTGGTGACTCGTATTACCTGATAAGGGCCTTCCCACTTCAGCGTCAACTTGTTGGAATTCTTGGCCGATTGAACGCGCCGAAGAACAAGGTCGCCTTCCTCAAAGCTTCGGGCATGAACCATGCGGCTATGGTAGCGGCGCAAGGCTGGCTGGTAGCATGCTGCTCTCACCGCCGCCCGAAGACGATCTTCCTCAAGGAGCGTTGCGTCATCTTGCCGCAATTGCTCTTGCTCAAGCTCATCATAAGCAAGCACTCGAGGTGACCCATATATGAGTTCCGTGGGGAGAACTGCTTCTGCCCCATATACCAGGGCAAAGGGCGTCTGGCCGGTGGCTCAATTTGGCATCATTCTGAGCGACCAAAGAACCGCCGGCAATTCATCAACAGCGCCTTCCGCTCTTGTGTAGCCTGTCAAAAGTCTTTGTCCTCAGGCCTCACAGTACTTTAGCATTTGCCCTCTCCGCTTGGCCGTTGCTCCGTGGGTGTGCCACGGAAGTGAAACAGACCTTGCTGCCGAGGTCCTCAATGTATTGCATGAAGGTGTGGCTTGTGAACTGCGTGCCGTTGTCGGTGATGATCCTGTTTGGCACACCAAAACAGCAGACTAGCCCCTTGAAGAATTTGACAGCTGACTACGCTGTCACCTTCCTCAGTGCTTCCACCTCCGACCACTTTGTGAACTTGTCGATTGCGACATACAAGTACTCAAAGCCCCCGACGGCACGGGGGAAAGGGCCCAGTATGTCGAGCCCCCAGACCGAGAATGGCCAGGAGAGAGGGATTGTTTGAATGGATTGAGCTGGCTGATGAAGCTTCTTTGAATGGAACTGACACGCTTCACACGTGGTTACTAGTGTTGTCGCATCGTGGAGGGCAATGGGCCAGAAGAAACCTTGCCGGAAAGCCTTGCCGGCAAGGTCCCTTGACCCTATGTGGGAGCCGCATATGCCTCCATGTATCTCCGCCAACAGCTCTAGTCCTTCCTCCCGGGGAATGCACTTCAATTTTACTCTGTTTGGTCTCTTTCTATATAGAGCGTTGTCAACGAACTAGTACAGGGCAGACCGACGGGCTACTTTCTCGGCTTCTTCCTGCTCCTCAGGAAGCTCCCCTGTTTGGAGGAATCGGACGGTATGTTGTGCCCATGCCGGAGCCTAGGGCTTGATGGTAAAGACTAAATGCATCTCCTCTGCCGTGGGAACGGTTGTCTCTACGGCCAAGGCTTGGCACCCTGCCGGAGTCAGTTGCCCCACGGCAGGCTCAGTATCCACAGCAACATCTTCGCCAGCGGCTCCAAGGAGCTTGGTGGGAAAGTACTTGCTGGGGCCTGATTTCCTCCGCTTGTTTTGCCCTGTTGATGGTTCTATGGATGGTTGAGTCAACTGAAGCACAAAAGTACCTGGTTCCACAGGTAGTTTGAGGGCAGCGCGCTTTGATAGGTAGTCGGTGATGTCGTTCTCCACTCGGGGGACATGCTCCGCCTGTATACTGTCAAAGCACTCCTCCAGCTTCCTCACCTCATCCACGTAGGCTTCCATCAACGGGCTTTGATAATCCTTGTTGACCTGCCTGACGACAAGCTGTGAATCACCCCTAACGATGAGCTTCTTGACCCCCAGGTCTGCCGCGATCCTGAGACCGGCAAGTAATCCCTTGTATTCAGCAGTGTTGTTCATCAACATCTCCCTCATAAAGTGCATCTGGATCACGTACTTGAGGTGCTCTCCGGTGGGTGCGACGAGCAGCACCAGCACCGACACCTTGTAGCGAAAAAGCCCCGTCAAAGTACATGACCCAGCTGCGACTTGTTTCCTTGCCGGGAAGAGTGGTCTCCTGGATCTATTCGTCGGGCGTCGAGGTCCACTCTACAATGAACTCCGCCAAGACTCGGCTCTAGATCGTTGAAGTACTTTCGAACTTCAAACCAAAGCTCAACAGCTCCAAGGCCCACTCCACAATCCTCTCGGTTGCGTCTGGATTATGCAGTATCAGTTGCAATAGGAGGCGGGTGACGACGGTGATCTCGTGCGCTTGGAAGTAATGACGCAGCTTCCTTGAGGCCATAAGGAGGCCAAAGAGCAGCTTCTGCACACCGGAGTACCTCGACCTAGCCCCCTGCAAGAGGGAGCATACAAAGTAGACCGGGTGCTGCATCATCTTCTTCTTCTGCACCACTTCACTTGGTTGCACAGGCCCCGTTCCGTCGGCGTCAGGCCCTACTGGGGGCTTCGCCTTGCTGGGACCGGGCCCTACGGGGGGAGCTCTGCCTCGCCACCCGCCGACCCTGCCGTCGCCACTTCTCCTTCGTTGACCTCTCTCTGCACCACTAGTGCGGCGCTAACCACTTGATTCATTGCTGCTAGATACAGCAACAGCGGCTCTTGTGGTTTAGGCGCAACTAGTATCGGCATGGAGGAGAGGTACTTCTTCAAGTTCTGCAGCGTTGCTTCGGCCTCTGGGGTCCACTCCATTGGGCCCGCTCAGCAGGCGTGGAGATGAATTTGCTCATGGCGGCAACACAGCTAGTGAGCCGACGCACATCCTTAATCTTCCTAGGTGCCTCAAATCTGCTCAATGGCCTTGATCTTGTCTGGGTTCGCCTCGATCCCACGTTGTGCCACAAACAACCCGAGAAGCTTGCCGGATGGGACACCGAAGACACACTTCTCAGAGTTCAGCTTGAGGTTGATCTTGCGCAGATTTGCAAACGTCTCTTCCAAATCTTGCACAAGTGTTGCCTTGTCCTTGGTTTTGACCACTGTGTCATCCATATAAGCTTCCATATTTCTATGTAGTTGAGGCTCAAAACCAATTTGGACTACTCTTGCAAAGGTCGAGCCAGCACTCTTCAACCTGAAAGGCATCCGTAAAAAGCAATACGTACCACATGGGGTGATGAATGCTGTCTTCTCTTCATCTTCTCTCGCCATGAAAATCTGATGGTATCCTGAGTAGGCGTCGAGGAATGATAGCAGGTCACACCCGGTCGCGGAGTCAACAATCTAGTCAATGCGCGGCAACGAGAAAGGGTCTTTTGGACATGCCTTATTGATACCTGTGTAATCAATACACAGCCTCCACTTCCCATTTGCCTTGCGCACCACCACCGGATTGGCCAACCATGTCGGATGGAGTACTCCTCTCACCAAGCTTGTCGCTTCTAGCTGATACGTCTCCAACGTATCTATAATTTATGAAGCATTCATGCTATTATATTATCTATTTTGGATGTTTAAGGGCTTTATTATACACTTTTATATTATTTTTGGGACTAACCTATTAACCGGAGGCAAAGCCCAAATTGTTGTTTTGTTGCCTATTTCAGTGTTTCGAAGAAAAGGAATATCAAGCGGAGTCCAAATGGAATGAAACCTTCGGGAAAGTTATTTTTGGAACAGAAGCAATCCAGGGGACTTGGAATGCACGTAAGGGAAGCTTCGAGGAGGCCACGAGGCAGGGAGGCGCGCCCACCTCCCCTGGGCGCGCCCCCACCCTCATGGGCCCCTCGTGGCTCCCCTGTCCGACTTCTTTCACCTATATATCTCCATATACCTTTAAAACATCGGGGAACACAATAGATTGGGATTTCCGCCGCCGCAAGCCTCTGTTGCCAACAAAAACCTCTCGGGAGCCCGTTCCGGCACCCTGCCGGAGGGGGGGATCCCTCACCGGTGGCCATCTTCATCCATCCCGGCACTCTCCATGACGAGGAGGGAGTAGTTCACCCTCGGGGCTGAGGGTATGTACCAGTAGCTATGTGTTTGATCTCTCTCTCTCTCTCTCTCTCTCTCTCTCTCTCTCTCTCTCTCGTGTTCTTGACTTCGCACGATCTTGATGTATCACGAGCTTTGCTACTATAGTTGGATCTTATGATGTTTCTCCCCCTCTACTCTCTTGTAATGGATTGACTTTTCCCTTTGAAGTTATCTTATCGGATTGAGTCTTTAAGGATTTGAGAACACTTGATGTATGTCTTGCCGTGCTTATCTGTGGTGACAATGGGATATTCATGTGATCTACTTGATGTATATTTTGGTGATCAACTTGCGGGTTCAATGAACCTATGCATAGGGGTTGGCACACGTTTTCGTCTTGACTCTCCGGTAGAAACTTTAGGGCACTCTTTGAAGTACTTTGTGTTGGTTGAATAGATGAATTTGAGATTGTGTGATGCATATCATATAATCATACCCATGGATACTTGAGGTGACATTGGAGTATCTAGGTGACATTAGGGTTTTGGTTGATTTGTGTCTTAAGGTGTTATTCTAGTATGAACTCTATGATAGATCGAACGGAAAGAATAGCTTCATGTTATTTTACTATAGACTCTTGAATAGATCGAGCAGAAAGGATAACTTTGAGGTGGTTTCGTACCCTACTATAATCTCTTTGTTTGTTCTCTACTATTAGTGACTTTGGAGTGACTCTTTGTTGCATGTTGAGGGATAGTTATATGATCCAAGTATGTTATTATTGTTAAGAGAACTTGCACTAGTGAAAGTATGAACTCTAGGCCTTGTTTCCTACCATTGCAATTCCGTTTACGCTCACTTTTATCATTAGTTACCTTGCTATTTTTATAATTTTAGATTACAAAAACCTATATCTATCATCCATATTGCACTTGTATCACCATCTATTCGCCGAACTAGTGCACCTATACAATTTGCCATTGTATTGGGTGTGTTGGGGACACAAGAGACTCTTTGTTATTTGGTTGCAGGGTTGCTTGAGATAGACCATCTTCATCCTAAACCTCCCACGAATTGATAAACCTTAGGTCATCCACTTGAGGGAAATTTGCTACAGTCCTACAAACCTCTGCACTTGGAGGCCCAACAACGTCTACAAGTAGAAGGTTGTGTAGTAGACATCACTAGCTTTCTGATCTCTTCTGTGATGAACTCTTGTCTCTCCAAAGCTTGCTTCCTGACCTTCTGCTTGACGGTCCGTGCATGAGGACAAATAGCAAGATGGTGCTCAATCACCTCCCTGGGAACGCCGAAGATGTCGGATGCTTGCCATGCAAACACATCGACATTCGCCCGCAGGAAAGTGACGAGCTCGCCTTCCTATTTGCTATCGAGGGTGGAGCTTATGGTGAAAGCTCCTCCCATGCCGTCCTCCTTGATGGACACCTTCTTGGTCTCTGGTGGTGCAGCTCTGGATCTCTTGCTCTTGCCGGTGGATCTCTCTGGCACGTCCTCGATGGGGGCACAACACTCCGAAGAGCTGCGCTTTCTGGAGTGGGTGCGAGAGGTCTCGTCGGTATTCTTCCCTCCCGGGGCTTCAGCGGCAGGAGCAAGTGCCTTGGTGGCAGTCGCTACAACTGCTTCCCGGTAGAGTTGGTCAGCGCAAATCAGCGCATCCTTCTTGTCGGAGGGGACGGTGACGATGTTCATCGGCCCAGGCATCTTCAGCGTGTTGTAGGTGTAGAGTGACGCCACCATGAACTTGATGTAGGGTGGAACCCTATGGGGCCGATCTTTCACGTTTGGAGAGGATCCTACGGGGAACACGAAGAACGCGCGGAAGAACACGAGGGAAAACACAAGGGGAAAACAAGAGAAACACTCAACCAACGAGAATATGATCACACATGTGCTAGGTCCAAGAAACACGTAGAGATACACGGTCCAAATCCAACAAAGGACGATACAAGCGGTGGTAGTTCATCGCTGAGAGGAGGTCTTGAATCCACGAGGGATCTTCCCGTAAAGGGGTCTTGAATCCATGGTGGATCTTCTCCGAAGAGGCCGTGGTCTCTCGCGAGGAGGAGATCCGTATGGATGAGCAAAGCTCTATGTAAAATGAGCTAATCCTTTGCTAACCCTAGAAAGGACGAGGGGAAGGTCTATTTATAGTCCAAGCCTTCGAAGGGGTAAAAGAGGGGCGAACCGAGTACATGGGCCTCGGCCCGGATACACTTCACACAGGCAGGGCGGTAGTACCGGACCCTCGGGCGGTAGTACCGCTTGTAGGGCTTCAGCGGTAGTACCGCTTTGATGGGCGGTAGTGCTGCTCTGGAGCCGTTCGATCACAGGCGTTTGTCGGGTTCGGCGGAAGAAGGGCGGATGTAGGGGGGTAGTGCCGCTTGGTTGGGTTCAGCGGTAGTACCGCTTGGCGTGGGCGGTAGTACCGCCTGTTCCAGGCTGGGCAGCTTCTCCTCTTGCTCTCGATGTCCATCTTGTACCGTAGCTTCTTCTAGGTTGGTTCCTTGGTACCTAAGCACACAAAGCATCTCCGTTTGAGGCAGTATCCATGTCTCAAGTGGCTCAAAGGGAAGTTCAACAAGGAGAGAGTTAACCTCGGATTGAATAGCATGTGCTCGAGCTCTTGTCCACATGGAGCTTGTGTAGTCGAAGTAGTGTCCATGGGGATGATCGAAGGATGATCCACATCATCTCCCCTCCCTTGGGAAATATCCGACCTCGGATCGAAATCCTCATCACCATATGGTACGGGGAGAGATCTTGGATGTTGAAGATGTCGCTCACGGAGTATTTGTCGTGTGGGAGGTCAATCTTGTAAGCGTTGTTGTTGTAGCGTGCTAGCACCTTGAATGGCTCATCGGCGCGAGGTAGAAGTTTGGACTTGCGTTCGTTGGGGAAGTGGTCCTTGCGAAGGTGTAGCCACACGAGATCGCCAATGTTGAAGATCAAGGGTTGCTTGTTGATGTTGAGTTTGGATGCTAGTCTTTGTACTTGGCGCTCGATGGTGTGCTGTAACACCCACGATGCGGCTATATCTCCCACGTGTCGAAGCACGACTTAGAGGCATAACTGCATGGTGGTTTTGTCGCAAGAAGGGTCATCTTCACACAATCCCATGTAATGAACAAGAATGGGATAAAGAGTTGGCTTACAATCGCCACTTCACATAATGAACATATAATTCATACATCATTCAGAGTACACACATAGTCCGACTACGGACGAAGCCAAAAGAAAAGAAGATAACCCAACTGCTAGATCCCCGATCGTCCCCACTAGGCTCCACTACTGATCAATATGAAACAATACATAGCAATGACCAATGTCTTCGTTGAGCTCCCATTTGAGCTCATCACCTGCACTGGTACCATCGGCACCTGCAACTGTTGTGATAGTATCTGGTGAGTCACGAGGACTCAACAATCTCAAAACCCGCGAGATCAAGACTATTTAAGCTTATGGGTAGGAAGTGGTAATGAGGTGGAGTTGCAGCAAGCACTAAGCAAATATGGTGGCTAACTTACGAAAATAAGAGCGAGAAGAGAAGCAACAGAATGGTCGTGAAGCTAGAAGTGATCAAGAAGTGATCCTGAAACTACTTACTCACAATCATAAGACAAAGACCGTGTTCACTTCCCGGACTCCGCCAAAAAGATACCATCACGGCTACACACACGGTTGATGCGTTTTAATTCGAATCAGGTGTCAAGTTCTCTACAACCGGACATTAACAAATTCCCATCTGCCACATAACCGCGGGCACGGCTCTCGAAAGTTTATACCCTGCAGGGGTGTCCCAACTTAGCCCATCACAAGCTCTCACGGTCAACGAAGGATATTCCTTCTCCCAGGAAGACCCGATCAGTCTCGGAATCCCGGTATACAAGATATTTTGACAATGGTAAAACAAGACCAGCAAAGCTGCCCGATGTGCCGACAAATCCCGATAGGAGCTGCACATATCTCGTTCTCAGGGCACACCGGATGAGACATCCTACGAGTAAAACCAGCCCTCAAGTTTCCCTGAGGTGGCCCCCCAGTCTAGTCGGTTCAGACCAACACTCGAAGGAGCACTGGCCCGTGGGGGGGGGGGGTTAAATAAAGATGACCCTTGAGTCTGCAGAACCCAAGGGAAATAGGCTTATGTAGGCAAATGGTAAAACCAAGGTTGGGCCTTGCTGGAGGAGTTTTATTCAAAGCGAACTGTCAAGGGGGTCCCATAAATCACCCAACAGCGTAAGGAACGCAAAATCAAGGAACATAACACCAGTATGACGGAAACTAGGCTGGCAAGCGTGGAACAAAACACCAGGCATAAGGCCGAGCCTTCCACCCTTTACCATGTATATAGATGCATTAATTAAATAAGAGATATTGTGATATCCCAACATAATCCTGTCCACCATGGAGCAATCTTCAACTTCACCTGCAACTAACAACGCTATAAGAGGGGCTGAGCAAAGCGGTAACATAGCCAAACAACGGTTTGCTAGGAAGGGTGAAAAGGTTAGAGGCTGACATGGCAACTTGGGAGGCATGATAAAAAAGTGATAGGTAGCGCAGCATATCGATAGGACGAAGCAACTAGCAACCAAAGATAGAAGTGATATCGATGGTAATGGTCACCTTGCCTGAAATTCAGCTAGGAAGAAGAACGAGTCCATGAAGAAGACAAACGGACGTAGTCGAACGAATCCTCACAACTCCGAAACGAATTCGAAGCTAACGAGAGAAGCAAACCGGAAAGGAGGAAACAACATGGTAAACACACAAGCATAAACATGACATGATGCACAAACAGGTATGATGCATGTCCAGTTTAATGAGGCATGGCATGGCAATATGCACAAACAACACTACAAGTTAAGTGGAGCTCAATATGCAACGAGTTGCATATTGATGAAACACCACATCAATTATTTAGTTCTCTCTTGTTTAGGAACACAACAATATTAAATGTTATTAAACATGTCAAGAGGTGAATCATGAGCAAACCAACTATTTAGGCAAGTTTAAATGAGGCCGGAAACAACAAACAACAATTCTGGAAAATCCCCATATGTCATTTAGCAATTTAATGCAAACACAATTTTAAGCATTTAAATGTTGTTATCATGATGCGGATGACGTATGCAAGTTATATGCAATTTTATGAAAATGTTGACATGAGCAAGTTATGAAGCATTTGGTCACCATGGCGGAACGAAAGGGGTGCCACGGCAACGACAATGGAAATGGTGCCACGACAACATTCTGATGATCCGACAACTCGTCGAGATGTCGGTGCAAAAGAAAGTGTGGATGTACGGAACATGCAAAAGAAGGTGGGGTGATCCCGCATACCGGGTTCCCACGTGTCGGTGGCATGGCAAAAGAGGGGCATCGCAAGCGACAATTCAATCACGGTGCAAACACGGGCATCTCATACAACACATGCATTCGACGGTCGTCTCGATGGTTATACCTTTGAAGCGTGCGTTTTCGGGGCGGAACAAGTTCGGTGCAATGTAGAGGTAGTAGGCATTCACGGGACATCGTGGAAGTAGTGGTAGACATTTCGTAGTTGTTTGGGGTCACGACGAGGAACTTGACGTCCACGGAATCTTCGAGGGTCGACGGTAGTGGTACACGGGCCGTAGTGGAAGTAGTAGTTCTCGCGGTGGTAGTGGAAGTAGTGGTTCACGGCGGCGGCGGTAGTCGTTCAGGGTCTTGGCGGGTCGTCGTGTAGTCGTACATGTTCGTCATGGTACACGGTTCGTAGACGTTCGAGTCATCGGTAGAGGTACTTGTTGCAACATCAAGCGTAGTCGACCTTGGCGTATCCAAAGGGTGCTTGGCGGGTCGTCATGGTACTTGCCGAAAGGAATCCACCGAGGCGGTCTTGTGTCCCTAGATTCAGTGGCCTTGGCAACGACAGAAGGGGCAGCATCATATAGCATGCTTGGCAAGGGGCTACAAGTGAGAGGCCATGGCAGCGGCAAGGCAAGCAGCAGCATGGACAGAGGAGGTGCTGCCGGGCGCTGATGGTGTTGGAGCAGGGGAAGTCAACGCGGGCTCGCGTGTGGCCTCCAGCGGGACTTGCGGGGCGATGGTGGTGGTCAGCGGCAGGAAGCGGTCACCGGGCTTGTGGTGATAACGACGACGAACAGAGGCGCGCGGAGAAGCAGCTGTCCGGCGATGGAGCAGAGGCGTCCATGGCCAGCGACCCAAGGTGTCGAAGATGGCTGGATCCGGGCCAGCTCGGGTTGGAGAGGGGAGGTAGCACGCCGGTGGTGGGGCTTGGCGTAGGGGAGGTCGATGCAGAGGAGGGTCGGAGATGCCGGAAGCGGATGACGGAGAGGCGGCGCTAGTCGAGGCGGAGGTGGCTCTCGGGGAGGCGCGGGGCAACGAGGAGGAGGCCGCAGGTGAGGGAGATGCTCGGCAGTTGGCGAAGGGGGCGGCGCTCCGGAGTTGGCCGCCCCGGTGGTGTTGCGGAGGCCGGGCGCAAGGCTCTGCTCCTCTCTACGTGTGGCGGTGCAGGAGGACGACGATGGGGAGAGGGGATCGGGCGCGAGGCGCGGGTGTGTGTGTGGGTGTGCGGCGGACGGGGAGAGATGGGGATCAATCGGTTGAGGGAAGAGGCTGCGAGGGGATAGGCTAGGGTTTAGGAGGGGGTTAGGTGGGATGGTGGAGGCCAATGGCTGGGCCTGTGGGGATGGGCCGACCCAAGAGGCCGACGGGTGCAGGCTACCTCTCTCACCCTCTAATCCCCCACTTCTCTTTTATTTACCAAAAGCAGTTAATAGCAAAGAAAGAAAAAAATGAGATAAAGAAAGGGTTGGAGAAATAATTTGAGCATGGGGTTAATTTTCCGGACTCATAAAAATGAGCTTGATCCAAGAAAATAGAAAAGAGGCATGAATGCAAGATTTAAATTCAAACTCATTTGAATATCATTCAAATGGGTTTGAATTGAGACTAGGTTTGGTGTGGTAAAAAATGTTGAGATTTTTTTGGTGGGGCTCCAATAAACAGAGAAAGAATTATTGACAAGTGTCGGTGTCAAAACCGGCGGATCTCGGGTAGGGGGTCCCGAACTGTGCGTCTAGGCGGATGGTAACAGGAGACGAGGGACACGCTGTTTTACCCAGGTTCGGGCCCTCTTGATGGAGGTAAAACCCTACGTCCTGCTTGATTGATATTGATATTGTGGATGATTACAAGAGTGGATCTACCACGAGATCAAGGAGGCTAAACCCTAGAAGCTAGCCTATGGTATGATTGTAATGGTTGTTGTTGTGTCCTACGGACTAAAGCCATCCGGTTTATATAGACACCGGAGAGGGCTAAGGTTACATAGAGTCGGTTACAATGGTAGGAGATCTACATATCCATATCACCAAGCTTGCCTTCCACGCCAAGGAAAGTCCCCTCCGGACACGGGACGAAGTCTTCAATCTTGTATCTTCATAGTCTTGGAGTCCGGCCAGTGATGATAGTCCGGCCGATGATAGTTCGGCCAATGATGATGATCCTGCTATCCGGACACCCCCTAGTCCAGGACTCCCTCAGTAGCCCCCAAACCAGGCTTCAATGATGATAAGTCCAGCATGTGTGTAGTCTTCGGCATTGCAAGGCGGGTTCTCCTTCAAGTTCCATGTACCTGCCGAACAGTGTCCGGCTTCCTCATCAATGTTGCGCTTCTTGGCTTCCATGCCCAATAATGGCCTTCTTCCACGCGTCTCACGAATGCGAAAAGCCAGGGTATCTTTTACATTTTACCCCCTAGCGGCGCAAATAACCTGCCTATAAGAGAGGCAGGAATCCAGATCCAAATCGCACCATCTTCCTTCCGCAAGTACTCATCAGAGCGCTGCCTGACCAAAAATCCATTCCATCATGGACCGTCGACGCGGCTCCTCTCCTCGCGTTCCCAGTCCTTTGCCAGGAGATTGGAGGAGATGCTCTGTTCCGCACAACGAGCTGGTGACGCTCCAAGCGGAGGGATATCTTCCTCCGGCCTTTATGGTTCCGGTTCAAGCCGGGCTGGCCACCTACAGAGGTGGGAAGCAAGCGGAGGTCATCCCTAGTCCCTCCAAAGGGGAGCGGGTATGCTTCATCCCCTATCTAATAAGGGGGCTTGGATTTCCTGTACATCCATTCCTCCGCGGGCTCCTGGAGTTCTACGGACTCCAGCTCCATCACCTAACGCCCGCCTCCATTCTGCATATCGCGGGCTTCGTAGCCCTTTGCGAGCTATTCATGGGCGTCGAGCCCCATTTTGCGCTGTGGAAGAGACTATTCTGCCTCGTACCCCGCTCTTACGAGGGGTCAATATATCAAGTGGGCGGCGCCGAAATATGGCGCATCGCCGGGACCGGATACCTATCCGGCACCCCTAGGACAACGTCCGAAGACTGGCCTTCAGAATGGTTTTATATAGAAGACGCTCCATTGCCAGACCCAGTTCAGATCGGCCTCCCTGAGTTTAGCGACGCTCCTCTGAAGAAACGCCTAAGTTGGCGCCCACGGAGCCCTCAGCTGGAGGAAGACAAGAGCGTCCATTATTTGATGGGCCGGATAAGGCTGTTGGCCCATTCCGGATTGACCATGATCGGAGTCATGGCCACATGCATTATGCGGGGGGTGCAGCCGCTACAATACAGGGACCACCCAATGTGGGATTTTAACGGGGAGGACGACGCCACCCGCCACGGCCGCAAGTCGCCGGGCTCGGCCGAGGATCTGGTGAAGATCCTGTCCGGCCTGTACAAGGGGGAGAAAGAAGACTTCCTCCGTACGAACCCATTGAACGGGTTTTCCATGAGTAACCCTCGGAGCTGGGTAAGCGGACGTTTATTCATCCGACCCGTGCTTCTAAAGCTGAGTTCCTTACTCTGTGATTTTGACGCAGGAACTGCGCCGGGATGTGGAGGACATTCACAGTCCGGCTCCACAACCCGAGGATCTGGGAAGATCCCTCGATCCGACCTCCGAAGAGGATCCGGATATAAAGGTGGAGCTAATTGATGGGGTGTTCCATCAGCTCAGCATCGATAATGCTTTAGTCGCCATCACGGCCGACTACCCCGGCTTGTCACCGGCTTCCCAGGTACTTATGACCGGATTCTTAACACCATTACTCCATCTTTGCGCGTTTCTGACCACCATATACAACGGTGTTGTGCAGGCTGCGCCTTCAAGGCGGGAAGCCGAACCCGTAACGGCTGACCAACAAGGGTCAGTTTGGCCCAGCAGGCAGAAGAGGAGTGCGGAGCGAGTCGAAACATCGCCGCAAAGGTATAGCTCATGGTTCGTTATTTAAAACAACGTCCCTAGGAAGTGTTTGAGTGCTTATGACTTTTGTAGGAGAAAAAGCGCCCGCCGGACTGCGGGCGTAGAGGTTGCCAATCCGGCCTCTACCAGCCAAGCTCCAGCGCCTGGCCTGGAGGGGGAGGCAAGCGCAAGGTGTGAGCCGGATACTCCTCCAACGGAGGATGCCGACAGACTGTCCGCCACCAAATCTGAGGTGGAGAGAGCCATGAACCACAGGCGCTGCCGGACAGTTTTTCGTGACGCGTGCTTTTCCCCTGAGGCGTTGAATGCCTTTAACGCGGGGGACGCGCACCTCCGTGCCGCTCAAGATGGTTTGACCAGAGCCACGGAGCAGTATGTGAAAGACATACAGGTAAGAGATTTTAATAGTTGTATATGCCAGTAGCCCCCGAGACTTAAAGTAGTTGTGCTAACTGATTTAAGGATCACGTTTAACTATAGGGTCTTACAAAGAAGAATACCCAACTGTCTCAGGAGCTGCAAGAGTGTAAGGCCCAACTTGAGGCCGCACTCGCTGCCGCAGGAGGAAACACAGGGACCTCTCCTGGTAGCGCATTATTTTAGAAAGTTAAGTAGAGTTTGGCATGTGCGCAAGTCTAAAAATGACGTTGCAGGTGCTGCCGGACAAGATCCGGACAGGCAAGAACTTCTGCGCCAGCTAAAGGCCGGCGAGAGGGTGCTGCATAAGGTGTGGCATGAAAGGAACAAGCTCCAGGATGCCCATGCCCAGCTTGGAGAAGAGCTGAAAGGCGTTCGGGCCGAGTTGTCTGGCTCCGTTAAGGAGAATCAGCGGCTTCGTCGCGGCATCTATAGTAAGTGCTTAAGCGAATTCCTTTGAAATGAAGAGTTCGGCGAGGAAGTCCATTGACAAAATATGTCTGTAGGTATACTCACAGGTCGCCCTGCGGAGGAGATGCCCGTATCAACGGGTGATCAACTTCCCGAATTGTTGCAACTGATCGAACGAGTTCGGCAGGCAATGAGCAGCGTCATCCAGGCTTTATGGCCAGCCTTCTCCCTACCCGAGCGCCTTGGGGAGCTTGCGGAGAAGCTTCAGGGAGTGCGGCAGCGCTTCCATTTATGGAAGATTTCAGCCTGCCGCCAAGGTGCCAGGGAGGCCTGGGCCATGGTGAAGACGCGGTACAAGAAGGCAGATCCCAACCACATGGCCGAGGTCGGACCTGTGGGGCCTGATGGGAAGGAGATCCCTGTGAGTTTAGTATACGGCCAAGTAGAGTTGGCCGCTAAATTTTCCCAACAGGACTGTAAATTAGACAGCCTGTTAGACGGGATTGAGGAAGAATACAGTTAGTCGATTTGACAATGTATTATAAAATGACATGTAAAATGCCTTCTAGCCGGATTGTAGATCGTTTGTCTTTGCCGACCTTTTCGCTTCGACCTCGGGACCCTAGAGTCCGGAGTGTGTCTGAATACCTTCTCGGCTATGAAACAACCGGGGTATGCATGGAGACCAGGCGTAGGGGTCATTAGTGCTTTATCAGACAAGTGCCCAACTAGTTATGTTATATTACATGGTTAGTAAGAAACATCTTCCAGGGAGAATAGTTCCGTTAAGGGTTCCTTTCCTCTGGGGGAGGCATGCCCTAAGGTGCATGTCCGGACTGCGAAAAAAGCAGAAAAACATCTGGGGGCAGATAAATAAGTAGGTAAGAAATCATCTTTCAAGTCACCGACCGAATATTCCCTTAAGAACGCTAGCTTTCGGCTTCACCCAGTCTGAGGTACACATCCGGCTGACCCGGCAGTAACAATCGCAGAGGTGCTCCCTTTACCTCCTAGCCGAACAATCGGGAATGTAGGGGTAAGCACAGGAGCCAGGCAACCCAGCTTGGCCAAAACTTAAATCATATCGATGCATATAATGGTGAGTAAAAGGTATATGTGGAAGCTTGACACATGTGATGGGCATGAAGCCCTTATAATTGAGCTTATGGAAAAGAAGCCCCCAGGTATAATGAGTGCGGATGGCACATCAAGTGTTATGCGAACAATGCGCAAGTAGGCACTTAAGGGCTTTTTAGTAAAAGGGTTAAGAGAAGAAAGAGAAACAAAAGACAGCTGAAGTGTAAAAATTTGAACGGGGGAAGGGGACGAACTCTTAGTCCGGCGCTAGGCATAGAATCTTTGGAGGCGGGCTGCATTCCATGGGTTCGGCTCGAGTCGGTTGTCCGACGCATTTCGTAGACGGTACGCTCCGCCGGTCAGGACTTGATCGATAATGAAGGGGCCCTCCCATTTGGGCTCGAGCTTGTCCTTTTTCTTGTCCGGCAGGCGTAGAACTAGTTCGCCAATGTTGTAAGTCTTGGCCCGTACTTCTCTGCTTTGATATCTTCGAGCCTGCTGCTGATAGAATGCAGAACGAGCCTTGGCGACGTCGCGTTCTTCCTCCAATGCGTCCAAGCTGTCCTGCCGATCCAGCTCGGCCTCTCTTTCTTCATACATGCGCACTCGAGGTGAGTCATGAATAATGTCGCAGGGCAGAACTGCCTCTGCGCCGTATACCATAAAAAATGGTGTGAATCCGGTAGTACGGTTGGGCGTTGTCCGCAGCCCCCCGAGTACGGAGTCGAGCTCCTCTACCCAGTGCGTGTCATATTTCGTAAGTGACCGCACTAGTCTGGGTTTGATGCCGCTCATTATTAGACCATTTGCTCGTTCCACTTGACCGTTGGTTTAAGGATGATAGACTGAAGCGTAGTTGAGCTTAATGCCCATATTTTTGCACCATGATTTAACCTCGTCGGCCGTGAAATTCGTGCCGTTATCGGTGATGATGTTGTGGGGGACGCCAAAATGGTGTACTACCCCGGAGATAAAGTCTATCACTGGTCCGGACTCTGCCGTTTTGACTGGTTTGGCCTCTATCCATTTGGTGAACTTGTCCACCATGACCAATAGGTACCTTTGCTTGTGGGTTCCCCCTTTAAGGGGTCCAACCATGTCAAGCCCCCAGACCTTGAACGGCCAGGTAATGGGTATAGTTTTGAGGGCGGTGGGTGGCATATGGCTCTGATTAGCAAAGAGCTGACAACCGACACATCTTTGGACTAAGTCCTGAGCATCTGCCCGGGCCGTCGGCCAATAAAATCCTGTACTGAATGCCTTTCCTACAAGGGCCCGGGCTGCTGCGTGGTGTCCGCCTAGTCCGGCATGAATTTCAGCCAGGAGGTTTCGCCCTTCCTCTTCGGAGATACACCTTTGAAGGACTCCGGTTGTGCTTTTCTTATAAAGTTCTCCCTCATGGACCTTGTAGGCTTTAGATCGCCGGACTATGCAGCGGGCCTCATTTTGGTCTTCGGGAAGTTCCTGCCTAAGCAAGTAGGCTAGGAATGGCTCTGTCCACGGGGCGATTACGACCATTATATCGTGGGCCGAAGGTGTTGTGTAATCGGCTAAATCGCCGGTTGGCGCGGTTTTTTCCGGTTTGTCGTTTCCGGACTCCTCTTCCCATAGTACGGATGGCTTGAAGAGCCGTTCCAGGAAGATGTTTGGAGGGACAGCGTCACGTTTTGCGCCGATGCGTGCCAGTACGTCGGCTGCTTGGTTATTATCTCGGGCTACGTGATGGAATTCAAGTCCTTCAAACCGAGCTGACATTTTTAGGACGGCATTGCGATATGCTGCCATTTTCGGATCCTTGGCGTCAAAGTCTCCATTTATTTGGGATATTGCGAGGTTTGAATCCCCGCACACCTCTAGGTGTTGGATGCCCATGGAGATTGCCATCCGGAGAGCATGTAAAAGGGCCTCATATTCGGCTGCGTTGTTGGAGTCCGTGTACATTATTTGAAGTACGTATTGGACTGTGTCCCCGGTCGGGGACATCAATACGACGCCAGCCCCCAGTCCGGCCAACATTTTAGAGCCGTCGAAGTGCAAAATACAATTGGAGTATGCACCGTACTCTTTAGGGAGTTCGGCTTCGGTCCATTCAGCGACAAAGTCAGCCAAAACTTGTGACTTTATAGCTTGCTGAGGTTTGTAAGTTATATCGAATGGTAAGAGCTCAATGGCCCATTTTGCAATCCTGCCCGTTGCGTCGCGGTTGTTTATAATGTCATTGAGTGGTACTTCAGAGGCCACTATTATTGAACACTCTTGAAAGTAGTGTCGGAGCTTCCGGGATGCCATGAACACCGCATACGCTATCTTCTGATAGTGCGGGTAACGGGACTTGCAGGGGGTTAACACAGTGGATACGTAATACACTGGTTTTTGAAGAGGGAATTTATGTCCTTCTGTCTCTCGTTCGACGACGAGTACCGCGCTTACAACTTGATGCATTGCTGCGATGTATCACAGCATTGGTTCGCCCAGGTTGGGCGCAGCCAGGACCGGATTTGTTGCCAATACGGCCTTTATTTCTTCGAGTCCGGCAGTGGCAGCATCCGTCCACTCGAAGTGTTCGGTGTGCCTGAGGAGGCGATAGAGGGGCAACGCCTTTTCTCCTAGGCGGGAGATAAAGCGGCTTAGAGCCGCCACGCATCCAGTCAATTTCTGGATCTGTTTGAGGTCTTTTGGAATATCCAGCTGTGACAGAGCCCGGATCTTGGCCGGGTTTGCTTCAATTCCTCTACTGGATACAATGAAGCCCAAGAGCTTTCCGGCTGGTACGCCAAAACGCATTTTTCCGGATTCAGCTTAATGTCATACGCTCGGAGGTTGTCGAATGTGACCCTCAAGTCGTCTACTAGAGTTTCGACGTGTTTAGTTTTGACGACTACATCGTCTACGTATGCCTCTACTGTTTTGCCGATCTGGGTAGCCAGACATGTCTGAATCATGCGCTGATATGTTGCACCGGCGTTTTTAAGTCCGAAGGGCATCGTGTTGAAGCAGAATGGTCCATATGGAGTAATGAATGCCGTTGCGGCTTGATCCGCTTCTGCCATCTTGATTTGATGATAGCCGGAGTATGCATCCAGGAAGCACAATGAATCGTGCCCTGCAGTGGCATCGATGATTTGGTCGATGCGGGGGAGGGGGAAGGGATCCTTTGGGCAGGCTTTATTTAGGTCTTTGAAATCGACACATAGGCGCCAGGATTTGTCCTTCTTTGGTACCATTACCAGGTTTGCTAGCCAATCCGGATGTTTGATGTCTCTGATGAATCCGGCTTCCAATAGTTTGGCTAGTTCTTCTCCCATTGCCTGTCTTTTGGGTTCGGAAAATCGTCGAAGAGCCTGTTTGACTGGCTTGAACCCTTTTAGGATGTTTAGGCTATGCTCTGCCAATCTGCGGGGGATTCCTGGCATATCTGAAGGATGCCAGGCGAAAATGTCCCAATTTTCCTGAAGGAATTCTCGCAGTGCAGCGTCTACATCAGGGTTCAATTGTGCCCCGATGGAGGCCGTCTTTGTCGGGTCCGTTGGATGGACCTGGAATTTTATTATTTCGTCCGCTGGTTTAAAGGAGGTGGACTTGGATCTCTTATCGAGTATCACATCGTCTCTGTGCACCGTAGCACGCAGCGCGGTGAGTTCCTCTGCCGCTAGGGCTTCGGATAGTGCCTCCAGGGCTAATGCGGCTGTTTTGTTTTCGGCGCGGAGTGCTATGTCCGGATCACTAACGAGAGTGATTATCCCGCCGGGGCCAGGCGTTTTGAGCTTCATGTACCCGTAATGGGGTACGGCTTGGAAAATTGTGAATGCCTCTCGTCCTAATATAGCGTGATATCCGCTGCTGAACGGGGCCACTTGGAACGTGATTTGTTCGGACCTGTAATTGTCCGGTGAGCCAAACACCACATCGAGTGTGATTTTTCCGGTGCAGCGTGCTTCCCGGCTAGGGATTATTCCTCTGAAGGTTGTGCTGCTTCGCTTAATGCGGCTCCAGTCTATTTCCATTTTTTGAAGAGTTTCCTCGTAAATGAGGTTCAATCCGCTGCCGCCATCCATGAGTACCTTGGTAAGTCGAAAGCCGTCCACTATTGGACTGAGGACAAATGCGGCTGGTGCTCGGGCTGTTCGGAATTTAGGTTCGTCGCTGGCGTTGAAGGTGATGGCCACGTTGCTCCAAGGATTTGTTGTTGCTACTTGGTAGACTTCGGCGAGGCTGTGGATTGCTCGTTTCCGCATATTGTTTGATGCGAAAGTCTCGAAGACTGTTGATACCGTACCGGTATTGTTGGTGTGGTTTCCCAGGGTTAGAAGCTCCTCGCCACTTTTGGCCACCTGCCGTAATATCCAACATGCATGAAGGCTATGTGTTGGGGTGGCGCCCTTGGTACTGTGAATTGTACAGGGTTTGCTGAGCCATCCCTCCAGTACGGTTCCATTCCCTTTAAGGGGCTTCTGTTTTTTGGTTCTTGTACCTGGTGCCTGAGTGTAATGCACCCTTTTGTTGCGGACTGGGGCTGTATCCGGGGCCGGATTGTCCCAAAACCTATTTTTGGTTTTCCGGAAACTCTCTATCGCACAGTACTTTCGCACTATGGATGCCAGGTCAGCGAAACGTGTGATTTCACGACGGCTGACGGCGTTCAAGATTCCCCTGTCCGTGCAATTATTGCAAAAAATTGAGATTGCATTTTCCTCTCGGTAGTCCTTTATCCGGTCCATGACCAGGAGGAACCTGGCCCAGTAATGATGTACTGTTTCGGCTGGCTCTTGCCGGATTAGAGATAGATCGCATATATCTGGACGGGTGGGCCTAATTGAGTCCGGGACCCTGTCCATCTCGAGGCTCAAGGGCTGAGAAGTTTCCGAATTTGGAAGCTCGGAAAGTGGAACGTTGTCCAACGAGTCCGATCTGATGCCTGACTTTATGTTCAGTGCTTGATCGAAATCCGTTCCTCCGCGGGAATCCGGCATGGAGGGTTCGGTAGCCCGGACACGACTAGTTTTCAATATGGGGGAAGGATCGTCGCGATGTTCCTCTACCACCGTGACGTGGTGGGTAACCTGGGGAGAGTTAATCTCTCTTAGATCGGTTTTAAGCCCGATCTAATTGTAGTGTGTAGCGACTCCCAGGGCGGCGATCCGATCCAAGAGTTCGTTTACAAACAAGAGCTCTGCTGGATCTAGCTGCTCGGCGAATTCCGAGTTGACATGAAGATTGCTCTCGATGACCCGAGAGGTCATCGTTGAAGCGGTGGCCGGACAGGTGGTCATAAGAAAACCTCCTAGCCGGATAGTTTGGCCGGCGGCCAAGTCTCCATTGGCGAAGACACCGTCCTAGAAGACGGGAAGAGGCATCCTTCCTATCGGTGATGGCACAGAGGAACTCTCAATGAAAGCACTAATGTTGGTGTCAAAACCGGCGGATCTCGGGTAGGGGGTCCCGAACTGTGCGTCTAGGCGGATGGTAACAGGAGACGAGGGACACGATGTTTTACCCAGGTTCGGGCCCTCTTGATGGAAGTAAAACCCTACGTCCTGCTTGATTGATATTGATATTGTGGATGTTTACAAGAGTGGATCTACCACGAGATCAAGGAGGCTAAACCCTAGAAGCTAGCCTATGGTATGATTGTAATGGTTGTTGTTGTGTCCTACGGACTAAAGCCATCCGGTTTATATAGACACCGGAGAGGGCTAGGGTTACATAGAGTCGGTTACAATGGTAGGAGATCTACATATCCGTATCGCCAAGCTTGCTTTCCACGCCAAGGAAAGTCCCCTCCGGACACTAGACGAAGTCTTCAATCTTGTATCTTCATAGTCTTGGAGTCCGGCCGGTGATGATAGTCCGGCCGATGATAGTTCGGCCAATGATGATGATCCGGCTATCCGGACACCCCCTAGTCCAGGACTCCCTCAACAAGGTTTTGAGGTTAACTCGGAGCAGAAAAGGCATGGGATTTATTTTGCACGTGTGTTATGGTGATTCCCAAAGAATGGAATACTTTGTTATAGCTCCCTAATAATACTGGGAGGATATGTTATAAAGAGAAAACGCCATGTGAATTCCCTCGATTTAAATGGATCAAAGATCCATACAATTTATCTGTCTGAGTTTTTTTAAAAGGTTGCATGATGACATGATGCAATGCAAGAGATGCAACAAACAAAACAAATAACACGACGAAACTCAGAGTAGCTGGAAGTCTTCTAGAGCGTCGGTCTCGGGGTGTTACAACACTCCAACACTACAAGAGGATCTCGTCCCGAGATCTAGGATGGCACCGGAGGGAAGCGGAAGAGCAAGAGAGGGGGTAAAACTAAGTTGCTTCTTCAACAAATGAGTGAAACCAAAGAACCTCGAGAGGTTGAAAAGTTGGAAGAAAGAACACAACGGAGTTGAACACAATTGAGAGCACTGCGGTAGAAAAATAGAAACAAGGAACACCATTTGAACCTTGGAGGTTGCAAAGCTATGAATGACGAGTACAATGGACAAGAAGGAATTGGAACCACTCTGGTTGAAACGAGATATACAAAGAACAAATTCGGACAACACTCTGATTGAAAAGAGACGCATGACTTGATAAGATGAAAAGAACTTGAAGAGATGACACAACACTTCGGTTAAATGGATAAGCACGAAAAGAACATGATCCTCAATACGAGAAGATGAGTGAAGAGAGCAACATCACAATGCCCCCGGAAGAAAGAATAGAGGATAGATCATTGGAATAACAGAATGAAGAAGAAAATGCCAACTTCTGCCACAAATGAGCTTGGAAAGCACCCTTCCAAGAAGGTTACAATGGAATTGTTGGAAAACCAACAACGAAAGGATATGATCCTCATGGGCTTATGGAGACATCTCAAAACTTGAGGTGAAATTCTGCCACTAACGAAAACAATTGCTTGCTTGGGATCAACGAAGAGATGAAAACTTCTTTCATCGAGAGGATAGGAGCAAACTTGGATCATTGATAAGCACCACAATACAACATTCCTTAGGGAAGGCTTTAGGTGAAATATTTACCAAGATAACTCCAATGAAGAGATTAATGGATTTAAAATACCTCATTCTTAACAACATGTGAATCGCGAAACATGAATGGAAATTGTCAAGAATGATATAACACCATCTCAAAAGATAAGGTAGAAAGAATTGCACTTTGGAATGCAAGATGAATAATACTTGAACTCCCCAAAACAAAACATGTGTTGAGCACCATGTTTAAGTTTTTAGAGTATAGCTTGGCTGATCTTAACTTCAAGAGAAATCTTGAAGAATAGTTGAAGAATGAAAAGAATCCTTGACGAACCACCATGTAGATCCTCCATGAAGAACTCTGATAAAGAAAAATGATTATGAAGAAGAATTGGAGGTTGAAGAGAACCAGAATTGAAGCCTTGCAATGATTTAGATGGAGCTATGAAATGAGTAAACTTTGAACTCCGGAAAAGAAAGATGAATAACTTGGAACCGAGAATTACTTCCTGATGAACAAACTCCGGAAGAAGGAATTAATCACTTGGATGAAATGAGAATAAGAATTATGTCATGCCTATCCTTCATCAATTTAAATTGATGACAAGCAATGGATTTGGCATACTACTTATTCTCGTAGAAAGGATTAAAAGAGATATAGCGCAAAGTTGAGGAAGGTCTTCAACAACCACCGGTAGGATTGAAACAACGAAAGAACGAATGAATTGATATGATCACAAAGGAATAGAAATCTTGAAAGAACCACCGTAAGAATTGAAAATGAACGTAGCAAAGGCACAATTCGCCGGGAAGATTTGGAAAACGAATGAAGATACTTGAGGGGATTTAGATACAAGAGAACAAAGAGATCATGAGCTGACTAGAGTAAACTTGAACGATGCACCGGTAAGATTTGGAGAACGAGAACTGAAAGATGGAATGAATAATTCTGAGATGATTGGCTCCAGAGAATCAAACTAAAAAGACTCCTGAATTGCTCCGGATGGGTGAAAAGAATTCTTGCAATCAAAAACAATTATGAAAGGATGGCATCAAGCTAGAACCATCAATCTTGAAGAGAATGGAGCAAGATTTAAGAGAAATCCTTCTTCGGTCTTCAAATGTTGAGAATGATGATGAGAACCACCATGAATTGTTGAGATACTCCGGGAGAATGAAAAACAAAGAGGTTGAGCCAACAATGAAAATAATTTGAAATATCTTGGAGAAAGACATTTGACTGCTGATAATTCATTTTTACGTCAAACTTTGCAATGAATTTGAGGATGGCTCCGGGAAAATTAGAAGAGTTGGGTAAGATCCTGGAAAAAAACCTGTGGGTTATGGGCTTACTCAAAAGGAAACACCGTTGAACGATTGATTGAAAAGGGGGGATTGCACCGTTTGAAATAAATGGCTTGAATGAGATAACAACCTCAAAATAACTTGAACGGATTGAGAATGGAAACACGAATCTTCCTGAGAAAATCTTAAGCACTTTGGAACAAATGAATAACAAGAAGTGAAAGATTACGAGGTGCAACGGTATGGGAAAACATTTGAAACGAGGAAAAGGATATGATCAACACAGAAAGCTTGAATTAATCCACTTGAGAAGAAAAAGAGACAAAGGATAATGAAGTTGAAGCTCCGTTAGTATCTTCCTGAGAATCACCGGATAAGAACATTGACGGAAAAGAATGGAGAGACTTCCCATCAATAAATGGATACTTGATTAAGAAATCTGAGTCCCTGAAGAAAAAGGGTGGGAGGGCGGGAAAACAAAGACAACTTGGGGACAGACGAAACAAACACCGTTAAGAAAACTTAGAATTGATCTCGGAAGTGTTGAAATGATTGGATCCACTTGAAGAGAAGCACGCCGGTTAGAAAAGAATTAACATGGCAACCTCGATGATCAAGAAGGATAAGTATTCACATAGCAATATGAGAACACCGTTTAAGAAAGGTATGCATTCAACATTTGACTTTGAAGCAACTCGAATACCACAAATAAAACAAAACAAAGGATTTGGCTTGCAGAATAAGCCGGAAACAAACATATGATAGAGATTTCGTCCAAAATTTCATGGTGGGGCCCACACGGGCTCGATTGTACAACACCATCATGTGAAAGGCAGTGCACATGACATACGAAGCGTCCCCGAACCAACATAGCCAAGGGTTCTTTAAGACACAACAAGACCACTGTAAGAACGACCGTGGATAGGCGGACCACTAGATGTCGAACCCCAATCTCATATCATGCATCTGTTGGAAAGAAAAAAAAACTAGAGCTACTTGAATTCCCACCTATAAAACTACCAAAACTTTCTGGTTATGCAATCTGGTGTTGGGGATACAGGGGAAGCAATATATATCTCACCCAAAACTAACAATCCCTACATCCAAGTTGTATCCATCCATTAACACATAACCAAGAAACCTTCGGAAATCGTGTACCTCAACCTTCGAAAAGCATCCGTTATACGAGCTATGGCAATACTCCCGAACTCCCCAGTACTGGGTGGCGTCGAGGTTATCTCACCAACAACTGCATAAAAGAGATTTTCGATGTCGGCAAAACTCAGGTATTCCAGAACTGCAACGGTAAAATTATGACGACAACACCTCGGAGCTCAACTCCCCGGGACACTGCCACGACCCCTAAAAGTCAAGAGGCACCAAGAACAATGTTCTCGTCATAAGAATATCGGAACGATCCCAAGATACCCGCGTGATCCTAAATTTGTTTTAGTGAAATTTGAGGAGAGGAAAGACAAAACATCTACTTCAGGAGACCTCACCAGAGCGATGAAGGGACTGAGGAATAAAAAGAATCCTACTCTCCGATATATATAATCCTAAGACTCAAAACATTTTTGTTCTAGACTCAACAACGCCAGCGATTCGATCAAGCAGGGGCTCCTAAGTCGGGGATGGCTTTGATTAACAACTTGTAACACCCACGATGCGGCTATATCTCCCACGTGTCGAAGCACGACTTAGAGGCATAACTGCATGGTGGTTTTGTCGCAAGAAGGGTCATCTTCACACAATCCCATGTAATGAACAAGAATGGGATAATGAGTTGGCTTACAATCGCCACTTCACATAATGAACATATAATTCATACATCATTCAGAGTACACACATAGTCCGACTACGGACGAAGCCAAAAGAAAAGAACATAACCCAACTGCTAGATCCCCGATCGTCCCAACTGGGCTCCACTACTGATCAATATGAAATGATACATAGCAACGACCAAGGTCTTCGTTGAGCTCCCATTTGAGCTCATCACCTGCACTGGTATCATCACACCTGCAACTGTTGTGATAGTATCTGGTGAGTCACGAGGACTCAGCAATCTCAAAACCCGCAAGATCAAGACTATTTAAGCTTATGGGTAGGAAGTAGTAATGAGGTGGAGTTGCAGCAAGCACTAAGCAAATATGGTGGCTAATTTACGCAAATAAGAGCGAGAAGAGAAGCAACGGAATGGTTGTGAAGCTAGAAGTGATCAAGAAGTGATCCTGAAACTACTTACGCACAATCATAACACAAAGTCCGTGTTCACTTCCCGGACTCCGCCGGAAAGAGACCATCATGGCTACACACATGGTTGATGCGTTTTAATTCGAACCAGGTGTCAAGTTCTCTACAACCGGACATTAACAAATTCCCATCGGCCACATAACCGCGGGCATGGCTCTCGAAAGTTTATACCCTGCAGGGGTGTCCCAACTTAGCCCATCACAAGCTCTCACGGTCAATGAAGGATATTCCTTCTCCCAGGAAGACCCGATCAGTCTTGGAATCCCGGTTTACAAGACATTTCGACAATGGTAAAACAAGACCAGCAAAGCTGCCCGATGTGCCGACAAATCCCGATAGGAGCTGCACATATCTCGTTCTCAGGCACACCAGATGAGACATCCTACGAGTAAAACCAGCCGTCAAGTTTCTCGAGGTGGCCCCACAGTCTACTCGGTTTAGACCAACACTCGAAGGAGCACTGGCCCGGGGGGGGGGGGGTTGAATAAAGATGACCCTTGAATCTGCAGAACCCAAGGGAAAAAGGCTTAGCTAGGCAAATGGTAAAACCAAGGTTGGGCCTTGCTGGAGGAGTTTTATTCAAAGCGAACTGTCAAGGGGGTCCCATAAATCACCCAATCGTGTAAGGAACGCAAAATCAAGGAACATAACACCGGTATGACGGAAACTAGGGCGGCAAGAGTGGAACAAAACACCAGGCATAAGGCCGAGCCTTCCACCCTTTACCAAGTATATAGATGCATTAATTAAATAAGAGATATTGTGATATCCCAACATAATCCTGTCCAACATGGAGCAATCTTCAACTTCACCTGCAACTAACAACGCTATAAGAGGGGCTGAGCAAAGCGGTAACATAGCCAAACAACGGTTTGCTAGGAAGGGTGAAAAGGTTAGAGGCTGACATGGCAACTTGGGAGGCATGGTAAACAAATGATAGGTAGCGCAGCATAGAGATAGAACGAAGCAACTAGCAAGCAAAGATAGAAGTGATATCGATGGTAATGGTCATCTTGCCTGAAATTCAGCTAGGAAGAAGAACGAGTCCATGATGAAGACAAACGGACGTAGTTGAACGAATCCTCACAACTCCGGAATGAAACCGAAGCTAACGAGAGAAGCAAACCGGAAAGGAGGAAACAAGATGGTAAACACACAAGCATAAACATGACATGATGCACAAACAGGTATGATGCATGTCCAGTTTAATGAGGCATGGCATGGCAATATGCACAAACAACACTACAAGTTAAGTGGAGCTCAATATGCAACGAGTTGCATATTGATGAAACACCACATCAATTATTTAGTTCTCTCTCGTTTAGGAACACAACAATATTAAATGTTATTAAACATGTCAAGAGGTGAAGCATGAGCAAACCACCTATTTAGGCAAGTTTAAATGAGGCCGGAAACAACAAACAACAATTCCGGAAAATCCCCATATGTCATTTAGCAATTTAATGCAAACACAATTTTAAGCATTTAAATGTTGTTATCATGATGCGGATGACTTATGCAAGTTATATGCAATTTTATGAAAATGTTGACATGAGCAAGTTATGATGCATTTGGTCACCATGGCGGAACGAAAGGGGTGCCATGACAACGACAACGGAAATGGTGCCACAACAACATTCCAATGATCCGACAACTCGTCGAGATGTCGGTGCAAAAGAAAGTGTGGACGTACGTAACATGCAAAAGAAGGTGGGGTGATCCCGCATACCGGGTTCCCACGTGTCGGTGGCATGGCAAAAGAGGGGCATCGCAAGCGACAATTCAATCACGGTGCAGACACGGGCATCTCATACAACACATGCATTCGACTGTCGTCTCGATGGTTATACCTTTAAAGCGTGCATTTTCGGGGCGGAACGAGTTCGGTGCAATGTAGAGGAAGTAGGCGTTCACGGGATGTCGTGGAAGTAGTGGTACACGTTTCGTAGTTGTTCGGGGTCACGACGAGGAACTTGACATCCACGGAATCTTCGAGGGTCGACGGTAGTGGTACACAGGCCGTAGTGGAAGTAGTAGTTCTCGCGACGGTAGTGGAAGTAGTGGTTCACGGCGGCGGCAGTAGTTGTTCAGGGTCTTGGCGGGTCGTCATGTAGGCGTACATGTTCACCGTGGTACACAGTTCGTAGATGTTCGAGTCATCGGTAGAGGTACTTGTCGCATCATCAGGCCTAGTCGACCTTGGCATATCCAAAGGGTGCTTGGCGGGTCGTCGTGGTACTTGCCGAAAGGAATCCACCGAGGCGGTCTTGTGCCCCTGGATTCAGTGGCCTTGGCCACGACAAAAGGGGCATCATCACATAGCATGCTTGGCGAGGGGCTACAAGTGAGAGGCCATGGCAGCGGCAAGGCGAGCAGCAGCAGCACGAGTCATGGACAGAGGAGGTGCTGTCGGGCGCTGATGGTGGTGGAGCAGGGGAAGTCAACGCGGGCTCACGTGTGGCCTCTAGCGGGACTTGCGAACGATGCAGAAGCAAGGCAGCAGCAAGGAGGCGATGGTGGTGGTCAGTGGCCGGAAGCGGTCACCGGGCTTGTGGTGACAACGACGACGGACAGAGGAGCACGGAGAAGCAGCCGTCTGGCGATGGAGCAGAGGCGTCCATGGCCAGCGACCCAAGGTGTCGAAGATGGCCGGATCTGGGAAAACTCGGGTTGGGGAGGCGAGGTAGCAGGCCAGTGGCGGGGCTTGGCATAGGGGAGGTCGATGCAGAGGAGGGTCGGAGATGCCGGAAGCGGACGACGGAGGGGCGGCACTAGTCGAGGCGGAGGTGGCTCTCGGGGAGGTGCGGGGCAACGAGGAGGAGGCCGCAGGTGAGGGAGGTGTTCGGCAGTTGGCGAAGGGGGCGGCGTGTCGGAGTTGGCCGCCCCGGTGGTGTTGCGGAGGCCGGGCGCAAGGCTCTGCTCCTCTCTGCGTGTGGCGGCGCAGGAGGACGACGATGGGGAGAGGGGATCGGGCGCGAGGCACGTGTGTGTGTGGGTGTGCGGCGCACGGGGAGAGATGGGGATCAATCGGTTGAGGGAAGAGGCTGCGAGGGGATAGGCTAGGGTTTAGGAGGGGGTTAGGTGGGCTGGTGGAGGCCAATGGCTTGGCCTGCGGGGATGGGCCGGCCTGGTTGGTGAGGCCCAAGAGGCCGACGGGTGCAGGCTACCTCTCTCTCCCTCTAATCCCCCACTTCTCTTTTATTTACCAAAAACAGTAAATAGCAAAGAAAGAAAAAAATGAGATAAAGAAAGGGTTGGAGAAATAATTTGAGCATGGGGCTAATTTTCTGGACTCATAAAAATGAGCTTGATCCAAGAAAATAGAAAAGAGGCATGAATGCAAGATTTAAATTCAAACTCATTTGAATATCGTTCAAATGGGTTTGAATTGGGACTAGGTTTGGTGTGGTCAAAAATGTTGAGATTTTTGGTGGGGCTCCAATAAACAGAGAAAGAATTATTGACAAGGTTTTGAGGTCAACTCGGAGCAGAAAAGGCATGCGATTTATTTTGCACGTGTGTTATGGTGATTCCCAAAGAATGGAATACTTTGTTATAGCTCCCTCATAATATTGGGAGGATATGTTATAAAGAGAAAACACCATGTGAATTCCCTTGATTTAAATGGATCAAAGATCAATACAATTTATCTATCTGAGTTTTTAAAAAAGGGTTGCATGATGACATGATGCAATGCAAGAGATGCAACAAACAAAACAAATAACACGAGGAAACTCAGAGTAGCTGGAAGTCTTCTAGAGCATCAGTCTCGGGGCGTTACATGTGCCTTGTATCTTCATGCATCTTCTTGACGTAGCTTGCCCATGTACTCGCATCCATGTTGGTGTGCTCTTGTAGAGGAAGAGGTAGGATGTCCAATGGGGACAACGGGTTGAAGCCGTAGACGACCTCGAAGGGGGACTTGCCGGTAGCCGAATGTCTTGCACGGTTTTAGGCATACTCGGCGATGGGTAGACACGCCTCCCACTCCTTGATGTTTTTCTTGATCAAGACGCGAAGTAGAGTGGAGAGCGTACGGTTCGTCACCTCCGTTTGGCCGTCGGTTTGAGGATGGTATGCGGATGAGAACAAGAGCTTGATTCCGAGCTTGGCGCATAGCATCTTCCAAAAGTAACTCAAGAACTTGACGTCGCGGTCGGAAATGATTGTCTCTGGTACTCCATGGAGGCGTAAGATTTCCCTACAAAAGAGATTTGCAACGTGTGAAGCATCGTCTATATTGTTGCAAGGAATGAAATGTGCCATCTTAGAAAATCGATCCACAACAACAAACATGGAATCCTTTCCATTTTGAGTTCTAGGCAAACCGAGTACTAAATCCATTCTAATGTCTTCCCAAGGTTGATATGGAATAGGAAGAGGCATGTAAAGACCATGTGATTGAGCTTTAGACTTAGCTTTGCGACATGTAGAGCATCGGTTGGTGAAGCGTGAGACGTCGCGGAACATCTTGGGCCAAAAGTAGTTCTTGGAGAGCATGGTGAATGTCTTGTCGCGTCCAAAATGTCCCATGAGTCCGCCTCCATGAGCCTCTTGCAAAAGGAGCAAATGAAGAGAAGACTCGGGAATGCATAGTTTTTAGCTCTCATAAGATAACCATCCTTGATGTAATATCGTTCCCAAGATGTATGCGTCAAACATTTAGCATAAGTAGTAGCAAAAGATGGATCATTAGCATACAAGTCCTTTATGTGCTCAAAGCCAATAACATTCAACTCAAGTTTTGTGACAAGCGTGCATATGCGTGAAAGTGCATCTGCAACTACATTTTCCTTACCCTTAATGTACTTGATCACATAGGGGAAAGATTCAATAAATTCACTCCATTTGGCATGATGCTTGTTTAGCTTAGTTTGATCTTTTAAGTACTTTAGCATTTCATGATCGGTATGGATGGCAAACTCGTGAGGTCTAAGATAATGTTCCCAAACATGTAGCACACGCACTAAAGCATACAATTCTTTGTCATATATGGGTAGTTAAGTTGAGCACCAGAGAGTTTTTCACTAAAATATGCAATGGCTCGTTTTTCTTGCATCGACTCCGCCAATTCTGGTACCACTTGCATCACACTGAACCTCAAATGTTTTCTAAAAGTTGGGCAAAGCAAGAATTGGAGAATGAGTAAGCAAGGACTTGAGCTCATCAAAAGTGGTGGATTGTAAAGATCGCCAAACAAAAGGAGCATTCTTCTTACTCAAGGCATGCAAAGGAGCGGCAATAGTGCTAAAGTCTTTCATAAAGCGACGATAAAAACCCGCAAGGCCAAGAAAGCTATGCACTTGTTGCAAATTGATGGGTTGGGGCCAAGTTTTAATTGCTTCAATTTTAGATTAGTCAACATGGACACCCTTGGAAGAGACAACAAAACCCAAGAAAACAAGTTTGTCAACACCAAACGTGCACTTTTTCATGTTGGCATATAGACGTTCCTTGCGAAGCATTTGCAAAACAGCCCTAACATGCTTTAGATGCTCTTTCATGGATTTTCTAAACACAAGAATATCATCGAAGTAAACGACAACAAAGACTCCAATATAAGGTCAAAGCACAAAATGCATAAGACACATGAAAGTACCGGGAACTTCCGATAAATCCATAGGCATAACCAACCACTCGTACAAGCCAAATTTGGTTTTGAAAGCGGTTTTACACTCATCACCTTCTTGTATGCGGATTTGATAATAGCCACTTTTAAGATCAATTTTTGAGAAAAGGGCGGCACCACTAAGTTCATCAAGCATATCATCTAGGCGAGGAATGGGATGCCTATAGCGAACGGTGATGGAATTAATGGGTCTACAATCGGAACACATGTGATAACTTCCATCTTGCTTAGGGACAAGTATAACAAGAATGGCACAAGGGCTTATGCTTTCACGTACATGACCGTTGTCGATTAGTTGTTGTACTTGCCGTTGGATCTCCTTAGTTTCTTCGGGGTTGACGCGGTATGGAGCTTTGTTTGGTAGGGGCGCTCCGGGGATGAGGTTGATTTGATGCTCAATGCCTCGTAGACGAGGTAGACCCGGAGGGAGCTCATCGGGGAAAACATCTTGGAATTCCTGCAAAAGAGATTGAAACACTAAAGGTAGCTCGTGAGAGGTGTTAGTTTTTTGTTCCCCATCCTTGCACACAAGTACAAAGTGCACAACACTCGATGGGTTCTCATACACTTCTCTCATCTCACTTTTTGTGGCAAATAGGACTAGATTTTTTTCTCTAGGCAAAGAGGCGCTCAAGTTTGGCTTATGGCTCTCACTCACTTTTTGGTGGATCACTTTCTCACTCTTCTCTCCATGACGGGTGGCTTGCTTGTTGGCTATCACTTGACTAGGAGACATAGGTTGTAGCACATACTCCTTCCCTTTCATCTTGAAGCTATAGTGATTGGTACGCCCATTGTGGATGACACCACAGTCGAATTGCCATGGCCTACCAAGAAGGAGGTGGCAAACGGACATTGGGACGACATCACACTCCAAAGTGTCCTCATATGCACCAATTTTGAAGGAGACTTGGACCGTATGCTCAACGCGGATAGTGCCGGAGTCACTTAGCCATTGGACTTTGTAGGGGTGCGGGTGCTTCCTCTTTACCAATTGAAGCTTGGAGCATAGTTCTTCATTTGCCAAGTTGTGGCAACTACCTCCATCGATGATGACCTTGACGGACCTTCCATTGATGCTGGCCTTTGTGTGGAAGATGTGGCATCTTTGGTGTTCTTCTTGTTGATGTTGAAGAGTCAAGACCTTGGAGACAACGAGAGCGGGGCTCAAATCCTCATCACAAAACACTTGATCATCTTCATCCTCGTTCACGCGTTGGTGCATGGCCACTTGCTCAATTGCTTCCATCTCCTCTTCACTCATGGAGTCATATGTACCATCATCATTGAGGATCATGGTTCGCTTGTTTGTGCATTCATAGGACTTGTGGCCTCGGCCGTCGCAAGTGAAACACTTCAAGGAGCTTGTCTTGACGGTCTCATTGGTTGGAGTAGATGATGAAGCACGCGGCTTGAGGTTGCTTGTAGTAGGAGGGGGACGACTTGAAGCTTTCTTGTAACTTGACTTATCGTCGTTGCTTGAAGATGGCTTAGTTGAGGAAGAAGTTGGAGTAGTTGTTGAAGCTTGGTTGTTGGAGAAACCGTAGGTCTTGGATGAGTACTTGGCGTACTTAAAGTCATCTTGCACTTGACGTTTGGCCTTGGTCGCTTGATGCACAAGCTCAATGAGGTTGGAGTATGGTTGTAAGTCGGCGATCTTCTTGATGGGATGATTGAGTCCATTCAAGAAACATGCCATAGTTTGCTCATCATCTTCCTTAACATTGGCTCGAATCATGGCTATCTCCATTTCCTTGTAGTATTCTTCAACACTCTTTGTGCCTTGCTTAAGGAGTTGTAGCTTCTTGAAGAGATCACGGTTGCAATAGGTGGGCACAAAACGTGCTCACATGACATCCTTCATTTGAGCCCAAGTGGTGATTGGAGGTTCACCTCTTGCTTCTCAGCGCTCAAGGATTTGTTCCCACCATATGAGCACATAGTCTTGGAACTCAAGTGATGCCATGGCAATCTTCTTCGATTCCTCATAGTTTTGCAAACGAAAGATTTTCTCGACCTTCAATGCCCATGAGAGGTATTCTTCGGGATCATTGCTTCCATTGAACTTGGGCATGGTGAATTTTAGCTTGCTGTAGTGTTGCTCTTCATTGTGTTGTTGGCGATGGTGATGATGACGCCCTTGACGTGGAGGATAATCATCCTCATGTTGCTCTTGGCGTGGAGGAAGTCCATGATCAACTTGCTCTTGTTGAACTTGAGGTTGAGGTGGAGCTTGACGAGCTTGTGGAGGTGCTTGAGGAACTTGACGTTTCACTCGCGGTTGGTAGTTCCTCTCTTAGATTTCTTATCGAAGGGCTTCCTCTTGATTGCGCCGTTCGCGATTGCGGTTGGTGATGGCTCGCTCGATTCTTGAAGGGCACGTTGCGCCTCAAGAGCTTGCACTTCACGTTGTTGTTGTTGTTGAAGACGTTGAGCCTCGGCGTCTTGTTCCTCTTGGTGTAGACGCACTCGTTCTTCCTCTTGGCGTCGTTGTCGTTGTCGTTCTTGAGCTTGAGCAAACGCAACTTGATGTGGTGGATGACGAAGTTCTTGCTCGTCGACTTGCTCTTGTGAATGCTTGTCATGTAGCGGATTGCGGGATGCATGATGGTCTTGACGCGCGGCTCGTCGAAGAGTGTTCGATGACGGTGTACTTGAGCCGGAGAAGGAGTCATCAGAGTGTCAACTTGAGCGGCTTCGACTTGAGTATGAAGAAGTTGAAGGAGGACGGTTCACCAACAAGGCGCGGATCTCGTCCATCCTTGAATCATTCTCTTGCTTGTGAGCGTCGAGCTTGTTGTTGAAGTAGTCCTTGGTATGTTGCTTGGAGAGTCGCAAGTCGGTGGCGAGGTTGTCAATGTGGTCGGACATAGCTTGTTGCTCTTGATGCAGCGCTCGTTGTGCACCAAAGAGGTGGCTCTTGGTGACGTACGATGACATGTCGTCGTCTTGCTCGATGAAGAGTGGGTTGGTAGAAGTACTCAGCCTATCCATCATTCCAAGCAAAAATGTGAGTGGTATAAAGGAGAAGAACTTATACCAATGTACCTTGACCGATGTTGACGATGAATCAAGTTCACTCAAATGCGGACAATGAAATAGCACTATTGGTACCAATTCTTGTCGATTCTCACACATACACAAGTAAAAGCTTATGGTGGAGCTTGGTTAGGATGGTGGCACAAAATTTGATGCAATGGTTAGTTTGACTCAAAGATGTTGAAAAAGATTCGCAAATTCGCAAATGCAAAAAGTAGACCAAGCAAGTAGAGGTACACGGAAACACACACGCAAATAGATAAGTGGGATTGTGCAAACAAAAAATGAGCCAAAATGTGGAGTCCACGAAAATGCTCTTGTTGTAGAATACACGAGAGACGCTAGCACGATTGCACAATAGGAGGATACGGAGCTTCTGCACAACCTACTAGGCAAAAATGCAATGATCTCTATCCCAAGTATGCTATATGTATGGAATTTTGGTGATATGATCCAAGATGATCGGATATGACAATCTTAATGTAGTATGATGCTATGGTTCTTGCTTATCTTTCTCCTTTGCTTAAAAGCTTGTTTGGTTCTTTCTCTTTTGAGCTCTTTTCTCATGCAAAACTTCATGAACCAAGATAGCAATTGTGTATGCGATGACAACTTTGTGACATGATGCCAAGATATGCACCACGATGGTATGGTATGTATGCTATGGAGTATGATCACTAATGTGCACAAGTCACGTTGCCGGCAATACTCAATGGCTAGTCTCGATGGGTAAGAAACGCCAAAGATGGGCTATGATGGTTATCAATGCAATTGCAAGGTATGACAAAGATGTCGTCGGGGTTACCGTCCTTGGCGATGATGAGTAGTCGATGGAGATGAGCGGTGGTGATGTTGATGTCGAACCGTACCTATATAGCCGAAACACAATAGGACACATGAACCACAACCCAAAATCTCAAAGACCAAAACATATCAAAATCGTGATAGGAGGTAGCGGTGAGCGGTGGTGGTGTTTGCTGAAAGTGGTGGTGGTATGCGGAAATATGCGTGGGCACCGGGACAAAAATTTGGCGAAACTAGGAGGAAAAGGATCGCGCGGAAGGAGTTGTAGTTGCTCATGGTGGAGCGGTAGTGCCGCTTGGGAGGGCGGTAGTACCGCTTGTGTCTCTCAGCGGTAGTACCGCTTGGGGGTGGTAGTACCGCTCGTGTCAGGAAAATTACGCAAATCGAAAATCGGGGCGATTTTGGGGCGGAAAAGGATGATTTCGGGGGCAAAATTGGGTGGATTTTGTGGAAGGAAAGAGGTGAAACTTGGGGAGATGCTAGATCCACTCGAAACCAAGCAAATCCACGGGTCAAAATCAACAAAAAATAATCAAACCAACAAATCACAAAAAAATTGGGGCTATTTTTGGTGGGGATTTTCGGATTTAGGACGAAATCAACAAAATCAAGCTAGAAAACAAAAGGTAGGGGCTCCAAAAACGTGATCAACGTGGCTCATGATACCAAGATGATGTAGGGCGGAACCCTATGGGGCCGATCTTTCACGTTTGAAGAGGATCCTACGGGGAACACGAAGAACGCGCAGAAGAATACGAGGGAAAACACGAGGGGAAAACAAGAGAAACACTCAACCAACGAGGATATGATCACACATGTGCTAGATCCAAGAAACACGTAGAGATACACAGTCCAAATCCAACAAAGGACGATACAAGCGGCGGTAGTTCATCTCCGAGAGGAGGTCTTGAATCCACGAGGGATCTTCCCGTAAAGGGGTCTTGAATCCCTGGTGGATCTTCTCCGAGGAGGCCGCGGTCTCTCACGAGGAGGAGATCCATATGGATGAGCAAAGCTCTATCTCAAATGAGCTAATCCTTTGCTAACCCTAGAAAGGACGAGGGGAAGGTCCATTTATAGTCTAAGCCTTCGAAGGGGAAAAGAGGGGTGAAATGAGTACATGGGCCTCGGCCCGGATACGCTGCACACATGCAGGGCGGTAGTACCGGACCCTCGGGCGGTAGTACCGCTTGTAGGGCTTCAGCGGTAGTACTGCTTTGATGGGGCGGTAGTGCCGCTCTGGAGCCGTTCGATCACAGGCGTTTGTTGGGTTCGGCGGAAGAAGGGCGGATGTAGGGCGGTAGTGCCGCTTGGTTGGGTTCAGCGGTAGTACCGCTGGGCGTGGGCGGTAGTACCGCTGGGCGTGGGCGGTAGTACCGCTTGTTCCAGGCTGGGAAGCTTCTCCTCTTGCTCTTGACGTCCATCTTGTACCGTAACTTCTTCTAGGTTGGTTCCTTGGCACCTAAGAACACAAAGCATCTCCGTTTAAGGCAGTAGCCATGTCTCAAGTGGGTTAAAGGGAAGTTCAACAAGGAGAGAGTTAACCTCGGATTGAATAGCACGTGCTCGAGCTCTTGTCATGGGTCCACTTGGAGCTTGTGTAGTCGAAGTAGTGTCCATGGGGATGATCGAAGGATGCTCCGCATCAGAACTTGGCTAGCGCCGGGCGGCCGAGAATCCCGTTGTAAGGCAAGGGGATCTCTACTACGTCAAAGACAATCCTCTCCGTCCTGTAGTTCAACTCGCCTCCAAACGTCACGGGCAGTGTGACCTTGCCCTTCGGCTGGCTTCTTCCCGGGTTGACCCCCTGAAATGTGTCCGTCTCTTCGAGGTATCCATCAGGAATCTGCAGCCTTTTGATCACAACAGGCGAAATCAAGTTCAGGCCAGCCCCACCGTCAACTAGTATCTTCGTCACCTTGAGGTTGCGGATCGTTGGTGAAACCAACAATGGCAAACACCCAACCACAGTTGTGCGATCGGGGTGGTCCTTGGTGTCAAAGATGATAGGCGTGCTGGACCACTTCAGTGGCTTCCGTGCGTCGAGTGATGGCTCCACCGTTGTGATCTCACGCACCCACTGCTTGATCTGGTGGTGAAAGGTGTGCAGCGAGGCACCACCGTCGATGCACATGGCCTCTGTAGCTTTCTGAAACTCATGGTCGCCGGACTCGTCATCCTCGTCATGATCATCGTCTTCCTGCTTCTTGTCGCGGCCCCGGACAGGCCTCTCTTGCTTGTTATCCTTGCCGCGGGGGCCTCCTTAGCTGCCACGCTTCTTGTCGGATCCTTCAGCACCGTCCTGGCCTTTCTCCTTGTCCCGCCTCTCATACTCAGTGTTTTGCTTCTCAGCAAGCAGCTCAACTTGTCGGTAGTTTTGGAGGTCGTGGCCCTTAGTGCGGCGGATCTTGCAATAGGGCTTGTCGGAGCTTCCTGGCTTGTCGGCAGCTGCCAAGGCGCGGCAAGCGGCACACCCGGGAACTTCCTTTCTGGGGTCGCTTGCCTTGGCCTTCTTGGTGGTGCCGGTGTCGTTGGATCCCTCGACAGCAAGCACAGTCTTACCCTTGCGCTTTCTGTTACGGTGTTGGCCCTTCTTCGTCGGGGCCGCCGCATCATCGTCTGTGGAGTCGGTTTCGACACCGGCGTTCTCGCCAGGGTACTTCCTCCCCTCTTCAGCTCGAGCACACCTATCGGCCAGAACATAAAGTTCGGCCACATCTTAGACCTTGTTCATCACCATCTCTTCACGCATATTGCGGTTACGCACATTCTGATGGAATGCGCTGATCATGGCGGCGGGGTGAACGTCTGGGATGTTGTACTGCACCCGGCTGAACCTCTGGATGTACTTGCGCAGGTTTTCACCTTCCTTCTGGGGGATGATATGCAAATCGCTTGCCTGGCCATGAGCTTGATGGCCTCCAGTGAAGGCACCAACAAACTCATGACACAGATCCGACCAAGAAGAAATGGAATCCACCGGCAAGTGCATCACCCATGACATGACATTGGGCTTAAGTGCCAACGGGAAGTAATTGGCAAGCACCTTGTCTTTGCGGGCTCCAGCAGCTTGCATCGCAATGGTGTAGATGCCGAGGAACTTCGACGGGTGAGTCTTGCCGTTGTACTTCTCGCCAACGCCGGGCTTGAACGTGCGGTGGGAGGGCCACTGGAACTGCTGCATCTCACGAGTAAAGGCTGGGCAACCCACCCCGTAAGGTAGTCCACCGTGGCCTCCCGGTGCCGGGTGGTCCATAGTGGGCCCTGCCCGCCTATCTGGCTGGTGGCGCGCATCACGCCGGCGCTCGATAGTGGTTCGAGCGTTGTCGGATATCGGGTTCCGGCAAAACCCTTAAGGTTCGAACACTGGGGTGCGCATGAAGATCTCTCCCTCCCAAAACACGCCCTCAGCCTCGCCGCGATCCCTAAGCTAGATCGATGAACAACACAAGAAACACGAGATTTATACAGGTTCGGGCCACCGTTGTGGTGTAATACCCTACTCCTGTGTGTGGTGGTGGGTCGCCTCTTGGGCTGATGATGAACGGTACAGGGGAAGAACTGCCTCGCGAGGAGAGGGGTTCTTGGGTTGGTGTGGTGTGCGGATGAACTTAACCTGTCCCCTCTACTGTGGTGGCTAGCTCTATTTATAGAGGCCCTAGTCCTCTTCCCAAATATTGAGCAGGAAGGGATCCAACAACAGCCAGTTTGAAAGGGGACATCTAGTACAAGCTATCCTGACTAAAGGTGGTCTTCGCTTGCCAAAGTTGCTGGTGATGACACCGTCTTGGGTTCCACGGTGACCTCTGTCGTGCCGTCCTACTGGTCTTGGTCTCATTGCACCAATATGGAAACCTTTACCTGACGCCGCGGTACTCCATGCCTGTGCTTGCCCCCTTTGCACCAAAGAGGAAACAAGGACACTGCACGGGCTGGCGCCTGCTTGGTGCCCGCCTGGTCTTGATCGTCATGGCTTGTGTCATGGGCACCTCGCGAGGTACCCCTTTCCTTGATCTCTCCACCTCCTCGCGAGCCTGCCTGGTGAGGCCACTCCTGAGGAGGCCTTGTGTCATCTGCCCCACGAGGCTTGGCCCCTCGCAAGGGTCTTGAGTGTTGGTAGATGAAGACGGGCCGTACTGGGCCACTAGCCGAGCCACGCCGCAGGCCGCAGGCAGGCAAGTCTGGGGACCCCCATTCCCAGAACACCGATAGTAGCCCCCGGGCCCAAGGCACGCTTGGACTTGTCTTAGCAGCGAAGCCAAAGGGCAAGTGTGGAGCGCCGTGGGCCCCAATAGCCTGCGGTCTTAGTTGCCGCGTGGTGACTGATTGGATGTGGGCATCTCCGCTTCCCCACGCTGCCTCGGCAACTGCCCGACTGACAAAAGGCTGGCGCAGGCAAGGCTTGCCTTCATTGCTCTCCTTCGCCTTGCTCCAGATCCCCTTCCTTGCTCCTTGCTCCCGCAATCTCTAGATCTGCTCCACTCCTTCCCTTCCGGCAAGTGATGGCACCCCGTAAAGCCAAAGCCGATGCGCTGCCAGCTTGGTATGTGCCGGCCCTAGATGCCCCCAATGTGTCAGAGAAGAATCTCGCCGCCATGCGCCTGATGACGGCGGTGGAGGGCAACAAGAAGGGGGAGACCGAGCTCCGGGCTGGCTCTGCCGAGCCAGAGGCCAAGGGGAGCAATTTCTACCCCTTCTTTATGAACGCCATTGTTGCAGGCCTGGTTCCTCCCTTTTCCGACTTCTTCTACACTGTCCTTAGCAATTACAGGTTGTAGGCCCTTCATCTCCATCCCAACTCCATTCTCCTCTTGTCAATTTTCGCCTACTACTGCGAGGCGCATGTCGGGGTGATGCCGTCCATGGCTCTGCTATGCCACTTCTTCTCTCTCCGAGATGGCGGCTACCATACCTCGGCGTGCACCAACTTCGTCGCGTACGGCAAGGACAACTCGATCTCGAAGACCGGGAAGAGGGCCGACAACTTCTGTAGCAAGTGGGTCATGATGGATGCCAAATGTGTTTACCCCCGGTTGGTACTGCCGACGGAGATGCCCCAGCCCGACAAGGGGGGGTCTTGCGCGAACCTCGATGACAATCAGGCAAAGTTGGTGCTGGAGAAGATGGACGCCAACCTGAAGCCAGACAACATGAAGGTGGCAAAGTTGACGGGGGCCGCGCTCTTGAGGGAGTTCCCGGCGCAGCGGGTGGCCCCACTTTAGGCGCACTTGCGCCCCTTATGGACACTTGCGGACGCAGAGGACGAGCTTCGCCTGAACCCGGTGGCCTTGGCCGACGAGGATCTGGCGGCAGCTCTCCGCCTCTTGGTTGGGGACGTCCAGGAGTGTCCGACGGATTCCCCTGCCCCCTTGTTCCTCCGCGAGGATCGGGCACAGGTGGTGGATGCCATGCCCACCTTGATGGACGCAGCCTGGTGCCGGCGGCGGCTCCTATGGTCCGGGGGGCGACGACGCTCGTGGACGTGTCCTCGGGTGACTCCCGCGGCGGATGAGAGGAAGAAGAGGAAGAAGAGGAACGCGACTCAGAGGCGACCTTTGAGGGGACGGGGGGGGACCTCTCCCCGGCACAGGGCCAACATCCTCCGCACCTTGCTGGACAACGACGAGACCGACGCCACGCGGGAGGAGGAGGATCCACCTGTGATCCCGAAGAAGGATAGGTCGGCGCTGATCTCCCGAGAGGCAGCTTCTGCCCAGGCACCGTGACGGTGTCCTGGACTAGGGGGTACTCAACGCGTCGTCTCCCGATCAGTTGGATTGGGCCGAGGACCCCCATGGCCGTATACTCATGGGCCAGTCCGGATAGCTGCCGCATACAAGGAAGAATCCACAAGACTTGGCGATCAAGACAAGGACTCCTCCCCCACCGGCGTATTCGGCTAGGACTCTTGCTATCCTAGGCCTCTGGTGCATTATGTAAACCGGGGCCAGGCTAGTCGATAGACATATACAACAATAATCATACCATAGGCTAGCTTCTAGGGTTTAGCCTCTCTGATCTCGTGGTAGATCAACTCTTGTACTACCCATATCATCAATATTAATCAAGCAGGAGTAGGGTTTTACCTCCATCGAGAGGGCCCGAACATGGGTAAACATTGTGTCCCTTGCCTCCTGTTACCATTAATCCTAAGATGCACTGCTTGGGACCCCCTACCCAAGATCCGCCGGTTTTGACACCGACATTGGTGCTTTCATTGAGAGTTCCGCTTTGTGTTCGGCAAAAGGTCGATGGCTCGCCTCCAGATCAACTGCGACTTCGGCGTCTTCGTCACCAGCTCGACTGGTCACCTTGGTTCGACCAAGGACTGCGCCCTACCTCCAATCATCATGTTCGGATGAGGGCCTTTGTCGGTGTCAAAACCGACGGATCTCGGGTAGGGGGTCCCGAACTGTGCGTCTAGGCGGATGGTAACAGGAGACAAGGGACACGATGTTTTACCCAGATTCGGGCCCTCTTGATGGAGGTAAAACCCTACGTCCTGCTTGATTAATATTGATGATGTGTGTTACAAGAGTGGATCTACCACGAGATCAAGGAGGCTAAACCCTGGAAGCTAGCCTATGGTATGATTGTTGTAATGGTTGTTGTCCTATGGACTAAAGCTATCCGGTTTATATAGACACCGGAGAGGGCTAGGGTTACACAGAGTCGGTTACAATGGTAGGAGATCTACATATCTGTATCGCCAAGCTTGCCTTCCACGCCAAGGAAAGTCCCATCCGAACACGGGACGAAGTCTTCAATCTTGTATCTTCATAGTCTTGGAGTCCGGCCGATCATGATAGTTCGGCTATCCGGACACCCCCTAGTCCGGAACTCCCTCAGTAGCCCCTGAACCAGGCTTCAATGACGACGAGTCCGGCGCGCATGTTGTCTTCGGCATTGCAAGGCGGGTTCTTCCTCCGAATAATTTATAGAAGATTGTGAACACCAGGATAGTGTCCGGCTCTGCAAAAATAAATTCCACGTACCACCTAGAGAGAATAATACTACACAAGTTCAATCTGCTGACGTATTTTGTGGCGTGACGTCACACCACTACCAAGCCTTTACTCGAATTGTTTTTATTGTACCACCTCAGCGCGTTTAGCGAAGCGGTTTCCTTGGCACATCTTGTCGAAGTAGAGATCGTGTTCCCCTTATTCCAGGATTCCCATCGATACGGACGTGGGTAACCCAACCGCGCCATTGATTGCGGTGCTTGGGAGATAAGCGAGTTTTACTAGGCCGGTGGGGACACATGTTTTTATCTGCCCATATAAGGGGATAAAGATCCAACCCTTTTACCTGCGCCTTCTTCCTCCTTGGCTTATCCATCTCCACGAACTCGAGCTCCAGCGCCCAAGTCCGCACTTCTCACCTCAACCTTCTCCAACTATGTTCGGAGCGGGAGGCAAGTGGATGGCCTCCTCCGTCACGTAGGGGCATATCCAGAAGTTGCGCAACGCCGGATATTTGTCCAGCAACATCGCGCACCGGCTTCCCGACGAGGGAGAGCTCATTCCCACCCCCAGGCCCCATGAGAGGGTAGTATTTCTTCCCCATTTCCTCCGCGGACTGGGCTTCCCACTTCATCCCTTTGTCCGGGGGCTCATGTTCTACTACGGCCTGGATTTCCATGATCTGGCCCCAAATTTCATCCTCAACATCTCGGCGTTTATCGTCGTGTGTGAGGCCTTCCTCTGCATCCAACCCCACTTCGGCTTGTGGCTCAAGACCTTCAGTGTCAAGCCGAAGGTTGTGAAGGGCAGCCAAGCGGAGTGCGGAGGCACCATGGTGGGCAGGATGTCCCACGTTACTTGGCTGGAGGGCACTTTCGTGGAAACCATTAAGGGGTGGCAATCGGGGTGGTTCTACATCACCGAGCCGCGTGACCCTGAATGGGCAGCGGCCCCCGAATTCAGATCTGGCATCCCTACATGGCTTACCTCCTGGAAAGAGAGTGGCCGGATCTGGGGTGATTCGGAGGAGCTGACCGGACTCCAAGCCTGTATCCAAAAGCTGGTGGACAAGAAGCTCAAGCTTGTCAACGTAGTCCAGGTCATGCTCATCCGCCGGATTCTCCCGTGCCAACGACGGGGCTTCAACATGTGGGAGTTCGATCCGGCGCAGCACCAGACTCTGAGCGGGCTCTTCGACACTACGTACGAAGATGTCTGGAAGGTGCTGTTCAAGGGCGCCGAGGCTCTCGCATCCGCTACCGAAGATCGCGGATTCAGCTTGCAGCGTCCAGCTGACGAGGTAAGTGATTTTGTCGCTTGTTTTCCATAATTTGACTCTATACTCCCTTTACCTTTGACAGGACTGGCTGGCGAAGGCCGAACAGACTATCTGTCCGGCCCCATTGCCAGAGGACCCAGCGGACGCCCGCCTAACGGGACTGCTGGCTCCGGCACCCCACGTGGTGCCGGAGAAGAAGGCCAAGAAGAAGGCCACGGGTACTCGAAAGAGTTCCCGTTTTCAAGTGTTATCGTATGATGACTCCAAAGCCGACTCCTCCCACAAAGGCGAGGAGGAGAAGAAGAAAGCCTCTCCCCCAGCGGGGGGAGGGAGGAAAAGGAAGGCCTCCCCAACAAGGGAGGCCGAAGGGTCCAAGAAGGGAAAAACTCTTTCCCCGGACTGCTCTGCCAACGCCAGTGACGACGACGAGGACTGGCCTCCAAGGGCCAAGCCCCTGGCGAGATCGTAAGTATCCGGACTCCCGAATAACTTCATGGTTTTTCTTTTCGCCACATAATGTCTTTCTAATGCCGCATACAACCCTGCAGTCCGCCCAAGGATGATCTTCCCACTTCGTCGAGCGGGTCCTTAGGTGCGTCGGATATGGATTCCCTTCCGACTGCCTCCACCCCCCGTGATGCGGACGATGCCGAGGTGGGATCCTGGGAAGGGACCCACCAGGAGGAGGAGGCCCCGGAGGTGTCGCAGGACAACCTCCTGGACTTTGCACCGGACTCAGCCCCGGAACCCACAGTGGCTCCGGAGTCCGGCGGGTGACCCCTTCGTAAGAAGGGCAAGACCGTGATGCCGGCAGCCTCCGTCCAACCGGAGGCGCTGGACAGCTTGCTGGAGGCGCTCAATGGCGCCTCCATCCAAGAGGAACACCGCACTGTTATGAGTGTGGTGATTCAAAAGGTTCAACTCGCCAAGAGTGGGCTGACCGAAGCCTGCAGCAGCCTTCTAACAGGCTTTGAGGTAAGAATTTTGATATATATAAAATGGTACCACATAGACAGTAGCCCCTGATTCTCGGTTCGGTGTTCGGAAAGAAAAGCCGGACTGAGGATCTAAAAAGATATACACAGGAGTCATAAAAAATATGTCAATATGGGATTGCAGGCTGTGCTGCTGACCTCTGCCGCACTGACTGCGGAGGTCAATACTTTGAAGGAAAGCCTCGAGCGGTCCAAGAACGAGCTCGGCCGTGCCAAGAAGAAGCTCGAGGAAAAAGAAGGTGAGTAATACCTTATTAAAATTGTACCTTATAGAAAAGGATTTGGTTGCAAGAAAAATGACAAGGATAACGTGGGTATTGCAGGGGCCACGAACGAGGTGGCGACCCTGAAGGAGGCGGTGTCCGTGGCCGAACGGAATGCGGCCGCGGAACGCACCGAGCGAGAGAAGCAGGAGGCGTGGGTGGCGGAGGTGCAGCAAGAGCTCCAGGCTCTCATGGAAAAACATGAGAGTTTGGAGCGTGACTCGAAGACTCGAGAGTACGAGCTTGCATCGGCTCTTGAGAGTGCCAAAGCCGCTAAGGTCGAAGCCCATAGGGCCCTTCAGTAGATTAAGGCGTTGAAGAAAATAGCAGCGGGTAAGGCATTTTTCATGCAAAGCAAGCATGTGAATGTAAATTACCTGTTACTTACCCGAATTCGGAGCTCTCCAGGAGCATTCGCAAATCTGCCCCACAGAGTGTCCGATGCTGCCACTTTCTATAGGGCCGAGGAGGGGAGCTCGACGGAGAAGGTCTTCTGGTCTCAGTATGCTGAGGCCGGACATCCGGTGCCCCTAAGCGATCAGCTGAAGCAGCTGGTCGAGCTCCACAAGGTGGCCGAACAGGCCATGAAGGGCCTCATAGTTCGGCTCTAGCCCAATGAGGCCATGCCTGGGAGCTACTTCGGCCTGGTGCGGCGGTTGGTGGATGCATGTCCATGGGTGGTGGTCATCAAGCGATCCGCCTGTATTGAAGGTGCCCGTCGGGCCCTTGCCCGTGCTAAGGTGCACTGGGGCAAGATGTATGCTGAGAAGCTTGTGACGGACGCGCCACTGCCGGGCAAGGAGTATCGCACGCCCGAGATGTATTAGAAGAGTGTCCTGAAGGGTGCCCGCACTATTGCGGGTGAGTTCTCCAATAATGTAATATTTGAGTAGACTCGTATTTTGTTATCCTGTGCGCAGAAAACTTTGTTCGTATGCGCTAAGCAACACTTGTTTATTTAAAATATTACCTTCTGTTCGGCTGTTTATCAAATCTGAGAGATGGCAAGTCGTCGGCTTCAGCCCCCAAGCCACTACTGCTGGGGTGTTCGGGATAAATTTGAGCACTCTTGTTCCCATATTTGGGTCCATCTAGGGAGGCGCTCAACACGACGAACTAGGAAACCAGACTTATAATGCTTGAACACTCTCACTTAGCCACAGAATTCTATAATTTTAAATTTCGGTGAAGCCCCTAGTGTTCGGAAGGCCGAATTCGGGGCGCTATCCACGCCTAGGCCGAACAAAGTCAGCTCCTCGCTCTAAGCGGCATAAGTCTTTAGGGACTCGAAAAAACCTCTCGAACAGCGGGCTCTCTCCTCGTCATGACGGTCAGTTTTAGCTTTCTCCACTGAGGCGTTAACCCAGCTCAACTGGGGCGCAATCGCAGTGGTTCTCCCAGTGCTACCTTAGCCGATATAACGGAACATAAGGTACCAAAACATGGGAGCCGGGCAAACCCAACTATTGACCCAAGACATGATTCAGAGATGATGCATATAATGCTATAAGTTCGGGGTGCCGCACTTGTGAAAGTGTTCGGACTTATCACACCATGATGTGGGGAACATAAGCCCCTGGTGTTTTTAGCCGTACCAAAGTGTACGGATGCAATATGTCGTGAATGAACATATGTATAAAAAGAAAATGCAATTATAAGCAAAAAGGTGCTGCATTGTTTTATTCAAAAGGTACTGCTATGAATGCAGAACGATACAAATAGTGCGATAAGCAAGGAAAGGGACTATTAAACATGTCCCCCTCCAGGGGTAGGCTGCGGAGTGGTGTATAAAACAGATTTAATGCTCGTAATGGAGACCACCTGGATATTCGTTGTAGCCTTTGTCCTTCCCTGGCTGTTGCATCGTGAGTTCGGCAGGTCTGCTACCAGACAGGGCCTCTGACGAACGGAGTCCTGTGAGTAAAAAATAAATAAAAAAAGAATGACACACTTGAGAGCCCCTGGTGCGCTTGAGCCGCATTCTGGGCCTATCGTGGTCGTGCCCCTGTCCCCACGCCCATGGTATCTCCAAAGCGTAATGGTGTACGCGCAGGACCTGTCTTGACGTTTTACAGGGGCTGGGGTTGGGGCTGCACTGCTACGCGTGCTCGGAACGTGCCAGGTGGTCTTGTTGTAGGTTACTCCGGGCACGTTTAGCCGTGTCTGGTCGCTTAACGGCCGTACTTGAGAGCTACCTTAAGAGGCCGCACTGTACTTCTGCCATGAGAGCCGCTGTATGTTCCTTCGTTCGGAGAGAACATTCAGTGTTTCCATTGACCGTGATGACTCCTCGAGGGCCTGGCATCTTGAGCTTGAGGTATGCATAGTGCGGCACCGCGTTGAACTTTGCAAATGTGGTACGTCCGAGCAGAGCATGATAGCCGCTGCGGAACGGAACTGTGTCGAAGATTAACTCCTCGCTTCGGAAGTTATCCGGGGATCCGAAGACCACTTCCAGTTTAACCGAGCCTGTACGATTGGCTTCTACACCTGGTATGATGCCTTTAAAGGTTGTCTTGGTTGGTTTAATCCTTGAGGGGTTTATGCCCATTTTGTGCACTGTATCCTGATAAAGCAGGTTCAGGCTGCTGCCGCCGTCCATTAGGACTCTGGTGAGGTGAAATCCGTCGACAATTGCGTCTAAAACCAATGCGGCGAATCCTCCGTGGCGGATGCTGGTAGGGTGGTCCCTTCGGTCAAAAGTGATCGGGCAGGAGGACCATGGATTGAACTTCAGGGCAACTGGCTCCATCGCGTATACATCCCTTAGCGCACGCTTCCGCTCCCTTTTGGGTATGTGCGTTGCGTATATCATGTTCACCATCCGCACCTGTGGGGGGAAACCCTTCTGTCCTCTATTGTTCGGCGGCCGGGTCTCTTCCTCGTCGTCGCTATGCAGCCCCTTGTCATTGTTTTCGGCAATTAACTTGCCTGCCTGCTTGAATACCCAACAATCCCTGTTGGTGCGGTTGGCTGGTTTTTCGGGGGTGCCATGTATCTGGCACGAGCGGTCGAGTATTCGGTCCAAATTGGACGGACCCGGAGTAGTTCTTTTGAATGGCTTTTTCCGCTGACCGGGTTTAGACCCTCTGAATCTGGCATTGACTGCCGTATCCTCACTATTGTCGCCGTTAATGCGGCGTTTGTTTTTGTTACGACGTGACCTGCCATTTCGGTCCTTGAAATCCGGACTGCCAGAATTTTTGCTGAGGTTGTTGCTGCATGCTAGCCAGCTGTCCTCACCCGCACAGAAGCGGGTCATGAGTGATGTGAGGGCTGCCATGGATTTCGGCTTTTCCTGTCCCAGGTGCCGGGCGAGCCACTCGTCGCGGATGTTATGCTTGAAGGCCGCAAGGGCCTCCGCATCCGGACAGTCGACGATTTGGTTTTTCCTGGTTAAGAACCGTGTCCAGAATTGTCTGGCCGATTCGTCTGGCTGCTAATTATGTGGCTTAGGTCATCAACGTCTGGTGGTCGCACATACGTGCCTTGGAAGTCGAGGAATGCGGCTTCCAGGTCTTCCCAACTCCCAATTGACTTTGCTGGCAAGCTATTAAGCCAATGCCGGGCTAGTCCTTTAAGCTTGAGGGGGAGATATTTGATGGCGTGAAGATCGTCACCGCGGGCCATGTGGATGTGAAGGAGATAGTCTTCGATCCAAATGTTGTGCCATCGTAAGATTCAATATTCACGGGTTTAAACCCTTCGGGGATTTGATGATCTATTACTTCATCTGTGAAGCATAGTGGGTGTGTGGCGCCTCTGTACAGGGCGATATCACGACGGAGCTCAAAAGAGCTTTGTCTATTTTGTTCGGCCCGGCCGGACTTACTGTGTCCGGCGCGACGGTTGTCGTCACGTATCGTGGGGCGCCCACGCGATCCATAGATCGATCTTGATTGTCTTGCCTTATCCTCCAGTATATCTCGCAAGTCTGGAGCGTTCCCCTGTGGCCTTGTGCTTTTCGAGCGATGCCGGGGTATGGTTCTAGTGAAGGGCCTAGAGGCCTCTCTGTCGCGACCACGGCGTGGTCGGTCAGCCGTATTGTCTGCTGGTGATGCAGGATCATATGCCTCCTCCTCTAATCGAGGGAGCAGCTTGCCTATAGGGTAGCTTTTGGAGTGGCGTTCGAGCTCATGCTCTTCGGCCGCGAGGACTTCAGTCCATCTGTCGGCTAGCAGGTCTTGATTAGCTCTAAGCTGTTGCTGCTTTTTCTTAAGGCTGTTTGCCGTGGCCATAAGCCTGCGTTTAAAACGCTCTTGTTCGACGGGATCCTTAGGCATGACGAATTCGTCGTCGTCGAGGCTCGCCTCGTCTCCGGAGGGAGGCATATAATCCTCTACCTCTTCTTCTGCCACTCTCTCGTGAGGGGTGGCATCTCCGTCCTCCTGCGCTGAATCTTGCTGGAGGGGGTTGTCTTCGGCACTGTCCGGGGTATTATTATTTCCGGTGCCGGAATCGCCATTCTTGCTGTGGCGGGATTTAGAGCGGCGCCGCTGACGCCGATGCTTGGGTTGTTTCTTGGAGGGGTCATCCTCCGCTGCTCCTTCGCCATTCCCATCCTTTGGGATATCCACCATGTATATGTCATATGATGAGGTGGCTTTCCAGTGCCCGGTAGGCGCTGGTTCTTGGTCGTCTCCAGCATCGTCGTCCATACCGTCGATGTCTTCGGAGTCGTAGTCTAGCATGTCGGTTAGATCGTCGACAGTGGCTACCAAGTGGGTGGTGGGTGGGCTTTGAATTTCTTCGTCGTTCGCATCCCAACTGTCCTAACCGCAGTCCGGCCAGGGCTCCTCCTGATAAGGAGAGATACTTTAGCAAACTTAAGATGTCGCCGAAAGGTGAGTGTTGAAAGATGTCCGCAACGGTGAACTCCATGACCGGCGCCCAATCGGATTCGATTGGAGGGGTGCGGGAGGTTCGGAGTCTGGCAAGGAGTCCGGCACCTCGGAGTCACGAGCTTTATGAGGGACAAGGTCAGTGTTCGGCTCTATCGCCGTAGAGGTTGCAGCCCCCGAGGCGGTGTCTAACCATGCATCCTCGATCTGCGCAGCCGGCTCCGAATCAAAGGTCGGAGCGGACTCGTGTGCGGCCTCCAGGGTACTGTCTGGCTGCAAAGCTAGATCATGCCCGTCGTGACAGTGCGGTGCGCTTGGCTGTGACTTGAATCCATCGAAGATCAAGTCCCCGCGGATGTCAGCCGTAAAGTTCAAACTTCCAAATCTGACCTGATAGCCAGGGGCGTAGCTTTCGATCTGCTCTAGATGGCCAAGCGAATTGGCCCGCAGTGCAAAGCCGCTGAATACGAAGATCTGTCCGGGGAGAAAGGTCTCACCCTGGACTGTGTCGTTGATGACGATCGAAGAAGCCATCGAGCCTATCGGTAACGACACAGAGGAACTCTCAATGAAAGCACCAATGTCGGTGTCAAAACCGGCGGATCTCGGGTAGGGGGTCCCGAACTGTGCGTCTAGGCGGATGGTAACAGGAGACAAGGGACACGATGTTTTACCCAGGTTCGGGCCCTCTTGATGGAGGTAAAACCCTACGTCCTGCTTGATTAATATTGATGATGTGTGTTACAAGAGTGAATCTACCACGAGATCAAGGAGGCTAAACCCTAGAAGCTAGCCTATGGTATGATTGTTGTAATGGTTGTTGTCCTATGGACTAAAGCCATCCGGTTTATATAGACACTGGAGAGGGCTAGGGTTACACAGAGTCGGTTACAATGGTAGGAGATCTACATATCTGTGTCGCCAAGCTTGCCTTCCACGTCAAGGAAAGTCCCATCCGGAAACGTGACGAAGTCTTCAATCTTGTATCTTCATAGTCTTGGAGTCCGGCCGATCATGATAGTTCGGCTATCTGGACACCCCCTAGTCCGGAACTCCCTCAGCCTTCATCAACATCAATTCCGATCTCTATCAAAGATCATGGAGGAATCATCCAGGGAGCCCGGGGGCTCAACGTCAACATTGCCCTCAGGCGACCGCACTATTTTTCTGGACAGCGGACTTGTGTCTGCCGCCACTGCCTCCTCAAGTGTCGTTTTAACAATCGCTTTGGTGGAATCGTGCGGAATTGAGTCTACAACAACCCTGGAAAATTTCGTCAAATTCCGATGGAGGAATCTCTGGCAATCCACGATATACCGGAGCCATGTCAAATCTGGACGGGAATCTGGACGAGTTTAGGGCGTGGTGTCCAGATTCTAGCTCGGACATCCTTTGGAAGATCCAACCGTTAATCGGCTGCGAAATTCCTATATCTACCACCCCTCAAAATTTCAGCTCGATCCGACCGTCCGAACTCCGGGAACTTTCCGATTAGTGCATCACTTTTCAGATCTGTTTTCTGCGCAAAAACGAATCCGACCCGAGTTCGTATTTTTATGAACGGGATTTTGGACATCCTTTTTGAAGGAAGTTTCGTATGGGGTATTGTGTTTTGCAAACACATCCCACTAACTTTAAAATCTTTTGAACATGATCTTCAACATCATGCTGGTGTCAAACCAGTCTGGCAATATTGCTCCACGACTGCCAACCTGTGCTAGACACGTCGTCACTTTGTTGAGCCGAGCTCAATTTCTTCGGATCATCATCTCGGCCAGACGAACAATAGTTCGGCATCACAAAGGATAAATCGTCACCAACATCGCCGCCCCACGGATTACACGGAGCGGACACATCTGCATCGCCACACGGTCACTTCATCAAGTCGGCATCGACCACGTCACGACCTGCATCGCTGGACCGGGGGCTTCATCATCTCTTCATCAACCTACTCCGGAGACTTCGGCGTTGCTGGCCGACCAGCTCCGTCACGTTAGCTGGACCAAGGGCTTTGCCTCGGCGAGCCAACCTTTGCCAGCATCGCCATGCCATTGCTTTATCGCCCATCAGGCGATAGGTGTGCGGATCGAGTCCCAATTTTGGGAATCACCTTTCTTCGGATTGCTACAACAAATAAGCCAGGTGTTATTAGTCCTAGTATTTTTTGCTTGTTAGAGTTCATTTTTCTCAATGAATTATTACTCTGGTTTGTCCGTCATATGTACGCAGGTCTATCAAATGGTGGCCGCATTAACGACGGTCGCATGGTGGTTCGGTCAGTTTCCGTACATAGTCCGGCGAACGCCGCATCCGGAACTCAAACCGACCTGTGAATTCAGGCCTTGCCATGCCTTTACCACATCACGCCGCCACCCTGCATCGACATTGACTTCGGCGCCAGGCCATATTTCTTTTATTACTCACTTTGCATAAATTATTTGTTATGCAACGATTTTTTTATTATTATTACTATTATCTCTGGTTTGCACTATTTTTTGTGCACAGGAAAATGATCCGGCCGGACTATATCCTTTGGCGTCACCTCGGCTGGACGGGGGGCTTCGTCAACACTTCATTACCCCATGCCGGGGACTTCGGCATCATCCTGCCGTCCTGCATCGACCATGCTATGTCACCACTTCGGAGCGCCGAGCTCTTTGCTCCGCCACCTCGGGACCGGCTCGGGGATGGAACCTTGTCCCACATCAAGCTTGGACCGCGTCATCAACACCGAACACATTAACCAGCTAAGTTGTCTTCATGCTCAATGTTTTACATTTTTAACTTGTGTTCGGCTCAGCCAAGCATTATACTTTTTTGGAAAAAACTTGCTTGTAAAAATTTCCTTGTCCAAACTTTGTTTGTGACGTGCAAATTCAAATACCCCGTTTACTTGGGGGCTTCCTTCATGAAGCTTTTTCCTCTTGCAGATGGTTATACTTGTACGGCTTCGTTCCTTGTTTGTGTATTATGCCACAATATGCACCATATTGACTTAAGCGATTTGCAAGCTGGGTTGCCTGGCTCCTGTGCTTACCCCTACATTCCTGATTGTTCGGCTAGGGAGTAAAGGGAGCACCTCTGTGATTGTCACGATCGGGTCACCCGAGCCGGACCCCAGACTGGGTGAAGCCGAAAGCTAGCGCTCTTATTGTTTTCAATCATGGTCGGCATACAACGGAACTCATGAGTACAAAAAATCTATTGCACAAGTCTCATATTAACAATGAGCACCGAAGAAAGGTATCGGTGGGGGTACTATTTTCTTCGAAGATGCTTCTTACACTTTATTAGTAATATAGCATAAGTTCCCTGAGCGCGCTTTGTCTGTTACAGCCTTATGACCTGATTGCATGGTTATTAGAAACACCGTCGATATTCTTGACAGATGGAGTACATAACACTTTTCGGTCCTTGACCGAAGAGGGAGAAGCCGACGGTCGGTTAAGACGCGTTTAAAGTTCGGTTGAACATAGATATGATACAAGTACTTCGGTACATACAATCATTCTTTTACCCAAGTCACTTGGGGGCTCTTATGTTTATTCAAGCCGTTTTATGATAAGTGTTTTTCTTCTTAGTCGTTGCAAAGTTTTTATTATTATTTATCACTCCTTTTTCCAACACAAGTGTGCGGTCACTAGCCGGGGAGCCTAATTCCTCTCTCAAAGCCGCTAGCGTTTAGTTTGCTAAACTGGCCTAGTAAGAAGTACTCCGCCTTCCGGATAGGAGGTTGAAGCTGTAGGCTGACCCGCTTGAAGTTTTGAGATAGGATGTGTCATGTTAAAGCATGGCAGAAGCACCTTTTTTTCTAAAGTCCAATTTTCGGATTGGCACCCAATACTTGATCTAGTTCGGACATTAACCTTTTGAATAAGTTTTTGGCTTTTCGAGCCCATGGCACTTTTAAACTATTTGTCTATTTTCAGCACAAGTCTCGCAGTGCAACGCCGGACACCTTTAGAGATTCGGCAAAAACATTCTCGGATATTGCTATACATGCATCGATTTCGAATTGTGTCTTCGGTCAATAGTTGGGTTGCCCGGCTCCTGCGCTTGCCTCCTATGTTCCGCTTTGTTCGGCTAGGTGTGCAAAGGGAGAACCACTGTGATTGTGCTTCCAGCTCACATGGTTAAGCACCTTAGTGGAGAAAGCCGAAAACTGACTATCACAATAAGCGTAAACAGGACGGCGATCCGATGACGGCGTTAAATGACGGGCCATTCATAACAATGGCCGAAGTGTTTACGGCTTGACCTCGACTGTCGCCGAACACTACCGGGGGCTATTAACTGGCCTCCCAAACTAAATCCTCGATATTTTGCTCTTACATTGGAGCTGAGGTTTCATGATCATGCTTAGCATGACAACCCAAATAAAGGAACCGATAGCGGGACTATTTTCTTTGGAAGACATTTCTTCTGTTAAACAGTAATATAACATGTCTCTCCGCGTACCTTTGTTTATAAAACCGTATGGCTAGATTGCCTTGTTTGTTGTAAATCTTTGCCCTCATAAAAGCTTTATAAAGCAGGACAAACACTCCTCGGCTATTGGCCAAGGAGGTGGAAGCCGATGGTCGGTCAACAAAGTTTTGTACAATGCGGATCCGAACATTAATGACGTAAAGTACTTGGATACATAGAGTCATTACACATAATTTGTGAGTTTAGTATGGATATCGATCCTTAATTCGGCCTCCCGTGCCCGCATTAAGGCTCGGGGGCTACTGGGCTTCGGGCTTATTATTTACAAATATTAAAGGGGCACATCGATCCCCTGATCTGGTGTTGCCACGCGACCAGTGTCTCGGAGGCTATTGCATCGCTTGTTCTATGCAGAAAATTTTAAGTGCAGTACAGTTTCCGAGGAGATTTTGATCCTCAGGTTGGTCGGCCGCACCCAACCTGAGTCTTGAGGACTGAGCACGCCGCTTTTTGTGTCCCGAAGTATTCTGCCGAGCTAGGACTTGATCCTCGGACCGATTTTGCAAATCAACCTGAGTGTCAGCGGCTACGGGGATCAGCGGTCTTATGTCATCCTTCATGTGCATCTCGGGTTTTAGACCGATACCCACCTTGAGGGCTACTGGCACCAATAAAAAATATTGACAAAAATCGGCCCACATTCGGGGAGGTGCACCACCTCGGAAGCAGTCCAGCATAAAGCTCGGGCGCTAGTGGCTGGCTCCATAGAGGGCATTTCCGGCATTAAGCTCGGCTAAACTCCTTCAAACTTCTTTGAACCAAGGTGATTTATGACACCTTGGATACAGTCCGGCGTTGGAGCTCGGATACATAGTCCGGCATCGGAGCTCAGATACAGTCCGACGTTGGAGCTCGGATACATAGTCCGGTGTTGGAGCTTGGATACATTCCGGCGTTAGAGCCGGGAAACAGCCCGGCATTGGTGCTCGGCTGCAAGAGATACCTTGAATGCAGTCTGGCGTTAGAGCTCGGACGCAAGAGGACACTGCCTCCCGGGAACAACTCCGAAACCGAGGTGTGGCATAAAAATAACAAGGCATTGATAAAGGCCAGAAACTTAAAGGGGCTCCTCGGATACCCGACGTGTAAACTCGTCGAATGCATTTCGGCGATCCTCAAGATAGAAGATGAGAAGATTTGTTGAACCAGTTTTCAAGACCGGCAACCGAAGATGAAGAACAGTTCGAAAGAATCGAGGAGCGTCCCTAACTTGAAGACCGGTTCAGGGGGCTACTGACGGTGTCCTGGACTAGGGGGTACTCAACGCGTTGTCTCCCGATCAGTTGGATTGGGCCGAGGACCCCCATGGCCGTATACTCATGGGCCAGTTCGGACAGCTGCCGCATACAAGGAAGAATCCACAAGACTTGGCGATCAAGACAAGGACTCCTCCCCCACCGGCGTATTCGGCTAGGACTCTTGTTATCCTAGGCCTCTGGTGCATCATATAAACCGGGGCCAGGCTAGTCGATAGACATATACAACAATAATCATACCATAGGCTAGCTTCTAGGGTTTAGCCTCTCTGATCTCGTGGTAGATCAACTCTTGTACTACCCATATCATCAATATTAATCAAGCAGGAGTAGGGTTTTACCTCCATTGGGAGGGCCCGAACCTGGGTAAACATTGTGTCCCTTGCCTCCTGTTACCATTGATCCTAAGACGCACTGCTTGGGACCCCCTACCCAAGATCTGCCGGTTTTGACACCGACACACCACCTGGAGCCGCCTCCAGCCCTTCTGTTGCGCCTTCTTCCGCTCCTGGACCTCTTGCAGCTGCGCCCCGGGCCACGAGGATCTCGGGCTTCAAGATCGACAAGAGGACGGTGAACTATGTCGCGATTGACCAGTAAGTGCTCGAACTTCATCTTGTTCTTGATTATGCTGTCGGGGCTTGATGTTCTCCATCAATTGGTCAGGCCACTTCTTGCGACGAAGAGGAAGACGTGGGACACGGTGACTCTGTCTGGGGCAGACTCGTCTCCCGCGGCCGCTCCTTCATCCGTGGGACAGGGAGGCGATGATGTTCGCGCCTCCCCTGCCCGGTCATCCTCGCGAGGCCCGGAGGAGCGCCCTGGCGGGGTGCTAGCCCCCATGGCCCCGCTAGCTCCAGAGGTGCCGGCGCCTGACGTTGCTGCTGAGGTACCCAAGGCTCAGGAGCCCCCAGTCTACCAAGCCGTGGTTATGCTGCCTCCTCCTCCTCCTACGCCGCTGGTCCCGAGTCCTTCTTCCCCCTCCGCTGTCTTGGACCACGCCCTTCCCGAGTTGGGCCAGCTGCGAGAAGACCTCCAAGGCACCGACTCCCACCTCGTAGACTGGCGCCTGGAGCTTGTCGTCGGTTGGATTCATTGTAACGCCTCCGTCCGAGCGGCGCTGAGGCAGGCCATGGAAGCTTCTGAGGAAGAGAAGCATGCCACCACCCAGGCCGCAGCTGATCGTGAGGCGGCATTGAAGGATGCCGCGGTCGCCTAGGACCGCTGCAAGGTGCTGGAGGCCGAGCTGCAGGGTTTGCGCGATGAGCATGCCAAAGAAGCTCGCGACCGCCTGGCGAAGGAGGAGAAGATGAAGGCTCGGGAGGACGCTATCAGGGACCGCGACGCCAAGCTGACGCGGCTGTCAGAGTCGCAGACCGCTAAGTGCAGCCGGCTGGAGACACTGGAGCAGAAGTTGAAGGCGGAGAGGGCCGAAATGGACGCCAGGGCGAAGTTCCTGGCCGAGGACCGCATGGCCTTTGCACTCCTCGAGGAGAGGTCTCGCGCGTCACTAAAGATGCTCTACGAGAATGGCTTGGAGAAGCCGCTGGCTGGCGCCTAGGACGGCCCCGCCCAGCCGCTTCCCTTCTTGGTAGAGGCGGTCGAGGAAGTCATGAGCGGCGTCGGTCCCCTAGCCGAGGTAGAAGCTCGCATCCTTTCTTCTGCGGCGCTGACGCGCGTCTTCAGTCACGTCCACCTTCGCGACCCTAACGCCAATATTGACGAGCTGCTGGAGCCCGTGGACAGCAAGCACTTTGCCGCTGCTGCTGAAGCTGTGAAGAGCCAGGTGGAAGCCTTGCTGGGGAAGTTCCGCGCCTTTGCCACTGCGCCCACGGCAGGCACTGCTGATCCTGCAGCCCCGGGAGGTGGAGCTGGTGAGGGCAACACCACCACACGGGTGGAGCCCTGGCGAATGACGACGTTGTCCGAGGGTGATCTTCTTGCGGCTTCTTTCCTGTTTTTAACTCCTGCAATGTGCACCATGCCTCATGGAGGCGTTTAAACTTGCGTTTGGTATTGAGAAGACAATTATGGTTTGTAATATTTGCTCCAGGATTTGCTTCGAGATTTTGTGGTTTCCTTCCTATTTGCTTTATGTTTTACGTCGGTAGAGCCTGGCCCCGCGCATACCTCAACCGCCGCTGGCCCCGACCGGATCACCAGGACGGGACCAAGGAGTGAGGGGCTACGTGGCAAGTTAGGCTCCTGAGTCACGATGCTCAGGAGTCCCCCTTGACGCACAAACAACAAATAGGGAAGGAATGTAGGCATAGATCTGGTGTTCTATGTCAGCAGAGCCCGGCCCCGCACATACTTCAACTGCCATTAGCCCCGACCGGATCACCAGGACGGGACTACGGAGTGAGGGGCTATGTGACCAGTTAGGCTCCTGAGTCGCGATGCTCAGGAGTCCCCCTTGACGTTCAAACGACCTTCATACCTTGGCTATGCTCTGGGAGGGGCGCGCGATGACCAGGTCCGAGGGACTGGGTGGGTGGCATGCACTCGGGCGTGACCCAGGCGCATCCCCCGTGTCCAGCCCCCTCGCGTGACGCTCCCGAGGGGAGGTGTTGCGATGAGGCCAGACACTGAGCTCCGGGCTCCCTGAGGTTGATATGGCCATGGACCGCCCTCGGTTGTTTATCACCAGCACGGAGCATAGCGCTTCCGTATGTGTACGGGCATAGCCGCTCCTCGACAGTTTTGTCAGCCAGCACGGAGCATGGTGCTTCCACTGGTGCGTGGGAGGGGTCCCCCTCCGGGAGGATCCCCCGGGGCATGTACAGCCCCGCCCTGACACGTGGCTTGCACGACAGGGCTAGACGAGGTGTATCTGGGCACTCATGAGCCAGCACGGGACTCACGAGGCCTTACCTCAAGGTGGGTTGCGCCTGGTCTTGAGTCTTGGACAGCTGTGTCTTCCTGCAAGATGGTTAAATGCAAATGCTCTGCATCCTCAGGTCCCGGCCCTCGAGCGAGCTCAGCCGCCGCTGGTATGCCAGGTCGCGATGCCATGGTCAAGGCCAGGGAGTGAGGGATGGAGAGCCAGTAAGAGCTCCTGAGTCGCGATGCTCAGGAGCCCCCCTTTTAACGCGCAAATGAATTGCATGAGAGCGGTGCTGATCCGTGGTTGGTAACAAGCGATAATCACATGAAGGTTAGGCATGAAGGGCAAATCATCTTAGGTGAACGCAGAATGGATACATGCCACTGGGTCAGGCCCGAGCAGCTTGGGGATGATGCAGCCCGAGGGGCGCCCCCAACAAGGTAAACTGAAGAGATAAGAAAAAAGGATACATGCCGCAGGGACGGACCCATGCGGCCTGGGAATGATGCAGCCCTGAGGGCGCTCCTAGCTGAAATGAAATTGGAAGATGTCACCTGGTTCCATTGTAGAGGGGGTGTTGGAGTAGTTTAAGATGCACGGTGAAGAGGCCGACCCTCACGAGTCGCTGGAGCCCTAAGCCTTGGGAGGCTCGGCGGGTCCAGGTGGCTCCTCGAGGACCGTCTCCATCTCCGCAAGGACCGCGTGGTGCCTGGCCTCCTGAGCCGCCAAAATGCTTCGCAGGTGACGCTGGAAGGTTGCGGCCGCTTTCGGCAGGCCGAAAGGCATGCAAACGTAGTTGTGTGGTGGACTCGCAGCGTCCCACGCGTGAAGGCCAGAGGCGCTCCTGAGATGCGTCTCGGTTGAGCCCTGGGACATTGATGCAGACGCGCAGCCCACCATCCTCTCCTGGATGGGGGGCCACGCTAGGCAAGCGGCAGTCGCCGCGCATGGCTCTTGCTTCCTGAAGCTCCTGAGTGGTCTTGGTGATGAACTCCTGAACGTTGGGCTCTCCATGCCCTGAGACCTCCTGAGGGAAACGTGCCGTGAAGAACGCCTCCAAGTGGTGCCCGAGCGCCTCCCTCGTGATGTTGGCAAAGTCTGAGGCCCTCCAGAAGAGAGCCCCTGAGCCCTGCCCGAGGAGGGCGTCGGGCACGCCTTCCTATGCAATGGAGGGAGGCGCCCCTTGCACGGGTGCTGATCTTGGCGCAGCACCTCTTGAGATGCCAACCTCCTGAGGCCTTGGGATGAGCGGTGTCTTCTTATTCTTGGGGACTACCTCAAGAGGATTCTCGCCCCTACTGTCTGGGTCCTCAATTGATGCAGCTCGGAAGGCACGCTTAACGGAGCACATCACATCTTCGCAGGGGACCGTGATGATTCCGCCACTTCCTGGCATCTTGAGGACATTGTAGCTGTGGTGGGTCACCGCCATGAACTTGGCCAGGGCTGGATACCCGAGGATGGCATTGTACGGCAGGTGGATATGGGCGACGTCGAAGTCGATGAGCTCGGTGCGGTAGTTGTTGCGCTGTCCGAAGGTGACAGGAAGGCGGACCTGCCCTATCAGGGTGGTGGAACCGTTAGTAACTCCTGAGAAAGGCTTGGTTGGCTGGAGCTGATCATATGGCACTTGAAGGTTGTCGAACATCTCAACGGACAAGACGTTAAGCCCTGTGCCGCCATTGATGAGGGTCCTAGTGACTTGCATGTTGCTGATGACTGGGGAACAAAGCATCGGGAGGATGCCAACAGTAGTCGCATGATAACCCACAAGTATAGGGGATCACAACAGTTTTCCATAAGTAAGAGTGTCGAACCCAACGAGGAGGTAAAGGTAGAATAAATATTCCCTCAAGTTCTATCGACCACCGATACAACTCTACGCACGCTTGACGTTCGCTTTACCGGAAACAAGTATGAAACTAGAAGTACTTTTTAGGCGTTGTTGGATAGCTTTGCAAGAAAGTAAAGAGCACGGAAATAAAAACTAGGGGCTGTTTAGATAAAGACACAACTAAATTAGTAAAAGTAAAGAGCTTGTTGTCACGAGAAAGTTATTTGTCCCTAGGCAATCGATAACTAGACCGGTAATCATTATTGCAATTTTATTTGAGGGACAGGCATAAGCTAACATACTTTCTCTACTTGGATCATATGCACTTATGATTGGAACTCTAGCAAGCATCCGCAACTACTAAAGATTCATTAAGGTAAAACCCAACCATAGCATTAAAGCATCAAGTCCCCTTTATCCCATACGCAACAATCCCTCTTACTCGGGTTTGTGTTTCAGTCACTCACCAACCCACTATAAGGGAATCATAAACGTATTGCAACACCCTAGAGAGGGAATCCCTCACGCTTGCGCGACACAGAGGGCACCATAGGACAGAACAAATAATAAAACATACAACTCAAACCAATCACGATCATCAAATAGCCATTAGGACAAAACAGATCTACTCAAACATCATAGGATAGCCATACATCATTGGGAAATAATATATAGCGTTGAGCACCATGTTTAAGTAGATATTACAGCGGGTAAGAGAGAGGTTACACCGCTGCATAGAGATGGGGGAAGGTGATGGAGATGTTGGTGAAGATGACGGCGGTGTTGGTGAAGATCGCGGTGATGATGATGGCCCCCCGGCGGCGTTCCGGCGCCACCGGAAGCAAGGGGGGGAGAGCCCCCCTTCTTCTTCTTCTTCCTTGGCCTTCTCCCTAGATAGGAGAAGCGTTTCCCCTTTGGTCCTTGGCTCCCATGGCTTGGGAGGGGCGAGAGCCTCTCCAAGATTGGATCTATCTCTCTGTTTCTGCGTTGGCTGCGTTGGCAGATTCTACCCCTTCACCGTTACCTTTATATCTGGAGATCCGTAACTCCGATTGGGGTGAATCTTTCGCCCAGATCTTTCTCATAAAATTATATTTCTTGCGCCAGAAGGAGAGCGTCAACCGCCTTACGGGTGGACCACGTGGGTTAGGGGCGCGCCTGGGGGGGGGGGGGGGGGGTAGGGCGCGCCCCCCTACCTCGTACCCACCTCGGATACCGTTTTGCGTTGATTTTACTTCCCAAAAATCATAAATATTCCAAAAAAAATATTTGTCTATTTTTTCCCGTTTGGACTCCGTTTGATATTGGGTTTCTGTGAAACAAAAAACATGCAACAGACAGGAACTGGCACTGGGCACTGGATCAATATGTTAGTCCCAAAAATATTATAAAAAGTTGCCGAAAAGTATATGAAAGTGAATAATATTGGCATGGAACAATCAAAGATTATAGATATGACGGAGACGTATCAGCATCCCCAAGCTTAATTCCTGCTCGTCCTCGAGTAGGTAAATGATAAAAAAGATAATTTTTGATGTGGAATGCTAACTAGCATAATCTTGATCATAAGTCTAATCATGGCATGAATATTAAGACACAAGTGATTCAAAGCAATAGTCTATCATTTGACATAAAAGCAATAATACTTAGGGCATCCCAACAAACAATCATGTCTTTCAAAACATCAATGCTTCAGAAAGTTATCCCTACAAAAATCATATAGTCTTGTATGCTCCCTTTTCTTAACACAAGGTACCGCTCATGCCTATCCCGGTGTCAGCCAAGCAAGTGTTTCATACTTTAGTATTCTCAAAAAATTTCAACCTTCGCGCAATACATGAGCGTGAGCCATGGATATAGCACTATGGGTGGAATAGAATATGATGATGGAGGTTATGTGGAGAAGACAAAAAGGGAGAAAGTCTCACATCAATGCGGCTAATCAACGGGCTATGGAGATGCCCATCAATTGAAGTCAATGTGAGGAGTAGGGATTGCCATGCAACGGATGCACTAAGAGATATAAGTGTATGAAAGCTCAACAAAAGAAACTAAGTGGGTGTGCATCCAACTTGCTTGCTCGTGAAGACCTATGGCATTTGAGGAAGCCCATCGTTGGAATAAACAAGCCAAGTTCTATAATGAAAATTCCCACTAGTATATATGAAAGTGACAACATAGGAGACAATCTATATGAAGAACATGGTGCTACTTTGAAGCACAAGATATGAGACACTACATGAAGAACATGGTGCTACTTTGAAGCACAAGTGTGGAAAAAGAGATAGTAACATTGCCCCTTTTCTTTTCTTTTTTTGTTGTGGGCTTCTTTGGCCCCCTTTTTTTTATTTAGGCTTCTTTGGCCTTTCCCTTTTCTTTTTTTGGGGCAATGTTCTATAATGATGATCATCACACTTTTATTTACTTACAACTCGATATTACAACTCGATACTGGAACAAAGATATGACTCTATATGCATGCTTCGGGTGGTGTACCGGGATGTGCAATGATCTAGCGTAGCAATGACATCAAAAAACGGACAAGCCATGAAAACATCATGCTAGCTATCTTATGATCATGCAAAGCAATATGACAATAAATGCTCAAGTCATGAATATGATGATGATGGAAGTTGCATGGCAATATATCTCGGAATGGCTGTGGAAATGCCATGATAGATAGGTATGGTGGCTGTTTTGAGGAAGATATTATGAGGCTTATGTGTGATAGAGCGTATCGTATCACGGGGTTCGGATGCACCGGCGAAGTTTGCACCAACTCTCGAGGTGAGAAAGGGCAATGCACAGTACCGAAGAGGCTAGCAATGATGGAAGGGTGAGAGTGCGTATAATCCATGGACTCAACATTAGTCATAAAGAACTCACATAATTATTGCAAAAATTTATTAGTCATCGAAACAAAGTACTACGTGCATGCTCCTAGGGGGGAGGTTGGTAGGAGTTAACCATCGCGCGCCCCCGACCTTCACGCAAAGATAAACAATCAAAATACAATGTGTGGCAATTTGGTTACATAGTAGACCATACGTGCATGCTTCGGGAATCACAAACCTTAACACCAACATCTTTACTAAACACAACCATCTACTAGTACCTCCCACATATTATCACCTCTATATCGCAAAACTATTGCGAGGAATCAAACATATCATATTCAGCGATCTACAAGCTTATGTAGGATTTTATGACTAACCATGTGAATGACCAGTTCCTATCATCTCTCTAAATAGATATAAGTGAATCAAGAGAGTTTAATTCTTTCTACAAAAGATATGCCCACGCTCTAACAAATATAAGTGAAGCAAAAGAGCATTCTACAAATGGCGGTTGTCTATGTAAAGAGAAACATGCAATCCAAACTTCAAATGATATAAGTGAAGCACATGAAGCATTCTATAAAGCCATACTCAAAATATTTAAGTGAAGTGCAATGAGCATTCTATAAATCAACCAAGGACTATTTCATACCAGCATGATGCATAAAAGAAAAATGAAAACTAAATGCAAAAGACGCTCCAAGACTTGCACATAATCCATGAATGAAAGGAATTCGAAAACATACCGATACTTGTTGAAGAAAGAGGGGATGCCTTCCGGGGCATCCCCAAGCTTAGACGCTTGAGTTTCCTTGAATATTTACTTGGGGTGCCTCAGGCATCCCCAAACTTGAGCTCTTGCCTCTCTTCCTTCTTCTCACATCGAAACATCCTCGATTAGACACTACATCCACACAAAACTTCAACAGAAAACTCGGTAAGATCCGTTAGTATAATAAAGCAAATCACCACTCTAAGTACTGTTGCAAACCAATTCATATTTTGTTTTTGCATTGTGTCTACTGTAATATAAATTTTTCATGGCTTAACCCACTGATATAAATTGCTAGATTCATCAAAACAAGCAAACTATGCATCAAAAACAGAATCTGTCAAAAACAGAACAGTCTGTAGCAATCTGAACATCCACCATACTTATGATGCCCCAAAAATTCTACCAAAATTAGGAAATATAAACAAGTTGTATAGAAAGACAGTTCAAAAGGAATCAGAACCAATTGACGTTCCAGGTAAAAATGTAAAATCGTGCACTACAGCCAAAGTTTCTGTCCTGCACCGTACAAACCAACAAGCATTGTAAACATCCTAAAGGCAAACCTTGGCACATTAGTTTTATAATACAATGGAATTGTACAAGGGGATAACTATTTTTGATGAAAAGTTTTTGTAATCAAGATTCACAAAGTTTCCGTGAGCATGAACAAAATTCAAGGAGCTCTCCCACTTCAACAATGCTTGTCTTTCTCACTTTCACTTTCTTTTTTGAAATTTTTTGGGTTCCCCTCTTTATTTTTTTGTTTTTAAACTATATGAAAGCACTCAACAGAAATAAATGACTCTTTAAAACTTCCGGGTTGTCTCCCTGGCAGCGCTTTCTTTAAAGCCATTAAGCTAGGCATTTAGTGCTCAAGTAATGAATCCACCCGGATCCCAAGGTATATCAAAGCCAATTTTAATTAACAATGATTTGTAATTTAGTAGTGAGCACAAAGTAACATATATCATGCAACAACAAAGTCTAACTCTCTTCCTATGCATCGGCATGTCATAAAAGAACAATTCATGCACACCAAGTAAAGGCCAATGCATAGTATAAACAGTTTCTTGCAATTTTATCGTGTTGGAAACATAGAGAGGTGGAGATATAGTTCCTCTCTCATAATAATTGCAAGTAGGAGCAGCAAGCACATGCATATTATATCTATCAAAATCATCATGTGCAACGGTAAAAGGCAACCCATCAATATAATCCTTAATAAGTGCAAACTTCTCCGATATAGTATAATCGGGAGAATTCAAAAAGATAATAGGACTATCAAGCGTGGGTGCAATAGCGACAATTTCATGTTTAACATAAGGAACTATAGCAAGTTCATCTCCATAAGCATCATTCATATTGTCATCTTGGCCACAAGCATAGCAAACATCATCAAAAAGGGATATTTCAAGAGAATCAACGGGATCATAACAGTCATCATAGCAATCATCCTTCGGTAAGCACGAAGGGGAATTAAATAATGTATGAGTTGGAGGGTCACTCTCATTATAAGGTGAGCACGGGTAGCTAATCCGCTCTTCCTCCTTTTGTTCTTCGCTCTCCTCATCATCTTTTCCATCCAATGAGCTCACAGTTTCATCAATTTCTTCTTCCATAGCTTCCTGCAAAATATTAGTCTCTTCTTGGACAGTGGAGACTTTCTTAATAAGTGCATTAATTTCATAATTGTATTTGTAATTCTCATAGCAATATTTGAGGATAGCTAAATTTTTAGATCTATAACAAGCATCATCAAAATCCTCAAACTCTTTAAACATGGATTCAATTTCATAAGCACCCATAAAAGCAACAAATTCTTCTATTTGTTCCACATCATAGTAATCATATATACCTCTAGCATAAGAAGCCAAGGTTTCATTATCATTAAATTTGCATGAAAAGGGGAGGTGTGGAGCATTCATCCTAGAGCAACAAGTATAATCATATTCCGAGCATAGTTGTCTAGCATACCACTTCAACATATTAATTTGATCCCATAATAGTTTCCCTTTTTGTGTCGAGCGATAATCCCTAAAGTATTCACATTGATCCAATGTTACTCCCATTATAAAGTTGAATGGGGTTTTCTCAGGATTGTCAAAGTAGTACAAAATATTTTTCTCGTGATGAGAATCGAGGGTTTTAGGAGTTACCCCATCCTCATGAGTAGCAAGTACACCTATTTTTTTGGTATTTTGTGTTCCATATCCATAACTAAAGATAGAGAACAACTAAGAATAGCAAATAAAAATTACTTAGTGATAAAGCAAACAAGCACACACGAGAATATTCACCCCACGCTATGACTCCCCGGCAACGGCGCCAGAAAAGGTCTTGATAACCCACAAGTATAGGGGATCGCAACAGTTTTCGATAAGTAAGAGTGTCGAACCCAACGAGGAGCTAAAGGTAGAATAAATATTCCCTCAAGTTCTATCGACCACCGATACAACTCTACGCACACTTGACGTTCGCTTTACTAGAAACAAGTATGAAACTAGAAGTACTTTGTAGGCGTTGTTGGATAGCTTTGCAAGAAAGTAAAGAGCACGGAAATAAAGACTAGGGGCTGTTTAGATAAAGACACAACTAAATTAGTAAAAGTAAAGAGCTTGTTGTCACGAGAAAGTTATTTGTCCCTAGGCAATCGATAACTAGACCGGTAATCATTATTGCAATTTGATTTGAGGGAGAGGCATAAGCTAACATACTTTCTCTACTTGGATCATATGCACTTATGATTGGAACTCTAGCAAGCATCCACAACTACTAAATATTCATTAAGGTAAAACCCAACCATAGCATTAAAGCATCAAGTCCCCTTTATCCCATACGCAACAATCCCTCTTACTCGGGTTTGTGTTTCAGTCACTCACCAACCCACTATAAGGGAATCATGAACGTATTGCAACACCCTACAGCGGGAATCCCTCACGCTTGCACGACACAGAGGGAACCATAGGACAGCACCAATAATAAAACATACAACTCAAACCAATCACGATCATCAAATAGCCATTAGGACAAAACAGATCTACTCAAACATCATAGGATAGCCATACATCATTGGGAAATAATATATAGCGTTGAGCACCATGTTTAAGTAGAGATTACAGTGGGTAAGAGATAGGTTACACCGCTGCATAGAGATGGGGGAAGGTGATGGAGATGTTGGTGAAGATGACGGCGGTGTTGGTGAAGATCGCGGTGATGATGATGGCCCCCGGCGGCGTTCCGGCGCCATCGGAAGCAAGGGGGAGAGAGCCCCCATTCTTCTTCTTCTTCCTTGGCCTTCTCCCTTGATGGGTGAAGGGTTTTCCCTCTGGTCCTTGGCTCCCATGGCTTGGGAGGGGCGAGAGCCCCTCCGAGATTGGATCTATCTCTCTGTTTCAGCGTTGGCTGCGTTGGCAGATTCTACCCCTTCACCGTTTCCTTTATATCTGGAGATCCGTAACTCCGATTGGGTGAATCTTTCGCCCAGATCTTTCTCATAAAATTATCTTTCTTGCGCCAGAAGGAGAGCGTCAACCGCATTACGGGTGGACCACGAGGGTCAGGGGCGCGCCTGGGGGGGGGGGGGGGGGTAGGGCGCGCCCCCTACCTCGTGCCCACCTCGGATACCGTTTCGCGTTGATTTTACTTCCCAAAAATCATAAATATTCCAAAAAAATCTTCGTCCGTTTTTTTCCCGTTTGGACTCCGTTTGATATTGGGTTTCTGCGAAACAAAAAAATGCAACAGACAGGAACTGGCACTGGGCACTGGATCAATATGTTAGTCCCCAAAATAATATAAAAAGTTGCCAAAAAGTATATGAAAGTAAATAATATTGGCATGGAACAATCAAAAATTATAGATACGACGGAGACTTATCACCGCACACTTGAGTTGATCTGCTGAGCTGAAGGTAATGGCGCACTTGGATCACCTGAGCGGGTGCATGGCCTCGAGCTTGGGGAGGACTGCGTTCACCTCGCGAGCAAACTGCTTGAAGATGCGCTGAGAGGCTGGGGCCCGAGCTCCGCCTAAGATGCAAGCAATAGCATGTGGCTCCTGGAAGCCCCCAGCCCCCTCGTCATGGTGATGGTCGTCATTCCTTCTTGGCGGCGGCGGCAGAGGAGGAAGGCCCGCGTTGCCCTGCTGGCGGTCCTCGCGAGGCTGATCCCTCTAGGCTCCCTCGCGAGGCTGATCCTGCCAACGGTCGTCGCGAGGTCGGTCACACTACTCCTAGCGAGGGCCACAGTTGTCCCATCATCCTCTGCCATGTCCTCCTCCTCGGCCGTAGCCCCGGTCGTTGCGCTCGGGGCATCGACCAAAGTGTCCTTCTCGAACGGCCCTGAGCTCCTGGCATTCGTTAGTGTTGTTGGTGTGGAGGTTGTGGTAGGCGCATAACGGTCGGCTGCCCTTGGACGACTCCGGCTGGTCCCTGCCGTGCTTCGTGTCTGGTTCTGCTGCAAGCACGGCTGCTCCTTTGTGCTTCACGTCCTTGGCCTTGGCCTTCTTTTCTTCTGGGTCAGCAGCTGGAAGCTCGAGGAGGGAGAGGCGAACTTCCTCAGCCCTTGCGCACTTGGTTGCCAGGTTGAACAACTCCAAAGATGTGCACAACTCCTCGTGGATGGCGAGCTCCTCCTTCATCTTGACATCGCATATGCCATCAGAGAACGCTGAGATGATGGCCTCGTCCACCACCTTGGGGATCTTGAGGCGGGTGCTATTAAAGCGCTGGATGTATTTCTGCAAGATCTCCCTAGGCTGTTGCTTGATGCGGCGCAGGTCACCTGCGGCCGGGGGCGGGCGCGAGTGCCCTGGAAGTTGGCGATGAAGCGGCCGCGCATCACGTCCCAGGAGGAGATCGAGCCAGGAGGCAGGTTCAGGAGCCAGGTGCAAGCATCGTCCTTGAGCGCCATGGGAAACCAGTTCGCCATGACCTTCTCGTCTCCATTGGCCGCCTCGATGCCCAGCTCATAGAGCTGCAAGAACTCCGTGGGGTCGGCGGTGCCGTCGTAGCGAGGAGGCAGGTCCGGCTTGAACTTGCCCAGCCAGGCGACGCTACGCAACTCGGTGGTGAAGACGCGACAACCTGTTGTGGTCACCGGGGCCCTTTGCTGACGCGGGGCTTGCTCTTGGTGGTACCCGCGCACTGCTGCCAGGGGCAGTACGGGGTCCTGACGCACCGGTGCAGGGGTGCAGTCTTGTCGTGCTGGTGCAGGAAGCACGGGAGCGCCTTCTTGAGGTCGAGGGATTTCTTGGCAGATTCTTTCTTGTCGCGCGAGTGCTGGATGCGGTGGGTCATGTCTAGGGGCCGCGCACCTTGGAGCCAGGGTGCCCTCTTGGGGGAGAGGTGGCGGAGGCGCTCCCTGAGCCGCGTCGCCCATGCCTGGAGGGCGAGGCAGCAAGAGGGACAGCATGGGAGAGCCCCCTGCGGCGCTGACGAGCTCGGTGATGCGAGCGAGCCATTCTTCATAGAGGTCGTCGACGGGGCGGTAGTGCAGGAGCTCATGTGCCAGGAGCAACACGGCTTGCGCGTCCTTGGGGCCGCGACGAGTGTGAGACGACGAACCAGCTGGGGTCAGCAACGGAGTGGCGGTGCGGCTCCCACCGTACGAAGGGGTGCAGCGAAGATGCTTGCTGCTCGTTTCCCGCTGGGCCGGCGGGGGCGCTGGCGGCAGGCGACCGAGAACGGCGAGGAGGCCCGCCGACAGGAGCCGTCTGGGAGACGCGAGCGGGAGCAGCCCAGTGCTTGGCGCGGGCTCGGCGAGCATCCACCATGGATGCGACGAAGCAATGGGACGCAGATCAGCGGAAAGAAGATTTCGGCACACCCCTACCTAGCGCGCCAAATGTTGGATATCGAGTTTCGGCAAAACCCTTAAGGTTTGAACACTGGGGTGCGCACGAAGATCTCTCCCTACCGAAACACACCCTCAGCCTCGTCGCGATCCCTAAGCTAGATCGATGAACAACACAAGAGACACGAGATTTATACAGGTTCGGGCCACCGTTGTAGTGTAATACCCTACTCCTGTGTGTGGTGGTGGGTTGCCTCTTGGGCTGATGATGAACAGTACAGGGGAAGAACTGCCTCGCGAGGAGAGGTGTTCTTGGGTTGGTGTGGTGTGCGGATGAACCCTGTCCCCTCTACTGTGGTGGCTAGCTCTATTTATAGAGGCCCTGGTCCTCCTCCCAAATATTGAGCAGGAAGGGATCCAACAACGGCCATTTTGAAAGGGGACAACTAGTACAAGCTATCCTGACTAAAGGTGGTCTTCGCCTACCAAAGGTGCTAGTGATGATGTCGTCTTGGGCTCCACGGTGACCTCCATCCTGTTGTCCTGCTGGTCTTGGTCTCGTTGCACCGATATGGAAACCTTTGCCTGATGGCTTGGTACCCCATGCCTGCACTTGCCCCTTTGCACCAAAGAGGAAACGAGGACACTGCACGGGCTGGCGCCCGCCTGGTGTCTGCCTGGTCTTGATCGTCATGGCTTGCATCATGGGCACCTCGCGAGGTACCCCTTGCCTTGATCTCTCCGCCTCCTCGCGAGCCTGCCTGGTGAGGCCACTCCTGAGGAGGCCTTGTGTCGTCCGCCCCGCGAGGCTTGGCCCCTCGCAAGGGTCTTTAGTGTTGGTAGATGAAGACGGGCCATACTGGGCCACTAGCTGAGCCACGCCGCAGGCCGCAGGCAGGCAAGTCCGGGGACCCCCATTCCCAGAATGCCGACAAGCGTCTTCAAGGGCTCACTCCCGAAGAACTTGATGCTGGTAGCGGTGGGTCCGTGGGTCGGACGACACTATGGAAATGTTACCACAAGCGTCATCATGACGGATCGACACCCGCGGTAACTAGCATGGGGGAGGAGAGTGCACCGTGGCTGCATCACCTCCGGCTCTACCTCCGCTGGCATGCGGTGGCTCGACGGAGCGTCGGCCTACGGGCCCCGCTGGTTGTGGCTCATCTTTGTTGGCGATGCTGACGAGGCTCCGGACGGTGGCTCTCCACTCGTCGAGCTTCTCAACAGCAGGAGGAAAGTTGAGGAGCAGTTGCGCACGCGCCAGAGCTTCTGCTGGTGTGGGCAGCGGCGAAAGTTGCATGGATCGTGACGCACTCCGACTTCTAACCACGTTAGAAGGAGCTCTATCACGGCCCTGCGGTTGTCCATCATTTTCTCCAGCACCTCGCCGTGGATGCTGGCATCCCTCATCCCGTGAAGGACGCGCAAGACTCTTCCCATGGCGGCGCCCAGGGTCACTAGCGTGGTGACGCTGCTCATCGCGCACAACTTGGGAAGAGCGCACCGTGGGCGCCAGCATAGGTGTCTTGGCGGCCGCTGCACTGCCGGTAGGTGGCACGGCGACGCCCTGGGAGGGCCTCGCGCCGCCTGTGGGGGCCCATCTCCATCTTTGGAATTTGCGGCACGTGGGCCGTTGTCTTGCGCATGAACGATGCCACTTGCCACGCCTGGACTGCCAGAGCAATGTGGGTGTTCACGGATCGCGCCTCGGGTTCTGTCCGTGACCGCCCCACTATTCGCCCACACCGGTATGGGTAGTCCGACTCCGGATGAACCGATCGCCGTAGTTGTCTTCCTCTTGGGAGCCATGGCGACGAAGAACTGCTAGACTAGCTGCAAGAACAGATTCTCACAACTGCTCCCCCTACCTGGTGCGCCAAAGATGTCGGTGGGAACGACACCTATGGGATCAACGGAATCCCTACTGTGGTCGGCAGGCGCGGGGTTGCGAGAAGAGCGGGTCTAAGAGCCAGCACAAAGGTCATTTACCCAAGTTCAGGCCACGGGGATCGCGTAATACCCTAGTCCTGCTTTGGTGTGCATTTCAGTGTTCCTGAGCTAGCTATGATGCGTGACTTGCTCAAAAGAGCCGAATCCCCCTCCAGTACGCCTCAGGCCTCCTTTTATAGTCAATGGAGGTGCCACAGTGGCACACAGGAGGTGGAAAGGGTACAGTGTACAAGCTTATCGCTTTGTTGCCGCCTCGCCTTGCCCTGGCACGCGTCCAGGCCAGCAAGGCGGGCGGCGCCATGTAGACTGGTAGGGCGCTGAGCTGGCCTGGTGGCAGCGTCTTCACGAAGATCTTCATGCCACCACGCAGGGGCTTGCTGAGCTGGTCTTGGGGCCGCTTGTCGCCACGCAGGTGCTCGTCTGGCTGGCTGGGCTGGCAGCTGCATGGGAACGGCGGTAGAACCTTGGCGAGTGCGGGCCTGGACGCAGCCCTGCTGATGTCCTCAGCAAGGCCCTTGTCGGGGCCCCGACAAGGGTCTTGCCGTGACACTGTGGTCGTCCCCAACAAGGATCTTGTCGGAGGTCTCGTGGGTTTCCATGGCGGGGATCGTGCCGAGGATCGCCGTCTTCTGGTCTTCATATAATCTTGTGTGTTAACGATCTTCACAAAGATCTGCATGCCACCATGGAGGTGCCTCCCGAGCCTTGGCTCCAATGTGGTTGATGGTGTTGGAAACCTCGGGCTCAAGAGTGGCGCGCTCCGCTGGTGTTGGGCAAGTTGCCCCGACAAGGCTCTTGCCGGGGCTGCGGATGAGGGAGTCCTAGATTAGGGGGTATCCGGACAGCCGGACTATATACTTTGGTCGGACTGTTGGACTATGAAGATACAAGGTTGAAGACTTCGTCCCGTGTCCGGATGGGACTCTCCTTTGCGTGGAAGGCAAGCTTGGCAATTTGGATATGTAGATCTCCTTCTCTGTAACCGACTGTGTAACCCTAGCCCCCTCTGGTGTCTATATAAACCGGAGGGTTTAGTCCGTAGGACAACAACAATCATAATCGCAGGCTAGCATCTAGGGCTTAGCCTCTTCGATCTCGTGGTAGATCAACTCTTGTAATACTCATATCATCAAGATCAATCAAGCAGGAAGTAGGGTACTACCTCCATAGAGAGGGACTGAACCTGGGTAAACATCGTGTCCCCCGCCTCCTGTTACCATTAGCCTTAGACGCACAGTTCGGGACCCCCTACCCGATATCCGCCGGTTTTGACACCGACATTGGTGCTTTCATTGAGAGTTCCACTATGCCATCACCATAAGGTTTGATGGCTCACCTCGTTATCAAGGACAACATCACCTCCGGAGGTACCTTGGCTATGGGCCAGATTCTCCGGCTGGGTGGCTTCGTCATGACCGCCCGTTCGGCCTTGATACGTCTCCAACGTATCTATAATTTTTGATTGCTCCATGCTACTTTATCTACTGTTTTAGGCAATATTGGGCTTTATTATCCACTTTTATATTATTTTTGGGACTAATCTATTAACCGGAGGCCCAGCCCAGATTTGCTGTTTTATGCCTATTTCAGTGTTTCGAGGAAAAGGAATATCAGACGGAGTCAAAACGGAACGAAATCAACTAGAGAAGTTAATTTTGGAAGAAAACCAACCTGATGGGCTTGGAGTGCACGCCAGGGGAGTCCCGGGCTGCCCACGAGGGTGGGGCCCCCCTGGGCGCGCCCCCTACCTTGTGAGCACCCTGGAGGTCCACCGACGTACCCCCTGCACCCATATATACCTACGTACCCTAAAAATCCAGAACAGAAGATAGATCGGGAGTTCCGCTGCCGCAAGCCTCTGTAGCCACCAAAAACCAATCGGGACCCTATTCCGGCACCCTGCCGGAGGGGGATCCCATCACCGGTGGTCATCTTTATCATCCCGACGCTATCCATGCACTACAAGAAATATGTCAACTAGTGACCTTCTGTCAGTGACCCTGGAAGAATTGGTCATAGATCTATGACCATTTCAGACCAATTGGTCAAAAGCTGTTCGGGGGGCTCCAAACCCTAAACCATTGCGACCATTTTGGTCAGAAAGGTTGTAATTTCCTTACACGAAATGGTCACAAAGCAAACAGTGCTAGTCTGCTGCCTTATTTCTAGTTGTTAATGACCAATATAGATGGTCATAGCCTTGTAGATTGTGGTGGGTTGTGATGACTAGGCGCAATCTCATCAGTTTTGCCTATGTGTCATGTCCATGTGGCAGTTATTCCCAAAATTCCCCAAAAAATCTCATAAATGTTTTGGATCATATCTTCATCAAATATGTCAAAAACATTCCTTGCCTAGTTCAAATATAATTCGAAAATATTCATTTTCCTATTCTGTTCAGAGCAGCATTTTGTGAAGGAAGTACCACTTTGGCATGTCCAAATAGTATCCGTTTTCTACAGTGCTTTCCTATGCCTAAATAACCATCCTCCACCAAATGCCAGCTCAATCCATTCATTATTTTGAGCCGAGCTTCAACATTCGTATTTATGTCCAGTGTGGTACTTTGTAAAGCAAGTACCACCTAGGCTCCTCCTTTTGAGGTGAAAATTTGTGAAGATGGTCTTCTTAGTAATTGATCATCCTTAGCCAAAACTCACGCCCATTAGCCATGTGCATTTCCCGTACCACAAATCAAACACTTGGCTGCTTATTCATGTTTGAGCATCGATCGGTCTCCTCGTGATAATATTATGTTGTGATTTTCTTCCTAGCACCTACCTGCGGAGTTCCCAACCCACTAGACATACCTAGGCCGCCCAGAACACATGGCAACGCCACGGTCACGTGGTGACCACGCGACGGGCATGCGAGTTTACGCGCTCTAGAGTTGGGGCCCTCGACCACCGCCCAAACCTCGACGTATCGCCACCAAACCATGTATTTATGATTAAATAGGTACTTATGGAACTAGAAATCATTTTTGGAAAAAATAAATAGCAAACTATGAGGCAGCTGCAGTTCAAATTTGACCCGCTTCCAACTAAATCGGCGAAAATTTGTCTTTTTCACGAGAGGTGGATCAAAACTTTTTGCAGCCAACCATTTTGTCAATTTTGCATTAAATATGTCCTAGTATTTTAGAAAATTGATTTGGTTCAATTTTGCAACAATTATTTGGGAGGTCCTTCACAAAAAAACCTCCTTTTGGGCACTCAGAAAATGAAAAATGGTTTTTTCGTCCAAAGAAAATGAAAACTTCCATAGACAACATTGTTTGCCATTCCAATATGCACCCTTGTGCCCAATATGAGATCATTTGAACAAACTATGCCATGAATGTGGCCATAAGATCGATAATTTGGCTTGAAAGCCATAAATATTGAGAGATGATAGCTCATTTCTGAGAACACTTTTTTAAAATAATTGCCGTATTACAAGTTTGTTATTTTTCCTGGGAACTTGGCTACATATAATGACACAATGCGAAGGTTTCCCAATTTTTTGATTTTTTTTGAATTTTTTATGCCCGTTTCAAAATGCGGTCAAAACAGCATCAATGACCGTTCCTAGTTAGTGGTTGAATCTTGGAATTTTTTGGTGTTTCTCTGATCAAATAGGTACTTATGTAACTAGAAATGATTTTTGGAAAAAATAGATAGCAAACTATGAGGCAGTTGCAGTTCAAAATTGACCCGCTTCCAACTGAATTGGCGGAAATTTGTCTTTTTCACAAGAGGTGGATCAAAACTTTTTGCAGCCAACCATTTTGTCAATTGTGCAATAAATATGTCCTAGCATTTTAGAAAATTGATTTGGTCCAATTTTGCAACAATTATTTGGGAGGTCCTTCACAAAAAAACTTCCTTTTGGGCACTCGGAAAATGAAAATTGGTTTTTTCGTCCAAAGAAAATGAAAACCTCCTTAGGCAACATTGTTTGCCATTCCAATATGCACCCTTGTGCACAATATGAGAACATTTGAACAAACCATGCCACGAATGTGGCCATAAGATTGATCATTTGGCTTCAAAGCCATGAATCTTCAGAGATGATAGCTCATTTCTGAGAACACTTTTTTAAAATAATTGCCGTATTACAAGTTTGTTATTCTTCCTGGGAACTTGGCCACATATAATGACAAAATGCGAAGGTTTCCCAATTTTTTGATTTTTTGAATTTTTTATGCCCGTTTCAAAATGCGGTCAAAACAGCGTGAATGACCGTTCCTAGCTAGTGGTTGAATCTTGGAATTTTTTTTGGTGTTTCTCTGATTAAATAGGTAGTTATGTAACTAGAAATGATTTTTGGAAAAAATAAATAGCAAACTATGAGGCAGCTGCAGTTCAAATTTGACCCGCTTCCAAATGAATCGGCGGAAATTTGTCTTTTTCACGAGACGTGGATCAAAACTTTTTGCAGCCAACCATTTTGTCAATTATGCATTAAATATGTCCTAGTATTTTAGAAAATTGATTTGGTCCAATTTTGCAACAATTATTTGGGAGGTCCTTCACAAAAAAACCTCCTTTTGGGCACTCGGAAAATGAAAAATGGTTTTTTCGTCCAAAGAAAATGAAAACTTCCTTAGGCAACATTGTTTGCCATTCCAATATGCACCCTTGTGCACAATATGAGATCATTTGAACAAACTATGCCACGAATGTGGCCATAAGATTGATCATTTGGCTTGAAAGCCATGAATCTTCAGAGTTGATAGCTCATTTCTGAGAACACTTTTTTAAAATAATTGTCGTATTACTAGTTTGTTATTTTTTCTGGGATCTTGTCCACATATATTGACACAATGCGAAGGTTTCCCAATTTTTTGATTTTTTTAATTTTTTATGCCCGTTTCAAAATGCGGTCAAAACGACGGGAATGACCGTTCCTAGCTAGTAGTTGAATCTTGGAATTTTTTTTGTGTTTATCTGATTAAATAGATACTTATGTACCTAGAAATGATTTTTGGAAAAAATAAATAGCAAACTATGAGGCAGCTGCAGTTCAAATTTGACCCGCTTCCAGCTGAATCGGCGGGAATTTGTCTTTTTCACCAGAGGTGGATCAGAAACTTTTTACACCCAACCATTTGGTCAATTGTGCATTAAATATGTCCTAGTATTTTAGAAAATTGATTAGGTCCAATTTTGCAACAAATATATTATAGGTCCTTCACAAAAAAAACTCAGGCACTCGAAAAAATGGAAAATGAATTTTTCGTCCAAAGAAAATGAAAACTCCCTGAGGCAAAATTGTTTGGAATCCCAAGATGCACCCTTGTACACAATATGTATAATTTTGAAACAAAGAAAACTGATTTTTGGTACTCCGAAAATAGAAAATGATTTTTTGTGTAAAGAAAATAAAAACTCTCTTCGATAACATTGCTTATCATTTGAAGATGTACCCTTATGCACAATATGAGATGATTTGAAAAGTATAGTGATGCCATTTTGCAAAAAAGATGATTGTTTATTCAAGAAAACTCATTTTTGTTGCCAAAATTTGTCAAAAAAGGAAAAGAAGAAAGAGAGAGAGAGAGAGAAGTTTTGGATCTGGGGAGAGATTTGGAGCGTTGGATGTATGAGAAGCGAATGGTCAAGATTTGTTCTAAAGGAGGGATCCGTGACCTCGCTTGTGATTGGTTGTTGCCTTTGCATCTAAAATGCCAAGGAAAAAAATTGCCATCCCTCGCGATCCCCCCACCACCCCTCCCCGCAGCCCAACCACCCGAACCCTAACTCAGATCCTCTCCCACTCCAGCCACCGCTGCCGCCCAGATCCAATCCCTCCGGCTCCAGATCCAATTCCTCCATTCTTGCACGCGTCGGCCACCTTCCTCCGGCGGAGCTCGCCTCCTTCCTCCTCTCACCCTCTCCATCGACCTCACTACAGCCGCTGCGACACACACCAGAGCTGCTGAGATCCGCGTCCCAGCACCTGCGCGAAAGGTGGTCATCCTCTGGCCCGCCGCACTCACGCCTCGAACTGCGGAGGGGGAGCCCAAGTGGCGGGGGTTCCGCGAACCGCGGAGAGGGAAGGGGCGATGGGCAAGTACTGCGCCGCTGCGGTGGTGGCGGCGGAGGGGGAGCAGCCATTCGCGGTGTTCGTGCCGCTGCCGCCGACCAGGTACCTGTACGGCGACTACGACCGCTGCTCCATCAAGCAGGTCTTCGACAACCTCCACGGCAACATCTCCCTCGATCTGGTGACCTATTCGATTGCCCCCTTCCCCCTTTCCTCCTCCTCCTCCCCCCTTTCGTGTCGCTCTCATTCGTCCTAGATGCTCCTGTTTTGTTGCGGCGGCTCGGCTCGCGGGATTGATTGATTGGGTTTGGTCCGGTGGTTTGGGCTAGCAATCCGTCGATCTCGGGTTGGCTGGCGATTGATTCATTTTGGGCCTTCACCACAGCGCTAGTTCCTCCGCTACCGCACCGCATTGCTTCCCCACGACGGGACCAAACAACAATGATAGCGCAAGTCCCCGTCCACCAGATTATCTGCTCCCAAATGTGTTAGCAGTATCTGCGCAGTTTTTCCTCTTCAGATTTTGGGTACTAGTAGTATGCTTGTGTTGTTGTAGCATATCAACTGCTTGTTAGCCAGCAAGTAATACTCCCCACGTGCCGCTCCATTTTAAAATTGAATTTGGTGGCTACGCCATGTGCCCGACAGTCTTACCGGGATTGCTTGGCTCAGTTGCTTTCATTGCTTGCTTGCTTGCACAAACATCAATCCACCCACTATTTTTTGCCTCGCTAGCTCCTCAACAGGCTAATGCATCACTTGCTTGCACTCCTGCAGACTGTAGCTCATGAAATTCTCAATCAAGTGAGGACTGTAACTATTAGTTTTCTGAACACTAGCTGGTATACATGCAACTTCTTCTGTCCAAGGAAACCCCTTTAAGTCTGTTTTTTCAGTTTGCCCTCTGCCCCCCGCTGAATGTTGCCAATCAAGTGTCATATGTGCTTGGCCATCTCGCTGCTGGATATGGACCTTGGAGTCATGGTTTTGTCTTGGCCCCAATAGGATATGGCACTTCAACCGTGACTCTATCTATGTATGTATCTATCTATGTATGTATCTATTCCTACCAAGAAAATGGAAACAAACAATGGAACTCTTACCAGGATTTTTATACTAAGCATTTTTGTCATAGTCAATAAGCTAGTTCCTGAATCAAATTTGTTAATGAAATGTTTCTGTAGCATGCTATAGTTAATTAGTTGGAAAGTGTGATGTCCATTCGCTAGATTCCGTCGCCTGATTCCAGACGCCTCCTCTGTTTTTTGCAGGTCCGGCAGCACCGCCGCGTCGACAGCGAAGGTGGTGATCGCGGCTGCGAGCGGCGCAAGTTGGTGGCTGCGGGACTCGACGGCACGGCTCTCGTCATCAGCGACAGAGGTGGTTGTTAGGTGAGCTGAGCGTGCCTCCTCGCTGCCCCAAAATCGCGTCCCTTTAATGCGTTCCGTTTTGAATAGCCGACGCATCAGCGCCGTCGGTCCGTCGCCTGATTCCGACTAATGCAGCTTCTTTTGGTCTAGCTGGGCATTATTTTGAGTTCATATATGTGCTTGTCACTCCATAGGTTATAGTGATTCCCTCTGTTTCCTTATGTGTTCTTGTAGTTTGGTTGCTTTCCTGTTCATGCATGTTTGTACAGCTATATATAGTTTTGCTGTGAATCTGTCGTGCATGTATTGAACTGCAGGAAATGTTGAATAGATGTTCACTCTCAGCTGGGATATTGAATTGTACATAGTTATGTGATTTATTCATGTCTACTTCTTATCTTATTAAGTGATTATCTTTATGTCCTTGCTACCAGTAGGATGGTCAATAGCTTGTCTTGTAGTTCTCTACTTTATGTGAATCCTTACAAGCAGCAGCCTTCACAACTCTTTCATACCCAATAACTGGGAAAGAGTGTGCCACAGCAACAGAGCTTTCCTTGTACCAAATGCACGCACATCACGTGGCTGCTAAAGTCCTTCCTTCCTTCTGTTTTGGTATAAAAATCTTCTTCAGTTTTGTACATGGTCCCTGGTTCCTTTGATGACATTAGTCAAAATACACTGATGGATAATTATATATTCACACTGGACAACTATTAATTTCTTTCCCTGTAAAATGAGATGACATGATGCAAAGTGCAACCTGGACAATGACATATGGAGTAGTGTTTTTCTTACTAATTTTGGAATAGATCCATTGCATTTATATACTGAACCTAGCCAAATATGAATTCCTTCCACATTGACATAGAAATAATCCCAGTTCTACTTGTTGTTTTGTTTTACTGTGCACTGCTGCCACTGGACATAATCTCTTCTACTTGATTCACTAGCATAGTTTTGATATGGTATTTACATTCACTGTACTGTATAGGTAATTAGTGCTTCAGCTATTTGTAAATCAAAATATACTTGCATTTTCCGTATCCAACCATTCACTGTTCTCTAAATGTCTGCCAGATATCTTTGCTAAATGCTGGCCCCTCGCACGAAATGTTTAGCTTCTCCTTTGGTGGAACAAGTGATAACCTACTTGCTGCTGGTTCTAGTTCCAAGGTAAGGGAATGGAGAGAGGGGAGCTGCTCCTACTATGTACAGGACACCATGGTAGGTTGTTCTGTCTTTTTTCTCTTCCTGATCTGAACATGTTGAAGGCTCTATTTTGTGCAGGTTGCTCTCACGAGAAGCTGCTGCTACAGGTTGTTTCAACTTTGAACTGCTTCTGTATATGGCCTATACTGCAATTGAGATTTAAATTTGTGGTTGTTCCTCTTTTATAGATGCTCAAGTGTGAAGTGTGAAGCAAGTGTGAAGCCGTGAAGTGTGAAGCCGTCAAGTTCTACTTAGTGAAGAGTAGCATATTGTAGCATATATGTGTTGTAAAGATTGTAATAGATTTATTTAGTGGTATATTTGATGAAATTTATGTGTTCTTTTTGATTATGTATGTGATCTGAAAACTTGTGAAATGGAAACTTGACCAATGGGTCCACTTATGAAAATAATCTGTCAAATTTGTACATTTCTGACATGTGGGACCAATTTGAGAGATGATCATGACAAGTGGGACCCATTTGACTAGTGGGACCAACTTGAATATATAATGGCTGAAAATAGAAAAGCAATAAATAATAAAAGGCCACGGGCCAACAATAAAAAAGGCTACAACATTGGGCTTGGCCCATGAAGCCGACCAGAATTACCAAGGAAAATAATAATAAAAGGCTGAATTAATGGGTTTGGCCCATGTAAAACACCTAATTGGACGGGGCTGAATCTTGTGCCACATCAGCTTGCCACGCTGGATGCCTACGTGGCCTGGAGAGGTTGCTAGTGACCAAAACGCCACAGTAGGAATATTTTGGTCGTAAATGTCCACGACCTTCTCACAGAGAAGGTCGCTATAGTCAGTTTACGACCCTCGGCTTTTGACCTTCTGTTTTTGGTCAAAAAAAGGTCGCAAATGAAAAACAATGACCTTTGAGTGACCAATAGTCAAGGTCACAAGTTGACATATTTCTTGTAGTGATGACGAGGAGGGAGTAGTTCACCCTCGAGGCTGAGGGTATGTACCAGTAGCTATGTGTTTGATCTCTCTCTCTCGTGTTCTCTCTCGTGTTCCCTCTAGGGCACGATATTGATGTATCCCGAACTTTGCTATTGTATTTGTATCTTATGGTGTTTCTCCCCCTCTACTCTCTTGTGATGAATTGAGTTTCCCCTTTGAAGTTATCTTATCGGATTGAGTCTTTATGAGAACACTTGATGTATGTCTTGCCGTTATTATCTGTGGTGACAATGGGATATCATGTGCCACTTGATGTATGTTTTGGTGATCAACTTGCGGGTTTCGTGACATTGGGAACCTATGCATAGGGGTTGGCACACATTCTTGACTCTCCGGTAGTAGCTTTGGGGCACTCTTTGAAGTACTTTTATGTTGGTTGGATGAATCTGAGATTGTATGATGCATATCGTATAATCATGCCCACGGATACTTGAGGTGACAATGGAGTATCTAGGTGACATTAGGGTTTTGGTTGATTTGTGTCTTAAGGTGTTATTCTAGTACGAACTCTTTTATAGATCGATACGAACGAATAACTTTGAGGTGGTTTCGTACCCTACCATAATCTGTACGTTTGTTCTCCGCTATTAGTGGCTTTGGAGTGACTCTTTGTTGCATGTTGAGGGCTTGCCATATGTTCTATCTATGTTATTATTGTTGAGAGAACTTGCACTAGTGAAAATATGAACCCTAGGCCTTGTTTCCTATCATTGCAATACCGTTTACGCTCACTTTTGCCACTTGTTACCTTGCTATTTTTATTATTTCAGATTACAAAAACATATATCTACTATGTATTTTGCACTTGTATCTTCATCTCTTCGCCGAACTAGTGCACCTATACAATTTGCCATTGTATCGGGTGTGTTGGGGACACAAGAGACTTTTTGTTATTTGGTTGCAAGGTTGCTTGAGAGAGACCATCTTCATCCTACGCCTCCTACGGATTGATAAACCTTAGGTCATCCACTTGAGGGAAATTTGCTACTGTCCTACAAACCTGTGCACTTGCAGGCCCAACAACGTCTACAATAAGAAGGTTTTGTAGTAGACATCAAGCTCTTTTCTGGCGCCGTTGCCGGGGAGGTTAGTGCTTGAAGGTATATCTTTAGATCTTGCAATCGAATCTTTTTGTTTCTTGTTTTAGCACTAGTCTAGTTTATAAAAGAAAATTACAAAAAAATGGAGTTGAGTTTGTCTCATACGCTTCACCTTTTTAATATCTTTCGTGAGTATGATGGAAAGGATAATTGTGCTCAAGTGCTAGAAGAAGAAATCTTTAAAATGTTTGGCACTAAATCTTTGAATGATGAGCATGATTGCAATGTTGTTAGTATGAATTCCTTGAATATCCATGATGCTAATGATATGCAAAGCCACAAGCTTGGGGAAGCTATGTTTGATGGAGATGATATTTTTTTGTCCCCCAAGCTTTGATGAGCAAATTTACTATGATGAAAGCATGCCTCCTATTTATGATGATTATTGTGATGATACGTATGCTATAAAGAAGAAGTTTGCTTATGTGGAGAGTAGAAAATTTTCTATGCTAGTAGATCACGAAAAGAATGCTTTAGGTGCTGGTTATATTGTTGAATTCTTTCATGATGCTACTGAAAATTATTATGAGGGAGGAACATATGCTTGTAGGAATTGCAATAATGTCAAGTTTCCTCTCTATGTGCTTAAATTCTTGAAGCTATGCTTGTTGTGCCATCCTATGCTAGTTGATTATTGTTCCCATAAGTTGTTTGCTCACAAAATACCTATGCATAGGAAGTGGGTTAGACTTAAATGTGTAGTCATATGCTTCATGATGCTCCCATTATGTTTCAATTCTTATCTCTTATGTGAGCACCATTGCCATCATCATGCCTAGCTAGAAAGGCATTAAAGAAAAGGGCTTGTTGGGAGACAACCCAATATTTATCCTTACTGTTTTTGTGTGTCCACATGATTATGCTACTGTAGTAATCATGTTTTATAGCTTTTGTTTCAATAAAGTGCCAAGTAGAACCTTTGGGAAGAATTGGGTGAAGTTTATGTGATCTTGCTGTGAAAAAAAGAAACTTTAGCGCTCACGAGATTAGCTACCATTTTTTACTGGAGAGTGCTTTTAGGTTGATTCTTTTTGCAGATGATTAATAGACAAATTTCTCAGGTCCAAAAATTTATTTCATAATTTTTGGGGTTCCATAAGTATATGTTTGATACAGATTACTACAGAATGTTCTGTTTTTGACAGATTCTGTTTTCTATGTGTTGTTTGCTTATTTTGATGAATCTATGAGTAGTATAGGAGGTTATGAACCATAGAGAAGTTAGAATACAATATATATTACACCAATATGAATTTAGAATGAGTTTATTACAGTACCTAAGTGGTGGTTTTATTTTCTTACACTAACGGAGCTTACGAGTTTTGTGTTGAGTTTTGTGTGGTTGAAATTTTCAAGTTTTGGGTAAAGATTCGATGGACTATGGAATAAGGAGTGGCAAGAGCCTAAGATTGGGGATGCCCAAGGCACCCCAAGTGTCGGGGAAGCTGATCCACGAACACCTATGGGACCGGCGGACCGAGCCCCTTTCGGTTCGGCGGGGGGCGGAGATCGCACGAAGAGCGGATCGAGGCGAATCACACGAGCAGTTTACCCAGCTTCGGAGCTCTCCGGAGAGATAATACTCCTACTGCTGCTTGTCTGATTGTATTGAGTTCTTGCTCGGGAGCGCTGAGTGCTACAGTACACACGAGCTGCTAACGAGACCGAGCGTGAGTGTTTTCTGCCTTCGAACCCCCCTCTACGTTGCGCATGGGCCTCCTTTTATATGCTCAAGGGGTCACCGACAGGTGGCAACGTAGACAAGGGTAAAAAATGGAAAAGGAATTGCGGTAGGTACAACTACCTATACAGTTTATCATACCTAACCCTGACGGCAGGGGACAAAGGTATTAAATGCCCGTCTGCGTCGCCCAAATAGTGCAAACAGGGACCGTCAGGGGCGCCACCGCTCGCCACGATGGCAATCTTGTCAGCGCAGCTTGCCACCGTGCATCGTTGGCTGCACAGGCTCTTGCCACGCGCGCCTGGAAAGGCCCCAGGGTGACACGTTGGTGGATGTGCTAGAGCGCGGGTACAGAGTGGTAGCTTTGCCGCGGCAAGCGCCTTGCCACGGTTGTTGTCTTGTCGCGTCCGGAAGCTTGTCGCTCACCGGGCCTCGCCGGGACGCGTGGCGCGTCGCGGCAAGTTCCTTGAGATGCCTTGGTTGGCCTTCCCGGCAAGCTCCTCTTGCCGGGGCCTTGTCTCCTTGGCTTGAATACTTTGTTCTTGAATGGCTCCAAAGGAACCACGGAGGACCTTGGCGGTAACCCGGCAAGCCTTGCCGCGGGGTGCTGCGACTGCCCGTGCACAAGTTCGGGATACTAGGGTACCCCTATTCTAGTACACCGACAGGAGCCCCCGGGCCTGGGCCACACACGGCGCCGAGCGCTGTTGGGACAGGCCCAAAACAGGGCACGGGCACGCGCGGCCTGGGTTATGCCGTATCTCACTCCGTATCCACCGCGCCCACCCCAAACGGCACGCGTCGAATGCGGCGTTGTGGGAGAGATCGTGGGTGGTTTCTTTATTCAGAAAGGCGGAACGTCCGCCCCCTCCCTCTTTATAAGCAGAGGAAACAGGGGCAGTTCGCCCATCTCGCCGGTTGCTACTCCAATCTCAGAAATCTCCGCCGCTCCCCCCTTCTTCCCAAAGCTGAAAGAGAGCAGCGCTCCGCCCCCCATCGCCACCAGCACCACCAACGCCGTCGATCTCCCCCACCACCTCCGCCATGGCTCCAAAAGCTGACAAGGGGAAGGTTGTGAAGTCGGCCGAGGCGCAGCGGCTCGTGGCGCTGCGAAAGGAGCGGGCAATCTCCCCCCCCCCCAGCTCGCCGCGAAGGAGCTGAGGGAGTACTACTACCTCTTCTGGTCGACGAAGACGCGAGCGCATCCACGCACGAAGGTACTCCCAGCTGCCGGTTCGGAACTGGCTCTGAATGGATATCCCTTCTTCGCGTTGTTCTTCTATTGCGGGCTCTGCCCGCCTTTCTCTGAATTTTTCTGCGACATTATGAACACCTACGGGTTCCGCCTCCTTGACTTCACCCCCAATGCCGTTCTGACCATGGCCGTTTTCGCACATCTCTGCGAAAACTTTGTCGGAGTCTATCCAAACGTAGCTCTTTTTCGTCACTTCTTTATGCCCCAAGTTGAGAGAGGGGAGCCTCTATCCGGCGGAATCGCCTGGATCTCGAGAGTTGGCAAGAAGGAAGCTTATCTGGAGGGAGAACTCCGCAGCAAGTGGGATGAATGGAGAGCAGACTGGTGCTGGATTGTCGAGGAGAACCCGCAGCCATTTACCGCCCAGCGCCAAGCCCCAGTAGCGTGCGGCAACGATTGGAGCAACGTGGCCCCGGAAGATGCTAGGCTGAAGATTGCCGTCACCAGGATCCTACGCCTCAGGCTTGTCGGGCTCACTGTAGGCGCCGTTGGCGCAGATTTTCTCCGCCGCCGCATCGCCCCCCTGCAGGAGAGGAGGAGACCCGCCTGGGAGTTCCAGAATGCGGCGGATATCATGAGGCTGCGCCCGGGCCTCAACTTCAACTTCACTGTCCTGGAACTGGACGCGATGCTCCTGGAACTGTTCAAGCACGATCCTGAGCATCCCGGAGTGTTCAGGTTGCCGAGGAGTGTCGTTCCGTTGTGCAACAACTCCTCGCTCGACCGCATCCGTGCAATGATGCCACTGTGCGATTCGCATGGAATTGTCCCAACTTGGCAAGAGCCTGCAGACGACGTCGTGCAGGAGTTCTTTGACGGCTTGGTAGAAGTGTCGGTCCGCCCCGATGAGCAGAAGAGCCTCACCCGCGACACCACCGATGATGAGATGGAGCGCATCGCCACAAGGCTGGAAGAGGCGGCGGCAGCCGCTGCCGCGGGCGAGTTTGGATTCACCATGGAGGAGGCGGAGGCAACAGAGGCGGCAAGCCTTGTCGAGCGAGAGGAGCTTGCCGGCGAGGAAGAGCTTGTCGGGCCTGAAGCTGAGTCGAGCGAGCCCGCCGAGGGCGCGAGCGACTCGTTGAAGATCGGCTCCTCCTCCTCCCCACCTTCAGCCAGCTCGCCGCAAGCGGAGCCCCCAGCTCCACCAAGAAGGCGTCTCCGCAAGGCCGGGGACGTAGCGGGGCGGCAGACGAGTCAACAGCTGCCGCGCCGTGCGACACGCTCTACCGCGGCAAGCACTGTTGCCGTGGGAGCGCCTCACGCCACTGCGGCAACTGGAGCGGGGTCTTCCCGGTCCACCACTTCTGCCCCTGCCAAGCGGCTAAGGGAACCTACTCCTCCGCCTCGTCGCGCAGGAGGTGAGCCGGACTTTGATCTCTCTGCGCTCAGCTCCGACGAGGAAGAAGAAGAGTAAGATTCTTTGCTGTACTTGTAGTTCTTCAATTCTTGCTGTTTTGTCTTGTATCTGATTTGCTTTACTCCGAACCCATTCCTTTTCAGGACTCTGGCCCAGAGAGCGGCAAAGAGAGCCAAGGCCTCGGTGATTGTCATCGAGGAAGAACCCACCGCGACAGCAGGGGGTGTGTCCGAGACCACCTTACCGGACCCGGCAACTACTCCCCAAAGCAGCCCCCAGCGTAAGTATATGGTTTACTTCCTGCTGTTAGGCGCGCATGGGTGCTCTTTCTTTGCTGACATCTGATTATTGGTTTGTGTAGGAGTAGAGCAGCCTCACCAGGAGCGCCCGGAAGCCGCCCCTGAAATGCCATCTGCTTCGACTACACCGCCAAGGGAGGATTCCCCGGCAAGGGAGCGTTCTCCGGCAAGGGAGAATTTTCCGGTAAGGGAGAAGTCTCCGGCAAGGGACAGTTCTCCGGCAAGGGACAGCACCAGCGATCCTCTGGTGGCGGACACCACGACTATAGAATCCAGTGCAGGTAATCCTCTTGCTTGAAAACTTCCCTTGGGTTCTTCTTCTTCTGATTTTCTTTTTGAATATTTGCTTGACTTTTCTCCCTTCTCCGGTCGTCAGATCCATCTGCCACGGAGCCAATGGAAACCGAGGTCGCCGGCGAGGAGAACGCGCGTGGCAATATCGACGACGCCATTGCCACCGAAGAAGAAGCCGGCGCTGATGATCCCGCCGGCAAAGAGGCCGCCAAAGCTGCCGCCGCAGAAGCTGGTGAGGGGTCCGGCGATCGCACTGACGGCCCTGAGGCCGCAGGAGCGCCAGGCGCTACACCGACCGCCGATCCCTCTGCCGCTGCTGCAGCGTCAGGCTCCGAAGAGCCCCAGCCTGGCGCCTATTTGAAGGCCGGCGATGGCATCTTCATCAAGCTCCCCTGGGCGTCAAGCTCCAGGGCGCCGGTCGAAGGAGAAATCTTGGATGGAGAGGTGCTCGCCTCCGCTGGGCTGACGCTGGTCAATGTGCCGAGCAATAGCATTGGCGAGCCTGAGGAGGAGCAGCTGCTGCGGAAGCTGTTGTCGCTCTACCGCGCTCAACAGGCCAAGCTGGAATCCTGAGAAGCGCTTGTCGCGAAGGCGGGAGTGGACATCGAGAAGCGCGCGGAGGAGCTCCGGGGCCTCAACCAGGAAGCTCTCCGGTCCTTGGCAGAGGAGCGGGAGCAACTCGCCGAGGAGCGGAAAGCCTTCCTCCTCGAGAAGGCGGAAGTTGAAGAGCAACATCGGCTTGTCGTCGAGAAGCTATCTGCGCAGGAAGGCGAGTTGGCGCAGCGGAAGGTCAACCTTGACAGCCACGAGGAGGAGCTTGCCATGCGCGAACAAACATTTGGCGAGGCTCTCAAGGAAGTAGAGGATGCTGCCGCAGCTGCTGAGGCCGCCAAGAAGGAGCTGGAAACGAAGGTGGCGCAGTTGGATGCCGATCTCAAGGCGAGCGGCGAGGAGCTTGCTGCGCTCAAGCGTGAGCGCGAGAAGGACGCCACTGCTCATGGCGAGCCGCAGGGTCGTCTCGCCGAGAGGAGCAAGGAGCTTAGCGCCGCCAAGGACTCCAACGCGGATCTTGAGTTGAAACTAGCTACTCTGACCCAGACGCTGGACGGCGCCAGGGAGCGGGAGGTGGCCTTGAAGGAGAAGATCAAGGCCGACGAGGCGCTGCTGGCGAGTGCCGCTGCCGCCCAGAACACTTTCAGGGAGAATGTGGAGCACTGGATGGAGGGTCTTGTAGAGGTTGCCGCAACCATCGACAGGGAGCTGGCGCAGCTGGGGATGGAGGATCTCGGGTATTCCTCCGATGAGCACCTCCAACCCAGCGCCAAGCTCAGCTTGTTCTTCAAAGGCGTGGCGACGGCCCTCCAGCGACTCCGGGAGAAGATCCCAAAGCAGCTGGCCGATGAGTCGCACAAGATCTGCGCGGGAGCTCTTCAAAAGGTGCTGGTGAAGGTGGCCTTCCGCAACCCAGGCCTCAACCTCACCAACGTCCTCAGGTCCTTGCCGCCGGATGCTGATCTGGAAGCGCTCAAGACCCTTGTCGCACCCATTGTGGACAAGGTGAGCGGGATCAAGAGGGTTGAGGGCGATCGCGTAGATTAGGCCGCCCGTTTTCTCTTTTTCTTGTCGCTGCTGGTCATGTTATAAGAACAATCTGTTAGAGCTGCGACAAGCTATCTTGTAATTTAACTCTATTTTGGGTAGCAATTGCTATGTTATTTCCTTTACTTGATTCCTTCCTTTGTATGTTTTTGCCCTACGCTTTTAGGGAACTTGTCGCGCAGGCACCTTAGCCGCGAGCGCTGAGTGCGGGACGTCAGCAGCCTGCTGGCGGTGCCGCTACCGACGAGAAACCTTGTCACAACTAGTTGCAGCTCACTTAAATTGTTGAGCAGACTCGAAACAAAGTAAGGGCGCAACCAGCTACGAGTTGGTTCCTCCGCGCACAGGTTTTCCATACAAAGCATGGTCATTCGAGGAAGATAACTTAAAAATTTTAAAACTGATTGCTCAAACTTTGGCAACTTAGCTTTTCTGTTGTTTGCTTCCCAGTAAGGCGAAACTTTCTTGAACGACGCCTGGTCCACACCATTATCTTCTCCTTTACCCCCGGCAAACTTGTGGGCAAGGGAACCTTCCTTCCTTTGAGAAAGAGAAAGAAGAGAAAATAAAGATATGGAGCCTTACGGCTCGTTATTGCTTACCGAGGGTAGGCGCTGCACAAAGTGTCAGATAACACATGCAAAAAAGAGTAGAAAGCATGAAATTGACAAGATGTGCGGAGCACACTAGCTTTATTTATGCACGGGGTCTGCGCCCGGCTTTGTACGAAGGATTACATGCAACATCGGCAAGACCTGTACAAAAGGTGGTTGCCGGAACAGGTTCCGGCAACCGCGCCCTACGGGTAAAACTTACGAAGATGCTCAATGTTCCAGGAGTTGCTCACCGGAATGCCATCTTCGGTCTCAAGGCGGACAGCGCCAGGCCTAGTGACTCGTTTCACCCGGTAAGGGCCTTCCCACTTCGGCGTCAACTTGTTGGAATTCTTGGCGGACTGAACGCGCCGAAGAACAAGGTCGCCTTCCTCGAGACTTCTGGCATTAACTTTGCGGCTATGGTAGCGGCGCAAAGCTTGCTGGTATCGAGCAGCTCGTATAGCAGCCTGAAGACGGTCCTCCTCAAGGAGCAGTGCATCATCTTGTCGCAGCTGCTCTTGCTCAAGCTCATCATAAGCGAGCACTCGAGGTGACCCGTATACGAGTTCCGTGGGGAGAACTACCTCTGCTCCATAGACTAGAGCGAAAGGTGTCTGGCCAGTGGCTCGATTTGGCGTCGTCCTGATCGACCAAAGAACCACCGGCAGCTCCTCAATCTAGTTCTTTCCGCACTTGCGCAGCCTGTCGAAAGTCCTGGTCTTGAGCCCGCGCAACACTTCAGCATTTGCCCTCTCCGCTTGACCGTTGCTTCTCGGATGAGCAACAGAAGCGAAGCAGACCTTGGCGCCAAGATCTTGGACGTACTGCATGAAGGTGCGGCTTGTGAATTGCGTGCCGTTGTCGGTGATGATCCTGTTAGGGATCCCGAAACGGCAAACAATCAACCTGAAGAACTTGACTGCTGACTGTGCTGTCACCTTCCTCACTGGTTCCACTTCCGGCCACTTTGTGAACTTGTCAATTGCAACGTACAAGTACTCAAGCCCCCGACAGCTCGGGGAAAGGGGCCGAGGATGTCGAGCCCCCAGACCAAAAATGGCCAGGATAAAGGGATCGTCTGGAGAGCTTGAGCTAGCTGGTGTATCTGCTTGGAATGGAACTGGCACGCTTCACACTTGGTTACTTGTGCAGTTGCATCCTGGAGGGCTGTCGGCCAAAAGAAACCTTGCCGGAACGCTTTGCCGGCAAGGGCTCTTGCGCCAATGTGGTGACCACATATACCTCCATGTATCTCTGCCAACAGCTTTTGTCCGTCTTCCCAGTGAATACACTTCAATTTCACACCGTTGAGTCTTCTTCTGTACAGTGTGTTGTTGAGAAACTGGTACATACTTGACTGCCGGGCTACTCTTTCTGCTTCTTCTTGCTCTTCGAGAAGTTCTCCTGTCTGAAGGAAATGGACAATCTGCTGTGCCCATGCTGGAGCTTGCGGCTCGACAACAAGGACTAAAGGCACATCTGCTGCTGCGGGAACATCCGCTTCTACGGCGAGAACCTGCGGCTCAGCCGGAGCTTGATGTTCCCCGGCAGGAGCGTCTGCTTCAACGGAACAAACCCTAAAGCTTGCCGGAGCAGACTGCTCCTCAGCACCCTTGGTGTTGATCTTGGGGACCTTCTTGGCGGCGGCTTCAGGGAGCTCTGCCGGAAAATAGTCACCAGAAATCAACTTCCTCTTCTTGCTCTGTCCAGTTGATGGCGTTACAGACGGTTGAGTCAGCTTGAGCACAAAGATCCCTGGTTCCACAGGTAACTTAAGTGCGGCGCACTTTGACAAGCCGTCGGCAATGCTGTTCTGAGCTCTTGGAACGTGTTCCATCTGTAGGCCGTCAAAGTGCTCTTCTAGCTTTCTCACTTCATCAACGTAAGTTTCCATCAACGGACTCTGATAATTCTTGTTCACTTGGCGGACGACAAGCTGTGAGTCACCCCTGACAATGAGCCTCTTGATCCCAAGGTCTGCTGCGATCCTGAGACCGGCAAGCAAACCTTCATACTCTGTGGTATTGTTCGTTGCTTGCTCCTTGGGAAAGTGCATCTGGACTACGTACTTGAGGTGCTCTCCGGTGGGTGCAACAAGTAGCACGCCCGCACCGGCGCCTTGCAGCGAGAAGGCACCATCAAAGTACATCAGCCACTCTTTGCTTGCTTCCTTGACGGGGATGCTCGTTTCTGGAATTTCTTCATCTTGTGTTTGCATCCACTCTACTATGAACTCTGCCAATGCTCTGCTTTGGATAGTTGAAGTGCTCTCAAACTTGAGGCCAAAGCTTGACAGTTCCAGTGCCCACTCGACAATCTTGCCTGTTGCTTTTGGATTTTGCAGTATCCTCTTCAGCGGGAAACGAGTGACGACTGTGATCTCATGTGCTTGGAAGTAATGGCGCAGCTTTCTTGAGGCCATGAGAAGGCCGAAAAGCAATTTCTGCACACCAGAGTACCTTGACCTAGCCCCCTGCAGAAGGGAACTGACAAAGTAAACTGGGCGCTGCACCATTCTCTTCTGCATCTCCTCACGCGCCTGCGCAGATTCATCTTTGTCGGGACCAGAGCTTGTCGGTGAAGTCCCTTGCTTGTCGCTGGATGCATCTGCCGTGGCTGCTGGCTCATCATCCGCCTCCCTCTCTGCCACTAACGCAGCACTAACCACTTGATTGGTTGCCGCTATATACAGCAGCAACTTCTCTTGTGGCTTAGGTGCGACAAGTGTTGGAGTGGAGGACAGGTATCTCTTCAAGTCCTGCAGCGCAGCCTCCGCCTCCGGAGTCCATTTCATTGGACCTGCCTTTTTAAATATTTTGAAAAATGGTAGGGCGCGCTCAGCAGACCTAGAGATAAACCTGCTGAGAGTAGCCACGCAACCGGCAAGTCTTCGTACATCCTTGACGCGCTTTGGTGCTTCAATCTGCTCAATGGCCTTGATCTTGTCGGGATTGGCTTCAATTCCCCGCTGAGACATGAAGAACCCGAGAAGCTTGCCGGAGGGGACTCCAAACACACACTTCTTGGGATTAAGCTTGAGGTTGATCTTGCGCAGATTTGCAAAGGTTTCGTCTAAATCTTGAATCAGAGTCGCCTTGTCCTTGGTCTTGACCACTATGTCATCCATGTAGGCTTCCACATTTCTGTGTATTTGTGGCTCAAAAGCGTCATGGACTACCCTTGCAAATGTTGAACCAGCATTCTTTAAACCGAAAGGCATCCGTACGAAATAGTATGTGCCACATGGGGTGATGAACGCGGTCTTCTCCTCATCCTCTTCTGCCATGAAGATCTGATGGTATCCTGAGTATGCATCAAGAAATGAAAGGAAGTCACATTCGGCCATGGAGTCAACAATCTGGTGGATGTGCGGCAAGGGAAATGGGTCTTTGGGACAAGCTTTATTGACATCGGTAAAGTCGATACAAAGCCTCCATTTCCCGTTAGCCTTGCGCACGACTACAGGGTTGGCCAACCACGTAGGATGGAGCACTCCTCTGACAAGGCCTGCTGCTTCCAATTTCTTGATTTCTTCTGCGATGAATTCTTGGCGCTCCACTGCCTGTTTCCTGACTTTTTGCTTGACGGGCTGCGCATGAGGATAGACGGCAAGATGGTGCTCGATTACTTTCCTGGGAACACCGGGGATGTCAGACGGTTGCCACGCAAACACGTCGACGTTCGCCCGCAGGAAAGCAACGAGCGCTCTTTCCTATTTAGGGTCGAGAGTGGCACTGATGGTGAAGGTACCACCAGTGCCGTCCTCCTTGGCGGACACCTTCTTGGTCTCTGGTGGAGCTGCCATCGTCTTGTTATACTTGCCGGTGGAGCTCGATGGTGCGTCCTCGACGGTAGCGCAGCACTCCGAAGAGGTGCGCTTGCCGGAGTGGGCATCAGAACTCTTGCCGGACTTGGTCTTCTTCTTCTTCCCCCCGGGAGCTTCAACGGCAAGTGACTTGCGATCTGTTGCGGCTGCTGCTTCCCGGTAGATCTTGTCGGCGCAGATAAGGGCATCCTTCTTGTTGCCAGGGACAGAGATGACACTTATCGGGCCTGGCATCTTCAGCATGTTGTATGCATAGCGAGAGGCTGCTATGAATTTGGAGAGTGCTGGACGGCCGAGTATCCCATTGTAAGGCAATGGAAAGTCAGCAACATCAAAAGTGACCCTCTCAGTCCTGAAGTTCAGCTCGCTGCCAAATGTCACCGGCAACGTGATCTTTCCCTTCGGCTTGCTCCTTCCCGGATTGATTCCTTGGAATGTGCCGGTCTCTTTGAGCTCGCTGTCAGGGATCTGGAGTTTCTGGAGTACCGCGGTGGAGATCAGGTTCAAGCCGGCCCCGCCGTCAACTAACATCTTAGTGACCTTGAGGTTGCGGATAGTTGGTGAAACCAACATCGGCAAGCACCCGACCGCAGTTATGCGATCAGGGTGGTCCTCAATATCAAAGATGATAGGCGTGCTGGACCATTTCAGAGGCTTGCGTGACTCAACGGGTGGTTCTGCCGCATTGACTTCCCGCACCCACTGCTTGAGCTGGTGGTGTGAAGTATGCAGAGAAGCACCACCGTTAACGCACAGGACCTCTGTGGCTTTCTGGAACTCCTGCTCATCGGCCTCGTCATCATCCATATCTTCGTCGTCGTCGTAATCTTCATCCTTGCTGCGGCCGCGGGGAGGTCTGTCTCCTTGCCGCTGCTTGGCCTTGCCGCGGCGTCCTCCTCGGCCGGGGCGTTTCTTGCCGGCTCCTCCAGAACCTTCCTGGGCTTTCTCCTTGTCTCGTCGCTCGTACTCAGCCTTTTGCTGCTCGACAAGCTGCTCGACCTTCTTGCAGCTCTGGAGGTCATGGCCCTTGGCGCGGTGGATCTTGCAGTAGTGCTTGTTGGTGCCGTCCTGCTTGTCGGTGACTGCCACAGCCTGGTAGTTGGTGCCTGCGGCAATCTCCTTGCCGGAGCTTCCAGCTTTGGTTTTCTTGGTGCCACCTCCGTTGCCGGACTGCTCAATGACTAGCACATCTTTGCCTTTCTTCTCCCTGTTGTTCCGCCGCCGGTTTTTCTTTGCCGGGGCAGCATCCTCACTATCAGATCCTGCTGCTTCTGTATTCTCTCCGGGGAGTTTCCTCCCTTCCTCAGCACGTGCACACTTGTCGGCCAGGGCATATAGCTCACTGACGTCTCTGATCTTGCACATCGCCATCTCCTCCCGCATCCTACGGTTTCGCATGTGCTGATGGAACGCGCTGATTACCGCGGTAGGGTGGACATCTGGGATGTTGTGCTGTACACGGCTGAATCTCTGAATATACTTGCGCAGGGGCTCTCCTTCCTTCTGGGCGAGCAGATGAAGGTCGCTCTCTTGGCCATGAGGCTTGTGGCCGCCTGTAAAGGCGCCGACAAACTGATGGCATAGGTCTGCCCAGGATGATATGGAGTTGTCCGGCAAGTGCATGAGCCAGGATCTGACATTGGGCTTGAGCACTAGCGGGAAGTAGTTGGCAAGGATCTTGTCGTTCCGCCCCTCGGCAGCTTGCACCGTGATGGTGTAGATGCTGAGGAACTCCGACGGATGCGACTTGCCGTCGTACTTCTCTAGTACATCTGGCTTGAAATTTTTCGTGCTGGGCCACTGGACTTGCCGCAGCTCACGAGTGAACACAGGGCAACGTACCGCGTACGGCAAGTCACCTGGTTCCCCTGGCGCATGCATGTCAATAGAGGGCCCAGCACGCTGGTCGGATTGATGCCGCGCTTCTCTTCGGCGCTCGATGCGAGTACGAGCGTCTTCTTGCTGTCGTTCGTGAAGAACTTGGCGCTGATCGCGACGAGCTCGTGGATCCGATGGTGCGGTGGAGTCGCTGTCGAGGTGGATCTGACGAGTCGGCGATCTTGGCCTTCGGGGTGGAGAGTGCATGGTGGTTGCACCCCCACCGGTTTTGTCGCCACCAGCTTGCGCCTGGCAGACCTGCCGCGGCAGCGATGTACTCGGCTACCGCGGAGTGTCGCCGTTGGCGAAGCCGATGAGACTCTGAATGGTGGCCCTCCATTCATCAATCTTGTCCGCCGTTGGAGGGTAATCCAGGAGCAGTTGAGCTCGCGCCAAAGCTTCTGCTGGAGTGGTGGATGGCAGTGGCGAACGGTGCGAGGAGCGGGATATGCTCGGACTTCTAACTATGTTAGAAGGAGCAGTATCCCGTCCAGGCGACCGTGCCTCGCTCGTGCCAGCATGTTGGCGTGCATGCTGGTCTTGAGCACCCTGAGACCCACCAGCTCGATCTTGGCCCAACGAACGTATGGTACTTCGAATACCATGACGCTGTCGGTCCTGCGCCTCCTGAGACGGGCGCAGTGCATGTACGGACGCCGAGGTCTGCGCAGCCTTGTCCTTGGACCTGGCAGCACCGTGAGCTCCCTCGTCGACGCCCGTTCTTCCGCCGGCGTCTACCCCACCACCCGCTTGCTCTGGTGGTGGTGGGATCAACGTGGACGGAACAGCTGCCTCCGAAGCCTTCTTCTTCGGTGGCATGTTGATGAAGAAGATGAAGATCTAGCTCGTGTGAACGCCGGATCAGGTTCACACAACCTCGACGCCCCCTACCTGGCGCGCCAAAGATGTTGGGGAAGCTGATCCACGAACAACTATGGGACCGGCGGACCGAGCCCCTTTCGGTTCGGCGGGGGGCGGAGATCGCACGAAGAGCGGATCGAGGCGAAGCACACGAGTAGTTTACCCAGCTTCGGAGCTCTCCGGAGAGATAATGCTCCTACTGCTGCTTGTCTGATTGTATTGAGTTCTTGCTCGGGAGGGCTGAGTGCTACAGTACACACGAGCTGCTAACGAGACCGAGCGTGAGTGTTTTCTGCCTTCGAACCCCCCTCTACGTTGCGCATGGGCCTCCTTTTATGTGCTCAAGGGGTCACCGACAGGTGGCAACATAGACAAGGGTAAAAAATGGAAAAGGAATTGCGGTAGGTACAACTACCTGTACAGTGTATCATACCTAACCCTGACGGTAGGGGACAAAGGCATTAAATGCCCGTCTGCGTCGCCCAAATAGTGCAAACAGGGACCGTCAGGGGCGCCACCACTCGCCACGATGGCAATCTTGTCAGCGCCGCTTGCCACCGTGCACCGCTGGCTGCACAGCCTCTTGCCACGCGCGCCTGGAAAGGCCCCAGGGCGACACGTTGGTGGATGTGCTGGAGCGCGGGTACAGAGTGGTAGCTTTCCCGCGGGAAGCGCCTTGCCGCGGTCGTTGTCTTGTCGTGTCCGGAAGCTTGTCCCTCACCGGGCCTCGCCGGGACGCGTGGCGCGTCGCGGCAAGTTCCTTGAGATGCCTTGGTTGGCCTTCCCGGTAAGCTCGTCTTGCCGGGGCCTTGTCTCCTTGGCTTGAATACTTTGTTCTTGAATGGCTCCAAAGGAACCACGGAGGACCTTGGCGGTAACCCGGCAAGCCTTGCCGCGGGGTGCTGCGACTGCCCGTGCACAAGTTCGGGATACTAGGGTACCCCTACTCTAGTACACTGACACCAAGGTAATATTCAAGGACATCCAAGAGCCTAAGCTTGGGGATTCCCCGGAAGGCATCCCCTCTTTCGTCTTCGTTCATCGGTAACTTTACTTGGAGCTATATTTTTATTCACCACATGATATGTGTTTTGCTTGGAGCATCAATTTCTTTTGTTAGTGTTTGTTTGCTGTTAGTTAGAATAATGTTTTTCATCTTTAGTTTCAATAAAAAAGTCAAGGATAGCCTTTGCCATGCTTATTTTGCTAGTTTACATGTTGCTGTTTGAAAACAGAAAGTTTACCGCTGTTGCAAAAATTACCCAGAAAATTCAGAGCATGGTCTAACGTTGAATCTTTTTGCATATTAAGATCTGATAAATTTATTACAGTGGGAATTTTAGTTCATAATTTTTGGAGTCAGGGAAGTATTTATACTCTTGCATTCTTTACAGACTGTACTGTTTTGGCAGATTACTGTTATGGTTACATTGTTTGCATATGTTTGCTTGTTTAATGATTCTATTTGAAGATAGGAGTATTAAATATACAGAGGCATTTAGTATGCAATGTTGAATATTAATTTAAGTGATTTGTTACTGTAGAGTATGATAAGGTTTTGCATTGGTTTATACTAACCTATCTCACGAGTTCTTGTTGAGTTTGTTGTGAATGAAGCCTTTGAAAAAAAGAAGAGAAACCGTGATATGAGAGGAATTAAGGAGACAGAAAAGTTCAAGCTTGGGGATGCCCAAGGCACCCCAAGATAATATTTCAAGAAGTCTCAAGGATCTAAGCTTGGGGATGCCCCGATAGGCATCCCACCTTTCTTCTTCAACAACTATCGGTTAGTATCGGTTGAGCCTAAGTTTTTGCTTCTTCACATGAGTTGTGCTATCCTTGCATTGTAGTTTTCTTTAGCTTTGCTTGCTGTTTGAATAAAGTATCAAGATCTGAAATCCTCTAATGAGAGAGAGCCATACATGATTTGGAATTTGTTAGAATACTCTATGTGCTTCACTTATATCTTTTGAGCTTAATAGTTTTGCTCATAGTGCTTCACTTATATCTTTTGAGCTTGATAATTTTTGCTCTAGTGCTTCACTTAGATCTTTTAGAGCACGGTGGTAGATCTGTTTTAAAGAAACTATTAGTCTCTCATGCTTCACTTATATTATTTTGAGAGTCGTTATTAGCATGGTAATTTGCTTAATATTAATATACTTGGTATTCAAGGTATGTGAAACTTTCTTTTGAGTGAATTGAATACGAAGATAAGTTTGATGCTTGATAATTGTTTGGAGATATGGAGGTGATAATATCAAAGTCGTGCTAGTTGGGTGATTATGAATTTAAAGAATGCTTGTGTTGAAGTTAGCAAGTCCCGTAGCATGCACGTATGGTTAAAGTTGTGTAACAAATTTGAAACATGAAGTGTACCTGGCTTGTGCATCCTTATGAGTGGCGGTCGGGGACGAGCGATGGTCTTTTCCTACCAATCTATCCCCCTAGGAGCATGCGCATAGTACTTGATTTTTGATGACTTCTAAATTTTTGCAATAAGTATATGTGTTCTTTTGACTAATGTTGAGTCCATGGATTATACGCACTCTCACCTTTCCGCCTTTGCTAGCCTCTTCGGTACCGTGCATTGTCCTTTCTCACCTTGAGAGTTGGTGCAAACTTCGCCGGTCCATCCAAACCCCGTGATACGATATGCTCTATCACACATAAACCTCCTTATATCTTCCTTAAAACAACCACCATACCTACCTATCATGGCATTTCCATAGCCATTCCGAGATATATTGCCATGCAACTTCCATCATCATATTCATGACATACATTACTTTTGTCATATTGCCATTGCATGATCATGTAGTTGACATCGTATTTGTGGCAAAGCCACCATGCATTATTTTTCATACATGTCACTCTTGATTCATTCTACCATCCCGGTACACCGCCGGAGACATTCATATAGAGTCATATCATGTTCTAAGTTTCGAGTGGTAATCCTTATGTTGTAATCAATAGAAGTGTGATGATCATCATTATTAGAGCATTGCCCAAATAAAAAAAAGGGAGAAAGGCCAAAATATATTTAGAAAAAAGATAGGCCCAAAAAAAGAAAAGAAAAGGGCAATGCTACTATCTCTTTTTCCACACTTGTGCTTCAAAGTAGCACCTTGTTCTTCATGTAGTGAGTCTCATAAATTGTGCTTCAAAGTAGCACCTTGTTCTTCATGTAGTGAGTCTCATAAGTTGTCTTTTTTATACTAGTGGGAATTTTTCATTATAGAACTTGGCTTGGATATTCCTACGATGGGCTTCCTCAAATGCTCTAGGTCTTCATGAGCAAGCAAGTTGGATGCACACCCACTAGTTTTCTTTTGTTGAGCATTCATAGCTCTAGTGCATCTGTTGCATGGCAATCCCCACTCCTCATGTTGACATCAATTGATGGGCATCTCCATAGCCCGTTGATTAGCCTCGTCAACGTGAGAATTTCTCCTTTTTTTGTCTTCTCCACACAATCCCCATCATCATATTCTATTCCACCCATAGTGCTATATCCATGGCTCACGCTCATGTATTGCGTGAAGGTTAAAAAAGTTTGAGATTATTGAAGTATGAAACAATTTCTTGGCTTGTCATCGGGGGTATAGAAGTTGGGAACATCTTTGTGTGACGAAAATGAAGCATAGCCTAACTATATGATTTTGTAGGGATGAACTTTCTTTTGCCATGTTATTTTGAGAAGACATGATTGCTTTGATTAGTATGCTTGAAGTATTATTACTTTTGTGTCAATATGAACTTTTGTCTTGAATCTTTGGGATCTGAATATTCATGCCACAATTAAGAAGATTTACATTGAAATTATGCCAAAGTATCACTCCGCATCAAAAATTCTTTTTTATCATTTACCTACTCGAGGACGAGCAGGAATTAAGCTTGGGGATGCTTGATACGTCTCCAACGTATCTATAATTTTTGATTGCTGCAAGCTACTTTATCTACTATTTTAGGCAATATTGGGATTTATTATCCACTTTTATATTATTTTTGGGACTAATCTATTAACCGGAGGCCCAGCCCAGATTTGCTGTTTTATGCCTATTTCAGTGTTTCGAGGAAAAGGAATATCAGACGGAGTCAAAATGGAACAAAATCAACTGGAGAAGTTAATTTTGGAAGGAAACCAACCTGATGGGCTTCGAGTGCATGACAAGGGAGTCCCGGGCTGCCCATGAGGGTGGGGGCGCCCCCCTGGGCGCGCCCCTACCTCGTGAGCACCCCAGAGGTCCACCGATGTACCCCCTGCACCCATATATACCTACGTACCCTAAAACTTCCAGAACAGAAGATAGATCGGGAGTTCCGCCATCACAAGCCTCTGTAGCCACCAAAAACCAATCGGGACCCTATTCCGGCACCCTGCCGGAGGGGGATCCCATCACCGGTGGCCATCTTCATCATCCCGGTGCTATCCATGACGAGGAGGGAGTAGTTCACCCTCGGGGCTGAGGGTATGTACCAGTAGCTATGCGTTTGATCTCTCTCTCTCTCTCTCTCTCTCTCTCTCTCTCTCTCTCGTGTTCTCTCTCGTGTTCCCTCTAGGGCACCATCTTGATGTACCCCGAGCTTTGCTATTGTAGTTGGATCTTATGATGTTTCTCCCCCTCTACTCTCTTGTGATGAATTGAGTTTCCCCTTTGAAGTTATCTTATCGGATTGAGTCTTTATGAGAACACTTGATGTATGTCTTGCCGTGATTATCTGTGGTGACAATGGGATATCATGTGCCACTTGATGTATGTTTTGGTGATCAACTTGCGGGTTTCGTGACATTGGGAACCTATGCATAGGGGTTGGCACACGTTCTTGACTCTCCGGTAGTAGCTTTGGGGCACTCTTTGAAGTACTTTTATGTTGGTTGGATGAATCTGAGATTGTGTGATGCATATCGTATAATCATGCCCACGGATACTTGAGGTGACAATGGAGTATCTAGGTGACATTAGGGTTTTGGTTGATTTGTGTCTTAAGGTGTTATCCTAGTACGAACTCTTTTATAGATCGATCCGAACGAATAACTTTGAGGTGGTTTCATACCCTACTATAATCTGTACGTTTGTTCTCCGCTATTAGTGGCTTTGGAGTGACTCTCTGTTGCATGTTGAGGGCTTGTCATATGTTCTATCTATGTTATTATTGTTGAGAGAACTTGCACTTGTGAAAGTATGAACCCTAGGCCTTGTTTCCTATCATTGCAATACCGTTTACGCTCACTTTTACCACTTGTTACCTTGCTGTTTTTATTATTTCAGATTACAAAAACCTATATCTACTATCTATTTTGCACTTGTATCTTCATCTCTTCGCCGAACTAGTGTACCTATACAATTTGCCATTGTATCGGGTGTGTTGGGGACATAAGAGACTTTTTGTTATTTGGTTGCAGGGTTGCTTGAGAGAGACCATCTTCATCCTATGCCTCCTACGGATTGATAAACCTTAGGTCATCCACTTGAGGGAAATTTGCTACTGTCCTACAAACCTGTGCACTTGCAGGCCCAACAACGTCTACAAGAAGAAGGTTGTGTAGTAGACATCAGCCTCCACGCCGATGATGACTTCTCAGGTCATCGAGAACAGCTTTCACGCCAGCTCGGAATTCACCGAGCAGATGGATCCATTAGAGCTCTCCTTCCTCAACGAGCTCTTGGATCGCATCGCCTCCCTGGGAGTCGCTACGGACTATGATCGGATCGGGCTTAAACCCGACCAAAGGGAGATTAACTCTCCGCCGGACACCCATCAGATAGCGGTGGTGGAGGAACAACACATCGATTCTTCCTCTATTTTGAGGACGAACTATGTCTGGATTCCCGAGCTCTGTGAGCCGGATACCCGTCTATGGGAGGACATGGCCCAGGATCCGACCTTAGAATCGGGCAGTGGGCCAGAAAAATTGGGCAACAACCTGGAATCCGAACTGTCGAGACCAGGAACTCCTTTGCCCCTGGGTCTCAAATCAGGTCAGGATTTCGATTTAAATCTACCCACCCACCCAGATATAGGCGATCTTTTCCGCATTAGACAAGAGCCCCAAGAGACAGTACACCACTTCTGGGCCAGATTCCTCCTTGTAATGAGCAAGGTCAAGGACTGTCACGAGGAAGATGCAATCTCATTCTTTTGCAATCATTGCACGGACAAGGGAATTCTCAATGTCATAAGTCGCCATGACATATCACACTTTGCTGACTTGGCGACCATAGTACATAAGTACTGTGCAATGGAAAGTGCCTGGAAAACCCAAAAAAAATTCTAGGACCCTCCGGCTCTCACTAAATCCCCCGTCTGAACTAAAAGGGTGCGCTCTCGTAAGCCACCCAACCCAATTACAAAGAAGCCAAAGCCCTTCACAGGGCGTGGAACCGTACTAGAGGGATGGTTCAACCGGCCATGCAAAATGCACAGCACATCGGACGCCATACCAACACATTGCCTTAGAGCATGTTGAGTACTCCGGCAAGTGGCCAAGAACGGCGAGGATCTCCTCATTAACAATGCTGCAGAGCTCCATCCAACGAAGGATAACAATATAGTACTGACAGTCTTCGAGACTTTCGCCTCAAACAACAGGCGCAAGTGAGAGCTCCGCAGCTTCGCCGAAGTCTGCCACGTTGCAGCAATAAACCCATGGAACAACATGGCCATAACCTTCAACGCCAGCGACGAACCTCAATTCTGAACAGTCCGAACACTAGCCGCTTTGGTCCTTACTCCAATAGTGGACGAATTCCGGCTTACTAAAGTGCTGATGGATGGCAGCAGTGGATTAAACCTCATCTATGAGGAAACTCTTAACAAGATGGAAATAGATAAGAGCCGCATTGAGCAAAGTAGCACGACTGTCGGTGTCAAAACCGGCGGATCTCGGGTAGGGGGTCCCGAACTGTGCGTCTAGGCGGATGGTAACAGGAGACAAGGGACATGATGTTTTACCCAGGTTCGGGCCCTCTTGATGGAGGTAAAACCCTACGTCCTGCTTGATTGATATTGATATTGTGGATGTTACAAGAGTGGATCTACCACGAGATCAAGGAGGCTAAACCCTAGAAGCTAGCCTATGCTATGATTGTAAGGGTTGATGTTGTTGTCCTACGGACTAAAGCCATCCGGTTTATATAGACACCGGAGAGGGCTAGGGTTACATAGAGTCGGTTACAATGGTAGGAGATCTACATATTCGTATCGCCAAGCTTGCCTTCCACGCCAAGGAAAGTCCCCTCCGGACACGGACGAAGTCTTCAATCTTGTATCTTCACAGTCTTGGAGTCCGGTCGATGATAGTTCGGCCGATGATGGTGATCCGGCTATCCGGACACCCCCTAGTCCAGGACTCCCTCAGTAGCCCCTGAACCAGGCTTCAATGACGATGAGTCCGGTGCGCATATTGTTCGGCATTGCAAGGCGGGTTCCTCCTCTAAATAATTCGTAGAAGATTGTGAACACCAGGATAGTGTCCGGCTCTGCAAAATAAATTCCACATTCCACCGTAGAGAGAATAATATATACACAAGTTCAATCTGCTGACGTTTTTTGCGGCATGACGTCACACCACTACCAAGCCGTTACTTTAATCGTTTTTTACTTTACCACCTCAGCGCATTTAGCGAGGCGGTTTCCTTGGCACGTCTTGTCGAAGCAGAGATCGTGTTCCCCCTTATCCCGGGATTCTCATCAATACGGACGTGGGTAACCCAACCGCGCCCATCGCCTTGCCCCCTCTATCAAAGGCGAGTCCCGAACGGTCACGGAGACGGCTCTCGGTACTCTCCCTCTTTATAATGGGACCAAGGCTCGTTTCTTTTCTTCAATCCTCCATCGAATCCTCTCCCTGCTCCAAGTTCCAGCACCTAGAGCCCCAGATTCGAGCGCTTCGGACCTTCAATGATGTCCGGTTCCGACCTCCAGGGCCGGTGGATGCCCTCCTCTGTCACGGAGGAGGACGTGCTAAAGCTGCGGGAGGCCAAGTACCTGACTTACGAGATTTCGCACAGGTTGCCCACCCAAGGGCAAGCTATCCCCACCGCCAAGCCCGGCGAGTATGTTGTTTTTGTATCCCACCAACGTCGGGGTTTAGGCTTCCCGATGGATCCTTTTGTGAGAGGGCTCATGTTTTACTATGGGTTGGAATTCCACGACTTGGCTCCGGAGTCCATCCTCCATATCTCCGCATTTATTGTCGTCTGCGAAGCCTTCCTCCGCGTCACCCCTCACTTCGGCCTGTGGCTGAAGACCTCCAATGTGGCGCCGAAGATGATCGGGGGGCGTCAAGCGGAGTGTGGCGGGGCGGCCGTAAGTAGGAGGGCCAATGCCCCGTGGACCGCGGGCTCCTTCCAAGAGCAGCCCGGCCTGTGGCAGCAAGAGTGGTTCTATATCACCATTCCGAGGGGCAGCAGAAAAAAGCCGCCGCCCTTATTCCGCTCGGGACCTCCACGACGGTTAATGTCGTGGGTCAACCAAGGGCTCAACTGGGGGTCGTCAAAGGACGTGCCCCTACTGCAAGGCCGGATTCGAGATCTCCAAACGAGGGAGGTTGATATGATGGTGGTAATGCAGGTCATGCTGATTAGGCGTCTCCTGCCCTGCGAACGCCGCCCTCTCCGGCCGTGGGAGTTTAATCCGGAGGGCCCACGGATTCCTCAACACTTCATGGGTATGACACCCCTGGAGATGTACAAATTATTCTTCGGATCGCGAGAGGCGCGTCCGGAATTGACCGAGGATGCTGGCCTAAGCTGCAATCGCCCAGATACTCAAGTAAGTAGTTCCAAGTCCGGACATACCGTTTGTTTGCCTTTTGATGATTCGCCTTATGACCAATTTCCTTCTAAACAGGAGTGGATAGCGGAAGCAAAATTGATATGGTGTCCGGCCCCCCTCCCAGAGACCGCGCCGAATTCCGTGCTGGTCCGGATGCTGGAGGTTGCGCCTCCAGAGGAAGGTGAAGGGGAAAGTGGAAAAGATACTGCCTCGCCTAAGGAGGCTCTTGAAAGAGGGGGGATCGAAAATCCCTCCCTCCAAGGGGAGAAAAGGAGTGCCTCCGAGGACCCGGGGGCCAAAGCCCCTAAACGGGGGAAGAAATCTTCGCCAGAGGGTCCTGCGTCCGGGGAGGCCCCGGCCGCACAGTCTCCCTTAAAGAATCAGCCCTCCAACGAGCCGTAAGTAGAAAGAGAGGAGTTTTATAATAAGGGACATCCCTTTTTGTGCTTCTGAGGATAACTAGAGTTTTTAATTTGTAGTTCGGATCTCTGTCCTTCGCAAATGAGCTCGTCTTCGGGGGACCTTCGTCCGGAGATGATGGAGAGCGAGACGCCTCCGTCCGGGGCACCGTCGGATAGGGCGGACGAGCCTGAAGTGTCGTCAAGGAGGGAGCCCCCGGGTTTGGCGAAGCCGGATAGTTCGGCGCCAACTGGTGTACGGCTGAAGGATCTACTTGAGAAGGCATCTATCTCAGAAGATCACCACGCATTGATAAGTGTGGTGATTGAAAGGATTTCGTCCGCCGAAGGCGGACTGCATAATGCCGCCAGGAGTTTGCTGGCGGGGTTTGAGGTATGTAAAAATGACACACCTTTTGACAGTTTTGCATGTAGAATGCGCCCTTTATAGATAGTAGCCCCTGAGACTCGGTAGGTTGTCGAAAGTGACAGCGTGCCGAGGATCAAAATCGCAGGTTTAAATTTTCGCCGTGCCTATGTAGGTGGCTGGTCGTCCGGGGGCCAGCCGGACTGAGGGAGTTGCTGAACTAAAGCGGCAACTCGCCGTTGCGGATGCGGACATCACGCTGGTCAACAGGCGACTTGATGAGTCGCAAGGTAATTGTTTCTTTGCGGTCACTTGGTAAGGGAGCTGAAGTCAGCTCTTTACAACATGTGTGTGAAATGCAGATAGTGCCGCTGCTGTGGAGAGCCTTTGGGCCGAACTTGCTCAAGCCAAGGAGCAGGCCAGAAGGAGTAATGCGACGGCCTCGAGGGCGGTCGAGGAGTTAGCGGCCGAAAGGGCCGCACACTGCCGAAGCAGGGAAGAGATGGCCGAAATGGCCGTGAAGTTAAAAGATGCTATCGACCGCAATGAGGCTCTTGGGAAGGAGCGCCTATCGGGGCAAGAAGACCTGGGAAAGGCCACCGCCGAAGCCAAGGATGCCCGCTCTGCAATGCGGGCTATAAAGGAAGAGCTGTGCCAGGCCGAAGACATTGTAGCTTGCAAGCCTTTTCTGCTGCGCCGAAGGTTTACGGATCCAAAGTATGCTCAGCTGGGCCAACTGTGGGGTCCAGAGGACCCTTATATGGACTTAGCAGCGAGTGCGGCGGATGCCGTTGTGCATTTTCGAAGCCAGAAGGATCACAAGACGGAAGAGCTGTTTTGGTCTCAATTCCATAGTCCGGAGCGTTCACTTCCGCTGACCGACTGTTTGGCCGAGTGGGCTGAGCTAAATAGGTTGTCCGAGCTTGCCATGACGGATATCGTGACCCATGTCTGGCCGGATAGGCCCAAGCCAAAGAGTTACTTTGGCTTATTGCAGCAATTTCTTGGGGCGGTGCCGCATATCAAGGCGATGAAGCAGTCGGCCTGCATAGAGGGTGCGCGGATGGCACTCGCCTGTGTGAAGACACATTAGACAGAGATGGATGCCACCGCTGTTGCGACCCCGGGTTCGGACGATAGACGGTTACCCACCGAGCATTATTTTGGCGAAGTGCTGCGTGGTGCTCGTGTAATAGAGTTGCAGTGCTCAAAAAATGTTACGTTCAAATGAACGTTTTATGTTGTAAGACAATATTTATGATGTAAGCGCCTTTTATACTTGTGCGTTCAAGTAATAGAATATCTCCTATGCGGCCGTTTATGTATACATGTGTATAACCTGAAAGATGGCAGTCGTTGGCTTCAGCCCCCACGCACAAGGTGCGGGGGTGTTTGCAAAAATAGCGCGTTTGCACACTTAATCCGACGTCTCGGTCCTGTAAAGGAGGTGGTAGCGTAGCAAACGAGGCAACCGGACTATAATGCTTTATTACTTTCACTTAGCCATGGGAGTTCGAGGGTGGGGCTACGACATAGCCCCTGGGGCACCGTGCTCTCCGAATTTGGGGCGCGTATGTGCCTGACCGGGAAACGGCCCTTCGTCAAAACGGAGGAATTCTAAACATTCCCTAGGTCGATCAAGTGGTTGACCAGTCTCTCGCTGTATCATGACAGTCAGTTTTCGGCTTTCTCTACTGAGGTGCTCGCCCAGCCGAACTGGGGCACAATCGCAGTAGTTCTCCTGGTGCCGCGTTAGCCGATGATACGGAACGTAAGGCAGCAAAACACAGGAGCCGGGAAAACCCAACATTTTTCCAAAGACATGATTCGGAGTTGATGCATATAAGGCCTAACTCGAGACGCCGAACACTCCCGAAGGTGTTCGATCTTTACAATAGCGGGCAGAACAATGCCCTAAGCCCCTTGTGTCAAGGTACGGGCAAGTTCTTCTGACGCGGCCGATGCCAAAACGCCAGACTCCACTCTAGTTATAATGAGAAACCAGGGGATTATAGCAACAAGAGACAGTAAGAAAGGTTTACGTAGGGTCTTAGTCTGAAAAGAGTCCTTGCAACGGGTCCCTACTACACGTCTGTGCCTGTGTCTCCGTTGTCCCGTATCCTGGACGGGTGTGCACGTTGTTCATCTGTAAAAAGAGAGGAACTTAGTTTGAAAAGAAATCGTGCAAAAAAGTACATAAAAAATTGAAATATGAATTCAGAAAGCTGAGCCTGTGTGAGCTCATTATAGCTTATATACACAAACCCTTGTGAAGGGGTGTGCGGCTAGGTAGCCCCTAGCTTATTTATTCCGGACCCGTCCAGCCGTGTCCGAGGGCTTAGCCGGCCTTTTAATGAAATTTTGCCACGTGGACCGGGCATTTTAAGCGTAAGAGACGCGTAGTGTGGTATTGCGTTAAAGCGGACGAAAGCTTCACGTCCCAGTAGTGCTTGATAGCTACTTTTGAATGGGGCAACATGAAAGGTTAGCTTTTCTCGTCGGAATTTGTCAGGTGACCCAACACAACTTCTAGTAATAATGAACCTGTGCACCTGGCGTAAGGGCCTGGCGCTACTCCTTTGAAGGAAGTGCGGCTATGTCGAATTGTAGTAGGGTCTATCCCCAACTTGCGGATTGTGTCCGGATATAGCAGGTTTAAGTCACTGCCGCCGTCCATCAGAACTTGCGTAAATCGCAGTCCGTCTATTATGGGATCCAATACCAGAGCAGTCCATCCTGCGTTCCGGATACTTCTGGAATAATCCAGATGGTCGAAAGTGATTGGTTTTGACATCCAATCTCGGTGTTCCACTGGGGTGGACCGTGCGACACTTGTCTTAGCGAGTGCCGTGTTGTATTTCCGTACTATCACATGAAGTGGGTTTACTGCTTTGACTTCTTGTGGGAAAGTCTTCTGACCTCCGGTGCTCTGCTGGTGGGGTTTGTCATCGTCCTCGCTTGGCGCATCGAGCCCCTTGTGTTCGGTGTTGAGTCTGCCGGACTATTTAAAAACCCAACAATTTCGGTTGGTATGGTTTGCAGGCCTTCCGGAGGTACTGTGGATTTGACATATCCGATCCAAAATTTTGTTTAAGTTGGATAGTTCGTCACTGTAGTCCTTAAGAGGCAGTGTTTTATTGTTTGGCCGCGAGCTTTTGAATCCGGCATTGACCGCCGTGCTCTTTGGGCTTTTTTCTTTATTCCGGCACTGATCTTTCCTGCGTTGTGATTTTCCGTTTCCATCTCTAATCTCGGATGTACTCGGGTCGCTGGTGCTGCATCTTGCTAGCCAGCTGTCTTCTCCTGTGCAGAAGCGCGTCATGAGGCTTGTTAGCGCGGCCATTGTTCTTGGCTTCTCTTGGCCGAGGTGTCTGGCGAGCCATTCGTCTCGGACGTTGTGTTTAAAAGCTGCTAAGGCTTCCGCGTCCGGACAGTCGACTATTTGGTTCTTTTTGGTAAGGAACCTGTTCCAGAATTTGCGCGCTGACTCTCCGGGCTGTTGAGTTATATGACTTAGATCGTCTGCATCCGGAGGGCGGACATAAGTCCCTTGGAAATTTGCTCTAAACGCGCCCTCAAGCTCTTCCCAACTTCCAACAGTGTTTTCTGGGAGGCTTTTAAGCCAATGCCGAGCTGGCCCTTTGAGCTTGAGGGGTAGATATTTTATGGCGTGGAGATCGTCTCCTCTAGCCATGTGTATGTGTAGTATGTAATCTTCTATCCAGACTCCGGGGTCTGTTGTTCCGTCGTATGCCTCTATGTTTATGGGTTTGAACCCTGCTGGGAATTCATGATCCAGCACCTCATCGGTGAAACATAGCGGGTGTGCGGCGCCCCTGTATTTGGGTGTGCCGCTGTCTTCGAACACTTGTCGTGTTGTGTTACTTCCTGGGGCCCTCTTTTTTGGCCCGTAGATGGACCTAGTCAGGCCTTCTATCTTCCCAGGATCATAAGTCGGCTTGTGTGCAGCACCGCTTGTCGCTTTCGGCCTGTCATCTGGCCGTCTATCCGGCCAGGCGGCCTCTTTATTTTTTGGTTGTGAGGGCTCTATGGCTTCCTCGTCAAATTCTGGCAGCAGCTTGTGCTTCGGGTAGCTCTTTGTTTGATGGCCATTGCCATACTTGTCTTCGGTCTTGAGTACCTTGCTCCACTTCATTCTGAGTATGTCTTCCGCTGTTTTGAGCTTCCGTTTTTCCTTCTTCAAACTTCTTGCAGTGGCGACGAGTATTTTGTGAAGGTGCTTATGCTCCGGTGGTGTGTTCGGATTGTTGATTGCTCCGGGAAGGGGTTGATTATCCGGTTCGTCCTGTTCGGACGGTTGCTTGATTGCATGTTCGTCGTCCACTGGTTTGCCCTGCTCTATTGCTGGGTCGTTAGGAACGCTGCTTTGATCGAGGCAGGACTTAGGGCGGCGTTTACGTCACCGTTTAGGTTGTTTGTCGGCGGGATTATCCTCTGCCGCGTCCCGTTGTTCCTCGTTATCGCTTCCTTTTGGGGTGTCCACCATATATATGTCATGTGACGAGGTGGCCTTCCAGTGTCCTGTAGGCGCTGGTTCTTGATCGTCTCCGGCATCGTCGTCCATACCATCGATGTCTTCGGAGTCGTAGTTTAGCACGTCGGTTAGATCGTTAACAGTGGCTACGAATTGGGTGGTGGGTGGGTTTTGAATTTCTTCATCGTCCGCGTCCCAACCATACTGGCCGTAGTCCGGCCAGGGCTCTCCGGATAGTGAGAGATGCTTCAGCGAATTTAAGATGTCACCGAAGGGTGAGTGCTGAAAGATGTCCGCAGCGGTGGATTCCATGATCGGCGCCCAATCGGATTCGACTGGGAGGGGCGAAGGAGGTTCGGAGTCCGGCAGGGAGTCCGGCACCTCGGAGTCATGAGCTTTATGCGGGACAAGGTCCGTGTTCGGCTCCATCGCCGTGGAAGTTGCGGCTCCCGAGGCGGTGTCCAACCAGCCATCCTCGATCTGCGTGATCGGCTCCGGACTATGGGTCGGAGTGGATTCATGTGCAGCCTCCAAGGTATTGTCCAGCGGCAGAGTTAGGTCGTGCCTGTCGTGATAGTGCGGCACACTCGGCTGTGGCTCGGATCCATCGAATATCAAGTCCCCGCGGATATCGGCCGTGAAGTTTAGGCTTCCAAATCTGACCTGATGGCCAGGGGCGTAGCTTTCGATCTGCTCCAGATGGCCAAGTGAGTTGGCCCGCAGTGCGAAGCTGCCGAATACGAAGATCTGTCTGGGGAGAAAGGTCTCACCCAGGACTGCGTCGTTATTGATTGAAGAGGCCATCAAGCCTATCAGTGACGACACAGAGGAACTCTCAATGAAAGCACCAATGTCGGTGTCAAAACCGGTGGTTCTCGGGTAGGGGGTCCCGAACTGTGCGTCTAGGCGGATGGTAACAGGAGACAAGGGACACGATGTTTTACCCAGGTTCGGGCCCTCTTGATGGAGGTAAAACCCTACGTCCTGCTTGATTGATATTGATATTGTGGATGTTACAAGAGTGCATCTACCACGAGATCAAGGAGGCTAAACCCTAGAAGCTAGCCTATGGTATGATTGTAAGGGTTGATGTTGTTGTCCTACGGACTAAAGCCATCCGGTTTATATAGACATCGGAGAGGGCTAGGGTTACATAGAGTCGGTTACAATGGTAGGAGATCTACATATCCGAATCGCCAAGCTTGCCTTCCACGCCAAGGAAAGTCCCCTCCGGACACGGGACGAAGTCTTCAATCTTGTATCTTCATAGTCTTGGAGTCCAGTCGATGATGATAGTCCGGCCGATGATAGTTCGGCCGATGATGGTGATCCGGCTATCCGGCCCCCCCCTAGTCCAGGACTCCCTCAACGACCTTCAGGGGAATCATCCCTAGTCGGGAGGCCCGATGCGCAGGGAAAATCACATTGGATGTGGTATTCGGCACACCCGAGAATGATAGGTCCGAAGAAATCACATTCCAAGTGGCCCCATTTAGCAGTGGATACCACGCCCTTTTGGGGCGAGACGCATTCACAAGATTCCAAGCTATACCCCATTACGGGTACATAAAACTCAAGATGCCGGGGCCCAATGGGATCATCACTCTAGCTAGTCATCCGGACATAGCACTCGGTGCCGAAAATAAAACTGCCGCAGTAGCCCTAGAGGCATTATCCGAAGCCCTCGCGGCCGAAAAGTTAACTGCGCTGCGTTCCGCAGTGAACAGGAACGACGTGATACTCAACAAATAACCCAAGTCCACCTCTTTCAAGCCCGAAGAGGAAATAGTCAAATTCCAGGTCCACCCAACAGACCCTACAAAAATGGCATCAATTGGGGCACAGCTGAACCCCACAATAGACGCCGTACTCCGAGAGTTCCTGCGCAAGAATTGGGACATTTTTGCCTGGCATCCTTCAGACATGCCAGGTATCCCACGCAGGCTGGCCGAACATAGCCTAAACATACTAAAGGGATATAAGCCGGTCAAACAGACTCTTCGGCACTTTTCAGAACCCAAGCGACAAGCCATGGGATAGGAGCTAGTCAAGTTACTTGAGGCCTGTTTCATTAGAGAAATAAAACATCCGGACTGGCTAGCAAACCTGGTGATGGTACCAAAGAAGGACAAATCCTGGCGCCTATGTGTCGATTTCAAAGACCTTAATAAGGCTTGCCCTAAGGATCCCTTCCTCCTCCCCCGCATCGATCAAATTATCGACACTACCGCAGGACATGATGTATTGTGTTTCCTCGATGCATACTTCGGATACCATCAAATCAAGATGGTGGAGTCCGATCAAACTGCAACGGCATTTATCACTCCATATGGTCCCTTCTGTTTTAACACCATGCCTTTCGGGCTCAAAAATGCCAGTGCAACCTATCAACGCATGATTCAGACATGCCTGGAAACACAAATCGGCAAAACAGTGGAGGCTTACGTAGACGACGTGGTCATTAAAACAAGACACGTCGAATCATTAATAGACGACTTGAGGCTTACGTTTGACAATCTCCGAACATACGACATCAAGCTCAACCCGGAGAAATGCGTTTTCGGCGTACCAGCCGAAAAACTCTTGGGCTTTATTGTATCTAATAGAGGAATCGAAGCAAATCCGGCTAAAATCCGAGCTCTGTAACAGTTGGCTACCCCAATAGACCTCAAGAAAATCCAGAAATTAACTGGACGTGTGGCCGCCCTAAGCCGTTTTATCTCCTGATTAGGAGAAAAGGCGCTACCTCTTTATCGCCTTCTTCGACGCACCGAACACTTCGAGTGGACGGATGCGGCTACGGCAGGGCTGGAGGAAATAAAAGCCCTCTTGGCCACCAATCCAATTCTGGCAGTGCCAAATGTTGGTGAACCCATGTTGCCATAGATAGCTGCAACACACTAGGTTCTAAGCGCAGTGCTCGTCGTCAAACGAGAGACAGATGGACATAAGTTCTGGCTTCAAAAGTCGGTATACTACGTATCCACTGTCCTCACTCCATGAAAATCATGGTACCCACATTATCAAAAGATAGCGTATGCAGTCTTCATGGCTTCCCAAAAACTACAACACTACTTTCAAGAGTGTTCAATCACGGTGGCCTCCGAAGTACCACTCAATGACATAATAAATAACTGCGACGCCACGGGCCGGATTGCTAAATGGGCTATCGAGCTCCTCATGTTCGACATTATATACAAACCACGACGAGCCATTAAGTCACAAGTACTGGCTGACTTCATCGCCGAATGGACAGAAGCCGAACTCCCTAAAGAGTATGGCGCATACTCCAATTGGATCATGCACTTTGACGGCTCTAAGATGCTGGCGGGTCTAGGGGCAGGCGTTGTCTTGACATCCCCCACAGGAGATACAGTCCAATACGTATTACAGATACTATACATAGATTCCAACAATGCAGCCGAATACGAGGCTCTGTTGCACGGTCTTCGGATGGCGGTCTCCATGGGAATCCAACGCCTAGAAGTGCGTGGGGATTCGAACCTCACAATATCTCAAATAAATGGAGACTTTGACGCCAAGGACCCAAAAATGGCGGCCTACCGCAATGCCGTTCTTAAAATGTTAGCTTGGTTCGAGGGGCTTGAATTCCACCACATGGTAAGAGAAAACAATCAAGCGGCGGATATCCTCGCCCGCATCAGCGCTAAGCGCGACCCCGTCCCACCCAACATCTTCATGGAAAGGCTATTCAAGCCATCCGTGGTGTGGGAAGGGGAGACCGACAATATCAGTCCGGATCCAAAGACAACCCCCGACTCCGAATACTCTGACATAATCGGAGGCTCTGCCACCGAGATAACACCGTCAACCCACGTGATTATGGCTATAATATCCCCGTGGACGGAACCCTTCTTAGCCTACCTAAATAGGCAAGAACTCCCTGAGGACCAAAATGAGGCACGTTGCATTGTGCGACGCTCTAAAGCCTACAAGGTCCACGGGGGAGAGCTTTATAAGAAACACGCGATTGGAGTTCTCCAAAGGTGCATCTCCGAAGAGGAAGGACGGCAACTTTTGGCAGAAATTCATGTCGGACTCGGCGGCCACCACACCACAGCTCGGGCCCTTGTAAGCAAGGCCTTCCGTACAGGTTTCTACTGGCCGACAGCCCGAGCGGACGCACAGGACCTTGTCCAACATTGCGTCGGTTGCTAGCTCTTTGCCAATCAAAGCCATATGCCGCCTACCGCTCTTCAAACAATCCCCATAACTTGGCCATTTGCGGTCTGGGGGCTCGATATGGTTGGACCCCTTAAAGGAGGAAGCCATAATAAAAAATACTTGTTGATTATGGTAGATAAGTTCACCAAATGGATAGAGGCCAAGCCAGTTAAAACGGCCGAATCCGGACTAGTGATAGACTTTATATCCGGAGTCGTACACCGTTACGGTGTCCCCCACAGGATCATCACTGATAATGGCTCCAACTTTACAGCCGACAGGTGAAAACTTGGTACAGAAATATGGGAATTAAGCTCGATTATGCCTCTGTCTATCACCCCCAAACAAATGGTCAAGTCGAACGAGAAAATGGTCTTATTATGAGCGGCATCAAACCCAGACTAGTGCGATCCTTGAAGGAATCAGATTCGCACTGGGTTGAGGAGCTCGACTCCGTACTATGGGGGCTGCGGACCATGCCAAATCGCACCACCGGATATACACCATTCTTTATGGTGTACGGCGCAGAGGCGGTGTTGCCCTGCGACATTATTCATGACTCGCCTCGAGTGCGCATGTACGAAGAGAAAGAAGCCGAGCTAGATCAGCAGGATAGTTTAGATGCCCTGGAGGAGGAACGTGGCGACGCGAAGGCCTGTTCCACATTTTATTAGTAGCAGGCGCGAAGGTATCAAAGCAAAGAATTACGGGCCAAAACCTACAACATTGGCGAACTCGTTCTGCGCCTACCGGAGAAGAAAAAAGGACAAACTCAAGCCCAAGTGGGAGGGTCCGTTCATCATAGACAAAGTTCTCATCAGAGGGGCGTACCGCATGCATGATGCATCAGACAACCGACTCGAGCCGAACCCATGGAACGCAGCCAGACTCTGAAGATTCTACGCCTAGTGCCTAACTCCGTGTTCGTTCCCCTATCTTCGTTTATCTTTTTTTATACCCTCCTCATTTATTTCTTTTCTTTTTATATATAGCCTTAAACGCTTTAAGTGCGCTTCGACCGCACACTCCTGCCACACTATGTGTGTTCAGTATACCTGGGGGCTTCTTACACAGAAGCTTAATATAAATTATCTTCTGGGCTTTATGCCCACCACATATGCGTCATTTCTCCACATGTGCCTTTTTTCACCATTATATGCATCGATATGACTTAAGTTTTGGCCAAGATGGGTTGCCTAGCTCTTGTGTTTATGCCCTACATTCCCGCTAATTCGGCTAGGGCATAAGGGGAGCACCTCTGCGATTGTTACTGCCGGGTCAGCCGGATGTGTACCTCAGATTAGGTGAAGCCGAAAGCTAGCGTTCTTAAGGGAATATTCGGTCGGTGAACAAAAGATGTCTTTTACTTATTAAAAAAAACATGCCCCCAGATGTTTATATCTTGTGTTATTTTTTGCAGTTTGGACATGCACATTAATGCATGCACACCCAGAGAAAGGAACCCTTAACGGAACTATTCTCCCTGGAAGATGTTTCTTACTACCCATGTAATATAACATAACTAGTTGGGTACTTGTCTGTTCAAGCACTTATGACCCCTATGCCTGGTTTCTACGCGTACCCCGGTTTTTGCATAACTGAGCGGGTATTCGGATACACTCCGGACTGTCGGGTCCGGAGGTCGAAGCGAAAAGGTTGGCCAAGACAAATGATTTACAATCTGGCTAGGGACAAATGTGTCCTTCGAAGTACAAAGTCACTTAGACTGGCTAAATTCTTCTTCTATACCATCCAACATGTTGTCTAGCCTACAGTCCTGTTGGGAATACCTAGCGGCTAATGCTACCTATTCATACACCAGATGTACAGGGATCTCCTTCCCATATGACCCGACAGGTCCGACCTCGGCCATGTGGTTCGAGTCAGCCTTGGTATATCGTGTCTTCACCATGGCCCAGGCTTCCCTTGCGCCTTGTCGGCAGGCTGATATCTTCCATAATCGGAAGCACTGCCGTGCTCCCTTGAGCATATCTAGAAGCTCTCCATACCTCCTTGCAGGGAGACGGATGTCCATAAGGCTTGGGAAATACCCTGCATCACCTGCCGAACTTGTTCTTGCAGTTGTGAGAGCTCCTGCAGGAGATCGCCGGCAGACCCAGGCATCTGCTCGTCGGGATGACCTGTTAACATACCTACAGACATAATTCTGTTAGCAAGCTTCTCCGCCGAACATTATAATGGTTCATTAGAGCATTTACTGAATATGCTACACCGAAGCCTCCTGTTCTCCTTTACGGAGTCCGCAAGCTGGGCCCGAACATCCTTTAATTCGACGTACAGTCGGATGTTCGCGTCCTGGAGAGTATTTTTCTCCTTTATAACCTTGGTAAGCACACGCTCGCCAGCCTTTAGCTGTCGTCGAACATGTTGCTCACCCTCTTGTACGATCTCCGGATTGCCTCCGGGATTGTCTGCAGAGTCTATTGTTAGAACTGCATTCATGCCGTATACTAAAACTGGTACATGCCATGACATTATTTACGTTCAAAGCAAATACTACCAGATGGGGCCTTCGCAGACTCCTCCATTACGGCAAGTGTGGCCCGCAGTTGGGCTTTGCACTCCTCCAGCTCTTTAGACAGCTGGGTATTTTTCTCTGTCAGAACCTATGCACACGACGATCCTTAAATCAGTTGTGCCAACTATTTCAAGTCTCAGGGGCTACTGATATACATACTTATCAAATTTTCTTACATGTATATCCTTTACATACTGGTCCATGGCCCTGGCGAGGCCACCTTGAGCAGCCCGGATGTACGCCTCCCCTGCGTTGAAGGCATCGAACGCCTCTTCAAAGAAAGTAGGGTCGCGTAGTGTGGCCCGTCGGCGCCTATGATTCATGGCACTCTCCACTTTGGAGCGGAGAATCTATCCGCATCCTCTGTTGGAGGATCGTCCGTGTTGACCTTCACCCTTGAGCCCAGCCTCGGAGTCTAGCTGGTGGAGGCGTGACTGACAGGCTCTCCGGATTCAGTCTGGTGAGCGCTCTTTCTGTCAAAAGACAATGGACATTGTTATACTTTAACGAGGATAATTTTGTGGCAGGTTTTTAAACATACCTTTGCAACGGCGTCTCGGTCCTGATCGCCTTCCTTTTAAGCCTACCCGGCTTCGGTACCCCTTGTTGGCGAGTCACTGGGGGTTTGGCTTGGCGCCCCGATGGCCTTCCCTGTAAGGCGCAATACATATGCGGTAGGTGAAGTGTAGAGAGGGAATCCTTTTTGGAAGTCTAGACTCTGGCTTTACTTACCTGGGATACAGGGAGTAGGCCAGGATAATCGGCTGTAATAGCCACCATCACACCATCGCAGCTTAACTGATAAAATATCCTGTCGATGAGCTCCACAAATATGTCCGGATCTTCTTTGAGTCCGGGGTCGAGAGCTCCGTTGAGGTCCTCCGACTATGGGGATGGGCTGTCAACATCCTTCATAGCTCTTCGCAGTTCCTGCTATGAATTGACAAAGTAAGCATTCATGCTAAAAATATAGGAAAGACTGGAATAAAAGCGACTCACCCAGCTTGGGGGGTTGTACATGGAGAATCCATCCTGTGGCTTAATACAGATGAAGTCCTCCTCTTCTCCTTTGTATAAATCGGACAGTATTTTCGCCAGAGCGGCGGGAGAGTCCGGACCTTTACGGCCGCAGCGGGTGGCATCATCTTCCCCATTGAAGTGCCACATGGGTATTCCCCGATATTGAAGTGGCTGCACTCCCCGCAGTATACATATGGACATGACTTCAATTATTGCCAGTCCTGATTTGGCCAGCGTATTTATCCTACTCATCAGGAATAGGATCTCTCTGTTATCTCCCTGATATTGAAGTGGTAGCATTTCTTCAACGGAGCATTTACAAACTTGGGAAGGCCTTTCCGGATAGGGTCCGGAAGAGGGACATCCTCCATGTAGAACCACTCCGAAGGCCAGTCTTCGGACGTCTTTTTCGGGGTACCGGATAGGTATTCGGTCCCGGCAATCCGCCATATTTCGGCTCCGACCACTTGATATACCGACACCTCTTGAGTGCAGGGTACGAGGCAGAATAGCCTCTTCCACAGCTCGAAATGGGCTTCGTAGCCCAGAAATAGCTCGCAGAGGGCAACGTAGCCTGCGATATGCAATATTGAGGCTGGGGTGAAGTTATGCAGCTGGAGGTCGTAGAACTCCAGGAGCCCGCGGAGGAAAGGATGGACTGGAAATCCGAGTCCCCTCAACAAATAGGGGACGAAGCATACCCGCTCTCCCTTGGATGGGTTTGGATAGCTCTCCGCTTGCTCCCCGCCATTATAAGTAGCTAGTCCAGCTCGGACGGGGACCATGTACGCAGGCGGAAGAAACCCCTTGGTCTGCAACTCTACTAATCGGCTGTGGGGGACATAACACTTCTCCCAATCGCCTGGCCTAGTGCTACGAGAGCGGGAGGATGAACCGCGACAACCAGCCATAGTGGTATGGATTTTTCTGGGCGCGCTTTGATGAATACTCGCTGGGAGGAGATGGTATGATTTGGATCTGAGGATCCCCGTCTCTTTAAATAGACGATTTACTTACATGGTCAGGGTGGCAAATATAAAAATGCCCCGACTTCTCGCATTTGCTCGACACATGGATATAGCCATTATTGCAGCACAGAAGCCGAGGAATGCAATATTGAAGGGAAGCCTGACACTGCTCGTTACAATAGGTACTCTGGAGAATTTGGAGAAGAACTCGCCTTGCAATGCCGAAGACAATCTGCGTGTCGGATTCATCGTCGTTGAAGCCTAGTTCAGGGGCTACTGAGGGAGTCATGGATTAGGGGGTATCCGGACAGCCGGACTATATACTTTGGCCGGACTGTTGGACTATGAAGATACAAGATTGAAAACTCCGTCCCGTCTCCGGATGGGACTCTCCTTTGCGTGGAAGGCAAGCTTGGCGATTCGGATATGTAGATCTCCTTCTCTGTAACCGACTCTGTGTAACCCTAGCCCCCTGCAGTGTCTATATAAACCGGAGGGTTTAGTCCGTAGGACAACAACAATCATAATCGTAGGGTAGCTTCTAGTGTTTAGCCTCTTCGATCTCATGGTAGATCAACTCTTGTAATACTCATATCATCAAGATCAATCAAGCAGGAAGTAGGGTATTACCTCCATAGAGAGGTCCCGAACCTGGGTAAACATCATGTCCCCCGCCTCCTGTTACCATTAGCCTTAGACGCACAGTTCGGGACCCCCTACCCGAGATCCGCCGGTTTTGACACCGACAGCGGAGGCTGCCCCGGCAAGGGTCTTGCTGTGGGAGTCCACCTCGCCCTCTCTGCTTCTTGTGTTTCCGGCATTGGCATTGCCTGACTGTCTTCTGGCTTCGGCCTCCCTCCTCTGCCCTGTTAAGTGTGGTCGCGGGCGCGGTTCTGACTGCCCATGCATAGGTAAAGGGGTACAAAGTAGAGCCCCTACTTCTGTACACCGACAGAGTGTTTCCGGTTATTTAAACCAATGGTAAACACCATGGCATGTTTGAAAACTAGGCAGTCCGGTCAAAGTTGCTTGATCAGACAAATTGTATTCGGGGAGTTATGTCATATTACATTTGATCATAAGAAACATCTTCCAGAGAGAATAGTTCCGTTAAGGGTTCCTTTCTCTGGGACAGCATGCGTTTTTTGCGCATACATAAACTGTGATGCGAGAAATCACAGTACACTTTATAATTTGGGGCGTATATTCTAACATGGGTAGTTAATCTCTTGTCCACCGACCGATCATTCCCTTAAGAACACTAGCTTTTGGCTTCACCCGTCTAAGGTACACATCCGGATAACCCTGTTGTAACAATCGCAGAGGTGCTCCCTTTATGCCCAAGCCGAACAAGCGAGAACATAGGGCATAAGCACAGGAGCCAGGCAACCCAGCTTGGCAAAAACTTAAGTCATAAAGGTGCATATAATGGCGAAGACAGGACGTATATGAGTAGACAACACATATATACAACGAGCTTGACACTCCAAAATAATAATCAGAATAAGCTTCTGTAACAAGAAGCCCCCATGTGATATGGGGCATGTACATTTAATGATGTATATCCCGTTAGTGTGTGGTTGATCCGAACACTGGTAAAGTTGTATGAAAACTTAATAAAAGAAAAAAAAGGAGGGGTGAGAGGGAGAAAAGACGAAAAAAAGTTACAAGTGTGGATTTAGCGTGTAGAATCTTTGGAGTCGAGCGGCGTTCCATGGGTTTGGCTCCAAACGATTATCTGACGTGTTGCGAAGGCGATAGGATCCTCCAGTGAGAACTTCATATATGATGAAGGGGCCCTCCCATTTGGGATTGAGCTTGTCCTTTTTCTTTTCTGGTAGGTGATAACCCACAAGTGTAGGGGATCGCAACAGCTTTTGAGGGTGAAGTACAACCCAAATTTATTGATTCGACACAAGGGGATCCAAAGAATATTCTTGAGTATTAGCAGTTGAGTTGTCAATTCAACCACACCTGGATAACTTAGTATCTGCAGCAAAGTGTTTAGTAGCAAAAGTGGTATGATAGTAATGGTAACAGTAGCAACAGTATAGATAAATGTTTTTGGGTTTTTGGAGTATATGTAACAGTAGCAACAGAAAAGTAAATAAGCGAAGAACAATATGTGAAAAGCTCGTAGGCAATGGATCAGTGATGGATAATTATGCCGGATGCGATTCCTCATGCAATAGTTATAACATAGGGTGATATAGAACTAGCTCCAATTCATCAATGTAATGTAGGCATGTATCCGTAAATAGTCATAAGTGCTTATGGAAAAGAACTTGCATGACATCTTTTATCCTACCCTCCCGTGGCAGCAGGGTCCTTACGGAAACTAAGGGATATTAAGGCCTCCTTTTAAGAGAGAACCGGACCAAAGCATTAACACATAGTGAATACATGAACTCCTCAAACTACGGTCATCACCAAGAAATATCCCGATTATTGTCACTTCAGGGTTGTCGGATCATAACACATAATAGGTGACTATAGACTTGCAAGATAGGATCAAGAACACACATATATTCATGAAAACATAATAGGTTCAGATCTGAAATCATGGCACTCGGGCCCTAGTGACAAGCATTAAGCATAGCAAAGTCATAGCAACATCAATCTCAGAACATAGTGGATACTAGGGATCAAATCCTAACAAAACTAACTTGATTACATGGTAAATCTCATCCAACCCATCACCGTCCAGCAAGCCTACGATGGAATTACTCATGCACGGTGGTGAGAGTCATGAAATTGGTGATGGAGGATGGTTGATGATGACGACAGTGACGAACCCCCCTTTCCGGAGCCTCGAACGGACTCCAGATCAGCCCTCCCGAGAGAGATTAGGTCTTGGCGGCGGCTCCATGTCGTAAAACGCGATGAAACTTTCTCTCTGATTTTTTTCTCCCCAAGACGGAATATATGGAGTTGGATTTGAGGTCGGAGGAGGTCCAGGGGCCCCACGAGATAGGAGGCCGCACCCTAGCTGAGAACTTGTGTGTACACCTTCACCATAGCTGAGAACTTGCCTATCCATACCTACCCCCCTTTCTACTATAAGTCTTAGGACCATGACAGTTGGCGCCCACCATGGGGCAGGTGTCTTAGTGACTTGTTGGTGAAGTTGCGATTTTTCCGATCCCCATCATCATGGTTTCTGGCGGTGGATTGGCCGAGGGCTGCGAGCTCCGACTCGGCGCGCTTGTCTTCATCACCGACTGCTACGTCTTGAGCTAGCGTTGGTTTTCCCCGAAGAGGAGAGGGTGATGTAGCAAAGTGTAGCGTAAGTATTTCCCTCAGTTTTGAGAACCAAGGTATCAATCCAGTAGGAGGCTCCTCAAAAGTCCCACGCACCTACACAAACAAACTGAGAACTCGCAACCAACGCAATAAAGGGGTTGTCAATCCCTTCACGGTCACTTACGAAAGTGAGATCTGATAGAGAAAGAATGATAAGATAAATATATTTTTGGTATTTTATAATATAGATGCAGAAAAGTAAAGATGCAAATCAAAGTAGATTGAAAGCAAATATGATAAGAGATAGACCCGGGGGCCATAGGTTTCACTAGAGGCTTCTCTCGAGAGCATAAGTATTACGGTGGGTGAACAAATTACTGTCAAGCAATTGATAGAAAAGCGAATAATTATGACGTTATCTAGGCATGATCATGTATATAGGCATCACGTCCATAACAAGTAGACCGACTCCTGCCTGCATCTACTACTATTACTCCACACATCGACCGCTATCCAGCATGCATCTAGTGTATTAAGTTCATAAGAACGGAGCAACGCATTAAGCAAGCTAACATGATGTAGAGGGATAAACTCATGCAATATGATATAAACCCCATCGTGTTATCCTCGATGGAAACAATACAATACGTGTCTTCAACCCTTTCTGTCACTGGGTAAGATAGCCGCAAGATTGAACCCAAAGCTAAACACTTCTCCCATGGCAAGAAAGATCAATCTAGTAGGCCAAACCAAACTGATAATTCAAAGAGACTTGTAAAGATAACTCAATCATACATAAAAGAATTCAGAGAAGATTCCAATATTATTCATAGATAAACTTGATCATAAACCCACAATTCACCGGATCTCGACAAACACACCGCAAAAAGAGATTACATCGAATAGATCTCCACAAGAGAGGGGGAGAACATTGTATTGAGATCCAAAAAGAGAGAAGAAGCCATCTAGCTAGTAACTATGGACCCGTAGGTTTGTGGTAAACTACTCACAACTCATTGGAGAGGCTATGGTGTTGATGTAGAAGCCCTTCGTGATCGATTCCTCCTCCGGCAGAGTGCCGGTGAAGGCTCCTAGATGGAATCTCGCGGATACAGAAGGTTACGAAGGTGTAAATTGTGTTTCGTGGTGCTCCTGAATGTTTTTGGGGTCCATGGATATATATAGGAGAAAGAATCACATCGGTGGACGCCCGAGGGGCCCACGAGACAGGGGGCGCGCCCTCCTATCTCATGGGGCCCTCGGAGATTTCTTGACTTGCACTCCAGGCTCTCCGGATCAGATTTGTTCCAAAAATAACGCTCCCGAAGGTTTCATTCCGTTTGGACTCCGTTTGATATTCCTTTTCTTTCAAATACTGAAATAGGCAAAAAAAACAGCAATATGGGCTGGGCCTCCGGTTAGTAGGTTAGTCCCAAAAATGATATAAATGTGTAGAATAAAGCCCTTAAACATCCAAAAGGGGTAATATAATAGCATGGAACAATAAAAATTTATAGATACGTTGGAGACGTATCAAGCATCCCCAAGCTTAATTCCTGCTCGTCCTCGAGTAGGTAAATGATAAAAGAGAATTTTTGATGTGGAATGCTACCTAGCATAATTCATAATGCAATTTTCTCCATTGTGGCATGAATGTTCAGATCCAAATGAATACAAAATAAAAGTTCATATTGACATAAGAAATAGTAATACTTCAAGCATACTAATCAAAGTAATCATGTCTTCTCAAAATAACATGGCTAAAGAAAGCTATCCCTACAAAATCATATAGTCTGGCTATGCTCTATCTTCATCACACAAAGTATTTAATCATGCACAACCCCAATGACGAGCCAAGCAATTGTTTCATACTTTAATAATTTCAAACTCTTTCAACTTTCACACAATACATGAGCGTGAGCCATGGACATAGCACTTTATGTGGAATAGAACGGTGGTTGTGGAGAAGACAAAAAGGAGAAGATAGTCTCACATCAACTAGGTGTATCAACGGGCTATGGAGATGCCCATCAATAGATATCAATGTGAGTGAGTAGGGATTGCCATGCAACGGATGCACTAGAGTTATAAATATATGAAAGCTCAACAAAAGAAACTAAGTGGGTGTGCATCCAACTCGCTTGCTCATGAAGACCTAGGGCATTTTGAGGAAGCCCATCATTGGAATATACAAGCCAAGTTCTATAATGAAAAATTCCCACTAGTATATGAAAGTGACAACATATGAGACTCTCTATCATGAAGATCATGGTGCTATTTTGAAGCACAAGTGTGGAAAAAGAGATAGTAGCATTGTCCCTTCTCTCTTTCTCTCTCATTTTTTTCTTTTTCTTTTTTTCCTTTTTCTTTTTCTCTTCTTTTTTTCTTTGGCCTTTTTTTTCTTTTTGGCCTTTCTCTTTTTTTTCTTTTTGTAAAGTCCGAAGTCTCATCCCGACTTGTGGGGGAATCATAGTCTTCATTGTCCTTTCCTCACGAGGACAATGCTCTAATAATGAAGATCATCACACTTTTATGGATTTACAACTCAAAGCTAGAACAAAATATGACTCTATATGAATGCCCCCGGCGGTGTACCGGGATATGCAATGAAACAAGAGCGACATGTATGAAAATTATGAAGGTGGCCTTGCCACAAATACAATGTCAACTACATGATCATGCAAAGAGCAATATGACAAAAGTAATGTGTGTCATATGAACGGAACGGTGGAAAGTTGCATGGCAATATATCTCGGAATGGCTATGAAAATGCCATAATAGGTAGGTATGGTGGATGTTTTGAGGAAGGAGTATGGTGGGTATATGGTACCGGCGAGAATTGCGCGGCACAAGAGAGGCTAGCAATGGTGGAAGGGTGAAAGAGTGCGTATAATCCATGGACTCAACATTAATCAAAAGAACTCATATACTTGTTGCAAAAATTTAGAAGTCATCAAAAATCAAAGCACTACGCGCATGCTCCTAGGGGGATAGATTGGTAGGAAGAGACCATCGCTCATCCCCGACTGCCACTCATAAGGAAGACAATCAATAAATAAAATTGTGCTCCAACTTCATCACAAAGCGGTTCACCATACGTGCATGCTACGGGAATCACAAACTTCAACACAAGAATTCTTCATAATCACCCAACTAGCATGACTTTAATATTACTAACTCCATATCTCAAAAAAATTATCAAGTATCAAGTTGATCATAGCATCCAATTCACTTCCTATGATAGTTTTTATTATACCCAACTTGGATGCTCATCATTCTAGGACCAACTTTGTAACAAAAGCAAATACCATGCTGTTCTAAAAGACTCTCAAAAAGATATAAGTGAAGCATGAGAGACTAGCAATTTCTTCAAAATTAAGACACCACCGCCATGCTCTAAAAACTATAAGTGAAGCACTAGAGCAAAAGCTATCAAGCTCAAAAGATATAAGTGAAGCACATAGAGTATTCTAGTAAATTCTAATCAAATAGGCTTCTCCCAAAAGGTGTGTTACAGCAAGGATGATTGTGGTAAACTAACAAGCAAATACTAATATAATACACGACGCTCCAAGCAAAACACATATCATGTGGCGAATAAAAATATAGCTCCAAGTAAAGTTACCAATGAACGAAGACGAAAGAGGGGATGCCTTCCCGGGGCATCCCCAAGCTTAGGCTTTTGGCTACTCTTGAATATCTTGGGGTGCCATGGGCATCCCCAAGCTTAGGCTCTTGCCACCCTTTATTCCATAGTCCATAAAGGCTTTACCCAAAACTTGAAAACTTCACAACACAAAACTCAACAGGAAATCTTATAAGCTCCATTAGTGAAAGAAAACAAAACCACCACATAAGGTACTGCAATGAACTCATTCTTTATTTATTTTGGTGTTAAATCTACTGTATTCCAACTTCCTTATGGTTTATAAACTAATTTATTAGCCATAGATGCATTGAAATAAGCAAACAACACACAAAAAACAGAATCTGTCAAAAACAGAACAGTCTGTAGCAATCTGTAACTAACGCAAACTTCTGGAACTCTAAAAATCCTACCAAAATAGGACGTACTGGAAAATTTGTCTATTGATCATCAGAAAAAAGAATCAATGCAAAATCACGTTTCTGTGATTTATTAAATTTTTCTCGTGAGCGCAAAGTTTCTGTTTTTCAGCAGAATCAAATCAACTATCATCATAGCTTATCCTATAGGTTCTACTTGGCACAAACACTAATTGAAAGATAAAAACACATCTAAATAGAGAGTAGATGCAAGGTTTATTCCTAAACAGGAGCAAAAACAAAGAACATAAAGAAAAATTGGGTTGCCTCCCAACTAGTGCTATCGTTTAAGGCCCCTAGCTTGGCATAAAAGCAAGGATAGATTTAACTAGTGCCATCTTTGGCACTAGATTCATAAGTAGCACGCATGATAGATTCATAAGGTAATTTGACTTTATTTCTTGGAAAGTGCTCCATGCATTTCTTTAAAGGGAATTGGAATCTAATGTTCCTTTCCACCAATCGTTCTAAGGAAAGATCTACCAAGAATAATAGGGCAAGAAAGATTGCAATCTATATCAAGAACGATAAAATCTACAGGCACCAAATTTCTATTAGCAACAATAAGAACATCATTGACCCTTCCCATAGGCTTTTTAATGGTGGAATCTGCAAGGTGCAAATTTAAAGTGCAATCATCAAGATCATGGAAACCTAGAATATCACATAAAGTTTTCCGAATCGTGGAAACACTAGCACCCAAATCACACAAAGCAAAGCACTCATAATCTTTAATTCTAATCTTTATAGTAGGTTCCCACTCATCATTAAGTTTTCTAGGTATAGAAACTTCCAAATTCAGTTTTTCATCATAATATTGCAACAAGGCATCAACGATATGTTTGGTAAAAGCTTTTTTAACTATAAGCATGAGTAGAATTAAAAACGGATTGCAACAAGGAAATACAACCTTTTAAAGAGCAATTATCATAATCAAATTCCTTGAAATCCGAGATAGTAGGTTCAGTATTAGAAGTTGAAGATTCTCCAATCTCTCTTTTACCAAATTTAACATCACGATCTAAAAAATCCGAATTTTTGGGACGGCTTCTAGGCAAAGTTGATTCATCATCACTCCCATAATCATCAAAATTCATCTTGAAAAACATAGATCTAATTGGAGACGCATCAATAACTTTAAGATCCTCATCATTATTTTCATGTAGACTAGAAGAACACGCTTTTATGAAGCTTTCTTTTTTAGCACGCAATCTAGTGGTTCTTTCCTTGCACTCGTCAATGGAGATTCTCATTACTTTCAGAGACTCATTGATATCATGCTTGGAAGAAGAAGATCCAAGTTTAAGAGAATTAACATCAAGCGAAAGTCTATCAATGTTCCTAGCCAAATCATCAACTTTAAGCAATTTTTCTTCAAGCAAGGCATTAAAATTCTTTTGAGAAATCATAAATTCTTTCACACTATTCTCAAAATCAGAGGGCATCTTATTAAAATTACCATAATTGTTAGAGGAATTACTAGGGAACGGTTTAGCATTAAAATTTCCTCTATAAGCATTGTTTCCAAAATTATTCCTACCAACAAAATTCACATCCATAGATTCATTATTATTCTCAATCAAAGAAGACAAAGGCATATCATTTGGATCAAGAGGAGTATTTTTAGTAGCAAACATCTTCATAAGTTCATCCATCTTTCCACTCAAAACATTGATTTCTTCTATAGCATGCACTTTTTTACTAGAAGATCTTTTGGTGTGCCATTGAGAATAATTAGCCATAATATTATCAAGCAATTTTGTAGCATCTCCTAACGTAATTTCCATAAACGTGCCTCCCACGGCCGAATCTAAGAGATTTCTAGAAGCAAAATTCAAACCGGCATAAATTTTTTGTATGATCATCCATAAATTCAAACCATGAGTAGGGAAATTGCGAAGCATCAATTTCATTCTTTCCCAAGATTGGGCAACATGCTCATGATCAAGTTGTTTAAAATTCATAATATCGTTCCTAAGAGTGATGATGTTAGCGGGAGGAAAATACTTAGAGATAAAAGCATCTTTGCACTTGTTCCAAGAATCAATACTATTTTGGGCAAAGACGAAAACCAAATTTTAGCACGATCTCTAAGTGAAAACAGAAATAACTTCAATTTGACAATATTGTTATCCGTATCTTTCTTCTTTTGCATATCACACAAATCAACAAAATTGTTTAGATGAGTAGCGACATCTTCACTAGGAAGGCCAGCGAATTGATCTTTCATAACAAGATTCAGCAAAGCAGCATTGATTTCACAAGACTCAACATCATTAAGAGGAGCAATCGGAGTACTAAGGAAATAATTATTGTTGGTATTCGAGAAGTCACACAACTTGGTATTAACTTGTGCCATGGCAACAAGTAATCCAACACACAAGCAAACAGAAAAACGGCAAGCAAAAAGAGAGCAGGAGATTGGAAGGAGAAGGCGAATAAAATGGCAAGGGTGAAGTGGGGGGAGAGGAAAACGAGAGGCAAATAATGTAAATGTGAGGGAGATGGGTTTGTGATGGGTACTTGGTATGTCTTGACTTGAGTGAAGACCTCCCCGGCAACGGCACCAGAAATCCTTCTTGCTACGTCTTCAGCTAGCGTTGGTTTTCCCCGAAGAGGAGAGGGTGATGCAGCAAAGTGTAGCATAAGTATTTCCCTCAGATTTGAGAACCAAGGTATCAATCCAGTAGGAGGCTCCTCAAAAGTCCCACGCACCTACACCAACAAACTGAGAACTCACAACCAACGCAATAAAGGGGTTGTCGATCCCTTCACGATCACTTACGAAAGTGAGATCTGATAGAGAAAGTATGATAAGATAAATATATTTTTGGTATTTTATAATATAGATGCAGAAAAGTAAAGATGCAAATAAAAGTAGATTGAAAGCAAATATGATAAGATATATACCCGGGGCCATAGGTTTCACTAGAGGCTTCTCTCGAGAGCATAAGTATTACGGTGGGTGAACAAATTACTATCAAGCAATTGATAGAAAAGCGAATAATTATGACATTATCTAGGCATGATCATGTATATAGGCATCACGTCCATAACAAGTAGACCGACTCCTGCCTGCATCTACTACTATTACTCCACACATCGACCGCTATCCAGCATGCATCTAGTGTATTAAGTTCATAAGAACGGAGCAACACATTAAGCAAGATGACATGATGTAGAGGGATAAACTCATGCAATATGATATAAACCCCATCTTGTTATCCTCGATGGCAACAATACAATACGTGTCTTGCAACCCTTTCTGTCACTGGGTAAGATCACCGCAAGATTGAACCCAAAGCTAAACACTTCTCCCGTGGCAAGAAAGATCAATCTAGTAGGCCAAACCAAACTGATAATTCGAAGAGACTTGTAAAGATAACTCAATCATACATAAAAGAATTCAGAGAAGATTCCAATATTATTCATAGATAAACTTGATCATAAACCCACAATTCATCGGATCTCGACAAACACACCGCAAAAAGAGATTACATCGAATAGATCTCCACAAGAGAGGGGGAGAACATTGTATTGAGATCCAAAAAGAGAGAAGAAGCCATCTAGCTAATAACTATGGACCCGTAGGTCTGTGGTAAACTACTCACAACTCATCGGAGAGGCTATGGTGTTGATGTAGAAGCCCTCCGTGATCGATTCCCCCTCCGGCAGAGTGCCCGTGAAGGCTCCAAGATGGAATCTCGCGGATACAGAAGGTTACGGAGTTGGAAATTGTGTTTCGTGGTGCTCCTGGATGTTTCCAGGGTCCGTGGATATATATATAGGAGAAATAAGCACGTCGGTGGACGCCCAAGGGGCCCACGAGACAGGGGCGCGCCCTCCTATATCGTGGGGCCCTCGGAGATTTCTTGAGTTGCACTCCAGGCTCTCCGGATCAGATTTGTTCCAAAAATAACGCTCCCGAAGGTTTCATTCCATTTGGACTCCGTTTGATATTCCTTTTCTTCGAAATACTGAAATAGGCAAAAAAACAGCAATATGGGCTGGGCCTCCGGTTAGTAGGTTAGTCCCAAAAATGATATAAATGTGTAGAATAAAGCCCATAAACATCCAAAAGGGGTAATATAATAGCATGGAACAATCAAAAATTATAGACACGTTGGAGACGTATAACCGACGACTCTGCCTAGCTTCAGGAAGCTCCCCTGGACATCGAGGCGCTCCGCATCCGAGGAGCGACGCACTTTCGCGCGTGCGTAAATGGTGTCCTTCTCCGGCAGCCGTCGACCCAGTACCGATCAGCTCCCGTAGTGTCTTCTCTCCCCGCTGTTCGTTGTTGCAAGCGATCCGGTCGGTCGCGGCTTCAGCGGTGGGTGAAACATGCGGTGGCTCGTCATTCGGCCACCCATCAAGCCGTGGCAATCGAGCCCGATGAAACTCTCTACAGCCTGTTCGACTGGCTCCGTCGAGACCGCATCCGAGTGCGACAGCAGCGACCCTGCGGCTTAAGTTTCGATGGTCGACGGACTGCGTAGTGTGCCTGGCTTCCGCCATGATGAAGACGGTGATGGTGGCGGCGATCCGTCGCTCGTTCACGAGGAGTACCGTACCGAACCTCTCTCTTCAAAGCAGAGAGAAGAACTTCATCGCCGCAACATGGATGCACTCCACACGCCCATTGTTGGATAAACCCCCGAGGTTCGGGCCTTGGAGGAGGTACGCCTGGCTAATTTGGCTGTGCGCACTCGACTGGAGAACCTCCAGCACGCACTCGATGAGCATGCTCGAGAGCGGATTCCTGAGTCCAGTCGATGACAAATTTTTCCGCCTCCACCTAAGGTATACCGCACTCCGATTCAAAATCTCACAATTGTGGCCCGAATAGCAGAGTCAATTCAGCCTTCCCAGTCGGAGGCTGGCAGAGGTTTGATGCAGATCCGGGCCTTACTTCGGGCAGCGGGAGAACAGAACACTGTAGTGTCTCAGTCGCGGAATAGGATTCATAGCAGATCCGTGGTGGCGGATACAATTCAGTCGGCTCACAACCCAAAATCGCCCCTACGGCATGAATGTCGTGGGCATTAGCAGGATCAGTACAGGAATCATGGGCAATATGATCACCGACTCGGCCGCGATGACCGTCGTCGAGTGCCCACACCTCTTCCATGGAGTGGATCATACGTGCCTCGGCAATACGATGACAGACGTCTTCACAGTGGCGAGCGCAGAGTACCGGTCGACCCAAGAGAGCCGGGCTTTGATGCGAGATCTATTCTCGTTCAAGGTCTAGTCGACCGGAATAGAGCACACAGAGAGGACCTTGACAGAGATCGTCCGACTGGAAGCAGAGTTCATGTTGCGGGTCCAGAATGTTTTAGCAGAGCCATCAGGGCTGCAGTGATTCCTCCCAACTTCAGGTTGGCGACTGGGGTCAGCAAATTCATTGGAGAGTCCAAGCCTGAAACTTGGCTTGAGGATTACGGAGTGGTTGTGCAGATTGATGGTGGAAATGATGAAGTGGCCATGAAGCATCTTCCTTTGATGTTGGAAGGGTCGGCCAGAGCATGGTTAACTCAGTTAGCCTCGAGCAGTGTATTCAGTTGGGAGGAGCTTGCCCGAGTATTTGTCAGAACTTTTTAGGGTACTTGCAAGCGGCCAGCAGGGTTAACAGAATTGTAGCATTGCATGCAGAAGCCGAGTGAGACTCTAAGGGATTACATTCAGAGGTGGACCACTTTGAATCACACAATGGAAAATGTATCTGAGCATCAAGTAGTGTGTGCCTTCAAGGAAGGCGTTAAATATCGAGAGCTGGTCCTAAAGTTCGATCGGACTGGAGATATGTCTCTGAGTCGGATGATGGAAATAGCCACCCGCTATGCTAACAGAGAGGAAGAGGATCGACTTCGCAGCAGAAAGGGTAAACCGGTCGGCCAAGACACCGGTGGAGGCAATTCCAATCGGAAACAGAAACGTAATGCTGAGCCAGCGGCGCATGGTGAAATTGCAGCAGTAGTACAAGGAAAGTTTAAAGGACAGCCTAAGGGGCCCTGGACCCCTAAGAAGGTAAAAGATCAAGCGGGAAACGATGTGTTGGATTTACCATGTCACATTCATACTAAGAAGGATGTAGAGGGTAATCTGATTTATCCTAAACACACCACTCGGCAATGTCGACTCCTGATCCAGCAATTCCAAGAGAAACAACCCAGTGAAAAGGAAAAAGAGTCGGATAAGGACAAGGACGAAGAGGAGGACGATGGTTATCCTAAGGTCAATTCCACCCTGGTGATTTTTGCTGATGTTGAGAGCAAAAGTCGATTGAAAGTTATCAACAGAGAAGTAAATATGGTTGCTCCGACGATGACGACCACACACCTGAAATGGTCAAAAACAGCCATCACATTCGACTAGTCTGATCACCCGATGTGTATAGCCACCCCTGGGAGGCAATCGTTGGTGGTCGACCTAGTGGTTGAAGGCACTCGACTGACCAAAGTGCTAATGGATGGTGGTAGCGGCCTAAATATCCTTTATGCTGAAACCTTGAAGGGGATGGGCATTCCGATGTCCAAGCTTAGCGATAGCAATATGAGTTTTCATGGCATTATCCCTGGAAAGAAAGCCGAATTACTCAGCCAGATTGCCCTTGACGTGGTTCTCGGTGATACCAAGAATTACCATAAGGAAAAGTTGACATTTGAAGTAGTGGATTTCCATAGTGCTTATCATGCTATTCTGGGTCGGCCTGCCTATGCGCGTTCCATGGCTCGGACGTGTTACGTGTACCTCATGCTGAAGATGCTCGGCCCCAGGGGTGTGATCACAGTCACTGGAAATCGGCAGAAGGCAGAGTAATGCTTCCAGAAGGGTTCCAAAATCGCTGATGCATAAATGGTAGCAGTTGAATTACAAGAGTATCAGAAAAATGTAGATCCAAGTGATTTGTTACGGGCCAAGAAGCCCACCACAGATTCTGCATTTCAGTCATTTGGAGAAACGAAGCCGATTCATATTCACCCGACCGATCCCAATGCTGCACCGACTCATATCTCCACAACACTCGACAGCAAATAGGAAGAAGCGCTCATCCAGTTCCTCCGTGAGAACTGGGACATCTTTGCATGCAAACCTTCTGACATGCCGGGTGTACCCAGGGAACTGGCTAAGCATCGTTTGTGTGTCGATCCGAAGGCAAAACCCATCAAAGAGCACCTTCAACGGTCCACCGGTCAGAAGAGAAAAGCAATTGGCGAGGAAGTGGCTCGGCTCCTAGCAGCAGAGTTCATCTGAGAGATCTACCACTCCGAGTGGCTTGCCAATGTGGTCATGGTCCCTAAGAAGGACGATTCACTTCGTATGTGCATCAATTTCAATCATATCAATCGGGACTGCCCGAAAGATCATTTATCTCCCCCCCCGCATCGATCAGATTGTTGACTCGACTGCGGGGTGTGAACGCTTGTCTTTTCTAGATGCATATTCCGGGTATCATCAGATCCGACTGTACGGTCCCGATGAAATAAAAACAGCTTTTATCACCCCATTCGGGTGCTTTTGTTATATCACCATGCCATTTGGTCTAAAAAATGTCAGCGCCACATTCATGAGGATGATTCAGAAGTGCCTGCTCACTCAAATCAGTCGGAATGTGGAAGCATACATGGATGACATTGGTCAAGTCACGGAAAGGTTCCGACCTGCTGACTGACCTCGCAGAAACCTTTGTCAATCTAAGAAGGTATGATATCAAGCTTAATCCGTCGAAGTGCACATTCGGAGTCCCAGGTGGAAAGCTACTCGGTTTCCTCGTTTCCGAATGAGGGATCGACGTGAACCCAGAGAAAGTCGGTGCCATCCTCCGAATGAAACACCCTGTGTGTGCATGACGTTCAGAAGATTACTAGTTGTTTGTCCGCCTTGAGTCGATTCATTTCTCGTCTCAGTGAAAAGGCTTTACTTCTTTAACGATTGATAAAGAAATCTGATAAGTTCAAGTGGACTGATGAAGCTGACGCAGCGTTTGCAGAGCTCAAAGCCCTGCTTTCCACCCAGCCGGTGCTGGCTGCACCAATCAGCAAAGAGCCTTTACTGCTTTACATTGAAGCCACTGGACAAGTTGTCAGTACAGTACTCACGGTCGAGCGGGAAGAAGAAGGAAAAACCTATAAAGTTCAGCGCCCAGTGTATTATCTCTCTGAAGTTTTGACTCCATCCAAGCAGAGATATCCGCATTATCAGAAACTTGTTTATGGAATCTACATGACCATGAAGAAGGTTGCACACTATTTCTCTGATCACTCCATTACAGTCGTCAGCGATGCACCATTATCTAAAATTCTGAACAACAGAGATACAACTGGTCAAGTGGCAAAATGGGCGATTGAACTCCTTCCATTGGATATCAAGTTTGAGGCAAAGAAAGCTATCAAGTCCCAAGCAATTGCAGATTTCCTTGCCGAGTGGATTGAGCAGCAACTGCCGACTCAAGTTCACTCGGAACATTGGACCATGTTCATCGATGGCTCCAAGATGTTGAATTTTTCCCGTGCTCGGGTAGTATTGGTATCCCCCCGAGGAGACAAGCTCAGCTATGTTCTCCAGATTCATTTTGATTCCTTCAACAATGAAGCTAAATATGAAGCACTTTTATACGGGTCGCGTATGGCCATTTCACTCGGCGTCCATCGCCTCATGGTTTACGGTGACTCAGATTTGATGGTTAATCAAGTGATGAAAGAGTGGGATGTCAGGAGCCCGGGTATGACTGGTTATTGCAACGCAATAAGAAAGTTGGAAAAGAAGTTTGAGGGATTGGAGCTTCACCATATACCCCGACTGAAAAACCAAGTTGCAGATGAATTGGCAAAGATTGGATCCAAGAGAGAGACCATTCCTAGCAATGTGTTTTTGGAACATATTCACTCGCCTTCAGTTCAGGAAGATCCTTTCACCGAAGAGCCCTCACAGCCTAAGAGTGCGATAGATCCGGCTGAAGTCGAAGTCCCAGCCGTGGTCGACTTAGTCATGGAGATTTCGGTCATCACTCCTGACTGGACAGTGCCATATATTGCATACATTCTTAGGAAAGAACTTCCAGATGATGAAGAAGAGGCTCGACAGATCGTCCGACAATCCAAAGCCTTTACTGTGATAAGAGCACAGTTGTAACTGGAGTCAGCCAGAAATGTATCATGCCAGAAGAAGGCCGAATGATCCTCAATGATATTCACTCATGGACATGTGGTCACCATGTGTCCTCGCGGACCATCGTGGCCAAAGCATAATGAGCCGAATTTTACTGGCCTCATGCCAACGAGATGGCAAAAGAAATAGTAGACAAATGTGAAGGCTTCCAGTTTTACTCCAACATGTCCCGTAAACCCGCGTCAGCTCTGAAGACTATTCCACTCGTCTAGCCTTTTGCTATTTGGGGATTAGATATGGTTGGACCTATGAGGACTGGCAGGAGTGGCTTTACCCATGTGCTCGTAGCAGTCGACAAGTTCACCAAATGGATCGAAGCCAAGCCCATCAAAAACCTTGAAGCAAGTACAATTGTTAGTTTCATCAGAGAGTTAACATTTAGGTATGGTGTTCCACGTAGCATCATCACTGACAATGGGTCGAACTTCGATTCTGGTGAGTTCAGAGCCTTCTGTGCTTCCCAAGGCACCAGGGTTTACTATGCTTCAGTCGCCCATCCTCAGTCGAATGGAAAAGCTGAAAGAGCAAATGGATTGATTCTCAAAGGACTGAAACCTCAGTTGATGCGTGACCTCAAGCATGCAGCAGGTGCCTGGGTCGATGAACTCCCATCAGTACTTTAGGGATTGAGGACAACTCCTAATCGGTCGACTGGCCAAACTCCATTCTTCTTAGTCTATGGAGCTGAAGCCCTACTCCCGAGTGACCTGCTTCACAATGCACCTCGAGTCAAACTTTCCTCAGAAGATGAAGCAGAACAAGCTTGGCAAGTTGCAGTTGATCTCCTAGAAGAGGAAAGAGAGATGGCCTTGATCGGTCGACCATTTATCAGCAAGACCTGTGTCGATTCCATGCCAGAAATGTGAGGGGTCGGGCATTTCAGGAGGGAGACTTAGTTCTTAGAGTGGACCAGCAGAAACCACACAAGTTCTCTCCCTGCTTGGGAAGGTCCATTCATCGTCACCAAAGTGCTCCACAACGGAGCATACCGTCTTTACAATGTCAAGCACATTAAAGACGAGCCACCCGCTTGGAATGCGGAGCTGCTCCGCCCCTTTTACACTTAAGCATTCAGACTGTTATGATGTAATAAGAGATACCTTTTAGTTTGATTATAAAAGATTTTACAGCCTCCTAAATGTTTGTTGTTCCTTTTTTACATGTCCTAAATCCCCCAGTGGGTGCCTTAGCTACGAATCCATTTTGCCTAAGTTGTAAAAAATCCTACCAAGTGGTGAGCAAACCTCCCACTCGGGGGCTTAGCTGCGAATCCATTTCGCCTAAGTTTAAAAAATCCTACCAAGTGGTGAGCAAGCCTCCCACTCGGGAGCTTAGCTGCGAATCCGTTACGCCTAAGTTTAAAAATTCCTACCGAGTGGTGAGCAAGCCTCCCACTCGGGGGTTTAGCTGCGAATCCGTTTCACCTAAGTTTAAAAAATCCTACCGAGTGGTGACCAAGCCTCCCACTCGGAGGCTTAGCTGCAGTCTAGTACTCGCCTAAGTTTAAAAAATCCTACCGAGTGGTGAGCAAGCCTCCCACTCGGAGACTTAGCTGCAGTCCAGTACTCGCCTAAGTTAAAAAAATCCTACCGAGTGGTGAGCAATCCTCCCACTCGGGGGCTTAGCTTCAGTCCAGTACTCGCCCAAGTTTGGAAATCCTACCGAGTGGTGAGCAATCCTCCCACTCGGGGGCTTAGTTGCAAATCCGTTTCTCCTAAGTTAAAAAAATCCTACCAAGTGGTGAGCAAGCCTCCCACTCGGAGGCTTAGCTACAGTCCAGTACTCGCCTAAGTTTAAAAAATCCTACCGAGTGGTGAGCAATCCTCCCACTCGGGGGCTTAGCTGTGAATACGTTTCGCCTAAGTTTAAAAAATCCTACCGAGTGGTGAGAAAGCCTCCCACTCGGAGGCTTAGCTGCATTCCAGTACTCGCCTAAGTTTAAAAAAATCCTACCGAGTGTGGTGAGCAATCCTCCCACTCAGAGGCTTATCTGCAGTCCAGTACTCGCCTAAGTTTGAAAAATCCTACCCAGTGGTGAGCAATCCTCCCACTCGGGGACTTAGCTACAGTCCAGTACTCGCCTAAGTTTGAAAAATCCTACCGAGTGGTGAGCAATCCTCCCACTCGGGGGCTTAGCTGCAGTCCAGTACTCGCCTAAGTTTGAAAAATCCTACCGAGTGGTGAGAAATCCTCTCACTCAGGGACTTAGCTACAGTCCAGTACTCACCTAAGTTTGAAAAATCCTACTGAGTGGTGAGCAATCCTCCCACTCGAAGGCTTAGCTGCAGTCTAGTACTCACCTAAGTTTGGAAAATTCTACCGAGTGATGACCGATCTTCTCGCTAAGGGACTTAGCCATATGCTCCATTCCGATCCACAAGGACAGCGAGGTGCTGGTCGACCACGACCCCCTCCTCGGAGCTGCACCATCAAGAAGAAGGGCGAGATTGAGTGTATTGCCAAGATGAATCACTTTTAGGAACGTTGAGACCATTGCTGAATGCCTCGCTGATGAGCTGATCAATGCTACCAAGGGCTCATCCAACAGCTAATGCCAAGGCGAACAACTTTAAGGAACATCAAGACCATTGCTGAGTGCCTTGTTGATAAGCTGATCAATGCTGTCGAGGGCTCATCCCACGGCCACTCCAGCCCAATCCACAAGGACGACGAGGTAGAGGTCGAGTGCGACCTCTTCCTCAGAGCTGCATCAAAAGTACAAGAACTAATCTGAGTGAAGAACAAGTTCCACTCGAAGACAAATACGACATACTCAAAGATAAACCAAGTTCAGATAAATCCAAAGCTTCCAAACCACGAATTAAAGTGCTCAGGCGTCAGGCCCGAAGGAGTTTTCAGCGATTACAAAATCACTCGGCATTCCGAGGCAAATAAGGGTGAAGCTTAATGTTTTTGACTCATCAGGAGAAGGGCTGGCTGGATCACAGAAGTTGTCAAGGTCAATGCTATTTGCAATACGAGTGGCAGCCTCAAGGAAGGTGTCCATGAAGGACTGGAAGGTGTGCTTCTTAGTATTCACAACCTTGAGAGCCGCCAACTTGTCTTCTCTGGCGTCTTTGTAGTGTACTCGGACCAGTGACAGAGCAACGTTAGCGCCACAGCGAGCGGATGATTTCTTCCATTCCTGCACTCGGCCAGGAATCTGATTTAGTAGATTCATTAGTGACTCGAGATCTTGTGAAAGTTCCGCCTGAGGACAGAGTTCGGCATCAACCCGAGTCATCGCCACCTTCAGTCGAGCCAGATAAGCAACAACACTATCCATGCGTGATTCCAACCGCTGCAAGTTCATCACAACGTCATCTTTCACAAGACATTTGATGGGGTCGAGATCCGTCTCGACCTGCCCAGTCTCAGCCTCAAAGTCCTGGCAAAGTTCTGCATGATCAAGAAAAGTAGTGAGTCGACAATATACAAGATATTCCAGTCGACGTTAACTAACCAGTCGAACGATGATACCTTCAAGCTTCAGGACCAGTTTTGCAGCAAGTTGTCCCAGATAGGACTCCAGCTCGCCTGCCTTGGCTCTGAGGTTTCCGACTTCATTGGTCACGGTCTCCTTGTCCTTTTTCAGTTGCTCAACTTCTCTATTGGCTTCAGAGATGGCAGTCTTCAGCTTCGAGTTCTCCTCTTCCAACTTGCCGACCGAAGCTAGCTTCTTGTCCGCAAGCAATGTCTTCTCTCGCGCTTCCTTTTGAGCAGTAGCAAGATCCAGATCCTTCTTCTCCAGAGCTTACTTCATTTTCTCTAAAGAAACAACACTCTTCAGACGATCTTGAAGCTGACGGTTTTCACTACGCACATCTGCTCGTGTGAAGTCACTCGGTTCAAAGAGACTGAAAGAAAAAACACTGAAAGGCGCGAGCTACGGGGTAGGCAAGTGTCGATTGGTTACCTCCCATGATGGTTTTTTCTTCTTGAGAGGTCTTGAGGTTCTTCTTTGCCAGTTCAAGATCAAGTTCGAGGTTGATGTGCTTCTTGTTCAACTCAGAAAGTCGAGCTCCAAGATCACAAGACCTCTGCAGTCAGCAAGAGAGATATGTCAGTCGATAGAAACAAAAGACAATGACAGTGAAAGTTACTCTAAGACTACTGCCGAATCAAATATTCAACAGTAGTCTCAGGACTACACCTAGTGGGTGCACTTAGCGTGCCCCCACTGATCTAGATCAACACTCAACATGGTCTGCCCAGCGTGAGTCAAAAAAAAGAGAAGATTATCGGACCTCAGCCGACTGCCAGCAATTGACAGTGGTCTCGGGGTCTACACCCACTGGGTGCACTCTGTGTGCTCCCACTAGTTCGGACAAAACACTCGACTCAACATGAGCCGAGTGGAGTGGAAGTCCTCTTAAAATCTAAAGCAGACACACCCCAGTGGGTGATCAGATATGAAACATAGACTCATGATAGTAGGTTCACATATCACTGACCTTAACATTGGTCTGCAGAGCGGTGCTGGCATTATAGGCCACCAAGCTGGCCTCGTGTATCACCTTCACCTGCTCCATAACAAGGTTCACCTGGCGAAGAGCCTCCCTGGCAGCACTTGGCGAGTCATCTGTGTTCTAGTATGCAGCAAAAAGTGATGGCTCCAAGGCGGCCGAAGCATCCATTGGGTCAGATGCGTGGAGTTGCACTGGAGCAGCAGGAGCCGGAGCAGTCGACCCCGACGGGCAATTAGTCGTCAGCGGGTCGGCGAATGTGACGTTGGTCCGAACCGGGTCTCCAGAACGCTCGACCACGGCCTCAAGCACCAGCGTCGACTGAGGGACTTGAACTTCAAGCCCTCTCCCGCTTGAGCCTTTGCCTCTCCTCCTCCTCTCCTTCGGAGGCATTTCTTCTTCTTCATCATCAGGAAGCACGACGATGTCTCGTGGAGCTGCAATGAAAAGCAAAACAATAGAAATTCAACTGACCGACAACTCAATCGACAAAATAAATTTTGGTCGAGCGGACATACCAGCTCGGGAGGTGGCCGCATCATCAGTTTCCTCATCTCCTGGAGCCTTGTCAACATCCATGTCAGTTGCGGCAGAGGTTGGGATGGAAAGGTACACGACCCATCCGGTCAGAACAGAAGAATCAGTTGACAGAGAAAAGCACGAGAAAGATGCTCACCCTGAGGTGACAGGGACGTCCATCTTGATCCTCGGCAGAGTCTTCCGAGCCTTTGGAGGAGCCACCTTGGGCTGCTTGGCGGCTTTCTCTGTTGGCACCGGAATCGACGTCCGGGCGCGCTTCTGCGTTAGGATGCTTGGGGCCACATTCTTTCCGCGGCCGCCCGCCGGGTCATGGTGTTGCTTGGATCGGCATTCAGAGCAGGGCGGCGAGTCGACCGCTGCTATGTCTTGAGCTTGCGTTGGTTTTCCTTGAAGAGGAAAGGGTGATGCAGCAATAGTAGCATAAGTATTTCCCTCAGTTTTTGAGAACCAAGGTATCAATCCAGTAGGAGGCTCCTCAAAAGTCCCACACACCTACACAAACAAACAAAGAACTCGCAACCAACGCAATAAAGGGGTTCTCAATCCCTTCACGGCCACTTGCGAAAGTGATACCTGATAGAGATAGTATGATAAGATAAATATATTTTTGGTATTTTATAATATAGATGCAAAAGGTAAAGATGCAAATAAAAGTAGATTGAAATATTATATGGTAAAGGATAGACCCGGGGGCCATAGGTTTCACTAGTGGCTTCTCTCAAGATAGCATAAGTATTACGGTGGGTGAACAAATTACTGTCGAGCAATTGATAGAAAAGTGAATAATTATGAGATTATCTAGGCATGATCATGTATATAGGCATCACGTCCGTGACAAGTAGACCGACTCGTGCCTGCATCTACTACTATTACTCCACACATCGACTGCTATCCAGCGTGCATCTAGAGTATTAAGTTCACAAGAACATAGTAAAGCATTAAGAAAGATGACATGATATAGAGGGATAAACTCATGAAATATGATATAAACCCCATCTTTTTATCCTCGATGGCAACAATACAATACGTGCCTTGCAACCCTTTCTCTCACTGGGTAAGGTCACCGCAAGATTGAACCCAAAGCTAAGCACTTCTCCCATGGCAAGAAAGATCAATCTAATAGGCCAAACCAAACTGATAATTTGAAGAGACTTGCAAAGATAACTCAATCATACATAAAAGAATTCAGAGAAGATTCAAATATTTATCATAGATAAACTTGATCATAAACCCACAATTCATCGGATCTCGACAAACACACCGCAAAAAGAGTTTACATCGCATAGATCTCCACAAGAGAGGGGGAGAACATTGTATTGAGATCAAAAAAGAGAGAAGAAGCCATCTAGCTAATAACTATGGACCCGAAGGTCTATGGTAAACTACTCACAACTCATCGGAGGGGCTATGGTGTTGATGTAGAAGCCCTCCGTGGTCGATTCGCCCTCCGGCGGAGTGCCGACGAAGGCTCCAAGATGGGATCTCGCGGATACAAAAGGTTATGGTGGTGGAAATTGTGTTTCGGTTGCTCCCTGGATGTTTTCTGGGTATGTAGGTATATATAGGAGGAAGAAGTACGTCGGTGGCCGCTCGAGGGGCCCAGGAGACAGGGGCGCGCCCAGGAGGGTTGGGCGCACCCTCCTATCTCCTGGCCGCCTCGATTGCTTCTTGACTTGCACTCCAAGTCCTCTGGATCACGTTCGTTCCAAAAATCATGCTCCCGAAGGTTTCATTCCGTTTGGACTCCGTTTGATATTCCTTTTCTTCGAAATACTGAAATAGGCAAAAAAACAGCAATACGGGTTGGGCCTCCGGTTAGTAGGTTAGTCCCAAAAATGATATAAATGTGTAAAATAAAGCCCATAAACATCCAAAAGGGATAATATAATAGCATGGAACAATCAAAAATTATAGATACGTTGGAGACGTATCAAGCATCCCCAAGCTTAATTCCTGCTCGTCCTCGAGTAGGTAAATGATAAAAACAGAATTTTTGATGTGGAATGCTACCTAGCATAATTCTCAATGTAATTTTCTTTATTGTGGCATGATTGTTCAGATCCAAATGATTCAAGATAAAAGCTTATAAAACATAAAAATAATAAAACTTTGAAGCATACTAACAAATAATCATGTCCTATCAAAATAGCATAGCTAAAGAAAGCTTGTCCCTACAAAATCATATAGTTAGGCCATGCTTCATTTTCATTACACAAAATACTCCCATCATGTACAACCCCAATGACGAGCCGAGCAATTGGTTCATACTTTTTAATGCGCTTCAGCTTTTTCAACTCTTACACAATACATGAGCGCAAGCCATGGACATAGCACTATGGTGGTATATGGTGGTGGTTGTAAGGACAAAAGGGAAGAAGATAGTCTCACATCAACTAGGCGTATCAATGGGCTATGGAGATGCCCATCAACAGATATCAATGTGAGTGAGTAGGGATTGCCATGCAACGGATGCACTAGAGCTATAAATGTATGAAAGCTCAACAAAAGAAACTAATTGGGTGTGCATCCAACTTGCTTGCTCACGAAGATCTAGTGCATTTTGAGGAATCCCATCATTGGAATATACAAGCCAAGTTCTATAATGAAAATTTTCCACTAGTATATGAAAGTGACAACATAGGAGACTCTATATCATGAAGATCATGGTGCTGTTTTGAAGCACAAGTGTGGAAAAGAGATAGTAGCAATTGTCCCTTCTCTCTTTTTCTCTCATTTTATTTTTCTCTTTTTTCCCTTTTTTCTTTTTTTTCTTTGGCCTTTCTTTTTTTTGGCCTTTCTCTTTTTTTTTCTTTTTTTTCTTTGTAAAGTTCGAAGTCTCATCCCGACTTGTGGGGGAATCATAGTCTTCATCATCCTTTCCTCACTGGGACAATGCTCTAATAATGAAGATCATCACACTTTTACTGATTTACAACTCAAGAATTACAACTCAAAGCTAGAACAAGATATGAATCTATATGAATGCCTCCTGCGGTGTACCGGGATATGCAATAAATCAAGAGCGACATGTATGAAAATTATGAAGGTGGATTTTCCACAAATACGATGTCAACTATATGATCATGCAAAGAGCAATATGACAATGATGGAGTGTGTCATAGTAAACGGAACGGTGGAAAGTTGCATGGCAATATATCTCGGAATGGCTATGGAAATGCCATAATAGGTAGGTATGATGACTGTTTTGAGGAAGGTAAATAATGGGTGCATGCTACCGGTGAAAGTTGCACGGTACAATAGAAGCTAGCTAAGTGGAACGATGAGTGTGTGTATATCCATGGACTCACATTAGTCCTAAAGAACTCATATACTTATTGCAAAAGTCTACTTAGACCTCGGAGCAAAGTACTAATACGCATGCCCCTAGAGGGATAGATTGGTAGGAAAAGACCATCGCTCATCCCCGACTGCCACTCATAAGGAAGACACTCAAAAGAGCACCTCATGCAACAAATTTGTCACACAACTTTTACCATACGTGCATGCTACGGGACTTGCCAACTTCAACGGAAGTATTTCTCAATTTCATAATTACCCACTAGCATGACTCTAATATTACTACCTTTATATCTCAAAACAATTATCAAGCATCAAATTGATCCTAGTGTTTTATGCACTTTCTATGATAGTTTTTATTATACCCAACTTGGATGCTCATCATTCTAGGACCATATTCATAACCATAGCAAATACCATGCTGTTCTAAGAGACTCTCAAAATAATATAAGTGAAGCATGAGAGACTAGCAATTTCTATAAAATTAAGCCACCGCCGTGATCTAAAAGATATAAGTGAAGTACTAGAGCAAAAACTATTTAGCTCAAAAGAAATAAGTGAAGCACATAGAGTATTCTCATAAATTCTAATCAAGTAGGCTTCTCCCAAAAGGTGTGTACAGCAATGATGATTGTGGTAAACTAAAAAGTAAATACTAATATCATACATGACGCTCCAAGCAAAACACATATCATGTGGCGAATAAAAATATAGCTCCAAGTAAAGGTACCAATGAACGAAGACGAAAGAGGGGATGCCTTCCGGGGCATACCAAGCTTAGGATTTTGGCTATTCTTGAATATCTTGGGGTGCCTTGGGCATCCCCAAGCTTAGGCTTTTTCCACTCCTTATTCCATAGTCCATCAAAGCTTTACCCAAAACTTGAAAACTTCACAACACAAAACTCAACAGGAAATCTCATAAGCTCCATTAGTGAAAGAAAACAAAACCACCACATAAGGTACTGTAATGAACTCATTCTTTATTTATTTTGTTGTTAAACCTACTGTCTTCCAAGTTCTCTATGTTTCATACCACTTAATACTAGCCATAGATGCATCAAAATAAGCAAACAACACACGAAAAACAGAATATATAAAAAAACGGAACAGTCTGTAGCAATCTGTAACTAACGCAAACTTATGGAACTCTAAAAATCCTACCAAACTAGGAAGTCCTGGACAATTTGTTTATTGATCAGCAGAAAAAAGAATCAATGCAAAAGCACGTTTCTGTGATTTATTGATTTTTTTTCTCGTGAGCGCAAAGTTTCTGTTTTTCAGCAGAATCAAATTAACTATCATCATAGGTTATCCTATAGGTTCTACTTGGCACAAACACTAATTAAAGCATAAAAACACATCTAAACAGAAAGTATATGCAAAATTTATTGAATAACAGCAAGGAAAAATATTGGGTTGCCTCCCAACAAGCGCTACCGTTTAACGCCCCTATCTAGGCATTGATAATTTTAATGATGCTCACATGAAAGACAAGAATTGAAGCACAAAGAGAGCATCATGAAACACGTGACAGGCACATCTAAGTCTAACATACTTTCTATTCATAGGCATATTATAAGAAAATAAATTTGCAAGGCAAGCAAAAACTAGCATATGCAAGGAAGAAGAAAGAGACGATAGCAATCTCAACATGACGAGAGGTAATTTAATATGATAAAAATTTCTACGACCATATTTGCCTCTCTCATAATAATTACATGTAGGATCGTAGGAAAATTCAACAAAATAGCTATCACAAAACATATTGTCAACATGATCCACATGCATGCAAAGTTGACACTCTTCCAAGATAGTGGAATTAACATTAACTAAAGTCATGACCTTTCCGAACCCACTTTTATCAAAAATATCATAAGATTGAACATACTACAAATATGCGGGATCTAAAGTTGACACTCTTCCAAACCCACTTTCAATATTATTGCAAACACTATTATAAATCTCATATTCATCATGGGGCTTAAATAAATTTTCAAGGTTATAAGAAGAATCACCCCAATCATGATCATTGAATCAAGTAGTAGACATAGCAAAACTAGCATTCCCAAGCTTAGGGTTTTGCATATTATTAGCACAATTGACATCAAGAGAATTTATAGGAAAATCATTGCAATCATGCTTTTTATTCAAGGAGTTATCGTGAATCTCTTCATAAATTTCTTCATCATAATTTCAAATTCACAAATTTTGAGCAAAGCTTCATAAAGATAATCTAGTGCACAAAACTCACTAGAAAATGGTTCATAATAATTGGATCTCTTAAAAAGATTAGCAAGCGGATGAGGATCCATAGATCTTAGGTTATCTGTTTAGGAATAAATAAACAACTATTCCAACCAAACGAGCAAACGAGCCAAGTAAGACATCAAAGCAAAAAGACGAACAGAAGAAGGGAGAATAAAACGGCAAGGGTGAAGTGGGGAGAGGAAAACGAGAGGAAAATGGCAAATAATGTAAATGCGAGGGAGATGAGTTTGTGATGGGTACTTGGTATTTCTTGACTTGAGCGAAGACCTCCCCGGCAACGGCACCAGAAATCCTTCTTGCTACGTCTTGAGCTTGCGTTAGTTTTCCTTGAAGAGGAAAGGGTGATGCAGCAATAGTAGCGTAAGTATTTCCCTTAGTTTTTGAGAACCAAGGTATCAATCCAGTAGGAGGCTCCTCAAAAGTCCCATGCACCTACACAAACAAACAAAGAACTCGCAATCAATGCAATAAAGGGGTTGTCAATCCCTTCACGGCCACTTGCGAAAGTGAGATCTGATAGAGATAGTATGATAAGATAAATATTTTTTTGGTATTTTATAATATAGATGCAAAAAGTAAAGATGCAAATAAAAGTAGATTGAAAGCTTATATGATAAAGGATAGACCCGGGGGGCATAGGTTTCAATAGTGGCTTCTCTCAAGATAGCATAAGTATTACGGTGGGTGAACAAATTACTGTCGAGCAATTGATAGAAAAGCGAATGATTATGAGATTATCTAGGCATGACCATGTATATAGGCATCACATCTGTGACAAGTAGACCGACTTCTGCCTGCATCTACTACTATTACTCCACACATCGACCGCTATCCAACATGCATCTAGAGTATTAAGTTCATAAGAACAGAGTAACACATTAAGAAAGATGACATGATGTAGAGGGATAAACTCATGCAATATGATATAAACCCCATCTTTTTATCCTCGATGGCAACAATACAATATGGGCCTTGCAACCCTTTCTGTCACTGCGTAAGGTCACCGCAAGATTGAACCCAAAGCTAAGCACTTCTTCCATGGCAAGAAAGATCAATCTAGTAGGCCAAACCAAACTGATAATTCGAAGAGACTTGCAAAGATAACTCAATCATACATAAAAGAATTCAGAGAAGATTCAAATATTTCTCATAGATAAACTTGATCATAAACCAACAATTCATCAAATCTCGACAAACACACCGCAAAAAGAGTTTACATCGAATAGATATCCACAAAAGAGGGGGAGAACATTGTATTGAGATCCAAAAAGAGAGAAGAAGCCATCTAGCTAATAACTATGGACCCGAAGGTCTGTGGTAAACTACTCACAACTCATCGGAGGGGCTATGGTGTTAATGTAGAAGCCCTCCATGGTCGATTCCCCCTCCGACGGAGCGCCAGCGAAGGTTCCGAGATGGGATCTCACGGATACAGAAGGTTACGGAAGTGGAAATTCTGTTTCGGTTGCTCCCTGGATGTTTCGGGGGACGTAGGTATATATAGGAGGAAGAAGTACGTCGGTGGCCGCTCGAGGGGCCCAAGAGACAAGGGCGCGTCCAAGAGGGGTGGGCGCGCCCTCCTATCTCCTGGCTGCCTTGATTGCTTCTTGACTTGCACTCCAAGTCCTCTGGATCACATTCGTTTCAAAAATCACGCTCCCGAAGGTTTCATTCCATTTGGACTCCGTTTGATATTCCTTTTCTTCGAAATACTGAAATAGGCAAAAAAAACTGCAATACGGGTTGGGCCTCCGGTTAGTAGGTTAGTCCCGAAAATGATATAAATGTGTAAAATAAAGCCCATAAACATCCAAAAGGGATAATATAATAGCATAGAACAAACAAAAATTATAGATACATTGGAGACGTATCAACCACCTCCTCGTTGTCTGACTCCTCGCTCTCCTCCTTGTCGTCATCGTCTGAAGATTCCCATTCACCGCTCTCCTCCGCACTGGCCTCTCCCTCTTGGCCTTGCTCCAAAACTTGTTCACCATTGGGCATCGAATACATGTCAGTAAAAACCTACAAGGACAAGAAGTCGAGTGAAAGTTAGTCGGGCTCAGGAACAGTCAGAATGAGTATTCAAAAATAGTCGGAATGGAGGACGCACCTTGTCAGGTTGATTGTCATCACTGAAGGGGACGGCTCTCCTAGCTCCTCTGGGGTTGTCCTTGTTGCCTGTAATACTCTTCAACCACATGGCCACTGTCTTGGCCGGTACTTCTTCTGGATGGACCCGAGCGGTGTCGTCAGCCCCAGAGTACATCCACATGGGGTGGTCACAAGCTTGGAGAGGCTGGATGCATCGACTGAGGAATACTTCCAGCAGGTCCATGCCAGTGACACCCTGATTGATCAATTGGACTACCTTCTCAACTAGCATGTTCGTTTCCATGCTCTCAGCAGCATTCACTTTCAGCGAAGAAGGAGTCTGAACACGGTCAAAGGTGAAGTGGGGAAGTCCGGTCGATTGACCTGGACTTGCGAGGTCTTGGCAGAAGAACCAGGTCGACTGCCAGCCCCTCACCGATTCAGGAAGAGTCATGGAAGGGAAAGATCTCCTCTGCCTCTTATGGATACCCAAACCCCCATGACATGTGTTTTCTCGTCACTTGTGTTTGGCTTCTTCACCGACTGAGAACGGATGGTGAAGATATGTTTGAAAAGACCCCAGTGCGGTCGACACCCCAAAAAGTTCTCACACATAGACACAAAAGCAGCAAGGTACGTGATGGTATTGGGAGAAAAGTGATGGAGTTGGGCACCGAAGAAGTTCAAGAAGCCCCGGAAGAAGGGGTGCGGGGGAAGCGAGAAGCCCCGGTCGACATGAGTGGCGAGTAGTACACACTCACCCGGTCGTGGATGCGGCTCCGTCTCCCCCTCCGGCAGCCTTGCTGCGCCCTTGGTGATCAACCCAGACTCCACCAGCTCGTCCAGATCTTCCTGCCGGAGCGAAGACTAGATCCAATCGCCTTGGATCCAACCCGGCGGTAGCGCCAAGCACGACGATGACCCGCGGTTCTGCTTCTTGCCCTTCGCCGCCCCCGTCGCCTTCTTCGCGCGTTCCAGCGCTGCCGTCTTGTCTTTCACCATGGTGGCGGAGCGGCAGCGTCGAGGGCGGAGGAGCAAGATGCAGTGGAGAAGCAGAGGGAGAAGGGAGAAAACAGATGCGCACAGTGCAAGCCCTCGGCTCCGTTGCCTTGTAAAGGGCCACTTCCGAGTGGTTGATGCGTGGGCCAGGGCTATCCTATCAAATCCCGCAACAGTCGCGCGCGACTTACGTGGCGAAAAAGGTGGTGCTGAGATCGAGGCACTTCCTTTTATCCACCCCGCTTACTTCGGCACGCTCCGTCCCGTGCGCTTCCCCAAAATTTTGAATCCCGTGAAATCCAGGACACCCTACAATCAATCGCGCCAAAGATTCTGTGCCCCAAGACAACACTTGACGGATGATGTTACAAGTTCACTCTGCGACTTTCTAAATCAATCAAGGCGACTGAATCGAAGTTGAAGTTCCAATGTGAGCCTTTCGTCCTGCATAAAACACTCGCAGGACGCAAAACTCGGAGCAAGTTCAACTTCAACCTACTTTCCACTCAGACCTTAATCCATTCGGGGGCTACTGATGAGGATACAGACCCAGGGTATGGTCATAGACCTGACCTATATGCCTTACCCAAGGTCACTACCCTAGAAGCAAAGAAGTCCAAGAGACAACAAAGAACCTCCAGTCAAAGGTGTTGAGTGCACTCCACTCGACCAATCATGTCACTCGAGTATCCCTCCTACCTGAAGTCACTCGACCATACAAGGAATCACTCGACCTACTGAAGACCAGGAGTCACTCAACACTGCAATGGTCAGGCGTTCACTCCGTAGTCTTTAAGATCATTAATAGCACTTATGGTTGGTGTTACCAGTAATGCCCCGTCTTTATGTACATTGAACTCCTTGTAATGGTGGATGGCTGGGGTCCTGGCGCACTCTATATAAGCCACCACCTCCTCCGTCACAAGGGTTCGCACCCCCTGTAATACCACATGCATATAATCCAGTCGACCGCCTCCGGGCACCGAGACGTAGGGCTTTTACTTCCTCCGCGAAGGGCCTGAACTCGTAAATCTTGTGTGTACACCTTCACCGTAGCTGAGATCTTGCCTCTCCATACCTACCCCCCTTTCTACTGTCAGTCTTAGGACCACGACAGTAGGCGCGCCCCCACCCTTGTGGGTCCCTCGTAGCTCCACCGACGTACTTCTTCCGCCTATATATACTCTTATACCCTAGAAACATCAGGGGGAGCCACGAAACCACTTTTCCACTGCCGCAACCTTCTGTACCCGTGAGATCCCATCTTGGGGCCTTTTCCAGTGATTTGCCGGAGGGGGAATCGATCATGGAGGGCTTCTACATCAACACCATTGCCTCTCCGATGAAGCGTGAGTAGTTTACCACATACCTTCGGGTCCATAGTTATTAGCTAGATGGCTTCTTCTCTCTCTTTGATTCTCAATACAAAGTTCTCCTCAATGTTCTTGGAGATCTATTGATGTAATAATTTTTTGTGGTGTGTTTGCCGAGATCCGAGGAATTGTAGATTTATGAACAAGATTATCTATGAATATTATTTGGTTCTTCTCTGAAATCTTATATGCATGATTTGATATCTTTGCAAGTCTCTTCGAATTATCGGTTTAGTTTGGCCTACTAGATTGATCTTTCTTGCCATGAGAGAAGTGCTTAGCTTTGGGTTCAATCTTGCGGTGTCCTTTCCCAGTGACAGTAGGGGCAGCAAGGCACGTATTTTATTGTTGCCATCGAGGATAAAAATATGGGGGTATATATCATATTGCTTGAGTTTACACCTCTACATCATGTCATCTTGCTTAATGTGTTACTCCATTCTTATGAACTTAATACTATAGATGCATGCTGGATAGCGGTCGATGTGTCGAGTAATAGTAATAGATGCAGAATCGTTTCAGTCTACTTGACACGGACATGATGCCTATGTTCATGATCATTGCCTTAGATGTCTTCATAATTATGCGCTTTTCTATCAATTGCTTGGCAGTAATTTATTCACCCACCGTAATACATGCTATCTTGAGAGAAGCCACTAGCAAAACCTATGGCCCCGGGTCTCTTTTCTATTATATTACATCTTTTTTCCATTGTATTGCATCTCCTTTACTATTTTGCAATCTTTACTTTCGAATCTATACAACAAAAATACCAAAAATATTTACTTTATTATCTCTATGAGATCTCACTTTTACGAGTGACCGTGAAGGGATTGACAACCCATTTATCGCGTTGGTTGCAAGGTTCTTGATTATTTGTGCAGGTACTATGTGACTTGTGCGCTATCTCCTACTGGATTGATACCTTGGTTCTCAAAACTGAGGGAAATACTTATGCTACTTTGTTGCATCACCCTTTCCTCTTCAAGGGAAAAACCAACGCAAGCTCAAGAGGTAGCAAGAAGGAATTTCTGGCACCGTTGCCGGGGAGATCTACGCCAAGTCAAGCCATACCAAGTACCCATCATAAACTCTTCTCCCCTGCATTACATTATTTTCCATTCGCCTCTTGTTTTCCTCTCCCCCACTTCTAAAACGATTTTTGAAAACCTTTGCCTTTTCTTCGCCCCTCTTCCGTTCGATCTTTTGTTCGCTTGTGTTACCATGTGCCATCCTTTTGCTTGCATCTTTGCTTGCTAAAAGTTTATGGATCCTCATCCACTTGCTAATCTTTTTAAGAAATCCAATTATGATGAACCTATTGCTAGTGAGTTGAGTGCACTAGATTATCTTTATGAGGTTTTGCCTGAAATTCGTGAATCTGGAAATTGTGATGAAGTACTTTATGAAGTGATTCATGATAAATCTTTGAATAAAAAGCATGATTGCAATGATTTTACTATAAATTCTATTGATGTCAATTATGCTAAAAATATGCAAAACCCTAAGCTTGGGGATGCTAGTTTTGCTATGTCTACTACTTGTTGCAATGATCATGATTGGGGTGATTCTTCTTATGATCTTGAAAATTTATTTAAGCCCCATGATGAATATGAGATTGATAATAATGTTTGCAATAATATTGAAAGTGGGTTTGGAAGAGTGTCAACTTTAGATCCCACATATTTGGAGAATGTTCAATCTTATGAATTTTTTGATAAAAGTGGGTTTGGAGAGGTCATGACTTTCGTTAATGTTAATCCCACTATTTTGGAAGAGTGTCAACTTCGCATGCATGTGCATCGTGTTGAAAATATTTTATGTGATAGCTATTTTGTTGAATTTTCTTATGATCCCACATGTAATTATTATGAGCGAGGAAAATATGGTTGTAGAAATTTTCATGTTACTAAATTACCTCTCGTTATGTTGAGATTGCTATTGTTTTTTCCGCTTCCTTGCATATGCTAGTTTTTTCATGCTATGATAATTTGTTTGCCTATAAGATGCCTATGCATCGGAAGTATGTTAGACTTAGATGTGTTTGTCACGTGTTTCATGATGCTCTCTTTGTGCTTCAATTCTTGTCTTTCATGTGAGCACCATCGAAATCTCAATGCCTAGCTAGGGGCGTTAAACGATAGTGGTTGTTGGGAGGCAACCCAATTTTATTTTTGTTCTTTGCTTTTTGCTCCTGTTTAGTAATAAATAATTCATCTAGCTTCTGTTTAGATGTTGTTTTATGTTTTAATTAATGTTTGTGCCAAGTAGAACCTTTGGGAAGACTTGGGTGAAGTCTTTGCGATCTTGCTGTAAAAAACAAAACTTTTGCGCTCACGAGAATAGCTGTCATTTTTTTACAGAAGAGTGATTTTAGCTTGAATCTTTTTTAAGATGATTAATAGAAAATTTCCTCACGTCCATCAATTTATTTCAGAATTTTTAGAGTTACAGAAGTATTCGGAAGTTACAGATTACTATAGACTGTTCTATTTTTGACAAATTCTGTTTTCCGTGTGTTGTTTGCTTATTTTGATGAATCTATGAGTAGTGTCGGGGTGGGGGGGGAGGTATGAACCATATAGAAGTAGGAATACAGTAGGTTTAACACCAATATAAATAAAGAAATAGTTCATTACAGTACCTTAAAGTGGTGGTTTATTTTCTTATACTAACGGAGCTCATGAGATTTTCTGTTGAAGTTTTGTGTTGTGAAGTTTTCAAGTTTTTGGGTAAAGATTTGATGAATTTTGGAATAAGGAGCGGCAAGATCCTAAGCTTGGGTATGCCCAAAGCACCCCAAGGTGAATTTCAAGGACAACCACAAGCCTAAGCTTGGGGATGTCCCGGAAGGCGGGCATCCCCTCTTTGGTCTTCGTCTATTGGTAACTTTACTTGAGACTATATTTTTATTCACCACATGATATGTGTTTTGCTTGGAGCATCTTGTATGATTTGAGTCTTTTATTTTTAGTTTACCACAATCATCCTTGCTGTACACACCTTTTGGGAGAGACACGCATGAATCGGAATTTATTAGAATACTCTACGTGCTTCACTTATATCTTTTGAGCTAGACAATTTTGCTCTAGTGCTTCACTTATATCTTTTTAAAGCATGGTGGTGGTTTTATTTTCTTTGGCTATAAAACTAGTCCTAATATGCTGGGCATCCAAGATTGGTATAATAAAAACTTTCATATAAAGTGAGTTGAATACTATGAGAAGTTTGATTCTTGATCATTGTTTTGAGATATGAGGATGGTGATATTGGATTCATGCTATTAGAGTAATTGTGAATTTGAGAAATACTTGTGTTGAGGTTTGCAAGTCCCGTAGCATGCACGTATGGTAACCGTTGTGTAACAAATTTGAAGCATGAGGTGTTTCTTTGATTGTCTTCCTTGTGTGTGGAGGTCAGGATCGCGCGATGGTCAACTCCTACCAACCCTTCCCCTAGGAGCATGCACGTAGTGCTTGGTTTTGATGACTTGTAGATTTTTTCAATAAGTATGTGAGTTCTTTATGACTAATGTTGAGTCCATGGATTATACACACTCTCACCCTTCCACCACTGCTAGCCTCTCTAGTACCGCGCAACTTTCGCCGGTACCATAAACCCACCATTTACTTTCCTCAAAACAGCCACCATACCTACCTATTATGACATTTCCATAGCCATTTCGAGATATATTGCCATGCAACTTTCCACCGTTCCGTTTATTATGACACACTTCATCATTGTCATATTGCCTTGCATGATCATGTAGTTGACATCGTATTTGTGACAAAGCCACCATTCATAATTTTTTCATACATGTCACTCTTGATTCATTGCACATCCCGTTATACCACCGGAGGCGTTCATGTAGAGTCATATTTTGTTCAAAGTATCGAGTTGTAATCCTTGAGTTGTAAATAAATAGAAGTGTGATGATCATCATTATTAGAGCATTGTCCCGTGTGAGGAAATAGATAAAAAGAGGCCAAAGAAGCTAAACAAAAAATGAGAGAAAAAGAGAGGAGGGCAATGCTACTATCCTTTTTCCACACTTGTGCTTCAAAGTAGCACCATGATCTTCATGATAGAGAGTCTCTTATTTTGTCACTTTCATATACTAGTGAGAATTTTCGTTATAGAACTTGGCTTGTATATTCCAATGATGGGCTTCCTCAAAATGCCCTAAGTCTTCGTGAGTAAGCAAGTTGGATGCACAACTGTAACACCCCTAGTGTCATGCTACAGTAACCCTCTGTGATTAAGCTAATCATTTACCAAAACAGTGCTTAATCACCTTTGTCCAATATCCCATTTGAAATTCTAGTCAATTCAAATTCAAGTGAAGTTTGAAGTTGATCAAAAGTTGCCGGAAAAATGTTCATCATCTGTCAAAAAATCCATAACAATTATTTGTTAAGGAACACAACATCACTTTGGTGCAAAGACGAACATTAGCAATTATAACAGCACCAATTCAGCATTTTTAAATGCTATCATATTTTTGAAAAATACCAAATGAATTCTTCTGGTCTCCAAAATAATTGTGGCACTGTCTATGATCACCAGGGATTTAATGGGTCACCTCCCAAATTTTTGCTAAGTGAAATAGTTGGCCAAATAATTCCCTTTCTCTCTCTGTAAATAAAAAAAAGGAAATAGAAAAGGGTCTAACTACTATTGTGCACTTGTAGCCCATTGCTACAGTGCACAGCCCAGCCCACTCCTCGCCACGGTCGTCCCCTTCCCCTGTTCACCCGACCGAGGCGCGCGCCCGCGCGGTCGCCGCCCGACCGCCTCGCCACCCCGCTGCTCGCGCCGAGGGGATAAGGCCGAGCATCCTGGCCTCGTCAGCTCCCCACTCCCACTTGTGCCTCTCCTCCCCCAGATCCACCTTTCCCCTCTCCCTCACGCGCTCACTCCTCCCGAGCGCCACCCTCGCCGTGTGTCGGTTGATCCCGCGGCCACCGCTATCCCTGGCCCTCTTCGACGAGTCCCCGAGCGCCGTCGTGCCCCGCGACGTCTTCCTCGACCACCGGACCAAGCCAGGAGCCCCCAAAGCAAGCGCGGTGACTTCTTCTTCCTCCTCTGCTCTGACGAACGCCGGCGTCGAATTCGGCCACCTCGCGCCTGCCCCGAGCCCACTGAGCACACCTACAGGCGCCCAGTGAGCTCCTCCTCCCTATCCCTCTCTCCCCATGCTCTTCCCCGCGCCATGGCAGCCTCTGCCATCGCCGCCCGAACCTAGCTCCGCCGCATAGCTCGCCGTCGATGTTGTAGTCGCTGTCAGGCTCGCCCGAGCACGGGAACATGCTCAGGTCCCCTCACCGCAGCCGCTCATGCCACTAGATCCCATCCCCGTGGCCTCTATCGCTCATCCCGCCTCTGGCCGAACTCCGGCGGCCGCTAAGGTGCTCGCCGTCGTCGTATCAAGCCTCCCCGAGACCAACCGGTGGCACCTGGTGATGCGCGCCGACGCCAGCTCTCGAACGTGACCGAAAACGCAGCGAACCGTGCCTTGTAGCCGTTTTCCGGCCATCTCCGGCGAACTTCCGCCGCAGGAATGGTCGCCGTCCGACGTGGCGCTGAGGCGGCAACCCTGGACCACGCCGCTGAGCCACTGCCACTAGGTCCCTCTAACCGTTGACCCAGTCAACTTGCTGACTAGGCATCCCTGTGACGCTGACGTGCGGGCCCCACCGCTTAATCCTCTAATTAAAATGTTTTAATAATTAAAACTAATTAGTTTAGCCAATTAGGCTATGACAGGTGGGGTCCAGTAGCTAACTAACTTAGATTAATTAGTTTAATACACTGTTAGACTAACAAAGGCTGACATGTGGGTCCCACTGGACCCATAGGACTGGTTTGACCTGGTCAGCCAGTCTGTTGACTGCTGACATCATCAGCACGTCATGCTGACGTCAATTTTATCTTTTTTTTTATTTTAAATAATTCCAGGATATTGTTTAAACTTTGAAAATTTATAGAAATTAAACCGTAGCTCAGATGAAAATGTTTTCTATATGAAAGTTGCTCAGAAAAATCCAACAAATCCGAATATGCCGTCGGTTCATCTGTCACATGCCTCTAGCATGCTGAACATGGAACATTCCCCCTCCAGTCATCTGTCTGACACAGGTCCGGAACCGGGAATACATTCCCGGTTGAATTCCCCCTTCACCTATATCATGTAGCCATGCGTTAGGTCAAACCCGGCGCAGCATATTGCCATGTTACGCTTTGTGATGCTATGTTTGTTTTATATTTACTGTTTCTTCCCCCTCTTCTCTCCGGTAGACCCCAAGACCAATGTTGCCCCTGTGATCGACTACGTCGACGACGACCCCTCCTTGCCAGAGCAACAGGCAAGCCCCCCCTTTGATCATCCCGATATCGCCCATTCCATTCTCTCATGCTTGCATTAGATTTTGCTACTGTTATTGATTGCTCCTATTCTGATGCATAGCCTGCTTTTGTATCTGCTATTGTACCTTACCTTCTTATCCTAAACTGCTTAGTATAGGTTGGTTAGTGATCCATCAGTGACCCCCACCTTGTCCTCGTTGCCCCTGCTTCATCATTAAAGACCCGATCAACGGGATCGAAGACCAGGCCCCGGCACCGCACATCACTTTCCCCTTAGTTGCTCGACACTGCTGGGTTACTATCGAGTGCCGAGGGTGAGACCTCTACATCACTTCTGATGGTAACCCTGTAGTGTAGTTATTCGATCGTGGTCATCGAGGGTGATTCCGCCTTAACCACTTCCGATACGACTCTGTCGTGCAACCCCTCAGATGTGAACCTCGGGGGTGATTCCTCTTACATTCACCTTGATGATTACATCAACTGGAATTCACCGGGGGTGATTCCTCGGGTTTTCCCCTTGATGTTTGGAAACACGGTTACTATGGTTACTATGACTTGACACTGAACCATGTTACTAAAGACGGTTCGACCCTGAGGGGTATCCGCGCGAGCATAATTGCGAGTGATGTGGAGTCGGGTTGACCTGGAAGGTGCCCATGAGATAATTACGAGGCGTGGCCGGGCATTCTTAGCCATTGCCACAAGTCCTCGAGATGGGGCAACGGGGTCACATCTTTCGTGAGTGTCTGCTTGTTACCGCGCGTTCCTAATCCACTACGATTTGGATATTTGATCTGAGGGGCCTCTGGCCTAATAGCACTAACCATCACGTGGGCATAGTATGGGCGTTCTGCGTCGTATACATCAGCCGAAGCTTAATAGACGTCAGCGACTGAGCGGCGCGCGCCGGGTTGGACTGCGTAAGCACTTGCCTTGTTGAAGGAGGTAGCTAGGTCTGCTCATCGGCCGCCCACGCAACGCGCAGGAGTTCCCGGGGAGATGGCCCATGACCCCTGGGGGCATAGGTTTAGTCCGGCGTGCTGGCCTCTCTATTAAGCCTAGGTCGGGTTGCGGCGTATTGTTTGGCCGAGGCCGGGCATGACCCAGGAAAGTCTGTCCGGCCGGAGTTAATCAAGCGTTGTGGGTAAGTTGGTGCACCCCTGCAGGGAAGAAAACATCTATCGATAGCCTGTCCTACGGTAACGGACACTTGGAGTTGTATCCCGATCGATACAACTAGAACTGGATACTTGTGATGAGAATTGGATTGTGATGAGGTGATAACTGGATAGTATGGCTCTGGGATTGCTTTCTCGCAGGGAGTCGAGAAAGGATCTCTGGCCGAGGTTGATAACACTACTACTACTTTACCTTATGCTACTCTACTCCCTCCTGTTTGCTGCAAGATGGTGGTTTCCAGAAGATGCTAGTCTTTGATAGGATTAGGCCTTCTCTCTATTCTGGCATTTCTGCAGCCCAGTCCACATATATAGCCTTCCTTTGATAATGTTGCATATGTAGTGTAGATCCTTGCTTGCGAGTACTTTGGATGAGCACTCACGGTTGCTTTGCTCCCTCTTTTCCCGCTTTTCCATTCTTCTCGGACGATGCAACCAGATGACGGAGTCCAGGAGCCAGATGACATCTTTGACGACAGCTACTACCCCGAGGGTGCCTACTACCACGTGGAGACCGCCAACGACCAGGAGTAGTTAGGAAGCTCCCAGGCAGGAGGCCTTGCCTTTTCGATCAATGTTGCTTTCGTGCTAGCCTTCTTAAGGCAAACTTGTCTAACTCATGTCTGTACTCAGATATTGTTGCTTCCACTGAATCTTGTGTTTTCGAGCTTATGTATTCGAGCCCTCGAGGCCCCTGGCTTGTAATATAATGCTTGTATTATTTTAATTTGTGTCTAGAGTTGTGTTGTGATATCTTCCAGTGAGTCCTTGATCTTGATCGTACACATTTGCGTGCGTGATTAGTGTACGATTGAATCGAGGGCGTTGTAAGTTGGTATCAGAGCCGATTGCCTGTAGGTAGCCCCCTTTCCAACTCCTTGGCCGAAGTTGAGTCTAGTCACTGAAAAACTTTTACTAACATTGGTTGTGTGGCTTACGGGCCCACGTCGCCAATTGCGTGGTATTAGGATCTTTTATTCCTCGTCTATATTCTGGGATTCTGATCTCTCTTCCATTCGGGTTAAACAATTTTGCTAACTCTGACATTAGGTTCTCGTACCCACTTCCTCCCGGAGAGCCCCGACATTACCGATGATCGCCTGCTTCACCATAAGACTACGAAGTTACTCTCCGATGTTCTCTCAAGACTTGTAACATCGCTTTTTGAAACTCCCTTCCATCGATAAATCCCTAGGGATAGTTACATACACCCGTCGTTAATACATCATTTTTCCAGTTGCTCTTGTTATTACAAGATGCATCGAAATACACTCTGATGTTTCGAGAATCCATTGTGCCTGCTGCCTTGCAACTCCTTTTCCATATGAATACATCTAAGGATAATTCCTCACACTTATCGAGGATTTGTTCATTCCTAGTTGATCAAGTGATTCACAAGATACTTTGAAATACTATCCGATCTTCCAAGAATCCTCTTCAAACTATTACTCTGCAAATACTTGTCTGCTTGCATTATGGATGCTTTCCATATGTGTAGCAATATTCATTAGTACCATCATTTTGATCCTATCGATTCAACATGTGTGTGAAAGCACGAAATCATCACTTGATCCTTCTAAATTATCTTTCTGGCTCAGACGTCATTTCGAATGTGAGCTGGTTCTTGACCAATCTATCTGTCGTCAATTGTGCCCCTGGGTCTATTCTACTTATTCATCCTTGATCAGAGCGTCTACTTCTGAGCCTTCATTTTGGAAATCATAATTCCTTTGTTATCTAAGCATCGAACTATTCAGATGTTCTATAACCCGATGCCTTTGCATTCTTTCTTCCTTTGATTGAGTACCGATACTCACATCAGCTCCATTTTGGACCGGCAGGTCCATTGTCGGGTTATTATCCGATAGTATCCTTCACATTCAAAATTCTTGTGAGTTATTCCCATGATACATTGTTGGGGAACGTAGTAATTTCAAAAATTTCCTACGCACACGCAAGATCATGGTGATGGCATAGCAACGAGAGGGGAGAGTATTGTCTACTTACCCTCGTGGACCGTAAGCGGAAGCGTTATGACAACGCGGTTGATGTAGTCGTACGTCTTCACGATCCGACCGATCCAAGTACCGAACGTACGGCACCTCCGAGTTCAGCACACGTTCAGCTCGATGACGATCCCCGGGCTCCGATCCAGCAAAGCTTCGGGGATGAGTTCCGTCAGCATGACGGCGTGGTGACGATGATGATATTCTACCGGCGCAGGGCTTCGCCTAAACTCCGCGACGATATGACCGAGGTGGAATATGGTGGAGGGGCCACCGCACACGGCTAAGGAACGATCCGTAGATCAACTTGTGTGTCATGGGGTGCCCCCTGCCCCCGTATATAAAGGAGCAAGGGGGAGGGGGACGCCAGCCAAGGGAGGGCGCGCCAGGGAGGAGTCCTACTCCCACCGGAAGTAGGATTCCCTCCTTTCCTAGTCCAACTAGGAGACCTTCATGTAGTAGGAGTAGGAGAGAAGGAAAGGGAAGAGAGAAGGGAAGGAAGGAGGGGGTGCGGCCCCTCCCCCTAGTCCAATTCGGACTAGGCCTTGGGGGGCGCGCGGCCTGCCCTAGGCAGCCCCTCTCTCTTTCCCGTATGGCCCAATAAGGCCCAATACTTCTCCCGGCGAATTCCCGTAACTCTCCGGTACTCCGAAAAATACCCGAATCACTCGGAACCTTTCCGAAGTCTGAATATAGTCGTCCAATATATCGATCTTTACGTCTCGACCATTTTGAGACTCCTCGTCATATCCTCGATCTCATCCGGGACTCCGAACTCCTTCGGTACATCAAAACTCATAAACTCATAATAAAACTGTCATCGAAACCTTAAGCGTGCGGACCCTACGGGTTCGAGAACTATGTAGACATGACCGAAACACGTTTCCGGTCAATAACCAATAGCGGGACCTGGATGCCCATATTGGCTCCCACATATTCTACGAAGATCTTTATCGGTCAAACCGCATAACAACATACATTGTTCCCTTTGTCAACGGTATGTTACTTGCCCGAGATTCGATCGTCGGTATCTCAATACCTAGTTCAATCTCGTTACCGGCAAGTCTCTTTACTCGTTACGTAATGCATCATTCCGTAACTAACTCATTAGCTACATTGTTTGCAAGGCTTTTAGTGGTGTGCATTACCGAGAGGACCCAGAGATACCTCTCCGACAATCGGAGTGACAAAACCTAATCTCGAAATACGCCAACCCAACATGTACCATTGGAGACACCTGTAGTACTCCTTTATAATCACCCAGTTATGTTGTGACATTTGGTAGCACCCAAAGTGTTCCTCCGGTAAACGGGAGATGCATAATCTCATAGTTACAGGAACATGTATAAGTCATGAAGAAAGCAATAGCAACATACTAAACGATCAAGTGCTAGGCTAAGGGAATGGGTCATGTCAATCACATCATTCTCCTAATGATGTGATCCCGTTAATCAAATGACAACTCTTTTGTCCATGGCTAGGAAACATAACCATCTTTGATAAACGAGCTAGTCAAGTAGAGGCATACTAGTGACACTATGTTTGTCTATGTATTCACACATGTATTATGTTTCCGGCTAATACAATTATAGCATGAATAATAAACATTTATCATGAAATAAGGAAATAAACAATAACTTTATTATTGCCTCTAGGGCATATTTCCTTCAGTCACCCACTTGCACTACAGTCAATAATCTAGTTCACATCGCCATGTGATTTAACACCAATATTCACATCTGTATGTGATTAATACCCATAGTTCACATCATCATGTGATCAACACCAAAAGGGTTTGTTCACATCGCTATGTGATTAGCACCCAAAGAGTACTAAGGTATGATCATGTTTTGCTTGTGAGAGAAGTTTAGTCAACGGGTCTGTCATATTCAGAGCCGTATGTATTTTGCAAATATTCTATGTCCACAATGCTCTGCATGGAGCTACTCTAGCTAATTGCTCCCACTTTCAATATGTATCCAGATTGAGACTTAGAGTCATCTAGATCAGTGTAAAAGTTTGCACCGATGTAACTTTTACAACGAACTCTTTTATCACCTCCATAATCGAGAAACATCTCCTTAGTCCTTACTAAGGATATTCTTGACCGTTGTCCAGTGATCTACTATTAGATCAAAATTGTATTCCCTTGCCAAACTCAGAGCAAGGTATACAATAGTTCTGGTTCACAGCATAGCATACTATATAGAACCTATGACTGAGGCATAGGGAATGACTTTTCATTCTCTTTCTATTTTCTGCCATGGTCGGGTCTTCAGTGTTACTCAACTTCACACCTTGCAACACAGGCAAGAACTCCTTCTTTGACTGTTCCATTTTGAACTATTTCAAAAATTTATCAAGGTATGTATTCATTGAAAAATCTTATCAAGCGTCTTGATCTATCTATATAGATCTTGATGCTCAATGTGTAAGCAGCTTTACCGAGGTCTTTCTTTTAAAGAACTCCTTTCAAACACTCCTTTATGCTTTGCAGAATAATTCTACATTATTTCCGATCAACAATGTGTCATTCACATATACTTATCAGAAATGTTGTAGTGCTCCCACTCACTTTCTTGTAAATACAGGCTTCACCGCAAGTCTGTATAAAACTATATGCTTTGATCAACTTATCAAAGCGTATATTCCAACTCTGAGATGCTTGCACCTGTCCATAGATGGATCGCTGGAGCTTGCACATTTTGTTAGCACCTTTAGGATTGACAAAAGCTTCTGGTTGTATCATATACAACTCTTCTTTAATAAATCCATTAAGGAATGTAGTTTTGACATCCATTTGCCAAATTTCATAAAATGTGGCAATTGCTAACATGATTCGGACAGACTTTTAAGCATCGATACGAGTGAGAAAATCTCATTGTATTCAACACCTTGAACTTTGTCAAAAACCTTTTTCGACAAGTCTAGCTTTGTAGATAGTAACACTACTATCAGCGTCCATCTTCCTCTTGAAGATCCATTTATTTTCTATGGCTTGCCGATCATCGGGCAAGTCCATCAAAGTCCACACTTTGTTCTCATACATGGATCCTATCTTAGATTTCATGGCCTCCAGCCATTTTGCGGAATCTGGGCTCATCATCGCTTCCTCATAGTTCGTAGGTTTATCATGGTCTAGTAACATGACTTTCAGAACAGGATTACCATACCACTCTGGTGCGGACCGTACTCTGGAAGACCTACGAGGTTCTTGTAGTAACTTGATCTGAAGTTTCATGATCATCATCATTAGCTTCCTCACTAATTGGTGTAGGAATCACTGGAACTGATTTCTGTGATGAACTACTTTCCAATTCGGGAGAAGGTATAAATTACCTTATCAAGCTCTTACTTTCCTCCCACTCACTTCTTTCGAGAGAAACTCCTTCTCTAGAAAGGATCCATTCTTAGCAACTAATGTTTTGCCTTCGGATCTGTGATATAAGGAGTACCCAACAGTTTCCTTTGGGTATTCTATGAAGACGCACTTCTCCGATTTGGGTTTGAGCTTATCAGGTTGAAAACCTTTTTCATATAAGCATTGCAACTCCTAACTTTAAGAAACGACAGCTTAGGTTTACTTCTAAACCATAGTTCATATGGTGTCGTCTCAACGGATTTAGACGGTGCCCTATTAAACGTGAATGCAGCTGTTTCTAATGCATAATCCCAAAATGATAGTGGTAAACTGATAAGAGATATCATAGATCGCACCATATCTAGTAAAGTACGATTACGATGTTCGGACACACCATTACATTGTGGTGTTTCAGGTGGCGTGAGTTTGCGAAACTATTCCAGATTGTTTTAATTGAAGACCAAACTCGTAACTCAAATATTCGTCTCCGCGATCAAATCACAGATACTTCATTTTTCTTGTTATGATGATTTTCGACTTCACTCTGAAATTCTTTGAACCTTTCAACTGTTTCAGACTTATGTTTCATCAAGTAGATATACCCATATCTGCTCAAATCATCTTGTGAAGGTCAGAAAATAACGATACTTGCCACGAGCATCAACACTCATTGGATCGCATACATCGGTATGTATTATTTCCAATAAGTCAGTAGCTTGTTCCATTGTTCCGGAGAACGGAGTTTTAGTCATCTTGCCCAAAAGGCACGGTTCGCAAGCATCAAATGATTCATAACCAAGTGATTCCAAAAATCCATCTTTATGGAGTTTCTTCATGCGCTTTACACTGATATGACCCAAACGGCAGTGCCACAAATAAGTTGCACTATCATTATTAACTTTGCACCTTTTGGCATCAATATTATGAATATGTGTATCACTACAATCGAGATCCAACAAACTATTTTCATTGGGTGTATAACCATCGAAGGTCTTATTCATGTAAACAGAATAACAATTATTCTTTAACTTCAAATGAATAATCGTATCGCAATAAACATGATCAAATTATATTCATGCTCAATGCAAACGCCAAATAACATTTATTTAGGTTTAACACTAATCCCGAGTGTATAGGGAGTGTGCGATGATGATCATATCTATCTTGGAACCATTTCCAACACTCATCGTCACTTCCCCTTCAACTAGTCTCTGTTTATTCTGTAACTCCTGTTTCGAGTTACTAATCTTAGCAACCGAACAAGTATCAAATACTCAGGGGCTACTATAAACACTAGTAAGGCACACATCAATAACCTGTATATCAAATACACCCTTGTTCACTTTGCCATCCTTCTTATCCACCAGATTTTTAGGGCATTTCCGCTTCCAGTGACTATTTCCTTTGCAGTGTAAGCACTCAGTTTTAGGCTTTGGTCCAGCTTTGGTCTTCTTCATGGGAGTGGCAACTTGCTTGTCTTTCCACTTGAAGTTCCCTTTCTTTCCCTTTGCCCTTTTCTTGAAACTAGTGATCTTGTCAACCACCAACACTTGATGCTCTTTCTTGATTTCTACCTTCGTCGATTTCAACATCACGAAGAGCTCGGGAATCGTTTTTGTCATCCCTTGCATATTATAGTTCATCACGAAGTTCTACTAACTTGGTGGTGGTGACTAGAGAATTCTGTCAATCACTATCTTATCTGGAAGATTAACTCCCACTTGATTCAAGCGATTGTAGTACCCAGACAATCTGAGCACATGCTCACTAGTTGAGCGATTCTCCTCCATCTTTTAGCTATAGAACTTGTTGGAGACTTCATATCTCTCAACTCAGGTATTTGCTGGAAATATTAACTTCAACTCCTGGAACATCTCATATGGTCCATGACGTTCAAAACGTGTTTGAAGTCCCGATTCTAAGCCGTTAAGCGTGGTGCACTAAACTATCAAGTAGTCATCATATTGAGCTAGCCAAACGTTCATAACGTCTACATCTGCTCCTGCAATAGGTCTATCACCTAGCGGTGCATTAAGGACATAATTCTTCTGTGCAACAATGAGGATAAACCTCAGATCACGGATCCAATCCGCATCATTGCTACTAACATTTTTCAACACAATTTTCTCTAGGAACATATCAAAATAAACATATGAAAGCAACAATGCAAGCTATTGATCGACAACATAATTTGCAAAATACTACCAGGACTAAGTTCATGATAAATTTAAGTTCAATTAATCATATTACTTAAGAACTCCCACTTAGATAGACATCCCTCTAATCCTCTAAGTGATCACGTGATCCAAATCAACTAAACCATGCCCGATCATCACGTGAGATGGAGTAGTTCTCAATGGTGAACATCACTATGTTTATCATATCTACTATATGATTCACGCTCGACCTTTCGGTCTCCGTGTTCCGAGGCAATATCTGTATATGCTAGGCTCGTCAAGTATAACCTGAGTATTCCGCGTGTGCAACTGTTTTGCAACCGTTGTATTTGAACGTAGAGCCTATCACACCCAATCATCACGTGGTGTCTCAGCACGAAGAACTTTCGCAACGGTGCATACTCAGGGAGAACACTTCTTGATAATTAATGAGAGATCATCTTAAAATGCTACCATCAATCAAAGCAAGATAAGATGCATAAAGGATAAACATCACATGCAATCAATATAACTGATATGATATGGCCATCATCATCTTGTGCTTGTGATCTCCATCTTCGAAGCACCGTCGTGATCACCATCATCACCGGCGCGACACCTTGATCTCCATCGTAGCATCGTTGTCGTTACGCCATCTATAGCTTCTACGACTATCGCTACCGCTTAGAGATAAAGTAAAGCAATAACAGGGCGTTTGCATTTCATACAATAAAGCGACAACCATATGGCTCCTACCAGTTGCCGATAACTTCGGTTACAAAACATGATCATCTCATACAATAAAATATAGCATCACGTCTTGACCATATCACATCACAACATGCCCTGCAAAAACAAGTTAGACGTCCTCTACTTTGTTGTTGCAAATTTTACGTGGCTGCTACGGGCTTTAGCGAGAACCGTTCTTACCTACGCATAAAAACCACAATGATAGTTTGTCAAGTTGGTGCTGTTTTAACCTTCGCAAGGACCGGGCGTAGCCACACTCGATTCAGCTAAAGTGAGAGAGACAGACACCCGCCAGCCACCTTTAAGCACGAGTGCTCGTAACACTGAAACCAGTCTCGCGTAAGCGTACGCGTAATGTCGGTCCGGGCCGCTTCATCTCACAATACCGCCGAACCAAAGTATGACATGCTGGTAAGCAGTATGACTTGTATCGCCCACAACTCACTTGTGTTCTACTCATGCATATAACATCAACGCAAAAAACCTAGGCTCGGATGCCACTATAGGGGAACGTAGTAATTTAAAAAATTTCCTACGCACACGCAAGATCATGGTGATGGCATAGCAACGAGAGGGGAGAGTATTGTCTACTTACCCTCGTAGACTGTAAGCGGAAGCGTTATGACAACGTGGTTGATGTAGTCGTACGTCTTCACGATCCGACCGATCCAAGTACCAAACGTACGGCACCTCCGAGTTCAGCACACGTTCAGCTCAATGACGATCCCCGGGCTCCGATCCAGCAAAGCTTCGGGGATGAGTTCCGTCAGCACGACAGCATGGTGACGATGATGATGTTCTACCGGCGCAGGGCTTCGCCTAAACTCCGCGATGATATGACCGAGGTGGAATATGGTGGAGGAGGGCACCGCACACGGCTAAGGAACGATCCATGGATCAACTTGTGTGTCATGGGGTGCCCCCCTGCCCCCGTATATAAAGGAGCAAGGGGGAGGGGGCGGCCGGCCAAGGGAGGGAGCGCCAGGGAGGAGTCCTACTCCCACCGGGAGTAGGATTCCCTCCTTTCCTAGTCCAACTAGGAGACCTTCCATGTAGTAGGAGTAGGAGAGAAGGAAAGGGAAGAGAGAAGGGAAGGAAGGAGGGGGTGCGGCCCATCCCCCTAGTCCAATTCGGACTAGGCCTTGGAGGGGGCGCGGCCTGCCCTAGGCAGCCCCTCTCTCTTTCCTGTATGGCCCAATAAGGCCCAATACTTCTCCCGGCGAATTCCCGTAACTCTCCGGTACTCCGAAAAATACCCGAATCACTCGGAACCTTTCCGAAGTCCGAATATAGTCGTCCAATATATCGATCTTTACGTCTCGACCATTTTGAGACTCCTAGTCATATCCCCGATCTCATCCGGGACTCCGAACTCCTTCGGTACATCAAAACTCATAAACTCATAATAAAACTGTCATCGAAACCTTAAGCGTGCGGACCCTACGGGTTCGAGAACTATGTAGACATGACCGAAACACGTTTCCGGTCAATAACCAATAGCGGGACCTGGATGCCCATATTGGCTCCCACATATTCTACGAAGATCTTTATCGGTCAAACCGCATAACAACATACGTTGTTCCCTTTGTCATCGGTATGTTACTTGCCCGAGATTCGATCGTCGGTATCTCAATACCTAGTTCAATCTCGTTACCGGCAAGTCTCTTTACTCATTATGTAATGCATCATTCCGTAACTAACTCATTAGCTACATTGCTTGCAAGGCTTATAGTGATGTGCATTACCGAGAGGGCCCAGAGATACCTCTCCGACAATCGGAGTGACAAAACCTAATCTCGAAATACGCCAACCCAACATGTACCATTGGAGACACCTGTAGTACTCCTTTATAATCACCCAGTTACGTTGTGAAGTTTGGTAGCACCCAAAGTGTTCCTCCGGTAAACGGGAGTTGCATAATCTCTTAGTTACAGGAACATGTATAAGTCATGAAGAAAGCAATAGCAACATACTAAACGATCAAGTGCTAGGCTAACGGAATGGGTCATGTCAATCATATCATTCTCCTAATGATATGATCCCGTTAATCAAATGACAACTCTTTTGTCCATGGCTAGGAAACATAACCATCTTTGATAAACGAGCTAGTCAAGTAGAGGCATACTAGTGACACTATGTTTGTCTATGTATTCACACATGTATTATGTTTCCGGTTAATACAATTCTAGCATGAATAATAAACATTTATCATGAAATAAGGAAATAAATAATAACTTTATTATTGCCTCCAGGGCATATTTCCTTCATACATAATGTCTTTCACAATTTGTACCCTCTGCTTTTGTCAACCATGCTCTGCTTCGAACATGTGTTAATTAATCCTAAAGTTCATGGTATATGTCCTAAGATGCCCCGATGGGTTGGACCTATACCTTCTTTAATGTGTGAACCCGAAAGGTTTCATGGGTCATACTCCTCTCGTAATTCACCATGTAGGTTTTTGACATTGAAATCATTTTTAGAGTAGTGAACGAAAGGTTATGCTTTGAAGAAGTGGGAGTCGACCTTGAACTTTGTGTTCATGCCCATAGACACGATGTAGATCTTATCATGGAAGCTTCTCATGAAAATAATTACCCCCTTAGTATAAGTTCATCTTATATCTGAGGTTTGGTTTTCTGTAATCGTGGTTCCGGCCATATTGATATCCTTTGATTCCTTTTCTCGGACAAGTTAAAGCACTTGTCTTCTGCAGACCAATGCATCTCCGCAACCTCTATTTTGATCTACCTCGAGTATTGCCCCCTGTTATCTCGAGGATATTGTGTCATTGCACTACCTCTTATGAATTCTCATTGGAATGATACTCCATCACTTCATTCATAGCCTGATCGGCTATATCATTATTGAGCTATTTTTAACTGTGCTACCCGGTCCTTCTTCCCGGAGCACAACTCCTGACGACGAGCTAAGCTTGCATCGATCTTCCGCATCCTATCATTTCATCTCGAACAACAAGTTTGATTTCGAGCTTGTGTCGAATCCGTGGTTCTCATAGCCTTTTACTTCATCCTTCCTTTTGCTTAATGTCGGCGTTGCTCGATGGCATCTTCATAGAGTCTCTCAACAAAATTTGTCGTGATCACCGTCAACATTTTGACTTCTTCCAGGATATCAATCGAATTCATGGTGATAAATACAATCCTTGCCCCTCGATGATTTGAATTATCATCGACAACATTCTTGCCTTCCCCAACACAAACTTGTTCATATAATTTTGGAAATACATCCTTTTTGACATGCCGATGGATTGTTGCTGAGCTCGTCGGCCACACCCTCATCTTTTCCTTGCTGAAATTGTATGACTTATTTTCTAAGTTGTTTCCGATGGATCCTTTGTGTATCCGAAGTTTGACATTTCCCTGATGACCATGTCAACACTATCCCGAAGCATGTGTGTGGTACTCCGATAATCAACAAGAACATTTGGGAGCGCAATGCTAACTGTTCTTGATCATTTATCCAAACACCGTTGTATGGATAAGCCTCATAAATTCCTTGCCCCTTTGTCTAAATGCTTTAATACTTGGAGCCCTATCATGGTCTGCCTTTCCTTGGGAAAGTTATACCCTAATAGGTATAAACACCTTTCCTTTCCATTGGTCTGATTATCCTAATAACCACTTATTTCCTTTCCATTGTTTTGTTTAACCTTCTTGTGATCTATATGATATAAGCAGGAATAATTTCCTGCTTATAAAACACCCCGATGTACAACCTTGTCAGTGAGACCACGTTACTATTGTTGGTGACATTCCGGTAGCCATCGATGGATGAGAACTTTGCCTATTGGTCCGCCTCGTCTTAACGAGCAGGATAATGGTTCTCTTCGTCCCTCGCCCTTGGTACCAAACTTTGTTGCCAACATAACAGACATGCTATCCTCTGACCTGCCTTGCTATCATGACCGTGCAAGATGTCACTACTCTTCCTACCTTTAACCCACATGGTGGGCCCATAACCCACAATTCCACAGGATCGAAACCTGGCTCTCCTTACACCATGTTGCCAAAGATATTCCTCGCTCTTGGCTCCATAAGTAATTCATGAGCCACCTTCCTAGTGATCTATTCTAGTATCAGACGCAATAATTTTTGTTGTTGTTGTTGTTGTTCTGGACCCCTTTTCACCTTTTGATTAGGCATCGAATGATTGCCTGCCCGTTAAAACTTCTCATGGTACCCTCATACTTTGCTCTCGACTTTTATTTAAGTTCAACTCGAGAGATACTTCCGCCTCATTCCCTGATTTGTTCACCAGATATTTAACCCCATAAGGGTCAGTTCTCCCGAAGTTACTCTTTACTTCCCCACTTAAATCTCGGGACGAGATTTCTTGTAGTGGAGGAGATTTGTAACACCCCCAGTGTCATGCTACAGTAACCCTCTGTGATTAAGCTAATCATTTACCCAAACAGTGCTTAATCACCTTTGTCCAATATCCCATTTGAAATTCCAGTCAATTCAAATTCCAGTGAAGTCTGAAGTTGATCAAAAGTTGCCAGAAAAATGTTCATCATCCGTCAAAAATTCCATAACAATTATTTGTTAAGGAACACAACATCACTTTGGTGCAATGATGAACATTAGCAATTATAACAGCACCAATTCAGCATTTTTAAATGCTATCCTATTTTTGAAAAATATCAAATGAATTCTTCTGGTCTCCAACATAATTGAGGCACTGTCTATGATCACCAGGGATTTAATGGGACACCTCCCAAATTTTTGCTAAGTGAAATAGTTGGCCAAATAATTCCCTTTCTCTCTCTGTAAATAAAAAAAAGGAAATAGAAAAGGGCCTAGCTACTACTGTGCACTTGTAGCCCATTGCTATAGTGCATAGCCCAGCCCACTCCTCCCCGCGGTCGTCCCCTTCCCCTGTTCACCCGAACGAGGCGCGCGCCCGCGCGGTCGCCGCCCGACCGCCTCGCCACCTCACTGCTCGCGCCGAGGGGATAAGGCCGAGCCTCCTGGCCTCGTCAGCTCCCCACTCTCACTTGCGCCTCTCCTCCCCCAGATCCACCTTTCCCCTCTCCCTCACGCGCTCACTCCTCCCGAGCGCCACCGTCGCCGTGCGTCCGTTGATCCCACGGCCACCGCTGTCCCCGGCCCTCTCCGACGAGTCCCCGAGCGCCGTCGTGCCCTGCTACGTCTTCCTCGACCACCGGACCAAGCCAGGAGCCCCCACAGCAAGCGCGGCGACCTCTTCTTCCTCCTCTGTTCCGACGAACGCCGACGTCGAATTCGGCCACCTCGCGCCTGCCCCGAGCCCACTGAGCGCACCTACAGGCGCCCAGTGAGCTCCTCCTCCATATCCCTCTCTCCCCATGCTCTTCCCCGCGCCATGGCAGCCTCTGCCATCGCCGCCCGAACCTAGCTCCGCCGCATAGCTCGCCGTCGATGTTGTAGTTGCTGTCAGGCTCGCCTGAGCACGGGAACATGCTCAGGTCCCCTCACCGCGGCCGCTCGTGCCGCTAGATCCCATCCCCGTGGCCTATGTCGCTCATCCCGCCTATGGCCGAACTCCGACGGCCGCTAAGGTGCTCGCCGTCGTCGTATCGAGCCTCCCCGAGACCAACCGGTGGCACCTGGCGATGCCCGCCGATGCCAGCTCTCGAACGTGACCGAAAACGCGGCGAACCGTGCCTTGTAGCCGTTTTCCCGCCATCTCCGGCGAACTTCCGCCACGGGAATGGTCGCTGGCGTGACTCCGGTCGCCGTCCGACATGGCGCTGACGCGGCAACCCTGGACCACGCCGCTGAGCCACTGCCACTGGGTCCCTCTAACCGTTGACCCAGTCAACTTGCTGACTAGGCGTCCCTGTGATGCTAACGTGCGGGCCCCACCGCTTAATCCTCTAATTAAAATGTTTTAATAATTAAAACTAATTAGTTTAGCCAATTAGGCTATGACAGGTGGGGTCCAGTAGCTAACTAACCTAGATTAATTAGTTTAATACACTGTTAGACTAATAAAGGCTGACATGTGGGTCCCACTGGACCCACAGGACTAGTTTGACCTGGTCAGCCAGTCTGTTGACTGCTGACGTCATCAGCACGTCATGCTGACGTCATTTTTTATCTTTTCTGTTATTTTAAATAATTCCATGATATTGTTTAAACTTTAAAAATTTATAGAAATTAAACCGTAGCTCAGATGAAAATGTTTTCTATATGAAAGTTGCTCAGAAAAATCCAACAAATCTGAATATGCCGTCGGTTCATATGTCACATGCCTCTAGCATGCTGAACATGGAACATTCCCTCTCCGGTCATCTGTGTGACACAGGTCCGGAACCGGGAATACATTCCCTGTTGAATTCCCCCTTCCCCTATATCGTGTAGCCATGCGTTAGGTCACACCCGACGCAGCATATTGCCATGTTACACTTTGTGATGCTATGTTTGCTTTATATTTACTGTTTCTTCCCCCTCTTCTCTCTGGTAGACCCCAAGACCGATGCTGCCCCTGTGATCGACTACGTCGACGACAACCCCTCCTTGCCAGAGCAACCAGGCAAGCCCCCCCTTTGATCATCCCGATATCGCCCATTCCATTCTCTCATGCTTGCATTAGATTTTGCTACTGTTATTGATTGCTCCTATTCTGATGCATAGCCTGCTTTTGTATCTGCTATTGTACCTTACCTTCTTATCCTAAACTGCTTAGTATAGGTTGGTTAGTGATCCATCAGTGACCCCCATCATTGAAGACCCGATCAACGGGATCGAACACCAGGCCCCGGCACCGCACATCACTTTCCCCTTAGTTGCTCGACACTGCTGGGTTACTATCGAGTGCCGAGGCTGAGACCTCTACATCACTTCTGATGTTAACCCTGTAGTGTAGTTATTCGATCGTGGTCATTGTCGGTGTCAAAACCGGCGGATCTCGGATAGGGGGTCCCGAACTGTGCGTCTAGGCGGATGGTAACATGAGACAATGGACACGATGGAGGTAAAACCCTACGTCCTGCTTGATTAATATTGATGATGTGTGTTACAAGAGTGGATCTACCACGAGATCAAAGAGGCTAAACCCTAGAAGCGAGCCTATGGTATGATTGTTGTTCGTCCTATGGACTAAAGCCATCCGGTTTATATAGACACCGGAGAGTGCTAGGGTTACACAAAGTCGGTTACAGTGGTAGGAGATCTACATATCCGTATCGCCAAGCTTGCCTTCCACGCCAAGGAAAGTCCCATCCGGACACGGGACGAAGTCTTCAATCTTGTATCTTCATAGTCTTGGAGTCCGGCCGATCATAATAGTTCGGCTGTCCAGACACCCCCTAGTCCGGAACTCCCTCAGTAGCCCCTGAACCAGGCATCAATGACGACGAGTCTGGCGCGCATGTTGTCTTCGGCATTGCAAGGCGGGTTCTTCCTCCGAATAATTTATAGAAGATTGTGAACACCAGGATAGTGTCCGGCTCTACAAAAAATAAATTCCACGTACCACCATAGAGAGAATAATATTACACAAGTTCAATCTGCTGACGTATTCTGTGGCGTGACGTCGCACCACTACCAAGCCTTCACTCGAATTGTTTTTATTGTACCACCTCAGCGCGTTTAGCGAAGCGGTTTCCTTGGCACGTCTTGTCGAAGCAGAGATCGTGTTCCCCTTATTCCGGGATTCCCATCAATACGGACGTGGGTAACCCAACCGCGCCATTCATTGCGGCGCTTGAGAGATAAGCGAGTTTTACCAGGCCGGTGGGGACACATGTTTTTGTCCGCCCATATAAGGGGATAAAGATCCAACCCTTTTACCTGCACCTTCTTCCTCCTTGGGTTATCCACCTCCGTGAACTCAAGCTCCAGCACCCAAGTCCGCACTTCTCACCTCAACCTTCTCCAACTATGTCCGGAGCGGGAGGCAAGTGGATGGCCTCCTCCGTCACGGAGGGGCAGATCCAGAAGCTGCGCAACACCGGATATTTGTCCAGCGACATCGCGCACCAGCTCCCCGACGAGGGGGAGCTCATCCCCACCCCCAGGCCCCATGAGAGGGTAGTATTTCTTCCCCATTTCCTTCGCGTACTGGGCTTCCCACTTCATCCCTTTGTCCGGGGGCTCATGTTCTACTACGGCCTGGATTTCCATGATCTGGCCCTGAATTTCATCCTCAACATCTCGGCGTTTATCGTCGTGTGTGAGGCCTTCCTCTGCATCCAGCCCCACTTCGGCTTGTGGCTCAAGACCTTCAGTGTCAAGCCGAAGGTTCTGAAGGGCAGCCAAGCGGAGTGCGGAGGCGCCATGGTGGGCAGGATGTCCCATGTTACTTGGCTGGAGGGCACCTTCGTGGAAACCATCAAGGGGTGGCAATCGGGGTGGTTCTGCATCACCGAGCCGCGTGACCCTGATTGGGCAGCGGCCCCCGAATTCAGATCCGGCATCCCCGCACGGCTCACCTCCTGGAAAGAGAGTGGCCGGATCTGGGGTGATTCGGAGGAGCTGACAGGACTCCAAGCCTGTATCCAAAAGCTGGTGGACAAGAAGCTCAAGCTTGTCAATGTAGTCCAGGTCATGCTCATCCGCCGGATTCTCCCGTGCCAACGACGGGGGTTCAATATGTGGGAGTTCGATCCGGCGCAGCACCAGACTCAGAAAGGGCTCTTTGACACTACGTACGAAGATGTCTGGAAGGTTCTGTTCAAGGGCGCCGAGGCTCCCGCATCCGCTACTGAAGATCGCGGATTCAGCTCACAGCGTCCGGCTGACGATGTAAGTGATTTTGTCACTTGTTTTCCACAGTTTGACTCTATGCGGGATCTAAACTCCCTTTACCTTTGACAGGACTGGCTGGCGAAGGCCGAACAGACTATCTGTCCGGCCCCATTGCCAGAGGACCCAGCGGACGCCCGCCTAACGGGGCTGCTGGCTCCGGCACCCCACGTGGTGTCGGAGAAGAAGGCCAAGAAGAAGGCCACGGGTACTCGAAAGAGTTCCCGTTTTCAAGTGTTATCGGATGATGAATCTGAGGCCGACTCCTCCCACAAAGGCGAGGAGGAGAAGAAGAAAGCCTCTCCCCCAGCGGGGGGAGGGAAGAAAAGGAAGGCCTCCCCAACAAGGGAGGCCGAAGGGTCCAAGAAGGGGAAAACTCTTCCCCCGGACTGCTCTGCCAACGCCAGTGACGACGATGAGGACTGGCCTCCAAGGGCCAAGCCCCTGGCGAGATCATAAGTATCCGAACTCCTGAATAACTTCATGGTTTTTCTTTTCGCCACATAATGTATTTCTAATGCCGCATACAACCCTGCAGTCCGCCCAAGGATGATCTTCCCGCTTCGTCGAGCGGGTCCTTAGGTGCGTCGGATATGGATTCCCTTCCGACTGCCTCCACCCCCCGTGATGCGGATGATGCCGAGGTGGGATCCCGGAAAGGGACCCACCAGGAGGAGGAGGCCCCGGAGGTGTCGCAGGACAACCTCACGGACTTTGCACCGGACTCGGCCACGGAACCCAAAGTGGCTCCGGGGTCCGGCGGGCGACCCCTTCGTAAGAAGGGCAAGACCGTGACGCCGGCAGCCTCCATCCAACCGGAGGTGCCGGATAACTTGCTGGAGGCGCTCAATGGCGCCTCCATTGAAGAGGAACACCACACTGTTATGAGTGCGGTGATTCAGAAGGTTCAGCTCGCCAAGAGCGGGCTGACCGAAGCCTGCAGCAGCCTTCTAACAGGCTTTGAGGTAAGAATTTTGATATATATAAAATGGTACCGCATAGACAGTAGCCCCTGATGCTCGGTTTGGTGTTCAGAAAGAAAAGCCGGACTGAGGATCTAAAAAGATATACGCAGGAGTCATAAAAAATATGTCAATATGGGATTTGCAGGCTATGCTGCTGACCTCTGCCGCACTGTCTGCGGAGGTCAATACTTTGAAGGAAAGCCTCGAGCAGTCCGAGAACGAGCTCGGCCGTGCCAAAAAGCAGCTCGAGGACAAGGAAGGTGAGTAATACCTTAGTAAAATTGTACCTTATAGAAAAGGATTTTGGTTGCAAGAAAAATGACAAGGATAACGTGGATGTAACAGGGGCCACGAACGAGGTGACGACCCTGAAGGAGGCGGTGTCCGCGGCCGAACAAAGTGCGGCCGCGGAACGCACCGAGCGAGAGAAGCATGAGGCGCGGGTGGCGGAGGTACAGCAAGAGCTCCAGGCTCTCATGCAAAAACATGAGAGTTTGGAGCGTGACTCGAAGACTCAAGAGTCCGAGCTTGCGACGGCTCTTGAGAGTGCCAAAGCCGCTAAGGCAGAAACCTATAAGGCCCTCCAGGAAATCAAGGCGTTGAAGAAAATAGCGGCGGGTAAGGCATTTTTCATGCAAAGTAAGCATGTGAGTGTGAATTACCTATCACTTACCTGAATTCGGAGCTCTCCAGGAGCGTTCGCAGATCTTCCTCGTAGCGTATCTGATGCTGTGGAATTCTATCGGGCCGAGGAGGGGAGCTCGATGGAGAAGGTCTTCTGGTCTCTGTATGCTGAGGCCGGCCATCCGGTGCCCCTTAGCGACCAACTGAAGCAGCTGGTCGAGCTCCACAAGGTGGCCGAACCGGCCATGAAGGGCCTCATAGTTCGGCTGTGGCCTAAGAAGGCCATGCCCAGGAGCTACTTCGGTTTGGTGCGGCGGCTGGTGGATGCGTGCCCGTGGGTTGAAGTCATCAAGCACTCCGCTTGCATTGGGGTGCCCGTCGGGCCCTTGCCCACGCAAAGGTGCACTGGGGCAAGATGGATGCCCAGAAGCTTGTGACGGACCCGCCACCGCAGGGCAAGGAGTACCGCACGCCCGAGATGTATTATAAGAGTGTCCTGAAGGGTGCCCGCACTCTTGCGGGTGAGTGCTCCAAAGATGTAATATTTGAGTAGACTCGCATTTTGTTATCATGTGCGCTGAAAACTTAGTTCATATGCGCTAAACAACGCTTGTTAATTTAAAATATTACCTTCTGTGCGGTTGTTTATCAAATCTGGGAGATGGCAAGTCGTTGGCTTCGGCCCCCAGGCCGTGAGTGCTGGGGTGTTCGTGATAAACTTGAGAACTCTTGTTCCCATTTTTGGGTCCATCTAGCGAGGCGCTCAACACGACGAACAAGGCAACCGGACTTATAATTCTTGAACACTCTCACTTAGCCATAGAATTCTATAATTTTAAATTTCGGCGAAGCCCCTAGTCTTCGGAAGGCCGAATTTGGGGCGCTATCCACGCCTGGGCCGGAAAAAAACCAGCGCCTCGCTCTAAGCGGCATAAGTCTTTAAGGACTCGCAAAAAACCTCTCGAACAGCGACCGGCTCTTGCCTCATCATGACAGTCAGTTTTAGCTTTCTCCACTGAGGCGTTAACCCAGCTCAACTGGGGCGCAATCGCAGTGGTTCTCCCAGTGCTACCTTATCCGATACAACAGAACGTAAGGTACCAAAACATGGGAGCCGGGCAAACCCAACTATTGACCCAAGACATGATTCGGAGCCGATGCATATAATGCTATAAGTTCGGGGTGCCGCACTTGTGAAAGTGTTCGGACTTATCACACCATGATGCGGGAAACATAAGCCCCTGGTGTATTTGAACCGTACCAAAGTGTACGGATGCAACATGCCATAAATGAACATATGTATAAAAAGGAAATGCAATTATAAGCAAAAAGGTGCTGCATTGTTTTATTCAAGAAGTGCTGTTATGAATGCAAAACGATACAAATAGTGTGATAAGCAAGGGACGGGACTGTTTAAGCATGTCCCCCTCCAGGGGTAGGCTACGGAGTGGTGTATAAAACAGATTTAATGCTCGTAATGGAGACCACCTGGATATTCGTTGTAGCCTTTATCCTTCCCTGGATGTTGCATCGTGAGTTCGGCAGGTCTGCTGCCGGACAGGGCCTCTGACGAACGGAGTCCTGTGGGTAAAAAAAAGAAAAAAGAAAAAAAAGAACGACACACTTGAGAGCCCCTGGTGTGGTTGAGCCGCAATCTGGGCCTATCGTGGTCGTGCCCCTCTCCCCATGCCCATGGTATCTTCAGGGCGTAATGGTGTACGCGAAGGACCTGTCTTGACGTCTTGCAAGGGCTGGGGTTGGGGCTGCACTGCTACGCGTGCTCGGAACGTGCCAGGTGGTCTTGTTGTAGGTTACTCCGGGCGCGCTTAGCTGTGTCCGGCCGCTTAACGGCCGGACTCGAGAATTGCCTTAAGAGGCTGCATTGGACTTTTGCCACGAGAGCTCCTGTATGTTCCTCCGTGCGGAGAGAACGTTCAGTGTTTCCGTTGACCATGATGACTCCTCGAGGGCCTAGCATCTTGAGCTTGAGGTATGCGTAGTGCGGCACTGCGTTTAACTTTGCAAACGCGGTACGTCCGAGCAGGGCATGATAGCCGCTGCGGAACGGGAATATGTCGAAGATTAACTCCTCGCTTCGGAAGTTATCCGGGGATCCGAAGACCACTTCCAGTGTAACTGAGCCTGTGCAATTGGCTTCTACACCTGGTATGACGCCTTTAAAGGTCGTCTTGGTAGGTTTAATCCTTGAGGGGTCTATGCCCATTTTGCGCATTGTATCCTGGTAAAGCAGGTTCAGGCTGCTGCCGCCGTCCATCAGGACTCTGGTAAGGTGAAATCCGTCGACGATTGGGTCTAAAACCAATGCGGCGAATCCGCCGTGGCGGATGCTGGTGGGGTGGTCCCTTCGATCAAAAGTGATCGGGCAGGAGGACCATGGATTGAACTTCGGGGCAACTGGCTCCATCGCGTGTACATCCCTGAGTGCACGCTTCCGCTCCCTTTTGGGTATGTGTGTTGCGTATATCATGTTCACCGTCCGCACCTGTGGGGGGAAACCCTTCTGTCCTCTATTGTTCGGTGGTCGGGTCTCTTCCTCGTCATCGCTATGCAGCCCCTTGTCCTCGTTTTCGGCAATTAACTTGCCTGCCTGCTTGAATACCCAACAGTCCCTGTTGGTGTGGTTGGCTGGTTTTTCGGGGGTGCCGTTTATCTGGCACGAGCGGTCGAGTATTCTGTCCAAATTGGACGGACCCGGAGTAGTTCTTTTGAATGGATTTTTCCGCTGATCGGGTTTAGAGCCTCTGCATCCGGCATTGACTGTCGTATCTTCACTATTGTCGCCGTTAATGCGGCATTTGTTTTTGTTACGACGCGACCGGCCATTTCGGTCCTTAAAATCCGGACTGCCAGAATTTTTGCTGAGGTTGTTGCTGCGTGCTAGCCAGCTGTCCTCACCCGCGCAGAAGTGGTTCGTGAGTGATGTGAGGGCTGCCATGGATTTCGGCTTTTCCTGTCCCAGGTGCCGGGCGAGCCACTCATCGCGGTTGTTATGCTTGAAGGCCGCGAGGGCCTCCGCATCCGGACAGTCGACGATTTGGTTTTTCTTGGTTAAGATCCGTGTCCAGAATTGTCTCGCTGATTCTTCAGACTGCTGAATTATCTGGCTTAGGTCATCAGCGTCTGGTGGTCGCACATACGTGCCTTGGAAGTTATCGAGGAATGCGGATTCCAGGTCTTCCCAACTCCCAATTGACTCTGCTAGCAAGTTGTTAAGCCAATGCCGGGCTTGTCCCTTAAGCTTGAGGGGGAGGTATTTGATGGCGTGAAGATCATCACCGTGGGCCATGTGGATGTGAAGGAGATAGTCTTCGATCCAAACTGCGGGGTCTGTTGTGCCATCATAAGATTTGATATTGACGGGTTTAAACCCTTCGGGGATTTGATGATCCATTACTTCATCTGTGAAGCATAGTGGGTGTGCGGCGCCTCTGTACTGGGCGATGTCACGACGGAGCTCAAGAGAGCTTTGTCTATTTTGTTCGGCCCGGCCGGACTTACTGTGTCCGGCGCGACGGTTGTCGTCACGTATCGTGGGGCGCCCACGCGATCCATAGATCGATCTTGATTGTCTTGCCTTATCCTCCAATATATCTCGCAAGTCCGAAGCGTTCCCCTGTGGCCTTGTGCTTTTCGAGCGATGCCGGGGTACGGTTCTAGTGAGGGGCCTAGAGGCCTCTCTGTCGCGACCACGGGGTGGTCGGTCAGCCGTATTGTCTGCTGGTGATGCAGGTTCATATGCCTCCTCCTCTAATCGGGGGAGCAGCTTGCGTTTAGGGTAGCTTTTGGAGGGGCATTCGAGCTCATGCTCTTCGGCTGCGAGGACTTCAGTCCATCTGTCGGCTAGCAGATCTTGATCAGCTCTAAGCTGTTGCTGCTTTTTCTTGAGGTTGTTTGTCGTGGCCATAAGCCTGCGTTTAAAACGCTCTTGTTCGACGGGATCCTCAGGCACGACGAATTCGTCATCGTCGAGGCTCGCCTCATCTCCGGAGGGAGGCATATAATCCTCTACCTCTTCTTCTGCCGCTCTCTCATGAGGGCTGGCGTCCCCGTCCTCCTGCGCTGAATCTTGCTGGAGGGGGTTGTCTTCGGCACTGTCCGGGGTATTATTATCTCCGGTGCCGGAATCGCCATTCTTGCTGTGGCGGGATTTAGAGCAGTGCCGCTAACATCGGCGCTTGGGCTGTTTTGTGGAGGGGTCATCCTCCGCTGCTCCTTCGCCCTTCCCATATTTTGGGATATCCACCATATATATGTCATATGATGAGGTGGCTATCTAGTGCCCGGTAGGCGCTGGTTCTTGGTCGTCTCCGGCATCGTCGTCTATACCGTCGATGTATTTGGAGTCGTAGTCTAGCATGTCGGTTAGATCATCGACAGTGGCTACCAAGTGGGTGGTGGGTGGGCTTTGAATTTCTTCGCTGTCCGCATCCCAACCGTCCTGACCGCAGTCCGGCCAGGGCTCTCCTGATAATGAGAGATACTTTAGCGAACTCAAGATGTTGCCGAAAGGTGAGTGTTGGAAGATGTCCGATGCGGTGAACTCCATGATCGGCGCCCAATCGGATTCGATCGGAGGGGGCGCGGGAGGTTCGGAGTCCGGCGAGGATTCCGGCACCTCGGAGTCACGAGCTTTATGAGGGACAAGGTCAGTGTTTGGCTCTATCGCCGTAGAGGTTGCAGCCCCCGAGGCGGTGTCTAACCATCCGTCCTCGATCTGCGCAGCCGGCTCCGAATTGAAGATCGGAGCGGGTTCGAGTGCGGCCTCCAGGGTACTGTCCGGCTGCAGAGCTAAATCATGCTCGCCGTGACAGTGCGGCACGCTCGGCTGTGGCTCGAATCCATCGAGGATCAAGTCCACGCGGATGTCAGCCATGAAGTTCAAACTTCCAAATCTGACCTGACGGCCAGGGGCGTAGCTTTCGATCTGCTCCAGTTGGCCAAGCGAATTGGCCCGCAGTGCGAAGCCACCGAATACGAAGATCTGTCCGGGGAGGAAGGTCTCACCCTGGACTGCATCGTTGATGATGATCGAAGAAGCCATCGAGCCTATCGGTGACGGCACAGAGGAACTCTCAATGAAAGCACCAATGTCGGTGTCAAAACCGGCGGATCTCGGGTAGGGGGTCCCGAACTGTGCGTCTAGGCGGATGGTAACAGGCAACAAGGGACACGATGTTTTACCCAGGTTCGGGCCCTCTTGATGGAGGTAAAATCCTACATCCTGCTTGATTAATATTGATGATGTGTGTTACTAGAGTGGATCTACCACGAGATCAAAGAGGCTAAACCCTAGAAGCTAGCCTATGGTATGATTGTTGTTCGTCCTATGGACTAAAGCCATCCGGTTTATATAGACACCGGAGAGGGCTAGGGTTACACAAAGTCGGTTACAATGGTAGGAGATCTACATATCTGTATCGCCAAGCTTGCCTTCCACGCCAAGGAAAGTCCCACCCGGACACGGGACGAAGTCTTCAATCTTGTATCTTCATAGTCTTGGAGTCCGGCCGATCATAATAGTTCGGCTATCCGGACACCCCCTAGTCCGGAACTCCCTCACTCATCGAGGGTGATTCCGCCTTAACCACTTCCGATACGACTCTGTCGTGCAACCCCTCAAGTGTGAACCTCGGGGGTGATTCCTCTTATGTTCAGCTTGACGATTACATCAACTGGAATTCACCGGGGGTGATTCCTCGGGTTTTCCCCTTGATGTTTGGACACACGGTTACTATGGTTACTATGACTTGACACTCAACCATGTTATTAAAGACGGGTCGACCCTGAGGGGTATCCGCGCGAGCATAATTGCGAGTGATGTGGAGTCGGGTTGACCTGGAAGGTGCCCATGAGATAATTACGAGGCGTGGCCGGGCATTCTTAGCCCTTGCCGCAAGTCCTCGAGATGGGGCAACGGGGTCACATCTTTCGTGAGTCTCTGCTTGTTACCGCGCGTTCCTAATCCACTACGATTTGGATATTTGATCTGAGGGGCCTCTGGCCTGATAGCACTAACCATCACGTGGGCATAGTATGGGTGTTCTGCGTCGTATACATCAGCCGCAGCTTAATAGACGTCAGCGACTGAGCGGCGCGCGCCGGGTTGGACTGCGTAAGCACCTGCCTTGTTGAAGGAGGTAGCTAGGTCTGCTCACCGGCCGCCCACGCAACGCGCAGGAGTTCCCGGGGAGATGGCCCATGACCCCTAGGGGCATAGGTTTAGTCCGGCGTGCTGGCCTCTCTATTAAGCCTAGGTCGGGTTGCAGCGTATTATTTGGCTGAGGCCGGGCATGACCCAGGAAAGTATGTCCGGCCGGAGTTAATCAAGCGTGGTGGGTAAGTTGGTGCACCCCTGCAGGGAAGAAAACATCTATCGATAGCATGTCCTACGGTAACGGACACTTGGAGTTGTATCCTGATCGATACAACTAGAACTGGATACTTGTGATGAGAATTCGATTGTGATGAGGTGATAACTGGATAGTATGGCTCTTGGATTGCTTTCTCGCGGGGAGTTGAGAAAGGATCTCTGGTCGAGGTTGATAACACTACTAGTACTTTACCTTATGCTACTCTACTCCCTCCTGTTTGATGCAAGATGGTGGTTTCCAGAAGATGCTAGTCTTCAATAGGACTAGGCCTTCTCTCTATTCTAGCATTTCTGCAGCCCAGTCCACATATACAGCCTTCCTTTGATAATGTTGCATATGTAGTGTAGATCCTTGCTTGCGAGTACTTTGGATGAGTACTCGCGGTTGCTTTGCTCCCTCTTTTCCCCCTTTTCCATTCTTCTCGGACGACACAACCAGATGACGGAGTCCAGGAGCTAGATGACACCTTTGACGACAGCTACTACCCCGAGGGTGCCTACTACCACGTGGAGACCGCCGACGACCAGGAGTAGTTAGGAGGCTCCCAGGCAGGAGACCTTGCCTTTTCGATCAATGTTGCTTTTGTGCTAGCCTTCTTAAGGCAAACTTGTCTAACTCAGGTCTGCATTCAGATATTGTTGCTTCCATTGACTCTTGTGTTTTCGAGCTTATGTATTCGAGCCCTCGAGGCCCCTGGCTTGTAATATAAAGCTTGTATTATTTTAATTTGTGTCTAGAGTTGTGTTGTGATATCTTCCCGTGAGTCCTTGATCTTGATCGTACACATTTGCGTGTATGATTAGTGTACGATTGAATCGAGGGCGTCACAACACCCACTTAGTTTCTTTTGTTGAGCTTTCATACATTTATAGCTCTAGTGCACCCGTTGCATGGCAATCCCTACTCACTCACATTGATATCTGTTGATGGGCATCTCTATAGCCCATTAATATGCCTAGTTGATGTGAGACCATCTTCCTCCTCTTTGTCTTCGCCACAACCACCACTCTATTCCACCTATAGTGCTATGTCCATGGCTCACGCTTATGTATTGCGTCAAAGTTGAAAAAGTTTGAGAATACTAAAGTATGAAACAATTGCTTGGCTGAAACCGGGGTTGTGCATGATTTGAACATTTTGTGTGACGAAGATGGAGCATAGCCAAACCCTTTGATTTTGTAGTGATGAACTTTCTTTCGCCATGTTATTTTTAGAAGACATGATTGCTTTGTTAGTATGCTTGAAGTATTATTATTTTTATGTCAATACTAAACTCTTGTCATGAATCTTTCGGATCTGAACATTCATGCCACAATAAAGAAAATTACATTGATAATTATGTTAGGTAGCATTCCACATCAAAAATTCTATTTTTATCATTTACCTACTCGAGGACGAGCACTAATTAAGCTTGGGGATGCTTGATACGTCTCCAACGTATTTGATTGTTCCATGCTATTATATTATCTGTTTTGGATGTTTAATGGGCTTTAATATGCTCATTTATATTATTTTTGGGACTACCCTATTAACCGGAGGCCCAGTGTCAGTTTCTGTTTTTTGCCTATTTTAGAGTTTTGCAGAAAAGGATACCAAACGAAGTCCAAACGAAGTCCAAACGGAATGAAACCTTCACGATGATCTTTCTTGGACCGAAAGCAAACTAGAAGACTTGAAGTTGAAGTCAGAAACGCCACGAGGCGTCCATGAGGCAGGAGGGCACGCCCCCCACCCTCGTGGGCCCCTCGTAGCTCAACCAACGTACTTCTTCCGCCTATGTATACTCTTATACCCTAGAAACATCAGGGGAGCCACGAAACCACTTTTCCACCGCCGCAACCTTCTATACCCGTGAGATCCCATCTTGGGGTCTTTTCCGGTGATCTGCCGGAGGGGGAATCGATCATGGAGGGCTTCTACATCAACACGATTGGCTCTCCGATGAAGCGTGAGTACTTTACCACAGACTTCGGGTCCATAGTTATTAGCTAGATGACTTCTTCTCTCTCTTTGATTCTCAATACAAAGTTCTCTTCGATGTTCATAGAGATCTATTCGATGTAATACTCTTTTGCGGTGTGTTTGCCGAGATCCGATGAATTGTAGATTTATGAACAAGATTATCTATGAATATTATTTGGTTCTTCTCTGAAATCTTATATGCATGATTTGATATCTTTGCAAGTCTCTTCAAATTATATGTTTAGTTTGGCCTACTAGATTGATCTTTCTTGCCATGGGAGAAGTGCTTAGCTTTGGGTTCAATCTTGCGGTGTCCTTTCCCAGTGACAGTAGGGGCAGCAAGGCACGTATTGTATTATTGCCATCGAGGATAAAAAGATGGGGTTTATATCATATTGCTTGAGTTTATCCCTCTACATCATGTCATCTTGCTTAATGTGTTACTCCGTTCTTATGAACTTAACACTCTAGATGCATGTTGGATAGCGGTTGATGTGTGGAGTAATAGTAGTAGATGCAGAATTGTTTCGGTCTACTTGACACGGACGTGATGCCTATGTTCATGATCATTGCCTTAGATGTCTTCATAATTATGCGCTTTTCTATCAATTGTTCAGAAGTAATTTATTCACCCACCGTAATAAATGCTATCTTGAGAGAAGCCACTAGTGAAACCTATGGCCCTTGGGTCTCTTTTCTATTATATTACATATCTTCTCCATTATATCACATCTCGTTTACTATTTTGCAATGTTTACTTTCCAATCCATACAAGAAAAATACCAAAAATGTTACTTTATTATCTCTATTAGATCTCACTTTTGTGAGTGTCAGTGAAGGGATTGACAACCCCTTTATCGCGTTGGTTGCAAGGTTCTTGATTCTTTGTGCAGGTACTAGGTGACTTGTGCGTCATCTCCTACTGGATTGATACCTTGGTTCTCAAAACTGAGGGAAATAGTTATGCTACTTTGCTGCATCACCCTTTCCTCTTCAAGGGAAAAACCAACGCAAGCTCAAGAGGTAGCAAGAGGTGCTGCCAGCAAGGAGTGAAGGTTTCAACTTCGAAAGGAAGGCGGAAACAGGGGAAATGTGGCTTTTAGTAAGGGGGGTGGGGAGGTAGATATTCCCGCAGAAGCCAAAAATTTGGAATCGCTTCAGCGAAAAAACTAGCGCGCAAAGTGTCATCAGATACGGTCCCTTATTCAGAATTATGTACAATATGTGAACATCACAAATGATTCAGATAGCTTAACCTGTGTGTGATGAGTTTGAACGTCAATAATTTTGGTTCCAATTTCCCTGGTTAAGGTGATCATCCACGTCATTGCATAATTTGGGTACACAAAGGAGACTACAGCACACCCACACTTCTTAATCGAGCAAGTTCAACAATTAAACAAAGCTAGCTGGCCTAAACATTACTCTAACAATTTAAAGACCAGCACTCTTAATTAAACAAAACAAAGAGTACTACTTTGGTTGTTGCTCATCGATCTCTGCCGCCTCTTCCATTCCAGCTCGCGCCCGACGATCTCCTGGGGAAGGAGCTCCATGGCATCCATCGCACCATATTTGGCAAGCATCTTGCCATCTGCGTCTGCCATCTCTTTGGAAAAGGCCGTCACAAGCTGGACGTGGGCGGCCATGATCTGGGCTTGGACGGGCTCCGTCGTCGTGAGGTATGCAGCGGAGCAACGGACGGCTGCTCGAACGCTCTCGGCGATTGGCAACTCTTTGGTCGTGGGTTGCCGATCGTTGTCGGAGAAGCTTCATTCGTTTTGTGTAGTGACCTCCACGAGCTGGGCGTGGGCGGCCTCCATCAGGGCTAAGGCTGCCACTTCAGAACGGACAGCTGTTGTGCCGCTCTCGCCAATTGCTATCCCCGAGGCAGATTTTGCTGCTGCCGCCTGAGAAGCAACATCGGCCGTTTGCACTGCCTTGGCCGCCCGGTCACAGATTGCGGTCGCCCTCACGAAGCTTGTTAGCACGCGCCTGGCGGCTGCGGCCGCGCTCTCGCTGGAGTGGGCCGCCAAAGTTGCCCTCGGGACACAGGTCCTCGTCCCCATCTTTCACAGGTGACGGTTGAACAATGAAATGATATTTGGGGAGCGAGCTAGTGTGCTTGACACGCCGGCTATGGACTGTAGCCGACGCACCTTCTCGCGTAAGCCATAAGCGTACTATACACCGACGGTGCTCCACAATATTTTGTACTGCATCTCACACGGTTGGTGATAATAAACTGTCTGGGATCTACTTGATTTTTCATCTTGATTTGAATTACATAATGGGGCCACAGCTGCAAAGGATAGTGTTCGAATTGCTAGAACTTCTATCTATAGTGAACGTGCAACTATAGGTGTGTCGTCAAAAAATTTGGAATTATTCAGGGTTCATTTGGACATTTTTAAACGGTAACTTGGTTTTCTAGGCATTCCAGGTGCACAATTCAAAATTAAACCGCATGCACATGCTCCGGTGCACCAAAATGGGTTGTAAAATGATATATGTGTCCATGGGTTGATGCTTACGTCCCATTATAGAAATGGGGATGAATTTCAAACATCACGGCACTGTGGCTCTTCGAAAAATGTTGAGGTGCTTGCTTTTTGAAAGTGCAACTATCCCTAGGTGGTTTTGGTAATTCCTAAGAACATATAACTCATTGAGCTAACATTATTCCAAGATAAATATTTTAGGAAAAGCTCAACGAATGGCATGGAATGGATGTGAAAAGTGGACCCCTCAAAATACTAAGGATTAATGGATTGGCTCAAGCTCAAAGCTCAAGACTCTACATTTTATATTTTAGTGATCCAAGATCACATTAAGTCTATAGGAAAAGCCAATACTATCAAGGAGGGATGAGGTGTTGCTTAATGAGGTTCTTGCTTCATAGTGGTTAGTGATATGCTCCAAAACCCTCAACTACTTTCCCACATCCACATATGACCTAAACCAAAAGTCAAACTCGGCCCCAGCGATTCTTTCTATCCAGCGCCACCGAGTTTAGATGTCATAGCCACTGCCACAAACCCTAGGCAAATCGGTCTCACCGATAGGGATCTCGGTCTCACCGAGATGGGATTGTAATCTCTCTGTTTCCCTTCGTAACGTTTCGGTACCACTGACATGAGCGATCGGTCCCACCGAGATTGCAATGTAAACTCTCTGTTTCCCTTTCGTAACATTTTGGTCCCACCGAAATGAGCGAACCGGTCCCACAGAGTTTACCTGACCAACTCCCTAGTTAGCTTATTACCAAAATCGGTCTTACCGAGTGTGTGTAATCGGTCTCACCAAGATTATGTTATGTCCTAACCCTAACCATATCGGTCCTACCGAGTTGCATGTCGGTCCCACCGAAAATCCTAACGGTCACTAGATTTGCTGAATCGGTTAGACCGAGTTTCTCAATTCGGTCCCACCGAGATTGGTAAATTGTGTGTAACGGTTAGTTTTTGTGTGGAGGCTATCTATACCCCTCCACCTCCTCTTCATTCATGGAGAGAGCCATCAGAACGAGCCTACACTTCCAACTTACATTTTCTGAGAGAGAACCACCTACTCATGTGTTGATGCCAAGATATTCCATTCCTACCATATGAATCTTGATCTCTAGCCTTCCCCAGGTTACTTTCCACTGAAATCTTCTTTCCACCAAATCCAAATCCCGTGAGAGAGAGTTGAGTGTTGGGGAGACTATGATTTGAAGCACAAGAGCAAGGAGTTCATCATCAACACACCATTTGTTACTTCTTGGAGAGTGGTGTCTCCTAGATTGGCTAGGTGTCACTTGGGAGCCTCCGACAAGATTGTGGAGTTGAACCAAGGAGTTTGTAAGGGCAAGGAGATCGCCTACTTCGCGAAGATCTACCGCTAGTGAGGCAAGTCCTTCGTGGGCGACGGCCATGGTGGGATAGACAAGGTTGCTTCTTCGTGGACCCTTCTTGGGTGGAGCCCTCCATGGACTCGCGCAGCCGTTACCCTTCATGGGTTGAAGTCTCCATCAATGTGGATGTACGATAGCACCACCTATCGGAACCACGACAAAAACATCCGTGTCTCCAATTGCGTTTGTCTCCAAACCCTTCCCTTTACATTCTTGCAAGTTGCATGCTTTATTTTCCGCTGCTCATATACTCTTTGCATGCTTGCTTGAATTGTGTTAAGATTGCTTGACTTGTGCTAAGTTTGCTAAAATCTGCCAAAGACTAAAATTGGGAAAAGGTTGAGTTTTTATTTGGTCAAGTAGTCTAATCACCCCCCTCTAGACATACTTCCGATCGTACAAGTGGTATCAGAGCTTTGGTCTCCATTTGCTTTGATTTCCATAGCTTTTGGTGGTCATAGCCTTGGTTTCACAACCTAGGAGAGTATGGCGTCTAGCAAGGAAAACTACCACCGTAGAGGTCTGCTACCTCTTGAGCACTGCGTTGGTTTTCCCCGAAGAGGAGAGGATGATGCAGTAAAGTAGCGTAAGTATTTCCCTCAGTTTTTGAGAACCAAGGTATCAATCCAGTAGGAGACCACGCACAAGTCCCTCGTACCTACACAAAATGATAGCTACTCGCAACCAACGCGATTAGGGGTTGTCAATCCCTTCACGGTCACTTACGAGGGTGAGATCTGATAGAGATGATAAATAATATTTTTGGTATTTTTGGTAGATAGATGCAAAGTGAAAAGGTAAATGCAAAGTAAAAATAAAGCGAGTAAATAAAGTAATGGAGATTGATATGTTGAGAACAGACCCGGGGGCCATAGGTTTCACTAGTGGCTTCTCTCAAGAGCATAAGTATTCTACGGTGGGTGAACAAATTACTGTTGAGCAATTGACAGAATTGAGCATAGTTATGAGCATATCTAGGCAATGATCATGTATATAGGCATCACGTCTGAGACAAGTAGATCGAAACGATTCTGCATCGACTACTATTACTCCACTCATCGACCGCTATCCAGCATGCATCTAGAGTATTAAGTTAAAAACAGAGTAACGCCTTAAGCAAGATGACATGATGAAGAGGGATAAATTCATAAAATATGATAAAAAACCCATCTTGTTATCCTCGATGGCAACAATACAATACGTGCCTTGCAACCCTTTCGGTCACTGGCTAAGGACACCGCAAGATCGAACCCAAAGCTAAGCACTTCTCCCATTGCAAGAACTACCAATCTAGTTGGCCAAACCAAACGGATAATTCGAAGAGACTTGCAAAGATAACTCAATCATACATAAAAGAATTCAGAGAAGATTCAAATATTTTCCATAGATAATATGGATCATAAACCCACAATTCATTGGTCTCAACAAACACACCGCAAAAAGAAGATTACATCGAATAGTTCTCCACAAGAGAGGGGGAGAACATTGTATAGAGATCCAAAAAGAGAGAAGAATCCATCTAGCTACTAGCTATGGACCCGAAGGTCTGAAGTAAACTACTCACACTTCATCGGAGAGGCTATGGTGTTGATGTAGAAGCCCTCCATGGTAGATGCCCCCTCCGGCGGAGCTCCGGAACATGCCCCAAGATGGGATCTGGTGGATACAGAAAGTTGCGGTGGTGGAATTAGGTTTTTGGCTCTTGTTCTGATCTGTCGGGGGTACGTAGGTATATATAGGAGGAAGGAGTATGTCGGTGGAGCAATAGGGGGCCCACGAGGTAGGGGGCGCGCCCAGGGGGCGCCTGCCACCCTCGTGACCTCCTCGGTTACTTCTTGGAGTAGGGTCCAAGTCCCCTGGATCATGTTCGGTGAGAAAATCACGTTCCCAAAGGTTTTATTCCGTTTGGACTCCGTTTGATATTCCGTTTCTTCGAAACACTGAAAATAGGCAAAAAAAATAGTGGGTTGGGCCTCCGATTAATAGGTTAATCCCAAAAATAATATAAAAGTGGAAAATAAAGCCCAATATAGTCCAAAATAGTAGATAAAGTAGCATGGAGCAATCAAAAATTATAGATACGTTGGAGACGTATCAGGAATCCCCAAGCTTAATTCCTGCTCGTCCTCGAGTAGGTAAATGATAAAGAAGAATTTTTGATGCGGAGTGATACTTGGCATAATTTCAATGTAAATCTTCTTAATTGTGGCATGAATATTCAGATCCGAAAGATTCAAGATAAAAGTTCATATTGACATAAAAATAATAATACTTCAAGCATACTAATCAAAGCAATCATGTCTTCTCAAAATAACATGGCTAAAGAAGGTTATCCCTACAAAATCATATAGTCTGGCTGTTGCTCTATCTTCATCACACAAAGTATTTAATCATGCACAACCCCGATGACAAGCCAAGCAATTGTTTCATACTTTAGTAATCTCAAACTCTTTCAATTTTCACGCAATACATGAGCGTGAGCCATGGACATAGCACTATAGGTGGAATAGAATGGTGGTTGTGGAGAAGACAAAAAGGAGAAGATAGTCTCACATCAACTAGGCGTATCAATGGGCTATGGAGATGCCCATCAATAGATATCAATGTGAGTGAGTAGGGATTGCCATGCAACGGATGCACTAGAGCTATAAGTATATGAAAGCTCAACAAAAGAAACTAAGTGGGTGTGCATCCAACTTGCTTGCTCACGAAGACCTAGGGCAATTTTGAGGAAGCCCATCATTGGAATATGCAAGCCAAGTTCTATAATGAAAAATTCCCACTAGTAAATGAAAGTGACAACATAGGAGACTCTCTATCATGAAAATCTTGGTGCTACTTTGAAGCACAAGTGTGGTAAAAGGATAGTAGCATTGTCCCTTCTCTCTTTTTCTCTCTTTTTTTTCTTTTATATATTTTTTTTGTTTGGGCCTTTTCTCCCTTTTTTGGCCTCCTTTTTTCGTCCGGAGTCTCATCCCGACTTATGGGTGAATCATAGTCTCCATCATCCTTTCCTCACTGGGACAATGCTCTAATAATGATGATCATCACACTTTTATTTTTCTTACAACTCAACAATTACAACTCGATACTTAGAACAAATCATGACTCTATATGAATGCTTCCAGTGGTGTACTGGGATATGCAATGAATCAAGAGTGACATGTATGAAAATTATGAAGGTGGCCTTGCCACAAATACAATGTCAACTACATGTTCATGCAAAAAGCAATATGACAATGATGGAGCGTTTCATAATAAACGGAATGGTGGAAAGTTGCATGGCAATATATCTTGGAATAGCTATGGAAAGGCCATAATAGGTAGGTATGGTGGCGGTTTTGAGGAAGGTATATGGTGGGTGTATGATACCGGCGAAAAGTGCGCGGTATTAGAGAGGCTAGCAAAGGCGGAAAGGTGAGAGTGCATATAATCCATGGACTCAACATTAGTCATAAAGAACTCATATACTTATTGCAAAAATTTAGAAGTCATCAAAAACAAAAGCACTACGCGTATGCTCCTAGGGGGATATATTGGTAGGAAAATACCATCGCTCGTCCCCGACCGCCACTCATAAGGAAGACAATCAATAAATAAAATTGTGCTCCAACTTCATCACAAAGCGGTTCACCATACGCGCATGCTACGGGAATCACAAACTTTAACACAAGCATTCTTTAAATTCATAATCACCCAACTAGCATTACTTTGATATTATCACCTCCATATCTCAAAACAATTATCAAGCATCAAACTTATCTTAGTATTCAACGCAATCAAAAGGAAGTTTTCACATATCTTGAATACCAAGTCTATTATCATTAAGCAAATTACCATGCTAATAACGACTCTCAAAATAATCTAAGTGAAGCATGAGAGATCAATAGTTTCTTTAAAACAAATCCACCACCATGCTCTAAAAGATCTAAGTGAAGCACTAGAGCAAAAATTATCACGCTCAAAAGATATAAGTGAAGCACTATGAGCAAAACTATCAAGCTCAAAAGATATAAGTGAAGCACATAGAGTATTCTAACAAATTCCAAATCATGTATGGCTCTATCAAAAGGTGTGTACAGCAAGGATGATTGTGGTAAAATAACAAGCAAAGACACAAATAATACAAGACGCTCCAAGCAAAACACATGACATGTGGTGAATAAAAATATAGCTCCAAGTAAATTACCGATGGAAGTGGACGAAAGAAGGGATGCCTTCCGGGGCATCCCCAAGCTTTAACTTTTTGGTGTCCTTGGATTATCTTGGGGGTTCCATGGGCATCCCCAAGCTTAGGTTCTTGCCACTCCTTGTTCCATAATCCATCAAAAGAATTCACCCAAAACTTGAAAACTTCACAACACAAAACTCAACAGAAATCTCGTGAGCTCCGTTAGAGAAAGAAAACAAAAGACTACTTCAAGGTACTGTAATGAACTCATTCTTTATTTATATTGGTGTTAAACCTACTGTATTCCAACTTCTCTATGGATTATAAACTATTTTACTAGCCATAAATTCATCAAAATAAGCAAACAACACACGCAAAACAGAATCTGTCAAGAACAGAACAGTCTGTAGCAATCTGTAACTAACGCAAACTTCTGGAACTCTAAAAATTCTACGAAAATAGCAAGTCCTGGAAAATTTGTTTATTGAACAGCAGAAAAAGGAATAAACGCAAAATCATGTTCCTGTGATTTAAAAAAATTATATTCGTGCGCGCAAAGTTTCTGTTTTTCAGCAGAATCAAATCAACTATCATCGTAGGTTATCCTATAGGTTCTACTTGGCACAAACACTAATTAAAAGACAAAACCACATCTAAACAGAAGCTAGATGGATTATATATTCCTAAACAGAAACAAAAACAAAAACACAAAATAAAATTGGGTTGCCTCCCAACAAGCGCTATCGGTTAACGCCCCTAGCTCGGCATAAAAGCAAGGATAGATCTAGGTTTTGCCATCTTTGGCACTCGAAGAGGAGAATCTATTTTCTATGGCATTCATCCTTCTATTTAAGTTAAGCACATGCCCATTAATGGAAGAAGTAAGATTAAGCACGTTACGGAAATTTGCCTCTAAACTAGACTTCATCTCTTTAATAATTTCATTTTGATAAAAGCACAAGAGAGTAGTCGATTCAACCTTATCATTCATCGGGTGCCCAAATATAGTTTTCATTCTTTCATAGGTATCTATAGCATCCCCTTCAAGAAAACCTTCTTCAAAGATGGAATCTAGAACTTGTTTGAAGGAAGCGGGCAAGCCAACATAAAAACTTTTTAAGTAAATTTCAATTTGATATTGTGGTACGTAACTAGCCCGAATCCTAAGTAACCTATCCCAGGCATCCTTTAGAGACTCATCAAGTGGATAGCAAAAAATTCCAGAGTCATCCTCATCAAAATTATTCAAGCTCTCATGGGAGACCCCGGTGGGTCTTTCTATAGCATCATTATTTATGAGCTTAGAGAGGATAGAGGGGTTGTCCAAGGCACTAGAGCTCGGGAAAAAACCCGTAGTTATTTTTGATTCAGCCATGGCAACGAGAAAAAGGCAAACTAGAAAGAGAGGAGGAGATTGGGAAAGAGAGGACGAATAAAATGGCAAGGGTGAAGTGGGGGAGAGGAAAATGAGAGGCAAATAATGTAATGCGAGAGATAGGGATTGTGATGGGTACTTGGTATTGTTGACTTGCTTGCGTGAGCCTCCCCGGCAACGGCGCCAGAAATTCTTCTTGCTACCTATTGAGCATTGCATTGGTTTTCCCGGAAGAGGAGAGGATGATGCAGTAAAGTAGCGTAAGTATTTCCCTCAGTTTTTGAGAACCAAGGTATCAATCCAGTAGGATACCACGCACAAGTCCCTCGTACCTACACAAAATGATAGCTACAAGCAACCAACGCGATTAGGGGTTGTCAATCCCTTCACAGTCACTTATGAGGGTGAGATCTGATAGAGATGATAAATAATATTTTTGGTATTTTTGATAGATAGATGCAAAGTGAAAAGGTAAAGACAAAGTAAAAATAAACCCAGTAAATAAAGTGATGGAGATTGATATGATGAGAATAGACCCGGGGGCCATAGTTTTCACTAGTGGCTTCTCTCAAGAGCATAAGTATTCTATGGTGGGTGAACAAATTACTGTTGAGTAATTGACAGAATTGAGCATATCTAGGCAATGATCATGTATATAGGCATCACGTCCGAGACAAGTAGATCGAAACGATTCTGCATCTACTACTATTACTCCACTCATCGACCGCTATCCAGCATGCATCTAGAGTATTAAGTTAAAAACAAAGTAACGCCTTAAGCAAGATGACATGATGTAGAGGGATAAATTCATGCAATATGATAAAAAAAACCATCTTGTTATCCTCGATGGCAACAATATAATATGTGCCTTGCAACCCTTTCTGTCACTGGGTAAGGACATCGCAAGATCGAACCCAAAGCTAAGCACTTCTCCCATTGCAAGAACTACCAATCTAGTTGGCCAAACCAAACGAATAATTCGAAGAGACTTGCAAAGATAACTCAATCATACATAAAAGAATTCAGAGAAGATTCAAATATTTTCCATAGATAATCTGGATCATAAACCCACAATTCATCGGTCTCAACAAACACACCGCAAAAAGAAGATTACATCGAATAGTTCCCCACAAGAGAGGGGGAGAACATTGTATAGAGATCCAAAAAGAGAGAAGAAGCCATCTAGCTACTAGCTATGGACCCGAAGGTCTGAAGTAAACTACTCACACTTCATCGGAGAGGCTATGGTGTTGATGTAGAAGCCCTCCATGGTAGATGCCCCCTCCAGCGGAGCTCCGGAACAGGCCCCAAGATGGGATCTCGTGGATACAGAAAGTTGCGGCGGTGGAATTAGGTTTTTGGCTCCTATTTTGATCTGTCGGGGGTATGTAGGTATATATAGGAGGAAGGAGTACGTCGGTGGAGCAACAGGGGGCCCACAAGGTAGGAGGGCGCGCCCAGGGGGGCGCGCCCCCCACCCTGGTGACCTCCTCAGTTACTTCTTGGAGTAGGGTCCAAGTCCCATTGATCACGTTCGGTGAGAAAATCACGTTCCTGAAGGTTTTATTCCGTTTGGACTCCGTTTGATATTCCGTTTCTTCGAAACACTGAAAATAGGCAAAAGACAGCAATTCTGGGCTGGGCCTCTGGTTAATAGCTTAGTCCCAAAAATAATATAAAAGTGGAAAATAAAGCCCAATATAGTCCAAAACAGTAGATAAAGTATCATGGAGCAATCAAAAATTATAGATACGTTGGAGACGTATCAAGGTCCTTACTTTGATGGTGCTAATTTTGCTAGTTGGAAACATAAGATGAAAATGCATATTCTCGAACATACCCCGCCGTTTGGGCTATTGTGTGTATTGGCTTGCAAGGTGAATTCTTTTAAGGGAGAGAACTAAACCGGGAAGCTAGCGCGGATGAGTTGAAGATGCTGCAATACAACGCTCAAGCTTGTGATATCCTCTTCAACGGATTGTGCCCTGAAGAATTCAACAAATTCATCCGTCTTGAGAATGCAAAGGAAATTTGGGATACTTTGATTTATATGCACGAAGGTACCGACTCTGTCAAGGAATCCAAGTTGGATGTGCTTCAAAGTCAACTTGACAAGTTCAAGATGAAGGATGGTGAAGGCGTCACTGAAATGTACTCTAGGCTTGCTCTCATTACAAATGAGATTGCCGGCTTAGGAAGTGAAGAGATGACTGACAAATTCATCATTAAGAAGATCCTAAGATCATTGGATGGAAAATATGATACCGAGTGCACATTGATCCAAATAATGCCCAATTACAAGAATCTCAAGCCAACGGAGGTCAATGGAAGAATTGTTGCTCATGAGATGTCACTCAAGGATAAGGAGGAGCTCCACAACAAGTCAAGTGGTGCTTACAAAGCCTCGTGTGAAGCCCCCACATCATCAAGTGAGAAACAAACCTTCAATGAAGAATTGAGCCTAATGGTGAAGAACTTCAACAAGTTCTACAAGAGTAGAAGCAAGGAAAGAAGTTCTAAGTCAAGGTCCTACAATGATAAAAGATCTTCTAGTTGAGAGCGCAATTGCTACAATTGTGGAAGACCCGTACACTACTCCAATGAGTGTACGGCTCCCTACAAAAGAAGAGAAGAATCACCTAAAAGGAGAAGTAGAAGAGAAGAATCACCACCAAGAGAGAGGAGTAGAGATGATCGTTATGAACGAACAACATCCCGGAGAAGCAAGGATTCAGAAAGGAAGGACAAGTCATCAAGAAGCTACACAAAACAAAGACATCAAGCTCATGTTGGTGAATGGGTATCCGGTTCCGACTCCGACAATCGCTCCGACAGAAGCTATCACTCCAACTCTGAACATACTCAAGATGAAGGTGTTGCCGGTCTAGCATTTGTGTCAACCAACTCCTATGACATATCTGATTCACCAAATGAGGGAATTGGAAGATGCTTTATGGCTAAGGGCCCAAAGGTAACACACCCCGAGTATGTTGATTTCAATAGTGATGAAGATGACTTTCTAGGTGATGATGATTTACTTGTTGACAACTCTAGTGATGAATACTATGATGAAACATCAATTAATCATGCTAATCAAGATAAAACAAATGACGATGATAAGGAGAAGATTGAGATCCTAACTAAAGAACTAAACACTCTTAAGTTAGCTCATGAAACTATCTTAGGGGATCATCGAGAACTTTTGAGGACTCATGAGAAGTTACGCTTTGAAAAGCTCAACCATGAGCAAGAGCATGAGTTCTTAAAAGCAATCAATGATGATCTTCGCAAGAACAGTTCTTCTTACATTGCCAAGCGTTTACTCTTATCTACTTACATGCCTCAAGTCAAGTCTAGTAACAAGAACAAGAAGGATTCTTCCTCTAGTAGTAACAATAGTCATGTTAAAATCCAATGTTGTTGCTTCTAGTAGTTCTCTTGATTCAACTAATGATTCTCTTAGCCAAGTTACACTTGAGCAAGAAAATATCTTATTGAAGGGAATTATAGAGAAAGGTGTTTACAAGACCCTTGCCGGAAGTAAGCAATTCGAAGAAATTGTGCGCAAGCAAGGAAGGCACCAGAAGAACCAAGGTGTTGGTTTTGAACGAAAGTTCAATGCCAATGGAGTTGAGTGGGAAGAAGATCAATACCCCAAGACGAAATTTGTTCCTCAACAAGAGAAGTATGATCCTACTTCCTTCAAAGGGACACAAGCTCAAGATGATCTTCCACCATAAGACCACAAGCAAAAAGGCAAGGATGAGCTTCAAGAGGAGATTGATGCATTTGAAGAAGCTCCCAAGGCCTCGGTCAAGTGGGTTCCTGTCGGTGTCAAAACCGGCGGATCTCGGGTAGGGGGTCCCGAACTGTGCGTCTAGGCGGATGGTAACAGGAAACAAGGGACACAATGTTTTACCCAGGTTCGGGCCCTCTTGATGGAGGTAAAACCCTACGTCCTGCTTGATTAATATTGATGATGTGTGTTACAAGAGTGGATCTACCACGAGATCAAGGAGGCTAAACCCTAGAAGCTAGCCTATGGTATGATTGTTGTTCGCCCTATGGACTAAAACCATCCGGTTTATATAGACACCGGAGAGGGCTAGGGTTACACAAAGTCGGTTACAATGGTAGGAGATCTACATATCCGTATCGCCAAGCTTGCCTTCCACGCCAAGGAAAGTCCCATCCGGACACGGGATGAAGTCTTCAATCTTGTATCTTCATAGTCTTGGAGTCCGGCCGATCATGATAGTTCGGCTATCCGGACACCCCCTATTCCGGAACTCCCTCAGTAGCCCCTGAACCAGGCTTCAATGACGACGAGTCCGGCGCGCATGTTGTCTTCGGCATTGCAAGGCGGGTTCTTCCTCTGAATAATTTATAGAAGATTGTGAACACCAGGATAGTGTTCGGCTCTGCAAAAAATAAATTCCACGTACCACCATAGAGAGAATAATATTACACAAGTTCGATCTGCTGACGTATTCCGTAGCGTGACGTCGCACCACTACCAAGCCTTTACTCGACTTGTTTTTATTGTACCACCTCAGCCGTTTAGCGAAGTGGTTTCCTTGGCACGTCTTGTCGAAGCAGAGATCGTGTTCCCCTTATTCCGGATTCCCATCAATACGGACGTGGGTAACCCAACCGCGCCCGTTGCCACACCCCCTCCATCGAAGGCGGGTTCCAAACGGTCATGGGGACGGCTCTTGGTATTCTTCCTCTTTATAATGAGACCAAGGCCCGTTCTTTTCCTTCGATCCTCTATCGAATCCGCCCCTCGCCCCGAGTTCCAACACCCAGGGCTCCAGATTCGGGTACCTTCGATCTTCGACAATGTCCGGCCCCGGCCTACGAGGCCGGTGGATGCCCTCCTCCGTCACGGAAGAGGACGTGCTAAAGCTGAGAGACGCCAGGTACTGAACCTACGAGATTTCCCATAGGCTGCCCGCCCGAGGGCAGGTTATTCCTACTCCCGAGCCTGGCGAGAGCGTCGTGTTCGTGTCTCACCTCCGTCGGGGTTTAGGCTTCCCGACGGATCCCTTCGTGAGGGGGCTCATGTTTTATTATGGGCTGGAATTCCACGATTTGGCTCCGGAGTCCATCCTCCACATCTCATCATTCATTGTTGTCTACGAAGCCTTCCTCTGCACTACCCCTCACTTCGGCTTGTGGCTCAAAACCTTCAACGTGGAGCCGAAGATGATTGAGGAGCGTCAGGCAGAGTGCGGCGGGGCGGTTATAAGCAAGAGGGCCGATGCTCCATGGCCCGAGGGCTCTTTTCTGGAGGAGCTCGGTTTGTGGCAACAGGAGTGGTTCTATATCACCGCTCCCAGGGGCAGCAGGCAGAGGCTGCCGCCCATCTTTCGCTCGGGCCCTCCACAACAGCTGATGTCATGGGTCAACAAGGGGCGTGACTGGGGGCCGTCCAAAGACGTACCCCTGTTGCAGGACCGGATTCGAAGCCTCCAAGAAAGGGAGATCAATCTGGTCGTAGTGGCACAGGTTATGTTGATCCGGCGCCTACTACCCTGCAAACGTCGCCCCCTCCGCCTGTGGGAATTTAATCCGGAGGGGCCACGAGCTCTTCAACACTTCATGGGTTTGACACCCGCGGAGATGTACAAACTGTTCTTCGGATCGCAAGAAATGCGTCCAGAATTGACCGAGGATGCTGGCCTAAGCTGCAATCACCCGGATACTCAAGTAAGTAGCCCCGTGTCCGGACACATTGTCCATTTATTTATCGTGGGTTTGCCTTTCAACCAGCTATCCCTTGGATAGGAGTGGATAGCGCAAGCAAAACTGATACGATATCCGGCCCCCCTCCCTGAGACCACGCAGGATCCCGTGTTAATCAAAATGTTGGAGGTCGCACCTTCGGAGGAGGGCAAAGGGGGGCACAGGGGAACTACCACCTCTGCCAAGGAGGCTTTCAATAAGGGAGGAATCGAGAGTCCCTCCTTCTAGGGGGAGAAGAGAAACGCTTCCGAAGACCCGGAGGCCAAGGCCTCAAAGCGGGGAAAGAAATCTGTACTGGAAGGTCCTATGCCGGGAAGAGCCCCGGCCGCACTGTCTCCTCGGAGGAATCAGCCCTCTAGCGAGCCGTAAGTAAAAAAGGGGGGATTTTGTAATAGTGGACACCCCTGCTTAATTTCTAAGGGTAACCGAAGTTTTCACCTTGTAGTTCGGATCTCAGCCCATCTCAGCACAGCTCATCTTCGGGAGACCTTCGTCCGGAGATGGAGAGTGAAACGCCTCCATTTGCCACCCCGTCGTGCGAGGCGGGCGACCCTGAGGTGTCGTCACGGAGGGTCTCCCCGAGTCCGGTGGGGCCGGAGAGTTCGGCGCCCATTGGAGTACGGCTGGCGGAACTACAGGATTTGCTCAAGAGGGCGTCTATCTCAGAAGATCACCGCACATTAATGAGTATGGTGATTGAGAGGATCTCGTCCACTGAAAGCGGGTTTTGTGAGGCCGTCGGAAGTTTGCTGACGGGGTTTGAGGTACGCAAAAAATGACATAACTTTTGACAGTTTTGAACATGAAGTGCGCCCTGTATAGATAGTAGCCCCTGAGACTTGGTATGCTGTCGAAAGCGACAGCGTGCCGAGGATCATAGTCTCAGTTATAGATTGTCGCCTTTCCTGTGCAGGTGGTGGATCGTTCGGTGGCCAGCCGGACTTATGGAGTTGCCGAGCTGAAGAGGCAGCTCGATGTTGCGGATGCGGACATCTCGCTGGTCAATAAACGACTTGATGAATCACAAGGTATGTGGTTGCTCCGCGGTCGCCTAGTAAGGGAGCTGACGCTCATTCCTGACAATTTGTATGCTTGATGAAGATGGTGCTACTGCTGTGGAAAACCTTCGAGCAGAGCTTGCTCGGGCCAAGGAGCAAGCCAGAAAAAGCGAGGCGGCTGCCTCGAAGGCAGCGGAAGAGCTAGAAGCCGAGAAGGCTGCTCACTGCCGAAGCAGGGAGGAGATGGCCGGACTGGCCGGAAATTTAAAAGTTGCTACTGACCGCCAGGAAGTTCTTGAAAGAGAACGCCAAGCGAAGCAAGAGGACCTGAAGAAGGCCGACGCCGAAGCCAAGGATGCCCGTAGTGCGATGCGGGCTATGAAGGAGGAGCTGCGTCAGGTCGAAGACATTTTGGCTGGAAAGCCCTTTATGCTGCGTCACTACAATAAATATGTCAACTTATGACCTTCTGTCAGTGACCCTCGAAGAATTGGTCATAAATTTATGACCATTTTAGACCAATTGGTCAAAAGCTGTTCAGGGGGCTTCAAACCCTAAACCATTGCGACCATTTTGGTCGGAAAGGTCGTAATTTCCTTACACGAAATGGTCACAAAGCAAACAGTGCTAGTCCGTTGCCTTATTTCTAGTTGTTAATGACCAATATATATGCTCGTAACCTTGTAGATTGTGGTGGGTTGTGATGACTAGGCGCCATCTCATCAGTTTTTCCTATGTGTCATGTCCATGTGGCAGTTTTTGCCCTAGGTTGTGAAGCAACCTATATTTCTATCATTCCCAAAATTCCCAAAAAAATCTCATAAATTCTTTGGGTCATATCTTCATCAAATATGTAAAAATCCTTCCTTGCCTAGTTCAAAACTAATTCAACAATATTCATTTTCCTATTATCTTCACAACAACACTTTCTGAAGGAAGTGCTATTTATATATTCTTGATTGCCCTACGAATTTTTGGGCACTCTTTCCTATCCAAATCATTACCACATGACAAAATTCAGCTCCATTTGCCTAGCAAATCTTCCTCAGCAAATTTCCAAAGTTTTTGTCCACCTAGAAGCATTGTGAAGGAAGTACCTTTTTTATATCTCTAAATGACATGAAATTTATACAGTTTCTTAATATGCCCAAATTATCACCCTCCTCCAAATTGCAGCTCGGTCAAATCATCTATGTGAGCCCAGGTTCAATTTATATTTTATGGCCAAATTGGCATGTTGCAAAGCAAGTGTTATATAGACCCCTCCTATTACCCTCAAACTTTTCGGGCACTCTTCCATACCCAAATCATTGCCACATGATAATATTCAGCTCAATTTTCCTAGTAAATCTTTCTCGGGAAATTTCCAAAGTTTCTACCTCGAGAGAAGCTTTGTGAAGTAAGTACTAGCTAGGCTTACCCAAATGATCTGAAAATTGACCAGCGCATGACCATACCTAAGTAACATATCTCCACCAATTTTGAGCTCATTTCATTCATCCAATCTCTCTCACTAGTTTTCCCAAGTTTCTGTCCATAGAAGAGCATTGTGAAGGAAGTACTACTTTGGCATGTCCAAATGGTATCAATTTTCTACAATGCTTCCCTATGCCCAAATAACCATCCTCCACAAAATTTCAGCTCAATCCATTCATTATTTTGAGCCCAGCTTCAACATTCATATTTTTGTCCAGCGTGGTACTTTGCAAAGCAAGTACCACCTAGGATCCTCCTTTTGAGCTAAAAATTTGTGAAGACATTCTCCTTAGTAGATGATCATCCTCAGCCAAAACTCACGCCCATTGGCCATGTGCATTTCCCGTACCGCTAATCAAACACTTGGCTGCTAATTCATGTTTGAGCACCGATCGGTCTTCTCGTGAGAATCTTATGTTGTAATTTTCTTCCTAGCACCAACCTGGGGAGTGCCCAACCTACTAGACATGCCTAAGCCGCCCAGAACACATGGCAACATTACGGTCACGCGGTGACCACGCGACGGGCATGCGAGTTTACGCGCTCTAGAGTTGAGGCCCTCGGCCACCGCCCAAACCTCGACGTATCGCCACCAAACCATGTATTTATGATTAAATATGTCCTTATGTACCTAGAAATGATTTTTGGAAAAAATAAATAGCAAACTATGAGGCAGCTGCAGTTCAAATTTGACCCGCTTCCAACTGAATCGGCGGAAATTTGTCTTTTTCACGAGAGGTGGATCAAAAAATTTTACACCCAACCATTTTGTCAATTGTGCATTAAATATGGCCTAGTATTTTATAAAAATTATTTGGTCCAATTTTGCAACAATTATTTGGTAGTTCCTTCACAAAAAAACCTCCTTTCGGGCACTCGAAAAATGGAAAATGGTTTTTTCGTCCAACGAAAATGAAAACTTCCTTAGGCAACATTGTTTGCCATTCCAATATGCACCCTTGTGCACAATATGAAATCATTTGAACAAACTATGCCATGAATGTGGCCATAAGATTGATCATTTGGCTTGAAAGCCATTGATCTCTTCACATGATAGCTCGTTTTTTAGAACACTTTTTTATAATAATTGCCATATTACAAATTTGTTATTTTTCCTAGGAACTTGGCCACATATGATGACACAATGCGAAGGTTTCCCAATTTTTTGTTTTTTTTGAATTTTTTATGCCCGTTTCAAAATGCGGTCAAAACAACGGGAATGACCGTTCCTAGCTAGTGGTTGAATCTTGGAATTTGTTGGTGTTTCTCTGATTAAAAAGATACTTATGTACCTAGAAATGATTTTTGAAAAAAATAAATAGCAAACTATGAGGCAGCTACAGTTCAAATTTGACCCGCTTCCAGCTGAATCGGCGAAAATTTGTCTTTTTCACGAGAGGTGGATCAAAACTTTTTACACCCAACCATTTGGTCAATTTTGCATTAAATATGGACTAGTATTTTATAAAAATGATTCGGTCCAATTTTGCAACAATTATTTGGTAGTTCCTTCACAAAAAAACCTCCTTTCGGGCACTCGAAAAATGGAAAATGGTTTTTTCGTCCAACGAAAATGAAAACTTCCTTAGGCAACACTGTTTGCCATTCCAATATGCACCCTTGTGCACAATATGAGATCATTTGAACAAACTATGCCATGAATGTGGCCATAAGATTGATCATTTGGCTTGAAAGCCATTGATCTCCACACATGATAGCTCGTTTTTGAGAACACTTTTTTATAATAATTGCCGTATTACAAGTTTGTTATTTTTCCTAGGAACTTGGCCACATATGATGACACAATGCGAAGGTTTCCCAATTTTTTGTTTTTTTTTTGAATTTTTTATGCCCGTTTCAAAATGCGGTCAAAACGGCGGGAATGACCGTTCCTAGCTAGTGGTTGAATCTTGGAATTTCGTTGGTGTTTCTCTGATTAAAAAGATACTTATGTACCTAGAAATGATTTTTGAAAAAAATAAATAGCAAACTATGAGGCAGCTACAGTTCAAATTTGACCCGCTTCCAGCTGAATTGGCGAAAATTTGTCTTTTTCACCAAAGGTGGATCAAAACTTTTTACGCCCAACCATTTGGTCAATTGTGCATTAAATATGGACTAGTATTTTAGAAAAATGATTTGGTCCAATTTTGCAACAATTATTTGATAGGTTCTTCACAAAAAAACCTCCTTTGGGGCACTCGAAAAATGGAAAACGGGTATTTTGTGGAATGAAAATGAAACTCCCCAGATCAACATTGTTTGTCATCACAAGATACACACATGTGCACAATATTATTTCTTTTTAACAAACTATAAGTGGTTAATATGTTGAATGTTTGCCCTAAATAAAAGGATAAAAACTACAAGAGAAACATAAGATGAATTCTGATTGGTGGAATCCGTTGTGGCATGGATCGATGATGTGGCAAACATCCATCCATCTGTCGACCCATACATCCATCCATCCATCCATCAAACCCACTGCAGCCTATCTCTCTCTCACACGCGCGTGAACCCTAGCCGATCCAGATCCCTCCCCGCCCCCACTCCTCTCCCCCGATCCAGATCCCTCCCCGCCCCACTCCTCTCCCCCGATCCAGATCCCTCCAGCGGAGCTCGTCGCTGTTCCTCCCCTTCCCACTCCCCACAGCGACGGCCGACGGCCTCACCGCGGCGCAAAATCCCCCACCACCACGAAGCCAGCGAGGATGTTCCCGTGCCGGCCGCTTGTGTCCCCGCCGCTGCTGCGGGCCCTCGTCGCTGCGGCGCACGTCTCCGTGCGGCTGCTGCCGTGGCCGTCGACATTGCTGCGCGTGGTGCGGTGCATGGCCAAGGAGCGGCGGGTGCGGGTGGTGGCGAAGCAGATCTAGCGGGAGCTGGCGGACATGTTGACCCGCGCCCCCACACCTACTTCACCGACGCAGCCATGACGGTGGTGGCGACCGTGAGCTAGGCCGGCATGGTGACCCCGCGCCGCTCCGCCGCCGCCGCCCGATCCGCGACAGCCAGCTCCGCCGCAAGGAGCCTGGAGGACCATCCTTCCAGGTGAGAGATCGACTCCCCCCCCCCCCCCCCGTCCCCGCCCCGTCCAAATCCGCGCGCAATGCTCGCCGAATTCCGCCCCTCGCGCTCGCGATTCTGCTCGCCCCCTCGTCCTAGTGGCAAATGCGTGGAGGAATTCCCGGAGCGCCCCTCAACGGGCGAGCTTGTGCCTGTACGGGCGGGCCTCGCCAGGAATTGAGATATTCCGGCCCCCCGCACCGCCGTGGTTCCGCTCCGAATTCTATAGCAGAGTCCCGTGCGTGCGTAGGAGCACTCGAATTCCCTTTCCGCGTAGCGGCTCGCTACGGTTTCATTATCGCAGGAGATGGTAATACTAGCAGTACTAGTTATAGCATTTTAATAGAGCGTACGGACAGGGGCCGGCCATTTGAGATTTGGTTGAGGAATCAACCTGCTGTACTAGGCCATGCTACAGACCGACAGAGATGTTGCTGGTTCTCTGTATCGTCGTGTGTGTGTGCTTCAAACTGCTTCTTTGGGTTAGATGGACAGTCTGTTGTATATGAAACAGTCTGGTTGGTTCGTTCTGTTGCGCCATGAAATAATTTGCCAGTGATGTGGCTGTATTGTGTCAAAGCTCACTTTTGATGAAAACTACATATTGCAAGGGAGATGTGCTACAGATTTAAGTGTTATGGAATCTCTCACCTACGCCTGGACCCATTTAAAGCCAGCACATGTGAAAGCTTAGTTCACCTATACTTTTAGTTCAGCAATAAATTATTGTGTATGGTATGTTGATACAGTCTTGACTTCTACATGACAGAGACGCAAGCATTCACTAAAGGCATGGCGCACGATGAAGCTGTGGCTGGCCAGAAGACTGGGGAATCAGGTTCACCCCCTAAGGTAAGAAATGCTGATTTACAAGTAGCCGCTGACTACTATGATATTGCAGATCGACAGTGATGTTGCTGGTTCTTTGTATGCCGCGTGTGTGTGCTTCAAACTGCTTCTTTGTGTTGAACTGATCAACTCTGAGCTCTATAAATAGGACATAGTATAAATGGCATTGCTCTGTCAACTTATATTAGCACTCTACAGAACCTGGGCAGTTAAATATTATTCAAGATGCACCTGTATGATGTGTGTGTGCTTGATGCTCACGTACTAAGTAAGGCTGGTGGTTGTTTTGCGACTAAATTGTGTTTCAGTTTGATACTACTATGCTTTCTCTTGCCAAATTCGTCCCTGACTAGTATAGTTAGTACTATTGCAGCAGGTTGATTGATTGAGGGAAAACTCTTGCCTCTCATTAACATATCTAAAATCTAATCAAATTCCTCAACAACATATTTGTTTTTTACACAACAATGCATTCAAAAATCTGACCTATCTATATACACACTTTGTGGAAGAAATATTGTAGCCATTAAAGCTTGTTCATCCAGAAATTTTACATTACATACATTGTGCTATATATAGTGGCCGTTCAAACTTGTTAAACAACCTTCTGTTGTTGTTCCTGTAATCTCTGATTTGTAGCATTGTTGGTTTTGCTCTTTTTTTGTCTTAAAACTTGATGGGACAAAGATCCTTTGTTTGTATGTTATCATCACTATGATCTTCAGTTTTCCATACACTGTGATCTTCAGTTTTCCATTGCGTGTTTTTTCTGCAGTTTGCTTGGTGTGTGGACAGGGCCAAAGGACAAGATGCTTCAATCCGGCGAGGACAGAGCCAAAGGACCAAAGTTTGTTCATCTGTTGCCAAGGTGACCCCTCTCCTCCTCCTCTCTATTTTTTGTTCATTTTCTCATATGATCTGATGCGTTCTCTCTTGCTTGGTGTGTGTGCAGTTTGGTACCATCCCGTGGGGAGGGCCTGGGACAAGCTACTCCGATCCGGCGAGGATGCCCACCATCTATTGTTAAGGTGATCTCTCTCTCTCTCTACATATATATATACATATCCTGTTATGATGATTCTCAGCCCCGCCCCGCCTTTAAGCTATGCATTCAGAAGAAACATTCTATAGTAAAGTATGGGGTTGTTGATTAAACTGCTGCTGTAGTGTAAACTGCTACAAGCAGTTTGCCATGAAATTCTATTTCTTTTCACTTTTAAGAAACAATTACTGACCAGCAGCAGTAATATTTATGCAAAATTATGCAAAGTTTACTGAAATTTTGAGCATCTACAGTTTACTGAAATTTTGTATGACTTGTCAATGATTATGCAGCAAATTAAACTTGTGTTTACTTAGACTTGCTTGTGATCTTGTTGTGCAAAGTGGTTGAAGTACCTTCTTTTTCTACCCATCTTCATGAAGCCTATATTAAATGCATAATTTAGACAAATTATTCTATAAGATTTGTAAAAGCACACATTTCACTATGTAAGTATGTTGTTTTATTTGCCCTTTCTAGTATTGAAATTCAGGACGGGAAAGGTGAAGTTGGAACATACTAGTGGGTAGTCTTTGCATTACTGTTGCCATTGCATTTGTTTGGTTCTGACCTCAGTAGCAGTACACTAATGCTGTTAGTCTTTGTGTTCACTCTTTTACAGGAGCGCCAGGACAAATTTGAAGTGCAAAGCCATGAAGCCAAGTGCAAAGCCGTGATGCTAGAGATTTGTTTGTTCTGTTTGACAGTAATAGGCTGTAGAGATTGTAACATTGTAAAAAATTTAGAATTATTTGATAAATTATGTTTCTTCTGTTTTGTTTGAAATAGTGATTTAAAAATGTGTGAAATGGAAACCTGATTAGTGGGATCCACTTACCAAAGTAATCTGAACAATGTTGAAATATCTGAGCAATGTTGAAATATTTGATGCGTGGGACCAATGTATGAGATTATGATATGTGGGGCTTGTCTGACTAGTGGGCCCAGCTCCAATATATATGGCTGAAACTAGAAAATCGATGGATTAGAAAGGCCACGGCCCAACAATAAAAAAGGATGCAATATTGGGTTTGGCCCATGAACCCAACCAAAAATTGACAGAAAAAAACACAAATAGGCTGAATTAATGGGCTCGGCCCATGTAAAACACCCAATTGGACCGGGCTGAATCTTGTGCCATGGCAGATTGCCACGCTGGATGCCTACGTGGCCTGGGGAGGTTGCTAGTGACCAAAACGCCACAGTAGATGTATTTTGGTCATAAACATTTGCGACCATTCCAGAAGAAAGTCGCTATAGTCAGTTTACGACGCCCAGCTTTTGACCTTATGTTTTTTTGTCACAAAAAGGTCATAAATGGAAATTTTGTGACCTTTCAGTGACCAATAGTGGTGGTCATAAGTTGACATATTTCATGTAGTGCGTAGGAAGTTCACGGATCCGAAGTATGCTCAGCTGGGCCGATTGTGCGGCGCGGAGGATCCTTATCTGGACTTGGCGGCGAGTGCGGCGGACGTAGTCGTGCACTTCCGAAGCCAGAAGGATCACGAAATGGAAGAGCTTTTCTGTTCTCAATTCCATAGTCCGGAGCGTCCACTTCCGTTGAGTGATCGGCTGGTTGAGTGGGCTGAGTTGAATAGATTGTCCAGACTTGCCATGACGGATGTGGTCACTCATCTGTGGCCGGAAAGGACCAAGCCGAAGAGTTATTTTGGCTTGTTGCAGCAATTCCTTGGGGCGGTGCCGCATATTAGGGAGATGAAGTGGTCGGCATGCATAGAAGGTGCACGGATGGCTCTCGCCCGTGGTAAGACATACTGGGCAGAGATGGATGCCACCGCTGTTGCGTCCCGGGGTTCGGACAAAAGCCGATTCCCCACCGAGCATTATTTTGAGGAAGTCCTACAGGGCACTCGTTTAATAGAGGCGCAGTGCTCGAAAGATATTATGTTTGAATGACATGTATGATTGCTGAGATCATGTTTATAATGCAATAGCTTTTTATACTTGTGCGTTCAAGTATTGAACTATCTCCTGTGCGGCCGTGTATGTATGTATAATCTGAAAGATGGCAGTCTTTGGCTTCAGCCCCCATGCACATGGTGCGGGGGTGTTTGCAAAAACAAAAGTGCTTTTTCACACTTAATCCAACGTCTTGGTCCTTTTAAGGAGGTGATAGCGTAACAAACTAGGCAACCGGACTATAATGCTTTATCACTTTCACTTAGCCATAGGAGCTCGAATGTGGGGCTACTATATGTAGCCCCTGGCGGCACCGCTCTTCTCCGAACTCGGGGCGCGTATGTGCCTGACCGGGAAGCGGTCCTTCGTCAAAGCGGAGGAATTCTAAACATTCCAATGGTCGATCGAGTGGTTGACCAGTCTCTCGCTATATCATGACAGTCAATTTTCGGCTTTCTCTACTAAGGTGCTCGCCCGGCCGAACCGGGGCACAATCGCAGTAGTTCTCCTGGTGCCGCGTTAGCCGATAATGCGAAACGTAAGGCAACAAAACACAGGAGCCGGGCAAACCCAACATTTGACCAAAGACATGATTCGGAGCTGATGCATATAAGGCCTAACTCGAGACGCCGAACACTCCCTGAGGTGTTCGGTCTTTATGATACCGGGCAGAACAATGCCCTAAGCCCCTAGTGTCCAGGTACAGGCAGGAACTTCTGACGCAGCCGATGCCAAAACGCCAGCCTCCTCCTCGGCTATGGTGGGAAACCGGGGGATGTGTATCAACAAGAGACAGTAAGAAAGGTTTACGCAGGGTCTTAATCTGAAAAGAATCCTTGCAACGGGTCCCTGCTGCACGTTTGCGCCTATGTCTCCGTTGTGCTGTATCCTGGACGGGTCTAGCACGTGCTTCAACTGTAAAAGAGAAGAACTTAGTTTCCAAGAAATATCGTGCAGAAGTTGTATTGAAATATAATTTGGAGGATGAAGAAAGTTGAGCTTTATTGGCTCTCATCATTTAAACCCGCGGCCCCTAATAAAGGGGGTATGCGGCTGGGAAGCCCCTTGTTTAGTTATGTCGGACTCGTCTAACCATGTCTGAGGTCTGAATGACCTGTTTTTAGGGGCTTTGACCTGCAGGGTCTGATCAGTGTGTGGCTGTCGAGGCAGTCTCACGTCCTCCGTGGTCGAGGAACACTCGGAGTTACTTTTTAACGAGATTATGCCACGTGGACTGGGTATTTTTTAAGCGTAAGAGACGCGTAATGTGGTATTGCATTAAAGCGGGCGAAAGCTTTGCGCCCCAGTAGTGCTTAAGGGCTACTGTTAAATGGGGCAATGGAGAGTGAGCCTTTCGCGACGGAGGTTGTCGGATGAACCGAACACAACCTCTAGTGGCATAGAGCCTTTATAATTGGCTTAAAGGCCTGGCGTTACTCCTTTGAAGGAAGTGCTGCTATGGCGAATTTCGGTAGGGTCTATCCCCATTCTGCGGATGGTATCCTGGTATGGCAGGTGCCGTGCTGTGTTTTCATGTTATCACATGAAGTGAGTTCACTGTTTTGACTTCTAGTGGGAAAGTCTTCTGCTTTCCGGACTTCTGCTTTTGGGGTTCGTCACTTTCGCTTGGTGTGTCGAGCCCCTTGTGTTCGGCGTTAAGTCGGCCGGACTGCTTGAAGACCCAACAATCTCTGTGGATATGGTTTGCAGGCTTCCCGGGGGTACTATGTATTTGACATAGCCTATCCAGAATTTTTTTTAGGTTGGATAGCTCGTCACTGTTGTCCTTGAGGGGCAGTGTTTTGTTATTTGGCTGAGAGCTTTTGAATCCGGCATTGACCGCCGTACTATTTGGGCCATTTTCCTTATTCCGGCGCTGATCTTTTCTGCGTCGTGACTTCCCATTTCCATCCCTGAGTTCGGATGTACTCGGGTCGCTGGTGCTGCATCTGGCCAGCCAGCTGTCTTCCCCCACGCAAAAGCGGGTCATGAGGCTTGTTAGTGCAGCCATTGTTCTTGGTTTTTCCTGGCCGAGGTGTCTGGCGAGCCATTCATCTCGGACGTTGTGTTTAAAGGCTGCTAAGGCCTCAGCATCCGGACAGTCGACTATTTGGTTCTTTTTAGTGAGGAACCTGTTCCAGAATTTGCGTGCTGACTCTCCGGGCTGCTGAGTTATGTGACTTAAATCGTTTGCATCCGGAGGGCGGACATAAGTCCCCTGAAAATTTGCTCGAAACGCATCCTCAAGCTCTTCCCAACTTCCAATGGTATTTTCTGGGAGGCTTTTAAGCCAATGCCGAGCTGGCCCTTTGAGCTTGAGGGGTAGGTATTTTATGGCATGGAGATCGTCTCCTCTGGCCATATATATGTGTAGGATATAATCCTCAATCCAGACTCCGGGGGCTGTTGTTCCGTCATATGCCTCTATGTTTACGGGTTTAAATCCCGCTGGAAATCCATGATCCAGTACCTCATCGGTGGAACATAGTGGGTGTGCGGCGCCCCTGTATTTGGGTGTGCCGTTGTCTTCAAATGCTCGGCGGGTTATGTTGCTTCCTGGAGTCTTCTTTTTTGGCCCATAGAGAGACCTGGCTGGGTCATCCTTTTTCCGAGGATCTTTATGTTGATCGTGTGCCGGCTTGTGTGCGGCGCCCCTTGTTGCTCTTGGCCTGTCATCTGGTCGTCTATCCGGCCAGGCGGCTTCTTTCTTTTTTGACTGCGGGGGCTCTAAGGCCTCTTCGTCAAATTCGGGCAACAGCTTGCGCTTCGGGTAGCTCTTTGTCTGGTGACTAGCGCCATATTTATCTACGGTGTTGAGTACTTTGCTCCATCTCATTCTGAGTGCGTCCTCCGCTGTTTTGAGCTTCTGCTTTTGCTTCTTCAAACCTCTTGCAGTGGCGACGAGCCTTTTATGAAGGTTCGTATGCTCTGGTGATGTGAGATCGTCTTCGCCGGGGATGGGTTGCTTGTCCAGTTCATCATGTTTGGATGGCTTCTTGGTGGCATGTGCGTCGTCCACTGCTTCGCCCCGCTCTAGGGCCGGGTCCATATGGGTGCCGTTTTGGTTGAGGCCGGTCTTAGGGCGGCGCTTGCGTCGCCGTTTTGGTTGTTTGTTGGGGGAGTTGTCCTTTGCCACGTCCCGTTTTTCCTCATTATCGCTTCCTTTTGGTGTATCCACCATGTATACGTCGTGAGTTGGGGTGGCCTTCCAGTGCCCGGTAGGCGCTGGTTCTTGGTCGTCTCCGGCATCGTCGTCCATACCGTCAATGTCTTCGGAGTCATAGTCTAGCATGTCGGTTAGATCGTCGACAGTGGCTAATAAGTGGGTGGTGGGTGGGCTTTGAATTTCTTCGTCGTCTGCATCCCTACCGTCCTGGCCGTAGTCCGGCCAGGGCTCTCCTGATAACGAGAGATACTTTAGCGAACTCAAGATGTCACCAAAAGGTGAGTGTTGGAAGATGTCCGCTGCGGTGAACTCCATGATCGGCGCCCAATCGGATTCGATCGGAGGGGGCGCGGGAGGTTCGGAGTCCGGCAAGGAGTCCGACACCTCGGAGTCACGAGCTTATGAGGGACAAGGTCAGTGTTCGGCTCTATCTCCGTAGAGGTTGCAGCCCCCGAGGCGGTGTCTAACCATCCGTCCTCAATCTGCGCAGCTGGCTCCGAATTGAAGATCGGAGCGGGTTCGAGTGCGGCCTCCAGGGTACTGTCCGGCTGCAGAGCTAGATCATGCTCGCCGTGATAGTGCGGCACGCTCGGCTGTGGCTCGAATCCATCGAGGATCAAGTCCCCGCGGATGTCAGCCGTGAAGTTCAAACTTCCAAATCTGACCTGACGGCCAGGGGCGTAGCTTTCGATCTGCTCCAGTTGGCCAAGCGAATTGGCCCGCAGTGCGAAGCCGCCGAATACGAAGATCTGTCCGGGGAGGAAGGTCTCACCCTGGACTGCGTCGTTATGATGATCGAAGAAGCCATTGAGCCTATCGGTGACGGCACAGAGGAACTCTCAATGAAAGCTCCAATGTCGGTGTCAAAACCGGCGGCTCTCGGGTAGGGGGTCCCGAACTGTGCGTCTAGGCGGATGGTAACAGGACACAAGGGACACGATGTTTTACCCAGGTTCGGGCCCTCTTGATGGAGGTAAAACCCTACGTCCTGCTTCATTAATATTGATGATGTGTGTTACAGGAGTGGATCTACCATGAGATCAAGGAGGCTAAACCCTAGAAGCTAGCCTATGGTATGATTGTTGTTCGTCCTATGGACTAAAACCATCTGGTTTATATAGACACCGGAGAGGGCTAGGGTTACACAAAGTCGGTTACAGTGGTAGGAGATCTACATATCCGTATCGCCAAGCTTGCCTTCCACGCCAAGGAAAGTCCCATCCGGACATGGGACGAAGTCTTCAATCTTGTATCTTCATAGTCTTGGAGTCCGGCCGATCATGATAGTTCGGCTGTCCGGAGACCCCCTAGTCCGGAACTCCCTCAGTTCCCAAGACTACGTCAAGTTCTACTTTATCAAGTACGACTACAACCCCAAGGATTCCCATCAAGATGGTGTGGATCTCGAAGAAGAAGAACTAGAGAGTTCTTGAGGGTGACTCCGCCAACATACTTCGCTCATATCATTTTGGCAAGGACAAGTGCAATCAACTTCCACATCTTGCACTAGTTCATGGAGTCACAAACCTTCTTGTTGGTAAGACAAGGGACAAGGTAAACTAATGCTTGCATAGACATCATTTTGTGTGTGCATCACTCTATGTCTATGGATATCCTTGTTTGTACCTTGTGGGACTAACCCGTGTAGGTATTGAAAGTGCAACTCACTCCAAAGGATTGCTCCAAAAGATCTACATCAACTTTAAGCATCCACATCTTCAACACCTACATGAAGTCATCATTGACAAAACCCAAGGTTAGTTCATCCCTCTAAGGGGGGATGTCACATCTAGGGGGAGCTTTACTCTAAGAATTGAGTTAAAGCAACTCTAATGGTGTGAACACATCAATGCATTATGTAAAAGTGGTAACCCCACTTGAGCTTAAACGATGAGTATGACCTATGATCAGATGTTCTCATTTGACTCCTAAGTCAATATACTCATATATAGATGACCTAGTCATCGCCAATTGCTTGATAGATGCTACAATGGTTGTGCATGCTTTGCCACATATTTCATTTGTCATTTTATTGTGTGAGCATGTTGGTTTCATAATTTACTCATTCGAGGACATCCAATTGTTGCTTTGATTGTTTGGTTTCTTATTCTTTTGCAAAATGGATGGACAAGAATGCCTAAGAACCTTCTCTAGCTATCTATGATTTTCTTGTCTCAAACTCTATTCATGCTACATCACAAAATTTGATCAAGTCAGATTCGAACCACTCTGTGTGAGGAGCACTCGGAGTCCCCGATTCGTCATGGACTTAAACTTCCAAAACTTCTTTGTGTGTTTTGGTCTGACCGATTCCTCCATTTCGGTCATACCGAGATCACTAAGTCGATCTAGGTTTTCAATCTCGGTGCAACCAATTTGAACTTTTCGATCACACCGAGTTGCAGTAACTGCTTGCAGTATTGCATTTTGGTGCCACCAAATTGTTCCACTCGGTCACACCGACAGGGTTGGGCTATATATACCCATGGGTAAAACTTTGGAAAATTTCTCCGAACTCTTTCGCCCGCGCTCAGTCCGCTCTGCCTCCAGGGTCTCCGGATCGTCCTCCTCGTCGCCAGCTGCCTCCTGCCGCTGGTCTCCGCCGCCGTCAACGAGAATCATCTCCACCATTGCCATCATAGCGAGTCCTTCACCGAACTAGGGTATGGACTTGATCACTATGCTATCCCTATCTGATTCCTAGCACATTGTGTTCGCCATGAATCTTTCCATGATTGAAACTATCTTATCTAGTCAAAAGACTCCGTAGATTAGGTTTGGATTGAAAATTTAGGGTTAGGTTTCCGCCGAAACCATCTCGGACCCACCGAGTTATAGAAATCGGTTCCACCGATTTGGCCAAGGCCATTGCACATGTGATTCTCGGTCTGACCTAGAATTGCAAATCGGTGTGACCGAGTTCAGAACTTTGTGAAACCCTAGCAGTCTCGGTGCCACCGAACTGTGACTCAGTCTGGCCGAGTTCACTAGTTTAGGCTCCTAAAGCTGCTTCGGTATCACCGAGTTTACAAATCGGTAGATCCGAAATGCTTTCTGTGGAAAGCTAAAACTAAGTTTTTAACCCATTCTTTTGCAAAAACCTCAGTATTTTGTGATGCTCATCCCCTCTATCTCATATATATCTATTCACAGGGTCAGCTGTCAGTGTTTGCAATATGTCTGATCAAAGTGACAGCCAGAACAGGGAAGAGGAGCAGGTTCACATGAGTGAGGGCACTAGTCCCTCCAGTTCCTCAGATGATGGCAGCAGGAGCACCCCAAGCAACTTACCCAAAGCTGCCACCAGAGCCAGAAAGAATAGAACCTCAGACTCTAAGGATGAAGATTATGTGGCAGAAGAGGATAAAGCCACTTCCAGAAAGGTGCTCAAGAAGGAATATGGCACAGCTGCAACCACTAAGCCTGGACTGAACAGGAAAATTCCAGCCAAAAGGAATCCTATGCTGATGGTCGGAGGATCCACTAAAGAAACTGAGAAATCTGATCCCAAAGAGCCTGAAGTGACTGAGAAGAAGAGGAAGGAGAGGGTCAAGAAGACCATGGCTAGGGTTGTTGGAAAGCCTTCCATGATGGAAGAGGAAGAAGAAGAGGTTGCTGCACCAGCACCTAAAGCACAGAAGCTTATGGGTGATGCCATCAGGTCAGGGGCTGCTTCCAAGCCCAATACTGCACCTAAGAGGAATACCAGGAACATATCAGCTGCTGAGAAGAACAAGGCCCCGGTGCCTGAAGTTGTTGCTGAAAAGGTATATGATGAAGAGCATGTCTTGAGAAAATTGAAGCCTAAAATTCCAGATCATAAAGATGCTCATCCTGTAACTGAGAACATGAAGCTGAGAAAGGATGCAGGACTCACACAGTGGAGGTTGACTGATCCTTATGCAGTCAGGAGGAGAACTGCTGTGGACTACAGGTTCCATACAAAGGAACAACAGGATTTCTATGAGACAGTGCTGCTGGACAAGAAGCCAATAGTCTGTGACATGAGATGGGTGGACTGGAAATACATCAAGGAGAATGAAGAACACTATCCTGGTGTGCATGACAGTTTCAAGGGTTGTGGAGTGGATGACTTTGTTGGGCAGAAGCTCACAAAGTGGAATGATGAGCTTATAATGCAATTCTACTCCACAACACACTTTTATCCAGATGACAGGATAGTATGGATGTCTAAAGGTACTAGGTACCAATCAACTATTGAATAATGGGCCAATATGATCAATGCACCTAAGGAGAAAGAGGATGACTTGGATGTCTATGCCAAGAAGAAGATGGATCACAACACTATGGCACATATGTACAAGGAGATCCCAGATGCTGCTGTTGAAACACACAAGTTTGGATCAGTACATTACCTTCTGTCAGGACTGCCAACCATCAACTGGATCCTCAGGCACACTCTTTTTCCCAAGTCAGGTGATCACAATATGATCAGATGCCATGCAATCAATCTACTACACTTATTTGATGTGCCACAAAAGTTCAAGGTCATGAGCCTCATAGTTGAAACTATCAAGAGGACAGCTGCTGACCAAAAGAGAAGTTGCGGGTATGCCCCACAGATCTAGGAGCTGATTAACTCCAAGATGGGCACTGGCACATACTTGTTGGACAAGGAACACATGCCTATCTATGCATATTTTGAGGACAACCAAGTGGTTATGGATGAAGATGAACCATCTTCTGTGCAAGCACAAGCAAAGAAGGAGAAGACAAGGACTGAGAAGGCTGCCAAGATGCCAACAATTGATGAGGCATCTGAGTACTTTCTGAAGAGCAAGCAAGATCAGCTTGGCTACTTGATTGCATCCACTCTAAGGATTGAGAAGGGGTTGGCCACCCTCACTCAAAACCATGAGAGCTTGGAGAGGATCATGGAGCAGAAGTTTTATGACTTGGATGTGAAGGTAACTAAGATCCAGTCTATTGTTGAGAAACTCCAAGATGACATGCAGGAGAGGAAGGGCAAGACAACCACTTAGGCATTTGCCAGAGTGCCTAGAGCTCAGAGATCAGCTGCAGTGCCAGTGACAGACGCAAGAGCAACTTCATCTGCACCAGCTACAGCTTCAGTGCCACCAGCTCCAGCATCTACTTCACTAGCTCCAACTTCATCGACTGATGCCTTTGTTCTTGGAGTCATTTCTACACCACCACATCAAGACCAAGCCTGAGTCGATTTAGTACTATGCATTTTCTAGGAACTTTTTGGTAACTTGTTGCCAAAGGGGGAGAAAAATGTATAGATCATAGGCTTCGAGAGAGAGTGTTTGCTTCTATTCTCTCTTGTTTTGGTGGTTGAACTTTGTTTGCTTTCGCTTGTTTGAGATACTTTATGTCTGTGTGATACTTGGATGATCATGTGTTTGATCATTTTCTACATTAATGCTTATTGGATGACGTTATCCTTTTATCTCTATATGATCATTCACTTTGCTTGGTGATGAGTGCATGTATTTTGATTATTATCTTTTTGAGCGCTCCACTAAGATGTATGTGACATGGGAGAGTAACTCATGATCCTAACTCTATGTGCATTTTAAGTCCAAAGCAAATCTTAAACCATGCACAAATTTAGGGGGAGCTCTCACATTTCACATACTTCTCAAAGCGACAATGTTTTTCAATCTTACTATCATTTGTAGAAGCTTTGATCTATATGTTGTCATCAGTTGCCAAAAAGGGGGAGATTGAAAGTGCAACTATCCCTAGGTGGTTTTGGTAATTCCTAACAACATATAACTCATTGAGCTAACATTATTCCAAGATAAATATTTCAGGAAAAGCTCAATGAATGGCATGGCATGGATGTGAAAAGTGGACCCCTCAAAATACTAAGGATAACAGGATTGGCTCAAGCTCAAAGCTCAAGACTCTACATTTATATTTTAGTGATCCAATATCACATTAAGTCTATAGGAAAAGCCAATACTATCAAGGAGGGATGAGGTGTTGCTTAATGACCTTCTTGCTTAGTGATATGCTCCAAAACCCTCAACTACTTTCCCACATCCACATATGACCTTAACCAAAAGTCAAACTCGGCCCCACCGATTCTTTCTATCCAGCGCCACCAAGTTCAGATGTCATAGCCACTGCCACAAACCCTAGGCAAATCGGTCTCACCGATAGGGATCTCGGTCTCACTGAGATGGGATTGTAATCTCTCTGTTTCCCTTCGTAATGTTTCGGTACCACCGAGATGAGCGATCGGTCCCACTGAGATTGCAATGTAAACTCTCTGTTTCCCTTTCGTAACATTTCAGTCCCACCGAAATAAGTGAACCAGTCCCACCGAGTTTACCTGACCAACTCTCTGGTTAGCTTATTACCAAAATCGGTCTTACCGAGTTTGTGTAATCGGTCTCACCGAGATTACGTTATGCCCTAACCCTAACCATATCGGTCCTACCGAGTTGCATGTCGGTCCCACCGAAAATCCTAACGGTCACTAGATTTGCTGAATCGGTCAGTCCGAGTTTCTCAATTCGGTCCCAGCGAGATTGGTAAATTGTGTGTAACGGTTAGTTTTTGTGTGGAGGCTATATATACCCCTCCACCTCCTCTTCATTTGTGGAGAGATCCATCAGAACGAACCTACACTTCCAACTTACATTTTCTGAGAGAGAACCACCTACTCATTTGTTGAGGCCAAGATATTCCATTCCTACCATATGAATCTTGATCTCTAGCCTTACCCAAGTTGCTTTCCGCTCAAATCTTCTTTCCACCAAATCCAAATCCTGTGAGAGAGAGTTGAGTGTTGGGGAGACTATCATTTGAAGCACAAGAGCAAGGAGTTCATCATCAACACACCATTTGTTACTTCTTAGAGAGCGGTGTCTCCTAGATTGGCTAGGTGTCACTTGGGAGCCTCCGACAAGATTGTGGAGTTGAACCAAGGAGTTTGTAAGGGCAAGGAGATCGCCTACTTCGTGAAGATCTACTGCTAGTGAGGCAAGTCCTTCGTGGGCAACGGCCATGGTGGGATAGTCAAGGTTGCTTCTTCGTGGACCCTTCTTGGGTGGAGCCCTCCGTGGACTCGCGCAGCCGTTACCCTTCGTGGGTTGAAGTCTCCATCAACGTGTATGTACGATAGCACCACCTATCGGAACCATGACAAAAACATCTGTGTCTCCAATTGTGTTTGAATTCTCCAAACCCTTCCCTTTACATTCTTGCAAGTTGCATGCTTTATTTTCCGCTGCTCATATACTCTTTGCGTGCTTGCTTGAATTGTGTTAAGATTGCTTGACTTGTGCTAAGTTTGCTAAAATCTGCCAAAGACTAAAATTGGGAAAAGGTTAAGTTTTTATTTGGTCAAGTAGTCTAATCACCCCCTCCCCCCTCTAGACATACTTCTGATCCTACACTTTTGTAATTCTAGTAAATACAAAACTCGTCTGAAATTCATGAACCTTGGCATTATATCATGGAACGGCATCAAGATGCTGGGGTAAAAAAATATTGTACCATTTGGGCCAGGTTATGGTATAAGCTTCTCGCAAACCAGAGCTTCTCTCACAACAAGCATGATGGTTTTGGTAAGGAACGTGCCACCTTGGGTAACGAAATGATATTTATTGCATTTTCAAATATTTTCTCGTTTCAACATAGAACAACAGGAGTGTTGTGCAATTTTTTTTGGATATTTCGGGTTTCGCATGGACATTTTTATACATTAACTGGATTTTCTATGCATTCATGTGCATAATTCAAATTCGAACTACATGCACATGCTCTAGTGCATATAAACAGGTTGAAAAATCAAATGTGTGTCCTTGGTTGCAACCTTAGGTCCCATGCAAGAAATGGGAATGAATGTCAAACACCTTTGGCACCGTCGCTCGGCCGCTAACATTGAGATACATGGTTTCAAAATTCTAGTAAATCGAAAACTCGTCTGAAATTCATGAAACTCGACATGCTATCATGGAATGGCAGCAACATGCAGTGTAAAAATATTGTCCCATTTGGGGCAGGTTGGGGTATAAGCTTCTCACAAACCAGAGCTTCTCACAACAAGCCTCATGGTTACGGTAGGGAACATTTCACCTTTCTGGACGAAATGATATATGTTGCCTCTTCTTGATTTCAATTTTTTCTCTAGAGTCAACATAGAACAACAGGAGTGTTGTGTTAAATTTTGGAATTTCTTGGGGTTCGTTTGGACATTTTAATGCATTAAGTGACCTTTCAATGCATTCATGTGCATAATTCAAATTTGAACTACATGCACATGCTCTAATGCATATAAATTGGTTGAAAATTCAAATATGTCTCCTTGGTTGCATGCTTAGGTCCCATGCAAGAAATGGGAATGAATGTCAAACACCCTACCATCGTCACTCGGCAACAAACATTGAGATACCTAATTTTTAAATTCTAGTAAACCCAAAACTCGTCTATAATTCATGAAACATGGCATGCTATCATGGAGCGGCATCAACATGCCATCATAAAAAATTTGTCCCATTTGGGGCAGGTTTGGGTATAAGCTTCTCACAAACCAGAGCTTCTCACAACAAGCCTGATGGTTTCGGTAGGGAATGTTTCACCTTTCTGGACGAAACGGTAGCCGTTGCCTCTTCTTGATTTCAAGTTTTTTTCTCTAGTGTCAAGATAGAACAACATGGGTGATGTGTTAAATTTTCGAAATTTTTTTGGGGTTTGTTAGCACATTCTGATGTATTAATTGAGTTTTCAATGAATTTATGTGCATAATTCAAATTTGAACTACATGCACATGCTCTAATGCATATAAATTGGTTGAAAATTCAAATCTGTGTCCTTGGTTGCATGCTTACGTCCCATGCAAGAAATATGAATGAATGTCAAACACTCGGCCATCGTCACTCGACCGCAAACATTGAGATACCTAGTTTTTAAATTCTAGTAAATCCAAAACTCGTCTAAAATTCATGAAACCTGGCATGCTACCATGGAATGGCACCCACATGTCGTGGTAAATTTGTTGTCCCATTTGGTGCAGGTTTGGGTATAAGCTTCTCACAAAACAGAGCTTCTCACAACAAGCCCGATGGTTCGGTAGGGAATGTTTCACCTTTCTGGATGAAACGATAGTCGTTGCCTCTTCTTGATTTCAATTTTTTCTATAGTGTCAACATAGAACAACATGAGTGTTGTGTTAAATTTTGGAATTTTTCCGGGTTCGTTAGCACATTATTTCTTATGCATTAATTGATTTTTCAATGCATTTATGTGCATAATTTAAATTTGAACTACATGCACATGCTCAAATGCATATAAATTGGTCGAAAATTCAAATATGTGTCCTTGGTTGCATGCTTAGATCCCATACAAGAAATGGGAATGAATGTCAAACACCGTGCCACCGTCACTCGGCCGCAAACATTGAGATACCTAGTTTTTTAATTCTAGTAAATCCAAAACTCGTCTAAAATTCATGAAACCTGGCATGCTATCATGGAATGGCACCCGACATTGCCATGGTAAATTTTTTGTCCCATTTGGGCAGGTTTGGGTATAAGCTTCTCACAAACCAGAGCTTCTCACAACAAGCTTGATGGTTTCGGTAGGGAACGTGCCACCTTTGGGGACGAAACGATACCCGTTGCCTGTTATTGCTTACAAAAAATTTCTAGTGTCAACATAGAACAACAGGAGTGTTGCGTTCAATTTTGGAACTTTTTGGGGTTCGTTTGGACATTTTTATATATTAACTGGGTTTTCTAGGCATTTTATGTGCATAATTCAAATTTGAACTACATGCACATGCTCCAGTGCATATAAATTGGTTGAAAAATCAAATATGTGTCCTTGGGTGCATGCTTAGGTCCCACGCAAGAAATGGGAATGAATTTCAAACACCAGCACTATTGACTGCCGGCAAAATGTTGAGATACTTTGTTTTTAAATTCTAGAAAATCCAAAACTCGTCTGAAATTCATGAAAATTGGCATGCAACCATGGAATGGCACCCGACATGCTGTGGTAATTTTCGTGTCCATTTTGAGAGAAGGCGCACTCGAATAACAGTCAACAAAGGCATTTTGAAACAATTAGCTACCACTCTAACATCGCAAACGTTTTAGATAGAACACCTGTATGTACACTGACAGCTTCCCAGTAAGCCAAGGGAAAATGTGTCGAGCAGGATTTGTGCAGCTCTTCATCACAAACGTTTTAGATAGAACACCTGTATGCAAAGTGAGAGCTATGGTCTTCCGCAGTAAGCCAAGGTAAAATTCACTGCGCAAGATTTGTGCATCTCTTCAACGCAAACGGTTCAGATTGAATAAGGTATGCAAAGAGAGACATCGGCGCTAAGCCAAGAGAAAAATTGGCAAGCAGGATTTCTACCTCCCTTCAACGCAAATGGTTTTTTCGGATAACCCATGTGCAACCACGTACATGAAATTTGGTAAGATTTGCATCTGTCATATTGGGTATATTGCCATTTGTCAAACTGGAAAGATTGACATTTGTTGATCTAGTAACATTGCCATTTGTCAATCCTTGTAACACTGCGATTTGTCAAAATATGCAGCTAAAAATCACTAGCACTATCCAATTTTTGCAACTAAAATTCAGTAATTAAGCATAGATTTCATTCATAGATTAAGCAGTTGTGCTTAATTTATACAAACAGTTCAACTTTACAGCTGAACCGACCAAACTTTTCCCCAATTCTTGTCACGTACTGAAATAGCTAGTTGAACTATATATACTAGCTAATTTTAAGTACGTTGTACTATTCCACCACATCTATAGTTAGATGAACTGAACAAAATAGCCCCTAAATACTACTACTACGAAGGAGCTTTGTACTACTTCCCGGAAGCCTCTCCTCTGCCGAGCACGCTCAGTAAGAGGAAGAGGAGGAGGAGCCTACCGATGAGCTGGACAACTGCAATATGGTGCCTGCTGCTGCTGCACCTTCAGCGACCCTCACCTCGAACGCGGCCGGACTGCTCGTAGCTCTCCTGATTCCTCGCCTCTGCATCGGCGTGTGCCATGGCCAAGTGGCGGTAAGGCTCTTTGCGTGCTCAACGAGGTGCTCCTCCTCCTCCCACAGGAACTCGATGTAGCGTGCAAGGTCGATGCCGCACGTGCGGGCCTTCACCTCCGCCTCCCTCCTGCAGGCGGCGGTCGCGGAGCGGGAGATGATACCGGCGGTCGATGGTGGGCTGGCGGCCACGGCGGACGATGATGGGGTGGCGGCCACGACCACCACCTCCCGCCTTTGGGCCGCGGTGGCGGAGCGGGTGATGGCCACGGTGGCCGGCAGTGGGGTGGCGGCCACGACAGCCACCTCCTACCTTCGGGCTGCAGCGGCGGAGCAGGCGATGGACCTGGCTTTCAACGAAGCTGTGGCGGCAACGGCGGTCGGCAACAGCTGTCGACGGGCACCGACGGCCGAGCGTGTGGTGCGTGTTCCGTGCACACCCAACTGGGACGCCACATGCACTACACTATGATATGTCTCCAACGTATCTACTTTTCCAAACACTTTTGCCCTTGTTTTGGACTCTAACATGCATGATTTGAATGGAACTAACCCGGACTGACGATGTTTTCAGCAGAATTGCCATGGTGTTATTTTTGTGCAGATATAAAAGTTCTCGGAATGACCTGAAACTTCACAGAGTCACGTTTTGGAATTAATAAAAAATATTGGCGAAAGAATCACCAAAGGGGGACCCACACCCTGTCCACGAGGGTGCAGGGCGCGCCCACCCCACTGGGGCATGCTCCCCTGCCTCGTGGGTCCCCTGGACCTCCACCGAGCTGAACTCCAACTCTATATGTTCACGTTCGGGGAGAAAAAATCAGAGAGAAGGATTCATCGTGTTTTATGATATGGAGCCGCCGCCAAGCCTTGTTCTTCCTCGGGAGGGCTGATCTGGAGCCCGTTCGGGGCTCCGGAGAGGGGAATCCGTCACCATCGTCATCATCAACCATCCTCCATCACCAATTTCATGATGCTCACTGCTGTGCGTGAGTAATCCCATCGTAGGCTTGCTGGACAGTGATGGGTTGGATCAGATTTACCATGTAATCGAGTTAGTTTTGTTAGGGTTTGATCCCTAGTATCCATTATGTTCTAAGATTGATGTTGCTATGACTTTGCCATGCTTAATGCTTGTCACTAGGGCCGAGTGCCATGATTTCAGATCTGAACCTATTATGTTTTCATGAATATATGAGTGTTCTTGATCCTATCTTGCAAGTTATAGTCACCTACTACGTGTTATGATCCAGCAAACCCCGGAGTGACAATAGTCGGGACACTTACCGGTGATGACCGTAGTTTGAGGAGTTCATGTATTCACTAAGTGCTAATGCTTTGGTCTGATACTTTATTCAAAGGAGGCCTTAATATCCCTTAGTTTCCAATAAGACCCCGCTGCCACGGGAGGGTAGGACAAAAGAGTCATGCAAGTTCTTTTCCATCAGCACGTATGACTATATTCGGAATACATGCCTACATTACATTGATGTACTGGAGCTAGTTCTGTGTCACCCTATGTTATAACTGTTGCATGATGAATTGCATCCAACATAATTATCCATCATTGATCCATTGCCTACGAGCTCGTTTCATATTAATCTTTGCTTAGTTACTTCTCCGTCGCCACTGTTACAATTGCTACAGAACTGCCACTTTTACTTTTGCCACAGTCACCATTACTTCCATACTACTTTGCTGCAGATATTAAGTCTTTTAGGTGTGGTTGAATTGACAACTCAGCTGCTTATACTTGAGAATATTCTTTGGCTCCCCTTGTGTCGAATCAATAAATTTGGGTTGAATACTCTACCCTCGAAAACTATTGCGATCCCCTATACTTGTGGGTTATCAAGACCTTTTTCTGGCGCCGTTGCCGGGGAGCATAGCTCTATTCTTTGAGTCAATTGGGATTTATATCTATTTATCACTATGAGGAATTTGAAAGATGAAAGATCCAAGATTTTTCCCTCAACTACGAGGGGAGGTAAGGAACTGCCATCTAGCTCTGCACTTGATTCACCTTCTGTTTTAAGTAAACTTGCAACACCTACACCTGCTATTGAATCTGATATGTCGCATGTTATTGATGATGCCACTTTGCATGATGCTTATGATGAAACTACTTCTCTGCTTGATAATAATGTGCCATTAGGTGAATTTCTTGATGAACAACTTGCTAGGGTTAGAGAGAATGAAATTACCGAAACTGATGATATTAATGAAAGTGATGATGAAGATTCTCACCCTAGATATGAATTACCTGTTGTGTCTGAGGGTTACGTTATGGATGAAGAAACTGCTAGAGACCTTTTTGCTTGCAAATATAGATATGATCTTAAGAAACTGTTAGCTAAGCTGAAAGAAAAGTCTTTGAATGCTAGAATGAAACATGACCCTGCTTTTGCTACTTCATCTATCTGTGTTACTGATAAGGATTATGAATTCTCTGTCGATCCCGAGTTAATTGCTTGGGTTGAATCTGATCCTTTCTATGGCTATGAATCTGAAACTGTAGTGGCACATCTTACTAAATTGAATGATATAGCCACCCTATTCACTCATGATGAAAAATTCGCTATATTATATCCTTAAATTGTTTCCTTTCTCATTAAAGGGTGATGCTAAGATATGGTTTAATTATCTTGCTCCTGGTTGTGTGCGTAGTGACCAGGATATGATTTATTACTTCTCTGCAAAATATTTTCCCGCTCATAAGAAACAAGCCGCCCTAAGGGAAATATTTAATTTTGTGCAAATTTAAGAAGAGAGTCTCCCACAAGCTTGAGGGAAGCTTCTCCGATTACTTAATGCTTTGCCTAATCATCCTCTCAAGAAAAATGAAATACTTGATATCTTTTATAATGGACTAACCGATGATTCTAGAGACCACCTGGATAGTTGTGCTGGTTGTGTTTTCAGGGAAAGAACTGTTGAGCAAGCTGAATTGCTATTGAATAATATATTGAGCAATGATAATTATTGGACACTTCCTGAACCAACTCCTAAGCCAACTCCAAAGAAAAGGGGTATTCTATTTCTCGGTCCTGAAGATATGCAAGAGGCAAAGAAATCTATGAAAGAAAAAGGTATTAAAGCTGAAGATGTTAAGAATTTACCACCTATGGAAGAAATACATGGTCTTAATAACCCGAAACAGGTAGTAAAGGTAAATTCTCTCTATAGATTTGACGAAGGTGATATTCCTCGTAATAAGTTTGCTAGTCAATGCTTGGATGAGTTTCATAATTTTATTGTTAAACAATAAAACTTCAATGGTTATATTGGTAGACAATTGAAACGTAATGCTTAAATGGTTGAACACTTGAGTGATTATATGTCTAGAGTTAAGGTGACCTTAAGCTTATTAGTAAACATGCTTCCATGGTTACCACTCAAGTAGAACAAGTGCTTAAGGCACAAGATGATTTTCTTAATGAATTGAATAGTAAGAATAATGATAATGTTGTTAGAGTTATGACTAGAGGTGGTAAAATGACTCAGGAACCTTTGTATCCTAACGGCCATCCTAAGAGAGTTGAGCAGGATTCTCAGAGAACTAATATTGATGCACCTAGTCCTCCTAAGAAAAAGAAAAAGAAAAATGATAGGACTTTGCATGCTTCTAGTGAACCTGTTATTGGCATACCTGAGAATCGCAATGATATTTATATTTCTGATGCTGAAACACAATCTGGTAATGAACATAAACCAAGTGATAATGTTAATAATGATGTTCATGTTGATGCTCAACCTAGTAATAATAATGATGTATGGATTCAACCTGCTGTTGATCTTGATAACCCACAATCAAAGAGTCAATGTTATGATAAGTGAGACTTCATTGCTAGGAAGCACGGTAAAGAAAGAGAACCATGGGTTCAGAAACCCATGCCTTTTCCTCCTAAGCCATCCAAAAAAAGGAAGATGATGATTTTGAGCGCTTTGCTGAAACGATTAGACCTATCTTTTTGCGTATGCGTCTGACTGATATGCTTAAAATGAATCCTTATGCCAAGTATAAGAAAGATATTGTTACAAATAAAAGAAAGATACTGGAAGCTAAAATTTCCACCATGCTTGCTAATTATACTTTTAAAGGTGGAATACCAAATAAACAAGGAGATCCAGGAGTACCAACTATACCATGCTCCATTAAAAGAAACTATGTTAAAACTGCTTTATGTGATCTTGGAGCCGGTGTTAGTGTTATGTCTTTATCTTTATATCATAGACTTGATTTGAATAAGTTGATGCCTACTGAAATATCTTTGCAAATGGCCGATAAATCAACTGCTATACCCATCGGTATTTGTGAGGATGTGCCTGTTGTGGTTGCAAACGTTACTATTTTAATGGACTTTGTTATTCTTGATATTCCTGAGGATGACAGTATGTCGATCATCCTTGGTAGACCCTTTTTGAATATTGCAGGGGCTGTTATTGATTGCAACAAAGGCAATGTCACTTTTCATGTTAATGGTAATGAGCATACGCTACACTTTCCAAAGAAACAACCTCAAGTTCGTAGTATCAATTCTATTGGAAAAATTTCAACTATTACTATTGGAGGTTTTTAATTCCCTCTGTCTACTGTCAAAAACAAATATGATATTCTTATTGTTGGGGACCATATCCCCGTTGAGGATTGAGGGAGTCCTGGACTAGGGGGTGTCCGTATAGCCGAACTATCATCATCGGCCGGACTCCAAGACTATGAAGATACAAGATTGAAGACTTCGTCCCGTGTCCGGATGGGACTTTCCTTGGCGTGGAAGGCAAGCTTGGCGATACGGATATGTAGATCTCCTACCATTGTAACCGACTCTGTGTAACCCTAGCCCTCTCCGGTGTCTATATAAACTGGATGGTTTTAGTCCATAGGACGACGACAATAACAACAATCATACCATAGGCTAGCTTCTAGGGTTTAGCCTCCTTGATCTCATGGTAGATCTACTCTTGTGATACCCACATCATCAATATCAATCAAGCAGGACGACGATGCCGGAGACGACCAAGAACCAGCGCCTACTGGGCACTGGAAAGCCACCTCGTCATACGACATATACATGGTGGATATCCCAAAGGATGGGAATGGCGAAGAAGCAGCGGAGGAAGACCCCTCCAAGAAACAGCCCAAGCGCCGGCGTCAGCGGTGCCGCTCTAAATCCCGCCACAGCAAGAATGGCGATTCCGGCACCGGAGATAATAATACCCCAGACAGTGCCAAAGACAACCCCCTCCAGCAAGATTCAGCCCAGGAGGACGGAGATGCCAGCCCTCACAAGAGGGCGGCAGACGAAGAGGTAGAGGAAGATAGTTACATGCCTCCTTCTGAAGACGAGGCAAGCCTCGACGACGACGAATTTGTCGTGCCTGAGGATCCCGTCGAACAAGAGTGTTTCAAACGCAGGCTTATGGCCACGGCAAACAGCCTCAAGAAAAAGCAGCAACAGCTTAGAGCTGATCAACAGATGGACGGAAGTCCTGGCGGCCGAAGAGCATGAGCTCGAACGCCCCTCCAAAAGCTACCCCAAACGCAAGTTGCTCCCCCGATTAGAGGAGGAGGCATATAAACCTGCATCACCAGAGCACAATACTGTGTACCGGCCACCTCGTGGCCGCGATAGAGAGGCCTCTAGGCCCTTCACTAGAACCGTACCCCGGCATCGCTCGAACAGAACAAGGCCACAAAGGAATGCTCCGGACTTGCAAGATATATTGGAGGATAAGGCAAGACAATCAAGATCGATCTACGGATCGCGTGGGAGCCCCATGATACCTGACGACAAACGTCGTGCCGGACACAGTAAGTCCGGCCGGGCCGAACACAATAGACAAAGCTCGTTGGAGCTTCGTCGCGATATAGCCCAATACAGAGGCGCCGCACACCCACTATGCTTCACAGACGAAGTAATGGATCATCAAATCCCCGAAGGGTTTAAACCCATGAATATCGAATCCTATGACGGCACAACAGACCCCGCGGTTTGGATCGAAGACTATCTCCTTCATATCCACATAGCCCGCGGTGACGATCTTCACGCCATCAAATACCTCCCACTCAAGCCTAAAGGACCAGCTCGGCATTGGCTTAACAGCTTGCCAACAGAATCAATTGGATGTTGGGAGGACCTGGAAGCCGCATTCCTTGATAACTTCCAGGGCACATATGTGCGACCACCAGACGCTGACGACCTAAGCCACATAATTCAGCAGCCAGACAAATCGGCCAGACAATTCTGGACACGGTTCTTAACTAAGAAAAATCAAATTGTCGACTGTCCGGATGCGGAGGCCCTCGCAGCCTTCAAACATAACATCCGCGATGAGTGGCTTGCCCGGCACCTGGGACAGGAAAAGCCGAAATCCATGGCAGCCCTCACATCACTCATGACCCGCTTTTGCGTGGGAGAGGACAGATGGCTAGCTCGCAGCAACAACCTCAGCAAAAAATCCGGCAGTCCGGATACCAAGGATCGCAATGGCAGGTCACGTCGCAACAAGAATAAACGCCGCATTAACGGCGACAATAATGAGGATACGGCAGTCAACGCCGGATTCAGAGGCTCGAAACCCGGTCAGCGGAAGAAGCCATTCAAAAGAACTACTACGGGTCCGTCCAATTTGGACCGAATACTCGATCGCTCGTGCCAAATACACAGCACCCCCGAAAAGCCAGCCAACCACACCAACAGGGACTCTTGGGTATTCAAGCAGGCAGGCAAGCTAATTGTCGAAAACAATGACAAGGGGCTGCATAGCTATGACGAAGAAGAGACCCGACCGCCGAACAACAGAGGACAGAAGGGTTTTCCCCCACAAGTGCGGACGGTGAATATGATATATGCAACCCACATACCCAAGAGGGAGCGGAAGCGTGCACTCAGGGACATATACGCGATGGAGCCAGTCGCCCCGAAGTTCAGCCCATGGTCCTCCTGCCCGATCACCTTTGATCGAAGGGACCACCCTACCAGCATCCGCCACGGCGGATTCACCGCATTGGTTTTAGACCCAATCGTCGACGGATTTCACCTCACCAGAGTCCTGATGGACGGTGGCAGCAGCCTGAACCTGCTTTATCAGGACACAGTGCGCAAGATGGGCATAGATCCCTCAAGGATTAAACCCACAAAGACGACCTTCAAAGGCATCATACCAGGTGTAGAGGCCAATTGTACGGGCTTAGTCACACTGGAAGTGGTCTTCGGATCCCCGGATAACTTCCAAAGAGAGGAGTTAATCTTCGACATAGTTCCGTTCCGCAGCGGCTATCATGCTCTGCTCGGACGGGTCGCGTTTGCAAAGTTCAACGCGGTGCCACACTACGCATACCTCAAGCTCAAGATGCCAGGCCCTCGAGGAGTCATCACGGTCAATGGAAACACCGAGCGCTCCCTCTGAACGGAGGAACATACAGCAGCTCTCGCGGCAGAAGTACAATGCAGCCTCTTAAGGCAATTCTCGAGTCTGGCCGTTAAGCGACCGGACACGGCCAAACGCGCCCGCAGTAACCTACAACAAGACCACCTGGCGCGTTCCGAGCACGCGTAGCAATGCGATCCCAACCCCAGCCCTCGCAAGATCGCAAGACTGGTCCTTCGCGTACATCATTACGCTCTGGAGATGCCATGGGCATAGGGGAAGGGGCACGACCACGACAGGCCCAGAATGCGGCTCAACCACATCAGGGGCTCCCAAGTGTGTCATTTTTTTTTCCTTTTTTTCTTACCCACAGGACTCCGTTTACCAGAGGCCCTGTCCGGTAGTAGACCGGCCGAACTCACGATGCAACAGCCAGGGAAGGAGAAAGGCTGCGACGAATATCCAGGTGGTCTCCCTTACGAGCATTAAATCTGTTTTATACACCACTCCGCAGCCTACCCCTGGAGGGGGACATCTTTAATAGTCCCGTCCCTTGCTTGTCGCACTATTTGTATCATTCTGCATTCATAGCAGTACTTCTTGAATAAAACAATGCAGCACCTTTTTGCTTATAATTGCATTTCTTTCTTATACATATGTTCATTTGCGACATGTTGCATCCGTACACTTTGGTATGGTTAAAAACACCAGGGGCTTATGTTCCCCACATCATGGTGTGATAAGTCCGAACACTTTCACAAGTGCGGCACCCCGAACTTATAGCATTATATGCATCAGCTCCGAATCATGTCTTGGGTCAATAGTTGGGTTTGCCCGGCTCCCATGTTTTGGTACCTTACGTTCCGTTGTATCGGCTAAGGTAGCACTGGGAGAACCACTGCGATTGCGCCCCAGTTGAGCTGGGCTAACGCCTCAGTGGAGAAAGCTAAAACTGACCATCATGATGAGGCGAGAGCCGGTCGCTGTTCGAGAGGTTTTTTCGAGTCCCTAAAGACTTATGCCGCTTAGAGCGAGGAACCGGCTTTGTCCGGCCCAGGCGTGGATGGCGCCCCGAATTCGGCCTTCCGAACACTAGGGGCTTCGCCGAAATTTAAAATTATAGAATTCTATGGCTAAGTGAGAGTGTTCAAGCATTATAAGTCCGGTTGCCTAGTTCGTCGTGTCGAGCGCCTCCCTAGATGGACCCAAATATGGGAACAAGAGTGCTCAAATTTCTACCGAACACCCCAGCACTCGTGGCATGGGGGCTGAAGTCGACGACTTGCCATCTCTCATATTTGATAAACAGCCGCACAGAAGGTAATATTTTAAATCAACAAGCGTTGCTTAGCGCATATGAACAAAGTTTTCTGCGCACAGGATAACAAAATGCGAGTTTACTCAAATATTACATTATTGGAGCACTCACCCGCAATAGTGTGGGCACCCTTCAGGACACTCTTGTAATACATCTCGGGCATGCGATACTCCTTGCCCGGCGGTGGCGCATCCGTCACAAGCTTCTCAGCATCCATCTTGCCCCAGTGCACCTTAGCACGGGCAAGGGCCCGTCGGGCACCTTCAATAGAGGCAGATCGCTTGTCGACCTCAACCCATGGACACGCATCCACCAGCCGCTGCACCAGGCCGAAGTAGCTCCCAGGCATGGCCTCATTGGGCCACAGCCGAACTATGAGGCCCTTCATGGCCTGTTCGGCCACCTTGTGGAGCTCGACCAGCTGCTTCAGCTGGTTGCTAAGGGGGACCGGATGTCCGGCCTCAGCATACTGAGACCAGAAGACCTTCTCCGTCGAGCTCCCCTCCTCGGCCCTGTAGAAAGCGGCAGCATCGGACACGCTGCGGGGCAGATATGCGAACGCTCCTAGAGAGCTCCGAATTCGGGTAAGTAACACATAATCCACATCCACATGCTTGCTTTGCATGAAAAATGCCTTACCCAACGCTATTTTCTTCAACGCCTCGATTTCCTAGAGGGCCTTGTATGCTTCGGCCTTAGTGGCTTTGGCACTCTCAAGAGCCGATGCAAGCTCGGACTCTCGAGTCTTCGAGTCACGCTCCAAACTCTCATGTTTTTCGACGAGAGCCTGGAGCTCTTGCCGTACCTCCGCCACCCGCGCCTCCTGCTTCTCTCGCTCGGTGCGCTCCGCGGCCGCATTACGTTTGGCCACGAACACTGCCTCCTTCAGGGTCGCCACCTCGTTTGTGGCCCCACAATACCCGTGTTATCCTTGTCATTCTTTTTGCAACCAAATCCTTTTCTGTAAGGTACAACTTTAATAAGGTGCTACTCACCTTCTTTGTCCTCGAGCTGCTTCTAGGCACGGCCGAGCTCGTTCTCGGACCGCTCGAGGTTTTGCTTCAAAGCATTGACCTCCACAGTCAGTGCGGCAGAGGTCAGCATGGTAGCCTGCAATCCCATATCGACATATTTTTTATGACTCCTGCGTATATCTTTTTAGATCCTCAGTCCGGCTTTTCTTTCCGAACACCGTACCGAGCATCAGGGGCTACTGTCTATGCGGTACTATTTTACATATATTAATATTCTTACCTCAAAGCCTGATAGAAGGCTGCTGCAGGCTTCGGTCAGCCCGCTTTTGGCGAGCTGGACCTTCTGAATCACCACACTCATGACAGTGCGGTGTTCCTCCTTGATGGAAGCGCCGTTGAGCGCCTCCAGCAAGTTATCCGGCGCCTCCGGTTGGACGGAGGCCGCCGGCGCCATGGTCTTGCCCTTCTTACGAAGGGACCGCCCGCCGGACTCCGGAACCACTACAAGTTCCGGTGCGGAGTCCGGCACGAAGTCCGGGAGGTCGCCCTGTGCCACCTCCGGGTCCTCCTCCTCCGGATGGGTCCCTCTCTGGGATCCCACCTCGATGTCGTCAGCATCGCGGGGAGAAGAGGCGGTTGAAAGTGAAGTGTTGTTCACATCCGACGAACCCAAGGACCTGCTCGACGAAGCGGGAAGATCGTCCTTGGGCGGACTGCACGGTTGTATGCGGCGTTAGAAAGACACCAAGTGGCAAAAAGAAAAATCATGAAGTCATTCAGGAGTCCAGATACTTACGATCTCGCTAGGGGCTTGGCCCTTGGAGGCCAATCCTCGTCGTCGTCACCGGCGTTGGCGGAACAGTCCGGGGGAAGAGTCCTTCCCTTCTTGGACCCTTCGGCCTCCCTAGCTGGGGAGGCCTTCCTTTTCTTCCCTCCCCCCGCTGAGGGAGAGACCTTTTTCTTCTCCTCCTCGTCCTCGGGGGAGGAGTCCGCCTCAGAGTCATCAGACACCTGAAAACGGGAACTCTTTCGAGTACCCGTGGCCTCCTTCTTGGCCTTCTTCTCCGGCACCACATGGGGTGCCGGAACCAGCAGCCCCGCCAGATGGGCATCCACTGGGTCTTCTGGCAAGGGGGGCGGACAGTTAGTCTGCTCGGCCTTCTTCAGCCAGTCCTGTCAAAGGAAAGGGAGTTTAGATCCCGCATAGAGTCGAACTATGGAAAACAAGTATCCCGTAAAGGGTAAAATCATTTACCTCGTCAGCCTGACGCTGCGAGCGGAATCCGCGATCTTCGGTAGCGGATGCGGGAGCCTCGGCGCCCTTAAAAAGCACCTTCCAGGCATCTTCGTACCTAGTGTCAAAGAGCCCGCTCAAGGTTCAGTGCTGAGCCGGATCGAACTCCCACAATTTAAATGCCCATTGTTGGCACGGGAGGATCCGGCGGATGAGCATGACCTGGACTACGTTGACAAGCTTGAGCTTCTTGTCCACCAGCTTCTGGATACAGGCTTGGAGTCCGGTCAGCTCCTCCGAATTGCCCCAAGTCAGGCCACTCTCCTTCCAAGAGGTGAGCCATGTGGGGATGCCAGATCTGAATTCGGGGGCCGCTGCCCATTTAGGGTCACGCGGCTCGGTGATGTAGAACCACCCCGATTTCCACCCCTTGATGGTTTCCACGAAGGCGCCCTCGAGCCAAGTAACGTTGGGTATCTTGCCCACCATGGCGCCTCCGCATTCCGCTTGATTCCCCTTCACGACCTTCGGCTTGACATTGAAGATCTTGAGCCACAAGCCGAAGTGGGGCTGGATGCAGAGGAAAGCCTCACACACGACGATAAACGCCAAAATGTTGAGGATGAAATTCGGGGCCAGATCATGGAAATCCAGGCCGTAGTAGAACATGAGCCCCCGGACAAAGGGGTGAAGTGGGAAGCGCAGTCCGTGGAGGAAATGGCGAGGGAATACCACCCTCTCATGGGGCCTGGGGGTGGGGATGAGCTGCCCCTTGTCGGGGAGCCGGTGCGCAATGTCGCTGGACAGGTATCCGGCGCCGCGCAGCCTCTCGATGTGCCCCTCCGTAACGGAGGAGGCCATCCACTTGCCTCCCGCTCCGGACATGGCTGGAGAAGGTCGAGGCGAGATGTGCGGACTTGGGCGCTGGAGCTCGAGTGCTCGGAGATGGATAAGCAAAGGAGGAAGAAGGCGTAGGTAAAAAGGTGGATCCTTATTCCCTCATATATGGGCAGACGAAACTATGCGTCCCCACCAGCCTAGTAAAACTCGCTTTTCTCCCAAGCGCCGCAATCAATGGCGCGGTTGGGTTACCCACGTCCGTATTAATGAGAATCCCGGAATAAGGGGAACACGATCTCTGCTTCGACAAGACGTTCCAAGGAAACCGCTTCGCTAAACGCGCTGAGGCGGTATAATAAAAACGATTCGAGTAAAGGCTTGGTTGTGGTGTGACGTCACGCCACGAAATACGTCAGCAGATTGAACTTGTGTAAATATTATTCTCTCTACGGTGGAGTGTGGAATTTATTTTGCAGAGCCGGACACTATCCTGGTGTTCACAATCTTCTACAAATTATTCGGAGAAGGAACCCGCCTTGCAATGCCGAAGACAATATGCGCGCCGGACTCGTCGTCATTGAAGCCTGGTTCAGGGGCTACTGAGGGAGTCCTGGACTAGGGGGTGTCCGGATAGCCGAACTATCATCATCGGCCGGACTCCAAGACTATGAAGATACAAGATTGAAGACTTCGTCCCGTGTCCGGATGGGACTTTCCTTGGCGTGGAAGGCAAGCTTGGCGATACGGATATGTAGATCTCCTACCATTGTAACAGACTCTGTGTAACCCTAGCCCTCTCCAGTGTCTATATAAACCGGATGGTTTTGGTCCGTAGGACGACGACAATAACAACAATCATACCATAGGCTAGCTTCTAGGGTTTAGCCTCCTTGATCTCGTGGTAGATCTACTCTTGTAATACCCACATCATCAATATCAATCAAGCAGGACGTAGGGTTTTACCTCCATCAAGAGGGCCCGAACCTGGGTAAAAACATCGTGTCCCTTGTCTCCTGTTACCATCCGCCTAGACGCACAGTTCGGGACCCCCTACCCGAGATCCGCCGGTTTTGACACCGACAAGGATTCTCTGGTTTCATGTTATTCGGAAGAAGTTTGTTAACAAGCTTGATCAACCTTGTTAGTGGATTCCTTTTGATGAGCATGAGATGGATGAAGTTAGAAAGCACAACCTTTTGTACCCTAATTTTACTTTCTATTATTTAGAATAAATAAATCAAAAATAGTATTTTTTTGTCTATTTCCTGAATTATCTGTGCAATAAAAAAATACCCCTAAAATAAAAGTTCTCCAAATGCCTTGAAAATGGAGTATGATTTTTTGTAGAATATTTGAGAATTTCTAGCACTTAGAACACACCAGGGGGGGCATCATTTGGTCATGACGGTGGAGGGCGCGCCCCCTGCCTCGTGGGCCCCACGTGGACCCCCTGCACTTATTCTAGCACCCACACACTTTGTCTTCCTCCAAAAAAATCATCCCATGGCTCAAACCCGTGTTCTAGCTTGTTTTGCTGCCATTTTTTATCTCCTTGCTCAAAGTTCCATTCACAAAATTGCTTTGGGGATTGTTCTTCAGTATGTGACTCCTCCAATGGTCCAATTAGTTTTTGTTCTAGTGCTTTATATATTGCAAATTTTTGTTGCTGACCCTATTCTTGAGCTTGCATTTCAAATGTATATGGTCCAAAGTAGTTTTAATGCATGATATGGCCTCTAGGCACTTGTGGGAGTAGTTGCTATCAATCTTGTTGAGTTTGGTTCACTTTTATTTTGAGTCACTAAAAATTTCAGAAATTTTTTAGAGGAATAAAATGATAAAGAGATTGTTGAGAGGCTCCTCGAGCCGAAGCTCGAAGGAAAAGCAATGAAGAGAACAAAAAGCCCAAGTAAAATCTTCCTCGCACCACGGAGGTTCGGTCGTGTGAATGGCCTTGTGATGCATTCATGAGAGCTGCCAGAATTTACGACGACTTCTATCATTTGGCTGAGAATGTAGGCATCACCGACTTCCTCCACGACCAGTGTGAATAGTATCTCCTACTCACTAATATTTTCGTGCAAAACTTTTATTTCCATGCTAGAAGATCACCACCTTCAATGGGGTTTTATTTATATTATGAGTTTAAGGAGATGTCACTATATGATTTTTGTGTGGTTTGCAAGTTGCCCTTTGAGGGCAGCGTCGAGGAACCACATCCTAGTGATGTGGATGAATTTATTGATCAAATTGCTGTAGGGGAAACGAGAAAGGTCTTAGATGCTAGGATTACTAGTGTACATTTTCTTGTCCTACGTTACTTTGCAATATTTGCTGGTAGATGTTTAATTGGTCGTGGGAATAGTGGGGGCCTCAGTGCTCCTGACCTTGCTATTTTGCGTCATGCTTTATTTCGTGATACAACTTTCAGTTTACGCGCAATTGTTGCTAAACGGTTAAGTCTGAACCGTACAAAGGGCCCCATCTTCGGAGGTATCTTTGCTTCACGCCTTGCTAAACACTTTGAGATACCTATTAGGCATTATGAGAAAGAGGAAAAGTTGTTGCCCACTATTTTGCTAGACTATAAGAGTATGGTGGCACATGACTTTATTCTTAAAAATAAGAAGAAGATACTTAAGTATAACTTAATATTTGCTCAAACTAAGTGTGAGACTATTATCTTGCCTGCACCCACTTTGTTTAATATACATTCAGGCACGTACCTCATCATGCCCGAGGACATTTATGCATATTGGGAGCTGACACGAGTCCCAGAGCCTGAGCCTGAGCCACCACTTGATCCATATCGAGAGTCTATTTATTAGTGGGATCTGAAGGAGCTCGCTAACCAGTGGCACCCCGAGGACCCTCCCTAGTACACCGGAGAGGATCGCTTCGATCCATGGGCATAGACCAACATAGTCCAAAAGCTTAAGCTTGGGGGAGTTCGCATTTCTCACCGACATTACATTCATGTTCACACACTCATTCTAGTTGTCGGTGTTCATACTTTTTCATTGTACTATCCATGCTAGTCTATTTTCTTTTCCTGCTTTCTTCTTATGTGTTTGAAAACTTTGAGAAAAAACCAAAAAAATTAGTTGTAGCTTTTAGCTAGTTTACTTTCCATGCTTGTAGTAGTAATTAAAACAAAACCCAAAAATATTTCCCATTCTTCTCTTGCTGGTTGGGAGCTTTCCTGTGTAAATAGTTTTTCTTGTTCTTTGAAGTTCTTTTCTTTTATTTGGGGGTCGAGAGGAGAAGACCACAATGAAAATGATGAGTGGCTCTCTCAGAAAATGAATGCTGGAAGTGTAGGCACGTTCTGATGGCTTTCTCCACGAATTAAGAGAGGGTGGAGGGGTGTGACACTCCAAAAAAATTCATTTGGTTTTCAGCAAATTCCTTGTTTGATTTGAAGGAGGCTATCTAAAATATTAAAAAAAACTCTCCCTCTCAAAATATTTTCTCTTATGACCAAATCTTTTGGGGTTAAATTTTTTTGGTGAAATTCATATTTTTCTTCTTCCAAAAATTCTACCTAAAATCAGGCAGCCCCCAGGTGCAATGAGAGGCCACCTCACCAAAGATCAGCTCCATATAAATTCTCCACATGCCAAATTCATTTCATCGAACACCTGGCCTGCACTGTTACTGTACATATTCAGAAATTCAGTGATTCAGTTCGACAGTCAGTGTCGTTTTCTTCAGAGACTCGGCGTCGATCTCACCAGTGCACACTGGCGCCTTGCGCACTGCTCCTCCTTCTTATCCAGAGCACCACACGCTCTCTTGTATGGGCGCAGGTGTCGGTGGTGGCGTGCCTCGCCGACGCCGGCAGCTTCTGCGGTGGCAGAGCCACCAGTGGTGGCTAGCGGGAGCCAGCGCCAGCTTTCTGCGCCGTCCAGCACCGCCCAAACCACCCGAGGCCTCCGCGTGGCCGTCTACTTGCCAGCGCACACCGCAGCACCGTCGCCGTGGCCCGGCAAGCACAGGGCGCGCTCTCTGTCGCCGACGGGCCAGCAAGGCGCCGTTCCATCGAAACTGCAAAGCAAGCCTAATTCAACCGAGGATAGCGTCTGAATGAAACCAGTGGATCTCCACGTTGATGCCCAGCCACCTAAAACACCCGTCCGGCCACTGCATCACCATAACCGCCGCCGGAGTTATCCCCTTCAAGGGAACCGCCTCGGGCCGGCTATAAATAGCCACCCCGGGCTCTCCTTCGACCAACACTACTCCCTCCACCTCACCAGAGCCCCGCCAAAGCACTAGGAGGACCCCGAGGAGGTCTCCTTCTCCGTCTCCGGCCGCCCCATTCCACCTCGGGCTCCAGCTCGATCCACTCAGGTGAGGCCACCCCCGCCTCCCAAACCACATCAGCAGCCCTCTGGTGCACCTAGTACACTGAACCACGCCTCAATTTGAAGCTTGCAGCCCTCCCCGGCGAGATCCGACGACGCTCGAGCCACCGTCCGCCGGAGTGAAGGCCACCGTCGACGTGGAGCTCGCCGATGACCAACTCCACCACCCACAGGTGCGGAAGAACCCCAGGAACCCGTAGGTACCATCCACTCTTCCTAACTCGCCGTGGATCGCCGCCGGCGACCACCGCAGCCTTCGGGCACCTGCGCGCTCTGTTTTTCTCCCTCCAACTTTCAAACCTGACGAGTGGGACCCCCTCGTCAGCCTCTCATTTCTATTCGAACCGTTTTCTCTGGAAAGCGCCTTCGGGCAAATACGCTTTCAGTCTGAAACGTTTTTCATGCCTTTTTCTGTTCAGCCCCCTGGGAAGTTTCTGTTTCATTATAGACAAGTCCCTGGGCTAAATCCTTAATAACTTTTAAACAGAAAATGGTTTTTGATTGATTCTTTTTCTGTCACCTTTATTTTTCTGTCTAGTTTTTTATCATATTTATTTGAAAAATATTTGGAGCACTTTTGGTGCACACACGGTATTTACGTTAGAACGTATTTTTCTTTATATCGTAGATACCGGAGGAGGTGACGGAACCGCGAACTTCACCGACTCCGACTACTCCGAACCAGGCAAGCATGTTTGAACCTTTGATATGATGAGTGTTTTGCACGTTTGCATTGGGTAGTTAGTTCATGGCATGTTTATAAGCATTGCAGTAAGTGTATATTGCATGCAAAGCTGAGGCAAGTGAGCTTCGAAACTCCGTATGATTTTTGATGTGAGTTTACATGTTCATGTGGTGACATGAGAGGTGGTAAGATGGCAGTGTTGAAGCATGCCGGTCTTATGCCAGACCATTTAACTCCAGTGTCAACGTGGATCAACTCACGTTACCATCCATTTCTTTTTGTGCTGCCACATGTTTTCTGAAAGAATATGGTTTAGTAAGTTGCAAACCACTTTCCTCGTACACACCAAATAGAGAGGCCGTGATGAGGGTTCCATGGCCCTGGATTAAAGTCAGTCATCCGGTCAGGGGGCATGGGTGTTTCTGGTTGGGACCGAGAGGGGGGCACCCCTTAGAGCGCGCGTATATAAATTTGATCCCATGCTATTCGAGGTTGTAGCCTCCCCGTCTCAAAGTTTTTCTTGAACATTGCCTAGGGTGATTCCTGGCATCGTGAGGTGAAAATGGGTGTGTACTGGTTAGATGTGTTTCTGCTGAAATACCGTAAACGGAACTAGTCCTTCGTGACTACTGAAATCCGTTGGCTGTGGTCAAATAGTACAAACTCTGCAGAGTCAAAATTATTCAAGTAACCATATCTTGGTCACCGACTGTGTTCAACTTATCTTTGTCAGTGTCAGTCTCAGTGACAAAACTCCGCTGGACAAACATGAGTGTTAAGACCGGCAAAAATGATTATTCATGTGTATGGACTAACCCGTTTATTATTATGTGCGGAGTATTTCCTGTGAGTGATATATCTTCATGAATTTATTGAATATGAATGATGAAATATAAGCCCTTTATGTGATGTCGCTCAGACGTCCGACTGTGGCACTCTTGTTATTTACTTTCAATATAAGCCCTTTCTGTGATGTCGCTCAGACATCCGACTGTGGCAACTCTGTTATTTATTTTCGTATAAGCCCTTTATGTGATGTCGCTCAGACGTCCGACTGTGGCATCTCTGTTATTTATTTCCATTACAAGCCCTTTTCGAGATGTCGCTCAGATGTCCGACTGTGGTATCACTGTTATTTACTTTCATTATAAGCCCTTTTCGAGATGTCGCATAGACGTCCGACTGTGGCACGCACTGTCATTTACTTTTCAATATAAGCCCTTTTTGTGGTGTCGCCCAGACTCCCGACTGCGGCATGTTAATATATTTATTTCACCTTTCGAGGCGTCGCTTCAGACACCCGATTGGTTTTCAGTTATTTTCTTTGGGATTTCGGGAGGATTACCGCCTGACTTCCTTTTTATTCTACATGCCGTGCAACTTTATTATTTGAGTGTGCATTGCTAACTGCTCATGGTGCATCGTGTTTGCATTTGTTATATCTTATGTCCGAACTGTCTTGCGAGTACATTCAAAGTACTCACCTGGCTTGTTGATTTGGTCATATGTTGACGAAGGCGATCTCATGGATGAAGAGTACGATAGCGAGTCCGACGCCTAGAGGAGTCCCAGTCAGTCTCGTGCGATCCTGGATTTGGTCACTTGTATTATATCCGCTTCTGCTACCCGAATAAATTCATCGAGCCTCACTTCGATGCTCGATAAGCTACAAGATTAGGAGTCATGTCATCCACTCCACTGTGACATATCCGCCACCACTTTTATTACGAGTCAGTAGTATGCCACCACATCCTTGTGCCATAACCGCCCTTATGTAAAATATTGGTGTGCTTGTAATAAATTGTCGAGCAACCTCAGCTCAACTCTGTATAATATTTAGTACTACTGGATTTCTGTATCAAGGATTTGTCTACCAGTAAGGAAGATTTTCCTATACTGGTCTATATAAAGGTCGGTTGCTCAATAAGCTTTTATTGAAAAACCGGTCGTGACAAGGGGTATATATAGCCTCCACACAAAATCTAACTGTTACACTCAATTTACCAAACTCGGTGAGACCGAATTAGAAAACTCGGTTAGACCGATTTAGTTCATAATGTGACCATTAGGCATTTCAGTGGGACTAATATGATCAACTCTATAGGACCGATGTGCTAGGGTTAGGGTAAAACCTCATCTCGGTTTGACCGATTACACAAACTCGGTGGGACCGATTTTGGTAATAAGCAAAACAGAGAGTTGGTCAGGCAAACTCGGTGGGACCGATTGCAAATCTCGGTGAGACCAAAATTATTGCAATAGGCAACAGAGAGTTTGCAAGCCCATCTCGGTGATACCGAGATCCCATCGGTGAGATCGAGTTGATTAGGGTTTCTGGCAGTGGCTATGTCAAATGAACTCGGCACCGGATAGATCAAATTGGTTGGGCCGAGTTTGACTTTTGGTATGGGACATATGTGGATATGAGAAAGTGGTTGAGGGCTTTGGGGCATATCACTAAGCACTTTGAGCAAGCAAGCGATTAAGCAACACCTCATCACCTTTTAATAGTATTGGCTTTCCTATGGACTCAATGTGATCTTGGATCACTGAAATAGAAAATGTAGAGTCCTGAGATTTAAACTTGAGCCAATCCTTTGTCTTTACCATCTTGAAGGGGTTCCACATCCTCTTGTCCATGCCACTCCACTGTTGGACTTATCTGAGATATACTAGATAAAAGTATTAGTCCAACAAGAGATATATTGACATTAATTACCAAAATCACCCAGGGAGCACTTGTGCTTCCACACGGGAACGGGCTCAGTACCGTTTGGCCAAAAGAACGCCCCCGCGTGCTGCTCAAGCTTGCGCTCGAACCGTCTGTAGCAGCGGGGTGACAAGACATGCGAGAGAAGGACGAAAGGACACGTACACATACGTTTAATAAAAAAACATTTGAAATTTAATTAACTACTATACACCCGTCCTGGTTTATAAGTAGGATTTAATTAATAAAATATGAATGCATGTCGCCAAAGATTATATCGTCGCATTCGTATTTGAACATAGTTTCCAGTTATATAATTTTTGTAACATGCATTAACATTTTGTTGGTTAAATTTGAGGTTATATACCAGCAAACGTTTTCCCACAACACACATGGCGCCGGCCTCTGCTCGTGTCCCTCCGCAAGCTGTGCTCGCTATTAGGCGCTGCGGCACGCTCTGCTCGGGTCCGTCGGTGCGCTCGGGTTGTGGGACAACTTTTCCTTGCATGTTCAACTGCTATATGCATATATATGGTTGCTCGCCATTGAGGCGACCGCAGAGCGCTCTGCTCGCGTCCCTCCGCGTGTGCTCTGCCAGCTGTTGGGCCTGCCCACGGTCACGTCGGGGGCCCCATATGCATGCGGCTGCGCCGCGCGCGTTGCCACACAGTGCAGTTACATGCGGTACAATGGAGTTACGCGCTGCGAATTAGAACCACCGTCAGGGCATGCCGGTCGATATTCCAAGCCATCCGGCCTCCCCTTTAATTCCCGCAGACATTATAACCTTAGTCTTTTCAACCTTTCGATCGCGCCCCACAACACAACAAGCACACCCACGACGACACGTAGAGAGGGGATGTCTAGTGGCGCTCCAGTGGAGTTCGGCAAGCATAAAGTGGAGACCCACGCGAGGGAGACGGATCTCTCGGTGATGTACACCATCGACCCTACCGTGGTGGACGACTACATCAACACCGTTGAGCAGTTGCTTGCTGGAGACAAGTACAAGGTGGTCGGCATCGACCTCCAGTACACCGCCGGTTGTCCCATCATAGATCAGAAGGTTGGTGTCGCCCAGTTTTGTGTGCGCCATCATATCCTCATCTACCACTACTGCATGGCCAGAGAGCCTTGCGACCGTTTCAACAGGTTTGTCAATAGCACTGACTACAAGTTAGCCATAGTGGAAACCACCGACGATGTAAAAGCGCTCAGTGTTACGGGCTTGGCCTGCAAGAAACTTGTCGAAATCCATGACCACTATAGGGTCTGGGGCAGCACAAAGAAGGACTCCCTGGTCGAACTCGCCTCGGCCATCATCAACCCCTACTATGAAAATATGAAGCAGGATGCCCAGAGAACAAGTCTCGTATCCTGGCACAGGGCCTGGATGCGGTGACTGGATGAACCTCACCTCAGGTTCGCAACCAAGAGCGTGTACACATGCTACAAGATGCACAGGCGGATCGTTGACATGAGGAAGTGCCTCGTCACCCAAATCGACGAGCCCGGATCGAGCCACAAGCAGAGCAAGCGTCACAAGTAGTAGATGATGATCAGATGATCGTTTATGCTAGTTAATCATGCATGTAATATATAGTTTACTTTATTGGTGTGTGGAAGTGTCATGTGTGTAGTAGCCACCTATGAAATTATGCATGTAATAGTTTACTTTGGTGTGTGCAAATGCCATGGTTGTAGTAGCCACCTATGTAATTGGATGCTTAATTTGGTTATGCAACCATGTCCTTATAAGTGTGTGTGTGTGTGTGTGTGTGTGTGTGTGTGTTGTTGTTGTTATTGTTGTTGTTCTGTATGCAATCCCATCGCACAACACACACGTCATATTAGCAGCAACCGTCTGTGTTATTATCGGTCTTCGCACACATTTCTGATTACAAAGTTGTTTGTCGCGTATCACACACATCTTGTTATATTAAACCGTTTCTGTTCTCTTGTCTCAACACAAACAGTTCATCCGAGTGAACCGCATGTTCTATATCGCACACACCTTGATCTGGCTGACCATTTCTTTTGTGTTTCCTAATCACAAACAGTTCATCCAAGTGAACAGTATGTTGTGTATCGCACACGCCATCATTTGGCTACCCATTTCTTTTGTTCCTCCTCATCGCAAACAGTTCATTGAACTGAATCGTATGCCCTGCATTGCACAAGCAACAAAAATCTGAACTGTGTTTGATGCATCCGTCATCGCAAACATTTTGCAAATTTTTTGACGGTCTTTTTACACCAACTTTTGCGATTAATGCATCGCACACAGTTTCATCAAAGCGTCTCTGATCGTAGTGTCGCGTTAGCAGCATCCTGCAATAGTGATCCTATGCCTCCCACGGATTGATAAACCTTAGGTCATCCACTTGAGGGAAAATTGCTATTGTCCTACGCTTGGAGGCCCAACACGAGTCTACAAGAATAAGTTGCATAGTAGACATCAAGCTCTTTTCTAGCGCCGTTGCCGGGGAGGTGAGTGCTTGAGGGTGTATCTTTAGATCTTGCAATTGAATCTTTTAGTTTCTGTTTTATCACTAGTTTGGTTTATAAAAGAAAATACAAAAAAATGGAATTGAGGTTGCCTCATATGCTTCATCTTTATAATGTCTTTCGTTAAAATGATGGAAAGGAAAATTGTGCTCAACTGATAGAAGAAGAATTCAATAAAATGTTTGGCATAAAATCTTTGGATTATGAGCATGATTGCAATGTTGTTGGTATGAATTCTTTGAATATCCATGATGCTAATGATATGCAAAACCATAAGTTTGTGGATACTATGTTTGATGAAGATGATATTTTTTGTCCCCCAAGTTTTGATGAGTGATAACCCACAAGTATAGGGGTCGCAACAGTTTTCGAGGGTAGAGTATTCAACCCAAATTTGTTGATTCGACACAAGGGGAGCCAAAGAATATTATCAAGTATTAGCAGCTGAGTTGTCAATTCAACCACACCTGGAAACTTAATATCTGTAGCAAAGTGTTTAGTAGCAAAGTAATATGATAGTGGTGGTAATGGTAACAAAAGTAAAGACAGCAAAAGTAATGTTTTTGGTATTTTGTAGTGATTGTAGCAGTAGCAACGGAAAAGTAAATAAGCGAGAACCAGTATATGGAAAACTCATAGGCTCAGTGATGGATAATTATGCCGAATGTGGTTCGTCATGTAACAGTTACAACATAGGGTGACACAGAACTAGCTCCAGTTCATCAATGTGATGTAGGCATGTATTCCGTAAATAGTCATACGTGCTTATGGAAAAGAACTTGCATGACATCCTTTGTCCTACCCTCCCGTGGCAGCGGGGTCCTATTGGAAACTAAGGGATATTAAGGCCTCCTTTTAATAGAGAACCGGAACAATGCATTAGCACATAGTGAATACATGAACTCCTCAAACTATGGTCATCACCGGGAGTGGTCCCGATTATTGTCACTTCAGGGTTGCCGGATCATAACACATAGTAGGTGACTATAGACTTGCAAGATAGGATCAAGAACACACATATATTCATAAAACATAATAGGTTCAGATCTGAAATCATGGCACTCGGGCCCTAGTGACAAGCATTAAGCATAGCAAAGTCATAGCAACATCAATCTCAGAACATAGTGGATACTAGGGATCAAACCCTAACAAAACTAACTCGATTACATGATAAATCTCATCCAACCCATCACCGTCCAGCAAGCCTACGATGCAATTACTCACACACGGCGGTGAGCATCATGAAATTGGTGATGGAGGATGGTTGATGATGACGAGGGCGACGAATCCCCCTCTCCAGAGCCCCAAACGGACTCCAGATCATCCCTCCCGAGAGAGATTAGGGCTTGGCGGCGGCTCCATATCGTAAAACGCGATGAATCTTTCTCTCTGATTTTTTTCTCCCCGAAAGCCAATATATGGAGTTGGAGTTGGCGTCGGAGGGCCACCAGGGGGCCCACGAAGTAGGGCGGCGCGCCCAGGGGGAGGGGCGCGCCCCCCACCCTTGTGGACAGGGTGTGGGCCCCTTGGTCTTCATCTTTGGCGAGGATTTTTTATTATTTATTCTAAGATATTCCGTGGAGTTTCAGGTCGTTCCGAGAACTTTTGTTTTCTGCACATAAAACAACACCATGGCAATTCTGCTGAAAACAGCGTCAGTCCGGGTTAGTTCCATTCAAATCATACAAGTTAGAGTCCAAAACAAGGGCAAACGTGTTTGGAAAAGTAGATACGACGGAGACGTATCATTGAGCAAATTTATTATGATGATAGCATGCCTCCTATTTATGATGATTATGTTGATAAAAGTGGGTTTGGAAGAGTGTCAACTCTAGGTAATAATGGTCCCACAATTTTGGAGGGTGTTGGATCTTATAGTAATAATTATGAAAGTGGATTTGGAGAGGTCATGACTTTATTTAATGATGAATCCACTATTTTGAAAGAGGTTTCAATTGATTATGACAACAAAGTTGCTATCTATGATGATAATTGTGATCACGTGTATGCTATAAAGAATAATGATATCCATGAAACTTGTCATGATGATTTTAATATTCAATTTGATTATGTCAATCAAGTATCTGATGATAGTTATTTTTTTGAGTTTGCTCCGATTACGATGAAGGAGAATAAATTTGCTTATGTGGAGAGTAACAAAATTTCTATGCTTATGAATTATGAAAAGAATGCTTTATGTGATAGCTATATTGTTGAATTCATTCATGATGCTACTGAAAATTATTACGAGGAGAGGAACATATGCTTTTACATATTGCAATAATATCAAGTTTCCTCTCTATGTGTTGAAAATTTTGAAGTTATGCTTGTTTTTCCTTCCTATGCTAGTTGATTCTTGCTCCAATAAATTGTCTTCTCAAAAAATCCCTATGCATAGGAAGTGGGTTAGCCTTAAATGTGCTAGTCATATGCTTCATGATGCTCCCTTTATGTTTCAATTCTTTACTTCTTTGTGAGCATCATAGAAATCATCATGCCTAGCTAAAAGGCATTAAAGAAAATCGCTTGTTGGGAGACAACCCAACATTTACCCCTACTATTTTTGTGTGTTAACATGATTAATCTACTGGACTAATCATGTTTATAGCTTTTTTTCAATAAAGTGCCAAGTAAAGCCTTTGGGATGATTCGGAAGGTTGTTGATTTGATTCTGTGAGAAAATAGAGACTTTTTCGCCCAGTAACAGAACTGATCTGGTTTGCTAGAACGCGATAAATTCTTGAATTTTTTATAGTTTTTTTATATTCAAATTGTCTACGTTGTCCTAATTTTTCAGAATTTTTAGAGTTACATAAGTATGGTCATTGTCCGAATCTTTACAGACTATCCTATTTTTGATAGATTCTATTTTCAATGCATAGTTTGCTTGTTTTAGTGTTTCCACAACTTATATTAAGTGATATAAATTGTGGTAATGATAAGGTACAGTTCTTGTGTGAGAACAATTATGAATCTTGTCTTTGACAGTACCCAAGTGAATGATTTTCTTTATTATACTAACGCATCTCACGAAGTTCGGTTAAGTTTTGTGTGATTAAAGTTTTCAAGTTTTGGGTGAGATATCAATATGAGGAGAATAAGGAGTGGAAATACACTAAGCTTGGGGATGCCCAAGGCACCCCAAGGTAATATTCAAGGAAGATCCAAGAAACTAAGCTTGGGGATGCCTTAGCTTGGGGATGCCCCGGAAGGCATCCCCTGTTTAGTCTCCAACATTATCGTAGCCTCACTTGGAGCTATCTTTTTATTCGTCACATGATATGAGTTTTGCTTGGAGCGTCATTTTATTTTAGTTGGATTTGCTTGCTGTTGTTTATAGTAATGTTTTGCATCTTTCATTTAGATAAAAATGTCAAGTATAGCCTTTACCATCCTTATTTTGCAAGTCTATAGGTTGCTATTTTGAAAACAGAAAGTTTTCTATCATTGTCTGAATTCTTCTGGAAAGTTAGAACGTGATAAAATCTTGAAATTTTTACACAATAAGCTAAAAAAATTGTACAGCGTGGTACTTTTTCAGAATTTTTGGAGTTAGAGAAGTACAAATCTTCTTGCAGTCTTTACAGAACGTCCTATTTAGACAGATTGTTGTTATGTTTGCATTGTTTGCGTATGTTTGCTTGTTTAATGATTCTATTTGAGGATAGGAGTATTAAATATGCACATGAATTTAGTATTCAATGTTAAATAATAATTTTAGTGATTTATTACAGTAGATAATGATAAGGTTATTGCATTGATTTATACTAACTTATCTCATGAGTTCTTGTTGAGTTTTGTGTGTATGTAGTTTTTAAGAATTAGGGAAACTGTGATATGAGAGGAATTAAGGAGAAACAAGAGCTCAAGCTTGGGGATGCCCAAGGCATCCCTAGTTCATATTCCAAGAAGTCTCACGCACCTAAGCTTAGGGATGCCCCGGTAGGCATCCCACCTTTCTTCATCAACAATTATCGGTTAGTATCGGTTGAGACTAAATTTTTGCTTCTTCACATGACTAGTCAATGTGTACGTGCAATGCACGTTAATTTGGAAGTATATTAAGTGCATACGGATATTAAGTAGGATATTATTTGCGTGTTATTATGTGATTAGCATTATATTTGGCATGGAATTAACTGCACGCTAAATGTGTTGAGCGCTCGATATTGAAGCAGTCTAGGTTGTTGGATTGACATGATTTGATGGCCGAGATTAATTGGATCTGCCCCTTTGGGTCTTTTTATATTGGTATAGATATGTTCTATCCTTGGAATGTCATTTAATTTTGTTTTGCTTACTGTTTAAATAAAATATTGAGATCTGAAATTATTAAATGAGAGAGAGTCTTCACGTAGCTACTTAATTATTTGACTACTCATTGATCTTCACTTATATCTTTTTGGAGTAGTTTGTCATTTACTCTCGTGCTTCACTTATATCATATGATTAAATGGTTGAATGAATTGAATATCATAAATACGAAATTATATATGTTTCATATGCTTATCCCATGGGGAGTAATGACTTCACATATAAGAAGTATAGGTGGAAAAATTTATTGTAAGTTAGCAAACACAGGATTGGTCACTTGAACAATTCATGAAAGAATATTGAAGGAAGAGAGATTTCACATATAAATATACTATCTTGGACATCTTCTATGATTGTGAGCCCCATTAATTATTTTCAAACTTGAGCAAATTAGTTGAAGTTGGACAAGGAAGACAACGTAATGAGTTATGTTTGGGTATATTTATATAGAAGTTATATTGTTATGGATCCTCCAACATGTGATGCTTGCTTAGGATCTTTTGCTAGCCTTTACATGTACTAAGCAGGAATACTACTTGTGCATCCACTTCCTTAAACCCAAAAGTTATTCCATATGAGTCCACCATACCTACTTATATGTGGTATTTACACGCCGTTCCAAGTAAATTTGCATGTGCCAAACTCTAAATCTTCAAATAATAATATGTTTTGTATGCCCAAATCGCTCATGAAGCGATAGGGGGTGGCAAGTATCTTCCATGCTAGGTGGGTTATTCTCACGATGAGTGTTTATTCGCTTGTCATTCATGAGAAAGTGGCTCGTAATTGGGATGCCCGGTCCTATGATCAAAGTCAAAATCAAAATCAAAATATAATAATGAAACAAAACTCCCTCGGATCGTTGTTGGTATGGAGGGTACCCGAGGATTCGGCTCGCCATGGCTTGTGTTTTTTGGTGGAGGGGGAGTAAAAACTTTACCTTTCTATTTGGGAACCGCCTATAAGGTGTCTAGCATGGAAGGTATTGGGAACTCTCAGTCACTATGTTGATAATGAAAGCATACCTATCAAAATTATATTCATCTCTGTTTTAAAAGCATCGAGCTCTGACACCTCTGCAAATCCATGCTTCCCTCTGCGAAGGGCCTATCTTTTACTTTTATGCAAGAGTCAGTAGTATTCCTTCTCATTTCAACCCGAATTACTCTCTAGTTGGCAAGTATCATGTGGTGGGGAAAGATCCAAGCATATATGGCCATTCAAATATATTTGATCATGAATTATTATTGTTGACAATTATCTATATGATAAATAAGTTGGGAGGCGAAACATTAAGCCCCTATCTTTCTCTGTGTTCGATGGATCCTATTTGTTCTAAAAATGTGCTTTGAGTGTCAGCAATCATGGAAGATTATATGATAGTTGATTGTGTGGATTTTGCTAATCAAAGCTCTTACATAGACCCTTCCTGAAAATAAGATGAATTGCAATTGTTTGATGACTGAGAACATAGTTTGTTAGTATTCAAGAAAGTTTATGGTATATGATTTAACATGTGAATAGCTTGCTACTTGATTATGAGAAGTTTTATGGGATGAGCTACTGTTTATGGTATATAATGATGCTAGAAAAAATGATTGGAACTATCATTGATCAAATTTATGCACTATGCTAGCATTCACACTTCATAAATTATTTCTTTTATCATTTACCTACTCGAGACGAGCAGGAATTAAGCTTGGGGATGCTGCTATGTCTCCAATGTTTCTATAAGTTATGAAGTATTCATGCCATGTTTACAACAATTTTATATGGTTGTGGTATGATTTGATTAGAATTAACCGAACTGACGATGTTCTCAGCAGAACTAACGTGGTGTCGTTTTTTGGGCAGAAATAAAAGTTCTCAGAATGGGCTGAAAATTTACGGTGATCGTTTATGGACTAGAAGAGACCCACGGAGCACCGAGCTGGACCAGGAGGTCATCGAGGAGGCCACAAGCATGGGGGCGTTCCTCTCGAGCTTGTGGGGCCCTCGAGCACCCTTCGAGCACCCCCTGGCTTGATTCTAACGCAAAGTACCCCTATATATCCCATAACTTCTAGAAAGAACCCTAAATCGGAAGTTCTGCTGCCGCAAGCCTCTGTAGCCACGAAAAAACAATCGGGACCCCGTTCTGGCACCCTGCCAAAGGGGGAAATAATCACCGGAGGCCATCTTCATCATCCCGGCAGCCACCATGATGAGTACGTAGTAGTTCACCCTCGGGGCTAAGGGTATGTACTAGTAGCTATGTGTTTGATCTCTCTCTGTCTCTCTCTCGTGTTCTTGATTTGGCACGATCTTGATTTACCGCAACCTTTGTTAATATATTTGGATCCTATGGTGTTCTTCCCTCTCTACCTTCTTGTGATGAATTGAGTCTTGCTCTATGAGGTTTCGTTACTTTGGATTGAATATTGGATTTGAGAACACTTGATTTATGTCTTGCATATGGATACCCATGGTGACAATGGGGTATTATATTGATTCACTTGATGTATGTTTTGGCACTCAACTCACGGATTCCCGAAGTGACATTGGGGTAATCTATGCATAGGGATTGATGCACATTTTCGTCCTACGTTCTCCGCTAGAAACTTTGGAGTGATTCTTTATTGCACGTTGAGGGATTTTTATATGATCCAATTATGTTATCATTGTTGTGAAATTTTGCACTAGTGGAGGTATGAACCCTAGGTCTTGTTTTCAAGCATTGCAATACTGTTTTTGCTCACTTTTAGTACTTGCTACTTTGCTGTTTTTATTTATTCAGATTATAAAAATATATTTCTACCATCCATACTACACTTTTATCACCATCTCTTCGCCGAACTAGTGCACCTATACAATTTACCATTGTATTGGGTGTGTTGGGGACACAAAATACTCTTTGTTATTTGGTTGCAGGGTTGATTGAGAGAGACCATCTTCATCCTACGCCTCTCACAGATTGGTAAACGTTAGGTCATCCACTTGAGGGAGAATTTCTACTGTCCTACAAAACTTTGCGCTTGGAGGTCCACCACGAGTCTACAAGAATAAGTTGCGTAGTAGACATCAGGGTCTGCAATGGAGATGCCCTTACCTCTAAACCACCCGCAAACATCCGTTCACGGACAGAGGGACCAGTCTGCGGATACAGATGCAGAAGCCGACCATCCAAAACTATCTGCATACACCCACCACGGGCCTGTATTGGTTGGTTGGACGGTTTGGTCGTACTTTTTCCCGCAAACTGGAGAAAAAATAGGGGGCCTTTGCGGCGTCTGGACCGCTGCCACTCCCAAGTCTGGTCACCCTGGCCTACCAAAAAAAAACCTCCCTCGCCTGTGCGCGCTTCCAGCCCGGCGCTAGCTGCCCGCGTTCATGCTGCTGGAGAGTGGCCGCTCCGCATTGACGCTGACTAGAACGTACACGACCTCTCACTGACGCTGGCATTGAAGCGATGCGTCAGCCGAGAGAGAGCTCTGCCCGCTACACGGCCAACTGAACACCCCTCCTCGCCGCATTCATACGATAGAGAATTTTTGCCTTCCTCCATTAAACGCACGCGTGTGCCGAGAAATCTACTCCAGCCACACGTCTATTGGTGAGCCGCTTGTCATTAATCACAACGACGGTTGGCTCCGACCCCCTGCTATTTAAACGATGCCAGATGCCAGGCAAAAATCGCACCACACTCCGCTCCCATCTCCCCCTTGCACCATTTTTTTCCACAATTTCTATGGCATCTGGCAAGCAAGAGGACGAATTCTCTGGCATAAAAGTCGGCTGGGTGACCCGTCGAGCCGGCCGGATAAGAGCCAGGCAACTCTCTGCTCCAACCCTCTCCACGCCGCAAGCCACTGCAAGCCAGCTCGCAGAGGCAGAAGCTCCAATCCGACGCGTCGTGGACCACGGCAACACAAGAATCATGGATGTCATGAACAATGCCATGTCGCACCGCACCTCCCATGCCTATGACCAAGCCATTCGCCGCCAACATTTGCGTAATTGCGCTCTACAGACGGAGAAAGAAGCTGGCTTCGCGGAGATCGACGAGGAAGCGTCCATCACGTCCACGCCCGCCGCTATCATCAAGGAGAAGTAGAACATGAGAGGCCGCCACCTCTTGGGTCCCATGAAGGCCACCGCCGAGGCGACACCGGCGTACACATCTGGTGTCTTGCCCGGTCGCAGGCCACCGCCGTCCCCTTTCCCTCCGGCTGAAGGACATCCCGACGGTTCCACTCCGATGAGCAGCGCTGCCGAACATGGGGAATCAAGCCTCCCTTTGCGCTGAAGCACATACCACTCGGGCTCATGGCAGTCGGATGAGCGGGGTGCTGGACATGAAGAAGATAATGGAGATCCGCCGTGGCCGGTTGTAGACTTGTGAAGGGTATCCGTGTCGTGGGAATGGATATCCGCCGGCGCCGCCCGTAGACAAGTTTTACCTTAGTTTGGTTTAGTTTTTAGTTACAAAAATGTCCGAAATGTAATGAATTTCGTCTGATTTATATGAAATTCATCGTGTTTGCATAAATTTTATCCGGTTAGTTCAAACAGTGGTTGAAATGTATACGAATAGGGTAGCGTCGAATGCCGAAACAAATTTGCGGCTAGCGTTGGCTATGCCCTAACTTTGAGTTATAGTTCCATCCAGCGATTAGTGGCCTTCGAATCTTCGGGTCTCTCTAGGAAAGAAGAGGACAGCAGGACTGCTGTATGTCAACTGACGACTGATGGCTGCCATTGTACCCATTCCATTTCTCCTTTTGTAGAGGAGCTGTATCCATTACATAGACGACACTCCATGCACGTAGAGGACCCGTGACCGCGGCGGCGCGGCCTGTGGAGTAGTAGTATTTGCTAGCAGATGCCCAGCGTTCTAAAAATATGTTACGCGGGCCCCGGCACCGCCGCGAGGACCCTTCCACGGCACTCCACCCTTGCTTGCAGCTGCCGTGACACGCGTCCACCAACTCACCCCACATCCTATAAAGCCCCCAAAAAACCCGTCGCTTAGCTTCTACTCCTCGCCGTCCTACGTCTCACCTTCTCTCCTCCTCTGTCACCCCGGCGTGAACCCCGAGGGACGCCAATGGCGCAGGCGGTGGAGGGGGACAAACCACGGGAGGAGGAGCAGCACGAGGAGGAGGTGATCATCGTCGGGGCGGGCCCGTCGGGCCTGGCGGCCGCCGCGTGCCTGTCGCTGCGCGGGGTGCGGAGCCTCGTCCTGGAGCGCGACGACTGCGTGGGGTCGCTGTGGCGGAACCGCACCTACGACCGCATCCGCCTCCACCTCGCCAAGCAGTACTCGGCGCTGCCGCACGCGCCGCACGGCCCCGCGGCCCCGACCTACCTCCCGCGCGACGACTTCGTGCGCTACCTCGACGACTACGCGGCCCGCTTCGGCGTCCGCGTCCGGCTCCGCCGCGAGGTCCGCGAGGCCCGCTTCGACGAGGCGCGGGGCGCGTGGGTCGTCGAGGCCGTCGACCACGCCACGGGGCTGGTGGAGCGCTACGCCGCGAGGTACCTGGTGGCCGCCGCTGGGGAGAACGACGAGAAGGTGCTGCCGGAGGTGCCGGGGCTGGACGGCTTCCCCGGGAAGGTGATGCACGCCTGCGAGTACCGGACGGGCAAGGGGATGGAAGGGAAGGCGGTCCTCGTCGTCGGGTCCGGCAACTCCGGCATGGAGATCGCCTACGACCTCGCCGAGGCAGGCGCCGCCACCTCCATCATCATCCGCAGCGAGGTCAGTTACTTTGCCAAGTATAGCATGTTTAGTGTTTCTTAATTAAGGGTCCACGGTAAGGCCAGTTGCTCTATAATCCTAACGCTAATCTCCACTATCCGAACGTTTCTTACTCAAGGTTTGTTTGGTTGTTACCAAAGTTTTGCTAACAATATTTTGGCGATGGCAAAACTTGCCAAAAACTAACAACTTTTTAGGAGGTTAGCAAACCGATTTGGTCGCTAGCTTCTAAGTACTATATTATACTACTTCTACTACTAGCCAGTACATCAAACCATGCCCCATCGTTTCACGTGTGCCGTTGTGCCAGCGCGCACGAGCATGCACGCCTGGTGGCGGCTCACGCAAGCGAGTCATAGGGTGTCGAGCTCTACACCGCAAGTTGGCGCTCCAGGTGTTCGCTTTTGCATATACGAGTAGGAGTTGAGCTGTTGGACGGCTCCGAATGATCGATCCTGTTTGTGCATGCATGCTCTTATTTCTGCTCTATTTTTACGTCACGACCTAGCAGATAGGGCGCTGTGCACGTTATGAACTTCTGAATCGTCGTGGCTACCACTGCAGCAACCACGCCACACCAAATCGACCTAGCTGCGGGAACGAGCCATTCGGCCGTTCTCAAATCGACCTAGAGCACTGCAACAGCTTGTCAGTTTGCCCTCCCCCGTCCAAGAACCTTCAGGCTTTTCTAAGAAAAAGAAGGCGACAGTAGGACTGCTGCCAGCCTGCCACCGTACCCACTCGATCGACACTTCATGCACGTAGAGCCCATATAGCCTGCCACCGTAATATATTGTACTACCCTATGTAGTTTCTGACGTTTGATCCTTGGATCCATGTACCTGTACTGCTCCCACTTATAGCCTGAACGACCGGATCGATGCCAAATCGCTGCAGGCCAACGCGATTCGCAGGAGCCAGTCGGTCCGCGGGATAATTAACCTCAGATCTCATGCACACACACGTGGGTCACTGGGTAGACACTAATATTCGGCACTCCGTAATTAGCAACCGCAATCGGTGGCATATTGACCTATGGCACCATTGGATCCTGCTTCCTCGCTTGCGGTCGGCACGCCGCTTAGAGCAAGTACAATCGCAAGCTTACGAAAAAGGGCCCCCCCTATATATATAAAGCAGAGCCGCCAAGCATCCAAACAACAAAGGGTAGCATAGTGCAAAGTACAGAAAGCAAATAAAGGAGGTCCGGCTGGGGGCACAGCCAAAACAAGCCCCAACTACAAGGAATGGAACTCTAGTCAGGCTCCGGTGGTGGTGGTGGAGACGGCGGGGACATCGCGGCAGCCGTAGAACGAAGAGCGGCGCGACGGAGTCGATGTAGCCACGGTCGCGCCGCTTTAGCCCACTTATATGGCAATTTTATCTATGTGGAGAAAAGAGAAATGAAAAAGTGAGGAGAGTGAGCTCTCATGCAAGAGCCTACCTATATGCGATTTCGTAGACCGATACAACAAAATATGAAGAAAGAGATAAGGAGAAGATGAAAATATTAGTATTCTTATAGCTAGCTTTATAGCTTAGTTTGTTGTATGAGTGACTATAAATGGTGCATCTATATGATATGGCAATATCATATAGCCAACAGTTGGCAATACTATTAATGATGCTCTTAGTAGATGAAAGATTGCAGTCTCTGTCACCTATATATAGTATTCCCTCCGTCTAGGTGCATTAGGGGCGTGTTTGGTTGCCTGCATGAGGCCCGGCCTGGCTCGAGTGTTTGGTGCATTAGGGACGTGTTTGGTTGTCTGCTTTTACTGTTCGGCCCGCATGACACGAACCTTAAGGCAGCTCCGAGCCAGACCCGCTGGAAACTGCCGATCGGCAGTTTCTCTCGAGCCAGGCCGAGTGGAAGCGCAGCGAGCATGCCCCTGCACGAGGAGAAACGGGAGGGATGCGATGTGATTATGTGGTGTCTTCTTCAACTTCGATTCGAGGTAAGCTCTACACGAAAAACATGCACATCAATGCTACTGTTCCATTCAGGCGATCGGTTTGTACTTTCGTCGAACGTACATGCTCAATTTCGTGTTCCCCTTTGCAGCTATTTTAAACGAATTTTGTCAGATTCGTCGCGCACGATCGATCGTTTGAAATTTCCTTTGACCAGCAGCCTACTCTCGCAGTTCCACACAACATTCATGTTGCAAGTTTCCTATTTTAACAATCGTAGACAAGAAGATCTACATATTTCTCATGGCTGTACATATGGATATGTGTGCTGTGATTTAAGACACTGCTTAATCATTCCTCTAGCCGGCGTTGTTTCTCTCGGTCTCCTCTCTCGCATCTTGATGCGGTAGCGTCATCGTCGCCGTCGTTCATCTCGGCCTTCTCTCCATGATCCTACTGCAGTTAAGCCGCCATGAGGCGCACACTGACGGGGTTCTTCTCCTCTGTTCTCTGCCACCGACAAGGTCGATCATCTTGGCCTCCTCTCGGCCTCCTCTCCCGTCCTACTACACTGGAGTCGTTTCCTGCGTCGGTCATCTCGGCCTCCTCTCTCGTCCTACTGCACGGACAATACCATGCCGCAAGCACTTCATTCTCCTCCTTTGTCCACTGTCTTTACGCGAGCACTACAACTAGTTCGCCGATGGTGTCGCTCGCCGTGCCGCCGACGGGGTCGCTCGCCCAGGACTACATGCTCGTCATGTCGAACACGGCGCCACGACCACTATCCACCGCAGTCGACATGGTCCAGCGCACACTGCATTTCTTCTCCTCTTCCTCTGCCAGCTCTTAACCATGTGTGCTAAGTGCAAGTGCTAGCTCTTATTCATACCCCATGCGGGCAACCAAACAACATATAGTTGTATGCGCCGAGACAATGCAGGCAACCAAACAACATGCCAAAGTTGATCCTCTAATGCAGGAAGTCCATATGCAGCCAACAAGACAGCTTGCAGATGTCGCATATGAGGCTGTTTTTTCAGAGCCAGACTGGATGAAGAAGGGTATGCAACGCAGGTACTGTAGCCGACGGCAACCAAACACACCCTAGACATCTTAGAAGGTGCACCCCAACCTAGGCGCGAAGAGATTGGACTAGAATTAAATTGGATCACGGATGAAGCCAATCACATCATTCTTTTCTCAACTAAGGCTAGTCATAGTGGGAAGTAACTTAGACTAGCAACATGCATATGCTACTAGTCTATGTTACCACCTTCATGACGGTGAGTAACATATGTGTGGTATCATGCAAACCATCATTTCTTAAGATGTAGACTCATTTTGCCTTGGGATGGGCTATGTTACAGTAACCTATTATGTTACTTCAGACACCTCTCTCCTCATTAAATACATGCCACATAAGCAATTTTTTCTTGGGATATGTTATGTTACTCCCACTATGACCAGCCTAAAAGTGTGTTATTAATTAGAAGACCTCTTGAAATCCCAATAGCGCGCCGCAGAAATTACATGCATTGGTCCTCCAATTAATAGATGGAGTCTAATCAATATGCATGCATGCAACTAGTACTACTGTTTTGCGCCTTAGCATTCTGAAATTACTTGATTTTTGTTAGACTACCCACAATGGGAGTAATATAGATAATAACATCACACGTATCTGAATAAAGTAGATGATGTGCAAGCAATGAATGAAGAAAAAGAGGAAAGTGGTAACATAGCTAGTTACTACTACCTCCGTCCTGGTTTATTGGTCCCCTTTGTAATTTGTGTCAAATTTTGATCAAATATTTAACTAACGAAAAGTTAATGCATGTCAACAAAAGTTATATTGTGGGTTTCGTATTTGAACATAGTTTTCAATGACATAATTTTTGTGACATGCATGAACATTTTCTTAGTTAAATTTATGGATAAAATTTGGCACAGAATACAATGGGACCAATAAACCAGGACGAAGGTAGTAGTAGTATGAATAACATCACATATATCAAGGCAAGATGTATCTATAGCCTAATAAATGAAATGTTGTATGTTGTCACACATATGTTACTTCCCACTATAGAGATAATAAGTCTATGTTACTACCGATTGTGGCTAGTCTTAGATGCCTAATGCACCGAGATCAGCAATATGGAATATTTAAGACAACATGGAATTAGCAAACCACCCATTCACGTGCGTGATCAGCAACTTGGTTACTACTCCCTCCGTCACATAATGTTAGACGTTTTTTAGTGTAAAAAAAACGTCTTAGGGACAGAGGTAGTTTAACTCGACAATTTATATGGCCTTCTTTATTTCCAGTAATGGACCATTGTCGTTTTGTCCGCAGCCAGCTAAATAATTTACTGCCAATATTTGGCTAGCAATAATTTACATCCATTAATTTACTGAAACGCACTGCAGCAGTTGCATACTTAATTCGCCGTGTCTCCCTTAAATTAATTATATCTGTTTTTACTGTGGCTGCATGCAGCTCCACGCCTCCACCTTGTGACCAAGGAGATCTGGAACGTGGCGATGACCCTATACAGGTACCTGCCGCTGTGGCTGATTGACAGGATCGTGCTGCTCATGTGCAGCGTCGTGTTCGGGGACACCTCCCGCTACGGCCTCCGCCGGCCCGCCATTGGGCCCTTCTCCATGAAGATCCACACCCCAGCCTACCCTGTCGTTGACGTCGGCACCTACGCCAAGATCAAGACCGGCGAGATCCAGGTCAGTGAAAATTAATGGATGTTGGATTTTATTTTATTTTTGTTGGAAAATCAGGTTGAAGCACTTATTGTGATACATGCAATTATTTTTGTTAAAGATAATGGAAGCAATGAATTCAAAGTCATCAACAAACATACTCAGTATTACATAATGTGGATGGCTACAAGAGGGAAAATACACATGTGAACATAGTTAGATGCGCGCACACATGAATAGTAAAAATTTAAAAATACAAGAAAAAATTCTAAAATTACTAAAATTTGGGGTATCAAACTTGGAGCATTACTGGTTTTCAGCCTATATTTGGCTAGCCAAATGTTGAAATTGTCAAATATTGGCAATACCAAGACTTGCCAACTATTGGCAACTTTATGTGAGATAGACAAGACAACTCGGTAACCAACCAAGTAGTAGCCAATGTTTGGCACAATGCCAAACATTGGCATGCCAATTTTTGGCACCAAATCAATTATGCTGCAAGTCACCACTGTACGCACGCGAAAAATTTCGTGAAGTAATTACACCCGTGGTATTTTTAGCGAAGAAAATATAATCGAGACTTTACTATTCATGCAAACAGTGTTTTTGAATATTGCTTCGATTTTTTTCTTCCATTTTTTCTCATAATACCATGAATGTCAATACAAAATCTGATGCAAAAATAACCTGTGAATAATTAACATGCATGGATTTATGATATGGGAATGTTGCATGCATAGAGTAATGAAAAAAAATTGTAATTTATGACTTGCTGCATAACTTGTTTATGTGGTATGGTTGCATGGCTAGAAAAATAGATAGTAAGTTGTAGATATTTAGGAATTGAAAACATAGGATATATGATTCCCTCTTTTTTTTTTCTCAACCTTATAAACTTAAATCTTTTCTGGTCAACAAGACATTATAACCGAAATGTGTACAAAAATATTTGATTTTTGGTGCAATTTCAATGCTTAAAATGTTCTAGCTTATTGAACATAAAATCTTATTCTATGTCTGTAGCTCCACTGAAAAAAATGAAATCTTTTATATACACAAAAGTTATGTTATTTTTGCGGTTTTTTCTTTTTGCGAGGAATTCTAGGTTTTTTGTTGATTTGGAAAAGTTTCAAGTTTATATATGGTTTTGTTTATAAACCTTGATGCAAAAAAATGGATTCTAGAACTCTAGATAGAGGAATACCTGCTGCGGATTTAGAAAGTCCACTCCCTTAACTTCAAGCTGAACGGGTAAAGGATTATAAATTGCATCCAAACGGATGTGAACACGTGCAGGTCCTGCCGGCGATGAAGGCTGTGCATGGGAACGTCGTGGAGTTCGCCGACGGCAAGCGGCACCCGTTCGATGCCATCGTCTTCGCCACCGGCTACCGGAGCACAACCAAGAAGTGGCTCAAGGTAAGTTCATTACGTCCGTTGCAGACGCATCCGTCCATGCATCCAGCTCTCGTGCTGCCACATGTATGTAGAACATCACTGCACACCAACTTGGTCGCACAGGGAGCGTTACATCATGATTCATAATTTGTCCATCTTTGTGTTGATAAAAAATAAGAGAAGAGGCTCGTGCATGCATGTCCCTTTGGAGACGAGAGACGAGACTTTGGCAAGAAGCAAAACTCAGCTCGGTTCCTGGTCTCGTCTTTCCGGAACATGCACGCGTGCGTTCATGCACCGTACTTGCTACGCATCCTGAAAAGTGCACGCCTGAAAATAGACATGTCGATCTGTACTACCTATATGCACAACGTGGGGATTCGGGACGCAAACTCGCTGATGATCCGGCCGGCCTGATCATCTCTGTGTTTTCCTTTTGTTCTCTCAGAGTGACGATGGGCTGATCGGCGAGGACGGGATGGCGCGGCGGAGCTACCCGGAGCACTGGAAGGGGGAGAACGGCCTCTACTGCGCGGGGATGGTGAGGCGGGGCCTCTACGGGAGTTGCGAGGACGCCGAGTCCATCGCCGAGGACATCAGCAACAAGAAGAAGAAGCCAGATCAAGCCTGAGCATGATCATCGTGAGAAGAGCAATAATACCTTCTGGAGTCGCACACCGATCGTTGGGCGAGAAACAATGGGTGTGTTGTGATTATATCTCTAAGACTTAAATAATCTGGAAAAGTAGCCGTAGCTTATCTGTGATTACCGGGGAAACTATTGTTTGTTCGTTGCCTTGTCTGTGCACAGTCCGACCGGCCGGGACCAGACCAGGTTAATAATTTCCAGATGCGATCTGCAGATCGATCCATGCGCGACTCGCAATTACTGTAGCACTGTTATTCTTTTTGCGGGGGTTTTTTTTGAGAAATTTTTCATTCATATCAGGAATCAGTACAACGAAGTTGACCCTTACAAGCACACTGAAACGCAAACACAAAGAACCATGAACACCTAGAGTATCCTATAACGACCATAACACAAGAAGATCTCCAGAGCACTGGGTCATCATCCCTGAATCTTGAGAGAAGGCCCCTGCAGCAGAAGGATCTGCAACCAATCGCAATCAGGTCATCATCTTCGACCACGGTACAATTGCCGTCACGCTGCTTCCTCCTTTCTTGACACGCCAGCGCTGAGAGGGCATGGACATCAATCCAACGCACCTACAATAGTCGTCGCGATCTTTGGCTTTGAGTACCGCGAAAAGTGTCCCTTCCGGAAGGAAGAGAACTCGAGTCATCCGACCGGTCCAGCACCGCGGCCGGGCCATCCGCCCGGACAAAGCAGGATCTCCCACCAGCATCAACGCAGAGGAAGGAGAAGAACAGCAGCAGCAAATCATGCCAACAAGGAAGAAGAAGGGTCTTCGTCTCCCTGCATCCATCTCCCATCGGAGGACCCAAACGGCCAGTGCCGATGGACCTCCAGCCACCATAGCCCACGACCTCGACGAGATCCGGGGATCCCCAACCCCGCTGGCTCCTAGACGAAGGCAAAAGCCTCGCCTGACCGCGAACGGAGCCTGGAGAAACTTATTCCGACGCGACACCACCGCAACGGCCTCGGCAGCGTCTCCCTCAACCCTAACCCTACCACACACCCACCTAGCGAACAGACCTGAGGTTCCCCCTCCCTCCCGCCGCCGGAGCGGCCGACGGAGAGAGAGGGAACCGGAGGCGTCACGGCGGCGCGCAAGGGCCTCGTCGCCTCCTGATCGCCTCGTGCGATCTGATCCTACTTTTCCGGAGCAGTTGCGTTTTCGCCTAGGTGGAGTACATTCGTTTTGCGGGTTGACTATGTAGCACTGTACCGGGCCAATGTTCGGTATATAATCCATCGCCCATTTGTTGTGTTTGAAAATATTGCCTCTATTTCTTTTTAGTCTGCATATAAGATATGGTCAAAGTCAAACATTGTAAAGTTTGACTAACTTTATAGAAAAAGAATATCAACATCTACGATACAAAAGTTATATGTTATGAAAGTTAATTACATCATGCATCTAATAATATGGATTTCATAGTGTGAATGTTCATATCTTTTTCTATAAAGCTAGTCAAACTTTATAAAATTTGACTTTGACCAAATCTTTTATGCAAACAAAAAAACGAGGGAGTACCTAAGACAAATACTTGCACATACGTTTTGGTGGAATAGGGAGGATGTGGACGAAAGTGTTATTGTGAGCTCGAGTGAACAGTAAATTCTGAAAAAATAAAAAAAAATAAAAAGTTTGGATTATTTTGGCAAGAAACATTGATTTTCTACACGCGTGCAAACTTTCGCGACAGTGGAGATATGGGCAAAAAAATTCATGCTGCAAAATGCTTCAAAAAACACTCTTTTTGGAGCATCCATTTTTTTCAAACACATGTTTCCATCGTGAAAAATATGCACGGATAGAAAGAACATGAATGTTTCTTGTAAATAAACAGATTTTTCAAAAAAGTACTGTTTTTTTGGAGTTTACTTTTCACCCGAGCTCATGTCAGCTCGAGCTAAGAAACTCCAAGTATGGAATTGGAGCGGTACACTGGAAGTGTGGGAGGCGAAAATGCACCATTCCCCATCTCACCATAACTAACCCAACCCCCATCCTTTGCCTACTCCGAGCTCTTTCTCCTCTCTAGATAGCGGTTGCCCCATCCCTTGCTCCCTCTTATCGGCTCTCACTATGAATCCAATGCTAATTCCTGCAATCGGTGTAGACCTCCGTTCCATCCGGATTGCGGTGACAAAGTGGGAAGCGCGTACGGCGAAGATCGTGGGCAGGATCCGCTGAAGCTAGCGAGGCTCCTTGAGATCAGTTTGTGGTTCACGAACTTGCGGGAGATGTGGAAGGCACTGCATATCTCAAGGGAGGTGGACGTGGAGGAGGAGAAGTGGCTATTTGGCAAAAGGGCGTTGTTCCCCTATCGAGCCCATCCTCTGGGTCATGGAGGAGGCTGAATCGGCAGATTTGGCTCAAAGTTTGAGGTAGGCTGTCTTTCGCTCATGGATACAACACCTTCCTGGCTCAGAATAGGATGCAGTCGCGATGGTTATGGTGTTGTAGTCACCAGGCTCCCAGAGGCACTGATCTTGATCGAAGACAATAAGGTCAAGGTGTGGCGAAATAGGGGGGTCAGGGAAGTTGTGCACATGCCACGATGCTCCCTGTGGTTCCCTCGCCGATCTGTGCAGCTGGTCAGCCTCGCTCGCTCCATGGCGGTGGGGTAGGGGTCTCTGATACGTCTCCAACGTATCTACTTTTCCAAACACTTTTGCCCTTGTTTTGGACTCTAATTTGCATGATTTGAATGAAATTAACCCGGACTGACGTTGTTTTCAGCAGAATTGCCATGGTGTTGTTTATTGTGCAGAAAACAAAAGTTCTCGGAATGACATGAAAATCCACGGAGATAACTTTTGGAAAATATTAAAAATACTGGCGAAAGCATCAAGGCCAGGGGGCTCACACCATGTCCACGAGGGTGGGGGCGCGCCCCTCCCCCTGGGAACGCCCCCCTGTCTCATGGGCCCCCTGGTGCTCCACCGACCTCAACTCCAACTCTATATATTCCGTTTCACGGAGAAAAAAAACAGAGAGAAAGTTTCATCGCGTTTTACGATACGGAGCCACCGCCAAGCCCTAATCTCTCTCGGGAGGGCTGATCTAGAGTCTGTTCGGGGCTCCGGAGAGGGGGATTCGTTACCGTCGTCATCATCAACCATCCTCGATCACCAATTTCATGATGTTCACCGCCGTGCGTGAGTAATTCCATCGTAGGCTTGCTGGACGGTGATGGGTTGGATGAGATTTACCATGTAATCAAGTTAGTTTTGTTAGGGTTTGATCCCTAGTATCCACTATGTTCTGAGATTGATGTTGCTATGACTTTGCTATGCTTAATGCTTGTCACTAGGGCCCGAGTGCCATGATTTCAGATCTGAACCTATTATGTTTTCATGAATGTATGTGAGTTCTTGATCCTATCTTGCAAGTCTATAGTCACCTATTATGTATTATGATCCGACAACCCTGAAGTGACAATAATCGGGATACTTCTCGGTGATGACCATAGTTTGAGGAGTTCATGTATTCACTATGTGCTAATGCTTTGTTCCGGTACTCTAAGGAGGCTTTAATATCCCTTAGTTTCCACTAGGACCCCGCTGCCACGGGAGGGTAGGACAAAAGATGTCATGCAAGTTCTTTTCCATAAGCACGTATGACTATATTCGGAATACATGCCTACATTACAGTGATAAATTGGAGCTAGTTCTGTGTCACTCTATGTTATAGCTATTACATGAGGAATCGCATCCGACATAATTATCCATCACTGATCCAATGCCTACGAGCTTTTCACATATTGTGCTTCGCTTATTTACTTTTTCGTTGCTACTGTTACAATTACTACAAAACTACTATCTTTACTTTTGCCACTGTTACCATTACTATCATACTACTTTGCTACTAAATACTTTGCTGCAGATACTAAGTTATCCAGGTGTGGTTGAATTGACAACTCAACTGCTAATACTTAAGAATATTCTTTGGGTCCCCTTGTGTCGAATCAATAAATTTGGGTTGAATACTCTACCCTCGAAAGCTGTTGCGATCCCCTATACTTGTGGGTTCTCAAGACTAATTTCTGGCGCCGTTGCCGGGGAGAATATCTCTATTCTTTGAGTCACTTGGGATTTATATCTGCTGATCACTATGAGAAACTTGAAAGACAAAATAACTAAGATTTTTCCCTCAACTACGAGGGGAGGTAAGGAACTGCCATCTAGCTCTGCACTAGATTCTCCTTCCGTTTTGAGTAAGCTTGCGACACCTAAACCTGCTACTGCTATGAATTTTGATATGTCGCATGTTATTGATGATGCCACTTCTGCTATGCATGATACTTATGATGAAACTACTTTTGTGCGTGATACTACTTTGCCATTAGGTGAATTTCTTGATGAACAACTTGCTAGGGTTAGAGAGAATGAAATTATTAATGATGATATTATTGAAGATAGTGATGATGAAGGTTCTCCCCTGATTATGAATTGCCTGTTGTGTCTGATGGAGAAGCGATAACAATGGAAGCGATGGTGGGCCCGGATTCTGACAAATGGCTCGAGGCCATAAAATCCGAGAGAGGATCCATGTATGAAAACAAAGTGTAGACTTTGGAAGAACTACTTGATGGTCGTAAGGCTGTTGGGTATAGATGGACTTTAAAAGGAAGACGGACAATGATGGTAAGTATCACCATTAAGGAAGCTCGACTTGTCGTTAAGATGTTTTCCGACAAGTTCAAGGAGTTGACTATGATGAGACTTTCTCACTCGTAGCGATGCTAAGAGTCTGTTGGAATTATATTAGCAATTACTGCATGATTTATGAAATCTTGCAGATAGGATGTCAAAACATTATTTCCTCGACGAAATTCTTGAGGAAAGGTTGTATGTGATACAACCAGAAGGTTTTGTCAATCCTGAAAGATGCTAACAAGTATGCAAAGCTCCAGCAATCCTTCTAAGGACTGGAGTAAGCATCTCGGAGTTGGAATATATGCTTTGATGAGATGATCAAAGATTTTGGGTTTATACGAAGTTTATTGGAAACTTGTATTTCTAAAGAAGTGAGTGGGAGCACTATAGCATTTCTGATGAGTATATGTTGTTGACATATTGTTGATCGGAAATGATGTAGAATTTTTGGAAAGCATATAGGGTTATTTGAAAAGTTTTTTTCAATGGAAAACCTGGATTAAGATACTTGAACATTGAGCATCAAGATCTATAAGGATAGATCAAAAATCGCTTGATAGTACTTTCAAATGAATACGCACCGTGACAAGATTTTGAAGGAGTTCAAAATAGATCGGCAAAGTAGGACTTCTTGGCTGTGTTATAAGGTGTGAGTATTGAGTAAGACTCAAGACCTGACCACGGCTGAAGAGAGAGAAAGGACGAAGGTCGTCCCCTATGCTTTAGACGTAGGCTCTACAGTATGCTATGTTGTGTACTGCATCTGAAGTGTGCCTTGCCATGAGTTAATCAAGGGGTACAAGAGTGACCCAGAAATGGATCACAGGACAGCGGTCAAAGTTATCCTTAGTGACTAGTGGACTAAGGAATTTTTCTTGATTATGGAGGTGGTAAAATAGTTCGTCATAAAGAGTTACGTCGATGCAAACTTTGACACTAATCTGGATGACTCTGAATAGTAAACCGGATTCGTATAGTAGAATAGTTATTTGGAATAGTTCCAAATAATGCGTGGTAGCTGCATCTACAAGATGACGTAGAGATTTGTAAAGCACACATGGATCTGAAAGGTTCAGACCCATTGACTAATAACCTCTCTCACAAGCGAGATATGATCAAACCCCATGGGTGTTGGATTCATTACGATCACATAGTGATGTGAACTAGATTATTGACTCTAGTGCAAGTGGGAGGCTGTTGGAAATATGCCCTAGAGGCAATAATAAAATGGTTATTATTATATTTCCTTGTTCATGATAATTGTCTATTGTTCATGCTATAATTGTATTAACTGGAAACCGTAATACATGTGTGAATACATAGACCACAACATGTCCCTAGTGAGCCTCTAGTTGACTAGCTCGTTCATCAATAGATGGTTATGGTTTCCTGACCATGGACATTGGATGTCATTGATAACGGGATCACATCATTAGGAGAATGATGTGATGGACAAGACCCAATCCTAAGCATAGCACAAGATCGTGTAGTTCGTTTGCTAAAGCTTTTCTAATGTCAAGTATCATTTCCTTAGACCATGAGATTGTGCAACTCCCTGATACCGTAGGAGTACTTTGGGTGTACCAAACGTCACAACGTAACTCGGTGGCTATAAAGGTGCACTATGGGTATCTCCAAAAGTGTCTGTTGGGTTGGCACGTATTGAGACTGGGATTTGTCACTCCGTGTGACGGAGAGGTATCTCTGGGCCCACTCGGTAATGCATCATCATAATGAGCTCAATGTGACTAAGTAGTTAGTCACGGGATCATGCATTACGGAACGAGTAAAGTGACTTGCCGGTAACGAGATTGAACGAGGTATTGGGATACCGACGACCGAATCTCGGGCAAGTAACCTACCGATTGACAAAGGGAATTGTATACGGGATTGCTTGAATCCTTGACATCGTGGTTCATCTGATGAGATCATCGTGGAACATGTGGGAGCCAACATGGGTATCCAAATCCCGTTGTTGGTTATTGGCCAGAGAGCTGTCTCGGTCATGTCTGCATGATTCCCGAACCCGTATGGTCTACACACTTAAGGTTCGGTGATGCTAGAGTTGTTATGGGAATTAGTGTGCAGTTACCGAATGTTGTTCGGAGTCCCAGATGAGATTCCGGACGTCACGAGGAGTTCTGGAATGTTCCGGAGGTAAAGATTTATCTATGGGAAGTCCTATTTTGGCCATCGGAAAATGTTCGGGATTTTCGGTATTGTACCAGGAAGGTTCTAGAAGGTTCTGGAGTGGGGCCCACCTGCATGTGGGGACCCACATGAATGTGGGTAGTGGGGGCAAGGCCCCACACCCCTGGTCAAGGCGCACCAAGATCCCCCCTTAGAAGGAATAAGATCATATCCCGAAGGGATAAGATCAAGATCCCTAAAAAAGGGGGATAACAATCAGTGGGGAAGGAAATGATGGGATTTCTTTCCTCCCACCTTTGCCAATGCCCCAATGGACTTGGAGGGAAATAAACCAGCCCCCTCCACCCTTATATATAGTGGGGAGGCGCATGGGAGCTTCACCTCTTCCCTGGCGCAGCCCTCCCTCCTCCTACACCTCCTCCTCCATAGTGCTTGGCGAAGCCCTACGGGAGAACCACGAGTTCCACCACCACCACGCCGTCGTGCTGTTGGACTTCTCCCTCAACTTCTCCTCTCCCCTTGTTGGATCAATAAGGAGGAGACGTCCCCGGGCTGTACGTGTGTTGAACGCGGAGGCGTCATCCATTCGGCGCTAGATCGGATCTTCCACGATTTGAATCGCCGCGAGTATGACTCCATCAACCGCATTCTTGTAACGCTTCCGCTTAGCGATATTGAAGGGTATGAAGATGCACTCCCTCTCTCTTGTTGCTAGAATATCCATAGATTGATCTTGGTGATGCATAGAAAATTTTGAATTATTGCTACGTTCCCCAACAGTGGTATCAGAGCCAGGTTTATTGCGTAGATTCTATGCACGAGTAGAACACAAGTAGTTGTGGGCATTGGTTTGTTCAATTTGCTTACCGTTACTAGTCCTATCTTGATTCGGCGGCATCGTGGGATGAAGCGGCCCGGACCGACCTTACACGTACGCTTACGTGAGACAGGTTCCACCTACTGACATGCACTTGTTGCATAAAGGTGGCTAGCGGGTGCCAGTCTCTCCCACTTTAGTCGGATCGGATTCGATGAAAAGGGTCCTTATGAAGGGTAAATAGCAATTGGCATATCACCGTTGTGGCTTTTGCGTAGGTAAGAAACGTTCTTGCTAGAAACCCATAGCAGCCACGTAAAACATGCAACAACAATTAGAGGACGTCTAACTTGTTTTTGCAGGGTATGCTATGTGATGTGATATGGCCAAAAGAATGTGATGAATGATATATGTGATGTATGAGATTGATCATGTTCTTGTAATAGGAATCACGACTTGCATGTTGATGAGTATGACAACCGGCAGGAGCCATAGGAGTTGTCTTAATTTATTGTATGACCTACGTGTCATTGAAAACACCATGTAATTACTTTACTTTATTGCTAAACTGTTAGCCATAGTAGTAGAAGTAATAGTTGGCGAGGCAACTTCATGAAGACACGATGATGGAGATCATGGTGTCATGCCGGTGACGAAGGTGATCATTTCGTGCCTCAAGATGGAGATCAAAGGCGCAAGATGATATTGGCCATATCATGTCACTTTATGATTTGCATGTGATGTTTGTCATGTTTACATCTTATTTGCTTACAACGATGGTAGCATAAATAAGATGATCCCTCATTAAAATTTCAAGAAAGTGTTCCCCCTAACTGTGCACCGTTGCGAAAGTTCGTTGTTTCGAAGCACCACGTGATGATCGGGTGTGATAGATTCTAACGTTCACATACAACGGGTGTAAGCCAGATTTACACATACAAAACACTTAGGTTGACTTGATGAGCCTAGCATGTACAGACATGGCCTCGGAATACAAGAGACCGAAAGGTCGAACATGAGTCGTATAGAAGATATGATCAACATGAAGATGTTCATCGATGATGACTAGTCCGTCTCACGTGATGATCGGACACGGCCTAGTTGACTCGGATCATGTATCACCTAGATGACTAGAGGGATGTCTATCTGAGTGGGAGTTCATTAGATGAACTTAATTATCATGAACATAGTCAAAAGGTTTTTGCAAATTATGTCGTAAGCTCGCGTTTTAGTTCTACATATGTTCCTAGAGAAAATATAGTTGAAAGTTGATAGTAGCAATTATGCGGACTGGGTCCGTAAACTGAGGCTTGTCCTCATTGCTGTGTAGAAGGCTTATGTCTTTAATGCACCGCTCGGTGTGCTGAACCTCGAACGTCGTTTGTGGATGTTGCGAACATCTGACATACACGTTTTGATGACTACATGATAGTTCAGTAATGTTAAATGGTTTAGAATTGTGGCGCCGAAGACATTTTTGAAACGTCGCGGAACATATGAGATGTTCCAAGGGCTGAAATTGGGATTTCAAGATCGTGCCCACATCAAGAGGTATGATACCTCCGACGAGTTTCTTAGCCTGCAAACTAAGGGAGAAAACCTCAATTGTTGAGCATAAGCTCAGATTGTCTGAGTACTACAATCACTTGAATTGAGTGGGAGTTAATCTTCCAAATGAGATAGTGATGGTTCTCCATAGTCACTGCCACCAAGCTATTAGAGCTTCGTGATGAACTATAACATATCAGGGATAGACATGATGATCCTTGAGCAATTCGCGATGTTTGACACTGCGAAAGTAGAAATCAAGTAGGAGCATCAATTGTTGATGGTTGGTGAAACCACTAGTTTCAAGAAGGGCAAGGGCAAGAACGGATACTTCATGAAATGGCAAATCAGTTGCTGCTCTAGTGAAGAAACCCAAGGTCGAACCCAAACCCGAGACTAAGTGATTCTGTAATGAGGGGAACAGTCACTGAAGCAGAACTACCCTAGATACTTGGTAGATGAGAAGGCTGGCAAGGTCGACAGGAGTATATTGGATATACATTATATTGATGTGTACTTTACTAGTACTCCTAGTAGCACCATGGTAATAGATACCGGTCTAGTTGCTAAGTGTTAGTAACTCGAAATAAAAGGCTACGGAATAAACAGAGATTAGCTAAAGGCGAGGTGACGATATGTGTTGGAAGTATTTCCAAGGTTGATGTGATCAAACATCGCATGCTCCCTCTGCCATCGGGATCGGTGTTAAACCTAAATAATTGTTATTTGGTGTTTGCGTTGAGCATAGACATGATTGGATTATGTCTATCGCAATATGGTTATTCATTTAAGGAGAATAATGGTTACTCTGTTTATTTGAATAATACCTTCAATGGTCTTGCACCTAAAATGAATGGTTTATTGAATCTCGATCATAGTGATACACATGTTCATGCCAAAAGATATAAGATAGTAATGATAGTACCACCTACTTGTGGCACTACCATTTGAGTCATATTGGTATAAAATGCATGAAGAAGCTCCATGTTGATGGATCTTTTGGACTCACTCATTTTTTGAAAAGTTTGAGACATGCGAACCATGTCTATTAGTATGTATGCATGAAGAAACTCCACGCAGATGGATCATTTGGACTCACTTCATTTTGAATCATTTGAGACATGCAAATCATACCACATGGGCAAGATGACTGAAAAGCCTCGTTTTCAGTAAGATGGAACAAGAAAGCAACTTGTTGGAAGTAATACATTTTGATGTATGCAGTCCAATGAGTGCTGAGGCACGTAGTGGATATCATTATGTTCTTACTTCACATATGATTTGAGTAGATGCTGGGTATATTTACTTGATGAAACACAAGTCTGAATTATTGAAAGGTTCAAGTAATTTCAGAGTGAAGTTGAAGATCGTCGTGATAAGAGGATAAAATGTCTATGATATGATCATAGAGATGAGTATCCGAGTTATGAGTTTTGTATGCAATTAAGACATTGTGGAAATTGTTTCACAACTAATACCGCCTGGAACACCATAGTGTGATGGTGTGTCCGAACATCATAGCTGCACCCTATTGGATATGATGCATACCATGATGTCTCTTATCAAATTACCACTATCGTTTATGGTTTAGGCATTAGAGACAACCGCATTCACTTCAAATAGGGCACCATGTAATTCCGTTGAGATGACAATGTATGAACTATGGTTTAGAGAAACCTAAGTTGTCGTTTCTTAAAAGTTTGGGGCTGCGATGCTTATGTGAAAAAGTTTCATCCTAGTAAGCTCGAACCCAAAACGGATAAATGCATCTTCATAGGTCACCCAAAACAGTTGGGTATACCTCCTATTTCAGATCTGGAAGCAAAAGTGATTGTTTCCTAAACGGGTCCTTTCTCGAGGAAAAGTTTCTCTCGAAAGAATTGAGTGGGAGGATGGTGGAGACTTGATAAGGTTACTGAACCATCACTTCAACCAGTGTGTAGCAGGGCACATGAAGTTGTTCCCGTGGCACCTACACCAATTGAAGTGGAATTTGATGATAGTGATCATGAAACTTCGGATCAAGTCACTACCAAACCTCGTAGGACGACAAGGACAAGTACTGCTTCAGAGTGGTACGATAATCCTGTCTTGGAGGTCATGTTGCTAGATAACAATGAACCTACGAGCTATGGAGAAGTGATGGTGGGCCTGGATTCCGACAAATGGCTCGAGGCCATAAAATCCGAGAGAGGATCCATGTATGAAAACAAAGTGTAGACTTTGGAAGAACTACTTGGTGGTCGTAAGGCTGTTGGGTACAGATGGATTTTAAAAGGAAGACGGACAATGATGGTAAGTATCACCATTAAGAAAGCTCGACTTGTCGCTAATATGTTTTCCGACAAGTTCAAGGAGTTGACTATGATGAGACTTTCTCACTCGTAGCGATGCTAAGAGTCTGTTGGAATTATATTAGCAATTACTGCATGATTTATGAAATCTTGCAGATAGGATGTCAAAACATTATTTCCTCGATGATATTCTTGAGGAAAGGTTGTATGTGATACAACCAGAAGGTTTTGTCAATCCTGAAAGATGCTAACAAGTATGCAAAGCTCCAGCAATCCTTCTAAGGACTGGAGTAAGCATCTCGGAGTTTGAATATATGCTTTGATGAGATGATCAAAGATTTTGGGTTTATACGAAGTTTATTGGAAACTTGTATTTCCAAAGAAGTGAGTGGGACACTATAGCATTTCTGATGAGTATATGTTGTTGATATATTGTTGATCGGAAATGATGTAGAATTTTTGGAAAGCATATAGGGTTATTTGAAAAGTTTTTTTCAATGGAAAACCTGGATTAAGATACTTGAACATTGAGCATCAAGATCTATAAGGATAGATCAAAAATCACTTGATAGTACTTTCAAATGAATACGCACCGTGACAAGATTTTGAAGGAGTTCAAAATAGATCGTCAAAGAAGGAGTTCTTGGCTGTGTTATAAGGTGTGAGTATTGACTCAAGACCTGACCACGGCTGAAGAGAGAGAAAGGACGAAGGTCGTCCCCTATGCTTTAGACGTAGGCTCTACAGTATGCTATGATGTGTACTGCATCTGAAGTGTGCCTTGCCATGAGTTAATCAAGGGGTACAAGAGTGATCCAGAAATGAATCACAGGACAGCGGTCAAAGTTATCCTTAGTGACTAGTGGACTAAGGAGTTTTTCTCGATTATGGAGGTGGTAAAATAGTTCGTCGTAAATGGTTACGTCAATGTAAACTTTGACACTAACCTGGATGACTCTGAATAGTAAACCGGATTCATATAGTAGAACAGTTATTTGGAATAGTTCCAAATAGTGCGTGGTAGCTGCATCTACAAGATGACGTAGAGATTTGTAAAGCACACATGGATCTAAAAGGTTCAGACCCATTGACTAATAACCTCTCTCACAAGCGAGATATGATCAAACCCCATGGGTGTTGGATTCATTACGATCACATAGTGATGTGAACTAGATTATTGACTCTAGTGCAAGTGGGAGGCTGTTGGAAATATGCCCTAGAGGCAATAATAAAATGGTTATTATTACATTTACTTGTTCATGATAATTGTCTATTGTTCATGCTATAATTGTATTAACTGGAAACCGTAATACATGTGTGAATACATAGACCACAACATGTCCCTAGTGAGCCTCTAGTTGACTAGCTCGTTGATCAATAGATGGTTATGGTTTCCTTACCATGGACATTGGATGTCATTGATAACGGGATCACATCATTAGGAGAATGATGTGATGGACAAGACCCAATCCTAAGCATAGCACAAGATCGTGTAGTTCGTTTGCTAAAGCTTTTCTAATGTCAAGTATCATTTCCTTAGACCATGAGATTATGTAACTTCCTGATACCGTAGGAGTATTTTGGGTGTACCAAACGTCACAACATAACTGGGTGGCTATAAAGGTGCACTACGGGTATCTCGGAAAGTGTCTGTTGGGTTGGCACGAATCGAGACTCGGATTTGTCACTCCGTGTGACGGAGAGGTATCTCTGGGCCCACTCGATAATGCATCATCATAATGAGCTCAATGTGACTAAGTAGTTAGTCACGGGATCATGCATTATGGAACGAGTAAAGTGACTTGCCGGTAACGAGATTGAACGAGGTATTGGGATACCGACGATCAAATCTCGGGCAAGTAACGTACCGATTAACAAAGGGAATTGTATACGGGATTGCTTGAATCCTTGACATCATGGTTCATCCGATGAGATCATCGTGGAACATGTGGGAGCCAACATGGGTATCCATATCCCTTTGTTTGTTATTGGCCAGAGAGCTGTCTCGGTCATGTCTGCATGATTCCCGAACCCGTAGGGTCTACACACTTAAAGTTCGGTGACGCTAGAGTTGTTATGGGAATTAGTGTGCAGTTACTGAATGTTGTTCGGAGTCCCGGATGAGATCTCGGACGTCACGAGGAGTTTCGGAATGGTCCGGAGGTAAAGATTTATATATGGGAAGTCCTATTTTGGCCACCGGAAAATGTTCGGGATTTTTTGGTATTGTACCGGGAAGGTTCTAGAAGGTTCCGGAGTGCGGCCCACCTGCATGGGGGGACCCACATGAACGTGGGTAGTGGGGTCAAGGCCCCACACCCCTGGTCAAGGTGCACCAAGATCCCCCCTTAGAAGGAATAAGATCATATCCCGAAGGGATAAGATCAAGATCCCTAAAAAGGGGGATAACAATCGATGGGGAAGGAAATGATGGGATTTCTTTCCTCCCACCTTTGCCAACGCCCCAATGGACTTGGAGGGCAAGAAACTAGCCCCCTCCACCCCTATATATAATGGGGAGGCGCATGGGAGCTTCACCTCTTCCCTGGCGCAGCCCTCCCTCCTCCTACACCTCCTCCTCCATAGTGCTTGGCGAAGCCCTGCTGGAGAACCACGAGCTCCACCACCACCACGCCGTCGTGCTCTTGGACTTCTCCCTCAACTTATCCTATTCCCTTGCTGGATCAAGAAGGAAGAGACGTGCCCAGGCTGTACGTGTGTTGAACGTGGAGGCGCCGTCCGTTCGGCGCTAGATCGGATCTTCCGCGATTTGAATCGCCGCGAGTACGACTCCATCAACCACATTCTTGTAACGCTTCCGCTTAGCGATCTTCAAGGGTATGAAGATGCACTCCATCTCTCTTGTTGCTAGAATCTCCATAGATTGATCTTGGTGATGCGTAGAAAATTTTGAATTATTTCTACGTTCCCCAACATGTTGATCCTGAGATAATTACTTTGGTTGAATCCGATCCTTTTTATGGCTATGAATCTGAAACGGTTGTGGCACATCTTACCAAGTTGAATGATATAGCCACCTTGTTTACTAATGCTGAGAAGTCCCACTATTACTATATCCTTAAGATATTTCCGTTCTCATTAAAGGGTGATGCTAAAACTTGGTTTAATTCTCTTGATCCTGGTTGTGTGCGTAGTCCCCAGGATATGATTTATTACTTCTCTACTAAATATTTCCCTGCTCATAAGAAACAAGCTGTTTTGCGGGAAATATATAATTTTGTGCAAATCGAAGAAGAGAGTCCCCCACAAGCTTGGGGGAGGCTTCTCCGATTACTTAATGCTTTGCCTAATCATCCTCTTAAGAAAAATGAAATACTTGATATCTTTTATAATGGACTAACTAATGCTTCCAAGGACTACTTGGATAGTTGTGCTGGTTGTGTTTTCAGGAAAAGAACAGTCGACCAAGCTGAATTGTTATTGAATAATTTGTTGACTAATGAAAATAATTGGACTCTTCCTGAGCCAATTCCTGAGGCAATTCCTGAGCCAATTGAGCCAACTCCTGAGCCTATTTCTAAATCCACTCCGAAGAAGAGGGGTCTTCTATTTCTCAGTCCTGAAGATATGCAAGAGGCAAAGAAATCAATGAAAGAAAAAGGTATTAAAGCTGAAGATGTTAAGAATTTACCTCCTATTGAAGAAATACATGGTCTTAATATACCGCCTGTTGAAGAAACACGTTGTCTTGATAACCCGATACAGGTAGTAAAGGTAAATTCTCTCTATAGATATGATAAGGTTGAAATCCCTTCTACTAAATTTCATAGCCAGTGCTTAGATGAATTTGATGACTTTATGGCTAGACAAGAAAGTTTTAATTCTTATGTTGGTAGAGAATTAAAGAATAATGCTTTCATGATTGGACGCTTGAGTGATTATATGGCTAGAGTTAAAGGTGAACTTAAAATCATTAGCAAATATGCTTCTATGGTTATCACTCAAGCTGAGCAAGTACTTAAAGCTCAAAGTGAATTGCTAGATGAATTAAATAATAAACATGATTTTGCTGTTAGAGTGGCTACTAGAACTAGTAGAATGACTCAGGAACCTTTGTATCCTGAAGGCCACCCTAAGAGAATCGAGCAAGATTCTCAAAGAAATAATATAGAGGCACCTAGTTCTTCTAAAAAGAAGAAAAAGAAAAACGATAGGACTTTGCATGCTTCTAGTGAACCTGTTGTAGACACACCTGAGAATCCCAATGATATTTCTATTTCTGATGCTGAAACACATTCAGGTGATGAACATGAACCTGGTGATAATGTTAAAGATAATGTTCATGTTGATGCTCAACCTAGCAATAACAATGATGTAGAGATTGAACCTGCTGTTGATCTTGATAACCCACAATCAAAGAATCAATGTTATGATAAAAGAGATTTTGTTGCTAGGAAGCACGGTAGAGAAAGAGAACCATGGGTTGAGAAACCCATGCCTTTTCCTCCTAAACCATCCAAGACAAAGGATGATGAGGATTTTGAGCGCTTTGCTGAAATGATTAGGCCTATCTTCTTATGTATGCGCTTAACTTATATGCTTAAAGTAAATCCTTATGCTAAATGTATGAAAGATATCATGACAAATAAAAGAAAGATACCGGAAGCAGAAATTTCCACCATGCTTGCTAATTACACTTTTAAGGGTGGAATACCTAAGAAACTTGGAGATCCAGGGGTACCAACTATACCATGCTCCATTAAAAGAAACTATGTTAAAACTGCCTTATGTGATCTTGGAGCTGGTGTTAGTGTTATGCCTCTCTCTTTGTATCGTAGACTTGAATTGAATAAGTTGACACCTACTGAAATATCTTTGCAAATGGCTGATAAATCAACTGCTATACCTGTCGTTATTTGTGAGGATGTGCCTGTTGTGGTTGCAAATGTCACTATCTTAACGGACTTTGTTATTCTTGATATTCCCGAGGACGATAGTATGTCGATTATCCTTGGTAGACCCTTCTTGAATACTGCAGGGGTTGTTATTGATTGCAACAAAGGCAATGTCACTTTTCATGTTAATGGTAATGAGCATACAGTACACTTTCCGAGGAAACAACCTCAAGTTCATAGCATCAATTCTATTAGAAAACTTCCAAGTATCATTATTGGAGGTTTTGAATTTCCTCTTCCTATCGTCAAGAAAAAGTATGATATTCTTATTGTTGAGGATGTTCATATCCCCATTGAGGTAACCTAGTGTTATTCGAAATTTCTCTGGTTCCATGTTATTCGGAATGAGTTTGTTAACAAGACTTGATCAACCTTGTTAGTGGATTCATTTTGATGATCATGAGATGGATGAAACTAGAAGGCACAACCTTATGTACCCTCTTTTTACTTTCTGTTATTTAGAATAAATAAAGCAAAAATAGTATTATCTATCTGTTTTCTGAATTATCCTTGCAATAAAAAAATATCCTGAAAATAAAAGTGCTCCAAATGCCCTGCAAATTTTGTATGATTTTTTATGGAATATTTGAGGATTTTAGGCACTGAGAACACTACAGGGGGGCAAGCACCTGGCCACGAGGGTGGAGGGCGCGCCCACACCCCCTGGGCGCGCCCCCTATCTCGTGGGCCCATGGTGGCCCCCTCCACTTATTCCTGCACCCACACACTCCATCTTCCTCCCAAAAAATCCCCATCCAGCTCAAGCATTAGTTCTAGCTCATTTTGCTGCGATTTTCGATCTCCTTGCTCAAAGCTCCATTCACAAAGCTACTTTGGGAGATTGTTGCTTGGTATGTGACTCCTCCATTGGTCCAATTAGTTTTTGTTCTAGTGCTTTATTCGTTGCAAATTTTTGCTGCATAGGTGACCCTGTTCTTGAGCTTGCATGTCAAATTTATGAGGTCCCAAGTAATTCTAATGCATGATATAGGCTCTAGGCACTTGTGGGAGTAGTTGCTACAAATCTTGTTTAGTTTGATTCACTTTTATTTTGAAGTTACTAAAAAAATTCAGAAATTTTTAGAAAATGATATGGAGATTTTTGAGGGGCTCTTCTAGCCAAGGTTCTAAGGATAAACAAGCTAAAGAGAAGGAAAAGGCCAAGTATAATCTTCCTCGCGTAGCGGAAGTATGGCCGTGTGAATGGCCTTGTGATAATTTCTTGAGAGAAGCTGGGATTTATGAAGACTTTTATTCTTTGGATGAAAATGCGGGCCTCATTGACTTCCTCCACGATCGGATCGATCAGTATCTCTTACTCACCAATACTTTCGTGCAAAACTTTTCTTACTATCCTAAGAATTCACCTCCTTCAGTATCATTTTATTTATATGATGAGTTCAAGGAAATGTCATTACGTAATTTTTGTGCGGTATCTAGAATAACCTTTGAGGGCAGTTTAGATGAGCCACATCGTAAAGATGTGGATGGTTTTGTCAACACTATTACTGTAGGGGATCCAAAGAAGGGTTCGGATGCAAGAATCACTAGCATATATTTTCCTGTTTTACGCTACTTTGCCATATTTGCTAGTCGGTGCTTAATTGGTCATGGAAATAGTGGAAACTTCAGTGTTCTTGATATTATTATTCTGTTCCATGCCTTGTTTGGTGATAATAGTTTTCGTATGGGTGTTGTTATTGCTAAACGGCTAAGCCTGAACCGTACAAAGGGCCCCATCTTTGGAGGTATCTATGCTGCACGCCTTGCTAAACATTTTGAGATACCTATTAGACATTATGAGAAAGAGGAGACAATGATGCCTCTTTCCTTTTTAGATTACAGGAGCATGGTAGCGCATGAGTTTATTGTTGACAACAAAGATAAGATGCTTCTGTATAACCTGAGATTTAATAAGAAACACAATGAGATTATTATCCTGCCTGCGTCTTTGTTGTTTGATTTAACTGCAGATAATTACCTTGTCTTGCCAGAAGCAGTGTACGCTCATCGAGGCTAGGCATCCGCTCCACAGCCTGAGCCGGAACCTCCACTGGACCCTTATCGTCCATCATCTTATCAGTAGGATCCAGAGGAGATCTCCAGCCAGTGGTATCCTGATGACACTCCTCAGTACACCGGGGAGAGTAGCCGCGGTCCTTGGCAATAGACCAACTTAGGCCAAAAGCCTAAGCTTGGGGGAGTACGTATTTCTCACCGACCTTATATTCATGTTCACACACTATTCTAGTTGTCGGTGCTTGATAACCCACAAGTGTAGGGGATCGCAACAGCTTTCGAGGGTGAAGTACAACCCAAATTTATTGATTCGACACAAGGGGAGCCAAAGAATATTCTTGAGTATTAGCAGTTGAGTTGTCAATTCAACCACACCTGGATAACTTAGTATCTGCAACAAAGTGTTTAGTAGCAAAAGTGGTATGATAGTAATGGTAATAGTAGCAACAGTAAAGATAAATGTTTTTGGGTTTTTGTAGTAATTGTAACAGTAGCAACAAAAAAGTAAATAAGCGAAGAACAATATATGAAAAGCTCGTAGGAAATAGATCAGTGATGGATAATTATGCCGGATGCGATTCCTTATGAAATAGTTATAACATAGGGTCATCGCCGAGAAGTATCCCGATTATTGTCACTTCGGGGTTGTCGGATCATAACACATAATAGGTGACTATAGACTTGCAAGATAGGATCAAGAACACACATATATTCATGAAAACATAATAGGTTCAGATCTGAAATCATGGCACTCGGGCCCTAATGACAAGCATTAAGCATAGCAAAGTCATAGCAACATCAATCTCAGAACATAGTGGATACTAGGGATCAAACCCTAACAAAACTAACTTGATTACATGGTAAATCTCATCCAACCCATCATCGTCCAGCAAGCCTACGATGGAATTACTCACGCACGGCGGTGAGCATCATGAAATTGGTGATGGAGGATGGTTGATGATGACAACAGCGACGAATCCCCCTCTCCGGAGCCCCAAACGGACTCTAGATCAGCCTTCCCGAGAGAGATTAGGGCTTGGCGGCGGCTCCGTGTCGTAAAATGCAATGAAACATTCTCTCTGATTTTTTTCTCCCCGAGACGGAATATATGGAGTTGGAGTTGAGGTCGGTGGAGGTCCAGGGGGCCCACGAGATAGGAGGCCGCGCCCTAGGGGGGCGCCCCCTGTCTCGTGGACAGGCTGTGGGCCCCTGGCATTGATTCTTTCGCCAAAAATTCTTATTAATTCCAAAAAGTGCCTCCGTGGATTTCTAGGACATTCCGAGAACTTTTATTTTCTACACATAAAACAACATCATGGCAGTTCTGCTGAAAACAGCGTCAGTTCGGGTTAGTTTCATTCAAATCATGCAAGTTAGAGTCCAAAACAAGGGCAAAAGTGTTTGGAAAATTAGATACGTTGGAGACGTATCAGCACTCATAATCTTTCATTGTATTATCCATGCTAATTTAATTTTCTTTTCCTACCTTTCTTCTTGTGTGTTTGATAAACCTTAAGAAAAAACAAAAAAATTAGTTAGTTTAATTTCCATGCTTGTAGTAGTAATTAAATGAAAACCCAAAAAGATTTCTCATTCTTCTTCTTCGTTGAGAGCTTTCCTGTGTAAATAGTTTTATTTCTTTTCTTTCCTTTGGGGTTCAAGAGTAGAAGACCATAATGAAAATGTTTAGTGGCTCTCATATGCATGATTGTTGATTTAACTTAGAGCCCATGTTACCTTGTCTTCTCTCTTGAATTGAATGCTTGCAGATTCCAGCTAGTCCAATGCACGTGCACTATTATTATTATACACACCGTTGGGTCGTGCAAGTGAAAGGCAATAATGACTATATGATGGACTGATTGAGATTAGAGAAGCTGGTATGAACTCGACCTCTTTTGTTTTTGTAAATATGATGAGTTCATCGTTCCTGATTCAGCCTATTATGAAGTAAACATATTTGCAATGACATTTAGAAATTATAGTTGCTTATGCCATGCTTAATTAGCTATGAGTTATAATGATTTACCTTGCGTGCCAACATGCTATTAAAATGATTATGATGTCGTATGATGGGATGGTATCCTCCTTTGAATGAATTGAGTGACTCGACTTGGCACATGCTCACGCATGTAGTTGAAACAAATCAACATAGCCTTCACGATATTTATGTTCATGGTGGATTATATCCTACTCATGCTTGTACTTGGTGTAAAATTAATTTTAATGCATATTCATGACTGTTGTCGCTCTCTCAGTTGGTCGCTTCCCAGTCTTTTGCTAGCCTTCACCTGTACTAAGCGGGAATACTGCTTGTGCATCCAAACTCCATAAACCCCAAAGTTATTCCATATGAGTCCACCATACCTTCCTATATGCGGTATCTACCTGCCGTTCCAAGTAAATTTGTATGTGCCAAACTCCAAACCTTCAAATGAATTTCTGTTTTGTATGCTTGAGCAACTCATGTTTCAACTAGGGTTGTCTGTATCTTCCATGCTAGTGTTGGGGAACGTAGTAATTTCAAAAAAAAAATCCTATGCACACGCAAGATCTTGGTGATGGTATAGCAACGAGAGGGGAGAGTATTCGTCCATGTACCCTCGTAGACCGTAAGCGGAGGCGTTAGAACAACGCGGTTGATGTAGTCGTACGTCTTCACGGCCCGACCGATCAAGCACCGAAACTACGACACCTCCGAGTTCTAGCACACGTTCAGCTCGATGATGTCCCTCAAACTCCGATCTAGCCGAGTATCGAGGGAGAGTTCTGTCAGCACGACGGCGTGGTGACGATCTTGATGTACTACCGACGCAGGGCTTCGCCTAAGCACCGCTACGATATTATCGAGGTGGATTATGGTGGAGGGGGCACCGCACACGGCTAAGGAACGATCCGTAGATCAACTTGTGTGTCTTGTGGGGTGCCCCCCTGCCCCTGTATATAAAGGAGCAAGGGGGAGGGGGTGGCCGGCCTAGGAGGAGGCGCGCCAAGGGGACCGGGAGTAGGACTCCCTCCTTCCTTGTTGGAGTAGGAGAAGGGGAAAGAGGGGGAGAGGAAGAAGGAAAAGGGGGCTGCGCCCCTTGTCCAATTCGGACCAGAGGGGGGGCGCAGGCCTCCTTCCTTTTGGGGTCTCTCCTCTATTACCGTATGGCCCAATAAGGCCCATATAATTCCCGGCGAATTCCCGTAACTCTCCGGTACTCCGAAAAATACCCGAATCACTCGGAACCTTTCCGAACTCCGAATATAGTTGTCCAATATATCGATCTTTATGTCTCGACCATTTCGAGACTCCTCGTCATGTCCCCGATCTCATCCGGGACTCCGAACTCCTTCGGTACATCAAAACTCATAAACTCATAATAAAACTGTTATCGAAACCTTAAGCATGCGGACCCTACGGGTTCGAGAAGTATGTAGACATGACCTAGAACTATTCTCGGTCAATAACCAATAGCGGGACCTGGATGCCCATATTGGCTCCTACATATTCTACGAAGATCTTTATCGGTCAAACCGCATAACAACATACGTTGTTCCCTGTCATCGGTATGTTACTTGCCCGAGATTCAATCGTCGGTATCCAATACCTAGTTCAATCTCGTTACCGGTAAGTCTCTTTACTCGTTACGTAATGCATCATTCCATAACTAACTCATTAGCTACATTGCTTGCAAGGCTTATAGTGATGTGCATTACCGAGAGGGCCCAGAGATACCTCTCCGACAATCGGAGTGACAAAACCTAATCTCGAAATACGCCAACCCAACATGTACCTTTGGAGACACCTGTAGTACTCCTTTATAATCACCCAGTTACGTTGTGACGTTTGGTAGCACCCAAAGTGTTCCTCCGGTAAACGGCAGTTGCATAATCTCATAGTTATAGGAACATGTATAAGTCATGAAGAAAGCAATAGCAACATACTAAACGATCAAGTGGTAGGCTAATGGAATGGGTCATGTCAATCACATCATTCTCCTAATGATGTGATCCCGTTAATCAAATGACAACTCTTTTGTCCATGGCTAGGAAACTTAACCATCTTTGATTCAATGAGCTAGTCAAGTAGAGGCATACTAGTGACACTATGTTTGTCTATGTATTCACACATGTATTATGTTTCCGGTTAATACAATTCTAGCATGAATAATAAACATTTATCATGATATAAGGAAATAAATAATAACTTTATTATTGCCTCTAGGGCATATTTCCTTCAGTCTCCCACTTGCACTAGAGTCAATAATCTAGTCCACATCGTCATGTGATTTAACACTAATATTCACATCTATATGTGATTAATACCCATAGTTCACATCGTCATGTGATCAACACCCAAAGGGTTTACTAGAGTCAATAATCTAGTTCACATCGCTATGTGATTAACACTCAAAGAGTACTAAGGTATGATCATGTTTTGCTTGTGAGAGAAGCTTAATCAACGGGTCTGTCACATTCAGAGCCGTATGTATTTTGCAAATATTCTATGTCTTCAATGCTCTGCATGGAGCTACTCTAGCTTAATTGCTCCCACTTTCAATATGTATCCAGATTGAGACTTAGAGTCATCTGGATCAGTGTAAAAGTTTGCACCGATGTAACTTTTACAACAAACTCTTTTATCACCTCCATAATCGAGAAACATCTCCTTAGTCCTTACTAAGGATATTCTTGACCGCTGTCCAGTGATCTACTATTAGATCAAAATTGTATTCCTTTGTCAAACTCAGAGCAAGGTATACAATAGGTCTGGTTCACAGCATAGCGTACTTTATAGAACCTATGACTGAGGCATAGGGAATGACTTTTCATTCTCTTTCTATTTTCTGCCATGGTCGGGTCTTGAGTCTTACTCAACTTTATACCTTTGCATCACAGGCAAGAACTCCTTCTTTGACTGTTCCATTTTGAACTATTTCAAAAATTTATCAAGGTATGTCCTCATTGAAAAATCTTATCAAGCGTCTTGATCTATCTATATAGATCTTGATGCTCAATGTGTAAGCAGCTTCACCGAGGTCATGCTTTGAAAAACTCTTATTCAAGTATCCTTTCATGCTATCTAGAATTTCCATATCATTTCCAATTAACAATATGCCATCCACATATAATATTAGAAATGCTACAGAGCTCCCACTCACTTTCTTGTAAATATAGGCTTCTTCAAAAGTCTGTATAAAACCATATGCTTTGATCAACTCATCAAAGCGTATATTCCAACTCCGAGATGCTTGCACCAGTCCATTGATGGATCGCTGGAGCTTGCACATTTTGTTAACACCTTTCGGATCGACAAAACCTTCTGGTTGTATCATATACAACTCTCCTTTAAGAAATCCATTAAGGAATGCAGTTTTGACATCCATTAGCCAGATTTCATAAAATGTGGCAATTGCTAACATGATTCAGACAGACTTAAGCTTCGATACGAGTGAGAAAATCTCATCGTATTCAACACCTTGAACTTGTTGAAAACCTTTTGCAACAAGTCGAGCCTAGTAGATAGTAACACTACTATCAGTGTCCGTCTTCCTCTTGAAGATCCATTTATTTAACATGGCTTGCTGATCATCGAGCAAGTCTATCAAAGTCCACACTTTGTTCTCATATATGGATCCCATCTCAGATTTCATGGCCTCAAGTCATTTTGCGGAATCTGGGCTCACCATCGCTTCTTCATAGTTCGTAGGTTCGTCATGGTCTAGTAACATAACTTCCAGAACAGGATTACCGTACCACTCTGGTGCGGATCTTACTCTGGAAGACCTACGAGGTTCTGTAGTTACTTAATCTGAAGTTTCATGATCATCATCATTAACTTCCTCACTAATTGGTGTAGTAGTCACAGGAACAGATTTCTGTGATGAACTACTTTCCAATTCGGGAGAAGGTACAAATTACCTTATCAAGCTCTACTTTCCTCCCACTCACTTCTTTCGAGAGAAACTTCTGCTCTAGAAAGGATCCATCTTAGCAACGAATATCTTGCCTTCGGATCTGTGATAGAAGGTGTACCCAACAATTTCATTTGGGTATTCTATGAAAACGCACTTCTCCGATTTGGGTTTGATCTTATCAGGATGAAACTTTTTCACATAAGCATCACAGCCCCAAATTTTAAGAAACGACAACTTTGGGTTTCTTGCTAAACCACAGTTCATATGGTGTCGTCTCAACGGATTTAGATGATGCCATTTTAACGTGAATGCAGTTGTCTCTAATGCATAACCCCAAAACAATAGTGGTAAATCAGTAAGAGACATCATAGATTGCACTATATCCAATAAAGTACTGTTATGATGTTCGGACACACCATTAAGCTGTGGTGTTCTAGGTGGCGTGAGTTGCGAAACTATTTCACATTGTTTTATATGAAGGCCAAACTCGTAACTCAAATATTCTCCTCCACGATCAGATCGTAGAAACTTTATTTTCTTGTTACGATGATTCTCCACTTCACTCTGAAATTCTTTGAACCTTTCAACTATTTCAGACTTATGTTTCATCAAGTAGATATACATATATCTGCTCAAATCATCTTGTGAAGGTCAGAAAATAACGATACTTGCCACGAGCATCAACACTCATTGGATCGCATACATCGGTATGTATTATTTCCAATAAGTCAGTAGCTCGTTCCATTGTTCCGGAGAACGGAGTTTTATTCATCTTGCCCAAAAGGCACGGTTCGCAAGCATCAAATGATTCATAACCAAGTGATTCCGAAAATCCATCTTTATGGAGTTTCTTCATGCGCTTTACACCGATATGACCCAAACGGCAGTGCCACAAATAAGTTGCACTATCATTATTAACTTTGCATCTTTTGGCATTAATATTATGAATATGTGTATCACTATGATCAAGATCCAACAAACTATTTTCATTGGGTGTGTAACCATCGAAGGTCTTATTCATGTAAACAGAATAACAATTATTCTTAAACTTCAAATGAATAACCGTATCGCAATAAACATGATCAAATCATATTCATGCTCAACACAAACGCCAAATAACATTTATTTAGGTTTAACAATAATCCCGAAAGTATAGGGAGTGCGCGATGATGATCATATCAATCTTGGAACTACTTCCAACACTCATTGTCACTTCCCCTTCAACTAGTCTCTGTTTATTCTGTAACTCCTGTTTCGAGTTACTAATCTTAGCAACCGAACAAGTATCAAATACTCAGGGGTTACTATAAACACTAGTAAGGTACACATCAATAATCTGTATATTAAATATACCCTTGTTCACATTGCCACCCTTCTTATCTACCAAATATTCAGGGCATTTCTGCTTCCAGTGACCATTTCCTTTGCAGTAGAAGCACTCAATTTCAGGCTTTGGTCCAGCTTTGGTCTTCTTCACGGGAGTGACAACTTGTTTGCCATTCTACTTGAAGTTTCCCTTTCCTTCCCTTTGCACTTTTCTTGAAACTAGTGGTCTTGTCAATCATCAACACTTCATGCTCTTTCTTGATTTCTACCTTCTTGATTTCAACATCACGAAGAGCTCGGGAATCGTTTTCGTCATCCCTTGCATACTATAGTTCATATCGAAGTTCTAGTAACTTAGTGATGGTGACTAGAGAATTCTGTCAATCACTATCTTATCTGAAAGATTAACTCCCACTTGATTCAAGCGATTGAAGTATCCAGACAATCTGAGCACATGCTCACTAGTTGAGCGATTCTCCTCCATCTTTTAGCTATAGAACTTGTTGGAGACTTCATATCTCTCAACTCGGGTATTTGCTTGAAATATTAACTTCAATTCCTGGAACATCTCATATGGTCCATGATGTTCAAAACATCTTTGAAGTCCCGATTCTAAGCCATAAAGCATGGTGCACAAAACTATCAAGTAGTCATCATATTGAGCTAGCCAAACATTCATAACGTCTGCATCTGCTTCTGCAATAGGTCTGTCACCTAGCGGTGCATTAAGGACATAATTCTTCTGTGCAGCAATGAGGATAAACCTCAGATCACGGATCCAATCCGCATCATTGCTACTAACATTTTTCAACACAATTTTCTCTAGGAACATATGAAAGCAACAACGCAAGCTATTGATCTACAACATAATTTGCAAAATACTACCAGGACTAAGTTCATGATAAATTTAAGTTCAATTAATCATATTACTTAAGAACTCCCACTTAGACAGACATCTCTCTAGTCATCTAAGTGATCACGTGATCCAAATCAACTAAACCATGTCCGATCATCACGTGAGATGGAGTAGTTTTCAATGGTGAACATCACTATGTTGATCATATCTACTATATGATTCACGCTCGACCTTTCGGTCTCCGTGTTCCGAGGCCATATCTGTATATGCTAGGCTCGTCAAGTTTAACCTGAGTATTCCACGTGTGCAACTGTTTTGCACCCGTTGTATTTGAACGTAGAGCCTATCACACCTGATCATCACGTGGTGTCTCAGCACGAAGAACTTTCGCAACAGTGCATACTCAGGGAGAACACTTCTTGATAATTAGTGAGAGATCATCTTAAAATGCTACCGTCAATCAAAGCTAAATAAGATGCATAAAGGATAAACATCACATGCAATCAATATAAGTGATATGATATGGCCATCATCATCTTGTGCTTGTGATCTCCATCTTCAAAGCACCATTGTGATCACCATCGTCACCGGCGCGACACCTTGATCTCCATCATAGCATAGTTGTCGTTACACCATCTATTGCTTCTACGACTATCGCTACCGCTTAGTGATAAAGTAAAGCAATTACAGGGCGTTTGCATTTCATACAATAAAGCGACAACCATATGGCTCCTGCTAGTTGCCGATAACTTCGGTTACAAAACATGATCATGTCATACAATAAAATATAGCATCACGTCTTGACCATATCACATCACAACATGCCCTGCAAAAACAAGTTAGACGTCCTCTACTTTGTTGTTGCAAATTTTACGTGGCTGCTACGGGCTGAGCAAGAACCGTTCTTACATCGCATCAAAGCCACAACGATAGTTTGTCAAGTTAGTGCTGTTTTAACCTTCACAAGGACCGGGCGTAGCCACACTCGGTTCAACTAAAGTGAGAGAGACAGACACCCGCCAGCCACTTTTAAGCACGAGTGCTCGTAATGGTGAAACCAGTCTCGCGTAAGCGTACGCGTAATGTCGGTCCGGGCTGCTTCATCTCACAATACCGCCGAACCAAAGTATGGCATGCTGGTAAGCAGTATGACTTGTATCGCCCACAACTCACTTGTGTTCTACTCGTGCATATAACATCAACGCATAAAACCTAGGCTCGGATGCCACTATTGGGGAACATAGTAATTTCAAAAAAATTCCTACGCACACGCAAGATCTTGGTGATGGTATAGCAACGAGAGGGGAGAGTATTCGTCCACGTACCCTCGTAGACCGTAAGCGGAAGCGTTAGAACAACGCGGTTGATGTAGTCATACGTCTTCACAGCCCGACCGATCAAGCACCGAAACTACGGCACCTCCGAGTTCTAGCACACGTTCAGCTCGATGATGTCCCTCGAACTTCGATCCAGCCGAGTGTCGAGGGAGAGTTCTGTCAGCACGACGGTGTGGTGACGATCTTGATGTACTACCGACGCAGGGCTTCGCCTAAGCACCGCTACGATATTATCGAGGTGGATTATGGTGGAGGGGGGCACCGCACACGGCTAAGGAACGATCTGTAGATCAACTTGTGTGTCTTGTGGGGTGCCCCCCTGCCCTCGTATATAAAGGAGCAAGGGGGGAGGGGGAGGCCGGCCTAGGAGGAGGCGCGCCAAGGGGAGTCCTACTCCCACCGGGAGTAGGACTCCCTCCTTCCTTGTTGGACTAGGAGAAGGGGAAAGAGGGGGAGAGGAAGAAGGAAAAGGGGGTTGCGCCCCTTGTCCAATTCGGACCAGAGGGGGGGGCGCAGGCCTCCTTCCTTTTGGTCTCTCTCCTCTATTCTCGTATGGCCCAATAAGGCCCATATACTTCCCGGCGAATTCTCGTAACTCTCCGGTACTCCGAAAAATACCTGAATCACTCGGAACCTTTCCGAACTCCGAATATAGTCGTCCAATATATCGATCTTTACGTCTCGACCATTTTGAGACTCCTCGTCATGTCCCCGATCTCATCCGGGACTCCGAACTCCTTTCGTACATCAAAACTCATAAACTCGTAATAAAACTGTCATCGAAACCTTAAGCGTGCGGACCCTACGGGTTCGAGAAGTATGTAGACATGACCTAGAACTATTCTTGGTCAATAACCAATAGCGGGACCTGGATGCCCATATTGGCTCCTACATATTCTACGAAGATCTTTATCGGTCAAACCGCATAACAACATACGTTGTTCCCTTTGTCATCGGTATGTTACTTGCCCGAGATTCGATCGTCGGTATCCAATACCTAGTTCAATCTCGTTACCGGCAAGTCTCTTTACTCGTTACGTAATGCATCATTCCGTAACTAACTCATTAGCTACATTGCTTGCAAGGCTTATAGTGATGTGCATTACCGAGAGGGCCCAGAGATACCTCTCCGACGATCGGAGTGACAAAACCTAATCTCGAAATACGCCAACCCAACATGTACCTTTGGAGACACCTGTAGTACTCCTTTATAATCACCCAGTTACATTGTGACGTTTGGTAGCACCCAAAGTGTTCCTCCGGTAAACGGGAGTTGCATAATCTCATAGTTACAGGAATATGTATAAGTCATGAAGAAAGCAATAGCAACATACTAAACGATCAAGTGCTAGGCTAACGGAATGGGTCATGTCAATCACATCATTCTCCTAATGATGTGATCTCGTTAATCAAATGACAACTCTTTTGTCCATGGCTAGGAAACTTAACCATCTTTGATTCAATGAGCTAGTCAAGTAGAGGCATACTAGTGACACTATGTTTGTCTATGTATTCACACATGTATTATGTTTCCGGTTAATACAATTCTAGCATGAATAATAAACATTTATCATGATATAAGGAAATAAATAATAACTTTATTATTGCCTCTAGGGCATATTTCCTTCAGCTAGGTGGGTTATTCTTAAGAGGAGTGGACTCCGCTCCTCATTCACGAGAAAATGGCTGGTAACCGAGATGCCCAGTCCCATGATCAAAAAGATCAAAGCAAATCAAAATAATTAAACAAAACTCCCCCGGGGCTGTTTTTAGTTGGAGGCACTCGTTGTTTCGAGCAAGCCATGGATTTATGCTTGTTGGTGGTGGGGGAGTATAAACTTTTACCATTCTGTTTGGGAACCGCCTATAATGTATGTAGCATGGAAGATATCGCCATCTCATAGTTGTTGCGTTGATAGTGAAAGTATGACGCTCAAAATGTTATTTATCTCTATTTTAAAATCGAGCTCTGGCACCTCTACAAATCCCTGTTTCCCTCTGCGAAGGGCCTATCTATTTACTTTTATGTTGAGTCATCACCCTCTTATTAAAAAGCACCCGCTGGAGAGCACACTGTCATTTGCATTCATTACTATTAATTTATATTGGGTATGACTTGACTGGATCTCTTTTACCATGAATTACAATGTTTAGTCAGTCCTTGATCTTTAAAGGTGCTCTGCATTTATGTTTTGCGGGCTCAGAAAGGGCTAGCAAGATACCATCTTGTTATATCATATTATCATTGTTTTGAGAAAGTGTTGTCATCCGAGATTTATTATTATTGCTCGCTAGTTGATTATGCCATTGATATGAGTAAATATGAGACCTAAGTGTTATTGTGAATATGGTTAGTTCATAATCTCTGCTGAAAACTTGAATGTGGCTTTACATATTTATAACAACAAGAGCAAACAGAGTTTGTAAAAGTTTTTCTTTATCACTTTCAGTTTATCAACTGAATTGCTTGACGACAAGCAAAGGATTAAGCTTGGGGGAGTTGATACGTCTCCAACGTATCTACTTTTCCAAACACTTTTGCCCTTGTTTTGGACTCTAATTTGCATGATTTGAATGAAACTAACCTGAACTGACGTTGTTTTCAGCAGAACTGCCGTGGTGTTGTTTATTGTGCAGAAAACAAAAGTTCTCGGATTGTCATGAAAATCCATGGAGATAACTTTTGGAAAATATAAAAAATACTAGCAAAACAGTCAAGGCCTGGGGGCCCACACCCTTTCCACGAGGGTGGGGGGCACGCCCCCCCTGTCTCGTGGGCCCCCTGCTGCTCCACCAACCTCAACTCCAACTCTATAAATTCCGTTTCACGGAGAAAAAAATCAGAGAGAAAGTTTCATCGCGTTTTACGATATGGAGCCGCCGCCAAGCCCTAATCTCTATCGGGAGTGCTGATCTGGAGTCCGTTCGGGGCTCCGGAGAGGGGGACTCGTCGCCGTCGTCATCATCAACCATCCTCCATCACCAATTTCATGATGCTCACCGCCGTGCGTGAGTAATTCCATCGTAGGCTTGCTGGACGGTGATGGGTTGGATGAGATTTACCATGTAATCAAGTTAGTTTTGTTAGGGTTTGATCCCTAGTATCCACTATGTTCTGAGATTGATGTTGCTATGACTTTGCTACGCTTAATGCTTGTCACTAGGGCCCGAGTGCAGTGATTTCAGATCTGAACATATTATGTTTTCATGAATATATGTGAGTTCTTGATCCTATCTTGCAAGTCTATAGTCACCTATTATGTGTTATGATCCGACAACCCCGAAGTGACAATAATCGGGATACTTCTCGGTGATGACCGTAGTTTGAGGAGTTCATGTATTCACTATGTGCTAATGCTTTGTTCCGGTACTCTATTAAAAGGAGGCCTTAATATCCCTTAGTTTCCACTAGGACCCCGCTGCCACGGGAGGGTAGGACAAAAGATGTCATGCAAGTTCTTTTCCATAAGCACGTATGACTATATTCGGAATACATGCCTACATTACATTGATGAATTGGAGCTAGTTCTGTGTCACCCTATGTTATAGCTATTACATGAGGAATCGCATCCTACATAAATATCCATCACTGATCCAATGCCTACGAGCTTTTCACATATTGTGCTTCGCTTATTTACTTTTCCGTTGCTACTGTTACAATTACTACAAAACTACTATCTTTACTTTTTCCACTGTTACCATTACTATCATACTACTTTGCTACTAAATACTTTGTTGCAGATACTAAGTTATCCAGGTGTGGTTGAATTGACAACTCAACTGCTAATACTTAAGAATATTCTTTTGCTCCCCTTGTGTCGAATCGATAAATTTGGGTTGAATACTCTACCCTCGAAAGCTGTTGCGATCCCCTATACTTGTGGGTTATCAGTCTCCCCAGCCGGTAACCGCTTCTGGCTGGCTGGGGAGGATTTCAACGAGGAGGGTTGGAACTCGTTAAACCTAAGTAAATCGTGTTATCCTTCAAAATACTTGGATTCTTCTTCATGATTAATTGGAGTGAGAATTGTGGTTAATGATTCTAGGTAAGGAAGGGTAAATCATGAGCTAGGAAAAATCTTAGATTTTGATTCTCTTATTGTTGAGGATTGTAGTGAATGTGTCTTACCAAATGAGGGGTGGAGTGGGATTGGTACTCTTGCATCCTCTGATGACATGAATTTAGCTGAGAATAATTCAGCTATTATTGATGATCTATGTCGCTAATTAGTTTTCAATGGTTTGCTCGTTTGAGATTTTTTGCGAGAAACAATTTATCTAGTATCCTTGCCTTTTGGTCAAAGCACATGCTTGGTTTGAGGTTGATTTTATCATTCTGGTAGGTTGGAGCTGAAATTTTGCCCTTCAGGGGTGCAGCTTTGAACCCATGGCGGTTGACAGTGCCTTTGGGCCTAATGGTCGTTCTATGTTTGATCCAGGTGGCACATGGATCCACAAAAGTATGCTTTCCAGGGGCCTTTTGGTGTTTAGATGGCCTAGCCCCTCAACACGGAGGTGATGTTTTTCACCCCTTCGAACCTGATCTACAGTTCCCTACCCATTTGCTAGAAGAGGAAGAGATGGAGATGGCTGGCCACTATGGGGGTGGAGATCGCTGGACACTATGGGGGTGGCCGGGGACAGGGTAGATTCAACAGGGTGGAAGAGACAATTACCAATATAGGAGAATAAACCAGGGTGAGTTATTTAAGAGAGATTTGCAATCTCATGGTGGTGATAGATCTTGGAACGATAATTTCAACGGTTTTCGTTAGGAGAACTATGGTGTTGAGATGAATAAAAGTCACAATTCTTAGAACTATGGTGGACAAGGTTCAAGTGTTAATGGGGTTCAGACTGGGGTATAGGAAATAAGGGGGAAAGTTAAATTTGGAGGCGGGCTCCTCTCACAAGAGAGCGGGTGATATCCTAGGAGCTTCTTGCTCGAACCAAGGGCTCCCCTGGAGGCCAGAACAAGAACATGATGATGCCTGATTTGGTTCAGCAACCACAATGGCTTTGGTCCCTTCATGCCCAGTTTTCTCAGAGTTATCAGCACACCCCGTGCTTCTAACCCTAGGTCTTCCAACTCGGGAGGTCAGATACATGTGTCTACAAGTGGTCCTAATAGAGGCAAAAAAATTGTTGGGGTTGATGCTTTTTTTTATGATGGTGGTGTTGAAAATGTTGTGGGAGCTGCTGGTTCAGATGGAGGCAACCATAGGGAGAGTTTTGATTCTATAAGATCTACACGCAGTCTAGGATGATGCGGGGGAGTAGTGCAAGTGGAAATTTCAGTAGCCATCCTTGCAATTGAAAGGACACTAGACATACACTAAAGAGTCCAAGTTGGGGCATTGTTTGATTTGTGGAATGAACACACATATTACTGATGATTGTTCTTGGCTTAAGTAGATGAAACTTATGCCTAAATATGTTGGTTATGCTACTAAAAGATGGGTGTGCTTCTCGTGCAAAACACTTAAAATGTGTTGATTATGGACCATGTAAATCCAATGGCTATTGTCAGGAATAGCCTAAAAACATAAGTGAGACTCAGTTTCTTCAAGGTTCTAACAATATGTGCAGCTAAAGCAAGCAATGGAGAGCCAAAACCATGAGAAAAAACTATTATTTGATGATATTCTCCAACAAACTCAAACTAGTGGAACTTTTCAAATTTGAAGACTTCAATGTTTCTTGGGACTCGTGTTGTTATCCATCTCAGAGTTGGTCTTTTGGTAGTCAAGCTATTGGGAAACTACGTACTTTGAGGGTTAAGTTTGTTAAAGTCCATGAATGCTTTAGACATTTCTTTGGTATATCTGAGACATCTGCCTTACTTGGTTGGTTGGTCATGTAGTAGTGATCGACATGGATACTATCGCACTGGAAAAAGTGAGGGCTAAAGTGGGAGTCAGGGATATGAATCAAAGTGGCAAAGTGGGCCGGTCCTACCGTGCTAGCCTGATAGCCTGCGTGCCTGGCATGTTTATATTCGGGTCATGCCGAGACGTGCCCTGCCTAGGACCGTGTCTGGCCGAGTGGCTGGGCATGAGTGCCGATATATATAAATACACACACACAACCTAATAGACAGAATGCATACCCAAAACAACCCAATAGGTTGAATCCTACGAGGGCTAGGGGCAAAACATGTCATAGGGTCAACCCATTTACTAAGGGGGTCATGCGTGGGCTGGGGAGCTAGACATGCGGGTCGACCTGGCAAGGCCCCTATAATTGGGGTGCCTGGGTGCCATGCCATGCCTGTCCAGTATAGCCCAGGTCGTGTCTATCGGGGAACGTAGTAATTTCAAAAAATTTCCTACGCACACGCAAGATCATGGTGATGGCATAGTAACGAGAGGGGAGAGTGTTCGTCCACGTACTCTCATAGACCGTAAGCGGAAGCGTTATCACAACGCGGTTGATGTAGTCGTACGTCTACACGATCCGACCGATCCAAGTACCGAACGTACGGCACCTCCGAGTTCAGCACACGTTCAGCTCGATGATGATCTCCGGCCTCCGATCCAGCAAAGCTCCGGAGATGAGTTCCGTCAGCACAACGGCATGGTGACAATGTTGATGTTCTACCGGCGCAGGGCTTCGCCTAAGCTTCGCGACGATATGACCGAGGTGGAATATGGTGGAAGGGGGCACCGCACACGGCTAAGGAACGATCCGTAGATCAACTTGTGTTGTTGTAACTAGAGGTGCCCCCCTACCCCCGTATATAAAGGAGCCAGGGGGAGGGGTTCGGCCGGCCAGGAGGGGCGCGCCAGGAGGAGTCCTCCTCCCACCGGGAGTAGGACTCCCCCCCTTCCTTGTTGGAGTAGGAGAGAAGGAAAGAGGGGGAGAGGAGGAAGGAAAAGGGGGCTGCACCCCTTGTCCAATTCGGACCAGAGGGGGGCTGCTCCCCTCCTTCCTTTCGGGCTCTCTCCTTTATTCCCATATGGCCCAATAAGGCCCATATACTCCCCGGCGAATTTCTGTAACTCTCCGGTACTCCGAAAAATACCCGAATGACTCGAAACCTTTCCGAACTCCGAATATAGTCGTCCAATATATCGATCTTTACGTCTCGACCATTTCGAGACTCCTCGTCATGTCCCCGATCTCATCCGGGACTCTGAACTCCTTCGGTACATCAAAACTCATAAACTCATAATATAACTGTCATCGAAACCTTAAGCGTGCGGACCCTACGGGTTCGAGAACTATGTAGACATGACCTAGAGCTATTCTTGGTCAATAACCAATAGCGGAACCTGGATGCCCATATTGGCTCCTACATATTCTACGAAGATCTTTATCGGTCAAACCGCATAACAACATACTTTGTTCCCTTTGTCATCGGTATGTTACTTGCCCGAGATTCAATCGTCGGTATCCAATACCTAGTTCAATCTCGTTACCGGCAAGTCTCTTTATTCGTTACGTAATGCATCATCCCGTAACCAACTCATTTGGTTACATTGCTTGCAAGGCTTATAATGATGTGCATTACCGAGAGGGCCCAGAGATATCTCTCCGACAATCGGAGTGACAAAACCTTATCTCGAAATACGCCAACCCAACATGTACCTTTGGAGACACCTGTAGTACTCCTTTATAATCACCCAGTTACGTTGTGACGTTTGGTAGCACCCAAAGTGTTCCTCCGGTAAACGGGAGTTGCATAATATCATAGTTACAGGAACATGTATATGTCATGAAGAAAGCAATAGCAACATACTAAACGATCAAGTGCTAGGCTAATGGAATGGGTCATGTCAATCACATCATTCTCCTAATGATGTGATCCCGTTAATCAAATGACAACTCTTTTGTCCATGGCTAGGAAACTTAACCATCTTTGATTCACGAGCTAGTCAAGTAGAGGCATACTAGTGACACTATGTTTTGTCTATGTATTCACACATGTATTATGTTTCCGGTTAATACAATTCTAGCATGAATAATAAACATTTATCATGAAATAAGGAAATAAATAATAACTTTGTTATTGCCTCTAGGGCATATTTCCTTCAGTCTCCCACTTGCACTAGAGTCAATAATCTAGTTCACATCGCCATGTGATTTAACACCAATATTCACATCTGCATGTGATTAATACCCATAGTTCACATCATCATGTGATCAACACCCAAAGGGTTTGTTCACATCGCTATGTGATTAGCACCCAAAGAGTACTAAGGTGTGATCATGTTTTGCTCGTGAGAGAAGCTTAGTCAACGGGTCTGTCACATTCAGAGCCGTATGTATTTTGCAAACATTCTATGTCTTCAATGCTCTGCATGGAGCTACTCTAGCTTAATTGCTCCCACTTTCAATATGTATCCAGTTTGAGACTTAGAGTCATCTGGATCAGTGTAAAAGTTTGCACCGATGTAACTTTTACAACAAACTCTTTTATCACCTCCATAATCGAGAAACATCTCCTTAGTCCTCACTAAGGATATTCTTGACCGCTGTCCAGTGATCTACTATTAGATCAAAATTGTATTCCTTTGTCAAACTCAGAGCAAGGTATACAATAGGTCTGGTTCACAGCATAGCATACTTTATAGAACCTATGACTGAGGCATAGGGAATGACTTTTCATTCTCTTTCTATTTTCTGCCATGGTCGGGTCTCGAGTCTTACTCAACCTCACACCTTGCAACACAGGCAAGAACTTCTTCTTTGACTGTTCCATTTTGAACTATTTCAAAAATTTATCAAGGTATGTATTCATTGAAAAATCTTATCAAGCGTCTTGATCTATCTATATAGATCTTGGTGCTCAATGTGTAAGCAGCTTTACCGAGGTCTTTATTTTAAAGAACTCCTTTCAAACACTCCTTTATGCTTTGCAGAATAATTCTACATTATTTCCGATCAACAATATGTCATTCACATATACTTATCAGAAATGTTGCAGTGCTCCCACTCACTTTCTTGTAAATACAGGCTTCACCGCAAGTCTGTACAAAACTATATGCTTTGATCAACCTATCAAAGCGTATATTCCAACTCTAAGATGCTTGCACCAGTCCATAGATGGATCGCTGGAGCTTGCATATTTTGTTAGCACCTTTAGGATTGACAAAACCTTCTGGTTGTATCATATACAACTCTTCTTTAATAAATCCATTAAGGAATGTAGTTTTGACATCCATTTTCCAAATTTCATAAAATGTGGCAATTGCTAACATGATTCGGACAGACTTAAGCATCGCTACAGTTGAGAAAATCTCATTGTAGTCAACACCTTGAACTTGTCAAAAACCTTTTTGCGACAAGTCGAGCTTTGTAGTTAGTAACACTACTATCAATGTCTGTCTTCCTCTTGAAAATCCATTTATTTAACATGGCTTGCTGATCATCGAGCAAGTCAATCAAAGTCCATACTTTTGTTTTCATAGATGGATCTCATCTCAGATTTTATGGCCTCAAGCCATATCGTGGAATCTGGGCTCATCATAGTTCGTAGGTTCATCATGGTCTAGTAACAGGACTTCCAGAACATGATTACCGTACCACTCTGGTGCGGATCTTACTCTGGAAGACCTACGAGGTTTGGTAGCAACTTGATCTGAAGTTTCATGATCATCATCATTAACTTCCTCACTAATTGGTGTAGTAGTCACAGGAACTGATTTCTGTGATGAACTACTTTCCAATAAGGGAGCAGGTACAGTTACCTCATCAAGTTCTACTTTCCTCCCACTCACTTCTTTCGAGAGAAACTCCTTCTCTAGAAAGGATCCATTCTTAGCAATGAATAACTTGCCTTCGGATCTGTGATAGAAGGTGTACCCAATAGTTAACTTTGGGCATTCTATGAAGACGCACTTCTCCGATTTGGGTTTGAGCTTATCAGGTTGAAATTTTTTTCACATAAGCATCGCAACTCCAAACTTTAAGAAACGACAGCTTAGGTTTACTGCTAAACCATAGATCATACGGTGTCGTCTCAATGGATTTAGATGGTGCCCTTTTAACGTGAATGTAGCTATCTCTAATGCATAACCCTAAAACGATATTGGTAAATCGATAAGAGACATCATTGATCGCACCATATCCAATAAAGTGCGGTTACGACGTTCGGACACACCATAACGTTGTGGTGTTCTAGGTGGCGTGAGCTGTGAAACTATTCCACATTGTTTAATTTGAAGACCAAACTCGTAACTCAAATATTTGTCTCCGCGATCAAATCACAGAAACTTTATTTTCTTGTTATGATGATTCTCCACTTCACTCTGAAATTCTTTGAACCTTTCAACTATTTCAGACTTATGTTTCATCAAGTAGATATACCCATATCTTCTTAAATCATCTTGTGAAGGTCAGAAAATAACGATACTTGCCACGAGCATCAACACTCATTGGATCGCATACATCGGTATGTATTATTTCCAATAAGTCAGTAGCACGTTCCATTGTTCCGGAGAATGGAGTTTTAGTCATCTTGCCCAAAAGGCACGGTTCGCAAGCATCAAATGATTAATAACCAAGTGATTCCGAAAATCCATCTTTATGGAGTATCTTCATGCGCTTTACACCGATATGACCCAAACGGCAGTGCCACAAATAAGTTGCACTATCATTATTAACTTTGCATCTTTTGGTTTCAATATTATGAATATGTGTATCACTACGATCGAGATCCAATGAACCATTTTCATTGGGTGTGTAACCATATAAGGTTTTATTCATGTAAACAGAACAACTGTTTATTCTATTACTTAAATGAATAACCGTATTGCAATAAACATGATCAAATCATATTCATGCTCAACGCAAACACCAAATAACACTTATTTAGTTTCAACACTAATCCCGAAAGTATAGGGAGTGTGCGATGATGATCATATCAATCTTGGAACTACTTCCAACACTCATCGTCACTTCCCCTTCAACTAGTCTTTGTTTATTCTGCAACTCCCGTTTCGAGTTAGTAATCTTAGCAACTGAACTAGTACCAAATACTGAGGGGTTGCTATAAACACTAGTAAAGTACACATCAATAACATGTATATCAAATATACTTATGTTCACTTTGCCATCCTTCTTATCCGCCAATCACTTGGGGTAGTTCCGCTTCCAGTGACCAATCCCTTTGCAGTAGAAGCACTTAGTCTCAGGCTTAGGACCAGACTTGGGCTTCTTCACTTGAGCAGCAACTCGCTTGCCGTTCTTCTTGAAGTTCCCCTTCTTCCCTTTGCCCTTTTCTTGAAACTAGTGGTCTTGTCTACCATCAACACTTGATGTTTTTCTTGATTCCTACCTTCGTCGATTTCAACATCACGAAGAGCTCGGGAATCGTTCTCGTCATCCCTTGCATACTATAGTTCATCACGAAGTTCTAGTAACTTAGTGATGGTGACTAGAGAATTCTGTCAATCACTATCTTATCTGGAAGATTAACTCCCACTTGATTCAAGCGATTGAAGTACCCAGACAATCTGAGCACATGCTCACTAGTTGAGCAATTCTCCTCCATCCTTTAGCTATAGAACTTGTTGGAGACTTCATATCTCTCAACTCGGGTATTTTCTTGAAATATTAACTTCAACTCTTGGAACATCTCATATGGTCCATGACGTTCAAAAACGTCTTTGAAGTCCCGATTCTAAGCCGTTAAGCATGGTGCACTAAACTATCAAGTAGTCATCATATTGAGCTAGCCAGACGTTCATAACGTCTGCATCTGCTCCTGCAATAGGTCTGTCACCTAGCGGTGCATTAAGGACATAATACTTCTGTGCAGCAATGAGGATAAACCTCAGATCACGGATCCCATCCGCATCATTGCTACTAACATTTTTCAACACACAGTTTTCTCTAGAAACATATCAAAATAAACATGTGAAAGCAATAACGCGAGCTATTGATCTACAACATAATTTGCAAAATACTACCAGGACTAAGTTCATGATAAATTTAAGTTCAATTAATCATATTACTAAAGAACTTCCACTTAGAGAGACATCTCTCTAGTCATCTAAGTGATCACGTGATCCAAATCAACTAAACCATGTCCGATCATCACGTGAGATGGAGTAGTTTTCAATGGTGAACATCACTATGTTGATCATATCTACTATATGATTCACGCTCGACCTTTCGGTCTCCGTGTTTCGAGGCCATATCTGTATATGCTAGGCTGGTCAAGTATGACCTGAGTATTCCGCGTGTGCAATTGTTTTGCACCCGTTGTATTTGAACGTAGAGCCTATCACACCCGATCATCACGTGGTGTCTCAGCACGAAGAACTTTCGCAACGGTGCATACTCGGGGAGAACACTTCTTGATTATTAAGTGAGAGATCATCTTAAAATGCTACCGTCAATCAAGCAAGATAAGATGCATAAAGGATAAACATCACATGCAATCAATATAAGTGATATGATATGGCCATCATCATCTTGTGCTTGTGATCTCCATCTTCGAAGCACCGTCATGATCACCATCGTCACCGGCGCGACACCTTGATCTTCATCATAGCATCGTTGTCGTTACGCCATCTATTGCTTCTACGACTATCGCTACCGCTTAGTGATAAAGTAAAGCAATTACAGGGCGTTTGCATTTCATACAATAAAGCGACAACCATATGGCTCCTGCCAGTTGCCGATAACTTCGGTTACAAAACATGATCATCTCATACAATAAAATATAGCATCACGTCTTGACCATATCACATCACAACATGCCCTGCAAAAACAAGTTAGACGTTCTCTACTTTGTTGTTGCAAATTTTTACGTGGCTGCTACAGGCTGAGCAAGAACCATTCTTACCTACGCATCAAAAACCACAACGATAGTTCGTCAAGTTGGTGCTGTTTTAACCTTCGCAAGGACCGGGCGTAGCCACACTCGATTCAGCTAAAGTGAAAGAGACAGACACCCGCCAGTCACCTTTAAGCACGAGTGCTCGTAACGGTGAAACCAGTCTCGCGTAAGCGTACGCGTAATGTCGGTCCGGGCCGCTTCATCTCACAATACCGCCGAACCAAAGTATGACATGCCGGTAAGCAGTATGACTTGTATCGCCCACAACTCACTTGTGTTCTACTCGTGCATATAACATCACCGCATAAAACCTAGGCTCGGATGCCACTGTTGGGGAACGTAGTAATTTCAAAAAATTTCCTACGCACACGCAAGATCATGGTGATGGCATAGCAACGAGAGGGGAGAGTGTTCGTCCACGTACCCTCGTAGACCGTAAGCGGAAGCGTTATCACAACGCGGTTGATGTAGTCGTACGTCTTCACGATCCGACCGATCCAAGTACCGAACGTATGGCACCTCCGAGTTCAGCACACGTTCAGCTCGATGATGATCTCCGGCCTCCGATCCAACAAAGCTCCAGAGATGAGTTCCGTCAGCACGACGGCGTGGTGACGATGTTGATGTTCTACCGGCGCAGGGCTTCGCCTAAGCTTCGCGACGATATGACCGAGGTGGAATATGGTGGAAGGGGGCACCGCACACGGCTAAGGAACAATCCGTAGATCAACTTGTGTTGTTGTGCCTAGAGGTGCCCCCCTGCCCCCGTATATAAAGGAGCCAGGGGGAGGGGTTCGGCCGGCCAGGAGGGGCGCGCCAGGAGGAGTCCTCCTCCCACCGGGAGTAGGACTCCCCCCCTTCCTTGTTGGAGTAGGAGAGAAGGAAAGAGGGGGGGAGGAGGAAGGAAAAGGGGGCTGCACCCCTTGTCCAATTCGGACCAGAGGGGGGCTGCGCCCCTCCTTCCTTTCGGCCTCTCTCCTTTATTCCCGTATGGCCCAATAAGGCCCATATACTCCCCGGCGAATTTCCGTAACTCTCCGGTACTCCGAAAAATACCCGAATGACTCGGAACCTTTCCGAACTCCGAATATAGTCGTCCAATATATCGATCTTTACGTCTCGACCATTTCGAGACTCCTCGTCATGTCCCCGATCTCATCCGGGACTCCGAACTCCTTCGGTACATCAAAACTCATAAACTCATAATATAACTGTCATCGAAACCTTAAGCGTGCGGACCCTACGGGTTCGAGAACTATGTAGACATGACCTAGAGCTATTCTTGGTCAATAACCAATAGCGGAACCTGGATGCCCATATTGGCTCCTACATATTCTACGAAGATCTTTATCGGTCAAACCGCATAACAACATACTTTGTTCCCTTTGTCATCGGTATGTCACTTGCCCGAGATTCGATCATCGGTATCCAATACCTAGTTCAATCTCGTTACCGGCAAGTCTCTTTACTCGTTACGTAATGCATCATCCCGTAACCAACTCATTTGGTTACATTGCTTGCAAGGCTTATAATGATGTGCATTACCGAGAGGGTCCAGAGATACCTCTCCGACAATCGGAGTGACAAAACCTTATCTCGAAATACGCCAAACCAACATGTACCTTTGGAGACACCTGTAGTACTCCTTTATAATCACCCAGTTACGTTGTGACGTTTGGTAGCACCCAAAGTGTTCCTCCGGTAAACGGGAGTTGCATAATCTCATAGTTACAGGAACATGTATATGTCATGAAGAAAGCAATAGCAACATACTAAACGATCAAGTGCTAGGCTAACGGAATGGGTCATGTCAATCACATCATTCTCCTAATGATGTGATCCCGTTAATCAAATGACAACTCTTTTGTCCATGGCTAGGAAACTTAACCATCTTTGATTCACGAGCTAGTCAAGTAGAGGCATACTAGTGACACTATGTTTTGTCTATGTATTCACACATGTATTATGTTTCCGGTTAATACAATTCTAGCATGAATAATAAATATTTATCATGAAATAAGGAAATAAATAATAACTTTATTATTGCCTCTAGGGCATATTTCCTTCAGTGTCGTGATGGGTCGGCCCATCTGGCCAGGTTTGATATGAATAGAATTCCACCAGACACAAAAACCACAGCCAAAGATCTTATGAAAAAACAAAAGTACATAAGTGAAAAGGGAAAAGATGGCAAGAAAAAAGCTGGAAAATGAGAAGAAATGAAAACACCGAAAAACAAATAAACCAAAATAGGGTTGGGATGGAGGAGTGTCCAACACGCAACATGTGGCGGTGCTAGAGCGCACTTTGTGGCACACTCCCATGCCCTAAAAGTGGTCGTTGGATGTCTCAGCCACATGTAACCACTAATTAAGAGCTCCCTCATTTTCGCTATCGTTTTTTCTTCTCTTTCAACCTTTTGCAAAATTCTAGCATAAATCTAGCCCAACTAGTGCAATATTCCAAGGAATCCATTGCGAGGGCTATATATCGCTTACTGAGATGACACCATATGCGAGCCCTACCTACCTGCCTTCCTACCGTCTAAAAAAACTACTCCCTCTGTTCGAAAAAGCTTGCTAGATACATTCATTTGAGGGACAAGCTTTCTCGGATGGAGGGAGTACCTGCCTTCCTTAATAAAACCGGTTACTAGCTTAGCATCTACGTAGGGTTTGTCAAAAAAAAGCTACGTAGGGTTTCTAAAAAAAAAACTACCTGCCTCCCCTAATAAAAGCGATGACTATCTAGTAGACGTCCCTACATAGGTTTGGCCCATTTATATTGGCGCTACAGGTGACGCGCGCGTAGAGTAGTAAAGCCTACGTCTGGCTAATAGCAGCAAGTGCCCCGTCCGTCTCGCCTGAAGCTTTTGCTCGTCGTGTAGCTACTGAGCCGGTCCATTTTCTTCTTTGCGTCGAGTGAGGCGAGTTCTTCTACTTTTCCACCAAGACGTAGGTTGTCAACGTTAAGTTTGGTCAATTTTTTTTTCAGTTTTTCATGTTTCTTCATCAAGTATTTTTTGTTTCGCTATGCTTCGTTTTTTCACCTGTTTTCTTCGTTTGTTTCACGGTTTTTATTGGCCTTTCTATTATTTCTTCATTTTTCTTTTATTTCTTTGTTTCTTTTGGTTTGCATTGATTTTCTTTATTTTTCTTTGTTCTTTCTCGGTTTTGTTTGTTTTCAATTTTTGCATTTATTCTGTTTGGTTTCCATTTTCATGTTTTATTTTTATTTTTATTGAGTATCTTTGTTGATATTTATCGTTTTTTTTTGCTTAACACATGTGAACTTTTTCGGTACACATTCGACATATTTTGTATACTTCAGAAAAATATTTTGTACACACATTTTACATTTTGGAATACATGAATTTTTTTAATGTCTACTTTTCCAATGCACATGGTACATTTTTGGTATATATCTAATACATTTTTTGAATACATGATCAACATTTTTCAATACACGGTGAAGTTTTTTCTAAAGGTATTAAACAGATTTTCACACACAATGTCCATTTTTGCATACATTAGGAACAATTTTATACTCATGTTTAACTTTTTTAATACAAAATATACTTTTTATAAATAAACCTTTTTTATGTCTACTTCTATTAAATGTATGTTGTCCATCTTTTGTATACAGAAGGAACATTTTTTAATACATCAACAATATTTTTGTTTAAACATTATTATTTTATTATACACCAGGAACATCTATATGAGAATAATTTTTTCTATATATCTTTTATATTTTCAAAATGTCTGATTGCATTTTCAAATACTTGATTAACATTTTTTTAATTATTGTTAACAACTTCTAAAAGTATGATCAATTTTTCATTCACATTGTATATTTTTTGTATGAATTTTCCATATACATGAGAAACTACTTTTTTTCTATACAGATTCAACATTTTTCAAATACTTTATTAACATATTTCAAATTCTAATGTGAAGTCTCATTTTTAACATACATATTTAGAATATTTGGAATTTCAAAATAATTAAATCAAGAAATGAAAACCAAAAAAGTGAAAACCCACAGAAAAAACAAGGATATCTCGCGTGCCTGGGCGAGGCTGCCCCACATCTCCCTAGAAGCGAGACATAGGCGTGCCCCATAGGACTCGCATCAAGTGAGCTATTGTGGCACCAAGGAATGCGCAAATGCTATATGTTTCCCGTACCAATTCCTAACAGAAATCTACTAGTGGCGACGACTAGCGATCCGACCAATTAAGTGTAGTTGCTCTCTGTTGCTAGTATCGCGTTGTAGGTTCGCTCTGCCCCTGTTTTTCCTTCTTGTTTCATTCATTTTTATCTTTTTATCTTTTGTTTTTTGTCATTTATTCCTTATTTTAATTTTGTTTTTTCTGTTTTATTATTGAGTTTTTTTGCTTTTCCTTTCTTCATTATACTTTTATTTTTCTTTTTGTCTTGCCCGGTTTTATTTGCTCTTCATTTTGTTCCTTTGTCTTTTTATCGGTTTTGGTTTTTTCAACATTTCTAGAGCACGTATGAAACATTTTTTTATACAAGTTGGACATTGTTCAAATAAACGATATACTTTTCTATAAAATAAAATGATTTGAACATTTTTTCGCGTACACGGCAATAATTTCCAAATAAATGTTGTATATTAGTTTAATGCCTAAAAACATTCTTTTAAACTAGGTGGCCATTTCATTTACCTTGTATAAGAAATTTAGGGTTACTCAAGAAAAAGCGTAAAACAATTATAAAAGTTTAAAGGGCTTTTTTTAGAAACACGTGAATATTTCATTAAAATTCCGTACGGATCTTTTTAATGGAAATAAGCCTTTTCAAAAATATTACATCAACATTTTCTTTACATTGGTTATGCATGTTTTTCAAAAATTCGCATAGATTTATTTGTAACACGGGAACATCTTTTCATTGTTACGAACATTTTTGAAGTTATCAGCATTATTTAATTATATTTTCTGAAGTTCTTAAGTAAATTTAAGTTTTGACATATAAGCATTATATATATATATATGTGTGTGTGTGTGTGTATATATAAAGGAATTCAAGTAAAGTCAGCATGACACTAGCGTGACAACCCACGTTCGACTAGGCAGGCCCATCACTAACGCCCTGTAAGCGAGGTTGTTGTCCCTCTCGGAGCAAGCGGCACATAACCGCACCCCTCAGGTAGGGCGTGCCAATGTCTCACTTGACACGACAGCAGCCTCACCTGAGGGAGTGTGAGACTTGGTAGGGCTCTACATAAAACATTTGAAAAGTGTTAATCTAGCATTAAAAAATGTTTAATGTGTATAGAAAAATGTTCCCATGTATACAAAAAATATACAGTATATATGAAAAATGTTGATCATCTATTTGAAAATGGTAATCAACCATTTCAAAAAAAATGTTAATCAGGTGCTATAAACATAATAATAAAGCATTTGAAAAATGTTAAATATTTATAGAATAAATGTTTGTCATATCCATGAAAAGTATATAGAAAACAAAAACAGTGTGTATGAAAAAATGTTGATCAAGTATTTAAATAATATCAAACATGTATAGAAATTGTTCCTCGTGTAAATATAAAATGTACAACGTACATTAAAATAAATGTACACATCAAAACTCAAATATTTCTAAAGGTTGATTCTATAATTAGAAAATGTTAAACATGTATATAAGAATGTCCTGACATATACAAAAAATGTACATTGCATGTGATAAAATGTGTATTGCCATTAATAAAAGTTCATCATGTATTGAAATTGTTTGACCATTTATTAAAAAAAATGTTAATCTTGTATTTACAAAATGTTAAACATGCATTAAAAATTTATTTGCAAGACATTAACCAAAATGTAGAATGTTTATGGAAAAAAATTATAATATTATTTTTCTAAATGTTATTCATGTATTTAAAAATGTTAAATGTGTATATATAATTTGTTTTTGTTGTATACAAAAAATATTGAATGTGTACTGGGAAAAGTTAACACGTGTTGAACAAAAAATAAACCAAAAAACAGACAAAGAAACATAAAACGGAGAAATCCAATAAAAACTGAAAATGAAAACAAAGGAAACCAAAAAGGGAAAAAAGTTAAAAACCAAAGAAAATCAATGCAAAAGAATGGAGACATAGAAAACCAAGAAAGGAAAAAAACAAATAAAACCGATTAAAAAACAAGAAATAAACAAATAAAAATGAAAAGAAAGAAATTAAAGAAGGAAAAAAATAGTGAAACCTAACAAAGACACTAAGAAAAGCAAAGAAAAAACCCAGTGAAAGCCGTGAAAGAAACGAAGAAAATAAGTGAAAAAACAAAGAAAAATACCGTTGAAAGAAAACAAGAAATCTAGTGCAAAAAAATAAAAGCTATAAAGAGAAAATGAGAATACTGGAGAAGCTTGAGGGGGAAACAAAAAAAAAGAAATATATGAAGAGAAAAAAACAACAGAAAGAAAACCTAAAAAACAAAAGAAACAAAGAAAAAAAAACCCAAAGGGAATAAGCTAATTGATCATGAGCGAGCAAACCATAGAACGGTCATGAGCGAGCGAACAATATCGACGAAAGACCTGGAATAAATTAAGAAAAATGTGACCACCAGTGCCAACTCTAGGCTTGAATTATGGTGGATTTGTTCCACAAAAGAAAACTCACCATCTGAGCTATTCGCAACTACCTCCAAATATGACGTTCAGGCAGTATTGGGATCCAAAGAATATGCTTACAAATTATAAAACTACCTGAAATTTGAAAGAAAGGACGTCAAACGGAGAAGGAGAAGAAGACAGCTGGAGGGTAAAGCCCCCAAAAACCACATACTCGTGGAAAAGGCGTCACGGCCCCGCTACCTTGCCATCAACAACTATAGGTCCATTCAGCCGAAAATTTCTACTTCAGCAAGTGTGGAAACATGATTGAAACTTGAAAGCGGGAGTGTTCCGTTCTGAGACAAATGAACCGTATGCAGATGATAATTAGGGAACACATCTCCTTCCCTGGTGCAGGCGGCAGCAGGAAATCCCAAAGCTTGTCCCACCAATCTACGATGGTGCTACCCGGAGAAGTATGCCATCCTTTTTCGAGAACACACATGAGCTCTAGCTCTACGTGCCTATATATTGAGATAGAAAGCAACATTTAAATCTCTACTACTTAAAAATAATTGTAAGGTTTTTATTTTACCTTTCTTTCTACCACCCATTCGTCCAACCTTATATGGATATGATAATTATTTACTTACCTTTTGAACCAATTTCACTTTAATTTACTTATCAAACTTCTAATCAAAATATAAGATAATCCATGGTCAGAATTTGATGAACATTTATTTACACAATCATATTATTATTGACAGATAAATCACAAACTAACGTGTTAGGATATTTATATCCCGTTGCAACGCACCGGCATTGTTCTAGTTATTTAAAAAAAAAATAAGTCACCAAGGGCAATCCGTGGCAGCCCAGACAGTTTACCATTCCACACCTTCCGCCACTCACGGAGATAATCGCGAACTGAATCAACGACTGCTGAAGAGAGTCACAAGATTTGTTCGACTACGTGCGCCCTCGATCAATCAGGTAATCAATAATAATAAATAAATAGAGCGAAAGAATGTGAATCGCGTACACTTCCGTGGCACAATCAACCACGTCACGGCGAGATTACTTAGAAAATGGAAAATATAAACTACTTGATCGATCACGGCAAGTGGTAAAGATTGGACGGCCTGATCCCGGCGGTGACGTTGAAGTATCTGAAGGCAGCCGCCCACCGGCGGTTGTCCTTGATCATGTGCACGGCGATGGTGTCCGGCCGGAAGTTGTCCATGTCCCAGTTGAGGTCGTACATCCGCGGCCTGAGGCTGTACCGGTTCTTGCCCCGGCGCCCGATGTTGAGCCACTTGCCGAAGAGGAGGTCCTCGGGGCCGTGGGTGTCGTTGTGCCGGAGGATCTCCTCGTTGGTGGACACCCAGTTCGCGACGTCCCACGAGACGACGTACCCCATGCCGTGCATGAACTGCATGGGGTCGTCGCCGACGGCGAAGCCGTAGCCGAGGTACAGGTCGTCGCGGGGCTTGGGCCGGAGCTCCTCGGCCATGGCGGCCACGCGCAGGTACGTGTCGTCGTCGGTCTTCATCACGTAGTCGTAGGGCGCGTCCGCGAACGCCCGCGGCACGGAGGAGAAGTACTGGTGGGTCTTGCCGTCGTTCATGTTCTCGGTGCAGTTGAGCACGAGGACGTCGCCGTGCCGCGCGGCCTCGAGCGCCACCAGCACCCGGTCCACCGGGTCGTCCACGCCGCAGAAGACGAAGCGCACGTCCACCTGCGCGAACGCGGGCACCGGCGGCTGCAGCGCGTACGCCAGCCGCACGATGTCCCGCCGCTCGCGCCGCTTGGGCGTGGTCAGCACCCCGACGAGGAGACGGAACTCCGGCTGCGCCGCCGCGGAGACGACCTTCTCGGCTCCCGACGCGACGGAGTAGCCGTCGGTGCCGAGGCTGGGGCAGAGCACGCCGAGCCCGTCGGAGCGGACGTGGGAGAAGCCGAGGCTGGGGATGACGACCACCGCGGCGAGGAGGCCGAGGGGCACGAGGAGGAGGTACGGGGTGCACAGCGACGAGGCGACGGGGAACAGCGCCTGCGACGACGAGCTGGTCTTCATGGCGCGTCCCGCGAGATGAAAATGGAACTTGGAAACCCACGTCCACGTGCAATTATAAGCCAGCCAGCCATGGACGCGACTAGCACGTACGCCTTCGATCAACGTGGGATTAATAATCCGTGTAAACTGTTGGTTGAATCGTTCGCGTGGACACGCGGCCGTCGAGACCGCTCTTCAGGGTCGACAAGGGATCCATCTGCGCCTTCCATCGGATCTTCTTGTGCATATTAACATTAACATTTAGTTAGGAGAGGTGTCAACGTCGAGGGGCATGTTAGGTGGCAGATGGAATGCCTGCAAACAATAGTCTATTTCAGCTCGCAGCCGGGCCACGATCAATCATTCGTGGGCTGATGCAGATGCCCAGGCATCAAGTATGTATGGCATGGCACGGCAGAGCGGCGATCCCGGTGGCTTGTTGCTAGCTTGTTTGCTTTGCATGATGGAGGCAGGACCGAGGCAAGAATGGTCGTCGCCGGGGACATGCTAGCTTGTCGGTTGTTACTAACTTTGATACATGACGTGTAGTACGTGGCTTGCCTCGGCCGGCCTACGTGTGATCGAATATGAGATCTTGCCAACTCGTTGATTACGTTAATAATGGTATATACCCGTGGTTATTGGGATTTCAGGAAGATTAGAATAACATCACGATCTCAATTTTAATCGTATTGTTTTCCTAGACCGCCCTTTCTTGGATGAAAAGGCGACGAGTTTGGCGATATGTTCATGTGTTTTTTATTCTGAAAAATAGCTCACAAGAAATACTTAATGCTACCATCTAGGAAAAAAGAAGAGGTAAATACACGGGGAATACCTAATCATGAGGATCCTTTAGAATCTTTTCGAGTGCTCATTCGAGAACTACTATTTTCTTTGGCCAACGAATTATGTCTAGAACTCTTTGTGCTTTGGAAACAGACATAGGAATACGTCTTTGTGCTAGAACCTTTATCCTGAATCATGCTTCATTGAGACTGTCATGGCATGATAAATAAATTCACAAATCGATCAATAAATACACATTTTTAGCGTATCATTTGCTACTTCTCAATCGAATGAGAAGTACTTGAATTTATTGTGAGATTTGGAAGCTATCTTGTCCTACTATGGTAAGAATCGTCATATGACGCACTTTGCATGGCACTCTCCCATGTCGCCTTCCACTGGCAAATAGACACATAAAAGTTTCTCCTAATTGACTAGTTTGTCCCTCTAGATCAGAAGATACAAATCACTTGTTGTTTCAATGCCAGAAAGCAAAGGAGGTTTCAAAACTATTGGGGTTGGATGAAGTCATTAAAAGAGCTTGCATACTTGATCATGCTGGTGAGGCTGTCCTTGAGGTTTTGCTTTATGCCTGAACATGAGTTGTTTATTTTTTGTCTTTGAAATGCTCTAGAGATAATCACAATTACTACCTGGTACATGTGGTGGGAAAGCGGAAATTGGTCCATAAGGAGAAAACTCTAGATGCTAACAAGATTTCTATAGGGATTCGTTCTTACGTTAAACTATGTGATTGTTACATTACCAAAAGCTGTTATGAAAAGAGGGTGTTGGATCCGACATCGAAAGGATTTTTTAAACTTAATGTGGATGTCTCGTTTGATCATGACCTGCTTAGGGGCACGGTTGACGAATTCTGAGGGACGATAAAGGCAAATCATTGCAAGAAGAAATTGAGGAATTGGTTGGTGCACAGATGTCCTGATGACTAAACCTTTGACACTTAGATATAGTTTATTCATTGCTCAAAAGACGGATTGCAACCGCCTCTTTATTAATTCGGTTAATTTGGAGGTCATTGAAACCATGAAGAATGAAGGATGGTCGAGCGGTTGCTGTTTTTACCGATTGCTAGTTTTTGGCTTGTGATTTCTCGTTACTAGTTTTGAGCATTGTAATAGAGAAGCTAATAAGGTTGCTTATGAACTTGTTAAGTTGGCTAGATTTTCTTTGACTTTTCACTGTTTTGAGGAGCCTTTGAGTGAAAATGTACCCCACCTCATAGACAATGTACTTGTTATTTTGATTGAATAAAGTGTTGTGTTTAAAAAAAATACTCCATCCATCCCTAAGACGTTTTTTACACTTAGTATAAAAAACGCCTTACATTATGGGACGGAGGGAGTAGTACTTAAATTTTAGCCAACGCCAAGCCTCATCTATCCGATATTGTGATTTGCAAAAGATTTGTCTTCTTCTGTGCTTTAAAAACAAACAATTTTTTTAGCTGGGCAAAAGATTTGGCACTTTCATTGAATAAGAAGGAGGTTTAGAGGTTTTTGGCGATAGGCCGAATTACAACACATTACTCTCGCGACATCACATTACTCAAAGAATTTTGCTCCTATAAGACACCACAACTTGGACTCCTCTTTAATTCTAGCAACAAGAACCCCTATAGGCACCGCGGTATGGCAGAAAACTCGAGCATTCCTCTCATTTCAAATTTACCACGAAAGCATAATGAGAGACATCATCCCTCGCCAGGATTGCGACATGTTGGAAGCAATTAGGTTTCACCAATCCTTCACCGAGTCCAGAGCCACCCAGGCTGATGGGTGTGTTGGGGAACGTTGCAGAAAATTAAAAAATTTCCTATGGTTTCACCAAGATCTATCTATGAGTTCATCTAGCAACGAGTCATGGGAGAGTGATTGCATCTACATACCACTTGTAGATTGCGTGTGGAAGCGTTCAAGGGGATGGTGATGATGGAGTCGTACTCGCCGTGATTCAGATCACCGATGACCAAGTGCTGAACGGACAGCACCTCCGCGTTCAACACACGTATGGGACGGACGACGTCTCCTCCGTCTTGATCCAGCAAGGAGGAAGGAGAGGTTGAGGAAGATAGCTCCAACGGCAGCACGACGGCGTGGTGGTGTTGGTGCAGCAGTACTCCGACAGGGCTTCGCCAAGCACGTAACGGAGGAGGAGAGGTGTTGGGAAGGGGAGGGGCTGCGCCTTGGGTGTGTCCAGCAGCCCTCCCCTCACCCCTTTATTTATAGGGGAAGGGGCAAGGGGGGCCGGCCCCTCTAGATGAGATCTAGAGGGGGGCGGCGGCCAGGGAGGGGGGACTTGCCCCCCAAGCAAGGGGGGGCGCCCCCTCTAGGGTTTCCCCCAAACCCTAGGCGCATGGGCCCAAGGTGGGGGAGGGCGCGCCCAGCCCTCAAGGGGCTGGGTCCCTGCCCCTTGCGGCCCATGTGGCCCTCCGAGAGGGGTGGCCCCTCCCGGTGGACCCCGGGAACCCCTCCGGTGGCCCCGGTACAATACCGATATGCCCCCGAAACTTTCCGGTGTCCGCATGACAACTTCCCATATATAAAACTTCACCTCCGGACCATTCCGGAACTCCTGGTGACGTCCGGGATCTCATCCGGGACTCCGAACAACTTTCGGTAATCACATACAAGTCTTCCTAATAACCCTAGCGTCACCGAACCTTAAGTGTGTAGACCCTACGGGTTCGGGAGACATGTAGACATGACCGAGACGACTCTCCGGTCAATAACCAACAGCGGGATCTAGATACCCATGTTGGCTCCCACATGCTCCTCGATGATGTCATCGGATGAATCACGATGTCGAGGATTCGATCAAACCCCGTATACAATTCCCTTTGTCAATCGGTACGTTACTTGCCCGAGACTCGATCGTCGGTATCCCAATACCTTGTTCAGTCTCGTTACCGGCAAGTCACTTTACTCGTACCATAATGCATTATCCCGTCACCAACCACTTGGTCACTTTGAGCTCATTATGATGATGCATTACCGAGTGGGCCCAGAGATACCTCTCCGTCATACGGAGTGACAAATCCCAGTCTCGATCCGTGTCAACCCAACAGACACTTTCGGAGATACCTGTAGTGCACCTTTATAGTCACCCAGTTACGTTGTGACGTTTGGTACACCCAAAGAACTCTTACGATATCCGGGAGTTACACGATCTCATGGTCTAAGGAAGAGATACTTGACATTGAAAAAACTCTAGCAAAACGAACTACACGATCTTGTGCTATGCTTAGGATTGGGTCTTGTCCATCACATCATTCTCCTAATGATGTGATCCCGTTATCAACGACATCCAATGTCCATAGCCAGGAAACCATGACTATCAGTTGATCAACGAGCTAGTCAACTAGAGGCTCACTAGGGACATGTTATGGTCTATGTATTCACACGTGTATTACGATTTCCGGATAATACAGTTATAGCATGAACAAAAGACAATCATCATGAACAAAGAAATATAATAATACCACTTTTATTATTGCCTCTAGGGCATATTTCCAACAGGGTGCACATCAAGTAAGGCGAGCCAAGATTTGATCATTCCCTATACCCTAACGGAGTAGCGACATTGGAATAGGAGATGGGCCGCCGACTCTTGAGCTTGAATGCATAAGGGGCAAGTATTGCAGTTAGGCCATCCATGCCATTGGAGCCTGTCAGTTGTCCAAATCCTATTGTTGATAACAAGCCAAGCAAAGAATTTGCATTTAGGGGGAGCCCAAATCTTCCACACCCACTGTTGCATGTTCGTGTCAACTAAACCAAGGAACTGAGCCTTGTATGCCGACGCTCCCGAGTAAAAGCCATCATTGGTGAGCTTCCAGGAGATTGAATCAGCCACATCAGGGTTGAGTTGGACCATGGAAATTTTTCCTCAAAGATTTACGAGCTCATTGAGATGACTAGTGGAGATGACCCCACCGGTATTAACTTGGGTGACCCAGAAGTTATCATGCAAAGCCTTTTTTGATCGAAAAACTCTTTCTTTGGATATATAAAAAATCATGGGTCTTATTCCATCGAGCCAAGCGGACTCCCAAAAAGAGGCACGAAGTCCATTGCCAACAAGCACCTTTGTGGCATCCACAAAAATGTCATTATCTTTGTCATCACAGGGGTTCCCCAGACGGACCCAAGGCTTCATTGGGTCCAACCATTCTGCCCAAAGCCACCTGATACGCATTGCAGATGCAAATTTCTCCAAATTTAAAATGCCTAGGCAACCATGAACTTTGGATTTGCAGACCTGCACCCAGTTGATCTTACATTTACCACCAGTGAGGCAGTGACCTTGTCACAACCGGCCCAAAGGAAGGCGCGTCGTAGGGAGTCAATCTTTGCCATAACCTCAGTTGAAAAGTTTAATGTTGTCATGTAATATATGGCGATGCCCGTGATGATAGACTTGACCAGAACCACCCTACCTAGAGATGCCATTAGCATGCATGCCCATCCAAGGAGTAAGTTGGGCTGCAATTTTTCCTCAAGTAGCTGTAAGTGAATCCTTTTCAGTCTTTTAACTTATATGGGCAATCCGAGGTACTTCATAGGGAAGGAGGAGCGGGTGGCTAGGAGGGAATGCAAGATATCATCCAGGTCCAAGCCCTCACAACGGATGGGGGCAACCAAACTCTTAGTATAGTTCGTGAGTAAGCCAGTGACCTCGCCAAAGCATGCAAGTATCCACGAAGAATTTGACTTGGGTTTTAACAGGCGAAAGAAAGAGCGCAACATCGTTCGCATAAAGCGAAGCTCCGATCACCAATGCATTTCCTCCAAGTGGGTGTAGCTTTCCTTGTCTAGTGGCCTTTTCCAGAACATGGTGAAGAGGATCAATAGCTAGCAGATGGCCCGGATCCCCTTGTCTCAATCCACATCGTAAGGAGATGGAACAACCAGGAACTCCATTTAGACCCAACCTCTGAAGCGTGGCGGGAAACCCAAATGGTTGAGCAAGTCAAGAAGGAAATTCCAACGAACCGTGTCGAAAGCCTTTTTGATATCAAGTTTGAATAGCAGAGCGAGGGTTTTATTGCGGTGGAAGTGTCTGGACAAGTTGCGCACATACATAAAGTTGTCATGAATACATCTCCTTTTGATGAAGGCGCTTTGTGCTTGGGAAACTAGGTCATCCATGTGGGGTGCCAAGCGGTTGGACGTGACTTTGCAATATCTTTGCAATGGCATGAATAAGACTGATGGGTCGGAAGTCAGAAATGTCCTCAGCACCATCCTTCTTCGAAATGGGGCAAACATCCGCAGGGTTTAGCCAATGCAAGTGGGAGGAATGAAGATTTGAGAAGTGGCATACGGCAAGCATGATGTCCATCTTAATAATGTTCCAACATGATTTGAAGAATGCACCTGTAAAGCCATCCGGCCCTGGAGCTTTATCATATGGCATGCCAAAAACAACAGCCTTGACTTCTGCCTCAAAGATGGCCTCATCCAACTCATGAAAGTCACAATCTGGAGTAGGCAAGATGTCCCAGTTGATGTCTGAGTGACGCGTAGGACCATTTTTCGCAATGCTCTTGAAGTGTCTATGGATAATGTTTTCCTTGTGCTTGTGTTCCGTGACCCAACCACCATTGTGCTTGAGGCGATGGATGAATTTTTTTTGCCTACGATGTTTAACCCGCAGATGGAAGTAATGGTTATTGGCATGTCCCTCTTTCAGATTAGTTATTCTTGAGTTTTATCTCTTTCTAGCTTTCTCTAAAACATCCCATCTAATAATCTTTCTCTTGAGCCTTTTCTGGATACCCCATTCGTCTTGTGAGAGCTCTCTGTTCTCCTAGGCAAGGTCGAGTAGTAGAATGACCTCAAGGGCCATGTGAAGCTGGACCTTTGCATTGGCGAAAATTGTTTTGCTCTAGGAGCGCAGCCGGTTGCCGGTAGTCTTTATAGCTTATAAAAGAGCCTCTGGTAGGGTTCTTCATGGGTTGAGTCTTCATTCCAAGCATCAACAATAACTTTTTGGAATCCCGGCATCTTGGTCCAGTGGTTCTCAAATCAAAAGGATTTGGGCCTCCTCGGACCATCCTCGTTAGCAAGTAATGACGGGCAATGGTCAGGGAGTGATGAAGAAAGGGCATGGAGGATATGGGTGCCAAACTTGAGATCTCAATCATCATTGCAGAAAAAAACCATCAAGTTTACATAGCGTAGGATCAGCACGCTCGTTGCTCCCCGTGAACTTCCGGGTCTAGAGGAGAATTTCCTTCAGTTTGCAATTGTTCAAAGTGTTTCGGAATCGCACAAAGACGATTACGATCGGCGTATTTTCTCTATAATACGATAGAACTTTTTTTGGTATTTGTGAACAAATTTGTAAAATCGTCCGAGGATTTGTTAGTTCTCAGCCAACTGACAATAGTCGCCCCCATTATCTATTTTGTTTTGTGCCTATTGTATTGATCATGGGATCCTTCTGCATCCCACATTATTAGCTTTTGATGAAAAGGGAAAAGGACACCACCATGACGCGATCGGATAACCAGGTTAACAAAGCGAGTAGAATATACACCAGGTTTTTTCTTTTTTGAAAACAGAATATCCAAGAATCGCGCTCCAAGGGGACCGTCGTGACGCGATCAATAAATGCACGAACGGCAAGGTCCATGCGACCGTCAGCAAGAGAGCAACATCGGAAAAGCAAATCCCTGAGCCCTAGATGCTCCCGCACTTGCCCGGCGGCTTCGAGCGGGCCAGCACGTGCATTCCCATCCTTGCAGTACTCCCGCACAGCCAATATGCATGTTCGATCGAAATCTCAACTAAAAAACTAGATATACAGAGTTGACGAATACACGGCTCACGAATCAAGAACGAAAAGAAGAGAAGAAGCGATCGATCACGGCAGGTGTTACAGCTTGGACGGCTTGATCCCGGCGGTGACGTTGAAGTACCGGAGCGTGGTCGCCCACCGGCGGTTGTCCTTGAGCATGTGCACGGCGACGCTGTCCGGCCGCAGGTTGTCCATGTCCCAGCTGAGGTCGTACATCCGCGGCTTGAGGTCGTACCTGTTCCGGCCCTTGCCGGCGAGGTTGAGCCACTTGCCGAGCATCAGGTCCTCGGGCCCCAGCGTGTCGTTCCGCGCCAGGATCTCCTCCGCCGTCGACACCCAGCTCGCCAGGTCCCAGGACAGCACGTACCCCATGCCGTGCATGAACAGCTTCGGGTCCCCGCTCATGTTGTAGCCGTAGCCGAGGTACACGTCGTCGCGCGGCCGGGGCCGGAGCTCCCCCACCAGCGCCGCCACCCGCAGGTACGTGTCGTCGTCGGTCTTCATCACGTAGTCGTAGGGCGCGGCCGCGAACAGCCGCGGCACCGACGAGAAGTAGGCGTACGTCTTGCCGTCGTTCATGTTCTCGGCGCAGTCGAGGACGATGATGTCGCCGTGGTGCATGATCTCCAGCGCCACCAGCGCCGCCTCCACCGGGTCCGTCACGTTGCAGAAGACGAAGCGCACGTCCACCCGCGCGCCCGCCGCCGCCGGCTGCAGCGCGTACGCCAGCCGCACGATGTCGCGCCGCTCCCGCCGCTTCGGCATCGTCAGGATGCCGACCAGCAGGCTCAGCTCGGGCTCCGCCGCCTCGGCCCGCGCCGACACGGCGGCGGTGGGGTGGCGTGTCCCGGCGCGGCGGGCGCAGAGGACGCCGAGGCCGTCGGAGCCGGCGCCGCCGCCGGTGCGGCTGAGTGACGAGAGCAGGAAGAGGAGGAGCAGGATCGCGACGGGAGCCAGGATGAGGTAGGGGGTGGACGTGGGCGCCTTCATCATGGTCATGGCTCGGTCGATGGAATGGAGGCGCTTCGTGCTGCGGAGTGTGCAACGAGTTATAGTGCCAAGCTTAAGTTGGCCGCCCTAGTGCAGACCCACTGGCCCATCTGATCGATAAGAGAAATCGTCGAAAGACTGACAGGAAGAATCGATCCGCCGATTAAGACACCGCACCCGGCAGTATAGAAACCGTGCGGCAACTGACAACTGACAAAACTGAGTGCAATTTTGCGGTTAGTTGAGGCTGAGCTAATTTGCTCCGGTCGGCATTCAAGCACTATTCTCTCGAAATCTGCGGAGCAAACAGGGAGTATGGTGACCTTATTGTTTCTTATGCATGACGCTACTGCATTTTTGACATGGACCGTTGACCAGCCATATACATCTTGTTTGAGGGGAAATCACTAGTGTATAACACTGTAATACTCTCTCTCTGGAAAGTATTTCAGCCTCTGTTACAACAACGAACAACATGGCATTCGGATCTACAGTGTATACTCTTTATATACATACAAAAGAAGAAAAAAAATGCGTGAGCGCACGTCTCTCCAAGCACTCGCAGAACATGCTTATAAATTTTTTAATGTTCCGAAGCATTAACAGGACGGTCCTTTTCGAAAAAAAAAATTAACAGGACGGTCGACGGAAGCCAAAGCAGCGTGTAGTGCCCTTCACGACAGCAGCACAGACGTGAGCCGGCCGAGCACACGACGCGGGATCGGCACCGGGAGAATCGAGCGCGCTGGTTTCGCGCGCAGGTTCCTCCGTTAATTTGGACCCCGACGTGCCGTGCTCGGCGTGTGCCCCGGCAAGCTTCCCGAGCCCGGAGCCTGAAAAGCACAGGTCACCAGACTGATTCCAATGGATCGACCGTTCCAAGGTCAATACAATAGGTCATCGATGTTCGGCGAGCTCTCGGCCCGTGATCGCAAACGCCTACTTGCTCGGGTACCGGGGTACGGCACGTGTTTTCCCGGAATTCACCGGTGACGGCCGGAGCACGTACCACGTCCGTCCAGGTGAATTTCTTCCGTGCCCACCTAAGTACGGGTACTCGTGTCCCCGTCCGCTGTTCGTCAGCTTGTGCTTCTGGCCTAAGTAATTTGATGAGGAGGACGGAGTCCACGAGTAATTAAAAGGAGACTTGGGCTGTGCCTAAACGAGATCGCCCGGCTCGACGAGTTGAACAAAGTTACCTACTATAGACAACTCAGAAAAATCGCCAACTCGCCGGTCCTTGTCGCGCGAGGGGTCTGCCTCTGTTTAGCAAGCCCAGTACGCGTGCGTCCATCCTGCAGAGCTCGAAGAGAGCTCGGCGATGACTGATATGATCGACTCGAAGCACGTAGACCGGTACCTATCACTATCAGTATCAATGTATCATGCGAGGTAGGCGAGGGGTGAGGTGAGGTGTGCACCAACGCACCTGTGCACGGACGGAGTCCTCTGCGTCCCGTCTCGTCTAGTTGAGGGGGCGTGCGTCCATGTATGTTGGTTAACACGTCGAATCGGTAGGGTCATTGGAGACTTGTCATCGGTCTAGTGCGAGTTGGGTTTGTGACAATCAGCGAGTCGCCGGAGGTCCCCCTTGCCCTGGCTGCGTACTTTTCTTTTTCCTAACTGAAGAGGCTCGTGTTTGAATGTGTGATGTGTTAGAATAAATCCGAGGCATACCGTCGATCATCCGAGGACCAAGCAATCACACGAGGCACGACACCGAGATTTGTTAACGAGGTTCATCGATATGGCTACATCCCCGGGGCTTGACTACGGGCGCTCCTCCCCGTGACACCGTCACAATACCGCATCCTGGCCACCCGGGCGCCGGCACACGCCGCCGGCTCCCCCTTGCGTCCCTGTGCTATTATGTTGGCATAGGTTACATCGTGTGTCTACCCCCGCTATATATGAGAGGCCTAGGATACAAGTGTCCTACTAGGACACGACTCCATATCCTATGTAAACACAATACTACTCAGAGTCCAACTGTAACCTACCGTGTACACAATATTCGACACAACTCTAACAAACTCCACCTTGGCGAATATTCTCCACCACCTTGAATTTGTCCATGCGTCAAACTTCCATGTACATTGGACTTGAGCTTGTTCCATGAGCACCGCTGCTACTTCAAAGACTCCATATGACTCCACCTGCAACTTGTAGTCCCTTCTTTTCTTGACCACGGTCAACACTCGGGCAAAATTAAGTTCCTTGTTACTCTAGCTTGTGCTCCCCAACTTCCAGGGTACCCGTCCAACGCCGTCACACACTGATCACTGACCTGCGTGAAAGTGAACAACTCACATATTGGGTGTCATACATAAGAGTTACCTGAACTCAACATTATCGCTCCTTTCTTGACCGCCTGTCTGAAATATGAAGGAATTTCACCATTGCTTGTAGTCATCCCGAGTCAAATTCGCAGTTGTCTCATCACATGTATGACCACCAGAGCCCTGGCCCGTCTCCATGTCCCCGTGCGTACCGCACGCCTCGCCGCTATTACCGCGTCGAGCCTCCGCTGTCCCGGTCGAGTCTCAAGGGTCGCGAAACCCACACCACTCAACCCCCACTGCGGAGTACCACCGATCATCACCGACCGATGACGAGTTTCACGCTTCCATCAGACCACTGGGCTCCAGTCCGAACTACATGTCACTCGCTTTTTTCCATCCGCTGAATAGGCTTCGATTCTCTGGATTCTTACACCGTAGCCCCTCAATCCAGCTCCACCTTCAACATGACTCCATGGTAGATGATCAGTCCACCCTCGTGCCCCGTCGACTTAAAGCTCACATGTGCACCGTCTTGAATCAACCCCGCGCCATAGTCTTGTCGAAGCCACACAAGCAATCGGGCCTGCGCCACGTGTTTCCACGCCCAAAAGTCGGTCACCATCAGCAGCACGCTCCTATATCGTCGTCGCTGATCCCACCACCGTCTTCTGTACCAACCGACCTGCGTCGATCCGTCAGACTGCCTAGTCCGACCCAGCCGAACTCGTTCGACTGTATGACACGCTTGAGGCTCCCAAATCGCCTTCCGCGAATTTCCATCCATCACATGATAATTTCATCTCAGCTGGCATGACTTCCCGCAACGCCTTCAAGCATCCGTGTCGTGCCAACAAATTTTTCACCTGTGTCTGTCATAACCCAAGGTTTTCAATTCCGTGAACTTCCCCACCTCAAACTAGGTACCCATTGGCGTCATAGCTCTTCGTACAGCTGACACTTTGAAAAAAAATATCCGAGTTTCCAACACGTGCTCAAGTACACAAGATGTAGTAGTAGCAAATTCCTACCAAAAATCCTTCTTGTCTTCACGTGTAGTAGCTCCCAGGCACTCAACCCCGATGCTGGCTACTTGCCTTATCCAAGCCCTTGCCTTCCTGTTGTACGTGCGTATTACTAGATGGATTTTTTCCTTTCGCTTGAATCGATTGCGTGGCACATGAGGACTCGGTCCTCCTTTTCTGTCAAACAAACCTCGTATAGTGCATGTACGCCAGCGCTTCCACGTTCCAACTTGCATCGCTATCGGCCACCTCCGCCTTGGCCTGCCAGAGCTGACCCATATGATCCAGCCCACGTCTTGATCACGCTGGCCCCGCCTGGGCTTCAGCTCACCTGTACGCGCGTGGCTGCACAGGGCATATCGAACCGATCGCGATGAACTCGATCGATCTCGCCAAGACCCCGTTGCCTGCACGGTCCGCCGCCACCGCTACGCCGACGACTTACTCGCCGATAGTCCCGCTTGCTAACTGATCGCTCCTGTTTTGGACCAGATCATCTTGCTGCTCCCTGCAGTCGTGTCCCACGCGATCGCCAAGACAAGATTCCGCCGACTAGGCCATCGACCAGCTTCCGCAGCCACGATCTCTTCAAAACCTCCTCCATTAATCAACTCCACCGCCTCCCGGACCTTTTCAACCTTGCTCTGATACCACTTGTTAGAATAAATCTGAGGCATACCGTCGATCATCCGAGGACCAAGCAATCACACGAGGCACGACACCGAGATTTGTTAACGAGGTTCACCGATATGGCTACATCCCCGGGGCTTGACTACGGGCGCTCCTCCCCGTGACACCGTCACAATACCGCATCCTGGCCACCCGGGCGCCGGCACACGCCGCCGGCTCCCCCTTGCGTCCCTGTGCTATTATGTTGGCATAGGTTACATCGTGTGTCTACCCCCGCTATATATGAGAGGCCTAGGATACAAGTGTCCTACTAGGACACGACTCCATATCCTATGTAAACACAATACTACTCAGAGTCCAACTGTAACCTACCGTGTACACAATATTCGACACAACTCTAACATGATGTGCTAATGTACCTACATCTACATATGTATCCATCTAGGAGCAGCAAAAGCCACTGTGCTAGCTTGAATACAGACACTGTCCCGTGACGTGGGTTGCGCTGTCCTGAATTACCGATGCGGCGAAGGGAGCAGGAATCTTCTTGCTACACCAATGCTCTGGTGTACGAAAGACTTGCGATTTTTTCTGTTCATGTTTGTGCGAACTGAGAAGTACTGTCTTATATTATACTAGTAAATTGTACGTGCTTTGCACGCAATTTAAATATGTGTGCAAAGTTTAATTCATGGATACACGGCTTGCTCCCTTCAAACATGGTACCTTCGCATGTAAAGCTTGATCGAGTTCATTATTGTTGCCATTGTATATGTTGCCTGAAAAAAGGGGTTCGGTCCTGTATATAAAGCTTTTACATGCTTAGTATTAGTATCTTGTACTACACTCAGCTTACTTTGAAACTTCTTGGAAACTTCCAACTTCTCCCTGACGCGATTAGTGTGCGAGTTGCGGACGCTCTGCCAGTGTGTGTACCTTGACCAGTTACATGTATGAATGGATAACCTTAGGCATGTGAAACTTTTCCTACATTGGTATATAGTGATGGTTCTAGAAATCAGTGGTACGTTCGTTGGTACTGTAGCTCATACTGTAGCTGCAAATCTCACAATTTTCAGCCCTCCAATTGACTCTATCAACGGCTCACATTGCTTTTGGGTTTTGAGATCCAAACATTTAAAACTCATACACTATAGAGTAGTATAGAATTATGGGACGGAGGGGTACCTTTTCCTTTCTTAAACCATCATGCAACTTGTTCTTTAGGCAGTACCATTGTGCAACCTTTGTTCGTGTCAAACACTCCGACGGAGAGGAACAACGACGAACATCAATCCTTTCCCTCAAGCAAAGACACCTAGGGTAAAGTTGTTCTCCTTTCGGACCGATTTTAGGATTGGGCTGGTTCTTAATGTCACGTGCACGAAGATTTTTCGGCTCCGGTATGGGACGTCGTTTGATGGTCGAACAACCTTGATATAGTTCTTATTATGTTTAGAGTGTTTTGTCCTTCAATGCATTTTTTAATAGTAGATCTAGGTATTTCAAAAATAAAGGCACTTCAATGGAGATTCCCGCAAAAAAGGAAAAATGAAGTTTCATGTGGTATGTGTTTTTTAGGGGATTCTGGCTCTCTTTTTTTTATAGCAAATGCTGCCTATTGGTGAGATAGGTTGTTTTCTTCTACTGCTAAAGATGGGCTACACAAACAGGACCAGAACGTATAAGCTCGTAGCTTGGGCGCTAGTATTTTGGGTGATATTTTTACAAAAAAAAACTAATAAAATTTAAGTTATATGTATTACAATTAATATCATTAGTAATTACATTAGAATACGAATACAAATTTATTTTTTTGTTGACATGCATTAATATTTTTGGAAGCACTCACACGGACGTTTCCTTTTCCTTTTTCTCTCTTTCAGTTTTTTTCTATATTTGTTGTATGACTTTTATATTTTATTATATTACAAAAAGTTCATGAATCCTAAAAGATTCATGAATTTTAAAAAACTTTGTGAATACAAAAAAGTTCACGAATGCAAAAAAAGTTTGTGAATTCACAAAAAGTTGATGAACTCCAAAAAGGGAACGAAATAAAATAAATGTTTGATGAAATTGTAAATATGTTCATGAACTTAGAAACAAGAATTCAAAAAATGTTCACAAATCTGAAAAATTATTAGGGATTTGGAAAATGTTTGCAAATTAAAAAAATGTTCCTGAATTCCAAAAATGTTAGCAGAGTTGAAAAATGTTCACGGATTTGAAAAAGTGTTCACGAATTCAAAAAATGTCTGTGGATAGACAATATGTTCACTCATTTGAAAAAATGTTTGCCGATTTGAAAGACGTTCACGAATTAGATTTTTTTTTTGGTGAAAATAAAGAAATGTTTGCAGATTCGAAACAATTCACTGATTTGAAAGAAAGTTTGATGTTTTAAAAAAGTATATAAATTGAAATTACTCATGTTTAGAAAAACACAAATTTTAGAAAAGTTCATGAAATTTTAAACAAAGCAAATAAAAAGAGGCAAAATAAATAAAAGGAGAGAATGCACAAAAGAAAAAACATGAACAGCAAGCCGGTAGGAAAACCCATAATAAGAAAAATCACAATCAGAACCTTCTAGAAATTTCAAAAAGCTGGTTTGAAAAATCACGTAAGGAAAACTAGGAAAGGAAACATCAGTTTAACCAACTGCAAGTTAGATAGAGCAGGATAAATGTTCAGGTACTCGAAAAAAAGTGTTTAGATATTTAAAAAATGTTCAAGTATTGAAAACTCTTTGTGAATTCAAAAATTCTTCTAAAACTCCACATATGTTCATGGTGAATTCAAAGAATGTACATGCATTCAATGTTTTGTTCATAAATTCACAAGATGTTCGCCAATTCATGAAATGTTTGCAATTTAAGAAAATCTGAAATAAGAAATGGTCGCGAAATGAAAAATAAAAATAAAATTAAAAAGGAAAAATAGATATAATGATCCATCTAGAAGCCCAGAAAACCCACTTCAAAAACAAAGGGGAAAAGCGGCCCACTAGACGGGCCAGGCGGGGGTGACCTCGCAAGGAAAAGAAAAACTAACGAGAGCAACTAATTAATGAGCGCTCCTTCGGGAGCCTCGCAACGATCAGCGCCAGTTGGCGCGCACTCAGTCATTCGCCACGTGTCGCGCTCTGGGCACTCCCTTCGAATTTTATTTTTTTTATTTTTCTACACTCGTTTTCGGCTTTTTAAACAGTTTTTTCCGGGGTTTTACGACGTTTTGGTCTTTCACCGGTCTTCCCTAACTTTTCAGCAAAAAAAAATTTGAAAAAAAATTCCGCAAAAAATGCATTTTATTTTTTTTCTTTCGCGAGAGTCACTGTTTTGCTTCGCGAGAGACACGGTTTTGCTTGCGCGAAAGTCACGGCCGTGCCTCTCAGAAACAAAAAAAAATGTGTTTCTGTTTTTTTTTCCTTTCGCGAGTCACGGTTTTGCTTCCACAAGAGGCACGGTTGTGCTTTCACAAGAGTCATGGACGTGCCTCTCGGAAACATAAAAAATGCTTTTCTGTTTTTTTTCTTACGCGAGAGTCACAGTTTTGCTTCCGCGAGAGGTACGGTTGTGCTTTCGTGAGAGTCACGGCCGTGCCTCCTCGGAAATCAAAAAAAATGTGTTTTCTGTTTTTTTTCTTTCGCGAGAGTCACGGTTTTGCTTCCGCGAGAGGCACGATTGTGATTTCGTCACAGGCACGAGCGTGCCTCTCTCGGAAAGGGAAAAACCCGTGCTTCCGGTTCGGTTTTTTCGTCCGTTTTTTTTTCCTGAAAAAATGTTCGCCAAAACCTATCAACATGGGATCTAGTTTTGAAGATCTCGACGCGAAGAATACAAAGGCGAAAGCGGTTAGATTTGGACGCACGATTTAAGAAATAAAACATTTTGAAATAAATATATCTACGAAAAAAGGGAAAATTCCTAGGTTGCGACAAGTGGCGCATATGCAGCGCGCCACTTGTCGCAACCCGGGGAAGTTGGAATGATCTTCGCAACGAGTACTCCTTAACTAGTGCTTTCGAAAACTAACGACCGGTCTGAGCGGGAGCTAGCCTACCCATTTGTCTTTTATTTTTCGATCGCTGCCACGCGACGGACGCTTCGTAGCAATCCCTTCACTTTTTTTTGCTTTTTTTAGTTTTCATCGGTTTTCTTTATTTTTCTTTGTTTCTTTCTCGGCTTCATTCTTTTCCATTCGTTTCTTTGGTCTTCCATTCTATTGTTTTTGCTTTTTTTTAATTGGTTTTCTTCGTTCTTTTTCGTTTTCTTGTCTAATTGAACGTTTACCAACACGTGTTAACCTTTTCAGTACACATTCGACTTTTTTTATACACTAGAAACATATTTTATATAGCCATTTGATATTGTGCAAATACATACTTAACATTTTCTGAAAACTTATTTCTTTATGTATACTTTTTTCCCATACATATTGTACTCCCTTCATCTCAAAATAAGTGTCGCAACTATAGTAAAACTTTGTATTAAAATTAATACATACTTGAGACGTTTGTTTTGGGACGGAGAAAGTACTTTTTTATATATATCAAATACATTTGTCTAATAAATGTTTAACATCTTTCAAACACAAGTTTAATATATTTTAATACATGGTCAACATTGTTTTTATACACAATTAACATTTTTTCAAAATGCATGATTAACATTTTTCAAGTACAAGATTGACATGTTTTGAATACACATTCAACATTTTTTATATACACACCTACCATTTTTATAATGCTTGGTTAACATGTTTCAAATCCAAAATTTACATATTTTGAATACATGATCAATACTTTTTATATACACCTTTAGCATTTTTCAAATGGTTGATTAACATTTTCAAATAGTTGTTTAACATTTTTTCCAAATGTTGGACTAAGATTTTTTAAATACATGACCAAGTTCTTTTACACACACACACACACATGTGTGTGTGTGTGTGTGTGTGTGCGCTTTTTATACATTTCGTATACATGAGAAACATTTTCTCTATTCACATTTAACATTTTTCAAATGGCTGGTGAACATTTTTCAATATTGTGTGTAAATGCTTTTTCTAATATATCTTTTTAGAATATTTGGAGCTGCAAACAAAAATAAAATAAAGAAACAAAAAAAGATGGAAAAAGTGAGGTTGTGGCCTCCGCATGCCTAGGCAGGCCCATGTCGCTCTAGCCTTCAGCAAGAGTTCCCTACGTCTTCGAAATCTATAATACCTATTTAGTTCATCTCCACTACAATATTTCTCTTGACATGCAGCCATTCCACATCATCATGGTGCCACAACCGCAGCTTTAAACTTGCATGTGTGTGCGTTTTACCAGTGTACCGAACCGATCGAAAACCACATCCAGCTTTCGTGTCCGTCTCTCCGTTTATTGGATCAACTATATATGAATGCAGTCGGATGTCTAACGCTTGGGTTATATACGAAGCCCTATATTAAGTGCACGTGGGCTGTGTAGCCCATGGGTGTTTGCTGCCGCACATGGGGGTCAAGTGTCAACTGCCAGCACTAGGTCGCTCATCGTCATCTTCTCCATTGTGACTCATCGACGCCGCTATCTCTTCCGCTGCCGCGGCCGAATCTCTCCCAGGCGCAAATGCACCTGAAACAACGACGTTCATTGCCCTCATTACTTCGCCCTCCGTTACCGAAAGTAAAAGCAACGGCGCGGCCACCGCCTTCGCATCTACAAATTTGTCTGTGCACCATCGTTGGTCTGCCTCTGTTCCGATGCCACTCTGGGCGCGGGTCGGGACGCGGCCCCGTTGCCGAGCATCCACATCTTCGAGGCAAACATGTCGTTGTGCACGCCGTTGCTCCGCTCCGATCCTTCTCCCGCACACCAGTCGGTTTGCCTCAGCTTGCCTCTGATGTCTTTCTAATTGTGCGAATACATGACGGGCCGCCGTTCCGTTGCCGGACAGTAGAATCCCAGATCCCAGATCGTCGAAGAGGAGCACACCCGCTAAGGCCTCCACACGTCTTTGCTATGCTCCCGCGGCCAGGGCGAGGAGAGGCGGGTGAAAGAACATGCGGTGACCCCATGTTTGGTTTTGGCAATTGATGACAATCTCTATGGACTAATGGTTGCCTTGAGTTATATTTGAAGGGTTTGTCCATAGGCTTTTCTTGGAGTCCATTTGTTGGTCTCAAGGAGAGTTTGTGATGACCACGGTGCTATTAAGGAATTATCCAAAGATCGGTCATGTGAGTGTTGAGCTTATTGCAAGCATGTCTTGAAGAAGAAGATTGTGTGATCATTTATGTCTACCTTCAAGACATCATTCAAATGAAGAGAGTTAGAAAGATTCAAGGTTGATCAAGACTAAGTCAAGAGTGAATCAAGTTGATCAACTCACAAAGCGTAGAAGATGTATCGAGAGGGATCAAGTGATCCCATGGTATGGTAAGCATTGTCCATTGCACTTTGTGTACTAACCCATGGTCTATGTGAGAGTTCTATGTGGGGTTAGGTACGTGTCCATGGGCTTGCGTCAAGAGGCAGATATCATACAACCCATGGAAAGGATGACATCAAGTGGTGATCGTCATCAAGATTGCCGTGTGCAAGTTCAAGTGGAGCATCACGAAGAGATCAAGTGCTTGAATCTTGCCATCAATTGTGGTGTCAATGGACTTGTGAAGATGTGCCTAAGAGTGGCTCACCCATAGTGGACTATGGGGGAGCAATCATCTGATCTTCATCGAGCCGACCCAATCAAGAAAGGTGGTCCAACTTGACGGAGTCAAGATTGTCTTCATCTAGCTCAAGTGGACCATGTGCAAGGCAAATGTTTGCCCTTGATAGGTTTTCTATTTTACCGGTCTTGTGGTGGTAGTTGGGAGACCGAGTTATAGGATCGTTTGCCGTACTATCAAGGGGGGCTCTCAAGTTGGTAGCTTGATCGTATCGTTAGTAGAGAGCTCATACCATTGCATCCTTGCATCATGTTTCTTGGTTCTTGTTTGGTTATCTTTGTGAGTCTTAGAGCTTATGGTCATCTTGATGACAAGCTTGAGCTCATCAAAAATAGAGTTCGCATGCGTCTTCTATAATGTTTTCGGTGTTGGAGGTTTTACCGGTCTTATCCGATGAAGGGTTCTCACCATTTTTCTTATGGGACTTTTCTAATTTGCTTATTCTTGATATTTCTATCAAGATTGTGTTAGCCCATGTCGCTAGCTTTCCAACAAACTTGGTTTCGTTGAACTCGAAGTCCGTTTGCAAAAATTGTGTCTGTTTTGGTAAAGGCTGCAGTGGTACTACCGCGACTAGAGCGGATGTAATTTTTTACTACTGCTCCAGAGCAGTACTACCACGGCTCCTGAGCGGTAGTACCGCTCCAGAGCAGTACTACCGCGGCTCCTAAGCGGTAGTACCGCCCCAGACCAAAAGCTCGTGTTTTGCTCAGCGGAAGTAGGCACAGAAGTATTTTTTTAGTACCGCTCGCAAGCAGTAGTACCGCTACCATTTGGGGTAGTACCGTGAGGTCGAGCGGTAGTACTGTGAGGACGAGTGGTAGTACCGCTCCGGCGGTTCTACTGGCCTTTTGCCTCCTCGTTGTTGTTTTTCAAAGGGGTACTACCGCCCTAGCGGTAGTACTGCTCCTTGGAGCGGTAGTACCGCTCGGTGCGGGCTGTGAGCATAACGGTTGGATTTTTCCCCACCTATAAAAGGGGGTCTTCTTCCCCATTGAACCTCATCCTTTGAGCTCGTGTTCTTCCCCCATTGTTGACCTTCTTCGAGCTTGCTAACTCTCAATCCCTCCTATGATTCTTGCTAGTTCTTCAGGGAAAAGAGAGAGGAGATCTAGATTCATGTTTCCACCAATCACTTTCTCCTCTAAGTGAGGGGAACCCCTTGGACCTAGAGCTTGGAGTTCTTCGTGTTCTTCTTTCGTTCTTCCTCTCATTTTCCTCCCTAGCATTAGTTGCTTTTGTGGGATTTGGGAGACAAGGACTTGGGCACTCCGTGTGCCCTTGCCATTGCATTTGGTGCATCGGTTTGAGTTCTTCACGTGATACGTGGAAGTTACAAGTTGAGAAGCTTATTACTCTTGGGTGCTTGGTGCTCTTGAGCTTGTTCCTCTTGGGTGCTTGGGCGCCCTAGACGGTTGGTGGTGTTCGGAGCTCAATCATTGTGGTGTAAAGCTCCGGGAAAGTGTCGAGGTCTCCAATTAGGTTGTGGAGATCGCCACAAGCATTTTGACGGGTTTCGATGACCGCCACCAAGGGTTGCCAAAGTGTACGGGTTCGGTGACCGCCCCCAAGGGTTGCCATTTGTACGGGTTCGGTGACCGCCCTCAAGGGTCCCTTAGTGGAATCACGACATCTTGCATTGTGCGAGGGCGTGAGGAGATTACGGTGGCCCTAGTGGCTTCTTGGGGAGCATTGTGCCTCCACACCGCTCCAAATGGAGATTAGCATCCGCAAGGGTGTGAACTTCGGGATACAGCGTCGTCTCCGTGTGCCTCGGTTATCTCTTACCCGAGCCCTTTACTTATGCACTTTACTTTGTGGTAGACATATTGTTCTTTGTCGTATATCTTGTTATCACATAGTTGCTTATCTTGCTTAGCATAAGTTGTTGGTGCACTTAGGTGAGCCTAGTTGTTTTAGGTTTTGTGCTTGACAAATTAACCGCTAGGTTTATTCCGCATTTTTTCAAGCCTAAACCGTAATTATTTTAAAGCACCTATTCACCCCCCCTCTAGGCGACATCCTCGATCTTTCAATTGGTATCAGAGCCTCGTCTCTCTTTGTTGGGCTTAACCGCCTAGAGAGTAAAGATGTCGAGTAGGGGTTTAGGATTCTCTGACACTCTTAGTTTTGATGGCACAAATTTTGATGTTTGGGTAATTCGAATGCTTAATCTCTTTAGGGTCATGGACCCAAATTTAGAGCAAATTGTAGATATGGGTTTTTCTCCTCCAAAGGATCCCCAAAGCTTATCTTTAGAGGATGAGAAAAACTCTTATCTCAATGCTCAAGCTTCTAATGTGCTTTTCGATGCTTTGAGCAATGTAGTTATATTTCAACTCATGCCGTTCCGGGATGCTCATGAGTTATGGACAAAGCTTCAAGATAAATATGGTGTGTCCAAGATTTGTGGGGATGGTTGTTCTCCCTCCACCTCCGGTCGTATAGTCTTCTCAACTTCTTCTACTTCACCTACATGTGGTTTGCCACAAGGTAATGATATGGTCAGTAGTGTTGGTCATTGCAATGATGATAGTATGCTTATTGTGGATGATCCTTCATCACTATATTATTGCAATGCTCCCTCTTTGGGCTTTAACACTTCGAGCACTCCAAATGTTTCACATGCTTGTGTTGATAGTCCTTGCATATCATGTAGAAATTGCTTGACTAAATATCATGATGATATGCTTGCTATGTCTTGTTGCCATGATAAAAATGCATCTATTTCCTCGAATTGTTGCGCTAACAATGTAGAGGAAACCGAACACTCCATGGAACAAGATGTGGTGTTTAATGGTGCCTCAAGGGATCCTACATCATCATGTATTGCTTTTTGCCTTATGGCTAAGGCGTCAAAGGTATCTCCTACTTTGTACCCCAATATGTCTCTTGATGATGATGTTGATGCTAATGATGATGAGGATATTGATGAAGAGAATGATAATGTTGCCTCCTTAAAAATTAAGGGGGAAATGGTTTTTAAAGCTCTTCATAAAAATAAAATTGCTCGTTCCAACTTCATGAAATTATGTCCATTGCTATTTAGAGCAAGAAATATATTGATGAGTTGGAATCTCGTCTTGAGGAGCATGAGGCCACCATTGAGAAAATGGAAGCTCATGGGCGTGATTACACAAATGAGATCGCGGAGCTATCTCAAGCTCTTGAACATGAACAAACCACCTCCGAATCTCTTGAGGAGACTTTTGCTCTAGAATTATCTAGAGTGAGGGAATCTCATGATAGAGCTCTTGAGGTGGCCAATGATTTCAAAACTAAAAATTCTAAGCTTGAAGTTTCTCATGCTAGACTCCTTGAGGATTTTGAGCACCTCGAAAATGGCTCAAGGGTCATCAAGGGTGAGCTCATCAAACTCACCGAGTCTCATGCCCAACTTGAAGCTTCTTATTTAAAAGAGCTTGCCAAGTTGTCCTCTCCTATTGTTGTAAATGATGATGCTTGTGCTACTAACTCTATTACTTGTGAAGCATCCATATTGAAGGAGAATGTTGAGCTACGGGCTCAACTTGAGGTGCTATCTAGCAATTATGGGAAATTGGAAGAAAGTCATGAAAAGCTCTCAAGCTCTCATGATGATCTTCTATTATCCCATAATGTGCTAAAGATAGCTCATGAGGCCATGATTGCTAAGGTAACATCTAGTGAGCCTCATGTGGATACTAGCACTACTTCTAGTAAAAATACTATATTGCCATGTGCTAGTCCTTGTAATTCATCTACTCACAATGTTGGTACATCTTATGATGAATTGATTTCCTTGCCTTGTTGCTCTAACGGTGAAGCTTATACTTCCTCTAGTACTTGTGTTGAGACTAACCATGTAGAGGAAATCAAAGAGCTCAAGGCCCAAGTCACTTCTTTGAAGAAAGACTTGGAAAAGAGTCATGAAGAGAAATCCACACTCAACAATATCTTGAGTGTGCAAAAATCCCCCAATGACAAAGGTGGACTTGGATTCAACTCCAGTAAGAAGAAGAAGTCCAAGAGAATCAAGAAGAAGGGCCAAGAACAAGTCAAGAATTCGGCCAAGATTATTTGCTTCAAGTGCAAAATTGAAGGGCATCATGTTAGATCTTGCCCATTGAAGAAGAAGGTCATTAGTGACAAGCAACAAGGGAAGCGGCTACAAGTGCATTCTCATGCTCAACCTCAAGTTGAAGAAAGGCCTCTTCCCAAGAAGACTCAAGCTAATGCTTCTCAAATTGAGAAATCAAGTGAGAAGAAAGTGAAGAGTAGACGTTGCTTTCTATGTCGTGAGAAATGTCACCTCGCTTCTTCATGCACTACTGGTAAATTATCCAACCTAATTGTTATTGATGATGTCTATTCTCTTGGGAAGGATAAGTTTGGCAATGTGTTTGCCAAGTTTGTTGGTACTCAAAGCGGTTTGAAGCAAAGAACCATTTGGGTAGCCAAGCCTATTGTGACTAACCTCTTAGGACCCAACTTGGTTGGGGACCAACAAGCACAAACTTGATCAATAGGTGTTATTGGAGGGCATTGGAGACTTGGCTACATTATGAAGAATTAAGGGGACTTCATCATTATTTTTGTCTCAAGCCAAGTCAGTTGGATTATCAAGTTTCTATCTTATATCCAATGTGCCTCCTTGCGGTAATTTGTACTTAAATTGTTTACTTTGAAAGTTACTTGCCCCCTTGCATGTTTGGTTTTGTTCCTTGCATGTGTTTGTATATGTTGCGCTTCCAACTTGCTTATCTTGAGCAATCAAGTATGTGTGTGTTGGTTTGCACATCATGTACGTGTGTGTCGTGCGTTGAGCCTTTATGCATCTTGTTTATTTCTTAGTTGGCTCTTATGAGAGATTAATGGAATATCCCATTATGGGGAAGTGATGTGCTTTGTGCACCTCACTATCCTATAATTGTGTGTACATGAGTAATACCATCTAGTGTTGACATTTCAAGATTATCTAGTCGCTATATGGTATGTCTTCTCATGAGAATTCAAATTCTAATAGTCCATTAATTATCTCTTGTCGGATCCTTTTATGTGCCTCTTGCTTATCCTTAATTGGTATCACATTATGGGAGAGTAATATGCTATGTGCATATTACAAGCCTAGAAAATGTGTACATTTGAGATATTGTCACCTCGAATTGATATTGTAAATTATCTTGTTCCTAGGTGACATGTTAGCTCTACAAGTTGCAATTTGCTTGTGTGTGGTGTGAAAATGATGTTGGATATCCTTGATATCTACCACCGGGAATTCTTTCCATCTACTTCTTGTCTTTTGACAATTGGTAGTCACTTATGTGTGGTAGAATTTATTGATCATCTTTACATTGGCTTTTGTTTTACTTGCCTTTTCTCTTGCCAAGGATTGTGTCAACTCCCATTGTCTTCCATACCACTTGTGGATCTTGTTTATTTCTTATTCTTGTCTAGTGTTTTCTAGATATAGTGAAAGCGGTGATCCCACCTTGTGCATTTTGTATTCAAATACAAATCCTATATAATGCACAACTCGTGGGGGAGCTATTCTATTTTCTTTAGAACACTCTTCTTGTGATCCTTATCAAGTGTGTTTTGGTGGAAGGCAAGCCATTTCTTTTTGGTACTTTGTGCCTTCATGAAACTTTGTTGAGATCTTGGTTTGTTTGGAACCATCCTCTCTTAGGGAGTTTGACATCTTTAGTTTAGTGTGTATCAATAGATATCTCATTCCTTGATGTATCTTTAATGATATCTTCCAAGTGATGATTTCTCCATTTGGTATCCTTTTCACTTTGCATTTCTTTGTCTCTTGGTTTCGGGTTTTGAAAGTCTTGAGCATGCATGTTTACTTTATGTATTTCATTTGGCATGCTTTCTTTCTTTGACTCAATATATAGGGGAAACTCCACCTAGTCTCAATTTGGATGAGATGTGCATGAAATTCATTTTCATATCTATATGCACATATTTATGTGGAGTTTGTCCTATGTATTGGTGTTTCTAACTATTTGGTCCCGATGAGTTTGGGTACCGTTTAGTTTGTGTTGTTCTTCTAGGAACATTTGGAGATGCATTGGATGCTCGGCTCACTCACAAGAAAGGTGTTGCACCATGTGCTTGTTGGAGTCAAGATAGGATGATCAATGAACTACTTTGTACCTTTAATTGGTATCTACTACATCCTTCCAATGTTATCTCAGTAACAAGTATCTTCATATACTTCATGCACACATTTCTTGCATCAACCTTGTGTAGGTTGTATCATGTCATGTTATCCATTCTTTCTTGTGATACTTGTTTCCTTTCTCAAAGCATCCCAACAATGATGTATTGTTGCTAGTTGTGATGTCTTTGATGTTCGTGTGGTTCATTTATATACAATAAGACCATATCTAGCCATGTGCTATGCTCTCAAGCAAATATCTTATTGGTATATGTATGACTTCCTTTTGGATATCTTGTTCCTTCATGTTGTAACTATTTCGGGTGTACATCCTTCTTTGTAGATATATATCATCATGATTTCGTCTACCTAGAACATTATACACTTGAGAGAAATTACATCTCTAGATGATATCCTTTCTTTCACGTCCACTTTGTCTCTCTTTTGTTATTTCTTTGGTGGCTCCATGAAAGCTTTTGCCTTGAGTGTGTGTCGTATCTCACTGCATCTTGATGCACTCTTGTGTGGTGAAGATTTTTTTTCCTCTTGCTTATCTCTACGAGGCTTTTGCCATCTTAATTGGTATCCCTCGTCTTGATGAGGACTTCATCTTCTTTCCTCACCATGGGTGGTCGCAAGCTTTGTTGCTAATTCTCTTTTTAGTGAGCTTGTGAACCCATTTGCTAGTTGGGTGTGTGTGGGGACGACATGTCATGCACCGTGTATCTCATTTATCCAAGACTATGTTGATGCTTATGCTCATCCTTACATTAGTCTTCTCAAGTGCATTGCCTTGACTCGCACACATCATTTTGGTTGAGCACTTTCTTAAGTTGCCTCTTTTACTTGTTGCTCAACCATGTGTTTGTTCCAAGTACTAGGCTGTGTTTCCTATATGCTCACTTGCACTTGTTGTAAGTTTCTATTGATTTTGGGGGAGCTATGATCCTATTTTGTGCACTTTGTATCCAAATACAAATATTCTTATGCGTGCGCAAATCATGGGGAGCTTCTCTAGTTTCTTTAGAACACTCCTTTGCTCATATCATAATATCATTTATTCATGTGGGTCGTAGGATCTTTGGACTAGTTGGTTCAATTGATATCCTTTGATTGCTTGCTTTAATTGGTATCGTTTAATTGCTTGAGTGCTTGTTTCTCTCTTTGTTATGCCTTTGTGGCATATCATTCTTTTGGCAATCTTTGGGCCTCAATATAGTTTGTCTTCCTCCAAGTATTTACCGTTGGATATGTGTATTGCATTCCACTCTCAAGTTGAGAAATACACAATTTATGGAGGAACACAAGTTATATTGGCCTTCTAAGCCTTTCGCTCATTTTGGCAATCGATGCCAATGGGGGAGGAGTTTCAGAGAGTTTTGTGGAGAAGTCTTCTGAGTTTTCTCCTTGCTTTGGTTTTGGTTCCTAAGCATTTGCATCTCATTCTCATGCATCATTGCTTGTTGCATTGCATGGTGATGCATAATTCCTTGTATAAACTCTCTTGAAATTGATTGTCATCAATTACCAAAATGGGGGAGATTGAAAGAACATGCGGTGCCCCCATGTTTGGTTTTGGCAATTGATGACAATCTCTATGGACTAATGGTTGCCTTGAGTTATATTTGAAGGGTTTGTCCATAGGCTTTTCTTGGAGTCCATTTGTTGGTCTCAAGGAGAGTTTGTGATGACCACGGTGCTATTAAGGAATTATCCAAAGATCGGTCATGTGAGTGTTGAGCTTATTGCAAGCATGTCTTGAAGAAGAAGATTGTGTGATCATTCATGTCTACCTTCAAGACATCATCCAAATGAAGAGAGTTGGAAAGATTCAAGGTTGATCAAGACTAAGTCAAGAGTGAATCAAGTTGATCAACTCACAAAGTGTAGAAGATGTACCGAGAGGGATCAAGTGATCTCATGGTATGGTAAGCATTGTCCATTGCACTTTGTGTACTAACCCATGGTCTATGTGAGAGTCCTATGTGGGGTTAGGTATGTGTCCATGGGCTTGCGTCAAGAGGCAGATATCATACAACCCATGGAAAGGATGACATCAAGTGGTGATCGTCATCAAGATTGCCGTGTGCAAGTTCAAGTGGAGCATCACGAAGAGATCAAGTGCTTGAATCTTGCCATCAATTGTGGTGTCAATGGACTTGTGAAGATGTGCCTAAGAGTGGCTCACCCATAGTGGACTATGGGGGAGCAATCATCTGGTCTTCATCGAGCCGACGCAATCAAGAAAGGTGGTCCAACTTGAGGGAGTCAAGATTGTCTTCATCTAGCTCAAGTGGACCATGTGCAAGGCAAAGGTTTGCCCTTGATAGGTTTTCTATTTTACCGGTCTTGTGGTGGTAGTTGGGAGACCGAGTTATAGGATTGTTTGCCGTACTTCAAGGGGGGCTCTCAAGTTGGTAGCTTGATCGTATCGTTAGTAGAGAGCTCAAACCATTGCATCCTTGCATCATGTTTCTTGGTTCTTGTTTGGTTATCTTTGTGAGTCTTAGAGCTTATGGTCATCTTGATGACAAGCTTGAGCTCATCAAAAACGGAGTTCACATGCGTCTTCTATGATGTTTTCGGTGTTGGAGGTTTTATCGGTCTTATCCGATGAAGGGTTCTCACCATTTTACTTATGGGACTTTTCTCGTTTGCTTATTCTTGATATTTCTATCAAGATTGTGCTAGCCCATGTCGTTAGCTTTTCAACAAACTTGGTTTCGTTGAATTCGGAGTCCGTTTGCAAAAGTTGTGGCAGTTTTGGTAAAGGCTGCAGCGGTACTACCGCGACTAGAGCGGATGTAATTTTTTACTACCGCTCCAGAGTAGTACTACCGCGGCTCCTGAGCGGTAGTACCGCTCCAGAGCAGTACTACCGCGGCTCCTAAGCGGTAGTACCGCCCCGGACCAAAATCTCGTGTTTTGCTCAGCGGAAGTAGGCACAGAAGTATTTTTTAGTACCGCTCGCAAGCAGTAGTACCGCTACCATTTGCGGTAGTACTATGAGGTCGAGCGGTAGTACCGTGAGGACGAGCGGTAGTACCGCTCCGGCGGTTCTACTGGCCTTTTGCCTCCTCGCTGTTGTTTTTCAAAGGGGTACTACCGCCCTAGCGGTAGTACCGCTCCTTGGAGCGGTAGTACCGCTCTGTGTAGGCTGTGAGCATAACAGTTGGATTTTTCCCCACCTATAAAAGGGGGTCTTCTTCCCCATTGAACCTCATCCTTTGAGCTCGTGTTCTTCCCCCATTGTTGACCTTCTTCGAGCTTGCTAACTCTCAATCCCTCCTATGATTCTTGCTAGTTCTTGAGGGAAAAGAGAGAGGAGATCTAGATCTACGTTTCCACCAATGACTTTCTCCTCTAAGTGAGGGGAACCCCTTGGATCTAGAGCTTGGAGTTCTTCGTGTTCTTCTTTCGTTCTTCCTCTCATTTTCCTCCCTAGCATTTGTTGCTTTGGTGGGATTTGGGCGAGAAGGACTTGGGCACTCCGTGTGCCCTTGCCATTGCATTTGGTGCATCGGGTTGAGTTCTCCACATGATACGTGGAAGTTACAAGTTGAGAAGCTTATTACTCTTGGGTGCTTGGTGCTCTTGAGCTTGTTCCTCTTGGGTGCTTGGGCGCCCTAGATGGTTGGTGGTGTTCGGAGCTCAATCATTGTGGTGTAAAGCTCCGGGCAAGCGTTGGGGTCTCCAATTAGGTTGTGGAGATCGCACCGAGCATTTTGACGGGTTTTGGTGACCGCCCCCAAGGGTTGCCAAAGTGTACGGGTTCGGTGACCGCCCCCAAGGGTTGCCATTTGTACGAGTTCGGTGACCGCCCTCAAGGGTCCCTTAGTGGAATCACGGCATCTTGCATTGTGCGAGGGCTTGAGGAGATTACGGTGGCCCTAGTGGCTTCTTGGGGAGCATTGTGCTTCCACACCGCTCCAAACGGAGATTATCATTCGCAAGGGTGTGAACTTCGGGATACATCGTCGTTTCCGTGTACCTCGGTTATCTCTTACCCGAGCCCTTTACTTATGCACTTTACTTTGTGGTAGACATATTATTCTTTGTCGTATATCTTGCTATCACATAGTTGCTTATCTTGCTTAGCATAAGTTGTTGGTGCACTTAGGTGAGCCTAGTTGTTTTAGGGTTTGTGCTTGACAAATTAACCGCTAGGTTTATTCCGCATTTGTTCAAGCCTAAACCGTAATTATTTTAAAGCGCCTATTCACCCCCCCTCTAGGCGACATCCTCGATCTTTCAATTGGTATCAGAGCCTCGTCTCTCTTTGTTGGGCTTAACCGCCTAGAGAGTAAAGATGTCGACTAGGGGTTTAGGATTCTTTGACACTCTTAGTTTCAATGGCACAAATTTTGATGTTTGGATAATTCGCATGCTTAATCTCTTTAGGGTTATGGACCCAAATTTAGAGCGAATTGTAGATATGGGTTTTTCTCCTCCAAAGGATCCCCAAAGCTTATCTTTAGAGGATGAGAAAAACTAATATATGTGTCTGAATTTCCCATGCCTTTGCAGCAGCGTAGATGCTTTTTCGGTTGGACATAAAGCAACATATATCATTTTAGCTTATACAATATGATTTTGATTTGTTTTTCTTACACAAGTGCTTGATTAGTTATCTCTCTCTCTCTAATTTTCTCATGCCTTCTTTGCAATATTGTTGAAGCATGCTAAATTATTATTAGGCACATGTATGTTGTGATCTTTTATCTATGCTATTTTTTCTTTGTCCCTTCATGCCTTGCAAAATGCACCCTATTCTTTCTTCGATGCTTTTTCTTACACTTATATTTTTCTAGCAGAATGTGGCGAAGATTTCAGTAGATATGTTGTTTTGATGCTTATCCGAAAAGAATAGGCTCTAGAAGCTCAGGTCAGTGCTTTGAATTTTAAAGAATTATTTCATGTTTGAATGTGATATAATGTTCACATCTTATTTCGATTCGTTATTACTTTCAGAACTACATGTAAGATTGGTTTTCGTCCATGCAGCAAGAGGGAAAATTTTCCAAGCAGTTCCATACAATTAACATTGATGGCCACCGATTCATTTATTTATTTCTGAGACCCCATAACTGAATTGAGACTTTTTCCTATTGATTCTGTTGGGGATTCTCTCTGTAATTTAAGTTCTCAATGTTGATGTAGTTGCTTGATGCTTTAGGATACATCATGCTTCACAAGTCAAACACGCTTCAGTTAGTTTTACTTAGTTTTATTATAATACTTCCATATTGTAATGTACATTATTGTTGTCATTAAGTCAGTTTCATGTTGTTTGAAATACGAAGTTGCAAATTTAAAGACCATCATTTTGTGGTTAGCTCTATCAATTTCAACATTTCTAACCAAAGGTTTTTTATAATAGATAACAGAAAATTTACACATCAATGAGAATGATTTTTCATATATATGGAGTGCTAGGGATCAAGACAAATTGTAACACCAAGCCACATATCACGAGTATTTGAAGAATTTTTTTATCCGCATTCTTAATATTGTTTCCTTTGTATATATGAGACATATATGGCATTCTTTTTGCACCTGCAGCAACCCACAAGGCACCTAGAATATTTTTTTCTTTATATTTTGATGTTGCTCAATATCCTATAATTGTTGTCTCTAACCTATGAATATGTATTTACGCATTTTGTCCCGCAGCAACGCGCGGGGTATCATCTAGTTAGTAATTAAGAAGTACCCCTGCAAAGGTCACTCTAACCTTTCAGGTTGCGACAAGTGTTGCATTGTTGCAACCTGGAAGTTTTTCTTTTTTTGTTGTAAAAAAGTTTTATCTCTTAAATTGTGTGTGCAAACTGCAAACCATTTTCGCCGTCTGATATCACGCGTTGATCTTCAAAACTAGATCTCATGTTAATAGGTTTTGACGATCTTTTTTTATGAAAAAATGAGCCAGAAGCATGATTTTCACCTACACTTTTATCAATTTCCAAGAGGCACAAATGCAAAACAAATTTGTGTCTCTTGCGGAATAAAAAACACGTTTTCCCCTTTCCGCGAGGCACAATTATGCCTCCTCGAGAAGCAAATCTATGCCTCTCACGAAAGAAGAAAAAAACGTGTTTTTCCCTTTTCGAGAGTGCCTCTCGCGAAAAAATGAGTCTTTTTATTTTTCCGAGAGGCACAGTTGTGCCTCTCACGATAGCAAAGTTTTGCCTCCACGAGAAAATCTATGCCTCTTGATGGAAGAAGAAAAACGTGTTTTTTTTCCTTTCGAGGGGCATAGCAATGCCTCTTGGGAAAACAAACCCGTGCCTCCACGGAAGTAAATTTGTGCTTCCTGTGAAAGAAAAAAAAATGTTTTTTCTCTCTTTACGAGTTGTGCCTCTCGGTTGAAGAAACTGGTTTTTTTTCGTTTCCGAGAGGCACAGTGCCTCTCACGGAAGTAAACCCGTGTCTCCACGAGAAGCAAATGTGTGTCTCTCGTGAAAGACAAAAATGCATTTTTTTCGTGCAATTTCCCCATTTTTTTTCCAAAGCCTTGGGAGAATCGGGCAAAACCACAAAAAATCCTTCTAAAACCGGAAAAACACGTAAACATAAATTTAAAATATCCAAAGGAAGCACCCATCATGCGACATGTGGTGGCGGCTGAGAGTGCGCCATTTGGCGTGCTCTCGGCCCACCAAAATTAACCCTTGAGGGGCTCCCGCAAAGGGATACCCCTCAGTTAGTTGCTCTCCTACGACTAGCTATAAGCAAGACATAGGGGTGCCCTAACCTACATACACCATGTGGAATTTCCCTTGTGAAACTTATTGCTTGCAATGGGCGCCGAAATTTCCTATTTACACCATTATCCGGCAATTTTCCGGTGTTTCGCAGTCGTGCGAACCGGGATGGGTCTGCTCATTTTTCAAACATAGTGTAGATTGAGAGCATATCATGTTTTGGGAACCTTCTAAAAGGTTACTGACCATATTTGCCATTTTGTATTTACCGTTACTTTGGCTTTTCTCTTCTTTTCATTTATCAGTTTATTTTTCTTTTACATAAAGGTCCCCTTTTATTTTTTTTGGATTCTCAAAAAATGTTTCAGATTTTAGACAAATGTTGACATAACTTAAATAAGTATGCGAATTAAAAAAGTGTTTGCAATTTTCAAAAAGTTCATGAAATTGCAAAAGGTTTGTGCAAATTAAAGAAAAAGAAAGAAAAAATACAAAAGAGAAATAAAAATAAAAATAGGAAAAAGAAACAAAACAAAGTAAACCCAGCTCGGAAAAATCCAAAGAAACTAGCCCTAGAAACTTGTCCGACCCGCTTAGGACATAGCAAAACCGCGTAGGAATAGAGCTGAATTTGGTGCGTTATGCGCCAAATAGCATTTGCTATTCATTTTGGTTATGTTAAACAAAAAATTGTGCAACTAATACAACAGGTTTGAATATCACCTAGGAACAACCTAGGGAATTTGTCCTCATCACTTCTTCGTGATAGGGTCGACGGCAAAAATGATGCTTTTCGGATATCTCATAGATGAGGTGACGGTTACCTAATTCCTTTGCAGTGTCGGCAGTCGATGTGGGCTCAAAGGTTTTGAGGGACGTAGGATCGACACTCTTTGATCCAAAACGAGAAGGCAAGGGCCCTCTCGGGTGGCAACCTTGTGGGCATGGCTGCTGTGTTGGGATGTTTCAGCCAAGCCTTTGTTCAATTTATTCGGCTTCCCCAAGCTCGATTCTTTCTTCTTGTAAGATCACTGGCAATGTCAAACTTGTGTCCCTATTTTTGGTACTTTCTCTGTGTTCCGAGCCACCGATCCTAAGCTAGTCGTGAAGCGCCCGTGGAGAGAGGTTGCTCCCAAGGGTAGACATCTTAGCGGTGCTCGCATCCGGGTGCATAGAGATGCCCAGAGAGTCATGGTCGGTGATGTTTGCTTACAGCCAAAAGATGCTTGATTTAGCATAGTTGTGCTTTGTGTTCCTTTGTTTGGCTTGTCATTTGATCTGCTTGTAAGAGTTTTTATATATCGTCAGGCCGTTTTGACTTTATTAATTTAAAGTAGGGTTATAAAACCTTAAGAAAATGCAAATATGCAATGGCAAGGGTAGAGTTTCTGCTTCACACGTAATATAAATCACACATTTGGAAGATGAACGGTTAAGCAATGTATCTTCAAAGAGTAATGCTACATCTACGTGATGTTTTTTTATGCATATGCTGATTTGGAGGACTATCATTAGTTGGGGGGTCAAGGAAAGAAAACCTATGTGTCACATAAAGGTGCGGTTCGGTGTGTCTTAAGCAAGGCAAGGGAGGGTGTGCTCGACGGTGGTGGAGATCGGATGCACTAGTAGCAAGCGGAGCTGGCGGAGAGAACCAAGGCGACGTCTCGGTGGTGAGGTGCTTACGAGAGTGAAAGGAGAAAGGGGCGAAATCTTTGGGATAAACACGAAAATGAGAGAGTTATGGGGATAGTTGGAGCTGGGTGCGTGGTATTTGGGTGCTTTGAGTAAAATACACAAAACCATCACTTTAGCGTCATAGCTCTGGGAAACCACCACTTTACAAAACGTGACACTTTGCACCGCACCGAAAATTTCACACTGGTGAAAAACACTGAACCAAAATTTAATCTTGTTTTGACATCTCCGATCACGCGCGGGCCAAGAACGGTGAAGGCGCGCCGCTAACAGCCATTAGCTGTCGTCTTTTTATTTTGTGCTCATGACGAAGCTGCTGAGTCGGGCCGACGCGTGAGGGAGGGGTAGTTTACTGGGCTGGACGCGTTTGGGCTGCTGGGTTGGGCCGACGCGTGAGGGAGGGGTAGTTTATCTGGCCTGGCGCATTTGGGCTTGTTCGACTATTCTCGTTTTGTGGGGGAGGGGTAGTTCTATCAATTGACTGCCCGTTCGGTTTCTCCAGAAAAACCCAGTCTCCACATGCAAACTACATTCATTCACCCCCTTGCACAGATAACCACCACTCCACAACCTCTCCATCCAGCTCATCTCCTTCCAATCACGAAAAAGCAAAGAAAACCCCCCATTGCACCATGGCATTTGGCATCGGATGGGACCAGGCGCTGCAGGAGATCTTCGACGGGGACATCACCAAGCTCTCCTACGCGCGTGCGCTGAGGGCGGCCGCCAACCATGAGGAGTATGCCCGATTGCCAGACCTCCATCGCCCACTGATCGAGAACCTGGTCTGGGCGATGGGAGAGGCCAGGGATTCCCTTGATCCATACCAGAGGGCACGCTGGTACATGTACCAGAAGCGCGACCAACTCCGCGTGGACTACGGGTTCGACAGGGTGGTGCTAGTGCTGTCCCTTGCTCCTCTGATGGAGATGGAGTCGCCGCAGACGGAGCAGCAGGTGCTGGTGGAGGCGCCCAGATGGAGCAACAACAAATGGAGGTGGAGACAAGCACAAGCAGCGGGAGGAAGAAGTAGCTTCACATCATGGGACCAGTTTGCCGATCTCTCTGTCTTCTGAAGCTACAACAAGAGCTGCAGTAAGAGTGAGTCTGATGCAACACTATCCTTGTTAATTTCTGCAGCAAGATCTGGACCAATATATGAGTTCAGTTAGTTTCTGAACTTAGTAGTGTGCTTGCGTCCGAAGAACTTGAACTATGTGTGCTATCTATCTAAACCTATCTATGATATCCTATCTCTCTATCTATCTATCTATCTATGTTTGCATTTGAATGTCTGTGCTCATATTATCTGAATGTTTATGCTCATATTATGTGAATGTTTGTGCTCACACTATCAGAATGACTCTGCTCATATTATCTGAATATTGGTGCTCAAACTACCTAAATATTGGTGCTCAAACTATGTGAATATTGCTGCTCACACTATCTGAAACTTTGGTCTCTAGGTTTCAATGCATAGATCTATAGGTGGCTCTAGGTGTCAATGCAAAGGTAAAACGTTATGAAACATAAAATTCTTCAATTTTGTAGCATAGTTTGATTTAATAAAGTGTGAACATTGCAAGTCTAAACATTGCAAGTCTGAATATTTCAAGTTCTCTCCTAGTTAGGTAGACTTGTTGCCTTTAGTCAATTCAGGTTGAACATTAAATTGAACACACCTACTGAAACTTAACATCAGTCAAATCACTTAAATCCATGTACACCGACTCACTCCACTCCTTCTGCGGTCAACTTGTCTACTACATCACTCAACCCAATTTTAACTCATGTATCACTTCACAACACCATGCAAATTTTAGCAATGGCATTTAGTGTCAGTTTCATTTAGTGCACAAGTATAATTCAACTATATCTATCAATTAGTGATTAACTAACCCTACAGTAATTAACCATTGAAACCCTAGAATCCAGTCAACTAGGATATGAAATTTCAGTGAAAAACGGTAAGATTCAGTTAACTAGGTTCAGTAAACAACTAGGTTCAGTTAACAAGATTCAGTTAACAACTAGGTTCATTCAAGAACTAGGCTCAGTTAACAAGGTTCAGTTAACAACTAGGTTCAGTTAACAAGATTCAGTTCACAACTAGGTTCAGTTACAAAATTCAGATAACAACTAGGTTTAGTTAATTAGATTCACTTAACCACTAGGTTCAGTTAATTATGTTTAGTTCACAACTAGATTCTGTCACAAACAACAAGATACAGTTAACTGAATTCAGTTCACAACAAGGTTCAGTTAACAAAAAAATTGCTCCAATTCCACCAAACCAAACCCTATTTTCCAAATATGGAACACAAGCAGTGATTTGCTAACAGATAGAGGGAGGCAGCTCACTTAGAGCTCGACTAGCACCATTTGACTGCAGATAAAAAAAAATTGCTCCAAATCTGGCCAATTTGACTGTAGCTCAGTAAATATGTTGTCGCCACACAATCTTTCCCCTACCACGCCGGCCAGCCAAGGTGATTCGCTCTATTCACCACACCTTGTCCCCCACAACTCCTCCGCCTATGGATCCAGAGCTGCCATCGCCGCCATGCTCATGAGAGAAAGGAGGGGGGGGGGGGGGGGGAGAGAGAGAGAGAGAGAGAGAGAGAGAGAGAGAGATAGAGAGAGAGATGGGAGAGAGGGAGGGGAGCGAGGGGCGGTCTGGTCGCTTCGGACAGAGCAGTGAATGGCCGTTAGTGGCGCGCCGTCACCGTTATCGGCCCGCGCGTGATCGGCCACGTCAAAACGAGATCAAATTTTGGTTTAATGTTTTTTGCCACCGGGTGCGATGCAAAGTGTCACGTTTTATAAAGTGGTGGTTTTCCAAAAGATATGACGTTAAAGTGATGGTTTTATGCATTTTACTCAGGCGTTCGTTGATTTTTCAATGTGCTCTCCACCGGGTGATAGGTGTGCAAATTAACGGCAATGGATCAATCTGATGTTTGCCTCTTTTCAGACGTATAACAAGAAGTGTTTCCCTACATAAAGACCACTTGATCTTCTTGAACAAATACTCTCATTGTTTCGCATCGAGCCATGCAACTTTATGGCGTAAGGAGTAGAAAAATGAAATAAAAAATCAACTTCACAGACCGTTGACTCGCGCAACCAAAATCAAATTCAAAATGCTACGTACATAAGATCAGCCTCTCGCTCGTTCCATCAAACGACGCGATAGAACTTGGAGGGCTGGAGCTCGGAGGTGAAGTTGAAGTACTTGAGCGTGATGGACCACCTCAAGTTGTTCTTGAGCCGGTGCACGGCGATGGTGTCCGGCACGAGCTCGTGCGCGCAGGGGGCGCCTCGCTGCGGGAAGTCGTACATGGCCGGCTTCACGTCCACCCGGTTCTTGGCCTTCCCGGCGCCGCTGAACCAGGAGTAGAGCGTCCTGTCCTCCGGCCCGACCGTGTGGTTCCTGATCTGGTCCGCCGCCGCCACGATCCACTCCACGAGGTCCCACGAGATGACGTACCCCATGCCGGACATGTACTCGTTCCACCCGCGCACGTAGTCGCACGGCACCATGCAGCCGTAGTAGAGGTCCTCCCTCGGAGCGCGGCCCAGCGACTCCGCCAGCTGCGGCAGCCGGAAGAAGGTGTCGTCGTCGGCCTTCATCACGAAGTCGTACGCCCCGTCGCCGAAGAGCGCCGGGACGCTGGAGAAGTAGGAGTGCGTCTTGCCGTTGTCCATGTTCTCCGGGCAGTCCAGCTCCACCACGTCGCCGTACCGCATCGCCTCCAGCGCCACCAGCAGGCGCTGCTCGTCCGACTCGATCCGGCAGAAGAAGAAGCGGACGTCGACGCGCGCCGTCAGGTTCGCCTGCTGGAGCGCGTACACCGTGCGGAGCAGGTGCCGCCGCTCATACCGGCTCGGCAGGGTCAGCACGCCCATGAGCAGCCGGAAGTCCGGGGCCGCCTGCGCGACGACGTGGTGCGCCGCGACACTGATGCCGTTGGCGCCGTCGGGGCAGCCGGCGCCGGCCAGCGACGATTGAAGGGCGAACTCGTTGGGGTACACGACCATGAGCACGGCGGCGAGGAGCGCGAGGGGGAGCAGGAGGAGCGTCGCCGTCGAGACGGATGGCGTCGGTGTGGGGAGCTTCCTGTGCTGCGATTTCATTGCGAACGGTGTGCGCCACTCTGCGATTTCTGAACAGGGCTTGCACGGTGCAAAACCAGTTGATATGCAGAGGAGTAGAGTACGACGCAGCGAGAGGTGCAGCGGAAGCATTCTGCCCCGTGAACGGCGACGGTGTACGCCTCCTGTCTTTGCGTGAAGTATGGAGGTATGACCTTGGGATTTGCTTCGTCTTGGCTCAAAGTCGACCTTAGCTCGCGCGTGGCAACGGTGGCTTCCCTGAAATGACGGGCACTTCATGTTCTGAGATCTTTAATTTAGGCTATATTATTACAAGACATAGATTACCTGTAACTCGGCTTAGTGTAGTAGGCAACTAGGATTAAACTTAAACTAGGTTTACCCGACAATGATACCGTGGTTTCCTGTCAAAAGTGTGGTTGTTTATCTACTCCCAGGCTGATTGAAAGGGGCACAGATCAAGAGCAAAATCTCCAAGTGATAAGCACGTAACAATCTTTTGTTTGCGGAGAAAAACCTGGATTTACCATGAAAGTTCATGAGAAGTATGAAGCACCCTAAGCATAACAAAAATAAGAGGTCTCTTGACCATCGAACAATTTTTACCTCCGTCAAAACAAGCCTGCTCATTCATGTCCACCCTACCCTTCTGAAGCCGGCTTGACCTTGTCGATGACAGACGGGGAGTTTTCATGCACATGCCCCTAAGGACTAACGCCCTGGAGTCGCAATCATCTCCGTTGAACCCTTAAATCGATCCGAAGCACATGACACTGTGGAAAGTGGTGGAAGCGTTCCTTCTCTCCATACAGGGAGAGCCGCATGTCTTATATTGATATGGAACGAGAGACGTCTCGTGGCATTACAGATGCGATCGTAGGCTAATGATCGAGAGATACAATCGGGAGAAGAGATAGAAAGATAAGAGAGAATTAAAACAAACTCTATCTCTAACTACCGAAGATAAACATGATTCATATGTAACGTGACATGATGTTTAACACTCCCCCATAATCAAAACCGAACTAGGTTGAGATTACGCCAAAAATCTTCAAAACTTCTGGTTGGTAGTGCCTTTGTAAAACCATCTGCAATTTGATCCTTGGATGAAATGAATCTGATCTCTAATTCTTTGTTAGCAACTCGTTCCCTGACAAAATGAAAATCTATCTCGATGTGTTTGGTCCTGGCATGAAAAACTGGATTAGCAGACAAATAAGTTGCACCAAGATTATCGCACCAAAGACAAGGTGTTGGAGTTCTCAATATTCCCAACTCTTTCAGTATTGCTTGGATCCAAATGACTTCAGCTGTAGCGTTTGCCAGAGCTTTGTATTCTGCTTCAGTGCTTGACCTGGAGACAGTAACTTGTTTCTTTGCACACCAAGAGACTAGATTGGGGCCATGAAAGATTGCAAATCCCCCAGTGGACCTTCTATCATCCAAGCAACCAGCCCAATCCGCATCAGAGAAAGCACTAATTCCCATGGAGGATGATCGGTTGATGGAAAGACCCATACTGACAGTGTTCTTGACATACCGTAAGATGCGTTTTGCTGCTGTCCAGTGAGCTGTGGTAGGTGCATGCAAGAATTGGCAAACCTTGTTGACTGCAAATGAGATGTTAGGACGAGTAAGTGTTAAGTATTGAAGCGCACCAACTATACTTCTGTAACTGGTGCTGTCATCCTGATTCAGGAGTGTTCCCTCTGTGAGAGATAGTGTTTCTGAACTTGACAAAGGGGTCGGTGATGATTTACAATCCTGCATGCCAACTCTGCTCAACAAGTCAGTGACATATTTGCCTTGAGAAAGATGAATGCCATGATCAGTTTTCTTAACTTCAATGCCTAGAAAATAATGTAAGTCTCCCAAATCTTTGAGAGCAAATTCTGACCGAAGATCACTGAGTAAGGCTGTAATTGCTTCATTTGACGAGCTAGTCACAATTATATCATCAACGTAAATGAGAACAAAGATGGAAGTTTGAAACTTGTTGTAAATAAACAGAGAAGTGTCAGACTTTGATGGAACAAACCCAAGTGCTTACAACTTCATACTCAACCGAGAATACCAAGCTCTGGGGGCTTGCTTGAGTCCATATAGAGCCTTGTCAAGCTTACAAACATGAAAAGATGCATTTGGATCTGCAAACCCAGGAGGTTGTTTCATGTACACCTCTTCTTCCAGAACACCAGCTGGCGAAGACTCCACCCCCTGGAAACAGCAATGGAGAGCACAAGATGAATAGTGGCTGCTTTGACAACTGGACTAAACGTGTCCTCATAATCAATACCATACCGTTGCTTGAACCCCTTTGCAACTAAGCGGGCTTTGTAGCGATCAATGGTGCCATCGGATTTTCTCTTAACTCGATAGACCCATTTACAATCAATAAGATTTATACCTTGACGATGAGGGACTAAGTGCCACGTCTTGTTACGTTGCAACGCAGATATTTCTTCCTCCATTGCTTGTTTCCATCTAGTGTCCCCAAGAGCAGCAGCGAGCGACTTTGGTTCAGTGGACTCTCCTGTCAAACACGTGAGACCATACTTGGAAATATTTTTGTAATTAAGGCAATTAATAACTCCCTGTTGCAACCTGGTTCGTGTAGAATGGACTCCAGGAGAGGGAGCCACAGAAGATCCGGGCACCTGAGGAGGATCAGCCGTAACAGATCCCGAGGGAGATCCTGGCGCGCTGACATCGCTCGATCCCGATGCACTGACGGCGTCCGATCCTGAAGGCGCCTCGGGACGAGACGGGGCGACCAGACCAACGACGCGGTCTGGCGCGGCAGTCTCACGGTCGGGGGAGAACGCGGGAGTGGCGGGTCCAGGCGCGGGGGGGGGGGGGGGGGCACGCGGAGCCCGCAGGTTGGCTGGGCCGGCATGTACGTGGAGAGGCGGGGAAGCCAGGCGGTGGCCCAGCTGGTCGCGCCGATCCCGAAGCGGATCAGGGCTTTGCAGGTGGGACGGTGACAGCGGGCACCTGGAGCGATCCCGAGGCAGATTGCGTGCCAGAGGGAGGCGATCCCGAGGAGGATCCTCCAGGGGATTCTGTGCACATAAAATGTTGCACTGTAGCGCCATTTTGAACAGCATTTTCAACACCATTTGCACTGTTTCTTTCATTGTTTATTGCTGAAACACAAAGCTCAGGCATAGAGTTAGGAGGGTTAGGCAAATATTGATCATCACAATTATTTTCTTCCCCATTTGCACCATTGGAGAGATTCGAGGGCAGAAGAAGAATTTCTTTGCGAAGAAGGGCACCGGCATTTGGGTGAAGTGTGGCAAAGGGAAACTGGGTTTCATCAAAGACAACATCCCGGGAGATGTACACTCGACCGGTAGAGACATCTAAGCACTTAACTCCTTTATGTTGTGGACTATAACCAAGAAAAACACACTGTTTCGAACGAAACATGAGTTTACGGTTGTTGTATGGACGGAGATTGGGCCAACATGCACACCCAAAGACACGAAGTGGAGCATAATCTGGTTTGACATGTAAAAGACGCTCGGTGGGAGTTTCATTTTTGATGACGTGGCTAGGTAGAATATTAATGAGATGCATAGCTGTGAGAAAGGCTTCATCCCAATACTTTAATGGCATGGACGCAGCGGCAAGCAAAGCAAGGCCTACCTCTACAATGTGTCTGTGTTTGCGCTCTGCCGAGCCATTTTGCTGGTGAGCATGGGGGCAGGAGACATGGTGAGATATTCCCAACCTTTGAAAAAAGGAATTGAGTTTTTCGTACTCACCACCCCAGTCGGATTGAACAGCAAGGATTTTGCTACTAAATTGTCTTTCAACAAGTGCTTGAAAGTTTTGGAAAACTTGAAACACATCACATCTTTTCTTAAGAAGGTATATCCACGTATATTTACTAAAGTCATCAATGAAGCTAACATAATAGGCATGTTTACCAACAGAAAGTGGAGCAGGGCCCCATACATCAGAGAATATGAGCTGTAAAGGTTTAGTAGACACACTAGTTGAGACAGGATATGGCAACTGATGACTTTTAGCTCTTTGGCAGGAATCACACACTGTTTCAGAATTATGCTCTCCAACAACTGAGAGATTATTTTTGCTAAGAATTTGCTTGACAATGGAAAAAGAAGGATGGCCCAAACGGGCATGCCATCTCTCTATAGAGAGTCTAATGGCACTACACACTTGTTTATTGAATCTGCTAACTTTGGGAATCAAAGGGTAGAGTCCATCCACGCATCTACCTCTGTAAAGGATTTGCTTCGTGACCTGATCCTTGATCAAGAAAAAGAATGAGTGAAACTCTAGAAAAACATGATTGTCAAGAGCAATACGATGTACAGAGAGAAGGTTTTTCGATGAACTAGGACAATGATGAATGTTGTTAAGATGTATATCTCTATGCGGGGAATGAATAATTGAATGACCAATATTGCTTATCTCCATACCTGAACCATCAGCATTATGGACTTGATCATGCCCGTTGTATCTTTCATGCATGGTGACCTTCTCTAGCTCATGAGTGATGTGGTCGGTGGCTCCAGAATCAACATACCAATTTAAATCTGCACCATAGCTTATGTTTGCCGCAACAGCAACTTTCTTCTTGTGTGAGTTATCTTCAGCATATCGCCACTTGCATTCTTTTGCTATGTGATTAGTTTTCTTACAAATTTGACACTTGCCCTCATACTCATCATACCCTCAAAAGTTGTTGTTGTAGTTGTTTTGGCCGCCCCTATTGTTGTTGTAGAAGGGTCGGCCTCCTCCCTGGTGGTGGTTGTTGTGGTTGTAGCCGCCGCCGCCGCCATTGTTGGAGTAGTGGCCGCCGCCACCACCCCCGTACTGGTTGCCGTTGTCGCCGTAGTGGCCACCACCGCCACTGTTGGGGTAGTAGCCACCGCCGCCATGTCCATCACGACGGGAGCTGCCACCGCCGCCACCGTTGTCTCGGTAGCCCTTGGACGAGCCACCCCCATGGCCGCGTGATGCGGCGTTGGCCGACGACTTGAAGGCGCCGGCGCCCGTGCCCTGGAACATCTCCACCCTCTGATCAAAGGTAGCAACCATGCCGAAGAGCTCATCTACAGAAACATCATCAGGGCGAACATCAAGAGCAGAGATGATCGGTTGGTAATCCATGTCTAGGCCAGAGATGATGTGGGAGACGAGCTCGTTTTTTGTGATGGGTTTGCCGGCTGCAGCTAACTCATCGGCAAGACCTCGCATGTGACCGAAGTATGTGGCGACAGATTGGGTTCCTTTCTGGGCGGTGATGAGGGAGATGCGAACGTGGTTTGCTTTGGAGCGGGATTGGGCGGAGAACATATTGGCAAGGGCTGTCCAGATTGCATGAGATGTCTCTAGGGAAGCAACCTGGACTAGTACCTCTTTTGAGAGATTGCGGAGTAGATAGGCAATGATTTGTTGATCTTGGATCAACCAAGGAGCATAAGCAGGGTTAGGGACGACCTGATCTTTGCCCTCGGAGGTTTTGCTGACTAGGGTTTTTGCTGGTTCGACGATGGTTTGGTCGAGGTATCCAAAGAGGCCGGTCCCCATGATCTGGGAGCGGGCTTGAGCACGCCAGAGAACATAGTTCGATCTGGTGAGAGGTTCTGAAACATTGTTGTTGAGGTCGGAGGAGACTACGGCGGTGGAGGTTGACATAGTCGAGTTTTTGGAGAAGGATAGCTAGACGAGATGGAAGAAGATGGCTTTGTATACCATGTGGAAAGTGGTGGAAGCGTTCCTTCTCTCCATACAGGGAGGGCCGCATGTCTTATATTGATATGGAACGAGAGACGTCTCGTGGCGTTACAGATGCGATCGTAGGCCAACGATCGAGAGATACAATCGGGAGAAGAGATAGAAAGATAAGAGAGAATTAAAACAAACTCTATCTCTAACTACCGATTGCATATCTCGTTGTCGCGTATGCACACGGTAAATTCTAACATCACTGTATAAGGAGACAACAGGAATTTATGCCGGAGCTCCGTCTTGACGAACGAACTCAAGAAAGATTGAAATCATCGGAATAGCAACTCGAAGATGAGGCATCATCATCCGTCCAAGTGCCACAGTTACGAGGAGTAAGAAATATCTAATGTAAATTCACAAAAAGCTAGACTTACGGATGGCACATACGGATTTTACCTACGGACTCATTTCTCCATAAATTATCTCTCCCCTGATTTCTGGTGTTGGGCCCCCCTCCCCCTTTGATTTTCTAATCACATCTTGACAACTCATCCCGTAACCTGACTCCCATGCAAATCATCCGTAGGTGTAGCATTGTCCATGTAAATTACCAGCTGAGACGAGGCATGGGATTCCCCTCCCCGCAACTTGCCGCAGGAGCAGCAGACTGGGGAGAGGTGAATTCACGGGCTGGCTAAGCCTGAAGGGGCGAGTTGTTTGCGCCAACTGCTGCCGAGAAGAAGGGAGACACAGAGAGAGTTTTTTTTTCAACTCAGATTAACTTGTTCCCAAATTATTGGGGAAGTGGTGCGTTGTGGCACGGAAATGCTTCAGGTTCCGGCCATCGTATCTCTGGAAATTGGCCGGCGGCTAGCCCAAGAAAGTGCCAGATTCGGCTGAAACTTTGCGTGGTTTGACATTGAATATTTTATTTTTTTGGCAAATGTTGTGAAGAACTGAAAAATCAAAACTTTGGACGGGGGGCTGCCCGGGCTGCTATATGACGCTAACCACGGTGCTTAAGAGCATGGTTAATAGTATAGGCAGCCAGGGGCGAAGCCAGGATTTTTTTTTTTGGGGGGGGGGGGGGGGGGGGGGTGGGGGCGAAGAAGCAAGGATCAAGTCTCACACTCGCATAGCAACATACATTTTCGAATAACATTGCATGTATAATTTGTCTAAGTTATACAAGTCGCAACAACAAATGTTGTCATACTGTTTGTTTAAATTTAACCATGCACACATTTATCTATAAGATCATAAGAGTTACTCCCTCAGTCCCATATTAAGTGTCGCTCAATGGAGAGAGTAATAATCTGCACTATTCTTAATTCCTCTGAAGATTAAACTAGACAATATTGTATAGTTAAATGGAAGCAACAGAAAAATTAAATCTTATCGCATCTCAGTACATGTAGTAATTAACTATTCCTATGAATTAAGTGATTTAAAATTGGTGCATCAAAGAGTAGATTAGCTATATGTATGTACCTTAAAAAACGATCTAGCCAGAGAGTTCACTTCACGACCCCAAATGCGTGCGGAAAGCCGGCGACGGCAAAAAGAGGCCGCCGTTGCAGGACTACTAAGAGCATCTCCAGCCGCGCCCCCAACAAGGCCCCCCAGACGACTTTTCGGCCGCCGGCGCCAAAAAGTCGGCCCAGTCGCCCTCCCCAAGGGCCCAGTTTTCGCCGGCTAGGGCTGAAATTGGCGCCGGCGGACCCAACCCAAACCCGACGCGCTAGGGGGTGCTCAGGGGCGCCGGGCGAATCGTTTTTGACGCGAAAGAGCCGCGGGCCCTCCTTGCCAGCGACTCGCCGCTTCGTCATCCTCATCACCTCGTTTCCTGCGGCGAGTCAATGTCAAAGCTGCCGCGCGCTGCCGCGCCGGTCAGCCTACATTGATGCCTCATGGGTGGCGCAGTGAAGACCGGACGACGCGTGTCCCCTTGCCCGCCACACGTAACGCGGCGGCCACGCGTACTACGCGGCGCCTCCGCCTATATAAGCCCGCGGCGGCGTGGAGAATCAGTGTCGGCGGCGTCCCGGTGCCACCACCACCCACCGGGGCGGCGCGGCGTGCGGAGATCGCGCGTATCCACGCCTCCCTGCCGTGGGCGGCGAGGGAAGGACCGCGGTACGTCGCCGAAAGCCCGCTCTGGGAGCCCTACTTCCGCCGCCGCTACGCCGAACAGCTCGAGGCCACGAACCGCGTCGTACCCTCCGAAAGGCTCAACTCCGAGGTGCGGCGCCGATGGTGGGGCCTGCCCGGCCGCACGCTGGAGGCCGTCCTCGAGTACATCGAGGGCGGCAACACGCCGAGGCTCGAGTACCCCGCTCCCCCTTCCTTCTCCCGCCGACATGGGAGCTCGTGGACGCCGAGGCGCATGGAGCAGCCCGGGGCGTTGAAAGGATCGATATGGTTGAATAGAGGGGGGGGGGGGTGAATAGGCAACTAACAATTTTAAGCTTTTCTTAGCCAAATTATACTTTGCAACAAAATAGGTTGTCTAGATGTGCAACTAAGTGAGCAACCTATATGATGCAATGACAACTAGCGCACAAGCAAGTAGAGAATGTAAACAAGTAGACTAGCAAAAGTAAAGGCACGAGATAACCAAGTGTGGAGCCGGTGGAGACGAGGATGTGTTATCGGAGTTCCTTCCTTTTGAAGGGAAGTACGTCTCCGTTGGAGCGGTGTGGAGGCACAATGCTCCCCAAGAAGCCACTAGGGCCACCGTATTCTCCTCACGCCCTCACACAATGCGAGATGTCGTGATTCCACTATTGGTGTCCTTGAAGGCGGCGACCGAACCTTTACAAGCAAGGTTGGGCAATCTCCACAACAAACGGAGGCTCCCAACAACAACAACACCACAAAGCTTCACCACAATGAAGTATGGCTTCGAGGTGACCTCAACCGTCTAGGGTGCTCAACACCCAAGAGTAACAAGATCCGCAAGGGATAAGTGGGGGAAATCAAATATCCTTTGGTGAAAGTGTAGATCGGGCCCTTGTCACCCAATCCCGAGCAAATCAACAAGTTTGATTGGCTAGGGAGAGAGATCGGGCGAAAATGGAGCTTGGAGCAACAATGGAGCTTAGAGGTGGAAGAGGTAACCTACTAGAGGTAGAAGACACCCCTTATATAGTCGTGAACAAATCCAACCGTTATCCAAAAGGTTCAGCCCGCGACCCACGGTACTACCGCTCCAGGGGCGCGGTACTATCGTGAGGCCGCGCGGTACTACCGTGGACCGCCACGGTACTACCGCGGCAGCAGCACAGGCCGGACTGGCCTGACTGAGGGGCAGTACTACCGCTGGCGCGGTACTACCGCTCCCCCTTGCGGTACTACCGCAAGGCAGGAGAGTCACGGCCTGGGAAGGGTGCGGATAAAACATGCCCTTACAGGCGTCCTCCTCCTCCTCCGGCTCTCCCTGCCTCCGCCCCGTCAAGCCGGAACCACATGACACGCCTGTCAGCGGGCGCACCCGCAGCTCTGGCGTCCGCATCGGTGACTCCGCTCCCCCCTCTGGCTGCTTCATCCTCGTCGCGCCCAAGCCGGAGCCCGGCCTTCCCGCGGAGTACGAGGTAGCCCGGCGCGGCTTCTCCGACGAGGAGGCCCTACAGTGGGCGCCGGATGACTACCTCCGCGACGAGATGGTCCGGCAGCGCCCGGCCCTGGAGGAGATAGCCGCCAGCAAACGTGGGCGCGAGGACGAGCACGGCGTCGTGATCCTCGACAGCAACGACGACGAGGACGCCCCCGGACCATCCAACTCGCCGCGCCAATCGGGGGAGGGTTGCAGCAGGGCCGGCGGCGGCGGCGGCGGCGACGACGACGATGACTACACGCGGTTCTACAGCCTCCTCGGCATGTAGAACTGCAATGGCGGCGGGCGGCGAGGAGCAGCCTAGTAGTTTTTTTTCTTTTTTGTAAAATATGTTTAAATTTGAACGAACTCGCTGAAGTTTGGGTTGAATTTGCACTGTGTTTGTGCCATAATTAAAATTTTCAAAAAAACATGGGCGCCGCGACTGGGGGCATCACGCCCCAGCGCGCGGTTTAGCGCCGGTGCACCCCCAGGAGGCGATTTTTAGCACCTCCTGGGGGGCCAACGGCTGGAGATGCTCTAAGTGGCCAAGTTGTATAGATGCTCACAACAGGTCTCCAATCTCTTGTCCTCCAGCGGCGTGCTCGTATGTGACTCTGGACGGCGGCGAGGCGAACGGCGGCAAGCGGCCACGGGAAGCGCACTAGACCTAGACTCCCATATCTAGCAGCGAGACGCAGATACATGGTCGATCTGATCGGACGCAGATACACCGGTCGATCTGATGATTCGGATCGATGGCAGGGCAAGCCACAATAGTACCACACTGCTTTTTGGTTCTGTGCGTTGTTGATCAAGCTGGCTAATTAGGTTAATTATTACTCCCGGCCATTAGCACCGCAATAGTACCACACTGCTCGCTGAAAGTAGTTGGGGGGTGCGATCGATTGGGGGGAGGGGTCTAGCCCCTGCTCGCCCCCATGTCTCCACCACTGTAGCCAGCTGCTGGCTATAAGCCAGTGCCATGTCATTTACAGCCCATCTTATAGTCAACTGTACAATAGTAGATCAAAAGAGTGTACTACTTTTTTATTATATGGCCCATCTTTCATTCTTATAAAGTGGCTAGGAGCACGTGCTAGAGCTGCCCGCTTATCTTCTCTCTCCTCTTCTCTTTCCTCCAACTAAGCAAAAATATAGTACTAGTTTATTCTTTATAGCCCGTTGACTTAGCTCTATTGTATTTGCTAACGGAATAAATGGGCAGGCCCATTAATTGCAGGTGAGAGGAAAGCAAGACATGAGCTGCTCGTGGATAGAAAGCCAGCAGTTTATTTTTTATTTTGTATATATATTGAATTTTATATACACTTTTGAACCACATTCAAAATAGGAAAAGCAAATTGTGTGCAAATTGTATTTCGTAAAAGAATCATGTATTTTTACTTAGATTTTTTATTAAAATTAAAATCAACTTAAGAATAGATTGGGGCATGCATGACGCAGCTCTCTCCGTGTGTGCTTGCGCGCGCGCATGTATACGTGTACAGGCACTGATATTTTTGTCTCCCCAAATATCATTACGTGTTTTACTAAAAACAGGTCACTACGCAGGTCCAAAGAAAAATCACTAAGCACAACACATGAAGTCATCACAGTGCATACTTGCATAGTTGCATATATACTTTACCAACCTCGTTGAACAAATCACTTCTAGGTATATAAACGTGGATGCACTTAACTAGTGGTTTCTGGAAAATTGAAGAAATTAGTGTCAGAAAGCAGTTCCAAATATATGTTAAAATTAGTAATAAATACCAATGTGAAATGAAACTAAATTTAAAATTGATAGCCATGCGCAATCACACCAATAATCAGTTAATTTTATTCTAGACTGTGTTGTCTAAATTCATATTAAAGATATTTAACAATATGAAGTTACAATGTAAAATGTGTAACCAATAGAGAAAGGTAAATAAATAGTAATCTGGAAAAGTGATGCGCTCATCTATAGATTTTCCAATATTTTAAGCGTCGTATGGTAAACCCCATAGGTCATGTATATATGCCTAATAATCCAGACAACTATTTGTATACTCCGTAATAAAGCGTCCATTAGACATAACATTTTTTTTAAGATCCATTAGAGCAACTCTAGCATACCCCGCAAAACGCCCGACCCGCAAAAATTCCGGCGAGTATGCGGGCTCGGCCCAATTTTCCGGCCAGAACAGAGTCCGCGTACTCGTCCGGCCCGGAAAAAAATTTGCCGCAACCCGCAAACCGCACATCCCGAGCACTATAACTGCGGTTCCGCGGCCATTTTGCGGGTCCAAACCCTATCCCCCGCCGTCGTGAGCCACCCGATTCCCCTTTCGCCTCTCCACATTTCTCGCTGCCGGCGACCACCCGCCCCGCCTCCAGCCGCCATGTGGGGCCAAATGTGGAGCTCCGGATGCGGCTCCGGCAGCAGATCCGGCCGTGAGAGGGACCCGGTGCGCGGCGCCCGGAGGTGGACCAACCACGGGATGTCGCCGCCGGCGAGCTTCAACCGCCGCGAGACGGAGGAGTACGACCGCCGGCGCGCGTCCTTCTCCTCCGCGAGATCCTCCTACGTCGGATCCTCCTCGTCCTCCGACACGGGCTTTCTCCCCGTGAAGAGGGACTGGCCAGAGGACAGGAGGAGCTGGAGGAGCCGGCGCCGCTCGCCTCGTCCCGGTGAAGGAGGAGCCCGAGGAGCCTGCTCCGCTCGGCCGCCGCGGAGTCGTCGGACTCAAGGACTACGTCGCGGACTTCGACGTCGTTGTTGCTGCCATCATCGAGCAGAGTGTGCGCGAGGAGGCGGAGCGTCGACGCCACGCCGAGGAGCTCGAAGCCCTCGAGTGGCGGCAGGCGGTCGCCGCCAGCGTCGCCGCCAACGAGAAGGTTGAGGAGTGGCGCCGCATCCGCGCAGAGCAGGCGGCGAAGTACATCGACCTGTGCAGCTCCGGCGGGGAGGATTGAGCGTCGCTCGCCCTCCACGACGTCATCCATTTTGCCGTGACCTCGCCGCCGTCAGATCCGACCCCCTCTACTACTAGTTAACGTAGCATGTAGTATGATCTATGTTTAATTTGTTGGTCATGTAGTATGTATGAACTCTGTAGTATGTGACGTGATGAACTATGTTTGTGCAATTTCTCCCGTGAAAGTGTTTTTTCAAATTATGCAGGTTTAGATACGGTATCTGATCGGCCGCGCATGTTTTCGACCCGCAAATGCGATCTTCGTGAAACCGCAAACGCGTTTTGCGGGTCGAATTTTTGCGGGGTCTGCTAGAGTTGCTGTTAGACATAACATGTGAGTGTGAACAAACTTGTGATTGAATGCTCATGAGGACGGGGGTATTTTGGGCCCACTAGAGTTCAAGTCACAGATTTGACACTGGTGCTCGCATTTCTTAATTTATTTCAGATTTTTGGGCGATGTGCATTTAGTGGGAGGAAACATTCCCGTCGACTATGAATATGTCTGTTGCGACTTCGTCAATCTTAAGATGATGTGCCGGCTCAGTCTCTCAAATGTGCTCACAGAGATAGAGTAGGTGTGCGTGTGTTTGTAAAGGTGAGTGTACACACATATGCTGAGCATCCGCGTCTGTACTGTATTAAGAAAAACAAAACACATCAGTGGGAACCAGAATAAGATATATGTATCCAAATAGTCACACCGAACAGAGACACTAACATGACCGGCACTTTAAAATAAGATATATTTTAAATATATTTGGACAATTTTTGAAAATCAGGCTTAGTAGGAGCGATCGATAATAAACAATTATTTTGCGTCTATCCGACCGACAGGAAAAAAATGCTTAAAATTAATCTCTGAAACTTGTTAAAACTTGGCATTTTTAGATGCAAAAAAGTAAGTTTATCATTGAAACGTAAAACATTTTGATGAATTTTTTACTGTTCACTCATGTGGGATTCAACTACTTTGCGAATCACGAGATAACTCGAGCGGGCAGCAGGGCTTGGCAGCTGATTGCCCCCGCATTCGTGTGCCCTTGTGAATTTCCGTACTACTCCCTCTGTCCCATAGTACAAAACGTTTTTAACACTAAGGCTGGCCATAATGAGGGTAACATAACTAGTAACATGTACTTGGGAATCACAAACATGCTTAGGCTGGTTGTAAGGCTGGTCATAATGGTAGTATCATAGCTAGTATCATGCATGCTAACTAGGCAATTTTGATGAGGTGTCATAGCATTAAATGTAGAAAAAGAGGGTGTAGTATCATATCATGATACAGTATCATATTAAATGCTATGCTACTTTGTGTCATGCATGGCAATAAATAGAGTACAACATGATACTAATATATGATACTATGCATTAGGGAGGTAGTATCATACACTAGTATCATATGCATGATACTAGTATATGATACTCCCTGTTACAACCAGCCTAATGAGAGTATCATAGGTAGTATCATGCATGCCAACTAGGCAACTTTGATGAGGTGGCATAGAATTAAATGAAGTAAGAGAGGATTGAGTATCATATCATGATACCGTATCATAATAAATGCTACACTAGTATGTGTCATGCATGGCAATAAATAAAGTCATCTATGATACTACTATATGATACTATGCATTAGGGAGTTAGTATCATATACTAGTATCATATGCATGATACTAACTTATGATACTACCCATTACAACCAGCCTTATTTGGCAAGCAATTAAAGAAGAGAGAGGGGATAGTAGTAACATAGGTAGATACCATATCATAATAAGAGGGTGCTTGGATACGTTTTAGTCCCATGACTAAAAATAGTGGGACTAAAACTTGCTAGCCTCACCCATGCTTGGATCCAAATACTGAAGAGACTAAAATCAAGTTATTGAGCATTTATTATCCTCCAAACCCTCCAATCCAGAACTCGCATGTGTTAAAGGAGAGGAATTAAATGAGAAGAGAGAGGGCTAATATATATTTTAGTAGGTTTTCTATGACTAAAAATTTTTAGCCTCAAGACTAGTCCTAGCCTCTCTTTAGTCAGGGGTGCTTGGAACTTTAGCCTCTAAAAGAGACTATTTTTAATCAGACTAAAAATAGTCCCTTGGATCTAAGCACCCTCTAAATGTTCTACTACTATGTGTCATGCATGGCAATAAATGAGACCATCTATGATATTACTTTATGATACTATGCACTATGGATGTAGTATCATACACTAGTATCATATGCATGATAGTAGTATATGGTACTCTCCACTAATGTAGTTTAAAAAATGGTCTTATATTACGAGACGGAGGGAGTAATAATAATACATCAAAATACAATACGAGATCAACCCCGCAAAAAAAAAAAACTCCCAGTTCATCGATCCATGCGGTAGAACTTGGACGGCTGGAGCCCCGCGGTGAAGTTGAAGTACTTGAGCGTTGTCGCCCACCTCCCGTTGTTCTTGAGCTTGTGCACGGCGATGGTGTCCGGCACGAGCTCGTGCGCGCAATGGTCCGCGCGATCCGGAAAGCCGTACATGGCCGGCTTCGTGTCCACCCGGTTCTTGCCCTTCCCGGCACCTCTGAACCACGAGGAGACCAGCCTGTCCTCCGGCCCGACCGTGTGGTTCCTGATCTGCTCCGCCGCCGCCACGATCCACTCCACGAGGTCCCACGAGATGACATACCCCATGCCGGACATGTACTCGTTCTCCTGCGCGCGGACCACGTCGCACGGCACCATGCAGCCGTAGTACAGGTCCTCCCTGGGCGCCCGGTTCAGCGACTCCACCAGCTGCGGCAGGCGAAAGAAGGTGTCGTCGTCGGTCTTCATCACGAAGTCGTACGCCCGGTCCCCGAAGAGCGCCGGGACGCTGGAGAGGTAGGCGTGCGTCTTGCCGTTGTCCATGTTCTCCGGGCAATCCAGCTCCACCACGTCGCCGTGCTGCATCGCCTCCAGCGCCACGAGCACTCGCTGCTCCTCCGAGGCCAGCCGGCAGAAGACGAACCGGACGTCGACGTGCGCCGTCAGGTTCGGCTGCTGGAGCGCGTACACCGTGCGCATCAGGTGCCGCCGCTCGTACAGGCCCGGGAGCGTCAGCACGCCGATGAGCAGCCGGAAATCCGGGGCCACCCGCACGGCGACGTGCCGCCCCGTGAGGCTGGTGTCGCTGGCGTTGCTCGGGCAGGTGGGGCGGGCCAGATAGGACTGCAGGGCAAACTCGTTGTGGTATGCGGCGACGAGCACGGCGGCGAGGAGCGCGAGGGGAAGCAGGAGGAGCGTCGCTGTGGCCAAAGATGGCACCGGGACGTGAAGCTTCCTGTGGTGCGGCGTCATGGTGGAGTGTGTTTTTGTGCGCTGCGTGCGTACTATATGCAGAGTAGGTAGCGAGAGGCGAGAGGTGTAGCGTAGGTGTATGCCTCCTGAACGCACCGTCCGTCTACTGCCTTTGCGTAGAGCGTGGAGGTATGACCTTGGGATTTGCTTCATGTTGGCTTAAAGTCGACCTTAGCTCGCGCGTGGCAATGGTAGCTTCCCTCAGATGACGGGCTATCCGTGTTCTGACTTCTTTTACAGGACATAGATGTCACTCGAGCTAACTACTGCAGCAGGAAACTAGGGTTCTTTTTTTTTTTTTAATAACACGCATAAGCTGTGTGTGTCTTTTGTACTGTATTAGAAAGAAGAGAGTTAATTAAATTACAAAGTTATCAGGGCATTATAGATCCTATGGATCGGGTAGATTAGAGATTAACGGTAGGCTACCTTCTCCTGGCTCGAGGAGCCCGAGCCGGTGGCCATGGTGGAGGGGCGACGGCGTGGGAGTGTGTGTGCGTGGGCGGCGGCGGCGGAGGTGCTTCCCGTCGGCCTACGCTAACCCTAGATCGGTAGGGATATCGGTGGGGAGCTGCGGCGCACGGTGAACCTCATACCATGTGCGTCCCCCCCCCCCCCCCCCCCACACACCTCTTTATGTAGCGCGGCGACATTGGGCCCACCAATCAGAGTTCGGTTAGGCGCCCCGATCAGGGCTCGAGTCAAGGGCCCGTCGAACCGTTGGGCTCGATCGGGAGGAGATCAACCTAACATTCTCCTCCTTGATCTCAACTTTCCTTTTAACTTTATACTTTATACTTTACTAGTTTCATCACCGATTAATACATAGAGCATGTTTCAATGTCACAGCTTAATTGCTGATAAAAGCAGACAACTACAATATATACTTCTCTATTTTGAAATAAATTATGTTCCTTTTGGGCCTCTCATGATCCAGGAATCATTGGCTTTCCCTGAAACCCATGTCGGCTAAGTGTTCCTTGAACACATTGGGTGGTAAGCCTTTTGTAAGCGGTCCGCAAGCATATCCTTTGTCCTTATATGCTCGAGATTTATAGTGTAATCCTGGATTTTATCTTTCACAACATAATACTTTATCTCTATTGTTTTGGCAGCATTACTTGACTTGTTGTTGTGTGCATAGAATACTGCAGACTGGTTATCACAATACATCTTTAGTGGTTTGTCAATACAATCTACCACTTTTAAGTCGGGTATAAATTTCTTTAAGCATATCGCGTGCCCCGTGGCCTCATAACATGCTATAAATTCCGCATACATCATGGACGATGCAACTATTGACTCTTTGGAGCTTCTTCACGAAATAGCCCCTCCAGCGAGAGTGAACACGTATCCTGACGCGGATTTTCTATCATCTCCGTCTCCCGCAAAATCTACGTCTGAATACCCTCTTATCTCTAGGGAATCAGATCTCCTGTATGTTAGTATGTGATCCTTCGTGCCTTGCGCATAACACAATGATTTCTTTACCATCTTCCAGTGCTCTATGCCTGGATTCTCTTGATATCTACCGAGTACCATGGTGATAAAAGCTAAGTCAGGGCGAGTGCACACTTGTGCATACTGTAAACTTCCAACAGCCAAAGCATATGGTACTGCTTTCATTTGATCGATCTCGTACTGGTTCTTGTGACATTGGAATTTCCCAAAATTGTCGCCCTTGACTAAGGGAGCAGGTGTGCCTTTACTCGCATGCATATTATACTTTTTAAGAACTTTTTCTAAATATGCCTTCTATGATAGTCCTAAAACTCCATTTTTTTTTCCTATCTCGGTGAATTTCTATGCCTAAAACATATGATGCTTCACCAAGATCTGTTATATCAAAATTTAAGGACAAGAACTTCTTTGTTTCTTGTACTATACTAACATCACTGCTAGCAAGCAAGATATCATCCACATACAAGATTAGGAAAATATATTTCCCATTTTTAAACTTTGCATAGACGCAGTTATCCTCAACATTCTCTTTAAATCCAAAACTTTTAATTGTTCCATTAAACTTTAGATACCACTGTCTATAGGCGTGCCTTAATTCATAAATGGATTTCTTCAGGCGACATCCCATATCTTCCTTGCCTTCCACGATAAAACCCTTGGGTTGTTTCATGTAAACTTTTTCTTTTAAATCCCCATTCAGAAATGTTGTCTTTACATCCATTTGATGTAACTCTAAATCAAAATGTGCAACTAATGCCATTCTGATTCTGAAGGAATCCTTACATGAGACTGGGGAAAATGGCTCATTGTAATATATCCTTCTCTTTGTGTAAACTTTTTTGTCACAAGTCGTGCTTTATACTTTTCTACATTCCCTTTAGAGTCATACTTAGTTTTGTAGACCCATTTATAGCCTACTATTTTGGCTCCTTTAGGAATATTCTCTAAGTCCCAAACATCTTTGGATCATCAATTTCATCTCGTCTTCCATTGCCTCCAGCCACTTTGATGAGTGAGGGCTTCTCATGGCTTCTTCATGTGAAGTGGGATCACCTTCCATATGAACTATTTCTGTGTTATAAACTTTATAATCAGTAGAAATAGCTGACTTTTTGGGTCTTGTAGACCTTCTAAGGGCCTCACTCCTAGGATCATTCTGTGCCTCACCTTACGACACATCTTCTAAAAGTGGTTTTTGCACCTCCCCTTCATGCTCAACAACGGGTTCAGTCGGCTCCTGACGGACAAGCTTCAGATCTTCTCCCATAGTTGTCATGGGTGGAGTTACAACAGGTGCTTTCACCGCAACCTCATGGATTGTCAGTGCAGGTACAACAGGTAGTGAGAAAAATGGCTCCTGAATTATCCGATTAGGTGCATGCACCCTCTTCTCCTCAAGGTCAATTTTCCGAGCTACCAATGCCCCCCCTCATCATTTCGTCCTCTAAGAATACTGCATGTCTTGTTTCTACAAACTTTGTATATCTCTCTGGATAGTAGAAACGAAAACCTTTTGATCTATCAGGATAGCCAATGAAGTGGCAACTGACTATTTTGGGATCTAACTTTGTAATATTTGGATTAAACTCTTTGGCCTCAGCTGGGCTCCCCCACACCCTTAAGTGTTGTATGAAGGGCACTCTTCCTGTCCACAACTCGTACGGTGTTTTGGACACCGACTTGATTAGCGCCTCCATCCATAATCCCAATGGCAAGGTGGAGTAACTCATCATGATGCGCACCATACCCATCAGTGTACGGTTACGCCTTTTAGCTACTCCATTTTGCTGAGGCTCGGCCGACATTGAATACTGGGCCACTATGCCAGTCTCCTGTAAGAACTTTGCAAAAGGTCCAGGGACTTGGCCATATGGAGTGTGCCGGCCGTAGTACTCCCTCCGTGGTCAGATCTTACTATCTTTATTCTTTTATCATGTTGATTTTTAACTTTAGCTTTGAATATCTTAAATTTATCCAACGCTTCAGATCTTTCTTTGGTTGGATAAATATAACCATATCGGGAGTAATCATCTGTGAATGTTATGAACGAGTCATAGACATCCACACTTTTCACATGAAATGGTCCACAAATGTCAGTTGAATGATTTCTAGTGTTCCTGTGCTACGGTTTGCACCATTTTTGATTTGTTTTTACATACTTTCCTTTAATGCAATTTATGCATTGTTCTAATTTTGAGAACTCTAATGGAGGAAGAGTTTCATTTTTAACTAATTTTTTATTATCCCCTTCAAAATATGGCCCAAGCGACAGTGCCATAATTTCGATAAGTCGTGAGTTCTCTTTCTTTTCTTTTGTTATTTATCCGACGTGGAAACATGCTCATTCACATTACACACAAAATACACTTTTTCACGTAGCGATAATAAATAAAGCTCATCGTGTAGGAAAGCAACACGCACATGAGTATTATTAAACCATATGGCACACTTTCCATGTCCAAAATGACATTCATAATGATCTTTACCCAAACATGAAACACTAATCAAGTTTCTGTGTAATGAAGGAAAATATAAAACATCTGTAAGCAGAAGCTTGAATCCATCAGCTAACTCCACGAGATGTCGCTGACAGCTTCAACTTCTGCTTGGACTCCATCTGCAACTTCAATGCATCTTTCGCTTCTTTGCATAGTCCGCGTTGAATGGAATCCCTGTAATGAATTTGCAACATGGGCGGTTGCACCTGAATCAATCCACCAAGTAGATTTTGAAAATTGTGTATACAGTGATTCATTTACATAGGAAACAATGTTGTTACCTCTCTTTGCCATTATTGACTTTAGCCAAACAGGGCAATCTTTCTTGTAGTGCCCAGTCTGCTTACATTGGAGACATGTATCTTTGTCCATTGGAAGAGACTTTTGCTGATGCTGATAGTGCGTGTGAGCTTTTCCATGTGGCTTTGAAGGGGAACCTTTGCCACTTTATTGTAGTTCTTTTTCTTATTATCCTCAGAGAACCCACCACATGAGGTTTTAAGTCTTTCCTATTCTTGCACACACATGGCTATAGTCTTTTCAATGTCCCGTTTTTCAGGCGACATGTTGTAGTTGACAACAAAAGTGTCAAACTCTTATGGCAGTGAAGCCACAACCAGGTGAACAAGGAGTGCATGCTTGAGCTCCAAATCTGCATCCATGGGTTTAAGCTTAGCTGCCATGTTGCTCATCCCGAGGATGTGCTCTCTTATGCCATGTCCACCGCATGTGCACTATTCTGTCACCAGCTGCTTTAGCAACTAGGTCGCATATATCTTTGAAGAACCAGTGAACTGACTCTTTATCTTTTCAAGAAACTCCCATATGGAAGTACACTCTGCAGTTGAGCCCACAATAGCCTTTTCAATTGTGTTCTTTATGAAAGCCATGCACTTTTTATTGGCGTTGAGCCACTTTTGGTTTTCGATGGAATATGATATCTCCACCGGAGCATGATCCATATTCTTTTTCTCCCAAGCAACATCATCATCTTTTAACCTCTAACTGGCTCTGTTGGTTTGATCGGCTGTGTAGTGTCCACAACCCAGTCCACCTCAGCACAAGCAAAAGCCAAGTCGACATTCTTTCTCCATTCAGTGTAGTTATCACCTTGAGGGTTGGAACATCCTTGAGGCAACTCATCAAGTGGTACCCTCCTGAAACCACAATGAAGTGAGATCATAACAATTGCATGCATTAATCCAACGTTGGTCAAAATTAAACATACAACTGTTTGTGCAATTAAATCTGTATCCCCATTGGGAAAAAGTAGAAATAAATGCACCTTTAATAACAATAACAAATCATGATCATGTTATTAACAACGTTGGTCATAAAACAACATAATCATAATCACTTTAACATGCTTTTGGAATTTTAATTCTTACTCTAGTTCTTTTTTCCTTTAAACAATCACTTTTAACTATTTTGCAGCGGAAAACATGAATAAAATTCATGAACTTTATACTTTATAGAAACATTTCATTTACTTTTCTATTTTCTAAAACAAAATTTTCGTTGGATAATTTTGAATAGAAAAAAACTGTGTGTAATTTGCCCAAAAACTGGAGAACACAAACAAATAAAATGGCAGCTCAACCTAGCCTCCGCCCAGCACACGCAAAGGAAAAAGACCAGACCAGCTGCCTCGGCCCAGTGCGCGCGACGGAAAGAAAAAACAGCAGCACAGCCAGCCTCGGCCCAACGCGCGCGGCTGCGCCCGCCTCCACTTTCGGCCCAGCAGCCCGCGACTACGTTAGGGTGTTGATCTTGGCCGTCTGATAATATCCGACGGTCACCCGTTCATCTCACCCAAACAAAACCATCCCACCGCGTGGCTCGGGGCAAACCGTAGTTCATTTCGTTTTTCTCTCGCCCCTCTTCGTTTCCTTCCCGCAGACAGCAGAGAGAGGGGCTTCGCCCAGGCCGTCGGAGACGGCGGCGAATGCCACGGCGCCGCGCCGCCTTCTCTTTTCCTTGCCCCTCCTTTTCTCCCGCCAACACCACCCGGGCTAGAGAGAGACGCGAGTAGAGCCATCCTCTGCTCCCCTGGCCCGCGTGGGATGCGGTGGCGCCCCTTGTTCGCCTTGCCGGCGAGCGCGACCTCCCGAAGGAGAGCGTGCCGTTGTCAAGCGGCACAATGGAGGTGCCCTTTGCCCCTTTGGGATACCTCTTTTTGGTGGTGGTGAAGGCATGGTGCCTCCACTGCCCTTATTCTTCTTCCGACGCCTCGGCTTGTGCTACGTCTTGAGCTTGCGTTGGTTTTCCTCGAAGAGGAGAGGGTGATGCAGCAAAGTGTAGCGTAAGTATTTCCCTCAGTTTTGAGAACCAAGGTATCAATCCAGTAGGAGGCTCCTCAAAAGTCCCACGCACCTACACAAACAAACTGAGAACTCGCAACCAACGCAATAAAGGGGTTGCCAATCCCTTCACGGCCACTTGCAAAAGTGAGATCTAATAAAGATAGTATGATAAGATAAATATATTTTTGGTATTTTATAATATAGATGCAAAAAGTAAAGATGCAAATAAAGGTAGATTGAAAGAAAATATGATAAGAGATAGACCCGGGGTTCATAGGTTTCACTAGAGGCTTCTCTCAAGATAGCATAAGTATTACGGTGGGTGAACAAATTACTGTCGAGCAATTGATAGAAAAGCGCATAGTTATGAGATTATCTAGGCATGATCATGTATATAGGCATCACGTCCATAACAAGTAGACCGACTCCTGCCTGCATCTACTACTATTACTCCACACATCGACCGACTCCTGCCTGCATCTAGAGTATTAAGTTCATAAGAACAGAGTAACGCATTAAGCAAGATGACATGATGTAGAGGGATAAACACATGCAATATGATATAAACCCTGTCTTGTTATCCTCGATGGCAACAATACAATATGTGTCTTGCAACCCTTTCTGTCACTGGGTAAGAACACCGTAAGATTGAACCCAAAGCTAAACACTTCTCCCATGGCCAGAAAGATCAATCTAGTAGGCCAAACCAAACTGATAATTCGAAGAGACTTGCAAAGATAACTCAATCATACATAAAAGAATTCAGAGAAGATTCAAATATTATTCATAGATAAACTTGATCATAAACCCACAATTCATCGGATCTCGACAAACATATCGCAAAAAGAGTTTACATCGAATAGATCTCCACAAGAGAGGGGGAGAACATTGTATTGAGATCCAAAAAGAGAGAATAAGCCATCTAGCTAATAACTATGGACCCGTAGGTCTGTGGTAAACTACTCACAACTCATCGGAGGGGCAAGGATGTTGATGTAGAAGCCCTCCGTGGTTGATTCCCCCTCCGGCAGAGTGCAATATAATAGCATGGAACATTCAAAAATTATAGATACGTTGGAGATGTATCAAGCATCCCCAAGCTTAATTCCTGCTCGTCCTCGAGTAGGTAAATGATAAAAAGAGAATTTTTGATGTGGAATGCTACCTAGCATAATTCATAATGTAATTTTCTTTATTGTGGCATGAATGTTCAGATCCAAATGAATACAAAATAAAAGTTCATATTGACATAAGAAACAGTAACACTTCAAGCATACTAATTAAAATAATCATGTATTCTCAATATAACATGGCAAAAGAAAGATCACCCCTACAAAATCATATAGTTAGGCTATGCTTCATTTTCGTCACACAAAGATGTTCCCAACTTCTATACCCCGATGACAAGCCAAGAAATTGTTTCATACTTAAATAATTTCAAACTTTTTCAACCTTCACGCAATACATGAGCGTGAGCCATGGATATAGCACTATGGGTGCAATAGAATATGATGATGGGGATTGTGTGGAGAAGACAAAAAAAGGAGAATGTCTCATATTGACGAGGATAATCAACGGGCTATGGAGATGCCCATCAATTGATGTCAACATGAGGAGTAGGGATTGCCATGCAACGGATGCACTAGAGCTATAAATGAATGCTCAACAAAAGAAAACTAGTGGGTGTGCATCCAACTTGCTTGCTCACAAAGACCTAGGGCATTTGAGGAAGCCCATCGTAGGAATATACAAGCCAAGTTCTATAATGAAAAATTCCCACTAGTATGAAAAAGACAACTTATGAGACTCACTACATGAAGAACAAGGTGCTACTTTGAAGCACAAAATATGAGAATCACTACATGGAGAACAAGGTGCTACTTTGAAGCACAAGTGTGGAAAAAGAGATAGTAACTCGCCCTTTTTATTTGTTTTCTTTTTTTCTTTTTTGTTTTCTTTTTTATTTTATTTTGGGCCTTTTTTGCCTTTCTTTTTTTTCTTTTTTTTCTTTGGGCAATGCTCTAATAATGATGATCATCACACTTCTATTGATTACAACATAAGGATTACAACTCGAAACTAGAACAAGATATGACTCTATATGAATGCCTCCGGCGGTGTACCGGGATGGTGCAATGAATCAAGAGTGCCATATATGAAAATAATGCTTGGTGGCTTTGTCACAAATACGATGTCAACTACATGATCATGCAATGGCAATATGACAAAAGTAAAGTATGTCATGAAAATGATGAACAGAACGGTGGAAAGTTGCATGGCAATATATCTCGGAATGGCTATGGAAATGCCATAATGGGTAGGTTTGGTGGCTGTTTTGAGGAAGATATAAGGAGGTTTATGTGTGATAGAGCGTATCGTATCACGGGGTTTGGATGCACCGGCGAAGTTTGCACCAACTCTCAAGGTGAGAAAGGGCAATGCACGGTACCGAAGAGGCTAGCAAAGGTGGAAAGGTAAAAGTGCGTATAATCCATGGACTCAACATTAGTCAAAAGAACTCATATACTTATTGCAAAAATTTAGAAGTCATCAAAAACTCAAGTACTACGCGCATGCTCCTAGGGGGATAGATTGGTAGGAAAAGACCATCGCTCGTCCCCGACCGCCACTCATAAGGATGCACAAGCCAAGTACACTTCATGTTTCAAATTTGTTACACAACTTTAACCATACGTGCATGCTAGGGGACTTGCTAACTTCAACACAAGCATTCTTTGAATTCATAATCACTCAACTAGCATGACTTTAATATCACTACATCCATATCTCAAAACAATTATCAAGTATCAAGTTGATCATAGCATCCAATTCATTTCCTATGATAGTTTTTATTATACCCAACTTGGATGCACATCATTCTAGGACCAACTTTATGACCATAGAAAATACCATGCTGTTGTAAAAGACTCTCAAAATAATATAAGTGAAGCATGAGAGACTAGTAATTTCTTCAAAATTAAGACACCACCATGCTCTAAAAGATATAAGTGAAGCACTAGAGCAAAAACTATCAAGCTCAAAAGATATAAGTGAAGCACATAGAGTATTCTAGCAAATTCTAATCAAATAGGCTTCTCCCAAAAGGTGTGTACAGCAAGGATGATTGTGGTAAACTAAAAAGCAAAGACTAATATAATACACAACGCTCCAAGCAAAACACGTATCATGTGCCAAATAAAAATATAGCTCCAAGTAAAGTTACCAATGAACGAAGATGAAAGAGGGGATGCCTTCCCGGGGCATCCCAAAGCTTAGGCTTTTGGCTATTCTTGAATATCTTGGGGTGCCATGGGCATCCCCAAGCTTAGGCTCTTGCCACCCTTTATTCCATAGTCCATAAAAGCTTTACCCAAAACTTGAAAACTTCACAACACAATACTCAACAGGAAATCTTATAAGCTCCGTAAGTGAAAGAAAACGAAACCACCACATAAGGTACTGAAATGAACTCATTCTTTATTTAATTTGGTGTTAAAACTACTGTATTCCAACTTCTTTATGGTTCATATACTGAATTACTAGCCATAGATGCATTGAAATAAGCAAACAACACACGAAAAACAGAATCTGTCAAAAACAGAACAGTCTGTAGCAATCTGTAACTAACGCAAACTTATGGAACTCTAAAACTCCTACCAAAATAGGAAGTCCTGGACAATTTTTCTATTGAACATCAGCAAAAATAATCAACGCAAAATCACGTTCCTGTTATTTAACAAAATTATATTCGTGCGCGCAAAGTTTCTGTTTTTCAGCAGAATCAAATCAACTAACATCGTAGGTTATCCTATAGGTTCTACTTGGCACAAACACTAATTAAAAGATAAAAACACATCTAAACAGAAGGTAGATGCAAGATTTATTACTAAACAGGAGCAAAAACAAAAAATATAAAGAAAATTGGGTTGCCTCCCAATTAGCGCTATCGTTTAACGCCCCTAGCTAGGCATAAAAGCAGGGATAGATCTAACGAGTGCCATCTTTGGCACTAAATTCATAAGTAGCACGCATGATAGATTCATAAGGTAATTTGACTTTCTTTCTTGGAAATTGATCCATGCCTTTCTTTAAAGGAAATTGAAATCTAATGTTCCCTTCCTTCATATCAATAATCGCACCAATCGTTCTAAGGAAAGGTCTACCAAGAATAATAGGGCAAGAAAGATTGCAATCTATATCAAGAACGATAAAATCTACGGGCACCAAATTTCTATTTGCAACAATAAGAACATCATTGATCCTAACCATAGTCTTTTTAATGGTGGAATCCGCAAGGTGCAAATTTAAAGAGCAATCATCAAGATCATGGACACCTAGAATATCACATAAAGTTTTAGGAATCGTGGAAACACTAGCACCCAAATCACACAAAGCAAAACACTCATAATCTTTAATTCTAATCTTTATAGTAGGTTCCCACTCATCATTAAGTTTTCTAGGTATAGAAACTTCCAAATTAAGTTTTTCATCATAAGATTGCATCAAGGCATCAACAATTTGTTTGGTAAAAGCTTTATTTTGACTATAAGCATGAGGAGAATTAACAACGGATTGCAACAAGGAAATACAACCTTTTAAAGAGCAATTATCATAATCAAATTCCTTGAAATCCGAGATAGTAGGTTCAATATTATTAGAAGTTGAGGATTCCCCAATCTCACTTTTACCAAATTTAGCATCAAGATCTAAAGACTCCGAATTTTTGGGACGCCTTCTAGGCAAAGTTGATTCATCATCACTCCCATAATCACTAAAATTCATATTGCAAAACATAGATCTAATCGGATACACATCAATAACTTTAAGATCCTCATCATTATTTTCACGAGGACTAGAAGAACACGCTTTTATAAAGCTTTCTTTTTTAGCACGCAATCTAGCGGTTCTTTCCTTGCACTCGTCAATGGAAATTCTCATTACTTTGAGAGACTCAGTGATATCATGCTTAGGAGAAGAAGATCCAAGTTTAAGAGAATTAACATCAAGCGAAAGTCTATCAACATTCCTAGCCAAATCATCAACTTTGAGCAATTTTTCTTCAAGAAAAGCATTAAAATTCTTTTGAGAAATCATAAATTTTTTCACACTATTCTCAAAATCAGAGGGCATCTTATTAAAATTACCATAAGAATTATTGTAGGAATTTCCATAATTATTAGAGGGATTACTAGGGAACGGTCTAGCATTAAAATTCCTCTATAAGCATTGTTTCCAAAACTATTCCTACCAACAAAATTCATATCCATAGATTCATTATTATTCTCAATCAAGGAAGACAAAGGCATATCATTGGGATCAAGAGGAGTATTTTTAGTAGCAAACATCTTCATAAGTTCATCCATCTTTCCACTCAAAACATTGATTTTTTCTTTAGCATGCACTTTTTTACTAGAAGATCTTTCGGTGTGCCATTGAGAATAATTAGCCATAATATTATCAAACAACTTCGTAGCATCTCCTAACGTAATTTCCATAAACGTGCCTCCCGCGGCCGAATCTAAGAGATTTTTAGAAGCAAAGTTCAAACCGGCATAAGAATTTTGTATGATCATCCATAAATTCAAACCACGAGTAGGGCAATTGCGAAGCATCAATTTAATTCTTTCCCAAGATTGGGCAATGATGACCCACAAGTATAGGGGATCTATTGTAGTCCTTTTGATAAGTAAGAGTGTCGAACCTAACGAGGAGCAGAAGGAAATGATAAGCGGTTTTCAGCAAGGTATTCTCTGCAAGTACTGAAATAAGTGGTAACAGATAGTTTTGTGATAAGATAAATGGTAACGAGCAACAAGAAACAAAAGTAAATAAAGTGCAACAAGGTGGCCCAATCCTTTTTGTAGCAAAGGACAGGCCTGGACAAACTCTTATAATAGGAAAAGCGCTCCCGAGGACACATGGGAATATTGTCAAGCTAGTTTTGATCACGCTCATATGATTCGCGTTCGGTACTTTGATAATTTGATATGTGGGTGGACCGGTGCTTGGGTACTGCCCTTACTTGGACAAGCATCCCACTTATGATTAACCTCTATTGCAAGCATCCACAACTACAACAAAAGTATTAAGGTAAACCTAACCATAGCATGAAACATATGGATCCAAATCAGCCCCTTACGAAGCAACACATAAACTAGGGTTTAAGCTTCTGTCACTCTAGCAACCCATCATCTACTTATTACTTCCCAATGCCTTCCTCTAGGCCCAAATAATGGTGAAGTGTTATGTAGTCGACGTTCACATAACACCACTAGAGGTTAGACAACATACATCTCATCAAAATATCGAACGAATACCAAATTCACATGACTACTAATAGCAAGACTTCTCCCTTGTCCTCAGGAACAAACGTAACTACTCACAAAGCATATTCATGTTCATAATAAGAGGGGTAATATTGTGCATAGAGGATCTGAACATATGATCTTCCACCAAATAAACCAACTAGCATCAACTACAAGGAGTAATCAACACTACTAGCAACCTACTAGCACCAATCCCGGACTTGGAGACAAGAATTGGATACAAGAGATGAACTAGGGTTTGGAGATGAGATGGTGCTGATGAAGATGTTGATGGAGATTGCCCTCTCCCGATGAGAGGAGCGTTGGTGATGACGATGGTGATGATTTCCCCCTCCCGGAGGGAAGTGTCCCCGGCAGAACAGCTCTGCCGGAGCCGTAGATTGGTTCCGCCAAGGTTCCGCCTCGTGGCGGCGAAGTCTCGTCCCGAAAGGTTCTCTGGTATTTTTTCTCATCGAAAGACTTCATATGGGAGAAGATGGGCGTCGAAGAGCCACCAGGGGGCCCACGAGGTAGGGGGCGTGCCCCGGGGGGCGCCCACCACCCTCGTGAGTAGGGTGTGGGCCCCCTGGCCTTCATCTTTGGCGACGATGGCGCCCCCACCCTCGTGAGCAGGGTGTGGGACCCCTGGCCTTCATCTTTGGCGACAATTTTTCTTTATTTATTTTAAGGTGTTTCGTGGAATTTCAGGACTTTTGGAGTTGCATAGAATAGTCCTTCAATATTTGTTCCTTTTCCAGCCCAGAATTCCAGCTGCCTGCATTCTCCCTCTTCATGTAAACCTTGTAAAATAAGAGAGAATAGCCATAAGTATTATGACATAACGTGAAATAACAGCCCATAATGCAATAAATATCGATATAAAAGCATGATGCAAAATGGACGTATCAACTCCCCCAAGCTTAGACCTCGCTTGTCCTCAAGCGAAAAGCCGATAACAATAAATATGTCCTCATGTTTAGAGGTAGAGGCATCGATAAAAAAATACGGACATGAAGGCATCATGATTACTTCATAACAGCAACATATATAAATTTTGTCATATGTTTACTTATGTTCAAGTGATGATCTTTTCACAAAGCCAGAATATGAATCAAAAACCTTATTGGGCACCAACAGCTATAATCTCAGTCATTGAAGCAATTGCAATTTATCATAACATCGGAAAGAGTCTATGTCAGAGCTTAAAAGCAAGTCCACATACTCAACTATCACTTAGTCCTTCATAATTGCTAACACTCATGCGATACTTGTGGTTACAGAATTTTAATCAAACACAGAGAAAGATAGGGGCTTATAGTTTTTGCCCCGCAACCTTTTACCTCAAGGGTAATGTCAACAATAATAATTCATTCTCCCCCACACCCAATTAGATATATATATCATGTTCTTTCCAACATGCTGAGCTTGCCAAAGGATAAAATGAAAAAGGAAAGGTAAAGATCACCATGACTCTTGCATAAGGTAGGAGATAATAATAAAAAGATAGGCCCTTCGCAGAGGGAAGCAGAGGTTGTCATGCACGTTTAGGGTTGATGCACAAAATCTTAATGCAAAAGAACGTCACTTTACATTGCCCCTTGTATGTGAACCTTTATTATGCAGTCCGTCGCTTTTATTGTGTCCACAACAAGTTCGTGCAAAGTTTATTTTCTCCGCACTAATAAATCATGCATATTTAGAGAGAAATTTTTATTGCTTGCACCGATGACAACTTACTTGAAGGATCTTACTCAATCCATAGGTAGATATGGTGGACTCTCATGGCAAAACTGGTTTAAGGGTATTTGGAAGCACAAGTAGTATTTCTACTTAGTGCTGAGAATTAGCTAGCATGAGGGGGAAAGGAAAACTCAACACGGTAGAGGAACCAAGACAACATACTTTATCTCAGATATAAGAAAACATAACTCATTATGTTGTCTTCCTTGTCCAACATCAACTCTTTAGCATGTCATATTTTAATGAGTGCTCCCAATCATAAAAGATGTCAATGATAATATATCTATATGTGAAACCTCTCTTTCCTTATTACTTCCTATTAATTGCAACGATGACCAAAGCTATATTTGCCAACTCCCAACAACTTTAAATCATCATACTCTTTCTATGTGAAGTCATTACTTTCAATAAGATCAATATGAATTCTTGATTCTTTTTATTCTTTTTCTTCTAATCACCCAAGATCATGGCAAAATACTCGAGCCCTTGACTCAACACTAATCTTTATTATATAGCTCACGGACTCGATTACAAAGAAGGATCATAAAGCAAAACTCAAAACTAGATCATGCCATGACTTTATTCTACTAAATCAAGATACTACTAATAGGATCGAACTAAGAAAAACAGTAAAGATAGGAGTTGTGAAGGTGATACGATACCGGGGCACCTCCCCCAAGCTTGGCAGTTGCCAAGGGGAGTGCCCATACCCATGTGATTATGTCTCCTTCTTTGTTGTTGGCGTAATATTCTTGGCGATGATCCCCCTCAGAATACGGTTCTCCTCCTCGAGCTTATTGACCTGCTGCTTGAGGTCCATTATTTCCTTGCGAAGCTTTCCTGTAATGGCTAAAGCTCCTTGCACCCAAGGGTGTTGCATAGCTGCGGGAGAACCAGAGATACTTCTCCTCATATTTTCATAGGAAAGAAATTTAACATTGGAAGGGATAACCGAGTTTGGAATAGCTGAGCTCTGTAGTTCCCCCATCGTAAACCCAGCTCAGAGGCGAGAGGTGACTTCTTGATCTTCCATGGCATCTACCCTCATCAGGTCAGCCTCCATCTCTTCCTCAGTTGCTGGCCCAAAGTAGTCAGCGTCGCTGTTTGCCCTTGGTTCCGGTGCCGGGTTAGATACCCGGCTCTCCCCGACAGACTCTTGAGAAGACATCTTGCTCTTATCTGTAGCAGCACAACTCGAAACAAAAACAGAGGATATTTGCGTGATACGAGAGTCAAAATCTTCGGGGGTATATATAATGAATTTTTACCGACCAAAATACGTATCGTGCAAGGAAACGGAGTCCGGAGGGCACACGAGGTGCTCACGAGGTAGGGGGGCGCGCCCAGGGGGGTAGGGCGCGCCCTCCACCCGAGTGGAGGCCTCGTGTCCTCCCCGGACTGCTACTTATTTTTCTATTTTTCTAAATATTCCAAAACGGAGAAATATTGCCTTAAAAATTGTTTTGGAGTCGGTTTACTTACCGTACCACATACATATTCCTTTTCGGAGTCTGGAACGTTCTGGAAAGTGTCCCTTATGTATTCCTCCGGGGTTACGGTTTCAATAACATTAGTTTCAACATTTATAGGATTACCTGAGATATAGTGTTTGATTCTTTAACCGTTCACCACCTTTGGATTTGTGCCTGCGAAGTTGTTGATTTTTATGGCACCGGAACGATAGACCTCCTCGATAACGTAAGGACCTTCCCATTTGGAGAGAAGTTTCCCTGCAAAAAATCTTAAACGAGAGTTGTATAGCAATACATAATCACCTACATTAAACTCACGCTTTTGTATCCTTTTATCATGCCACCTTTTAACTTTTTCTTTAAACAACTTGGCATTTTCATAAGCTTGGGTTCTCCATTCATCAAGTGAGCTAATATCAAATAACCTCTTCTCACCGGCAAGTTTGAAATCATAGTTGAGCTCCTTAATAGCCCAATATGCCTTATGTTCTAGTTCGAGAGGTAAATGACATGCTTTTCCATAAACCATCTTATACGGAGACATACCCATAGGATTTTTATATGCAGTTCTATAGGCCCATAATGCATCATCAAGTTTTTTGGACCAATTCTTTCTAGACCTATTGACAGTCTTTTGCAAAATTAATTTTAGCTCTCTATTGCTCAATTCTACCTGACCACTAGACTGCGGGTGATATGGAGATGCAATTCTATGATTAACGTCGTATTTAGCAAGCATCTTACGGAAAGCACCATGAATAAAGTGTGAACCACCATCAGTCATTAAGTATCTAGGGACTCCAAACCTCGGAAAAATAACTTCCTTAAGCATTTTAATAGAAGTGTTATGATCAACACTACTAGTTGGAATAGCTTCTACCCACTTAGTAACGTAATCAACAGCAACTAAAATATGAGTGTAACCATTAGAGGCAGGAAAAGGTCCCATATAATCAAAGCCCCAAACATCAAATGGCTCAATAACAAGTGAATAATTCATAGGCATTTCTTGACGTCTACTGATATTACCAATTATTTGACATTCATCACAAGACAAAACAAACTTACGGGCATCCTTGACTAGAGTAGGCCAATAAAAACCGGATTGCAATACCTTATGTGCAGTTCTATCTCCAGCATGGTGTCCTCCATAGGCTTCGGAGTGACACTTGCGTAGGATCTGTTCCTGTTCATGCTCAGGTACACAATGTCTAATAACACCATCTACTCCTTCTTTATAAAGATGTGGGTCATCCCAAAAGTAATGTCGCAAGTCATAGAAAAACTTTTTCTTTTGTTGGTATGTGAAGCTAGGCGGTATAAATTTAGCAACAATATAATTAGCATAATCAGCATACCAAGGAGTGCTACGAGAGGTACTTATGACATTTAATTGCTCATCAGGAAAGCTATCATCAATAGGTAGTGGGTCATCAAGAACATTCTCTAGCCTAGACAAGTTGTCAGCAACGGGGTTCTCAGCTCCTTTTCTATCAACAATATGTAAATAAAATTCTTGAAGCAAGAGAACCCATCTAATGAGTCTAGGTTTTGCATCTTTCTTTTCCATAAGATATTTAATAGAAGCATGATCTATATGAATAGTTACCCTAGAATCAACAATATAGGGTCTGAATTTATCACAAGCAAATACAACCGCTAAAAGTTCCTTTTCGGTAGTAGCATAATTTCTTTGAGCATTGTCTAGAGTCTTACTAGCATAATGGATAACATTCGATTTCTTATCAACTCTTTTCCCTAGAACAGCACCTACAGCAAAATCACTAGCATCACACATAATTTCAAAGGGTAAATTCCAATCAGGTGGCTGAACAACAGGTGCAGAGACTAATGCTTTCTTAAGTATTTCAAATGCTTCTACACAATCATCATCAAAGACAAATGGTACATCTTTTTGTAATAAATTAGTCAGAGGCCGAGAGATTTTTGAGAAGTCCTTAATGAACCTCCTATAAAATCCGGCGTGGCCAAGGAAACTTCTTATACCTTTGATGTCCTTGGGACATGGCATCTTTTCAATAGCATCAACCTTGGCTTTATCAACTTCAATACCTCTTTTAGAAACTTTGTGCCCCAAGACAATACCTTCATTCACCACAAGGTGGCACTTTTCCCAATTCAAGACAAGATTAGTTTCTTCACATCTCTGCAAAACTCGAGCAAGATTGCTCAAGCAATCATCAAAAGAGGAACCATAGACGGAAAAATCATCCATGAAAACCTCACAAATTTTCTCGCAGAAGTCAGAGAATATAGCCATCATGCATCTTTGAAAGGTAGCAGGTGCATTACATAAACCAAAAGGCATACGTCTATAAGCAAAAGTACCAAAAGGGCATGTAAAAGTAGTCTTTGATTGATCTTTAGCCGACACAGGTATTTGAGAAAAACCAGAATAACCATCTAGAAAGCAATAATGTGTATGTTTGCATAATCTTTCTAGCATTTGATCAATAAAAGGTAAGGGGTAATGATCTTTCTTAGTAGCCTTATTTAATTTGCGGAAATCAATTACCATCCTATAACCTGTGATAATTCTTTGCGGAATCAATTCATCTTTATCATTAGGGACAATAGTAATACCTCCCTTCTTAGGGACACAATGGACAGGACTTACCCACTGACTATCAGCAACGGGATAAACTATACCTGCCTCCAGAAGCTTGAGTATTTCTTTTCTTACCACTTCTTTCATTTTAGGATTCAAACGTCGTTGAGGATCACGAACCGGTTTGGCATCCGCTTCCAAATTTATTTTATGTTGACATAGAGTGGGACTTATGCCCTTAAGATCATCCAGAGTATATCCAATAGCAGCACGGTGCTTCTTCAGAGTTTTCAATAATCTTTCTGAAAGGATCGATATGGTTGACTAGAGGGGGGGGGGTGAATAGGCAACTAACAATTTTTAAGCTTTTCTTTGCCAAATTAAAATTTGCAACAAAATAGGTTGTCTAGATGTGCAACTAAGTGAGCAACCTATATGATGCAATAACAACTAGCACACAAGCAAGCAAAGGATGTAAAACAAGTAGGCTTGCAAAAGTAAAGGCACGAAATAACCAAGAGTGGAGCCGGTGGAGACGAGGATGTGTTACCGGAGTTCCTTCCTTTTAGAGGGAAGTACGTCTCCGTTAGAGCGGTGTGGAGGCACAATGCTCCCCAAGAAGCCACTAGGGCCACCGTATTCTCCTCACGCCCTCACACGATGCGAGATGCCGTGATTCCACTATTGGTGCCCTTGAAGGCGACGACCAAACCTTTACAAACAAGGTTGGGGCAAACTCCACAACAATCGGAGGCTCACAACAACAACAACACGACGAAGCTTCACCACAATGGAGTATGGCTTCGAGGTGACCTCAACCGTCTAGGGTGCTCAACACCCAAGAGTAACAAGATCCGCAAGGGATAAGTGGGGGGAATCAAATTTCTCTTGGTGGAAGTGTAGATCTGGGCCTTCTCAACCAATCCCGAGCAAATCAACAAGTTTGATTGGCTAGGGAGAGAGATCGGGCGAAAATGGAGCTTTGAGCATCAATGGAGCTTTGGGGGAAAGAGGTAGGTCAACTAGGAAGAAGAAGACCCCCTTTTATAGTGGGAGGAGCAAGCCAACCGTTATCCCACTCACCAGCCCCGCACAGAGCGGTACTACCGCTGGGGAAGGGTGGTACTACCGCTCGGGGCGGTACTACCGCTCGACCCTAGCGGTACTGCCGCGCTGCCCGGGGCCCTGACCCCAGGGCGGTACTACCGCTAGGGAAGAGCGATACTACCGCTACGGGTGGTACTACCGCTCCTACTACCACCCTTAGTGCCGCAAAACCCGACACGAAAAACTTCGTTCGAGAATCAAGGCGGAAGTAGCCCAGACACACAGCGGTACTACGGCCGAAACTCCCAAGCGGTACTACCGCTGGAGAGCGTCGGCGGTACTACCGCTGTGGTCGCGGTACTACCGCTAGAGCAGAGCCAAAGCATAGCAAGGGGAAAACGGCAGCTCCAGAGATGCGGAAGGAAAGACGACGGGTGAGATAAGGATGTGTACGTGTGATTCCACCCAAGTCTTACCAAAGCAGATCCCCTCTTGATAGTACGGTGACTCCTACGAAACTAGTCCACCAACAATGAAACGAAGGAGCTACACCGTCTTGAATTACAACACCGAGGGGAGGAAATCGTCTCGTGCCAATGGATGAATCTCTGAAAGAACTTAACGCACACGATTAGTCCGCAAAAGCATTGTCATCAATCACCAAAACCACTTGGGGATAAATATGCCCTTACAATCTCCTCCTTTTTAGTGGATTGATGACAATACGGGATTTGCACATGCATGATATAGAATAAGCGAACAACCCCACCGTCCTAAAATGTAGATGGGCTCCCCCTAGATGTGTGCTATCTAGATAAGTGCTTTGGACTGCACGGCACACATACTAGGATCAACGCTCCCCCTACATTTTAGAGACCAGCAATCTAAGCAAGGTATATGAGAGCAACATAGATGATATAGCAAGAAAAGCAAGAACTCATAAGCTAAACAGTGACATAGAATACTGGAAAGATAAGGTAGCATATGTCTCACACCATATGACTCGAGCTTAGGTCTTACTGACAGAACCAGAACTGAGGTCTCACTGACACAAAACAAATAAAGCAACAAGCGAAAGCTCAAACAGAAACGACGGAAGACACAAAACGCAAATCCCTAAACTCTCTCCCCCTTTGGCATCGAGACACCAAAAAGAAGAGGGAGTGCTGCTACGGCTCCAGGTGATGGCAAACGAGGGACACACATCAGATCGCAGAGGGGTCATCTGCGCCTCCATCGTCAGCCGGGAAGTGCTCAGCATCAGAATCAGTCCAAGGGCAGTGCTGCTGAATCCACTCCTCCTCCTCGGTAAGCTGATCCTCAGAACCACTAATAACAATAGCACCCATCTGACGCATGAGCTCCTTGTGGCGACCGCGGGCCTTCTTCTCAGCCACATGAGCCATGTACTGACCGTGAGACTCCATGCAGAAGAGCTTCTTCACCTTGATCTTGAGCTTCTTGGCCCAAGAGGGCTCTGCCTCAGAAGGCACGTAGTCATCATCTTCATCCTCAGCCTCAGCCCCAAACTCCTCCTCAGTCTCCATGGCAGCAGCAGATGACGGAACTCCAGTCCTAGGGGCCTGAGTGCCCCAGTTATCCTTCTTCCTCAGACGCTTGACATCGTGAGAGACCAACTCTCCAATCTCCAGCACCACCTTGGGATAGACATGATCCCAGGCCTTCTCAATGAGCAGCATAATGAACGGACCATAAATCGGGCACTTGCGCTCGGAGATAGCAGAAACCAACTCAGACCACATAACATGAGAGATATCCAAGGACTCTCCGGTGGTCTGCCCCTTCTCCCGCTGACAGAAGAGAAGCTTGTCCACGAGATAAGAGTGAACCTGGTCCAGATTCCCGATGCGAGGGAAAAGAGTCTCTCTGAAGATACGGTGAAGAATATCCAGATAGGCAGGCAGCTCATAAGTTTCCTTCTTCGTCTCAGGGTTGATCCTCAGCGTGCAGTAGGGCCACAGAGCTTGCTTGTGAGTGGCATTGGCGCGACGGTGGGGGTGAAAGCCGATAGAAGACTCAAGACCTAGATCTTCCACCCCAATCAACTCCATGAAAGCTTTCCACTTGACAGAAAGCAACTTTCCATTTGTCATCCAAGTCTCCTGTCCTCATCAGTCCCAAGGTGAACCGTGGCATAGAATTGTGCCACAATATCAGCATCGTAGTCCTTGTTGAATTGCATGATCCCGAGAATATTCAGTTGAGTGCACATCTGAAGAGCTTCACCAAAGTAGTCAGGATCATTCTCCATATGCTCGGTGTCGATGGAGTGCACGTTGACATAGAGATTCTTCTTGGCTTTGAGAACATCAAAGAAGATGGCAAACTGGAATCTGTTCCAGAACGGACGGTTGACCAAAGTGGGATCTTGGTTGATCTCATACGGGTTGCGGCGGCGCCTTGCCCAGAACACTTTGGGCGACATTTCAGGCACGGTTTTGCTTGACTTTGGCTTGACCCCAGGCTTCTTCTGCAGTTGAGGAGGAGGTGGAGCACTAGAAGATCCTCCGGCAGGCTCAGTCGGTTCAGTGGTGCGGTAGCGTTTGGACGAGGCACGACCGGGGTTGACACGACGAGCCTGATGCTCAGGAACCTCATCACCTGGAACCACACACACAAACACGCAAACAACCAGAAAGAACGAGCATAAGCCACAAACACGAACAAAGAGGATCACTGAGAGGTAGGAGTATGATGAAACCTGGTAGAAAGCGGTAGTACCGTGACCTTTGAGCGGTAGTACCGCTCCAAGCGGTAGTACCGCTCTGGAGAGAGCGGTAGTACCGCTCACAGCGGTAGTACCGCTCAGGGAGAGCGGTAGTACCGCTTGAGGCGGGGAAACAGCAGTTTCCTACTACCGTGGTCAGATCCGGTACTTCCGTCCTACCAAATTAAAAAATACTCCAACCAAACACTAATCCAAACAGTCTAGAAGCATTCTCCATCCTACTCAAGCCTAGATCTGGACAAAAATCTAGAGATGCAACTGCTATTGCCCCTAGGAAGCTAGATTGGAAATCTAGACAAAAGGAAACAGGGAACGGGGGCAATACCGACATCCATGGCAAGAGGACAAGGTGGGGATCGATTCCACCGAAGGAAACGGAGAGGAGCGCCCTGGAGAGGGAGATCTGCCGGAGCCCTCCCGTGGCGCCGGTTGCTGAAGAGAGAGACGAACAGCGTGTGGGGGGCGAGCGAATGGGTATGGGGGAGAAGAAACTCCCCCTGCCCCCGATATAACCCCCAGCCCGCGCCTCACAGCGGTAGTACCGCGCTGGAGGGCGGTAGTACCGCCAAGGGCGGTAGTACCGCTCGCCACCAGCGGTAGTACCGCTTCAGCAACCACATGGCTTCTAGACCAGCGGCTAACGCTAAAAAAATGGAAAGCAAGGCCAAAAGAACGAGAGGACTGACGAGGCAACACACACACACACACACACACACACAAACACACAACAAACAGAGACAACTCAAACACAAACAACCACACGAAACAGAGCAAGCTCTGGCCTCTCTCAGGAGAGGGCGGTGGCCGGAGCCACCTATGTTTGAGTCAATTGGTATGGCACCGCGAAGAGTTATCCTTGGGCCCATGACAAAACTCGTCTTTGAAGCACAAGTACCATAAAAAATGGCTAATGTGAAAGAGTTGATCGTTTTATGCATAATGGGGGAGGAAGAGTTCATTGAGAAAACAACACTCCCCCTATGTCCATGCGTACATCTAAACTAGACAACAAGATGAGTGTGGCGGGGGGTGCAAGGGTTCAAGTCACATTGCTTGAATCAATGATATTTAGCTCATGCCTTAACTCGTGAAATCTTGCTTCATCCAAGGGCTTCGTGAAAATATCTGCAAGGTTATCATGAGTGTCGACATACTTGAGCTCGATCTCCCCTCGCCTAATGTGATCCCGGATGAAATGATACCGAATCTCAATATGCTTCGTCTTGAAGTGTTGCACCGGGTTGAGAGAAATCTTGATGGCACTTTCGTTGTCACACCAAAGAGGCACTTTGTCACAAATGACACCATATTCCTTTAAAGTTTGCCTCATCCATAAGAGTTGTGCACAACAATTGCCGGCCGCCACATACTCTACTTCGATGGACGAGAGAGACACACAACTTTGCTTCTTGGAAGACCAACTTACCAAAGAGCAACCAAGAAATTGGCACCCTCCGGAAGTGGACTTCCTATCCACTTTGTCTCCTGCCCAATCAGAATTCGTGAAACCTTCAAGCTTGAAGTTTGCTCCTCTTGGGTACCATAAGCCAAAGTTTGGGGTATGAGCCAAATATCGAAAGATTCGCTTGACCGCCACATAGTGACTTTCCTTTGGTGCGGCTTGAAAACGTGCACACATCCCCACACTCAACATGATACCCGGTCTAGATGCACAAAGGTAAAGCAAGGAGCCAATCATGGAGTGATATACCTTTTGATCCACCGCTTTACCATTGGGATCGATGTCAAGTTGGCACTTGGTAGGCATTGGAGTAGTAGCCAGCTTGACATCACTCAGCTTGAATCTTTTAAGCATGTCTTGAGTGTATTTGGCTTGGTTGATGAAGGTTCCTTCTCTTCTTTGTTTAATATCAAAACCAAGGAAGAACTTCAACTCTCCCATTGAAGACATCTGGAACTTGGAGGTCATGAGAGTGGCAAACTCCTCATTGAAAGCTTTGATAGGGGAACCAAAGATAATGTCATCAACATATAGTTGGCATACAAACAACTCCCCCTTTGACCTTCTTAGTAAAAAGAGTGGGATCAATTAGCCCCACTTCAAATCCACGATCTTGTAACAACTCGGTAAGGTGGTCATACCATGCACGGGGGGCTTGTTTAAGGCCATAGAGTGCCTTATCGAGTTGATACACATGATCCGGGAAGTAGGGATCCTCGAACCCGGGGGGTTGCTTGACATAGACCAACTCATTAATAGGACCATTAAGGAAAGCACTTTTCACATCCATTTGTCGCAACTTAAAGTTGTGATGGGAAGCATAGGCAATCAACAAACGTATGGATTCAAGACGAGCAACGGGAGCAAAGGTTTCACCGTAGTCGATACCCTCGACTTGGGAGTAGCCTTGTGCTACCAATCTTGCCTTGTTGCGAACGATGTTCCCATGAGCATCTTGCTTGTTCTTGAAGATCCACTTGGTTCCAATGACATTGTGGTCCCCCGATGGCCTTGGCACCAATCTCCATACTTTGTTGTACTCGAAGTTGTTGAGTTCTTCATGCATGGCATTGAGCCAATCCGAGTCTTCCAGCGCCTCATAGACCTTTTGGGGTTCAACACAAGAGACAAACGCGTGATGCTCACAATAGTTTGCTAATTGTCTACGACTGCTTACCCCCTTTCTTAGGCTTCCAACCACATTTTCCAAGAGATGGCCTTGGGTGGTGAGCTTGGAAGCAATCTTCGCGGCACGACGCTCTAATTCCTCCTCGGATGCGGAAGGAGGAGGGTTGACTTGATCATCTTGAGCGCCATCTTGAGCTTGTTCTTGATCTTGAGTTTGCTCTTGATCTTGAACTTGCTCGAGGGAGAGAACTTGACCTTGGGCATCATTTAGAGGTTCACCACCATCTTAAGGTTGATCTTGCCCTTGGTCTTGTTCACGAGGTTGAGGGCCTTCACTTTGTTCTTCGGAAGCGTGTGGGTCTTGATGAGGTGATGGCTCTACTTGAGTAGAGCATTGTCCTTCTCCTTCGGCCACAAGGGGTTCCTCAATGGGTAGAATTTGACCAATACCCATTCTTATTATGGCTTGGGGAGGAATTTCATCACCTACATCACAAGTACCACTTTGCTCCACTTGGGAGCCGTTATTTTCGTCAAACTCCATGTTACACGTCTCCTCAATGAGTCCGGTGGACTTGTTGAGGACACGGTAAGCATGAGAGTTTGTAGCATAACCAACAAATATGCCCTCATGAGCTCTAGCCTCAAATTTAGACAAGCGAACACCTTTCTTGAGAATGAAACACTTACAACCAAACACCCGGAAGTGCTTGAGGTTGGGCTTGTTGCCGGTGAGTATCTCATAAGGAGTCTTGTTCAAACCTTTGCGGAGATAGAGCCGATTGGATGCATGACATGTGGTGTTGATGGCTTCGGCCCAAAAGTTGTATGGAGACTTGAACTCCGCCATCATGGTCCTTGCCGCATCCATCAACATCCGGTTCCTCCTCTCCGCTACACCATTTTGTTGAGGGGTATAAGGTGCAGCATATTGATGCTTGATCCCCTCATCACTGAGGAACTCATCCAAGGTGTAGTTCTTGAACTCGGTGCCGTTGTCACTTCTTATTGTCAAGATCTTTACATCATGTTGACGTTGAGCTTCATTTGCAAAGTTGATGACGGTTTGTTGAGTCTCACTCTTCCTCTTGAAGAAGTATACCCAAGTGTATCTTGAATAGTCATCCACAATCACCAAGCAATACTTTCTTCCTCCAAGACTATAAAAAGATGGAGGCCCAAAGAGGTCCATGTGAAGGAGCTCCAAGGGTCTCTTCGAGTAGATGATTGTTGAAGGAGGGTGAGCCTTTTCATGAAGCTTTCCTTCGATACAAGCACTGCAAGCACGATCTTTGGCAAAACTAACATTTGTTAGTCCACGGACATGGTCCCCCTTGAGAAGACTTTGCACAGATCTCATATTTACGTGGGCTAAACGGCGATGCCAAAGCTATCCCATGTCAACTTTAGCCATTAGGCATGTCGCGGTCTTAGTGGGTCGCTCCGAAAAGTTGATCACATAGAGACCGTTCTCGACATGCCCAACAAAGGCTACTTTAAGAGTCTTGCTCCACAAGAGGGCCACGGTATCAATGTCAAAGAGAGTAGCAAAACCCATGATTGCAAGTTGACGAACGGAAAGCAAATTGTATGCAAGGGACTCAACAAGCATGACTTTCTCGATCGTAAGATCATGAGAAATGACAACCTTGCCGAGACCCAATACCTTAGAATGTGATGCATCACCCCACTCGACATTGGTGGGCATAGATGGAATCTCTTGCACGTCCACCACCAAGTCCTTGCTCCCGGTCATATGATTTGTTGCTCCACTATCGAGCAACCATGATCCCCCACCGGAAGCAAACACCTTGTTTGAAGCTTTAGCCATGAGGCATTTGGCGGTGATGTTTTTGTTTGGTGAGTCAAAGAGAGACACCCGGGGGTAGTAGCAATGGCAACGGATGCCATGGCCATTGCTTCTTCATTTTCATCATCATCGTCATCCTCTTGGTATTCTTCTTGAACCACCAACCCACGAGTAGGAGTCTTTTTGGCGAAGTTGTTCTTGTTGGGGAATGACTTGGCTTTGTCTTTTCGGATGAACTTGCCACCATTGTCTTCCCGCTTCTCGTAAGGACAATCTGCAACGAAATGGATCACATTGCCACAATTGAAGCAAGTTCTAACTCGTTGCTTGCCCTTGACGCCACTTGAGTTGTTCTTGTTGAAGTTTGGTCTTGAACTCTTCTTGCTCCAAAATTGTCTTGAAGCAAGGGCCATGTGCTCATGATAATCAAATTTGGTGTCTTCGGGGTTGCTTTCCTCATCTTCCACTTCTTCCTCTTCTTCCACAATAACCTTGGCCTTCAAAGCAAGGTTGGGCTTCTTTGCCCTTTGAGAACGGAGCACCGCATTGTCGGCGGTCTTGTCCAAAATACTCATTGCAACAAACTCATCCAACACTTCACTTGAGGTCATGGAGTGTAAGTCCGTTCTTTGACGAATGACGGAGGACATGGCCTTGTTGTAGGGCATCATGGCCTTGAGGAACTTTCGCTTGATCCAATTGTCATCCGTGTCCTTGCTTCCATGATCTCGGAGTGCGACCGCGAGTTTGGTCACTCTTCGAAAGAGCTCACGAGGTTCTTCATCTTCTTTCATTGCAAACTCATCGGCTTCATCTTGCACCACTTCATAGTTGGAGCATTGAATGCTAGCACTTCCTCGATAGAGACGCTCGACACATTTCCATGCTTCTTTAGCCATGACATGAGGTCGAAGATGAGGAAGATCTTCAGGAAGGATAGCATCTTGGATGATGAAGAGAGCACTCTCATTGAATTGATTGTCCACTTCTTCTCGAGGGGTGAAGTTGCTTGGGTCATGAGGATAGAAACCTTCTTCAATGATTCTCCAAAAGTTAGTGTTCACATGTTTTAAATGACGCTTGAAGCGATAAACCCAAGAATCAAAATATTCATTTTTCACATATTTAGGAGGAGGACCGGCATGCTTTAAATGAGTGGAGGGAATCGGTCCTCTATAGATAGGAGGTTCCACATGGGCAAAGATTCCGGTGCCATTTCTACCACTAGTAGAAGGACTCTTTTCATTGTTAGCTTCCCCCTTATCGGAGTTAGCATCCGTCACCTTGTTAGTGGGATCACCCACTTTCATTGGCGAGGTAGATAGTTTAAGTCCCTCTACAAATTCAGTAAACATGCTTTTAACCTCGGCCGCCATGGAGGTTTTCAATGTGTCTAAAGCCTCATTGAATTCCTCATGTGAGACCGAGGTTCCCCCTTCGGCCGAAGACGAGATGGGATTCACACTGGAGTGTTCCTCCGCACCATCGTGGGTGTCAACCATACTCTTCGGACGGCAAAGTCCTTAATAAAGAGACGAGGCTCTGATACCAATTGAAAGGATCGATATGGTTGACTAGAGGGGGGGTGAATAGGCAACTAACAATTTTTAAGCTTTTCTTTGCCAAATTAAACTTTGCAACAAAATAGGTTGTCTAGATGTGGAACTAAGTGAGCAACCTATATGATGCAATATTAACTAGCACACAAGCAAGCAAAGGATGTAAAACAAGTAGGCTTGAAAAAGTAAAGGCACGAAATAACCAAGAGTGGAGCCGGTGGAGACGAGGATGTGTTACCAGAGTTCCTTCCTTTTAGAGGGAAGTACATCTCCGTTAGAGCGGTGTGGAGGCACAATGCTCCCCAAGAAGCCACTAGGGCCACCGTATTCTCCTCGATGCGAGATGCCATGATTCCACTATTGGTGCCCTTGAAGGCGGCGACCGAACCTTTACAAACAAGCTTGGGGCAAACTCCACAACAATCGGAGGCTCCCAACAACAACAACACCACGAAGCTTCACCACAATGGAGTATGGCTTCGAGGTGACCTCAACCGTCTAGGGTGCTCAACACCCAAGAGTAACAATATCCGCAAGGGATAAGTGGGGGGAATCAAATTTCTCTTGGTGGAAGTGTAGATCTGGGCCTTCTCAACCAATCCCGAGCAAATCAACAAGTTTGATGGGCTAGGGAGAGAGATCGGGCGAAAATGGAGCTTTGAGCATCAATGGAGCTTTGGGGAAAAGAGGTAGGTCAACTAGGAAGAAGAAGACCCCCTTTTATAGTGGGAGGAGCAAGCCAACCGTTATCCCACTCACCAGCCCCGCACAGAGCAGTACTACCGCTGGGGAAGGGCGGTACTATCGCTCGGGGCGGTACTACCGCTCGACCCTAGCGGTACTGCCATGCTGCCCGGGGCCCTGACCCCAGGGCGGTACTACCGCTAGGGAAGAGTGGTACTACCGCTACGGGTGGTACTACCGCTCCTACTACCTCCCTTAGTGCCGCAAAACCCGACACGAAAAACTTCGTTCGAGAATCGAGGCGGAAGTATCCCAGACGCACAGCGGTACTACGGCCGAAACTCCCAAGCGGTACTACCGCTCGGAGAGCGGTACTACCGCTTGGAGCGGTACTACCGCTGGAGAGCGTCGGCGGTACTACCGTTGTGGTCATGGTACTACCGCTAGAGCAGAGCCAAAGCATAGCAAGGGGAAAACGGCAGCTCCAGAGATGCGGAAGGAAAGACGACGGGTGAGATAAGGATGTGTACGTGTGATTCCACCCAAGTCTTACCAAAGCGGATCCCCTCTTGATAGTACGGTGACTCCTACGAAACTAGTCCACCAACAACGAAACGAAGGAGCTACACCGTCTTGAATTACAACACCGAGGGGAGGAAATCGTCTCGTGCCAATGGATGAATCTCTGAAAGAACTTAACACACATGATTAGTCCGCAAAAGCATTGTCATCAATCACCAAAACCACTTGGGGATAAATATGCCCTTACACTTTCTTCTTCATACTCTGAAAGGTTAGTGCTAATAATAATAGGATATATTTTCTTTTCATCAAGATAAGCATAATTAAGATTGTCAGGCAATGGTTTAAGCTCAAACACGGGATCACCCTTGGGTGGAGGAGGATCCCCTAGGATTTCAACAGGCAAATTGTGTTGCAGAATAGGTTCTTGTTTAAAGAATAATTCATCTATTTCCCTTCTTTCATTCATGAACATATCATTTTCATGGTCTAGCAAATAGTGTTCTAAAGGATCACTAGGAGGTACAACAATAGAAGCAAGACCAATAATTTCATCCTTACTAGGCAATTCTTCCTCACGATGTTGTTTACTAAATTTAGAGAAATTAAACTCATGGACCATATCATCCAAGCCAACAGTAACAACATTCTCTTTGCAATCTATCATAGCATTAATGGTACGCAAGAAGGGTCTACCAAATATAATGGGACAAAAGCTATCTTGTGGAGAACCAAGAACAATAAAATCAGCGGGATATTTGGCTTTCCCACACAAGACTTCAACATCTCTAACAATTCCCATTGGAGATATAGTATCTCTATTGGCTAGTTTAATTGTAACATCAATATCTTCTAACTTAGCAGGTGCAATATCATGCATAATTTCTTTGTATAAGCCAATGGGTATAACACTAGCACTAGCACCCATATCACATAAGCCATGATAACAATGATCTCCTATTTTAATAGAAATAACAGGCACGCCTACCACAGGTCTATGTTTATCTCTGTCACAGGGTTTAGCAATTCTAGCAGTTTCACCAGTGAATTGAATAACATGTCCATCAATATTATCAGACAAGAGATCTTTAACAATAGAAATATTGGGTTCTACTTTGACTTTCTCAGGAGGTGTATAAGTCCTAGTATTGCTTTTACGAACAACAGTTGAAGCTTTAGCATGATCCTTCATTCTAACAGGGAAAGGAGGTTTCTCAACATAAGAAGTAGGAACAATAGGATCATTATAAGTGACAATCTTTTATTCAACTTTAATAGGTGCAGCTACTTTTACTTCTATGGGAGGATGATATTTAAACCACTTCTCCTTGGGGAGATCAACATAAGTAGCAAAAGATTCACAGAAAGAAGCTACTATCTCAGAGTCAAGTCCATATTTAGTGCTAAACTTATGAAAAATATCGGTATCCATAAAAGACTTAACACAATAAAACTTAGGTGTCATACCTGACTCCTTACCTTCGTCGAGGTCCCAATCTTCAGAGTTGTGTTTAATTCTATCCAATAAATTCCATCCAAATTCAATAGACTTCATCATAAAAGAGCCAGCACAAGAAGTATCGAGCATGTTGCGATTATTTTCAAAAAGCCAAGCATAAAAATTCTGGAGTATTGTCAATTTTGAGAGCTCATGATTGGGGCATGAATATAACATTGATTTAAGCCTCCCCCAAGCTTGAGCGATGCTTTCTCCTTCGCGAGGCCAAAAATTATATATATAATTGCGATCACGATGAACAAGATGCATAGGGTAATACTTTTGATGAAATTCCAATTTCACTCTTTTATAGTTCCATGACCTCGTATCATCACATAGCCTATACCATGTCAATGCGTTTCCCTCCAAAGATAAAGGGAAAGCCTTCTTCTTAATGGCATCATCGGGTATACCTGCAAGCTTAAATAGTCCACAAATATCATCCACAAAGCGTAGTTCGTCAGGATGCTTTGTTCCATCTCCTGCAAAAGTGTTAGCTAGCAGTTTTTCCATCATACCCGAAGGAATCTGAAAAGCAGTTTCATCTTCAATAGATTCAGTAGGTTCAGTAGGTTCAGTAGGTTGAGGAGCAACTCTTGGCTCAACCGAACGGGGTGAAGATACCCCGAACAAGCCCCTCAGACAATTACTTTCCATAGTAACAAGTGACAGAAAATTTCAGCACATTAAATAATTTTTTCCTTACCAAATTGCACCTACCAAAGGCGCTTCACTCCCCGGCAACGGCGCCAGAAATTCTTCTTGCTACCTCTTGAGCACTGCGTTGGATTTCCCCGAAGAGGAGAGGATGATGCAGTAAAGTAGCGTAAGTATTTCTCTCAATTTTTGAGAACCAAGGTATCAATCCAGTAGGAGACCACGCACAAGTCCCTCGTACCTACAAAAAACGATAGCAACTCGCAACCAACGCTTAGGGGTTGTCAATCCCTTCACAGTCACTTACGAGAGTGAGATCTGATAGAGATAATATTTTTGGTATTTTTGATAGATAGATGCAAAGTAAAAGAAAAGCAAAGTAAAAACAAAGCAAGTAAATAAAGTGATATAGATTGATATGATGAGAATAGACCCGGGGGCCATAGGTTTCACTAGTGGCTTCTCTCAAGAGCATAAGTATTCTACGGTGGGTGAACAAATTACTGTTGAGCAATTGACAGAATTGAGCATAGTTATGAGTATATCTAGGCAATGATCATGTATATAGGCATCACGTCCAAAACAAGTAGATCGAAACGATTCTGCATCTACTACTATTACTCCACTCATCGACCGCTATCCAGCATGCATCTAGAGTATTAAGTAAAAACAGAGTAACGCCGTAAGCAAGATGACATGATGTAGAGGGATAAATTCATGCAATATGATAAAAACCCATCTTGTTATCCTCGATGGCAACAATACAATATGTGCCTTGCAACTCTTTCTGTCACTGAGTAAGGACACCGCAAGATTGAACTCAAAGCTAAGCACTTCTCCCATTGCAAGAACTACCAATCTAGTTGGCCAAACCAAAAAGGATATTTCGAAGAGACTTGCAAAGATAACTCAATCATACATAAAAGAATTCAGAGAAGAATCAAATATTTTCCATAGATAATACTGGATCATAAACCCACAATTCATCGGTCTCAACAAACACACCGCAAAAAGAAGATTACATCGAATAGATCTCCACGAGAGAGGGGGAGAACATTGTATTGAGATCCAAAAAGAGAGAAGAAGCCATCTAGCTACTAGCTATGGACCCGAAGGTCTGAAGTAAACTACTCACACTTCATCGGAGGGGCTATGGTGATGATGTAGAAGCCCTCCGTGGTGGATGCCCCCTCCGGCGGAATTCCAGAACAGGCCCCAAGATGGGATCTCGTGGATATAGAAGGTTGCAGCGGTGGAATTAGGTTTTTGGCTCCTGTTTTGATCGTTCAGGGATACGTAGGTATATATAGGAGGAAGGAGTACGTCGGTGGAGCTCCAAGGGGCCCACAAGGTAGGGGGCGCACCCAGGGGGCGCGCCCTCCACCCTCGTGACCTCCTCGGAAGCTTCTTGGAATAGGGTCCAAGTCTCCTGGATCACGTTCGGTTGGAAAATCACGATCCCGAAGGTTTCATTCCGTTTGGACTCCGTTTGATATTCGGTTTCTTCGAAACACTGAAATAGGCAAAAAACAACAATTCTGGGCTTGGCCTCCGGTTAATAGGTTAGTCCCAAAAGTAATATAAAAGTGGAAAATAAAGCCCAATATAGTCCAAAACAGTAGATAAAGTAGCATGGAGCAATCAAAAGTTATAGATACGTTGGAGACGTATTAGGCATCTCCAAGCTTAATTCCTGCTCGTCCTCGAGTAGGTAAATGATAAAAAAGAAATTTTGATGCGGAGTGATACTTTGGCATAATTTCAATGTAAATCTTCTTAATTGTGATAGGAATATTCAGATCCGAAAGATTCAAGACAAAAGTTCATATTGACACAAAAATAATAATACTTCAAGCATACTAATCAAAGCAATCATGTCTTCTCAAAATAACATGGCCAGAGAAAGTTTATCCCTACAAAATCATATGGTTAGGCTATGCTTCTTTTTCGTCACACAAAGATGTTCCCAACTTCTATACCCCCGATGACAAGCCAAGCAATTGTTTCATACTTAAATAATCTCAAACTTTTTCAACTTTCACGCAATACATGAGCGCGAGCCATGGATATAGCACTATGGGTGGAATAGAATATGATGATGGGGATTGTGTGGAGAAGACAAAAAAGGAGAAGGTCTCACATTGACGAGGCTAATCGGCGGGCTATGGAGATGCCCATCAATTGATGTCAACATGAGGAGTAGGGATTGCCATGCAACGGATGCACCAGAGCTATGAATGCTCAACAAAAGAAAACTAGTGGGTGTGCATCCAACTCGCTTGTTCACGAAGACCTAGGGCATTTTGAGGAAGCCCATCATTGGAATATACAAGCCAAGTTCTATAATGAAAAATTCCCACTAGTATAAAAAGACAACTTATGAGACTCACTAACATGAAGATCAAGGTGCTACTTTGAAGTACAATATATGAGACTCACTACATGAAGAACAAGGTGCTACTTTGAAGCACAAGTGTGGTAAAAGGATAGTAGCATTGTCCCTTCTCTCTTTCTCTCTCTCTCTCTCTCTCTCTCTCTCTCTCTCTCTCTTTTGGGCCTTTCTCCTTTTTTTATGGCCTCTTTTTTTTCGTCCGGAGTCTCATCCCGACTTATGGGGGAATCATAGTGACCATCATCCTTTCCTCACTTGGGACAATGCTTTAATAATGATGATCATAACGCTTTTATTTTTCTTACAACTCGACAATTACAACTCGATATTTAGAACAAAGGATGACTCTATATGAATGCCTCCGGCGGTGTACCGGGATGGTGCAATGAATCAAGAGTGACATGTATGGAAAATAATGCATGGTGGCTTTGCCACAAATACGATGTCAACTACATGATCATGCGATGGCAATATGACAAAAGTAATGTATGTCATGATGATGATGATGGAAGTTGTATGGCAATATATCTCGGAATGGCTATGGAAATGCCATGATAGGTAGGTATGGTGGCTGTTTTGAGGAAGATATAAGGAGGTTTATGTGTGATAGAGTGAATCGTATCACGAGGTTTGGATGCACCGGTGAAGTTTGCACCAACTCTCAAGGTGAGAAAGGGCAATGCACGGTACCGAAGAGGCTGGCAAAGGTGGAAAGATGAGAGTGCGTATAATCCATGAACTCAACATTAGTCAAAAGAACTCATATACTTATTGCAAAAAATTTAGAAGCCATCAAAAAATTCAAGTACTATGCGCATGCTCCTAGGGGGATAGATTGGTAGGAAAAGACCATCGCTCGTCCCCGACCGCCACTCATAAGGATGCACAAGCCAGGTACACTTCATGTTTCAAATTTGTTACACAACTTTACCCATACGTGCATGCTACGGGACTTGCAACTTCAACACAAGTATTTCTCAAATTCACAATTATCAACTAGCATGACTTTGATATTATTACCTCCATATCTCAAAACAATTATCAAGCACCAAACTTATCTTTAGTATTCAATTTACTCAAAAGAAAGTTCCACATGTCTTGAACACTAAGTATATTAACATTAAGTGAATTACCATGCTATTAAAGACTCCCAAAATAATCTAAGTGAAGCATGAGAGATCAATAGTTTCTTTAAAACAAATCAACCACCGTGCTCTAAAAGATATAAGTGAAGCACTAGAGCAAAAATATCACGCTCAAAAGATATAAGTGAAGCACTATGAGCAAAACTATCAAGCTCGAAAGATATAAGTGAAGCACATAGAGTATTCTAACAAATTCCAATTCATGTATGGCTCTCTCAAAAGGTGTGTACAGCAAGGATGATTGTGGTAAACTAACAAGCAAAGACACAAATAATACAAGACGCTCCAAGCAAAACACATATCATGTTGGTGAATAAAAATATAGCTCCAAGTAAATTACCAATGGAAGTGGACGAAAGAGGGGATGCCTTCCGGGGCATCCCCAAGCTTTGACTTTTTGGTGTCCTTGGATTATCTTGGGGGTGCCATGGGCATCCCCAAGCTTAGGCTCTTGCCACTCCTTGTTCCATAATCCATCAAAAGAATTCACCCAAAACTTGAAAACTTCACAACACAAAACTCAACAGAAATCTCGTGAGCTCCGTTAGAGAAAGAAAACAAAAGACTACTTCAAGGTACTGTAATGAATTCATTCTTTATTTATATTGGTGTTAAACCTACTTTATTCCAACTTCCTTATGGTTTATAAAATAATTTACTAGCCTTTGGTGCAATTAAATAAGCAAACAACACACGAAAAACAGAATCTATCAAAAACAGAACAGTCTGTAGCAATCTGTAACTAACGCAAACTTCTGGAACTCTAAAAATTCTACCAAAATAGGAAGTCCTGGAAAATTTGTTTATTGATCAGCGTAAAAAAGAATCAACGCAAAAGCACGTTCCTGTGATTTATCATAACTAAATTCGTGCGCGCAAAGTTTCTGTTTTTCAGCAGAATCAAATCAACTATCATCGTAGGTTATCCTATAGGTCCTACTTGGCACAAACACTAATTAAAACATAAAACCACATCCAAACAGAAGGTAGATGGATTATTTATTCCTAAACAGAAGCAAAAGCAAAAAACACAAAATAAAATTGGGTTGCCTCCCAACAAGCGCTATCATTTAACGCCCCTAGCTAGGCATAAAAGCAAGGATAGATCTAGGTATTGCCATCTTTGGTAGGCAATTCTTCAATAAGGCAATTACCTCGTTTAGAATTTTCGTTCTTCCTAGTAATTGACAAATTTTTGGGCAAAATATCAAAGAATTCATCTATAGCAAATTGTTCCTTAATGATGGTAAAAAGATTGGGATGAACACTTATAGATTTAAGATCTGCAGTTTCCTTACTAGAAGATTCACCCTTATTCTTAGGAACATAAATAAGCTTAGTGTTTGTAGTAGAAGAACTTGGGGTGTTTTGAACGGAAGAAAAAGTGGTTCCCAAGTTGATAATGATTCCCTCAAGTTTATCGATTCTGTTGGAATCTAGATTTATTTTTTCATTAACAAGGGGTTCTTTTTCTTTAATATTTTTCAAAGTCATTCCTACCTTAGATCCATATTGGGTAATTTGATTGTGGATCTTTTTGTCAAGATTTTCAATTGATTCAATGGTAGCAACTTTATTTTCAATAGCTTTAAGCCTTTGCATAACATGCTCCAAAGTTAACGTAGTTCCATTAATCAAAAGAGGCGGTGAGCCAAATATATCTATTAAAGCATTATAAGAATCAAAAGTATGGCTACCCAAAAAATTCCCTCCGGTAATGGTATCAAGGATATATCTATACCAAGGATTAGCACCTACGTAAAAATTGCGAAGAAGAACTGAGGTAGATTGCTTCCTGGTAGATTTATTTTGAGCATTGCAAATTCTATACCAAGCATCTTTTAGATTTTCTCCCTCCCTTTGTTTAAAATTTAAGACCTCATTCTTGGGAGATAACGAAGACGATATGAAACTAGTCATGATGACAAGCAAACTAACACACGAGCAAACAGAAAGGCAACGAGAAAAAGGCAAACGGGAAAGAGAGGAGGAGATTGGGAAAGAGAGGGCAAATAAAACGGCAAGGGTGAAGTGGGGGAGAGGAAAACGAGAGGCAAATGGCAAATAATGTAATGCGAGAGATAGGGATTGCGATGGGTACTTGGTATAGTTGACTTGCTTGCGTGAGCCTCCCCGGCAACGGCGCCAGAAAAGAGTCTTGATGACCCACAAGTATAGGGGATCTATCGTAGTCCTTTCGATAAGTAAGAGTGTCGAACCCAACGAGGAGCAGAAGGAAATGATAAGCGGTTTTCAGCAAGGTATTCTCTGCAAGTACTGAAATAAGTGGTAACAAATAGTTTTGTGATAAGATAAATGGTAACGAGCAACAAGTAACAAAAGTAAATAAAATGCAGCAAGGTGGTCCAATCCTTTTTGTAGCAAAGGACAAGCCTGGACAAACTCTTATAATAGGAAAAGCGCTCCCGAGGACACATGGGAATATCGTGAAGCTAGTTTTCATCACGCTCATATGATTCGCGTTCGGTACTTTGATAATTTGATATGTGGATGGACCGGTGCTTGGGTACTGCCCTTACTTGGACAAGCATCCCACTTATGATTAACCTCTATTGCAAGCATCCGCAACTACAACAAAAGTATTAAGGTAAACCTAACCATAGCATGAAACATATGGATCCAAATCAGCCCCTTACGAAGCAACGCATAAACTAGGGTTTAAGCTTCTGTCACTCTAGCAACCCATCATCTACTTATTACTTCCCAATGCCTTCCTCTAGGCCCAAATAATGGTGAAGTGTTATGTAGTCGACGTTCACATAACACCACTAGAGGTTAGACAACATACATCTCATCAAAATATCGAACAAATACCAAATTCACATGACTACTAATAGCAAGACTTCTCCCTTGTCCTCAGTAACAAACGTAACTACTCACAAAGCATATTCATGTTCATAATAAGAGGGGTAATATTGTGCATAAAGGATCTAAACATATGATCTTCCACCAAATAAACCAACTAGCATCAACTACAAGGAGTAATCAACACTACTAGCAACCTACTAGCACCAATCCCGGACTTGGAGACAAGAATTGGATACAAGAGATGAACTAGGGTTTGGAGATGAGATAGTGCTGATGAAGATGTTGATGGAGATTGCCCTCTCCCGATGAGAGGAGCGTTGGTGATGACGATGGTGATGATTTCCCCCTCCGGGAGGGAAGTGTCCCCGGCAGAACAGCTCTGCCGGAGCCCTAGATTGGTTCCACCAAGGTTCCGCCTCGTGGCGGCGGAGTCTCGTCTCGAAAGGTTCTCTGCTATTTTTTCTCATCGAAAGACTTCATATGGGAGAAGATGGGCGTCGGAGAGCCATCAGGGGGCCCACGAGGTAGGGGGTGCCCAGGGGGGGGGGGCGCCCCCCACCCTCATGAGCAGGGTGTGGGCCCCCTGGCCTTCATCTTTGGCGACGATTTTTCTTTATTTATTTTAAGGTGTTCCGTGGAGTTTCAGGACTTTTGGAGTTGCACAGAATAGTCCTTCAATATTTGTTCCTTTTCCAGGCCAGAATTCCAGCTGCCGGCATTCTCCCTCTTCATGTAAACCTTGTAAAATAAGACAGAATAGCCATAAGTATTATGACATAACGTGAAATAACAACCCATAATGCAATAAATATCGATATAAAAGCATGATGCAAAATGGACGTATCAGGCAACATGCTCATGATCAAGTTGTTTAAAATTCATAATATCGTTCCTAAGAGTGATGATCTTAGCGGGAGGAAAATACTTAGAGATAAAAGCATCTTTGCACTTGTTCCAAGAATCAATACTATTTTTAGGCAAAGACGAAAACCAAACTTTAGCACGATCTCTAAGTGAAAATGGAAATAACTTCAATTTGACAATATTGTTATCCGTATCTTTCTTCTTTTGCATATCACACAAATCAACAAAATTGTTTAGATGAGTAGCGGCATCTTCACTAGGAAGGCCGGCGAATTGATCTTTCATAACAAGATTCAGCAAAGTGGTATTGATTTCACAAGACTCAACGTCATTAAGAGGAGCAATCGGAGTACTAAGGAAATCATTATTATTGGTGTTCGAGAAGTCACACAATTTGGTATTATCTTGCGCCATGGCAACAAGTAATCCAACACAGAAGCAAACAGAAAAATGGCAAGCGAAAAAGAGAGGAGGAGATTAGGAAAGAGAGGGCGAATAAAACGGCAAGGGTGAAGTGGGGGAGAGGAAAACGAGAGGCAAATGGCAAATAATGTAAATGCGAGGGAGATGAGTTTGTGATGGGTATTTGGCATGTCTTGACTTGAGCGAAGACCTCCCCGGCAACGGCGCCAGAAATCCTTCTTGCTACATCTTGAGCTTGCGTTGGTTTTCCTCGAAGAGGAGAGGGTGATGTAGCAAAGTGTAGCATAAGTATTTCCCTCAGTTTTGAGAACCAAGGTATCAATCCAGTAGGAGGCTCCTCAAAAGTCCCACGCACCTACACAAACAAACTGAGAACTCGCAACCAACGCAATAAAGGGGTTGTCAATCCCTTCACGGCAACTTGCGAAAGTGAGATCTAATAAAGATAGTATGATAAGATAAACATATTTTTGGTATTTTATAATATAGATGCAAAAAGTAAAGATGCAAATAAAGGTAGATTGAAAGCAAATATGATAAGAGATAGACCCGGGGGCCATAGGTTTCAGTAGATGCTTCTCTCAAGATAGCATAAGTATTATGATGGGTGAACAAATTACTGTCGAGCAATTGATAGAAAAGCGCATAGTTATGAGATTATCTAGGCATGATCATGTATATAGGCATCACGTCCATAACAAGTAGACCGACTCCTGCCTGCATCTACTACTATTACTCCACACATCGACCGACTCCTGCCTGCATCTAGAGTATTAAGTTCATAAGAACAGAGTAACACATTAAGCAAGATGACATGATGTAGAGGGATAAACACATGCAATATGATATAAAACCCATCTTGTTATCCTCGATGGCAACAATACAACACGTGTCTTGCAACCCTTTCTGTCACTGGGTAAGAACACCGCAAGATTGAACCCAAAGCTAAACACTTCTCCCATGGCCAGAAAGATCAATCTAGTAGGCCAAACCAAACTGATAATTCGAAGAGACTTGCAAAGATAACTCAATCATACATAAAAGAATTAAGAGAAGATTCAAATATTATTCATAGATAAACTTGATCATAAACCCACAATTCATCAGATCTCGACAAACACACCGCAAAAAGAGTTTACATCGAATAGATCTCCACAAGAGAGGGGGAGAACATTGTATTGAGATCCAAAAGGAGAGAAGAAGCCATCTAGCTAATAACTATGGACCCGTAGGTCTGTGGTAAACTACTCACAACTCATCGGAGGGGCAAGTATGTTGATGTAGAAGCCCTCCGTGGTTGATTCCCCCTCCGGCAGAGTGCCGGCGAAGGCTCCAAGATGAGATCTTGCGGATACAGAAGGTTACGGCGGTGGAAATTGTGTTTCGTGGTGCTCCTGAATGTTTTCGGGGTACGTAGGTATATATAGGAAGAAGAAGTACGTCGGTGAACGCCCGAGGGGCCCACGAGACAGGGGGTGCGCCCTACAGGGGGGGCCCTATCTCGTGGGGCCCTCGGGAGCTTCTTGACTTGCACTCCAATCTCTCCGGATCAGATTTGTTCCAAAAATCACGCTCCCGAAGGTTTCATTCCGTTTGGACTCTGTTTGATATTCCTTTTTTCGAAATACTGAGATTGGCAAAAAAACAGCAAAATGGGCTGGGCCTCCGGTTAGTAGGTTAGTCCCCAAAAATGATATAAATGTGTAAAATAAAGTCCATAAACATCTAAAAGGGGTAATATAATAGGATGGAACAATAAAAAATTATAGATATGTTGGAGACGTATCAGCTTGCCGATGCGCGTCGAGATCAAGAGGAATGGCGCGGCCTCATCGATGGCGCAACTTTTCCGGGGAGCCCCAGGGCCCTTCCCCGGTGAGGATTTCTTTGCCCCGTGATTAGGGTTTTCCGGGAGGGGAAAAGAATTCTTTGAGTTCTTTACCACCGAAAAACCTAAGCCAACTCTAGCTGATACCATTGATAGATCATATGGACCGGGTAGGTTAGAGATTAACGGTAGGATGCCTTCTCCTTGGCTCGAGGAGCCCGAGCCGGTGGCCATGGTGGAGGGGTGACGGCGGGGGAATGTGTGTGCGTGGGCAGCGGTGGCGGCGGTGCTTCCCGTTGGCCTATGCTAACCCTAGATCGGTAGGGATATCGGTGGGGAGCTGAGGCGCATGGTGAACCTCGTATTGTGTGCATCCGCCCCCTCTTTATGTAGCGCAGCGATAGGGCCCCACCAACCAGAGTTCGGTTGGGCACCCCCGATCAGGGCGCGAGTCAAGGGCCCGTCGAACCATTGGGCTCGATCGGGAGGAGGTCAACCTAATAGGGCAGTCACGTGTCGACGCCCCGCCCAATCCACGACTCGAACAAACTCACAGTACGACATCCAAATTGTGAATTTTTTTACCGATATAAATAAGATGGGGTCCGCACATTTTTTATGACATGTGTAGTGACGTGAGGATGTCAATTGTAGTTTTTTTAACACAATACAGATGCAAGCGCTCATATACACGCGCATACACTCACCCTTATGAATGCACACACGTACACCCTCCCCTATGAGCACCTTGTCGTTGACGGGAACGTCTCCTCCCACTGAATTGTATCACCAAAAATCTTAAAATAAATCCAAAAATAAATGCCTGTGGTTGGATGGTTAGAGGGACTTTGATATCCCCATCCCATCAGGGGATGTCAACTGTAGTTGTCAAGCATGACAAGTTTCTTTTCGGACGGCAAGTTTTAGTTTATTTTTCTTTTCTTTTTGGATGATAACTTTAGTTGTAAAAAGTCAGGGTAGAGTGCCTCATGCCACATGTGTGGCACTTATCATTTGTTTTTTTTAAAGAAAATGTTTGAACTTAGTTATACCATGTTGGTAGGTCTCAATGGTTTTTTACCGTAACTTGTGCTCCCATCTATACTACACTGGTGCTCCGACTGTACCGCATTTGTGCCTTTTGTGAGGTACACTTGTGCTTCCCTTTTCCGTGGTACACTCGTGCTCCCCGCTCTGTGCACTATGTACTCCTCCTACACTCACTTGTGCTTCTTATGTAGTGCATTTTGTGCATCCCATTATGTAGTGCACTTTGTGTTCCTAGTACACTCTGTACTCCCCACCGGAGTGCACCTGTGCTCACCGCATGATGCATTATGTGCTCTTCGTCTAAGTGTATTTTTTGTACTCCCCGTGTAATGCGCTATGTGCCCCCTGCTATATTGCATTTGTGCTTCCCGCATTGTGCAATAGTGCACTACATGTTTCCCTTTTATTTGTGCTACATTACATGTTATAGCCACACACTAGAAAAATTGAAAACTAAAAACAAGATAAAAATTCAAAACCGAAAATACCAAGAAAAAAACTTAAAAACCGAACAGAGTCGTAAAACCACAAGCAAAAAACAAAAACGACCATTTTTTTATGGGGGCAGCATCCAACACGCAACACGTGGTGGCGCCAGAGTGCTTGCCAGACGTGCCCGACCACTGCCCCATGAATAGCCCCACCCGAGGCATGCTTTAACTAGTTGCTCCCAGTAAACATTGGGTCCCCTTTGGTTTAAAGGAATTTTGTAGGGATTTCATAGGATGGGATTTCAAATCAAAAGTTCCTTTGGAGCCCTTTGGTTTATGAGAATGAGATTCATATTTCAAAGGAAAAAAACATTAGCCTGCATTCAATGGAAAAAATCTTATCATATGCATTAGATGGATATTTTTCCCTATAGGAATTGAGATGCATTTCATCTTACTTCCTACGATTTTCCTATTCATATGATATTTCTATCCTATGAACCAAAGAAGACCTTGGACTCTTTATAAAAAGATGACCAAAGCAGGGCACAACCAAAACCTTTGTCTAGATTCATTACGACCCATCCTTGCCACACAACTCAATATAAAAGGTCAAATGCCATGTATCGTCCGTACGGTGTAATATCAGCTGCTCAGCTGCGGGACACCCCCCCACGCGTGGATCTGCCTTAGATGATTGTGTTCGACACAACTTTTTTCTTCTTCACTTTTTGCCCCATTTCTTCATAGGGGTTTCTTGTGGGTTTTCATGGGGGCCTGTTCTATCCTTTTTTTCTTCTTATGTTTCTTATTTTTATTTTTTACCTTTTCATTTTATGTTTTTAATGCACAAGTTTTTTTCCACATGGATGTTTTCTAGAATGCGTGATCAATTTCCAATGTTGCACACACATTTTTCATATATAATATGTGAATAATTTTAAGTTATATGAACATTTTGTTTGAAACACACATACCACTTTGTTAGTTACATAAATACTCTCTCCGTCCGAAATTACTTGTCGCGGAAATGGATCGAAATGGATGTATTTAGAACTAAAATACGTCTAGATACATCAATTTCTCAGACAGGTATTTCCGGACGGAGGGAGTATTTTTATGTAAACTACATAAATCTTTAAGTACCTGAACATTTTCTATAAATGCGCAAACACTTCTAAAACTATATGAATTTTTTTGAACCCGTGAACATTTATTTTACATTTCTAAAATTTGTTAACTTTTTTGAGTTATATAAATTTCTATACATTATGTGAACACCGTTTGAACTGCATGGACATTTTTTAAATCATCCAACATGCTTTAGACCGTTGGAATATACTCCCCCGTTCCTAAATACTTGTCTTTCTAGAGATTTCAACAAGTGACTACATACGGCGCAAAATGAGTGAATCTACACTTTAAAATATGTTTACATACATCCGTATGTTGAGTTCATTTGAAATGCCTAGAAAGACAAGTATTTGGAAACAGAGGGAGTACAAAAGGGGAAAACAAAATGAAAAAGTAAAAACAGAAAAACATAATAAGAAAGAAAAAGATATACGTTACTGCGCCCGGCCCATGTGCGGAAAAAGTCCATGCTAATGAGTCTTCACAACCAGATGGATGGGCGGAAAAAGAGCCCTTCCTTGCTCGCTAAAATGGATGGGCGGAAAGATTCCCGCGCTATTTTCCGCTGCTGCGGCCTCCACCCCGCACCCCGCCGATCCGTGCTTCCTCTGCTCAACCAATAGCAGCCAACCTCTGCCCATCCAACGGCTCAAGCCATCGCTCGCACACCTCACGCGGATCAGTCCCGAATCCGACGGCTTGCGCATCCCCCCACCCCTCCCGGCAGCCAGCAAACGCTATATAGTCCTCTCCACCAGCCTCGCAGCAATCCAAACCAATTCGGCTCCATCCCTCCCAGCGAAAAATCCCCAATTCCTTCGTCCTCCTCCTCGCGAGACGCACACAGCAGAGCAGAGAGCGAGAAGATGTCCGGGCGAGGCAAGGGCGGCAAGGGGCTGGGCAAGGGCGGCGCGAAGCGGCACAGGAAGGTGCTGTGGGACAACATCCAGAGGATCACCAAGCCGGCGATCCGGCGGCTGGCGCGGAGGGGCGGCGTGAAGCGCATCTCCGGGCTCATCTACGAGGAGACCCGCGGCGTGCTCAAGATCTTCCTCGAGAACGTCATCCGCGACGCCGTCACCTACACCGAGCACGCGCCCCGCAAGACCGTCACCGCCATGGACGTCATGTACGCGCTCAAGCGCCAGGGCCGCACCCTGTACGGCTTCGGCGGTTAGGGGATGGCTAGCTAGGCTTGAGTGTGTCCACCAGGTCGCTGCTTGTAACACCCTCAGTGTCATGCTACAGTAATCCCCTGTTAATGGTGCCAGGTCACCATGCTTACTAAGCTAATTATCACTTGATGAAAAATCAAATTCAAATTCAAATTCAAATTATGAGGGGAATTCAAAATTTCTCAAACATGAAAACAGAAATGTTCATCATGTGCCAAATATTCCACAACTAATATTGGTGGTGAACCAACATTTTTGCAAAGGGTTTAAGTGGCCTAAACTACTTAAAACAGTGACCTAAGCAATAAATTAAATGCCCTTTTTAATTTATAAAATTGGCAACTATTCCAAAAGCCTCCCAACCTTTTTGAGGCAGTGCACTTTAATTCTTTGAAATTGTTTTGGCCAGTGGCATAATTTTGCAAAGTCAATTGTGGCTAAAAGAAAATGCAAAAGCTGCTGGAAAAGAAAAAGAAAAACAACAAAAAGAAAAAAAGAAAAGGAGAAGTAGAGGGGAGAGAGAGGCCCTCTGCCTCACTCAGGCTTCGGCCCACCCGAGCCAGCTGGCCCAACAGGCCGGCCCACACCCCCCTGGGCCGTCGCTCTCCCCCTTCCCCTGTTCAACCGACCGAGGGCGCGCGCCCGCGCGTCGCCGCCGGACCACCTCGCCGTCGACAGGAGGGGATAAGGCCGCCCCGACGCCTCGGCCCCCTCGCCTCCCACTCGCCCACTTGCCCCTTTCTCTCTCTCTTCTCTCGCCCACGCGCTCGCTCCGCCTCTCCTCTCCTCCAGATCCGCGGCCCGAGCGCAGTCGCCGCCGCCCTCCGTCGTTGTCGCGGCCACCGGCGGCCCCGCGCCCGCTGACCTTGACGGTGAGCTCTGCCGTCGTCCTCTCCATCGACCGGTGGCCTCAGCTGGAGTTGGGGAGCAACGAAGCGCCGGATCCCTTTCGTCCATGTCTCCGGTCATCGCCGGCCTTCTTCGTCTCCGGCGCCGTCTCTGCTGCTACTGAGCCTTCGAGGGCCACCGTGCGTGCCGCAAGGTGAGCCCCTTTTCCTCCCCCCTCTCTTTTGCTCCCGTAGGCGCCCAGAACGGCTGGCCCCGCCATGGCCGAGCCGAGCTCCGCCGACGAGCTCGTTGCCGTCGTTGTGACCGTCGACACGCTCGCGTGAGCTCACAGTTGTGCTCCTAGGGTTCCCAGGAGCCCAACGCGCACGCGCACGCTCCCTCCCGTGCCTCCTAGCATCGTCCTCGATGAGCTCCGGAATGCATCGCCGCGGAGCTCACCGCCCGCGAAGCTCCGGTGACCTTTTGGTCATGGTCTCAAGCCCGTTGGACTCGCCGCACCACGGGGATCCTCCCCTGCCTTTCCTTTCGTTCCGTAGCACGCTGCTTCGCCTTCGCCATCACACGCCCGAAGCTCGTCGCCGCCTTTCTCATCGCCGGCGATGCTCCGGTCGTCCCCGACGCCGGTCGTCATCACCATCGTGTGCGCGGCGCCGAGCCGCGCCCTTAGGTCCAAGTCGTAGGTCCGGAGGCCCCCTGTAGCGCGGCCCCGGCCAACTCCGGCGAGGCACCGCCGTCGCCTTGGTCGCCGGAGCCCTTCCCGGCGCAGCCGCCAACATGGATGCGTGGGCCCCATCACCTGAGTCACTGACGCTGGGCCCAGCGGGTCCCAGTTGACCGGGTTGACCCAGTCAACTGCTGACTGGGCAGCCCAGAGACGCTGACATACGGGCCCCACCGCGTAATTAGTTTAACCAACGTTTTATTAATTAAAACCTAATTAGTTGCATTTTAGAGACTGACATGTGGGGCCCAACTGCTAACTAACACCTGTTCAATTAAAATAACCCCACTGTTAGCCCTCTCTCTATGACATGTGGGACCCACTGGTCAGTTTGACCAGTCAGCGGGTCTGTTGACCTACTGATGTCATGCTGACACTCTGTTGGTGTCGTATTTCATTTTTTGTTAATTTAAATAATTCCAAAAAATGGTTTAATCTTTGAAAATTCATAGAAAATAAACCGTAACTCGGATGAAAATGTTTTCTACATGAAAGTTGCTCAGAAAAACGTGACGAATCCGGATACGCGGTCCGTTTACCTGTCAGATAACTCTAACTATCTGAACATGGAACATTCCCCCTCCGGTCATCTGTCTGACACAGCTCCGGAACCGGGAAAACATTCCCGGTTGAATTCCCCCTTCACCTTTATCGTGTAGCCATACATTAGGTCACACCCGGCACATCATTTTGCCACGTTATGCTTGTGATGCTATGTTTGCTTTATATTTACTGTTTCTTCCCCCTCTTCTTTCTGATAGACCCCGAGACCGATGCTGCCCCTGTGATCGACTACGTCGACGACGACCCCTCCTTGCCAGAGCAACCAGGCAAGCCCCCCCTTTGATCATCCCGATATCGCCCATTCCATTCTCTCATGCTTGCATTAGATTTTGCTACTGTTATTGATTGCTCCTATTCTGATGCATAGCCTGCTTTTGTATCTGCTATTGTACCTTACCTTCTTATCCTAAACTGCTTAGTATAGGTTGGTTAGTGATCCATCAGTGACCCCCACCTTGTCCTTGTTGCCCCTGCTTCATCATTGAAGACCCGATCAACGGGATCGAAGACCAGGCCCCGGCACCGCACACCACTTTCCCCTTAGTTGCTCGACACTGCTGGGTTACTATCGAGTGCCGAGGGTGAGACCTCTACAACACTTCTGATGTTAACCCTGTAGTGTAGCTATTTGGTCGTGGTAATCGAGGGTGATTCCGCCTTAACCACTTCCGATACGACTCTGTCGTGCAACCCCTCAAGTGTGAACCTCGGGGGTGATTCCTCTTATGTTCACCTTGATGATTACATCGAGTGGAATTCACCGGGGGTGATTCCTCGGGTTTTCCCCTTGATGTTTAGACACACAGTTACTATGATTACTATGACTTTACACTGAACCATGTTACTAAAGACGGGTCGACCCGGAGGGGTACCCGCGCGAGCATAATTGCGAGTGATGAGGAGTCGGGTTGACCTGGAAGGTGCCCGTGAGATAATTACGAGGCGTGGCCAGGCATTCTTAGCCCTTGCAGCAAGTCCTCGAAACGGGGCAACGGGGTCACATCTTTCGTGAGTCTCTGCTTGTTACCGCGCGTTCCTAATCCACTACGATTTGGATATTTGATCCGAGGGGCCTCTGGCCTGATAGCACTAACCATCACGTGGGCATAGTATGGGCGTTCTGCGTCGTATACATCAGCCGAAGCTTAATAGACGTCAGCGACTGAGTGGCGCGCGCCGGGTTGGACTGGTAAGCACCTTGGTAGCTAGGTCTGCTCACCGGCCATGTACGCAACGTGCAGGAGTTCCCGGGGAGATGGCCCATGACCCCTGGGGGCATAGGGTTAGTCCAGTGTGCTGACCTCTCTGTTAAGTCTAGGTCGGGTTGCGGCGTATTGTTTGGCCGAGGCCGGGCATGACCCAGGAAAGTGTGTTCGGCCGGAGTTAAGCGAGCGTGGTGGGTAAGTTGGTGCACCCCTGCAGGGAAGAACTAATCTATGCATAGCCTGTCCTACGGTAACGGACACTTGGAGTTGTATCCCGATTGATACAAGTAGAACTGGATACTTGTGATGAGAATTGGATGGTGATGAGAATTGGGTTGTGATGACAATTGGATAGTATGGCTCTGGGATTTCTTTCTCGCAGGGAGTCGAGAAAGGATCTCTGGCCGAGGTTGATAACACTACTACTACTTTACTTTATGCTACTCTACTCCCTCCTGTTTGCTGCAAGATGGTGGTTTCTAGAAGATGCTAGTCTTCGATAGGACTAGGCCTTCTCTCTATTCTGGCATTTCTATAGCCCAGTCCACATATACAGCCTTCCATTGATAATGTTGCATATGTAGTGTAGATCCTTGCTTGCGAGTACTTTGGATGAGTACTCATGGTTGTTTTGCTCCCCCTTTCTTCTTCTTTCCGGTTGATGCAACCAGATGTCGGAGTCTAGGAGCCAGATGCCACTGTCGATGCCTACTACTACGTGGAGACCGCCGACGACCAGGAGTAGTTAGGAGGCTCCCAGGCAGGAGGCCTTGCCCTTTTCGATCGTTGCTGCTGTTGTGCTAGCCTTCTTAAGGCAAACTTGTTTAACTTATGTCTGTACTCAGATATTGTTGCTTCCACTGGCTCGTTTGTATTCAAGCTGATGTATTCGAGCTCTCGAGGCCCCTGGCTTGTAATATAAAGCTTGTATTATTTTAATTTGTGTCTAGAGTTGTGTTGTGATATCTTCCAGTGAGTCCTTGATCTTGATCGTACACATTTGCGTGTATGATTAGTGTACGATTGAATCGAGGGCGTCACAAGTTGGTATCAGAGTCGACTGCCTGTAGGTAGCCCCCTTTCCAACTCCTTGGCCGAAGTTGAGTCTAGTCACTGAAAAACTTTTACTAACATTGGCTGTGTGGCTTACGGGCCCACGTCGCCATTGGGTGGTATTAGGATCTTTTATTCCTCGTCTATACTCTGGGACTCTGATCTCTCTTCTATTCGGGTTAACCATTTTACTAAACTCTAACATTAGGTTCTCGTACCCACTTCCTCCCGGAGAGCCTCGACATTATCGATGATCGCTTGCTTCTCCAGAAGATTCTGCGGATACTCCTCGATGTTTCTTGAGACCCTGTACCAACTGCCTTGCAGTTCCTGACCACCGGTAATTCCCTTGAATAACATCCTTGCCGCTTGTACCTTCATCCCTAGTTGCTCCTGATATTACAAGATGCCCCGAAATTCTCTATTGTTTCGAGAATCCTTTGAGCTTACTGCCTTGCAGTTCTTTGCCCCATGAATACCCCCCTTCGAATAATTCCTTGCACTCACCGAGGATCAGTTCATCCTCAGTTGTTCGTGTGATTCACAAAATACTTCGAAATACTATTTGATCTTCCGAAAATCCTCTACAACCTGTTGCTCTTGGAATTCTTGCTTACTTGCTTTCTGGTTAATTCCATTTGTCTAGCGATATTCATTAAAATCCTTTGGGATTAACATTCTGATCTTGTTGATTCAGCATGTGTGAGAATGCACACGATCATCAATTAATCCTTGGAAATTTTCTTTCCGGCTCAGGCATTGTTTCGAATATGAGTTGGTTCTTGCCCAATCAAGATTTGATCGGGTGCACCTCTAAGTCTATTCAACTTACTCATCTTTTGATCAGAGCCTCTGCTTCTAATCCTTCGTCTTGAAATCATAATTCCTGTGTACCCAAGCATCGAATCATTCAGATGTTTATATAAGTCGATGCCTTTGCATCCCCTTCTTCATCTGATTGATTACCGATACTCACATCAACTCTGTCGTGAATCGCCAGATCCATTGTTGGGTTGTTATTCGACAGTGTCCTTCACATCCAAAATCTTATCAGTATTTCCCTGATACATAATACCTTCAGTATATTGTATCATCTGCTTTGACTTCGATACTCTGCTTTCGAACTCGTATCTTTTGCTTGGTTGATGGTTGTATAGATTCGTAAAAATGCCCCGATGGGTTGAACTTATGCCTTCCGTAATCCGAGTGAACCCGAGAGTTCTCACGAGTCTTACTCTTCTGGTACTTCGCCAGATAAATCCTCTGCACTACATTTTCTTTGAAAAACGAGGAGTGAATGAAAGGTTATGCATTGAAGAAGTGGGAGTCGACCTTGAACCCTTGTGTTCATGCCCATGGACCCGATGTAGAACTTATCGTGGAAGCTGCTCGTAAATATGATTACCCCTTTTATAAGTTCATCTTGTATCGGTGGTTTGATCATTCGTAACTGTGGTTCCGACCATAGTTTCTCCTTAACTCCATTTCCCGGACAAGTTAAAATACTTGTCTTCTGCAGATCATTTCATATGTCTAACCTCTATTTTTGATCTACCTCAAGTGTTGCCCCTTGTTATCTCAAGTATATTGTGTCATTGCACTGCCACTTGTGAATTCTCATTGGAATGATACTCTATCACATCATTCCTAGCTTGATCGGTTATATCATTATCATGCTAAATTTTAACTGTGCTACCAGGTCCTTCCCGGAGCACAATTTTCGACGACGAGCTAAGCTTATGTCGATCTTCCTCGTCATACCATTTTGCCATGAACAGCAAGCTTGCTTTCGAGTTTGTGTCGTACTCGTGATTCAATTAACCTTACACTTCATCATTTCTTTTGCTTAATGTCGTCGTTGATCGATTACATCTTCATGAAACCTCTCGACAAATGTGTCGTGATCATCATCATCATTCCAAACTTTTCTAGGATATCAACCGAATTCATGATGAGAAATACCATCCTTACCCCCTCGATGAATTGTTTTTGAGCCCGTGGGCCCCATCCTCATCTTTTCCTTGCTGAAATTGTATGACTTATTTTATAAGTTGTTCCGATGGATCCTTTGTGTATCCGAAGTCTAACATTTCCCCGATGGCCATGTCAACACTATCCCGAAGCATGTGTGTGGTACTCCGATCATCAACAAGAACATTGGGAGCGCAATGCTAACTGTTCTTGATCAATTATCCAAACACCGTTGTATGGGTAAACCTCATAAATTCCTTGCCCCTTTATCTAAACAGCTTAATACTTGAAGCCCTATCATGCTCTGCCTTTCCTTGGGAAAGTTATACTCTAACACTTGGGTATAAACATCTTTCCTTTTCATTGGTCTGGTTATCATAATAATCACATTTTCCTTTCCATTGTCTTGTTTCACCTTTCTTGTCATCTAACTTGTCTAAGCAGAGATAAATCCCTGCTTAAGTAAGCACCTCGGTGTACAACTCTGTAAGTAAGACCCTGTTACTATTGTTGATGACATTCCGGTAACCATCGATTGACGAGAACTTTGCCTATTGGTCCGCCTCGTATTACGAGCAGGAAATGGTTCTCTTCGTCCCTCGCCCTTGGTACCAACGCTGTTGCCAACATAATTGGCAGGCTATCCTCTGACCTGCCTTGCTATCATGGCCGTGCAAAATTTTAGCGCCTTCCTGCTTTTAACCCACACGGTGGGCCCATAACCCACAGTTCCACACGATCGAAACCTGAATCTCCTGTATATCTTTGATTCCGAAACATTCTTGCATTTGGCTTCGTATCATGTCACGAGCCACCCCCTCCCCCCGAGGGATGATCTATTCCTGATGCTTTGAACCCCATTCTCACACTCTGTTCAGGTATCGGTCGATTGTCCATCCGTGTGAAACTTCTTATTGTACCTTCATATTTTGCTCTCGACGTTCCTGCATCGTTCACCACACAATTAAACCCATAAGGGTCAGTTCTCCCGGAGTTACTCTTTTCTTCCCCACTTAAATCTCGGGACGAGATTTCTTGTAGTGGAGGAGATTTGTAACACCCTCAGTGTCATGCTACAGTAATCCCCTGTTAATGGTGCTAGGTCACCATGCTTACTGACCTAATTATCACTTGATGGAAAATTAAAGTCAAATTCAAATTCAAATTATGTGGGGAATTCAAAATTTCTCAAACATGAAAACAAAAATGTTCATGATGTGCCAAATATTCCACAACTAATATTGGTGGTGAACCAACATTTTTGCAAAGGGTTTAAGTGGCCTAAACTACTTAAAACAGTGACCTAAGCAATAAATTAAATGCCCTTTTTAATTTATAAAATTGGCAACTATTCCAAAAGCCTCCCAACCTTTTTGAGGCAGTGCACTTTAATTCTTTGAAATTGTTTTGGCCAGTGGCATAATTTTGCAAAGTCAATTGTGGCTAAAAGAAAATGCAAAAGCTGTTGGAAAAGAAAAAGAAAAACAACAAAAAGAAAAAAAGAAAAGGAGAAGTAGAGGGGAGAGAGAGGCCCTCTGCCTCACTCAGGCTTCGGCCCACCCGATCCAGCTGGCCCAACAGGCCAGCCCACAGCCCCCAGGGCCGTCGCTCCCCCTTCCCCTGTTCAACCGACCGAGGGCGCGCGCCCGCGCGTCGCCACCGGACCACCTCGCCGTCGACGGGAGGGGATAAGGCCGCCCCGACGCCTCGGGCCCCTCGCCTCCCACTCGCCCACTTGCCCCCTTTCTCTCTCTCTTCTCTCGCCCACGCGCTCGCTCCGCCCCTCCTCTCCTCCAGATCCGCGGCCCGAGCGCAGTCGCCGCCGCCCTCCGTCGTTGTCGCGGCCACCGGCGGCCCCGCGCCCGCTGACCTTGACGGTGAGCTCTGCCATCGTCCTCTCCATCGACCGGTGGCCTCAGCTGGAGTTGGGGAGCACCGAAGCGCCGGATCCCTTTCGTCCACGTCTCTGGTCGTCGCCGCCCTTCTTCGTCTCCGGCGCCGTCTCTGCTGCTACTAAGCCTCCGAGGCCACCGTGCGTGCCGCAAGGTGAGCCGCCTTTTCTCCCCCTCTCTTTTGCTCCCATACGCGCCCAGAACGGCTGGACCCGCCATGGCCGAGCCGAGCTCCGCCGACAAGCTCGTTGCCGTCGTTGTGACCGTCGACACGCTCGCCTGAGCTCACAGTTGTGCTCCTGGGGTTCCCAGGAGCCCAACGCGCACGCGCACGCTCCCTCCCGTGCCTCCTAGCATCGTCCCCGATGAGCTCCGGAATGCATCGCCGCGGAGCTCGCCGCCGACGAGGCTCCGGTGACCTTTTGGTCACGGGCTCAAGCCCGTTGGACTCGCCGCACCACGGGGATCCTCCCCAGCCTTTCCTTTCGTTCCATAGCACGCTGCTTCGCCTTCGCCATCACACGCCCGAAGCTCGTCGCCGCCTTTCTCATCGCCGGCGATGCTCCGGTCGTCCCCGACGCCGGTCGTCATCACCATCGTGTGTGCGGCGCCGAGCCGCGCCCTTAGGTCCAAGTCGTAGGTCTGGAGGCCCCCCTGTAGCGCGGCCCCGGCCAGCTCCGGCAAGGCACCGCCGTCGCCTTGGTCGCCGGAGCCCTCCCTGGCGCAGCCGCCAACATGGATGCGTGGGCCCCATCACCTGAGTCACAGACGCTGGGCCCAGCGGGTCCCAGTTGACTGGGTTAACCCAGTCAACTGCTGACTGGGCAGCCCAGAGACGCTGACATACGGGCCCCACCGCATAATTAGTTTAACCAACATTTTATTAATTAAAACCTAATTAGTTGCATTTTAGAGACTGACATGTGGGGCCCAACTACTAACTAACACCTGTTCAATTAAAATAACCCCACTGTTAGCCCTCTCTCTATGACATGTGGGACCCACTGGTCAGTTTGACCAGTCAGCGGGTCTGTTGACCTACTGATGTCATGCTGACACTCTGCTGGCGTCATATTTCATTTTCTGTTAATTTAAATAATTCCAGAAAATGGTTTAATCTTTGAAAATTCATAGAAAATAAATCGTAACTCGGATGAAAATGTTTTCTACATGAAAGTTGCTCAGAAAACCGTGACGAATCCGGATACTCGGTCCGTTTACCTGTCAGATACCTCTAACTATATGAACATGGAACATTCCCCCTCCGGTCATCTGTCTGACACAGCTCCGGAACCGGGAAAACATTCCCGGTTGAATTCCCCCTTCACCTTTATCGTGTAGCCATACATTAGGTCACACCCGGCACATCATTTTTCCACGTTATGCTTTGTGATGCTATGTTTGCTTTATATTTACTGTTTCTTCCCCCTCTTCTTTCTGATAGACCCCGAGACTGATGCTGCCCCTGTGATCGACTACGTCGACGACGACCCCTCCTTGCCAGAGCAACCAGGCAAGCCCCCCTCCCCTTGATCATCCCGATATCGCCCATTCCATTCTCTCATGCTTGCATTAGATTTTGCTACTGTTATTGATTGCTCCTATTCTGATGCGTAGCCTGCTTTTGTATCTGCTATTGTACCTTACCTTCTTATCCTAAACTGCTTAGTATAGGTTGGTTAGTGATCCATCAGTGACCCCCACCATGTCCTTGTTGCCCCTGCTTCATCATTGAAGACCCGATCAACGGGATCGAAGACCAGGCCCCGGCACCGCACACCACTTTCCCCTTAGTTGCTCGACACTTCTGGGTTACTATCGAGTGCCGAGGGTGAGACCTCTACATCACTTCTGATGTTAACCCTATAGTGTAGCTATTTGGTCGTGGTCATCGAGGGTGATTCCGCCTTAACCACTTCCGATACGACTCTGTCGTGCAACCCCTCAAGTGTGAACCTCGGGGGTGATTCCTCTTATGTTCACCTTGATGATTACATCGAGTGGAATTCACCGGGGGTTATTCCTCGGGTTTTCCCCTTGATGTTTAGACACACAGTTACTATGATTACTATGACTTTACACTGAACCATGTTACTAAAGATGGGTCGACCTGGAGGGGTACCCGCGCGAGCATAATTGCGAGTGATGAGGAGTCGGGTTGACCTGGAAGGTGCCCGTGAGATAATTACGAGGCGTGGCCGGGCATTCTTAGCCCTTGCCGCAAGTCCTCGAGACGGGGCAACAGGGTCACATCTTTCGTGAGTCTCTGCTTGTTACCACGCGTTCCTAATCCACAACGATTTGGATATTTGATCCGAGGGGCCTCTGGCCTGATAGCACTAACCATCACGTGGGCATAGTATGGGCGTTCTGCGTCGTATACATCAGCCGAAGCTTAATAGACGTCAGCGACTGAGCGGCGCGCGCCGGGTTGGACTGGTAAGCACCTTCCTTTTTAAAGGAGGTAGCTAGGTCTGCGCAACGTGCATGAGTTCCCGGGAAGATGGCCCATGACCCCTGGGGGCATAGGGTTAGTCCGGCATGCTGACCTCTCTGTTAAGTCTAGGTTGGGTTGCAGCGTATTGTTTGGCCGAGGCCGGGCATGACCCAGGAAAGTGTGTCCGGCCGGAGTTAAGCGAGCGTGGTGGGTAAGTTGGTGCACCCCTGCAGGGAAGAACTAATCTATGCATAGCCTGTCCTACAGTAACGGACACTTGGAGTTGTATCCCGATTGATACAACTAGAACTAGATTCTTGTGATGAGAATTGGATGGTGATGAGAATTGGATTGTGATGACAATTGGATAGTATGGCTCTGGGATTTCTTTCTCGCAGGGAATCGAGAAAGGATCTCTGGCCGAGGTTGATAACACTACTACTACTTTACTTTATGCTACTCTACTCCCTCCTGTTTGCTGCAAGATGGTGGTTTCCAGAAGATGCTAGTCTTCGATAGGACTAGGCCTTCTCTCTATTCTGGCATTTCCACAACCCAGTCCACATATACAGCCTTCCTTTGATAATGTTGCATATGTAGTGTAGATCCTTGCTTGCGAGTACTTTGGATGAGTACTCATGGTTGCTTTGCTCCCACTTTTCCCCCTTTCTTCTTCTTTCCGGTTGATACAACCAGATGTCGGAGTCCAGGAGCCAGATGCCACTGTCGATGCCTACTACTACGTGGAGACCGCCGACGACCAGGAGTAGTTAGGAGGCTCCCAGGCAGGAGGCCTTGCCCTTTTCGATCGTTGCTGCTGTTGTGCTAGCCTTCTTAAGGCAAACTTGTTTAACTTATGTCTGTACTTAGATATTGTTGCTTCCGCTGGCTCGTTTGTATTCAAGCTGATGTATTCGAGCTCTCGAGGCCCCTGGCTTGTAATATAAAGCTTGTATTATTTTAATTTGTGTCTAGTGTTGTGTTGTGATATGTTCACGTGAGTCCTTGATCTTGATCGTACACATTTGCGTGTATGATTAGTGTACGATTGAATCGAGGGCGTCACACTGCTCCGCAAATGCTTGTGCCTGTGGTTTAATTTAATGCTTGTTTTGAGGAAGTGCTACCTGGATTTGTTTCTCTGTTCAATATCGTCAGTCCAGTCATTGCTTCTGATTTGACACCATTTGAGTTTGTGAAATTCTTTCCATTCGGTCTTGCAAATCTAACTTGGCAAATTTGTCATCTGGATTTGTCTACCATTTGCGTTTTTGCATCTCTAGATTGTAGTATGAAATTCTGAAACTAAATTGCAGTGTGGTTTTCTTGTGAGTATGCTCAAAGCTGCTACTGGAACTGTACTCTGACGATATGAAAGCATTTACTCTGTAATAGGCAACATCTCCGAGACAATTCCTGCTGCAAGCTCAGGTGGTGGCATGGAAAGTTATTTCATCCCAAGTGTTACAAGAAAATAAAATAAAAAACCCGTAAAGAAAAAGGATTTTCTTTTTGGTTAACGCGTTCGGCAGACAGAACTTGACCTGTTCTGGCACCAATGGTTGCCTTTAGAACGACACAGTATTTCTTCTCCTTGTTTTTCTAATTTTGTAAATCTAAGCAACATAAGATTTGCACACTACTTGGTCAAGAAATCATAGTATTTTGGCATTTCAGCATTAACAACTTCAGTTTCTAGTATTCAGGTTATATAAAGTGATTTCAGAATGGGGACTATTGGAGTACAAGACTACTGTACTGAAGTTTTAACAAAAAATCATGCCTCAAGAACTAATATGAGTTCTTTGTCTGGGAGAATACCTCAGAGCACCCTCCACCAAACGACCCGGACTTTAGGTACAACACGAAGCTTCCAAACCACAGTCCATCGATGTGAGGTTTCTGTAATCCCCCCTTCCTCTGGAGAAGATCCTTGCGAGTCACTAGAGGATGATACACCGACTTTATAGAGCAACTACCATATTTTGCAAAAGTCCATGCTAATGAGTCTTCACAATCAGATGGATTGAGAGGGGTATTAAGAATAGCTTCGGCGCCTGGGTTGAAAAAGTTTTCGTGAAAAACTTCCAAGTTCTAATTTTCCATATAGTCACTATTAGGAAAAGGCCTGCTAGTGGCGCACCTATTTTGCCTACTAATGGTGCACTACAGGTGCGCCACTAGCACCACGCCATTAGAATTAAATGCTAATGGCGCACCCCTGGTGCGCCATTAGTATGCTTCCCAGGGGTCATATTTACCCATGTGCTTTGGCATACTAATGGCGCACTATGGGGTGATGCACCATTAGTGTCCTTTCTGTAGTGCGCCATTAGTGTGCTGAGTGGTGCGCCATTAGTATGAATATTAGGGATTATTTTCTTTTCTTTTCTGATATTTTCACAGGTTACAAAACATATTACTGCACATAATATAGAGAGCACAACATATAAACAACAGATTTATCAAATACAATAGAAGATTAGTCTCCGGATACAATTCATCATATTAGTCTCCGAATTTCAAATACCGAACAAAGTTATAACATTACAAGTCTCGAAACCGCGAGTAGCGAGTTTGTCTTCACATTACAAGTCGATATCGATCATCTAAACTACCATCACATAGAAGAGAGCTGCGGTCATCACGATGAGCATAATCACGATGAAACTGGTCTTCATCCGGTTCCCCCAACGCTCCCTCCTCTCTCCCGCTAGATAGCGCGCGTATCTAACTTCCGCCTCCGCCCTAGTGGTGTACCCTTTGTAACTGTTACCGCTGAAACGGTGAACCTGTCTCCGACACTCCTCCCAGTCGTCGTAGACTCCGGAACCTTACCCTTGTACACGACATACGACGGCATCTCTATGCACTAGCCAAACAAAACGTTAGTAACAATTCACAGACAATACATAAGCAATATATAAGTATGCAACAAAAGGATCGGAAGAGAAAAGCAACACATTAATAGCACGATTCATGGTCCTACTAATAAATAGCATCGGTTACATATAAGTTGAACGACTGTCCAAACCAAAGAGACATACAAGTTCATTAAAGTTTAATATTACAACATGAGCCAATCGACAATTCAGAACTATATAGCATCACTACTTTCAACTCGACTCATGGGACCGGAGTGTGGATGAAGCCACCGTCTTTCGTGATGGTCATGAAATCGCGGGCGTTGTTAGCCTGCATTTATAGCATTGTTTCTATCTCACTATTGGACGGTTGATATCTGAGGTAGAACTGCCCCAAGGTACGAAAGACATCTTGATGGATGATTTCCGCAACCTCCGACTGGATGCGAAAGAATTCTTGTCTGATGTCCGTGTCCTGGATTGCCGACAAGCGTGTGGCCCAATCTTTGAGATTATTTGGTAGCAGAAGGTGATTATGGTCCCGTACGATCGCCCTCATGTGATGGAGGACGTAGTAGGCATCCTTCTGACCGCCAGGCGGCTGCTTGACGCAGGGGAACATCGTATTGTGGGTGAACACGTGCTTGTCGTACCTACGAACTGGCCTCTTAAAGGTGCCTCCAGATCTAGCGTAGCCGGGGAGAGCATCATCAAGAACTTTCTTGATATTTGTGTAGCCTCTATCTTCGACTCATGGTCCGGGTCGAAATACGTGGCCATGGAATATTTCGGGCTTAAGAGGATGAGTGTGCAATGTGTGTCACTGCACAAAACACGGAATGTTAGAAAAAAATGATCGAAATCTAAGAAATCATATGTTACGGGGCGGTGAGGGGATGACTTACTCGGGAAAGTAAGGCACGAGGAAGTTATCCTTATCTGGGTTTGCAAGAATGACGCCTTCGAGGTGTGAACTCGCGACTTGCTGGTCCCCAATGCTGCCCAAGATCTTGGCATGCATGTAGAAGGGGTCGACTATCCCGATGTCTGGGGTCTTGTCTCTAATGATCCGCATCTCCATACTCAGCGAAAATAGCTGAACGAAGGTGTAGTGAAGTGGATGAAGGTTAAACATAGCGAAGATGTCATCAAACCGCAGGACGATCGTACCCCCGATGGCGCTATCCACAAAGCCCTTGCCCTCTGGCACCTTGGCCACGAAAACCGGGTATGCCACATCATTTTGGGAGAGACGCCACTTCTCCAAAGAAAGAACACTGTCATGCAGACTCCGCATAGCACTGGTTGCAACATTGAGCAGATTTGTCGGTAGCATCGCCCTACCCGCCACATGCACCCTCCTCGAGATATCCTTAGGTGAAGGTGGCCCGTCCTGAGCATGGATCATAATCGGTGCCGGCTGGCTTGCACCGACGCCCTTGTTATTCTTTCGTTTCCGTCCCTTCTTCTTCATCTGCTGTAATGGGATCGAGTTCTGCTCACAGACCGCCTTCTTGAGTGTGTTGGGGCTGATAATATTTCGCACCTCGGCTATCTGAGGCTCGGTGAAGGCGGCAGCTGGAGGCGTCTCCTGAAAACTGAACGCCAGACGACGTCTGTTGCAATTGGGTTTCTCCGCAGTACCAGCTAGATCGCGTCGTCTTTTTCAGGGTTGGGTTCTTGAGAAGGAGGCCCGCAGAATTCGTCACCGTACCCATGTTCGGCAAAGTACTTATCAACGTTGGTAAACTGTCGTCGTTGTCGTCGTCGTTCGGATCCTGTGCCATATGCATGTCCGGATCCTGTGCCATAGGGATATCCGACATGTCCAGTACCGTTGCGACGGTCTTGCCATGGCTTGGCGCCGACACGACTGGCGGTCTTGTCTGTGGGGTGGTGTCCCCTGCCCCCAAACGAATCTGGCTCTTCGGCCAAAGCAGGGGCCAGCTTACGCAGGCGCTGAGGGTCATCACATCATCTTCATCGGCCCCAGCGGGTCGACTCGGATGTAACAACTCGTCGCAGCCTGACAGCACCCGAACCAGTTCAACCCTATACACGATGGGTGGCATCGGATTACCGTGGAACACGGGGTTGCCCGGTTGAACGATTCTACCCTTGGTGACATCGATCAACTCGCTGCCCATGAAGTGCAGGAGAGTGCATGGAACATCGGCGGCGCCTTGCGAAAACATGTAGGGCGTCAGGGATGCCCAGTCAAAGTCAAGGAGATGAAGTCATCGGCTGAGAGGCTTAGTTACCGTGATGCCGTCGAGCTCGGCTAATGTCGAGGCACCGTCAACGGCTGGCGTGCAACTGACGGAGGGGCCGCTTGCTGGCGAGGTGCCGGCCGGCGTACACTTGGGTGCATTAAGCTCCAATGCCCATGCCGGCGCCGGAGACACAAATACCGCCTACGCCGGAGACACCAACGGTGCTGCCTGCGCGTTGTGCGAGTTGCTGGACGTGAAGCTGGGAACCAGGGGCGGCCCCTGTTGGCCGCCCGCAATCCACGTCGTTAGCCCCTGAATCAAGGTAGGCACCATGGCGGTGAGTGTCGTTCCCAGTTGTTGTTGCACTTGCTCTTGGACAATCTCTGGAATCCGCGCCACTTGTGCCTTGAGTTCTTGAACCTCGCGCGACTAGCTTTCCGAGCTGGTCTTTTTCTCCTTTCGCCCACCAGCGGTATAATATGACGACCATTTTGTGGACAAGCCTTTGCCGGCCACACGACTAGCTGACGAAGGCTTACTGAGCTTATCCTTATTTTTCATTACGTTCAACGCCCTATTTAGAGTGCTGTCCCAAGGGGAGCTCTGAGACGATCCCGCGCTACTGCTTTTAGTCTCCTGTGGAAGGAATGTGAACCATTTGGAAATTTGGCTTCATTAATTAGAATGCAACCATATGGAGCTAATAACGCGGGGGTGTATTCCTTACCAGAACAAGCTCAAGTGCCTTGGTCTTCGGATTCGTGGTAAGCTCCTTTGTTACCGGGTCCTCCTTGTACCGGGCCCTAACAAAGTTCCTGGTCTGCTTGTCATGGTATTTCTCAAAGCGGGGCGGTAGGCCTTGCTCGGCACGCTCCGCGTCCTCCTTGTCCCATATAGGCTCCGCCACTCTGTAACCGCCGGGACCGAGTTGGTGGACCCCTAAGTTCAACTCCCGCATTTCTTTCCCCCACTGACTTGATTCCACGGTTGCGCTGCTCTCGCACTTGATCTTGAACTCCTTGTAGTCATCTTCGCTGATCGAAGGATATTTCGCCTTGATCTTCTCATAACTATCACCTTTGTCAATCATTTTCTTCACCGCGCTTCTCCAAGTAGACAGGGACGTGCTCATCCTCATGAGGGTGGAACTGTTCACTTTATTCCCTGAGAGGCGTGTGTTTGCAAAGTCAGCGGGGAACTTGTATCGTTCGTGCAGCTTCATGAAGAGGAGGCTGCGCAAATTCTCTCGGTCCTTATGCCTTAGGTTCTCGGTGTTGATCGAGACGGTGCTCCTGAGAATGCACCCGAGCTGAACTGAGTACCCCTTGACTAATTCTTTGGGCGCCGTTGGATGCCCGTCGGAGTTTACTTCAGTAAATTCCTCCTTGATGGTGCCGAGCACATTCGGGTGCCGGTCCTTCCGTTGCCTCTTCGGTTGGCTGCCATCTGTGCGTGCGCTGCCATCATCAGTGGTGGCATCCTCGGCGGCACCATCAGTGGTGTCATCCCCGACGCCACTAGGGGTTGTGTAGTCACTTGGCTCTATTGCCACCTATGGCAGTTGCTTTTTCGTCTGTCCACACACGAATTCATCATACGTGTTTAATGCAGCAAGAATAAAGGGGCAGTTGATCCTACTTAATTTAAGTACTAAGATACCCCGGCCCATGCATTAGTCGCAAGTACCCCATATGTCCTATTTTTAGCGAAGTCATGCTAAAATTCACAGAAAATTTCAGCATGACCTTTGCTGAAAATAGGACATATGTGAAGGAAATATGCCCTAGAGGCAATAATAAAGTTATTATTTATTTCCTTATATCATGATAAATGTTTATTATTCATGCTAGAATTGTATTAACCGGAAACATAATACATGTGTGAATACATAGACAAACATAGTGTCACTAGTATGCCTCTACTTGACTAGCTCGTTAATCAAAGATGGTTAAGTTTCCTAACCATAGACATGAGTTGTCATTTGATTAATGGGATCACATCATTAGGAGAATGATGTGATTGACTTGACCCATTCCGTTAGCTTAGCACTTGATCGTTTAGTATGTTGCTATTGCTTTCTTCATGACTTATACATGTTCCTATGACTATGAGATTATGCAACTCCCGTTTACCGGAGGAACACTTTGTGTGCTACCAAACGTCACACCATAACTGGGTGATTATAAAGGAGCTCTACAGGTGTCTCCGAAGGTACATGTTGAGTTGGCGTATTTCGAGATTAGGATTTGTCACTCCGATTGTCGGAGAGGTATCTCTGGGCCCACTCGGTAATGCACATCACTATAAGCCTTGCAAGCAATGTGACTAATGAGTTAGTTGCGGGATGATGCATTACAGAACGAGTAAAGAGACTTTCCGGTAACGAGATTGAACTAGGTATTGAGATACCGACGATCAAATCTCGGGCAAGTAACATGCCGATAACAAAGGGAACAACGTATGTTGTTATGCGGTTTGACCGATAAAGATCTTCGTAGAATATGTGGGAGCCAATATGAGCATCTAGGTTCCGCTATTGGTTATTGACTGGAGACGTGTCTCGGTCATGTCTACATAGTTCTCGAACCCGTAGGGTCCGCACGCTTAAGGTTTCGATGACAATTTTATTATGAGTTTATGAGTTTTGATGTACCGAAGGAGTTCGGAGTCCCGGATGAGATTGGGGACATGACGAGGAGTCTCGAAATGGTCGAGGCGTAAAGATCGATATATTGGATGACTATATTTGGACATCGGAAAGGTTCTGAGTGATTCGGGTATATTTCGGAGTACCGGGCAGTTACGGGCATACGGGGAAGAGTATTGGGCCTTAATGGGCCTTAGTGGGAAGGAGCCAGGAGGTGGCGCGCGCCCCTCCCAAGCCCAGTAAGAATTGGACAAAGGGTTTGGGGCGCCCCCCCCCCCCTCTCCCTTCCTTCTCCACTCCCCTCCTTTCCCCCATTCTCCTAGTTGGACTAGGAAAGAAGGAGTCCTACTCCCGGTGGGAGTAGGACTCCCCTTGGCGCGCCCACCTTGGCCGGCCACCCCCTCCTCCTTGGCTCCTTTATATACGGGGGCAGCGGGGCACCCCATGACACACAAGTTGATCTTCGTGATCGTTCCTTAGCCGTGTGCGGTGCCCCCCTCCACCATATTCCACCTTGATCATATTGTTGCGGTGCTTAGGCGAAGCCCTGCGTCGGTAGAACATCATCATCGTCACCACGCCATCGTGCTGACGGAACTCATCCCTGAAACCCTGCTGGATCGGAGTCCGGGGATCGTCATCGAGCTGAACGTGTGCTGAACTCGGAGGTGTCGTACGTTCGGTGCTTGGATCGGTCGGATCGTGAAGACGTACGACTACATCAACCGCGTTGTCATAACGCTTCCTCTTACGGTCTATGAGGGTATGTGGACAACACTCTCCCCTCTTGTTGCTATGCATCACCATGATCTTGCGTGTGCGTAGGAATTTTTTTTGAAATTACTACGTTCCCCAACAGTGGCATCCGAGCCTGGTTTTATGCGTAGATGTTATATGCACGAGTAGAACACAAGTGAGTTGTGGGCGATACAAGTCATACTGCTTACCAGCATGTCATACTTTGGTTCGGCGGTATTGTTGGATGATGCGGCCCGGACCAACATTACGCGTACGCTTACGCGAGACTGGTTCTACCGACGTGCTTTGCACACAGGTGGCTAGCGGGTGTCTGTTTCTCCAACTTTAGTTGAACCGAGTGTGGCTACGCCCGGTCCTTGCGAAGGTTAAAACAACACTTACTTGACGAACTATCGTTGTGGTTTTGATGCGTAGGTAAGAACGGTTCTTGCTCAGCCCGTAGCAGCCACGTAAAACTTGCAACAACAAAGTAGAGGACGTCTAACTTGTTTTTGCAGGGCATGTTGTGATGTGATATGGTCAAGACATGATGAGATATATTTTATTGTATGAGATGATCATGTTTTGTAACCGAAGTTATCGGCAACTGGCAGGAGCCATATGGTTGTCGCTTTATTGTATGAAATGCAAACGCCCTGTAAAAGCTTTACTTTAACACTAAGCGGTAGTGATAGTCGTAGAAGCAATAGATGGTGTAACGACAACGATGCTACGATGGAGATCAAGGTGTCGCACCGGTGACGATGGTGATCACGATGGTGCTTCGAAGATGGAGATCACAAGCACAAGATGATGATGGCCATATCATATCACTTATATTGGTTGCATGTGATGTTTATCCTTTATGCATATTATCTTGCTTTGATTGACGGTAGCATTTTAAGATGATCTCTCACTAAATTATCAAGAAGTGTTCTCCCTGAGTATGCATCGTTGCAAAAGTTCTTCGTGCTGAGACACCACGTGATGATCGGGTGTGATAGGCTCTACGTTCAAATACAACGGGTGCAAAACAGTTGCACACGCGGAATACTCAGGTTAAACTTGACGAGCCTAGCATATACAGATATGGCCTCGGAACACGGAGACCGAAAGGTCGAGCGTGAATCATATAGTAGATATGATCAACATAGTGATGTTCACCATTGAAAACTACTCCATCTCACGTGATGATCGGACATGGTTTAGTTGATTTGGATCACGTGATCACTTAGATGACTAGAGAGATGTCTATCTAAGTGGGAGTTCTTAAGTAATATGATTAATTGAACTTAAATTTATCATGAACTTAGTCCTGGTAGTATTTTGCAAATTATGTTGTAGATCAATAGCTTGCGTTGTTGCTTTCATATGTTTATTTTGATATGTTCCTAGAGAAAATTGTGTTGAAAGATGTTAGTAGCAATGATGCGGATTGGATACGTGATCTGAGGTTTATCCTCATTGCTGCACAGAAGAATTATGTCCTTAATGCACCGCTAGGTGACAGACCTATTGCAGGAGCAGATGCAGACGTTATGAACGTTTGGCTAGCTCAATATGATGACTACTTGATAGTTTAGTGCACCATGCTTAACGGTTTAGAATCGGGACTACAAAGACGTTTTGAACGTCATGGACCATATGAGATGTTCCAGGAGTTGAAGTTAATATTTCAAGCAAATACCCGAGTTGAGAGATAAGAAGTCTCCAACAAGTTCTATGGCTAAAAGATGGAGGAGAATCGCTCAACTAGTGAGCATGTCCTCAGATTGTCTGGGTACTACAATCGCTTGAATCAAGTAGGAGTTAATCTTCCAGATAAGATAGTGATTGACAGAATTCTCTAGTCACCATCACCAAGTTAGTAGAACTTTGTGATGAACTATAGTATGCAAGGGATGACGAAAACGATTCCCAAGCTCTTCGTGATGTTGAAATCGACGAAGGTAGAAATCAAGAAAGAGCATCAAGTGTTGATGGTTGACAAGATTACTAGTTTCAAGAAAAGGGCAAAGCGAAAGAAAGGGAACTTCAACTAGAATGACAAGCAAGTTGTCACTCCCATGAAGAAGCCCAAAGCTGAACCAAAGCCTGAAATTGAGTGCTTACACTGCAAAGGAAATGGTCACTGGAAACGGAAATACCCTGAATATTTGGTGGATAAGAAGGATGGCAAAGTGAACAAGGGTATATTTGATGTACAGGTCATTGATGTGTACCTTACTAGTGTTTATAGTAGCCCCTGAGTATTTGATACTTGTTCGGTTGCTAAAAAATAGTAACTCGAAACAGGAGATACAGAATAAACAGAGACTAGTTGAGGGTGAAGTGATGATGTATGTTGGAAGTGGTTCCAAGATTGATATGATTATCATCGCAAACTCCCTATACTTTCGGGATTAGTGTTAAACGTAAATAAATATTATTTGGCGTTTGCGTTGAGCATGAATGTGATTTGATCATGTTTATTGCAATACGGTTATTCATTTAAAGTCAGAGAATAATTGTTGTTCTATTTACATGAATAAAACCTTCAAATGGTCATACACCCAATGAAAATAGTTTGTTGGATCTCGATCGTAGTGATACACATATTCATAATATTGATGCCAAAAGATGCAAAGTTAATAATGATAGTGCAACTTATTTGTGGCCCTGCCATTTTGGGTCATATCGGTGTGAAGCGCATGAAGAAACTCCATAAAGATGGATTTTCGTAATCAATTGGTTATGAATCATTTGATGCTTGCGAACCATGCCTTTTGGGCAAGATGACTAAAACTCCATTCTCTGAACAATGGAACGAGCTACTGACTTGTTGGAAATAATACATACTGATGTATATAGACCAATAAGTATTAAGGCTTGTGGCGGGTATCGTTATTTTCTGACCTTCACAGATGATTTGAGCAGATATGGGTATATCTACTTAATGAAACATAAGTCTGAAATAGTTGAAAGGTTCAAAGAATTTCAGAGTGAAGTGGAAAATCATCATAACAAGAAAATAAAGTTTCTGTGATGTGATCGTGGAGACGAATATTTGAGTTACGAGTTTGGTCTTCATTTGAAACAATGTGAAATAGTTTCGCAACTCATGCCACCTGGAACACCACAGCTTAATGGTGTGTCCGAACATCATGACAATACTTTATTGGATATAGTGCAATCTATGATGTCTCTTACCGATTTACCACTATCGTTTTGGGGTTATGCATTAGAGACAGCTGCATTCACTTTAAATAGGGCACCATCAAAATCCGTCGAAACGACGCCTTATGAACTGTGGTTTGGCAAGAAACCAAAATTGTCGTTTCTTAAATTTTGGGGCTGCGATGCTTATGTGAAAAAGTTTCAACCTGATAATCTCGAACCCAAATCGGAGAAGTGCATCTTCATAGAATACCCAAAGGTAACTATTGGGTACACCTTCTATCACAGATCTGAAGGCAAGTTATTCGTTGCTAAGATGGATCCTTTCTAGAGAAGAAGTTTCTCTCGAAAGAAGTGAGTGGGAGGAAAGTAGAACTTGATGAGGTAACTATTCCTACTCCCTTGTTGGAAAGTAGTTTATCACAGAAATCAGTTCGAGTGGTTCCTACACCAATTAGTGAGGAAGTTAATGATGATGATCATGAAACTTCAGATCAAGTTGCTACCAAACCTCGTAAGTCTTCCAGAGTAAGATCCACACCAGAGTGGTGTGGTAATCATGTTCTGGAAGTCATGTTACTAGACCATGATGAACCTACGAACTATGAGGAAGCGATGATGAGCCCAGATTCCACGAAATGGCTTGAGGCCATAAAATCTGAGATATGATCCATGTATGAGAATAAAGTATGGACTTTGATTGACTTGCTCGATGATCAGCAAGCCATGTTAAATAAATGAATCTTCAAGAGGAAGACGGACACTGATAGTAGTGTTACTATCTACTAAGCTTGACTTGTTGCGAAAGGTTTTCAACAAGTTCAAGGTGTTGAATACGATGAGATTTTCTCACTCGTATCGATGCTTAAGTCTGTCTGAATCATGTTAGCAATTGCCACATTTTATGAAATCTGGCAAATGGATGTCAAAACTGCATTCCTTAATGGATTTTTTAAAGAAGAGTTGTATATGATGCAAGCAGAAGGTTTTGTTAATCATAAAGGTGCTAACAAAATGTGCAAGCTCTAGCGATCCATCAATGGACTGGTGCAAGCATCTCGGAGTTGGAATATACGCTTTGATGAGTTGATCAAAGCATATGGTTTTATACAGACTTTTGGAAGGGCCTGTGTTTACAAGAAAGTGAGTGGGAGCACTACAGCCTTTCTGATAAGTATATGTGAATGACATATTATTAATTTGAAATGATGTAGAATTTTCTGGAAAGCATAAAGGAGTGTTTGAAAGGAGTTTTTCAAAGAAAGACCTCGGTGAAGCTGCTTACACATTGAGCATCAAGATCTATATAGATAGATCAAGACGTTTGATAAGTTTTTTCAATGAGTACATACCTTGATAAAATTTTGAAGTAGTTCAAAATGGAACAGTCAAAGAAGGAGTTCTTGCCTGTGTTGCAAGGTGTGAAATCGAGTAAGACTCAAATCCCGACCACGGCAGAAAATAAAAAAAAAAGAGAATGAAAGTCATTCCCTATGCCTCAGTCATAGGTTCTATAAAGTATGCTATGCTATGTACCAGACCTATTGTATACCTTGCTCTTTGGCAAGGGAGTACAATGCTGATCTAGGAGTAGATCACTGGACATTGGTCAAAATTATCCTTAGTGGAATAAGGATATGTTTCTCAATTATGGAGGTGAAAAAAGGTTCGTCGTAAAAGCTTACGTCGATACAAGTTTTGGCACTGATCCAGATGACTCTAAATCTTAATCTGGATACATACTGAAAGTGGGAGCAATTAGCTAGAGTAGCTCCGTGCCGAGCATTGTAAACATAGAATATTTGCAAAATACATACGGCTCTGAATATGACAGACCCGTTGATTAAACTTCTCTCACGAGCAAAACATGATCATACCTTAGTACTCTTTGGTTGTTAATCACATAGCGATGTGAACTAGATTATTGACTCTAGTAAACCCTTTGGGTGTTGATCACATGACGATGTGAACTATGGGTATTAATCACATACAGATGTGAATGTTGGTGTTAAATCACATGGCGATGTGAACTAGATTATTGACTCTAGTGCAAGTGGAAGACTGAAGAAATATGCCCTAGAGGCAATAATAAAGTTATTATTTATTTCCTTATATCATGATAAATGTTTATTATTCATGCTAGAATTGTATTAACCGGAAACATAATACATGTGTGAATACATAGACAAACATAGTGTCACTAGTATGCCTCTACTTGACTAGCTCGTTAATCAAAGATGGTTAAGTTTCCTAACCATAGACATGAGTTGTCATTTGATTAATGGGATCACATCATTAGGAGAATGATGTGATTGACTTGACCCATTCTGTTAGCTTAGCACTTGATCGTTTAGTATGTTGCTATTGCTTTCTTCATGACTTATACATGTTCCTATGACTATGAGATTATGCAACTCCCGTTTACCGGAGGAACACTTTGTGTGCTACCAAACGTCACAACGTAACTGGGTGATTATAAAGGAGCTCTATAGGTGTCTCCGAAGGTACATGTTGAGTTGGCGTATTTCGAGATTAGGATTTGTCACTCCGATTGTCGGAGAGGTATCTCTGGGCCTACTCGGTAATGCACATCACTATAAGCCTTGCAAGCAATGTGACTAATGAGTTAGTTGCGGGATGATGCATTACGGAACGAGTAAAGAGACTTGCCGGTAACGAGATTGAACTAGGTATTGAGATACCGACGATCGAATCTCGGGCAAGTAACATGCCGATGACAAAGGGAACAACGTATGTTGTTATGCGGTTTGACCGATAAAGATCTTCATAGAATATGTGGGAGCCAATATGAGCATCCAGGTTCCGCTATTGGTTATTGACTGTAGACGTGTCTCGGTCATGTCTACATAGTTCTCAAACCCGTAGGGTCCGCACGCTTAAGGTTTCGATGACAATTTTATTATGAGTTTATGAGTTTTGATGTACCGAAGGAGTTCAGAGTCCCGGATGAGATCGGGGACATGACGAGGAGTCTCGAAATGGTCGAGACGTAAAGATCGATATATTGGACGACTCTATTTGTACATCGGAAAGGTTCCGAGTGATTCGGGTATTTTTCGGAGTACCGGGGAGTTACGGGAATACGGGGAAGAGTATTGGGCCTTAATGGGCCTTAGTGGGAAGGAGCCAGGAGGTGGCGCGCGCCCGTCCCAAGCCCAGTCCGAATTGGACAAAGGGTTTGGGGCGCGGCCCCCCTCTCCCTTCCTTCTCCACTCCCCTCCTTTCCCCCCTTCTCCTAGTTGGACTAGGAAAGGAGTCCTACTCCCGGTGGGAGTAGGACTCCCCTTGGCGCGCCCTCCTTGGCCGGCCACCCCCTCCGCCTTGGCTCCTTTATATACGGGGGGCAGGGGGGCACCCCATGACACACAAGTTGATCTTCGTGATCGTTCCTTAGACGTGTGCGGTGCCCCCCTCCACCATATTCCACCTCGATCATATTGTTGGTGTGCTTAGGCGAAGCCCTGCGTTGGTAGAACATCATCATCGTCACCACGCCGTCGTGCTGACGGAACTCATCCCCGAAACCCTGCTGGATCGGAGTCCGGGGATCGTCATCGAGCTGAACGTGTGCTGAACTCGGAGGTGTCGTACGTTCGGTGCTTGGATCGGTCAGATCGTGAAGACGTACGAGTACATCAACCGCGTTGTCATAACGCTTCCACTAACGGTCTACGAGGGTACATGGACAACACTCTCCCCTCTCGTTGCTATGCATCACCATGATCTTGCGTGTGCGTAGGAAATTTTTTTGAAATTAGTACGTTCCCCAACAATATGGAGTACCCGAATTTTCCTGAACGGAAGTTAATCGACATTCCGGCAAACTCAAGGGCCTCTCGGGGTACAGTAGCAGCATCGCAAGTTGACAAAATTCCCAAGTAGTACAGGAGCAACATCACAAGTAGTACCAATGAACATATAGCCCAGCAAGTTGAAAAAGCTGAAGTTCTCAGCATGAAGTAAACAAGAGTATCCAGAATAGTTATTTGCTTGATCTCAAGTTTGACATATACGATAGTGATAAATGTAAGGAGCAGAACAATGCCAAAGCCACAACCTCAAATCAGGAACAAATAAAAACACAAACTACAAATTGATGCGATCTAAATATACTTTTCCCTTACAACAAAATAGCACTATGATTTACAATGTAATTACTCTGAAAATAACACTGTGATTACTCTAAAATTACACTGTAAATAAAATGGAATTACATTCATGAAGCTGCTGTAAACTTAGATGCAATACTGCACAAAACATAGAAAAACAGAAGAAATGGGTTTAAAATGGATGCAAATACTAGCCAAGAAAGACAAACCACAAAGAATAGGGTTCCAAAATGCTTGCATATCCAACATAGAGAAACCCCTAGGGAAAAAATTGGATTGAAAATTTTATTGTGATTTAGTGTAAATATACTAAAAAAATGATGTAATTAACCTGAAATTGCACTGCAATTGCAGTGATTATAAAACTAGCAATCTCAGAGTTACAGTAGAAGTTGCAATGTTATTACCCATGGAATTATACTATAACAACACTATAGTGTCATTGCTCTATAATTTCAGAGGAACTAGAGTTATGAAGCTGTTGTAACTTAGATGCAGTTACTACCTAAAAACGCACACCATATAGGAAAAAAGCCAGCAGAATCAGAAATCACAAGTCAAGGGCTCTAGCCTCCAGGCCATCAGCTAGTAAATCGACAGGGCAATTGAGTTTTGAGTCCAGCGCTACATCCACACATTGACCACTAGAGCTGCAACATAATTGCCAGCAAAATCCACCGCTAAGACCACACATACACCTACATCAAACACCAGGGAATCGAATGAAACCACCAGCTCTAGAAGAATCCCCGCTACATCAAACACCACAAGATTAATTTGTAGTATGTCAATGTGCTGCTTTATGGGGCACTTAATATGTAACTAGATTTTCTAAATTTTGAAATTTTAGTTCTGATTATGCATATCACCGTTTTTCATCTAAAATGTGTAGTACTTTCATATTTATGGGCACCATAGAATTTCAAAATTTTACTATGGGGCATTATATTTCTATAGAAGTACTACACATGTTGTTTTTGTTAAACATGCAATATGTTACAAAGAAAGAGGAGGCGCATTGGTCACTTGGCATGGGCCAGCTACGATTCATGTAATCTTCTTCAGTTGTACTAGTACTTACATTAGTTCTCCCCTCCCATCGATCGACTGGTGATGTGCATATGGTTTCTTTTCTTAAGGTCGGCCATGGGATAAATTCATGCCCACACTCTTGTTCGCCCAGGTTCAGAGTTTCAGACATAGTGCATATATAGGGTTTCAGGCATACATACGTTCACTGGTAAAGTGAGTCGCTGGCCTAGTTACACGTAGCTCTACGATGCCTATGCAAATACCCAACACATTCAGATTGCCCCCGGGAGCGACGCCACCACGATCCTAGAGCATCTTCAAGGGCTATGCAACAAATGTTGTTTAGGTCCAATTTTGCCGACAAGTTCGGACGTCTTCATGAATATTTTCATATTTATCTGCAAAATCATGGTACCCACTACCTAAAGGGCATTTCTACTTGTCCGCCTTAGTGGATTTTAATCGAACAGTTCATATGCGCCATGGAGTTTCAACCAGAACAAGAAACCGTCGCGGCCGATGTCAGTGCTGAAGACACGGCTATGGGCACGGAGAGCAGCAGGGGGGAGAGGGGAAGCTCACCGGGTGGCTCAAGGAGGTCGGCGAGAGCTTAGTAGCAGCAGAGGGTGGCGGTGCCCGAGGGGGAAGACAAGGGCGATGCAGTGGAGACGAACTCGAGGTCGGGGTCGAGAAGGACGAAGCGGAGCTCGTGGACTTGCCGCCGTGGTGCGGGGACGGAAATGGCCGCGGCTAACACGACGACGAGGGGGAAGACGAGGGCGATGCAGTGGAGACGAGCTCGAGGCCGGGGACGGGGAGGATGAAGCGGAGCACGTGGACTTGCCGTCGAGGTGCGGGGACGGCGATGGCCGCGGCTAACACGGCGGCGAGGCTCGGGATCTGGCGGAGAAGGCGAGCGGGGGAGAGGGCGAGAGGGCGAGCACGATGGCGCGGCTATGGCGTCGGGGGACGACGACCGAGCGGCGGAAGGAGGGGGCGCGCGTGAGGGTGTGGCGAGGGGGGGAAGTGGATCTGGCGAGGGAGGGACGAAGGGATCGGGCGAATTAGCTAGGGGGAAGATTACTAATGGCGCACCCCCTGGTGGTGCGCCATTATTATATTTTTTGATAGCAATGGCGCACCCCCGAGCGGTGCGCCATAAGTAATCATTTTTTTAGATAGCAATGGCGCACCACCCTGCGGTGCGCCATAAGTAATTTTATTTTATTATTAAGTTTTGTTGCATCTAATAATTTTTTAGAAAATGAATATGAATATGAAACAGTAATGAATTTTTATAAAAACAATAATATTTTTTAAAAAATATCATCAAATTTTTTATTTGAAAATATTTATGAATATGAAAAAATATCATCAAATTTGTTATTTGAAAATATCATCAAATTTGTTATTTGAAAATATCATCAAATTTGTTTTTTTTGGATTTTTAGTTGCATTCATTTGTGACGGTGGAACGGGGGAGGGTGCGGGGGGTCGTCGGCGGCGGTGGAGCGGGGGAGGGTGCGAGGGGTCGGCGGCGGCGGTGGAGCGGGGGAGGGTGCGGGGGGTCCTCGGTGGCGGTGGAGCGGGGGAGGGTGCGGTGGGTCGTCGGCGGCCGTGGAGCGGGGGAGGGTGCGGTGGGTCGTCGGCAGCGGTGGAGCGGGGGAGGGTGCGAGGGGTCGTTGGCGGCGGTGGAGCAGGGGAGGGTGCGGGGGGGTGCTCGGCGGTGAGGGGGATCTGGCGAGGGGGGATAGCGATCGAGATGGAGGGGGATCGAGATCGAGTGTCCTCATAAATATTCAATATTTTTTCATATTGAATATGAAAAAATATCATCAAATTTGAAAAAATATTCATAAATTCAAAAAGTGCCCATCAAATTTAAAAATATTCATGAGTTTAAAAATTGCCCATGAAATACAATCGAGAAATGAAGGCTACAATTTAAATACAATCGATCTTAGCTAGCTATCTGTTCACAATCTTCGTGCCCTTATTTTTCGTAAATGGAGTTCTTCTCTTGAACGGACGTCCTTTAGGTAGGGTGGTCCTGCTTCTTCTTGTGCTGTATGCTGGTACTTCATCATCACCGTCATGTTCCATCTTCGGGTCGCCGTACTTGTCGAAGTCTTGCTCATTGGTGACTCCATCCATTCCGATGATCTTCCTTTTGCCTCTCCTCACAACAACACGACTGGGCTTTGACGGGTCGGTGATGAAGAAGCATTGGTCCACTTGGGAAGGCAGTACCCATGGCTCATTTTTCGCGGTGACATTTGCGCCCGCGGTCTTGGATTTGGCTTTGGGTATAACCATGGTGGTGAAATACCGGTCTTCTTTTATGACGCTCTTGGCCCATCTGACACGGAACATCGGGACCTTCTCTCCAGCGTAGCTCAGCTTCCAGATCTCCTCGATCCTTCCGTAGTATCTGTCCTTGTCGTTACCGGTGTAGGATTCCATCGTTACCCCAGAGTTCTGATAACCATCGCTCTTCATGTCCTTTCCCTCAGTGTAGAATGTGTAGCCGTTGATATCGTACGCCTCATACGTCATCAGGTTGTGCTCGGCGCCTTGTGACAAGGCGAATATGAGTTGTTCTTCCGCGGAAGAATCCTCATGTAAATGGTACGACAGAAGCTTCTGCTTGAACCAACACGTGAAACATGAGTTGTGCTCTTTGATTATATCTCCGTCCGTCCTCTGTTGGGCTCGGTCATTGTACGTCTTCTCAATAAAGGTTTTGTGCTCTACCACCCAAGGATCGACCACGTCTATGTGTTGTAGCGCGACTAGGTTTACTCTTTCAAAGTCGGCGAGTCGACCCACGAAGTCGACATGCATTTCGCGGCGACCCTCACGGTGACCCCATCCAGCGAGACTACCGAGGTGCTTGTTGACGGGTAGACCAACGGGGTTCTCGATGCCTAGATAATTCGTCGAGAAGGAGATGCACTTTTCGGTCAGAAAGCCCCTGGCTATGCTTCCCTTTGGACGTGACATGTTGCGAACGTATCCTTTGATGACACCATTCATCCTTTCGAACGACATCATGCTGTGCAGGAACGTCGGCCCGAGTTGGATGATATCCTCCACGATATGGACCAGCAGATGCACCATAACATCGAAGAATTCTGGCGGGAAGTACATCTCAAGCTTGCATAGTATCACCACGATCTCTTCCTGTAGCCTTCTGAGTTGCCTCACGCCAACCGACTTCCGAGAGATGACGTCGAAAAAGTTGCATAGGCCAAATAGCGTTTCACGGACGTGCGCGTCCATGATCCCACAGATTTCAACTAGAAGTATCTGCGTCATCAGCACGTGACAGTCGTGAGACTTCATCCCGCTGAACTTCTGCTTCGCAGAGTCTAGGTATCTGCTTATCTTCCCCGCGTAACCGTAAGGAAGTTTTACTCCTACGAGGCAGGTGAAAAACTGATCGATCTCCTCCTGACTTAGAGTGAAGCACGCGGGAGGGAAGTCATATCCGGTCTTCTTGGCCTTTTTTCCTTTGCGACCACATTCCGTGTCCTGCTTCGCCTCATCATCATCATCATTAGCATGAAGCTCCTCCCTGATGCCCATTGATTTCAAGTCTGCCCTTGCTTTCGGCCCATCTTTGGTCCTCTCTGGCATGTTGAGCAGTGTACCAAGCAGACTCTCGCACACGTTCTTCGTGATATGCATGACATCAAGGCTGTGAGGCACACGGTGGATCTTCCCGTATGGCAAGTCCCAGAAAACAGACCTCGTTTTCCATACCTTCAGCAGCGGCTCTAGCGCTTTTTGCTGCTTTCCCGGCTCTGGCGCCTTTTGCTTCTTACTCAACAGTGGGCAATCTTTCCAATTTTTCAACAACTCATCTATTTCCTCGCCGCTCCTCGTACGTGGGCGTCTTCGGGGTTCGGTTTCACCATCGAACAGATCCTTGCGTTTTCTCCACGGGTCATCGTCGCGAAGCCACCTTCGATCTCCCATGAACACAGTTTTCGAAGACCCGGGATCTCTATCTAGCTGGCGATACGTTGCGTCATCCATGCACCTGACGCATCCAGAAAATCCGTGGACCACCTGCCCCGCGACATATCCGTACCCGAGATAGTCTTGCACCGTCATGAGCAGTGCGGCTCTCATAGGGAAATATTCTTTCTCTGCGGCGTCCCACGTATTGGCTGGCATTTTCCACATCGTGTCTAGCTCCTCTTTCAGCAGCCCCAGATACAGATTGATGTCGTTCCCTGGTTGCTTCGGCCCTTCAATTAGCATACTCATGTGAATATACTTCCTCTTCATGCACAACCAGGGGGAAGGTTGTACATCCACACAAACACAGGCCAGGTGCTATGTGTGCTTCTCTGGCTGCCAAACGGATTGACTCCATCGGTGCTCGCTCCCAGCATGATGTCCTTTGGATCCTTCCCAAATTCTATGTGTTCGAAGTTCAACGCTTGCCACTAGCTCCCATCCTTAGGGTGACTCAGCATCTTGTCTTTTTTATTTATCTGCGGATCATTTGCGTCATCTTCTCGCTTCTTCTCCTCCCTATCCGCGTGCCAACGCAGGAGCTTTGCTACCTTAGGGTCCGCGAAATACCACTGCTGTAAGTGCATCTAGTGCCCCTTAGTGATTTTGGTGTATTGAAGACTTATAGGTTAAGGGACTAATGCGTTTGTGAGTGTACACAGGTCTATAAGTCTATGAGGAGTTTGATATTTACAGAGAAAGTCGACCCCTAAAAATGAAGTTCTTCAACTGAAGACTTTGATATTCTGAAGACTTTCTGAAGACTTTGAAAGTGAAGAAATTGGTGTGACCTTGAAGACTTGGTATTCACTTGTGGAACATGAAGCGTGAAGACTTTTGTTTTCGTAGTTTCATTTTCTCTTTCTTGAGTCATAGGAAACACCGTACTATTAAAGGGGGTCGAGAAAATACTAAGGAAAAATTTCCATGTGATGCTCAACTCAAAATCCTACACCTACCAATCCCTTCGAGTGAAGCCTTTGGAAATCTCATACAGTTCAGTCACTTTCTTCAGTGACAGAGACGAAGTTCTTCTGGTCGCTGATGAATTTGTTCTGACTGAGGAGTTAGGAATTCGCCAGTGCGAATTGCCTACACAGTGAGGAACATGATAGCCCTAAGGAATTTGAGAGTCAAATTTCCGACCGTTGCCGTGCTGCGCGCCAGCTGTCCCAAAATATCTTATCCACCTAACGGTCATATCATTGAAGGGCATTTATGTCTTATCATGTCGGGCTGCTCCCTAGGCTATAAATAGCCTCCCCCTACAACCACTAGCTGGTTGGCTACTCCGAGAGAACTTGACACTTGTCATTTGAGAGCAACCCATCCTCCGAGGACTTTGAGAGAAAATCATCAAGTGAGGAAAACCCAAAACCAAACCCCTACAAACCCAAAGTGATTGAGCATCACTGAAGAAATTGATCATGCGTGGATCCGACGCTTGTTACCTTTGAAGACTGTGCTTCTTCCAGATGGTTAGGCGTCAAGGTCTAGAGCATCCAAGAGGAACTGTGGATCGCCGAGTGACCAAGTCTGTGAAGGTTTGGAAGTCGCCTGAAGACTTACCACGAGTGATTGGACGAGGTATGCGTGACCTTAATTCAAGGAGAATACGGTGAGGACTGGGTGTCCTGAGCTGCGTGCTCAGCGACTGGGTGTCCGGGGCTGCGTGTCCTCGAGTTTAAATACTCAGCCGCTCCAACCAGACGTACAACTAAGACAGCAGTTGGAACTGGTCTACCAAATCATTGTCTTCACCAACCTAACTGGTTCTATTTCCTCAACCCTTTCATTTCCTCATTACTGTGTTGAGTATATGTTCATATCTGTGTTTGAAGACTTTGACTGAAGACTTTCACAATTTCCTCAGTTCAATTTCTTCAGTCTGTTTGTCTTCATCTTGTGTTATCCTGTGATTACGCTTTCTATACTCTGTGCTAGTCTTCATTTCATCATGATGACCATGCTTGTATTCTGTTATGCTTACTTCTGAGTACTTATTCTGCTGCTAATAGTTCTTCGCTAAGGAATTTCCTCACCGGCAAATTCCTCAGTGAAGAATTCATAAAAATCGCCTATTCACCCCCCCTCTAGTCGATATAACGCACTTTCAATTGGTATCAGAGCAAGGTACTCCCTTGTTCTGTGTGATTTTGGTTTAATCGCCTAGAGTTTTAGTTATGTCAACCTTAGGTATGATCAAGGTCTCAGCTGGGTGTCCTACCTTTGATGGGATGGACTACCCCTACTGGAAAAACAAGATGCGAATGCATCTCGAGGCAATTGACAACGATCTCTGGTATGTTATGGAAAATGGTGTTCCCTCTGTCTCACCCTCACTGAACGCTACCGATGTGAAGAGATTCAAGCAACTCGATTCTCAAGCGAAGAATATCATATGTGGCCATCTGAGTAAAGGACAGTATGGAAGAGTGAGTGCTTTGAAACTGCCAAGCTCATCTGGGACAGGCTGTCCAAAGTAAATGAAGGAGTCTCAACTCAGCGTGACTCTCGAGTTGATGTTCTTCGCAATCTCTTCAACCGCTTCAAAAGACTCGACAATAAAAATGTTCAACAAACCTTCGATCGCCTCACTGACATCTCAAATGAGCTTCAAGCGCTTGGTGCCACTGACATCACCGACCATGAGGTGGTGAAGAAATTGTTGAGATCGCTTGATTCCTCATTTGATACTCTGGCACTGATGATACAAGAGCGTGCTGACTACAAGTCTCTTGCTCCTGCCGATATCCTCGAAAGGCTAAATACTCACGAGTTCCAGCTTGCTGAAAAGAGAGATCTCTATGGTTCTAGCTATGGTAAAACACGTGCCCTGAAGGCCAAGGTTGTGTCTGAATCTAAGTGCGAAGACTCTGGTAGTAGCCTTGGAGATCCTGAAGAATTGAGCCAGGAGCTAGCACTATTCGTGAAGAAATTCCAGAAGCTCTCAAGACGTGGTCGCTTTGGAAAATCCTCAAGAAGCAGTGATTCCTCATCAAGTGACTATAAGAGAAGGCTGTGCCACAAATGCAAGAAACCTGGACATTATATTCAAGATTGTCCTTAGTGGGAAAAGGAATTGAAGATGAAGAAATACAAGGATTACAGTTCTGATGATGCGAAGAAGAAGAAGAAATCGTCAAAATCTTCATCATCAAAATCCTCAAAGTCTTCATCTCACAAGAAGAGCAGCTCCAAGAAGGCTCGGGCATTCATTGGCAAGGAAATGGACTCTGAAGCTGAATCTGAGGAACATGAGGAAGAGGAGGCGTCTGAAGAATCCGAATCTGGTGTGGCGAGTCTGGCCTTCGCTACTGCTTACGTTAGCAAGTCCATCTTCAACACTGAAGAAACTGACCCCGCTGACAAACCTGATGAAGGTAATGATGACTACGCTCCCACCTATTGCTTCATGGCAAAAGGTGCCAAGGTACTCAAATACACCTCCTCTGAATCTAGTGAAAATGAATCTGATGAGGATCTCAAGCCCAGCTACTCTAAACTTGCTAAGATTGCTATAAAACAACAAAGGGCTTTTGAAAAGGTTCAAAACATGCTAGACAAAAGTGATGATATGTTGGGTGAAGAAATGGATCGCACTAAAGCCCTGACTGAAAATCTTCAGAGACTTCAGTCTAGGCTTGATAACATTCAAAGTCATCATAACACTCTCTTATCTGATCATGAGAAACTTTCTTATGAATTTCTTCAAAGAAAGCAAGATCTTGAGAAGCTAAGAGTGAGTTATGAAGATCTTCAAAAGGAGCGCGATTCATTACTAGCTCAACAAATCAGCGCTTCTCAGGAAGAATTTGTTCCTCCATGCTTAAAGTGCATTGAACGTGAATCTGCTAATTCTTCACCTGAATGTTCAAATGCTTCAATTGTTACAAATTCTTCACCTACCTCTGCTATCACTAATTCCTCATCTGAGGACATTGCTAGTATCACTGATGATGCAGGGCTGAAGGAATTGTATGTGACAAGCATGTACAAAAGCCTCAAAGGGCATCAGACTCTTTGTGATGTGCTTAAAAAGCAGATCCTCAATAGAAACCCTAGGAAAGAGGGTATCGCCTTTGAGAGGAAACTTAATGCTGATGGAACATATTGGAAGCTTGAGCAGTACCCCAAAACCTCATGGGTTGCTGCAAAGGGACCTCCAGTTGATCCATCTAACTTATCTGGCTTTACATGTGAATCTCCTCATCCTTCTGATGAGTCATTTGACTCCAACTATAAACTGTTCAAAAATAAGAATGGTGAAGTATTTGCTAGATATGTTGGCACTAACTGCAAGAACGGTGCTCCTATGAAGAAAATCTGGGTTCCCAAGAAATGCCTTGAAAGTCTTTAGGTGAATGTCCTCATGACACCACCTGTGAAGAACTGGAACCCCAGATCAAATTCTTCATATGGACCAAATTCTTCATATGGATCCAAGTCCTCATACTGACCAAATTCCTCACATGGATCAAACTCCTCAAATGGATCAAAGTCCTCATATGATTATCATCGTGCTAACAACTCTGTTTCGCAGGGTAGAGCTAAGGGCTATGAATATGTGCATTATTCTTCAAACCATTATGTTCATAAGTCCTCGAAGAATTTCTCTGCTTATTCATATGCTTACCCTAACCCCTCTTATGTGAAACGAAATGGTTTGGCCTCTATGCCACCATTCTCATATGGTGCTCGCAGAGTGATGAACTCTTTGCCACCCCTTCAGATGTGGGTGGTGAAGAAAAAGAACTAATCTCTTCTGCAGGGCCAGGTCTCCAGACATGTCTTAACGTCTGAAGAATTTGCTGGGGACCTGACAAACTGCCTGAAAGGACGCAGGCGAATCATGATGAAATAAACTTTTATTTCACACGTCCTCCTACTGCTATATCTGCTTACTGTTTGACGAAATTCATCTGATGAACTTGATATCATATTCTTCACTGATGAACCATGTGAGATTGTAAGTTACACTAATTCATCTGCAGGATGATCAACCCAAAACCACTGAATGGGTCCTTGATAGTGGATGTACAAATCACATGACTGGTGACAAGAATCTTTTGATGGATGCTCCCTTATCACCGTCACATCTGAAGCATATCATCTTTGCTGACAAAGGCAAAAGTCAGGTATTGGGTCTTGGTAAGGTTGCGATCTCTAAGGATAAACACATGGACAAAGTCATGCTTGTTGAGTCCTTAGGATACAACCTCATGTCAGTCTCAATGCTTTGTGATCTTGATATGGTTGTTGTCTTTGGCCAGTATCGCCGTGTTGTGATTATGGAAGCTGACAATTCCAAAGTCTTCGAAGGCTTTAGGAGAGGAGATTTGTATATTGTTGATTTCTCTACAGGACCACAACCAGCCGTGTGTCTACTTGCAAAAGCTTTAGAAGGCAGGCTATGGCATCGACGACTTGGTCACGCAGGCATGAGGAATTTGCACACACTTGCGAAGAAGAAGCATGTCATTGGCATTGAGAATGTCAAATTCCTCAAGGATCACTTATGTGGGGCCTGTGAAGCTGGAAAAATGACCAAGGCCAAGCATCCAGTAAAGACTATCATGACCACTACTCGTCCATTCGAATTTCTTCACATGGACCTCTTCGGACCTAATCATTACTCAGCAGTCACTAATGATGCATCTCTATATGGTTTTGTCATTGTTGATGATTACTCTCGATATACATGGGTACACATTGTTACTTACAAACATGAAGTGCAGGAAGTCTTCAAACGTTTTTCCTCGAGGGCTTCAACCAACTTTGGTGTGAAGATCAAGCACATCAGAAGTGACAATGGAACTGAGTTCAAGAACTCCGGTCTTGATGACTATCTTGATGAACTTGGTATTACTCATGAGTTATCTGCTCCCTATACTCCTCAGCAAAATGGCGTCGTGGAGCGCAAGAACAGAACTCTTGTTGAGATGGCTCGCACTATGCTTGATGAATACAAAACGCCTCAGCGTTTTTGGATTGGTGCAATTGATACTGCGTGCCACATCATCAACAGAGTATATCTTCAGAAATTCTTCAAGAAGACGGCCTATGAACTCCTCACTGACAAGAAACCCAATGTGAGTTATTTCAAAGTCTTCGGTGCTAAATGTTGGATTAGGGATCCTCACCACAACTCTAAATTTGCACCGAAAGCACATGAAGGGTTTATGCTTGGTTACGGAAAGGACTCGCACACCTACAGAGTCTTCAACATTGTTCTTCACAAGATTGTTGACACTGTAGATGTGCGGTTCGATGAAACTAATGGCTCGCAAAGAGAGCACCTACCTTCTGTGTTAGATGAACCAGCACCTGAGGATTCTATAAGTTCAAGGCAACTGAGGATGTCATTCCTACTGAAGAATCTGCTGAAGAATTCATTCCAATTTATGAAGAACATCGAGCTGATGCACCTGAAGAAAATGCTGAAGAAAATGCTGATCAAATTCCTCAGTGACAACCAGCTCATCCTCGTGTTGCAAAAGAAGTGCAAGTGGAGAAGATCATCGATGACATTAAAGCACCAGGTCCTCTCACACGCTCAAAAGCTTCACATTTATCTAACTTTGTGGGCACTATGCTTTTGTCTCTATCACAGAGCCCACTAAGGTAGATGAAGCATTTCTGGAGCCGGAGTGGATTCAGGCTATGCAAGAAGAATTACATCAGTTCGAGCTCAACAATGTCTGGGAACTGGTCAAACGTCCAGATCCTCGCAAGCATAATATCATTGGCACAAAGTGGATCTACCGCAACAAGCAAGATGAAAATGGCCTTGTGGTGAGGAATAAGCCACGATTGGTAGCTCAAGGCTACACACAGGTTGAAGGAATTGATTTCGATGAAACTTTTGCACTTGTTGCTAGACTTGAGGCTATTCGCATATTACTTGCTTATGCTAACCACAATAATATTATCTTACAACAAATGGATGTGAAAAGTGCATTCCTCAATGGTAAGCTTGAGGAAGAAGTATATGTTGCTCAATCCCCAGGTTTTGAAGATCCAAAGAATCCTGACAAAGTCTTCAGACTTAATAAGGCCCTCTATGGCCTCAAGCAAGCCCCTCGGGCGTGGAATGATACATTGAAGGAATTCTTCGTGAAGAATGGCTTCACACCCGGTTCACTCGACCCTACTCTCTTTACTAAATCTTATGATGGTGAACTGTTTGTGTGCCAAATATATGTTGATGATATTATCTTTGGCTGTACTGACCAACGTTATAGTGATGAATTTGCCTATATGATGAGTGAATAATATCAAATGTCTATGATGGGAGAGTTGAAATTCTTCTTAGGTCTTCAAATTCGTCAACAGCGCAATGGCATATTATATCTCAGGAGAAATACCTCAAAGAAGTACTGAGGAAATTCGGCATGCAAGATTGCAAAGGCGTCAAAATTCCTATGCCCACAAATGGCCATCTATGCACTGATGAAAATGGTATTGACTTCGATCACAAGGTATACCGCTCCATGATTGGTTCTTTATTGTACTTATGTGCATCTAGGCCAGATATAATGCTTAGTCTTTGCATGTGTGCCCGATTTCAAGCTGCACCGAAGGAATCACACCATAAGGCTGTGAAGCATATTCTTCGATATCTAGCTCACACACCAACACTAGGATTATGGTACCCCAAGGGCTCTGCTTTTGATCTCATTGGATATTCTGACTCTGACTATGCAGGTGATCGTGTGGACCACAAGTCAACTTCTGGCACTTGTCATTTCCTCGGACGATCTTTGGTCTGTTGGTCCTCGAAGAAACAGAACTGCGTATCACTGTCTACTGCGGAAGCTGAATACATTGCTGCTGACTCTTGCTGTGCTCAACTGCTTTGGATGAAGCAAACACTCAAGGACTATGGCGTCAACGTGAAGAATGTGCCTCTCCTCTGCGACAATGAGAGTGCCATCAAGATTGCTCACAACCCAGTTCAGCACTCGAAGACAAAGCACATACAGATTCGTCATCATTTTCTTCGTGATCATGTGTTGAAGGGCGACATCTCCATTGAGCACGTGAAGACTGAAGAACAGCTAGCTGATATCTTCACTAAGCCCTTGGATGAGAAGAGATTTAGCAAGTTGCGGTGTGAGCTAAATATCTTAGAACCTTCGAATGTTCTTTGAAAAGGACACAAATCCTAACACTTATGCAAAATTGATGACTTAGATGTGCAACACATGAATAAACCTTTTTTCTTCAATCAATGAAGAATAACACTCTAAGTGTGAAGAAATTAATGAAGAATTTGATTCTCAGAACCCTACGACAATTGTACGCGGTGTCTGAAATCATCATTCTTATACGGTGGGTCACGCCACCACAAAAAGTTGAAAATCTTCAATTTGAGTTTTTCCTCAGTTTTGAAATTCTTCAGTTTTTCAAATTCTTCAACTTTTCAAAATCTTCACTGTTTCCTTCGTTTTTCTTCATTGGCTATATATATATATATATATATATATATATATATATATATATATATATATATATATATATATATATATATAGGAAAATGGTTGTGTACTCCTGGGAGTACGTACTCCCACTCCTCATATACCACATAGATGAATCTTTTATACCTTTTTATTATTTTTAATATACTTCATTAGTAATTATTAGATACCCCAAAACGAGTTTCATGAAAAAATTTATGTGAGTCTATGTATTTTTAAATATTTACGTATATACTGATATGTTTGTATGTGAAAAGGTATATTACAAAAAAGTACGTCGCAGATGATATTTTTTCAACTAAACTCATATTGGGGTATCTTAAAATATTTAATGAAGTATATTAAGAATAATAAAGAGGTATAATTAATGCGTATATGAGGTATATTGAGGATGGGAGTACATACTCCCAAGAGTACAGAAGAGGAGTCATATATATATATATATATATATATATATATATATATATATATATATATATACATATATATATATATATATATATATATATATATATATATGAGTTTATGTCCTATACATCATTCACTTATGGCTATTTCTTCAAGTTGCATTTTCTGCTAAGTGAATGTGATCGGACCCTTCCCCCTCTATGCCATACTCAACCCAATCTATTCACAAATTGTTCATGTGCGTTCTATTTGAAACTCGTTCAAAATCTTCACTGTGTCCTTGTCAGCTGAAGAAATTGCGAACGGAACCTTAAAACTGATCTTATCCAAACTTTCGTTTTGCCGCTCAAACCGTTCCGCATCCCACGATGCATTATTTTACTCACCCACGATCGTACACGATCTCCACTACACAGTACGTGGGTGACACATGTCGTGAGAAGGAGAATGGTCAGGGGCATGTTCGTCCCAAATCTTCGGGCGAACAGTTTTTCACCGTGTCTATAAATACCCCTCTCCCCTTCCTCACTTCATTTACTTCGCTCGACCTCTCTCTCCCGCTCGAGCTCCTCAAACCCTAGCGCCGCCGCTACTCCATCGTCGTCGGTGAGGAAGAGCTTCGCTGCCTCGACCTCGTCGCCGCCGTAGCTGTCTTCCTCTGCCAAGTTAGGGCGTGGAAGATCTGAACAGACAAGCTTCACATCTACAACACCCAGTTCGTCGTGTTCTTCATTTGGGGTAATTAAAAGTTACTTTTACTGCCCTCGTTGATCCGAAATTTTACACTACATAATCTTCAAAGGTGTTTATTTTTCAAATCATCACACACAAACACCTCACTAGTTATATGCTCTTGATTCGTTTCTCTAAGTAATCATTTTTCTTTAAGATTCCTCAATTGTGTGAATCTTCGATCTGTACAACTCTGGAACTTAAGACAAGAACGCTTAGTGAAATTCCTCAAGATTCATCTGGTCAAATTCCTCAAAACTTGTTCTTTTCGAAAAACCTTCTAACAACGCATATGACCTCTCCAAATTCCTCGCACCTGTACTCTGTTCACAGGTACTCATGTCTGCTGCTGAATCACTAGGTTCTCATCAACTTAACTCATTTGCAGCGTTCCTCGAAGAAAAACTGCATACTTCTTCAAAAAACTCAATTGTTCAAATTCCTCAACTGAATAATATGGCAGACGGTAAGAAGCCACAGAAAGGAGGAAAGAAACCTGAGGTTATGACTGCATTTGAAATCCCTGCGGAAATTTATGCTGGCTATTGCACACCTGATGAAGCAAAATTTGGAAAAGAAAACAAAAATCAGCACAAGGTGCGCATTCAGAAGATTGAACGAAGATGGGCAAGGGAATGGAGGGAATACAGATATGTGACTCCCAAGTACATGAAGAAATTCGCCCTCAATCCTCCATGCCCAAGAGCTCCATTGGCACCTGGTCAAGTAGCTGATCCCACAAGCATCAAACGTGGTGAGGACTTTCCTGAAGAGTGGGCTAAGCGCCAAGCTAAATTGGCAAGACAAGCCAAGGAGGCAGTGAAGAAATTCAATGAGGATTCAGCCGCTGCTGCTACTGAGGCCTCGGTCAAACCGAGGAAATCCATGCCAAAGAAGCCTGCTCGTAAGCCAAGTGCTTCACCAACAGCGCCCTCACGGCCAAGTTCCTCAGCAATGCCCTCACGGAAAATTCCTCACACTGCTACTGCTCCACCAAAGTCCTCAACAGCTGCTTCAAAGTCCTCAGCTCCTGTGCATCTGGCTACATGTCAAAGGACTGCTAGTTTCTCGATTGCCTCTGGTGTCTCAGCAAGTTCCTCAGCTGCACAAAGTCTTCATCTGGCCCGACTCTGCTGAAGACTAAGGCCACAGCTGGACGAGGTCCTCGGCCAAGTCCCAAGAGGAAACAGGTCACCTTCCAAGAGCCACCTGAAGATGATGAAACTTCTGATGATGAACTTGAAGAAATCATCAGAGACCGCCAAGAAAGGGCCGCTAGAGCCAAAGGCACATCTGTGCCACTGCTTTTGGATCCTAAGTTGATCCTCGACTACATTGATCTCTGGAACAAGGACCCAAACACTCCTATGCCTGATTTTCATCTGACACCTGGCCAAAGTCACATGCTGAACCATTTCATCTCTGAAGAGAAATGGAAATTTGAGAAGGCCAGACAAATAAAGAAGGCTCAGTTCAGGAAGGAGAAGTTCCTGAAGAAAAACGTTGTCAAAATGACACCTGAGGAACTTCTCAAGGTCCAGACTGAAATTCAATACCTCAGCAAAAACTTCGATGCTTATTAGGCTGATTGGCAAGGAGCCAAGGTCAGATTCGTCAACCTGACGAAGAAATTCACAAATGTTGCAGCCCCATCGCAACAAGAAAATCTTCAAGCTGAAGCCTCAGCTCAGCCGACTGAAGAACATGCCAGCACCGCTGATGACTTTCAGCCTGCTGAAGAAAATGCCAGTTTCAGGGATGATGATCCCATTCCAGCCACTGAAGAAATTGCCAGGGCATCCACTAGTGGTGCGCCTGAAGAAACTGAACAAGACAGGGCAACTGCATCAGTTGCGCCTGAGGAAATTCATCCAGATTCCTCAGCTCCTCCTGCGCCAACACCAACTCCAATTCTTCCATCTGCCTTTGATGTGAAGAAAACCATGGCTGCAGAACGAGCTGCTGTGAAGAAACGGAAAGCATCAGCTGCGTCAAATTCTTCGGCTGCGAAGAAAATGAAGCCAATGACCAGCTCCTTTGAAAATCCAATTGATGCTATTCCAATTTCCTCAATTCCATCAAAGGACCTTGTTCCTTTTGGAGAAGACTATAAGATCCCAAGCGGATCTGATGAAGAAAATCATTCTGCTGCTTCGTCAGAGCAGATTGATGAAGAAATTGAAGTGGACGCAATCCCTTCAACGCCAGTCATTTCCTCACCTATGCCTCAGTTCACAGCTGAAGAGGCTGGTGTTGAGGAAATTGAAGATGAAGATGTGGATATAGGATGCACCACCCCTGTGATGAATGATGACTTTTGGGAAAGTCAGCATCCCAATACTCCTCTCTTCACCCCACTCAAACAGAGACCTCAGTCCCCTGCACCAACAGTTCAAATGGGCTCTGAAGAAACTCATCCCACTTCATCTGTCCATGAAGAAATTCCAGCCACTAGTGCTGATGAACTTGCTACTGCTGATCCTCAGACTGTACCTGTTGAGGAACAAGAAAATCCTCAACCTGAAGAACCTGAGCTCGCGTTTCCTGAGGTGGTGATGCAACTCACTGACACCCCTCTGCCGAAGACAAAGAATCCGTTCTCAAGCAAACAGAAATTCAAGGCTGAAGACTTCTTCAGCGAGCATGTATTCTTCACTGATTACAATCCATATGAGTCTGCTCGCATAAGGAAGAGGCGTTTCTGGACTGCCAGCCAAGCCAATTTCTATTCCTCAGTGCTTTTCAATAAAGACAAAGTCTTCGATCATGCTCATATTCCTCATGTGGACATGGAGTCTCTGCCAGGCTTTGCGCCAGTCCTCAGTGTTATTCATGAAGAAGGACTTCTAAATTTCTGCACTGATATCTGCGATTGGAATGAAGAACTCATTCTTCAATTCTATGCAACTCTGCACATCACCGGAAACGCTGAAGACGTGAACTCATGGGTATTGGACTGGATGTCTGAAAATACTCACTACAAGGCACCGGCAACTGAATTGCTTCGTGTCCTTCCTCTCGATCCTCCACTTGATGGTGCTCGTTGTATCTACAACGAAACAGAACTTTCAGATCACTATATGCAAGTACTGATGAAGCCTTTGAAGCCAAGGCAGGCCCCACGAACCAAATTCCTCGTCAAGGAATTACTCTATGTGCTTCGGACTGTCTATCGAATTCTGACGAAGACAATGAGTCCTATCAAAGGCCACGACTCAAATGATGAAGAAGTCGTTGGCATCATGAAGAATATGCTTTTCAACCTCATTCATGGCGTTCCCGTCAACTTCCATGATTTCTTCATGAGGACTCTGGCCAATATTGCTATGTCACCATTCGAGCTGAAGCCCTATGCTCCTTGGATTATGAAATTCATCAGAGCAAGATCTTCACTAAATTACAAAGCTGACACTCTGAACCACGGTAGCTACTTGCCTCCCATTGAAGTCCTCAAACGGACAGTTTCATCTGCTGATGATAAAGGCAAGGCCGCCGCTGTGATCGATGAAGGCACTCGTCCATTGGATGGTCAATTTCGCAAGGCTGCATCTTACTCTACCAATGACGATTCTGCCACACATGACTCTGCCGCAAATACCTCAGCCAAGCAAAATCCTCAAGCCACAGCACCTAGGGTGATGACTGACCGTGAGTTACTCCTCAGTCTTCATCAGAAGGTTGATCGCAATCACAAATGGGTAAAGCGTCAGTTTGGTGCACTTCTTCACAATATGACCTCAACACACAATGCAGTGAAGAAGAACCAATACTACCTTCATGAAACCTTCAACCGCACCTGGGCTGTCCTCACTCATGTCTATAGCGCTGAAGAACTGAAGACTATGGGTCTCAAGGAAGAATTTGACTGGTCTGCACCTCCTCCGAAGAAATTCAAGAGGGTCAAAATTCCTCCACTGGTGGCCAGCTCTTATTCTTCTTCGCGTGATACTGATGAGTATGAAGATTTGGACGACACTGCGGCAGGCCCTACTACAACAAACCACCCCGACAACGCTGGCGCTCCTCCATCGACTTGAAATTCTTCAGGGGCGTTAGTCCTCAGTTTCAATCCTTTTGGCCATTTGATGACAAAGGGGGAGAAATCTGAGTTAGTCTTCAAGCGGGTTTATATTAAGGGCATTTTTTAAGTTACAACTCTCGTTCTTCTGAAACTTTTATTTGGATCGAGTTGTAATCTTAAACCCGATGGTGCGCTGATACTTTTGTTGCACTATGTTCTGATACTTTTGATGCGTTATTTTGCATGCTTATTCCTCGTTAATGACATTGCACGCATGCTGAATCTCATCAGGCACCATATTTCATCATGCATTTCAAATTCTTCATACTATATATCAAATGCGTGTATGAATTACAAGATATAGGGTGGAGATCTCCATGATTCAACTCTTCAAATGTGAATTGCCTCAAAAGCAAATTCCTCACTATGCACATCTTCAGGGGGAGTTCTTCTATATCTTGCAATCAAATTCCTCAATATCAGTATATACACTTCATATGTTTATCCCCGTTGAAAACTTAACCTATGTTGTCATCAATCACCAAAAAGGGGGAGATTGTAAGTGCATCTAGTGCCCCTTAGTGATTTTGGTGTATTGAAGACTTATAGGTTAAGGGACTAATGCGTTTGTGAGTGTACACAGGTCTATAAGTCTATGAGGAGTTTGATATTTACAGAGAAAGTCGACCCCTAAAAATGAAGTTCTTCAACTGAAGACTTTGATATTCTGAAGACTTTCTGAAGACTTTGAAACTGAAGAAATTGGTGTGACCTTGAAGACTTGGTATTCACTTGTGGAACATGAAGCGTGAAGACTTTTGTTTTCGTAGTTTCATTTTCTCTTTCTTGAGTCATAGGAAACACCGTACTGTTAAAGGGGGTCGAGGAAATACTAAAGAAAAATTTCCATGTGATGCTCAACTCAAAATCCTACACCTACCAATCCCTTCGAGTGAAGCCTTTGGAAATCTCATATAGTTCAGTCACTTTCTTCAGTGACAGAGATGAAGTTCTTCTGGTCGCTGATGAATTTGTTCTGACTGAGGAGTTAGGAATTCGCCAGTGCGAATTGCCTACACAGTGAGGAACATGATAGCCCTGAGGAATTTGAGAGTCAAATTTCCGACCGTTGTTGTGCTGCGCGCCAGCTGTCCCAAAATATCTTATCCACCTAACAGTCATATCATTGAAGGGCATTTATGTCTTATCATGTCGGGCTGCTCCCTAGGCTATAAATAGCCGCCCCCTACAACCACTAGCTGGTTGGCTGCTCCGAGAGAACTTGACACTTGTCATTTGGGAGCAACCCATCCTCCGAGGACTTTGAGCGAAAATCATCAAGTGAGGAAAACCCAAAACCAAACCCCTACAAACCCAAAGTGATTGAGCATCACTGAAGAAATTGATCCTGCGTGGATCCGACGCTTGTTACCTTTGAAGACTGTGCTTTTTCCAGACGGTTAGGCGTCAAGGTCTAGAGCATCCAAGAGGAATTGTGGATCACCGAGTGACCAAGTCTGTGAAGGTTTGGAAGTCGCCTGAAGACTTACCACGAGTGATTGGACGAGGTCTGCGTGACCTTAGTTCAAGGAGAATACGGTGAGGACTGGGTGTCCTGAGCTGCGTGCTCAGCGACTGGGTGTCCGGGACTGCGTGTCCTCGAATTTAAATACTCAGCCGCTCCAACCAGACGTACAACTGAGACAGCAGTTGGAACTGGTCTACCAAAATCATTGTCTTCACCAACCTAACAGGTTCTATTTCCTCAACCCTTTCATTTCCTCATTACTGTGTTGAGTATATGTTCATATCTATGTTTGAAGACTTTGACTGAAGACTTTCACAATTTCCTTAGTTCAATTTCTTCATTCTGTTTGTCTTCATCTTTTGTTATCCTGTGATTACGCTTTCTGTACTCTATGCTAGTCTTCATTTCATCATGATGACCATGCTTGTATTCTGTTATGCTTACTTCTGAGTACTTATTCCGCTGCTAATAGTTCTTCGCTAAGGAATTTCCTCACCAACAAATTCCTCAGTGAAGAATTCATAAAAATCGCCTATTCACCCCCCCTCTAGTCGATATAACGCACTTTCAGCTGTAGACGAGGAGTGATCGGAAAGTACCACACCACTTTTCGAGGAGCTTCTTCCTCTTCTTGTATCGGGTGACGCCACACACCAGACATATGGTAGACTCCGCGTGATCGTCCCGATAAATGATGCAATTGTTCATGCACACATGGTATTTCACGTGCGGTAAATCCAGAGGACACACAATTTTCTTCGCCTCCTTGAAACTAGTCGGGCACTTGTTCCCCTTGGGAAGACGTTCGTGCCAGAATGACATGTTCTCGTCGAAGCATGCGTCGGTCATTTTGTGTTTTACCTTCATCTCCAGAGCCATGAGCGTTACCTTCAGGTGGGTATCCTCGGGCCTGCATCCTTCATACAATGGAGTAACCGCGTCTATCTCCAGTTGATCCAGCTTCACTTTCTCTCGGGCGGCAGCTCTATTATCCGTCTGCTTGAGAAGCAGCTCTTGAATATGAGGGTCCTGCACCCAGTCCATCGATGGTCCATCGCCGTCTGCTCCGGCATCTTCATCTTCATGATCATGCCCTTTGTCTGCTCCGGCATCTTCCTCATCATCATGTCCGGCATCTTCTACATGATGACTGTGTACTGCATCAATTCCGTGATCATGTCCTGGAGATTCTTCATCTTCTCGCCTGCCCTCGCCGCGGTTGTCTTGCTGCCCTTCCTCATTTCTTGCCCGGCCCCCATGGACGACTTCATAATCATCTTCATCACCTTGCCACCGATAGCCATCCATGGAACCACGCAAGAGCAGGTGGTCCCGCACCTATACGGAATCCGGGTCCACAAGGCTCCTCAGCTTGCATCTTCGACACGGACATCTTATCTCTGTCTCGTTCTTTTGAAGCATCTCTGCCTTCGTGGAGCTCAAAAACCTATTCACGATGCCTTTGGTCATCGTGCGGACCATGGTCGCTCGCGGGGTAGAGCAAAACGATATTTTAGAACCAAGAAAAAATTTGGCATGACTTTGCCTAAAAATAGTACCAAAAAGAATGCATAGTGCCAAAATTCTCGCCGAAACGGAAATAAATCAACATTCCGGCAAAATATTGGCAACTATCGCATTTCAAATACCGGTACCTGCAAACACAAACGTATATGCAACACCACAAACATATGCAACACCACAAACATACATAGATCTAGCTAAGCCATAAAAAGTGCATGTGCACGTTGTTGGAGGGAGAAAAAAAGTAGATCTACAACATAAAGATAGCTTCCCCCTTACTTACCTATCAAAAAAAGGTAATTTAACCACTTAATTTGGATGAATCTATGGTGCAAATGAGGTGAGGAGGAGGAGGCAGCCGAGACAAGCTTGGAGGAGGAGGTGGAGAGAATGAAGTGGGGAAAGTGAGTGTGTAGGTGTGGCTGTCCAAAATATCTAGCTGGTCCCAGGTTAGTAATGGCGCACCACATACAAATGCGCCATTACTAATCCTGGTGCGCCATTAGTAATTTTGCAAAATAATAATAATAATAAAAAATATAGTAGTGGCGCACTGTGTGGCTGGTGCGACATTACTAGTTAAAACTAGTAACGGCGCACTGTGACCTAATGCGCCATTAGTATTTTTAGAAAAATAAAAAAAATATAGTAGTGGCGCACTCTGTGGCTGGTGCGCCATGAGTATTTTTGGAAAAATAAAAAAATGTTACTAGTGGCGCACCATGGGTCTGGTGCGCCATTAGTGTCTATCACACTAATGGTGCACCAACACATGGTGCGCCACTGCTATATAGTAGTGGCACACCACATGTCTAGTGCGTCATTAGTGGCCACATCATCTATAGCCCTTTTCCTAATAGTGAGTCGTCAATCAGGCACGAAACATTGGTAAGTGGGGGGCAACACGGCTTCAAAGTAGCATTGTTCATAAGCAAAGGATCTGTCCATGTCGAGGTCGTTATACCATCACCAACTTGATGGATTAGACTAGTCTACATTGCCTTCTTTCCAGCCTTGATGGTCGTCCAACTTGCCGACACATGTGGTGGAGCTGTGGCATGAAGAAAATTCGAGTGGGGGAAATATTTACTCTCCAACACTCTAACACAAAGGAACTCCGAAGTAGTCAACAAGCGCCAACCATGTTTACTGACCATTGCTAAGTTAAAACAATGGAAGTCCGTGAATGCCATCCCGCCCTTGATTTTTGGTTCAACAAGCTTCTCCCATGATATCCAACGTAGGGATCTTTTATTCACAGAGTTTGCTCAACAATATTTTTCGATGCATGATGTTAAACCTTTGGATAGCTTCTTAGTTAATAAGAAATAACTCATACTTGTAAGTTGGGCTGACATGAATAATTGATTTAGTAAGAACCTATCTAGCCTCACATGCTAGATTCTTTCTCGACCATCCTTGCATTTTGCTTTGACTTCTCTCATTTATGTGATGAAAAGTACCACTAGTAATTCCGCCAACCGATGTCGGAAGTCCTAGATAGTGTTGTGAAAATGCTTCAACAGAAATACCAAGTGTATGTTTCAAGGACTCCCGAAATGGTTGCAAAGTGTTTCCACCAAAAAAGATGGAGTTCTCCCGGTAACTGCCTACCTTGAACACTTAGCATAGACCTAGATAACCTCATTGAGTTTGTATGCACTTTTTGCCTTAGCGTTGAGAAAGATCAATCTGTCATCAATAAACAACAAATGATTAACCCAAGGTGCATGGACGTATGCCTCTATTCAATACGTGCTCCACCAAAATGATTCAACAATGAAATAGGGCCTTGAGCACAAAGAAGGAATAGATACGGTGACATGGGGTCCCCTTGACGGAGTCATCTGGGTGGAGTGAAATATGGTAAGAAATCATTGTTCACCTTTATAGTGAACCTCACCGAGGTCATACATTTCATCACCAATCTGGCAAACAATCATTGAAGCCTAATTTGTACATGATAACCTCAAGATAATGCTACTCGACCCTATCATAGGCTTTGATCATATCCAATTTAATGGAACAACAAGCATTTTTGCCTTTCTTCCGCCCCTTAGTAGCATAAACACTCTCATAGGCTACAAGCACATTGTTCATGCTCAAACGACCCAATACAAAAGCCCTTTGTTCTTCCCCTATAACCTCATCAAGAATAACTCGAACCCTGTCAGTCGTAGCACTGACAACAATTTTATATAAAACATGGCATAGAGGTATAGGCCGGTAATAAGAGATTTTTTGTGGGTGACGTATGATACATCTCCAACATATTTATAATTTTTGATTGCTCCACGCTATTATATTATCCATCTTGGATGTTTTATATGCATTTATATGCTAATATTATTCTTTGGACTAACCTATTAACCTAGAGCCCAGTGTCAATTTCTGTTTTTTTCCTTGTTTTTGAGTTTCGCAGAAAAGGAATATCAAGCGGAGTCCAAATGAGCTGAAAATTTATGGTGATTTTTTAATAGACCAGAAGAAGCCCCAGAAGCAAAAGAGTTGGGCCAGAAGAGTCCCGAGTCAACGACAAGGGTGGAGGGCGCGCGCACCCCCCTAGGGCGCGCCCTCCTACCTTGTCGCTGACTCGTGGACCCCCCTGACGTGAAACCGACGCCAAAAATTCCTATAAATCGAGAACCCCCAGAAAGAAACCTAGATCGGGAGTTCCGTCGCAGCAAGCCTCTGTAGCCATGAAAAACCAATCGGCAGCCTGTTCCGGTACCCTGCTAGAGGGGGAAACCATCACCGGTGTCCATCTTCATCATCCCGACGGTCTCCATGAGGAGGATGGAGTAGTTCACCCTCGGGGCTGAGGGTATGTACAAGTAGCCATGTGTCTGATCTCTCTCTCTCTCTCTCTCTCTCTCTCTCTCTCTCTCTCTCTCTCGTGTTCTTGATTTGTCATGATCTTGATGTACCGCGAGCTTTGTTACTATATTTCAATCATATGGTGTTTCTCCCCCTCTACCTTCTTGTGATGAATTGAGTTTTACCTTTGAGGTTTCACTATTATCGGATTGAATAATATTATGGATTTGAGAACACTTGATATATGTCTTGCGTGGGATACAGTGACAATGGGGTGTTCTATTGATTCGCTTGATGTATGTTTTGGCACTCAACTCACGGATTCCCGAGGTGACATTGGGGTAATCTATGCATAGGGGTTGATGCACGTTTTTGTCTTTGTTTCTGCGGTAGAAATCTTGGAGCACTCATTGAGGTTCTTTATGTTGGATTGAATATTATGAATCTGAAGTTGTTTGATGCATATCATATAATTGACGCACGGATACTTGTGGTGACATTGGAGTATCTAGGTGACATTAGGGTTGATTGGTGTGTGTCATATGGTGTTATTTTACTATGAACTCTAGGGCTGTTTGTGACACTTATAGGAATAGCTCAATGGATTGATTAGAAAGAATAACTTTGTGGTGGTTTCGTACCCTACAAGCAATTTCATCTTATATTCTCCGTGATAGGAACTTTGGAGTGACTCTTTGTCGCACGTTGAGGGATTGCCATATGATCTAATTATGTTATCATTGTTGAGAGAACTTGCACTAGTGAAAGTATGAACCCTAGGCCTTGTTTCCAAGCATTGCAATACCGTTTCGCTCACTTTTACTACTTGCTACCTTGCTGTTTTTATATTTTCAAATGATAAAAACCTATATCTACCATCCATATTACACTTGTATCACCATCTCTTCGCCGAACTAGTGCACCTATATAATTTACCATTGTATTGGGTGTGTTGGGGACATAAGAGACTCTTTGTTATTTGGTTGCAGGGTTGTTTGAGAGAGACCATCTTCATCCTATGCCTCCCATGGATTGATAAACCTTAGGTTATCCACCTGAGGGAAATTTGCTACTGTCCTAAAAAACTCTGCGCTTGGAGGCCCAACACGAGTCTACAAGAAGAAGGTTGAGTAGTAGACATCACCGTACCTGATCAATGTAATTGCCATGTCATTTAGGCCCACATGTAGTTCTCCTCCATTCAAAAACTCCAGTATAGCTTGAGTGACATCATCGCCCAAAAAATCCGAATGTTGCTAGTAAAAACCAATGACAACCCATTCAAATCCAGGAGCCTTAGGTAGTGCCATTTCAGTTTAACTTCCTCGGCTACGTAATCTTTCTCGAGAAATTCTTTCATTGCCTCTGTAACCCGAGGAACTACAAATTCCAACAACTCATTCATGGGTTCGTACCCTTGAGATTGGTACAAATATTGGTAGAAGCTATTGATTTCCTCTTTGACCTCTCTGGTTCCACACAAGTCTGCCCATCCGCCTTTTCCAGTGAGTCAATGTGATTAACCCCTTTGCGTTGAGCCGCGTGATCTTGGAAATAACCCGTGTTTTGATCCCCCTCATGCAGCCAAAGCACTTGCGAGGGTAGTTTGAACAAAAATTCCTCCTCCCGCAACGTCTCGGGTAATTTTTCCTGCTCCAGTTGTCCCCGACCAACTGAGGAAGCACCGAGAAGATCAATACGTTGCTAGAGTTTGCGAACTTCATTTGATAAATTGTCGAACTATCGGCCCCCCATGATCCCAAATTCCTTTTGATGTCTCCCAGGGCATTCACAATTCCTTGCAGACCCTCCTGGCCAGCTTCCGCATGCCACATATCCCGAACAATATTTCCAAACTATGCGTTAGAATGCTAGACATTCTCATAGCAGAAAGCACGAGCCATCCGTGACCACTTGTTTGTTGCACTAGTCCGGAGTTCCGCCAACACACAACAATGATCTGATCCATCACTACCAATGTGTTTCACACTTGCAAACTCGAAGAAACTCAAGAACTAAGCATTCACTAAGGCTCTATTAAGAGTAGCTTTAACTGGGCATTCACTGGGCGGTACACCTGATTAAGCTGCAGACCTCCCTTACGTTTGTTCTGGGTGTTACTCTTAAGTGGGGAGGTCGCCTCATTCCCATCCCTCTGACAAGCGCTTGATGCTCGATATTCTTTCGTGTTGTTTTAAGTTTCTTGCCTCTCTTTAGTCGAGCTATCATCAGAGCTAGCACTTTTACAATCCTCAGACGCCCCGAGACTTGACTTCAACGGTAGGTCACTAGTCTCGTCTCTTGTTCCCGACGTAGGGCAAAACGAATCAAGTGCCCAAAGCAGCCACAAGAGAAGCAAAAGTGTGGAACCTGTTCATATTCAATGTTGTACCAATCTCTTTTATTCCTCTTGGCCGAACCAATCAATATCTATCGGTGTAGGGGTTTCTTTACATCAGTTGTGACTTGTGCTCTCAAGAACCCGCCCACCGGATCGATATGCACCAAGGTTGTGTGCTTGTCAATTTACTGCGCAATTTCCAAACCCCATGCATCATTCCTCAGATTGTAGGGTAGATTCACCATCCTTGCCCATACCTACAACCTATCAAATATGAGTTCTGATGGCTACATGTGTGCCTCAAAATCTTCTAAGATCACTACATGCTTACTAATATGCCAGGGCGATCCCTCCCAGACACGACCACGATCATGTTTGGCCTTAAATTTAGCGACGAACTTGTTTTCTCCAAGAGGATGGATAAACACCCCCCAGGGTTTCCCAAAGCTGGACGCAAGGCACCGGAGATCGTTTTGTTATGTATAGATTCCAGTGAAGAACTTTGTCTGCCAGCAACCATTGTGGTGGAGCACCAACATCGCTTCTTCCTCTAAGATGTCGAGTTTTCCGAGTGCCTTCTCCATGTGCACCCTAGCTGAGCGCGGAGAAGGGGCGTAGTTGTTGCGTTACCCTTCACGATAGGTGGATGCAGTCATCTTCCTGATCAGTTGTCGACACACTCTGCTGATAGGATCCGCGGGCACCGCCAAGGCCACCGTCGCCCTAATCGCCAGAGAGGTCTTTAGGGTTTTGGGGGGGAAAGTCAATTTGTGGTGATCATCTTCCTTATCCATAATCTACCATTGTCGAAATTTTGGTCGTAATCAGGGAAATACATGTACAAGTGCAGGAAACGCGTATACCAGCCAGTATATACCAACACAAAGTAAAACTATACAGGCATGCATGCGCGCGCAGATCGCTGGATTCAAACATCTCACACAAACAAGCTCGCCCGCATGCGCTCCACTCGATCGTGCATGCATGCACGGTGACAAACAACTCAGGATGCATGCACCCCGCCGCTGCCCCCTCCCCCTTCCGATGGATACCCAACGGGCTACGGCATGCGCGCTCGCAACCCCCCTCATCCGAAGAAGTCGTACTTGACCGGCGTGCCGGTCGGGTCGATCCACGGCTGGGGGTGGATGAAGTTCCCCAGGGTGAACTTGTTCGCTTCGTTCTTGCTGATCACCTTCTTGTACCCTACCCAGTTGACGCGCCCCACCGTGTCGGCGCCCGGCCCCGTGTTGCCGTACTCGGCGTAGTAGAGCGTCTTGAGCCCGAACTCGCCGTTCCACGGCAGGTACCCAGCCTTGTCGATGAGCGCCGGGAGGTCCGATTCCATGAAAATGGTGCGCGAGCACTCGCGCCACGGGCGGGCGAGGTAGTTCCTAATGGGCGGGCGGCCGGGCGCCGTGAGCGCGGGCTCGCCGATGATCTGGCACTTCTGCAGCACGAACCCCGTGGCCTCCCGGGCGTCGGCGCGGCCATGCGCCGTGACGATGTTCTGCTGGTTGTCCAACGGGCGGCGGAGCGTGATGACGCAGTTCTGGAACACGGCCGCCGCGTCGCCGAAGATGAAGTCAATGGTGCCGGAGATGTCGCAGTTGCGGTAGAACTGTGCCTTGGAGTGCGCGTACAGCGTGTCCTGGAACCCGTCCATCTTGCAGTTGAGGAAGATGGACTTGTCCGCCAGCACCAGCAGCGCCACCGCCTGGTGCTTCGCCGCGCCCGCCGTGTTCTCGAACCCCACCCCGATCGCCATGAACCCGTCGCCTTGCGCGGCTATAGAAACGGATTAGTCAGCAACGCGTACGTGCCCGTCGACAACGAATTAGTAATGAACAAGTGGCCGCCGAGTGACGGCCGGGTCTCTTACTGAAGGTTGCCGACTTGAAGGTCGTGATCCCGTCCACGAAGTTCTTTTTGCCGGTGATGATCGTCGTCTTGGAACCGTCGCCGGTCAAGGTCACGTTCGGCATCTGGCTTGTGATCGTAACAGACTCGTCGTACACACCCGCCTTCAGTTGGATGACATATCTAGGATGCACGAAACGAGTTCATACATCTAGATGAACGTTGTTTTCAGACGGACATGCACGCATGCATGTATATGTACGTACCTTCCATCATATTTCTTTGGCATGGCAATGAGCGCCTCATTGATGGTTTTAAACTGGCCGCTGCCGTCCTTGGCCACCACCACGTTCGGCTTGACCTCGGCCTTGAACCCGCCGCCCTTGAGAACCCTCCGCTCGCTTTCGGGCACCCACTCCGGGATGCCATCCTCCCCTAGCGCCGGCTCGGCTCGCCGTGGCGCTGCTTCCTCCTCCTCGACGAGCAGCCGGCGTTGCGGGAGCTTGAGGCCGGCGAGGAACGTCGCCGCCTTCTCGATGAACGCCAGCGCGTTACTGGTCAGCTCCTTCCCCTTGAGGAACGACAACTTCACCTTGTCCTTGAACTCCCCGTCGGGGAAGCCGTCGATGCACGTCTCCTGGTGCGTGATCACCGCGCTCAGCCAGATGCTCAATTGGTACGCCTGCTTGGTGATGCTATCATTGGCGTCCATGCCAGCGAGCGTGCGGTTGAGCTCTTCCTTGGCGTACCCGAAGAACTCCTTGCAGTCGGCAATGGCGCCCTTCACGAGGAGGTCGTTGGTCAGGATCAGTTCTGCGCGGTCGAACGCCTCCGTCAACGCTTCGCCGATCACCCTGACGGCCAAACGGAGGACGCCCAGGGGCGACGACTCGTTCGCTTTCGCGCACCTCGTCAGGCTCTCCTCGCACACGCCCTGGTAGTCCACCTGCTTGCACATCATCGTGATGGTCTTCTTCACGGCCTTGAGGTCTCCTCCTCCGTCCTCGCCGCCGCCGCCATCGGAATTGCCCGTTGAGCCCTTCTTGCTGGATGACCCGTCTTTTTCTTCCTTCTGCTTCCCGTTCAACGTGACGACGATGCCGCAAACAATGAGTATAATGGCGATGGTCCCAACGGCGATCATGATGCGCTTGCGCACCTGCCGCGCCTTCTCGGCTTTGCGGCGCTCGGTGAGCGGGCCGAAGTCGCCGAACGCCGACCCCGACGACATGGTCGGTCGACCGGTTTATTGCCCCCCTTATGTTGTTGTTGTTGCTGCTGCAACAAACCTTTTCTCCTTTATTTGCTGCTTCTTTTCCTCTCTCTCGCTCTCTGCCTTACACCGGACATGGCAGAGAGGATTGGGGAAAGGGGGCGGAGGGCAAGGGGGGGCGGAGGGTTTATTTGGGCACGGCTAAATTCCAGGGAAAGAAGGGCCGGGAGACGTTTGTGGAGGCTATGTTTGGGTGTTCCTACGATCCTTGATTAGTACTAGCAGCCCCGCCATGCAACAATGGCCGCTACCTTGCTTCTCCTAATTGACATGCATTGTTCACCAATTATTTCCATCCCTCCGGCAGCGCAGGGATCAGTCGAGCTTCATCAAAACAAACCCATACGTGTACTATGTCCAATTACCGGGGGTTTCAACCAAAAAGTCACTTTGGAGGACGAGCACAGTGAGCCCTATATTTTGAATAGTGTCAAAATGGTATTTTAAAGTTCAAAAAATTCTGAAAAAATTCAACAAGTTCGTATGGATGTATATCACGCATGTACAAATTTTGATGTTAAAATAAATAACCATGTGCGTTACACAAAAATGACAAAATCATGATTTTGCAAAGATGAACACTGCATGTATATTCACTACTTAGAAATCACCATTTTGTCATTTTTATATAGCTCACATGTTTACTTATTTCATCACTAAACTTGAAACATGTGTAATATACATCCATATGACCATGTAGAATTATTTTCGGGATTTTTTGAAGCTTCAACTGTGATTTTTAAACTATCTAAAATAATGTCCTCCAATGCACCCCAACTTCAAAAATCTAGTCTCGGGATTCAACCTCCTTTTGAAAAAAAAAGTATGTCTCAATTCCCTAGACTGTACGCAGAAGACAGTTAAACATATCACGGTAACTTGTTTGGATAGACTGAGCTTTAGGAGAACATTGCATGGAGAGACCACTTTGCAATGGCACTAATTGCATAATAGGCTTGTTGGAGTATAATGTCCAGTCCTCTCCCATAGTTCAGACTTTTGGTTGTCTTCTGGCGCATGAAGTTTAACATGGTACCAGAGCCTAATGTCTTGAGTTCAAATCCTGATTTTTGCAAATTTTCCCCCAAAAAATTGTGTTGCCCCCTCCGTGTCCACATATAGGCCTCTTGAGTCTATTCACGTATTGAATTCCCACGTCATGCGTGAGAGGGGGTGTTGAAGTGTTTATATGGATTGCCTAGTGTTTTCCACAAGTTTGGACTTTTGTTTGCGTTGGCTAGTGCATGAAGCGTAACATGGCATCAGAGGCTGTTGAATATATGATTGAGGGAGTCTAAAGATAGGGTGAAATAGAAGTTGAATGGATGCAAATTTTCATTTAGATCTATGTATTTACAACTCATGGCAGTGGCAGTTTTTCATTGCAAAAGAAAAAAACTCGTGAAAAATCAAAGTGCCTGTGAAGATCACGATTTTCCTTTGGTTGCCACCGAAGAACATCATACTGAAAATGGATAATTTGATTCGGAGGGGCGCACAGGAAATAAGCAATGTCATTTATGCTCTCAGGATTAAATTGTTGATCACCTTTATTTAGACATTCTTTAGCAAGACTTATCTATCAAGTGGTGTTGTGTGTTGTGAATTTACAGAGACCCCCTACTGATACATATGATCTTTTTGGAGGTTGGATCTCTACGTTCCCAGTGATGGAACACATGCTAATGTTCTGTGGGTCGGCGGGTTTAGTGTGGACAATAGGGAAGTCATGTAATGTTGCTTAGTTCCAACAAGGGAACCTTTTGATCCAGCCAACGTGGTTTTAAAAATGTGTAATTACGTCAATTCTTGGACGATGCTGCTGAAGGAATGCAAGCGAAAAGATCTTGAAGATGGTGATTCGAGATGTTTTTGCTCACAAGTCACATACATTGATGGGCACGGTCCAGGAAGAGGACCGCAGGATGTTGCTGAAAATGTGTTTCCTTCAACTTCACTTTGCCTTTTTTTTTACCAAGAAAACAATAGGAAAGGCTCATACTGCATATATATATATGTGTAATATGTGTGGTGGATTACTGATGCGATGCAAGCCTTAATCCTCGTAGGAGATGACCTCGTGTTTTTCTCTTATAGTTGTTAAAGATTTTGCTATCTTTTTTTTCTCTGCCTTGATGTCATGAACTTTGTAGTATGTGGCAGTTTCTTTAATGAAAATCAATTGGGTAGTTCAATGGTTGAAAGAGATATTTTTGTTTGACAGTGTATGCTACCTTTAGCGTTTTCTCAAGTACACAATTTGTTTTTTTAGAGCCAATCACATAATAAATCTAACATAGCACAAGCCTTGTTGAGTATTCGCAGTTAGGGTTTTCTCTGTAGGGATGGCAATGGGTAGGGTACCGGGGGGGGGGGGGGGGGGGGTACAATCTCCTTCTGCCCAAACCCATACCCATAGAAAATTTCTATACCCACCCACTTCAATACCATGGGCGTAAATTGATACCCACATCCATACCCATCGGATATCCTATACCCAATGGGTATCCACTGAGTTCAATATATGACATTTAAATTTTTAACAGGTAGAAAATGAGTTTAAAATTCAAGTGATGATGGGCGAGCAGTATAGCGCTAACGCGAGCTCCTGCGATGGGTGGCCTCTTGGAGGTATCCAGGGAGTCTGATCAATGGTTGGTGGAAGCCCAACATAGTGGGAGGCAGTGGTGGGAATGAGGGGTTGCTGGATCGAGAGTTGGACAAGAGTCTGGTAGCGAGGAGTTAAGATTTAATCTTTTTGAGGAGTCACATAGGACGTAGGAGGAGTGGTGGCCAGGTAATTACATGCTATGAGTCATGGCCGGTATAAGGAATACGAGATTTAGAGTGGGCCACAGGAGTTGGATGTTGATCCTACATGCCATAGAAGTTATTTTCATTAATAAAATTTTCCTGTGGGCAAAATTTGTTGGGTATCCATTGAGTTACTCATGGGCAAAATTTCATACCCATACCCTACCCATATATTTTGCGGGTATGGATACCCATTGCCCGTGGGTAAAAAATCTCTCCAAGTCTTGCCTATGCCCATTGTTTTCGGGTAGGTCACCCGCAGGCACCCACACCCATGGGCAAACTGTCATCCCTATTTTTCTCGCCCGCACCGATATTGCAATTGCAGCTCATAGGCCGTTCGATGGGCTAGAAATTCAAGTAAAAATATCCAGAAAACAACCGTGTGCATTCTATGTGGGATATGACCTTGTGGTTCTAAAAACGCTAATTTTTATTTGGCGCTTTAATACCGGCTTATTGGTAAAGGGCCCACCCTCTCATGCTAGGTGCCAAGTGGGCTGTTGGCCCACATAATCTCCCCCATCAGTTCCCTCATGTTTTTATGGGATGTGAGTTTTCTTTGTTTTTTTCCTGCTCGGGTTTGATGGTTTTTTGGACTCCACTACAAATCTGGTGTTAGATTTTTGACCATGGAAAATCAATGACTTTATGCCAATTTGTGTTTGCCGAGAGTAACAAGTTTATTTGGCACTCATGGCAAATCTGACTCGGTTCATTTTTTTTCTAAGAAATTGCCATGCTCGTAAACTAAATTTACCATCCTCACACACTAAATTTGCCACAAAAAATGTTTGATTAGCCATGTTTTAAAATTTGTTGTCAGATTTTAGCATCACCGGGTTTTTTAGGTTTGCATTTTCGTTTTCAATGACAATTTTCAAATATATTTTTTCTAAAATCCGTAAACTCTTTTAAATGTGCGAACTTTATTCAACTCTCTGAACATTTTTTAAATGCAAGAAATATTCAAATTTTTGAAATGTTTTCTAAATTGGTAATCTTTTTAAAATTCTTCTTTTTTTGAATTCAGGAACTTTTCAAAAAAATTGTTTTTTAATTTCTGTTTTTGTTTTTCGATTTTTTTCAAAATTTTCGTATTTCAACAGTCAACTGGTTAACAAGTCAATCGGTCAAATAAAAATAGAGGCCAGGCAAGAAAACAACAGCTAGTGGCTAGAGGGACCTGCCCATACCAGCAGCTTCAGGCACAACAGGAACAAAGTGGCGCTTGAAAGGCAGTGTAGTCATCTAAGAAAAAGGCAGTATAGGATTTGGGCGCACCTATGTCTCGCTTGAGCTAGATGAAGTCAACACTCACATCAGGGCGTCACGACCAGGCCCATCCAGGTTAGTTCATCTTTTCCCCTGTTTTTACCTTTGTTCATTTTTACTTATTACTTATTTAGAAAATATTTAAACACATATTTAAAAAATGTAATTAAAGTTTTCTAAAAATAACTTAATAAAATGTTAATGCAATGTAAAACAAATGTGAACTTATTTCAAAAATATTGATAGCATAAAAATGTTTGTGACATTTTAAAAATATTCATGCATTTCAGAAAAATGTATATGACATTGTAACACAATCGTATATTGAAATTGTTAATCATGCAGCAACTAAAATTTTCAGATGTATATGAAAACAATTTATAGTTTTTATGAAAAAACTTGTCATCAAACATTTTTTGAAATAAATGTTAATCATTGTATTTAAAAATAATAATCATGTCTTTAAAAAATGTAAAACATGTATAGAAATAGGACACGACTACAAATCTGATGTCAGATTTTTTACCATGGAAAATCAAACGTTTTTCATTATAAATTATGTTCCCCGTGAATTGTGTCGTCAGAAAATTGCCGTGAACAAAATTTGTTATGATCTTACCAATATAAGTTGCCATGATTTTTTTTTTCAAATTGTTCATGTCTAACAATCTGACATCAGATTTTTAGTGTTTATGTAAAAGAATGTTCTTCAAGTATACAGAAAATGTACACATAAAAATATTTATTAAAATGATAATCATGTAATTTAAAAATATTTAGCATGTATAAAAATAACGTGTTATATGTATACAAAATTAGACATAGAAAACCTAGAAAAAAGATACAAACAACGCAGAGAAAAAAAAAGCAAAAAAAAGTCTATCAAAAATGTTATAAACCTGATGAAAACCTTAAAAAGAAAGGAAAAAACAAAGAAAACTGGTGAAAGAATTCAAAAAACGCAAAGAAAGCAAAAAAAAACTATTAAAGGATATAAAAGAAAAAAACTTTGAAAACCAGAATGTACTCTTCCAGGCCCGAGCTCAAAAAACTCGGCTTAACAGTAAAATAAGAAAATATTGAAAAGAAATTCAAAAATTTCTAAATTTTTTTAGTGACAAACAATGACAAAAGTTTTTGACACTTGCAAATTTTCATTGTGAAACAACATTTATAGAAGCCGTGGCAAAAAAAGAAAATCACCACTCCAAAATGCTTTTGGAGATGACATTTTTGGACATCAATTTTGTTTTTTTAGCTAGGGCTTCTACAAATATCATTTCACAATAAAATTTTGCAAGCTTTGAAAACTTTTGTCAATGATTGTCACTAAACATTTTCAGAATTTTTTGAATTTTTTTTAATGTTACTGCTCACCCGAGGTCATATGAGCTCGGGCTAAGAAACTCCATGTCCCTAAAGCAGCATAGTTCAACAAACAAATGGACAGACAAAAAAAACCAACAAAACTTACTCCCACCGCTCACTATTGTAAGATGTTCTAGCTTTTTTTGTGTGAATTGAATGTATCTGGGCGCCTTTTAGCGTGTTTGTTCATTCATTTCAGTTTATATGTACTCCCTCTGTTTCTAAATATAAATCTTTTTAGACATTTCAATATAGACTACATACGAATGTATATAGACGCATTTTAGAGTGTAGTTTCATTTATTTTGCTTCATATGTAGTTCGTATAAGAATCTCTAAAAAGACTTATATTTTAAAACGAAGGGAGTAGTTCATACTAAACTATTTAAAATCTTATATTTGGGAACGAAGGGAGTAGGAGACTGAACAAAAGAAAAACAGCAAACCAGACCGTCCCGGTAGCTACTTGAGGGGAAATGCTTCAGGCGAGATGGAAATGGAAGGTGTACTCGCTATAAGTGAGATATAGGTTTTGCGATAGGACGTCTCTCCCGCATGGTCCGCCCGAGTACTTGCCTTCGGTTCCCGTCAGAAGACCTGTGTTCCGGCAATCGCCCGTTAACCCCGGCCGGTCGGCATCGGTGCAGCTGGCAGATGCTGCGATCATGCATGGTAGGTGGCCTGTCACAGAGCTCGATCTATCATTCCGACTTCCGAGGCAGGAGGCATCAGCACACAGCACTGTGCGTGGTGCCGACCGGTTGAGCGCGCGCGAACCGTACGTACGTCGAGCTAGCTCACATCGACTCAGCTGGCACTGAACTGCACCCACGGCTACAACCATGAACTTGCTAGCTAGCTAGCGCGCCATGCCTACACATCACTTGGATGAACAGCACGGCTCCTTTGCTAGCTAGCCGAACGGAACGATGCCGCTGCACTTTTCAACTCTGCTGCCATCTTAACTCCGTGTGATGGATGCTTCTTCATCACCTAAGCCTAAACCTAGCTAGTAGTGGTGACCGTGCCCATGTCGGACGTGGTGTAAGTAGCCACGATATTTCGGCTGATCAGGCCGTGCGTGAGGGGGAGAAGGTCGCAATTATTTGGGTGTAGCGTGGAAAGGAAGTGGCTACGTGGGTGGACCTCTCTCCTTGCCCGAAACTAGCTCTGCCCCACCCAAAGCAGCAGAAGCTAGGAGGACGCGTCAAGCCTCGAACGCGTCCTAATCCAAGTCGGCATCGGTGTAGCGAGATCGAGGGACACGCATTTTCTCGCAACATTTGCCGTCCAGCTGCACCGGAGAATCTCCGAGCATGTGCCTGCAAACTTTGATCTTGAAAACCTGTCGGATTTTTCAGTGTCCTTTCCTATTCTTGGTTTGTAGCGTTGATATGCCCTAATCTTAATTTGCCTGTAATTTTTGGGACTGGCTAAATGTAAGTCGCCTGAAAACTGAATTGGATCAGTCGGTTTGCTAGGACCAATTTGAGCCGTTGGATGACGAATGAGCGGTGATGCTCACGTGTCCTTCCTCCAGCCATTTTACTCCTGGAAATAGATCACGCTCGATCTTCCTCCCGCCGCCTGCTACCACCGGCAGGGACGCCTGCTGCCCGCCCACAACCGGCGGCGCTCCCGCGATCGCCTCGCTGCACCGCCCTTCCCTGAACCGCCCCCCACCGCCGGTCTTGCCTCCGCCCCCGCCATCCCCTCTAAGCCCGGCGACCACCCAAAAAACTCCGGCGAAGCAGCACCCCACCCGCCACCCTAAGATAGATAGTGGGGGTTCTTTTTCGGCGAACCGCACCCGCCACTCTAATATAGATAGTGGGGGTGTTCTTCCCCGGCGCCGGCGGCCTCGCCATCTCCTTCTTCATCTTCGACGCTTCCTTCTTCCTTCTCTAAAAATCGATTGACCGAAATACAAAACCAGTCGGCTGACATTTAGCTATTGTGGTAATTTTTACCAAAAAGCAACTAGTTAATCATGGCCTTGAGTTGTTACCATTTTCTGAGTTACGCTAATGTGCCGATCATTGCAGACGCTGGCTGCTCCTAAGATGGTAAAGTTCCTCTGTAGGTCGAGCAACATGAAACCTCTTGTCTTCAGCCTTTCAACATTGGCAAACGGCTACTCCTATCCTGTGATCGATCGAGCTGGTGTGCCGCGACGAGACGACGAGTAGAGCCAACTTCCTTGGGGCCTAGTACAAAGTACAAGCCCCAGCTGCTCTGAGTCAGCATGGTCCAGCTGCAAGTACAAGAGCCAGCAGTGCAATCACCAGCTGCCAGATTCACGCAATCTTTTGGGATTGTTCGTCACTACATTGTGATTTCTAGCTTGGCAGAGCGAGGATGGTCCATGGCACGACACGAGTTCCCAACAGAGGAGATGCTGGGAAGGACTGGGACGAATCGGTTGGTTGGCGCGTCAGTTCTCTTGTGCTCTTTGCCATTGCGCCAAAGCATGCACTTCGAAAGATGCCAAGGACGATAAGGAAAAGGAGGGAAAAGACAGGGACGGCGTACGTTTAAATCTGGTCTCTTTTTATTTTCATTTGGAAGAGTTGAAACGCTTGTTCGAAACCTCGGCAGAAACCTTGATCCGATCAATGGAGGGTGTGAGCCATGCATGCATCGTTGTATGCCACAATCTAGGAATATCACAACCGTGGAGCATTTGGCACATGCAATATTTTGGAGAGTATTTTGTTTAAACATACAAGTCCTTGGCAAAAATCGAACGGAGTGCAGTGTAAAGTTAACTAGATGATCTACGCGTGTTGCTGCGGTAATCTTGTTAAAAAATGCATTATTATGTGCTACATAAACAACTATAACTAATGAAAATAAAATGTTAGAGTATTTCTTGATATACACTTTAAAAACAGTAAGAAATATGAAGGATATTACAAAATCACGTATAAAAGAGAAACATATTAGATTGCAGTTGAAAATGTGTCATCTGTATAACAAAAGTGAACGATCAACTATATAGGTATACTCCAAGCTGAGCTTACAGCCCCCGGACGTAAATCGAAGAACGCACGTTCGAAAAAACATAGGAAGTCCCATAAAAGGGCGAAAGTTTCTAAATCTCCTATTGTTTCCCCATGAATGGAATATTTTTTAACAACAGAGGTCTTGATGACTTGGCTAAACATTTATTTATTGCGGAATGTAATAGGGAATACAATTTAGATTTCTTGGCTATCTATAAAACGGGGAGACGAGATTTCTCAGCAAGTCTGTTTGACCATATTTCTGGCGGGATAGACTTCACTTGGGTGTCACGACTGCCTAGAGGTCATTCTGGGGGAATTTTACTTGGCGTAAACACAGGGACTATGGATGTGTTGGCTACTCCCTCCTTCCATCTATATAGGGCCTAATGCGTTTTTTAAGACCGCCTTTGACTATTGACAAGATTAATAATATATGGCATGCATAATGTGAAAATTATATCATTAAAAGCTTCTTTCACACACGAATTTAATGGTGTGCTTTGTGTAATTTGCATGTCATATATTATTGCTCTAATATTTGGTCAAAGTTAGCCTCGAAAAATGCATTAGGCCTTATATAGATGGAAGGAGGGAGTAGTTCGGATGGTGAATTTCACGTTAAGCTCCACATCCGCAACAAGGCCGATAACTTCACATGGACCCTCATCGCCGTGTATGGGGCAGCCCAGGATGAGTTCAAGGCCGATTTTCTTCATGAATTGGTTAATCTGGCGAAAGATAATCCCTACCCCATTCTTATAGAAGGGGATTTCAATTTGCTTCGAAGTCCCAATGAGAAAAGGCGCGGTAGGTTGGATAATCATTGGCCTTTCCTTTTCAACATTGTCATCGATAGTCTAGATCTGCGAGAGGTTTCCATGATTGGAAGACAATTCACTTGGGCAAACAGTCTTGTAGAACCAACATATGAGAAACTAGATCGCGCTTTAGTGGATACTGACTGGGAATCTAAATTTCCTATGGTGTCTGTTCGTGATCTACCTCGTACCGAGGCCATATCAGACCACGCACCCTTCTCCTAACTACTGGTTTGCCACGACCACAACATAGACGCAAGTTCAAGTTTGAACTTGGTTGGTTGCATTTGGAAGGCTTCCATGACATGGTCAAGGAGATATGGGAGAAACCGATGTCCGGGCAATACCCCAATACACCAATGGAATAACAAAATGTGTGCATTACGTAAATTCTTTGGTGGTTGGGCTAGACACACGGTGGGTATCTTCAAAAAGGAGAAGCTTTGTCTTACATCTATCATTCGTGAATTAGAAGCTTTGGCAGAAGTTAGACCTTTATCAGAGCACGAAATCGAGATCAAGAGTCAATCAAATGCACAGATAGCTAGCATGCTGCATGAAGAGGAACTCAAATGGCACCAACATTCTAATTCTCATTTTATTCTGAAAGGTGATTCGAATACTAGATATTTCCATGGAGTCGCCAATGGCAGACACCGAAAGAAACTTATTCATTCCCTACAACAGGATGAGGGCACTATTGAGGGGCATGAGCAACTTAAAACTTAGATCACGAATTATTATAAAAAAATTCAAAACCCTAGAGGAAGGGAACTTCTCGATGGTGAGTGTCGAATAGATGACATCCCCCAGGTCTCTGATGAGGAAAACATCCTTCTGACAGCCCCATACCGCGAGGAGGAAGTTACAAAGGCGGTTTTCCTAATAGAGCACAACAAAGCCTCGGGTTCGGATGGTTTTCCCGCATAGTTCTATATAACTTCTCGGAAGTCATCAAATTGGATGTCCTACTTCTGTTTAGCTACCAACATGCTGGCCAACTAGAATTGTTTTGCTTAAACTTCGATGAGATTATTTTATTACCTAAGGTTAATGAGGCTGAAAGGATACAATAATATAGACCTATTTGCCTCCTTAATGTTAGTTTTAAAATATTCATGAAGGTTGCGACTATTAGGATGAATTTGGTTGCTCAACATGAGGTTCGTCCTTCACAGACAACTTTTATGCAAGGTAGACACCTAGATGAAGTTGTTATCCTTCATGAAACGGTCCATGAATTACATCAGAAAAATTTAAATGGGACGGTACTCAAAATTGACTTTGAAAAAGCTTATGACAAAGTAAAATGACCCTTCCTTCAACAGATTCTCAGAATGAAAGGATTTTCTGCAGAGTGGCGCGCTATGATTCATAGCTTCGTTTCTAGAGGTAGTGTTGCATGAAGGTCAATGATGACGTTGGCCACTATTTCCAAACAAAGAAGGAAATGCAGCAAGGTGACTCACTATCGCCCATGCTATTCAATATAGTGGCGGATATGCTAGCGGTCATGATTGAGCGTGCCAAGGTTGATGGTCAAATTGATGGGGTAGTAAATCATCTAGTTGATGGTGGTCTCCAGTGGCGGATCTACAGGGTGGCCAGGGTGGCACGCGGCCCACCCTGGGATTCTGAGACATCCTATATACATATGGATTCGAAACGGGCCAGAAAAAAACTAGCCCAATAAACAGACCAAGGGATTCTGAGTCCAGTCCAGTCCAGTCCTCCCTGCCTCCCTCGCACTGCTCGACAGGTCGACCCCGATAGCCGCCTCGTGCCCTCGTCTCCTCGTTGTTCCTCGCCGTCGCCGTCGTTCGCGCCCGGTGCCTCTGCCGCTGCCCAGCCGCCAAGGAAGCTCCCGCCTATTCTTCTGTTCTCCAGCACGTGCGGCGAGCCCCTGTCTCAGGCTCCACGCGGCTGTGCCTTTGTGGCTCTGCCCTGCCGGAGCGCCGGTTGTCTGTGCCCCTACCGCCGCTCGCCGGGCGCCTGCCTAGCGGCCCTGCCCTCGCCCCCCTCCAAATTCGGCTGCAGTGACCCACTGAGGTACCCCAAATTCATGATTTACCCAAATTTATGATCTAGGGTTCTCTTTTTTGCACTATGAACACTGAACACATACATAATTTTGCACTTATTTCGGCCTCAATTAGCTTTATTGATAGAAAGTAGTATTCTTGCAGAATTGTTGAAGAACGAAGAGGGCAGCAGACAGTGTTTCTCTTTCCCAAAGAGAAGCTATGAAGATAGGGAAGAAGAAGAAGGCAGAAAATATGTCGGATGTGGCTGAAGAGCAGACCTACGAAGTTGTGTGTATGCCAGTTGTGATCGAAGAGCAAATTGAAGAACCAACATTATCCATGTCAAATGTGACCATAGAGCAAACTGAAGACGTGTCACCGCCATCACCACCGGTTTATGACCTTAGTCGTTTTAAACATGATCCTGGGGAAAGGCTACCCATTGCAACTTATCCTATCAATGATCAAGACGCAGTTCGAATAGCATATATCCTTAAAAAGCCATTCAAACCTTATGCACACGACTTTAAAAAAAGAACAATTGGGAGTAGAGATCGTTCATTCAATCCTTTGTGGCTTCATAATCATAGTTGGCTTGAAATAGTATCAAGAAGGAATCTGCATTTTGCTTTGTATGTTACTTGTTCAAAGAGAAAAAACTAGTGGTAAGGGAACTAATGCATTTACTGATGGTGGTTGGAGTAATTGGAATAGAGAGGATGCTCTTCTTAAGCATGTTGGTTGCGTATCAAGTGTGCATAATGCAGCTCAAGAGAGATATAACTTATTTGTAAATCTGCGTGCAACGATTGATGATCTTTTTGTGAAGGTGAACAGTGAGGATTTACATCTTTACAAGATGAGGTTGAAGTATTCACTTAGATGCTTGCAGTTTCTTCTTCATCAATGATTGGAATTTCGTGGGCATGATGAAAGTGAACAGCCTAGGAATAGAGGAAACTTCCTTGAGCTATTAAAGTGGCTTGCAGCAAATAGTGAGGAGGTGAATAAGTATGTTTTGAAGAATGCACCAGGTAACTGCCAATTGACATCTCATCAGATACAACAACAGATTATTCAATGTTGTGCACAACATACTAGAAAACAAATTATTGATGAACTTGGTGATGAGCACTATGCTATTCTAGCTGATGAGTCTAGTGATGTATCACATAAAGAACAACTAGCTTTATGCTTGCATTTTGTTGATAAAGTAGGGAGGCCGTGTGAGCACTTTCTTGGAGTTGTTCATGTAAGTGACACTACTTCATTGTCACTTAAGGAAACAATTGAAACTTTACTTACTGGTCATGGTTTGACTATAACACAAATTTGAGGGCAAGGATATGATGGAGCTAGTAATAAGAGGGGAGAAATTAAAGGATTGAAACCATTGATCATGAAAGAGTCACCTTCTGCCTATTATATTCATTTGTTTTGCACATCAACTCCAGCTAGTTCTTGTTGTTGTTTCCAAGGGAAATGGTGATTGTGTGTGGTTTTTGATCGAGTGTCTTTATTACTGAATGTTATTGGTGTGTCTTGTAAGCGTCTTGACATGCTTTGAGATGCTAGCCTTCATAATATCATGAAACTACTTGAATGTGGTTAGTTACAAACTGGGGGTGGTTTGAATCAAGAGATGGGGTTACCTAGGCCTGGTGATACTCGGTGGGGCTCTCATTACAAAATTTCCCTTAACATTATTGCTATGTGTCCCACAATTCGTGATGTGCTCATAACTCTTGGACAAGATGCTTCACAAAGAAGTGATTGGCCCAAAATTTATACTATTGTTGGAGTGTTCGAGTCATTTGACTTTGTTTTCAATGCACACTTGATGCTTTTCATTCTTGGATACACAAGTGATTTGTCTGATTGTTTGCAAAGAAGAGACCAAAATATTCTTACTGCAATGGAACTTGTTAGAACTGCAAAAAGTAGAATACAAGAACTCAGGGCTAACGGGTGGGATGCATTTCTTCAAAAGGTCACACTATTTTGTAACAAGCATGGAATTCAAGTTCCTATAATGGAAGATAATTATGTGCCTTATGGAAGATCAACACGGTTTGCCCGACCCCAAACAAATGATGATCACTTTTGAATAGAATTTTTTCTTGGAGTCATTGATCAAATTAGTCAAGAGCTTGAAATCGGTTTGATGAGATCAATATGGAGCTCCTATCTTGTATGTCTGCTTTGAATCCCGCCAACTCATTTGCTGCTTTTGATGCACAAAAGGTATTCAAACTTGCTTCTATAATTTTTATTGCTTTCAAAATTGGTACAAAATCCCTTTAACTCATTTGTTTCTTTTGATGCACACAAGGTACGAAGACTTGCTGACTTTTATCCCAAAGACTTTTCAAGTGCCGACTTGATACACCTTGAACTACGACAACTCGATAACTATATGTTGGGGAACGTAGCAGAAATTCAAAATTTTCCTACGTGTCACCAAGATCTATCTATGGAGAAACCAGAAACAAGGGGAAGGAGAGTGCATCTACATACCCTTGTAGATCGCTAAGCGGAAGCGTTCAAGAGAATGGGGTTGAAGGAGTCGTACTCGTCGTGATCCAAATCACCGGAGATCCTAGTGCCGAACGGACGGCACCTCCGCGTTCAACACACGTACAGCCCGGTGACGTCTCCCATGCCTTGATCCAGCAAGGAGAGAGGGAGAGGTTGAGGAAGACTCCATCCAGCAGCAGAACAACGGCGTGGTGGTGATGGAGGAGCGTGGTAGTCCAGCAGGGCTTCGCCAAGCACTGCGAGATATGAGGAGAAAGAGAGGTAGGGCTGCGCCAACAGGAGAAGAAACTCATGTCTTGGGCTGCTCCTATGCCTCCACTATATATAGGGGGAGAGGGGGCTGCGCCCCCACCTAGGTTTCCACCCCTAGGGGGCGGCGGCCAGCCTATCCCATCTAGGGGGGCGGCCAAGGGGTGGAGAGGGGGAAACTTGCCCCCCAAGCAAGGTGGGGCGCCCCCTCCCCAAACCCTAGGCGCATTGGGCCCTTGTGGGGGGGGGGGGGCGCACCAGCTCACCTGGGGCTGGTCCCGTCCCACACTTGGCCCATGCAGCCCTCCGAGGGTGGTGGCCCCACTTGGTGGACCCCCGGGACCCTCCCGGTGGTCCCGGTACGTTACCGATAAAACCTGAAACTTTTCCGGTGACCAGAACAGGACTTCCCATATATAAATCTTTACCTCCGGACCATTCCGGAACTCCTCGTGACATCTGGGATCTCATCCGGGACTCCGAACAACATTCGGTAACCACATACAAACTTCCTTTATAACCCTAGCATCATCGAATCTTAAGTGTGTAGACCCTACGGGTTCGGGAACCATGCAGACATGACCGAGACGTTCTCCGGTCAATAACCAATAGCGGGATCTGGATACCCATGTTGGCTCCCACATGTTCCACGATGATCTCATCGGATGAACCACGATGTCAAGGACTCAATCGATCCCGTATACAATTCCCTTTGTCTAGCGGTATTATACTTGCCCGAGATTCGATCGTCGGTATACCGATACCTTGTTCAATCTCGTTACCGGCAAGTCTCTTTACTCGTTCCGTAACACATCATCCCGTGATCAACCCCTTGGTCACATTGTGCACATTATGATGATATCCTACCGAGTGGGCCCAGAGATACCTCTCCGTCACACGGAGTGACAAATCCCAGTCTCGATTCGTGCCAACCAACAGACACTTTCGGAGATACCTGTAGTGCACCTTTATAGCCACCCAGTTACGTTGTGACGTTTGGTACACCCAAAGCATTCCTACGGTATCCGGGAGTTGCACAATCTCATGGTCTAAGGAAAAGATACTTGACATTAGAAAAGCTTTAGCATACGAACTACACGATCTCTATGCTAGGCTTAGGATTGGGTCTTGTCCATCACATCATTCTCCTAATGATGTGATCCCATTATCAATGACATCCAATGTCCATGGTCAGGAAACCGTAACCATCTATTGATCAACGAGCTAGTCAATTAGAGGCTTACTAGGGACATGGTGTTGTCTATGTATCCACACATGTATCTGAGTTTCCTATCAATACAATTATAGCATGGATAATAAACGATTATCATGAACAAGGAAATATAATAATAACTAATTTATTATTGCCTCTAGGGCATATTTCCAACAGTCTCCCACTTGCACTAGAGTCAATAATCTAGTTCACATCGCCATGTGATTAACACTCACAGGTCACATCGCCATGTGACCAACATCCAAAGAGTTTACTAGTGTCATTAAACTAGTTCACATCATCATGTGATTTAGACTCAATGAGTTCTGGGGTTTGATCATGTTTTGCTTGTGAGAGAGGTTTTAGTCAACGGGTCTGCAATATTCAGATCCATCTGTACTTCGCAAATCTCTAGGTCATATTGTAAATGCTGCTACCATTCTCCACTTGGAGTTATTCCAAATGGTTGCTCCACTATACATATCCGGTTTGCTACTCAGAGTCACTCGGATAGGTGTTAAAGCTTGCATCGACGTAAACCTTTACGCCGAACTCTTTATCACCTCCATAATCGAGAAACATGTCCTTATTTACTCCAAGGACAATTTTGACCGCTGTCCAATGATCCATTCCTGGATCATTCTTGTACCCATTGACTGACTCATGGCAAGGCACACTTCCGGTGCGGTACACAGCATAACATACTATAGAGCCTACGTCTGAAACATAGTTGACAGCCTTCGTCCTTTGTCTCTCTTCTGCCGTGGTCGAGCTTTAAGTCTTAACTTCGTACCTTACAACTTAGGCAAGAACTCCTTCTTTGACTGATTCATCTTGAACTCCTTCAAGATCACGTCAAGGTATGTGCTCATTTGAAAGTATTATTAAGCATTTTGATCTATCTTATAGATCTTGACGCTTATTGTTCAAGTAGCCTAATCCAGGTTTTCTAATTGAAAAACACTTTTCAAATAACCCTATATGCTTTCCAGAAATTCTACATCATTTCTGATCAACAATATGTCAACAACATATACTCATCAGAAATTCTATAGTGCTCCCACTCACTTCTTTGGAAACACAAGTTTCTCATAAACTTTGTATAAACCCAAAATCTTTGATCATCTCATCAAAGTGTACATTCCAACTCCGAGATGCTTACTCCAGCCCTTAGAAGGATCGCTGGAGCCAGCATACCTTTTAGCATCCTTAGAATTGACAAAAGCTTTCTGATTGTATCACATACAACCTTTCCTTACGAAAACTGGTAAGAAAACTCGTCTTGACATCCATCTGCCAGATTTCATAAATGCAGCTAGTGCTAACATGATTCCGACGGACTTGAGCATCGCTACAGATGAGAAAATCTCATCGCAGTCAACTCCTTGAACTTGTGAAAAACTCTTTGCCACAAGTCGAGCTTCATAGATGGTGACATTACCGTCCACGTCTGTCTTCTTCTTAAAGATCCATTTATTTCAATGGCTTGCCGATCATCAGGCAAGTCCACCAAAGTCCATGCTTTGTTATGATACATGGATCCTATCTCGGATTTCATGGCTTCTAACCATTTGTCGGAATTTGGGCCCACCATCGCTTCTCCATAGCTCATAGGTTCATTGTTGTCTAGCAACATGACCTTCAAGACAGGATTACTGTACCACTCCGAAGTAGTACGTATCCTTGTCACCCTACGAGGTATGGTAGTGACTTGATCCGAAACTTCATGATCACTATCATAAGCTTCTACTTCAATTGGTGTAGGTGCCACAGGAACAACTTCCTGTGCCCTGCTACACACTTGTCGAAGTGACGGTTCAATAACCTCATCAAGTCTCCACTATCCTCCCACTCAATTCTTTCGAGAGAAACCTTTCCTCGAGAAAGGACCCGATTCAAGAAACAATCCCTATTGCTTTCGGATCTTAATCAGGAGGTATACCCAACTGTTTTTGGGTGTCCTATGAAGATGCATTTTATCCGCTTTGGGTTCGAGCTTATCAACCTGAAACTTTTTCACATAAGTGTCGCAGCCCCAAACCTTTAAGAAACGACAACTTAGGTTTCTCCAAACGGTGTCGTCTCAACGGAATTACGTGGTACCCTATTAAAGTGAGTGCGGTTGTCTCTAATGCCTAACCCATGAACGATAGTGGTAATTCGATAAGAGACATCATGGTACGCACCGTATCCAATAGGGTGCAACTATGATGTTCGGACACACCATCACACTATGGTGTTCCAGGCGGCATTAATTGTGAAACAATTTCCACAATGTCTTAATTGCGTGCCAAAGCTCGTAACTCAGATACTCATCTCTATGATCATATCATAGACATTTTATCCTCTTGTCACGATGATCTTCAACTTCACTCTGAAATTACTTGAACCATTCAATAATTCAGACTTGTGTTTCATCAAGTAAATATACTTAGTATCTACTCAAATCATCCGTGAAGTAAGAACATAACGATATCCACTGCGTGCCTTAGCACTCATTGGACTGCACACATCAAAATGTATTACTTCCAACAAGTTGCTTTCTTGTTCCATCTTACTGAAACCGAGGATTTTCAGTCATCTTGCCCATGTGGTATGATTTGCATATCTCAAGTGATTCAAAATCAAGTGAGTCCAAACGATCCATCTGCATGGAGTTTCTTCATGCATATACACCAATAGACATGGTTCGCATGTCTCAAACTATTCAAAACGAGTGAGTCCAAAGATCCATCAGCATGGAGCTTCTTCATGCGTTTTATACCAATATGACTTACATGGCAGTGCCACAAGTAAGTGGTACTATCATTACTATCTTATATCTTTTGGCATGAAAATGTGTATCACTACGATCGAGATTCAATAAACCACTCCTTTAGGTGCAACACCACTAAAGGTATTATTCACATAAATAGAGTAACCATTATTCTCCTTAAATGAATAACCATATTGCAACAGACATAATCCAATCATGTCTATGCTCAACGCAAACACCAAATGACAATTATTCAGGTTTAATACTAATCTTGATGGTAGAGGGAGCGTGCGATGTTTGATCACATCAAACTTGGAAACACTTCCAACATATATCGTCAGCTCACCTTTAGCTAGTCTCCGTTTATTTCGAGTTACTAACACTTAGCAACTGAACCGGTATCTTAATACCCTGGTGCTACTAGGAGTACTAGCAAAGTACACATTAACATAATGTATATCCAATATACTTCTATCGACCTTGCCAGCCTTCTCATCTACCAAGTATCTAGGGTAATTCTACTCCAATGGTTGTTCCCCTTATTACAGAAGCACTTAGTCTCGGTTTTGGGTTCAACCTTGGGTTTCTTCACTAGAGCAGCAACTGATTTGCCGTTTCATGAAGTATCCCTTCTTGCCCTTGCCTTTCTTGAAACTAGTGGTTTCACCAACCATCAACAATTGATGCTCCTTCTTGATTTCTACTTTCGCGGTGTCAAACATCGCGAATACCTCAAGGATCATCATATCTATCCCTGATATGTTATAGTTCATCACGAAGCTCTAGCAGCTTGGTGGTAATGACTTTGGAGAAACATCACTATCTCATCTGGAAGATTAACTCCCACTCGATTCAAGTGATTGTTGCACTCAGACAATCTGAGCACAAGCTCAATGATTGAGCTTTTCTCCCTGAGTTTGCAGGCTAAGAAAATCGTCGGAGGTCTCATACCTCTTGACGTGGGCACGAGCCTGCCCAATTTCAGTCCTCGAAACATCTCATATGTTCCGCGACGTTTCGAAAAACGTCTTTGGTGCCTCAATTCTAAGCCGTTTAACTGAACTATCACGTAGTTATGGAAACGTGTATGTCAGATGTTCGCAACATCCACAAACGACGTTTGGGGTTTAGCATCCTGAGCGGTGCATTAAGGACATAAGCTTTCTACTGTCCGCATAATCGCTACTTTCAACTTTCAACTATATTTTCTCTAGGAACATATATAAAACAGTAGAACTAAAGCGCGAGCTATTACATAATTTGCAAAAGATCTTTTGACTATGTTCAGGATAATTAAGTTCATCTTATGAACTCCCACTCAGATAGACATCCCTCTAGTCATCTAAGTGATTACATGATCCGAGTCAACTAGGCCGTGTCCGATCATCACGTGAGACGGACTAGTCATCATCGGTGAACATCTTCATGTTGATTGTATCTACTATACGACTCATGCTCGACCTTTCGGTCTCTGTGTTCCGAGGCCATGTCTGTACATGCTAGGCTCATCAAGTTAACCCTAAGTGTTTTGCATGTGTAAAACTGTCTTACACCCGTTGTATGTGAACGTAAGGATCTATCACACCCGATCATCACGTGGTGCTTCAAAACGACGAACTTTAGCAACGGTACACAGTTAGGGGAGAACACTTCTTGAAATTGTTGTAATGGATCATCTTATTTACTACCGTCGTTCTAAGTAAACAAGATGCATAAACATAATAAACATCACATGCAATTATATAGTAGTGACATGATATGGCCAATATCATATAGCTCCATTGATCTCCATGTGATCATCATCGTCACCGGCATGACACCATGATCTCCATCATCGTGTCTTCATGAAGTTGTCTCGCCAACTTATTACTTCTACTACTATGGCTACCGGTTAGCAATAAAGTAAAGTAATTACATGGCGTTGTTCAATGACACGCAGGTCATACAATAAATAAAGACAACTCCTATGGCTCCTGCCGGTTGTCATACTCATCGACATGCAAGTCGTGATTCCTATTACAAGAACATGATCAATCTCATACATCACATATCATTCATCACATTTTTCTTGGCCATATCACATCACATAGCATACCCTGAAAAAACAAGTTAGACGTCCTCTAATTGTTGTTTGCATGTTTTACGTGGCTGCTACGGGTTTCTAGCAAGAACGTTTCTTACCTACGCAAAACCACAACGTGATATGCCAATTGCTATTTACCCTTCATAGCGACCCTTTTCATCGAATCCGTTCCGACTAAAGTGGGAGATACTGGCACCTGCTAGCCACCTTATGCACCAAGTGCATGTCAGTCGGTGGAACCTGTCTCACGTAAGTGTACGTGTAAGGTCGGTCCGGGCCGCTTCATCCCACAATACCTTCGAAACAAGATTGGACTAGTAACGGTAAGCATATTGAACAAAATCAACGCCCACAACTACTTTGTGTTCTACTCGTGCAAAGAATCTACGCAATAGACCTAGCTCATGATGCCACTGTTGGGGAACGTAGCAGAAATTCAAAAATTTCCTACGTGTCACCAAGATCTATCTATGGAGAAACCAGCAACGAGGGGAAGGAGAGTGCATCTACATACCCTTGTAGATCACTAAGCGGAAGGGTTCAAGAGAACAGGGTTGAAGGAGTCGTACTCGTCGTGATCCAAATCACCGGAGATCCTAGTGCCGAACGGACGGCACCTCCGCGTTCAACACACGTACAGTCCGGTGACGTCTCCCATGCCTTGATCCAGCAAGGAGAGAGGGAGAGGTTGAGGAAGACTCCATCCAGCAGCAGCACAATGGCGTGGTGGTGATGGAGGAGCGTGGTAGTCCAGCAGGGCTTCGCCAAGCACCGCGAGATATGAGGAGAAAGAGAGGTAGGGCTGCGCCAACAGGAGAAGAAACTCATGTCTTGGGCTGCTCCTATGCCTCCACTATATATAGGGGGAGAGGGGGCTGCGCCCCCACCTAGGTTTCCACCCCTAGGGGGCGGCGGCCAGCCCTAGATCCCATCTAGGGGGGCGGCCAAGGGGTGGAGAGGGGGAAACTTGCCCCCCAAGCAAGGTGGGGCGCCCCCTCCCCAAACCCTAGGCGCATTGGGCCCTTGTGGGGGGGGGTGCGCACCAGCCCACCTGGGGCTGGTCCCCTCCCACACTTGGCCCATGCAGCCCTCCGAGGGTGGTGGCCCCACTTGGTGGACCCCCGGGACCCTCCCGGTGGTCCCGGTACGTTACCGATAAAACCCGAAACTTTTCCGGTGACCAAAACAGGACTTCCCATATATAAATCTTTACCTCCGGACCATTCCGGAACTCCTCGTGACATCCGGGATCTCATCCAGGACTCCGAACAACATTCGGTAACCACATACAAACTTCCTTTATAACCCTAGCGTCATCGAACCTTAAGTGTGTAGACCCTACGGGTTCGGGAACCATGCGGACATGACCGAGACGTTCTCCGGTTAATAACCAACAACGGGATCTGGATACCCATGTTGGCTCCCACATGTTCCACGATGATCTCATCGGATGAACCACGATGTCAAGGACTCAATCGATCCTGTATACAATTCCCTTTGTCTAGCGGTATTATACTTGCCCGAGATTCGATCGTCGGTATACCGATACCTTGTTCAATCTCGTTACCGGCAAGTCTCTTTACTCGTTCCGTAACACATCATCCCGTGATCAACCCCTTGGTCACATTGTGCACATTATGATGATGTCCTACCGAGTGGGCCCAGAGATACCTCTCCGTCACACGGAGTGACAAATCCCAGTCTCGATTCGTGCCAACCAACAGACACTTTCAGAGATACCTGTAGTGCACCTTTATAGCCACCCAGTTACGTTGTGACGTTTGGTACACCCAAAGCATTCCTACGGTATCCGGGAGTTGCACAATCTCATGGTCTAAGGAAAGGATAGTTGACATTAGAAAAGCTTTAGCATACGAACTACACGATCTCTATGCTAGGCTTAGGATTGGGTCTTGTCCATCACATCATTCTCCTAATGATGTGATCCCATTATCAATGACATCCAATGTCCATGGTCAGGAAACCGTAACCATCTATTGATCAACGAGCTAGTCAATTAGAGGCTTACTAGGGACATGGTGTTGTCTATGTATCCACACATGTATCTGAGTTTCCTATCAATACAATTATAGCATGGATAATAAACGATTATCATGAACAAGGAAATATAATAATAACTAATTTATTATTGCCTCTAGGGCATATTTCCAACACTATATTGATGACATGAGAAATGATGAGAACTTCCAAGGCCTTGGAAATCTTGTTGATCTCTCGGTTAAGCTTGTTCAAGGGAGACATATAGTTTATCATTTGGTGTACTTGCTTTTAAAATTGGTATTGATTCTCCCAGTGGCAACGACAAATGTTGAGAGAGCATTTTATGCCATGAGTTTTGTCAAGAACAAGTTGAGAAATAAGATGGGTGATAGTCTTTTGGATGATTGCCTAGTCACATACATTGAGAGGGATGCTTTCTCCGAGGTGAATGAAGATGACATAATTGATACCTTCATGGCAATGCAAAAACGTAGGCCAGAAAGGTACTCCTTTTGAACTTCTCAAGGTATGTGCTATGGTCCATGTACTATTTACTATGTATGCTTCTTTATGCAAAACTGAGATTTAGTTGAGAATTTTAGTGTGTTCGTAAGACCATATTGATCTATTTCTATGTGCTATTGGTAACTAGTTAGAATGTTCACATGTTATATTAGTTATCAAAAAAAATAGGGGTGGACCACCCCTATGTCATATGCTAGCTCCGCCACTAGTGGTCTCTCTATACTTAAATACGACGACGATACGATTCTCCTAATGGATCATGACCTCGAGAAAGCGAGAAATCTGAAATTAATTTTATTAGCATTCGAGCAACTCTCAGGTCTTAGGATCAATTTTCATAATATTGAATTGTTTTTCTTTGGCGAGGCTCAAGACGAGGCTCACTTGTAGGCTGACCTTTTTCATTAGTTACCTTGCTGTTTTTATATTTTCAGATTACAAATACCTATATCTACCATCCATATTGCACTTGTATCACCATCTCTTCGCCGAACTAGTGCACCTATACAATCTACCATTGTATTGGGTGTGTTGGGGACACAAGAGACTCTTTGTTATTTGGTTGCAGGGTTGCTTGAGAGAGACCATCTTCATCCTACGCCTCCCACGGATTTATAAACCTTAGGTCATCCACTTGAGGGAAATTTGCTACTGTCCTACAAACCTGTGCACTTGCAGGCCCAACAACGTCTACAAGAAGAAGGTTGTGTAGTAGACATCACTTGCCGGACTCCTTCAACCATTACCCATATCGCAATGGAAATGGGATGATGTCTGCATGGATTTCATCACCGGTTTACCAAAGACCCACCGAGAAAATGACGCAATATGGGTCATAGTGGACACCTTAACGAAGGTAGTGTTGTGGTTCTAAGTCTGACAGTAGAATAGGAGGGTAGGTATGGGGAGGCAAGATCCTAGCTATGGAGTAGTTGTATACGCAAGGTGTTTACGAGTTCAGGCCCTTCTCGGAGGAAGTAATAGCCCTATGTCTCGGAGCCCGGAGGCGGTCGACTGGATTATGTGCATATGAGTTACAAAGGTGCGAACCCCTTACACTGAGGAGGGGGGTGGCTTATATAGAGTCTGCCAGACCCCTCCGGCCCTTAGTTATGTAGGGTTTAAAGTACATTAAGGCCTGGCATTACTGGTAACGCCTTACATAAAGTGCTATCATGACCATAAAGGCTACTTAATAACAGACCGTTTGGATGCTGAGTGACTCTAGATCTCCTGGTGGTCGAGTGAGTGGCTTCATGGTCGATTGTCTTTGAGTCCGTCGAGTGGAATCCTTCCAGGTCGACTGAAAGGCAGCTTCTTCTAGAGATGTCCTTGGGGAGGGTACTTTGGACAGGTCCATGACCCTACCCTAGGTACATGGCATCATCATTAGCCCCCGAATGGATCGAGGTTTGAATGAGGAAGGAGTTGAGAATTCTTCCGACCCATCTTTTGTGCTATGAGTATATCTTGTTCTTGATCAAATGACCTTAGGTGACGACACCAACTTCTTTTTCAGTCGCCTTGATCCATTCTTTGTATTGGTCGAGTGACTTTTCTGTACTTGAAGATTTTTGAGCGACGGATCAGAGGAAATCTCCAGTCTGACAAGTTGTTCTGTCATTCGCGGATTTAGCGGGATCTGAATTTTGGGAAGCGCGTGGGGCGGAGGAGACCGCGGTACTCGGATGGGATAAGGCAGGAATGCCTCGATCTTCGCACCACCTTTTTCGCCACGTATCGTGCGCGCGACTGTTGCGGGATTTGACAGGATTGTTCGGGCCTACCAGTCAGTCACTCGGAAGCAACCCTATATAAAAACGCCGGACGGGGGGTTTTTGAACAGTGCGCCCTCATTCCCCTCTCCCTCTTCTTCAAACTCGCCCGTTGTGCTCGCTTCCATCCCCGCATTACTGCTCCTTGCACGCCTCGCGGGCGACGATGGTGAAGTTGAAGACGGCGGCTTTGGAGCGGGCGAAGAAGGTGACAGCGAAGGCGAAGGGGAGAGCGACCAGTCGGGGCGGATCCTCGTCGCGGGCCAGCCTGCCGCAAGGCTGGATCCAGGGAGACTGGATCCGCTCGACCATCACCCAGAAGGACCTCGATGACCTGGCCAACGAAGGACTGATCCCCCATGGGTCAGCGAGCCTTCTGAGGACGGAGTGGCAGCCGCAGCCTCAAGAGGGTGAGTGCGTCCTCTTAGCCACCCATGTTGACCGCGGGTTTTCTCTACCGCCGAATCTTTTCTTTCGGGGGTTTCTGAACTTCTTTGGGGCACAACTCCATCACTTCACACCCAACTCCATTGCCTATCTCGCCTCTTTCGTGTCTTTGTGCGAAAACTTCTTGGGTTGTCGGTCGCACTGGGGCCTTTTCAAACACATTTTCACCTGTCGCTCTCAGACGGTGAAAAAGGCTAGCCCGAGTGACGAGAAAACCCAAGTAATCCAGATGTGTGGGGGGCTTGGGGTTCAGATGAGGAGTAAGAGTGCCTTTCCAGTCATGACCCTTCCCGAGTCAGTCCGAGGGTGGCAGTCGACCTGGTTCTACTGCCAAGACCAGCCGACGCCAGGGCAGTCGACTGGCCTCCCCCCGTTCTCCATGGACCGAGTGAACAAGCCGTCCTCTCTGAAGGTGCTCCCGGAGGAGAAGGCTCAGGTTAGGATGTTGGTAGAGCGTGTAGTGATGGATTCATGTACCTAGGGTAGGGTCATAGGCCTGACCTAAATGTCCTACCCAAGGACACCCTTAGAAGAGATCACCTTCCAGTAGACCAACGAAGAAGGACTCACTCGACTGACTAGAAGGACTCGACCATGGAGACTCACTCGACCATGAAGATACACTCGACCACCAGAAGGTCAGAAGGCACTCTGCACTGCAACGGCCTGTAATTGAATAGACTTAATGATAGTTAGGGCACTTTATGTGGGGCGTTACCAGTAACGTCCCAGACTTAATGTACTTAAATCTCTTCATTATGTGGGCTGGCAGGGGTCCTGGCACACTCTATATAAGCCACCCCCCTCCACAGGCAGAAGGGTTCACACTCTTGTAACACCTATACACATAATCCACTCGACCGCCTCAGGGCTCCGAGACGTAGGGCTTTTACTTCCTCCGAGAAGGGCCCGAACTCGTACATCGCTTGTGTTTACAACCTCTCCATAGCTAGGACCTTGCCTCTCCATACCTACCCCCACTCTACTGTCAGACTTAGAACCACGACATGTAGTCCAGCTTATTCGCGACGGGGTGACTAGTATGGATCTTCTGGAGGTTTTCCTTCGACGGCGCATTCAGCCACTTCAATACCGGGGCCATCCGATGTGGTTGTACTCTGGTACCGAAGACACAACTCGGGTCCACCCGGAGGAGGTCGACGATGCCACTCTGGAGAGGTGGATGACTGCCATCACAGGGAACAAAGATAATCCCCGTGGGGCCAGGAGGATCCCACCACTCGACCAGTCATACGAACCAGACAAGGTCTGACCACGTATCTCTGACTGTGACTCTGTTTCTTTCATTCTGCTTTGCTACCATTCGGTCGACTGACTTTCGTCTTGTTTGTTGTCTTTCAGTTCACTACTGAGATGTATTCGATGCCCAACGGGGCGCAAGAACTGTAAGTGCATCTAGTGCCCCTTAGTGATTTTGGTGTATTGAAGACTTATAGGTTAAGGGACTAATGCGTTTGTGAGTGTACACAGGTCTATAAGTCTATGAGGAGTTTGATATTTACAGAGAAAGTCGACCCCTAAAAATGAAGTTCTTCGACTGAAGACTTTGATAATCTGAAGACTTTCTGAAGACTTTGAAAGTGAAGAAATTGGTGTGACCTTGAAGACTTGGTATTCATTTGAGGAACATGAAGCATGAAGACTTTTGTTTTCATAGTTTCATTTTCTCTTTCTTGAGTCATAGGAAACACCGTACTGTTAAAGGGGGTCGAGGAAATACTAAGGAAAAATTTCCATGTGATGCTCAACTCAAATCCTACACCTACCAATCCCTTCGAGTGAAGCCATTGGAAATCTCATACAGTTCAGTCAATTTCATCAGTGACAGAGACGTAGTTCTTCTGGTCACTGAGGACTTTGCTCTGACTGAGGAGTTAGGAATTCGCCAGTGCGGATTGCCTACACAGTGAGGAACATGATAGCCCCGAGGAATTTGAGAGCCAAATTTCCGACCATTGCTGTGCTGCGCGCCAGCTGTCCCAAAATATCTTATCCACCTAATGGTCATATCATTGAAGGGCATTTATGTCTTATCATGTCGGGCTGCTCCCTAGGCTATAAATAGCCGCCCCCTACAACCACTAGTTGGTTGGCTGCTCCGAGAGAAACTTGACACTTGTCATTTGAGAGCAACCCATCCTTCGAGGACTTTGAGCGAAAATCATCAAGTGAGGAAAACCCAAAACCAAACCCCTACAAACCCAAAGTGATTGAGCATCACTGAAGAAATTGATCCAGCGTGGATCCGACGCTTTTTACCTTTGAAGACTGTGCTTCTTCCAGACGGTTAGGCGTCAAGGTCTAGAGCATCCAAGAGTAATTGTGGATCGCCGAGTGACCAAGTCTGTGAAGGTTTGGAAGTCACCTGAAGACTTACCACGAGTGATTGGACGAGGCCTGCGTGGTCTTAGTTCAAGGAGAATACGGTGAGGACTGGGTGTCCTGAGTTGCGGCTCAGTGACTGGGTGTCCGGGACTGCGTGTCCTCGAGTTTAAATACTCAGCCGCTCCAACCAGACGTACAACTGAGACAGCAGTTGGAACTGGTTTACCAAATCATTGTCTTCACCAACCTAACTGGTTCTACTTCCTCAACCCTTTCATTTCCTCATTACTGTGTTGAGTGCTTGTTCATATCTGTGTTTGAAGACTTTGACTGAAGACTTTCTCAATTTCCTCAGTTCAATTTCTTCAGTCTGTTTGTCTTCATCTTGTGTTATCCTGTGATTACGCTTTCTGTACTCTGTGCTTGTCTTCATTTCATCATGATGACCTTTCTTGTAATCTGTTATGCTTACTTCTGATTACTTATTCCGCTGCTAGTAGTTCTTCGCTAAGGAATTTCCTCACCGGCAAATTCCTCAGTCAAGAATTCATAAAAATCGCCTATTCACCCCCCCTCTAGTCGATATAACGCACTTTCAATTGGTATCAGAGCAAGGTACTCCCTTGTTCTGTGTGATTTTGGTTTAACCGCCTGGAGTTTTAGTTATGTCGACCGCTGGTATGATCAAGGTCTCGGCTGGGTGTCCTACCTTTGATGGGTCGGACTACCCCTACTGGAAAAACAAGATGCGAATGCATCTCGAGGCAATTGACAACGATCTCTGGTATGTTGTGGAAAATTGTGTTCCCTCTGTCACACCCTCACTGAACGCTACCGATGTGAAGAGATTCAAGCAACTCGATTCTCAAGCGAAGAATATCATATGTGGCCATCTGAGTAAAGGACAGTATGGAAGAGTGAGTGCTTTGGAAACTGCCAAGCTCATCTGGGACAGGCTGTCCAAAGTAAATGAAGGAGTCTCAACTCAGCGTGACTCTCGAGTTGATGTTCTTCGCAATCTCTTCAACCGCTTCAAAAGACTCGACAACGAAAATGTTCAACAAACCTTCGATCGCCTCACTGACATCTCAAATGAGCTTCAAGCGCTTGGTGCCACTGACATCACGGACCATGAAGTGGTGAAGAAATTGTTGAGATCGCTTGATTCCTCATTTGATACTCTGGCACTGATGATACAAGAGCGTGCTGACTACAAGTCTCTTGATCCTGCCGATATCCTCGAAAGGCTAAATACTCACGAGTTCCAGCTTGCTGAAAAGAGAGATCTCTATGGTTCTAGCTATGGCAAACCACGTGCCCTGAAGGCCAAGGCTGTGTCTGAATCTGAGTGCAAAGACTCTGGTAGTAGCCTTGGAGATCCTGAAGAATTGAGCCAGGAGCTAGCACTGTTCGTGAAGAAATTCCATAAGCTCTCAAGACGTGGTCGCTTTGGAAAATCCTCAAGAAGCAGTGATTCCTCATCAAGTGACTATAAGAGAAGGCTGTGCCACAAATGCAAGAAACCTGGTCATTATATTCAAGATTGTCCTTACTGGGAAAAGGAGTTGAAGAAGAAGAAATACAAGGATTACAGTTCTGATGATGCGAAGAAAAAGAAGAAATCGTCAAAATCTTCGTCATCAAAATCCTCGAAGTCTTCATCTCACAAGAAGAGCAGCTCCAAGAAGGCTCGGGCATTCATTGGCAAGGAAATGGACTCTGAAGCTGAATCTGAGGAACATGAGGAAGAGGAGGAGTCTAAAGAATCTGAATCTGGTGTGGCTAGTCTGGCTTTCGCTACTGCTTTCGTTAGCAAGTCCATCTTCAACACTGAAGAAACTGACCCCGCCGACATGCCTGATGAAGATGATGATGACTATGCTCCCACCTATTGCTTCATGGCAAAAGGTGCCAAAGTACTCAAATACACCTCCTCTGAATCTAGTGAAAATGAATCTGATGAGGATCTCAAGCCCAGCTACTCTAAACTTGCTAAGATTGCTATAAAACAACAAAGGGCTTATGAAAAAGTTCAAAACATGCTAGACAAAAGTGATGATATGTTGGGTGAAGAAATGGATCGCACTCAAGCCCTGACTGAAAATCTTCAGAGACTTTAGTCTAGGTTTGATAACGTTCAAAGTCATCATAACACTCTCTTATCTGATCATGAGAAACTTTCTTATGAATTTCTTCAAAGAAAGCAAGATCTTGAGAAGCTAAGAGTGAGTTATGAAGATCTTCAGAAGGAGCGCGACTCATTACTAGCTCAACAAATCAGCGCTTCTCAGGAAGAATTTGTTTCTCCATGCTTAAAGTGCATTTAACGTGAATCTGCTAATTCTTCACCTGAATGTTCAAATGCTTCAACTGTTACAAATTCTTCACCTGTCTCTGCTATCACTAATTCCTCATCTAAGGACATTGCTAGTATCACTGACGATGCAGGGCTGAAGGAATTGTACATGACAGGCATGTACAAAAGCCTCAAAGGGCATCAGATTCTTTGTGATGTGCTTAAAAAGCAGATCCTCAACAGAAACCCTAGAAAAGAGGGTATTGCCTTTGAGAGGAAACTTAATGCTGATGGAACATATTGGAAGCCTGAGCAGTACCCCAAAACCTCATGGGTTGCTACAAAGGGACCTCCAGTTGATCCATCTAACTTATCTGGCTTTACATGTGAATCTCCTCATTCTTCTGATGAGTCATTTGACTCCAACTATAAACTGTTCAAAAATCAGAATGGTGAAGTATTTGCTAGATATGTTGGCACTAACTTCAGGAACGGTGCTCCTATGAAGAAAATCTGGGTTCCCAAGAAATGCCTTGAAAGTCTTCAGGTGAATGTCCTCATGACACCACCTGTGAAGAACAGGAACCCCAGATCAAATTCTTCATATGGACCAAATTCTTCATATGGATCCAAGTCCTCATATGGACCAAATTCTTCATATGGATCCAAGTCCTCATACGGACCAAATTCCTCACATGGATCAAATTCCTCAGAAGGATCAAAGTCCTCATATGATTATCATCGTGCTAACAACTCTGTCTCGCAGGGTAGAGCTAAGGGCTATGAATATGCGCATTATTCTTCAAATCATTATGTTCATAAGTCCTCGAAGAATTTCTCTGCTTATTCATATGCTTACCCTAACTCCTCTTATGTGAAACGAAATGGATTGGCATCTTTGCCACCTTTCTCATATGGTGCTCGCAGAGTGATGAACTCTTTGCCACCCCTTCAGATGTGGGTGGTGAAAAAAAGGAACTAATCCCTTCTGCAGGGTCAGGTCTCCAGACGTGCCTTAACGTCTGAAGAATTTGCTGGGGACCTGACAAAATTGCCTGAAAGGACACAGACGAATCATGATGAAATGAACTTTCATTTCACACATCCTCCTACTGCTATATCTGTTTACTGCTTGATGAAATTCATCTGATGAACTTGATATCATATTCTTCACTGATGAAGCATATGAGATTCTAAGTTACACTAATTCATCTGCAGGATGATCAACCCAAAACCACTGAATGGGTCCTCGATAGTGGATGCTCCCTTATCACCGTCACATCTGAAGCATATCATCTTTGCTGACAAAGGCAAAAGTCAGGTATTGGGTCTTGGTAAGGTTGTGATCTCTAAGGATAAACACATGGACAAAGTCATGCTTGTTGAGTCCTTAGGATACAACCTCATGTCAGTCTCAATGCTTTGTGATCTTGATATCGTTGTTGTCTTTGGCAAGTATCGCTGTGTTGTGATTATGGAAGCTGACAATTCCAAAGTCTTCGAAGGCTTTAGGAGAGGAGATTTGTATATTGTTGATTTCTCTACAGGACCACAACCAGCCGTGTGTCTACTTGCAAAAGCTTTAGAAAGCTGGCTATGGCATCGACGACTTGGTCACGCAGGCATGAGGAATTTGCACACGCTTGCGAAGAAGAAGCATGTCATTGGCATTGAGAATGTCAAATTCCTCAAGGATCACTTATGCGGTGCGTGTGAAGCTGAAAAAATGACCAAGGCCAAGCATCCAGCGAAGACTATCATGACCACTACTCGTCCATTCGAATTGCTTCACATGGACCTCTTCGGACCTAACCATTACTCAGCAGTCACTAATGATGCATCTCTATATGGTTTTGCCATTGTTGATGATTACTCTCGATATACATGGGTACACATTGTTACTTACAAACATGAAGTGCAGGAAGTCTTCAAACGATTTTCCTCGAGGGCTTCAACCAACTTTGGTGTGAAGATCAAGCACATCAGAAGTGACAATGGAACTGAGTTCAAGAATTCCGGTCTTGACGACTATCTTGATGAACTTGGTATTACTCATGAGTTATCTGCTCCCTATACTCCTCAGCAAAATGGCGTCGTGGAGCGCAAGAATAGAACTCTTGTTGAGATGGCTCGCACTATGCTTGATGAATACAAAACGCCTCAACGTTTTTGGATTGATGCAATTGATACTGCGTGCCACATCATCAACAGAGTATATCTTCACAAATTCTTCAAGAAGACGGCCTATGAACTCCTCACTGACAAGAAACCCAATGTGAGTTATTTCAAAGTCTTCAGTGCTAAATGTTGGATTAGAGATCCTCACCACAACTCTAAATTTGCACCGAAAGCACATGAAGGTTTTATGCTTGGTTACGGAAAGGACTCACACACCTACAGAGTCTTCAACATTGTTCTTCACAAGATTGTTGACACTATAGATGTGCGGTTCGATGAAACTAATGGCTCGCAAAGAGAGCACCTACCTTCTGTGTTAGATGAACCAGCACCTGAGGATTCTATCAAGTTCAAGGCAACTGAGGATGTCATTCCTACTGAAGAATCTGCTGAACAATTCATTCCAGTTCATGGAACATCGAGCTGATGCACCTGAAGAAAACGCTGAAGAAAATGGTGCTGAAGAAAATGCTGATCAAATTCCTCAGCGACGACCAGCTCATCCTCGCGTTGCAAAAGAAGTGCAAGTGGAGAAGATCATCGATGACATTAAAGCACCAGGTCCTCTCACACGCTCAAAAGCTTCACATTTATCTAACTTTTGTGGGCACTATGCTTTTGTCTCTATCACAGAGCCCACTAAGGTAGATGAAGCATTTCTGGAGCCGGAGTGGATTCAGGCTATGCAAAAAGAATTACATCAGTTCGAGCTCAACAATGTCTGGGAACTGGTCAATCGTCCAGATCCTCGCAAACATAATATCATTGGCACAAAGTGGATCTACCGCAACAAGCAAGATGAAAATGGCCTTGTGGTGAGAAATAAGGCGCGACTGGTAGCTCAAGGCTACACACAGGTTGAAGGAATTGATTTTGATGAAACTTTTGCACATGTTGCTAGACTTGAGGCTACTCGCATATTACTTGCTTATGCTAATCATAATAATATTATCTTACATCAAATGGATGTGAAAAGTGCATTCCTCAATGGTAAGCTTGAGGAAGAAGTATATGTTGCTCAACCCCCAGGTTTTGAAGATCCAAAGAATCCTGACAAAGTCTTCAGACTTAATAAGGCCCTCTATGGCCTCAAGCAAGCCCCTCGGGCGTGGTATGATACATTGAAGGAATTCTTCGTGAAGAATGGCTTCACACCCGGTTCACTCAACCCTACTCTGTTCACTAAATCTTATGATGGTGAATTGTTTGTGTGCCAAATATATGTTGATGATATTATCTTTGGCTGTACTAACCAACGTTATAGTGATGAATTTGCCTATATGATGAGTGAAGAATATCAAATGTCTATGATGGGAGAATTGAAATTCTTCTTAGGTCTTCAAATTCTTCAACAGCGCAATGGCATATCCATATCTCAGGAGAAATACCTCAAAGAAGTACTGAGGAAATTCGGCATGCAAGATTGCAAAGGCGTCAAAATTCCTATGCCCACAAATGGCCATCTATGCACTGATGAAAATGGTATTGACTTCGATCACAAGGTATACCACTCCATGATTGGTTCTTTATTGTACTTATGTGCATCTAGGCCAGATATAATGCTTAGTGTTTGCATGTGTGCCTGATTTCAAGCTGCACCGAAGGATTCACACCATAAGGCTGTGAAGCATATTCTTCGATATCTAGCTCACACACCAACACTAGGATTATGGTATCCCAAGGGCTCTGTTTTTGATCTCATTGGATATTCTAACTCTGACTATGCTGGTGATCGTGTGGACCGCAAGTCAACATCTGGCACTTGTCATTTCCTCGGACGATCTTTGGTCTGTTGGTCCTCGAAGAAATAGAATTGCGTATCACTGTCTACTGCTGAAGCTGAATACATTGCTGCTGGCTCTTGCTGTGCTCAACTACTTTGGATGAAGCAAACACTCAAGGACTATGGCGTCAACGTGAAGAACGTGCCTCTCCTCTGCGACAATGAGAGTGCCATCAAGATTGCTCACAACCCAGTTCAGCACTCAAAGACAAAGCACATACAAATTCGTCATCATTTTCTTCGTGATCATGTGTTGAAGGGCGACATCTCCATCGAGCATGTGAAGACCGAAGAACAGCTAGCTGATATCTTCACTAAGCCCTTGGATGAGAAGAGATTTAGCAAGTTGCGGTGTGAGCTAAATATCTTAGAATCTTCGAATGTTCTTTAAAAAGGACACACATCCTAACACTTATGCAAAAATGATGACTTAGATGTGCAACACATGAAGAAACGTTTTTCTTCAATCAATGAAGAATAACACTCTAAGTGTGAAGAAATTAATGAAGAATTTGATTCTCAGAACCCTACAACAATTGTACGCGGTGTCTGAAATCATCATTCTTATACGGTGGGTCACGCCACCACAAAAAGTTAAAAATCTTCAATTTGAGTTTTTTTTTGTTTTGAAATTCTTCAGTTTTTCAAATTCTTCAACTTTTCAAAATCTTCACTGTTTCCGTCCTTTTTTCTTCATTGGCTATATATATATATGAGTTTATGTCCTATACAGCATTCACTTATGGCTATTTCTTCAAGTTGCATTTTCTGCTAAGTGAATGTGATCGGACCCTTCCCCCTCTATGCTATACTCAACCCAATCTATTCACAAATTCTTCATGTGCGTTCTATTTGAAACTCGTTCAAAATCTTCACTGTGTCCTTGTCAGCTGAAGAAATTGCGAACAGAACTTTAAAGCTTATCTTATCCAACTTTCGGTTTTGCCGCTCAAACCGGTCCGCATCCCAAGATGCATTATTTTACTCACCCACGATCTTACACGATCTCATCTACACAGTACATGGGTGACACATGTCGTGAGAAGGAGAATGGTCAGGGGCACGCTCGTCCTAAATCTTCGGGCGAACAGTTTTTCACTGCCTCTATAAATACCCCTCTCTCCATCCTCACTTCTTTTACTCCGCTCGACCTCTCTCTCCCGCTCGAGCTCCTCAAACCCTAGCGCTGCCGCTACTCCATCGTCGTCGGTGAGGAAGAGCTTCCCTGCCTCGACCTCGTCGCCGTCGTACTCAAGCCGACCGCGGAAATCTTCACTCCGCCGCCGCCGTAGCTGTCTTCTTCTGCCAAGTTAGGGCGTGAAAGATCTGAACAGACGAGCTTCACATCTACAACACTCAGTTCGTCGTGTTCTTCATTTGGGGTAATTAAAAGTTACTTTTACTGCCCTCGTTGATCCGAAATTTTACACTACAAAATCCTCAAAGGTGTTTATTCTTCAAATCATCACACACAAACACCTCACTAGTTATATGCTCTTGATTCGTTTCTCTAAGCAATCATTTTTCTTCAAGATTCCTCAATTGTGTGGATCTTTGATCTGTACAACTCTGGAACCTAAGACAAGAACGCTTAGTGAAATTCCTCAAGGTTCATCTGGTCAAATTCCTCAAAACTTGTTCTTTTCGAAAAACCTTCTGAGAACGCATATGACCTCTCCAAATTCCTCGCACCTGTACTCTGTTCACAGGTACTCATGTCTGCTGCTGAATCACTAGGTTCTCATCAACTTAACTCATTTGCAGCGTTCCTCGAAGAAAAACTGCATACTTCGTCAGAGTGTTCAATTGTTCAAATTCCTCATCTGAAGAATATGGCAGACGGTAAGAGACCGCAGAAAGGAGGAAAGAAGCCTGAGGTCATGACTGCTTTCGAGATCCCTGAAGAAATATATGCTGGCTATTGCACACCTGATGAATCAAATTTTGGTAAAGAAACCAAAAATCAGCGCAAGGTGCGCATACAGAAGATTGAACGGAGATGGGCAAGAGAATGGAGGGAGTACAGATATGTCACTCCAAAGTATATGAAGAAATTCGCTTTAAATCCTCCATGCCCAAGAGCTCCATTGGCACCTGGCCAAGTAGCTGATCCCACCAGCATCATGCGTGGTGAGGACTTTCCTGATGAATGGGCTAAGCGCCAAGCAAAACTGGCAAGGCAAGCCAAGGAGGCAGTGAAGAAATTCAATTAGGATTCTGCCACTGCTGCTGCTACTGAGGCCTCGGTCAAACCGAGGAAATCAATGCCGAAGAAGCCTGCTCGTAAGCCTAGTGCTTCACCAACAGCGCCCTCATGGCCAAGTTCCTCAGCAATGCCCTCACGGCAAATTCCTCAGACTGCCACTCCTCCACCAAAGTCCTCAACAGCTCCTTCAAAGTCCTCAGCTCCTGTGCATCTGGCTACATGTCAAAGGACAGCTGGCTTCTCGATTGCATCTGGTGTCTCAGCAAGTTCCTCAGCTACACCAAAGTCTTCATCTGGCCCGACTCTGCTGAAGACTAAGGCCACAGCTGGACGAGGTCCTAGGCCAAGTCCAAAGAAGAAATAGGTCGCCTTCCAAGAGCCACCTGAAGATGATGAAGCGTATGATGATGAACATGCAGGAATCATCAGAGACCGCCAAGAAAGGGCCGCTAGAGCCAAAGGCACATCTGTGCCACTGCTTTTGGATCCTAAGTTGATCCTCGATTACATTGATCTCTGGCACAAGGACCCAAACACTCCTATGCCTGATTTTCATCTGACACCTGGCCAAAGTCACATGCTGACCCATTTCATCTCTGAAGAAAAATGGAAATTTGAGAAGGCCAGACAAATAAAGAAGGCTCAGTTCAGAAAGGAGAAGTTCCTGAAGAAAAACGTTGTCAACATGACACCTAAAGAACTTCTCAAGGTCCAGACTGAAATTCAAGACCTTAGCAAAAACTTCAATGCTTATTATGCTGATTGGCAAGGAGCCAAGGTCAGATTCGTCAACCTGACGAAGAACTTCACCAATGTTGCAACCCCAACGCAACATGAAATTCCTCAGGCTGAAACCTCTGCTCAGCCAACTGAAGAACATGCCAGCACCGCTGATGACCTTCAGCCTGCTGAAGAAAATGCTAGTTCCAGGGCTGATGATCCCATTCCAGCCGTTGAAGAAACTGCCAGGGCATCCACTAGTGGTGCGCCTGAAGAAACTGAACAAGACAGGGCAACTGCATCAGTTGCGCCTGAGGAAATCAACCAAATTCCTCAGCTCCTCCTGCGCCTACACCAACTCCAATTCTTCCTTCTGCCTATGAGGTGAAGAAAACCAAGGCTGCAGAGCGAGCTGCAGTGAAGAAAAGGAAGGCATCAGCTGCGTCAAATTCTTCGGCTACGAAGAAAATGAAGCCAATGACCAGCTCTTTTGAAAATCCTATTGATGCTGCTCCAATTTCCTCCATGTCATCAAAGGAAATTGTTCCTTTTGGAGAAGACTATAAGATCCCAAGCGGATCTGATGAAGAAAATCATTCTGCTGCTTCGTCAGAGCAGATTGATGAAGAAATTGAAGTGGACGCAATCCCTTCAACGCCAATCATTTCCTCACCTATGCCTCAGTTCACAGCTGAAGAGGCTGGTGTTGCGGAAATTGAAGATGAAGATGTGGATATTGGATGCACCACACCTGTGATGAACGATGACTTTTGGGAAAGTCAGCATCCCAATACTCCGCTCTTCACCCCACTCCAACAGATTCCTCAGTCCCCGGCAACAACAGTTCAGATGGGCTCTGATGAAACTCATCCCACTACATCTGTCCATGAAGAAATTCCAGCCACTAGTGCTGATGAACCTGATGCTGCTGATCCTCAGACTGCACAAGAAGAGGAACCAGAAATTCCTCAGCCTGAAGAACCTGAGCTCGCAATTCCTGAGGTTGTGCTACAAATCACTGACACTCCTCTGCCAAGCCGAAGAATCCGTTCTCAAGAAAACAGAGGTTCAAGGCTGAAGCCTTCTTTTCGGAGCATGTGTTCTTCACTGATTATAATCCATATGACTCTGCTCGCATAAGGAAAAGGCATTTTTGGACTGCTAGTCAAGCCAACTTCTATTCCTTAGTGCTGTTTGACAAAGACAAAATCTTCGATCATGAACATATTCCTCACGTGGATATGGAATCTCTGCCATGCTTCGCACCAGTCCTCAGTGTTATTCACGACGCAGGACTTCTGAATTTTTGCACTGACATCTATGATTGGAATGAAGAACTCATTCTTCAGTTCTATGCCACATTGGACATAACTGGAGATGCTGAAGATGTCAATTCATGGGTGCTGGATTGGATGACCGAAAACACTCATTATAAGGCACCTGCAACTGAATTGCTTCGTGTCCTTCCTCTTGATCCTCCACTTGATGGTGCTCGCTGTATCTACAACGAAACAGAACTTTCAGATCACTATATGCAAGTACTGATGAAGCCTTTGAAGCCAAGGCAGGCCCCACGAATCAAATTCCTCGTCAAGGAATTACTCTATGTGCCTCGGACTGTCTATCGCATTCTGACGAAGACAATGAGTCCTATCAAAGGCCACGACTCAAATGATGAAGAAGTCGTTGGCATCATGAAGAATATGCTTTTCAACATCATTCATGGCGTTCCCGTCAACTTCCATGATTTCTTCATGAGGACTCTGGCGAATATAGCTATGTCACCATTCGAGCTAAAGCCCTATGCTCCTTGGATTATGAAATTCATAAGAGCAAGATCTTCACTGAATTACAAAGCTGACACTCTGAACCATGGTAGCTACTTGCCTCCCATTGAAGTCCTCAAACGGACAGTTTCATCAGCTGATGATAAAGGCAAGGCCGCTGCTGTGATCGATGAAGGCATTCGTCCATTGGATGGTCAATTTCGCAAGGCTGCATCTTACTCCACCAATGACGACTCTGCCACACATGACACTGCCGCAAATACCTTAGCTAAGCAAAATCCTCAAGCCACAACTCCCAGGGTGATGACTGACCGTGAGTTACTCCTCAGTCTTCATCAGAAGGTTGATCGAAATCACAAATGGGTAAAGCGTCAGTTTGGTGCAATTCTTCACAACATGACCTCAACACATAATGCAGTGAAGAAGAACCACTACTACCTTCATGAAACCCTCAACCACAACTGGGCTGTCCTCACTCATGTCTATAGCGCTGAAGAACTAAAGACTATGGGTCTTAAGGAAGAATTTGACTGGTCTGCACCTCCTCCGAAGAAATTCAAGAGGGTCAAAATTCCTCCACTGGTGGCCAGCTCTTATTCTTCATCGCGTGACACTGATGAATATGAAGATTTGGACGACACTGCGGCAGGCCCTACAACAACAAACAACCCCGACAACGCTGGCGCTCCTCCATCAACTTGAAATTCTTCAGGGGCGTTAGTCCTCAGATTCAATCCTTTTGGTCATTTGATGACAAAGGGGGAGAAATCTGAGTTAGTCTTCAAGCGGGTTTATTATATGAGCGTTTTTTTTCTAAGTTACAACTCTCGTTCTTCCGAAACTTTCATTGGATCGAGTTGTAATCTTAACCCCAATGGTGCTCTGATACTTTTGGGATGGTGCTCTGACTTTTGATGCACTATGATTTGATACTGTTGATGTGGTATTCTGCATGCTTATTCCTCATTAATATTATTGCACGCATGCTGAATCTCATCAGGCACCATATTTCATCATGCATTTCAAATTCTTCATATTATATATCAAATGCGTGTATGAATTACAAGATATAGGGGGAGATCTCCATGATTCAACTCTTCAAATGTGCATTGCCTCAAAAGCAAATTCCTCACTATGCACAGTTTCAGGGGGAGTTCTTCTATATCTTGCAATCAAATTCCTCAATACCAGTATATACACTTCATATGTTTATCCCCGTTGAAAACTTAACCTATGTTGTCATCAATCACCAAAAAGGGGGAGATTGTAAGTGCATCTAGTGCCCCTTAGTAATTTTGGTGTATTGAAGACTTGTAGGTTAAGGGACTAATGCGTTTGTGAGTGTACACAGGTCTATAAGTCTATGAGGAGTTTGATATTTACAGAGAAAGTCGACCCCTGAAAATGAAGTTCTTCGACTGAAGACTTTGATAATCTGAAGACTTTGAAAGTGAAGAAATTGGGGTGACCTTGAAGACTTGGTATTCATTTGAGGAACATGAAGCGTGAAGACTTTTATTTTCGTAGTTTCATTTTCTCTTTCTTGAGTCATAGGAAACACCGTACTGTTAAAGGGGGTCGAGGAAATACTAAGGAAAAATTTCCATGTGATGCTCAACTCAAATCCTACACCTACCAATCCCTTCGAGTGAAGCCATTGGAAATCTCATACAGTTCAGTCAATTTCATCAGTGATAGAGACGTAGTTCTTCTGGTCACTGAGGACTTTGCTCTGACTGAGGAGTTAGGAATTCGCCAGTGCGGATTGCCTACACAGTGAGGAACATGATAGCCCCGAGGAATTTGAGAGCCAAATTTCCGACCATTGCTGTGCTGCGCGCCAGCTGTCCCAAAATATCTTATCCACCTAACGGTCATATCATTGAAGGGCATTTATGTCTTATCATGTCGGGCTGCTCCCTAGGCTATAAATAGCCGCCCCCTACAACCACTAGTTGGTTGGCTGCTCAGAGAGAAACTTGACACTTGTCATTTGAGAGCAACCCATCCTTCGAGGACTTTGAGCGAAAATCATCAAGTGAGGAAAACCCAAAACCAAACCCCTACAAACCCAAAGTGATTGAGCATCACTGAAGAAATTGATCCTGCATGGATCCGACGCTTTTTACCTTTGAAGACTGTGCTTCTTCCAGACGGTTAGGCGTCAAGGTCTAGAGCATCCAAGAGTAATTGTGGATCGCCGAGTGACCAAGTCTGTGAAGGTTTAGAAGTCACCTGAAGACTTACCACGAGTGATTGGACGAGGCCTGCATGGTCTTAGTTCAAGGAGAATACGGTGAGGACTGGGTGTCTTGAGTTGCGGCTCAGTGACTGGGTGTCCGGGACTGCGTGTCCTCGAGTTTAAATACTCAGCCGCTCCAACCAGACGTACAACCGAGACAACAATTGGAACTGGTTTACCAAATCATTGTCTTCACCAACCTAACTGGTTCTACTTCCTCAACCCTTTCATTTCCTCATTACTGTGTTGAGTGCTTGTTCATATCTGTGTTTGACGACTTTGACTGAAGACTTTCTCAATTTCCCCAGTTCAATTTCTTCAGTCTGTTTGTCTTCATCTTGTGTTATCCTGTGATTACGTTTTCTATACTCTGTGCTTGTCTTCATTTCATCATGATGACCTTGCTTGTAATCTGTTATGCTTACTTCTGAGTACTTATTCCGCTGCTAGTAGTTCTTCGCTAATGAATTTCCTCAGTCAAGAATTCATAAAAATCGCCTATTCACCCCCCTCTAGTCGATATAACGCACTTTCAAGAACAAACCGAAGAGGAGGAAGGGAGCGGGGGTGAAAGTCAGGACGAGTGGGAATCCGATGGTGAGGAGGTTGATGAAGATGCTGGCTCTGAAGAGGAAGAGGAGGAGGAAGTCCAGCCTCCCCGTACTGAAAGACGATCCAAGCTCGCCCATGACACTGTAGTCGAGCGTGGCAAGGCGGCCGTGCCTGTTGGGCAGTCGACCAAACGTCCTCGGACGACCTCTCCAGCACCGACTGAGAAAGCTTCAAAACAACCGCGAGCGGCATCATCAAAACCGACAAAGGCCTTGTCGAAGATGTGGATGGAGATTCCCACCATTTCCGGGTAACAGCATAACTCGTGTTTCCTCATTTAACATGGATATACTCTTGGTCGACTCGCTCATTGACCGACTGATTTTTGAAATCGCAGTGTTGCTACTTCTGAGACCTCAGTCAGACATGAGGACCAAGAAATGGAGGATGCTACCACTTCCAACCCTGGTATGATCTCAATAGTTTCGCTTTCGGTCGATAGGATCTTCATTTTTAACTTTGAATCTTTTCTGTAGCTCCACCTAGTATCATCATTGATCTCCCTGATGATGAGGAGGAGGAGCCGTTGAGGCAGAGGAGGAATAGGAAAGCATTTGCTGGCAAGACTGCTCAGGTTGCATCAGCACCTGAGACGCTGGTTCCAGAGGGGGGCAACGTCACTCGGAACACCATGTCTTTTGTTGTGCCGCTGACGAGTGCTCGCCCTCTGTCGTCAAGTGCTGATCCGCCTTCCCTTTTTTCCACCCACCACGTCCCAGAGGACCAAGCAGGTGCTGCTAAAGAAGCTATACGCTAAGCAGGGGTCATGATGGAGCAAGTGAAGGCGATCCGAGACGCCAGTCAAGCGGCTTATGATGCAAGTTCAGCCCTTCAGAGCAATGTCCAGGTTAGTTGACCACCGCCTGTTCTGTTAGGATATGATACCTGAAAACTTTTCTTTCTGAAGATCTTAATATCTGTACACCTACTGGGTGTGTCGATTGAATATCTGTATTGGTGGGGGCACGCTGAGTGCACCCACTGGGTGTAGTCCCCGAGACTATGGTGGACTGCTGGTAGTCGACTATAGTCTGTATACCTTGAACTTTTTCTCTTTATTTTCTCCACTCGGTCTGGTCGAATAGAATCATGGAACTGGTGGGGGCACGCTGAGTGCACCCACTGGGTGTAGTCCCTGGGGCCGTGGTCGACTGCTGGTAGTCGACTATGGTCTGTAGAACTTTTTTTTGACTGAAGTTTGTTAGCAGTTAGCTATGATCTTTTGGTCGACTGATCGATCCGAGCCGGTAGAACCAGTGGGGGCACTCTGAGTGCACCCATTGGGTGTAGTCCCCGAGACTTCAGTTGAATATTTTGATTCGGCTGTAGTCTTAGAAATGCTACGATTTTTCTCTTAGTCACTCGGAAGTGACCTGTCTAAAAAAAATCTTGTGAGCTTGCGGCTCGTTACACTGAGTTGGAGAACAAGCATATCCAGCTCGAACTTGATCTGAAGCTTGTCCAGGAGAACTTTACGAAGGCGAAGGAGGAGGCAAAAGGTATGTTTGGTGAGAACCTTGACGACTGCCCTTATTTTTTGTCCATTCCTGAGTCTGATCTCACTATCATTTCACAGATAAATTGAAGGATGCTCTGAAGAAGAAGGACATTGACCTCGCCGAGGCGCAGAAAGCGGCTTCGGACAAGACAAAACTCGCAGAAGAAAAGCTGGCTTCAATCAGCAAACTTGAGGAGGAGAATACCAATCTGAAAGCTGCTCTCGACACGGCCAACAAGGAGGCCAGTCGATTGAAGAATGACAAGATAGCCCTGAGTGATAAGGCTAGCGAATTGGCGGGAAATAAGAACGACTTAGAGGCTTATCTGGGGGGGGGGGGGCTCGCCAAGAAGTTATTCCTCATGCTCGAAGGTAACTCCTTATATCCGACATACTTGTGACCACTGACTTATCGTAGGACTGCTAGCTTATCCTTGGGTTGTATTCACAGAATTCTGCCAAAACTTTGAAGAGGAAACTAGTCGAGTGGAGACTGGCTTGGATCCCATCAACTCTCCTGTGAAGGATGAAGCTGCCATGAACATGCTCCGACTGGAATCTCGTGTTGCTGCGGTGGTCGACTATCTTGCTAGACTGAAGGTTGCAACGTCGCGCATCGACACGACACTCTGGCCTGGGGAGACACTTCAGAATGACCTCGAGTCTCTGATGACTCGACTGAATGAAGTTCCAAGTCGAGTGCAAGAATGGAAGAAGTCCTCTTCCAGGTGTGGTGCTGACGTTGCTCTGTCTCTGGTCCGTGTTCACTGCAAGGATGCGTGAGAGGACAAGCTTGCGTCTCTCAAGGTGGCCAATACCAAGAAGCATGACTTTCGATCTTTCATGGAGACCTTCATTGCTGCTGCCACTCGGATTGCATATGGAATCGACCTGGACGAGTTTGTCGCGCCTTCCAGTCCTCTAGTGGAGGAGTAAAAAAATTCTGTGCTTGATGCCTTAAATTTGCCTCAGAATGCCGAGTGGTTTTTGTAACCGATAAACTTTAACAGGCTTGACACCTGAGCAGTTCTGGATCCGTAGGATGCTATCTGAACTTGGTTTTGTCGTTGAATTTATTTGCATCTGCTTTTGAGTGAACATTGCTCTTCACTCAGTATATATTTTAATGCTTGAGACGCAGCTCTGAGGTGGTAAGTCTGGTCGACCTGCGCCTCGTCATCTTGTAAAGCTGAGTAGATTAAGAACTTAGGCGAGCACTGGGCTGCAGCTAAGCCTCCGAGCGGGAGGTTTGCTCTCCACTCAGTAAGAATTTCAGATACTTAGGCGAGCACTGGGCTGCAGCTAAGCCCCCGAGTGGGAGGTTTTCTCTCCACTCGGTAGGATTTTCAGATACTTAGGCGAGCACTGAGCTGCAGCTAAGCCCCCGAGTGGGAGGTTTGCTCTCCACTCGGTAGGATTTTCAGATACTTAGGCGAGCACTGAGCTGCAGCTAAGCCCCCGGGTGGGAGGTTTGCTCTCCACTCGGTAGGATTTTCAGATACTTAGGCGAGCACTGAGCTGCAGCTAAGCCCCCGAGTGGGAGGTTTGCTCTCGACTCGGTAGGATTTAAAAAAAAAACTTAGGCAAGCACTGGGCTGCAGCTAAGCCCCCGAGTGGAAGGTTTGCTCTTCACTCGGTAGGATTTTTGTGGCATACCTCTTAAGGAGAGGGTAACAGTCGACCTGCACCTCATCCTCCTTGCGGAGCGCACGTTGTGTTTGTGGCGTAGCTCGGAAGGAAAAGGTAGCAATCCACCTGCACCTTGTCCTCCTTGCGGAGCGCACGTTGTATTTGTGGCGTAGCTCGGAAGGAAAAGGTAGCAATCGACCTGCACCTCGTCCTCCTTGCGGAGCGCACATTGTATTTGTGGCGTAGCTCGGAAGGAAAGGGTAGCAGTCGACCTGCACCTCATCCTCCTTGCGGAGCGCACATTATGTTTGAACTTAGGCGAACACTGGGTTGCAGCTAAGCCTCCAAGTGGGAAGCTGGCTCAACACTCGGTAGGATTTTGTTGAACATAGGCGAGTACTTGGACTGTAGCTAAGCCTCCAAGTGGGAGGCTGGCTCACCACTCGGTAGGATTTTAAAAGTACTTAGGCGAAACAGATTCGCAGCTAAGCCCCCGAGTGGGAGGCTGGCTCACCACTCGGTAGGATTTAAAAGTACTTAGGCGAAACAGATTCGCAGCTAAGCCCCCGAGTGGGAGGCTGGTTCACCACTCGATAGGATTTAAAAGTACTTAGGCGAAACAGATTCGCAGCTAAGCCCCTGAGTGGGAGGCTGGTTCACCACTCGGTAGGATTTAAAAGTACTTAGGCGAAACAGATTCGCAGCTAAGCCCCCGAGTGGGAGGCTGGCTCACCACTCGGTAGGATTTTTTTACAAACTTAGGTGAAATGGATTCGCGGCTAAGCCACCCACTAGGGGACTTCTCATGAAAACAAAAGTAACAACAATCACTGGGAAAATTATAACACTCTTGTATTTGATAAATAAACTACAGGAGTACTTTTGTTACATCTCATCCGAGTGAATACTTAAGTATAAAAGGGGCGGAGCAGCTCCGCGTTCCAAGCTCGGGGCTCGTCAATCTGGTGACCGACATTATAAAGGCGGTATGCCCCGTTGTGGAGAACTTTGGTGACGATGAAGGGACCTTCCCAAGTAGGAGCAAGCTTGTGTGGCTTTTGTTGATCCACTCGGAGAACCAAATCTCCTTCTTGGAAGGCTCGACTCTTCACGTTTTTGGCGTGGAAGCGACGTAAGTCCTGCTGATAAATGGTCGATCGGATCATCGCCATCTCTCTTTCTTCTTCTAGAAGATCGACTGCGTCCTGTCGGGCTTGCTCTGCTTCATCTTTCCGTGTAGAGTTCTACTCGAGGTGCGTTGTGAAGCAGGTTACTCGGCAAGACTGCTTCAGCTCCATAGACCAAGAAGAACAGAGTTCTCCCAGTCGACCGATTAGGCGTGGTCCTTAATCCCCAAAGTACTGATGGAAGTTTGTCGACCCATGCACCAGCAGCGTGCTTGAGATCGCACATCAGTCGGGGTTTCAGCCCTTTGAGAATTAAACCATTTGCTCGTTCTGCCTGTCCATTGGACTGGGGGTGAGCGACTGAAGCATAGTCGACTCGTGTGCCCTGGGATGTGCAAAAAGCTCTGAACTCCTCGGAATCAAAGTTTGACCCATTATTAGTGATGATGCTATGTGGAACTCCATATCTGAATATCAACTCTCTAATGAAGCTGACAGCAGTGCCAGCATCAAGATTCTTGATGGGTTTAGCTTCAATCCACTTAGTAAACTTGTCGACTGCCACCAGCACGTGGGTGAAGCCGCTTCTGCCTGTTTTCAGTGGTCCAACCATATCCAATCCCCATACAGCGAAAGGCCAGACGAGTGGAATGGTCTTCAAGGCCGAGGTGGGCTTGTGTGACATATTGGAGTAAAATTGACATCCTTCACACTTGTCGACTATCTCCTTTGCCATTTCATTTGCTCTTGGCCAGTAAAATCCCGCTCGGTATGCTTTAGCCACAATGGTCCGAGAGGACACATGATGGCCACAGGTCCCGGAGTGGATATCGTCAAGGATTATCTGACCTTCCTCTGGCGTTATACATTTCTGACCGACTCCAGTCGCGCTTTCTCTGTACAAACATCCCTTTATTATGGTAAAGGCTTTGGATCGGCGAACGATCTGTCGAGCCTCTTCTTCATCCTCTGGGAGCTCTTTCCTTAATATATATGCGATGTACGACACTGTCCAATCGGGAGTGATGACCAACGCGTCCATGATCAGGTCAACCACCGCCGGAACTTCAACTTCAGTCGGATCTGTGACGCTTTTTGGCTGCGGAGCTTCTTCGGTAAAAGGATATTCCTGAACTGATGGAGTATGGATATGTTCCAAGAACACATTACGGGGAATGGCTTCTCTCTTGGAACCTATCTTTGCCAAATCATCAGCCGCTTGATCTTCAGTCGGGGAATATGATGGAGCTCTAACTGAGGGAGTCCTGGACTAGGGGGTGTCCGGACAGCCAATGTCCGCCGGACTCCAAGACTACGAAGATACAAGATTGAAGACTCCGGCTCATGTCCGGATGGTACTTTCCTTGGCGTGGAAGGCAAGCTTGGCGATACGGATATGTAGATCTCCTACCATTGTAACCGACTCTGTGTAACCCTAGCCCTCTCCGATGTCTATATAAACCAGAGGGCTTTAGTCCGTAGGACAACATACATTACAACAATCATACCATAGGCTAGCTTCTAGGGTTTAGCCTCCTTGATCTCGTGGTAGATCTACTCTTGTACTACCCATATCATCAATATTAATCAAGCAGGACGTAGGGTTTTACCTCCATCGAGAGGGCCCGAACCTGGGTAAAAACATCGTGTCCCTCGTCTCCTGTTACCATCCGCCTAGACGCACAGTTCGGGACCCCCTACCCGAGATCCGCCGGTTTTGACACCGACATTGGTGCTTTCATTGAGAGTTCCTCTGTGTCGTCACCGATAGGCTTGATGGCATCTTCAACCTGCGACGCTGTCCAGGGTGAGACTTTTCTCCCCGGACAGATCTTCGTATTCGGCGGCTTCGCCCTGCGGGCCAATTCGCTTGGCCATCTGGAGCAGATCGAAAGCTACGCCCCTGGCCGTCAGGTCAGATTTGGAAGCTTAAACTTCACGGCCGATGTCCGCGGAGACTTGATCCTCGACGGACTCGAGCCACAGCCGAGCGCGCCGCACTGTGACGATGGGCATGATCTAGCTCTACCGCCGAACAGAGCCTTGGTGGCTGCACATGGATCCGCTTCGGCCATTAGCCCGGAGCCGATCGCCCAGATCGAGGGTCGGTGGATAGACGCCGCCCTGGGGCTCCAACATCCACGGCGATGGAGCCGAACACTAATCTTGTCCCCTGCGAAACTCGTGATTCCGAGGCGCCGGACTCCTCGCCGGACTCCGAACCTCCCGCGCCCCTACCAATCGGTCCGGATTGGGCGCCGGTTATGGAATTCACCGCTGCGGACATCTTCCAATACTCGCCTTTTGGCGACATCTTGAATTCACTAAAGCATCTCTCGTTATCAGGAGAGTCCTGGCCGGATTATGGCCAGGATGGTTGGGATGCGGACGACGAAGAAATTCAGAGCCCACCCACCACCCACTTTGTAGCCACTGTCGACGATCTAACCGACATGCTAGACTACGACTTCGAAGACATCGATGCTATGGATGCCGGAGACGAACAGGAACCAGCGCCCACAGGGCACTGGAAGGCCACCTCGTCATACGACGTATACATGGTGGATACCCCAAAAGATGGGGACGGCGAAGAAACAGCGGAGGCAGATCCCTTAAAGAAACAGCCCAAGCGCCGGCGTCAGCGGCGCCGCTCTAAATCTCGCCACAGCAAGAATGGAGATTCCGGCACAGGAGATAACAATACTCCAGAGAGTGCCGAAGACAATCCCCTCTAGCAAGACTCAGCGCAGGAGGATGCAGAAGCAAGCCCTCATGAGGGGGCGGCAGATCAAGAGGTTGAGGATCATAATTATATGCCTCCCTCCGAAGACGAAGCAAGCCTCAACGATGACGAATTCGTCGTACCCGAGGATCCCATGGAACAAGAGCGCTTCAAGCGCAGGCTTATCGCCACAGCAAACAGCCTAAAGAAAAAGCAACAGCAGCTTCAAGCTGATCAGGACCTGCTGGCCGATCGATGGACCAAGGTCCTCGCGGCCGAAGAGTATAAACTCGAACGTCCCTCCAAAAGTTACCCAAAATGCAAGCTGCTCCCCCGATTAGAGGAGGAAGCATACGTACGTCCATCACCAGCGCACGATATGGCTGACCGACCACCCCGTGGTCGTGACAGAGAGGCATCCAGGCCACCAGCCAAGACCATACCCCGGCATCGCTCCAAAAGTACGAAGCCAAGAGGGAACGCGCCGGACTTGCGAGACATATTGGAGGACAAAGCAAGGCAATCCAGATCCATCTATGGATCACGTGGGCGCCCTACGACCCACGACGAATACCGTCGTGCCGGATACAATAACCCCGGCCGGGCCGAACACAGCAGACAGCGCTCTCTCGAGCTGCGTCGCGATATGGCTCAATACAGGGGTGCCGCACACCCGTTATGCTTCACTGACGAAGTAATGGATCATCAGATCCCCGAAGGGTTTAAACCCATAAACATCGAATCTTACGATGGCACAACAGACCCCGCGGTGTGGATCGAAGACTATCTTCTCCACATCCATATGGCCCGCTGCGACGATCTCCACGCCATAAAGTACCTCCCACTCAAGCTTAAAGGACCAGCTCGGCATTGGCTTAACAGCTTGCCCGCAGAGTCAATTGGGTGTTGGGAAGACCTGGAGGCCGCATTCCTTGATAACTTCCAAGTCACATATGTGCGACCACCAGACGCCGATGACCTAAGCCACATCATTCAGCAGCCAGACGAATCGGCCAGACAATTCTGGACACGGTTCTTGACGAAGAAAAATTAAATCGTCGATTGTCCGGACGCAGAGGCCCTTGCAGCCTTCAAACATAACATCCGGGACGAATGGCTAGCCCGGCACCTGGGGTAGGAAAAGCCGAAATCCATGGCAGCCCTCACATCGTTAATGACCCGCTTTTGTGCGGGAGAGGACAGCTGGCTAGCCCGCAGCAACAATCTCCGTAAAAATTCTGGCAGTCCGGATACTAAGGACAACAACGGCAGGTCACGTCGAAACAAAAACAAGCGCCGAATTAATGGCGACGATAAGGAGGATACGGCGATCAATGCCAGATTCCGAGGCTCTAAACCCGGTCAACGGAAGAAGCCATTTAAAAGAACCATTCCGGGTCCGTCCAACCTGGACCGAATACTCGACCGCTCATGCCAGATACATGGCACCTCTGAAAAGCCAGCTAACCACACCAATAGAGATTGCCGGGTGTTCAAGCAGGCCGGCAAGTTAATTGCCGAAAACAATGACAAGGGGCTAAATAGCGACGACGAGGAAGAGACCCGGCCGCCGAACAACAGAGGACAGAAGGGTTTTCCCCCACAAGTACGGACGGTGAATATGATATACGCGACCCACATACCCAAGAGGGAGAGGAAACGCGCACTAAGGGACGTCTATGCGATGGAGCCAGTCGCCCCAAAGTTCAACCCATGGTCCTCTTGTCCGATCACTTTCGATTGAAGAGACCATCCGACCAGCATACGCCATGGCAGATTCGCCGCATTGGTCTTAGACCCAATCGTCGATGGGTTCCACCTCACGAGAGTCCTGATGGACGGCGGCAGTAGCCTGAACCTGCTTTATCAGGATACAGTGCGCAAAATGGGCATAGACCCATCAAGGATTAAACCTACAAAGACAACCTTTAAAGGTGTCATACCAGGAGTGGAAGCCAACTGCATAGGCTCAGTCACACTGGAAGTGGTCTTCGGATCGCCGGATAATTTCCAGAGCGAAGAGTTAATCTTCGACATAGTCCCGTTTCGCAGCGGCTATCACGCTCTGCTCGGGCGAACCGCGTTTGCCAAATTCAACGCGGTGCCGCACTATGCATACCTAAAGCTCAAGATGCCAGGCCCTCGTGGAGTCATCACGGTCAATGGGAATACGGAACGCTCCCTCCGAACGGAGGAACATACAGCGGCTCTCGCGGCAGAAGTACAGAGCAGCCTTCTAAGGCAATTCTCGAGTCCGGCCGTTAAACGGCTGGATACAGCAAAGCGCGCCCGGAGCAATGCCAACCAAGACCACCTGGCGCGATCAGATCACGCGTAGCAATGCGGCCCCAACCCTCGCCCGCGTATGATCGCAAGAATAACACTCCGCGTACATCATTACGCTTTGTAGATACCATGGGCACAGGGGAGGGGGCACGATCACAACGGACCCAGAGTGCGGTTCGACCACACCAGGGGCTCGCAAATGTGCCCTTCTTTTTTATTATTTTTCTCCTTTTTGTACGCAGGACTCTGTTAACTAGAAGCCCTGTCCGGCGGTGAACCTGCCGAACTCATGATGCAACAGTCAGGGACTAAAGAAGGCCGCGTCGAACACTCAGGTGGTCTCAATTACGAGCATTAAATTCGATTATATACACCAAATCTGCAGCTCATCCCTGGAGGGGGACATGTTTATTTAGTCCAAATCCCTTGCTTACCACACTATTTGTATCAGTCCGCTCTACTAGCAGACTTTTCTTTCATTAATAATGCAGCACCTTTATGATCGCAATTGCATTACATTTTATATATATATATATATATATATGCTCATTATATGACATCTGGCACCCGTATATTTTGGTACGGCATAATACACCAGGGGCTTATGTTCCCCACTCTATGGTGTGATAAAGTCCGAACACTTTCACAAGTGCGGCACCCCGAACTTATAGCATTATATGAATCGGCTCCGAATCATGTCTTGGGTCAATAGTTGGGTTTGCCCGGCTCCCACGTTTTGGTGCCTTACGTTCCGTTCTGTCGGCTAAGGTGGCACTGGGAGAACCACTGCGATTGCGCCCCGGTTGAGCCGGGTTAACGCCTCAGTGGAGAAAGCTAAAACTGACTGGCATGATAAGGCGAGAGACTGGTCACTGTTCGAGAGGTTTTTTTCGGGTCCTTAAAGACTCACGCCGCTTCGAGCGAAGTTCCGGATAATGTCCGATGAAGGCGTGGATAGCGCCTCGGATTCGGTCTTCCGAATACCAGGGGCTTCGCCGAAATTTAAAATTATAGAATTCTATGGCTAAGTGAGAGTGTTCAAGCATTATAAGTCCGGTTGCCTTGTTCGTCGTGTTGAGCGCCTCCCTAGATGGACCCAAAAATGGGAACAAGAGTGCTCAAGTTTATCCCGAACACCCCAGCACTTGTGGCTTGGGGGCTGAAGCTAACGACTTGCCATCTCTCAGATTTTATAAGCGGCCGCACAGAAGGTAATATTTTAAATTAAACAAGCGTTGCTCATGGCGCATATGAACGAAGTTTTCAGCGCACAGGATAAATAAACAGCGAGTTCACTCAAAGATTACATTTCGGGAGCACTCATCTGCAATATTGCAGGCTCCCTTCAGGACAATTTTATAATACTTCTCCGGCGTGTGATACTCCTTGCCCGGTGGCGGTGGGTCCGTGAGAAGCTTCTCCACATCTAATTTGCCCCATTGCACCTTTATGCGGGCAAGGGCCCGACGAGCACCTTCGATACAGGCGGAGCGCTTGACTACATCCAGCCTGGGGCATGCATCCATCAGTCGCCGCACGAGGCCAAAGTAGCTACCAGGCATGGCCTGTCCAGGCCACAGCCGGACTATGAGGCCCTTCATGGCCTCCTCAGCTACCTTGTGGAGTTCGACCAGCTGCTTCAGCTGGTCGCTTGGGGCACCGGATGGCCGGCCTCAGTACACTGAGACCAGAAGACCTTCTCCGTCGAGCTCCCCTCCTCGCCACGATAGAATGCGGCGGCATCAGACGCACTACGCGGCAGATCTGCAAACGCCCCTGGAGAGCTCCGAATTCGGGTAAGTGTCAGGTAGTTCACATTAACATGCCTGCTTTGCATGAAAAACGCCTTACCCGCCGCTATCTTCTTTATGTCCTCAACCTCCTGAAGGGCCTTATGGGCCTCGGCCTTGGCGGACTTGGCACTTTCGAGAGCCGAGGCAAGCTCGGACTCTCGAGTCTTGGAGTCACGCTCCAAACTCTCATGTTTTTCCATGAGAACCTGGAGCTCTTGCCGAACTTCCGCCACCCGTGCCTCTTGCTTTTCTCGCTCAGCCCGTTCCGCGGCCGCACTGCGTTCGGCCGCGGACACAGCATCCTTCAGGGCTGCCACCTCGTTAGTGGCCCCTGCAATGCACATATTATCCTTGTTAATTTTATTTGCAACCAAAATCCTTTTCTGTAAGGTACTTATTCAAAGAGGTGTTACTCACCTTCTTTTTCCTCGAGCTGCTTCTTTGCATGGCCGAGCTCTTGCTCGGACCGCTCGAGTTCCTTCTTCAGCATGTCAACCTCCGCCGTTAGTGCGGCAGAGGTCAGCAGTGCAGCCTGCAAACCCATATTGACATATTTTAGGCAACCCTGCGTATATCTTGTTATAGATCCTTAGTCCGACTTTTCTTTCCGAACACCGAACTAAGCATCAGGGGCTACTGTCTATGCGGTATTACATTACATAATTTTAACTTTTTTACCTCAAAGCCTGTTAAAAGGCTGCTGCAGGCTTCGGTCAGCCCGCTTTTAGCGAGCTGAACCTTCTCAATCACCGCACTCATGAGAGTGCGGTGTTCTTCCTCGATGGAAGCGCCTTTAAGCGCCTCCAGCAGGTTACCCGGTGCCTCCGGTTGGACGGAGGCCGCCGGCGTCACGGTCCTGCCCTTCTTTCGAAGGGACCGCTTGCCGGACTCTGGAACCACTACGGGTTCCGATGTAGAGTACGGCTCGAAGTCCGGGAGGCTGCCTGACGGCGCCTCCGGAGCCTCCTCCTGATGGGTCCCTCTCTGGGATCCCACCTCGACGTCCTCGTCGGCGCGTGGGGTGGAGGCAGTCGGGATGGAATTTACATCCGACGCGGCCAATGACCCGCTCGATGAGTCGGGGAGATCATCATTGGCCGGACTACGGGCAGAATGCGGCGTTAGAAGGATACTACGTGACATAAAAAAAATTACACATCAAGGATTCGGATACTTACGATCTTGCCGGACGCCTGGCCCTTGGAGGCCACTCATCCTCACCAACGCTGATGTTGGCGGAACTGTCCGGGGGGATAGTTCTCCCCCTCTTGGACCCTTCGGCCTCCCCGATGGGGGAAGCCTTCCTTTTCTTCTCTCCCTTCTCCGGGAGAGAGTACTCCTCCTCCTCGTCTTCGGGAGAGGAGTCCTCGTCGTCATCAGACGCCTGATTGCGGGAACTCTTTCGAGTCCCCGCGGCCACCTTCTTGGCCTTCTTCTCCGGCACCACGTGTGGTGCTGGAACCAGCAGCCCTGTTAAGCGGGCGTTCGCTGGGTCTTCTAGCATGGGAGCCGGGCTGATGAGCAGCTTGGCCTTCTCCATCCATTCCTGTCAAAGGAAGAGGCAGAATGAAACCTCACTAGAGTCAATCTAATTATCACAAGTGTCCCGTAATGGGGTTGAATCACTTACCTCGTCAGTTGGATACTGCGAGCGGAATCCGCGGTCTTCGGTCGCGGACGCGGGGGCTTCGGCGCCCTTGAACAGCACCCTCCAGGCACCTTCGTATGTTGTATCGAAGAGCCCGTTTAGCGCCTGGTGTTGTTCCGGATTGAACTCCCACAAATTAAATGCCCGTTCTTGGCATGGGAGGATCCGCCGGATGAGCATGACTTGGACCACGTCGACGAGCCTGAGCCTATTGATCACCATCTTCTTGATACATGCTCGGAGTCCCGTCACCTCCACCGGATTCCCCCACTGCAAGCCCTTCTCTTTCCAGGAGGTGAGCTACGTGGGGATGCCAGATCTAAACTCGGGGTCCGCCGCCCATGTGGATTTGCGCGGCTCGGTGATATAGAACCACCCTGATTGCCACCCCTTGACGGAGTCCACGAAGGTCCCTTCTAGCCAAGGGACGTTGGGCAATTTTCCCAACATGGCGCCTCCGCATTCCGCTTGCGTACCATTCACAACCTTCGGCTTGACGTTGAAGGTCTTGAGCCACAGGCCGAAGTGGGGCCGGATGTAGAGGAAGGCCTCGCACACGACGATAAACGCCGAGATGTTGAGGATAAAGTTCGGCGCCAGATCGTGGAAATCCAGGTCGTAGCAAAACATGAGCCCCCGGACAAATGGATGGAGCGGAAAGCCCAGTCCGCGGAGGAAGTGGGGGAGGAAGACGACCCTCTCATGAGGCCCGGGGGTAGGGATGAGCTGCCCCTCGTCGGGCAGCCGATGCGCTATATCGCCGGAAAGGTATCCGGCGCTGCGCAGCTTGGTGATGTCCTCCTCCTTGATGGTGGAGGCTAACCATTTTCCTCCTGCTCCGGACATATTCGGAGAAGGTTGAGGCGAGATGTGCGAGCTCGGGCATTGGAGCTTGAGTTCGCGGGGATGGATAAGCAAAGGAGGAAGAAGGCGTAGGTGAGAAGGTGAATCCTTATCCCTTATATATAGGCGGACAAAACTATACGTCCCCCACCAGCCTGGTAAAACTCGCTTATCTCCCAAGCGCCACCATCAATGGCGCGGTTGGGTTACCCACGCCCGTATTGTTGAGAATCCCGGAATAAGGGGAACACGATCTCTGCTTCGACAAGACGTGCCAAGGAAACCGCTTCGCTAAACATGCTGAGGTGGTATAGTAATTCAAACAAAGGCCTGGTGGCGGTGTGATGTCGCGCCGCATAATACGTCAGCAGATTGAACTAAGTGTACATTTTATTCTCTCTACGGTGGAGTGTGGAATTTATTTTGCAGAGCCGGACACTATCCTGGTGTTCATGATCTTCTCTGGATTATTCAAGGGAGGTACCCGCCTTGCAATGCCGAACATTATGCACGCCGGACTTATCGTCATTGAAGACTGGTTCAGGGGCTACTGAGGGAGTCCTGGACTAGGGGGTGTCCGGACAGCCGGACTATCAATGTCCGCCGGACTCCAAGACTACGAAGATACAAGATTGAAGACTTCGGCTCGTGTCCGGATGGTACTTTCCTTGGCGTGGAAGGCAAGCTTGGCGATACGGATATGTAGATCTCCTACCATTGTAACCGACTCTGTGTAACCCTAGCCCTCTCCGGTGTCTATATAAACCGGAGGGCTTTAGTCCGTAGGACAACATACATTACAACAATCATACCATAGGCTAGCTTCTAGGGTTTAGCCTCCTTGATCTCGTGGTAGATCTACTCTTGTACTACCCATATCATCAATATTAATCAAGCAGGACGTAGGGTTTTACCTCCATCGAGAGGGCCCGAACCTGGGTAAAAACATCATGTCCCTCGTCTCCTGTTACCATCCGCCTAGACGCACAGTTCGGGACCCCCTACCCGAGATCCGCCGGTTTTGACACCGACACTAACCCTTCAAATTTCTTCTCAAGCTTTCTTACTGCATTACAGTAACGAGTCATGGCTGGGCTTCTGACGTCCCACTCCTCCATCACCTGATTGACCACCAAATCTGAATCGCCATAAACCATAAGGCGACGGATGCCGAGTGAAATGGCCATGCGCAACCCATACAAAAGTGCTTTGTATTCTGCTTCGTTATTGGAGGAATCAAAGTGGATCTGGAGCACATATCTGAGCTTATCTCCTCGGGGGGAAACCAATACTACCCAGCACCGGAACCATTCAACATCTTGGAACCGTCAAAGAACATGGTCCAGTGCTCCGAGTGAACTTGAGTCGGTAGTTGTTGTTCAATCCACTCGGCAATGAAATCCGCTACTGCTTGGGACTTAATGGCTTTCTTTGCCTCAAACTTGATATCAAGGGGAAGGAGTTCAATCGCCCATTTTGCCACTCGACCAGTTGCATCTCTGTTGTGCAAAATCTCTGATAATGGGGCGTCGCTGACGACTGTAATGGAATGATCAAAGAAATAATGAGCAACCTTCTTCGTGGTCATGTAAATCCCATATACAAGCTTCTGATAATGAGGGTATCTTTGCTTCGATGGGGTCAACACTTTGGAAAGATAATATACTGGGCGCTGAACTTTGAAGGCTTTCCCTTCTTCTTCCCGCTCGACCGTAAGTACTATACTGACGACTTGTCCTGTGGCTGCAATGTAAAGCAACAAAGGCCCTTTGCTGACTGGAGCAGCAAGCACCGGCTGGGTGGAGAGTCGAGCTTTTAGCTCTGCAAACGCTGCTTCAGCTTCTGGAGTCCACTCGAACTTGTCTGACTTCTTCATCAGTCGGTAAAGAGGCAATGCCTTTTCACTGAGGCGAGAGATGAATCAACTTAACGCGGCCAAGCATCCAGTAAGTTTCTGGACATCGTGCATATGCACGGGGCATTTCATTCGGAGTATAGTGCCAACTTTTTCTGGGTTGGCGTCGATACCTCGTTCGGAAACGAGAAAACCGAGTAACTTTCCGCCAGGAACTCTGAATGTGCACTTTGATGGATTAAGCTTGATATCATACCTCCTGAGATTGGTAAATGTTTCAGCGAGGTTAGTCAACATGTCGGAACCGTTTCGTGATTTGACCACAATATCATCCATGTATGCTTCCACGTTCCGACTGATTTGAGTGAGTAAACACTTTTGAATCATCCTCATGAACGTGGCTCCGACATTCTTGAGGCCGAATGGCATGGTGACATAGCAGAAGCACCCGAATGGAGTGATGAAAGCTGTTTTGATCTCGTCGGGGCCATACAGACGGATCTGATGGTAACCGGAATAAGCGTCTAAAAAAGACAGGCGCTCACATCCCACAGTTGAGTCGACTATTTGGTCAATGCGGGGGAGAGGAAAATGATCTTTCGGGCAGGCCCAATTGATATGTTTGAAATCAATGCACATGCGAAGTGACTTGTCCTTCTTGGGGACCATGACAACATTGGCGAGCCATTCGGAGTGGTAAATTTCTCGGATGAACTCTGCTGCCAGGAGCCGAGCCACCTCCTCGCCAATGGCCTTTCTTTTCTGGATGGCGGACCGTCGAAGATGTTCTTTGACAGGTTTGCTTTTGAGTCGACTCGTAAATGATGCTCAGCTAGTCCCCTGGGAACACCCGGCATGTCATCAGGCTTCCATGCGAAGATGTCCCAGTTCTCACGGAGGAACTGGATGAGCGCTTCTTCCTATTTAGAGTCGAGTGTTGTGGAGATATGAGTCGGAGCAGCACTGGGGTCGGTCGGGTGAATGTGAACAGGCTTCGTCTCACCAGACGACTGGAACGCTGACTTTGTGGCGGGCTTCTTGGCTCGCAATAAATCACTCGGATCTGCATTTTTCTGATATTCCTGCAACTCCACCACTATTATTTGAGCATCGGCAATCTTTGAGCCCTTCTGAAAGCACTCTTCTGCCTTTTTCCGATTGCTTGTGATGGTGATTACACCCTTGTGGCCAGGCATCTTCAATTTAAGGTACACGTAACATGGTCGAGCCATGAATCATGCATAAGCTGGCCTACCCAAAATAGCGTGATAAGCACTCTAGAAATCCACAACTTCAAATGTTAACTTTTCTTTGCGGAAATGCTTTGAATCGCCGAAAACCACATCGAGAGCAATTTGGCCGAGTGACTCAGCCTTCTTCCCAGGAATGACTCCATGGAAACTCATGTTGCTGGAACTGAGTCTGGACATCGGAATGCCCATTCCTTTCAGCGTCTCCGCATACAATATATTCAAGCCGCTGCCACCATCCATCAGAACCTTACTCAGTCGAGTTCCTTCGACGACTGGGTCGACCACCAAAGCTTGCCTCCCAGGGGTGGCTATGTGTGTCGGATGATCAGACTGGTCAAACGTGATGGCGGTCTGGGACCATTTCAGATAACTGGGCGTCGCCGGAGCAACCATATTCACCTCACGGTTGATAACTTTCAATCGACTTTTGCTCTCCACATCAGCAAAAATCATCAGGGTGGAGTTGACATGGGGGTATCCTCCATCACTGTCCTCTTTGTCTTCATCCTTGTCCGACTCCTTTTCCTTATCCTTGGGCTGTTTCCCCTGAAACTGCTGGATCAAGAGTCAGCACTGGCGAGTGGTATGTTTCGGGTAAATGAAGTTACCCTCCCCATCTTTCTTTGTCTGGATATGGCATGGCAAATCCATCACGTCATTTCCTTCCTTGTCCTTCACCTTCTTAGGGTTCCAAGATTCTTCAGGCTTCCCTTTAAACTTGCCCTGAGTCGCGGCTAAGGCTTCTCCAGGAGCAGCTGGCTCGGCTTTCCGCTTCTGCTTCCGACTGGAATTTCCTCCTCCGGTTTCATTAGCAGTCGGCTTGTACTTGCCACTCCGGAGCCGATCCTATTCTTCACCATTGGCATATTTGGTGGCAATCTCCATCATTCGACTCGGAGTCATGTCTCCGGTCCGACCAAACTTCAAACTTAACTCCCTGTTCTTAACACCTTCCTTGAAGGCACAGACTGCTTGGTGATCAGATACATTTTCCACTGTGTGATGCAGCGTGATCCACCTCTGGATGTAATCCCTCGGGGTCTCATTCGACTTTTGCACGCAAACCTGCAGCTCTATCAAACTTGTTGGTCGCTTGCAAGTTCCTTCAAATGTCCTGACAAACACCCGGGCAAGATCTTCCCAAGTGTAAATGCTGCTAGGTGCCAACTGATTCAGCCATGCTCTGGCCGAGCCCTCCAACATAAGAGGCAAGTGTTTCATGGCCACCTCATCATTGCCGCCGCCAATCTGAACGGCCACTCGGTAATCCTCAAGCCAAGTATCAGGCTTGGACTCGCCGGTGAACTTGCTGACTCTAGTCGCCAATCTGAAGTTGGGAGGAATCACCGTAGCTCTGATGGCTCTGCTAAAACACTCTGGTCCTGAGACGTGAACTCTGCTGCTGGTGGGCACATCTCTGTCATGGCCTTCTCGGTGAGCTCTGTTCCGGTCGACCAAACCTTGCACGATAATGGATCTCGCGTCAAAGCCTGGTTCTCTGGGGTCGACTGGAACCCTTCGCCCAACACTGTGCTGACGTCTGTCATCTTGCTATCGAGGAGCGTACGACCCACCCCTTGGGGGGGGAGTGGGCACTCGACGCCGATCATCGTGATCGAAACGGTCATCATACTGATCACGTCGACCTCCATGTCCCTCACGCCGCGGGGGCAATCTTGGGCTATGGGCCGACTGGACTGTATTCGCAGTGACGGATCGACTGTGAATCCTATTACGCGACTGCGATACAACTGAATTTTGATCTCCTGCTGCCCGGAGCAAATCTCTGATCTACATCAAGCCTCTACCAGCCTCCGACTGAGAGGGCTGAATTGACTCTGCTATACGGGCTGCAGCTGCTAGATTCTGAATTGGAGTTCGATATACCTGAGTCGGTGGCGGAAAGAGCTAACGTCGACTGGAGTCTGGTATCCGTTGCCGTGCACGTTCGTCGAGTGCTCGTTGGAGGTTCTCCAGTCGAGTGCGCTCAGCCAAGTTGGCCAAATGCGCGTCCTCCAAGGCGCGAGCCTCGGGGGTTTCTCCTACGATAGGAGTATGCAGGGCATCCATGTTCCGGCGGCAAAGATCTTCCCTTTGCAGCGAAGTGAGTGGTTCAGGGTGATACTCCTCGTGGACCTGCGCTGGGTCGCCTCCGCCGTCTCCTCCGTCGGTGCGGGGGAATCCTAGAGGACTACATGGTCCATTGACCATCAGGACCTCCGCCGCTGGATCACCGCTGTCGCACTCGGATGCAGTCTCTACGGAGCCAGTCGACAGATCGAACATGCCGTAGAGAGATTCGTCAGACTCGATCGCCGCAACTTGGGGGGTGGCCGACTGGCGAGCCGCTGCGTGCCTCACCCACCGTTGAAGCCTCGACCGACCCGAGCGCTTGCGCTGGTGGGAGACAGGGATGGAGGACGACGCAGGGGTCGACCGATACGGGACCGACGGTTGCCGCAGCAGGACACCGCGGACACATGCGCGAAAGTGTGTCGCCCCGTGGACTAGGAGCGCGTCGATGTCGAGTGGAGCCTCCTGGAGCCAAGCGGAGTCGTCGGCGATGAACGTGAGCGCACCAAGATAGATCTCGCGGCCCTCAACTAAAACTCCGCCAGAAACCATGGTGAAGGCGATCAGAAGTATTGCAACTTCTCCAATAAGTCGCTAAGACACCTACCCCACGGTGGGCGCCAACTGTCGTGGTTCTAAGTATGATAGTAGAATAGGTGGGTAGGTATGGGGAGGCAAGATCCTAGCTATGGAGTAGTTGTATACGCAAGGTGTTTACGAGTTCAGGCCCTTCTCGGAGGAAGTAATAGCCCTACGTCTCGGAGCCCGGAGGCGGTCGACTGGATTATGTGTGTATGAGTTACAAAGGTGTGAACCCCTTACACTGAGGAGGGGGTGGCTTATATAGAGTCTGCCAGACCCCTCCGGCCCTCAGATATGCAGGGTTTAAACTACATTAAGGCCTGGCGTTACTGGTAACGCCTTACATAAAGTGCTATCATGACCATAACGGCTACTTAATAACAGACCGTTTGGATGCTGAGTGACTCTAGATCTCCTGGTGGTCGAGTGAGTGGCTTCATGGTCGATTGTCTTTGAGTTCGTTGAGTGGAATCCTTCCAGGTCGACTGAAAGGCAGCTTCTTCTAGAGATGTCCTTGGGGAGGGTACTTTGGACAGGTCCATGACCCTACCCTAGGTACATGGCTTCATCAGGTAGCTCACTTCCTTCCCATCCGGACCACTTACCGAGTCGATCAAGTTGCACAGTTATATGTGTCCAGGATCGTCAGTCTGCATGGAGTGCCAAAGACCATCACCTCGGATAGAGGGTCTCTCTTCACTTCAGCCTTTTGGTCCCCTCTACATCAAGCCTTGGGGACTAACCTGAAGTACAACATAGCTTATGATCCCCAGACCGATGGATAGACTGAGCGAGTAAATCAAATACTCGAAGATATGCTCTGAGCATGTGCATTGGCCCAAGGATCCAAGTGGGAAGACTGTTTGTCGTACGCCGAGTTTTCTTTCAACAACAGTTTCCAGACCAGCTTGAAGATGTCACCCTATGAAGCTATGTATGGCCGTAAGTGCAGCACTCCACTAAACTAGTCTCAAACCGAAGACAGTCATATTTTCGGGACTAATCTGATGATGGAAGCTGAGAAGCAAGTCAAGGAGATCCGAGCAGACTGCAGTTAGCCAAGTCACGACAGAAGAGTTACTACGATGCAAAACACCGACAACCAGCTTCGAACCCGAAGAACACGTGTATCCTCTGAGTCACCCCAATGAAAGGAGTTAAGAGGTTTCAGACCCGAGGAAAATTGGCACCCAGATATATTGGCCCATTCCCAGTCATGACTAGAGTTGGAATAGTTGCTTATCAGCTGGAATTGCCACCAGAACTGTCAGAGGTACACAGTGTGTTTCATGTCTCACAACTAAGAAGATGTATCTCGCCACCAGAGAAAAGGACTGATATGGAAGAGATAGAACTGGCTAAGGATTTAACATATGAGGAAAGACCAATCAGAATATTGGATGAGACAAAAATAGTCACTCGCAGCAAAGTGATAAGGTTTTACAAGGTTCAATGGGAGCATCATACCAAGGAAGAGGCAACCTGGGAAAGAGAGGAATTTTTAAGGATTGCTTACCTAGAACTGTTTTCCCAAGCAACCGAATCTCGAGGACAAGATTCATCCTAAGTGGGGGACGTTTGTGACAGCCTGGATTTTGCCTTCTCTCTTTTTTCGGACTTGATTTGCCTTTGCTTTGGATTTGAGTTTTTGGAATCAATTCAAATGGACTTATCACTTGGGCATGCCCTTGACTTTCACCCAAGTGACCCATCTACCTCTCATTCAACCTCATTTCTCTGAAAAACCCCAAAATGGCCCAATGAATATTTCTCATAAAAGAAAAATATTCATTTTCCCTTCTGAAACTCATTTCAGAAACTAGTGCTCCAAAGCAACCCTCATTTTTATTGCTCCAAAAATCTTGAGATAGTTCCTGAATATTCTTTGAACCTTGGCCCACCTCCCTGAGCAAAAATATTGCATGACTTTTTGAATATTTTTGCTACAGAAACCCATTTCTCTTCTGGCCCAAAAATGCACTTTGTATAGCAAGTGTATTTTTCCTTGATCCTTTGGAGCTGGTTTTCTTGAGCTTCTTTACCCTCCTAAGTAAACCTTAACCCCAGGAGATCAGCCCTAATGGCCTTCTAGAAGCTCTTCAAACTTGGCGACCAAGTTTCTGTCTAGAAACTTGCCAGCAAGCTTGAGTCACATCTGGTCGGCCTGGCAGTGAGTTCTCACCCTTCCTAGACTAAACACTGCATGAACAACAACTGAAAGTGCGTTATATCGACTAGGGGGGGTGAATAGGCGATTTTTATGAATTCTTTACTGAGGAATTTGCTGGTGAGGAAATTCCTTAGCGAAGAACTACTTGCAGCGGAATAAGTACTCGGAAGTAAGCATAACAGAAGACATGCATAGTCATCATGATGAAATGAAGACAGTCACAGAGTACAGAAAGCGTAAACACAGGATAACACAAGATGAAGACAAACAGACTGAAGAAATTGAACTGAGGAAATTGAGAAAGTCTTCAGTCAAAGTCTTCAAGCACAGATATGAACAACTACTCAACACAGTAATGAGGAAATGAAAGAGTTGAGGAAATAGAACCAGTAAGGTTGGTGAAGACAATGATTTGGTAGACTAGTTCCAACTGCTGCCTCAGTTGTACGTCTGGTTGGAGCTGCTGAGTATTTAAACTCGAGGACACACAGTCCCGGACACCCAGTCTCTGAGCACGCAGCTCAGGACACCAAGTCCTCACCGTATTCTCCTTGAACTAAGTTCACACAGACCCCGTCCAATCACTCGTAGTAAATCTTCAGGCGACTTCCAAACCTTCACAGACTTTGGTCACTCGGCAATCCACAATTCCTCTTGGATGCTCTAGACCATGACGCCTAACCGTTTGGAAGAAACACAGTCTTCAAAGGTAACAAGCATCGGATCCACGCAGGATCAATCTCTTCAGTGATGCTCAATCACTTTGGGTTTGTGGGTGTTTGGGTTTGGATTTTCCTCACTCGATGATTTTCATTCAAAGTCCTCGAAGGATGGGTTGCTCTCAAATGACAAGTGTCAGTTTCTCTCAGAGCAGCCAACCAGCTAGTGGTTGTAGGGGGCGGCTATTTATAGCCTAGGGAGCAGCCCGACATGATAAGACATAAACGCCCTTCAATGATATGACCGTTAGGTGGATAAGATATTTTGGAACAGCTGGCGCGTAGCACAGCAACGGTCGGAAATTTGACTCTCAAATTCCTCAGGGCTATCATGTTCCTCACTGCGTAGGCAATCTGCACTGGTGAATTCCTAACTCCTCAGTCGGAACAAATTTCTCAGCGACCAGAAGAACTTCGTCTCTGTCACTGAAGAAATTGGCTGAACTGTATGAAATTTCCAATGGCTTCACTCGAAGGGATTGGTAGATGTAGGATTTTGAGTTGAGCATCACATGGAAATTTTTCCTTAGTATTTCCTCGACCCCCTTTAATAGTACGGTGTTTCCTATGACTCAAGAAAGAGAAAAACAAAACTATGAAAACGAAAGTCTTCAAGCTTCATATTCCTCGCATGAATATCAAGTATTCACAGACACACCAATTTCTTCACTTTCAAAGTCTTCATGAAAGTCTTCAGGAATACCAAAATCTTCAGTCGAAGATATTCATTTTTAGGGGTCGACTTTCTATGTAAATATCAAACTCCTCATAGACTTATAGACGTGTGTACACTCATAAACACATTAGTCCCTTAACCTATAAGTCTTCAATACACCAAAATCACTAAGGGGCACTAGATCCACTTACAATCTCCCCCTTTTTGGTGATTGATGACAATATAGGTTAAGTTTTCAACGGGGATAAACATATGAAGTGTAAGTACTGATATTGAGGAATTTGATTGCAAGATATAGAAGAACTCCCCCTGAAGATGTGCATAGTGAGGAATTTACTTTTGAAGCAATGCACACTTGAAGAGTTGAATCATGGAGATCTCCCCCTATATCTTGTAGTTCATACATGCATTTGACATATAATATGAAGAATTTGAAATGCATGATGAAATATGGTGCCTAAAGAGATTCAGCATGCGAACAATAATATTAATGAGGAACAAGCATGCAGAATCACGCATCAAAAGCATCAGAGCATAGTGCATAAAAAGTATCAGAGCACCATCGGTTTTAAGATTACAACTCGATCCAATAAAAGTTTCAGAAGAGCGAGAGTTGTAACTTAACCAAAAAATGCCCATATAATAGACCTGCTTGAAGACTAACTCAGATTTCCCCCCCTTTGTCATCGAATGACCAAAAGGATCGAAACTGAGGACTAACGCCCCTGAAGATCATCAAGTTGATGGAGGAGCGCCAGCGTTGTCGGGGTTGGTTGTCGTAGTAGGGCCTGCCGCAGTGTCGTCCAAGTCTTCATTTTCATCAGTGGCGCGCGATGAAGAATATGAGCTGGCTTCCAAGGAAAGAACCTTGACCTTCTTGAATTTCTTCGGTGGAGGAGCAGACCAGTCAAATTCTTTCTTGAGACCCATGCTCTTCAGATCATCTGCGCTGTAGATATGAGATAGAACAGCCCAGGTACGGTTAAAGGTTTCATGGAGGTAGTATTGGTTCTTCCTCACTGCATTGTGGGTTGAGGTCATGTTGTGAAGAATTGAACCAAACTGACGCTTGACCCATTTATGATTGCGATCAACTTTCTGATGAAGACTGAGGAGTAACTCATGATCAGTCATCACCCTGGGTGCTGTGGCTTGAGGAATTTGCTTGGCAGAGGTGTTGGCGGCAGAATCTTGTGTGGCAGAGTCATCATTGGTGGAGTAAGATGCAGCCTTACGAAATTGACCATCCAATGGACGAATGCCTTCATCTATCACAGCAGTTGCCTTGCCTTTGTCATCTGCTGAGGAATATGTCCTTTTGAGGACTTCAATTGCAGGCAAGAAACTGCCATGGTTCAGAGTATCAGCCTTATAATTGAGTGAAGACCTTTTCCTGATGAATTTCATAATCCATGGTGCATAAGGCTTCAGGTCAAACGGTGACATAGCAATATTGGCCAGAGTCCTCATGAAGAAATCATGGAAGTTGATGGGAACGCCATGAATGATATTGAAAAGCATATTCTTCATGATGCCAACGACTTCTTCATCATTTGAATCGTGGCCTTTGATAGGACTCATTGTCTTCGTCAGAATGCGATAGACAGTCCGTGGTATATACAGTAATTCCTTGACGAGGAATTTGGTTCGTGGGGCCTGCCCTGGCTTCAAAGACTTCATCAGCACTTGCATGTAATGATTTGTAAGCTCAGGTTCATTGTAGATGCAACGAGCACCATCAAGGGGAGGACTGAGTGGGAGGACACGAAGCAATTCGATTGCTGGTGCCTTGTAGTGCGTATTTTCAAACATCCAGTCTAGCACCCAAGTCTTCACATCTTCAGAATTTCCTGTGATGTGCAGCGTCGCATAGAATTGAAGAATGAGTTCTTCATTCCAATCACAGATATCAGTGCTGAAATTCAGTAATCCAACATCGTGAAGAACACTGAGGACTGGCTCTAAGCACGGCAGAGATTCCATGTCCACGTGAGGAATGTGTGCATGCTCGAAGACTTTGTCTTTGTCGAATAGCAGAGAGGAATAGAAATTTGCTTGACTAGCAGTCCAGAAACGCCTCTTCCTTATGCGAGCAGAGTCATATGGATTATAGTCAGTGAAGAACACATGCTCATTGAAGAAATCAACAGCCTTGAACTTTTGCTTCTTTGAGAATGGATCCTTTGGCTTGGGCACAGGAGTGTCAGTGAGTTGCATCACAACTTCCAGAATCACAATCTCAGGTTCTTCAGGCTGAGGAATTTCTGGTTCCTCTTCAGTGGCAGTCTGCATGTTCAGGGTATCAGCAGCAGCAGTTTCTTCAGCACTAGTGGCTGGAATTTCTTCATGCACAGACTGAGTTTCTTCAGAGCCCATTTGAACAGTTGGTGCAGGGGACTGAGGTATTTGCTGTAGTGGGGTGAAGTGTGGAGAATTGGGATGCTGACTTTCCCAAAAGTCATCATTCATCACAGGCGTGGTGCATCCGATGTCCACATCTTCTTCTTCAAGTTCTTCAACGCTAGCCTCTTCAGCTGTGAACTGAGGCATATGCGAGGAAGCAGGAGGAGTTAAAGGGATCGCATCCACTTCAATTTCTTCATCAATCTGCTCTGACGAAGCATCAGAATGATTTTCTTCATCAGATCCGCTGGGGATCACATATTCTACACCATAAGGAACAAGGTCCTTTAAAGTCATGGTGGAAATCGGAACAACATCAATAGGGTTCTCAAAAGAGCTGATCATAGTCTTCATTTTCTTCGGAGCTGAAGAATCTGAAGCAGATGATGCTTTCCTTTTCTTCACTGCAGCTTTCTCTGCAGCCTTGGTCTTCCTCACATCTGATGCAGATGGAAGGGTAGGAGTTGGTGTAGGCGCAGGAGGAGCTGAGGAATCTGGTTGAATTTCCTCAGGTGCAACTGATGCAGTTGCCCTGACTTCTTCAGTTTCTTCAGGCGCACCACTAGTGGATGCCCTGGCAGTTTCTTCAGCAGCTGGGATGGAGTCATCAGCTCTGGAACTAGCATTTTCTTCAGCAGGCTGAGAATCATCAGCGGTGCTGGCATGTTCTTCAGTTTGCTGAGCAGAGGCTTCAGCATGAGGAATTTCATGTTGTGATGGGTCTGCAACATTGGTGAAATTCTCAGTCAGTTTAACAAACTTGACTTTGGCTCCTTGCCAATCAACATAATAGGAATTGAAATTGTCGCTGAGTGTTTTGATCTCAGACTGGATCTTGAGGAGTTCATCAGGTGTCATTTTGACAACATTGTTCTTCAGGAACTTCTCTTTCCTGAACTGAGCCTTCTTGATTTGCCTGGCCTTCTCAAATTTCCATTTTTCTTCATTGATGAAGTGGGTCAGCACATGACTTTGGCCAGGTGTCAGATGAAAATCAGGCATAAGAGTGTTTGGGTCCTTGTGCCAGAGATCAATGTAGTCGAGGATCACCTTAGGATCCAAAAGCAGTGGCACATTTGTGCCTTTGGCTCTAGCGGCCCTTTCTTGCCTGTCTCTGATGATATCTGCAAGTTCTTCATCATCAGCTTCATCGTCAGATGGCACATGGAAATCAACTTGTTTCTTCTTCGGACTAGGCCGAGGACCTCGTCCAGCAGTGGCCTTTGTCTTCAGTAGAGTGGGGCCAGATGAAGAATTTGGTGCAGCTGAGGAACTTGCTGAGACACCGGAGGCAATGGAGATGCCTGCAGTCCTTTGGCATGTGGCCAGATGTACAGGTGTTGAGGACTTTGCCGGAGCAACTGAGGACTTTGGAGGAGATGGTGCAGCTTGAGGAATTGGCCGTGAGGGCTTTGAAGATACTGGCCGTGAGGGCGTTGCTGAGGAACTTGGCCGTGAGGGCACAGTTGATGAAGCACTTGGCTTGTGTGCGGGCTTCTTTGCCATAGATTTCCTAGGCTTGTCAGAGGCCTTTGTGGTAGCAGCAGCAGCAGCAGAGTCTTCATTAAATTTCCTCACTGCTTCTTTGGCTTGTCTAGCCATCTTGGCTTGACGTCTGGCCCATTCTTCAGGAAAATCCTCACCATGCTTGATGCTGGTGGGATTAGCTACTTGGCCAGGTGCCAATGGAGCTCTTGGGCATGGAGGATTTAGAGCAAAAATTTTCATATACTTTGGAGTAACATATCTGTACTCCCTCCATTCTCTTGCCCATCTCCTTTCAATCCTCTGGATGCGCACCTTGCGCTGATTTTTGTTCTCTTTGCCGAACTTGGCCTCATCAGGTGTGCAATAGTCCTTATAAATGTCATCAGGGATCTCGAAAGCAGTCATGACCTCAGGCTTCTTTCCTCCTTTCTGTCGTTTCTTACCTTCAGCCATATTCTTTAGATGAGGAATTTGAACAATTGAACACTCTGAAGAAGTATGCAATTTTTCTTCAAGGAACGCTGCAAATGAGTTAAGTTGATGAGAACCTAGTGATTTAGCAGCGGACATGAGTACCTATGAACAGAGTATAGTTGCGAGGAATTTGAAGAGGTCATATGCGTTCTCAGAAGGTTTTCAAAATGAACAAGTTTGAGGAATTTGACCAGATGAGTCTTGAAGAATTTCACTAAGCGTACTTTGTCTTAGTTTCCAGAGTTGTATAGATCTACGATCCACACAATTGAGGAATCTTGAAGAAAATGAAGCTTAGGGAAATGAATCAAGAACAAATAATTTGTGAGGTATTTTGTGTGTGAGAATTTGAAGAATAAAACACCTTTGAAGATTTTGTAGTGAAAATATGAATCAAAGAGGGCAGTAAAAGTAACTTTTAATTACCCTGGTTGAAGAACACGACAAACTTAGGAGAGTAGATTAGAAGCTCGTCAGTTCAGATCTTCCACGCCCTAACTTGGCGGAGGAAGACAGCTACGGCGGCGGCGGAGTAAAGATTTCCACGGCCGGCGGGAGTACGACGGCGACGAGGTCGAGGCGGTGAAGCTCTTTCTCTCCGGCGATGATGGAGTAGGGTTTGAGAAGCTCGAGTGCGGGAGAGAGCGGTTGAGCAGAGTAAAGGAAGTGAGGAAGGGTGAGGGGGTATTTATAGTCGCACTGAAAAACTGTTCGCCCGAAGATTTAGGACGAACGTGCCCCTGGCCCTTCTCATTTGCTTAACATGTGTCACCCACGTACTGAATAGTGGAGATCGTGTTAGATCGTGGGTGAATAGATAAGTCTATCGTGGGAAACGGGACGGTTTGAGCGGCAAAACCGAAAAATTTGGATAAGATGGGTTTTAAAGTTTCGTTCGCAATTTCTTCAGCTGACAGGGACACAGTGAAGATTTTGAACGAGTTTCAAATAGAACGCACATGAAGAATTTGTGAATAGATTGGGTTGAGTATAGCATAGAGGGGGAAGGGTCCGATCACATTCACTTAGCAGAAAATGCAACTTGAAGAAATAGCCATAAGTGAATGTTGTAGAGGACATAAACCCATATATATATATAGCCAATGAAGAAAGACGACGGAAACAGTGAAGATTTTGTAATGTTGAAGAATTTGAAAAACTGAGGAATTTCAAAACTGAGGAAAAACTCAAATTGAAGATTTTCAACTTTGGTGGTGGCGTGACCCACCGTATAAGAATGATGATTTCAGACACCGCGTACAATTGTCGTAGGGTTCTGAGAATCAAATTCTTCATTAATTTCTTCACAATTAGAGTGTTATTCTTCATTGATTGAAGAAAAACGTTTCTTCATGTGTTGCACATCTAAGTCATCAATTTTGCATAAGTGTTAGGATGTGTGTCCTTTTCAAAGAACATTCGAAGACTCTAAGATATTTAGCTCACACTGCAACTTGCTAAATTTCTTCTCATCCAAGGGCTTTGTGAAGATATCGGCTAGCTGTTCTTCAGTCTTCACATGTTCAATAGCAATGTCGCCCTTCAACACATGATCACGAAGAAAATGATGACGGATCTGAATGTGCTTTGTCTTCGAGTGCTGAACTGGGTTATGAGCAATCTTGATGGCGCTCTCATTGTCACAGTAGAGAGGCACGCTCTTCATGTTGATGCCGTAGTCCTTGAGAGTTTACTTCATCCACAGCAATTGAGCACAGCAAGAACCAGCAGCAATATACTCAGCTTCAGCAGTAGACAGTCATACACAGTTTTGTTTCTTCAAGGACCAACAGACCAGAGATCGACCGAGGAAATGACAGGTACCAGATGTTGACTTGCGGTCCACACGATCACCAGCATAGTCAGAGTCAGAATATCCAATGAGATCAAAGGTAGAGCCCTTGGGGTACCATAATCCTAGTGTTGGTGTGTGAGCTAGATATCGAAGAATATGCTTCACAGCCTTATGGTGTGATTCCTTCGGTGAAGCTTGAAATCGGGCACACATGCAAACACTAAGCATTATATCTGGCCTAGATGCACATAAGTACAATAAAGAACCAATCATGGAGCGGTATACCTTGTGATCAAAGTCAATACCAATTTCATCAGTGCATAGATGGCCATTTGTGGGCATAGGAATTTTGACTCCTTTGCAATCTTGCATGCCGAATTTCCTCAGTACATCCTTGAGGTATTTCTCCTGAGATATGAATATGCCATTGTGTTGTTGACAAATTTGAAGACCTAAGAAGAATTTCAACTCTCCCATCATAGAAATTTGATATTCTTCACTCATCATATAGGCAAATTCATCACTATAATGTTGGTCAGTACAGCCAAAGATAATATCATCGACGTATATTTGGCACACAAACAGTTCACCATCATAAGATTTAGTAAAGAGAGTAGGGTCGAGTGAACCGGGTGTGAAGCCATTCTTCACGAAGAATTCCTTCAAAGTATCATACCACGCCCGAGGGGCCTGCTTGAGGCCATAGATGGCCTTGTTGAGTCTGAATACTTTGTCAGGACTCTTAGGATCTTCAAAACCTGGGGGTTGAGCAACATATACTTCTTCCTCAAGCTTACCATTGAGGAATGCACTTTTCACATCCATTTGATATAAAGTGATATTATGATGGTTAGCATATGCAAGTAATATGCGAATAGCCTCAAGTCTAGCAACAGGTGCAAAAGTTTCATCGAAATAAATTCCTTCAACCTGTGTGTAGCCTTGAGCTACAAGTCGTGCCTTATTCCTCACCACAAGGCCATTTTCATCTTGCTTGTTGCGGTAGATCCACTTTGTGCCGATGATATTATGCTTGCGAGGATCTGGACGTTTGACCAGTTCCCAGACATTATTGAGCTCGAACTGATGTAATTCTTCTTGCATGGCCTGAATCCACTCAGGCTCCAGAAATGCTTCATCTACCTTAGTGGGCTCTGTGATAGAGACAAAAGCATAGTGCCCACAAAAGTTAGATAAATGTGAAGCTTTTGAGCGTGTGAGAGGACAGGGTACTTCAATGTCATCGATGATCTTTTCAACTTGCACTTCTTTTGCAACGCGAGGATGAGCTGGTTGTCGTCGAGGAATTTGATCAGCATTTTCTTTAGCATCATTTTCTTCAGCATTATCTTCAGGTGCATCTGCTCGATGATCTCCATGTTCTGGAATGAATTCTTCAGCAGTTTCTTCGGTAGGAATGACATCCTCAGTAGCCTTGAACTTGATAGAATCTTCAGGTGCTGGTTCATCTATCATAGAAGGTAGGTGCTCTATTGGGTTTCTTGTCAGTGAGGAGTTCATAGGCAGTCTTCTTGAAGAATTTGTGAAGATATACTCAGTTGATGATGTGGCACGCGGTATCAACTGCATCAATCCAAAACCGATGAGGTGTTTTGTATTCATCAAGCATAGTGCGAGCCATCTCAACAAGAGTTCTGTTCTTGTGCTCCACGACGCCATTTTGCCGAGGAGTATAAGGAGCAGATAATTCATGAGTAATACCAAGTTCATCAAGATAGCCATCAAGACCGGAATTCTTGAACTCAGTTCCATTGTCACTCCTGATGTGCTTGATCTTCACACCAAAGTTGGTTATAGCCCTCGAGGAAAATCGTTTGAAGACTTCCTGCACTTCATGTTTGTAAGTAACAATGTGTACCCATGTGTAACGAAAGTAATCATCAACAATAACAAAGCCATATAGAGATGCATCATTAGTCACAGCAGAATAATGATTAGGACCGAAGAGATCCATGTGAAGCAATTCAAATGGTCGAGTGGTGGTCATGATAGTCTTCGCTGGATGCTTGGCCTTGGTCATTTTTCCAGCTTCACAGGCACCACACAGGTGATCCTTGAGGAATTTGACATTCTCAATGCCAATGACATGCTTCTTCTTCGCGAGCGTGTGCATATTCCTCATGCCAGCATGACCAAGTCGTCGATGCCATAGCCAGCCTTCTGAAGCTTTTGCAAGTAAGCACACGGCAGGTTGTGGTCCTGTAGAGAAATCAACAATGTACAAGTCTCCTCTCCTAAAGCCTTCGAAGACTTTGGAATTGTCATCTTCCATGATCACAACACAACGGTACTTGCCAAAGACAACAACCATATCAAGATCACAAAGCATTGAGACAGACATGAGGTTGTATCCGAAGGACTCGACAAGCATGACTTTGTCCATGTGTCGATCCTTAGAGATCGCAACCTTACCTAGACCCAATACCTGACTTTTGCCTTTATCAGCGAAGATGATATGCTTCAGATGTGATGGTGTTAATGGAGCATCCATCAAAAGATTCTTGTCACCAGTCATATGATTTGTACATCCACTATCGAGGACCCACTCATTTGCTTTGGGTTGATCATCCTGCAGATGAATTAGTGCAGCTTACAAACTCATATACTTCATCAGTGAAGAATATGACATTAGTATCATCAGTTCAATTTCAACAAGTAATTTGATCAAATAATCAGTATGAGGACGTGTGAAATGAAGATTCATTTCATCATGATTAGCCTGCGTCCTTTCAGGCATTTTGTCAGGCCCCCAGCAAATTCTTCAGACGTTAAAGCACATGTGGAGACCTGGCCCTGCATAAGAGATTAGTTCTTTTTCTTCACCACCCACATCTGTAGGGGTGGCAAAGAGTTCATCACTCTGTGAGCACCATATGAGAAAGGTGGCAAAGATGCCAAACCATTTCGTTTCACATAAGAGGGGTTAGGGTAAGCATATGAATAAGCAGAGAAATTCTTCGAGGACTTATGAACATAATAATTTGAAGAATAATGCACATATTCATAGCCCTTAGCTCTACCCTGCGAAACAGAGTTGTTAGCACGATGATGTTCATATGAGGATCCTTTTGAGGAATATGATCCATGTGAGAAATTTGGTCCGTATGAGGACTTGGATCCATATGAAGAATTTGGTCCATATGAAGAATTTGATCTGGGGTTCCTGTTCTTCACTGGTGGTGTCAAGAGGACATTCACCTGAAGACTTTCAACATAACTTTTGGGAACTCACATTTTCTTCATAGGGGAACCGTTCCTGCAGTTAGTGCCAACATATCTAGCAAATACTTCACCATTTTGATTTTTGAACAGTTTATAGTTGGAGTCAAATGACTCATCAGAAGAATGAGGAGATTCACATGTGAAGCCAAATAAGTTAGATGGATCAACTGGAGGTCCCTTTGCAGCAATCCATGAGGTTTTGGGGTACTGCTCAGGCTTCCAATATGTTCCATCAGCATTGAGTTTCCTCTCAAATGCAATACCCTCTTTCCTAGGGTTTTTGTTGAGGATCTGCTTTTTAAGCACATCACAAAGAGTCTGATGCCCTTTGAGGCTTTTGTACATGCCTGTCATATACAATTCCTTCAGTCCTGCATTGCCAGTGATACTAGCAATGTCCTCAGATGAGGAACTAGTGATAGCAGAGGCAGGTGAAGAATTTGTAACATTTGAAGCATTTGAACATTCAGGTGAAGACTTAGCAGAATCATGTTCAATGCACTTTAAACATGGAGGATCAAATTCTTCCTGAGTGATGCTGATTTGTTGAGCAAGTAATGAATCGCGCTCCTTCTGAAGATCTTCATAACTCACTCTTAGCTTCTCAAGATCTTGCTTTCTTTGAAGGAATTCATAAGAAAGCTTCTCATGATCAGTTAAGAGTGTTTTATGATGACTCTGAAGGTTGTCAAACTTAGACTGAAGTCTCTGAAGATTTTCAGTTAAGTCTTTAGTGCGGTCCATTTCTTCACCCAACATATCATCACTTTTGTCTAGAATGTTTTGAAGTTTTTCAATAGCCTTTTGTTGTTTCACAGCAATCTTAGCAAGTTTAGAGTAGCTAGGCTTAAGATTTTCATCAGATTCATCCTCACTTGATTCAGAGGAGGGGTATTTAGTTACCTTAGCAGCCTTTGCCATGAAGCAATAGGTGGGGGCATAGTCTTCATTGCATTCATCAGCATTGTTGGTGTTGCCATTTTCTTCAGAGTTGAAGATAGACTTGCTGAAAAATGCGGTAGCAAGAGCTAGACTCGCCACACCTGACTCAGACTCCTCGGATTCCTCTTCTTCCGCATTATCCTCAGATTCAGCCTCAAAATCCATTTCCTTGCCAATGAATGCCCGAGCCTTTTTGGAGCTGCTCTTCTTGTGAGATGAAGACTTCGAGGATTTTGATGATGAGGACTTTGAAGATTTCTTCTTCTTCTTGGCATCATCAGAACTGTAATCCTTGTATTTCTTCTTCTTTAGTTCCTTGTCCCACTGAGGACAATCTTGAATATAGTGACCGGGCTTCTTGCATTTGTGGCATAACCTTCTCTTATAGTCACGTGATGAGGAATCACTGCTCCTTGAAGATTTTTCAAAGCGACCACGTCTTGAGAATTTCCGGAACTTCTTCACGAGCAGTGCTAGCTCCTGGCTCAATTCTTCAGGGTCACCAAGGCTACTACCAGAATCTTCATACTCAGATTTAGACACTGCCTTGGCCTTCAGGGCACGTGGTTTGCCATAGCTTGAACCATATAGATCTCTCTTTTCAGCAAGCTGGAACTCATGAGTATTTAGCCTCTTGAGGATATCAGTGGGATCTAGTGACTTGTAATCAGCACGCTCTTGAATCCTCAGTGCCAGAGTGTCAAATGACGAATCGAGTGATCTCAGCAATTTCTTCACCACCTCATGATCGGTGATGTCAGTGGCACCGAGCGCTTGAAGCTCATTTGAGATATCAGTGAGGCGATCGAAGGTTTGCTATTTTCATTGTCGAGTCTTTTGAAGCGGTTGAAGAGATTGCGAAGAACGTCAACACGAGAGTCACGTTGAGTTGAGACTCCTTCTTTACTTTGGAGAGCCTATCCCAGATAAGCTTAGCAGTTTCTAAAGCACTCACTCTACCATATTGCCCTTTACTCAGATGACCACATATGATATTCTTCGCTTGAGAATCGAGTTGCTTGAATCTCTTCACATCAGCAGCATTCAGGGAAGGTGTGACTGAGGGAACACCATTTTCCACAACGTATCAGAGATCGTTGTCAATTGCTTCAAGATGCATTCGCATCTTATTCTTCCAGTAGGGGTAGTCCATGCCATTGAAGGTAGGACACCCAGTAGAGACCTTGATCATACCTGCGGTTGACATAACTAAAACTCCAGGCGGTTAAACCAAAATCACACAGAACAAGGGAGTACCTTGCTCTGATACCAATTGAAAGTGCGTTATATCGACTAGAGGGAGGGTGAATATGCGATTTTTATGAATTCTTCACTGAGGAATTTGCTGGTGAGGAAATTCCTTAGCGAAGAACTACTTGAAGCGAAATAAGTACTCAGAAGTAAGCATAACAGAAGACATGCACAGTCATCATGATGAAATGAAGACAGTCACAGAGTACAGAAAGCGTAAACACAGGACAACACAAGATGAAGACAAACAGACTGAAGAAATTGAACTGAGGAAATTGAGAAAGTCTTCAGTCAAAGTCTTAAAACACAGATATGAACAACTACTCAACACAGTAATGAGGAAATGAAAGAGTTGAGGAAATAGAACCAGTAAGGTTGGTGAAGACAATGATTTGGTAGACCAGTTCCAACTGCTGTCTCAGTTGTACGTCTGGTTGGAGCGGCTGAGTATTTAAACTCGAGGACACACAGTCCTGGACACCCAGTCTCTGAGCATGCAGCTCAGGACACCAAGTCCTCACCGTATTCTCCTTGAACTAAGGTCACACAGACCCCGTACAATTACTCGTGGTAAGTCTTCAGGCAACTTCCAAACCTTCACAGACTTTGGTCACTCGGCAATCCACAATTCCTCTTGGATGCTCTAGACCATGACGCCTAACCGTCTGGAAGAAGCACAATCTTCAAAGGTAACAAGCGTCGGATCCACGCAGGATCAATCTCTTCAGTGATGCTCAATTACTTTGGGTTTGTGCGTGTTTGGGTTTGGATTTTCCTCACTCGATGATTTTCACTCAAAGTCCTCGGAGGATGCGTTGCTCTCAAATGACAAGTGTCAGTTTCTCTCGGAGCAGCCAACCAGCTAGTGGTTGTAGGGGGCGGCTATTTATAGCCTAGGGAGCAGCCCGACATGATAAGACATAAATGCCCTTCAATGATATGACCGTTAGGTGGATAAGATATTTTGGAACAGCTGGTGCGTAGCATAGCAATGGTCGGAAATTTGACTCTCAAATTCCTCAGGGCTATCATGTTCCTCACTGCGTAGGCAATCCGCACTGGCGAATTCCTAACTCCTCAGTCAAAAAAAATTTCTCAGCGACCAGAAGAACTTCGTCTCTGTCACTGAAGAAATTGACTGAACTGTATGAGATTTCCAATGGCTTCACTCGAAGGGATTGGTAGATGTAGGATTTTGAGTTGAACATCACATGGAAATTTTTCCTTAGTATTTCCTCGACCCCCTTTAACAGTACGGTGTTTCCTATGACTCAAGAAAGAGAAAAACAAAACTATGAAAACGGAAGTCTTCAAGCTTCACATTCCTCGCATGAATATCAAGTCTTCACAGACACGCCAGTTTCTTCACTTTCAAAGTCTTCATGAAAGTCTTCAGGAATACCAAAATCTTCAGTCGAAGATATTCATTTTTAGGGGTCGACTTTCTCTGTAAATATCAAACTCCTCATAGATTTATAGACCCGTGTACACTCATAAACACATTAGTCCCTTAACCTATAAGTCTTCAATACACCAAAATCACTAAGGGGCACTAGATGCACTTACAACAACCCACACAAGGTTTGGCCGAGCGTGGGAGTCGTTTTGACCATGCCAGTGTGGCGACCGCTTGTGGACACGGGTTCTGGCATGCGTTCGACGCGCTCTGCGTCGCACCAATGCTTCTGTACGGTGCGTGCTCGAGCCAGAGCTCACCGATGACTGTCGTGCCACGCCACCAGCTTCGACTCTTCACCCTTGACCCCTCCCTGGCGCTCGCCGACGCCGGAGACGCTGCAGCGAGCACGGGCGCATCGTGGCCAAAAGCCACAGTGCACCCGTGCTCGTGTCTTCTTCTCCCGTGCTTCCTGTGCTCATTCGCGAGCGTGGACAACTCCCCGCTTGATCGCTAAGCCCTTCTCCTCCTCGTTGGCGCCCTTCATCGTTGCTCGACATCTTCCAAAGAGCTCCGGCGGTGCCACGTATACTCTTTCCCTTCCGACTATAAATAGAGCCCCTCCCTCCGCTCCGAAGCCTCACACCGCACCACTCAACCTCTACGAGCACGTAGCACAGCCGCAGCCCGGCCAGGCAGGCCTCTAGCCGCCGTCCACGACCAGAGCTCGCCGGCGAACCTCGCAGCCCATCCACCCTGCTCTAGAGCCCCTCTAGCTCAACCAACCCCTCAGGCGCGTCCTTGGAGGTCCACTTGTGTCGCCTGGAAGTAGTAGAGCCCCTGGAGTCGCCCCTCGCCGTCGCCTTCTTCCTCTCCGGCAAGTCCCGACCGCCACAGCCGTTTGCGAGCTTGATTGCGAGCAGCTCCGGTCATCCCCCGACGAGCCACGAGTACAGACAGGTGCGCCTTGACCCCTTCTTCACTTCTATCCCTCTGGTTTCGCCCAAGATCCACTCCTCGCTGGCGTGAGCTCCTGCGGAGCACTGCCGTGCTCTATTTCTTCTCCCCCCTTTCTCTCATGACCGGTGGGGCCCGTTGTCAGCCTCTCCACTTGCACCCGAAGCGGTACGGGTGAAGGCGTATTCTGGCTTTACGCCATTGACGTCACCCCCCAAGGTTTTCTTTTTATTCAAATTAATTCAAATATTTGACCCAAACTTTGACTAGTGGTAACTTTTAGCCTATAAGTCAAAATGAGTTGATTCTTTTTGCATTGCGTTTGTTTCAGGGAGCTCTAGCAGCACACCAAACTGCGGATTCCTTGTTGTCTAGAATTTCTGGTGATTTTCAGAATGGTTCTTGATATTTTGTTGTGTTTTTTTAAATATTTTCAGAGGGAGAGACTTGTCTTGAAGCTATCCAGGAGGAGTGTGAACCTCCTCTGCACTAAGGCAAGCCACACCAACATTTGGATGGTGTCGTTTCCATATCTATGATTTTCCTACTTAAATATGAGCTCTTTTTCATGCATTTAAAATAGTTAAATAAATATGGATTAATGCTAGTTACTTTTTCATGCTTGAAATGCTTGTTTAAGTTACTGGTTGAATGCATGAACTAGTTTGGTCAAGTATAGTAAAGTTTTAACTTGATGAAAGTGCTTTGATAAATAATGGTAGTTTCTTTTTGATAATTGGATTTTCATATAAATGACAAGTTAACCAAAATGATGCATGATAATAACCAGTGTAGTAAAATCAGTGAGGTTTAATGATGAGTAGTGCAAGAAAGTCATTTTGATAAGGTTGATCCGTTCTTGTGAGCTGCATGCTTTGCATATCGAATAGTTGCATGATCATGGCATTGTATGAATTGGAGTGACTTTATTTTCAAGTTAAACCTGATGATAATCCAACTTGAATATAATGTTGAACAAGTCATGGTGCCACTGAATCGGGTTTTCCTCAGTGCGACCACATTTACCTTTATGGGGGGTCTTGATTCGGTCCTTTGTCGTGCATCTTGCCGGTGCCTCCAACGAGGGAAGGTTATGGGCGTGCGGTACCCTGGCCCAGTAAGAAGACATAACCTTGTGTGCCCGTTTGTTTTTATGGTACCTTGTCCCCGTTTGGGACCGTTTTGCCACGACGGTGGCCGTTGATGCCTTTGGTAGGCACAGGGCCACCCATGACTTAGCCCTGAGAGGGAGTTGGTCGGAGTGGCCGGGAGAGTGTCATGGCAAGGGAAGGGTTTCGTCGGAACGCCGTTTGTCCACCCGAATGGGAGTGCAAGGCCATGGGTTCTGTGGTGTGGGTAAAGTGCGCTACCTCTTCAGAGTGTATTTAATCTATTGATAGCCGCGTCCTCGGTTATGGACACAACTCAGGAGTAAGTCACACCATGGATCAACATTTATAATTAATCTTGTACACTAAGTAATTATTGTTGGCACTGGTTTTATGATCATTTGTGGGATCATGTGATGATCGTAAGTGATTGGTTTCAGTTGTGATCCGGGTATGATAACCGTTCGGTTACGTGGTAACCCGTCTGGTAAGCGAGTCCGAGGGACTCGGTGCACATGTTGGTTTCACCGCATCAGTAGTATTACTTGCATTGCATTAACCTGATTAATTGTCATGATATTGTTTGTCATTGTGCTTATGTTTGTTGTGAGCTTGCAAGTACATTCAATGTACTGACCTGGCGTGCCATGCCAGCTTTCAGGCAAGTCGTATCGGATTGGAGAGCTTCCCGCGTCTAGATCGTGTCCACATCGGTGTCCCTATATTATGGAGTTCCACTTCGTCATCATTCCGCTGTCGCGTAGTTTATGTGATCGAGGCCCCTTCATGTTCATTAAATAATGTATATACTGTTCAGCTGCACCGTGGGTGCTTCTTGGCCTTGTATCTCGATGTAATATCAGACTTATGTTTCCGCTAGCATTAATAAAGCGGTTGTTTCTATATCTTGTTGTTGTGTGTTGCCAGAAGACTTGATCTCTGGGCTGGCAATGTAAGGTAAACTGGTTGCTTTGAGCCGGGGTGCCACAAGGTTTGTAATAAAGCTTGGCCCAAATATGAAAATGTTTTTACTATGACATATATGCGCCATGACATGACACCATGCCAACTTTCATGACTTTCTGGTGAGTTTAGGATTTACAGGGATTTAAAACCGAGATTCTAAATGTTTGAGGACGAGCCAGGACGCTGGTACGGTTGTAATTCGTTCCCATTCCTGGCATTGGACCTAAACATGCACCCAAGGACACATGTATAATTTTTCTAGCCATTTTGGTTAACTGGAGCATGTATTTGAAGTTCAGATTTGAATTATGGACATTAATGCCTAGGAAACTCAATTAGTGTATAAAAAGGCCAAACGAAAGCCGTGTGCCTACCAAACCGTGGCCGATGCCACACGCAATCTGAGTCATGTGTTCTGATTGACCAGAACCCAAACCCCACGGATCGTTCGTCTACACCACTGGATGCTCCCAGATCGAACGGCAACCCTCAGCCCTTTCGACAGCACATGCAGTACATGGATAAGCACTGTGCGCATGCGTCGTGCTAGCTCACGCTTCCTTCTCTTGTACGTTTTGTAAGCAGGCTACCGTTTCCCGCCACTCCTCTCATCGGTTTCCCGCCTCTTCTCCCATCGGTTTCCCGCTACCAGTGTTAGTGCTCATTGAAGGCTAAGCGGTGACACACCAGCCATCGCACACAGTTTCTAAAAGAACAAATGTGCGTGATAGGAGGGAGTAGGCCCCATAGGATGACCAGCGTGAAATGCCTTAAATGCAAGGAGGCAATTCCTGTCAGCAAGGTGCAGCTTCCCATCCGCTAGCCTAGTCGAATAGAACGTAGAAGTTAAGCGAGCTCGGGCTAGAGTAGTCCAAGGATGGGTTACCCCATGGGAAGTTGCATATTATATAAACCTTGGGATCATCCTTGTTTTGCTAATTTGTATTTTTATAGGTTATTTTTTTGCTGTAAAATCAGCACGACTGCGCAAGCACGAGCAAAATGATGCAGATACTGGCTTAACTGTGTGTGATGCAAGTGCGCTGTAAAATCACCATGACTGCACAAGCGCGAGCAAATGGTGGAGGTACTGGTTTAACCGTGTGTGATGCAAGTATGCTATAAAATCACCACGACTGAGCAAGCGCGAGCAAAATGGTGTAGGTACTGGCTTAACCGTGTGTGATGCAAGTGTGCTGTAAAATCACCACGATTGCGCAAGCACGAGCAAATGGTGGAGGTACTGGCTTAACCGTGTGTGATGCAAGTGCGCTGTAAAATCACCGCGACTGCGCAAGCTAAAGGCGGGTGAGTTTATTTAGAAATAATGATGAACCGTGTGCGATAGACCAGCTAGCTAGAAATATAAAAACAAACTACCCGCCTTGAGCATTGCAAAAATTGGCGGTTCTGCCACTTTTCCTTATTATCATACACACATATTCTTATTGGACCGTGCGCGATCTTGGGCACTCCCGCCCCGCATCAATTCCTTTACCTAAATTTTAGTAGCCGTCGTACTTCAACTGTCGCCAACACTCCTCCAGCACTGACCTTATAGTAAAATTGCAGTAGCCGAGACATTTGAACCGTCGCCCTCCCTCGTCCACCACCATCTCCGGCCACCATTACTAAAATTTTCAGTAGCCGTGGCGTATCCTCAAACACCACAATCCCCCCACCACAGTCCCCCCCCCCCCCCGCCCCATCCCCCCTCGAACCCTAGCTTGCGGTCGCCGCCGGCGCCGCCGGCAACCCATGCTGGTCTGCTCGTTCCTCCTAGCTTAGGTAATAAAGTTCAGGTTACCCAGCGATTCCCATACCGTCGCCCCACTCCCCTGAGTTTTTAGATGAGGCCTGCGGTGTCCCTCTCCACATCCCCTGGTCCAGAATGTCGTAGCCTAAGCTCGACACGTATACCAGGAAGCCCGACGAGCGTTCGACCAAGAAGTGGTTTATCATGGCCTCTCTGGCGGACATTGGTGAGGTGGCCGCCGTTCGCCCCGACATGTCAATCCTGGGGCAGCACGTCACCGCGGAAGCCGGCGAAGATGTTGACTACGTTGCCATGTCGAAGGCTTCATGTCAGCGGGCTTGCGTATTATTGTATCTCGGGAAAGCTGGTTACGACATCAAGCTTGTCGACAGCGACGGCTTCACGTGGGTCATGTCACAGGTTACGTGGTCCATCCCCAACCCCTCTAGTTCAACCGCCGTCGATCTCTTCGACAGCCCTGCCGCTGATCTCCTCCACCAAGCGGTCAAGGATTTGCGATCCTTATACGCCATCGAGCCCATTTTATCATTTTTGAAGGACACGTTCTACGGCGGCGGCTTGGAATCCTCAATTGCTAAGCCAGATCTCATCGACCACGACCACGAGGAGGGCATCCACAAAGGTTCTTCCACCATGGGTCTGTGCTCTTCCAACTAGAAGGATCCCGTCCATGAAATGTGAGGCAACATCGTGTCAGCAAATCTTACCTTTTCTAGCTTGCCAACCCATACCCTTTGCTATAGTAGCATTTGCCGTGCGGTGCTATAATTGTGCCATGTTTAATTATTTCAATTATGCAAAAATGTATTGTTCAATAGGGCTATGTGATGTTTAAGTATGAATGGTCCACTTCAGTTTCACGAATGGCTATATTTTGTTGTTTATTGTGAGTAGATGCCTTGTTTATCTATGTTTGGTTGTTAGGTTGGTTGCAGTGAGCATTTTCCAGTTATCGAGCCGATGCCTTGTTTATATGTATTGTGTCTTAGTTTGGTTGTAGTGAGCATTTGTCCAGTTACCAAGCAGATGCCTTGTTTGTCTGTATTTGGTTGTTAGGTTGCTTTTTTTAGCATTTGTCTAGTTTTTAAGCAGATGCCTTGTTTATCTGTATTTGCTTGTTAGGTTGGTTGTCGTGAGCATTTGTCCAGTTTTCAAGCATATGCCCTATTTATCTTTATTTGCTTGTTAGGTTGGTTCCAGTGAGACTCTGTCTAGTTTTCAATGGCTATATTTGGTTGTTATACTGATCATTTATGCCTTCTTTATTTCAATCATTCACAATGTGTTGTTCATTATGTGCAAGTCAGAACTGTGCCGCTTGACTACATCAATACCAGTTTGAACGACTATATTTGGTTCCAATTATGCCTGGTGTAGTTAACACATGCCCTTTATTTTAGTTTTACACATTTATCCGGTGATGTTTAAGCATTACCTACGTTCTATTCATTTTCAACAATACCAGTTTGAATTGCAATATTTGATGGCTATTAAGCTTGCTGTCGGTAACATTGCCTTCCATTTTATATATTCTTTAATAGCATGTTGAAACCAACACATTCAAGCTATATTTGGAGATGATATTGTTTACCTTTGTTATATTTGTTTGATGTTAAGGTTGTCGTACTTATCATGCCTTTCCACTACTTATGCAGGACAACAACCAGAGTGGCCACCATTTTCCGCCGAGGTTAGCTTCATCGGCTTGTACTCCCCCAGCGTTCCATAGTGTAGTGCATATAGATGTAGGCTTGGACATTTGTTAGCTTCTAATATTGACTTGTTGCTTGTAGGTACATATTCCCTTGGCAAAGATCCACACATTGACCCTTTTTGCGTATGGAGCAATGAGATATTCATGAACAAGCATCAAGTGAGAAAACTGATAAGGATTATTAGCAAAAAGATACAAATGGTGGCAAGCAAATTATTTGTTTATGCTCTATCCAACACAGCAGTAAGCTGTAGGATGATAACTATAAACTCTGCAGCCTTCTCTTTTTACTGACCATAATGAGTTGTTAGACAACAATGTCTGAATCTTTTTCGTTCGCAGTGGTTCCCAAAGCCCACTCAAGATTACCTCGCAAAGTACATGATTGATGGACACACAATAAAGGTTAAAGTATTTCATCCAGACTACAATGAGCATCAAGAAGTCGTAATGAAGACAGCAAAGGATGGACGGGCAGCCATCACAAGGGGTTGGCCTAGAGTCGTGCGCGTATTATGCATGGAGGATGGCAAAATATGGGCATTCCGCTTCAGCTTCTCGAGCAACCAGAATGTCTTTCACCTCGCTCTTTACAGTCTTTAGTACAACTGTGGTTCATCATTTTTTACTTGATGCTTCTGTAGTTCTTCAGTATATGTACATGTGCATCGGGTTGTGCATTCGTGGTTGAACCAATATTTGTAATAAACCTGGTTGGAGAAGAAATAAGTGATTGCCTACTTTCAAATTCAAAAATGTGATTTTTAAATTAGGGATTAATAAGGGATTAATTAGGGATTACACTGCACACAGTTTGCAAAAGCGAAACGTCTGCGATAAACGTGGAGATCAGACACGTTTCTAGGATCCACTACGTGTGCGATCAATCTCCACCGCACACACGATCAACCAGGAAAAAACGTGTGTGATCAATCTCCACAGCACACATGATCAGCCAAGAAAAAACGTGTACGATTAACAACAGCATCGCACACAGTTCTTTCATATTAAATGTTTGCGATAGACACCTTATCACACACGCTTCGAAATTATTGACTGTTTGTGATATTGTGCGCATCGCAAACGTTTGGTACTTCTTAGATTAACTGTGTGAGATGTACATACTAACGGAAACATATTCCTTGGATGGACTGTGTGGAATGTACATACGAACGAAAACGTTTAGCAGGAGTGGGATGTACTTACGGCCGGAAATGATTTTGCCTGTATAATTGTATTTTTGAGCACTACTGTACGTATGACCCTATTTGCTCGCTCGCCGGTCGCGCACGACCTCATTTGCCGAGCATGTGTGCCAGGAGGGCATATCACCGACGGTTTCTGAATCCTGTGGGAAGGACCCCCTATCGCCCACACTCATTTGGCGACGGTTTCAAATGCCATCGCGAAAAGGGGTTAAAAACCGTTTGTATAGCACCAACGTGTATCAGTGATTGTTGGGATGTGTGTATCTTAGTTATGCAGAGGCTAGGTGTAATACTTAAATCTTTTGAGTAATAAAGCGCCCTTTTTAGAAAAATAGGTATACTCCAAGCGGCCAACACATAGACTGAGTCCATGAGAGCACAAAACTTAATGTTGCATGGCAGCGCTTCATGGATATACAAAATTCTAACATATAACTTACGTGTTTGGATTAGTGTTGTATAGCTAGGAAAAATAGGTAGTAGCTTATAGCTATTTAGTAGTACAAAAAAAGAGTGCAATTTTGAAAAAAAGTGAAGGATAAACTATATAGATATGCTACATGCGCCCAACAAATATACCGTGCCTATGAGAGCACACAAATGTAATACGAAGAATTAACTGATGACACTTGAACTCATGTTGCATGGATATGCTAATGTAAAAAAAATATAACTTATAACTTACATGCATGGCATGCTGATGTGGCATGATTGGATTGCTAAAAAAATAGGTAGTGGCTTGTGTCACGATTAAACGCTCAGACTTAGAATCCACTAATGCATGTTGCATGGTAGAGGATTCTCATAGATCCGACGGATGCTAGTGGAGCTAGCTAGTAAATCTGACGGCTACAACAATTTCCATGGTGTCGACGCATGTATGTTGAGATAATTAGAGGTAGTGAGAATCACTATTTTGTTAGCCGAAACCGGTATTTTCAATTATAATAAAAGCACAAAGAAAACAAAGTCTCAAGTACAGTTAACCAATGCCCGCTCTAGGAAACATAATAAAACAAAAAATTTATTCTGGACCTAACATGTGAGTAATCCAAATCCTGATATTTTCTGCCTTCATTGCTTTAGCTCTCAACTCTGATGCTCATAAACCCTCTTTGAGGTAGAACTCCCATGTATTGAGATGAGGTGGTGCATATCTGAAGATTTTGTCATTAATGACCGACCAAATGCCCCAGCAGCTCATGATGATTATGTCAAAAGCAATCTCTGGTGGTAGTGAGCATAGGGCTAGTGATATCTCATCATGAGGTGAAACCCCTCTTTGCTTATCTGGAGTGATCAGTCCCCAACATGCCATGGCAAATGGACAGTCCCAGAAAAGATGCAGGATTGTTTCTTCAGTGTGATGTGATCATAATGCACAATTGTAGTCTGGTAAATACATGTTTTTGTGATGAAGCAAATTCCTTGTGTTTACTCTGTCCTGATAAAGCATCCAAAAGAATATCTTATGCCTGAGCCTGCATGAGGAGCTCCAAATGTGCTTGGAAATGTTATGGTGAATCTCTGTTTCTTTAAGGGCTCGATACATCCTCATGGAAGAATAGTGATTATAGTTCCAGGTGTACTGCCATCTGTCTTGATCATTTTTTTTCCCTCTGGAGTTGAGGTCTTGATTCAAAGCATTGAATTGTTGATATGCCTGTAGAGATAGGGGTCTATGAAAAAGATGGCTGATGTCCTGATGCTCCATCACCTGGGATAAAGTAATATTATCTACCATGGCAAATGAGAAAAGCTCTGGGTAAGTGAGAGAAAGTGGTCTTCCCATCCAATTGTCAGACCAAAAGAGAGCTGTGTCTCCCACCCCTGCTTTGCAAATGGCATGACTTTTATAAACTGGCAGTAACTTGCAGATCTCCTTCCACCAAAATGATCCAATTGTCGTGTCACCTGGCAGAGCAGATTGATAGTATGTCTCCCATATAATATGCACCCATGGAATATCTTCTTTGTTTAGGAATTTGTGTGAAACTTCATCAAGAGTGCTTGGTTATGAGTGCCAATGTCCAGGACTCTTAATCCCCCATGTTATTTTGGTTTGCATACCTTGTCCCATGAAATAAGTGGAGTCCCAGACTCAAGAGTGCCAAATGTTTCCAGAAACATTGCTTGAGGTAAATGTTGATTTGTTTAACCACTGCTTTGGGTAAATAGGATATAAGATACCTTATACTAGATTTCTTATTAATATGTAAATGTACCTTTGTAAGACATTTTTTTAGTATGAGCTCGTTTGTGTTGGAGTTTCTATTAGCATGATGTCACTCTTGTTGGTATCGGGGGCATCTTTGATTCTTTGGATTCTCAAAAATCATGAATATGAAAACATGAGATTGTGGTAGCATGTCCTTTTCAATCCTATGGGATTAGAAAACTACAAAAAAATGAATTATGGAACAAAGGAATTGTAGCAAGAGGTCTGAGTGGACGAAATTTCTCTCTCTAAAATAGAACGCAAAGGAAACATTAGGGAAACTTACTATGGGTTCTAATCATGTGAATCAGATGACCAATGTAGGAACTTAATGATTTGAGTCCACCAAAAATCCCATGGGATTCCTTTTAATTAAAGGACCCCACATTGTTTCTTGGTATGGTCCATAGTAACATTGATTCCTCATCCCTTGTCCAAGAAACATTCATGCAAGCAAGCCAGATGAATACTTCAACTTCTCTTTTGCTTAATTGAGTCTAAATCTCTGCCTGCCATTAAATAAGAAGAACCATGTTCAATTAGTTACTGTAAAATGGAACAAATAATACTAATAGGGCCAAACCTACTCAAACATCAACACCACATGCCCGTGCTCATGCCCACTTGAATGCAAATGCCACAGGGCCAAGCCCACTCAAAACCTGAAACAACAAAGCCACACCCACTTTCACCAATGGAGCGGAGAAGGCTACATGAGGACGCCAACCACATGAACACAAACGAGCAATGACCCACTCCACCGAACTAGGAGGCCTCCTATGATTGTTGGAGAGAAGCCGACCGGGAAGCTCTTGCGAAGGTGAAGATGCCTACATTTTGTAATACCCTATGCCGAATGTGACAACAGAAGCGTTAGTGACCAACACTGAGAGCAACATCATGTACCATACAACACAAGGTTAGGCACTATCAATGCCGCCTGAACTCTTAGAGTTGCCATCTCGTCTTCCCTCAACTCCATCACTCTATGCAAGGTCCACAAGATCATCTTCCAGGGTCGACACCATGACACCCGCAACCCAAGCTCCGCATGACAGTCACCCACACACCATGACTTATGCACCACACATAGCTTCAAATTGCCCCTATAGAGTGCGTTGACTGAGCCAACACAATAACTTCAATTAGCGAAACATCATGAAGGCACCACCATGACCGACACCAACCCAAGGTCAATGATAAGCTTCCACCCAACTCTCCTCCTCTACAAAAATCCCAAACTACCTGACAAGGTCAAGACAGGTCAACCTATGTTGGTTGAAACTAGAGTAGGAGGACCAACATGCACAACCACGTTCTCTTCTTCGTAGGATAGCGCCACCAAGACAAACATGCCAAAGAAAATGCCAGACTTGGAGAATTAGATCTAAGAACGCACCATCCTCCACATGCCTCCCGACGATACAAAAAGGCACAACTAAATTGAGGGCTAGGTGGCACGCCAATGCTGACGCCGTCATTTCGTCACCCCTAATTGGTGAGCAAACCCTAAGTTTATTCCTAACCCTACCACTAACAGGCTGAAGCACCGGGGTCCTCGCTCCACCCAGCATAAGAGTGACATACGGAGGGAGAGGAAGGACCGCAACCTCGCCAGGGAAGAGGTAGATTGACTATCATCCTGTCTATAGGTCATGGGAGCATGGAGAAAAAATGGATTCAAAGCGGTATACCCGGGGAAGGGTTCAAGCTAATAAGTTTAAAAAGTTTTATGTGTCTAATAGGAATTGTTTTATGTATTGTTTAATTTCTAATAAGAATTATCTTATAGTTCACAGTTCAAATTTGACCAAGTATATTATTAAATGTAAGGATCACCGCAACATTACTTTGGGTGTCAAAGAATAGAACCTTAGAAAATACTACATGTTTTTCCTTTGAATTAAGGGGTCTTACCCAATTTCATTTTTGAAACTGATAATACAAAATAGTTAAGGACCGTATATACCATAGGTTTCCAGGGTAGACTTATTACAAGCATATGACCAATCTCCAGTTGCTCACGTCATCCAACAATACCAAAAGCAAATTAACTTCTCAACAAAGAGCAATACAACAAACACTATAAGAGCAAAAGATAACTATGTCATGTAATAGTAAGGGACATTCGATTATCCTTGATAGCTTGCTGTAACACCACGAGCAAAGCCACCGGTTTTCGATCGTTACATGTGACCGAATCTAATAAAACTGGCCTTATAGACCAACACTAGTCTTTCTGCACACTTTGAGGTTCTTTGCAAATGGGCTCTCAGGAAAGAAGGGAACCCTTGTTGATATGAGTCTATAATTCTTATTAAGTCAGGATGTCACACACACACCTCAAAGGAACCATCATCCTTGTCGGCCCAGCAAGAACATTCCCCCTTAGGACATATCTATGCACGCCAGTGCCAGCATCCACATGTGGCACAACAAGCCTCCCGCGCCATGTGCATGTGTGCGCCAATGACCTGCACATGCCTGTGTAACCGCGAGGGTCGGCTCTGATACAATTTGTAATGCCTCGTCCATAGTCATTTGTTGTTGGTCGTTACGCCTAGCGGGATCTAGACTGGCCCTACACCAACACTAGTCTTTTTCGCACACTTTGTCCTCACTCGTGCACATCTGAGATCAACCTCCTAGCCGGTCAACCCTCCTCAAATTGCTCCAAGCCAAGCAAGTTAACATTTTAGGTTCCTTGTGAACAACCTCCCAAAAAAGAAGGAACTCCTTGTTGATATGAGTAATCTATTGTTCCTATTAAGTCAGGATGTCACATTCGACTCCAGGCAACAATCCGCAGGATGATTGGCGCCCACCATTTCTTCTTTCCGAACACATCAAGTGCTACTAGTCTACCAAATAGCCCACAGATTAGCGAAAGTGTTAGTCTAATTTGAAGCACAAATGCATCCGCATGAAAAGTAAATTCCGAAAAATAGTAAAACAATTTTAAAAAATCATAAATTTATTTATGGGTGAACGTCAACAAGTTTTCTAACATTCTGCAAATTTCGTCATGAAAAGACATCTGTAGAGGTGTGTGTGCCAAAAACACAAAAATGAGTGCTCCAAGATGCGTCTTTTTGAGCCTCGGGTTTTGTTTTGTTTTGTACAGGCCACCATGGATGTTATTTCAAGGTCAAAATTGGCATGATGTTAGAACATTTGCTGATGTTCATCCTCAAATTTTTCCAGTTTTCTAATTTTTTTTACTATTTTTTTTACATTTACTGTTCATATAGATGTATTTGAGCTCGGGAGCAGATAATCCATGTCCACGGATTAGTAGTTACTCCCACTGCTGCATGTGTTAATTAAATCATGAAGAGAATTTTTATTTTATTTTATAGAAAAGGAGGATGTACCCTCGGCCATTGCATCTGGACGATGCATACAATCATATTATTAATTATTCATAAAGACCATACAAGATGATACATCAATAAACCTGAAGCCATCATCTTGGCAACACCGTTGCTACTCCTATGCCCTTGATGAAGGCGTGCCGAATGTCCGGGCCTAATACCAAACAGACATTGCACTAAAGCCTAACATCTAAAGTCGGGTGTCCCCTCCAAGCCACTACGTGGATTGGGTCCCACACCGGTCAGGCACACTCCCAGTGAGCACCGCACGCTGCAAAGGTTGTCACCTCCATCATCCCCCGGTCCATCCTCAGAGCAAAACTTTTGCACCGACCTTGCCAGCCCTCTCTGCCATCAACACCACCATGACACCAGACAGCTTCCTCCTCCTGCGCGAGTTCATCTCCAAACGCGCCCATCGCCGAACCTCCGTGGCGCCATGCCGCCAGGATCCGCCATCGGCCTCGCGATAGATGTAACACCGCTCCTCCTCTTGTCCCCTCCAGCCAGCGCGTGATCCAAAATGATGCCCCCAGGAGGGACAACGGCATCGAATGTGCCATCGTCGTCCAATCCGGTAGACCCAGATCTAGGGTTTTCCCCGGAGCTCACACCGTCGCCGCTGCTGGAGCCACGCGGCGCCCACCACCCATAGCATCTCTCGCCCGACCATCTGAGCCTCCCAAGACGGCGCCTCCATGGAGGTTACGACGCGCAGGGCGCCGCCGCGACCCAATCCAGACTGAATTTTGGACTTTTGTCCGAGAGGGAATCAGATGTGGATAGGAGGGGCCTCGGTTTCGCCTCCAGGGAGGGTAACGGCGTCGAGGGACGCCGCCGATGCCAGGCCGGACCAGCCGGCCAAAGTTTTCTCCGGTCCCCAACCTATATCATCCAACCTCCGACTGTTCATGAATAGAAAATAGCCCACAGATTAGTTTTTCGTTTGAGAAAAGCCAACAGGTTAGTAGTTACTCCTACCGCTACACGTGTTAAATCATGAATAGAAAATAGCCCACAGATTAGTAATTATTAAATCATGAACAAATTGCAGAGAAAGTTCGGGTTCTTCCTATCATGTCTGTGTGTAGGAAAGCAAATGCGCACCACTTTGGGGAGAAAATTCTAGATTATGCGTGACAATGATGGCAGGGACTCTTGATACTCGAGTTGCAACGCACTTATACTAGTTATCTGCTTCAAGGGGGACTTGCTGTGGAAGCAAGGTTCGAATCTACACTTGTTGTGTTGCAATGGTTCTGACGAGTGTTAACCTGTGCTCTGCTCACCCATCTGCTGTTTCTTCCTGTATTTTACTAGCTCTATTCATCAGTATTAATCTACACTTGTTGTGTTGCAAATGTTATGGCGAGTAGTATTGTATTTATCGCTCACCACCTGGCACATCTCAATATTAATTGCTGTCAAATCACCAGCAGCATCACCACATCATTATCACCTGCCCCAGCCCGTGCTCAGCACATCGCCGTTGCTTCCGTTGGTGGTCGACACAGGTGCATGCCAGTATATTCTACTCCCCATTTTAAAATATAATGTGTTCGCGTTTTTCGAGGTCCAACTTTGACCATAAATTTAACCAATGAGACTGACTGCGGTGGGAGAAAAATTTATATAATTGAAAACTTCTTTTGAATACGAATTCACCGGTATAACTTTTGCTCCCGCCGGGTCGGTCTTGTTGGAAAGTTGAAGCACGGGAACGAGAGGAAGCATTATATTTTGAAATTGAGGGAGTACAGTTTTTAGTGGTGATCTTCCAATTCTACTGCGGCCACTTTGTGGACGCCAAGCGTCTTTATATACCCATCACTCCTCTCCACCCTCACCTCTCACCACTGCACACAAGTCCTTGGACTGAAGTGGTCACCTCCTCCTCGGCTCCACCATGCTTCCCAGGATCCAGAAAAGCATCTTCCATCTCGGAGAGGAGGTTAGTTATGGCCACCCCGGTGCTGATCACCATGGAGATGACATCGTTGCCATCCGGCAGCACCTCGGGGGACACACCCAAGGCCGCCGGCTGCGGCGAGGAGGGCGAGACCCCGCTGACGTCGTCGTCGGGCTGCAGATCCTCGTCCAGCACCACCCGCAACCGTGTCATGTCGTTCTCAAGCAGATGGTCAGCTCGCCGCCGGCCCGCCGCCGCTTTTCTGGCAGCTTCTGGGGGGCCTGCTTCCTGTGCCGGAGGGAGCTCAGTCCCGACAAAGACGTGTACATGTACAGGTACTACTGCAGCCTACGTGCAAGCTCGTGATCTGAAGTTTTCAACCGCTGAGGCTGAGGCAGCATCGATCGGAAGGCTTCGTGGTTGGCCGCTTGGCGCATGACTGATAGTTTGTTATGCTTACAGGGGTGACCAGGGGTTCTGCAGCGAGGAGTGCCGGCGGCAGCAGATCTTGTCGGACGAGGCGAGAGAGCACGAGGCCATGATCAGCAAGGAGCGTCGAGGTCTGGTTCACCGTCGTCACCACCACGGGCCACGCCCGGCGCCGCCGGTGGCGATCCGGGGCGCGCCGAGGAGATTACTGGCGGTAGCCTAGCCTGATTATGCATAATAATGCATGCACGAACATGGCATCCATGAACAAATCGATCAAGAACCTATGATGCTGGAAAGTTAATTACAAGTAATCGAGGGGCAAATCAAGGAAACCAATATGCGTATTTGCATGTATGGCGAGGTGAGGGTGAGAAACTGAGAATCTTGAGATGGTATGAATATGGTAGAGAGACGTTGAAGCAGGGTGCATGTTTTTTCTTCAGGCTGGTTAGTTCAGATCTGTAGTCATGATGCAACAAATGTAATCTGCTCCAGGCCGCCTGTTAATATATGTGCACATCCGGTTAATTCTAGATGGGAGAAAGTAAAAAAAAAAAAAAAAAATTGGTACACGAAAATTTGGTGGCATGATGCCGCAAAATACTGTATTTGTGATCAAGTGTTAAACTCGTGGTGTAATCCTGAACACAAGTTAGTCGTACGTGGATCTCAAGGTGCTAGAATTTGCTATGCCAAGAGGAAGCAAGGGATAAAATGATGCTGTGGCATCTAGCAGCTTGATGGGGAGCACAAATGGCACCAGAATGGAATCTTCTCTGGAGCTAGAAAACGACTAAGAGCATCTCCAATAACATGTGTATATTTGGATGTCTATATATTCATATAGACAATGGTCTAAAAAGATTCCCTCATATACACATCCAGTTTTACATCAGAACGTCTATATACAGGGACCATGACAGGTGGGCCGTTGCTGGGGGGAGGAAGAAATTATGACTACAGCTGAGTTTAGACAACGCCTTCACATTGTCCAGGCGTGGACATTGTCGAGGTCGATTTAGAGGATGTGTATATTTGGACAACCATATAGACAAGCTGTTGGACGCTTGTTTTGGGCTCACGTCGTAAAATACGAGTATAGACATCCATATAGACAAGCTATTGGAGATGCTCTAACAAAATGAGAGGGACCAGCTAAAGGACAAGGACCGCCTCACTTATTTATTTATTTATTTATTTTGTGGGGGATCGACAGAGATTTACTAATTGGACATACATCGTTCAAATTACAGAACTGCATGTATGTAATTTTAGAAATGTTAGACCAAGTATTAGACCGCGGATCCCGTCGGTACAAAGATAGTGAAGAGCGTTTGGGATTCATCCTAACAGCTCTTTTGGCATGGCACGGTGGGGTGGAAGCCCTCCTCCATGCTCTAGTGGTGGCGCCCTTCGGCAGTAGCCGGTGCGCCAGGATACACCGTGGTGGCAGTGCGGTTGTGGATGATCGCCGGATCTGGGCGGCCAGCTCCGAGGCTTTGAAGGTGGTCTAGCATATGCACAGGTTGTCGGTTGGATGTGTTCTTGGGACGGATCGGGGTGAAAACTTGGTCTTTGACCGGTGGCCGGAGCCGGTGATGATGACACCCTTGGGCGTCGTTTCGTTCATAAATGCATCATCGAGGTGAGCTCCCAACTCCTCGCGCTACCTCCCGGGGAAACCCTTGATCAATTGATCATATGATGGCGGCGCTCTTGTGTCATTCCCTCTCTGGGGCGTCATTCTTGAAGGTGTGCATTGGCTCAAGGGACCGGTGGATGGTTTTAGCGGTGGAGCGGCGTTTCATGTCATGCATCGATGATGTGAAGTATCGGCAGCATGGCGCAGCAGGGTCTCGGCGACGGATGTATGATGATGGACGCGCGAAGGGAGGTGGCGTTGTCAAGTGCCGTGGCAACGTCGACGGTAGGCTTGGCAAGGTCGATGCGTCAGTACCTGCTCTGAAGATGGATCGGTGGAACACCACTATGGCGGCCTCTGAGAGTGCGCCGGACCGGTGCGTGCCCCAGACCCGACAAGAGGCTTGGTTGGGGCCTCCGGCTTTAGATGTTAGGCTTTGATGCAAGGTCTATTTGGTATTCGGCTCGAACAATCGGCACCCTTTCATCAAGCGGATAGGAGTAGCGAAAGATATTGTTAAGATGGTGGCTTTAGACTTACTGATGTATTACTTTGTAAGGTCTTTATAAATAATTAATAAAATGGCTACATGCATGGCCCAAAACAGAGATCCGGGTCATCCTCCTTTTCAAGATAAATAAATAAAATATTAAACCAAAGGCAGATATCCAAGCTTTACTAGAAAGTTAAGATAAAGGAGTTGCCGGGAGTGCGGCGTTTCTGCTCCCGAACTCATCTGCACCCCCCCCCCCCCCCCCGAAAAATTAAAAATAAGTACTAAAAAAACATTTTTTTGTGTGGTAGATAAGTTTATGCGTGAGGTGCGCTTCAAGTTTCAACTCATTTGGACATCTGAGCAACTCTCGGCAAAAAAGATAAATTCAGGGTCTGTAAAAAAATTTACTGTTCACACACTGTTCTAACCCGATTTTTTTTCTGAGAGCTGCTCAGATGTCCAAATAAATTGAAATTTGGAGCGAACCTTACGCATATAATTGTCTATCACACGAATAAAATTGAATTTTATTGATTTTTTTAGTATTTTGTATTGTTTTTTCTGACTGGGTGCAGATGAGCTTGGGCACCGAATTGGTTTTTCGAGTTGTAGGCTTGTATAGTAGGACCATGTTTTACTTAAGGGCAAGCAACTGGGCCAGGATCAACTATCTTACTACTACTACTTTCATGGGCTTTGCGGGCCCATCCGTGTTAACAAAAACTACTTTCATGACAGAAAAGAACGACCGTATCTGTTATCTGTTTCCGTAGTGCTGTATGAATAATATCCAGTAGTTTTCTTAATGAGTGAAAAATATCTGGGTAGGTTTCTTAATGTTTTCAGGCTTCCTTCTGCTGTTGGAGATAGCACTGCACCGTAGATTCAGTGCGCCAGTGTCTAACTGAATCACATATTCAATCAGGGACATCTTTTTTTTTGGAGGAAAAGGAAGCCTTATTTTATAAGCATGTTTATGCCAATCATCTGGTAAAGCCACCATTTTCAGCATAAGGATGTTAAGCGAAGGATCACTCGTACTAGCTCGACAGTCTGTTAAACTAGTCTCCCATACCAGCACAGTTCTTTATTGGTGAGGCTTAGTCAAGTACTACCTCCGTCTGGGCTTATTGGGCCGGAGGGCATCGTAGGCACGTCCAATCTTTAAGGCTGCTCGTTGAAGAAAGGGAGCAACTAATTAACGAGCGCTCCTTCGGGAGGCTCGCAACGATCAGCGTCATTTGGCGCACACAGCCATTCGCCACGTGTCGCGCTCTGGACGCTTTCTCCGAATTTTATTTTTTTTATTTTTACGCACGCGTTTTCGGCTTTTTAAACGTTTTGGTTTTCTACCGGTCTTCCCTAGCTTTTCGACTAAATTTTTTTTTCAAAAAAAATAATTTTTTTGTGCAAAAAAATGCATTTTTTTCGCGAGAGTCATGGTTTTGTTTTCGCGAGAGGCACGGTTGTGCTTTCGCGACAAGCACGGCCGTGTTTCTTGGAAACGGGAAAAAAACGTGTTTTCTAAATTTTTTTTCTTTCGCGAGAGGCACGGTTTTGCTTCCGCGAGAGGCACGGTTTTGCTTCCGCGAGAGGCACGGTTGTGCTTTCGCGAGAGGCACGGGCGTGGCTCTTTCGGAAAGGGAAAAAACATGTTTTTTTTTCTTTCGCGAGAGGCACGGTTTTGGTTTCGCGAGAGGCACGGTTGTGCTTTCGCGAGAGGCACGGGCGTGCCTTTTTTGGAAAGGGAAAAAATGCGTTTTCTGTTTTTTTTCTTTCGCAAGAGGTACGGTTTTGCTTCCGCAAGAGGCACGGTTGTGCTTTCGCGAGAGGCACGGCCGTGCCTCTTTCGGAAAGGAAAAAAAACGCGTTTTCTGTTTTTTTTTTCTTTCGCGAGAGGCACGGTTGTGATTTCGTCAGAGGCACGGGCGTGCCTCTTTCGGAAAGGGAAAAAAACCCGTGTTCCCGGTTCTGTTTTTTGTCGGTTTTTTTCGTCCGGTTTTTTCATGAAAAAAAGTTCGTCAAAACCTATCAACATGTGAACTAATTTTGATGATCTCGACGCGAGGAATCCAACGGTGAAAGCGGTTCGAGATTTGAACGCACGGTTTAAGAGATAAAACGTTTTGAATAAACGGATCTACGGAAAAAGGGAAAACTCCCAGGTTGCGACAAGTGGCGCACATGCAGCGCGCCACTTGTCGCAATCTGGGAAAGTTGGAGTGATCTACGTAATGAGTACTCTTTAATTAGTGATTTCGTTGAAGAAAACTGTTCGTTTTTCTTCTCTTTTTTTTTTGTCTGGAATTCCATATTTGCTGTATTATGCAGCAAACTGCCAGCTCTTCGCACATGACGAGCGCTTGAGCGAACCGGGATGGGTCGGCCCATTTGAATAGATAGTGTGCATGTAAAGAATGCACTATAGTAGGTTCCTGAGCGGTTTTTTCTGTCTCCTTTTTTTTCTTCTGTATTTTCTTTACTGGTTTTTTTGTTTATCTTACATTTTTCATTTACCTTCTTATTTTCTATTTTTATTTTTCTCAAACAAATCTCATTTTAAAATGATAAAAGACAATTCAAATTTTAAAATAATATTATTTTTTTAGTTTTTTTAATATCTGTGTTTCCTAATGTTCTTCGGAATGAAAAACATGTTCCCATTTTCAAATATTTTTCGAAGATTTAAAAATGTTTGGGAATTCTCAAAATATGTTTTATTTTTAAAATAACTTCACAAATTTTAAAATATTATTGTTTTTAAAAGTAGTTCGTAGTTTAAAAACATTCCTGTTTCTCAAATATATTCATAAATTTGGAAAAATATATCCGTGTTTTCATTTTTAAACAAATTTATCAAATAATTCCAAATTTATTGAAAAAATGAGTTTTTAAACAATATACTGGTTTTTCAAAATAGTTCACAAAATTCAAAATATTATATATATTTTTTTGTAAATCCATGTTTCAAAAAATGTTCAGGTTTAAATATGTTGGAAATTTTGAAAAAATGTTCATGTTGTCATAAAAATCAAAGATTTGAAGAAATGTTAATTTAAATAAATGTTCACTTTTTTAATAAATGTTCGCATGTACAGAAATTTGTTCAATTTTTGGAAAATGCGTTCATGTTACCTAGAATGTTCCTGTTTCAAAAATTATTTGATTTTTTAAAATTTACATTTTCAAAAAACTGACCGGGAAAACATGTGCTATAATTAATTTTTTAGTTTTTTTAATATCTGTGTTTCCTAATGTTCTTCGAAATGAAAAACATGTTCCCATTTTCAAATATTTTTCGCAGATTTAAAAATGTTTGGGAATTCTCAAAATATGTTTTATTTTTAAAATAACTTCACAAATTTTAAAATATTATCGTTTTTAAAAGTAGTTCGTAGTTTAAAAACATTCCTGTTTCTCAAATATATTCATAAATTTGGAAAAATATATCCGTGTTTTCATTTTTAAACAAATTTATCAAATAATTCCAAATTTATTGAAAAAATGAGTTTTTAAACAATATACTGGTTTTTCAAAAATAGATCACAAAATTCAAAATATTTTATATATTTTTTTGTAAATCCATGTTTCAAAAAATGTTCAGGTTTAAATATGTTGGAAATTTTGAAAAAATGTTCATGTTTTCGTAAAAATCAAAAGATTTGAAGAAATGTTCATTTAAATAAATGTTCACTTTTTTAATAAATGTTCGCATGTACAGAAATTTGTTCAGTTTTTTTTTGAAAATGCGTTCATGTTACCTAGAATGTTCCTGTTTCAAAAATTATTTGATTTTTTAAAATTTACATTTTCAAAAAACTGACCGGGAAAACATGTGCTACAATGTTTTTGGTTCACAAAAATGTTTTGGTTCACCATAGTGCTTCAAGATCACACTATAGTCATCCAAAAGAAAAAAGTTATCCAACAATGATGAATTAATGGTCATTCGAATTCGCTCATGCCTGTTTGAATTGGGCCATTGTGATGCTAAGAGCGTCATATAGGGGCTCCCCGTTTTCCTATTGTTCGTTTAACGTAAGGGCATCTCCAACATAGGAGCACTTAAGTTCCTGGACATGAGTGCATGCACAAGCGTCTGATCGCCAACGGCAATGTTTTGTGCATGTTTTTTTTAAAGGAAACTGCTTCATTTCATCCGGATGCAAATACGCTCGCGGTAGCCGCTTCGTGCGCTCGCCAGGTGTCTCGTGGGCCTACGCACCCGTCAGTCTCCCTCGTCCTTATCTTGAACACCGCTCAGCCACTCATTTCTTCCCCAATCCACCGAGTGTACCCATCTCTCCCCTATTCTCTCTCTGCAACTGACTGGACCTCGCCGGTGGGGGCTTGCTCCTCCCTTGTACCACCGTCGTTCTGCAAGCCAGACCTGCGACAGTCGTCGACATGCTGCGAGCAATGTTGCGACGGAATCTCGGCTGTGACGACGGCTCGGGCTGCGACGTTGTGCTGCGAGCAAGTGCTACATGGTGTCGCCATGCTGCGGGGTAGTGCTGCGACGGTCGTCGACATGCTGCGAGCTAGTGCAGCGTCGTCCGCTCGCTGGAGGCATCAACTGTTGCGACATTGCTCGTTGGAGGGAGCACCTGTGCTGCGATGCCACTCGCCGGAATCATCGGCTGCTGCAAGGTCGCTCGCCAAAGGGAGCACGGGTGCTGCGAGGCCGCTCGCCGGAAGCATTGGTTGCTGCAAGGTTGCTCGCCGGCGGGAGCACCGGTGCTGCGAGGCCGCTCGCTAGAAACATTGGATGGCGAGGTGATGATGCACGCTGCTGACGATGTTGCGAGTATGCGGCCGTCGAGAGGATGTGCAGTGAGAAAGATGGCGTGTGCTACTTCCTATTTGCATGTGCGAGGAATACATCGTGCGGGAGGAGAAAAAAGGCGAGAAAGAAGAGATCAAACGGTCAATTGCAAGCTCATCGGACGGCTGAGAAGGCGGTTGTTATTTCAACTCCTATATCCGGCTGCCGCCTAGCATGCGCCTTTTTAAAATGTATGACTCTTCACTATGCATCGATGCCAGGAAAAAAACTAGGAATCACTCAAAAACTACAAAAATAGTTGGGACTTAATCCCTAGACCCAAGCCTAATTGTTTGCATTGTACTGCCGTAAGTTTTTTTGGGGAGTAGAACCAGGATTTATTAATCAAAAGCCACAAAAGGTGGGATACAAATTTGGTCATGGGGTTTGCTAAACCAAATGTGGCGACCCGGACCTCGCGAGAGGGCGAACCTGGCTAAACTATGCGCCTCCCGATTAGCAAGATGACTTTGAAAAGAAAACTTCCATTGGTAATGACTCGAACTAGAGTTGATCTCGCTGATGGTGGCACCATATCTTCCACTTGACCTTCTTGTAATATCTCAAACTACCTGCTTGCAGTCAAAGGCAACCAACAAAATTCTGTAAAAGTAGATCTGCGAGAGCAATGGCCGTCTTGCATGCTATTGCTTCCAAAGTTGCTGGATCTTCAACACCCTCAATGACTAAGGCTGAACTGCCCAAATAATTTCCAGCACTATCTTTGCTGACCGCCGCAGCAAATCCTCCTCTCCCTGGCCTTAGTGTTGCATCAACATGAAGTTTGGCAAAACTTGCAGGAGGGGCCTTAGGGCGGTTTGTTGCTGGAGCATTCTGTGTGGTGCGAGTTGTGGTGTTGCTAGTCTATTTTCTGCTGATAATTTGGGGATCATCCAAGAACTATTTGATAAGAGAGTGAACCGCTCGGGGGCTCTGAGAGATCCCCTCATGGATAACCATGCGACGAGCCGACCAGATTGACCAGAGGGTGACCGACAAGAGGACAAACATGTCATGCGGTAGTACATCCATTAATTTAAACAACCACTGTTTTGCATTTGGCTCCTCAATAGTCGTCATTTTATGTGCTAACTCATCATCCACAAGTGCCCAGATACATCTTGATAATGTGCACTGTATCAATGAGTTCTTCCATGATTCTGCCATGCCACGTAGGCTGCAAGAGCTGGTATTCAACATGTGTCTATGTGCTCTTACATCCTCCGTTGGCAAAGAGTGTTTGGACAGTCTCCAAAGGAACATACGCACTTTTGACTGGATCTGAGTCTCCATGGTTTCTTCCATGCCCCTTCTTCCAGATTAGTAGATGATGCTCATGGTGAACCATCCAACTAGGCGTCACGGCTTTGCTTGGTAGACACCAACATTCTGTATCCAACTAGGCGTCACGGCTTTGCTTGGTAGACACCAACATTCTGTATGCATATTTTACACAAAAATTACCGTGTCTCGAAATTCTAGCTCGAGAAGTCGTCCACATTCCTAGTGCAAAGAGGGATTCCTAGTATCACCTTCGCATCCATTGTCATAGAAACTTCATTAATTCTCTGAATATTCCAATACACCTCGTGCACGACAGCGGGAAACTATGGATCGTGCTTGACCAGTTAACTTAATTTGATGATACACCGCCCCTTGGAAGGAGGACTGCAAAGTCTCTTTTACCGGTGTTGGGAGCTACCGGCTACTCATCCACCGTTCACGTGCTTTACGATGTGTGTCTAAGCGGGACCCATTCACATGTATAATCATGTATTTAGGCAGTTAATTTTTTGTATATAGTCAAATCATCGCCAGATAAATAGGGCCCATGTTAGGAGTGGCAGCACTTTTTGCAGCGGGATGTATGCATGCATGCAACATCTCTCCTCTCTCTCAAACAAGTCCATGCATTTTATTTTTGTTTACATTTTTAGATGGCCGATATTTTTTACAGCATTATTCTATTATTTAAAATTTTCATATATTCAAATTATTGAACATAAGATGTTTAGAATGAGACTAATCTTGAATATATTTAAACTAGTTTAATTTTTACTATTTCAATCATGTCAAAATATTAATTTCACTCATTTCAAATTACAATTTTCAAAATGATTGAAACTAGTTCTCGAAATGAGTGAAATCAGTTTTCCAAATCAGTGAAATGTGTTGTTTCAAATTTGTTAAATAATTATTTTGGAAACTAGCGAAATGAGTGCAATGTGTTTTGTGAAAATGAATGTTATGGGTTTCCTAAAACTAGTGAAATTGGTGAAATATATATTTTGTAAATGAGTGCGGTTTGTTTTCTGAAATGAATGAAATAAGTTATTTGAATAAAAGAGAAATAAAACCATTTTTTGTTGTGAAACTAATTTTCCAGTGTTTGAAACTGCTAGTTTTAATGAGCGGAATACATTTCAATATATTTCATAAATTTGCAGTGAAATTGATGTTTGCAAATGAGAGTAATCTGTCTTATGAAATGTGTGAAATCGATTTTTGAAATGAGTGAAATGGTTTTTTAACTGATATTAGCGAAACAGTCAAAAAAACTTTTATGAAATAGCGGATCAGTTTTATGTTTTATAAAAGTGATTTAAAAGATAATTGAAATATAAAAAAATAGTGAAATATGCGACATAGGTTATTTGAAATATGAGAAATTGATTATTTCAAACACGTCTAAATTGTTGTCTAAATATTTCACTCAATTTTTATGAAACATGTATTTCTGAATATATGAAACATATTTCAGTATGTTTGTCAATTTGCTTAATCTTGTGTTTGAAAAATAGTGAAATAGGTTGTTTAAAATATGTGAAATTGGTTATTTCAAATATACGAAACTAGTTTCTTTTAATGAGTGAAATCTAGTCATTCCACTATTTCTTTGAAATATATGAAACATGTATTTTTCAAATATATGAAACATATTTCGGTATGTTTGTCAATTTGCTTAATCTTGTGTGTGAAAAATAGTGAAATAGGTTGTTTAAAATATGTGAACTGATCTTGTGAGTGAAATTTAGTCTTGGAACGAGTGAATTGATTTGTAATGATTATATTAAAATAAGTAAAATCAGTTTTCTAAAATAAGTTTTTTTAATGAATGAAATCAGTTTTATGAAATGTATGAAGCCAGTTCTTTGAAATGGCCGAAACCTATGTGTTCAAATGTGTGACACTGATGTTTTCAAATTAGTTAAAATAGTGCAGAATTGATTATTAAAAATTTATTAAAATTTCTTTTCATAATATATGAAAGATCTTTCATTGTGTTTGTGATTTCCATATTCCAGTCTATGACATGTTTGAAACCGTATAAATCACTTCTATGAACTAGCTAGTGAAACATTTTTATGTTTTGTGAAACTAATTCAAATGTAATTGAAATATATATATATGAAAAAGATAGTTCAAATATATTCAAAATTGATCTTGTTTTGAAGGTCTTCACCCCACGAATTCAAATATATAAGAAGTTTCAGTAATGAACTTTAGGTTAAAAAGATATGAATCATTAGAAATATGAGGATGAAAATAAAATGCATGTCGAGTGCATGGGGTGAGAGAATGCATGCATGCACCGTTCTCTCCAGTCCCCTCTCTTCTCAGTAAAAGCTGACTCTGCCTGTCTGACGCAAGTACATGTATTCATGTATTACCATTCATCTATCTGATAAACAAAACAAGGGCGCAAATCTCCAAAATGACACGAACGGCGGATGCTTGACCGGTAGGTACCGACTCCGGTAAAAAAACTTAGTCGAAAGGAGGACCTGGATGATGATCAAGTTTTTTGAATGTGCATGTGTGGTCAGGCAAGAAATCAATCAATCTGCTTGTATGCCTGTGAGTTATCTTTGCAACTAAGTGTGTGGTGCTTAGGGAGAATTAACCTGACATTCTAAGGGCTTATGTAGGCAATCCCTCGAAATCAGTTACAGAAATAAAAAAAATTGAGTAGTTTTTTTGCGGGGTGTTTTGAGTAGTTAAACGAAAACTGGGCCTAGCCGATCTATAATCTAGTTTAACTTCTCAAAAAATTTACTCATCGTGTCATCCGTCGCTTATATTTAATCGGTCTTCCATCAATCTTAGGATTAATCTCCCCTTCCCCTTCCCCTTTGTGACGCCCTCTCGCTCGCTTGCACCGCATCGATGCTGGTGTTGCCCGAATCCACCCGCAACCCCCACTATCACTCTCGCCCACAGCATAGCCACCCCCGCAACCCCACAGGAAACTTCCTATCGACTGGTGCCGCCCCTGACTCCCCTAAAATGGTGGAATCTAGCCGTCGGAGGTCACTGCCGCCGATTTAAAGCGCGTATCCGCCTCGTGGTGTGTAGCGGACCCGAGCACGCGGTGGAGTACCCCCTCCTGGTCCTTCACCAATGTGCCTCTGCCTCCTTCATCAAAGAGGAAGTACCACGGCATGCAGCAGCGATCGTGGGGATGTGGGTTTCAGAAATAAAGAACCAGACCATGGGGCCGCTGGTACCGTATTAGCTCCTTCGGTGGAGTTGGTGAAGAGGGCCTACGACTTGAATGTGATGTACCTCTGCGGCAGCTGGGCAAAGACCAACTTCCCACTTGACAACCACGAGGTCCTAGAGTTCGTCATCATCAACCACCAAGTGGTCACCCGCCACAAGGTGCGGGAGAACTGGGAGGCCTTCGACTGACTCGAGGAAGCGCGTGCCAATGAGGAGTACATTGCCAAGATCCACGGGAATAATCTGGAGCTCGTCGCCGAGGAGAGCCGGCGGGTCGAGATGTACAAGAGGGGGCTACCGACGAGGCCAGGCCATCGATGGGGTGGTCATTGACCTTTGCTCCAACGAATCCAAGTCTGGGTCCGTCATGGACGACATGAATGGTACGAGCTCGAGAATGAGAAGGATTAGGACTTTTAGGTTTTATTTCCTTCGAATCGAGTACTTTATGCAATGTAGTTTAAATTTCATGTTACATGCTATGACAAATTGCCTTTGTTTGGATCCCCATTATAGGAGTTTGCAGTATGCAATGATTTTTTCCTCAGTGAGAAACCAAGGTATCAATCGTGGAGTTACCAGTATCCTACGACAATTGAATGCTCTGTAACACAACTTCACTTGTGTCCCCAACAGTTCTAAAAAGGGTGCCAACCTTTATAGTATTATGAATACCACAAAGCAAATAAAAGGCAAATTGAAAATAAAACAACGTGTAAAAGTTGTTGGAAGACGATTCTTATGACAAAAATTAGATTGGGGTTCATAGTTTCAGCAAGTGTAACTCTCCAAGGCATAAAAGTGTGGTAAGTAACATAATCACGTGGAAAAGTGCACAATGAAATATCTTATGCGCATGCCAGACTAATGAATGTGTAAGTTTTACATATGCAATACGTCCAAATACTATTAAACCAATACCATCTCTGAATCTAATAGCTAAGTAGCATGTCCATATATCGAGATCCTGTTTGCATCATCTGGACTTTAAGTGTAAACACAGGTAATTTCATCTAGTAAGATAACATGCTAATATGCTTAGGGGACTATGAATCAAGTACTTAGTGGCAACAATTCAGTACAAGCCTTTTCCACTTCGAGTCACTCTGATAAATTACTTGTAAGATTGAACCCAAGTAATGCACACCTCTTAGATTATTTATTACAATAGTAAATTGTATGTAATTGATAGCAATATAACATGAATAATGCAAAAATTATCGATATGTTTCATTAAATTATCGACATGTTTGATATGTACCAGCATCTGAGACTTAATCCATGCTCATCCTCGAGAATTTAGATGATAAAAAAAGGGCAACCTGGTGCATGTAGCTCCCGCTTGCGCAGGGTCCAGGGAAGGGTCCGACCACTTTGGGTCTATAGTACGCAGCCTTTCCCTACATTTCTGTAAGAGGCTGTTTCCAGGACTTGAACCCATGACCTCATGGTCACAAGGCAGCAGCTTTACCTCATGAGCATGTAGATGATAACAAAGGATAATTTTTAGATATGAATGTTGTCAATCATGCTCTTGATCAACTGATGTGTGAGTGTAAAGCAATAAAATAAATGTTCAGAGATCTATATTAATAATATTCAATTATCTCAATGCATACAAAAGAAATTCTCACATATTTTTTGATAATCAAATGCACAAGTCAAAATCATCAATGCCAAAGGTTAAGAAAGAATGTCGAATTTATTGGCACAATGGTAATCACTCATGCAAAGTATATTAACATGCCAATCACTTCTAGGCTAACCCAATATACTATACCGAATAAAATCACTCGTTGTATGTTTGCTCTATTTTGCAATCTTCAGAAATTCAGAATCCGAGCACAATTATAAGTTTATGCCCTAATCAAGGAAAAGAGAACATAATGTTGGCGGGTTGAAAGAAGTTAAAATAGGAAACCCTTGCAACAACGCATCTGAACATTAGAACAAGAGGAAGACCTTATCATCAATATTGTGGAAGGAGTAGAATTGCTATGCAACTAGGGTGCAGTTAGAGCTATATGGGGGTATGAAAGATCTCCTATGGACTAATGGGGGTGCATCCAACTTGCTTGCTCATGAAGACATAAAGCTCATTTGGGGAGGCTCATTCTTTGACTATACAAGCCAAGTTCTGTAATGTGAAATTTCCCATTAGTATACATGAAACTCATGAACTCTCAACAATGAAATGCAATGAAGTTGTTCTACTTTGAAGCACTTATGAAACTTTTTTATCATGAACATTTAGTGCTACTTTCAAGAACTTTACATGTGTACTCTAAAAAAGATAATGGCATTGATCATTCTCTCGTTCACTTTTTTGGTGCCTCCTTGACAGATCTTCTTTTATTCGACTCCTGTGTGCATCTTTTTTTCCTTTTCTTTTTATTTTGCACCTCCGTGGTGCATATTTTATTTTCTGTCAAGGAAGAAGTAACACATTACAATGATGACACTTTCTCAACTTCATCTAAATGCAAACATAGCTCTTACTATGAACATGAAAAGATCGCTCTATACGATACCTCTAGCAGTGTACCGGGATGTGCAATGATCTAGTGTAGCAGAATGAGCAAATAGCCTAGCCACAAGAAAACAAAGCTAGCTATAATGATCAGGCAAAGCATATGACAATGAAAACATATCTCTAGTCATGTAACATAAATGGTAGTGCATGGTAATTTATTTGGAATGCGTACGGAAATGCCATTATTAGTACTACCTCCGTCTCGGTGAATAAGTCATTCGCGTAGTTCTAGGTTGATGATTTAACTATCTAAATATGTATTATATGTGATAAAAAATATATATTTAGAAACTACATCCATGTAGAAATCTAGTGATATACTTTTCATGACATATAATACATATTTAATTCCTCAAATCGATGACCTAGAACTACGCGAATGACTTATTCACCTAGACGGAGGTAGTAGGTGGTATGGTGGTTGTTTTGAGGAGATGTTTGAGTTTATGTGTAGGATAACAAGAGGAAGTCCTCTCGCGGAGTTGTAGGTACTAGAGAATGATGCACCATGTCTCAATATGAGATTGGGAAATGCTTAGCACCGAAGAGGCTAGCAAATAAACAATTTATGTGGTGGAAGCTTAGAGCTCGAAGACTTACATTAATCACAAAGAACACATCGACCAAATAAGTGCCTCGTGGCATTACTAGAGCATAGTACAACAAGCCAAGTATCCCATGAGAGTTGATTAGTAGGTTTAAAACCATCGTTCGCTCTGGGCAAAATTTATGATGGTTGGGTGCAAATAAAACTAAGTGGTTTCAGCTTCTCATTAGAATCCTCAATTTTTCGTTATTTGGTGAAAGAAAGGCGAAATTTTGTAACATTAAGTACATTATCCTATCTTTAAATAATAGTAGATACTTTGCGTACAATCCATAGTGATAAGAATTTTGCAAAATCGAAGCCAAAAATCGACAACTATTGAAATACACTCTTATTTCAGTGTTTCCGTCAAGTTAATTACCATCCTAAGCATGCAAGACTTAATGTACAGTATAAAATCAAGATAATAACCTCAAGATATTGTTGGAAATATCCCTAGAGGCAATAACAAATTAGTTATTATTACTATATTTCCTTGTTCATGATAATCGTTTATTATCCATGCTATAATTGTATTGATAGGAAACTCAGATACATGTGTGGATACATAGACAACACCATGTCCCTAGTAAGCCTCTAGTTGACTAGCTCGTTGATCAATAAATGGTTACGGTTTCTTGACCATGGACATTGGATGTCGTTGATAACGGGATCACATCATTAGGAGAATGATGTGATGGACAGGACCCAATCCTAAGCCTAGCACAAAGATCATGTAGTTCGTATGCTATAGCTTTTCTAATGTCAAGTATCATTTCCTTAGACCATGAGATTGTGCAACTCCCGGATACCGTAGGAATGCTTTGGGTGTACCAAACGTCACAACGTAACTGGGTGGCTATAAAGGTACACTACGGGTATCTCCGAAAGTGTCTGTTGGGTTGGCACAAATCGAGACTGGGATTTGTCACTCCGTGTGACGGAGAGGTATCTCTGGGCCCACTCGGTAGGACATCATCATAATGTGCACAATGTGACCAAGGGGTTGATCACGGGATGATGTGTCACAGAACGAGTAAAGAGACTTGCCGGTAACGAGATTGAACAAGGTATCGGGATACCGACGATCGAATCCCGGGCAAGTACTATACCGCTAGACAAAGGGAATTGAATACGGGATTGATTGAATCCTCGACATCGTGGTTCATCCGATGATATCATCGTGGAACATGTGGCAGCCAACATGGGTATCCAGATCCCACTGTTGGTTATTGGCCGGAGAGTTGTCTCAGTCATGTCTACGTGTCTCCCGAACCCGTAGGGTCTGCACACTTAAGGTTCGATGACGCTAGGGTTATAAAGGAAGTTTGTATGTGGTTACCGAATGTTGTTCGGAGTCCCGGATGAGATCCCGGACGTCACGAGGAGTTTCGGAATGGTCCGGAGGTAAAGATTTATATATGGAAAGTTGTTGTTCGGGTTCCGGGAAAAGTTCGGGTTTTTTCGGTATTGTACTGGGAAGCTTCCAGAAGGTTCCGGAGGATTCCGGAGGGGTCCGAAGGTCCGGAAAATGTTCCACCACGTCCAATACAGCAGCATGGGCTGTAAGGGGGCGCCCTAGCCTTAATGGGCCAGGGGCACCAGCCCCCCCAAGGCCCATGCGCATGGGAGAGGGGAAACCCTAAGGGGGAGGGCCTCCACTTGACTTGGGAGGCACTCATCCCCCCTTTGGCCGCTGCCCCCAACCCTAGATGAGATCTAGGGGGGCGGCCCCCTCTCTCCCCACCTATAAATAGTGGAGGTGTGGGAGGGCAGCCGCACCCCAAGTTCTGGCGCAGCCCTCCCCCTCTCCCAAGTCCTCCTCCTCTCCCGCGGTGCTTGGCGAAGCCCTGCAGGATTGCCACGCTCCTCCACCACCACCACGCCGTCGTGCTGCTGCGGGACGGAGTCTTCCCCAATGAGGGAGTCCTGGACTAGGGGGTGTCCGGATAGCCGGATCACCATCATCGGCCGAACTATCATCGGCCGGACTATCATCATCGGCCGGACTCCAAGACTATGAAGATACAAGACTGAAGACTTCGTCCCGTGTCCGGAGGGGACTTTCCTTGGCGTGGAAGGCAAGCTTGGCGATACAGATATGTAGATATCCTACCATTGTAACCGACTCTATGTAACCCTAGCCCTCTCCGGTGTCTATATAAACCGGATGGCTTTAGTCCGTAGGACACAACAACAACCATTACAATCATACCATAGGCTAGCTTCTAGGGTTTAGCCTCCTGGATCTCGTGGTAGATCCACTCTTGTAACATCCACAATATCAATATCAATCAAGCAGGACGTAGGGTTTTACCTCCATCAAGAGGGCCCGAACCTGGGTAAAACATCGTGTCCCTTGTCTCCTGTTACCATCCGCCTAGACGCACAGTTCGGGACCCCCTACCCGAGATCCGCCGGTTTTGACACCGACATTGGTGCTTTCATTGAGAGTTCCTCTGTGTCGTCACCGATAGGCTTGATGGCCTCTTCAATCAACAACGACGCGGTCCCGGGCGAGACTTTTCTCCCCAGACAGATCTTCGTATTCGGCGGCTTCGCACTGCGGGCCAATTCGTTTGGCCATCTGGAGCAGATCGAAAGCTACGCCCCTGGCCGTCAGGTCAGGTTTGGAAGCCTAAACTTCACGGCCGATATCCGCGGGGACTTGATCTTCGATGGATCCGAGCCACAGCCGAGCGTGCCGCACTGTCACGATGGGCACGACCTAACTCTGCCGCCGGACAGTACCTTGGAGGCCGCACACGAATCCGCTCCGACCCATAGTCCGGAGCCGATCGCGCAGATCGAGGACGGGTGGCTGGACACCGCCTCGGGAGCTGCAACTTCCACAGCGATGGAACCGAACACTGACCTTGTCCCTCATAAAGCTCATGACTCCGAGGTGCCGGACTCCCTGCCGGACTCCAAACCTCCTGCGCCCCTGCCAATCGAATCCGATTGGGCGCCGATCATGGAGTTCACCGCTACGGACATATTTCAGCACTCACCCTTTGGCGACATCTTAAATTCGCTGAAGCACCTCTCGCTATCCGGAGAGCCCTGGCCGGACTATGGCCAGGATGGTTGGGATGTGGACGACGAAGAAATTCAAAACCCACCCACCACCCACTTCGTAGCCACTGTCGACGATCTAACCGACGTGCTAAACTACGACTCCGAAGACATCGACGGTATGGACGACGATGCCGGAGACGATCAAGAACCAGCGCCTACAGGGCACTGGAAGGCCACCTCGTCACATGACATATATATGGTGGACACCCCAAAAGGAAGCGATAACGAGGAACAACGGGACGCGGCAAAGGATAATCCCGCCGATAAACAACCAAAACGGCGACGTAGATGCCATCCTAAGTCCCGCCTCGATCAAAGCAGCATTCCTAACGACCCAGCAATAGAGCAGGGCAAACCAGTGGACAACAAACATGCAACCAAGCAACCGTCCGAACAGGACGAACCGGATAATCATTCCCTTCCCGGAGCAACCAACAGTCCGGACAACCTCACACCGGACACACCACCGGAGCATAAGAACCTTCACAAAAGACTCGTCGCCACTGCAAGAAGTTTGAAGAAGGAAAAACGGAAGCTCAAAACAGCGGAAGACATACTCAGAATGAAGTGGAGCAAAGTACTCAAGACCGCAGACAAGTATGGCAATGGTCATCAAACAAAGAGCTACCCGAAGCGCAAGCTGCTGCCAGAATTTGACGAGGAAGCCATAGAGCCCTCACAATCAAAAAATAAAGAGGCCGCCTGGCCGGATAGACGGCCAGATGACAGGCCAAAAGCGACAAGCGGCGCCGCACACAAGCCGACTTATGATCCTGGGAAGATAGACGGCCCAACTAGGTCCATCTACGAGCCAAAAAAGAGGGCCCCAGGAAGTAACACAACACGACAAGTGCTCGAAGACAGTGGCACACCCAAATACAGGGGTGCCGCACACCCGCTATGTTTCACCGATGAGGTGCTGGATCATGAATTTCCAGCATGGTTCAAACCCATAAACATAGAGGCATACGACGGCACAACAGACCCCAGAGTCTGGATAGAAGATTACATACTACACATACACATGGCTAGAGGAGATGATCTCCACGCCATAAAATATCTACCCCTCAAGCTCAAAGGGCCAGCTCGGCATTGGCTCAAAAGCCTCCCAGAAAACACTGTTGGAAGTTGGGAAGAGCTTGAGGACGCGTTTAGAGCAAATTTTCAAGGGACTTATGTCCGCCCTCCGGATGCAGACGATCTAAGTCATATAACTCAACAGCCTGGACAGTCAGCGCGCAAATTCTGGAACAGGTTCCTTACCAAAAAGAACCAAATAGTCGACTGTCCGGACGCGGAAGCCTTAGCAGCTTTTAAACACAACGTCCGAGACGAATGGCTCGCCAGACGCCTCGGCCAAGAGAAGCCAAGAACAATGGCCGCGCTAACAAGCCTCATGACGCGCTTTTGCGCAGGAGAAGACAGCTGGCTAGCAAGATGCAGCACCAGCGACCCGAGTACATCCGAGATCAGAGATGGAAATGGAAAATCACGGCGCAGGAAAGATCAGCGCCGGAATAAAGAAAAAAGCCCAAAGAGCACGACGGTCAACGCCGGATTCAAAAGCTCGCGGCCAAACAATAAAACACCGCCTCTTAAGGACAATAGTGACGAGCTATCCAACCTAAACAAAATTTTAGATCGGATGTGTCAAATCCACAGTACCTCCGGAAGGCCTGCAAACCATACCAACCGAAATTGTTGGGTTTTTAAACAGTCCGGCAGACTCAACGCCGAACACAAGGGGCTCGACGCGCCAAGCGAGGACAATGACGAACCCCACCAGCAGAGCACCGGAAGTCAGAAGACTTTCCCACAAGAAGTCAAAACAGTAAACTCACTTCATGTGATAGTACGGAAATACAACACGGCACTCGCTAAGACAAGTGTCGCACGGTCCACCCCAGCGGAATACCGAGATTGGATGTCAAAACCAATCACTTTCGACCATCTGGATTATTCCAGAAGTATCCGGAACGCAGGATGGACTGCTCTGATATTGGATCCCATAATAGATGGACTGCAATTCACGCAAGTTTTGATGGACGGCGGCAGTGACTTAAACCTGCTATACCCGGGCACAATCCGCAAGTTGGGGATAGACCCTACCACAATTCGACATAGCCACACTTCCTTCAAAGGAGTGGCGCCAGGCCCTTACGCCAGGTGCACAGGTTCATTATTACTAGAAGTTGCGTTCGGGTCACCTGACAACTTCCGACGAGAAAAGCTAACCTTTCATGTCGCCCCATTTAAAAGTAGCTATCAAGCACTACTGGGGCGTGAAGCTTTCGTCCGCTTCAACGCAATACCACACTACGCGTCTCTTACGCTTAAAATGCCCGGTCCACGTGGCATCATTTCATTAAAAGGTCGTCTAAGACCCCGGACATGGCTGGACGAGTCCGGAATAAATAAGCTAGGGGCTACCTAGCCGCACATCCCTTCAAAAGGGTTTGTGCATATAAGCCATAATGAGCTAGCATAGGCTCAGCTTTGTTAATCTATATTTCGATTTTTTATGCACTTTCTTGCACGATTTCTTTTTCAAACTAAGTTCCTCTCTTTTTACAGATGAACAACATGCACACCCGTCCAGGATACGGCACAAGGAGACACAGGCGCAGACGTGCAGTAGGGACCCGTTGCAAGGACTCTTTTCAGACTAAGACCCTACGTAAACCTTTCTTACTGTCTCTTGTTGCTATAATCCCCTGGTTTCTCATTATAACCAGAGTGGAGAATGACGTTTTGGCATCGGCCGCGTCAGAAGAACTTGCCCGTACCTGGACACAAGGGGCTTAGGCATTGTTCTGCCCGCTATTGTAAAGACCGAACACCTTCGGGAGTGTTCGGCGTCTCGAGTTAGGCCTTATATGCATCAGCTCCGAATCATGTCTTTGGTCAAATGTTGGGTTTTCCCGGCTCCTGTGTTTTGCTGCCTTTACGTTCTGTATCATCGGCTAACGCGGCACCAGGAGAACTACTGCGATTGTGCCCCAGTTCGGCTGGGCGAGCACCTCAGTAGAGAAAGCCGAAAACTGACTGTCATGATACAGCGAGAGACTGGTCAACCACTCGATCGACCAAGGGAATGTTTAGAATTCCTCCGCTTTGATGAAGGGCCGTTTCCCGGTCAGGCACATACGCGCCCCAAATTCGGAGAGCGCGGTGCCCCCAGGGGCTATGTCATAGCCCCACCCTCGAACTCCCGTGGCTAAGTGAAAGTGATAAAGCATTATAGTCCGGTTGCCTCGTTTGCTACGCTACCACCTCTTTTACAGGACCGAGACGTCGGATTAAGTGTGAAAACGCGCTATTTTTGCGAACACCCCCGCAGCTTGTGCGTGGGGGCTGAAGCCGACGACTGTCATCTTTCAGGTTATACACACGTATACACAAACGGCCGCATAGGAGATATTCCATTACTTGAACGCACAAGTATAAAAGGCGCTTACATCATAAATATTGTTTTACAACATAAAACGTTCATTTGAACGTAACATTTTTTGAGCACTGCGACTCTATTACACGAGCACCACGCAGCACTTCGCCAAAATAGTGCTCGGCGGGTAACCGGCTATCGTCCGAACCCGGGGTCGCAACAGCGGTGGCATCCATATCCGTCCAATGTGTCTTCACACGGGCGAGTGCCATCCGCACACCCTCTATGCAGGCCGACTGCTTCATCGCCTTGATATGCGGCACCGTCCCAAGAAATTGCTGCAATAAGCCAAAGTAACTCTTCGGCTTGGGCCTATCTAGCCAGACATGGGTCATGATATCCATCATGGCAAGCCCGGACAACCTATTTAGCTCAGCCCACTCGGCAAAACGGTCGGTCAGCGGAAGTGAACGCTCCGGACTATGGAATTGAGACCAAAACAGCTCTTCCATCTTGTGATCCCTCTGGCTTCGAAAATGCACAACGGCATCCGCCGCACTCGCTGCTAAGTCCATATAAGGGTCCTCTGGACCCCACAGTTGGCCCAGCTGAGCATACTTTGGATCCGTAAACCTTCGGCGCAGCAGAAAAGGCTTGCCAGCTACAATGTCTCCGGCCTGGCGCAGCTCTTCCTTTATAGCCCGCATTGCAGAGCGGGCATCCTTGGCTTCGGCGGTGGCCTTCCCCAGGTCTTCTTGCCCCGCTAGGCGCTCCTTCCCAAGAGCCTCATTGCGGTCGGTAGCATCTTTTAACTTCACGGCCATTTCGGCCATCTCTTCCCTGCTTCGGCAGTGTGCGGCTCTTTCGGCTGCTAACTCCTCGGCCGCCCTTGAGGCCGCCGCATTACTCCTTCTGGCTTGCTCCTTGGCTTGAGCAAGTTCGGCCCGAAGGCTCTCCACAGCAGCGACACTATCTGCATTTCACACACATGTAGTAAGGAGCTGGCTTCGGCCCCCCTACCAAGTGACCGCAAAGAAACACTTACCTTGCGACTCATCAAGTCGCCGGTTGACTAGCGTGATGTCTGCATCCGCAACGGCTAGTTGCCGCTTTAGTTCAGCAACTCCATCAGTCCGGCTGGCCCTCGGACGACCCGCCACCTACATAGGCACGGCGAAAATTTAAACCTGCGATTTTGATCCTCGGCACGCTGTCGCTTTCGACAACCTACCGAGTCTCAGGGGCTACTATCTATACAGGGCGCATTCTATATGCAAAACTGTCAAAAGGTGTGTCATTTTTACGTACCTCAAACCCCGCCAGCAAACTCCTGACAGCATTATGCAATCCGCCTTCGGCGGACGAAATCCTTTCAATCACCATACTCATCAATGCGTGGTGATCTTCTGAGATAGACGCCTTCTCAAGCAGATCCTTCAGCCGTACACCAGTTGGCGCCGAACTATCCGGCTTTGCCAAACCCGGGGGCTCCCTCCATGATGACGCTTTAGGCTCGTCCGCCCTATCCGATGGTGCCCCGGACGGAGGCGTCTTGCTCTCCACCATCTTCGGACGAAGGTCCCCGAAGACAAGCTCATTTGCGAAGGACGGAGATCCGAACTACAAGGTAAAAACTTTAGTTATCCTCAGAAGCACAAATAGGGATGTCCCTTATTATAAAATTCCTTTCTTTCTACTTACGGCTCGTTGGAGGGCTGATTCTTTAAGGGAGACTGTGCGGCCGGGGCCACCCCGGACGCAGGACCCTCTGGCGAAGATTTCTTCCCCCGTTTAGGGGCTTTGGCCCCCGGGTCCTCGGAGGCAATCCTCTTCTCCCCTTGGAGGGAGGGATTCTCGATCCCCCCTCTTTCAAGAGCCTCCTTAGGCGAGGCAGTAGCTTTTCCACTTTCCCCTTCGCCTTCCTCTGGAGGCGCAACCTCCAGCATCCGGACCAGCACAGAATTCGGCGCGGTCTCTGGGAGGGGGGCCGGACACCATATCAATTTTGCTTCCGCTATCCACTCCTGTTTAGAAGGAAATTGGTCATAAGGCGAATCATCGAAGGGCGAGCAAACGGTATGTCCGGACTTGGAACTACTTACTTGAGTATCCGGGCGATTGCAGCTTAGGCCAGCATCCTCGGTCAATTCCGGACGTGCCTCTTGCGATCCGAAGAATAATTTGTACATCTCCAGGGGTGTCATACCCATGAAGTGTTGAAGAATCCGTGGGCCCTCCGGATTAAACTCCCACAGCCGGAGAGGGCGGCGTTTGCAGGGCAGGAGACGCCTAATCAGCATGACCTGCATTACCACCACCATATCAACCTCCCTCGTTTGGAGATTTCGAATCCGGCCCTGCAGTAGGGGCACGTCCTTTGACGGCCCAGAGTTGAGCCCTTGGTTGACCCACGACATCAACCGTCGTGGAGGTCCTGGGCGGAATAAGGGCGGCGGCTTTTGTCTGTTGCCCCTCGGAACGGTAATATAGAACCACTCTTGCTGCCACAGGCCGAGCTCCTCTTGGAAGGAGCCCGCGGGCCACGGGGCATCGACCCTCCTACTTACGGCCGCCCCGCCGCACTCCGCTTGACGCCCCCCGATCATCTTCGGTGCCACATTGAAGGTCTTCAGCCACAGGCCGAAGTGAGGGGTGACGCGGAGGAAGGCTTCGCAGACGACAATAAATGCGGAAATATGGAGGATAGACTCCGGAGCCAAGTCGTGGAATTCCAACCCATAGTAAAACATGAGCCCTCTCACAAAAGGATCCATCCGGAAGCCTAAACCCCGACGGAGGTGAGATACAAAAACGACATACTCGCCGGGCTCGGGGGTGGGGATGGCCTGCCCTTCGGCAGGCAACCTGTGCGAAATCTCGTAAGTCAGGTACTTGGCCTCCCGCAGCTTTAGCACGTCCTCCTCCATGACGGAGGAGGGCATCCACCGGCCCTAGAGGTCGGAACCGGACATCGTTGAAGGTCCGAAGCGCTCGAATCTGGGGCTCTAGCTGCTGGAACTTGGAGCAGGGAGAGGATTCGATGGAGGATTGAAGAAAAGAAACGAGCCTTGGTCCCGTTATAAAGAGGGAGAATGCCGAGAGCCGTCTCCGTGACCGTTCGGGACTCACCTTCGATAGAGGGGGCATGGCGACGGGCGCGGTTGGGTTACCCACGTCCGTATTGATGAGAATCCCGGAATAAGGGGGAACACGATCTCTGCTTCGACAAGACATGCCAAGGAAACCGCTTCGCTAAATGCGCTGAGGTGGTAAAGTAAAAAACGATTCAAATGATGGCTTGGTAGTGGTGTGACATCATGCCGCATAAAACGTCAGCAGATTGAACTTGTGTATATATTATTCTCTCTACGGTGGAATGTGGAATTTATTTTGCAGAGCCGGACACTATCCTGGTGTTCACAATCTTCTACGAATTATTCGGAGGAGGAACCCGCCTTGCAATGCCGAACAATATGTGCACCGGACTCATCGTCATTGAAGCCTGGTTCAGGGGCTACTGAGGGAGTCCTGGACTAGGGGGTGTCCGGATAGCCGGATCACCATCATCGGCCGAACTATCATCGGCCGGACTATCATCATCGGCCGGACTCCAAGACTATGAAGATACAAGACTGAAGACTTCGTCCCGTGTCCGGAGGGGACTTTCCTTGGCGTGGAAGGCAAGCTTGGCGATACGGATATGTAGATCTCCTACCATTGTAACCGACTCTATGTAACCCTAGCCCTCTCCGGTGTCTATATAAACCGGATGGCTTTAGTCCGTAGGACACAACAACAACCATTACAATCATACCATAGGCTAGCTTCTAGGGTTTAGCCTCCTGGATCTCGTGGTAGATCCACTCTTGTAACATCCACAATATCAATATCAATCAAGCAGGACGTAGGGTTTTACCTCCATCAAGAGGGCCCGAACCTGGGTAAAACATCGTGTCCCTTGTCTCCTGTTACCATCCGCCTAGACGCACAGTTCGGGACCCCCTACCCGAGATCCGTCGGTTTTGACACCGACACCCAACCTCTCCCTCTCTCCTTGCTGGATCAAGGCATGGGAGACTTCACCGGGCTGCATGTGTGTTAAACGCGGAGGCGCCGTCCGTTCGGCACTAGGATCATCGGTGATTTGGATCACGACGAGTACGACTCCATCAACCCCGTTCACTTGAACGCTTCCGCTTAGCGATCTACAAGGGTATGTAGATGCACTCCCCTTTCCCTCGTTGCTAGATTACTCCATAGATTGATCTTGGTGTTGCGTAGAAAATTTTAAATTTCTGCTACATAACCCAGCAGTGGTGTCAAAGCTAGGTCTATGCGTAGTTTTTATGCACGAGTAGAACACAAGTTGTTGTGGGCATTGATTTTGTTCAATATGCTTACCGTTACTACTCCAATCTTGTTTCAACGGTATTGTGGGATGAAGCGGCCTGGACCGACCTTACACGTACACTTACGTGAGACAGGTTCCACCGACTGACATGCACTTGTTGCATAAGGTGGCTAGAGGGTGCCAGTCTCTCCCACTTTAGTCGGAGCGGATTCGATGAAAAGGGTCCTTATGAAGGGTAAATAGCAATTGACATATCACGTTGTGGTTTTTGCGTAGGTAAGAAACGTTCTTGCTAGAAACCCATAGCAGCCACGTAAAACATGCAAACAACAACTAGAGGACGTCTAACTTGTTTTTGCAGGGTATGCTATGTGATGCGATATGGCCAAAAGAATGTGATGAATGATATGTGATGTATGAGATTGATCATGTTCTTGTAATAGGAATCACGACTTGCATGTCGATGAGTAGGACAACCGGCAGGAGCCATAGGAGTTGTCTTAATTTATTGTATGACCTGCTTGTCAATGAACAACGCCATGTAATTACTTTACTTCATTGCTAAACCGTTAGCCATAGTAGTAGAAGTAATAGTTGGCGAGACAACTTCATGGAGACACGATGATGGAGATCATGATGATGGAGATCATGGTGTCATGCCGGTGACGATGATGATCATGAAGCCCCGAAGATGGAGATCAAAAGGAGCAAAATGATATTGGCCATATGATGTCACTTTTTGATTGCATGTGATGTTTATCATGTTTATGCATCTTATTTGCTTAGAACGACGGTAGTAAATAAGATGATCCCTCATTAAAATTTCAAGAAAGTGTTCCCCCTAACTGTGCACTGTTGCGAAAGTTCGTTGTTTCGAAGCACCACGTGATGATCGGGTGTGATAGATTCTAACGTTCACATACAACGGGTGTAAGCCAGATTTACACACGCGAAACACTTAGGTTAACTTGACGAGCCTAGCATGTACAGACATGGCCTCGAAACACAAGAGACCGAAAGGTCGAGCATGAGTCGTATGGTAGATACGATCAACATGAAGATGTTCACCGATGATGACTAGTCCGTCTCACGTGATGATCGGACACGGCCTAGTTGACTCGGATCATGTAATCACTTAGATGACTAGAGGGATGTCTATCTGAGTGGGAGTTCATAAGATGAAGTTAATTATCCTGAACATAGTCAAAAGATCTTTGCAAATTATGTCGTAAGCACGCGCTTTAGTTCTACTGTTTAGATATGTTCCTAGAGAAAATTCAGTTGAAAGTTGCTAGTAGCGATTATGCGGACTAGGTCCGTAAACTGAGGATTGTCCTTGTTGCTTCGAAGAAGGCTTATGTCCTTAATGCACCGCTCAGTGTGATGAACCTTGAACGTCGTCTATGGATGTTGCGAACATCTGACACACACGTTTTGATAACTACGTGATAGTTCAGTTAAACGGTTTAGAGTTGAGGCACCAAAGACGATTTCGAAAAGTCGCGGAACATATGAGATGTTTCGAGGGCTGAAATTGGGATTTCAGGCTCGTGCCCACGTCAAGAGGTATAAGACCTACGACGATTTTCTTAGCCTACAAACTAAGGGAGAAAAGCTCAATTGATGAGCTTGTGCTCAGATTGTCTGAGTACAACAATCACTTGAATCGAGTGGGAGTTAATCTCCCAGATGAGATAGTGATGTTTCTCCGAAGTCATTGCCACCAAGCTACTAGAGCTTTGTGATGAACTATAACATATCAGGGATAGATATGATGATCCTTGAAATATTCGCGATGTTTGACACCACGAAAGTAGAAATCAAGAAAGGAGCATCAATTGTTGATGGTTAGTGAAACCACTAGTTTCAAGAAGGGCAAGGGCAAGAAGGGATACTTCATGAAACGGCAAATCAGCTGCTGCTCGTGAAGAAACCCAAGGTTGAACCCAAACCCGAGACTAAGTGCTTCTGTAATAAGGGGAACAGTCACTGGAGCAGAATTACCCTAGATACTTGGTAGATGAGAAGGCTGGCAAGGTCGATAGAAGTATATTGGATATACATTATGTTAATGTGCACTTTACTAGTACTCCTAGTAGCACCAGGGTATTAGATACCGGTTCGGTTGTTAAGTGTTAGTAACTCGAAATAAAAGCTACGGAATAAACGGAGACTAGCTAAAGGTGAGCTGACGATATGTGTTGGAAGTGTTTCCAAGGTTGATGTGATCAAGCATCGCACGCTCCCTCTACCATCGAGATTGGTGTTAAACCTAAATAATTGTTATTTGGTGTTTGCATAGACATGATTGGATTATGTTTATCGCAACACGGTTATTCATTTAAGGAGAATAATGGTTACTCTGTTTATTTGAATAATACCTTCAATGGTCTTGCACCTAAAGTGAATGGTTTATTGAATCCTGATCGTAGTGATACACATGTTCATGCCAAAAGATATAAGATAGTAATGATAGTACCACCTACTTGTGGCACTGCCATGTAAGTCATATTGGTATAAAACACATGAAGAAGCTCCATGTTGATGGATCTTTGAACTCACTCGTTTTTTGAAAAGTTTGAGACATGCGAACCATGTCTATTGGTGTATATGCATGAAGAAACTCCATGCAAATGGACTGTTTGGACTCACTTGATTTTGAATCACTTGAGACATGCAAATCATACCACATGGGCAAGATGACTAAAAGCCTCGTTTTCAGTAAAATGGAACAAGAAAGCAACTTGTTGGAAGTAATGCATTTTGATGTGTGCAATCCAATGAGTGCTGAGGCACGCAGTGGATATCGTTATGTTCTTACTTCGGATGATTTGAGTAGATACTGAGTATATTTACTTGATGAAACACAAGTCTGAATTATTGAATGGTTCAAGTAATTTCAGAATGAAGTTGAAGATCATCGTGACAAGAGGATAAAATGTCTATGATATGATCATAGAGATGAGTATCTGAGTTACGAGCTTTGGCACGCAATCAAGACATTGTGGAAATTGTTTCACAATTAATACCGCCTGGAACACCATAGTGTGATGGTGTGTCCGAACATCATAGTTGCACCCTATTGGATATGGTGCGTACCATGATGTCTCTTATCGAATTACCACTATCGTTCATGGGTTAGGCATTAGAGACAACCGCACTCACTTTAATAGGGCACCACGTAATTCCGTTGAGACGACATCGTTTGAAGTATGGTTTGGAGAAACCTAAGTTGTCGTTTCTTAAAAGTTTGGGGCTGCGACGCTTATATGAAAAAGTTTCAGGTTGATAAGCTCGAACCCAAAGCGGATAAAATGCATCTTCATAGGACACCCAAAACAGTTGGGTATACCTCCTAATTCAGATCCGAAAGCAATAGGGATTGTTTCTTGAATCGGGTCCTTTCTCGAGGAAAAGTTTGTCTCGGAAAGTTGAGTGGGAGCATGGTGGAGACTTGATGAGGTTATTGAACCGTCACTTCAACTAGTGTGTAGCAAGGCACAGGAAGTTGTTCCTATGGCGCCCACACCAATTGAAGTAGAAGCTTATGATAGTGATCATGAAGTTTCGGATCAAGTCACTACCGTACCTCGTAGGGTGACAAGGATGCGTACTACTTCAGAGTGGTACAGTAATCCTGTCTTAAAGGTCATGTTGCTAGACAACAATGAACCTACGAGCTATGGAGAAGCGATGGTGGGCCCATATTCTGACAAATGGTTAGAAGCCATGAAATCCGAGATAGGATCCATGCATCAGAACAAAGCATGGACTTTGGTGGACTTGCCCGATGATCGGCAAGCCATTGAGATAAATGGATCTTTAAGAAGAAGACGGACGTGGACGGTAATGTCACCGTCTATGAAGCTCAACTTGTGGCAATGAGTTTTTCACAAGTTCAAGGAAGTTGACTACGATGAGATTTTTCTCATCCGTAGCGATGCTTAAGTCCGTCGGAATCATGTTAGCATTAGCTGCATTTATGAAATCTGGCAGATGGATGTCAAAACGAGTTTCCTTACCAGTTTTCGTAAGGAAAGGTTGTATGTGATACAATCAAAAAGGTTTTGTCGATCCTAAGGATGCTAAAAGGCATGCTGGCTCCAGCGATCCTTCCATGGAATGGAGTAAGCATCTCGGAGTTGGAATATACACTTTGATAAGATGATCAAAGATTTTGGGTTTATACAAAGTTTATGAGAAACTTGTATTTCCAAAGAAGTGAGTGGGAGCACTATAGAATTTCTGATGAGTATATGTTGCTAACATATTGTTGATTAGAAATGTTGTAGAGTTTCTGGAAAGCATAAAGGGTTGATTGAAAGGAGTTTTTCAAGGGAAACCTGGATTAAGTTACTTGAACATTGAGCATCAAGATCTATGAGGATAGATCAAAAACGCTTAATGCTACTTTCAAATGAGCACATACCTTGACATGATCTTGAAGGTGTTCAAGATGGATCAGTCAAAGAAGGAGTTCTTGCCTGAGTTGTAAGGTATGAAGTTAAGACTTGAAGCTCGACCACGGCAGAATAGAGAGAAAGGACGAAGGTTGTCCCCTATGCTTAGACGTAGGCTCCATAGTATGCTATGCTATGTACCGCACCTGATGTGTGCCTTGCCACATGTCTGGAAAGAGGGTACAAAGGTGATCAAGGAGTGGATCACCAGATAGCGGTCAAAATTGTCCTTGGAGTAATAAGGACATGTTTCTCGATTATGGAGGTGATAAAGAGTTTGGCGTAAAGGATTACGTCGATGCAAGCTTTAACACCTATCCGAATGACTCTAAGTAGCAAAACGGATACATACAGTGGAGCAACTATTTGGAATAGCTCCAAGTGGAGCGTGGAAGCATCATTTACAATATGACCTAGAGATTTGCGAAGTACATACAGATCTGAATGTTGCAGACCCGTTGACTAAAACCTCTCTCACAAGCAAAACATGATCAAACCCCAGAATCCATTGAGTCTTAATCACATGATGATGTGAACTATTTTATTGATTCTAGTAAACTCTTTGGATGTTGGTCACATGGCGATGTGACCTGTGAGTGTTAATCACATGGCGATGTGAACTAGATTATTGACTCTAGTGCAAGTGGGAGACTATTGGAAATATGCCCTAGAGGCAATAATAAATTAGTAATTATTACTATATTTCCTTGTTCATGATAATCGTTTATTATCCATGTTATAATTGTATTGATAGGAAACTCGGATACATGTGTGGATACATAGACAACACCATGTCCCTAGTAAGCCTCTAGTTGACTAGCTCATTGATCAATAGATGGTTACGGTTTCCTGACCATGGACATTGGATGTCGTTGACAACGGGATCACATCATTAGGAGAATGATGTGATGGACAGGACCCAATCCTAAGCCTAGCACAAAGATCGTGTAGTTCGTATGCTATAGCTTTTCTAATGTCAAGTATCATTTCCTTAGACCATGAGATTGTGCAACTCCCGGATACCGTAGGAATGCTTTGGGTGTACCAAACGTCACAACGTAACTGGGTGGCTATAAAGGTGCACTACGGGTATCTCCGAAAGTGTCTGTTGGGTTGGCACGAATCGAGACTGGGATTTGTCACTCCGTGTGACGGAGAGGTATCTCTGGGCCCACTCGGTAGGACATCATCATAATGTGCACAATGTGACCAAGGGGTTGATCACGGGATGATGTGTTACAGAACAAGTAAAGAGACTTGCCGGTAACGAGATTGAACAAGGTATCGGGATACCGACGATCGAATCCCGGGCAAGTACTATACCGCTAGACAAAGGGAATTGAATACGGGATTGATTGAATCCTCGACATCGTGGTTCATCCGATAAGATCATCGTGGAACATGTGGGAGCCAACATGGGTATCCAGATCCCGCTTTTGGTTATTGGCCAGAGAGTTGTCTCGGTCATGTCTACGTGTCTCCCGAACCCATAGGGTCTACACACTTAAGGTTCGATGACGCTAGGGTTATAAAGGAAGTTTGTATGTGGTTACCGAATGTTGTTCAGAGTCCCGGATGAGATCCCGGACATCACGAGGAGTTTCGGAATGGTCCGGAGGTAAAGATTTATATATGGAAAGTTGTTCGGGTTCCGGGAAAAGTTCGGGTTTTTTCGGTATTGTACCGGGAAGCTTCCAGAAGGTTCCGGAGGATTCCGGAGGGGTCCGGAGGTCCGGAAAATGTTCCACCACGTCCAATAAAGTAGCATGGGCTGTAAGGGGGCGCCCTAGCCTTAATGGGCCAGGGGCACCAGCCCCCCCAAGGCCCATGTGCATGGGAGAGGGGAAACCCTAAGGGGGAGGGCCTCCACTTGACTTGGGAGGCACTCCTCCCCCCTTTGGCCGCCGCCCCCAACCCTAGATGAGATCTAGGGGGGCCGGCCCCCTCTCTCCCCACCTATAAATAGTGGAGGTGTGGGAGGACAGTCGCACCCCAAGTTCTGGCGCAACCCTCCCCCTCTCCCAAGTCCTCCTCCTCTCCCGCGGTGCTTGCCGAAGCCCTGCAGGATTGCCACGCTCCTCCACCACCACCACGTCGTCGTGCTGCTGCTGGACGGAGTCTTCCCCAACCTCTCCCTCTCTCCTTGCTGGATCAAGGCATGGGAGAAGTCACCGGGCTACATGTGTGTTGAACGCGGAGGTGCCGTCCGTTCGGCACTAGGATCATCGGTGATTTGGATCACGACGAGTACGACTCCATCAACCCCGTTCACTTGAACGCTTCCGCTTAGCGATCTACAAGGGTATGTAGATGCACTCCCCTTTCCCTCGTTGCTAGATTACTCCATAGATTGATCTTGGTGTTGCGTAGAAAATTTTGAATTTCTGCTACATTCCTCAGCAGATATATCATTAAAAAATGTGTCAACCAAGTCCTATGACCTTCTAACAAAATATAAGTGAATCATAGAAAGTTATAACAGCAAAACACCACTTCCATTACTCTAGCGGATAAAAAAGTGTCGAGTAAAATAATCAAGCCAAGCACTCTGCATATATATAATTATGCAAATTACCGGAGATGATGATTACATTTGTTCAAAAGCAAAAATAAAAAAGATGATCCAAAGTTATGCAAAAAAGCAAAACTAGATGCAAAGGAGGTTCAAGAGGGGTCATACAATGGTTGTTGATGTAGAACAAGGATGCCCAAGGTATCCCCAGTCTTACAGTTTTTGGTCTTCTTAGAATTGAAGTGGGGGTGACTTGGGCATCCCCAAACTTGAATTTTAAACACTCACCTTGATTGTGATGGTGATGTCATCCCTAATGAAGTTAACCTCATAGAAATAATAAAGCTCATGGGAGGTGGTGTGTTCGGGTTAGTACGTAAATAAAATAATAGTTCTACTTGTTGTACATAAATGATGTCAGGATGACATAACAGTAGCTACATCAAAGGCTACAACTACATATCATGCGCGCCACAATATTTGCTTCCCCACACTAGTTGCAATGGTGATGAATGGTTTCCCCATGAACATGACATAAAACTTCAGGGTTGTTTGTTACTCCCTATTGCAATGATCAGGAAAGGACGTGGGTATGTACTATCACTACAAACCTCCAATATCTCACCATCACACCAATAGTAATTTCCACAAGTCCAATAGTGACTAATGATGAGTTGTCGAGCTTCACAACACCATGAGGAAATCAACACAACACATAAAAAGAGGATGATCAAACCATTTATAGGCATTCAGTTCTAATCATGCAAGGGTTCGTCCATATCATCAATAAATAATGCAACTACTCAAACATGTAAAGGATAACATCAAAGAAAGGGATGATACCAAAAGACACCAAGTCAGAGAAGGAGAAAGGCATGGAGACGCCTGTGGTGATGGCGCCGATGGAGATGGTACTGGCCCGAAGGTCGGTGCGGCGTAGTGGCAGAGCCTCCTCTTCCTTATTCTTGTCTTAGCCCTTCTTCTATGGAGGTGGTATTGAAGAAGCAATGGAGATTAATCTTGGATGGCAATGGTTGGTTGTCGACTGCTAGGGTTGAGGGTATATATATAAGAGCACTCCCAAAGCCTCCTCTATAGATGCATCTCTTTTCTTTTGATCCAAGGGCTTTAGATGAGCAAAATCCTATCCCAATACCCCCCTTGGTGTCCAAAGAAGTCGTGGAACAAATAGGGATGAAATCCACGAAGTATCACGTGTGATCTAGGCGATTTCACAGTTTTCCGGGCCTGGTATGACCGCCAATCGTACCAAACATGGTCTTTTGCTCTGGACCCCTTTAGTAAATTGGCCGTCATTTCTTCATAAAAACTTTGATTTTGACATTCGTGGACTCTTTGGATTCATGTGAATGACCCTGATGCACCTGGGGTGTTGAATTTTCCATTTCAGCACTATAAAAAATATGATATTTGACACCTCAAAATGACTATGTCTGGTGCCTGTAAGTCCTCCATATTGATACCAAACTTGGACTTTTCATCGTGCTTGGTCTATGGTTGCTCCAAAACACCTGTAGATACAACAAAACAAAGGAACTAACAAAAACTACGAACTATGAAATGCTCACAATGAAAAAAGTAAAAACTGAAAATCACGCATAATGGACATGTACTTGGTTTAGTGGGATATGGTATATGGAGATAATATGTAACAAATGAGCTCCAAAAATGTGTATAAATAGAGCCATCAAGGCACGAACAGGGAAGGCCCGCAGAGCTGCAGGAGACGAGGGCTCGGCGAACCCAGATGACGATAGGAGCTGGAGGCATCAGAATCTGAGAATTGGAGCTGGCTGGCCATGGCTGCAGGAGGGGGGTGGTTGCCGGTGCCGGAGTGGCAGCCGGAACGAGGAGCATTAGGGGTGGAGTGCTAGGGGTATATATTCTCAAATGACTTGTAGTGCTAGGGGTATATATTCTCAAATGACTTGTTGTGCTAGGATATTAGTGTGTGTTATGTACTAGAATACCTAGGGGGCACTTTTGGATCTTTAGTTGTTCCTGGTGTTTCATACTTCAACCCCATTTTTTGCAAGAAGGATCCAATTTATTATAAAAGTTTATGAGAAGTACAAAGCACCACAACCATAATAAAAATTATATGAGGATTCTTGAACCACTGAACGACCACTATCGTCGCCAAATGAGCCGTCGACGCGCCATTGTCACCACTCCCCTACCAGAGCCGACCTGGCCATATCGATGAAGCCAAGAAGTATTCATGTGCGTGCCCCTAAGGACTAGAGGCATGGAGATACAATCATCCATTGAACCCTTCAATCGGTCTGAAGCGCATGTCATGAAATCTCGCCATCGTGCACGCACAATAAGAAATCCTAACCACGTCATCTTAAGGAATCTATGTTGGAGCTCCGCCGATCCCGCCTAGACAAACACACTCGAGGAGGATCGGAGTCCAAAAAATGAGTTCGACGAAGAAGCATCGCCGTCTGCCCTAGTGCCGCATCTGCAAGGACTAAAATAATCTGAAACTAAACTACTATCCGGATCCGAGGCACCATGATTCCCCTCTCCACCACTGTTCGCTTGAGTAGTAGGCAAAGGTGAGGGGAACCCACAAGCTCACGACGGAGTGTGGAGGGGACGAGTTTTCCCCAACCGCCATTTACGAGTGGAAGGGAAGGATTCATTCTTCAACCTTTAGATGTTTCCAAACCTTAATACCATGGTGTTACAGTACTAGAGTATGCCTTTAGAATCCCCATATGTTTATGTTTACGATTTTACAATTGATGATAAATTGCTTTCCACTGTTTCTTCATAGCTCACACATTTTCCGCGAAATCAGTTTACGGGGTGTTGGGACAATCAGGTTCTTCTTGGAATGTTCACACTGAAGTGCCCGGTTCAGATTTTTTTTTCCCTCTTTGTTGGATACCGGCATACCGTCATGATTCATTCCTTTAGTTTTTCATGACTGACCCATTTTATCTTTATTTATTTATTACTGAATTTATATATATCCACTCTGGTATCATGTTTCCTCACTAGGATGGCAATGTACTTATCATTTCAAAAACTACCTTGAAAAACTCTATATTTTGATATGCATGCCACATTCACTGATTATATACTACTAATATTTTGACCACCGTTGTAGACCGGAAGGAGCCGAAGTGGAACATGCGGTGCAGGATTATATACATCGCTGCACTCTCTTGTGGATTGGGCTGCACCAAAACAAACAAGTGCGAGCCCTGATTTCAATTCATTAGAGCAATTCCAATGGGACGACCCATTTCGTCCACCGATCGTTTGTTTGGGTCAGCGCGGACACAAAAAGCGGCCTAATGCGTCGATCCAAATAGACGCGCGTCCGGTTTTCGTCCGCGGGCGACCCATCCCCGGCTCATTTTTGAGCCGGATTTGCATGGGCGCGGACACGCGACGGACGCGCGCACGCTCGCCTTCTCCTATCCGGGCCTGCTGGTCAGTGGCACATTGGCCTTCCTCCATCCCACAACAACCCTCGCCCGCCTCCTTTATTGTCGACGCCGCCGCCCGTTTTTGTCGGCGACTCTGCCAGCTGCCGGCGCCTCCACATCCGCCCAGCAACGCCGCCCACTCCCACGTCGCCCGCCATCGCGGTCTTGCCGCCGAGGAGCCGACTACTTCCCACCCCCGCCCCCTCCCACACACAGCCGCCCCGGACCAAGAAGCCACCTCGCCGCCCGGCCAGATCCTCACTGGCACGCTCGTCGGACGCCGGCCCACTCGTCGGATGCCGGTAAGCCAGCTAGCTGGTCCGTGCGCGCCGCGACTCCCTTCGCCGACCGTCTCCTTCGTCGACGCCCGCAACCTGTTCGACAGTTTACCAAGGTACAAAATGGACAAAGATCAAAACACGAACATTATTTGAAATTCGCGAAAAAAATTTACGAACATTTTTTGGAACTCTCCACAAAGATCAAAACACGAACATTATTTGAAATTCGCGAAAAAAATTTGAAACTCCTGAACAAAAATTGAAAAATAATAAAAAATCTGGAAAAGTGCGAACGAAGTTTTAAATAGGAAAATCTTTTGAAACTCCCGAACAAAATTTGAAAACAATAACATTTTTTCGAAAACAAATTGCGAACAATTTTCTAAAATTTGTGAACGGTCTTTGAGATGAAATCATTTCTTTGAAGTTCTTGAACAAATTTTGAAAAGTCTGAAAATTTGAACAAAATCATAAAGAGAAGAAAAAAAAATGAAAAAAGCATAAAGAAATAGAAAAGGAAAAATAGAATAGGAACAGAAAAGAAAAACGAAAACAAAAAATAAAAAACCAAAAGGAACCAGAAAACCAGTCCAAAAAACGGTTCAGGAACGTGCTAGAAGATTCCCAAAACCATTAGAAACCTGGGCTGGAACCTTCCAGAAAGTTCCTAAAACCAGATGCAATCTTCTCGTTAGCTATATAGATGGGTCGGCCCAGTCGTTCGGTTAGTACCGTCGGTGTGTGCGTTACCTCGACATTTCGACGCAGAGAGCGTCGAATAGGAAATTCCGCGGCGGATGGCACGGAAGACCACCGCGTACGCCCCGGATCAGGGCTAGTGGTCTGGCCCATGAGATGGCACTACTGTGTTCCTTGTTGGTATGGCCCATGAGATGGCACCAAGGGCCTCCGTATCGGACCTCTCCGGTTAGGGCCAGTGGACCGGTTTTTCCTATTTGTTGCTCAAGCTCGTTTTTCTATTTTTTGTTGTTTTATTCCAGCTCGTTTTCTTCCTTTTTAATTTTTCGTCTTAATAATTCCTCGACTATAAAATTTTACTTGACATTACTATTGCCAAAGCCCTTAGCCAAGATTTCAATTGCATTTGGTTTAGAACATGCTTGTATGGTGAAACCCTTACTATGTGAAGGAGAGGTGGTCGGCCTGGCCTCGTGTCGTCTGCTTGGGTGACACAGGTGGTGACTAGGGCTTCCCAACCGCCCTGCCTCTCCCTCCTCCTCCCACCCTCACCGCGCCCCGAGGAGTTCGCTGGAGCTCGCGCGGACGTCGGTGACGATGGCGGCGATGCCTCGGTCGCTCTGTTCCTTGAGGTGGACCCCTGATCAGGGGTTGGCGACCCTTCCGGGCGAGGCGGTGGCATCATCTCGGCTGGCGCCGTTCATAGGTGTCTCTGGTCGAAGGGCTCGACCATGCGAGTGGTGAGACGCCGGCGGGTGGTGGCGGCGGCACGGAGCTGTTCCTCCTCCTCGTCAGATCTGTGGTTTGGCTCGCTTCCATTCGTCCCCCTCTTCCGTGCCGCATCCAGATGACTAAGCCCTTCGGGCGCTGGATCTGGTGTTGGTTGGCGACTGGTGGTGTGGATTGGGGCCGCGGGAAATAGTTGGTCGGCCGGTCCGGCCCAGCGGCAGCGACGTCCATGACGCCGTGCTTCCCCCTTGGAGGTGCAGCCGAGGCCCTTACGCTATCCACCCATGTTCCTCCTCCCGGGTGAAATCACAAAATTCAGCTCGGATTGAGCAGCGACAGGGCGCTGCGCATCGTATCCTCCTTGGAGGCGCCGCCTGGGGAGGGTTGCGTTTAGGTGAGTGCGGCAAATGTTGGAGCTTTGGGCGGCTCAGGTAGTCCGGTGACGACGGTGTCGGTGGGTTTTCGCATGGCTGAAGGCATCACCGTATCCCTCATGGGTGGTGTTCTCTGGCGGCAACGTGTTTGGCCAGTTCCGATGATGCGGCGCCTCGATCCGGCGGTAGGGGATAGGGTTCCCCTTACTGGAAGTACCAACACCCTCCGGTTGCCGAATCCTGGTTCTCCTCTTCTACGGCGGCCTGGCAATGCTCCTCGGCGACCTGCTGGTTCTACTTGATGTCCTTACTACCATTTCTTCGGTATAGCTGCGCCCGGTGGCTTTCATGTAGCTTTTAGGTGTCCTGGGAAGTGGCGGTGCTGTAGACATGGAGTGCTCAATTGTTCAAGATGTATGTGTGTTGTGGCCACTCCAGGTTTTGAAGCTGGCACCTCTCCTGTTCTAGGGTGAGCACCTCTCAGGTCCGACGGGGCGGCGCGTGCGATCCAAGGGTAAGAGGGAAGGGCCCCTCTGCGACGAAAGAGGAGGTTACATGCAAAGTTCACCCCCAACCGTGCTGACCAGACCACACACAGAAATACAAACCTCTTTTGTCTCTATAACAGGAAGAAACACATTTCTAAACTAAAGTAGGAACATTAGAATCATATCAAATTTGTATTTGAACAAATAAACTAAGGAATTATGATTGGCATAATGTTTAGCTTCAAGGGTGGAGTGCTGGTAGGGAGACACAAAGCAAGTAGGCAGATTGTATTCCATGTAAAAGATCATAGTCTATGTAAAAGGTGGAAATGACACTTTCTTTCTATACAATGCAGTGTTTGTTGCCCACACATGATGGAAGAGATCACACAAAGAAATAATATTCACTCATGTCTGCAGTTCCAGTATTTTGTAACAGGGTGATTGAGAGGGATCGCGAAAAGGTGTCTAGAGGGGGGTGATTAGACTCTAAGTACCAAAAGTTGCAGTTTTTAACTTCTTCAAGTTTAAGTGGAGTTTAGGCACAAGTTTAACACTCACAATACATATCAAGCAAGCATGCAAAGAGTATATGAGCAGCGGAAAGTAAAGCATGCAACTTGCAAGAATGTAAAGGGAAGGGATTGGAGGATTCGAAACGCAATTTGGAGACACGGTGATTTTTGAGCCGTGGTTCCGATAGGTGGTGCTATCGTACATCCACGTTGATGGAGACTTCAACCCACGAAGGTAACAGTTGCGCGAGTCCACGGAGGGCTCCACCCACGAAGGGTCCACAAAGAAGCAACCTTGTCTATCCCACCATGGCCGTCGCCCACGAAGGACTTGCCTCACTAGCGGTAGATCTTCATGAAGTAGGCGATCTCCTTGCCCTTACAAACTCCTTGGTTCAACTCCACAATCTTGTCGGAGGCTCCCAAGTGACACCTAGCCAATCTAGGAGACACCACTCTCTAAGAAGTAACAAATGATGTGTTGATGATGAACTCCTTGCTCTTGTGCTTCAAATGATAGTCTCCCCAACACTCAACTCTCTCTCATAGGATTTGGATTTGGTGGAAAGAAGATTTGAGTGGAAAGCAACTTGGGGAAGGCTAGAGATCAAGATTCATATGGTAGGAATGGAATATCTTGGCCTCAACACATGAGTAGGTGGTTCTCTCTCAGAAAATGGATGCTGGAAGTGTAGGTTCATTCTGATGGCTCTCTCCATGAATGAAGAGGAGGTGGAGGGATATATATATATAGCCTCCACACAAAATCTAACCGTTACACACAACTTGCCAAACTCGGTGGGACCGAATTGGTAAACTCGATCGGGCCGATTCAGCAAATCTAGTGACCGTTAGGATTTTCGGTGGGACCGATATGCAACTCGGTAGGACCGATATGGTTAGGGTTAGGGCATAACGTAATCTCGGTGAGACTGATTACACAAACTCGGTGGGACCGATTTTGGTAATAATCTAACCAGAGAGTTGGTCAAGCAAACTCGGTTTGACCGATTACGCAAACTCGGTAGGACTGATTTTGGTAATAAGCTAACCAGAGAGTTTGCATTGTAATCTCGGTAGTACCGATTGCTCAAACTCGGTGAGACCGATTTTGGTAATGGACATACACAGAGAGATTACAATCCCATCTCGGTGAGACCGAGATCCCTATCGGTGAGACCGATTTGCCTAGGGTTTGTGGCAGTGGCTATGACATCTGAACTCGGTGGCGCCGGATGGAAAGAATCGCTGGGGCCAAGTTTGACTTTTGGTTTAGGTCATATGTGGATATGAGAAAGTAGTTGAGGGTCTTGGAGCATATCACTAAGCACTATGGAGCAAGAAACTAATTAAGCAACACCTCATCCCTCCTTGATAGTATTGGCTTTTCCTATAGACTCAATGTGATCTTGGATCACTAAAATAGAAAATGCAGAGTCTTGATCTTGGAGCTTGAGCCAATCCTTTGTCCTTAGCATCTTGAAGGGGTTCCACATCCTTTAGTCCATGCCACTCCTTTGTTGAACTTGTATGAAACATACTAGGTAAAAGTGTTAGTCCAACAAGAGATATGTTGACATTAATTACCAAAACCACCCAGGGAGCACTTGTGCTTTCAATCTCCCCCTTTTTGGTAATTGATGACAACATACATCAAAGCTTTAAATAAAGATATAGAGAATAACGAGTAAAGCTTTGGAAAGACATGTAACATGCATAGGCTCCCCCTACATGTGTGCAATCATGTGAATATGGAATATAGGAGCATGTGAATGCATAAGCATGACAGAGAAGGCAATGTGTTACATGTATCTTGGCTATATGCATCAGAGCAAATGATGTGAATATGGGAAATGTACCTTCATGCTCATGAGTCCTTCTTGCAAATAGTATGTACATCAGCAAGAATTCCTCATGCACATGGCTGTGATGCATATACTTACCTTGTGGTCTTGAGTTGGCTTAGGATGGAATGAACCTGTGAAAATAAGGTTAGATAACACAGATTCACTTACTAACTAGAGCAAACAGAAAGAACCACAAGAGTACCAAGACTAGGATGACATGTTGAGAGTGAGTACCAAGTACCACATTGAATATAGACATGTCCCCAAAGGTAAAGATGTGCAATGAATTTTGAGACTTTCTTTCCCTTAGATGTCTTGCTCCCCCTGAATCATAGACATGGGATACTGGGAGAAGATAGGGAACAGAAAATCAGAGCAAAATGCAAAATGATGCAAAATTAGAGCTCATATAAAATAAGCACATATGAACATGTCTTTCCCCTCAAGAAGACATGTGGCATCTCTCCTCTTGAACACCAAGCATCTGGGATCCTTGAAGATTACTCCCTTCTTGAGTATTCTCTCCCCCTAGAGATATCTCTCTCCCCCTGTTGAAGTGATTAAGCTTTGATAAGCTTTGATGTGATCCCTCTCTCCCCCTTTGACATCAATTTCCAAGAAGGAACTTCTGGAATTTGTCGTGAATGGGTTTAGTCCTTGAGTCACAGCACAAAGCAATGATAAAAATGTCATGCTTGTAGAGGACAAGATTCATTGAGTGGAGCTGGATCAAAAAGTAATGCAGGAATAAGTGGCAAAATGTTTTTCCTGTAGTGAAATCGGTGGCACCGAGTGATGTGCTTCGGTTGCACCGAAAAATATTCAGTTGGATCAAAAACATCAAATCGGTGAGACCGAGTTCATCGTAGAGAAAACACTTGTCACCTCAGCTCACTAGACAAGTAAGATCTCACAAGGATTTGCAAGGAATTGGATGCAGGGAATGCAGAACAAACAGAAAAGAAAAGAAATCTAGATGAAGTTTTTTTTGTTTTGAAAGGGGAAATAAATATGCATGAAACAAATGCAAGAGCACAGAAAAGAACATGCGAGAACTTCATCTAGAAATGGTCGGCGACAAAGTCACCTATGTTAGAGTATATTGACTTAGGAGTCAAGTGAGATCACTTGATCATAGGTCATACTCATCGTTTAAGCTCAAAATGGGGTTACCATTTTTCGTTTAAGCATCTTGATGTATGAACATCTTGTCGAGTTGCTTTGACTCATGACTTGGAGTAAAGCTTCTCTAAGATGGAATAACATACCTTGGGTGGTGGTGTTGATCATGATCATGTAGTTGAACTTGTGTGGGTTGCTCAAGGTTGATGTAGCTCATCAAGAGTTGGGAGCACCACTTGGAATTTGAGTTCATCTACCTACATGGGTTAGTTTTTGCAAGGAAGAGCACTTGTGTATCCAAAATGACAATCATGAAACTTAACATAGAATGTGTCAAAGGATATGTTTGAATGGTTCCGTGCTTCCTTGTCTTCAACCACCAATGTGTAGAGACTTGGTGATGTAGAGATTGCTCAAGATGTGAGTGAGTTACAATCTCATGGAATTAGATTCATCCAAGTACCTACATGGGTTAGATAACATGCAAGGTGCAAATATATCCAAGACATAAGATTTTCATCATAAGAGAAATATTAAGGATTAGTCATAAGCTCATGTCGTGCATGTATCCAATGGAGTTCCTACTCCAAATTTGAAGCATCAATGATGTTCAATTCTCCTCTTAACCTGCAAAACACTCTCTCATAAAGTGGTTTAGTGAATATATACCCTAATTGCTTTTCGGTGCGAACATGCTTAAGATTAATGTCACCCTTAGCAACATGATCTCAAATGAAATGATGACGAACTTCAATATGCTTAGTTCGAGAGTGTTGCACGGGATTGTGAGCAATCTTGATAGCACTTTCATTGTCACAAAGTAATGGAACATATTTCACATATATCCCATAATCTTTAAGAGTTTGGGTCATCCAAAGTAATTGAGCACAACATGAACCAGCGGCAATATATTCCGCTTCGGCGGTGGATAAGGATACCAAGTTTTGTTTCTTGGAAGACCAAGACATAAGAGATCTACCAAGAAATTGACAAGTACCCGAAGTGGACTTTCTATCAACCTTGTCACCGGTGTAGTCCGAGTCGGAGTAGCCAACAAGATCGAAAGAGGCCTCTTAGGATACCAAATGCCAAAATTTGGTGTATGGATTAAGTATCTCACTATCCTTTTCACGGCCTTAAGGTGACATTCTTTAGGAGCAGCTTGATATCGTGCACACATGCACACACTTAGCATGATATCGGGACGTGAAGCACATACATATAACAATGAACCAATCATAGAGCGATAAACCTTTTGATCGACCGGTTCACTGTCTTTTGTCAAATCAAGATGTCCACTAGTAGGCATGGGTGTAGTCATACCTTTGCATTCTTGCATATTGAACTTCTTGAATAAGTCCTTGGTGTACTTTGTTTGAGAGACAAATGTACCTTCCTTAGTCTGCTTGATTTGCAAACCAAGAAAGAATTTGAGTTCACTCATCATAGACATCTCAAACTTCTCCGACATTAGCTTTCCAAACTTCTCACTAAAATGAGGGTTAGTTGATCCAAATATAATATCATCGACATAAATTTGGCATACAAATAGTTATCCATTAACCCTTTTAGTAAAAAGAGTAGAATCAATTTTCCCAATTTCAAAGCCTTTTTCAATAAGGAACTTGGTCAAGCATTTATACCACGCTCTAGGAGCTTGTTTAAGACCATAAAGAGCTTTGTGAAGTTTGTAAACATGATCAGGTTTCTTAGGATTAACAAAGCCGGGAGGTTGTTTAACATAAACTTCCTCCTCTATTTCACCATTTAGAAAAGCACTTTTAATGTCCATTTGGTACAAGGTGATATCATGATGATTAGAATAGGCAAGTAAGATGCGAATGGACTCCAGTCTAGCAATGGGAGCATAAGTCTCACCATAGTCCATACCTTTGACCTGTGTGTCGTGGAATTAACACGTCAGATGTCCTCATGAAAGGACTTAGTCGTGGAGCCATCGCAACGGGTTAGCTTGAAGGGGTTAAACCGGACAAGGGACACGGGAGTTTTATACTAGTTCGGCCCCTTCAATGAAGGTAAAAGCCTACGTCTAGTTGTGATGGGATTGATTGGGTTTCGATGATCAGGGAGCAAATACGCTTGCCTGAGTCTCGAGTTGTTGTCTGTTGTCCTTGAACCGCCGCCGGGTCGTCCCTTTATATACACAGGTTGACGCTCGGCCGGTTTGCAGAGCCCCGAAGCTGACTCATACAAAGTGTTCGGTTCGGTCTCTCCTTCCCTAACTTATATTACAAGTTACATAGTCATGGCGGTTTACCACTATGGGCCCTAATCCGCCTTTGGGCTTCGGGCCTCTAAGCTTCACTTAATAACTTCACCATCTTCTGGATCTTCATGGGCTTTAGCATAGTCGAGGGTGAACCGGGCCCTCCTGGCCGGTTTACACTTAGTAGCTATATCCCCAACATTAGGCCCCAGTTTGATTTGAACCTGTTCATGTCAATCTTCAATAACTTCAAAGATATATTGTAAACGTCCTCTTGTATTTTCGTAAACCGCCAGATTGCCTTCTCCTGTAAATCTTGTCAAACCTCCATGACGTCATCTTCTAGATATTGCAACTGTCCATTATGACATCATCTCTGTATAAAAAGATTAAAAAGATTCCCCTCACTTAATGGTCGTCCCGAAAATCGAGGCGACAGGCGCACCCACTCTGCCGCTTCAGGCTCCTCTATTCTCGCACCTGCCATTTATCTCTTCTTCTATAAATACAGCCCGAGGGCCCTTTTCTCCTTTTCCCCTTCTGTGCCTTCTTCTTCCTCGCGACGCCCCAGTTCTGAAGCTCCGCCGCTGTCCGCGACCCTTGGGAGCTTCATCAACACAGGCCGCTGCATCAACCTGAAACGGACCAGAGCTCGCCGCTTCCTTCCGCAGTAGATCTGCACCGGTGAGTTTCCTCCTTCCTGCATTGTTAGATCTATTCTAGGGTTCATGCATTCATCTATACAGTTCTTCATTCTTCCTCCTCAACTCTTCACTGTCCTTTCAGTCGTGGTTATCCCGATCCAATAACTGTGTAGATCTTGTGCGGTAGTTACTCCACATCCGTTTTTAATACTATTAGATATTCCCTTTCTTCTGTAGAGCATACGAACTTCCTTATCCTGCTTAACGCCATTGTAGGGTTCAGGAAAATTTTCTTCAGTTATCCATGGTAGATCCAAAATTGTACTATAATATTGTGAAACCTGTTTTTGTAACACTTAGCTGATTTTTTGAATCCTGGCCCTTCTGCCTATGAGCGGTTTAACCTTTGATAACCAATCCGCCATATATCATTAACCCTCTCTTAAACCGCCAACTAAACCTTGCACGGCAATTTTCCGGTTTAACACTGAATTTGTACACTTAAACCGTTAATTGTAAACCGGCTTTTATTTTTCCTTTCAGTTCTCCTTCCGAGATGACCAAACAATTCTCTGCTTGCAATTGGGTTCCATCCCGGATCACGGAAACACAAATCAACGGATATGTCACCACTGGCGCTTTAGCCTAAAAAAGGGTCCTTCATTGGCGAGTTCCAGACTCTGAATGTCCACCTGAACCTCAAGATGGAGAAGTGATAGTATTTATGCAACACTTGGATCGGGGATTCAGCCCGCCCGGATCAAAAAATTTCCGGGATGTCCTCCCAAGTTTTCAACTCCATCCACAAGATATTGGACCGAACTCTGTGTCCAATATATGCAACTTTCAAGTATTCTGCGAAGTCTACCTTCAAGAAGAGCCATCGTGGAGTTGTTCCGGGATTTCTTTCATCTGAACCGCCGTACAGAATTCTTGGATGGTCCCAACACAGAGCTTGGTGGCGTTTCAATTCAGAAAAGGAAAGAAGTTGACTTCCCTCATGCAAAACATCATAGCCATCCTAAAGATTGGAACCAAACTTGGTTTTATTGCCGGAACACTGCCCCTGATGGAGAAAATCCTTTGCCGGGTTATCGCCCTCACCGGCTTAGCAACGGTCACCCTTTACCTTCGCGCTTATCCGCCGCAGAGCGGAAAAACTTTGCACCTCAACTCGCCAAGCTCCATGCTCTCATGGACAACGGTTTGACTGACATTGATCTTGTCCGCTGCTGGGTTTCTTGGGGCATTTTGCCTTTAAGCCGCCGCCCCGGATTGATGCATGAATATACTGGCAATGTCAAAGACCCTCAACGATATCATGAAGTAGTAATGACCGATCTTGAAGTTACTGAATCTGTGAAGAAAATGCTTGATGAGACGATCTCTGCATGCAGCCAAACCGGGTTGCCACCTTTTTGCGTCTCCAATAAACCGCCAGCGGTAAAGTTCATCTTAATACTTTACTGATTCGCCTCCGTATTAACTATGCGCTAACCTTTTCTTGCCTTAATTTCAAGCTAACAACTCCTTTTGGAAACGGACTAAACCGGCCAGGGCTCCCCGTGCAAAGAGCAAGGTCACCAAGAAAGCTGCCAAGAAGAAAACCACCGAGTCTTCTGATCCGCCAGAAGATGAGGAATCAGACGCAGAGGTAGAACTTGACTCACTTGGTTCCTTTTTCGTACATCTTATTGACAATGACTATTCCCAGGATGATGTTGAGGCCAGCCACGCAGACCATGTTGAGGTAATCATTCTTTCTTCCGACTCAGATCTTGTACCGGTTCAAAGAGTTCGCCGTACAATCCGGAAAGTAAAACAATCTCACCCCCTTGCTCATTTGGATCCAAAATTTTCTTTGAAGACACAGCAAGTTAAAGAGCGTCGCACAACCCGGCATAGTGGTCAGCAAATCACTTCATCCGGTTTACAGATACACCAACCCAGAAACATCGTCCAGAGGTGACTTGTTCTCCTGAAAAACTTTATCCTTTGAAGGGTTTCTTCCGATGCCCACTCAATCCGTATGACCCGAATTATCGGGCTTCTTCCAACTCGTCTGGAGGTTCATCAACCACTCAGCTGCCTCCTCTCAAAACCGTCGCTGGGTAAGTACATTGTTCCTTAACTTGTTTCTTCATGTGTCGGTTTATCATATTCTAACTTTTGATGTTGTAGTGCCAAGGCCTGATTAAGTAAGAAAGCCAAGACCAGCGACCCTACTGATGATGTTGATCCGGAGAAGACCCCAGAGAATGATGGCGAAAACCCTGAGATTGCCATAGACAGCTCTGCTCCGCAAAACCCAGGCACTGATGCTAATCCGCCAGAAGTTGAACCAGGTGTACATGTTGATACATCACATCATCATGCCCCTCCAAGTCCAATTGCTGAGCAGCGGGATTCAACTGATGATCCGCCAAGCCCAGTTAACAGACTGCCGAGCCCTGCTGCCAAAGTGCCAAGCCCTGTTAAGAATGTCAATCCATCAAGCCCGACCAAAGATGATGATGTTGTTGTTACTAGCACTGCATATACCGCCCCTGGTAATCCGATTGCTCTATCAAAGCACACTGCCAAGGATGAATTTGCTGCTATGAGCAAGGGGAAGGGGAAGACTGATTTGTCAGCCTATGTTGATCTTTCTGCTCAAGATCTTCACTCCGGTTTCTTGAACCGACTTTACACCAGCCGGGATTATGAAGATGGTTTGGTAAATCTGATGAAGGAGCGCTATGAGGTAAACAGTTTGATCTTTTTCTCTGTACCTTCATTGCATTATAGCCCCCAAGGGCCGGTTTGTCTTTAGAAAGTCAAAACAGGACTTTTATATTCCGTACTGTACCTTGTTGATTTTCCTTGTGTATTGTTTGATCAAACACACATTAGCCCCCAAGTGCCATGATTAAAACTTGTATTAATCCGTGGGACTTCAACAATTAGTAGGAGAAAATGATCCACATTAGCCCCCAAGTGCCAAGTGTATAACTAGTTATATGCTTGGGACTTTCAAAGATATTGACACACTCTTCTCACTGTTGCAGACTGAGGTAAATCAACAAGTCTCTCAAATTGCGGATCTTCAAGAGAATCATAAATCCCAACAAGCAGAAAGCACCAAGACAAAAGATGAATTAAAAACCGCCTTAACCACCATGGAGCAACTCAAAGAGTGGTTCAAATCTGAAAGGGCCAACTGGGACACTGAAAAGGCTGGATTGCTGAAGCGGGTAGAAGATGTTGAATCAGCTCTTAAACCGGTGGCGGAAGAACTTAGTGGATTGAAGCGCCAAATTAATGCCATGACTTCTGCAATATTTGGTAAGTATCTTTGCCAAGGCTTTGTAACTGTCTAGCTTTGAAATTTCTCCGGTTTAACATGAAATTCTGAAACCGCTGTAGGTAGTCGCATTGCTCATCTGGGCTCTGATATGTGGAAGAAACTAAAGGCCGCCTATACACTGATTGAACAGTTGTATACCGGTGCCCAGCGGGTTATCTGCGCATCTTCCTACGACAATGCAGCCCCAACACTGATCAAGGACACGCTGGATAGAAGAGTTGAAGCGATCCGCTGCCAGGGCTAGCACTTTGTTAGCACTTACTCGAGCCAAGGCATGGATAGCTGATCTTGATCCGGTTGATATAGCCAAGGGCTTCGCCAGTGAACAAGAACACGGAGAAGTGTTTGATAACGAAGCCCTCAGACGTGTGACAAGGGAGATGCGTCCTCTGGCGAGTCAGTTGGCAGAAGAAGCTAACTTGACGGTTCACCGATCCTTCTATGATGCTAGCAACAAACAGGTTGAGGCTGTCATTCTAGAAGTGCAAAATCTTATTCCGGCAATCCGTAAGCACACTTACGCCCCTGACGTTGATCCGATTGAGCTTATAAGTGAAGAGGCTGTCTTTCAGGCCTTAACCCAGATTGACTGGACCACCACTGACTTCCAGCCATTGGATGGGGAGGAGGAGGCTGAACCGACGCCAGATGACCCATCTACTTCACATCAACATGGCGATGAAGCTTGATTCGGCAATCCGGTTGATATGTCAGAAACTGTCCGGTTTAAAACAATTCCATATTTTGGGCCGCTAAGTGCCTTGTAATAGGGTAGCAAAAATACTTTGATCTGCTGCCATCGTGTAGTAGGAGATACTTTATGTGATCCGCCATGATAATTTCAATGTTGGTTCATGTATCATAAAATGCAATCCCTTTTGTCTACATGAAAAAAAAAGTGTCCTGGCGGTTTACCGCCGGACGGGTCATAATGCCCAAGACAAGGCCTGATTGATAATCAAACCGTAAAAAAATTGAAATGACTCATACCTGTGATGTAATATTACTTTAGTTGGTTGACCAACTTTGATTGTAATAAGGGTGAAAACCCAAATCTGAACTTCTTGTATAACTCCATCATGTACTGATGGCGTATAATAAGTCATACCGGGTGATGATAAACACCAGGTGATCAAAACTGGCGACAAGTAGTCAAAGCCAGGCCGAGTTAACGAACTCCGGTTTGATAATAAGGTCTGTTAACGTGTAGTTGAAAACCAAGCCAGTTTAAGGAACACCGGGCTAATAAGATGACTGATAAGTCATACCAGGTCAAAGAAACCGGTTTAACATAAAATTTATCAAAAAGAAAAGTGACAAACGCAAATAAAACCGTGTAGTCGAGGCTTTTCAAGGGCTGCCAGGCCCAAATTCGAGGCTTTTCATGGGCTGCCAGGCTGCTGAGTTGAACCATTTAGCAAAGCCTTTTAAGATGGACCTCCAACTAACCAATCATCGTTTTAACTTTGACAAGTTCAGGGTCTCAATGAGAGTAACTATCAAACGTTCGGAGGGTCATGCTAGGATTACCTGGATAGGAGTGTCTTACTTGATGAGGGTAGGTTAACCCGGGGTTTTAGGTAAATATACGAGGCTTCCAAGCCGTGGGTTGATACCCAGCTACAAGGGTCCTTTCAAACTCCTTGGTATTTGACACAAGGAGCCCCCAAGTCACGTGATGAGCTGTGCTCATTGGGTGCCTATGTTTGAGCTGTGCATAGCATCCAGACTCTCTTTGGCCCCTTGGGTGTGAAGCTCCCAAGCTATGTTGTGGCGTGATAGCCAGTTTAACAGGCAATACTCTGCTTTGTCAGCTGAAGCCCCCATGTAACTCAAAGAATATATGAGAAAAACAGCAGAGGCCCTACTTATAGCAATGATGCTGGTTTATTTATTGATCATAATATATACATTGTCGAAATATGTACATATGAAAAGCCTATGGCTCAAGTGTAGTAAGGCCGTAGGAGAGCTATGTTCCACGGCCGCCGGGTCTCCTCCTCAGAGTTGTGTGAGTTGTCTCGAACGTCAATGAGGTAGTATGATCCGTTGTGTAGATTTTTGCTGACCACAAAGGCCCTTCCCAAGGTGGGGATAACTTGTGCATGTCGGTCTGATCCTGGATGAGCCGGAGCACCAAGTCGCCTTCTTGAAAGGTTCTTGTCCTAACCCGACGGCTATGATACCACCGCAGGTCTTGCTGATAAACCGCCGATCGAGCCAGAGCCATGTCCCGTTTCTCATCTAACAGGTCCAGCGCCTCTTGGCGTGCTTGCTCGTTGTCCGCTTCAACATAATTAGCAACCCGGGGTGAGTCATGACGAATATCACTTGGTAAGACTGCCTCTGCTCCGTATACCATGAAGAAAGGTGTGTAACCTGTTGATCGATTGGGGGTGGTGTTGATGCTCCATAACACAGAAGGCAATTCTTCCACCCAACAACCCAGAGTCCGCTTTAAGGGAATCATAAGCCGGGGTTTAAGACCCTTCAAAATTTCTTGATTGGCCCGCTCCGCTTGACTGTTGGATTGAGGGTGCGCCGCAGATGCTAAGTCAAGCCGGATGTGCTCTCTCTGACAGAAATCCTCCATCTCACCTTTGGAAAGGTTTGTACCATTATCCGTGATAATACTGTGTGGAAAGCCAAAGCGGAAGATAATCTTTTTGAGAAATTGAACCGCCATAGCTGCATCACACTTGCTGGCAGGCTCCGCTTCAGCCCACTTGGTGAATTTATCAACTGCCACCAACAGGTGGGTCTTCTTATCTTGGGAACGCTTAAAGGGCCCCACCATATCAAGCCCCCAAGTAGCAAAAGGCCAAGTGATAGGAATCATCCGTAGTTCTTGAGCCGGAACATGAGCTCTGCGTGAATTTTTTTGACAAGCATCACATCGCTTTACCAAATCCTCCACATCAGCATGAGCTGTCAACCAGTAGAACCCATGACGAAAAGCTTTGGCAACCAGTAAATTTGAACCGGCATGATGACCACAATCGCCTTCATGAATTTCTCGTAGGATCTCTTGGCCTTCTTCCGGAGAAACACAACGCTGAAATACGCCTGAAACGCTACAGCGGTGTAACTCGCCATTATGGATAACCATGGACTTGGATCGCCGGACTATCTATCGAGCCAGGACTTCATCATCTGGTAACTCGCCCCGGTTCATATACGCCAGATATGGAACCGTCCAATCCGGTACAATATGCAAAGCGGCCACCAATTGAGCCTCCGGATCAGGAACAACTAAATCCTCTTCTGTAGGCAACTTAACAGACGGGTTATGCAAGATATCTAAAAAGGTATTAGGAGGTACCGGTTTACGCTGAGATTCGAGCCGGCTCAAAGCGTCTGCTGCTTTGTTTTTGCGCCGATCGATATGCTCAACCCGATACCCTTTGAAGTGACCCGCCACAATATCCACCTCACGTCTGTAAGCCGCCATGAGTGGATCCTTAGAATCCCAAGTGCCGGAAACTTGCTGAGCCACCAGATCAGAATCTCCAAAACAATGAACTCGACTTAAGTTCATCTCTTTAGCCACACGGAGACCATGGAGTAACGCTTCGTACTCAACTGCATTGTTAGTACAGGGAAACATCAAACGGAGAACATAGCAAATTTTATCACCTCGAGGGGAAGTAAGGACAACTCCAGCCCCAGAGCCCTCCAACTGCCTGGATCCATCAAAATGAATAGTCCAGTATGTATTATCCGGTTTGTCTTCTGGTGCTTGCAACTCGGTCCAATCATTGATAAAGTCCACAAGGGCCTAAGATTTGATGGTTGTTCGAGGCAGATACTTCAAACCATGTGGACCAAGCTCAACTGCCCACTTTGCAACCTGGCCAGTCGCTTCCTTGTTCTGAATTATATCACCCAAAGGAGCAGAACTAACCACTGTGATGGGATGGCCTTGAAAGTATTGCTTGAGTTTTCGACTTGCCATAAAAACTCCATACACCAACTTCTGCCAATGTGGATAGCGTTGTTTTGACTCGATCAAGACTTCACTGATGTAGTATACAGGTCGTTGAACTGGATATTCCTTCCCAGCTTCCTTACACTCAACCACAATTGCCACACTGACAGCTCGTGCATTGGCAGCCACGTATAACAGCAAAGGCTCATTATCAACCGGAGCTGCAAGAACCGGCGGTTCAACCAACTGCCGCTTTAACTCCTCAAAAGCCGTATTGGCTGCATCACTCCAGACGAAGTCGTCTGTCTTTTTCAACATCTAATACAAAGGAATTGCCTTCTCTCCCAAACGGCTAATAAACCGGCTAAGGGCTGCAATCCGACCCACCAGACGCTGAACATCATTGATAGACTTCGGTTTAGCCAGGGATGTGATTGCCTTGATTTTTTCCGGATTAGCCTCAATGCCCCTGCTGGATACAAGAAAACCTAAGAGCTTGCCTGCCGGTACACCAAAAACACATTTATCCGAATTAAGCATCATTTTGTAAACCCGAAGATTGTCAAACGTCTCCTTGAGGTCATCTATCAATGTTTCCTTCTTCCTGGATTTTACCACAATGTCATCCACATAGGCATGAACATTACGCCCAATCTGTGTATGAAGACAATTCTGCACACAATGTTGATAGGTTGCCTAGGCACTTTTGAGCCCAAAGGGCATAGAAACATAGCAGAAGACTCCAAAAGGAGTGATGAAGGCTGTCTTCTCCTGGTCCTTAACTGCCATCTTGATCTGATGATATCCTGAATAAGCATCCAAAAAACTCAGGCGCTCACAACCCGCCATCGCATCAATGATCTGATCAATACGCGGGAGAGCAAAGGGATCGGCCGGACAAGCTTTATTCAAGTCCGTGTAGTCCACACACATACGCCAAGTGCCGTTTTTCTTAAGAACAAGCACCGGATTAGCCAGCCATTCAGGATGAAACACTTCAATGATAAACCCAGCAGCCAACAGCTGGGCTACCTCCTCACCAATTACCTTGCGTCTTTCCTCATTAAAGCGATGAAGAAATTGCTTGACCGGTTTAAACTTGGGATCAATATTAAGAGTGTGCTCAGCGAGTTCCCTCGGTACACCTGGCATGTTAGAAGGCTTCCACGCAAAAATGTCCCGGTTCTCACGGACGAACAAGATGAGCGTGCTTTCCTATTTCGGATCCAGATTTGTGATGATGCTGAACTGCTTAGACGAATCGCCAGACACGAAGACAACAAGCTTAGTCTCGTCAGCCGGTTTGAAATGCAGGGTTGGGTCATGCTTAGTGGTGGGCTTCTTCAGATGGGTCATATCTGCCGGATCAACATTTTCATTATAGAACTTGAGCTCCTCTGTAGCACAAACCGACTCAGCATAGGCCGCATTGTTGGGAAACGTAGTAATTTCAAAAAAATTCCTACGCACACGCAAGATCATGGTGATGGCATAGCAAAGAGAGGGGAGTGTATTGTCCACGTACCCTCGTGGACCGTAAGCGGAAGCGTTATGACAACGCGGTTGATGTAGTCGTATGTCTTCACGATCCGACCGATCCAAGCACCGAACGTACGGCACCTCCGAGTTCAGCACATGTTCAGCTCGATGACGATCCCCGGGCTCCGATTCAGCAAATCTTCGGGGATGAGTTCCGTCAGCACGACGGCGTGGTGACGATGATGATGTTCTACCGGTGCAGGGCTTCGCCTAAACTCCGCGACGATATGACCGAGGTGGAATATGGTGGAGGGGGGCACCGCACACGGCTAAGGAACGATCCGTAGATCAACTTGTGTGTCTCTAGGGTGCCCCCCTGCCCCCGTATATAAAGGAGCATGGGGGGAGGCCGGCCGGCCCTAGGGGCGCGCCAAGGAGGGGGGAGTCCTCCTCCTAGTGGGAATAGGACTCCCCTTTCCTAGTCCCACTAGGAAGGAGGAAGGGGGAAGGAAAGAGAGCGAGAGGGAGAGGGAAAGGGGGGCCGCGCCCACTCCCCTAGTCCAATTCAGACTCCTCATGGGGGGGGCGCCACCTCCTGGGCTGCTGCCCTCTCTCTCCCCTCAGGCCCACTAAAGGCCCAATACTTCCCCGGGGGGTTCCGGTAACCCCTCCGGCACTCCGGTTTTCTCTGAAATCACCCGGAACACTTCCGGTGTCCGAATATAGTCGTCCAATATATCAATGTTTATGTCTTGACCATTTTGAGACTCCTCGTCATGTCCGTGATCACATCCGGGACTCTGAACAAACTTCAGTACATCAAAACTTATAAACTCATAATAAAACTGTCATCGTAACGTTAAGTGTGCGGACCCTACGGGTTCGAGAACTATGTAGACATGACCTAGAACTATTCTCGGTCAATAACCAATAGCGGGACCTGGATGCCCATATTGGCTCATACATATTCTACGAAGATCTTTATCGGTCAAACCGCATAACAAGATACGTTGTTCCCTTTGTCATCGGTATGTTACTTGCCCGAGATTCGATCGTCGGTATCCAATACCTAGTTCAATCTCGTTACCGGCAAGTCTCTTTACTAGTTACATAATGCATCATTCCATAACTAACTCATTAGCTACATTGCTTGCAAGGCTTATAGTAATGTGCATTACCGAGAGGGCCCAGAGATACCTCTCCGACAATCAGAGTGACAAAACCTAATCTCGAAATACGCCAACCCAACATGTACCTTTGGAGACACCTGTAGTACTCCTTTATAATCACCCAGTTACGTTGTGACGTTTGGTAGAACCCTAAGTGTTCCTCCGGTAAACGGGAGTTGCATAATCTCATAGTTATAGGAACATGTATAAGTCATGAAGAAAGCAATAGCAATATACTAAACGATCAAGTGCTAGGCTAACGGAATGGGTCATGTCAATCACATCATTCTCCTAATGATGTGATCCCATTAATCAAATGACAACACATGTCTATGGCTAGGAAACATAACCATCTTTGATTAATGAGCTAGTCAAGTAGAGGCTTACTAGTGACTATATGTTTGTCTATGTATTCACACATGTATCATGTTTCCGGTTAATACAATTCTAGCATGAATAATAAACATTTATCATGATATGAGGAAATAAATAATAACTTTATTATTGCCTCTAGGGCATATTTCCTTCAGTCTCCCACTTGCACTAGAGTCAATAATCTAGATTACATAGTAATGATTCTAACACCCATGGAGTCTTGGTGCTGATCATGTTTTGCTCATGAGAAAGGCTTAGTCAATGGGTCTGCAACATTCAGATCCGTATGTATCTTGCAAATCTCTATGTCTCCCACTTGGACTTGGTCCGGGATGGAATTGAAGCGTCTCTTGATGTGCTTGGTCCTCTTGTGAAATCTGGATTCCTTTGCCAAGGCAATTGCACCAGTATTGTCACAGAAGATCTTCATTGGTCCCGATGCACTAGGTATGACACCTAGATCGGTAATGAACTCCTTCATCCAGACTCCTTCATTTGCTGCTTCCGAAGCAGCTATGTACTCCGCTTCACATGTAGATCCCGCCATGACTCTTTGTTTAGAACTGCACCAACTTACAACTCCACCGTTTAATAAATATACGTATCCGGTTTGCGATTTAGAATCGTCCGGATTAGTGTCAAAGCTTGCATCGATGTAACCATTTACGACTAGTTCTTTGTCACCTCCATATACGAGAAACATATTGATGTAGGGATTTTCTCGACTGCTCGAATCGTTGCGCGATTTTGGGGCGGAAATGGATGATTTCGGGGTCAAAATTCGATGGATTTTGTGGATGGAAAGAGGGGAAACTTGGGGGGATGCTAGATCAACTCGAAACCAAGCAAATCCATGGATCAAAATCAACAAAACATCATCAAACCAACAAATCACAAAAAATTTGGGGCTATTTTTGGTGGGGATTTTCGGATTTAGGACGAAAACAACAAAATCAAGCTAGAAAACACGGGGTAGGGGCTCCAAAAACGTGATCAACGTGGCTCATGATACCAAGATGATGTAGGGCGGAACCCTAAGTAGTCGATCTTTCACGTTTGGAGGGGATCCTATGGGAGAACACGAGAAACGCGCGGAAATCACAAAGGGGAACACGGGGAAAACGAGAGAGAAACACTAAACCGACATAGAATCGATCACACGAATGCTAGATCACCGAACACATAGAGTAACATATGATCCACAATCAACAAAGGGAAAGGATACAACGGAACCGTTCTTCTCCGAGAGGAGGCCTTGATGTTCTTACCTAAAGAGGGGTCTTGAATCCGCTTGGGGATCTTCTCCGGAGAGGTCCTGATCTCCGAGGAGAAGTATCAAAGTGGATGAGCAAAGGCTCTCACACAAACATGAGCTAATCCAATGCTAAACCTAGAAAGGATGAGGGGACAGTCTATTTATAGTCTAGGCCCTTGAAGGGGTAAGTTGGGGGCGAAACGAGTACATGGGCCTCGGCCCAGAACGCTGCACACAGGCAGGGCGGTAGTACCGTTCCCATGGGCGGTAGTACCGCTTGAGGTGCTTCAGCGGTAGTACCGCTTGGAGGGCGATAGTACCGCTCTGGCGCCGTTCGATTCCTCGAGTTTGTCGGGTTCGGCGGAAGTAGGACGGATGGAGAGCGGTAGTACTGCTTGGCTCGGCTCAGCGGTAGTACCGCTTGGCTTGAGCGGTAGTACCGCCCGTTCTAGACTCTGCAGCTCCTCCTTTTGCTCTTGATGTCCATCTTGAGTTGTAGCTTCTTCTAGGTTGGTTCCTTGGTACCTAAGCACTCAAAGCATCTCCGTTTGAGGTAGTAGCCATGTCTTAAGTGGATCAAAGGGAAGTTCGACAAGGAGAGAGTTAACCTCGGATTGTATGGCACGTGCTCTAGCTCTTGTCATGGGTCCACTTGGAGCTTGAGTAGTCGAAGTAGAATCCATGGGGATGACCGTAGGATGTTCCGCATCATCTCCCCTCCCTTGGGAAAGATCCGACCTCGGATCGAAATCCTCATCACCATGGTACAGGGAGAGATCGGAGACGTTGAAGATGTCGCTCACGTTGTACTTGTCGCGTGGGAGGTCGATCTTGTAAGCGTTGTTGTTGTAGCGTGCTAGCACCTTGAAGGGTCCGTCGGCTCAAGGGAGAAGCTTGGACTTGCATTCGTTGGGGAAGTGGTCCTTGCAAAGGTGTAGCCACACTAGGTCTCCAATGTTGAATGTCTTGGGTTGCTTGTTGACGTTGATCTTGGACGCTAGTCGTTGTACTTGGCGCTCGATGGTGTGCCTTGTATCCTCATGCATCTTCTTGATGTAGCTTGCTCGTGCACTCGCATCCATGTTGGTGCGCTCTTGTAGAGGGAGAGGTAGAATGTCTAGTGGGGACAACGGGTTGAAGCCGTAGACGACCTCGAAGGGGGACTTGCTGGTAGTCGAATGTCTTGCACGGTTGTAGGCGTACTCGGCGATGGGTAGACACGCCTCCCACTCCTTGATGTTCTTCTTGATCAACACGTGAATTAGAGTGGATAGTGTCCGGTTCGTCACCTCCGTTTGGCCGTCAGTTTGAGGATGATATGCGGATGAGAACAAGAGCTTGATTCCGAGCTTGGCGCATAGAGTCTTCCAAAAGTAACTCAAGAACTTGACGTCGCGGTCGGAGACGATTGTCTTTGGTACTCCATGGAGGCGCAATATTTCCCTACAAAAGAGATTTGCAACATGTGAAGCATCGTCTATCTTGTTGCAAGGAATGAAATGTGCCATCTTAGAAAATCGGTCCACAACCACAAACACGGAATCCTTTCCATTATGAGTTCTAGGCAAACCAAGTACAAAATCCATACTAATGTCTTCCCATGGTTGATAGGGAATAGGAAGAGGCATGTAAAGACCATGAGATTGAGCTTTAGACTTAGCTTTGCGACATGTAGAGCATCAGGTGGTGAATCATGAGACGTCGCGGAACATCTTGGGCCAAAAGTAGTTCTTGGAGAGCGTGGCGAAAGTCTTGTCGCGTCCAAAGTGTCCCATGAGTCCACCTCCATGAGCCTCTTGCAAAAGTAGCAAACGAAGAGAAGACTCGGGAATGCATAGTTTGTTAGCTCTCATGAGATAACCATCCTTGATGTAATATTGTTCCCAAGATGTATGCGTCAAACATTTAGCATAATGAGGTGCAAAAGATGGATCATTGGCATACAAGTCTTTTATGTGCTCAAAGCCAATAACCTTCAACTCAAGTTTAGTGACAAGCGTGCATATGCGTGAAAGTGCATCGGCAACTACATTTTCCTTACCCTTAATGTACTTGATCACATATGGGAAAGATTCAATAAATTCACTCCATTTTGCATGTCGCTTGTTCAACTTAGTTTGACCTTTTACGTACTTAAGCGTTTCGTGATCGGTATGGATGACAAACTCATGCGGTCTAAGATAATGTTCCCAAACATGTAGTACACGCACTAGAGCATACAATTCTTTGTCATATGGGGGATAGTTAAGTTGAGCACCGGAGAGTTTCTCACTAAAATATGCAATTGCTCGTTTTTCTTGCAATAAAACTCCGCCAATTCCGGTACCACTTGCATCACAATGAACCTCAAAAGTTTTGTCAAAGTTAGGCAAAGCAAGAATCAGAGCATGTGTAAGCAAAGACTTGAGCTCTTCAAAAGCGGTCGATTGCAAAGATCCCCAAACAAAAGGAACATTCTTCTTACTCAAAGCATGCAAAGGAGCGGCAATTGTGCTAAAATCTTTCACAAAGCGGCGATAAAAACCTGCAAGACCAAGGAAACTTCGCACTTGTTGCAAATTGGTGGGTTGGGGTCAAGTTTTAATTGCTTCAGTTTTAGTTTCATCAACATGGAAACCCTTGGAAGAGACAACGAAACCCAAGAAAACCACTTTGTCAACACCAAATGTGCACTTTTTCATGTTGGCATAAAGACTTTCCTTGTGAAGTGTTTTCAAAACAAGCTTAACATGATCAAGATGCTCTTTCATGGTTTTGCTAAACACAAGAATATCATCGAAGTAAACCACAACAAAGATTCCAATGTAAGGTCGAAGTACATGATGCATAAGACGCATGAAAGTTCTGGGAGCTTCCGATAAACCCATAGGCATGACTAACCATTCATATAAGCCAAATTTGGTTTTGAAAGCGATTTTCCATTCATCACCCTCATGAATGCGTATTTGATAATAGCCACTTTTAAGATCAATTTTTGAGAAAATGTTGGCTCCACTAAGTTCATCAAGCATATCATCTAAGCGAGGAATGGGATGCCTATAGCAAACGGTGATAGCATTTATAGGTCTACAATCGGAACACAAGCGGAAACTTCCATCGGGTTTAGGCACAAGTATAACGGGAACGGCACAAGGGCTTAAGCTTTCACGTACATGACCGTTGTCGATTAGTTGTTGTACTTGCCTTTGAATCTCCTTGGTTTCTTTGGGATTGACACGGTATGGGGCTTTGTTTGGAAGTGGCGCTCCGGGAATGAGGTCGATTCGATGCTCTATGCCTCGTAGGGGAGGTAGACCCGGAGGTAGCTCATTGGGGAAAACATCTTGAAATTCCTGCAAAAGAGATTGAAACACTAAAGGTAGCTCGTGAGAGGTGTTAGTTGTTGGCTCTCCATCCTTGCACACAAGGACAAAGTGCATCACACTCGATGGGTTCTCACACACTTCTCTCATCTCACTTTTTGTGGCAAATAGGATGAGGTTTTTCTCTCTAGGCGAAGAGGCGCTCAAGTTTGGCTTGTGGCTCTCACTCACTTTTTGGTGGCTCACTTTCTCACTCTTCTCTCTATGGTGGGTGGCTTGCTTGTCGGCTATCACTTGACTAGGAGACATAGGTCATAGAACATATTCCTTCCCTTTCATCTTGAAGCTATAGTGGTTGGTACGCCCGTTGTGGAAGACACCACAGTCGAATTGCCATGGTCGACCAAGAAGGAGGTGGCAAACGGTCATTGGGACCACATCCCACTCCAAAGTGTCTTCATATGCACCAATTTTGAAGGATACTTGGACCGTATGCTCAACTCGTATAGTGCCGGAGTCACTTAGCCATTGAACCTTGTAGGGGTGTGGGTGCTTCTTCTTGACTAATTGAAGCTTGGAGCATAGTTCTTCACTTGCCAAGTTGTGGCAACTACCTCCATCGATGATGACCTTGACGGACCTTCCATTGATGCCGGCCTTTGTATGGAAGATGTGGCATCATTGGTCTTCTTCTTGTTGATGTTGAAGAGTCAAGACCTTGGAGACAACGAGAGCGGGGCTCGAATCCTCATCACAAAAGACTTGATCATCTTCATCCTCGTTCACGCGCCGGTGCATGGCCACTTGCTCAAGTGCTTCCATCTCCTCATCACTCATGGAGTCATAGGTGTCGTCGTCGTTGAGGATCATGGTGCGCTTGTTTGTGCATTCATAGGACTTGTGGCCTCGGCCGCCGCAAGTGAAACACTTGAAGGAGCTTGTCTTGACGGTCTCATCGGTTGGAGTAGAGGATGAAGCACGCGGCTTGAAGTTACTTGTAGTAGGAGGAAGACGACTTGAACTTGATGAAGGTTTCTTGAAACTTGACTTGTCATCGTTGCTTGGAGAAGGCTTGGTTGATGTAGATGTTGGAGGAGTTGTTGAAGCTTGGGTGTTGGAGAAGCCGTAGGTCTTGGATGAGTACTTGGCGTACTTGAAGTCATCTTGCACTTTACGTTCCGCCTTTGTAGCTTGATGCACGAGCTCAATGAGGTTGGAATAGGGTTGGAAGTCGGCGATCTTCTTGATGGGATGATTGAGTCCATTCAAGAATCGTGCCATTGTTTGCTCATCATCTTCCGTGACATTGGCTCGAATCATGGCAATCTCCATTTCCTTGTAGTATTCTTCAACACTCTTTGTTCCTTGCTTGAGGAGTTGTAGCTTCTTGAAGAGATCGCGGTTGTAGTATGTTGGAACAAAACGTGCTCGCATGACATTCTTCATTTGAGCCCAAGTGGTGATTGGAGGTTCACCTCTTGCTTGTCGGTGCTCAATTACTTGTTCCCACCATATGAGCACATAGTCTTGGAACTCGAGTGATGCCATTGCGATCTTCTTCTCTTCATCGAAGTTGTGCAAACGAAAAATTTTGTCGACCTTCAATGCCCATGAGAGGTACTCTTCCGGATCATTGCTTCCATTGAACTTGGGCATTGTGAATTTGAGCTTGCCATAGCGTTGCTCTTCATTGTGTTGTTGGCGATGGTGATGATGATGCCCTTGACGTGGAGGGTAATCATCCTCATGTTGCTCTTGGCGTGGAGGAAGTCCATGATCAACTTGCTCTTGTCGACCTTGAGGTTGAAGTTGAGCTTGACGAGCTTGTAGAGGAGCTTGTGGAGCTTGACGTTGCGCATGTGGTTGGTAGTTCCTCTCTTGGATTTCTTCTCGAAGAGCTTCCTCTTGATTGCGCCGTTCGCGATTGTGGTTGGCGATAGCTCGACTTGATGCTTGAAGGGCACGTTCCGCTTCAAGAGCTTGTGCTTATCGTTGTTGTTGTTGAAGACGTTGAGCCTCGGCATCTTGTTGCTCTTGGTGTCGACGCGCTTGTTCTTGTTCTTGTTGGCGTCGTAGTCGTTGCCGTTCTTGGGATTGAGCAAAAGCAACTTGGTTTGATTGAGGACGAGGGACTTGCTCATCGACTTGCTCTTGGGAATGCTTGTCATGTAGCGGGTTGCGGGATGCATGACGGTCGTGACACGCGGCTCGTCGAAGAGTGTTCGATGACGGTGTACTCGAGCCGGAGAAGGAGTCGTCGGAGTGTCGACTTGAGTGGCTTCGTCTTGAGTATGATGATGTAGAATGAGGCCGGTTCACCAACAAGGCGCGGATCTCGTCCATTCTTGCATCGTTCTCTTGCTTGTGCGCGTCGAGCTTGTTGTCGAAGTAGTCTCTTGTACGTTGCTCGGAGAGTCGCAAGTCGGTGGCGAGGTTGTCGATGCGGTCGTTCATAGCTTGTTGCTCTTGATGCAATGCTCGTTGTGCACCAAAGAGGTGGCTCTTGGTGACATATGATGACATGTCGTCGTCTTGCTCGATGAAAAGTGGGTTTGTAGAAGTACTTGGCCTATCCATCATTTCAAGCAAAATGTGAGTGGTAGAAGGAAGAGAACGAATACCAATGTACCTTTGACCGATGTTGAAAGTGAATCAAGTTCACTCAAATGCGGACAATGAAATAGCACTTTTGGTACCAATTCTTGTCGGTTCTCACACCTACACAAGTAAAAGCTTATAGTGGAGCTTGGTTAGGATGGTGGCACAAAATTGATTGCAATCGTTAGTTTGACTCAAAGATGTTGAAAAAGATTCGCAAATTCACAAATGCAACAAGTAGACCAAGCTAGTATGGGTACACGGAAACACACACGCAAATAGATAAGTGGGATTGTGCAATCCAAAAGTGAGCCAAAATGTGGAAACCACGAAAATGCTCTTGTTGCACAATACTAGAGAGACGCTAGCATGATTGCACAATAGGCGGATACGCAAACTTGTGCACAACCTACTAGGAAAAAATGCAACTATCTCTATCCCAAGTATGCTATGTGTATGGTATTTCGGTGCAATGATCCAAGATGATCCAATATGACAATCTTAATGTAGTATGATGCTATGGTTCTTGCTCATAAGCTCTTTGCTTATCTTTCCTCTTTGCTTAAAAGCTTGGTTGGCTCTTTCTCTTTTGAGCTCTTTTCTTATGCAACTCTTCACGAACCAAGATAGCAATTGTGTATGCGATGACAACTTTGTGACACACAAGTGGATCCCAAGATATGCACCACTATGGTATGGTATGATGCTATGGAGTATGATTACTAATGTGCACAAGTCACGTTGCCGGCAATACTCAATGGCTAGTCTTGATGGGTAAGTGACGCAAAAGTAAGGCTATGTGGTTATCAATGCAATTGCAAGATGACAAAGATGTCGTCGAGGTTACCGTCCTTGACGATGATGAGTCCTTGGCGAAGATGAGCGGTGATGATGTTGACGTCGCACTGTACCTATATAGCCGAAACACAATAGGACACGGGAACCACAACTCAAATTCTCAAAGACCAAAAGCAACAATGGTGGTAGCGGAAAGTGGAGGTGGTATAGCGGATGATGTGGTGTAAGCCCTAGGCAAAGATGCCAACGTTCGGAAAATTTGATGGTGTCTAAAGATGTTTTAGCCTGTCTAGGTGGATGGGGGATGTCAATAGCTTCTCAACGAGCTAAAGAACGCGAAAATCGGACTCCGGATGTGGAAGTTATGGTGAAAATGGTGAAAGTCGGAAAGCTGAAACTGGCCAGGGCGGTAGTACCGCTCGGGAGGGCGGTAGTACCGCTCGTGTCAGGATTTTTCGACTATTTCGGCTGAAACAGGGTCTGGCGGTAGTACCGTTCGCGGGGCGGTAGTACCGCTTGAGGTTCTCAGCGGTAGTACCGCTTGGAGGGCGGTAGTACCGCTCGTGTCGGGATTTTCTCGACTGCTCGAATCGTTGCGCGATTTTGGGGCGGAAATGGATGATTTCAGGGTCAAAATTCGATGGATTTTGTGGATGGAAAGAGGGGAAACTTGGGGGGATGCTAGATCGACTCAAAACCAAGCAAATCCACGGATCAAAATCAACAAAACATCATCAAACCAACAAATCACAAAAAATTTGGGGCTATTTTTGGTGGGGATTTTCGGATTTAGGACGAAAACAACAAAATCAAGCTAGAAAACACGGGGTAGGGGCTCCAAAAACGTGATCAACGTGGCTCATGATACCAAGATGATGTAGGGCGGAACCCTAAGTAGTCGATCTTTCACGTTTGGAGGGGATCCTACGGGAGAACACGAGAAACGCGCGGAAATCACAAAGGGGAACACGGGGAAAACGAGAGAGAAACACTAAACCGACATAGAATCGATCACACGAATGCTAGATCACCGAACACATAGAGTAACATATGATCCACAATCAACAAAGGGAAAGGATACAACGGAACCGTTCTTCTCCGAGAGGAGGCCTTGATGTTCTTCCCTAAAGAGGGGTCTTGAATCCGCTTGGGGATCTTCTCCGGAGAGGTCCTGATCTCCGAGGAGAAGTATCAAAGTGGATGAGCAAAGGCTCTCACACAAACATGAGCTAATCCAATGCTAAACCTAGAAAGGATGAGGGGACAGTCTATTTATAGTCTAGGCCCTTGAAGGGGTAAGTTGGGGGCGAAACGAGTACATGGGCCTCGGCCCAGAACGCTGCACACAGGCAGGGCGGTAGTACCGTTCCCATGGGCGGTAGTACCGCTTGAGGTGCTTCAGCGGTAGTACCGCTTGGAGGGCGATAGTACCGCTCTGGCGCCGTTCGATTCCTCGAGTTTGTCGGGTTCGGCGGAAGTAGGACGGATGGAGAGCGGTAGTACTGCTTGGCTCGGCTCAGCGGTAGTACCGCTTGGCTTGAGCGGTAGTACCGCCCGTTCTAGACTCTGCAGCTCCCCCTTTTGCTCTTGATGTCCATCTTGAGTCGTAGCTTCTTCTAGGTTGGTTCCTTGGTACCTAAGGACGCAAAGCATCTCCGTTTGAGGTAGTAGCCGTGTCTTAAGTGGATCAAAGGGAAGTTCGACAAGGAGAGAGTTAACCTCGGATTGTATGGCACGTGCTCTAGCTCTTGTCATGGGTCCACTTGGAGCTTGAGTAGTCGAAGTAGAATCCATGGGGATGACCGTAGGATGTTCCGCATCATCTCCCCTCCCTTGGGAAAGATCCGACCTCGGATCGAAATCCTCATCACCATGGTACAGGGAGAGATCGGAGACGTTGAAGATGTCGCTCACGTTGTACTTGTCGCGTGGGAGGTCGATCTTGTAAGCGTTGTTGTTGTAGCGTGCTAGCACCTTGAAGGGTCCGTCGGATTGTATGGCACGTGCTCTAGCTCTTGTCATGGGTCCACTTGGAGCTTGAGTAGTCGAAGTAGAATCCATGGGGATGACCGTAGGATGCTCCACATCACATATCCTTAGTCCTTTTCAGGTATTTCAGGATGTTCTTGACCGCTGTCCAGTGATCCACTCCTGGATTACTTTGGTACCTTCCTGCCAAGCTTATTGCTAAACATACGTCAGGTCTGGTACACAGCATTGCATACATGATAGAGCCTATGGCTGAAGCATAGGGCACATCTTTCATTTTCTCTCTATCTTCTGCTGTGGTCGGGCATTGAGTCTGACTCAACTTCACACCTTGTAGCACGGGCAAGAACCCTTTCTTTGCCTGATCCATTTTGAACTTTTTCAAAATTTTATGAAGGAATGTGCTTTGTGAAAGTCCTATTAAGCGTCTTGATCTATCTCTATAAATCTTGATGCCCAATATGTAAGCAGCTTCACCGAGGTCTTTCATTGAAAAACTTTTATTCAAGTATCCCTTTATGCTATCCAGAAATTCTATACCATTTCCAATTAATAATATGCCATCTACATATAATATCAGAAATGCTACAGAGCTCCCACTCACTTTCTTGTAAATACAGGCTTCTCCAAAAGTCTGTATAAAACCATATGCTTTGATCACACTATCAAAGCGTTTATTCCAACTCCGAGATGCTTGCACCAGTCCATAAATGGATCGCTGGAGCTTGCACACTTTGTTAGCACCTTTTGGATCAACAAAACCTTCTGGCTGTATCATATACAACTCTTCTTCCAGAAATCCATTCAAGAATGCAGTTTTGACATCCATTTGCCAAATTTCATAATCATAAAATGCAGCAATAGCTAACATGATTCTGACAGACTTAAGCATCGCTATGGGTGAGAAAGTCTCATCGTAGTCAACCCCTTGAACTTGTCGAAAACCTTTCGCAACAAGTCGAGCTTTATAGACAGTTACATTACCATCAGCGTCAGTCTTCTTCTTAAAGATCCATTTATTCTCAATGGCTTGCCGATCATCGGGCAAGTCAACCAAAGTCCATACTTTGTTCTCATACATGGATCCCATCTCAGATTTCATGGTCTTGTAACATGACTTCCAGAATAGGATTACCGTACCACTCTGGTGTGGATTTTACTCTGGTAGACCTACGAGGTTCAGTAGAAACTTGATCTGAAGTTTCATGATCAATATCATTAGCTTCCTCACTAATTAGTGTAGGTGTCACAGAAACTGATTTCTGTGATGAACTACTTTCCAATAAGGGAGCAAGTACAGTTACCTCATCAAGTTCTACTTTCCTCCCACTCACTTCTTTCGAGAGAAACTCTTTCTCTAGAAAGGATCCATTCTTAGCAACGAATGTCTTGCCTTCGGATCTATGATAGAAGGTGTACCCAACAGTCTCTTTTGGGTATCCTATGAAGACACATTTCTCCGATTTAGGTTCGAGATTATCTGGTTGAAGTTTCTTCACATAATCATCGCAGCCCCAAACTTTAAGAAACGACAACTTTGGTTTCTTGCCAAACCACAGTTCATAAGGCATCGTCTCAACGGATTTTGATGGTGCCCTATTCAACGTGAATGTGGCCGTCTGTAAAGCATAACCCCAGAACGATAGCGGTAAATCAGTAAGAGACATCATAGATCGCACCATATCTAGTAAAGTACGATTACGACGTTCGGACACACCATTTCGTTGTGGTGTTCCGGGTGGCGTGAGTTGCGAAACTATTCCGCATTGTTTCAAATGTAAACCAAACTCGTAACTCAAATATTCTCCTCCACGATCAGATCGTAGAAACTTTATTTTCTTGTTACGATGATTTTCCACTTCACTCTGAAATTCTTTGAACTTTTCAAATGTTTCAGACTTGTGTTTCATTAAGTAGATATACCCATATCTACTCAAATCATCTGTGAAGGTGAGAAAATAACGATATCCGCCACGAGCTTCAACATTCATCGGACCACATACATCTGTATGTCTGATTTCCAACAAATCTGTTGCTCTCTCCATAGTACCGGAGAACGGTGTTTTAGTCATCTTGCCCATGAGGCACGGTTCGCAAGTACCAAGTGATTCATAATCAAGTGATTCCAAAAGTCCATCAGTATGGAGTTTCTTCATGCGCTTTACACCGATATGACCTAAATGGCAGTGCCACAAATAAGTTGCACTATCATTATCAACTCTGCATCTTTTGGCTTCGACATTATGAATATGTGTATCACTACTATCGAGATTCAATAAAAATATATCACTCTTCAAGGGTGCATGACCATAAAAGATATTACTCATATAAATAGAACAACCATTATTCTCTAATTTAAATGAATAACCGTCTCGCATCAAACAAGATCCAGATATAATGTTCATGCTGGCACCAAATAACAATTACTCAGGTCTAAAACTAATCCCGAAGGTAGATGTAGAGGTAGCGTGCCGACCGCGATTACATCGACTTTGGAACCGTTTCCCACGCGCATCGTCACCTCGTCCTTGGCCAGTGCTCGCTTATTCCATAGTCTCTGTTTCGAGTTGCAAATGTTAGCAACAGAACTAGTATCAAATACCTAGGTGCTACTGCGAGCTCTAGTAAGGTACACATCAATAACATGTATATCACATATACCTTTGTTCACCTTGCCATCCTTCTTATCCGCCAAATACTTGGGGCAGTTCCGCTTCCAGTGTCAAGTCTGCTTGCAGTAGAAGCACTCAGTTTCAGGCTTAGGTCCAGACTTGGGTTTCTTCTCTTGAGCAACAACTTGCTTGGTGTTCTTCTTGAAGTTCCCCTTCTTCTTCCCTTTGCCCTTTTTCTTGAAACTAGTGGTCTTGTTGACCATCAACACTTGATGCTCCTTCTTGATTTCTACCTCCGCAGCCTTTAGCATTGCGAAGAGCTCGGGAATTGTCTTGTTCATCCCTTGCATATTATAGTTCATCACGAAGCTCTTGTAGCTTGGTGGCAGTGATTGGAGAATTCTGTCAATGACGCTATCATCCGGAAGATTAACTCCCAGTTGAATCAAGTGATTATTATACCCAGACATTTTGAGTATATGCTCACTGACAGAACTATTCTTCTCCATCTTGCAGCTGTAGAACTTATTGGAGACTTCATATCTCTCAATCCGGGCATTTGCTTGAAATATTAACTTCAACTCCTGGAACATCTCATATGCTCCATGACGTTCAAAACGTCGTTGAAGACCCGGTTCTAAGCCGTAAAGCATGGCACACTGAACTATCGAGTAGTCATCAGCTTTGCTCTGCCAGACGTTCTTAACATCGTCAGTTGCATCAGCAGCAGGCCTGGCACCCAGTGGTGCTTCTAGGATGTAATTCTTCCGTGCAGCAATGAGGATAATCCTTAGGTTACGGACCCAGTCCGTATAATTGCTACCATCATCTTTCAACTTTGCTTTCTCAAGGAACGCATTAAAATTCAACGGAACAACAGCACAAGCCATCTATCTACAACAAACATAGACAAGCAAAATACTATCAGGTACTAAGTTCATGATAAATTTAAGTTCAATTAATCATATTACTTGAGAACTCCCACTTAGACAGACATCTCTCTAGTCATCTAAGTGATCACGTGATCCAAATCAACTAAACCATACCCGATCATCACGTGAGATGGAGTAGTTTTCAATGGTGAATATCACTATGTTGATCATATCTACTATATGATTCACGCTCGACCTTTCGGTCTCCGTGTTCCGAGGCCATATCTGCATATGCTAGGCTTGTCAAGTATAACCAGAGTATTCTGCGTGTGCAAAACTGGCTTGCACCCGTTGTAGATGGACGTAGAGATTATCACACCCGATCATCACGTGGTGTCTGGGCACGACGAACTTTGGCAACGGTGCATACTCAGGGAGAACACTTCTTGATAATTTTTAGTGAGAGATCATCTTAAAATGCTACCGTCAATCAAAGCAAGATAAGATGCATAAAGGATAAACATCACATGCAATCAATATAAGTGATATGATATGGCCATCATCATCTTGTGCTTGTGATCTCCATCTCCGAAGAACTGTCGTGATCACCATCGTCACCGGCGCGACACCTTGATCTCCATCGTAGCATCGTTGTCGTTTACGCCATCTATTGCTTCTACGACTATCGCTACCGCTTAGTGATAAAGTAAAGCAATTACATGGTGTTTGCATTTCATACAATAAAGCGATAACCATATGGCTCCTGCCAGTTGCCGATAACTTCGGTTACAAAACATGATCATCTCATACAATAAAATATAGCATCACGTCTTGACCATATCACATCACAACATGCCCTGCAAAAACAAGTTAGACGTCCTCTACTTTGTTGTTGCAAATTTTACGTGGCTGCTACGGGCTGAGCAAGAACCGTTCTTACCTACGCCTCAAAACCACAATGATAGTTCGTCAAGTTAGTGTTGTTTTAACCTTCGCAAGGACCAGGCGTAGCCACACTCGGTTCAACTAAAGTTGGAGAAACAGACACCCACTAGTCACATGTGTGCAAAGCACGGCGGTAAAACCAGTCTCGCGTAAGCGTACGCGTAATGTCGGTCCGGGCCGCTTCATCCAACAATACCGCTGAACCAAAGTATGACATGCTGGTAAGCAGTATGACTTGTATCGCCCACAACTCACTTGTGTTCTACTCGTGCATATAACATCAATGCATAAAACCTAGGCTCGGATGCCACTGTTGGGGAACGTAGTAATTTCAAAAAGTTTCCTACGCACATGCAAGATCATGGTGATGGCATAGCAACGAGAGGGGCGAGTGATGTCTATGTACCCTCATAGACCGTAAGCGGAAGCGTTATGACAACGCGGTTGATGTAGTCGTACGTCTTCACGATCCGACCGATCCAAGTACCGAACGTACGGCACCTTCGAGTTCAGCACACGTTCAGCTCGATGACGATCCCCGGGCTCCGATCCAGCAAAGCGTCGGGGATGAGTTCCGTCAGCACGACGGCATGGTGATGATGATGATTGAGGGAGTCCTGGACTAGGGGGTGTCCGGATAGCCGGACTATCATCATCGGCCGGACTCCAAGACTATGAAGATACAAGATTGAAGACTTCGTCCCATGTCCGGATGGGATTTTCCTTGGCGTGGAAGGCAAGCTTGGCGATACGGATATGTAGATCTCCTACCATTGTAACCGACTCTATGTAACCCTAGCCCTCTCCGATGTCTATATAAACCGGATGGCTTTAGTCCGTAGGACACAACAACAACCATTACAACAATCATACCATAGGCTAGCTTCTATGGTTTAGCCTCCTTGATCTCGTGGTAGATCTACTCTTGTAATACCCACATTATCAATATCAATCAAGCAGGACGTAGGGTTTTACCTCCATCAAGAGGGCCCGAACCTAGGTAAAACATCGTGTCCCTTGTCTCCTGTTACCATCCGCCTAGACGCATAGTTCGGGACCCCCTACCCGAGATCCGCCGGTTTTGACACTGACATTGGTGCTTTCATTGAGAGTTCCTCTGTTCCGTCACCGATAGGAAGGATGCCTCTTCCCGTCTTCAAGGACAGAATCTTCGACAAAGGAGCCTTGGCCGCCGGCCAAACTATCCGGCTAGGCGGTTTTCTTATGACCGCCTGTCCGGCCACCGCTTCGACGATGACCTCTCGGGTCATCGAAAGCAATCTTCACGTCAACTCGGAACTCGCCGAGCAGCTAGATCCAACAGGGCTCTCGTCCGTAAACGAACTCTTGGATCGCATCGCCGCCCTGGGAGTCACTACAGACTACAATCAGATCGGGCTTAAAACCGATCTGAGAGAGATTAACTCTCCCTAGGTTACCCACCACGTCACGGTGGTAGAGGAACATCGCGGTGACCCTTCTCCTATATTGAAAACTAATCGTGTCCGGGCTACCGAACCCTCCATGTCAGGTTCCCGCGGAGGGACGGATTTCGATCAAGCGTTGAACCTAAAGTCAGGCATCGGAGCGGACTCATTGGACAACGTTCCACTTTCCAAGCTTCCGAATTCGAAAACTTTTTGGCCCTCGAGCCTTGAGATGGGTAGGGTCCCGGACTCAATTAGGCCCACCCGTCCAGATATATGCGATCTATCTCTAATCTGGCAAGAGCCAGCTGAAATAGTACATCATTACTAGGCCAGATTCCTCCTGGTTATGGACAGGATAAAGGACTGCCGAGAGGAAAACGCAATCTCGATTTTTTGCAATAATTGCACGGACAGGGGAATCTTGAACGCCGTCAGCCGTCGTGAAATCACACGCTTCGCCGACCTGGCATCCATAGTACGAAAGTACTGTGCGATAGAGAGTTTCCGGAAAACCGAAAATAGGTTTTGGAACAATCAAGCCCCGAATACAACCCCGGTCCGCAACAAAAGGGTGCATTACACTCAGGCACTAGGTACAAAAACCAAAAAACAGAAGCCCCATAAAGGGAACGAAATCGTATTGGAGGGATGGCTTAGCAGACCCTGTACAATTCACAGTACCGAGGGCGCCACCCCAACGCATAGCCTTCGGGCATGTTGGATATTACGGCAGGTGGCCAAAAGTGGCGAGGAGCTTCTAGCCCCGGAAAACCACACCAACAATACCGGTACGGTATCAACAGTCTTCGAAACTTTCGCATCAAACAATATGCGGAAACGAACCATCCGCAGCCTCGCCGAAGTCTACCAAGTAGCAACAGCAAATCCTTGGAGCGACGCGGCCATCACCTTCAACGCCAGTGACGAACCCAAATTCCGAATAGCCCGACCACCAGCCGCATTGGTCCTCAATCCAATAGTGGACGGCTTTCGACTTACCAAGGTACTCATGGATGGCAGCAGCGGATTAAATCTCATCTACGAGGAGACTCTTCAAAAAATGGAAATAGACTGGAGCCGCATTGAGTGAAGCAGCACAACCTTTAGAGGAATAATCCCTAGCCGGGAAGCACGCTGCACCGGAAAAATCACACTTGATGTGGTGTTCGGCTCACCGGACAATTACAGGTCCGAAGAAATCATGTTCCAAGTGGCCCCGTTCAGCAGCGGATATCACGCTATATTAGGGCGAGAGGCATTCACAATTTTTCAAGCCGTACCCCATTACGGGTACATGAAGCTCAAAATGCCTGGGCCCGGCGGGATAATCACTCTCATTAGTGATCTGGACATAGCACTCCGCGCCAAAAACAAAAGAGCCGCATTAGCCCTGGAGGCACTATCCGAAGCCCTAGCGGCAGAGGAACTCACCGTGCTGCGCTCTACGGTGCATAGAGACGATGTGATACTCGATAAGAGATCCAAGTCCACCTCCTTTAAACTAGCGGACGAAATAATAAAATTCCAAGTCCATCCAACGGACCCGACAAAGACGGCCTCCATCGGGGCACAGTTGAACCCTGATGTAGACGCCGCACTGCGAGAATTCCTTCGGGAAAATTGGGACATTTTCGCCTGGCATCCTTCAGCTATGCCGGGAATCCCACGCAGATTGGCAGAGCATAGCCTAAATATCCTAAAAGGATTCAAGCCAGTCAAACAGGCTCTTCGACGATTTTCCGAACCCAAAAGACAGGCAATGGGAGAAGAACTAGCCAAACTATTGGAAGCCGGATTCATCAGAGACATCAAACATCTGGATTGGCTAGCAAACCTGGTAATGGTACCAAAGAAGGACAAATCCTGGCGCCTATGTGTCGATTTTAAAGACCTAAACAAGGCCTACCCAAAGGATCCCTTCCCCCTCCCCCGCATCGACCAAATCATCGATGCTACCGCAGGGCACGATTCATTGTGCTTCCTGGACGCATACTCCGACTACCATCAAATCAAGATGGCGGAAGCGGACCAAGCCGCAATGGCATTCATTACTCCATATGGACCATTTTGCTTCAACACGATGCCCTTCGGACTTAAAAACGCCGGCACAACATATCAGCGCATGATTCAGACATGTCTGGCTACCCAGATCGGCAAAACAGTAGAGGCATACGTAGACGACGTAGTCGTCAAAACCAAACACGTCGAAACTCTAGTAGACAATTTGAGGGTCACGTTCGACAACCTCCGAGCATATGACATCAAGCTGAATCCGGAAAAATGCATTTTCGGCGTACCAGCCGGAAAGCTCTTGGGCTTCATTGTATCCGGTAGAGGAATTGAAGCAAACCCGGCCAAGATCCGAGCTCTATCACAGCTGGATATTCCAAAAGACCTTAAACAGATCCAAAAATTGACTGGATGCGTGGCGGCTCTCAGCCGCTTTATCTCCCGCTTAGGAGAAAAGGCATTGCCCCTCTATCGCCTCCTCAGACGCACCAAACACTTCGAGTGGACGGATGCTGCCACTGCCGGACTCGAAGAAATAAAAGCCGTATTGGCAACAAATCCGGTCTTGGCTGCGCCCAACCTGGGCGAACCTATGTTGCTATACATCGCGGCAACACATCAAGTTGTGAGCGCGGTACTCGTCGTAGAACGAGAGACAGAAGGGCATAAATTCCCTCTTCAAAAACCAGTGTACTACGTATCCACTGTTTTAACTCCCTGCAAGTCCTGCTACCCACACTATCAAAAAATAGCGTATGCGGTGTTCATGGCATCCCGGAAGCTGCGACACTACTTTCAAGAGTGTTCGATAACAGTGGCCTCCGAAGTACCCCTCAATGACATTATAAACAACCGCGACGCGATGGGCAGGATTGCAAAATGGGCCATTGAGCTCTTACCATTCGATATAACTTACAAACCCCGGCGAGCTATAAAGTCGCAAGTTTTGGCTGACTTCGTCGCTGAATGGACTGAAGCCGAACTCCCTAAAGAGTATGGCACATACTTCAATTGGATTATACACTTCGACGGCTCCAAAATGTTGGCCGGATTGGGGGCTGGCGTCGTATTGACGTCCCCAACCGGGGACACAGTCCAATACGTACTTCAAATAATGTACACGGACTCCAACAACGCAGCCGAATACGAGGCCCTCTTACACGGCCTCCGGATGGAAATCTCCATGGGCATTCAACGCCTAGAGGTGCGCGGGGACTCAAACCTCGCAATATCCCAAGTAAATGGAGACTTTGATGCCAAGGATCCGAAAATGGCAGCCTATCGTAACGTTGTCCTTAAAATGTCAGCTTGGTTCGACGGACTTGAATTCCACCACGTAGCCAGGGATAATAACCAAGCGGCCGACGTATTGGCACGCATCGGCGCAAAACGCGACGCTGTCCCTCCAAACATCTTCCTGGAACGGCTATTCAAGCCATCCGTACTATGGGAAGAGGAGTCCGGAAATAACAAACCAGAAGCAGCCGCACCAACCGACACAGAGCAATTTGACATAATCGGCGATTCAGCCGATGAAATAACACCTTTAGCCCACGACATAATGGCAATAATCGCCCCGTGGACAGAGCCATTCCTAGCCTACTTGCTTAGGCAGGAACTTCCCGAAGACCAAAATGAGGCCCGCTGCATAATTCGGCGATCTAAAGCCTACAAGGTCCATGAGGGAGAACTTTATAAGAAAAGCACAACCGGAGTCCTTCAAAGGTGTATCACCGAAGAGGAAGGGCGAGACCTTCTGGCTGAAATTCACGCCGGACTAGGCGGACACCACGCCGCAGCCCGGGCCCTTGTAGGAAAGGCATTCCGTACAGGATTTTATTGGCCGACGGCCCGGGCAGATGCTCAGGACTTAGTCCAAAGATGCGTCGGTTTTCAGCTCTTCGCTAATCAGAGCCATATGCCACCCACCGCCCTCAAAACTATACCCATTACCTGGCCGTTCGCGGTCTGGGGGCTTGACATGGTTGGACCACTTAAAGGGGGAACCCACAAGCAAAGGTACCTACTGGTCATGGTGGATAAATTCACCAAATGGGTAGAGGCCAAGCCAGTTAAAACGGCAGAGTCCGGACCAGTGATAGACTTCATATCTGGGGTAGTACACCGTTATGGTGTTCCCCACAGCATCATCACCGATAATGGCACGAACTTCACGGCCGACGAGGTTAAATCATGGTGCAAAAATATGGGCATCAAGCTCGATTACGCTTCAGTCTATCATCCTCAAACCAACGGTCAAGTGGAACGAGCAAATGGTCTAATAATGAGCGGCATCAAACCCAGACTAGTGCGGTCCCTCACGAAATCTGACACGCACTGGGTAGAGGAGCTCGACTCCGTACTCTAGGGGCTGCGGACAACGCCCAACCCTACTACCGGATTCACACCATTTTTTATGGTATACGGCGCAGAAGCAATTTTGCCCTGCGACATCATTCATGACTCACCTCGAGTGCGCATGTACGAAGAAAGAGAAGCCGAGTTGGATCGGCAGGACAACTTGGACGCATTGGAGGAAGAACGCGATGTCGCCAAGGCTCGTTCCACATTCTATCAGCAGCAGGCTCGAAGATACCAAAGCAGATAAGTACGGGCCAAGACTTACAGCGTTGGCGAACTAGTTCTACGCCTGCCGGACAAGAAAAAGGACAAGCTCAAGCCCAAATGGGAAGGCCCCTTCATCATCGATCAAGTCTTGACTGGCGGAGCGTACCGTCTACGAAATGCGTCGGATAACCGACTCGAGCCAAACCCATGGAACGCAGCCCGCCTCCGAAGATTCTATGCCTAGCGCCGGACTAAGAGTTCGTCCCTTTCCCCCGTCCAAATTTTTTACACTTCAGCTGTCTTTTGTTTCTCTTTTTTCTCTCACCCCTATTCATCACAGCCTTAAAGGGCTTACTTGCGCATCGTTCACACGCAATTGATATGCTATCCGCACTCATTATACCTGGGGGCTTCTTTACCAGCAGCTTAATTATAAGGGCTTCATGCCCAGCACGCGTGTCAAACTTCCACGTGTACCTTTTATTCACCAATATATGCATCGATATGACTTAAGTTTTGGCCAAGCTGGGTTGCCTGGCTCCTGTGCTTACCCCTACGTTCCCGATTGTTCGGCTAGGAGGTAAAGGGAGCACCTCTGCGATTGTTACTGCCAGGTCAGCCGGATGTGTACCTCAGACTGGGTGAAGCCGAAAGCTAGCGTTCTTAAGGGAATATTCGGTCGGTGATTTGAAAGATGATTTTTTATCAATTTATTTACCTGCCCCCAGATGTTATCCTGCTCTTTTCGCAGTCCGAACATGCACTTTAGGGCATGCCTCCCCAGAGGAAAGGAACCCTTAACGGAACTATTCTCCCTGGAAGATGTTTCTTACTAACCATGTAATATAACATAACTAGTTGGGCACTTGTCTGATAAAGCACTAATGACCCCTACGCCTGGTCTCCATGCATGCCCCGGTTGTTTCTTAACCGAGAAGGTATTCGGACACACTCCGGACTCTAGGGTCCCGAGGTTGAAGCGAAAAGGTCGGTAAAGACAAACGATCTACAATCCGGCTAGAAGGCATTTTACATGTCATTTTACAATACATTGTCAAATCGACTGACTGTATTCCTCCTCAATCCCGTCTAACAGGCTGTCTAATTTACAGTCCCGTTGGGAAAATTTAGCGGCCAACTCTACTTGGCCGTATACTAAACTCACAGGGATCTCCTTCCCATCGGGCCCCACAGGTCCGACCTCGGCCATGTGGTTGGGATCCGCCTTCTTGTACTGCGTCTTCACCATGGCCCAAGCCTCCCTGGCACCTTGGCGGCAGGCTGAAATCTTCCATAAACGGAAGCGCTGCCGCACTCCCTGAAGCTTCTCCGCAAGCTCCCCAAGGCCCTCAGGTAGGGAGAAGGCTGGCCATAAAGCCTGGATGACGCCGCTCATTGCTTGCCGAACTCGTTCAATCAGTTGTAACAGCTCGGAAAGTTGATCACCCATTGATACGGGCATCTCCTCCGCAGGGCGACCTGTGAGTATACCTACAGACATATTTTGTCAATTGACTTCCTCACCGAACTCTTCTTTTCAAAGGAGTTCGCTCAAGCACTTACTATAGATGCCGCGATGAAGCCGCTGATTCTCCTTAACGGAGCCAGATAGCTCGGCCCAAACGCCTTTCAGCTCTTCTCCAAGCTGGGCATGGGCATCTTGGAGCTTGTTCCTTTTGTGCTGCACCTTATGCAGCACCCTCTCGCCGGCCTTCAGCTGGCGCAGAAGTTCTTGCCTGTCCGGATCTTGCCCGGCAGCACCTGCAACGTCATGTCATTATCAGACTTGCGCACAGGCCAAACACTACTTATCTTTTTAAATAATGTGTTACCAGGAGAGGTCCCTGTGCTTCCTCCTGCGGCAGCGAGTGCAGCCTCAAGTTGGGCCTTACACTCCTGCAGCTCCTGAGACAGTTGGGTATTCTTCTTTGTAAGATCCTATAGTTCAGATGATCCTTAAATCAGTTAATACAACTACTTTAAGTCTCGGGGGCTACTGGCATATACAACTATTAAAATCTCTTACCCGTATGTCTTTTACATACTGCTCCGTGGCTCTGGTCAAACCATCTTGAGCGGCACGGAGGTGCGCGTCCCCCGCGTTAAAGGCATTCGACGCCTCAGGGGAGAAGCACGCGTCACGAAAAACTGTCCGGCGGCGCCTGTGGTTCATGGCGCTCTCCACCTTAGATTTGGTGGCGGACAGTCTGTCGTCATCCTCCGTTGGAGGAGTATCCGGCTCGCGCCTTGCGCTCACCTCCCCCTCCGGACTAGGCGCTGGAGCTTGGCTGGTAGAGGCTGGGTTGGCAACCTCTACGCCCGAAGTCAGGCGGGCGCTTTTTCTCCTACAAAAGTTATAAGTCCTCAAACGCTTCCTAGGAATGTTGTTCTAAATAACGAACCATGAGCTATACCTTTGCGGCGACGTTTCAATTTGCGCCGCGCTCCTCTTCCGCCTGCTGGGCCGGACTGACCCTTGTTGGTCAGCCGCCGCGGGTTCGGCTTCCTGCCTTGAAGGCACCGCCTGCAGGACACCGTTGTATACGGTGGTCAGAAATGCGCGAAGATGGAATAATGGTGTTAGGAATTCGGTCTTAAGTACCTGGGAAGCCGGTGACAAGCCGGGGTAGTCGGCCGTAATGGAGACTAAAGCATTGTCCATGCTGAGCTGGTGGAACACCCCGTCAATTAGCTCCACCTTTATATCCGGATCCTCTTCGGAGGTCGGATCAAGGGATCTTCCCGGATCCTCGGGTTGTGGAGCCGGACTATGAATGTCCTCCACATCCTGGCGCAGTTCCTGCGTCAAAATCATAGAGTAAGGTACTCGGCTTCAAAAGCACGGGTCGGATGAATAAACATCCGCTTACCCAGCTCCGAGGGTTATTCATGGAAAACCCATTCAATGGGCTCGTACGGAGGAAGTCTTCTTTCTCCCCCTTGTACAGGCCGGACAGAATCTTCACCAGATCCTTGGCCGATCCCGGCCACTTATGGCCATGGCGGGTGGCGTCGTCCTCCCCATTGAAATCCCACATCGGGTGGCCCCTGCATTGCAGCAGCTGCACCCCCCCGCATAATGCACGTGGCCATGACTCCGATCATGGTCAATTCGGAATGGGCCAGCAACCTTATCCGGCCCATCAAATAATGGACGCTCTTGTCTTCCTCCAGCTGAGGGCTCCGCGGGCGCCAACTTAGGCGTTTCTTCAGAGGAGCATCGCTAAACTCAGGGAGGCCGATCCGAATTGGGTCCGGCAATGGAGCGTCTTCTATATAAAACCATTCCGAAGGCCAGGCTTCGGACGCCTTCCTAGGGGTTCCGGATAGATATCCGGTCCCGGCGATGCGCCATATTTCGGCACCGCCCACTTGATATATTGACCCCTCGTGAGAGCGGGGTACGAGGCAGAATAGCCTCTTCCACAGCGCAAAATGGGGCTCGACGCCCAGGAATATCTCGCAAAGGGCTATGAAACCCGCGATATGCAGAATGGAGGCGGGCGTTAGGTGATGAAGCTGGAGTCCGTAGAACTCCATGAGCCCGCGGAGGAACGGATGTACAGGAAATCCAAGCCCCCTTATTAGATAAGGGATGAAGCATACCCGCTCCCCTTTAGAGGGACTAGGGGTGGCCTCCGCTTGCTTCCCACCTTTGTAGGTGGCCAGCCTGACTCGAACCGGAACCATAAAGGCCGGAGGAAGATATCCCTCCGCTTGGAGCGTCACCAGCTCGGTGTGCGGAACAGAGCATCTCCTCCAATCCCCCGGCGAAGGACTGGGAACGCGAGAAGAGGAGCCGCGTCGACGGTCCATGATGGAATGGATTTTTGGTCAAGAAGCGCTCCGATGGGTACTCGCGGGAGGAAGATAGTGTGATTTGGATCTGGATTCCTGCCTCTCTTATAGGCAGGTTATTTGCGCAGCTAGGGGGTAAAACATAAAAGATACCCTGGCTTTTCGCATTCATGTGACGCGTGGAAGAAGGCCATTATTGGGCGTGGAAGCCAAGAAGCGCAACATTGATAAGGAAGCCGGACACTGTTCGGCAGGTACATGGAACTTAAAGGAGAACCCGCCTTGCAACACCGAAGACTACACACGTGCTGGACTTATCGTCATTGAAGCCTGGTTCAGGGGCTACTGAGGGAGTCCTGGACTAGGGGGTGTCCGGATAGCCGGACTATCATCATCGGCCGGACTCCAAGACTATGAAGATACAAGATTGAAGACTTCGTCCCGTGTCCGGATGGGATTTTCCTTGGCGTGGAAGGCAAGCTTGGCGATACGGATATGTAAATCTCCTACCATTGTAACCGACTCTATGTAACCCTAGCCCTCTCCGGTGTCTATATAAACCGGATGGCTTTAGTCCGTAGGACACAACAACAACCATTACAACAATCATACCATAGGCTAGCTTCTAGGGTTTAGCCTCCTTGATCTCGTGGTAGATCTACTCTTGTAATACCCACATTATCAATATCAATCAAGCAGGACGTAGGGTTTTACCTCCATCAAGAGGGCCCGAACCTGGGTAAAACATCGTGTCCCTTGTCTCCTGTTACCATCCGCCTAGACGCACAGTTCGGGACCCCCTACCCGAGATCCGCCGGTTTTTACACCGACAATGATGTTCTACCGGCGCAGGGCTTCGCCTAAACTCCGCGACAATATGACCGAGGTGGAATATGGTGAAGGGGGCACCGCACACGGCTAAGGAACGATCCGTAGATCAACTTGTGTATCCTAGGGTGCCCCCCTGCCCCCGTATATAAAGGAGCAAGGGAGGGGTGGCCGACCTAGGAGGAGGCGCACCAAGGAGGAGTCCTACTCCCACCGGGAGTAGGATTCCCCCCCTTCCAAGTAGTAGGAGTAGGAGTCAAGGAAAGGGGGAAGAGAAGAGAAGGAAGGAGGGGGCGCAGCCCCTCCCCCTAGTCCAATTCGGACTAGGCCTTGCGGGGGCGCCCAACCTCTCCTCTCTCTTTCCCCTAAAGCCCAATAAGGCCCATATACTCCCCGGCGAATTCCCGTAACTCTCCTGTACTCCGAAAAATACCCGAATCACTCGGAACCTTTCCGAACTCCGAATATAGTCGTCCAATATATCGATCTTTACGTCTCAACCATTTCGAGACTCCTCGTCATGTCCCCGATCTCATCCGGGACTCCGAACTCCTTCGGTACATCAAAACTCATAAACTCATAATATAACTGTCATCGAAACCTTAAGCGTGCGGACCCTATGGGTTCGAGAACTATGTAGACATGACCTAGAACTATTCTCAGTCAATAACCAATAGCGTGACTTGGATGCCCATATTGGCTCCCACATATTTTACGAAGATCTTTATCGGTCAAACCGCATAACAACATACGTTGTTCCCTTTGTCATCGGTATGTTACTTGCCCGAGATTCGATCATCGGTATCTCAATACCTAGTTCAATCTCGTTACTGGCAAGTCTCTTTACTCGTTTCGTAATGCGTCATTCCGTAACTAACTCATTAGCTACATTGCTTGCAAGGCTTATAGTGATGTGCATTACCGAGAGGGCCCAGAGATACCTCTCCGACAATCGGAGTGACAAAACCTAATCTCGAAATACGCCAACTCAACATGTACCTTTGGAGACACCTGTAGTACTCCTTTATAGTCACCCAGTTACATTGTGACGTTTGGTAGCACCCAAAGTGTTCCTCCGGTAAACGGGAGTTGCATAATCTCATAGTTACAGGAACATGTATAAGTCATGAAGAAAGCAATAGCAATATACTAAATGATCAAGTGCTAGGCTAACGGAAATGGGTCATGTCAATCACATCATTCTCCTAATGATGTGATCCCATTAATCAAATGACAACACATGCCTATGGTTAGGAAACATAACCATCTTTGATTAATGAGCTAGTCAAGTAGAGGCATACTAGTGACTATATATTTGTCTATGTATTCACACATGTATTATGTTTCCGGTTAATACAATTCTAGCATGAATAATAAACATTTATCATGAAATAAGGAAATAAATAATAACTTTATTATTGCCTCTAGGGCATATTTCCTTTAGTCCCCCACTTGCACTAGAGTCAATAATCTAGTTCACATCGCCATGTGATTTAATACCAATATTCATATCTGTATATGATTAACACCCATAGTTCACATCTTCATGTGACCAACACCCAAAGGGTTTACTAGAGTCAATAATCTAGTTCACATTGCTATGTGATTAACACCCAAAGAGTACAAAGGTATGATCATGTTTTGCTCGTGAGAGAAGCTTAGTCAACGGTTCTGTCACATTCAGAGCCGCATGTATTTTGCAAATATTCTATGTCTACAATGCTCTGCACGGAGCTACTCTAGCTAATTGCTCCCACTTTCAGTATGTATCCAGATTGAGACTTAGAGTCATCTGGATCGGTGTGAAAGCTTGCACCGATGTAACTTTTTACGACGGGCTCTTTTATCACCTCCATAATCGAGAAATATTTCCTTAGTCCTCACTAAGGATATTCTTGACAAATGTCCAGTGATCTACTCCTAGATCGCTATTGTACTCCCTTGCCAAATAAAGAGCAAGGTATACAATAGGTCTGGTATATAGCATAGCATACTTTATAGAACCTATGACTGAGGCATAGGGAATGACTTTTCATTCTCTTTCTATTTTCTGCCATGGTCGGGTCTTGAGTCTTACTCAAGTTCACACCTTTGCATCACAGGCAAGAACTCCTTCTTTGACTGTTCTATTTTGAACTATTTCAAAATTTTATCAAGGTATGTACTCATTGAAAAATCTTATCAAGCGTCTTGATCTATCTATATAGATCTTGACGCTCAATGTGTAAGCAACTTCACCGAGGTCTTTCATTGAAAAACTTTTATTCAAGTATCCCTTTATGCTATCCAGAAATTCTATATCATTTCCGATCAACAATATGTCATCTACATATAGTATCAGAAATGCTACAGATCTCCCACTCACTTTCTTGTAAATACAGGCTTCATCGCAAGTCTGTATAATACTATATGCTTTGATCAACTTATCAAAGCGTATATTCCAACTCTGAGATGCTTGCACCAGTCCATAGATGGATCGCCGGAGCTTGCACATTTTGTTAGCACCTTTAGAATTAACAAAACCTTCTGGCTGCATCATATACAACTCTTCTTCTAGAAATCCATTCAAGAATGCAGTTTTGACATCCATTTTCCAAATTTCATAATCATAAAATGCAGCAATTGCTAACATGATTCGAACAGACTTAAGCATCGCTACGGGTGAGAAAGTCTCATCGTAGTCAACCCCTTGAACTTGTCGAAAACCTTTCGCAACAAGTCGAGCTTTATAGACAGTTACATTACCATCAGCGTCAGTCTTCTTCTTAAAGATCCATTTATTCTCAATGGCTTGCCGATCATCGGGCAAGTCAACCAAAGTCCATACTTTGTTCTCATACATGGATCCCATCTCAGATTTCATGGCCTCTAGCCATTTTGCGGAATCTGGGCTCATCATCGCTTCCTCATAGTTCATAGGTTTATCATGGTCTAGTAACATGACTTTCGGAACAGGATTACCGTACCACTCTGGTGCGGACCATACTCTGGAAGACCTACGAGGTTCTGTAGTAACTTGATCTGAAGTTTCATGATCATCATCATTAGCTTCCTCACTAATTGGTGTAGGAATCACTGGAACTGATTTATGTGATGAACTACTTTCCAATTCGGGAGCAGGTACAGTTACCTCATCAAGTTCTACTTTCCTCCCACTCACTTCTTTCGAGAGAAACTCCTTCTCTAGAAAGGATCCATTCTTAGCAACGAATGTTTTGCCTTCGGATCTGTGATAGAAGGAGTACCCAACAGTTTGCTTTGGGTACTCTATGAAGACGCACTTCTCCGATTTGGGTTTGAGCTTATCAGGTTGAAAACCTTTTTCATATAAGCATCGCAACTCCAAACTTTAAGAAACAACAGCTTAGGTTTACTGCTAAACCATAGTTCATACGGTGTCATCTCAACGGATTTAGATGATGCCCTTTTAACGTGAATGCAGCTGTCTCTAATGCATAACCCCAAAACAATAGTGGTAAATCAATAAGAGACATCATAGATCGTACCATATCCAATAAAGTGCGGTTACGACGTTCGGACACACCATAACGTTGTGGTGTTCCAGGTGGCGTGAGCTGTGAAACTATTCCACATTGTTTTAATTGAAGACCAAACTCGTAACTCAAATATTCGTCTCCGCGATCAGATCGCAGAAAGTTTATTTTCTTGTTATGATGATTTTTCCACTTCACTCTGAAATTCTTTGAACCTTTCAACTATTTCAGACTTATGTTTCATCAAGTAGATATACCCATATCTGCTCAAATCATCTGTGAAGGTTAGAAAATAATGATACTTGCCACGAGCATCAACACTCATTGGATCGCATACATCGGTATGTATTATTTCCAATAAGTCAGTAGCTCGTTCCATTGTTCCAGAGAACGGAGTTTTAGTCATCTTGCCCAATAGGCACGGTTCGCAAACATCAAATGATTCATAACCAAGTGATTCCGAAAATCCATCTTTATGGAGTTTCTTCATGCGCTTTACACTGATATGACCCAAACGGCAGTGCCACAAATAAGTTGCACTATCATTATTAACTTTGCATCTTTTGGCTTCAACATTATGAATATGTGTATCACTACGATCGAGATCCAACAAACTATTTTCATTGGGTGTATGACTATTGAAGGTTTTATTCATGTAAACAGAACAACAATTATTCTCCAACTTTAAATGAATAATTGTATTGCAATAAACATGATCAAATCATATTCATGCTCGACGCAAACGCCAAATAACATTTATTTAGGTTTAACACCAATCCCGAAAGTATAGGGAGTGTGCGATGATGATCATATCAATCTTGGAACCACTTCCAACACACATCGTCACTTCACCCTCAACTAGTCTCTGTTTATTCTGTAACTCCTGTTTCGAGTTACTAATCTTAGAAACCGAACAAGTATCAAATACTCAGGGGCTACTATAAACACTAGTAAGGCACACATCAATAACATGTATATCAAATATACCCTTGTTCACTTTGCCATCCTTCTTATCCAGCAAATATTCAGGGCATTTCCGCTCCAGTGACCATTTCCTTTGCAGTGTTAACACTCAGTTTCAGGCTTTGGTCCAGCTTTGGTCTTCTTCACGGGAGTGACAACTTGTTTGCCATTCTACTTGAAGTTTCCCTTTCTTTTCCTTTGCCCTTTTTCTTGAAACTAGTGATCTTGTCAACCATCAACACTTGATGCTCTTTCTTGATTTCTACCTTCGTCGATTTCAACATCACGAAGAGCTTGGAAATCGTTTTCATCATCCCTTGCATACTATAGTTCATCATGAAGTTCTAGTAACTTAGTGATGGTGACTAGAGAATTCTCTCAATCACTATCTTATCTGGAAGATTAACTCCCACTTGATTCAAGCGATTGTAGTACCCAGACAATCTGAGCACATGCTCACTAGTTGAGCGATTCTCCTCCATCTTTTAGCCATAGAAATTGTTGGAGACTTCATATCTCTCAACTCGGGTATTTGCTTGAAATATTAACTTCAATTCCTGGAACATCTCATATGGTCCATGACGTTCAAAACGTCTTTGAAGTCCCGATTCTAAGCCGTTAAGCATGGTGCACTAAACTATCAAGTAGTCATCATATTGAGCTAGCCAAATGTTCATAATGTCTGCATCTGCTCCTGCAATAGGTCTGTCACCTAGCGGTGCATTAAGGACATAATTCTTCTGTGCAGCAATGAGGATAAACCTCAGTTCACGGATCCAATCCGCATCATTGCTACTAACATCTTTCAACATATTTTTCTCTAGGAACATATCAAAATAAACATAGGGAAGCAACAATGCGAGCTATTAATCTATAACATAATTTGCAAAATACTATCAAGACTAAGTTCATGATAAATTAAAGTTCAATTAATCATATTACTTAAGAACTCCCACTTAGACAGACATCTCTCTAGTCATCTAAGTGATTACGTGATCCAAATCAACTAAACCATGTTCGATCATCACGTGAGATGGAGTAGTTTCAATGGTGAACATCACTATGTTGATCATATCTACTATATGATTCACGTTCGACCTTTCGGTCTCCATGTTCCAAGGCCATATCTGTATATGCTAGGCTCGTCAAGTTTAACCTGAGTATTCCGTGTGTGCAACTGTTTTGCACCCGTTGTATTTGAACGTAGAGCCTATCACACCCGATCATCATGTGGTGTCTCAGCACGAAGAACTTTCACAACGGTGCATACTCAGGGAACACTTCTTGATAATTAGTGAGAGATCATCTTAAAATGCTACCGTCAATCAAAGCAAGATAAGATGCATAAAGGATAAACATCACATGCAATCAATATAAGTGATATGATATGGCCATCATCATCTTGTGCTTGTGATCTCCATCTCCGAAGCACCGTCGTGATCACCATCGTCACCGACGCGATACCTTGATCTCCATCGTAGCATCGTTGTCGTTTACGCCATCTATTGCTTCTACGACTATCGCTACCGCTTAGTGATAAAGTAAAGCAATTACATGGTGTTTGCATTTCATACAATAAAGCGACAACCATATGGCTCCTGCCAGTTGCCGATAACTTCGGTTACAAAACATGATCATCTCATACAATAAAATATAGCATCACGTCTTGACCATATCACATCACAACATGCCCTGCAAAAACAAGTTAGGCGTCCTCTACTTTGTTGTTGCAAATTTTACGTGGCTTCTACGGGCTTAGCAAGAACCGTTCTTATCTACGCATCAAAACCACAACGATAGTTCGTCAAGTTAGTGCTGTTTTAACCTTCACAAGGACCGGGCGTAGCCACACTCGGTTCAACTAAAGTTGGAGAAACTGACACCCGCTAGTCACCTGTGTGCAAAGCACGGCGGTAAAAGCAGTCTCGCATAAGCGTACGCGTAATGTCGGTCCGGGCCGCTTCATCCAACAATACCGCTGAACCAAAGTATGACATGCTGGTAAGCAGTATGACTTGTATCGCCCACAACTCACTTGTGTTCTACTCGTGCATATAACATCAACGCATAAAACCTAGGCTCGGATGCCACTGTTGGGAAACGTAGTAATTTCAAAAAAATTCCTACGCACACGCAAGATCATGGTGATGGCATAGCAACGAGAGGGGAGAGTATTGTCCACGTACCCTCGTAGACCGTAAGCGGAAGCGTTATGAAAACGCGGTTGATGTAGTCGTACGTCTTCACGATCCGACCAATCCAAGCACCGAACGTACGGCACCTCCGAGTTCAGCACACGTTCAGCTCGATGACGATCCCCGGGCTCCGATCCAGCAAAGCTTCGGGGATGAGTTCCGTCAGCACGACGGCGTGGTGACGGTGATGATGTTCTACCAGCGCAGGGCTTCGCCTGAACTCCGCGACGATATGACCGAGGTGGAATATGGTGGAGGGGGGCACCGCACACGGCTAAGGAACGATCCGTAGATCAACTTGTGTGTCTCTAGGGTGCCCCCCTGCCCCCGTATATAAAGGAGCAAGGGGGGAGGCCGGCCGGCCCTAGGGGCGCGCCAAGGAGGGGGGAGTCCTCCTCCTAGTGGGAGTAGGACTCCCCTTTCCTAGTCCCACTAGGAAGGAGGAAGGGGGAAGGAAAGAGAGGGAGAGGGAGAGGGAAAGGGGGGCCGCGCCCCCTCCCCTAGACCAATTCGAACTTCTCATGGGGGGGGCCACCTCCTGGGCTGCTGCCCTCTCTCTCCCCTCAGGCCCACTAAAGGCCCAATACTTCCCCGGGGGGTTCCGGTAACCCCTCCGGCACTCCAGTTTTCTCCGAAATCACCCGGAACACTTCCGGTGTCCGAATATAGTCGTCCAATATATCAATCTTTATGTCTCGACCATTTCGAGACTCCTCGTCATGTCCGTGATCACATCCGGGACTCCGAACAAACTTCGGTACATCAAAACTTATAAACTCATAATAAAATTGTCATCGTAACGTTAAGCGTGCGGACCCTACGGGTTCGAGAACTATGTAGACATGACCTAGAACTATTCTCGGTCAATAACCAATAGCGGGACCTGGATGCCCATATTGGCTCCTACATATTCTACGAAGATCTTTATCGGTCAAACCGCATAACAACATACGTTGTTCCCTTTGTCATCGGTATGTTACTTGCCCGAGATTCGATCGTCGGTATCCAATACCTAGTTCAATCTCGTTACTGGCAAGTCTCTTTACTCGTTACATAATGCATCATTCCGTAACTAACTCATTAGCTACATTGCTTGCAAGGCTTATAGTAATGTGCATTACCGAGAGGGCCTAGAGATACCTCTCCGACAATCGGAGTGACAAAACCTAATCTCGAAATACGCCAACCCAACATGTACCTTTGGAGACACCTGTAGTACTCCTTTCTAATCACCCAGTTACGTTGTGACGTTTGGTAGCACCCTAAGTGTTCCTCCGGTAAACGGGAGTTGCATAATCTCATAGTTATAGGAACATGTATAAGTCATGAAGAAAGCAATAGCAATATACTAAATGATCAAGTGCTAGGCTAACGGAATGGGTCATGTCAATCACATCATTCTCCTAATGATGTGATCCCATTAATCAAATGACAACACATGTCTATGGCTAGGAAACATAACCATCTTTGATTAATGAGCTAGTCAAGTAGAGGCTTACTAGTGACTATATGTTTGTCTATGTATTCATACATGTATCATGTTTCCGGTTAATACAATTCTAGCATGAATAATAAACATTTAGCATGATATGAGGAAATAAATAATAACTTTATTATTGCCTCTAGGGCATATTTCCTTCACGCATCACCTTCCTCGCAATCCAAAGCAATTTTACGATTTCCGTGAACCGTAATAGTCCCTTTATGACCCGGCATCTTGAGCTGCAAGTAAATATAACAAGGCCTCGCCATGAATTCTGCATAAGCCGGTCGCCCAAACAGTGCGTGGTATGGGTTCTGGATTCTCACCACTTCAAAAGTCAATGTTTCAGACCGGGAGTCATGTTCATCACCAAACACAACTTCCAAAGCGATCTTACCTACAGGATATGCCGATTTACCTGGTACCACACCTTGAAAAATAGTGTTGGACTGTTTAAGACTCTTGTCTGTCAACCCCATGCGACGGAAGGTCTCATAATACAGAATGTTGATACTACTTCCTCCATCCATGAGTACCTTGGTGAACTTATAACCTCCCACCTGAGGCGCCACCACCAAAGCCAGTTGACCCGGATTGTCAACCCGGGGCGGATGATCCTCCCTACTCCACACAATAGGTTGTTCGGACCACCGCAGATAACGTGGTACTGCCAGTTCAATAGCATTGACTGCCATCTTGTGAAGTTTCTGATCACGCTTGCACAAAGTAGTGGTGTACACATGATACTGGCCACCATTCAACTGTTTTGGGTGACTCTCGTAACCCGACTGCTGCTGATTTCCTTGATTACTCTGCTGGTTATTACCACCTTGGTTGTTCTGGTTTCCCTGATTATTCTGAAATCCAGAGTTTGAGCCGCCGCCACCATGAAAAGCTGGACCTGAACCGCCTGATGGACCCTGATCATACCGGAAAAGATCAGAGTTTTTGAACTCCTTCATAATGTTACAATCCTTCCAGAGATGCGTTGCAGGAGCCTCCTTGGTCCCATGCTTTGGACAGGGCTGATTCAACAAACGCTCCAGATTCATTCCGCTGCCACGCTAGGGCGGTTTACCCTTACGACGCTGCACATTAGCGTTAGCCACAAAATCTGGATCCGCTTTACGCTTACCGTTATTCCCATGGCCTCCTTGGTTGTGCTGCCGTCCCTTTACACCGCCGTTCTTCTTTCCCTTCTCCGGTTTCTCATCATCAGAATCGGGATCCTTGGTATTATCAGAATCGGCATACTTGACCAAGGATGCCATGAGGGTTCCCATTTTGTTGCAGTGACGCTTGAGTCGTCCCAACTTCATCTTCAGTGACTTAAACCTGCAATTATGCTCCAGTGTTATGATTGCTTGACCAATGTTAATCCGGTCAGACGAGTGCAAAACCTCTGAAACCCGGCGTACCCAATGAGTTGTTGACTCGTTCTCCCCTTGAACACAAGCATCCAGATCCACAATGGACATGGGCTGTTTGCCCGTATCTTTGAAATTGGCTATAAACTGGGCTTTCAACTGATCCCATGACTCGATGGAGTTAGCTGGTAGATTTTTCAACCAAGTATGTGTCGTTCCTTCCAACATCATCGTGAAGTACTTTGCACAAGCCGCTTCATCTACATCCAGCATCTCCATTGCCATCTCATAACTCTCGACCCACGCCTCAGGTGGCTGATCCGCTGTGTAATTAGGCACTTTACGTGGACCCTTGAAATCTTTGGGCAGACGCACATTACGGAGAGCCAGAATGAGACACGGCACTCCCCAGGAACTGAAGGCAAGCCCGGTGCCTCGGTCGACTGACGCTGCTGGCTGAACCGGGGCGGGTTGATGATGACCCAAAGCGGCCTCCCTTCGTGCCCTACCATGATCCACCACATCTTGAGCATTATGATGCTGCGCGCTGCTAGACACTTCCGGTTCATCCATACGCCTGCTATAGCTTGGGCTCGGACGAGGGGTTGAATGAATTCTATCCCGGCTATAAGAATAAGCCTGCTGCTGTACCACGGCGGTTTGAAGAAGGTCCCTAGCCCGCCGCGTTTCAATTGCTGCTATTGAGTCGCCCTCCATCGGAATGGCTGCCAGGCGTGATGTTGCGGCAATCATGTTGTCCAGAGGACTCGAAAAGTGACCCGACGGTGTAGACATGTATTGCGGCGGGTTATCTGTTCGTCGTGGTGGTTCTGTTATCCGTAGTTGATCCGGAGCTGTCCTAGGCGCATCAGTCCGGTTTGCAGCCGCCGGATTGCTCGGCCCAGTGACTGGTGTTTGAAAGAGATTCAATCCTTCGTAGACCGGCGGCAGACGAGACCGGTACTTCCTTCGCACTACATCCTATGACGCAGTCCGATCCAGCATGAGTCGATAATTCTGCGCCTGTATCTGCTGTGACTGGGCATCCAACGCGGCCCATTCTTCAGCCATCCTAGCATCCTCAGTTGCCAGGTCCTCCTTAGCCTGTGTTATCTGGTCCTTCAGCTTCGCAATATCCGCATTGTGCTGATCCCGCATCTCCGAGGTGACTGCCGTGGTTAACAAAGTCGCCCAGGCATCCATCAAACCAGAGAGGACTTGAGCCGGTCGGCGCGCCGAGACTCCTGCCACGGCTGCTGATCCGGTATTCATTCCTACTGTTGATGAAGACTGCAAAGTGGGCTGTGTTCCGGCCATGTAAACAGCAACCCGACTTGGCGGTTCAAGGAGGTCCGGAATACTGTTGCCATCGGAATATCCTTCGAACACACCGTTATGAATCTGGTACAAGGACTCGGTTTCGCCAGTGGATGACTCGCCGTCGGAATACACGGCCGTCTCGCCTTCACACACTGGTTCAGATCCGATCCCATGGACACATCCTACAAACGCACGCTTCATGGCGGACTTAACCTGGGCTGGACTCGCACGCTGAGCCGTCTCAACGAGGTCGGTGCAGATGTCCGGCTCAGGGCCCGGTTCGCCGATCTTGCCGATGAAGACATGAATTCCGCCAAAGGGGGCCCGGTACCCGTACTCGATTGAGCCGGCCTCGGGGCCCCATCCTTCGTCGTCCATGTAGAGCTTGCCGCGACGACTCTTGGTCATCCGGTCGACCACATACCCCTTGAGTCCTTCAAAGCTGCCCATTCAAGAACTCGAAACCATCGTGCGATAGCCCCATGGTGGGTGCCAACTATCATGGAATTAACACGTCAGATGTCCTCATGAAAGGACTTAGTCGTGGAGCCATCGCAACGGGTTAGCTTGAAGGGGTTAAACCAGACAAGGGACACAGGAGTTTTATACTAGTTCGGCCCCTTCAATGAAGGTAAAAGCCTACGTCTAGTTGTGATGGGATTGATTGGGTTTCGATGATCAAGGAGCAAATACGCTTGCCTGAGTCTCGAGTTGTTGTCTGTTGTCCTTGAACCGCCGCCGGGTTGTCCCTTTATATACACGGGTTGACGCCCGGCCGGTTTGCAGAGCTCCGAAGCCGACTCATACAAAGTGTCCGGTTCGGTCTCTCCTTCCCTAACTTATATTACAAGTTACATAGTCATGGCGGTTTACCACTATGGGCCCTAATCCGCCTTTGGGCTTCGGGCCTCTAAGCTTCACTTAATAACTTCACCATCTTCTGGATCTTCATGGGCTTTAGCATAGTCGAGGGTGAACCGGGCCCTCCTGGCCGGTTTACACTTAGTAGCTATATCCCCAACACTGTGTGTAGCCTTGGGCGACGAGACGTGCTTTGTTGCGAACTACTTGTCCATCTTCATCTTGCTTGTTGTGAAACACCCACTTGGTACCGATGATGTTGTGGTTGTTGTCGAGCTTCTCAACCAATGTCCAAACTTGATTTCTCTCAAAGTTGCACAGCTCTTCATGCATGGCATTTATCCAATCCGGATCTTCCAATGCTTCTTCAACCTTCACAGGTTCAATGCTAGAGATGAATGAATAGTGTTCACAAAAGTTAGCCAAGCGAGTTTTAGAGCGAGTGATTCTCCCGGTTTGGATGTCGTTGTAGATTTGCTCGACGTGATGGTCTTTAGCAATTCTTGCTCGAACTCGTGAAAGCTTTTGCTTGGGCCTTCGTTGAACATCTTCTTCTTCTTGTTCTTCTTCTTGGCCTTCTTCATTGTTGGCGTTGTTGTTCTCTTGTCGTGGTGGAGAAGGAGGTTGTTGACGTTCGTCTTGGTGCACTTCCTTGTTTTCTTCATCTTGGTGTGTCCCACTTGTGGATGCTTCCGTATCAACTCTTGGTTCACCTTGTCGTGAGGTAGAAGCTTCCACTTGGACAGACGAGGTACTCTCCTTCACCTCCGTTGGACGAATCTTGCCAATAGACAAGTATTGGATTGCTTCCGAAGGATCTTTGTCTCCTACATCAATTGGCAATTGCTCTACTTGCTAGCCGTTAGATTCATCAAACTTCACATCTACCGTTTCTTCAACCTTTCGGGTGAAATTGTTGTAGACACGGTATGCGTGAGAGTTTGAGCCATAACCGAGTAGGAAACCCTCATGAGACTTAGGAGCAAATTTAGAACGACGATGCTTATCAAGAATGTAGCACTTTGAGCCGAATACTCGAAAGTATCCAACTTGGGGTTTGTTACCGGTGAGAAGCTCGTATGCCGTCTTGCCGAGTAGCTTGTGAAGATACAAGCGATTTGTTGCATGACAAGCTGTCTCAACCGCTTCCGCCCAAAAGTGCTTCGACGTCTTGTACTCATCAAACATCGTTCTCGCCATTTCGATGAGCGTCCGGTTCTTCCTCTCAACAACTCCATTTTGTTAAGGTGTGTACGTAGCCGAGAACTCGCGTGAAATCCCTTCTTCGTCAAGAAAGGTGTCCACATTTGCGTTCTTGAACTCCATTCCGTTGTCGATGCGAACCTTCTTGATCTTCACTTCAAATTGATTTTGGGCCTTCCTAGCGAAGTTTTTGAAGATCTTTTGAACCTGCGATTTATCATCGAGAAAGAACACCCATGTAAATCTTGAAAAATCATCAACTATAACTAGACCAAAAGAATTTCCACCGAGACTTTTGTAGGCATTGGGACCAAAGAGATCCATGTGAAGTAGCTCGAGTGGCCTCCTTGTGCTCATGATGTTCTTCACGGGATGCCTTCCTCCAACTTGTTTACCTGCCTGACAAGCGCTACAAAGTCTATCCTTATCAAATATGACATCATTAACTCCAAGGATATGATTTCCTTTAATAAGCTTGTCAAGGTTTCGCATACCAACATGACCTAATAGTCTATGCCATAACCAACCTTTAGAGGATTTAGCAATAAAGCAAGTTCTGAGTTGAGCCTTTTTAGTGAAATCAACAATGTATAGATCACCTCTACGCACACCGGTAAAGACCATTTTATGATTATCTCTACGAAACACTTGGCAATCTACTTCAGTAAATAGGACATTGAAACCGAAATCAGCAAGTCTAAATACTGAAAGTAACTTGTAGCCAAGAGATTCAACGAGCATGACATTTTGTATGGAGCTATCATGTGATATGGCCACCTTACCGAGGCCAACCACCTTACCCTTTGAGTTGTCACCGAAAGTGACATACTTTCGAGGACCATCGTTTTCAGCAAGCTCACGAAACATGTCTTTATCTCCGGTCATGTGATCGGTACATCCACTATCAAGAACCCATTCCTTTCCTCCTGCCATATATCCCTGAAGATTTTCCATAAGACCAAAGTGTCTCATTGCATCATCAATATCGAAGTCACTATCATCATCCTCATCATAGTATCCATGTTCAACATCGTCATGTGGTGGATCATATCCTAGAGAGGGTAATTCGTTAGAGTGATTTTGACAATGATCTTGTTTATGAATTTTTATAGCTTCGGAAATAATATCACCAATAATTCCAACATCTCCTTTGGCACGCATAAGGTTTGTAAGCTCAAACAAACAATCACCAAACATAGGATCACTAGAATTCATCTTACTCAAGGCAATAGACTTGTGAAGAATTTCATCGAGATATTTCGGGGAATAATTTGGAAAGTGTTCCTCAAGAAATTTCCATATGGTGTAGGCACACTTAAGAGTAGGCAAACATCCTATCAAGTTTCTAGGCAATCCTCTAATGATAAGTTCGGCAGTTCTAAGATTGCGGATCATGTCAATTGACTCATCAAGGGTAGGATGCATAGGATCAACATGAGGTGCACAAGGGCTAGCAATGTACTTGTTCAAATGATATTGATTGAAAATCACAAGCATCTCATTTTTCCACTCATGAAAGTACTCTCCATGAAGTATAGGCACTCTATGTCTAAGACTCCCAATAGTAGACTCATCCATCTTCCTCCAATGGTGTTTAAACCAAAGCAATGGAGACCAAAGCTCTGATACCAATTGAGAGGGATCGAGAAGAGGTGTCTAGAGGGGGAGGGGTGATTAGACACTAAGTACCAAAAGTTGCAGTTTTTAACTTCTTCAAGTTTAAGTGGAGTTTAGGCACAAGTTTAACACTCACAATACATATCAAGAAAGCATGCAAAGAGTATATGAGCAGCGGAAAGTAAAGCATGCAACTTGCAAGAATGTAAAGGGAAGGGATTGGAGGATTCAAACGCAATTTGGAGATACGGTGATTTTTGAGCCGTGGTTCCGATAGGTGGTGCTATCGTACATCCACGTTGATGGAGACTTCAACCCATGAAGGGTAACGGTTGCGCGAGTCCACGGAGGGTTCCACCCACGAAGGGTCCACGAAGAAGCAACCTTGTCTATCCCACCATGGCCGTCGCCCACGAAGGACTTGCCTCACTAGCGGTAGATCTTCATGAAGTAGGCGATCTCCTTGCCCTTACAAACTCCTTGGTTCAACTCCACAATCTTGTCGGAGGCTCCCAAGTGACACCTAGCCAATCTAGGAGACACCACTCTCCAAGAAGTAACAAATGGTGTGTTGATGATGAACTCCTTGCTCTTGTGCTTCAAATGATAGTCTCCCCAACACTCAACTCTCTCTCACAGGATTTGGATTTGGTGGAAAGAAGATTTGAGTGGAAAGCAACTTGGGGAAGGCTAAAGATCAAGATTCATATGGTAGGAATGGAATATCTTGGCCTCAACACATGAGTAGGTGGTTCTCTCTCAGAAAATGGATGCTGGAAGTGTAGGTTCGTTCTGATGGCTCTCTCCACGAATGAAGAGGAGGTAGAGGGGTATATATATAGCCTCCACACAAAATCTAACCGTTACACACAACTTGCCAAACTCGGTGGGACCGAATTGGTAAACTCGGTCGGACCGATTCAGCAAATCTAGTGATCGTTAGGATTTTCGGTGGGACCGATATGCAACTCGGTAGGACCGATATGGTTAGGGTTAGGGCATAACGTAATCTTGATGAGACCGATTACACAAACTCGGTGGGACCGATTTTGGTAATAAGCTAACCAGAGAGTTGGTCAGGCAAACTCGGTTTGACCGATTACGCAAACTCGGTACCGATTTTGGTAATAAGCCAACCAGAGAGTTTGCATTGTAATCTTGGTAGTACCAATTGCTCAAACTCGGTGAGACCAATTTTGGTAATGGACATACACAGAGAGATTACAATCCCATCTCGGTGAGACCGAGATCCCTATCGGTGAGACCGATTTGCCTAGGGTTTGTGGCAGTGGCTATGACATCTGAACTCGGTGGCGCCGGATGGAAAGAATTGGTGGGGCCAAGTTTGACTTTTGGTTTAGGTCATATGTGAATATGAGAAAGTAGTTGAGGGTTTTGGAGCATATCAACAAGCACTGTGGAGCAAGAAACTCATTAAGCAACACCTCATCCCTCCTTGATAGTATTGGCTTTTCCTATAGACTCAATGTGATCTTGGATCACTAAAATAGAAAATGCAGAGTCTTGATCTTGGAGCTTGAGCCAATCCTTTGTCCTTAGCATCTTGAAGGGGTTCCACATCCTTTAGTCCATGCCACTCCATTGCTGAACTTGTATGAAACATACTAGGTAAAAGTGTTAGTCCAACAAGAGATATGTTGACATTAATTACCAAAACCACCTAGGGAGCACTTGTGCTTTCAGTGATCCACCCTAAGAGAATATTGACAACAAATATGACAAGGCAAGCCTAGATGTAGTGAATCAATCATTACTTGTGAGCTTACTAGGACAAGTATGTAGGATGGTAACTGCAGTAAGAGACCATCCAAAATCTGAATCAAGAAGTTGGTCTAGCACTTATTATTTGCAACTAATCGAAGTGAATAATTGGATATCATATCGAATGAGTAAGAAAGACAAGTAAAATTGTCAATAAACTTGGCCTGCAGTAGTAATGGGTCAATGTTACTATGACCAACAATCCAAAATGACTAGTGTCTGTTCCTAGGGCCGGAATTTTGAAACCCTATGAACTTTACAGGTACTAGAGATTACTAAAATACATCTGAACCATTAAGTGTAGGTAGCACTCAATACACAACAAACCCTAATGACAGTCATGCCAAATGAGTAATGAATCAATTAGAAAATGGGTGATGAGGAGTGGCTGCTGAGTGTTGAGGACGTATCTTAGGATAAATCGGGTTGGCTTAGTGGCTGCTACACGCCTGAGCCCTGAACGGACTGGTAAGGTAGGCACGGCAGCGCGCCCGGGCAGTGATGATGCTGTTGGGCGAGCGGCTCCTGACCTCCTGTTAGTCCGGCATCTCCTCCTAGAGTCATGTCGTTCGGGGACGGCAAGTCATCGGCGAGGCAGGCGGCTGGGGGCGAGTAGAGATCGGAAGCGCAGCAGAACAGAGGGGAATCAGGGCCTGGTCTGACTTAAAATCCAAGGGTGGGTCGCGGACCATCGTGGGCACCCTGTAGATACACACCCGAGCAGCGTACATGCATTTTCAAAACTAAATTAGGAACATTTAGCTGACCAATTAAATGACTCTGTTTTAATAATATCAGATTATTATTTTAACAACTAAGCTTGTTCAGCTTGATGGGTGGAGCAGTGCTATTATGACACGAAGCACGTATGCTGATCATAAAAGGGGGAAACCCTAGGGATTTTTTTTGCAAAAGAGGGTTTCCCCTCTGATTTCTACTAAAGAAACCACCACGAACCAACATGATCAATTAAACCCTAAGCATGATCAATTAAACCCTATTATGACTGTGCCATGGCAGATTTAAAGCTGTAAACCACAGAAATGCTATTTACCATCCATTGTTTGCTTTGAACTAAGAACTAAATTCTAAGAGCTGAAAAGAAAGTCCAGTAACCAAGTTACAATCTATTTTCTTGTTGAGATCAAAAAGTTGAGCAAATATGAAGTACCACCTCTCTTGTGGCACCGTGTAGGCATCGGGGGTGCGATGGCTGTCGGTGGCGTTGAAGCAGATCTGCGATGGTAGACAGGTCCATCGGGGGATAAGTCCCATTGCGGTGGATGAGAAGGTCGTGTGAGCGACCCCGCCAAAGAGGACGACGACGCCGATTAAGCGAGAGGACGCGATGCAAGGCTCCTGGTCCATCGCTGTGGATGAGAAACGACCATCTCTACAGTGGACGACACGGTCTTGGTAGGAGCTCCGGCATGGTGGAGGACGGTGGCGATGGATGGGGTGGAGGACGGCGGTGATGGATGGGGTGGCGGATGGAGGAGGCTGGTGTGGGGATGATGTTCTAGCACGGACGGTGTATGAATGGGAAAATGGAGGGAGAGGTATGGGGAACCATGTTTTTGGGACGCGCCTGTCTGAAATATGGGAAAGTTATGAACTTAGCCCCCGTTTAAAATTTGGACGTCACGTCGGTTGGGGATAAGACGGTAATCTCGCATCTTCCCAATATTTGCCCAGAGCGATTTCGGGCAAGGAGAGGGTGTTTCGGCGCCCATGGTTGGCGCCCACGGTATATGAATGGGGCTGACAGGTACGGCAGTTGTGTCACGTCTGAGTGAAGTTACAAACCTGCCCCTATTGAAAATATTTTCCTACATCGATTTTGCCGAGTCGAGTTTGTTTTGCCACCCAACATGTATGAATGGGGAAATGGAGGGAGAGACAGACGTCTTTCAGACGAGCTTGAATCAAATGTGTTTTGCCGCCCATGTTTGGCGCCCACCTGTCGGAATGGGCTCAGAGGCGGTCGTGTCATGTCTAGTTGAAGTTACTAACCTACCACTATTGAGAGCCGTGGAAATCAGGCAGATGCATTGTCTGTGTAAGGGGTAGACAGTAATTTCCATCTCCCAAACACTTGCTTCGGGCAGCCGACGTGGGAGTGGACATTTTGCCGCTTCTTTCGAATTTTGGACAATAAGCATCCACGTTTACCTTGGCAACTAAATTCGAGTCCATTATGTATTCTTATACGAATCATTATAAATCATTTTATGCGTTTTTATATATCTTCAAAAGCACGGCAAAGATGTATTCCACTGTCATATATGAATATGATTTACAAATGCCGATACTCGAATTCAGAAGCTAGAATCTAGTTTAAGGTGAATTCGAATATTTGAAACCACTTTGTGTCCATCTCAAGTGTCACACGCAGCATAATGTGTACTCCCATTTAGATATGTACACATGCGATGTTTCAAGATTCAAAATACTGAGTCAATCAACTAATAATGTACAAAACTAATAGACATATAAACACTTATAGAGTATATGGATCAATAATATCAACTAACATACATAAGCCAGGCCGTTGTACTTTTTTTGCTAGAAGATCACCCTTTTTTAGCAAAGCTAGTACAGCATCTTGGCCCTTTTAGATGCATGCCACTTAAGGACCATTTATACTACTATTATTGTTGAATGCACATTCAACCCGATTGGCATATTTGTAGGTCTGGCACGACAATCAAAATGAAATGTCTCAGTCTTATCAATTAATACAGACTTGTGCTAAAAAAATAACAACCCAAAAAAACAAAAAACAATTATTACATGATCTCTAAAACGAATGGTTTGATCAATTACATGAACACACAACACCAAGGTTATTCAACGATGGAAAGAACATTTCACCTATGATTTACCAAGTGGGAATTTAATTTCCTTTTTTCCTTTAGGACCTTAACAATGCGGTGAGTCTCAGCTTGCTTCATTTTGAAATCCACCAAATATTTAATGGTTTGTCTTGAGTACTGCTTGTGATTGTGTTGTTTGCTTCCTCAACATGTCAACTTCATCTCTAAGTGCAGAAGCAAAATCTCTTTCCACCAATAGTGTAGCCTCTAGAGCATCGACAGTTGGCAATTCATGATGCACGATTGGGCCGGTGCCACTGCTATGGGATGATACAACGTCCATGGGGACCTCGCTCTTTGATCTTGGGCTAACCTGATTTGCCATTAAAGTTCCGATTGGATTCCGAAAAGTTGAAGTTAGCAAAACATCTCAACTCGGAGTTATAATAGCAAAACAGTTAAACAAACAAGGAATTAAAGAGTTTCAATTGGATGCTGAAAAGTAGTTATTAACATCATTGTAATCGGTTGCAGCAGCAAGGCAGTTAAACAAACAAGTTTTGCAAAAGGTACCTATTGTGGCATTGGAGTTTATCTTGGATCCTGAAAACTTGAGTAGCCAGTAACGTGATTAGAGCAACCGGTTGCAGCATCAAACCTGTTACACAAATATATTTTTGAAAATATACCTGCTGTGCAATTGGACTTCCAATTAGATCCTGAAAACTTGAAGTTGGTAAGATGATTACAGCAACAAGTTACAACAACAAACCAGGTAAACAAGGAAGTTTCTGACAACATACCTGTTGTGCCAACAGAGTTTCAGTTGGATCCTGCAAACTTGAATGTTAGCAATCATAAATAAAGTGTTGCAAGAGCCATAGGAAACTAACATCAAACTAGTAAAACTAAGCAGTTTTGGCAGCGTATTTAATTACACATGAACTAGTAAAACTAACAAGTTCTTGGCAATATATTAAAGTAACAAGTCGGTACCGTTGCCAGCAACACAGACATCTGTATTTCTTTGATGTAAGCAAAATGATTCCAACACACACACACACACACACACACACACACACACACACACACACACACACACAGATATATATATATATATATATATATATAAGTTAAAAAGACAGTGTCCCTCGTATAAACCTGACTGCTGTCTATCTATGAACATGCAAAAATTACTAATGCTACAAGTGATAACAGCAAACCATTTAAACAAACGGGGTATCAGAACGTAAATTACACGTGAATTCTGCTGCACCCTAGAAGTACATATGACCAACTATCTACGTGCTTAAGTAGCTATTTAAGTTCAGGCAAACAGGTAATTCCTAACAGTAAGTATCGAACACATAGATAGGCGCAGTCTATAATAGGATTAACAGGCTATGTCATTTTGTAATCAGCAGCAAACTAAATCAAGCCAAGCAACATAATTGAACAATTTTGCAATAAATGGCTAACTAAAATTCCGAGAAGCAGGTAACTGAACTTACGCTAGCTCTTTGTATAGGCAGACTGCAACTTCTTTTTCTCTTACAAGGTTCTACGAAGGAGTCCATGGCATTAATTGCTTGGATACGCAGTCCCAATACTTGTTTCTTCCCACACTACATTGCTAAGTCAATGGTTAATCTGATAAGATGGTGCATCCTTGATATGTTATACGAGGATGGGTTGTCAAACTAGTTGTAGCCACACACATCACACTGGCTTTTCCTGCATATTTCATGCGATTACATTTGGCATATCGAGATCTAGGAAATCTACAATAGGATGAAAAGACTGACATCCTTCACATTATTGGCAAACTCAGTTCATAGAAACAAGCAATTCAACCATTCTGTGGGTTAATCAAAAGAGCCACTAGAATATTTTTCACTACCCCAATCGTACAAGCAAAAAGGGTCGACGCCACCGTAGTGGCTGGTATGGGCGGTGTATCTAATCAAGTTTCCCGTGCAAACTTACAAGCTCGTGTTGTTCTTGAGCCTGAAGTGTCTAATGGACAGACTGCTAATGAAGGATTTGATGCAAACATTTTACATGCTCCTGGTGATGAACATATAGTGTCTAATGAGGGATCTAATGCAAGAATTTTGCAAGATCCCATTGAAGGATTTAGTGTCTAATGATGATCTGCTATGTTGACACAGACATAGAGATTTGCAGGCATTGATAAAAAGCAAATTATAGTACATTTTCATGGCTTGAGGAAACATCGAGGCCATCTGCTAGAAAGTCCCCGTATCATGACAATGTAGCATAAGTACTTTTCTAATCTATTGTTTGAAACTATTGGCATACTTGTGCGGGATAGATATATTGATATGCAGTTTGCGCACTGGTTATAGGTGCAATTACACTTTGATACTTTCAGCCAGAGAACAAATAATTCAAGCAGGTGCAGACCATGTTAGTAGTCCTTGTACACCATGTTGCATATTGTGTTTTTTGGTTCTTACTCCCTCCGTAAACTAATATAAGAGCGTTTAGATCACTATTTTAGTATTCTAAACGCTCTTATATTAGTTTACAGAGGGAGTACATCATTTAGTGTTTTATTATTTGGAACTACTTTGGATCATAAGCTGGTTTTCGAAGTGCATGTAGCTTCACATTTCTCAAGTTATGTTGATTTCCGGAGTGCAAGTGCCTTCGTATTTTTTAAGTTAAATTTTCGCGCCTGGTAACTGATAACCCACAAGTATAGGGGATCGCAACAGTTTTTAAGGGTAGAGTATTCAACCCAAATTTATAGATTCGATACAAGGGGAGCCAAAGAATATTTGCAGGTATTAGCAGCTGCTACGTCTTGAGCTTGCATTGATTTTCCTTGAAGAGGAAAGGGTGATGCAGCAATAGTAGCGTAAGTATTTCTCTCAGTTTTTGAGAACCAAGGTATCAATCTAGTAGGAGGCTCCTCAAAAGTCCCACGCACTTACACAAACAAACAAAGAACTCGCAACCAACACAATAAAGGGGTTGTCAATCCCTTCACGGCCACTTGCGAAAGTGAGATCTGATAGAGATAGTATGATAAGATAAATATATTTTTGGTATTTTATAATATAGATGCGAAAAGTAAAGATGCAAATAAAAGTAGATTGAAAGCTTATATGATAAAAGATAGACCCGAGGGTCATAGATTTCACTAGTGGCTTCTCTCAAGATAGCATAAGTATTACGGTGGGTGAACAAATTACTGTCGAGCAATTGATAGAAAAGCGAATAATTATGAGATTATCTAGGCATGATCATGTATATAGGCATCACGTCCATGACAAGTAGACCGACTCCTGCCTGCATCTACTACTATTACTCCACACATCAACCGCTATCCAGCATGCATCTAGAGTATTAAGTTCATAAGAACATAGTAACGCATTAAGAAAGATGACATGATGTAGAGGGATAAACTCAAGCAATATGATATAAACCCCATCTTTTTATCCTCGATGGCAACAATACAATACGTGCCTTGCAACCCTTTTTGTCACTAGGTAAGGACACCACAAGATTGAACCCAAAGCTAAGCACTTCTCCCATGGCAAGAAAGACTAATCTAGTAGGCCAAACCAAATTGATAATTCGAAGAGACTTGCAAAGATAACTCAATCATATATAAAAGAATTCAGAGGAGATTCAAATATTTCACATAGATAAACTTGATCATAAACCCACAATTCATCGGATCTCGACAAACACACCGCAAAAAGAGTTTACATCGAATAGATCTCCACAATAGAGGGGGAGAACATTGTATTGAGATCCAAAAAGAGAGAAGAAGACATCTAGCTAATAACTATGGACCCGAAGGTCTGTGGTAAACTACTCACAACTCATCGGAAGGGCTATGGTGTTGATGTAGAAGCCCTCCGCGGTCGATTCCCCCTCTAGCGGAGCGCCGACGAAGGCTCCAAGATGGGATCTCGCGGATACAGAAGGTTATGGTGGTGAAAATTGTTTTTCGTTGGCTCCCTGGATGTTTTCGGGGTACGTGGGTATATATAGGAGGAAGAAGTACGTCGGTGGCCGCTCGAGGGGCCCAGGAGACAGGGGGCATGCCCAGGAGGGGTGGGCGCGCCCTCCTATCTCCTGGACGCCTCGATTGCTTCTTGACTTGCACTCCAAGTCCTCTAGATCACGTTCATTCCAAAAATCACGCTCCCGAAGGTTTCATTCCGTTTGGACTTTGTTTGATATTCCTTTTCTTCGAAATACTGAAATAGGCAAAAATAACAGCAATACGGGCTGGGCCTCCGGTTAGTAGGTTAGTCCCAAAAATGATATAAATGTGTAAAATAAAGCCCATAAACATCCAAAAGGGATAATATAATAGCATGGAATAATAAAAAATTATAGATACGTTGGAGACGTATCAAGCATCCCCAAGCTTAATTCATGCTCGTCCTCGAGTAGGTAAATGATAAAAACATAATTTTTGATGTGGAATGCTACCTAGCATAATTCTCAATGTAATTTTCTTTATTGTGGCATGATTGTTCAGATCCAAATGATTCAAGATAAAAGCTTATAAAACATAAAATAATAATGCTTCAAAGCATACTAACAAATAATCATGTCATATCAAAATAACATAGCCAAAGAAAGCTTATCCCTACAAAATCATATAGTTAGGTCATGCTTCATTTTCATTACACAAAATACTCCCATCATGCACAACCCCGGTTTCAGCCAAGCAATTGGTTCATACTTTTTAACGCGCTTCAGCTTTTCAACTCTTACACAGTACATGAGCGCAAGCCATGGACATAGCACTATGGTGGTATATGGTGGTGGTTGTAAGGACAAAAAGGGAGGAGATAGTCTCACATCAACTAGGCGTATCAACGGGCTATGGAGATGCCCATCAATAGATATCAATGTGAGTGAGTAGGGATTGCCATGCAACGGATGCACTAGAGCTATAAATATATGAAAGCTCAACAAAAAAAACTAAGTGGGTGTGCATCCAACTTGCTTGCTCACGAAGACCTAGGGGATTTTGATGAAGCCCATCATTGAAATATAGAAGCCAAGTTCTATAATGAAAAATTCCCACTTAGTATATGAAAGTGACAACACAGGAGACTCTCTATCATGAAAATCATGGTGCTACTTTGAAGCACAAGTGTGGAAAAGAGATAGTACAACTAATTGAGAAAATGATAAGTTTTTATTTGATCAAGTAGTCTAATCATCCCCTCTAGACATACTTTCGATCCTACAACTGCTTACTTCACCGATCCCTCCGAGAGACGTTCTCTGGCTTGCAGGTCGACGCCACGGACGGGAGCCCCACAGACGACGCCGAGGCAACATCCGTGGGGGCGGTGGGTGATGTGGTACCTGACGACGACATCTAGGGCAGCCGATGGGGGCCAGCGACGCGGACGGGGAACAAGGATGGATGACAGAGACGGCTCGGGCGTGCAAACTGAAGGACGGACGCGAAAGGAGGACAATGGATTTGGTGGACTTGTCATTTTGGTAAATTTTAAGGTGGGTCCGGTACGTATGTGAACATGATGGATGTGTCCGAGACTCTCCATATCCATCCTAAATATGTATTGAATACGAGGGTTACCGGTATAACGAACCTGACTGTATTGAAATTTTGTGATGACCATCTACACTTACCATGTATGGGGCGTTTAGGGAGCCCGGGATGCCTCCTCTACCTTTTCCCTCACCGCGCTTCTCCCCTTCCCTCCTCTTTCTTTTCCGTCCCGTGGCCGATGCCGGACTGAGAGGAGCGCCGCCAGGCCACCCAACCACCCCCGTCAAGGCGATGAGGGGGGTCAAGAAATTGATGACGGCTTTCGTCGTGCTTGCAGTTTGTTCTCTTCTTGTGAGTTTTTTCGAGGAAGGTTGGGTTTTCGGCTCCATTCGTGTTGATCCTTCCGCAGTGTTCTTCGGCCGAAAGGTACGGCCTTTCCTCACCCGTTTGATTTCGATCTTGTTTCTCTTGTTTCTCTTACATTGTCGGCGTGACGATTGTTCCAGGCGTTGGAAGCTGGAGGAGCATCGGCATGGTCTCCCTCTCCGGAAGCGTCGCTGAAGCGTGGCCTCGCCGCTTCCAGCATCCGTTCTCCCGCACCGCCGGAAGCAGGGTCGCCTGCTCTGCTTCATGGTTTCAACAGCCCTTCCAATGAAAAACAGCCCAAGGTTTGCTTTTGTCGCCAGATTTGAGTCGGGCCTGTGATAATCCCCCTCTCCTAATGTTGACGAAGGGGCTCCTCAGGTACTGATGCAGGAGACGATGGCGGATGAAGGGGAAAGGGTCGCACTGCGGGCGAAGGGCAGAAAGGCACGGTCTTTTTTGTATTTCAAGTTTCCAGATTACTTTGCCCTATGTCTGTGCTCCTCGGATCCTCCTCATACGCATTTGCTGCAGGCCTTCGAAGCAGAGAATGGTGGTGCGTCACCACCACCACCACCACCACCACCACCACCCAGCCCATCGGAGGAGAGAGTTACCAAAAGGGTTCTAAGTGCAATCGGTATGCTCTCCTGCAATCATATTCTTATCCTAGATGAAGCATCATCGCTTTGTTGTGTTCACTGGAACTACCCTGATATAACACCATTCAGTTCAGAGCAGCAACCCTCCTCCTCTCTGTGACATTCTTGACAGTGCAGTGCAATCGCGCATCCAACTGATAATTTTCGTGATTTTATTCCCATTCCTCATTCCATTTTAGGCAAGATAAGCTTACAGTTATTACAAGTTCAGAGCTTTTGAATCTGAAGTTTCAGATATAACACCATTCAATTAGGAAGGGCAGAAGCAGCAACAACAGCCCTCCTCTCTTTTATCACAAAAGTCCATTCAAATGCATCACCGGTTTCTCTCATAAATTGCCCATCAAGTTGTTTTCTTATGCATCTATATGTTTTTGCCATGCCCTGCATATTGACAATGTAGTGCAGATCAGATATAAGGCAATACATGAATCTAGAAATGCTATGTTTCACATCAAAATTTCAAATTAGGAGAAACGATGAGGGTTATCACATATGTGCACTATATGTAGTCCAAAAGCTGTAATCATCTGCTTAAGTATAACATTAATTAACTTAAGCTTGCTGTATGCTTTTATCTAATGATTCTGTCTGAAAGAGCGGACACCACCCATTTGGCCATTTCCAGTTGAATGAATTTTCCTTAATTTCAATGCTTTGAAAGAGCTCATGTGATGTATCAGCAAACGATATACACCTTGCAGTATATATTATAACGACATTGACATGGTTGATACTTGGTAGCATTTTTAGAAGACGTCTATGGTGTTTGTTTTATTTCCACTGTAGCTTGTCATTGGACTTGAATGTAAGTACACATTGATGTCATATCTTTGCATGACTATATATGGGTTAACTGAACTTACTATTGATACCTCTGCTATTGTTGGACATCTTCTTTTCTCTATGATTTCGGGTGTTGTTTATTGATGGCAACGAGATCCAAGATGGAACAAATTCTAGGCCGTCGTTGTATTCATAGATAAAGGGTTTTTTTTACCTTTCAACTTGGTTTCAGTTGCTGATGGTTCATACATTGTGATGTCATGTGGTTGGCAACCGATCCATTCTGACACGGAGTGGTTGGGAACTTGGGATCCACCCCCTAACTCTAGGATTTCCGTGGCCAGTGTATTGACCGATGGGTGGGGGATATAATCGGTTTTAGAAAAACAATGGGAGGATTACATGTCCAGCATAACAAAAAGGTTTCATAGATATATCTTTCTACAAGAACGAAAATGGTTGATGTCCATTTTCCGTAGAAGTATTTGTAGAAAATCAAGCCACCTTTGAAGATTAGGATCTTTTGTGGTTAGGTTTTGTTTTCGACCAAATAAGGATTGACCAAGAGAGGATGGCAAGGAGACAGAAGATGTCAATTATGTAAACATTTTTATTTGACGATCAGTTATAATTCCACTATGCAATAGCAAAATGTACTTGGAGATTCCTTCACTGTGCATATGATTTACATTCCTGAAGTTACAAACCTAGAGGAACGTTTGGTGCATGGATAATTAGTTATCACAAGCCCTTTTAGCTTTTTATAACTTCTTGTGTGCTTGCTTATTTTATTTTACAAATCTCTATGGCATGATGATTGATGAGCCTATGAGTTTATACACTCTTTGTGGTTGTTTTCTTTGAAACATCATAATAAATACCCTTTAATTTGCTTGTCTTGTGAGAAGTAAAAGATGTGTATGCTTAATTCAAGTTGGATAATGGACGGCTGATGATTCGATCATAGTTAGATTAATTTTCAATTTGGCAAATGAACATATGTATCATTGTCTGATGAGAAAAACAAGTTGGAAAGTTTCCAACTGTACTTCTATACTTTTGTGTTATTGTACCCATTGTAAATGTGAACCCAACTTTTGTCCATTTTTTCTTACTTAGGTTCTGCAATTGATGAAAGCCTAATATATGTGCATGGTTGTCCAACGGATGCATCTAATATCTTAGTTGTAATAGTGGTGTCAGTCTGAATTATTAGAAGCAGGTTGTTTAATATCTCACATTCTGAGTGGCCTTCTCTGCATGTCTTTATGTATCCTATATGCATATGCATAACATTGTCATTGATTAGGAAATATGTTGTTTATTGAAATATGTAGAGCTTATAGTCGTTTGGCATGACATGTTTCTGAAAGTACTCTTGCTCTTTTCATGTTTTTGTTCATTTCCTTGGTGTCTCTCACCTATATTATCACAATCGCTTCTTCAGATGTACAATACATTCCTTCTCTCTCTGATATTCTTAGTAATACTGAAGAGACATTCAAATATATTGCATGTATGCTCTTCATTTGATTTATGTGCAGCAAAGCGCCTTACCTTATAGTATGTATTATCATGTCTAACCTGTGATATTTTATTTCAGGTTGTGTTGTCAGTGTGATTGTATACTGCAACCCAATCATTGTATTCTGGAGTACTAGAAGTAACATGGCTTCGACCGCAGCTTTCTGCACCATGACTGACTTTATCTCCTCTTCACTAAGTACTGGATCTTGGCTGCTGTTTGCGATGGTACAGCTAAATGGGAAAGACGGAAGCATACTTGGACTGGAGGCAGTCCTAGCTAATGCTATCGGCCTTACTCTTCTGGCTGTATTTATCACCGTCAAGCTTGCGTCAGAAAATGGAATGAGTGCCATGGTAAGTTTAATGTTGTAGTATGTCATTTTTAGTCTTTTTTTGCGTGCTGATGAATTGTTTGTGACTGGTAGGTGTGTGCAGGCTCACTGTTTGGATTTGTCACAGTCATTGGCGTGTGTCTGTGCTTTGCTATTTTTGTACCAGTCAAGAGAGACACGTTCGCAGCATATCAGATATCTATTGTTGCCAGTGTCCTGCACGTCATCTCACAGTTGATACCCTTCCGCAGTGTGGTATGTGGCTTAATGTCCCAGTTTTTGTGTATTAAACCCATGTTGCAGTCCATTTGGAAGATCATACACTGAAGTTTTTATTAGTCTGGTCTGATGGGTGTCTTTCCATTACATTACAGTGGGTTCTCTTCCATCCACCCGCCCGTCCACCAGCCGTTAGGATTCACAACATGAGGCCGCTGCTGGTGTACTCAAGGGCGTCCAGCTTCATGATTCTGCTGTATTGGGCGATGTACGCGACACTTACATACCAACAGACGGCGTTCGAGGTAAAAACAACAAGAAAGCTCCTCTTTTGGTTCGTCAGGGGTCTGTGAATGCCTACCTTTCTTCTAATTTATACATATGCATGCTCTGTCGTCCGGTTTCAGGTAGCCAACATCACCAGCACCGTTCTCGGCTTTGTAACACTCTGTCTTCATCTGCTGTATGCGCTCAGGCCGACCGAAGAGAACCAGAACCATGGCAGGTGATGAGGAGTCGCCGCAATGCAGCAGTTTTTGATCGGTGACGCGGATATGTCAGAACTACTGAACTGGTCTAGGTAGTGGGATCGCTCTTGATTTACATGTGCTTGTTGTGTTAATCGGAGAAGGAAGTTGTCCACTGAAGAGGGGCGGTGTGATCTTGCTGCTGTAAGATCATTAAATTTTGGGGAGATTTTTGTTGTCAGGTGACGCAGATCTAGGGATTATTGCCATATTTCGTTGTTTGGTAGGAGTACTACTGTAGGAAAGATTTAAGAACTGTGGGAGATTTAAGAATCGTTGTTTGGTAGGATACATTCGTATTTATACATAAATCTAAGACAAGAATTTTACTCCGGAGTAGTCGTGTGTGTTTTCTTTTCTCTTGTGCGTGGAGGGTGGTCATAATGCACGCTGCCGCCTGCCCCGCCTCGTCCGGGTCCGGCGCGCCGCCGCCGCCTCCACCCCCTTGTCGCCGACGCCCTCCACGCGTCCGCCCTTCTGCGCTCAACCACCGTCCTCTAGCACCGCCCCGCCCTGCCAGGCCAATTGGTCGCGGCCGCCGGTATCCTCCCCCCCACCACTTGTCTCACCTCTGCCTCGTTCTCGCTGACCTGAGCTTTCTTTTCATCCTTGCACCGCCACCGCCACCGCCCCGTGCAGCGCAGGGAAGTGGAGATTCGGCGATTGGATTTTTTTTTCCCCCTTGTTGAGCCCCTCCCCTTTCCCCGCCATGTTTGGATGTGCAGCTCAGGGAAGTGGAGATTGGGCGATTGGGATCGGATGTGTCTGTATATTTTCTTCTGTTGATAGCTTCTGCTCCAGCTGAGCATTTTTTACCTTTTTATTATATATACACTATTTCTATTTTCAAGGTGGGTAGGAACAAATGGATTCATATCTGATTTAGGCACCAGTTCTTTTTTCAGTTTCCTACTTTAGCGCATGCTTCCGGTTTCTGAAAGTTCTAACATGTGGCGTGTATGTTGGATCGGTTGAAAATTCTAAACGATGGATTTCACTTGGCTCAAGATAGATTGGTTGCTAAATTCTAACATGCTACTTGCTTATAGATGGTTTGCAGAATGCTTTCACCAGCCAGTAAAAAACTGTTTAATCCTTGTACATGTGGCATGTATGTGGGAATATTGTGGGCACAGGAGATAATCAGTCACTATTACCAATGATCTTTTTGTGTGTTTTCCAACTTTTGTCTCCTTGATTAAAAGTCATATGCTAGGGTTAGCCATCTATGTACCATCCTTATGAAAACAAGGTCTCTACTTACTAAATTTATGCTGAAATATTTGATTCAGAAGCTGAAAATACAAATAACCAGTTGACGAATCAAAGGTTTACTTAGTAATTTTTCTGGTGACACCAATAGGGGCCAGAGTGTAAGCCCTTCCCTGCAATGTGTTTGATCAAGTTACCTCACTGATCAAAGTGGATATGCATGGTGCTTGTGCCAATAACATACTGCTCCACATCCACAATTTAACAGTGTTAATAGAGCGAACAAATTAAGTTGGCATCCAACAATATGACTGGTTAGCCTATGCTTTTGCTTGTGCGATGTTTACTTTGATCATTTACAGCTTATATGCCAAGTCTGAGGTCTGAAATGCTGATTTTGGTCCGCTTTTTCGTAAACTAGATGTTTATGCTGTGTCTCTAATTAACAAGTTTGTTTGCTACTCCTTTGAACCAGCTTCTGTGAATTAGGATCTCTAGAGAAGCTGCCACCAAGAAAAATCTGTTGAACTATCTGATGGCTGATGATATACCGAGCCTTCCAAAATCTACACTAGCATGGTAAATCCTCATTGCACAGGCACTAAGAAACATTTTTCAATGCTTGAGGGGTGCCACAACAATATGATATTAGTGAAGCTGTGCAAGATACACTGTTGGACCGGTTGATTGTCTGAAACAAAGTGCAAGGAAGTGATCAGGCAAATGAAGATATTAGACACCTACACAAGAAAAAGAGGTCTTGCCTGATCTACTCGCCCTTTTTCTGAATTATACATATATCATTTTTGCTTAGCAAATCAAGATGTTCAACGTCCTAACTATGTGTTTTTCATTGCATAGTGCCCTGATGACTGCTTCTCCCATCCCAAGTGCATCGCTCAGTAACCAGTACTAAGAAGCAGCGTTGTGTTCTACTTGATTGCCTCATTGTTTTTAAATATAAAGGTCAGCACTCATGTGGAAGACTTTTTGTTCAGCTTGATGTTCGCAATGATTCTGCTGGCACACAGACGCCAGGACAGCTTTTGGTTTCACCTCATGTCCGCTGGCCACTGTAAACCTTGTTTAGTAGTCTTTTGTTCTACATAAGGTCTATATTTATCGTCTTCGTATAAAAATGAAGTACTTCCTAAAATACTTGGCCTTGCTTTCTCTGTATATATTTGGGAATTGATGTTGTTTTAAACTTATAAGATGCCGCTTCGTACCTTCCATGTCTCTAGACAGAAGATGTGTGCCAACTCTAAAGGGAAGATGTTGTGTGCTTCCTAAACGAACAACTAGACCAGCTCGTTCACTAGAAACTGTATAGTGCCCTATTGCATCTTTGAAATATCCGAAGTTTGTAGCCGTTCTTTTAATAATATCACTCACTAATAACTTACGTGTGTTTCTATTCTAAGAACAAGGGGACCAACCTTCATGTCTTATAACAATAGTAAAGGAACTAACGCCTCTGCTGTTAGTCCTTATGAATGCTATCCAACAAGGACCTTATGTTTACGCACCTGTTTGCTCCAGCCTCCAGCTTGTAATATGCTACCATGAATGACTCTGTGAAACTCTGCCTTTCGTCGGTGTGTATATGGAAACTATTCTTCTGCCTATATATTTGAAACATTGTTTTGATGGGTTGGTCTCTTAGTCAATTTTATTGGACCGTGCAAGCAGTTTGTCCTAAGACTCATGTTTGCTGGTTCATGGGGGGCAATGTTGTGGGTGAAAACTGGCTGATGTTTTGTTTCATTCGTTGACCACCTAGATGAAATTCATTCCCCCAGATAAAATGGATTGCATGGAAGAGATTAAGCTGGTTTTTGGTCCCCCATTGGCCGAATAAGCCAGGTTTGGGTGAACACTTTGAGAGATGGTTGTTGGGTTTTAAAGTAACAGTCCATGAACCCGTGCTGCCGCGCTGCCTAATAATTTTAGAAGATAAGTATTAGAAATATGTGTCCATGAACCCGTGCTGCCGCGCTGCCTAGTAATTTTAAAAGATAAGTATTAGAAATATGTGTACAAATTTACATATCATGACTAACCTTTTGTCTTTCTCGCATTTGCTCGTATTATAACACAATACTCATGTATATATGCTTTCTTATCTAGTGTATTCAGTTGAAAATCTTAGCTTCAGATGTGTATTTGTCTTGTAAAACCACAATGCTCATCACATCATGCGCATACATATATGATTTGCATAGTGACACATGTCATGCATGCATACCTTTAGTTAGTTTTTGAACTTTGTTTCTCATTAACAATAACAGAAGCAAGGAATTTAGAAGCATTGAAGTATTTTGAGATATTTTTATAATGACATATGTAGGTAATTTAGATTACGGGGTTACTTTAAGTTAATTTTGTGGAGGTTGGTAACTTAGGTGCAAATTTAGTGGTTACTTTATACTTTAGGCTATTTTACGTGATGGCAGTGGTTACAGTAGACCATTTCTATAATGGCGGAGATTGGTAATTCCTTAGAAAACATAACAGATCTGATGGTTATTACTGTCAATGATGATTAAAGTCTACCTAATAGATGGCCGGATGTTTCCGATTTTTTGCGAGAATTTTCTTTGATTTATCCTCTCTTTTTCTAGCGCGTGTTGTGAAGATTAACTTGGAGGCAATTAGTAATAGTAAGGTGCAGATTTTAAAATAAGGTCCATTAGCTATCTATGCGTAGATTGGAGTCTGTCTTTTTCCTTTGTTTTCCTGTTTTTCTCTTTGGTATCTCGGTCATCCATTGGGATGGTTCTGCTCTTTGATTCTAGTCTACAGTGTTTGCATATTATATAAAGTATTTCGGTTAGAGAGCAAAACAAATTTAGGGGGTCTCCCTTCCCGTTTCCTCAAAAGACAAAAACATGATTGCTCTTTCCTGAAATGGAATTGTTGTGATGTGAGTTACCTTTCCCCCCATTTCTGTGGGTGCTTTTTAATCCTAAGATCGAAGGTTGCTGTCTTGCTGTGCTTTCATTGGCATCTGCATCTTATTTCTACCTTAAAGCTTTTTTACGATTTTTTAACAGTTATTTTGCTCCGTATGTAGTCCATATTGAAATCTTTAAAAAGGCTTATATTTAGAAACGGAGGGAGTATGTTTCTAAATGTGAATTTACCTATAAATTTCCCTTTTTGGCATTGTACCAAGTCTTGCTGGGCTGTTCCCATGGTCAGCTTTCATGTGCTATTTATATTCCTGCTAGTGGTTCACCAATTTCAGTATGTTTTACCCTCCGCTGTCTGCAGTATAAAACTGGTAAATCTTATACAGTGTGATGTCTTTCTCCTCGTACAGTCCAAAGTGTACATGCCAAACATTCTAAAGCTGCGTTTTTTGTTTTTGTTTTTTTTTTTATCAAAGGGAACAGCCAAACATTCTAAGTCATTCCCCGGCTCCATTTCATAGAAACGAAACCCAACCATACACAAGTAAACGTCTGGTCTACATGCCAGGTTCCAAGTGTCACAGAGGGCACCAAGTGAAAATAAAAAGCAACAGCCATAGAATAGTTTCTGGCTGCCATAAAGTACATGCCCAAAGAAACAAGGCCAAACAAAGGAAACTGAAGATCGACATATTCTCAGATCATGGGACCAAAGACCACATGGATTTCATCTGCCATCTGCGGATTGCTCTTCAGCTCCTCCAGCCTGGCTCGGCCCCCATGTGCAGTACCTTGGATGGTTTTCGACTAGGACTGATGACACTGGGTTCCCTGACAAATCAGTCCGGTTCCAGCTCCAGCGGCGATCTTAGTTTCAGCAACAGATGTTCTCTGAATTGAGCAACTTGGCCACTCGACGGTTCCTTGTGAGGTTTTGCCCGGTCCCCCAGGTACTGAATTATTTTCTGTCACACCTGTTTGACAGAAATCCATTTAACTCTGTTAAACACAAGAGAATTCCTAATGTTCCAAAAAACCCATAGGACAGCTGAGGAAATTATATTCAGATGTAGGAATCTCTTGGTACAAAGCCAGCAAGCAGCCAACTCAAGGGAAGATTTGAAATTCCTACCAAAAATTATTTCAACTTCTCTCTAGATATGTCTAGCCACTACACATTCGAAAAACAGATGATGTACAGATTCAATTTCAGTGCAATGTGTACATTCTAGTGGTTTGGGGATGCCTCTTCTTCTCAAATTGTCACAAGTCATTATCTTATTACGAGAGAACAACCATAGGAACCCATGTATTCTAGGGGGGATTTTTAGTTCCCTGACTGCAGGAGGGTAGATAGGTTGAACACCCCTAAAGTTAACAATAGCATATAGAGATCTGGAGGAGTAAATACCACTAGATTCATATTGCCAGATCATACCACCTTCTTGTTCAGCAAAAACAATAGACTTGGCAATACCCTCTAATTCAAACAATTGTATCATAAGCTCTTCATCAAAGTTCCTTCTAAATGACCAGATTAAAGTCCCCTCCTACAATTGCAGGTCCAGTCCAGTTAAGGAAAAGGTTATGCAATTCAGAGATGAACTCATGTTTGCCCTCCTCATAGGAAGAACCATATACATTAGTAATTCTAGATGTTTCCTCGGTGCTTCTGTTACATACAACCACACTGACAGAAATTTATCAACTAACTATATTGAAGATACCTAAGTCCACCCCAACCAGGATGCCACCAACGGCCCCAGTAGCAGGAAACCATTTCCATTCAAAATTCATATTATCTAATAAGTTCTTGAGAAATGAGTTAGAGAAATTCTCCTTTTTAGTCTCCTGAAAACCAATATAAGTAGGATTTAAAGGTCTAATAGTATCCTCAATACACTTTTGTCTACCAGGAGCCGCAACTCCCCTAACATTCCAAAAGATTTACTTCACTGGGACACCTTTTTACCAGGGTGCTTGCCCTTTCTAATTCTACTGATGTGACCCCCTAAAAGTAGACTCAATTCCACTCTCAAGCAAAGTGGTGTTCTTAACAAAGTTTTTAGGGATATTTCAAGTATCTACAACATCTACAGCCTTACTAGAATCCCATAGAATCAGTCATGTCTATCACTTCTTCAACAGATAAAACATTAAAAGGATTGGGGTCAATTATACCTTTTATAGATGGTTTTGGAATCTCCAGATCCTTCTTCATCTTGAGTAACTCTGCTTTCTCCATGATAGGCACTTTCTCCATGATAAGCCAAATCTTAGAGCCAACGCTTCTGCTGTTAAGACATCTACAAACCAATCCATCCTCCAGTTCCCGCCAACAATGAACCTTCCTCTGTCATCTCTAAGGACAGCCCCGCTGTGCCTCTAAGCATGTCCTGATCAAAAGAAGCATCGACATTCAATTTCACAGAACCCATGGGAGGTCTTATCCACCCCACTATTGTATTTGTTACCCTCGGGGAATGAGCTTTAGCGTAGTTTGCCGCTATTGAACGGGCTCCCATCGAAATTTGGTATGCATCTTGGGACTTTCCTTGATGAACTAGCGTCCATCTGTCCCAACATAAATACCAAGTTGCTATAGTGATCAATTTGTGTGCATTCTGGGTGCCCACTATAGATAGCTCTTGTCTGGCATAAGAAGTAAAAACTCAAGAACTGCGGCACTCACAAACGTTTGGAGAGGGCTAGCCCTGGATTTGGCAAGATGATTGCGAAGGAGGCTCTCAGGAGCAAAGCAAAGAAGAGTGGTGCCACGGGAAAGGCGTTCGTAGTAGCTTGATGACTCAGTGGATTCTGGTGATGGTCGTGGTCTTCAGCGAGGTAATCTCGTTGGGGGTCTTCTTTGGGATGTAGCAGTGTGAGGGTTGATGGTCATTGTGTGTTGGGTTTGGTTGTCGGGTTGATCGTGTGGTTATGGGGTTGCATGCTCTATGAGTAGTCCACATGTGGTGGGTTTGTATCGGTTTTCGCCCAGTTTTCTATTAATTAACCGGACAATTCTCTTTTGCTTAACTAATCGACGAGGAAAATCTTTTGCCCGAGTTACAAAAAAACCCTCAAGAACTGCCTCTCCTTCACGATCGATAGCACAAGCTTTACTAATGCCCTCATGCAATCCCAGCTTCTTCCAAACCTCCTTCGCCTTCTGAGGCCCATTCGAAGATGATGGGCAGACAGGCAAAACTTTCATATGTCTATTAACAAGTGTACCACGACACATGACTGTTCGGTGCAAAGTAAGCCAAATGAAAATCTTCACCTTTGATGGACAAGATACTTTCCAAATCTTACTCCAAATAGGATTGACATTTGTTTTACCCATACCATTTGTGTAATTCAATTTCCTCCCATGTTGTTTGTTCCATTCCTCCAAATAAGTTGAACGAACCGTGAAACAACCATTCTTTGTATAGTTCCAAGCAATCAAATCTGTCATATTATGCATAGGGAGGTGATTGCTAGCATCCTTTGAGCATCAATTGGCCACAATGTTTGTCTTACTAAATCTTCATCCCAAATATTGGTGATTGGATCGATAAGGTTAGCAACTTTTGACAGAAGGTGCTCTCTTCTAGGAGTATTAATTTTCTTCTTTGCATAGTTCGGGATCCATGCATCTCTCCAAACATCAATATTTTGTCCATTTCAAACTTTCCAAATATAACCATTCTTGAGAGAATCAACTCTCGCCATAATGCTTTGCCGAGTAAAAGAAGAACCCTTTTTTAGACTTGCACTCATTAGGTCGCCACTCCAAAAACTATTTAGTTCTCAAGATGGTGGCACATAGGGAATCAGGGTTATCAAGCAGGCGCCACGTTGTTTGGCTAACAAAGCCAAATTGAAATAGTATATATCTCGGAAGCTGATTCCTCCTTGGTCTTTCGGTACACACATCTTCCACCACGCCATCCAATGCATTCTCTTCTGATTGTCTTCGTCACCCCACAAAAATGCGACATCGCGTCAATGATTCCTTTGCAAAAAATAGGAATTTTAAAAATGGACATGGCATAAGTTGGGATAGCTTGTACAACCGATTTGAGTAAGATTTCCTTTCCTCCTGTTGACAACAGTTTTTCTTTTCGTCGACTAATTTTCATAATAATTCTATCAATTAAGAATTGGAAACAGACATTTTTGTCCATTTTGCAGGCAAACCCAAATATTTATTATTAAGGGCTTCAGTCATAATATTTAGAATAGTACAAATTTGCGCCCTCTCTTCCACTTTTGTGTTGGGACTAAAAAATATATTAGACTTTTCAACACTCACCATTTGCCCCGTGGCCGCACAGTAGGCATCCAAAACTGATTTCAGTGCCTCCACGTTCATCGAATTAGCTTGCATATGGATCAAAGAGTCATCCGCAAAGAAGAGATTTGAAATTGATGGTGCATCTTTGCTAACCTTAATTCCAAAAATACTACCATTCTCCGCTGCATTAGCTAAGAGGGCAGTCAAGCCCTCCATACAAAACAAAAATAAGTACGGGGAGAGGGGTTCTCCCTGCCTTAATCCTCTAGAAGGTTTGAAACTCTCAGTTTCTACCATATTAAAACGAACCTGGTATTCCACACAGAAAACACACTGCATAATTAAATTCACCCAGTCCTGCTGAAACCCCAGTCTCAACATGATTTCCTTTAAAAAAAAGGCCACTCCACTCGGTCATATGCTTTGTGCATGTCTAGTTTGATTGCACACAGACCCTCTTTATCGGTCCTTTTTTTCTTTATTTTATGGAAACATTCATAAGCCACTAAGATATTATGTGTAATCATTCTTCCAGACACAAATGCACTTTGAGTAGGGTTGATAATATCTTATAGGATTTGCTTCAGGCAGGCATCAATCATTTTTGAAATAACCATATACACCACATTGCATAAACTCATCGGTCTAAATTGAGTTGTCTTTTCTAGAGAGTTAACTTCTGGGATCATTGCAATTGTAGTATCGTTCCAACCATCGGGTATAGAGCAGGTATTCACCGCTCGGAGAACCTCTTCAGTTAGGTCATCCCCCAACATAGACCAGAATCTTTTGTAAAAAATGGCGTGTAGGCCATAAGGACCCGGCTCCTTTAAATCACCGATATGAAATAGGGCCTTCCGAACCTCCTCTGCCATGTAGGAGGCGAGAAGAGCGCTATTCATTTCATCTGGTACTTTTCTTTTGACAAGAGAGATGACCTCCTGGTTCGGTTGGTTAACTTCTGAGGTAAAGAAAAGTTAGAAAAATACCCCATAATGTGATTCTTCATCTTCGTGTCTTTTACCCAAACACCATTATCATCAAGCAAATTTTCTATCCGATTTTTTTCTTTATAGCCATTGCCGCATTATGGAAAAAAAGTGTTGCGGTCACCATGCAATAGCCAGTTTGCTCAACTCCATTGTAACCAGTATATCTTCACTTGTTCCAACAAATTTTCAATAAGGCCAAGAGTCTTCTTTTGACGCGCAAGGGGGTCCGCATTTATAGGTCCCCTCCGTAGCTTTTCTAATTGTTTTAGTTTATTAATTCTTTTTTCGGACCCTTCAGGATATCACGATCCTACATATGTAAATCCGCATACACCTCTCGTGTACGGTTAGCGAGAGACAGCCCGATGCCCAACATCTTCGCTGTGTCCCATGGCCTTAGAGCATCTCCACTCGCCCCACCCAACAACCCCCAAGGCCCTTTTTTATCGCCGGCGTCTACAAATCGGCCCAGTCACGCCCCCAGAAGCCCACTTTTCACTGGTTAGGGCCGAATTTGGCGCCGGCGGACCAAGGTCGAACCCGGCGTGTTGGGGGTGCCCGGGGGCACCGGGGGAAACGTTTTTGGCGCGAAAGCCTGGTGGACCCGCCGAATCAGCGACCCGTTGTGTCTCGTCTTCCTCATCGCCTCGTTTTCCCGCGGGGAAACAATGCCAAGGCTGCTGTCGGTCAGCCTTCCATTGATTCCTCACGAGCGGCGCAGTGATGGCGCGGTGACGCCCCCCTCCCGCCACGGTACACACACGTCTGTCGCCCTCCCGGCGGCTATAAAAGCCGCCCTTCCCTCGCCGGTGGACGCACTCTCCTTCGTCCGCAGTCCCTCTCTCGCCGCTGACGCCCCATCTCGTCTCTCTCTCTCCCCGTCTCTAGCCACCGAGTCTGCAACTGCCGATGGGAGAACGTTTCCCCGGCGATGGAGCGGCGGCCAACGGCTTCGGCTGCACCACCTGCACGAGTGGGAGGCATACCTCCTCCATGAGGCCAACTACCTGGCGCCGCCTGACATGTGCGTGCCGGGGCGGTGGAGGCTCAGCGCCGGAGGCGTCCCAGTCCCCCCCCCCCTTCCCCCACCCCCAGCAACCTGACGCTGACCGCTTCCACGGCGAGATCGCGCGCGTTCGGGCCTCCCTGCCGGAGGAGGTGCGGGGCCGCCCGGAGTACGCCGCCAGCAACCACGCAAACTGGGCAGCATACTTCCAACGCTGCCACGAGGAGCAGCTCGCCTCCATCAACAACGCGCCGGTGAGGGGGCGCCACAACACCAACGGCCGCTGCCTGTGGTGGGGCGTCCCCGGGCGCACGCTCCACTACGTCCTCGAGCACCTCAAGGGCGGCAACGAGCCGCTGCTCGAGTACCCGGTGACGCCCCCCCCCCCCCCCCCACACCCACCGGAGGGGCGGCCTTTGGCTGCCAAGGAACATGGTGGACGGGCCATCGTCCCCCTCCTCCTCCTCCCGTTCCTCCGGGTCGCCGGCACTCGCCAACGTCAAGGCCGAGCCCGTGGATACGCCGCTCGGGAGGCGCACCCGCGGCGGCGCTCATCATCAACGAGGGCGGCCGTGGCTCCTCTGCTCCCTCCTCCCGCCCCGTCAAGCCGAAGACGGAGCCGGGGCTCGTCGCCATTAAGAGCGAGCACGAGGACATGGCCGCCGACGACGAGGCCACCCTCAAGTGGGCGCGCGAGGACTACGTCCAGGTGGAGATGGAGCGCCAGTGCCGCGCCCTCGAGGAGATCGCCACTCGGCGCCGCGGTCGCGACGAGGGCAGCGTCGTCGTCCTCGAGGATAGTGACGACGATGCACCACCGCCAACCAAACCCGTCCACCAAGGCGACCCAGGGCAGGGGTGTAGCAGGGATGGCGGCGGCATGAAGAAGGAGGAGGAGGAGGAGGACGACAGCGACTACAGCGCCTTCGTCAAGCTCTTCGGCTTGTAGGCGGGGTGGCGGACGGCGCGGCGGGCGGCGGCGCAGTGGTAGTAGTTGTTTTTCAATTTTTTTTAATTATGTTTTCAATATGTAAAAACCAATGGAACGCTAAATTTCGCCGAATTCTGTGTCGTGTTTGGCCGAGTATGGTTTTAAGAAAACGGTGTGTGGGGCGACCTTGGGGCGGCGGCTGGAAAATCTACCGCCCCCATGCGAATTTATCGCCGGTTCGCCCCGAGGTAGCGCTATTTCAAGCCCCTGGGAGCCGAACGGCTGGAGATGCTCAACGCGTTTGGTTCGAGGGAATTATAGACAGGGAATGGGAGTTGAGGGGTGAGGAGATTAAAAGCCCACTGTTTGATTAGAGGGAATGTGAGTTTAAGTGGGAAGGAGAATGAGAGTTGAGGAAGCCAATTCCCACCTATTTCTTTCCGGGGTACCTTGTTAATTCGTGAGCAGAGTTTTATCCCGTGCTAATTCTCACCATATACCGAACAAGGAAATGGGAGTAAAAATCAACTTCCCATGATTAATCCCTTCATGAACACTCCTATGCAAACTCCCATTCTCGTGCCCAAATTAGTTTATGAGATTTGGGGAAAACTGCTTTGAGATTGGGGAAGACACATGGCATCTTCAAGAGAAGGTCCAACTTGATGGAGAGATAGAACCGGTCAGGTTGGGATCGATACACACTCAGGGTGCTTTCAGCGCCGCCGCAAGTCTCCTCTCTATTGCAACCTGACTGGATCCTCAGTACACCACCGCTTCGATCCGGAATCGAATTTCTCTCGTTTCTTCTGCCTTGCATCGGTAAGTAACCTAGCTTGAAATTTGCATCGATTTCTCTTTCTTGTTCAAGGGAGGGAGTAGATTTTTTCCAATCCAGGCACTCTCTCTTTTCTCCGCGGGTGGATTGATGGCCACATGCAGCTAAGATGCGGACGACCTACTCTACTCGCCGACCATCCCGGCCCCTATGTCAGACCCCAATCGAGATGCAAGCAAATTTCTAGAGTAATTAGGGGCAAAAGGGGATCGGAGATCCAGAAGTTTATATTTCTACTAAAAGATACGTATATGTTTATGGAGTATTACTTCTGCTCGAAGGCAAGAATTGACAGAATAAACGATACCCTCTCTCAGCCACAGCCCGGCTTCTTTATAGGCTAAGGTGCCAGCTACTGTAGCGACAATGGAAAGAAATGGTACAGCTGTAAAGGCGATCGGACGGTCCTGGTAGTGCCTATCCTCACTGAATTGATGATGGCCGTCCGATTGGCTCGAAGCATTACTTGTCGTATGGCTACAGTTAACTGAACTTGATCGTCAGTGGCTGATACCTGACATTGCCTCCCTCTGAGAACCGGCGTGTCCTCACGGCGTAACTGCCCTGTTCTTCCATCCTTGTGTAGTTTCCTTGAAGAATGCTGGGAAGGCGTGCTTTATGAACTCTGCATCTTCCCATGTAGCATCTTCAGGTGCCAAATTTTCCCACTGGGTGAGCCATTGTACGACGAGTAAATTGTGGCGAGGGATTTATCTGACTTCCAGGACTAGTGCTGGTTCTGTTTTGATCATACCATCTTCATTGACCATAGGGAGATGTGGACCGGGAATCGACCTCGCGCCAATGTGTTTCTTCAACTGGCTAACATGAAACACAGGATGTATCTTAACTGTGGGAGGAAATTGGAGTTTGTATGCAGACTTACCAATCCTTTGCACCACTGAAAAGGGGCCATAGTACTTGTTCTGGAGTTTTAAGGCTCCTCTAAATCCAAAAGCCGCAAGCCTGTAAGGCGCCATCTTCAAATACACCAGATCACCCTCTTGAAACTGTCTCTCACTCCTCTTGGTATCTGCATACTTTTTCATCCTGTTTCGAGCTTGCAGTAGATTGTGTTTCAGTTGGTCCAACATTTGTTGTTTGGCAGTTAGGAATTCCTGTGCTTCCAAATCAGCAGGGCGAAGAATAGCTAACTCTGAAATCAATGGAGGAGGAAACCCATATAGTGCTTGAAACGGTGACATCTTCAGAGCTGTGTGATAAGTGGTGTTATACCAGTATTCAGCCAAAGGAAGCCAAGACAACCACTTGGTAGGTTGCATAGTTGTCATGCACCTGAGATAAGTTTCAAGACATTGATTCACCCTCTCTGTTTTCCCATCTGTTTGTGGATGGTATGCAGAGTTGTATCTTAGTTCCACTTTCAGTGCTGCAAATATTTCTCTCCACAGTTGACTTGTAAAAAATTCTATCTCTGTCAGAGATGATCAACTTAGGAGGCCCATGTAACTTGATGATGTTGTCCACAAATGTTTCAGCAACACTGTGTACAGAATAGGGATGTGATAATGGTAAGAAGTGAGAATACTTAGTAAATCTGTCCACAACTACTAATATCACTTCCTTGCCCTGAGAACTAGGGAGACCTTCTATGAAGTCCATGGATATATGCTGCCATGCCATATCTGCTACTGGAAGGGGGTCCAACAAGCCAGGTTGAAGACAATTTTCATGCTTTGCTCTTTGACAGACAGGACAAGAAGCAATGTAAGTTTCTATCTGACTTTTCATTCCTGGCCAATAGAAGATACCTTTGATTCTTTGGTATGTAGCTGTCATATCTGAGTGGCCCCCAACAGGTGAGTTGTGCAGAGCAGTTATTAACTGTTCCTTTAATCTCTTGTCATCTCCCACCACAATTTTCCCTTTGTATCTTACCGAAAAAGGCTCACGCCCCGCTTTATATATAAAGCCAATGCCAAAGCCAACATCCAACAGGTCCACACACACACAAAGTCCACACGCACACAGAGTCCAAACATAAGCAAGCATCAAGGGTTACGGCTGAGGGCACAGCTCAACAAGCCCAACACACACACACACAAAAAGGCACACGCGCCAGGAGGGAAACATCCTCTAGTCGGGCTCCAGGGGTGGCGGCAGGAGCGGAGGCGCCAGGCGGAAGGCCAACGAACGGAGGTCGGTGAGGAGTCTGTTGATGGTGTCCTGGTCCTGAGGGCGGCTAAGCGGCCGCCAGAGCTGCAAGTAACCACACATTTTAAAGATGGAGTCAGTAGCACGCCGAAGGGGCACCTTCTGAATGACAAGCTTATTGCGAACCATCCACAGCGTCCAGGCGAGAACCCCGACGCACAACCATCTAATATGTCTGTAGCGAGGGGGGAGGCTTGAATTTCCGCAAGAAAGTCAGGGAAGTTGGTGTTGCACCACTGTCCCCCAACCGTTTTGCGGAAACAAGACCAAAGGAACTGTGCCGTGTAGCAAGAGAAGAAGATGTGATTAGCGTCCTCTACCGTGCCACACAGGGGGCACATTCCATCGCCAGGACCATGGCGCTTAAGAACCTCAACGCCGGTCGGGAGGCGGCCGCGGATCCATTGCCAAAGAAAGATCCGAATCTTTAGGGGGAGGCGGATGTCCTAGATCAGACCGAAGGGCTCCGGGGCTGACAAGGGGGCAATAGCCGCGTAGAGGGATTTAGTGGAGAAGCAGCCGGAGGGATCTAGGCGCTAGGAGATGGCGTCCGGAGAGTCGGCCACGTCCATAGGTAAGAGGGCGATGTCCTGGAGGAGGACATCCCAGGCAGCCACCTCAGCGGGGCCAAAAGGGCGGCGGAACGCGAGGCGCCCTAAGTCAATAAGGGCCACCTCGACTGAGACCCGAGGGTCAACTACAATGTCGAATAGGATGGGGAACCGGGCGGCTAGAGGGGAATCTCCGAGCCATCTATCCAGCCAGAACAAGGTCGAGGCTCTAGTGCCCACCGAGATGGATGTGCCTATACGCAAGACCGGCAGCAGCTGGACGACGACCTACCAAAACTGGGAACCGCCAGAGCGTTGGCAGAACGCGAGTGGCTGTCCACGCAGGTACTTGTTCTGGATGATAGTGAGCCAGAGGCCTCCATCCCCATTGGCAATGCGCCAGAGCCAGCGGGTCAAGAGGGTGATGTTCATGCGGCGAGAGGACAGAATCCCAAGACCGCCCTGGTCCTTGGGTTTGCAGATATCTGGCTAGCTGACCATGTGGTATTTCTGCTTGCCTTCCTCCCCAGCCCAGAAGAATCTGGACTGGTATTTGGCGACCTCTTGATGGAGCATTTCATGAAGGCTATAGAAGCTCATGAGGAACCACGGGAGGCTAGCTAGCGAGGAGTTGATAAGGATCACGCGCGCCGCCTTCGACAGCCAACGCCCTTTCTAGGGCTCTACGCGATGTTGCATACAGGTCACCGTGGGGTGCAGGTCCGCCACGGTGAGGCGCGAGTCACTAATGGGGATCCCCAGATAGGTCGTGGGGAAAGAACCCAGCCGACAGTTAAGCCGGTCGGCAATGGACTGTGCATCCTCTGAGGGGTAACCGAGTACCATCACTTCGCTCTTATCAAAGTTGATGGTGAGGCCCGACATTTGTTGGAAGCACAGAAGAAGGAACTTCAGGTTGGAGATCTCTAGGGCGGAACCCTCGACCATAATAATGGTGTCATCCGCGTATTGGAGAAGGGAAACACCTCCCCCTCCAACAAGGTGCGGGACAAGGCCTCGAATATGCCCAGCAGCCTTGGCCTTATCCAAGATGGCGGCCAGGGCATCCACGACCATGTTGAACAAGAACGGCGAGAAGGGATCTCCCTGCCGGACCCCGCAAAGGGTAGGGAAGAAGGGCCCAATGTCGCCGTTGATGTTCACCGCAGTCCGACCACAGGAGACGAGCTGCATGACGCGGGTCACCCAACGGTCATCGAAGCCCTTGCGGAGCAGGACCTTCCTCAGGAACGGCCAGTGCACCATGTCGTAGGCTTTGTGGAAGTCCAGCTTAAGAAAGACCGCCCTATGGCGCTTCAGGCGGACCTCGTGGAGGACTTCGTGGAACACCAACACCCCATCCAGGATAAATCGGCCTTGAATAAAGGCGGATTGGTTCGGGTGGGTAATTGAGTCCGCAAGGAGGGTCACCCTATTGGCGTACCCTTTAGCCAGGATCCGAAAAATCACATTAAGCACTGTGATGGGGCGGAACTGGCGAATATCGGAGGCGCCCGGGACCTTGGGGATGAGGGTCACAACCCCATAATTAAGGTGCCCCAGGTCCATGGAGCCCGAGTAGAATTCCTCAAAGAGAGCCATGACCTCAAGCTTGATGGTAGGCCAAAACGTCTTGAAGAAAGACACTGGTAGACCGTCCGGTCCCGGGGCCGAGGAGGGGTTCATCCCCTTAATGGCAGCGAGGACCTCGTCCTCGCTAAAGGGGGCAACCAAAGCCACATTGGCTTCATCCGAGACTACATGCGCGCCCGACCAAATGTCGGGGGCGAGACTAGCCCCATTGCGCGGGGTGGGGGTAAATAAGGCTCGATAGAAGCCATCCACATGAGAGTGGATGGTCGCGGGGAGAACTAACGGCGAGTCTCCATCCCACAGGCAGTGGATGGAGTTGCGACGGCGCCGGCCGTTCGCGACCGCCTGGAAATAGGCGGTGTTGGCATTGCCCTATAGCACCCACCTCTGGGTACCACGCAAGCGCCAGTAGGCCTCCTCATCCGTGTAGATGGTGGAGAGCTGGTCCTCCAGGTCGTATCGTAGCATCCACTCATCCGAGGAGAGCCCGGTCGAGTCCGCGCGAGCATCCAGGGCTTGAATAGCAATCAGGATGGTCTTCTTGCGCTCTCTAAGGTCCCGGCCAAGGTTAGCCCCCCAACCCTTCATGAACTGGCGGGCAAGCTTGGCACAAAAGTGCCATGAGTCGACAGCGTACATGGAGCGATGGGGCACCGACCTAGCGGAAATCCAGCGGGCGACGACGGCCTCCCGGAAGCCGGTTTGGTTGAGCCAGAAGAGCTCGAACCGGAACCGCGGCGGGGAGGGGGGGCGCTCGTCGGCGGTGGAGAGGAGAAGGGGGACATGATCGGAGCCAATCCGGGTGACCGCCCGGAGCGATGCCAAGGGGCAACGCAATTCCCACTCCGGGGAAACTAGGACACGATCCAGCACGGATTGTGTCGGGACAGATTGCCGGTTGGTCCAAGTGAACCTGGCATCTGTCCGGTCAAGCTCGTGGAGCCCCAGCTCCGCGATCCAATCGTTGAATAATTGCATCCGGGGAAAATTAATCCGGGAATTATTCTTCTCATCCGGGGATCGGATGAGATTGAAGTCGCCTCCCACTAAAACAGGGAGGGGGAGTTAGAAATCTTCAGCTGCAACTCGTCAAGGAAGGTCGGGGAGCGGCGGTGATCCGCCGGTCCGTAGACAACAATGACCTCCCATTTGAAGTTCATGGCACGCTCGAAGATCTCCATACTAACGAAGAATTCCCCTCTATCCATGCCTCCCACCTCAAATGTGGCATCCTTAACCCCTAAGAGGATGCCACCCGAGTGGCCTGAGGTCCCACTAGAAGGGAGCCAGTGCCAAGCGAAGAGGTGGGGGCTCAGGTGTTCAAGCTCCTGCAGGGTGAACTCGGAGCGAAGGGTTTCTTGGATGGCCACGATGTCAATGTGTTCTTCCCGGATGTACTCGATGAGCTGGCGGCGACGACCATCATGGCCGAAGCCGCGGAGATTCCAGAAGAGGGCCCGCATCTAAACCCCCATCGGGGGGCTGCTTGACCCCAAGACACGAGAGGCGCTTTGCGCGCGAAGGGCGGCCGTGCGAGATCGAGTGCGTCCACGGATAATCCCGTCGGCCACCGGAGGAGCCGGAGCCACGGGGGTGGAGGGCGGGCCCTCCGGGGGCCGAAGCAGGCGGGCACGAGTCTCAGCCAGCCTGCCGTCGAGGATCTCCCGGGCCCTAATGGCCGCGATCTGATCTAAGGGGGGACCGACCTCCCCCCTGAAGATAATGGCCGAGTCATTGGCCACCTTAGCGAGGTGGCCGAGAGGAGCGGCCTCGAGAGCAGAAAAGGAGCAACGAGAAGAACCCGGAGGGGCGGGGTCCGCACCTGACTCGAGGTTCCGGACCGCGGCGCGGAGCTCTGCCCGCTCGGCGACGGAAGGCGCAGGGGAATCGCTCGGCCGCGCCGCCTCCAGGCGGGCGCTGTGGTGAGAGGACGTCACCGGCGTCGAGGTGGAGCGGGGCCTCCTGGCGTACGCCACCGTCGGAGGGGGGTGCACGGAGGCCGGGGAGGAGACGTCCACCGCCACCGAGGTGTCGGGGGGAGCCGGCGAGGCGAGGTGGTAGCCGGACGGCACCGGCGCAGGGTGTGGATCGGACGGCCCCAGAGACGCCTCGACCGCGGCCCCCGAGGGTGGAGGAGACGGGGCAGGTGCGACGGGCTCCCCAACACCGCCAACCCCGGAAGAAACCGGAGAAGGCGAGCCGGCGGAGGGCGTGGGCTCAGCCCCCAGCGGCGCGAGGCGGCGGGCAGAGGCGGCGCCGGGGGAGCGGGGCAACGATGGAGGGGCGACGAGGAGGCTCACGCTGGAGATGTCGCCGGTCGACGCCGACGGAGACGGGGAGGAAGCCAGCGGGGTGGCCAGGCGGCCGACACCCGGGTACGCCCCGACCCCGACCCGCCCCGACCCGCTGGAGGGTTGGGGGGTCCCGAGACGGGGAGCGAGAGTGCTCCGACTCATCCTCGTCCTCGGCAGGGTCGTCGAAGCGGGAGGAGCGCGAGCGGCCGTGGTGGGAGTCGTCAGCATCAGCGCCCCCCCCCCCCCCATGAGGCTTCCAGCAGAGAGGCGTGGGCGGCCGACATGGGACGGAGGCTCGGGGCGGATCTTGAGGTCGTAGCCGTCATCGTTGAAGAAGACACGGATCGTGACGAGGAGCTTGGAGGAGTCCAGGCATTTCACCTTAACCCGGACCTCCTCCTCCTTGCGCAGGGAGAGCTCGTCAACCACCACCACCCTGCCCAGGATCTTGGACATACTGCGGATGACCCGCTCGGACCGGGCAACATCAGGGAGGCCGGAGATGAGGAGCCAAGCCGTGTCCAGGGTAGCGACGGCTCTGGGATCCCACTGCGGCTCAGAGATGTTCACCACGATGTCGTTGAGAGCCAGGGTGATGTTGTTGCTGCGCGTGCAGAATCCCATGCTCATCGCGTCAGGGAAGACCACTGAGAAGGCGCTGGGAGCCGTGGGGGTCACCTGCCAATCCCACGTGCATCTGCACAAGTGGTTGAGCTCAGCCTCAATCAGCTCCGGGGTGGCGACGGCATCGCCCACAACCGTCACCAAAGCCAGCAGTGAGGGGGACGGCGGGGCGAGCTCGGGCACCTCGATGTGGAAGAAGGCCAAGTCCTCGATGCCGTGCCCATACATCATGAGCTCCTCAGTCACCGGGCGGTCCGGACAGAGAATCACGGGGTGCCCGGTATCCTTGCACAGGTAGCATGTTGGTGGGTTGGGGCACGCCACCTGGAAGTGTCCGGTCAAGCCGCAGTTGAAGCACGGCTGGACCACGGCCGAGGCGGTGGTACCCGGAGGAGGAGCCGCGATTGCGGTGGAGGCGGCGGCTTGGAGGCGCGGAGGGCCCTTCTTCTTCTTCTTCTTGGATCCCGGGCGTCCCCGGTTGCCGTTGCCGCCGTTGGACGGCGGAAACGCAGCCTGGGAGCGGGGGGGCTGGTAGCGGCGGGAGGGAGGGGCGTCGGCGCCGTTGTTGGTGGGCAGCGGGCGGGACGGAGAAGGGGACCGGTCCCGGCGACGGGTCGGCGAGGGGGACCGATGCCGAGGGGGCGGCCGAGCCTCCCGAGCCGGAGACCGGCCTCGGTCACGCAACTCCCCCCGCGGTGAAGAGCGTCGGGAGGGCGAGCGGGAGCGTCGGTCGCCGCGGGCCGGGGAGCGGCGCGAGGGGCGAGAAGGCGAGAGGCGGGTCTCGCGCGCCGGAGAGGACCGCGCCGGCCGGGAGGAGAGCTGCTGCCGCAGGTCATCCTCGCGCCGGCGGCCATCGGGGGAGGGGCGTGGGGGGTCGCGGCGGTCGTCCGGCCGACGCTTGGGGCGCCCCGCGTCGTCCCCCCATTCTCGAGGCATGGGTGGCGCGGAGGGGGAAGGAGGCGAGGGAAGGCCGGCAGCGCCGGCGAGGGGAAGTCGAGGCGGGACGGCAGCGGCCGAGGGGGCGAGGCAGGGAGCAGGCGGCGCGGGGGTGGGGAGGAGTGGAGGGCGAGGGAACCCTACCGGCGGCCAAATGGACCGCGTCGGTGGGCCTGCGAACGCCTTGGGGCGAGAACGGGCCAGGCGGGGCCCATCCGGCCTGCCAAGCCGGCCCACCGAAGCCACCGAGGTCGGTCGCCCATGGGCCGCACCCGCAGCCGCCGTCCCGAGAGGGGGCCCAGGAACCAGGTCCGTGGGCCGGCCCAATATCACCGCAGCCCGAAACGACCGCCCCGGGGTGACCAAGCGGGGCGCTAGGATTTCCCCGAGCACCACCGCGGTGGCCGCCGGCGGGGGCGCACGTGGGCGGCGAGGGGAAGGCGGGCCGGAGGGACGGCCGTGGGGAAGGGGTCCGGCGGGCCGACCGGAGGGGAGGAAGGGGCGGAAGGGGTTCCGGCAAGGAGGTTCCGGAGCGAGCGCGGGCGGGGACGCCGGGGTCGGGCCGGCCGGGGCAGGCGAGGTCGGAGCCGAGGGGAGGCCGGCGATGGACGGGGGCTTCCAGGAGGCTAGCGCCGGGCCCCGGTCAGCGCGGCCGGCAACTCCCCAGCTGCCAGCGCGACGCCGCCGGGGGGGGGGGGCAGCCCAGACCCAAAGGCAGTGCCTTTCGTCACCCGATCCGGGGAGGCGGCCGGGGGGAGATGCCGGCGCCAACCCGACCCGCGGGCGGCCGATCTCCCACCCCTGGGAGAAGGGCCACCGGCGAGGTCAGGTGGCGGCCGTGGCGGGGCCTTGGGGGGGACCCGATCCCGGCAAACGACGGGGCGGCCGACAGCCAAGTCGTCGGCCTCGGCGATGTCGGCCCACAGCAGCCGTGGCGAACCGGGAGGGGCCGGCGAGGAGGGGGCGGACGCCGGCGGGGGGGCGGGGCTCGAGGGCGGGAACGGCGGAGGGGGCGGCCGGGCGGCCACGGCGCCCGCGCCGTCGGGGGCGTCGCCAGTCGCCAGAGCGTCCATGGTCGATGCAATTCCGTCCCCTTTGTATCTTATAATACCTGCATGTATTGTGTGGTCTGAATTAGTACTAGGTTTCTGCAGTAATATTTTCTCTTGGAGTGCTTTAGTGACAGTGTCCATCTTGTAACTGTTCAACAAATCTTCAACCCAAAGTGGTGCTGCCGTGGAAATTGTAAAACACGTAGGCCACATCGAGAAAGTGCATCAGCCACTCTGTTGCTGCTGCCCTTCTTATACTGGATTGTGAAATTAAACTCCAACAGTTTCATCATGAGCTTATGCTGCACACCCTCAGTAATTTTCTGATCTGTAATGAACTTGAGGGACCGCTGGTCAGTTTTAATGATCACACTATTACCCAACAAATAATGTCTCCATTTCCTTAGAGCTTCCAAAATGGCCAAGGCTTCATTCTCATATGTTGATAGGGCTGCGTTTCTAGGACACAAAGCAGAGCTATAATATGCAATAGGTCTCCCTTGCTGCATCAAAACAGCTCCTATTCCATGCCCACAAGCATCTGTTTCCAACAGGAAGGGCTGTTTGAAGTCTGGTGGTGCTAGTACAGGTGCAGTCATGAGTGCCTTCTGTATTGAGTGAAATGCCACCTCCTGTTCTTCAGACCACTGAAACTGTCCCTTTTTCAAGCTGTTGTGCAGAGGTTTGCAGATGATTCCATAATTCTTAATGAACCTTTTGTAATAACCTGCTAATCCCAAGAAACTTCTAAGTTTAGTAGCATCAGTGGGTGTAGGCCATTGAGCAATGCAGTAATCTTTTCAGGGTCAGTAGCAACTCCTTCAGCAGATACCACATGTCCCAAATACTGAACTTGGTTTACAGCAAAAACACATTTGGACATTTTAGCATACAGTTCATTCTCCCTTAACACCTTGAGCACTTGTTCTAAGTGATCTATATGTTCTTCTAGGGAAGGGCTGAACACTAGAATATCATCAAAGAACACCAAGACAAATTTTCTATTGTAATGAGCAAATAGAAAATTCATGAGAGCTTGAAAGGTGCCAGGAGCATTAGATAGTCCAAAGGGCATCACCAGATATTCAAAGTGCCCCAGAAATGTTCTAAATGCAGTCTTGTGTATATCTTCAAGACTCATCCTGATCTGGTGATAGCCAGACCTTAGATCTAACTTAGAAAATACCTTTGCCCCATGCAGTTCATCTAACAAGTCTTCTATGACTGGGATTGGAAACTTGTTTTTGATAGTGATTGCATTCAGTTTTCTGAAATCAGTGCACAACCTCATGGTACTATCATTTTTCTTAACCAACAGAACTGGAGCCGCATAAGGGCTTTGACTGTGCCTGATCAGTTTGTTATCCAGCAAATGCTTGATCTGTTTTTCCATTTCTTCCTTTTGATGATAAGGCACTCTATAAGGTCTAGAATGGGGTGGTTCAACTCCAGGCATCAGTGGAATTGTGTGATCTAAAGCTCTGGGTGGTGGTGGTTTAGTTGGTTCTGCAAAAACATCCTTATATTCCTCCAAAAGTTTTAGCAGAGCTGCAGGTATACAGTGATTATCTGGAGCTTCCACCACAATACTGTTCATTTGCACCAGAAATCCTTGTACTCCTTTGTCAAGCATTTTAGGTAATTTTTCATCTTGCACTTCCACTACTCCTTCCACATTATTATAGATAGCAGTAGTCACTCTTGTTTTCCCTTCCACTGTGAAGCTGAATTGATTTCTGGGAATATCGAATGTTATTGGGCTGACCATAGTAAACCAGTCATAGCCCAGAATTACATCATGACTTGGCAAATTCAACACTCTGAAATGATGGTGCATTTTCAGTTTGGCTATGAGAAAATGGCAGCTTGGCACTAATGCTGTAGATATCAATGTTCCACCTCCAGCTACAGAAACACTTCTAGGTTTTCTAGGCAGAAGTTCATAAAGGATGAAGAACTTCCTGAATCTAGCAAGGCAACATCCCTTTTTCCATTTATAGAAATGATCACTGTTGGAGTTTGAACATCCAACTGATTTCCCAAAGCATAAGCAGAGATGAACATTGCCTGCTCTGTTTGTTCTTCTCCTTGCTCTGCCTGTTCCTGTATTCCTTCCTCAAATTCTTGAGGTTCTATATCTTCCACTTCTTGTTGCATCAGGTGCAATTTGGTATTAAGGTGCACCTATGTCCATGCACCCATTTATCACCACATCTCCAACACTCCCCTGCCTTCCTGATCTTTTGAGCATTGTTGTTTACTTGCTTAGCTTGTTTGGACACAGTTGAGCTTTGAGGTGTGACCTGTTGCTACACTAACTTGGGTAGGCCAGTACTTGCATTTTTCTGAATGTAACTGTTGTATGGAACAAAAGTTTTCTTCTGAGTGGTTGAAACAGGTGGATGACAAGGTTCAATGTCCCTTGCTAGACAGTATGCATGTTACGCAATCCCGGGTCCGCTATCACCAGCGTTTTCGACCCACATGCGTCAACCAGGCCCAACCGGAGAGCAACACCGACTTATGACAGGCCTTGGGCCCTCTCCCCCCAAAAGACTAGCCTGTTAGGAGGGGACACCCCCGCCCTTATAAATCGTGTTATGTCTCCCCCCACAACCGATGTGGGACTAAACCCAACAATCTCCCCCTCACACATCGGTCATCCATGGACCCGCTAACACCAGCGTTTCCAGCCCACCAACCATGACCGACCACCCGTGAGTCTACCGAGATTCATTCCGGGCACCTGGGCTCTGATACCAATTGTTACGCAATCCCGGGTCCGCTATCACCAGCGTTTTCGACCCACATGCGTCAACCAGGCCCAACCGGAGAGCAACACCGACTTATGACAGGCCTTGGGCCCTCTCCCCCCAAAAGACTAGCCTGTTAGGAGGGGACACCCCCGCCCTTATAAATCGTGTTATGTCTCCCCCCACAACCGATGTGGGACTAAACCCAACAATGCATCTGTAAGAGTTTGAGGTCTCTGCAGTCTAATCTGGTATTTAATTCCATCCCTCATGCCATTGACATAACATCTTACAAACCAAAGTTCAGATAACTCTGGGTTTTCTTCTTGTATGTCAGCCATAAGATCTTCAAACTCCTTGGTGCAAGCAGACATAGTCTTGTTATGTTGTTTCAGACCAGTGAACTTTTCTGTTAGATCATAAGTGCCTTGTTCAGAGAACCGTTTTATGATTTCCTTGCCAAATTCTTTCCAGGTAGGTTTCTTGTTAAGCAGACCAGATCTTCTCAGCCAAGTGTCAGCTTCCCCACTGATATATAATTGCGCTAAAGACACCTTATATTCTTCAGGAGCAGCAGACATTTGAAAATACTTGTTGCACTGTCGTATCCATCCAACAGGATCTTCCCCATAAAATTTTGGGAACTCCAGCTTAGGCCCTTTTGTGAGTGCTTTCATAAATTGTGCTTGCATGTCCTGTTCATAAGTTCTGTAGTAGCCCTGCCAAAGTTGTCTTTCTCTGTTCTGGAAGTGCTGAAATGCAGGTGTATGCCCTGGATCTTTGTGAGACAGAGGTGTTCCCATTGGACTAGCCCCTTCTTGTCTCCTTGTTGGTGGGAATCCTGGAGGAACAGCTGGTCTGTTAGTGCGGACGGGTGGAAGATTTTACAGCAATAATTCTTCAGTTTGTCTGGTCTTTTCCCTCTCTTCTTCCAACTGCTTCCTTAACTGTTCAGTTCTGTCACTTGGAATGTTCACTTCTTCTCTTTGCAGTGTAGGAGATCGCACAGGCTGCGCATAACTAGAGGGTAAATCGCTTGTTGGCCCCTGATTGCTGGGATGGACCAACGTTTTGAGCACCGAGCTGATTACTGATAGTTGCTTGCTTAGATCCAAAACCACTTTCTCCACCGTACCCACTTGAAGAGCTACATCATCTTGCTTGGAACTGACTGATTGCATATCTTGCTGTAGTTTCCCCACTTCACCACGCATCGAAGCATTATCCTGTTGTAAGGTACCCAGATCATCTCGAAGGGCCAGTAATTCCTGCAGATCTGACTCGTCGATGGCCTTCGTTCTCCCCATCTCCTTGATCGCAAGAGCAGAGGGGGAATTTTACTACCGTAAGCACGGCAACCAGCCCCTGTACCGCGATCCTGCCGCCGCCAACGATCCTCGCCGCCAAAGGTACATGGATCAGCGATGGACGTGAGATTTTACCGCGTGAGAAAGGTTCCCACGCAACCATTCCTCTCTACTGGTCTGTACCCGAACAATCACCGCCGCCTGCGCCGCCGATTCGCCGCCGCCGCCTCCATGTTGGAGGAAGAACTCCGCCCGCTCACGCCACGGCCAATCGGAGTGCCGTAGCCCACAGAAGGGAGGGATTTAGGGTGGGAATTATCTCTCCCCTCCGATCTCTACTGAAAATCGGAAGTCGCTGCCGAGGAACCGATGCTCATGATACCAATTTGTCAGACCCCAATTGAGATGCAAGCGAATTTCTAGAGTAATTAGGTGCAAAAGGGGATCGGAGATCCAGAAGTTTATATTTCTACTAAAAGATATATGTTTATGGAGTATTACTTCTGCTCGAAGGCAAGAATTGACAGAATAAACGATACCCTCTCTCAGCCACAGCCCGGCTTCTTTATAGGCTAAGGTGACAGCTACTGTAGTGACAATGGAAAGAAATGGTACAGCTGTAAAGGCGATCGGACGGTCCTAGTAGTGCCTATCCTCACTGAATTGATGATGGCCGTCCGATTGGCTCGAAGTGTTACTTGCCGGATGGCTACAGTTAACTGAACTTGATCGTCAGTGGATGATACCTGACACCCTACCCGAAAGCTGATGCCGGCGGCTGGAGTTGGAGTAGGAGAAGGAGTATCTATTAGTATGTTCATCTCCTCGAGTCCTAGACTCTTCAGGATATCCAAAATTTTAGGCCTTGGTTTTGAGAAGTTAATTTTGAGTAGAAGTTAACCACGTATCCTTCAGGACTCTCATCACGGTGAATATTTCTGTTGCCATTTGGTAACATGTGGATTGGGGTGGGGGTGGGGATCAGTACATCCATAATCAACAAGCTGCAACCAAATCAAATCGATGATACCAAAATCGAACATAGCAATAGGGGGTAGATCTGAAGATGGGGATTGGGAAATGCGGTCGTACTTTCTTCTCAAGATGGAGAGGAGAGAAAGGAGGATGCGAGGAGAGGTGCCAGGTGGCAGGCTTGGTTGCTCGGCCATGGAGACGAGGTGGCCGTCGAAGCTTTCTGTAGAGGTGGCCAGAGGGAGATGGAGACGTTGCGGCGCCGTCGGAGGGAGGTAGAGCCGCGGGGGAAGAGGTAGTATCGAGACGTCTAGCTTTGAACGGGGACAATTCTCCCGACGTCGGGAGGTGGGGGTGAGCGGCCCGTGGATTTCGATGGGGTCGGGCCAAAAAAACCTCTTCCCCGCGGCCACCAAATGCGCCGATGCAAAAACCGGGGCAGGGGTGCCATGTGGGAATCGCATCCGGGCAAATGACAAGGATCCTAGGCGGATCCCTTGCAATCAAATGAGGCCTTGAGGGCTGCGATACCTGGGAAACGTTCCCTGGGAGCATTCTTCCAAGGGAACGCCAAACTTGCCATGCAAAAACAACTAAACTTGCCATGACAATTTTGTGGGATTTGCCATGTTCGGAAGCAAACACTGCCATGTAGCACAAAAAAAAAACAGAAAAAATTGCCATGTGTTGCAAAAAAATTACAGTCTGTTTGATCGTGATTAGACGGCTTTGCGGGCGTTTCCTGGGACCTCCCTCCCAGGGAACATTCCCCAGTTATCATTTCCCCTTCTTTAAACGGAAGAAAGATGCATCCAATTATCATCAATCATTTCTCCAAATGGGAGACAAGGATAATCCAATTTACAACTTCCATACCGTTACCACATCTCTGCTTTGTAGCCTTTGAACAAGTGCCAGTGTAATTTCAGATCGTTTATTTTTGTACAGTTCGTGAACTAAACAACACATATAATGGTGTGTTTATGTTCTTCTTCATGTTCTTCTGCAGCTATCTGAGATCGGTTAGCATCAATTGGCACTATATTAAGCTGCAGATATAGCTTATTAACCAATATTTTGGGTCATGTCCACCCCCGCTTGCAAAGACGGACCTATTCTTGACCATCCGAACGGGCGACGTGCCAAGTCCAAACGTGGTCACACAGATGATTTCATTGAGCCGTTTAGCCCCGAGGAACGCGTAGCAATCTGCACACGTGCTTTCGGCATTACATTTGTAATTTGCCTTTGCTTGATGATTGTGTTGTGTGTTGGAGCCGCAGGTGGCACAGCCAATGTGGCCCAAGGACCAGACGACCTCTTTGTCCGACTTGTAGGCAAAAGAGGTCTTCTTGATCCCGCGGCTCTCCGCCGACTTCGCCGGCTTTCCGCCTTGCCTTGGACTTCGATCGGACACCACCAACCTACCGGAGCTGCAGCGGAGGCGGCAACTCGTTGCTGCGCGTCTCCTACCATGACATGATCCTGTCGTGGGCTCAAGTGCCACATTTCTGCGTCTGCGGAGACAGGGGTGCTGGAAGTGTGGATACCTTGGAGGTGGAGGCCAAGGCAGACGCCTCCGTGCTGCGAGAGGAGGTGCGCAACTTGCTTTGGAGCGAGATTCAGGTCGTGGAGAAGGTCGAGTTCGACGTGGATGGAGAGGTGGCGGGCCTAGGGTATCTTCGCTGCAAGTTCTTTATCATGGAAGATAAGGCTGCGGATGTGCCCAAGAGCCTGTGCATCCTCCGTCAATAGGCTCGACCTATGTCTTCTAATAAGGGTGTTATATATTCTCCCTTCTGTCACTGGATTATTAAATTTACTTTTGTAATAGCTGCTATATTCTACTTTGAAATAAAACAAACAACTTCAGCTGCTTTGAAATTCTATATCCCCTTTTTTCTTAGTTTTCTGTAACTTAAGTACTCACACTTTCGCTGCAGGTGGCACAGCCAATGTGGCCCAAGGACCAGACGACCTCTTTGTCCGACTTGTAGGCAAAAGAGGTCTTCTTGATCCCCGCGGCTCTCCGCCGACTTCGCCGGCTTTCCGCCTTGCCTTGGACTTCGATCGGACACCACCAACCTACCGAAGCTGCAGCGGAGGCGGCAACTCGTTGCTGCGCGTCTCCTACCATGACATGATCCTGTCGTGGGCTCAAGTGCCACATTTCTGCGTCTGGCGGCGACAGGGGTGCTGGAAGTGTGGGTACCTTGGAGGTGGAGGCCAAGGCAGACGCCTCCGTGCTGCGAGAGGAGGTGCGCAACTTGCTTTGGAGCGAGATTCAGGTCGTGGGGAAGGTCGAGTTCGACGTGGATGGAGAGGTGGCGGGCCTAGGGTATCTTCGCTGCAAGTTCTTTATCATGGAAGATAAGGTTGCGGATGTGCCCAAGAGCCTGTGCATCCTCCGTCAATAGGCTCGACCTATGTCTTCTAATAAGGGTGTTATATATTCTCCCTTCTGTCACTGGATTATTAAATTTACTTTTGTAATAGCTGCTATATTCTACTTTGAAATAAAACAAACAACTTCAGCTGCTTTGAAATTCTATATCCCCTTTTTTCTTAGTTTTCTGTAACTTAAGTACTCACACTTTCGCTTCGGTACAACCCCCCTAAACACATCAATGGTCCAGATTTCTTCATACCCCTTCATAAGAAAGGATAGGATGGCCTTTTTCCAAAAGTACATCGCCCGCCCGCGGAAATGTATATACGCCAATTGGGCCGGCCCATTGGTCACGGCTGTAGCCTGTAGGAAGTGCGCTGTTTGCGGGGTGTAAAAATTCATAAAACAAATCTATTATCCAGCGCTAGGAATCGAACAGTAGACCTCTTGCACATGAGGCTAAGAGACTGACCACTTGAGCTGACAAGTCTTTGAGAAAATTAGAGAGCGTGCAAGCTTAAGAATTACTGTGTACGAATTTATTGGACCAACCGATAAGATTGCCAAGACCAAGGCACATCAGGGCGAGATTTTGGTTTTGAATCTGCCCAATTAGTGAGCACGATTGAAGGATATTAACTAGCCTAAATTAATTGCCAAATTGCCTCACATTCCTCAACGCTCTCGCATGCATCGCTTTTCTTTTACTACGTACCACGCTCATATATATTGGCTGCATGGCCCATGGCCCAATCGGAGCGCAGCTTTCGGTTAACAACTTGCAATTAATTTGCATTGACTATCAAATTGGCTATTAAATTCAGGCATAGGGAAAAGCAACCTGCTTACAAAAGCGGACTTCCACCGGTAGCTTTCTAGCCTAAACATTCCGGCCAGAGGTAACACCAATGTAGAATTCGGACACCTTTTCCAACATTTGTTGGAAATTCTATATAACATTTTAAATAGAATAGTTTTCGAAAATTCAACAACTTTTCTACCAACTTGAACAATTTTTTATTTTTTTAAATCACGAATATATTTTTAAAGCATGAACAACATTTTTTTAAACCATGATCATTTCAAAAGAAAATTAAAGAGATATGTTAGTTCAAAGTGTTAAGAATATTATTTGAAACAACATTTTGAGCAATTTAAAAGAAAGATGAGGAGCGTGCAAACTTAAGAACTAACATTTTGAACACATGCTCTCTTTCTGGCTACTTATGTGGCAAATCTAGCTTTGTGAATATTCACGTCGGTGTTTTTTTGTTTTTAAAACCGTCTTTCGTTCTGATATATTCTGGTTTTTGTTTCTTTTTTCCTTTTCCTATTTTTCCAAATGCGTAAATTTAAAAATTGGTTGAGTTTCAAAAAAAAGTTCATGCCGATTGATAATGCGAGAAATCGTAAACAACAGAAGCATCCTATTTTTTTGACAATTTTCAATAAATGTTTAGGACATAAAAACATTCGTATTGATTGATAATGACAAAAGTTACAAATAACAGAAGCCTTCCGCCCATACTGAAACCCCTGCCTTCCACATGAAGTACCTGACCGCAATCACGGAATGTACCCAACTTTTGCCAGCATGTGTGGGGCCCCACCCCGGTACCCCATGCCAAAAATGAATGAAATCCGACACCGAACGCACATCGTGTCACATCCGGGCAGTGTTTTAGGGGTTTTCCGCCCAGAAAATCGCAGAAAATGCATGCAGTGTCGAAATGCGACAATTTTTGGTATGCATGCTTTCCATAGTCATTCTAGCCCATGAAAAAAAGTCTGAGCCCGTTTGACAGATGTGAAGAAGAGACATGCACCCGAGGATCCCTTCCGCCCATACCGAAAACCCTGCCTTCCACATAAAGTACCTGAGCGCAATCACGGAATGTACCCAACTTTTTCCAGCGCATGTGGGGCCTCACCCCGGTATCCCACGCCAAAAATGAACGAAATCTGACACCGAGCGCATTTCCGTCACGTTCGGGCAGTGTTTTAGGGGTTTTCGGCCTAGAAAATCGCAGAAAATGCATACAATGTTGAAACGCGACAAATTTTGGTATGCATGCTTGCCATGGTCATTCTAGCCTATGAAAAAAATCTGAGCCCGTTTGGCAGATGTGAGGAAGAGGCATGCACCCGAGGATCCCTTCCGCCCATACCGAAACCCGTGGCTTCCACATGAAGTACCTGAGCGCAATCACGGAATGTACCCAACTTTTTCCGGCGCGTGTGATCCCCACCCCGGTGCCCCACGCCAAAAATGAACGAAATCTGACACCGAATGCATGTTGCGTCATGTTCGGGCAGTGTTTTAGGGTTTTTTGGCCCGGAAAATCGTAGAAAATGCATACAGTGTCGAAATGAATTGAAAATTGTCGTGCATGCTTCTCATGTGGATACAATGTCATATAAAAATATTGGGTCCATTTGAGGGATGTCGAAAAAAACGTCCTTCTAGGTCAAATTTTGGTCATCTTCAGATGAACTCCAAATTTTGCCAGCTGGTGGGCATGCCCATCCCGATGGCCCACACAAAGTTTTAAAGAGTTCGGACACCGAACGTACGTTGCTTCATGTGCAGGCAGTTTTTTAGGGTTTTTCGGCAAGAAAAACCGTAGGAAATGCATAAAGTGTCAATAATTACTGAATATTGGCGTGCATGCTTCGAATGGTCAGTCAAATGCGCGAAAAATAATTGGGACCGTTCCGTGGAGTCGGAAATAAAACGTGTGCAAACTCTCCCCTCTGGCACGCCACGACGGGCGACGTCCGTCTGTTTTTTGATCGACCTGTATCGCCCGCACAGCATCGTACGAACCCTACGTCGTCATTCTCCTGCATGCAAGTTGCGTCTATGCATCAAATGAAAAAAAAAATTAAAATGTTTTCACTTTCAAAATTCTTCACTGATCCAAAAACAAAGTTTGCCTTTTCCAAATTTTGGTCGGAGTTTCTAGAAATGTGTGTGTTTTTCAGAAAAAATCGTGTTTTTGATTATTTTTTTCTCATGTTTTCCTAAAAATTGTATGGATTTTGAAATTTTGTTTGCATTTTCATAAATGCTTGAGGATAATGAAAGTTGTTCACATTTATAAAAAATGTTAGGATTGCAAAAAATTCTTCGCTTTTTCAAAAATATTTTGGAATTTCAAAAATTATTACATTTTCAGAAAAGTTTATGTTTTCAAAAATATTCGAATATTCCAAATTGATCACAATTTTGTTCAAGAATATTTTCGATTTTTTCAGAAATATTTTTATGTATGTACGTCATTGTTTGTTCTTATATCTTCCGCACTATAGGAAATCACAGGCAGTCCATCGGTCTAATGGCAAGCAGCGCGTACTAATAGTATGAGCTACTTAGATCGAGTCCTCGTGGCCACTCTTTTTGCATTATTTGGTACTAGCAAAAAAGTCCGTGCGTTGCAACGGGAGAAAACGAACACCACACATCCTAACTCAACCAATTGAGCATGGCGTAAGACCTCATTTCCATGCCCCTAACCAAATCAACATGACTAAGACCTCACCCTCTGGTCAGCATCCTCTATTTGAACATGACACCGGAATCAAGTTTCCGCTTATCCACTTTTCCACCCTCGTCGTCGATAGCCGCCGTGCCAATTGTTACTAAGCAAGGTTGGCCAGGTCCAAGAACTGGATGGCCACTCTTTTTGCATTATTTGGTACTAGCAAAAAAGTCCGTGCGTTGCAACGGGAGAAAACGAACACCACACATCCTAACTCAACCAATTGAGCATGGCGTAAGACCTCATTTCCATGCCCCTAACCAAATCAACATGACTAAGACCTCACCCTCTGGTCAGCATCCTCTATTTGAACATGACACCGGAATCAAGTTTCCGCTTATCCACTTTTCCACCCTCGTCGTCGATAGCCGCCGTGCCAATTGTTACTAAGCAAGGTTGGCCAGGTCCAAGAACTGGATGGTTTAGCATCCTTCATGTTCGGCTAGACTAAGAACATTGGGCAAAGATTTATCATCATTCGCCTACTAATATAGTAGGAAAAATCGAGTAGTTTGTGTTGGACACACCATAAAATTTGAGTTTGACTCCTCATGCGTTTTGATTGGTGGCACTGGACTGAGCAAGGTTGGCTTCTACGTGACGATGTCTAGCAGAGGAGCATGTAGGTGACAGGCGTCGGTTGGTCGACACGGTCATACTGAAGACGCAATGGAGAGAAAAAACATCCAATATAGTCATGGACATAACTTTCTTCTTAACGTTTGAACATATATTCGGTTGGCGCGCTTCAAATATTATTCAGTCTTAGGAATCTGTTTAATTAGCAGCCACCACGTATAGGCATGATTTTTCGGGGGTGGTTCTCCTAGTTTAGGAATTTGTTTAATTAGCACAATTTTCCCTCAATTCTCATTCCTTCCTTTATTGTTAGCTTCCACGTACATACGTATCGAAATTTGGCACAATTTTCCCTCAATTCTCGTTCTTTTCTTTATTATTTCTGTCGGTCTATATTATTGATTTGTCCTCAATTCTCAATCCTTCCTTGAATTACCCTTCTTATATTCTCCCTATAATTTTCCGACAATTCTCAATCCTTCCTTCAATTATCTTCCTGTATTTCTCTATCAAACAGCCAGCTTCCACATAGGTGCAGTTTTCACCAACATATTTTAATTGGTGCTATGACATGTACTAAAGCGAGGTGATTGTAAACACAAATGTTGTTTAGCTCGGTTGGCAGTGGCCTTACGAACTTCTTGGGAGGTTTTGAGTTCGATCTCGTGTAGTAACGCCACAGTTTTAGTTTTTTGCCTTTCCCAGCATAGGTGGGCCGGCTTCATGAGGCGGGCGGATGGGTGCAGGCCGAAAAAACGTAGCCGAGGGCGCACACATCCAAGGTGACTTTCTACCGGGCTTGCTCATTGGTGGGTGACTCCCAAGTGGGCTGCGTGCGGACAGAATTTTAGACGCCAAGTCGTTAATTAGTACCACCTTGGATATATGTTTAAAATTACACAAATGCCGTGCGTTGCAACGGGAGAAAAAAATAATATCACACGTCTTTTCTCATTTATTACAAGTCGTATTACAGTGATAAGTAGAATTATTTTTGTCTCCATAAGTAAACTTGCTGAAATGTCTCTTATGTTTCTATTTCTCCTAATTTTTTGCACAAAGCTCTTCCATGAATCTGCAGTCCTGGTAGTTAGCATACTGTTTATAAAAGGTTTGTGGGAAGTAGTACCGCCGTGCATGGAGCTCCTTGGTGCAGCTGATATGGTTGCATACCTAGAAAGAACACAATGAAATAATATTCAGGGGATATTGCTCTCAGGGGATATTGCTCGACGCCAGCTCAGGTGCTTCACACTAAGGGAAGCGTCGTGCACCGTTCCAGAATCTTCATCATGCTAATGCTACAATGGCCAATAGAACCTGACTGAGGAAGCGTCGTTTTCTTTCTCAGTCCTCTGGTGATGTTTGGTGGGGCAACCCATTGTTGTTGTAGGTACATTATGTAAAGCATGTACTCTTTTTTTTTCATTATTGTTCAGCTGCAGTTGCAAATCATCAAATGGGTAGGATGTATTTTTTTTTGCCATGCCAAAAGAGGATGTAGTTATTTACCATCCTACCATCATCGGGTTACACGGCGACCATGATTAGGAGAAGTAAAATATCCCCTTTGGTGAAAAACAAAACATTTAGAAGTAGTAGTCCGGCTTGGACCATATTTTCTTATTGATAATCTAATATTTTTTGAAATGTAAAGCTTCTCTACTTTCACGTCCAAATATTGGGAAGCACCAAACAATATTATGTCTGTACTGGAGAAAGAAGTACAAAACCTAAAAGGATTAAGTTATTGATGCTTGAAGGTCGTCCAGGTAGTATCAGGTAAGAATAGTAGGAACAGAATTTGCATCAAGTGTTACCTTCTGGAAAGCTCTGGCATGCAGGCCTTAAGATATTCAATTAACTAAAGTCCTAGAAATTACAAAGAGGAAATCTAACAAGATAAGAAAAGTTCAACTTTCATAAGTAAAACTGAACCTGACGACATAATTATCTATGTTGTGTGAAACTAAACCAATCAATTTTGGCTATTACAGGCAAAGCAATATGATAAAATGCCCATCTCATCTCCAACTTGTCTGGCCTTTATAGCAGCTAAAGTAGCACTAATTACCTCAACCTCTGCAGCAGATGATTCAACCAAATAATTAGCACATTTGCACTATCTTCTGCACACACACACAAAATAAGTTCGAAACACATCTCAGTACGCGGTAGCTCACATTTAATATGAACAGAAGACCATCCATAGAAAGATGGTCTGCACAAGTCTAGGACAGAAATAATGCAAACCTCGGTGTCACTGGACCACAACATTCTCAGGGCTGATATCCGTATACACATCCCCATTAACAGGAGGAGCAACTGGGTTTCCAAGAACTCCATCAGCTGTTGTTTCTGCAGTCATTTGCCTGTTTGTTCATCATCGTAGCAAATATGCCCGGTGCTCCTCCAGCTTGCATATTAGCAGGAGCTGCAGTTACAAGCATTTGTTGTTTCAGCAGCAAGAAGGTCATCTAGCAGCACACCTGCGGTTACAAACTACATATTAATTTTTGCATCAACAAAAAGTAAACTAATGAACCTACAAAGGACGGTGGATATCATATTCAGAGTCCATGGGAGAAAGGGAGAAAGCAAACTGCATGTATTATGGATTATATTGCTACAATATAGTGCAAGCAAGGCCATCCTTAGGTCCATACCTCTTAGGAACGTCCAGCGGCATGGTCCCCTGTAGATAGCTTGGCCTCATCGAGTAGGAGGTTGTCAGGTGCAACATTGTAGTTGGGAGGGTTATCTGTAGTTGACGTATTTATAGTATAGTATTCTTCACTCTTCATTCTCTTGAATCCATCAGACTTGTATGTAATACATATCTTAAGAAAATCAAATGAAACAACATCAGATACATGTAATGATGTAAACATGAAGGAAACACATTTGTCTATCTAAAATAAGACAAAGAAGAGATCCTTACTGTAATTGCATTCTCAACCAAGTGAACTTCTAAGCCTTGCATGCCTATGAGCTCATCAAAAGGGACATCCTCGGCACCATCCATGTCATCCAGACCATCTAACATATGCTCAACTTGGGCCTATTAGAGTGATTTGGATGTTTGTCAGAAAGCTTCTTCACCCAGCTGGCAAGTCTTCAAATCGAGCATGCAAATGTAGATTCGTTTCCTTCAAAACGTTTCATGCATGATCAATAATCTATAGTACGATGATTCTTGCCAAAAATCAAATATCAAAATTAATCGCAGGTTAATTAAGCAGTGTAGAAGTAAAGCAACAGACCTATCAGTTACACAAATCGTTTCAGGTTTTCAGCCACAAAAGTGTACAAAAAACATCAGATCTCCAGACAAATTGGCATTGGTAAGTAGATCTGTCTAACATATGTTTAACACTAACTACTTATTTTTGCGCCAAAAAGAAAAACAGTAAATGCAATTCTGACTTTCAAAGCAAATATACTGATCCAAAATTACAAATAGATATTTGATCTACAGGAAATACATGACCACAAACACTAATAACCGGGACAGATCATTCCAAGCGCAACCTTTTCTGATATATAGGTTGTACATCAGAAAAATTCCCCAATACATTATCTAACCATGTATAAGACACCACTTCAGACCATCAGTTCCAGAAAGTAAATTTTGCAAAACTGTTCGTACATACTTGAGTATTGACAGGATTCATTAGCCATATAAATAGGAATTTTCAGATCGGGATAGGGCGCAATTAAAAAGCAGATGAGATGCGAGTTTGGCTTCAACAATCATTAAGATATATCAGGAAATTACAAAGTTTGCTTCAGTGAATACCTAAGTGCAGAACCGACAGATGGAGTTCCAATGAAGTGTGGAGCAGGGGCGAACGGCGGGTGGTGTGCCGACAGCTCGATCCCCACCTCATTCCCTCGTGCGCCGCACCAGGAAGGAGCAATGCGCCCCTCGCGCGCCTGCGCGTCCCGCCTGGCAGTGGCTTTGACGCCGGCGAAGTCCTCGCTCCCGGACGCCTCCATTCTCGGGTCCTTCGTCTCCGTGCGCACCTCCCGCTTCGCTGTCGCTGCCTGATGCGGCCCCCGAGCGTAGCCTCCCCGCCTCTCCATTTTCTCCTCCTTCGTCTCCGCGCGCCCGTCCCCGTGCTCCCCTCCCACCTCGCCGCCGCCACCTGATGCGGCGCCCGAGCGCAGCGCGACCCCCTCCTAGGTCAGATCAGGCTGCAGTGGAGCTCCACATCGGGATCCATGGCGCTGTCGTTCCTGACAGAGACAAGATTTGAGAGAGAGAGAAAAGGAAGGGAGAAGAAGAGAGATAGAGCGTGCAGGAGAGGGTAATGGACAACGGCTGGAGGTCGGCGGCAATGGCGCGGGACGCCGGCGTGAGGACCAGGCCGAGGCGCTCGGGACCTGCTCGTCCAGATCGAGGGAGCGGCCTCGGGGAGGAGCAGAGCATGATGCGGCGGCGTACGAGCTAGATCGGGAGGCAGTCTTTTTTTCTTTCTCGTCCATACCGGTTCGATTGACTTTATTATATGGACTGCGGGTTGAATACTCTAAATCACAGGGACTTTTTCGTGAAAACAGCGACGACGTACCACCAGAAGCACTAATTGCTTTATTAGTGCGTAAAAGATAAAAGATTATTTTCAACATAAACACTGAACGTGACTTGGGCCGGCCCAGTGGGCAATTAGAGCCTCGTATACGGCTTATACTGGACAACCCATTATAAAGTGGATACGACTTGTGAAATGTCCATACTATCCTTTATACGTTTTATGAGGGGGTTGTACCGAAGCGGGACTCAGCCATCCCTTATTATCATCTGACATACGGAAGTATTTGTATTATTTTGAAGATTTGTACCAAGAAGACATGCCTTGAGCCAAGCAAAGAAGTGCACCAGTTCATCTATACGGGAGACCATACCTCCCTCTCCCAGTCTACCATATTAGCTGCTTTTCCCCCTTGGTTCAGTAAGTCTGATGCAACTAAAAACAGCGTACCTACCCTCTTCAAGTTACATATTGGCTGTTTTAGCCCTTGGCTCTGTAAGGCTGATGCACCTGAAAGGCTGAAACCCAATGGATATGCTTTAAGCCATCAGGTACTGGCACAGAAATAGGACATTTCACCATCTTATGCCTAATTTGTGTCTTTTATGTCTTACCCAAGAACGGAATTTGAATTGTACCAGATTGACTTATTTTCCTTTTTTGAATTGTATCACTGGTATTTATAATTGCTTCTGTTCTTTTACTCCCCAAGCTAGGGAGTTCTGCTTGAAAATATCAAGCATGAATGGTGCATTCTAGCAGTTAATTAAATCACATACATATAGGAAATCTCTACATATAGTGATAAGAGCACACAATTTGTTGAACAAGAAGCTTTCTGTGGCATGAAGAATCAGTATTTGCGACGCGATGAAGGACTATGTTGCTATATGCCAATGCGTGTGAACTGAACTATTAGTGAGCATCTTTGTTTAAGGCACAGTACAGCACCTAGCGCCCCGCCGTGTGCCACTCCGGCCACGGCGGCCACCATAGCCCCGTCGAACCTTTTCACCTTTGATCCCCTGCTCCGGTGAGTTCTACTTCATAACTCCCTCCTCTCGCCATGTCTCTTTCCGATCTCAATTTTGAGGTCGGGCGTAAGTTTGAAGAAGAAGTTTGGAACAAGTGGGGTGTCCGAACCAATGTGGATGGTGCTGAATATGAGAGTTTTCTTCTGGTGGCCGAATTCACCCGATCCAAAATCAAACTCACTCCTCAATCTGTGGGTACTATTCTTTTGGCTTGTTTTGGAGGCAGAGCATCATTGTTTCAAGTGCAACAACTCCAAATTTGGTCGTTCAAGTTTTCGGTTTCATCCCAAGAGGTTGGCTACTCCATTATCAAAGGAGGTAATATTTCTACACCTGAATTCAATCTTAATATCCTTCTTTGGGGTAGTGGAGGCCCAATTTCTTGCTATGAACTTGATCAATACCTCCAAGAGAAGGAGGATGCATGGACTCATATTTTCCGTAGACATCCTCGCAAATCTTATGCTCAAGCTCTTACCACTCCTGCATCTTTCCATGATCCGATCAGAGCTGTGGCTCGTTCATCAGATTTGCAAACTCGAGATTCAAACGGAGCATTTACTTCGGTTGCCCCCTCCCATCCCAACTAGAGTTGTTAAAAATCTCAACACTTCTTCTTGTAAGGTCAACATGAAAGACACTACTGAAGAGAAGATCAGCAATGGGGGAAAGAAGCTCAAGACCATTGCCAAGAAGGCGGGCTCAAAGGACAGCCAGGCCAAGGAGGCTGTTTAGTTTCACTCCTACCTGTTCTAGGTTTTGGGCAGTGAACCTTTTGTAATAGATGCTTGAACTTGTGCGTTGTAAGTGGATGACTACAGTTGTGGACCCAGTTTTCTCTAGTGTTATTTGTAACAGACTGTTTCAAGGGTCAGTAATCAAGATTCTGTCGCTGCTATGGCCAAGTCCTGGAATGTTTTGAATTGGAATATTAGAGGTCTTAATGACAGTAAGAAATGGTTAGCTCTCTCAAATAAAATTGCTGAATCGGCCTGTGATATTCTATGCCTGCAAGAGACCAAGAAAGATCATTTTGACAGTCTTTTCCTCAAGAACTTTTGCCACAAAAAGTTGAATAAATTTGATTTCATTCCTTCCATAGGTGCCTCAGGTGGCCTTCTGGTCGTCTGGAATGAACAAGTGTTTGAGGGCCTTACTGTTCACAAAAATGATTTCTCCATCTCTATTGATCTCACCTCTAAGCACTCTAGAGAACATATCCTTCTCACTAATATCTATGGGCCTTGTCAAAATCCAGCCAGAACTGTATTTCTCAATTGGTTTCAAGATTTGCAAATTGATGATGATGTTAATTGGCTTGTGGTGGGGGATTTCAATTATATCAGATATCCTCACAACAGAAACAGGAATGGTGGCAACGTACAGGATATGTTCTCTTTCAATGAAGCCATTAACAAGCTTGCCCTGGTAGAAATTCCACTCAAAGGCAGAAATTTTACTTGGAGTAATATGCAAGATGCTCCCCTCCTTGAGAGACTTGATTGGTGTTTTACCTCTGAGCTCTGGACTTTATCTTATCCTAATACTCTGGCTCTTCCACTGGCTAAAACAACCTCTGACCACGTTCCTATGGTTATTAAAATTGGTACATCCATTCCCAAATCTAAGATCTTCAGATTTGAAAACTTCTGGCTTCAACACCCACAATTCAAGGAGGTAGTAAAAAATATCTGGGATCAACCTGTGCTTGAAAGTGATAGTGCCAAGGCTATTTCTGCTAAATTCAAGAGACTGAGGAAGGGGCTGAAAATCTGGTCAAATAACTGCTCAAACCTTAAGCTATCCATTTCAAACTGTAATGAAGTTATTCTTATGTACGACCAGTTTGAAGAATGGAGACAGCTTTCAGTGGAAGAACATAATGGTAGATTTATTCTTACCAAGCACCTTGAAGCTCTTCTTCAGATGCAAAAGATATATTGGAAACAGAGAGCAACTATCAGAAATATTAAGTTTGGTGAAGCCAATACTAAATTTTTCCAGGCCAAGGCCACTATTAAGCACAGATGCAACCACATCTCCATGCTAAAGGATGAGAATGGCATTGAACATCATGATCATCATACTAAAGAAGCCATCCTCTTTAAAGCCTTTAAGAATAGGCTAGGGACTTTACAACCTACTGATAATCCTCTATTACTGGAATCTCTGGTTAATGCTCATGTGGATTTACAGTCATTGGAAGCCCCATTCACACATGAGGAAATTGACAAAGTGATCTCTTAGATGCCTGGTGACAAGTCACCAGGACCAGATGGTTTCAATGCTGCTTTTCTGAAATCTTGTTGGGATATTATTGCTCCTGATTTCTATAAACTGATTGCGGATTTCTATGAGGGTAGCATCAACATGCAGAGCATCAACTACTCTTACATCACACTTATCCCAAAAAATGACTCTGCTGCTGTTCCAAGTGATTTCTGGCCCATTTCCCTGCTAAATTGTACACTCAAAATTATCACAAAACTGCTGGCTAATAGACTTCAGAAGGTTATCCTCTCTCTGGTGCATGAGAATCAATATGGTTTCCTTAATGACAGAAGCATCCAGGACTGCCTAGCATGGGCCTTCGAATATATTCATCAGTGCCACCACTCAAGAAAGGAAATTATTCTTCTTAAATTGGATTTTGAGAAAGCATTTGACATGCTAAGTCATGATACCATTTTCAAGATTCTGCAAGCTAAAGGATTTGGGCAGAAATGGATTAAGTGGATTAATATGATCTATACCACTAGTTATTCATCAGTTATTCTTAATGGAGTTCCTGGCAAATAGTTTTTGTGCAAAAAGGGAGTTAGACAAGGAGATCCCCTCTCTCCTCTGATATTTGTTTTGGCTGCTGATATCTTACAATCTATGTTAAACGAAGCTATGCAGGCTGGCATGATAGAGGCTCCTATTGAACATCACTCTTGCACAGATTTTCCAGTTATTCAATATGCTGATGATACCATCTTAATCCTCCCTGAAGAAGAGAGTCAAATTATGCACATTAAAAACCTACTGCTGCATTTTGCTGGTTTCACAGGGCTCAGAGTGAACTATTCAAAATCCACTATGATAGCTATTAACACTTCTGAGGAGAAAATGAACAGGTTATCCAACTTGATGGGATGTCAGGTAGGCTCTTTGCCACTCACATATTTGGGCCTGCCATTAAGTACCTCTAAGCCCAAGGTGGAAGATTTCACACCCATGCTTCTTAGAATTGAGAAGAGACTTCTGGGATGCTCTACCCTCCTCTCATTTGGAGACAAATTGGTTCTGGTGAAGTCAGTTTTTGCTAGCATGCCCATCTATTTCATGAGCTCTCTGTCAATTCCAAAATCTGTGCTGACCCACATCTCCAAACTCCTTCGGACTTGTCTATGGAAGAAGTATGGGAGTGCTGAACAGGGGCCTGCGCTAATCTCTTGGGATAAGGTGTGTCAGTCCAAAAACCATGGAGGCTTAGGTGTGCTGGAGATTCAAACACACAATCAGACTCTCCTGATGAAATTCCTTCATAAATTCCTTAATAAGGAAAACATTCCATGGGTTAAGATTGTCTGGGAAGCATACTATAGCAACAGCCAGCCAGGGGAAAGATTGATAGGCTCTTTCTGGTGGAAGGACATCCTAAAACTGTTACCAATGTACAAACAACTTTACCAATGCCAGGTGGGAGTTGGAGATACAGTACAATTTTGGCATGATCGATGGAGGCAAGTGGGACTAAAGGACAAATTCCCGGAGCTATTCTCATACACCAATCAAAATAACATCTCCCTACAGCAGGTGCTTGCTCTTCACTCACTGGAAGAGTTGTTCCATCGGCCTTTGTCTTGGCAAGCATATGAGCAGTTTAACCAATTGCAACACACTCTTGAGGAGCTCCAAATGCCAGAGCAGACAGACAAATGGTTTTTAAAAGCAAACAGTCCCAAGTTCTCGGTCATTCAAACTTACAAAGCCATCAAGGGTCCATCTACAAGTCACCACCTTTTTAAGCTGCTATGGAAGAGTTCGAACAGGCTCACGCACAAAATTTTCTTCTGGCTTCTACTCCATGATAGAGTCAACACCAGAAACCTCCTAAAAAGGAAAAAGATGACATTACCGTCCTACAATTGTGCTCTTTGTGCTGAGAATACGGAGGAAACTCTGTCCCACCTCTTTTGGGATTGCAACTTCGCTCGACAATGTTGGAACAAAATTGCCCCACAAAGAAAGAGAGGTATCTCTAGTTTTGATGAATGTTGCTTCCTGGCTGAACATTTCCCCAACGACATAGCTTTTGATATCATTGTGACAGCTAGTTGGAGTATCTGGCTCGTTCGAAATGACAAAATCTTCCGTCAAGCACCAGCTCACATCGGGGGATGGCAATTTTATCTCCAAGAATGTTTGAAAGCAACAGAGATACGTGCAAGATCAGGAATCACTCAGCAACTCAAGGAATGGTCTGAACAGTTCTTATCATAATTTTCCACATGATACCTAGACAAGGAATTGGTTGAGTTTGTTAACTCTTCTTGTACTATTTTTCTTTTTCCAATGTAAATATTTATTTATAATATAAAAATTACCGTAGAACGTTCTGTTCTACGGTTTTCCTTTCAAAAAAAAAATCTTTGTTTAAGGCAGCTGTGAGGACCCTATTGTGAATTTGCGATGCTCTAACCAGGCAAAGTTTAGACATGCTAGATAAAACCTCCCACCAGGCCTAGACCCTCTTTGATGTCATTCGGAACATGTATTAATTCTTCATCGCAGGATATGATATGATGAGCTTGGCAATATTCTGCGGGATATGATATGATGGTGCTTGCTCTCCCCTGCAGGTGATGAAGTCAGGCTGCAAGCGCAATCCTTCCCATAATTTAGTCACTGCTCCTCGTTTCAAAAAATATATATATATATTAGTCACTGCTTGCTGGCAGGCCGCCTGTCGGGGAGAGGTTGCGCTTCAGAAATGCATCCAGCCCAAGTTTGCACTAGCAACAACGATCATGATTTTTACTATGAAATACAGTATATATATATATATACTATCATGGCCGCGCTAGTGATCTGATAGATGAGATTGGGGAAGAAGGGCTGCTTTGAGATTGGGAAAGACACGTGGCATCTTCCAAGAGAGGGTCCAACTTGATGAAGAGATATAACCGGTCAGTTTGGGATCGATACGCTCTCAGGATACTCCCTTTTGGTTTTCTTGTTTTGGAGAACTGACACGTAAAAGCCTGGCAGTCCACCGGCGCTTCGATCCGGAACCGAATTTCTCTCCTTCCTCCTGCGTCGGTAAGTAAACCTAGCTTCAGATAATTTGCATCGATTTCTCTCCTTCTATGGAAGGGAGCCCAGCCCTTGTTCGATATAGCTAGCTAGCTAGGTTTTTCCCAATGCAGGCATGGATCCCCTCTTGAGGTTCTCCTCTCTTTTCTCCGACCATCCCGGCCCCTAGGCGAAAGCCTGTCGGTGGATGCATCATGCCTGCGCCACCGGCGGCTGGAGTTGGAATAGGCTCATCTCTGAGTCCTCCACTCTTGAGGATATTCAGAATTACCTTCTCAAAACCAAGGCCAAACAACTTCTTTAAACGAGAGAAAGACGCATATAAACTTATCATTGATCGTTTCTTCGAATTAGAGACAAGGACAATCCAATTTCAGAAACTACTTCCATACCGGCTACCGCTACCACATCTCTCCTTTGTAGCCTTTGAATGCCATTGTAATTTCAAATCGTTTATGTACAGTTGGTGCACCAAACAGCACATAAATTGTTTTGCTTATATTCTTCTTCGTGTTTCTTGTGCAGCTATCGGAGAACGGTTAACATCAGTTGACACTCTATCAAGGTGCAGACACAGCTGCTGACCAATAATTTGGGTCATGTCTACCCCCTCTTGCAAAGACGGGGCTAACCTTGACGACAACCATCCCAACGGGCGACGTGCCAAGTCCAAACATGGTCACACAGATGATCCCAATAACCCGTTTAACCCCAAGAACCGCGGACCATTCATCATGTGTGCCTTCTTCTTTACATTTATAATTTTCCTCTGCTGCATGATTGTGATCGCAGCTGTCAACGAGGCCCAACCACCTGGCGTTGGCGATCTCTTCGTCCGACTTATAGGCAAAAGTGGGCTTGATCCTGGCACCTCTCCGCCGACTTCGCCGGCTTTCCGCCTTGCCTTGGACTTCAATTGGACACCACGAACAAACCGGCGCTGCAGCGGAGGAGGCAACTCGTTGCTGCGTGTCTCCTACCATGACATGATCCTGGCGTGGGCTCAAGTGCCACATTTCTGCGTCTACGGCCACTGGGGCATTGACAGTGTTGGTACCTTCGAGGTGGAGGCCAAGGCAGACGCCTCCGTGCTGCGAGAGGAGGTGCGCAACTTGCTTTGGAGCGAGATTCAGGTCGTGGGGAAGGTCGAGTTCGACGTGGATGGAGAGGTGGCGGGCCTAGGGTATCTTCGCTGCAAGTTCTTCGTCATGAAAGATAAGACTGCCGATGTGCCCAAGAGCATGTGCCTCCTCCGTCAATAGGCTGGATTTATGCCTTCTGATAAGGGTGTAGCCTCTTCTAGAATGGTGAATCATTCGGTTGTACGGTGATCTGTTCCAGGTCTTGGATTGCAAGTACTTATATTATGTAATAATTGTACCCACATTTCATCATCCTCAACAGATAGTTATACAGCCATTTATTGAGCATCCATCTGTTTTTTTACCTCTAGGTTCTCAATCCCTAAACCCCTTTGGTCATTCGGCCTACAGATTATATCCCACTTGGCAGTGGCGGCGGCAGGTGTATGCCTGTGTATGCACGGGAATACCCAAGATTTGGACGGAAAAAAAATTATATACATCTCAGCCCAAAGCAAAGTAGCAAACGCAGCCCACGAAATCTCTGGTTCGCTTTGGTCGCACCGACGCCTCCAGCCCTTCGCTCGACCAGTCGCTGCACTCGACCCCTCCTCGCATCGTTCCCGCACGCAGCGCCGCCAGAGGTAGATGTCAACTGTCGGAGGCGACCCTAGCGGCGGCGCCCCGCCCCACGCCTGCCCCTCCTCTTCGGCTCGGAGGAAGCAGCAGCCGAGCAGGGAAGGGCGACCCTGGCAGCGGCGCCCCGCCACCCGCGCCGGCGGCGCCTGCCCCCCCCCCCCCCCCCCCCCCCCGTCCGCCCTTCCTGTTCGGCTCGGAGGGAGCAGCAGTAGCCGAGCAGGGACGAGCAAACCTGGCAGCAGCGCCCCGCCCCTCGCGGCACAGAAACAAAAGGTGCGACGACCTCTGCCCTCGCGGCCTCGCCCCCAATTTGGGAATTTCTTGATTTGCTAAAATTACTAGATGCAGGCAGTCGATCTATTTAACAGATGCAAGTATCTAAATTTATGTTCCCCTTGTTTGGCCAAACATAGATGAAGATGAAGAGGAATGGAATTGTTGGCAGTAGCATATTTGCAATGTGGGAAAAGGCTTCAAAGGCAAGGAAAATAGATGAAATATCCACACCGAATCAGACCGTAGCTGCATCTAGTACTTGTACTTCTCCTGTTCATTTGGAGAGCAATTTGCAATTGGTGTTATGGCAAGAACCGGAGAGTAGAGGAGAAACCTCAACGCCTCATGTAGAAGATGATGAATTTATTGATGAAAATGATGAACCGATGCAAGCAGATTTGGAGGCACTCCAACATGATCCTGGAAAGCGGATTCCCATCTCAATGTATGCTGTCAATGACCAAGATAGAGTAAGGAGGAGATATATTGAGATGGGGTCATGTCAACCAAAGAATCATGAGTTCAAGTTTACAAATAAAAGTGGGAAAGATCGTCGCTTTTGCCGTGCTTGGTTTAAAGAATTTCCATGGATTGAGTATTGTGTGGAAAAACATAGAGCTTTCTGCTTCATTTGCTATTTGTTCAAGGATAAAACAAGATGTCCCGGTGGAGATGCTTTTGTGAATAAGAGATTTAATAACTGGAACATGAAGTCGAGATTGAAGAAACATGAAGGTGAGGTTAGTAGTGCTCATGCTGAAGCTCAAGAGAAGTATGATAGGTTCACTACACCACAAACATCAATTCGGGAGTCTATTGCTTCAAACACCTCACAATACAAGGCTTTGTATAAACAGCATTTGGCATGGACACTCAAGTGTGTGAGATTTCTGTTGCGCCAAGGCTTGGCATTTAGAGGACATGATGAAAGTGAAGACTCGCTAAATAAAGGAAATTTTCTTGAGCTTCTAAATTGGCTAGCAGGAAATTTTGAAGAGGTTGACAGGGTTGTTCTCAAGAATGCTCCACGGAACTGCAAGATGACTCACCATGCTATACAACAAGAGGTGATAAAATGTTGTGCACAAGAGACTACTAAATTAGTCATTGAAGAACTTGATGGTGGTCATTTTGCAATACTTGCAGATGAGTCTAGTGATGTGTATCAGAATGAACAATTGGCTGTTTGCTTGCGTTTTGTTGATAAGAAAGGAAGGGCAGTTGTAAGATTTCTTGGTCTTGCTCATGTTGAAGATACTACCTCTTTGACACTAAAAGCTGCAATTCAGAAAATGCTTATGGACTACAATCTGACATTTTCGATGGTTCGTGGGCAAGGATATGATGGAGCTAGTAACATGAGAGGTAATGTTAATGGCCTGAAAAAACTGATTATGGATGAGTCCCCTTCTGCCTACTATGTTCATTGTTTTGCCCATCAACTACAGTTAACTCTTGTTGCTGTTGCTAAGGAGAGTGTTGACTGTACTTGGTTCTTTCAGCAGCTTGCACACTTGTTAAATGCTCTTGGCATGTCTTGTAAAAAGATGAGAATGCTTCGGATAGCTCAGGCTGAAGAACTCATTGATGCATTGGAATTGGAAGAAGTAGAAACAGGGAGTGGGCTGAATCAGGAAATGGGTTTAGGAAGGCCATGTGATACACGTTGGGGCTCTCACTTCAAAACTGTGAACCATGTCATCTCTATGTATGGTGCACTACGACGAGTCCTTCGCAAGATTGTAGACGAGTACCATGGTGCGGAGGCACAAGCGGCTCTATCCATAGAGACACTATTTCGATCATTCGAGTTTGTTTTCATGGCACACTTGATGCAAGAAATATTTGGATACACAAATGAGTTGTGTAGAGCTTTGCAAAAGCAAGACGAAGATATTGTTCATGCTATTGAGCTTGTTCATGATATAAAGTATTACTTGGAGGCTTTGAGGACCGATGCTGGATGGGATGATTTTCTCACAAAGGTCACATCTTTTTGTACAAAGCATAAGATCAAAGTTGTTGATATGGAGGGTCCTTACTTTCCCGTTGGCCGGCCTAGAAGGGGTTTATGTAATGGTGTGATCAATTACCACCGCTTCAAGGTTGATATGTTTGTGGGTGTCATTGATAGGCAAATTAGTGAGCTGAATGGCGGATTTGATGAGGTAAACACAGAGCTACTTTTTTGCATGGCAGCATTCTGTCCACTTCATCTATTTGCTGCTTATGACCAAGAGAAGTTGGTTAGGCTTGCTACAAAGTTTTATACTTCTGATTTTACAAGTGATGAACTGGCAAGACTTCCATGGCAACTAAACATGTATGTTACTAATGTGTGTAGAGATGAAAGGTTTCAAAACCTGAAAAATCTGTGTCAGCTTTCAGTTGTGCTTGTGGAGACAAACAAGCATGAACAATATCATATTGTTTACAAGCTTCTTAAGTTGGTATTGATTTTGCCAGTTGCTAGTGCTAGTGTTGAAAGAGTATCCTCTTCAATGAGCCATGTGAAGAATAAGCTAAGGAGCAAAATGGGTGATGAATATTTGAACAATTGTTTGGTTACATTTGTTGAGAGAGAACTTTTCAATCAAGTGAAGGATGAAGATGTCATCAATCTTTTCCAAAAAGGCGACCGCAAAGTTATATTGTAAGAAGGAAATCATCACTTTATCAATCAAAAGGTACTTATGTATTCATGTCGTTATGGTCTGGTACATTGAAATATTGCTATTGTCGTTATGCTAGTGTTGTTTTGTTCATATATTGCTAGTGTTGTGTTATTTGGTTCATATACTACATTTAGAGCAAAAAAAAATTTAATGAATACCCAGCCTTCATTTTCTGGAGCCGCCACTGCCACTTGGTCAACCTGTATTTGGTTTTGATCTCATCGCATTGTCAGAAAAAGCATGATTGAAAGAAGTCTAACCTTTTCCGTAACCCCACGAGTACTTCAAAGAAAGAAAGTAGGAACATCGACATGCTTGTTCAACACCGAATTTATCAGAATAAGCCGACCCCATAAGACATAAGCTTGTCCTTCCAACAGTTTCGCTTTTTCTCAAATCGATCCTCAATACACTTCCATTTTTTATTGGTTAATTTTCGACGGTGAATTGGTATACCCAGATAACTAAACGGTGAAGATCCCAATTCACATCAGAACAGTTGTCTATAAATATCGTGAAGATCCCAATTCACATCCGAACAGTTGTCTATAAATATCCTGTTCTTCCTTGGCACACCCAAAACAGAACAGTTTGCTCTTGTTAAAGTTGGTCTTCAACCCCGACAGTTGTTCAAAAAGGCATAGCACGAGTTTCATATTTCTAGCATTTGGTAGATCATGTTGCATGAAAATAAATGTATAATCAGCGTATTGTAGTATGGACACTCCACCATCAACAAGATGAGGTATCGGTCCATCCACCTGCCCGTCCTCTTTGGCCCGGCCAATAAGAACTGCCAACATATCTGCCACTATGTTGAATAGAATAGGAGACATCGGGTCCCCTTGTCTTAGGCCCTTTTGTGTCCGGAAAAAATTACATGTGTCATCATTTACCCTGATCTCGAAGCGGCCTTTTTGGACAAAAGATTCAACTTGCTTCCTCTAGGAATCCGAAACCCTTCATACATAAGGCCTACAGTAGGAACGACCATTTAACCTTATCGTACGCCTTCTCGAAGTCCACTTTGAAGATAACTCCATCCAGTTTCTTCGAGTGGATTTCATATAAGGTTTCATGTAGGACGACCACCTCGCTCTAGTATGTGTCGTCCCGGCGTGAAAACCGTCTGAGTCAGTTGCACCACACTATGTGCAATCCACGTCAGGCAATTCGTACCAACTTTTGTAAAGATTTTGAAGCTCACATTAAGCAGACAAATCAGTCTGAACTGTTCAATGTGAACTGCCTCCTCCTTCATTGGCAATAGCATTGTCATTTCAAAATTTAGGGGGAATAACTGTAGTTGGCCATTGAAGATCATGGAACATGGGCATAGGGCCACTCTTAATGATATTCCAGCATCTCTTATAAAACTTTGCTGAGAAACCATCAGACCTGGTGCCCTATTATTCTTCATTTGTGCTACCGTCTCAAACACCTCTTTCTCTATGAAGGGTGCCGACAGAATCTCATTCTCCTCGGTCCCAAGTTGAGGTAAATCCCCAACCACATGCTCATCGAGCGACACAAAGTTCTCATCTGGTGCTCCAAAGAGTTTTTCATATAGGGTATTGATATACCCATAGACCAAACGTTCGCCTCCCCAGGTTCTCGCCCTTTCCTAGAGGTGTGTGTTTAGCCCATGTCTTCCATGTTCGGTCTCTCTATGTTCAGTCCTCGCCTAAATTAACTAGTACTAGACTACTAGTAAGTAATTAGTGATGGTGAATTGCTTTCTCGAAGATAATATATTGCAACTTTGGGAACCCTCAGGCTCTCGAGAAGAGACGGATTACGTTCTTCCGTGAGGTTATGCTTCTTAATCACACACTCCAGAGCAAAAGAAAATTCTGGGAAATGAGAATACTACCATTGTTGTCTTATGCCTCAAAACAAAAATCTAGCAAATATACTAGTAAGTAAACATCTTGTGTAATCTAGCTTTTTCTGTTTTCATATGTCTAATCAAAGACCGCCATAAAGATATTTCGTATACCATACATTAGAGATATATTTTTTCGAGGGAAGCACTATATAGATTATAATGAGACCAACGGGCTGGAAAAAAAGTGCGTCTCTTTTTAATAATACATACAAAAAAACATATGCGCTATGTCCATGCAGTAGCCACCAAATTAATTTGAGAAAACATGTATTTTTTTAATTTATTTTTTTCTAACATGTAAGTGGGTTTGGTTTAATTACTTTTAAGTTGTAATATGTTAAAAATGTAACTATTATTAAAAAAATTAAGTGTAATTACGCATGATTGTGTTTTCACAAAAAACTATTTTATAAGTAAGTACTACAGTTTAGTGTAAATGATTATATTTATTTTGATTCGCGTTTGGCCTAATATTTGGTTGGACCGCCCCGAGTTGGTTGCATGGAGCAGTGATACTGAATATTGTTGAATTTGCTTTTCTGGTGGTATTCCAATATGAACTATGTTTGTGTGCGACCCTTGAATCCTTGATCGGGGTTACCACCATCATTGGCCTGAGTGTATCATTTGCAATTTTTCAACCAATCCAAAGGGACTCAATCGCAATACATAACATGGCTTTCGTTGCTACGATCAGTCCTCTAGGTTATTTCGCAGTTGATACCATACATGAGTGTAGTATGTTTGCATTAATGCCTGAACAAATAGATTATTTCAAATCATGTGTGCAGTCCATTTGAAAAAGTATAGAAGTCTTTATTTAATCTGAGTGTGTGTACTTTGAATTGCCCTTTCAATTATGTTGTCTTCTTTTCTATCCATCAGTGGGTCCACCACTGGTCCAAATTGTAAACATGAGACCGTTGCTAGTGTATTAAAGGGCATTCAGCTTTGTGATCTCATTGTTTTGTCCTATGTATGTTGTGCTTATGTATCAACACACAATGTTTAATGTAGGATTAGAAATAAAAACTCCTCATTATGTTTGCCAAGGGGAAAAAAGTGGCTAGAAGACAATTCAGATATATGAAAGCTATATCTATACTGCACATTATATCATTCATCTGTGTATAACTGTGCAATTTCGGGTAGTGAATGTTTTCAGCACCATTCTGGGATTCAGATCATTTGTGTCTTCATCTATTGTATGTGCTCAACCCAACCCAACAAAATCAGAATGGGGGTCATGAAGGCTGATGATAAATCAAAGTGAATGTCAGTGCAACAGTTCTTCACTAGTGAAGCCGACGCAAACATCTTCTGATTCAGAACTAGCAGCGTGGTGTGTTTTCTTAACTCGAGAACATTGTTGTCCACCGAAGAACTGTGGTGTTGATCTTGGTGTATGATCATTTTGGGGGATTCGTTGTTAGGTGACGAAGATCTAGGAATTGTCGCCAGATTTTGTTGTTTGGTACGAAGATTTTGAACCACTCGTTCTCTCCTTCTTCATGTCCGCTGTGATAGTCGGTCAATTATCTATCTATCTAATTACAACTATTTGTGTTAGTACAACTATTTGTGTTTTCTTTTCTACCTGGAGGGTCATAGCATGCTATCGTCAGCCCGCCTCGTCAAGGGTCAGGCGTGCCGCCCCCACCCCCTCCTCGCCCCAACCTTTGTCGACACTGTCGTTGCATCCACCCTTTCTGTCCCCAACCACCATCCTCCCATCCCACCCCACCAAGACAAGCCAATCAGCTAATGGCCGCCAGGACTCCCCTCACTTTTGCCTCATTTCGACCACCTAAGCTTTCTTTTCCTCCTTGAACACCCCCCGGACCATGTTGTATGTGCAGCCCGCAATCATTCATAAGATCTGTTTTAGGGTAGAGTTCTTTTTTCAATCTCCTACTTTAGCGCATGCTTCTGTTTTCTAAAAATTCTAAACCCTGGATTTCACTTGGCCCAAAATGATCCGGTTGCTAAAATTCTATCATGCTAATTGCTTATAGATGGTTTACAGAATGCTTTCACCAGCCAGTAAAAATTGTTTAATCCTTGTACCTGTGGCATGTATGTATGGGAGCAGGAGATAACCGGTCACTATTACTAATGATCTCTTTGTGCTTTTTTTCAAATTTTGTTCTAAAAGTCATATGCTAGGTTAGCCATCTAACTCCCATCCTTATGAAAACAAGGTCTCTACTAACTAAATTTATGTTGAAATACTTGATTCAGAAGCTGTAAATACAAATAACTTGTTGAGGAATCAAAGGTTTACTTAGTATTATTATTTTCCGGTGACACCAATCGAGCCCTTCCGCGCAATGTATTTGATCAAGTTACTCCATTGACCAAAGTTGATATGCATGGTGCTTGTGCCAATAACATACTTCTCCACATCTACAATCTGACCCTGTTAATGGAGCTAGCAAATTGAGTTGGCATGCAACAATGTGACAGGTTAGCCTATGTTTTTGCTTGTGTAATGTTTACATTGATAATTTACAGTTTATGCCAGCTTGTTTTTTTCCTATTGTCCGTAAACTGGATATTTGTGTCTCTCATTAACAATTGTATTTGTTATTCCTTTGAACAAGCATCAGTGAATTTGGAGCTCTACCGAAGTTGCCACTAAGGAAACATGTTAAACTGTCTAATGACTGATGATATACCGAGCCTAAAAACATACTCCCTCCGTCCTATAATATAAGAGCGTTTTTTATAATAGTGCCAAAAAATACTCTTATATTATGGGACAGAGGGGGTGGTAAATTATCATTGCATAGACACTAAGAAGCCTTCTTTTAATGCTACAGAACTTTTGGATCTCCTAAAAGAGCGCTCCTACCAGCCGCCGCTAGGGTTTCTTCTATCTCCTGCCGCCGCCGACGCCAGTCTGTCTCGTCTCCTGTGACCTTAGGGCCATGGAGGCGTGGTGGACCCCAGCCTTTGCCGACTGGGGGGCTTCGCTTTTGGATGATTTTCTTGGTTTTCTTAGGGTTTGTGTCCTGCTTAGAGAGATAAGGCGGTGGCGGCTATCCGAAGATGCAATAAGATTCTCCCTGCCTAGCCCCCGTCCCGGCGGTACTTCTAGCGTCATCGGAGGGCGTGTGAAGGTTTTTCTCCGGCGAATCTCATGGGATTCGGTCGGCGTTTGTTTTCGGTGGATCCACGTGGATCCAGGATTTGTCCATCTGTGTTCGTGTGTCTACAGATTGGATCCTTCTGATCTAACCTTCTCTCCAACGGCGATCCTATAGGACCTTAGCACGACGACTTTCTGATTCTCTACTACAACAAATTTTGTCCGGCTCCACTGAGGGAGGGACAATGATGGCGACACGCTTTCGCCTCGCGTCAGTGCTTGTAGTCGTCGCTAGGTGGTCTACAGATCTATATTTTTTTTATTTCTAGTATTCGTGGTACTATCATGATTGATGATGAACATATTAGAAGTTCTGTAGAAAAAAGAAGGGGTGCCACAACAAGATGATATTAGTGAAGTTGTGCAAGATGCACTTGTTGGGTCGGTTGATTGTCCGAAACAAAGTGCAACACGGTGATCAGTTAATGAGTGACGTCAAACGCCTAATCATTTTTGCTTAGCAAATGAAGATGTTCAATGCACTAACTATCTGTGTTTTTCCATACCATGGTGCATTGATGAATACTTCTCTCATCCCAAGTGCATCGCTCAGTAATCGGTATCAAGAAGGAGCGTTGCGTTCTACTCCCTTCGTCCCATAATATAAGAGTGTTTTTTACAGTGAATACGTCAGGACAGCTTTTGGTTTCACCTTACGTCCGCTTTTTTCTACATAAGGTTTATATTTGTCATCTTCGTATAAAACGAAAGTACTTCCAAAATTGAATGTAAAAAAAAAGGAAGTACTTCCAAAATTAACTGAAATACTTGGCCTTACTTTCTCTGTACATATTTTTTTGCCGGGTGAAAGGGATTTTTATTCCGAAATTATAGGGTTGCGATCCAAGCCAACTGCTCCTCACAACATGGAGAAATCGAGTTCAACCATACCGCAGTACAGCACTTGGTACAGCTATAATGTGACAAGAGATATGCTACCCTATTTTGCTCTCTACCAATTTTACAAAGAACAAACTCCCTAACATCCAAGTGAGTTTTTGGCTCCGTTCGGTTCATAGGAAATGCACAGGAATTTGAGAGGAACACTGTTTCCATAGGAACCTTTTCCTTGGCAGCGTTCGGAATGTAGGAATAGCTGCCAGGCCATCCTCTGGAAAGTCTCATCCACCCATAGCTTTCAAAGGAAAAATAACATCTACCCCAAGCTCTTGTTTTTGCACAGGCCCGAGGCACGGGGAAGGAAAAGGCTGCTTCAACCATCTACCTAGGACCCACATCGTGGTCAGAACAGATGATTTGTGCAAGCTGCAAGCACTGAGCTGTACTTTTTCACATAGAAAAAACGTTAGCTAGGGCTACCCTTAGATTTCTCCTCCTAGTTTTCCTATGTTCCGAACAGCGATTCTTTTTTTTCTATTTCTCTGTTTTGGTGACCGCAGGATTGAACTCTAGAGCCAACGCTATTCCTGCACGGTTTTATATTCCTTTGTTTTACTAACCTGCATACCGAACGGGGCCTTAATCTCACGTCAAGATGACCATAGGCTGAAGATGTGTCCCAACTCTAAGGGGAAGATGATGTGTGCTTCCTAAATGAACAACTAGCTCAGCTCGGGCACCAGAAAGGCAGAAACTGTATAACATATAGCCTATAGTACCTTTGAAATGTCCGAAGTTTGTAGCCGTTCTTTTAATAATATCACTCACTTTACTAACTTATGTGTGTTTCTATTCTAAGAACAATGGGGCCAACTTCATGTCTTAACAATAATAAAGGAACTACACGTCTCTGTTTTTAGTCCTTCTCAATGTTATCCAACAAGGACCTTATGTTTATGCACCGGTTTGCTACAGCCTTCAGCTTGTAATATGCTACCTTGAATGACTATGTGAAGTTCTGCTTTTCATCCGTGTGTATATGGAAACCATTCTTCTGCCTATATATTTGAAACATTGTTTTGATGGGTTGGTTTCCTAGCCGATTTTATTGGATTGTGCAACCAGTTTGTCCTAAAATCATGTTTGCTGGTTCATGAGAGGCAAGGTGTGGGTGAAAAAGTGACTGATATTTTGTTTCATTCATTGACTACCTAGATGAAATTCATCCCCCAAATAGAACGGATCATAGTGCATGGAAGAGATTAAGCTGGTTTTCGGTCTTCCATTGGCAAATAAGCCTTGTTTGGAAGAACACTTTGAGAGATGGTTCTTGGGTATCTCTACTTCTAATGGAGCAGTTGATAGTCTCGCTTCTAGGGGTTTTTTCGTCCCACCTTTCATGGTTTTTTTGTACCTCCTCCCACCTTCGCTGGTTTTTTTATAGATTTTTTTTCGTCCCGTCCCACCACTTCATCGGTTTATTTTCGCGTCACCCTCTCACACAACGAAAGAAATCTGAACAGATCAGAACTTTCCATACTGGCGCAAGTTATTTAGTAATGTAGAATCAATCACGAACAATCTCTAAAGATCAAATCTAAGTTAATTAACCTTACCTTGAATCACTCAATCATATTAATTAGAAAACAATAATTGATTTTCAGAAAAATAGCTCAATCACATTAACCTTACCTGAACTCACAGATGGTAATCAATCTCCAAACAAAGGAAACAATACATCGAGGCGGGAGCAGTAAATAAACTCCCTTTCTTATGACATGTATATGATCTTCCCTTCCCTCTCCATTGTCAAACATTCTTGATTCTCGAGGCCGATGCTTGGGCTGGTCACTGGGTCGCGACGGTGCCGGAGGACGCGGATGGCGAGGCCGGGTGCCGCGGCACCGCGTTGGCCGCGGCCGGTGAAGGGGGCGAAGAAGGGCGGCTTCCCTGGCCCTGGCCGTGGCCGTGGCCCTGGGAGTTGGTGCGATGGAAGCGGCACTTGAAGGACCCCGACGTGGGTGGCCGGCGTGCAGACGCACTTGGAAGCGGGCCCGTAGCCCGGCCGGACGGCGCTGACGCCGACCCGGGCTGTTCGAGATATGCCCTAGAGGCAATCATGTATGATGATATTTCCTATGTGTTTATGAATAAAGATAGTCCTTGGACATTATCAATGATGTGTATCGGCAAGTACGTGACTTGTTTGTGGGACTATGCATTGTATGGTGACTGTCCTAAAAGGTCCATAGTCGAAAGGGTTGTGTGAACACGCAGCCGACTAGACTAGCATATGACACGGTCGATGGCTTGGTCTCACTGGCCATGGAGCATTGGATGCTAACCGGATAATATGGACTTGGAAAGGTCTGGTCGGATTCGACGTAGTCGGATCCGAGTCGAGATAAGGTCCGAGTCGGACAGACCCAACTATGAGACGCAACGATATGTCATCTGTGAGTCTCTAGTACAACATACGTTCTATGTCCTAAGACCTGAGCTGACGCATGTACTCGGGATGGTGACAGACTTGCTTTGGGCCGACCAAACGCTACTCCGTGACTGGGTAGTTACAAAGGTAGGTTTCGGGTTTGTCCAGTCCCATGCTGTGAGACATGGTCGACCAAGATGGGATTTGCCCCTCCGATCAGGAGAGATATACTCTGGGCCCCTTGTGTGATCCGACCAGGATAAGCATGGCCATGTAACAGGGATTATGAGATAATCCGGTTTGTGGTCGGTATCACTGGAATGAGAAAGAGGTCGGGCTAGCACAAGGATGACAGTCTCGCCTTGAGCCCGACAACATATATAGTTAGGCAAAGGGAATAGAAATGTGACACGTTGTACAGGTTTGCCTAACCAGCTTCATAGTCTACTTGGTGGTCGGCACGCCTTGCTAGAGGCCGCTACCAACCGTGTAACTCGGAGGTGATCCGAACTACGTCCAAGCCGACTTAAACCTAAGGGGTCGCGCGCTTAAGGGAAGGAACCTACGAGGTCGGATATGAGGACACTGGTCGGATGTGATCCGATCTGTATTCGGATTGTGGCCGAGTAGACTTATGGGCTTTAGGGTCCGTGCAAGGCCCAAGTGTTGAGCCCGCGACGGATGCCTATATAAAGTGGAGGTGCGGCACACTCATGCGGTTGATCGCTTCGGTGCTGCGACTAGGGTTTGCATGTGTTGCGAATAGCCACCTCCACTCACCGCGGACTGTGTGATCGGACCTAGCAGTCCGCCGCACGGTGTTCCTCCTGCACGTGCGGATACCGTTAGAGGCGGTGCACTTGTGCCGCTCCGACGAACTTGTACGTGGGATCGGACGACCGGCTGTTCGAGGGAGATCGGACGAGGAGGAGACGATCCACGCGGACGCGCTGCCCCAACTCTTCTTCCGATGCACGGCACTGCGCGTCTAGTTGTAACAAACTGTGATCCATCTTTCGTAGCATGTTCTTGGTTGTTCTGCGCGTAGGAAATTTTAATTTGCAGTCGACGCACCCTACCGTAGAAATCAACAGTGGTATCAGAGCCTCTGCTATAGGATTTGGATTCAGATCATATGCATATTAGATATGTGGAGGCGGCAGATGAGATCTGTTGTCGTTGATAAGATTGGCTATGTTCACGGTTGATGTGATCAACTGCACATGGGGATCGTTGAGGCTATGTTTTCTGTCAATCGGGATCAATGAGGTCGTGACACGATCTACCCCTACCAGTCGGTCATCCGCCATCGGGGTTAACAGTGAAACGTAAATCCGAATCGGATTCGCGATGATCGATATGATTGGTCAGATCAGAAAATTCGGCGTGAACGGAGTTCAGATGCACAAGTCGGACCCCGCCCGCTAACCAGCTAGCGGGACCACCGTGTGCGTAGCGCCATGTATTTCGTACCCGACACACAAACTGGTAGAATGCGATTCTATGCATAACTTTGTTTTGCAGGTTTGATGTGAATAGTATGGCTCATGTGTATGTGATGCATGTGTGTAATTTATACGTGGCCTGCCTGTCATGTTTGTCAGCCGGCAAGAGCCAAAGTGTTGTCATTATATTGTATAACGACTTGCGTGTCGACTTGTGATTCTCTATGTAAAATTCATTACTAGTTGTAGTAGTTGGATAATAGAGATCAGGTTGGTGGCTTGGCGTCCCGGCGTGACAAATAAGATGGAGTTCCTAGATGGTCATCGGAGTCGGAGCCGACCTGGAAGAACGTCCATGAAGGAGCCATACTATTTCACAATATGTGTTTATTTGTGATTGTTGTGCTTCTTTGTTTCTATGCATGTTAGAATGGTAGAAAGATCCCTCATGAATATCAAGCGAATTGCCATCCCCGTTGTTGCACCTTCACACGTCAAGTATATCTAGTAGTGGGCTCATAAAATTGGGGTGCTGCTGGATGTCCTTGAACTAAAGGGTTCGTGTCGGACACAGACATGCACTGCATCATGTTAACTTGACAAGGCTATCAAAGCGGTTTTGGGCCTTGTGACAAAGAAGGTTGGGAGCCGGGGTATGAGATACCTTCCCGACATATAGGAGTCGTATAGAGATACGATTAGCAAGGAGTTGCTTACCAGATAGGTATGTTGGCTAGCAGTGATGCTAAAGCTCACTAGTCGCATGCGCTAGTCGGATCCTGAATCACTGAGAGTTTGCGGAGGGATGCTGACTTCAGTGGGAGTATTTCTGTTTAGGCTAAAATTACTCTACTTAAACACATCGCTTAGTGATTGCATATTTTCTGTTGTAGATCAATGGCACCACCTGCTCAACCCAACTTTGCATTGAAATCAATTCTGGAAAAGGATAAACTGAATGGAACAAACTTTACCACCTGGTATAGAAATCTGAGAATTGTTCTCAAGCATGATAAAAAGGAACATGTTCTAGAGGATCCACTTCCAGAGGAACCTGCCGATAATGCTAATGCCACAACTAAGAATGCCTACCAGAAACTCATTGATGAATCAACGGAGATCAGCTGTCTGATGCTGGCTTGTATGGAGCCCGATTTGCAACAGCATTTCGAAAATGTTGAGGCTTACGATATGATCGAGAGTCTCAAGAGCATGTTTCAGACACAGGCTAGGACCAAGAGGTTCAACGTCTGGCGATCCTTGATGGATTGCAAGCTGAAGGAAGGTGATCCACTGAGCCCACATGTGATCAAGATGATCGGATATGTGCAAGCTTTGGATCGTTTGGGCTTCCCGCTCTTGGATGAGCTGGCTACTGATACTGTTATGGGTTCTCTTCCGCCCAGCTATGGGACGTTCATCTCGAACTATCATATGCATGGCATGGATAAGAAGCTCACTGAATTGCATGGGATGCTCAAAGTGGCAGAGCAGGATATTAAGAAAGGCACGCATCAAGTGTTGATGGTGTAGAAATCGGCTAAGTTCAAGAAGAGTTGGTCCAAGAAAAAGGCTAAGGCAAAGGGCACGGAGACGGTAACCTCTGCCGCTGCACCGAAGTCTGGACCAGACTTGAAGACCATTTGCTTTCACTACAAGGAGACCGGTCACTTGAAGAGGAACTGTAGCAAGTGGCTTGCAGAGCATGGCAAGAAGGCCGGAAATGCTTCTTCAGACAAAGGTACACTTGTTGCATATGTTATAGACATTTACCTTGCTGACATACCTAGTAGCTCTTGGGTATTTGATACCGGATCGGTTGTTCATATTTGCAACTCGATGCAGGGGCTAGTAAGAACTAGGCGTGTAGCACAAGGGGAGATTGACATAGGGTCGGCAACAAAGCAAGAGTTGCTGCGTTGGAGGTCGGCACGATGCAGCGCCATCTTCCTTCCGGATTCATTATGGAATTGAATAATTGTTATTACATTCCTGCACTTAGTCAGAACATTATTTCTGCCTCATGTTTGATGAGTCAAGGTTATGAATTCAATTTAAAGGACAATGGTTGTTTGATATTTTTGAATGGTATGTTCCACGGCTATGCACCCATTGTTGATGGGCTATTTATATTGAATCTAGAACAGGAACCGGTCTATAACGTGAATGTCAAGAGGCATAAGCCTAATGAGATAAATCCGACATACTTCTGGCATTGCCGGCTTGGACACATTAGTCTGAAACGCATGAAGAAGCTCCATGATGATGGGCTCCTAACTTCGTCCGACTTCAGGTCGTTCGAGACATGTGAATCATGCTTGCTCGGCAAGATGACTAAGTCTCCTTTCGCAAAGAGTTGCGAGAGGGCGTCTAAGCTATTGGAACTCATACATAGTGATGTGTGTGGTCCAATGAGCACAACTGCCAGAGCTGGCTATAAGTACTTCGTGACTTTTACCGACGACTTGAGTAGATATGGATATATCTATTTAATGAGGCACAAGTCGGAGACTTTTGAAAGTTCAAAGAGTTTCAGAACGAGGTTGAGAATCAGCTCGAAAAGACTATAAAGCTTCTGCGATCTGATCGTGGAGGTGAGTACATGAGCCAGGAGTTTGATGATCATCTGAAAAGTCGAGGTATAGTACCTCATCTCACACCTCCGGGTACGCCACAAAGAAACGGCGTGTCGGAACGAAGGAATAGGACCTTGTTGGACATGGTCTGGTCTATGATGAACAAATCGGATTTACCCTTGTCATTCTGGGGATACGCTCTAGAAACAGCAGCTTTCACACTTAACAGGGTACCATCAAAATCCGTAGACAAGACACCACATGAGATGTGGACCGGGAAAAGTCCCAGTTTGTCTTTTCTAAAGATTTGGGGTTGTGAAGCATTTGTCAAGCGACTTATGTCAGACAAGCTTACACCTAAATTGGATAAATGCATATTCGTGGGATATCCGAGGGAAACCTTGGGATATAGCTTCTACAACCGGGAAGAGAACAAAGTGTTTGTTGCTCGGAACTGGGTTTTCCTTGAGAAAGAGTTTCTCAGTCGGGAGGCCAGTGGGAGGACGGTTCGACTCGAAGAAATTCGAGGACCACTCGGGGACGGCTCGGCTGGTGATGAGATCATACCGGAGTCAGTCAGGGAACCTGTAGTGGAAGCGGCACCGGAACCACGGAGGTCGGAAAGATTGCGCAGGGTGCGTGATGTATTGTTGCTAGAAAGCGACGAGTCGACCATGTATGCGGAAGTGATGGTGAGCCCAGATTCCGAGGCATGGCTGGAGGCCATGAGATCCGAGTTAAAGTCCATGAATGAGAATCAAGTCTGGGACTTGGTTGATCCGTCGCCTGGCGTAACGGCCATTGGTTGCAAATGGGTCTTTAAGAAGAAAACCGATGTGGATGGAAATGTTCAGATCCACAAAGCTCGGCTTGTCGCTAAAGGTTATGGACAAGTTCAGGGAATTGACTACGACGAGACTTACTCGCCGGTAGCGATGCTGAAATCGGTGAGGATCGTACTAGCTATAGCTGCATATTTCGATTACGAGATATGGCAGATGGATGTCAAAACGGCTTTCCTTCATGGAAATTTAACTGAGGACGTGTATATGATACAGCCCGAGGGTTTTGTCGATCCGACTAGCACTAGTAAGGTATGCAAGCTCAAGAGATCCATTTATGGGTTGAAGCAAGCATCTCGGAGTTGGAACATTCGTTTTGATGAGGTTGTCACTGATCTCGGTTTCATCAAAAGCGAAGAAGACTCTTGTTTATACAAGAAGTTAAGTGGGAGCTCGATAGTGTTTTTGATCTTGTATGTGGATGACATATTGTTGATCGGGAACAATGTTTCAATGCTAAACTTGGTCAAGGAATCATTGAATAGCAAGTTTTCGATGAAAGACCTTGGTGAGGCAGTGTATATTTTAGGCATTAAGATCTATAGAGATAGATCGAGGAGGCTGCTTGGCTTAAGCCAGAGCACGTACATAGATAAAGTGTTGAAGCGGTTCAACATGAGTGAGGCGAAGAAAGGGTTCTTACCGCTCTCACATGGTATAAGGCTAAGAGAGACTCGGAGTCCTTCACATCTAATGAGCGAAGCAGGATGAGTAGGATTCTGTATGCCTCGACAATCGGATCCATCATGTATGACATGATATGTACAAGGCCTGATGTTGCTTTTGCAATAAGCCTAACAAGCAGATACTAGGACAACCCAGGTGAGAGTCACTGGGCAGCGGTAAAGACTATTTTGAAGTACCTGAAAAGGACTAAAGAGATGTTCCTAGTTTATGGAGGTGAGGAAGAGCTCGTCGTAAGGGGTTACGCCGATGCTAGTTTCCAAACCGACAGAGATGATTGTCGATCACAGTCCGGATTCGTGTACGTCCTGAACGGAGGAGCAGTGCCCTGGATGAGTTCCAAGCAGGATACGGTGGCCGATTCTACCACAGAAGTTGAATACATTGCGGCTTGTGAAGCTGCAAAGGAAGGTGTTTGGATCCGGCATTTTCTGGATGATCTTGGTATTTTCCCAGCCTCGGTGAAACCATTGGACCTTTATTGTGATAATTCTGATGCCATCGCACAAGCCAAGGAGCCGAGGAATCACCACAAGGTCAGACACATAGATCGGAAATATCACCTGATACGAAAGATCGTAAAGAATGGTGATGTAGAGTTATGCAAGATTCACACGGATGCAAATGTTGCAGATCCGTTGACTAAGCCGCTTCCACAACCCAAGCATGAAGGGCACGTTAGAGCTATGGGCATTCGATGTCTATTTGATTGACTCTAGTGCAAGTGGGAGACTGTTGGAGATATGCCCTAGAGGCAATCATGTATGATGATATTTCCTATGTGTTTATGAATAAAGATAGTCCTTGGACATTATCAATGATGTGTATCGGCAAGTACGTGACTTGTTTGTGGGACTATGCATTGTATGGTGACTGTCCTAAAAGGTCCATAGTCGAAAGGGCGGTGTGGACGTGCAGCCGACTAGACTAGTATATGACACGGTCGATGGCTTGGTCTCACTGGCCATGGAGCATTGGATGCTAACCGGATAATATGGACTTGGAAAGGTCTGGTCGGATTCGGCGTAGTCGGATCCGAGTCGAGATAAGGTCCGAGTTGGACAGACCCAACTATGAGACGCAGCGATATGTCATCTGTGAGTCTCTAGTACAACATACGTTCTATGTCCTAAGACCTGAGCTGACGCATGTACTCGGGATGGTGACAGACTTGCTTTGGGCCGACCAAACGCTACTCCATGACTGGGTAGTTACAAAGATAGGTTTCGGGTTTCTCCAGTCCCATGCTGCGAGACATGGTCGAGCAAGATGGGATTTGCCCCGCCGATCAGGAGAGATGTAATCTGGGCCCCTCGTGTGATCCGACCAGGATAAGCATGGCCATGCGACAGGGATTATGAGATAATCCGGTTTGTGGTCAGTATCACTGGAACGAGAAAGAGGTCGGGCTAGCACAAGGATGACAGTCTCGCCTTGAGCCCGACAACATATATCGTGAGGCAAAGGGAATAGAAGTGTGACACGTTGTACAGGTTCGCCTAACCAGTTTCATAGTCTGCTTGGTGGTCGGCACGTCTTTCTAGAGTCCGCTACCAACCGTGCAGCTAGAAGGTGATTCGAACTGCGTCCAAGCCGACTTGAACCTAAGGGGTCGCGCGCTTAAGGGAAGGAACCTATGAGGTCGGATACGAGGACACTGATCGGATGTGATCCTATCTGTATTCAGATTGTGGACGAGTAGACCTATGGGCTTTAGGGTCCGTGCAAGGCCCAAGTGTTGAGCCCGCGACGGACGCCTATATAAAGTGGAGGTGCGGCACACTCATGCGGTTGATGCTTCGGCGCTGCCACTAGGGTTTGCATGTGTTGCGAATAGCCACCTCCACTCGCCGCGGACTGTGTGATCGGACCTAGCAGTCCGCCGCACGGTGTTCCTCTTGCACACGCGGATACCTTTAGAGGCGGTGCACTTGTGCCGCTCCGGCGAACTTGTACGTGGGATCGGACGACCGGTTGTTCGAGGGAGATCGGACGAGGAGGAGACGATCAACGCGGACGCGCTGCCCCAACTCTTCTCCTGCTGCACGGCACTGCGCGTCTAAAGGTAACGAACTGTGATCCATCTTTCATAGCATGTTCTTGGTTGTTCTGCGCGTAGGAAATTTTAATTTGCAGTCGATGCACCCTACCGTAGAATTCAACACGAGCCACCTCCTCCGCGTATTCTTGGAGCTGTGGCTGGCCGATTTACATGAAATTAATTCTCTCAGTTGTGGTGGCAAATATAATACACATAATTCATATTGTTATGCACTAGTGCGCGCGTGTGTGTGAAATAGATGGATTATGGTCCCGTACCCAATAAGATGGATGTGTGTGTGTGTGTGTGTTAGAGAGAGAGGGGGGGAAAGGGGAGAGAGAGTGAGGAAGAGGGAGGGAGAGAGTGTGTGTGTGAGGATTTGATGATAAAAAAGTCGTCAATGTCACTTAATATGTATGAAAATATTAATATTGAATTCTTAAAGTTAATGTGGCCCCGTTGCAACGCATGGACGTTCTTCTAGTTTAGAGTAACAGGCTAATTTGGTTTGTGTCCATGGCTTCATGCCTGAGCACGACCGCATTGAGCTATATGAACAATGAATTTAACGGAATTAATATGTTTATTGGAAGAAGAAGCATTACTTGGTGCTCTTAAACTTTTAGTTAATTTGAGGAAGTGTAATTGTTGGAGTTATGGCAGATGCCACGGAGTGAATCAAAACTATTGGTTAAGATTACTTCTACCAGTATACTTCTTTCCAAGAATTTTAGTATCATATAACCCCGATCCACAAGCTCTCGTCGAGGCACCATTAGATTCATCAATGGGCATCTGTTCTTCATCACTTTATACGCTTTCACAAAATATTTCAACCATCTCCCTTCGCATTGATGCCTTGCAAAAAAACCATATATATGATTGAATAGCATTACCTGTATATAATTTATTTTAGTTAGAATAATGATAAAGAATAATATGAATGACTTTTGGATTTTCTTGGTTACGTGCTAACATGGTACGTAAAATATGATGCATACTTCGAAATAATAGTGGTTATTTTTAAATGATATTTCAAAATGAATAAAATTTGGATTTGAGCTACAAGCAACACCTGATTAAATATGAGTAGCTTTGAAATGTGTCAAAACAATTACCATAATCAAGCCTCATTTGAAAAATATATGGTCTGATAAATGTTTTCTGAACTTGGCTCAAAATTTCTCAAGTAACTCCTAAACAAAATACTCCCACTGATCCAAATTAATTGACGCAGCTCGAGTACATAACATGGATTGTACATGTGTATATATATTAAGTCAAATTTGCTTCCTCCCATGATACACATTTTTTCTTCCAGATAATTCACACAAGAAATGATTTTCAAAGACATCGATAGCCTTGAGAAGGTCAATCTTACTCTCTACCCTTAACAAGGCAGTAGATCACCTACCCGTTTGATCAATGTAAATGGATGGCCAATAATTGTTTGGGACCATCTTAAAACTTCTCAAGAAATATACAAACATGAAGCCAGAGGGTGTACACGTTTCGGGTGCATTGACAGATTTACCACAACATACACTCATTCAGTCCGATCAAAACTCGTTTGGACCATTTGGACCTATACCTTTAAAACAACGACCCTGATTTGCAGCATCGGTTGCAACACTCCACTAGACTTGACAAGGAGGTCACTGAAAGTTTGGTTGACACCCTCAGGGACAACCCCTGCTTGCAAACATTTTTACGCGTGTCGACCAAGCCGAGGATATGGAGGAGTATCCTGTCACTCTAGATACCGACCTAGGATGGACTATTTTGGACTATGTACTTTCTTGTGCCTTTGAGACAAACCACCAATTAATTGCTACCAGTAGTAGTTTTATTAACACCCCCCCCCCCCCCCCCCCCCCCCCCCGGGGTGTCGTCCTTCATGTGCGGCATGGGGGAGGCAGCCGTCCATCGCCAGCTCCTGCATTGCCGCCGCCAAAGGGCTGGCCGGCGAAGCCACGCCAGGCCCAGGGATGGTGGCGGCGGGGCGGACTCGTTCCCGTCTTGCCGTTGCATGCCGCTCCCCAACCCCTTGCCAAGATTCCATCGTGGCACGGCTCGAGAGACCTTCACTGGCTGCTGCAACCAGTCCGGCAAGTGACAGCACAACATCATCCTCGGTCGTTGTCCACGTGCGGCCCTGCCCGCCCTTCCCCTCCTCCTCCCCGATCCCATCTATGGCAGGGGCGAAAGGCTTGAGCGGTGGGCGCCTTCGTGCCGCGGTAGCATGCCTACTCGGTCTCAGGATGCTGGCCATCTGCCAGATCTGGCCCTAGCTGGTGGCATGCCGTACTAGGCTTGTGTTCAGTCGATTCCACCATGATCTGACGACCAGATGACGGCGGACGGCACGGGGTGCTGACGGCGGATGGGCATGTGGGGCTGCGGCGATGAGCTGGCCTTCTGCTTGTGTGGTGTCGACCAGCGACGCTGCGATCCTCTGTTGGTGGTGGTGATTTTGATCTGATCGGTTCGGTGGTGGTGTTAGTAGATTGTTTTGCAGTGACTTCCTACGGAACCACGACATCGAGATCATCGAAAAGACTTTGGGAGGTTTTATTTCTTGATCCGGTGGATGACTTCAGTTGTAGACACAAATTATGAACGGCGACTTAACGCAGAGGGATGGTTATGGAGTGGCGGCGGTCCAATTGTAGATGTTGGGATTGTGGAAAAGCGGTGGTGACAACACTGTTATTTCGATGTGCCGCGAGCACCCTGTCTCGAGCTCCGAGGCGAAAGCCTGGGTTAGACCTGAGTGGTTATACCTGGCAATGGCGACATTTTTTATGCCGTTACCTTGTTGGAGGCATTGTTCGGATATGCTTAGACTGATTCTTCAGGGTGAAAACTTTGATTCTGGCCTTTGTGGTTAGATTCGGTGACAGCGGCACTTGAATGTCCCTCCCTCCCTGAAGGCATTGTTGTCGAAGATCATCGTCATCCATGTGGTGTTTATGGTTAGTGCCGCTATGGTCTCAGTTCTAGTTGTTGATCGCTGATATGATCGCTTTGGGTTTTTTCTTCTTTTTTCCTCGTCTACGCATAGTTTTTGTCGTATGACTTTGCTAGTTACCGGTGCGTTTTCACATGTGGATTGGATCGGTTGTATGCATCCTTATTATGCAGAGGCTGGGTGTATGCTTATTGTGTTATCTATCCTCTCGATGCTTCATTTTAAGCCAATAAAATCCACTCTTCGCAAGAAAATATGCATTTTCTTGTGGGTTAGCACAGGCATCCTACTGGTATCTAAAAAAATCAGGTTTTAAAATTTTATTTACTATTTTTTTGAATTTTACTGTTCATACGAACGATGCATGTGAGTTGGAGACTATATAAACTCGATGTCCCCAGCCTCTTTTTACGGTAGAATAGAAGAAAGAAAAGTTGGTGTTGGGTGAGTGGATCTTGCACACACGCCCGTGAAGCGCCATACTACCACTGTCGCAATACTGCTTCAGAAAACCATGCCAGCCGAGCCCCACAGGTCGGACGGACAGAATACTGCGGCAGGGGCAGCTCTCTCGGCTTTGCTTGTTACACGCCGCCGAAGGCCCAGACTCAGAGGCTTGTTCCCACGCTGGACGTGGCAGCCACGGCCTGCCAAGCAGTGCCCACCGCCACCGCCTAAGCTCCCCCGTACCCCTTGACCCGGCCTCTGCCACCCAGCACGGCACAATCACTCACCCTCCCCTCTCTGCGCCACCTTACCCAAGCTCTCCTCCTGCCTTCCCCGCCCGCGCGCGCTCTCTCCTCGCCGGCGCCGCCCCGCGCCATGTCGTACAACAAGACCGCCTCCATCACCGCCGAGACCATAAACCCCAAGGTACCTGACGCTGACGGACGCCTCCCCCTCCTGCTTCTGCTCAAACTCTACTTGATTCTTCATCCATCCGGTGCTTGTTTTTTCCCCTCTCAAAGGTGAAGATCTTCGACTACGAGCCCTGCGGCGAGATCGCCAGGCACGCAGAGGTAACAAACTAACAAGAGCGCCACTGGCAGCTTCTACCTGCTGCATTTTGCGCTACATCCAAACTGTTCAAACGACGTAGCATTTGAGGAACGCGTCCGACTTTCAACTTTAATTTGGTAGTAGCATTTCAGTATGCCTCTGTGGCATTCTTCTGGTAGCCCCTGGATGAATCTGCCAAAGCACTGGCCTGAATGTAAAGGTTTCCTTTAATTTGGTATCCCTATCTTTGCGTGGTTATGATCCAGCGGTTGGAGCAGGAGATGGAGAAGAGCCCAGGTTCTCGCCCTTTCCCAGAGGTGCGTCTCTGTTTACCCATGTCTTCCATGTTTGGTCTCTCAATGTTCAATCCTGGCCTAAATTAACTAGTACTCCCTCCGTCCCAAAATAAGTGCCTCAATTACAAAGTTGAGGCACTTATTTTGGGACGGAGGGAGTACTCATTAATGACGGTGAATTGCTTTCTTGAAGATAATATACTGCAACCTTGGGAACCCTCAGGCTCTCGGGCAGCGACCGATAACGTTCTTTCGTGAGGTTAGAGTTCTTAATCACACACTCCAAAATACAACAAAATTCAGGCAAATAGGAATAATGCATTGCTGTCTTATGCCTAAAAAATGTCTGCCTTCAGGTTCTGTCTCTGTGTGACAATCCAGCTCTCCTGCACAGAGAAGAAACCCGTATGTTATTCAGGTTTGTTGGACTTAAGTAATACCTCAAGTCTGTTTACCAGATAGCAGCACGTCACTCACACTTGTTCAAAAGAAAAGCACAATCTTCAGCCATGGATGCATTTGCTTTCAGTTTTAGCAGAAAAGTTGGTATTTTACCATCTTTCGTTCGGCCAAACTGACCGATACTGTTTCAATATGCTATTACAGTCCATGTGCCATAAATAGAGCGCGCAAGATTATCGAGTCGATGCCCGGAAGAAACACCGGTGCATATACCAACAGTCAGGTAATTATATTGGAGTGCCCACTCAAGCCGTGTGATCTTTCGACCTCTGGGCAATCTGGTTTTGGTGTTGTCGTCTTGTCTGGCGATGATAAAAGAAAGTTTCCCATCTTATTCTGCGTTACGTCGTTGTAAACTCTTCTAACATGAGCAGGGAATCAGAAGTTTGCGCGAAGCAGTTGCAAGTGGAATCGCTGCAAGAGATGGTTTTCCATCAAGACCAGAAGACATCTTTCTGACGGACGGAGCGAGTTCAGCCGTACATACTACTCTGCACTCAACAGCTCCATCACATCACATGCACTTGGCCTATCTCACTATGCTAAATTGGGCTGCATTTCTCATTTCTTCGTTCCAGATTAATTTGAGTATGCAGATACTCATTAGGTCCCAAGAAGACGGCATTTTATGCCCTTTACCTGAATATCCATTATACTCGGCGTCCATTATACTTCATGGTGGGACTATGGTATGGTGCTAGCTTTATGAAACAATCGATCAGCATTTGCAAATTGCAATTCTTCAGAGTTACTTAACTTGTTCATTGCAACTTCTAGATCAAATAGCTGACATTTTTTCTTAAAAAATGTAAAATGGGAGTGCGTGTAAAAGGACTGCTCATTTTATTGCATGCAAGAAATGACCAAGTTACTGAATTTGATTTGTAGGTACCATACAATCTCAGCGAGGACGGTGATTGGGAGCTTGAGATTTTTGAAGTAAAGAGGTGCTTGGAGGAGGCACGCATCACAGGTTTGACTGTTCGGGCTATGGTCATCATAAACCCCGGAAATCCAACGGGACAGGTATGCAAACAGATATTTACGGTACCTTGCAATGCCATGAGTGTGAATGGGATAACATAAAAAAAAACATTAATCTACAAGGTTAGCAAAAATACGGCTGAAACTCAACATCTGCAAGCTCTGCTGTAGGTACTGTCTGTCACCAACCAGGAGGAGATAGTAGAATTTTGTCGGAAAGAAGGTTTGGTTATGCTTGCCGATGAGGTTTGCACTTGGTGAACTGCGGTAGTTTTGTGACGCGGACGCATGTGTAGACATCCTACATTATATGTAAATGTGTTTACAGGTATACCAAGACAATGTCTACGAGGAGGACAGGAAGTTCAATTCTTTCAAGAAAGTAGCCAGATCACTTGGGTATGACGAGAATGACATCTCCATAGTGTCATTTCATTCGGTCTCGATGGGTAAAGCTTTGTTCATCAGAAACACAGTTCATAGCCTCTGGAAAATAAGCCTTAGAGCAGAGACTAATGGGTTTTCTTTTTCATCATCTGAATTTGGCAGGGTACTCTGGAGAATGTGGCAGAAGGGGAGGCTACATGGAGATATGTGGTTTTGGAGATGATGTGATGGGTGAGATTCGCAAGGTGGCTTCTGTGACTCTTTGCCCCAACATAGGTGGTCAAATTCTTACTAGCCTTGCGATGGACCCACCGAAGGTTGGTTCGTCCTGCGTTTCTTGTGTTTGTTATAATTTATTATTAGTACATCTTATCCTGAAAGCATTATGCAGCTGCCATGCTTTTGCTGAAATACATGACAGCACCTAAAAAATGTCGTAATAATTTGTATAATTATTTTCAGCATTTTTTTTCTACTTGTTGACCTTTGCTGCAAGTTTCTTGGGCCGTTTTTATAATAAATATATTATTAATGCAAGATTATTCACACCATTCGCATACTTGTAATCAAAATTGATTGGATGAAGTTTTGGTGAGATTTTTGTTGTGGTTTTTAGATAAGAGGTTTGTGTCCTTGCAATATTAGTTGCCCCTTAACCCTTACTGCCCCAATTTTCTCACAAAAATTAACAAGAATTACATATGCACGTGTTTGTTCTTACCAAGCTCGTCTTGATATTTGCAGCTAGGAGATGGTTGTTTTGAGAATTTTATGGCTGAAAAGGAAGACATCCGTTTATCTTTGGCCAAGCGCGCAAAGGTATCCTCCTCCTGCATGCACATTGCCAACAACCACGCCATCTTTCTTCTTCCTCTATCAGAGGAATGCTGAAGATGAAGTGAGACACAAGTCTTTCATACCTTGTAAGTAATGAATACCGTGTGGCTGGCCCTCTTGTGCTCTTCACAGACCTTGGTGAACGCATTCAGCAGCCTGGAGGGAATAACCTGCAGCAAAGTAGAGGGTGCAATCTATGCCTTCCCACGGATCCACCTCCCTGCAGCGGCCATCAAGGCCGCCAAGACCGAGGGCATGTCCCCAGACACGTTCTACGCGTGCCGCCTTCTCGACGCCACCGGGATCGCCGTCGTCCCTGGCTCTGGATTTCACCAGGTCAGTCAGTCCATTTTTCCATTGTCGGGCCTGTGTCAAGTCTGAGTACTTTCTGAAGTTGTTTCCATGCACATGTACTATGTATGTACTCCCTCCGTCCCAAAATAGATGACTCAATTTTATACTAAAGTTAGTACAAAGTTGAGTCATCTATTTTGAAACGGAGAGAGTATGTTATAAGCTGTTGTTGGTTGCCTGACTCTGCTGGCCTTTGTTTGATCTTGGTGCAAACCGAATGACATGGACGCAACAAAGGTGTCTGGGCGCAACTGGGCCACCGGGGGATGGCACATCCGGTGCACCATCCTCCTCGGCGAGGACAAGATCAAGGCGATGATCGCGCGCCTCAAGGCCTTCCACGAGTCCTTCATGAACGAGTTCCGCGACCGGACCTGATGCACATCTGCAGGTCTGAAAACTGGCGGCGCTCTGTTCTCCGCTCCCTGTAAAATTAAGCTTGTGTTGTTGTAATAAATAAATAAACTTTGGGTGCGCAAACCTGGTGTATGTATGTACCGAGTGACTGCCTCCCTGTAGATTAACTTTGTGTTGTGTCAAAGAAGCATCCTGGAACATGTATTAGTAGTCTTACATTTTGCTCTTCTGGTGCTCCCTTATGAGTTCGCTAGGGATCGATAGTCGTTTGTCAAATGTTTCAAGAATTCAAACTCAGAGTGCAGATTCCACCGAATCTTCGAAGAATTCGGAGTAGAGTAAGCAGGGGCCAGACAAAATACAAGCAGTCTGGCGATGGAAACCGGGGATACAGATTAACTTATATCAACAGGTGCTTACACTGAATCTGGCCAACTACTGCAGTAAGTAGCCTCCCTGTGTTGTCGGTTGTTACACTTACATGCTATAAAAGACTTGAGCTCCTACACTGAACCAAATTAATGGGATAATACAGATCAACACTACAAAAGCCTCCCGCCTCTATCAGGCCTATACCCTACCACCGACGCATCACCCCGAAACCTAGGGCAGAGAGGCGAAAAAAGGAAAAGCAAGAAGAGGATTAAACATTCCGTGATATAGGCAGCACGGTATTCGCAAACCCATTTGCTACTTTCTGGGGCGGAGGAGGCTTCTTCTTGTAATTCGCTATACTACAATGCGGGCAGATGTATTCCAACCCGTCTGTCTTCGCGTAATCCTGCAAGGTAGAAGAAGACCCATCGTTAGCCGAGTTATCATGGAGAGGGGGTGGGGATCATAGAAGACAAGTTATTACCTTGAAAGTACCCAGCCCTTGCCGTCTATCACAGCCGAAATGAGCCCATTCGCCGCATAAACCGCAGTTCACCCAATCTCCAGGAGCGCTACTGAAATTATTATGTACAAAGATGGTGTTAGGTCTCACAGTGACAAACTTCAAATCCAAAGCAAACATAATGGCAGAAAGGATCGGACCTGTGACAAAGCAAACAGCATTCCCCATCCACGTCGTCATGTGATAGCTCATATTCCAGCAAGTAAGTCTCGTAGTGTCTTTTCAGTGTGTTCCCAACACCCTAAATATAGCAAAATTAGAACACGTTCAGCATTTCACTCACCAGCAGCAGTAAAGCTAACTTCCTATGAAGGGACCTAATAGAAGTGATCATGAAATTTCAGAGAAAAAATGAAGGTAGCAATTAATTGTTATCATGGAGACCAGATCAAAACTAAGCCAACACATGTTCAAAATTGAAATGGAAAAACACTTCTAGAAATGGCCGACAAGGTTGTTCCCTTGAACTTCAGCATTGATAACTAAAGGATATAACAAAATGCAATAATTCTATCTAAGCGAAGTGAATAGTGGGTACGTACAGTCATTCTATTTGTTACAGTGTGGTTTCGCATCTTCGAAAAGACTTGACCCTTCCAGTTTATACCATTGCCCACATAAAAGCCACCCCTGGACACCACCTGAAAAAACAAAAACCTTTGTCAGGGAGCAATGATTAACAAAATGCACATTTATTTGCACCTCTTTAATCATTAGAGTACACTGTAAGCAGAAGTGCAGAATTACCTCTTTGTACAAGTTATAGAGATCAAGGCGCTTTGCATTAAGGACTGCATCAGGAAATTCAGCTAGACCTCCATGAGGAACAAGTCGATGGTGGCCCCTCTGAATTAAAAATTGCATGACATCCTTCAGAAAGTCCTCCTGCAAAAGGTCAAAGAACAGACCCATTATTCTAGCTTGGTGTAGTGGTCTTAGTATAGAGACATTTCGTTCTCATCAAGCTCAAAGAAGCATACCTCGGAGCACACTTGGATAGGCAACCGATCACACCCATGTTTCTTCATGGGAAGAGGATTCAGCTGAATGATCGATTGAGCATGAGATGGCCCTGAAGTTGATTTCCTATGCGCTGCTGTAGAAGCAGGTGCTGAATTATGGTGCTTAACAGGTGGAGCAACTGGCAAGTTTGGCTTGGCCTGACTAGTTTCGTGAACGTTAGCTTCAGGGAAACCCATAAAAGGGTGCATTTGCTGCTGTCGAGAGTGAGGAATAGGCCTCATAGTTGCAGGCTTCAATTTTCCCTTGAAGGATGTCAGTGAGGAAGGTCCTTCAACTGGAGCTTTCCTGTCCTCTGAAGTTCCATTCACACCTAACAAATTTGATTTTGATTCTGAACCCGTCTTTGCTCTGTCCTTCGTAAGGGAGGCTGACCATCTTGGCAGATGAAAATATGGGCCACTTTCACCGGCTGAATCTTTCCGTTGACCGGTGCAGAAGAAAAGAAGGCGGTCTGCATCTTGCCTCTCGAATGAAGCAACAGGAGTAGCATTTACGCAACCAACTCCAAGTGCAACTAGGCTCCTATATGAAATTTCTGGTGCTAGATGCTTCAAAACCTAAATTCCAGAAAATAATGTTCAGTCATCAGATATAGACGAAAATTGATTCATATGTAAACAACTCAGGCGTGAGGCATAAAAAAAAGGTCATAAGGAGTCCACATAATAGGAGCATTAGAAGTAGCAAACTGAATCACATGCATAGACAATACAAATAGAAGTAACCAAGCAATGACAGATAATGCACACATCAGCACACCATAGAATTCAAATTTGTTGCATATCTGTTGCATTCAATCTATTAAACCAACCTGTGCTGCCCACTTAGGAAGGGTCATCCAGACTTCAAAGGTAGAAGCACCACAAGCTGTGGACAGAGAAGTGAAAGGCTCGGTCGATGAGAGCTTATCCTCGCTGTTCGGTAGAGCACGGACTAGCTGGCTCTTCTCGATGAGTTCATTTTTTATGTGGCTTTCTAGAAGCTGCAGACATAGTAAGCACCATATGAGTTTGTGTGGTCAAGTCAAGAAAAGTCTCAAGTATGGGATAATCTGTACCTGGTCATCAAAACAAGTTTGTGCACTCCCAGAAACAAGAAGTGACACATGAGAAGAGCTGCAAGTAGTCATATCACAACGCATGGTAACCATTCCACGTGGTACAGACGCTGCTTCAAGAGGCGGTGGAGAAGCACTGCCACATATGAGAACACCCGATCAGTTTCTGCTTTACCCACAAAGGAATCTTTGACGAAGATAAAGTTGGCAGCAGTAAAAAAAACTGCAGATGAAAAGACTTCTTGCACAGGGTGACCCCAATATTTACAAAGGAACTAGTACACATGTACTTTTAGTTAGCAACTCTACCAACAAAGGCTCACCGATTCATTTTAACAATAATCTACTTGTCCCCTCCCTCTCTTTCATTTAGTAATAATAAGCAACAATAGTTAAGAGCTAGCTGAGAATACATAATGTATAGCAAATAAACTTGACTCAGCACTCTACAGGAAGGTTATCAAGTAAGAATTCTCAACCCCAACAGACAGAAAATCAACACACCTGATTCGGTTCTGAAGTTTACTTCCACGAATCTGTCCAAAACAGAATCAAACGTTACATAGAGCTATTAGTACTACATATGGAAAGTATAGTGAAACAAACAGAATTACAGTAGTGGCACAAAGATTGATAGATAAGAGTTAGCTGAACAAATCCTGGAGCATCTAAGATTAGCACATTTGTTTTATTTGGTCCCTTGTTTTATTTGTGCATCCATGTGTTTACCGACAAGTAGTAAAAGAAATAGCTAAATAGTACGGTGTTTTTGGATGTGTGTCGATCATAACATCAAAATGCAATCTGGTTTTGCCGCTTCACATATAAGACAAAAGGATGCATCTTCTTACTAGTCTTGTTGTTTTGTGTACAAATTGAATGAACTCAAGCTGTGTATCTAGTATTTCATTTAGGTGCAGTGTTTGGTGCCGCACATCATGATGGATTTTATTTTTATGTAGTCCTTGCTTGTAACCATTGTCCAGTGAGGAGTGTAGCTTCTTCTGGCTCTTGAAACAAGAGCATAAATGTTTTGAGCAAGAGTGTAAATGTGATAACATCCATGTAATTGAGAAAACAGATTTGACAAAATGTAACCTAGTCAAATCATACTTCTGTAAACAAGATTCCTTAGATTGTCATGAAGGTTGTTGTTAGAATTGTAATACCACGTTTTTTTTTTCTTTAGCAAATAGTTGAACATTTGTTCCATGACTCAGAAATCATGTTTATTCCATACATAGAAGGACGTGGAGGATAATATGTATTGTTGAACTACAATGCTTTACTCCATACTTCGATATTTAGAAGAGCATTCAGACCATCTTCTAATGAGCCCAGCAAACAAGAGTCCTGCACAAGAATAGAGATGAAATTAAGACATAGTTGAATCGAGTAACAAACATATGCAAGAGATGTGGATAATCCGTACGTCTAATAGATCGAAGCTTACCAGCGCGCTTGGTACTCCGCAGAGAAGAAATTTCATGTTGATGTCATCATCATATATTTTTATAGCTGGGGAAACTTCAGAAGAAGAACCCTCTTCCTCACCCATTTCATTCTCGGGAGTGACTACATTTACCTTTGGGGCATCCCCAAGTAGACGAGGGCCGAGTTTAACACTTTGAACATGGTTGTTTCTTACACAGTATAGTCGAAAGGATGCATGAGCAAGCTGAAAGGAATCCCATGTATGGCTCACCGAACTACATTCAAGCATAAACAGATTGTTACATGTCTTGTTACATGTCATTGACATATGATGCTAATGAAAGGTGAAAAGGGGGTGGCAGTACCTTTGAACTACCGACAACAATGCATTGCGAAAATGGGATGCTGCATAAGATGAAAATGAATTTCTCCAGTATATTACATATGGAATACCCTGAAATGAAACAACCAGCATCAATGATTTAGCAAATTACAATATTGTATAACTAAAATAAAGTGATTTTTTTGTGGAACTTAAGACATGTTACTAGATACTTCTGTGTGCAACCTTTCCAACGACACTCAGAGAAATGGACAATGGGACTCTAGTTGCTTGGGCAAAATATTGCAAAGACTAATATGTTTACCTTTGAGTGAACTGCTTGGGCAAGTTTTTCACCAATAGGAACCTCCAGATAAACCTGTGTTATAACCAAGCCGCAGTGTTAACATCACCCACACACAGACAAAAAGAATCAAGAGAATCTGATACAAACTACAGTAGCACAAGCAAAGAAAATCCAAAGCAGTATGGAGAGGAAATCTGCCTGTGAAAACATAATAGCTAATATGTACATCATGCAATGAAATGGAGAAGACATTAGCTACCCTAGTGGCATGGGCAGTCTTAGACAAACTGTCTTATTGCAGTTATGGAACTAGAATCAACAACAACAACAACAACAACAACAACAACAAAGCCTTTCAGTCCCAAACAAGTTGGGATAGATTAGTTATGGAATTAGAATGTTAACTCCAAAACATGTCAGCGAGTATCATGCAACTAGGAACTCAATTCCATCAACAGCTAACAGCACTGCAACTTGAACTTGCCGCCACCACTCAACCAAGGAATAAATAGCATTGCAGACAGTTGAGAGAAAATTTCTGCGCTTACAATTGTGGGGAACGGCGGGCTGATGAGACAGACAAACGACTGCGGGTCAGACATGTCGGCGTCCCCCCAGACGAGCGAACCAATCTCCTCATCTTCCAGCTGCTGGCCCTGGATGTAGAAGAAGTTGGGCTGCACCAGCTGCTGCGCCTCGAGGAACTGCTCCGGCGTTGGATTGACCAGCGTGTGCACCTGCATCGAAAAGCCCCCTTCCATGTGAGCTACCAAGCAAAATCCTTGCATCCCCAGGCGCAACAAAGTGAGGACGCTACTAACTGACCTCCAACCTCCCAGCCGAGCTGAGCTCGGGAAACGGATAGGACGGCCGCAGCCGCTTCGCCTCCGGCCCCGACCTCCCCGGCGGCGCACGCTGCTGCTGCTGCTGCTTATCGGCGTGCTTGCCGCAGAGCACCGCGAGTAGCACGCAGCTCCGTGACAAGCTCTGGATTTGCGACATGGCCGCAAGCAAAAACTCCCAGCAAAGACCCAGAAATTAACCTCGGGGGGCGTCACTTCATGGAACCCTGCAACGGCGAAACACAAGGGGGGATCAGACCACAAATCCCCCGAAAAATCCGACCAAATCTGAGGCACGAACCGTCGAATCGGCGCGAGAAACATACCAGGAGACGGATTCTGGCGGCCGAATCGGGGGCCGGCGGTGCGGGCGGGCGGGCGGGCGAAATCGAGGACGGGCGCCCCGGATCCGGGCTGGTGACGGCGGAGGGGGGAGGATTGGATTCGGGGGGCGCAAAGGAGGATAACGAAAGAGTAAAGCGTGGGGGAGAAGAGGAAGACGAGGAGGGAGGAGCCCTAATGAGAATCGCGGAAATAGCTCCCTCTCTCTCACAGCGCAAAGGCAAATCCCACTCCTGGAACAATAAAAAAGAAGCGTACTAGTTGTGGTGGTGGGGAATTGGACGCGAGCCCAACCCAGCAGCAGCAGCCCCCGCCCATCCCGATCGAGCCCGCCCGATGAACGGATGAATCCAAGGAACCTCCAAGAAAGAAAGAAAGAAAGAAAGAAAGAAAGAAGCCGACCAAACTGGGATGAGAATCACGCGGGGATTCGCGGATTAGGCAGCGGCAGCAGCCTGATTAGCAGCAACCACCAACCCGGGGCTGCCTGCCAATAATAATTATCGCGGAGCCGCAAACAAAACAAACCGGAGGGGAGAACAGTAGGGGAGGGCGAGGCGTCCCCCGTCAAAGATTGGATTTTGACGGCTCGGGCGGGCAGTGGGGACTTTTTCTTTCTCTATCCCTTCCCTTCCATTTGGGATGCATCTAATCTGCCCGCGCTTCCTCCGTCGATGATGATGCTGCGGCCGCCTGGTGCGTTGATGTTGTTGTTCTCTTGGCGCTTTTCGTTTTCTCTGCCGCTGCTGCCTCCTCATTACTGCTCGGTGCGACGGAAAGGAAAAACAGAAAACTTAAAAAGATTAGATTGGAATTAGACGGGATTTCGGGAATGGGATTGGGGGATTTCTTTTGTGTTTCCGGCTGCCCCGATCGGGTGGATGCTGCTGCTTTTTGTTTTGGTTTTGGTCTTGGCCTTGGTCTTGGTAGGGTAGAGGAAGTCGTAGTATGTATTTGATCGCCATCGGATCGGGGTGGAGTCTGTGCTGGAGGCGTGGTGCAGCGTACGATGGGACTCCCCTCCTCGGCTGCTGGCTGCGACGTTGGGTTCGTGCTTGCGTGGTTGTTCGTGGCGTGGGGAGGAGAGGACCCGTTTGATCCGTTTCGCCCAATGTCCGTCCCGGACGATGGAGCGAGCGGGCGGGCAGGCACGGCTCACGTGTGCTGCTCTGCTCTCTGTCTCTGCGCACTGTGGGTCCCATCATAGGAGAAGCTTGTGATTTGTCTCCTGCCACATATACATGGGGTGGGCCCACTAGCAGCCCATGTGCTCTTCTGGAGTTTTGCATGTCTTATCTTCTGCTTGTAGAAAACCAAGTCGATGATGATGATGGTATGTTTGTCATCCTGCAATATAGACCGTCTGATATATATCTAATGGATAGAAAGCAAATTATGATAATTTTGCAAAACAATACCCGCACCTCTCTCCATATTTGCAGATAAGGTCTTCCATCATTCATCCTTATCTCCCACAACCTTATTGTTGAGCAACTAAAAAAGAAAGCCTCTGGAACAATCTGGCATGGTGGCCGCTGACGGCGTCGTCCATCCACATGCCTCCGCTCAGTCCAACCACCAACCACCACCACGTCCCACTCCTCCTCACCTTATCTCTCCTCTTTCTCGTCTCCCCCACTCCGCATAGTTTGAGGTGTTGGGACACGGACGGTGCCGTCGACGTGCTTGTGGAGGTCAGTGTCGGAGAGGATCTGCATCAATGGTGTACGTGCTGAGTTATATAAACATGCCGATGTCGTTAGTTTTTACACATGGGATTACTCCTGCATGGGTCAATCACAATAGATGTTTTGTAAAATAAATGCATCTTGGTGTCCGTGCAATGCACGGGCATCTTGCTAGTTCGTAAAAAAAATTGTGTGGATGTTGTAAAAAAATATCCAAATTTCGTTGGAAAAATTCTGCAAAAAACAAAATGCTTTGTCAGACAAAATATGATGTGGATATTAGTCATTTTGCGTCTCGTGTTTTTTTTTGGAATTCACATTGGCTATTACATTTTCTTTTTCTCTTTTGCATTTATGGTAGTTTGCAGATATGATTGCCAATTCGTAGTCAAATTCGAATATGCAGTGTGCTTGGTAGATATACTAAATTATTAACCCGTGAGTTTTCCTGAGGCACCGTTTGGACATAGACATTGGAGGGCTTGGTCGCATTGGTTCCAAATGTCAGGTATCCCAGGACATTGTATCGAGTTTCAAGGCCAATTTTGTTGTTTGGTTGCTTGCGTGAAACATTGGTAGTTTGAATCAAACGAGCACCATTCCCAACTTATGTTTGGATGTAAAAAAATTTGAATTGTGCATCATTGAATTCTTCTTCTTTTTCCTCTCCTGGTTATCCGCACTGCTCGGCTTTTCCCCTTAGCTGTTCACCCTCACCCCGTCACCCCTACGCCAACAGCAAAAAGTAGTGATGGTCGGCAGTGCCGAGAGGAGAAGTTTGGGAGTGGCGGCGGAGTCGAGCGAGATCGGTGGTATCGACTCCCGAAGGGAGTAGCGATAGTGATGACGCTTAGACAAAGCAGTTATTGCAGTTGTAGCGCGAAGAGGTCATGAGCTCTCCTCTTCCATGTGTTTCTCTCTCCCTTAGACTAGTCACAGTGAAGAGTAACTTACACTACTAACGTACACACTATCCTAGACTATATTACTACCTTCATAGTGGGTACTAACATATGTGTAGTGTCATGCAAAGCTTCATTTATTAGGGGGAAAAGTCCAAAACAAATCTTGATCTTGTAGGCGCTAGCGAAATCGAACCCCGAAGTCCAAATCCCTGAAATTGTCACTCTCAACTCACTAATCCCGGTCTAATTTGGACCCTGACAGGGTTTGCAGTTAAAAAACGGTGACGTGGCTGGGATTTTACTTAGTGGTGGGCCAGCGATGTAAGTGTTGACCGTTCTGCTTATAATCGTTGGGGAATTGGGGAACGAAATCAAATCGTGATTGGTTAGCGAGAGCGAGGGCAGAGGCGATTGGGGATTCCACGGCGGGAGCGGCGGCGTGATGTGGTCTTCGAGCTCTTCTGTGGTTCCTCCGCTCCTCCGCTCCTCCACTCGTCCTCCTAACCGGCCTCCGCTCGTCCTCCTCCCCGCCCGCGGCGATGTCGAGGAGCCCCACGGCGGCGGCGGCAGCGGGCATGGGGTAAGCGGGGCGGCGCAGGAGCGGGAAGCCGGAGGCCGCTGCAGCGGCCTGCGAGATGTCGGCGGCGACAACGATGCTGAAGACATAGAGGCTGAAGAGCAGGTGCACCGTGGCGCTGATGCCGAGCTCCACCAGGCCGAAGATGAACCTCGCCATCGTCCTTCCCTCTGGATTTGAGAGACGAGGTTTGGAAGCTGAAGGGAGAAGGCAATGACTGCAAATGCAACCACAGTTGGGAGGGCAATTTCTGAAGACGCAACCACAGTTGGGAGGGCAATTTTTGAAGATGCAACCACAGTCGGAACTGAAGAAGAAGAATGCAGAAGTAGTGACTTGAGAGCTTTATGTATGCAGTGTATGCAGTTTTATGTACTCAGTGTATCCACTTTTATGCAGTGTTTGAACAAACCGTGGTTTGTACAATTTATTCTAAGTTGAATGTACGAAAATGCTTTTCATATCTGTCAATTGAGCAAAAAAAATTGACATGACCATGGCAGAACATAACACATTTTTCAGCCATTTAATGGAGGTACACACCAAACATATAGCAAATTTGAGAGTACACACAAAATATATAGCAAATATGTCTGGCAATTATAAGTAGATATCATATGCAACATCAAATCCATGTTTGCAATAGATTACAAAAGCTGATGCCGTTGAAGGTTTGCGACATTACATAGCCTTAATGTTTGCATAATACTTGGCACCATTACACATTGCCACTAGCAGTAAAGAACTTGAAGCTAGGAAGGGATGATGCAGGTGCTCTCTTTGTCTTCTTTGTTGTGTCACCATGTGTCCAAGCAGATGTTCCAGCTGTTGTCCTTCTTGGAGGCTTAAATGTGGATGCTCCAGCAGATGTTCCAGCTGCTATCTTCTTGGACCTTGCTGGTGCAGTTAGCGGTGCATTTGATCTTGATGCTGCAGTTTGGGTTGCTTTTGACCTTGCTGTTGCAGTTGGTGCTGCATTTGACCTTGCTGCTGAAGTTGGTGGTGCAGTTGGTGTTGAATGTTGTGTTGATGATTCACCAGGTTGCTACAAGCACAAAAATGAAGATATATTAAACTCCAGATAAATTAAATTCGAGATAAATCACTAGAAATCATGTAAATTCAGTAGAGGCATGCTAAATTACATATGATGCCTTCCTTTTTTTGTAGTCTTCACAAGGTGCGCATTCTTCTTCTTGCCTCTGTCTAGGTTTTTCTTGCAACCTCCCTTGTTGTGGCCAGTGTTATGGCACAATGAGCAAGTAATTATAGTGCCATGCTTGCTCATTTTGTTGGTAGGCTTCGGTTTTTCAGTTTCTTCCCTCTTCCTGGCATTTTCCTTTGGCCTGCCTGGCATTCGCACATAACCTGGAGCTTGAGGCCTAGGCTTGGCAGAAATTTGGCCACAGTTCGTCACCTTCTACAGGCTCTAGACAATGCTCATATATGCTGTTGAAGGTATCAACTGAGTAACAAGGATCAATATAATCTTCCACAAGTTTCTTACACTTGTAGATAGCAGTAACTGCATGAGAACATGGCACACGTGCTAACTGAAAACAATCACATGAGCATGTCCTATTTTCAAGGCTCAGTGTGTACTGCCTTCTCCCAGTTAAAAGCTTCACTTCAAAGGTGTCTTTGCCATTCCAGAGCACCTCCATGAACTGTGTCCTTGCTATGCTGCTCTTCAATTTCTTAAATATGCTTGGGCATACTTTCCCATGGAACTTCGCACCTTTCTCCCTTTGTTCCTGAATTCTACTAAATATTTTCTTTCTGATCTTCTCTTGCATAGAAATCAAAGGATAAAACCTGGCATTAATGAGTGCATGATTAAAACTTTCACACAAGTTGTTGTCAGCTGACTCACAGTTGGCACCAACTGCAAAAAAAGCTCTAGCCCAGTGTCTCGGCTCTGTTCTCATCATGTCCTGGACACCCTCTAGTGTCAATTGTGCAAGCTTTGCTTTATAGTAGTTGAAGTCTTGTTTGTTGGATGCTTTAGCCACTGCCCAGAACTTTTTCTGCCAGTCATGCGTCATATGCTTCTTCCGCCAATTCGCATAGATATGTCGAGCACACATCCTATGCTCTGCATTTGGTAGATAATCTGCCATGGCATTAATAAGACCCTTCTGCTGATCAGAAATGAAGACCCACCCTTCTCCATTATTGTTGATGTGTCTATATCTTTGATAAGCAACCCAATGAACCACTTCCAACTCTCATTTGTTTCCTGCTCCACGACTGCCCAAGCCACTGGATACATCTGGTTATTGGCATCTCGGGCAATGGCACATAACAACTCTCCTTTGACTGCTCCTTTGAAAAAACAACCATCTAAACCTATCACTTTCCGACACCAGCCTTGAATCTCAACTTCAATGCATTGAAGCACACATAAAAGCTTTGAAAAATGTTCTGATCCATGTTTTTTGGGTCCAAGCAAACTGCAACTGTGCTACCAGGATTACTTCGAAGCAACTCTTCTTGGTAGTCAAAAACCCTTGTGTACTCACTTTTCATTCCAGCCATTAACTTTTCCATAACAATCTTCTTCGCATGCTTGCATTTAGAAGGAGACACATCGGCAGACATGTCCTGCAGTATTGTTGCCTTCATGCTCTCAATTTTCCACATAGGATTAGCTAGAATAAAATGCTCGTACCGCTGTGCAATAACTTTCACAGTCACAAGCCTGTTGTTTCTGTTATGTGCACAATGGTGCTCATCATTGAAATTGCTTATCTGGAACCTGCTGCTTCTTGAGTTTTTTGAAGCATAGAGCAGCCAAGGGCAACCATCCCATCCACATATGGCCCTAACCCTATCTGACTCTGATTTAAGGAACACGATGCTCCTTTTGGTGACCAGTCCATACCTCTTCAGTGCTTTCACCAACTGGTTCTTGCTTCTGAATACCATCGTCAAGCTAAAATGTGGAATCTCTGTCTCATTATTGTATCTAGGAAACCTGCTCTTCCTTCTCACTCGTTGTCCGACAGAGTCTTCATCGTATGAGTAATCCTCATCAGATGAATCGTAATCCCACTCCTTCTCTTCTACTTCTATTTGTTCCTCCATATTTGCAATTAGATCAACTGGAACAAGATCATTGGATGATCTCCCAATCCAACTCTTCATGTCCTTCATCTTCTTCTTGAATTTCCTAGCATGCCTTCGGAGCTCCACAGCCTCTGAATTTTCACCGTTGTCCTCACTGTGAGGCTCATATTCAGGGTCCGAATCAGATTCACTATCTGAATCAGAAGCTGCTGTTTCTGGTGCTTCACTTGGATTGAACACCTGAGATATTGGAAACTGAGAGGCTACCACATCATCTTGCACATTCTCTGCTGCCACTTCCCTTCTTCTACCATGAACTTGCTTCATTGGACTGATAATGACTTGAGTGATCACACCACTGTCATCAGGAATCATCACATCAGGAACAATCACTACATTTTCAGTACCTTCAACTGTGTCTGCACTGATTACAATGTTAGGTGCAAAATCATCATCGCTTAGCTCCATGATCTCATCTTTTTCGAAATCACTACCACTGCTGCTATGCTCACTGTTGTCCTCTCCATGGTACTCGACATATATGAGCTACTACTCCTCCCACTTCAGTGTACTCTACCATCTGCAAACATCTACTGTCATAATTCAGAAACATCAAGCCATCAGCAAGTGATTTCCCCGGCAACCGAAAATAGAACTTCATAGATTCCTTCAACTCCATATGATCTTTCAAAAAGCCTTTGACCTCTTGGAGTGACATCTTATCTCTCTCAATCTCTGACATCTCTTCATCTTCCCCCACATACTGTATATTGGGACCATTATTGCCGATGAACTCGCCAGCGAAATGGAATCGAACATTCAAAATCTCTGTCGGATCCATGATGAAACTGAAATAAACAAAGAAACATCACTTACTCGTGCTATTACGAACAATTTCAACGCAAAAAGGTACCCTAATCGCACCACAATCCAGTCTTTCTACCCACAAACCCACAACACGTTCCGCCCCTCCAACCCTAACCCTAAGGTTGTACACAGAGGTAAAAAATGGTGCCCAGAGGAGGAGGACGATGGAGACATACCTTAGCCTGTCGCTTGCCGTCGCACGCCACCACGATCGTCGCCGATGTCATCAATCAACCACCACCTATCGCCATTGCCGTCGCGGGAGATGAGAAGACATGGGACGCTCTCCTCGACTAGATCAACGAACGGGCCGTTGCACTGGGCCGGGCCACCTTTTACGCAGCAAAACGGCCGTCTCCCTCTCTCTCAAAAGAAAAAACAAAGAAATCCCCGCTACGACTTGCCACGTCGACAATCCCTATTTGGGAATATTTGTCAAGGTCCAAATTAGATCGGGATTCGTGAGTTGAGAGTGACAATTTCAGGGATTTGGACTTCGGGGTTCGATTTCGCTAGCGCCTACAAGATCAAGATTTGTTTTGGACTTTTTCCTTTATTAGGTTATAGACTCATTTTGTTTTTGTATGTGTGATGTTACTCATAGAATGAGTAACTAACTAAGTTACTCAATTTACCTCTCTCCTCATTAACTCATTGTGCCATAGGCAAATTTGCTAACTTGGACCCAAAGTTACTCCCACTATGCCTAGTCTTAAAGGTCCTACATCTTGTCGATGCATCTTCCTCGAGAGGTAGCAACACAACTACCATGTCAGGCTAAACGGTCAAAGGAAACTTGCGGTTCGTGTCCGGCCGTCACACCCCACCATGGCTTCTAAAGAGGGTTTCGGTGTTACTGGCAATAGAGATTAGACAACTATGCTTCGAGCTTGCTTTCAACTTCCACACCTATGGAAAAGAAACATATTGTTGGTCGGCAACCCCCAAAGCTAACAGGACAAAAGAAGACAACACGTCAAATTTGCACCGGCGATTTATCAGTTTTGAGTGAAGTATGTCGTATTATTAAGAGGGGACACACCATGGATCTCACTAAATAATTCAAGCTAAATACATCTACATCCCATCCGAGGAAGGGCACCCAAACGTTCATTTATTTTGCTGCTTTTTTGGTTGCCTGGGCCAAGCCGGAAAATCTGACTTACGTGGGACTATCTGACATGTCGAACTATTCAACATAGACTCAACTTTGTCCAACTCTCTGTATTAGGTCGAATACAACGTCGGACATTGGCCTAGACTGTCTGGCAAGTCAGACTATCCGACTTCTTTGTATAGTGTGCATAACAAGCAGATATCGTGGCAACCTATATAAAGCAACCTTTCTTCTTCAAAGGAGCATGGCAACGCCATTCCTCTTTTCAAAGCTACAGCATTTGATTCAAAGCTACTATATTTGATTCCTCCCTCTCTAGCCAATCTATCTACTCTATACTCTAGAGAGACAAAGAGGAACACCGGTCTACAAATCCATCCAAGTAAAACATGAGTTTGTTGATTCCCTGCAAGATCCTCACAGATATTGTTACTCTTGGGTTTGTGGGGAACCATAAACGGAAAACGGTTGGTGTTTTCTGAGAGCTTCCAAGTCATGTGGTGATACTGTTGGGGAACATAGCAGAAATTCAAAAAATTTCCTACGTATCACCAAGATCTATCTATGGAGAGACCAGCAACGAGTAGAAAGGAGAGTGCATCTACATACCCTTGTAGATCGCTAAGCGGAAGTGTTCAAGTGAACGGGGTTGATGGAGTCGTACTCGTCGTGATTCAAATCACCGATGATCAAGTGCCGAACGCACGGCACCTCCGCGTTCAACACACGTACAGCCCGGTGACGTCTCCCACGCCTTGATCCAGCAAGGAGAGAGGGAGAGGTTGAGGAAGACTCCATCCAGCAGCAGCACAACGGCGTGTGGTGGTGGAGGAGCGTGGCAATCCTGCAGGGCTTCGCCAAGCACCGCGAGAGAGGAGGAGCACTTGGGAGAGGGAGGGCTGCGCCAGGGGTAAGGGTGAAGCTCTCATGCGCCTCCCCACTATATATAGGGGTGGAGGGGGCTGGTTTCTTGCCCTCCAAGTCCATTGGGGCGTTGGCAAAGGTGGGAGGAAAGAAATCCCATCATTTCCTTCCCCACCGATTGCTATCCCCCCTTTTTAGGGATCTTGATCTTATCCCTTTGGGATATGATCTTATTCCTTCTAAGGGGGGATCTTGGTGCGCCTTGACCAGGGGTGTGGGGCCTTTCCCCCACTACCCACGTTCATGTGGGTCCCCCCATGCAGGTGGGCCCCACTCCGGAACCTTCTAGAACCTTCCCGGTACAATACCGAAAAATCCCGAACATTTTCCGGTGGCCAAAATAGGACTTCCCATATATAAATCTTTACCTCCGGACCATTCCGGAACTCCTCGTGACGTCCGGGATCTCATCCGGGACTCCGAACAACATTCGGTAACCACATACAAACTTCCTTTATAACCCTAGCGTCATCGAACCTTAAGTGTGTAGACCCTACGGGTTCGGGAATCATGCAGACATGACCGAGACGTTCTCCGGTCAATAACCAACAGCGGGATCTGGATACCCATGATGGCTCCCACATGTTCCACGATGATCTCATCGGATGAACCATGATGTCAAGGACTTAATCAATCCCGTATGCAATTCCCTTTGTCTAGCGGTATTGTACTTGCCCGAGATTCGATCGTCGGTATCCTTATACCTTGTTCAATCTCGTTACCGGCAAGTCTCTTTACTCGTTCCGTAACACATCATCCCGTGATCAACTCCTTGGTCACATTGCGCATATGATGATGTCCTACCGAGTGGGCCCAGAGATACCTCTCCGCTTACACGGAGTGACAAATCCCAGTCTCGATTCATGCCAACCCAACAGACACTTTCGGAGATACCTGTAATGCACCTTTATAGCCACCCAGTTACGTTGTGACGTTTGGTACACCCAAAGCACTCCTACGGTATCCGGGAGTTGCACAATCTCATGGTCTAAGGAAAAGATACTTGACATTATAAAAGCTCTAGCAAACGAACTACACGATCTTTGTGCTAGGCTTAGGATTGGGTCTTGTCCATCACATCATTCTCCTAATGATGTGATCCCGTTATCAACGACATCCAATGTCCATAGCCAGGAAACCATGACTATCTGTTGATCACAACGAGCTAGTCAACTAGAGGCTCACTAGGGACATATTGTGGTCTATGTATTCACACGTGTATTACGATTTCCGGATAATACAGTTATAGCATGAATAAAAGACAATTATCATGAACAAGGAAATATAATAATACTTTTATTATTGCCTCTAGGGCATATTTCCAACAGTCTCCCACTTGCACTAGAGTCAATAATCTAGTTCACATCGATATGTGATTAACACTCAAGGTCACATCCCCATGTGACTTACACCCAAAGAGTTTACTAGAGTCAATAATCTAGTTCACATTTACCATGTGATTAACACTCGATGAGTTCTGGGTTTGATCATGTTATGCTTGTGAGAGAGGTTATAGTTAACGGGTCTGAACCTTTTAGATCCGTGTGTGCTTTACAAATCTCTATGTCATCTCCTAGATGTAGCTACCACGCTCTATTTGGAGCTATTCCAAATAACTGTTCTACTTGAAGCTATACTAAGTTGCTCCATTATACGTATCCGGTATTTCTACTCAGAGCTATCCGGATAGGTGTTAAGCTTGCATCGACATAACTCTTTACGTCGAACTCTTTATCACCTCCATAATCGAGAAAATTCCTTAGTCCACTAGTTACTAAGGATAACTTTGACCGCTGTCCTGTGATCCATTCTTGGATCACTCTAGTACCCCTTGACTGACTCATGGCAAGGCACACTTCAGGTGCGGTACACAGCATAGCATACTGTAGAGAGCCTATGATAAAAGCATAGGGGACGACCTTCGTCCTTCCTCTTTCTTCTGCCGTGGTCGAGCTTTAAGTCTTAACTTCATACCTTACAACTCAGGCAAGAACTCCTTCTTTGACTGATCCATCTTGAACACCTTAAAGATTATGTCAAGGTACGTGCTCATTTAAAAGTACTATTAAGCATTTTGATCTATCTTATAGATCTTGATGCTTATTGTTCAAGTAGCCTAATCCAGGTTTTCCATTGAAAAACAGTTTTCAAATAACCCTATATGCTTTCTAGAAATTCTACATCATTTCTGATCATCAATATGTCAACAACATATACTCATCAGAAATTCCATAGTGCTCCCACTCACTTCTTTGGAAATACAAGTTTCTCATAAACTTTGTATAAACCCAAAATCTTTGATCATCTTATCAAAGTGTACATTCCAACTCCGAGATGCTTACTCCAGTCCTTAGAAGGATCGCTGGAGCCAGCATACCTTTTAGCATCCTTAGGATCGTCAAAACCTTTCTGATTGTATTACATACAACCTTTCCTTACGAAAACTGGTAAGGAAACTCGTTTTGACATCCATCTGCCAGATTTCATAAATGCAGCTGATGCTAACACGAATCCGACGGACTTAAGCATCGCTACGGATGAGAAAATCTCATCGTAGTCAACTCCTTGAACTTGTGAAAAACTTTTCGTCACAAGTCGAGCTCCATAGATGGTTACATTACCATCCACGTCCGTCTTCTTCTTAAAGATCCATTTATCTCAATGGCTTGCCGATCATCAGGCAAGTCCACCAAAGTCCATGCTTTGTTCTGATACATGGATCCTATCTCGGATTTCATGGCTTCTAACCATTTGTCGGAATTGGGCCCACCATTGCTTCTCCATAGCTCGTAGGTTCATTGTTGTCTAGTAACATGACCTTCAAGACAGGATTACTGTACCACTCCGAAGTAGTACGCGTCCTTGTCGTCCTACGAGGTTCGGTAGTGACTTGATCTGAAGCTTCATGATCACTATCATAAGCTTCCACTTCAATTGGTGTAGGTGCCACGGGAACGACTTCCTGTGCCCTGCTTCACACTGGTTGAAGTGATGGTTCAATAACCTCATCAAGTCTCCACCATCCTCCCACTCAACTTTTCGAGAGAAACCTTTCCTCGAGAAGGGACCCGATTCAAGAAACAATCCATATTGCTATCGGATCTGAATTAGGAGGTATACCCAACTGTTTTGGGTGTCCTATGAAGATGCATTTTATCCGCTTTGGGTTCGAGCTTATCAACCTGAAACTTTTTCACATAAGAGTCGCAGCCCCAAACTTTTAAGAAACGACAACTTAGGTTTCTCCAAACCATAGTTCAAACGGTGTCGTCTCAACGGAATTATGTGGTACCCTATTAAAGTGAATGTGGTTGTCTCTAATGCCTAACCCATGAACGATAGTGGTAATTCGATAAGAGACATCATGGTACGCACCATATACAATAGGGTGCAACTATGATGTTCGGACACACCATCACACTATGGTGTTCCAGGCGGTTTTAATTGTGAAACAATTTCCACAATGTCTTAATTGTGTGCCAAAACTCGTAACTCAGATATTCATATCTATGATCATATCATAGACATTTTATCCTCCTGTCACAATGATCTTCTACTTCAGTCTGAAATTACTTGAACCATTCAATAATTCAGACTTGTGTTTCATCAAGTAAATATTCTCAACATCTACTCGAATCATCTGTGAAGTAAGAACATAACGATATCCACTACATGCCTCAGCACTTATTGGATTGCATACATCAAAATGTATTTCTTCCCACAAGTTGCTTTCTAGTTCCATTTTACTGAAACCGAGGATTTCAGTCATCTTGCCCATGTGGTATGATTTGCATGTCTCAAGTGATTCAAGATCAAGTGAGTTCAAACGGTCCATTTGCATGGAGTTTCTTCATGCATATACACCAATAGACATGGTTCGCATGTCTCAAACTTTTCAAAAACGAGTGAGCCCAAAGATCCATCAACATGGAGCTTCTTCATGCGTTTTATACCGATATGACTTACGTGGCAGTGCCACAAGTAGGTGGTACTATCATTACTATCTTTTGGCATGAACATGTGTATCACTACGATCGAGATTCAATAAACCATTCATTTTAGGTGCAAGACCATTCAAGGTATTATTCAAATAAACAGAGCAACCATTATTCTCCTTAAATGAATAACCGTATTGCAATAGACATAATCCAATCATGTCTATGCTCAACGCAAACACCAATCTCGATGGTAGAGGGAGCGTACGATGCTTTGATCATATCAACACTTGGAAACACTTCCAACACATATCGTCAGCTCACCTTTAGCTAGTCTCCGTTTATTCCGTAGCCTTTTGTTTCGAGTTACTAACACTTAGCAACCGAACCGGTATCTAATACCCTGGTGCTACTAGGAGTACTAGTAAAGTACACATTAACATAATGTATATCCAATATACTTCTATCGACAGCCTTCTCATCTACCAAGTATCTAGGGTAATCCTGCTCCAGTGGTTGTTCCCCTTATTACAGAAGCACTTAGTCTCGGGTTTGCGTTCAACCTTGGGTTTCTTCACTAGAGCAGCAGCTGATTTGCCGTTTCATGAAGTATCCCTTCTTGCCCTTGCCCTTCTTGAAACTAGTGGTTTCACCAACCATCAACAATTGATGCTCCTTCTTGATTTCTACTTTCGCGGTGTCAAACATCGTGAATACCTCAAGGATCATCATATCTATCCCTGATATGTTATAGTTCATCACAAAGCTCTAGCAGCTTGGTGGCAATGACTTTGGAGAAACATCACTATCTCATATGGAAGATCAACTCCCACTCGATTCAAGTGATTGTTGCACTCAGACAATCTGAGCACAAGCTCAACGATTGATCTTTCCTCCTTAGTCTGCAGGCTAAGAAAATTGTCGGAGGTCTTATACCTCTTGACGTGGGCACGAGCCTGAAATCTCAATTTCAACCCTCAAAACATCTCATATGTTCCGCGATGTTTCGAAAAACATCTTTGGTGCCTCTACTTAAGCCATTTAACTGAACTATCACGTAGTTATCAAAACGTGTATGTCTGATGTTCACAACATCCACAAACGACGTTTGGGGTTCAGCACACTGAGCGGTGCATTAAGGACATAAGCTTTCTACTGTCCGCATAATAGCTACTATCAACTTTCAACTCTATTTTCTCTAGGAACATATCTAAACAGTAGAACTATAGCGTGAGCTACGACATAATTTGGAAAAGGTCTTTTTGACTATGTTCAGGATAATTAAGTTCATCTTATGAACTCCCACTCAGATAGACATCCCTCTGGTCATCTAAGTGATCACATGATCCGAGTCAAACTAGGCCGTGTCCGATCATCACGTGAGACGGACTAGCCAACGTCGGTGAACATCTTCATGTTGATCGTATCTACTATACGACTCATGCTCGACCTTTCAGTCTCCGTGTTCCGAGGCCATGTCCGTACATGCTAGGCTCGTCAAGTTAACCCTAAGTGTATTGCTGTGTAAATCTGTCTTACACCCGTTGTATGTGAACGTAAGAATCCATCACACCCGATCATCACGTGGTGCTTAGAAGCGACGAACTGTAGCAACGGTGCACAGTTAGGGGAGAACACTTCTTGAAATTGTTGTAAGGGATCATCTTATTTACTACCGTCGTCCTAAGTAAACAAGATGCATAAACATGATAAACATCACATGCAATCAAATAGTGACATGATATGGCCAATATTATTTTGCTCCTTTTGATCTCCATCTTCGGGGCTCCATGATCATCATCGTCACCGGCATGACACCATGATCTCCATCATCATGATCTCCATCATCGTGTCTCCATGAAGTCATCTCGCCAACTTATTACTTCTACTACTATGGCTACCGGTTAGCAATAAAGTAAAGTAATTACATGGCGTTGTTCAATGACACGCAGGTCATACAATAAATAAAGACAACTCCTATGGCTCCTGCCGGTTGTCATACTCATCGACATGCAAGTCGTGAATCCTATTACAAGAACATGATCAATCTCGTACATCACATATCATTCATCACATTCTTGTTGGCCATATCACATCACAAAGCATACCTTGCAAAAACAAGTTAGACGTCCTCTAATTGTTGTTGCATGTTTTACGTGGCTGCTATGGGTTTCTAGCAAGAACGTTTCTTACCTACGCAAAACCACAACGTGATATGCTAATTGCTATTTACCCTTCATAAGGACCCTTTTCATCGAATCCGTTCCGACTAAAGTGGGAGAGACTGGCACCCGCTAGCCACCTTATGCACCAAGTGCATGTCAATCGGTGAAACCTGTCTCACGTAAGAGTACGTGTAAGGTCGGTCCGGGCCGCTTCATCCCACAATACCGTCGAAACAAGATTGGACTAGTAACGGTAAGCACATTGAACAAAATCAACGCCCACAACTACTTTGTGTTCTACTCGTGCAAAGAATCTACGCAATAGACCTAGCTCATGATGCCACTGTTGGGGAACGTAGCAGAAATTCAAAAATTTTCCTACGTATCACCAAGATCTATCTATGGAGAGACCAGCAACGAGTAGAAAGGAGAGTGCATCTACATACCCTTGTAGATCGCTAAGCGGAAGCGTTCAAGTGAACGGGGTTGATGGAGTCGTACTCGTCGTGATTCAAATCACCGATGATCAAGTGCCGAACGCACGGCACCTCCGCGTTCAACACACGTACAGCCCGGTGACGTCTCCCACGCCTTGATCCAGCAAGGAGAGAGGGAGAGGTTGAGGAAGACTCCATCCAGCAGCAGCACAACGGCGTGGTGGTGGTGGAGGAGCGTGGCAATCCTGCAGGGCTTCGCCAAGCACCGCGAGAGAGGAGGAGCACTTGGGAGAGGGAGGGCTGCGCCAGGGGTAAGGGTGAAGCTCCCATGCGCCTCCCCACTATATATAGGGGTGGAGGGGGCTGGTTTCTTGCCCTCCAAGTCCATTGGGGCGTTGGCAAAGGTGGGAGGAAAGAAATCCCATCATTTCCTTCCCCACCGATTGCTATCCCCCCTTTTTAGGGATCTTGATCTTATCCCTTTGGGATATGATCTTATTCCTTCTAAGGGGGGATCTTGGTGCGCCTTAACCAGGGGTGTGGGGCCTTTCCCCCACTACCCACGTTCATGTGGGTCCCCCCATGCAGGTGGGCCCCACTCCGGAACCTTCTAGAACCTTCCCGGTACAATACCGAAAAATCCCGAACATTTTTCGGTGGCCAAAATTGGACTTCCCATATATAAATCTTTACCTCCGGACCATTCCGGAACTCCTCGTGACGTCCGGGATCTCATCCGGGACTCCGAACAACATTCGGTAACCACATACAAACTTCCTTTATAACCCTAGCGTCATCGAACCTTAAGTGTGTAGACCCTACGGGTTCGGGAATCATGCAGACATGACCGAGACGTTCTCCGGTCAATAACCAACAGCGGGATCTGGATACCCATGATGGCTCCCACATGTTCCACGATGATCTCATCGGATGAACCACGATGTCAAGGACTTAATCAATCCCGTATGCAATTCCCTTTGTCTAGCGGTATTGTACTTGCCCGAGATTCGATCGTCGGTATCCTTATACCTTGTTCAATCTCGTTACCGGCAAGTCTCTTTACTCGTTCCGTAACACATCATCCCGTGATCAACTCCTTGGTCACATTGCGCATATGATGATGTCCTACCGAGTGGGCCCAGAGATACCTCTCCGCTTACACGGAGTGACAAATCCCAGTCTCGATTCATGCCAACCCAACAGACACTTTCGGAGATACCTGTAATGCACCTTTATAGCCACCCAGTTACGTTGTGACGTTTGGTACACCCAAAGCACTCCTACGGTATCCGGGAGTTGCACAATCTCATGGTCTAAGGAAAAGATACTTGACATTATAAAAGCTCTAGCAAACGAACTACACGATCTTTGTGCTAGGCTTAGGATTGGGTCTTGTCCATCACATCATTCTCCTAATGATGTGATCCCGTTATCAACGACATCCAATGTCCATAGCCAGGAAACCATGACTATCTGTTGATCACAACGAGCTAGTCAACTAGAGGCTCACTAGGGACATATTGTGGTCTATGTATTCACACGTGTATTACGATTTCCGGATAATACAGTTATAGCATGAATAAAAGACAATTATCATGAACAAGGAAATATAATAATACTTTTATTATTGCCTCTAGGGCATATTTCCAACAGATACGTCTCCAATGTATCTATAATTTTTGATTGTTTCATGTTATCATATTATCAATTTTAGATACTTTGTATGCAACTTTATGTCATTTTTGGGTACTAACCTATTGACCGGTGCCCAGTGCCAGTTCCTGTTTTTTTTTATGTTTTGGGTTTTCAAGAAATCAATACCAAACGAAGTCCAAACATGATAAAACTTTACGATGATTTTTTATGAACTAGAAGAGACCCTAGGAGCCTTGGGAGGAGACCAAGGGAGCCACAGGAGAGCCACAAGCTCACGAGGTGCACCCCCTGAGCTTGTGGGACCCCCGGAGCTCCGATTGACCTAATTCCAACTCCATAAATTCCCATAAATCCTGAAACCAATAGCGAGCCACCCAAAACACTTTTTCCGCCGCCGCAAGCTTCTGTTCTTCTGCGGTCCCATCTGGAGGCCTTTTTCAATACTTTGACGGAAGTGGAATCCATCACGGAGGGCTTCTACATCATCCTTGTTGCCCTCCAATGATATGTGAGTAGTTTACCACAGACCCACGAGTCTGTATCTAGTAGCTAGTGAAGGAAATATGCCCTAGAGGCAATAATAAAGTTATTATTTATTTCCTTATATCATGATAAATGTTTATTATTCATGCTAGAATTGTATTAACCGGAAACATATTACATGTGTGAATACATAGACAGACATAGTGTCACTAGTATGCCTCTACTTGACTAGCTCGTTAATCAAAGATGGTTATGTTTCCTAACCATAAACATGAGTTGTCATTTGATTAACGGGATCACATCATTAGGAGAATGATGTGATTGCCATGACCCATTTCATTAGCTTAGCACTTGATCGTTTAGTATGTTGCTATTGCTTTCTTCATGACTTATACATGTTCCTACAACTATGAGATTATGCAACTCCCGTTTACCGGAGGAACACTTTGTGTGCTACCAAACGTCACAACGTAACTGGGTGATTATAAAGGAGCTCTACAGGTGTCTCCAAAGGTACATGTTGAGTTGGCGTATTTCGAGATTAGGTTTTGTCACTCCGATTGTCGGAGACGTATCTCCGGGCCCTCTCGGTAATGCACATCACTATAAGCCTTGCAAGCAATGTAGCTAATGAGTTAGTTACGGAATGATGCATTAGTAACGAGTAAAGAGACTTGCCGGTAACGAGATTGAACTAGGTATTAGGATACGACGATCGAATCTCGAGCAAGTAACATACCGATGACAAAGGGAACAACGTGTGTTGTTATGCGGTTTGACCGATAAAGATCTTCGTAGAATATGTAGGAGCCAATATGAGCATCCAGGTTCCGCTATTGGTTATTGACCGGAAACATGTCTCGGTCATGTCTACATAGTTCTTGAACCCGTAGGGTCCGCACGCTTAAAGTTACGATGATAGTTTTATTATGAGTTTATGAGTTTTGATGTACCGAAGGTTGTTCGGAGTCCCGGATGTGATTACGGACATGATGAGGAGTCTTGAAATGGTCGAGACATAAATATCGATATATTGGATGACTATATTTGGACACCGGAAAGGTTCCGGGTGAGATTGGGACAATACTGGAGCTCCGGGAGGTTATCGGAACCCCCCGGGAGGTATATGGGCCTTATTGGGCCTTAGTGGAAGGGAAAACTTTGTTTTTGCCACTCTAGATTTTGACCACTTTGCTTATGCCACTCTAGAATATGACATTTCACTTTTGCCACTCTTAGTTTTTGACAATACATCACAATTGCCATTCTGTGGCAAAAGCAATAATTTTAGAGTGGCAATTATGATACATTGCCAAAAACTAAGAGTGGCAAAAGTGAAATGAAAAATTATTGCTTTTGCCACGGAATGGTATTTGTGATGTATTATCAAAAGCTAAGAGTGGCAGAAGTGAAATGTCAAATTCTAGGGTGGCATAAGCAAAATTGGCAAAAACTAGAGTGGCAAAAACAAAGTTCTCCCGTTAGTGGAAAGGAGGGGAAAGGAGCAAGGGAGGCCCTCCCCTCTAAGCCCAATCCAAATTGGGAGGGGGGCCGGGGCCCCCTTTCCTTCCTCCCTCCTTCCTCTTCCTTCCCTCTCCCTCTCCTAATAGGAGGGGGAGTCCTACTCCCGGTGGGAGTTGGACTCCCCCCTAGGGCGCGCCACCCCCCTTGGTCGGCCCCCTCCTCCACTCCTTTATATACGGGGGAGGGGGCATCCCATAGACACAACAATTGATCTCTTGATCTCTTAGCCGTGTGCGGTGCCCCCCTCCATGATAATCCACCTCGATAATATCATAGCGGTGCTTAGGAGAAGCCCTGCGTCGGTAGAACATCATCATCGTCACCACGCCGTCGTGCTGACGGAACTCTCCCTCAAAGCTCGGTTTGATCGAAGTTCGAGGGACGTCATCGAGTTGAACGTGTGCAGAACTCGGAGGTGCCGTGCGTTCGGTACTTGATCGGTTGGATCGTGAAGATGTACGACTACATCAACCACGTTGTGCTAACGCTTCCGCTTTCGGTCTACGAGGGTACGTGGACAACACTCTCCCCTCTCGTTGCTATGCATCACGATGATCTTACGCGTGCATGGGAATTTTTTTGAAATTACTACGTTCCCCAACAGCTAGCACTACAAAAAAACTTCCATGATGATACGTGTTTGTCACAGTAGGTCACGTTTTCTGTCATGCATGTACATCATGACGATTTTATGACAGAATCAAGATAGTCATACATGTGCTGTCGTAGAAGTGTTCCATGACAATACCAAAATTATCATCACGGAAGTGTCCACTTCCATGATGAGAAATGGCGCATCATGGAAGTGTTTTCGTGAAGGGTAACCGACACGTGGCATCCACCGTAACGGGTCGCCATTAAGCTATCGGGTTCTGGTTTGGATCGATAACCTGTTAAAAGCCCGGACCAATGGGGATTTTCCACGTGTAAAATTCTGATTCGCTAGAGGATCCACGTGTCAGCCGAGCATTGGGACAGATGCTATTTTCAAGAGAGAAGCCTCTCGTCAAAACTATGGCCCCCGGGTCTACTTCTATCATATATTAAAAAATCCTAAAAATACCTTGCTGCAATTTTACTTTGTTTATTTTATTTTCTATTTTGTCCAATCTATCTATCTATCACCATAGAATTTAATCTTGCAATTAACTGCCAAGGGATTGACAAACCCTTGTTCGATTTGTTATTTTGAGTGCAGGTGCTGTTAACGAGTTGTTGTGTGATTCTCCTACTCGATTGATAACCTTGGTTTCATAATTGAGGGAAATACTTATCTCTATTGTACTGCATCATCCCCTCCTCTTCGGGGAAATCCCAACGTAGCTCACAAGTAGCAGGAAGAATTTCTGGCGCCGTTGCCGGGGAGACATTATCATCTATCAAGTACCTATACATAAACTTTCATCTCCTTGCATTTATTTTATTTGTCTTTGCCTCTCATTTTCATCTCCCCCACTTCTAAAAAGTTTTACAAAAAAATTACAAAAATATTTCCCATTTCCTTTTTGTTTGCTTGTCCCCTTTATCGTTATGGCTAGTTCTTCCCTTGTTATGTGTACCCCTAAAAATGATATTCTCAATTTTAAGCAAAGGGGAGGAGAGAATTTAAAAGATGCTTGGTATAGGATTTGCGATGCTGAAAATAGATCAACTCGTAAGCAATCTATTACCATTCTTCTTCGCAATTTTTATGTGGGTCTTACTACTTGGTATAGATTTTTGCTAGACACTATTATTGGAGGGAATTTCTTGAGTGGTCACCCTATGGATGCTTTCAATGCTATGGGAAGTTTAGTGGGATCACCACATATCACTATTAATGAAACAATTTTAACCTTGGAACATGTTATGCAAAGGCTAGATGTGATTGAAATTAAAATGCCTACCGTAGAGCATATTCAAAATTTGGATAGAAAGATTCATAATCATGTTACTCAATTTGGATCAAAGGTATGGATTGCTCTTAAGATTCTAACAGAGAAAGAAGTGATAATTAATGAAAGGGTGGAGCAAAGTCCCGCTAGGATTGATAAGTTGGAAGAATTTATTACTAATTTTGGTTTCACTTTTTCTTCCTTTAAAACTATAGAAAAAACTCCTGCTAGCAAGAATTGCAAGTTTATATGTGTTCCTAAAAACAAGGGTGCCACATCTAGCAACAACAACGAAGATCTTAAAATGATTAGTGTTCACCCCAATTTCGTTGATTTGATAAAGAAACCTATATGTGAAAATAAATCTCTTAATTTTGTTCCTAGGAGTGTGATCATTAAAAACATGTATGCTAGGACTCCTAGGAAATATGGATATGTGATTGAGTAGTTAGAAACCAAAGATGACAGTACTTGAAACTTTGCATTACCCTAGCTAGGGTGTAAAACATTAGCGCTAGTTGGGAGGCAACCCGATAGTTATCTTAATTTTCTTGTTTATTTTTTCTGTTTTCTTGTGTGTGCACAATTATGCTACTATTACGATTGTGTTTTCATGTTTAAATTAGTATGTGTGCCAAGCAAAGCCTTTGGGATGATTTGGATGATAGTTGCTTTGATTCTATGCAAAAACAGAAACTTTTGCATCCGTAGAAGAATTGTTAAAATTTGCTGGAGCATGATAAAATTCTGAATTATTTACACATATTTTATATGCAAATTTCCCACGTTGTCCCAATTTTTCCGAATTTTTGGATTTATAGAAGTATCATAAATGCTCACATTACTACGGACTATTCTGTTTTTGACAGATTCTGTTTTCGTGGCATTGTTTGCTTGTTTTGATGAAGCTACGGATTGTATCAGGGGGTATAAGCCATGGTAAATTTAGAATACAATAGGTATAATGCAAATACAATATGAATGTGTTTGCAACAGTACTTAAAGTAGTGGTTTGCTTTATTATATGTACTAACGGATCTCACAAAGGTTTTGTTGAGTTTTGTGTGATTGAAGTTTTCAAGTTTTGGATGAGATCACGATGGATGAAGGAATAAGTAGTGGCAAGTGCCTAAGCTTGGGGATGCCCGAGGCACCCCAAGGTAATATTCAAGTACTCCCAAGCAACTATGCTTGGGGATGCCCCGGAAGACATCCCCTCTTGCTTCTACCGACCATCGGTAATTTTACTTGGAGCTTTATTTTTATTCGTCACATATCATGAGTTTTGTTGGAGCATTGTGTATTATATGAGTCTTTGCTTTGTTTGCTTTTTAGTTTGCCACAATCATCTCTACTGAACACACCTATTTGAGAGAGCCACACATTTATCATAATTTGTTAGAATACTCTATGTGCTTCACTTAAATCTTTTGAGCTATGCAGTTGCTCTAGTGCTTCACTTATATCTTTTTGAGCACGATGGTGATTAAATTTTGAAGAAATATTTGCACTCTCATGCTTCACTTATATCTTTTTGAGAGTTGATAATAGTAATGGTAATTTGTACAAGATATGAATTTGGTCCCAAAGTGATGAATATTCAAGAGGGATATAATAAAAAACTTTCATGAAAGATCATTGGATATGATAAGTTTGATTCCTTGCGATAGTTTTGTGATATGGAGATGATAATATGTGAGTCATGTTAGTGAGTAATTTTGATTTAGTAAGAATATTGGTGTTAAGATTTGTGATTCCCTATGCATGCACGTAAAGTCAATAGTTATGCAACGAAGTTATATCCTACTTATGGTGCATTATTCAGTGTTACTTATGTTCAATGCATGTTGATGACTGTTTTCGCTTTTTGGTTGGTCTCTTCTCAATCCATTTGCTACCCTTCATTCGTACTAAGCGGGAATGCTGCTTGTGCATCCAATTCCTTAAACCCAAAGTTGTGCCAAATGAGTCCACGATACCTACCTATATGCGGTATTTCCATGTCGTTCCAAGTAAATTTGTATGTGCCAACTCTAATTTTTAAAAATAATTTTTCATTTTGTGTGCTCGTACCGCTCATGAAGCAGCAGGGGTGGCCAATATTTTCCATGCTAGGTGGGTTATTCTCATGATGAGTGTTCATTCACTTGTCTTTGTTGGGGAACGTTGCATGGAAAACAAAAAATTCTATGCACACGCAAGATCTATCCATGGAGATGCATAGCTACGAGAGGGGGAGAGAATCTACATACCCTTATAGATCACTAAGTAGAAGCATTTGTCACGCGGTTGATGTAGTCATACTCTTCGCGATCCGGTCACGATCCAACCGATCTAGTGTCGAACGAACGACACCTCGAGTTTAGCACATGTGCGGCTCGATAACGTATCATCCTTCTTGATCAAGCAAGCGGGGGAGGATAAGTAGATGGGATCACAACCAACATGACGGACTGGTGGTGATGGTGGTGGTGGAGCACCGATGACGCTTCGCTAAGCATCGCCGGGACGAGGCGGTGGAACTACGGAGTAACGGGAGAGAGAGGGGCGCCAAGGGCTTGGTGTATATTCTTGGGGCGCCCCTCCCCTCTATATATAGGTGGAGGGGCATGTGAAACAGCCCCTCCAAGCACTAGGGCGCAGCTAAGGTGGAGAGGACTTGGACTCCAAGTCCAATCCTATTCCTACTAGGACTCCTTCCTTTTTTATCTTCCCTAGCCACATGGGCTTTTGAGGACTTGGTGCGCCTAGCCCAATAAGGCCAGGGCGCCTCCCCGCAGCCCATGCTAGCCCTTGGGTCATGGTTAACCCACTTGTGGACTTCCAAACCCCTCTGGAATCCTCCGGAACCTTTTGGAAGCTTCCCGGTACGATAGCGAAAAAACTTCACCTTTTTCCGGAACCCAAAACATGACTTCCCGTATATAAATATTTACCTCTCGACCGTTTCGATACTCCTCGTGACGTCCGAGATCTCTTCTGGTACTCCGAACAACATTTGGTTACCACTCATCAAATATACCAATACTACTCTAGCGTCAACGAACGTTAAGCGTGCAACTCTACGGGTTCGAGAATTATGTATTCATGACCGAGACACCTCTCCAGTCAATAACCAATAGTAGGAGCTAGATGCCCATATTGATTCCTACATATTCCACAAAGATCTTTTATCGGTTGAACTTTATGACAACATACGTAATTCCCTTTGTCTGTCGATATGTTACTTGCCCGAGATTCGGTCGTCGGTATCTCTATACCTAGTTCAATCTTGTTACCGGCAATTCTCTTTACTCATTCAGTAATACATCATATTGCAACTAACTCCTTAGTCACTTTGCTTGCAAGCTTCTTGTGATGTGTATTACTGAGAGGGCCGAGAGATACCTCTCCGATACACGAAGTGACAAATCTCAATCTCGATTCACACCAACTCAAAATACATCTTCGGAGATACCTGTAGAGCATCTTTATGATCACCCAGTTATGTTGTGACGTTTGATAGCACACAAGGTATTCCTCCGGTATCCGGGAGTTGCATGATCTCATGGTGAAAGGAATATGTATTTGACATTAAGAAAGCAATAGCAACAATCTGAACGATCATATGTTATGCTAACGGTTGGGCCTTGTCCATCACATCATTCTCCTAATGATGTGATCCCGTTATCAAATGACAACACATGTCCATGGTTAGGAAATCTTGACCATCTTTGATCAACGAGTTAGTCTAGTAGAGACTCACTAGGGACATGGTATTTGTTTATGTATCCACACATGTATTTAAGTTTCTGGTCAATACAATTCTAGCATGAATAATAAACCTTTATCATGATTATGGAAATATAACAATAAACATTTTATTATTGCCTCTATGGCATATTTCCATTAGTCTCCCACTTGCACTAGAGTCAACAATCTAGTTCACATCGCCATGTGATTAACACCCAAAGAGTTCACTAGAGTCAACAATCTAGTACGCATCGCCATGTGATTAACACCCAAAGATTTCTAAGGTTTGATCATGTTTTGCTTGTGGGAGAGGTTTTTAGTCAACGGGTCTGCAACATTCAGATCCGTGTGTACATTGCAAACATCTATGTCTACAATGCTCTGCATAGAGCTACTCTAGCTAATTTCTCCCACATTCAATACGTATCCAGATTGAGACTCAGAGTCATCCGGATCAGTGTCAAAGTTTGCATCGACGTAACCCTTTACGACGAACTCTTTATCACCTCCATAAGAGAGAAACATTTCCTTAGTCCTCTTTAAGTACCTAAGGATAATTTTGACCGTTGTTCAGTGATCCGCTCCTAGATCACTATTGTACCCCCTTGCCAGACTCATGGCAAGGCAACAACAGGTCTCGTACACAACATGGCATACTTTATAGACCCTATAGCTGAGGCATAGGGAATGACTTCATTCTCTCTCTATCTTCTGCCGTGGTCGGGCTTTGAGTCTTACTCAACTTCACACCCTGAATACAGGCAAGAACCCTTTCTTTGACTAATACATTTTGAACTCCTTCAAAACTTTGTCAAGGTATCTGCTTTGTGAAAGACCTATTAAGTGTCTTGATCTATCTCTATAGATTTTGATGCCCAATATGTAAGTAGCTTCACCAAGGTCTTTCATTGAAAAATTCTTATTCAAGTATCCTTTTATGCTATCCAGAAATTCTATATCATTTCCAATCAGTAATATGTCATCCACATATAATATCAGAAATGCTACAGAGCTCCCACTCACTTTCTTGTAAATACAGGCTTCACCATAAGTCTGTATAAAACCATATGATTTGATCACCTCATCAAAGCATATATTCCAACTCCGAGATGCTTGCACCGGTCCATAGATGGATCACTGGAGCTTGCACACTTTGTTAGCACCTTTAGGATCGACAAAAACTTCCGGTTGCATCATATACAACTCTTCCTCGATATACCAATTAAGGAATGCAAGTTTTGGACATCCATTTGCCAGATTTCATAATCATAAAATGCAGCAATTGCTAACATGATTCGGATAGACTTAAGCATTGCTACGGGTGAGAAAGTCTCATCATAGTCAACCCCTTGAACTTGTCGAAAACCTTTTGCAACAAGTCGAGCTTTGTAGACAGTGATATTATTGTCAGCATCCGTCTTCCTCTTAAAGATCCATTTATTATTTATGGCTTGCCGATCATCGGGCAAATCCACCAAATTCCACACTTTGTTCTCGTACATAGATCCTATCTCAGATTTCATGGCCTCAAGCCATTTTTTGGTATCTAGGCTCATCATGGTTTCTTCATAGTTTGTAGGTTCGCTATTGTCCAACAACATGACTTCCAGGACTGGATTGTCATACCACTCTGGTGCGGAACGTGTTCTGGTTGACCTACGAGGTTCAGTAGTAACTTGATCTAAAGTTTCATGATCATCATCATTTGCTTCCTCTCTGGTTGGTGTAGGCATCACGGGAAGAACTTTTTCTGATCTACTACTTTCCAATTCGAGAGAATGTACAACTACCTCATCAAGTTCTACTTTCCTCCCACTCATCACTTCTTTCGAGAGAAACTCCTTCTCTAGAAAGGACCCATTCCTAGCAAAAAAGATTTTGCCTTCGGGTCTATGGTAGAAGGTATACCCAATAGTTTCTTTCGGGTATCCTATGAATACGCACTTATCTGCTTTGGGTTTGATCTTATCAGGCTGAAGCCTTTTAACATAAGCGTCGCATCCCCAAACTTTTAAGAAACGATGGCTTAGGTTTCTTGCCAAACCACAGTTCATACGATGTCATCTCAATGGATTTAGACGGTGCCCTATTTAATGTGAATGCGGCTGTCTCTAATGCATAACCTCGAAACAATAGTGGCAAATCAGTAAGAGACATCATAGAATGCACCATCTCTAATAAAGTACGGTTACGACGTTCGGACACACCATTACACTGTGGTGTTCCAGTTGGCGTGAGTTGTGAAACTATTCCACATCGTTTTAAATGAAGGCCAAACTCATAACCCAAATATTCGCCTCCACGATCAGATCATAGAAACTTTATTTTCTTGTTACAATGATTCTCTACTTAACTCTGAAATTCCTTGAACTTTTAAAATGTTTCAGACTTGTGTTTCATTAAGTAGATATACCCATACCTACTTAAATCATCTGTGAAGGTGAGGAAATAACGATACCCGCCATGTGCTTCAACACTCATCGGACCGCATACATTGTTCTGGAGAACGGAGTTTTAGTCATCTTGCCCATGAGGCATGGTTCTCAAGTATCAAATGGTTCATAATCAAGTGATTCCAAAAGTCCATCCGCATGGAGTTTCTTCATGTGCTTTACACCAATATGACCTAAACGGCAGTGCCACAAGTATGTTGCACTATCATTATCAACTTTGTATATTTTGGCATCAATATTATGAATATGTGTATCACTACGATCGAGATTCAGTAAACCATTTTCATTGGGTGTATGACCATAGAAGGTTTTATTCATGTAAATAGAAGAACAATTATTCTCTTGACTTAAATGAATAACCTTATTGCCATAAACACGATCTAATCATGTTCATGCTCAACGCAAACACCAAATAACATTTATTTAGGCTCAAAACTAATCCCGAAGGTAGAGGGAGTGTGCGATGGTGATCATATCAATCTTGGAAACACTTCCAACACACATCGTTACCTCACCCTTAACTAGTCTCTGTTTATTCTGCAACTCCTGTTTTGAGTTACTAATCTCAGCAACTGAACCGGTTTCAAATACCCAGGGGCTACTACAAGCAGCAGTAAGGTACACATCAATAACATGTATATCAAATATACCTTTGTTTACTTTGCCATCCTTCTTATCTGCCAGGTATTTGGGGCAGTTCCGCTTCTAGTGACCATTTCCTTTGCAGTAGAAGCACTCAGTTTCAGACTTGGGTCCAACTTTGGCTTCTTCACGGGAGCGGCAACTTACTTGCTATTGTTCTTGAAGTTCCCTTTCTTTCCCTTGCCCTTTTTCTTAAAACTGGTGGTCTTGTTAACCATCAACACTTGATGTTCTTTCTTGATTTCTACCTTCGCCAATTTCAGCATCGCGAAGAGCTTGTGAATCATTTTCGTCATCCCTTGCATATTATAGTTCATCATGAAGCTCTAGTAGCTTGGTGATAGTGACTAGAGAACTCTATCAATCACTATCTTATTTGGAAGATTAACTCCCACTTGATTCAAGCGATTATAGTACCCAGACATTCTGAGCACATGCTCACTGGCTGAGCTATTCTTCTCCGTCTTGTAGGCAAACTACTTGTCAGAGGTCTCATACCTCTCAACACGGGCATGAGCCTGAAATACCAATTTCAGCTCTTGGAACATCTCATATGTTCCATGGTGTTCAAAACGTCTTTGGAGCCCCGATTCTAAGCCATAAAGCATTGCACACTAAACTATCAAGTAGTCATCATATCGAGCTTGCTAAACGTTCATAACGTTTGCATCAGCTCCAGCAACAGGTCTGTCACCTAGCGGTGCATCAAGGACATAATTATTTTGTGTAGCAATGAGGATAATCCTCAGATCATGGACCTAGTCCGCATTATTGTCACTATCATCTTTCAACTTAGTTTTCTCTAGGAATGTATGAAAAATAGGGGAGCTATATCGCGAGCTATTGATCTACAACATAGATATGCAAAAACTATGAAGACTAAGTTCACGATAAATTAAGTTCAATTAATCAAATTACTGATGAACTCCCACTTAAATCAACATTCCTCAAGTTGTCTAAGTGATACATGATAAAAATCAACTAACCCATGTTCGATCATCACGTGAGATGTGGTAGTCAACAATGGTGAACATCTCTATGTTGATCATATCTACTATATGACTCATGTTCGACCTTTCGATCTCTAGTGTTCTGAGACCATGTCTGTACATGCTAGGCTTGTCAAGTTTAACCCAAATATTCTACTTGTGTAAAACTTGCTTACACCCGTTGTATGTGAACGTAGAGTCTATCACACCCGATTATCCCGAGGTGCTTCGAAACAACGAACTTTAGCAACGGTGCATACTCAGGGAGAACACTTTTATCTTTAAATTAAGTAAAGGGATCATCTTATAATGATATCGTCGTTCTAAGCAAAATAAGATGCATAAAGGATAAACATCACATGTAATCAAAATATGTGACATGATATGGCCATCATCATCTTGTGCTTTTGATCTCCATGTCCAAAGCATCAGCATGATCTCCATCATCACCGGCTCGACCCCTTGATCTCCATCGTTGCGTCGGGGTCGTCTCGCCAACTATTGCTTCTACAACTACTGCTAACGCATAGCGATAAAATAAAGCAATTACATGGCGCTTGCATTTCATACAATAATTAAGAGACAACCCTAAGGCTCCTGCCGGTTGTCGATATTACAAAACATGATCATCTCATAAACACCGTATATGACATCACGTCTTGACCATATCACATCACAACATACCCTGCAAAAACAAGTTAGACGTCCTCTACTTTGTTGTTGCAAGTTTTACGTGGCTGCTATGGGCTTCTAGCAAGAACCGTCCTTACCTACGCAAAACCATAATGGTGATTATCAAGTTTGCTATTTTAACCTTCTTCAAGGACTGGTCGTAGTCAAATTCGATTCAACTAAAGTAGGAGAAACAGACACCCGCCAGACACCTTTATGCAAAAGAAGTTGCATGTCAGTCGGTGGAACCGGTCTCATGTGTGTGGACATGTAAGGTTGGTCCGGGCCGATTCATCCCACAATGCCGCCGAATCAAAATAAGATATAGGTGAGGGGGTCCTTGATTATGGGGTCCTCAGGGAGCCGGCCTATGTGACATGGGCCATACTGACAGGTCGTGAAGATACAAGACAGAAGGCCTTTTGCTGTGTCCGGATGGGACTCTCCTTTGCGTGTATGACAAGCTTGGCATCCGGATGTGTAGTTTCCTTCCTCTGTAAACCGACTTTGTGTAGCCCTAGACCCCTCCATCTATATAAACAAGAGGGTTTAGTCTATAGGGGCGATCACAATCATGCAGACTAGACATCTAGGGCTTAGCCATTATGATCTCGAGGTAGATCAACTCTTGTAACCCCTATACTCATCAAAGTCAATCAAGCAGGAAGTAGGGTATTACCTCCATTAAGTGGGCCCGAACCTGGGTAAACATCGTGTCCCGAGCCTCCTGTTACCTTCAATCCTTGGACGCACAGTCCGGGACCCCCTACCCGAGATCTCCCGGTTTTGACACCGACATTGGTGCTTTCATTGAGAGTTCCTCTATGCCGTCGACAGAAGGGTTGATGGCTCGCCTTGTCATCTAGGAGAACGTCACTTCCGGAGGAGCCCTAGCTTTAGGGCAAACCCTCCGGGTCGGCAGCTTCATCATGGGCGCTCGTCCGGCCATTAAGCTAGAAGCAGCCCAGCTCGTCGCCAAAAATCACCTCCGCGTCGGCCCTGAATACTCCGGTAAGATCGATCCGGCGGATGTATCGGCTTTAAACGAACTGCTAGATCGCATCGCCACCCTGGGGGTCACAACTGACTATGATTGGATTGGGCTTAAACCCAATCAGAGAGAAATCAGATCTCCGTCGATCACCCATCATGTGGCAATTGTGGAGAAACAAGCCGACAACGACTCTTCTCCTACGTTGAGAACAAATTATGTTCGGGTTTCCTAACTCGGAGACCCGGACTCCCACTTCTGGAAGACACTTCTTGCCCCCTGAACATTGAATCGGGCATCAAGACCAAAAACGCACCGGACGCTCCGGAGCCCAGGCTTGTAACGTCGGAAATTCTTCAGAATCCGGACTTCACAGTGGGTCAGGGTTCGGATTTAAGCCCGCCCACCCACCACAAGCATTATTCCCCAAGCAACTCCGGTCCTCCGGACATATGCGACTTAATGTACGTACGACAGCAGCCTCAGGAAACAGTCCACCACTTTTGGGCCAGATTCCTACTTGTTAAAAACAAGATCAAAGATTGCTGCAATGACGATGCGATCTCGGTATTTTGCAACAATTGCATGGATGAGGGAATCCTTAATGCCCTCAACCGCCGTCGTGTAATGCACTTAGATTTGGCACACATAGTACAAAATTACTCTGCAATGGAAAGCGCCTGGAAAATCCAGACAACCTGATGGGAACCACAGGCCTTTAGGCCATCTCCCGGACGAGCAAAGAGGATGCACCCTTGCGGAGAACCTAATCATCATCCTGCAGACAAGAAAATCAAACCCTTTATGGTGCATAGAACTGTCCTCGAGGAATGGCTTGACAAGCCCTGTCAAATTCACATGACGCCAAACAACGAACCAACTGTTAGCCTTTGAGGATGTTGGATACTCCGGTAAGTGGCCAAGAGCGGCGAGGGTATCCTCACCAACAACACCCCAGAGAAGTACTCTCCGGAGGACAATGCTCCCAAAGTATTCACGGTCTTCGAGACCTTTTCATCAAATAATCCGCACAAAAGGGCGCTCCGCGACCTCGCCGAAGTCTGCCATGTGGCAGTAGTAAATCCTTGGAACGACGCGGCAATCACTTTCAATGCCGATGACGAACCAAGAGCCCACTCAGTCTGGGCACCAGCCGCTTTGGTCCTAAACCCAATCGTAGACGGCTTTCGGCTCACTAAAGTGCTAATGGACGGTGGTAGGGGACCGAACCTCATCTACGAGGACACGCTCAATAAAATGCAAATGGATAGGAGTCGCATTGAGAAAAGTAACACAACCTTTTGTGGTATTATCCCTAGTCAGGAAGCCAATACTTGGGAAAAATCAAACTCGACGTGGTATTCGGCACGCCGGAGAACTACAGGTCCGAATAGTTACTCTTCCATGTGACACCTTTCAACAGCGGGTATCATGCCTTGCTGGGGCAAGACGCATTCACGCGCTTCCAAGCCGTACCCCATTACGGGTATATAAAGCTCAAAATGCCCGGGCCCAATGGAATTATCACTGTCACCAGTGATCCGTACATAACACTCTGTGCCGAAAACAAAACCGCCTCTCTGGCCCTTGAGGCATTATCCAAGGCCCTCGCGACCGAAGAATTAACCACTCTACGTTCTACAATAGATAGGTACGATGTAATCCTCGATAAGAGACCCAAATCTACTTCCTTCAAGCCAGTAGACGAAATAGTGAAATTTCAAGTCCACCCGATGGAACCCAAGAAAACAGCTTCCATTGGGGCACAACTAGATCCCACGGTCGACGCCGCATTACGCGCATTCTTGCGTGAGAACTAGGACATCTTTGCCTGGCACCCTTCGGATATGCCAGGTATCCCACGAAGACTGGTCGAGCATAGTCTCAATATACTGAAAGGATACAAACCAGTCAGGCAAACTCTGCGCCGATTCTCCGAACCCAAACGACAGGCCATGGGGGAGGAGCTAGCCAAGCTACTCGAGGCCGGGTTTATCAGAGAGATCAAACATCCGGACTGGCTAGCAAACCTGGTCATGGTACCTAAGAAGGATAAATCCTGGCGCATGTGTGTCGATTTCAAAGACCTTAATAAGGCTTGCCCTAAGTACCCCTTCCCACTACCTCGAATTGACCAGATTATTGACGCAACCGCATGACACGATTCCTTGTGCTTCCTCGACGCATACTCCGGATACCATCAAATTAAGATGAGAGAATCCGACCAAGACGCAACGACATTCATCACTCCGTATGGGCACTTTTGCTTCAACACTATGCCTTTCAGGCTCAAGAATGCCGGTGCAACGTACTAGCGCATGATTCAAACATGCCTGGAAGAGCAAATCAGCAAAACTATGGAGGCATATGTAGGTGACGTAGTCATCAAAACCAAACACATCGAATCACTTGTGGATGACTTACACCTTACAATCGACAACCTCCGAGCATATGACATACGGCTCAATCCAGAAAAATGTGTTTTCGGCATCCCAGCCGGAAAACTGCTCGGGTTCATTGTCTCCAATAGAGGAATTGAAGCAAACCCCGCTAAAATCCAAGCCCTGTCATAGTTGGCAACACCAACAGACCTCAAGCAGGTCCAAAAACTAGCTGGGTGCGTGGCAGCTTGAAGCCGTTTTATCTCCAGACTAGGGGAAAAGGTGTTGCCATTATATCGCCTGCTCCACTGCACTGACCACTTCGTGTGGACGAAGCTGCCACAGCCGGACTGGAAGAAATAAAGGCTCTGTTAGCAAGTAACCCAATCCTGGCCGCACCAAACGTCGGCGAGCCGATGCTGCTCTACATATCTACAACTCACCAGGTGGTGAGTGCGGTGCTCGTCGTCGAACGAGATGAGGAGGGACATAAATTCCCACTTCAAAAACCATTATATTACATATCGACGGTCCTTACACCATGCAAATCAGGATACCCGCATTATCAAAAGATAGCATATGCGGTCTTTATGGCATCCCACAAGCTGCAACACTACTTTCAAGAGTGCTCGGTCACGGTGGCTTCCGAAGTACCACTTAACGATATTATAAACAATTAGAATGCTGCCGACGGATTGCCAAAATGGGCCATTGAGCTCTTACCATTTGAGATAATTTACAAGCCACGCCGAGCTATTAAATCTCAGGTGTTGGCTGACTTCATCACCGAATGGATAGAGTCCGAACACTCTAAAGAATACAACACATATTCCAACTGGGTGATGCACTTCGATGGCTCTAAAATGCTAGCCGAATTGGGGGCTGGTGTCGTCTTGACATCCCCCACAGGAGACACAATCTGTTATGTGCTCCAAATACTGTATACAAACTCTAACAATGTAGCCGAATATGAGGCCCTATTGCATGGTCTCCGGATGGCAGTCTCCATGGGCATACAACGCCTTGAAGTGCGCGGGGATTCAAACCTCGCAATATCCTAGATAAACGAAGACTTTGACGCAAAAGATTCGAAGATGGCGGCTTACCGCAATGGCGTACTCAAAATATCAGCTTGGTTTGAAGGGATCGAGTTTCATCATGTGGCGAGAGAGAGTAATCAAGCTGCGGACATACTTGCCCGCATGGGCGCCAAACGCGACCCCGTCCCACCTAACACCTTCGTGGAGAGGTTCTTCAAGCCATCCGTAGTATGGTAGGACAATAGCGGCAACACAGTTCCGGAGCCGATCATACCCCCAAAATCCAAACATAGTTCTGATATCGTCGGAGGTTCGGGCACCGAAATAACACCATCGGCCCACGAAATCATAGCTGTAATTGCCCCGTGGACTTAACCTTTCCTTGCCTACCTTACTAGGAATGAGCTCTTTGATGATCGAACGGAGGTCCGTTGTATTGTTCGACGCTCGAAGGCCTATAAAGTCCATGAGGGGGAACTGTACAATAAAAGTACCACCGGAGTACTTCAAAGATGTATCTCGGGAGAAGAAGGACGACAACTCTTGGCTGAAATACATGCCGGTCTTGGTGGCCATCATGCCGCAGCTCGGGCCCTTGTAAGTAAGGCCTTCCGTACGGGTTTCTTTTGGCCCACGACCTGAGCAGACGCACAGGACCTCATACAGCGTTGTGTTGGATGTCAACTTTTCGCCAATCAAAGCCATATGCCGCCCACTGCCTTACGAACAATCCCCATTACTTGGCCTTTTGCGGTCTAGGGGCTAGACATGGTCGGACCCCTTAAAGGGGGAAGCCATAAGAAGAAATATTTAGTGGTTATGGTCGACAAGTTCACTAAGTGGATAGAAGCCAAACCAGTCAAAACGGATGAAGCCGGACTGGTTATAGACTTCATATCCGGTGTTGTACATCGTTATGGTGTCCCACATAGCATCATTACTGACAACGGTTCCAACTTTATGACCGATGAGGTGAAAAACGGGTGCACTAATTTGGGCATCAAGCTCGATTACGCCTTCGTATATCACCCTCAAACAAAAACGGTCAGGTCGAACGGGCTAACGGCTTGATAATGAGCGGCATCAAACCCAGACTAGTGCGATCTCTGTGAGAATCAGACAAGCACTGGGTCAAAGAACTCGATTTTGTACTCTGGGGGCTGCGTACCACGCCCAATCGCACGACCGGATATACATCATTTTTCATGGTGTACGGCGCGGAGGCAGTTTTGCCTTGTGACATTATTCATGACTCACCTCAAGTGCGCATGTATGAAGAGAGAGGCGGAGCTCGATTGGCAGGACAATTTGGACGGCTTGGAAGAGGAGCGCGATGTTGCGAAGGCCCGTTCTGCATTTTACCAACAGCAAGCCCGCGATATCAAAGCAGGGAAGTACGGGCAAAGACTTATAATGTCGGTGAACTCGTTCTACGCCTACCAGAGAAGAAAAAGGACAATATCAAGCCCAAATGGGAGGGTCCCTTCATTATAGATGAAGTTCTCACTAGAGGAGCCTATCACCTTCGCAACGCTTCGGACAATCGTTTGGAACCAAACCCATGGAACGCCGCTCGGCTCCAAAGATTCTACGCCTAAGTTCACATTTATACCTTTTTTATTCGTCCTTTATTTCCCCCCTCTCACCTTTTTTCTCTTTTTCGTTTTTGTACGACTTCTAGCCAGTGTCTGGATAAACCGCACACTTAAGGGGCATACATCATTAAATGTACATACCCCATAATACCTGGGGGCTTCTTTCCACAGAAGCTTATTATGATTATTATTTTTGAGCATCAAGCTCACCGTATATATGTGTTGTCTACTCGTATGTGTCTTGTCTTCGCCATTATACGCACCTTTATGACTTAAGTTTTTGCCAAGCTGGGTTGCCTGGCTCCTGTGCTTATGCCCTACGTTCCCGCTTGTTCGGCTAGGGCATAAAGGGAGCACCTCTGTGATGTTACAACCGGGTTATCCGGACGTGTACCTCAGACGGGTGAAGCCGAAAGCTAGCGTTCTTAAGGGAATAATTGGTAGGCGGATAAACGATGAACTGCCTTCGCTGCAATATATGTCCCAAAATTATAACGTGTACTGTGATTTTTAGCATCACAGCTTATGCATGCCCACAAACGCATGCTGGCCCAGGGAAAGGAACCCTTAATGGAACTATTCTCCCTGGAAGATGTTTCTTACGATTAAATGTAATATAACATAACTCCTCAAATACAACTTGTCTGTTTAAGCAACTATGACCGGACTGCTTGGTTTCCGCACATACCTTGGTGATTTATCCGAAAACACTCCAAACCTCGGGTTCTGGAGGTCAAAGCAGAAAGTCAGCCATGACAATTGTTTTACACTTCGACTGGAGATAAGTTTGTTGATAAAGTACATTACTACCTGGACTCAAAAACTTCTTCCTCCTCTAGACCCTCTATTAGATTGTCTAGTTTACAATCCTATTGGGAAAACTTAGCGGCTATTTTTACTTGGTCGTACACTAAGCTAACAGGAATTTCTTGTCCCTCTGGTCCCTGAGGTCCGACCCGGGCCATATGATTCGGATCAAGTTTGGTATACCGTGTTTTCACCATGGCCCAAGCCTCTCAGGCGCCCTCCCGACACACTGATATCTTCCATATCTCCAAACAGCGACGAGCTCCCCTGAACAAATTTACGAGCTCCTCCATACTTCCTGGAGGTGGATCGGATGGCCATAAAGCCTTAGCCATGTTCCTCAATTCTTTACGAGCTTGCTCATGCACCTTGGATAGCTCTTGTAGCAGGTCGCCTTGGAATCCAATCACTTCTCCTTCGGGACGTCTGGTTAGCACACCTACAGAAGCAAACTTGTAAAATTTTCAAACAAAAGACCATGCGACAGTCAGGTTAAAGAGCATACAAAATATGCCGCCTTTTAGTTGTTGGGGAACGTAGCAGAAATTCAAAATTTTCTACGCATCACCAAGATCAATCTATGGAGTGACCAGCAACAAGAGAGAGGGGAGTGTATTTTCATACCCTTGAAGATTGCAATACGGAAGCGTTGCAAGAACGCAAATGAAGGAGTCGTACTCGTAGCGATTTAGATCGCGGTTGATTCCGACCTAAGCGCCGAACAACAGCGCCTCCGCGTTTAACACACGTGCAGCCCGGTGACATCTCACATGCCTTGATCCAGCAAGGAGAGAAGGAGAGGTTGGGGAAGACAACTCCAGCAGCAGCACGACGGCGTGGTGGTGTTGGAGCAGCATGGTACTCCGGCAGGGCTTCGCCAAGCACCACAGAAGGAGGAGGAGGTGTTAGAGGAGGGAGGGGCTGCGCCAGGGAAGGGGTAATGCAACCCTCGCACCCCCCTCTATTTATAGGGTGAAGGGGAGAGGGGCCCGACCCCTCTAGATCCCATCTAGAGGGGGGGGGGGGGGCGGTGGCCAGGAGGGGAGGCTTGCCCCCCAAGCAAGGTGCAGGCGCCCCCTCCCCTAGGGTTTCCAACCCTAGGCGCCTTGGGCCCTTGGGGAGGGGCGCACCAGCCCACTAGGGGCTGTTTCCCTCCCATATTCAGCCCATTAAGTCCTCCGGGGCAGGTGGCCCCACTAGGTGGAACCCCGGACACCTTTCGGTGGTCCCGGTACAATACCGATAACCCGTGAAAACATTCCGGCGACTGAAACTGGACTTCCCATATATAAATCTTCACCTCCGGACCATTTCGGAACTCCTCTTGACGTCCGGGATCTCATCTGGGACACCGAATAACCTTTGTTAACCATGTACAAACTTTCCCTATAACCCTAGTGTCATCGAACCTTAAGTGTGTAGACCCTACAAGTTCGGGAATCATGCGGACATGACCGAGACAGCTCTCCGGCCAATAACCAACAGCGGGATCTGGATACCCATGTTGGCTCCCACACATTCCACGATGATCTCATCGGATGAACCACAATGTCGAGGATTCAAGCAATCCTGTATACAATTCCCTTTGTCAATCGGTACGTTACTTGCCCGAGATTTGATCGTCGGTATCCCAATACCTCGTTCAATCTCGTTACTGGCAAGTCACTTTACTTGTTCCATAATGCATGATCCTGTGACTAAATACTTAGTCACATTGAGCTCATTACGATGATGCATTACCGAGTGGGCCCGGAGATACCTCTCCGTCATACGGAGTGACAAATCCCAGTCTCGATTCGTGCCAACCCAACAGACACTTTTGGAGATACCTGTAGTGCACCTTTATAGCCACCCAGTTACATTGGGACGTTTGGTACACCCAAAGCATTCCTACGGTATCCGGGAGTTGCACAATCTCATGGTCTAAGGAAATGATACTTGACATTAGAAAAGCTCTTAGCAAACGAACTATACGATCTTGTGCTATGCTTAGGATTGGGTCTTGTCCATCACATAATTCTCCTAATGATGTGATCCTGTTATCAATGACATCCTATGTCCATGGTCAGGAAACCATAACCATCTATTGATCAATGAGCTAGTCAACTAGAGGCTCACTAGGGACATGTTGTGGTCTATATATTTACACATGTATTGCGGTTTCCAGTTAATACAATTATAGCATGAACAATAGACAATTATCATGAACAAGGAAATATAATAATAACCATTTTGTTATTGCCTCTAGGGCATATTTCCAATAGTCTCCCACTTGCACTAGAGTCAATAATCTAGTTCACATCATTATGTGATTGTATTGAATCCAACTCCCATGGTGTTTGATCATATCTCGCTTGTGAGAGAGGTTTATTAGTCAACAGGTCTGAACCTTTCAGATCCGTGTGTGCTTTACAAATATCTATGTCATCTTGTAGATGCAGCTACCAGGCGCTACTTGGAGCTATTCCAAATAACTGCTTTACTATACGAATCCGGTTTACTACTCAGAGTCATCCGGATTAGTGTCAAAGTTTGCATCAATGTAACCCTTTACGACGAACTCTTTTACCACCTCCATAATCGAGAAAATTCCTTAGTCCACTAGTTACTAAGGTTAAGTTTGACCGCTGTCATGTGATACATTCCTGGATCACTCTTGTACCCCTTGACTGACTCATGGCAAGGCACACTTCAGGTGCGGTACTCAGCATAGCTTACTGTAGAGCCTACGTCTAAAGCATAGGGGACGACCTTCGTCCTTTCTCTCTCTTCCGCCGTGGTCAGGTCTTGAGTCTTACTCAATACTCACACCTTATAACACAGCCAAGAACTCCTTTGCTGATCTATTTTGAACTCCTTCAAAATCTTGTCACGGTATGTATTCATTTGAAAGTACTATTAAGCATTTTTTGGATCTATCCTTATAGATCTTGATGCTCAATGTTCAAGTAACTTAATCCAGGTTTTCCATTGAAAAACACTTTTCAAATAACCCTATATGCTTTCCAGAAATTCTACAGCATTTCTGATCAAAAATAAGTTAACAACATATACTCATCAAAAATTCTATAGTGCTCCCACTCACTTCTTTGGAAATACAAGTTTTTCATAAACTTTGTATAAACCCAAAATCTTTGATCATCTCATCGAAGCGTATATTCCATCTCCGAGATGCTTACTCCAGTCCTTAGAAGGATTACTGGAGCTTTGCATACTTGTTAGCATCTTTCAGGATTGACAAAACCTTTTGGTTGTATCACATACAACCTTTCCTCAAGAAAATCATCGAGGAAACAATGTTTTGACATCCTATCTACAAGATTTCATAAATAATGCAGTAACTGCTAATATAATTCCAACAGACTCTTAGCATCACTATGAGTGAGAAAGTCTCATCATAGTCATCTCCTTGAACTTGTCAGTAAACGTCTTAGCGACAAGTCGAGCTTTCTTAATGGTGACACTTACCATAATTGTCCGTCTTCCTCTTAAAATCTATCTATACTCAACAGCCTTACGATCATCGAGTAGTTCTTCCAAAGTCTATACTTTGTTTTCATACATGGATCCTCTCTCGGATTTTATGGCCTCGAGCCATTCGTCGGAATCCGGGCCCACAATCGCTTCTCCATAGCTCGTAGGTTCATTTTTGTCTAGCAACATGACCTCTAAGACAAGATTACGTACCACTATGAAGTAGTACGCATCCTTGTCGACCTACGAGGTTTGGTAGTGACTTGATTTGAAGTTTCATGATAACTATCATCAGCTTCCACTTCAATTGGTGTAGGCGCCATAGGAACAACTTCCTGTGCCCTACTACACACTAGTTCAGGTGATGGTTCAATAACCTCATCAAGTCTCCACCATCCTCCCACTCAATTCTTTCAACATAAACTTTTCCTTGAGAAAGGACCCGCTTCTAGAAACAATCACTTTTGCTTCCGGATCTGAATTAGGAGGTATACCCAACTGTTTTTGGGTGTCCTATGAAGATGCATTTTATCCGCTTTGGGTTCGAGCTTGTCAGGCAAAACTTTTCACATAAGCGTCACAGCCCCAAATTTTTAAGAAATGAGAACTTAGGTTTCTCTAAACCTTAGTTCATACGGTGTCATCTCAATGGAATTGCGTGGTGCCCTATTTAAAGTGAATGTGGTTATCTCTAATGCCTAACCCATAAACAATAGTGGTAATTCGATAAGAGACATCATGGTATGCACCATATCCAATAGGGTGCATTTATGATGTTCGGACACACCATCACACTATGGTGTTCCAGGTGGTATTAGTTATGAAACAATTTCCACAAGGTCTTAATTATGTACCAAACTCGTAACTCAGATATTCATCTCTATGATCATATCATAGACATTTTATCCTATTGCCACGATGATCTTCAACTTCACTCTGAAATTGCTTGAACCTTTCAATAATTCAGACTCGTGTTTCATCAAGTAAATATACTCAAAATCTACTCAAATCATCTGTGAAGTAAGAGCATACCGATATTCACTGCGTGCCTCAGCACTCATTGGATTGCACACATCAAATGTATTACTTCCAACAAGTTTCTCTCTTGTTTCATCTCACTAAAAATGAGGCCTTTCAGTCATCTTGCCCATGTGGTATGATTTGCATGTCTCAAGTGATTCAAAATCAAGTGAGTCCAAACGATCCATCTGTATGGAGTTTCTTCATGCATATATACCAATAGACATGGTTTGCATGTCTCAATCTTTTCAAAACGAGTGAGTCCAAAGATCCATCAACATGGAGCTTCTTCATGCGTTTTATACCAGTATGACTCAAATGGCAGTGCCACAAGTATGTGGTACTATCATTACTATCTTATATCTTTTGGTATGAACATGTGTATCACTACGATCGAGATTCAGTAAACCATTCATTTTAGGTGCAAGGCCGTTGAAGGTATTATTCAAATAAACAGAGTAACCATTATTCTCCTTAAATGAATAACCGTATTGCGATAAACATAATCCAATCATGTCTATGCTCAACGCAAACACCAAATAACAATTATTTAGGTTTAACACCAATCTCGATGGTAGAGGGAGCAGGCGATGCTTGATCACATCAACCTTGGAAACTCTTCCAACACACATCATCATCTCACCTTTAGCTAGTCTCCATTTATTCTGTAGCTCTTTTATTTCGAGTTACTAACACTTAGCAACCGAACCGGTATCTTAATACCCTGGTGCTACTAGGAGTACTAGTAAAGTACACATTTAATATAATGTATATCCAATATACTTTTGTCAACCTTGCCAGCCTTCTCATCTACCAAGTATCTAGGGTAGATCTGCTTCAGTGACTGTTCCCTCATTATAGAAGCACTTAGTCTCGGGTTTGGGTTCAACCCTGGGTTTCTTCACTAGAGCAGCAACTGATTTGTCGTCTCATGAAGTATCCCTTCTTGCCCTTGCCCTTCTTGAAACTAGTGGTTTTACTAACCATCAACAATTGATGCTCCTACTCGATTTTTACTTTCGTGGTGTCAAACATCGCGAATTGCTCAAGGATCATCATGTCTATCCCTTATATGTTTAGTTCATCACAAAGCTCTAATAGCTTGGTGGCAATGACTATGGAGAACCATCACTATCTCATCTGGAAGATTAAGTCCCACTCGATTCAAGTGATTGTAGTACTCAGACAATCTGAGCACATGCTCAATAATTGAGCTTTTCTCCCTTAGTTTGCAGGTTAAGAAACTTGTCAGAGGTCTCATACCTCTTGATGTGGGCACGAGCCTGAAATCCTAATTTCAGCTCTTGGAACATCTCATATGTTCTGTGATGTTTCAAAAAATGTCTTCGGTGCCTCAGTTCTAAACCGTTTAAGATTACACACTGAACTATCATGTAGTCATCAAAACGTGTATGACAGATGTTCGCAACATCCACAAACAACGCTCGAGGTTCAGCACACCGAGCGGTGCATTAAGGACATAAGCCTTCTGTGCAGCAATAAGGACAATTCTCAGTATACGAACCCAGTCCGCATAATTGCTACTATTAACTTTCAACTAAATTTTCTCTAGGAACATATCTTAAAACAGTTGAACTAAAGCGTAGGCTACGACATAATTTGCAAAGACCTTTTGACTATGTTCATGATAATTAAGTTCATCTGATTATTTAATGAACTCCCACTTAGATAGACATCTCTCTAGTCATCTAAGGATACATGATCCGAGTCAACTAGGACGTGTCCGATCATCACGTGAGACGGACTAGTCATCGTCGGTGAACATCTTCATGTTGTTCGCATCTGCTATACGACTCATGTTCGACCTTTTGGTCTCTTGTGTTTCGAGGCCATGTCTATACATGCTAGGCTCGTCAAGTCAACCTAAGTGTTTTGCATGTGTAAATCTGGCTTACACCCGTTGTATGCAAACGTTAGAATCTATCACACCCGATCATCACGTGGTGCTTCGAAACAACAAACCTTCGCAATGGTGCACAGTTAGGGGGAACACTTTCTTGAAAATTTATGAGGGATCATCTTATTTATGCTACCATCGTTCTAAGCAAATAAGATGCAAAAACATGATAAACATCTCATGCAATCAAATAGTGACATGATATGGCCAATATCATTTTGCTCCTTTTGATCTCCATCTTCGATGCGCCATGATCATCATCGTCACCGGCATGACACCATGATCTCCATCATCGTGTCTTCATGAAGTTGTCTCGCCAACTATTACTTCTACTACTATGGCTAACGGTTTAGCAATAAAGTAAAGTAATTACATGGCATTATTCAATGACACGCAGGTCATACAATAAATTAAGACAACTCCTATGGCTCATGTCGGTTGTCATACTCATCAACATGCAAGTCGTGATTCCTATTACAAGAACATGATCAATCTCATACATCACATATATTTCATTCATCACATCCTTTGGCCATATCACATCACACGGCATACGCTGCAAAAACAAGTTAGACGTCCTCTAATTGTTGTTGCAAGTTTTTACGTGGCTGCTATAGGTTTCTAGCAAGAACATTTCTTACCTACGCCAAAACCACAACGTGATATGTCAATTGCTATTTAACCTTCATAAGGACCCTTTTCATCGAATCCGATCCGACTAAAGTGGGAGAGACAGACACCCGCTAGCCACCTTATGCAACTAGTGCATGTCCGTCGGCGGAACTTGTCTCACGTAAGCATACGTGTCAGGTTGGTTCGGGCCGCTTCATCCCACGATGCCGCCGAATCAAGATAAGATTAGTAGTGGCAAGTAAATTGACAAAATCGACGCCCACAACAACTTGTGTTCTACTCGTGCATAGAAACTACGCATAGACCTAGCTCATGATGCCACTGTTGAGGAACGTAGTAGAAATTCAAAAATTTCTATGCATCACCAAGATCAATCTATGGAGTGACTAGCAACGAGAGAGAGGGGAGTGCATCTTCATACCCTTGAAGATCGTGATGCGGAAGTGTTGCAAGAACCCGTATGAAGGAGTCATACTAGTAGCGATTCAGATCGCGGTTGATTCCGATCTAAGTGCCGAACAACGGCGCCTCCGCGTTCAACACACGTGCAGCCCGGTGACGTCTCCCATGCCTAGATCCAGCAAGGAGAGAAGGAAAGGTTGGGGAAGACAACTCCAGCAGCAGCACGACAACGTGGTGGTGTTGGAGCAGCGTGGTACTCCGGCAGGGCTTCGCCAAGCACCGCGGAAGGAGGAGGAGGCACTACAAAAAAAGACACATCCGTGACATTTTGGGCCGGACGAATTTTTTTCCTGTCATACATATGACACTTCTATGACGATAATTGTGACAAAACCCAGTATCATCATAGATGTGGTGGGCTCCTACTTCTATGACAAAAAATCATGACAGAAAATGGGCTTTTTGTCCTGGGCGGGCCGGAGACGCAGCTGCATGACATTCTTTGAGCCGTCCATGACGGAAAAAACCGTGGTAGAAGTGAGGGGGAGGTCGGGGAGTTCCTGGTTACGGTGGGAGGTCGGGGGCCGAGCGATGCGCGTTTCTCTTATACACGTATGCACGTGTGTGCGAGGCGTTGGCTCTAACTGAACCCGAGCGAGGCGTTGGGCTCTAACCGAACCCGAGCAATTGCACTGCAGGCTACGCGTTACTGAACCCGAGCGTTCAATCGATGGCTGTTAACTGAACCTGATAGAGCGATTCCTTCGCTACTATTCCTAACTGAAGCCAATTGATGCTGCCTCTCTGGATGAACAGTGAGCATTGCGGGGGGGGGGGGGGGGATGAACAGTGAGCGGTGGGAGTGGATGAACATGACCCGTGGCATTGCCTCTGGATGAACAGGACCCTGATCGATCGAGCCGGTTGGGGCTGGATGAACAAGACCTAGTGGAGGGCTGGATGAACAGGACGACCCCGTGGAGGGCTGGATGAACAGTAGATGGTGGAGGGGTGGATGAACAGTAGCCCGTGGAGGGGTGGTTGAATAGGAGCCCGTGGAGAGGGGTGGTTGAACAGTAGCCGGTGGCGTAGTGCGCGGTGGAGGTTGGATGAACAGGAGCCCGTGGATGAACAATCACAGGTGGAGGCTGGAGGAGGTCGACGGTGGATGAACAGTAGCCCGTGGAGGCTGGAGGAGGTCGACGGTGGAGATGGATAGTATCCCGTGGAGTCCCGTTTTGCGGTACACCACACTCCTCCCGATGAACAGGACCCCCGTTTCGACCGTAGCGCTCCAACACAAGTCCGTTTCATCCGTTTTGCGGTACGCCACACCCCTCCCGATCAACAGGACCCTCGTCTCGACCGTAGCGCTCCAACACAAGTCCATTTCGTCCGTTTTGCGATACGCCACACCCCTCCCGATCAATAGGACCCCCGTTTCGACCGTAGGAGGTCCATTTCCGTTTTGCGGTATGCCACACCCTTCCCGATCAACAGGACCCCATTCCGAATGTAGGAGGTTCGTTTCCTCCGTTGTGCGGTACGCCAGGCCTCGTTTCCATCGCCTATTCCGTCCAAGCCCTCCGGATGAACACGACCACACATTCCGTTCCGATCCAGCCGGTTGGCTCCCACGCGTTCCGTTGCCTCCCGATGAACACGACGCATTCCGTTGCCTCCCCATGAACACGATGCATTCCGTTGCCTCCCCATGAACACGACGTATTCCATTGCCTCCCCATGAACACGAGCCCTCTCCGTACGTTTGCGCGAGTAGGCGTTTGAGACCCCGCCCGTATGTACACATACATGGCCATATTTTCTTTCTTGCACCCTGGCCGCTGTACGTACATGTACATGCTACGTGTGTGCCTCTACTACGACACGTGCGCGCCTCTACATCCACCAGTATATATGTACGTACACGTTCGCGACCAGAATGATAATGCTACGTATGCTTCGACCGGGTGGGTCCCGACTGTCAGGCACTTCCTTGCCTGGGAAGATGTAGCTGGTGGGTCCCAGCAGTCAGGGGGGTGAATCGTTTTTTTGCCAGGATGCACTTCCTTGCGTGCGAAGATGTAGCTGGTGGGACCCAGCAGTCAGGGGAAACGTTTTTTCACGAAATACGGTGGCCCGTCCGGTGGGTCCCTGCTGTTAGGTGGAGGAATAATTATTTTGCAGGTAATAAGGAGGCACTTCCTTGCTGCGGCCGTGGACCCAGTTGTCAGCCTCTCCACGTACAGTCCACATCCGATGGAAGCCGTTCCTTGACCACGTTGACCACGCCGCGTCGAGAGCACCAGGGCGGTGGACGACGATGAGGCCTAGGAAGGGGACGACATGGAGCCGGGGAAGACGCGGCAGTGGATGCCCATGCGTAGAGGAGTACGAGGGTTCACTGGTTCACTGCGGTGTGAGGCTGCCATCACCGCAGAATAACAAGGGGTGTGGTTGAGTAGAGGGATGGCCTGGCCAGCAGTGGGAGTAGTAGGGGGCGGTGAGGCCTCCGCCGCATCGCAGCCGGCCACGGGAGGCAGGAGCACGAGGCACGGCCGGCGCTGGTTTGGGCGGTTGGAGCAAGAAGACTAGAGGTTGAAGAAGCACTACGGCCATTGGATGGACATCGTACGGTCACTGGAGCTAGAATCGTGCATATTGACTAAGTTGACAAAGCCCTCCGTCCCCGTCAACTTAGTAGGCCCACAAGTCAGCCTGCCACTATACTGGGTCCCAGCTAACAGGGGGAGTATTCATTTTTTTGTGTGTAATAAGGAGGCACTTCCTTGCGTGCAAAGATATAGCTGGTGGGTCCGAGCTGTCAGCAGCGGTAATGCTTTTTTTTGTGAAATACAGAGGCCCTTTTGGTGGATCCCTGATGTCAGGTGGAGGAATCATTATTTTGCGCGTAATAAGGAGGCATTTCCTTGCGTGCGGCCATGGACCCAGCTGTTGGCCTCTCCACGTACAGTCCACTTCAGATGCATGTCGGTCATTGACCACATTGACCAGGTCGCGCCGAGAGCACCAGGGCGATGGACGACGGCAAGGCCTAGGAAGGGAATGACACGGAGGCAGGGAAGACTCGACAGTTGTTTCCCACGCGGAGGGGAGTACAACTGTACGAGGGTTTACTGGTTTGTGTGCCACCGCCGGAGAATAACAACATGTGTGGGTGAGTAGAAGGATGGCTAGGCCAGTGATGGGAGTACGGTGGGGCGGTGAGGCCTGCGTGGCAGCATAGCCGACCGCAGGGAGGAGGGAGCAGGCAGTCCTGCCGGTGCTTGTTTGAGCGGCTGGAGCAGGAAGAGAAGAGAATGAAGAAGCTCGACGGCCGTTCGATGGACATCCAACAGTCACTGCTTGTGCATCAACCTTTTTTAAGGAAAGCCTCAAATCTGTGGAAAACAACATACAACCCATCTGCCATTATTTCTAATAGATTGCAGCCCATTTGCTAATTCTTAAGGTTTTTTTGGAGCCCATATTCTTTTTGTTAGCATTACAACCCATATTGTGGCCACGGTTAAAAATGTATATGAAATTTTGCATATTTCATGCGGTCCGAACTATTTTTAATCCCGAAATTTCGACTCACATTCAAACTGATTTTAAAAATAAATGTATATCAATATAAAATCCAACAAATTCTCCATGCATAAAAATTAATGTAATTTAAAATCTCGAAATGAAAAAAGATATTTGAAACTAATTGCTGGTTTGATGTGTTTTAAAAATGTACAACCCATTTCTCATTACTGATAGGCGATTTTCTCGGCCAGTCGAATGAAGCTCTCCTTGTCTTGAAAGATTTGCAGCCCAACAGGCCTGACAAAGTGACTTACTTGGCAAATCACAAAAAAACTGGGTTGTGGCCGTGGACCCAGCTGTCAGCCTCTGCACGTACTATACTCTTCCGATGGAAGTCGGTCATTGACCACATTGACCACGCCGCGCCGAGAGCACCAAGGCGGTGGACGACGGGTAGGCCTAGGAAGGGGACGACGCAGAGCCGGGGAAGACGCGATAGTGGATGCCCATGCGGAGAGGAGTATGAGGGTTCACTAGTTCGGCTGCGGCGTGAGGCTGCCGTCGCCGCAGAATAACAAGGGGTGTGGGTGAGTAGAGGGATACCCTAGGCTAGCGGTGGGAGTAGTAGGGGGCGATGAGGCCTCCGCGGCATCACAGCCGGCCACGAGAGGCAGGAGCACGCGACACGACCGGCGCTGCTTTGGGCGGATGGAGCGAGAAGACCAGAGGTTGAAGAAGCACTATGGCCGTTGGATGGACATCGTACGGTCACTGGAGCTAGAATCATTCATATTGACTAAGTTGACAAAGCTCTCCATCCTCGTCACCTTAGTAGGCCCAAAAGTCAGCCACCCACTATGGTGGGTCCCAGCTAGTAGGGGTATTCATTTTTTGGTGCGTAATAAGGAGGCACTTCCTTGGGTGCGAAGATATAGCTGGTGGGTCCGACCCGTCAGCGGGGGAACATTTTTTTTCGTGAAATACAGAAGCCCTTCCCACGTACAGTGCGTAATAAGGAGGAACTTTCCTTGCGTGCGACCATGGACCTCGTGGGTCCCAGCCATCAGGCTCTCCACGTACAGTCCTCTTCCGATGACTCTCGTATGTTGACCACGCCGTGCCGAGCACACCGAGGCAGTGGACGACGGCGAGGCCCCAGACTAGAACGACCCAGAGATGGGGAAGACGCGGCAGTGGAGTCGCAGACGGCAAGGAGTGGGAAACTTGACTGGTTCAGGTGCGGGGTGGGCCTACACTCGGCAGAGAATAACAGAAGGTGCGGAGTGGAGGGATGACCTGGCCATCGGCGGGGTAGCGTTTCGCTGAGGAGCGCAAAACAACGCCGCTGGACGCCGAAGGCTGGAGCAGGCGGTTCCAGCAGTGCCGGGGCAAGTAGACGAGAGATTGAAGAAGAATGCCGGCCGTTGGATGTAAATCCAACGCCTTCTTAGGCTTCGACCTACTGGCCCACATCTCACCCAGTCCATTTGTTTTTTAGTCCATTTGGTGGGCTGGGTGAAACAATGATGTAGCATCTAAGCAGCCCGTTTAAATCCCATTTGCATTTTTCTTGAAATCCGTGGACTTGCTGGGCTGGGTGAAAATATCATGTTGGGCTAGACGGAGAAATGTTACAAAAACATAAACACATGATTGCACGTCAGTAAAATCTTTGCAAGCTTATGTACGCAATCACTAGGAGTTAACTTGCCAAGTTATATATAAACAATTATTATTATTATTTAGTAAGAACTTTGAACTTACGAAATAAAATATCATTTTAATTTGATGAGTTAATAGTACGTGGGGTATTATTATTTTTTAGGCTAGACGTGGGACAGTTGAGTTGGTTATAGGGGAAAGTATTGGGAGAAAACTCAGTTTACATCGAAAAGAAATTGGGAGAAAATTCAAAGACCTGCTGGGTCCACCTGAGGAGGGGAATATGTTGGGAGGAAGGAGATTCAAAGCACGGCAGCCGAGTGAACTAGTTTTTTTTACGGACAAGTGAACTAGTTTACATACATAAGCAAATAGCCACTAAAAAAGCAATCAGGTTAATGGGTTCTTAAAAGAAATATTTCGGACAAAACAGATAATTACGACACATAGGCTAATGCATGAAACACTCAGATGATAAAGGTGCTTATAAACAGATAAAGTACAACATCTAGACCTTCCTGGCATGCTTGATCATGACGCTGCGGCTGTCCGTGTACTCGTCGATTACGGGAAGCAGACACGCCCTCATGTCCAAGATCTGCCTGTACATGTCGTAGCATGCGTATGCGTCCTTGGCCGCGTAGGTTATGTAGGCTAGATTCAGAGGTACCTCCCACATGTTCAGGTCGTCTTCTTTCATGTTAGCGTATCAGGGGTCGATGATGGTCTCAGCGAGGTCAACCACGAAGTCCTTCTCCTGCCCGTTGCTGATGATCTTGTATTGCTTCTGGATGTCGACAAGCTTGTTGCACCATATGGCCAAATCATCACGTTCATCCTTCTCTCCACCGTAGCGAAGGTGCAGCCAGCGCTGCCGATGAAACGGGCGAATGCTCCAGAACCTGGTGCAGCCATAGGACTGAGGCGAGGCAGAGCTTCACCGAGTCCGTATCGTTGGTGTACATCACATTCAACTTGGTGCAGCCATAGGACTGAACGGCGAACTCAAAGGGGAACTCCTTGCTGAAGTCCATATCCAGCAGGCTCACCCCTCGGATCGCCATTGGAGTCTCTTCAAGTGAAAGAGTGTGTAGGCGGCGGTAGCAGTTTGTTTTTCAGCTCTTGGGGAACTGGATTCAACAGTAAGCTGAGTGTGTACACGCGACAACAGTTAATACCCCTCCCTCATCCGCTGCACGCCCGGCAGAAGATGCACCCTCGGCACATTGAAACGCCTCCATTAAGAAACCTACTCCGGCCACACGTCGGTTCACGAGCGGGTCTGTATTGGTACTGTAATAACAGGAGTTAGTGGTCACTTTACTTAAATTTAATTAGCTTTAATAGAAATTTATACTTAAAACAAGCAATGCATTCGCTCGTTCTATCAGTGCCACAGGATCAACATGCACAACAATTAGAATTATTATTCTCAGGACGCACACGATCAGCACATTTGTCGCACTTTCACAAAGATAATACTACCAAGTTTGAACTATTTGTTATGGTTGTTGTCCTCTGCATCATCATGCCATGTTTCCCAGCTTGCAAGATTCAAAACCAACAAATAAGATCCAAATAATAAGTACAACAAAGATGCCTACACATCTCATTGATTCCCAGCTTGCAAGATTCAGAACCAACAAATAAGATTCAAATAATAAGTACAACAAAGATGCCTACACATCTCACTGATTCCCAGCTTGCAAGATTCAGAACCAACCCATTAGAGCCTTTTGATAAAGTGAATATCGAGATTAAATCCATCTTGGCTAGCCATGTCATACAATCGAAGTACTTGGAGAATGCTCTTGACTGTCACAACATCTGTAGTTGAGTATTCCTGTTTGCACAGCATGTTTGCATAGCACAAACAAGGAGACAGGAGAGCATGATTTCTCTTTAATAGCGGCCTCCTTGAACTCAACCTCTAGCTCTACTTGGATGAGGTCTGCCTGGAGTTCCATGATTCAATTCATGCGCCTTTTTCTGCAGTTCACCTGAAATGAAGCAAAGATTGCATCATTCAGCTAGCAAGAAGTACTTGTTCTTGTGAGCTGGCATGTTCTTCTTTAGTAGCTGCACAAAAATTGAGGAACATTAAGGTTGGCTGCCCGGCTCATGTAAGGTGCAACTATAATTTTCTTATCCTTTTGTGCAGTTCCACTAAAATAAAGAGCCATTGTGGTGACAGTGACGGCTCCATCTTGCAAAGGCTAATAAAATGTTGCACGAGATTACCGGCATAACTTGACGGAGATTTTGGAAACTCCAATCACCATTTTGTGCAGTTCCACCAAAATTGAGAGATGTTGCCCACGTGACATTTTAGTTGAACTGCACAAGACACTCATTCCAAAAAAAGTGTTTTGTGAAGTTCACCAAAAGGTCACAATAGCAACAAGGTGAATTGGATATCCCTATCTGCACAAAAAGATAGAAAGTAAACAGTTGCTGGTCAATAAGAATATACGAAACATATACAAAATGAAAAGAAGCATCTTAATTATGTTCATGGCAATCACGCAAGGACAGTAGAAATTTTAAAACGCCAGCAATGCTTCATGTTACCAGAAGCATTACGATCAACAATGAGATTCCTCAAATATGGGATTACTTTAATGGCGGCATTGCTTGTTTACCAGACACAGTAAATCAACAGCAGCTAAAGTGTTGGTTTAAGGGCATGGGACCGTGGGGACACCAGGACACTCAGCAACGTAAAGGAGCAACTTACTTATCATACTGGGGAAAATAGCAGGAGTGCCATTTGTAACACAGTTTAATTGCATCTTATCACTGGAGGCATTAGATTAACAATAACACTGGTTAGACATGTTCCTAAGGTAACAGTGTGATCGCTTCATTTTACATGCGCCCTTACATTAACAACAACAAAAGGTTGGTATAAGGACATGCGATAGTGGACGCATCAGCACAATGTACCTACAAGGAGGCATAAAGTGGTGATGCTGAGTTTGTTCATGCTATGTGAGGGCAGCAAACCTAATCCTAGAGACCTTGTACTATGTGAGGGCAGCAAATCTAATCCTGGAGACCTTTTACTATGTGAGGGCAGCAAATCTAATCCTGGAGACCTTTTACTATGTGAGGGCAACAAATCTAATCCTGGAGACCTTTTACTATGCGAGGGCAGCAAATCTAATCCTGAGACCTTTTACTATGTGAGGGCAACAAATCTAATCCTGAGACCTTTTACTATCTGAGGGCAGCAAATCTAATCCTGGAGACCTTTTACTATGTGATGGCAGCAAATCTAATCCCGGACATACTCTGTTGACTTGTCCACCAGCCGCCACTTTCTATCCTTTTTTCAACCAATAATAGATCTATTCCTTATCCAGTTTGTACTGCGTTTTCCCATTATTTCCCTTTTCAACCAAGAGACCGGTTGGTATCCGGTCTCTACTACTTTCACCATATTATTTCCTCTTTGAATCAAGTCCTAGATTCATGCTACAACTTTCCCCCATTTCTTCGTTGTTTGAACAAAGCCCTAGATTTGAATGCATGAAGTAGCTTTACCTCTAATAATACTAAAAATTTAGGTGGCTTTGGAAGAGCTGACGGGAGTAGAAAAATATGCACATGCAGACACATGGGGAGCTGGGGCAGTAGAGCAAGGATGCTTTCAAAGAACTTATACCTGAGGGTTGCCGGGATGTCGGCGGTGACAGGTCGGATCTGCGGACAATACGGCAGGGAGGAAGAAGGGTCGGAGGACCTCCCGAGCCGGCGCTGTGTCAGAGAGAACGGCACGGGCAGAGGATCGGGCCCCTTCGGCAGCTGTGGGTTTCCTCCCTCGGTGGCGATGACCGCGTGAACGATGCACCTTTTAGTCCTCTACACACACCGTCTATGACCAGCGATGAGCAGAGAGAAAATGTCGCTACCGCTGTCTTGTTTATATCTGGAGAGGATGAGAGTATGAAGAGAGCAACCCTTGTAAAGCAAGCGCTCAGGCCCCTGCGTCCATATAGTATTTTTCACTTGTGCTTATCTGGAGTGATTATCTTTTTTCTCTCCACAACAAGCTTTTCAATTTGTGTACGTGGCATTAAAGAAAATAAACTCTCTATTTAAGGTGACTACTGTACGACTCCTACTTACTACTAGTAGTACTACAGTATTTTTCACTTGTGCTCCCCGCCCCTTCATTCATTGAACAACCCCACGGGTGAATAAACATACACTAAGTACTGTATTTATATAGAACGAACAAGCTCAAACTATTTTCACGTAGTTAAAAGTTGATGGCGGGGCCTTTCCCGGGCAGTACGTGCGACAGTTTTCGGGTAGGCGGTTTGACAGAGAGGCGAGGAGGGTGAGCGAGTGGGGCTGTGTGATTTGACGGCGCGTTACTACTAGAAAGACTTGTGATATGACCACTCACTATAGGCATGAATTACTGGCACTCCGACCGGGGTGATGCCCCCCTTCCGTTCCGCACTCTAATCTGGTGCATGACACGTCGACCCGGATGCTGGCTCTCCCACATGTCGGAGTAGTAAGAAGGAGCAAAGAATGATGCGGTATATACTAGTACTATACTACTCCCTCCGTTCCTAAATATAAGTCTTTGGAGCGATTTCACTATGGACCACATACAGAGAAAAATGAGTGAATCTACACATAAAATGCATCTATATACATCCATATGTGGTCCACAGTGAAATATCTATGAAGACTTATATTTAGGAACGGAGGGAGTACTACTCAGGTCGGAGGAGTGCGAACCACGGCAGCCCAGTGAACCAGCTGTGCGAACCACGATAGCCCAGTGAACCAGCAGTAGAAAACAATGTGGTGATATGGCCATAAAAAACAACAATGTGCTACGGTCCACACTGTAGCATGTACAGTAACACTCCTCTTTGTTTGGATCCCTGAGTTAGAGCTAGTTTGGGGTGAAATAGCCTCAAATTATCGAAACAAGAGGGGTTAGTTTGAGCTAGTTTGCTCTAACCCAGCTAAAAAAACTAGCCCGGTGGAGAGGTTCTAATTGGGTTAGTTATCCTCAGGCCCACTAAAAGAGAACTAAAAAAATCTCCCTTGCCCACACCAGATCGCCCCCCTCTCGCACGACTCCTCTCTGTTCCCCATAGGGCCGCCCGCCCAAGCGCCGCTCACCCTCTCTATCCTCCGGCTGCCCTCTCCTTCCAGCCTCCGCCGCCCTACTCCGGCCGCCCTCTCCCTCCGGCCTTCGAAGGTCGCCCCGCTCCCCATTCACCAGTCGTTTTTCTCCCTCTGTCGTGCGCGGTAGCGGCGCATCTACCAGGGAGGTCGCGAGAGGGATGATTTTGTTCGTTCCTTCTCTGTCTCATGGCCATATCATTGATCTTGCTTGCTCTAGCGCTAATTCCGATTTGGAAAAGTAGATCCAGACCAAACTTGGTATAGATTTGTGGTGCACGCATGGAATTGTTTGATGCTGCTTGAGGAGGTAATAAATCTTTCTAGAGGCCCAAAGATTCAGGTCACCTTTCTAGGTATTTCAATTTTAGGCTTGCATTATTTCTAGAGGCCCAAAGATTCAGTTCACCTTTCTAAGTATTTTAATTTTAGGCTTGCATTATTTCTAGAGGCCCAAAGATTCAGTTCACCTTTCTAGGTATTTCAATTTCAGGCTTGCATTATTTCTAGAGGCCCAAAGATTCAGTTCACCTTTCTAGGTATTTCACTTGCAGGCTTGCATTGTTTCTAGAGGCCCAAAGATTCATTTCACCTTTCTAGGTATTTCAGTTTCAGGCTTGCATTATTTCTAGAGGCCCAAAGATTCAGTTCACCTTTCTAGGTATTTTAGTTACAGGCTTGCATTATTTCTAGAGGCCCAAAGATTAAGTTCCCAGTCGGCGGCAAGCGGCCCTGCTACCCATGCCGGTGTCGACCTCAACTCGCAAGGGCCAGCGTCGGAGGGGTTCCCGGGGCTTGGGCTCTACAGAGCCTTCCTCCAGAGCGACGATGGCGAGATCCTCCCTCGGTGCGTGAGGGGCTCCGGGCTCCCTCCCTATCGTGAATGACTTCCGTGATGAGTTAGCTCATTCTTTGTTTCATGAAGTGTTTTTTTGTTTTGTGAAGCTTGATTGACGACTTGTATGTTTAAGTGGGATATCTCATTTGTATGGACAAAGTAAAAATTATCATGTTTTGCATGCTTGATTTGTATAGATGGTTCGTTTATGTCAATTGTGAGCGGGAGGAGGCCACAGAAGAGCTGGCCACACCAAGAGGGTGCTTGGATCCAAGGGACTTATTTTAGTCTGACTAAAAATAGTCTCTTTAAGAGGCTAAAGTTCCAAGCACCCCTGACTAAAGAGGGGCGAAAACTAGTCTTGAGACTAAAATTTTTTAGTCAGGGGTACCCCTACTAAAATGTGGATTAGTCCTCTCCCTCCTCATTTAACTCCTCTCCTTTAACACAGGCGAGTTCTGGATTGGAGGGTTTGGAGGATAATAAATGCTCATTAACTTGATTTTAGTCTCTTTAGTATTTGGATCCAAGCATGGGTGAGGCTAGCAAGTTTTAGTCCCACTACTTTTAGTCATGGAACTAAAACGTATCCAAGCACCCTCCAAATCCGGCAGGAAATAGGGTCCAAAGTAGTCAAATGATTGAGATAGAGCATTTATTGTCAATCTAACCCTGCCATCCATACACCTCTTTGGTTTAGAGTTAGTTCAGGGTTAGAATCTAACTCTAACCTCTAATTGAGTTAGAGTTCTCCTCGTCTCGGTTCATCGCCATCATACTTTCCCCATTCTTGTGTCTTCAATATCCTGCGAATCAAAGAGGCCCTTTTTTTGCGGGAAAAATCAAAGAGGCCCTTAGACTGGTTTAGGTCCGGTCATTTTTTATGAACGTGTTATGTCCAAAATTTAATGAACGTGCTCTGGTTTCCATGAAAATAATCCGGTTTCATGTAGTAATTCATTCATTTATTTATTCTTCTGCGGGGGGTTTGCATGTAATTCGTGAGGTCTAAAATGTAAAGTACCCCGGCATATGCTCCGAGTCATGCATGCACTACAACCCAGATGCTCTATGTCCCACATGTCGGCGAATGGGAGCACGTGGAAATAGCCTAGGAGTACATATAGGAGGATAAATGTGTGAAAAAATATGTACTGTGAAGCATAGCCACGGTTCGAAAAGGAGACCTAAAGTGATGACAGCTATAGGTCGCACGCACCCAACTACTGGTACTAGACATACAACTAATTTTTTCCTCAAAACAAAGAGGCACGAGTGCTCAGTACTCCTATTCTATAAACACGAGTCCCATCTGACAACAGCGTCCGTGCTACAGCTAGCTCTCCTCCCTCGTTTCTCTCTTCTAATTCTAAACTCAGCCGACGCCTGGTGGGCGGGGTGGGTTTGCTCAACTGCGGCCCCACCTCATAGTGAAAACATTATGACTGGAATAAAAATGCCATATACTCCCTCCGTTCATAAATATAAGCCTTTTTAGATACTATTTCAAATGGAATACAACATACAGATGTATGTAGACATAGTTTAGAGTGTAGATTCACTCATTTTGCTCCGTATGTAGTAGTCACTTGCTGGAATCTTTAGAAAGACTTATATTTGGGAACAGAGGGAGTACTATACTAATAAAACAGTAAGGCCACAAGGCAATGCAGTGCTAGTTATAGGAGGCAAGAAGAAGAGATGCATCCATCGACGACGTCCACCTCCTCGACTCAGGGCACCAGCCCCACCGAACGGTGCCTAAGTAGCAGCGGCTTTCGTGGACAGGTTGACGTGCTTCTGAACAATGGCGTCCAAAGATTCCAGCCGCTGGAAGAAGGCCAACGTCTTTCCGTCCTCGCTTGCCTTGTAGTGGCCTATGTAGACGATTTCCTCGTAGACGTGGATGTGCAGGTCGACGGTTTCTTGCATGGCGAGGCGCTGCGCGGCGAGCGCGGCCTCGAGGTACACATTCTTCGTCGCGACCTCTGGCACCTGCAGGGCCACCAGGGCTTGAAAGAGTTCGTCACCATGGAGGCCGATGAGGGTGGTGAGCAATGAGAAGCCTGGGCGCGCGGGCTGGAGCAGTACGGCAAGGTCGTCCGCGTGCTTCTTGACGGCGGTGAACTTGCGGATGGAGTTGACCATCATGTCATCCATGCGAGAGGCGAAGCTGGCACCGGCGAGGGCTACGATGCCTGCGGTCGCCAGCACCGTCTGGAAATGCTGCACGGTGCGGGGCCGCAGGCCGGCGCCTTGGATTATTTGGCATAGCCGACTGCCGCTCGCATCCATCGCCTCCATAGGTGCTTGTGGCTTCTAGTCACTTGGTCTTGGATTGGAGTGAGCAGTGTTGAGCAGTGTTGCACAGAGTCTTGGTCTTGGATTGTGACTATCTTTCCCATATATTGCCACATGATTTTTGCCACACTTGCCTTAGTTGAGTTGCTCAAATTGTTAGCCACACTTTGGCTTGCCTAAGGGAATCTTGCCACACTTTTTATGTCTATGACATGTGGGGCTCACTGCTCATAAATAAAATCCTTGCCTTAGGTGTGGCTAGAACCAAACACCTACCTAACTTGGTCAAACTTGCCTAAGGTTAGGTGTGGCAAAGTGTGGCAAGGTGTGGCTAGGAACCAAACAGTCCCTAGATGGATTGGAGTGGTGGGGCGCCTTTATTATATGAGAGTCCAAACTCTGTTGCATTCACATCGTGCTAGCTCTATTCTGCTTCTCCAATTAATTCCCTCTGCATGTAATTGAGGATGAATCATTGACCGTTCAACGTCTCGGGAACCGCTACCCTCTCCCTGCTCGGCATTCAAGCACCTATGGACCCGTCAACGATGAGGTGCCTATGGTGACTTCGTAAATTTCAAGATGATAGTGCCGTGCGTGTGTGCATTCATAGGGGTGAGTGTATGCGCATGTATATGAGTGCTCGCATCTGTACTGTGTCAAAAAAAATGTAAATGCGTGTCAAAAAGAGACTAGTCAGTATACTCAATATTGTGCACCTCGGAGAGGAAAACGATAGAACTAGTATGTATTTATTTACGGTGCAGATTCACTCACTTTGCTCCATATGTACTCCATCTCGGTGTAGTCTAGTCACTTGTTGAAATCTCTAGAAGGGCAAATACTCCTTTCTGGTTTACAGGACTATACTAGCAAGTAGTTGTACATACTAGTACAATAGTGGGCTCACATAGCAATTTTGTCTCATGCAACGTTCGGTTTGCGCTTGGCTCTTCGCCTCTTCGAGAAGACGAACAATGATGTTACTACTACTGCTTCTACAGTGTCGAATCCACTGCTGCATGTCCGTCCACCGTGAGCGGAACGGATGGCTTGTTGTAGAAGTACTACTAAGCAAAAGCCCGTCCTCGTTTGCGAGCAACCACGTGAATGGGCGAGGGAGAAGGTGTGTAGTAAAATCAAGCTTCTCCTCGTTGTACGAGTTGACGCGACACATCATAGCACTGGCCCCACATGCTTGCCTCTAAACTTGGCTGAAAGACCCGCAGTGTACAATATATTTGCTGCAACCTCTAACATTTACCCACCACAAATTAAAATATATGTGGCCGTATACATCATTCTGATGCAGAGGCCAAGGAGTTCCTCCTTTTCAAAAAAAAACAAATTAAAATATATATTCCTGTCTTGACCAGATGAGCGTGCAAACTACAATCACAAGAGTGACAGGTAGGGCCAGAAGACTATTTTAATTTTTTTAAAACTTCAAGACGGCCACATAGCATGGAGCCGACCCGAACGATTTTAAGCTTACATGCACGGTACACGCTATCCTAGACTACTCTACACATGAAACTGCCACATGAGCATCCGGACTGCGCTTGGCTCTTCGCCTCTTTGGGAAGTCGAACAATGATGGAGTACTACAGTATGCTTGTGGCCATCTAACACCGATTGAACTGCCGCATGTCCACCGCGTGCGGGAGGGAGAGCGTGTAGCGAAAGCTTCTCCTAGTCTTGCCAGCCACCACCCTCATGGGCGAGGGAGGTGAGGGAGTCCTGGATTAGGGGGTATCCGGACAGCCGGACTGTGTACATCGTCCGGACTATTGAAGCGTGAAGATACAAGACTCAAGACTCCGTCACGTGTCCGGATGGGACTCTCCTTTGCGTGGAAGACAAGCTTGGCGATCCGGATATTGTATTTCCTTCCTTGTAACCGACTCCATATAAACCCTAGCCCTCTCCGGTGTCTATATAAACCGGAGAGGTTGGTCCTTAGAAGGCCGATCACAATTACAATCACAATCATCATAGGCTAGCTTTTAGGGTTTAGCCTCTACAATCTCGTGGTAGATCTACTCTTGTACTACTCATATCATCAATATTAATCAAGCAGGAAGTAGGGTTTTACCTCCATCGAGAGAGCCTGAACCTGGGTAAACATTGTGTCCCTTGCTTCCTGTTACTATCAGCCTAAGACGCATAGATCGGGACCCCCTACCCGAGATCCGCTGGTTTTGACACCGACATTGGTGCTTTCATTGAGAGTTCCTCTATGTCGTCGCTTCGAGGCTTGATGGCGCCTTCAATCGTGAACAACATGGTCCAGGGTGAGACTTTTCTCCCCGGACAGATCTTTGTGTTCGGCAGCTTCACACTGCGGGCCAATTCGCTTGGCCATCTGGAGCAGATCGACAGCTACGCCCCCGACCACTAGGTCAGGTTCGGAAACCTAAACTACACGGTCGATATCCACGGAGACTTGATCTTCGACGGAATCTGGCCTGTGCCAGGAGCGCCTGACAGTCACGATGAGCACGGCCTAGACCTGTTGTCGGACAGTGTTCGAGATATCACCCCTGTAGTGGCCCCGAACCTAAATCTGGAGCAGACTACATGGCCCAAGGACAGGTGGATGGACCCCGCCCCGTAGGCCGCACACTCATCGGTGGTAGAGCCGAACCCAGGCCTCACCTCTAGGAACGCCTGTGATTCCGGACCCCCGGACTCGTATCCGAGTGTAGGTTTCAGTCCGCGCGCTCCCGAGCCCTCCAAGCCTGGTTGGGCTCTGGTAATGGAGTTTACCGCTGCGGATGTCTTCTAGCACTCGCCCTTTGGCGACATGCTGAATTCATTAAAGTCTCTCTCTTTGTCAGGAGGCTCTCGACCGAACTATGTCCAGCTCGAGTGGGAAGCTAGCGACGAAGGAATTCGTTGCCCACCCACCACCCACTTCATAGCCACGGTCGATGATTTGACCGATGTGCTTGACTTCGACTCCGAATACATCGACGGTTTGGACGATGATGTAGGAGAAGAACAGGAACCACCACCCACGGGGCGGTGGACAGCCACCTCTTCCTATGACATATATATGGTGGACACTCCGAAAGAAACCAATGGCGATGAGGCAATGGAGGATAACCCCTCCAAGAAGAAAGCAAAGCAGGGGCATCGCCAGCGCCGCTCCAAGCCCTGCCATAGCAATACCGGCACCGGAGACGAAAGTAATCCGGACGGTGCCGAAGATGAATACAACCCCGATCAGCCCGCCTTCGAGCAGGCCGAGCAGGAAGATGGGCAAGACAACCCAGATGAACAGGCGACAGACGGGTATCCGGAGGAGGACAACTACATGCCCCCCTCCGAAGACGAGATTAGCCTCGGCGACGATGAATTCGGCGTGCCTGAGGACCCCATGGAGCAGGAGCGCTTCAAGTGCCGGCTTATTGCCACTATGAGGAGCCTGAAGAAGAAGCAACAACAGCTTCAAGCTGATCAAGACCTGCTCATAGACAGATGGACAGAAGTCCTGGCAGACGAGGAATATGGACTCGAGCGCCACATGGCTGACCGGCCACCTCGTGGCCGGGATAAAATGACATATCAGCCTGAATACTAGCCCGCACCCCCGCGCCAGTTTACTACGGTCCAGGGCAATACTCAGGACCCGCGCGATAGATTGGATAACACCGCAGGACAACCAAGATCGATCTACGGATCACGAGGGCGCGTTGTACCACATGACGATGTCCGTCATACCGGATACACTAACAATAAATCCGTCCGACCCAAACACAACCAGCTAGACTTAGTCGGACTCCGTCATGACATAGCCCTGCACAGAGGCACCGCACACCCCCTCTGCTTCACCGATGAAGTGATGGATCATGAATTCCTAGAAGGGTTCAAACCCGTAAATATCGAATCATATGATGGCACAACAGACCCCGCAGTATGGATTGAAGATTTCCTTCTCCACATCCACATGGCCCGCGGAGACGATCTACACGCCATCAAGTATCTCCCCCTTAAGCTCAAAGGACCCGCCCGACACTGGCTAAACAACCTGCCCAGAAATTCCATTGGCAGTTGGGAAAACCTGGAAGACGCATTCCTCGACAACTTCCAAGGCACATATGTGCGACCACCGGACGCCGATGACTTGAGCCACATTACTCAACAACGCATAGAATCTGCCAGGAAATTCTGGACTCGGTTCCTAACTAAAAAGAACCAAATAGTTGATTGTCCGGACGTCGAAGCCCTGACGGCCTTTAAGCATAATATCCCCGACGAGTGGCTCGCCCGACACCTCGGCCAGGAGCAACCCAAGTCCATGGCGGCTCTCACGACACTAATGACCCGCTTTTGCGCGGGCGAGGATAGCTGGTTGGCTCGCAGCAGCACTATGCCACACTCTGGCACTTCAGACGTCCATGACAATAATGGCGAGCCACGGCGCAACAGACACAAGGGACGGAACAACGGCGACAACACTGAAGAAACGACAGTCAACACCGGATTCAGCGGATCCAAATCTGGTTAGCGGAAGAAACCGTTCAAACGAAACAATCAGGGACCATCCAATCTAGACCACATACAGGAACGCCCGTGCCAAATTCATGGCACCCCAGACAAGCCAGCCAACCACACTAATAGAGACTGTTGGGTGTTCAAACAGGCCTGCAAAATAAACGCCGAAAACAAGGACAAGGGGCTGCACAGCGACGATGATGAAGAGCCCCGGCGTCTGAACACAGGGGGACAGAAGAAATCCCCCCAGGTGAAAACGGTCAACATGATCTATGCCACTCACATTCCTAGGCAGGAACGGAAGCGAGCACTACAGGATGTCTACGCGATGGAGCCAGTCGCCCCAAAATTCAACCCATGGTGAGCCTGTCCGATCACCTTTGATCGTAGGGATCACCCTACCAGCATCCGTCATGACGGTTCGGCCGCATTGGTTCTAGAACCAATCATAGACGGATTTCACCTCACACGAGTCCTAATGGACGGAGGCAGCAGCCTGAACCTGCTTTATCAGGACACAGTGCACAAAATGGGCATCGACCCTTCAAGGATCAAGCCCACCAAAACCACCTTTAAAGGTGTAAATCCTGGAGTAGAGGCCCGTTGTACGGGCTCTATAACATTAGAAGTGGTCTTCGGATCTCCGGATAACTTCCGAAGTGAAGAGTTAATCTTCAATATTGTCCCTTTCCTGTAACACCCCGGATGTAACTTTCCATCTTTGTAACTCCAACTCTTGCCATTTTTGGCTATGTGTTATGATACTCCTTCCGTGGTTGGGTTTTGCCTTTTGTTTTGCATTTTATTCATGTCATGCATCTCATATTATGTCATCATGTGCATCTCATTTGCATACGTGTTCATCTCATGCATCCGAGCATTTTCCCCGCTGTCCGTTTTGCAATCCGACACTCCCACGTGCACCGGCGCACCCCTCTTGTCTCTTTTCGTGTGCGGGTGTTAAAACGTTCTCGGAATGGAACGAGGCTTGCCAAGTGGCCTTGGTACACCACCGGTAGACCACCTGTCAAGTTTCGTGTCATTTGGGGGTCATTTGATACTCCAACGGTTAACAGGATAACCGCAAAGGCCTCTTTTGGGTTGCAGCCCAACACCCCTTCAAAACAGCCTAATAACCCATCTAAGTCGCTTCCACACTCTCCGTCCTCGGATCACGATCGTGTGGGCAAAAACTGCACTCCATTTGGAGCCTCTAGCTCCCTCTACCTATAAAAACTCATCCTCCTTCGAAATCACGGGTGAAACCCTAGTCTCCCCTTCCTCCGCGCGCCGGACACGTCCGCCCGGCGCCGGACGCGTCCGCCCCGCCGCCCGAGCCAACCGTCTGCCGCCATGTGGCCCCGGCCACCGCGCGCCACCGCCGGCCCGCCAGGCCCGCGCGGGGCCCCCGCGGCCCGTCTCCGCCCAGCGCCCGAGCGCGCCGCTCCGCCTCCGCCTCCTCGCGCTGGATCCCTGCACCGCCGCACCGGATCTCCGCTGCCTCTGCCTCGCACCGCCCGGCCACCGCCCCGCTGTCCGGTCGCCGCACCTCGCCGCCCCCGTTCGACGCCGCCGCCTCGTCGCCCGTCGGCCGCCGCCGCCCCGGAACCGCGGTGCCGCCGTCCCGGCCGCCGCCTCCACCCGACCGCGCCCTGACCTCTTCTCCGGCCTCCTCCCGGCCCTGCTCCGGCGAGGTTCCGGCCTGCCTCGATCAATGCGCCCGGATCCAGATCCAGATCGGGTCAAACCTAGGTTGACCCCGAAATCCTCCAAGTCTGCAGTATTTTTATGACATGTTCATCGCATCATAACTCCGTCATCGTAGCCCCGTTTCATGCGCATGATATATCAAAATGTTCATCAGGATGTGATCTTCATTTTGTTCCATTAGGCCATGTTCATTTGAGGTCACCTAGATTCCTGAATCTCTGTTGCAAGAGTGCTATATAATGTTAGTTTCTGATTCTTAACAGAATGTGTGCATTTGTCATTTTTGCTACATTTATTGTGTGCATCTTATGGGCATGAGCTATACAGGTGTTTTGTTCTATGCCATGCCATCTTTACAGAGGTGCTTACCATGTATTTTTGTGATCAATATGGTGACTAGCACAAGCATGCAAACTAGGCTTCATGATGTTGCTGATTTTAGTCCCTGTTCTGCTGTTATTTTGATGCCATGTAAACTTGATGCTACAGAGAGATCCATGCATATTTTGAGTTACTTCAGTAAGGATGTTTTGAACATATGGTTATGCTCTATCCATACATGCCCCTATTTGCAATTATGGAGTAGTCTAGCATGTCATTCAGCAGTGACTGTTGGATGTTAATCCAACGGTCGTGCTACTTCTTCAATATCTGGTCTTCTTGCTCCAGCCGCCCAAACCAGCTCCGGTGGGTCTGCCTGCTCCCGCCTCCCGTGGCCAGCTGTGCTGCCGCACAGGCCGCATCGCCCCACCCTACTTCATTGCTGGCCAGGCCATTCCTCTACTCACCCACACCTCCTGTTATTTTCCGGCGACGGCAGCCGGACTAGTAAACCCTCGTACTCCCCACCGCATGGGCAACCATTGCCGAGTCTTCCCCGGCTCCATGTTGTTCCCTTCCTAAGCCTCGCCGTCGTCCACCGCCATGGTGCTCTCGGCGCGACCTGGTCAACGTGGTCAACGAACGACATCCATCGGCCGTGGACTATACACGCAAAATAATGATTCCTCCACCTGATAGCTGGGACCCACCGGAAGGACCTCTGTATTTCGTGAAAAAAATGTTTCCCCCGCTGACATGTCGGACCCACCAGCTATATCTTGGCACGCAAGGAAGTGCCTCCTTATTACGCACAAAAAATTAATACCCCCTGCTAGCTGGGACCCACCAAAGTGGGAGGATGACTTGTGGGCCAACTAAGTTGACGGGAACGGAGGGCTTTGTCAACTTAGGCAATATGAACGATTCTAGATCCAGTGACCGTACGATGTCCATCAAACGGCCGTAGTGCTTCTTCAACCTCTGGTCTTCTTGCTCCAGCCGCCCAAAGCAGCGCCGGTCGTGCCACATGCTCCTGCCTTCCATGGCCGGCTGTGCTACCGCGGAGGCCTCACCGCCCCCTACTATTCCCACCGCTGGCCAGGCCCTGCGGCGACGGCAGCCTCACACTGCAGCCGAACCAGTGAACCCTCATACTCCTCTCTGTGCGGGCTTCCACTGCCGCGTCTTCCCCGGCTCCGCGTCGTCCCCTTCCTAGGCCTCGTCATCGTCCACCGTCGTGGTGCTCTCGGCACGGCCAAGTCAACGTGGTCAAGGAACGACTTCCATCGGACGTGGACTGTACGTGGAGACGCTGACAGCTGGGTCCACGGCTGAAGCAAGGAAGTGCCTCCTTATTATGCGGAAAATAATGATTCCTCCACCTGACAGTTGGGACCCACCGGACGGGCCACTGTATTTTGCTGAAAAAATGTTTCCCCCTGACTGCTGGGACCCACCACCTTCATCTTCGCACGCAAGGAAGTGTGTCCGGGCAAAAAAATGATTTGCCCCCCTGACTGCTGGGACCCACGAACTACACCTTCGCGCACAAGGAAGTTCGTCCAGGGAAAAAATGATTCGCCCCCTGACTGCTAGGACCCACCGGCTACATCTTCGCATGCAAGGAAGTGCGTCCGGGCAAAAAAACGATTCTCCCCCTGACTGCTGGGACCCACCATCTACATCTTCGCACGCAAGGAAGTGCCTGACAGTCGGGACCCACCTGGTCGAAGCGTATGTAGCTTTATCATTCTGGTCGCGAACGTGTACGTACATATATACTGGTGGATGTAGAGGCGCGCACGTGTCGTAGTAGAGGCGCGCACGTAGATGTACACGTACGTACAGCGGCCAGGGTGCAAGAAAGAAAATACGGCCATCCCTCTACTCACCCACACCCCTTGTTATTCTCTGGCGATGGCAGCCTCACACCGCAGCCGAACCAGTGAACCCTCATACTCCACTACACATAGGCATCCACTGCCGCGTCTTTCCTGGCTCCGCGTCATCCCCTTCCTAGGCCTCGCCATCGTCCACCGCCCTGGTGCTCTCGGCGTGGCGTGGTCAACGTGGTCAAGGAACGACTTCCATCAGACATGGACTATACGTGAAGAGGCTAACAGCTGGGTCCACGGCCGCAGCAAGGAAGTGCCTCCTTATCACACGGAAAATAATGATTCCTCCACTTGACAGCAGGGACCCACCGGAGGGTCCACCATATTTCACGAACAGAAACATTTCCCCCCTGACTGCTGGGACCCACCAGCTACATCTTCACACGCAAGGAAGTGCGTCCGGGCAAAAAAAATGATTCGCCCCCTGACTACTGGGACCCACCAGCTACATCTTCGCACGCAAGGAAGTGCCTGACAGTCGGGACCCACCTGGTCGAAGCATACGTAGCGTTGTCATTCTGGTCACGAACGTGTACGTACATACCGGTGGATGTAGAGGCGCACACGTGTCGTAGTAGAGGCGCGCACGTAGCATGTACACGTACGTACAGCAGCCAGGGTGCAAGAAAGAAAATACGGCCACGTACGTACATACGGGCGAGGTCTCAAACGCCTACTCGCGCATACGTACGGCAAGGGCTCGTGTACATGGCTGGGTTGGAACGGAGAAACGGCGTCGTCGTCGTGTTCATGGGGAGGCAACGGAATGCATCGTGTTCATCGGGAGGCAACGGAATGCGTCGTGTTCATCGGGAGGAATGGGACGCGTGGGAGCCAACCGGCTGGGTTGGAACGGAATGTGTGGTCGTGTTCATCAGGAGGGCTTGGACGGAATAGGCAATGGAAACGAGGCCTGGCGTACCGCACAACGGAGGAAACGGACCTCCTACGTTCGGAACAGGGTCCTGTTGATCGGGAGGGGTGTGGCGTACCGCAAAATGGAGGAAACGGACCTCCTACCATCGAAACGGGGGTCCTATTGATCGGGAGGGGTGTGGCGTACCGCAAAACGGATGAAACAGACCTCCTACGGTCGAAACGGGGGTCCTGTTGATCGGAAGGTGTGGCGTACCGCAAAACGGACGAAACGGACTTGTGTTGGAGCGCTATAGTCGAAAATGGGGTCCTGTTCATCAGGAGGGGTGTGGCGTACCGCAAAACGGGACTCCACGGCATAATGTTCATCTCCACTGTCGACCTCCTCCAGCCTCCACGGGCTACCGTCGACCTCCTCCAGCCTCCACGGGCTCCTGTTCATCCAACCTCCACCGCACGCTACTCCACCGGCTACTGGTCAACCACCCCTCCACCGTCTACTGTTCATCCAGCCCTCCACACCACGGGGTCCTGTTCAACCACCCCTCCACGAGCACCCCTCCACCATCTACTGTTCATCCATCCCTCCACACCATGGGGTCCTGTTCATCCAGAGGCAACTCCACCACTCACTGTCCATCCAAACCCTTCCCCCCCCCCGCAACGCTCACTGTTCATCCAATCGATTGGCTTCAGTTAGCAGCAACGAATGAATCGCTCGATTGGGTTCGATTAACAACCATCGATCGATCGCTCGGGTTCAGTAATGCGTAGCCTGCAGTTCAATCGCTCGGGTTCAGTTAGAGCCCAATGCCTTGCTCGGGTTCAGTTAGAGCCAACGCCTCGCACACACGCGCGTACGTGTACGATAGAAACGCGCATCGCTCGGCCCCCGACCTCCCACCGTAACCGGCAACTCCCCAAAAGTTTCCTCCCCCTCGCTTCTACCACAGTTTTTTCCGTCATGGACGGCCCAAAGAATGTCATGCAGCTATGTCTCCGGCCCACCCAGGACGAAAAGCCCATTTTCTGTCATGATTTTTTGTCATAGAAGTAGGAGCCCACCACATCTATGATGATACCAGGTTTTGTCACAATTATCGTCATAGAAGTGTCATATGTATGACAGAAAAAAAAATTGTTCGGCCCAAAATGTCACGGATGTGTCTTTTTTTGTAGTGCCATGATACGGAGGCGTACATGATGCCCCTCGACTTCAATACGATCTCCATTAGCCAAAACTTCTTTGCAGGTATGTAGTGGGTCGCCGTACATTATTTCCCTCGACTTCGATCCGATCACCATCGCCCGAAACTTCTTGGGAGGTATGTACTGGGTAGGCATGAACTCCCACTGGATGGCTGCCTTCAGAGAAGATGGTAAAAAGTTGGTGCTCATGAACTTCTAGACCTCCCATGAGATTATCCTTCCTCCGTTGGATTATATAGAGTTTTACCATCGCGGTCCAAGTCATCTAGATTACCACGTCAGTTGGACGGACCTTGTTTTGCAGAAGATTGTAATCTGCCAAGTGCCCACACGACATGCGAATTACGCAGACTTCAAGCTAATTGCCTTGTTCGACCGTGGACTCGCCTATCTTTACGCTGGTGCCTTCTTTAGCTGGAGACAACTCAGCTGGCAGTGGATCATCGTCAAAGCTGATACACACTTCTGTGATGCTATTGAACACAATGGCATTATCTACGCGATCGAGAAGATGGCACCATGTATTGCTGGGACGGCGCGTGTAAGTTGTTTCCATCTCAAGTTAATGATGACGCCATGACACTGTTTGAACTTTTTGTGATGATTGGCATATCCCTATTTGAGCAGAATTTGAGTAGAACTATGGCAATGTATTAGAGACGCTGTAAATCAGCTATATTTGGAATGAGTTAATTCATGTGATTGTGACCATGTCATTACAGCCAATTTGTACCCTGGATAATCAAACGGTTAGGAATATATGGATATTATCCTTATTTTACAGTAATCTATATACTACTACTAAATATGAGTGTGTATCTATGGCCATGTTAGTTTCCTTATTTTCATGATGTAGAAACATGCACCACACTGTTGGTTTCATCTAGCCATACATTAGGGAAGTAAATGTGCATATGGAGAACTCTATATTTGGAAGTAGTGAAATCATGCAATGCTTACCATGTGTACATACCTATATTCGCCCTTCTGCAATCAATGGCTAGAATAATATCCTCACAAAAAATTTGCCCACAGAACACGAGTATATAACAATGCATGGTCTGTTAGTTACCTTGAAGAATTTGTTTGTGAGGACAGAACATGATTACATAACATGCATGACATGGTAGTTTCCTGTGAAGAATCGATTGCGAGATAACATGATTATAGCCATGCATGGCACTTCTATATTTTCGAACCCAGTATACATTTCCCTGTATTTTCCTCCCAGTTCCAACAGGGACATATCAATGCTGTTTCTTGCATTATCCTACTCATACTCTGAACAATGTTGATCTTACATTAATAATGCCTATCCTTTTTGATATGATGCAGTGCCCTACAGTTACTGCCCTTTGTAATCACACCACCTTTGCCAAAAATAGGGAAGCACAACTGGTTCCTCGCTCGATCAGACGACGGCAAAAGACTGATGATCATTCGGACACATGAGTCGGAAAAGTTATATTGCAAAAACCCACTGTATACAAGCACCGTGTAATACGTGAGTATCCGGACAGTGGCTGTTACGTCTATGAGCAGGATACCAGCTTGTTGGGGCCTTTAGGATTTTTTAGTTGGAGGCGGGTAAACAGCCTTGGTTCACACTCTCTGTTTCTCGGACTCAACTATCCGATTAACCAGGAGATTACCGTTGGCAAGGACCTTGATGGCAGAGAGGCTCTGTTTGCTATGGAAAACTGTGTCTACACGGTGAGCCCTAGGAGTTCGGGAGCAAACTCCCCTAATTGTCAACGATACAGCCTACAGCCAAAAGAAGGTGAGAATTACAAAGGCATTCGGTTTAACTTTGATCCTTGGATGTCTCAATTATGATAGGCGGTGATGTGGTTCAAGCCTTCAGGTTGATATGTAATTGGTCTATTGCATCGAAAGGGTGGAGTACTAGTGTCTCCGAATCACTGGTCGCTGAAGCGGGGCTGCAAATTATGATGGTGTTGGATCATCTCTTCGAATGACTTTGTTGTCTTTGCTGCTGGTTCTGGATGGGTAGTTCTTTCTTTTGTTATGCATATTCCTTGTCATTTGGTGATCCTCATCTATGTCACTCTTACTATGTAATAGTTGCTTCTGTTTAGAATGTCATTCTTGTCTGGATCACGAGAGTCTGAGCGCTGCAGATAGGTGCGTTTTGGTGGTGTAGCAAGACTTCTTATGAACTATCATGTCTTGTTGTTTATGTCAGTAGTAGTCACTAGTCAGTGTTTGAATGATGTATATATCGTTGTTTCAAACTGTTTATTGTCTCGAATTACTGGTGGGCTAAATGATGGCATCACCATTCTCCAGTGTTCAGAGTATATCTCCTTTTTTTCAAGTTATTTAATTTGAGCTCAGTGTCTTTTCGATGATGTACACTTGTTTGGGCCAGTGAGGTGTCGTTGAATATGGGCCGAGTAGTAACGCAATGCCAAACAGGTCAATTATGACTCTCAGGCCGGGCTCTCAAAAGATCCTGAAAAAAAGGCCGGGCTCTCCAAAAAAGAAAGAATAAGGACTCTTAGGCCGACATGTGGGCGCCACCGGTGTTTTCGTGCTCTTGCGCGCCGAGAGCATATTGGCGCGTGCTCGAAATTCATGCTACCTCTTGATCCCTAGTCTCCCGCCCCTCCCCCACCTCTGGAATCTCGATTCCTACTCTAGTTCCCCCAAATCCCCCTCCTGTACTCTCTGTACTCAAGCGCACTATCATGTCGCCAGTCAACGTGGATCTCCGAACCGGAGATCCTAAGGTCCGTCCTGCCTCCGGTCGCTGCGTGTTGTCGCTCAACAGTGGCATGGCGGCGCTTGACGACTAGTTTGCCGACAAAGTGCTGAGGTAACTGTCGGTGTCGAAACCGGCGGATCTCGGGTAGGGGGTCCCGAACTGTGCGTCTAGGCGGATGGTAACAGGAGACAAGGGGCACGATGTTTTTACCCAGGTTCGGGCCCTCTCGATGGAGGTAAAACCCTACTCCTGCTTGATTAATATTGATGATATGGGTAGTACAAGAGTGGATCTACCACGAGATCAAGGAGGCTAAACCCTAGAAGCTAGCCTATGGTATGATTGTTGTAATGGTTGTTCGTCCTACGGACTAAAACCCTCCGGTTTATATAGACACCGGAGAGTGCTAGGGTTACACAGAGTCGGTTACAATGGTAGGAGATCTACATATCCGTATTGCCAAGCTTGCCTCCCACGCCAAGGAAAGTCCCATCCAGACACGAGACGAAGTCTTCAATCTTGTATCTTCATAGTCTTGGAGTCCGGCCGATGATGATAGTCCGGCTATCCGGACACCCCCTAGTCCAGGACTCCCTCAGTAGCCCCTGAACCAGGCTTCAATGACGACGAGTCCGGCGCGCATATTGTCTTCGGCATTGCAAGGCGGGTTCCTCCTCCGAATAATTCATAGAAAATTGTGAACACCAGGATAGTGTCCGGCTCTGTAAAATAAATTCCACATACCACCGTAGAGAGAATGATATGTACACAAGTTTAATCTGCTGACATATTTTGTGGCGTGACGTCACATCACTACCAAGCCTTTACTTGAATCGTTTTTATTATACCACCTCAGCGCGTTTAGCGAAGCGGTTTCCTTGGCACGTCTTGTCGAAGCAGAGATCGTGTTCCCCTTATTCCGGGATTCCCATCAATACGGACATGGGTAACCCAACCGCGCCATTGATTGTGGCGCTTGGGAGATAAGCGAGTTTTACCAAGCCGGTGGGGACGCATAGTCTTCGTCCGCCCATATATAAGGGGATAAGGATCCACCTTTTTTACCTACGCCTTCTTCCTCCTTTGCTTATCCATCTCCGCGCACTTGAGCTCTAGCGCCCAAGTCCGCACATCTCGCCTCAACCTTCTCCATCCATGTCCGGAGCGGGAGGCAAGTGGATGGCCTCGTCCGTCACGGAGGGGCACATCGAGAAGCTGCGCGGCGCCGGATACCTGTCCGGCGACATCGCACACCGGCTGCCCGACGAGGGGCAGCTCATCCCCACCACTAGGCCCCATGAGAGGGTCGTATTTCTTCCCCACTTCCTCCGCGGACTGGGCTTCCCACTTCACCCCTTCGTCCGAGGGCTCATGTACTACTACGGCCTAGACTTCCACGATCTGGCGCCAAACTTCATCCTCAACATCTCGGCGTTTATCGTCGTGTGCGAGGCCTTCCTCTGCATCCAGCCCCACTTCGGCTTGTGGCTAAAGACCTTCAATGTCAAGCTGAAGGTGGTGAAGGGCGTCCAAGCGGAGTGCGGAGGCGCCATGGTGGGAAAAATGCCCAACGTCGCTTGGCTTGAGGGTGCCTTCATGGAATCCATCAAAGGGTGGCAATCGGGGTGGTTCTACATCACCGAGCCGCGTGACCCTAAATGGGCAGCGGCCCCCGAGTTCAGATCTGGTACCCCCATGCAGCTCACCTCCTGGAAAGAGAAGGGCTTGCTATGGGGTAGTTCGGAGGAGCTGACCGGACTCTAGTCCTGTCTTAAGACCCTGGTGAACAAGAAGCTTAAGCTTGTCAACGTGATCCAGGTCATGCTCGTCCGCCGGATTCTCCCCTGCCAGCAACGGGCCTTCAATTTGTGGGAGTTTGATCCGGCACAGCACCGGACCTTGAGCGGGCTCTTTGACACGACGTACAAAGCTGCCTGGAGGGTGATGTTCAAGGGCGGAGAAGCCCCCGCATCCGCAACTGAAGATCGCGGATTCAGCACGCAGCGCCCGGCCGGCGAGGTAAGCTATGTTATCCTATATGGGACACTCATTTCTTTCATAGTTAGACACTATGTGGGATCTAAACTCCCGATGCCTTTAACAGGACTGGCAGAAGACGTCCGGACAGGTTAACTGTCCGGCTCCCCTTCCAGAAGACCCCGCGGACACCCGTTTGACGGGGCTGCTGGTCCCGGCACTTTACGTGGTGCCGGAGAAGAAGTCCAAGAAAAAGGCCACGGGAACCCGAAGGAGTTCCCGGCGCCAGGTGGTATCAGACTCATTGTCCGATGACTCCGAGGCGGACTCGTCCCCCGAGGAGGAGGAGAAAGAGGCCTCTCCCCCAGCGGGGGGAGAGAAGAAGAGGAAGGCCTCCCCAACGAGGGTGGCCGAAGGGTCCAAGGAAGGACGGACCCTTCCTCCGGACAGCTCCGCCAACGCCGAAGATGGCGACGAGGAGTGGCCCTCAAGGGCCAAGCCCCTGGCAAGATCGTAAGTGTCCGAATTCCTGGATGATTTACAATTTCTCTTTTTTCCACGTGGTGTCCTTCTAATGCCGCATACAACCTGTAGTCCGGCCAAGGACGATCTTCCCGCTTCGTCGAGCGGGTCCTTGGCTACGTCGGATATGGATTCCCTTCCGACCGCCTCCACCCCTCGTGATGCTGATGACGCCGAGGTGGGATACCAGGAGGGGACCCGCCAGGAGGGGGAGGCTCCGGAGGTGCCTCAGGGCAACCTCCCGGACTTCGCACCGGACTCCGCACCGGAACCTGCAGTGGTTCCGGAGTCCGGCAAGCGTCCCCTTTGTAAGAAGGGCAAGACTGTGACACCGGCGGCCCCTGTCCAACCGGAGGCGCCGGATAACTTGTTGGAGGCGCTCAACGGCGCTTCCATCAAGGAAGAACACCGCACTATCATGAGTGCGGTGATTCAGAAGGTTCAGCTCGCCAAGAGCGGGCTGACCGAAGCCTGCAGCAGCCTTCTAACAGGCTTTGAGGTAAGAAATTTAAAATATGTAATATAATACCACATAGACAGTAGCCCCTGATGTTCGGTTCGGTGTTCGGAAAGAAAAGCCGGACTGAGGATCTAAAAAGATATACGCAGGAGGTCTAAAAAATATGTCAATATGGGATTGCAGGCTGCGCTGCTGACTTCTGCCGCACTGACTGCGGAGGTCGATGCTTTGAAGCAGAACCTCGAGCGGTCCGAGAGTGAGCTCGGCCGTGCCAAGAAGCAACTCGAGGACAAGGAAGGTGACTAACACCGTATTAAGTATGTACCTTACAGAAAAGGATTTTGGTTGCAAGAGAAATAACAAGGATAACGTGGGTAATCCAGGGGCCACGAACAAGGTGGCGACCCTGAAGGAGGCCGTGTCCGTGGCTGAACGCAATGCGGCCGCGGAACAAGCCGAGCGAGAGAAGCAGGAGGCACGGGTGGCGGAGGTGCAGCAAGAGCTCTAGGCTCTTGTGGAAAAGCATGAGAGTTTGGAGCGCGACTCGAAGACTCGAGAGTCTGAGCTTGCATCGGCTCTTGAGAGTGCCAAAGCCGCTAAGGCCGATGCCCACAAGGCCCTCCAGGAAATCGAGGCGGTGAAGAAAATAGCGGCGGGTAAGGCATTTTTCATGCAAAGCAAGCATGTGAATGTGAATTACCTGTTACTTACCCGAATTCAGAGCTCTCCAGGAGCGTTTGCAGATCTGCCTCGCAGCGTGTCCGATGCTGCCGCTTTCTACCGGGCCGAGGAGGGGAGCTTGACGGAGAAGGTCTTCTGGTCTCAGTATGCTGAGGCCGGACATCCGGTGCCCCTTAGCGACCAGCTGAAGCAGCTGGTCGAGCTCCACAAGGTAGCCGAACAGGCCATGAAGGGCCTCATAGTTCGGCTGTGGCCCAAGGAGGCCATGCCTGGGAGCTACTTCGGCCTGGTGCGGCGGCTGGTGGATGCGTGTCCCTGGGTGGAAGTCGTCAAGCACTCCACCTGCATTGAAGGTGCCCTTCGGGCCCTTGCCCATGCAAAAGTGCACTGGGGCAGGATGGATGCTGAGAAGCTTCTGACGGACGCGCCGCCGGCGGGCAAGGAGTATCGCACGCCCTAATGGTATTATAAGAGTGTCCTGAAGGGTGCCCGCATGATCGCGGGTGAGTGCTCCAAAGATGTAATATTTGAGTAGACTCGCAATGTGTTATCCTGTGCGCTGAAAACTTTGTTCATATGCGCTAAGCAATGCTTATTAATTTAAAATATTACCTTCTGTGCGGCCGTTTATCAAATCTGAGAGATGGCAAGTCGTTGGCTTCAGCCCCCATGCCACGAGTGCTGGGGTGTTCAGGATAAACTTGAGCGCTCTTGTTCCCATTGTTGGGTCCATCTAGGGAGGCGCTCAACACAATGAACGAGGCAACCGGACTTATAATGCTTGAACACTCTCACTTAGCCATAGAATTCTATAATTTTAAATTTCGGTGAAGCCCCTAGTGTTCGGAAGACCGAGTTCGGGGCGCTATCCATGCCTGGGCCGGACAAAGCCGGTTCCTCGCTCTAAGTGGCATAAGTATTTAGGGACTTGAAAAGACCTCTCGAACAGCGACCAGCTCTCACCTTATCATGACGGTCAGTTTTAGCTTTCTCCACTGAGGCGCTCGCCCAGCTCAAACGGGGCGCAATCGCAGTGGTTCTCCCAGTGCTACCTTAGCCGATAAAACGGAACGTAAGGTACCAAAACATGGGAGCCGGGCAAACCCAACTATTGACCCAAGACATGATTCGGAGTCGATGCATATAATTCTATAAGTTCGGGGTGCCGCACTTGTGAAAGTGTTCGGACTTATCACACCATAATGCGGGGAACTTAAGCCCCTGGTGTATTCGGCCGTACCAAAGTGTACGGATGCAAGATGTCGTAAATGAACATATATATAAGAAAGAAATGCAATTATAAGCGAAAAAGCGATGCATTGTCTATTCAAGGAATTCTGCAATGATTGCAGAACGATACAAATAGTACGGTAAGCAAGGGGTAAGACTATCATGTCCCCCTCCAGGGGTAGGCTGCGGAATGGTGTATGAAAAACGGATGTAATGCTCGTAATGGAGACCACCTGGATACTCGACGTAGCCCTTCTTCTCCCCTGGCTGTTGCATCGTGTGTTCGGCAGGTCTACTACCGGACAGGGCCTCTGGTGAACAGAGTCCTGTGCGTGAGAAAAAAAAGAAAAAAAAAGAGCCACACACTTGGGATCCCCTGGTGCGGTTAAGCCGCATTCTGGGCCTGTGGTGGCCGTGCCCCTCCCCCTATGCCCATGGTATCTCCAGGGCGTAATGATGTACGCGAATGACCAGTCTTGCAATTTGGTAGGGCCTGGGGTTGGGGCCGCATTGCTACGCGTGCTCGGAATGTGCCAGGTGGTCTTGTTGTAGGTTACTCCGGGCGCGTTTGGTCGTGTCCGGTCGCTTAACGGCCGGACTCGAAAATTGCCTTAAGAGGCTGCTCTGTACTTCTGCCGCGAGAGCCACTGTGTGTTCCTCCGTTCGGAGGGAGCGTTCAGTGTTTCCGTTGACCGTGATGACTCCTCGAGGGCCTGGCATCTTGAGCTTGAGGTATGCGTAATGCGGCACCGCGTTGAACTTTGCAAATGCGGTCCGTCCGAGCAAAGCGTGATAGCCGCTGCGGAACGGGACTATGTCGAAGATTAACTCCTCGCTTCGGAAGTTATCCGGGGACCCAAAGACCACTTCCAGTGTGACTGAGCCTGTACAATTGGCCTCTACACCTGGTATGACACCTTTGAAGGTTGTCTTTGTAGGTTTAATCCTTGAGGGGTCTATGCCCATTTTGCGCACTTTATCCTGATAAAGCAAGTTCAGGCTGCTGCCGCCGTCCATCAGGACTCTGGTGAGGTGAAATCCATCGATGATTGGGTCTAAGACCAATGCGGCGAATCCGCCATGGCGGGTACTGGTGGGGTGGTCCCTTCGATCAAAAGTGATCGGGCAAGAGGACCATGGATTGAACTTCGGGGCGACTGGCTCCATCGCATATACGTCCCTAAGTGCATGCTTCCGCTCCCTCTTGGGTATGTGGGTTGCGTATATCATGTTTACCGTCCGCACTTGTGGGGGGAAACCCTTCTGTCCTCTATTGTTCGGCGGCCGGGTCTCTTCCTCGTCGTCGCTATGCAGCCCTTTGTCATTGTTTTCGGCGATTAACTTGCATGCCTGCTTGAATACGCAACAATCCCTGTTGGTGTGATTGGCTGGCTTTTCGGGGGTGCCGTGTGTCTGGCACGAGCGGTCGAGTATTCGGTCCAAATTGGACGGACCCGGAGTAGTTCTTCTGAATGGCTTTTTCCGCTGACCGGGTTTGGAGCCTCTGAATCCGGCGTTAACTGCCGTATCCTCAGTGTTATCGCCGTTAACGCGGCATTTGTTTTTGTTGCGACGCGACCTGCCATTGCGGTCCTTGTTATCCGGACTGCCAGAATTTTTGCTGAGGTTGTTACTGCGGGCTAGCCAGCTGTCCTCTCCCGCGGAGAAGCGGGTCATGAGTGATGTGAGGGCTGCCATGGATTTCGGCTTTTCCTGTCCTAGGTGCCGGGCCAGCCACTCATCGCGGATGTTATGTTTGAAGGCTGCGAGGGCCTCCGCATCCGGACAGTCGACGATTTGATTTTTCTTTGTTAAAAACCATGTCCAGAACTGTCTGGCCGATTCGTCTGGCTGCTGAATTATGTGGCTTAGGTCATCGGCGTCTGGTGGTCGCACATATGTGCCTTGGAAGTTGTCAAGGAATGCGGCTTCCAGGTCCTCCCAACACCCAATTGATTCTGCTGGCAAGCTGTTAAGCCAATGTCGAGCTGGTCCTTTATGCTTGAGTGGGAGATATTTGATGGCATGAAGATCGTCACCGCGGGCCATGCGGATATGAAAGAGATAGTCTTTGATCCAAACCGCGGGGTCTGTTGTGCCATCGTAGGATTCAATGTTCACGGGTTTAAACCCTTCAGGGATTTGATGATCCATTACTTCATCTGTGAAGCATAGTGGGTGTGCGGCGCCTCTGTATTGGGCAATATCACGACGTAGCTCGAGCGAGCTTTGTCTACTGTGTTCGGCCCGGCCGGAGTTGCTGTATCCGGCGCGACGGTAGTCGTCGCGCATCGTGGGGCGCCCACGTGATCCATAGATCGATCTTGATTGTCTTGCCTTGTCCTCCAATATGCCTCGCAAGTCCGGCGCATTCCCCCGTGGCTTCGTGCTTTTCGAGCGATGCTGGGGTACGGTTCTGGCGGAGGGTCTAGAGGCCTCTCTGTCACGGCCACGAGGTGGTTTGTCTGCCGTATTGTGCGCTGGTGATGAAGGTTTATCTGCCTCCTCCTCTAATCGGGGGAGCAACTTGCGTTTTTGGTAGCTTTTGGAGGGGCGTTCGAGTTCATGCTCTTCGGCCACAAGGACTTCGGTCCATCTGTCGGCTAGTAGGTCTTGATCAGCTCGAAGCTGTTGCTGCTTTTTCTTTAGGCTGTTCGCCGTGGCCATTAGCCTGCGTTTAAAATGCTCTTGTTCGACAGGAGCTGGGCACGACGAATTCGTCGTCGTTGAGGCTTGCCTCGTCTCCGGAGGGAGGCATGTAATTATCATCCTCTACCTCTTCGTCTGCCGCTCTCTCGTGAGGGCTGGCTTCTCCGTCCTCCTGTGCTGAATCTTGCTGGAGGGGGTTGTCTTTGGCACTCTCTGGGGTGTTATTATCTCCAGTTCCGGAATCTCCATTCTTGCTGTGGCGGGATTTAGAGCGACGCCCGCTGACGCCGGCGCTTGGGCTGTTTCTTGGAGGAGCCTTCCTCCGCTGCATCCTCGTCGTTCCCATCCTTTGGGATGTCCATCATGTATATGTCGTATGATGAGGTGGTCTTCCAGTGCCCTGTAGGCGCTGGTTCTTGGTCGTCTCCGGCATCGTCGTCCATACCGTCGATGTCTTCGGAGTCGTAATCTAGCATGTCGGTTAGATCGTCGACAGTGGCTACAAAGTGGGTGGTGGGTGGGCTTTGAATTTCTTCGTCATCCGCATCCCAACCATCCTGACCGCAGTCCGGCCAGGGCTCTCCTGATAACGAGAGATACTTTAGCGAATTCAGGATGTCGCCAAAGGGTGAGTGCTGAAAGATGTCCGCGGCAGTGAACTCCATGATTGGCGCCCAATCGGATTCGGTTGGTAGGGGCCAGGAGGTTCGGAGTCCGGCGAGGAGTCCGGCACCTCGGAGTCACGAGCTTTACAAGGGACAAGGTCAGTGTTCGGCTCCATCGCCGTAGAGGTTGCAGCCCCCGAGGCGGTGTCTAGCCACCCGTCCTCAATCTGCGCAGGCAGCTCCGGACTAAGGGTCGGAGCGGACTCATGTGCGGCCACCAGGGCACTGTCCGGCAGCAGAGCTAAATCATGCCCATCATGATAGTGCGGCGCGCTCGGCTGTGGCTCGAATCCGTCGAAGATCAAGTCTCCGCGGATGTCAGCCATGAAGTTTATACTTCCAAATCTGACCTGACGGCCAGGGGCGTAGCTTTCAATCTGCTCCAGATGGCCAAGCGAATTGGCCCGCAATGCAAAGCCGCCGAATACGAAGACCTGCCCGGGGAGAAAAGTCTCACCCTGGACTGCGTCGTTGTTGATGATCGAAGGAGCCATCAAGCCTATCTGTGACGACACAGAGGAACTCTCAATGAAAGCACCAATGTCGGTGTCAAAACCGGCGGATCTCGGGTAGGGGGTCCCGAACTATGCGTCTAGGCGGATGGTAATAGGAGACAAGGGGCACGATGTTTTTACCCAGGTTCGGGCCCTCTCGATGGAGGTAAAACCCTACTCCTGCTTGATTAATATTGATGATATGGGTAGTACAAGAGTGGATCTACCACGAGATCAAGGAGGCTAAACCCTAGAAGCTAGCCTATGGTATGATTGTTGTAATGGTTGTTCGTCCTACGGACTAAAACCCTCCGGTTTATATAGACACCGGAGAGGGCTAGGGTTACACAGAGTCAGTTACAATGGTAGGAGATCTACATATCCGTATTGCCAAGCTTGCCTTCCACACCAAGGAAAGTCCCATCCGGACACGGGACAAAGTCTTCAATCTTGTATCTTCATAGTCTTGGAGTCCGGCCGATGATGATAGTCCGGCTATCCGGACACCCCCTAGTCCAAGACTCCCTCAGTAACCATCAACGGCGACTGGCCTCCCGTCTCGTCAGACGACCTTGTCAAATCTCTTGGCATTATGCACGGCATCCAAATAAGTGACTTGCTTGTCGAAGTATGTCTACCATCGGCTGATTTCTTCGTCAAGTTCCGGACAACTTTCGACTGCAGTCGTGTGTTCGAATCTTCCCAGCGTTTGTTCTGCTATGGCGCGCTGGTGAGCTTTCATCGGTGGCACCCAGGATGGGGCTCGGTGCCCTCTGAGCTTGAGTTTTTAACAAAGCTTACCTTCCACGGTATGCCTCGACGTGCTTGGAACAGCGAGTCCACGAACGAGCTTATCAACGACCTTGGAGGTGAGATTGTAAGTATGTTTGTTCCTCCAGACAGCTGGGCTCTGACGGTTATGGCATGGATGAAAAAGCCATCCACCATACCGAAGGTGATTGGTGTTGAGATACTGGTGCAGGAACCGGGGTTGTACTATTCGTCGCCACCAAGGCCGCCACGGACCACGTTAGGATGTACCTATATCGAGTGTTCGTGCATGTCGAAGAAGTGGTCAATCCATCAATCGAAGTCTTGCTGCCGCCGCTGGTGCCAGGGTCCGTCGACGACGTCCATTACAGGAGTCAATGTTAGACTTTCCCATGTTGCTCGGAATGATGGATGGCACAGGGCCTACTCCATCGTGCGGCGGAGGCCACTGCTTCTTTGGGAGAAGAGGCAGGGCTGGCTGCCTGGATGTGCTCTAATTTGAGGTAACAACTGAATCTTGTCAGATGCTAGTTAAATCCGAGCTATGGGTGTGAAGCACTGATATGCCAGTACATTTGATTGTGACATGTTCTAATTTTGTACATGAACTTTTTTTAGAAAGGGTTGTACGTCAACTTAATGTGCTAGCAGAACTTATTTTGTTGTCTGTCTGTTTTCTTTGTAGAGCATTCAAGATATTTCCCCGTCATTGATAAAGACGATGAACCGTTATGTACGACTTCATTGGTTTCAACATAGCCCTACCCGTAGCGATCCACTGCTTCCATCCTGATTGTGCCGCTTGCGTGAAATTTTTGTATGCAAGTTCAGTGTGCTATGATGTTCTATATGATTGTGTCAACTATATAAGTTTTTACTGAGCATCAGCAATGCATATGGCTAAAAGATGTATTTACAAGCATCGACCGATGGGTCTCACTCTCCCTCACACACACACACACACATGCACACACACACACACACACACACACACGCACACACTCACAAGTGGGACCCGTTGAATTATTTACTTGCTTAAGTTATTAATTGAGCTCAGTGACTTCAAAAAGTTGTACAGAAGCCTTGTTTGGGCCTTTCCGGCGTCGCTGAATGTGGGCTGAGTAGCCGTGTTAGGTTGTACTGTACTACATAGGCCTTTTTTTCAACATCAGCAATGCAACTGGGCCGACAGTTGTACACAATATCTGGGTCAACTTGTTATTCTCCGCCCCGCTGGGCTGCAAATTTCCTAGGAGGTATGCATTAGGATTAACAAACTATGCACCAAACGCGTAATTAGTTTAAAAAATATATTATTTTTGGAATTTGAAAATTTTAATTTCATTACTTATTGCGCGCGCAATATTTTGTTCGATTTTAACGTAATACAACTTTATTTTGAAATTATATTTAACCTGACTAGAAATTTTGGATAAAAATATTTCGGATCCCATCAAAATGTGGGATTTTTTTTTAATTCTGTTTTGAGCGGTTGTTTGAAATTATTAATTATTGTCCTAGCTAGAAGTTGGGTTGTACTTTTAACAAACTGTAAATGGGTTGTAGTAAAGTCCACTAGAATTAAAAAATGGGTTGTACATTCTTACAAATCGCAAATGGGCTATATGTACTCTGCCAAATCCGAGCTGTGGGCCTACTAAGTTGACGCGTACCAAGGGCTTTGTCAACTTAGTCAATATAAACGATTCTAGCTGCAGTGATCGTACGATGTCCATTCAACGGCCGTAGTGCTTCTTCAACCTCTGGTCTTCTTGCTCTAGCCGCCAAAAAGAGTGTCGGTCGTGCGGCGTGCTCCTGCCTCCTGTGGCTAGATGTGAAGCCGCAGAGGCCTCACCGCCCCGTACTACTCCCACCGCTAGCCAGGCCATCCCTCTACTCACCCACACCCCCTGTTATTCTACGGCGATGGCAGCCTCACACCGCAGCCGAACCAGTGAACCCTCGTACTCCTCTCTGCGCGGGCTTCCACTGTTGCGTCTTCCCCGGCTCTGCGTCGTCCCCTTCCTAGGCCTCGCCGTCGTCCATCACCCTAGTATTCTTGACGCGGCGTGGTCAACGTGGTCAACGACCGGCTTCCATCGAAAGAGTACTGTACGTGGAGAGGCTGACAGCTGGGTCCAGGCGGCCGCAAGGAAGTGCCTCCTTATTACGCGCAAAATAATTATTCCTCCACCTGACAGCAGGGACCCACCGGACGGGCCACCTTATTTCGCGAAAAAACGTTTCCCCCTGACTGCTAGGACCCATCGGACGGGCCACCGTATTTCACGAAAAAAACGTTCCCCTCGCTATCAGCTCGGACCCACCGGAAATGCCTCTTTATTACGCACAAAAAAATGAGTACTCCCCCTGCTAGCTGGGACCCACCTTGGTGGGAGGCTGACTTGTTGGCCTACTAAGTCGACGAGGACGGAGGGCTTTGTCAACTTAGTCAATATGAACGATTCTAGCTCCAGTGACCGTACGATGTCCATCCAACGACCGTAGTGCTTCTTCAACCTTTGGTCTTCTTACTCCAGCCGCCCAAAGCATCATCGGTCGTGCCGCATGCTCCTGCCTCCCGTGGCCGGCTGTGATACCGCAGAGGCCTCACCGCCCCTACTACTCCCACTGCTGGCCAGGCCATCCCTCTACTCACCCACACCCCTGTTATTCTGTGGTGACGGCAGCCTCACACCGCAGCCAAACCAGTGAACCCTCATACTCCTCTACATGTGGGCATCCACTGCCACGTCTTCCCCGGCTCCGCGTCATCCCCTTCCTAGGCCTCGTCGTCGTCCACCGCCCTGGTGCTCGCGGCGCGGCGTGGTCAACGTGGTCAAGGAATGACTTCCATCGGACGTGGACTGTACGTGGAGAGGCTAACAGCTGGGTCCACGGCCGCAGCAAGGAAGTGCCTCCTTATTACACGGAAAATAATGATTCCTCCACCTGACAGCAGGGACCCAGCGGACGGGCCACTGTATTTCACGATAAAAACGTTTCCCCCTGACTGCTGGGACCCACTAGCTACATCTTCGCACGCAAGGAAGTGCGTCCGGGCAAAAAAAATGATTCGCCCCCCTGACTGCTGGGACCCACCAGCTACATCTTTGCACACAAGGAAGTGCCTGACAGTCGGGACCCACCTGGTCGAAGCATACGTAGCGTTGTCATTCTGGTCGCGAACGTGTACGTACATACTGGTGGATGTAGAGGCGCGCACGTGTCGTAGTAGAGGCGTGCACGTAGCATGTACACGTACGTACAGCGGCCAGTGTGCAAGAAAGAAAATACGGCCACGTATGTGTACATATGGGCGGGGTCTCGAACGCCTACTCGCGCATACGTACGGCAATGGCTCGTGTACATGGCTGGGTCAGAATGGAGAAACTGCGTCGTCGCCGTGTTCATGGGGAGGCAACGGAATGCGTCGTGTTCATCGGGAAGCAACGGAATGCGTTGTGTTCATCGGGAGGCAACGGAACGCGTGGGAGCCAACCGGCTTGGATGGAACAGGCGATGGAAATGAGGCCTGGCATACCGCAGAACGAAGGAAACGGCCTTGTGTTCGACCGGCCACGTTCGAAACGGGATCCTGTTCATCGGGAGGGGTCGGGCATACCGCAAAACGGAGGAAACATGCCTCCTACGGTCGAAACGGGGGTCCTGTTGATTGGGAGGGGTGTGGCGTACCGCAAAACGGACGAAACGGACTTGTGTTAGAGCGCTACGGTCGAAACAGGGGTCCTATTCATCGGGAGGGGTCTGGCGTACCGCAAAACGGGACTCCACGACATACTGTTCATCTCCACTGTCGACCTCCTCCAGCCTTCACGGGCTACCGTCGACCTCCTCCAGCCTCCACGGGCTCCTGTTCATCCAGCCTCCACAGCGCACTACACCATCGGCTACTGTTCAACCACCCCTCCACGAGCACCCCTCCACCATCTACTGTTCATCCAGCCTTCCACGGGGTCGTCCTGTTCATCCAGCCCTCCATGGGGTCCTATTCATCCAGCCCCAACCGGCTCGATCGATCGGGGTCCTGTTCATCCAGAGGCAATGCCACGGGTCCTGTTCATCCACCCCACTGCTCACTGTTCATCCACCCCCCCCCCCAACGCTCACTGTTCATCCAGAGGCAGCATCGATCGGCTTCAGTTAGCAGCAGTAACGAAGGAATCGCTCGATCAGGTTCAGTTAACAGCCATCGATCAATCGCTCGGGTTTAGTAACGCGTAGCCTGCAGTGCAATCGCTTGGGTTCAGTTAGAGCCCAATGCCTAGCTCGGGTTTAGTTAGAGCCAACGCCTCGCACACACGCACGTACATACGAGAGAAACACGCATCGCTCGGCCCCCGACCACCCATCGTAACCGGGAACTCCCTGAAATTTTCCTCGCCCTCGCTTCTACCAAGGTTTTTTCCGTCATGGACGGCCCAAAGAATGTCTTGTAGCTGCGTCTCCGACCCGCCCTGGACGAAAAGCCCTTTTTTTGTCATGATTTTTTGTCATAGAAGTAGGAGCCCACCACATCTATGATGATACCGGGTTTTGTCACAATTATCATCCTCGAAGTGTCATAAGTATGACAGGAAAATTTTTCATTCGGCCCAAAATGTCACGGATGTGTCTTTTTTTTGTAGTGTCACGTGACTTTTGCTATTCTTAGAATGTCATTTTATTTTTATTTTGCTTGCTGTTTTACAAAATACTTAGACCTAAAAGTTTTTAAATAAAATAGAGTCCTCAAATAGGAGGCTAGGTAAGCGGCATTCACATCCCGTCAACGAAGCTATTTTCTATGGAATTGCTCTAGTGCTTCACTTATATCTTTTTGAGCATGGTGTGCTTTAGTATTTTTGAAGAAATTCTCTCTTGCTTCACTTAAATTAATTTATGAGAAATAAATATTATGCTCATTATCTTCATTTATATCTTTTTGGAGTAGCTTGTCATTTACTCTTGTGCTTCACTTATCTGCTATGAGTAAATTGTTAAATGGATTGAATATCATGAAGTTGAAATTCCATGTTCATATCATGCCTAGGGGTAGCTTCACATTGGGTTTAGAAAGTGAAAGCTTTTGAAGCTTGACAATCACAATATTGGTCATACAAGCAATTCACGAATAATTAGTATAAGGAAGAGAACTTTCACATGCAAATACACTATCTTGGGAATCTTTTGTGATTGTGAGCCCCCATCAAAATATTATATGCCAAAATTGTTGATGTTGGACAAGGAAGACAATGTAATGATTTATGTTTGTTCATATTCACATAGGAGTTGTATTTTCATAGATCCTTCAACATGTGGTGCTTGCCCCCTATCTTTGCTAGCCAAAAATTCCGCACCAAGTAGAGATACTACTTGTGCATCTAAAAACCCTTAAACCCAAATATTGTTTTGAGAGTGCACCATACCTACCTAAGGATTGAGCAAGATCCTTCAAGTAAGTTGTCATCGGCACAATAAGGCAATAAAAAATGCTTCTAAAAGTGTTAGATCATTTAGTGTGTAAGAGAAAATTGAGCGTTGTACGAACTTGTGATGGTAAAGAATAAAAGCGACAGACTGCATAATAAAGGGTTGCTATCATAAGGGGCAATATAACGTAATGTTATTTTGCACTAAGGGGTTGAGCATACAAACAAATAAGCGCATGGCAACCTCTGCTTCCCTCTGCGAAGGGCCTATCTTTTACTTTTCTGTATTTATTCTTATGCAAGAGTCAAAGTTTTTCTCTCTATTCCTTTTTATTTTTCTCCTTTGGAAAACATCATGTGGTGAGGAAAGATCTAGGCACAGATGTCCAGTTGGATATGGCTAGCATGAGTTATTATTGTTGACATCACCCAAAGGTGAATACGCTGGGAGGCGAAATTATAAGACCCTATCTTTCTATGTGTCCGGTTGAAATGTTTTGCTCATGTGTATGCGGTGAGTGTTAGCAATCATAGAAGACTATATGATGGTTGAGTATGTGGAGCTCTTACATAGACTCCGTTTAATAAGTTCAATTGCAATTGCTTGGTGACTGAGAACATAGATGGTTGAGTTTCAAGAGAATTCATTGTTTGAACCTTAACATGTGAATTGGTTGCTACTTGGTCGTGAGAAGTTTTATAAGAAAGAATTGTTGTTATGATGCTAGAAAAAGTGATTGAAATTATCATTGATCAAACTTATGCACTTTCCTAGCATTCACACTTCATAAATTATTTCTTTTATCATTTACCTACTCAAGGACAAGTAGGAATTAAGCTTGGGGATGTTGATACGTCTCCAACGTATCTATAATTTATGAAGTATTCATGCTGTTATTTTATCATTCTTGGGTGTTTGACAATCATTTTATAGCAACTTTATATCACTTTTTGGGACTAACCTATTGACCCAGTGCCAGTTGCTGTTTTTTGCTTGTTTTTTAGATCGCAGGAAATCAATCCCAAACATAGTCCAAACACAACGAAACTCCACGGAGATTTTTTATGGACTAGAAGGACCCAATGGGCCAGAGCTGCACCTGCAGGGTGCCCCGAGGGCGGCACAACCCACCAGGGCATGCCAGGGGCCCTGGCGCGCCCAGGTGGGTTGTGCCCACCTCGGTGGCCTCCTGCACCCCCTCTTTACCCTATAAATTCACAAATATTTCGAAACCCATCGGGGTAGCCCTAGATCAAAAGTTCTGCCATTGCAAGGCCTCTGTATCCCCGAGATCCAATCTAGACCCCGTTCCGGCACCCTGCCAGAGGGGGAATCATCTCCGATGGCCATCTTCATCATCCCGGCGACCACCACGGTTAGGAGGGAGTAGTCCACCCTCGGGGCTGAGGGTTTGTACCGGTAGCTATGTGTTTAATCTCTCTCTCTCTCTCTCGTGATCTTGAGATGTCACGATCTTGATGTATCATGGGCTTTGTTAGCATAGATGGATCATATGATGCTTCTACCCTATCTACTCTTGTTGTGATGAATTGAGTCTTTACCCTTTGAAGTTTTGTCTTGTCAGATTGAATGTTCAGATCTGAAAACACATGATATATGTCTTGTCGTATGAATACTTGAGGTGACAATGGGGTATCATATTGATTCACTTGATATATGTTATGGCACTCAACTTGCGGATTCCCGCGGTGACATTGGGGTAATCTATGCATAGGGGTTGATGCACGTTTTTATTACTTCTCTCCGATAGAAACTTTGGAGCCCCCTTGTAGTTCTTTGTGTTGGATTGAGCATTATGAATCTGAAATTGTTTGATACATATTTTATAATTAACTCACGGGTACTCGCGGTGACATTGGGGTATCTAGGTGACATTAGAGTTTGTTGATATGTGTCATATGGTGTTATTTTAGTACGAACTCTTGATTAGATTGATTGGAAAGAATAGCTTGCTATTATTTTAGTATGAACTCTAGGATAGATCGATCGGAAAGAATAGCTTTGAGGTGGTTTCGTACCCTACAAACAATTTCTATCTTTTGTTCTCCGCTAATAGCAACTCGGGAGTGATTCTTTGTTGCACTTTGAGGGATAATCATTTGATCCAACTACGTTAGCATTGGTGAGAGATTGCACTAGTGAAAGTATGCACCCTAGGCCTCATTTTCAAGCATTGCAATACTGTTTTTGTGCCCATTTGTTATTTGCTACCTTGCTGTTTTTATTTATTCAGATTGTAAAAATATATTTCTACCCTCAATATTACACTTTTATCACCATCTCTTCGCCGAACTAGTGCACCTATACAATTTGCCATTGTTTGGGTGTGTTGGGGACACAAGAGATTTCTTGTATTTGGTTGCAGGGTCGTTTGAGAGAGACCATCTTCATCCTACACCTCTCATCACAGATTGATAAACCTTAGGTCATCCACTTGAGGGAAAATTGCTACTGTCCTACCAAACACTGCGCTTAGAGGCCCAACACGTGTCTACAAGAATAAAGTTGCATAGTAGACATCAGCCCTCAATGACGATACCGTGGTACACATCTTGTGATGTCTTCCTGCCAAACCAGCAACACACATAAATAGTCCGGAGAGTCATGGAGGTGATGTGGAATGTACTCAACCCATTGATCGCCTGAAGAAGAAGGTACTCGAGTGTAGTACAGCCACGGAGCAGGCGCTCGATGTCACTGTTTGAGAGGCAGACGGCGACGAGCTCGAGGTGCTTCAGTCGTGGTAGAATAAGAGCGGACGCGTCATTAAGGGGGATGGCAGTTCCTTAACTTGGAGGCGTGCAGCATGGGCGCGAGGCGGAGCACGGAAGTTGGCAGTGAGTGCATATGCCCATCATTAAAAGTGAGCTCCTCGAGCTGATCTAGGGTGGGGGATCAGAACCAGTCGTCAAGCTTGGCTCGGTCCCTGCCATTGGAACGGAACTTGCCCATTCTAAGGCCTCTGGTTGGGCCAAGGTGACTGCCGAGGATCTTGGAGAATGCATCCAAGCTTTTGCGATAGCCATGGCAGAGCTCGAGGGTGTCGATGAGGTCGAGAGGGGTGGAGTTCCATAGGAGGCGCCACCATCGAGAAAGGACGGTTGTCTGCGCCCCATATTTGATTGGGAGGAGGGAGATGATGACTGTCAACATATCATCAGGGAGGCTGCTGATGAAGTCTATGCCTGCTGGAGTCGCTTGCAGTTCTAACTCGCCCTGCATTCTCTTATTGGCAGCCCCGTTCTCCACCTCTGGAGTCTCCTTGTCAGCGGCGCTTTATGATAGAAATGCGAGTACAAGGAATATTTAGTTAAAACAGGGCAATAGAAAAGTGTATTGGTAACTAGAAGTTATTAGGTAGGAATATAGTAAGAAAAGGGAATAACAATTGGTTGCTTAAATACTACATAATTCATTTGACATTGCTGGGTAAGTCAACATGTAGATAGTTGAAAAGAAAACTTACTTTAAGTCTGGATGGATGATTTTGTCGGGGAAGTTAGCATATATCTCATGAACAGGCCCTTTTATGTGCTGTGCAATTTTAGTGGCAGCTTTCAGTACATAAAACTTAGAAATTCCTTTCCAAAAGCCAGTGCCAAAATAGGAGTCACCACGTTCATCAAGTCTTACAGTAGCAACGATTGTAAATCCATGGTTTGTGTGCAGTATGACATCCCTGCAGTCTTGATCTCTGTAAAGGGAAAGATTGTGCACTACATATTCTGTTGCATAGCAAGGGACGCGCTGCAGAAAATGGTAGGATTGTTAAAGAAAATATGGTAACATGCAAATATGGGCCCAAATTGAAAGAACTGTACAACAGTTGAAATCGAAGGACGAAAATCTATAATTAAACAGATAGGGTAAACATGATGTCATGGAAATATGGGAGTAATCGAAAGAACAATACATCATTAATTTGCCTAAAATAGAAAGAAGAGGGGGAAATTCCCCTTTGACGTATATGGTGCATGTGGCACCTTTTATCCAAATGTAGCAATATTTAGAATATTTTCAGGAAAGTAGGGCATGCCAACCGATTTAGGATGAGATGAACATACGGCGCACTCCTCAAGTCATCTGGTACGGTGAGATGGAATATCTGGCGGAGGTCGCAAAGTCCTGATGTGTCGGTGCACTTTACACTCTATGAATGAAACAAAACCCTCAAATTAGCTCGAATAAAAAAAATGAATTCACGGCGATTTCCGCCAGGTCATTAAAGGAGGCAGATGAACTCGGATAAGAGATGAGATAATATCTCATTAAATTAGTTACCTTGTCATCCATGAGAAAGAACCCTTGGTACGACAGATTCCCCAACCGAGCAGAGCTGGGTCAACCACGAGCAGCGTCGAGAAAGTCGATGGCGATAGGCGGTGGCAAACGGAAGTGGCGAAATGAGGTGGGGTTTGTCGGCAGCCTAGTGGCAGCAGTAGGCGTCGAGCTAAGTGGTTACCGCCGCGATAGGCGGTGCCATGCATAGACACGGAGGAGCTTGTGCGGGTGTGAATGGGGACCAGAGGCAGGGGTGGCGGGCGGGGGTGAGGGTTTTTGTGACGTGGGGATGGTGAGGGTTTTCTTTTTTCTTTTTTGAATTGGGTGGTGAGGGTTTTCTGTCCCACAAAGAATTTCGGGGGCAACGGTTTGCTAGAGCCAATCGTGTGTGATTGACGCAACAGGAAAAATGAAAGTCATTGCACATGGTTCCAAATTTTGGGAACCGTGTGTGATTGACGTACTACCTCCGTCCTGGTTTATTGATCCCCTTTGTAATTTGTACCAAATTTCGACCAAATATTTAACTAAGAAATGTTTATGCATGTCACCAAAAATTATATCATTGAACACTATGTTCAAATACGCATCCAACGATATAATTTTTGCTTACCTACACTAACTTTTGTCGGTTAAATCTTTGGTCAACATTTAACACAAATTACAAAGGGGACCAATAAACGAGGACGGATGTAGATTCCATCAACTGAACTGATTGCATCCATATCCCACAGTTAGACATAAGTAAACATAGATTAAACATACTCGGACATAGATAATAAGCGTACACGTACACAAGCATAGTTCAACCGTCATTAAGCATGCTCAAGCGTACATAGTTCAATCCCACATCTCATCTCACATGCCGGCACGATCCTGAAGCTTCTCTAGGTACTCGGCGTATGTGCTGTGTGCCACCCTGCGAGAATAGTTCTGCTTGAAGGAGCCAACGACCCGTCCTCTTTCATGTGCCAGAACACTTTGATATGCGTCATGAAGCTTCTGGTTGCAAAATGGGCATCGATAGCCGCCGTTCCAGGTCCTAATACGCCTGTTATGCATCCCGCATAAAGCTCCCTTAGGATTTGCCTCTTGTACCTCCTCTGGACATCTTCATCCTTGTTGTCCACATCGTCAGACAGCATGTATACAAATAGTAAAAAATGTGGCGTCAAATTAATGGTTACAAACTAATCTCTAGCGAACATTTGGCACTTGCCAAAAATTGGCATCAAATCAATGATTACATGGCGTGAAGTAGGATTAGGAATTTATGGCTATTTATTTATACATATCCAGAGATTATGGTTTGATTTTTAAGCACATTCGTCTATGTACAGACCAATCTTGAAGAAAATAATGGTACAAACATATGTAGGTCATTCAAAATCAATTGTCAAGTCCTGGCTAGGAATTATTAGCGCGAACACTAAACCTAGTCAGATTACTAGCAAAAATCATTTCCACAGATGAAACAACTAATCACTTATCACTTGTACCATTCAAACAATCAATACACTACACGGATGTAACGAAACTTACTCGGATTTCATTGATTGAGAGAAGATAACCATATGAATTATATTCCAAAAAGGGGGAGGCAGGAGTAACCAGAGAAACCCTGGGGTCTATTTGACACATAAATGGGTATAGATGACTAACCGGTTGTCCGTCGTCGTTGGAGTCATCGCCGGAGTGGTCCTCGAATTCGTCGCCCGAGTCGTCACCAGAGTCGGTGTGGAACTCCGCCTCCGACTATGGAAGCTCGACGCCATCGACGACGTCAGGGTGCAGCGATAACTCACCGGTAGTGATGGCAACCTCTGTCTCCATCTCCACGCCGTGCTCCGGTGCTTTAGCAGCCCCGGCGTCGCCACTCCCTCCGATGGGGCACTTCGGCGGCATCCTCATACACTGACCGCTTTGATGACTGAGAGCGGCATCGAGGATGCAAGCAGAGAGAGAGGATTGTGTGTGTGGCGAGGATGGGGGTGCGGCCGCTCGGGCGCACCATTAATATGGAGTAGCGGGAGAGAGGCGGGCGGTGGTCAAACCATTGGCTCGCCTCCCTGTGAGCCTACGCACCGGACTGCTGGCATGCCTACCATCGTTTCACAAAGCTACTCGCACGCCTCCCATTGACACTGCATAGCGAGCATGCCTCGTCAATTCACACACCTGCATGCACGCCTCCTAGTCTGCCCGCATGGCGGATTGCTCACATGCGTCCCGTCAACTCACGCCTGCTCGCACGGCACACGGGTCGCGTGGTGGCACGTATATTGTTTTTCTATTTGGATGATTAATGATGCCGCTTTTATTGCTTAACCGAATCCTGGCACGTATCCATTGTTGGTCTAGTGCTCACGGTTCGAATAGATAATCCATTTGGGATATTGGTTCCCAATTATTAATAATCTCCAGTTTGTAATTAGATAAAGATTACATCAAAACTAGTCTCGGTGTGGGGATTTCTAGTTCGAAATCACAGTGCCACATCAAAGTTCACTACTGCAGAATGCTGCTAACGTGACACTACGATCAGAGACCCTTCGAGAAACTGTGTGCGATGCAATAATCGCAAACGGTGGTGTCAGAGACCGTCAAAAATGTCCAAAACATTTGCGATGACGGATGCATCAAACACGGTTCAGATTTTAGTTGCGTGTGCGATGCAGGGCATACGGTTCAGTTCAATTAACTGTTTGCGATGAGGTGGAACAAAATAAATAGGCAGCCATATGAAGGCGTGTGCGATACACAACATACGGTTCACTAGGATGAACTATTTGTGATTAGGCAACAAAAAAGAAATGGTCAGGCAGATCAAGGTGTGTGCGATATATGGCATGCGGTTCACTCGGATGAACTGTTTGCGTTGAGACAAGAGAACAGAAACGGTTCAATATAACAAGATGTGTGTGATACGTGGCAAATAGGTCTATAATCAGAAATGTGTACGAAGACCGATAATAACACAGACGATTGCTTCTAATAAGACGTATGTGATATGCTCTGTCTACACAACTTGTATTGGCCATTGGGGGACGGGCGGTCATCCGGATACGCCATAAGGATGCGAAGAGGCATCCTATATCAGTAAGGACTAGTTGTTCCACCAGTAGCTCATCTAAGAGAACTCTCAAGTTAAGTGTGCTCAGGCTGGATCAGCCATGGGATGGGTGACTGGATAGGAAGTTGTGTTGATGTTAAATTAACTGATAGGATGGGTCATATTGGTCAAATGACCAAACAGACCCATTCCCTTAGCTAATTTAACCTCGAGGTCCTTGTTTTTTTATTTTTATTTTATTTTTTAACATATGTTAAAGAAGGTCTACTGCATTACTTTTTGACAATGTGTATACGTGGCATACAGTTGACCCATCCGACCTGTTTGTGATGGAATAAGCCGTGTGTGTTGTGGGCAAACGCTTGCTAGTGTACAACCGTTTGCGATTGATGAATTCATCATCGACGGGTTCCCTAGTGTGGTCCGTGTTCATCCCATCATTATTTACTTCTTGTGCTAGCTCGATGTTCCTTTATAGTGTAAGTTTCCATTAATTAATGGCGTTCTATGAACACGCTACCATTTCCCGCCATTTCCTCACCTGTTTCCCGCCACCCAGCGATATTGCACATAAACCTAGGCGCGGCATGACGCATGGAGGCAACATGTGCAGCCTGTATAGCACATCCACCTTTTCCAAGCATGCCAACGTGCCAAAGCGCCGCCTCTGCCATCAACCTCGTTGACGAGGAAAACCAGAAGGCACCATGACCCGTCAAGGCCGCGGCGCTCCCCGGCAACATGATGGATGACGCCATGATGCGCATCATCGCCAGGGTTGAGCAGACCTTTGGCGCATGGCGCTTCAACGTGGAGGATCAAGATAGGCATGTCAGCACCAAGAGGCTGCAGCTCGACGCACAACATGATCGATGGCGCCGCAGAGCAAGCTAGGCGCGTCCGCGCCGATAGGCTGCGGCTCGCTGCACGGTGAAAGCGTTGGAGCACCGCAGAGCAAGAGGCGCGGCACGCCGCACAGCAAGAGCGGATCCATCGGTGCTTGCCTGCTGTCGACACGGCATCACAGCTGGGTACACGTCTCGTCAGTACCCCCATTCCTCACCGGGATTGGGCACAGGCCCTCTGCACTGTACTTGCACTAGAGGCCGGCCGCGCCGTTCTTGCACCGGACGCCCGCCGCCTGTTCGCATGGGTCGCGCCGTTCGCCTTGCCCACGGCCTGCTCGATGCCAACGCGCTGGTCAGTAGGCTACCGCCTCCTTGGCCCAAGTGTCCACCTAGGCGCAGTAGAGGAAAATGGCCGTCGCGTCCTCGAGGTGGTGATCTCTGATGAAATAGCCAACTAGGAGCTCGAGATCGCGTTCCAGATGTACTGCGAGTGTGTCGACCGCTCGGATGAATGCTTGCACGAGTTCAGGCAGAGCCAAGAACTACCATAGGCAAGGGCTGCTGGTCATGGTCTCATGGACGCGTTTTATTTTAATGAGTCGTTTCAACGTGGATAGCTATGTATTCACAGCAATCATACTATTGCTCTGTTTATTGCTCTGTTTCAATGTGTGTACTCTGTTTTCCGTTTTTATATGTTTTGTTTCAATGTGTGTTTATACGCTTTCCATTCTGTATATGTGGATGATAACAGATACATTCAAATTAGTATACAAAAACAGATAGAAAATGGAATTCATAATATATATAATATTAACTGTTCATTAGTTCATCAGAGAATATATATATAATATCATCACATATACGTGATGATACTTAACTATTAGGTACAATGCATAAAATTGAAACAAACAATACTAAAACTAATAATCCCTCCTGGGGCCAGTATTCCAGTAGCCCCTCGCCAGCATCTCCCTGGTGCGCGGCGTCTTCCCAGAGCGGAGGCAGTACTCCGCCTCCTCCGCCTCGCAGCGCTTGATGTGACAATCTGCCTCTTGCAAGCGGACGCGCGCGAACGATCTTGCCATTTCATTGGGCGCCCATCGGAGCTCCTCGTCGGTGGCACGCTGGAGCTTATCGGCCCAACTCCACACAGCGACGAGGCGCCTAGCGCCTCTGGCCTTCCTCGCGAAGTACCCGTCATCGTCCACCTCCTCCGCATGACGACGCGCCCGCCCCCAAAGCTTCACCGCCTCCTTTTTCTAAGCGGCATCACGGGCTTCACATGTCGCCTGGTACCTGGCCTCCTCCACAATCTCCTTCTGGAAAGCCACTTGCCTAGCTTTCTCAGCCGGCAACAGCGACTTCCAAAAACAAAGATCGTACTGGCCCCAAAACCAATCCAAAGTTGGGGGGTCTGGCGCAACCTCGTCCGGCGGCGCGTAGGTGTCCTCGTCGCTACTCTTCGAGTGAGCCTCCTCGGGGGGTGGCGACTCCTCGTCGGCGCGTGGGCAGACCGGCAGCGCCATGGCAGAGATTTGAGAGAGAGAGAGAGAGGGCGAGCAAGGGGAGGATCTAGATGAGAATGCAGGCGGGACGACGTGAGCAAGGTAGTATTTATTGGCGGCCGGAATCTAGATCGTTGGGAACAGTACACGCGCCGGTCGCCGGAATTTATGACTACTGTAGTGTGAATTACACACGATTTCCGCAGCAAAATCCGTGTGTGAACGTAATAGCTGACGGTTCCCAATGTAGAATCGTGTCTGATTAATAAAGCCCGCCACCCACCTTCCAAAACTCGAGGCGCGAAATAGAGTGCTAATTGTGTGGGGCCGGTTGTCTTGCCAGATTTTAGATTTTCTTTTTTAACACCAGATATTTACATCGTCTGATGATTTTTGAACTCGCACACAAGTACACAAATATGATTTTTCAAACCGTTATGGTTAGCCGTTGCATGTAGATGTAGTTCAAATTTTAATTACGGCCAATAGCTAGGAAATCACTTAAATGTCTTTAAAAGGTCAAATGACCCCTGAAATTTTCCAATTTTTCACATGATAGTTAGTATTAGTGCACATTATACGTAGAAAATTTTTGAAGGCCATAAGAGGGAGCTATCTGCCGTTCGTCATCAAACATGCATTGTTCCCTCTCGGAACCACGAGCCTTCTAGTGAGTTGCTTTGGTTTGTGAGGTGCGTGTGTCCAAACTTCGTCAAGCAAGACAATTTTTGCACCACATCATCTTGGTGACATGACATTACATCAAGCAAGGTTTCATGTTTTTCTGATCATTTTTTAATTTTTTGGAATAACAATGCCATGGCACTCCATGCATGTGTCCATGCCGTGAGACCAATATGTTTGAAAATTCCTTCTAATTTACTGCATAGGGAATAAACTCGCACACAAGCGAGTATGGTTAGCCGTTGCATGTACATCTAGTTCAAATTTTAACTATGTACGGTCATTAAATGGCTAGGAAATCACTTGATCTCTTTAAAAGGTCAAATGACCCCTGAAATTTTCCAAATTTTCACATGACAGTTAGTATCAATGCACATTACACGTAAAAAAAATTTGAAGGCCGTAAGAGGAAGCTATCCGCCGTTCGTCATCAAACATCCATTGTTCCCTCTCAGAACCATGAGCCTTCTAGTGAGTTGCTCCGGTTTGTGAGGGGTATGTGTCCAAACTTTCGTCAAGCAAGCCAATTTTTGTATCACATCATCTTGGTGGCATGACATTACATCAAGCAAGATTTCATGTTTTTCTGGTCATTTTTTAATTTTTTGGAATAAAAATGTCATGGCCCTCCATGCATGTACGTGTGTCCATGCCGTGAGACCAATATGTTTGAAAATTCCTTCTACTTTACTACACATGGAATTAACTCGCACACAAGTACACAAATATGATTTTTCAAACCATTATGGTTAGACATTGCATGTACATCTAGTTCAAATTTGAATTATGGTCATTAAATGGCTAGGAAATCACTTAAATGTCTTCAAAAGGTCAAATGACCACTGAAATTTTTCAAATTTTCAAATGACAGTTAGTATCAGTGCACATTACACGTAGAAAATTTTTGAAGGCCGTAAGAGGAAGCTATCTGTCGTTCGTCATCAAACATGCATTGTTCCCTCTCGGAACCACGAGCCTTCTAGTGAGTTGCTCCGGTTTGTGAGGGGTATGTGTCCAAACTTTCGTCAAGCAAGCCAATTTTTGTACCACATCATCTTGGTGGCATGACATTACATCAAGCAAGGTTTCTTGTTTTCTGATCATTTTTTTATTTTTTGGAATAACAATGCCATGGCACTCCATGCATGTACATGCATGTGTCCATGTCGTGAGACCAATATGTTTGAAAATCCTTCTAATTTACTGCACATGGAATTAACTCGCACACAAGTACACAAATATGATTTTTCAAACTGTTATGGTTAGCCGTTGCATGTACATCTAGTTCAAATTTGAATTACGCACGGTCATTAAATGGCCAGGAAATCACTTAAATCTCTTTAAAAGGTCAAATGACCCCTGAAATTTTCCAAATTTTCACATGACAGTTAGCATCAGTGCACATTACACGTAGAAAAAAATTGAAGGCCGTAAGAGGAAGCTATCCGCCATTCATCATCAAACATGCATTGTTCCCTCTCGGAACCACGAGCCTTCTAGTGAGTTGCTCCGGTTTGTGAGGGGTGTGTGTCCAAAGTTTCGTCAAGCAAGCCAATTTTTGTACCACATCATCTTGGTGGCATGACATTACATCAAGCAAGGTTTCATGTCTTTTTGATCATTTTTTAATTTTTTGGAATAATAATGCCATGGCAGTCCATGCATGTGTCCATGTCGTGAGACCAATATGTCTGAAAATTCCTTCTAATTTACTGCACATGGAATTAACTTGCACACAAGTACACAAATATGATTTTTCAAACCGTTATGGTTAGCCGTTGCATGTACATCTAGTTCAAATTTGAATTACGTACGGTCATTAAATGGCTAGGAAATCACTTAAATCTCTTTAATAGGTCAAATGACCCCTGAAGTTTTCCAAATTTTCACGTGACAGTTAGTATCAGTGCACATTACACGTAGAAAAATTTTTAAGGTCGTAAGAGGAAGCTATCTGCCATTCGTCAGCAAACATGCATTGTTCCCTCTCGGAACCCACGAGCCTTATAGTGAGTTGCTCCGGTTTGTGAGGGGTGTGTGTCCAAACTTACGTCAAACAGGCAAATTTTTGTACCACATCATCTTGATGGTATGACATTACCTCAAGCAAGGTTTCATGTTTTTAATTTTTTGAAATTTGAATGCCATGGCACTTCATGCTTAATTGTGTCATAGTCGTTAGACCAATATGTTTGAAAATTCCTTCCAATTTACCGCACGTGGAATTAAATCGCACACACGTACACAAAATATGACTTTTGAAACCGTTTTGGTTAGCTGCTGCATATACATGTAGTTCAAATCTTAAATTACGGTCATTAAATGATTAGAAAATCACTTAAATGTCTTAAAAGCTCAAATGACCCCTGAAATTTTCCAAAATTTGACATGACGGTTGTATTAGTACTACAAATTTTCTTGTACATTTAAAACACCATCCGTTGCCACTTTACTTCAAATTCGTCTTTCACAGCTAATAAAAAATATCTACAACATCACACAAAGTTGTTTTGTAGGAATCGTTTGCGATGAAAAAATCTGAGCCTATTTAAATCTTCCTCCTTAAGCTTCGTCGGCTCTTCTGCTCCTGTACCGGCAACCCCCGAATCCACAAATCTCGATCCCCATTCCCGCACCCCCTTCTTGCAAAGATGACACCATGGAAACGCTTCGTGAAGGCCCGTACGATGGCCACCCCCCCCCCGCCCCCGGGGGCATCCGCCTGTGCTACGAGCACGACCGCTTACACCGAGAGTGCTGCCGCATCCACATTGAGCGCGGCCGCTTCCGTCGAGATGGCGTCTGCAGCAGCCGACGGGGCAGTTGCATCAGCCGATACGGCTGCAGCTGCTGTTGCGATGGTGGCTGCAAACGCCGAGAGCGCCCGAGTTGTCGTCCGTGCCGCCGATGTCGCCCTAGCCCAGGTTGAGGCCATCCACGCCAAGATATTCCAGGCCACCTCGGAATCCAGCATGCAACCCACGTCCGAAAAGGCGGCGGTGGCCATGGAGCACCTTCTTCCTCATGAGGTCGTCGAGCGGGAGCTGGAGATGCAGGAGGCGGTGGAGATCGAGGAGCGCCGGGAGGAGGAGTTGTGCATGGCCCAGGTCGAGGTAGAGAAGAGTCTGTCCCTCGAGGTATCAGCGGTGGAGTACCAATGCGAGCTCTGGCGCAACCACTACTACGAGTACTACAACCTTGAAGGTAGCGCCGAGGACGAGGACGAGGACGCGGTCGACTTCAGCAGGGGGGACGCGGAGTCCACCAACGGCGGTATGTCGCTAGGACAAGTCATCGACATCTCATCTCACACCGGCGATGCATAGACCGGCGTGGCGACGGATTTGTTAAAATTATTCGTACTTAGGCTTTGTTTTTAATTCTGGTCTTTTGTTAGAGCAATGTTTAGGTGAAGTGTCTCTGTTTAATTACTAAAATTTCTTGATTCAGTAAGTCTGGTCTGTGTGTTGTACGCTCTTTTGTGTGCCCAAATTAGCAAGCGATGTTAAATTATGCAATGACGTACGCAGGGAAATTTCCACCAAAATTTCAATTTTCAAACTCATCCCATGCGCGTTAAGCAGAAGAATCTTTTGCGATGAACACTATTGTTCAAACTGAATGGTGTCCGACGGCACCGCACGCAAAGTTTCCCTCCACATTTCAAATTTTTGGCTTACCGCAGAAATATCTACCCTCCCCCCTCCCATCCCCTTTTCTCCCCCAACCACAGGTCACATTTCCCCTGTTTCCCCCTTCCTTCCTTCCTAAGCTATAGCCGCTTCCTCGCTTGCTTCCTCTCTCTCACCATCTTGCATCCTACCGCCGGGGTCGCCATGGTCATCTTCAAAGACCTCTCCAGCGGTTCCTCCTCCAACGACGACTCTACCACCCGGGTATGCCTCTCTTCTCTCTCTCGGGCTATGACTTTGAATGAAGGATTTTTACCAGGTGGTCGATTTGAGTCATTTCTTCCTCTTGTAGTTCCCTAGGACCTTCAGTTGCAACGAATGGAGCGAGGTGGCTGAAGATCTGTCTGCTCGTTGTCACCATCAGTCTCCATGCGTGAAGCTAGTTGCATTTGAATATGTGGACAGTGGGAGGAAGTTTCTACCATGTGCAGAGAAGGTTAGATCCTCTTTCGTTGTTACAAATCATTTGTTAGAAGTGATTCAGACACTGTCACGGTCCCAACCCATTCATACCACACCTTCAACCAAATGCATCCTAAGACAGTGTCACAGTTTGTACCTAGTATCTAAAAATGTTGCCATCTCGTCAGCGGTGCCATTAGAAAATTATTTGGCACCGCTTCAGCAGTTTGTGGAGCCAACTTGTCCACACATCCGAGCAGCCAAGCAGTAAAATACTAAATCTTTATGCCACGAAGGAACAGGGCATCGGAGCAACTAGGTGCTCCGGAGTTCGGGTCCCTAATTTTTTTTCCACTGCATCGGCTTGCAAGTGCAGGGCACCGGTGCGAGATGTAGCAACAGTTGTCTTTACACCGGTTTTGGCATACATAGTGGACGTCTTAGTGCTATTAGTTCTATGTTACTAAATTTGTGCATGTACACACCTGTTAGTATCAATTTGTTGTCATCCAAACACTGTCGCTATGTTGTTGCAGTTATATTTGCCTTCCTCATAAAATGTTCAATTTGTTATTTATAGTACATGAGTAAGAACTTGCAGCATTGTTGTAGTTAATTATAGCTTCTGATGTTTCAGAATTTGGTTGTTGTCTCAGTAGCAATTAATTCATTTGCACATTGATCTTTTTGAGAAGATATGTCATAATTAACCTATTTCTTCAGTTTTTCAAAATAAGTAGATTTTCTATGTTGCTATAAACCCATTTCCCCTACAATTGTTACTGATCTAGTTTTAAATATTATAGGATGAACGGAAGTGTTCTTACTTGGAGTGGGTTGATCAAGAGTGGCCACATTCTTTGAAGATGTGCCTTGCAAAGCTCTGGAGCATGTATGAGGAAGAGAACAGAGGTAGGCTTAGAGAAAGTGTTGTCAACGCTGAAGAATATTTGAAGATGCGGGGTAAAAAGATGAAGGTGGAGAATGAGCTCAGATTTTTTTAAATCGGACTTTGCTAAGATGGTGTTGGCAAAGGAGGAGGCACTTTCCCAGTTGGCCAGTGCAAAACAGGTTCTTACTGAACTCAAAGCAGAGGTGGATAAGATGAGCCTAGATGATCTCGATTAGGGAAATGAATATATTTTTCTAATATTGTTCTTATGAAGCTGAACTAGATATATGTTGTATTGTGCTGTTTTCAGGTAGCTATTGTACTGTGATGTTAAAATATATTTATGTGCCTGATATGAAATTGGCAAACAACTGTTCGATATGAAATGTGAATTTTCGTAATACTGGAATTATTAATTGTAAACTAATAAACCTGTTAAATGGGTCATGGAACTTTACAAACGGTTCTAGCAGTAAAAACGCTTGTGATGGATAGCTCAATGCCACACAATTTTCTTCATCAATCGTGTGTGATGTAGTTGATAAAAGCAAACGGTTAACCAAGGCAGAGCGTGTGTGATAGTTGCACGTATCACACACGAGCCTATACATAAACCTCTGTAGGATGTACATACAAACGGAAACGTTTTCCCTGGATTGACTGTGTGGGATGTACATAAGAACGGAAACGTATTCCTTGGATTGACTATGTGTGATATACATACCTACGGAAATGTTTTTTTGGGATTCACCGTGTGGGATGTACATACCTACAAAAATGTTTTCTGGGATTCACCGTGTGGGATGTACATACCTTCGGAAATGTTTTCTGGGATTCACCATGTGGGGTGTACATACCTACGAAAATGATTGGGTTTACGTGGGTCACCCGATCGCACACAAACTCATTTGGTGTCCCAGGAGGGCCTAACCCCGATGCTACCTCTTGAGCACTGCGTTGGAATTCCCCGAAGAGGAGAGGATGATGCAGCAAAGTAGCGTAAGTATTTCCCTCAGTTTTTGAGAACCAAGGTATCAATCCAGTAGGAGACCACGCACAAGTCCCTCGTACCTACACAAAATGATAGCTACTCGCAACCAACGCGGTTAGGGGTTGTCAATCCCTTCACGGTCACTTACGAGAGTGAGATCTGATAGAGATGATAAATAATATTTTTGGTATTTTTGATAGATAGATGCAAAGTGAAAAGTAAAAGGCAAAGTAAAAACAAAGCAAGTAATAAAGCAATAGAGATTGATATGATGAGAATAGACCCGGGGGCCATAGGTTTCACTAGTGGCTTCTGTCAAGAGCATAAGTATTCTACGGTGGGTGAACAAATTACTGTTGAGCAATTGACAGAACTGAGCATAGTTATGAGTATATCTAGGTATGATCATGTATATAGGCATCACGTCCGAGACAAGTAGATCGAAACGATTCTACATCAACTACTATTACTCCATTCACCGACCACTATCCAGCATGCATCTAGAGTATTAAGTTAAAAACAGAGTAACGCCTTAAGCAAGATGACATGATGTAGAGGGATAAATTCATGCAATGTGATAAAAAAACATCTTGTTATCCTCGATGGCAACAATACAATACGTGCCTTGCTGCCGCTTCTGTCACTGGGAAAGGACACCGCAAGATTGAACCCAAAGCTAAGCACTTCTCCCATTGCAAGAACTACCAATCTAGTTGGCCAAACCAAAAGGATAATTTGAAGAGACTTGCAAAGATAACTCAATCATACATAAAAGAATTCAGAGAAGATTCAAATATTGTTCATAGATAAACTGGATCATAAACCCACAATTCATCGGTCTCAACAAACACACCGCAAAAAGAAGATTACATCGAATAGATCTCCACGAGAGAGGGGGAGAACATTGTGTTGAGATCCAAAAAGAGAGAAGAAGCCATCTAGCTACTAGCTATGGACCCGAAGGTCTGAAGTAAACTACTCACACTTCATCGGAGGGGCTATGGTGTTGATGTAGAAGCCCTCCCTGGTGGATGCCCCCTCCGGCGGAGCTCCGGAACAGGCCCCAAGATGGGATCTTGTGGATACAAAAGGTTGCGGCGGTGGAATTAGGTTTTTGACTCCTCGTCTGATCGTTTGGGGATACATAGGTATATATAGGAGGAAGGAGTACGTCGGTGGAGCAACAGGGGGGCCACGAGGCAGGGGGCGCGCCCTGGGGCCCCCCCCCCCACCCTCGTGACCGCCTCTCTTACGTCTTGGAGTAGGGTCCAAGTCTCCTGGATCACGTTCGGTGAGAAAATCACGTTCCCGAAGGTTTCATTCCATTTGGACTTTGTTTGATATTGCATTTCTTCGAAACACTGAAATAGGCAAAAAAAACAGCAATTCTGGGCTAGGCCTCCGGTTAATAGGTTAGTCCCAAAAATAATATAAAGGTGGAAAATAAAGCCTAATATAGTCTAGAACAGTAGATAAAGTAGCATGGAGCAATAAAAAATTATAGATACGTTGGAGACGTATTAGGCATCCCCAAGCTTAATTCCTGCTCGTCCTCGAGTAGGTAAATGATAAAAAAAGAATTTTTGATGCGGAGTGATACTTTGGCATAATTTCAATGTAAATCTTCTTAATTGTGGCATGAATATTCAGATCCGAAAGATTCAAGACAAAAGTTCATATTGACACAAAAATAATAATACTTCAAGCATGCTAATAAAAGCAATCATGTCTTCTCAAAATATCATGGCAAAAGAAAGTTCATCCCTACAAAATCATATAGTTAGGCTATGCTTCATTTTCGTCACACAAAGATGTTCCCAACTTCTATACACCCGATGAAAAGCCAAGCAATTGTTTCATACTTAAATAATATCAAACTTTTTCAACCTTCACGCAATACATGAGCGTGAGCCATGGATATAGCACTACGGGTGGAATAGAATATGATGATGGGGATTGTGTGGAGAAGAAAAAAAGGAGAAAGTCTCACATTGACGAGGATAATCAACGGGCTATGGATATGCCCATCAATTGATGTCAACATGAGGAGTAGGGATTGCCATGCAACGGATGCACTAGAGCTATGAATACTCAACAAAAGAAAACTAGTGGGTGTGCATCCAACTCGCTTGCTCACGAAGACCTAGGGCATTTGAGGAAGCCCATCGTAGGAATATACAAGCCAAGTTCTAAAATGAAAAATTCCCACTAGTATAAAAAGACAACTTATGAGACTCACTACATGAAGAACAAGGTGCTACTTTGAAGCACAATATATGAGACTCACTACATGAAGAACAAGGTGCTACTTTGAAGCACAAGTGTTGAAAAGAGATAGTAACATTGCCCTTTTTTGGGCCTTTCTTTTTTTTCTTTTGGTCTTTCTCTTTTTTTTGGGCAATGCTCTAATAATGATGATCATCACACTTCTATTGATTACAACATAAGGATTACAACTCGAAGCTTAGAACAAGATATGACTCTATATGAATGCCTCCGGCGGTGTACCGGGATGGTGCAGTGAATCAAGAGTGACATAGTGGCTTTGCCACAAATACGATGTCAACTACATGATCATGCAATGGCAATATGACAAAAGTAATGTATGTCATGATGATGATGGTGGAAGTTGCATGGCAATATATCTCGGAATGGCTATGGAAATGCCATGATAGGTAGGTATGGTGGCTGTTTTGAGGAAGATATAAGGAGGTTTATGTGTGATAGAGTGTATCGTATCATGGGGTTTGGATGCACCGGCGAAGTTTGCACCAACTCTCAAGGTGAGAAAGGGCAATGCACGGTACTGAAGAGGCTAGCAAAGGCGGAAAGGTGAGAGTATGTATAATCCATGGACTCAACATTAGTCAAAAGAACTCATATACTTATTGCAAAAATTTAGAAGTCATCAAAAATCAAGTACTACGCGCATGCTCCTAGGGGGATAGATTGGTAGGAAAAGACCATTGCTCGTCCCCGACCGCCACTCATAAGGATGTACAAGCCAGGTACACTTCATGTTTCAAATTTGTTACACAACTTTAACCATACGTGCATGTTACGGGACTTGCAAACTTCAACACAAGCATTTCACAAATTCACAATTACTCAACTAGCACGACTTTGATATTATCACCTCCATATCTCAAAACAATTATCAAGCGTCAAACTTATCTTAGTATTCAATTCACTCAAAAAAAAGTTTCACATATCTTGAATACCAAGTATATTAACATTAAGCAAATTACCATGCTATTAACGACTCTCAAAATAATCTAAGTGAAGCATGAGAGATCAATAGTTTCTTTAAAACAAATCCACCGCCGTGCTCTAAAAGATCTAAGTGAAGCACTAGAGAAAAAATTATCACGCTCAAAAGATATAAGTGAAGCACAATGAGCAAAACTATCAAGCTCAAAAGATATAAGTGAAGCACATAGAGTATCTTATATTTACTAATCGGAGGCACCATACGAATCTCCATGTTAATCCTTGATAAACACATAAAACTAACCTTAAGATCTTAATTGTATGGCTAAGATCAAATAAAAATTTATAGATCTCTTTTTTGTGCTACGCCTTTAGAGTCCTAGAAGTCTACGATAGACAAATAGGCCATCTCACCTGAAGTCTACGATAGACAAATTAGCCATCTCACGTAACAAGCACCGTACTTTCATCTTGAAGGCTTTCTTTAAAAAAGTATTAGAGTCCTAGAAGTCTAAAATTGGATGGAACATATCTCTCTGTATATCATCGTGCCCAATAGGTAGACGTCCACACAGTTCGTAGTTTATCCCTATTACAACGCCGGCGGCGGTAGACGAACGAGCCGAAGCCTCTGATCTAGATACTCCAATGGCTTCTAGTAACAACGGGCGTGGGGTTATCCAATACCGGCTCAGCAGTAGGTACTGGAAAAAAGAGGGGTCTCTACAGGCGGATCTCACATGCAGCAGGAAGAGAGAGAGAACCGGGAGCGGTGATAAACTACTGATGTGCGGCCTGTGTGACACGGCAAGTTCTAGCGGTGACAACGGCTTCACAAGATAAGATGCAAGGTATGCGGTTCATGATATATCTCATCTGAGATCTCCATGCCCTTTTTCAAAGAAATCAGCTTCATGTCCTCTTAAGCACCATGATTTAATTATGGAGCTCGGAGATGCTTCTCATCAGCTGGTGGCGACAATTTCGTTTTAGCAACCGTCCATCCTATCTCTTCGACAGATTATGGCGATCAAGGTGGAGAAGGCCCCTCAGATGTGTGCCCCCCAAAACAGCGACCTCCAAAGTTTGCACAATCGCCGAATGCAGATCACAGAGCGACCAGCAATACGCCATATAGTATTGGTTGTGTGCCTTCTATTAAGGTCTGATGTCGATTCACTACTATACGGTTGTCTTCTGATTTTTTTTCTTATATGCAGTAAATTAGGTAATGACTCAAGTAAATCTTGAAGATCAATGTGGCACTAGCTCAACCAATGTCGAAACTAAGAAGGGTTAATAAATAAGTTGGTTGAAGATATTCAACATGATTACAGTTTACCTGGTCGTTCGTACATGGAAGAATTGGTCTGTCGCGTGTGGTAAAACATGTTGATCGCAGAAGAAATTGCAAAGACGACTGGGCCGTGCATATACCGAAACATCCAAACAACTTTCGCTCAGCACTGACAGTGCTTTCGTTTGTGATAAAGAGAAGAGAAGAAAACACTACATCGGCCGGAGGACGACGGAATCGCCGGTGTATCTAAACATTTGTATGCTATAAAGGCTGTTAGTGCCGGCAAGTGCAAGTTCCAGGTAGAATCTCTCATCTACAATTGATATAATATGCGGCACATGCTGATGCTGACAGTTTAGTAAATTTATTTTTAGCTTATTCACTCTACAATATACTCCCTCCGATCCAAAAAAAGTGTCTCGGCTTTGAACAAAAGCTGCGACACTTTTTTTTGATTGGAGGGACGAGCGAGTAGTCGTTTGCCAACAAAATTGTTGGAGGTCCAACAGATAAAGTGGTTGTTGCCTAGAACCAGAAAGTTAGTCGTGACCAATAGTTTATTTTTTTGTTATGAGCGTTGCAGTTATCATTTGGATTAGGAAAAAAACTGAGTTGTTAGCATGGTACTAATTCCATGCTCTATTTCATTGCTCTTAGCACTCATATTCCCCATCTACACACATGTACGTACTCCATTTTGTTTGATGAAACACACAATTGAATAATCAAGCAAACAGTGGTGAGTACCTTACCTGGCTTTAAGTTGAGCAGTACTACATGTCTCATATAAGAACACAGTCAGCTAAGTTGATGGTCTTCTGTGTTTAATGGTTATGCAAACAAAAATAGTACTGGGATCAATACTCTTTTGATGCAATACATGTATATGTTGATTAAGTGACCTGTCTTAGACTATGGCATCATGATATCATGTTCGTGTAAAGATTTGTCCTTATGAAACATTGCAAGTTATATGTACATCATTTTTCACACAAAGTATATGCCAACACCTGGCTAATGATAATATCTTGCATAGCACGAAACACCATGGATTAAACCATAAAACTGAAATGGAAGCCAACTGACATAAGCTATTCCTAAAGTAAGTTGTATTTTAGAGGGGGTATTTCGATAATCTTTTTTATGGTTTGGCAATATCTTTGTTTCAATCGTGTTCAAACGAAACAGAAGAAATTTATTTGTTTCAATCGTGTTCAAATGAAACAGAAGAAATTTCAGAATGTGCATTTGGCAATATCATGTAAAATTAAGGAACTTCCGAAAGCTGATTACCAAGACTTCCTATTTGGACACGTGCATATATAAAATATTTTGAAAGGATTTTTCGTTACCTACTTCCTAAAAACTAGCACTTGCATTTGCACAGGTTGATGACTGCTGTAGTTTAATGTACGTTTGTGAAGTTAGATTTTTAACTTCCGAAGTTCATATAATATGTACTTATGTATTTGTGAAATAGACATAATATCTACGTCAAATATTCACTTCTAATAGCTACAACATTGACATTATTAACTCAATTTCCTGTATATGTGGTAGCATTTCTCAAGACCAAATGTTTCAAGTCCTTCTAACAGTAATATTTGAAAGAACTTCCAAAGCTGTCAATATTTTCAACATATAATATATGATTATAAAATAAAATGTCATTAATAATTATAAGTTTACATGTTTCAAAAATAGTGACTAGCCCGTGCAGGTGCACGGGTTGACGACTAGTTCTAACAAATTCCAATTGATGTATGGCTCTCTCAAAAGGTGTGTGCAGCAAGGATGATTGTGGTAAACTAACAAGCAAAGACGCAAATAATACAAGACGCTCCAAGCAAAACACATATCATGTGGTGAATAAAAATATAGCTCCAAGTAAATTACCGATGGAAGTGGACGAAAGAGGGGATGCCTTCCGGGGCATCCCCAAGCTTTGACTTTTTGGTGTCCTTGGATTATCTTGGGGGTGCCATGGGCATACCCAAGCTTGGGCTCTTGCCACTCCTTGTTCCATAATCCATCAAAAGAATTCACCCAAAACTTGAAAACTTCACAACACAAAACTCAACAGAAATCTCGTGAGCTCCGTTAGAGAAAGAAAACAAAGACTACTTCAAGGTACTGTAATGAACTCATTCTTTATTTATATTGGTGTTAAACCTACTGTATTCCAACTTCTATATGGATTATAAACTATTTTACTAGCCATAGATTCATCAAAATAAGCAAACAACACCCGCAAAACAGAATTTGTCAAAAACAGAACAGTCTGTAGCAATCTGTAACTAACGCAAACTTCTGGAACTCTAAAAATTCTACCAAAATAGGAAGTCCTGTACAATTTGTTTATTGAACAGGAGCAAAAAGAATCAACGCAAAACCACGTTCCTATGATTTAACAAAATTATATCCGTGCATGCAAAGTTTCTGTTTTTCAGCAAAATCAAATAAACTATCATCGTAGGTTATCCTATAGGTTCTACTTGGCACAAACACTAATTAAAACATAAAACCACATCCAAACAGAAGCTAGACAGATTATTTATTCCTAAACAGAAGAAAAAACAAAAAACTACAAAATAAAATTGGGTTGCCTCCCAACAAGAGCTATCGTTTAACGCCCCTAGCTAGGCATAAAAGCAAGGATAGATCTAGGTATTGCCATCTTTAATTTTCGGTTTTTTAGCGAAGTCATGCTCGAATCCGGGGGGTTCTTCCCACGTCCCTTCATACTCGGAAATTTTTAGATCTAAAGAATCCAACCGCTTATTACAAAGAGTAATCAACATATTCATACGGTGAAGATTTCTGCTAACACTTTTAAGAGGCTCAAGAGACTTTTGTAAAAAAATTGTTACTTCGCAAATCTTCTCAAACACTTGGGTTTGTTCCTGGGTAGGATGAGATTCTCCCTTTTGGGGTAGTGTTCCCACTATTCCCTCTATAATTTCATGCACAATACTGGGATCAATCTCAATGAAATTTCCCTTGGCCATACAATCCAAGAGTTGTCTATACGTCATATTTAACCCAACATAAAAATTACGAAGAAGAATTCTATAGTTCACCTCTAGGGTGCACTTACGATAGGATTCCATCATCCTATACCAAGCATCTTTTAAGTTTTCTCCTTGCCTTTGCTTGAAGTGAAGAACTTCAAACTCAGGAGACATAGGACTGGATAAGGAATTAGACATAACGGCAAGCAAGCAAACAAACACACGAGCAAATAGAAAGGCAATGGGAAAAGGCAAACGAGAAAAGAGAGGAGGAGATTGGGAAAGAGAGGGCGAATAAAACGGCAAGGGTGAAGTGGGGGGAGAAAAACGAGAGGCAAATGGCAAATAATGTAATGCGAGAGATAGGGATTGTGATGTGTACTTGGTATGGTTGACTTGCTTGCGTGAGCCTCCCCGGCAACGGCGCCAGGAATTATTCTTCCTACCTCTTGAGCACTGCATTGGATTTCCCCAAAGAGGAGAGGATGATGCAGCAAAGTAGCGTAAGTATTTCCCTCAGTTTTTGAGAACCAAGGTATCAATCCAGTTACTAGTGGCTTCTCTCAAGAGCATAAGTATTCTACGGTGGGTGAACAAATTACTGTTGAGCAATTGACAGAATTGAGCATAGTTATGAGTATATCTAGGTATGATCATGTATATAGGCATCACGTCCGAGACAAGTAGATCGAAACGATTCTGCATCTACTACTATTACTCCACTCATCGACCACTATCCAGCATGCATCTAGAGTATTAAGTTAAAAATAGAGTAACGCCTTAAGCAAGATGACATGATGTAGAGGGATAAATTCATGCAATATGATAAAAACCCCATCTTGTTATCGTCGATGGAAACAATACAATACATGCCTTGCTGCCCCTTCTGTCACTGGGAAAGGACACCGCAAGATTGAACCCAAAGCTAAGCACTTCTCCCATTGCAAGAACTACCAATCTAGTTGGCCAAACCAAAAGGATAATTCGAAGAGACTTGCAAAAATAACTCAATCATACATAAAAGAATTCAGAGAAGATTCAAATATTGTTCATAGATAAACTGGATCATAAACCCACAATTCATCGGTCTCAACAAACACACCGCAAAAAGAAGATTACATCGAATAGATCTCCACGAGAGAGGGGGAGAACATTGTATTGAGATCCAAAAAGAGAGAAGAAGCCATCTAGCTACTAGCTATGGACCCGAAGGTCTGAAGTAAACTACTCACACTTCATTGGAGGGGCTATGGTGTTGATGTAGAAGCCCTTCGTGGTGGATGCCCCCTCCGGCGGAGCTCTGGAACAGGCCCCATGATGGGATCTCGTGGATACAGAAGGTTGCGGCGGTGGAATTAGGTTTTTGGCTCCTCGTCTGATCGTTTGGGGATACATAGGTATATATAGGAGGAAGGAGTACGTCGGTGGAGCAACAGGGGGGCCACGAGGCAGGGGGCGCGCTCTGGGGGGGTGGCGCGCCCCCACCCTCGTGACCGCCTCTGTTACGTCTTGGAGTAGGGTCCAAGTCTCCTGGATCACGTTCGGTGAGAAAATCACGTTCCCGAAGGTTTCATTCCGTTTGGACTCCGTTTGATATTCTGTTTCTTCGAAACACTGAAATAGGCAAAAAACAGCAATTCTGGGCTGGGCCTCCGGTTAATAGGTTAGTCCCAAAAATAATATAAAGGTGGAAAATAAAGCCCAATATAGTCCAAAACAGTAGATAAAGTAGCATGGAGCAATCAAAAATTATAGATACGTTGGAGACGTATCACCCGACGGTTTCTGGGTCGTGTGGGAAGGACCCCCTAATCGCCCACACTCACTAGGTGACGGTTCCAAATGCCGTCGCGGAAAGGGGTTTAAAACCGTTTGTATAGCACCGACATGTACCAGTGGTTGTTCCATTGTTACTCAAAAACACACCTCTCCATACATATGTTTGGGCCACACGCATGCAGTCGTTATCTTCGGGGACTAGCTACTTGCGTGATTATTGGAGAGCTAGCCTATCTCCTGGGTCAATCATCACTTTGACCAACAATAAGAGAGAGGTTGTACGACCAAGGTGGGTTATTCTTGGTCCGTTTTACGATCAATCTTGGTGAGATGCCTCTCTGGCCCGCCAATTAAAAGTGTGTGGGGGCGCTGCTACTCTGCACTTTGCTAGGTGAACCTCGGTTGGGGGGGCATGCATTCATAGCTTAGGATTCCCTTCGTGCCGACACGAGGGGGGCTGCTAGCTACTTCACACTTTGCTAGGTAAACCACGGTTGGGGGGCATCCATTCATAGCTTAGGATTCCCTTCATGCCGACACGAGGGAGGGGGGCTGCTAGCTACTTCGCACTTTGCTAGGTGAACCTCGGTTGGGGGGCATGCATTCATAGCTTAGGATTCCCTTCGTGCCGACACGAGGGGGGCAAGCAATACCGTGCGCTTTGCAAGATAGGTGCGACATTGAAGTTGCATTTGGTATTTGAAAATCAACCACCCTTTTCATACATAAATTTGGTCCACATGCAAGTGTGTTCGTGTTCTGACCCTCTCCCGCGTCATTTTTCACCAAATTTATGAACATCAGACAAGTCGGATGACGCAACAGACACAGTTCACTCAAACTAACCGTGTGCCACGCCGGTGCCCCTGTCACGCACACATCTGCACAGTACATTGGGCTCCACATGGATCCCCCTCTCAAAAATATCTGCCCACCTCGAGGGTTTTTTTGTTTCATAACACACGGTTGTTATCTCCGGACCGTGTGCGATGTTTCTTGTTCCCAATCCCGCCTGCATCCTAGAAAATATCTGCCCGCCTCAAGGGTTTTTCTGTTTCATAACCCACGGGGTTGTTATCTCCGGACCGTGTGTGATGTTTCTTGTTCCCAATCCCACCTGCATCCCTAGAAAATATCTGCCCGCCTCGAGGGTTTTTCTGTTTCATAACACACAGTTGTTATCTCCGGACTGTGTATGATGCACCATCATCAAAATTTTCAATATCCCTAGCATTTCACTCCCGCGTAGTAAAATTTTCAGTACCCGCGTCATTTCCTAAAACACACCCCCGCCCCCCCACCATACACACACACACACACCAAAACCTCCTCAGGCGCGCGCGTGCACACACACACCCTCCCTCGATCGAAACCCTAGCAAGGTCCCCGCCGCCGCCACTGTAAGGTCTCCATTGTCAATATCTGCCGGTTTGCCCGTGCAGCTTATCCACCGATCTCCATACCCAGGCCGCCCTGAGTTTCTTAGATGACGCCTGCCAAACGCCCCCTTTCCCACAGATCCCCACCCCCCACTCCAGAGCGTCACAGCGTAAGCTCGTCTACGCTTCCCGTGGAGCTCGAGGAGCGACTGGCCCAAAAGAGGTGTATCACGGTCTCTTCGCCCGACGTCGCCGAGGAAGCTGACGACCATTACTGGTCGCAGACACTCAATCAGCAGGCTAGAATATGCCGGTATGTCGCGACCGTCGGCTACGACATCGAGGTCGTCAACAGCGACGGCCTGAGGCGGGCTATGTCACAGGTTAAGTGGCCCACCACCAACCCCTTGGGTTCAACCACCGTCGATCTCATCCATGGCCCCGCCGCTGATCTCCTCTGGCTCGCTGTCAAGAATTTGCCATCCTACATCGCCATCGATCCCCTTTTGTCATTTCTGAAGGACACGTTCTGCGACGCTGGCTTGGGATCCACAGCTTCCAAGTCAGACCTCATCGACGGCGACCATGATGAGGGAACCCTCTCTGGCTCTTCCAAGGGGAAAGAGCCCATCTGCTCTTCCAAGGGGAAAGAGCCTGTCTGCAACATCAGGAAGGGCACCCTACAGCTGTGCTCTTCCAAGGGGAAGGAGCCCATCTGCGACAACATGGAGCGCATCCAGGGTTCATGCTCTTCCCACGAGAACGAGCCCATCTGTGACAAGTGAGGAAACCCATGATTTGTTTTGTCGTGCCTCTTCATAGGGGGAAACCCATGATTTGTTTTGTCGAGTCCCTTTTGTAGTGTAGTGAGAATATGTCTAGTTTTAATTGCTAAATCTAGTTGTTTGCAGTATGCCTTGTCCATTTCAATTGCTCACAATGTGATGCTCTATATGTGCAATTATTTACTGTGAAGTACATTTCATCAATCTAGTTTTAAACATACCAATAGGAATGCATATATTTGCTTGTTGTTAAGACTGTTATAGCTAGCATATGCCTCTTTTAAAGTTTTTTGATTGTTGTGTTGTTTGTAGTTAGCATATGTCTAGTTTCAAATGCTATCTTTGGTTGTTCGTGGTATGCCTTGTTTATTCCAGTTATTCACAATGTGATGTTCTATATGTGCAAGTATGAACTATTCAGTTCAATTTCATCAGTACCTATTTCAACAATACCACTATGAATGACTACATTTGGTTGCTGCATCTTGTAGTTAACACGCCTTTCCATTTTTATTTAACAATAACCAGTGTACTTAGACCGGCACAATACCAGTTTGAATGACTATGTTTGCTTGTTGTTAAATGTTAGGCATGTAGCAATTAACACACCTTTCCACTTGTTTTGCTTTACTAGCATGCTTAAACCTGCACACTGAAGCTATCTTTCGGAGGTTATTTTGTCTGCCATGGACAATTTTGGTTGATGTTTAGCCTGTTGTGCTTAACATGCTTCTCAATGTACCTACACAGGACAATTTTGGGAACGACTGCTGTTTTCCATCGAGGTTAGTTTCATCCCATGGCTTATATATGCTCATTGTTCAGGATATCGGTAGCTGGTACCATATAGGCCCGGGGCTGATAAGGGACTAATCAGTGAATCGGACTTTTAACTGAATATATCTGCAACCCATTTATCGTTAGGTTAACTAGGGCCATATGTAAAATATCTGAGGCTACATAGAAACATGCACTATACTTAATGTCTACATATGCAATCCTAGGCTACATAGCAACAAGGAAGAGTGTTTTTTTAGAGCTCATATAGTGGGAAAGGCTCCAATTTTGTTTGTATTACTCAAAAGGTATAGTACAATCACTACAAAAAAATACACTTCCGTGATGATACGTGTTTGTCACAGTAGGTCGCGTTTTTTGTCATGCATGTACATCCATGACAAATTTATGACAGAATCAAGATAGTCATACCTGTGCTGTCGTTGGAGTGTTCCATGACATTACCAAAGTTATCATCACGGAAGTGTCCACTTCCATGACAATAAATCGTGCGTCACAGAAGTTCTTTCGTCAAGGGTGACAGACACGTGGCATCCACCGTAACGGAGCGCCGTTAAGCTATCAGGTCGGGTTTTGGATCCGATAACCCATTAACAGCCCCGACCAATGGGGATTTTCCACGTGTAAAATCATCATTGGCTGGAGGAAACACGTGTCGGCTCACCGTTGGGACAGATGTCATCCACTCATTGGACAGAAGGCGCCTATGATACGTTGACACGTGGCACGGCCCAACAGAGGCCCATTCTTGTGAAAAGGCCGGCCCATTTGACTTGGTCAAAAGGTGGCAGGCCGGCCCATGTAAAGCCTGTTAACAGCCTGTTCGCATATAGCCCATTTACAGCCAGCTAACCCAAGGCCCGTTACGCCCTATCCGAATTAGGCCCAGTAGCGTCATCTGGGCCACCCAATATGATTCCAGCCCATTTTCACTTCTGGCCCATGTATGGCCCAGGACGTCTTTCGGCCCATATGTGGCCCTATGTAACTCTTGGCCTATTAACGGCCCGTGGTGAAACTGGCCCGTAATGAACAGTGTATTACTTTACACCCATTAACGACCCGTGGTGAAACCGGCCCGTAATGAACAGTGTATCACTTTATACCCATTAAGGGCCCGTTATTCCGTTGGGCCGTTTCCAGCCCATGTTATCTTTCGGCCTTCTCAAAGCCCATTTATTCTTGGGCTCATTTCCAGCATTCGTTTACTTACGGCCCATTACTGTCATTTTCTGCTTATGGGCCAAATTTAGCCCGTTGTTACAGTCGGCCCGTTTGTGGTCCGTTAACACGTTGGGCCGTTTTCATAGCGTCATGAAATACGGCCTATTAATGATGGCCCGTTATGGTCGGCCCATGAACGGACGATTCCAACTCTAGCCCGTTTACGGCCATAATGCGGCCTGTTATTGGCCCATGTTTGGCCAATCGATCATACTGCCCGTATAAGGCCCATTGATGATATGGCCCGTAGAAGGCCCATTGTTTCTGCGGCCCGTAGAAGGCCCATTGTTTCTATGGCCTGTGGAAGGCCCACTGTTTATACGGCCCGTAGAAGGCCCACTATTTCTACGGCCCGTAGGTGCAGTGTCACTACAGTAAATATTAGCCCATGGTTATTGTGGCCTAGTTTTTAAAAATAGGTTATTGCAGCCACTAGCAAACCGCAGAAAAAGAACTGCACTGACTACAAGCAAACAAATAAACAAGACAACAAGGAAATAAATAAGCAAGCAACTTACACTAGGCTATCACGGCTATTACACATATTACATCCACTGGGCATCAAAGTTCGCCACCAGTGCAAATATAGGGAACACAGCAGCATATAAACGCCGCAGCAAAACAAGTCCAGAACTGAAACCACTTCAGAAGAGCTCAAGAAACAATATCCTGGGTACCCATAATGCTGGCAAGATGCTTAGCAAGTTTATTAACTTTCTCTTGTTTGGCGCTTAAGTCCTCTAGCGCCTGCTGTTGCACCAGAAAGTATGCATCTGAAATCTGCAGGGACTTCCTCAGTCCTTCAGCTTCCTATCGCATAACATTTGATCGATGTCTTTCAACTTGAAGTTGAGACTCAAGAAGCCAAACTGATTCAGGCAACGAGTTTGAAGAGCTGGTGCCAGCAATGGTAGCCAGTAACTCGAACACTACATCAAGACAGGACTTTGGGGTTGTCTCAGTGTCCTCAGTATAGTTTTTATCAGCTTTCTTGGAGACCAACAGGGATGTCTCACTATCTTGAACCTTATCTGCATTACTTCCTTTACCATTGCATAACAGGGTACTCTTCTCCAATATTTTATCTGCATTCTAAAAGGGAAACAAACAAACACATCTCAGGTTTACAATGTAGTATATGAAATTCATTTTGGTAAACCAGTTCAGTAGTAAGGTGGACAGGAAAACATCATGAAACAAACATATATCTATGTAGTATGGTCACTGTATGGTCTATATCATTCTAGTTTATGTTGCCAAATCAAGATAGATACAGTTCGAATCATATCTATTTAAGACAAAGCAGCATAGACAGAATATAAGTGTGGGAAACTACACAGCAACAACAACACTTGTAATGTGCATGGCATGAGAACATAACTGTTTATTCAATTGAAACTGAAATCAACATAGAGCAAGTTACAACAGCAAACAGCCAAACACATTAAAGAAACAGGTTTAAAACATACCTGTTGCACCATTGGAGTTTCAATTGCGTCCTTCAATTTTGAAATTGGTTGGTATCAGTAAATACAGTGATGCAAGAGCAAAGTAGTATGAACCATAGGTACGGAACCTGACCTGAGAACAATTCTTCTTCTGCTTTAAGCATTGACTTCGGGTTCGGAGTGGTGGTCCTCGTGATTTGGGCACTGCAGTTGCCTTACTAATTGCTCATGTTTGGGTGCTCTGTGGTGGAGACGGTGTTGTGTCAACGGGAACTGGGTGTCTATCTGCTGGGGTTGGGGTTAGAAGGGGTGTAGCTGGTTCTCTGTCCAACTGGGTAGGGGTACAATCTGCATGAGTGTGGGTTATGTGTGGTGAGGCTGATTCTTGGGCAAGTACAACCGTGGTTCTATCTGCATCGACAGGTAGCACGATCTTTTCTGAAGACCGTGTTTTTACTCCCACAGATACTGCCATCACTCCCTCCAATTGAAATGGCTGATAAACAAGAAAAGTAATTGAATGTACAAACATTGTAAGATAGACAGGTGCAATGGATAGTAGGGAAGAAAACAGGGCATGAAATAATTCACATTTATGTTGTCTAAGCAAACAGAATAGCAGGACATAATTTCACATATATGATGGCTAATTAAACAGGATAGCATGACACAATTTCACATCTATGATGGCTAACTAAACAGGATAGAATTACATACTTCAAAATATGATGACTATGTAAATAGGATGACATGATATAACTATACGATGTGTCTATTAAAGTGGTTGGCATGCCATAAATCACAAACATGCCGTCGATGGAAACATGATGGCATGATATAATTCACGGATAGAATGACATAATTTAAAATATGATGACTATGTAAACGGGATGAGATGATATAACTATATTATGTCTTTAGAAAATGGGTTGGCATGCCATAATTCAGATACATGATGTCTATGTAAATATCATGGCATGACATAATTCAATATATGATTTATATACTAAGGAAGTGAGCACAGGGCAATTGCATATATGATGTGTCAACTAGGGAGATGGCATTCAATATTGTGTATATGATGTAAAAAATAAGCATTGCAATACAACATATGCATTATATGAGTAATATAACCCTGCCAAGTTTGAGCATACACCTCAGGGGGATAATAGGACTGGTCATCTGCCTCTGAATCCTCCTCTGAAGAGCTATCTGTAACCAGCAAGATATCTGCTTCAGTAGGTAGCATTGTCTACTCTGAAGACCTTGTTTTCACTCCAGATTTCTCCATCACCAATTCAAATGGCTGATGCACAGGAAGAGCAGTTGAATATACAAACATTGTCGACAAAAGCAATGAGAAATACAAAAAAAGGACGGCATGATATAATTCACATATATGACGCTTGCCTAAACAGCATGGCATTGCATAATTCACATACATAATGCCTTGCAACAAGATAACATTGCATAATTCACATATATAATGTCTTGCAACAAGATGGCATTGCATAATTCACATATATGGTAATTAGACACTAAATAGGTGGCATTCACACAAAGCATGCCTAAACTAAGCAAATGACATAGCAATGCAAGATACCATACGCACGATATGAGTAACATAACCCTGCCAAGTTAGGGCATGCACCTCAGGGGGGAAATATGACTGGTCATCTGTCTCTGAATCCTCCTCTGAGGAGCTATCGGTAACCAGCAAGACATGCGCTTCGTCAGATAGCATTGTCTGCTCTGAAGACCTTGTTTCCACTCCAGATTTTCCCATGACCGTGCCGAATGGATGATGCACAGGAAGAGCAATTGAATGTACTAAAATTGTTGACAAATTTAACACATAATAAAAAAATGATGGCATGATATAATTCACATATAAGATGACTGGCTAACCAGGGTGGCATTGCAAAATTCACATATATGATGCCTGGCTAGACAAGATGGCATTGCATGATTCACATATACGATAAAGAAACAAAACAGATGGCATTGACACAAAGCATGTCTAAACTAAGCAGATGACATCTTTAATGTATACAGTAAGCAATGCAAGGCACCATATGCATGATATTACCAACATCAGCATGCCAAGTTAGAGCGAAGACCTCATGGGGTAAATAGGAGTGGTCTTCTCCTTCTGAATCCCCCTTAGAATAGTTATCTTCCTCTTGATTATGATCCGAAATGGGTGGAGGGGGGCTGCCTTTGCGCCCACCATGGAACGACGTCTGCATGAAATTTTATTGCCACGCAAGGCTCGTCTCTTTTGCTCTACATGATCAGTTCCATTGTGTACAATAACTGGCATGCATAGGAATAAAACATAGTGAGATTATGTAAGTAGTGCATGCACAAATCCAGAGTGATGGTAGCAAACTGTGGATAGACCCAAAACCAATGGTAGCAGGCAGATAATAGCTTTAGTTAAAAAATACAGATAATGTCTCCTTTAATGTTTGTTTGCACCCAACATGAAACTCATAGTAGACACCAAGATTAACCAGATAGTAGACAGATAGTACTGATTGCTGCCCCAATATGTACCCCACAACCATTTAAAAACTCAAGTTTCAGCATTAGTTTGGACCTGACTCGGAGTCTAATAGGTGAACACGACGATAATGTAGCATGTCATCATATTAAGCGACTCATAACGTAAGCAGACCCGGAAGAGTGCGACCTCCCTTGTGGACCCGTTAGTCCTCAAGGTCATCTGATCAGTTGATGATGGTAATGCAGTTGTCGTGGCTGCCAGCGGCGGGGAAGAAGATCTGAGGTGGCGAAAGACAGTCTGGAGAGCGGATCCCTGCCCTGGTGAACCCTTCCATCATTGGAGCAGCTGAGCTGGGGTGGAACACAGCGATGCAGGAGCAGGACAAACCACACAAGGTTTTCTTTGACACATATCTGTAACAGAAGTAATTGAGTAAGGGCTTGTTTGAATTTGAGGATTCTAACAATGCAGGGATAGGAAATAGACAGGAATAGGATAGGAATGCACGTGCAAAACAGAGAATTTAAAAATACAGGATTTCTGCCAATCTGGGTGTTTGATTCACAACAATTGGAAGATCACAGGATGCAAAAAAGCATGGTGAGATTAAGTCAAACCACAAGAAAATGTACGGTTATAATGCTATTATGCTACTATCTCTTAGTCTTGTGCTTGATGAATAGGAATATGAAAAGGAGGAGAAGTGGAAATTAGAATTCCTACGGTTTTTCTTTCAAGGAGACAATAAAGGAACAAATCCTACAATTTTCCTTTGCTCCATTCCTTTGCACCAAATTCATGAAAAGTAGTACCATAGGAAACTTTCCAATTCCTATGTTTTTCTTTCACTTTTCCTTTCAAGCACTGGCGATTCTAGTAGGTAGGCTTGAGCAAGGAAAATCCTACACTAAAAAATGCTTTTGTGCTACTTCTATTACTTCGGACCCAGGCCACTGCCATACTAGCTCAACTCCCAGGCCCATCGACAAATGCACAGCTCAAACGCGTAGAGATAAATAATGATGGCGTTCAAGAGAGTCCATCACGGATAGCTAAGTTGCCTGGTACCTCACTGCTTGTCATATAGTAGGATAAAATAATCGTATTTCCCGTTACTATGAGTGCTCAGTGGACAATATATATAACATGTAGAGTAAAAAAGAGATGCGACAAGTGTACAACCTCTTTGGCGAAGCCATGTCGATCTCAGCGTGATTGGGTTGGCCGGTGAGGATGCTCTGGCTGACTTTGCTGTTGGAGGAGGGGAAGAAGATCTTAGGCGTCTGGAGATGGAGCCTGAGGTACTGCTCCGCTGTGATGGAGGGTTTCGTCGTTGGAGCAGCTCCGGTGAGTTGTACGACGCCGAGGCTGAAGCAGGACAAGAGAGACAACAAACAACGTTAACCTGAGTGGAATTCTAATAGCATCTCCAATACATGACGTAAAATACATAACCACAAAGTGCTAGATGTAAAATACATCAGCCGCTCATCTCTGAACTTAACTGTCAAAATTGAACTTAATTGTCGAAACTGAACTTAACTGTCGAAACTGAACCTAACTGTCCAAACTGAATTTTGCTGTCAAAACTGAATTTTGCTGTCGAAACTGAACGCACTAGCAAGGTGAGGCTACACGTCGGTCGACTGACTTTTTCATCTCTGGTCAGTCGATTTTGCAGCCGTTGGATACGAAATCAAGGGCCTGCGGTTCATCTTCAACTTCCACCCCCCCTGGGCCGCCAACCACCACCGGCCAAACAGCAGCCCCCCGCCGCCCGCGGCCGGCGATGCGCCGCCCTGCCCGCCTCGAAAACACTCCCCACCGTCGGTCCGCCGCTGCCCCGGCCATCCCTCTAGGCCCTCCCGTGCCGAGCTTTTTCTCCAGCGATCCCCACGCCACCGCCCCGCCACCGCCGGCGACAACCGCCCCCATCCTGAACCCTAAGATAGATAGTGAGGTACCTCTCCAGCGAGCCCCCCTCCCCGCTGCAGTTGGTTATTCCTTCACCCCGGCGAGCCCACCCCTTGGAAATCGACTGACCCAAAAGTCGATTCAGTCGACTGAAGTGTAGCCAAATCGGAGCAGCATCGCAAGCAAGAGCAAGAGCGAGAGCAGCAGCGCGAGCAAGAGCAAGAGCAAGAGCAGACCAGGCAGGGTACCGAGAGCAAGAGCAGAGCAGCAGCGCGAGCGAGAGCTAAAGCAGCAGCAGCTCCTACTGATGTGGACGTCACCGCCGAGGGAGCGACGCCGTGGAGGAAGTGGCCGGCGACGCCGCCGTGGATGGAGTCGCGCCATGTCAGCTCGGGACCGAGCGCCGGCAGCACCGTGAGATCGAATCAAGAAGAAAATGCGGCGATTAGTGTACAACCTCTTTGGTGGCGCCGATTAGGCCGCAGCTTCATCTGAGGAAACGGTGATGATGGTGTTCTTCTGGTGGTGCAGGTGAAGACGGCGGTGTGGGAATGGAGGTGGCGCGAAAGACGAGGGGAACGTCGGGGCAGCTCCTTGGAGGTGGAGGACGGGGTGGCTGAACCGGCAGGACGATGAGATCAACGACGGATCCTCATCCGGTATGGTGGATGAGGGACATCGAGGTGTTGCTGTGGACGACGTCGTCGGGGAAGAAGCTCTGGCTGGGTGGCGGACGGACCAGGGTGTGGGGTTTCGTCGCGGGTTTTCGCAGCCTCGGTGTACGAATGGGTGGGCAGATGGGATGGCAGTGGGGAAGCATGGCTTAGAGACGCGCTTGTCCGAAATGTGGGTAAGTTACGAAAGTATCCCCCACCGATTTGAGGCGGTTCTTTCGGTTCAGGGGTACCACGGGCATTTCGCGTGTCGGGATTTCACAGGATGTGGGTGTTTTCGCGCGCGTTGTAATTTCGGAATAGCAAGGCGTGGGTTGAGATGGAGGGAGTTGTCGGAGCACAACGAGACAAAGATATATCTAAAATATTTCGGGCTAACAAGGCACAGGTTGAAGAGGCGGGAGTTTCGCAGCACGATAGATAGAGATGATAGCTTCAATTTTCGGCATAACATGGCGCGGCTTGAAATTTCGGAAGAACAAGCTTAACGTGTACCCAAAAAAAGACAATTTGCACCTCAACACGCACAACACACACACAAACACCATTTAGACTAGAGTAAGGTACACATGCATTGCACGCATGAGATTTGGCAACCAAATTATGAATAAATACCACATTATAGCATGCAAGCTTTGAGTCATATATGCATGATGTAGATGTTCATTTAATTCTTATAGTTCATTTCATTCAAAATCATCTAGTTTTTATAAGAAAGCTAATCTATTTTAAGATTCATGGAATTGTGCGTTGTAAGACATAAAGTAAAAACAAATAATGGCAAATCATGTAGAAAAACATTTGGGCAATTCTGATACGGAAGATTCTAGAACAAATAAGAAGTGCTTGTGTTTTGATGTTTGTGCATTATGCTTAAGTTTAACCATGGAGTCTTCTAGATTATACATGTGGCGAAATCTGGTGGAATCTAGATGATATCCAACGGCCAATAGTGCTCAAATTTGCCATCTTTGGACCATCGGATTCACCTCATCCAACGACCATCTTTCAAAATTAAAGTTACCTGCACACAATATAAAAAAATATATAATATAATATATATAGGGGTATAGATATAGATATGTGATGCGAAAGCCGCCCATCATCTCTAATTACATGCACGGATGCGACATGGGCAAATGATGTCTGCCATCGGTATCTCAAATTCAAATCAATCTGACCTTGTTCAATGTGTATACATTACAACATGCTCGTTTCCAAAGCACACCGTGCAGATCTCCGTTATATTCATGCATGCATGGGTTTCAAACATCAGGATCTCTTATTCAAATATTTGAATTCAACTTTACATTGATTATGACCTCACCTATTCTTTTACACCCACACAATAGTCTTATCTTTATAATTGTACCACTAACTTTCTCTCGTGCATGCATGCACAGACACTACCAGTCGGCATTATCTATCGCACGCATGCAATCTTTTTCTTCAGGTCAGTCTCCCATGAAGGCACACACCCACACACATCCCCCTCTCCCTCATACCGGGCATTCTTTATCTCTCACGCGTGCATGCGCAACGATCGATGTTCCTCTATGTATGTGTGTATATAGCTAGGTCTTTCATAGTTTTCCACACAAACTGATCAATCGATATATCCAGTGAGGTCTCACCCTCTTTCCCACGTCCACATCGATCAATCTATACCTCTCCCACGTCCACATCTATCAATCTATACCTCTCTATATAGGATTAACATAAATAGCTAATACACCCACATTAATTATATATCCAACGTCCCCCTCTCATCATACATGCCTTCCGCTTCATCTCTCAGATGTGTGCACAATGGCGAAGACAGGGGCAGTAAGGGCCCTCCCCCCCCTAACATCACTATATATCGAGGCTAATATGAATGTGATCATTAGACAATTGCTGCTAAAAATGTTTAATTTCATGAATTGACCCTCCTCGTAAAGGATTAGCAATACTTGGCCCCCTAGCTCATTTATTTTTCATGGCTCCGCCACTGCGTGCAACAGCGCACGTGTTCGCCCCCTCTCTCTAAATATCGATCTCGCACTTGTGCAGTCCTTCATAGTCTCCCTCCACTCGGCCCCTCGCACCATCTTCTAGCCCCCCACCGGATTTTGCCACATGTACAATCTAGCAGACTCCATGGTTGAACTTAAGCATAATGCACAAACCTCAAAACAACAGTGATTCTCTTTTGTTCTAGAATCTTCCATATCATAACTGCCCAAACTTTTTTTCTAGTTGAATTGCCATTATTTGTTTTTACTTTATGCTTTACAACGCACAATTCCATGAATCATAAAATAGATTAAGGGCTTCTTTGATTCAAAGGATTCTCAAAGGAATTTTGGAGGATTCTAATCATTAGAAATTTTTCCTATCTTGGTTGTTTGATTCGTAGGATTGTAAACCATAGGATTTTTTCATATAATTCATTTGCACTAGATTTCATAGGAAACATCCCATCCACTCAAACCTCTTTGAAAGAATTCTGCGTTTTTTCTATGCACAACCAAACACTCGTACAATCCTGTAGGATTCAAGATGACATTCCACTATAATCCCATGTTTTTCCTATTCACGCGTTCTTAGCTTTTTTATAAAAACTAATTTGATTTTGAATGAGATGAACTATAATAATTAAACGAAGGGCTACATCATGCATATATGACTAAGAGCTTACATGCTATAGTGTGGTATTTATTCATAATTTGGTTGCAAAATCTGATGCGTGCAATGCACGTGTAAATTACTAGTACTTCGACTATGTGCAAAACACGTAAATTAGAATACAAATGGCACGCTACACAGTGTCTCTCTTACAGTTCATGAAGCCACGTGGCACATGTGGAGGCGTTGTCGCGACCTCCTTGCATGGATTGATGACAGTGACGTGCTGCTGGTTCCAGAAGAATGTACTCGTCCTCCTTGAGCCATACTGGCGGTACATGCACGAGGCGAAGATGTGCACGCATGCCACGCACGCACTCATTCCCTCGCACGCACACGCGGATACACGGGCGGACGCAATTTTGTACCAAGATCCACCCATGTGATAATTTGATGCGTGTAAAGTCATTCACTTCATTGATGGTCAATTAATACAGCGCATGCAAATTGAGTGGACGTGAGGGCGGAAGAAAGACATTATTACTCCACTGCGCGCATGCGAGTAGTTAAATCGTGGGTTGCTAGTAGTACTTCCATTGGTCTCCTTCGTATTTTGTGCCAATTTTTTACAGTAACATAATATTTACGCATTTGAGCAGTGTAGTCTACTTGAAATTTATGTTCCACTAAACTCACCGGGAGCCGTTTCGGGCCTCGAAACCAAAACCATCAATTAATCTTTACCTTGTTCCCATCACATTCGAAAGCCTACTCACACCTACTAGTACTACGTACCAAACCTGAACGTGTTCCAACTATGCAGGTATTAGTACTACTAGTGCTAGTACTTAGGTTATAAAAAGGGGAACTACCTAACCAAAAATTACTCTACCTTTCCTCCTCATAAGTGCTTCTTCTTCGTCCGTCTTTGCCATGGCCGGTGAGCAGAGCTCTAGGTCGAGAACTACTCATAACAAGGGAGAGGCAACCAAGGCTGCGGAAAAAAAAGAGGGCTCGCCGCCACGCAGAGACCTCGAAAGATATCTAACGGGCAGACGATGGCTCCCAGGAGCGCCCTAGCCGCGGAGGCGAACATGCCGAGCCGGCGGAGCTGGAGTCGTTATCCCTTGATGACATGCCCGATCAGCTCAATAAGCACCTCAATAAGCAGAAGGAGTTCATCCAAGGCTTGACGGAGTTGCTGAAGGAGAGCCTCGACGACATGCCCGCTGAGCTCAATCAGCAGGGGGAGTTGACCACCGGCTTGGTGATGCTGCTGAAGAAGAGCATTGCCTCAGAGAAGAAGGCGACTGGTGAAATCCTGCGACTTCAGGAGGAAAAGGCAAAGCTCTGCCACGAGATCGACCTGTTGAAGGAGAAGAGCGCTGGCTGGAAGAAGCTGCATGAGAATAGTAGTTCCTCGATGAAGATGCTTCAGGCCCTCATCACGGAATAGAAGGAGGAGTTGGAGAAGCTCCGCATCGAGCACCCGGCTGATGTCAAGGTACGTAATGCGGCCGTGGAACAGATGATGAAGGCTCATGTCCAGAAATCCCGCGTCTTGGACAGAATGAAGAAGATGGCGGAGGAGACGCGCAAGGAGATGGAGGTTGTGGAGGCGATGAAGAAGCAGTTACGACTCCGCGGCGAATTAGATCATTTGGGGTGATAATCTTCCTTCTTATTTTGCTGTGTTTCATCTTTTGCTTCGGGTGTTTCGCCGCACGTGTCATGTTCTCTGCGAGGCATGAATAGAACAATGGTTTTTGTTTTTTGAGGGAATGAATAGAACAATGCTAACAATGAGATGACTAGCAAATTAGATCATTTTTTATCGCCATATGGCACTGGGCTGCCGTGTGTCGTGCTCCTCCATCGCAGTACTACTCTAGTGGAAAACTTGAGTATACCGCACGGTTCTTTGCTCCTCCTCGATCAGGTCGTCGGCGCATTTATACAAGCAGTCAAATCACAAGGCCCCGCCTTCCAGCAGTAATGAGCCGTCAAATCACAAAGGCCCTCGCCTCTCATGAAACCGACCAAGCTAGACTGCCCCGCCCTCTAGCCTTTTAAAAAATGTATACTTTTGTACAGCAGTAGTATCGATGGATTGTGCCATGGAGCAAAACTTGAAATTAAAAAAAAGATGGTACATATAGAGAGCCCACGTCGCCAAATTATGCATATAGTACTATTAAAAAGGCTAGTCACAATAATGATGTCCAGCACAACCCGCCCCTCAAATAAAACTAAGCACCCTGGAATTCTTTGACGAAACTAAGCACCCTGAAATTCTTTGACAACTAGACTGCTGGCTATATGATCTTGGCCATATATATTGTACGTATATAATGTGAATAAACGAGTGGTAGTACTATACCAACTAAAAGATGAAATGTAAGAAATACTAGTATGTACTTACTGAAGAGTTAACGTAACAAGAAGAAACATAACATAGTTCTGCTAGGGGCTCAGCACAACACACCCCTCAAATTAAATTAAGCACACCTGAAATTAAACTTTGCAACTATTCTGGTAGACACTGCATTAGAACCACCATGAGCAACGACACTACCACCTTACTCAGAGTCCTCGTCCACGTCCTCGACTTCGTCCTTGTCCCTCTTCCTCATGGCCGATACTTCTTTGCTTGAACCACCAACTTGGCTGTTGCTCTTCATCCAACCCTTGTAGATATTGAAACAAAGGTAGCCATCCATTGCAGCGTACTGGATGTGGTCTATATCTAGTACATTCCGCTGCCATGCATGACGATGAAACGTGTATGGAGGTTTCTCCAGTTTACCGTACGAAGGATGAACCATGGCTCCTGCCAGGGTCAGCATTGAAGGCTGACGAGAGGACACCAGCCGATTCTTTTGGAAGTCGAAGGTGTTGCCTACAACGAGGCATATCCGACGCAGGACTTCTTTGTCATTCTTAAAGTCTACAGTAACGAATTTGACTGTTTTGTCCTCGAGGAAGTTCTTAAAATCCTGGCACTCAACGTCGGCATGGCATATGTGGTAGACCAAGCAAACGTTATGTACGCAAACTTGGATCACGGCGGGCTTCTTCCTCTCTTCGTCCTTTAGATCCTTCTCTCGTCCCACGACTGTGGTGTACTCAACAACTAGCCCGGTGACCCACTCATCATGTGAGTCTTCGAACATGCGTCTGAAGCGAGAAAGGCATCCTTTCACCGTCGCGGAAGAACAGGTGTAGATGACGTCGAACTCATCGCCGGTGATTGTTCTAACCTTGTACTCACCGCCGATCGGGGAGATTTGGGACGCCATGGATTTGGGAGGAGGGTTAGGATTAGTAGAACTGCCGTAATGTGAATGGACAGGACGACTAGGAGCGAACCGCCTTAGTATTAAAGGACGTGCGGGGACGAGTAGGAGCGAACTGCCAGCGTGCGAACGGCAGGGTGGTGGCTTTCCATTCTCCCATGATACGGGCTTCCGAGAGCCCTTGGATCGGATATCGAACGGTTGCATGGCGTGATTCTAGACCAATGGGTGAATATCCTATCCTAGAGGGTTATTCTGCAAATTTTCAGCAACTTAGCATGCGACCGTTTGATCTCAGATCTAAGGGCTGCCTGCAGCCCATATCATGGTCGCGCTTACCACGACCGTCGTGTCGCTCGCGCTGTGGCGCCCTTGGAGATTTAACACGGTGCCTTAGGCTATCTGATGTTGGCATGTCATACATAGTCATCACTTAGTCACTCATACTACAACAAGGTTGGCTATAAGGTTGGCTATAAGTGTATTTTTTACTCCTCTCTATCTCTTTCTTCGTACTCCCTCCATCCCATAATATGAGAACATTTTTGACACTAGTGTAGTGCCAAAAACATTCTTATATTATGGGACACATGGAGTACTAGTATTTATTGCATTTGCCAAGGAGTGACCTCTTCCAATGAAATGGTGTTGCTAAGTTTGCTTCATTTAATTAGCTATAGACTCAAAATTGTCTTTTCATGTAGGTACACGCGCTTAGCACCATTTCTTCCTTGGGTCATCAAACTAGTCTCTCTCTTCTTGATTAACTTGCCACATCAGACTTTATGCCTATGTGGCAAGCTTAAGCACCTGTAGGAGCAAGTAAGGTGCTCGTCCGTTGCATGGAAGAGTGAAATGCATTGATCGGGGTGTTGTTTATTTTGACAAAGAATGTGGGGGTCATCTCATGTGCAACCGGGTCGACGTGTCAAGCACCAAATAACAGTGCAGAACAGCAGGGGGACGCACCCCACTCGTACCGGTCCAGTGTTAGTAATGAGCAATGAGACGTCAAATCACAATGCTGCACCTTCCCAGACGGACGAAGCAACCATTATTTCACACTTCGGTTCGACATCATCTCAAACCACGTCCTAGTATTGCTTCTGCCTCAAGAGGGACACGCGCATCGCCTTGGTACATCATGACACGTGGGACCGCATGACAGGCCATGCTCCCCCGCCGATCGCTGGGTAAAATCACCTCATTTTTACTATACTTCCTCCAGATCGGTTTACTACATGGCATGCACGTCGTTCTAGGTTGAGAATTTAACTGGCTATATATATATATGTGATGAACAGTACGCTAGCCTTTTAAAAAATGTATACTTTTGTACAGTAGTACTCCACTATCGATGGATTGTGCCATGGAGCAAAAATTGAAATTTTAAAAAAAGGTGGTACATATAGAGAGCGCTTGTCGCCAAATTATGCATATAGTACTATTAAAAAAGCTAGTACGTGCTTAATTGGGGTGCTAAATTCTATTAAAGAAATACTAGTACTAGTATGTACATACTGAAGAGTTAAAGTAACTAGAAGAAACATAACATAGTTCTGCTGGGGGCTCAACACAACACACCCCTCAAATTAAACTAAGCACACCTGAAATTAACCTATGCAACTAATCCGGTAGACACTGCATTAGAAGTTTAGAACCGCCATGAGCAACGACACTGCCACCTTACTCGGAGTCCTCGTCCACGTCCTCAACTTCGTCCTTGTCCCTCTTCCTCTTGGCCGATAGTAGGGGTGGACTAACGAGCAGCTCGGCTCGTTAAGCTCGTACTCGTTAAGCTCGCGCTCGTTAAGGCTCGGCTCGTTAAGCTCGTTAAGATTAACGAGCAGAAAACCCTGCTTGGCTCGGCTCGTTTGAAGCTCGTTAAGCTCGTGAGCGCTCGCGAGCGCTCGTTAACAGATTATAATGTGTTATAATATACATGATGAATGTTTAGGTATGGTTTTCAAGATGAAATATGAAGACTACAAAAAGAAATGAAGTAGTTTGTTGCCTCATATGTTGATCAGATTAAATAGATGGGCCGAGGTGCTACAAAAAGTTTGTCACATAAGATAAAAATATGTATTGTGTTGTAACTAACGAGCTTAACGAGCTACTTGTGAAACTCGTTAGCTCGCTCGTTAAGCTCCTTAAGCTTAGCGAGCTAAAATCAATGATTGGCTCTGTTCATTAAGAAGCGAGCTACGAGCTTAACGAGTCGAACTATCGAGCGCTCATTAAGCTCGCGAGCTACGAGCTTTTGGTCCAGCCCTAGCCGATACTTCTTTGCTTGAACCGCCAACTTGGCTGTTGCTCTTCATCCAACCCTTGTAGATATTGAAACAAAGGTAGCCATCCATTGCATCATAGTGGATGTAGTCTATATCTAGTACATTCTTCTGCCATGCATGACGATGAAACGTGTAATGAGGTTTCTCCAGTTTGCGGTACGAAGGATGAACCATGGCTCCTGCCAGGGTCAGCATTGAGGGCTGACGAGAGGGCACCAGCCAATTCTTCTGGAGGTCGAAGGGGTTGCCTACAATGAGGCCTATCCGACGCAGGACTTCTTTGTCGTTCTTAAAGTCTACAGTAACGAATTTGGCTGTTTTGTCCTCGAGGAAGTTCTTAAAATCCTGGCACTCACCGTCGGCATGGCATATGTGGTAGACCAAGCAAACGTTATGTACGCAAACTTGGATCACGGCGGGCTTCTTCCTCTCTTCATCCTTTAGATCCTTCTCTCGTCCCACGACTATGGTGTACTCAACACCTAGCCCAGCGACCCACTCATCACATGAGTTTTCGAACATGCGTCTGAAGCGAGAAAGGCATCCTTTCACCGTCACGGAAGTACGGGTGTAGATGACGTCGAACTCATCGTCGGTGATGGTTCTAACCTTGTACTCACCACCGACCGGGTAGATTTGGGACGCCATGGATTTGGGAGGAGGGTTAGGATTAGTGGAATTGCCGTAATGTGAATGGACGGGACGACTAGGAGCGAACCGCCGTAGTATTAAAGGACGTGCGGGGACGAGTAGGAGCGAACTGCCAGCGTGCGAACGGCAGGGTAGTGGCTTTCCATTTTCCCATGATACGGGCTTCCGAGAGCCCTTGGATCTGAGATTGAACGGTTGCATGGCGTGATTCTAGACCAATGGGTGAATATCCTATCCTGGAGGGTTATTCTTAAAATTTTCAGCAACTTAGCATGCGACCGTTTGATCTCAGATCCAAGGGCTGACAGCAGCCCGTATCATGGTCGCGCCTACCACGACCGTCGCGTCGCTCGCGTGGTCCCGCCCTTGGAGATTTAACACGGTGCGTTAGGCTATCTGATGTTGGCATGTCATACATAGTCATCACTTAGTCAGTCATACTACAACAAGGTTGGCTATAAGTGTATTTTTTTTACTCCTCTCTATCTCTTTCTTCGTACTCCCTCCGTCCCATAATATAAGAACGTTTTTGACACTAGCTAGTGTAGTGTCAAAAACATTCTTATACAATGGGACACATGGAGTACTAGTATTTATTGCATTTGCCAAGGAGTGACCCCTTCCAATGAAATGGTGTTGCTAAGTTTGCTTCATTTAATTAGCTATAGACTCAACATTGTCTTTTCACCTAGGTACACGCGCTTAGCACTGTTTCTTCCTTGGGTCACCAAACTAGTCTCTCTCTTCTTGATTAACTTGCCACATCAGACTTTATGCCTATGAGGCAAGCTTAAGCACCTGTAGGAGCAAGTAAGTACAATAGTGCGCTTTACATGGCATTTTTGCATATGTGGAGGAAAGAGAGGCAAGGAAAAAGTGGAGAAGTGGGCTCTCATGCAAGAGCCAGCCTCTACTACTACATGGTGGAGCATTGAGAGAGGCACCTGTATGGAGGTGGTCAAGAATCGGGAGACTCATGCCGGTCGTAGTGCCACAGTTAAAATGATAATGGCAAGGCAAATCATGGGGCCCCACCTGTCCAGTAGTAACTCGCTGTCAAATCACACAGCCCTACATTTGCAGCAGCCTACTCCCTCGTCTACTGTCGAACCGACTAGGCGGAACTGTCCCGCTGCCTACCGGGCAGGAAAAGCCCCGCCCTCGACTTTTAAATAGTATACAATATATTAATTTTGTATCCATGGATTGCACCCGCGCCATGGAGCAAAGCGTCTAGAAAACGGTGGTACACATGTACGGAGTATACAGCACGCACGTTGTGTTCGCGTCGCACTCCAGACGGTCGATCGGTCTAGCATGCTGCTCTCCGAATGGAACGCGCATCATATTGCGTTCGCACACACATGTGGGACGGCAATTGAGAATTGACCATAGGCACACTCCCCGGCCCCGCAAGTCGGGTGACTTAATAGAAGAGGGAGACAAGCGATAGTACTAGAGAAGTGTTGTACTACGTTGGTGCCTGGACGATCCCTGCAAGACACGGAAGATCAGTTCATCCATGCATGTGACCAGACTCCAGCAGACACGCCTGGATTGGCTATCGTCTACATATCGTGCAGGCTGTGTTGTACATGGCTGTAGTTGTGGTGAGAAATCTAAAAAAGGTTTCTTGTCATCTCGCAAAATTATGTGTCATGTGCTTCGGATCACTGTGAGGGTTAAACAGGGACAACTGAGTTGGGCTAGTCATTGGGGGCACATGCACGAACAGTGACTACTCGGCTGCCATCTAGGTCAAGCCGGCTATGTTAATTAGGCCATCTATCGACGGACCCCTTTTCTATGAGTTTATCTTTAATTTGAGCTTTGTTCCTCGTCTAGTTTGTCCGTCGGGATTCATGTTGTCTCCTTTGGGCAGTGAGGTTATGATTTCTTGTCATGTGGCATTTTTTCGTGTTATATGTTATAATCCGGCGCTTTAGATCAAAATGACGACAACTGCGCCTCCGGGCCACGTGCATGAAGACTTCTCGACAGTCATTGATGAGGTCAAGCCGGCTCCGGTAGACAAAAGAAAACTAAGTACTACTCCACTATATAGGCAGGAGCCTCCGCGCTTGCTTGCTAGTGTTGCTCTCTTCACACCGTCTCGGCCTCTCCAGATCTAAACACGACAGTGGTGGCCACACTCTCTCTCTCTCTCTCTCTGTTCACCGCTGGTCATAGATCCAGCCGGATCCTCTCCGCCGGGGAAGGTGAGAAGGTGCAACCTTCACGCGGTCGTCCTCGGCGACGGCTCTTACCCACTGCTGGGCGCGTCCCGATCAGGCTACCTTGCCGTTCTCTCCCAAGCACCGCTGGTGAGGGAGGGCCTCCGACCCCTTCTTCCTCGCTGTCGTAGTGTGGGCAGATCCTGCCTCCTGCCGCCCACCTAGCGACATCCCGGCGACCATCAGGTATAACTTCCTTCGAAACCGGCCTTTCTCTACTTCCCGAGCTCCTGACGCCGCTGCATTTGTAACTTTTACTATTTCTCAGGCCCCCTCGTAGATAGGATTGATCAGCTGTTCGAAAACCACCTAATTTTTTATGTTTAAGAGGTAAAACTAGTTCATGCACTCGAATCTAGTACTACTTGGTTCAAACAAGGAAGAAAGGGGGTGGGGTGGGGGTGGGGGAGGATTTTTTACCTGAATCTAGGACTTGGTCGAAAGAGGAAATAATGGGGGCGAAAACTAGCAGAGACTGGCTATCCAACTGGTCTCTAGGTCTAATAGGGAAATAAAGGGAAACGTAGTACAAACTCAATATAAACTCGATCTATTGGTTTAAAAAGGAAACAAAGTGGGGACTGGGGGACAAGTCAACCGAGTAAGTCCAGCACTAGATTTGCCAGCCTCACACAGTATAAGGTGGCTATACCGAACAAAAATGGGACCAACCCAGATATCCTGTTCTGATGTTTGTTGCCCCGAGCCACTCTTATGTAATGCCACTGGTAAAATGTAGCAGTCACACTGTTAAAAGTAAGGACAGGTTAAACCAATGTTGTTTTCAATATAATGCCTCTAGTAATATGAATCAATGGCACTTCTTTACATGTCCTGCTAAAATTTCCCATTAAGATAAGTAGGTTCTTTTCGTTAGAAATGCAACTGTCCTGGTCCGCCTACTCTCCCGTGCCCAAAGTAATGTCGTATTTAACAGTTGTCATAGTTAATCCTAATGCCCACACTAATATCTAGCAATGCCACTGCTTTAGAAATTGCTACTGTCCTTGTAGGATTGCCATTCAAATAAGGAACATGCTTCTTTTCATTTGATGCATGTTTCATCACTTGTTAGTCACCCTCCTTTCCACCTTTTTTGTGCAAACAGAGATATACATTTCACGCTCGATCTTAGTTGAACTGCACAAATGATATCCAAATTATAGTTGAGCATTCCAGGAGCTTCACAACCAACCTTGATGTTGCTCAATTTTATTGCAACTAATGAAGAAGAAGCTCTGTGGGTTTCATTTTCTGATGGAAATGGAACCGGGGCTGGAGCCCTTTTCTTAAAAAAATTTGAAGAAGAAGCTGCTAGCTCACGGGACATTGCTTCATTTTAGGTGAACTGCACCAAAAGGTCCCATGAATTGAATCAACCATGTTGGTGACTGAAAGAACCAGCTTCAGCATCCAGTCTAAGCACCCCCGGCCTCCATCCTTGCAACGCACGGTACACCTCGTTTGCCACCTGCTCGCACCTAGTGTTACTGAAAAAATGAAGTAATAATACAGTTAAAATAGAGCGAGTGTCATCTCTATCATTTCATTTCCAATGTAGATAAAGAAAGTGCTTCTCTTTGTTAAAGTATGTTTCATCAACTAGTCCCGTTGTTAATGTTTAAGCGTTTCTGCAATCTGGGGTGCTTAATTTTAGTTGATATGTACAAAAATAGAGATTTGAATGTCTCAAGGCGCCTCCTTGTACTACTGTTGTACACTGATGTTCATCACTGGTAGAAGGTGTATCTGGGAGACTTGGGACGATGTCCAGTATGAGGCGTACCGTATGAGGCGTCGCAGGGCCCATCTCGCCCTCGCAGCATGGCATACTATGATACTATCGCAATATTTTCTTGTATTTATTTTGTGTGTTTCATCAACTAGTGCCACTATAATGTAATCATGCTTTTTCATTATCTGTGCAAACAGGGTTATTCAACTGCATTTTGGTGGAACCGCACAAATGTACGTATGGAACCGGCATATATGCAGAGTGCGAGGTGTGCCAAGTAAAAATTACCGACACCAACCATGCTGCATGCACGCATTGGCATCCACCACAACCAGTGGGATGTGTGGCGCTCTCCGTGGACGGATCTTTCTTGGTAGCAAATCCTCTAACCAAATACTAGTAGCTTATATTGGCAGTTTTCTAGGGAGTACTATTTTCTGAAAGAAGCACCAATCTATTTTTCTTTATTTGTACACTGTGTCACAACTTTGACCCAAAGGTCCAGAGCTATTTTAGGGTGATTGGCGTAGTACTCGAAGACTGATTGTAAGCATGATTTTCATTAGCTGTCACACTGATTATAAGCATGAGCAGGTGGAAGATTAGGTTAGTGTGAAGCTTACCTTAAACCCTACTGCCACCGTTGAAACGAGGCGAGCGTCGAGGGAACCGTGGAGAACGTCGGGGAAGCGACATCGAGCCATCCGGCCTCCTCTTACGGTGGGACAATGAATATTCATGTGGCTCCGGCTGGCTGTGCACCCTCACGAATGGCACACCATACTCGATCGATTCGTTATCCTCTGGGTGCTCGACCTTCGACCTGTACGCCCACCACCTCCGCCTGACTGTCGCCTCGGGCGAATCTGTCTGCTCCATCGCCCATAGGAGATACTCGATGAACTCGGAGGACTGCGGCGTGACTGCCGCTGAGGAGTACATGTACATCGCCGCCCTCATCGCCGCCGTCTCGCTCTTTCGCATACATTGCCACATGGCCCGCACCGTCCTCGAAATATCCCACTCATTGTCAAACCAACTAAGGATCTCCTTCAACCTGGCTAACTTTGCCTGGTCGCCGCCAGCGATCTGTCTGATTCGCTGCTGCATCCTCTCCATAGATGTCGTTCTGAGTGGTCCGGTGCTATCTTTGGAAGATGGGAGGAGAGACGATGGTCTTGCAATAGAGAAGAGGGAGAGGAGAGGAGGTGGTTTTGGAATGGAGATGATGGACAGGAGAGGAGGTGGTTTTGCAATGGAGAGAAGATTAGAAGAGGGAGAGGCGAGACGGTGGTTTTGGAATGGAGATGATGGAGAGGAGAGGAGGTGGTTTTGGAATGGAGATGATGGAGAGGAGAGGAGGTGGTTTTGCAATGGAGAAGATCAGAAGAGGGAGAGGCGAGATGATGGTTTTGGAATGGAGATGATGGAGAGGAGAGGAGGTGGTTTTGCAATGGAGAAGAGGGAGAGGAGCGTGCGGTAGCAATTTAGGATTGGGCGAGAGGGCCGGCGCGATGTGACTGGATCAAAATCAAAATCAATTTACCCTTCAATTAAGAAAGCGACCCCACATTTACTAGTCTCCCTTTTATTCTGGGTCATAACTGACCATGATTTTCACACATAAAATATATGTTTTACATTGCAAAAATAATATAATTTGAAAGTACATTCAGATACGAACCAAACGATACAATTTTTGGTGACATGCATTCACATTTTGCTTGTCACATACAGTACGTGGTCAAACTTTGACCCAAAATACGCAAAACAACACAAAAATACTTCCAAGACCAGCGTCGCTCTTCCGCTCTTCTCCTCTTAAACCACCACCGCTCCTCTCCTGTTCCAATCTAAATCCAGCGCCGCTCCTCTCCTCTTCCATTTCAAAACCACCGCCCCTCCTCTCCTGTTCCAGTCCAAAACCAGCATCGATCCTCTCCCGTTCTAATCCAAAACCAGCGCCGCTCCTCTCCTCTTCCATTCAAAAACCACCGCCGGCGAGTGAAGGTTCTGTGGAGAAGTAGATCGATGGAGGAGTACAACCGATACGTGAGGATCGCAGACGGTGACCCTGTGAAGCTAGCTAGGATGTTGGAGATACAGTCTTTGTTTGACAACAAGGACCAACAAGCGGCGACGGTGACTTCCATGGCCAAATATCTGCAACAGAGCAAAAAGGCGGCGATACTGCCAGAGGGAGTCGCGCCGGAGTACATAGAGCTGCTCCTCTAGGCCATGGAGCAAACAGATTCACCGAATCCGATCGTGAGGGAGCGGTGGTGGGAGTATCGATCCCGGATGGAGCATCCACCAGAGATTGAAGGATCGAGCATCTACAGGGTGCCGTTTGTGAGGGTGTCCTGCTAGAGCGAGCCGCTGGAGTCTTCGTCGATCGAACCCAACTGCAAGAGGAGAAAAGCAGTTGGCCCGATGACACTTCCCCGCCATTGTCTCCCTCGCCGTTCACATCGTCTTACGGGGCAGCTATCTGCCGCCGAGGAATAGGAGGGGACTGCCCCCCAGCCCAATAGTCGGGCAGGTTGTGAATTGTCAGGAGGAGCTTAGGGTTGTCAATATTTGCTGGTTGTGAATTGTGTTTTGTGTTGTGTATTTTGAGAGTACTTTCAGATATGAATGTCTTTTGAATTTTAGATTTGCAGTACTGAGCATATGAAGAATTTTATGAATTCTAGAGATCTATTTTTAGCACTTCAAAAAATGTAGTTTCATAGGAGTATAAAAGTGCAGACGAGAAGAAACTGCAAGTTTCAGTTTCAGATAAGAAACTGCAAGTTCAGTTTCAGATAAGAAACTGCAACTTTCAGAGGCAGAGCATTTATATTAACACGACCTTTTCAAACAGGGTTAACATCATGTTGGAAGTTTTATTCGTGGTCGAAAATGGAACTACCAGCCAGTTAACATAATGTTGATCAACATTCATGCATAGCACATCTTCATATGATGCACAGTCAAAATGCCCACACAATGTTGAGTGTGCGAAACACAGAGAAAACAAGGGACGGAGTTTTGGCAAGTGTTGGACGTGGTTTTGGGCTGCCCCATCTAGGCTTTCATTTTTAACATGCGCAGCCCACGACCTCGGATGGGAGGGCATGTTTGTATTTTCTTAGGGCCGTCATGTATCGACCGGCCTATGGACCTCCCATCCGAGGTTTTATTTTTGGCAGCCCAAGTTATGTACTTTTTTGAAGAAAACGCAGAGGTCTGTTCTATTTTTCTATATAAGAATAGGAACGCCAGGTACAACTTATGTTTCCCTTTTAACTATATTATATATATTTAAATTATTTTATATGTTATTATATATTATTTTATTGTCATCATATATTTAACAGATACTTACATACGTAAGAAAACAATATCCCACATCTTATTAACTTATAAAAATAATTTCTTAACAAATAAAATCCTGGATCGTTTTGGCATGAAAATCCTAGTGATTGTGTACAAAAGCTTGGTAAGATTTAAGGACGAATGTAATAATATCACTTATTATTTAAATATATTTATAACAAAATGCTCACCCTTTTTTATTTTTTGATAACATTGCTGGCCCAATCCAACATTATAATTAGAATCGGCCCAGCAAAATCGTGTATCTAGATAAAGTGCAAATGGCCTGTAATTTTTTAGGAAATAAAATAAATGGGCCGCATGAAAGCTACATTAATTGTTCACCCAGCCCAGCTAATGGCTGTAATTCAAAAAAAGATCAAATTGACTGTAAATTCTACCGCGCAAAAAAAGACTGTAAATTCTGAAAAAATGGGTTGAATACGTGCCACATTTTTGGAGGCTGAAATGTGGGCCAACAGGTCGAAGCCAACGCAAGTCGTTGTAAATTAAGTCAACAAATGATTCTGACATGTTAGCCGTTGGATTTACATCCAACGGCCGGCATCCATCTTCAATCTCTCGTCTTCTTCCTCCAGCGCTGCCGGGACCACCTCCCGCCTCCCACTGCTAGCAGCTCTGCTTAGCACGCTTCGCTATGAAGCGCTACTCCACCGTTGGCCAGGCCATCCCTCCAACCCTCCACACCTCCTATTCTTCTCCACCGACTGCCGAACCACACCGCACTAGAACTAGTTAACCCTCGTACACCTCTCCGTCTGCGACTCTACTCCCGCGTCTTCCCATCTCCGGATCGTTGCTGTCCGGGGCCTCACCGTCGTCCACCACCTTGGATGAGCTCGGCGTGGCGTGGTTAACGTGGTCAACGAACGACACCATCGGAAGTAGACTGTGCGTGGAGAGGCTGACAGCTGGGTCCACGGCCGCACACAAGGAAATGCCTCCTTATTACGCGCAAAATAATGATTCCTCCACCTCACATCTGGGGCCCACCGGAAGGGCCTCTGTATTTCGCGAAAAAAACGTGCCCCCCCGCTGACTTGTCGGACCCACCAGCTATCTTCGCACGCAAGGAAGTGCCTCCTTATTACGCACAAAAAAATGAATACTCCCCCTGCCAGCTGGAACCCAGCATACTGGGAGGCTGACTTGTGGGCCTACCAAGTTGACGGGGACGGAGGGCTTTGTCAACTTAGTCAATATGAACGATTCTAGCTCCTATTACCGTACGATGTTCATCCAACGGTTGTAGTGCTTCTTCAACCTCTGGTCTTCTTACTCCAGCCACCCAAACCAGCGCCGGTCGTGATGCGTGCTCCTGCCTCCCGTGGCCGGCTGTGATGCCGCGGAGGCCTCACCGCCCCCTACTACTCCCACCGCTGGCCAGGCTATCCCTCTACTCACCCACACCCCCTGTTAATATACGGCGACAGCAGCCTCACACTGCAGCCGAACCAGTGAACCCTCGTACTCCTATTCGCGTGGGCATCCACTTCTGCGTCTTCCCCGGCTCCGAGTCGTTCCCTTCCTAGGCCTCGCCGTTGTCCACCGCCGTGGTGCTCTCGGTGCGGCGTGGTCAACATGGTCAAGGAATGACTTCCGTCGAGCGTGGACTGTACGTGGAGAGGCTGACAGCTGGGTCCACAGCCGCAGCATGGAAGTGCCTCCTTATTACGCGGAAAATAATGATTCCTCCACCTGACAGCGGGGACCCACCGGACGGGCCACCGTATTTCGCGAAAAAAGTTTCCCCCTGACTGCTAGGACCCACCAGCTACATCTTCGCACGCAAGGAAGTGCGTCCGGGCAAAAAAACGATTCGCCCCCTGACTACTGGGACCCACCAGCTACATCTTCGCACGCAAGGAAGTGCGTCCGGGCAAAAAAAAATGATTCGCCCCCCTGACTGCTGGGACCCACCAGCTACATCATCGCACGCAAGGAAGTGCGTCCGGGCAAAAAAAACGATTCACCCCCTCACTGCTGGGACCCACTAGCTACATCTTCGCACGCAAGGAAGTGCCTCCGGGCAAAAAAAAACGATTCGCTCCCCTGACTACTGGGACTCACCAGCTACATCTTCGCACGCAAAGGAAGTGCGTCCGGGCAAAAAAACGATTCACCCCTCTAACTGCTGGGACCCACCAGCTACATTTTCGCACGCAAGGAACTGCCTAACAGTCGGGACCCACCTGGTCGAAGCGTATGTAGCGTTGTCATTCTGGTCGCGAACGTGTACGTACATATATACTGGTCGATGTAGAGGCGCACACGTGTCGTAGTAGAGGCGCGTACGTGTCGTAGTAGAGGCGCGCACGTAGCATGTACACGTACGTACAGCGGCCAGGGTGCAAGAAAGAAAATACGGCCACGTATGTGTACATACGGGCGGGGTCTCGAACGCCTAGTCGCGCATACATACGGCGAGGGCTCGTGTTCATGGGGAGGCAACGGAATGCGTCGTGTTCATGGGGAGGCAACGTAATGCGTCGTGTTCATGGGGAGGCAACGGAATGCGTCGTGTTCATGGGGTGGCAACGGAATGCGTCGTGTTCATCGGGAGGCAACGGAACGCGTCGGAGCCAACCGGCTTGGACGGAATAGGCGATGGAAACGAGGCCTGGTGTACCGTAGAACGGAGGAAACGGACCTCCTACGGTCGAAATGGGGGTCCTGTTGATCGGGAGGGGTGTGGCGTACCGCAAAACGGAGGAAATGGACCTCCTACGGTCGAAACGAGGGTCCTGTTGATCGCGAGGGGTGTGGAGTACCGCAAAACGGACGAAACGGACTTGTGTTGGAGCGCTATGGTCGAAACGGGGGACCTGTTTATCGGGAGGGGTGCGGCGTACCGCAAAACGGACGAAACGGACTTGTGTTGGGGCACTACGGTCGAAACGGGGGTCCTGTTCATCGGGAGGGGTGTGGTGTACTGCAAAACGGGACTCCACGGGATACTGTTCATATCCACCGTCGACCTCCTCCAGCCTCCACGGGCTACCGTCGACCTCCTCCAGCCTCCACGGGCTCCTGTTCATCCAGCCTCCACCGCGCGCTACTCCACCGGCTACTGTTGAACCACCCCTTCATGGGCACCCCTCCACCGTCTACTGTTCATCCAGCCCTCCACACCACAGGGTCCTGTTCAACCACCCCTCCACAGCCACCCCTCCACCATCTACTGTTCATCCAGCCCTCCACACCACGGGGTCCTGTTCATCCAGAGGCAACGCCACCGCTCACTGTTCATCCAAACCCCCCCCCCCCTTACAACGCTCACTGTTCATCCCAGAGGCAGCATCGATCGGCTTCAGTTAGCAGCAGTAGCAAAAGAATCGCTCCATCGAGTTCAGTTAACAGCCATCGATCGATCGCTCGGGTTCAGTAACGCGTAGCCTGCAGTGCAATCGCTCGGGTTCAATTAGAGCCCAACGCCTCGCTCAGGTTCAGTTAGAACCAACGCCTCGCACGCACGCGCGTACGTACGAGAGAAACACGCATCGCTCGGCCCCCGACCTCCCACCGTAACTGGCAACTCCCCGAAATTTTCCTTCCCCTCACTTCTACCATGGTTTTTTCCGTCATGGACGGCCCAAAGAATGTCATGCAGCTGCGTCTCCGGCCCGCCCAGGATGAAAAGCCCATTTTCTGTCATGATTTTTTGTCATAGAAGTAGGAGCCCACCACATCTATGATGATACCGGGTTTTGTCACAATTATCGTCATAGAAGTGTCATATGTATGACAGAATTTTTTTTTCGTTCGACCCAAAATGTCACGGATGTGTCTTTTTTTTGTAGTGAATGTACACAACATATTTACAAGTTACTCACCCTCCACTTTGGGAGGGTTTGGAAGAAGTCTATGCTAGAGGCAGTCTAATGGGGTGGTAAAGTGTGTGCAAAAGAGAGAATGAAATCTCTCGTGTCTTCTCTAGTTCTATGTTAAAGGAGGGTAAAGTCATGCTTGAACTGTACAAGCCAAGAGTGGTAAGTAGGGGAGATGCTTCGAAAGTGCTTGTTATTTCTTTCTTTCCAGATGCTCCATTGCACCTGTAGAAATATTTCCATGAACATGGGCTTGTTCCATTTGTTGGATGCATGGCTTATCCATTGGAGTCTGGAACCAGTGTCTTCCCACGTGACCCCTAGTTTGGACCAACAGTGCTTACTGAAAGGGCAATGGAAGATCTTGTGTTCCACGTCCTCTTCTATTTGTTGATTACATAATAAGCAGCTGAAGTCATAATAAGCAGTTGAAGTCATCCCCAATGTTATAGTGCCTCCTCTTGAGCATGTTGCGTGTGTTTAGGTGGTCAGAGAGAAGGAGCCACCCAAACACCTTGATTTTCAATGTGACCTTCGCTTTCCAGAGCCATTGATACGATTGGTGGGCCTTCACATCTCTAAAATAGAATTTGTAGTATCTGTTGGCCTTGTAATCCTTTGATCCCCAGCAGTACGACCATGCGTCATGGGCATGCAAGTCCTCATGGTTGCCTACATGGATCACTTTTTGTTGCAGTTCTCTGACTTCTTCGTGTGATTGCACCGAGAGGGGTAGATGAAACGTTTCATGTATTGATGCAATCCCAAGAAATCCCTGACTGATATATCCTCATTTATTGCATAGGAGAAGACTCATGGGTACGTTTCTGCCAGTGTACTGTCCAACCAAAGATCCTTCCACATAAGCACCGTGTCGCCAATGTGTACATTTGCTTTTGATATCCCTCTATATATTGGGGTGAGTTTCAACACGTCCCTCCACCAGAACGATCCGCATGGCTCCAAGGCGTGAGGTATCTTGTGTGTGTAGTATGATGACCAGATCAGTTCCACCCATGGCAGGTCATGGCGGTTGTAAAATTTATGCAGATATTTGAGAAGGAGAGCATCACTTTGGATACGAAGATTGATTATTTCAAGTCCACCACTTTGTTTTGGTTGACACACCATGCCCCAAGCTGTCGATGAGTTGCATTTATCCCCTTGTTCTGTATTCTTTGCCCAAAGGCACTTTCTTCTTATTTTATCTAGGAGCTCCAGTATCTTTGGTGGAAATTTGAGAGTGCAGAGAGCAAAGATGGTGAGAGATGTAATCATCGTACGAGAGAAAGTTTGGCACCATATGACATCAAGGCTAATTTGCTGGTCATTCTTCTTTCCATCGTGCAAACAAGAGGCATGAGATCTTGAACCGTAGGCTTGGTTATTCCGAGGGGCAATCCCAAATAAGTGAAGGGCATAGATCCAACCTTACAGCCAAAGATAGTAGAGATCTCGTTGTAGCAACTGGCATCACAATTGATTGGGATTAGTGTAGACTTGTGGAAGTCTATCTTTAGCCCAATTGAAGCTGCGTAGTCTGAGAGAATGTTCTTGATAGTTCGAACTTGGTTCGGGCAAGCGGGGAGTATAATGATCGTATCGTCGGCATACTGAATCACCGGGTAATCATGCTGGTTCTGTCTTCGGAATGGTAATTGTATTTTACTTTGTCTGAATGCATCATTGATGGCAGCTTGAAGAAGGTCAGCCGCAAGCACAAAAATAAGGGGTGATAATGGATCACCTTGGCGAACACCACATTTGCAGATGAGTTGCCTACCCAGGACACCATTTAAGAGCACATCGGATTTACCAGAGGAGAAGATGCATCTAATCCAGTCAAACCACTGGGCATCAAAACCCATGTGCTCCATAATTGTAATCATTGCATCATGTTCGATTGTATCAAATGCTTTGGCAAAATCCAACTTTAGAAGGGCGATCTTTTGTTTTGAGGTTTGACATAGGTGGATGTATTCAAATGCCCAGGCCAAGCAGTCTTGTATTGATCGTCCTTTGATAAAGCCATACTGGTTGCGATGTACAATTTTAAGTATGAGTTTTTTGAGTCGGTTTACGAGCAGTTTGGTGAGTACCTTGAGGCAACAATTGAGCAATGTAATGGGTCTAAAATCATTGTCTTTGGGGAGCGAACTTTGGGAATGATTGTGATAAATCCCTCATTAATACTCTCAAGATTGAGTCCACCCTCGTAGAATCGATTGCAGAGCTCATAGAAGTCTTCTTTAATAATGTGCCAACATTTTTTCAGAAATAAGCCAGTGAATCCATCCGGGCTAGGTGCTCTGTCGGCCGGCATTTCCTTGATGACAACATCGATCTCATCCTTGGTGAAAGGAACAGTTAATTGATCCAGTCCCTCCACTTTGTTGATGATGTTTTGCAGGTTGAATTTCATTTGGAACTCCCTAGATTTTCCAAATCTTTCTTTGAAAGCTTGGTATATGACCACCTCTTTACTAGCATGATCCTCTACCACTCTGTCATCAGAGAGCTTGAGGGTTGGGATTGTGTTGCGTCGATATCTCTCTGAGGCCAGTGCTTTTAGAAATTTAGGATCTTCGTCACCAAATTTTACCCATCGAATAGTGCATCTCTTTTGCCGGTATTATCTTTGGTAGTTCAGAAGGCATAGTATGTGTCTTTTTTTCAGAATTTTCCTGAAATTGTATTCTGGAGTGGTGAGGGTTCTGAGGTTTTCGAGGGCATCTAGGTTGGCCAATGCTAGGTTGGAATTTTCAATTGCCACAAATAGTTTAGAGATACGTTTGCTCCACCTCTTCAATTCATATCTGAGGGCCTTGAACTTTCTGCAGAGCAAAGTGGCCGCATTTGCATTGGTATGTTTTATTGGTCTTGCCCAAACTGCTTGTACCAATTCCAGAAATCTCGGATGCTCCGTCCAATATGATTCAAATCTAAAGATTCTGCGAGGAATGGATGTTTCAATTTTGACGACACATGGTATATGATCTAAAACTGGTTTCCCAATGGCATAACTAGAGTGTTGGGATAAGATGAGGTCCAGTTGTTGGATGTGAGGAACCAATCTAGCTGCTCAAGGAGTGGGTCAGTCTGCATGTTGCTCCAAGTGTAAGCACGACCTTTGATTGGCGAGTCAATTAATTGTTGAGAGCGGATGATGTCATTAAAAGCAATCATGTCATTGGGATTACCTCCAGGTTTATTTATGCTATCTGGGCTGCGAATGTAATTAAATTCTCCAAGTAAAAGCCAATCTTCGTTGGGAGAGATATTAAGAGTATGAAGCCAGCTGGTGTAGGTCACTCCCGAATCGCCCTGACATGGGCCATATATGTTAACCAAGGTCCACTCTTGGGCCGATTGCGTGGAATGGAATTTAATTACAAAGGCGAAATCTTCCTCCATGAGAACTGTTCATGTGAAAACGACACTGTTCCAAATTGTGGAAATGCCTCCCAAAGCACCCTGGTAAGGGATGTACGCAAATTTGTCAAATATTCTTGGGCAACAAGATTTCATGAACATGTAACAAGGAAGAGTGTTACCTTAATGTTCTGATGATGTCTAGATATACGTAGAAGAGCAATAGCAACAACAACAACAACAACAACAACAACAACAACAACAACACAGGCATGTTTGGATACTCAACTTAGCTAGAGGTTAGAGTTAGTTTCTAGCTCATGACTAACCCTGAACCAACTCCATCCAAAGAGGTGTTTGCATGACAGGGTTAGATACTTAGATTGACAATAAATACACTAGGAGAACTAGCTCCAATTAGCACCTCTTGGGTTGGATAATTTTTTTGGGTGGGTTATAAATGCAACTAGCTCAAACTAACCCTCATGTTTAGATATACTTTAGGGCTATTTGATCCCGAACTAGCTCAAACTAACTCTAACCCATGGATACAACAACAGTTAATCAGCCGATAATTTGTAAGAATGCAATAAACTCCTTCTGACCCATAATATAAGATGTTAATTCATCTAATATGTGAGTATATTGGATGTTATAAGATATTATAAAAGAGTGTTGTACTACATCATTGTGCAATTGGTGTTTAGCTTCTAATATTAACTTGGTGCTTTTAGGTACATATGTCATCGGTAAAGATCCGCGCTTCGACCCTTTCTGCCTATGGGGAAATGAGATATCGATGAACCAGCTGTCGTGGTTCTAAGTCTGACAGTAGAGTGGGGGGTAGGTATGGAGAGGCAAGGTCCTAGCTATGGAGAGGTTGTAAACACAAGCGATGTACGAGTTCAGGCCCTTCTCGGAGGAAGTAAAAGCCCTACGTCTCGGAGCCCTGAGGCGGTCGAGTGGATTATGCGTATAGGTGTTACAAGAGTGCGAACCCTTCTGCCTGTGGAGGGGGTGGCTTATATAGAGTACGCCAGGACCCCTGCCCGCCCACGTAATGGAGGGTTTAAAGTATATTAAGTCTGGGGCGTTACTGGTAACGCCCCACATAAAGTGCCTTAACTATCATTAAGTCTATTCAATTACAGGCCGTTGCAGTGCAGAGTGCCTTCTGACCTTCTGGTGGTCGAGTGTATCTTCATGGTCGAGTCCTTCTGTCCAGTCGAGTGGGTTCCTCGTTGGTCGACTGGAAGGTGATCTCTTCTAAGGCTGTCCCTGGGTAGGACATTCAGGTCAGGCCTATGACCCTACCCTAGGTACATGAATCCATCATTAGCCTCCGAATGGATTGAGGCTTGAATGGGGAAGGAGTTGATGCTGTTTCCGATTGACTTTTGCATACTGGCTATGCGTCGTTCTGGATTAAGATCTTCTTTGTTGATAACGAGCAACTTTTCTTCAGTCGACTCGATCCATTCTTGTCTTTCGTCGAGTGATCTTTTAGACTTTGCTGGTTCCCGAGCGACGGATCGCAGGAAATCTCGCGTCTGACAGACCGATCTGCCGTTCGCGGATTCCACGGGATACGAAATTTGGGGGAGCGCGCGAAGCGGAACGAACCGTGGTGCTTGGACGGGACGGGACATAGACGCCTCGATCTCCGCGCCGCTTTTTCTGCCACGTATCGTGTCGATGCAACTGTTTCGGGATATGATTAGGTTGCCTGGGTCCACCTGTCATCCACTCGGAAGGGATGTTATAAATGCAACCAGCGAGGGTTTTCTGAACAGTGCTCCATTCTTTCTCTTCTGCTCTCCTCGTCTCTGCCCAACGCGCTCGCTTTCGCCCCCGCAAAGCTCTTCCTCGCGCACCTCACCGGCAGCCATGGTCAAGGAGAAGACGGCGGCGCTGGAGCGCGCAAAGAAGGCGTCGGCGATGGAGAAGGCGTCGGCGGCGGAGAAGACGAAGGGGAGATCCACCAGCCGCAGTGGGTCTTCGTCGAGATCCCGCCTGCCGAAGGGCTGGGTCCAGGGAGATTGGATCTAGTCGACCATCAGGGAGAAGGATCTCCTCGACATGGCCGACGACGGGCTGATCCCCCATGGCGCCGCAAGACTTCCAGGGAAAGAGTGGCAACCTCAGCCGGAAGAGGGTGAGTGTGTGCTCCTGGCCACTCATATTGATCGAGGATTTTCTTTGCCACCGAGCATTTTCTTTCGTGGTTTTTTGAACTTCTTTGGAGCCCAACTCCACCACTTTACTCCGAACTCCATCGCGTATCTTGCTGCGTTCGTATCCATGTGTGAGAGTTTCCTGGGCTGTCGACCGCACTTGGGCTTGTTCAAGCATATCTTCACGTGTCGTTCTCAGACCGTGAAGAAGGCGAGTCCAGGCGATGAGAAGACCCAAGTTGTCCAAATGTGCGGGGGTCTGGGAATTCAAGTGAGGAACAAGAGCACCTTCCCAACTATGACGTTTCCCGAGTCGGTCAGGGGCTGGCAGTCGACTTGGTTCTACTGCCAGAACGAGCTGACGCCGGGGCAGTCGAGTGGACTCCCCCCATTCACCATGAGTCGAGTGAACAAGCCCTCCTCTCTGAAGGTGGTTCCGGAGGAGAGGGATGATGTGAAGATGTTGATGGATCGCGTGGTGCAGTTGGTTCGGGACGGCGTGACTGGCATGGACCTTCTGGAGGTTTTCCTTCGGCGGCGGATCCAGCCTCTTCAGTTCCGGAGCCATGGCATGTGGTTGTACTGCGGGACTGAAGACGAGACTCGAGTCCACCCGGAAGCAGTCGACGACGCCACGGTGGAAAGATGGATGGTCGCGGTCACTGGGAACAAGGACAATCCTCGTGGATCCAGGAGGATTCCCCCACTCGACCATCACACCGTTCCAGATAAGGTATGTTTGCTCTGCCTTCCATCGTGTATTTGTCAAATTTGTTTCTGTATGTTCTGTGACTTGGTCGACTGATCTCTGTCTTGACGTCTTCCAGGCCCTCACCGACCTGTATTCAATGCCCAATGGAGCTCAGGCTCCGACTGAGGAGGGAGAAGCCAGCGGGGGTGAGAGCCAGGAGGAGTGGGATTCAGACGCTGCCGAAAATGACGATGATGACGACGACGATGATGAGGACGAAGAGGAGGAGGAGGAAGAGGTTGCACCACCGCGCTCGGAAAGGCGGTCGAAGCTTGTCCATGACCCTGCGACTGAACGTGGTAAGGGGGTGGCGACTGCCTCGCAGTCGACCAAACGCCCTCGGACCGCTTCTCCGGTGCCGAGTGAAAGGGCTCCGAAGCAGTCGAAGGTGGCTCTGCCGAAACCCACCAAGCTCCTGCCGAAGATGAAGGTGTCCATCCCCACCATATCCGGGTAAACATGTTACTTGAGTTCTCTTGTTTTGTATAAGCTTTATCTCTGGTTGATACTTGAGTTGGTCGACTGATTCTTTGGAACTTCAGTGCTGCAACTTCTGAGACCTCAAGCAAGGCTGACGACCATGAGATGGAGGACGCAGCAACCTCAAATCCTGGTACTGTACTCTCAATTCTGTCCTTAGTCGACTGACTCATGATTTCTAACTTTGATTCCTTTTCTGAAGCTCCACCCCATGACATTATCACCCTTCCTGAGGATGATGATGATGAGGATGAAGAACCGCTGAGGCGCAGGATGAGCAGGAAGGCGTCTACTGGTACGGCAACCCCGGATGCGACGGCGCCCGAGACTGTGGTCACGGAGGGGGAGAACCCCACTCGACACACCGTGTCTTTCGCGGTGCCGTTGACGAGTGCTCATCCCACTTCGTCGAGTGCTGCCCAACCTTCGCTCTTCACAACACATCACGTCCCAGAAGACCAGGCCAGCGCTGCTAAGGAGGCGATACGCCAAGCGGGGATTATGATGGAGCAGGTGAAGATCATCCGGGATGCAAGCCAAGCAGCTTATGACGCTAGCTCCGCCCTTCAAAGCAATGTTCAGGTCAGTCGACCACCGCCTGTTCTGTTAGGATATGCTATCAAAACTTTTTTTTTCTGAAATCCATAGCAATCACCCGGTGGGTGTGTCGAGAAAAAACTCCGTGTTAGCGGGGGCACGCTGAGTGCACCCGCTGGGTGTAGTCCCCAAGGCAAAGGTCGACTGCTGGCAGTCGGCTTTAGGCTTTATAAGTAAAGGTTGTTCATCATTCGACTTGATCGGATGGTTTCCGACTGGTCGACTGGTCGATTCTATCTTGAACAGAACTAGTGGGGGCACGCTGAGTGCACCCACTGGGTGTAGCCCCCGAGACTGTGGTCGACTGCTTGCAGTCGACGTTGAGTCTTTTTTTTTGGGTCGACTGGTCGACTCTGTCTTGAACAGAACTAGTGGGGGCACGCTGAGTGCACCCACTGGGTGTAGTCCCCGAGACTACGGTCGAATGCTTGCATTCGACTGTAGTCTTAGAAACGTATGATTTTTCCCTATCCACTCGGAAGTGAATCATCTTTGATATTTTGTCGATTGGTTCTTCGTAGAAATCTTGTGACCTTGCGGCTCGCTATACGGAACTGGAGCAGAAGCACATTCGGCTCAAGCTGGATCTGAAGCTGGTGCAGGAGAATTTGACGAAGGCGAAGGAGGAGACCAAAGGTATGTTCGGTGAGACCTCGACGACTCCTTTTTCCTTCCATTTGTTTCAAAATCTGACTTTGCTGTAACTTGCAGGCAAGGTGAGGGAGGCCCAGAAGAAGAAGGACCTTGAGCTAGCTGAGAAGACCAAGCTTGCTGACGAGAAGTTAGCTTCAGTCACCAAGCTTGAACAGGAAAATACCAATCTGAGAGCTGCTCTGGCGATTGCCTCCAAGGATGTTGACCGACTGAAGGCTGACAAGACTACCCTGACCGAGAAGATCAACCAATTGACTGGGAAGAAGAATGACCTGGAAGGCTTCCTGGGTGGTCTTGCCAAGAAGTTGTTCCTTATGCTCGAAGGTAATCTTTTTCACTCGACCAACATTTTCAACTGTGATGCTTCCATTCGACCATTGTCTTGATTCGGCGTTTTGTCCTTGCAGAATTCTGTCGGAACTTTGAAGATGAGACTAGCCAGTTGGAGCCGAACCTTGACCCTGTCAATTCTCCGGTGAATGATGAAGTTGCCATGAATGTCTTCCGACTGGAGTCTCGCGTTGCGGCTGTCGTGGACTATCTTGCAAGGCTGAAGGCCGCCACTTCTCGCATCGACTCGACGCTTTGGCCCGGGGAAACACTTCAGAATGACCTCGAGTCGTTGATGGCTCGACTAAACACGGTCCCCGATCGTGTGCAAGAGTGGAAGAAGTCCTCGGCTCGATGCGGCGCAGATGTTGCCCTGTGTCTGTCCCAAGTCCATTGCAAGGACGCGCGAAAAGAGAAGCTGGCGGCTCTCCGAGTGGCGAACACCAAGAAACACGACTTCAGGTCCTTCATGGAAACTTTCATCGCTGCTGCTACCCGGATCGCAGACGGGATCGATCTCGACGAGTTCGTTGCTCCTTCCAGCCCTCCACAGGAGGGGTAAAAAACTTTCTTTAAGCCCGACACTTTAAATTTGCCTCGGTATGCCGAGTGGAATTGTAACCGGTAAACCTTAACAGGCTTAGTGCCTGAGCACTCTCGGTTCCTTTAGGTATCGACCTAAACTTGGATTTGATGTTTCACAGCCAGGTGTCCACTGCAGTCGACTTATTCCTTAGGCGAGCGCTGGGCTGCAGCTAAGCCTCCGAGTGAGAGGTTTGCTCTTCACTCGGTAGGATTTTTATAACTTAGGCGAGCGCTGGGCTGCAGCTAAGCCCCCGAGTGAGAGGTTTGCTCTTCACTCGGTAGGATTTTTTATAACTTAGGCGAGCGCTGGGCTGCAGCTAAGCCCCCGAGTGAGAGGTTTGCTCTTCACTCGGTAGGATTTTTTATAACTTAGGCGAGCGCTGGGCTGCAGCTAAGCCCCCGAGTGAGAGGTTTGCTCTTCACTCGGTAGGATTTTTTATAACTCAGGCGAGCGCTGGGCTGCAGCTAAGCCCCCGAGTGAGAGGTTTGCTCTTCACTCGGTAGGATTTTTTATAACTTAGGCGAGCGCTGGGCTGCAGCTAAGCCCCCGAGTGAGAGGTTTGCTCTTCACTCGGTAGGATTTTCACGTTGTATTTGTGGCGAAGCTCGGGGAGAGAGTCGCAGTCTATCTGCACCTCGTCCTCTTTGCGAGTCCACATTATACTTATGGCGTAGCTCAGAGGAGAGGGTCGCAGTCGACCTACACCTCGTCCTCCTTGCAAGCGTATGTGGTACTTAGGCGAGCACTGGGCTGCAGCTAAACCTCCGAGTGGAAGTCTGGCTTACCACTCGGTATGATTTTTTATAACTTAGGCGAGTACTTGGACTGCAGCTAAGCCCCCGAGTGGAAGTCTGGCTTACCACTCGGTAGGATTTTTTATAACTTAGGCGAGTACTTGGACTGCAGCTAAGCCCCCGAGTGGAAGTCTGGCTTACCACTCGGTAGGATTTTTTATAACTTAGGCGAGCACTGGGCTGCAGCTAAGCCCCTGAGTGGAAGTCTGGCTTACCACTCGGTAGGATTTTTTAACTTAGGCAAGCACTGGGCTGCAGCTAAGCCCCCGAGTGAAAGTCTGGCTTACCACTCGGTAGGATTTCTTATAACTTAGGCGAAACGGATTCGCGGCTAAGCCTCCGAGTGGAAGTCTGGCTTACCACTCGGTAGGATTTGTACAAACTTAGGCGAAACGGATTCGCGACTAAGCCACCCACTGGGGGAAAAAGTGACAAAAATTATGAAGGAATTATGGCACTATTATTTCGAAATCCATGAACTACAGAAGTATTTTATTACAACTCATCCGAGTGGAAAACTTTTAAGTGTAAAACGGGCGGAGCAGATCCGCATTCCAAGCTCGGGGCTCTTCGATATTGTGTTCGACGTTGTAGAGACGGTATGCCCCGTTGTGGAGAACTTTAGTGATGATGAAGGGTCCTTCCCAAGAAGGAGCGAGCTTATGCTGTTTCTGCTGATCCACTCGGAGAACTAGATCTCCTTCTTGGAAGGCTCGACCCCTCACATTCCTGGCGTGAAAGCGACGCAAGTCTTGTTGATAGATGGTCAATCGGATCAGATCCATCTCCCTTTCTTCCTCTAGAAGGTCGACTGCGTCCTGATGCGCTTGCTCAGCTTCTGCTTCGTTGTAGAGTTCAACTCGAGGAGCATTATGAAGAAGATCACTCGGCAAGACTGCTTCAGCTCCATAGACCAAAAAGAATGGAGTTCTTCCAGTCGACCGATTGGGTGTGGTCCGCAAACCCCAAAGCACCGAAGGAAGTTCGTCGACCCATGCTCCAGCCGCGTGCTTGAGATCACGCATTAGTCGAGGTTTTAAACCCTTGAGGATTAAGCCATTGGCTCGCTCCGCTTGTCCATTCGACTGGGGATGAGCGACTGAAGCGTAGTCGACTCGTGTGCCTTGAGCGTTGCAGAAATCCTTGAATTCTTCTGAGTCAAAGTTTGACCCATTATCCGTAATGATGCTGTGCGGGACCCCATATCTGAACATCAACTCTCTGATGAAGGTAACTGCAGTACCGGCGTCAAGATTCTTGATTGGTTTAGCCTCAATCCACTTCGTGAACTTGTCGACTGCGGCCAGTACGTGCGTGAAACCACTTCGACCTGTTCTCAAGGGACCGACCATGTCCAACCCCCATACTGCGAACGGCCAGACGAGTGGAATGGTCTTCAGAGCTGACGCGGGCTTGTGTGACATATTGGAGTAGAACTGACATCCTTCGCACTTGTCCACTATTTCCTTTGCCATCTCATTCGCCCTTGGCCAGTAAAATCCAGCTCGGTATGCTTTGGCTACAATGGTCCGAGAGGACGCATGGTGACCACAGGTCCCCGAGTGGATATCATTAAGAATGATTCGACCTTCTTCTGGTGTTATGCATTTTTGACCCACCCCAGTCGGGCTTTCTCTATATAGCTGTCCTTTGATAACGGTAAAGGCTTTGGATCGACGGACGATCTGCCGAGCCTCTTCCTCATCCTCTGGGAGCTCTTTTCTCAGGATATATGCAATATAGGGAATTGTCCAGTCGGGAGTGACCACTAAAACCTCCATGACCAAGTCGACCACTGCTGGGACCTCAACCTCAGTCGGATCTGTGGCACTCTTGGGCTGTGGAGCTTCCTCTGTGAAGGGATCTTCTTTAACTGACGGAGTGTGTATATGCTCCAAAAACACACCACTCGGAATGGCTTCTCTTTTGGAACCTATCTTTGCCAGATCATCTGCTGCTTGATTTTTCAGTCGGGGGATGTGATGGAGCTCCAACCCCTCGAACTTCTTTTCCCGCTTCCTCACTGCATTGCAGTATCCAATCATGGCTGGGCTTCTCACGTTCCACTCCTTCATCACCTGGTTGACCACTAAATCTGAATCGCCATAAACCATCAGGCGACGGACGCCGAGTGAGATGGCCATGCGCAATCCATATAAAAGGGCCTCATACTCTGCCTCATTGTTGGAGGAATCAAAGTGAATCTGGAGCACATATCTAAGCTTATCTCCTCTGGGGGAAACCAGAACAACCCCAGCACCAGAACCATTCAGCATCTTAGAGCCATCGAAGAACATGGTCCAATGCTCCGAGTGAACTTCAGTCGGCTGCTGTTGTTCAATCCACTCGGCGAGGAAATCTGCTATTGCCTGGGACTTAATGGCTTTCTTTGCCTCAAACTTGATATCAAGGGGAAGAAGTTCGATCGCCCATTTCGCCACTCGACCAGTTGCATCTCTGTTGTGCAGAATCTCTGATAGTGGGGCGTCGCTGACGACTGTGATAGAATGATCAGAGAAATAATGAGCAACTTTCTTCGTGGTCATGTATATTCCATACACAAGCTTCTGATAATGAGGATATCTCTGCTTGGATGGAGTCAAGACTTCAGACAAATAATACACCGGGCGCTGAACTTTGAAGGCTTTTCCTTCTTCTTCCCGCTCGACCGTAAGTACTGTACTGACGACTTGTCCTGTGGCTGCAATATAAAGCAACAAAGGCTCTTTACTGATTGGAGCAGCAAGCACTGGCTGGGTGGAGAGCAGAGCTTTTAGCTCAGCAAACGCTGCATCAGCTTCTGGAGTCCACTCGAACTTGTCTGCCTTCTTCATCAATCGGTAAAGAGGTAATGCCTTTTCACCGAGTCGTGAGATGAATCGACTTAATGCGGCCAAGCATCCAGTAAGCTTCTGGACATCGTGCACTCGCACAGGGCGTTTCATTCAGAGAATAGTGCCGATCTTCTCTGGATTAGCGTCGATCCCTCGCTCGGAAACGAGAAAACCGAGTAACTTTCCACCAGGAACTCCGAACGTGCACTTCGATGGATTGAGCTTGATATCGTACCTTCTGAGGTTGGCAAATGTTTCGGCGAGGTCAGCAAGCAGGTCGGAACCTTTTCGCGACTTAACGACGATATCATCCATATACGCTTCCACATTCCGACTGATTTGAGTGAGAAGACACTTCTGAATCATACGCATAAATGTGGCTCCGGCATTCTTGAGGCCGAATGGCATGGTGATATAGCAGAAGCACCCGAATGGAGTGATGAAAGCTGTTTTTACTTCGTCGGGTCCATACAGACGAATCTGATGATACCCGGAATATGCGTCTAGAAAAGACAATCTCTCACATCCCGCGGTCGAGTCAACAATTTGATCTATGCGAGGGAGAGGAAAATGATCTTTCGGGCAGGCCCGATTGATGTGCTTGAAGTCAATGCACATGCGGAGTGATTTGTCCTTCTTGGGAACCATGACGACATTGGCGAGCCACTCGGAGTGGTATATCTCTCGGATAAATCCTGCCGCCAACAGTCGAGCCACTTCCTCACCAATAGCTTTTCTCTTCTGGACGGCGGACCGCCGAAGATGCTCTTTGACTGGTTTTGCTGATTTGTCGACTCTGAGGCGATGCTCAGCCAGTCCCCCGGGAACACCTGGCATGTCAGCTGGCTTCCATGCAAAAATGTCCCAGTTCTCACGGAGGAACTGGATGAGCGCTTCTTCCTATTTCGGGTCGAGTGTCGTGGAGATGTGGGTCGGGGCTGCATTGGGGTCGGTCGGGTGAATGTGAACAGGCTTTGTCTCACCAGACGACTAAAATGCAGACTCTGTGGCTGGTTTCTTGGATCGCAACAAATCACTCGGATCTGTGTTTTGCTTGTATTCTTCGAACTCGACCGCTGTCACCTGGGAGTCGGCAATCTTCGAGCCCTTCTGAAAGCACTCTTCTGCCTTTTTCCGATCGCCAGTGACAGTGATCACCCCTTTGGGACCTGGCATTTTCAGTTTGAGGTACACGTAACATGGTCGAGCCATGAACCGTGCGTAGGCGGGCCTCCCCAAAATGGCGTGGTACGCGCTCTGAAAATCCACAACCTCAAAGGTCAACTTTTCCTTGCGAAAATGTTTTGAGTCGCCAAAAACCACGTCCAGGGCTATTTGGCCGAGTGAGTTGGCTTTCTTCCCTGGTATGACTCCATGAAAACTCATGTTGCTGGTGCTCAGTCGGGACATCGGGATGCCCATTCCTTTCAATGTGTCTGCATACAACAAGTTCAACCCACTACCACCGTCCATCAGCACTTTTGTCAGTCGAGTGCCTTCGACAACCGGATCGACCACCAAAGCTTGCCTCCCAGGGGTGGCAATATGAGTCGGGTGATCAAATTGGTCGAATGTGATGGGTGTTTGGGACCATTTCAGGTAACTTGGTTTTGCTGGGGCAACCATATTCACCTCACGGTTAATGACTTTCAGTCGACTCTTGCTTTCCACGTCCGCGAAGATCATCAGAGTGGAGTTGATATGCGGATATTCTTCCTCACTGTCCTCTTTGTCTCCGGCCTTGTCTGACTCTTTCTCCTTGTCCTTAGACTGTTTTCCCTGAAACTGCTGGATCAGGAGTCGACACTGGCGAGTGGTGTGCTTTGGGTAAATAATGTTGCCCTCTTCATCTTTCTTCGTGTGGATGTGGCACGGCATATCCATCACGTCGTTTCCTTCTTTATCCTTTACTTTCTTAGGATTCCAGGATCCTTTTGGCTTCCCTTTGAACTTTCCCTGAGCCACGGCCAGGGCCTCTCCAGGAGCTGCTGGCTCGGCTTTCCGCTTCTGTTTCCGACTGGAATTTCCCTTCTCCGACTGACTCGGCTTATACTTGCCGCTTCGGAGTCGGTCCTCTTCCTCGCCATTGGCGTACTTGGTAGCAATCTTCATCATCCGACTCAGGGTCATGTCCCCAGTTCGACCAAACTTCAGACTCAATTCCCTGTTCTTGATGCCATCTTTGAAGGCGCAGACTGCTTGATGATTAGACACATTTTCCACAGTATGGTGCAGAGTGATCCACCTCTGAATGTACTCTCTGAGAGTCTCATTGGTCTTCTGCACACAAACTTGCAGCTCTGTCAAACTAGCTGGTCGCTTGCAGGTTCCTTCAAAAGTTCTGACGAACACTCGGAACAAATCTTCCCAAGTGTACATACTGCTAGGAGGTAACTGATTCAACCACGCCCTGGCTGAACCTTCCAGCACGAGGGGCAAATGCTTCATGGCCACCTCGTCATTCCCACCGCCAATCTGAACAGCCACTCGGTAGTCCTCAAGCCAAGTTTCAGGCTTGGACTCCCCAGTAAACTTGCTGACTCCTGTCGCCAACCTAAAATTGGGGGGAATCACTGCGGCTCTGATAGCCCTGCTAAAACACTCTGGACCAGAAACATGCACTCGACTGCTCGTGGGTGCATCTCTCTCGGGTCCCCCTCGATGGGCTCTGTTCCGGTCGACCAAGCTTTGCACGATAATGGATCGCGCGTCGAAGCCTGGTCCCCTGGGGTCGACTGGAACTCTTCGCCCCGCACTGAACTGACGCCTGTCATCCTGTCGCCGAGGAGCGTAAGACCCTTCCCTCGGAGGGGAAACGGGCACTCGACGCCTGTCATCTCGGTCGAGTCGGTCTCCATACTGATCACGCTGGTTGTCGCGTCCTTCCCGCCGCGGAGGCGATCTGGGACTGTGAGCCGACTGAACCGTATTCGCAGCGACGGATCGACTGTGAATTCTGTTGCACGACTGTGACACGGCTGAGTTCTGGTCCCCTGCTGCTTGGAGCAAATCTCTGATCTGCATCAAGCCTCTCCCAGCTTCCGACTGTGAAGGCTGGATGGACTCTGCTATACGGGTTGCGGCTGCTAAATTCTGAATTGGCGTGCGGTATACCTGAGTCGGCGGGAAGAGTCGATGTCGACTGGCTTCGGGGACTCGTTGCCGCGCGCGCTCGTCGAGTGCTCGCTGAAGGTTCTCCAGACAAGCGCGTTCAGCCACATTGGCCAAACGTGCCTCCTCCAAGGCGCGAGCCTCGGGGGTTTCTCCCGTAATGGGAGTATGCAGGGCATCCATGTTCCTGCGGCGAAGCTCTTCTCTCTGCAGAGAGTCGAGTGCCTCGGGCTGGTACTCTTCGTGGTCCTGAGCGGGGCCACCTCCACCGCCCGCTCCGCCACCATGGGCGAAGCCGGGAGGACTGCGGGGTCCGTCGACCATGAGAATTTCCGCCGCTGGATCACTGCTATCGCATTCGGATGCAGTCTCTACGGAGCCAGTCGACAGATCGAACAGGCCGTAGAGAGATTCGTCGGGCTCGATTGCCGCAACTTGTGCGATGGCCGCCTGGCGAGCCACCGCATGCTTCACCCACCGCTGAAGCCTCGACCGACCAGAGCGTTTGCGCTGGTGGGAGACCGGACGGGCGACCGATAAAGGAGTCGACCGATAGGGGGCCGACGGTTGCCGCAGCAGAACGCCGCGGACACATGCGCGAAAATGCATCGCACCGCGGACGGGGAGCGCATCAACGTCGAGTGGAGCCTCCTGGAGCCACGCGGAGTCGTCGGCGACAAAGGTGAGAGCGCCAAGACGGATCTCGCGCCCCTCGACCAAAGTACTCAGAAATACTGCAACTTCTCCACAAAATCGCTAAAACACCTGCCCCAAGGTGGGCGCCAACTGTCGTGGTTCTAAGTCTGACAGTAGAGTGGGGGGTAGGTATGGAGAGGGAAGGTCCTAGCTATGGAGAGGTTGTAAACACAAGCGATGTACGAGTTCAGGCCCTTCTCGGAGGAAGTAAAAGCCCTACGTCTCGGAGCCCTGAGGCGGTCGAGTGGATTATGCGTATAGGTGTTACAAGAGTGCGAACCCTTCTGCCTGTGGAGGGGGGTGGCTTATATAGAGTACGCCAGGACCCCTGCCCGCCCACGTAATGGAGGGTTTAAAGTATATTAAGTCTGGGGCGTTACTGGTAACGCCCCACATAAAGTGCCTTAACTATCATTAAGTCTATTCAATTACAGGCCGTTGCAGTGCAGAGTGCCTTCTGACCTTCTGGTGGTCGAGTGTATCTTCATGGTCGAGTCCTTCTGTCCAGTCGAGTGGGTTCCTCGTTGGTCGACTGGAAGGTGATCTCTTCTAAGGCTATCCCTGGGTAGGACATTCAGGTCAGGCCTATGACCCTACCCTAGGTACATGAATCCATCACCAGCATCAAGTGAGGAAGCTGATAAAGATTGTTAGTAAAATGGGTCAAAAGATGGCAATTAAACTATTTGTTTACACTTTATCCAATACAATAGTGAAATACGAGATGGTAAGTAAGAACTCTACAGCCTTCTTTTTACTGCCCATATTGAGTTGTGTTAGATGACAATGTCTGAATCTTTTTCCTTTGCAGTGGTTCCCAAAGCAGTTTACTCAAGATTCTACATGATTGGGTTGCATGCAAAGGTTAAAGTATTTCTACTAGAGCACGATGATTATCTAGATATTTTCATGCAGACCGTCAAGGATGGGCGGTCGGCCATCACAAGGGGTTGGACTAGAGTCGTGCGTGCCTTCTGCATGGAGGTGTTGGAAATATGTCCTAGAGGCAATAATAAAATGGTTATTATTATATTTCCTTGTTCATGATAATTGTCTATTGTTCATGCTATAATTGTATTAACTGGAAACCGTAATACATGTGTGAATACATGGACCACAACATGTCCCTAGTGAGCCTCTAGTTGACTAGCTCATTGATCAATAGATGGTTATGGTTTCCTAACCATGGACATAGGATGTCATTGATAACGGGATCACATCATTAGGAGAATGATGTGATGGACAAGACCCAATCCTAAGCATAGCACAAGATCGTATAGTTCGTTTGCTAAGAGCTTTTCTAATGTCAAGTATCATTTCCTTAGACCATGATATTGTGCAACTCCCGGATACCGTAGGAATGCTTTGGGTGTACCAAACGTCACAACGTAACTGGGTGGCTATAAAGTTGCACTACAGGTATCTCCGAAAGTGTCTGTTGGGTTGGCACGAATCGAGACTAGGATTTGTCACTCCGTATGACGGAGAGGTATCACTGGGCCCACTCGGTAATGCATCATCATAATGAGCTCAATGTGACTAAGTAGTTAGTCACGGGATCATGCATTACGGAACAAGTAAAGAGACTTGTCGGTAACGAGATTGAACAAGGTATAGGGATACCGACGATCGAATCTTGGGCAAGTAACATACCGATGGACAAAGGGAATTGCATACGGGATTGATTGAATCTCCGACATCGTGGTTCATCTGATGAGATCATCGTGGAACATGTGGGAGTCAACATGGGTATCCAGATCCCGCTGTTGGTTATTGGCCGGAGAGATGTCTCGGTCATGTCTGCATGGTTCCCGAACCCGTAGGGTCTACACACTTAAGGTTCGGTGACGCTAGAGTTGTTATGGGAAATATTATGTGGTTACCGAAGGTTGTTCGGAGTCCCGGATGAGATCCCGGACGTGACGAGGAACTCCAGAATGGTCCGGAGGTGAACATCGATTTATTGGGTGAAGGGTATTGGAATCCGGAATTGTTGTGGGAGTACCGGGAGACGACCAGTGTGACCGAAAGGTGTTTCGAAGGCCCCGACAAGCGTTGGGATTCATTATGGGCCAAGGGGAGGGGGCACACCAGCCCACTAAGGGGCTGTGCGCCCCTCCCAACCCCTCTCACGTAACCTGGAGAGGTGGGGGCGCCTCCCCTAGGGCAGCCGCCCCTCCCGGCTTGGGGGCAAGTTTCCTAGGGGTGGGGGCGCCCAAACCCATCTAGGGTTTCCCTTGTGGCCGCCACCCATCCCCCAGGGAACCCTAGGGCGCCTCCTCCACCTCCCTTCCCCTATATATAGTGAGGGAGAGAGAGGGCAGCCGACCCCTTCCCCTGGCGCAGCCCCTCCCTCCTCCAACACTTCCTCCTCCTCCGTAGTGCTTAGCGAAGCTCTGCCGGAGAACCACGAGCTCCATCACCACCACGCCGTCGTGCTGTCGGAGTTCTCCCTCAACTTCTCCTCTCCCCTTGCTGGATCAAGAAGGAGGAGACGTCCCCGGGCTGTACGTGTGTTGAACGCGGAGGCGCCGTCCGTTCGGTGTTAGATCGGATCTTCCGCAATTTGAATAGCCGCGAGTACGACTCCCTCATCCGCGTTCTTGTAACGCTTCCGCTTAGCAATCTTCAAAGGTATGAAGATGCTCATCCTCTCCCTCTCTTGTTGCTAGAATCTCCATAGATTGATCTTGGTGATGCGTAGAAAATTTTGAATTTCTGCTACATTCCCCAACAGGAGGAGGGCACAATATGGGCATTCCGCTTCACCTTGTTCAGCAACCAGAATGTATTCCTCCTCTTTCTTTACCGTCTTTAATAGTACAATTATACAACTGTGGTTCATCATTCTCTGTTTGGTATTTATGTAATTCTTGATATGTACCTATGAATCGAGTAATGCATTGGTTGTCTAAACCTGATGGACATGAATAGAGCTATAGCATACATTCAAATTCAAATTCAAATCTGGTACAATTGATATAGCAGCAATTAAATTACGGTGAAATTACGCTCTCTAGGTCGTTATGGTATACACGGTTGGTAAAACACAAACATTTGCGATATACACCATAATCTGAGACGGTTCACAGAGAGGAAACATGTGCAAACACGCACACAGTTGTCGTTTGCAAAGCGTGTGTGATGTTAGACAATATCACAAATGGTGCGGGCAAACTAAACGTTTGTGATAGTTGCCTTATCGTACATGATTCGTAACCATGAACTATTTCTGATGAAGTATGCATCGTAAACATTGCACCACAAAATAGCGTGTGCGGTAGTTGTCGTGTACGACGATGTTACGATGGTCCGACGTTTCGTAATGCTATCTAACACTCGTACGATGATTAGCTAATCTTCTTAATTAGTTATCGCATACGGTTTAGGAAAAGTGAATGTGTGTGATTGTATGCTTATCATACACGTTCTATAGTAGTGAACCATTTGTGATGGGTCGCGCATCGTAAACGTAGCACCACCGAATACCGACTGTGATGGCAATACGAGCACAAACGAGTAGGAGCACTATATATGCATCTTGGCTCCCTATCCCCGATGGTTTTTGGGTCGTGTGGGAAGGACCCCCCCTATCGCCCACACTCACTTGGTGACGGTTCCAAATGCCGTCGCGGAAAGGGGTTAAAAACCGTTTGTATAGCATCGACGCGTACCAGTGGGTTTCTTCTGGTCCAGAAAAAATCCACAAAAAGTTTCACTGCATTTGGACTCCGTTTGGTATTGATTTCCTGCGATGTAAAAAACAAGCAGAAAACAACAACTGGCACTGGGCACTATGTCAATAGGTTAGTACCAAAAATGATATAAAATGATTGTAAAACATCCAAGAATGATAATATAACAACATGGAACAATAAAAAATTATTGATACGTTGGAGACGTATCAGCAGCCGCCTTGGAGGAGGGGCTCCCTCCTCTAAGGGACGACACACTAAGGGGTGGGCCAACCCTAGTCGGACCAAGAATGGCTTGGGCCAATGTTAGGAGGGTCGCCCCCTTCTTGGGCCTCTTAGGCCCATGTGGCTGACATCTATAGGCCTTGCTTATAGTGGTTGGCCCAGGGCGCCTCCTACACCTCCGGGAGGTTCCAAAAAATTCCAAAGATTTTTCGGAACCTCCCACATTATTTTGTGTTCAATCCAGAACTTTTCCAATCTTCCGGTTTAACCTGGCTTTCCTCCGAAACACTTCCCATTTTTATTTCGGAACTATAAGAGGGAGGAGTAGCCAAAGGTGATTGAACTAAACAATATAAGATGGGAAAGGCCAAAGGAGGAATGGGTTAAGCTTAACACAGATGGTTCGTTTGCGGAAACAAGTGGGACTTCAAACGGTGGTAAGATTATGCGCGATCATTTTTTTCGATAAAGGAAATATGTTAATATCGCGAAGATACCAATTACTCCCAGCCTTTGCAGCAGCAAGATATCGAAAGACGCCAAGGATGCACACAACTAAGAACAAAAATAAAAAAATAGAGAAATATAAAAAGAAAGACCCCGTCACAGTGATGAAACACTCGCAACAATAACACTCTGACCACCACCAAAGACAACACATGGACTACATAAGAGATTCTTCAAAAGGGACGCCTTTAAGAAGGAAACAATGCACAAGCATTGTCGTCGCCCGATCAAGGATCTTGAGTTTTCACCCTAGAGTGAGTCCGAGATCCCAAAAACAATGCCTTCGCAAGACCATTGCCAGGTATAACCAATGAAGGCAGACCTTGGGCTTTTACCCTAGAGATCGCGGCTCGGTACTCAAGAAGCACCCTCAAAAATGGTGTCCGCCTGTGTTGCTGCCCCCTCCCGCCAAGGGCGCCGCTGCAAGTCCTCAACACCGGACACACATGAAAAAGCTTGTGCCGCCAGTCTTGAACGCAACCAAAACTCCTCTCCGCCATTACAAGTCTTCGATCGCAGCCACCATGACTTTCTTCACCACTGTCAACGCCGTGGAAATCTATACTTAGACGTGTACCATGGCACCGACAAGACATCGAAGCTTCACGCCACGCCCTCATGAAGCCTCTCTGGCTGAAGATGAGGGCGTGCCCGACCGGATCAATTCCGATCTAGATATCCAGTGACGCCATGCGCCAAAAGCTGGGTTCTCCAAGAGGAAGACCGGTACCCGTTGGTGTCTAGATCGAGGAGGCCGGCATGAAGCAGATTGAAATTATGAAGCACGAAGAATAGTAGGGCCAACCACCACAGGTCCCTCCTGGATCATGACAGTCGGATCTGGGCAGTGCCACGCCTGACAAACTCCCCCGACGCAGCCCCAAACGGCCACGACGCCGCTAACCGCCGCCACACCCATGTGAGGACGCGAGGTCAACTGCCGGTCGCCGTGATCCCGAGCCCCAGCGCGCGCCGACACACCTCCCAACATGCTACCCTATAGGACGGAAGCCGCCGCGGAGAGCGCCCCGCCGCCGCCGTCGGTCGCGCGGGCTTCGCCCGGCGGCGTTCTTCAGCGGATGTGCGACGAGAGGAGTGGTAAGAGCGGCGCTGCTGCGTGGATCGCTGGCCGCTCCCGAGTTGCCCTGGGCCGGGCGACCCGGGGCGATCCTTTTTTCGCGAAGGGGCCAACGAGGCAACGACATAAGGGCAATGTAGTGTTCAGTGCATCACAACCATTTTTTAACTCTTGGGATGCCCCTTAGTCTGAATTATTCGCTATCAAAGATGGATTTCCGCTTTCATTATATACAAAAATCAGGGAGACTTGGGCTGACGCTGAACAGTGTTGTTGGCTGCGTGATGGGTCGGCCATATCAGCTTTTGGGCTTGGGCTGGGCTCCAAGCTAACGGAACAGAACGGAACGGAGAAAGGAAAGAAGACAGCGATGACCCCAGTCTCCAACAGTTACTCAAAAAAAAAAAAAAACTCCAGTCTCCAACACAACTGTCCAAGGCAACTCCGGGGGAGGGGAACGAAACGCATCCGGCGGAGCTACCATGGCGTCGTCGCCGCAGCAAGGCCAAGGCCAGGTCCAAGGCGGCGGCGGCGGCGTCTGCCCGGCGGAGCAGTTCTGGTCGCTGCTGGACAAGGCGGACCGGCGCTTCGCCCGGGTGCGGGACCTGCCCCTCTTCGGCCGCCAGGAGCCCGCGGAGTACGGCAAGGCCTTCCGCATCTACACCCAGCTGTGGCGCATGCAGCAGGAGCACCGCCACCGCCTCCTGGACGCCGGCCTCCGCCGCTGGCAGGTCGGCGAGATCGCCGCCCGCATCGCCCACCTCTACTACTCCCAGTACCAGCGCACCTCCGACACCGCCCTCCTCTCCGAGGCCTTCGTCTTCTACCACGCCGTCCTCGACCGCGCCTACTTCCTCGACGACCACCTCGGGGCCTCCACCAAGCACCTGCGCTTCCTCGCCAGGTTCCTCCTCGTCGCGCTTATCCTCTCCCGCCGCGCGCAGACTGTACCCCGCCTCGCCGGCCAAATCCGGTCGCTCCTCGACGAATCCAAGAAGACCCTCCAGGTCCAATTCAATTCTTCTCTCTTTTGTTTCCTTCCCCGCTCCCCGATCCCGATGCAATCAGCTCGCTCTTCATTCTCCGGCTCATATTAAGAAGATGCAATGTTGCAGGAAGCTGATTACAGGGAATGGAAGCATGTCGTGCAAGAAATCACGAGGTTTCTAAAGGCTGACTCGCCCTTCATGAACAAGAGACCTCTCAGGTACAGCTATGCATTTGATCCTCCCCCGGAAACTCTTCCGACCATCCCACCTACAGTCAAGAAGCGCGGTCTGCTCTTAAGTGATGCCATCCTATGCAGCTATTATCATAACGAGGTAATGCTTCCTCGGTTTCTCGCAGTCATATGCATCGTACGCTCTTTAATTTTTACTAGCGGAACATCATGTATCTATGTGTTCCCTTCAGGTCAAATTTACCGACCTCACTCTAGACACATTCAGAATGCTTCAGTGTCTTGAATGGGAACCATGTGGTTCCTTTGCACAAAACAATGGTTACAGCGCCCATGATGAAAGCGGGCAAAATCACCCCAATCTCCTGAAAGATCTGAGAGACGCTGCGTTGCCCCCAAACCCACTGAAAACAGTTCTCTATCGCCCCTCTGTGCCACATTTCCTGAAGGTCAGTTTCTCATTTGGCATCTTGTCAACTCAATGTTTGATTTATTGTCTTTGTCCTGAATATACACACTGCTCATTGTTACTCAATGCACTGGTTTGGTCCCAGGAGAAAACCTGTGGACCAAGCTCTTCTAGATACATTTCAAATTAGGAAGTGGAAGTGTAATGTGTAAATGGCAGCCAGTGTATGTTTCTTGGAATGATCAGAAACGGGCTAGTAGGAGAATTGAAAAAAGTAGGGAATTCTGCAAGATATGTACACGATGCTACTAATTTGAAATGGACAGGGGTGCATGGAAGCTTGCTATCCATGTGCCAGAGCCATGAGTTGGTTGTGAGATCTTATGGGTTTCACCTCTAGCCTACCCCAACTTGCTTGGGACTAAAGGCTTTGTTGTTGTTGTTGTTGATGTACACGATGCTACTAACTAATCTGAATTACGTGACGAGGAAGCATGATGATGACTTGATGAGGGAAGATAATGCAACTAAACTGATTCTGTTTGTTGATTTGTTCCATTATCGATAATACCATCCTCTCCATTATCTGCCCATAAGAACCAACAGTCCTTTCTTGACTCCTTTACACCCATAGCAGTTAGGAATTCTAACCCGAAATATATTTGAGGCATAATGGTATTATTGATTCCTGGGGTGCTAAGCTATGCAAATGATGCAATAGAGAGATGATTGCTGTTGAATAGAATGGCAATGTTTGGTGCATGCCCTCTAGGGCCTCCTCTCATCCGCACCCTCCTTTTACGGTCGAACATCCAAATTCTTTTTTTCTTTCACTTCACAAGAAAATATAGTTATATGTACTCCTATGTTTACGCCATTTTATCCTAAATGAAATATTTGCCTGGATAAAAAACATTTACGGTTGAAATCCAGGTCCTTGCCACCAAATGTGAGGAGCTCCCATTGAATACTATGATGTTGATATACCTTTCGGCTGCAGGTTGGTGCCCTAGGCTTGTAGAACTAAAATGTTATCAGCTGTGTGTTAGGGAGTCGTTCTAGTTAGCGTTCAAATATGATAATTTCTTTCAGGCGAGGTGGGATCCTCTGGACTTGGTCCCGATACAAGCGAGAGGGTTGTGAACAGCTTTAGTCAGTTTGACATATCTAATACGAGGGCCATCACTTCAAAGGAAGATAAAGAACCATGTCTTTGGTTAGGTTGCCGTGAAGGCGAAGGTATTTTTTTATATTCTGAGTTCATTCGATTATGTGTCTCTAATGCAGTACATAACTAGTTTTACAATGCTGAATTCATGCGATTATATGTTCAATATCTCTGATGCGGTACAGAACTATTTTGATGGCATAGGGTTGTTTGAAGTTGCCTTTATACAGACTTAAGTATGTATATGTGTTTTTCAAAAGAAGTGTATTGTTTCTGATACATGTTCAACATCTAGGCTCAAACTGCATACACCCTTGTGATCTGATCCCGTTTACAAGGAGACCTCTCTTTTTGGTGATTGACAGTAACATCAGCTATGCATTTAAGGCAGGTTTGTTTACTCTCTTTTTTTTGCTGCCATATCTATTATTCTGGCTAGTGAATACCGAATATATATTCTTAGTGGAAGTGGAGTATCCATGATCGGTGGATGCTTCATGCGGAATATTGTATTGCTTCCTTGAGATAAAAGCAGAGGTTATTATTGGGCCCGTATGCACATAGACAAGCTTATATTTGTAATACTCCCTCCGATACATATTAATTGTCACTCACTTAGGACAACTTTAGTACAAAGTTCTACTAAGTGAGCGACAATTAATATGGATCGGAGGGAGTAACATTTTAAAGTTCTGTTCAGATTTGGTGCTTTTCGCAGCATCCTGGCAAGACATGTATTTTATACTTATCTAAATGGCATTCTATGGTTCTTGTTTTCATATTCACAGGGCTTTTGCCATATGGCTCTTATTGTGGAACAAAGTTCCTGATGCATTTTTTTGTTTGACATCAAGTTCCTTCTGCATTTTCTTATTCTACAATTCACTCCTCCTTTTCTCGTTCTCTTTCTTTTTTTGTTAGACTCTCATATTTGTAATCTTGAAGGGGAGCCTTGGCGCAGTGGTAAAGCTGCTGCCTTGTAACCATGAGGTCACGGGTTCAAGTCCTGGAAACAGCCTCTTACAGAAATGTAGGGAAAGGCTGCGTACTATAGACCCAAAGTGGTCGGACCCTTCCCCGACCCTGCGCAAGCGGGAGCTACATGCACCGGGCTGCCCTTCTCATATTTGTAATCTTACCCTCTAATCTTAAATGAAAAGACAGAGCACCTGTGCCTTTTGCCCGTAAAAAATTATGTTTCTTTATTTCTTTTTATTATTATAATGTGATATGCTAGTCCTTTTTGTTCCATCAGTGATTTTGTCAATGCTAATTGTTGTATTTAATCACTGCAGTCAATTCATCGGGCTGAAAAAGGGGAGACAGCTGCCATGTTACTTTCTCCAAGCTCCCGATCTTGCGCTGTAGGATTCAGTGGGGACTCTACTCGGCAGAGTGGTAGTCAATTTACTATGTTCCTCACAGCTCCATTGCAAGCTTTCTGCTTTCTGATCGGCAATAATGGGCTGGACATTATTGACAAGGTTGTGTTTTTATTTTGTGACAAATTTCTTATTCCTGCCGGCACTACATTTTGCAGTCTGAGAATTGATATGAACTTTTTTGTGTAGGATTATAACAAAGCCGAGGAGCTACTATCCTTGTCATTGAATGAATGGGCCATGACTTTGGTTGCTTCGTCTTCACTTGACCCCGTCTGGGTTGAAGTTTTAGGCGATCCACTCCTGAGGCGGCTGCTTCTCAGGTTACCTAGCTTGTCAATCTGTGATACTACTATTCCCCGCTCCAGTTCCAGTCCTGGGGAACAACAACTCAACCGAAACCTTGGTAGTAAGTTCATTTGGGTTGTTTCTTGCAGGTTTATCTTCTGCCGAGCCACTGTTTCGCTGTTCAAAGCGAGCAACGATAAGGCGGAATGCCTGCCAAGCTGCGTGCCTCCATTGCCGGAGTCGGTTGGGGGAGAAAGCATGCTGTCGCAATGCTGTGTGATGCGAGTGGCATCTTTCTTTGGCGCCGCTGACCAATTCTCGTTCGCCGAGGTTACTACATGGCCTGACATTGATGAGCCCACCAGCAGTGGAGGTGCCGACAAAGAGTTATGAGGAGAAGATCCATCGGCCGTATCATGGATCCGTTTCTCCTCGGAGCCGCTCTTGAGATTTCTTCCTCCTGAACTGCTAGTAACAGTTGTTGATTTGTGACCTCCCGTGGAACAAAGCGAAAGTTATAGCACATTCACCCCAGTGTGACATTAGTGAAATTTGACTAGAGAATAAAACCCGAGTACTTGATTGATCTCGTAAAATCGAATGGTGAGAGTTGCAACTGAATTTTGATGTCGGGAGCAAAATGATCGAATCTGCAGAAGTGGCCAGAAAACGACAGGCCAATGCAAACTGCAAGATCTTTGGAAAAGCAGCGTACGTACAGTACATGTTAAGCCATGAAAGGTACTGTAAATGGGATTCAGGTCTGGACCTTTTTCCTTTTTTTGGTTTTGGATTGTCATCAACAAATGGAAGTAGTGGCAATGTGGCCGTGGAATGCGCCCCATCTCCAGCCAACCATCCTCGACTTTGGTTGTCAGCGTTGTTGAGTGCACCGTTGCGGCAGTGTCGATCGTTGTTGACCTGAAGAACCCTTGAAGAGCAGAATCACGACTCCCCGAGCTCGCACGACACTTTTCACCTTTTATTACTTCGACGTCTTAGGGCATCTCTATAGCTGATCCGCAAATTTGCTCAGGCAATGTCCGCGGACACTGATGCGGAAGCTGCCCATTCAGCATTGTCCGCATATATTTCAACCATTGTTTTAACTAAATGGACGGAATTCATGCAAACACGACGGAATTACTAGAAAAAAAAACCATGAACCCTATACAGGACAACCACCTCGTAAGCGTGGCCGTCGTGCCCCGCGCAGTCATCACCGTTGGAACGGCGCCGGAGGGCCACAACAGCCTTGTCCGACGATTGCCTGCCGCTTCTGGAGGAGGCGGAGCGAGGGCCACTGCCGATGTAGCCTTCGGAGCCCTGGGGGCCTTCCCACGACCAGGTTGGCGGAGCAGTCGCTAAGAAATCACTCCTTGCTGATCTTGGCGAGCTCGCCGTCAAGGCGGCAGCGGCGCCAGGGCGGCCGTCTCCGTGGTGATGACGGAGCGGTCGAGCGCCCACGTGGCAGCGAGGTCAGTGTCCTTGCGGACCCATTCCGGCACCACGTCACTCTTGGCAAACACAGATCGACGACCGACATTGCGCCGGTCGTACCTCACCTGCTGCCTCGTCGCACGCTCCGCCTCGGACACGACGGCCCTCAAGCCCGAGGCACCGTCGTAACCGCCTCCTTTGAGGTAGTGGAGGAGGTGGGTCCCCGCCTTCGTGATCGCGGGCGGCAGCTCCTCCTTGACAGCGCGACGGTGGTGGCATGGTGGCGACAAGGGCCCGTCAATGCACGTCCCGACTTGTCCTTGACCCGGCATTAGATCTGTAGGTTGCGGTTCTGCGGGGGCGATGACGACTCGTCCTTGACGCGGTGTCCGATCTGGACGTTGTGGTTGCGCTCGTGCGAGGCCGACTCACCCTTGACTAGCCGGAGTGGGGACACCGACTCGTGCTTCACGCGGTGGCGCGGTGGGGACGGTGGCTCCTCCTTGATGCGCCCCAGCGATGGTGGCGACGGGCCCATGTGACGAAGCGAACGTACCGTCATTATCTTGATCTGACGGACGAATTCTTCGTCCGTCACAGTGGCCCCTGAGAGGAGATCATGATCTCCTCCTTGCCGGAGGAGGCGGGCGTCCTCGATATCGAAGGGCCTGGAGAGCGAGGACGACATCGCCAAGAACCACCGGACGGAGAGCTTCCACGCGCTTCGCCTGCCGGCGCGGATCACCATGACTTCGGCATCGTTGCTGGGCTCGAAGAGGAGGAGGGGATCAGGCACGGTGAGTGGGGGGAGGTGCTAGTGGAGGGGGGTGCGCCTTTGTGCGTCGCTGGCGCACAGCTTAAATGGCCGCCGTCAGGCCAGCCGAAGGGGTGGTCAACCCGCTTCAATGCGGCACAACGGCCAGTGTTGGTTCTCGGGACGCGAAATCCGCATTGAAGCGGCGACTCCCGATAGGCCATGTCCGTCAGCGCCGCCCTCCCGTCCGGTCAAATTGCAGCATCAATGACGGTCGCTACATTGAAGCGGCACGGACGTTCAACGGGAAGGATGAGAAGGACACAGGACATCACCATTTTCGTGTCAGCCCTTCCCCTTATGGTCGACGGTGTGGTTGTACCCCCCTGTGTAGGTGTCGGCGGTCGGGGGCGTCATCGTAGGAGTTGGAGCCGCCGCCGGTGACGTCCGAGTCGTCGCTGGAATAGATTTGGCTCATCCACCTCCGGAGCAGGCGGTCCTGCTGCTTTGCATGTTGTGCCGCCTCCGCTGTTGCCTGATGACCCACAAGTATAGGCGATCTATCATAGTCCTTTCAATAAGTAAGAGTGTCGAACCCAACGAGGAGCAGAAGGAAATGACAAGCGGTTTTCAATAAGGTATTCTCTGCAAGCACTGAAATTATCGGTAACAGATAGTTTTGTGATAAGATAATTCGTAACGGGTAACAAGTAACAAAAGTAACTAAGGTGCAGCAAGGTGGCCCAATCCTTTTCGCAGCAAAGGACAAGCCTGGACAAACTCTTATATAAAGCAAAGCATTCCCGAGGACACATGGGAATTATCGTCAAGTTAGTTTTCATCATGCTCATATGATTCGCGTTTGTTACTTTGATAATTTGATATGTGGGTGGACCGGTGCTTGGGTGCTGCCCTTCCTTGGACAAGCCTCCCACTTATGATTAACCCCTCTCGCAAGCATCCACAACTACGAAAGAAGAATTAAGGTAAACCTAACCATAGTATGAAACATATGGATCCAAATCAGCCCCTTACAAAGCAACACATAAACTAGGGTTTAAGCTTCTGTCACTCTAGCAACCCATCATCTACTTATTACTTCCCAATGCCTTCCCCTAGGCCCAAATCATGGAGAAGTGTCATGTAGTCGACGTTCACATAAAACCACTAGAGGAGAGACAACACACATCTCATCAAAATATCGAACGAATACCAAATTCAGATGATTACTTGTAACAAGACTTCTCCCATGTCCTCAGGAACAAATGTAACTACTCACAAATCATATTCACATTCATAATCAGAGGGGTACTGAATAGCATTAAGGATCTGAACATATGATCTTCCACCGAATAAACCAACTAGCATCAACTACAAGGAGTAATCAACACTACTAGCAACCCACAGGTACCAATCTAAGGTTTTGAGACAAAGATCGGATACAAGAGATGAACTAGGGTTTGAAAGGAGATGGTGCTGGTGAAGAGGTTGATGGAGATTGACCCCCTCTCAATGAGAGGATCGATGGTGATGACGATGGCGGTGATTTCCCCCTCCTAGAGGGATGTTTCCCCGGCAGAGCTCCGCCGGAGCACTAGATAGGTCCTGCCCAGGTTCCGCCTTGAGATGGCGGCGCTTTGTCCCAAAAGCTTCCTTATGGTTTTTTCCAGGGAAAAAGACACCATATAGCAGAAGATGGACGTCGGGGGCCTGCCAGGTGGCCCACGAGGCAGGGGGGGCGCGCCCAGGGGGTAGGGCGCGCCCTCCACCCTCTTGGATGACTGGTGGCCCCCCTCTGGTGATTTCTTCGCCCACTATTTTTAATATATTCCAAAACTGATCATCGTGGAGTTTCAGGACTTTTGGAGTTGTGCAGAATAGGTCTCTAATATTTGCTCCTTTTCCAGCCCAAAATTCCAGCTACCGGCTTTCTCCCTCTTCATGTAAACCTTATAAAATAAGAGAGAAAAGACATAAGTATTGTGATATAATGTGTAGTAACAGCCCATAATGCAATAAATATTGATATAAAAGCATGATGCAAAGTGGACGTATCAACTCCCCCAAGCTTAGACCTCGCTTGTCCTCAAGCGGAAGCCGATATTGAAAAATATGTCCACATGTTTAGAGATAGAGGTGTCGATAAAATAAAATACGGACACGAGGGCATCATAATCATCGTTAGAACAACAACATATATTGTCATATGATTTCTTATGCTTAAGTAACAATCTATTCACAATGTAAAGTATGAATCAGAAACTTCATTGAAAACTAACAAACTATGATCTCAGTCATTGAAGCAATTGCAATTTATCATAACATCGGAAAGAGTCAATATAAGAGCTTTTCAGCAAGTCCACATACTCAACTATCATCTAATCTTTCACAACTGCTAACACTCACGTGATACTTATGGGTACAAAGTTTCAATCGGACATAGAGAAAGATAGGGCTTATAGTTTCGCCTCCCGACCTTTTACCTCAAGGGTAATGTCAACAAAAATACTTTATGAGAACCTACATCTGAGTGGATACACACACACACACACACACACACACACACACACACACACACACACACAGATATATATATATATATATATATATATATATATATATATATATATATATATATATATTGCCAAAGGACAAAGTGTAAAAAGGAAAGGTGAAGATCACCATGACTCTTGTATAAGGTTAGAAGGTAAAAATAAAAGATAGGTCCTTCGCAGAGGGAAGCAGAGGTTGTCATGCGCTTTTATTGTTGGATGCACAAAGTCTTAATGCAAAAGAACGTCACTTTATATTGCCACTTGTGATAAGGACCTTTATCATGCAGTCTGTCGCTTTTACTTCTTTCATATCATAAACTCGTATAAACCTTATTTTCTTCAAAATAATATATCATACATATTTAGAGAGCAATTTTTATTGCTTGCATCGATGACAACTTACTTGAAGGATCTTACTCAATCCATAGGTAGGTATGGTGGACTCTCATGGCAAAACTGGGTTTAGGGATGTTTGGAAGCACAAGTAGTATCTCTACTTGGTGCAAAGAATTTGGGTAGCATGAGGGGGAAATGCAAGCTCAACATGTTAGATGATCCATGACAATATAACTTATTCGGATATAAGAAAACATAACCCATTCCGTTGTCTTCCTTGTCCAACATCAACTTTTTAGCATGTCATATTTTAATGAGTGCTCACAATCATAGGAGATGTCCAAGATAGTATATTTATATGTGAAAACCTCTCCTTCTTTATTACTTTCTATTAATTGCAACGATGACCAAAACTATATTTGTCAACTCTCAACAACTTTTATTCATCATACTTTTATATGTGAAGTCATTACTCTCCATAAGATCAATATGATCCTTTTATTTCTTTTTGTTCTTTCTTTAATTCCCTCAAGATCATAGCAAGATAGCAAAAGCCCTCAACTCAAAACTACTCTTTATTATATATAGCTCACGGACTCGATTACATAAATAGAGATCAAAACAAAAATCAAAGCTAGATCATACTAAAACTTTATTCTACTAGATCAAGATATAATCAAAAGGATCAAACTAAGAAAAACGATAAAGATAGAGGTGTGAAGGGGATACGATACTGGGGCACCTCCCCCAAGCTTGGCAGTTGCCAAGGGGAGTGCCCATACCCCATGCATTTATGTCTCTTTCTTCGGAGGTGGTGATGTGATATTCTTGGCGATGATGCCCTTTAGGATATGATTCTCGTCCTCGACCTTATTAACTTGCTGCTTAAGATCCATTATTTCCTTACGGAGTTTACCCGTGACGATTAAAGCTCCATTCACCCATGGATGTTTCATAACTGCGGGAGAAAAGGCAACACTCTTTTTCATATTTTCATAAGAAAGAAATCTAGCATTGGGAGGGATGACCGAATTTGGAATTGTTGAGCTCTGAAGTTCCTCCATCATGAATCTGACTTGGAGACGAGAGGTAACTTCTTGATCCTCCTCCATGGCATCCACCCTTTTCAAGTCAGCCTCCATCTCTTCCTCCGTTAATGGCCCATAGTGATCAGCATTGCTGTTTGCTCTTAGCCCCGGTGTCGGATGAGATACCCGACTCTCCCCGACTGACTCTTGAGAAGACATCTTGCTCTAAATCTGCTGCAGAAACAGCTCGAAACAAAAACAGAGGATTTTGTCGTGGTACGGTGGTCAAAACCTTCGGGAGATTATATAATGAATTTTTACCGACCAAAACAAGTATTGTGCGAGAAAACGGAGTCCGGAGGGCACACAAGGTGGCCACGAGGCAGGAGGCGCACCCAGGGGGTAGGGCGCGCTCTCCACCCTCGTGGATGCCTCATATCTCTTTCGGACTGCTTTTAATTTTCCTAATTTTTTAAATATTCCAAAACAAAGAGAAATTGCTATTTGAACAGTTTTGGAGTCGGTTTACTTACCATACCACATACCTATTCCTTTTAGGAGTCTAAAACATTCTGGAAAGTATACCTTATGTACTCCTCCGGGGTTACGGTGTTAATAACATTGGTTTCAACATTTATGGGATTACCTGAGATATAATGTTTGATTCTTTGACTGTTTACCACCTTCGGATTTGTGCCTTCGGCGTTGTTGATTTTTATGGCACCGGAACGATAGACCTCCTTGATAATGTAAGGACATTCCCATTTAGAGAGAAGTTTTCCTGCAAAAAATCTTAAACGAGAGTTGCATAGCAAAACATAATCACCTACATTAAACTCATGTTTCTGTATCCTTTTGTCATGCCACCTTTTAACTTTTTTTTAAACAACTTGGCATTCTCATAGGCTTGGGTTCTCCATTCATCAAGCGAGCTAATGTCAAATAACCTCTTCTCGTCGGCAAGTTTGAAATCATAATTGAGCTCTTTAATAGCCCAATACACCTTATGTTCTAGTTCAAGAGGTAAGTGACATGCCTTTCCATAAACCATTTTATACGGAGACATACCCATAGGATTCTTATAAGAAGTTCTATAAGCCCATAATGCATCATCAAGTTTCTTCGACCAATGCTTTCTAGATCTATTAACAGTCTTTTGCAAAATCAATTCTACTTGACCACTAGACTAAGGATGATATGGAGATGCAATTCTATGATTAACATCATACTTAGCAAGCATTTTACGAAAAGCACCATGAATAAAATGTGAACGATCATCAGTCATTAAGTATCTAGGGACTCCAAACCTCAGAAAAATAACTTCTTTAAGCATCTTAATAGGAATGTTATGATCAGCACTACTAGTTGGAATAGCTTCTACCCACTTAGTAACATAATCAACATCAACTAAAATATGTGTATACCCATTGGAGGAAGGAAAAGGTCCCATATAATCGAAGCCCCAAACATCAAATGGTACAATAACAAGTGAATAATTCATAGGCATTTCCTGACGTCTACTAATATTACCAACTCTTTGACATTCATCGCAAGACAAGACAAACTTACGGGCATCTTTGAAAAGAGTAGGCCAATAAAAACAGGATTGCAATACCTTATGTGCAGTTCTATCTCCAGCGTGGTGTCCCCCGTAAGCCTCGGAGTGACAGTTGCGTAGGATCTGTTCCTATTCATGCTCAGTTACACAACGTCTAATAACACCATCTACTCCTTCTTTATAAAGGTGTGGGTCATCCCAAAAGTAATGTCTTAAATCATAGAAAAACTTTTTCTTTTGCTGGTATGTGAAACTAGGTGGTATAAATTTAGCGACAATGTAATTAGCATAATCAGCATGCCATGGAGCAGTATGAGAAGCATTTATGACAGCTAATTGTTCATCAGGAAAACCATCATCAATAGGTAGTGGGTCATCAAGAACATTTTCTAACCTAGACAAGTTGTCTACAACGGGGTTCTCGGCTCCCTTTCTATCAATAATATGCAAATCAAAATCTTGTAGCAAGAGAACCCATCTAATAAGTCTAGGTTTAGCATCTTTCGTTTCCATAAGATATTTAATAGCAGCATGATCAGTGTGAACAGTTACTTTGGAATCAACAATATAAGATCTGAACTTATCACAAGCAAATACGATTGCTAAAAAATCTTTTTCAGTAGTAGCATAATTTCTCTGGGCACTGTCTAGAGTTTTACTAGCATATTGGATAACATTTAATTTCTTATCAACTCTTTGTCCTAGAACATCACATACAGCATAATCACTAGCATCACACATAATTTCAAAAGGTAAATTCCAATCAGGTGGCTGAACAATAGGTGCAGAAATCAAGGCTTTCTTAAGTATTTCAAATGCTTCTACACAATCATCATCAAAAACAAAAGGAACATCTTTTTGCAAGAGATTAGTGAGAGGCCTAGAAATTTTAGAGAAGTCTTTAACAAACCTTCTATAGAAACCAGCATGACCAAGGAAACTTCTTGTACCTTTGATATCTTTAGGACACGACATCTTTTCAATAGCATCTACTTTAGCTTTATCAACTTCAATACCTCTTTCAGAAATTTTATGCCCCAAGACAATACCTTCATTAACCATAAAGTGGCACTTCTCCCAATTCAAGACAAGATTAGTTTCTTCGCATCTCTGCAAAACTTGATTAAGGTTGCTTAATCAATCATCAAAAGAAGTTCCGTAAACGGAGAAATCATCCATAAAAACCTCAACAATCTTTTCACAAAGTCAGAGAATATAGCAGTCATACATCTTTGAAAGGTAGCAGGTGCATTGCATGAACCAAAAGGCATACGTCTATAAGCAAAGGTACCAAAAGGGCATGTAAAAGTGGTCTTTTCCTGATCCTCTTTCGACACAGATATTTGAGAGAAACCAGAATAACCATCCTGATCCTCTTTCTAGCATTTGATCAATAAAAGGTAGAGGGTAATGATCTTTTCTAGTAGCTTTATTTAATTTGCGGAAATCAATTACCATTCTATAACCTGTAACAATTCTTTGTGGGATCAATTCATCCTTATCATTAGGAACAACAGTAATACCTCCCTTCTTAGGGACACAATGAACAGGACTTACCCACTGACTATCAGCAATAGGATAAATGATACCTGCCTCCAGAAGCTTTAGTATTTCATTTCTTACCACTTCTTTCATCTTAGGATTTAACCGTTGTTGATGATCGACAACTGGTTTAGCATCTTTCTCCAGTTTTATTTTGTGCTGGCATAGCGTGGGACTAATGCCCTTAAGATCATCAAGACTATATCTAATAGCAGCACTGTAATTCTTCAGAGTTCAATAATTTCTCTTCTTCATGCTCTGAAAGGTTAGCACTAATAATAACAGGATATATCTTCTTTTCATCGAGATAAGCATATTTAAGAGTATCAGGTAATTGTTTAAGCTCAAACACGGGATCTCCCTTGGGTGGAGGAGGATCTCCGAGAATTTCTACAGGCAAGTTGTGTTTCAAAATAGGTCCTTGCTTAAAGAATACTTCATCAATTTCCCTTCTTACATTCACAAACATATCATTTTCATGGTCGAGCAAATACTAAAGGATCATTAGGAGGCATGGCAATAGAAGCAAGACCAATAATTTCATCCTTGCTAGGCAATTCTTTATCATGGGGTTGTCTACAAAATTTAGCAAAATTAAAAACATGAGACATATCCCCTAAGCCAACAGTAACAATATCCTTTTTGCAGTCTATCTTAGCATTAACAGTATTCAAGAAGGGTATACCAAATATAATGGGACAAAAGTCATCTTGTAGGGAACCAAGAACAAGAAATCAGTAGGATATTTAATTTTCCCACACAAGACTTCAACATCTCTAACAATCCCAATTAGTGAAATAGTGTCTCTATTGGCAAGCTTAATAGTAACATCAATATCTTCTATCTCAGGAGATGCAATATCATGCATAATTTCTTTGTATAAGGAATTAGGCATTGCACTCACACTAGCACCCATATCAAATAAGCCATGATAGCAATGATCTCCTATTTTAACAGAAACAACAGACATGCCAACAACAGGTTTATGTTTATTTTTAGTATCGAGTTTAGCAATTCTAGCAGCTTCATCATAGAAATAAATAACATGCCCATCAATATTATCGACCAAGAGATCTTTAACCATAGCAATACTAGGTTCAAGTTTAATTTGCTCATGGGGTGTAGGTGTTCTAGTATTACTCTTACAAACCACAGTTGAAGCTTTAGCATGATCTTTTATTCAAACAGGAAAAAGTGGTTTCCCAATATAAGCAGTAGGAACAATAGGATCAACACTATAAGTAATAGTTTTTTCTTCAACTTTAATGGGTTCTACTACCTTTACTTCAATGGGAGGATGATACTTAAACCACTTCTACTTAGAGAGGTCAACATGAGTAGCAAATGATTCACAGAAAGAAGCGACTATCTCAGAGTCAAGTCCATATTTAGTGCTAAATTCACGAAAAGCATCTGTATCCATAAAATATTTAACACAATCAAACTTAGGGGTTATACCTGACTCCTTACCTTCTTGAGTTCCCAATCTTCAGAGTTGCATTTAATTCTTTCCAATAAATCCCATTGCAATTCGATAGTCTTCATCATGAAAGAACCAGTACAAGAAGTATCGAGTATGGAGCGATCATTATGAGAAGTCGAGCATAATTTTTTTGAATAATAATTTCTCTTGAAAGCTCATGATTGGGGCATGAATATAACATTGACTTAAGCCTCCCCCAAGCTTGAGTGATACTTTCTCCTTCACAAGGACAAAAATCATATATATAATTACAATCACGATGAACCAGATGCATAGGATAAAACTTCTGATGAAATTCCAATTTCAATCGGTTGTAGTTCCATGATCCAATATCATCACATAGCCTATACCATGTCAATGCCTTTCCCTTCAAAGATAAAGGGAAGAACTTCTTCTTGACAACATCCTCAGGCATACCTGCAAGCTTAAATAATCCACAAACTTCATCCACATAGATTAGGTGCATATCAGGATGTAATGTTCCATCTCTTGTATAGGGATTAGCTAGCAGTTTCTCTATCATACCCGAAGGAATTTCAAAGTAAATATTTTCCATAGGTTCAGTAGGTTGAGGAGAAACTCTTTGCACTTCTGGTCGGGGTGAAGATACCCCGAACGAGCCCCTCAAAGAATTATTTTTCATAGTAACAAGTGACAGTAAATTTCAGCACACTATATAAATGTTTCCTTACCAAATTCCACTTACCAAAGGCGTTTCACTCCCCAGCAACGGTGCCAGAAAAGAGTCTTGATGACCCACAAGTATAGGGGATCTATTGTAGCCTTTTCGATAAGTAAGAGTGTCGAACCCAATGAGGAGCAGAAGGAAATGACAAGCAGTTTTCAGTAAGGTATTCTCTGCAAGCACTGAAATTATCGGTAACAGATAGTTTTGTGATAAGATAATTCGTAACGGGTAACAAGTAACAAAAGTAACTAAGGTGCAGCAAGGTGGACCAATCCTTTTTGTAGCAAAGGACAAGCTTAGACAAACTCTTATATAAAGCAAAGCACTCCCGAGGACACACGGGAATTATCGTCAAGCTAGTTTTTCATCATGCTCATATGATTCGCGTTCGTTACTTTGATAATTTGACATGTGGGTGGACCGGTGCTTGGGTGCTGCCCTTCCTTGGACAAGCCTCCCACTTATGATTAACCCCTCTCGCAAGCATCCACATCTACGAAAGAGAATTAAGGTAAACCTAACCATAGCATGAAACATATGGATCCAAATCAGCCCCTTACGAAGCAATGCATAAACTAGGGTTTAAGCTTTTGTCACTCAAGCAACCCATCATCTACTTATTACTTCCCAATGACTTCCCCTAGGCCCAAATCATGGGGAAGTGTCATGTAGTCGACGTTCACATAAAACCACTAGAGGAGAGACAGCATACATCTCATCAAAATATCGAACGAATACCAAATTCACATGATTATTTGTAACAAGACTTCTCCCATGTCCTCAGGAACGAACGTAACTACTCACGAATCATATTCATGTTCATAATTAGAGGGGTACTGAATAGAATTAAGGATCTGAACATATGATCTTCCACCAAATAAACCAACTAGCATCAACTACAAGGAGTAATCAACACTACTAGCAACCCACAAGTACCAATCTAAGGTTTTGAGATAAAGATCGGATACAAGAGATGAACTAGGGTTTGAGAGGAGATGGTGCTGGTGAAGATGTTGATGGATATTGACCCCCTCTCGATGAGAGGATCGATGGTGATGATGATGGTGGTGATTTCCCCCTCCCGGAGGGATGTTTCCCCGACAAAACAGCTCTGCCGGAGCCCTAGATTGGTCCTGCCCAGGTTCCGCCTCGAGATGTCGGCGCTTCATCCCAAAAGCTTTCTTATGATTTTTTCTAGGGCAAAAGACACCATATAGCAGAAGATGGACGTCGGGGGCCTGCCAGGTGGCCCACGAGGCAGGGGGCGCGCCCTCGACCCTCCTGGATGACTGGTGGCCCCCTCTGGTGCTTTCTTCGCCCAATATTTTTAATATATTCCAAAACTGATCATCGTGGAGTTTCAGGACTTTGGAGTTGTGCAGAATAGGTCTCTAATATTTGCTCCTTTTCCAGCCCAATTCCAGCTGCCGGCATTCTCCCTCTTCATGTAAACCTTATAAAATAAGAGAGAAAAGGCATAAGTATTGTGATATAATGTGTAGTAACAGCCCATAATGCAATAAATATTGATATAAAGGCATGATGCAAAATGGACCTATCATTGCCTCGCTCTCCGACAGCTCGACGACGAGACAGAGCGTTTTGGCATTCTTGCGGCGGAACTCGCCACGCATCCGTCTCCACCGTCACCAAGGAGCGGCGGAGGACCGGCGCGAGGAGCGTGTCCTTGAGGTCCACACGTGCGAGCGCTCGACGTGTGGCCATCGCCTCTCCCGCCGCCGCCTTCCGCTCGTGGCGTATTACCAGTGCCTCATATTCGAGCGTGCTCGTCCGCGCCGACGTGGGCACAAGGACCCAATAGTGTTGGGGTACGCCATTTGGAGTAGATTGAGCTTGCAGTGGTGGGCAGCATACGTGGAGCTGCGTGACGGGCGGGAGGGCATGGAACCGGAGCTGCCACTGCCACCCTTGATCATCCGCGACCGCCTCAAAGCAATGCGGAGGGAAATCTCCTGCACATCGTCCAGCTCCGCATCATGCAACTGGCTTGCCCACTCGTTGGAGCTGGCACTACTGCCTTTCCTGACCAATGATTGGAAGTGGGGTGTGCTGGATGTGGAGGAGAGAGAGAGGAGTGAACTAATTGACTTGGGTCTAGGATTCATTTGGAAAGGGCTATTTGTTGGGGTCTAGGATTCATCTCAAGAGGGCTATTTGTTGGAGCCAGACCGATGATGGACACGCCCGAGCATCTCCATACCCGCCCTAGATTTGGTCTAGATATAACGTGTGTCGGTCAGTCCATCACCCGAGCGCATAGGATCGATGTGAGAAGTCCGTCTGCATCACGGAGTTTGGGGAGCCGGCTGTAGATGCTCTTCTAGAGGGGGGATAACATGTGTTCAAGGACCCTTGAGACTAGCCACAGTGGGAGTAACTTCGGCAGTAACATCGTCCAACTCAGCAAATTTGCTTATGTGGCAATGAGATAATGAGGAAAGAGGTAGTTTCAGTAACTTAGCTAGTTACTGTAACATCACATGCCCCAATACAATATGAGTCTATAACATAATAAATGAACATTTGCATGACACCACACTTATGTTACTACCCACTATGAAGGTTGTCGGTGTCAAAACCGGCGGATCTCGGGTAGGGGGTCCCGAACTGTGCGTCTAGGTGGATGGTAACAGGAGACAAGGGACACGATGTTTTACCCAGGTTCGGGCCCTCTTGATGGAGGTAAAACCCTACGCCCTGCTTGATTAATATTGATGATGTGTATTACAAGAGTGGATCTACCACGAGATCAAGGAGGCTAAACCCTAGAAGCTAGCCTATGGTATGATTGTTGTAATGGATGTTGTGTCCTACGGACTAAAACCCTCCGGTTTATATAGACACCGGAGAGGGCTAGGGTTACACAGAGTCGGTTACAATGGTAGGAGATCTACATATCCGTATTGCCAAGCTTGCCTTCCACTCAAAGGAAAGTCCCATCCGGACACGGGACGGAGTCTTCAATCTTGTATCTTCGTAGTCTTGGAGTCCGGCGGACGATGATAGTCCGGCTGTCCGGACACCCCCTAGTCCAGGACTCCCTCAGTAGCCCCTGAACCTGGCTTCAATGACGATAAGTCCGGCGCGCATAATGTTCGGCATTGCAAGGCGGGTTCCTCCTCCGAATAATCCATAGAAGATCGTGAACACCAGGATAGTGTCCGGCTCTGCAAAATAATTTCCACATTCCACTGTAGAGAGAATAATATGTACACAGGTTAAATCTGCTGACGTATCTTGTAGCGTGACGTCACGCCACTACCAAGTCCTTACTTGAATCGTTTTTTATTATACCACCTTAGCGCGTTTAGCGAAGCAGTTTCCTTGGCACGTCTTGTCGAAGCAGAGATCGTGTTCCCCTTATTCCGGGATTCTCATCAATACGGATGTGGGTAACCCAACCGCGCCATTGATGGTGGCGCTTGGGAGATAAGCGAGTTTTACTAGGCTGGTGGGGACACATAGTCTTCGTCCACCTATATATAAGGGGATAAGGATCCACCTTTTCACCTACGCCTTCTTCCTCCTTTGCCTATCCATCTTTGCGCACTCTCGAGCTCCAGCGCCCAAGTCCGTGCATCTTGTCTCAACCTTCTCCGACCATGTCCGGAGCGGGAGGTAAATGGTTGGCCTCCACCGTTAAGGAGGTGCACATCGCCAAACTGCGCACCGTCGGATACCTTTCCGGCGACATTGCGCACCGGCTGCCCGACAAGGGGCAGCTCATCCCCACCCCCAGGCCCCATGAGAGGGTCGTTTTCCTTCCCCACTTCCTCCGCGGACTGGGCTTTCCACTTCACCCTTTTGTCCAGGGGCTCATGTTCTACTACGGCCTAGATTTCCATGATCTGGCACCGAACTTCATCCTCAACATCTCGGCGTTTATCGTCGTGTGCGAGGCCTTCCTCTGCATCCAGCCCCACTTCGGCTTGTGGCTCAAGACCTTCAACGTCAAGCCGAAGGTAGTGAAGGGCACGCAGGCGGAGTGCGGAGGCGCCATGTTGGGCAAGATGCCCAACGTCCTCTGGTTCGAAGGGGCCTTCGTGGAGTCCGTCAAGGGGTGGCAGTCGGGGTGGTTCTACATCACCGAGCCGCGCGACCCTAAGTGGGCGGCGGCCCCCAAGTTCAGATCTGGTATCCCTGTGCAGCTCACCTCCTGGAAAGAGAAGGGCTTGCTATGGGGTAGTTCGAAGGAGCTGACGGGACTCCAAGCCTGTATCCAGAAGCTGGTGAACAAGAAGCTCAGGCTGGTTAATGTGGTCCAAGTCATGCTCGTCCGCCGGATTCTCCCATGCCAAGAACGGGCATTCAACCTGTGGGAGTTTGATCCGGCACAGCACCAGGCGCTGAGCGGGCTCTTCAACACGACGTACGAAGGTGCCTGGAGGGTGCTTTTTAAGGGCGCCGAAGCCCCCGCATCCGCGACGGAAGATCGCGGATTTCACTCGCAGCATCCAGCTGACGAGGTAAGTGATTCTACCCCTTTACGGGACACTTGTTGTTAATAGTTTGACCCTAAGAGGGTTTCAATCTCCCTTTTCCTTTGACAGGAATGGATGAAGAAGGCCGAGCAGCTCATCTGCCCGGCTCCCATGCTAGAAGACCCAGCGGACGCCCGTCTAGCGGGGCTGCTGGTTTCGGCACCGCACGTGGTGCCGGAGAAGAAGGCCAAGAAGGTGGCCACGGGCACTCGAAAGAGTTCCCGTTTTCAGGTGTCCGACGACTCCGAGGCGGATTCCTCCCCGAAGATGAGGAGGAGGAAGAAGACTCTCTCCCAGAGGAGGGAGAGAGAAAGAGGAAGGCCTCCCCAACAGGGGAGGCCGAAGGGTCCAAGAGGGGAAGAACTATTCCCCCGGACAGCTCCGCCAACACCAACATTGGCGATGAAGAGTGGCCCTCAAGGGCCAGGCCTCCGGCGAGATCGTAAGTATCCGGATTCCCGAATGATCTGCAATTTCTTTTCATGTCACATAGTGTCCTTCTAATGCCGCATACTGCCCGCAGTCCGGCCGACGATGATCTCCCCGCTTCATCGAGCGGGTTGTTGGCTCCGTCAGATGTGGATTCCATTTCGACTGCCTCCACCCCTCGCGCCGCTGAGGACGCCGAGGTGGGATCCCAGGAGAGGACCCATTAGGAGGAGGCTCCGGAGGCGCCGCAAGGCAGCCTCCCGGACTTTGCGCCGGACTCTACGCCGGAACCTGCAGTGGTTCCAGAGTCCGGCAGGCGGCCCCTTCACAAGAAGGGCAAGACCGTGACACCGGCGGCCCCCGTCCAACCGGAGGCGCCGGACAACTTGTTGGAGGCGCTCAAAGGCGCTTCCATCGAGGAAGAACACCGCACTATCATGAGTGCGGTGATTCAGAAGGTTCAGCTCGCCAAGAGCGGGCTGACCGAAGCCTGCAGCAGCCTTCTAATAGGCTTTGAGGTAAGAAGTTAAAATTATGTAATGTAATACTGCATAGACAATAGCCCCTGATGCTCGGTTCGGTGTTCGGAAAGAAAAGCCGGACCGAGGATATAAAGAAGATATACGCAGGGTTGCTAAAAATTATGTCAATATGGGTTTGCAGGCTGCGCTGCTGACCTCTGCCGCACTGACTGCAGAGGTCGGTGCACTGAAGCAGGATCTTGAGCGGTCCGAGCAAGAGCTCGGCCGTGCCAAGAAGCAGCTCGAGGACAAAGAAGGTGAGTAACACCACTTTGAAAATTTACCTTACAGAAAAGGATTTAGGTTGCAATAAAAATTACAAGGATAACGTGGGTACTGCAGGGGCCACTAACAAGGTGGCAACCCTGAAGGAGGCTGTGTCCGCGGCCGAACGCAATGCGGCCGCGGAACGGGCAGAGCGAGAGAAGCAGGAGGCGCGGGTGGCGGTAGTGCGGCAAGAGCTCCAGGCTCTCATGGAAAAGCATGAGAGTTTGGAGCGCGACTCAAAGACTCGAGAGTCCGAGCTTGCCTCGGCTCTCGAAAGTGCCGAAGCCGCCAAGGCCGAGGAGCATAAGGCCCTTCAGGAGGTTGAGGATGTGAAGAAAATGGCAGCGGGTAAGGCATTTTTCATGCAAAGCAAGCATGTTAATGTAAACTACCTGACACTTACCTGAATTCGGAGCTCTCCAGGGGCGTTTGCAGATCTGCCTCGCAGTGTATCCGATGCCGCCGCATTCTACCGTGGCGAGGAGGGGAGCTCAACGGAGAAGGTCTTCTGGTCTCAGTACGCTGAGGCCGGCCTTCCGGTGCCCCCTAGCGACCAGCTGAAGCAGCAGGTCGAGCTCCACAAGGTAGCCGAGCAGGCCATGAAGGGCCTCATAGTCCGGCTGTGGCCTGGAGAGGCCATGCCTGGGAGCTACTTCGGCCTCGTGCGGCGGCTGGTGGATGCGTGCCCCTTGTTGGAGGTCGTCAAGCGTTCCGCCTGTATTGAAGGTGCTCGTTGGGCCCTTGCCCGCGCAAAGGTGCACTGGGGCAGGCTGGATGCGGAGAAGCTTATCACTAACGCGCCGCCAGCGGGCAAGGAGTATCGTACGCCCAAGATGTACTATAAGACTGTCCTGAAGGGTGCCCGCAAGATTGCGGATGAGTGCCCCAGAGATGTAATTATTGAGTAGACTCGCTATGTATTATCCTGTGCGCTGAAAACTTTGTTCATATGCGCTAAGCAATGCTTGTTTGATTTAAAATATTACCTTCTGTGCGGCCGTTTATAAAATCTGAGAGATGGCAAGTCGTCGGCTTCAGCCCCCAAGCCACGAGTGCTGGGGTGTTCGGGATAAACTTGAGCACTCTTGTTCCCATTATTGGGTCCATTTAGGGAGGCGCTCAACACAACGAACAAGGCAACCGTACTTATAATGCTTGAACACTCTCACTTAGCCATAGAATTCTATAATTTTAAATTTCGGCGAAGCCCCTGGTATTCGGAAGACCGAGTTGGGGGCGCTATCCACGCCTTGGCCGAACATTATCCGGTTCTTCGCTTGACGCGGCATAAGTCTTTAAGGACTCGAAAAGACCTCTCGGACAGCGACCAGTCTCTCGCCTTATCATGACAGTCAGTTTTAGCTTTCTCCACTGAGGCGCTCGCCCAGCTCAACCAGGGCGCAATCGCAGTGGTTCTCCCAGTGCCACCTTAGCCGACAGAACGGAACGTAAGGTACCAAAACGTGGGAGCCGGGAAACCCAACTATTGACCCAAGACATGATTCGGAGCCGATTTATATAATGCTATAAGTTCGGGGTGTCGCACTTGTGAAAGTGTTCGGACTTATCACACCATAATGCGGGGAACATAAGCCCCTGGTGTATTCGGCCGTACCAAAATATACGGGTGCAAGATGTCATTAGTGAACATATGTGTAAAGTAATGCAATAACAGGCAAAAAGTGATGCGTTATTTATTCAAGGGATTCCGCTATGAGTGCGGAATGATACAAATAGTGCGGTAAGCAAGGGATTGGACTAATTAAACATGTCCCCCTCCAGGGGTGGGCTGCGTACTGGTGTATATAATCAAATTTAATGCTCGTAATGGAGACCACCTGAGTGTTCGTCGCAGCCTTCTTCCCTCCCTGGCTGTTGCATCGTGAGTTCGGCGGGTTCACCGCCGGGCAGGGTCTCTGGTGAACGGAGTCCTGTGTTACAAAGAAGGAAAATAATAAAAAAGAGCGACACACTTGTGAGCCTCGAGCCGCACTCTGGGTCTGTTGTGGTCGTGCCCCTCCCCTAGGCCCATGGTATCTCCAGAGCGTAATGATGTACGCGGAGGGTTGGTCTTGCAATTATGCAAGGGCTGGGGTTGGGGCCGCATTGCTACGCGTGCTCGGATCGTGCCAGGTGGTCTTGGTTGATGTTGCTTCGGGCGCGTTTGGCCGTATCCGGCCGTTTAACGGCCGGACTCGAAAATTGCCTTAGAAGGCTGCTCTGTACTTCTTCCGCGAGAGCCGCTGTGTGTTCCTCCGTTGGAGGGAGCGTTCCGTATTTCCGTTGACCGTGATGACTCCACGAGGGCCTGGCATCTTGAGCTTGAGGTATGCGTAATGCGGCACCACGTTGAACTTTGCGAATGCGGTTCGTCCGAGCAGAGCATGATAGCCGCTGCGGAACGGGACTATGTCGAAGATTCACTCCTCGCTTCGAAAATTGTCCGGGGATCCGAAGACCACTTCCAGTGTGACTGAGCCTGTACGATTGGCCTCAACACCTGGTATGACGCCTTTGAAGGTCGTCTTTGTAGGTTTAATCCTTGAGGGGTCTATGCCCATCTTGCGCACTGTATCCTGATAAAGCAGGTTCAGGCTACTGCCGCCGTCCATCAGGACTCTCGTGAGGTGAAATCCATCGACGATTGGGTCTAAAACCAATGCAGCGAATCCGCCATGGCGGATACTGGTCGGATGGTCTCTTCGATCGAAAGTGATCGGGCAAGAGGACCATGGATTGAACTTAGGGGCGACTGGCTCCATCGCATATACGCCCCTTAGTGCACGCTTCCGCTCCCTCTTGGGTATATGGGTTGCGTATATCATGTTTACCGTCCGCACTTGTGGGGGGAAACCCTTCTGTCCTCTACTGTTCGGCGGTCGGGTCTCTTCCTCGTCGTCACTGTGCAGCTCCTTGTCATTGTTTTCAGCAATTAACTTGCCTGCCTGCTTGAATACCCAACAATCTCTGTTGGTGTGATTAGCTGGCTTTTAGGGGGTGCCATGTATCTGGCATGAGCGGTCGAGTATTCGGTCCAAATTGGACGGACCCGGAGTGGTTCTTTTGAACGGCTTCTTCCGCTGACCGGGTTTAGAGCCTCGGAATCCGGCATTGACTGTTGTATCCTCATTGTTGTCGCCGTTAACGTGGCGTTTGTTTTTGCTTCGACGCGACCTGCCGTTGCGGTCCTTAGTATCCGGACTGCCAGCATTTTTACTGAGGTTGTTGCTGTGAGCTAGCCAGCTATCCTCTCCCGCACAGAAGTGGGTCATTAATGACGTGAGGGCTGCCATGGATTTCGGCTTTTCCTGTCCTAGGTGCCGGGCTAGCCATTCGTCGTGGATGTTATGTTTGAAGGCTGCGAGGGCTTCTGCATCCGGACAGTCGACGATTTGATTTTTCTTTGTTAAGAACCGTGTCCAGAATTGCCTGGCCGATTCGTCTGGCTGCTGGATTATGTGGCTTAGGTCATCGGTGTCTGGTGGCCGCACATATGCGCCCTGGAAGTTGTCGAGGAATGCGGCTTCTAGGTCCTCCCAACACCCAATTGACTCTGCGGGCAGGCTGTTAAGCCAATGCCGAGCTGGTCCTTTAAGCTTGAGCGGGAGGTATTTGATGGCGTGGAGATCGTCACCGCGGGCCATATGGATGTGAAGGAGATAATCTTCGATCCAAACCACGGGGTCTGTCGTGCCATCATAGGATTCAATGTTTACGGGTTTAAACCCTTCAGGGATTTGATGATCCATTACTTCGTCAGTGAAGCATAGCGGGTGTGCGGCGCCTCTGTATTGAGCAATGTCACGACGTAGCTCAAGGGAGCGTTGTCTGCTGTGTTCGGCCCTGCCGGAGTTGTTGTATCCGGCTCGACGGTATTCGTCGTGGGTCGTGGGGCGCCCACGTGATCCATAGATAGATCTGGATTGTCTTGCCTTATCCTCCAATATGTCCCGCAAGTCCGGCGCGTTCCCTCGTGGCTTCATACTTTTTGAGCGATGCCGGGGTACGGTCTTGATGGAAGGCCTGGATGCCTCTCTATCGCGACCACGGGGTGGTCGGTCGGCCGTATTGTGCGCTGGTGATGAAGGTATGTATGCTTCCTCCTCTAATCGGGGGAGCAACTTGAGTTTTGGGTAGCTTTTGGAGGGGCGAATTCATACTCTTCGGCCGCGAGGACCTCGGTCCATCTGTCGGCCAGCAGGTCTTGATCAGCTTGAAGCTGCTGCTGCTTTTTCTTTAGGCTATTTGCTGTGGCCATTAGCCTGCGTTTGAAACGCTCTTGTTCGACGGGATCCTCGGGCACGACGAATTCGTCGTCGTTGAGGCTTGCCTCGTCTCCGGAGGGAGGTATGTAATTATCATCCTCGACCTCTTCGTCTGCCGCTCTCTTGTGAGGGCTTGCTTCTGCATCCTCCTGCGCTGAATCTTGCTGGAGGGGATTGTCTTCGGCACTTTCTGGGGTGTTATTATCTCCTGTGCCGGAATCTCCATTCTTGCTGTGGCGGGATTTAGAGCGGCGCCGCTGACGTTGGCGCTTGGGCTGTTTCTTTAAGGAATCTGCCTCTGCTGCTTCTTCGCCGTCCCCATCTTTTGGGGTGTCCACCATGTATATGTCATATGACGAGGTGGTCTTCCAGTGCCCTGTAGGCGCTGGTTCTTGTTCGTCTCCGGCATCATCGTTCATACCATCGATGTCTTCGGAGTCATAGTCTAGCATGTCGGTTAAATCGTCGACAGTGGCTACAAAGTGGGTGGTGGGTGGGGCTTGAATTTCTTCTCGTCCGCATCCCAACCATCCTGGCCATAATCCGGCCAGGGCTCTCCGGATAGTGAGAGATGCTTCAGCGAATTTAAGATGTCGCCAAAGGGTGAGTGCTGAAAGATGTCAGCAGCGGTGAACTCCATGATCGGCGCCCAATCGGATTTGATTGGCAGGGGCGTAGGAGGTTCGGAGTCCGGCAGGGAGTCCGGCACCTCGGAGTCACGAGCTTTATAGGGGACAAGGTCAGTGTTCGGCTCCATCGCCGTGGAAGTCGCAGCTCCCGAGGAGGTGTCCAACCATCCGTCCTCGATCTGCGCGATCGGCTCCGGACTATGGGTCGGAGCGGATTCGTGTGCGGCCTCCAAGGTGCTGTCCGGCGGCAGAGTTAGATCATGCCCATCGTGACAGTGCGGCACGCTCGGTTGCGGATCGGATCCATCGAAGATCAAGTCTCCGCAGATGTCCGCCGTGAAATTTAGGCTTCCAAATCTGACCTGACGGCCAGGGGCGTAGCTTTCGATCTGCTCCAGATGGCCAAGTGAATTAGCCCGCAGTGCGAAGCCACCGAATACGAAGATCTGTCCGGGGAGAAAAGTCTCACCCTGGACGGCGTTATTGTTTGAAGAAGCCATCGAGCCTATCTGTGACGACATAGAGGAACTCTCAATGAAAGCACCAATGTCGGTGTCAAAACCGGCGGATCTCGGGTAGGGGGTCCCGAACTGTGCGTCTAGGCGGATGGTAACAGGAGACAAGGGACACGATGTTTTACCCAGGTTCGGGCCCTCTTGATGGAGGTAAAACCCTACGTCCTGCTTGATTAATATTGATAATGTGTATTACAAGAGTGGATCTACCACGAGATCAAGGAGGCTAAACCCTAGAAGCTAGCCTATGGTATGATTGTTGTAATGGATGTTGTGTCCTACGGACTAAAACCCTCCGGTTTATATAGACACCGGAGAGGGCTAGGGTTACACAGAGTCGGTTACAATGGTAGGAGATCTACATATCCGTATTGCCAAGCTTGCCTTCCACGCCAAGGAAAGTCCCATCCGGACACGGGACGGAGTCTTCAATCTTGTATCTTCATAGTCTTGGAGTCCGGCGAACGATGATAGTCCAGCTGTCCGGACACCCCCTAGTCCAGGACTCCCTCAAAGGTAGTAAGAGCAACTCCAACGGGGCGACCCATTTCGTCCGCTGGCGTCCGTTTGGGTCGGCGTGGACACAAAAGGTGGCCCAACGCGCTGACCCAAACGGACGCGCGTCCGCTTGGCGTCAGCATGGCGACCCATTCCCGACCCAATTTTGAGTCGGATTTGCGTCCGCGCGGACATGTGACGGATGCGCGCGCGCCTACGCCTCTCCCCGCCAGTCGGTGGCAGCCACCACCATTTCCCCCAATTTCCGTCAAAAACCCTCCCACCCGCGCGCGCTCCCGCCCCGCAGCCCCCATGGACGACGACCTCGACGCCGCCGCCGGCCTTGCCTCCTTCGGCATGACGACCGCCCCCTCCGGCAAAGGCAAGCCTCGTGCCCCGCGCAAGACCGCCGTCGCGTCCAAGCCAAAGAAGGCGCTGACGCCCGAACAACGGGTAAGGGAGTCGGCCAAGAGGAAGGGCCGGAGGCACGCCGCGGACGCGAGGGATGAAGCCGTCGCGGATGCCGCCGTCGCCGCCGCCGCGCAGCAGGAGGTCACCAACACCCGCGTCGCGGCGGCAACGAGGGAGACACTCTACATGCTAGAGTTAAACTCTAGCCAGCACAGCCTCGTGAACGCCGTCGTCTCCGCGACCAGCACCGGCTCATCGGCGTTCCCTCGGATGGTGCTGCCCGACTCGCCCCGCGCGTCGGCTTGCACCCCGATGTCCGGCTTCCACGTGTACCCGCAGGCCTCCCGCCTCTCCGGGGAGTGCTCACCCGACGTGAGCGTGGTGGCGCCTTCCACGCCCGCGCCTGCGCCCGCGTCCATCGACCTCAACGCCATACCGGTGGTCGGTGGCTCGTCATCCGTGTCGCCAAGGAAGAGGCCGTGGTTCGAGAAGATGCAGGCCGACATGCTCAAGTTCACCGACGAGTGACCGCGAGCGCCTTCCTTTTCTGTATGCCGGCTTGTGTGCTGGCATGACCATGAGGCCGCGATGGCATGGTCGAACTCAAGTCGCACCCTTTTTTGTGTGCTGGCATGTGTGCCGGCCGCTGGCGAGTGCGCCAGCGCGAACTGTGTGGTGATATGTTTTGAAGCCGGCAATGTACGCCGGCGCTGGCATGGTGCCGGCATGAGACATGGCCGCTGGATGATCTATGCGCCGCGGGCCTTTTTAAAAAATTAAGTGCGGACATGAAAATGGGTCGGCGTGTTGGACGGACGGCCGACCCAAATGCAAAACAGGGCGGACGCCGGGCTGACGGCCGACCCAAACGAACAAAAAACGGATAAAATGCGCTGTCCGATTGGGTCGGCCGTTGAAATTGCTATAATATAGTCTAGGGATATGTGTACGTTACTCTCCACTATGAAGAGTCTAAGTAAGCTTACATTGATCACCGGACAAGCAAGGGTCTACCAGCAAGCAAAGCATGCCGGTCCAACAGAACTGGAAACAATACGGTCATATCTTTGGCTTTTCCCCTGCATTCCAAGGGACAAGGGGCCCTACCTTTCGTTCATTCGTAGGGGGTGAAGGAGAACGAAGTATTTCTCCTTCCTATGATCGTATCTAGCCTGATAGGTGTCTAGGTTCCGATTTTCTTCTCTTCCCTGTCAAATATCGCCTCTTGAGTAGTACATCCAGCTCAAAAAAAATATCGCCTCTTGGATTCGTGACAGCGAAACACAGAGTACGATGTCAGTCGCGAACATTTGTTGTAGTAGTGGTTAATAACAATAACGAAAGATCAACTATTCAACTCGATACCAAGCTCAGCTCGTAACCCGTAATCAAAGAACCGTCTTCGCACTCTTCATCAACCCAGAAACGCATCGAACAAATTCGCTGTGGGAAACACGCATCAAACACTTTCCTGATTCTGTATTCTACAATTCCTCCCGACATCTGTAATCCCCCAAATCAATTTGTACACCATCTTATTACCACCTGCGTTGTACAACATCAAGTAATCACGCCTTGGGTCCGATTCCCTAGGCGCAGGCGCAGGGGTTGTCGACCACGACGAGGTCGTCCCCGTCCACGTCGCCGCTGCGGAACGCGAGGTACCCGGCCGCGAGCCCGAGCACCACGGCGATGAACACCCCGCCGTTGAACGACATGACGGCGAGCATGAGGAGGTACCCTATGCCCGCGTTGACCCCGAAGAGCGCCGCCGTGGCCACCCGCGCCGGCCAGCGCCCGCCCAGGAAGGCGGCGGAGCCCGGCGCGAGCAGCGGGGCCCTCGCGTCGGAGCCGGCGGGCGGGGGGAGGGGGTCCGCCTTGGCGCCGGCGAGGAGCTTGACGCGGATCCGGAAGGCCTCGAGGTACTGGTAGAAGGCGGCGGCGAGGAAGAGCGCCAGGAGGGAGAGGAGGTAGCCCGTCCACGCGGACGTGCGCCAGCCGTCGAACAGGATCGTGGCGGACGTGCCCCAGTAGAAGGTCATGTGCATCATCGTGGCCGGCGGGCAGGGGTCGCGGGCGGCGAGGGTGGGGTTTGGGATTTCGACGCGGTGGGGGAGGAGGGACGCCGCTGGACGGGGAAGGGGCGGGCGGAAAGGGAAAGGAAGGACGAGGATTTCCGGCGAAGCGACCGGTGGGATTTTAAAGGGCCGGCCTTTGTTGGCGAGCCGCGGCTTTGGGGCACGGGGTTCCGATGTATTTACGTTCCGCGCCATTGGAGAGAATGTAACGGAGGTTGGGCTTCCCGGCACGTTACATCTTGTCTCGCTGGGGTTTTACACTTTTACTGGAGTAAATTCTTTACAGGAGATCCTTGACAGCAAGCAATTTTCAACACAATTATTGTTAAGATACTAAGCGTTTTTCTGTTACGTTTAATTCAGATTCGTCACGACTTTACTCACATGCCAAAATCACACACAATAGACTTTGCATATGCCCCCTAACACATGTCAACAGAGAGATATTCAGAACATATGAGTTTCATTGTGTGTGAAGATGACGCAGCCGTTCATCGTAGAGGGGGTAGGATGGTCGGTCGTTGAAGATGTAATCGAACTTGAGCGAACAATCACGCTCATCAGAGACCTTATCGCCCCTTTTTTTTTTCATCTAGTGTAGATCATCAATTGACGCAATCTCACAGGCATGCTCTTCGGTACAGCTGTCCACATGACTATTTCTCAATTAGAGAGAAATGAGACGGTGAAATTGGCATCCGGTGAAAGAAATATTTGAAAACAGAAAATTGCGTTTACAATGAGCTCGAGTATTAATTGTCACGTACTCCTTTGGACTTTATTCACGCAATGCACGCAGTGAATGAGTGAGGTGCATGTTGGACTCTCATTTAATGCTACAAGGACCTTATGTTGGTGTTTTCTACTCAACAATCAACGCGGAACTAAAGTTATACACATGACATGTACAATTCGAATGGGCTTTTGAAAACTTTTACTGATATGTTCAGATATAGTTAGTTTTTTTTTGTGGGGTAGATATAGTAAGATTTAATGGGACAATACTTGTAAATTCTACTTATGTACACTAATGTAAGACATTTTGCAATTCAATTAGTGTACACAGTAACATTTCTCCCTCCTCAATCGGAAGAAGTATCAAGTCTTGAGATTTCCCCGCTACCAGGTCCATTGTTTCCCATTCTTGAAATACTGTGTCGGGTTCGAGCTTTTTAATTGGTTTTTTTAGGATCGAGCTATTTAATTGCGTGGTAGCTTGACTTTTTGGATATGTATATACTCTTTTAAAACATTTTTTAATATGATACGGCGGGTCAAAATTGCGAAACCCCGAACCGGCTGGCAGTAGGCGCGAAACTTGCCTTCCGCGCGTCGTGACGTGACAACGTGCGAACGGAATCGTGGGCAAGCGACGGAAAAGGGCGCCCAAAAGTCTACACCAGCGAACGAGACCGGTAGGCGTCGGCCACAGGGGCAGAAACGTAATTAGCCGGCAAGGCCTGCCCAATGAAGCACCTCACCGGGTAGTACTCGCGCGGCAGGGGCGCAGGCAGTACATGCGCGCGACCTGTACTGCAGTTGTACTCCGTCCCGCGGCAAGGGCAGGGCAGGCGCGCGCTCGGCCGGCCGCGCGGTGGGTGTGGAGGTGGCGTGTCCGCAACAGGCAAACGGTTCGTTTTTTCCGTTTACCCCGTTGCAGTGCGCCGTTTTTTTTAGGGGAGTGCGCCGTTTTCTTCCGTTCCTGTTTAATGTTTAATCTGGATACCCAGAACTCGAATCAGGATGTTTTTCAGTGGAGTGTCAATTCCCCAACAACAGTCTTCTTCATTGGTTCAACGGAAGGTGTAGGTAGGTAACCCCTCCCGCTCTCCTCTCCGCGCCGGCGGCCACTCCGGCGCCGGCGTCCACCTCCCCCCGCCGTCGGCCGCCACTCCGGCACCGGCGTCCACCTTCCTCCTCCGCGCTCATGGCTTCGGGCTCGCGCAGTCCCCCTTCGGTGTCGTCGGCGTTTCCCAGGGACAGGGTGTCGGGCCTGGGTCTCTCGGTCTCCCGAGGGTCGGCGGGTTCGTCCTCGGCGGCGAGAGGGCCGGCCGAGCGGGCTGCGCCGGTTGTGGATGGGCCTGCGGCGGGCTGGTGCCGACCTGGTCCTTCGCGGAAGGCCATGTGGCGTCGGCGTCGCGCGCTCCGGCGCCAGCAGGAGGCTGGCGCCCCTCGCAGATCTGGGTCGCCTAGGTCGCCTTCGTCGTCCGAGCTGCGTCAAATTCCGCCGGACCTCCAGGGTCTCTGCTTTCGTTCTTTTGAAGAAGGCCACCGGCGTCAGGACTGCAGCAATCCTCCGCTGTGCATCCGTTGTGGAGGCGCGAGTCATGTCTCGTCTCAGTGTCTGGAGCCGCGCAGTCCCATCTCTGCGGAGGAGCTCCGCCGCATTGTCATTGCCAGGGTGGCCAGGAGGGAGTCGGCTCCGCGGCAGCCACCAGCCATTCGGAGGAGATTGACGGAGCCTGGGCAGAGCGCGCCGGTGGTGCCGCTCTCGCCCGTTGCGCCCAATCCCATTCCAATGGTCTCGGTGGCGGCGCCTTCGCCGTCTTCCTCGGAGATTTGTGTGCTGCAGAGGATGGAGGACATGGATGACCTCGAACGCTGCCTACAGCTTGCGGTGGTGATGTACGTGGGCGGAGCGAGACCGCCGGTGTCCTGTGAGGATGCGGCGGAGGCGATTGCTGCGCAGTTGAGTATTCCCAGGTTCAGATTTTCGGTTCACAAATTTCACCCGGAGGACTTCCTGGTGGTTTTTGCGGCGCACCAGTTCAGAAACTTGGCGTTGGCTGCACCTTCGATTGAGCATCAGGGAGTCAAGTTCTTCATCAAGCCGTGGCTCAGGCAGGCTCAAGCAACTTCGCGGCTGATGAGGGTTCAGGTGGATATCATGATTGAGGGGGTGCCTTCCCATGCCTGGTCGCAGCGCACGGCGGCGGAGATTTTGGGTAACGCTTGCTTGATTGAGAGTCTGGCACCGAAGACGGAGAGCAGGGAGGATCTGCCGCTCTTCAAGCTGCGGGCTTGGTGCGTAGACCCTGATGAGGTGCCGGTCTTCCGTAGGCTTTGGGTGCCGGAGCCGGTGGAGGTTGTGCTTGACCCGGCGGCGAGAAGGCCCTCTTTCCGCCAGCTCCTGGAGTATCCTACGCTGGTGCATATTGGGAGGACGCACGATTTCTCTCCGCCGGAGCTCTGGCGTCTGGGTCAGACGAAGGGAGTGGGCAGAGTGGATTGCCAGACAGTTCCCATGGATCGCAGTTTGGAGGTGACTGGGTGGTACAGCCATGGTCGCGTGGGGTCAGAGATAACCGAGGTGCAGGTCGTGATATGCAAAGTCCGGCGACTGGCGGGGCCGGCGGTGGGACGGGGAGATCCTACCGTGCTGTGTTGGAAGGCAGGGTGGGGCCCTCGGATTGGAGGCTTCCGCACATGGGCACAGGGGCGCGGGCCGTCGTGGTGGGACAGGGTGGTAGCTTTACGACCACGACCGAGAGGATCCCGAGGCTTTCTGTTTTGCCGAGGACCCAGCCGTGCATTCTGGCCACCAGGGGGCGCCACGTGGCGAGCTGGTTGCCTCTGAGCCGTTGGCAAAGGCTGGGATTCCAGACACTTTGGCTTTTGCAGCGGATCAGGATCGGGTTGTGAGCCAGGATCAGGACGGTCTGGTGTCGGGATCAGGGCTGGCAGCTGAGCAGGTTACTACCAATCAGAAAATGGCTGTGGAGGGGGAACTGCATGTGGTCTCGTCCACGGTCGAGAAGAATCTGGCGGGGCCCAGCCTGCGGGAACACGAGGCGGCTTTGGGTGCGGTGCTGCCAGTCGGGCAGGATCCAGTGCGGCCGGAGACTATGCAGTCCAGCCCAACTCTGGTGGGGGAGCACGTGGAGGAGCCGCAGAGTATCGAAGCCCAGCAAATTGAGGTGGTGGGCCGCGAGCAGCGATCGTCCAATGGATGGGCACCTGTCGCGGATCTACTGCAAATTGCTATGCCTGGCCAGCCTATGAGCGATGCCGAGGATGTCCCCACCTCGATTGCTATGGCCATGCAGCCGGACGTGGAGGGGTCTCGCACTGTGGATGATTTGACCACGTACAATGCATGCGATGGTGTGGAGCTTCTTGGCTTGGTACACGGAGACAAAAATGCTTGCAACGCGAGGGGTGCAATGGATGATTGTCTTTCCAACAAGGAGAAGCTGGCACTGTGCAACATCAAGACCTTTTGTGCGGGGTTCCTCAAAAAATTGGCCCCACCGTTGCTCAAGGAATTCGAGGGACTCAGGGGGGTGAAGCCAGGACAGGACCCGTTCACGCCCAGGCGCACTACTAGATCGTTGGGAGTCGGAGGGCCGCGCAAGTCTAAGGCCTCGGCTGCGGAGACAGTGCTATTGAAAGCTTTGGGTTTTGACTGTGAGGACATAGCTGTCTCGGAAGATGCTATTGGCCAGCTGCGGCAAGTGTTCGACTCGCCTCTGCAGGAGCCGTAGCTTAGGGCCATTGCGGCCATCTTTGGCAAGGCAATTCCCTTGGATATGGGGAGCGAGATGGATTGCGCTGAGCTAGCCGTGGTGTAGGGGGTGGACGTGTACTGACATGGGAGGCCATCTTTTCCTATGTCATACAACGCTACGGAGCTGGTGTGTTGGAACGTGAGGGGATTGAATAGCCCCGCGAAGAGGAGTGCGCTTAGGGAGTTTGTTGGCTCGATTAACACAGCCATCATTTGTATTCTAGAAACTAAATTAGAAGTGGTGGACCAATTTGTAATAATGCAATGTCTTGGGCCGGCGTATGATGTTTTTTTACCTTCCTGCCTTGGACACTCGGGGTGGTATCTTTGTGGCTTGGGATTCCACTAAGGTGCAGTTGACAAATTTTGTCAATGATACAAACTTCACCACGGGTTATGTCACCCCTCTTGAAAGGCCGGCTTGGTGGCTAACAGTGGTGTATGGGCCACAGGAGGACGCGGAGAAATTTCTATTCTTGGAGGAGCTTACAGCTAGACGCCAGCTTGTCCTGGGCCCTGGCTGGCAATCGGAGATTTCAACATGATATTGTACGCACATGACAAGAACAACGCTCTGCTTGATCGAAGGACTATGAGTAGATTCAAGCGCTTCGTGGATGACAATGCCCTCAAAGAACTCTTTCTCCATGGGCGCAGGTTTACTTGGAGTAGCGAACGGGAGGTTCCTACTCTTACTAAAATTGACAGAGCTTTTGTTTCCATTAACTGGGAGCTTGATCATCCGGAGTGTTTGCTGCAAGCCCTGTCCACTTCGACGTCTGATCATTGCCCCCTCTTTCTGGCTATGGAGGAGCGGCTGCATTATAAAAGGAGGTTCAGATTCGAGAAGTTTTGGGTGAAGCTCGAGGTTTTTTTGGATGTGGTGAAGGAGGCTTGGGTCTGTCCTAGTGGTATCACGGATCCCTTCCACAGGCTAGACGTGCTGCTCAGGAACACGGCGAGAACACTTGATGTTTGGGGCCAGAAACAGGTGGGGAATATCAAGATGCAAATTGCAGTGGCTAACCTAGTCATCTTGCGGTTTGACTGTGCGCAAGAGTGTAGGCCGCTGAGTATGGAGGAGAGAGGTCTGAGGAGCAAGCTAAAACACATGGTGCTAGGTCTTGCTTCCTTGGAGAGAACTATAGCATGACAAAGGTCAAGGATTACTTGGCTGCAGGAAGGGGATGCTAACTCGAAGCTGTTCCATCTGGTAGCCAATGGGAGAAGGATGAAGAATTTCATCCCGGCTCTTCATGTTGGAGGACAGATCATTACAGACCAGCAGGGCAAAGAGGAGGCTTTCTACAATGCCTACAGAGATCTGTTGGGGAGAGAGGGGGCCAGGGAACATTCGCTGGATCTTGAGGCTTTGGGTATTCAGTCAGTCAATCTAGATGACCAGGAGCTCCTGTTCTCGGAGGAGGAAGTTTGGCAGGTGGTGAAGGAGATGCCGACGGACAGGGCCCCCGGGCCAGATGGGTTTATTGGCCTGTTTTTCCAAAAGGCTTGGGAGATTGTTAGAGGTGATGTGATGGCAGCTTTGCATAAATTCTTTTTGGGCAATGGTCTTGGGTTTGGGCGGCTTAATCAGGCGATCATAACCCTCATTCCCAAAACCCCTGAAGCTTGCGGCATCAACGATTTCAGGCCAATAAGCCTTGTCCATAGCGTGCCAAAGCTAGCCTCCCGGCTTTTGGCAACTAGGTTAAGGCCGAGAATGGGAGAGTTGGTGCATATTAACCAGTCAGCTTTCATTAAAGGAAGAAACATCCATGACAATTTCCTATTGGTGCGGCAAATGGCAAGAAGTTTGCATAAAAGGAAGGCTAAGGGTGTTTTGCTGAAGTTGGACATATCCAGGGCCTTTGATTCTCTCTCATGGCCTTTCCTTTTCGAGGTGCTTAGAGCAAAGGGGTTCCCGGAGCGATGGATTGCATGGATCGGGTCATTGCTTACTTCGGCTAGTTCTAAAGTGGTGGTGAATGGTTTGGCCGGACCTAAATTTATGCACGCAAAGGGACTGAGGCAAGGAGATTCGATATCACCCCTCCTGTTCATCATCGCTATGGACGTGTTGACAGAGATCATGATCAAAGCCCACGAGTCCGGTGTGTTGAGCAGTATGAATGGTTGCAGCCCAATGCAGCGTCTTTCCCTCTACGCGGATGATGTGGTCTTCTTCATCAAACCCACAGTGTCAGACTTACTCTTTGTCAAGGAAGTTCTTGGGATCTTTGGAGAAGCCTCGGGCTTTAGAGTCAACTTTAATAAGTCAGCAGCTATTATGATCAGAGCTGAGATTGAAGATGAACAGCTTGTGAAGGAGGCTTTTCCTTGGAAGATGGAGACTTTCCCGTGCAAATATTTGGGTTTACAGCTTAGTATCAAGCAGCTTAAGCGTTCTGAGTGGCAACTGGTGGTGGATGCTGCTCTTCGTATCGTTCCGGGATGGCAGAGGGGTTTTGTGACCAGACCTGGAAGGTTGATTTTGGTTAGCCAAGTGATGAGGGCAAGGCCGACCCACCATTTGATTGTTGCTGAAGCTCCAAAATGGGCTCTGGACCGGGTGGATAAGGGATGTAGAGCTTTCTTTTGGGCAGGATCAGAGGAAGTGCACGGTGGTCGCTGCTTGGTGTCATGGAAGCGTGTATGTCGACCAAAAGAACTTGGAGGGCTGGGATTGATTGACCTACATAAGCAAGGCATTGCGCTCAGAATGAGATGGGAGTGGTTGGCTAGGACTAATGACACGAGGCCATGGCAAGGTTTGAACTGGACTCCGGATAAACAAGCAAGGGCGGCGTTCGCTAGTCTGGTCAAGTGGCAGGTGGGAGAGGGAACGAAGGTTCTGTTCTAGAGAGACAGATGGATCAGCGGATCTACAATTGGTGAGTTGGCACCACTGGTCTACAAGCAGCTAAGAACACAAGTGGTGAATAGAAGGCTTGTGAAGGATGCGCTGTGGATGCACGGGTGGATGGATGACATTGTAGACCAACTATGCACGGATGGGTTGGCTCAACTCATTCATTTGTGGGAAACCTTGATCGATTTGCAGCTGGAGCCTGGGACCGAGGACAGGCCAATTTGGTCTTGGAACCGGGAAGGAGTGTACACGGCGTCCTTGGCATACAAGATGCTTTGCATGGGAGGAATTAGGTTTCGAGCTTATGCTGCCATATGGAAGTGTTGGGCACCTCTTGTGTGCAAACTTTTTATTTGGTTGGCAGTGCAATACAGACTTTGGACGGCGGACAGACGATTCAGGCATGGGCTACAGGACCAAAGGTCGCCGTGCTATCTTTGCGAGCAGGAGGAGGATACTGTGGATCACATTACAATGCAGTGTGTGTTTGCAAGACAGGTGTGGTACAGCTGCTTCTGCAGAATGAACATCAGCCCAGATCTTTGCCCGACACAGCATTCCACAATTATTGACTGGTGGCATACCACGAGGAAACATGTGCTGAAGAGGAGGAGGAAGGGTTTTGATTCGGTAGTCATGTCGATCTGCTGGAACGTCTGGAAGCAACACAATGGGAGGGTTTTTGGAAGAAACGACTTGAGGGACGTACGAGGAACCGTGGACCTGATATGGCAAGAATTAGAGTTGTGGTCTAGAGCAGGGGGCACCTGAGTAACTACATTATGTGAGTAGTTTGTGTTGTGTTGCGAGGTGTGGAGGGTATGGTGGTGGTTTCCTTTGAGGGCCCTACCTACCATGTAAACTCTTGTACATATCTTTCTCTTCTCCTATAAAGCTACTGTACGCCTTTGGCGTACCCTCAAAAAAAAAAGAACTCGAATCAAATACTGGGGCATACGAATTATACCCTGCATACGTGCACATAGGAGCTGACACCTCCGAAATGAATCTTTCTTTTGCAAGATTGTAAGGAAACAAAAAGAGAAAAGCATAGGATTAGCATACTTTTGATTTATTATATAAATATATGCAAAAGACTTTTGATTTATAAATTTAAATTGAGTGATTATTTATCCTAAATTCTTATAATAAATAAGTATATCTAGTAGACTAAATTTTGTTTTTTGTTGACCATATTTATTAAAAATATAAATAATATGCAGATAAAGGTTAATTTTGAATTTGCTCAAGCAAACATCTGAATTTATTCTTCATTGGTTCGCTTTAGAAAAAATCTACACTCAACATACAATATTACCTCTTTCATGTCGAAATTTGGCATTTTTTTGGGGTTCCTTTATTATATTTAACCTATTAAGTGTATCTCTCGTCATTTGACGGATATAATTCAAATGTGAACTGCAAGTACACAGAGTAATGGGCACAACTGGGTTGACGAAACATCAGGGTGCCAATACTCGACCGCCAACCTCGAGCTTATTGGTTGTATATTCAAATAAAGAGGCAAACAAAGTTTGAAAAACATAAAACTTGACATGCTGTCATATACCTAGAGGTCGTGGTAAAAAATTGATATTGATTCACAAAATTTTCATTTAAACTGCTTAGAAATTGAACCACCTCCAAGTAAGAATCATGGTTTGGTTTCGAGAGGGAACGAGTTAGGTTTTAAGGTGAAGTGACGATTATCTTCATTAGTTGGACTTGATAAGTTTTTTCTAAACTCAACATACACCACTCAATCTTTTATTTCAGACTTTTTTTAGTGTGTTTGCTATATTAAAGTCATTGAGTGCATTTCTAGACATTTAACAGACATAATTCCAATGTGACCTACAAGTACATTAAATAATATGCACAAATGGGTTGAAAAAATTATTTGTGTTACTGAGTTATATGTAGAAAATGAAAAGAAGTTTCAAACTTCTAGGTGGCAAGACTCGATTACCAACATGAAGTTTATTGTTTTTCATTCTAAAAAATACAAATGAGGTATTAGAAACACAAAACTTGGTTGGAAATCATATTTAGGATCTTGAGTAAACTTTTAAGTCTTTTTAATTGTAGAAAGTGTCGAGGCTGGTAAATATTTTGGGCTCACTTCCTCACTCGTTAAAAAGAAAAAATAAGATAAGAAAATGACTTCACGGCGTGCAAGTATCACTACAAGAAACAGTTGATTTGTTGTCAGCCATGGCAGACGGCAAAGGACCAGTGTCGGAGTTTTGGAAACCAGGGTACTTAGACTTGCCTGCATGCGGCCCACGGTGTGGCTTCATCGACGGCCTGGTGTGGCCCATCTACAACACCAACAAGACAAGACCCTTGCGAGGGGCCAAGCTTCGCGAGGCGGACGACATCAAGACCTCCGGAGGGAGCGGCTGAGGGAGTCCTGGATTAGGGGGTCCTCGGGTGTCTGGTCCAATCGATGTGGGCTGGACTGATGGGCCGTGAAAATAATGCAGAAGACTATCCCCCGTGTCCAGGTAGGACTCCTATATGCGTGGACGACAAGTTTGGTGCATGGATGTACTATTTCCTTCCCTTGTAAACCGACTCTGTACAACCCTAGGCCCTTCGATGTATATATAAACCGGAGGGTTTAGTCCATAGAGGCTATCAGAATAATGATAGGCTAGACATCTAGGGTTTAGCCATTACGATCTCGAGGTAGATCAACTCTTGTAACCCCTATACTCATCGAATATAATCAAGAAGGACGTAGGGTTTTACCTCCTTTAAGAGGGCCCGAACCTGGGTAAACATCGTGTCCCCCTCGTCCCTTGTTACCATTGATCCTCAGACACACAACTTGGGACCCCCTACCCGAGATCTACCGGTTTTGACACCGACATTGGTGCATTCGTTGAGAGTTCCGTTGTGTTGTCGACAGAATAATCAATGACTCACCTTGTCATTGACAACAACGCTGTTTCCAGGGAGACTTTTCTCCCTGGTCAACTCTTTGTGTTTGGTGGTTTCGTGCTATGTGCCAACTCGACCGGTCACCTTGAGCAGATCGACGGTTATGCCCCTGGCTACCGGATCAGGACTACATCGCAGATATCCGAGGAGACCTGGTCTTTGAGCGGTTCGTGGCCTCGGCAGCCGATCCCCACCTGCATGAAGGAGGCCCTTCAGATCCACCATCAGATTCTGTTTAGGGGCCGACACTCATGCCCGCCTCGGCCCTAGATCCGGGGCGGACCACTTTGTACGAGGATGGGAGGATAAACCTCGTCGGACTCTTTCCCATTACACAGCTTCTAGCCAGAGACCCAGATGCGACCATGCCGTCGGCGGACCCGGAGTCAAACGGGCCCCTCCCCGTCATTGGGAAGTTGGACTCGCCTCTGGAAGTTAACTCCAAACTCTCGAGGTCTGCATCCATCAGGCTCGGTCAAATGGTTATTACTGAACCTGGTTTTGCAGATCCTCAGACGCTTGTCCGGCTTTTGCTCTTAACAAAACATTGGACCTAATACAATCTCTCGCCATCACGAAAGTGTCACCTCTGGACTATGCCAAGCTCGAGCTAGGGGCTGAGAGTAGGGAATTTTACGTCCCACCCACCACCTACCACCCACTTAATTGCCACTGTCGAGGACTACGCCTCCGAAGACATTGATGGCGTGGACGACAATGTCGAGGCTGAACCAGGTCAAGACCCGCCCATCACCGGGCGTTGGACGGCCACTTCTACTTACGACGTATACATGGTGGATACACCTGAGAAGAAGGACGACGATGGCCCTCAAGACCTAGATGAGGACAAGCCCGTCGATGAACCACTAAAGCACAGACGTCAGCGGCGCCGCTCACGATCGCGTCGAGCAAGGGAAAGCAGTACCGATAGCAGAGATAATGACATTCCGGACAATGCCGAAGACCTCGATCACCCCGTCGAGCCTGCGCTCGAGCAGGATGAAAGGGAAGAGGGTCAATACAGCCCCGAACATGCCGATCACGAGGATTCGGAAGATAGTAACTACTTACCTATCTTCGAAGAGGATGTTAGCCTTGGTGACGATGACTTCATCATCCCAGAGGAACCCCTCGAACAAGAACACTTCAAGTGACAGCTCATCGCCACCGCGCGGAGCCTAAAAAAGGAAACAACAACAGCTTCAAGCCGAACAGGATACACTCAACCACAGATGGACCAAGGTCCTAGCCACCGAAGAATAAGGCTACGAGCGCCCAACAAAGAGTTACCGAAAGCGCAAGCTACTACCACAACTTGACGACGGTGCCCTTGTGCCAATACCATCAAAATACAATCAGGTTGATCAACCAGACCGACCACCACATGGACGAGACAAAATGACTAATTATGCCGAACACCAGCCCGCACCCCCTCGCCATAGAGGCAAGGAGATAGTGGCTCCGGGCTACACGTACGAACTACGTCAGGACCTGACCAATAGAGCCAGCCAGACTAGATCAATCTATGGATCAAGAGGACGTGCCCCAGCATGGGATGACGGCCACCAAGCCTGGCGTGACAAACATAACCAAGTCTGGGACCAGCACCGTGTTGGGGAACGTAGTAATTTCAAAAAAATTCCTACGCACATGCAAGATCATGGTGATGCATAGCAACGAGAGGGGAGAGTGTTGTCTACGTACCCTCGTAGACCGAAGCGGAAGCGTTGACGCAACGTAGAGGAAGTAGTCGTACGTCCTCCCGGTTCAACCGATCCAAGCACCGTTACTCCGGCACCTCCGAGTTCTTGACACACGTATAGCTCGATGACGCACCCCCGATCTCTGATCCAGCAGAGGCGCAGGGGGGAGTTCCGTCAGCATGACGGTGTGGTGACGATCTTGATGTTCTCCTGTCGTAGGGCTTCGCCTAAGCACCGCTACACTATGACCGAGGTGTAATATCATGGAGGGGGGCACCGCACACGGCTAAGGAACGATCTCAATGATCAACTTGTGTGTCTAGGGTGCCCCCTACCCCCGTATATAAAGGAGGGAGGGAGGAGGTGGCCGGCCCAAGGGGGGCGCGCCATAGGGAGGGGGAAACCTACTCCAAGTAGGTTTCCCCTCCTTTTCCTAATCCAAGTTGGAGGGGGAAGGAAGGAGTAGTAGTAGTAGGAAGGAAGAGGGGGAAGGAGAGAAGGAAAGGGGGGGCCGACCCCCTTCCCAATTCGGATTGGGCTTGGGGGGGCGCGCCCCCTTCCCTTGCTCCTTCTCCCTCCCTTCCAATAGGGCCCAATAAGGCCCATATACTTACCGGGGGGTTCCGGTAACCTCCCGGAGCTCCGGTATATTCCCAAACTCTTCCGGAACCTTTCCGGTGTCCAAATATATCCATCCAATATATCAATCTTTATGTCTCAACCATTTCGAGAGTCCTCGTCATGTCCGTGATCACATCCGGGACTCCGAACAAACTTCGGTACATCAAAATACATAAACTCATAATATAACTGTCATCGAAACCTTAAGCGAGCGGACCCTACGGTTTGAGAACAATGTAGACATGACCGAGACACGTCTCTGGTCAATAACCAATAGCGGGACCTGGATGCCCATATTGGTTCCTACATATTCTACGAAGATCTTTATCGGTCAAACCGCACAACAACATACGTTGTTCCCTTTGTCATCGGTATGTTACTTGCCCGAGATTTGATCGTCGGTATCCAATACCTAGTTCAATCTCGTTACCGGCAAGTCTCTTTACTCGTTCCGTAATACGTCATCTCATAACTAACTCATTAGTTACATGCTTGCAAGGCTTAGGTGATGAGTATTACCGAGAGGGCCCAGAGATACCTCTCCGACAATCGGAGTGACAAATCCTAATCTCGAATTATGCCAACTCAACATGTACCTTCGGAAACACCTGTAGTACTCCTTTATAATCACCCAGTTACGTTGTGATGTTTGGTAGTACCCAAAGTGTTCCTCCGGTAAACGGGAGTTACACAATTCTCATAGTTATAGGAACATGTATAAGTCATGAAGAAAGCAATAGCAGAATACTAAGCGATCAAGTGCTAAGCTAACGGGATGGGTCATGTCAATCACATCATTCTCCTAATGATGTGATCCCATTTAATCAAATGACAACACATGTCTATGGTTAGGAAACATAACCATCTTTGATTAATGAGCTAGTCAAGTAGAGGCATACTAGTGACTATATGTTTGTCTATGTATTCACACATGTATCATGTTTCCGGTTAATACAATTCTAGCATGAATAATAAACATTTATCATGATATGAGGAAATAAATAATAACTTTATTATTGCCTCTAGGGCATATTTCCTTCAGTCTCCCACTTGCACTAGAGTCAATAATCTAGATTACATAGTAATGATTCTAACACCCATGGAGTCTTGGTGCTGATCATGTTTTGCTCGTGAGAGAGGCTTAGTCAACGGGTCTGCAACATTCAGATCCATATGTATCTTGCAAATCTCTATGTCTCCCACTTGGACTTGGTCCCGAATGGAATTGAAGCGTCCCTTGATGTGTTTGGTCCTCTTGTGAAATCTGGATTCCTTTGCCAAGGCAATTGCACCAGTATTGTCACAGAAGATCTTCATTGGTCCCGATGCACTAGGTATGACACCTAGATCGGAAATGAACTCCTTCATCCAGACTCCTTCATTTGCTACTTCAGAAGCAGCTATGTACTCCGCTTCACATGTAGATCCCGCTACGACGCTTTGTTTAGAACTGCACCAACTCACAGCTCCACCGTTTAATATAAACACGTATCCGGTTTGCGATTTAGAATCGTCCGGATCAGTGTCAAAGCTTGCATCGACGTAACCATTTACGGCTAGCTCTTTGTCACCTCCATATACGAGAAACATATCCTTAGTCCTTTTCAGGTATTTCAGGATGTTCTTGACCGCTGTCCAGTGATCCACTCCTGGATTACTTTGGTACCTTCCTGCCAAGCTTATTGCTAAGCATACGTCAGGTCTGGTACACAGCATTGCATACATGATAGAGCCTATGGCTGAAGCATAGGGAACACCTTTCATTTTCTCTCTATCTTCTGCTGTGGTCGGGCATTGAGTTTGACTCAACTTCACACCTTGTAGCACAGGCAAGAATCCTTTCTTTGCCTGATCCATTTTGAACTTTTTCAAAATTTTGTCAAGGTATGTGCTTTGTGAAAGTCCTATTAAGCGTCTTGATCTATCTCTATAGATCTTGATGCCCAATATGTAAGCAGCTTCACCGAGGTCTTTCATTGAAAAACTTTTATTCAAGTATCCCTTTATGCTATCCAGAAATTCTATATCATTTCCAATTAATAATATGTCATCAACATATAAAACTAGAAATGCTACAGAGCTCCCACTCACTTTCTTGTAAATACAGGCTTCTCCAAAAGTCTGTATAAAACCATATGCTTTAATCACACTGTCAAAGCGTTTATTCCAACTCCGAGATGCTTGCACCAGTCCATAAATGGAATGCTGGAGCTTGCACACTTTGTTAGCACCTTTTGGATCAACAAAACCTTCAGGCTGCATCATATACAACTCTTCTTCTAGAAATCCATTCAAGAATGCAGTCTTGACATCCATTTTCCAAATTTCATAATCATGAAATGCAGCAATAGCCAACATGATTCGGACAGACTTAAGCATCGCTACAGGTGAGAAAGTCTCATCGTAGTCAACCCCTTGAACTTGTCGAAAACCTTTCGCAACAAGTCGAGCTTTGTAGACAGTAACATTACCATCAGCGTCAGTCTTCTTCTTAAAGATCCATTTATTCTCAATGGCTTGCCGATCATCGGGTAAGTCAACCAAAGTCCATACTTTGTTTTCATACATGGATCCCATCTCAGATTTCATGGCCTCTAGCCATTTTGCGGAATCTGGGCTCATCATCGCTTCCTTATAGTTCGTAGGTTCATCATGGTCAAGTAACATGACTTCCAGAATAGGATTTCCGTATCACTCTGGTGCGGATCTTACTCTGGTAGACCTACGAGGTTCAGTAGAAACTTGATCTGAAGTTTCATGATCAATATCATTAGCTTCCTCACTAATTGGTGTAGTTGTCACAGGAACCGGTTCTTGTGATGAACTACTTTCCAATAAGGGAGTAGATACAGTTATCTCATCAAGTTCTACTTTCCTCCCACTCACTTCTTTCGAGAGAAACTCCTTCTCTAGAAAGTATCCGAATTTAGCAACGAAAATCTTGCCCTCAGATCTGTGATAGAAGGTGTACCCAATAGTCTCCTTTGGGTATCCTATGAAGACACATTTCTCCGATTTCGGTTCGAGCTTATCTAGTTGAAGTTTCTTCACATAAGCATTGCAGCCCCAAACTTTAAGAAATGACAACTTTGGTTTCTTGCCAAACCACAGTTCATAAGGCGTCGTCTCAACGGATTTTGATGGTGCCCTATTTAACGTGAATGCGGCCGTCTCTAAAGCATAACCCCAAAACGATAGCGGTAAATCGGTAAGAGACATCATAGATCGTACTATATCAAGTAAAGTACGATTACGACGTTCGGACACACCATTTCGTTGTGGTGTTCCAGGTGGCGTGAGTTGCGAAACTATTCCGCATTGTTTCAAATGTAAACCAAACTCGTAACTCAAATATTCTCCTCCACGATCAGATCATAGAAACTTTATTTTCTTGTTACGATGATTTTCCACTTCACTCTGAAATTCTTTGAACCTTTCAAATGTTTCAGACTTGTGCTTCATTAAGTAGATATACCCGTATCTGCTCAAATCATCTGTGAAGGTGAGAAAATAACGATATCCGCCACGAGCCTCAACATTCATCGGGCCACATACATCTGTATGTATGATTTCCAACAAATCTGTTGCTCTCTCCATAGATCCGGAGAACGGTGTTTTAGTCATCTTGCCCATGAGGCACGGTTCGCAAGTACCAAGTGATTCATAATCAAGTGATTCCAGAAGTCCATCAGTATGGAGTTTCTTCATGCGTTTTACACCGATATGACCTAAACGGCAGTGCCACAAATAAGTTGCACTATCATTATCAACTCTGCATCTTTTGGCTTCAACATTATGAATATGTGTATCACTACTATCGAGATTCAATAAAAATAGACCACTCTTCAAGGGTGCATGACCATAAAATATATTACTCATATAAATAGAACAACCATTATTCTCTAATTTAAATGAATAACCGTCTCGCATCAAACAAGATCCAGATATAATGTTCATGCTCAACGCAGGCACCAAATAACAATTATTCAGGTCTAAAACTAATCCCAATGGTAGATGTAGAGGTAGCGTGCCGACCGCGATCACATCGACTTTGGAACCATTTCCCACGCGCATCGTCACCTCGTCCTTAGCTAATCTTCGCTTAATCCGTAGTCCCTGTTTCGAGTTGCAAATATTAGCAACAGAACCAGTATCAAATACCCAGGTGCTACTGCGAGCATTAGTAAGGTACACATCAATAACATGTATATCACATATACCTTTGTTCACTTTGCCATCCTTCTTGTCCGCCAAATACTTGGGGCAGTTCCGCTTCCAGTGTCCAGTCTGCTTGCAATAGAAGCACTCAGTTTCAGGCTTAGGTCCAGACTTGGGTTTCTTCTCTTGAGCAGCAACTTGCTTGCTGTTCTTTTTGAAGTTCCCCTTCTTCTTCCCTTTGCCCTTCTTCTTGAAACTAGTGGTCTTGTTGACCATCAACACTTGATGCTCCTTCTTGATTTCTACCTCCGTGGCTTTCAGCATCGCGAAGAGCTCGGGAATAGTCTTGTTCATCCCTTGCATATTATAGTTCATCACGAAGCTCTTGTAGCTTGGTGGCAGTGATTGGAGAATTCTGTCAATGACGCTATCATCCGGAAGATTAACTCCCAGTTGAATCAAGTGATTATTATACCCAGACATTTTGAGTATATGCTCACTGACAGAACTGTTCTCCTCCATCTTGCAGCTGTAGAACTTATTGGAGACTTCATATCTCTCAATCCGGGCATTTGCTTGAAATATTAACTTCAACTCCTGGAACATCTCATATGCTCCATGACGTTCAAAACGTCGTTGAAGACCCGGTTCTAAGCCGTAAAGCATGGCACACTGAACTATAGAGTAGTCATCAGCTTTGCTCTGCCAGACGTTCTTAACGTCGTCAGTTGCATCAGCAGCAGGCCTGGCACCCAGCGGTGCTTCCAGGACGTAACTCTTCTGTGCAGCAATGAGGATAATCCTCAGGTTACGGACCCAGTCCGTGTAATTGCTACCATCATCTTTCAACTTTGCTTTCTCAAGGAACGCATTAAAATTCAACGGAACAACAGCACGAGCCATCTATCTACAAACAAACATAGACAAGCAAAATACTATCAGGTACTAAGTTCATGATAAATTTAAGTTCAATTAATCATATTACTAAAGAACTCCCACTTAGACAGACATCTCTCTAGTCATCTAAGTGATCACGTGATCCAAATCAACTAAACCATGTCCGATCATCACGTGAGATGGAGTAGTTTCAATGGTGAACATCTCTATGTTGATCATATCTACTATATGATTCACGCTCGACCTTTCGGTCTCCGTGTTCCGAGGCCATATCTGTATATGCTAGGCTCGTCAAGTATAACCTGAGTATTCCACGTGTGCAACTGTTTTGCACCCGTTGTATTTGAACGTAGAGCCTATCACACCCGATCATCACGTGGTGTCTCAGCACGAAGAACTTTCGCAACGGTGCATACTCAGGGAGAACACTTCTTGATAATTAGTGAGAGATCATCTTAAAATGCTACCGTCAATCAAAGAAAGATAAGATGCATAAAGGATAAACATCACATGCAATCAATATAAGTGATATGATATGGTCATCATCATCTTGTGCTTGTGATCTCCATCTCCGAAGCACCGTCGTGATCACCATCGTCACCGGCGCGACACCTTGATCTCCATCGTAGCATCGTTGTCGTTTACGCCATCTATTGCTTCTACGACTATCGCTACCGCTTAGTGATAAAGTAAAGCAATTACAGGGCGTTTGCATTTCATACAATAAAGCGACAACCATATGGCTCCTGCCAGTTGCCGATAACTTCGGTTACAAAACATGATCATCTCATACAATAAAATATAGCATCACGTCTTGACCATATCATATCACAACATGCCCTGCAAAAACAAGTTAGACGTCCTCTACTTTGTTGTTGCAAATTTTACGTGGCTGCTACGGGCTTAGCAAGAACCGTTCTTACCTACGCATCAAAACCACAACGATAGTTTGTCAAATAGACTCCGTTTTAACCTTCACAAGGACCGGGCGTAGCCACACTCGGTTCAACTAAAGTTGGAGAAACTGACACCCGCTAGTCACCTGTGTGCAAAGCACGGCGGTAAAACCAGTCTCGCGTAAGCGTACGCGTAATGTCGGTCCGGGCCGCTTCATCCAACAATACCGCTGAACCAAAGTATGACATGCTGGTAGGCAGTATGACTTATATCGTCCACAACTCATTTGTGTTCTACTCGTGCATATAACATCAACGCATAAAACCTAGGCTCGGATGCCACTGTTGGGGAACGTAGTAATTTAAAAAAAATTCCTATGCACATGCAAGATCATGGTGATGCATAGCAACGAGAGGGGAGAGTGTTGTCTATGTACCCTCGTAGACCGAAGCGGAAGCGTTGACGCAACGTAGAGGAAGTAGTCGTACGTCCTCCCGGTTCAACCGATCCAAGCACCGTTACTCCGGCACCTCCGAGTTCTTGACACACGTACAGCTCGATGACGCACCCCCGATCTCCGATCCAGCAGAGGCGCAGGGGGGAGTTCTATCAGCACGACGGCGTGGTGACGATCTTGATGCTCTCCTGTCGCAGGGCTTCGCCTAAGCACTGCTACAATATGACCGAGGTGTAATATCGTGGAGGGGGGCACCGCACACGGCTAAGGAACGATCTCAATGATCAACTTGTGTGTCTAGGGTGCCCCCCTACCCCCGTATATAAAGGAGGGAGGGAGGAGGTGGCCGGCCCAAGGGGGGGCGCGCCATAGGGAGGGGGAAACCTACTCCAAGTAGGTTTCCCCTCCTTTTCCTAATCCAAGTTGGAGGGGGAAGGAAGGAGTAGTAGTAGTAGGAAGGAAGAGGGGGAAGGAGAGAAGGAAAGGGGGGGCCGGCCCCCTTCCCAATTCGGATTGGGCTTGGGGGGGCACGCCCCCTTCCCTTGCTGCTTCTCCCTCCCTTCCAATAGGGCCCAATAAGGCCCATATACTTACTGGGGGGTTCCGGTAACCTCCCGGAGCTCCGGTATATTCCCAAACTCTCCCGGAACCTTTCCGGTGTCCAAATATATCCGTCCAATATATCAATCTTTATGTCTCAACCATTTCGAGACTCCTCGTCATGTCCGTGATCACATCCGGGACTCCGAAAAAACTTCGGTACATCAAAATACATAAACTCATAATATAACTGTCATCGAAACCTTAAGCGTGCGGACCCTACGGTTTGAGAATAATGTAGACATGACCGAGACACGTCTCTGGTCAATAACCAATAGCAGGACCTGGATGCCCATATTGGTTCCTACATATTCTACGAAGATCTTTATTGGTCAAACCGCACAACAACATACGTTGTTCCCTTTGTCATCGGTATGTTACTTGCCCGAGATTTGATCGTCGGTATCCAATACCTAGTTCAATCTCGTTACCGGCAAGTCTCTTTACTCGTTCCGTAATACGTCATCTCATAACTAACTCATTAGTTACATGCTTGCAAGGCTTAGGTGATGAGTATTACCGAGAGGGCCCAGAGATACCTCTCCGACAATTGGAGTGACAAATCCTAATCTCGAATTATGCCAACTCAACATGTACCTTCGGAAACACCTGTAGTACTCATTTATAATCACCCAGTTACGTTGTGACGTTTGGTAGTACCCAAAGTGTTCCTCCGGTAAACGGGAGTTACACAATTCTCATAGTTATAGGAACATGTATAAGTCATGAAGAAAGCAATAGCAGAATACTAAACGATCAAGTGCTAAGCTAACGGGATGGGTCATGTCAATCACATCATTCTCCTAATGATGTGATCCCATTTAATAAAATGACAACACATGTCTATGGTTAGGAAACATAACCATCTTTGATTAATGAGCTAGTCAAGTAGAGGCATACTAGTGACTATATGTTTGTCTATGTATTCACACATGTATCATGTTTCCAGTTAATACAATTCTAGCATGAATAATAAACATTTATCATGATATGAGGAAACAAAAAATAACTTTATTATTGCCTCTAGGGCATATTTCCTTCACACCGAACACAGATGTCATCCGAACTCCGTCGCAATGTCGCCCGGTACAGAAGTGCCGCACACCCTATGTGATTTACTGATGAGGTAATGCAACACCAATTTTCGGAAGGGTTTAAACCCGTGAACATCGAGCAATACGATGGAACGATGGATCCTGCGGTATGGATTGAAGATTTCCTTCTCCACATTCACATGGCTCGCGGAGATGATCTCCATGCCATTAAATACCTCCCTCTAAAGCTAAAAGGACCAGCACGGCACTGGTTGAATGGCCTCCTAGAGAACTCCATTGGAAGTTGGGAAGACTTAGAGGATGCTTTTCGGGCCAACTTTCAGGGCACTTATGTCCGGCCACCGGACGCTGATGACCTGAGTCACATAATTCAGCAGCCCGGAGAGTCAGCTCGCACACTTTGAAGTCGGTTCTTAATTAAAAAGAACCAAATTGTGGACTGTCCGGACGCCGAGGCCTTAGCGACATTTAAACACAGCGTCCGCGACGAATGGCTTGCCCGACACCTCGGGCGGGAGAAGCCGGAGACTATGGCAGCTCTTACTGCACTTATGACCCGCTTTTGTGCGGGTGAATATAGCTGGTTGGCTCGTAGAAGCAATAGTACCAGCGACCTCGGCACTTCTGAAGCCAGGGATGGCATGGCAGGCCACGACGCAACAAAAACAAGCGTCGGAACCATAGCAAAGAAACAGATGATACAACAGTAGATGCCGGATTCAGTGGTTCCAAACCCGGTCCGTGAAAGAAGCCGTTCAAGGGTAATAGAGACGGTCCATCCAACTTGGACAAAATACTAGAGAGGCCTTGCCAGATTCAAGGCACCCCTGACAAGCCTGCCAACCACACCAATAGAAATTGCTGGGTTTTTAAGCATGCCGGTAAATTAAATACCGAACAGAAGGGGAAAGGACCTCCAAGCGAGGACGATGATGAGCCCCATCAGCCGGACACTGGGGGACAGAAGCAATTTCCCCCCGAGGTGAAAATGGTAAACATGATCTATGTTACCCACATCCCCAAGAGGGAGCGCAAACGCGCATTAAGGGGCGTCTACGCCGTAGAGCCTATCGCCCCAAAATTATATCCATGATCGGCTTGCCCAATCACCTTTGATCGCAGGGACCACCCAACCAGTGTCCGTCACGGAGGTTCGGCGGCCCTGGTACTCGATCCTATCCTTGATGGATACCATCTCACTAGAGTCCTTATGGACAGCGGCAGTAGTCTCAACTTGATTTATTAGGATACTGTCCGTAAGATGGGTATCGACCCGTCAAGAATCAAGCCTAGCAACACCACCTTCTGAAAGCACAAGTGCTCCCTAGGTGGTTTTGGTAATTAATGACAACATATCTCTTGGTTGACTAACGCTTTTATCTAGTATGTTTCAGATAAGTTCAACAATGAAGTGGCTTGGACTAATGGATGTGGGAACTCCCTCTAGATGCTAAGGACAAAGGATTGGCTCAAGCTTTAAGCTCAAGACTCTTCATTTTTTCATTTTAGTGATCCAAGATCACATTGAGTCTATAGCAAAAGCCAATACTATCAAGAAGGGATGAGGTGTTGCTTAATGAGTTTCTTGCTCCACTGTGCTTAGTGATATGCTCCAAAACCCTCAACTACTTTCCCACTCCCACAAATGACCTAAACCTAAAGCCAAAATCGGTCACACCGATTCTTTCTATCCGGCGCCACCGAGTTTGAATGTCATAGCCACTGCCACAAACCCTAGGCAAATCGGTCTCACCGATAGGGATCTCGGTCTCACCGAGATGGGATTGTAATCCCTCTGTGTATGTCCATTACCAAAATCGGTCTCACCGAGTTTGAGCAATCGGTACTACCGAGATTACAATGCAAACTTCCTGGTTAACTTATTACCAAAATCGGTCCCACCGAGTTTGAGTAATCGGTCCCATCGAGTTTGCCTGACCAACTCTCTGGAAAGCTTATTACCAAAATCGGTCTCACCGAGTTTGTGTAATCGGTCTTACGAGATTACGTTATGCCCTAACCCTAACCGAATCGGTCCTACCGAGTTGCATGTCAGTCCCACCGAAAATCCTAACAGTCACTAGGTTTACTAAATCGGTCCGACCGAGTCTGTTGAATCGGTCGCACCAAGTTTGGTAAATTGTGTGTAACGGTTAGATTTTGTGTGGAGGCTATATATACCCCTCCACCTCCTCTTCATTCATGGAGAGAGCCATCAGACTGAACCTACACTTCCAACATACATTTTCTGAGAGAGAACTACCTACTCATGTGTTGAGGCCAAGATATTCCATTCCTACCATATGAATCTTGATCTCTAGCCTTCCCTAAGTTGCTTTCCACTCAAATCTTCTTTCCACCAGATCCAAATCCTATGAGAGAGAGTTGAGTGTTGGGGAGACTATCATTTGAAGCACAAGAGCAAGGAGTTCATCATCAACGCACCATTTGTTACTTCGTGGAGAGTGGTGTCTCCTAGATTGGCTAGGTGTCACTTGGGAGCCTCCGACAAGATTGCGGAGTTGAACCAAGGAGTTTGTAAGGGCAAGGAGATCGCCTACTTCGTGAAGATCTACCGCTAGTGAGGCAAGTCCTTCGTGGGCGATGGCCATGGTGGGATAGACAAGGTTGCTTCTTCGTGGACCCTTCGTGGGTGGAGCCCTTCGTGGACTCGCGCAACCGTTACCCTTCGTGGGTTGAAGTCTCCATCAACGTGGATGTACGATAGCACCACCTATCGGAACCACGCCAAAAACATCCATGTCTCCAATTGCGTTTGAATCCTCCAAAACCCTTGCCTTTACATTCTTGCAAGTTGCATGCTTTACTTTCCGCTGCTCATATTCTCTTTGCATGCTTGCTTGCTATATATTGTGAATGTTAAACTTGTGCCTAAACTCCACCTAAACTTAAAGAATATTAAAAACTGCAACTTTAGTACTTAGTGTCTAATCACCCCCCCTCTAGACACCTCTTCTCAAGGTTCCACAAGTGGTATCAGAGCTTTGGTCTCCATTGCCTTGGTCTAACCCATGTAGGTACTTGGTGAATCAAATTCCATGAGATTTTAATCTACTCACATCTTGAGCAATCTTTACATCACCAAGTCTCTACACTATGGTGGTTGAAGACAAGGAATCATGGAACCACTCAAACATATCCTTTGACAAATTCTATGTTGAGCTTCACAATTGTCAATTTTGGATACACAAGTGCTCTTCCTTGCAAGAGCTAACCCATGTAGGTAGATGGACTCAAATTCCAAGTGGTGCTCCCAACTCTTGATGAACTACATCAACCTTGAGCAACCCACACAGGTTCAACTACATGGACAACACCACCAACCAAGGTATGTTATTCCATCTTAGAGAAGCTTTACTCCAAGTTATGAGCTAAAGCAACTCGATAAGATGTGAATACATCAAGATGCTTAAACAAAAAATGGCAACCCCATTTTGAGCTTAAACGATGAGTATGACCTATGATCAAGTGATCTCAGTTGACTCCTAAGTCAATATACTCTAACATAGGTGACTTTGTCACCGACCATCTCTAGATGAAGTTCTCTTGTGTTGTTTTTTGTGTTTTTGCATTTGTCTCATGCATATTTGTTTCCCGTTCGGAAAAAAAACTACATCTAGATTTCTTTCTGTTTGCTCTGCATTTTTCTGCATCCAATTCCTTGCATATCTTTCAGTAAATTCCTTGCAAATCTTTGTGAGATCTTACTAGTCTAGTGAGCTGAGGTGACAAGTGTTTTCTCTGCGATGAACTCGGTTTCACCGATTTGTTGTTTTCGGTCCAACCGAACCCCTTCGGTACAACCGAAACATACCCCTCGGTGCCACCAATTTCACAACAGGAAAAACAGTTTGCCACTTATTCTCTGTTTCTTCTGATCCAGCTCCACTCAATGAATCTTGTCCTCTACAAGCATCACATTTTTATCATTGCTTTATGCTGTGACTCAAGGACCAAACCCATTCGACAGATTCCAGAAAACCCTTCTTGGAAATTGATGTCCAAGGGGGAGAGAGAGATCACTTCAAAGCTTATCATTTAGAGAGAGATCACATCAGAGAAAGAGTTTATCACCTCCTTAGGGGGAGAGAAATCCTCGGGGGGAGAGAGAGATCTCCAGGGGAGAAAATACTTAAGTAGAAAGTATTTCTCAAGGATCCCAGATGCTTGGTGTTCAAGAGGAGAGATGCCCACATGTCTTCTTGAGGGGAGAGACATGTTCATATGATCTTTTTGTGCTTATTTGCACTAGCTTGCATTAGCCCTGTTCATTTATATCTTTCAGCTCTAATTTTCTATTCCCTATGTTCTCCCAGTATCCATGTTAGATTCAGGGGGAGCAAGACATCTAAGAGAAAGAAATCATTCAAATTCATTGCATATCTTTACTGTTGGGGACATGTCTAATCCAATGTTGTACTTAGTACTCACTCTCTACATGTCTTCCCAGTCTTGGTATTCTTGTAGTTTCTTGTGTTTGCTCTGGCTAGTAGATGTATCTGTGTTATCTAACCTTGTTTGCGCAGGTTCATTCCATCCTAAGCCAACTCAAGACTACAAGGTAAGTATGTGCATCACAATCATGTGTATGAGGAATTCTTGCTGATGTACATACTGTTTGCAAGAAGGACTCATGAGCATGAAGGTATTTTCGTTAACATTCTTTGCTCTCATGCATATGGCCAAGATACGTGTAACACATTGCCTACTCTATCATGGTTATGCCCTCACATGCTTTTATATTCCATATTCACATGATTGCGTACATGTAGGGGGAGCCTATGCTTGTTACATGTCTTTCCAAAGCTTTACTTGCTATTCTCTATATCTTTATCTAAAGCTTTGATGTATGTTGTCATGAATTACCAAAAAGGGGGAGATTGAAAGCACAAGTGCTCCCTAGGTGGTTTTGGTAATTAATGACAACATATCTCTTGTTGGACTAACGCTTTTATCTAGTATGTTTCAGATAAGTTCAACAATGAAGTGGCTTGGACTAAAGGATGTGGGAACTCCCTCTAGATGCTAAGGACAAAGGATTGGCTCAAGCTTCAAGCTCAAGACTCTTCATTTTTACATTTTAGTGATCCAATATCACATTGAGTCTATAGGAAAAGCCAATACTATCAAGAAGGGATGAGGTGTTGCTTAATGAGTTTCTTGCTCCACAGTGCTTAGTGATATGCTCCAAAACCCTTAACTACTTTCCCACATCCACAAATGACCTAAACCTAAAGCCAAAATCGGTCACACCGATTCTTTCTATCCGGCGCCACCGAGTTTGAATGTCATAGCCACTGCCACAAACCCTAGGCAAATTGGTCTCACCGATAGGGATCTCGGTCTCACCGAGATAGGATTGTAATCTCTCTATGTATGTCCATTACCAAAATCGGTCTCACCGAGTTTGAGCAATCGGTACTACCGAGATTACAATGCAAACTTCCTGGTTAACTTATTACCAAAATCGGTCCCACCGAGTTTGAGTACTCGGTCCCACCGAGTTTGCCTCACCAACTCTCTGGAAAGCTTATTACCAAAATCGGTCTCACCGAGTTTGTGTAATCGGTCTTACTGAGATTACGTTATGCCCTAACCCTAACCGAATCGGTCCTACCGAGTTGCATGTCAGTCCCACCGAAAATCCTAACGGTCACTAGGTTTACTAAATCGGTCCCACCGAGTTTGGTAAATTGTGTGTAACGGTTAGATTTTGTGTGGAGGCTATATATACGCCTCCACCTCCTCTTCATTCGTGGAGAGAGCCATCAGACTGAACCTACACTTCCAGCATACATTTTCTGAGAGAGAAATACCTACTCATGTGTTGAGGCCAAGATATTCCATTCCTACCATATGAATCTTGATCTCTAGCCTTCCCCAAGTTGCTTTCCACTCAAATCTTCTTTCCACCAGATCCAAATCCTATGAGAGAGAGTTGAGTGTTGGGGAGACTATCATTTGAAGCACAAGAGCAAGGAGTTCATCATCAATGCACCATTTGTTACTTCTTGGAGAGTGGTGTCTCCTAGATTGGCTAGGTGTCACTTGGGAGCCTCCGACAAGATTGTGGAGTTGAACCAAGGAGTTTGTAAGGGTAAGGAGATTGCCTACTTCGTGAAGATATACCGCTAGTGAGGCAAGTCCTTCGTGGGCGACGGCCATGGTGGGATAGACAAGGTTGCTTCTTCGTGGACCCTTCGTGGGTGGAGCCCTCCGTGGACTCGCGCAACTGTTACCCTTCGTGGGTTGAAGTCTCCATCAACTTGGATGTACGATAGCACCACCTATCGGAACCACGCCAAAAACATCCGTGTCTCCAATTGCGTTTGAATCCTCCAAAACCCTTCCCTTTACATTCTTGCAAGTTGCATGCTTTACTTTCCGCTGCTTATATTCTCTTTGCATGCTTGCTTGCTATATATTGTGAATGTTAAACTTGTGCCTAAACTCCACCTAAACTTAAAGAATATTAAAAACTGCAACTTTAGTACTTAGTGTCTAATCACCCCCCCTCTAGACACCTCTTCTCAAGGTCCCACACCTTCAATGTAGTGATACCCGACGTGGAGGCCCGTTGTATGGGCTCCTTAACACTAGAAGTAGTATTCGGATCTCCAGACAACTTCCGAAGCGAAGAATTGATCTTCGACACTGTCCCTTTTCTTAGTGGTTATCATGCACTGCTTGGACGAACTGCTTTCACCCGCTTTAATGCAGTCCCGCACTATGCTTATTTGAAGCTCAAAATGCCTGGATCGCGTGGCGTCACCAAAGTAAATGGAAATATGGATCGCTCCCTTCGTATTGAGGAGCACACCGTGGCCCTAGCAGCCGAGGTACAGGGCGGCCCCATCAAGCCGAATAGCTCATCGGTCATCAAGACCCATGGCATTGTTAAATGAGTCTGATCCGCATTACAGTGCGGTAGCTCGGTGGATACGGAGCTTGAATAGCAGTTTAGCCTGCGCCGACCGCCCCATAAGGTTGCGGAATACGTACCACACATACATAACTATGCACTTAAATTACCTTGGGCAACACCGGAGGCACACTGCAGAAAAGGTCCCTAGTATGGCTTGACCCTATTCGGGCCTTAAATATTTTTTCCCACTATAGGTTCGTTAAAAAACCTACGCACTCTATGGTTGTACGGGGGATCATATATATCTAGGTCCCTCTTTCTTGTAGACGACCATCGATTCCTCCTCTCAAAGGATTCCCTACCAAGGAGAAATGGCGCAGACGTGCGGCAGGGACCATTGGGATCTTCAAACCACTACTTTTAGGCCCTGTGTAAACCTTTCCCTTGTGTAAACTTTTGGCATGTAACATGGCCTCGATATTCATGGCATTATCTGCGACAACACGTCTCGATGTATTAATAAGGGTATAAAGGAAGCAGTTGATCACCATTTTTGGCACTTATTCATTCTATATTATCATCAGTATCACCTCCCCACTTCAGACTGCCACACGTGCTTTAGTCCGGCCTTAACACTGGGGGCTGTATTCGGCCCTGCACATTTTAATTTCAAACACCCATAGGGAATGCTACGTCTTGAGCTTGCGTTGGTTTTCCTTGAAGAGGAAAGGGTGATGCAACAAAGTAGCGTAAGTATTTCCCTTAGTTTTTGAGAACCAAGGTATCAATCCAGTAGGAGGCTCCTCAGAAGTCCCACACACCTACACAAACAAACAAGAACCTCGTAACCAATGCAATAAAGGGGTTGTCAATCCCTTCACGGCCACTTGCGAAAGTGAGATCTGATAGAGATACTATGATAAGATAAATATATTTTTGGTATTTTATGATATAGATTGGAAAAGTAAAGATGCAAAGAAAAGTAGATGATAAACTTATATGATAAAAGATAGACTCGGGGGCCATAGGTTTCACTAGTGGCTTCTCTCGAGATAGCATAAGTATTACGGTGGGTGAACAAATTACTGTCGAGCAATTGATAGAAAAGCGAATAATTATGAGATTATCTAGGCATGATCATGTATATAGGCATCACGTCCGTGACAAGTAGACCGACTCCTGCTTGCATCTACTACTATTACTCCACACATCGACCACTATCCAGCATGCATCTAGAGTATTAAGTTCATAAAGAACGGAGTAACGGATTAAGAAAGATGACATGATGTAGAGGGATAAACTCATGCAATATGATATAAACCCCATCTTTTTATCCTCGATGGCAACAATACAGTATGTGCCTTGCTGCCCCTGCTGTCACTGGGAAAGGACACCGCAAGATTGGACCCAAAGCTAAGCACTTCTTCCATTGCAAGAAAGATCAATCTAGTAGGCCAAACCAAACTGATAATTCGAAGAGACTTGCAAAGATAACTTAATCACACATAAAAGAATTCAGAGGAGATTCAAATATTTCTCATAGATAAACTTGATCATAAACCCACAATTCATCAGATCTCGACAAACACACCGCAAAAAGAGTTACATCGAATAGATCTCCAAGAAGATCGAGGAGAACTTTGTATTGAGATTCAAAGAGAGATAAGAAGCCATCTAGCTAATAACTATGGACCCAAAGGTCTGTGGTAAACTACTCACAACTCATCGGAAGGGCCGTGGAGATGATGTAGAGGCCCTCCATGGTCGATTCTCCCTCCGGCGGAGCGCCGACGAAGGCTCCAAGATGGGATCTCGCGGATACAGAAGGTTACAACGGTGGAAATAGTTTTTCGTGGTTGCTTCTGATGTTTTCAGGGTACGTGGGTATATATAGGAGGAAGAAGTAGGTCGGTGGACACTCGAGGGGCCCACGAGGGTGGGGGCGCGCCCACCTGTAGGGGGCGTGTCGGGCACCCTCGTGACCGCCGCCTCTGTTGCTTGACATCCACTCCAAGTCCCCTGGATCATGTTTGTTCCAAAAAGATCGCTCCCGAAGGTTTCATTCCATTTGGACTCCGTTTGATATTCCTTTTCTTCGAAACACTGAAATAGGCAAAAAAACAGTAATTCGGACTCGGCCACCGGTTAGTAGGTTAGTCCCAAAAATGATATAAAAGTGTAAAGTAAAGCCCATAAACATCCAAAACGGGTAATATAATAGCATGGAACAATCAAAAATTATAGATACGTTGGAGACGTATCAAGCATCCCCAAGCTTAATTCCTGCTCGTCCTCGAGTAGGTAAATGATAAAAACAGATTTTTTGATGTGGAATGCTACCTAGCACAATTCTCAATGTAATTTTACTTATTGTGGCATGAATGTTCAGATCCAAATGATTCAAAATAAAAGTTCATATTGACATAAGAAATAGTAATACTTCAATCATACTAATCAAAGCAATCATGTCTTCTCAAAATAACATGGCTAAAGAAAGTTCATCCCTACAAAATCATATAGTTAGGCTATGTTTCATTTTCATCACACAAAATACTCCCATCAAGAACAACCCCGATTTCAGCCAAGTAATTGGTTCATACTTTTTAACACGTTTCAGCCTTTTTCAACTCTCATGCAATACATGAGCGTGAGCCATGGATATAGCACTATGGATGGAATAGAATATGATGATGGAGGTTGTGTGGAGAAGACAAAAAAAGAGAAAGTCTCACATTGACGAGGCTAATCAACGGGCTATGGAGATGCCCATCAATTGATGTCAACATTAGGAGTAGGGATTGCCATGGAACGGATGCACTAGAGCTATAAATGTACGAAAGCTCAACAAAAGAAACTAAGTGGGTGTGCATCCAACTTGCTTGCTCATGAAGACCTAGGGCATTTGAGGAAGCCCATCGTAGGAATATACAAGCCAAGTTCTATAATGAAAATTCCCACTAGTATATGAAGGTTACAACGTATGAGACTCTCTATATGAAGAACATGGTGCTACTTTGAAGCACAAGTGTGGAAAAGGATAGTAACATTGCCCCCTTTTTTTTTCTTTTTTCTTTTTCTTTTTCTATTTTTTTCCTTTTGGCCTTTACTTTTTTTTCCTTCTTTGGCCTTTCTTTTTTTGGCCTTTCTTTTTTTATTTGGGGACAATGCTCTAATAATGATGATCATCACACTTCTATTTATTTACAACTCATGAATTACAACTCAAAACTAGAACAAGATATGACTCTATATGAATGCCTCCGGCGGTGTACCGGGATGGGCAATGAATCAAGAGTGACATGTATGAAAAATTATGCATGGTGGCTTTGCCACAAATACGATGTCAACTACATGATCATGCAAGGCAATATGACAATGATGATGCGTGTCATGAAAAACGGAACGGAACGGTGGAAAGTTGCATGGCAATATATCTCGGAATGGCTATGGAAATGCCATAATAGGTAGGTATGGTGGCTGTTTTGAGGAATATATAAGGAGTTTTATGTGTGATAGAGTGTATCATATCACGGGGTTTGGATGCACCGGCAAAGTTTGCACCAACTCTCAAGGTGAGAAAGGGCAATGCACGGTACCGAAGAGGCTAGCAATGATGGAAAGGTAAAAGTGCGTATAATCCATGGACTCAACATTAGTCATAAAGAACTCATATACTTATTGCATAAGTTTTATTAGCCCTCGAAGCAAAGTACTACTACGCATGCTCCTAGGGGGGAGGTTGGTAGGAGTTAATCATCGCGCGCCCCCGACGTCCACTCAAGGGAAGGCAATCAAAAGAGCACCCCATGCAATAAATTTGTTACACAACTTTTACCATACGTGCATGCTACGGGACTTGCCAACTTCAACACAAGCATTCTTTAAATTCATAATCACCCAACTAGCATGACTCTAATATCACCACCTCCATATCTCAAAACAATTATCAAGTATCAAATTGATCATAGCATCCAATTCACTTCATATGATAGTTTTTATTATACCCAACTTGGATGCCCACCATTCTAGGACCAATTTTATAACCATAGCAAATAACATGCTGTTCTAAGGGAGTCTCAAAATAATATAAGTGAAGCATGCGAGATCAACAATTTCTTCAAAATTAAGTCACCGCCGTGCTCTAAAATATATAAGTGAAGTACTAGAGCAAAGACTATCTAGCTCAAAAGATATAAGTGAAGTATTCTGAAAAAATTCCAAGCAAGTGCGTTTCTCCCAAAAGGTGTGTACAGCAAGGATGATTGTGGTGATCTAAAAAGCAAAGACTAATATCATACAAGACGCTCCAAGCAAAACACATATCATGTGGCGAATAAAAATATAGCTCCAAGTAAAGTTACCGATGAACGAAGATGAAAGAGGGGATGCCTTCCGGGGCATCCCCAAGCTTAGGCTTTTGGTTATACTTGAATATCTTGGGGTGCCATGGGCATCCCCAAGCTTAGGCTCTTGCCAGTCCTTATTCCATAGTCCATCAAATCTTTACCCAAAACTTGAAAACTTCACAACACAAAACTCAACAGGAAATCTCATAAGCTCCGTTAGTGCAAGAAAGAAAAACCACCACATAAGGTACTGTAATGAACTCATTCTTTATTTATATTTGTGTTAAACCTACTGTATTCCAACTTCCCTATGGTTCATACCACTTAATACCAGCCATAGATGCATCAAATTAAGCAAACAACACACGAAAAACAGAATCTGTCAAAAACAGAATAGTCTGTAGGAATCTGTAACTATCGAATACTTCTGGAACTCTAAAAGTCCTACCAAAATAGGAAGTCCTCGGAAATTTGTCGATTGATCTACATCAAAAAGAATCAATGCAAAATCAAGTTTATGTGAATTACTAAAATTATTTTCGTGCGCGCAAAGTTTCTGTTTTTCAGCAGAATCAAATTAACTATCACCATAGGTTATCCTATAGGTTCTACTTGGCACAAACACTAATTAAAACATGAAAACACATCTAAACAGAAGCTAGATGAAAAATTTATTACTAAACAGATGCAAAAAACAAAAAACAAAAATAAAATTGGGTTGCTTCCCAACTAGCGCTATTGTTTAACCCCCAAGCTAGGCATTGATAATTTTAATGATGCTCACATGAAAGACAAGAATTGAAGCACAAAGAGAGCATCATGAAACACGTGACAAACACATCTAAGTCTAACATACTTCCTATGCATATGCAGATTATAAGCAAACAAATTTGCAAAGCAAGCAAAAACTAGCATATGCAAGGAAGAAGAAAGAGACGATAGCAATCTCAACATGACGAGACGTAATTTAGTAAGATAAAAATTTCTACGATCATATTTTCCTCTCACATAATAATTACATGTAGGATCATAGGCAAATTCAACAAAATAGCTATCATATAACATATTCTCAACACGATCCACATGCATGTGAAGTTGACACTCTTCCAAAATAGTGGGATTATCATTAACTAAAGTCATGACCTCTCCAAACCCACTTTTATCAAAAACTTCATGAGATTGAACATTATCCAAATATATGGGATCTAAAGTTGACACTCTTCCAAACCCACTTTCAATATTATTGCAAACATTATTATCAATCTCATATTCATCATGGGGCTTAAATAAATTTTCAAGATCATAAGAAGAATCACCCCAATCATGATCATTGCAACAAGAAGTAGACATAGCAAAACTAGCATCCCCAAGCTTAGGGTTTTTCATATTATTAGCACAATTGACATCAAGAGAATTTATAGTAAAATCATTGCAATCATACTTTTATTCAAGGATTTATCGTGAATCTCTTCATAAATTTCTTCATCACAATTTTCAGATTCACGAATTTCAAGCAAAGCTTCATAAAGATAATTTAGTGCACAAAACTCACTAGCAACTGGTTCATCATAATTGGATCTCTTAGAAAGATTAGCAAGCGGATGAGGATCCATAGATCTTAGGTTCTCTGTTTAGCAATAAATAAACAACTATTCCAGCCAAACAAGCAAACGAGCCAAGTAAGACATCAAAGCAAACGAAAAGACGGACAAAAGAAGGGCGAATAAAACGACAAGGGTGAAGTGGGGGAGAGGAAAACGAGAGGCAAATGACAAATAATGTAATGCGAGGGATAAGAGTTTGTGATGTGTACTTGGTATGTCTTGACTTGAGCGAAGACCTCCCCGGCAACGGCGCCAGAAATCCTTCTTGCTACGTCTTGAGCTTGAGTTGGTTTTCCTTGAAGAGGAAAGGGTGATGCAGCAAATTAGCATAAGTATTTCCCTTAGTTTTTGAGAACCAAGGTATCAATCCAGTAGGAGGCTCCTCAGAAGTCCCACGCACCTACACAAACAAACAAGAACCTCGCAACCAACGCAATAAAGGGGTTGTCAATCCCTTCACGGCCACTTGCGAAAGTGAGATCTGATAGAGATAATATGATAAGATAAATATATTTTTGGTATTTTATGATATAGATTGGAAAAGTAAAGATGCAAATAAAAGTAGATGATAAAACTTATATGATAAAAGATAGACCCGGGGGCCATATGTTTCACTAGTGGCTTCTCTCGAGATAGCATTAGTATTACGGTGGGTGAACAAATTACTGTCGAGCAATTGATAGAAAAGAGAATAATTATGAGATTATCTAGGCATGATCATGTATATAGGCATCACATCCGTGACAAGTAGACCGGGTCCTGCCTACATCTACTACTATTACTCCACACATCGACCACTATCCAGCATGCATCTAGAGTATTAAGTTCATAAAGAACGGAGTAACGCATTAAGAAAGATGACATGATGTAGAGGGATAAACTCATGCAATATGATATAAACCCCATCTTTTTATCCTCGATGGCAAAAATATAATACGTGCCTTGCTGCCCCTGCTGTCACTGGGAAAGGACACCGCAGGATTGAACCCAAAGCTAAGCACTTCTCCCATTGCAAGAAAGATCAATCTAGTAGGTCAAACCAAACTGATAATTCTAAGAGACTTGCAAAGATAACTTAATCACACATAAAAGAATTCAGAGGAGATTCAAATATTTCTCATAGATAAACTTGATCATAAACCCATAATTCATCGGATCTCGAAAAACACACCGCAAAAGAGTTACATCAAATAGATCTCCAAGAAGATCGAGGAGAACTTTGTATTGAGATTCAAAGAGAGAGAAGAAGCCATCTAGCTAATAACTATGGACCCGAAGGTCTGTGGTAAACTACTCACAACTCATCGAAAGGGCCTTGGAGATGATGTAGAGGCCCCCTGTGGTCAATTCCCCCTCCGGCGGAGCACCGACAAAGGCTCCAAGATGGGATCTCGTGGATACAGAAGGTTACGGCGGTGGAAAAAGTTTTTCGTGGTCGCTTCTGATGATTTCAGGGTACGTGGGTATATATAGGAGGAAGAAGTAGGTCGGTGGACGCTTGAGGGGCCCACGAGGGTGGGGGGCGCGCCCACCTATAGGGGGCGCCGGGCACCCTCGTGGCCGCCTCCTGTGTTGCTTGACATCCACTCCAAGTCCCCTGGATCACGTTTGTTCCAAAAAGATCGCTCCCGAAGGTTTCATTCCGTTTGGACTTCGTTTGATATTCCTTTTCTTCGAAACACTGAAATAGGCAAAAAAAACAGCAATTCGGGCTGGGCCTCCGGTTAGTAGGTTAGTCCCAAAAATGATATAAAAGTGTAAAGTAAAGCCCATAAACATCCAAAACGGGTAATATAATAGCATGGAACAATAAAAGATTATAGATACGTTGGAGACATATCAGGGAACTCTTCAGCGTCCTGGATATTGCATTATATGCATCATCTCCGAATCATGTCTTTGGTCCATATTTGGGTTGATTGGCTCCTGTGCTTACCAACTTACGTTCCACTCATTCGGCTAAGGTAGTAAAGAGAGAACTACTACGCTCGTCCAGTCAAGTACCTCAGTAGAGAAAGCCAAAAACTTATTGTCATGATAGGGAAGAGTTGGTCGGCGATTCGGCCACTTAGTCTTATACTACAAATCATTAGCGATTCACCCCATGTTATACGAGGGGTTGGTCTTCGTCCAGCTGTGTGGAAACGACACCGTAGTCCGGATAGCCACACACACACACACCAAGGGCTAGTATTTAGCTCCACAATCAAACTCCTATGGCTAAGTGAAAGTAATAAAGTCGAATAGCCCGATTGCCTGGTTCACCTCGCGGACACCTCCTTTACGGACCAAGACGTTGGATAAAGTGTGGTCACGCGTTATGTCGAACACCCCTGTAGCGTCTACATGGGCGCTAAAGCCGACGACTGACAACTTCCAGAAATAAAACACATAAACGGCCGCACAGGAGGAAAAATAGCTTGAAACAAAAGGCACAAACATAGATATACCACATCATGGGTTCATAACATAGTTTCTACAACCCGAACACATTCAATCAAATATTATGTCCTTGGGACATTATCGAAGTACCTATATCACTCAGGCTCCTTCTAGGACGTTATTGAAGTACCTCTTCGGCTTCCGATGATATTTGCCTTCGGGCGGTCCTGCGGTTGCCACTTCGGTGGCCTTCATCTTCGCCCATTGCATTCTGACGCGGGCGAAGGCCATCCGGGCACCCTCTATGCAGGTCGAGCGCTTTACAGCATCCATCCGCGGTCGCGCATCGACAAGCCGCTTCATCAAACCTAAGTAGCTGCTAGGAATCGGCTCGGCCGGCCAGAGGTGGACTATTAGGTCCTTCATGGCCAAGCCTGCCATCCTATGCAGCTCCGTCAGCTGCTTTAGCTGGTCATTCAGAGGCGTCGGGTGTTCCGGCGCGAGAAATTGCGACCAGAACAACTTCTTGGTCGAGTTCCCCTCCTAGGTTTGGAAGAACTGTGCGGCATTGGCGGCACTCTTCGGAGAACTCGACACTCGGGTGAGAAAAGCATACCTCTAACCTCCAAATATACTCTGCAAAAGAAAGGCCTTACCAACCGCTATCTGCCTCGCCTGATGGATCTCTTCACGAGCACTCGGGACTCGATGCGCGCCTCTTTGGCATCATGGAGAGCCTTGGCAAGCTCGAATGACTAGTCCGAATTCTTCTGCTCCAAGGTTTCGCATTTGCTGATGGCACCCTTCAGCTCCTGCTCGACTTCGGCCACCCGAGCTTCGTGTTGGCGGCGGGCAACTTGCTCGATCTTCAATTCAGCAACCGCTTTGTCAGCGGCTGCCTTATTCGCCTCCGCCTCTTTCTTGGCTTGAGAGAGGGTGCCTTTGAGGGTCTCGACCTCAGCTGCGCTAGTTGTGATCATAATCAAAGCATTCCATGAGTTAACCTCTAAATCTACATGTCGCTTCTGATATGAAAATAAGTTCATTCTTAACATTGTACGCATACCTTGCGTTTCATCGAACCGCTTGTTGATGCGGTCGAGCTCCTCATCGGCTACTTGAAGCTTCCGATTGAGTTCGAAAACTTCTGTGGCATGGGCGGTAGTCGCCAACATGGAGGCCTGTTACAATGGTAGCACAGTATGTTACTATCCCGATTACTATGTGGATCCTCTGTTCGTTTTTTTTCTAAACCGGACAGAGCCTCAGGGGCTACTGTCTATACACAGGTTTATTCTTTTCTATGAAAAGCTTTAGAACATTACGTCGCATACCTCAAAGCCTGTCAGTAGGCTGTAGAAAGCTTCATCCAGTCTGTTTTTAGCGGACTGAACCTTCTCCATAACCGCACCCATCAGCGTGCGGTGCTCCTCCACAACGGAAGCACTTTGTAGTGCTTCCTCCAGAATGTTGGGCGCCTCCGGATTAACGGAGGCTGTCGATGGAGCTCGTGCTCCTCCCCCCTCTTTCAAAGGGGGCTGCTCATCTGATCACGAAGCCATGTTGGTATCCAGAATGGTGTTTGGCTGGGGCCCAGATTGTTGGGAGGCCCCACCGTTGGTTGTCATAGGGGTCGCCTCCCCTAGGTATTCGGCGACCGAGGTATCAACCTCGGGCGCTTTCTCGACGGCCTTGTTCGCCCCCCTCGGCCAAGATAGGTCCTTCAGGACAACACTTTGGTGTCCTCCATGGCGGTAGGCGAGGGGGCTCGCGACGCCGTGTCAATCTTTGCCATTTCGGGCGGCAGAGAGTTCCCCTCCGATAATGGAGTTTGTGGGAGCTCGCGGGAAGGGCTGAGAGGCAAATAACATAATAACTTACATAATGAAAGCAGGTGGACTGAAGATAAACAAGTAAGTTTCCGAATACTTACGATTCGGCTAGGGGCTTCTCCCTGGGAGGTCTCTTGGGGACTAGTTCGGACTCTGAGTCCGAACTGTCCGGGAGGATCACCTTCCCTCTTTTGGACGCCTCCCCCTTCGGGTCCTTGGAGGCCGCCCTCTTCTTCTTCCTCCCCTTACAAGGGGAGTCGCTTTCCACCTCCTCCTCCTCTTCTTCCTCGTCTCCATCATCGGAAGAGAGGGCTTCGGTGTCTCCGGACACTGTGTCCGAAGGACCTTTGTGGCGGGGGCCGCCCTTGGCCTCCTTGCCTTTCTTTTTCTTGGATTTCTTCTCTGGCTCCTGATAAGGCGCCGGGACCAGCATCTCCGTTAACTGGGGTGTGGCCGGGTTCTCAGGCAGCGGTGCCGGACAGTTGATCCGCTCCGCCTTTGTTGTCCAGCCCTGTACGGAAGGCAGGCGATATAATCTTTATTATATTTGAAATATTGACCAGATAGGTCTTCGGAAAGATTATGCTTACCGCTGAGGCCGGATTCTCGATGTCGAGTCCGATGTCCTCGGTCTTCATCGACCGCCAATTTTTCTGGGCCTTGAAGAGCTGCTTCCATATATATTCATGTGTGGTGCTGAATAAGCGCTTCAATGTCCGTGGCTCCTTCGGATTGAATTCCCACATGGGGGAGGCCCGGAGTTGGCAGGGAAGGATACGGTGGAAGAGTGTCGGTGCAACATGCCCTGGGTCTATTGCCCTGACTGTGCGCAGGCACAAGATCAAGATTGAAACACGAGTCCAATACGGAGTACAAGAAGCAGAGTGACTCGAAGAACCAACAAGCAGATCAGAGGGACCAAGACCAGGCCAGAAGAACAAGATGTCATCAAGAGAGAGGCCTCCCTTGCCGGGCAGGCGAGCCCGGCAAGGGGCGAGGCCACCTCCAGAAGAAGCTGACCAAGGAGTCCCGGCAGGGCCTGTCGGGAGCTGCGGAGACCAGATCACCTCCCCGACCAGTCCACTATGACTCACATCGACGATCAGTGCAGTGTCAAGCCGGAGAGTGATTTAAGTGGCAGCCATTCGCTACATGGCAGCCACTTTCTACCAAGAGAACCCACAGACGACACCCGTCCTATGACATGTCAGGTGAGCAGGCGTGGAGCTAACGAGATAGCCCGGCAAGCCTTGCCGGGCAACCAACGCATGACACTAAGCAGCGCATTAAATGTGCACTGTCAGCCTGCAAAGTTAGGTATGATAGCACTATTTGCTATCTTATCAGTGTCTAATGACTAATTTGCCACTATGGTGACCCCTTAGCCTATAAAAGGAGGCCCATGGCAACAGTTCGAGAGGTTGGAAAGTTAGATCACCCACACCCCCATACACGCTGTCACACCCTGCATTTTGTAACATTTCATTTGCATTAATAAAGCATAAAAATTTGTACCAACAAAAACTTTTGCATTATTTGGCTTTTTATGTTGGAGTTGGTTTTCTCTCTGTGATTTTCAAGTGCTCTTTAAAGTCAACTACTCCACCTTCTGTACTTCATCTCTTTGCCCCAAACTTCTGCCCAATGATCATGCCATGTGTATAGTGCAATATAGTATTTTCTTACAAAAATAATTTGGCCAAATAGTATTTTCAAAAATTAGTTTTCCAAAAACCCCTGAATTGAGGTTTGCACTACAAGTACTTGATTTGGGGTATGAAAAATATTTCAAAGGGTATATTTGAAACCTATTAGATATAGGATTCCCATAAACCACAAAAATATAATTTTAAAAGTTATTTTCCTATTTTATTTAAAAGCTTTTTCTTAAGGCCAAAAATGGTCTTTAATAGGGAAAAATTATTTTATTGTTTTAAAAATATTTGACAAAAATCAGGGAAACTCAGTGGGCATATATTTCCCATATATAAGAGTTTCAACACATGGTCATGTTCAAAATATTGGACAAAACCTCCCAAAACCATTTCTGCCCATTTCAAGGATTAGAAATATTTGTACAGGAAATATTTTCATAAAAATCCAAGTAAAATCCAGCAAGTCACAAATGCTTATTGTGATCACCTTGCAAAGCCTCATGTCAATCAAGGTCATTTTGGTTCACCAAAATGCCCCAAAACCCTATGTGACTAGAATCAAATTTGAACAACTTTGTACTACCAACTTTCTCTCCTTGACCCCAACTTTTGTGAGCATGTTCACATGAATAAATGATGACACTACACGAAGTGGTTCATCAAGGGGAAGTGATTTGCTCAACTAGATCTACACAAGTTCATTTCTGCTAATTTCTAGGGTTTACAAAAGTTGCATTGGAAACTTTGCCCAAATAAGCTCCAAATTGGTGGAAGGCCCTAATTATATGTGTCATTTCACCCTGTGGAGTCTCATGGCAGTTGGAAATCATCTGCTGGCCCAAACCATTATCAAACACCTTCTGCCACTTTTCAAAAATCACCATTTTGACCACTAACACTATTCTCCATGAGCTCAACTTTTTACCACAGCCCCTCAGAGTCCCCTTGCACCTCCAGTAACTCTTCCCTGGCCTCAACTCAATGATTGAAGGGTGAAACATCCCCATTTACCCTTCTGGACAGCAGCATTCTTCTCCTTTCTCACCTCCCTCCTCACTCCAGTGGCCACCCAGGGCATCCAATGCCCCTTCCCCATTCTTTACTCCCCCCTAGAGCCACCAGACACCTTTGGTCGTGCCCACATTGCATAGTAAATGGCCATGCCAGCCATTTGGGCGCTCTGGAGCGCGCTACAGTGCGCTCCCGCACTGTAGCCGCCCCCTGCCAAGCACCTTCGGCCACCTCGGGCCTCCCAAGCACGCCCGACGATGCTCCTCGACGTCCGCAACACGCCACAGCCTGGTCCCCCTCCTCCTTCTCCCTCCTGCTGCCCTCCTCGCACACGCACCGGCCGCCCAAGAGCTCCAATGAGCGGCCTCACACGCGCGGCATCTCTGGCTTTACCCCGCTCTCTCCCTTAGCTCCCCTCGGTGTAGTCCACGCCCAGCAACACCCCAGACACGGCGCCAGCTCCTCCCGAGCCCTGTGGCGATGAGCAGGAGCCCACCGGTGCACGGGTCCACGGCACCCCGTCGTTCACCTATTTAAGGGCCTCCCCGAGCCCTACTCTCCTCACCACTCGCTCTCTCACTCCCCTAATCACCCCCTACACTACTCACCCCTCTCCAGACGAGCCCGAGCTAGAGATCGAGCTCGAGCTCCGCCGCCTCGGGTCACCGTCGATCTTAGGGTACAGGACCTCTCCGCCGCTCCTCTTCCTCGATCTGGAACCGCCGCGGCTCACTGATCATTTCCCCTTTCTCCCCCGCTTCTTTTGTAGACGGAAACAGCCGGAACCGACAATGCCCGAAGCTCCTCCACCGCGAGACCTCGTCGCCGGCGAACGAGGCCACCCCGGTAACCGCAACCACCTCCACCCGAACGGCGACTCGACGCTGAGTCCAGCCGTACCCTTGCCCGACCTCGCCGTGCCCTGCATCGACGCCGGTGAGCCCGCCGACCCTCTGTCGCAAGGTTAGGGATGACAGGCGGGCACCACCTGTCAGCCTCTCCTCTCCATCGCCCCTCTCTCTCGCTGACGCCTGGGCCCCGCCCGTCAGGTTTAAACCTGGCGTGCGCATGCACCAGTGCGCTAGGCCGCCTCTCTAGCTGGGCCTGCTGCGCTGCGGCTGTTCTGGCCCAGCATTCAGAGAGCCCTTCTCCTTTTTCTTTTCTGTCAAACTTGCAAAAATTCCTATGGACTAAATATTAATCCAAATGAAATAATTCCAGTTCCTAAATTCTTGTAAAAATCCCACCTATTTAATGGTATAACTTTCATTCATGACCAACCAACTTTTATGTACTGTTCATATTCAAATTAAAATTTGAATATATTTAAACCCCTCTGAAAATCCATTTCTTCTATTCTGCTACTCCAAATCCAAAACTAGGAATTTTCCCCTTCTTAGTTTTCACCCTAGTATTTAACAAAAATGAGTTGCCATTTTTCTGAGCACTTTGATTTTTCTGTTTTATTATTGCCTTATTTTTCTCGTTATTATTTTGCAACGATAGATTGCGTTGCTGACGAAGGAGTTGGACCAGAAGACTTTGAAGACCCAGAAGACTTTGTTGAGCCAGGCAAGTAGCCCCTTGACCATGTCTATGAAACCCTTTTTATGCATGTCATATAGCACCATATTGTTGTTGCAACGGAATCATGATGAGGTGGTAACCACTTTGATGGTTTGCCACCGTACTTCCTCGTTGATACTTGCATTGTGCATGACCCTACCTTCTTATGAGGGTTATGCCGGTGGGGGTAGATAGGATGCTAAAGTAGTGCTACGCAAAAAGGGACGGGAATATGCATGGTGATGGTGACAAAGTATTTTCAAAAGACTTTTCGAAAACCCCATCGGGTGCCACTTATGCCCGGGGGAGATGATGGGTTGAGTAGCCACTTGATGATGAAGTGGTGTATCGAGGCAAGTGTGTGTTGTTTTCAAAACGGATTGGTTTAAGTTGCGACCGTTATTCCAACCTTACATGCGCAACCACTCTACCCTTGTATGGGAAAGGGCATTATTGATTACCTAGGCCGATACTAGCTTGGAGCCTGCATTACTAGTGACAAGGGAGAGTTGGTGCTCTCTCTTGGGACGAGGTCGTGCTAGGTGGGGCGGCCATGGCTATTTTCACAGGGCACCGGATACACCGTTGTGTCCCCTCTCGGATGTTATGATCTCGAGTGAGTCTCGTATGATGTACATCGTGAGAATATGAAACAACGAGTGGACTCCTTGTTAGTGTCGTCTAGGGAAAGATAGTGATCGGGTGCTTACCCCAGGTACTTGAGGTATCGTGGGTCGTGGATGACACGGAAGTTCCCTGGATCTTGTGGGTAAAGTGTGCAACCTCTGCAGAGTGTAAAACTATTCGAATAGCCGTGTCCACGGTCAAGGACAGTTGGGTAACCGCTCTTGGGCTACGTCCACATGTGTACAAACCAGTGTGTGCTTGGATAATTGGGGGGAACTACTTGGGTCAAGTCAAGGGACTTGCATGATTGAGTTGGGTTGATGCCCACTCTATTTATGTTGATATCTGTAACCTGTCCTCATGGTCACTTGAATTCTCCTGATGCATGTCTTACAAGTGGTTGAACATGTCATTGCACTCAAAACTAGCTTTCTGCAAAAAATTACCTATATCATGCATTGTTGCATCTTGGACCAAAACATGGGTTGCTTGCGAGTACATTCAAATTACTCATTGGCTTGCCACTGGTTATTTAATTGGCCAGGCATGGAAGAACAGGAGTTAGAAGAAGAATTCTTTGGAGACGAACATGAGAACTAGGATGTTTCCCAGTCAGAATGCCTGTAGGGTTAAGGCAGATGGCATGGGTTCTACTTATCGACGAAGATTTCCGCTGCTTAAGTTTATTTGATATTCAGCCCTTGTGGCTTTATCTATGTAAGACTTGACCATAATGGTCATAATTTGTGTAAGACGATATGTACGGATGTAAGACTCTTGTTATTCAACTTATGTGTGTTCAGTGAGAATTGATCTCTGGGATCACTGTACACGTGCATTCGGTGATCACGACTTATGGGTCGGGGTCCCCACACGCACGTAGTCGCTCCCGCCCTGAGGCAACCCGTGCCGGGCAAGTGTACTGCACACCACCACCACCACATTTCCACCATCAATCCACCAAAGCAGGAGTATGGTTTTATGCCTCGCGGCAGCCTGAACCTTGGTAAAACTGCCCGTTTGATCTCTGCCGCGCTGCCCCACGTTGGTCTACTCTTTGTGCAACGCGACTCCCCTTGCCGAACCAACAAGGGTCCGTCCTGGTCCCATAGGTGGTCGTGGTTTCCTGCGACATCTTTAGCGCGCCAGGGAGGGGGGTCGCTTGTGCGAACCTGAAGACATAAGCAACGCGTCACCTTCATCGCCATCTGCATCTTCGACGGCGCCGTCGACCATGGCGCCCAAGAAGAAACCAACTTCTTCGCCTCATCCATCCATCTTGAAGGCTCCGCTGCCTGTGGCCTCCAACTTAACGAAATATGCCCTAGAGGCAATAATAAAGTTATTATTTAATTCCTTAATTCATGATAAATGTTTATTATTCATGCTAGAATTGTATTAACTGGAAACTTAGTACATGTGTGAATACATAGACAAAACATATAGTCCCTAGCATGCCTCTACTTGACTAGCTCGTTAATCAAAGATGGTTATGTTTCCTAACCATAAACATGTGTTGTCATTTGATGAACGGGATCACATCATTAAGAGAATGATGTCATGGACATGACCCATCCATTAGCTTAGCATTATGATCGTGTTAGTTTCATTGCTACTGCTTTCTTCATGACTTATGCAAGTTCCTCAGACTATGAGATTATGCAACTCCCGAATACCGAAGGAACACTTTGTGTGTTACCAAACGTCAAAACGTAAATGGGTGATTATAAAGGTGCTCTATAGGTGTCTCTGAAGGTGTTTTTTGGGTTGGAATAGATCGAGATTAGGATTTGTCACTCCGTGTTTCGGAGAGGTATCTCTGGGTCCTCTCGGTAATACTCATCACTATAAGCCTTGCAAGCATTGTGATTAATGAGTTAGTTGCAGGATGAAGTATTACGGAACGAGTAAAGAGATTTTTCGGTAACGAGATTAAACTAGGTATGATGATACCGACGATTGAATCTCGGGCAAGTAACATACCGATGACAAAGGGAACAACATATGTTGTTATGCGGTTTGACCAATAAAGATCTTCATAGAATATGTAGGAACCAATATGAGCATCCAGGTTCCGCTATTGGTTATTGACTAGAGACGTGTCTCAGTCATGTCTACATAGTTCTCGAATCCGTAGGGTCCGCACGCTTAACGTTCAATGACGATTGGTATTATGAGTTTATGTGATATGATGTACCGAAGATTGTTTGGAGTCCCGGATGTGATCACGAACATGACGAGGAGTCTCTAAATGGTTGAGACATAAATATTGATATATTGGACTGCTATGTTCGGACACTGGAAGTGTTCCGGAGAAGTTTCGGATAAAACCGGAGTACCGGAGGGTTACGGGACCCCCCCGGGGGATTAATGGGCCTTAGTGTAGAAGAGAGAGGGCCGGCCAGAGGTGCCCCCCTTGCCCAGTCCGAATTGGACAAGGGAAGGCCCCCCTCTCCTTCCTTCTCTTCTCTCTTTTTTCCCTTCTTCTCCTTCTTGGACTAGGAAAGGGGGAAACCTACTCCTACTTGGAGTAGGAGTCCTCCCCCTTGGCGCGCCCCTTGTGGCCGGCCAACCTCCTCCTCCCCTCCTTTATATACGGGGGAGGGGGGCACCCCATATACACACAAGTTGATCAAGTTGATCTTTTAGCCGTGTGCGGTGCCCCCCTCCACAGATTTTTGCCTCGGTCATATCGTCGTAGTGCTTTCATCATCACCATCACCACGCCGTCGTGCTGACAGAACTCTCCCTCGGCCTCAGCTGGATCTAGAGTTTGAGGGATGTCACCTTGCTGAACGTGTGCAGATCGTGGAGGTCTCGTGCGTTTGGTACTTGATCGGTTGGATCCCGAAGACATTCGACTACATCAACCGCGTTACATAACACTTCCGCTTTTTGTCTACGAGGGTATGTGGACACACTCTCCCCCCATTGCTATGCATCACCTAGATAGATCTTGCGTGATCGTAGGATTTTTTTTGAAATTACTGCGTTCCCCAACAGTGGCATCCGAGCCAGGTCTATGCGTAGATGATATATGCACGAGTAGAGCACAAAGAGTTGTGGGCGATAATAGTCATACTTCTTACCAGCATGTCATACTTTGATTCGAAGGTATTGTTGGATGAAGTGGCCCGGACCGACATTACATGACCGCGTTCATGAGACTGGTTCTACCGACATGCTTACGCACATAGGTGGCTGGCGGGTGTCTGTTTCTCCAACTTTAGTTGAATCGAGTGTGGCTATGCCCGATCCTTGTTGAAGGTTAAAACAACACACTTGACGAAAAATCATTGTGGTCTTGGAGCGTAGGTAAGAACGGTTCTTGCTAGAAGCCCATAGCAGCCACGTAAAACTTGCAACAACAAAGTAGAGGACGTCTAACTTGTTTTTGCAGGGCTTGCTGTGATGTGATATGGTCAAGGCATGATGTGATACAAATTTTTGTATCAGATGATCATGTTCTATAACAAAGTTATCAGCAACTGGCAGGAGCCATATGGTAGTCGCTTTATTGTATGCAATGCAATCGTCATGTAATTGTTTTACTTTATCACTAAGCAGTAGAGATAGTCGTAGTAACAATACTTGGCGAGACGACAACGATGCTACGATGGATATCAAGGTGTCGCGCCGGTGACAATGGCTATCATGATGATGCTTCGGTGATGGAGATCATGAGCACAAGATGATGATGGCTATATCATGTCACATATTTTGATTGCATGTGATGTCTATATTTTATGCATCTTATTTTGCTTAGTACGGCGGTAGCATTATAAGATGATCCCTTACTAAATTTCAAGGTACAAGTGTTCTCCCTGAGTATGCACCGTTGCTATAGTTTGTCGTGCCGAGACACCATGTGATGATCGGGTGTGATAAGCTCTACGTTCACATACAACGGGTGCAAGCCAGTTTTGCACACGTAGAATACTCGGGTTAAATTTGACGAGCCTAGCATATGCAGATATGGCCTTGGAACACTGGGACCGAAAGGTCGAACGTGAATCATATAGTAGATATGATCAACATAGTGATGTTCACCATTGAAAACTACTCCATCTCACGTGATGATCGGACATGGTTTAGTTGATTTGGATCACGTGATCATTTAGATGACTAGAGAGATGTATATATAAGTGGGAGTTCTTAAGTAATATGATTAATTGAACTTAAATTTATCATGAACTTAGTCCTGATAGTTATTTTGCATGTCTATGTTATTGTAGATCAATGACCCATGCTACCGTTCCTTTGAATTTTAATGTGTTCCTAGAGAAATCTAAGTTGAAAGATGATGGCAGCAACTACACGGATTGGGTCCGTAACTTGAGGATTATCCACATTGCTGCATAGAAGAATTACATCCTAGAAGCACCGTTAGGTGTACCACCCGCGCCCGCAACTGCAGACATTGTGAATGCCTGGCAGACGCGTGTTGATGACTACTCGATAGTTCAGTGTGCCATGCTTTATGGCTTAGAATCGGGACTTCAAAGACGTTTTGCACGTCATGGAGCATATGAGATGTTCCAAGAGTTGAAGTTAATATTCAAGCAAATGCCCGAGTTGAGAGATATGAAGTCCCCAACAAGTTCTACAGCTGCAAAATGGAGGGGAATAGTTCTATCAGTGAACACATACTCAGAATGTCTGGGTACCATAACCACTTGACTCAGCTGGGAGTTAATCTTCCTGATGATAGTGTGATTGACAGAGTTCTTCAATCACTGCCACCAAGCTATAAAGGCTTCATGATGAACTATAATATGCAAGGGATGAACAAGACTATTCCCGAGGTCTTCGTGATGCTAAAGGCTGCGAAGGTAGAAATCAAAAAGGAGCATCAAGTGTTGAAGGTCAATGAGACCACTAGTTTCAAGAAAAAGGGCAAAGAGAAGAAGGGGAACTTCAAGAAGAACGACAAAAAGGTTGCTGCTCAAGATAAGAAACCCAAGTCTAGACCTAAACCTAAAACTGAGTGCTTCTACTGCAAAGGGACTCGTCACTGGAAGCGGAACTTCCCCAAGTATGGCAAAGTGAAAGTTATATTTGATATACATGTTATTGATGTGTACCTTACTAATGCTCGTAGTAGCGCCTGGGTATTTGATACTGGTTCTGTTGCTCATATTTGCAACTCGAAACAGGGGCTACGGATTAAACGAAGATTGGCTAAGGACGAGGTGACGATGCGCGTGGGAAATGGTTCCAGGGTCGATGTGATCGCCGTCGGCACGCTACCTCTACATCTACCATCGGGATTAGTTTTAGACCTGAATAATTGTTATTTGGTGCCAGCGTTGAGCATGAACATTATATCTGGATCTTTTTTTGACGCGAGACAGTTATTCATTTAAATAAGAGAATAATGGTTGTTCTATTTATATGAGTAATATATTTTATGGTCATGCACCCTTGATGAGTGGTCTATTTTTGTTGAATCTCGATAGTGATGATACACATATTCATAGTATTCAAGCCAAAAGATGCAAAGTTGACAATGATAGTGCAACTTATTTGTGGCACTGCCGTTTGGGTCATATTGGCGTAAAGTGCATGAAGAAACTCCATGCTGATGGGCTTTTGGAATCACTTGATTATGGATCACTTGGTGCTTGTTAACCGTGCCTTATGGGCAAGATGACTAAAACTCCGTTCTCCGGAACAATGGAACGAGCTACTGACTTGTTGGAAATAATACATACCGATGTATGCGGTCCAATGGGTGTTGAGGCTTGTGGAGGGTATCGTTATTTTCTTACCTTCACATATGATTTGATCAGATATGGTTATATCTACTTGATGAAACATAAGTCTGAAACATTTGAAAAGTTCAAAGAATTTCAGAGTGAAGTAGAAAATCATCATAACAAGAAAATAAAGTTTCTACGATCTGATCGTGGAGGAGAATATTTGAGTTACGAGTTTGGTCTTCATTTGAAACAACATCGGATAGTTTCACAATTAACGCCACCTGGAAGACCACAATGAAATGGTGTGTCCGAACGTCGTAATCGTACTTTATTGGATATGGTACGATCTATGATGTCTCTTACTGATTTACCGCTATCGTTTTGGGGTTATGCATTAGAGACGGTTGCATTCACTTTAAATAGGGAACCATCAAAATCCGTTGAGACGACGCCTTATGAACTATGGTTTGGCAAGAAACCAAAGTGTCGTTTCTTAAAGTTTGGGGTTGCGATGTGATGAGGCGCGGACTAGTGAGATGCTAATTCGCGCGTGTAGATGGCCCGATCTTTCACGGCGATGCTTGATCAACAGTTCGTCCCCTTGTTCCTCCTCGCAACCTTCAAGATAATTTTCACCTGTGTACAAAAATACACAAACGAAAGTAATAACCCCCTCGGATTAGCACCACGCATGACTTTTATACCCATATAAACTATCTAGCTCGACCTTGGCCCTCAAGTTGGCGGTACCCTAATCAGTTCTGTTAAACAAACGAGAACTCTAATTTGGACTCTAATCTAATCTTACGTTTTACATCTCGGCAAGATCTCAACTTAATAATTGGACTAAACAAAACCGAATCTACATACTCTAATCTTTCCTTTTAATTTGGAGCACCGCTGGATACATGTAGACAACAGGAGGCTCCCAACCACTAGCGCACAAACATAGCAACTCTCGTGGTAGCAACTTCATGGCCTTTGATCTGTTTTCTGGTGGACGTGGAAACATAAAAAAATAATGGACTTTTATTCCTTGTGCACTAGCACATGTACGGACTTGTAGCATATCAACTCTTCCCTTGTGTACACGTATATGTGCTCTTTGAAGTGAATGCATGTTTACTAGGACCAAGGAAAACAAATCTGTTTTCAAATTATCATAATCTGGTACTCCAACTGCTCTCAATTCTAGCACATTAGCATGCATGCATGTCACACTAGTTAGCTTCTCCTAAAACTCATGCTTCTCATCGAAGCTAATATATCTGGGTACGTACACACCTCTGGCCTCCAAACCATCAACTTGCGGAAAAGTTTGACTAACATTGGAAACACTGACATGAGCCCTGGTTGTATCATCCTCTCCCCGTTGAAACGAAACCGTCCTCGGTATCGAATCAATCTCATCAACAATATTTTTATTTGCAGTTTGAACGACGCTTGGAATTTTTTTAGCAACTTCAACCTCCTTCTTCTTTACTTCTGATGCAGCTTGAGCAATATCCCGCTTCTTGCGATCAGCCGTATACTTCTCTAATGTGTATGAATCAAGTGGTACATATTGTCCTCCCAAACAAATGAAAATTCACCAACCGAATGATATGTCAACTGTCGTTTATCTGTCCATGGTTTTCCTAGTAGTATTGAGCATGTATGCATGTGCATAGGAAGCACATCACACATGACCAGATCACCATACCCACATAGAATAAACCGTACCTCGTCGCGATGCATGATTTTGACAAACTTGTCCTTCCACCAAAGCTCGTACGGTTCTAGATGTTCAATCAATGGTAGGTTCAAAGCATCAACCATAGTCTTACTCACTAAATTCATCCCAGAATAGCAGTTCATCAAGGTTGCGCAACTCGCCGGCCCTACACGCACACTCATAAAGCATTGGTACCACGGCAAGGCACACAATGGATCCTTCTCCACCGACATCATCATTTGCGAGCTACAATCCTTCCTCATGATTAAAAATTCAATAGAACTCGAAGAAAAATATTGTACCGTGAACAACCTTGCTCTGAATACCACTTGATGAGGCGCGGACTAGTGAGATGCTAATTCACGCGTGTAGATGGCCCGATATTTCACGGCGATGCTTGATCAACAGTTCGTCCCCTTGTTCCTCCTCGCAACCTTCAAGATAATTTTCACCTTGTACGAAAATACACAAACGAAAATAATGACCCCCTCGGATCAGCACCACGCATGACTTTTATACCCGTATAAACTATCTAGCTCGACCTTGGCCCTCAAGTTGGTCGTACCCTTATCTGTTTTGTTAAACAAACGAGAACTCTAATTTGGACTCTAATCTAATCTTACCTTTTACATCTCGGCAAGATCTCAACTTAATAATTGGACTAAACAAAAACGACTCTACATACTCTAATATTTCCTTTTAATTTGGAGCACCACTGGATACGTGTAGACACCAGGAGGCCCCCAACCACTAGTGCACAAACATAGCAACTCTCGTGGTAGCAACTTCATGGCCTTTGATCTATTTTCTGGTGGACGTGGAAACATAAAAAAATAATGGACTTTAATTCCTTGTGCACTAGCACATGTACGGACTTGTAGCATATCAACTCTTCCCTTGTGTACATGTATATGTGCTCTTTGAAGTGCATGCATGTTTACTAGGCCCAAGGAAAACAATTCTGTTTCCAAATTATCATAATCTGGTACTCCAACTGCTCTCAATTCTAGCACATTAGCATGCATGCATGTCATGCTAGTTAGCTTTTCCTCAAACTCATGCTTCTCATCAAAGCTAATATATCTGGGTACGTACACACCTCTGGCCTCCAAACCATCAACTTGCGGAAAAGTTTGACTAACATTGGAATCACTGACATTAGCCCTGGTTGTATCACGGTGCTTATGTGAAAAAGCTTCAACCTGATAAGCTCGAACCCAAATCGGAGAAGTGCGTCTTCATAGGATACCTAAAGGAAACTGTTGGGTACACCTTCTATCACAGATCCGAAGGCAAAATCTTTGTTGCTAAGAATGGATCCTTTCTAGAGAAGGAGTCTATCTCGAAAGAGGTGAGTGGGAGGAAAGTGGAACTTTATGAGGTAATTGTACCTTCTCCCTTATTGGAAAGTAGCTCATCATAGAAATTAGTTCCAATGATTCCTAAACCAATTAGTGAGGAAGATAATGATGATGCTCATGAAACTTCAGATCAAGTTACCACTGAACCTCATAGGTCTTCCAGAGTAAGATCTGCACCAGAGTGGTATGATAATCCTTCCCTGGAAATCATGTTACTAGACCGTGATGAACCTACGAACTATGAGGAAGCGATGATGAGCCCAGATTCCGCAAAATGGTTTGAGGCCATGAAATCTGAGATGGGATCCATGTATGAGAACAAAGTATGGACTTTGGTGGACTTGCCCGATGATCGGCAAGCCATAGAAAATAAATGGATCTTTAAGAAGAAGACCGACATAGACGGTAATGTTACTATTTACAAAGCTCGACTTGTTGCGAAAGGTTTTCGACAAGTTCATGGAGTTGACTACGATGAGACTTTCTCACTCGTAGCGATGCTTAAGTCTGTCCAAATCATGTTAGCAATTGCTGCATTTTATGATTATGAAATTTGGCAAATGGATGTGAAAACTACATTCCAGAATGGATTTCTGGAAGAAGAGTTGTATATGATGCAACCAGAAGGTTTTGTCGATCCAAAGGGTGCTAACAAAGTGTGCAAGCTCCAGCGATCCATTTATGGACTGGTGCAAGCCTCTCGGAGTTGGAATAAACGCTTTGATAGTGTGATCAAAGCATATGGTTTTATACAGACTTTTGGAGAAAACTGTATTTACAAGAAAGTGAGTGGGAGCTCTGTAGCATTTTTGATATTATATGTGGATGACATATTATTGATTGGAAATGATATAGAATTTCTGGATAGCATAAAGGGATACCTAAATAAGAGTTTTTCTATGAATGATCTCGGAGAAGTTGCTTACATATTGGACATCAAGATCTATAGAGATAAATCAAGACGCTTAATTGGACTTTCACAAAGCACATACCATGATAAAGTTTTGAAGAAGTTCAAAATGGACCAGTCAAAGAAAGGGTTCTTGCCTGTGTTACAAGGTGTGAAGTTGAGTCAGACTCAATGCCCGACCACTGCAGAAGATATAGAGAAAATGAAAGTCATTCCCTATGCTTCAGCCATAGGTTCTATCATGTATGCAATGCTGTGTACCAGACCTGATGTATGCCTTGCTATAAGCATAGCAGGGAGGTAACAAAGTAATCCTGGAGAGGAGCACTGGACAGCGGTCAAGAATATCCTGAAATACCTGAAAAGGACTAAGGATATGTTTCTCGTTTATGGAGGTGAAAAAGAGCTTGTCATAAACGGTTACGTTGATGCAAGCTTTGACACTGATCCGGATGACTCTAAGTCGCAAACCGGATGCGTATTTTTATTGAATAGAGGAGCTGTCAGTTGGTGCAGTTCCAAGCAAAGCATCGTGGCGGGATCTACGTGTGAAGCGGAGTACATTGTTGCTTCGGATGCAGCAAATGAAGGAGTTTGGATGAAGGAGTTCATAACCGATCTAGGTGTCATACCTAGTGCATCGGGTCCAATGAAGATCTTTTGTGACAATACTGGTGCAATTGCCTTGGCAAAGGAATCCCGATTTCACAAAAGAACCAAGCACATCAAGAGACGCTTCAATTCCATCCGTCATCAAGTGTTGGAAGGGGACATAGGGATTTGCAAGATACACACGGATCTGAATGTTGCAGACCCGTTGACTAAGCCTCTTCCACGAGCAAAACATGATCAGCACCAAAGCTCCATGGGTGTTAGAATCATTACTATGTAATCTAGATTATTGACTCTAGTGCAAGTGGGAGACTGAAGGAAATATGCCCTAGAGGCAATAATAAAGTTATTATTTATTTCCTTAATTCATGATAAATGTTTATTATTCATGCTAGAATAGTATTAACCTGAAACTTAGTACATGTGTGAATACATAGACAAAACATATAGTCCCTAGTATGCCTCTACTTGACTAGCTCGTTAATCAAAGATGGTTATGTTTCCTAACCATAGACATGTGTTGTCATTTGATGAACGGTGTCACATCATTAGGAGAATGATGTCATGGACATGACCCATCCATTAGCTTAGCATTATGATCGTGTTAGTTTCATTGCTACTGATTTCTTCATGACTTATGCAAGTTCCTCAGACTATGAGATTATGCAAATCCCGAATACCGAAGGAACACTTTGTGTGTTACCAAACGTCAAAATGTAAACGAGTGATTATAAAGGTGCTCTACAGGTGTCTCCGAAGGTGTTTGTTGGGTTGGCATAGATCGAGATTAGGATTTGTCACTCCGTGTTTCGGAGAGGTATCTCTGGGCCCTCTCGGTAATACTCATCTCTATAAGCCTTGCAAGCATTGTGATTAATGAGTTAGTTGCAGGATGAAGTATTACGGAACGAGTAAAGAGATTTTTCGGTAATGATATTAAACTAGGTATGATGATACCGACGATCGAATCTCGGGCAAGTAACATACCGATGACAAAGGGAACAACGTATGTTGTTATGCAGTTTGACCAATAAAGATCTTCGTAAAATATGTAGGAACCAATATGAGCATCTAGGTTCCGCTATTGGTTATTGACCGGAGACGTGTCTTGGTCATGTCTACATAGTTTCCGAATCCGTAGGGTCCGCACGCTTAACGTTCAATGATGATTGGTATTATGAGTTTATGTGATATGATGTACCGAAGATTGTTTGGAGTTCCGGATCTGATCACGAACATGACGAGGAGTCTCTAAACGGTCGAGACATAAATATTGATATATTGGACGGCTATGTTCGGACACTGTAAGTGTTCCGGAGAAGTTTCGGATAAAACCGGAGTACCGGAGGGTTACGGGAGCCCCCGGCGGATTAATGGGCCTTAGTGGAGAAGAGAGAGGGCCGACCATAGGTGGCGTCCCCCCCCCTTTCCAAGTACGAATTGGACAAGGGAAGGGGGGCACCCCCCTCTCCTTCCTTCTCTTCTCTCCTCTTTCCCTTCTTCTCCTTCTTGGACTAGGAAAGGGGGAACCTACTCCTATTGGGAGTAGGAGTCCTCCCCGTTGGCGCGCCCCTTGTGGCCGGCCGGCCTCCTCCTCCCCTCCTTTATATACGGGGGAGGGGGCACCCCATAGACACACAAGTTGATCAAGTTGATCTTTTAGCCGTGTGTGGTGCCCCCCTCCATAGATTTCCACCTTGATCATATCGTCGTAGTGCTTAGGTGAAGCCTTGCGCCTGTAACTTCATCATCATCGTCACCACGCCATCATGCTGACAGAACTCTCCCTCGGCCTCAGCTAGATCTAGAGTTCGAGGGACGTCACCGAGCTGAACATGTGTAGATCGCGGAGGTGCCGTGTGTTCGGTACTTGATCAGTTGGATCGCGAAGACGTTCAACTACATCAACCGCGTTACATAACGCTTCCGCTTTCGGTCTACGAGGGTACGTGGACACACTCTCCCGCCATTGCTATGCATCACCTAGATAGATCTTGCGTGATCGTAGGATCTTTTTTGAAATTACTATGTTCCCCAACACCAATGCTGCGGGGGACACGGAGGCGCGCGAGGATGCGAACGCTACTGGGGATGTGGTCAGAGCAGGCGGCACCACCACCATTTCCCCCGCGACCGATGTTGGTGTCAAAACCGACAGATCTCAGGTAGGGGGGCCCAAGCTGTGCGTCTAAGGATCAATGGTAACAGGGAGCCAGGGGACACAGTGTTTACCCAGGTTCGGGCCCTCTTAAGGGAGGTAAAACCCTACTCCTACTTGATTATATTCGACGAGTATGAAGGTTACAAGAGTTGATCTACCTCGAGATCGTAATGGCTAACCCTTGATGTCTAGCCTACAAGGATTTCAATGATGGTGTAGAAGATAGCCCCTACGAACTAACCCCTCTAGTTTATATATACACCGGAGGGGCCTAGGGCTTGTACAAGGTCGGTTCATCAGGGAAGGAAACATCCAGACTCTATTCTTACCGCCCACGTATTGAGAAGTCCCGTCCGGACACAGTGGATAATCTTCAGCTTGATCATGTATGGCCCATGTAACTCGTGCCATACTCCAAGGCCGGACACCTAAGGACCCCCCGAATCCAGGACTCCCTCAGTAGCCCCCGAACTTGCCTTCAATGATGATGTAGTATGCAGATGCAAGTCTTCGGCTTTGCAAGGCGGGTTCCCCATTATATTCCGGATTGAAGATAGTCTGGCATTGGTATCCGCGTCTAGTATTTATTATTCCTCCCTGTCGTCGCCTCGATTTCCACGCATCTAAGTGAATGCGAACGGTCCATTATCCCTGTATTTTAATATCTGATAGGCATAGGCCGCGCCTATAAAACGAGGCGAGATCTTCAAAACACCATCTTGCATCATGATAATGCACAAGTATAGGGGATAGTTGTAGCCTCTTTCGATAAGTAGGAGTGTCGAACCCAACGAGGAGCTAAAGGTAGAAAAAAATACTCTCTCAAGTTCTATCAGCCACTGATACGACTCTACGCACGCTAGACGTTCGCTTTACCTAGAACAAGTATGAACCTAGAAGTACTTTGTAGGTGTGATAGGATAGGCTTGCAAGAAAGTAAAGAACACGTAAATATAAACTAGGGGCTGTTAAGATAAATAACAATAAAGTAAATATAACGAGTGTGGAAAAGTGGTGGTAGGAGTTGTGGAATTGTCCCTAAGCAATTGACTATGTTACTAGACCGGTAATCGCTATCGCAATTCTATTTGAGGGAGAGGCATAAGCTAACATACTTTCTCTACTTGGATCATATGCACATATGAGTGGAACTCTAGAAGGCATCCGCAACTACTAAAGATTCATTAAGGTAAAACCCAACCATAGCATTAAAGCATCAAGTCCCCTTTTATCCCATACGTAAACAACCTACTTACTCGTGTTTGTGTTTCAGTCACTCACGCAACCCACCATAAGCAAATCATAAACATATTGCAAACCCTACAGCGGTAATCCCTCACGCTTGTGCGACACGGAGGGCACAATAGGACATTACCAATAATAAAACATGCAACTCAAACCAATCATAGCAATTCATCAATCACCGATAGGACAACGAAAATCTACTCAGACATCATAGGATGGCAACACATCATTGGAAAATAATATGAAGCATAAAGCACCATGTTCAAGTAGAGGGTACAGCGGGTTGCGGGAGAGTGGACCGCTGGATATAGAAGGGGGAAGGTGATGGAGATGTTGGTGAAGATGACGGCGGTGTTGGTGAAGATCGCGGTGATGATGATGGCCTTCGGCGGCGTTCCGGCGCCACCGGAAGCAAGGGGGAGAGAGCCCCCCTTATTATTCTTCTTCCTTGACCTTCTCCATAGATGGGATAAGGGTTTACCCTCTGTTCGTTGGCTCCCATGGCTTGGGAGGGGCGAGAGCCCCTCCGAGATTGGATCTATCTCTCTGTTTCTGCGTTCTTTGTGTTGGCAGATTCTACCCCTTCACCGTTTCCTTTATATCTGGAGATCCATAACTCCGATTGGGGTGAATCTTTCGCTCATATCTTCATTGTAAAATTAGCTTTCTTGCACTAGAAGGAGAGCATCAACCGCCTTACGGGTGGACCACGAGGGTCAGGGGCGCGCCTGGGGGGGTAGGGCGCACCCTCGTTGATTTTACTTCCAGAAAATCATAAGTATTCCAAAAAAAAGAATCTCCGTCCGTTTTTATCCCGTTTGGACTCCGTTTGATATTGGGTTTTTGCGAAACAAAAAACATGCAACAGACAGGAACTAGCACTGGGCACTGGATCAATATGTTAGTCCCAAAAATAGTATAAAAAGTTGCCAAAAAGTATATGAAAGTGAATAACATTGGCATGGAACAATCAAAAATTATAGATACGACGGAGACGTATCAGCATCCCCAAGCTTAATTCCTGCTCGTCCTCAAGTAGGTAAATGATAAAAAAGAATAATTTTGATGTGGAATGCTACCTAGCATAATCTTGATCATATGTCTAATCATGGCATGAATATTAAGACACGAGTGGTTCAAAGCAATAGTCTATCATTTGACATAAAAACAATAATACTTCGAGCGTACCAATAAAGCAATCATGTCTTTTCAAAACACAAGGCCAAAGCAAGCTTATCCCTACAAAATCATACAGTTTGGCCATGCTTCATTTTCGTCACACAAAATGCCCCCATCATGTACAACCCCGATGACAAGCCGAGCAATTGGTTCATACTTTTTAACGCACTTCAGCTTTTTCAACCCTCATGCAATACATGAGCGCAAGCCATGGATATAGCACTATAGGTGGAATAGAATATAATGATGGAGGTTATGTGGAGAAGACAAAAAAGGAGAAAGTCTCACATCGACGCGACTAATCAACGGGCTATGGAGATGCCCATCAATTGATGTCAATGCGAGGAGTAGGGATTGCCATGCAACGGATGCACTAAGAGCTATAAGTGTATGAAAGCTCAACAATAGAAACTAATTGGGTGTGCATCCAACTTGCTTGCTCATGAAGACCTAGGGCATTTGAGGAAGCCCATCGTTGGAATATACAAGCCAAGTTCTATAGTGAAAATTCCCACTAGTATATGAAAGTGACAACATAGGAGACAATCTATATGAAGAACATGGTGCTACTTTGAAGCACAAGATATGAGACTCACTACATGAAGAACATGGTGCTACTTTGAAGCACAAGTGTGGTAAAAGGATAGTAACATTGCCCCTTCTCTCTTTTTCTCTCATTTTTTATTATTATTTTCTCTTTTTTTGGTGGGCTTCTTTGGCCTCTTTTTTTTTGTAAATTCCGGAGTCTCATCCCGACTTGTGGGGGAATCATTGTCTCCATCATCCTTTCCTCATTGGGGCAACGCTCTAATAATGGTGATCATCACACTTCTATTTACTTACAACTCGATATTACAACTCGATATCTAGAACAAAGATATGACTCTATATGAATGCCTCTGGCGGTGTACCGGGATGTGCAATGATCTAGCGTAGCAATGACATCAAAAAACGGACAAGCCATGAAAACATCATGCTAGCTATCTTACGATCATGCAAAGCAATATGACAATGAATGCTCAAGTCATGTACATGATGATGATGATGAAAGTTGCATGGCAATATATCTCGGAATGGCTATGGAAATGCCATGATAGGTAGGTATGGTGGCTGTTTTGAGGAAGGTAAATGGTGGGTGTATAGTACCGACGAAGTTTGCACCAACTCTCGAGGTGATAAAAGGCAATGCACGGTACCAAAGAGGCTAGAAAAGGCGGAAAGGTAAAAGTGCGTATAATCCATGGACTCACATTAGTCATAAAGAACTCATATACTTATTGCAAAAGTTTATTAGCCCTCGAAGCAAAGTACTACTACGCATGCCCCTAGGGGGATAGATTGGTAGGAAAAGACCATCGCTCGTCCCCGACCGCCACTCATAAGGAAGACAATCAAAGAAACACCCCATGCTTCAAATTTGTCACACAACGGTTACCATACGTGCATGCTATGGGACTTGCAAACCTCAACACAAGTGTCTCTACAATCCACAACCACCCACTAGCATAAATCTAATATCACCATCTTTATATCGCAAAACTATTGCAAGGAATCAAACATATCATATTCAGCGATCTACAAGTTTATGTAGGATTTTATGACTAACCATGTGAATGACCAATTCCTGTCATCTCTCTAAATAGATATAAGTGAAGCAAGAGAGTTTAATTATTTCTACAAAAGATATGCCCACGCTCTAACAAATATAAGTGAAGCAAAAGAGCATTCTACAAATGGCGGTTTTCTATGTAAAGAGAAACAAGCAATCCAACTTCAAATGATATAAGTGAAGCACATGAAGCATTCTATAAAGCCACACTCAAAAGATTTAAGTGAAGTGCAATGAGCATTCTATAAATCAACCAAGGACTGTCTCATACCAGCATGGTGCATAAAATAAAAATAAAAACCTAATTGCAAAAGACGCTCCAAGACTTGCACATAATGCATGAACGAAACGAATCCAAAACATACCGATACTTGTTGAAGAAAGAGGGGATGCCTCCCCAGCATCCCCAAGCTTAGATGCTTGAGTCTCCTTGAATATTTACTTGGGGTGCCTCGGGCATACCCAAGCTTGAGCTCTTGCCTCTCTTCCTTCTTCTCACATCGAAACATCCTCGATTAGACACTACATCCACACAAAACTTCAACAGAAAACTCGGTAAGATCCGTTAGTATAATAAAGCAAATCATCACTCTAAGTACTGTAGCAAACCACTTCATATTTTGTTTTTGCATTATGTCTACTGTAATATAACTTTTTCATGGCTTAATCCACTGATATAAATTGATAGATTCATCAAAACAAGCAAACTATGCATCAAAAACAGCATCTGTCAAAAACAGAACAGTCTGAAGCAATCTGAACAATCACAATACTTATTTTACCCCAAAAATTCTACCAAAATTAGGAAAAATAAACAAGGTGTATAGAAAGACAGTGCAAAAAGAATCATAACCAATTGACGTTCCAGTTAAAAATGTAAAATCACGCACTACAACCAAAGTTTCTGTCCTGCACCATACAAGCCAACAAGCATTGTAAACATCCTAAAGGCAAACCTTGGCACATTATTTTTATAATACAATGGAATTGTACAAGGGGATAATTTATTTTGATGAAAAGTTTCTGTAATTAAGATTCACAAAGTTTTCGTGAGCATGAACAAAGTTCAAGGCTAGCTCCCACTTCAACAATGCTTGTCTTTCTCACTTTCACTTTTCTTTTTGAAAAGTTTTGAGTTCCCCTTTTTTTTAAACTATATGAAAGGACTCAACAAAAATAAATGACTCTCTAAAACTTCCGGGTTGTCTCCCTGGCAGCGCTTTCTTTAAAGCCATTAAGCTAGGCATTTAGTGCTCAAGTAATGAATCCACCCGGATCCCAAGGTATATCAAAGCCAATTTTAATTAACAATGATTTGTAATTTAGTAGTGAGCACAAAGTAACATATATCAAGCAACAACGAAGTCTAACTCTCTTCCTATGCATCACCATGTCATAAAAGAACAATTCATGCACACATAGTAAAGGCCAATGCATAGTATAAGTAGTTTCTTGCAATTCTATTGTGTTGGAAACATAGAGAGGTGGAGATATAGTTCCTCTCTCATAATAATTGCAAGTAGGAGCAGCAAGCACATGCATATTATATTCATCCAAATCATCATGTGTAGTAGTAAAAGGCAACCCATCAATATAATCCTTAATAAGTGCAAGCTTCTCCGATATAGTGTAGTCGGGAGAATTCAAAAAGATAATAGGACTATCATGCGTGGGTGCAATAGCAACAATTTCATGTTTAACATAAGGAACTATAGCAAGTTCATCTCCATAAGCATAATTCATATTGGCATCTTGGCCACAAGCATAGCAAGCATCATCAAAAAGGGATATTTCAAAAGAATTAACGGGATCATAGCAATCATCATAGTAATCATCCTTCGGTAAGCACGAAGGGGAATTAAATAATGTATGAGTTGGAGGGTTACTCTCATTAGAAGGTGGGCACGGGTAGCTAATCCGCTCTTCCTCCTTTTGTTCTTCGCTCTCCTCATCATCTTTTTCATCCAATGAGCTCATAGTTTCATCAATTTCTTCTTCCATATCTTCCTGCAAAATATTAGTCTCTTCTTGGACAACGGAGACTTTCTTAATAAGTGCATTAATTTCATAATTGTATTTATAATTCTCATAGCAATATTTGAGGATAGCTAAATTTTCAGATCTATAAACAACATCATCAAAATCCTCAAACCCTTTACACATAGCTTCAATTTCATAAGCACCCATAAAAGAAACAAATTATTCTATTTGTTCCACATCATAGTAATCATATATACCATTAGCATAAGAAGCTAAGGTTTTATTATCATTAAATTCGCATGAAAAGGGAAGGTGCGGAGAATTCATCCTAGAGCAACAAGTATAATCATATTCCATGCATAGTTGCCAAGCATACCACTTCAATAAATGAATTTGATCCCATAATAGTTTCCCTTTTTGTGTTAAGCAATAATCCCTAAAGTATTCACGTTGATGCAACGTGTCTCCCATTATAAAGTTGAATGGGGTTTTCTCAGGAGTATCAAAGTAGTATATAATATCTTTCGCATAATGAGAATCGAGGGTTTTAGGAGTTACCCCATCCTCATGAATAGTAAGTACAACTAAGTTTTTTTGGTATTTTGCGTTCCATATCCATAACTAAAGATAGAGAACAATTAAGAACAGAAAATAAAAATTACTTAGTGATAAAGCAAACAAGCACACACGAGAATATTCACCCCAGGCTATTGCTCCCCGGCAACGGCGCCAGAAAAAGGTCTTGATAACCCACAAGTATAGGGGATAGTTGTAGCCTCTTTCGATAAGTAAGAGTGTCGAACCCAACGAGGAGCTAAAGGTAGAACAAATACTATCTCAAGTCCTATCGGCCACTGGTACGACTCTACGCACGCTTGACGTTCGCTTTACCTAGAACAAGTATGAAACTAGAAGTACTTTGTAGGTGTGATAGGATAGGCTTGCAAGAAAGTAAAGAACACGTAAATATAAACTAGGGGCTGTTAAGATAAATAACAATAAAGTAAATATAACGAGTGTGGAAAAGTGGTGGTAGGAGTTGTGGAATTGTCCCTAAGCAATTGACTATGTTACTAGACCGGTAATCGCTATCGCAATTCTATTTGAGGGAGAGGCATAAGCTAACATAACTTCTCTACTTGGATCATATGCACTTATGAGTGGAACTCTAGAAGGCATCCGCAACTACTAAAGATTCATTAAGGTAAAACCCAACCATAGCATTAAAGCATCAAGTCCCCTTTTATCCCATACGTAAACAACCTACTTACTCGTGTTTGTGTTTCAGTCACTCACGCAACCCACCATAAGCAAATCATAAACATATTGCATACCCTACAGCGGTAATCCCTCACGCTTGTGCGACACGGAGGGCACAACAGGACAGCACCAATAATAAAACATGCAACTCAAACAAATCATAGCAATTCATCAATCACCGATAGGACAACGAAAATCTACTCAGACATCATAGGATGTCAACACATCATTGGAAAATAATATGAAGCATAAAGCACCATGTTCAAGTAGAGGGTACAACGGGTTGTGGGAGAGTGGACCGCTGGATATAGAAGGGGGAAGGTGATGGAGATGTTGGTGAAGATGACGGCGGTGTTGGTGAAGATCGCAGTGATGATGATGGCCTCCGGCGGCGTTCCGGCGCCACCGGAAGCAAGGGGGAGAGAGCCCCCCTTCTTCTTCTTCTTCTTAATTGACCTTCTCCCTAGATGGGAGAAGGGTTTCCCCTCTGGTCCTTGGCTCCCATGGCTTGGGAGGGGCGAGAGCCCCTCCGAGATTGGATCTATCTCTCTGTTTCTGCGTTCTCTGCGTTGGCAGATTCTACCCCTTCACCGTTTCCTTTATATCTGGAGATCCGTAACTCCGATTGGGGTGAATCTTTCGCTCAGATCTTCCTTGTAAAATTAGCTTTCTGTCATCAGAAGGAGAGCATCAACCGCCCTACGGGTGGACCACGAGGGTCAGGGGGGCGCCTGGGGGGGGGGGGGGTACGGCGTGCCCCCCTACCTCGTGACCACCCTGGACACCGTTTCGCGTTGATTTTACTTCCAGAAAATCATAAATATTCCAAAAAAATCTTTGTCCATTTTTATCCTGTTTGGACTCCGTTTGATATTGGGTTTCTGCGAAACAAAAAACATGCAACAGACAGGAATTGGCACTGGGCACTGGATCAATATGTTAGTCTCAAAAATAGTATAAAAAGTTGCCAAAAAGTATATGAAAGTGAATAATATTGGCATGGAACAATCAAAAATTATAGATACGACGGAGACGTATCACATCACACCAAGAGCAAGAGAGCAAGCCACGTGAAAAATTCATACCATGGCGAGTGCCCCTGGCTCCTCCTTGCTCCCTCATGGCCCTCAAGAAGGGGATTGGCAAAGTTGCTCCGTATCCCACTGTGGGCATTCTGGGAATGGGGGTCCCCAGACTGGCCTGCCTGCGGCCTGCAGCGTGGCTCAAGTGGTGGCCCAGTACGGCCCATCTTCATCAACTCAAGCTCAAGACCCTCGCAAGGGGCCAAGCCTTGCGGGGCGGACGACGCAAGGCTTCCTCAGGGACGGCCTCACCAAGCAGGCTCGCGAGGAGGCGGAGAGATCAAGGCAGGGGTACCTCGCGAGGTGCTCGTGACGCAAGCCATGACGACTGAGACCAGGCGGGCGCCGGCCTGCGTAGTGTCCTTGTTTCCTCTTTGGTGCAACGGGGGCAAGCGCAGGCGCGGAGTACCGAGGCATCAAGCAAAGGTTACCATTTCGATGCAACGAGACCAAGACCAGGAGAGTGATACGTCTCCAACGTATCTATAATTTTTGATTGCTCCATGCTACCTTATCTATTGTTTTGGACTATATTGGGCTTTATTTTCCACTTTTATATTATTTTTGGGACTAACCTATTAACCCGAGGCCCAGCCCAGAATTGCTGTTTTTTGCCTATTTCAGTATTTCGAGGAAACAGAATATCAAACAGAGTCCAAACGGAATGAAACCTTTGGGAACGTGATTTTCTCATTAGATAAGATCCAGGAGACTTGTACCCTCCATCAAGAAAGCCACAAGGCGGTCACGAGGGTGGAGGGCGCGCCCCTCCCCCCTAGGTGCGCCCCCTGCCTCGTGGGCCCCTCGAAGCTCCACCGACGTACTCCTTCCTCCTATATATACCTACGTATCCCCGTATGATCAGAGAAGGAGCCAAAAACCTAATTCCACCGCCGCAACCTTCTGTATCCACGAGATCCCATCTTGGGGCCTGTTCCGGAGCTCCGCCGGAGAGGGAATCCACCACGGAGGGCTTCTACATCATCACCATATCCCCTCCGATGAAGTGTGAGTAGTTTACTTCAGACCTTCGGGTCCATAGCTAGTAGCTAGATGGCTTCTTCTCTCTTTTTGGATCTCAATACAATGTTCTCCCCCTCTCTCATGGAGATCTATTCGATGTAATCTTCTTTTTGCGGTGTGTTTGTTGAGACCGATGAATTGTGGGTTTATGATCCAACTTATCTATGGAAAATATTTGATTCTTCTCTGAATTCTTTTATGTATGATTGAGTTATCTTTGCAAGTCTCTTCAAATTATCCGTTTGGTTTGGCCAACTAGATTGGCAGTTCTTGCAATGGGAGAAGTGCATGGCTTTGGGTTCAATCTTGCGGTGTCCTTACTCAGTGACAGAAAGAGTTGCAAGGCACGTATTGTATTGTTGCCATCGAGGATAACAAGATGGGGTTTTTATCATATTGCATGAATTTATCCCTCTACATCATGTCATCTTGCTTAAGGCGTTACTCTGTTTTTAACTTAATACTCTAGATGCATGCTGGATAGCGGTCGATGAGTGGAGTAATAGTAGTAAATGCAGAATCGTTTCGATCTACTTGTCACGAACGTGATGCCTATATACATGATCATTGCCTAAATATACTCATAACTATGCTCAATTCTGTCAATTGCTCAACAGTAATTTGTTCACCCACCGTAGAATACTTATGCTCTTGAGAGAAGCCACTAGTGAAACCTATGGCCCCCGGGTCTATTCTCATCATATCAGTCTCCATTACTTTATTTACTTGTTTTTCCTTCACCTTTTTACTTTGCATCTTTATACCAAAAATACCAAAAATATTATCTCTATCAGATCTCACTCTCGTAAGTGACCGTGAAGGGATTGACAACCCCTAAGCGTTGGTTGCGAGTTGCTACCGTGTTGTGCAGGTACGAGGGACTTGCGCGTGACCTCCTACTGGATTGATACCTTGGTTCTCAAAAACTGAGGGAAATACTTACGCTACTGTGCTGCATCACCCCCTCCTCTTTGGGGAAAACCAACGCTAGCTCGAGACGTAGCAAGAAGGATTTCTGGCGCCGTTGCCGGGGAGGCTTACGCAAAAGTCAACATACCAAGTACCCATCACAATCCCTATCTCTCGCATTACATTATTTGCCATTTGCCTCTCGTTTTCCTCTCCCCCACTTCACCCTTGCCGTTTTATTCGCCCTTCTTCCATTCGATCTTATGTTTGCTTGTACCTTCTTTTTGCTTGCATCTTCGCTCGCTAAAAGTCCATGGATCTTGATCCGCTTGCCAATCTTTTTAAGGGATCCAATTATGATGAACCAATTCCTAGTAATTTGGATGCACTAGATTATCTTTATAAGGTTTTGCCTGAAATCTGTGAAGTGACTCACGATAGATCTTTGAATAAAAAGCATGATTGGAATGATTTTATTATAAAATCTTTTGTTGTCAATTGTGCTAATAAGATGCAAAACCCTAAGCTTGGGGATGCTAGTTTTGCTATGTCCTCTACTTGTTGCAATGATCATGATTGGGGTGATTCTTCTTATAATCTTGAAAATTTATTTAATCCCCATGATGAATATGAGATTGATAATAGTGTTTGCAATAATATTGAAGGTGGGTTTGGAAGAGTGTCAACTGTAGATCCCACATATTTGGATAATGTTCAATCTTATGAAGTTTTTGATAAAAGTGGGTTTGGAGAGGTCATGACTTTAGTTAATGTTAATCCCACTATTTTGGAAGAGTGTCAACTTTGCATACATGTGGATCGTGTTAAGAATATGTTTTGTGATAGATATATTGTTGAATTTTCTTATGATCCTACATGTAATTATTATGAGAGAGGAAAATATGGTTGTAGAAGTTTTCATGTTACTAAATTACCTCTCTTCATGTTGAGATTGCTATCATCTCTTTGTTCTTCCTTGCATATGCTAGTTTTTGCTTGCCTTGATAATTTGTTTGCTTACAAGATGCCTATGCATAGGAAGTATGTTAGACTTAGATGTGTTTATCACGTGTTTTATGATGCTCTCTTTGTGCTTCAATTCTTGTCTTTCTTGTGAGCATCATTGAAAATATCAATGCCTAGCTAGGGGCGTTAAACGATAGCGCTTGTTGGGAGGCAACCCAATTTTATTTTGTGTTTTTTGTTTTTGCTTCTGTTTAGGAATAAATAATCCATCTACCTTCTTTTTGGATGTGGTTTTATGTTTTAATTAGTGTTTGTGCCAAGTAAGACCTATAGGATAACCTACGATGATAGTTGATTTGATTCTGCTGAAAAACAGAAACTTTGCACGCACGAATTTAGTTATGATAAATCACAGGAATGTGCTTTTGCGTCGTTTCTTTTTGCTGCTGATCAATAAACAAATTTTCCAGGACTTCCTATTTTGGTAGAATTTTTAGAGTTCCATAAGTTTGAGTTAGTTACAGATTACTACAGACTGTTCTGTTTTTGACAGATTCTGTTTTTCGTGTGTTGTTTGCTTATTTCGATGAATCTATGGCTAGTAAATTAGTTTATAAACCATAGAGAAGTTGGAATACAGTAGGTTTAACACCAATACAAATAAAGAATGAGTTCATTACAGTACCATAAAGTAGTCTTTTGTTTTCTTTCTCTAACAGAGCTCACGAGATTTCTATTGAGTTTTGTGTTGTGAAGTTTTCAAGTTTTGGGTGAATTCTTTTGATGGATTATGGAACAAGGAGTGGCAAGAGCCTAAGCTTGGGGATGCCCATGGAACCCCCAAGATAATCCAAGGACACCAAAAAGTCAAAGCTTGGGGATGCCCCGGAAGGCATCCCCTCTTTCGTCCACTTCCATCGGTAATTTACTTGGAGCTATATTTTTATTCACCACATGATATGTGTTTTGCTTGGAGCGTCTTGTATTATTTGAGTCTTTGCTTGTTAGTCTACCACAATCATCCTTGCTGTACACACCTTTTGAGAGAGCCATATATGATTTGAAATTTGTTAGAATACTCTATGTGCTTCACTTATATCTTTTGAGCTTGATAGCTTTGCTCATAGTGCTTCACTTATATCTTTTGAGCTTGAAATTTTTTGCTCTAGTGCTTCACTTAGATCTTTTAGAGCACGGTGGTGGATTTGTTTTAAAGAAACTTGATCTCTCATGCTTCACTTAGATTATTTTGAGAGTCATTAATAGCATGGTAATTTGCTTAATGTTAATATACTTGGTGTTCAACATATGTGAAACTTTCTTTTGAGTGCGTTGAATACCAAGATAAGTTTGATGCTTGATAATTGTTTTGAGATATGAAGATGGTGATATTAGAGTAATGCTAGTTGAGTAGTTGTTAATTCAAAGAATACTTGTGTTGAAGTTTGTGATTCCCGTAGCATGCACGTATGGTGAACCGTTATGTGATGAGCTCGGAGCATGATTTATTTATTGATTGTCTTCCTTATGAGTGGCGGTCGGGGACGAGCGATGGTCTTTTCCTACCAATCTATCCCCCTAGGAGCATGCGCGTAATACTTTTCTTTGATAACTTCTAGATTTTTGCAATAAGTATATGTTCTTTATGACTAATGTTGAGTCCATGGATTGTACACACTTTTTCCCATCCTTCCACCAATGCTAGCCTCTCTAATACCGCGCACCTTTCGCTGGTATCATAGACCCACCATAAACCTTCCTCAAAACAGCCACCATACCTACCTATTATGTCATTTCCATAGCCATTCCGAGATATATTGCCATGCAACTTTCCACCATTCCGTTTATTATGACACGCTCCATCATTGTCATATTGCTTAGCATGATCATGTAGTTGACATCGTATTTGTGGCAAAGCCACCTTTCACAATTCTTTCATACATGTCACTCATGAATCATTGCATATCCCGGTACACCGCCGGAGGCATTCATATAGAGTCATATTATGTTCTAAGTATCGAGTTGTAATTGTTGAGTTGTAAGAAAAATAAAAGTGTGTTGATCATCATTATTAGAGCATTGTCCCAAGTGAGGAAAGGATGATGGAGGCTATGATTCCCCCACAAGTCGGGATGAGACTCCGGACGAAAAAAAAGAGGCCATAAAAAAAGAGAAAAGGCCCAAATAAAAAAAATGAGAGAAAAAGAGAGAAGGGACAATGCTACTATCCTTTTACCACACTTGTGCTTCAAAGTAGCACCATGATCTTCATGATAGAGAGTCTCCTATGTTGTCACATTCATATACTAGTGGGAATTTTTCATTATAGAACTTGGCTTGTATATTCCACTGATGGGCTTCCTCAAAATGCCCTAGGTCTTCGTGAGCAAGCGAGTTGGATGCACACCCACTTAGTTTCTTTTGTTGAGCTTTCATATACTTATAGCTCTAGTGCATCCGTTGCATGGCAATCCCTACTCACTCACATTGATATCTATTGATGGGCATCTCCATAGCCCGTTGATACGCCTAGTTGATGTGAGACTATCTTCCCTCTTTTTTTGTCTTCTCCACAACCACCACTCTATTCCACATATAGTGCTATATCCATGGCTCACGCTCATGTATTGCGTGAAGATTGAAATTTTTTTGAAAATGTTATAGTATGAAACAATTGCTTGGCTTGTCATCGGGGTTGTGCATGATTTAAATACTTTGTGTGGGGAAGATGGAGCACAACCAGACTATATGATTTTGTAGGGATAACTTTCTTTGGCCATGTTATTTTGAGAAGACATAATTACTTTGATTAGTATGCTTGAAGTATTATTATTTTTTATGTCAATATGAACTTTTGTCTTGAATCTTTCGGATCTGAATATTCATACCATGATTAAGAAGATTTACATTGAAATTATGCCAAAGTATCACTCCGCATCAAAAATTCTCTTTTTATCATTTACCTACTCGAGGACGAGCATGAATTAAGCTTGGGGGTGCCTGATACGTCTCCAACGTATCTATAATTTTTGATTGCTCCATGCTACTTTATCTACTGTTTTGGACTATATTGGGCTTTATTTTCCACTTTTATATTATTTTTGGGACTAACCTATTAACCGGAGGCCCAGCCCAGAATTGCTGTTTTTGCCTATTTCAGTATTTCGAGGAAACAGAATATCAAACGGAGTCCAAACGGAATGAAACCTTCGGGAACGTGATTTTCTCATCAGATAAGATCCAGGAGACTAGGACCCTCCGTCAAGAAAGCCACGAGGCGATCACGAGGGTGGAGGGCGCGCCCCTCCCCCTGGGCGCGCCCCCTGCCTCGTGGGCCCCTCGAAGCTCCACCGACGTACTCCTTCCTCCTATATATACCTACGTATCCCCGTATGATCAGAGGAGGAGCCAAAAACCTAATTCCACCACCGCAACCTTCTGTATCCACGAGATCCCATCTTGGGGCCTGTTTCGGAGCTCCGCCGGAGAGGGCATCCACCACGGAGGGCTTCTACATCATCACCATAGCCCCTCCGATGAAGTGTGAGTAGTTTACTTCAGACCTTCGGGTCCATAGCTAGTAGCTAGATGGCTTCTTCTCTCTTTTTGGATCTCAATACAATGTTCTCCCCCTCTCTCGCGGAGATCTATTCGATGTAATCTTCTTTTTGCGGTGTCTTTGTTGAGACCGATGAATTGTGTGTTTATGATCCAACTTATCTATGGAAAATATTTGATTCTTCTCTGAATTCTTTTATGTATGATTGAGTTATCTTTGCAAGTCTCTTCGAATTATCCGTTTGGTTTGGCCAACTAGATTGGTAGTTCTTGCAATGGGAGAAGTGCATGGCTTTGGGTTCAATCTTGCGGTGTCCTTACTCAGTGACAAAAAGAGTTGCAAGGCACGTATTGTATTGTTGCCATTGAGTATAACAAGATGGGGTTTTTATCATATTGCATGAATTTATCCCTCTACATCATGTCATCTTGCTTAAGGCGTTACTCTGTTTTTAACTTAATACTCTAGATGCATGCTGGATAGCGGTCGATGAGTGGAGTAATAGTAGTAGATGCAGAATCGTTTCGATCTACTTGTCACGGATGTGATGCCTATATACATGATCATTGCCTAGATATACTCATAACTATGCTCAATTCTGTCAATTGCTCAACAGTAATTTGTTCACCCACTGTAGAATACTTATGCTCTTGAGAGAAGCCACTAGTGAAACCTATGGCCCCCGGGTCAATTCTCATCATATCAATCTCCATTACTTTATTTACTTGTTTTGCCTTCACCTTTTTACTTTGCATCTTTATACCAAAAATACCAAAAATATTATCTCTATCAGATCTCACTCTCGTAAGTGACCGTGATGGGATTGACAACCCCTAAGCGTTGGTTGCGAGTTGCTACCGTGTTGTGCAGGTACGAGGGACTTGCGCGTGACCTCCTACTGGATTGATACCTTGGTTCTCAAAAACTGAGGGAAATACTTATGCTACTGTGCTGCATCACCCCCTCCTCTTCGGGGAAAACCAATGCTAGCTCGAGACGTAGCAGAGAGCGGCAGGACGGAGGTCACCGTGGAGCCCAAGATGACGTCATTGCCAGTGCCTTTGGCAGCCGAAGACCAACTTTATTCAGGATAACTTGTACTAGATGTTCCCCTTCAAAATGGCCGTTGTTGGCGCCCTTCCCGCTCAATATTTGGGAAGAGGACCAGGGCCTCTATATAGAGAGATAGCCATCATAGTAGAAGGCATCTGGATCTCACCCACAGCCAACAGAGACAGAGCAATTCCTCCCCAAGCACACCACCACAAGAACATCCCTCTCGAGGCCGTTCTTCCTCTGTACTATTCATCATCAGCCCCAGAGGCAATCCACCACACCATACACTGGATTATGGTATTATACCACAACTGTGGCCCGAACCAGTATAAACCTTGTGTCCCTTGTGTTGTTCATCGTGTAGCTTAGATTCTCAGCGAGGCGTTGGGGCGTGGAGCGGTAGGGGGAAGATCTTTGCGCGCACCCCAGAGTTTGAACCTTAAGGATTTTGCCGGAACCCGATATTCGACCTTTGGCACGCCAGGTAGGTGTGTGCTAGAATCTTTCTTCCGCCGGCCCGCGTTCCACCTCTTCGTCGCCTCCATGTCCGGCGACCCGACGACCAACGCCGACCGCTGGGCGGCATGGCCTGCCCACACCGCACCGCCTGCCCAAGGTGACCTCAACCCCGCGCCTCAGGCAGCCCGCGCTCCGCAGAACGCTGTAGGGCACGGGCGTCGCAGCCAAGCGTTGCCTGCCCTCACCCCGCGGTAGGTACGATCAGCGGCAAGGGCCTCAAACCATGTCACGACCAAAGCACCGCACACCCGGTGGGAGCAGGCGAACATGAAGGCTGTACTCACGGTGGCTCAAGAACTGCTACGATGCAGGCTGCAGGAAAGCGGCCACGACGTGCTGCTAGAGCGCGTCGCTGAGCTCCTTGATGCTGCTGCTTCAGGGGCACCTCCATTCTGCGTCCAGCTTCCACCCCAGGCCCTGTGCAGATCACACGGCGGGCCCATCCACGCCCGCGCGCCCCCAGGCATACCTCAAGGCTTCATCAACACCAGCTTGGCCGTCAGCGCCGGGCGACAAACTGCACCAGCACCGCCCCTGGTAAGCGAGGGCATGCACATCGCCGCCTACGGCCGGGCGGGCTGCCGCCCTACCACCCCCAAGATGGCGCTTCAAGCCGAACCACGTGGAGCGTGGGGCACTACGGCGAGGCCTTTGGGGCGGCGACCCTGAAGGCTTATGTGCCCCACATGGTGGATCGAGAATACGCACTGGAAGAAGACCACGGCTCGTTCCTCGGGCCAGGCTGGGAGGAAGATACGCCAGAAGCCTCGCCAACTGCACCGGCGGCAGCAGCTACCGAGTACCGCTAATTCCTCAGGAGCAAGCTTATGGTAACCATGGGTCGCAGGAAGTCCAGGTCACTGCAGCGGATGGCTGCCCTAGTGCAGCAGCCTCCCTCCCCTCAGGAGGAGGGCACTAGGGGCTGCAGGAGTGGGGTCGGGAGCCAGGCCCCTCCCCACGATGCGCAGAGCAAGGTGTTCCTCAGAGGTAGGCCCTCTGCTAGGGAGGTGCCACAAGGCCTGCCCCCGGCAGAGGACCCGTGGTCGTCGGGGGAACCGCTGGCGTCCCCTTTTCCCCATTGGCGTTGTATTGGTTTCCGGTCGCCGCCAATGGTGGTCAAGGGTGGCACAAGGCGGGGCCCTCATCTGGCGATATGAAGCAAGGCCGATACCTGTGAAGAAGGCCCAGTGCCTAAGAAGCTCGACGCCCGTGACACTCTCACGTAATAATGAGTTGGGGCTGTACACGCCCCGGAGTCTCCGGAGAGCCGCCCTCGGGCCTCAGGGGCTCCCTCCCACGCCAAGTGGCAGCACTTAGCTTTGCGCTGGTGAGAAGACGTCGAAGACTAGACTAGCTGCCGGATGCGGCCTTTTGTTTTTGCTTCCTTTTGTGTGGTCGAACTTTCTCGCCTCGAATTTAAGTTGAAGTTGAATTTGTGTTTGCGTATGTGGGGAGGGGTGTCTTGTCTTGTTCGCGTGCTTTCTCGAGTTCCGGTTTCTGCTCAAGTTGGAATTCGCACTAGCTGCCTCCCCCTCGCGAGCCCCTCGTGGGCAGGGCTGGGCTCAGCACACACGCGCATGCCGTCCCGCGGCCGGCGCTCGCTCTCGCAAGGCTCTCGCCACATGGTCAACAGGTCTCCCGAGGGACCCTCAGAAAGTTGCCACAAGCCTACTCGAAGCTCTCCCAAGATAAAGGTAAAGTCACAGCGACTAACTCATTATAGAGACCATGACATCATACGGGCGCCCATGCGGTGCCGTCCTTAATAACGCGTGGATAACAATCCTTTTTACATGAGAGGCTTCCCCTCCCAAAATGCTCTTACAACATCCAGGGCCACACCCGAGCTTTTTCTGCGCAGGATAAACAGTAGGGGGCGTAGGATCAATCTGAACATGTCGCTCACCGCATCCTCTAGGTCATCTCCAGAGGCGTCGCTGGCGCCACTGTCGCTGTCGCTGGCCTCACCCTCGCCGTCGTTGGCACCGTCTTCACCGCCATTCACCATGTCGCCTTCATCAGTAGCGACAACCACCCCATCATCATCATAGGTGAAAGCCCGAACAGGTGCATCCACGTTGTCCTCCACCCACCGCGCCAGGTCGCCTCGGATGGCCTCGGGCACCGGGGCGATGGCGGCATCGAAGTCAAAGTGGGGGTCAATGTTCTGAAGATGGCTGAAGACACGGGAGAATGCCCGTGCGAGCAGGCCGCGGCTCCGCTCCTCGACAAGCTGGCGAGCCCTCTCAGAGCGATTCTCCAGATGCGTCACCATGTCAGTGAAGAACTGGAGATTACCGGCATAGCTGGTCACGTGAGGCTCCTCAGCGGCCGCTTCACAGATGTTGCCCAAGGCCGCGTTGGCCCTTTCTCTAAGTGTTCGTAGCATGGGGCCATGCATGTGCTCCAGCGTCTGCCGCTGGCGAATCTCATCTTCATTCCGCCGCGCAACGGACTCGACATCATCAACCCTCCATTGGAGGAGAAGCAGCTCAGCGCAGGAGCAGGCCAGCTCAGCCTGCACCGTGACTAAGGTGGCTGCGGTGGTCTCAGCAGCTGCATCGCTTCGGTCAGCTTGGTCCTAAGAGCGGCAGTCCTGCCCGCAGCCTCGGCCTTGATCAGCTCCAACCTCTCCTCATACTCACGCTCAAGACCCGCGCGAGCTTCCGCCACACGGCGGTCGATCACTTCTTGGATACGGACCTCCCGCGCGCCTACATCGTCCTCCGCCTGGGTGACCTGGCGCTCCCTCGTCTCCAACCGTTCAAGATCGAGGTTGCGCTCGATAGCCTCCAGCGTCAGCGCTTCCTCACGCTTATGGAGCTCCTCCTCTTCGGCGGCGCCCCTTTCAGCGACGCGAGGGGGCTTGGCGCAGCTCCACTTGCTACTCCAGGGAATTGCACTTGGCTTGAAGCTCCCACACGCGCTCCTCCGCGATATCGCGTCGTCGGTCTGCCTCTTGAGCCTCTTCGATGGATCGGGAGCAGGCCTTTCGTGAGGCTACAAGAGATGCTTCAGCCTTCGAGCTGTCAAGATCAAGCTGGTGGCGCGCAAGACTGACGGCCACCTTCAGCTTACGCCGCTCCTTGACCAGCCGCAGACCTTCGGCTTCAAGACACGCGTCCGCATCCATGAGCTCTCCATCAAGCTGGCTCATCGCGTTCGTCGCCTTCCGGAGAAACTCTGACGGATGGTGCTGCGCTCCCGCGCACGCCTGAGCACGTCGTCAATATTGTCTTCTGCCATCGGTGTCGGCGGAGGGCCCTGAAGTGGTTCGCCACCTCTCGGTAAGGGGCTGGGGGCTGCGCTCCCACTATTGCCGGACGGGCCCCATGAGGGACCCAGCCCGGCGCTGATCCATCCCTAGAAGAGGAGCTGAAGATTGACTTCAACCACTCGACGTCCATGATCAGGGGAGGAGCTCGAGGCAAGCTGGTCGTGCACCGGGAAAACTCGCGAAGGAAGAGCGGCGAGCGCACAGCCTCAAGGCAGCCCGCGAGTCGGCCCACCTCTCCAGCCAAATTCGCGTCGGGGGTGGCGCACAGGCTCGGTGCACTCAAGGTCAGCAATGAAGATGAAGCCTGAGGAGGTGGCTTCTTGGCCGGCTCCGCAGGCTCGGCAGGAGGGATCCTGAGAGACCACAGTTAGCAAAGGGAACAGCAAACAAGGAGTTACAAGAAGGGAGAACTTACTCGTCCATGGCGAAGTACTTCCTGTGCTTCAACGGGTGGCAGGGCGATCGCTGCCACCCGAGGCCTCCTTCCTCTTGTGGAGGGCGTCAAAGTCTATGCGGAACCGGCCCAAGCTCTCGATGTGAGGGCCAACGCGTGGCATGGACGGCGAAGCACCAAGGTTGCCTGCCTCAGGGGCGCCAGGTTGGGAGGAGCGATCAGGGGCCACCTCTCGGTGGCCTGCTGGGGCCTCAGGGGTTCCGGCCTCAGGAGACGCAGGTGGCGTCCCCTCATCAACGACCACCTCAGGACGAGCTTCACAAGCTCCGGAGGATGACGCCTCGAGAGCCCCACGCGACATCGGCATCTCGACACCAATCCCCCCAACCTCCAGTGATGCTTGCCTCCCTGCACCGCCTCCTGAGGCAAGATCAACATGGGTGATGGGGGGAGGAGCCACGGCGACGGGATTTTCACGGGGCCCCATGAGGTCAGCAGGGTGCAACCCCCATTCGTCGAAGCGGGGCATCTGCTTCGTGAACTCGGCCCTGCTCGAGCAAAGATACAAGAGGGCGCCCCCATGCCGGATACTGCCTAGAGAGGGGTCACCCGTCAAGACTTTCAGCACCTTCCTCAGTGTTTCAGGCGCAAGATCCCCCTCTTGGAGCCTCATGCGGTCTTGATGCCCAGTCAAGGTCCACATCGGGCGGGAGTGGCGCTGGAGAGGAGCGAGGCGACATTGGAGGAACTCCTTCACCACCTGGGGCGCCATCATGCCAAGCGTCCTCAACCTCTCAAAGCGGCACCAGATAAAAGCGAGCTGTGGGCTCGTGAGCTTCTCGTGACCCCAGCCTGGATTGGGGATAGCAGGCAATGTCGGATGCGCGAGCAGGGGGCTGGGCACCCCGACGTCCACATATAGCCACCGCTCCCGGAACCCACTCATAACAGGTGGAAGACCAAAATCAATCCCCGAGGCGGCCATCTCCGGCACGGTCTGGAAGCTCACGCACCCCGAGCACTACAAGGGTTGGACAGGCGCAGAGAGAAGAAGTGGCGCAGGAAGGCAACGGAAGGAGCAATGCCCACCATGGCTTCGCAGACGAAGGCGAAGATAGCAAGAAGAGTAATAGATTGGGGGTCAAGATGCATCATGTGGATCTGATAGTGGGAAAGCACCGCATTGAAGAAGGCAGAGGAGGGAGGAATCGGGCCAGCCCACAGGGCGTCAGCGAAGAATTGAACCTCCATGACGATCCTGTCAAAGGAGGCATGGGACGCGAGCCAAGCCGTCGTCCTTCCGCACTCATTGAAGCTGGAGGCGAGGGCGGACCAGACCTTCTCCAAGGCTTCTAGATTAAGTATCAGCGACCGGTCGACGGCGGGCGCACCTGCCGGAGGCGAGCTGGCCGAAGGCGCAGGCTTCTTCCCCTTCTCCCTTTTTGTTGGTGCCATGGCAACCGGAGGGGGGCAGAGCTCAAGGTGGATTGGAGGCAGAAGCACAGGCTCAAGAAAGAAAGAGGAACAGGAAGCACGCGTGCAACAAGAAGAGAATAACTGTGTACAGTTTCGTGGCCGCCTAGCCAGGCGAATATTGGGGGAGCGTGGGGAAGTGGAGATGCCCACGTCCAATCAACCGCCACGTGGCACCCAAGGCCGCATGCTGTTGGGGCCTGCGGCGCTCCGCACTTGCCCTTTCGCTTCATCTCTAAGCCAAGTCCGAGCACGCCTTGGCCCGGGGGCTACTGTTGGTGTTCTGGTAATGGCGGTCCCCAGACTTGCCTGCCTGTGGCCTGCAACGTGGCTCAAGTGGTGGCCCAGTACGGCCCATCTTCATCAACTCAAGCTCAAGACCCTCGCGAGGGGCCAAGCCTCACAGGAAGGACGACGCAAGGCTTCCTCGGGGACGACCTCACCAAGCAGTCTCGTGAGGAGGCGGAGAGATCAAGGCAGGGCTACCTCGTGAGGTGCTCGTGACGCAAGCCATGACAATCGAGACCAGGCGGGCGCCGGCCTGTGTAGTGTCCTTGTTTCCTCTTTGGTGCAAAGGGGGCAAGCGCAGGCGCGGAGTACCGAGGCATCAAGCAAAGGTTACCATTTCGGTGCAACAAGACCAAGACCAGGAGAGCGGCAGGACGGAGGTCACCGTGGAGCCCAAGATGGTGTCATCGCCAGTGCCTTTGGCAGCCGAAGACCAACTTTAGTCAGGATAGCTTGTACTAGATGTTCCCCTTCAAAATGGCCGTTGTTGGCGCCCTTCCCGCTCAATATTTGGGAAGAGGACCAGGGCCTCTATATATAGAGATAGCCATCACAGTAGAAGGCATCTGGATCCCAGAGCCAACAGAGATGGATCAATTCCTCCCCAAGCACACCACCACAAGAACATCCCTCCCGAGGCTGTTCTTCCTCTTTACTGTTCACCATCAGCCCCGGAGGCAATCCACCACACGACACACTGGATTATGGTATTACACCACAATGGTGGCCCGAACCAGTATAAACCTTGTGTCCCTTGTGTTTTTCATTGTGTAGCTTAGATTCTCAGCAAGGCGTTGGGACGTGGAGCGGTAGGGGGAAGATCTTGACACGCACCCCAGAGTTCGAACCTTAAGGGTTTTGCCGGAACCCGATATCCGACACCCACCTCCAGCTTAGTCGGCTCCAAACGCAAGGATATATCCCTCCCTTGGATCTAGTCTCCGTTCAGGCGGGGCTAACTTCCATAGGGGTTGATGCATTCGCAGAGAATTTCCCCAATCCCAGCCAAGGGGAGAGTGTGTGCTTCTTCTCATTCCTCTTGAGGGGCGTGGGATTCCAAATCCACCCCTTCCAGGACCTACTGGAACACTATGGGATCCAACTGCACAACCTCACACCAGGTTCTATTTTACATATCTCTGGTTTCGTCGCCCTTTGCAAATTATTTTTGGGCTGCGAGGCTCACTTTGAACTATGGAAAAAGTTCTTCTGCCTCGTCCCCCGCCATCAGGGCGGCGCTGAAGTATGGCGCATAGCCGGATCCGGCTACCCTGCCGGGACTCCGAAGGAGGGATCCGCTGAATGGTCTTCGGAATGGTTCTATATCAAGGATGTACCTCTTCTGGACCCTGTTCGGCACAAAGTGCCAGAATTTTCCAGCGCCCCCTTGAAGAAGCTATATAACTGGCCTCCCAAGTCCCCTTCTCAGGAAGACATCGCGGAAGTGATGAGATTGGTAAAGAAGGTCAAGGTACTGACCCATTCCGGACTCTCCATAGTGGAAGTTATGGCCATTGCAATACAGAGGTGCATCCAGCCACTTCAATCTAGGGTAACCCCCTTATGGAATTATAATGGGGAGGATGACGCATCCCGCTACAGGTGAAAGGGTCCGGATAGTCAGGCCGCATTGGCTGTTTCACTGGCCGGCCTTTATAAAGGAGAAGAAGAAGGCTTCCTCTGTTTAAATTGCCGAGAGGCCTTCTCCATGTACAATCCCATTGAATGGGTAAGTTTTCTAACCATTCAATACTTTTTTGCTCATTGAGATGCATTAACCGAATACCCTAGCTGCTTCTTAAATAGTCATGGAGGCAAACCATCGAGGATATTAACTGGCCCGCCCCCCAGCCAGAGGATCACAATCGCAATGAGGACCCCAGATTCCATGAGGATCCAGACATATTTGTAGAGTTTGAAGGTGGAGTCTACTATCAGGCAATCCTTGATGGCTCGGAGGTAGCCATTGCGGCTGACTACCCCGACCTCTATCCTTTCGTGAAGGTAAGTATTCGGAAATTGTATTCTCAGGGGAGAGAGATACTTCTGCGCGTCTCCTTATCCTCCATATTGGACCATGTTTCGCAGGATTGGCGCTCAGCAAGCCATACTCAGGGGCGGGCAACCAAGAGAAGGTCAGCACCTTCGTGGAAGGGTCGTGCAAAACAAAAGGAAGTCGGAAGCCCCACTGAACCTGCTCCATCGCCAAGAAGGTATATTCCTCTTAACTAATATTCGGGCATGAAGCCGAATTGTCATTTCACATCCTCCTTCTATCATCGCAGGAGGGTATACGGCTAACCGTGAACAAGATCCCAGCCAGCCGAGCCGCGACTAATATGGTGCTGGAGATACCAGCTAGGACGGGGGCGCTGCTGATGCGGCATAGTCTCTCTCGCCTCATGGAGAGCCAGATGAGATGTCCATTACTAACTCCAAAGTCGAGAGTGCGATGAATCATCGTCACTTGAAAGAATCCTTGCGTGCCCCTGCCTTAACGGAGCCGGAGTTTACCGCCCTAAGCACTGTAGGTGCAAACGTACGGGCTGTCCGGGACGTACTCACCGGGTTTGCTCGCCTGTTCTCAAAGGATATGCAGGTACAAATCTTTATAAACTTAGTGGATAGATAGTAGTAACACCCGAGACTTTAAAGCGGGTGGACAAAACCGATTTGAGGATCGTTCGATGATCGCAGGTTCTCCAGGAGAAGAACAGTGCGCTGATGTCTACTACACAACCTTCTTCTTGTAGACGTTGTTGGGCCTCCAAGTGCAGAGGTTTGTAGGACAGTAGCAAATTTCCCTCAAGTGGATGACCTAAGGTTTATCAATCCATGGGAGGCATAGGATGAACATGGTCTCTCTCGAGCAACCCTGCAACCAAATAACAAAGAGTCTCTTGTGTCCTCAACACACCCAATACAATGGAAATTGTATAGGTGCACTAGTTCGGCGAAGAGATGGTGATACAAGGGCAATATGGATGGTAGATATAGGTTTTTGTAATCTGAAAATATAAAAACAGCAAGGTAACTAATGATAAAAGTCAGCACAAACGGTATTGCAATGCTAGGAAACAAGGCCTAGGGTTCATACTTTCACTAGTGCAAGTTCTCTCAACGATAATAACATACTTGGATCATATAACTATCCCTCAACATGCAACAAAGAGTCACTCTAAAGTCACTAATAGCGGAGAACAAACAAAGAGATTATGGTAGGGTACGAAACCACCTCAAAGTTATCCTTTCTGATCGATCAATTCAAGAGTCCGCAGTAAAATAACATGAAGCTATTCTTTCCGTTCAATCTATCATAGAGTTCGTACTAGAATAACACCTTAAGATACAAATCAACCAAAACCCTAATGTCACCTAGATACTCCAATGTCACCTCAAGTAACCGTGGGCATGATTATACGATATGCATCACACAATCTCAGATTCATCTATTCAACCAACACAAAGTACTTCAAAGAGTGCCCCAGAGTTTCTACCGGGGAGTCAAGACGAAAACGTGTGCCAACCCCTATGCATAAGTTCATTGAACACGCAAGTTGATCACCAAAACATACATCAAGTAGATCACGTGAATATCCCATTGTCACCACAGATAAGCACGACAAGACATAAATCAAGTGTTCTCAAATCCTTAAAGACTCAATCCAACAAGACAACTTCAAGGGGAAAACTCAACTTATCACAAGAGAGTAGAGGGGGAGAAACATCATAAGATTCAACTATAATAGCAAAGCTCGCGATACATCAAGATCGTATCACCACAAGAACACGAGAGAGAGAGAGAGAGAGAGAGAGAGATCAAACACATAGCTACTGGTACATACCCTCAGCCCTGAGGGTGAACTACTCCCTCCTCGTCATGGAGAGCGCCGGGATGATGAAGATGGCCACCGGTGATGGATCCCGCCTCCGGCAGGGTGCCGGAACAGGGTCCCGACTGGTTTTTGGTGGCTATAGAGGCTTGCGGTGGCGGAACTCCTGATCTATTATGCTCCTCGATGTTTTTAGGGTATATGGACATATATAGGCGAAAGAAGTCGGTCAGGGGAGCCACGAGGGCCCACAAGGGTGGGGGCGCGCCCAGGGGGTAGGGCACGCCTCCCTGCCTCGTGGCCACCTCGAAGCTGCCCTGACGTCTACTCCAAGTCTCTTGGATTGCTTCCGTTCAAAAAATAACTCTCCCGATGGTTTCATTCTGTTTGGACTCTGTTTGATATTCCTTTTCTTCGAAACACTGAAATAGGCAAGAAAACAACAATTTGGGCTGGGCCTCCGGTTAATAGGTTAGTCCCAAAAATAATATAAAAGTGTATAATAAAGCCCATAAACATCCAAAATGGATAATATAATAGCATGAATGCTTCATAAATTATAGATACGTTGGAGACGTATCGAGGTCCCCAAGCTTAATTCCTGCTCGTCCTTGAGTAGGTAAATGATAAAAGAAATAATTTATGAAATGTGAATGCTAGCTGGTGCACAAGTTTGATCAATGATAATTAAATCACCTTTTCTAGCATCATTATATGTCATAACAGTATCCCATCTCATAAAACTTCTCAGGATCAAGTAACAAGCTATTCACATGTTAAAGCATAGACCATAAACTTTCTTGAAAACTATAAAACTATGTTCTCAGTCATCAAACAATTGCAATTCATCTAATTTTCAGGAAGGGTCTATGTAAGAGCTTTGATTTAGCAAATCCCACATACTCAACTATCATATAGTATTCCATGATTTCTACCACTCAAAGCATATTTTTAGAACAAATAGCATCAGTCGAACACAGAGAAAGATAGGGGCTTAATGTTTCGCCTTCCAACTTACTTATCATATAGATAATTGTCAACAATAATAATCCATGATCAAATATATTTGAATGGCCATATATGCTTAGATCTTTCCCAATCACATGATGCTTGCCAACTAAAGAATAGGTTGGAATAAGAAGGAATACTACTTACTCATGCATAAAAGTAAAAGATAGGCCGTTCGCAGAGGGAAGTAGGGATTTGAAGAGGTGCCAGAGCTCGAAGCTTTTAAACAGAGATGAAAATAATTTTGAGAGGTATGCTTTCACTGTCAACATAACAACCAAGAGTTCCCAATATCTTCCATACTAGATACATTATAGGCGGTTCCCAAACAGAAAGGTAAAGATTTTACTCCCCCTCCACCAACAATCACACTCCACGGCTTGCCGAAACAACGGGTGTCGTCCAACTATCAACAATCCTGGGGGAGTTTTGTTTAAATTATTTGCAATTTTGTTTTTGATTTTTTGATCATAGGACTGGGCATCCCAGTTACCAACCATTTTCTCGTGAATGATGAGTGGAGTCCACTCATCGTGAGAATAACCCACCTAGTATGGAAGATACTGACAACCCCTAGTCGCTACATGAGAGATTCGGGCATACAAAACAAATTATTATTTGAAGGTTTAGAGTTTGGCACATGCCAATTTACTTGGAACGACAGGTAAATACCGCATATAGGTAGATATGGTGGACACTCATGGAAGAAACTTGGTTCAAGGAATTTGGATGCACAAACAGTATTCCCACTTAGTACAGATATTTTGGCTAGCAAAGGATTCTAAATAGAAAGCACCACATGTTAGAGGATCCATAACAATATAACTTCTACACAAACATACCCAAGCATAACTCATTATGTTGTCTTCCTTGTCCAACTTTAACTAATTTGCTCAGGTCTGAAAATAATTAATGGGGCTCACAATCATAGAAGATGTCCAAGATAGTATATTTATATGTGAAATCTCTCTTCCTTCACTATTCTTTCATGAATTGTTCAAGTGACCAATACAATGTTTGCTAAGCTTCAATAAATTTAGCACCTCTACTTCTTATATGTGAAGTCATTACTCCCCATGGAATGAGCATATGAAACGTGTATAATTTTAGATTTATGATATTCAAATCATTCAACCATTTACTCATAGGATATAAGTGAAGCACACGAGTAAATGACAAACTACTCCAAAAAGATATAAGTGAAGATCAATGAGTAGTTAAATAATTATGTAGCTATGTGAAGACTCTCTCTCTCATTTAAGAATTTCAGATCTTGGGATATTAGTCAAACAGCAAGCAAAACAAAATAAAACGACATTTCAAGGATAGCACACATCATGTGAAGAAGCAAAAACTTAGGCTCAACCAATACTAACCGATAATTGTTGAAGAAGAAAGGTGGGATGCCTACCGGGGCATCCCCAAGCTTAGATGCTTGAGACTTCTTGGAATATTATCTTGGGGTGCCTTTGGCATCCCCAAGCTTGAGCTTTTGTGTCTCCTTAATTCCTCTCATTTCACGGTTTCCTAAATCTTGGAAGCTTCACCCGCACCAAACTCAACAAGAACTCGTGAGATAAGTTAGTATAAACCAATGCAAAAACCTTATCATTTTCTACTGTAACAAATTACTAAAATTATTATTCAACATTGCATACTAAATGTCTCTGCATATTTAATACTCATATCCTCAAATAGAATCATTAAACAAGCAAAAATATGCAAACAATGCAAACATAACAGCGATCTGCCAAAACAGTACAGTCTGTAAAGAATGCAAGATTCATCATAATTCCCTAAGTCCAAAAATTATGAGAAAAATACTACACTGTATAAAATTTATCATAGCTCAATATACAAAAAGTTTCAACATTTAATCATTTTCTAACTTTTCTAGGGAATTTTTGCAACAGCGGTAAACTTTCTGTTTTGAAACAGCAACATGTATACTTGCAAAATAAGCATGGTAAAGGCTATCCTTGACATTTTTATTGAAAATATAGATGCAAAACATTATTCTAAATAACAGCAAGAAAATCCTAACAAAATAAATTGACGCTCCAAGCAAAAACATATCATGTGGTGAATGAAAATATAGCTCCAAGTAAAGTTACCGATGAACGAAGACGAAAGAGGGGATGCCATCCGGGGCATCCCCAAGCTTAGGCTCTTGGTTGTCCTTGAATATTACCTTGGGGTGCCTTGGGAATCCCCAAGCTTAGGCTCTTGCCACTCATTATTCCATAGTCCATCGAATCTGTACCCAAAACTTGGAAACTTCACAACACAAAACTCAACAGAAAACTCATAAGCTCAGTTAGTATAAGAAAATAAATCACCACTTTTGGTACTGTTGTGAACTCATTATAAATTCATATTTGTGTAATATATACTGTATTCCAACTTCTCTATGGTTCATACCCTCTGATACTACTCATAGATTCATCAAAATAAGCAAACAACACAAGGAAAACAGAATCTGTCATAAACAGAACAGTCTGTAGTAATCTGTATCAAACGTGTACTTATGGAAATCCAAAAATTCTGAAATAAATTTGTGGACCTGAGGAATTTGTCTATTAATCATCTTAAAAAAGAATCAACCTAAAAGCACTCTCCAGTAAAACAATGGCAGCTAATCTCGTGAGCGCTAAAGTTTCTGTTTTTTACAGCAAGATCGCATAGACTTCGCCCAAGTCTTCCCAAAGGTCCTACTTGGCACAAACACTAATTAAAACATAAAACCACATCTAAACAGAGGCTAGATGAATTATTTATTACTAAACAGGAGCAAACGAAAAGGACAAAGTAAAATTGGTTTGCCTCCCAACAAGCGCTAACGTTTAATGCCCCTAGCTAGGCATGATGATTTCAATGATGCTCACATAAAATATAAGAACTGAAACATAAAGAGAGTATCATGAAGAATATGACTAGCAAATTTAAGTCTAACCCACTTCCTATGCATAGGGATTTTGTGAGCAAACAATTTATGGGAACAATAATCAACTAGCATAGGAAGGCTAAACAAGCATAACTTCAAAGTTTTAAGCACATAGAGAGGAAACTTGATATTATTGCAATTCCTACAAGCATATATTCCTCCCTCATAATAATTTTCAGTAGCATCATGAATAATTTCAACAATATAACAAACACCTAAAGCATTCTTTTCATGATCTACTTGCATAGAAATTTTACTACTCTCCACATAAGCAAATTTATTCTCATCAATAGTAGTGGGAGCAAACTCAACAAAATAACTATCATGTGAAGCATAATCCAATTGAAAATTAAAATCAAGATGACAAGTTTCATGATTATCTTTATTCTCTATAGCATAGATGTCATCACAACAATCATCATAAATAGGAGGCATGCTTTCATCATAATAAATTTGCTCATCAAAACTTGGGGGACAAAAAATATGATCTTTATCAAACATAGCTTCCCCAAGCTTGTAGCTTTGCATATCATTAGCATCATGGGTATTCAAATAATTCATACTAACAACATTGCAATCATGCTCATCATTCAAAGATTTAGTGCCAAACATTTTATAGACTTATTCTTCTAGCACTTGAGCACAATTTTCCTTTCCATCATTCTCACGAAAGATATTAAAAAGATGAAGCGTATGAGGCAAACTCAATTCCATTTTTTAGTTTTCTTTTATAAACTAATCTAATGATAAAACAAGAAACTAAAAGATTCGATTGCAAGATCTAAAGATATACCTTCAAGCACTCACCTCCCCGGCAACGGTGCCAGAAAAGAGCTTGATGTCTACTACACAACCTTCTTCTTGTAGACTTTGTTGGGCCTCCAAGTGCAGAGGTTTGTAGGACAGTAACAAATTTCCCTCAAGTGGATGACCTAAGGTTTATCAATCCGTGGGAGGCGTAGGATGAAGATGGTCTCTATCAAGCAACCCTGCAACCAAATAACAAAGAGTCTCTTGTATCCCCAACACACCCAATAAAATGGTAAATTCTATAGGTGCACTAGTTCGGCGAACAGATGGTGATACAAGTGCAATATGGATGGTAGATATAGGTTTTTGTAATCTGAAAAATATAAAAACAGCAAGGTAACTAATGATAAAAGTGAGCACAAACGGTATTGTGATGCTAGGAAACAAGGCCTAGGGTTCATAATTTCACCAGTGCAAGTTCTCTCAACAATAATAACATACTTGGATCATATAACTATCCCTCAACATGCAACAAAGAGTCACTCCAAAGTCACTAATAGCGGAGAACAAACGAAGAGATTATGGTAGGGTATGAAACCACCTCAAAGTTATCCTTTCTGATCGATCTATTCAAGAGTCCGTAGTAAAATAACACGAAGCTATTCTTTCCGTTCAATCTATCATAGAGTTCATACTAGAATAACACCTTAAGATACAAATCAACCAAAACCCTAGTGTCACCTAGATACTCCAATGTCACCTCAAGTATCCGTGGGCAGGATTATATGATATGCATCACACAATCTCAGATTCATCTATTCAACCAACACAAAGTACTTCAAAGAGTGCCCCAAAGTTTATACCGGGGAGTCAAGACGAAAACGTGTGCCAACCCCTATGCATAAGTTCATTGAACCTGCAAGTTGATCGCCAAAACATACATCAAGTAGATCACGTGAATATCCCATTGTCACCACAGATAAGCACGACAAGACATACATCAAGTGTTCTCAAATCCTTAAAGACTCAATCCGACAAGACAACTTTAAGGGGAAAATTCAATTCATCACAAGAGAGTAGAGGGGGAGAAACATCATAAGATCCAACTATAATAGCAAAGCTCGCGATACATCAAGATTGTATCACCTCAAGAACACGAGAGAGAGAGATCAAACACATAGCTACTGGTACATACCCTCATCCCCGAGGGTGAACTACTCCCTCCTCGTCATGGAGAGCGCCGGGATGATGAAGATGGCCACCGGTGAGGGATCCCCCCCTCCGGCAGGGTGCCGGAACAGGGTCTCGATTGGTTTTTGGTGGCTATAGAGGCTTGCGGTGGCGGAACTCCTGATCTATTGTGCTCCTCGATGTTTTTAGGGTATATGGACATATATAGGCGAAAGAAGTCGGTCAGGGGAGCCACGAGGGGCCCACGAGGGTGGGGGTGCGGCCAGGGGGGGGTAGGGCGCGCCTCCCTGCTTCGTGGCCACCTCGAAGCTGCCCTGACGTCTACTCCAAGTCTCCTGGATTGCTTTCTTTCCAAAAATAACTCTCCCGAAGGTTTCATTCCGTTTGGACTCCGTTTGATATTCCTTTTCTTCGAAACACTGAAATAGGAAAGAAAACAACAATTTGGGTTGGGCCTCCGATTAATAGGTTAGTCCCAAAAATAATATAAAAGTGTATAATAAAGCCCATAAACATCCAAAACAGATAATATAATAGCATGAATGCTTCATAAATTATAGATACGTTGGAGACGTATCATGCGCTGACCCAGGAGCTTGAGACAAGCTGGACACAGCTAAATGCTGCTGTCTCCGAGCTTGAAGAAATAAAGAGTGCCCCAATGTATTATGGCAAAGATAAGAAACTAGAAGAAGAAGTGAAGAAACAAGCCGAAGAGATAAAGAGCTTGAAGGCTCAACTCTTGGACGCACAACAGGAAAACCAGAAGCCGAAGGGTGGCATATTGGTATGACCTATGAACTGTCCGAATTATTGATCTAATCACAAAATGTGGAATGTTATAGTTCAGTTGATACAGGTATGTTGACCGGCCGCCTCGAGGAGGAAATGCCCATCCTACAAAGCGACATTCTGAAGGAGTTAGCAAAGCTGCACGAGTGTGCTCAGAAGGCTATGAAGAATATGGCTAAAGCCTTATGGCCTTCCGACGTCCCTCCAGAAAGTATGGAGGGGTTGGCTGATCTATTCAAGGGTGCCCAGCGTTGTTTCGAGCTGTGGAAGACATACGCATACCGTGAAGGCGCTCGAGAAGCATGGGCCATGGTGAAGAGACGCTATACCAGTCTTGACCCGAACCATATGGCCAGAGTTGGACCGCGGGGACCTGACGGGAAGGAAATTCCCGTAAGCCTGGTATACGACCAAGTAATGACAGCGGCGAAATTTTCGCAACAAGATTGTAAATTAGATAGTCTACTGGATGGCATAGAAAGGGAATAAGTGTTCGATTCAACGTACCCATGTACTTTATGACTGAACTTATCTCCTACCGAATTGTATGAAAATTTTGTCATCGCAGACCTTTGGCTTCTACCTCCGAACCAAAAAGTTGGAGTGTTTCTGTATACTATGTTTGACTAGGAAACATTCAGTATTATCAAAAACCAGGCAATCCGGCCATATTGCTCGAATAGACAAAATGTATGCGGTGGAGTAATGTTATATTACTGTTTAACGTAAGAAACATCGTCCAAGAAAAATAGTTCCATTAGGGGTTCCTTTCCTTGGGTCGGGCTTGTATCTGAAGTACAGACAGCCAATTTCATAACTTTTGCCAGAAACAGCCTGTTGTATATGTGCCGACCAATTATTCCCTTAAGAACACTAGCTTTCGACTTCACTCGTCTGAGGTATATGTCCGGATAACCCGGTTGTAACAATCGCATAGGTGCTCCCTTTACACCCTAGCCGAACAATCGGCAACGTAGGGTATAAGCACATGAGCAAGGCAACCCAGCTTGGCAAAAACTTAAGTCATAAAGGTGCATATAATGGCAGAAGCAACAGATAGTACGGCCAAAAGGAGCTTGTAAGCTTTTCAATAAAATGTTTCTTTTAAAAGAATCCCCCGTGTATGGTGGGGCGTATACATTTAAAGATGCGTACTCCCAAAAATGCGGTTTATCCGTACATACAATTAAGGAGAGAAGGAAAAAGGTAAAAGAGGGAGAAAATAGAAAAAACCTAGTTTAAAATGAGACCTAAGGAGGCCGAACTATGCGTAAAATCTTCGGAGCCGGGCGGCGTTCCATGGGTTCGGCTCAAGGCGATTATCCTCGGCATTGCGAAGGTGATAGGCTCCTCCAGTAAGGACTTCATCTATTATGAAGGGGCCCTCCCATTTAGGTTTGAGCTTATCCTTTTTCTTCTCAGGAAGGCATAGAACAAGTTCTCCGACATTGTATATTTTAGCCCGCACTTCTCTGCTTTGGTAATGCCTGGCCTGTTGTTGATAGAATGCAGAACGGGCCTTGGCAACATCGCGCTCCTCTTCAAGTGCATCTAGGTCGTCCTGCCGATCTAGCTCGGCTTCTTTCTCTTCATACATGCGCACTCTAGGTGAGTCATGAATAATATCGCAGGGCAGTGCAGCTTCTGCGTCGTACACTATAAAGAAAGGTGTGTATCCAGTCGTTCGAGGCATGTTCCAGAGTCCCCAGAGTACGGAAACGTGTTTCTCAACCCAATGCTTGTCTGATTCTCATAAGGAGCGCACTAGTCTTGGCTTAATGCCACTCATGATCAGACCATTGGCCCGTTTGACTGGGCCGTTTGTTTGAGGGTGGTATATATACGGATGCATAGTCGAGTTTAATGCCCAACCTAGCGCACCAAGTTTTTACCTCATCAGCTGTGAAGTTAGAGCCATTATCAGTGATGATACTATGCGGGATACCATAACAGTGGACTACGCCAGATGTAAAGTCAATCACTGGCTCGGCCTCAGCTGTTTTTACTGGTATGGCCTCTATCCATTTACTGAATTTATCCACCATGACCAGCAAGTATTTCCTTTTGTGGCTTCCCCCTTTAAGGGGTCCAACCATGTCAAGCCCCTAGACCACAAAGGCCTAAGTAATGGGGATTGTTCTTAATGTGGTGGGAGGCATGTGGCTTTGATTGGCGAAAAGCTAACAGCCCAAGCAGCGTTGGACAAGGTCTTGAGCATCATCTCGAGCCGTAGGCCAGAAAAAGCTCGTCTAGAATACCTTGCTTACAAGGGTGCAGGCTACAGCGTGATGACCGCCGAGACCGGCATGTATTTCTGCCAAGAGCTTCCTTCCCTCTTCTTTGGAGATACACCTTTGAAGGACTCCGGTAGTACTTATTTTATATAGTTCACCCTCATTCTCTTTAAAGGCTTTAGAGCGCCGAACTATGCATCGCGCCTCATTTTGATCGTCTGGGAGCTCTTGCCTATTAAGGTAGGCCAGGAATGGTTCGGTCCAGGGAGCAATAACCGCTATCATATCATGAGCAGAAGCTGTTATCTCGATGTCCGGACTCCCGACGTTGTTTGCGTTGTGTTTGGCGGTTGGGGTTGTGATCAGGGACGCATTGCCTTCTCCGTTCTCACCCTGCCACACCACCATGGCTTAAAGAGCCTTTCCACGAAGGTGTTGGGTGGCACGGGGTCACGCTTAGCGCCCGTACGAGGGAGGATGTCGGCTGCCTGATTACTTTCTCGGGCGACATGATGGAACTCGACTCCGTCGAACCGAGCTCATAGTTTTAATATGGCATTTCGATATGCCACCATTTTGGGGTCCTTTGCATCGAACTCTCCATTGACCTGGGAAATTGCGAGGTTCTAATCACCGCGCACCTCCAAGCGTTGTATACCCATGGAGACGGCCATGCGAATACCGTGTAGTGGTGCCTCATATTCAGCTACATTATTAGAGTCCGTATACATAATTTGCAGTACGTAGTGGACTGTGTCCCTAGTAGGGGATGTGAGGATTACACCAGCCCCTAGTCCGGCCAGCATTTTGGAGCCATCAAAGTACATGATCCAATTAGAGTATGAGATGTACTCTTTAGGGAGTTCGGCTTCTGGCCATTCGGCTATAAAGTTGGCCAATACCTGGGATTTAATAGCCTGGCGTGGCTTGTATATGATTTCGAATGATAATAGCTCGATGGACCATGAGGGAGTCCTGGACTAGGGGGTGTCCGGATAGCCGAACTATCATCATCGGCCGGACTCCAAGACTATGAAGATACAAGATTGAAGACTTCGTCCTGTGTCCGGATGGGACTTTCCTTGGCGTGGAAGGCAAGCTTGGCAATACGGATATGTAGATCTCCTACCATTGTAACCGACTCTGTGTAACCCTAGCCCTCCCCGGTGTCTATATAAACCGGAGGGTTTTAGTCCATAGGACGAACAACAATCATACCATAGGCTAGCTTCTAGGGTTTAGCCTCCTTGATCTCGTGGTAGATCCACTCTTGTACTACCCATATCATCAATATCAATAAAACAGGAGTAGGGTTTTACCTCCATCGAGAGGGCCCGAACCTGGGTAAAAACATCGTGTCCCTTGTCTCCTATTACCATCCGCCTAGACGCACAGTTCGGGACCCCCTACCCGAGATCCGCCGGTTTTGACACCGACATTGGTGATTTCATTGAGAGTTCCTCTGTGTCGTCACCTATAGGCCCGATGGCTCCTTCGATCATCAACAACGACGCGGTCCAGGGTGAGACTTTTCTCCCCGGACAGATCTTCGTATTCGGTGGCTTTGCACTGCGGGCCAATTCGCTTGGCCATCTGGAGCAGATTGAAAGCTACGCCCCTAGCCATCTGGTCAGATTTGAAAGCTTGAACTTCACGGACGACATCCGCGGAGACTTGATCTTCGACGGATTCGAGCCACAGCCGAGTGCGCCGCATTGTCGCGATGGGCATGATCTAGCTCTGCTGCCGGACAGTGCCCTGGAGGCCGCACACGAGTCCCCTCCGACCCTTAGTTCGGAGCCGACTGCGCAGATCGAGGATCGGTGGCTAGACACCGTCTCGGGGGCTGCTACCTCTACGGCGATGGAGCCCAATACCGACCCTGTCCCTTGTGAAGCTCGTGACTCCAAGGTGCCGGACTCCTCGCCGGACTCCGAATCTCCCGCGCCCCTACCAATAGAATCTGATTGGGCGCCGATCATGGAGTTCACCGCTGCGGACATCTTTCAGCACTCGCCTTTTGGCGACATCCTGAATTCGCTAAAGTATCTCTCGTTATCAGGAGAGCTCTGGCCGGACTACGGTCAGGATGGTTGGGATGCGGACGAGAAGAAATTCAAAACCCACACACCACCCACTTTGTAGCCACTGTCGACGATCTAACCGACATGCTAGACTTCGACTCCGAAGACATCGATGGTATGGACGACGATGTCGGAGACGACCAAGAACCAGCGCCTACGGGGCACTGGAAGGCCACCTCGTCATACGACATATACATGGTGGACATCCCAAAGGATGGGAATGGCGATGGAACAACGGAGGAAGACCCCTCCAAGAAACAGCCTAAGCGCCGACGTCAGCGGCGCCGCTCCAAATCCCGCCACAGCAAGAATGAGATTCCGGCACCGGAGACAATAACACCCCTGACAGTGCCGAAGACAACCCCCTCCAGCAAGATTCAGCACAGGAGGACGAAGAAGCCAGCCCTCATGAGAGCGGCAGAAAAAGAGGTAGAGGACGATAATTACATGCCTCCCTCCGGAGACGAGGCAAGCCTCGACGACGACGAATTCGTCATGCCTGAGGATCCCATCGAGCAAGAGCATTTTAAACGCAGGCTTATGGCCATGGCAAGCAGCCTCAAGAAAAAGCAGCAACAGCTTATAGCTGATCAAGATTTGCTAGCCGACATATGGACCGAAGTCCTTGCGGTCGAAGAGTACGAACTCGAACGCCCCTCCAAAAGCTACCCTAAACGCAAGCTGCTGCCCCGATTAGAGGAGGAAGCATATAAACCCATATCACCAGTGCACAATACGGCCGACCGGCCACCTCGTGGCCGCGACAAAGAGGCCTCCAGGCCCTCCACTAAAGCCGTTCCCTGGCATCGCTCGAAAAGTACAAAGCCACGGGGGAATGCGCCAGACTTGCGAGACATATTGGAGGATAAGGAAAGACAATCAAGATCGATCTATGGATCACGTGGGTGCCCCACGATGCGTGACGATGACCGTCGCGCCGGATACAGCAACTCCGGCCGGGCCGAACACAGTAGACAAAGCTCGCTTGAGCTACGTCGTGATATAGCCCAATATAGAGGCGCCGCACACCCACTATGCTTCACAGACGAAGTAATGGATCATCAAATCCCTGAAGGGTTCAAACCCATGAACATTGAATCCTATGATGGCACAACAGACCCCACGGTTTGGATCGAAGACTATCTCCTTCATATCCACATGGCCCGCGGTGATGATCTCCACGCCATCAAATACCTCCCACTCAAGCTTAAAGGACCAGCTCGGCATTGGCTTAACAGCTTGCCAGCAGAATCAATTGGGTGTTGGGAGGACCTGGAAGCCGCATTCCTTAATAACTTCCAGGGCACATATGTGCGACCACCAGACGCCGATGACCTAAGCCACATAATTCAGCAGCCAGACGAATCGGCCAGACAATTCTGGACATGGTTCTTAACAAAGAAAAATCAAATCGTCGACTGTCAAGACGCAGAGGCCCTCGCATCCTTCAAGCATAACATCCGCGACGAGTGGCTTGCCCAGCACCTAGGACAGGAAAAGCTGAAATCCATGGCGGCCCTCACATCACTCATGACCCGCTTCTGCGCGGGAGAGGACAGCTGGCTAGCCCGCAGTAACAACCTCAGCAAAAATTCTGGCAGTCCGGATACCAAGGACCGCAATGGCAGGTCGCATCGCAACAAGAACAAACGCCGCGTTAACGGCGATAATACTGAGGATACGGCAGTCAACGCCGGATTCAGAGGCTCCAAACCCGGTCAGCGGAAAAAGCCATTCAAAAGTACTACTCCGGGTCCGTCCAATTTGGACCGAATACTCGACCGCTCGTGCCAGATACACGGCACCCCCGAAAAGCCAGCTAATCATACCAACAGGGATTGTTGGGTATTCAAGCAGGCAGGCAAGATAATTGTCGAAAACAATGACAAGGGGCTACATAGTGATGACGAGGAAGAGACCCGGCCGCCAAACAATAGAGGACAGAAGGGTTTCCCCCCACAAGTGCGGACGGTGAACATGATATACGCAACCCACATACCCAAAAGGGAGCGGAAGCGTGCACTCAGGGACGTATATGCGATGGAGCCAGTCGCCCCAAAGTTCAACCCATGGTCCTCCTGCCCGATCACTTTTGATCGAAGGGACCACCCCACCAGCATCCGCCATGGCGGGTTCGCCGCATTGGTTCTAGACCCAATCGTCGATGGGTTTCACCTCACTAGAGTCCTAATGGACGGCGACAGCAGCCTGAACCTACTTTACCAGGATACAGTGCGCAAAATGGGCATAGACCCCTCAAGGATTAAACCCACAAAGACGACCTTCAAAGGCGTCATACCAGGTGTAGAGGCCAATTGTACAGGCTCAGTTACACTAGAAGTGGTATTCGGATCACCGGATAACTTCCGAAGCTAGGAGTTAATCTTCGACATAGTCCCGTTCCGCAGCGGCTACCATGCACTGCTCGGACATACCGCATTTGCAAAGTTCAATGCGGTGCCGCACTACGCATACCTCAAGCTCAAGATGCCAGGCCCTCGAGGAGTCATCTACGGTCAACGGAAACACTAAACGCTCTCTCCGAACGGAGGAACACACAGCGGCTCTCGCGGCAGAAGTGCAGAGCAGCCTCTTAAGGCAATTCTCGAGTCTGGCCGTCAAGCGACCGGACACTGCTAAGCGCGCCCGGAGTAACCTACAACAAGCACGTTCCGAGCACGCGTAGCAATGCGGCCCCAACCCCAGCCCTTGCAAAATTGCAAAACCAGTACCCCGCGTACATCACTACACTCTGGAAATACCATGGGAAAAGGGGGAGGGGCACGACCACGGCAGGCCCAGAGTGCGGCACAACCACACCAGGGGCTCCCAAGTGTGTCATCCTTTTTATTTCATTTTTTCTATCTTTTTTTTTTCTTCAGGACTCCGTTTACCAGAGGCCCTGTCCGGCAGTAGACCCGCCGAACTCACGATGCAACAGCCAGGGAAGATGAAAGGCCCCGCCGAGTATCCAAGTGGTCTCCATTACGAGCATTATTCCTGTTTTCTACACCAATCCGTAGCCTACCCCTGGAGGGGGACATGTTAAATAGTACCACCCCTTGCTTACCACACTATTTGTATCGTCCTGCATTCATGGCAGTACTTTTTGAATAAACAATGCATCGCTTTTTGCCTACCACTGCATTCCTTTCTTATACATATGTTCATCTATGACATGTTGCATCCGTACACTTTGGTACGGCTCAATACACCAGGGGCTTAAGTTCCCCACATTTTGGTGTGATAAGTCCGAACACTTTCACAAGTGCGGCACCCCGAACTTATAGCATTATATGCATCGGCTCCGAATCATGTCTTGGGTCAATAGTTGTGTTTGCCCGGCTCCCATGTTTTGGTACCTTACGTTCCGCTATATCGGCTAAGGTAGCGCTGGGAGAACCACTGCGATTGTGCCCCAGTTGAGCTGGACGAGCACGTCAGTGGAGAAAGCTAAAACTGACCGTCATGATGGGGCGAGAGCCGGTCGCTGTTCGAGAGGTCTTTTCGAGTCCCTAAAGACTTATGCCGCTTTGAGCGAGGAACCGGCTTTGTCCGGCCCAGGCGTGGATAGCGCCCCGAACTCGGACTTCCGAACACTAGGGGCTTCGCCGAAATTTAAAATTATAGAATTCTATGGCTAAGTGAGAGTGTTCAAGCATTATAAGTCCGGTTGCCTCGTTCGTTGTGTTGAGCGCCTCCCTAGATGGACCCAACAATGGGAACAAGAGCGCTCAAGTTTATCCCAAACACCCCAGCATCGTGGCATGGGGGCTGAAGCCGATGACTTGCCATCTCTCAGATTTGATAAACGGCCGCACAGAAGGTAATATTTTAAATTAACAAGCGTTGCTTAGCGCATACGAACAAAGTTTTCGGCGCACAGGATAACAAAATGCGAGTCTACTCAAATATTACATCTTTGCAGCACTCACCCGCAATAATACATCTCGGGTGTGCGATACTCCTTGCCCGGCGGTGGCGCGTCCGTCACAAGCTTCTCAGCATCCATCCTGCCCCAGTGCACTTTAGCACGGGCAAGGCCCGACGGGCACCTTCAATGCAGGCGGAGTGCTTGATGACTTCAACCCAGGGACACGCATCCACCAGCCGCCGCACCAGGCCAAAGTAGCTCCCAGGCATGGCCTCTTTGGGCCATAGCCGAACTATAAGGCCCTTCATGGCCTGTTCGGCCACCTTGTGGAGCTCGACCAGCTGCTTCAGCTGGTCGCTAAGGGGCACCGGATGTCTGGCCTCAGCATACTGAGACCAGAACACCTTCTCCGTCGAGCTCCCCTCCTCGGCTCTGTAGAAAGCGGCAGGATCGGACACGCTGCGGGGCAGATCTGCGAACGATCCTGGAGAGCTCCGAATTCGGGTAAGTAACAGGTAATTCACTTTTACATGCTTGCTTTGCATGCAGAATGCCTTACCCGCCGCTATTTTCTTCAATTCCTCGATTTCCTGGAGGGCCTTGTGGGCTTCGGCCTTAGCGGCTTTGGCACTCTGAAGAGCCGGCGCAAGCTCGGACTCTCAAGTCTTCGAGTCACGCTCCAAACTCTCGTGCTTTTCCACGAGAGCCTGGAGCTCTTGCCGTACCTCCGCCACCCGCGCCTCCTGCTTCTCTCGCTCAGCTCGCTCCGCAGCCGCATTGCGTTCGGCCGCGGACACCGCCTCCTTCAGGGTCGCCACCTCGTTCGTATCCCCTGGAGTACCCACGTTATCCTTGTCATTCCTCTTGCAACCAAATCCTTTTCTGTAAGGTACAATTTTTACAAGGTGTTACTCACCTTCCTTGTTCTCGAGCTGCTTCTTGGCATGGCCGAGCTCGCTCTCGGACAGCTCGAGGCTCTGCTTCAAAGCAGTGACCTCTGCAGTCAGTGCGGCAGAGGTCAGCAGCGCAACCTGCATTCCCATATTGACATATTTTTGTTAAGACTCATGCGTATATCTTTTGAGATCCTCAGTCCGGCTTTTCTTTCCGAACACCGAACCGAGCATCATGGGCTACTGTCTATGCGGTACTATTTTACATATCTTAAAACTCTTACCTCAAAGCCTGTTAGAAGGCTGCTGCAGGCTTCGGTCTGCCCGCTTTTGGCGAGCTGAACCTTCTGAATCACCGCACTCATGACAGTGCGGTGTTCCTCTTCGATGGAAGCGCCATTGAGCGCCTCCAGCAAGTTATCCGACGCCTCCGGTTGGACGGAGGCCGCCGGTGTCACAGTCTTGCCCTTCTTACGAAGGGGCCGCCTGCCGGACTCCGGAACCACTGCATGTTCCGGTGCGGAGTCCGATCCAAAGTCCGGGAGGTTGCCCTGCGGCACCTCCGGGGCCTCCTCCTCCTGGTGGGTCCCTTCCCGGGATCCCACCTCGGCGTCGTCAGCATCACGGGGGGTGGAGGCGGTCGGAAGAGAATCCACATCCAACGTGCCCAAGGACCCGCTCGACGAAGCGGGAAGATCGTCCTTGGGCGGACTACGGGGTTGTATGCGGCATAAGAAAGACACCATGCGACAAAAAAGAAAAATTATAAATCATTTAGGAGTCCGAATACTTACGATCTCGCCAGGGGCTTGGCCCTTGAGGGCCACTCCTCGCCGCCATCGTCGGCGATGGCAGAACAGTCCGGGGGAAGGGTCCTTCCCTTCTTGGACCCTTCAGCCTCCCTCGTTGGGGAGGCCTTCCTCTTCTTCTCTCCCCCCGCTGGGGGAGAGGCCTCTTTCTTATCCTCCTCATCCTCGTGGGAGGAGTCCACCTCGGAGTCATCGGATGACGAATCCGATAACACCTGACACCTGCTGGGACCAGTAGCCCTGTCAAACGGGCATCCGTTGGTTCTTCTGGAAGAGGAGCCGGACAGTTAACCTGTCCGGACGTCTTCTGCCAGGCCTGTTAAAGGCATTGGGAGTTTAGATCCCACATGGAGTCAAACTATGAAAAGCAAATGTCCCATAAAGGATAATATGGCTTACCTCGCCAGCTGGACACTACGAGCTGAATCCGCGATCTGCGGTAGCGGATGTGGGGGCCTCTCCGCCCTTGAACAGCACCTTCCAGGCATCTTCGTATGTAGTGTCGAAGAGCCCGCTCAAGGTCCGGTGCTGTGCCGGATCAAACTCCCACAAGTTGAAGTCCCGCTGTTGGCAGGGGAGAATCCGGCGATGAGCATGACCTGGATTACGTTGACAAGCTTGAGCTTCTTGTTCACCAGGGTTTGGAGACAGGATTGGAGTCCGGTCAGCTCCTCCGAACTGCCCCACAGCAGGCCCTTCTCTTTCCAAGAAGTGAGCCGCATGGGGATGCCAGATCTAAATTCGGGGACCGCTGGCCATTCAGGGTCACGTGGCTCGGTGATGTAGAACCACCCTGATTGCCACCCTTTGATGGTTTCCATGAAGGCGCCCTCGAGCCAGGTGACATTGGGCATCTTGCCCACCATGGCGCCTCCGCACTCCGCTTGGCTGCCCTTCACAACCTTCGGCTTGACATTGAAGGTCATGAGCCACAAGCCGAAGTGGGGCTGGATGCAGAAGAAGGCCTCGCACACGACGATAAACACCAAGATGTTGAGGATGAAATTCGGGGCCAGATCATGGAAGTCCAGGCCATAGTAGAACATGATCCCCCGAACAAAGGGGTGGAGTGGGAACCCAGTCCACGGAGGAAATGGGGAAGGAATACCACCCTCTCATGGGGCCCGGGGGTTGGGATGAGCTGCCCCTCGTCGGGGAGCCGGTGTACGATATAGCTGGACAAATATCCGGCGCTGCGCAGCTTCTTGATGTGCCCCTCCCTAACGGAGGAGGCCATCCACTTGCCTCCCGCTCCGGACATTGTTGGAGAAGGTCGAGGTGAAATGTGCGGACTTGGGCGCTGGAGCTCGAGTGCGCGGAGATGGATAAGCAAAGGAGGAAGAAGGCGTAGGTAAAAAGGTGGATCCTTATCCCCTTATATATGGGCGGATGAAACTATGCGTCCCCACCAGCCTGGTAAAACTCGCTTATCTCCCAAGCGCCACAATCAATGGCGCGGTTGGGTTACCCACGTCCGTATTGATGAGAATCCCGGAATAAGGGGACACGATCTCTGCTTCGACAAGACGTGCCAAGGAAACCGCTTCGCTAAACGCGCTGAGGTGGTATAACAAAAACGATTCGAGTAAAGGCTTGGCCGTGGGTGACGTCACGCCATGAAATACGTCAGCAGATTGAACTTGTGTAAATATTATTCTCTCTACGGTGGTATGTGGAATTTATTTTGCAGAGCCGGACACTATCCTGGTGTTCACAATCTTCTATGAATTATTCGGAGGAGGAACCCGCCTTGCAATGCCGAAGACAATATGCGCGCCGGACTCGTCGTCATTGAAGCCTGGTTTAGGGGCTACTGAGGGAGTCCTGGACTAGGGGGTGTCCGGATAGCCGAACTATCATCATCGGCCGGACTCCAAGACTATGAAGATACAAGATTGAAGACTTCGTCCTGTGTTCGGATGGGACTTTCCTTGGCGTGGAAGGCAAGCTTGGCAATACGGATATGTAGATCTCCTACCATTGTAACCGACTCTGTGTAACCCTAGCCCTCCCCGGTGTCTATATAAACCGGAGGGTTTTAGTCCATAGGACGAACAACAATCATACCATAGGATAGCTTCTAGGGTTTAGCCTCCTTGATCTCGTGGTAGATCCACTCTTGTACTACCCATATCATCAATATCAATCAAGAAGGAGTAGGGTTTTACCTCCATTGAGAGGGCCCGAACCTGGGTAAAAACATCATGTCCCTTGTCTCCTGTTACCATCCGCCTAGACGCATAGTTCGGGACCCCCTACCCGAGATCCGCCGGTTTTGACACCGACAGACCATTTGGCTATGCGGCCAGTGGTGTCCCTATTATTAATGATGCCATTAAGTGGCAATTCGGATGCTACTATGACCGAACACTCTTGGAAGTAGTGTCGAAGTTTGCGGGATGCCATGAAGACTGTGCAGGCTATCTTCTGATAGTGTGGGTATCGGGATTTGCAAGGTGTAAGGACCTTTGATACATAGTAAAGTGGTTTTTGGGTGGGGAATTTATGTCCCTCCACCCCTCGCTTGACGACGAGAACAACACTGACTACTTGGTTAGTTGCCAAAATGTATAATAACATAGGCTCTCCAACGCCAGGTGCGGCCAAGATTGGGTTGCTTGCGAGAAGGGCCTTGATTTCTTCCAATCTTGCTATGGTTGCATCCGTCCATTTGAAGTTGTCAGTGCGGCGCAGTAGCTTGTATAATGGCAATGCTTTTTCTCCTAATTTGGAGATAAATCGGCTTAAGGCCGCGACGCACCCAGCTAGTTTCTGGACTTGCTTTAGGTCTGATGGTTTGGCCAATTGTGACAGTGCTTGGATCTTGGCTGGGTTTGCCTCGATTTCTCTATGGGAAACAATGAACCCCAGCAACTTTCCGGTCGGAACTCCGAAGACGCATTTTTCCGGATTAAGCCGGATGTCGTATGTTCGGAGATTGTCGAAGGTGAGGCAAAGGTTGTCCACCAGTGACTCGACGTGTTTTGTCTTGATGACCACGTCATCCATGTATGCTTCGACTGTTTTGCCTATTTGCTTTTCCATGCATGTTTGAATCATGCGCTGGTAGGTAGCCCCAGCGTTTTTGAGTCCGAAGGTCATAGTATTGAAGCAGAAGGGATCGTAAGGGGTGATGAATGCAGTTGCAGCCTGGTCCGATTCCTTTATCTTAATCTGATGGTATCCGGAATAGGCATCGAGGAAACATAAACAATCGTGTCTTGTAGTTGCGTTAATGATTTGGTCGATGCGGGGCAATGGGAAGGGATCTTTAGGGCAAGCCTTGTTGAGGTCCTTGAAGTCGACATACAAGTGCCACGATTTTTCCTTTTAGGTACCATGACCAGGTTGGCTAACCAATCCGGATGCCTGATGCTTGGGTTCAGAGAATCGCCGTAGTGTGTGCTTCACAGGTTTGAATCATTTGATTATGTTGAGACTATGTTTGGCCAATCTTTTCGTGGGATGCCGAGTCTAAAGGATGCCAGGCGAAAATATCCCAATTCTCACGCAGGAATGCGCGTAGGGCAGCGTTCACTGCCGGATCCAGTTGTGCTCCCATAAACGTTGTTTTATTAGGGTCCCTTGGGTGCACTTGGAATTTTACTATTTCTTCGGCTGGTTTGAAAGAGGTGGAAATGGATCTCTTATCAAGTATCACGTCGTCCCTATCCACCGTAGCTCGTAAGTTGGTTAATTCTTCTGCCGCTAGGGCTTCAGATAGTGCCTCAATGGCCAAGGATGCGGTTTTGTTTTCGGCACGAAGGGCTTTGTCCGGGTCGCTCGAGATTGTGACGATTTCATTAGGGCCGGGCATTTTGAGCTTCATGTACCCATAATTGGGTATAGCTTGAAAACATGAGAAAGCATCCCGGCCGAGGATAGCATGATACCCACAGTTGAAGGGGACCACATGAAGAAGCAACTCTTCGGATCTATAGTTTCCAGGCGTGCCGAACACCACATCCTGTTTGATTTTTTCCCGAGCAGTGTGCCTCTCGACTGAGGATAATACCTCAAAAGGTGGTGTTGCTTTGCTCGATGCATGATCTATACATCTGCATTTTGTCGAGTGTGTCCTCATAGATGAGGTTAAGTCAACTACCGCCGTCCATGAGCACTTTAGTAAGCCGAAAACCATCAATGATGGGGTTTAGTACTAAGGCAGCGGGTGCTCGGACTGACCGAGCGTTTGGTTCATCTTCGGCCGTAAAGGTTACCGCATGTCGTTCCATGGGCTCAGTGCGGTAACTTGATGGACTTCGGCAAGGTCACGGAGCGCCTGTTTGCGCCGGTTGTTAGAAAAAGCCTCGAAGACTGTTAGGATGTTAAAGTTGTCCTTCTCTGGGAGTATCCTTCTTGACTTGTGGTGAGGATGGCCTCTCCACTTTTTGTTACTTGTCGGAGTACCCAGCATGCCCGGAGGCTATGGGTTGGGACTGTGTGCGAAGTGGTATGGATAGGGCAGGGTTTGTCCAATAGTTCGTCAAGAACGGACCTGTGTCCCGCGAAGGGTTTGTTCTTCCTGCCCGTAGCCCGATGGTCGAGTGACCCGCTGGGGTATATTCTTTTAGCCCGGGCTGCACACTGTGTCGAGGTGGCTGGCTCCATTTCAGTTTTCTGGGCCCTCCATATGCTTTCCATTGCACAATACTTTTGTACTACATGCGATAATTCCGTGAAACTCTGTATGTGGCGACGGTCAAGGGCATTTAATATCCCTTCATCTGTGCAATTACAGTGGGAGACCGAAACTACGTCGTCGTCCAAGCAGTCCTTGATCATGTTTTTAACAAGTCGGAATCTCGCCCAAAAGTGGTGGACCGTTTCCTGGGGCTGCTGCCACACATACATCAGGTCGTATATATCTGGAGGACCTGAGTTGCTTGGAGAATATAGATTGTGGTGGGTGCGTGGATTAAATTTTGGATCTTGTCCCATGTCTGTGCTTGGAGCCGGTATGGCTTCCGAAGTAACCAGTTTGGGTCCAAATAAGCGCAAAGACTCTGGCAATCCTACGCCTGAGCCAGAGTCTGGTGGGAGTAAAGTCCCATCTGAAGGGGAAGTATCTGGCTCAGGGGATTCGGGGACCCGAACATACTTGGTCCTCAATATGAGGAGGGAAGTGTCTGTGGCTGGTTCCTCGACGACCACCACGAAGTGGGTGATCGGTCGGTGTAATTTCCCTCTGGTCGGGCTTGAGCCCGATCTGATCATAGTCCGTTGAGACCCCCAGTGCGGCGATGTGGTCTAGTAGTTCGTTTAAGGACGAAACATCTGCCGGATCCAATTTTTCAGAGTACTTAGGGCCAATGCGAGGACGGAGTCCGGCGGCCACGGGAGGAGTTGCAGGCTCAACGGCCGCGCAGGGCCTCATGGTGAAACCGCCAAACCGGAGGGTCTGCCCCGAAGCCAGGCACCCTCCGGAAGTGATATTCTTGTTGATGACTAGGCGAGCCATAGATCGCTTTTTACAGACAGCACAGCAGAGCTCTCAATGAAAGCACCAGTGTTGGTGTCAAAACTGGCAGATCTTGGGTAGGGGGGACCAAGCTGTGCGTCTAAGGATCAATGGTAACAGGGACCCATGGGACACAGTGTTTACCCAGGTTCGGGCCCTCTTAAGGGAGGTAAAACCCTACTCCTACTTGATTATATTCGACGAGTATGAAGGTTAGAAGAGTTGATCTACCTCGAGATCGTAATGGCTAACCCTAGATGTCTAGCCTACAAGGATTTCAATGATGGTGTAGAAGATAGCCCCCACGGACTAACCCCTCTAGTTTATATACACACCGGAGGGGCCTAGGGTTTGTACAAGGTTGCTTCATCAGGGAAGGACACCTCCGGACTCTATTCTTGCCGCCCACGTATTGAGAAGTCCCATCCAGACACGGTGGATAATCTTCAGTTTGATCCTGTACGGCACATGTAACTCGGTCCATACTCCTAGGCCGGACACCTAAGGATACCCGAATCCAGGACTCCCTCGGCCGACGCAAGAGCAGGAGACGTCAAAGGAGATCAGCACCAGCGACACCTCAACGGCCACGCTCCGCTCGCCGACGGGCACAGCCACATGGATGACGCTTGGTCTGGGGTGAACCGCCGCCTTCCAGCCACCCATGCCGCAGGCACGACCGCTGTGCATGTGCTTTCCCCAAGGCGGGTCGACGAAGCTCATGTGCCCAACAAAGCTAATGGCCCTCGAGTGCCTCCACCTCACCAACCTGCCATCCAGGTGACTGCACCACAACAGCGAGGGCACAGTGCTGCCACCGCTGGCTCCGTCAGGAGCCGAACGACGGTGCGATTGACTTCATCATCATCTATGCCAAGCACAGCCTCAGAGGCCATGGCGAGGGCTCAGCTGCTGCTGAGGTTTCCACCAGCAGCCGAGCACATAGACGAATGGCATGCCACCATCCAAAGTCTGGTCGGTTTCGCCGAAGCCGAAGGCTCATGACGAGCTAGCCCACCACGACCTCCCCAAGAAACGGCAACAGCCCATGCTGCTGCCCGTACGGATGGAGCCGTTCCCATGGTGCAGTCCCCACCAGGACAGCCAGCATGGGCGCGACCAAATCAAGAACCCTATGACGTCTCGATGGCTGATGTCTACTACACAACCTTCTTCTTGTAGACGTTGTTGGGCCTGCAAGTGCACATGTTTGTAGGACAGTAGCAAATTTCCCTCAAGTGGATGACCTAAGGTTTATCAATCCGTAGGAGGCATAAGATGAAGATGGTCTCTCTCAAGCAACCCTGCAACCAAATAACAAAAAGTCTCTTGTGTCCCCAACACACCCAATACAATGGTAAATTGTATAGGTGCACTAGTTCGGCGAAGAGATGAAACAAGTGCAAAATAGATAGTAGATATAGGTTTTTGTAATCTGAAATAATAAAAACAGCAAGGTAATAAGCGGTAAAAGTGAGCGTAAACGGTATTGCAATGATAGGAAACAAGGCCTAGGGTTCATACTTTCACTAGTGCAAGTTCTCTCAACAATAATAACATAGATAGATAATATGACAAGCCCTCAACATGTAACAAAGAGTCACTCCGAAGCCACTAATAGTAGACAACAAACGTAGAGATTATGGTCGGGTACGAAACCACCACAAAGCTATTCTTTCGGATCGATCTATAAAAGAGTTCGTACTAGAATAACACCTTAAGATACAAATCAACCAAAACCCTAATGTCACCTAAATACTCCATTGTCACCTCATGTATCCGTGGGCATGATTATACGATATGCATCACACAATCTCAGATTCATCCAACCAACATAAAAGTACTTCAAAGAGTGCCCCAAAGTTTCTACCGGAGAGTCAAGTACATGTGCCAACCCCTATGCATAGGTTCCCAAGTGTCACGAAACCCGCAAGTTGATCACCAAAACATACATCAAGTGGATCAATAGAATAACCCATTGTCGCCACGGTTATCCCACACAAGACATACATCAAGTGTTCATAAAAGACTCAATCCAATAAGATAACTTCAAAAGGGGAAACTCAATTCATCACAAGAGAGTAGAGGGGGAGAAACATCATAAGATCCAACTACAATAGCAAAGCTCGGGATACATCAAGATCGTGCCATAGATGGAACACGAGAGAGAACACGAGAGAGAGAGAGAGAGATCAAACACATAGCTACTGGTACATACCCTCAGCCCTGAGGGTGAACTACTCCCTCCTCGTCATGGATAGCGCCGGGATGATGAAGATGGCCTCCGGTGATGGGATCCCCCTCCGGCAGGGTGCCGGAACGGGGTCCCGATTGGTTTTTGGTGGCTACAGAGGCTTGCGGCGGCGGAACTCCCGATCTATCTTCTCTTCTGGAAGTTTTAGGGTACGTAGGTATATATGGGTGCAGGGGGTACGTCGGTGGACCTCCGGGCTGCTCACAAGGTAGGGGGGCGCGCCCAGGGGGGAGGGCGCGCCCCCCACCCTCGTGAGCACCTCCCGTATCTTCTGACGTGGGGTCTAAGTCCATCAGGTGGGTTTCCTTCCAAAAATAACTTCTCCAGTTGATTTCGTTCCGTTTTGACTCCGTCTGATATTCCTTTTCCTCGAAACACTGAAATAGGCATAAAACAGCAAATCTGGGCTGGGCCTCCGGTTAATAGGTTACTCCCAAAAATAATATAAAAGTGGATAATAAAGCCCAATATTGCCTAAAACAGTAGATAAAGTAGCATGGAGCAATGAAAAATTATAGATACGTTGGAGACGTATCAATGGCATCCCCAAGCTTAATTCCTGCTCGTCCTCGAGTAGGTAAATGATAAAAAAGAATTTTTGATGCGGAGTGATACTTTGGCATAATTTCAATGTAAATCTTCTTAATTGTGATATGAATATTCAGATCCGAAAGATTCAAGACAAAAGTTTATATTGACACAAAAATAATAATACTTCAAGCGTACTAATCAAAGCAATTATGTCATCTCAAAATAGCATGGCCAAAGAAAGTTCATCCCTACAAAATCATATGGTTAGGCTATGCTTCATTTTCGTCACACAAAGATGTTCCCAACTTCTATACCCCCGATGACAAGCCAAGCAATTGTTTCATACTTTTTAACGCGCTTCAGCTTTTTCAACCCTCACGCAATATATGAGCGCAAGCCATGGATATAGCACTATAGGTGGAATAGAATATGATGATGGGATTGTGTGGAGAAGACAAAAAAGGAGAAAGTCTCACATCAACGAGGCTAATCAATGAGCTATGGAGATGCCCATCGATTGATGTTAATGCAAGGAGTAGGGATTGCCATGCAACGGATGCACTAGAGCTATGAATGCTCAACAAAAGAAAACTAGTGGGTGTGCATCCAACTCGCTTGCTCACGAAGACCTAGGGCATTTTGAGGAAGCCCATCATTGGAATATACAAGCCAAGTTCTATAATGAAAAATTCCCACTGGTATGAACAAGATAATTTATGAGACTCACTATATGAAAAACATGGTGCTATTTTGAAGCACAAATATATGAGACTCACTACATGAAGAACAAGGTGCTACTTTGAAGCACAAGTGTGGTAAAAGGATAGTAACATTGCCCCTTCTCTCTTTTTCTCTCATTTTTTTATTTGGGCCTTTTCTCCTTTTTTATGGCCTCTTTTTTTCTTTCTCTCTGTTTTTTATTATTTTTTTTATTTTCGTCCGGAGTCTCTTCCCGACTTGTGGCGGAATCATTGTCTCCATCATCCTTTTCCTCACTGGGGCAATGCTCTAATAATGATGATCATCACACTCTCATTACAACAACTTGATATTACAACTCGAAACTAGAACAAGATATGACTCTATATGAATGCCTCCGGCGGTGTACCGGGATAGTGCAATGAATCAAGAGTGACATGTATGAAAAATAATGCACGGTGGCTTTGCCACAAATACGATGTCAACTACATGATCATGCAATGGCAATATGACAAAAGTAAAGTATGTCATGATGAACGGAACGGTGGAAAGTTGCATGGCAATATATCTCGGAATGGCTATGGAAATGCCATAATAGGTAGGTATGGTGGCTGTTTTGAGGAAGATATAAGGAGGTTTATGTGTGAAAGAGCGTATCATATCACGGGGTTTGGATGCACCGGCGAAGTTTGCACCAACTCTCAAGGTGAGCAAGGGCAATGCACGGTACCGAAGAGGCTAGCAAATGTGGAAAGGTAAAAGTGCATATAATCCATGGACTCAACATTAGTCAAAAGAACTCATATACTTATTGCAAAAGTTTATTTGCCCTCGAAGCAAAGTACTACTACGCATGCCCCTAGGGGGATAGATTGGTAGGAAAAGACCATCGCTCGTCCCCGACCGCCACTCATAAGGATGCACAAGCCAGGTACACTTCATGCATCAAATTTGTTACACAACTTTACCCATACGTGCATGCTACGGGACTTGCAAACTTTAACACAAGTATTTCTCAAATTCACAATTATCAACTAGCACGACTTTGATATTATTACCTCCATATCTTAAAACAATTATTAAGCATTAAATTTATCTTAGTATACGATTCACTCAAAAGAAAGTTTCACATATCTTGAACACTAAGTATATTAACATTAAGTAAATTACCATGCTATTAACGACTCTCAAAATAATTCTAAGTGAAGCATGAGAGATCAAGTTTCTTTAAAACAAATCCACCACCGTGCTCTAAAAGATATAAGTGAAGTACTAGAGCAAAAATTATCACGCTCAAAAGATATAAGTGAAGCACATAGAGTATTCTAACAAATTCCAGTTTGTGTAAGGCTCTCTCTCATTAAAGAATTTCAGATCTTGATACTTTATTCAAACATCAAGCAAAGCTAAAGAAAACTATATCGCAAGGATAGCACAACTCATGTGAAGAAGCAAAAAACTTAGGCTCAACCGATATTAACCGATAGTTGTTGAAGAAAAAAGGTGGGATGCCTACCGGGGCATCCCCAAGCTTAGATGCTTGAGACTTCTTGAAATATTATCTTGGGGTGCCTTGGGCATCCCCAATCTTGAGCTTTTGTGTCTCCTTAATTCCTCTCATACCATGGTTTCTCTTTTTATCAAAAGCTTCATTCACAACAAACTCAACAAGAACTCGTGAGATAGGTTAGTATAAACCAATGCAAAACCTTATCATATTATACTGTAGAAAATCACTTAAATTATTATTCAACATTTCATACTAAATTCCTCTGCATATTAAATACTCCTATCTACAAATAGAATCATTAAACAAGCAAACATGAGCAAACAATGCAACCATAACAGCAATCTGCCAAAACAGTACAGTCTGTAAAGAATACAAGAGTATCAATACTTCCCTAACTCCAAAAATTATGAACTAAAATTCCCACTGTAATAAATTTATCAGATCTAAATATGCAAAAAGATTCAACGTTAGATCATGCTCTGACTTTTCTAGGGAATTTTTGCAACAGTGGTAAACTTTCTGTTTTTCAAACAGCAACATGCAAACTAGCAAAATAAGCATGGCAAAGGCTATCCTTGACTTTTTTATTGAAACTAAAGATGCAAAAACATTATTCTAACTAACATCAAGCAAAAACTAACAAAATAAAATGACGCTCCAAGCAAAACACATATCATGTGGTGAATAAAAATATAGCTCCAAGTAAAGTTACCGATGAACGAAGACGAAAGAGGGGGTGCCTTCCGGGGCATCCCCAAGCTTAGTTGCTTGGTTGTCCTTGAATGTCACCTTGGTGTGCCTTGGGCATCCCCAAGCTTAGGCTCTTGCCACTCCTTATTCCATAGTCCATTGAATTTTTACCCAAAACTTGAAAACTTCAACCACACAAAACTCAACACAAAACTCGTAAGCTCCGTTAGTATAAGAAAATAAAACCACCACTTAGGTACTGTAATGAACTCATTCTAAATTCATATTGGTGTAATATCTACTGTACTCCAACTTATCTATGGTTCATACCCTCCGATACTACTCATAGATTCATCAAAATAAGCAAACAACACATAGAAAACAGAATCTGTCAAAAACACAACAGTCTGTAGTAATCTGTACAAAACGTATACTTCTGGAACCCCAAAAATTATTAAATAAATTTCTGGACCTGAGAAATTTTTCTATTAATCATCTGCAAAAAGAATCAACCTAAAAGCACTCTCCAGTAAAAAATGGCAGCTAATCTCGTGAGCACTAAAGTTTCTGTTTTTCACAGCAAGATCATATAAACTTCACCCAAGTCTTCCCGAAGGTTCTACTTGGCACTTTATTGAAACAAAAGCTATAAAACATGATTAATACAGTAGAATAATCATGTGGACACACAAAAACAGTAAGGATAAATATTGGGTTGTCTCCCAACAAGCGCTTTTCTTTAATGCCTTTTAGCTAGGCATGATGATGACAATGATGCTCACATAAAAGATAAGAATTGAAACATAACGGGAGCATCATGAAGCATATGACTAGCACATTTAAGTCTAACCCACTTCCTATGCATAGGGATTTTGTGAGCAAACAACTTATGGGAACAATAATCAACTAGCATAGGATGGTACAACAAGCATAACTTCAAGAATTTAAGCATACAGAGAGGAAACTTGACATTATTGCAATTCCTACAAGCATATGTTCCTCCCTCATAATAATTTTTAGTATCATCATGAATGAATTCAACAATATAACCAGAACCTAAAGCATTCTTTTCATGATCTACAAGCATAGAAAATTTTCTACTCTCCACATAAGCAAACTTTTTCTCATGAATAGTAGTGGGAGCAAACTCAACAAAATAACTATCATGTGATTGAAAATTAAGATCAAGTTGACACGTTTCATGGTTATCATTATTCTTTAAAGAATACGTGTCATCACAATAATCATCATAGATAGGAGGCATGCTTTCATCATAGTAAATTTGCTCATCAAAGCTTGGGGGACAAAAAATATTATCTTCATCAAACATAGCTTCCCCAAGCTTGTGGCTTTGCATATCATTAGCATCATGGATATTCAAGGAATTCATACTAACAACATTGCAATCATGCTCATCATTCACATATTTAGTTCCAAACATTCTATAGATTTCTTCTTCTAGCACTTGAGCACAATTATCCTTTCCATCGTACTCAGGAAAGATATTAAAAAGGTGAAGCGTATGAGACAAACTTAACTTCATTTTTTTGTAGTTTTCTTTTATAAACTAGACTAGTGCTAAAACAAGAAACAAAAAGATTCAGTTGGAAGATCTAAAGATATACCTTCACTTACCTAGCCTCCCCGGCAACGGTGCCAGAAAAGAGCTTGATTTCTACTACACAACCTTCTTCTTGTAGACGTTGTTGGGCCTGCAAGTGCACAGGTTTGTAGGAAAATAGCAAATTTCCCTCAAGTGGATGACCTAAGGTTTATCAATCCGTAGGAGGCGTAGGATGAAGATGGTCTCTCTCAAGCAACCCTGCAACCAAATAACAAAAAGTCTCTTGTGTCCCCAACACACCCAATACAATGGTAAATTGTATAGGTGCACTAGTTCGGCGAAGAGATGAAAATACAAGTGCAAAATAGATAGTAGATATAGGTTTTTGTAATCTGAAATAATAAAAACAGCAAGGTAACAAGCGGTAAAAGTGAGCGTAAACGATATTGCAATGATAGGAAACAAGGCCTAGGGTTCATACTTTCACTAGTGCAAGTTCTCTCAACAATAATAACATAGATAGATAATATGACAAGCCCTCAACATGCAACAAAGAGTCACTCCGAAGCCACTAATAGCGGAGAACAAACGTAGAGATTATGGTCGGGTACGAAACCACCACAAAGCTATTCTTTCGGATCGATCTATAAAAGAGTTCGTACTAGAATAACACCTTAAGATACAAATCAACCAAAACCCTAATGTCACCTAGATACTCCATTATCACCTCAAGTATCCGTGGGCATGATTATACGATATGCATCACACAATCTCAAATTCATCCAACCAACATAAAAGTACTTCAAACAGTGCCCCAAAGTTTCTACCGGAGAGTCAAGAACGTGTGCCAACCCCTATGCATAGGTTCCCAAGTGTCACGAAACCCGCAAGTTGATCACCAAAACATACATCAAGTGGATCAATAGAATAACCCATTGTCACCATGGTTATCCCACGCAAGACATACATCAAGTGTTCATAAAAGACTTAATCCAATAAGATAACTTCAAAAGGGTAAACTCAATTCATCACAAGAGAGTAGAGGGGGAGAAACATCATAAGATCCAACTACAATAGCAAAGCTCGGGATACATCAAGATCGTGCCATAGATGGAACACGAGAGAGAACACGAGAGAGAGAGAGAGAGAGAGAGAGAGAGAGAGAGATCAAACACATAGCTACTGGTACATACCCTCAGCCCCGAGGGTGAACTACTCCCTCCTCGTCATGGATAGCACCGGGATGATGAAGTTGGCCTCCGGTGATGGGATCCCCCTCCGGCAGGGTGCCGGAACGGGGTCCCGATTGGTTTTTGGTGGCTACAGAGGCTTGCGGCGGCGGAACTCCCAATCTATCTTCTCTTCTGGAAGTTTTAGGGTACGTAGGTATATATGGGTGCAGGGGGTACGTCGGTGGACCTCCGGGCTGCTCACGAGGTAGGGGGCGCGCCCAGGGGGGAGGGCGCGCCCCCACCCTCGTGAGCACCTCCCGTATCTTCTGACGTGGGGTCCAAGTCCATCAGGTGGGTTTCCTTCCAAAAATAACTTCTCCAGTTGATTTCGTTCCGTTTTGACTCCGTCTGATATTCCTTTTCCTCGAAACACTGAAATAGGCATAAAACAGCAAATCAGGGCTGGGCCTCCGGTTAATAGATTAGTCCCAAAAATAATATAAAAGTGGATAATAAAGCCCAATATTGCCTAAAACAGTAGATAAAGTAGCATGGAGCAATCAAAAATTATAGATACGTTGGAGACGTATCAATGGCCTCCTCTAATCCTCGAGCACGTACAGACCAACGACGAACCCCATAAGATAGGCGGAAAGGAGACGTGTCCGTTGTCGAGCAGCACCACGGCGACCTCCTGAAAGCACAAGTGCTCCCTGGGTGATTTTGGTAATTAATGTCAACATATCTTTTGTTGGACTAATATTTCTACCTAGTATATTTCAGATAAGTTCAACATTGGAGTGGCATGGACAAGAGGATGTGGAACCCCTTCAAGATGCTAAGTACAAACATTGGCAGAAGCTCAAGACTCTACATTTTCATTTTAGTGATCCAAGATCACATTGAGTCCATAGGAAAGCCAATACTATTAAAAGGGAATGAGGTGTTGTTTAATGGCTTGCTTGCTCAAAATGCTTAGTGATATGCTTCGAAACCCTCAGCCACTTTCTCATTTCCATATGTTCTAAACCTAAAAGTCAAACTCGGCCCCACTGATTTGATCTATCCGGCGCCACCGAGTTCATTTGGGATAGCCACTGACAAACCCTAATTAGTTCGGTCTCATTGATGGGATCTCGGTCTCACCGAGATGGGCTTGTAAACTCCCTGCTGCCTATTGCGACAATTTCGGTCCCACTGAGATTGTGCAATCAGCCCCATCGAGTTTGCTTGACAAATTCTCTGTTTGCTTATTACCAAAATCGGTCTCATCGAGTTTGTGTAAACGATCAAACCGAGTTGAGGTTTTACCATAATCCTTGCACATCGGTCCCACCGAGTTGACCTTGTCGGTCCCACCGAAAACTCTAACGCTCACATTTTGACCTGAATCGGTCTGACCGAGTTTCACCATTCGGTCTCACCGAGTTTGGGAATCTGTGTGTAACGGTTAGATTTTGTGTGGAGGCTATATATACCCCTCCACCCATTCTTCATTCATGGAGAGAGCCATCAGAACGTGCCTACACTTCCACCATTCATTTTCTGAGAGAGAACCGCCTACTCATGTGTTGAGACTAAGACATTCCATTCCAACCACATGAATCTTGATCTCTAGCCTTTCCCAAGTTGCTTTCCACTCAAATCATATTTCCACCATAGCCAAATCTGTGAGAGAGAGTTGAGTGTTGGGGAGTGTCGGCGTCAAAACCTACGGATCTCGGGTAGGGGGTCCCGAACTGTGCGTCTAGGCGGATGGTAACAGGAGACAAGGGACACGATGTTTTTACCTAGGTTTGGGCCCTCTCGATGGAGGTAAAACCATACTCCTGCTTGATTAATATTGATGATATGGGTAGTACAAGAGTGGATCTACCACGAGATCAAGGAGGCTAAACCCTAGAAGCTAGCCTATGGTATGATTGTTGTAATGGTTGTTCGTCCTACGGACTAAAACCCTCCGGTTTATATAGACACCGGAGAGGGCTAGGGTTACATAGAGTCGGTTACAATGGTAGGAGATCTAGATATCCGTATTGCCAAGCTTGCCTTCCACGCCAAGGAAAGTCCCATCCGGACACGGGATGAAGTCTTCAATCTTGTATCTTCATAGTCTTGGAGTCCGGCCGATAATGATAGTCCGGCTATCCGGACACCCCCTAGTCCAGGACTCCCTCAGTAGCCCCTGAAGCAGGCTTCAACGACGACGAGTCCGGCGCGCATATTGTCTTCGTCATTGCAAGGCGGGTTCCTCCTCCGAATAATTCATAGAAGATTGTGAACACCAGGATAGTGTCCGGCTCTGTAAAATAAATTCCACATACCACCGTAGAGAGAATAATATTTACACAAGTTCAATCTGCTGACGTATTTGGTGGCGTGACGTCACACCACTACCAAGCCTTTACTTGAATTGTTTTTATTATACCACCTCAGCGCGTTTAGCAAAGCGGTTTCCTTGGCACGTCTTGTCGAAGCAGAGATCGTGTTCCCCTTATTCCGGGATCCCCATCAATACGGACGTGGGTAACCCAACCGTGCCATTGATTGTGGCGCTTGGGAGATAAGCGAGTTTTACCAGGCCGGTGGGGACGCATAGTTTTCGTCCGCCCATATATAAGGGGATAAGGATCCACCTTTTTTTTACCTAGGCCTTCTTCCTCCTTTGCTTATCCATCTCCGCGCACTCGAGCTCCAGCGCCCAAGTCCGCACATCTCGCCTCAACCTTCTCCAGACATGTCCGGAGCGGGAGGCAAGTGGATGGCCTCCTCCATTATGGAGGGGCACATCGAGAAGCTGCGCGGCGCCGGATACCTATCCAGCGACATCGCGCACGGGCTGCCCGACGAGGGGCAGCTCATCCCCACCCCCAGGCCCCATGAGAAGGTCGTATTTCTTCCCCACTTCCTCCTCGGACTGGGCTTCCCACTTCACCCCTTCGTCCGGGGGCTCATGTACTACTACGTCCTGGACTTCCATGATCTGGCGCCAAACTTCATCCTCAACATCGCGGCGTTTATTGTCGTGTGCGAGGCCTTCCTCTGCATCCAGCCCCACTTCGGCTTGTGGCTAAAGACCTTCAATGTCAAGCTGAAGGTGGTGAAGGGCGTCCAAGCGGAGTGCGGAGGCTCCATGGTGGGCAAAATGCCCAACGTCACTTGGCTTGAGGGTGCCTTCGTGGAATCCATCAAAGGGTGGCAATCGGGGTGGTTCTACATCACCGAGCCGCGTGACCCTAAATGGGAAGCGGCCCCCGAGTTCAGATCTGGTACCCCCATGCAGCTCACCTCCTCGAAAGATAAGGGCTTGCTATGGGGTAGTTCGGAGGAGCTGACCGGACTCCAGTCCTGTCTCCAGACCCTGGTGAACAAGAAGCTTAAGCTTGTCAACGTGATCCAGGTCATGCTCGTCCACCGGATTCTCCCCTGCCAGCAACGGGCCTTCAATTTGTGGGAGTTTGATCCGGCACAGCATCGGACCTTGAGCGGGCTCTTCGACACGACGTACAAAGCTGCCTGGAGGGTGCTGTTCAAGGGCGGAGAAGCCCCCCCATCCGCAACTGAAGATCGCGGATTCAGCACGCAGCGCCCGGCCGACGAGTTAAGCTATGTTATCCTTTATGGGACACTCATTTCTTTCATAGTTTGACTCTATGTGGGATCTAAACTCCCAATGCCTTTAACAGGATTGGCAAAAGATGTTCGGACAGGTTAACTGTCCGGCTCCCCTTCCAGAAGACCCAGCGGACACTCGTTTGACGGGGCTGCCGGTCCCGGCACTTAACGTGGTGCCGGAGAAGAAGGCCAAGAAGAAGGCCACGGGAACCCGAAGGAGTTCCCGGCGCCACGTGGTATCGGACTCATCGTCCGATGACTCCGAGGCAGACTCCTCCCCCGAGGAGGAGGAGAACGGGGCCTCTCCCCTAGCGGCGGGAGAGAAGAAGAGGAAGGCCTCCCCAACAAGGGCGGCCGAAGGGTCCAAGAAAGGACGGACCCTTCCTCCGGACTGCTTCGCCAACATCGACGATAGCGACGAGGAGTGGCCCTCAAGGGCCAACCCCTGGCAAGATCGTAAGTGTCCGAATTCCTGGATGATTTATAATTTCTCTTTTTGCCACGTGGTGTCCTTCTAATGCCGCATACAATCTGTAGTCCGGCCAAGGACGATCTTCCCGCTTCGTCGAGCGGGTCCTTGGCTACGTCGGATATGGATTCCCTTCCGACCGCCTTCACCCCTTGTGACGCTGATGACGCCGAGGTGGGATCCCAGGGGGATCCACCAGGAGGGGGAGGCTCCGGAGGTGCCACAGGGCAACCTCCCGGACTTTGCACCGGACTCCGCACCGGAACCTGTAGTGGTTCCGGAGTCCGGCAGGCGGCCCCTTCGTAAGAAGGGCAAGACTGTGACACCGGCAGCCTTCGTCCAACCGAAGGCGCCGGATAACTTGTCGGAGGCGCTCAACGGCGCTTCCATCGAGGAAGAACACCGCACTATCATGAGTGCGGTGATTCAGAAGGTTCAGCTCGCCAAGAGCGGGCTGACCGAAGCCTGCAGCAGCCTTCTAACAGGCTTTGAGGTAAGAAATTTAAAATATGTAATATAATACCACATAGACAGTAGCCCCTGATGCTCGGTTCGGTGTTCGGAAAGAAAAACCGGACTGAGGATCTAAAAAGATATACGCAGGAGGTCTAAAAAATATGTCAATATGGGATTGCAGGCTGCACTACTGACCTCTGCCGCACTGACTGCGGAGGTCGATGCTTTGAAGCAGAACCTCGAGCGGTCCGAGAGCGAGCTCGGCCGTGCCAAGAAGCAATTCGAGGACAAGGAAGGTGAGTAACACCGTATTAAATTTGTACCTTATAGAAAAGGATTTTGGTTGCAAGAGAAATAACAAGGATAACGTGGGTACTCCAGGGGCCACGAACGAGGTGGCGACCCTGAAGGAGGCCGTGTCCGCAGCCGAACGCAATGCGGCCGCGGAACGAGTCGAGCGAGAGAAGCAGGAGGCACGGGTGGCGGAGGTGCAGCAAGAGCTCCAGGCTCTCGTGGAAAAGCATGAGAGTTTGGAGCGTGACTCGAAGACTTGAGAGTCCGAGCTTGCATCGGCTCTTGAGAGTGCCAAAGCCACTAAGGCCGAAGCCCGCAAGGCCCTGCAGGAAATCGAGGCGATGAAGAAAATAGCGGCGGGTAAGGCATTTTTCATGCAAAGCAAGCATGTGAACGTGAATTACCTGTTACTTAACCGAATTCGGAGCTCTCCAGGAGCGTTCACAGATCTGCCTCGCAGCGTGTCCGATGTTGCCGCTTTCTACCAGGCCGAGGAGGGGAGCTCGACGGAGAAGGTCTTCTGGTCTCAGTATGCTGAGGCCGGACATCTGGTGCCCCTTAGCGACCAGCTGAAGCAGCTGGTCGAGCTCCACAAGGTAGCCGAACAGGCCATGAAGGGCCTCATAGTTCGGTTGTGGCCTAAGGAGGCCATGCCTGGGAGCTACTTCGGCCTGGTGCGGCGGCTGGTGGATGCGTGTCCCTGGGTGGAAGTCGTCAAGCACTCCACCTGCATTGAAGGTGCCCGTCGGGCCCTTGCCCGTGCAAAAGTGCACTGGGGCAGGATGGACGCTGAGAAGCTTCTGACGGACGCGCCACCGGCGGGCAAGGAGTATCGCACGCCCGAAATGTATTATAAGAGTGTCCTGAAGGGTGCCCGCATGATTGTGGATGAGTGCTCCAAAGATGTAATACTTGAGTAGAATCGCATTATGTTATCCTGTGCACTGAAAACTGTGTTCATATGCACTAAGCAATGCTTATTAATTTAAAATATTACCTTCTGTGCAGCCGTTTATCAAATCTGAGAGATGGCAAGTCGTTGGCTTCAGCCCCCATGCCACGAGTGCTGGGGTGTTCGGGATAAACTTGAGCGCTCTTGTTCCCATTGTTGGGTCCATCTAGGGAGGCGCTCAACACAACGAACGAGGCAACCGGACTTATAATGCTTGAACACTCTCACTTAGCCATAGAATTCTATAATTTTAAATTTCGGCGAAGCCCCTAGTGTTCGGAAGACCGAGTTCGGGGTGCTATCCACGCCTGGGCCGGACAAAGCCGGTTCCTCGCTCTAAGCGGCATAAGTCTTTAGGGACTCGAAAAGACCTCTCGAACAGTGACCAGCTCTCGCCTTATCATGATGGTCAGTTTTAGCTTTCTCCACTGAGGCGCTCGCCCAGCTCAACCGGGGCGCAATCGCAGTGGTTCTCCCAGTGCTACCTTAGCCGATAAAACGGAACGTAAGGTACCAAAACATCGGAGCCGGGCAAACCCAACTATTGACCCAGGACATGATTCGGAGCCGATGCATATAATGCTATAAGTTCGGGGTGCCGCACTTGTGAAAGTGTTCGGACTTATCACACCATAATGCGGGGAACTTAAGCCCCTGGTGTATTCGGCCGTACCAAAGTGTACGGATGCAAGATGTCGTAAATGGACATATATATAAGAAAGAAATGCAATTATAAGCGAAAAGAGATGCATTGTTTATTCAAGGAATTCTGCGATGAATGCAGAATGATACAAATAGTGCGGTAAGCAAGGGGTAAGACTAGTAAACATGTCCCCCTCCAGGGGTAGGCTGCGGAATGGTGTATGAAAACGGATTTAATGCTCGTAATGGAGACCACCTGGATACTCGCCGTAGCCCTTCTTGTCCCCTGGCTGTTGCATCGTGTGTTCGGTAGGTCTACTGCCGGACAGGCCCTCTGGTGAACGGAGTCCTGTGCGTAAGAAAAAAGAAAAATAAAAAGAGCCACACACTTGGGAGCCCCTGGTGCGGTTAAGCCGCATTCTGGGCCTGTGGTGGCCGTGCCCCTCCCCCTATGCCCATGGTATCTCCAGAGCATAATGATGTACGCGAAGGTCCAGTCTTGCAATTTGGCAGGGGCTGGGGTTGGGGCCACATTGCTACGCGTGCTCGGAACGTGCCAGGTGGTCTTGTTGTAGGTTACTCCGGGCGCATTTGGTCGTGTCCGGTCGCTTAACGGCCGGACTCGAAAATTGCCTTAAGAGGCTGCTCTGTACTTCTGCCGCGAGAGCCGCTGTGTGTTCCTCCATTCGGAGGGAGCGTTCAGTGTTTCCGTTGACCGTGATGACTCCTCGAGGGCCTGGCATCTTGAGCTTGAGGTATGCATAATGCGGCACCGCGTTGAACTTTGCAAACGCGGTCCGTCTGAGCAGAGCGTGATAGCCGCTGTGGAACGGGACTATGTCGAAGATTAACTCCTCGCTTCGGAAGTTATCCGGGGATCCGAAGACCACTTCCAGTGTGACTGAGCCTGTACAATTGGCCTCTACACCTGGTATGACGCCTTTGAAGGTCGTCTTTGTAGGTTTAATCCTTGAGGGGTCTATGCCCATCTTGCGCACTGTATCCTGATAAAGCAGGTTCAGGCTGCTGCCGCCGTCCATCAGGACTCTGGTGAGGTGAAATCCATCAACGATTGGGTCTAAAACCAATGCGGCAAATCCGCCATGGCGAATACTGGTGGGGTGGTCCCTTCGATCAAAAGTGATCGGGCAAGAGGACCATGGATTGAACTTCGGGGCGACTGGCTCCATCGCATATACGTCCCTAAGTGCAAGCTTCCGCTCCCTCTTGGGTATGTGGGTTGCGTATATCATGTTTACCGTCCGCACTTGTGGGGGAAAACCCTTCTGTCCTCTATTGTTCGGCGGTCGGGTCTCTTCCTCGTCATCGCTATGCAGCCCCTTGTCATTGTTTTCGGCGATTAACTTGCCTGCCTGCTTGAATACCCAACAATCCCTGTTGGTGTGATTGGCTGGCTTTTCAGGGGTGCCGTGTATCTGGCACGAGCAGTCGAGTATTCGGTCCAAATTGGACGGACCCGGAGTAGTTCTTTTGAATGGCTTTTTCCGCTGACTGGGTTTGGAGCCTCTGAATCCGGCGTTGACTGCCGTATCCTCAGTGTTATCGCCGTTAACGCGGCGTTTGTTTTTGTTGCGACGCGACCTGCCATTGCGGTCCTTGTTATCCGGACTACCAGAATTTTTGTTGAGGTTGTTACTGCGGACTAGCCAGCTGTCCTCTCCCGCGCAGAAGCGGGTCATGAGTGATGTGAGGGCTGCCATGGATTTCGGCTTTTCCTGTCCTAGGTGCCGGGCCAGCCACTCGTCGCGGATGTTATGTTTGAAGGCTGCGAGGGCCTCTGCATCCGGACAGTCGACGATTTGATTTTTCTTTGTTAAGAACCGTGTCTAGAACTGTCTGGCCGATTCGTCTGGCTGCTGAATTATGTGGCTTAGGTCATCGGCGTCTGGTGGTCGCACATATGTGCCCTGGAAGTTGTCAAGGAATGCGGCTTCCAGGTCCTCCCAACACCCAATTGACTCTGCTGGCAAGCTGTTAAGCCAATGCCGAGCTGGTCCTTTAAGCTTGAGTGGGAGATATTTGATGGCGTGAAGATCGTCACCGCGGGCCATGTGGATATGAAGGAGATAGTCTTCGATCCAAACCGCGGGGTCTGTTGTGCCATCGTAGGATTCAGTGTTCACGGGTTTAAACCCTTCAGGGATTTGATGATCCATTACTTCATCTGTGAAGCATAGTGGGTGTGCGGTGCCTCTATATTGGGTAATATCACAATGTAGCTCAAGCAAGCTTTGTCTACTGTGTTCGTCCTGGCCGGAGTTGCTGTATCCGGTGCGACGGTAGTCGTCGCGCATCGTGGGGCACCCACGTGATCCGTAGATCGATCTTGATTGTCTTGCCTTGTCCTCCAATATGTCCCGCAAGTCCGGCGCATTCCCCCGTGGCTTCGTACTTTTCGAGCGGTGCCGGGGTACGGTTCTAGCGGAGGGTCTAGAGGCCTCTCTGTCGCGGCCACGAGGTGGTCGGTCTGCCGTATTGTGCGCTGGTGATGAAGGTTTATATGCCTCCTCCTCTAATCGGGGGAGCAACTTCCGTTTTGGGTAGCTTTTGGTGGGGCGTTCGAGTTCATGCTCTTCGGCTGCAAGGACTTCGGTCCATCTGTCGGCCAGCAGGTCTTGATCAGCTCGAAGCTGTTGCTGCTTTTTCTTTAAGATGTTCGCCGTGGCCATAAGCCTGCATTTAAAACGCTCTTGTTCGACGGGATCCTCGGGCACGACGAATTCATCGTCGTTGAGGCTTGCCTCGTCTCCAGAGGGAGGCATGTAATTATCATCCTCTACCTCTTCGTCTGCCGCCTTCTCGTGAGGGCTGGCTTCTCCGTCCTCCTGTGCTGAATCTTGCTGGAGGGGGTTATCTTCGGCACTCTCTGGGTGTTATTATCTCTGGTGCCGGAATCTCCATTCTTGCTGTGGCGGGATTTAGAGCGGCGCTGCTGACGCCGGCGCTTGGGCTGTTTCTTGGAGGAGCCTTCCTCTGCTGCATCCTCGCCATTCCCATCCTTTGGGATGTCCACCATGTATATGTCGTATGACGAAGTGGTCTTCTAGTGCCCCGTAGGCGCTGGTTCGTGGTCGTCTCCGGCATCGTCGTCCATACCGTCGATGTCTTCGGAGTCTTAATCTAGCATGTCGGTTAGATCGTCGACAGTGGCTACAAAGTGGGTGTGAAAGTGCGTTATATCGACTAGAGGGGGGGTGAATAGGCGGTTTTTATGAATTCTTCACTGAGGAATTTGCTGGTGAGGAAATTCCTTAGCGAAGAACTACTTGCTGCGGAATATGTACTCAGAAGTAAACATAACAGGATACAAACATAGTCAGCATGATGAAATGAAGACTAACACAGAGTACGGAAAGCGTAAACACAGGATAGCAAGATGAAGACAAACAGACTGAAGAAATTGAACTGAGGAATTTGTGAAAGTCTTCAGTCAAAGTCTTCAAGCACAGATATGAACAACATTCAACACAGAAAGAGGAAATGGAAGAGTTGAGGAAATAGAACCAGTCAGTTGGTGAAGACAATGATTTGGTAAACCAGTTCCAACTGCTGTCTCAGTTGTACGTCTGGTTGGAGCGGCTGAGTATTTAAACTCGAGGACACACAGTCCCGGACACCCAGTCTCTGAGCCGCAACTCAGGACACCCAGTCCTCACCGTATTCTCCTTGAACTAAGACCACGCAGGCCTCGTCCAATCACTCGTGGTAAGTCTTCAGGTGACTTCCAAACCTTCACAGACTTGGTCACTCGGCGATCCACAATTCCTCTTGGATGCTCTAGACCTTGACGCCTAACCGTCTAGAAGAAGCACAGTCTTCAAAGGTAACAAGCGTCGGATCCACGCAGGATCAATTTCTTCAGTGATGCTCAATCACTTTGGGTTTGTGGGGGTTTGGTTTTGGGATTTTCCTCACTTGATGATTTTCGCTCAAAGTCCTCGGAGGATGTGTTGCTCTCAAATGACAAGTGTCAAGTTCTCTCGGAGCAGCCAACCAGCTAGTGGTTGTAGGGGGCGGCTATTTATAGCCTAGGGAGCAGCCCGACATGATAAGACATAAATGCCCTTCAATGATATGACCGTTAGGTAGATAAGATATTTTGGGAAGCCGGCGCGCAGCACAGCAATGGTCGGAAATTTGACTCTCAAATTCCTCAGGGCTATCATGTTCCTCACTGTGTAGGCAATTCGCACTGGCGAATTCCTAACTCCTCAGTCAGAGCAAAGTCCTCAGTGAACAGAAGAACTGCGTCTCTGTCACTGATGAATTTGACTGAACTGTATGAGATTTCCAATGGCTTCACTCGAAGGGATTGGTAGGTGTAGAATTTTGAGTTGAGCATCACATGGAAATTTTTCCTTAGTATTTCCTCGACCCCCTTTAACAGTACGGTGTTTCCTATGACTCAAGAAAGAGAAAATGAAACTACGAAAACAAAAGTCTTCACGCATCATATTCCACGAATGAATACCAAGTCTTCAAGGTCACACCAATTTCTTCACTTTCAAAGTCTTCAGAAAGTCTTCAGAATATCAAAGTCTTCAGTTGAAGAACTTCATTTTTAGGGGTTGACTTTCTCTGTAAATATCAAACTCCTCATAGACTTATAGAACTGTGTACACTTCACAAACGCATCAGTTACTTAACCTATAAGTACCAAAATCACTAAGGGGCACTAGATGCACTTACAATCTCCCCCTTTTTGGTGATTGATGACAACATAGGTTAAGTTTTCAACGGGGATAACATATGAAGTGTAAATACTGATATTGAGGAATTTGATTGCAAGATATAGAAGAACTCCCCCTGAATATGTGCATAGTGAGGAATTTGCTTTTGAGGCATTGCACATTTGAAGAATTGAATCATGGAGATCTCCCCCTATATCTTGTAATTCATACACGCATTTGATATATAATATAAAGAATTTGAAATGCATGATGAAATATGGTGCCTGATGAGATTCAGCATGCGTGCAATAATATTGACAAGGAATAAGCATGCGGAATAGCACATCAAAAGTTTCAGAGCTCAGTGCATCAAAAGCATCAGAGCACGACCAAAAGTATCAAGGCACCATCGGATTTAAGATTACAACTCGATCCAATAAAAGTTTCGGAAGAACAAGAGCTGTAACTTAATAAAAACGCCCATAATATAAACCTGCTTGAAGACTAACTCAGATTTCTCCCCCTTTGTCATCAAATGACCAAAAGGATCGAAACTGAGGACTAACGCCCCTGAAGATTTTCAAGTTGATGGAGGAGCGCTAGCGTTGTCGGGGTTGGTTGTTGAAGTAGGGCCTGCCGCAGTGTCGTCCAAATCTTCATGTTCATCAGTTTCATGCGATGAAGAATAAGAACTGGCCACTAGATCAGGAACTTTGACTCTCTTGAATTTCTTCGGAGGTGGTGCAGACCAGTCAAATGCTTCCTGGAGACCCATAGTCTTCAATTCTTCCGTGGAATATACATGATTGAGAACAGCCCAGGTGCGGTTGAGGGTTTCATGAAGATAGTACTGATTTTTCTTCACTTCATTATGTGTTGAGGTCATGTTGTGAAGAATTGCAGCAAATTGATGCTTCACCCATTTCTGATTGCGTTCAACCTTCTGATGAAGACTGAGGAGTAACTCATGATCAGTCATCACCCTGGGTGCTGTTGCTTGAGGCTTTTGCTTGGTTGAGGTATTTGCGGCAGTGTCATGTGTTGCAGAATCGTCATTGGTGGAGTAAGATGTAGCTAGACGGAATTGACCATCCAATGGACGAGTGCCTTCATCAATCACAGCAGCTGCCTTGCCCTTATCATCAGAGGATGAGACTGGTCGCTTGAGGACTTCAATGGGCGGCAAGTAGCTACCATGGTTCAGGGTGTCAGCCTTGTAATTCAGTGAAGATCTTGCCCTTATGAATCTCATAATCCAAGGCGCATATGGCTTCAGCTCAAAAGGCGACATTGCAACATTAGCCAGAGTCCTCATGAAGAAATCATGGAAGTTGACGGGAACGCCATGAATGATGTTGAAAAGCATGTTCTTCATGATGCCAACGACATCTTCTTCATTTGAGTCGTGGCCTTTGATGGGACTCATTGTCTTCGTCAGGATTCGATAGACAGTCCGAGGCACATACAGCAGTTCCTTGACTAGGAATTTGGTTCGAGGGGCCTGCCCTGGCTTCAAAGGCTTCATGAGCACTTGCATATAATGATCAGTCAGCTCGCGGTCATTGTAGATGCAACGTGCACTTTCATGGGGAGGATCAAGAGGAAGGACACGAAGCAATTCATTTGCTGGTGTCTTGTAGTGAGTGTTTTCAGTCATCCAATCCAGTACCCATGAATTGACATCTTCAGCGTCTCCGGTGATATGCAGAGTGGCGTAGAACTGAAGAATGAGTTCTTCATTCCAATCACAGATATCAGTGCAGAAATTTAGGAGTCCTGCATCATGATAACTCGGAGTACTGGCTCGAAGCACGGCAGAGATTCCATATCCACATGAGGAATATGCTCTTGATCGAAGATCTTGTCCTTGTCAAAGAGCACTGAGGAATAGAAGTTGGCTTGTGTAGCAGTCCAGAAGCGTCTTTTCCTCATGCGAGAAGAGTCATATGGATTGTAAGCAGTGAAGAACACATGCTCAGAAAAGAAGTCTTCAGACTTAAATTTTTGCTTGCTCGAGAACGGATTCTTCGGTTTGGGCAGAGGAATGTCAATGATTTGCAACACAACCTCAGGAATCGCGATCTCAGGTGCTTCAGGCTGAGGAATTTCTGGTTCCTCTTCTTGTGCAGTTTGGGGATCAACAGCAGGTTCTTCAACACTAGCCCCTGGAATTTCCTTATTAACAGACGATGTGGGATGAGTTTCTTCAGAGCCCAATTGAACAGTTGTAGCCGGGGACTGAGGAATTTGTTGAATTGGAGTGAAGAGAGGAGTATTGGGATGCTGACTTTCCCAAAAGTCATCGTTCATCACTGGTGTAGTGCATCCAATATCCATGTCTTCATCTTCTTTTTCAATTTCCTCAACACCAGCCTCTTCAGCTGTGAACTGAGGCATGGGTGAGGAAACAACTAGTGATGAAGGGAATGTTTCCACTTCAATTTCTTCATCAAACTGTTCTGAGGTAGCAACAGATTGATTTTCTTCATCAGATCCGCTTGGGATCTTGTAGTCTTCTCCATAAGGAACAATTTCCTTAGACGGCATGGAGGAAATGGGAACGGCATCAATGGGATTTTCAAGAGAGCTGGTCATTGACTTCATTTTCTTCGCAGCCAAAGAATTTGACGCAGCAGATGCCTTCCTCTTCTTCACTGCTGCTCGCTCTGCAGCCTTTGTCTTCTTCACTTCATAGGCAGAAGGAAGAATTGGAGTTGGTGTTGGCGCAGGAGGAGATGAGGACTGTGGTTCAGTTTCTTCAGGCGCAACTGGTGTAGTTGCCCTGATCTCTTCATTTTCTTCAGGCGCACCACTAGTGGATGCCCTGGGAATTTCTTCAGCGGCTGGAATGGAGTCATCAGCCCTAGAACTTGTATTCTCATCAGCAGGCTGAAAGTCATCAGCAGTGCTGGCATGTTCTTCAGCAGGCTGAGCAGAGTCTTCAGCCTGAGGATTTTCTTGTTGCGATGGGGCTGCAACAATTGTCATTTTCTTCATCAAATTGACGAATCTCACCTTGGCTCCTTGCCAATCAGCATTGTAAGCATCGAAATCCTTGCTGAGGGCTTGGATTTCAGATTGAGCTTTGAGAAGTTCTTCAGGAGTTAGGTTGACGATGTTCTTCCTCCGAAGCTTCTCCTTTCTGGCTTGTGCTCTCTTTAGTTCACGAGCCTTTTCAAATTTCCATTTCTCTTCGGCGATGAAATGGTTCAGCATATGACTTTGACCAGGAGTTAGAGGCAGATCAGGTATAGGAGTGTTTGGATCCTGATGCCATAGGTCGATGAAGTCAAGGATCTTCTTCGGATCCAAAAGCAGAGGCACAGTTGTTCCTTTGGCTCTAGCGGCCTTTGTCAGTCTGTCTCTGATGATTTCTGCAAGTTCTTCATCAGAGGCTTCGTCATCAGAGGGCACGTTGAATGCAACCTGTTTCTTTCTAGGACTTGGCCGAGGACCGCGTCCAGCAGTTGCTTTTGTCTTCAGCAGAGTGGGGCCTGATGAGGACATTGGTGCAGCTGAGGAACTTGCTGAGACACCAGAAGCAATTGAGAAACCCTGAGTCCTTTGACATGTAGCCAGATGCACAGGAGTTGAGGACTTGGAGGGAGCTGCTGAGGATTTTGAGGGAGCAGCAGCAGTCTGAGGAATTTGCCGTGAGGGCGCGGCTGAGGAACTGGGCCGTGAGGGCGCTGATGGTGAAGCACTTGGCTTGCGAGCAGGCTTCTTCGGCATTGATTTCCTCGGCTTGACCGAGGTCTCAGCGGCAGCAGCAGCAGCAGAATCCTCATTGAATTTCCTCACTGCCTCCTTGGCCTGTCTTGCCAATTTGGCTTGGCGCCTGGACCATTCTTCAGGAAAGTCTTCACCACGCTTGATGCTGGTGGGATCAGCGACTTGGCCAGGTGCCAAAGGAGCTCTTGGGCATGGAGGGTTTAAGGCAAATTTCTTCATGTACTTGGGAGTAACATAGCGATATTCCCTCCATTCTCATGCCCATCTACGTTCTATCCTCTGAATGCGCACTTTGCGCTGATTTTTGGTCTCCTTGCCAAATTTGGCTTCATCAGGTGTGCAGTAATCTTTGTAAATTTCATCAGGGATCTCAAAGGCAGTCATGACCTCCGGTTTCTTTCCTCCCTTCTGCGGTCTCTTGCCTTCTGCCATTTTCTTGAGGTGAGGAATTTGAACTATAGAGCACTCTGAAGAAGTATGCAGTTTTTCTTCGAGGAACGCTGCAAATGAGTTAAGTTGATGAGAACCTAGTGATTCAGCAGCGGACATGAGTACCTGTGAACAGAGTGTAGGTGCAAGGAATTTGGAGAGGTCATATGCGTTCTCAGAAGATTTTTCGAAAAAGATAAGTTTTGAGGAATTTGACCAGTTGAGCCTTGAGGAATTTTACTAAGCGTTTCGTCTTAGGTTCCAGAGTTGTACAGATTGAAAATCCGCACAATTGAGGAATCTTGAAGAAATGAATGCTTAGAGAGATAAATCAAGAGCATATAGTGTGTGAGGTGTTCATATGTGAAGATTTGAAGAACAAAAACACCTTTGAAGATTTTCAGAAATATTTGAGAATCAAAGTGAGTAATAAAAGTGACTTTTAATTACCCGAATTGAAGAACACGACGAACAGAGATGAACCGTGGTGAAGTTCGTGAAGTTAGATCTCCCACGCCCTAACTTGGCAGAGGGAGACGGTTATGGAAGCGGCGGAGTGAACATTTCTGCGGCCGACGCGAGTACGACGGCGACGAGGTCGAGGCAGTGAAGCTCTTCCTCACCGACGGCGATGGAGTAGCGGCAGCGCTAGGGTTTGAGGAGAGCTCGAGCGAGAGACAGCGACCAAGCGGAGTTAATGAAGTAAGGAAGGGAGAGGGGTATTTATAGCCATGGTAAAAACTGTTCGCCCGAAGATTTTGGGACGAACATGCCCCTGCCCTTTCTCCTTCACGCGACATGTGTCACCCACGCACTGTGCAGATGAGATCGTGTAAGATCGTGGGTGAATAAACTAATGTATCATGGGAAGCGGAACGGTTTGAGCGGTAAAACCGAAAAACTGGATAAAATTTGTTTAAAAATTTCGTTCGCAATTTCTTCAGCTGTCAAGGACACAGTGAAGACTTTGAACGAGTTTCAATCAGAACGCACATGAAGAATTTGTGAATAGATTGGGTTGAGTATAGCATAGAGGGGGAAGGGTCCGATCACATTCACTTAGCAGAAATCACAACTTGAAGAAATAGCAATAAGTGAATGTTGTAGAGGACATAAACTCATATATATATATATAGTCAATGAGGAAAAACGACGAAAACATTGAAGATTTTCCAAAGTTGAAGAATTTGAGAAACTAAGGAATTTCAAAAATAAAAAAACTCAAATTGAAGATTTTCAACTTTTGTGGTGGCGTAGCCCACCGTATAAGAATGATGATTTCAGACACCGCGTACAATTGTCGTAGGGTTCTGAGAATCAAATTCTTCATTAATTTCATCACACTTAGAGTGTTATTCTTCATTGATTGAAGAAAAACATTTCTTCATGTGTTGCACATCTAAGTCATCAATTCTGCATAAGGGTTAGGATGTGTGTCCTTTTCAAAGAACATTCGAAGATTCTAAGATATTTAGCTCACACCGCAACTTGCTAAATCTCTTCTCATCCAAGGGCTTAGTGAAGATATCAGCTAGCTGTTCTTCAGTCTTCACATGTTCGATGGAGATATCTCCCTTCAACACATGATCACGAAGAAAATGATGACGAATCAGGATGTGCTTAGTCTTCAAGTGCTGAACTGGGTTGTGAGCAATCTTGTTGGCACTCTCATTGTCGCAGAGGAGAGGCACATTCTTCACGTTGACGCCATAGTCCTTGAGGGTTTGCTTCATCCAAAGCAGTTGAGCACAGCATGAGCCAGCATCAATGTATTCAGCTTCAGCAGTAGACAGTGATACACAGTTATGTTTCTTCGAGGACCAGCAGACCAAAGATCGTCCGAGGAAATGACAAGTGCCAGATGTTGACATGCGGTCCACACGATCACCAGCATAGTCAGAGTCAGAATATCCAATGAGATCAAAAGCAGAGCCCTTGGGGTACCATAATCCTAGTGTTGGTGTGTGAGCTAGATATCGAAGAATATGCTTCACAGCCTTATGGTGTGATTCCTTCGGTGCAGCTTGAAATCGGGCACACATGCAAACACTAAGCATTATATCTGGCCTAGATGCACATAAGTACAATAAAGAACCAATCATGGAGCGGTATACCTTGTGATCAAAGTCAATACCATTTTCATCAGTGCATAGATGGCCATTTGTGGGCATAGGAATTTTGACGCCTTTGCAATCTTGCATGCCGAATTTCCTCAGTACATCTTTGAGGTATTTCTCCTGAGATATGAATATGCCATTGTGCTGCTGACGAATTTGAAAACCTAAGAAGAATTTCAATTCTCCCATCATAGACATTTGATATCCTTCACTCATCATATAGGAAAATTCATCACTGTATCGTTGGTTAGTACAGCCAAAGATAATATCATCAACATATATTTGGCACACAAACAGTTCACCATCATATGATTTAGTAAAAAGAGTAGGGTCGAGTGAACCGGGTGTGAAACCATTTTTCACAAAGAATTCCTTCAATGTGTCATACCACGCCCGAGGGGCTTGCATGAGGCCATAAAGGGCCTTATTGAGTCTGAAGACTTTGTCAGGATTCTTGGGATCTTCAAAACCTGGGGGTTGAGCAACATATACTTCTTCCTCAAGCTTACCATTGAGGAATGCATTTTTCACATCCATTTGATATAAGATGATATCATGATGGTTAGCATAGGCAAGTAAAATGCGAATAGCCTCAAGTCTAGCAACAGGTGCAAAAGTTTCATCGAAATCAATTCCTTCAACCTGTGTGTAGCCATGAGCTACTAGTCGTGCCTTATTCCTCACCACAAGGCCATTTTCATCTTGCTTGTTGCGGTAGATCCACTTTGTGCCAATGATATTATGCTTGCGAGGATCTGGGCGATTGACCAATTCCCAGACATTGTTCAGCTCGAACTGATGTAATTCTTCTTGCATAGCCTGAATCCACTCCGGCTCCAGAAATGCTTCATCTACCTTAGTGGGCTCTGAGATAGAGACAAAAGCATAGTGCCCACAAAAGTTAGATAAGTGTGAGGCTTTTGAGCGAGTGAGAGGACCTGGTGCGCTAATGTCATCGATGATCTTCTCCACTTGCACTTCTTTTGCAACACGTGGATGAGTTGGTTGTCGCTGAGGATTTTGATCAGCATTTTCTTCAGCACCATTTTTCTCATCATGTTCTTCAGGTGCATCAGCTCGACGTTCTTCATGAACAGGAATGAATTCTTCAGCAGATTCTTCAGTAGGAATAACATCCTCAGTTGCCTTGAGCTTGATAGCATCCTCAGGTGCTGGTTCATCTAACACAGAAGGTAGGTGCTCTTTTTGCGAGCCATTAGTTTCATCGAACCGCACATCTATAGTGTCAACAATCTTGTGAAGAACAATGTTGAAGACTCTGTAGGTGTGCGAGTCCTTTCCGTAACCAAGCATAAAACCTTCATGTGCTTTTGGTGCAAATTTAGAGTTGTGGTGAGGATCTCTAATCCAACATTTAGCACCGAATACTTTGAAATCACTCACATTGGGTTTCTTGTCAGTGAGGAGTTCATAGGCAGTCTTCTTGAAGAATTTGTGAAGATATACTCTGTTGATGATGTGGCAGGCAGTATCAATTGCATCAATCCAAAAACGCTGAGGCGTTTTGTATTCATCAAGCATAGTGCGAGCCATCTCAACAAGAGTTCTATTCTTGCGCTCCACGACGCCATTCTGCTGAGGAGTATAGGGAGCAGATAATTCATGAGTAATACCAAGTTCATCAAGATAGGCATCGAGACCCGAATTCTTGAACTCAGTCCATTGTCACTTCTGATATGCTTGATCTTCACACCAAAGTTGGTTGAAGCCCTCGAGGAAAATCGTTTGAAGACTTCCTGCACTTCATGTTTGTAAGTAACAATGTGTACCCATGTATATCGAGAATAATCATCAACAATGACAAAACCATATAAAGATGCATCATTAGTGACTGCTGAATAATGGTTAGGTCCGAAGAGGTCCATGTGAAGCAATTCGAATGGATGGGTAGTGGTCATGATTGTCTTCGCTGGATGCTTGGCCTTGGTCATTTTTCCGGCTTCACATGCTCCGCATAAGTGATCCTTGAGGAATTTGACATTCTCAATGCCAATGACATGCTTCTTCTTTGCAAGCGTGTTCAAATTCCTCATGCCTGCATGACCAAGTCGTCGATGCCATAGCCAGCCTTTTGAAGCTTTTGCAAGTAGACACACGGCTGGTTGTGGTCCTGTAGAGAAATCAACAATATACAAATCTCCTCTCCTAAAGCCTTCGAAGACTTTGGAATTGTCAGCTTCCATAATCACAACACAGCGATATTTGCCGAAGACGACAACCATAAGTGTCAAGTTCTCTCGGAGCAGCCAACCAGCTAGTGGTTGTAGGGGGCGGCTATTTATAGCCTAGGGAGCAGTCCGACATGATAAGACATAAATGCCCTTCAATGATATGACCGTTAGGTGGATAAGATATTTTGGGACAGCCGGCGCGCAGCACAGCAACGGTCGGAAATTTGACTCTCAAATTCCTCAGGGCTATCATGTTCCTCACTGTGTAGGCAATTCGCACTGGCGAATTCCTAACTCCTCAGTTAGAGCAAAGTCCTCAGTGAACAGAAGAACTGCGTCTCTGTCACTGATGAATTTGACTGAACTGTATGAGATTTCCAATGGCTTCACTCGAAGGGATTGGTAGGTGTAGGATTTTGAGTTGAGCATCACATGGAAATTTTTCCTTAGTATTTCCTCGACCCCCTTTAACAGTACGGTGTTTCCTATGACTCAAGAAAGAGAAAATGAAACTACGAAAACAAAAGTCTTCACGCTTCATATTCCACGAATGAATACCAAGTCTTCAAGGTCACACCAATTTCTTCACTTTCAAAGTCTTCAGAAAGTCTTCAGAATATCAAAGTCTTCAGTTGAAGAACTTCATTTTTAGGGGTCGACTTTCTCTGTAAATATCAAACTCCTCATAGACTTATAGACCTGTGTACACTTCACAAACGCATCAGTTACTTAACCTATAAGTCTTCAATACACCAAAATCACTAAGAGGCACTAGATGCACTTACAGGGTGGTGGGTGGGCTTTGAATTTCTTTGCCGTCCGCATCCCAACCGTCCTGACCGCAGTCCGGCCAGGGCTCTCCTGATAATGAGAGATACTTTAGCGAATTCAGGATGTCGCCAAAGGGTGAGTGCTGAAAGATGTCCGCGGCGGTGAACTCCATGATCGGCGCCCAATCGGATTCGATCGGTAGGGGGCGCAAGAGGTTCGGAGTCCGACGAGGAGTCCGGCACCACGGAGTCACAAGCTTTACAAGGGACAAAGTTAGTATTCAGCTCCATCACCGTAGAGGTTGCAGCCCCCGAGGCGGTGTCTAGCCACCCGTCCTCGATCTGCGCGGTCGGCTCCGAACTAAAGGTCGGAGCGGACTCATGTGAAGCCTCCAGGGTACTGTCCGGTAGCAGAGCTAAATCATGCCCATTGTGACAGTGCGGCGCGCTCGGCTGTGGCTCGAATCCGTCGAAGATCAAGTCTCCGCGGATGTCAGCCGTGAAGTTTAGACTTCCAAATCTGACCTAACGGCCAGGGGCGTAGCTTTCGATCTGCTCCAGATGGCCAAGCGAATTGGCCCGCAGTGCAAAGCCGCCGAATACGAAGATCTGTCCGGGGAGAAAAGTTTCACCCTGGACTGCGTCGTTGTTGATGATCGAAGGAGCCATCAAGCCTATCAGTGACGACAAAGAGGAACTCTCAAAGAAAGCACCAATGTCGGTGTCAAAACCGGCGGATCTCGGGTAGGGGGTCCCGAACTGTGCGTCTAGGCGGATGGTAACAGGAGACAAGGGACACGATGTTTTTACCCAGGTTCGGGCCCTCTCGATGGAGGTAAAACGCTACTCCTGCTTGATTAATATTGATGATATGGGTAGTACAAGAGTGGATCTACCACGATATCAAGGAGGCTAAACCCTAGAAGCTAGCCTATGGTATGATTGTTGTAATGGTTGTTCGTCCTACGGACTAAAACCCTCCAGTTTATATAGACACCGGAGAGGGCTAGGGTTGCACAGAGTCGGTTACAATGATAGGATATCTACATATCGGTATTGCCAAGCTTGCCTTCCACGCCATGGAAAGTCCCATCCGGACACGGGACGAAGTCTTCAATCTTGTATCTTCATAGTCTTGGAGTCCGGCCGATAATGATAGTCCGGCTATCCGGACACCCCCTAGTCCAGGACTCCCTCAGGGAGACTATCATTTGAAGCACAAGAGCAAGGAGTTCATCATCAACACACCATCTGTTACCTTTTTGAGAGTGGTGTCTCCTAGATTGGTTAGGTGTCGCTTGGGAGCCTCCGTCAAGATTGTGGAGTTGAACTAAGGAGTTTGTAATGGCAAGGAGATCGTCTACTTCGTGAAGATCTACCCAAGTGAGGCAAGTCCTTCATGGGTGATGGCCATGGTGGGATAGACAAGGTTGCTTCTTCGTGGACCCTTCATGGGTGGAGCCCTCCATGGACTCACGCAACCGTTACCCTTCGTGGGTTGAAGTCTCCACCAACGTGGATGTATAATAGAACCACCTATTGGAACCACGCCAAAAATCTCCGTGTCTCAAATTGCGTTTGCACACTCCAATCCCATCCCTTTACCTTCTTGCAAGTTGCATGCTTTACTTTACGCTGCTCATATACTCTTTGCATGCTTGCTTGAATTGTATTGTGAATGTTTGAAATTGTACTAATTTCCAACCTCAACTTGAAAAACTTAAAAATTGCCATCTTTACTAGTCGAGGGTCTAATCACCCCCCCCCCCTCTAGACACCTCTTCTCGATCCTTTCAATTGGTATCAGAGCTTTGGTCTCCATTGCTTTGGTTTAATCACCATTGAAGGAAGATGGATAAGTCTATGTTGGGGTGTATTAGACGTAGAGTTCCTATGCTTGATGGAGAGTTCTATAGTGAGTGGGAAAATGAGATGCTTGGAATTTTTCATGAATATCACTTGAACAAGTACATTACTACTCCTTGTGAACCCCTTGTTGACCCCTTGCATCCTACCCCTGATGAGTCTCTTGACATGATTCGCAATCTTAGAACTATCAATCTTATCACTAGAGGTTTGCCTAGAAATTTGATTGGTCACTTGCCAACTCTTGATTGTGCTTATACTATATGGAGATTTCTTGAGGAACGATTTCCAGACTATTACTTGGAAAACTTAGATGAGATTCTTCATAAGTCTATTGCTTTGAATAAGATGAGTCCCAATGATCCTAAGTTTGTAGATTGTTTATTTGAGCTTCGTGACCTTATGCGTGCCAAAGGAGATGTTGGAATTATTAGCAATATCATTTCCGAAGCTATTAGAATTCATAGAGATGAACATTGTCAAAATCATATATCTAATGAATCACTCTCTCTAGGAAATGATCATTTGCAAGACGATGTTGCACATGGATACTATGATGAGGATGATGATAGCGACCTTGATCTTGAAGATTCTATGAGACACTTTGGTCTTATGGCTAACCTTCGCGGCTACATGGCTGGAGGAAAGGAATGGGTCCTTGATAGTGGATGTACCAATCACATGACCGGAGACAAGGATATGTTTCGTGAGCTTGCTGAAAACGATTACCCTCGAAAGTATGTCACTTTTGGTGATAACTCAATGGGTAAGGTGGTTGGCCTCGGTAAGGTGGCCATCTCACATGACAGCTCCATACAAAATGGTATGCTCATTGAATCTCTTGGATATAATCTACTTTCTGTATATAGACTAGCTGACTTTGGATTCAATGTCCTATTTACTAAAGTAGATTGCCAAGTGTTTCGAAGAGATAATCATAAAATGGTCTTTACCGACGTACGTAGAGGTGATCTATACATTGTTGATTTCACTAAAAAGGCTCAACCTAGAATTTGCTTAATTGCTAAATCCTCTAAAGGCTGGTTGTGGCATAGACGATTAGGTCATGTGGGCATGCGAAATCTTGACAAGCTTATTAAAGGTGATCATATCCTTGGTGTTAAAGATGTTATATTTGACCAGGATAGACTCTGCAGTGCTTGCCAAGCAGGAAAACAGGTTGGAGGAAGCCACCCCGTGAAGAACATCATGACCACAAGGAGACCGCTCGAGCTACTTCACATGGATCTTTTCGGTCCCAATGCCTACAAGAGTCTCCGTGTTAACTCGTTTGGATTGGTCATTGTTGATGATTTTTCAAGATTTACATGGGTGTTCTTCCTTGATGATAAATCACAGGTCCAAAAGATCTTCAAAAACTTCGCTAGGAAGGCCCAAAACCAATTTGAAGTGAAGATCAAGAAGGTTCGCAGTGACAATAGAACGGAGTTCAAGAGCGCCAATGTGGACACCTTTCTCGACGAAGAAGGGATTTCACATGAGTTCTCGGCTACGTACACACCTCAACAAAATGGAGTTGTTGAGAAGAAGAACCGGACGCTCATCGAAATGGCGAGAACGATGCTTGATGAGTACAAGACGCCAAAACACTTTTGGGCGGAAACGGTTGAGACAGCTTGTCATGCAACAAATTGTCTATATCTTCAGAAGCTACTCGGCAAGACAACATACGAGCTTCTCACCGGTAACAAACCCCAAGTTGGATACTTTCGGGCATCTGGCTCAAAGTGCTACATTCTTGATAAGCATCATCGTTCGAAATTTGCTCCTAAATCCCATGAATGTTTCCCACTCGGTTATGGCTCAAACTCTCACACTTATCGTGTCTACAACAATTTCACACTCTCAAACTTTCCAATTGATGTAGGTAAAGATCCTTCAGAAGCAATCCAAGACTTGTCTATTGGCAAGATTCACCCAACGGAGGTGAAGGAGAGTACCTCGTCCGTCCAAGTGGAAGCCTCAACTTCACGCCAAGGTGAGCCACAAGTTTACTTGGAGGCATCCATGAGTGGGACACATTAAGACGATGAAAACAAGGATGTACAACAAGATGAACCTCGACGAACTCCTTCCCCACCTCCATGGGAGAATAACAACGCCAACAACAACGAAGAAAGACAAGAGGAAGAACAAGACAATGAAGAGGATGTTCCACCCCGACCCAAACAAAAGCTCTCACGAGTTCAAGCAAGAGTCTCAAGAGATCATTCCGTCAAACAAATCTTTGATGATATCCAAACCGGGAGAAGTACTTGCTCTAAAACTCATTTGGCTAATTTTTGTGAACATTACTCATTCTTTTCTAGCATTGAACCTATGAAGTTTGAAGAAGCGTTGGAAGATCTAGATTGGATAAATGTCATGCATGAAGAACTACACAACTTTGAGAGGAACCAAGTGTGGACGTTGGTTGAAAAGCCCGACGAGAAGCACATTGTCATTGGGGCCGAATGGGTGTTTAGGAACAAGCAAGATGAAGATGGACAAGTTGTACGCAACAAGGCTCGTCTCCTTGCTCAAGGCTACACTCAAGTCGAAGGTATGGACTAGGTGAGACATATGCCCCTATGCTAGACTTGAGTCCATTCGCATCTTACTTGCTTATGCCAATCATCATGACATTACCTTATATCAAATGGACATCAAAAGTGCTTTTCTTAATGGTGAAATTGAGGAGGAAGTTTATGTTAAACGACCTCCCGGCTTTGTTAGTCCTAAGAAATCCGACCATGTTTATAAACTTCACAAAGCTCTTTATGGTCTTAAAGAAGCTCCTAGAGCTTGGTATAAATGCTTGACTAAGTTTATTATTGTAGAAGGCTTTGAAATTGGTAAATTGATTCTAAACTTTTTACAAAAAGGGTTAATGGAGAATTATTTGCGTGCCAAATTTATGTTGATGATATCATATTTGGTTCAACTAACCCTCATTTTAGTGAAAAGTTTGGAAAGCTAATGTCGGAGAAGTTTGAGATGTCTATGATGAGTGAACTCAAGTTCTTTCTTGGTTTGCATATCAAGCAAACTAAGGAGGGAACCTTTATCTCTCCAACAAAGTATACCAAGGACTTATTCAAGAAGTTCAACATGAGAGAATGCAAAGGTATGAATACTGAGGGAGTCTTGGATTAAGGCGTCCTCGGACAGCCAGACTATATGCATATGCCGGACTGTTGGACTATGAAGATACAAGATAAAAGACTTCATCCCATGTAGGATGGGACTCTCCTTTGCATGGAAGGCAAGCTTGGCAGTAAGGATATGAAGATTCCTTTCTCTGTAACCGACTCTGTGTAACCCTAGCCCCCTCCAGTGTCTATATAAACCGGAGGGCTTAGTCCGTAGGACAACAACAATCATAATCATAGGCTAGCTTCTAGGGTTTAGCCTCTATAATCTCGTGGTAGATAAACTCTTGTAATACTCATATCATCAAGATCAATCAAGCGGTAAGTAGGGTATTACCTCCATCGAGAGGGCCTGAACCTGGGTAAACATTGTGTCCCCCGCCTCCTGTTACCATTAGACTTAGACGCACAGTTCGGGACCCCCTACCCGAGATCTGCCGGTTTTGACACCGACATTGGTGCTTTCATTGAGAGTTCCAGTGTAACATCGAAGATAGGGTTGATGGTTGGCCTTGTTATCAAGGACAACATCACCTCCGGGAGAGCTCTGGCCTCAGCCAAACCCTCCGGCTGGGCGGCTTCGTCTTGACCGCCCGTTCGGCCGTCGGGCTGACCATGACTTCTCGGGTCATTGAAAATTGTCTCCACGTCGGCTTGGAATACACCAAGCAGATGGATCCAACGGAGTTATCGTCTCTAAACGGGCTCCTGGATCACATCGCCGCTTTCAGAGTCGCTTCGGACTATGATAGAATTGGCTTAAACCCGATCAGAGAGAGATTGAATCTCCGCCAATCACACATCATATAGCGGTGGTGGAGGAGCAATGCAACAACTCTTCCCCTATATTGAGGACAAAATATGTCCGGATTTCCGAGCTCACCAAGTCGGATACCGGCCCGCGGGAAGACGTGCCCCAAACTCCGAACTTAGAATCAGACTGTGGGTCAGAAAAATTGGTTGACATCCTGGAACCCGAACTATTAAGCTCGGAAACTCCTCAAGCTCTGGGTCACAGATCGGATCAGGCCTTCCGTACAGGTTTCTACTGGCCGACGGCCCGAGCAGACGCACAAGACCTTGTCCAACATTGCGTCGGATGCCAGCGTTTCGCGAACCAAAGCCATATGCCACCCACTGCCCTACAAACAATTCCCATAACTTGGTCTTTTGTGGTCTGGGGGCTTGATATGGTTGGACCCCTTAAAGGAGGAAGCCATAAGAAAAAATACTTGTTGGTCATGGTAGATAATTTCACCAAATGGATAGAAGCCAAACCAGTTAAAACGGCCGAATCCGGACCCGTGATAGACTTCATATCGGGTGTTGTGCACCGTTACGGTGTCCCCCACAGCATCATCACCGACAACGGCTCCAATTTCACAGCCGATGAGGTGAAAACATGGTGCGGCAACATGGGCATTAAGCTTGATTACGCCACCGTCTATCACCCTCAGACAAATGGTCAAGTCGAACGAGCCAATGGTCTTATTATGAGCGGCATCAAACCTAGACTAGTGCGATCCTTAAAAGAATCAGACACGCACTGGGTTGAGGAGCTTGACTCCGTACTCTGGGGGTTGTAGACCATGCCAAATCGTACTACCGGATACACACCCTTCTTCATGGTGTACGGCGCAGAGGCTGTGCTGCCCTGCTATATTATTCATGACTCACCTCGAGTGTGCATGTACGAAGAGAGAGAGGCCGAGCTCGATCGGCGGGACAGCATAGATGTCATGGAAGAGGAGCGCAATGTCGCAAAAGCCCGTTTCGCATTCTATCGACAACAGGATCGCAGGTATCAAAGCAGAGAAGTACGGGCCAAGACTTATAATATTGGCGAACTCGTTCTACGTCTACCAGAGAAGAAAAAGGACAAACTCAAGCCCAAGTGGGAGGGTCCCTTCATTATTGACAAAGTTCTCACCGAAGGAGCGTACAGACGGCGTGATGCATCAGATAATCGCCTCGAGCTGAACCCATGGAACGCGGCCAGACTCCGAAGATTCTATGCCTAGCACCGAACTCCTTGTTCGTCTCCTTCCCTCCGTTCCTTTTTATTTACTTTTCACCTCTCTTCCCGCCTTTCCCTTTGAAAAGCTCTAAAGCTTTAGTGTGGCTAGACTATACACTTGTGACGCACTAATCTTCAATTATGTGCGCTCATTATACCTGGGGGCTTCTTATACAGAAGCTTAATATAATTATCTTCCGGGCATCAAGCCCACTGCATATGCGTCCTTTTTTCATGTGTACCTTTTCTTTGCCCTTTTATGCATCGATATGACTTAAGTTTTGGCCAAGCTGGGTTGCCTGGCTCCTATGCTTATTCCCTACGTTCCTGTCAGTTCGGCTAGGGCATAAAGGGAGCACCTCTGCGACTGTTACTGCCAGGTACTCCGAACGTGTACCTCAGACTGGGTGAAGCCGAAAGCTAGTGTTCTTAAGGGAATATTCGGCCGGTGGACTAAAGATGTTTTTTACGTATCACAATATAAACCCCCAGATGTTACATATACTGCGCTTTTTGATCGCAGTTCGGAGATGCGCATTAATGCATGCGTACCCAGGGAAAGGAACCCTTAACGAAACTATTCTCAGTGGAAGATGTTTCTTACTAACCATGTAATATAACATAGCTAGTTGGGTACTTGTCTCTTCAAGCAATTATGACCCCTATGCCTGGTTTCCATGCGTACCCCAGATTATATTACTGAGCGGGTATTCGGAAACACTCCGGACTGTCGGGTCCGGAGGCTGAAGCGAAAAGGTCCGCCGTGACAAATATTTTACAATCCGGCTAGGGACAAGTATGTCAATTGAAGTACATAGTCATTTAGACTCAAATGCTTCTTCCTCTATGCCATCCAATAGGTTGTCTAGCCTACAATCCTATTGGGAATATTTTGCGGCTAATTCTACCTGGTAATATACCAGACTAACCGAAATTTCTTTCACATCTGACCCTACAGGTCCGACCCGGGCCATATGATTCGGATCGAGCTTGGTATACCGTGTTTTCACCATGGCCCAAGCCTCCCTCGCACCTTCTCGACAGGCAGATATCTTCCATAGTCGAAAACGGCGCCGCGCTCCCTTGAAAAGTTGTACAAGCTCCCCCATACTTCCTGGTAGGGAGGCGGATGGCCACAAGGCCTTGGCGACACTCCGCATGACCTGCCGAACTTGCTCGTGCAGTTGCGAGAGCTCTTGTAGAAGATCGCCTGAGGATCCAAGCATCTCCTCTTCGGGACAGCCAGTCAGCATACCTACAGACATAACTCTGTCAGTTCCGATCTTTGCCGAACTATATAAATGTTCATTTGATAACATACTAAAAATGTCGCGTTCAAGCCTCTTATTTTTCTTCACAGAGTCAGCCAGCTGGGCCCAAACATCTTTCAATTCTTCACCCAGCTGGGTATTGGCATCTCAGAGTTTGTTTTTCTCCTGTATGACCCATGTAAGTACATTCTCGCCAGTGGCTGCTTGCCTTTGCGCCCCTTGTTCACCCTCTTGTGGGATCCCCGGATTCTGTTCTGAATTATCTCATGATTTTGGTCATCAGATATTGTTAGCATTACTGGTTTATACATACAATATTGTTTTTTTCTCAATTCGGGAATACATACCAGTTGATGCCTTTTCGGATCTTGACAGCTCGGCCATAGCGGCCGTTAGCTGGGTTCAACATTCTTCCAGCTCTTGAGACAACAGGTTGTTCTTCTCCGAGAGAACCTATTAACACAATGATCCTTAAATCAGCTGTAGCAACTGCTTCAAGTCTCAGGGGCTACTGATATACATAATTATCAGATTTTTATACTTACCCGTATATCTTTCAAATACTGGTCCGTGGCTCTAGCAAGCCATTGATACATCTCCAATGTATCTATAATTTATGAAGCATTCATGCTATTATATTATCTGTTTTGGATGTTTATGGGCTTTATTATACACTTTTATATTATTTTTGGGACTAACCTATTAACCGGAGGCCCAGCCCAAATTGTTGTTTTCTTGCCTATTTCAGTGTTTCGAAGAAAAGGAATATCAAACAGAGTCCAAACGGAATGAAACCTTCGGGAGAGTTATTTTTAGAACGGAAGCAATCCAGGGGACTTGGAGTGCACGTAAGGGAAGCAACGAGGAAGCCATGAGGCAGGGAGACGCGCCCTACCCCCCTGGGCGTGCCCCCCACCCTCGTGGGCCCCTCGTAGCTCCCCTGACCGACTTCTTTCGCCTATATATGTCCATATACCCTAAAAACATTGTGGAGCACAATAGATCAGGAGTTCCGCCGCCGCAAGCCTCTGTAGCCACCAAAAACCACTCGGGAGCCCATTCTGGCACCCTGCCGGAGGGGGAATCCATCACCGGTGGCCATCTTCATCATCCCGGCGCTCTCCATGACGAGGAGGGAGTAGTTCACCCTCGAGGCTGAGGGTATGTACCAGTAGCTATGTGTTTGATCTCTCTCTCTCTCTCTCGTGTTCTTGAGGTGATACGATCTTGATGTATCGCGAGCTTTGCTATTATAGTTGGATCTTATGATGTTTCTCCCCCTCTACTCTCTTGTAACAGATTGAGTTTTCCCTTTGAAGTTTTCTTATCGGATTGAGTCCTTAAGGATTTGAGAACACTTGATGTATGTCTTTCCATGCTTATCTGTGGTGACAATGGGATATTCACGTGATCCACTTGATGTATGTTTTGGTGATCAACTTGCGGGTTCAATGAACTTATGCATAGGGGTTGGCACACATTTTCGTCTTGACTCTCCGGTAGAAACTTTGGGGCACTCTTTGAAGTACTTTGTGTTGATTGAATAGATGAATCTGAGATTGTGTTATGCATGTCGTATAATCAGGCCCACGGATACTTGAGGTGACATTGGAGTATCTAGGTGACATTAGGGTTTTGGTTGATTTGTGTCTTAAGGTGTTATTCTAGTACAAACTCTATGATAGATCGAACGGAAAGAATAGCTTCATGTTATTTTAACGGACTCTTGAATAGATCGATCAGAAAGGATAACTTTGAGGTGGTTTCGTACCCTACCATAATCTCTTCGTTTGTTCTCCGCTATTAGTGACTTTGGAGTGACTCTTTGTTGCATGTTGAGGGATAGTTGTATGATCCAATTATGTTATTATTGTTGGGAGAACTTGCACTAGTGAAAGTATGAACCCTATGCCTTGTTTCCTAGCATTGCAATACTGTTTGTGCTCACTTTTATCATTAGTTACCTTGCTGTTTTTATAATTTTCAGATTACGAAAACCTATATCTATCATCCATATTGCACTTGTATCACCATCTCTTCGCCGAACTAGTGAACCTATACAATTTACCATTGTATTGGGTGTGTTGGGGACACAAGAGACTCTTTGTTATTTGGTTGCAGGGTTGCTTGAGAGAGACCATCTTCCTCCTATGCCTCCCACGGATTGATAAACCTTAGGTTATCCACTTGAGGGAAATTTGCTACTGTCCTACAAACCTCTGCACTTGGAGGCCCAATAACGTCTACAAGAAGAAGGTTGTGTAGTAGACATCAAGCTCTTTTCTGGCACCATTGCCGGGGAGGTGAGTGCTTGAAGGTATATCTTTAGATCTTGCAATCAAATCTTTTTGTTTCTTGTTTTATCACTAGTTTAGTTTATAAAAGAAAACTACAAAAAAATGGAATTGAGTTTGTCTCATACGCTTCATATTTTTAATATCTTTCGTGCGAATGATGGAAAGGAAAATTGTGCTCAAGTGCTAGAAGAAGAAGTCTATAAAATGTTATGCACTAAATCTTTCAATGTGGAGCATGATTGCAGTGTCGTTAGTATGAACTCTTTGAATATCCATAGTACTAATGATGATTGCACTAGTTATGATGAAAATGTCTCCTATAAGCATGTCAATTTTTGTGGAGTGTATTGGGTTTGCAAGTACGCACTAAATAGGGAACATAGATATTGCAAGAGACATAAGCATTTAGAAACTAAATGGTTGCAAGAAAGGCTAAATGTGAGTGCTGAAAGTTTAAAATATCTTTACCGAACTTGTGAACTTTGCAATGAACATGGTCATTTAAATCTTCGATGCAAATTGTTTCATGATCGAATCGTGTCCAAAAATTGTGATGACTTGATTTCCCTTGCACATCATAATTAACTTAGTTTGCTTTTGGGTTATGAAGAATTGAAACGTGGAACTAAGCATATTCCAGAATTTAACCTTAAGAATTTTCTTGATATTGATCTAGAGAAAATTTATATGTATTGTGCGGTGAATTGCATTGAAAATCCTTATATTGCCAATTACATAAAGAAAAGAAAGCAAATAGATGATGAAGAGAATACTAATGAAAGGGAAGAAACTTCCCAATATCCTCCTATTATTTCTTATGATGAATCAGGTAACGAGGAGGAGCCTTCTACTCAACCAATCTCATTAATAAGGAGCTCAAAGAAGAGGGTTGAACCCACACATGATGTGAAGAAGAAAAAGAAAAGACGGAGAAGCGAAGGTAGAAAGGTATCCCTCCCAAATGATGTTGCTCCTACTACTCATTGTGATGATGATAATTGTTATACTATTGGTGCTATCCATACTATTAATGATGAGAGTGATTATGCTTATGATATGAAAAGGCCCAAGCTTGGGGAAGCTATATTTGGTGAGGATGACATATTTGAGAATATATTTGCTGCAATTAATGTTTGTCCCAAGCTTGGGGATGCTACGTTTAATGAAGATGATATTTTTAGCCTCCCAAGTTTTGATATGCAAATTTGTTATGATGATAGCATGTCTCCTACCTATGATGATTATATTGATGAAAGTGGGTTTGGAAGAGTGTCAACTTTAGGAATTAATGATCTCACTGTTTTGGAGGGTGCGGAATCTTATAATATTTATGAAAGTGGATTTGGAGAGGTCATGACTTTATTTAGTGATGATTCCACTATCTTGGAAGAGGTTTCAATCGATTATGATGAGAACAAAGTTGCTACTTATGATTATTATTGTGATGAAACTTATGCTATAAAAGTAGTAATGATTGTATTTATAAAACTTGTCATGATTATTATTACCCTTTTTCTGAACATTACTCTTTTAATGTGGAAACAATTTATAGTATTTGAGTCTCTTATGATACTCCCACTATCCCGAATTAGAAGAATTTTGCTTATGTGAAGAGTAGTAAATTTTCTATGCAAGTGGATCATGAAAAGAATGCTTTAGGTGCTGGTTATATTGTTGAATTAATTCATGATGCTACTAAAAATTATTATGGGGGAGGAACATATGCTTGTAGGAATTGCAATAATATCAAGTTTCCTCTCTATGTGTTGAAAATCTTGAAGCTATGCTTGTTTTACCTTCCCATGCTAGTTGATTATTGTTCCCATAAGTTGTTTGCTCACAAAATCCCTATGCATAGGAAGATGGTTAGACTTAAATGTGCTAGTCATATGCTTCATGATGCTCCCGTTATGTTTCAATTCTTATCTTTTATGCGAGCGTCATTGGCATCATCATACCTAGCTAGAAAGGCGTTAAAGAAAAGTGCTTGTTGGGAGACAACACAATGTTTACCTTTACTGTTTTTGTGTGTCCACATGATTATGCTACTGTAGTAATCATATCTTATAGCTTTTGTTTCAATGAAGTGCCAAGTAAGACCTTTAGGATAGCTTACGATGATAGTTGTGTTGATCCTGCTGAAAATCAGAAACTTTTGCACCCAGTAAATTAGTTTTGATAATTCACAGAAACATGATTGTGATCTGATTATTTTTGCTCTGTATTGGTACAAAAATTGATCAGGTTTTCCTAATTTGGTATAATTATTTAAGTTACAGAAGTATTCGAATGATACAGATTACTATAGACTATTCTGTTTTTGACAGATTCTGTTTTTATTGTGTTGTTTGCTTATTTTGATGAATCTATGAGTAGTATCGGAGGGTATGAACCATAGAGAAGTTGGAATACAGTAGATATTACACCAATATGAGTTTAGAATGAGTTCACAACAGTACCTAAGTGGTGGTTTTATTTTCTTATACTAACGGAGCTTACGAGTTTTCTGTTGAGTTTTGTGTTGTGAAGTTTTCAAGTTTTGGGTAAAGATTCAATGGACTATGGAATAAGGAGTGGCAAGAGCCTAATCTTGGGGATGCCCAAGGCACCCCAAGGTAAAATTCAAGGACAACCAAAAGCCTAAGCTTGAGGATGCCCCGGAAGGCATCCCCTCTTTCGTCTTCGTTCATCGGTAACTTTAGTTGGAGCTATATTTTTATTCACCACATGATATGTGTTTTGCTTGGAGCGTAATTTTGTTTTATTATACTTTGCTTGCTGTTTGAATAAAATACTAAGATCTTAAATTATTAAATGAGAGAGAGAGTCTTCACATAGTTAAATAATTATTTAGCTACTCATTGATCTTCACTTTCATCTTTTTGGAGTAGTTTGTCATTTACTTGTGTGCTTCACTTATATCCTATGAGTAAATGGTTGAATGAGTTGAATGTCATTATATATGTTTCATATGCTTATACCATGGGGAGTAATGACTTCACATCTAAGAAGTAGAGGTGGTAAATTTGTTGAAAGTTAAGAAACATAGTATTGGTCACTTGAACAATTCATGAAAGAATATTGAAGGAAGAGAGATTTCACATATAAATATACTATCTTAGACATCTTCTATGATTGTGAGCCCCATTAATTATTTTCAACCCTGAGCAAATTAGTTGAAATTGGACAAGGAAGATAACGTAATGAGTTATGCTTGGGTATATTTGTATAGAAGTTATATTGTTATAGATCCTCCAACATGTGGTGCTTGCTTTTTAGAATCCTTTGCTAGCCAAAATATCTGTACTAAGCGGGAATACTACTTGTGCATCCAAATCCCTTGAACCAAGTTTCTTCCATGAGTGTCCACCATACCTACCTATATGTGGTATTTACCTACCGTTCCAAGTAAATTTGCATGTGCCAAACTCTAAACCTTCAAATAATAATCTGTTTTGTATGCCCGAATTGCTCATGTAGCGACTAGGGGCTATCAATATCTTCCATGCTATGTGGGTTATTCTCACGATGAGTGGACTCCGCTCATCATTCACGAGAAAAATGGCTAGTAACTGGGATGCCCAGTCCCATGATCAAAAGATCAAAATCAAATCAAAATAATTGCAAACAAAACTCCCCTAGGATTGTTGTTAGTTGGAGGCACCCGTTGTTTCGAGCAAGCCATGGATTGATGATTGTTGGTGGAGGGGGAGTAAAAACTTTACCATTCTGTTTGGGAACCGCCTATAATGCATCCAGTATGGAAGAAACTGGGAACCCCTGGTTGTTATGTTGACAATGAAAGCATATCTCTCAAAATTATTTATCTCTATTTCAAAATCGAGCTCTGGCACCTCTGCAAATCCCTGCTTCCCTCTGCGAAGGGCCTATCTTTTACTTTTATGCAAGAGTCAATAGTATTCCTTCTCATTCCAACCTACTCTTTAGTTGGCAAGCACCATGTGATGGGGAAAGATTTAAGCATATATGGCCATTCAAATATATTGGATCATGAATTATTATTGTTGACAATTATCTATATGATAAGTAAGTTCAGAGACGAAACATTAAGCCCCTATCTTCCTCTATGTTTGATCGATGCTATTTGTTCTAAAAATATGCTTTGAGTGGTAGCAATCATGGAAGACTATATGATAGTTGAGTATGTGGGATTTGCTAAATCAAAGCTCTGACATAGACCCTTCCTGAAAATAAGATGAATTGCAATTGTTTGATGACTGAGAATGAAGTTTGCTAGTTTTCTAGAAAGTTTATGGTCTATGCTTTAACATTTGAATAGCTTGTTACTTGATCATGAGAAGTTTTATAAGATGAGCTAATGTTATGACATATAATGATGCTAGAAAAGGTGATTGAAATTATCATTGATCAAACTTATGCACCTACTAGCATTCACACTTCATAAATTATTTCTTTTATCATTTACCTACTCGAGGACGAGCAGGAATTAAGCTTGGGGATGCTGATATGTCTCCAACGTATCTATAATTTATGAAGCATTCATGCTATTATATTATCTGTTTTGGATGTTTATGGGCTTTATTATACACTTTTATATTATTTTTGGGACTAACCTATTAACCGGAGGCCCGGCCCAAATTGCTGGTTTCTTGCCTATTTCAGTGTTTCGAAGAAAAGGAATATCAAACGGAGTCCAAACGGAATGAAACCTTCGGGAGAGTTATTTTTGGAACGGAAGCAATCCAGGGGACTTGGAGTGCACGTAAGGGAAGCAACGAGGAAGCCATGAGGCAGGGAGGCGTGCCCTACCCCCTTGGGCGTGCCCCCCACCCTCGTGGGCCCCTCGTAGCTCCCCTGACCGACTTCTTTCGCCTATATATGTCCATATACACTAAAAACATCAAGGAGCACAATAGATCAGGAGTTGCGCCGTCGCAAGCCTCTATAGCCACCAAAAAACCCTCGGGAGCCCGTTCCGGCACCCTGCCGGAGGGGGAATCCATCACCGGTGGCCATCTTCATCATCCTGGCGCTCTCTAATAACCCACAAGTGTAGGGGATCACACCAGCTTCCGAGGGTAAAGTATTCAATCCAAATTTATTGATTCGACACAAGGGGAGCCAAAGAATATTATTGAGTATTAGAAGTTGAGTTGTCAATTCAACCACACCTTGATAACTTAGTATCTGCAGCAAAGTATTTAGTAGCAAAGTAGTATGATAATAAAGGTAACGGTAGCAAAAGTAATGTTTTTGGGTTTTGTAGTAGTTGTAACAGTAGCAACGGAAAAGTAAATAAGCGAAGAACAATATGTGAAAAGCTCGTAGGCAATGGATCAGTGATGGATAATTATGCCCGATGCGATTCCTCATGTAATAGCTATAACATAGGGTGACACAGAACTAGCTCCAATTCATCAATGTAATGTAGGCATGTATTCCGTAAATAGTCATACATGCTTATGGAAAAGAACTTGCATGACATCTTTTGTCCTACCCTCCCGTGGCAGCGGGGTCCTAGTGGAAACTAAGGGATATTAAGGCCTCCTTTTAATAGAGAACCGGAACAAAGCATTAGCACATAGTGAATACATGAACTCCTCACACTACGGTCATCACCGAGAAGTATACCAATTATTGTCACTTCGGGGTTGTCGGATCATAACACATAATAGGTGACTATAGACTTGCAAGATAGGATCAAGAACACACATACATTCATGAAAACATAATAGGTTTAGATCTGAAATAATGGCACTCGGGCCCTAGTGACAAGCATTAAGCATAGCAAAGTCATAGCAACATCAATCTCAGAACATAGTGGATACTAGGGATCAAACCCTAACAAAACTAACTTGATTACATGGTAAATCTCATCCAACCCATCACCGTCCAGCAAGCCTACAATGGAATTACTCACGCACGGCGGTGAGCATCATGAACTTGGTGATGGAGGATGGTTAATGATGACGACGGCGACGAATCCCCCTCTCCGGAGCCCCGAACGGACTCCAGATCAGCCTTCCCGAGAGAGATTAGGGCTTGGTGGCGGCTCCGTGTAGTAAAACACGATGAAACTTTCTCTCTGATTTTTTTCTCCCCGAACGTGAATATATGGAGTTGGAGTTGAGGTTGGTGGAGGTCCAGGGGGCCCACGAGACAGGGGGCGCGCCCAGGGGGAGGGGGCGCGCCCCCACCCTCGTGGACAGGGTGTGGGCCCCCTGGTCTTGATTCTTTCGCCAGTATTTTTTATATTTTCTGAAAAGTGCCTCCGTGGATTTTCAGGACATTCCGAGAACTTTTCTTTTCTACACATAAAACAACATCATGGTAGTTCTGCTGAAAACAGCGTCAGTCCGGGTTAGTTTCATTCAAATCATGCAAGTTAGAGTCCAAAACAAGGGCAAAAGTGTTTGGAAAAGTAGATACGTTGGAGACGTATCACTCTCCATGACGAGGAGGGAGTAGTTCACCCTCAGGGCTGAGGGTATGTACCGGTAGTTATGTGTTTGATCTCTCTCTCTCTCTCTCTCGTGTTCTTGAGGTGATACGATCTTGATGTATCGCGAGCTTTGCTATTATAGTTGGATCTTATGATGTTTCTCCCCCTCTACTCTCTTGTAATGGATTGAGTTTTCCCTTTGAAGTTATCTTATCGGATTGAGTCTTTAAGGATTTGAGAACACTTGATGTATGTCTTGCCATGCTTATCTGTGGTGACAACGGGATATTCACGTGATCTACTTGATGTATGTTTTGGTGATCAACTTGCGGGTTCAATGAACTTATGCATAGGGGTTGGCACACGTTTTCGTCTTGACTCTCGGGTAGAAACTTTGGGACACTCTTTGAAGTACTTTGTGTTGGTTGAATAGATGAATCTGAGATTGTGTGATGCATATCGTATAATCATGCCCACAGATACTTGAGGTGACATTGGAGTATCTAGGTGACATTAGGGTTTTGGTTGATTTGTGTCTTAAGGTGTTTTTCTAGTACGAACTCTATGATAGATCGAACGGAAAGAATAGCTTCATGTTATTTTACTACGAACTCTTGAATAGATCGATCGGAAAGGATAACTTTGAGGTGGTTTCGTACCCTACCATAATCTCTTCGTTTGTTCTCCGCTATTAGTGACTTTGGAGTGACTCTTTGTTGCATGTTGAGGGATATTTATATGATCCAAGTATGTTATTATTGTTGAGAGAACTTGCACTAGTGAAAGAATGAACCCTAGGCCTTGTTTCCTAGCGTTGCAATACCATTTGTGCTCACTTTTATCATTAGTTACCATGTTGTTTTTATAATTTCAGATTACGAAAACCTATATCTATCATCCATATTGCACTTGTATCACCATCTCTTCGCCGAACTAGTGCACTTGTATTACCATCTCTTCGCCGATCCAGTCAAGTCATACCCAATATAAATTAGTAGTAATGAATGCAAATGACAGTGTGCTCTCCAGCGGGTGCTTTTTAATAAGAAGGGTGATGACTCAACATAAAAGTAAATAGATATGCCCTTTGCAGAGGGAAGCAGGGATTTGTAGAGGTGCCAGAGCCCGATTTTAAAATAGAGATACAATAACATTTTGAGCGGCATACTTTCACTGTCAACGCAACAACTATGAGATGGCTGTATCTTCCATACTACATGCATTATAGGCAGTTCCCAAACAGAATGGTAAAGGCTTATACTCCCCCAACCACCAACAAGCATCAATCCACGGCTTGCTTGAAACAACGAGTGCCTCCAACTAACAACAACCCTGGGGGAGTTTTGTTTAATTATTTTGATTTGCTTTGATCTTTTTGGATCATGGGACTGGGCATCCCGGTTACCGGCCCTTTCTCGTGAATGAGGAGCGGAGTCCACTCCTCTTGAGAATAACCCACCTAGCATGGAAGATATAGGCAACCCTAGTCAAAACATGAGCTGCTCGAGCATACAAAACAGAATTTTATTTGAAGGTTTGGAGTTTGGCACATACAAATTTACTTGGAACGGCAGGTAAATACCGCATATAGGAAGGTATAGTGGACTCATATGGAACAACTTTGGGGTTTATGGAGTTTGGATGCACAAGCAGTATTCCCGCTTAGTACAGGTGAAGGCTAGCAAAAGACTGGGAAGCGACCAACTAAGAGAGCGACAACAGTCATAAACATGCATTAAAATTAATTTACACCGAGTACAAGCATGAGTAGGATATAATCTACCATGAACATAAATATCATGAAGGCTATGTTGATTTGTTTCAACTACATGCGTGAACATGTGCCAAGTCGAGTCACTCAATTTATTCAAAGGAGGATACCATCCCATCATACCACATCATAATCATTCTAATAGCATGTTGGCACGCAAGGTAAAACATTATAACTCATAGCTAATCAAGCATGGCACAAGCAACTATAATCTCTAAATGTCATTGCAAATATGTTTACTTCATAATAAGCTGAATCAGAAACGATGAACTCATCATATTTACAAAAGCAAGAGAGGTCGAGTTCATACCAGCTTTTCTCATCTCAATAATTCCATCATATATCGTCATTATTGCCTTTCACTCGCACGACCGAACGATGTGTATAATAATAAAAGTGCATGTGCATTGGACTAAGCTGGAATCTGCAAGCATTCAACTCAAAAAGAGAAGACAAGTAATATGGGATCTAAGTTAAATAAACAATCACGTATATGAGAGCCACTAAGCATTTTCAATATGGTCTTCTCGACCCCCAAAGGAAAGAAAAGAAAATAAAACTATTTACACGGGAAAGCTCCCAACAAGTAAGAAGAAGAACTAGAAACCTTTTTGGGTTTTCATTTTAATTTCTACTACAAGCATGGAAATTAAACTAACTATTTTTTTGGTTTTTTCTTAAGGTTTATCAAACACACAAGAAGAAAACTAGAAAGAGAAATTTAAACTAGCATGGATAATACAATGAAAGAGTATGAGCATTGACGACTAGTGTGTGAACATGAATGTAAAGTCGGTGAGAAATACGTACTCCCCCAAGCTTAGGCTTTTGGCCCAAGTTGGTCTAATACCAAGGACCACCTGGCTGATATTCGTAGTTGTAGCTGGGGTCGTACTGAGATGCAGTAGCAACCACCTCCTGAGCTGCGGCATGTTGGTGAGCTGCCTCTGCTCTCCTCTCGTGTCCAGCTGCTTCCTCCCTGGTGACAACATATCTTCCTTTTGCCTGATAATCAAAAAGGTGGGGAGCAGGAAGAGTAACATGGACGACGTTGCGTCTGTTATAGATTAGTCGATATTGGAGGAATTGTTCATTTCTCCTTAGAAATTGGTGATTGACCATAGATTCATAATCCAAATAAACAGGATGTATCAACATATCTCCCTCTCGTGGGGTTATACCAAGATAATTAGCCACACGGGTTGCATAAATTCCTCCAAATAAATCTCCATTTCTACTATTATTCTGCAACCTACGTGCAATTATTGCCCCCAAGTTATAACCTTTATATCCTAACACAACACTCTTGAGGACACACAGATCAGGGACACACATGTGAGATGCTTAATCTTTACCGTTAATGCATCTACCAATGAAGAGAGCAAAATAATGTATAGCAGGAAAATGAATGCTCCCTATGGTAGCTTGTGCTATATCCCTAGATTCCCCCACAGTAATACTAGCAAGGAATTCTCCAAACTCAGATTTGTGAGGATCATTAATATCACCCCATTGCGGAAGTTTGCAAGCAGTTGTAAAATCCTCTAGGTCCATGGTATAAGATGTATCATAAATATCAAATATGACACTAGGGGAATTACGCGTACGGTTTTATTTAAACCTCTGCACAAAGGAATCAGTCAATTGATAGTACTGAGGACACTTATCTTGTAAGAAGTCCTCCAGCTCAGCATTACGCACATACGCGTCAAATTCCTCCTTAAAGCCTGCTTCAACCATAAAAGCATCGGATGGCCACTCACAAGCTCGTACATCTGCGTCCCTCGGTAATTCAACATCTTGCTCACGTATAGCAATTCTGGGTCCTTTCTTTACCGAGGAACCACCTTGGTACATTCTCCTAGACATAATTCTTTTTCTGAAAAATTTCTGAAATTTTTGTAACTTCAATATAAAAGTGAATAAAACTAAACAAGATTGGTAGCAACTACTCCTACAAGTGCCTAGAGCCTATATCATGCATTGGAATTGCTTGGGACCTCATAAATTCAACATGCAAGCTCAAGAACATGGTCACCTATGCAGCAAAAATTTGCAATGAATAAAGCACTAGGACAAAAACTAATTGGACCAATGGAGGAGTCACATACCAAGCAACAAACTCCCAAAGTAGTTTTGTGAATGGAGCTTTGAGCAAGGACATCAAAAATCGCAGCAAAATGAGCTAGAACTCGTGCTTGAGCTGGATGGGGATTTTTTTGGGTAGAAGATGAAGTGTGTGGGTGCTAGCATAAGTGGAGGGGGGCCACCAGGGGCCCACAAGACAGGGGGCACGCCCAGGTGGGGTGGGCGCGCCCTCCACTCTCGTGGCCTGGTGATTGCCCCTCCTGCAGTGATTTCAGTGCCTAAAATCCTCAAATATTCCATAAAAAATCATACTAAATTTGCACGGCATTTGAAGAACTTTTATTTTGGGATATTTTTTAATGCACGGATAATTCAAAAAACAGACGGATAATACTATTTTTGCTTTATTTATTCTAAATAACAGAAAGTAAAAAGAGGGTACAGAAGGTTGTGCCTTCTAGTTTCATCCATCTCGTGATCATCAAAATGAATCCACTAACAAGGTTGATCAAGTCATGTTAACAAACTCATTCCGAATAACACGGAACCGGAGAAATTTTTGAATAACACTAAGTTACCTCAACGGGGATATGAAAATCCCCAACAATAAGAATATCATACTTTTTCTTGACAGTAGGGAGAGGAAATTCAAAACCTCCAATAATGATAGTTGGAACCTTTCCAATAGAATTGATGCTATGAACTTGAGATTGTTTCCTCGGAAAGTGTACCGTATGCTCATTACCATTAACATGAAAAGTGACATTGCCTTTGTTGCAATCAATAACAGCCCCTGTAGTGTTCAAAAAAGGTCTACCAAGGATAATCGACATACTATCGTCCTCGGGAATATCAAGAATAACAAAGTCCGTTAAGATAGTGACATTTGCAACCACAACAGGCACATCCTCACAAATACCGACATGTATAGCAGTTGATTTATCAGCCATTTGCAAAGATATTTAAGTAGGTGTCAACTTATTCAATTCAAGTCTACGATATAAAGATAGAGGCATAACACTAACACCGGCTCCAAGATCACATAAAGCAGTTCTAACACAATTTATTTTAATTGAGCATTGGTATAGTGGGTACCCTGGGATCTCCAAGTTTCTTTGGTATTCCACCCTTAAAAGTGTAATTAGCAAGCATGGTGGAAATTTCAGCTTCTGGTATCTTTCTTTTGTTTGTAATGATATCCTTCATATACTTAGCATAAGGATTTACTTTCAGCATATCAGTTAAGCGCATACGTAAGAAGATAGGTCTAATCATTTCAGCAAAGCGCTCAAAATCCTCATCATCCTCTGTCTTGGATGGTTTAGGAGGAAAGGGCATGGGTTTCTAAACCCATGGTTCTCTTTCTCTACCGCGCTTCCTAGCAGCAAAATCTCTCTTATCATAACGTTGATTCTTTGATTGTGGGTTATCAAGATCAACAGCGGGTTCAGTCTCTACATCATTGTTTTTGCTAGCTTGAGCATCAACATGAACATTATCATTGACATTATCACTAGGTTCATGTTCATCACCTGATTGTGTTTCAGCATCAGAAATAGAAATATCATTGGGATTCTTAGGTGTGTCTACAGTAGGTTCACTAGAAGCATGCAAAGTCCTATCATTTTTCTTTTTCTTCTTTTTAGAAGAACTAGGTGCCTCTAAATTGTTTCTCTGAGAATCTTGCTCGATTCTCTTAGGGTGGCCTTCAGGATACAAAGGTTCCTGAGTCATTTTACCAGTTCTAGTAGCCACTCTAACAGCAAAGTCATTTTTATTATTTAATTCATCAAGCAAATCATTTTGAGCTTTAAGTACTTGCTCAGCTTGAGTAGCAACCATAGAAGTACATTTGCTAATGAGTTTGAGTTCACCTTCAACTCTAGCCATGTTATCGCTCACGCGTCCTATCTCGAAAGCATTATTCTTTAACTCTCTACCAACATAAGCATTAAAACTTTCTTGTCTAGCCATAAAGTCATCAAATTCATCTAAGCATGGGCTATGAAATTTAGTAGAGGGGATTTCAACTTTATCATATCTATAGAGAGAATTTACCTTTACTACCTGTGTCGGGTTATCAAGACAATGTGGTTCTTCAACAGGCGGTATATTAAGACCATGCATTTCTTCAATAGGAGGTAAAATCTTAACATCTTCAGCTTTAATACCTTTTTCTTTCATTGATTTCTTTTCCTCTTGCATATCTTCAGGACTGAGAAATAAAACACCTCTCTTCTTCGGAGTGGGTTTAGGAATAGGCTCAGGAGTTGGCTCAATTGGTTCAGGAATTTCCTCAGGAATTGGCTCGGGAAGAGTCCAATTATTTTCATTAGTCAACATATTATTCAATAGCAATTCAGCTTCGTCGACTGATCTTTCCCTGAAAACACAACCAGCACAACTATCCAAGTAGTCCTTGGAAGCATCGGTTAGTCCATTATAAAAGATATCAAGTATTTCATTTTTCTTAAGAGGATGATCAGGCAAAGCATTAAGTAACCGGAGAAGCCTCCCCCAAGCTTGTGGGAGACTCTCTTCTTTGATTTGCACACAATTATATATTTCCCGCAAGGCAGCTTGTTTCTTATGAGCAGGGAAATATTTAGCAGAGAAGTAATAAATCATATCCTGGGGACTACGCACACAACCAGGAGCAAGAGAATTATACCAAGTCTTAGCATCACCCTTTAATGAGAACGGAAATATCTTAAGGATGTAATAATAGCGAGATTTACCATCATGAGTAAACAGGGTAGCTATATCATTCAACTTGGTAAGATGTGCCACAACAGTTTCAGATTCAAGGCCATAAAAAGGATCAGATTCAACTAAAGTAATAATCTTAGGATCAACAGAGAACTCATAATCCTTATCAGTAACACAGATAGGTGAAGTAGCAAAAGCAGGGTCAGGTTTCATTCTAGCATTAAGAGACTGCTGCTTCCATTTAGCTAATAATTTCCTAAGATCATATCTATCATTGCAAGCAAAGATAGCTCTAGCATCTTCTTCATTCATAACATAACCCTTAGGAACAACAGGCAATTCATAATCATTGGGAGAATTTTCATCATCACTATAATCAATAATAGCATCTTCAGTAATTTCATTCCCCCTAACTCTAGCAAGTTGTTCCTTACTAATAACAGAAGGAGAATCTAGTGCAGAGCTAGATGGCAGTTCCTTACCTCCCATTGTAGTTGAGGGCAAAATCTTGGTTCTGTCATCTTTCAAGTTCTTCATAGTGATCAACAGATATAAATCCCAAGTGACTCATAGAATAGAGCTATACTCCCCGGCAACGGCGCCAGAAATTAGTCTTGATAACCCACAAGTGTAGGGGATCGCAACAGCTTTCGAGGGTAAAGTATTCAACCCAAATTTATTGATTCGACACAAGGGGAGCCAAAGAATATTATTCAGTATTAGCAGTTGAGTTGTCAATTCAACCACACCTGGATAACTTAGTATCTGCAGCAAAGTATTTAGTAGCAAAGAAGTATGACAATAAAGGTAACGGTAGCAAAAGTAATGTTTTTGGGTTTTGTAGTAGTTGTAATAGTAGCAACGGAAAAGTAAATAAGCAAAGAACAATATGTGAAAAGCTCGTAGGCAATGGATCAGTGATGGATAATTATGCCGGATGCGATTCCTCATGTAATAGCTATAACATAGGGTGACACAGAACTAGCTCCAATTCATCAATGTAATGTAGGCATGTATTCCGTAAATAGTCATATGTGCTTATGGAAAAGAACTTGTATGACATCTTTTGTCCTACCCTCCCGTGGCAGTGGGGTCCTAGTGGAAACTAAGGGATATTAAGGCCTCCTTTTAATAGAGAACCGGAACAAAGCATTAGCACATAGTGAATACATGAACTCCTCAAACTACGGTCATCACCGAGAAGTATCCCGATTATTGTCACTTCGGGGTTGTCAGATCATAACACATAATAGGTGACTATAGACTTGCAAGATAGGATCAAGAACACACATATATTCATGAAAACATAATAGGTTCATATATGAAATCATGGCACTCGGGCCCTAGTGATAAGCATTAAGCATAGCAAAGTCATAGCAACATCAATCTCAGAACATTTTGGATACTAGGGATCAAACCCTAACAAAAATAACTTGATTACATGGTAAATCTCATCCAACCCATCACCGTCCAGCAAGCCTACGATGGAATTACTCATGCACGGCGGTGAGCATCATGAAATTGGTGATGGAGGATGGTTGATGATGACGATGGCGACGAATCACCCTCTCCGGAGCCCCGAACGGACTCCAGACCAGCCTCCCCGAGAGAGATTAGGGTTTGGCGGCGGCTCCATGTCGTAAAACGCGATGAAACTTTCTCTCTGATATTTTTCTCCCCGAACGTGAATATATGGAGTTGGAGTTGAGGTCGGTGGAGGTCCAGGGGGCCCACGAGACAGGGGCGCGCCCAGGGGGAGGGGGCGCGCCCCCACCCTCGTGGATAGGGTGTGGGCCCCCTGGTCTTGATTCTTTCGCCAGTATTTTCTATATTTTCCGAAAAGTGCCTCCGCGGATTTTCAGGACATTCCGAGAACTTTTCTTTTCTACACATAAAACAACATCATGGCAGTTCTGCTGAAAACAGCGTCAGTCTGGGTTAGTTTCATTCAAATCATGCAAGTTAGAGTCCAAAACAAGGGCAAAAGTGTTTGGAAAAGTAGATACGTTGAATACGTATCACTCTCCATGACGAGGAGGGAGTAGTTCACCCTCAGGGATGAGGGTATGTTCCAGTAGCTATGTGTTTGATCTCTCTCTCTCTCTCTCTCTCGTGTTCTTGAGGTGATACGATCTTGATGTATCACGAGCTTTGCTATTATAGTTCGATCTTATGATGTTTCTCCCCCTCTACTCTCTTGTAATGGATTGAGTTTTCCCTTTGAAGTTATCTTATCGGATTGAGTCTTTAAGGATTTGAGAACACTTGATGTATGTCTTGCCGTGCTTATCTGTGGTGACAATGGGATATTCATGTGATCTACTTGATGTATGTTTTGGTGATCAACTTGCGGGTTCAATGAACTTATGCATAGGGGTTGGCACACGTTTTCGTCTTGACTCTCCGGTAGTAACTTTGGGACACTCTTTGAAGTACTTTGTGTTGGTTGAATAGATGAATCTGAGATTGTGTGATGCATATTGTATAATCATGCCCACGGATACTTGAGGTGACATTGGAGTATCTAGGTGACATTAGGGTTTTGGTTGATTTTTTTCTTAAGGTGTTATTCTAGTACGAACTCTATGATAGATCAAACGGAAGAATAGCTTCGTGTTATTTTACTACGGACTCTTGAATAGATCGATCAGAAAGGATAACTTTGAGGTGGTTTCGTACCCTACCATAATCTCTTCGTTTGTTCTCCGCTATTAGTGACTTTGGAGTGACTCTTTGTTGCATTTTGAGGGATATTTATATGATCCAAGTATGTTATTATTGTTGAGAGAACTTGCACTAGTGACAGAATGAACCCTAGGCCTTGTTTCCTAGCATTGCAATACCGTTTGTGCTCACTTTTATCATTAGGTACCTTGCGGTTTTTATAATTTCAGATTACGAAAACCTATATCTATCATCCATATTGCACTTGTATCACCATCTCTTCGCCGAACTAGTGCACCTATACAATTTACCATTGTATTGGGTGTGTTGGGGACACAAGAGACTCTTTGTTATTTAGTTGCAGGGTTGCTTGAGAGAGACCATCTTCATCCTACGCCTCCCACGGATTGATAAACCTTAGGTCATCCACTTGAGGGAAATTTGCTACTGTCGTACAAACCTCTGCACTTGGAGGCCCAACAACGTCTACAAGAAGAAGGTTGTGTAGTAGACATCACCCATCTTGAGTGGCTCGGATGTAGGCATCACCCGAGCTGAAGGCACTAAAAGCCTCTTCTGAAAAACCAGCGTCGCGGAGCGCGGCCCGCCGGCGCCGATGATTTATGGCGCTCTCCACTTCAGAATTTGTAATGGACATTCTATCCGAATCCTATGTATGAGGACAGTCCGGTGTCACTTTCGTGCTGGCCTCCGTCCTCGAGACCGGGTCCGGAATCCGGCTAGTAGAGGCACGGTTAGCAGGATCCCCGGACATAGTCCAGCGGATGTTCTTTCTACTAAAACACAACGGATAGTGTCATACTTTAAGATGACAACCACAAAGCGTGTTTAACACCATACCTCCTTGATGGAGGCTCTGCCATGTTTCTGTTCGCCTTTCTTTTTGAAGGCCTACCCGGCACGGGCGCCCATGGTTGGCGAGTCGCCTCGGGTTCAGCTTGGCGCGCCGATCGTTTTCCCTTTAGAGCATAAGAATTGTGCGGAGGGTAAGACAGAGGGAGTAAATCCTTTCCGAAAGATAAGTCTCTTGTTTACTTACATGCGATGCAGGGAGGAGGCCGGGATAGTCAGAATGATAGCCACTTCTGTGTCGTCATAGCTCGCCTGGTGAAACACCCCTTCCACGAGCTCCACGAATATATCCGGATCCTTTTCGAATCCGGGGTCAAGGGCCCGGTTATGGTCCTCCGTCTGTAGTGTCGGGCTATGGAACTCCCTGGTTATTTTCCACCATTGTTGTTAGAAATGGACGGAGTAAATACTTGTGAAAAGAAAAGACTCGGGGAATGAATAGAGTAGAGTGATGGATGGCAGCTCACCCAGCTGGGAGGGTTGCATGTTGAAAATCCATCCTGTGTCTTAATGCGGGTGAACTCCTCTCTTTCCCCCTTGTACAAATTGGACAGTATTTCCACCAGAGCAGTGGTGGAGTCCGGACCCTTCCGGCTGCAGCGGGTGGCATCGTCTTCTCCATTGATGTGCCACATGGGATGCCCTCGGTATGAAGGAAATATGCCCTAGAGGCAATAATAAAGTTATTATTTATTTCCTCATATCATGATAAATGTTTATTATTCATGCTAGAATTGCATTAACCGGAAACATGATACATGTGTGAATACATAGACAAACATAACGTCACTAGTATGCCTCTACTTGACTAGCTCATTAATCAAAGATGGTTATGTTTCCTAACCATAGAAATGTGTTGTCATTTGATTAATGGGATCACATCATTAGGTGTCTCCGAAGGTACATGTTGGGTTGGCGTATTTCGAGATTAGGTTTTGTCACTCCGATTGTCGGAGAGGTATCTCTGGGCCCTCTCGGTAATGCACATCACTATAAGCCTTGCAAGCAATGTAGCTAATGAGTTAGTTACAGAATGATGCATTACGTAACGAGTAAAGAGACTTGCCGGTAACGAGATTGAACTAGGTATTGGATACCGACGATCGAATCTCGGGCAAGTAACATACCTATGACAAAGGGAACGACGTATGTTGTTATGCGGTTTGACCGATAAAGATCTTCGTAGAATATGTAGGGGCCAATATGAGCATCCAGGTTCCGCTATTGGTTATTGACCGAGAATAGTTCTAGGTCATGTCTACATAGTTCTCGAACCCGTAGGGTCCGCATGCTTAACATTACGATGACAGTTTTATTATGAGTTTATAAGTTTTGATGTACCGAAGGTTGTTCGGAGTCCCGGATGTGATCACGGACATGACGAGGAGTCTCGAAATGATCGGTACATAAAGATTGATATATTTGAAGCCTATATTTGGATATCGGAATGGTTCCGGGTAAAATCGGGATTTTACCGGAGCACCGGGGGGTTACCGGAACCCTCCCGGGGGTTATTGGGCCTTCATGGGCCCTAAGGGAGAAGAGGAGAGGAGGCAAGAGGGGGGCGGCGCCCCCCCTTTCCTTCCCCTCTTCCTCCTCCTTCCCCCTTTCTCCTTCTCCAACTAGGTAAGAAGGGAGTCCTACTCCCGGTGGGAGTAGGACTCCCCCTTGGCGCGCCCTCCTTGGCCGGCCGCCCCCTCCCCCTTGGCTCCTTTATATACGGGGGCAAGGGGGCACCTCTAGACACACAAGTTGATCTTCATGATCGTTCCTTAGCCGTGTGCGGTGCCCCCCTCCACCATATTCCACCTCGGTCATATCGTTGCGGTGCTTAGGCGAAGCCCTGCGTCGGTAGAACATCATCATCGTCACCACGCCGTCGTGCTGACGGAACTCATCCCCAAAACCCTGCTGGATCGGAGTCCGGGGATCGTCATCGAGCTGAATGTGTGCTGAACTCGGAGGTGACGTATGTTCGGTGCTTGGATCGGTCGGATCGTGAAGACGTACGACTACATCAACCGCGTTGTCATAACGCTTCCGCTTACGGTCTACGAGGGTACGTGGACAACACTCTCCCCTCTCGTTTCTATGCATCACCATGATCTTGTGTGTGCGTAGGAAATTTTTTGAAATTACTACGTTCCCCAATAGTGGCATCCAAGCCTAGGTTTTATGCGTTGATGTTATATGCATGAGTAGAACACAAGTGAGTTGTGGGCGATACAAGTCATACTGCTTACCAGCATGTCATACTTTGGTTTGGCGGTATTGTTGGATGAAGCGGCCCGGACCGACATTATGCGTACGCTTACGCGAGACTGGTTTTACCACCGTGCTTTGCACACAGGTGACTAGCGGGTGTCTGTTTCTCCAACTTTAGTTGAACCTAGTGTGGCTACGCCCGATCCTTGCGAAGGTTAAAACAGCACTAACTTGACGAACTATCGTTGTGGTTTTGATGCGTAGGTAAGAACGGTTCTTGCTCAGCCCGTAGCAGCCACGTAAAATTTGCAACAACAAAGTAGAAGACGTCTAACTTGTTTTTGCAGGGCATGTTGTGATGTGATATGGTCAAGACGTGATGCTATATTTTATTGTATGAGATGATCATGTTTTGTAACTGGCAGGAGCCATATGGTTGTCGCTTTATTGTATGAAATGCAAACGCCCTGTAATTGCTTTACTTTATCACTAAGCGGTAGCGATAGTCGTAGAAGCAATAGATGGCGTAACGACAACGATGCTACGATGGAGATCAAGGTGTTGCGCCGGTGACGATAGTGATCACGACGGTGCTTCGGAGATGGAGATCACAAGCACAAGATGATGATGGCCATATCATATCACTTATATTGATTGCATGTGATGTTTATCGTTTATGCACCTTATCTTGCTTTGATTGATGGTAGCATTTTAAGATGATCTCTCACTAAAAATTATCAAGAAGTGTTCTCCCTGAGTATGCACCGTTGCGAAAGTTCTTCGTGCTGAGACACCACGTGATGATCGGGTGTGATAGGCTCTACGTTCAAATACAACGGGTGCAAAACAGTTGCACACGCGGAATACTCAGGTTAAACTTGACGAGCCTAGCATATAACAGATATGGCCTCGGAACACGGAGACCGAAAGGTCGAACGTGAATCATATAGTAGATATGATCAACATAGTGATGTTCACCATTGAAACTACTCCATCTCACATGATGATCGGACATGGTTTAGTTGATTTGGATCACGTGATCACTTAGATGACTAGAGAGATGTCAGTCTAAGTGAGAGTTCTTAAGTAATATGATTAATTGAACCTAAATTTATCATGAACTTAGTACCTGATAGTATTTTGCTTGTCTATGTTTGTTGTAGATAGATGGATCGTGTTGTTGTTCCGTTGAATTTTAATGCGTTCCTTGAGAAAGCAAAGTTGAAAGATGATGGTAGCAATTACACGGACTAGGTCCGTAACCTGAGGATTATCCTCATTGCTGCACAGAAGAATTACATCCTGAAAGCACCGCTGGGTGCCAGGCCTGCTGCTGATGCAACTGACAACGTTAAGAATGTCTGGCAGAGCAAAGCTGATGACTACTCGATAGTTCAGTGTGCCATGCTTTACGGCTTAGAACCGGGTCTTCAACAACGTTTTGAATGTCATGGAGCATATGAGATGTTCCAGGAGTTGAAGTTAATATTTCAAACAAATGCCCGAATTGAGAGATATGAAGTCTCCAATAAGTTCTATAGCTGCAAGATGGAGAAGAATAGTTCTGTCAGTGAACACATACTCAAAATGTCTGGGTATAATAATCACTTGATTCAACTGGGAGTTAATCTTCCTGATGATAGTGTCATTGACAGAATTCTTCAATCACTGCCACCAAGCTACAAGAGCTTCGTGATGAACTATAATATGCAAGGGATGGACAAGACTATTCCCAAGCTCTTCGCAATAAAGTTATTATTTATTTCCTCATATCATGATAAATGTTTATTATTCATCCTAGAATTGTATTAACCGGAAACATGATACATGTGTGAATACATAGACAAACATAACGTCACTAGTATGCCTCTACTTGACTAGCTCATTAATCAAAGATGGTTATGTTTCCTAACCATAGACATGTGTTGTCATTTGATTAATGGGATCACATCATTAGGAGAATGATGTGATTGACATGACCCATTCCGTTAGCCTAGCACTTGATTGTTTAGTATGATGCTATTGCTTTCTTCATGACTTATACATGTTCCTGTAACTATGAGAGTATGCAACTCCCGTTTACTAGAGGAACACTTTGTGTGCTACCAAACGTCACAACGTAACTGGGTGATTATAAAGGAGCTCTACAGGTGTCTCCGAAGGAACATGTTGGGTTGGCGTATTTCGAGATTAGGTTTCGTCACTCCGATTGTCGGAGAGGTATCTCTGGGCCCTCTCGGTAATGCACATCACTATAAGCCTTGCAAGCAATGTAGCTAATGAGTTAGTTACGGAATGATGCATTACGTAACAAGTAAAGAGACTTGCCGGTAACGAGATTGAACTAGGTATTGGATACCGACGATCGAATCTCGGGCAAGTAACATACCGATGACAAAGGGAACGACGTATGTTGTTATGCGGTTTGACCGATAAAGATCTTCGTAGAATATGTAGGAGCCAATATGAGCATCCAGGTTCCGCTATTGGTTATTGACCGAGAATAGTTCTAGGTCATGTCTACATAGTTCTCGAACCCGTAGGGTCCGCACGCTTAACATTACGATGACAGTTTTATTATGAGTTTATAAGTTTTGATGTACCGAAGGTTGTTTGAAGTCCCGGATGTGATCACGGACATGACGAGGAGTCTCGAAATGGTTGAGACATAAAGATTGATATATTGGAAGCCTATATTTGGATATCGGAATGGTTCCAGGTAAAATCGGGATTTTACTGAAGCACCGGGGGGTTACCGGAACCCTCCCGGGGGTTATTTGGCCTTCATGGGCCCGAAGGGAGAAGAGGAGAGGAGGCAAGAGGTGGGCTGCGCCCCCTCCCCTCCCTAGTCCGAATAGGACAAGGAGAGGGGGGCAGCGCCCCCCCTTTCCTTCCCATCTTCCTCCTCCTTCCCCCTTTCTCCTTCTCCAACTAGGAAAGAAGGGAGTCCTACTCCCGGTGGGAGTAGGACTCCCCCTTGGCGCGCCCTCCTTGGCTGGCCGCCCCCTCCCCCTTGGCTCCTTTATATACGGGGGCAAGGGGGCACCTCTAAACACACAAGTTGATCTTCGTGATCGTTCCTTAGCCGTGTGCGGTGCCCCCCTCCACCATATTCCACCTCGGTCATATCGTTGTGGTCCTTAGGCGAAGCCCTGCGTCGGTAGAACATCATCATCGTCACCACGCCGTCGTGCTGACAGAACTCATCCCCGAAACCCTGCTGGATCGGAGTCCAGGGATCGTCATCGAGCTGAACGTGTGCTGAACTCGGAGGTGCCGTACGTTCGGTGCTTGGATCGGTCGGATCGTGAAGACGTACGACTACATCAACCGCGTTGTCATAACGCTTCCGCTTACGGTCTACGAGGGTACGTGGACAACACTCTCCCCTCTCGTTGCTATGCATCACTATGATCTTGCGTGTGCGTAGGAAATTTTTTGAAATTACTTCGTTCCTCAACACGGTATTGGAGTGGCCGAACCCCCCGCATTATGGATATCGCCATAACCTCGACTATTGGTAATTCGGACTGAGCAAGCATTCTTATCTTGCTCATCAACTGAAGGACCTCCCTGCTATCTTCCTCTCTAAGGCTCCGGGGACACCAGTTGAGTCGTTTTCTCAGCGGAGCATTTGTAAACTCAGGAAGACCCATTCAGATTGGGTCGGGGAGGGAGACATCCTCAATATAAAACCACTCGGAAGGCCATTCTTCAGATACCTTCTTCGGTGTGCCGGATAAGTATCCGGTCCTGGCGATGCGCCACATCTCGGCTTCGCCCACTTGGAATATTGATCCCCCTTGATTACGGGGGACGAGGCAGAACAACTTCTTCCATAGCTCGAAATTGGCTTCGCAGCCCAGAAATAGCTCACAAAGAGCGACGTAACCTGCAATGTGCCGTATGGAGGCAGGTGTGAAGTTCTGCAGCTGGAGGTCGTAGAAATCCAGAAGCCCGCGGAGGAACGGACGGATTGCAAATCCAACACCCCTGAGTAAGTAGGAAACAAGGCATACTCGCTCCCCCTGGATGGGTTGGGAAAGTTCTCCCCTTGCTCCCCGCCATCGAAGGAAGCCAATCCAGCTCGAACGGGGACTAGATATGCAGGAGGTAGAAACCCTTGGGTCTGCAACTTCACTAATCGATCGTGGGATACGGTACACTTCTCCCAATCGCCCGGCTTGGTGTTGCGAGAGCGGGAGGAAGAGCTGCGAGCGCCGGCCATGCTGGAGTGGTTTTTTTGGGCGCGCTCTGATGATTCGTCGCTTGGGGAAGATGGTGTGGATTGGATCTGAAGATCCCCGTCTCTTTAATAGACAATTTGTTTACAAGGTAAGGGTGGCGAATGTAAAAATGCCCCCACTTCTCGCATCCGTTCGACACGTGGAGGCTGAGACTATTAAGGTGCGGAAGCCGAGGAGCGTAACACTAAACGGGGAGTCGGACACTGCTATTTACAACAGGTACTCTGAAGAGTTCGGAGAAGGAACCCGCCTTGCAATGCCGAAGACAATCTGTGCGCCAGACTCATCGTCATTGAAGCCTGGTTCGGGGGCTACTGAGGGAGTCCTGGATTAAGGGGTCCTCGGACAGCCGGACTATATGCATATGTCGGACTGTTGGACTATGAAGATAGAAGATAGAAGACTCCGTCCCGTGTCCGGATGGGACTCTCCTTTGCGTTGAAGGCAAGCTTGGCAGTTAGCATATGAAGATTCCTTTCTCTGAAACCGACTTGTGTAACCCTAGCCCCCTCCGGTGTCTATATAAACAGGAGGGTTTAGTCCATAGGACAACAACAATCATAATCATAGGCTAGCTTCTAGGGTTTAGCCTCTACGATCTCGTGGTAGATCAACTCTTGTAATACTCATATCATCAAGATCAATCAAGCAGGAAGTAGGGTATTACCTCCATCGAAAGGGCCCAAACCTGGGTAAACACTGTGTCCCCCGCCTCCTGTTACCATTAGCCTTAGACGCATAGTCCGGGACCCTCTACCCGAGATCCGCCGGTTTTGACACCGACAAATACCCCCATGCCTACTAGTGGACATCTTGACTTGACAAAGGATGGCGAACCGGTTGACCAAAAGGTTTACCGCTCTATGATTGGTTCATTGTTATATCTATGTGCCTCCCGTCCTGATATCATGCTAAGTGTGTGCATGTGTGCACGATATCAAGTGCCCCCCCCAAAGAATGTCATCTTAAGGCTGTGAAAAGGATAGTGAGATACTTAATTCATACACCAAATTTTGGCATTTGGTATCCTAAGAGGTCTTGTTTTGATCTTGTTGGCTACTCCGACTCAGACTATGCTGGTGACAAGATTGATAGAAAGTCCACTTTGGGTATTTGTCAATTTCTTGGTAGATCTCTTGTGTCTGGGTCCCCCAAGAAACAAACTCGGTATCCTTATCCACCGCCGAAGCGGAATACATTGCTACCGGTTCATGTTGTGCTCAATTACTTTGGATGACCCAAACTCCTAAAGATTATGGGATATATGTGAAACATGTTCCATTGCTTTGTGACAATGAGAGTGCTATTAAGATTGCTCATAATCCTATGCAACATTCTCGAACTAAGCATATTGAAGTTCATCATCATTTCATTCGAGATCATGTTACTAGGGGAGATATCAAACTTAAGCATGTTCGTACGATAAGCAATTGGCGGATATATTCACCAAACCACTTGATGAGAAAGTGTTCTGCCGCTTGAGAGGTGAATTGAACATCATTGATGCCTCAAACTTGGAGTAGAAACTCCATGTGGATGCATGTAAGGCATGAGCCTTACGATGACTAATCCTTGATGTTTCTCTTGTGATGATGATCATATGTCTTGGATATACTTGTTTGCATGCTATCTAACCGTTGTAGGTACTTGGATAAGCCCAACTCTATGAGATTGCAACTTAATCACATTCTAAGCCATCTCTACATCTCCAAGTCTCTACAATATGGTGGTTGAAGATAAAGAAGCACGAATCCTTTCAATATATCCTTTGACAATTTCTTTACATCAAATTTCATGATTGTCATTTTGGATACACAAGTGCTCTTCCTTGCAAGACTAACCCGTGTAGGTAGATGAACTTCAACTACAAGTGGTGCTCCCAACTCTTGATGAACTACACCAACTTTGAGCATCCTACACAAGTTCAACTACATGATTAAGATCAACATCACCACCAAAGGTATGTCATTCCATCTTAGAGAAGCTTTACCCCAAGACATGGGCCAAAGCAACTCAACAAGATGAGAATACATCAAAATGCTTAAACGAAAAATGGCAACCCCATTTTGAGCTTAAACGATGAGTATGACCTATGATCAAGTGTCTTCACTTGACTCCTAAGTCAATATAGTCTAACATAAGTGACTTTGTCGCCGACCAATTCTAGATGAAGTTCTCTTTTGTTTCTCTGTGTTCTTGCATTAGTTTCTTTCATGTATTTCCCCTTTTCAAAAAAAACTTCATCTAGATTTCTTTTCTTTTCTCTGTTTTGTTCTGCATTCCCTGCATCCAATTCATTGCAAACTCTTCAGTTAATTCCTTGCATACCCTTGTGAGATCTTATTTGTCTAAGTGAGCTGAGGTGACAATTGTTTTCTCTCTGGGTTGAACTCGGCCTCACCAGTTTGTTTCCTTCGGCTAAACCGAACCATCCTCGGTGCCACCGAAAATAACAACTCGGTTTTACCGATTTCAATGATGAGAAAAATACTTTTTCATTTGCATCCTGCATATTTGTCCTATCTCCACTCAATAATACTTGTCCTCTACGAGCATCCTATATTACATGTTGCTTTGTAATGTGACTCAAGGACCAAACCTACTTGACTCATGCTCTGGAAGACTCCTTCTTGGAAATTGATGTCAAAGGGGGAGAGAGAGCACATCAAAGATTATCATATAAGAGAGAATTCTCACCTAAAAGCTTCTCCTGACGCTTCTTGTTCTTAAGAGGAAAGTGGTCTCATGTCTTCAAGAGGGGAAATACATGATAGTATGTGTTGTGATTATTTTGATCTGATTTTCTTGTTTGCTCTGATTTTCTTACCCTATCTTCTCCCGTTATCCAATGTCAAATTCAGGGGGAGAGAGCTCAGTCCTAAGGGAAGAAAATCCTTTGAATTCATTGCATATCTTTATTCTTGGGGACATGTCTATCACCAAATAGAGTACCTAGTACTCACCCTCAACATGTCATCCCAATCTTGGTATTCTTGTGATCTCCTATTCTTGCTCTGTCTAGTAGATGTTCTTGTGTTATCTAACCTTGTTTACTAAGGTTTGTGTCTTCCAAAGCCAGTTCAAGACCACAAGGTAAGTATATGCATCACACTCATGTGCATGAAGATCTCTTGTTGTGGTATATATTGTTTTCGAGAGAGATTCATGAACATGAAGGTATATTTCCATTATCTACAACATTTGCTCTAATGCATATAGCCAAGACACATGTAACTCATTGCTTGCTCTGTCATGTTTATGCATTCTCATACTCTTATGATCTATCTTCACATGATTGCATACATGTAGGGGGAGCTAATGCATGTTGCATGTCTTTCCAAAGCTTCACTTGCTATTTTCTTCATATCTTTATGTTAAGCTTTGATGTAGGTTGTCATCAATTATCACAAAGGGGAAGATTGAAACCACAAGTGCTCCCTGGGTGATTTTGGTAATTAATGTCAACATATCTCTTGTTGCACTAATATTTCTACATAGTATATTTCATATAAGTTCAACATTGGAGTGGCATGGACAAGAGGATGTGGAACCCCTTCAAGATGCTAACGACAAACATTAGCAGAAGTTCAAGACTCTACATTTTCATTTTAGTGATCCAACATCACATTGAGTCCATAGGAAAGCCAATACTATTAAAAGGGGATGAGGTGTTGTTTAATGGCTTGCTTGCGCAAAATGCTTAGTGATATGCTTCAAAACCCTCAGCCACTTTCTCATTTCCATATGTCCTAAACCTAAAAGTCAAACTCGGCCCCACCGATTTGATCTATCTGGCGCCATCGAGTTCATTTGACATAGCCACTGCCAAACCCTAATCAGTTCAGTCTCACTGATGGGATCTCGGTCTCAACGAGATGGGCTTGCAAACTCCCTGTCGTGGAATAGTCACGGCAGATGTCCTAGCGTAAGGACTTAGTCGAGGAGACATCGTAACTAGGTTAGCTTAAAGGGGTTAAACGGGACAAAGGACACATGAGTTTATACTGGTTCGGCCCCTTGCGGTGAAGGTAAAGGCCTATATCTCGATTACCAGGGAGAGAATCCGCTTGACCTAGCTTTCGATCTGTTGTTTCTTGCCCTGAACCGCCGTCGGGTCATCCCTTTATATACACATGTTGACACCCAGTGGCTCATGGAGTCCCGGCCGGCTCATAGACAACGTGTCCGGCTCGGTGACTAACTATAAATGCCTTACAATACAAGTCTTACACATATGGCGGTTTACTCCTATGGGCCTTAAGTCGCCCTTGGGCCTTGGGCTCTCGCCTGTGAACCGCCATCTTCGATATCCCCATGGGCTTCACATCATGAATCGCCATAGATATCCCCATGGGAGGGTCATACCTAATAGTTATATCCCCAACATTAGGCCCCAGGTTGATTTGAACTGGTTCATGTCAGTCTTCAACACTTAGAAAAAATCTTCCCTTCTCATTTGTGCGAGAACTCATAGCCCTCCATGACGTCATCTCCTGGGCTTGTGGTAACCCGCCATGATGTCACCTGCCATTAATTTACACAATATCCAATATATCTTAACGAATCCTTATCTTTAATAGCCGTCCCGAGAGTCGAGGCGCCCGAGTAGCTGGATAACCATTCTTTGGTCTCCTCATTTTTTGCACCCACTTATTAACCTTCTCCTTATAAATAGGGTTGAACCTCCCTTATGTCATTCTCCCCCTTCTCCTTCTCGTATTCCTCCTCTCGTGACTCATCTGCCACTTCGAGCCCGCCGCCGCCGTGAAGCTCACCATTCTCCTCACCCTTGGCCACTGCATCAACCTGAACGGTACTAGAGAACGCTGGCGCTCCACCGCAGTTCATCTGCCTCTGTAAGTGTTGCTCCTCCTATGCTCCAGATCGCATTAGGGCTTTTGTAGTTCTTCAAGTTCTTCGTAGTTTCTTCGTCGTTCTTCTAGACAGCCGTTGTTTTAGATCCGAATATGTCTATTAGGATGCGCGGAACCTGTTTCCATTCCTTTTGTTATCTCAAAGCTTGCTTCTCAGATGTATAAATCTCGCCCTTGTGCTAGTTCCTCTGCTGCTGCAATGCTTTAGGTTTTGATTTATTTTCTTTTCTCACACAGTGTCAGATCCAAATCACCTGCTACCATCTGTAAAAACTTGTTTTTCCAATACTTAGCAGATTTACTCCTGATACATACTAATCTGGTCATGGCGGCTTACACCACTAGTTGTAGCTAGATTCGACACTCTAGCAGGCTTCACTCTTGATGGATATCGATCGGTTCATGGTGGCTTACATAACCCGCTGTAGCTAGTCATATACCATTAGACCCCTTTTTAAGCCGCCATTCTGAATATGTGTTGTAGTACTTTTCCTTCAGCTTAATTTAAACTGGCAAACTTGTTCTTTTTCTTTTTAGGCTTCTTTATTCACAATGTCCCCGAAGACATCCACTCCATGTAACTGGGTTCCCTCCATTGTTACTAAGAACACACTCCAGGACTTTGTGAAAACTCGCTATTTGCCAGAGAAGATTGTCATGCATTATCGCGCCCCCAAGCCGGAAGAAGAGAAACCTCAGTCGAAGGATGACGAAATCATTGTCTTCACTGATCACATGAACCGGGGCTTCTCACCGCCCGTCTCTAAATTCTTCCAAGACGTTCTGCACTTTTTTGATCTTCATCCTCAAGACATCGAACCCAATTCTGTGTCAAACATATGCAATTTTCAAGTTTTCTGTGCGGTGTACCTTCAAGAGGAGCCCGGTGTGGAACTGTTCAGGGAATATTTTTATTTGAACCTCCAAAACGAGTACTCAAACGGACCCAGCCTGGAACTTGGCGGCATCTCAATTCAGCGAAGGAGAGATTCTATCTTCCCCTATGCTCGCCTGTTGAGTCATCCCAAGGATTGGAACCAGACATGGTTCTATTGTCAGGACACCTCCCCGGCTGACGAGAACCAACTGCCCGGCTTTCACGCCCTGCGTCTTGACTCAAAACATCCTCTGCCTGACAAGCTGACCACTATTGAATGCAAAAAACTCGCCCCCACCATCGCCAAGGTCAAGGCTCTGTTGGGAAACGGCTTAAATGTCATTGACTTGGTTCGATGCTGGGTTGCTTGGCGGATCATACCATTGAGTCACTGAACCGGCTTAATGTGTACTTACACAGGCAATAAAAAGGATCCACTGTGCCATAGCTCCGTGCGTTTAACTGACGATGCCATCAATGAAATGACGAAGTCTCTTTTGAACGAAGACCCGGCAGACTGCAGCAAAGTGGGCCTAGAACCTTTCTGCACATCTTACCCGCCACCAAAGGTGAGTCTTTAAATTACTTACCTTACCTTCATCCTTTAAATACTTTTTTTAACTCAACTTTGATGAGTAGCACAGGATGACGATGATTTTTAGAAGAAATCATATGATCATGAAGCTGCCAAGAGGGCCAGGAAAGCCAAGAAAGACGCCAAGAGAACCGCCAAAAAGAAAGGGAAGAAATCCAGTACTGCCGAGCTATTTGAACTGAACGACAGCTCTGAGTTGGAGGTAGCCCTTGATTCCCTTGGCTCCTTTTTCAACCATCTTATTGACATTAATTATCATCAGGACGACACAGGGGCCAGCCAAGCAATCAAAGAAGAGGTAACTATCATTTCCTCTGACTCTGAGCCAAGACAGAAAATTCGAAGAGTAACCCAGAAAGTAAGCTTTTCACACCCCTTAGCTCATCTGGATCCTCACTTTCTTTTGAAGCAACAGTAGCATGAGAGCCGGCGATGGACTCGGACTAGCAGAAGCGAAGAATTATCTTCTGGCTTACCAAACACTTGAAAGAAACGTCGAAACGAGGTCATCCCTGATTTAAACTCTTTTTATCCTCTAGCGGGTCTCATCCGCCAACCACTTAATTCTTCCGACTCAAATTATCAGGAGATATCTCGTTCCACCTCCGGCGATTCATCTCAGTCTCACCTGTCGCCTTTCAAGACTGCTCCCGGGTAATAACAATTACTTATTATTTGCTCATTATGCTCCTTTATACTTATACTGACCTCTCATGACTCATGCAGTGGAAAAGCCAAGCCTAGCAAGAAGGCAAAGGCGAGTAAGCCGGCCGAAGACCCGAAAGTCAATGAGCCGGAGCAACAAATCCCAGTGCCTGAGACCTCCGCACCTCAACCGTCAGAACCGGTTGTTGACGTTCCACCTATGACTCCTGACCCTTCTATCGATCAAGCAAATGATGATCCTTTGAACACTAAAGCATCAAACCCAGTTAAAACGGCTGAGACACATGATGATGATGTGGTGATTATGAACACCAGCTTTAGAGAGCCGGGAAGGCCTACTATCTTGGCCAAGCACTCTGCCAAGGAAGAATACACTGAACGGCGAAAAGTGAGATTTGACATTGCCGACTACTCCCAATTGAGCATTGGTGAAGTATACTTTGGCTATCTTAATCAAGTGCACACCAGCCATGATCTTGAAGTTGACATGGTGAAGAAGATGCACCAAAAATTTGAGGTATGAACTCCGTTGTGCACATCCTGTCAGCCCCCAAGTCTACTGTTTATGATGGAAGTGAATATGTTGTAGACTTAGATTAACCATGAGCATCAATAATATCCTTTGATAGAATCCTTCAAAATCCGGCTTAAATCATCCGGGTTAAAGCAGATCTGTAATGATTAACATTGTGTAGCCCTCATGACCCTTCTGTGGCCGTTTGTGGCACAACCGGGTCATCATGAAGTAATAATAATAATGAAAGCAATATGACTTAGCCCCCAAGCGCCAAGTGGTCTTGCTTGCAAAGTGCTTGGGACTTATTCATATGAACCATTGCGTGAGTAAAAAAAAATTGGCAAGCATTAGCCCCCAAGTGCCAAGTACTCTTGCTTGTAAAGTGCTTGGGACTTCATTTCTGTAATCCAAATCTGACCATGACTTTGAACCGGTGTATGTACAGGCCACCACTGCTCAACTTCAATTAGAGCTGTCTGATGTGAAGACTCATCTGGAGATGCAAGAATCAGAGACCCGGAAGGCGGACTCAAAATTCCAATTCAGCGTGACTGAAACTGAAAAACTGAAGACCAACTTTGAAGTTGAAAAAAATGCATGTGCTGGAGAGAAGACTACCTTGATATAGCGGGCTGAGAAGGCGGAGGCGGCTCTTGAGGAGGTGACCACTGAACTGACCGGCTTAAAACACCATGCGTCTCAGATGGTTTCTGCTATCTTTGGTAAGTCGCCTTGCGATTATCAAATTTGAATATCTTCCTTGATAATATGAACCGCCTTTAATCCATCCATGATTATTATTCAAGTCCCAGGAGCACCAACCTTAGCCAAGAGATGCTTGTGAAGCTGAAGGCGGTTTACACGCTTGTTGAGCAGCCCTATACTGGGACTCAACACGCACTAGCCACCATTTCTCCGGCTAATCAAGCACCGACTCTCTTGGTTGATGTCTTGAGGAAGCTTTCTGTTCTGCCTGAGAGATTTAATGAGATGAAGCAATCATCCGCAAGAGTCGGCGCTGTGACAGCCTTGAGTCGGGCCAAAGCATGGCTACCAGAACTAGACCCGGCCGATATATCGACTGGATATCCAAGCCTAAAAGAAGATGGCACTCCTTTTGATAAAAAGGACTTTGCTGCCTGCGTGAAGGAGATACGTCCCCTTGCCAGTTTAATTTCCAATGAAACAGATCTTCCAAGATATCAACCGGCTTATGACAGGGAAAACAAGAAGCTCCCAACGCCGGCTTACAAAGTGGTGGATCTCGTTCCCCCAATCCGTAAGCACACTTTGGCTCCTGAAGTTGAACCGTCCGAGCTTATTGATGATGAAGCTGAATTCCACGCTTTGAATGGCTTTGACTGGTCATCACCAACCTTCCAGGTAGCAGAGGAGGACAAAGAAGCAGAGAAGGATGTGAAGGAAATATGCCCTAGAGGCAATAATAAAGTTATTATTTATTTCCTTATATCATGATAAATGTTTATTATTCATGCTAGAATTGTATTAACTGGAAACATAATACATGTGTGAATATATAGACAAACAGAGTGTCACTAGTATGCCTCTACTTGACTAGCTTGTTAATCAAAGATGGTTATGTTTCCTAACCATGGACAAAGAGTTGTTATTTGATTAACGGGACCACATCATTAGTTGAATGATCTGATTGACATGACCCATTTCGTTAGCTTAGCACCCGATCGTTTAGTATGTTGCTATTGCTTTCTTCATGACTTATACATGTTCCTATGACTATGAGATTATGCAACTCCCGTTTACTGGAGGAACACTTTGTGTGCTACCAAACGTCACAACGTAACTGGGTGATTATAAAGGTGCTCTACAGGTGTCTCCAAAGGTACTTGTTGGGTTGGCGTATTTCGAGATTAGGATTTGTCACTCCGAATGTCGGAGAGGTATCTCTAGGCCCTCTCGGTAATGCACATCACTTAAGCCTTGCAAGCATTGCAACTAATGAGTTAGTTGCGAGATGATGTATTACGGAACGAGTAAAGAGACTTGCCGGTAACGAGATTGAACTAGGTATTGGATACCGACGATCGAATCTCGGGCATGTAACATACCGATGACAAAGGGAACAACGTATGTTGTTATGCGGTCTGACCGATAAAGATCTTCGTAGAATATGTAGGAACCAATATGGGCATCCAGGACCCGCTATTGGTTATTGACCGGAGACATGTCTCGGTCATGTCTACATTATTCTCGAACCGTAGGGTCCGCACGCTTAAAGTTACGATGACAGTTTCTTTATGAGTTTATGTATTTTGATGTACCGAACGTTGTTCGCAGTTCCGGATGTGATCACGGACATGACGAGGAGTCTCGAAATGGTCGAGACATAAAGATCGATATATTGGAAGCCTATATTTGGACATCGGAATCGTTCCGGGTGAAATCGGCATTTTACCGGAGTACCGGGGGGTTACCGGAACACCCCGGGGAGTTATTGGGCCTACATGGGCCTTGAGGGAGAAGAGAGAAGGAGGCAGGAGGTGGCCGCGCGCCCCTCCCCTTCCTAGTCCGAATAGGACAAGGGAAGGGGGGCGGTGCCCCCCCTTTCCTTCCCCTCTTCCTCCTCTTTCCCCCCTTCTCCTTCTCCAACTAGGAAAGAAAGGGAGTCCTACTCCCGGTGGGAGTAGGACTCACCCCTGGCGCGCCCCTTCTTGGCGCCGCCCCCTCCCCTTGGCTCCTTTATATACGGGGGCAGGGGGGCACCCTAGGACACACAAGTTGATCTTCGTGATTGTTCCTTAGCCGTGTGCGGTGCCCCCCTCCACGATATTACACCTCGGTCATATTGTAGCGGTGCTTAAGCGAAGCCCTGCGATGGTTGAACATCAAGATCGTCACCACGCCGTCGTGCTGATGGAACTCCTCCCCGAAGCTTTGCTGGATCGGAGCCCGGGGTGTGTCATCGAGCTGTACGGGTGTCAAGAACTCGGAGGTGCCGGAGTAACGGTGCTTGGATCGGTTGGATCGGGAAGACGTACGACTACTTCCTCTATGTTGCGTCAATGCTTCCGCTTCGGTCTACGAGGGTACGTAGACAACACTCTCCCCTCTCGTTGCTATGCATCACCATGATCTTGCGTGTGCGTAGGAAATTTTTTAAAATTACTACGTTCCCCAACAGTGGTATTAGAGCCAGGTTTTATGTGTTGATGTTATATGCACGAGTAGAACACAAGTGAGTTGTGGGCGATACAAGTCATACTGCTTACCAGCATGTCATACTTTGGTTTGGCGGTATTGTTGGATGAAGCGGCCCGGACCGACATTACGCGTATGCTTACGCGAGACTGGTTCTACCGACGTGCTTTGCACATAGGTGGCTGGCGGGTGTTAGTTTCTCCAACTTTAGTTGAACCGAGTGTGGCTACGCCCGGTCCTTGCGAAGGTTAAAACAGCACTAACTTGACAAACTATCGTTGTGGTTTTGATGCGTAGGTAAGAACGGTTCTTGCTCAGCCCGTAGCAGCCACGTAAAACTTGCAACAACAAAGTAGAGGATGTCTAACTTGTTTTTGCAGGGCATGTTGTGATGTGATATGGTCAAGACGTGATAAGATATAAGTTATTGTATGAGATGATCATGTTTTGTTGAAGCTATCGGCAACTGGCAGAAGCACTATGGATGTCTCTTTGTTGCATAAGATGCAAGTGCCAAATAATTGCTTTACTTTATCGCTATACGATAGCAATAGTTGCAAGAGCAATAGTTGGCGAGACAACCATGTGATGACACATTGATATAGATCAAGATGATGAAGATCATGGTGTCGTGCAAGTGACGATAGAGATCATGACAGTACTTTGGATATGGAGATCAAAGGCGCAAGATGATCATGGCCATATCATGTCACATATTTTGATTGCATATGATGTTTATCTATTATACATCTTATTCTTGCTTTGATTGACGGTAGCATTTTAAGATGATCTCTCACTAATTATCAAGAAGTGTTCTCCCTGAGTATGCACCGTTGCCAAAGTTCGTCGTGCCCAGACACCACGTGATGATCGGGTGTGATAAGCTCTACGTCCATCTACAACGGGTGCAAGCCAGTTTTGCACACGCGGAATACTCAGGTTAAACATGACGAGCCTAGCATATGCAGATATGGCCTCGGAACACGGAGACCGAAAGGTCGAGCGTGAATCATATAGTAGATATGATCAACATAGTGATGTTCACCATTGAAAACTACTCCATCTCACGTGATGATCGGCTATGGTTTAGTTGATTTGGATCACGTGATCACTTAGATGACTAGAGAGATGTATGTCTAAGTGGGAGTTCTTAAGTAATATGGTTAGTTGAACTTTAATTTATCATGAACTTAGTCCTGGTAGTATTTTGCAAATTATGTTGTAGATCAATAGCTCGTGTTGTTGCTTTCATATGTTTGTTTTTGATATGTTCCTAGAGAAAATTGTGTTGAAAAATGTTAGTAGCAATGATGCGGATTGGATCCGTGATCGGAGGTTTATCCTCATTGCTGCACAGAAGAATTATGTCCTTAATGCACCGCTAGGTGAAAGACTTATTGCAGGAGCAGATGCAGACGTTATGAACGTTTGGCTAGCTCAATATGATGACTACTTGATAGTTTAGTGCACCATGCTTAACGGCTTAGAATCGGGACTTCAAAGACGTTTTGAACATCATGGACCATATGAGATGTTCCAGGAGTTGAAGTTAATATTTCAAGCAAATACCCGAGTTGAGAGATATGAAGTCTCCAACAAGTTCTATAGCTAAAAGATGGAGGAGAATCGCTCAACTAGTGAGCATGTGCTCAGATTGTCTGGGTACTTCAATCGCTTGAATCAAGTGGGAGTTAATCTTCCAGATAAGATAGTGATTGACAAAATTCTCTGGTCACCATCACTAAGTTACTAGAACTTCGTGATGAACTATAGTATGCAAGGGATGACGAAAACGATTCTCGAGCTCTTCGTGATGTTGAAATCGACGAAGGTAGAAATCAAGAAAGAGCATCAAATATTGATGATTGACAAGACCACTAGTTTCAAGAAAAGGGCAAAGGGAAAGAAAGGGAAACTTCAAGTAGAATGGCAAACAAGTTTTCACTCCCGTGAAGAAGACCAAAGCTGGACCATAGCCTGAAACTGGGTGCTTACACTGCAAAGGAAATGGTCATTGGAAGCGGAAATGCCCTGAATATTTGGTGGATAAGAAGGATGGCAAAGTGAACAAGGGTATATTTGATATACAGGTTATTGATGTGTGCCTTACTAGTGTTTATAATAGCCCCTGAGTATTTGATACATGTTCGGTTGCTAATATTAGTAACTCGAAACAGGAGTTACAAAATAAACAGAGACTAGTTGAGGGTGAAGTGACGATGAGTGTTGGAAGTAGTTCCAAGATTGATATGATCATCATCACACACTCCCTATACTTTCGGGATTAGTGTTAAACCTAAATAAATGTTATTTAGCGTTTGCGTTGAGCATGAATATGATTTGATCATGTTTATTGCGATACGGTTATTCATTTAAAGTTAGAGAATAAATTGTTGTTCTGTTTACATGAATAAGACGTTCGATGGTTATACACCCAATGAAAATAGTTTGTTGGATCTCGATCGTAGTGATACACATATTCATAATATTGATGCCAAAAGATCCAAAGTTAATAATTATAGTGCAACTTATTTGTGGCACTGCCGTTTGGGTCATATCGATGTAAAGCGCATGAAGAAACTCCATAAAGATGGATTTTCGGAATCACTTGGTTATGAATCATTTGATGATTGCGAACCGTGCTTTTTTGGGCAAGATGACTAAAACTCCGTTCTCCGGAACAATGGAACGAGCTACTGACTTATTGGAAATAATACATATCGATGTATACGATCCAATGAGTGTTGATGCTCGTGGCAAGTATCGTTATTTTCTGACCTTCACAAGATGATTTGAGCAGATATGGGTATATCTACTTGATGAAACATAAGTCTGAAATAATTGAAAGGTTCAAAGAATTTCAGAGTGAAGTGGAAAAATCATCGTAACAAGAAAATAAAGTTTCTATGATCTGATCATAGAAATAAATATTTGAGTTACGAGTTTGGTCTTCAATTAAGACAATGTGGAATAATTTCACAAATTCGTGCCACCTGGTACACCACAGCATAATGGTGTGTCCGAATGTCATAACCGTACTTTATTGGATATTGTACAATCTATGATGTCTCTTACTGATTTACCACTATTGTTTTTTGGGTTATGCATTAGAGACAGCTGCATTCACGTTAAAAGGGCACCATCTAAATCTGTTGAGACGACACCATATGAACTGTGGTTTAGCAAGAAACCCAAGTTGTCATTTCTTAAAGTTTGGGGCTGCGATGCTTATGTGAAAAAGTTTCATCCTGATAAGCTCGAACCCAAATCGGAGAAGTGCGTATTCATAGAATACCCAAAGGAAATTGTTGGGTACACCTTCGGTCGGTGTCAAAACCGGCGGATCTCGGGTAGGGGGTCCCGAACTGTGCGTCTAGGCGGATGGTAACAGGAGACAAGAGACACAATGTTTTTACCCAGGTTCGAGCCCTCTCGATGGAGGTAAAACCCTACATCCTGCTTGATTAATATTGATGATGTGGGTAGGACAAGAGTAGATCTACCACAAGATCAAGGAGGCTAAACCCTAGAAGCTAGCCTATGGTATGATTGTTGAGATGTATGTTGTCCTACGGGCTAAAGCCCTCCGGTTTATATAGACACCGGAGAGGGCCAGGGTTACACAGAGTCGGTTACAATGGTAGGAGATCCACATATCCGTATTGCCAAGCTTGCCTTCCACGCCAAGGAAAGTACCATCTGGACACGAGCCGGAGTCTTCAATCTTGTATCTTCGTAGTCTTGGAGTCCGGCGGATATTGATAGTCCGGCTGTCCGAACACCCCCTAGTCCAGGACTCCCTCAGTAGCCCCTGAACCAGTATTCAATGACGATAAGTCTGGCGTGCACAATGTTCGGCATTGCAAGGCGGGTTCCTCCCTTGAATAATCCAGAGAAGATCATGAACACCAGGATAGTGTCCGGCTCTGCAAAATAAATTCCACATTCCACCGTAGAGGGAATAAAAATGCACACTTAGCTCAATCTGCTGACGTATTATGCGGCGTGACATCACACCGCAACCAAGCCTTTGTTTGAATTGTTTTTTACTATACCACCTCAGCACGTTTAGCGAAGCGGTTTCCTTGGCACGTCTTGTCGAAGCAGAGATCGTGTTCCCTTATTCCGGGATTCTCATCAATACGTTCGTGGGTAACCCAACCGCGCCATTGATGGTGGCGCTTGGGAGATAAGCGAGTTTTACCAGGCGGGTGGGGGACGCATAGTTTTGTCCGCCTATATATAAGGGATAAGGATTCACCTTCCCACCTACGCCTTCTTCCTCCTTTGCTTATCCATCCCGCGAACTCAAGCTCCCACGCCCGAGCTCGCGCATCTCGCCTCGACCTTCTCCGAATATGTCCAGAGCGGGAGGTAAATGGTTGGCCTCCACCGCTAAGGAGGAGGACATCACCAAGCTGCGCAGCGCCGGATATCTTTCCGGCGATATCGCGCATCGGCTGCCCGACGAGGGGCAGCTCATCCCTACCCCTGGGCCTCATGAGAGGGTCGTCTTCCTCCCCCACTTCCTCCGCGGACTGGGCTTTCCGCTCCATCCATTTGTCCGGGGGCTCATGTTTTACTACGGCCTGGATTTCCACGATCTGGCGCCGAACGGAGGCGCCATGTTGGGCAAATTGCCCAACGTCCCTTGGCTCGAAGGGACCTTCGTGGATTCCGTCAAGGGGTGGCAATCGGGGTTGTTCTACATCACCGAGCCGCGCAAACCCTCATGGGCGGCGGCCCCCGAGTTCAGATCTGGTATCCCCACGCAGCTCACCTCCTGGAAAGAGAAGGGCTTGCAGTGGGGCAATCCGGTGGAGGTGACGGGACTCCGAGCCTGCATCAAGAAGATGGTGAGCAATAGGCTCAGGCTCGTCGACGTGGTCCAAGTCATGCTCATCCGGCGGATCCTCCCATGCCAAGAACGGGCATTCAATTTGTGGGAGTTCAATCCGGAACAGCACCAGGCGCTAAGCGGGCTCTTCGATACAACATACGAAGGCGCCTGGAGGGTGCTGTTCAAGGGCGCCGAAGCCCCCGCATCCGCGACGGAAGATCGCGGATTCAGCTCGCAGTGTCCAACTGACGAGGTAAGTGATTCAACCCCATTACAGGACACTTGTGATAATTAGATTAACTCTAGTGAGGTTTTATTCTGCCTCTTCCTTTGATAGGAATGGATGGAGAAGGCCAAGCTGCTCATTAGCCCGGCTCCCATGCCAGAAGACCCAGTGGATGCCCGCTTAACAGGGCTGCTGGTTCCGGCACCGCACGTGGTGCCGGAGAAGAAGGCCAAGAAGGTGGCCGCGGGGACTCGAAAGAGTTCCCGCAATCAGGCGTCTGACGACGACGAGGACTCCTCCCCTGAAGACGAGGAGGAGGAGTATTCTCTCCCGGAGGAGGGGGAGAAGAAGAGGAAGGCTTCCCCAATCGGGGAGGCCGAAGGGTCCAAGAGGGGGAGAACTATCCCCCCGGACAGTTTCGCCAACATCAGCGTTGGCGAGGATGAGTGGCCTCCAAGGGCCAGGCGTCCGGCAGGATCGTAAGTATCCGGATCATTTATATGTCGTACCTTTCATGTCACGTAGTATCCTTCTAACGCCGCATTTTGTCCGTAGTCCGGCCGGTGACGATCTTCCCGACTCATCGAGCGGGTCGTTGGCCTCGTCGGATGTGAATTCCATCCCGACTGCCTCTACCCCACGCGTCGACGAGGACGCCGAGGTGGGATCCCAGAGAGGGACCCATCAGGAGGAGGCTCCGGAGGCGCCGTCAGGCAGCCCCCCGGACTTCGTGCCGGACTCTACATCGGAACCCGCAGTGGTTCCAGAGTCCGGCAAGCGGCCCCTTCGAAAGAAGGGCAAGACCGTGACGCCGGCGGCCTCCGTCCAACCGGAGGCGCCGGATAACCTGTTGGAGGCGCTTAAAGGCGCTTCCATCGAGGAAGAACACCGCACTATCATGAGTGCGGTGATTGAGAAGGTTCAGCTCGCCAAGGGCGGGCTGACCAAAGCCTGGAGCAGCCTTCTAACAGGCTTTGAGGTAAGAAGTTAAAATTATGTGATGTAATACCGCATAGACAGTAGCCCCTGATGCTTAGTTCGCTGTTCGGAAAGAAAAGCCGGACTGAGGATCTAACAAGATATTCGCAGGGTTGCTAAAAATATGTCAATATGGGTTTGCAGGCTGCGCTGCTGGCCTCTGCCGCATTAACGGCAGAGGTTGATAAGTTAAAGCAGGATCTCGAGTGGTCCGAGCAAGAGCTCGGCCATGCCAAGAGGCAGCTCGAGGAAAAAGAAGGTGAGTAACACCACTTTGAATAAGTACCTTACAGAAAAGGATTTCGGTTGCAATAAAATTAACAAGGATAATCTGTGCATCGCATGGGCCACTAACGAGGTGGCAGCCCTGAAGGATGCTGTGTCCGCGGCCGAACGCAGTGCCGCCGTGGAATGGGCTGAGTGAGAAAAGCAAGAGGCACAGGTGGCGGAAGTTCGGCAAGAGCTCCAGGCTCTCATGGAAAAACATGAGAGTTTGGAGCGTGACTCCAAGACTCGAGAGTCCGAGCTTGCCTCGGCTCTCGAAAGTGCCAAGTCCGCCAAGGCCGAGGCCCGTAAGGCCCTTCAGGAGGTTGAGGACATAAAGAAGATAGCGGCGGGTAAGGCGTTTTTCATGCAAAGCAGGCATGTTAATGTAAACTACCTAACACTTACCCGCATTCTGAGCTCTCCAGGGGCGTTTGCAGATCTGTCGCGTAGTGCGTCTGATTCCGCCGCATTCTATCGTGGCGAGGAGGGGAGCTCGACGGAGAAGGTCTTCTGGTCTCAGTATACTGAGGCCGGCCATCCGGTGCCCCCAAGCGACCAGCTGAAGCAGCTGGTCGAACTCCACAAGGTAGCTGAGGAGGCCATGAAGGGCCTCATAGTCCGGCTGTGGCCTGGACAGGCCATGCCTGGTAGCTACTTTGGCCTAGTGCGGCGGCTGGTGGATGCATGCCCCAGGCTGGACGTAGTCAAGCGCTCCGCCTGTATCGAAGGCGCTCGTCGGGCCCTTGCCCGCATAAAGGTGCAATGGGGCAAATTGGATGTGGAGAAGCTTCTCACGGACCCACCGCCGTCGGGCAAGGAGTATCGCACGCCGGAGAAGTATTATAAAATTGTCCTGAAGGGAGCCTGTGATATTGCAGATGAGTGCTCCCGAAATGTAATTTTTGAGTGAACTCGCTATTTATTTATCCTGTGCGCTGAAAACTTCGTTCATATGCGCCATGAGCAACGCTTGTTGAATTTAAAATATTACCTTCTGTGCGGCCGTTTATAAAATCTAAGAGATGGCAAGTCGTTGGCTTCAGCCCTCAAGCCACAAGTGCTGGGGTGTTCGGGATAAACTTGAGCACTCTTGTTCCCATTTTTGGGTCCATCTAGGGAGGCACTCAACATGACGAACAAGGCAACTGGACTTATAGTGCTTGAACACTCTCACTTAGCCATAGAATTCTATAATTTTAAATTTCGGTGAAGCCCCTGGTATTCGGAAGACCGAATCCGGGGCGCTATCCACGCCTTCGTCGGACATTATCCGGAACTTCGCTCGAAGCGGCGTGAGTCTTTAAGGACCCGAAAAAACCTCTCGAACAGCGACCAGTCTCTCGCCTTATCATGCTAGTCAGTTTTAGCTTTCTCCACTGAGGCGTTAACCCGGCTCAACCGGGGCGCAATCGCAGTGGTTCTCCCAGTGCCACCTTAGCCGACAGAACGGAACGTAAGGCACCAAAACGTGGGAGCCGGGCAAACCCAACTATTGACCCAAGACATGATTCGGAGCCGATTCATATAAAGCTATAAGTTCGGGGTGCCGCACTTGTGAAAGTGTTCGGACTTTATCACACCATAATTTGGGGAACAGAAGCCCCTGGCGTATTCGGCCGTACCAAAATATACGGGTGCAAGATGTCATGTAATGAACATATATGTAAAAGATAATGCAATTGCAATAAAGAGGTGCTGCATTATTTATGAAAGAAAGTCTGATAGTAGATCGGACTGATACAAATAGTGCGGTAAGCAAGGGATTTGGACTAAATAAACATGTCCCCCTCCAGGGATGAGCTGCAGACTTGGTGTATATAATCGAATTTAATGCTCGTAATTGAGACCACCTGAATGTTCGTCGCGGCCTTCTTTAGTCCCTGACTGTTGCATCATGAGTTCGGCAGGTTCGCCACCGGACAGGGCTTCTGGTTAACAGAGTCCTGTGTACATAAGAGAAGAAGAAAAAATAAAAAAGAAAGGAGGCGCACTTGTGAGCCCCTGGTGTGGTCGAGCCGCACTCTGGGTCCATTGTGATCGTGCCCCTTTCCCTGCACCCATGGTATCTCCAAAGCGTAATGATGTACGCGGAGTGTTATTCTTGCGATTATGCGCGGGTGAGGGTTGGGGCCGCATTGCTATGCGCGCTCTGATCGCGCCAAGTGGTCTTGGTTGGTATTGCTCCGGGCGCGCTTTGCTGTATCCGGCTTTTTAACTGCCGGACTTGAGAATTGCCTGAGAAGGCTGCTCTGTACTTCTGCCGCGAGAGCCACTGTATGTTCCTCCATTTGGAGGGAGCGTTCCGTATTCCCATTGACCGTGATGACTCCACGAGGGCCTGGCATCTTGAGCTTTATGTATGCATAATGCGGCACCGCGTTGAATTTTGCAAACGCGGTTCGTCCGAGCAGAGCGTGATAGCCGCTGCGAAACGGGACTATGTCGAAGATTAACTCTTTGCTTCGGAAATTATCCGGGGATCCGAAGACCACTTCCAGTGTGATTGAGCCTGTACAGTTGGCTTCCACTCCTGGGATGACACCTTTAAAGGTTGTCTTTGTAGGTTTAATCCTTGATGGGTCTATGCCCATTTTGTGCACTGTATCCTGATAAAGCAGGTTCAGGCTGCTACCGCCGTCCATCAGGACTCTCGTGAGGTGGAACCCATCGACGATTGGGTCTAAAACCAATGCGGCGAATCCGCCATGGCGTATGCTGGGCGGATGGTCTCTTCGATCGAAAGTGATCGGGCAAGAGGACCATGGGTTGAACTTTGGGGCGACTGGCTCCATCGCATAGACGTCCCGTAGTGCGCGTTTCCTCTCCCTCTTGGGTATATGGGTCGCGTATATCATATTCACTGTCCGCACTTGTGGGGGAAAACCCTTCTGTCCTCTATTGTTCGGCGGCTGGGTCTCTTCCTCGTCGTTGCTATTTAGCCCCTTGTCATTATTTTCGGCAATTAACTTGCCAGCCTGCTTGAACACCCAACAATCTCTATTGGTGTGGTTAGCTGGCTTTTCAGAGGTGCCATGTATCTGGCATAAGCGGTCGAGTATTCGGTCCAGATTGGACGGACCCGGAGTGGTTCTTTTAAATGGCTTCTTCCGCTGACCGGGTTTAGAGCCTCGGAATCCGGCATTGACTGCCGTATCCTCCTTATCGTCGCCGTTAATGCGGCGCTTGTTTTTGTTTCGACGTGACCTGCCGTTGTTGTCCTTAGTATCCGGACTGCCAGAATTTTTACGGAGATTGTTGCTGCGGGCTAGCCAGCTGTCCTCTCCCGCACAAAAGCGGGTCATTAGCGATGTGAGGGCTGCCATGGATTTCGGCTTTTCCTGCCCAAGGTGCCGGGCTAGCCATTCGTCCCGGATGTTATGTTTGAAGGCTGCAAGGGCCTCTGCATCCGGACAATCGACAATTTGATTTTTCTTCGTCAAGAATCGTGTCCAGAATTGTCTGGCCGATTCGTCTGGCTGCTGAATGATGTGGCTTAGGTCATCGGCGTCTGGTGGTCGCACATATGTGCCTTGGAAGTTATCAAGGAATGCGGCCTCCAGGTCTTCCCAACACCCAATTGACTCTGCGGGCAAGCTGTTAAGCCAATGCCGAGCTGGTCCTTTAAGCTTGAGTGGGAGGTACTTTATGGCGTGGAGATCGTCGCCGCGGGCCATATGGATGTGGAGAAGATAGTCTTCGATCCACACCGCGGGGTCTGTTGTGCCATCGTAAGATTCGATGTTTACGGGTTTAAACCCTTCAGGGATCTGATGATCCATTACTTCATCAGTGAAGCATAACGGGTGTGCGGCGCCCCTGTATTGAGCGATATCGCGACGCAGCTCGAGAGAGCGCTGTCTGCTGTGTTCGGCCCGGCCGGGGTTATTGTATCCGGCACGACGGTATTCGTCGTGGGTCGTAGGGCGCCCACGTGATCCATAGATGGATCTGGATTGCCTTGCTTTGTCCTCCAATATGTCTCGCAAGTCCGGCGCGTTCCCTCTTGGCTTCGTACTTTTGGAGCGATGCCGGGGTATGGTCTTGGCTGGGGGCCTGGATGCCTCTCTGTCATGACCGCGGGGTGGTTGGTCAGCCATATCGTGCGCTGGTGATGGAGGTACGTATGCTTCCTCCTCTAATCGGGGGAGCAGCTTGCGTCTTGGGTAACTTTTGGAGGGACGTTCGAGTTTATACTCTTCGGCCGCGAGGACCTTGGTCCATCGATCGGCCAGCAGGTCCTGATCAGCTTGAAGCTGCTGCTGCTTTTTCTTTAGGCTATTTGCTGTGGCGATAAGCCTGCGCTTGAAGCGCTCTTGTTCGACGGGATCCTCGGGTATGACGAATTCGTCATCGTTGAGGCTTACTTCGTCTTCGGAGGGAGGCATATAGTTATGATCCTCAACCTCTTCGTCTGTCGCCCCCTCATGAGGGCTTGCTTCTGCATCCTCCTGCGCTGAGTCTTGCTGGAGGGGATTGTCTTCGGCACTCTCTAGAGTATTATTATCTCCTGTGCCAGAATCTCCATTCTTGCTGTGGCGAGATTTAGAGCGGCGCCGCTGACGCTGGCGCTTGGGCTGTTTCTTTAAGGGATCTGCCTCCGCTGTTTCTTCGCCGTCCCCATCTTTTGGGGTATCCACCATGTATACGTCGTATGACGAGGTGGCCTTCCAGTGCCCTGTGGGCGCTGGTTCCTGTTCGTCTCCGGCATCGTCGTCCATAGCGTCGATGTCTTCGGAGTCGTAGTCTAGCATGTCGGTTAGATCGTCGACAGTGGCTACAAAGTGGATGGTGGGTGGGCTCTGAATTTCTTCGTCGTCCGTATCCCAACCATCCTGGCCATAATCCGGCCAGGACTCTCCTGATAACGAGAGATGCTTTAGTGAATTCAAGATATCGCCGAAAGGCGAGCATTGGAAGATGTCCGCGGCGGTGAATTCCATAACCGGCGCCCAATCCGGATCGATTGGTAGGGGCGTGGGAGGTTCGGAGTCCGGCAAGGGGTCCGGCGCCTCGGAATCACGGGTTTCGCGGGGGACAAGATTGGTGTTCGGCTCCATCGCCGTGGATGTTGAAGCCCCCAGGGCGGCGTCTATCCACCGGCCCTCGATCTGGGCGATCGGCTCCGGGCTAATGGCCGGAGTAGATCCGTGTGCGGCCACCAAGGCACTGTTCGGCGGCAGAGCTAGATCGTGCCCATCGTCACAGTGTGGCACGCTCGGCTGTGGCTCGAGTCCGTCGAAGATCAAGTCTCCGCGGACATCGGCCGTGAAGTTTAAGCTTCCAAATCTGACCTGACGGCCAGGGGCGTAGCTTTCGATCTGCTCCAGATGGCCAAGTGAATTGGCCCGCAGGGCGAAGCTGCCGAATACGAAGATCTGTCCGGGGAGGAAAGTCTCACCCTGGACAGCGTTGCTGGTTGAAGATGCCATCAAGCCTATCGGTGACGACACAGAGGAACTCTCAATGAAAGCACCAATGTCGGTGTCAAAACCGGCGGATCTCGGGTAGGGGGTCCCGAACTGTGCGTCTAGGCGGATGGTAACAGGAGACAAGGGACACAATGTTTTTACCCAGGTTCGGGCCCTCTCGATGGAGGTAAAACCCTACGTCCTGCTTGATTAATATTGATGATGTGGGTAGTACAAGAGTAGATCTACCACGAGATCAAGGAGGCTAAACCCTAGAAGCTAGCCTATGGTATGATTGTTGAGATGTATGTTGTCCTATGGACTAAAGCCCTCCGGTTTATATAGACACCGGATAGGGCTAGGGTTACACAGAGTCGGTTATAATGGTAGGAGATCCACATATCTGTATTGCCAAGCTTGCCTTCCACGCCAAGGAAAGTACCATCCGGACACGAGCCGGAGTCTTCAATCTTGTATCTTCGTAGTCTTGGAGTCCGGCGGATATTGATAGTCCGGCTGTCCGAACACCCCCTAGTCCAGGACTCCCTCACCTTCTATCACGGATCGGAAGGCAAGTTATTCGTTGCTAAGAATGGATCCTTTCTAGAGAAGGAGTTTCTCTCGAAAGAAGTGAGTGGGAGAAAAGTAGAACTTGATGAGGTAACTGTACCTTCTCCCGAATTGGAAAATTGTTCATCACTGAAATCAATTCCAGTGATTTCTACACCAATTAGTGAGGAAGCTAATGATGATGATCATGAAACTTCAGATCAAGTTACTACAGAACCTCGTAGGTCTTCCAGAGTACGGTCAGCACCAGAGTGGTACGGTAATCCTATTCTGGAAGTCATGTTACTAGACCATGATGAACCTACGAACTATGAGGAAGCGATGATGAGCCCAGATTCCGCAAAATGGCTTAAGGCCATGAAATCTGAGATGGGATCCATGTATGAGAACAAAGTGTGGACTTTGGTGGAGTTGCCCGATGATCGGCAAGCCATATTGTATAAATGGATCTTCAAGAGGAAGACGGACGTTGATAGTTACTATCTACAAAGCTCGACTTGTCGCAAAAAGGTTTTTGACAAGTTCAAGGTGTTGACTACAATGAGATTTTCTCAACTGTAGCGATGCTTAAGTCTGTCTGAATCATGTTAGTAATTGCCGCAATTTATGAAATCTGGCAAATGGATAGACAAAACTGCATTCCTTAATGGATTTATTTAAGAAGAGTTGTATATGATGCAACCAGAAGGTTTTGTCAATCCTAAAGGTGTTAACAAAATGTGCAAGCTCCAGCGATCCATCTATGGACTGGTGCAAGCATCTCGGAGTTGGAATATATGCCTTGATGAGTTGATCAAAGCATATAGTTTTAGACAGACTTGCGGTGAAGCCTGTATTTACAAGAAAGTGAGTGGGAGCACTACAGCATTTCTGATAAGTATATGTGAGTGACATATTGTTGATTGGAAATAATGTAGAATTATTCTGCGAAGCATAAAGGAGAGTTTGAAAGGAGTTTTTTCAAAGAAAGACCTCGGTGAAGCTGCTTACATATTGAGCATCAAGATCTATAGAGATAGATCAAGACGCTTGAAAAGTGTTTTCAATGAGTACATACCTTGACAAGATTTTGAAGTAGTTCAAAAATGGAACAGTCAAAGAAAGAGTTTCTTGCCTGTGTTACAAGGTGTGAAATTGAGTAAGACTCAAATCCTGACCATAGCAGAAAATAGAAAGAGAATGAAAGTCATTCCCTATGCTTCAGTCATAGGTTCTATAAAAGTATGCCATGCTATGGACCAGACCTATTGTATACTCTGCCCTGGTTTGGCAAGGGAGTACAATAGTGATCTAGGAGTAGATCATTGGACATTGGTCAAAATTATCCTTAGTGGAATAAGGATATGTTTCTCGATTATGGAGGTGACAAAAGGTTCGTCGTAAAGGGTTACGTCGATACAAGTTTTGGCACTGATCCAGATGACTCTAAGTCTTAATCTAGATACATATTGAAAGTGGGAGCAATTAGCTAGAGTAGCTCCGTGCAGAGCATTGTAGACATAGAATATTTGCAAAATACATACAGCTCTGAATGTGACAGACCCGTTGACTAAACTTCTCTCACAAGCAAAACATGATCATACCTTAGTACTCTTTGGGTGCTAATCACATAGCGATGTGAACTAGATTATTGACTCTAGTAAACCCTTTGGGTGTTGATCACATGACGATGTGAACTATGGGTGTTAATCACATGGTGATGTGAACTATGGGTGTTAATCACATGGTGATGTGAACTAGATTATTGACTCTAGTGCAAGTGGGAGACTGAAGGAAATATGCCCTAGAGGCAATAATAAAGTTATTATTTATTTCCTTATATCATGATAAATGTTTATTATTCATGCTAGAATTGTATTAACCGGAAACATAATACATGTGTGAATATATAGACAAACAGAGTGTCACTAGTATGCCTCTACTTGACTAGCTTGTTAATCAAAGATGGTTAAGAGTTGTTATTTGATTAACGGGATCACATCATTAGTTGAATGATCTGATTGACATGACCCATTCTGTTAGCTTAGCACCCGATCGTTTAGTATGTTGCTATTGCTTTCTTCATGGCTTATACATGTTCGTATGACTATGAGATTATGCAACTCCCATTTACCGGAGGAACACTTTGTGTGCTACCAAACGTCACAACGTAACTGGGTGATTATAAACGTGCTCTACAGGTGTCTCCAAAGGTACTTGTTGGGTTGGCGTATTTCGAGATTAGGATTTGTCACTTCGAATGTCGGAGAGGTATCTCTGGGCCCTCTCGGTAATGCACATCACTTAAGCCTTGCAAGCATTGCAACTAATGAGTTAGTTGCGAGATGATGTATTACGGAGCGAGTAAAGAGACTTGCCGGTAACGAGATTGAACTAGGTATTGGATACCAACGATCGAATCTCGGGCAAGTAACATACCGATGACAAAGGGAACAACGTATGTTGTTATGCGGTCTGACCGATAAAGATCTTTGTAGAATATGTAGGAACCAATATGGGCATCCAGGTCCTGCTATTGGTTATTGACCGGAGACGTGTCTCGGTCATGTCTACATTGTTCTCGAACTGTAGGGTCCGCACGCTTAAAGTTACGATGACAGTTTCTTTATGAGTTTATGTATTTTGATGTACCGAAGGTTGTTCGGAGTTCCGGGTGTGATCACGGACATGACGAGGAGTCTCGAAATGGTCGAGACATAAAGATCGATATATTGGAAGCCTATATTTTGACATCGGAATCATTCCGGGTGAAATCGGCATTTTACCGGAGTACCGGGGGGTTACCGGAACACCCCGGGGGGTTATTGGGCCTACATGGGCCTTGAGGGAGAAGAGAGAAGGAGGCAGGAGGTGGCCGCGCGCCCCTCCCTTCCTAGTCCGAATAGGACAAGGGAAGGGGGGCGGCGCCCCCCCTTTCCTTCCCCTCTTCCTCCTCTTTCCCCCCTTCTCCTTCTCCAACTAGGAAAGGAAGGGAGTCCTACTCCCGGTGGGAGTAGGACTCCCCCCTGGCGCGCCCCTTCTTGGCCGGCCGCCCCCTCCCCTTGGCTCCTTTATATACGGGGGCAGGGGGCACCCTAGGACACACAAGTTGATCTTCGTGATCGTTCCTTAGCCGTGTGCGGTGCCCCCCTCCACGATATTACACCTCGGTCATATTGTAGCGGTGCTTAGGCGAAGCCCTGTGACGGTTGAACATCAAGATCGTCACCATGCCGTCGTGCTGACGGAACTCCTCCCCGAAGCTTTGCTGGATCGGAGCCCGGGGTGCGTCATCGAGCTGTACGTGTGTCAAGAACTCGGAGGTGTCGGAGTAATGGTGCTTGGATCGGTTGGACCGGAAAGACGTACGACTACTTCCTCTACATTGCGTCAACGCTTCCGCTTCGGTCTACGAGGGTACGTAGACAACACTCTCCCCTCTCGTTGCTATGCATCACCATGATCTTGTGTGTGCGTAGGAAATTTTTTGAAATTACTATGTTCCCCAACAGGATGATCCAGAAGCTTCAAGCCATCAGAGCCAAGAAGATTGATCCACTGGGCGGGTCATACATGTGATCTTTTGAAAAACAGTTAATTATTTTGGCTCCTTGAGTGATTTAATAGGTTTAGCAATAACTTTGCTCTGCCATGCCATCGTGCATGGATTATGTTTTGCCCAACAGTGTTGAGCCGACTTGATAATTATCCTTTTTAAACTTATCATGATGTTGATTTGTGCAGATGAAACTTAGAATTATCCTGCACATAAATAGATCACAAGAGCCCTTGGCGGTTTACCGCAGGGCGGGTCATAATACCTCATATACAACCACTGATGTTTAAAATAGCTTATAGACAGGGCTTGTTTAGTCAGAATTTAGACATAATCATAATAACAATGTCGTACCTGTGATATTGAATTGGACTGCCGGCTTATGATACATGTGCAGTAAGGGTGATAACCCAAAACTTAGAAGCCAATACTTCCAAGTATTTAATATTATCATGGATTGGTGACTTCATCCAAAGCCAGGACGGGTTAATAGAAACCACGAGTATGCTTCAAATGTGAGCTATGAGAATTGAGGCTACGTGGCCTGAATACACCTATGTTTGAACAGGATGCCCCCAAGTGACCATGAGGTTTTGGCATTGCGCCGATCAAGAGGGTACTGACAGCTATGTTCTCTTTGGTCAATACACCTATGTTTGGACAGGAAGCCCCCATGTGACCATGAGGTTTTGGCATTGCGCCGATCAAGTGGGTACCGACAGCTATGTTATCTGGTGAATACACCTATGGTTGAACAGGAAGCCCCCAAGTGACCATGAAATTATGATGAAAAAAAGACTCATTACTCATGGAAATGAAACGACAGAGGCCCTGCTTTATCAGGGATGCTGGCTTTATTAAAGTCATCATAATATATATACATTATCAAAATATGTACATTACAAGAGCCGGTGGCTCAAGTGTGGTAAGGCGGAAGATGAGCAATATTCCACGGCCGGCGGGTCTCCTCCTCCGAGTGACGTGAGTCCTTGTGGTCTCGAACATCGATGAGATAGTATGACCCATTGTTCAAATTCTTGGTGACCACAAAAGGTCCTTCCCAAGGTGGGGATAGCTTGTGCATGTCAGTTTGATCCTGGATGAGTCGGAGCACCAAGTCACCTTCTTGAAAGGTTCTGGTCTTAACCCGGCGGCTATGATAGCGCCGTAGGTCTTGTTGGTAAATCACCGAGCGAGCTGCCGCAAGGTCACGCTCCTCATCTAATAGGTCAAGTGCATCCTGACGTTCTCTTTCATTATCAGCCTCAACATAAGCCGCCACGCGGGGAGAATCATGACGGATGTCACTAGGGAGAACCGCCTCTGCTCCATAAACCATGAAGAAAGGCGTGTAACTCGTAGATCTGTTGGGGGTAGTATTGATACTCCATATCACTGAAGGTAACTCCTCCACCCAACAACCCGGCGTTCTCTGCAAAGGAACCATAAGCCGGGGCTTGATGCCTCTCAAAATTTCTTGATTGGCTCTTTCAACTTGACCATTGGATTGAGGATGAGCCACTGATGATACATCAAGTCGAATATGCTCACGTTGACAAAACTCTTTCATAGCACCCTTGGACAGATTAGTGCCATTATCAGTTATGATGTGGTGGGGAAAGCCAAAGCGAAAAATCACCTTTTTTATGAATTGAATCGCTGTTGCCGCGTCAACCTTACTGACCGGCTCTGCTTCGACCCACTTTGTGAATTTGCCAACCGCCACCAAAAGGTGGGTGTCGGTGTCAAAACCGGCAGATCTCGGGTAGGGGGTCCCGAACTGTGCATCTAGGCGGATGGTAACAGGAGACAAGGGACACGATGTTTTTACCCAGGTTCGGGCCCTCTCAATGGAGGTAAAACCCTACTCCTGCTTGATTGATATTGATGATATGGGTAGTACAAGAGTGGATCTACCACGAGATCAAGGAGGCTAAACTCTAGAAGCTAGCCTATGGTATGATTGTTGCAATGGTTGTGTGTCCTACGGACTAAAACCCTCCGGTTTATATAGACACTGGAGAGGGCTAGGGTTACATAGAGTCGGTTACAATGGTAGGAGATCTACATATCCGTATCGCCAAGCTTGCCTTCCACGCCAAGGAAAGTCCCATCCGGACATGGGACGAAGTCTTCAATCTTGTATCTTCATAGTCTTGGAGTCCGGCTGACGATGATAGTCCGGCTGTCCGGACACCCCCTAGTCCAGGGCTCCCTCAGTAGCCCCTGAACTAGGCTTCAATGACAATGAGTCCGGCGCGCATATTGTTCGGCATTGCAAGGAGGGTTCCTCCTCCGAATAATTCATAGAAGATTGTGAACACCAGGATAGTGTCCGGCTCTGCAAAATAATTTCCACATTCCACCGTAGAGAGAATAATATGCACACAAGTTCAATCTGCTGACGTATTTTGTGGCATGACGTCATACCACCACCAAGCCTTTACTTGAATCGTTTTTTATTATACCACCTCAGCGCGTTTAGCGAAGCGGTTTCCTTGGCACATCTTGTCGAAACAGAGATCGTGTTCCCCTTATTCCGGGATTCCCATCAATACGGACGTGGGTAACCCAACCGCGCCATTGATGGTGCTGCTTGGGAGATAAGCGAGTTTTACTAGGCCGGTGGGGACGCATAGTCTTCGTCCGCCTATATATAAGGGGATAAGGATCCACCTTTTTACCTGCGCCTTCTTCCTCCGTTGCTTATCCATCTCCGCGCACTCGAGCTCCAGCGCCCAAGTCCGCACATCTCGTCTCGACCTCCTCCAGCCATGTCTGGAGCGGGAGGCAAGTGGTTGGCCTCCTCCGTTACGGAGAAGCACATCGAAAAGCTGCACGGCGCCGGATACCTTTCTAGCGACATCGCGCACCGGCTGCCCGACGAGGGGCAGCTCATCCCCACCCCCAGGCCCCATGAGAGGGTCGTATTCCTTCCCCACTTCCTCAGCGGACTGGGCTTCCCACTTCATCCCTTCGTCCGGGGGCTCATGTACTACTACGGCCTGGATTTCCACGATCTGGCACCGAACTTCATCCTCAACATCTCGGCGTTTATCGTCGTGTGCGAGGCCTTCCTCTGCATCCGGCCTCACTTCGGCTTGTGGCTCAATACCTTCAATGTCAAGCCAAAGGTGGTGAAGGGCGCTCAAGCGGAGTGCGGAGGCGCCATGGTGGGCAAAATGCCCAGCGTCACCTGGCTCGAGGGGGCCTTCGTGGAGTGCATCAAGGGATGGCGAACGGGGTAGTTCTACATCACCGAGCCGCGTGACCCTAAATGGGCAGCGGCCCCCGAGTTCAGATCTGGTATCCCTATGCAGCTCACCTCCTGGAAAGAGAAGGGCTTGCTATGGGGTAGTTCGGAGGAGCTGACAGGACTCCAGTCCTGTCTCCAGACCTTGGTGAACAAGAAGCTTAGGCTTGTCAATGTGATCCAGGTCATGCTCGTCTGCCGGATTCTCCCCTGCCAACAGCGGGCCTTCAATTTGTGGGAGTTCGATCCGGCATAGCACCGGACCCTGAGTGGGCTCTTCGACACGACGTACGAAGCTGCCTGGAGGGTGCTGTTCAAGGGCGGAGAAGCCCCCGCATCCGCGACGGAAGACCGCGGATTCAGCACCAAGCGCCCGGCCGGCAAGGTAAGCTTTGTTATCCCCTATTGGACACTTATTTTCTTTCATAGTTTGACTCTATGTGGGATTTAAAACTCCCAATGCCTTTGACAGGACTGGCAGGGGACGTCCGAACAGGTAGACTGTCCGGCTCCCCTTCCCGAAGACCCAGCGGACGCCCGTTTAACGGGGTTGCTAGTCCCGACACTTTATGTGGTGCCGGAGAAGAAGGCCAAGAAAAAGGCCACGGGAACTCGAAGAAGTTCCTGGCGCCAGGTGATATCGGACTCATCGTCCGATGGCTCCGAGGCGGACTCCTCCCCCGAAGACGAGGAGGAGAAAGAGGACTCTCCCCAGGAGGGGGGAGAGAGGAAAAGGAAGGCTTCCCCAACGGGGGAGGCCGAAGGGTCCAAGAGGGGAAGGACTCTTCCCCCGGACAGCTCCGCTAATGCCAACGTTGGTGATGAAGAGTGGCCCTCAAGGGCCAGGCCTCCGGCAAGATCGTAAGTATCCGGATTCCTGAATGATTTATAATATCTCTTTTGTGTCACATAGTGTCCTTCTAATGCCGCACACTACCTGTAGTCCGGCCGATGATGATCTTCCCGCTTCGTCGAGCGGGTCCTTGGCTCCGTCGGACGTGGATTCCATTCTGACCGCCTCCACCCCTCGTGATGCTGACAATGCCGAGGTGGGGTCCCAGGAGGGGACCCATCAGGAGGAGGCTCCGGAGGTGCCGCAAGGCAGCCTCCCGGACTTTGCGCCGGACTCCATGCCGGAACCCGCAGTGGTTCCGGAGTCCGGCAGGCAGCCCCTTCGTAAGAAGGGCAAGACCGTGACGCCGGCAGCCTCCGTCCAACCGGAGGCGCCGGACAACTTGTTGGAGGCGCGTAACGGCGCTTCCATCGAGGAAGAACACCGCACTATCATGAGTGCGGTGATTCAGAAGGTTCAACTCGCCAAGAGCAGGCTGACCGAAGCCTGCAGTAGCCTTCTAAGAGGCTTTGAGGTAAGAAGTTCAAAATATGTAATGTAATACCGCATAGACAGTAGCCCCTAATGCTCGGTTCGGTGTTCAGAAAGAAAAACCGGATTGAGGATCTAAAAAAGATATACGCAGGAGTGCTAAAAATTATGTCAATATGGGTTTGCAGGCTGCGCTGCTGACCTCTGCCGCACTGACTGTGGAGGTCGGTGCTTTGAAGCAGGACCTCGAGCGGTCCGAGCAAGAGCTCGGCCTTGCCAAGAAGCAGCTCGAGGACAAAGAAGGTGAATAATACCACTTTTAAATTTGTACCTTACAGAAAAGGATTTTGGTTGCAATAGAAATAACAAGGATAACGTGGGTACTGCAGGGGCCACGAACGAGGTGGCAACCCTGAAGGAGGCCGTGTCTGCGGCCGAACGCAATGCGGCCGCGGAACGAGCGGAGCGAGAGAAGCAGGAGGCGCGGGTGGCGGAGGTGCGGCAAGAGCTCTAGGCTCTCATGGAAAAGCATGAGAGTTTGGAGCGCGACTCGAAGACTCGAGAGTCCGAGCTTGCCTCGGCTCTTGAAAGTGCCAAAGCCGCTAAGGCCGAGGCCCATAAGGCCCTCCAGGAGATTGAGGAGGTGAAGAAAATAGCGGCAGGTAAGGCATTTTTCATGCAAAGCAAGCATGTGAATGTAAATTACCTGTTACTTACCCAAATTCGGAGCTCTCGAGGGGCGTTTGCAGATCTGCCTCGCAGCGTGTCCGATGCCGCCGCATTCTACCGGGCCGAGGAGGGGAGCTCAACGGAGAAGGTCTTCTGGTCTCAGTATGCTGAGGCCGGACACCCGGTGCCCCCTAGCGACCAGCTGAAGCAGCTGGTCGAGCTCCACAAGGTAGCCGAGCAGGCCATGAAGGGCCTCATAGTCCGGCTGTGGCCTGGAGAGGCCATGCCTGGGAGCTACTTCGGCCTCATGCGGCGGCTGGTGGATGCGTGCCCCTGGGTGGAAGTCATCAAGCGCTCTGCCTGTATTGAAGGTGCCCGTCGGGCCCTTGCCCGCGCAAAGGTGCACTGGGGCAGGTTTGTCGTGGGAAACGAACACCTATGGGGCAGGGCCCCTTTTCGGTCCGGCAAGGGAGCGGAGGGCGCGCGAAGAGCAGATCGAGGCGAAAGCACGCGAGGGATTTTACCCAGCTTTGGAGCTCTCCGGAGAGATAAAACTCCTACTGCTGCTCTGTGTTTCTATTCTGTTCTTGCTCGAGAGCGTAGGTGTGTTGTAGTTTCGAATGAGTCGAACCCCTTCTACATGCGCATGGGCCTCCTTTTTATAGTCTAAAGGGGTCACCGACAGGTGGCATCGTAGAGAGAGGGGTAAAAAGGTAAAAACGGGGGTTGGTACAACCGCTATCAACAGTGCCCCCTACCTAACTCTGACGGCAGGGGACAAGGGCATTTAATGCCCGTCCGGTCGCCCAAACAGTGCAAGGAAGCGACTGTTAGGAGCGCCACCGTCTGCCACGATGGCCTTCTCATCATCTCCTCTTGCCACCTCGCACCGCTTGGCTGCACAGCGCCTCGCCACGTGCTCCTGGGATGGTCCTGGGGCGACATGTCGTCGGATGCGCTGGAGCTCGGGTGCAGAGTGGCAGCAGCGCTTGCCGCGGCCGTTGTCTTGTCGCACCCGCAAGCTTGCCGCTCGCTGGGTCTTGGTTGGCCTTCCCGGCAAGCTCCTCTTGCCGGGGTCTTGTCCTTCCCGGCAAGCTCCTCTTGCCGGGGTTCTGTCTTCTCGGCTAACACTTTGTTCTTGAATGGCAGTAATATGAATAGCGAAGGGTCTTGGCGGACGCCCGGCAAGCCTTGTCGCGGGACGCTGCGACTGCCCGTGCACAAGTTTGGGGTACTAAGGTACCCCTACTTTAGTACACCGACAGGAGCCCCCGGGCCTAGGCCATACACGGTGCCGAGCGCTGTTGGGCCAGGCCCAAAACGGGGCACGGGCACGCGCGGCCTGGGTCCAAACTAAATCCACTCCGTATCCACCGCGTCCTCCTGTAACGGCACGCGTCAATCGCGGCATCATGGGAGAGATCGTGGGCAATACTTAAATCCAGGAAATGCGTAATGTTCGCCTTGGTTCTGCATCCCCGCCACGCAGCTCCCATGCGCTTGGGGTCGCGGACGGTGGAAGCGGGAAACTGGGCCGTTGCGAGCAGAGGCAGCGGGTCGGCCCCAACTCCCTGCTCTTCCCGTGCTCCGATTCGCTGAGCGGGGCGGCCGAGCCCCCACCTCGCTCCTTTAAGAAGAGCGGGAGGGGAGCGCAGAAGCCCGCACTCTCTCATCTTCTCCTTTCTTCAGCTTCTGCTCCCCTTTCTCTCATTCGCCATGGAGGAAGGGAACCCTGGCCCTTCATCGGTGGCGGCGAGGGTCGCCGCCAGACAGCGCACCCCTCCCTATCCCGCGCCCTTGGTGGCAGGGCCAACCATAAGGGGAAGAGGGAGGGGGCGAGGTCGTGGACGAGGTCGAGGACGAGGTCGAGGCGTTCGGGGAAGAGGCGGACGGGGCGGCGCGCCAGCTCCGCCTCCGCCGGCGGTTCCTCTCCCCACGGCGGTCCATACCGGGGACGACCCTTGCGAGTTCTTCGTCAGGCTGCGCCGGGCGCCTCGTCGTCGCCTCCGGCTTCCAGCTCCGTTTGCGAGCACAATGGAGTTGGACCCGCCCGAGACACTGAGACTGCACATGAGTGGTTGTGGGATCAGCGGCATGCGAGTCCGCGTTGTATTCCCAGCCCCTAATGTGATGTATCTTGATCGTGGGTGGAAGACGTTCGCCCGTATCCACAGCCTGATGGAGGGGTTTACCCTCCATTTTAAGTTAATGGAGGGCGATCTCCTCTCCGTCAAAGTCTTCGGGTGCTTCGGCACTCACGCGAAGTGCTGCGTGGACAGCTCCTCCGATAGCGAAGGCTCCCCCTCGAGCGAGAGTGACGAGGAGGAGAGCGACAGCGATGATGAGGATAGCGGGCGGCGGGATGGCGGGCCTGACTAGGTGTCGGGCGCCGCTTCGTGCGTCACCGGTGACCCATCATCCGTGTCGCCGGCTCCTTGAACTCCCCGGGGTCGTCTCCTTGGGCGGCTGGCGTAGGAAGGCTGCGGAAGGGGAAGAGGGCTAGCGACAAGGCCGTCAAATTAGAGTATGAGGGCGTAGTGCCCTCGACAGCGTGCTGACGTCCTACCGCCCCGTCTTCGAGCCCCGCTTCCGGCGCCGCCATCACCGTCCAGCCTTCGGACGGCCCCCGGGATGTTCTCTTGGTGTCTTCTGGCACCTGTAGCTCACCTAGGCGCCCCTTTTGCCCTTTTCGCCTCCTTGACCTACCTCCTGAAGAGAGGGACAGGAAAGGGATTACGGGCATCTTATCTTTTTAATTTGTAAGCCTCCGGGCCTTAGCCGCATCTAAAACTTGTAATCCTCTCTTTCATGTTTTTCATCCTCTATGGACTGTACCTGAGTGGGATGTTTTTTAATGAAAAGGGGATGCTTGTTATGTTATATCCTTTACTCAATTCTATCCCTTGTATGTTTTTACCCTACGCTTTTAGGGAACTTGCCGGTGGGAACACACTTGCCGCGAGCGCTGAGTGCGGAACATCAGCAGCCTGCCGGCGGTGTTGCTTCCGGAAAGAAACCTTGTCGGGGCTAGTTGCAGCACACTTTCATTGTTGAGCGGACTCGAAACAAATTAAGGGCACAACTTAGCCACGAGTCAATTCCTCCGCGCACAGGTTTTCCATACAAGGCACGGTCGTTCAAGGAGTATAACATAAAAAAAATTAAAACTAACTGTGCTCAAATTTTGACAACTTAGCTTTTCTATCGTCTTTGTCCCGGCAAGGCTGTACTTCTTTGAACGACGCCATATCCACTTCATTACGGCTCGATTCGGCGTCGTCCTGATCGACCAAAGAACCACCGGTAGCTCCTCGATCCAATTTCTTCCGCACTTGTGCAGCCTGTCAAAAGTTCTGGTCTTGAGCCCGCGCAACACTTCAGCATTCGCCCTCTCCGCTTGACCGTTGCTTCTCGGGTGAGCAACAGAAGCGAAGCAGATCTTGGCGCCAAGATCTTGGACGTACTGCATGAAGGTGCGGCTCGTGAATTGTGTGCCGTTGTCGGTGATGATCCTGTTAGGGACTCCGAAACGGCAAACAATTGACCTGAAGAACTTGACTGCTGACTGTGCTGTCACCTTCCTCACTGCTTCCACTTCAGGCCACTTCGTGAACTTGTCGATTGCAACGTACAAGTACTCAAAGCCCCCGACAGCTCGGGGAAAGGGGCCGAGGATGTCGAGCCCCAGACCGAAAATGGCCAGGATAAAGGGGTTGTTTGGAGAGCTTGAGCTGGTTGATGTATCTGCTTGGAGTGGAACTGGCACGCTTCACACTTGGTTACTTGTGCAGTTGCATCTTGAAGGGCTGTCGGCCAGAAGAAACCTTGCCGGAAGGCTTTGCCGGCAAGTGCCCTTGCGCCAATGTGGTGACCACATATGCCTCCATGTATCTCCGCCAACAGCTCTTGTCCATCTTCCCGGGAAATGCACTTCAATTTCACTCTGTTGAATCTTCTTCTGTACAGTATGTCATCGACAAACTGGTACATACTCGATTGCCGGGCTACTCTCTCCGCTTCTTCTTGCTCTTCGGGAAGTTCTCCTGTCTGAAGGAAATGGACGATCTGCTGTGCCCATGTCGGAGCTTGTGGCTCGACGACAAGGACTAAAGGCGCAAATGCTGCTGCGGGAACATCTGCTTCCACGGCTAGAATCTGTGATTCAGCCGGAGCATGATGCTCCCCGGCAAGCGTGTCGGGACACAGCTTGTCGGGAGAGTCTGCTTCAACGAAACAAATCCTGGGGCTTGTCGGAGCAGACTGCCCCTCAGCACTCTTTGTGTTGATCTTGGGGACCTTCTTGACGGCGGCTCCGGGGAGCTCTGCCAGAAAGTAGTTGCCGGTAACTAACTTCCTCTTCTTGCTCTGTCCAGTCGATGGTGCTACAGATGGTTGAGTCAGCTTGAGCACAAAAATCCCTGGTTCCACAGGTAACTTGAGTGCAGCGCATTTTGACAGGCCGTCTGCAATGTCATTTTGAGCTCTTGGAACATGTTCCATTTGCAGGCCGTCAAAACGCTCTTCCAGCTTCCTCACTTCATCAATGTAGGCTTCCATCAACAGACTCTGATAATCCTTGTTTACTTGACGGACGACAAGCTGTGAGTCACCCCTGACAATAAGCTTCCTGATCCCAAGGTCTGCCGCGATCCTGAGTCCGGCAAGCAAGCCTTCATATTCTGTAGTATTGTTTGTTGCTTGCTCCTTGGGAAAGTGCATCTGGACCACGTACTTGAGGTGCTCTCCGGTGGGTGCGACAAGTAGTACGCCCGCACCGGCGCCTTGCAGCGAGAAGGCACCGTCAAAGTACATGATCCATTCTTTGCTCGCTTCCTTGACGGGGATGCTCCTCTCTGGAGTTTCTTCATCAGGTGTTGGCGTCCATTCTGCTATGAATTCTGCCAATGCTCAGCTCTGGATAGTTGAGGTACTCTCAAACTTGAGGCCAAAGCTTGACAATTCCAGTGCCCACTCGACAATCCTGCCTGTTGCTTCTGGATTCTGCAGTATCCTCTTCAACGGAAAGCGAGTGACAACTGTGATCTCATGTGCTTGAAAGTAATGGCGCAGCTTCCTCGAGGCCATGAGAAGGCCGAAAAGCAACTTCTGCACACCAGAGTACCTTGATCTAGCCCCCTGCAGAAGGGAACTGACAAAATACACTGGGCGCTGCACCATCTTCTTCTGTTTCTCCTCTTGTGGCTGCGCAGATCCATCCTTGCCGGAACCAAAGCTTGTCGGGGAAGCCCCCTGCTTGCCACTGGACTCGCTTGCCGCGGTTGCTGGCTCATCATCCGCCTCCCTCTCTGCTACTAACGCAGCACTAACCACTTGATTGGTTGCCGCTAGATATAGCAGCAACTTCTCTTGTGGCTTAGGTGCGACAAGTATTGGAGTGGAGGATAGGTATCTCTTCAAGTCCTGCAGCGCAGCCTCCGCTTCCGGAGTCCACTTCATTGGACCTGTCTTTTTCAAAATTTTGAAAAATGGCAGGGCGCGCTCAGCAGACTTAGAGATGAACCTACTGAGAGCAGCAACGCAGCCGGCAAGCCTTCGTACGTCCTTGACGCGCTTCGGTGCTTCGATTTGCTCAATGGCCTTGATCTTGTCGGGATTGGCTTCAATCCCCCTCTGGGATACAAAGAACCCGAGAAGCTTGCCGGAAGGGACTCCAAACACGCACTTCTCGGGGTTCAACTTAAGATTGATCTTGCGCAGATTTGCAAAAGTTTCGTCCAAATCTTGGATCAGAGTTTCTTTGTCCTTGCTCTTGACCACTATGTCATCCATGTAAGCCTCTACATTTCTGTGCAACTGTGGCTCAAAAGCATGACTAACTACTCTTGCAAATGTTGAACCAGCATTCTTTAGTCCGAAAGGCATCCGTACAAAGCAGTACGTGCCACATGGAGTAATGAATGCGGTTTTCTCTTCATCCTCTTCTGCCATGAAGATCTGATGATATCCTGAGTATGCATCAAGGAATGAAAGAAGATCACATCCTGCCATGGAGTCGACAATCTGGTCAATGCGCGGCAAGGGAAATGGATCCTTGGGACAAGCTTTATTAACATCAGTGAAGTCAATACAAAGCCTCCACTTCCCGTTCGCCTTGCGCACGACTACTGGATTGGCTAACCACGTTGGATGGAGTACTCCTCGGACCAGGCCTGCTGCTTCCAATTTCTTGATCTCTTCAGCAATGAACTCTTGTCGCTCCACTGCTTGCTTCCTAACTCTCTGCTTGACGGGCCGCGCGTGAGGGCAGACGGCAAGGTGGTGCTCAATTACTTTCCTAGGAACACCGGGGATGTCAGATGGTTGCCATGCAAACACATCGACATTCACCCGCAGGAAAGCAATGAGCGCGCTTTCCTATTTAGGGTCAAGCGTGGCACTGATGGTGAAGGTACCACCAGTGCCGTCCTCCTTGACGGCCACTTTCTTGGTCTCTGGTGAAGCTGTCTTTGCCTTCTTGCACTTGCCGGTGGAGCTCGATGGTGCGTCCTCGACGGTAGCACAGCACTCCGAAGAGGTGCGCTTGCCGGAGTGGGCATCAGAGCTACTCTTGCCGGACTTGGTCTTCTTCTTCCCCCCGGGAGCTTCAGCGGCAAGTGGTTTGCGTTCTGCTGCGGCTGCTGCTTCCGGGTAGATCTTGTCGGTACAGATAAGTCCATCTTTCTTGTCGCCATGGACAGAAATAACACTTATCGGACTAGGCATCTTGAGCACATTGTAAGCGTAGTGAGAGGCTGCCATGAACTTGGCAAGCGCTGGACGGCCAAGTATCCCATTGTAGGGCAATGGGAAATCAGCAACGTCAAATGTGACTCTCTTTGTCCTGAAATTCAGCTTGCTGCCAAACGTTACTGGCAGCGTGATCTTCCCCTTCGGCTGGCTCCTTCCCGGGTTGATTCCTTGAAAGGTTCCGGTCTCTTCGAGCTCGCTGTCGGGGATCTGGAGCTTCTTGAGCACTGCGGAGGAGATCAGATTTAGGCCGGCCCCGCCATCAACCAACATCTTTGTAACCTTGAGGTTGCGGATGGTTGGCGAAACCAACATCGGCAAGCACCCAACTGCGGTTATGCGATCAGGGTGATCCTCAACGTCAAAGACGATGGGCGTGCTGGACCACTTCAGGGGCTTGCGCGACTCGACGGACGGTTTTGCTGCGTTCACTTCCCGCACCCACTATTTGAGTTGGCGGTGCGAGGTGTGTAGAGAAGCACCGCCGTCGACGCACAAAACCTCTGTTGCCTTCTGGAACTCCTGCTCGTCAGTCTCATCCTCCTCCATCTCATCATCCTCATCTTCGTCTTCGTCTTTGTCGCGGCCACGGGGAGTCCTATCTCCTTGGCGCTGCTTGGCCTTGCTGCGGCGCCCTCCCCGGGCGGGACGCTTCTTGCCGGATCCTCCGCCACCTTCCTGGGCCTTCTCCTTGTCGCGGCGCTCGTATTCAGCTTTCTGTAGCTCTGCCATCTCAACCTTCTTGCAAGCTTGGAGGTCGTGGCCCTTGGTGCGGTGGATCTTGCAGTACTGCTTGCCGGAGCCGTCCTGCTTGTCGGCGGCTACCACAGCCTCGCCGGAGTCACCAGCTTTGGCCTTCTCGGAACCGCCTCCGTTACCGGACTGCTCAACAACTAGCACATCCTTAGCCTTCCTCTTTCTGTTATTCCGCCTCCGGTTCTTCTTTGCCGGAGGGGCATCCTCACTGTCAGATCCTTCTGCTCCTGCATTCTCTCCGGGGAGTCTCCTCCCTTCTTCATCCCGTGCACACTTGTCGGCCAGAGCATATAGCTCGCTGATGTCTCTGATTTTGCACATCGCCATCTCCTCCCTCATCCTGCGGTTACGCACGTTCTGATAGAACGCGCTGATAACCGCGGCAAGGTGGACGTCTGGGATGTTGCGCTGCACCTGGCTGAATCTCTGTATATACTTGCGCAGGGGTTCTCCTTCCTTCTGGGCGAGCAAATGAAGATCGCTCTCCTGGCCATGGGGTTTGTGGCCGCCTGTGAAGGCGCCGACAAACTGATGGCACAGGTCCGCCCACGAAGAAATGGAGTTGTCCGGCAAGTGCATGAGCCAAGATCTGACGTTGGGCTTGAGCACCAGCGGGAAGTAGTTGGCGAGGATCTTCTCGTTGCGCCCTTCGGCAGCCTGCACCGCGATGGTGTAGACGCTGAGGAACTCTGACGGATGTATCCTGCCATCGTACTTCTCAGGCACGTCTGGCTTGAAGTTCTTGGTACTGGGCCACTGGACCTGCCGCAGCTCACGGGTGAACGCAGGGCAACCTACCGCGTACGGCAAGTCGCCTGGTTCCCCTGGCGCATGCATATCGACAGTGGGCCCAGCGCGCTGGTCAGATTGACGCCGTGCTTCTCTTCGACGCTCGATGCGAGTGCGAGCGTCTTCGTGTCGTCGTTCTTGGAGAACTTGGCGTTGATCGCGACGAGCTCGCGGGTCCGACGATGCGGTGGAGTCGGTGTCGAGGTTGGCCCGGCGAGTCGGTGATCTTGGCCTTCGGAGCGGGGAGTGCACGGTGGTGGCACCCCCAGCGGTCTTGTCGGCGTCGGCTTGCGCCTGGGTGTCTTGCCGGGGCTTCGATGTGCTTGGTTGCTGGGGCTTGTCGCTGTTGGCGAAGCCGATGAGGCTCTGAATGGTGGCCCTCCAGTCGTCGATCTTGTCTGGCGCTAGAGGGTAGTCTAGAAGCAGCTGGGCTCGGGCCAGCGCTTCCTCTGGAGTGTTGGGTGGCGGTGGCGAGCGACGCGAGGTGCGGGATACGCTCAAACTTCTAACAGTGTTAGAAGGAGCGACATCTCGTCCAGGCGACCGCACTGCGCTCGTGCCGGCGTGTTGACGCGCACGTTGGCCTTGAGCGTCCCGCGACCCACCAGCTTGGCCTTGTTCCAACGCGAGTACGGTGCTAGGAGCACCGTGGCGTTGTTGATCCTGCACCCCCTGGGAGGGTTGCGGTGGATGTACAGACGTTGAAGCTTGCGGAGCCTTGTCCTTGGACCTGGTGACGACGTGAGTCCCACCGTCGGCGCCCGCTCCTCCGCCGGCGTCCACCCCACCGCCCGTTTGCTCCGGTTGCGGCAGGATAGTCGCCGACGGAGCGGCCACCTCCAAAATCTTCTTCTTCGGTGGCATGTCGATGAAGATGTTGATGTAGCGCGCACAGACGCCGGATCAGATACGCACAACCTCGACGCCCCCCTACCTGGCGCGCCAAAGATGTCGTGGGAAACGAACACCTATGGGGCAGGGCCCCTTTTCGGTCCGGCAAGGGAGCGGAGGGCACGCGAAGAGCAGATCGAGGCGAAAGCACGCAAGGGATTTTACCCAGCTTCGGAGCTCTCCGGAGAGATAAAACTATTACTGCTGCTCTGTGTTTCTATTATGTTCTTGCTCGAGAGCGTAGGTGTGTTGTAGTTTCGAATCAGTCGAACCCCTTCTACATGCGCATGGGCCTCCTTTTTATAGTCTAAAGGGGTCACCGACAGGTGGCATCGTAGAGAGAGGGGTAAAAAGGTAAAAACGGGGGTTGGTACAACCGCTATCAACAGTGCCCCCTACCTAACTCTGACGGCAGGGGACAAGGGCATTTAATGCCCGTCCGGTCGCCCAAACAGTGCAAGGAAGCGACCGTTAGGAGCGCCACCGTGTGCCACGATGGCCTTCTCGTCATCTCCTCTTGCCACCTCGCACCGCTTGGCTGCACAGTGCCTCACCACGTGCTCCTGGGATGGTCCTGGGGCGACACGTCATCGGATGCGCTGGAGCTCGGGTGCAGAGTGGTAGCCTTGCCGCAGCAAGCGCCTTGCCGCGGCCGTTGTCTTGTCGCACCCGCAAGCTTGCCGCTCGCTGGGTCTTGGTTGGCCTTCCCAGCAAGCTCCTCTTGCCGGGGTCTTGTCCTTCCCGGCAAGCTCCTCTTGCCGGGGTTCTGTCTTCTCGGCTAACACTTTGTTCTTGAATGGCAGTAATATGAATAGCGAAGGGTCTTGGCAGACGCCCGGCAAGCCTTGCCGCGGGACGCTGCGACTGCCCGTGCACAAGTTCGGGGTACTAAGGTACCCCTACTTTAGTACACCGACAAGGTTGGATGCTGAGAGGCTTATCACGGACGTGCCGCCGGCGGGCAAGGAGTATCGTACGCCCGAAATGTACTATAAGAGTGTCCTGAAGGGTGCCCGCAAGATTGCGGATGAGTGCCCCAAAGATGTAATTATTGAGTAAACTCGCAATGTGTTATCCCGTGCGCTGAAAACTTTGTTCATGTGCGCTAAGCAACGCTTATTGATTTAAAATATTACCTTCTGTGCGGCCGTTTATAAAATCTGAGAGATGGCAAGTCGTCGGCTTCAGCCCCCATGCCACGAGTGTTGGGGTGTTCGGGATAAACTTGAGCACTCTTGTTCCCATTTTTGGGTCCATCTAGGGAGGCGCTCAACACAACGAACAAGGCAACCGGACTTATAATGCTTGAACACTCTCACTTAGCCATAGAATTCTATAATTTTAAATTTCGGCGAAGCCCCTAGTATTCGGAAGACCGAGTTCGGGGCGCTATCCACGCCTGGGCCGGACACAGCCGGTTCCTCGCTCGAAGCGGCATAAGTCTTTAGGGACTCGAAAAGACCTCTCGAACAGCGACCAGTCTCTCACCTTATCATGACAGTCAGTTTTAGCTTTCTCCACTGAGGCGCTCACCCAGCTCAACCGGGGCGCAATCGCAGTGGTTCTCCTAGTGCTACCTTAGCCGACAGAACGAAACGTAAGGTACCAAAACATGGGAGCCGGGCAAACCCAACTATTGACCCAAGACATGATTCAGAGCCGCATAATGCTATAAGTTCGGGGTGCCGCACTTGTGAAAGTGTTCGAACTTGTCACACCATAATGCGGGGAACATAAGCCCCTGGTGTATTCGGCCGTACCAAAATGTACGGGTGCAAGATGTCATTAACGAACATATATGCAAAAAAAAGGAATGCAATTATAGGCAAAAAGTGCTGCATTGTTTATTCAAGGAATTCTGCTATGAGTGTAGGATGATACAAATAGTGCGGTAAGCAAGGGATTGGACTAATTAAACATGTCCCCCTCCAGGGGTGGGGCTGCGGACTGGTGTATTTAAAAATTTAATGCTCATAATGGAGACCACCTGAGTGTTCGTCGTAGCCTTTGTCCCTCCCTGGCTGTTGTGTCCTGAGTTCGGCAGATCTACTGCCGGACAGGGCCTCTGTTGAATGGAGTCCTATGGAAAAATAAAAAAAGAAGAAAAAAGGGTGACACACTTGGGAGCCCCTGGTGTGGTTAAGCCGCACTCTGGGCCTTTCGTGGTCGTGCCCCTCCCCCTATGCCCATGGTATCTCTAGGGCGTAATGATGTACGCGAAGAGCTGGTCTTGCAATCATGCAAGGGCTGGGGTTGGGGCCGCATTGCTACGCATGCTCGGAACGTGCCAGGTGGTCTTGGTTGATGTTACTCCGGGCGCGTTTGGCCATGTCCGGTAGTTTAACGGACGGACTCGAAAATTGCCTTAAAAGGATGCTCTGTACTTCTGCCGCGAGAGCCGCTGTGTGTTCCTCCGTTCGGAGGGAGCGTTCAGTATTTCCATTGACCGTGATGACTCCACGAGGGCCTGGCATCTTGAGCTTGAGGTATGCATAATGCGGCACCGCGTTGAACTTTGCAAACGCGGTTCGTCCGAGCAGAGCGTGATAGCCGCTGCGGAACGGGACTATGTCGAAGATTAACTCCTCGCTTCGGAAGTTATCCGGGGATCTGAAGACCACTTCCAGTGTGACTGAGCCTGTACAATTGGCATCAACACCTGGTATGACGCCTTTGATGGTCATCTTTGTAGGTTTAATCCTTGAGGGGTCTATGCCCATCTTGCACACTGTATCCTGATAAAGCAGGTTCAGGCTGCTGCCGCCGTCCATCAGGACTCTAGTGAGGTGAAATCCATCGACGATTGGGTCTAAGACCAATGCGGCGAACCCACCATGACGGATACTGGTAGGGTGGTCCTTTTGATCGAAAGTGATTGGGCAAGAGGACCATAGATTGAACTTCGGGGCGACTGGCTCCATCGTGTATACGTCCCTAAGTGCACGCTTCCGCTCCCTCTTGGGTATATGGGTTGCGTATATCATGTTTACCGTCCGCACTTGTGGGGGGAAACCCTTCTGTCCTCTATTATTCGGCGGCCTAGTCTCTTCCTCGTCGTCGCTGTGCAGCCCCTTGTCATTGTTTTCGGCAATTAATTTGCCTGCCTGCTTGAATACCCAACAATCTATGTTGGTGTGATTAGCTGGCTTTTCGGGGGTGCCATGTATCTGGCAAGAGCGGTCGAGTATTCGGTCCAAATTGGACGGACCCGGAGTAGTTCTTTTGAATGGCTTCTTCCGCTGATCGGGTTTAGAGCCTCTGAATCCGGCGTTGGCTGTCGTATCCTCATTGTTATCGCCGTTAATGCGGCGTTTGTTTTTGTTTCGACGCGACCTGCCATTGTGGTCCTTAGTATCTGGACTGCCAGCGTTTTTGCTAAGGTTGTTGCTGCGAGCTAGCCAGTTGTCCTCTCCCACGCAGAAGCGGGTCATGAGTGATGTGAGGGCTGCCATGGATTTCGGCTTTTCCTGTTCTAGGTGCCGGGCCAGCCACTCGTTGCGGATGTTATGTTTGAAGGCTGCGAGGGCCTCTGCATCCGGACAATCGACGATTTGATTTTTCTTTGTTAAGAACCGTGTCCAGAACTGTCTGGCCGATTCATCTGGCTGCTGAATTATGTGGCTTAGGTCATCGGCGTCTGGTGGTCGCACATATGTGCCCTGGATGTTGTCGAGGAATGCGGCTTCTAGGTCCTCCCAACACCCAATTGACTCTGCGGGCAAGCTGTTAAGCCAATGCCAAGCTGGTCCTTTAAGCTTGAGTGGGAGGTACTTGATGGCGTGGAGATCGTCGCCGCGGGCCATATGGATATGAAGGAGATAGTCTTCGATCCAAACCGCGGGGTCTGTTGTGCCATCGTAGGATTCAATGTTCACGGGTTTAAACCCTTCAGGGATTTGATGACCATTACTTCGTCAGTGAAGCATAGTGGGTGTGCGGCGCCTCTATATTGAGTAATATCACGACGTAGCTCAAGAGAGCGTTGTCTGCTGTGTTCGGCCCGGCCGGAGTTGCTATATCCGGCGCGACGGTAGTCGTCGTGGGTCGTGGGGCGCCCACGTGATCCGTAGATAGATCTAGATTGTCTTGCCTTGTCCTCCAATATATCCCGCAAGTCCGGCGCATTCCCTCGTTGCTTCGTACTTTTCAAGCGGTGCCGGGGTACGGTCCTGATGGAGGGCCTAGATGCCTCTCTGTCACGACCACGGGGTGGTCGGTCTGCCGTATTGTGCGCTGGTGATGAAGGTTTGTATGCTTCCTCCTCTAGTCGGGGGAGCAACCTGCGTTTTGGGTAGCTCTTGGAGGGGCGTTTGAGTTCATACTCTTCAGCCGCGAGGACCTCAGTCCATCTGTCGGCCAGCAGGTCTTGATCAGCTTGAAGCTATTGCTGCTTTTTCTTTAGGCTATTTGCCATGGCGATAAGCCTGCATTTAAAATGCTCTTGTTCGACAGGATCCTATGGCATGATGAATTCGTCGTCGTTGAGGCTTGCCTCGTCTCCGGAGGGAGGCATGTAGTTTTCATCCTCCTCGTCTGCCACTCTCTCTCGAGGGCTGGCTTCCCCGTCCTCCTGTGCTGAATCTTGCTGGAGGGGGTTGTCTTCGGCACTCTCTGGGGTGTTATTATCTCCGGTGCCGGAATCTCCATTCTTACTGTGGCGGGATTTAGAGCGGCGCCGCTGACATCGGCGCTTGGGCTGTTTCTTAGACGAATCTGCCTCCGCTGCTTCTTCGTCGTCCCCATCCTTTGGGGTGTCCACCATGTATATGTCGTATGACGAGGTGGTCTTCCAGTGCCCTGTAGGCGCTGGTTCTTGATCGTCTCCGGCATCGTCGTCCATACCGTCGATGTCTTCGGAGTCGTAGTCTAGCATGTCGGTTAGATCGTCGACAGTGGCTACAAAGTGGGTGGTGGGTGGGCTTTGAATTTCTTCGTCGTCCGCATCCCAACCGTCCTGACCGCAGTCCGGCCAGGGTTCTCCTGATAACGAGAGATGTTTTAGCGAATTTGTCGCCAAAGGGTGAGTGCTGAAAGATGTCAGCGGCGGTGAACTCCATGATCGGCGCCCAATCGGATTCGATTGGCAGGGGCGCAGGAGGTTTGGAGTCCGGCAAGGAGTCCGGCGCCTCGGAGTCACGAGCTTTATAAGGGACAAGGTCAGTATTCGGCTCCATCGCCGTAGAAGTTGCAGCTCCCGAGGCGGTGTCCAGCCACCTGTCCTCGATCTGCGTGGTCTGCTCCGAACTATGGGTCAGAGCGGACTCGTGTGCGGCCTCCAGGGCACTGTCCGGCGGCAGAGCTAAATCCTGCCCATCGTGACAGCGCGGCACGCTCGGCTGTGGCTCGAATCCGTCGAAGATCAAGTCTCCGCGGATGTTGGACGTGAAGTTTAGGCTTCCAAACCTGACCTGATGGCCAGGAGCGTAGCTTTCGATCTGCTCCAGATGGCCAAGCGAATTGGCCCGTAGTGCGAAACCGCCGAATACGAAGATTTGTCCGGGGAGAAAAGTCTCACCCTGGACGGCGTCGTTGTTGATTGAAGAAGACATCAAGCCTATCAGTGACGACACAGAGGAACTCTCAATGAAAGCACCAATGTCGGTGTCAAAACCGGCGGATCTCGGGTAGGGGGTCCCGAACTGTGCGTCTAGGCGGATGGTAACAGGAGACAAGGGACACGATGTTTTTACCCAGGTTCGGGCCCTCTCGATGGAGGTAAAACCCTACTCCTGCTTGATTGATATTGATGATATGGGTAGTACAAGAGTGGATCTACCACGAGATCAAGGAGGCTAAACCCTAGAAGCTAGCCTATGGTATGATTGTTGCAATGGTTGTGTGTCCTACGGACTAAAACCCTCCGGTTTATATAGACACCGGAGAGGGCTAGGGTTACACAGAGTCAGTTACAATGGTAGGAGATCTACATATCCGTATCGCCAAGCTTGCCTTCCACGCCAAGGAAAGTCCCATCCGGACACGGGACGAAGTCTTCAATCTTGTATCTTCATAGTCTTGGAGTCCGGCTGACAATGATAGTCCGGCTGTCCGGACACCCCCTAGTCCAGGACTCCCTCAGTGGGTCTTTTTATCCTTGGACCTTTTAAAAGGCCCAACCTTATCAAGCCCCCAGACTACAAATGGCCAAACAATTGGAATCATCCTCAATTCTTGAGCCGACACGTGAGCTCGCCGTGAAAATTTCTGACAACCATCACATTTACTGACTAAATCCTCTGCATCAGCATGAGCCGTCGGCCAATAAAATCCATGAAGAAAAGATTTAGCCACAATAGACTTTGAATCGACATGGTGACCATAATCTCCTTCATGAATCACGCTAGGAATCTCACGGCCTTCCTCAGGAGAAACGCAACCCTGAAATGCCCCAGTGACATTGTGATGGTGTAACTCACCATTGGCAATTGTCATTGACTTTGACCACCGGGTTATCTGCCTAGCCCAGGTTTCATCCTCAAGTAACTCACCCCGGGTCATATAAGCCAAATATGGGACCGTCCAATCTAGGATAGTGTGAAGAGCCGCCACCAATTGTGGTTCTGGGTCAGGAATAGCCAGATCTCTTCCTCTGTAGGAAATTTCGCAAAAGGGTTATGCAGAATATCCAAGAAAGTGTTAGACGGCACCGGCTTACACTGAGATCCCAACCATCTTAAGGCATCATCCGCCTCATTTTTCCTGCGATCAATGTGTCCCACTTGATAACCCTTGAAGTTCCCAGCAATAGCATCAACTTCGCGGTGATAAGCCGCCATAAGTGGATCCTTAGAATCCCATGTGCCTGAAACTTGTTGAGCCACCAAGTCTGAGTCGCCGAAACATCTCACCCGGCTTAAGTTCGTCTCCTTAGCCATCCGAAGACCATGGAGCAAGGCTTCATACTCAGCTGCATTGTTGGTACAGGGAAACATCAACCTTAAAACATAACAAAACTTGTCACCTCGAGGGGAAGCTAAAACAACTCCACTCCCCGAGCCCTCCAATTGCCTGGACCCATCAAAGTGAATAGTCCAATACGTTATCTGGCTTCTCTTCGGGCATCTGCAGCTTTGTCCAGTCATTGATGCAATCCACAAGTGCTTGAGACTTGATGGCAGTGCGAGGCATATATTTCAAACCACGAGGTCCAAGATCAATGGCCCACTTGGCTAATCGCCCTGTGGCTTCTCTGTTTTGAATAATATCCCCTAAGGGAGCTGAACTAATCACAGTGATGGGATGGCCCAGAAAATATTGCTTAAGCTTTCGGCTGGCCATGAACACCCCATAAACGAGCTTCTGCCAATGTGGATATCTCTGCTTGGACTCAATAAGCACTTCACTGATATAGTAAACCGGCCATTGAACCGGATATTCCTTGCCTGCTTTCCTCCGTTCCACACAATAGCTACACTAACAGCCTGGGCGTTAGCAGTCACATATAATAACAACGTATCCTTATCAATGGGAGCAGCAAGGACTGGCAGCTCAGCTAGCTGTTTCTTCAAAGCTTCAAATGCGTCGTTAGCAGCATCACTCCAGATGAAGTTATCTATTTTCTTCATCATCTGGTACAGTGGTATGGCCTTCTCATCCAACCGGCTTATGAACCGGTTTAAGACAGCAATACGACCCGCCAGACACTGAACATCATTGATACATGCCGGTTTTGCCAGGGAGGTAATGACCTTGATCTTCTCCGGGTTAGCCTCTATGCCTCTGTTAGAAACCAGAAAACCCAAAAGTTTGCCTGTTGGCACACCAAAAATGCACTTGGTCGGGTTAAGCATCATCTTGTAGACCCCGAGATTGTCGATGGTCTCCTTCAAATCATCTATCAAGGTTTCCTTCTCTCTGGATTTCACCACAATATCATCCACATAAGCATGAACATTGCGCCCAATCTGACTATGAAGACAATTCTGCACACATTGCTGGTAAGTCGCCTGGGCGCTCTTAAGCCCAAAAGGCATAGACACATAGCAGAAGGCTCCAAAGGGAGTGATAAAAGTTGTCTTCTCCTGGTCCTTAACTGCCATCTTGATCTTATGATAACCAGAATAAGCATCCAAAAAACTCAAACGCTCACAACCGCCATAGCATCAATGATTTGACCAATACGAGGGAGAGCAAAAGGATCAGCCGGACAAGCCTTGTTTAAGTCTGTGTAGTACACGCACATACGCCAAGTGCCATTCTTCTTAAGCACCAGCACCGGATTAGCCAACCACTCAGGATGAAAGACTTCAACAATGAACCCAGCTGCCAAGAGCCGGGCTTCACCAATGGCCTTACACCTCTCCTCATTGAAGCTACGAAGGAATTGCTTGACCGTCTTAAACTTCGATCAATATTAAGAGTGTGCTCAGCGAGTTCCCTCGGTACACCCGGCATGTCAGAAGGTTTCCATGCAAAGATGTCCTGGTTCTCACGGATGAACTCGATGAGCGCGCTTTCCTATTTTGGATCCAGGTTAGCACTGATACTGAACTGCTTAGATGAATCGCCAGGAACAAAGTCAACTAGCTTAGTGTCATCGACTGACTTGAACTTCAACATCGGATCATGCTCTATAGTAGGCTTTTTCAGAGATGTCATATCAGTCGGATCAACATTGTCCTTGTAAAACTTCAACTCTTCTGTTGCACAGACAGACTCGGCATAAGCAGCATCACCTTCTTCACATTCCAAAGCTATCTTCCGACTCCCATGCACTGTAATGGTCCCTTTGTAACCCGGCATCTTGAGCTGCAAATAAACATAACAAGGCCGTGCCATGAAGTTGGCATAAGCCGGCCGTCCAAACAGAGCGTGGTACGGGCTTCTGATCTTGACCACTTCAAAGGTTAACTTCTCGGCCCTGGAATCGTGCTCATCCCCAAAGGCCACTTCCAGCTCAATCTTGCATACAGGGTACGCCGACTTACCAGGAACCACTCCATGAAAAACAGTATTGGATGTCTCAAGATTTTTTATCGGTTAACCCCATGCGACAGAAAGTATCATAATAAAGGATATTAATGCTGCTACCTCCATCCATGAGTACCTTAGTGAATTTGTATCCACCAACTTGAGGCACCACCACCAAAGCCAAGTGACCCGGATTATCAACCCGGGGCGGGTGATCCTCTCGGCTCCACATAATGGGTTGCTCAGACCATCGCAAGTAATGGGGAACTGCCGGCTAAACGGCGTTCACAACCCTCTTATGGAGCTTCTGGTCCCGCTTGCACAAACTTGTGATGAAGACGTGGTACTGCCCGCTATTCAACTGCTTCAGATGACTTTGATATCCAGACTGCTGCTGCTGCTGACCCCCTTGACCGGATTGTTGATTGTAACCACCCTGATTACCTTGATTATAACCACCCTGATTACCTTGATGGTGTTGGTGACCCTGGAAGGCGGAATTAGAGCCGCCACCTTCGTAACCCGAGCCATGAGAACCGCCGCCAGCAGAACTTGAGCCGCCGCCCGGCCCATGGTTGTTTTGAAATAGATTAGAATTTTTGAAATCCCTCCTGATTGAACAATCTTTCCAAAGATGAGTGCATGGCCTATCCTTAGTACCATGCCTTGGGCAAGGCTCATTCAGCAACTGCTCAAGATTGGGACCTGATCCACCTGTCCGAGGAGGCGGCCTCCCCTTATGACGCTGACCATTGTTCTGCGTATTGGTATTAGCTACAAAACCTGAGTTACCATCAGCCTTGCACTTGCCGTTGCCCCCCTGACTCACCGGGTTATGTTGCGGACCCTTGGCGTTGCTACTCTTCTTTCCCTTTCCCGGCTTTTCATCATCAGACTCGGGGTCCTTGGTACCATCAGAGTCGGCATATTTAATTAGAGCCGCCATCAGCTGCCCCATATCATTGTAATCACGCTTGAGCCGCCCCAGCTTCTGCTTAAGAGGCAAAAAACGACATTTTTTTCTCCAACATTAGAACTGCATAGCGGCATTGATGTTATCAGATGAGTGTATAATAGCCTTGACCCGACGCACCCAATGGGTTGTTGACTCACCCTCCTCTTGGGCGCAAGCAGATAAATCCACAATTGACATGGGCTGTTTGCATGTATCTTTAAAGTTCTGGATAAACCGAGCCTTTAGCTCACCCCATGACCCGATGGAATTGGCAGGCAGCCCTTTTAACCAAGTACGGGCCCTCCCATCCAGCATCATGGTGAAGTATTTAGCACACGCGGCATCGCTGACCTCCAACAGTTCCATGGCCATCTCATAACTCTCAATCCATGCCTCAGGGGGTAAGTCGGCTGTGTAATTAGGCACCTTACGAGGTCCTTTGAAATCCTTAGGCAAACGCTCATTACGCAGAGCTGGCACCAAATAGGGTACACCTGTAGCTCTAGAGGTCACGCCTGCCTCCAGCGACGCCGTCGGATAAACCGGTAGGTGTTGATGAACCGGCTGCTGAGCCGCTTGCTCAGCTTCGCGACGTGCCTTGTCCTGATCGACCAAACCCTGCGCCCCATCACGCGGCGGGTCATGCCCACGCAGCTGGTTATGGCATTGGTCATTGCTTGAAATGGCTGGTGAGTCCATGTGTCTACTATGTTGGGAACGTAGTAATTTCAAAAAAATCCTACGCACACGCAAGATCATGGTGATGCATAGCAACGAGAGGGAGAGTGTTGTCCACGCACCCTCGTAGACCGAAAGCGGAAGCGTTAGCACAACGCGGTTGATGTAGTCGTACGTCTTCACGATCCGACCGATCCAAGTACTGAATGTATGGCACCTCTGAGTTCAGCACACGTTCAGCTCGATGATGTCCCACGAACTCTGATCCAACAGAGCTTTGCGGGAGAGTTCCGTCAGCACGACGGCGTGATGACGGTGTTGATGAAGCTACCGACGCAGCGCTTCGCCTAAGCACCGCTACGATATGACCGAGGTGGAATATGGTGGAGGGGGGCACCGCACACGGCTGGGAGAGATCAACAGATCAACTTGTGTATCTAGAGGTGCCCCCTGCCCCCGTGTATAAAGGAGTGGAGAAGGGGGGAGGGCCGATGGCGCGCCCTGTAGGAGTCCTAGTCCCACCGGGAGTAGGATTCCCCCCCTTCCAAGTAGTAGGAGTAGGAGTCAAGGAAAGGGAAAAGAGAAGAGAAGGAAGGAGGGGGCACAGCCCCTCCCCCTAGTCCAATTCGGACTAGGCCTTGGGGGGCGCAACCTCCCCTCTCTTTTTCCCCTAAAGCCCAATAAGGCCCATATACTCCCCGGCGAATTCCCGTAACTCTCCGGTACTCCGATAAATACCCGAATCACTCGGAACCTTTCCAATGTCCGAATATAGTCGTCCAATATATCGATCTTTATGTCTCGACCATTTCGAGACTCCTCGTCATGTCCCCGATCTCATCTGGGACTTCGAACTACCTTCGGTACATCAAAACACATAACACATAATATAAATCGTCACCGAACGTTAAGCGTGCGGACCCTACGGGTTCGAGAACTATGTAGACATGACCGAGACATGTTTCCAGTCAATAACCAATAGCGGAACCAGGATGCTCATATTGGCTCCCACATATTCTACGAAGATCTTTATCGGTCAAACCACATAACAACATACGTTGTTTCCTTTGTCATCGGTATGTTACTTGCCCAAGATTCGATCATCAGTATCTCAATACCTAGTTCAATCTCGTTACCGGCAAGTCTCTTTACTCGTTCCGTAATGCATCATCCCGCAACTAACTCATTAGTCGCATTGCTTGCAAGGCTTATAGTGATATGCATTACCGAGAGGGCCCAGAGATACCTCTCCGACAATCGGAGTGACAAATCCTAATATCGAAATACACCAACTCAACAAGTACATTCGGAGACACCTGTAGAGCACCTTTATAATCACCCAGTTACGTTGTGATGTTTGGTAGCACACAAAGTGTTCCTCCGGTAAACGGGAGTTGCATAATCTCATAGTCATAGGAACATGTATAAGTCATGAAGAAAGCAATAGCAACATACTAAACGATCAAGTGCTAAGCTAACGGAATGGGTCAAGTCAATCACATCATTCTCTAATGATGTGACCCCGTTAATCAAATGACAACTCATGTCTATGGCTAGGAAACTTAATCATCTTTGATTCAACGAGCTAGTCAATTAGAGGCATACTAGTGACATTATGTTTGTCTATGTATTCACACATGTACTAAGTTTCCAGTTAATACAATTCTAGCATGAATAATAAACATTTATCATGAAATAAGGAAATAAATAATAACTTTATTATTGCCTCTAGGGCATATTTCCTTCATACTATAGCTCCGGCTTGGGCGAGGGGTCGAATGAATCCTATCTCGACTGTAAGAATATGCCTCCTGCTGCACCAATGCTATTTGAAGAAGCTCCCTAGCTCTCTGTGTTTCAACTGCCGCTGGAGAATCGCCTTCCACTGGGAGAGCCGCCAATAGTGTTGCCGCAGCGATCATGTTATCCAAAGGGTTGGAATAATGACCCGGTGGTGTTGGCACATGCTGAGGCGGAATATTATTCAAACGAGGTGGTTCCGTCAACCAGCGTTCCAGTCCCATGCGTTGTAACCCAGTTTATCTCCGGCGGGTTACTGGTCCCCGCTCCAGGCATGCAAAAGAGGTTTCTCGCCTCGTAAACCGGAGGTAGACGAGACTTGTGCCTCCTCCTCATGATTTCATTTGAAGCGTTTTGATCCGTCGTAAGCCGGAAAGCCTCTGACTGAGTCCGCTGGGCCTGAGCATCTAGGCCAGCCCGCTCTGCAGCTATCCTGACGTCCTCTGCCGCCAGGTCTTGCTTGGCATGTGCCACCTCGTCACGCAGTTTTGCAATTTCCGTGTTGTGCTGAGCTTGATTCGTCGGGCTAACCTCTGTTGTTAACAAGGCTGTCAGTTTATCCAGTAGATCCGTCAAAACCTAAGCCGGCGGGTGAGGGAGTCCTGAATTAAGGGGTCCTCGGACAGCCGGACTATGTAGCGTGGGCCGGACTGTTGGGCCATGAAGATACAAGACAGAAGACTCTCTCCCGTGTCCGGATGGGACTCTCCTTAGTGTGGAAGGCAAGCTTGGCGCCCGGATATGAAGATTCCTTTCTCTGTAACCGACTTTGTACAACCCTAGTCCCCTCCGGTGTCTATATAAACCGGAGGTCTTAGTCCGTAGAGGCAATAATAATCATACAGGCTAGACTTCTAGGGTTTTAGCCATTACGATCTCGTGGTAGATCAACTCTTGTAATACTCATATTCATCAAGATCAATCAAGCAGGAAGTAGGGTATTACCTCCATAGAGAGGGCCCGAACCTGGGTAAACATCGTGTCCCCCGCCTCCTATTACCATCAACCCTAGACGCACAGTTCGGGACCACCTACCCGAGATCCGCCGGTTTGACACCGACATTGGTGCTTTCATTGAGAGTTTCGCTGCATCATCACCAAAAGGTTTGATGGATTAGTCAAATATCTACAACAATGCAGTCCAGGGGGAGATTTTCCTCCCGGATAGATCTTCGTATTCGGCGGCTTCGCACTACGGGCCAACTCACTTGGCCATCTAAAGTAGATCGACAGCTACGCCCCTGGCCATCAGGTCAGGGTTGGAAGCTTGAATTACATTGCCGATCTCCGCGAAGACTTGATCTTCGACGGATTTGAGCCCATGGAAGCCGCTCCCTGCCACCATGATGAACATGACCTAAATTTGTCATCGGACCGTGCCCAGGAGATAGCGCCTATAACTGCTCTGGCCTTGGATTCGGAGCAGATTGCGCCGTCCGAGGACGGGAAGCTCAACCCCGCCGCGGAAGCCGTAGACTCAGCGGCGTTAGAGCCGCACACAGATCCAACCCCGAGCAGGGCCTGTGTCACCGGAACCTCGGATTCGTCTCCGGCCATAGGTTCCGAACTGCGTGCATCCGCGCCCGTCGAACCTGATCAGGCGTCGATCGTTGAATTCAGCTCCGCGGACATCTTCCGACACTCACCTTTAGGCGATGTGCTAAACTCATTAAAAGCCCTCTCCTTATCAGGGTACTCTCAGCTGAACTATATCCGGTTTGGATTGGAAGCTGATGATGGAGAATTCCGCTTCCCACCCACCACCCACTTCATAGCCACTGTCGAAGACTTAACTGACATGCTTGATTACGGCTCCGAAGACATTCACGGTATGGAGGACGATGCCGGAGAGGAGCAGGCACAAAAACCACTGCTTACAGGGCGCTGGACAGCCACCTCCTCGTATGACATATACATGGTGGATACACCCAAAGAGAACAACGGCGACAATGAAAAGGATCTAGTCGAGGATAAGCCTCCTGAGATACAGCCAAAGCGTCGACGTCAGCGACGCCGCTCTAAATCACGCCGTGGAAAAAACAGCAATACCGGCACAGGAGAAAATAATACTCCGGACGATGTCGAAGACAACGAAGACCCCGTTGAGCCAACTTCCGAACATGATGAACAGGAGGATGGGCGAGTCAGCCCTAATGAACAGGCCGTTAACAAAGACTTGGAGGACAGTAATTACCTTCCACCCTCCGAGGATGAGGCAAGCCTCGGCGACGAAGACTTTATCGTGCCTGAGGAGCCCGTCGATCAGGAGCGCTTTAAGCGCCGACTAATAGCCACTGCAAGGGGCCTGAAAAGAAGCAGCGGCAGCTTCAAGCTGATCAAGATCTACTCAATGATAGATGGACTAATGTCCTGCCAGCCGCGGAATACGACCTCGAGCGCCCAACCAAAAGTTATCCGAAATGCAAATTGTTACCCCAATTCGATGACGAGGCGCTGGAGCCCGTCCTACCAGCGCATAATGCAGCTGACCGACCACCATGTGGCCGGGACAAAGCGGCAACTCAAGCCGAACACCAGCCCTCACTACCTCGCCGTAAAAACAGAGACACAACAGCTCAGGGATACACATATGACCTGCAGCATGACCTGGAAAACAGAGCAGGTCAGACCAGATCGATTATGGATCGCGGGGGCATGCCCCGATGCGCGAAGATGGCCATCCGGCCGGACGTGACAAACATAACCACGCCCGGGCCAAAAACCGCAGACGAACTCCATCCAAGCTACGTCGCGACTTGGCCCGATATAGAGGCGCCGCACACCCCCTCTGCTTCACTGATGAAGTAATGGAACATGAATTCTCGGAAAGGTTTAAACCCGTGAACATCGAATCATATGATGGGACAACAGACCCGGCGGTATGGATTGAGGATTTTTCTCCTCCATATTCATATGGCCCGCGGTGATGATCTTCACGCCATCAAATACCTCCCGCTAAAACTCAAGGGACCTGCTCGATACTAGTTGAACAGTTTGCCCGAAAACTCAATTGGCAGCTGGGAAGACTTGGAAGACGCCTTCCTCGACAACTTCCAGGGTACATATGTCCGACCTCCGGATGCCAACGACTTAAGTCACATAGTTCAACAGCCCGGAGAGTCAGCCAAGAAATTCTGGACTAGGTTCTTAACTAAAAAGAAACAGATCGTCGACTGTCCAGATGCCGAAGCCCTAGCGGCCTTTAAACATAGCATCCATGCCGAATGGCTCGCCCGACACCTCGGCCAAGAAAAGCCAAAGTCTATGGCAGCCCTCACGACGCTTATGACCCGCTTCTGCACGGGCGAGGATAGCTGGCTAGCCCGTAGCAATAACAATACAAGCGAACCTGGCACTTCTGAAGCCAGAAATAGCAACGACAAGCCCCGACGCAACAGACACAAGCGTCGAAGCAACGGTGACAACACCGAGGACACGGCGGTCAATGCTGGATTCAGTGGCTCTAAGCCGGTCAGCGGAAGAAGCCATATAAAAGAAACAATCCGGGCTCGTCCAGTTTGGACCGCATACTCGATCGTTCATGTCAAATCCACGACACTCCTGATAAACCAACCAATCATACCAACAAAGACTGTTGGGTTTTTAAAAAGGCCGGCAAGTTAAATGCCGAGAACAAGGAGAAGGGGTCGCAAAGCGAGGACGATGACGAGGAGCCCCGGCCACCGAACACAGGGGGGACAGAAGAAGTCCCCCCCCCCCTAAGTCAACACGGTGAACATGATATACGCTACCCATGTCCGCAAGTTCTCGACAATGCATGTATTTTAGATGTATAGGTGAACTATATGTATGCATTTGGATGTATGGATGAAACTTATAAAATATGGTGTATTTTTTATAAAACACACGAATGGTTATTAGTGGTGCACAAGTTGGAAGGCATGCCACCACTAATTAGAGTATCTTTAAAAAAAGCCACGGCTAGTTACTAGTGTTGTGTATGTTGAAGGGAATGTCACCAGTATTGTAATTACTAGTGCCATGCGTACAGTAGCGCTCGTCGCTAGTAACCAATTACTAGTGACGTGTGACCTCACGTTATTGACAACATGTTACCAGTGGCGTGATACTATTGATGTACTCTCCACAAACCATTAATTGAGAAACAGTATAACGGGGCTACCACGGAGCCTCCACGGTGTTTTGAGCCTCAGAGCCGTTGGATCACTTAGCGTACGATGTAGATCACCCCCAGTCTTCCCCAGGTCGTTCCGGCGCTCCACGCACCGTCTCGCGGGCTGCTGCTCTGCAGAGCGAGCTCCCGTCCCTCTCCGTATACGGGCCATCAAAGGCCCAGGTCCAGTTAAAACACTTCCCATTCGCACGGGCCAATTCGTTCAGGGTGTCGTTCGCAATGCTATCCCTCCCGTCGACCTCTTCGTTTCCTGTTCCTCGGTCCGTAATGCACCGCCGTGGTCCTCCATCCGTGATGCGCCGCCGTGGTTCTCCGTCCAGCCGGCGAGTTTGTACTACACGTATGCGTCCGCCTCGGTACCCTCCACTCGCCATGTAATCTTCTTCCATACGCCCCTTCTTTACTATTTTATTCCCCACCTTGCAGCGTTCCTCCATGGCGGCTGCGGCGGCCGGCCGCGCCATCGATGTCCATTGCCCACTGTACTGTACTCCTCCTACATGCGCCTCCATACCCTCGAAGCTGTACCGCGTGTCCCTCCCCATTTCACAACTGAAGCAAAAACTGCCGTGTAAGATTGGATCTAGAAAAGCTCCTCTCAGCGGCGGCAGCGCGTGGATGAGATGCTGCGCAAGATTGGATCTCGAGAAGCTCCTTTCATCGGTGGCGGCACATGGGTTGGAGGCGGCGGATACCGACACCTTTTCCGCTTGACTTCCACGGTTCCACCTCCTTCTTGTCCTGGATCTCCTGTCTTCTTTGCCTATCAAAATTCAAAACCCATACATGGTCGTGGTTGATGCTGGTGAGTCCCTTTTCAGTTGCCCATCCCTCGATGCTGGATGACCGTATACTAATTTGTTCTAGGTTTCCATTCCCGGGAACAGACTACAAGAGAATCCATCCAAAGGCACTAAGGTTGTTTTCTGTATTGACATCTCTTGTATTTGTTTATGAGTGCATTTTATCAATAGTTGGATATATAGTTTATGATGTGATCGGTCTGCTAATTGCTATCAACTTTTGCATATCTTGCTCCGTCAATGAAAGAGATGAAAAATATATATGTTGGGACACCTTATGTGTGTACTGAATAAGCAATTTGACTGTTGTGTTTTCCCAGTGTTACTTGGTGTGTCCTTATGCTTGACAGAGATCTTTTGAGGTATAGCCGTATAGGAGATCTGAGCATCGTGAAGGACACGGGCTTCAATGCACGCTGGTTTTTCAATCCCTTGGTGGAGAAGTCCGTGGCCTAATCACTCTTTCTATCTTTCTTATATAATACACACATCTTCTGGTATAGACGATTTTTAGTTGGGCCTATACTAATTTTGTTGTCAATCTTTGTTATTTTTATGCTTTTGTTTCTTTTCTTTTTTTTTTTGCGACTGAACAATGCTGGCATGCTCTGCTGATCACTCGGTACAACCAGCTATCACACACACCATTGAATGCATACGTCTTCCCTATGTATACAATTGTTCATATTTTACTACAAATGTCGTCATGCACCTTTTGAAATTATCTATATCATTATTTCAAAATGAAATGGCCAGGAAGAACAACACATGCCTTACTACCATATATTGGCATAAATTCCTATTATTCTAGCGAACAAACAAACGGGCGCGGCAACGCGCGTCATCATGGTCTAGTAACAAAAAATACACACCACTAATAAGCTACTTCTATGGCAGTGGCATAAGTATTGAAAGAAAGCACATAACATGTGCAACTTTGTTAACCCGGAGCATCATGGAGGGAAAAGAAAGAAAGGAGTGGACCAGAAAGTCAACAACAACCGAGCTAAATGAAAAAAGTGAATTTTGAAATCTCAAAAGTTCTAAAAAAAAATACGTACATGTATATATCTATGTGTATATTTATGCCATTGTATAGTGTAGGAATAAAATTGAATATTGGTCCTCAGATTAAGTCAATCCAGCTGTTGAAAGGTGGCAAATCCTAATAATCTTGTCCATTGGATATTCTCTTCACTTCACTAGATTCTACCAAATGTCCACGAATTCAAAACAAAAATTCATGATTTTGCACAATGTTACATGGATTAAAAAATATTCATGATTTTTTTAATATTCACAAAGATAATTTTTTTTGTTCCATCAATTCAGAAAATGTTTGCTGGCTCAAAAAATGTTCATGCATGAAAAAATGTTTGTCAAACAAAAACTATTCATGAATTTAAAATCTTTTTTTCAAAAAGAAATTGTTGATCCAAAAGATGTTCTTTGATTAAAAAACTGTTCATAATTTTATAAAAATGTCCCAGAATTGAAGAAAAATATGTCTCAGATTTTACAAATGTAAACAATTTTTATTTTTTTTCACAAATTTATGAAAAATGTTCACAAATTTGATTTTTTTCTTGATTAGATAAAAAAAGGTTCACGAACTTGAAAAATGTTCATGATATGAGAAAAGTATACATGATTTCAGAAAATGTTCACAAAATTAAATAAAGATGTTGCAAAAAGAGAAATAAGAAAAAAATGAAATAAAAAACGAATATAAAAATAAATAAAAATCAACATAAGAAAATCTGAAGTAAAACTAGAAGCAAAAACACAAAAAAGGAGAAAAATCAGGTCTTGCAAGGTTTCCCATAACCGGGAAAAAGCTAGTCGGGCCTGCCCAAAAATGAACGTGGTGGGAGCTATGGGGTGCGCGTTAAATAGGATTGCCCTCCGTACGACTCCCGTAGTCTTAATTTCCACAAAAAGGCGTCATCATGGGCCGGCCCAGCTCGCGTAAGAAGGGCAGTTAGCCGCCTAAAGCCTGAAATAGCGAACAACTAACTGAGGAATACTCCTTTGGGAGCCTCCCCAAGGGTCACTGGAGGTGGAGTGGGAGCGCGCCACTTGATGCGCTCTCAGCCGCCGCCACGTGTCGCGTTCTGGATGTTCCCTCCTGATTTTGTATTTGTTTTATTTTTCTGTACGCATTTTCGGCTTTTTTATTTGCCCTTCGGGTTTTCTTAGGATTTGGACAAAACATTTCAACTTTTTTTGTGCGAAAAATGCGTTTTTTCCTTCTGCATGAGGCACAAATTTGCTTCTGCGAAAGGCACAATCATGCCTCTTGGAAAAGAGAAAGAAAACAAAGTTTCTTTCGTTCCGCGAAAGGCACAGACGTGCCTCCCGGAAAAGAAAAAACACGTTTCTTTTTTTTTTTGTTCCGCGAGAGACACGATTTACTGCTCGTGGAGGCGTGGATTTGCTTCCACGAGAAGCACGATCGTGCCTCTCAAAAAGAAAAAGAAAAACATGTTTTTTGTTCTGCGAGAGGCACGGGTTTAATTCTCGTGGAGGCATAAATTTGCTTCCCCGAGAGGCATGACTGTGCCTCCCGGAAAGGGAAAAATTGTGTGCCTCTTCGGAAAGGGAAAAAACGTACTCCCGGTTCCTGTTTTTTCATTAGAAAAAAGTTCGTTGAAACCTATCAACATGTGATCTAATTTTGAAGATCTCAAGGCGAGGGATCCAATGGCGAAACAGTTCGAGATTTGGACGCACGGTTTAACAGATAAACCTTTTTGAATAAACGAATCTACGAAAAAACTCACAGATTGCAAGCAGTGACGCACATGCAGTGCATCACTTGTCATAACCTGACAAAATGAAAGTGATCTTTGAAAGAAATATTCCTTAATTAATTAGTGATTTTGCTTGAAACAGGAGCCGCGAATCAGCGTACTTCTGCTGCAAGCTGCAATTTTCAGGCCCAGCATTGGAAACAACGTGAATGACCTCGGCACTGAGCCGGCCCATTTACTGGTTTGCGCATAGAAAACTGACAATTCATATTTCCGTCAGCAACAACAGAAAAGAGAACATTAAAAAAACGCATGAAGGGATTCTGGACTGGCTGTCTGTATATAATGGAGTGTGGATTCTGCCTTTTTTTCCCATTCGCCCGAACTAAAAATAATATAACAGTTGCAGCGTGTTTTCCATGCTTCGATCTGCGCAGAACTTCAAGCTTTAGATAGCTTATTATACTGTCTCACCTATATATTCTTTTCATTTTTCGAAACGAAAGAGAGAAAGATCGTTTCCAAAGGAGAGAAGATTAATTTATCTTTGAGGCGCTCACTGCCCAGAGAGGCGGCCGGAGACGTCTCTCCGACGTGGAGCCCATGCGCTCCTTCCTATCTTGAGAGAGGCCAAGCTAAGCACGGATCACAGAAGGCGACGGACAAACAGTACCAGCAAAAGCCGGAGTACACGCCGTTGCTTGTGAGCTGTGATCACACTGATGAGTCACCTGTCGTTTTCGAACCTGCCTAGTAGTACTCCTATTGGCTTCGTGGCATGTGACAGGGATCGATCCATGACATCCTACGGAGCAGTGCTGGGTTTTCACACACCTGACACCTGGATGGTGGTTCCCTCGATAAAGCTTGGGCAAATCACTTTCCGAAGAACACTATACTAGACAGAAGTTGCTATGGAAGATGAGCCATTCTTTGCACGCTCCGACGGGCGATCGTTATCTTGTAGACCAGCACACTTGCTTGCTACTTCCACCTTCCGCTCATATTTTATTAATCATACTCCTTCCGATAAAAGGGGATGTATCTATTTTAGTCCTAGATACATCCCTTTTTGTCCATTTTGATGACAAGTATTTTCAGCCGGAGGTAGTATATCTTTTGAGTATAAATCCAATGATATATCTTTTGTAGCATATGGCTCGTTTCAGTGGTTGTAGTCGTCGCTAGATGGTCTACGGATCTGAATATAATTTTTGTTATTTCTAGTGTTCGTTGGACTGTCATGATTGAAGATGAATAGATCGAAAGTATTTTCTATTTTTTTTTCTACCCCATAATTTTCCTCATATTGGTTTTATATTATCGGCGCAAGGGCTTAGCCCAATTCATTTCTTACAAGGTCATATAAGAATTAAATACCAACACTTTTTTAATTTATTTTATTGGAACCCTTTTTTATTCTAACAAGGGAGAAAAAACTTGTTGACGTGCAAAGCTGAAAAGTTAAAAACCTTTTCGTCTTCAGTGATCAACCTCACGCTCTCGGTTTCCTTTCGTCTCGTCCCGTTCCGCCGTCCCGTGCCGGACCGCCCCACCCACCACGCTCCCTCCCGGAGCAGTTCACAGTCTCCACTCCACCTCCCACCTACGTATAAGTTTCCTCATCGCCGCCCTTCCTCGTCCCGTCCTCACTCCTCCCCTTCCGCAATCCCCTCGCTTCGTACGGCGAAGCAGCCAGAGCCAGAGCCCACCTTCCAGAATCAACCCGCCCGCCATGGCGAGCTTCGCGAGGCAGGAGCACCAGTTCCTCGCAGAGCTCGGCCTCGCGCCGCGCAACCCGGGCTCCTTCGCCTGCGGCGCCTGGGGCGGCTCGGGCCCCGTCGTCACTACCACCAACCCTAGCAACAACGAGGTGCCTCTCCGATCCGCTCGATTTCGTCTGGATTTTGGGGGCCCCGGACGCGCTCTCGGCGGATTTTGAGGGATTTTTTGTGGGTTTGTTTTTCAGGTCATTGCCGAGGTCGTTGAGGCGTCCATGGACGACTACGAGAAGGGCATGAGCGCCTGCTTCGACGCCGCCAAGACATGGATGGCTGTAAGTTCCACGGATCGAAATGCCCTCTAGCTTCGCTGCAATTTGGCCCCCATGATGATGTGCTAGTACTATGCTGTTGCTGCGCTTTCCCTGTTGATTCGAGAACAGGAGAATGCAGCATAATATGCGAATTTGCGAGCTAATCAAGTGTCACTACTAAAATGCTAAGACAATAGAGTATGCCATTTGATTTCACACTGCTATTTTGGAGGCCATCCAATTGTTTGGATTTATCAGTGTTTTACTAAATGCCTACTTATGTACTGAAGGTTAGCAGTGCTGTGACCATGTGAAGTCCCATACTTTCATGGAGCATTTCTGACTTTTTTGTTTTGTCTATCAAGTAATTCAGTGATATTATTATGCTACTAAATTTGTACTTATACGATATACCAACATGTCCAGATTCCAGCTCCAAAACGAGGAGAAATTGTTAGGCAGATTGGTGATGCACTGAGAGCAAAGCTTCATCACCTTGGCAGACTTCTGTCACTTGAGATGGGGAAAATTCTCCCTGAAGGAATTGGGGAGGTTCAGGTAAAAAAAGATGAATACCTTGGAATTAGGCGCACAAATTTAAGATAGAGAGTTCTTGAAACAAGGTGGTGGGGGTTTCAGATACGTAGGAAGTAAGAACCACCCACGCCTCCCACTATCGGAGCTAGGCTCAATTCCTAACGAGGTTCAGGTTGGAGCATAATTGCTGCTAGGCCATCAATAGAAGCCTCAGATGATGAATTTATCTGTTTCAGAACACATGTTTATGTTCCTGTTTAGGAAAATAGTTACTTATTACTCCCTGCATTATCATTATGGTACCATTGCATTGTCTGCTGAAAAGGCAACCTAGCCAATTAGTACAACATACCCATGATATGAAGCAGTATCGGAACAAGGATTGGTTTCTTGTTGCTATCTTTCTTCGTCTCTAGATTAATCAACCTTGTACCAAACTGCCAACACACTATGTTCCCTAAGGTTGTATCTTCTAATTGAGACAGTGAATGGTCACATTAGCATAAATGCAATGTATTGTTGATTTCCCACTCTGCACATTATGTCATCAACACAACAATTTTTGCAGGAAATTATTGACATGTGTGATTATGCCGTGGGGCTAAGTCGTCAGCTAAATGGATCCATCATACCATCTGAACGTAAGACCATTTTCTTTTCATCATATCATATTCTGATGATAGGTTTAAAGCCAGGATGCAACATCATCAGTAATGAGATGTGCCCTTTTTGACCATATTGGTTGCAACTGGATGAGAGAAATTAAAGGATTTTTGTATTTCGTACTATATCTCTAATAATGTATCTGCCTAAGTTGTCGGATGGAAAAAAAGTATTTCAGCTGGAATCAGTGAGTGATGGACTTGTTAATCTGGATTGCTGTTTTGTACAAGCTTAGGTGCCCTGACATGTTGCATTACATTCTTTATGATATTCACACAGTAAAAGATTATGGTAAAATATTCAGTGATTCACTCCATTGGACAAGGTTTTAGAGAAACCTGACAAATTTTCAGCATTGCCTCTGATCTATTATAGAAAAGCTTGTGTACTGGTTGGGTTGTCTATTTAGAGAAATCTTTCTTTGCCAAATATACTGTAAATGCACCAGTGCACACAGTTTGAAAAGAACATTGAAAGTTTGCTAATGCTGCCTTCTGTATTCTTTGCAGGCCCAAACCATATGATGATGGAGGTAAGTGAAACCAGTATCACATTCTCAGGTACCATCATTGAACATGCTAATGATTAATCCTTATCCGAATAGGTCTGGAATCCTCTTGGAGTTGTTGGTGTCATCACAGCATTCAATTTCCCTTGCGCCGTGCTCGGTAAGCTGACCATTTAGATAATTCTTGTATTGCACCCTTTTGGAATGTGACTACAATGTTAGTCCATGTAGTTTACTGTAATTACACGTGGTGATTACATGTTCTTGTTGTCTAGAATGTATAGCCGACGAGAGTTCAACAATTGAAAGTTAACTTGTACAATTCATCTTGTACCTGCACCCACTAATGGTTATTGTTCTAATCTTCAATGTGACAATTTACCTGTTTACTATACTGCTATGAACAATTCACGTAGGTCGTACTTATTACACATTTTCAAATGTTATGTTGCTCTCAACCTTTACTATGTCAGTTTCACTTAATTTGTTTAAAACTGCCAGGAAATTATGGTTAAGTCTTCTTTTTGTCATGTTTTAGGTTGGAATGCTTGCATTGCTTTGGTCTGCGGCAACTGTGTTGTCTGGTAAGAATGGTTTACTTTTAATACTGTTCCTCATTCATGTTGATAACTGATTTACTTGGCTTACATGATGTCAGGTGTTGTATCTTTTGAATTTATCTTAACTTTATATAGTTTGTTATATGTAAAACATCAGTAGAAGCCCATGCTACCTTGGCATGTATCCAGTATCCTCTTGCATTCATTGTTGTGACTTGTCCTAGTTGTCTGCTTCATAGAATGGAAACATAGTCTTGCTCTGGATGAACTGATCACATTATTTGTGGCAAATGCAACTTGTGACATGCTTATAGGTTTGTTGTGGATGTAGGAAAAAAAATTGGCAGAGGGGCTGAAAGATAAATAGTTATTGGCAGAAAAAGGGTTAATCTGGGTTCTTCAGTATGTTTATCAATAGATTAATGATATGCTGATGCAAGAACGCTAAAAAAAATGCTAAACTGAATATTGTTTGTTTGTTCAGTACATCGATCTTGGTTTTATTTTCTTTCAGTGCTAGCATGTTCTGTCAATATCAGAAAGACTGGCACAGTTTTTTTGTGTAATTGTGTTCCAATTATTACAGGAAGGGTGCTCCAACTACTCCATTGATCACTATTGCAATGACTAAAATAGTGGCTAGTGTATTTGAAAAGAACAACTTGCCAAGTGCAATCTTCACAGCTTTTTGTGGGGGTGCTGAAATTGGCCAAGCAATTGCTCTTGACACAAGGATACCTTTGGTTTCATTCACAGGAAGTACAAAGGTATTGAACATCTGTAGACCTCTACATCTTGTTTCCCAGATTTCGCTGCTGGTATGGAAGGCAGTATCACAATGCCCTGATGTAAATCCATTTTGATCTTGCAATCTCAGTGGATTTTCGGCACTGGTATTTTGTGTATGCTGTTTGAAGTCCATTTTCCTGTTGGAAGCCCTTGGAGCACTTGCTATGTATTATGTACCCCATTTATGTAGCTGTGTGGGTCTACGGTAAAATCTGAAACAATGATTATTCAATGCAGGTTGGTCAAATGGTTCAGCAACAGGTTAGCGCGAGATTTGGTAAATGCCTTCTTGAACTTAGTGGGAACAATGCCATTATTGTCATGGATGATGCAGACATTCCACTAGCTGTGCGGTCTGTTTTGTTTGCTGCTGTTGGCACAGCAGGACAACGATGCACTACATGTCGTAGGCTGGTATGATAAAAACAACATTTCTTTATTTGTCCCATGGTAGTTATTTGAGTGGTCTAAGTGCATTTTCTTAATACGGTTTCTTCTTTTTGACAACTCTCAATACAGCTTCTTCATGAAAGCATATATCAAACATTTCTTGACCAACTTGTTGAGGTTTACAAACAAGTCCGTATTGGGGACCCTATGGAAAAGGGCACCTTGCTGGGACCACTGCACACTACTGCATCTAAAGAAAGCTTTTTGAAAGGCATCCAAAATATCAGATCCCAGGTGAAAATTTATATAGTTTTTATTGGTGCAGCAACAGTGTTTCTACAGTATTATTAATCTCTCAGTAGCAAAATCTATTACTCCCTCCGTCCCATAATGTAAGACGTTTTTTGACACTATACTAGTGTTAAAAAGCGTCTTACATTATGGAACGGAGTAGTAGAGAAGATTATTTATTATTTAACATGAAGTTCTGATAATCTAATTTGACTGCATGCTAAATCATTCAGGGAGGAAAAATCCTTCTAGGAGGATCTGCTATTGAATCAGAAGGGAACTTTGTTCAACCAACAATTGTGGAAATTTCACCTTCTGCGCCAGTTGTGAGGGAAGAATTGTTTGGTCCTGTCCTTTATGCCATGAAATTTCAGGTAGTTAACAATCCAGATTTGTGTGTTATTCACCTGCTCTATATGGCATCGATCGTATGCCCTTGTCTTATATCATTGTCATAAGCATACATGTCTTGGTTATCAATTATCCTGTAGACCCTGAAGGAAGCAATTGAAATCAACAATTCTGTTCCTCAAGGATTGAGCAGTTCTATATTTACAAGGAAACCAGATGCTATTTTCAAGTGGATCGGGTAAGCTTTGGTTCCATAACCCAGAGAGCTGTACTGTTAGTTCTTTAGCGTCATCTAGATATCTAGATGTCCATGCTGACAGTTGGTATGACTGCACTCTGATCTTACCTTTGCTGCACTGAAGGATGCTGACTTTTGTTTTCTAATGGTGTAACGCTGGATACTTTGTGTTCACCATTTTCCTGTCCATCAAATCAAACCATGATTAAGATTCAACTAGGTTTTTAGCATTTTTCAGTATATTATATATACATGACGCATTATTTTCTGATTATTCATGTTCAATGACACTTCAAGAGTCATCTATTCAATTTCATGATACTCAATTGGTATGACTGCACTCTTGTCCTTTTTAGTTGATCATTCATGTTCGTAACTCTATTGGAGGTATATGTGCTAGAAGTATATCTTTCGTAACTCATATTTTAAAACAATTGATCCACCTTACATCTGTTTGCATGTATAGACTAGTAGTGATTGTTCTTATTCTCCTTGCTATGCAGGCCTCATGGTAGTGATTGTGGTATAGTGAACGTAAATATACCCACTAATGGTGCTGAAATTGGTGGAGCTTTTGGTGGAGAAAAAGCAACCGGGGGTGGACGAGAAGCAGGAAGTGATTCCTGGAAGCAGTATATGAGGAGGGCCACTTGGTAAGTAGGCATATCTTTCCTGGAAGCAGTACAAGCTGTAGATCACTCTACAACAGAGATGGATATGATACAGCCATACTTACTTTTGCTTGTCTTGGACCAACTCTATGCTAGAATAATGCAACCAAGCCTTTAGTGAATGCACATGCTCATTGCCATTAGTTCCCAAGTTCTAGACTAACAAAGTTGCATGAGATTCTAGTTTGTTATAACAAGCATATTATGCCTTGTTGGAGCATAGTGGACAAACATAGGAACATCATTCATCATTGACTCTAGTACAAAACATCTTATATTTTGAAACAGAGGTAATAGTTATTATTGTTCTCTTCCTGTGGAGCTTGTGCAAGCCCGTAAAAGTGTAAAACTGAAGTTCCTATCTTGTTACTAGGGAGAAATATTTTTATGTAACCAAGCGCTAGTGACTGTTAGCTACCACTAGCAACCTTGTGTTATTTTGATTCTGAAATGGGACTTTTACCAAGCTTCTCATTAATTTGACAATGTAAATTCATTTTTTATTTGTATTTGGGACAGAAACAAGCGAAACCGATTGGTTACTATTGTTTTTTTGTTATAGTTTGACCTCAACTGTCCAGTATGCTAAAGCTCATGTATCAAGGTTCTGCAATTGTTTTCATTTACTGATGTTGGTTACAAATATTTGCAGTACAATCAACTATGGAAGCGAGCTGCCTCTAGCACAGGGAATAAACTTTGGCTAGTTTGGTGCTGAAGGACTGCCAGTGAAACGTCGTGCTGCATCTTGGGGATAAGGTGTTGCCGTGTTGAGATATCTGCAGAGTGCAGCCATCATCTTCAGGAAATTCTCTATGTGTCGATCATTGTACCCAAATTGCGACGCTGCTGCTGAGTACATATAATAAGAGATGCGTTGATCTCATGTATGCATTGTTCATGCCTTTTTGACATGTTTAGCCATCTGTGCCCTAGTCTATTAATAAACTGGAAAAGTAGCATCTCCTCTAGTGAAAGCACCATTTTCCGCATGTTACCTTAGATCGGACCGGTCGGAATAAAAGGAGATGGTAGTGTTCAGGTTGGTGTGCAAAACGTTATAAATGTCCATCAACCTCTTAGTCCAATCCACAGGAGATTTGCTTGTAGGGTCCTTTTGGTTTAAAGAAATGAACATGTCAAAATTCCTATGTTACGCTATGATTAAATAGGATTAATTCCTGGCAAGAGGCTAGACCATTTTGATAAAATAATTACACCACAATTAGGGTTATGGTTACTAACATTCTGATAAAATAAAATACTTATGGCTCCATGCTCTCCTCGAGGTGCGCTTACTCCGTGCTCTCCTTTCACCACGAGATTGATCTCAACGCCGGGCACATCTGGTGCTCCAAGGCCCCCGTCAAGGTCGAGATCTTTGACTGGCTTCTATGGCGCGACAGCTGAACATGAAGACCAACTTGCCATGCAAAACCATCTCCTCAGACTCCTCTTGCCCGCAGTGCGCGCAAACCGGGAAGGAACTGACACACCTCACCATCTGTTGCCCCCGTGCGGCGTAGGTATGGTCACTTTTGGGACTGCCGACTCCTCGCTCCATCGACCATGTCTGGGATACTCTGTGGTCGGCCTCGACATCAACATTTGGCCTACCATCGCCCTCGTCATTCTCTTAAAGTTGTGGGACTTTAGGAATGCTCGTGTTTTCCCTAATGAGCTGCACTCGCCCCGTGACACTCTTCGAAACATCGTTTCAGACTTTACTCTTTGGGTCCTTAGATTTAAGGACCCCATCAGCAGGGAGTCTTGCTATAATCTATAATGTAACACGTGCCCCTTGGGCATTTGAGCAATATATTCAGGTGGACCCCCCCACGCGTGCAATTGTTCAAGAAAAATACTCCCACTTTGTTAGCATGCTACGGAAGACCACCAGGGCTATTATACATAACTCAAAGGAGTGCTTAAAATGCGGATTAGTGATTTTGACATGCATTGATTATCCTTTTATAGAGATTTAACCCTTCTAGAAAAATCTGTTTGTTTTAGGAAATCATAAATTGTCTTTCAAGTAGACTATTAAAAATTATCCTTTTGTCTGAAGATTACAGAAGTCTGAAGCTTCAAACTTTGGTTGAAAACTGAAATGTTCTAAGAATATCTGAAAAAAGTTCCAGAATCATAAATCGTATGTTGAGTGGGTTTGTTGAAACTTACCCAAACTAACCAATTATTTACTCAAAAATCTATTTTAAGTGTCCATTTGGGTTAGATGCAATGATATGTCCAAATATTGGTGGTTTTCGGTAATAATATTAATGAAGTGGTTGTTATGACCAACTATGACCCCAATCATGGTGGTCTGTGCAATTTACTGAAAATCACATACATGAAAAGAAGCAAAATGGAGATAGAAGCAATCAAGTGGGACGCGCACAAGAGGCAATAGAGCGGAAGACGCGTCTGGTATGAGCGTAGTGCTCATACCAGGTGCCAATAACACCGCGACGTCTACCTTAAGAACTTCTACAAAGGGATCCGTATCTGGTTCGCGAATGGCGGACACCAGAACCTCCATCTCTGCACCAGAAGTCATTCACAAACCCTAGCTGCCGCCATTTCCCATCCCATCTCCATATCTACCACCATCTTTACAACTGCAACAATCCATCTTCAAGGTAGTCATACTTGTAATCGTGTATCGCATCCGATCGTCATGTAAGACATATTATCATTGAAGTTTTCATCTTGGTGTCTTCTTCAATTATTTCTTTGTGTGATCCGATCGCCATGTGTGAGTAATTTGGTAGGCAATGATTTGAAACATAGCTTTGCAACCCGATCTGCTATATGAGGGATCGATGGAATGACTTTGAATAAATGTCATGTATGTATGAAATAAAATTATATCATAGTTGTCTTTTGTCTCTCTTGCGTTCTTCATCCCAGTAGGTACCCCAAGATCATGGAGTTCGAGCCACAAGGAGGCTATGAGCAGGGAGAAGGTGAATCGCTATTATGAACACTAGTGAAATGAGAGTTTAGTCGGTAGCATGGATCCAATCTCTGAGATACATGATATGTAGTCATTAAGGGGGTGTTTGGTTAGCTGCGTTGTAATTTTTGACTGTTTGGTATCCCGCATGGGCTTTTCAGCCTGGCCGGTGGATGCGAAAAGGGGCCTCTCAGTCAGGCTCCGCAGCAATGGTATTTGATGAGGTAAGTGATCCACCGATGTTGGAAGCGTTGGCTTGCCGCGAGGCTCTTTCCATAGCACAAGATCTATATCTAGGTCAGATTGTTGTTGCTTGTGACTGTAAGACAGTGGTGGAGGAAATTCATAAGGAGACAGAAGGGAGATATAGTGCTATTATAAAGGAAATCCAGGCCCAGTTTGCACAGTTTGCACGATGTGACTTCATCTTTAAAGATCGACGGGGGAATGTTGATGCTCACAACTTAGTTAAATTCTGTACTTCTTTAGCTCAAGGGCGCCGCATGTGGCTGGGGTATCCCACGATCCCTTTGTTATTGGGAACTGTTTGGGGACGGCGCACCGGCCGAACGCTCGGCCGGTCGCGGCCACGCGAGCAAGTGGTCCTCTTGTTCCCGAGCGAAACGTATGTATAGGGCCCACACCCTAATTGTTGCCTTATCTTCTCCTTCATCTTCTCAACCGCTCGTTCGTTTCTTATCTGTTCTCTCTCTTCCACGCCGGCGAGTTCGCTCCCTTCGTCCAATTTTCAGCTCGACGCCGGCAAGCCGGCCGCGCGCCCCCGCAGCACCGCCATGGCATCCGTTCCGTCCATCCCATCTGGCTCCACTCCGACGACGGCGACCTCCGCAGCCGCTGCAACCAAGCTAGACCGGCGAGGCTGCTTGCGTCATCATCGCCATGGCCAGCAACCACCCCCCAAGATGCCCCAGGCTGGCTCCGTCGGCCCTACTCCGGCGAGCGCCGCCCTCCCCCTATGCTGGAACTGCCCTCCTCCTAGTCCTATGGTTGCATCCTCGAGGAGCAGACGCCGAAGCTGGAACCAGCCACTTCTTTTGATACAATCGACCAAAGCAAAAGCTGGAACCGCAGTTGGTTTTTGCTTCAACCAACAAGCGAGTTGGAACCACAGCTGGTTTTTGCTACAACTGCATCGCATTTTTGCTACAACCGGCGTTCTGGAAAGCTACAACCGATGCGGCGAAAAGCTTCAACCAGCGACGACAGATGCTGGAACCAACCACTAACACGACAAAAGGCTACATCCGGTATCGCATAAAGCTTCAACCGGCGTTGGAAAAAGCTGCAAACACTGAATGCCAATGCTACGGGCTGGCTACTGCCAACAGGGAAAAAGCTTCAAGGTGTCGCAAAAAAGCTTCAACCGTAGCCGATTTTTGCTACCACCGGCAAAGCTTTTTGCTACATCCATCAGGCAGAACTGCGACCTCGTGAGGACGACAATGATGTTTTTGCTGCAACCGCACCAGGATTTTGCTACTACCGTTGGAGTTTTTGGATACATCGATGTAAGGCGGAGCTACGACCTCGCGAAGGCGGCGACGGCGTTTTTACTGCACCCGTAGTTTGATTTTGCTACTACCGGTAAATTTTTTTGCTACATCATTCAAATTGCATTGATTGACTCACTGTAACGCCCGGATAATTAGGCTACAGCAAAACTCTTCTAATGATGCCATGTCATCTGTGTTACTGTTGCTAATCAAGTGGTAGTTCAAAATCATTGCAAATTCAAAATATGAACTAGTGACAAACACCCTAAGTTTTCAAAAGTCAAAACAAAAATGTTCGGGGGTTGCCAAACATTGCACCGGTAATTATGGTGAAGCAAACACCTTTTTATAAAATGCCTAAATGCCCTAAAACTAAATAAAACAGAAAGGGAAAATAAATAAAAGAAAGAAATTACAAAAAAACAAAAAAGGGGGGGAAGCCCCCTGGACCAGGCAGCCCAACCCACCCGCACGGCCACCGCCCAACCCCCCTGGCCCGCAGCCAGCCTGGCCGGCCCAGCCGGCCCAGCTCCCGCACCGTGTCCCCTTCCCCTGTTCCCCCGACCCGGGTCGGAACAGGGCGCGTCCCAGCCGAACCCCCTCGCCGGCGACGAGACGAGGGGATAAGGTCGCCACGCCGCGCCCCCTCGGTCTCCCCTCCCCACTCGCCCCACTCTCGCCTCGGCTGCTGCGCCACTCCCTCTCCCCTCCAGATCCACCTCGCTCTCCCCCTTGCTCCGCACCACGTCCGAGTGCTGCCATGGACCCGCCGCCGTGAATCGCGCGGCCACAGCCATCGCCTCGCCGCGCCTGCGAGTCCGTCGACGCCTCCATCGTCTTCCTCATCCACCGGAGGCCTCAGCTGGAGCGGGGGAGCCCCGAATCACCGGATCCCCTTCGCCCTCATCTCCGCCGGCCGCGTTCTTCACCAACTCCGGCGACGCCTTCTGCAGCTACTAAGCCATCCAAGGGCCATCTTGCGTGCCGCACGGTGAGCTCCCCATTTCCCGGCCATCTTCGTTAGCCCCCTCGCGCACCGTAGCTGCCCCGTCGCCGTTGCCGTGAGCACGTCGCCGCGGAACGCCTCGCCGCCATGGCCATGATCTCCGTCGTGCTCGCGTGAGCACGACATCGTGTTCCTTGAGCTTTCAGGAACCCAACGCACACACGCACACACCTCCCCGTGCCTCCTAGTGTAGTTTCCATCGACGTCCCGAGCGCGCTGCCGCCAGAGCTCGTCGCCGGCCGTGTTTCCGGCAACCATTTGGTCCAGCGCAACCGCCAAACGACGCGGAATGCCTCTGCGGTTCGAACGCAAGTTGTTGCGCGCGGTTTGGTGCTTCCTAGCGCGATCCCGATGATGTCCCGAACGATGCCGCCACCTCCGCTCGTCGCCGGTGCCGATTCCGGCCAAGTCCGACCATACCACCACCCCCGCTCGACGCGGCATCGAGTGGCCGTTCGATTAGACCAAGCTGCGCACCGAGCGACGCCGTGTAGCGAAATCCCGACGAGGCCCGGGTGCCCCCGCCGCGTTCTGACGTCGCCAGCGGCCAAACACCGGCCGCCGCCTACGTGGTTGGCCTGGGGCCACCCCAGAGCCACTGCCAGTGGGCCCTGCGGGTCCTAGTTAACTGGGTTGACCCCGTCAACTGCTGATGTGGCAGCTACTGCCACTGACATGCGGGCCCCATGACATAAACGAATAAAAATAAATAGATAACTTGCTAATTAATTAAATGGTTAATTAAACACTAATCTCTCACTGACTACCGGGCCCCACCCACTAATTAATCCATTTAATTAGTCTAAACCCCCCATGTTAGTACCCTCTCAATGACATGTGGGCCCCACTGGACCCACCTGCCTGGTTTGACTGGTCAACCGACCAGTTGACCTGCTGACATCACTCTGATGTCATGCCTGCGTCATCATTCACTGTTTTGGATAATGTTGGATTTAAATAAATAATTAAAATCAGAAAATGATTTAAATCTTTAGAAAATCATATCTTTTAATCCGTAACTCGGATGAAAATACTTTCTACATGAAAGTTGCTCAGAACGGCGAGACGAATCCGGATACGCAGCCCGTTCGTCCTCCACGCATCCCTAGCATAGCGAACACGCAACTTTCCCCCTCCGGTTCACCGGTCCGAAAACGCGAAACACCGGGAATACTTTCCCGGATGTTTCCCCCCTTCGTCGGTATCACCTACTACCGCGATTGGGCACACCTAGCATCGTTACTTGTCATGTCATGCATCGATATGCATCTGTTTGCATTGTATTCATTGTTTCTTCCCCCTCTTCTCTCTGGTAGACTACGAGACCGACGCTGCTGCTGCCCAGTTCGACTACGGTGTTGACGACCCCTCTCTCTTGCCAGAGCAACCAGGCAAGCCCCCCCTTGATCACCAGATATCGCCTATTCTCCTCTATACTGCTTGCATTAGAGTAGTGTAGCATGTTACTGCTTTCTGTTGATCCTATTCTGATGCATAGCCTGACATTGTTGCTACATCTGTTGATACCTTACCTGCAATCCTAAATGCTTAGTATAGGATGCTAGTTTATCACCATTGGCCCTACATTCTTGTCAGTCTGCCTTGCTAAACTATTGGGCCGTGATCACTCGGGAGGTGATCACGGGTATATACTATACATACATACATACTATACAGATGGTGACTAAAGTCGGGTCCGCTCGAAGAGTACCCGCGAGTGATTCACGGATTGGGGGCTGAAAAGACCTTTGTCCCGACGGCCCTCTGTGTGGATCTTTGTGGCGGAGCGACAGGGCAGGTTGAGACCACCTAGGCGAGAGGTGGGCCTGGCCCTGATCGGCGTCCGCGGTTGCTTCATAATAACACGCTTAACGAGATCTTGGGATTTGATCTGAGTCTGGCCATTTGGTCTATACGCACTAACCATCTACGCGGGAGTAGTTATGGGTATCCCGACGTCGTGGTATCAGCCGAAGCCTTCTTGACGTCAGCGACTGAGTGGCGCGCGCCGGATTGGAACGTAAGCCTGCACTTGTATTAAGGGGGCTAGTTCTACTTCCGGCCGCGTTCGCAACGTGCAGGTGTGCAAAGGGCGATGGGCCCAGACCCCTGCGCCATAGGAGTTAGACCGGCGTGCTGACCTCTCTGTTGTGCCTAGGTGGGGCTGCGACGTGTTGATCTTCCGAGGCCGGGCATGACCCAGGAAAGTGTGTCCGGCCAAATGGGATCGAGCGTGTTGGGTTATGTGGTGCACCCCTGCAGGGAAGTTTATCTATTCGAATAGCCGTGTCCCTCGGTAAAAGGATGACCTGGAGTTGTACCTTGACCTTATGACAATTAGAACTGGATACTTAATAAAACACACCCTTCCAAGTGCCAGATACAACCCGGTGATCGCTCTCTAACAGGGCGACGAGGAGAGGATCGCCGGGTAGGATTATGCTATGCGATGCTACTTGGAGATGCTACTTGGAGGACTTCAATCTACTCTCTTCTACATGCTGCAAGACGGAGGCTGCCAGAAGCGTAGTCTTCGATAGGACTAGCTATCCCCCTCTTATTATGGCATTCTGCAGTTCAGTCCACTGATATGGCCTCCTTACACATATACCCATGCATATGTAGTGTAGCTCCTTGCTTGCGAGTACTTTGGATGAGTACTCACGGTTGCTTTTCTTCCCCCTTTTCCCCCTTTCCCTTCTACCTGGTTGGCGCAACCAGATGCTGGAGCCCAGGAGCCAGACGCCACCGTCGATGACGACTACTACACTGGAGGTGCCTACTACTACGTGCAGCCCGCTGACGACGACCAAGAGTAGTTAGGAGGATCCCAGGCAGGAGGCCTGCGCCTCTTTCGATCTGTATCCCAGTTTGTGCTAGCCTTCTTAAGGCAAACTTGTTTAACTTATGTCTGTACTCAGATATTGTTGCTTCCGCTGACTCGTCTATGATCGAGCACTTGTATTCGAGCCCTTGAGGCCCCTGGCTTGTATTATGATGCTTGTATGACTTATTTATGTTTTTAGAGTTGTGTTGTGATATCTTCCCGTGAGTCCCTGATCTTGATCGTACACGTTTGCGTGCATGATTAGTGTACGATTGAATCGGGAGCGTCACAAGTTGGTATCAGAGCCGACTGCCTGTAGGAATCCCCCCTTCCACACTCCTTGGCCGAAGTCGAGTCTAGTCACTACAAAACTTTTACTAACTTGGTTGTGTGCCTTACGGGCCCATGTCGCCATTGGGTAGTATTAGGATCTTTTACTCCTCGACCTTTACTCTGGGGCTCTGAACTCTCTCCTACTCGGGTTAAACGAATTTACTAACTCTAACATTAGGATCCCGTTACCACGTTCACCCCAAAGTTGGATAAGCCATAGTTATTCTGTAGGATAGTATTTTGAATAGTACCCACATTGTCATTTGACTCCATTGAAACATCTTTGTTTTCAGATGAAACCCACGAGGAAGGTCGTGCGCCACACGGCGGCCATTGGTGCCTCGGGATCACCTGCTGTGCTAGCTGAGATGATGACCTATCTGGGTTATCGTTGGCACCCTGAGTACACCGTCTATGAGGAGTACCAGGACTTTAACCAGGAGCAGTACCGTGCCGTCGTCCACCTCTACTCTCGGGAGTATGACTCCACTACTGTGCTACACACCGCTTATGGTATTGGAGTGACCATCGAGATGGCAGTTCACGATGCTGCCTATGCTGCTCTGACCCGTCTTCGTGGAGAGTATCAGGCGTTGGACACTTCACCTTTCAGGCACATTGCTATCGCATCTGATGTTGGTGCGGAGGGATACTACATTGCTGCCTACTCCACCGTCACTCGAGAGCCCTTCCACCATCAGAGACTGGTTCTGCATGCTGATGGGTTGGACCGAGCTAACCGAGCTCTTCGCCACGAGTTGTACACCACTCGTCGGCACCATTACAGGGCTCTGACGCTGTTGCACCCCTTTGTTCTATCTAGACAGCTACCGCGTTCTGCGATCTACCCAGCCAGGACCGTGATGCCCGACGGTGTCGGTTGGCCAGAGGTGGGAGGCTACTCTCCCGCACTTGGTCCTCTTCTGCCACCTGAGCGTCGGGTTCTACACCAGAGTATCCGCGGCCCCCAGACTGCTGATGTGGACTATCCGTTGCCTCACTACCAGTTGTCGGGCTACGACTACCTCCACAGTACCTCCTGGGACTGATGTAGTCTTGCTTATTAGTATTAGATGCATTCGCCGCGAGCCTGCGTGCCGCCTATGATGTCTTAGTCTATGTACTGAACTCTGTGTACCGCACTCTATGCATGATCCCTTTTGTAAGATATGCCGGCTACCATGAAGTATCTGTCGTGCTCCTTTCATTATGCATGTTTCATCATAAATGATTCTTGTCTATGCAAATTTCTCAATGCTGAACTACCCCTGTTATATATTAGCAGGATGGTTAGACCAGCTGGTCGTGGTCGTGGTGGCGACTTCCCCCCCCCCCCCACCTGAGTACATGGCTGGTATGATCCAACAGCTTGAGATGAATCGCCAGTTCATGGAGAATGTGATGGCTCAGTTCCCTCGCCCCAATATGAACGAGCAGCCAGCCCAAGTGACTCTGCAGGATTTCATGCGCCTCAACCCAACCGTGTACCGCAGCTCAACTCAGCCGCTGGATGCTGATGACTGGCTCCGTGACATCACCTATGAGATGGAGTCTGCTGAAGTAGCCCCTGCCCGCTATGTCACCTTTGCTTCCTTCTTTCTGAAGGGACCCACAGCTCAATGGTGGGACAGCCACATGCGTACTCTGCCGGTAGGGACAATCATCACCTGGCCAGACTTTCAAGCTGCCTTCCGTGCCCGCTTCATTCCTCAGGGGATCATGGACAGGAAGAAGCGTGAGTTCCGCAACCTCACCCAGGGCAACAAAACCGTGGAAGCTTATCAGCGGGAGTTTCTGGACTTGTCCCGCTATGCTGAAGAAGACATTGCAACTGATGCACGCAGACAGGAGAAGTTCCATGACGGCCTTCAAGCTGACATCAAGCTCGCACTTCTAGTGCATGACTTTGCCGATTTCGCCACCTTGGTGAACAAGGCCATCAATGTCGAGATTGGTCTGCAGGAACACCAGAGCTCTCAGAGGCGCAACCGTGACACGGGCTCATCTTCGGGCCCGCCCTCGCAGAAGCGTAAGATATGGATCCCGAACAGCATGTACCGTCCAAATGCACCTGCCCCAAGGCAGACCTATGTTGCACCTCGTCTGCCTCCTCCACCATCTAGGCAGCCAAGGCTTCCAGCTCCACCACCCCGAGCTCCTGTTCCCACTCCCAATAATGGTCTGTGCTACAAGTGTGGTCAACTAGGGCACCGTGCTAGGGAATGCAACCATAATCAGAATCAACTGGCCCTTCCAGCAACTGGCCGTGGTAACAACCAGCCTCGCAACAACAATGCCAAGTCTTATGGTCGTGTTCATGCCAACCACGTCGATCTGAACGAAGCTCAAGACCAGCCTGCTACTGTGATGGGTACACTCCTCGTAAATTCAGTACCGGCTTCCGTTTTATTTGATACAGGAGCATCGCATTCATTCATATCGGCAGAATTTGCATTCATGCATGGCATTAAATACGAAGATATGAACGCTCCGCTAGTGGTACACACCCCTGCGGGCCAATGTCAAACCTCTATGGTTAGTCACGACATTCCTGTTGAAATCGAAGGACTGGAATTCTTTGTCTCTCCCATTGTATTGAAGTCCTGTAGCATTGATCTCATTCTGGGAATGAATTGGTTAAAGGCGCATACTGCTTCTATCGTTTGCGCCACCAAGACCGTCCATCTGCTACACCCTTCTGATGAAATAATAAGCTACAATGCCCATTTGGTTCAGAATGCCGAGGCAAGGATTTATGCGTTGAACGCATTGAACGCTGCACCCCTCGAGGGCATTGAAAACATTCCCGTCGTTCGTGACTTCCTCGACGTCTTTCCTGAAGAACTTCCAGGGATTCCCCCTACTAGAGCTGTCGAATTCGTCATCGACTTGAAACCAGGCACCACTCCTATAGCCAAACGACCTTACAAGATGCCGCCGCATGAACTCCTTGAGCTTAAGGAGGAAATCGACAAATCTCTTCGAAGTGGTTTCATTCTCCCAAGTTGCTCTCCTTGGGGAGCACCTTCTCTCTTTGTTAAGAAGAAGGATGGGACAAACCGATTGGTCCAAGACTATCGCCCTATTAACCAAGCTACCATTCAGAACAAATATCCTCTTCCTCGGATCAATGATCTATATGATCAACTGGCTGGTTCGTCAGTGTTCTCTAAACTCGACTTGAGGTTGGGTTACCACCAGATCCGTGTTCGTGAAGAAGATATCCCGAAGACCGCATTTGTGACTCGCTATGGATCATACGAGTACACCGTTATGTCTTTTGGATTAACCAATGCCCCAGCCACCTTCTCTCGTCTGATGAACTATATATTCATGGATCACCTCGACAAGTTCGTCATGGTTTATCTAGATGATATCCTTGTATATTCCAAGAATGAAGAAGAACATGCTGAACATCTTTGTCTTGTGCTGGAAAAGCTACGAGAGCATCAGCTATACGCCAAGTTCTCCAAATGTGAATTCTGGCTTCCCGAAGTAACCTATCTTGGACATGTCATCTCTAAGGATGGTATTGCCGTTAACCCTGAATGAGTTCAGGCTATTCTCGATTGGACTCCTCCGAAGAATGTCAAGCAAGTCAGAAGTTTTCTCGGTCTCGCCAGCTATTGCCGTCGATTCGTCGAGAACTTCTCCAAGATTGCCAGGCCCCTGACTAACCTGTTGCATAAGGGCGTCAAGTTCCAATGGACAGATAAATGTCAGGAAAGTTTCCAGGCACTCAAAGACAAGTTGACTTCTGCCCCAGTACTAGCTCCTCCTGATACTAAGAAGGACTTCGTCATTTACTGCGACACTTCCCGTCAAGGATTAGGCTGTGTCCTAATGCAAGACCGCAAAGTTATTGCTTATGCCTCTCGGCAATTGCGCCCTCACGAAGAGAACTACCCAGTTCACGACCTCGAGCTTGCTGCCGTCATTCATGCACTGAAGCAGTGGCGACATTACCTTCTCGGTAATCGTTGCAAGATCTTCACTGACCACCAAAGTCTGAAGTATCTGTTTACTCAGCCAGACCTGAACCTCCGTCAGCAGAGATGGATGGAGATTGTTGCAGACTTTGACTTGGGTATTTCCTATACACCAGGCAAGGCTAATGTAATGGCTGATGCCTTGAGCCGCAAGTCTTACTGCAACCACCTCCAGATTCACAAGGTTCAACCCTCACTTGTTGAAGAATTTCGAAAGTTGAACCTCCATATTGTTCCTCTGGGTGCACTCGCTCCCCCTCCTGAGGAGTTTCGCAAGATGAATCTCCACGTTGTTCCCAAGGGTTCTCTCAATACCCTGGTTGCGAAACCAGATCTTGTGGACACCATCAAATGGATACAGAAATGTGACGATGAAGTCCACAAGATTAAGCGCGACCTCAAAGAAGGAAAGCCCTCATTCTTCACTGTTGCTGATGATGGCACCTTATTCTTCAAAGGTCGCCTAGTAGTTCCGAGTAAGAGGGAAAACCTAGATATGACTCAGAAGGTTATGAAAGAAGCTCATGATACGCCTCTATGTATCCATCTTGGTAGTACAAAGATGTACCAAGACATTCGTCAGAGATTCTGGTGGTCTAACATGAAGCAAGACATTGCTCGCTATGTTGCTGAGTGTGACGTTTGCCGTCGTATCAAAGCAGAACATCAAAGGCCTGCTGGAACTCTGCAACCTCTCTCTATTCCTGAATGGAAATGGGACCATGTTGAAATGGACTTCGTCACTGGATTTCCCAAATCGCAAAAAGGTAATGATGCTATTCTTGTCGTCATTGACCGGCTTTCTAAAGTTGCGCATTTTCTGGCTGTCAAGGAAACGATCACTGCTAGTCAGCTGGCAAACCTCTACATGTCCAGAATTGTCTCGCTTCACGGTATTCCATTGGTAATCAGTTCAGACCGTGGCAGCTTATTCACTTCAAGATTCTGGGCAAGTTTCCAAGAAGCTATGGGTACTCATCTGTCTTTCAGCACTGCTTTCCATCCTCAGTCGCAAGGGCAAGTTGAACATGTCAACCAAGTTCTCGAAGACATGCTTCGAGCTTGTGTTATTTCCTTCGGCAAGAAATGGGAGGAATCTCTCCCGTATGCTGAGTTCTCTTATAATAATAGCTATCAAGCTAGTTTGAACATGGCCCCCTTCGAAGTGTTATATGGACGAAAGTGCCGAACCCCTCTGAACCGGTCAGAAACTGGGGAACGTCCACTCTTCGGTCCGGATATTATCCAACATGCTGAAGAACAAGTCCGCATTCTTCGCGAGAATCTCAAGACTGCTCAGTCGCGTCAGAAGAGTCAGTATGACCGTAAACATAAGGACATGGTCTATCAGCCTGGCAAAAAGGCCTATCTTCGAGTTACACCAATGAAGGGTGCTCACCGCTTCGGTATCAAGGGAAAGCTAGCTCCTCGCTATATTGGCCCATTCACTATTCTGGAAAGGCGTGGAAAAGTGGCATACCAACTGGAGCTTCCGCCGAACCTTTCTCAGGTTCACGATGTGTTCCACGTGTCACAGCTCCGCCGTTGCTTCAAGGACCCAATCCGAGGAGTGGATCATGAAGTGCTCGAATTGCAACAGGATCTCTCCTATAAAGAGCATCCGGTCCGCATTCTCGACCAAGCTGAACGCCGCACACGCCAGAAGGCGATCAAGTTCCTCAAAGTCCAGTGGTCGCACCATTCTGAAGATGAAGCCACTTGGGAACGTGAGGATCGCCTGCGTGATGAATACCCCGCACTGTTTCCTTCTACCTCCTAAATCTCGGGACGAGATTTCTTGTAGTGGAGGAGATTTGTAACGCCCGGATAATTAGGCTACAGTAAAACTCTTCTAATGATGCCATGTCATCTGTGTTACAGTTGCTAATCAAGTGGTAATTCAAAATCATTGCAAATTCAAAATATGAATTAGTGACAAACACCCTAAGTTTTCAAAAGTCAAAACAAAAATGTTCGGGGGTTGCCAAATATTGCACCGGTAATTATGGTGAAGCAAACACCTTTTTATAAAATGCCTAAATGCCCTAAAACTAAATAAAATAGAAAGGGAAAATAAATAAAAGAAAGAAATTACAAAAAAACAAAAAAGGGGGGGGGGGGGAAGCCCCCTGGACCAGGCAGCCCAACCCACCCGCACGGCCACCGCCCAACCCCCTGGCCCGCAGCCAGCCTGGCCGGCCCAGCCGGCCCAGCTCCCGCACCGCGTCCCCTTCCCCTGTTCCCCCGACCCGGGTCGGAACAGGGCGCGTCCTAGCCGAACCCCCTCGCCGGCGACGAGACGAGGGGATAAGGTCGCCACGCCGCGCCCCCTCGGTCTCCCCTCCCCACTCGCCCCACTCTCGCCTCGACTGCTGCGCCACTCCCTCTCCCCTCCAGATCCACCTCGCTCTCCCCCTTGCTCCGCACCACGTCCGAGTGCTGCCATGGACCCGCCGCCGTGAATCGCGCGGCCACAGCCATCGCCTCGCCGCGCCTGCGAGTCCGTCGACGCCTCCATCGTCTTCCTCATCCACCGGAGGCCTCAGCTGGAGCGGGGGAGCCCCGAATCACCGGATCCCCTTCGCCCTCATCTCCGCCGGCCGCGTTCTTCACCAACTCCGGCGACGCCTTCTGCAGCTACTAAGCCATCCAAGGGCCATCTTGCGTGCCGCACGGTGAGCTCCCCATTTCCCGGCCATCTTCGTTAGCCCCCTCGCGCACCGTAGCTGCCCCGTCGCCGTTGCCGTGAGCACGTCGCCGCGGAACGCCTCGCCGCCATGGCCATGATCTCCGTCGTGCTCGCGTGAGCACGACATCGTGTTCCTTGAGCTTTCAGGAACCCAACGCACACACGCACACACCTCCCCGTGCCTCCTAGTGTAGTTTCCATCGACGTCCCGAGCGCGCTGCCGCCAGAGCTCGTCGCCGGCCGTGTTTCCGGCAACCATTTGGTCCAGCGCAACCGCCAAACGACGCGGAATGCCTCTGCGGTTCGAACGCAAGTTGTTGCGCGCGGTTTGGTGCTTCCTAGCGCGATCCCGATGATGTCCCGAACGATGCCGCCACTTCCGCTCGTCGCCGGTGCCGATTCCGGCCAAGTCCGACCATACCACCACCCCCGCTCGACGCGGCATCGAGTGGCCGTTCGATTAGACCAAGCTGCGCGCCGAGCGACGCCGTGTAGCGAAATCCCGATGAGGCCCGGGTGCCCCCGCCGCGTTCTGACGTCGCCAGCGGCCAAACGCCGGCCGCCGCCTACGTGGTTGGCCTGGGGCCACCCCAGAGCCACTGCCAGTGGGCCCTGCGGGTCCTAGTTAACTGGGTTGACCCCGTCAACTGCTGATGTGGCAGCTACTGCCACTGACATGCGGGCCCCATGACATAAACGAATAAAAATAAATAGATAACTTGCTAATTAATTAAATGGTTAATTAAACACTAATCTCTCACTGACTACCGGGCCCCACCCACTAATTAATCCATTTAATTAGTCTAAACCCCCCATGTTAGTACCCTCTCAATGACATGTGGGCCCCACTGGACCCACCTGCCTGGTTTGACTGGTCAACCGACCAGTTGACCTGCTGACATCACTCTGATGTCATGCCTGCGTCATCATTCACTGTTTTGGATAATGTTGGATTTAAATAAATAATTAAAATCAGAAAATGATTTAAATCTTTAGAAAATCATATCTTTTAATCCGTAACTCGGATGAAAATACTTTCTACATGAAAGTTGCTCAGAACGGCGAGACGAATCCGGATACGCAGCCCGTTCGTCCTCCACGCATCCCTAGCATAGCGAACACGCAACTTTCCCCCTCCGGTTCACCGGTCCGAAAACGCGAAACACCGGGAATACTTTCCCGGATGTTTCCCCCCTTCGTCGGTATCACCTACTACCGCGATTGGGCACACCTAGCATCGTTACTTGTCATGTCATGCATCGATATGCATCTGTTTGCATTGTATTCATTGTTTCTTCCCCCTCTTCTCTCTGGTAGACTACGAGACCGACGCTGCTGCTGCCCAGTTCGACTACGGTGTTGACGACCCCTCTCTCTTGCCAGAGCAACCAGGCAAGCCCCCCCTTGATCACCAGATATCGCCTATTCTCCTCTATACTGCTTGCATTAGAGTAGTGTAGCATGTTACTGCTTTCTGTTGATCCTATTCTGATGCATAGCCTGACATTGTTGCTACATCTGTTGATACCTTACCTGCAATCCTAAATGCTTAGTATAGGATGCTAGTTTATCACCATTGGCCCTACATTCTTGTCAGTCTGCCTTGCTAAACTATTGGGCCGTGATCACTCGGGAGGTGATCACGGGTATATACTATACATACATACATACTATACAGATGGTGACTAAAGTCGGGTCCGCTCGAAGAGTACCCGCGAGTGATTCACGGATTGGGGGCTGAAAAGACCTTTGTCCCGACGGCCCTCTGTGTGGATCTTTGTGGCGGAGCGACAGGGCAGGTTGAGACCACCTAGGCGAGAGGTGGGCCTGGCCCTGATCGGCGTCCGCGGTTGCTTCATAATAACACGCTTAACGAGATCTTGGGATTTGATCTGAGTCTGGCCATTTGGTCTATACGCACTAACCATCTACGCGGGAGTAGTTATGGGTATCCCGACGTCGTGGTATCAGCCGAAGCCTTCTTGACGTCAGCGACTGAGTGGCGCGCGCCGGATTGGAACGTAAGCCTGCACTTGTATTAAGGGGGCTAGTTCTGCTTCCGGCCGCGTTCGCAACGTGCAGGTGTGCAAAGGGCGATGGGCCCAGACCCCTGCGCCATAGGAGTTAGACCGGCGTGCTGACCTCTCTGTTGTGCCTAGGTGGGGCTGCGACGTGTTGATCTTCCGAGGCCGGGCATGACCCAGGAAAGTGTGTCCGGCCAAATGGGATCGAGCGTGTTGGGTTATGTGGTGCACCCCTGCAGGGAAGTTTATCTATTCGAATAGCCGTGTCCCTCGGTAAAAGGACGACCTGGAGTTGTACCTTGACCTTATGATAATTAGAACTGGATACTTAATAAAACACACCCTTCCAAGTGCCAGATACAACCCGGTGATCGCTCTCTAACAGGGCGACGAGGAGAGGATCGCCGGGTAGGATTATGCTATGCGATGCTACTTGGAGATGCTACTTGGAGATGCTACTTGGAGGACTTCAATCTACTCTCTTCTACATGCTGCAAGACGGAGGCTGCCAGAAGCGTAGTCTTCGATAGGACTAGCTATCCCCCTCTTATTATGGCATTCTGCAGTTCAGTCCACTGATATGGCCTCCTTACACATATACCCATGCATATGTAGTGTAGCTCCTTGCTTGCGAGTACTTTGGATGAGTACTCACGGTTGCTTTTCTTCCCCCTTTTCCCCCTTTCCCTTCTACCTGGTTGGCGCAACCAGATGCTGGAGCCCAGGAGCCAGACGCCACCGTCGATGACGACTACTACACTGGAGGTGCCTACTACTACGTGCAGCCCGCTGACGACGACCAGGAGTAGTTAGGAGGATCCCAGGCAGGAGGCCTGCGCCTCTTTCGATCTGTATCCCAGTTTGTGCTAGCCTTCTTAAGGCAAACTTGTTTAAGTTATGTCTGTACTCAGATATTGTTGCTTCCGCTGACTCGTCTATGATCGAGCACTTGTATTCGAGCCCTTGAGGCCCCTGGCTTGTATTATGATGCTTGTATGACTTATTTATGTTTTTAGAGTTGCGTTGTGATATCTTCCCGTGAGTCCCTGATCTTGATCGTACACGTTTGCGTGCATGATTAGTGTACGATTGAATCGGGGGCGTCACACTCACGACCGGCGTCGACGTATTTTCCTGCAGCGAGCATCAATGGCGAGGGCGGCGGAGCTACAACCATCGTTGTCAAGAGCTGCAACCGCAGGTGGAGCTGTTGCATGGGTCGAGGCGACAACGAGGCCGGGAGGGTGGGGGACCGGCGACGAGGACGGCCAGCGAGGGCGGGGTTCGGTCGACGACGAGGAAGACCGACGAGGGTGGGGACTGACGACGGGGACGACCACCGGAGAGGACAGGAGGTGCGGTGCCGTGCTCCCGAGCGGGAGATGCGGATCCAGGCCGACTGCCAAGGAAGAAGAAGTTGGGGGCGATCTGTTTTTTTTCTTTTTTTTGCCTGGATCGAACGGCTGCATGGCTCACATCCGATGGTCTGAGCTGGACCGGCCGAAACGCTCGGCCGGTGCGCCGGCGCCTATAAGCGCCCTTTGTTATTCCTGTCAACCGACACAATGATCAATAAAGTTTGGTTTACCTTATACTCCCTCCGTCCCAAAATAAATGTCTCAACTTTGTAATAGCTCTAGTACAAATTTGTATTAAGATCAAGACACTTATTTTAGGATGGAGGGAGGAAAAAATAAAGCCAGCCTGAGGGAAAGGATCGGGCGTAGCTCTCGTACAGGCTCGTTTCTTCGCTTTTCTGCTCCCTCCTTCGGTCTATGCGGACCAAGCGCCGCCGTGCCCTCGTCAACGCCGCCGCCCCCGCGCCCTCGTCAAGCCCCGTCGCCGCACCCTCCTCAAGCGCTACCACCGCCGCGCCCTCGTCAAGCTCCGCCGACGCGCCCTCGTCAAGCGCCGCCGCCGCCGCGCCCAAGTCAAAGTCCGCCGCACCCTCGTGAATCAATTGAGAGGGCAGCACTTCCTTTTGTCTGATTGAGAAGTAGCCAGGTTCGTAACAGCATCTGCGCCCTCCCCGCCGCGCCGGCCGCCGACCGCCCGCGCGATGGGTTCTAGGTGCTGGTCGTGCGGCGAGGGCTCGGTGTCGCCGGACCCGGGCACGGGCGCGCTCGTCTGCACCTCCTGCGGCCTCCAACACGACGCCGGCGCCTCCGAGTTCTACAATCCGACCGCCTTCACCGAGGACGGCCAGGTTGATTTCCGCGCCGCCTCCCTCGTCCGCCACCTCTCCCAATCCCCCTACCGCGAGCTCAAGTTTGCCGCCGCCTCCAACGTCATCACCTCCATGGCCGTCCAACTCGGCCTCTCGCCCACCCGCGCCGAGGAGATCCTCAGCATGGCCAAATCCGCCACCGCCGGGAACCTCGCCACCGTCGGCACCACCTTCCTCCCGGCCCTCGCCGCCGCCTGCTCCTTCCTCGTCGCGCGATCTCACCGCCTCCCTCTCTCCCTCGCCGAGGCCGCCGAGGCCGCGTCCTGCACCACGGTCGCGCTCGGTGATCTCGTATCCCGCATCGCCTCCCACCTCTCCCTTCCCCCCCTCCCCTCCTTCGACTACCAGGCCGCGCTCGAACGCGCCGTGCTCGGCTCGTACAAGCTCACCACCGCTGCGGGTGATGAGAAGACGAGAGCGATTCTCTCCCAAGCCAGATTTCTCCTCCGCTGCTCCTCCAAGTGGTCGCTCACCACCGGGCGGCACCCACTCCCACTTCTCGCCGGCCTGATTGCTTTCGCCGCAGAGCTGAACGGGGTCGCTGAGGTTTCTGTGGAAGACATTGCCCAGGAGATGTCGGCGGTCGTGCACACCAGCCGTCTCCGATACAAGGAGCTCGTTAAAGCGCTGGTGCATGTCGCGCAGAAGTTGCTTCCGTGGGGTGCCGACGTCAATGCCAGAAACCTGCTCCTGAACGCCCCAATGCTGCTCCGGCTCATGGAGATGCGGTCACAGTCCGACCCATCGGAACTGTTTCTTGAGAGCTTTGCTCCGGACATCGCCGGCATTGTGCAGGTGTACTCATCTGTTGATGAGGACGAGTCCAAGTACCTCCAGATTGTTCCCCTGGATGTTGATGCTTTGGATTTCAAGAATTCTGGGAAAGAGGGCAAGGAATCAGGGGATTTGAAGATCTCAGAGGATTGCTTGTCAGATGCTTACCAGAATGTCTTAAAGAGGCTCTCTAAGCTAAATGAACTTGGGAAGGTTGGGAAAGTTGCTAGCAGGAGGAAGCAGCGGAGGATAGGGCTGGAGCTGGAACCATGGATGGATTCGCTGGATGATGATTGGACCAAGCGCATGCCGCTTGAGGAGGTAGCAGATATTGACATTGGCTATGATGCACCTCCTCCGTCGTTTATTGCTGGATTGGAGCTGCAGAAGCGGAGGAGAGCACGAATTGAAGCTGCTAAGTGTCGAATCGCTGCACTTAGGAAGGCTCCTGCTGCAGGCACTGCAAATGCAATTGATTCACCGGCTGTTCATGGAAATGAAGATGATTGTCCACCACAAAAAAATAGCAGGAAGAAGCTGGGTCGAAAGAGACGAGATGGCAGGGATCATCATATCATGTATGGAGATCATCCAGCGGAGATGTCAGACGCTCCTGACTCTGAGAAGAAGAAACGTAAAAGAGACCCATGTGATGGGATTGACTGGGAAGATTGCGTTATCGAACTCCTTTTATTACATGGTGCAAATGAGGCAGAGATTGAACAAGGCCAATACAGAAGACTGTTGGAGTTGCATGTCTTCAGTGCAATAAGTGGAGACAGATAAAAACCGTCGCCTTCTCCACTTATTACGGTGATAAACTTCCCCTTCTCCACTTATTGCATGGACGAAGGCGGAGTTGCATGTCTTCAGTATATGACCAAGTTAGTTGCATGTCTTTGTTGGCTGTATAATTGGATAAGAACTATAGTAGGATCTACACTTGATTTTCGTGTGTTGCTAAATGTCTAACTTGGTCATATACTCAGGATCGCCGCCTTCTTCCTCCAGGCTGTCAGTCACCTGCAGGCCAATGTGAAGGTGACGAGATACACAAGGGGTGGGAGAAGGACTGCAGGAGGACGTGAAGACATGCGCTGTTTTAGATCCACCCGACTCATTCCAAGTTTTTGCAAGGTCCGCTTCTTATGGAAAATTTTGTTTCAATGAGCAGCCTAGCCAAATAATTACAATTATTCCTTTTAGTTAGATATAGTATTAGCTAAATTATTTTCTTCTGTGACAATGAACAAACTGAGTATAATTTTATTTTGCTTTAGATTAGTATTGTAGAGTAGGAAGTCTTGCAAGAATTTGTATAATAGTTTTGAACTCTTCTCAGACTGAAAGGGTCACATACTGACGAAAATAATTTATGTATTGTTATCTATCTAGGAGTTTGGATTATTCTGAAAACTTCTTTTAGGATCTTGAATTCCTCTGAGCAATTCCCACTAGAGTTGAGAGTATAGTCTGAACACTGGCCATAGTGTGCCACGACGACCACTTGCACTACAGGAGCATCGCGGCGCGGTCATCTTACCTTTCTCCTCCTCCAGCCCCCTCCCTTTATCTCTCATTGTAGCTTTTATGTGCAAGAGGTTTGATAAATGGGCATAAGCACAGCGCGCATGAGAAATGAACTTGGAAGGATTTCTTTTCTATGGTGATTTTCTTCGTTATTGTATGCACGAGCATCATTCCTAAAAATATAGTTTATCATTCGTACCCTCTTTTTGGTCCATGACGACGGTGATGTTCCTATTGAAACACGTGTCTGGAATTTATAATTTCATGGATTAGTAGCCATTAGTGTATTCCTCATTTTTTGTTTCCCTGGTCTCCCCTTGCTACGCTCAAGATTGCCTGCAAGGTTTTCACTCACTATGAGAAGCTACTCACACACATGCATGACGCATGATATAGATGCATTCCTTATATTTATTTTCGATCTGTTAGCTTTGAGCCTTTGACTTGTCTTTTTCATACATCTTTCCTTCTACAGTGTGAGTCTGGTTTCATGGAAATGTGCACTCCACAAGTGTGATTCGGAGGAGACTGGATGAGCTCACTCAGAGGGTCGGTATTGTTCAGGTCGGCTTCACTGTTTTTCCTCTTCTTGTTTGTCGTCTTTTATCTGTATAATGAACCTAGAATGTAGTTATGTATTTTGTAGTACTTAATTTTTTGAAGGTGATGACCAGTACCGTGAATCTTGACGGATACTATATTTCTTTGGTGATTTACTTTAGCCCAGATTATTTGATTTTTGTTCAGATATAGTTTCAACAAGTGAATCTAAAGTTGTTTGTGTTGCAGCAGATACTTCTATTTTTCTATTGACTAAAATTAATGCCCATGTGTGATCATGTGAATATTCCTAACTACTCCCTCCGTCCCATAATGTAAGACGTTTTTTGACACTATACTAGAGCCAAAAAACCTTACATTATGGGACGGAGGGAGTAGAATTTTAGTACAACCCTTCATTTTATTTAAACTTGGCAAGACAAGTTATTTTAATTATCTTGAAGTTGCCTCCCAGGTGATTATTCAGACGATGCCAATGTTGCATACTACAATTCTTTTCAGTGTTATAAATTCCTGTTGAAGATGTACAAAACTTTATTGCCCAACCCGCTGGAAGTTCAGTGTAGATACTATTTTTTTGGCGGTGCAGATGCGATTGATTTGTGAAAGGTACTAGTTGTTTACCCGTTGATTTGTGAGGGTTAATTATAGCCCGATCCTCTAATCACTGAGAGCAGTGAAGTTCAGAATAGCCACAACAGATCTTAAATAGCTGACTTTTGCACAAGAACAAACCCATTGATATTGTGAGTGGGCGCATTTGGAGCCGCAAGGATTCCAGAAAAGTCACGCAGTCGTTTTGGCACGTGTCCGTACAGAGCGAATCCCATAAATGTCAGCCGTTGGATCACTTGGGTTGCATACTGGCAGATGATGGATATTCATCTTCTGGAACAAACCAATGGTGTATAATTGCTCCCAAGTCTTGGTGGATAGCTAATCAAAATTCAAGTATTTGTGTACTATAGACTATAGTAGTAGAAGATAAGAATCTTGAACTCTGGTGGCCGCCTTATTAAGCATGATCCATTATATGAAATTGTAGAAAACGTTATTACTAACCCATTATAGTTGTTGCAATAAGATAATCACACTTGAGTATTTCTGGAGACCCCTCGTACATGTGATGGAATGTAGATGAAAAGAGCATCAAAACTAATAGACTGTAGTATCATTTTTGCGAATAAAAGATCATTCAGTGGGTAACTATCTTCCAATTGGATATATAGGTGTTTTTTGTTATCCCCAGTCAGCTTGCTATATTTTGCTTGGACTAGATTTTCGACCAATTTGGTATTGTGAAACTTCGTTGACTTTGCTGGAACTGTACATGAGAACGAACTAATCTCATCTACCTATTAAAATACTTGAAAGTTAAGAGCTTGTCAGCACAAGACTGGAAATTATTACACACTTGCAATATGTACCACTTCACTGGTTTTTGAGAGTTTACAATCTATTTGTCCAGTAATGGCACTGAAACCAAAAATCATGCTAGTTTTGCTGTTAGTGAAACTATTGTGTTAGCTCTTTGCTCTTCCTCATTCAGTTGTAATAACACGTTGGATGTAAAAAATACTGCAACGTCCAACTTTGTTACCTTTTGTATGTATAAAAATAAGTCTGCTTGTGTGCATCTCTTTAATTTGCAACCTTAACTTTGCAGTCTTGTAATTGAGCTGATGTCTCATTTTGTTATATCAAGGTGACTAAACAATCAGCTATTTGGATTTTGGCGTAGAACACAATGTCTGGTTTGGGTATGCTGGATAGATCGTAGCTCGTCAACTACTAAGCTCGCCCCCGCCGTTCTGTTGGTTCATATCGATCTGAAATGGAGGGAAGTAGTGCAATGTCACCTTTAGGAGAGCACATAGTTCCAAAAATCGCAAACTGTGTACCAACACTATCAGGTGAGAACACACGGTCCAAAAAGGCCAATGCTAGTCATAAAACTCCATTTAAAAAAAAATTGTGATGCTCAAATGCTAGTCATAAAACTCCATTTAAAAAAATTCTTTGTTTACATTATTAATCCCCATTATAGAATAGTCATAAACTCTATTTAAAAAAAATTAAAACCATTTCTTTCTCGTTACTATGTATGCTTTGTTATGGAGTAGATGTAGGAAACTATTACGTTGTTGTGTACTCCCTCCGTTTCTAAGTATAAGCCCTTTTAGAGATTTAAATACGGACTACATACAGATGTATATAGACATATTTTAGAGTGTGGATTCACTCATTTTGCTCTGTATGTAGTCCATATTGAAATCTCTAAAAGGTCTTATATTTAGGAATGGAGGGAGTATATTGGAGTAAGAGTGAAATGGGACCTCATCAAACATACCACTCTTCATTGAACATCCTGATCAAGTGACCGAGCTAGTTTGTTAGTACAAATTGTCTGTTTTTTGACCCTTACAGAAACGAATCACCCATAAATAGATATAATGTTCGTTCTAGATAGTAACAATACCCAAATGATTTAGCTGGTTATATTGCATTCGAATCATCTTTCCACTCACATATTCGAGAAAACATTGTAGGAAATTTCATCCCCCCCTATGGCAGAAATTATACCTGATCAAATTGTTATTCAAGTTTAGTGATGATATTAAGTGAAGTGTAGAAATGACTATATGCAGTGTACAGTTCTCTTCCTGATAGTGAAATGGTATTTTTACTCATTAGATTAGCTCAGGAGCAAATATTTTAAGTATGGATGTGTGAGACTTACATGGTCTTGTGCTCAAACTGATTCAGACTTTGTTTGATATCATCTTTCCAGCACATAAACCTCGATGAGCAAGAAGCACCAGCACCGAAGATGCTCATGTCCAAGTGGCCAGATTACGAGGAGAGAGCAAGTCTTGCTTGATACCAAAACCCCTGTAACTGAGTGGTTTGTCCACTCTGCTTTGCACTGAGTTTTTATCAGAGTTGTAGATCATGGACCAATGGACCAATCCTTGCTGAGAATTGAAATTAGAATTATGTAATTTTGCATATGGTAGTTGTTAACCTGCTGTATGCATGTTTCTACTGATTAATTCTGCTTGTAATAAGCGTAGATTATTGCCGGATCTTGGTTGCTTCACTTCCTGCCATGCTTTTGCTATTGGAAAGAATTATTGTGTTCCTGCATATAAGAGCTACTGTGTTTGGATGATGGATATTTACATTTTTTTGGTTGATGCATGTTTCTACTTGAGCCACTTTTGTTCATTTGGTTACTAATTTTGCCTGGGATGGTCCAGTTTGACATATACTTGATTGAGATGGCTTAAATTTCATGTGTATAAAAATATTATGATATATATTGACAATTTTGGTCAATAATTTCATTTTTCTTGGGTAATCAGTGATCTAGTAGAAGCCATTATTGTACTTAAGTATACATGAAATAGATATGTGCAAAGATGGGGCAACGTTGAGAGGATTTGAAAACCAGTCTTATTTACTGAGGACAAACCATTGAATATGAGAAAGTAGAGGTCATTACTGTAAAAGTCATGTTTCATATGTACACATTATCAGGGATTTCATAAAATGTCCATTAAGTGGCCTGTGATGTCTCCGCTAGAATATGGGCCATCCATGTTGGATCCAACGGTCCAGAACGATTTTTTCTATTTTTGTACCACAAGCCTGTTTTCTATTCTAGTTGCTCCTGAGTTATGATCTTCTTTGTTAGATCTATGGTCGCTTGTAATGGATTTCAGTTACTATGACACTGGTATTTATATATGAATCCGGCCTTCATTTCCATGTATATGTGTCACAATGCTGAGCACAAAGGCATGAGCAATGTGCATGCCCTGCCTGACACTGCCCAGACATATTTTTTTGTGACTGGGAAGTTTAGTTTGGCATCATTATGAGAGTCCTCTCGATAATGTATGGTTAGAAATATATCTGAAAATTGCTTCATATGAGTTTACCCAAACTATACTAGCTAACGTACATAGGTATCGCCTACGGTTTAATATTAACCTGTGACTTTGTTCAGTCTTATCTTTCCTACTTATAAAGGTTGGAGTTGGTGATGAGTTCACATTTAGGACCATCAACCTTCAACAATAAACAAATGAACCCATACCCATATTTGAGACCAACAATCTTCACCAATAAACAAATGCGCTTCTACCCACATGTGGGACCAACAACCTTTATCAATAAACAAATGAACCTCTACCCATATGGACCAACAACCTTCCAAAACATAAATAACTGTACATTACTCACATATGGGACCTCGGACCTACCACAAATAAAAAACTACATTACTATTTTTTATGTGAGATCAGCACTAAAGAAAGAACATATAACAAATGCACAAATACAACTCCAACTCAAAATAATGCTCTTATTTTTAGTTTCTTCCTAACCAATGTCTCTCGGTTCTGTATCATAGAATTATGAAACTGAACAAATTGCAATTCCAAAGCGACGATAGCCATTGTCCTACCTTTCTGCCATGTGCAGTCAACTTACTAATTGTCTGTTCCCATGTGTTTCAACATTCGAAATGTTGTGTCTTACAATCATCGCTTAAGATTCTCCAATGCCGTCGTATGATTTTTCATAGTATTTTTGTTCTTTTTAATCTTAAACTGCGTGCAAAGGTTGCATGACAAATATTTTGGTGGCTTCCTAAGCCAGTGCTAAACTCCTCGTATTTTATAACTTCGTAGCAACACACGGGCATTGTGCTAGTGAAAGCTTTACAGATGGACTTCGAAGAATTGGAAATCCTATTAACATGTATATTCTCATGGACTGTGCAAGATCATCACCGGCTACTGCAATTTGTGGAGCTGTAGTTGCAGCGTTAGCTCCGGTATCATCAACTGCCTCTGGTGTACATTATGCACTTCTTGGTATAAGGAACAAGCGAGCTTTCACCCATTGTCAAATATCACTGAAGTTGTGTATATATGTAGAGTTATTCACATGTCATCAGTGTTTTGTTTGGTCTCTAATCAACTAGCTGTTGATTACTTTGCGATTAGTACTATAAGTCATAGTTCAATTACTCACTCTTTTTAATATCAATTACTCAGTTTTAATCACATGTCCATCGTTACCAAACACCTGCGTCTGCCAGCTAGGATTTTAATCAACACATAAGGACATGTATTTTATGTCTTATTTCCGACATTAATATTTGCATTTATGCTCAAAATAAACCATGCGGTATATTTAGAACTGTTACCCTACAAGCTAACTTGCATATTGTATGTATCTTCTATTAGGTATCGTAATAAAGACAGTTCGAACTACATTCCCTAGGATGGTCCATGGTAGCTCTTTTAGATATCGTATTTAATTGTGCATCATTTTCCTTTGGTAAATTCAGTGTGTTGTCCACCAGCGACCACTTCCTTTCTGTGTATAGGTGCGGTTGTTTGATATTCTGCCAGCATCATTTCCCTTTCTTCTTGCTTGCTAGTCCCTCTGCCTCGAATTACTTGTTGCTCAAATGGATGTATCTAGCACTAAGTTAATGCTAGATACATCCGCTTATATCCATTTGAGCGACAAGTAATTTGGGACAAGTGAGTATTTAATTATTTCCTTGAGCAAGTGGATGGCTATTTCTGCTACTGTAGGTTTCTTATGGCTCTAATTGTTTGTATGGCCTTCCTAGGAGATGCTTAATATCCTTTTCCCTATGGATCTATTATTGCAAAAGCTAACGACATACTGTGAGCTGCCACACACCATCATTTGGTCTTTTTAGCGCTTGAGTTGGCAAACTTGATGTAAAACGTCATCCATACCACATGTAATGTGTTGTCCTTTCTCCTTATGCATTGGAGTTTTCTCCATGTCATCGTATACTAGGCATCAGTGCACCTTTAGATAGTACACTGGCATCGGTGATTCTTTCTCCTTAAATATTTGCTTCGGGCTCTCAAAGTTTGTATTGAGTTATATATTATATTCAGAGAGTACGATATTACACATGTAAGGCAGATTGGAAAACTCTTGGTTTATTTCTTAGATGTCCAAGACTGTATTTTATACTATGAAAACCTTATATAATTAAGGTATATTTACACTTGATTCTCATATACAACTATACTGCCAGAATAAGATCTTCGGGATTGACGTTGTTAAAAAAGTAGCCTATGGATGGATGGAAATGAGCTAGCCAGTATACTTATGTTGGATTCATGTTAAATCTTAATCAAATAACTGAGTAATTTGATGAGTGACAACTACAATGTAAGTTGCATGGATAGTCCATCAAGCAAATGGGTCAAACTTTCTATCATTATCATGTTGTTTAGTTTGAAAGCTTTTGATTTCTGAAGTACCAATCGAAATGTAATCAAGCTCCCCCTTGCATGTACTAGATTAACAAACTACAACATAACCAATTTAATTTGTGTTTGTTATTCATATTACAATCACTTCGCGAATCAATTTTTCCTACAAACATCTTATGATGTTGATGACATGACTCACCGAATCAAACAAGTCAATGTGCATAACCAAGCTGAGATTAAGGACCCAACCAGCCGCCCTAATGTACATAGGCAAGATTGAGGTGCACAAGATCGCCTCAAGAGGCGCGCCACGGGCGCGCCCCAACCACTAGTTTTCTTCAAAGGGCGACATCAACATTCTCCCGGGAGAAACATGCCGCCTTGTTTAATTTCCAGTCTGGAAGAATCCAGTAAGCTGACAAAGCTTATTTTATCAAACTAAGGTAGTTTAATTTGTCTGAATCATCTCTTTGCAGGATGAACGATTTAGCTTCTTCCCGATCATGCTTTGCTCCAAATAGAAGCTGTGAAAGGACTCCAACAAAATGTACTGTAACCGCCAAATCAAAAGAGCTAAGTGCATACTAGTTCAGAAGCTTTGCATCCACAATACTCATGTCCTCAGATTTATCCAATCCACTCACACTAGTAAGTCAAAATAAATACTCCCTCCAATCCATATTACTTGTCGCAACATAAGTTGCACTAAAGCTGCTGCGACAAGTAATATGAATCGGAGGGTGTAGAATATTCAACATTCACAACGCCAAACATCCATGTACTACATCACAAAGGCACAAGGCTTGCACCATTCAAGAGCAAGAAAATTTAGTACAATTATAACGTGGGAAGAGATTGGCAACGCCACAAAAACAAGCATCTAGGTGAAGCAGATCCTTTTGCAAGCGTGAGGACACTTTCATGCATCAGCATCGGCAACCGGCTCGCCCAACTCCTCTAGGGCATCTCCCTGCGGCGTCAGGAGATGGTGCGGCGCAGCTCCATGGGGCAGTGTCAGCGGCAGCATCAGTTCCCTGCGGCGGCGTCGGCAGATGCAGAGTAGAAATGAACAATCACATGCATCCTATGATGCAGAGACCAGGGCAATCCCCTTTTAGAAGGAAAAAAACCCCAAATTATTTCTCTTGTTTGTAGAAATTTTGTAGGAATTCTACGGGATAGGATTCCTATAGAAAAATTTCCTTAGACCCCTTTGGTTTGTAGGAATGGATTTTTATTCCTATGTAGGGTTGGTTCCCATCCCTCACATTTCAACGCAAAGAAAAAAAATACTTCCGACCTAATTGAAAAGTTCTTATCCTGTAAAATAATTGACACCTCTTTTTCTATAAGAATTGAGGTACATGCCATCTCATTTTCTATGACTATCCTATTCATACTATTCATATGATATCCCTATCCTATGAACCAAAGGAGACCTAAGAGGAGGAGGGTTATCGGCAAAATAGGCTAAGTGGATGGTTAGCAATCTCGCATGTGATCTATCACCGTCCATTACCAAACCAATATGTAGCAAGTTTACAGATTTTCACCAATTCTCCTTTGGTTCATAGGATAGGAATATCATAGGTGAGATGACCATCTCAATTACTATGAGGAAAGAGATGTCATTTGATGCATAGGATAGAATTTTTTTCTTTTAGTCTAGGCTAATGTTTTTTCCTTTGAAATGTGAAGGATTGATTCCTATTCTAAATACGAATAAGAATTCATTCCTACTCCCTCTGTTTCTAAATACAAACCTTTTTTTTAGAGATTCCAATATGAACTACATACGAGCAAAATAAGTGAATCTACACTGTAAATACGTCTATATACATCTGTATGTAGTCCATATTGAAATCTCTAAGAAGACTTATATTTAAAAACGGAGGGAGTGCAACCCAAATGGCTCGAAATGAATTTTTCTATTGAAAATCCTATCCTATAGAATTCCTCCAAAATCCTTACAAACCAAAGAAGGCCTCAGAGGTTTTCACAGTATAGGTCGCCATCATTTTTGCACGTATTTTCGATGCCATCTTCCTGGGTGTAGGTTTTACACTTGTTCAACTGTTGCACTGCAAACATAGCTACGGGAGTTAATCCATATGATATGTGGTAAAAAGCTATGACATCCTACTATGTTGGTGTTATGTGGGGAACCACATATGGTCGGAGGGCCCAAGCTCTGGTCGCACCACCTCCTGATCCAGCCAAAAGTGGCTAGGATTCCTGTACTGCTACCAGTTGGTTCAGATTCATATTAGGTTCACATTCGAATTAGGTGGAGTCCAGATTAGAACTTGTCAGCCAAGCTATTCCTGTTATGTATGGGGCTTCTCCTACAATCAATAAAGTAGCAGAGTTCAGAGTATTACTATCTATTAGGCCTTAGAGTAATTAGAGTTTGTTCCATCTGGTATCAGCATCATCTACGATGGCGGACGAGGACAAAGCCGACGACGGCAACATCAACCTCGTGCTCAAGGAGCTAGAGACCCAGCTGAAGGAGATGGTGGTGCAACGGGCCACAGATCAGGCCTTCATGGAGGGCCTCATCCAGCGCCTCAACACCTTGGAGCAGCGCCCCAACGCTCCACCTTCCACCCTGGTCGACCTGCCATTGCCGGCAGCCAGCGACTCTTCCTCTACCTCCTCCACACCGTATAGTACCTCCGCCGCCCTCCACCACCGCCCCAACCCCCCTGGGCGCAAGATTTGATTCACGCCTTCCCCCAACGCCGTCACCGTCCAAATTTCTGGCCTCCCAGTTCTTCCCACAACTTTCCACCATGTATCTCTCCCACCATTTCCCTACCAACAGCCATCCGCCAATCCTTATCAACCACTTCCTCGACCACTACAGACCAACCCACCTATGCAGCATCACCATACCTCACGTCAATTGCCCCCTCCCATACCAGCACCTTGGTTCTGGGTCCAGCTCCGGTGTCACACGCTTTCACAAGCTCAACTTTCCAACTTATGACGGTTCCGTCAATCTGCTTGTTGGATTCATTGGTGTGAGCAATTCTTTCGGGGACAACGCACAGAGGAGGCTGACAAGCTATGGATAGCGGCATACCACCTAGTCGACAATGCTCATTTCTGGTACCTCCAGTTTGAGCGTGATCATGACATCCCCTCTTGGCAGCACTTTAAGGAGGCGTGTCACCTTCAGTTTGGGCCGTCCGTACGCGCCAACCCCCTGGGCGAGTTGGTTCGGCTTCCGGTCACCTATACCGTTGCCGACTACACCAATAGATTTATGGCATTGTTGTGTAGGACCAACGAACCATTAAGCTCAGCCCAACAGCATTTCCTACAAATAGCCGGACTTTCGGAAGGCCTCAAAGTCGATGTCGACCTTCAGTAACCGGCGGACCTCCACACGGCGGTCTCCCTCGCTAAGGCATATGAATGACACCGTCCATTCTGCCCCTGACGCAGTCCTGTGGTTCAGTGTCTTGGGCATGGGGACGGACCTTGCTGCCTACTGCACGTCCCATGCCACAAGGCGTTTCTGCTACAACTGCTGCCCATACATTGGCTCCTCCTCGCGCTACGTGCCGCCATCACATATTCTTTTCTTTGTAGCATGGGCATTTGGACTTTTATATGGTTCAAAGCAATAGTTTAGTTTTGACATGAAGACTTTAATACTCAAGCATATCAACAAGCAACCATGTCTTTCAAAATATCAACGCTAAAGCAAGTTATCCCTAGCCCGTTATGCTGAATCATTGATCCATTCATGAAACAGACTCGAATACTAGCTATACCCAATGCTCAAGTACGATCATAGTGTTGGGAAACGTAGCATGCAATTTCAAAAAACTTCTTACGCTCACGCAAGATATATCTAGGAGATGCATAGCAACGAGAGGGGTCGAACCGCTATGACAACATACATTATTCCCTTTGTCATCGGTATGTTACTTGCCTGAGATTTGATCGTCAGTATCTTCATACCTAGTTCAATATCGTTACCGACAAGTCTCTTTACTGGTTCCGTAATGCATCACCCCGTAACTAACTCATCAGTCACATTGCTTGAAGGCTTCCTATGATGTGCATCACCGAGAGGGCCTAGAGATGCCTCTCCGATACACGGAGTGACAAATCCTAATCTCGATCTATGCCAACCCAACAAACACCTTCGAAGATACTGATATGTCTCCAACGTATCCATAATTTTTTATTGTTCCATGCTATTATATTATCATTTTTGGATGTTTTACAATCATTTTATAGTCATTTTATATCATTTTTTGGTACTAACCTATTGACATAGTGCCTAGTGCCAATTGCTGTTTTCTTCTTGTTTTTTACATCGCAGGAAATCAATACCAAACGGAGTCCAAACACAACGAAACTTTTTGTGGATTTTTTTAGACCTGAAGACATCCAGTGGGCCAAAGAAGTACCAGAGGGCCGCCCATGGTGAGCACAAGACACCAGGGCGCGCCTGGAGGCACAGGCGCACCCTGGTGGGTTGTGCCCACCTCGGTAGCCTCCCGTACCGCCTCTTTGCTCTATAAATACTCCAATATTCCAGAAACCCTAGGGGATTCGATGAAAATCAATTCCAGCCGCCGCAAGTTCCAGAAACACCAGATCCAATCTAGACACCATCTCAGAGGGGTTCACCACGTCCATTGGTGCCTCTCCGATGATGCGTGAGTAGTTCTTTGTAGACCTATGGGTCCGTAGTTAGTAGCTAGATGGCTTCCTCTCTCTCTCTCTCTCTCTCTCTCTCTTGATTCTCAATACAATGGTCTCTTGGAGATCGATATGATGTAAGTCTTTTTGCGGCGTGTTTGTTGGGATCCGATGAACTTTTAGTTTATGATAAGATCTATGTTTTTATCCATGAAAGTTATTTGAGTCTTCTTTGATCTCTTATATGCATGATTGATTATAGCCTCGTATTTCTTCTCTGATATTTGTTTTTTGACCAACTTGATCTATTTATCTTGCAATGGGAAGAGGTGCTTTGTGATGGCTTCGATCTTATGGTGCTTGATCCCAGTGACAGAAGGGGAAACGATGCGTATGTATCGTTGCTATTAGGGATAACAAGATGGGGTCTATTTGTACATAAATATATCTTGTCTACATCATGTCATCGTTCTTATTGCATTACTCCGCTTTTCCATGAACTTAATACACTATATGCATGCTCGATAGCGGTCGATGTGTGGAGTAATAGTAGTAGATGCAGGCAGGAGTCGGTCTACTAATCTTGGACGTGATGCCTATATAATGATCATTGCCGGGATATCGTCATGATTATTGAAGTTCTATCAATTGCCCAACAGTAAATTTTTTCCCACCGTTTGCTATTTTTCTCGAGAGAAGCCACTAGTGAAACCTACGACCCCCGAGTCTCTTTTTATCATATTTGCCTTTGTGATCTATTTTCCTTTGCTTTTATTTTCAGATCTATTAAACCAAAAATACAAAAAATACCTTGATGCACTTTATTTATTTCGCGATCTATTTATCCTATCTATCACAAATTTATCATGTCTTCTCGCCAATTCGAAGCATCATTACCCGAAAGGGATTGACAAACCCTTTAACACGCCGGGTTGCGAGTATTTGTTATTTGTGTGCAGGGGCTGTTTACGCTGTGTTGCTTGGTTCTCCTACTGGTTCAATAACCTTGGTCTCATCACTGAGGGAAATACCTACGGTCGCTGTGCTGCATCATCCCTTCCTCTTTGGGGAAATACCGGCTTAGTTCAAGCAGGCATCAAAAGGAATTTCTGGCGCCATTGCCAGGTAGGATCATCAACATCAACCAGGTTCCTAATCACAAATCTCATCTCCTCGCAATTTACATTCACTTCTGCAGGATGCTGCTAACGTGACACTACGATCAGACCCTTCCACGAAACTGTGTGCGATGCATTAATCGCAGATGGTGGTGTAAAATAACCATCAAAAGGTGCAAAACGATTGCGATGGCAGATGCATCAAACACGGTTCAGATTTTTGTTGCGTGTGCGATGCTGGGCATATGGTTGATCCAGCAGAATTGTTTGTGATGAGGAAGAACAACAGGAACGGGCAGCCATATCAATGTGTGTGAGATTTACGGCATACAGTTCGCTCCGATGAACTGTGTGCTATTTGGGAATGCAACAGAAATGGTCAGCCAGATCAAGGTGTGTGTGATATACAACATACGGTTCACTCGAACAAACTGTTTTCGATTAGGTAAGAGAACAGAAATGGTTCATCTTGACAAGATGTGTGTGATATGCGGCATTTCGATCAGCCAAAAGAACACAAACAATTCGTGTAAACCAGATGTGTGTGATACGCAGAAAACAACCCACTCAGATGAACTGTTTGTGATGAGAAATTATAACACAGACGGTTACTATAGTAAGTTCGTGTGCAATTCTGTTCATACAAAAAACTTTGAAAATGCAAACTAGTTGCTTGCGGTGGTTAGGAGTATCGCACACGATGCGTCTGCGAGTACTCGTGTGCGATGATTAGTAAGTTACACATACGTTTCCTTATCTTAACATGTGTGTGAATTTGCAATATGGACAATTAATATGCAAATGCCTTCTGGACACCGGGCACACGCTTAAACTCAAAGAACTATGTACGATACTAATACTTTCCATGAAACTTTAAGAACTTGGCTAACAACATTTGAGTAACATATATATAGTGGTTACACTATTTAACAAAAACAGGATATTCGTAACATGGTTTTTACAACCATATGGTCCATATCTAGATACTTAACATGTAACAACTATCACATTTTAAGAGGCTAATGGCTAACAACCATATGATCCATATATACATACTTAACATAGTAATAGCTAGCACATTTTAAGAGGCTGAGGGCCAACAACCACAACTATCCGCTGGAAGCAGCTTGATCACGGCGACTCGGCATATCGTCAATGAAAAGGAAGAGCCCTCATGTGCCTTGATAGAGCATGAGTAGAACAGTGTCTCCAATTTTCTAATATGGATGCATTTCCACGACAAGCGAGAACTTGTTAATTTGAATGGTTCCATTTCCGCGGGAAATGCAGTACCTTGTAATCACTTTGACGTTATTAGCAGGCACAAGTGTAATTCGACCATGCCGAGAAATCGAATCAGGAACTGCTACAACGGGGAATTTCTGTTGAAATGTAGAATAAAAACCAATTATAACATATCGTTGAAGATATATATAGTTTATGAGCATCAACATTAAAATAAGACTTTTTACCAGCCTTTTGTGCACACAATTGTTCTTGTTCAATGTGTGCACAATAGGTATAATTAATCCCATCCAAAATCCCGCGTTCATACGTTGTGCTATCTCTGTTAGATTATCAACAAAGTTTATGACATGCTTCAAGTCCTTCCAGTGAAATTTGGTATGCTTAGTAACATACAAATCGTTCACTATGCATCCAACATATCCCGCTTAAAAGGTGGAAAGGTATTATTTATTCCGAACATGGTAGAAGAATATATTGTGCGCATAATTTGGTAAATAGAATTTGTTATTGCCTAGGAATGGAGTTAGAAAATGAAATCACAATTGGCTGCTTAAATAGTGACAATTAGTCAAAACAAATACCACGATTTTGCTAAGTAATATGACAACATGGAGAAAGTTGAAAGGACACTAACCTCGATCAGACTTTGATCGGCTGATGACGTTGGGGAAGTAAACATCCATGTTAGTTAGACCAGGCTGTGGTGGACGTACTAGAATTTTATTGCCAGCTTTCAGTTCATAACACTTAGACATTTTTCTCCAAAGGTCCGCATTAAAATAGGAGTGACCATCTTTATCAAGTTTTACGCCAACCATCACTGTATGTCCATGCTGCATTGTCAATATGACATCTTGGGAGTCATCAACAAAGTAAAGCCCAAGATTTCCTTCTACTCCTGTTCTTGCAAGGCAAGGGATGTACTGCTTGAAATAATAATTAAGATCGTAAATTAGATATATTGAAATAGCATAGCAAGATGCAAATGTGGGAGTAACTAATAAGACAGATCAATATATAGATGAAAAGCAAAGTACAAAAATATATAATTAAAAAGGGCCATTTGCATTTCTGCCCCTAACTCGAACCACCTACTCAGATTTGCCCCTAATTTCAAAGCATGCTCAAATTTGCCCCTCTGCCGTTAAGTCACTACTAAAAAAAGCCCTTCCGTCCAGTCAAAGGCCTTTGACCGTCAGAGGCCCATGTGTATTGTAGCAGACGGAACTATACAGAAGGGCATTTCTGAGTAGTGACTTAACGGCGGAAGGGTAAATTTGAGCATGCTTCAAAATTAGGGGCAAATCTGAGTAGTGGGTTCGAGTTAGGGACACATATGTAAATGTCCCAATTAAAAATAGATAATGTAGCAAAGATTTTATGCAAATATATAGATAATGTAGCAACAGACTGTATATGTTCACATATTTAGGCCATGCCGACCATGGTAGGTTGAGATTGAACATACCGAGCGCTCCCTGAAGTCATCCAGAATGGCAAGATAGAACTTCGTTTCCGACTGGCCGCGACCACACTTGCCTGATTTGTGCTCGCACGGTGGACACATGAATGAACACCCATGAATCAGCTAGAACAAAAATGATTCCACGGTGATTTCCGCTGGTTGATTAATGGCGACGGACGGATTGCGATAAGAGATGAGTGAATGTTACGCTAAGTTGATTACCTTCTCCATGAGAAAAATCCCTGGGCCAATCCTGCAGAAAACCCCAGTCGACCAGAGTCTAGAATGTCAGTGCAGATAGGCGGTGGAAAGCGGTAAGGGCGAAATCCCGTGTCATTTGGAGCGCGACATCCGCCCGCCGACAATAGCACCGTCGAGCTTAGGGTGGCCGCCACGATAGAAGTTGATGAGGTGTAGAGTTGCGGAGGAGTCCGCGACGAGTGGGTGGGGATGAAGGGGGTGAGGGTTTTCTTTTTTCCTTTTGCATGTGTGAGTGAACACACACGGTTCGTAGAGGTGACGGAGATGAATCGTGTGCGATAGTAAATCACCGAGATTGAATGGGAATCCAAATTTCCTTTGTCCTTTGTCCATGAGTTCTTTTATACGATGAACATAAACCCTGCTAATCACCATGTTCAAATTTGGCACTTTTCCGGGTTCATTTACAATATTTAGGGGATTATGTGTGCATTAATGCACATAATTCAAATTCAAACAATCAGAAAAGGTGCACGAGAACGGTCTGGAAAACCATGGTCGTGCTATTTAGTAATTTCTCATGCCTTTTACAGGGAATGGGCAGATATTTCAAGGAAATGTGTGGCCTCACCATGCCCTGGTAAAAAATTGAGAATTTTTGTCTTATGTCATCATGCACGCCATTCATAAATCGAACCATCACCTAGGAAATTTCATGGTTTCGAGGGGAATCAAGAAGATTGAAGGGGTCGGGAATCCAAATTTCCTTCCTAGCTTGTCATTCATTTTTTTCTACAATCAACATACCCCCTCGAATGCAACGTGCTCAAATTTGGCATTTTTCTAGGCTCATTTACCATATTAGGGGATTATGTTCATTTTCAAGGCATTAATCCCCATAATTCAAATTCAAACAATAGGTGCATGAATAGGTGCACATGAACGGTCTGAAAAAACCATACTTGTGGTATTTACTAAATTCTCAATCCTTTTACAGGGAATGGGCAGAGATTTCAAGGTAATGCATGGCAATAGTCAACCAAAACGCGTCATTTACTCGGTTAGCAACTATAGAAAAATGAAATACGTGCTTGAAAAACATGACGCCTGGCATGGTGCCATCATGGTATGGCCTCACCGTGCCCTGGTTAAAAGCTGAGAAGGTTTGATTGATGTCGTCATGCACACCCTTCACAAATCGAACCATCACGGAGGAAGTTCCATGCTTTCGAGAGGGAAATCACCAAGATTGAAGGGGAATCCAAATTTTCGTCCTAGTTTGTCATTCAATTTTTTCCAACGATCAACATACTGCCTCGGATGCAACATGTTCAAATTTGACATTTTTCCGGGCTCATTTACCATATTTAGGGGATTATTTGCATTTTCTAGGCATTAATGCACATAATTTAAATTCGAACAATCGGTGCATGAAAAGGTGCACAAGAACGGTCTGGAAAACCATCCTCGTGCTATTTAGTACATTCTCATGCCTTTTACAAGGAATGGGCAGATATTTCAAGGAAATGTGTGGCAATAGTCAACCATAAACACGTCGTTTACTGGGTTAACAACTATACAAAAATGAAATACATGCTTGGAAAACATGACGCCTGGCGTGGTGCCATGGTATGGCCTCACCATGCCCTGGTAAAAATTTGAGAATGTTTTCCTTATGTCGTCATGCACGCCTTTCATAAATCAAACCATCATCGAGGAAGTTCCATGGTTTCGAGGGGGAAATCACCAAGATTGAAGGGGGGGTCCAAATTTCCTTTGTACTTTGTCCATGAGTTTTTTTCTACGATGAACATTGTAACGCCCCGGAACCGATGCGCCAGGTGTCCTCCAGTTATTCGTCGTTGTTGCCATGTCGTTTGCTTGCGTGTTGCATTTTGCCATGTCATCATCTGCATTTCATCTGCATGTTTTTCAAAACTTGCATCCGTTCGGGTCCTCCCGGTTCTCTCCGTTGTCCGTTTTGAGCACAGACACACTCGCACGCGCCCGCGGCACCTCCGTAATATTATTTTTATGAGTGGCATAAAAATGTTCTCGGAATGGGTTGCAGCTTGTCGTGCGGTCTTATTATAGTGTAGAAAGATCGCCTGCCAAGTTTCGTCGCATTCGGAGTCCATTTGATAGGCCAACCGTTAAACCTACAACCGCAATATAGCCGGTCTATACGTCGGACGTTTTCGGTCTCCGAAAACCCTGCCGGGCTGCTTTCCTCTTCTCTTCTCTCAGCCCAAGGCCTCTTCTGCATAGCCATATGCAGCCCACCTAAAACCCCCTCCGCTCCGGACCGTCGGATCGAAATCCGATGCCCGAAAACCCCTCCAAACCCCCCTAACCCTAATACCTACCCTATATATACACCCATTCCTTCCAAAATGGGCATCCCTAGCCCCTCACCTACCCCTAGCCGCCTCCCCACCGCAGCCATCTTCCTCCTCCTCAAATTCCGTGCGCCCCCAACCAGCCTCCACCACCTGCGCCGCCCCCTCCTCGTTTTACGGCGCCGGCCAGCCACCTCCCGCCACTTGGCGCAGCCCGATTGGCCCAACCACCACCATCCGGCGCCCCTGGCCAGTCCCGCTCCTCCACGTCGCCTCCCCAGCTTCCCAGCCACCGCACGGGCCCGCCGGAGCCCATCTGCGGCCCGCCCCGGGCCGATCTGGGCCTGAGGCGCCCGCGCCGTGCCGCCGCCCGTCCCTGGCGCCCGCTCGCCCCGTCCCTCGACCCCGATCTCCCGCTCGTGCCCATGGCTTCCCCGCCGCTCGCCGGACCTCGCGTCCCGCCGGCGACCCCGCCGGGCTTCGCTGCCGCCGAACCCCAAGGCCAGGTCGCGCCACCCGCTGCCGTCCCCTCCTTTCCCTCTCCTTTTTTCTCTCTCCCTCATCTCCCCGTTTCTCTCTGCAGGAAGGCGCCGCCGCCGCCGGAGCTTCCTCGTCGCCGTCCCGTCGTGTGTTGTCTCCGGATCCGGCCGGAACGGGTCCGGAGCGACCAGATCCGGCCGTCCCCAGCGCCCTTCGACCACCCCGGCGTCGCTGCTCCCTCGCCGGCGTTTGAAATCCGGCGCCGCCGCCGCCTGGCAAGATCGGGAGGAGCCCGATCCCGTCGCCGCCGCGTTGACCTCGTCCGGCCCAGCCCCGGCCTGCTGCACCCCAGGCCCAAGCCGGCCTGCCTCCTTCCCCTTCTGGGCCAGGCCCATGGTGAGCCAACCACCTAAACCCCGCCCGTGCGACATTTAGCTATCTTGCGCGCGTCTATTTTTTCCCCGAGAAATGACTAAGTCCCGAAATATTTGACATTATCATGCCATGTTCATCATGCTGTATCTCTGCATCCGTAGCTCCGTTTCGTGCGTGTAATATGTCAAATTGTTCGTCTCGATGAGTACTTCATTTCATTCCATTGCATCATTTTCATTTGAGCTCATCTTGATGCCTTAAATGCTGTTGGAAGAGTGCATGTTGCTGTTAATCTGCTGAAACTGTTATAACTTGCTCATTTGTCATTTTTGCCATGATTGATGTGTGCATCCTATGAGGTTGATGTCTATATGTGTTTTGATCTATGCTATGCCATCTTTCCAGGGGTGCCAACCATGTATTTTTGTGAGTTTTGTGTTGAGTGCATCGAGCTTGTTAAGTAGTGTACTTGCTGTTGCTGTTTTGCTAGACAGATTCTGTTATATTTTGTTGCTATGTTAACATGCTTCTACTAATCATTCTATGCATAATATGGAGATGTCCTATAAACATGTTTTGATCTACATGTCATGATCTATCCATTCATGCCCTTGGTTGCAATTATAGCCTGCTGTATCTTGTTGTAATCTTGCTCTAAAGTTGCTTCATAATGTTGCTGTCAGCCTGTTAACATTAAGTTCACTTGTTCCCATGTGTTTTCCTAGTGATCCATGTACCCTATGATCTTGATCTTGCCATCATTAGCTTCATAAACATGCCTTCTTACTGTTGGTTGCCTTGCCATGCCATGTATTGCTCTGTGGTGAGTGGTTCAAGCTCACCAACATGCCTACTTATTGTTGTTCCTGCCGTGTTTGAATCTGTAATATAACTTGCCATGTTTACATGGGTGCCATCATATTTTCTGTGCCCTTTTGGCTCATGGTTAGTAAGGGACTTTTGATCTATGCATTTAATAGATTCATGCCATGCCTTCGTTTGCCATGATAAGTTCCTGTAACATGTTGTTTGCTTGCTCTAAACATTGCAACCTGATGTTATTTCTGCAAAGTCTGAAACTGTTATTATTTGCAATCTTCCCATGCCCTTTTGAGCATGTTCTAGTTGTTTATGGAGATAGCTCAGTGTTCATGTTTTGTTATGCTTTACCTGTACTTCATGCCCATGCCTTTGTTATTATGTTGGGGTGCTGTAGCTTATTGGTTTGATGCTTGTAAGTTGCCTAGTTGCTGTTTTGGGCAGATTGTTGCTATGACTTGTATAGAGTGTATGTGTTGCCCCGTTGCTCCCTTTTGAGTGTGCTCTATATGAAACTTGCTTGATTTTGCATGTAGTTCCATATTATCATGTTGCATCCTTGTTTTGGAGTGTTTGCTTGATGTTTGTGTGCATTTTGCATCAATGCCATGTTTAACTTGTTTTGCTCATATCTTCCGAATCTAATGAACTTTATATGTAACTTGACTAGAATTTCGTGTAGATCCTCTTGGTGCTCTTTAACTTGCTGTTTAACAACTTGAACATAAGGTTTATTCAGTTCTGGACCAATTTCGAAATTTGCATATGAGGACTTACCAGAATTGTTATATGTTGTTCCCGGCCTCATTTAAACTTGCCTTGATGTGTTGTTCTTGTTTGCATCATCTCTTGCCATGAGTAGCTTCATGTAGCTTTGTCATGCATCATGCTTGTTGTGCATCATGTCTTGTTCATGTGTGGTGTGTTTACCATGTTGTGTGCTTCTTCTCGATAGTTCCCGTTTCGTTGCGATCGTGAGGATTCGTTCGTCTACGTGTGGTTCGTCTTCGTGGCTTCATCTTCTTCATGGACTCGTTCTTATTCCTTGCGGGATTTCAGGCAAGATGACCGCTACCCTAGATCTCACTACTATCATTGCTATGCTAGTTTGCTTCGTTCTATCGCTTTGCTGCGCTACCTATCTTTTGCTCATCAAGCCTCCCAAATTGCCATGAACCTCTAACCTTTGACACCATTCCTAGCAAACCATTGCTTGGCTATGTTACCGCTTTGCTCAGCCCCTCTTATAGCGTTGCTAGCTGCAGGTGAAGTTGAAGATTTCTCCATGGTGGACAGGGTTATGTTGGGATATCACAATATCTCTTATATTATTAATGCATCTATATACTTGGTAAAGGGTGGAAGGCTCGGCCTTATGCCTGGTGTTTTGTTCCACTCTTGCCGTCCTAGTTTCCGTCATACCGGTGTTATGTTCCCGGATTTTGCGTTCCTAACGCGGTCGGGTTATTTATGGGATCCCCCTGATAGTTCGCTTTGAATAAAACTTGTCCAGCAAGGCCCAACCTTGGTTTTACCATTTGCCTCACCACCACCTACCTTTCCCTTGGGAGTAATTAACCCAAGGGTCATCTTTATTTTAGCCCCCCGGGCTAGTGCTTGTCTAAGTGTTGGTCCGAACTGAGCAGCCTGCGGGGCCACCTCGGGGAAACTCGAAGTCTGGTTTTACTCGTAGCTTGACTTATCCGGTGTTGCCCTGAGAACGAGATATGTGCAGCTCCTATCGGGATTGTCGGCGCATCGGGCGGCTTTGCTGGTCTTGTTTTACCATTGTCGAAATGTCTTGTAAACCAGGATTCCGAGACTGATCGGGTCTTCCTGGGAGAAGGTCTATTCCTTCGTTGATCGCGAGAGCTTGTCATGGGCTAAGTTGGGACACCCCTGCAGGGTATAAACTTTTGAGAGCCTTGCCCGCGGTTATGTGGCAGATGGGAATTTGTTAATGTCCGGTTGTAGATAACTTGACACCAGATCCGAAATAAAATGCATCAACCACGTGTGTAGCCGTGATGGTCTCTTCTCGGCGGAGTCCGGGAAGTGAACACGGTTTCTGTGTTATGTTTGACGTAAGTAGGTGTTCAGGATCACCTCTTGATCATTGCTAGCTTCACGTCCGTTCCGTTTGCTCTCTTCTCGCTCTCTTTTGCGTATGTTAGCCACCATATATGCTTAGTCGCTGCTGCAACCTCACCACTTTACCCTTTCCTTCCCCATTAAGCTTTGCTAATCTTGATACCCATGGTAATGGGATTGCTGAGTCCTCGTGGCTCACAGATTACTACAACAACAGTTGCAGGTACAGGTTATGCGATGATCATGACGCGAGAGCGATGCTTGCTTGTGTTGAGTTCTTCTTCTGCTTCTTCTTCGATCAGGGGATAGGTTCCAGGTTGGCAGCCTGGGCTAGCAGGGTGGATATTGCTTGAGTTTCTGTTTATGATTCATCCGTAGTCGGATGTTGTTCTTGTATGTTGTATTGTTGTATTCGTGTGGCATTGTATGCCTCTTGTATGTATCCCCATCTATTTATGTAATGTTGATGTAATGATATCCACCTTGCAAAAGCGTTTCAATATGCGGGTCTATCCTTGGTGGGACCTTCGAGTTCCTTTTGGATAGGGTCGCATATTGGGCGTGACAAACATACACCCTGCAAATCACCACGTTCAAATTTGACACTTTTCCGTGTTCACTTACCATATTTAGGGGATTATTTGCATTCTCTAGGCATTAATGCACATAATTCAAATTCAAACAATCGGTGCATGAAAAGGTGCACAAGAACGGTCTGGAAAACCATCCTCGTGCCATTTAGTAAATTCTCATGCCTTTTACAAGGAATGGACAGATATTTCGAGGAAATGTGTGGTAATAGTCAACCATAAACGCATCGTTTACTGGATAACAACGATACAAAAATGAAATAAATGCTTGAAAAACATGACGCCTAGCGTGGTGCCATGGTGTGGCCTCACCATGCCCTGGTAAATATTTGAGAATGTTATCCTTATGTTGTCATGCACGCTTTCATAAATCGAACCATCACTTAGGAAGTTTCATGGTTTCGAGAGGGAAATAACCAAGATTGAAGGGGGATCCAAATTTCCTTTGTCCTTTGTCCATGAGTTTTTTTTCTAAGATGAACATACACCCTACAAATCACCACGTTCAAATTTGACACTTTTCCGGGTTCATTTACCATATTTAGGGGATTATGTGCATTTTCTAGGCATTTAATGCACATAATTCAAGTTCAAACAATCGACGCATGAAAGGGTGCACAAGAACGGTCTGGAAAATGATGCTCGTGCCATTTAGTAAATTCTCATGACTTCTACAAGGAATGGGCAGATATTTCGATAAAATGTGTGGCAATAGTCAACCACAAACGTTTGTGTATTGGGTTTTCAACTATAGAAAAAATTAAATAAATGATTGAAAAACATGTCGCCTGGCATGGTGCCATGGTATGACCTCACCATGCCTTGGTGAAAATTTGAGAAGGTTTGGCTTATGTCGTCATGCACGCCCTTCATAAATCGAACCATCGCCGGGGAAGTTCCATGCTTTTGAGAGGGAAATCACAAAAATTGAAGGGGAATCCAAATTTTCTTTGTTCTTTGCCCTGGAGTTTTTTTTTCCTATGAAGAACATACACCCTGCAAATCACCGTGTTCAAATTTGGCATTTTTCTGGGCTCATTTACCATATTTAAGGGATTATGTGCATTTTCTAGGCATTTGGCGCATATAAATCCAATCCAGCTACAGCTGCATGGATGTGATGTGAGGGACGTGGATTGCCGTTCGATCACGGCGAATCCTACGGTGCACACGTGCAATCCGCGTGGCTGAGGTTCCGGCAATCATAATGCAACACACAATATCCTCAGCACACACTGTTTCCAGAAGCGACCGAGATGAACTGTGTGTGATAATGAACGAGCAAAATTGTAAGGGAAGCCAAATTTCCTTTGTCGTTTGTCGTTGAGCTCTTAAAAACCACCACACTATACGGCTGCCCGGCCCCTCCGTCCCAGAGCTCTCTCCAAGCGTCGTTCATGGCACCGCAGCGCATAGTAACTGGTAAGGAAGCGATGGCATCCCGCCGCGCCGCATTCCTCGCCGCCTGCGACCGCACACATGGTAGGGAAGCGATGGCATCTCGCTGCGCCAAGTTCATCGCCGCTGGCGGCCACATAGTTACCTGGGTGGACTTTGAGGTTGCCATGGCCGAATGGGCAGTGGATCTAGAGGCGGCCAAAGCCGCACAAGAGGATCGAAAAAAGGCAGAAAGCAATCAAGAAAAGAGAGTCCCGCCGCCGCAAGAAAAAAGAGGCCGCACGCCGTGATGAGGAGAGCTTGGCGGAGATCGAAGCATGGTTGGCCGCTGCCTACAAGGCCAAGAAGGAGAACGCCGGCGTCTGGCCAGCATGCCCCGATGGCAACATGTGAGAAGTAGTTTAAGTTTGTAGGACTATAGCAAATTACCAGTAGTACTTTCAGTTTGTAGTATTAGCGTACAATGTCGGTAAGAGCATCCTTTGAGGGCTTTGAGCGTTGATTAGCATGTGTGACCGTGTGGGCTTTTTTGCGTTAATCATTAGATCACAAAACACATGGTTTCTATGCCGTACCCGTGTGCGTTTTTTTGCGTTAATGATCCATAAGTATGTTACCTGTGCGATGGTTCCTAATAAACCAGGCGTACCATTGACCGAAAAAATCGACTACACGTGTACATTTTCTTGGAGACAGGAACTGCCAATTTTCTGTTTTCTCGCACACGAGTATTTTATGTGCTTCGTCTCCATTGTGTGTTTCCCCCACCCAAGTTTCAAGTTTTGCAGCGAAATTTTCATTAGGCGCGCGATTTCAGAATTTATTCCTCCAACCACATCCCCACCCATCAAATCTCCTCAGTATCTCTCCCCCACTTCCCCCCTCCCCCCCCCCGCCTCCCCCTACCGGCAGCTCCAACCGCCTCCGCCGCAACCACAACTTCAACCACATCTACGTTCTGCTTGGATCCAGTCAGGTAACCCAAGTAATAAAACATGCTGGGAAAACTGGAACTGACGGATGCAGAAAAGAAGGTACTCGTGATGCTAGGCAAACCTCCTGGCTGTCTTTGCACCCCCACCTCCTTTATCACTGAGCGGTCATTTAGGGGCCTTAGCTGGTGATCCGGGCTGTTTTCTTCCTTTTCTTCTTTAACCATAAATCCAAAAATTTTCTTTTTTGTGGGCCATTTATGGCATGCAGGAAGAGCCCGAGCTGCTGCAGCAGGTTTTGAAACCGATATCTATCATGGCCCCGGCCTGATTGCTTAAATGGCGCCTATGAAACATCATCATGCCTCCAAATCCCCATCGTCCCTACCTCCAGAGCATCGCCGCGCAAGCCCAACCACATATCACATGGAGGTCGAGGAGCTAATGGCGGTCCATGGTGCGATGGCCGCTGTGCATGTTGACCCGGAGGAACACCTCGCCTCCGCTGCCACCGACATGGTGTAGGCTCTGGCCTAGAAGAAGTGCCCCGACGACTACCCCCCAGGACTTAACAGGTATGATCTGACCAGCTAAATCTTACGAATACCACTTGCAATGTCTATGTTTTGTACGACTGATGTATTAAGCATGTTCGAGCCTTGTTTATTTCATTACTGCACACTGTGTGATGTTCAAGTATTAACTGTTCAGTTCAATTTCACCAATACCAACAACAAACTTTGCTACCATGCTACTCTCCGCAGTGAAGATATACTAGAGATGCTGCGCATTTGCTATTTTTGGTGGATGCTAACCCTGTTGTACTTAACATGCCTATCCATGTACTTACGCAGGGCCATAACGGGCGATGCTGTTGTTTGCCATCGAGGTTAGCTGCATCCCATGTCTTAAAGTATTTTACATCATTTGTGCAATTGTAGTTTGGCTTCTAACATTTACTTGCTTCTTGTAGGTACACATGTCGGGGGCACTAATCCACGCTTCGACCCGAAGGAAGAGCTCGCCTCCGCCGCCGCTGACTTTGGGCGGGCTCTGGCTAAGATGAAGTGCCCCAGCAACTACCTCTCAGGACTTACCAAGTATGAACTCACCAGTTCAATCTTACCAATACCAGTTGCAATTAATGGCTATGTTTTGTACGGTCGATGTCTTAAGCATCTTGTAGTAAACATGCCTAACATGTTTTAGTTATTTTCCCTACCTTTTTATAGGAAACTGGGCCATTATCTGCTCTAGCAGCACCTGCCTTGTGATGTTTAACTCTGCCAATTGCATTTTTGTCAATACCGGTTTCATGGCCATTAAGCCTATTGCAATTAACAGTTGTATCCATTTTTAAATAGTTGTATTTCAATGGCTACAAACTTACAAAACATGAATTAGGATGCTGTTAAGCTTGTTGCAATTAACAATTGTATCCATTTTTTAATCCGTCCCTTTGCTGCCGTGCTACTCTTTTGCAATGAAGATATCACTACAGATGCTGCGTTTTATTACCGTTTGCTATTTTTGGTGGATGTTAACCCTGTTGTAGTTAACATTGGCTTTCCATGTACTTACATAGGGCTACAATGGGGAATGCTGTTGTTTGCCATCGAGGTTAGCTGCATCCCATGTCTTATACACCATCTATTCCTAAATTTTAGTATTTTTAGAGATTTCAATGTAGACTACATAAGGAGCAAAATGAGTGAATCTAGACTAATCTAAACTATAACTATAATTCTATATACATCAGTATGTAGTTCATATTGAAATCTTTAAAAATACTTGTACTTAGGAATGTAGGTAGCTGTAATTACATCATTTGTGCAATCTCATTTATCTTCTAACATTTACTGGTTTCTTGTAGGTACATATATGAGCAGTACTGATCGATGCTTCGATCCCTTTTGCGTATGGGGCAATGAGATATTCATGAACAAGCGTCTAGTGAGGAAACTAAGAAAGATTGTTAGGCAAAAGAAATGGGTGATGGGAATTAAGCTCTTTATTTACACTTTGTCCAAGACATCAGTGAACTTTAGGATGGTAAGTAATCTGTTGCCTTTCCCCCTACCCACAATAAGTTACTCTATTAGACCTCATGATGTGATATTTTTCTCTTTTCAGTGGTTTCTGAAGCTATTTAATGATGATTACCTTGCAAACTACATGATCGGAGTGGAGGCAACTAAGGTTAAAGTATATAATTCATGCTACCATGATAATGCTCTAGAAGTCTTCCTTAAGGCGGTGAAGGATGAGCGGGCGATCGTCACAAGGGGTTGGACAAAAGTTGTTCGTGCCTATGGCATGCAGGAAGGCATATTATGGGCATTCCGCTTCTTCAACAACATCGGTAGTCAAAATGATTTACACTTGTCTCTTCACCTTTACCGCTTGTAAATATTGTGGTTCATCATAGTTAACTGATGTCTAATCCTGTAATTACTGAACATATTGTACTGACAATTTTATTTATGGATTCGTTGTTGAACCATTGTGCTGATAATTTGAATTGCACGTTTCATATTTCAAAATTTCCATTTCGAATAATAAATTACAGCCAAAAAAATTGTACATGAGCGAATAAAATAATGTGCACACGGTTAGAAAGAAAACAGCGTGTGCGATGAAAAAAGAAAACAGATGGTTGACATGAAATGTTTGCGATACCTTTCGGACGTACACACGGTTTCATCTCATATGCGTGTGCAATTCATGGTAATACAACAAACGTTTCTAACCAATGTGCATGTGTGATAGGAATACCAATCGCACACAGTTACGAAAATGTACATGTTGGTGTTAGTAGAGGCACCGCACACATTTTACATTCTTGAACCGTGTGCGATAACATACCTATCACAAACATATCGGCGGATTAAATGTTGATGTTCACCTTTTTCACACGAGTATAGCAGCCTTATCGTTTGGGATGTACATACGAACGGAAACATTTTCCCTGGATTGACTGTGTGGGATGTACATACGAACATAAACGTTTTCCCTGGATTGACTGTGTGGGAAGTACATACGAACGGAAATGTTTTCCCTGGATTCACTGTATGGAAAGTACATACGAACGGAAACGTTTTCCCTGGATTCACTGTGTGGGATGTACATAAGAACGGAATCATACTCCTTGGATTGATCATGTGTGATATACATACGAACGGAAATGTTTTTCTGGGATTCACCGTGTGGGATGTACATACGAACGGAAACAATTGGGTTTCGATGCCTCGCTCGATCGCACACGAGCCAGCTTGTGTGCCAGGAGGGCCTATCCCCGACGGTTTCTGGGTCGTGTGGGAAGGACCCCCTATCGCCCACACTCACTTGGCGACGGTTCCAAATGCCGTCGCGGGAAGGGGTTAAAAACCATTTGTATAGCACCGACGCGTACCAGTGATTATTTGCCATTTGCCCCTTGTTTTCCTCTCCCCCACTTCACAAAAGTTTGCCATTTTATTCGCCCTTCTTCCATTCGTATTTTCGTTTGCCCTTTATGTCTTACTTGGCTTGTTTGCTTGCTTGCTTGGCATAATTGTGTACTTCTTGAAAATTCGGAAACAAAAAGTTTATGGATCCTCATCCACTTGCTAGTCTTTTTAAGAGATCCAATTATGATGAACCAATTGCTAGTGAGTTGTGTGCACTAGATTATCTTTATGAAGTTTTGCTTGAAATTCGTGAATCCGGAAACTGTGATGAAGTGTTAAAAGAAGAAATTTATAAAGTGATTCACGATAGTGCCATGAATAAAAAGCATGATTGTAATAAGGTTATTATAAATTCTATTAATGTCAACTGTGCTATTAATATACAAAACCCCAAGCTTAGGGATGCTAATTTTGATATGTCCACTACTTATTGCAATGATCATGATTGTGGTGATTCTTATTATGATCTTGAAAATTTATTTAAGCCCCGTGATGAATATGAGATTGATAATAGTGTTTGCAATAATATTGAAAGTGGGTTTGGAAGAGTGTCAACTTTAGATCCCACTACTTTGGAGAATGTACAATCTTATGAAATTTTTGATAAAATTGGGTTTGGAGAGGTCATGACTTTAGTTAATGTTAATCCCACTATTTTGGAAGAGTGTCAACTTCGCATGCATGTGGATCGTGTTGAGCATATGTTATGTGACAGCTATGTTGTTGAATTTTATTATCATCCTACATGTAATTATTATGAGAGAGGAAAATATAGTTGTAGAGATTTTCATGTTACTAAATTACCTCTCTTCATGTTGAGATTGCTAATGTTTGTTTCTTCTTCCTTGCATATGCTAGTTTTTGCTTGCCTTGATAATTTGCCTGCTTATAAAATGCCTATGCATAGGAAGTATGTTATACTTAGATGTGTTTTTCACGTGCAATATGATGCTCTCTTTGTACTTCAATTCTTGTCTTTCATGTGAGCATCATCAAAATTATCAATGCCTAGCTAAAAAGGCTTTAAAGAAAAGCACTTGTTGGGAGACAACCCAATATTTTTCCTTGCTGTTTTTGAATAAATATTTCATCTAACCTATTTTTAGATGTGTTTTTGTGGTTTAAATTAGTGTTTGTGCCAAGCAAGACCTTTGGGATGATTTGGGTGAGAGTTGATTTGATCTTGCTGAAAAACAGAAACTTTTGCGCTCACAGAATTATTTTTCTTTTTTTCAGAAGAGTGCTTTTGAGTTGATTATTTTTGCAGAATATCAATAAACACATTATTCACGTCGTCCTAATTTTTCAGAATTTTTGGAGTTACAAAAGTATTCGAAGTAGTCAGATTGCTACAGACTGTTCTGTTTTTGACAGATTCTGTTTTCTATGCGTTGTGTGCTTGTTTTGATGATTCAATGGTTTTCTTTGAAGAGTTTTTGCCATAGAAAAGTTGGAATATAGTAGATATATAATTATAAAATATGAATGGGTTTTCAACTGTACTTATAGTAGTGGTTTGCTTTCTTATACTAACGGATCTCACGAAGGTTTTGTTGAGTTTTGTGTGATTGAAGTTTTCAAGTTTTGGGTGATCTTACGATGGATGAAGGAATAAGGATTAGCAAAAGGCTAAGCTTGGGGATGCCTGAGGCACCCCAAGATAATATTCAAGAAGTAGCAAGCAACTAAGCTTGGGGATGCCCCGAGTGGCATCCCCTCTTTCTTGTAACAACCATCGGTATTTTAGTTGGAACTATATTTTTATTCGTCACATATTATGAGTTTTGCTTGGAGCGTCTTGTATGATATGACTCTTTGCTTGTTTTGCTTTGCATTTTAAGTCTTGAATCCTTGCTAGACACACCTTTTTGAGAGAGCCAAAAATTATGCTATGCTTGCTCCTATGCTTCACTTAAATTTTTAGAGCCATGGAATTGCTCTAGTGCTTCACTTATATCTTTTTGAGCACGGTGTGTTGTTACTTTTGAAGAAATACTCTCATTCTTTACTTAGATCTATTTGGGAGTTATTAATTTTTTAAGAAATTCTCTCTTGCTTCACTTAGATTATTTTGAGAGAAAGAAATGTTATGCTCATGTTCTTCACTTATATTTGTTTGAGCTTACTAAAAGCAACATATGAAAACAGTCCCAAAGTGACAGATATCCAAGGAGGATATAATAAAAACTTTTATGAAGATCATTGGACAAAATAAACTTGGTTCTTAGTAATGGTTTTGAGATATGACGATGTGATATGTGATTCATGTTGATGAGTAATTATGCTTTAGTAAGAATATTGATGGTAAGGTTTGTGATTCTCTATGCAAGCACGAAAGTCAATAGTTATGCAATGAAATCGATATCCTACTTGTGGTGCATTATTCGGTGTTACTTATGCTTAATGCTTGGGTACGAGATTTTTCGTTTCTTGGTTGGTCGCTTCTCAATCTTTTTGCTAGCCTTCTTTTGCACTAAGTATGATCACTACCTGTGCATCCAAAACCCTTTAAACCAGTTTTGCCATATGAGTCCACTATACCTACCTATATGCAGTATTTCCGTGCCGTTCTAAGAAAATTTGTATGTGCCATCTCTAATTTTCAAAATAAATTTCTCTTTTGTGTGCTCATACCACTCGGGAGGCAGAGAGGGGTGGCCAATATTTTCCATGCTACATGTGTTATTCTCACGATGAGTGTTTATTACTTGTCATTGCACGAGAGTACGACAAAGGTATTAGGGATGCCCAGTCCCGAAATAAAAAAACGAATTTACTTTATGTTGTCAAATAATAAATTCCTTGGAAAGTGTTGGTATGGAGGGCACCCATGGATACGGTTAGCCATGGAAAGTGAAAGTATGGTGGAAAAAGGAATAAACTTTATTTTCTATTTGGGAACCGCCTATGATGTATCTAGCATGGAAAGTGCTGGGAGCTCTAAGTCATTTTTGTTGGTGGGAAAAGTATGCCTCCCAAAATGTTTTTATCTCTCAATTGTCGCTTTGAGCTCTGGCACATCTACAAATCCCTACTTCCCTCTACGAAGGGCCTTTCTTTTACTTTATGCAATTTTTATTTTGAATTTGAGTCTCCATCTTCTCTTATAAAGCACCAAATAAGGGGCACTATGATCGTATTTGAACATTGGGTGTAGCTAATATTTGAGTGTATTACATGAATGGAGCAATGGTTGAGCATAATGGGCTAGGGATAATTTGCTTTAGTGTTGATATTTTGAAAGACATGGTTGCTTATTGGTATGCTTGAGTATTTAAGACTTCATGTCAAAACTAGACTATTGCTTTGAACCATATAAAAGTCCAATTGTCCGTGCTACAAAGAAAAGAATATGTGATAAACATGTTAAGCAGCATTCCACATCAAAAGTTCTGTTTTTATAATTTACCTACTCGAGGACGAGCAGGAATTAAGCTTGAGGATGCTGATACGTCTCCAACATATCAATAATTTTTATTGTTCCATGCTATTATATTATCATTCTTGGATGTTTTACAAGAATTTTATAGTCATTTTTTGGTACTAACCTATTGACATAGTGCCCAGTGCTAGTTGCTGTTTTCTGCTTTTTTTTACATCGCAGGAAATCAATACCAAACGGAGACCAAACAAAATGAAACTTTTTGTGGATTTTTTTTGGACCAGAAGACATCCAGTGGGCCAAAGAAGTACTAGAGGGCCGTCCCGTGGTGAGCACACGACACCAGGGTGCGTTTGGAGGCCCAAGCGCGCTCTGGTGGGTTGTGCCCACCACGGTGGCCTCCCGCATTGCCTCTTTGCTCTATAAATACCCCAATATTCCAGAAACCCTAGGGGAGTCGACGAAAATCAATTCCAGCCGCCGCAAGTCTAGAAACACCAGATCCAATCTAGACACCATCTCGGATGGGTTCATCATGTCCATTGGTGCCTCTCCGATGATGCGTGAGTAGTTCTTTGTAGACCCACGGGTCTGTTGTTAGTAGCTAGATGGCTTCCTCTCTCTCTCTCTCTCTCTCTTGATTCTCAATACAATGGTCTCTTGGATATCCATATGATGTAAGTCTTTTTGCGATGTGTTTGTTGGGATCCGATGAACTTTGAGTTTATGCTCAGATCTATGTTTTTATCCATGAAAGTTATTTCCGTCTTCTTTGATCTCTTATATGCATGACTGGTTATAGCCTCGTATTTCTTCTACGATATTTGGGTTTTGTTTGGCCAGCTTGATCTATTTATCTTGCAATGGAATTGAGGTGCTATGTGATGGGTTTGATCTTACGGTGCCTGATCCCAGTGACAGAAGGGAAAACACATGTATGTATAGTTCCTATTAAGGGTAACAAGAGGGGGTCTATTTCTACATAAATAGATCTTGTCTACATCATGTCATTGTTCTTATTGCATCACTCCATTTTTCCATGAACTTAATACACTAGATGCATGCTCGATAGATGTCGATATCTGGAGTAATAGTAGTAGATGTAGGCAGGAGTCGGTCTACTAATCTTGGACATGATGCCTATATAATGATCATTGCTTGGATATCGTCATGATTATTTGAAGTTCTATCAATTGGCCAACAGTAATTGTTTTCCCACCGTTTGCTATTTTTCTCGAGAGAAGCCACTAGTGAAACCCTACGGCCCCCGGGTATCTTTTCATCATTTGCCTTTGCGATCTATTTTCCTTTGCTTTTATTTTCAGATCTATTAAACCAAAAATACTATTTATCCTATCTGTCACAACTTTATCATGTCTTCTCGCCAATTCGAGGCATCGATATCCAAAAGGGATTGACAACCCCTTTGACATGTCGGGTTGCGAGTATTTGTTATTTGTGTGCATGGGCTATTTATGTTGTGTTGCTTGGTTCTCCTACTGGTTCGATAACCTTGGTCTCATACTGAGGGAAATACCTACCGTCACTGTGCTGCATCATCCCTTCCTCTTTGGGGAAATACCAACGTAGTTCAAGCAGGCATCAGATACCTGTAGAGCATCTTTATAATCACCCAGTTACGTTGTGACATTTGATAGCACATAAGGCATTCCTCCGGTGTCCGGGAGTTGCATAATCTCATAGTCGGAGGAATATGTATTTGACATGAAGAAAGCAATAGCAATAAAACTAAACGATCATTATGCTAAGCTAACGGATGGGTCTTGTCCATCACATCATTCTCCTAATGATGTGATCCCGTTCATCAAATGACAACACATGTCTATGGGTAGGAAACTTAACCATCTTTGATTAACGAGCTAGTCAAGTAGAGGCATACTAGGGACACGGTGTTTTGTCTATGTATCCACACATGTATCAAGTTTCCGGTTAATACAATTATAGCATGAATAATAGACATTTATCATGATATAAGGAAATATGAAATAACAACTTTTATTATTGCCTCTAGGGCATATTTCCTCTAGTCTCCCACTTGCACTAGAGTCAATAATCTAGTTCACATGGTCATGTGATTTAACACCAATAGTTCACATCTGTATGTGATTAACACCCATAATTTAGATCGCCATGTGACCAACACCCAAAGGGTTTACTAGAGTCAATAATCTAGTTAACATAGCTATGTGATTAACACCCAAAGAGTACTATGTGATCATGTTTTGCTTGTGAGAGAAGTCTAGTCAACGGGTCTGCCACATTCAGAGTTGTATGTATTTTGTAATTTTTCTTTGTCTATAATGCTCTGCATGGAGCCACTCTAGCTAATTGCTCCGGCTTTGAATATGTATCCAGATGAGACTCAGAGTCATCCGGATCGGTGTAAAAGCTTGCATCGACGTAACTCTTTACGATGAACTCTTTATCACCTCCATAACCGAGAAATATTTCCTTAGTCCTCTTAGGTAACTAAGGATAACTTTGACCACTGTCCAGTGATCCACTCCTAGATCACTATTGTACCCCCTTGCCAAACTCATGATAAGGTACACAATAGGTCAGATACAAAAAATAGCATACTTTATAGAACCTATGGCTGAGGCATAGGGAATGACTTTCATTCTCTTTATATTTTCTACTGTGGTCGGGTTTTGAGTCTTACTCAACTTTACACCTTGCAACACAGGCAAAAACTCCTTCTTTGACTGTTCCATTTTGAACTACTTCAAAATCTTGTCAAGGTATGTACTGATACGTCTCCAACGTGCCTACTTTTCCAAACACTTTTGCCCTTGTTTTGGACTCTAACTTGCATGATTTGAATGGAACTAATCTGGACTGACACTGTTTTCAGCAGAATTGCCATGGTGTTATTTTTGTGCAGAAATAAAAGTTCTTGGAATGACCTGAAAATCCACTGAGACATGTTTTGGAATTAATAAAAAATATTGGCGAAAGAATGAGCATAAGGGGGCCCACACCCTGTCCACGAGGGTGCAGGGCGCGCCTACCCCCCCTGCCTTGTGGCCCCCCTGGACCTCCACCAACCTCAACTCCAACTCCATATATTCACGTTCGGTGAGAAAAATCAGAGAGAAGAGTTCATTGCGTTTTACGATATAGAGCCGCCGCCAAGCCCTAATCTTCCTTGGGAGGACTGATGTGGAGTCCGTTCGGGGCTCCGGAGAGGGGAATCCGTCGCCATCATCATCATCAACCATCCTCCATCACCAATTTAATGATGCTCATTGCCATGCGTGAGTAATCTCATCGTAGGCTTGCTGGACGGTGATGGGTTGGATGAGATTTACCATGTAATCGAGTTAGTTTTGTTAGGGTTTGATCCCTAGTATCCATTATGTTCTAAGATTGACATTGCTATGACTTTGCCATTCTTAATGCTTGTCACTGGGGCCCGAGTGCCATGATTTCAGATCTGAACCTATTATGTTTTCATGAATATATGTGAGTTCTTGATCCTATCTTGCAAGTCAATAGTCACCTACTATGTGTTATGATCCGGCAACCCCGAAGTGACAATAATCGGGACCACTCCCGGTGATGACCGTAGTTTGAGGAGTTCATGTATTCACTAAGTTCTAATGCTTTGGTCCGGTACTCTATTAAAAGGAGGCCTTAATATGCCTTAGTTTCCAATAGGACCCCGCTGCCACGGGAGGGTAGGACAAAAGATGTCATGCAAGTTCTTTTCCATAAGCACGTATGACTATATTCGGAATACATGCCTACATTACATTGATGAACTGGAGCTAGTTCTTTGTCACCCTATGTCATAACTGTTGCATGATGAATTGCATCCGACATAATGATCCATCATTGATCCATTGCCTATGAGCTTTTCACATATTGACTTTGCTTGGTTACTTCTCTGTTGCCACTATTACGATTACTATAAAACTGCTACTGTTACAATCATACTACTTTGCTATTAAACACTTTTCTACAAATATTAAGTCTTTCAGGTGTGGTTGAATTGACAACTCAGCTGCTAATACTTGAGAATATTATTTGGCTCCCTGTGTTAAATCAATAAATTTGGGTTGAATACTCTACCCTCGAAAACTGTTGCGATCCCCTATACTTGTGGGTTATCAAGACTATTTTCTGGCGCTGTTGCCGGGGAGCATAGCTCTATCCTTTGAGTCATATGGGATTTATATCTATTGATCACTACGAGGAACTTGAAAGATGAAAGAACCAAGATTCTTCCGTCAACTACGAGGGGAGGTAAGGAACTGCCATCTAGCTCTGCACTTGATTCACCTTCTGTTATGAGTAAATTCGCGACACCTACACCTGCACCTACTATTGATATGTCGCATGTTATTGATGATGCCACTTCTGTTATGCATGATGCCTATGATGAAACTACTTCTATGCTTGATAATACTGTGCCATTAGGTGAATTTCTTGATGAACAACTTGCTAGGGTTAGAGAGAATGAGATTATTGAAACTGATAATATTAATGAAAGTGATGATGAAGATTCTCCCCCTAGATATGAATTGCCTGTTGTGCCTGAGGGTTATGTTATGGATGAAGAAACTACTAGAGACCTTTTTGCTTGCAATGATAGATATGATCTTAAGAAACTGTTAGCTAAGCTGAAAGAAAAGTCTCTGAATGCTAGAATGAAATATGACCCCTGCTTTTGCTACTTCACCTATCTGTGTTACTGATAAGGATTATGATTTCTCTATCGATCCTGAGTTAATTACTTTGGTTGAATCTTATCCTTTTTATGGCTATGAATCTGAAACTGTTGTGGCACATCTTACTAAATTGAATGATATAGCCACCCTATTTACTCATGAGGAAAAAATCCGCTATTACTATATCCTTAAATTGTTTCCTTTCTCATTAAAGGGTGATGCTAAGATATGTTTTAATTCTCTTGCTCTTTGTTGTGTGCGTAGTCCCCAGGATATGATTTATTATTTCTCTGCAAAATATTTCTCCGCTCATAAGAAACAAGTTGCCTTAAGGGAAATATATAACTTTGTGCAAATCGAAGAAGAGAGTCTCCCACAAGCTTGGGGAGGCTTCTCCGATTACTTAATGCTTTGCCTGATCATCCTCTCAAGAAAAACGAAATACTTGATATCTTTTATAATGGACTAACCGATGCTTCCAGATACCACCTGGATAGTTGTGCTGGTTGTGTTTTCAGGGAAAGAACTGTTGAGCAAGCTGAATTGCTATTAAATAATATATTGAGTAGTGATAATTATTGGACACTCCCTGAACCAACTCCTAAGCCAACTCCGCAGAAAAGGGGTATTCTATTTCTCAGTCCTGAAGATATGCAAGAGGCAGAGAAATCTATGAAAGAAAAATGTATTAAAGCTGAAGATGTTAAGAGTTACCACCTATTGAAGAAATACATGGTCTTGATAACCCGACACAGGTACTAAAGGTAAATTCTCTCTATAGATTTGATGAAGGTGATATTCCTCGTAATAAGTCTGCTAGTCAATGCTTGGATGAGTTTGATAATTTTATTGTTAAACAAGAAAACTTCAATGCTTATGTTGGCAGACAATTGAAACGTAATGCTTATATGGTTGAACACTTGAGTGATTATATGTCTAGAGTTAAAGGTGAACTTAAGATTATTAGTAAACATACTTCCATGGTTACCACTCAAGTAGAACAAGTGCTGAAAGCACAAGATGATTTGCTCAATGTAAAATACAATGATAATGTTGTTAGAGTTATGACTAGAGGTGGTAGAATGACCCAGAAACCTTTGTATCCCGAGGTCCATCCTAAGAGAGTTGAGCAAGATTCTCAGAGAACTAATATTGATGCACCTAGTCCTTCTAAGCAAAATAAAAAGAAAAATGGTAGGACTTTGCATGCTTCTAGTGAACTTGTTATAGACACACATGAGAATCCCAATGATATTTCTATTTTTGATGCTGAAACACAATCTGGTAATGAACATGAACCTAGTGATAATGTTAATGATGATGTTCATGTTGATGCTCAACCTAGTAATAACAATAGTGTGGAAATTGAACCTGCTGTTGATCTTGATAACCCACAATCAAAGAATCAATATTATGATAAGAGAGACTTAGAAAGAGAACCATGGGTTTAGAAACCCATGCCTTTTCCTCCTAAGCCATCCAAGAAAAAGGATGATGAGGATTTTGAGCGCTTTGCTAAAATGATTAGACCTATCTTTTTGTGTATGCGTTTGACTGATATGCTTAAAATGAATCCCTATGCCAAGTATATGAAAGATATTGTTAAAAATAAAAGAAAGATACCGGAAGATGGAATTTCCACCATGCTTGCTAATTATACTTTTAAGAGTGGAATACTGAGGAAACTGGGAGATCCAGGAGTACCAACTATACCATGCTCCATTAAAGGAAACTATGTTAAAACTGCTTTATGTGATCTTGGAGCCGGTGATAGTGTTATGCCTCTCTCTTTATATCGTAGGCTTGATTTGAATAAGTTGACACCTACTGAAATCTCTTTGCAAATGGCCGATAAATCAACTGCTATACCCGTCGGTATTTGTGAGGATGTGCCTATTGTGGTTGCAAACGTTACTATTTTAACGGACTTTGTTATTCTTGATATTCCCGAGGATGACAGTATGTCGATCATTCTTGGTAGACCTTTTCTAAATACTGCAGGGGCTGTTATTGATTGCAACAAAGGCAATGTCACTTTTCATGTTAATGGTAATGAGCATACGATACACTTTCCGAAGAAACAACCTCAAGTTCATAGTATCAATTCTATTGGAAAAAATTTCAACTATTACTATTGGAGGTTCTGAATTCCCTCTTCCTACTGTAAAAAAGAAATACGATATTCTTATTGTTGGGGACATGCATATCCCCGTCGAGGTAACCTAGTATTATTCAAAAATTCTCTGGTTTCATGTTATTCGGAAGAAGTTTGTTAATAAGACTTGATCAACCTTGTTAGTGGATTCCTTTTGATGAGCATGAGATGGATGAAGTTAGAAAGCACAACTCACTGTACCCTCCTTTTGCTCTCTGTTATTTAGATTAAATAAAGCAAAAATAGTATTTTCTGTCTATTTTTTGAATTATCCATGGAATAAAAAATACCCCAAAAATAAAAGTTCTCCAAATGCCCTAAAAATGAAGTATGATTTTTAGTAGAATATTTAAGAATTTCTGGCACTTAGAACACACCAGGGGGACCCACCATTTGGCCACGAGGGCACAGGGCGCGCCCACCCCCTTGGGGCGCGCCGCCGCCTTGTGGATCCCATGTGGGGCCCCTCCACTTATTCCAGCACCCACACACTTCGCCTTCCTCCAGAAAGAATCATCCCATAGCTCAAACCCGTGTTCTAGCTGGTTTTGCTGCCATTTTCAATCTCCTTTCTCAAAGCTCCATTCACAGAACTGCTTTGGGAGATTGTTCTTCGGTATGTGACTCCTCCAATGGTCCAATTAGTTTTTATTCTAATGCTTTATTTATTGCAAATTTTTGCTACTGAGGTGACCCTGTTCTTGAGCTTGCATGTCAAATTTATATGGTCCAAAGTAGTTTTAATGCATGATATAGCCTCTAGTCACTTGTGGGAGTAGTTGCTATCAGTCTTGTTGAGTTTTGTTCACTTTTATTTTGAGTCACTAAAAATTTCAGAAATTTTTCACAGGAAGTAAAATGTTTAGGAAAATGTACCAAGGTGGTTCTTCAAGGAAGCAGGAACCAAGGCTCACAATACGGGAGCCGGACTCTGAATCACCAAGGGAAGCTCAAGTGCGGCCTTGTGAATGGCCATCGGAAGAGTTTATGGTCCAAGCAGGCTTCAAGGATGAATTTGATGCGTATGTACGTAATGCTGATCTTGAGGACTTCATATCAGATAAGTGTCGACAGTACTACTACCTCACCGATTCCTTTGTGAGGAGGTTTAATTTTTCATCCACATGCAACTCTCACACTGTTTTATTTGATCTCTATGATAAATCATATACCATGGACCTTGAAGATTTTAATACTGCTTGTAAAATCCCGCAGTGGGGCAATGTTAGTGAACCTCGCAAATCTGAATATAAAGATTTTCTTGCTAGTATCACTGTGGAAGAAACTAGAGAAATCACACAAGCTACCATAGGGAGCATTCATTTCCCTGCCATACATTATTTTGCTCTGTTTATAGGTAGATGTACTAACGGTAAAGATGAAGTTTGTCACATGTGCGTTCCAGATCTTAGTGTCCTCAAGAGTGCGGTATTAGGTGATAAACAATATAACTTGGGGGCCACTGTTGCACAGAGGTTACACCTTAATGGTAAAAGTGGAGATTTGTTTGGCAGAATTTATGAAACTCGTGTAGCTAATTATCTTGGTATACCCATAAATGGAAATGATATTGAGTTGCCACCTGCTTATCTATATTACAGTGCTATGGTTCGCCATCATTTTCTTGAGAGGAATGAACAGTTCCTCCAGTATCGACTAATATTTGACAGACGGCGTACTGTCCATATTACTCTCCCTGCTCTACTTTCTTTAACTTTCAGGCAAAAAGGAGATTTTTATAACAAGGGAGGAGGCGAATGAATATGAGAGGAGGACGGAGGCAGCTCGCCTCCGAGCAGCAACTCTGCAGGCAATAGCTGCTGCATCTCAGTACAACCCCAACTACGACTTTGGATATCCGCCAGGCCAGCCGTGGCCATAGACCAACTTAGGCCAAAAGCCTAAGCTTGTGGGAGTATGTATTTCTCACCGACATTACATTCATGTTCACACACTCATTCTAGTTGTCGGTGCTCATACTTTTTCGTTGTACTATACATGCTAGTTTATTTTATTTTCTTGCTTTCCTCTTGTGTGTTTGAAAAACCTTAAGAAAAAACAAAAAAATAGTTGTAGACTTCAACTAGTTTACTTTCCATGCCTGTAGTAGTAATATTAAAAGGAAACCCAAAAAGATTTCCTGTTCTTATTTTGCTTGTTGGGAACTTTCCGTGTAAAAAGTTTTATTTTCCTTTTGTTTTCTTTTCTTTGGGGGTCGAGAGGAGAAGACCACGCTGAAAATGTTGAGTGGCTCTCATATGCATTATTGTCGATCTAACCAAGAGCCCATATTACCTTGTCTTCTACTTTGAATTAAATGCTTGCAGATTCCAGCTTAGTCCAATGCACGTGCACTATTATTATTATTATCCACACCGTTCAGTCGTGTAAGTGAAAGGCAATAATGATGATATATGATGAAATGATTGAGATGAGAGAAGCTGGTATGAACTCGACCTATCTTGTTTTTGTAAATATGATTAGTTCATAGTTCCTGATTCAGCCTATTATGAATGAAACATATTTGCAATGACAATTAGAGATTATAGTTGCTCATGCCATGCTTAATTAGCTAGGAGTTTATAATGGTTTGTCTTGCGTGCCAACATGCTATTAAAATGGTTGTGATGTGGTATGATAGGATGGTATCCTTGATGTCTACTACACAACCTTCTTCTTGTAGACGTTGTTGGGCCTGCAAGTGCACAGGTTTGTAGGATAGTAGCAAATTTCCCTCAAGTGCATGACCTAAGGTTTATCAATCCGTGGGAGGCGTAGGATGAAGATGGTCTCTCTCAAACAACCCTGCAACCAAATAACAAAGAGTCTCATGTGTCCCCAACACACCCAATACAATGGTAAATTGTATAGGTGCACTAGTTCGGCGAAGAGATGGTGATACAAGTGTAATATGGATGGTAGATATAGGTTTTTGTAATCTGAAAATATAAAAACAGCAAGGTAACTAATTATAAAAGTGAGCACAAACGGTATTGCAATGATAGGAAACAAGGCATAGGGTTCATACTTTCACTAGTGCAAGTTCTCTCAACGATAATAACATAATTGGATCATATAACTATCCCTCAACATGCAACAAAGAGTCACTCCAAAGCCACTAATAGCGGAGAACAAATGAAGATATTATGGTAGGGTACGAAACCACCTCAAAGTTATTCTTTCGGATCGATCTATTCAAGAGTTCATACTAGAATAACACCTTAAGACACAAATCAACCAAAACCCTAATGTCACCTAGATACTCCATTGTCACCTCAAGTATCCGTGGGCACGATTATACGGTATGCATCACACAATCTCAGGTTCATCGATTCAACCAACACAAAAGTACTTCAAAGAGTGCCCCAAAGTTTCTACTGGAGAGTCAAGACGAAAACGTGTGCCAACCCCTGTGCATAGGTTCATGGGCGGAACCCACAAGTTGATCACCAAAACATACATCAAGTGGATCACGTGAATATCCCACTGTCACCACAGATAAGCACGGTAAGACATACATAAAGTGTTCTCAAATCCTTAAAGACTCAATCCGATAAGATAACTTCAAAGGGAAAACTCAATCCATTACAAGAGAGTAGAGGGGGAGAAACATCATAAGATCCAACTATAATAGCAAAGCTCGCGATACATCAAGATCGTGCCATAGAGAGAACATGACAGAGAGAGATCAAACACATAACTACTAGTACATACCCTCAGCCCTGAGGGTGAACTATTCCCTCCTCGTCATGGAGAGCGCCATGATGATGAAGATGGCCACCGGTGATGGATTCCCCCTCTGACAGGGTGCTTGAACGGGCTCCCGAGAGGTTTTTGGTGGCTACAGAGGCTTGGGGCGGCAGAACTCCCGAACTATCTTCGTATTCGATGGTTTTAGGGTATATGGGAATATATAGGCAAAAGAAGTCGGTCGGGGGGGCCACGAGGGGCCCACGAGACAGGGGGCATGCCCAGGGGGGTGGTGGGTGGGCGCGCCCTCCTATCTCCTGGCCTCCTCGAAGCTTTCCTGGCTTGTACTCCAAGTCTCCCGGATCATGTTCGTTCCAAAAATCACGCTCCCAAAGGTTTCATTCCGTTTGGACTCCATTTGATATTCCTTTTCTTCAAAACACTGAAATAGGCAAGAAAACAGCAATATGGGCTGGGCCTCCGGTTAGTAGGTTAGTCCCAAAAATGATATAAATGTGTAAAGTAAAGCCCATAAACATCCAAAACGGGTAATATAATAGCATGGAACAATAAAAAATTATAGATACGTTGGAGATGTATCAAGCATCCCCAAGCTTAATTCCTGCTCGTCCTCAAGTAGGTAAATGATAAAAACAGAATTTTTTGATGTGGAATGATACCTAGCATAATTCTCAATGTAATTTTCTTTATTGTGGCATGAATGTTCAGATCCAAATGATTAAAAATAAAAGTTCATATTGACATAAGAAATAGTAATACTTCAAGCATAGTAATAAAAGCAATCATGTCTTCTCAAAATAATATGGCTAAAGAAAGTTCATCCCTACAAAATCATATAGTTAGGCTATGTTTCATTTTCATCACACAAAATACTCCCATCAAGAATAACCCCGGTTTCAGCCAAGCAATTGGTTCATACTTTTAACGCGCTTCAGCCTTTTTCAACTCTCACGCAATACATGAGCATGAGCCATGGATATAGCACTATGGGTGGAATAGAATATGATGATTGAGGTTGTGTGGAGAAGACAAAAAAGGAGAAAGTCTCACATTGACGAGGATAATCAACGGGCTATGGAGATGCCCATCAATTGATGTCAACATGAGGAGTAGGGATTGCCATGCAACGGATGCACTAGAGCTATAAATGTATGAAAGCTCAACAAAAGAAACTAAGTGGGTGTGCATCCAACTTGCTTGCTCACGAAGACCTAGGGCATTTGAGGAAGCCCATCATAGGAATATACAAGCCAAGTTCTATAATGAAAAATTCCCACTAGTATATGAAAGTGACAATATATGAGACTCGCTATATGAAAAACATGGTGCTACTTTGAAGCACAATATATTAGACTCGCTATATGAAGGACATGGTGCTACTTTGAAGCACAAGTGTGGAAAAAGAGATAGTAACATTGCCCCTTTTTATTTATTTATTTTTTCTTTTTTTGGTCCATTCTTTTTTTTTCTTTTGGCCTTTCTTCTTCTTTTCTTTTTTTCCTTTTCTTTTTGGGGACAATGCTCTAATAATGATGATCATCACACTTTTATTGATTTACAACATATGAATTACAACTCAAAACTAGAACAAGATATGACCCTATATGAATGCCTCCGGCGGTGTACCGGGATGAGCAATGAATCAAGAGTGACATGTATGAAAAATTAAGCATGGTGGCCTTGCCACAAATACTATGTCAACTACATGATCATGCAATGGCAATATGACAATGGTAATGCGTGTCATGATGATAAATGGAATGGTGGAAGGTTGCATGGCAATATATCTCGGAATGGCTGTGGAAATTCCATAATAGGTAGGTATGGTGGCTGTTTTGAGGAAGATATAAGGAGGTTTATGTGTGACAGAGCGTATCGTATCACGGGGTTTGGATGCATTGGCAAAGTTTGCACCAACTCTCAAGGTGAGAAAGGGCAATGCACGGTACCGAAGAGGCTAGCAATGATGGAAAGGTAAAAGTGCGTATAATCCATGGACTCAACATTAGTCAAAAGAACTCATATACTTATTGCAAAAGTTTTATTAGCCCTCGAAGCAAAGTACTACTACGCATGCTCCTTTGGGGGGAGGTTGGTATGAGTTAACCATCGCGCGCCCCCGACCTCCACTCAAGGGAAGGCAATCAAAAGAGCACTCTATGCAATAAATTTGTTACACAACTTTCACCATGTGTGCATGCTATGGGACTTCCTAACTTCAACACAAGCATTCTTTAAATTCATAATCACCCAACTAGCATGACTTTAATATCACTACCTCCATATCTCAAAACAATTATCAAGTATCAAGTTGATCATAGCATCCAATTCACTTCCTATGATAGTTTTTATTATGCCCAACTTGGATGCCTACCATTCTAGGACCAATTTTATAACCATAGCAAATACCATGCTGTTCTAAAAGACTCTCAAAATAATATAAGTGAAGCATGAGGGACTAGCAATTTCTACAAAATTAAGCCACTGCCGTGCTGTAAAGGATATAAGTGAAGCACTAGAGCAAATCTATCTAGCTCAAAAGATATAAGTGAAGCGCATAGAGTATTCTAATAAATTTAAATCAAGTGGGATTCTCCCAAAAGGTATGTACAGCAAGTATGATTGTGGAAAACTAAAAATAAAATACTAATATCATACAAGACGCTCCAAGCAAAACACATATCATGTGGTGAATAAAAATATAGCTCCAAGTAAAGTTACCGATAAACGAAGATTATAGCCTCGTATTTCTTCTCCGATATTTGTTTTTTGACCAACTTGATCTATTTATCTTGCAATGGGAAGAGGTGCTTTGTGATGGCTTCGATCTTATGGTGCTTGATCCCAGTGACAGAAGGGGAAACGATGCGTATGTATCGTTGCTATTAGGGATAACAAGATGGGGTCTATTTGTACATAAATATATCTTGTCTACATCATGTCATCGTTCTTATTGCATTACTCCGCTTTTCCATGAACTTAATACACTATATGCATGCTCGATAGCGGTCGATGTGTGGAGTAATAGTAGTAGATGCAGGCAGGAGTCGGTCTACTAATCTTGGACGTGATGCCTATATAATGATCATTGCCGGGATATCGTCATGATTATTGAAGTTCTATCAATTGCCCAACAGTAAATTTTTTCCCACCGTTTGCTATTTTTCTCGAGAGAAGCCACTAGTGAAACCTACGACCCCCGAGTCTCTTTTTATCATATTTGCCTTTGTGATCTATTTTCCTTTGCTTTTATTTTCAGATCTATTAAACCAAAAATACAAAAAATACCTTGATGCACTTTATTTATTTCGCGATCTATTTATCCTATCTATCACAAATTTATCATGTCTTCTCGCCAATTCGAAGCATCATTACCCGAAAGGGATTGACAAACCCTTTAACACGCCGGGTTGCGAGTATTTGTTATTTGTGTGCAGGGGCTGTTTACGCTGTGTTGCTTGGTTCTCCTACTGGTTCAATAACCTTGGTCTCATCACTGAGGGAAATACCTACGGTCGCTGTGCTGCATCATCCCTTCCTCTTTGGGGAAATACCGGCTTAGTTCAAGCAGGCATCAAAAGGAATTTCTGGCGCCATTGCCAGGTAGGATCATCAACATCAACCAGGTTCCTAATCACAAATCTCATCTCCTCGCAATTTACATTCACTTCTGCAGGATGCTGCTAACGTGACACTACGATCAGACCCTTCCACGAAACTGTGTGCGATGCATTAATCGCAGATGGTGGTGTAAAATAACCATCAAAAGGTGCAAAACGATTGCGATGGCAGATGCATCAAACACGGTTCAGATTTTTGTTGCGTGTGCGATGCTGGGCATATGGTTGATCCAGCAGAATTGTTTGTGATGAGGAAGAACAACAGGAACGGGCAGCCATATCAATGTGTGTGAGATTTACGGCATACAGTTCGCTCCGATGAACTGTGTGCTATTTGGGAATGCAACAGAAATGGTCAGCCAGATCAAGGTGTGTGTGATATACAACATACGGTTCACTCGAACAAACTGTTTTCGATTAGGTAAGAGAACAGAAATGGTTCATCTTGACAAGATGTGTGTGATATGCGGCATTTCGATCAGCCAAAAGAACACAAACAATTCGTGTAAACCAGATGTGTGTGATACGCAGAAAACAACCCACTCAGATGAACTGTTTGTGATGAGAAATTATAACACAGACGGTTACTATAGTAAGTTCGTGTGCAATTCTGTTCATACAAAAAACTTTGAAAATGCAAACTAGTTGCTTGCGGTGGTTAGGAGTATCGCACACGATGCGTCTGCGAGTACTCGTGTGCGATGATTAGTAAGTTACACATACGTTTCCTTATCTTAACATGTGTGTGAATTTGCAATATGGACAATTAATATGCAAATGCCTTCTGGACACCGGGCACACGCTTAAACTCAAAGAACTATGTACGATACTAATACTTTCCATGAAACTTTAAGAACTTGGCTAACAACATTTGAGTAACATATATATAGTGGTTACACTATTTAACAAAAACAGGATATTCGTAACATGGTTTTTACAACCATATGGTCCATATCTAGATACTTAACATGTAACAACTATCACATTTTAAGAGGCTAATGGCTAACAACCATATGATCCATATATACATACTTAACATAGTAATAGCTAGCACATTTTAAGAGGCTGAGGGCCAACAACCACAACTATCCGCTGGAAGCAGCTTGATCACGGCGACTCGGCATATCGTCAATGAAAAGGAAGAGCCCTCATGTGCCTTGATAGAGCATGAGTAGAACAGTGTCTCCAATTTTCTAATATGGATGCATTTCCACGACAAGCGAGAACTTGTTAATTTGAATGGTTCCATTTCCGCGGGAAATGCAGTACCTTGTAATCACTTTGACGTTATTAGCAGGCACAAGTGTAATTCGACCATGCCGAGAAATCGAATCAGGAACTGCTACAACGGGGAATTTCTGTTGAAATGTAGAATAAAAACCAATTATAACATATCGTTGAAGATATATATAGTTTATGAGCATCAACATTAAAATAAGACTTTTTACCAGCCTTTTGTGCACACAATTGTTCTTGTTCAATGTGTGCACAATAGGTATAATTAATCCCATCCAAAATCCCGCGTTCATACGTTGTGCTATCTCTGTTAGATTATCAACAAAGTTTATGACATGCTTCAAGTCCTTCCAGTGAAATTTGGTATGCTTAGTAACATACAAATCGTTCACTATGCATCCAACATATCCCGCTTAAAAGGTGGAAAGGTATTATTTATTCCGAACATGGTAGAAGAATATATTGTGCGCATAATTTGGTAAATAGAATTTGTTATTGCCTAGGAATGGAGTTAGAAAATGAAATCACAATTGGCTGCTTAAATAGTGACAATTAGTCAAAACAAATACCACGATTTTGCTAAGTAATATGACAACATGGAGAAAGTTGAAAGGACACTAACCTCGATCAGACTTTGATCGGCTGATGACGTTGGGGAAGTAAACATCCATGTTAGTTAGACCAGGCTGTGGTGGACGTACTAGAATTTTATTGCCAGCTTTCAGTTCATAACACTTAGACATTTTTCTCCAAAGGTCCGCATTAAAATAGGAGTGACCATCTTTATCAAGTTTTACGCCAACCATCACTGTATGTCCATGCTGCATTGTCAATATGACATCTTGGGAGTCATCAACAAAGTAAAGCCCAAGATTTCCTTCTACTCCTGTTCTTGCAAGGCAAGGGATGTACTGCTTGAAATAATAATTAAGATCGTAAATTAGATATATTGAAATAGCATAGCAAGATGCAAATGTGGGAGTAACTAATAAGACAGATCAATATATAGATGAAAAGCAAAGTACAAAAATATATAATTAAAAAGGGCCATTTGCATTTCTGCCCCTAACTCGAACCACCTACTCAGATTTGCCCCTAATTTCAAAGCATGCTCAAATTTGCCCCTCTGCCGTTAAGTCACTACTAAAAAAAGCCCTTCCGTCCAGTCAAAGGCCTTTGACCGTCAGAGGCCCATGTGTATTGTAGCAGACGGAACTATACAGAAGGGCATTTCTGAGTAGTGACTTAACGGCGGAGGGGTAAATTTGAGCATGCTTCAAAATTAGGGGCAAATCTGAGTAGTGGGTTCGAGTTAGGGACACATATGTAAATGTCCCAATTAAAAATAGATAATGTAGCAAAGATTTTATGCAAATATATAGATAATGTAGCAACAGACTGTATATGTTCACATATTTAGGCCATGCCGACCATGGTAGGTTGAGATTGAACATACCGAGCGCTCCCTGAAGTCATCCAGAATGGCAAGATAGAACTTCGTTTCCGACTGGCCGCGACCACACTTGCCTGATTTGTGCTCGCACGGTGGACACATGAATGAACACCCATGAATCAGCTAGAACAAAAATGATTCCACGGTGATTTCCGCTGGTTGATTAATGGCGACAGACGGATTGCGATAAGAGATGAGTGAATGTTACGCTAAGTTGATTACCTTCTCCATGAGAAAAATCTCTGGGCCAATCCTGCAGAAAACCCCAGTCGACCAGAGTCTAGAATGTCAGTGCAGATAGGCGGTGGAAAGCGGTAAGGGCGAAATCCCGTGTCATTTGGAGCGCGACATCCGCCCGCCGACAATAGCACCGTCGAGCTTAGGGTGGCCGCCATGATAGAAGTTGATGAGGTGTAGAGTTGCGGAGGAGTCCGCGACGAGTGGGTGGGGATGAAGGGGGTGAGGGTTTTCTTTTTTCCTTTTGCATGTGTGAGTGAACACACACGGTTCGTAGAGGTGACGGAGATGAATCGTGTGCGATAGTAAATCACCGAGATTGAATGGGAATCCAAATTTCCTTTGTCCTTTGTCCATGAGTTCTTTTATACGATGAACATAAACCCTGCTAATCACCATGTTCAAATTTGGCACTTTTCCGGGTTCATTTACAATATTTAGGGGATTATGTGTGCATTAATGCACATAATTCAAATTCAAACAATCAGAAAAGGTGCACGAGAACGGTCTGGAAAACCATGGTCGTGCTATTTAGTAATTTCTCATGCCTTTTACAGGGAATGGGCAGATATTTCAAGGAAATGTGTGGCCTCACCATGCCCTGGTAAAAAATTGAGAATTTTTGTCTTATGTCATCATGCACGCCATTCATAAATCGAACCATCACCTAGGAAATTTCATGGTTTCGAGGGGAATCAAGAAGATTGAAGGGGTCGGGAATCCAAATTTCCTTCCTAGCTTGTCATTCATTTTTTTCTACAATCAACATACCCCCTCGAATGCAACGTGCTCAAATTTGGCATTTTTCTAGGCTCATTTACCATATTAGGGGATTATGTTCATTTTCAAGGCATTAATCCCCATAATTCAAATTCAAACAATAGGTGCATGAATAGGTGCACATGAACGGTCTGAAAAAACCATACTTGTGGTATTTACTAAATTCTCAATCCTTTTACAGGGAATGGGCAGAGATTTCAAGGTAATGCATGGCAATAGTCAACCAAAACGCGTCATTTACTCGGTTAGCAACTATAGAAAAATGAAATACGTGCTTGAAAAACATGACGCCTGGCATGGTGCCATCATGGTATGGCCTCACCGTGCCCTGGTTAAAAGCTGAGAAGGTTTGATTGATGTCGTCATGCACACCCTTCACAAATCGAACCATCACGGAGGAAGTTCCATGCTTTCGAGAGGGAAATCACCAAGATTGAAGGGGAATCCAAATTTTCGTCCTAGTTTGTCATTCAATTTTTTCCAACGATCAACATACTGCCTCGGATGCAACATGTTCAAATTTGACATTTTTCCGGGCTCATTTACCATATTTAGGGGATTATTTGCATTTTCTAGGCATTAATGCACATAATTTAAATTCGAACAATCGGTGCATGAAAAGGTGCACAAGAACGGTCTGGAAAACCATCCTCGTGCTATTTAGTACATTCTCATGCCTTTTACAAGGAATGGGCAGATATTTCAAGGAAATGTGTGGCAATAGTCAACCATAAACACGTCGTTTACTGGGTTAACAATTATACAAAAATGAAATACATGCTTGGAAAACATGACGCCTGGCGTGGTGCCATGGTATGGCCTCACCATGCCCTGGTAAAAATTTGAGAATGTTTTCCTTATGTCGTCATGCACGCCTTTCATAAATCAAACCATCATCGAGGAAGTTCCATGGTTTCGAGGGGGAAATCACCAAGATTGAAGGGGGGTCCAAATTTCCTTTGTACTTTGTCCATGAGTTTTTTTCTACGATGAACATTGTAACGCCCCGGAACCGATGCGCCAGGTGTCCTCCAGTTATTCGTCGTTGTTGCCATGTCGTTTGCTTGCGTGTTGCATTTTGCCATGTCATCATCTGCATTTCATCTGCATGTTTTTCAAAACTTGCATCCGTTCGGGTCCTCCCGGTTCTCTCCGTTGTCCGTTTTGAGCACAGACACACTCGCACGCGCCCGCGGCACCTCCGTAATATTATTTTTATGAGTGGCATAAAAATGTTCTCGGAATGGGTTGCAGCTTGTCGTGCGGTCTTATTATAGTGTAGAAAGATCGCCTGCCAAGTTTCGTCGCATTCGGAGTCCATTTGATAGGCCAACCGTTAAACCTACAACCGCAATATAGCCGGTCTATACGTCGGACGTTTTCGGTCTCCGAAAACCCTGCCGGGCTGCTTTCCTCTTCTCTTCTCTCAGCCCAAGGCCTCTTCTGCATAGCCATATGCAGCCCACCTAAAACCCCCTCCGCTCCGGACCGTCGGATCGAAATCCGATGCCCGAAAACCCCTCCAAACCCCCCTAACCCTAATACCTACCCTATATATACACCCATTCCTTCCAAAATGGGCATCCCTATCCCCTCACCTACCCCTAGCCGCCTCCCCACCGCAGCCATCTTCCTCCTCCTCAAATTCCGTGCGCCCCCAACCAGCCTCCACCACCTGCGCCGCCCCCTCCTCGTTTTACGGCGCCGGCCAGCCACCTCCCGCCACTTGGCGCAGCCCGATTGGCCCAACCACCACCATCCGGCGCCCCTGGCCAGTCCCGCTCCTCCACGTCGCCTCCCCAGCTCCCCAGCCACCGCACGGGCCCGCCGGAGCCCATCTGCGGCCCGCCCCGGGCCGATCTGGGCCTGAGGCGCCCGCGCCGTGCCGCCGCCCGTCCCTGGCGCCCGCTCGCCCCGTCCCTCGACCCCGATCTCCCGCTCGTGCCCATGACTTCCCCGCCGCTCGCCGGACCTCGCGTCCCGCCGGCGACCCCGCCGGGCTTCGCTGCCGCCGAACCCCAAGGCCAGGTCGCGCCACCCGCTGCCGTCCCCTCCTTTCCCTCTCCTTTTTTCTCTCTCCCTCATCTCCCCGTTTCTCTCTGCAGGAAGGCGCCGCCGCCGCCGGAGCTTCCTCGTCGCCGTCCCGTCGTGTGTTGTCTCCGGATCCGGCCGGAACGGGTCCGGAGCGACCAGATCCGGCCGTCCCCAGCGCCCTTCGACCACCCCGGCGTCGCTGCTCCCTCGCCGGCGTTTGAAATCCGGCGCCGCCGCCGCCTGGCAAGATCGGGAGGAGCCCGATCCCGTCGCCGCCGCGTTGACCTCGTCCGGCCCAGCCCCGGCCTGCTGCACCCCAGGCCCAAGCCGGCCTGCCTCCTTCCCCTTCTGGGCCAGGCCCATGGTGAGCCAACCACCTAAACCCCGCCCGTGCGACATTTAGCTATCTTGCGCGCGTCTATTTTTTTCCCCGAGAAATGACTAAGTCCCGAAATATTTGACATTATCATGCCATGTTCATCATGCTGTATCTCTGCATCCGTAGCTCCGTTTCGTGCGTGTAATATGTCAAATTGTTCGTCTCGATGAGTACTTCATTTCATTCCATTGCATCATTTTCATTTGAGCTCATCTTGATGCCTTAAATGCTGTTGGAAGAGTGCATGTTGCTGTTAATCTGCTGAAACTGTTATAACTTGCTCATTTGTCATTTTTGCCATGATTGATGTGTGCATCCTATGAGGTTGATGTCTATATGTGTTTTGATCTATGCTATGCCATCTTTCCAGGGGTGCCAACCATGTATTTTTGTGAGTTTTGTGTTGAGTGCATCGAGCTTGTTAAGTAGTGTACTTGCTGTTGCTGTTTTGCTAGACAGATTCTGTTATATTTTGTTGCTATGTTAACATGCTTCTACTAATCATTCTATGCATAATATGGAGATGTCCTATAAACATGTTTTTATCTACATGTCATGATCTATCCATTCATGCCCTTGGTTGCAATTATAGCCTGCTGTATCTTGTTGTAATCTTGCTCTAAAGTTGCTTCATAATGTTGCTGTCAGCCTGTTAACATTAAGTTCACTTGTTCCCATGTGTTTTCCTAGTGATCCATGTACCCTATGATCTTGATCTTGCCATCATTAGCTTCATAAACATGCCTTCTTACTGTTGGTTGCCTTGCCATGCCATGTATTGCTCTGTGGTGAGTGGTTCAAGCTCACCAACATGCCTACTTATTGTTGTTCCTGCCGTGTTTGAATCTGTAATATAACTTGCCATGTTTACATGGGTGCCATCATATTTTCTGTGCCCTTTTGGCTCATGGTTAGTAAGGGACTTTTGATCTATGCATTTAATAGATTCATGCCATGCCTTCGTTTGCCATGATAAGTTCCTGTAACATGTTGTTTGCTTGCTCTAAACATTGCAACCTGATGTTATTTCTGCAAAGTCTGAAACTGTTATTATTTGCAATCTTCCCATGCCCTTTTGAGCATGTTCTAGTTGTTTATGGAGATAGCTCAGTGTTCATGTTTTGTTATGCTTTACCTGTACTTCATGCCCATGCCTTTGTTATTATGTTGGGGTGCTGTAGCTTATTGGTTTGATGCTTGTAAGTTGCCTAGTTGCTGTTTTGGGCAGATTGTTGCTATGACTTGTATAGAGTGTATGTGTTGCCCCGTTGCTCCCTTTTGAGTGTGCTCTATATGAAACTTGCTTGATTTTGCATGTAGTTCCATATTATCATGTTGCATCCTTGTTTTGGAGTGTTTGCTTGATGTTTGTGTGCATTTTGCATCAATGCCATGTTTAACTTGTTTTGCTCATATCTTCCGAATCTAATGAACTTTATATGTAACTTGACTAGAATTTCGTGTAGATCCTCTTGGTGCTCTTTAACTTGCTGTTTAACAACTTGAACATAAGGTTTATTCAGTTCTGGACCAATTTCGAAATTTGCATATGAGGACTTACCAGAATTGTTATATGTTGTTCCCGGCCTCATTTAAACTTGCCTTGATGTGTTGTTCTTGTTTGCATCATCTCTTGCCATGAGTAGCTTCATGTAGCTTTGTCATGCATCATGCTTGTTGTGCATCATGTCTTGTTCATGTGTGGTGTGTTTACCATGTTGTGTGCTTCTTCTCGATAGTTCCCGTTTCGTTGCGATCGTGAGGATTCGTTCGTCTACGTGTGGTTCGTCTTCGTGGCTTCATCTTCTTCATGGACTCGTTCTTATTCCTTGCGGGATTTCAGGCAAGATGACCGCTACCCTAGATCTCACTACTATCATTGCTATGCTAGTTTGCTTCGTTCTATCGCTTTGCTGCGCTACCTATCTTTTGCTCATCAAGCCTCCCAAATTGCCATGAACCTCTAACCTTTGACACCATTCCTAGCAAACCATTGCTTGGCTATGTTACCGCTTTGCTCAGCCCCTCTTATAGCGTTGCTAGCTGCAGGTGAAGTTGAAGATTTCTCCATGGTGGACAGGGTTATGTTGGGATATCACAATATCTCTTATATTATTAATGCATCTATATACTTGGTAAAGGGTGGAAGGCTCGGCCTTATGCCTGGTGTTTTGTTCCACTCTTGCCGTCCTAGTTTCCGTCATACCGGTGTTATGTTCCCGGATTTTGCGTTCCTAACGCGGTCGGGTTATTTATGGGATCCCCCTGATAGTTCGCTTTGAATAAAACTTGTCCAGCAAGGCCCAACCTTGGTTTTACCATTTGCCTCACCACCACCTACCTTTCCCTTGGGAGTAATTAACCCAAGGGTCATCTTTATTTTAGGCCCCCGGGCTAGTGCTTGTCTAAGTGTTGGTCCGAACTGAGCAGCCTGCGGGGCCACCTCGGGGAAACTCGAAGTCTGGTTTTACTCGTAGCTTGACTTATCCGGTGTTGCCCTGAGAACGAGATATGTGCAGCTCCTATCGGGATTGTCGGCGCATCGGGCGGCTTTGCTGGTCTTGTTTTACCATTGTCGAAATGTCTTGTAAACCGGGATTCCGAGACTGATCGGGTCTTCCTGGGAGAAGGTCTATTCCTTCGTTGATCGCGAGAGGTTGTCATGGGCTAAGTTGGGACACCCCTGCAGGGTATAAACTTTTGAGAGCCTTGCCCGCGGTTATGTGGCAGATGGGAATTTGTTAATGTCCGGTTGTAGATAACTTGACACCAGATCCGAAATAAAATGCATCAACCACGTGTGTAGCCGTGATGGTCTCTTCTCGGCGGAGTCCGGGAAGTGAACACGGTTTCTGTGTTATGTTTGACGTAAGTAGGTGTTCAGGATCACCTCTTGATCATTGCTAGCTTCACGTCCGTTCCGTTTGCTCTCTTCTCGCTCTCTTTTGCGTATGTTAGCCACCATATATGCTTAGTCGCTGCTGCAACCTCACCACTTTACCCTTTCCTTCCCCATTAAGCTTTGCTAATCTTGATACCCATGGTAATGGGATTGCTGAGTCCTCGTGGCTCACAGATTACTACAACAACAGTTGCAGGTACAGGTTATGCGATGATCATGACGCGAGAGCGATGCTTGCTTGTGTTGAGTTCTTCTTCTGCTTCTTCTTCGATCAGGGGATAGGTTCCAGGTTGGCAGCCTGGGCTAGCAGGGTGGATATTGCTTGAGTTTCTGTTTATGATTCATCCGTAGTCGGATGTTGTTCTTGTATGTTGTATTGTTGTATTCGTGTGGCATTGTATGCCTCTTGTATGTATCCCCATCTATTTATGTAATGTTGATGTAATGATATCCACCTTGCAAAAGCGTTTCAATATGCGGGTCTATCCTTGGTGGGACCTTCGAGTTCCTTTTGGATAGGGTCGCATATTGGGCGTGACAAACATACACCCTGCAAATCACCACGTTCAAATTTGACACTTTTCCGTGTTCACTTACCATATTTAGGGGATTATTTGCATTCTCTAGGCATTAATGCACATAATTCAAATTCAAACAATCGGTGCATGAAAAGGTGCACAAGAACGGTCTGGAAAACCATCCTCGTGCCATTTAGTAAATTCTCATGCCTTTTACAAGGAATGGACAGATATTTCGAGGAAATGTGTGGTAATAGTCAACCATAAACGCATCGTTTACTGGATAACAACGATACAAAAATGAAATAAATGCTTGAAAAACATGACGCCTAGCGTGGTGCCATGGTGTGGCCTCACCATGCCCTGGTAAATATTTGAGAATGTTATCCTTATGTTGTCATGCACGCCTTTCATAAATCGAACCATCACTTAGGAAGTTTCATGGTTTCGAGAGGGAAATAACCAAGATTGAAGGGGGATCCAAATTTCCTTTGTCCTTTGTCCATGAGTTTTTTTTCTAAGATGAACATACACCCTGCAAATCACCACGTTCAAATTTGACACTTTTCCGGGTTCATTTACCATATTTAGGGGATTATGTGCATTTTCTAGGCATTTAATGCACATAATTCAAGTTCAAACAATCGACGCATGAAAGGGTGCACAAGAACGGTCTGGAAAATGATGCTCGTGCCATTTAGTAAATTCTCATGACTTCTACAAGGAATGGGCAGATATTTCGATAAAATGTGTGGCAATAGTCAACCACAAACGTTTGTGTATTGGGTTTTCAACTATAGAAAAAATTAAATAAATGATTGAAAAACATGTCGCCTGGCATGGTGCCATGGTATGACCTCACCATGCCCTGGTGAAAATTTGAGAAGGTTTGCCTTATGTCGTCATGCACGCCCTTCATAAATCGAACCATCGCCGGGGAAGTTCCATGCTTTTGAGAGGGAAATCACAAAAATTGAAGGGGAATCCAAATTTTCTTTGTTCTTTGCCCTGGAGTTTTTTTTTCCTATGAAGAACATACACCCTGCAAATCACCGTGTTCAAATTTGGCATTTTTCTGGGCTCATTTACCATATTTAAGGGATTATGTGCATTTTCTAGGCATTTGGCGCATATAAATCCAATCCAGCTACAGCTGCATGGATGTGATGTGAGGGACGTGGATTGCCGTTCGATCACGGCGAATCCTACGGTGCACACGTGCAATCCGCGTGGCTGAGGTTCCGGCAATCATAATGCAACACACAATATCCTCAGCACACACTGTTTCCAGAAGCGACCGAGATGAACTGTGTGTGATAATGAACGAGCAAAATTGTAAGGGAAGCCAAATTTCCTTTGTCGTTTGTCGTTGAGCTCTTAAAAACCACCACACTATACGGCTGCCCGGCCCCTCCGTCCCAGAGCTCTCTCCAAGCGTCGTTCATGGCACCGCAGCGCATAGTAACTGGTAAGGAAGCGATGGCATCCCGCCGCGCCGCATTCCTCGCCGCCTGCGACCGCACACATGGTAGGGAAGCGATGGCATCTCGCTGCGCCAAGTTCATCGCCGCTGGCGGCCACATAGTTACCTGGGTGGACTTTGAGGTTGCCATGGCCGAATGGGCAGTGGATCTAGAGGCGGCCAAAGCCGCACAAGAGGATCGAAAAAAGGCAGAAAGCAATCAAGAAAAGAGAGTCCCGCCGCCGCAAGAAAAAAGAGGCCGCACGCCGTGATGAGGAGAGCTTGGCGGAGATCGAAGCATGGTTGGCCGCTGCCTACAAGGCCAAGAAGGAGAACGCCGGCGTCTGGCCAGCATGCCCCGATGGCAACATGTGAGAAGTAGTTTAAGTTTGTAGGACTATAGCAAATTACCAGTAGTACTTTCAGTTTGTAGTATTAGCGTACAATGTCGGTAAGAGCATCCTTTGAGGGCTTTGAGCGTTGATTAGCATGTGTGACCGTGTGGGCTTTTTTGCGTTAATCATTAGATCACAAAACACATGGTTTCTATGCCGTACCCGTGTGCGTTTTTTTGCGTTAATGATCCATAAGTATGTTACCTGTGCGATGGTTCCTAATAAACCAGGCGTACCATTGACCGAAAAAATCGACTACACGTGTACATTTTCTTGGAGACAGGAACTGCCAATTTTCTGTTTTCTCGCACACGAGTATTTTATGTGCTTCGTCTCCATTGTGTGTTTCCCCCACCCAAGTTTCAAGTTTTGCAGCGAAATTTTCATTAGGCGCGCGATTTCAGAATTTATTCCTCCAACCACATCCCCACCCATCAAATCTCCTCAGTATCTCTCCCCCACTTCCCCCCTCCCCCCCCCGCCTCCCCCTACCGGCAGCTCCAACCGCCTCCGCCGCAACCACAACTTCAACCACATCTACGTTCTGCTTGGATCCAGTCAGGTAACCCAAGTAATAAAACATGCTGGGAAAACTGGAACTGACGGATGCAGAAAAGAAGGTACTCGTGATGCTAGGCAAACCTCCTGGCTGTCTTTGCACCCCCACCTCCTTTATCACTGAGCGGTCATTTAGGGGCCTTAGCTGGTGATCCGGGCTGTTTTCTTCCTTTTCTTCTTTAACCATAAATCCAAAAATTTTCTTTTTTGTGGGCCATTTATGGCATGCAGGAAGAGCCCGAGCTGCTGCAGCAGGTTTTGAAACCGATATCTATCATGGCCCCGGCCTGATTGCTTAAATGGCGCCTATGAAACATCATCATGCCTCCAAATCCCCATCGTCCCTACCTCCAGAGCATCGCCGCGCAAGCCCAACCACATATCACATGGAGGTCGAGGAGCTAATGGCGGTCCATGGTGCGATGGCCGCTGTGCATGTTGACCCGGAGGAACACCTCGCCTCCGCTGCCACCGACATGGTGTAGGCTCTGGCCTAGAAGAAGTGCCCCGACGACTACCCCCCAGGACTTAACAGGTATGATCTGACCAGCTAAATCTTACGAATACCACTTGCAATGTCTATGTTTTGTACGACTGATGTATTAAGCATGTTCGAGCCTTGTTTATTTCATTACTGCACACTGTGTGATGTTCAAGTATTAACTGTTCAGTTCAATTTCACCAATACCAACAACAAACTTTGCTACCATGCTACTCTCCGCAGTGAAGATATACTAGAGATGCTGCGCATTTGCTATTTTTGGTGGATGCTAACCCTGTTGTACTTAACATGCCTATCCATGTACTTACGCAGGGCCATAACGGGCGATGCTGTTGTTTGCCATCGAGGTTAGCTGCATCCCATGTCTTAAAGTATTTTACATCATTTGTGCAATTGTAGTTTGGCTTCTAACATTTACTTGCTTCTTGTAGGTACACATGTCGGGGGCACTAATCCACGCTTCGACCCGAAGGAAGAGCTCGCCTCCGCCGCCGCTGACTTTGGGCGGGCTCTGGCTAAGATGAAGTGCCCCAGCAACTACCTCTCAGGACTTACCAAGTATGAACTCACCAGTTCAATCTTACCAATACCAGTTGCAATTAATGGCTATGTTTTGTACGGTCGATGTCTTAAGCATCTTGTAGTAAACATGCCTAACATGTTTTAGTTATTTTCCCTACCTTTTTATAGGAAACTGGGCCATTATCTGCTCTAGCAGCACCTGCCTTGTGATGTTTAACTCTGCCAATTGCATTTTTGTCAATACCGGTTTCAATGGCCATTAAGCCTATTGCAATTAACAGTTGTATCCATTTTTAAATAGTTGTATTTCAATGGCTACAAACTTACAAAACATGAATTAGGATGCTGTTAAGCTTGTTGCAATTAACAATTGTATCCATTTTTTAATCCGTCCCTTTGCTGCCGTGCTACTCTTTTGCAATGAAGATATCACTACAGATGCTGCGTTTTATTACCGTTTGCTATTTTTGGTGGATGTTAACCCTGTTGTAGTTAACATTGGCTTTCCATGTACTTACATAGGGCTACAATGGGGGATGCTGTTGTTTGCCATCGAGGTTAGCTGCATCCCATGTCTTATACACCATCTATTCCTAAATTTTAGTATTTTTAGAGATTTCAATGTAGACTACATAAGGAGCAAAATGAGTGAATCTAGACTAATCTAAACTATAACTATAATTCTATATACATCAGTATGTAGTTCATATTGAAATCTTTAAAAATACTTGTACTTAGGAATGTAGGTAGCTGTAATTACATCATTTGTGCAATCTCATTTATCTTCTAACATTTACTGGTTTCTTGTAGGTACATATATGAGCAGTACTGATCGATGCTTCGATCCCTTTTGCGTATGGGGCAATGAGATATTCATGAACAAGCGTCTAGTGAGGAAACTAAGAAAGATTGTTAGGCAAAAGAAATGGGTGATGGGAATTAAGCTCTTTATTTACACTTTGTCCAAGACATCAGTGAACTTTAGGATGGTAAGTAATCTGTTGCCTTTCCCCCTACCCACAATAAGTTACTCTATTAGACCTCATGATGTGATATTTTTCTCTTTTCAGTGGTTTCTGAAGCTATTTAATGATGATTACCTTGCAAACTACATGATCGGAGTGGAGGCAACTAAGGTTAAAGTATATAATTCATGCTACCATGATAATGCTCTAGAAGTCTTCCTTAAGGCGGTGAAGGATGAGCGGGCGATCGTCACAAGGGGTTGGACAAAAGTTGTTCGTGCCTATGGCATGCAGGAAGGCATATTATGGGCATTCCGCTTCTTCAACAACATCGGTAGTCAAAATGATTTACACTTGTCTCTTCACCTTTACCGCTTGTAAATATTGTGGTTCATCATAGTTAACTGATGTCTAATCCTGTAATTACTGAACATATTGTACTGACAATTTTATTTATGGATTCGTTGTTGAACCATTGTGCTGATAATTTGAATTGCACGTTTCATATTTCAAAATTTCCATTTCGAATAATAAATTACAGCCAAAAAAATTGTACATGAGCGAATAAAATAATGTGCACACGGTTAGAAAGAAAACAGCGTGTGCGATGAAAAAAGAAAACAGATGGTTGACATGAAATGTTTGCGATACCTTTCGGACGTACACACGGTTTCATCTCATATGCGTGTGCAATTCATGGTAATACAACAAACGTTTCTAACCAATGTGCATGTGTGATAGGAATACCAATCGCACACAGTTACGAAAATGTACATGTTGGTGTTAGTAGAGGCACCGCACACATTTTACATTCTTGAACCGTGTGCGATAACATACCTATCACAAACATATCGGCGGATTAAATGTTGATGTTCACCTTTTTCACACGAGTATAGCAGCCTTATCGTTTGGGATGTACATACGAACGGAAACATTTTCCCTGGATTGACTGTGTGGGATGTACATACGAACATAAACGTTTTCCCTGGATTGACTGTGTGGGAAGTACATACGAACGGAAATGTTTTCCCTGGATTCACTGTATGGAAAGTACATACGAACGGAAACGTTTTCCCTGGATTCACTGTGTGGGATGTACATAAGAACGGAATCATACTCCTTGGATTGATCATGTGTGATATACATACGAACGGAAATGTTTTTCTGGGATTCACCGTGTGGGATGTACATACGAACGGAAACAATTGGGTTTCGATGCCTCGCTCGATCGCACACGAGCCAGCTTGTGTGCCAGGAGGGCCTATCCCCGACGGTTTCTGGGTCGTGTGGGAAGGACCCCCTATCGCCCACACTCACTTGGCGACGGTTCCAAATGCCGTCGCGGGAAGGGGTTAAAAACCATTTGTATAGCACCGACGCGTACCAGTGATTATTTGCCATTTGCCCCTTGTTTTCCTCTCCCCCACTTCACAAAAGTTTGCCATTTTATTCGCCCTTCTTCCATTCGTATTTTCGTTTGCCCTTTATGTCTTACTTGGCTTGTTTGCTTGCTTGCTTGGCATAATTGTGTACTTCTTGAAAATTCGGAAACAAAAAGTTTATGGATCCTCATCCACTTGCTAGTCTTTTTAAGAGATCCAATTATGATGAACCAATTGCTAGTGAGTTGTGTGCACTAGATTATCTTTATGAAGTTTTGCTTGAAATTCGTGAATCCGGAAACTGTGATGAAGTGTTAAAAGAAGAAATTTATAAAGTGATTCACGATAGTGCCATGAATAAAAAGCATGATTGTAATAAGGTTATTATAAATTCTATTAATGTCAACTGTGCTATTAATATACAAAACCCCAAGCTTAGGGATGCTAATTTTGATATGTCCACTACTTATTGCAATGATCATGATTGTGGTGATTCTTATTATGATCTTGAAAATTTATTTAAGCCCCGTGATGAATATGAGATTGATAATAGTGTTTGCAATAATATTGAAAGTGGGTTTGGAAGAGTGTCAACTTTAGATCCCACTACTTTGGAGAATGTACAATCTTATGAAATTTTTGATAAAATTGGGTTTGGAGAGGTCATGACTTTAGTTAATGTTAATCCCACTATTTTGGAAGAGTGTCAACTTCGCATGCATGTGGATCGTGTTGAGCATATGTTATGTGACAGCTATGTTGTTGAATTTTATTATCATCCTACATGTAATTATTATGAGAGAGGAAAATATAGTTGTAGAGATTTTCATGTTACTAAATTACCTCTCTTCATGTTGAGATTGCTAATGTTTGTTTCTTCTTCCTTGCATATGCTAGTTTTTGCTTGCCTTGATAATTTGCCTGCTTATAAAATGCCTATGCATAGGAAGTATGTTATACTTAGATGTGTTTTTCACGTGCAATATGATGCTCTCTTTGTACTTCAATTCTTGTATTTCATGTGAGCATCATCAAAATTATCAATGCCTAGCTAAAAAGGCTTTAAAGAAAAGCACTTGTTGGGAGACAACCCAATATTTTTCCTTGCTGTTTTTGAATAAATATTTCATCTAACCTATTTTTAGATGTGTTTTTGTGGTTTAAATTAGTGTTTGTGCCAAGCAAGACCTTTGGGATGATTTGGGTGAGAGTTGATTTGATCTTGCTGAAAAACAGAAACTTTTGCGCTCACAGAATTATTTTTCTTTTTTTCAGAAGAGTGCTTTTGAGTTGATTATTTTTGCAGAATATCAATAAACACATTATTCACGTCGTCCTAATTTTTCAGAATTTTTGGAGTTACAAAAGTATTCGAAGTAGTCAGATTGCTACAGACTGTTCTGTTTTTGACAGATTCTGTTTTCTATGCGTTGTGTGCTTGTTTTGATGATTCAATGGTTTTCTTTGAAGAGTTTTTGCCATAGAAAAGTTGGAATATAGTAGATATATAATTATAAAATATGAATGGGTTTTCAACTGTACTTATAGTAGTGGTTTGCTTTCTTATACTAACGGATCTCACGAAGGTTTTGTTGAGTTTTGTGTGATTGAAGTTTTCAAGTTTTGGGTGATCTTACGATGGATGAAGGAATAAGGATTAGCAAAAGGCTAAGCTTGGGGATGCCTGAGGCACCCCAAGATAATATTCAAGAAGTAGCAAGCAACTAAGCTTGGGGATGCCCCGAGTGGCATCCCCTCTTTCTTGTAACAACCATCGGTATTTTAGTTGGAACTATATTTTTATTCGTCACATATTATGAGTTTTGCTTGGAGCGTCTTGTATGATATGACTCTTTGCTTGTTTTGCTTTGCATTTTAAGTCTTGAATCCTTGCTAGACACACCTTTTTGAGAGAGCCAAAAATTATGCTATGCTTGCTCCTATGCTTCACTTAAATTTTTAGAGCCATGGAATTGCTCTAGTGCTTCACTTATATCTTTTTGAGCACGGTGTGTTGTTACTTTTGAAGAAATACTCTCATTCTTTACTTAGATCTATTTGGGAGTTATTAATTTTTTTAAGAAATTCTCTCTTGCTTCACTTAGATTATTTTGAGAGAAAGAAATGTTATGCTCATGTTCTTCACTTATATTTGTTTGAGCTTACTAAAAGCAACATATGAAAACAGTCCCAAAGTGACAGATATCCAAGGAGGATATAATAAAAACTTTTATGAAGATCATTGGACAAAATAAACTTGGTTCTTAGTAATGGTTTTGAGATATGACGATGTGATATGTGATTCATGTTGATGAGTAATTATGCTTTAGTAAGAATATTGATGGTAAGGTTTGTGATTCTCTATGCAAGCACGAAAGTCAATAGTTATGCAATGAAATCGATATCCTACTTGTGGTGCATTATTCGGTGTTACTTATGCTTAATGCTTGGGTACGAGATTTTTCGTTTCTTGGTTGGTCGCTTCTCAATCTTTTTGCTAGCCTTCTTTTGCACTAAGTATGATCACTACCTGTGCATCCAAAACCCTTTAAACCAGTTTTGCCATATGAGTCCACTATACCTACCTATATGCAGTATTTCCGTGCCGTTCTAAGAAAATTTGTATGTGCCATCTCTAATTTTCAAAATAAATTTCTCTTTTGTGTGCTCATACCACTCGGGAGGCAGAGAGGGGTGGCCAATATTTTCCATGCTACATGTGTTATTCTCACGACGAGTGTTTATTACTTGTCATTGCACGAGAGTACGACAAAGGTATTAGGGATGCCCAGTCCCGAAATAAAAAAACGAATTTACTTTATGTTGTCAAATAATAAATTCCTTGGAAAGTGTTGGTATGGAGGGCACCCATGGATACGGTTAGCCATGGAAAGTGAAAGTATGGTGGAAAAAGGAATAAACTTTATTTTCTATTTGGGAACCGCCTATGATGTATCTAGCATGGAAAGTGCTGGGAGCTCTAAGTCATTTTTGTTGGTGGGAAAAGTATGCCTCCCAAAATGTTTTTATCTCTCAATTGTCGCTTTGAGCTCTGGCACATCTACAAATCCCTACTTCCCTCTACGAAGGGCCTTTCTTTTACTTTATGCAATTTTTATTTTGAATTTGAGTCTCCATCTTCTCTTATAAAGCACCAAATAAGGGGCACTATGATCGTATTTGAACATTGGGTGTAGCTAATATTTGAGTGTATTACATGAATGGAGCAATGGTTGAGCATAATGGGCTAGGGATAATTTGCTTTAGTGTTGATATTTTGAAAGACATGGTTGCTTATTGGTATGCTTGAGTATTTAAGACTTCATGTCAAAACTAGACTATTGCTTTGAACCATATAAAAGTCCAATTGTCCGTGCTACAAAGAAAAGAATATGTGATAAACATGTTAAGCAGCATTCCACATCAAAAGTTCTGTTTTTATAATTTACCTACTCGAGGACGAGCAGGAATTAAGCTTGGGGATGCTGATACGTCTCCAACATATCAGTAATTTTTATTGTTCCATGCTATTATATTATCATTCTTGGATGTTTTACAAGAATTTTATAGTCATTTTTTGGTACTAACCTATTGACATAGTGCCCAGCGCTAGTTGCTGTTTTCTGCTTTTTTTTACATCGCAGGAAATCAATACCAAACGGAGACCAAACAAAATGAAACTTTTTGTGGATTTTTTTTGGACCAGAAGACATCCAGTGGGCCAAAGAAGTACTAGAGGGCCGTCCCGTGGTGAGCACACGACACCAGGGTGCGTTTGGAGGCCCAAGCGCGCTCTGGTGGGTTGTGCCCACCACGGTGGCCTCCCGCATTGCCTCTTTGCTCTATAAATACCCCAATATTCCAGAAACCCTAGGGGAGTCGACGAAAATCAATTCCAGCCGCCGCAAGTCTAGAAACACCAGATCCAATCTAGACACCATCTCGGATGGGTTCATCATGTCCATTGGTGCCTCTCCGATGATGCGTGAGTAGTTCTTTGTAGACCCACGGGTCTGTTGTTAGTAGCTAGATGGCTTCCTCTCTCTCTCTCTCTCTCTCTCTCTCTTGATTCTCAATACAATGGTCTCTTGGATATCCATATGATGTAAGTCTTTTTGCGATGTGTTTGTTGGGATCCGATGAACTTTGAGTTTATGCTCAGATCTATGTTTTTATCCATGAAAGTTATTTCCGTCTTCTTTGATCTCTTATATGCATGACTGGTTATAGCCTCGTATTTCTTCTACGATATTTGGGTTTTGTTTGGCCAGCTTGATCTATTTATCTTGCAATGGAATTGAGGTGCTATGTGATGGGTTTGATCTTACGGTGCCTGATCCCAGTGACAGAAGGGAAAACACATGTATGTATAGTTCCTATTAAGGGTAACAAGAGGGGGTCTATTTCTACATAAATAGATCTTGTCTACATCATGTCATTGTTCTTATTGCATCACTCCATTTTTCCATGAACTTAATACACTAGATGCATGCTCGATAGATGTCGATATCTGGAGTAATAGTAGTAGATGTAGGCAGGAGTCGGTCTACTAATCTTGGACATGATGCCTATATAATGATCATTGCTTGGATATCGTCATGATTATTTGAAGTTCTATCAATTGGCCAACAGTAATTGTTTTCCCACCGTTTGCTATTTTTCTCGAGAGAAGCCACTAGTGAAACCCTACGGCCCCCGGGTATCTTTTCATCATTTGCCTTTGCGATCTATTTTCCTTTGCTTTTATTTTCAGATCTATTAAACCAAAAATACTATTTATCCTATCTGTCACAACTTTATCATGTCTTCTCGCCAATTCGAGGCATCGATATCCAAAAGGGATTGACAACCCCTTTGACATGTCGGGTTGCGAGTATTTGTTATTTGTGTGCATGGGCTATTTATGTTGTGTTGCTTGGTTCTCCTACTGGTTCGATAACCTTGGTCTCATACTGAGGGAAATACCTACCGTCACTGTGCTGCATCATCCCTTCCTCTTTGGGGAAATACCAACGTAGTTCAAGCAGGCATCAGATACCTGTAGAGCATCTTTATAATCACCCAGTTACGTTGTGACATTTGATAGCACATAAGGCATTCCTCCGGTGTCCGGGAGTTGCATAATCTCATAGTCGGAGGAATATGTATTTGACATGAAGAAAGCAATAGCAATAAAACTAAACGATCATTATGCTAAGCTAACGGATGGGTCTTGTCCATCACATCATTCTCCTAATGATGTGATCCCGTTCATCAAATGACAACACATGTCTATGGGTAGGAAACTTAACCATCTTTGATTAACGAGCTAGTCAAGTAGAGGCATACTAGGGACACGGTGTTTTGTCTATGTATCCACACATGTATCAAGTTTCCGGTTAATACAATTATAGCATGAATAATAGACATTTATCATGATATAAGGAAATATGAAATAACAAATTTTATTATTGCCTCTAGGGCATATTTCCTCTAGTCTCCCACTTGCACTAGAGTCAATAATCTAGTTCACATGGTCATGTGATTTAACACCAATAGTTCACATCTGTATGTGATTAACACCCATAATTTAGATCGCCATGTGACCAACACCCAAAGGGTTTACTAGAGTCAATAATCTAGTTAACATAGCTATGTGATTAACACCCAAAGAGTACTATGTGATCATGTTTTGCTTGTGAGAGAAGTCTAGTCAACGGGTCTGCCACATTCAGAGTTGTATGTATTTTGTAATTTTTCTTTGTCTATAATGCTCTGCATGGAGCCACTCTAGCTAATTGCTCCGGCTTTGAATATGTATCCAGATGAGACTCAGAGTCATCCAGATCGGTGTAAAAGCTTGCATCGACGTAACTCTTTACGATGAACTCTTTATCACCTCCATAACCGAGAAATATTTCCTTAGTCCTCTTAGGTAACTAAGGATAACTTTGACCACTGTCCAGTGATCCACTCCTAGATCACTATTGTACCCCCTTGCCAAACTCATGATAAGGTACACAATAGGTCAGGTACAAAAAATAGCATACTTTATAGAACCTATGGCTGAGGCATAGGGAATGACTTTCATTCTCTTTATATTTTCTACTGTGGTCGGGTTTTGAGTCTTACTCAACTTTACACCTTGCAACACAGGCAAAAACTCCTTCTTTGACTGTTCCATTTTGAACTACTTCAAAATCTTGTCAAGGTATGTACTGATACGTCTCCAACGTGCCTACTTTTCCAAACACTTTTGCCCTTGTTTTGGACTCTAACTTGCATGATTTGAATGGAACTAATCTGGACTGACACTGTTTTCAGCAGAATTGCCATGGTGTTATTTTTGTGCAGAAATAAAAGTTCTTGGAATGACCTGAAAATCCACTGAGACATGTTTTGGAATTAATAAAAAATATTGGCGAAAGAATGAGCATAAGGGGGCCCACACCCTGTCCACGAGGGTGCAGGGCGCGCCTACCCCCCCTGCCTTGTGGCCCCCCTGGACCTCCACCAACCTCAACTCCAACTCCATATATTCACGTTCGGTGAGAAAAATCAGAGAGAAGAGTTCATTGCGTTTTACGATATAGAGCCGCCGCCAAGCCCTAATCTTCCTTGGGAGGACTGATGTGGAGTCCGTTCGGGGCTCCGGAGAGGGGAATCCGTCGCCATCATCATCATCAACCATCCTCCATCACCAATTTAATGATGCTCATTGCCATGCGTGAGTAATCTCATCGTAGGCTTGCTGGACGGTGATGGGTTGGATGAGATTTACCATGTAATCGAGTTAGTTTTGTTAGGGTTTGATCCCTAGTATCCATTATGTTCTAAGATTGACATTGCTATGACTTTGCCATTCTTAATGCTTGTCACTGGGGCCCGAGTGCCATGATTCCAGATCTGAACCTATTATGTTTTCATGAATATATGTGAGTTCTTGATCCTATCTTGCAAGTCAATAGTCACCTACTATGTGTTATGATCCGGCAACCCCGAAGTGACAATAATCGGGACCACTCCCGGTGATGACCGTAGTTTGAGGAGTTCATGTATTCACTAAGTTCTAATGCTTTGGTCCGGTACTCTATTAAAAGGAGGCCTTAATATGCCTTAGTTTCCAATAGGACCCCGCTGCCACGGGAGGGTAGGACAAAAGATGTCATGCAAGTTCTTTTCCATAAGCACGTATGACTATATTCGGAATACATGCCTACATTACATTGATGAACTGGAGCTAGTTCTTTGTCACCCTATGTCATAACTGTTGCATGATGAATTGCATCCGACATAATGATCCATCATTGATCCATTGCCTATGAGCTTTTCACATATTGACTTTGCTTGGTTACTTCTCTGTTGCCACTATTACGATTACTATAAAACTGCTACTGTTACAATCATACTACTTTGCTATTAAACACTTTTCTACAAATATTAAGTCTTTCAGGTGTGGTTGAATTGACAACTCAGCTGCTAATACTTGAGAATATTATTTGGCTCCCTGTGTTAAATCAATAAATTTGGGTTGAATACTCTACCCTCGAAAACTGTTGCGATCCCCTATACTTGTGGGTTATCAAGACTATTTTCTGGCGCTGTTGCCGGGGAGCATAGCTCTATCCTTTGAGTCATATGGGATTTATATCTATTGATCACTACGAGGAACTTGAAAGATGAAAGAACCAAGATTCTTCCGTCAACTACGAGGGGAGGTAAGGAACTGCCATCTAGCTCTGCACTTGATTCACCTTCTGTTATGAGTAAATTCGCGACACCTACACCTGCACCTACTATTGATATGTCGCATGTTATTGATGATGCCACTTCTGTTATGCATGATGCCTATGATGAAACTACTTCTATGCTTGATAATACTGTGCCATTAGGTGAATTTCTTGATGAACAACTTGCTAGGGTTAGAGAGAATGAGATTATTGAAACTGATAATATTAATGAAAGTGATGATGAAGATTCTCCCCCTAGATATGAATTGCCTGTTGTGCCTGAGGGTTATGTTATGGATGAAGAAACTACTAGAGACCTTTTTGCTTGCAATGATAGATATGATCTTAAGAAACTGTTAGCTAAGCTGAAAGAAAAGTCTCTGAATGCTAGAATGAAATATGACCCCTGCTTTTGCTACTTCACCTATCTGTGTTACTGATAAGGATTATGATTTCTCTATCGATCCTGAGTTAATTACTTTGGTTGAATCTTATCCTTTTTATGGCTATGAATCTGAAACTGTTGTGGCACATCTTACTAAATTGAATGATATAGCCACCCTATTTACTCATGAGGAAAAAATCCGCTATTACTATATCCTTAAATTGTTTCCTTTCTCATTAAAGGGTGATGCTAAGATATGTTTTAATTCTCTTGCTCTTTGTTGTGTGCGTAGTCCCCAGGATATGATTTATTATTTCTCTGCAAAATATTTCTCCGCTCATAAGAAACAAGTTGCCTTAAGGGAAATATATAACTTTGTGCAAATCGAAGAAGAGAGTCTCCCACAAGCTTGGGGAGGCTTCTCCGATTACTTAATGCTTTGCCTGATCATCCTCTCAAGAAAAACGAAATACTTGATATCTTTTATAATGGACTAACCGATGCTTCCAGATACCACCTGGATAGTTGTGCTGGTTGTGTTTTCAGGGAAAGAACTGTTGAGCAAGCTGAATTGCTATTAAATAATATATTGAGTAGTGATAATTATTGGACACTCCCTGAACCAACTCCTAAGCCAACTCCACAGAAAAGGGGTATTCTATTTCTCAGTCCTGAAGATATGCAAGAGGCAGAGAAATCTATGAAAGAAAAATGTATTAAAGCTGAAGATGTTAAGAGTTACCACCTATTGAAGAAATACATGGTCTTGATAACCCGACACAGGTACTAAAGGTAAATTCTCTCTATAGATTTGATGAAGGTGATATTCCTCGTAATAAGTCTGCTAGTCAATGCTTGGATGAGTTTGATAATTTTATTGTTAAACAAGAAAACTTCAATGCTTATGTTGGCAGACAATTGAAACGTAATGCTTATATGGTTGAACACTTGAGTGATTATATGTCTAGAGTTAAAGGTGAACTTAAGATTATTAGTAAACATACTTCCATGGTTACCACTCAAGTAGAACAAGTGCTGAAAGCACAAGATGATTTGCTCAATGTAAAATACAATGATAATGTTGTTAGAGTTATGACTAGAGGTGGTAGAATGACCCAGAAACCTTTGTATCCCGAGGTCCATCCTAAGAGAGTTGAGCAAGATTCTCAGAGAACTAATATTGATGCACCTAGTCCTTCTAAGCAAAATAAAAAGAAAAATGGTAGGACTTTGCATGCTTCTAGTGAACTTGTTATAGACACACATGAGAATCCCAATGATATTTCTATTTTTGATGCTGAAACACAATCTGGTAATGAACATGAACCTAGTGATAATGTTAATGATGATGTTCATGTTGATGCTCAACCTAGTAATAACAATAGTGTGGAAATTGAACCTGCTGTTGATCTTGATAACCCACAATCAAAGAATCAATATTATGATAAGAGAGACTTAGAAAGAGAACCATGGGTTTAGAAACCCATGCCTTTTCCTCCTAAGCCATCCAAGAAAAAGGATGATGAGGATTTTGAGCGCTTTGCTAAAATGATTAGACCTATCTTTTTGTGTATGCGTTTGACTGATATGCTTAAAATGAATCCCTATGCCAAGTATATGAAAGATATTGTTAAAAATAAAAGAAAGATACCGGAAGATGGAATTTCCACCATGCTTGCTAATTATACTTTTAAGAGTGGAATACTGAGGAAACTGGGAGATCCAGGAGTACCAACTATACCATGCTCCATTAAAGGAAACTATGTTAAAACTGCTTTATGTGATCTTGGAGCCGGTGATAGTGTTATGCCTCTCTCTTTATATCGTAGGCTTGATTTGAATAAGTTGACACCTACTGAAATCTCTTTGCAAATGGCCGATAAATCAACTGCTATACCCGTCGGTATTTGTGAGGATGTGCCTATTGTGGTTGCAAACGTTACTATTTTAACGGACTTTGTTATTCTTGATATTCCCGAGGATGACAGTATGTCGATCATTCTTGGTAGACCTTTTCTAAATACTGCAGGGGCTGTTATTGATTGCAACAAAGGCAATGTCACTTTTCATGTTAATGGTAATGAGCATACGATACACTTTCCGAAGAAACAACCTCAAGTTCATAGTATCAATTCTATTGGAAAAAATTTCAACTATTACTATTGGAGGTTCTGAATTCCCTCTTCCTACTGTAAAAAATAAATACGATATTCTTATTGTTGGGGACATGCATATCCCCGTCGAGGTAACCTAGTATTATTGAAAAATTCTCTGGTTTCATGTTATTCGGAAGAAGTTTGTTAATAAGACTTGATCAACCTTGTTAGTGGATTCCTTTTGATGAGCATGAGATGGATGAAGTTAGAAAGCACAACTCACTGTACCCTCCTTTTGCTCTCTGTTATTTAGATTAAATAAAGCAAAAATAGTATTTTCTGTCTATTTTTTGAATTATCCATGGAATAAAAAATACCCCAAAAATAAAAGTTCTCCAAATGCCCTAAAAATGAAGTATGATTTTTAGTAGAATATTTAAGAATTTCTGGCACTTAGAACACACCAGGGGGACCCACCATTTGGCCACGAGGGCACAGGGCGCGCCCACCCCCTTGGGGCGCGCCGCCGCCTTGTGGATCCCATGTGGGGCCCCTCCACTTATTCCAGCACCCACACACTTCGCCTTCCTCCAGAAAGAATCATCCCATAGCTCAAACCCGTGTTCTAGCTGGTTTTGCTGCCATTTTCAATCTCCTTTCTCAAAGCTCCATTCACAGAACTGCTTTGGGAGATTGTTCTTCGGTATGTGACTCCTCCAATGGTCCAATTAGTTTTTATTCTAATGCTTTATTTATTGCAAATTTTTGCTGCTGAGGTGACCCTGTTCTTGAGCTTGCATGTCAAATTTATATGGTCCAAAGTAGTTTTAATGCATGATATAGCCTCTAGTCACTTGTGGGAGTAGTTGCTATCAGTCTTGTTGAGTTTTGTTCACTTTTATTTTGAGTCACTAAAAATTTCAGAAATTTTTCACAGGAAGTAAAATGTTTAGGAAAATGTACCAAGGTGGTTCTTCAAGGAAGCAGGAACCAAGGCTCACAATACGGGAGCCGGACTCTGAATCACCAAGGGAAGCTCAAGTGCGGCCTTGTGAATGGCCATCGGAAGAGTTTATGGTCCAAGCAGGCTTCAAGGATGAATTTGATGCGTATGTACGTAATGCTGATCTTGAGGACTTCATATCAGATAAGTGTCGACAGTACTACTACCTCACCGATTCCTTTGTGAGGAGGTTTAATTTTTCATCCACATGCAACTCTCACACTGTTTTATTTGATCTCTATGATAAATCATATACCATGGACCTTGAAGATTTTAATACTGCTTGTAAAATCCCGCAGTGGGGCAATGTTAGTGAACCTCGCAAATCTGAATATAAAGATTTTCTTGCTAGTATCACTGTGGAAGAAACTAGAGAAATCACACAAGCTACCATAGGGAGCATTCATTTCCCTGCCATACATTATTTTGCTCTGTTTATAGGTAGATGTACTAACGGTAAAGATGAAGTTTGTCACATGTGCGTTCCAGATCTTAGTGTCCTCAAGAGTGCGGTATTAGGTGATAAACAATATAACTTGGGGGCCACTGTTGCACAGAGGTTACACCTTAATGGTAAAAGTGGAGATTTGTTTGGCAGAATTTATGAAACTCGTGTAGCTAATTATCTTGGTATACCCATAAATGGAAATGATATTGAGTTGCCACCTGCTTATCTATATTACAGTGCTATGGTTCGCCATCATTTTCTTGAGAGGAATGAACAGTTCCTCCAGTATCGACTAATATTTGACAGACGGCGTACTGTCCATATTACTCTCCCTGCTCTACTTTCTTTAACTTTCAGGCAAAAAGGAGATTTTTATAACAAGGGAGGAGGCGAATGAATATGAGAGGAGGACGGAGGCAGCTCGCCTCCGAGCAGCAACTCTGCAGGCAATAGCTGCTGCATCTCAGTACAACCCCAACTACGACTTTGGATATCCGCCAGGCCAGCCGTGGCCATAGACCAACTTAGGCCAAAAGCCTAAGCTTGTGGGAGTATGTATTTCTCACCGACATTACATTCATGTTCACACACTCATTCTAGTTGTCGGTGCTCATACTTTTTCGTTGTACTATACATGCTAGTTTATTTTATTTTCTTGCTTTCCTCTTGTGTGTTTGAAAAACCTTAAGAAAAAACAAAAAAATAGTTGTAGACTTCAACTAGTTTACTTTCCATGCCTGTAGTAGTAATATTAAAAGGAAACCCAAAAAGATTTCCTGTTCTTATTTTGCTTGTTGGGAACTTTCCGTGTAAAAAGTTTTATTTTCCTTTTGTTTTCTTTTCTTTGGGGGTCGAGAGGAGAAGACCACGCTGAAAATGTTGAGTGGCTCTCATATGCATTATTGTCGATCTAACCAAGAGCCCATATTACCTTGTCTTCTACTTTGAATTAAATGCTTGCAGATTCCAGCTTAGTCCAATGCACGTGCACTATTATTATTATTATCCACACCGTTCAGTCGTGTAAGTGAAAGGCAATAATGATGATATATGATGAAATGATTGAGATGAGAGAAGCTGGTATGAACTCGACCTATCTTGTTTTTGTAAATATGATTAGTTCATAGTTCCTGATTCAGCCTATTATGAATGAAACATATTTGCAATGACAATTAGAGATTATAGTTGCTCATGCCATGCTTAATTAGCTAGGAGTTTATAATGGTTTGTCTTGCGTGCCAACATGCTATTAAAATGGTTGTGATGTGGTATGATAGGATGGTATCCTTGATGTCTACTACACAACCTTCTTCTTGTAGACGTTGTTGGGCCTGCAAGTGCACAGGTTTGTAGGATAGTAGCAAATTTCCCTCAAGTGCATGACCTAAGGTTTATCAATCCGTGGGAGGCGTAGGATGAAGATGGTCTCTCTCAAACAACCCTGCAACCAAATAACAAAGAGTCTCATGTGTCCCCAACACACCCAATACAATGGTAAATTGTATAGGTGCACTAGTTCGGCGAAGAGATGGTGATACAAGTGTAATATGGATGGTAGATATAGGTTTTTGTAATCTGAAAATATAAAAACAGCAAGGTAACTAATTATAAAAGTGAGCACAAACGGTATTGCAATGATAGGAAACAAGGCATAGGGTTCATACTTTCACTAGTGCAAGTTCTCTCAACAATAATAACATAATTGGATCATATAACTATCCCTCAACATGCAACAAAGAGTCACTCCAAAGCCACTAATAGCGGAGAACAAATGAAGATATTATGGTAGGGTACGAAACCACCTCAAAGTTATTCTTTCGGATCGATCTATTCAAGAGTTCATACTAGAATAACACCTTAAGACACAAATCAACCAAAACCCTAATGTCACCTAGATACTCCATTGTCACCTCAAGTATCCATGGGCACGATTATACGGTATGCATCACACAATCTCAGGTTCATCGATTCAACCAACACAAAAGTACTTCAAAGAGTGCCCCAAAGTTTCTACTGGAGAGTCAAGACGAAAACGTGTGCCAACCCCTGTGCATAGGTTCATGGGCGGAACCCACAAGTTGATCACCAAAACATACATCAAGTGGATCACGTGAATATCCCACTGTCACCACAGATAAGCACGGTAAGACATACATAAAGTGTTCTCAAATCCTTAAAGACTCAATCCGATAAGATAACTTCAAAGGGAAAACTCAATCCATTACAAGAGAGTAGAGGGGGAGAAACATCATAAGATCCAACTATAATAGCAAAGCTCGCGATACATCAAGATCGTGCCATAGAGAGAACACGACAGAGAGAGATCAAACACATAACTACTAGTACATACCCTCAGCCCTGAGGGTGAACTATTCCCTCCTCGTCATGGAGAGCGCCATGATGATGAAGATGGCCACCGGTGATGGATTCCCCCTCTGACAGGGTGCTTGAACGGGCTCCCGAGAGGTTTTTGGTGGCTACAGAGGCTTGGGGCGGCAGAACTCCCGAACTATCTTCGTATTCGATGGTTTTAGGGTATATGGGAATATATAGGCAAAAGAAGTCGGTCGGGGGGGGCCACGAGGGGCCCACGAGACAGGGGGCATGCCCAGGGGGGTGGTGGGTGGGCGCGCCCTCCTATCTCCTGGCCTCCTCGAAGCTTTCCTGGCTTGTACTCCAAGTCTCCCAGATCATGTTCGTTCCAAAAATCACGCTCCCAAAGGTTTCATTCCGTTTGGACTCCATTTGATATTCCTTTTCTTCAAAACACTGAAATAGGCAAGAAAACAGCAATATGGGCTGGGCCTCCGGTTAGTAGGTTAGTCCCAAAAATGATATAAATGTGTAAAGTAAAGCCCATAAACATCCAAAACGGGTAATATAATAGCATGGAACAATAAAAAATTATAGATACGTTGGAGATGTATCAAGCATCCCCAAGCTTAATTCCTGCTCGTCCTCGAGTAGGTAAATGATAAAAACAGAATTTTTTGATGTGGAATGATACCTAGCATAATTCTCAATGTAATTTTCTTTATTGTGGCATGAATGTTCAGATCCAAATGATTCAAAATAAAAGTTCATATTGACATAAGAAATAGTAATACTTCAAGCATAGTAATAAAAGCAATCATGTCTTCTCAAAATAATATGGCTAAAGAAAGTTCATCCCTACAAAATCATATAGTTAGGCTATGTTTCATTTTCATCACACAAAATACTCCCATCAAGAATAACCCCGGTTTCAGCCAAGCAATTGGTTCATACTTTTAACGCGCTTCAGCCTTTTTCAACTCTCACGCAATACATGAGCATGAGCCATGGATATAGCACTATGGGTGGAATAGAATATGATGATTGAGGTTGTGTGGAGAAGACAAAAAAGGAGAAAGTCTCACATTGACGAGGATAATCAACGGGCTATGGAGATGCCCATCAATTGATGTCAACATGAGGAGTAGGGATTGCCATGCAACGGATGCACTAGAGCTATAAATGTATGAAAGCTCAACAAAAGAAACTAAGTGGGTGTGCATCCAACTTGCTTGCTCACGAAGACCTAGGGCATTTGAGGAAGCCCATCATAGGAATATACAAGCCAAGTTCTATAATGAAAAATTCCCACTAGTATATGAAAGTGACAATATATGAGACTCGCTATATGAAAAACATGGTGCTACTTTGAAGCACAATATATTAGACTCGCTATATGAAGGACATGGTGCTACTTTGAAGCACAAGTGTGGAAAAAGAGATAGTAACATTGCCCCTTTTTATTTATTTATTTTTTCTTTTTTTGGTCCATTCTTTTTTTTTCTTTTGGCCTTTCTTCTTTTTTTCTTTTTTTCCTTTTCTTTTTGGGGACAATGCTCTAATAATGATGATCATCACACTTTTATTGATTTACAACATATGAATTACAACTCAAAACTAGAACAAGATATGACCCTATATGAATGCCTCCGGCGGTGTACCGGGATGAGCAATGAATCAAGAGTGACATGTATGAAAAATTAAGCATGGTGGCCTTGCCACAAATACTATGTCAACTACATGATCATGCAATGGCAATATGACAATGGTAATGCGTGTCATGATGATAAATGGAATGGTGGAAGGTTGCATGGCAATATATCTCGGAATGGCTGTGGAAATTCCATAATAGGTAGGTATGGTGGCTGTTTTGAGGAAGATATAAGGAGGTTTATGTGTGACAGAGCGTATCGTATCACGGGGTTTGGATGCATTGGCAAAGTTTGCACCAACTCTCAAGGTGAGAAAGGGCAATGCACGGTACCGAAGAGGCTAGCAATGATGGAAAGGTAAAAGTGCGTATAATCCATGGACTCAACATTAGTCAAAAGAACTCATATACTTATTGCAAAAGTTTTATTAGCCCTCGAAGCAAAGTACTACTACGCATGCTCCTTTGGGGGGAGGTTGGTATGAGTTAACCATCGCGCGCCCCCGACCTCCACTCAAGGGAAGGCAATCAAAAGAGCACTCTATGCAATAAATTTGTTACACAACTTTCACCATGTGTGCATGCTATGGGACTTCCTAACTTCAACACAAGCATTCTTTAAATTCATAATCACCCAACTAGCATGACTTTAATATCACTACCTCCATATCTCAAAACAATTATCAAGTATCAAGTTGATCATAGCATCCAATTCACTTCCTATGATAGTTTTTATTATGCCCAACTTGGATGCCTACCATTCTAGGACCAATTTTATAACCATAGCAAATACCATGCTGTTCTAAAAGACTCTCAAAATAATATAAGTGAAGCATGAGGGACTAGCAATTTCTACAAAATTAAGCCACTGCCGTGCTGTAAAGGATATAAGTGAAGCACTAGAGCAAATCTATCTAGCTCAAAAGATATAAGTGAAGCGCATAGAGTATTCTAATAAATTTAAATCAAGTGGGATTCTCCCAAAAGGTATGTACAGCAAGTATGATTGTGGAAAACTAAAAATAAAATACTAATATCATACAAGACGCTCCAAGCAAAACACATATCATGTGGTGAATAAAAATATAGCTCCAAGTAAAGTTACCGATAAACGAAGACGAAAGAGGGGATGCCTTCCGGGGGCATCCCCAAGCTTAGGCTTTTGGATATTCTTGGATATCTTGGGGTGCCTTGGGAATCCCCAAGCTTTGGCTCTTGCCACTCCTTATTCCATAGTCCATCGAATCTTTACCCAAAACTTGAAAACTTCACAACACAAAACTCAACAGAAAACTCGTAAGCTCCGTTAGTATAAGAAAATAAAACAACCACTTAGGTAATGTAATGAACTCATTCTAAATTCATATTGGTGTAATATCTACTGTATTCAAACTTATCTATGGCTCATACCCTCCGATACTACTCATAGATTCATCAAAATAAGCAAACCACACATAGAAAACATAATCTGTCAAAAACAGAACAGTCTGTAGTAATCTGTATAAAACGTATACTTCTGGAACTCCAACAATCCTACCAAATTAGGAAGTCCTAAGACATTTTTGTACCAATCCATATAAAAAAGAATCAGATCAGAAGCTCGTTTCTGTGAATTAAAAAAACTAATTTACTGGGTGCAAAGTTTCTGATTCTCAGCAGGATCAACACAACTATCACCGTAAGCTATCCTAAAGGTCTTACTTGGCACTTTATTGAAACAAAAGCTATAAAACATGATTACTACAGTAGCATAATCGTGTGGACACACAAAACAGTAAGGGTAAATGTTGGGTTGTCTCACATAAAAGATAAGAATTGAAACATAACGGGAGCATCATGAAGCATATGACTAGCACATTTAAGTCTAACCCACTTCCTATGCATAGGGATTTTATGAGCAAACAACTTATGGGAACAATAATCAACAAGCATAGGAAGGCAAAACAAACATAACTTAAAAATTTAAGCACATAGAGGGGAAACTTGATATTATTGCAATTCCTACAAGCATATATTCCTCCCTCATAATAATTTTCAGTAGCATCACGAATTAATTCAACAATATATCCAGCACCTAAAGCATTATTTTCATGATCTACAAGCATAGAAAATTTACTACTCTCCACATAAGCAAAATTCTTCTCATTTGGGATGGTGGGAGTATCAAAAGCAACTTGAATACTAAAAATTGTTTCCACATTAAAAGAGTAATGTTCAGAAAAAGGGTAATCATAATCGTGACAAGATTTATAAATATAATCATTACTACTTTTTATAGCATAAGTTTCATCACAATAATCATCATAAGTAGCAACTTTGTTCCAATCATAATCGATTGAAACCTCTTCCAAGATAGTGGAATTATCACTAAATAAAGTTGACACTCTTCCAAATCCACTTTCATATTCATCACAACAAGATTCGACATCCTCCAAAATAGTGGGATAACTACTTCCTAAATTTGACACTCTTCCAAACCCACTTTCATCAATATAATCATCATAGGTAAGAGGCATGCTATCATCATAACAACTTTGCATATCAAAACTTGGGAGGCAAAAAATATCATCTTCATTAAACGTAGCATCCCCAAGCTTGGGACAAACATTAATTTCAGCAAATATATTCTCAAATATGTCATCCTCATCAAACATAGCTTCCCCAAGCTTGGGCCTTTTCATATCATAAGCATAGTCACTCTCATCATTAATAGTATGGATAACACCAATAGTATAGCAATTATGATCATCAGAATGAGTAGTAGGAGCAACTTCATTTGAGAGAGATACCTTTTTACCTTTGTTGCTCCTTCTTTTCTTTTTCTTCTTCACATTATGTGTGGGTTCAACCTTCTTCTTTGAGCTCCTTATAGATGAGATTGGTTGAATAGAAAGCTCCTCCTCGTTACCTGATTCATCATAAGAAATAATAGGAGGAGATTGGGAAGTCTCTTCCCCTTCATTAGTATTCTCTTCATCTTATATTTTCTTTATTTTCTTTAGTTAATTGGCAATATAATGATTTTCAATGCAAGTCACCGCACAATACAAATAAATCTTTTCTAGATCAAAATTAAGAAATCTATCAAGATTAAATTTTGGAATACCCTCAGTTATACGTTTCATTTCTTCATACCCCAAAATAAGACTAAGCTCTTTATGATGCTCAAGGGTAATCAAGCTATCACAATTTTTGGACACGATTCGTATCATGAAACAATTTGCATTGGAGATTTAAATGACCATGTTCATTGCAAAGTTCACATGGAGCGCGAAAAATATTGAATTTTTCAGCACATACATCAAGACTTTCTTGCAACACTTTAGTTTCTAAATACTTATGCCTCTTGCAATATCTATTTTCCCAATTTGGCGTGTACTTGCAAACCCAATCTATTCCACAAAAATCGACATGCTTATAAGAGATATTTTCATCATAACTAATGCAATCATCATTAGTACTATGGATATTCAAAGAGTTCATACTAACAACATTACAATCATGCTCATCATTCAAAGATTCAGTACCAAGCATTTTGATGCATTCTTCTTCTAGCACTTGAGCACAATTTTCCGTTCCATCATACTCATGAAAGATATTAAAAAGATGAAGCGTATGAGACAAGCTTAACTCCATTTTTTTGTAGTTTTTCTTTTATAAACTAAACTAGTGATAAAACAAGAAACAAAAAGATTCGATTGCAAGATCTAAAGATATACCTTCAAGCACTCACCTCCCCAGCAACGGCGCCAGAAGAGAGCTTGATGTCTACTACACAACCTTCTTCTTGTAGACGTTGTTGGGCCTGCAAGTGCACAGGTTTGTAGGACAGTAGCAAATTTCCCTCAAGTGGATGACCTAAGGTTTATCAATCCGTGGGAGGCGTAGGATGAAGATGATCTCTCTCAAACAACCCTGCAACAAAATAACAAAGAGTCTCTTGTGTCCCCAACACACCCAATACAATGGTAAATTGTATAGGTGCACTAGTTCGGCGAAGAGATGGTGATACAAGTGCAATATGGATGGTAGATATAGGTTTTTGTAATCTGAAAATATAAAAACAGCAAGGTAAGTAATGATAAAAGTGAGCACAAATGGTATTGCAATGATATGAAACAAGGCATAGGGTTCATACTTTCACTAGTGCAAGTTCTCTCAACAATAATAACATAATTGGATCTTATAACTATCCCTCAACATGCAACAAAGAGTCACTCCAAAGCCACTAATAGCGGAGAACAAACGAATAGATTATGGTAGGGTACAAAACCACCTCAAAGTTATTCTTTTGGATCGATCTATTCAAGATTTTGTACTAGAATAACACATTAAGACACAAATCAACCAAAACCCTAATGCCACCTAGATACTCCATTGTCACCTCAAGTATCCATGGGCATGATTATACGATATGCATCACACAATCTCAGATTCATCTATTCAACCAACACAAAAGTACTTCAAAGAGTGCCCCAAAGTTTCTATCGGAGAGTCAAGACGAAAACGTGTGCCAACCCCTACGCATAGGTTCATGGGCGGAACCCGCAAGTTGATCACCAAAACTTACATCAAGTGGATCACGTGAATATCCCATTGTCACCACAGATAAGCACGACAAGACATACATAAAGTGTTCTCAAATCTTTAAAGACTCAATCCGACAAGATAACTTCAAAGGGAAAACTCAATCCATTACAAGAGAGTAGAGGGGGAGAAACATCATAAGATCCAACTATAATAGCAACGCTCGCGATACATCAAGATCGTGCCATAGAGAGAACACGAGAGAGAGAGAGAGATCAAACACATAGCTACTAGTACATACCCTCAGCCCCGAGGGTGAACTACTCCCTCCTCGTCATGGAGAGCGCCGGGATGATGAAGATGGCCACCGGTGATGGATTCCCCCTCCGGCAGGGTGCTGGAACGGGCTCCCGAGAGGTTGTTGGTGGCTACAGAGGCTTGCGGCAGCGGAACTCCTGATCTATCTTCGTATTCGATGGTTTTAGGGTATATGGGAATATATAGGCGAAAGAAGTCGGTCGGGGGGGGGGGGGGGTGGCACGAGGGGCCCACGAGACAGGGGGGCACGCCTAGAGGGGGTGGGCGCGCCCTCCTATCTCCTGGCCTCCTTGAAGTTTCCCTGGCTTGTACTCCAAGTCTCCCGGATCATGTTCGTTCCGAAAATCACGCTCCCGAAGGTTTCATTCCGTTTGGACTCCGTTTGATATTCCTTTTCTTCGAAACACTGAAATAGGCAAGAAAACAACAATATGGGCTGGGCCTCCGGTTAGTAGGTTAGTCCCAAAAATGATATAAATGTGTAAAAGCCCATAAACATCCAAAACGGGTAATTTAATAGCATGGAACAATCAAAAACTATAGATATGTTGGAGACGTATCAATCCTCATTTGAATGATTCGAGTGGCTTGACTTGGCACATGTTCACGCATGTAGTTGAAATAAAATCAACATAGCCTCAATGATATTTATGTTCATGATGATTTATATCCTACTCATGCTTGCACTTATTGTTTGTTAATATTAATGCATGTACATGACTGTTGTCGCTCTCTAGTTGGTCGCTTCCCAGCCTCTTTCTAGCCTTCACTTGTACTAACGGGAATACTGCTTGTGCATCCACTTCCATAAACCCCAAAGTTATTCTATATGAGTCCACCATACCTTCCTATATGCGGTATTTACCTGCCGTTCCAAGTAACTTTGTATGTGCCAAACTCTAAACCTTCAAATGAAATTCTGTTTTGCATGCTCGAATAGCTCATGTACCAACTAGGGTTGTCTATATCTTCCATGCTAGGTGGGTTATGCTCACGATGAGTGGACTCTGCTCATCATTCACGAGAAAATGCCTGGTAACCGGGATGCCCAGTCCCATGCTCAAATCAAATCAAAATAAATGCAAACAAAACTCCCCCAGGATTGTTGTTAGTTGGACGACACCTGTTGTTTCGGGCCAGCCAGGGATTGATGCTCGTTGGTGGTGGGGGAGTATAAACTTTACCATTCTGTTTGGGAACCTCCTATAATGTATGTAGAATGGAAGATATCGAGATCTCTTGGTTGTTATGTTTACAATGAAAGTATGCCACTCAAAATATTATTTATCTCTGTTTCAAAACTCGAGCTCTGGCACCTCTGCAAATCCCTGCTCCCCTCTGTGAAGGGCCTATTGATTTACTTTTATGTTGAGTCATCATCCTCTTATTAAGAAGCACCAGTTGGAGAACACCGCTACCATTTGCATGCATTGCTATTAATTTACATTGAGTATGACTGTGACTGGATCTCTTTTGCCATGAATTACAATGTTTAGTCAGTCCTTGATCTTCAGGGGTGTTGTGCATTTATGTTTTGCGGTCTCAGAAAGGGCTAGCGAGATACCAACCTGTTATTTCATATATGATTGTTTTGAGAAAGTGTTGTCATCCGAGATTTATTATTATTGCTCGCTAGTTGATTATGCCATTGATATGAGTAAAGATGAGACCTAAGTGTTATTATGAATGTGGTTAGTTCATAATCTTTGCTGAAAACTTGAATGCTGGCTTTACATATTTGCAACAACAAGATCAAATAGAGTTTGTAAAAGTTTTTCTTTATCACTTCCAGTTTGTCAACTGAATTACTTGAGGACAAGCAAAGTTTTAAGCTTGGGGGAGTTGATACGTCTCCAACGTATCTACTTTTCCAAACACTTTTGCCCTTGTTTTGGACTCTAACTTGCATGATTTGAATGGAACTAACTCGGACTGACACTGTTTTCAGCAGAATTGCCATGGTGTTATTTTTATGTAGAAATAAAAGTTCTCGGAATGACCTGAAAATCCACGGGGACACATTTTGGAATTAATAAAAAATATTGGCGAAAGAATCAGCATAAGGGGGCCCACACCCTGTCCACGAGGGGTGCAGGGCGCGCCCACCCCCCTAGGGCGCGCCCCGCTGCCTCGTGGGCCCCCTGGACCTCCAGTGACCTCAACTCCAACTCCATATATTCACGTTCAGGGAGAAAAAAATCAGAGAGAAGGATTCATCGCGTTTTACGATACGGAGCCGCCGCCAAGCCCTAATCTTCCTTGTGAGGGCTGATCTGGAGTCCGTTTGGGGCTCCGGAGAGGGGAATCCGTTGCCATCGTCATCATCAACCATCCTCCATCACCAATTTCATGATTCTCACCATCGTGCGTGAGTAAGCCCATCATAGGCTTGCTGGACGGTGATGGGTTGGATGAGATTTACCATGTAATTGAGTTAGTTTTGTTAGGGTTTGATCCCTAGTATCCATTCTGTTCTAAGATTGATGTTGCTATGACTTTGCCATGCTTAATGCTTGTCACTAGGGCCCGAGTGCCATGCTTTCAGATCTGAACCTATTATGTTTTCATGAATATATGTGAGTTCTTGATCCTATCTTGCAAGTCAATAGTCACCTACTATGTGTTATGATCCGGCAACCCCGAAGTGACAATAATCGGGACCACTCCCGGTGATGACCGTAGTTTGAGGAGTTCATGTATTCACTAAGTGCTAATGCTTTGGTCTGGTACTCTATTAAAAGGAGACCTTAATATCCCTTAGTTTCCAATAGGACCCCGCTGCCACGGGAGGGTAGGATAAAAGATGTCATGCAAGTTCTTTTCCATAAGCACATATGACTATATTTGGAATACATGTCTACATTACATTGATGAACTGGAGCTAGTTCTGTGTCACCCTATGTTATAACTGTTGCATGATCAAATGCATCCAACATAATGATCCATCATTGATCCATTGCCTACGAGCTTTTGACATATTGAACTTTGCTTAGTTACTTCTCCGTTGCCATTGTTACGATTACTGTAAAACTGCTACTGTTACCATTACTATCATACTACTTTGCTATTAAACACTTTGCTACAGATATTAAGTATTTTAGGTGTGGTTGAATTGGCAACTCAGCTGCTAATACTTGAGAATATTCTTTGGCTCCCCTTGTGTCGAATCAATAAATTTGGGTTGAATACTCTACTCTCGAAAACTGTTGCGATCCCCTATACTTGTGCGTTATCATGTACTCATTGAAATTTTTATCAAGCATCTTGATCTATATCTATAGATCTTGATGCCCAATATGTAAGCAACTTCACCGAGGTCTTTCTTTGAAAAGCTCCTTTCAAACTCTCCTTTATGATTTCCAGAAAATTCTACATCATTTTCGATCAACAATATGTCATTCACATATACTTATCAGAAAGGCTGTAGTGCTCCCACTCACTTTCTTGTACCGGCTTCACCGCAAGTCTGTATAAAACTATATGCTTTGATCAACTCATCAAAGCGTATATTCCAACTCCAAGATGCTTACACCAGTACAAAGATGGATCGCTGGAGCTTGCGCATTTTGTTAGCACCTTTAGGATTGACAAAACCTTCTGGTTGGATCATATACAACTCTTTTTTAATAAATCCATTAGGGAATGCAGTTTTGATATCCATTTGCCACGTTTCATAAAATGCGGCAATTGCTAACATGATTTGGACAGACTTGTCAAAAACTTGTCATAAAATCTCATCGTAGTCAACACCTTGAACTTGTCGAAAACCTTTTGCGACAATTCGAGCTTTGTAGATAGTAACACTACCTTCACCGTCTGTCTTCCTCTTGAAGATCCATTTATTTTCTATGGCTCGCTAATCATCGAGCAAGTCAACCAAAGTCCACACTTTGTTCTCATATATAGATCCTATCTCATATTTCATGGCCTCAAGCCATTTATTGGAATCTGGGCTCATCATTGCTTCTTCATAGTTCGTAGGTTCATCATGGTCTAGTAACATGACTTCTAGAATAGGATTACCATACCACTCTAGTGCGGAACGTGCTTTGGTCGACCTTCGAGGTTCAGTAGTAACTTGATCTAAAGTTTCATGATCATTATCATTAGCTTCCTCTCTAGTTGGTGTATGCATCACGGGAACGATTTTCTGTGATGACCTACTTTCCAATTCGAGTGAAGGTACAATTACCTCATCAAGTTCTACTTTCCTCCCACTCACTTCTTTCGAGAGAAACTCCTTCTCTAGAAAGGTTTGATTCTTGGCAACAAAGATCTTGCCTTCGGATCTGTGATAGAAGGTGTACCCAATTGTTTCCTTAGGATATCCTATGAAGACACACTTCTCCAATTTGGGTTCGAGCTTATTAGGCTGAAGCCTTTTGACATAAGCATCGCTACCCCAAACTTTAAGAAACGACGGCTTAGGTTTATTGCCAAACCGCAGTTCATACAGTGTCGTCTCAATGGATTTTGATGGTGCCCTATTTAACGTGAATGCAGTTGTCTGTAATGCATAACCCCAAAACGATAGTGGTAAATCGGTAAGAGACATCATAGATTGCACCATATCTAATAAAGTACGGTTACGACGTTTGGACACACCATTATGTTGTGGTGTTCCAGGTGGCATGAGTTGTAAAACTATTCCACATTGTTTTAAATGAAGGCCAAACTCATAAATCAAATATTCACCTCCACGATCAGATCATAGAAACTTTACTTTCTTGTTACAATGATTCTCCATTTCACTCTGAAATTCTTTGAACTTTTCAAATGTTTTAGACTTTTGTTTCATTAAGTAGATATACCCATATCTGCTTAAATCATCTGTGAAGGTTAGAAAATAATGATACCCGCCGCGTGCCTCAACACTCATTGGACCGCATACATTGGTATGTATTATTTCCAATAAGTCATTGACTCACTCCATTGTTCTGGAGAATGGAGTTTTAGTCATCTTGCCCATGAGGCATGGTTCACAAGTATCAAATGATTCATAATCAAGTGATTCCAAAATCCCATCAACATGGAGTTTCTTCATGCGCTTTACACCAATATGACCTAAACGGCAGTGCAACAAATATGTTGCACTATCATTATATACTTTGCATCTTTTGGCATCAATATTATGAATATGTGTGTCACTACGATCAATATTCAATAAACCATTAACATTGTGTGTATGACCATAGAAGGTTTTATTCATGTAAACAGAACAACAATTATTCTCTGTTTTAAATGAATAATCGTATTGCAATAAACATGATCATATCTTGTTCATGCTCAACGCAAACACCAAATAACATTTATTTAGGTTCAACACTAATCCTGAAAGTATAGGGAGTGTGCGATGATGATCATATCAATCTTGGAACCACTTCCAACACACATCGTCACTACACCTTCAACCAGTCTCCATTTATTCTATAACTCTTGTTTCGAGTTACTAATCTTAGCAACCGAAAATATCAAATACCCAGGGGCTACTACGAGCACTAGTAAGGTACACATCAATAACATGTATATCAAATATACCTTTGTTCAATTTGCCGTCCTTCTTATCCGCCAAATATTTGGGGTAGTTCCGCTTCCAGTGACCATTCCCTTTGCAGTAGAAGCACTCAGTTTCAGGCTTAGGTCCAGCTTTGGGCTTCTTCATGGGAGTGACAAATTGCTTGCCATTCTTCTTGAAGTTCCCTTTCTTTCCCTTTGCCCTTTTTCTTGAAACTAGTGGTCTTATTAAACATCAACACTTGATGCTCTTTCTAGATTTCTACCTTCACCGATTTTAGCATCGTCAAGAGCTCGGAAATCTTTTTCATTCTCCCTTGCACATTATAGTTCATCACGAAGTTCTAGTAGCTTGGTGATAGTGACTAGAGAACTATGTCAATCACTATCTTATCTGGAAGATTAACTCCCACTTGATTCAAGCGATTGTAGTGTCCAGATATTCTGAGCACATGCTCACTAGCTGAGCTATTCTCCTCCATCTTGTAGGCAAAGTACTTGTCAGAGGTCTCATACCTCTCGACACGGGCATGAGTCTGAAATACCAATTTCAGCTCTTGGAACATCTCATATGCCCCGTGGCGTTCAAAATGTCTTTGAAGACCCGATTCTAAACCGTAAAGCATGGTCCAGTAAACTATCAAGTAGTCATCATATTGTGCTTGCCAAATGTTCAAAACGTCTGCATGTGCTCCTGCAATAGGTCTGTCACCTAGCGGTGCATCAAGGACATAATTCTTCTGTGCAGCAATGAGGATAATCCTCAGATCACGGACCCAGTCCGCATCATTGCTACTATCATCTTTCAAGTTAGTTTTCTCTAGGAACATCTCAAAAATATAGGGGAGCTACAATACGAGCTATTGATCTAAAACATAGATATGCAAATACTATCAAGACTAAGTTTATTATAAATCAAAGTTCAGTTAATCAAATTACTTAAGAACTCCCACTTAAGCTGACACCCCTGAAGTCATCTAAGTGTAGCATGATCCAAATCAACTAAACCATGTTCGATCATCACGTGACATGGAGTAGTCATCAATGGCGAACATCTCTATGTTGATCATATCTACTATATGATTCACATTCGACCTTTCGTTCTCTAGTGTTCCGAGGCCATGTCTGTACATGCTAGGCTCGTCAAGTTTAACCCGAGTATTCCACATGTGAAAAACTGGCTTGCACCCGTTGTATGTGAACGTAGAGCCTATCGCACCCGATCATCATGTGGTGTCTCAGCACGATTAACTTTCACAATGGTGCATACTCGGGGAGAACACTTATACCTTGAAATTTTAGTTAAGGGATCATCTTATAATGCTACCATCGTACTAAGCAAAATAAGATGCATAAAGATAAACATCACATGCAATCAAAATATGTGACATGATATGGCCATCATCATCTTGTGCTTTTGATCTCCATCTCCAAAGCAACGTTATGATCTCCATCGTCACCAGCTCGACACCTTGATCTCCATCGTAGCGTCGTGGTCGTATCGCCAACTATTGCTTCTACAACTATCGCTACCGCTTAGTGATAAAGTAAAGCAATTACATGGCATTTGCATTTCATACAATAAAGTGACAACCGTAAGGCTCATGCCAGTTGCCGATAACTTCTACAAAACATGATCATCTCATACAACAACGTATATCACATCATGTCTTGACCATAACACATCACAACATGCCTTGCAAAAACAAGTTAGACGTCCTCTACTTTGTTGTTGCAAGTTTTACATGGCTGCTACGGGCTCCTAGCAAGAACCGTTCTTACCTATGGCACAAAACCACAACGGTGATTTATCAAGTTTTCTGTTTTAACCTTCAACAAGGATCGGCCGCAGTCAAATTCGATTCAACTAAAGTTGGAGAAACAGACACCCGCCAGCCACCTGTATGCAAAACTAGTTGCATGTCTGTCGGTGGAACCGGTATCATGAACGTGGTCATGTAAGGTTGGTCCGGGCTGCTTCATCCAACAATACCACCGAATCAAGATAAGACATTGGTGGTAAGCAGTATGATGATCACCTCCCACAACTCTTTGTGTTCTACTCGTGCATATTATCTATGCATAGACCTGGCTCTGATGCCACTGTTGGGAAACGTAGCATGGAATTTCAAAAAAATTCCTACGCTCACGCAAGATCTATCTAGGAGATGCATAGCAACGTGAGGGTGAGAGTGTGTCCACGTACCCTCGTAGACCGAAAGCGGAAGCATTTGCTTAACACGGTTGATGTAGTCGAACGTCTTCTCGTTTCAACCAGTCAAGTACCGAACGAACGACACCTTCGAGTTTTGCACACGTTCAGTGTGATGACATCCCTCGAGCTCTTCATCTAGAATAGGGTTGAGGGAGTAGATGAGTTCCGTCAGCATGATGGTGTGGTGACGTTGATCATGATGTAATCCATGCAGGGCTTCACCTAAGCACCGCGATAATATGACCGGAGGCGTAAACTGTGGAGGGGGCGCCGCACATGGCTTGGAACAATTGATGTGTGTTGTGGGAGCCCCCTCCCCACATATATAGAGGAGGGAGGGGAGCAGGCTGGCCCTAGGCGCGCCCAAGTAGGAGGAATCCTACTTGGGCTCCTAGTAGGATTTGCCCCCCCCTTTCCTTTTACCGGAGAGGGAAAGGGGGAAGGAGAGAGAAGGGGAGAAGGAAAGGGGGCGCCACCCCTCCCCTAGTGCAATTTGGCCTCCTTCCATGGTGGGGGGCGCGCCACCCCTTGTGGGCTGGTGTGCCTCCCTCCTATGGCCCATATGGCCCATATCTTCCCCCGGGGGGTTCCAGTAATCCCCCGGTACTCCGATATGTACCCGATACACTTCGGAACACTTCCGTTGTGCAAATACTACCTTCCAATATATCAATCTTTACCTCTTGACCATTTCGAGACTCCTCATCATGTCTGTGATCTCATACGGGACTCCGAACAACATTCGGTCACCAAAACACATAACTCATATAATACAAATCCTCATCAAACGTTAAGTGTGCGGACCCTACGGGTTCGAGAACTATGTAGACATGACTGAGATACCTCTCCAGTCAATAACCAATAGCGGAACCTGGATGCTCATATTGGCTCCTACATATTCAATGAAGATATTTATTGATCGAACCGCTATGACAACATACATTATTCCCTTTGTCATCGGTATGTTACTTGCCCGAGATTCCATCGTCGGTACATACCTAGTTCAATCTCATTACCCGCAAGTCTCTTTACTCGTTCCATAATGCATCATCCCATAACTAACTCATTAGTCACATTGCTTTCAAGGCTTCATATGATGTTCATCACTGAGAGGGCCTAGAGATACCTCTCTGATACTCGGAGTCACAAGTCCTAATCTCAATCTTTGCCAAGCCAACAAACACCTTTGAGATACCTGTAGACACTACAAAAAAAAGACACATCCGTGACATTTTGGGCCAAACGATTTTTTTCTGTCATACATATGACACTTCTATGACGATAATTGTGACAAAACCCGGTATCATCATAGATGTGGTGGGCTCCTACTTCTATGACAAAAATCATGACAGATAATGGGCTTTTCGTCCTGGGCGGGCCGGAGACGTAGCTGCATGACATTCTTTGGGCCGTCCATGACAGAAAAAACCGTGGTAGAAGTGAGGGGGAGGAAAATTTCAGGGAGTTGCTGGTTATGGTGGGAGGTCAGGGGTGGAGCGATGCGCGTTTCTCTCGTACGTACGAGCGTGTGTGCGAGGCATTGGCTCTAACTGAACCCGAGCGAGGCGTTGGGCTCAAACTGAACCCGAGCGATTGCACTGCAGGCTACGCGTTACTGAACCCGATCGATCGATCGATGGCTGTTAACTGAACCCAATGGAGCGATTCCTTCGCTACTGCTGCTAACTGAAGCCGATCGATTGGATGAATAGTGAGTGTTGCAGTGGGGTGGGGGGAGGGGTTTGGATGAACAGTGAGCGGTGGCGTTGCCTCTGGATGAACAGGAACCCGTGGTGTGGAGGGCTGGATGAACAGTAGACGGTGGAGGGGTGGCCGTGGAGGGGTGGTTGAATAGGACCCCGTGGTGTGGAGGGCTGGATGAATAGTAGACGATGGAGGGGTGCCCGTGGAGGGATGGTTGAACAGTAGCCGGTGGAGTAGCGCGCGGTGAAGGCTAGATGAACAGGAGCCCGTGGAAGCTGGAGGAGGTCGACGGTAGCCCGTGGAGGCTGGAGGAGGTTGACGGTGGAGATGAACAGTATCCCGTGGAGTCCCGTGTTGAGGTACGCCACACCTCTCCCCCCGTTTCGACCGTAGCGCTCCAACACAAGTCCGTTTCGTTCGTTTTGCGGTACGCCACACCCCTCCCAATGAACAGGACCCCTGTTTTGACCATAGCGCTCCAATACAAGTCCGTTTCCCGTTTTGTGGTACGCCACACCCCTCCCGATCAATAGGACCCCCGTTTCGACCGTAGGAGGTCCATTTCCTCCGTTTTGTAGTACGCCAGGCCCCTCCCGATCAACAGGACCCCGTTTCGAACGTGGCCGGTCGAACACAAGGCCATTTCCTCCGTTGTGCAGTACGCCATGCGTCATTTCCATCGCCTGTTCCGTCCAAGCCCTCCCGATGAAAACGACCATGCATTCCGTTCCGACCCAGCCGGTTGGCTCCCCATGAACACGACGACGATGCTGTTTCTCTGTTCCAACCCAGCCATGTACGTATGCACGATAGGCGTTAGAGACCCTGCCCGTATGTACGTATGTGGCCGTATTTTCTTTCTTGCACCCTCGCCGCTGTACGTACGTGTACATGCTACGTGCGCGCCTCTACTACGACACGTGCTCGTCTCTATATCCACCAGTATATATGTACGTACACGTTCGCGACCAGAATGACAACGGTACGTACGCTTCGACCAGGTGGGTCCCGACTGTCAGGCACTTCCTTGCCTGCAAAGATGTAGCTGGTGGGTCCCAGCAGTCAGGGGGGCGAATCGTTTTGTTTTTTTTGCCCGGACGCACTTCCTTGCGTGCGAAGATGTAGCTGGTGGGTCCCAGCAGTCAGGGGGGCGAATCGTTTTTTTTGCCCGGACGCACTTCCTTGCATGCGTAGATGTAGCTTGTGGGTCCCAGCAGTCAGGGGGGGCGAATCATTTTTTTTGCCCGGACGCACTTCCTTGCGTGCGAAGGTGCAGCTGGTGGGTCCCAACAGTTAGGGGGGAAACGTTTTTTTCGTGAAATACTGTGGCCCGTTCGGTGGGTCCCCACTGTCAGGTGGAGGAATAATTATTTTCCGCGTAATAAGGAGGCACTTCCTTGCTGCGGCCGTGGACCCAGCTGTCAGCCTCTCCACATACAGTCCACGTCCGATGGAAGTCGTTCCTTGACCACGTTGACCACGCCGTGCCGAGAGCACCAGAGCGGTGGACGACGGCGTGACCTAGGAAGGGGACGACGGGGAGCCGGGGAAGACGCGGCAGCGGAAGCCCGCGCGAAGAGGAGTACGAGGGTTCACTGGTTCGGCTGCGGTGTGAGGCTGCCGTCGCCGCAGGGCCTGGCCAGCGGTGGGAATAGTAGGGGGCAGTGAGGCCTCCGCGGCAGCACATCCGACCACGGGAAGCAGGAGCATGCGGCACGACCGGCGCTGCTTTGGGCGGCTGGAGCAAGAAGACCAGAGGTTGAAGAAGCACTACAGCCGTTGGATGGACATCGTACGGTCACTGGAGCTAGAATCGTTTATATTGACTAAGTTGAGAAAGCCCTTCATCCCCGTCAACTTAGTAGGCCCACAAGTCAGCCTCCCACCAAGGTGGGTCCCAGCTAGCAGGGGGGTATTCATTTTTTTGTGCGTAATAAGGAGGCACTTCCGGTGGGTCTGAGCTGACAGCAGGGGGAACATTTTTTCGCGAAATACGGTGGCCCGTTGGGTGGGTCCCAGTAGTCAGGGGCAAACATTTTTTTCGCGAAATACTGGTGGCCCGTCCGGTGGGTCCCTGCTGTCAGGTGGAGGAATAATTATTTTCCGCATAATAAGGAGGCACTTCCTTGCGGCTGCCGTGGACCCAACTGCCAGCCTCTTCACGTATAGTATTCTTCCAATGGAATTCAGTCATTGACCACATTGACCACGCCGCGCCGAGAGCACCATGGCGGTGGACGACGGCGAGGCCTAGGAAGAGGATGACGCGAAGCCGGGGAAGACGCGGCAGTGGATGCCCACGCGGAGAGGAGTACGGGGGTTCACTGGTTCGGCTGCGCTGCCGTCGCTGCAGAATAACAGGGGGTGTGGGTGAGTGGAGTGGAGGGATGGCCTGGCCAGCGGTGGGAGTAGTATGGAGGCGGTGAGGCCTCCGCGGCAGCACAGCCGGCCACGGGAGGCAGGAGCAGGCGGCACGACCGGCGCTGCTTTGGGCGGCTGGAGCAAGAAGACCAGAGGTTGAAGAAGCAATACGGCCGTTGGATGGACATCGTACGGTCACTAGAGCTAGAATCGTTCATATTGACTAAGTTGACAAAGCCCTCCGTCCCCGTCAACTTAGTAGGCCCACAAGTCAGCTTCCCACCAAGGTGAGTCCCAGCTAGCAGGGGGAGTATTCATTTTTTTGTGCGTAATAAAGAGGCACTTCCGGTGGGTCCAAGCTGACAGCGGGGGGAACATTTTTTTGCAAGATACGGTGGCCCGTCCGGTGGGTACCAGCAGTCAGGGGGGAAACGTTTTTTTGTGAAATAAGGTGGCCCGTCCGGCGGGTCCCTGCTGTCAGGTGGAGGAATAATTATTTTGCACGTAATAAGGAGGCACTTCCTTGCGGCCGCCATGGACCCAGCTGTCAGCCTCTCCACGTACAGTACTCTTCCGATGGAAGTCGGTCGTTGACCACGCCGCGCCGAGTGCACCAGTGCGGTGGACGACGGCGACGCCTAGGAAGGGGACGACGCGGAGCCGGGGAAGACGCATCAATGGAAGCCCGCGCGGAGAGGAGTACGAGGGTTCACTGGTTCGGCTGTGGTGTGAGGCTGCCGTCGCCGCAGAATAACAGGGGGTGTGGGTGAGTGGAGGGATGGCCTGGCCAGCGGTAGGAGTAGTATGGGGGCGGTGAGGCCTCCGCGGCAGCACAGCCGACCACGAGAGGCAGGAGCAGGCGACACGACCGGCGCTGCTTTGGGCAGCTGGAGCAAGAAGAGCAGAGGTTGAAGAAGCACTACGGCCGTTGGATGGACATCGTACGGTCACTGAAGCTAGAATCGTTTATATTGACTAAGTTGACAAAGCCCTTGGTACGCTCCAACTTAGTAGGCCCACAGGTCAGCCTCCGAAACGGTGCGCCCTAGATGTCAGGGGGAGGAATCATTTTTTGGGCGGCCGAAGCTAAGAATATCCGAGATCGAAGAAGAAGCAGGCATCCGTTGGATAGACATCCAACGGCAACTGCTGCTAGAACCGTGTGTTGACTATAATAAGTTGACAAAGCCTTGCATACGCGTCAACTTATTTTTTTAGGGGACGCGTCACTTAGTAGGCCCACAAGTGTGTGGCAGAGAACTTATAGCCCATTTGTGTTTTGTAAGAATGTACAACTCGTTTTTGAATTCTAATTGAATTTAGAATAGCCCATTTACAGTTTGTTAAAAGTACAACCCATTTTCTAGCTAGGACAACGATTAATAATTTCAACCAACCGTTCAAGACAGAATTCAATAAAATTTCCCACATTTCGATGGGATCCGAAATATTTTTATCCCGAAATTTCTATTCAGATTAAATATAATTTGTATTACGTAAAAATCCAACGAAACATTGCGCGCGCAACAATGAAAATTTAAGATTTTCAAAACCCATAAATAATATTTTATAAACTAATTCCATGTTTGGTGCATTTTTTTATAGTTACTGCCCAGTTTTTATAATTACATCCCATTTATTATTTTAAAGGCCATTTTCCTGTTAAGCCTAATGCATCCCTCCTAGGAAAGATTTGCAGCACAGCGGGGCGGAGAATAACAAGTTGACCTTGCCTGGGTATTCCTCAAAAAGACGTATAGCTGGGGTAGCCATTTTCATCTTGAAAAAAGTAATATCTGGGCTGGATATCTGGCCTGGGCTAGACGGGCCACAGCCCACCCAGTTAATACCCTGCTCTCCTTTGAACAACAACGAAATCATCACCAAGAAAAACTCTGTAGTGCTCACGCCTCAAAAACACAAATACTGCTCGAGCAGCTTGGTCCCAGCTGTCGGCCGCACCTTGTGCATTCTCTCATTTATATTGACTACATAGGTTGACAATGGTGTGGGACCGTGATGTCAGGAAACCAGGAGAAAGCAAAAAAAATATAGTTGTACATAATAAGGAGGCACTTGCGTACGTACGGCTATGGCCCTAGTGGGTTCCTAGTGTCATCCAGTCAAAATAAAGTCATCTCCTGAATCCTCATGTTCGTTGACCATGTTAACAATGCTCAGCGCCACGGCGAGCGCAACAACTCGAAGGACAACGGAGAGGGCCTCGTGGGCCCTACGGAGGTCTGATACAGCGCCCGCTGCTCATTCAGGAAGCCAGGATCATCGGACACCTATGAGCACCTTCGAGAAACTAAGACGGCATGAAACGGTAAGGCCGCGGTTGGGAGCTCTGGTTTATTTCAAACCTATATTAACATACAAGTGTAATTTACTCGTCATCGGAAGGCCCGAGGTCTGTAAGTAAAATCAGCGGGTTACGCGTGTAATTTGAGAGACCAGTGTATATTTTACGAGCATTGCTATATGGACGACATTACCAGACGATACATGCACGACGTGCGTATCATGCCATCCATGGGCAAGGCTGAAACAACAGCTAACGGCTGGATTAGCAATCGTCCGAGTGTCGTTCAGCGTTTTTATCGTGTGTGAAGTACTTCCGATATTTTACTAGTCGAAATCGACCAACCAAGCGCCTTCGCCCGAGACCATCTGCTTTAATTTACAAGCGTCAGTTTACAAGCGGTTTTGGTTGGAAAACGACGATCCAATCACGGCCTAATATCATGAGTTGGTCGGAAGATCAAATGGTTTCACGTTTAACCTACCCGACATGTCGTATAGGCTATGAATGAAACATCAGACGATGAACTTCTTACGCACGGAAACAACAGAAGAGGATGATCTTAACAAGAAAATCACTGGCATTAGATCGACATGCAAAACAATACGAAGCATTATTCCCAGGAGGCACGGTGAACAGCTCGTGATGCCGCATGCCACAACATTCCAGGCTCAACTTTGCAATCAAACACAAGGCCTGGCATTACATAGACAATATTCAGAACAAACTCTTAACACAGGAATATCTCAGCAGAGTAACTATTTACTTCTAAACTGAACACAGGAATAGGAAAAAACACTCGACGCTGCTCACAGCAAGGGCGTCCCACTCAAAAATATCAAATGCATGTCTTCTGGCTAACATCAATGAGCAAATTTTGACAAGGTTTTCCAATTCCAATATATTAAACTAACGTCTTCTTGCTAACATCAATGAGCAAATTTTGACAAGGTTTTCCAATTCCAATATATTAAACTAACGTCTTCTTGCTAACATCAATGATTAAACTTTGACAAGCTTTTCCCATTCAAAATATGTAATGCCTATGATCGTGTCCTGTCTTAGCTTCTTGTACTTGTTTGGGCACTTTTTGCCCAGGGCACTCCACGTGTTGTTAAATTGCCAATGGTCTCTGCAGACTAGTCATGTCACCGGTGTCTAATAATACTCTGTAAAGCTTCTCGGTCATTCCTTCTGTAATGTACCGCATCTAGTGACTGCTTCTTTCTGCAAAGTGGAACGACCAACTGGACCCAGTAACGCAGCAGTTTGCCTTGGACACATTGGCTCCTTTTGTGCAGTTTAACTAAAATCGAAGTCGGAATAGAACCGAGCTTTAATTTTGATATCCCTGTAAGAAACAATAGGTATAAGGGAAACAATTACTGAGAAATAACAGTTGATGACTTGTCTTAATGGGAACAAAGAAGGAGAGGAGCAATTCTCCATTAGTGTGATTCATTCATATTGACTGAGACATTATCTTAACAATGCCTTGGTTCAACATGTATAAAGAACGACAAAGCAGAAAAGTACCATTCCTAAAACAATGCAACTGATTCATTTTTAAAGAGACATTATCTTAACAATACCTTGGTTAAACATGTAGAAAGAACTACAAAGCAGGATAGTACCATTCCTAACAAGTGTTGCCGTTTTGAACTAAGATTCAGTAGTTAATTAATTCTGAGAGTGGCATTGCTTAATTTTACCAGCGGCATTAGATTAATGAAAAGCATAAACAGTTCCAGGGGAGAGTGGGCGCAACAACAATATGTGCTTCCATCTACTTATAAAGGGGGTGATGCAGAGTTTGTTGTAACAAAGCAACAAGCATCATGTATGGGTTGGTCCCATTTTTGTTCACTACTTAATGGGAGAAGACAGCAACACAATAGCTTCAATTCAACATTTATGTAAAACAGTACCAATACAAGTAGCACAACATCTCAAAGCATACTGCACAATCATGTGGATGAAGGCCTGTACTGACCTTTCATGAGAACACCAGGATAAAATACGAATCTGCTAACACGAATAGGAAATCCAATCTCATTTTGTGCAGTTGCACTGAAATCAAGCAAAGTGTTTCGCATAGCGAAGCAAAATGTCACAATAGCAACAAGTTGAATAGATATCATGTGGTAGAGACCAAGATTTGAAACAACTCGACAGGAACACTAGAAACAAATCTCGATCTCCTTTTGTGCAGTTCCACCAAAATTAAGCAAACTCACCCGTGTGACATTCAAGTTGAACTGCATAAAACACTCTTAAAACATAAGTGTTTCGAGTAGCGAAGTAAAATGTCGCAATAGCAACAAGTTGAATCGATACCCCTGTTTTAACAGAGGCAAAAAAGGAAACAATTACTTGCCGATAAAGAAGGATGAAACAAACGGTGATAGAAAGAAGCATCTAACTTATCTTGGATGGAAAACAAAGTAGGATAGTAGCATTTCTAAAACGGTAGCATTGATTCATATTCACAGAGACACTCTCTTGCAACAACATTCGTTAAAAAATGTAATTTACTTTTAACAGTGGCATTGCTTCAATTTTCCGGCGGCATTCTTAGATTAACAACAGCAAAATAGCTGTATGGGACATGCTAGCACCATGTGCATCCACACGTATAAATGGGTGATGCAGAGTATGTAGCCAAGCAACATATCTGTGTTGGTCCCATATTTGTTCTCTTTGAAATTTTTTCCTATGTGAGGGCAGCAAATCTAGTCCTGCACAAACTGCCCGACACCCCCAGTTTCTTTCCCTTTTCAACAAAGAGATTGGTTCCTTACAAATGTGTGTACTGGGTTACCCCCTTTTCCCCTTTTCGACCAACAAAGCGGCTGGATAGCCAGTCTATACTAGTTTTCCTCCCTCCTTTCCTCATTGAACCACGTCCTAGATTCATGATCCACCCCACCGCACCTTTCTTTCCTCTTTGAACCAAGACCTAGATTCGACTACAGATCGAAAAAGATCCACATGCAGCTAGAGCAATGACGGTTTCAAAGAAACTTATACCCTAGGGTCGTCGGGATGTGGGAAGGCATGGGGCGGGAGGCCGGATCTGCCCACACTACATACAACAACGAGGAAGAAGGGGTCGGTGGCCCTCCCGCACAGGCGCTGGGTGAAAGAGAACAGCATAGCCGGTAGTGGATTGCCTCTGAGGGAGTCCTGGACTAGGGGGTGTCCGGATAGCCGAACTATCATCATCGGCCGGACTCCAAGACTATGAAGATACAAGATTGAAGACTTCGTCCCGTGTCTGGATGGGACTTTCCTTGGCGTGGAAGGCAAGCTTGGCAATATGGATATGTAGATCTCCTACCATTGTAACCGACTCTGTGTAACCCTAGCCCTCTCCGGTGTCTATATAAACCGGAGGGTTTTAGTCCATAGGACGAACAACAATCATACCATAGGCTAGCTTCTAGGGTTTAGCCTCCTTGATCTCGTGGTAGATTCACTCTTGTACTACCCATATCATCAATATCAATCAAGCAGGAGTAGGGTTTTACCTCCATCGAGAGGGCCCGAACCTGGGTAAAAACATCGTGTCCCTTGTCTCCTGTTACCATCCGCCTGGACGCACAGTTCGGGACCCCCTACCCGAGATCCGCCGGTTTTGACACCGACATTGGTGCTTTCATTGAGTTCCTCTGTGTCGTCGCATATAGGCCCGATGGCTCCTTCGATCATCAACAACAACGACGCGGTCCAGGGTGAGACTTTTCTCCCCGGATAGATCTTCGTATTCGGCGGCTTTGCACTGCGGGCCAATTCGCTTGGCCATCTAGAGCAGATCGAAAGCTACGGCCCTGGCCGTCAGGTCAGATTTGGAAGTCTGAACTTCACGGCTGACATCCGCGGAGACTTGATCGTCGATGGATTCGAGCCACAGCCGAGCGCGCCGCACTGTCACGATGGGCATGATTTAGCTCTGCTGCCGGACAGTTCCCTGGAGGCCGCACACGAGTCCGCTCTGACCCTTAATTCAGAGCTGGCTGCGCAGATCAAGGACGGGTGGCTAGACACCGCCTCAGGGGCTGCTACCTCTATGGCGATGGAGCCGAATACTGACCTTGTCCCTTGTGAAGCTCGTGACTCCGAGGTGCCGGACTCCGAGCCTCCCGCGCCCCCACCAATCGAATCCGATTGGGTGCCGATCATGGAGTTCACCGCTGCGGACATCTTTCAACACTCACCCTTCGGCGACATCCTGAATTCGCTAAAGTATCTCTCATTATCAGGAGAGCGCTGGCCGGACTGCGGTTAGGACGGTTGGGATGCGGACGACGAAGAAATTCAAAGCCCACCCACCACCCACTTAGTAGCCACTGTCGACGATCTAACCGACATGCTAGACTTCGACTCCGAAGACATCGACGGTATGGACGATGATGCCGGAGACGACCAAGAACCAGCGCCTACTGGGCACTAGAAAACTACCTCAACTCACGATGTATGCATGGTGGATACACCAAAAGGAAGCGATAACGAGGAACAACGGAACGCGGCAAAGGATAATTCCCCCGAAAAACAGCCAAAACGACGACGCAAGCGCCGCCCAAAGTCCCGTCTCGATAACAACAGCACCTACACCGACCCAGCCGTAGAGCAGGGCGAACCAGTGGACGACGAACATGCCACAAAGCAACCGTCCGAACAAGATGAATTGGACGAGCAACCCATCCCCGGCGAAAACAACAGTCCAGACGATCTCACGCTGGACACATCACCGGAGCATATGAACCTCCATAAAAGGCTCGTCGCCACTGCAAGACGTTTGAAGAAGCAGAAGCGGAAGCTCAAAACAGTGGAAGACGTACTCAGAATGAGATGGAGCAAAGTACTCAAGACCGCAGACAAATACGGCGATAGTCACCAAGCAAAGAGCTACCCAAAGCGCAGGCTGTTGCCTGAATTTGACGAAGAGGCCGTAGAGCCCCCACAGTCAAAGAACAAAGAGACCGCCTGGTCGGATAGACGACCAGATGACAGGCCAAGAGCGGCAAGCGGCACCGCACACAAGACGGCACACGATCCACATAAGGATCCTCGCAAAAAGGATGGCCCGGTCAGATCCATCTACGGGCCAAGAAAGAAGACTCCAGGGAGCAACACAACACGTCGAGTGTTCGAAAATAACGGTACACCTAAATACAGGGGCGCCGCACACCCCCTATGTTTCACCGATGAGGTAATGGATCATGAATTTCCAGCGGGATTCAAACCCGTAAACATAGAGGCATATGACGGAACAACAGACCCCGGAGTCTGGATTGAGGATTATATCCTACATATACATATGGCTAGAGGAGATGATCTCCATGCCATAAAATACCTACCCCTCAAGCTCAAAGGGCCAGCTCGGCATTGGCTCAAAAGCCACCTAGAAAATACCATCGGAAGTTGGGAAGAGCTCGAGGATGTGTTTCGAGCAAATTTTCAGGGGACTTATGTCCACCCTCCGGATGCAGACGACTTAAGTAACATAACTCAATAGCCCGGAGAGTCAGCACGCAAATTCTAGAATAGGTTCCTTACCAAAAATAACCAAATAGTCGACTGTCCGGACGCCGAAGCCTTACCAGCCTTTAAACATAACGTCCGAGACGAATGGCTCGCCAGACACCTCGGCCAGGAAAAACCAAGAACAATGGCCGCGCTAACAAGCCTCATGACCCGCTTTTGCGCGGGGGAAGATAGCTGGCTGGCAAGATGCAGCACCAGCGACCCGAGTACATCCGAGGTCAGGGATGGAAATGGGAAATCACGACGCAGAAAAGATCAGCACCGGTATAAGGAAAATGGCCCAAAGTGCACGGCGGTCCACGCCGGGTTCAAAAGCTCTCGGCCAAACAACAAAATGCTGCCTCTTAAGGACAACAATGACGAGCTATCCAACCTAAACAAAATCTTGGATAGGATATGCCAAATCCACAGTACCCCCGGGAAGCCTACAAACCATATCCAAAGAGATTGTTGGGTCTTCAAGCAGTCCGGCTGACTTAACGCCGAACACAAGGGGCTCGACACACCAAGCAAAGACGATGACGAACCCTAGAAGCAAAGCACCGGAAAACAGAAGACTTTCCCACAAGAAGTCAAAACAGTGAACTCACTTCATGTGATAACAAGGAAAAATAATGCGGCACCTACTAAAACACGCGCCGCACGGTCCACCCCAGCGGAGTCCCAAAATTGGATGTCAAAGCCAATTACTTTGGATCATCAGGATTACTCCAGAAGTATTAGAAACGTAGGAGGGACTGCTTTGATATTGGATCCCATAATCGATGGACTACAATTCACACAAGTCCTAATGGATGGCGGCAGTGATATAAACCTGCTATACCAGGACACCATCCGCAGAATGGGGATAGACCCTACCAAAATTCGCAATAGCAGCACTTCCTTTAAAGGAGTGATGCCACGCCCTTATGCCAATTGTACGGGCTCTTTACTACTAGAAGTTGTGTTCGGATCACCCGAAAACTTCCGTCGCGAAAAGCTAATCTTCCATATCGCCCCATTTAAAAGTAGCCATCAAGCACTATTGGGACGCGAAGCTTTCGCCCGCTTTAACGCAATATCGCATTACGCGTCTCTTACACTTAAAATGCCCAGTCCACGAGGCATCATCTCATTAAAAGGTAACTTCAAGTGTTCCTCGACCATGGAAGAACGTGAGACTGCATTGACAGCCACGCACTAATCCGGTCTTGCTGATCAAAGCCTGTAAAAACAGGTCATTCAAGACCCCGAACACGGTTAGGCGAGTCCGGCATAAATAAACAAGGGGCTTCCTAGCCGCATACCTCTTTACAAGGGGCTGCACGCATGAACAATGAGAGCCAATAAAGCTCAACTTTATTCATCTTTCAAATCATACTCTGTTTTAAATACATTTTTTGCACGATATTTTTCCAAACTAAGTTCTTCTCTTTTACAGATGAACCACGTGCTACACCCGTCCAGGATACAGCACAACGGAGACACAGGCGCAGACGTGCAGCAGGGACCCGTTGTAAGGATTCTTTTCAGATTAAAACCCTGCGTAAACCTTTTTTTACTGTCTCTTGTTGATACACATCCCCTGGTTTCCTGCTATAACCGAGGAGGAGGCTGGCGTTTTGGCATCGGCCGCGTCAGAAGTTTTCGCCCGTACCTGGACACTAGGGGCTTAGGGCATTGTTTTGCCCGTTATCATAAAGACCGAATACCTCAAGGAGTGTTCGGCGTCTCGAGTTAGGCCTTATATGCATCAGCTCCGAATCATGTCTTTGGTCAAATGTTGGGTTTGCCCGGCTCCTGTGTTTTGCTGCCTTACGTTCCGCTCTATCGGCTAACGCGGCACCAGGAGAACTACTGCGATTGTGCCCCGGTTCGGCCGGGCGAGCACCTCAGTAGAGAAAGCCAAAAACTGACTATCATGATATAGCGAGAGAATGGTCAACCACTCGATCGACTAATGGAATGTTTAGAATTCCTCCGCTTTGACGAAGGACCGCTTCCCGGTTAGGCACACACGCGCCCCGAGTTCGGAGAGCGCGGTGCCCCTAGGGGCTATATAGTAGCCCCACCATCGAGCTCCTATGGCTAAGTGAAAGTGATAAAGCATTATAGTCCGGTTGCCTAGTTTGCTATGCTATCACCTCCTTCAAAGGACCAAGACGTTGGATTAAGTGTGAAAATGCGCTTTTTTGCAAACACCCCCGCACCATGTGCGTGGGGGCTGAAGCCAAAGACTGCCATCTTTCAGGTTATATACACATATACATTAACGGCCGCACAGGAGATATTTCAATACTTGAACGCACAAGTATAAAAAGCCGTTACATTATAAATATGGTTTCACAAATCATACATGTCATTTGAACATAACATTTTTCGAGCACTGTGACTCTATTAAACGAGCGCCCTGCAGGACTTCCTCAAAATAGTGCTCGGCGGGTAATCGGCTTCTGTCCGAACCCCGGGATGCAACATCGGTGGCATCCATCTCCGCCCAGTATGTTTTGACACGGGCGAGAGCCATCCGTGCACCCTCTATGCATGCCGACCGCTTCATCGCCTTGATATGCGGCACCGCCCCAAGGAATTTCTGCAATAAGCCAAAATAACTCTTCGGCTTGGGCCTTTCCGGCCACAGATGAGCCACCACATCCGTCATGGCAAATCCGGACGATCTATTCAGCTCAGGACACTCAGCCAACCGATCGATTAATGGAAGTGGACGCTCCAGACTATGGAATTGAGACCAAAAAAGCTCTTCCATTTCGTGATCCTTCTGGCTTCGGAAGTGCATGACTGCGTCCGCCGCACTCGCCACCAAATTCAGATAAGGATCCTCCGCACCCCACAACTGGCCCAACTGAGCATACTTCGGATCCGTGAACTTCCTACGCAGCAGAAAGGGCTTTCCAGCCGCAATGTCTTTGGCCTGACGCAGTTCCTCCTTTATAGCCCGCATTGCAGAACGGGCATCCTTGGCTTCGGCGGTGGCCTTCTTCAGGTCCTCTTGGTCCGCTTGGCGTTCTCTTTCAAGAACCTCATAGCGGTCGGTAGCATCTTTCAGTTTCACGGCCATTCCGGCCATCTCCTCCCTGCTTCGGCAGTGAGCAGCCTTTTCGGCTTTTAGCTCCTCAGCTGCCTTCGAGGAAACCGCATCACTTTTTCTGGCTTGCTCCTTGGCTCGAGAAAGCTCTGCCTGAAGGTCCTCCATAGCAGCAGCGCCATCTGCATCAAGCATACATGTTGTAAGGTGTGGGCATCAGCTCCCTTACCAGGTGACCACGGAGAAACCACCTACCTTGTGACTCGTCAAGTCGTTTATTGACCAGCGCGATGTCCGCATCCGCAACGTCGAGTTGCCGCTTCAGTTCGGCAACTCTATCAGTCCGGCTGGCCACCGAACATTCTGCCACCTGCATAGGAAAGGCGACATTTTATAACTGAGATTATGATCCTCGGCACGCTGTCGCTTTCGACAACATACCGAGTCTCAGGGGCTACTATCTATGCAGGGCGCACTCTATATGCGAAACTGTCAAAAGGTATGTCATTTTTTGCGTACCTCAAACCCCGTCAGTAAACTTCTGACGGCCTCATGCAACCCACTCTCAGCGGATGAGATCCTTTCAATCACCGTACTCATTAATGTACGGTGATCTTCTGAGATTGACGCCCTCTCGAGCAGATCCTTCAGCTCCACCGGCCGTACACCAGTGGGTGCCGAACTCCCCGGCCCCACCGGACTCGAGGAGACCCTCCGTGACGACACCTCAGGGTCGTCTGCCCCACCTGACGGTGCGGCAGATGGAGGCGTTTCGCTCTCCATCATCTCTGGACGAAGGTCCCCCGAAGATGAGCTCTGCTGAGAAGGGCTAAGATCCGAACTACAAGGTAAGAACTTCGGTTATCCTGAGAAATAAAATAGGGATGTCCCTTATTACAAAACTCCCCTTTTTCTACTTACGGCTCGCTGGAGGGCTGATTCCTTTGGGGAGACAGTGCGGCCGGGACTCCTCCCGGCACAGGACCTTCCGGTGCAGATTTCTTCCCCCGCTTTGAGGCCTTAGCCTTTGGGTCTTCGGAAGCGGTCCTCTTCTCCCCCTGGAGGGAGGGATTCTTGATTCCCCCCTTATTGAGAGCCTCCTTAGCAGAGGCGGTAGTATCCCTATTCCCCCCTTCGCCCTCCTCCGAAGGTGCAACCTCCAACATCTTGACTAACATGGGATCCGGCGTGGTCTCAGGGAGGGGGGCCGGACACCGTATCAGTTTTGCTTGCGCTATCCACTCCTGTTCAAAGGATAGCTGGTTAAAGGGCAAATCCATGATAAATAAATGGACGGTATGTCCAGACACAGGACTACTTGAGTATCCGGGCGATTGCAGCTTAGGCCGGCGTCCTCGGTCAAGTCCGGACACATCTCTTGTGATCCGAAGAACAGTTTATACATCTCCACGGGTGTCGTACCCATGAAGTGTTAAAGAGCTCGCGGTTCCTCCGGATTGAATTCCCACAGGCGGAGGGGGCGATGTTTGCAGGGCAGAAGACGCTGAATCAGCATAACCTGCGTCACTATGACTAGATTGATCTCCCTCTTTTGGAGGTCTCGAATCCGGCCCTGCAATATGGGTACATCCTTGGACGACCCCCAGTCAAGCCCTTTGTTGACCCATGACGTCAGCCATTATGGAGGGCCCGAGCGAAAGGCGGGCGGCGGCCTCTGCCTGCTGCCCCTAGGAGCGGTTATATAGAACCACTCCTGTTGCCACAAGCCGAGCTCCTCCTGAAAAGAGCCCTCGGGCCATGGAGCATCGGCCCTCTTGCTTATAACCGCCCCTCCGCACTCTGCCTGTCGCCCCTCGATCATCTTCGGCTCCAAGTTGAAGATCTTGAGCCACAAACCGAAGTGAGGGGTAGTGCGGAGGAAGGCTTCACAGACAACAATAAACGATGAGACGTGGAGGATGGACTCCGGAGCCAAGTCATGGAATTCCAGCCCATAGTAAAACATGAGCCCTCTCACGAAGGGGTCCATCGGGAAGCCTAAACCCTGACGGAGGTGAGACACGAACACGACACTCTCACCAGGCTCGGGAGTGGGAATGACTTGCCCTTGGGTAGGCAACCTATGCGAAATCTCGTAGGTTAAGTACCTAGCGTCTCTCAGCTTTAGCACATCTTCTTCCGTGACGGAAGAGGGCATCCACCGGCCCTGTAGGTCGGAGCCGGACATTGTTGAAGGTCCGAAGCGCCCGAATCTGGAGCCTTGGGTGTTGGAACTCGGGGCGAGGGGCGGATTCAATTGAGGATTGAAGAAAAGGAACGGTCCTTGGTCTCATTATAAAGAGGGAGAATACCAAGGGACGTCCCCGTGACCGTTTGGACTCGCCTTTGATGGAGGGGGCATGGCAACGGGCGCGGTTGGGTTACCCACGTCCGTATTGATGAGAATCCCGGAATAAGGGGACACGATCTCTGCTTCGACAAGACGTGCCAAGGAAACCGCTTCGCTAAACACGCTGAGGTGGTATAATAAAAACGATTCGAGTAAAAGCTTGGTTGTGGTGTGACGTCACGCCACAAAATACGTGGGCAGATTGAACTTGTGTAAATATTATTCTCTCTACGGTGGTATGTGGAATTTATTTTGCAGAGCCGAACACTATCCTGGTGTTCACAATCTTCTATGAATTATTCGGAGGAGGAACCCGCCTTGCAATGCCGAAGACAATATGCGCGCCGGACTCATCGTCATTGAAGCCTGGTTCAGGGGCTACTGAGGGAGTCCTGGACTAGGGGGTGTCCGGATAGCCGAACTATCATCATCGGTCGGACTCCAAGACTATGAAGATACAAGAGTGAAGACTTCGTCCCGTGTCCGGATGAGACTTTCCTTGGTGTGGAAGGCAAGCTTGGCAATACGGATATGTAGATCTCCTACCATTGTAACCGACTCTGTGTAACCCTAGCCCTCTCCGATGTCTATATAAACCGAAGGGTTTTAGTCCATAGGACGAACAACAATCATACCATAGGCTAGCTTCTAGGGTTTAGCCTCCTTGATCTCGTGGTAGATCCACTCTTGTACTACCCATATCATCAATATCAATCAAGCAGGAGTAGGGTTTTACCTCCATCGAGAGGGCCCGAACCTGGGTAAAAACATCGTGTCCCTTGTCTCCTGTTACCATCCGCCTGGACGCACAGTTCGGGACCCCCTACCCGAGATCCGCCGGTTTTGACACCGACAACCTCCCTCGCCGAAGGCGATAGAGTTAACGCTGCACCTCCTCCCCTTCCCGGTGCGACGGGATACGGACACCTCCTTCACCAGCTGTGAGGGGGAGAGAGACAAGAGGCCAATGCAGTCTTGTTTAGATCTGGTGAAGAGAGGGTGAGAGACTGTGAATATAGCAAACCCTAGCAAATGAACACTGAGCCTCCAACGTGTAACATATATGTATTTCGGCGAGCGTGTGGAGAGTGCAAACCCTAGCAAACAGGCGCTGAGGCTCCTGCTTATATATATAGTACTAATGTAGTACGGACTGAGCTCTGGTGCCTTCACTCCATCTTGGCTGTATGACAGGTGAGCCAGCTACATTTTGGGCCCACCTGTCATAAACCCAAAGGCAGGTGCACTAAGTTAATGAAGCTGCGTCCATATAGTACTCTCGTGTGTATACGACTAATATATAGTGGAGTGGTTTTCTTATTCTCTCCATAACAAACGTTTTAAATTGTGTATGTACGAAACGAAACTCTTTATTTAATGTATAGAGGGAGTGCTACTTCCAATGAACTAACGATCCACGCCCACGCGTCCTGGTCGCACTTCCTGTCCTTCACGTGTGGTACACTACCCTCCCTTAAGTGAACAACCACACATGCGCCAAATTATCGGAAACGTGTGAGAGTGTGTACAAATAAAGAATTTTAATTTCAATTATCGGAAAGGTTTGAGAGTATTACAAAGTTCGACTTCAGTCAAATCTAATATGCGGAGTAAATAAAAATGGAGGGCTACTACGTCCATCCGGGTTTTATGTCCACACCATTTTTTAAATCAAAGTTAATAGCTGGACAAATAAAATTACAGGGGAGCTGGAGAAAAAGTTGTGAGAAGGCTTAGAAATCAATACAAAACTTATGCTCTTAGTACCAATGTCGATCCTTGTTCGAGGAAACATCTGGTTCATAGCCAATTGTGTGATAAAATTGCACCAATGTGAAAGACGACTGCGTCTCCAACGCAACCAAGGTGAACTGACAAGGATGTCATCTTTGTGCGTAACAAGCAATGAACACTGATGGAAGACAGCTTGTTTTTCATTGAAAATCGATCAGCTTCACCAGCCGACACAACCATGAGGCGTGACCATGAGCATCGATAGGTCATCATGGTGATGCATCATCCATTTGGCATCAAGTTTGGGTGAGGCACCTATGAAGTTCGACAAATCCTCACTATGGTCTGTTTCTTCTCAGTAATCAAGCTCGAGGAAGGAAGAACCACGTGGCAGAGGACAGTCAGTCAGAACAACAATGGCCATCCAATTTTGTGCAGTTCCACTAAAATTGAGGAAGACATGCCCGGGTATGGAGACACGCATCGCTGTTTCCAAAAATATAAAAAAGGGTTAATGAAAAGTACACCAACAAACAAAAGCATCATAATTATATCTTGATGGGAACTAAACCAGGATACCCGAGAAAAACAACATTTCTTCATTTAACCAGTGATAGTACTACCACCATATGGACAATGACCACACAACCACCATGTACTTTTTGTCGAAACAACATGTATACCTCCACCGAGGCATAAATCAGGACAACTTTTCGAGTGGCATTTCCTCTATAATAGTACTAGTAGGTGATGTTGGACCATCTGACGAACCCTAGCTACTATGCATGGGGAGCTGGGGAGTAGTCGCATAGAAGAAAACCCACACGCAGCAACCTGGGGAGCTGGACCAGTACAAGAAGTTATACCTCAGGTGGGCATGATGTCATTTAGGCGGGCGGGCGGGATCTGCCCACACGACGGCAGCGAACAAGGGCGCGGAGGATCTTCGTCTGCGCCAGCGCCGGCTCTGAGAGGACGGTGCGCATCGGCTCCCCCCGTCGACGATGGCGACAACATCAATGCTGCACCTCCTCACCTCCCGCAGCGGACGAGATTCGGCCGGATCTGTGACCACCGGTGAGGAGAGAGATAGACTGGACACGGTCATCTTGTTTTGATATGGAGAGGGTGAGAGAGCGAGACGCGAGAAACTCTATCAAACAAGAGGCTATAATGGAGTAAAAAAATATCTCCATAGCAGTGGTTTTAAATAGAATACCCGCGTTCCCGGAAAAAAGAAACGAAAACTAGCGGACAATTTTTTAAGGGTCTGTCCAGGACACATCTAGATGTGACATAGTTATGTCACATCTAAGTTGATGTCCACTCTGTTTGTGGTCTATTTTTTGTCCTAGTTTTTTTGTTTCTTGTTGCTACATTATATACTTGTGGGAGCTTAGATGTGATATCCTTAAATAACACCTAGATGTGAATTGGACAAACTGATTTTCTAACGTACCAAGAAAGAAAACTCGATCAAAAACACGCCCCCACTTCCAGGTCGCGAGAGTCGTCGCGCACACACACATAGACATAGACATGCATATCCGTGTTTACGTAAAATTCCATTTCCATCTCCATATCCAATCATATTTGTCCAACTGTCACATTATTTATGTTGTTAATTATATACGCAGCAATATTAACGTACATCATCTCTTGTTTGCGCACGTCCGGACCGCTACCATGGCCGGTCCTGACCAACCCGAACCCTCTTCATCACCCGCGCGTGCTTCCCGCCTGAAACGGTCAGTGCCGCATTCATGCCCGGCCAGAGCGGACGCGACCTCTCACTGGCGCCGGCATTGAAGCGGCGCGCCGCCCGAGAGAGCGTCGCCCGCACCGCTTCCGAGTGCACACGGCTGCTCCGCGTTCAAAGGTCGCAATAGCCGGCTACAACATGCATGTAAAAAGTTTTTGGGAGTCCGTGCTACAGCTAGCTGTCCTCCCCTAACTCGTCAATCTCTTCCAGTAGTGCTAGTAGTACTCCATGGCGCGATCCATCGACAAGCAGGCGGGAAAGTTATCGTATACTCGGTTTGCGGTGAGTGGCATGTCGAGCGACCGTGTGGGGTCGAGCCGTGGAGGAGGGTGAGACATGAACACGACAGACATGATTTACTGTGTGATTTGACTGCTCCTTAGTGGCCCCTACACGTACTCCCCCCTACGTGTATGCAACAGTCACACGTACACATGGACGCAAAAACGTGCGCGACACCCTAATGCATGCATGTTCGAGCACACGACGGAACACACACGGTCACGCTAAGTGCTCAACCTACACGTGCATGCACACACATACTCAGTCAGGGTGAGCTAGTGATCATATAAACACCGGAAAAATATATATATTGAGCGCAATGAGCGTATTATAAAGTCCACTGACCGTATTTTTACAAATATACAGTGACAGACAGTGTATTTATCTCATTTGAAATAAATCCATATTAACCGGAGAGGAGGCAGTATGGACCAGCATTACTTGCGCGCGGTGGCTCGCAGGACAAGGAGAAACTTTTGACTAATGCAAGCTCTCCCTCGCTCAGGCAGTGGACGTGCAACAGTTAATTCGGTGTCAGATTGCCAGAAGCATACACTATACTACTAGTGCTACTATTGTTCGACTTCCCGAATAGGCGAATAGCCAAGCGCAAAGTTTACTAATATAGTCTATAAAGGTACGTACTATACTAGTACTAGGAACCGGATGGAGGAGCGTCTGCACTCTTATTATAATTTTAAAATGTGATAAAGCAATCTTCAACACATTTGGTTATCTTCGAGGGTTCTCGCATGTGATAATGGAAGTTGATTGCATGGAACACTCGCCACAATTCTCGCTTAATTCTGGCTCATATCCTGTTACAAATAGTAGCGCTCGGTAATATTTCCTCTTTTTTTGTTATTCAGCATGTAAACAGGTCAACAAACCTTGCGGCGCATCTTCTTGCGAACCGTGCTTGCTGCACTTTGAATGTGGCCGAGAGCTGGCTTGATGAAACACCTTGCTTCCTACTTCTTTTTTTGCGGGGTACCTCGCATCCTAGTGACCAGTGTCTTGGCTGATCGTCCTAAGAATTCTTATATATATGAATAAAGCTCTCTCATTTACCCGCAAAAAGTATTGAGCCATATTAACCGGAAAGGAGGGAGTATGGACTAGCACTACTTTTTGGTGTGTCCCGTCAACTCGCAGAATGAGGAGAAGCTTGCAGGACAAGGTGAAGCTCGCTTACGCCTTTTGACTAATGCAACCTACCCTCGATGGACATGCATCAGTCCATTCGGTGTCAGATTGTCAGAGGCATACACTGTAGTACCCAACATGCGGAGTACCATCATTGTTCGACTTCACGAAGAGGCGAAGAGCCAAGCGCAGTAGTACGAGTAGTAGTACTACTAGAACCGCATGGTGGAGCATTTGTACTCTTATTTCTTTTTATCTCTGATAAAGTACACGTTTATTCTGGAGAAGGGCGGAAAACGGCAGCCCAACATGCAGTGGCGGAGCTTGAAACCAAAAATTGGGCGGGCCGGGCAGGCCAATCTGAAGCGAATTTCTCTTGAGCTGGCCATCACTTCATGCAAAGTGCGAGTGTTTTGCTCTTAGGCTGGGTGGGCCATGGCCACCTTTTGCCCTCACGTAGCTCCGCCACTGCCAACATGTAATGAATGATATCGATCAACCAACCATGCTCAAATATATCTTGGCCTCCATGCGAACCCGTCTGTGTGTTCTCACTCCTCATCTCTCTCAAGGAACGGAGGGTTGGCTCTTTGCCGTCAATTGAGATCGGTTTGCTCACACTCCTGTCCCACATGTCAGTGATATGCCAAGAGGAGGTGCGTTGACCGACTGGCCATACGCGTACTTGGTTTTGAACCTTCATACTACTCCTCCCTCCGTCACAGTTTACAGGGCGCGCTTCATTATGATGCATTTCTCTCAATGCATTTCCACCACCAGATAGACTTTAGACGCGTTTGGTTTAATGATCAATTAATTAGGGCATGGTAACCGCAATCAAGTCCACAATTTTCTCTCCATGTAACTACGGAATGGAGTAAGTGCATGCATGTGTGTACCCGGGGTGGAAGCACTGCATGCATGTGTGTACGCATTATTCCCTCTACTAGTAATAGACGCCGTGCTATAACTACCAATGCTATTTTTCAAGCCGATCGCTAGTCGCCTTGGTCCCACAGATCTTTTTTCTTTTTTCTGAAGCGCGCTGTATAAACAGTGACGGATGGAGTAGTATGAGCGGATTCAAAGAAGAGCGTATTGATGGTTGCTTCTTCAGAGCAACTTACAGTGGGAAAGGTGGGGCTTACGATTTGACTGCTCATTACTCACTATTAATGCGGCGCAACGACCGGGCTGAGTCTCCCATGCGGTTGTGCACTACTCCCTCAGTTCTTAAATATACTCCAGAGTATATTTGTCTTTCTAGAGATTTCAACGAGTGACTACTCAAATATTTGTCTTTTTAGAGATTTCAAATGGACTGGCACATACAGATGTATATACATATTTTAGAGTGTAGATTCTCTCATTTTGCTCCGTATGTAGTCACTTGTTGAAATCTCTAGAAAGACGAATAGAATATTTAGGAATGGAGGCAGTACACATACAAAGCAAAATAAGTGAATCTACACTCTAAAATATGCCCGTTTGAAATTTGTAAAAAGACAAATATTTAGGAATGAAGGAGTATAATTTTGTGCATGGCACATGGACCCGGATGATGAAGAGGCTTTTGGCAATGCTATCAAGCTTCCATCATTTGTTTACATAATTGACGTACTATACAAATAATTTTCTAGCGAGACATGAAATTGTACAATGGTGTGAGCTTTCAGCTTCTGTTTCGCGTGTCTTGCCATCGATGCTCTTTCGGAAACAATAAAAAACTAACTTCCTTGCTAATGCATGTCAATTATTAGCAGATCAGAGCTAATAATTACATCACAACTGAAGACAAAGTTGTGAGAAGGTGTTAAATTAAAATTGATCCATGCTTTCATTGACAGCAACGCCCCCCCCAGCTGTGTCTAAATCAACAAGGCATGTTGGGAAAAAAAGTAGTTGTCTGGAGCATGCAGCATTCCGATCATTTTGTGTAGTTCCACTAAAATAGAGCTGAGCGTCCCTGTTGCAAAGATATTAAGTGGGATTACGATAATAGAGGACTGCTGATGAAACAATAAACACATAAATAGAAGCCGGTCACCTTTGCAGTCTCTTTAAAGACTAACTAGTTGGAGAAGATTAGGCTCGGAGTTGGATGAGGAGGATAGAGCAAAACCAATCTCCCTTTGTGCAGTTGCACTGAAATGTAGAGACGTTGCCCATGTGATATTTTAGTACAACTGCACAAAACACTCTTAAGAAAAAAGTGATTTGTGCAGTTCACCAAAAGGTCGCAATAGCAACGAGGTGAAATGGATAGCCCTGTTTGCAAAAAAGAGGTAGAAAGGAAACAACTACTGGCCAATAACAGTTGATGACACATGCGACGACAAAAAAGAAGCATATTCCTTGCCCTAAGGGAAGATAACAACACGGTTGTGTTTGTCTAAAATGGTGTGAGAACGAGAATGCAATATGGAAAGTACGCTGGACGAGCTACGTTTTGGGCAAAGAACTATGGAAGATCCACATGCAGCGACGTGGGAAGACGGGCAGTGGAGCAAGGCCAGAGGGGATACCTGGAGGTCGTCGGGATGTAACTAAGTGAGTAGTGGCGGGCGGAATCTGTGAGCAGGTGGCGTAGGCCCTGCCACGCCGGAGCTTGGTCAGAGAGAACGGTGTGTACCGTAGATCGGGACGTGCTGCCTCGCCGCCATCGAACAGAGAAATGATGCACTTCCTCCCTTTCCCCCGGCGGACGGGATGCGACCGGATCAGTGACCAATGGTGGGAGAGAGAGGCCACCACACTCCCTTTCCCCTGGCGGACGGGATGCGGCCGGATCAGTGATCAACGGTGAGAGAGAGAGAGAGAGAGAGAGGCCACCACAGCCTTGTGTGAGATACTCTGAAGAGCGACAAACCAGGCACGCAAGGCTCCGTTGTATATAGTGAGCGGACTACCTTTTTCTCCATAAAAATTGTTTTATATTATGTGTATGTGCCATTGAGCGCTATAACTTTATTTAAAAATAACGCGACAACGCGTCAAGTCGAACTTTGTTCCGTGCAGGCATGGTACACGACCTCCCTAGGTAAACAACCGCTATAGGCGTTCAAATTAGCACGTGGGCCGCCATTTCGTAAAGAAATGAGCCCTATCGTGTACCCGCGCGGGTGTGGCTGGGCACGAAGCGTGAGTACGTGCACGGTGCACCTATTCTCTTCTTGTATACTTACACCACCTACGTGGGGTTGTGTGAGAGAGATACAAACCTAGAGAGATATAGTGTGTGGGTTCTTGAGAGTTTTTTTTTTGGGGGGGGGGGGGGTTCAACCAAAAAATGTAACATATGCAATGTGTGTGAAATAGAGTCCTGGATATAACATATATATAGAGGGGGCGATCCATGAGAAGAGAGTGGAGGTATCACCGGCTTGAGGTGTCCATAGACTCGAAAAGAGGGATGATGTGTGTGTGTGTGTGCGCGCGATCGATAAAGAGTGCCATCGAATTTGTGTGTGCCCACATCAAAGATATAGAGTGGCTGGCCTACTGGAACATGAGAGGGGACATGTGCAGTTTGTCTCTGTGGCATGGATACCTACCTGCAGCGCTCGACTATTGGTGTGTTGTGGGGGAAGAGGGAGGCCCAATTAACTATAGAGGTACAATGGCTGGTATATGTGTGGAGGAGGAGAGAGGCCTACCTCATGTATTAAGGAGATCGATCTGCTTCATGTATTAAGGGAGATCGATCGGCATCCATGCATATGTGCATGAGAGGAATAAGGTTGGGAGAGAGATAGAGCTAGAGTGTTGGAGGGGGTGGTAGTGGAGTTGCTTCTAACAAATGGTGGGATAGGCTTGCTAGACAAACGGAGGGCACGCCCGCAATATCAATAAGAGAGATGGTTGCTTGTTGTCTGTGCATGTGTGTGTGAGAGACGGGTCAGGAGGCATGCACGAATGATGAGGGGGGACGATGTGGCTGTGGTAAGCAGACATAACTACATAGGAAGATCAATCGCCCTTTGTTAGAGAAAGGAGAGACATAACTTGTGAGGTACGTCGATCGATGGGGGGGGGTAGTTAAAGTTGATCCAGGTATATGTTGGGAGATCGATCGGTATACATGCATGTGTGTGTTAGAAGCAAACGAGGCATGAGGAGAAGGATAGAGATAGAGGGATGCATGTAGGAGGTGGTACGAGAGGCATACTATATCGAACGGGGAGGAGTGTGCGAGTACGAGAATGATGAAAAGAGTGGTGGGAGTGAGGCATGGACAGTGACAAGAGAAGAGGGGAAGCTTGTGTTTGTGCTAGGCACACCTGGCTAGAGAGGCATATCGATCGATGTGTGCCGTAAAGAAGGAGCTGGGGGGCCTACACACACCATGGGTGAACGACCTAAAGTGAAAAGACGAATTTGCGCGATGGAGCTAGAGAATGCTGAGGGAGGGTGAGAGGGATGTGGGCGTGTGCATGCACAAGAGAAAGTTAGCGCTAGCTACAAAGATAAGAGGGTTGTGTGGGTGTAAAAGACGAATAGAGATCATATATACTTCATTATAAAAAGCGAATTCGGATATTTGAAGAATTTATCATAGTGTTTTAAACCGACGTATGTGTGAATATATATAATGGTGATACACATGGTGTGTTTATGAACATGTTATACTACATTTAATATATTTTATCTCTACTCTTATAAAAAACGGAGTTGTTGATGATGGTGTGCCTGCCATCCTGCATTATAGGCCGCCCGATTTATATCTGGCGGATAGCAAGGAAACTATGATGGTTGAAGTTGGCAACAATCATGATTGTAGATTCTTATTGAAATAGAGAAACGAATTCAAATTTAGTTCGAATTGCAGCGGTAGTATAGACATTTGGAATGCACTAAAATGTTGGTATGAGTAGGTTACATGCATTATACAGCAAAGCAAAAAAAATTAATCAGACATAACATGGATTCATACTCCCTCCTTCCATCTATATAGGGCGTAATGAGATTTTTAAGACCGCCTTTGATTATTGACAAGATTAATAGTACATGACATGCACAATGTGAAAATTATATCATTGAAAGAACCTTTCACAGACGAAGTTAACGGTGTGCTTTGTGTAAGTTGCATGTCATATATCATTGCTCTAATATTTGGTCAAAGTTAGCATCGAAAAACGCATTAGGCCCTATATAGATGGAAGGAGGGAGTAGCTTTGAATAGCATTTGTATAGTAAAATGGGGCAAGACTCTCTCTTTGTGTGGTGTGAATAGTTTTATTTTTTTCGTTTTCTTTTTGGTGGAGGGAAGTGCGAATTGATTTGGTACGTACAAGTACAATTTTACTACACGTTAGGCTTGTCCCTAAAATTCAACCCGCATCTTGTTATATCCCGAAAATTCAGATATTGTGCTCCCAAAACTGGCGCCTTCACAACCCACGCCTTGCTATCCCGAAATTACAATGCGCGCGAAAACTCCCTCCAGCTGCCAAATCCCGACACGCGAAATCCCCCTTCTAACCCTGAGCCGAAAGGGCCGCTAGTTCAAATCGGTGGGGGGTACTTTAGTAACACACCCTACATTTTGGACAAGCGCGTCCCTAAGTCATGCTTCACCCCCTCCCATCGCCCCCTTTTCGCCATTCGAAATCCCAGGCCGCCATAACCTCTCCGCTCCAACCGCGAAACCCAACCCTCCTCCGTCCGCCACGTCACCGCTGCCCAGCCGGAGCCTCTTCCCCGACGACGTCGTCCATCGCAACAGCTCGACATTCCTCGTCCACCTCCTCGGATGAGGATCCGTCGTCCATCTCGCCGTCCCGCCGGTTCAGCCGCCCCGTCCTCCACTTCCAAGGAGCTGCTCCGACGATCGCCTCGTCTATCGCGGCTGTTCCATCCCCACAGCGCCGCCTTAACCTGCTCCACCGGAACCGCAACATCCTCACCGACTCCTCGGACAAAGCTGAGGCCTACTCGGCGCCACCAAAGAGGTTGTACACTCATCGCATCGCACCTTCTCCTTAACTCGACCTCCCGGTGCCGACGATGCTCCATCCCGCACCGCCATGGAGCGGCTACCTTGAAGCCGGCGCTGCGGGTGACATCTCCACGACGGCTCTCCCCCAGTGCGAGGCCTCTTTGGTGGCGGCGTCCATACCAGCCGGATCTGCTGCTGCTGCTCCAGCTCTCGCTCGCTCGCTCGCGCTGCTGCTGCTCCGGCTCCTGCTCGCTCGCTCGCACTGCTGCTGCTGCTGCTCCGGCTCTCGTTCGATCGCTCGCTCGCCTAGCTGCTGCTGCTTCTCTCCCCCTCGCTCGTGCTGCTGCTCTACTCCGATTAAGCCACACTTCAGTCGACTGAATCGACTTTTGGGTCAGTCGATTTTCAGGGGTTGGGGGGGGGGCTCGCCGAAGTTAAGGAAGAACCACCCGCAGCAGGGACGGGGGCTCGCCGGAGAGGTACCCCACTATCTATCTTGGGGTTCAGGGTGGGGGGGGGGGGGCTAGAGGGCTGGCTGGGGCGGCGGTGGCGAGTTGTTTCGGGGCGGCGAGGCGGCGCTGGGGCCGGCGGTTCGGCCGGTGGTGGCAGGTGGCTCAGGGGTGTGCAGGTTGAAGATGAACTGCAGGCCCTCCCTAAACTACATGTCAAGTGTCTCTCTGCTACCATTGTGTTCAGTTTCGATAGTAGCATTCAGATTCCATAGTTAATTTCAGTTTTGACAGTTAAGTTCGGAGTCAACAGTTTTTACCTCATCTGTTGTAGTCAGGTGGTTTTTGGTGATGTTAATTTTACATCCATTTTTCATCATCTATTGGAGATGCTACTAGAATCCCACTTGATATTGACGATGTCTGTCTTGTGCTGCTTCATCCTTGACGTCTTACGGCTCACCGGAGCTGCTCCAACGACAAAACGATCCATCACAATAGAGCAGTGCCCTGGACGCCGTCTACAGATTCCTCAGATCTTCCTCCACACCTCCGATAGCCACCTCTGCCTCAACTGCTTCAGCGACCAACCCAATGATGCTGAGGTCGACACGGCTACGGCAAAGAGGTTATACACTTGTTGCGTCAGTTATTACTATACATTCACGTCGATCCATTAGGGCTATTTTGATTCAACAGAAAAACGTCGATCCACTGGTTGTTACCATCACTCTAAATTTCTGCATGCTCTCCTTACATAATCTCAACATATTTTTTTCGTATGCATGTCAGATATTGTACACAGTCATGCTGAACATGTAGAGAAAAAGAGAAGAGTTTTGCGCGGCAATACAATGTCATGCAGACATCGCTCCATGGTGGGTTCAATGGCGAATCCTCCCCACCCCTCTCCAGATTGTAATCCAGAGGAAGATATCTGTTCTGAGGCGTATTCAAACGCCGCTGACCACTCCTATTTACCCCCCAAGGTGTTAGTCATATCATGCATATGTTGCCTTGCAGTGCCTACTTTTGACATCATATATGTCATCTTCTTAGTTTAGACATGTTCTGTAATGCCACCTGTTTAGTTTCTATATCATATATGGAAATTATGCAGTCTCATGTCTTTTAGCCAGCCATAATATATGTGAAATGTGCAATGCCGTCATTTTTAACCAGGCATCATATATTTGAATGATATCTTGCCCATCATTTTCTTCATTACATTTCCATTTGTCGACAATGTTTGTACATTAAACTACTCTTCCTGTGAATCAGCCATTTGGGTGGGAGATGGAAAAATCTGGATTGAAAACAAGGCCTTCAGAGCAGACAGTGCTACCTGTCGAAGCAGATCTCTTGTTGGGTCCTGATAGCTCCTCAAAGATGGATTCAGAGACAGATGACCAGTCCTAGTCCCCCACTGAGGTGTATGCTCTAACTTGGCATGGTTATACTGCTCATATCTTGCATACGGTGTCTTGCATTGCATAGTTTAGACATCATATACACAATATTCAACACCATGTTCTTAGTTCAGACATCATATCGAATGCCCTCTCTTTAGCATATAAATCACATATGTGAATTAAATGATGCGATCCTGATTACTTAGATAACATGTAGGTGAATTATGTCATGCGATCCTGTTTAGTTATTCATCATATCTTTGAATTATGTTATGCTATGCTATCCAGTTTAGATAGACATCATATATGTGAAATTATGTCATGCTATCCATTTTAGTTAAACAATATACATGTCAACTATTTCATGCCCTCTTTTTTCCACACTATCTATTGCATCTGTCTGTCATACAATGTCTGTACATTCAACTATGTTTCCTGTTTATCAGCCATTTGAATTGGAGCGGGTGATGCCAGTATCTAGCGGAATAAAAACACGGTCTTCAAATAAAACAGTGCTACCTCTTGGTGGAGATAGCACCCCCGTTGTACATGCACAAGAACCAGCCCTACCACACATAACCCAAACTCTCGCAGATTATACCCCTACTGCGATGGACAGAGAACCAGCTTCACCCAATCTAACCCCAACCCCAGCCGATAGTAACCCAGTTCCTGTTGACACAACACCATCTCCACCACAGAGCTCCCAAACAACAGCAGTTAGTAAGGCAGCTTCAGTGCCCAAAGGGCCAGTACTATCACGGCGAACCCCAACTCCACCAGTTAGTACGCCTATTCCTGTGGAGGAAGCACAACCAGCCAGTTGTAGTTTAGCATCTATCGCATTTGATGTTGTTAAATCGTATGTGCGTATCTTCCCATCTTGGAAATATTATACTGAAGATGAAGGAAAATGCCAGTTGCAGGTTTTTGTCCAGGAGTTATGTGTAAGTAATGTTATTCATGGCAATTACTTTGCTTTGTCCCATACATCCTACCTCCATGATGGTTATAATACAACAAATTTTCCCATTTTTCTCTATAGAGAAGGACCGATTTGGAAACTCAGGATGAGGTAACCGGTGCTAATACCTCTGCTATCTTCAAGAATGCTTGGTGGCAGTATCAGAATTACCTGAAGAAAACGTACTTCACCGGCAAATAAACTCATCAAATTCCCTTACGTTCTCCTCAGACACATTTACTGGACGATGACTGGGAACGCCTTGTTTTGTACTGGTCCCGAACCAAGAATGTGGTAAGGTCTATGAGCTCATTTTCTATTTTTAAGTATTTTATTCTTGCCTCTTACTGTACTCTGTTCATGTAGAACAAGTGCCTAAACCTGAAGAACAACTGTTCTAATTTAAGATTCCATTGCTATCATAGTTTAAAGAAGTGCTAGGCGTTACTTGTGCGTTTTGCCACCGCCTTGCACTTTACTGACCAAAGCACATGCTTATGCGCAGTTATGCATAGATTATGCGTAGTTATGCGCAATGCGTTTTGCCAACGCCTAGAGCCTAGGCGCTCTTAAGCGCTCGCTTAGGCGCGCCTTTTTTAACTATGATTGCTTTGCTCTTGTATCACTGTATTTACTGATACAAACTTATTTTTAAATTGAAGGATCCAATCGAAACTCCAATTGCACAGCAGGTATGTTCACGCATGTTTCTTTAACAGGTTTGATCTTATCAATAGCTCTGTTGAATTCAGTTTCAATTGTGTATACAGTTGACTTTCATATCATGCACATTACTAGCATCACAACAGAGCCAATAGTGTTGTTGTACATGTAGACCAATGGTACCCATCTAAAATCTTGTTGTGCCGTGTAGTTTCCCACGCTTTGTATTATTTCACTGCTACTTTGTCTTGAACTAATATGATTTGAACCGTGTCTCTATTTTGATTTGGCAAGACAATGCAGTGACCATAGGACATAGATATATGTTTGTTTGATGCTTTTATTATGTACTAGTACTTGGCAATAGAAGACTTGGTAGTTTAATCCTGTCCACCTTACTAATGAACTGGTTCACCGAAATGAGTTTCATATACTAGTACATGCTAAACTTGTTATGTGTCTGCTTGTTTCTTCTTTTAGAATGCTGACAGAATATTGGGGAAGAGTGCCTTATTAAGCAATGGTAAAGGAAGTAATGCAGATAAGATTCAGGATAGTGACACATCCTTGTTGGTCTCCAACAAAGCTGATAAAACAGCTAAGGAACACTATCTTGAAGACAGCGAGACAACCCCAAAGTCCTGTCTTGGTTTAGTGTTCGAGTTACTGGCCACTACCGCATGCACAAGCTATTCAAACTCACTGTCTGAATCAGTTCGGTTTCTTGAGTCTCAACTACAAGATGAAAGACATCGATCAGCTATGCTGCGACAAGAAGCGGAAGGACTGCGGAAGTCCCTGGAGCATTCAGATGCATACTTTCTGGTGCAACAGCAAGCGTTGGAGGATTTTAGCGCCAAACAGGACAAAGCTAATCAGCTTGCTAAGCTTATTGCCAGCATGGTAGATACCCAGGATAACGTTTCTTGAGCTCTTCTGAAGTTGTTTCAGTTATGCTCTTGTTTTGCTGCCTCGCTTATTTGCACTGGTGGCCAATTTTGACGGCCAAGTGTATGTAATATGTTGCTTTGTTCCCTATATTTGCACTGGTGGCGAACTTTGATGCCCAGTGGATGTAATATGTGTAATAGCGGTAATAGGCTAGCCTTAATTGCTTGCTTATTTATTTCCTTATTGTCTTGTTTAGTTGTTTGCTTGTAGTCACTGCAGCTCTTTTTCTGTGTTTTTCTAGTGGCCACAATAGCCTACTTTTGGTAACTAGGCCAAAAAAACATGGCAACACACGGACTGTTGTAACCATGGGCCTCCTGCAGGCCATATGATCCATGGGCCTTCGTTCGTCCTTAGGACCATTGGCCTTCTATACGGGCCATAGGATCCATCGGCCTTCTCTACGGGCCTTAGGGATCAATGAGCCTTCTACGGGCCGTAGGGTCCATGGGCCTTCTATGGGTCGTACTATCCATGGGCCTCATACGGGCCGTAGGATCCATGGGCCTTCTATGGGGCGTATCATCATTCCGCCAATCATGGGCCATACTATTCGTGGACCATAACGGGCCGTTAATAGACCGTATTTGATAACTCTATGAAAACAGCCCAACGGGTTTTTTTTGACATGAAAACGGCCCAACATATTAACGGTCCGCAAACGGGCCGACTGTAACGACGGGCTGAATTTGGCCCACAAGCAGAAAATGACAGTAACGGGCCGTATGTAACCGAATGCTGCAAATGAGCCCAAGAATCAATGGGCCCTGAGAAGGCCGAAAGATAACTTGGGCTGGAAACAGCCCAATGGAATAACGGGCCGTTAATGGGTATAAAGTGATACACTGTTCATTACGAGCCAGTTTCACCACGGGCCGTTAATGGGCCAAGAGTTACAAAGGTCCTCATATGGGCCGAAAGAAGTCATGGGTCACACATGGGCCGGAAGTTAAAACGGGTTGAATCATATTGGACGGCCCAGATGACACTACTGGGCCTAATTTGGAAAGGGTGTAATGGGCCCTCGGTTAGCGGGCTGTAAATGGGCTATATGCGAACATGCCGTTAACAGGCTTTCTGTCGGGGATATGCCCCACGGCGTAAACCGGCCGGAAGGATAAACCGGCCGGACTTGGCGATTCACCGGCGACCTACACAGACCAGACGGTTTACAGCTCATTGGTAATCTGGCAGGCGGGCCAGAGGAGCAACAAGACCCGGTGGCCCAACGGGCGGTTCATGAAGGCCGGTTCAGCTATGGTGGGCCGGTTTAAGAGGAAAGGAATATTTGCCTTACAAGGAGTTAAGCCTAGGACTTGTATCCGGTTTGTATTAGAGATAGACTAGTCCTAATCCTAATAGGACTCTACATGTAAACCGCCCCTTCAACATATATAAGGAGGGGCAGGGCTCCCCAAAGAGGGACAAGTTAGAAGCTACAAGCAAGAAACAATCTTAGGGCTAGACACAAAGAGGAGAGCCAGTTTACGGCGACTCCCTCATGATGATAATGAGATCTAGCCTCAAACAGCATGTAGGGTTTTTACGGGATGATGTTTCCCAGGGCCCGAAGCTGTCTAAATCCCTGTCTTGTGTTGCGTCTCTCGATTCCGCTCAACCCCTCTCAAGCTAACACATAGATGCGTTGGCCTCGCGACTAAGTCCTGACACTAAGGACATCTGACGTGACAAATCCACGACAGTTGGCACCCACCGTGGGGCCCGCGCACGATGGTGTCGAGTTCTTGAAGGGATCTATCTTAGGATCGAGAAGATTATGACCTGCCGGAGTAACAAGAGGCGAACAGGATACACTGGATTAGATTCAACAGAAGTTTGGGCTCTGTCGTGTGCGCCACCGCACGCGAGTCTTCAGTGCATCGATCCGAGGACGGATTGATTCTTTTTGCTACGGTCAAAACCGACAGGAATACGATAAAGCTTTTTTTTTCTGCTATATACTTGACGTTTTTTAGTCTTGAGAAGACTTGCCACCTGGCCCAAGGCGTGGATCTGCTAGCCGCAAGTTGCTGATGCTGTTGCCTGTGCTCGTGGCTGTCGCTAAAAGAAGAAAAAGGGGGTTTGCGACCCGGACACGGATGGTCCATGGGCTCGGACTCCTCTCGCAACACGCCTTCACTGACCCGGACACGGATCGTCGTGCCTTAGCGCACAGAGCCACCCTGCAACTGCACCTGAGACCGCCAAGGGACCACGATCTGAAAGACGCCATGACGGATTCTTCCAAAACGAACGCCACTGGCTCACCTCATTGCTCCTTCGTCATGAGCCACGCCTTGGCCGCCGCTGCAATCTCCCCTCACCGGCGTTGTTAAACCGCCTCCGCATCAAGTCACTTTCGAGCTGCCCGCCTGGGATAGACCTCCGGCGCTCCGCCGCCGTCTCTGTGGCCGTGTCAGCTGCGGCCGTCAAGCCGCCTGGATCCTTCTACTGCGGATTTTCTCCTCGCTGGCATCGACCCCGCGCAGGACAAGCCGCGTCCGCTGCCCTCACCGCAGCAGTAAACTGCGACTGCTCCCGCCTTGCGCCGTCACCCTCCTCGCCGGATCACCTCAGCTGCCGGGTCTCGTTTCGTCTCGCTGTTTTTCGGGTGCGTCGTCGACCCGCTTTCGCTATCTGCTTCCACAGCGCTGGCGCGCTTCCAAACCAACCACCCGCGGTCTTGCTTCGATCACTGCAAGTCATCCCACCTCTACCATGCTTTGGCTGACCCGCCACTACCTTCAAACCGCTGTGCCCTGGCTGTGAGTCGCTTCGGAGCGCCGCGAGTCAGCCGCCAACTCCGCAAAAGCCACGCCGTGGCCTCACTCTGAGCCGGCCATCCCGCTTTAAACCGCCGCCCCGGTCGGGGCACCCCCGCCGCGGCCGTATTCCGCCGTTTGGCGCGCGCGCCGCTCCGATCACAAGCTGGCCTCGAGTCACCCTCGATGCAGGCTGCCACTCCAACCCGCTGCGGCAGCAGACGCACTTTGTCAAACCGCCAGAGTGCCCTCGATGTGGCCGGTTTGTCTCTACGCCTGAGACACGCCTCCGAGTCAAGCCCGCTACATTCCATCTCGCCTCGAGTCGACTGTGCCGCAACCCGCTTTTCCCTCACATCAATCCTCCGCTAAACCGGCCGTCGCTGGCCTCTTTATCAACACAGGAGTACTAGTTCTGCTCTGAGAAAATATGTGCAACTCCCGTGGCCTGCGCCCCTGCATACCGGCTGTCAGGTTGCCGCTTCACATGGGCGTGTAAAGACAGAAGACAAAATTGATCTAGTAGTACTACTACTGGATGAGCACGGGAATCAGTGCTACATTAAATAAAAGGGGACTAGCATGAAGTACCGCTCCCCATGTACAGGCACTGGTCGTGTTTGGTGTTTGAAAAAAAAGATTAAGAAATAGGAACAGCCCACGGTTCAACCATCATCTGAGTCCTCTGGAGTCGCCGGGTTACGCCTCTACTGCTATTTTGTTCTGGTGTCAGGACCGAGTCAAATCCCCTCTCAAACTTGAGGAGGCAATCTGTACAAGGAAGAAATAATGCTCGTAGGAACTGCTTGCTTCACGTAAGTATGCATGTTTGAGCAAAGGGCTACCACGCCAGATCGGATCGGATTGGCGGATCAACAGCGCCTGCAAGATGCCTTTTCCGCGTACACCGCTGGACCTCGTTGACCCGCCCCAGTTGCAATCAACAAGTGTATGCTGGTCTCCGTCTCTGTCTGCTTCTTGGCAGATGCGACAAGACGCCTGAAAACAAAAACTGGTTATATGATGAGCATCCACGCTGCTACTGGGCCTTCATCTGTTCCAGTTAAATTCTGGTCCGCACAAGGATCATCTGTCGTCCGGACAAATCAGGTGATATCCATCTGGCTTACTTTTTATCAGTACTTGTTAATTTTTTGTGAAAACAACTACTTTGCCCTATAACGTTGTTATATACAGGTAAATTATTCATTACAAAAGTGGTGTTATACCGCAGATGCACGTTCGGCTGTGCCGCGCAGATTCACGGATACGCGTATCGCGGTCCGGTTTATATCAATGCGCCGGCCGACTCGCCCGTCCGCACCACCTTACAACGCCATGGACGACTCGCCTGTCCGCCCTCGCCGCCTGTTCATGCGTTCGCACCGGCTTACAACGCCACAGCCGACTCATTTATTGTCCGAACGAGTCTGGTGGTATCCATCTAAAATATATTGTATTGTCACATATTATTTTTGTCGAAGAGCAGTTTTATCTTTGCCTTGGTCTGCAATATTGTTGATGCAGGACAATTGTCCACTACATCAAAACGACGTGATTAACTCGCCCGCACCGGCTTACAGTACCACGGCCGATTCATCTGTTTGAGCCACCTCTGATGCCAAGGTCATCTTTTTCGTCCGCCTCTCGTGGCCTGGTCTACATCAACACACCGGGCCGCACTTGTCTGCATAAGCTGTTTATTGAGTGTGAGCAAGTCACAGCTTGGGTAGCCCGGTTTTCTTTCAAGCAAAATGGAGGCAAATTATCATATACTATCAACTGCCGTCTGCACTGGATGGCTCAATGGGCAGGCGCACAAATCGCCGCCACTACAGTTTGGTTAATTTCAAATCGCCAGTTGGAAGGAACAATTGGCCGAGTTGCTGACACGGCTCATACGGGATCATTTATAACCCGCCGCAGTCACCTCAACCTTCTATGGATTCAGATCATGCTATCAACACCAATCATATACAAGTTATGCCGGTTTATATGACGGTCAAATATGGAGAATCTCAAGCCAACTCTTCGAGTCACCTTGAGACTCGGGGGCTACGATGATATGACGCAACAAGTCTTGCCAGTTTCAGCAAATTTAAAAACCCCCAGGACAATGGAGGGAAAGATAACCTGGTCCCGGAGGCTACTATTATTTAGGCCGTCAGAAAATTTCCGGCTTGGAAAGTATATGACAATTACAAAATCCCGGCTCAATGAAGAAGTTCCGGGTCATCAGAAAAGATTCCGGTTTAAAATCCGGTTCAAGGGAAGCCAGTCTTACTGAAGCTCTCAAATCCGGTATAAGAATTTCCGGTTCAAAAAGGAATTAACTTCTCGCAAGTTCGAGTTTAAAGACCGTCAGAAAATTTCCGGCTGAAAATGAAGATTCCAGTTTAAAATCCGAGTCAAGGGAAAGATGTCTCCCACAAAGCTTTGGAGCTCTCAATATCCGGTTCAAGATCCCGGTTCAAGAAGAATTTATCTCTTGCAAAAAAGGTTAAAAATTACCGAAGAGGACCTGCTGCCATGATGCGCGGTTCAAACATGGATATCCTGCCTTATTGGCTTAACATATTAATCACATGGGGGCTTCTGCTTCATAAAGCGGGGTCTCTGTTCTTTTTTACATCATGCATAGTTACATGGAGTGACTCTGTTTTTAAAGCGGCCTCTGGTTTACCCCTTGACATTTGTTTTTTATATATCACTTGGCGCCTTGGTCGTGTCCGAACCAACGCGACACCTTTTGATAGGCGACAGCCACCAGATCACTTGGGGACATGGTCAAGTCTGAACCAGTCACGCCTCTTGATCGGCCTAAGGCCACAAAATCACTTGGGGGCTTGGTCGAACCCGAACCATTGCCACGCCTCTTGATTTGGCATATATGCCACGAATCATTTGGGGACCTGGCTGACTTGAACCATTATCACTCCAATTGGGGGCTTGGTCCTGTCCGACCATGGTAACACCATCTGATCAGCTCAGTATAGCATGTTTTTTTGCAAACGGTTTTATCATTGCCTTTGCTTGAAATTTTCTTTAATAAATATTTCTTCTTTGTTGCGTTCTTAAACCGACAAAATTCGCAGACCGGTTCGACTGTCAATTGACGGAACACGGTCAATTCTTAATCCGGAGACTATTTGCCCGGTTTGATTTTTTGATTTTATGTTATCATCTTATTATGGAGTAAACCGGTGTTTATCACAACCCGGTACGGTTTATCATCAACCGACACAGTATGAAAGGAGTTATCATTACTCAAGATTGGGGTTATCACTCTTACTACAAAAGTTGGTAAACCAATGATGTCATTCAATGTCACAGGTATGATATATTCCATATTTAATTATTCTTAAGTGCAGCCTTGGTTATAAACCCGGGTTATATGTTGGGCATTATGACCCGTCTGGCGGTAAACCGCCAGGACACTTTAAACTTGTTGTATGCAAAAACAGGTTGAATAAAGCATGATTATAAATTATCCGGTGTTTATTAAACCGGCCTGGCTTTAAGACGATAAGTCGCCAGTATATGATGGGAAATTATCCGGTGTTTATTAAACCGGCCTGGCTTTGGACTATACGTCGCCAGTATATATTTGGATTGCGCCATTGGAATCATGCGCTTATAAATTATTGGGTTATATTATTCAAATAGCCAAACTTGGCTGAATTTTCATTATGATATTGGATGAATAAGATTTTCATACCGGATTACATTATCTTGAATAGCCAACATGGCTGGATTTTTATTATGGTTATTAATATTATGATTGAGGTTTTCAAAGTCGCTTTAGCGAAATGGATATTATGTTATCAATGGATATGGCTTTTATTCTACAATTGAAGGAATAGTCCCGAGTTGCTGCAGGCTTAGAACCCGGCACTTGGGGGCTACATTATTCAAAATTGAGATTATATCAAATATGCAAGTCTCATGTCGCTGCAAGCATGCACCATGACACTTGGGGGCTAATGCAAAGTCATTCTTTGTTCATCTTATTGAAGACCCGACTCATCACATTATAATGAGCCGGCCCTTGGGGGCTGCCAATTGCTCCTGTCAACAATTCAAGGTACAAAGCTTTTTATCCATTATATTGAAGGGTACATTGCTCAGTTGGTAAAGCACAAGGCTCTTAACCTTGTGGACGTGGATTCAAGCCCCATGATGGGGGTTATATCATATGATGTTATTTTCATTGAAGTATATATCAAAGTCCCTGCCTAATATTACCTTACTGAGCCGGCCCTTGGGGGCTACACCGTTGCTGTTCAAAGATTACATGATTATATTTACAAAGTCCCTGCTCATTATCGCACAATGACCCGGCCCTTAGAGGCTACACTGGTTGAAGTTTTTATGAGCATCAGGAAATTACAAGTCCCAGGTTACTGCAAGCATGACAACCCGACACTTGGGGGCTACATATGGGGAATACTCAATTCTGACTAGTGATTGAGATGAACAAACTGGATTTCTTCAAGCTTGTGACATTCATATTGAAGAAAATCTTAAGCTGTTACTACGTTACCTTCGTAAGATTTGAGGGCTACAATTGATAGGCATATAAGAGATGAGGATTTCAAGGACCATTATTTTTGTTAAGTCATTGGAAGCCGACTCAAGTGGATTATTCTTCACAATATTTTTCTATGAGAAACCAACGTCAGCAATTTGAGTATGAAGCTGGTTATTGACCCGGATTTTCTAGGAGGAAATAACAAGGACTTAAGGATGATCAGTGTCGGTCCACAAGAATTCTTAACCCGGAGCACAACCTGTCAGAATTGTTCTGGTGTTTATTTTGCAGCATAAGTTTACCATGGATAAATCCAAGCTAAACTTGGGGGCTAATGTCGGGGATATGCCCCACGGCGTAAACCGGCCGGAAGGATAAACCGGCCGGACTTGGCGATTCACCGGCGACCTGCATAGACCAGACGGTTTACAGCTCATTGGTAATCCGGCAGGCGGGCCAGAGGAGCAACAAGACCCGGTGGCCCAACGGGCGGTTCATGAAGGCCGGTTCAGCTATGGTGGGCCGGTTTAAGAGGAAAGGAATATTTGCCTTACAAGGAGTTAAGACTAGGACTTGTATCCGGTTTGTATTAGAGATAGACTAGTCCTAATCCTAATAGGACTCTACATGTAAACCGCCCCTTCAACATATATAAGGAGGGGCAGGGCTCCCCAAAGAGGGACAAGTTAGAAGCTACAAGCAAGAATCAATCTTAGGGCTAGACACAAAGAGGAGAGCCGGTTTACGGCGACTCCCTCATGATGATAATGAGATCTAGCCTCAAACAGCATGTAGGGTTTTTACCGGATGATGTTTCCCGGGGCCCGAAGCTGTCTAAATCCCTGTCTTGTGTTGCGTCTCTTGATTCCGCTCAACCCCTCTCAAGCTACCACATAGATGCGTTGGCCTCGCGACTAAGTCCTGACACTAAGGACATCTGACGTGACAAATCCACGACACTTTCCGTGGGCCGGCCCACCACCTTTTGACCAAGTCAAACGGGCCGGCCTTTTCACCGGAATGGGCCTCTGTTGGGCCGTGCCACGTGCCGCCGTATCATAGGCGCCTTCGGTCCAATGGGCAGATGACATCTGTCCCAACGGTGAGCCGACACGTGTTTGCTCCAGCCAATTATGATTTTACACGTGGAAAATCCCCATTGGTCGGGGCTGTTAACGGGTTATCGGATCCAAAACCCGACCTGATAGCTTAATGGAATTCCGTTGCGGTGGATGCCACGTGTCGGTCACCCTTGATGAAAGCAGTTCTGTGATGCGTGATTTATCGTCATGGAAGTGGACACTTCCGTGATGATAATTTTGGTAATGTCATGGAACACTTCTACGACAGCACAGGTATGACTATCTTGATTCTGTCATAAATTTTTCATGGATGTACATGCATGAAAAAAAACACGACCTACTATGACAAACACGTATCATCACATAAGTGTATTTTTTTGTAGTGAGAGCATCTTTCTAATCACCCAGTTACATTGTGACGTTTAATAGCACATAAGGCATTCCTCCGGTGTCCGGGAGTTTCATAATCTCATAGTCGAAGGAATATGTATTTGACATGAAGAAAGCAATAGCAATAAAACTGAACGATCATTATGCTAAGCTAACGAATGGGTCTTGTCCATCACATCATTCTCCTAATGATGTGATCCCGTTCATCAAATGACAATACATGCCTATGGTTAGGAAACGTAACCATCTTTTATTAACGAGCTATTCAAGTAGAGGCATACTAGGGACACGGTGTTTTGTCTATGTATCCACACGTATCAAATTTCTGGTTAATACAATTCTAGCATGAATAATAGACATTTATCATGATATAAGGAAATATAAAATAACAACTTTTATTATTGCCTCTAGGGCATATTTCCTTCACATATTGCTCCTTAGTTGGTGCTTTATAAGAGAAGATGGAGACTCAAGTAAAAATAAAAATTGGATAAAGTAAAAGAAAGGCCCTTCGCGGAGGGAAGTAGGGATTTGTAGAGGTGCTAGAGCTCAAAGCAAAAATTGAGAGATAAACACATTTTGGGAGGCACACTTTTCCCACCAACTAAAACGACTTAGCGTTCCCAACACTTTCCATGCTAGATACATCATAGGCAGTTCCCAAACAAAAAAAAGTTTATTCCTTTTTCCACCATACTTTCACTTTCCATGGCTAACCGTATCCACGGGTGCCCTCCATACCAACACTTTCCAAGGAATTTATTATTTGACAACATAAAGTAAATTCATTTTTCATTTCGTGACTGAGCATCCCTAATACCTTTGTCGTACTCTCGTGCAATGACAAGTGAATGAACACTCATCATGAGAATAACACATCTAGCATGGAAAATATCGGCCACCCTCACCGCTTTGCGAGCAGTACGAGCACACAAAAAGAGAAATTTATTTTGAAAATTAGAGATGACACATACAAATTTTCTTAGAACGGCACGGAAATACTGCATATAGGTAGATATAGTGGACTCATACTGCAAAACTGGTTTAAAGGGCTTTGGATGCACAAGTAGTGATCATACTTAGTGCAAATGAATGCTAGCAAAAAGATTGAGAAGCGTCCAACCAAGAAACAAAAAATCTCGTAAGCGAGCATTAGGCATAACTAACTCCGAATAATGCACCACAAGTAGGATGTAATTTCATTGCATAACTATTGACTTTCGTGCTTGCATAGGGAATCACAAACCTTAACACCAATATTCTTACTGAAGCATAATTACTCATCAACATGACTCACATATCATATCGTCATATCTCGAAACCATTACAAAGAACCAAGTTTATTTTGTCCAATGATCATCATGAAAGTTTTTATTATATCATCCTTGGATATCTATCACTTTGGGACTAATTTCATATGTTGCTTTTAATAAGCTCAAACAAATATAAGTGAAGAACATGAGCATATTATTTCTTTCTCTCAAAATAATCTAAGTGAAGCAAGAGAGAATTTCTTCAAAAATTTACTAACTCCGAAATAAATCTAAGTGAAGCATGAGAGCATTTCTTCAAAAATAACAAAGCACACCGTGCTCAAAAAGATATAAGTGAAGCACTAGAGCAGTTCCATGGCTCTAAAAATTTAAGTGAAGCATAGGAGCAAGTATAGAATAATTTTTTGGATCTCAAAAAGGTGTGTACAACAAGGATTCAAGACTTAAAACACAAATCAAAACAAGCAAAGACTCATATCATACAACACGCTCCAAGAAAAACTCATAATATGTGACAAATTTTATACTGGGGTGCCTCGGGCATCCCCAAGCTTATCCTTTTGCTAATCCTTATTCCTTCATCCATCGTAATATCACCCAAAACTTGAAAACTTCAATCACACAAAACTCAACAAAACCTTCATGAGATCCGTTAGTATAAGAAAGCAAACCACTACTATAAGTACTATTGCAAACCCGTTCATATTTTATTTTTGCATTATATCTACTGTTTTCCAACTTTTCTATGGAAAAAACTCTTCAAAGAAAACCATAGAATCATCAAAACAAGCACACAACGCAAAGAAAACAGAATTTGTCAAAACAGAACAGTCTGTAGAAATCTGGAAACTTCGAATACTTATGTAACTCCAAAAATTCTGAAAAATTAGGACAATGTGGTCAATTTATTTATTAATCTTCTGCCAAAAGAATCAACTCAAAATAACTATTCTGTTAAAAATGGGAATTATTTTTGTGAGCATAAAAGTGTCTGTTTTTCAGCAAGATCAAATCAACTCTCACGCAAATCATCCCAAAGGCTTTTCTTGGCACAAACACTAATTTAAACCACAAAACACATCTAATCAGAGCATAATTGGGTAGTTTATTGAAAACAGCAAGAAAACCAAAAAGCAAAAAGATACAAGTTGGGTTGCCTCCCAACGAGCGCTATCATTTTACGCCCCTAGCTAGGCATAATGCGATGGATCTAAGTGTTGCCATTTGTAATATTTGCCACTTTAGTAAGGGTCTTTTCAAATCCGGGAGGCTCTTTGCGCTTCCCTAAAGTTTCCGGTAAAGAAACCATATTGAGATCTAAAACATCCAACCATTTATTGCAAAGGGTAATCAAAATGTTCAAACGATTGATACTACCATTGAGATGTTTGAGAGGTTCATTATATTTTTGCAATTCAACCATATGCTTATGGAAATCTCCAAGTTTGTCCAAAATTTGAACTCCCTCTGGGGTGAAAGAAAACCCTATTGTTTTGTGGTGGAACCCCCAAAATTCCTTCTAAGATTTCATAGGCAGCATTGACATTAAGCTCAATAAAATTCCCTTTTGCGGAAAAATCTAAAAGTTGTCTATGATGCAAAGCCAATCCTATATAAAAATTTCGAAGAAATTTTTTTGTGTCTCCTTTAAGTTGCAAACACAATAGGATTCCATTAGCATATATGAAGCATATTTCAAATTTTCTCATTGTCTTCGTTCGAAGTATAAAATTTCAAAATTTGGTAACGAAGGAGGAGTAGTCAAACCAGCCACTGTGACGAGAAAGCAAGAACGCAAATAGATCTGACAAAGAAACGGCGAACGAAAAAGAGGGCGAATAAAACGACAAATTTTTTTGAAGTGGGGGAGAGGAAAATGAGAGGCAAATGGCAACTAATGTAAATTGCAAGGAGATGAGATTTGTGATTAGGAACCTGGTTGGTATTGATGATGTCTCCCCAGCAACGGCACCAGAAATTCCTTTTGATGTTTTGTTGAACTACGTCGGTATTTCCCCAAAGAGAAAGGGATGATGCAGCACAGCAACGGTAGGTATTTCCCTCAGTGATGAGACCAAGGTCATCGAACCAGTAGGAGAACCACGCAACACCACGTAAACAGCTCCTGCAAACAAAGAACAAATACTTGCAACCCCACGTAAGAGAGGGGTTGTGAATCCCTCACGGGTAAAAAGATAGATAAAATTGTAGTAGATTGGACAAATAGATCTCACAGGAACCCGAGATAAAATAAATTACTAAAAATTGCAGCAAGGTATTTTGTATTTTTGGTTTAATAGATCTGAAAATAAAAGCAAATAAAAATAGATCGTGAAGGCAAATATAGTAAAGAAGAGACCAGGGGGGCCATAGGTTTCACTAGTGGCTTCTCTCGAGAAAAATAGCAAACGGTGGAATAACAAATTACTGTTGGGAAATCGATAGAACTTCAAATACCCATGACGATATCTAGGCAATGATCATTATATAGGCATCACGTCCAAGATTAGTAGACTGACTCCTGCCTGCATCTACTACTATTACTCCACACATCGATCGCTATTCAGCATGCATCTAGTGTATTAAGTTCATGGAAAAATAGAGTAATGCAATAAGAACGATGACATGATGTAGACAAGATCTATTTATGTAGAAATAGACCCCATCTTGTTATCATTAATAGGAACGATACATACGTGTCGGTTCCCCTTCTGTCACTGGGATCAAGCACCGTAAGATCGAACCCATCACAAAGCACCTCTTCCCATTGAGAGATAAATATATCAAGTTGGCCAAACAAAACCCAAATATCAGAGAAGAAATACAAGGCTATAAGCAATCATGCATATAAGAGATCAAAAGAAGACTCAAATAACTTTCATGGATACAAACATAGATCTGATCATAAACTCAAAGTTCATCGTATCACAACAAACACACCGCAAAAAGAGTTACATCATATGGATCTCCAAGAGACCATTGTATTGACAATCAATAGAGAGAGGAAGCCATCTAGCTATTAACTACGGACCCGTAGGTCTACAGCTACTCATGCATCATCAGAGAGGCACCAATGAGGATGATGAACCCCTCCGTGACGGTGCCTAGATTGGATCTGGTGGTTCTGGAACTTGCCGTGGCTGCTATTGATTTTTGTCGACTCCCCTAGGGTTTTTGGTATATTGGGGTATTTATAGAACAAAGAGCGGTGTGGGAGGCCACCGAGGTGGGCATAACGCACCTGGGCGCGCCTGGGCCCCCAGGTGCGCCCTGGTGGGTTGTGCCCCCCTCGGGGCACCTCTCTGGTATTTCTTCGGCCCATCTTGTGTCTTTTGGTCCAGAAAAAATCCAGAAAAAGTTTCGCTGCGTTTGGACTCCATTTGGTATTGATTTCCTGCAATGTAAAAAACAAGCAGAAAACAACAACTAGCACTTTGCACTATGTCCATAGGTTAGTACCAAAAAATGATATAAAATGATTGTGAAATATCCAAGAATGATAATATAACAGCATGGAACAATCAAAAATTATATATACGTTGGAGACATATCATCAAGACATACCAAGTACCCATCATAAACTCTGATCTCTTGCATTACACTATTCGCCATTTGCCTCTCGTTTTCCTCTCCCCCACTTCTAAAACGATTTTCAAAAAGTTTTGCCTTTTTATTCGCGTTCCTTCCATTCGATATTTTGTTTGCTTATGTTACCATGTGCCTTATTTTTGCTTGCATCTTCGCTTGCTAAAAGTTTATGGATCCCCGCCCACTTGCTAATCTTTTTAAGAGACCCAATTATGATGAACCAATTTCTAGTGATTTGAGTGCACTAGATTATCTTTATGAGGTTTTGCTTGAAATTCGTGAATCTGAAAATTGTGATGAAGTGTTGAAACAAGAAAATTATAAAGTGATTCACGGTAGTGCCTTGAATGAAAAGCATGATTGCAATGATGTTATTTTAATTTCCGTAATGTCAATTGTGTTAATGATATGCAAAACCCTAAGCTTGGGGATGCTAGTTTTGCTATGTCCACTACTTGTTGCAATGATCATGATTGGGGTGATTCTTCTTATGATCTTGAAAATTTTTTAAGCCCCATGATGAATATGAGATTGATAATACTGTTTGCTATAATATTGGAAGTGGGTTTGGAAAAGTGTCAACTTTAGATCCCACATATTTGGAGAATGTTCAATCTTATGAATTTTTTGATAAAAGTGGGCATGGAGAGGTCATGACTTTAGTTAATGTTAATCACACTATTTTGGAGGAGTGTCAACTTTGCATGCATGTGGATCGTGTTGAGAATATGTTATGTGATTGAAGGAAATATGCCCTAGAGGCAATAATAAAGTTATTATTTATTTCCTTATTTCATGATAAATTTTTATTATTCATGCTAGAATTGTATTAACCGGAAACATAATACATGTGTGAATACATAGACAAACATAGTGTCACTAGTATGCCTCTACTTGACTAGCTCGTTTATCAGAGATGGTTATGTTTCCTAGCCATGGACAAAAGAGTTGTCATTTGATTAACGGGATCACATCATTAGGAGAATAATGTGATTGACTTGACCCATTCCGTTAGCTTAGCACTTGATCGTTTAGTATGTTGCTATTGCTTTCTTCATGACTTGTACATGTTCCTGTAACTATGAGATTATGCAACTCCCGTTTACCGGAGGAACACTTTGGGTACTACCAAACGTCACAACATAACTGGGTGATTATAAAGGAGTACTACAGGTGTCTCCAAAGGTACATGTTGAGTTGGCATATTTCGAGATTAGGTTTTGTCACTCCGATTGTCGGAGAGGTATCTCTGGGCCCTCTCGGTAATGCACATCATTATAAGCCTTGCAAGCAATGTGACCAATGAGTTGGTTACGAGATGATGCATTACAGAACGAGTAAAGAGACTTGCCGGTGACGAGATTGAACTAGGTATTGGATACCGACGATCGAATCTCGGGCAAGTAACATACCGATGACAAAGGGAACAACGTATGTTGTTACGCGGTTTGACCGATAAAGATCTTCGTAGAATATGTAGGAGCCAATATGGGCATCCAGGTCCCGCTATTGGTTATTGACCGAGAATAGTTCTAGGTCATGTCTACATAGTTCTCGAACCCGTAGGGTCCGCATGCTTAAGGTTTCGATGACAGTTATATTATGAGTTTATGAGTTTTGATGTACCGAAGGAGTTCGGTGTCCCGGATGAGATCGGGGACATGACGAGGAGTCTCGAAATAGTCGCGACGTAAAGATCGATATATTGGATGACTATATTCGGAGTTCGGAAAGGTTCCGAATGATTCGAGTATTTTTCGGAGTACCGGAGAGTTACGGGAATTCGCCGGGGAGAAGTATTGGGCCTTATTGGGCCCTGCGGGAAAGAGAGAGGGGCTGCCTAGGGCAGGCCGCGCGCCCCCCCAAGGCCTAGTCCGAATTGGACTAGGGGGAGGGGCCGCACCCCCTCCTTCCTTCCCTTCTCTCTTCCCCTTCCTTGTCTCCTACTCCTAATACATGGAAGGACTCCTAGTTGGACTAGGAAAGGGGGAATCCTACTCCCGGTGGGAGTAGGACTCCCCATGGCGCGCCCCTCCTAGGGCCGGCCTCCTCCTCCCTTCCTCCTTTATATACGGGGGCAGGGGGCACCCCATGGACACACAAGTTGATCTACGGATCGTTCCTTAGCCGTGTGCGGTGCCCCCTTCCACCATATTCCACCTCGGTCATATCGTCGCGAAGCTTAGGCGAAGCCCTGCGCCGGTAGAACATCAAGATCGTCACCACGCCGTCATGCTGACGGAACTCTCCCTCCACACTCGGCTGGATCAGAGTTCGAGGGACGTCATCGAGCTGAACGTGTGCTGAACTCGGAGGCTCCGTACGTTCGGTGCTTGGATCGGTCGATCGTGAAGACGTACGACTACATCAACCGCGTTGTGCTAACGCTTCCGCTTACGGTCTACGAGGGTACGTGGACATACACTCTCCCCTCTCGTTGCTATATCATCACCATGATCTTGCGTGTGCGTAGGAATTTTTTTGAAATTACTACGTTCCCCAACAGTGGCATCCGAGCCTAGGTTTTATGCGTTGATGTTATATGCACGAGTAGAACACAAGTGAGTTGTGGACGATATAAGTCATACTGCCTACCAGCATGTCATACTTTGGTTCAGCGGTATTGTGAGATGAAGCGGCCCGGACCGACATTACGCGTACGCTTACGTGAGACTGGTTTCACCGTTACGAGCACTCGTGCTTAAAGGTGGCTGGCGGGTGTCTGTCTCTCTCACTTTAGTTGAACCGAGTGTGGCTACGCCCGGTCCTTGTGAAGGTTAAAACGGAGTCTATTTGACAAACTATCGTTGTGGTTTTGATGCGTAGGTGAGATTGGTTCTTGCTTAAGCCCGTAGCAGCCACGTAAAACTTGCAACAACAAAGTAGAGGACGTCTAACTTGTTTTTGCAGGGCATGTTGTGATGTGATATGGTCAAGACGTGATGAGATATAAATTGTTGTATGAGATGATCATGTTTTGTTTAAGTTATCGGCGACTGGCAGAAGCTCTATGGTTGTCTCTTTGTTGCATAAGATGCAAGTGCCAAATAATTGCTTTACTTTATCGCTATGCGATAGCAATAGTTGCAAGAGCAATAGTTGGTGAGACGACCATGTGATGACACATTGATATAGATCAAGATGATGAAGATCATGGTGTTGTGCCGGTGACGATAAAGATCATGACAGTACTTTGGAGATGGAGATCAAAGGCGCAAGATGATCATGGCCATATCATGTCACATATTTTGATTGCATATGATGTTTATCTGTTATACATCTTATTCTTGCTTTGATTGACGGTAGCATTTTAAGATGATCTCTCACTAATTATCAAGAAGTGTTCTCCTTGAGTATGCACCGTTGCCAAAGTTCGTCGTGCCCAGACACCACGTGATGATCGGGTGTGATAAGCTCTACGTCCATCTACAACGGGTGCAAGCCAGTTTTGCACACGCGGAATACTCAGGTTAAACTTGACGAGCCTAGCATATGCAGATATGGCCTCGGAGCACGGAGACCCAAGGGTCGAGCGTGAATCATATAGTACATATGATCAAAATAGTGATGTTCACCATTGAAAACTACTCCATCTCACGTGATGATCGGTTATGGTTTAGTTGATTTGGATCACGTGATCACTTAGATGACTAGAGAGATGTCTGTCTAAGTGGGAGTTCTTAAGTAATATGATTAATTGAACTTAAATTTATCATGAACTTAGTCCTGGTAGTATTTTGCTAATTATGTTGTAGATCAATAGCTCGCGTTGTTGCTTTCATATGTTTATTTTGATATGTTCCTAGAGAAAATTGTGTTGAAAGATGTTAGTAGCAATGATGCGGATTGGATCCGTGATCTGAGGTTTATCCTCATTGCTGCACAGAAGAATTATGTCCTTAATGCACCGCTAGGTGACAAACCTATTGCAGGAGCAGATGCAGACGTTATGAACGTTTGGCTAGCTCATAAGGATGACTACTTGATAGTTTAGTGCACCATACTTAAACGGCTAAGAATCGGGACTTCAAAGACGTTTTGAACGTCATGGACCATATGAGATGTTCCAGGAGTTGAAGTTAATATTTCCATCAAATACCCGAGTTGAGAGATATGAAGTCTCCAACAAGTTCTTAAGCTGAAAGATGGAGGAGAATCGCTCAACTAGTGAGCATGTGCTCAGATTGTCTGGGTACTTCAATCGCTTGAATCAAGTGGGAGTTAATCTTCGAGATAAGATAGTGATTGACAGAATTCTCTAGTCACCATCACTAAGTTACTAGAACTTCGTGATGAACTATAGTATGCAAGGGATGACGAAAACGATTCCCGAGCTCTTCGTGATGTTGAAATCGACGAAGGTAGAAATCAAGAAAAGAGCATCAAGTGTTGATGATTGACAAGACCACTAGTTTCAAGAGAAGGGCAAAGGGAAAGAAAGGGAACTTCAAGTGGAAAGACAAGCAAGTTGTCACTCCTGCGAATAAGCCCAAAGCTGGATCATAGCCTGAAATTGAGTGTTTACACTACAAAGGAAATGGTTACTGGAAGCGGAAATGCCCTGAATATTTGGTGGATAAGAAGGATGGCAAAGTGAACAAGGGTATATTTGATATACAGATTATTGATGTGTGCCTTACTAGTGTTTATAGTAGCCCCTGAGTATTTGATACTTGTTCGGTTGCCAAGATTAGTAACTCGAAACAGGAGTTACAGAATAAACAGAGACTAGTTGAAGGGAAAGTGACAATGAGTGTTGGAAGTAGTTCCAAGATTGATATGATCATCATCGCACACTCCCTATACTTTCGGGATTAGTGTTAAACCTAAATAAATGTTATTTGGCGTTTGCGTTGAGCATGAATATGATTTGATCGTGTTTATTGCAATACGGTTATTCATTTAAAATCAGAGAATAATTGTTGTTCTGTTTACATGAATAAAACCTTCAATGGTCATACACCCAATGAAAATAGTTTGTTGGATCTCGATCGTAGTGATACACATATTCATAATATTGAGGCCAAAAGATGCAAAGTTAATAATGATAGTGCAACTTATTTGTGGCACTGCCGTTTGGGTCATATCGGTGTAAAGCGCATGAAGAAACTCCATAAAGATGGATTTTCGGAATCACTTGGTTATGAATAATTTGATGCTTGCGAACCGTGCCTTTTGGGCAAGATGACTAAAACTCCGTTCTTTGGAACAATGGAACGAGCTACCGACTTATTGGAAATAATACATACTGATGTATGCAGACCAATGAGTATGAAGGCTCGTGGCAAGTATCGTTATTTTCTGACCTTCACAAGATGATTTGAGCAGATATGGGTATATCTACTTGATGAAACATAAGTCTGAAATAGTTGAAAGGTTCAAAGAATTTTAGAGTGAAGTAGAAAATCATCGTAACAAGAAAATAAAGTTTCTGCGATCTGATCGTGGAGATGAATATTTGAGTTACGAGTTTGGTCTTCAATTAAAACAATGTGGAATAGTTTCACAAACTCACGCCACCTGGAACACCACAATGTAATGGTGTGTCCGAACGTCGTAATCGTACTTTACTAGATATGGTGCGATCTATGATATCTCTTATCAGTTTACCACTATTGTTTTGGGGTTATGCATTAGAGACAGCCGCATTCACGTTTAATAGGGCACCATCTAAATCCGTTGAGACGACACCGTATGAACTATGGTTTAGCAGTAAACCTAAGCTATTGTTTCTTAAAGTTTGGGGCTGCGATGCTTATGTGAAAAAGTTTCATCCTGATAAGCTCGAACCCAAATCGGAGAAGTGCGTCTTCATAGAATACCCAAAGGTAACTATTGGGTACACCTTCTATCACAGATCCGAAGGCAAGTTATTCGTTGCTAAGATGGATCCTTTCTAGAGAAGAAGTTTCTCTCGAAAGAAGTGAGTGGGAGGACAGTAGAGGTTGATAAGGTAATTGTACCTTCTCCCGAATTGGAAAGTAGTTCATCACAGAAATCAGTTCCAGTGATTGCTACACCAATTAGTGAGGAAGCTAATGATGATGATCATGAAACTTCAGATCAAGTTACTACAAAACCTCGTAGGTCTTCCAGAGTAAGATCCGCACCAGAATGGTGTAGTAATCATGTTCTGGAAGTCATGTTACTAGACCATGATGAACCTACGAACTATGAGGAAGCGATGATGAGCCCAGATTCCGCGAAATGGCTTGAGGCCATAAAATCTGAGATATGATCCATGTATGAGAACAAAGTATGGACTTTGATTGACTTGCTCGATGATCAGCAAGCCATGTTAAATGAATGGATCCTCAAGAGGAAGACGGACTCTGATAGTAGTGTTACTATCTACTAAGCTCGACTTGTTGCGAAAGTTTTTCAACAAGTTCAAGGTGTTGAATACGATGAGATTTTCTCACTCGTATCGATGCTTAAAGTCTGTCTGAATCATGTTAGCAATTGCCACATTTTATGAAATCTGGCAAATGGATGTCAAAACTGCATTCCTTAATGGATTTATTAAAGAAGAGTTGTATATGATGCAACCAGAAGGTTTTGTCAATCCTAAAGGTGCTAACAAAAATGTGCAAGCTCCAGCAATCCATCTATGGACTGGTGCAAGCATCTCGGAGTTGGAATATATGCTTTGATAAGTTGATCAAGGCATATAGTTTTATATGGACTTACGATGAAGCCTGTATTTACAATAAAGTGAGTGGGAGCACTACAGCCTTTCTGATTAGTATATGTGAGTGACATATTGTCGATCAAAAATGATGTAGAATTTTTCTACAAAGCATAAAGGAGTATTTGAAAGGAGTTTTTCGAAGAAAGACCTCAGTAAAGCTACTTACATATTGAGCATCAAGATCTATTGAGATAGATCAAGACGCTTGATAAGATTTTCAATGAGTACATACTTTGGCAAGATTTTGAAATAGTTCAAAATGGAACAGTCAAAGAAAGAGTTCTTGCTTGTGTTGCAAAGGTATGAAATTGAGTAAGACTCAAATCCCGACCACAGCAGAAAATAGAAAGAGAATGAAAAGTCATTCCCTATGCCTCAGTCATAGGTTCTATAAAGTATGCTATGCTATGTACCAGACCTATTGTATACCTTGCTCTGAATTTGGCAAGTGAGTACAATAGTGATCTAGGAGTAGATCACTGGACATTGGTCAAGAATATCCTTAGTAAGGACTAAGGAGATGTTTCTCGATTATGGAGGTGACAAAAGAGTTTGTTGTAAAAGTTACATCAGTGCAAACTTTTACACTGATCTAGATGACTCTAAGTCTCAACCTGGATACATATTGTAAGTGGGAGCAATTAGCTAGAGTAGCTCCGTGCAGAGCATTGTGGACATAAAATATTTGCAAAATACATACGGCTCTGAATGTGACAGACCCGTTGACTAAGCTTCTCTCACGAGCAAAACATGATCACACCTTAGTACTCTTTGGGTGTTAATCACATAGCGATGTGAACTAGATTATTGACTCTAGTAAACCCTTTGGATGTTGATCACATGATGATGTGAACTATGGGTGTTAATCATATACAGATATGAATATTGGTGTTAAATCACATGGCGATGTGAACTAGATTATTGACTCTAGTGCAAGTGGGAGACTGAAGGAAATATGCCCTAGAGGCAATAATAAAGTTATTATTTATTTCCTTATTTCATGATAAATGTTTATTATTCATGCTAGAATTGTATTAACCGGAAACATAATACATGTGTGAATACATAGACAAACATAGTGTCACTAGTATGCCTCTACTTGACTAGCTCGTTTATCAGAGATGGTTATGTTTCCTAGCCATGGACAAAAGAGTTGTCATTTGATTAACGGGATCACATCATTAGGAGAATAATGTGATTGACTTGACCCATTCCGTTAGCTTAGCACTTGATCGTTTAGTATGTTGCTATTGCTTTCTTCATGACTTGTACATGTTCCTGTAACTATGAGATTATGCAACTCCCGTTTACCGGAGGAACACTTTGGGTACTACCAAACGTCACAACATAACTGGGTGATTATAAAGGAGTACTACAGGTGTCTCCCAAGGTACATGTTGATTTGGCATATTTCGAGATTAGGTTTTGTCACTCCGATTGTCGGAGAGGTATCTCTGGGCCCTCTTGGTAATGCACATCATTATAAGCCTTGCAAGCAATGTGACCAATGAGTTGGTTACGAGATGATGCATTACAAAACGAGTAAAGAGACTTGCCGGTGACGAGATTGAACTAGGTATTGGATACCGACGATCGAATCTCGGGCAAGTAACATACCGATGACAAAGGGAACAACGTATGTTGTTACGCGGTTTGACCAATAAAGATCTTCGTAGAATATGTAGGAGCCAATATGGGCATCCAGGTCCCGCTATTGGTTATTGACCGAGAATAGTTCTAGGTCATGTCTACATAGTTCTCGAACCCGTAGGGTCCGCACGCTTAAGGTTTCGATGACAGTTATATTATGAGTTTATGAGTTTTGATGTACCGAAGGAGTTCGGTGTCCCGGATGAGATCGGGGACATGACGAGGAGTCTCGAAATAGTCGCGACGTAAAGATCGATATATTGGACGACTATATTCGGAGTTCGGAAAGGTTCCGAATGATTCGGGTATTTTTCAGAGTACCGGAGAGTTATGGGAATTCGCCGGGGAGAAGTATTGGGCCTTATTGGGCCCTGCGGGAAAGAGAGAGGGGCTGCCTAGGGCAGGCCGCGCGCCCCCCAAGGCCTAGTCCGAATTGGACTAGGGGGAGGGGCCGCACCCCCTCCTTCCTTCCCTTCTCTCTTCCCCTTCCTTGTCTCCTACTCCTAATACATGGAAGGACTCCTAGTTGGACTAGGAAAGGGGGAATCCTACTCCCGGTGGGAGTAGGACTCCCCATGGCGCGCCCCTCCTAGGGCCGGCCTCCTCCTCCCTCCCTCCTTTATATACGAGGGCAGGGGGCACCCCATGGACACACAAGTTGATCTACGGATCGTTCCTTAGCCGTGTGCGGTGCCCCCTTCCACCATATTCCACCTCGGTCATATCGTCGCGAAGCTTAGGCGAAGCCCTGTGCCAGTAGAACATCAAGATCGTCACCACGCCATCATGCTGACGGAACTCTCCCTCGACACTCGGCTGGACCGGAGTTCGAGGGACGTCATCGAGCTGAACGTGTGCTGAACTCGGAGGCTCCGTACGTTCGGTGCTTGGATCGGTCGATCGTGAAGACGTATGAGTACATCAACCGCGTTGTGCTAACGCTTCCGCTTACGGTCTACGAGGGTACGTGGACATGCACTCTCCCCTCTCATTGTTATATCATCACCATGATCTTGCGTGTGCGTAGGAATTTTTTTTAAATTATTACGTTCCCCAACAGTGATACTCCCTCCATCCGAAAATACTTGTCATCCAAATGAAAAAAAAGATGTTTCTAGAACTAAAATATGTCTAGATACATCCTCTTTTATTCATTTTGATAACAAGTATTTCCGGATGGAGGGTAGCTATTTTGTTTAAATTTTCTTATGATCCTACATGTAATTATTATGAGAGAGGAAAATATGGTTGTAGAAATTTTCATGTTACTAAATTACCTCTCTTCATGTTGAGATTGCTATCGCCTCTTTCTTCTTCCTTGCATATGCTAGTTTTTGCTTGCCTTGATAATTTGTTTGGTTATAAAATGCCTATGCATAGGAAGTATGTTAGACTTAGATGTGTTTGTCACATGTTTTATGATGCTCTCTTTGTGCTTCAATTCTTCTCTTTTATGTGAGCATCATTGAAATTATCAATGCCTAGCTAAAAGGCTTTAAAGAAAAGCGCTTGTTGGGAGGCAACCCGATTTTTTTGTTTTTCACTTTTTGCTCCTGTTTTGCTTTAAATAATTCATCTAGCCTCTGGCTAGATGTGGTTTTGTGTTTTAATTAGTGTTTGTACCAAGTAAGACCTTTGGTGATAGTTGTTTTAATCTTGCTGAGAAACAGGAACTTTTGCAATCAGGAAAATAATTTTCATAATTCACAGAAGCGTGCTTTTGATCTGATAATTTTTGCACTAGATTGGTACACAAATTTCCCAGGTTGTCCTATTTTTCAGAATTTTTGGAGTTAGAGAAGTATTCGAGAGTTACAGATTGCTACAGACTGTTCTATTTTTGATAGATTCTGTTTTCTTTGTGTTGTTTGCTTATTTTGATGAATCTATGGGTAGTATCGAGGGGTATGAACAATGGAAAAGTTGGAATACAGTAGATATTACACCATTATAAATAAAGAATGAGTTCACAACAGTACCATAAAGTGGTGATTTATTTTCTTACACTAACGGAGCTTATGAGGTTTTCTGATGAGTTTTGTGTTGTGAAGTTTTCAAGTTTTGGGTAAGGATTTGATGGACTATGGAATAAGGAGTGACAAGAACCTAAGCTTGGGGATGCCCAAGGCACCCCAAGGTAATATTCAAGTACAACCAAGATCCTAAGCTTGGGGATGCCCCGGAAGGCATCCCCTCTTTCGTCTTCGTCTATCGGAAACTTTACTTGAGGCTACATCTTTATTCACCACATGATATGTGTTTTGCTTGGAGCGTCTTGTATGACTTGAGTCTTTGCTTTTTTTTGCCAAAATCATCCTTGATGTGCACACCTTTTGAGAGGGACATGCATGAATCGTGATTTATTGGAATACTCTATGTGCTTCACTTATATCTTTTGAGCTAGGCAATTTTGCTCTAGTGCTTCACTTATATCTTTTTAGAGCACGGCGGCGGTTATATTTTATAGAAATTGATGAACTCTCGTGATTCACTTATATTATTTTGAGAGTATTTAAACAGCATGGTAATTTGCTTTGGTTATAAATTTAGTCCTAATACGATACGCATCCAAGAGGGATATAATAAAAACTTTCATATAAAGTGTGCATTGAATACTATGAGAAGTTTGATTCCTTATGATTGTTTTGAGATATGAGGATAATGATATTAGAATCATGCTAGTGACTAATTGTGAATTTGATAAATACTTTTGTTAAAGTTTGTGATTCCTGTAGCATGCGCGTATGGTGAACCGTTATGTGAGGAAGTCGAAGCATGATTTATTTTTTGATTGTCTTCCTTATGAGTGGCGGTCGGGGATGAGCGATGGTCTTTTCCTACCAATCTATCCCCCTAGGAGCATGCGCGTAGTACTTTGTTTTGATAACTAATAGATCTTTTCAATAAGTATGTGAGTTCTTTATGATTAATGTTGAGTCCATGGATTATACGCACATTCACCCTTCCACCATTGCTAGCCTCTCAGTACCATGCAACTTATGCCGGTATCATACACCCACGATATACCTTCCTCAAAACAGCCACCATACCTACCTATTATGGCATTTCCATAGCCATTCAGAGATATATTGCCATGCAATTTTCCACCGTTCCGTTTATTATGACACGCTTCATCATTGTCATATTGCTTTGCATGATCATCAAGTTGACATCGTATTTGTTGCAAAGCCACCTTTCATAATTCTTTCATCCATGTCACTCTTGATTCATTGCACATCCTAGTACACCGCTGGAGGAATTCATATAGAGTCATATTTTGTTCTAAGTATCGAGTTGTAATTCTTGAGTTGTAAGTAAATAACAGTGTGATGATCTTGATTATTAGAGCATTGTCCCAGTGAGGAAAGGATGATGGAGACTATGATTCCCCCACAAGTCGGGATGAGATTCCGGACAAAACAAAGAGGCAAAAAAATGAGAATGGCCCAAATAAAAAAATGAGAGAAAAAGACAGAAGGGGCAATGTTACTGTCCTTTTTACACACTTGTGCTTCAAAGTAGCACCATGATCTTCATGATAGAGAGTTTCTTATGATGTCACTTTCATATAGTAGTGGGAATTTTTCATCATAGAACTTGGCTTGTATATTCCAATGATGGGCTTCCTCAAATTGCCCTAGGTCTTCGTGAGCAAGCGAGTTGGATGCACACCCACTTAATTTTATTTTGAGCTTTCATAAACTTATAGCTCTAGTGCATCCGTTGCATGGCAATCCCTACTCACTCACATTGATATCTATTGATGGGCATCTCCATAGCCCGTTGATATTCCTAGTTGATGTGAGACTATCTCCCTCTTTTTGTCTTCTCCACAACCACCATATTCTATTCCACCTATAGTGCTATGTCCATGGCTCAAGCTCATGTATTGCATGAAAGTTGAAAAAGTTTGAGAACATCAAAAGTATGAAACAATTGCTTGGCTTGTCATCAGGGTTGTGCATGATTTAAATATTTTGTGTGATGAAGATGGAGCGTAGCCAGACTATATGATTTTGTAGGGATAAGCTTTCTTTGGTCATATTATTTTGAGAAGACATAATTGCCTTATTAGTATGCTTGAAGTATTATTGTTTTTATGTCAATATTAAACTTTTGCTTTGTATCTTATGGATCTGGACATTCATGCCACAATAAGGAAAATTACATGGATAAATATGTTAGGTAGCATTCCACATCAAAAAATTCTGTTTTTATCATTTACCTACTCGAGGACGAGCGGAATTAAGCTTGGGGATGCTTGATACGTGTCCAACATATCAATAATTTTTTATTTTTTCATGCTATTATATTATCTGTTTTGGATGTTTTATATGCATTAATATGCTATTTTATATTATTTTTGGGACTAACCTGCCCAGTACCAGTTCCTGTTTTTTCCTTGTTTTTGAGTTTCGTAGGAAAGGAATACCAAAGGGAATCCAAACAGAATGAAACCTCTGCGATGATTTTTCTTGGACCAGAAGTAAACTAGGAGACTTGGAGATGAAGTCGGAGGATCCACGAGGCGTCCACAAGGATGGAGGGCGCGTCCCCCACCCACATGCCCCCCCCCCCCCCCCGACCCTCCTGACCTAATTCTTTCGCCTATATATTCCCATATATCCCCAAACCAATAGAAGCACCCACAAAAACACTTTTCCACCACCGCAACCTTCTGTACCCGTGAGATCCCATCTAGGGGCCTTTTTAAGCGTCCAGCCGGATGGGGATTCGATCACGGAGGGCTTCTATATCAACTCTATTGCCCTTCCGGTGAAGCGTGAGTAGTTTACATAGACCTACGGGTCCATAGCTAGTAGCTAGATGGCTTCTTCTCTCTCTTTGATTCTCAATACCATGTTCTCCTTGATGTTCTTGGAGATCTATTTGATGTAATACTTTTTTGCGGTGTGTTTGCCGAGATCCGATGAATTGTGGATTTATGATCAACTTATCTATGAATATTATTTGAATCTTCTCCGAATTCTTATATACATGATTTCATATCTTTGTAATTCTCTTTGAACTATCAGTTTGATTTGGACAACTAGATTGGTTTTTCTTGCAATGGGAGAAGTGCTTAGCTTTGGGTTCAATCTTGTGGTGTCCTTTCCAAGTGACAATAGGGGCAGCAAGGAACGTACTGTATTATTTCCATCGAGGATAAAAATATGGGGTTTTAGTCATATTGCTTGAGTTAATTCCTCTACATCATGTCATCTTACTTAATGCATTACTCCGTTCTTTATGAACGTAATACTCTAGATGGATGTTGGATAGCGGTCGATGTGTGGACTAATAGTAGTAGATGTAGAATTGTTTCGGTCTACTTGACACAGACATGATGCCTATATTCATGAGCATTGCATTAGATATCATCATAACTTTGCGCTTTTCTATCAATTGCTCGGCAGTAATTTGTTCACCCACTATATTATTTGCTATCTTGAGAGAAGCCTCTAGTGAAACCTATGGCCCTCAGGTCTATTTTCCATCATACAAGTTTCCAATCTACAATATTAGTTTTCGATCTAGTATTCTTGCAATCTTTTACTTTCCGATCTATAAACCAAAAATACCAAAATATTTACTTTATCGTTTATCTATCTTTATCGGATCTCACTTTTGCAAGTAACCATGAAGGGATTGACAACCCCTTTATCGCGTTGGGTGCAAGTTTGTTTGATTGTTTGTGCAGGTATTCGGAGATTTATGCGTTATCTCCTACTAGATTAATACCTTGGTTCTCAAACTGAGGGAAATACTTATCTCTACTTTGCTGCATCACCCTTTCCTCTTCAAGGGAAAAACCAACGCAAGCTCAAGAAGTAGCTATATGACTCACAAAATGATCAATAATCCCACACGGAGGTGCACGACTCGTAGTGTATTGCTGGACCCTCCCCCCACCCCCACCCCCCCACACACACATCTCGCACCACCACAACCACTCCGAGGCATGTCAAACTTTTTCTGCAGTGAACGTGTGACCAAAGGCAGAGTGTCGTGTTAAAATTTAAAAAAGACAGACATCATTTGACCGTTTTTATACATTGATTGGTTTCCTAGGGATTTAATGTGCAAAAATCAAATTTGAGCTACATGTGCACCAAAACGGGTTGCAAAATCATATGTGTCCCTGGATCCATGTTTCCCTATGCAAGAGATTTAAAAATATTGAGAATATATATTTTTAAAATTCAGTAAATCCAAAACTTAGTTGAAATTCATGAAACTTATCGTGGTGTCATATATGGACACCAGTAGACTGTGATATTGTATTTTTTTCGTCAATGAGACCTATTTTGATATAATCTTCTTACAAACGGGAGATTATTAATAACTGGAAACTAATATCTCATACGGATTATTTATTCGGACAGTGTGCGTTAGACTGTGCCATGCTTCAGTTAATTAAGCAGTAAAGCAGCAGAATGAATCATCAATAAACCAAAAATATACGTGCTGCCACACGCCCCGTGTGTTGTGCGAGCAGGCGTGAGTTGACGGGGCACATGCAAGTAGTCCGCCATGCAGGCATACCGGGAGGCATGCTGCAGTTGTGAGTATTGACGGGAGGCGTGCGAGTAGCTGTGTGAAATGATGGTAGGAATGGCAGAAGTCTGCCACGCAGGCTCACCGGGAGGCGAGACAGCTTTTGACCGCAGCCTGCCTTGCTCCCACTGGTCCGTATTAATTGCACGCCTGAGCCGCCAGCCATAATAGGCGGCCGCACCCCTGGTCCACAATGGTCACCAACGTCTGGACTCTGGAGTGTATGAGGATGCCGCCGAAGCACACCATCGAAGGGAGTGGCGACGCCGGGGCTGGTGAAGCACCCGCGCAATGCGTGAAGCTGGGCACAGAGGTTGCCATCACCGCCGACGAGGTCTCGCGCGGGCAGAAGCATGACCTTGACTTCGTCGGCGCCGTCGTGCTGCCTCAACCGGAGTCAGAGGTCAGCAACAACTCCGACAACGACTGCGACTCTGACGGAAAACCGGTTAGTCATCTATATACCCATTTGTGCGGCAAACATATCATGTGTTTTCTCTGGTTACTCCCCCCCCCCTCTATAATTTTTCTGGAATACAAATCATATGGTTATGTTCTTTCAGTCCATGAAATTAGAGTAATTAAGATCCGTTAGATGCACGTAGTGTATTGATTGTTTGAATGTTATCCGTATATAGTTAGTGATTAATTGTTTGTTCGGTACAAATGATTTTTGCTAAAAATCCAACTAGGGTTAGCTTGCGTGCTAATAATTTGTGGCCAGATCTTGAGAATTGATTTTGAATGTCCTATATATATGTTTGTGCCTTTTTTCTTCCAGATCTTGAGAATTGATTTTGAATGTCCTACATGTATGTTTATGCCATTTTTTCTTTTAGATTGGTATGTACACAGATGAGGCTCCGGTCAGCACCACCGCTGGATGTAGATATTGGACCCGGCTGCGCGGCCAGAAGCGGCCACGCTCCTGGACCTGAGGAACCAGTAGAATCTCCGGCGGACCGCATCAGCAATCTCCCGGACGACATCCTTGGGGAGATCATCTCCCTTCTCCCCACCAAGGATGGCTGCCGCACACAAGTCCTCGCATCTTGGTGGCGCACTCTATGGCGTGCCGCGCCTCTTAAACTCGATTGTCGTCAGCTATCTGTCGATCATGATTCTAAACTCCCCGGAGCCATCATCTCCTCCCACTAGGGCTCCGTTCAACGCATCTGCATCCTGGCATGCTACCTATTGGACATACCCTGCATGGTGGCTGCCTGGCTAACATCCCGTCAATTCGATAAACTCCAGCAGCTTGAGTTCTACCATTACTGTAGCGATAGGTTACCACCAAGAGCTGCATTTGTGCCCTCACCAACGATGCCCATCTCATGGTTTTCCTCCTCTCTCCACACCACCACCTTGACCTGGTGCCATCTAGTAGACAATTTGGTACAAATTCTTTGACTCCCACTTCTAAAAAAACTTGCGCTTGTGTTGGTTGATCTGTTGGTGGCCTCACTTCACAGCAGCATCCACTCTAGCTGCCCTGCACTGGAGCGTTTGGTGCTTGTTTTTGGACTAGGAATCCATATCCCTTGTCTCAAAATAAAGTCGCCTCACCTTGTAAGCATTGGAATTCATTTTGAAGGACAGGAGATCATCATCGAAGATGCCCCTTCACTTCAAAGGTTGCTCCTTGATTGTTGTTATAAACCTTCACAAATAACTGTGGTCTTTGTGCCTAAACTAGAGACCTTGGGTGTACTTCCTCATCCGTTTGAATGTTACAAGTTGGTGGTTGGCTCCACACTTGTTCAGGTACTGTATGTTATCCATGTACACTTTAGTAATCAGCATTTTTCATTTGTGCGCATAAGATAAATGTCATCTTGGAGTACACTTTCGGTGCTAATATTATGTTATATGCTGAATGAAGAGCTTGTCCATAGATGGTGTATCAGGGGTGCTGGATTCTATCAAGACCTTATATATTTATATAGGGTGTCTTGATCTGAACACCACTATTGGCTTGCTGTGATGCTTTTCGTGTCTGGAGAATTTGTATATAATGGTGATGATTTCACACACATTGAAAGCCCATATATAATGTACTATAATTAATCGTTTAGTTGTCGCTCCTTTGACATACTCTATTTTAGACATTAACTGTTTTCAATCTTCATGTCTATTTAGGTACTAGGACTTCGAGAAAAAGGTCTAACCAATCAATGGTAGAGGAAGCACAAGGATTTTCTCAGATATCATGACATTCGTTTGAAGACAATAACGGTGGAAGGATATGCATCCAACCATCTAAACCCTGGCTTTGTCACATTCTTCATGAGGAATGCGAGGGCACTATTGTCCCTGAGGATTAATTTTTTCAACAAGAAAATTCTCACGGAACTGTATGTTGAACAACATAAAATGAAGTTTCAGGTGGACCTAAGGGCTTCTGATCATGCTCGGCTTATATTTACAACAACTTGTCATCATCATGAACCAGTGGATCTTTTGTACCGGGTTTCTGATCGTGCTCGGCTTATATTTACAACAACTTGTCATCATATTGATTTTATAGATCGGACCAATCCATTTGATTGTGACTGCCAAAAAACTTTGGTTGAGTTAGATGTTATTGGCCTGTTCAATCCGGGTTATGTGTAAACCCGATGAACAATTAATCCTCGTGCTTTTGTACCTTTTATAAGTTGGAGTTAGACATTGTTGCCCTTTTCAACTAGTTGACCCATATTTTCTTTCATACTGGGCTTTGATCTTTGTTCATTACAGAACCTGCAATTTCTTAGCACCCGCCTGCATGCACCAAACTTATTTCCAGATAGCACACCAAATGGGATGTAATTCTTAATAGTAGAAGTTGCATGGTAGTGGCAGATTTGGATTCTGACATTTGGGACCCATGAGAATAATGCCTATCGAGGGCGGTGTCGGCATGACAGTAAACACTGAGAAACTTGGTTTTAAAATTACTACAAATCCAAAACTCACCTCAAAATCATGAAACATCACATGGTGTTATGACATGGCACCAACATGCTGTGGTAAAAAATAATCCAATTTGGGACAATTTTGGTATAAACTTCTTACAAACTGGAGCTTCTCTCAAGAAGCCTCATGGTTCTGAGAGGGGACTTGTCACCTATATGTGTGCGAAACAACATACGCTATTTCTTCCCGCCTTGATTTATTTTCAAAGGCAACATGCAACTATAGGAGTGTCATCCTAAAAAATATGAAACTATTCCGTGTTCGTTTTGCTTTTTTATGCATTGTTTGAGTTTTCTAGGCATTTTTGAACATACTTTCATGTGTGCAAAGGTCATGTGTCTACTAGCCACCTATGTAATTGGATGTTCAATTTGGTTATGGAATCAAGTCCTTATAAGTACATATATTGTTGTCCTGTATGCAATGACAACGCACACGGACCATACTAGGAAACCCGTCGGTGATGAATTCATCAATCACTGACAATCATATACCAGCAAACGTTTGCCCAGAACACACATGACTTATTAGCAGAAATTGTCTATGTTGTTATGGTCTTTGCACACATTTCTGATTAGGAATCTGTTTGCCGTATATCGCACACACCATGATCTGGCTAGCCATTCCGGTTGTGTTGCCTAATCACAAACAGTTCATCTGAGTGAATTGTATGTCGTATATTGCACACACCTTCATTTGGCTGCCCGTTTCTGTTGTTCCCACTACAAAAAAAGACACATCCGTGACATTTTGGGTCGAACGAATTTTTTTTCTGTCATACATATGACACTTCTATGACGATAATTGTGACAAAACCCGGTATCATCATAGATGTGGTGGGCTCCTACTTCTATGACAAAAAATCATGACAGAAAATGGGCTTTTCGTCCTGGGCGGGCTGGAGACGCAGCTGCATGACATTCTTTGGGCCGTCCATGACGGAAAAAACCATGGTAGAAGCAAGGGCGAGGAAAATTTCGGGGAGTTCCCGGTTACGGTGGGAGGTTGGGGGCCGAGCGATGCGCGTTTCTCTCGTACACGTACGCGCGTGTGTGGAGCGAGGCGTTGGGCTCTAACTGAACCCGAGCGATTGCACTGCAGGCTACACCTTACTGAACCCGAGTGATCGATTGATGGCTGTTAACTGAACCCGATCGAGCGATTCCTTCGCTACTGCTGCTAACTGAAGCCGATCGATTGGACGAACAATGAGTGTTGCGGGGGGGCGGGGGGGGGGGGGGTTGGATGAACAGTGAGCAGTGGGGGTGGATGCAGGACCCCGTGGCGTTGCCTCTGGATGAACAGGACGACCCCGTGGAGGGCTGGATGAATAGTAGACGGTGGAGGGGTGCACGTGGAGGGGTGGTTGAACAGTAGCCGGTGGAGTAGCGCACGGTGGAGGCTGGATGAACAGGAGCCCGTGGAGGCTGGAGGAGGTCGATGGTAGCCCGTGGAGGCTGGAGGAGGTCAACGGTGGAGATGAACAGTATCCTGTGGAGTCCCATTTTGCAGTACGCCACACCCCTCTCGATGAACATGACCCCCGTTTCGACCGTAGCGCTCCAACACAAGTCCGTTTCGTCCGTTTTGCGGTACGCCACACCCCTCCCGATCGACAGGACCCCTGTTTCGACCGTAGTGCTCCAACACAAGTCTGTTTTGTCCGTTTTGCGGTACACCACACCCCTCCCGATCAATAGGACCCCGTTTCGACCGTAGGAGGTCCGTTTCCTCTGTTTTGCGGTACGCCAAACCCCTCCCGATGAACAGGATCCCGTTTCGAACGTGTCCGGTCGAACACATGGCCGTTTCCTCCGTTCTGCGGTACGCCAGGCCTCATTTCCATCGCCTGTTCCGTCCAAGCCCTCCCAACGAACACGACGACGCATTCCGTTCTGACCTAGCCAGTTGGCTCCTCATGAACACGACGACGACGTTGTTTCTCCGTTCTGACCCAGCCATGTACACGAGCCCTGGCCGTATGTATGCGTGAGTAGGCGTTCGAGACCCCGCCCATATGTACGTACGTGGCCGTATTTTTCTTTCTTGCACCGTGGCCGTTGTACGTACGTGTACATGCTACATGCGCGCCTCTACTATGACACGTCGCGCCTCTACATCCACCAGTATGTACGTACATGTTCGCGACCAGAATGACAACGCTATGTATGCTTCGACCAGGTGGGTCCCGACTGTCAGGCACTTCCTTGCGTGCGAAGATGTAGCTGGTGGGTCCTAGCAGTCAGGGGGCGAATCATTTTTTTGCCCGGACGCACTTCCTTGCGTGCGAAGATGTAGCTGGTGGGTCCCAGTAGTCAGGGGGAAATGTTTTTTCACGAAATATAGTGGCTTGTCCAGTGGGTCCCTGCTGTCAGGTGGAGGTATCATTTTTTCCGCGTAATAAGGAGGCACTTCCTTGCTGCGGCCATGGACCCAGCTGTCAGCCTCTCCATGTACAGTCCACGTCTGATGGAAGTCGTTCCTTGACCACGTTGACCACGCCGCGCCGAGAGCACCAGGGTGGCGGACGACGGCGAGGCCTAGGAAGGGGACGACGCGGAGCCGGGGAAGACGCGGCAGTGGATGCCCACGCGGAGAGGAGTACGAGGGTCCACTGGTCCGGCTGCGGTGTGAGGCTGTCGTCGCTGCAGAATAACAGGGGGTGTGGGTGAGTAGAGGGATGGCCTGGCCAGCGGTGGGAGTAGTAGGAGGCGGTGAGGCCTCCGCGGCATCACAGCCGGCCACGGGAGGCAAGAGCATGCGGCACGACCAAGGCTGCTTTGGGCGGCTGGAGCAAGAAGACCAGAGGTTGAAGAAGTACTACGGCCGTTGGATGGACATCGTACGGTCACTGGAGCTAGAATCGTTCATATTGACTAAAGTTGACAAAGGCCCACATCCCAGTCAACTTAGTAGGCCCACAAGTCAGCCTCACACCATGGTGGGTCCCAGCTAGCAGGGGGAGTATTCATTTTTTTTGTGCGTAATAAGGAGGCACTTCCGGTGGGTCCGAGCTGACAGCGGGGGGAACGTTTTTTTCGCGAAATATGGTGGCCCATCCGGTGGGTCCCAGTAGTCAGGGGGGAAACATTTTTTTCGCGAAATAAGGTGGCCCGTCCGGTGGGTCCCTGCTGTCAGGTGGATGTATCATTATTTCCCGCATAATAAGGAGGCACTTCCTTGCGGCCGCCTGGACCTAGCTGTCAGCCTATCCATGTACAGTACTCTTCCGATGGAAGTCGGTCGTTGACCACGTTGACCACGCCGCGCCAAGAGCACCAGGGCGGTGGACGACGGCGAGGCCTAGGAAGGGGACGACTCAGAGCCGGGGAAGACGCGGCAGCGGAAGCCCGCGCGGAGAGGAGTACGAGGGTTCACTGGTTCGGCTGCGGTGTGAGGCTGCCGTCGCCGCAGAATAACAGGGGGTGTGGGTGAGTAGAGGGATGGCCTGGCCAGCGATGGGAGTAGTACGGGGCGGTGAGGCCTCCACGGCATCACAACTGGCCACGGGAGGCAGGAGCACGCAGCACGACTGACTCTGCTTTGGGCGGCTGGAGCAAGAAGACCAGAGGTTGAAGAAGCACTACGGCCGTTGGATGGACATCGTACGATCACTACATCTAGAATCGTTTATATTGACTAAGTTGACAAAGCCCTTGGTACGCGTCAACTTAGTAGGCCCACAGCTCGGATGTGGCAGAGAACATATAGCCCATTTGCTATTTGTAAGAATGTACAACCCATTTTTTTAATTCTAATGGAATTTACTACAACCCATTTATAGTTTGTTAAAAGTACAGCCCAACTTCTAGCTAGGACAATGATTAAACATTTCAAACAACCGCTCAAAACAGAATTAAAAAAATCCCATATTTTGATGGGATCCGAAATATTTTTATCCGAAATTTCTAGTCAGGTTAAATATAATTTCAAAATAAAGTTGTATTACGTTAAAATCCAACGAAATATTGTGCGCGCAACAAGTAATGAAATTAAAATTTTCAAATTCCAAAAATAATATATTTTTCAAATTAATTACGCGTTTGGTGCATAGTTACTGCCCAGTTATTATAATTACATCCCATTTACTATTTCTTAAAGCCCATTTTTGTTAAGCCTAATGCATACCTCCTAGGACAGTTTGCAGCCCAGCGGGGCGGAGAATAACAAGTTGACCCGGATATTGTGTACAACTATCAGCCTAGTTGCATTGCTGATGTTGAAAAAAAGGCCTGTGTAGTACAGTACAACCTAACATGGCTACTCAGCCCACATTCAGCGACGCCGGAAAGGCCCAAACAAGGCTTCTGTACAACTTTTTGAAGTCACTGAGCTCAATTAATAACTTAAGAAAAAAGTTAGGTTACAGTGGAACCTAACTAAAAGCTATCACGAGCAAATAAATAATTCAACGGGTCCCACTTGTGCTTGTGTGTGTGTGTGTGTGAGAGAGAGAGAGAGAGAGACCCATCGGTCGATGCTCGTAAATACATCTTTCAACCATATGCATTGCTGATGCTCAGTAAAAACTTATGTAGTTGACACAATCATATAGAACATCATAGCACACTGAACTTGCATACAAAAAAATTTCACACAGGCGGCACAATCAGGATGGAAGCAGTGGATCGCTACGGGTAGGGCTATGTTGAAACCAACAAAGTCGTACATAACGGTTCATCGTGTTTATCAACGACGGGGAAATATCTTGAATGTTGTGCAAAGAAAACAGACAGACAACACAATAAGTTCTGCTAGCACATTAAGTTGACGTACAACCCTTTCTAAAAAAAGTTCAGGTACAAAATTAGAACAGGTCACGATGAAATGTACTGGCATATCAGTGCTTCACACCCATAGCTCGGATTTAACTAGTATTTGACAAGATTCAGTTGTTACCTCAAATTAGAGCACATCCAGGCAGCCAGCCTTGCCTCTTCTCCCAAAGAAGCAGTGGCCTCCACCGCGCGATGGAGTAGGCCATGTGCCATCCATCGTTCTGAGCAACATGGGGAAAGTCTGACGTTGACTCTTGTAATGGACGTCGTCGACGGACCCTGGCACCAACGGCGGTGGCAGGACTTCGATTGATGGATTGACCACTTCTTTGACATGCACGAACACTCGATACAGGTACATCCCTAACGTGGTCCGCGGCGGCCTTGGTGGCGACGAATAGTACAACCCCGGTTCCTACACCGGTATCTTAACAGCAATCACCTTCGGTATGGTGGACGGCTTCTTCATCCATGCCATAACCGTCAGAGCCTAGCTGTCTGGAGGAACAAACATACTTACGAGCTCACCTCCAAGGTCGTCGATAAGCTCGTTCATGGACTCGTTGTTCCAAGCACGTCGAGGCATGCCATGGAAGGTAAGCTTTGTTAAAACCTCAAGCTCAGAGGGCACCGAGCCCCATCCTGGGTGCCACCGATCAAAGCTCACCAGCGCGCCATCGTAGAACAAACGCCGGGAAGATTCGAACACACGACTGCAGTCGAAAGTTGTCCGGAACCTGACGAAGAAATCATCCAGTGGCAGACAAACTTCGACGAGCAAGTCACTTATTTGGATGCCGTGCGCAATGCCAAGAGCTTTGACAAGGTCGTCCGGCGAGACGGGAGGCCGGTTGCCGTTGATGGTTACCATCAGCACTTTTCCAGCAAACTGATCGTCAAGCGCCTCCATGCCACTGTTGGGCGACAACACGTAGTGACCGAAGGCAGGACGGACCTCAGGATCTCCGGTTCGGAGATCCGTGTTGACCGGCGACATGATAGTGCGCTTGAGTACAGGGAGTACAGGAGGGGGATTTGGGGGAACTTGAGTAGGAATCGAGATTCCAGAGGTGGGGGGGGGGGCGGGAGACTAGGGATGAAAAGGTAGCATTAATTTCGAGCACGCACCAATATGCTCTCAGCGCGCAAGCGCACGAAAACACCGGTGGCGCCTACATGTCGGCCTAAGAGTCCTTACTCTTTCTTTTTTGAAGAGCCTGACCTTTTTTCAGGATCTTTTGAGAGCCCGGCCTGAGAGTCATAATTGACCTGTTTGACATTGCGTTACTACTCGGCCCATATTCAATGACACCTCACTGGCCCAAACAAGTGTACATCATCGAAAAGACACTGAGCTCAAATTATATAACTTGAAAAAAGGAGATATACTCTAAACACTGGAGAATGGTGATGCCCTCATTTAGCCCACCAGTAGTTCGAGACAATAAACAGTTCGAAACAACGATATATACAACATTCAAACACTGACTAGTGACTACTACTGACATAAACAGCAAGACATGATAGTTCATAAGAAGTCTTGCTACACCACCAAAACGCACCCATCTGCAGCGCTCAGACTCTCGTGATCCAGACGAGAATGACATTCTAAACAGAAGCAACTATTACATAGTAAGAGTGACATAGACGAGGATGACCAAATGACAAGGAATATGCATAACAAAAGAAACAACTACCCATCCAGAACCAGCAGCAAAGACAATAAAGTCATTCGAAGAGATGATCCAACACCATCATAATTTGCAGCCCCGCTTCAGCGACCAGTGATCCGGAGACACCAGTACTCCACCCTTTCGATGCAACAGCCCAATTACTTATCAACCTGAAGACTTGAACCACATCACTGCCTATCGTAATTAAGACATCCAAGGATCAAAGTTAATCCGGATGCCTTTGTCATTCTCACCTTCTTTTGGCTGCAGGCTGTATCGTTGACAATCAAGGGAGTTTGCTCCCGAACTCCTAGGGCTCGCCGTGTAGACACAGTTTTCCATAGCAAACAGAGCCTCTCTGCCATCAAGGTCCTTGCCAACGGTGATCTCCTAGTTAATCGGATAATTGAGTCCGAGAAACAGAGAGTGTGAACAAAGGCTGTTTACCCGCCTCCATCTAAAAAAATCCTAACGGCCCCAACAAGCCGGTATCCTGCTCATAGACGTAACAGCCACTGTCCGGATACTCACGTATTACACGGTGCTTGTATACAGTGGGTGTCGGTGTCAAAACCGGCGGATCTCGGGTAGGGGGTCCCGAACTGTGCGTCTAGGCGGATGGTAACAGGAGACAAGGGACACGATGTTTTTACCCAGGTTCAGGCCCTCTCGATGGAGGTAAAACCCTACTCCTGCTTGATTGATATTGATGATATGGGTAGTACAAGAGTGGATCTACCACGAGATCAAGGAGGCTAAACCCTAGAAGCTAGCCTATGGTATGATTGTTGTAATGGTTATGTTGTCCTACGGACTAAAACCCTCCAGTTTATATAGACATCGGAGAGGGCTAGGGTTACACAGAGTCGGTTACAATGGTAGGAGATCTACATATCTGTATCGCCAAGCTTGCCTTCCACGCCAAGGAAAGTCCCACCTGGACATGGGACGAAGTCTTCAATCTTGTATCTTCATAGTCTTGGAGTCCGGCCGATGATGATAGTCCGGCTATCCAGACACCCCCTAGTCCAGGACTCCCTCAGTAGCCCCTGAACCAGGCTTCAATGACGATGAGTCTGGCGCGCATATTGTTCGGCATTACAAGGCGGGTTCCTCCTCCGAATAATTCATAGAAGATTATGAACACCAGGATAGTGTCCGGCTCTGCAAAATAAATTCCACATTCCACCGTAGAGAGAATAATATATACACAAGTTCAATCTGCTGATGTATTTAGTGGCATGACGTCATACCACCACCAAGCCTTTACTGGAATCGTTTTTTATTATAACACCTCAGCGCGTTTAGTGAAGTGGTTTCCTTGGCACGTCTTGTCGAAGCAGAGATCGTGTTCCCCTTATTCCGGGATTCCCATCAATACGGACGTGGGTAACCCAACCGCGCCATTGATGGTGGCGCTTGGGAGATAAGCGAGTTTTACCAGGCCGGTGGGGACGCATAGTCTTCGTCCGCCCATATATAAGGGGATAAGGATCCACCTTTTTTACCTATGCCTTCTTCCTCCTTTGCTTATCCATCTCCGCGCACTCGAGCTCCAGCGCCCAAGTTCGCACATCTTGCCTCAACCTTCTCCAGCCATGTCCGGAGCGGGAGGCAAGTGGCTGGCCTCCTCCGTCACGGAGGGGCACATCGAAAAGCTGCGCGGCGCCGGATACCTTTCCAGCGACATCGCGCACCGGCTGCCCGACAAGGGGCAGCTCATCCCCACCCCCAGGCCCCATGAGAGGGTCGTGTTCCTTCCCCACTTCCTCTGCGGACTGGGCTTCCCACTTCATCCCTTCGTCCGGGGGCTCATGTTCTATTACGGCCTGGACTTCCACGATCTGGCGCCAAACTTCATCCTCAACATCTCGGCGTTTATCGTCGTGTGAGGCCTTCCTCTGCATCCAGCCCCACTTCGGCTTGTGGCTCAAGACCTTCAATGTCAAGCCGAAGGTAGTGAAGGGCGTCCAAGCGGAGTGCGAAGGCGCCATGGTGGGCAAAATGCCCAACGTCACCTGGCTCGAGGGGGCCTTCGTGGAGTCCATCAAGGGATGGCAATCGGGGTGGTTCTACATCACCGAGCCGCGTGACCCTAAATGGGCAGCGGCCCCCGAATTCATATCTGGTATCGCCATGCAGCTCACCTCCTGGAAAGAGAAGGGCTTGCTATGGGGCAGTTCGGAGGAGCTGATAGGACTCCAGTCCTGTCTCCAGACCTTGGTGAACAAGAAGCTTAGGCTTGTCAACGTGATCCAGGTCATGCTCGTCCGCCGGATTCTCCCCTGCCAACAGCGGGCCTTCAATCTGTGGGAGTTCGATCCGGCACAGCACCGGACTCTGAGCGGGCTCTTCGACATGATGTACGAAGCCGTCTGGAGGGTGTTGTTCAAGGGTGGAGAAGCCCCCGCGTCCGCGACTGAAGATCGCAGATTCAGCACCAAGCGCCCGGCCGGTGAGGTAAGCTTTGTTATCCTCTATGGGACACTCATTTATTTTCATAGTTTGACTCTATGCGGGATCTAAAACTCCCAGTGCCTTTAACAGGACTGGCAGAGGACGTCCGGAGAGGTAGACTATCCGGCTCCCCTTCCCGAAGACCCAGCGGACGCCCGTTTAACGGGGCTGCTGGTCCCGGCACTTTACGTGGTGCCGGAGAAGAAGGCCAAGAAGAAGGCCACGGGAACCCAAAGAAGTTCCCGGCGCCAGGTGATATCGGACTCATCGTCCGATGGCTCCGAGGCGGACTCCTCCCCCGAAGACGAGGAGGAGAAAGAGGACTCTCTCCCAGAGGAGGGAGAGAGGAAAAGGAAGGCTTCCCCAACGGGGGAGGCCGAAGGGTCCAAGAGGGGAAGGACTATTCCCCCGGACAGCTCCGCCAACGCCAATGTTGGCGACGAAGAGTGGCCCTCAAGGGCCAGGCCTCCGGCAAGATCGTAAGTATCCGGATTCCTGAATGATTTATAATTTCTCTTTTGTGTCACATAGTGTCCTTCTAATGCCGCACACTACCTGTAGTCCGGCCGATGATGATCTTCCCGCTTCATCGAGTGGGTCATTGGCTCCGTCGGATGTAGATTCCATTCCGACTGCCTCCACCCCTCGCGACGCTGAGGACGCCGAGGTGGGATCCCAGGAAGGGACCCATCAGGAGGAGGCTTCGGAGGCGCCACAAGGCAGCCTCCCGGACTTTGCGCCGGACTCCATGCCGGAACCCGCAGTGGTTCCGGTGTCCGGCAGGCGACCCCTTCGTAAGAAGTACAAGACCGTGACGCCGGTGGCCTCCGTCCAACCGGAGGCGCCAGACAACTTGTTGGAGGCGCTCGACGGTGCTTCCATCGAGGAAGAACACCGCACTATCATGAGTGCGGTGATTCAGAAGGTTCAGCTCTCCAAGAGCGGGCTGACCGAAGCCTGCAGTAGCCTTCTAACAGGCTTTGAGGTAAGAAGTTTAAAATATGTAATGTAGTACCGCATAGACAGTAGCCCCTGATGCTCGGTTCGGTGTTCGGAAAGAAAAACCGGATTGAGGATCTAAAAAAGATATACGCAGGAGTGCTAAGCATTATGTCAATATGGGTTTGCAGGCTGCGCTGCTGACCTCTGCCGCACTGACTGCGGAGGTCGGTGCTTTGAAGCAGGACCTCGAGCAGTCTGAGCAAGAGCTCGGCCTTGCCAAGAAGCAGCTCGAGGACAAAGAAGGTGAGTAACACCACTTTTAAATTTGTACCTTACAGAAAAGGATTTTGGTTGCAATAGAAATAACAAGGATAACGTGGGTACTGCAGGGGCCACGAACGAGGTGGCAACCCTGAAGGAGGCCGTGTCCATGGCCGAACGCAATGCGGCCGCGGAACGGGCGGAGCGAGAGAAGCAGGAGGCGCGGGTGGCAGAGGTGCGGCAAGAGCTCCAGGCTCTCATGGAAAAGCATGAAAGTTTGGAGCGTGACTCGAAGACTCGAGAGTCCGAGCTTGCCTCGGCTCTTGAAAGTGCCAAAGCCGCTAAGGCCGAGGCCCATAAGGCCCTCCAGGATATTGAGACGGTGAAGAAAATAGCGGCGGGTAAGGCATTTTTCATGCAAAGCAAGCATGTGAATGTAAATTACCTGACACTTACCCAAATTCGGAGTTCTCCAGGGGCGTTTGCAGATCTGCCTTGCAGCGTGTCCGATGCCGCCGCATTCTACCGGGCCAAGGAGGGGAGCTCAACAGAGAAGGTCTTCTGGTCTCAGTACGCTAAGGCCGGACACCCGGTGCCCCCTAGCGACCAGCTAAAGCAGCTGGTCGAGCTCCACAAGGTAGCCGAGCAGGCCATGAAGGGCCTCATAGTCTGGCTGTGGCCTGGAGAGGCCATGCCTGGGAGCTACTTTGGCCTCGTGCAGCGGCTGGTGGATGCATGCCCCTGGGTGGAGGTCATCAAGCGCTCCGCCTGCATTGAAGGTGCCCGTCGGGCCCTTGCCCGCGCAAAGGTGCACTGGGGCAGGCTGGATGCTGAGAGGCTTATCACGGACGCGCCGCCGGCGGGCAAGGAGTATCGAACGCCCGAAATGTACTACAAGAGTGTCCTGAAGGGTGCCCGCAAGATTACGGATGAGTGCCCCAGAGATGTAATTATTGAGTAAACTCGCAATGTGTTATCCTGTGTGCTGAAAACTTTGTTCATATGCGCTAAGCAAGGCTTATTGATTTAAAATATTACCTTCTGTGCGGCCGTTTATTAAATCTGAGAGATGGCAAGTCGTCGGCTTCAGCCCCCATGCCACGAGTGCTGGGGTGTTCGGGATAAACTTGAGCACTCTTGTTCCCATTTTTGTGTCCATCTAGGGAGGCGCTCAACACAGCAAACGAGGCAACCAGACTTATAATGCTTGAACACTCTCACTTAGCCATAGAATTCTATAATTTTAAATTTCGGCGAAGCCCCTAGTATTCGGAAGACCGAGTTCGGGGCGCTATCCACGCCTTGGCCGGACACTATCCGGTTCTTCGCTCGAAGCGGCATAAGTCTTTAGGGACTCGAAAGGACCTCTCGAACAGCGACCAGTCTCTCGCCTTATCATGACAGTCAGCTTTAGCTTTCTCCACTGAGGCGCTCGCCCGGCTCAACCAGGGCGCAATCGCAGTGGTTCTCCAAGTGCTACCTTAGCCGACGGAACGGAACGTAAGGTACCAAAACATGGGAGCCGGGCAAACCCAACTATTGACCCAAGACATGATTCGGAGCCGATGCATATAATGCTATAAGTTCGGGGTGCCGCACTTGTGAAAGTGTTCGGACTTATCACACCATAATGCGGGGAACACAAGCCCCTGGTGTATTCTGCCATACCAAAATATACGGGTGCAAGATGTCAATAATGAACATATATATAAAAAAAGGGTAATGCAATTATAGGCAAAAAGTAATGCATTATTTATTCGAAGAGTTCTGCCATGAGTGCAAAACGATACAAATAGTGCGGTAAGCAAGGGATTGGACTATTTAAATATGTCCCCTCCAGGGGTAGGCTGCGGACTGGTGTATTTAACAAATTTAATTCTCATAATGGAGACCACTTGAGTGTTCATCGCAGCCTTTGTTCCTCCCTATCTGTTGCATCGTGAGTTCGGCAGGTTCGCCGCCGGACAGGGCCTCTGGTGAACGGAGTCCTGTGTTATAAAAAGAAGAAAAATAAAAATAAAAAGGCGGCACACTTGGGAGCCCCTGGTGTGGTTGAGCCGCACTCTGGGCCTGTCGTGGTCGTGCCCCTCCCCCTGTGCCCATGGTATCTCCAGAGCGTAATGATGTACGCGGAGAGCTGGTCGTGCAATCAGGCAAGGGCTGGGGTTGGGGCCGCATTGCTACGCGTGCTCGGAACATGCCAGGTGGTCTTGGTTGGTGTTACTCCGGGCGCGTTTGGCCATGTCCGGTCGTTTAATGGCCGGACTCGAAAATTGCCTTAAAAGGCTGCTCTGTACTTCTGCCGCGAGAGCCGCTCTGTGTTCCTCCGTTCGGAGGGAGCGTTCAGTATTTCCGTTGACCGTGATGAGTCCACGAGGGCCTGGCATCTTGAGCTTAAGGTATGCATAATGCGGCACCGCGTTGAACTTTGCAAACGCGGTTCGTCCGAGCAGGGCGTGATAGCCACTGCGGAACGGGACTATGTCGAAGATTAACTCCTCGCTTCGGAAATTATCCGGGGATCCGAAGACCACTTCCAGTGTGACTGAGCCTGTACAATTGGCCTCAACACCTGGTATGATGCCTTTGAAGGTTGTCTTCGTAGGTTTAATCCTTGAGGGGTCTATGCCCATCTTGCGCACTGTATCCTGATAAAGCAGGTTCAGGCTGCTGCCGCCGTCCATCAGGACTCTAGTTAGATGAAATCCATCGACGATTGGGTCTAAAACCAATGCGGCGAATCCGCCATGGCGGATACTGGTCGGGTGGTCTCTTCGATCAAAAGTGATCGGGCAAGAGGACCATGGATTGAACTTCGGGGCGACTGGCTCCATCGCATATACGTCCCTAAGTGCACGCTTCCGGTCCCTCTTGGGTATATGGGTTGTGTATGTCATGTTTACCGTCCGCACTTGTGGGGGGAAACCCTTCTGTCCTCTACTGTTCGGCGGCCGGGTCTCTTCCTCGTCGTCGCTGTGCAGCCCCTTGTCATTGTTTTCGGTAATTAACTTGCCTGCCTGCTTAAATACCCAACAATCTCTGTTGGTGTGGTTAGCTGGCTTTTCGGGGGTGCCATGTATCTGGCAAGAGCGGTCGAGTATTCGGTCCAAATTGGACGGACCCGGAGTGGTTCTTTTGAATGGCTTCTTCCGCTGACCGGGTTTAGAGCCTCTGAATCCGGCGTTGACTACCGTGTCCTCATTGTTATCGCTGTTAACGCGTCGTTTGTTTTTGTTTCGACGTGACCTGCCATTGTGGTCCTTAGTATCCGGACTGCCAGCATTTTTGCTGAGGTTGTTGCTGCGAGCTAGCCAGCTGTCCTCTCCCGCACAGAAGCGGGTCATGAGTGATGTGAGTGCTGCCATGGATTTCGGCTTTTCCTGTCCTAGGTGCCGGGCCAGCCACTCGTCGTGGATGTTATGTTTGAAGGCTGCGAGGGCCTCTGCATCCGGACAGTCGATGATTTGATTTTTCTTTGTTAAGAACCGTGTCCAGAACTGTCTGGCCGATTCGTCTGGCTGCTGAATTATGTGGCTTAGGTCATCGGCGTCTGGTGGCCGCACATATATGCCCTGGAAGTTGTCGAGGAATGCGGCTTCCAGGTCTTCCCAACACCCAATTGATTCTGCGGGCAAGATGTTAAGCCAATGCCGAGCTGGTCCTTTAAGCTTGAGTGTGAGGTATTTGATGGCGTGGAGATCGTCGCCGCGGGCCATATGGATATGAAGGAGATAATCCTCGATCCAAACCGCGGGGTCTGTTGTGCCATCATAGGATTCAATGTTCACGGGTTTAAACCCTTCAGGGATTTGATGATCCATTACTTCGTCTGTGAAGCATAGTGGGTGTGCGGCGCCTCTATATTGAGCAATATCACGACGTAGCTCAAGAGAGCGTTGTTTGCTGTGTTCGGCCCGACCGGAGTTGCTGTATCCGGCGCGACGGTATTCGTCGTGGGTCGTGGGGCGCCCACGTGATCCATAGATAGATCTGGATTGTCTTGCCTTGTCCTCCAATATATCCCGCAAGTCCGGCGCGTTCCCCCGTGGCTTCGTACTTTTCGAGCGGTGCTGGGGTATGGTCCTAGTGGAGGGCCTAGCTACCTCTCTGTCGCGGCCACGAGGTGATCGGTCTGCCGTATTGTGCGCTGGTGATGAAGGTTTATATGCCTCCTCCTCTAATCGGGGGAGCAACTTGCGTTTTGGGTAGCTTTTGGAGGGGCGTTCGAGTTCATACTCTTCGGCCGCGAGGACCTCGGTCCATCTGTCGGCCAGCAGGTCTTGATCAGCTTGAAGCTGTTGCTGCTTTTTCTTTAGGCTATTTGCCGTGGCCATTAGCCTGCGTTTGAAATGCTCTTGTTCGATGGGATCCTCAGGCACGACGAATTCGTCATCGTCGAGGCTTGCCTTGTCTCCGGAGGGAGGTATGTAATTGTCATCCTCGACCTCTTCGTCCGCCGCTCTCTCGTGAGGGCTGGCTTCTGCATCCTCCTGCACTGAATCCTGCTGGAGGGGGTTGTCTTCGGCACTTTCTGGGGTGTTATTATCTCCTGTGCCGGAATCTCCATTCTTGCTGTGGCGGGATTTAGAGCGGCGCCGCTGACGTTGGCGCTTGGGCTGTTTCCTTAAGGAATCTGCCTCCGCTTCTTCTTCGCCGTCCCCATCCTTTGGGGTGTCCACCATGTATATGTCGTATGACGAGGTGGTCTTCCAGTGCCTTGTAGGTGCTAGTTCTTGATCGTCTCCGGCATCATCGTCCATACTGTCGATGTCTTCGGAGTCGTAGTCTAGCATGTCGGTTAGATCGTCGACAGTGGCTACAAAGTTGGTGGTGGGTGGGCTTTGAATTTCTTCGTCGTCCGCATCCCAACCATCCTGGCCGTAGTCCGACCAGGGCTCTCCTGATAGCGAGAGATGCTTTAGCGAATTTAGGATGTCGCCAAAGGGTGAGTGCTGAATGATGTCCGCGGCAGTGAACTCCATGATCGGCGCCCAATCGGATTCGATTGGCAGGGGCGTAGGAGGCTCGGAGTCCGGCACCTCGGAGTCACGAGCTTTATAAGGGACAAGGTCAGTGTTCGGCTCCATTGCCGTGGAAGTTGCAGCTCCCGAGGCGGTGTCCAGCCACCTGTCCTCGATCTGCGTGGTCGGCTCCGGACCATGGGTCGGAGCGGATTCGTGTGCGGCCCCCAAGGTACTGTCCGGCGGCAGAGTTAGATCATGCCCATCGTGATAGTGCGGCACGCTCGGCTGTGGCTCGAATCCATCAAAGATCAAGTCCCGGCGGATGTCAGCCGTGAAGTTTAGGCTTCCAAATCTGACCTGATGGCCAGGGGTGTAGCTTTCGATCTGCTCCAGATGGCCAAGTGAATTGGCCCGCAGTGCGAAGCCGCCGAATATGAAGATCTGTCCGGGGAGAAAAGTCTCACCCTGGACTGCGTTGTTGTTGATTGAAGAAGCCATCAAGCCTATCGGTGACGACACAGAGGAACTCTCAATGAAAGCACCACTGTCGGTGTCAAAACCGGCGGATCTCGGGTAGGGGGTCCCGAACTATGCGTCTAGGCGGATGGTAACAGGAGACAAGGGACAGGATGTTTTTACCCAGGTTCGGGCCCTCTCGATGGAGGTAAAACCCTACTCCTGCTTGATTGATATTGATGATATGGGTAGTACAAGAGTGGATCTACCACGAGATCAAGGAGGCTAAACCCTAGAAGCTAGCCTATGGTATGATTGTTGTAATGGTTATGTTGTCCTACGGACTAAAACCCTCTGGTTTATATAGACACCGGAGAGGGCTAGGGTTACACAGAGTCGGTTACAATGGTAGGAGATCTACATATCCGTATCGCCAAGCTTGCCTTCCACGCCAAGGAAAGTCCCACCTGGACACGGGACGAAGTCTTCAATCTTGTATCTTCATAGTCTTGGAGTCCGGCCGATGATGATAGTCTGGCTATCCGGACACCCCCTAGTCCAGGACTCCCTCAGTGGGGTTTTTGCAATATAACTTTTCCTGCTCATGTGTCCGAATGATCATCAGTCTTTTGCCGTCGTCTGATCGAGCGAGGAACTAGTTGTCTTCCCTGTTTTTGGCAAAGGTGGTGTGATTACAAAGGGCAGTAACTATAGGGACACTGCATCATATCAAAAAGGACAGGCATTGTTAATGTAAGATCGGCATTGTTCAGAGTATTAGTAGGATAATGAAAGAAACAGCATTGATATGTCGCTGTTGGAACTGGGAGGAAAATACAGGGAAATGTATACCGGGTTCGAAATTATAGAAGTGCCGTGCATGGCTATACTCATGTTATCTCGCAATCGATTCTTCACAGGAAACTACCATGTCATGCATGTTATGTAATCATGTTCTGTCCTCACAAAAAAATTCTTCAAGGTAACTAACAGACCATGCATTGTTATATACTCATGTTCTGTGGGCAAAATTTTTGTGAGGATATTATTCTAGCCATTGATTGCTGAAGGGCGAATATAGGTATGTACACATGGTAAGCATTGCAGGATTTCACTACTTCCAAATACAGAGTTCTCCATATGCACATTTACTTCCCTAATGTATGGTTAGATGAAACCAACAGTGTGGTGCATGTTTCTACATCATGGAAATGAGGAAACTAACATGGCCATTGGTACACACTCATATTTAGCAGTAGTATACAGATTACTGTAAAATAAGGATAATATCCATATATTCCTAACCGTTTGATTATTCAGGGTACAAATTGGTTGTAATGACATGGTCACAATCGCATGAATTAACTCATTGCAAATATAGCCGATTTCTGGTGTCTCTAATACATTGCCATAGTTCTACTCAAATTCTGCTCAAACAGGGATATGCCAATCATCACAAAAAGTTCAAATAGTGTCATGGCGTCATCATTAACATGAGACGAAAACAACTTACACGCGTCGTCCCAGCAATACATGGTGCCATCTGCTTTGTCGATCACGTAGATGATGCCATTGTGTTCAATAGCATCACATAAGTGTGTATCAGCTTTGACGATGATCCAGTGCGAGCTGAGTTGTCTCCAGCTAAAGAAGGCACCGGCGTAAAGATAGGTGAGTCCACGGTCGAACAAGGCAGTTAGCTTGAAGTCTGCATAATTCGCATGTCGTGTGGGCACTTGGCAGATTACAATCTTCTGCAAAACGAGGTCCGTCCAACTGACGTGGTAATCTAGATGACTTGGACCGCGATGGTAATACTCTATATAATCCAATGGAGGAAGGATAATCTCATGGGAGGTCTGGAAGTTCACGAGCACCAACTTTTTACCGTTTTCTCTGAAGGCAGCCATCCAGTGGGAGTCCATGCCGACACAGTACATACCTGCCAAGAAGTTTCGGGCGATGGTGATTGGATCAATGTCGAGGAAAATGATGTACGATGACCCACTACATAACTGCAAAGAAGTTTCACCTAATGGAGATCGGATTGAAGTCGAGGGGCATCATGTATGCCTCCGTATCATGGCGAGCCAATCTCGCAAGACCAGATAGCAGCAAGCGGGGTGTCTTGAAAAGCTTAGGCCTCGCTTCGACGATGGCCGTGTGCATGTCCCTCGAGCATGCAGCCAGCCGCAGGGGGCTCAACATATCCATACATGAACAACAGAGGTCGAGGATGTCACTGGGGAGATTGCTCCAATCGCGGCTCATATGGATGCTGCACGGTTTGCGTTCGGCCATGGTGGAGTTTGGAAGGTGGGGTTTTTGGGGGGCTTGATTTACGGGGGAGAAGGCTATCGGTGCTGGAGCGTCTAGCGAGGGAATAGTGGTACTGGGGGAGGCGAGTGAGGCGATAGTACACGAGGGCACAGTGAGATCGAGACAGAGACGGAGAAGGAGATGGAGATGGAGTGGTGCTATGGGAGGGGAGAGGGAGACGAGGCGAGGCGCCAATGTGCTGTACATCAGCGATGACAGACTGCACAGTGCACAGGGTGAGGCTAACTTTGGTAACCCGAACACGCCGCCTGGACTAGTGTCAGGCGCAGGGTGTTGTCACTTCACTGTGAGGACCAGATGAATAGTATTTTGACCATCAAGTGTACCACAGTTGTACTACTACTAGTAGTAGTAGGAACATGAGTACTCTAGTATTGTATAGCAGAAATAGGTCTCCCGTGCTAGCATGCATGTTCACTTCATCATCCAGGTATCATCCATATTGCGAGCAGAACCAAATTCTCGTGCATGCCCAATCAACGCCCTGCCGCAGTGCATGCAGTGGTCGTTCGGTGCATCAAGGACGACATGCAGATCGTTCCACACTTGAGAAGAGGAAAAATTGAAAGGTAGAACGTGGCAGCAGAGAAAGAGAACGATGGCTAATGAGGATGGGAGGAGATCGAGCAGGAAGTTAATGCTCCACGCCTAAAGGTTTTGGGAAAACCTGATTTTCATAAGGTGACTTACTCACACGCCAATATCCATCTGAACCAGCTACGACACATTTTTTTATCTGCTTGCATAGGTCCCACCTACCACAAAGGATGGGCACGTACACGAACAGGTACAACTCATCAGTCTACCCGCATAGCCTTTTCGTTTAGTCTACCTAGCCGTCTAATCAACTGCCTGCACGCCACTTCTCCCATTTACTTCTCCATCGGGAACCGATTTTCCTCGGCTCTTCACCTCCCATTCGTCTTCATCTGCATCCAAACCCCACTGCGTTCACATTGTTTTAACCTCTTTAAATAATCATCTACTACTTCAGTTAGACTAGCCATCTAATCCTAATTCTCCAAACCATAGCCCTCCGTTCCAGCGGTTCCAAATGGCGAAAGAGATCGAGATGCAGGTTTTTAGCATCCAACATGTCCTCGTTGAAGGCTCGATGGGCATAGTTGCCACCGTACCGTCCACCCAAGGGTTGTTCAGCAGTGGATCGACAATGTATCCAACTCCCCTCGAAAAGGTAGAGACGAGGGTCATCGGTCTCGACGCAGAGTACACGGAGCGTGCCCCTGGGAAGATCCAACGCGCCGCCGTCCTTCAGCTATGCCTCGAAGATGATGTTTTGGTGTACCACATCATACACTCGCCCTCCATACCAGGTGAGCTTCACGATTTCTTGTCTCGGGAGGACGTATACTTCTGTGGGGCAGCCATCGAAGGGGACAAACAGAAGCTAGAGCAGTACAACCTTGATTTGAAAAGCATCACTGACCTACAAACCAGAATCAAAATTCCTGTAGAAGATTGTGATAAACAGACGCCATCCCTATTCAACATAGAAAATTTTGTGCTTGGTACAAATCTTCAGAAGGGTGAAAAGACGGTGGCATTAAGGTCGTCTAGATGGGAGAATTATCCCTTGACGTACAAGCGGATAAAATATGCTGCCCTCGATGCCCGTATGAGTTTCGAGATAGCTGCAAGGTCCAAAGAGCTTGTTGCGAAGCCGTCTCCCTGAGGAAATGAGAAGAAGAAGAAGAAGAAGAAGAAGAAGAAGAAGAAGAAGAAGAAGAAGAAGAAGAAGAAGAAGAAGAAGAAGAAGAAGAAGAAGAAGAAGAAGAAGAAGAAGAAGAAGAAGAAGAAGAAGAAGAAGAAGAAGAAGAAGAAGAAGAAGAAGGAGAAGAAGAAGAAGGAGAAGAAGAAGAAGAAGAAGAAGAAGAAGAAGAAGAAGAAGAAGAAGAAGAAGAAGAAGAAGAAGAAGAAGAAGAAGAAGAAGAAGAAGAAGAAGAAGAAGAAGAAGAAGAAGAAGAAGAAGAAGAAGAAAAGGCTGCACCAGCAGGAGGGCATTATGGATGGATGAACTATTTCCTATCTTGTAAAAAAAATTATTCCCTCTCGGTGTATATTGATATAGATGGACTATTTCGATGGTGTGCATGTCTTTGGAATAGAGTAGTAGCGTGGGTCCGCTTGACTATACGGAACTATTTATCCGCATATATAGCTTTCTCTACTACTCCTTCTAGTGATCGGTATGCAGTGCATGTGTCCATAGACATGACAACTTGTCCATGGAAGTTCAACTAAGGCGACCATCGCGTTTCATCTCGCGATTCCCACGACGCCTCTCCAACCCACGGCACCATGTCCTCCGACGTGCGCCTCACCCCTCTCGGCCGCACCACCCCTCTGCCTTTGTGTGCATGACATGTGGGCGACCTAGAATGCGGCGAGCATCAAGTTTCTACCACAGCCACACGCGATTCCCACGATGCCGCTCGAACCCATGACACCACATGTCCCCCGACCTGCGGCTCACCCCTCTTGGCCCCACTGCCCCTCTGGCCTCTGCCTTCGGGAGCATTACATGTGGACCAGTCACCTATCAGGTCCACATGTTATTGACTCAAAGGTAGGTGTAGTAAGGCGCTGAAGCTCAGTCTCGACGGCCCTGAGAGGGAAATGTAACTCCTGCACCAGGGCTTGTGGTGCTACCACTGCACAAACTCGTGCCAAACTAGAGATTTGTTTCTTTACTATACATGCACGCAATGATTTAATGGACATTGTAATCTCAACATGTGAGCACAGCGTCTTTGTACTCGTACGGCAACAAATCGACCGTAGACAACATCATCCGCCTTTGACCACCATGTGCAAGGTTCGTGCTATCTTATTCAATCAAGCCGTGGTTCCATCGTACCAATTCATGCGGTGGCATGTTGCATGGCTGATCCCAATGTTGGACAAAGGTTCTACGGGAACGGTGTCACCGTTGTAAATGTTATGCAAATTGATGTTGGTACCCTCCCGTACATATGCAAGCCAATCTCCACTCGCACTGAGCCTAACCTGTGAAACAATGGGCAGGGGGAGAATTAGGAAATGGACACGAAAGTAGTCTTTAGAATGCATTTACTACGTGATCAAACTCATCTTACCAGCTCATCGGAGGAAATCCAAGTGCCCCTCAATGTCGGCATCTCGAGGGGCATCAACTTGCAACTACGGCCACGCCGCACTGGAGAGACCCCCAAGGAAACATCCTCGTGCGTTCCACGGAACATCAAGATGCATTTGTATGAGTAGTTTATCTTGTGAGAGAAAAGGATGAATGAGGGAAGGCCCCTAGAGATAGAGATGGACACTACTACTACCAATGTGTTGGCCCGTGCGTTGCAATGGATCCAAAGTAGTAGAATAATACTTGTTCACGTGCTATAAACACTCTAGTTTTGATATACTCCCTCCGTTCCAAAATAGATGATCCAACTTTGTACTAACATTAGTACAAAGTTGGGTCATCTATTTTGGAACAGAGGGAGTACATGTGTCAGCAGACATGACAGCTTGTCCATGGAAGTTGAACCACGACGACCATCACGTTTCTTGTTTCTACCACTGCCACACCCACACACGATTCCCACGATGCCGCTCCAACCCACAGCACGACGTCCCCCGACGTGGACATGGATCCTCTAACGTGACTATCACTGCCTTTCCTTCGCTGATAGGTGGGACCCATGCTTATGGGTCCCACATGTCAGTGACAGAATGGTAGGATTGTTCGTGTCAGGGATCCTCATCCCCCCAACGTGCCCCTCATCCCTCTCAGCCCCACCGCTCCTCTGCCTTTGTGTGCATGACATGCGGTCCAACTGAACTGCGGCGACCATCAACTTTCTACCACAGACACACCCGATTGGACGTGGTTTGCCTGCTCCGCTGCTGTGCTCCGATCCGTACTCCCGCATCATCAAATTTTCATCCAGTGGATGTGACACATTTCATCCCGGGCATCAATCCTCAGCTGGAGTACTTCCGTACTACAGGTAGTACCCGCCGGTGTGGCCATCTACGCCTCGTAACGCCCCGACGCCCAGCTGTGGCACCCTCGCCACAGCCACGCCACCACCGGCCGGTTCATCTCAAACGAGTGAGTCACAAACCATGCCACCACCGTGAGAATGACATGTGGGCCAGCCGCATTTAAGGTACGCATGTCATTGACTGCCGGGCACTAAGCCACTGAAGTTTGGTCCTGTGGGCCCTGAGAGGGAAATGTAACTCCTGCGGCAGGCCTTGTGGTGCTCCCGCAGTACGAGCTCGTGCCAAAACTGGAATTTGTTTCTTACTACTACCAACTAGTACTAGTAAGGTACACGTGCATTGCACACGTGAGATTCTGGTGGTTTGTGCATTATGTTTCTACATGTGGAGTTTTCTAGATTCTACATGTGGAAAATCTGGTGGAATGTAGATCATATCCGACGACAAGTAGTGCTCGGATTTGCCATCTTTGTACCGTTGGATTGGCTTCATCCAACGACCAACTTTCAAAGTTATTCACACACTATATAGGGGTATAGATATAGATATGCATACGTTTGGTTTGCATCCTAAGGTTTCCACGCCTAAGCTTAGGCGTGACACAATATCTTAGGCATGTGTTTGGTTCATTGCTACACTTGTGGCTTGCCACACTTTTCGAGCTACATGGCCCACATGTCATAGACTCAACTTCTTGCCAAATCTTGCCACACTTGTGGTGCCCATTTTGTTAGCCACATTTTTTGTGGCAGACACAGGGGTTGTTTGGTTTTAGGCCTAGCAATGCCACACTTTATCATATAATGTTGCCAAACTTGCCTAAGGTTAGGGGTTGTTTGGTTAGTAGGGCTGTTTGAATTGTGACTATATTTGCCATATATTGCCACATGATTTTTGCCACACTTGCCACACTTGCCTTAGTTGCTTTTGTTAGCCACACTTTGGCTTGGCTAAGGGAATCTTGCCACATAGTTATTAGGGCCTGTTTGGTTTGTGACTAACTTTGCCAAAGATTTCCACACCTAAAGTTAGGCAAGTTTGACCAACTTAGGTGAGTGTTTGGTTCAAGCCACATCTTAGGCAATCCACACATGGGCCCCACATGGCATACACATAAAAAATGTGGCAAGATTCCCTTAGGCTTGCCAACTTGTGGCTCTCATTTTGATGAACTAACCTTAGGCAAGCTTGGCAAAAATGTGTGGCAAAGTGTGGCAATGCTAGGCCTAGAACCAAACACCCCCTTTGTGTCTATGACATGTGGGGCTCACTGCTCATAAAAAAATCTTTGCCTTAGGTTTGGCTAGAACCAAACACCTACCTAACTTGGTCAAACTTGCCTAAGGTTAGTTGTGGCAAGGTGTGGCTAGGAACCAAACAGCCACTAAGATTGCCAAAGATTGCCACACGTAAGGTCGGGCAAGTTTGATTAACTTAGGTGAGTGTTTGGTTCAAGCCACACCTTAGGCAAGCCACACTAAGGCCCCACATGACATACACACAAAAAATGTGGCAAGATTCCCTTAGGCTTGCCAACTTGTGGCTCTCATTTTGAAGAACTATAATTTGCCTAAGCTTAGTTGTGGCAAAGTTAGTCATGAATTAAGTTCAACCATAGAGTCTTCTAGATTATACATGTGGCAGAATCTGGTGGATGATATCCAACGGCTAGTAGTGCTCGGATTTGCCATCTTTGTACTGTCGGATTGGCTTCATCCAACCACCAACTTTCAAAGTTTTTCACACACTATATAGGGGGTATAGATATAGATGTGCCGGTCCATTGCAATGGATCCAAAGTATATCTATTTAGTGGAGTGCACTCTAAACACATTATCTATTTATTTTTCTCTAACCTTTCGTAGCCATGCAACCAAGCCACATAAGCTTCATGGGTGCCCCCACATCATATTATTCATACTACGTTGATTGAAAAAAAGATAAATCACCCAAAATAAGACCTTCCCATTTTTTGTTCCTACGATGTTGTGCCGTGCACGTACCTACTAGTTGTATAGTGGTAGTACTAGTAATATAGTATTAGGAGTACAAACCTGGTACTAGTAGGAGTAGTACTAGTACGGAATGCTCCTACTCTATCAACGAGCCCCATCTGAAACCAAATTTCTTGGCTTCCGTGCTACAGCTAGATCTCCCCCTCATTTATGTTTTCCAACCCGGCGGCGGGCGGGGTGCGGTTTGCCAATAGTCGGTTTGCTCAACGGCGGTCCCACATGAAAGTGAAAATGCTAGGCAACACGCCTTCTCTAAGCTATGTGTCGTGCCGGACGGGCCGTGGAGTACTCCCGATTCCCGGGCATGTGGGGGTGCGATGCGAACGCGGTGGGCCTTTTTCTTTTACTAGCAATGTGTCCGTGCGTTGCGACGGATCCACAGTAGTAGAATGGTAGTATTTGTTCACAAACTTGAAAGAAATCACTCTTGTTTTGATATACTCCTAATATATTACTCCCTCCGTGCCCGCGCATTGCACGAAGTTGATGGAAAAGGTAAGCACGGCTTATAAATTGATGGATGGAGTACCAGTTACAGTGATGCATATAATTAAGCAAAAGGATCGCACATGTCAGTATTGACTAGAACGAGAATGCAACAGCACAATAAGAATTAAGGCCACGATGATGCGATCGCAGTGGTGGTTAAAGAAGGCAAGAAGAAAGATGGATCCATGAACGTACGACCTCCTCCTCCTCAACTTAGTGCGCCAGGCCACCGATCGGCAGCTAAGGAGCGGCGGCTTTTGTGGCGAGGTCGAGGTGCTTCTCAGCAAAGGCATCCAAGGCTTCCAGGCGGTTGAGGAAGGCCAACATCGTAGCGTCCTCACTGGCCTTGTAGATACCTATGTACACGATTTGCTCGTACACGTGGATGTGTAGGTCGACGAATTCTTGCAGGGCGAGGTGCCTCGTGGAGAGTGCGACCTACAGGTGGACATTCTTCGTGGCGTTGGCGGGCAGTCGCAGGGCCACCAGTGCTTGAAAGAGGTTTCGGCCATGGAGGCCGATTAGGGTGGTAGGCAATGAGGAGCCCGAGCGCGCGGGCTGGAGGAGTACGGCGATGTTGTCCGCAAGCTTCCTGAGGACGGTGAACTTGTTGCTGGTGGCAACGATCATCTGGTCCAACTGAGAGTCGTAGTTGGCGTCGACGGTGGCCATCCACCAGCCGGTCTCCAACACCGTCTGGAGACGATCCTTGGCGCCATGCCGCAGGCCGGCGTCGTGGACCATCTGGCGCAGCCACTGGCTTCTCACGCGCATCGCCACCATGGGTCTGGAGTGAGCTCTTTTTCTCTTAGTGTAGGTGATTAGGCAAATGCTTAGGTGCGTACGATGTGGTAGATGCATTGGAATGGAGGGGCGCCTTTATATGAGGGCAATGAGGGCAAACTGCGTTGCATTCACATCGTGCAGCCTCTTTTCCCGGACCTCCTCCCATTACTTCCCTCGTGCATTAATTGAAGGAGGATGCATTGGTCGTTCAACATTTCGGGAACCGCTACTCCCTCCCTCATCTGCATTAAAGCCGTATCGGGATCTGCGCCGCCCGCTGTCAAATCGGATACTCCCTCCGTCTAGGTGAGTATTAAGTCATCTTACGAAAACCAAACAGTAAACACATAGGCATGGTGCATTAACTCTCACGTTGTTTCATATTTTTTGACATAAATAGAGGAATCAACCAATAAGAGATGTGGGGCTTGTATGCTTTTAATGACTTGAGACTATCAAACATGACATGAAGTGATCAGTTTGTTGCACGCAATGATATTAATAAAGGAGTACAGAACTCATTTAGATGAGATATAATTTGGTCTCATTCACTTTGAAAACAAGAACAAATACAACCCATGTTAGCACACACGCATCTTATAGCATCACATCCAATGGCTATAAAAGATGAATGAGACCAAATCATATCTCATCTACTCCCTCCGTTCCTAAATATAAGTCTTTGTAGAGATTTTACTATGGACTACATATGGAGCAAAATGAATGAATCTATACTCTAAAATGCATCTACATACATCCGTATGTGGTTCATAATGAAATCTCTCTAAAGACTTATATTTAGGAACGGAGGGAGTAGATGAGTTCTAGCAAAACTGTATTAATAATACTTAGTATCATATATTAGTATCATGTAGTACTTTATTTATTGCCATGTATGACACATAGTACTCATCTCTCTCTCTTTCTTCATTTAATTCTATGACACCTCATCAAAATTGCTAAGGCTAGTACTACCATTACAACCAGCCTTAGCAAATAGTACTAAACATTAAGTTCTCTCGTTTTCCTCTCCACCTTGGTCACCTAGACGGAGGGAGTATCCTGCGCGGGCTTTTCCTGCGTGGTAGGCGGGGCAGTTTCGCCTAGTCAGTTCGACAGAGACGCGAGAAGACGAGGGAGTAGGCTGCTGGAAATGTAGGGCTGTGTGATTTGACAGCGAGTTACTGCTAGATAGGTGGGGCCCCGTGATTTGACTTTCCATTATCATATTAGCTGCGGCGCTACGACCGGCGTGAGTCTCCCGATTCCTAACCACATCCATACAGGTGCCTCTCCCAATGATCCACCATGTAGTAGAGGCTGGCTCTTGCATGAGAGCCCACTTCTCCACTTTTTCCTTGCCTCTCTTTCCTCCACATATGCAAAAATGTCATGTAAAGCGCACTATTGTACTTACTTGCTCCTACAGGTGCTAAGCTTGCCACATAGGCATAAAGTCTGATGTGGCAAGTTAATCAAGAAGAGAGAGACTAGTTTGGTGACCCAAGGAAGAAACGGTGCTAAGCACGTGTACCTAGGTGAAAAGACAATTTTGAGTCTATAGCTAATTAAATGAAGCAAACTTAGCAACAAAAAACTAATAAGCACACCATTTCATTGGAAGAGGTCACTCCTTGGCAAATGCAATAAATACTAGTAATCCCTGTGTCCCATAATATAAGAATATTTTTGGCACTACACTAGTGTCAAAAACGTTCTTATATTATGGGACGGAGGGAGTACGAAGAAAGAGATAGAGAGAAGTAAAAAAATACACTTATAGCCAACCTTGTTGTAGTATGAGTGACTAAGTGATGACTATGTATGACATGCCAACATCAGATAGCCTAAGGCACCATGTTAAATATCCAAGGGCGCGACCGCACGAGTGACGCAACGGTCGTGGTAGGCGCGACCATGATACGGGTTGCTGGCAGCCCTTGGATCTGAGATCAAACGGTCACATGCTAAGTTGTTGAAAATTTATAGAATAACCCTCCAGGATAGGATATTCACCCATAGGTCTAGAATCACGTCATGCAACTGTTCGAGCTCAGATCCAAGGGCTCTCGAAAGCCTGTATCATGGGAGAATGGAAAGCCACTACCCTGCTGTTCGCACGCTGGCAGTTCGCTTCTACTCGTCCCCGCACATCCTTCAATACTATGGTGGTTCGCTCCTAGTCGTCCCGTCCATTCACATTACGACAGTTCCACTAATCCTAACCCTCGTCCCAAATCCATGGCGTCCCAAATCTCCACAATCGGCGGTGAGTACAAGGTTAGAACCATCACCGGCGATGAGTTCGACGTCATCTACACCCGTTCTTCCGCGACGGTGAAAGGATGCCTTTCTCGCTTCAGACGCATGTTCGAAAACTCAGATGATGAGTAGGTCGCTAGGCTAGATGTTGAGTACACCACAGTCCTGGGACGAGAGAAGGATCTAAAGGATGAAGAGAGGAAGAAGCCCGCCGTGATCCAGGTTTGTGTGCATGACTTATGCTTGGTCTACCACATATGCCATGCCGATGTTGAATGCCTGGATTTTAAGGACTTCCTCGAGAGAAACCTAGTCAAATTCGTTATTGTAGACTTTGGGAACACAAATAAGTTCTGGGTCGGATAGGCCTCGTTGTAGGCAACCCCTTCGACCTCTAGAAGAATCGAGTGGTGTCCTCTCGTCAGCCTTCAATGCTGACCCTGGCAGGAGCCATGGTTCATCCTTCATACGGTAAACTGTAGAAACCTCCATACACATTTCATCGTTATGCATGGCAGCGGAATGTACTAGATATAGACCACATCCACTACGCTGCAGTGGATGGCTACCTTTGTTTCAATATCTACAAGGGTTGGATGAAGAGCAACAGCCAAGTGTGTGGTTTAAGCAAAGAAGTACTCCCTCCGTTCCAAAATAGATGACTCAACTTTGCACTAACTTTAGTATAAAGTTGGGTCATCTATTTTGGAACGGAGGGAGTATCGGCCAAGAGGAAGAGGGGCAAGGACGATGTCGAGGATGTGGACGAGGACTCCAAGTAAGGTGGCAGTGTCGTTGCTCATGGTGGTTCTAATGCAGTGTCTACCGAAGTAGTTGCAAAGTTTAATTTCAGGTGTGCTTAGTTTAATTTGAGGGGTGTGTTGTGCTGAGCCCCCAGCAGAACTATGTTATGTTTCTTCTCATTGCTTTAACTCTTCAGTACGTACATACTAGTACTTCCTACATTTCGTCTTTTAGTTGGTATAGTACTACCACTCGTTTCTTCACATTATATACGTACAACATATATGGCCAACATCATATAGCCAGTAGTATAGTTGTCAAAGTATTTTAGGGTGCTTAGTTTTGTCAAAGAATTCCAGGGTGCTTAGTTTTATTTGAGGGGTGGGTTGTGCACTTGTGCTAGACACCATTATTGTGAGCGCTCTCTATATGTACCACCTTTTTTAATTTCAAGTTTTGCTCCATGGTGCAATCCATCGATACTACTACTGTACAAAAGTGGAGTATATACATTTTTTAAAAGGCTGGAGGGCGGGGCAGTCTAGCTCGGTTGGTTTCATGAGAGGTGAGGGCCTTTGTGATTTGATGGCTCATTACTGCTGTCAAATCGAATAGTACTGCGCCGCGCGCTGCACGCCCGACGCCTCCATTAAACCCCTCTGTTAAACCCGCATGCAAACCGAGAATCCTACTCCGGCCACACATGCGCTCATGAGTGGGCCAGAATTAAACGCAACACCGGCCGAGCTCCTCCCATCTGCCCTCAGTTTAAACGCGGCCAGACGTCGGCCAAGCTCCTACCGTCCGCCCTCTATTTACACGAGGCAAGACAGACAGCGGGCAAGAATCGCACCCCTCCGCCGCTCCCCCATCTCCTCCTTCACCATTTTCTCCACTCTTCCGATGGCTTCCGAGGAGCCGTTCTCTGGCATATTACCCGGCTGGGTGGCCCGACGAGCCCTCCGGATACGGGCGAGGCCGCTCGGTGCTTCACCAACCTCGCTTGGCATGACAGAGCCAGTTGCCGCCCCAAGCAGGCGTGTGGTTCAGCAACTCGCCGCTCCAATTCAGCTCGATGAGGAGTAGCGAGTTGCTCCACGCCAGCACGGCGGCGAGCACGCTGGTACGGGCGTCGTCGCTGCCGTGTCGTACCGCGCCACCAGTGTCTACAGTGGCCACGCCTCCCGTGTCTGTGGGCGTGCCTCCCGTGCCTGTGGCAGCTCCATGCAGGCAGAGACAGAAGCCGGGTGCATGGAGAGCGACGAGTCAGTGGCCAGCTTCTCCGTGTCCGCCGCCATCATCGAGGAGAAGTAGAACACGGGAGGCCGCCGCCACTTGGGACCCATGAAGGCCACCGCTGAGGCGAAGACTGCGCATTCAGGTGGTTTCTTTGCTGCTTCGTCTCTTCCGAGGACCTTTGTCGACCCCGCAAGTGTCTGACAGACATGAGGAAGACAATGGGATCCGCGGGTGGCGATTTAGATTATGTACTCCCTCTGCAGCTGGCGGGAAATATTTGTTCTAAGAATGGATAAATTGCATGTATCTATAACTAAAATAAGTCTAGATACATCCATTTCTAGGACAAGTATTTCCGGATGGAGGGAGTATTAATTATACAAGAGAGCCGGATTGGCACCGCTTAGTTCATGTAAATGTAATGAAATCCATCATGTTTATATGAAGATCCGGCTTTTTTATACGAAATCCTTCATGCTTATATGAAATCAGTCTATGTTTGCACGAATTTCATCTGGTTGGTTAGAGTTGTAAAAATGTATGCCGCGGGCGTTTGATGTCGTCCTCCGCGAAGGAAGCGGGAGGAAATTTGCCGGCTGCCGTTGGAGATGCTCTTATGCTGGAAATAATAGAGTGACATCCAATCCATTTGAGTTAATTGCCTGTATGATTGTCCCTCTATAAAAAGTTAATTGCATGTACAGTGTACACGTGACTTGCAGGGTGGCTACAGCTTCGTACAGAAAGTTAAAAAGAATCAAGTCCATCTTTAATCTTGTATTCTAAGTACTCTGTGGGTTCCACTGTCAGTACAGTAGCGAAAGAAGTATATATTAAATAAGTAATATATAATATAAAAATCTAAAGTTAAAAGACATAATTCGAACTCATGTCATCGCGTTGCGAGCATCCGGCGCTAACCAGCGCAGCACATTTTTTGTTGTAGACCATGCTCGAGATATATCTCCATGTCTACTCTTATACTACATTTGTTCCTAAATATTTGTCTTTTTCATATTTCAAATGGACTACCACATACGGATGTGTATGTAGACATATTTTAGAGTGTAGATTCACTCATTTTGCTCCGTATGTCTTTTTAGGAAGGGGTCAGATTTGTCCTTGATTTATTTATGAGCTATCCAGATGGCACTGCACCGCAAAGAAAAGAGGGTAACATCAAAATTATGGACTACTTTTTTGAGTATGTTGGTGAGGTCCTGTCATAGTCACTTGTTGAAATCTCTAAAAAGACAAATACTCCCTCCATCCAGAAATACTTGTCATCAAAATGGATAAAAGGAAATGTATCTAGACATATTTTAGGTTTAGATACATATCTTTTCATCCATTTTGATGACAAGTATTTTCGGACGGAGGGAGTATTTAGGAACGGAGGGAGTAGAAAACAGAGTTGGTGATGATGGTGTGCGTGCCATCCTGCAATATAGGCCGTCATATTTATATCTAACGGATAGGAAAGAAACTATGGCAATTTTGCAAAAATATACCCACATGTCTCTCCACGTTCGCAAATAAGGCCTTCCCTCGTTCAGCCTTTTCTCTCACAAGATAAACTACTCATACAAATGCATCTTGATGTTCCGTGCAACGCACGGACAGCTAGCTAATTTCTTTTAAAATAGTTGCTGCGATAATTGGGTTCAAGTGATATATTTTATGTCTGCCCGGAATGATTTCAGATTCACTAGTAGTAACAAAGAAAAGGTTTCCTTGTTAATTAACAGAAAACAGGGTGAAAACTATCGCATGAGGCCGGTAAAAACAAGGCACACTGGGTTCAGCGTCATCGTCACTATAGTTGTGCGCGCGCGAGAAGTCTACATATCGAGGGGGCTACTGAGTGAGGCACCGAGACACAATGTTTGAGAGAGAAACCAATTGACAGATTATGATCAGATCGAGTTGTCACCCTTCTGCTGTCATTGTTGGGGGGGAGAAAGACGTATTGAGAGTGTGTGCGGTAGGCACAGAGGCACAACTAGCGAGTGTGTGTGTGTGCGTGTGTGTGTGTGTGTGTGTGTGTGTTTGAAAGAGGAGTAGATAGATTATTATCAAGATCGATGTGCCACCCTACTCCTTCGGTGTCAGGTAGTGTGTGTGTGTGTGTGTGTGTGTGTGTGTGTGTGTGTGTGTGCGTGTTTGTGTGTGTGTATGTTTGAGAGAGAAGCCAGTCGATAGATTAGTATCAAGATCGAGGTGTCACCCTACTCCTTCGGTGTTGGGAAGTGTGGGTGTGGGGGGGGGGGGGGCAGTGACACTCACATATCTCTACTTCTTATAAAAACAGAGTTGGTGATGATGGTGTTCCTGCCATCCTGCAATATAGGCCATCCAATTTATATCCGACGGATCGGAAGGAAACTATGGCAATTTTGCAAAAAGATACCCACACCCCTCTCTGCATTTGCAAATAAGGCATTCCCTTGTTCATCCTTTTCCCCCACAAGATAAACTTCTCATACAAATGCATCTTGATGTTCCGTGCAATGCATGGGCATCTTGCTAGTAGGGAGAAGGAGTTTGTGTGACACATATCTAGCTATATTAAGGGATAGGTAGATAGCATTTGTGTGAGGCATACTTAAAGCCTCACGAAGATAAACAAACGGTGTGTGTGCATGCAAGTGCCGGAAAAAATGAAGCGAGAAACAATGTGTGTGTGTGTGTGAGAGAGAGAGAGAGAGAGAGAAATCTCAAAACAAAAGGTGCTCTGTTAGAATCCCATTGTATGTATTCATATGGTTCCGGAACTCGAGTTAACCTTAGGCATATGTGTGAGAGACATTATTATACTTTGAGACATTAGTGGATGTGGGTAGGCGGAATTAAAGGGGTGGGCATGTTAGACAGAGAGAGCGTGTGTGTTTCTGTATGAGAGACTTGTAGGACGGGGTAGAAAGACGAATTTAACCCTGACGGAGGGAGAGAAATACACGAAGTGCGCGTGTGTGATTTCGATGCCCACAGGGAAATGAGAGATGTATGCGTGTGAGAGAGATTGCACAATTCATTCACGTATCACTATCTAGCGATCGTGGACGTGCATCGCTTGAACATAAGTCAATATCTACTTCGTATCGTGGCCAAAGGTACAATATCGATTCGACGCTATAAAGATTGGACACTCACATATCACATTTTTTTTCTATTTAAATAAACCTTTTCAGTTGTGCATGCCAAAGTTACAGTGATGTTTCTTCAAACAACTAATGTAGCTATCATGTACATGCACCATTGTTACTCTTGCATTCAAATTCATTAGTCTTGGATGATTTAAGTTTCTATTTTGAAGTAATATATGTAATATTCATATATGAATTCAACGGGTACGCAATTTATGAAATGGAGGCTATGTAATCATATGAGGTAACACTTTTAAGTAACGGACTACAATATCCATTTCTTTTTGTGCGCCTCTACACTAGCACGTCAATGCATTATGTTTATAGTCAATAACCAATGGCACTAAATTATCTATTTACATGAGAAATACATAGGCTGAGCGTTTGATCCCTTTTTTGTGAACGCGCCACTACACCCGTACGATTGGCCGCGCCCGTGTGAACGTCCAAGTTATCGGCGCATCATCCCGAGTTATTGTCTTTTTTTCTGGGGTGGACTTCACACCAGTTATTAACTGCTGACGCGTACCCCGTGTACATAGTCTAGCATGACCTTCCCGCTAGCATGGTCCAAAATTAGTTGAAACTGGATACGAACGATCCCGCGGGCGGCAAAATCTCCCGCCTCTTTCTAATATTTCCGCCACCTTAGTCTTTAGCATGTGAAATTCCCCTTTTGTCTTTGGTGCACGGAGACCAACAGTTACAATACCGCCCTCAGGTCGGGGCTGCTTTGGTAACTTCCGGTTCCCCCCACTACATGGCACCCCCATTTCCTCTCCCCCTCCCGCAAAATCGACTAACTCCACAGCACCAAAGCATCTTACATCACGCCGTCCGTACTTCATCGCCCTTTCTCCCCTCCCCTCTCGAAACCCTAGACTGCTCATCCATCGGCGTACCATAGCCCATTCACTGCCAGCGGCGTCCACCTCGCCGGATCTGCTTCTGCGGCCGCATCTAACCCCTCCCACCTCCCCTAGAAACAAGTAGACTGCTCATCCACCACTGTACCACAGCCCATTCGGTGCCGGCCTTGTCCACAACGCCGGATCTGCTTCGCCGGCACTCTTGTCAACCGTCGTGCATCGGCAGCGGCTCATTCGTACTCCCCACCAGAGACGCTTCGTCCACACCCCACGGAGCCGCCCCATCGACGCCCCCGTCGACGGCCTCTGATCCTCTTCGCCGACACCTTCCTCAACCCTACCGGAGCCGCTTCACCGACACCTTCCTCAACCCTACCGGAGCCGCTTCGGCGACACCATCGTCAACCCTACCGGAGTAGCTTCGCCTATACCATTCTCAACCCTACCGGGGCCGCTTTGCCAACTCACAAGTCCACGGCCTCAGATCCGCTTCCTCGCACCCTCATCCAACCTACTAGAGCAGCTTCTGATGCCCCGTCCACGGCCGCAGATCCGCATCATCGACACCATCCTTAACCCAACCACCGGAGCAGCTTTTGACGCCCCGTCCATGGCCGCAGATCTGCATCATCGACACCATCCTTAACCCAACCACCGGAGCAGCTTCTGATGCCCCGTCCACGACCGCAGATCCGTGTCATCGACACCATTCTTAACCCAACCACCGGAGCAGCTTCACCTATGCCCTTGTCCACGGCCACAGATCTGCTTCGCCCACACCGTAGTCCACCCTACCGGAGCCGCTCCACAAACACCCTACTCGACGGTTATAGATCTCCTTACCGGACCCCGACAGCCAGTGCAGCATCATTACCCTTGACGTTTCTAACCTGATTCCCATCGTCTGGAGAGATGCCAAGCACCTGCCACGGCCTAGGTACTTGTCACCTTTAAACCCGTCCAGCATCACCTGCCCGATGTACTTCAAATATACTAACCGGTCGCTGTTACATGTTATGCAGCTGGCAAAAACTACAAGGACGATGTTTCTTCTGGATCTAACAGCTTGGCCAACCAAGATCCTGGACTGAGGCATTGCTATGATCTTGTAAGTGCATCTCTCTCTTGTATTTTTCTGTGCCTGCCAGCGTGCTTTGCTAGGATTTTCGACCAGTAATCCCTTTGTGCAGACAATGATTTCTACTACTGGCTGCTAAATTAGATATGTAGATGTCATACATGATACTACCTCGTACCTCTGTTCCTAAATATAAGTCTTTCTAGAGATTCCACTATAGGCTACATATGGAGCAAAATGAGTGAATCTACACTCGAAAATGCATCTATATACATCTGTATGTGGTCCATACTGGAATCTCTACAAAGACATATATTTAGGAACAGGGGCAGTACATTACACAAAATCGTAGGTGGCATGTAGGAATTCCAGTGCACTACACTAGGCTCCCTTAGACTGCCTGCTAGTCCAGCATACAGAGTCATGGCTAGTTTATGGTATGCACACAATCATTAATCGGTGGTTTAAATATGCGCAAGGGATATGCAATGTAGTATCATGTAGAGATGTCTGAAATTAGCCGTGTCAACTTGCAGATAGGGTTACACAATGAAAAAGTACAAGATGTATGTGGCAATTTCATGGAACATCGCAAAAAAGGAGAGGCAGCGGTGAGCCTATACAGTGTGCTATGGTACGTCACTCCTCCATTGCAATCATCATGACATGTTATTTGTATGTTAATTCTATTAGCCAAGTTTCTTAGGGACAGTTATTATGAGTTATCCTAAGAAATAAGCACCTATGAATATAAGCTCCATGTAATAAGCCAACCAGTTCTTTTCATTGTGTTTTCAGCTTATCTTTGGTATGATCAGTGGAAAGTCTAGATTGCATTATTATTATTTTCATTTTGCTGCCCATATGAAAATTAATTTGACTTGCAAACATCACAAATTGAACCCAGTGCAGTAATTAATATGATACGAAAACAGACCATCACTATTTGCTCAAAATACAAATACAAAGATACCATCTACTTGGCACAATCTACTTTGGTCAATGTTTTCCATAGAGATCCCATTGCCTAATTTAAACGAAGAACGCATGACCCACATTTAAATGAAGAAAAATTATTTATTGAAATTCGATGGTCCAAGTGGCTGGTTATTATCATATAGCAGCAGCACCTGAAAGCATCATATAGCAGCAGCAGCTCATAGCAATTCATCATACAGCAGCAGCAGTCTGCAATTCATCATATACCAGTAGCAGCTCATAGCAATTCATCATATAGCAGCAGCAGGAGCAGCTCATAGCAATTCATCATATAGCAGTAGCAGGAGCAGCTCATAGCAATTCATCATATAGCATCAGCAGGAGCAGCTTATAGCAACTCATCATATAGCAGCATCAGCAGCTCATAGCAATTCATCATATAGCAGCAGCAGCAACTCATAGCAATTCATCATATAGCAGTAGCAGCTCATAGCAATTCATCATATAGTAGCAGCATGAGCAGCTCATAGCAATGCATCATATAGCAGCAGCAGAAGCAGCTCATAGCAATTCATCGTATAGTGGATCAGAATGAAAATTTGGCAAAAAATCAGAGCAGATCCTCACCTCGTTGGATGAGCTCATCCTTCAGCGGCACCTCAAGGCCATGGCCTGGGAGCGGGGGAGGGGGAATAAGGTGCCTTCTGCCGCAGTGTGGCATTAGCCATAGTTGTGCAGCACCCGCCGGAGTAGTGCGTTGGACGAACCATAGTGGAGCAGCTGCTGGAGACCATGAGAATGAGGGGCGGCGCCAGAGGGAGGAGCAGCAGGGAGATTTGCCGCTACCTGCCGGCCATGTAGCCTAGCTAGACATAGCATCGTTGAGGACCAAGCCAGATGGGACCAGTGGCGACGGCTCGCTGGAGGAATCCTAGTGCTGCAGGCAGGGGATCGAGGTAGAGGGAAAGAGGAGAGGAGATGCAAGCGGGCAGGGCAATGAACGCTTGCGTGTTTGTTTTTACTTGAGGGTCAGGTGTGACACGGGTGTCAGCAGTTGCATTTTGAGTGTAATATAGGTAGACAACAGAGTCATTTCACTATTCCCCTTCCCTTCAATTTTTAGTGAGGTTCTACCCGAAACACCCTCCTCCAAACGAAATTAGTTAAGCCCAAGCCCATAACTCAAAAATGACTTCTTTACATCTTTTATGGCTTATTTTGACAATAAGCCCTGAAAAGGCCGAATCGAACTGGCCCTTAACCTGCAATTCAATTGTGCGTGCAATGATGAATCACTCCTGCCTGCTATCTGTACATTTAGGCATCATCATACATGGCATAACCTAATACATGTGCATTCCATTGTAGAATCTGGAATATGCAATGTTTATGTTAGTTCATACGTTGCACATGATGTTTAAATGCCCCTTAAATCTGGTTAGTCAAGTGATGGTCTTTAAGCCTCCTTCTTTGCTTCTTTTCTTGATATGTAAGATTTGCTCACACATCTGTTCAATTGCTTGTTTGCTTCAGCCAGCCATAATAGGACTGTTTGCTTTGATTACTTGTTGTTCTTGACCTAACACTCTAACAGAGCTTGTCAACAATTTAAACACTAAGGGCTGATGTAGTGGGGCGTTGTCTAACTCATAGGTGACATAAGGTTTGGCTGTACACTAAAGTAGGCTCTCCAAGAGTACCTGGAGATCTAGTTCGAAGGTATGCCTAGTTTTTACATAGTGCAGACATAGTAAATGCTCATTTCATTGTGTGCAAGTGCAAGAGATGCGGCATGTTTCATTATGTGGTGTTGTTTTGTTATAATCTCATCCTTTTGTGTTCATAGACTGGAAAGTATGCATATTTATCTTCCAAGCAGACGAGTAACTAGTTTGTGTCACCTTGCAGAGGGGGTGCAATGAAGATAAGATTGAGGATTTCCAAGTACAAGATGTTAGGAAGGAGCCTTACAAGAGAAGTAGGAGCTACGCTGAGCCTCTTCAACCTGCTAAGGTAAGTCACTGTATGCAACTCAACAGTTCAATTCCTTGTTTATTTCAGGCATAGTTAATTTGCTCTTTTCAATTGCTTTATTTGTCCTCAATTAATGAGATGCCCAAAGAAACATGCCTGATGTTGGGTACTTGTATAACTATTAGTGGACATAATTAAAGGCCTTACCATTTAATTACTCTGCCGAAGTGTGCCTGAAGCTTTGAAGTCTATTACCAACTATTATTGCATGAGGCTCACAATCTAGTTTATACTACGCTAATGATTGCATAGTTTTGCCTGCTGTAGTATGTTTGTATGAAACCCTCTGCTGTTCATTATGCTCCCTAAGACTTTAATTGAGCTACATAATGGCCAAGTGCTTGCTTACTTATATGCAACATGTTGTCTAAATTTGTAACTTGTCTGTGTTTTCGATTGGGCCCCAACATCATGCTCCTCTAGTGAGCTAAGAGGGATTTCTGTATGCAGGCTGCACAGACTATCTTTTTTATAATTTTTAAAATATCACCTACTTATGCTGCATGACGTGCAACATTATTGTTAGTCCTGTTTTGCCATGTAGTACAAAATAGTGTCTTGCTCGCTTCACTGTTGTATCTATATTTTTTCCCTAGTCATGTGTACTTACAGAAACATTTCAGGATGAAGTGCCATTAGCACAAAGATCTGCGAGCAGTGCGGCATGGCCTTTACCGAATGATTATGGATTGGAATTGGAATGTGCTGATGTTCTCGAGCATCAACTAGAGGTGGCAAGACAACGTGTACAAGATTGTCAACGTATAATCAACAAGTTGAGACTGGACATGCAGGTATTAGATGCAGGAGTCAAAAAAATGAAACAAGACACTGAGGTAACCACGAAGGAATTGGAGATTTTGCAGACTGAAATTTGTGCTATCTAAATCCGGACAATCCTATTTTCTGAAGAGATTATAGTTCAAATGGAGTTAAGTTGATGCACGTCCATGATGTATGAGCTGTATTTGTCCAGTGTATGTAATTTGTTGTTTGTGTATGCTTTATTATCACCTGTGTCGAACCATAATGCCCAGTGGGTATAATCGGCTGTAATTTCTTTATTGTATAGTGTAGGATTATTCTACGTTTCTATGTCTTGGTCTCTTTGTTGTATAGTGTATGTTTTTAGAGGTGATAGTATTGAGTAGGATAATTCTTTGAATATGCTATATCGTTTAAACGGGGGCCAACTCGCCCAAACATTGTAGTGACCATGGCCGTCCACGGGCCGTACGGTCCATGGGCCATGTACAGGCCGACGGATCCATGGGCCTTCATTGGGCCGTCGGAACCATGGGCCTTCAATGGGCAGTCGGATCCATGGGCCTTCAATGGGCCGTCGGATCCATGGGCCTTGTATGGGCCAACTCATTTATGGGTCTTGTACGGGCCTTTAATGGGCCGTAGACGGGCTAAAGTGGAAATCGTACGTTTTATGGGCTGACCATAACGAGACGTTAATAGACCGTATTTGGTGATGCTATGAAAATGGCCCAATAGATTAATGGTCCACAAACGGGCCGACTGTAACGACGGGCTGAATTTGGCCCACAAGCAGAAAATGACAGTAACGGGCCGTAAGTAATCGAATGCTGCAAATGAGCCCAAAAACAAATGGTCCCTCAAAAGCCCGAAAGATAACTTGGGCTGGAAACGGCCCAACGGAATAACGGGCCGTTAATGGCTATAAAGTGATACACTGTTCATTACGGGCCAGTTTCACCACGGGCCGTTAATGGGTGGAAAGTGATACACTGTTCATTACGGGCAAGTTTCACCAGGGGCCGTTAATGGGCCAAGAGTTACAAAGGGCCTCATATGGGCCGAAAGATGTCATGGGCCAGAAGTGAAAACGGGCTGGAATCATATTGGATGGCCCAGATGATGCTACTGGGCCTAATTTGGATAGGGCGTAATGGGCCTTGGGTTAGCGGGCTGTAAATGGGCTATATGCGAACAGGCCGTTAACAGGCTTTCCATGGGCCGGCTCGCCACCATTTGACCAAGTCAAATGGCTGGCCTTTTCACAGGAATGGGCCTTTGTTGGGCCGTGCCACGTGTCGACGTATCATAGGCGCCTTCTGTCCAACGAGTGGATGACATCTGTCCCAACGATGAGCCGACACGTGTTTCCTCCAGCCAATGATTATTTTAGAGGTGGAAAATCCTCATTGGTCTGGGCTGTTAATGGGTTATCGGATCCAAAACCCGACCCGATAGCTTAACTACGTTCCGTCACTGAAAGATCGAGGATGTCGCCTAGAGGGGGGTGAATAGGCGCTTTAAAATAATTATGGTTTAGGCTTGAATAAATGCGGAATAAACCTAACGGTTAATTTGTCAAGCACAAAACCTAAAACAACTAGGCTCACCTATGTGCACCAACAACTTATGATAAGCAAGATAAGAAACTATGTGATAGCAAGATATATGACAAAGAACAATATGGCTATCACAAAGTAAAGTGCATAAGTAAAGGGTTCGGGTAAGAGATAACCGAGGCACGCGGAGACAACGATGTATCCCGAAGTTCACACCCTTGAGAATGCTAATCTCCGTTTGGAGCGGTGTGGAGGCACAATGCTCCCCAAGAAGCCACTAGGGCTACCGTAATCTCCTCACGCCCTCACACAATGCAAGATGCCGTGATTCCACTAAGGGACCCTTGAGGGCGGTCACCGAACCCGTACAAATGGCGACCCTTGGGGGCGGTCACCGAACCCGTACACTTTGGCAACCCTTGGGGGCGGTCACCGGTACCCGTCAAATTGCTCGGGGCGATCTCCACAACCTAATTGGAGACCCCGACGCTTGCCCGGAGCTTTACACCACAATAATTGAGCTCCGAACACCACCAACCGTCTAGGGCACCAAGGCACCCAAGAGGAACAAGCTCTAGGGTGCCCCAACACCCAAGAGTAATAAGCTTCTCAAACTTCACTTCCACGTATCACCGTGGAGAACTCAAACCGATGCACCAAATGCAATGGCAAGGGCACACGGAGTGCCCAAGTCCTTCTCTCTCAAATCCCACCGAAGCAACTAATGCTAGGGAGGAAGATGAGAGGAAGAACAAGAAGGAGAACACCAAGAACTCCAAGATCTAGATCCAATGGGTTCCCCTCACATAGAGGAGAAAGTGATTGGTGGAAATGTGGATCTAGATCTCCTCTCTCTTTTCCCTCAAAAACTAGCAAGAATCCATTGAGGGATTGAGAGTTAGCAAGCTCGAAGAAGGTCAACAATGGGGGAAGAACACGAGCTCAAAAGATAAGGTTCATTGGGGAAGAAGACCCCCTTTTATAGGACCTCCCGAATCCAACCGTTATGTGCTCAGGTCGTGCACAAGCGGTACTACCGCTTGGAGGAGCGGTACTACCGCTTAGCACGGTCAAAACAGCCCAACGAGAGAGGAAACACGAGTTTTTGGTCCCGAGAGGAAGTAGCCACGGAAGTAGCCACGGTAGTACTACTCCAAGCGGTAGTACCGCTCCCAAGAGCGGTAGTAAAAAATTACTTCCGCTCCTGTCCGCGGTACTACCGCTGCAGCCTTTTCAGAACACCAAAACTGACACAACTTCTGCAAACGGACTCCGAATTCAACGAAACCAAGTTTGTTGGAAAGCTAGCGACAAGGTCTAACACAATCTTGATAGAAAAATCAATAAGAAGCAACATAGAAAAGGCCCATAATAAAAAGGTGATATCCCTTCCTCGGATAAGACCGGTAAAACCTCCAACACCGAAAACATCATAGAAGACGCATGCGAACTCCGTTTTCGATGAACTAAAGCTTGTCATCAAGATGACCATAAGCTCTAAGACTCACAAAGAGAACCAAACAAGAACCAAGAAACATGCAAGGATGCAATGGTTTGAGCTCTCTACTAACGATACGAACAAGCTACCAACTTGAGAGCACCCCTTGATAGTATGGCAAACAATCCTATAACCCGGTCTCCCAACTACCACCACGAGACCGATAAAATAGAAAACCTATCAAGGGCAAACCTTTGCCTTGCACATGGTCCACTTGAGCTAGATGATGACGATCTTGACTCCCTCAAGTTGGACCACCTTTCTTGATTGCGTTGGCTCGATGAAGACTAGATGATTGCTCCCCCATAGTTCACTATGGGTGAGCCACTCTTCGGCACATCTTCACAAGTCCATTGACACCACAATGGATGGCAAGATTCAAGCACTTGATCTCTTCATGATGCTCGATGACGATCACCACTTGATGTCATCCTTTCCATGGGTTGTATGATATCTTCCTCTTGACGCAAGCCCATGGATACGTACCTAACCCCACATAGAACTCTCACATAGACCATGGGTTAGTACACAAAGTGCAATGGATAATGCTTACATACCATGGGATCACTTGATCCCTCTCAGTACATCTTCTACGCTTTCTGAGTTGATCAACTTGATTCACCCTTGACTTAGTCTTGATCAACCTTGAATCTTTGCAACTCTCTTCATTTGGATGATGTCTTGAAGGTAAACATGAATGATCACACAACCTTCTTCTTCAAGACATGCTTGCAATAAGCTCAACACTCACATGACCAATCTTTGGATAATTCCTTAATAGCACCTTGGTCAACTCATAAACTCCTTGAAACCAACACATGGACTTCAAGAAAAGCCTATGGACAAATCCTTCAAATGTAACTCGATAACCATTAGTCCATAGAGATTGTCATCAATTGCCAAAATCAAACATGGGGCACCGCATGTTCTTTCAGTTACGATGGATGCCACGTGTCGGTCACCCTCGACGAAAGCACTTCTGTGACGCTGATTTATCATCATGGAAGTGGACACTTTCGTGATGATATTTTTTGTAATATCATGGAACACTTCTACGACAGCACAGGTATGACTATCTTGATTCTGTTATAAAATCGTCATGCATGTACATGCATGACAAAAAGCGCGACCTACTGTGACAAACACGTATCATCACAGAAGTGTATTTTTTTTGTAGTGTCAATCTCATCACAAACAGTTCATCCGACTGAACTGTATGTCGTATATCGCACACGCCTGCATTTGACTGCCCGTTCCTGTTCTTATGCCTCATCGCAAACAGTTCACTGAAAACTGAACCGGTATGCCCCGCATCGCACACACAACTAAAATCTGAACCGTGTTCGATGTATCCGCCATCGCAAACATTTTGCATCTTTTTTTGATAGTTTTTTTACATCACCATTTGCGATTAGATCGCACGCAGTTCCGTCAAAGGGTCTCTGATCATAGTGTCGTGTTAGCAGCATCCTGCAGTAGTGAACTATGATGCATTGGTGTAGAAGTCCTCGTAATGTATGGTTTCATATGGCATGTGTAATCTTGTACTATTACTGTAATATGTATTTGTGGATTACAGTGAACAATTGGTGCCTTGTTTAATTACACTCTCTAAGAGGCAACCTCTGGGCGGACATATTTATGGCTATCCCACGTCAGCGATATCACTGCAGTGATAGAAAAATCTTACGGCGATAAACTCCCCCTTCTCCACTTATTGCATGTCTGAGAGAAAGGACGGTTTTTATCTGTTCATGGAAATAAAGATGCTTGTCCACTGGTGGGGATTCCCTGCAAAACGTTGTTTGTCATTTATGGGTGGCACAGTGGGTAATTTGTGTCAACTTTGGGGGTAATTTTAATGACGGACGGCAGAAGCAATAGCCGCTTTATTATTAGGTAAAGATAGTAAAAGGGTCCGTGCGTTGCAACGGGAGATAAAAATCATAATCTTCAATGGCCATGACCACATTTTTCTACATCACCGACATAAACCATAACTCTCAATTTGGGGAAATCGTGAAGTTTTTTTAAACTCATGAACGTATTTGAAATCATGAACAGTTTTTTAATTCGTGAATATTTTTTTACAGATTTTTGAACATTATATAAAATCATGAACATTTTATACTATCTGCAAATATTTTATTTCTAAAATTGTGAACATTTTTCTTGAATAGGGGAACAATATTTTGGAAATTGGTGGAACAATGTATGAAATTCATGAACATTTTCTTTATTTGACAAATTTTTTTTGAAATGCACGATCATATATTGAATCAGCGAATATTTTATGGATCAATAAACTATTTTGTAAGTAACAAATAGTTTTTGAATTTTTAGAATATTTTTCAATTCATGATTTTTTTGAATTGGTGAACTTTTGTTCAATTTCATTAACTCTTTTTAATACACCAATTTTTTTTTAAAATGATAATTTTTTTGATTTGCCGGACATTTTTTTTAACATTGTGAACTTTTTTGAATATGCGAGCATTTTTCTTAAAATCGCCAACATTTTGGGAATCCACAAACATTTATGAATTTAAAAAATTAAATTCGAAATTTTCATTTGTTTAATTTTGGGAAGTTTTTGAAGTCCTAAATTACTTAAATTAGTAGAGAAAAAGAAAAGGAAAAAGGGATCAGTGGGTATCAGTGGGTAATATTTTGCAACTTCGGAGGTAATTTTTATCATACGGAGCAAAATGAGTGAATATACACTCTAAAATATGTCTATATACATCCGTATATAGTCCATAATGAAATCTTTAAAAAGACTTATATTTAGGAATAGAGGAAATATATGTATAGGCATAGGTATAGGGGGATTGACTATTCGTCACCCTGGGTGAGGAATAGTTGTTCTTCACCTCTCTATTTTAATATCAATGCACCGTAATTTTACGTTCCATAAATATTGCATTATTTCATACATAAAAGGGGAACGTAAGAAAATATATAATCACCGTAAAAAATATTTTATGTTTCGTAAAATTACAAACGTAAACGATATGTAAAAACATACATAAAATGCATTTTTTTTCATCTTAGTTGAAGGGCTGAAGGCCGCCGTAGTTGAAGGGCTGAAGGCCGTGCAATGTTAGCACTTGGTTGTTAGCTCGTCATGTGCAATTCATCTTAGTAAGAGGTACTCAGGAATGTTCTCCTATGCTAGCACTTGGTTGTTAGCTCGTCATGTGCAATTCATCTTAGTATAAGAGGTACTCAGGAATGTTCTCCTGAGCTGCCAACCGCCTCCGAAGCCACTGCAGCCTCATCTCCTACACGCCATGGAGAGATGCCCTCGAGGAGTTGGGCGATCTGGTCACTGATGTAGAAGCGGGCGAATGGCGCCACTACCCTGACGCGAAGACGATAAGGCAGCCACAGATCTGCCTCAAGCCAAATGAGCTGCTTCTTACTGGATGATTGATGATTTGGTTTTTGTGGCGTTCACCAACTATGATGCAATTGTGTAAAGTCCTTGTGCTGTATGGTTACAGATGGCATTTGTAATCTTGTACTATTACTGTAATATGTATTTGTGGATTACAGTGAACAATTGGTGCCTTGTTTAATTACACTCTCCAAGAGGCAACCTGTGGGCGGACGATAGGCTATGCCACATCAGCAATATCACTGTAGCGATAGAAAAATCTTACGGCGATAAACTCCCCCTTCTCCATTTATCGCATGTCTGAGAGAAAGGACGGTTTTTATCTGTTCATGGAAATGAAGATGCTTGTCCACCGATGGGGATTCCCTGCAGAACATTTTTTGTCACTTATGGGTGGCACAATGCGTAATTTGTGTCAACTACGGGGTAAGTTTAATGACTGACGGTAAAGATACAGATTAGCAAAGGATAGCCGCTTTATTATTAGGTAAAGATACAAATTAGCAAAAGGGCCCATGCATTGCAACGAGAGAGAAAAAAAAATCAAAATCTCCAATGGCCATGACCACATTTTTCTGCATCACCGACATAAGCTATAACTCTCAATTTAGTGAAATCGTGAACTTTTTTTAAACTCATGAACATATTTGAAATCATGAACATTTTTTGAATTCGTGAACATTTTTATAGATTTTTGAACATTTTCTAAAATCATGAACATTTTATACCATCTGCAAATATATTTTTTCTAAAATTGTGACATTTTTAAAACATTTTTCTTGAATAGGCGAACATTTCTTTATAAATTGGTGGGAAAGTGTTTAAAATTCACGAACATTTCTTTTATTTGACAAACATTTTTTAAAATGCACGATCATATTTTGATCAAGCGAATGTTTTATGAATCAATAAACTATTTTATAAGTCACAAACAGTTTTTAAATTTTTAGAATATTTTTCAGTTCATGATTTTTTTGAATTGGTGAACTTTTGTTCAATTTCATTAACTCTTTTTAATACACCAACTTTTTAGAAAACTCATGAACTTTTTTGGATTTTCTGAACACTTATTTTCAAAATTGTGAACTTTTTTTAATATGCAAACATTTTCTGAATCCACAAACATTTATGAATAATTAAAACTAAATCCAAAATTTTCATTTGTTTAATTTTAGTAATTTTTTGCAGTCCTAAATTATTTAAATAAGTCGAAAAGACTAAAAGAAAAAAGGGAAAGAAAAATAAAATAAAGTTTCAGAAACAGTCCGCCCAGACATGGGCCGGGCCCAACAGGCGCGTTGTGTCTTCTCCCTGCACCCAGAGCGCAGTATAAGGTTCCTGCTGCATGGGCCGGCCCAGGCGGGGATTCCTTGTGTGAAACGTTTTTGTCACTTAAAGATGGCATCAGTGGGTATATTTTGCAACTTCGGGAGTAATTTTGATCATACGGAGCACAATGAGTGAATATACACTCTAAAATATTTCTATATACATCCGTATGTAGTCCATGGTGGAATCTTCTAAAAAAGACTTATATTTAGGAATGAGTGAGTATATGTATAGGTATAGGTATAGGGGGATTGACTATTCGTCACCCTGGGTGAGGAGTAGTTATTCTTCACCCTCTCTAGTTTAACATCAATGCACCCTAATTTTACGTTCCGTAAGTTTTGCCTTATTTCATACGTAAAAAAGGAACGTAAGAAAATATATAATCGTCATAAAAATATTTTATGTTTCATAAAATTACAAACATAAAAACATATGTAAAATAATACATAAAATGCATTTTTTCGATCTTATGATCTATGTTTTTGTTTCCTTATGCCAAATTTTACGTAGCGAATCAATATGAATATAATTAATTATATTACAAATGTAATTTATTTGTGAAATGATTGTAAGATTACCTCGGGTGAAGAATAACTTATTTTGCACCTTGGGTGATAAATAGTATTACTATAGATATATGTATATATCGAACCAACCTGTGGCTGGATGGTTAGAGGGACAGTGGTATCATCAGCCCATCATGGTTCAAGTCCTGGTGCTCGCATTATTCCTAAATTTATTTTAGGATTTTCGACGATACGATGTATGCGCATATGTATGAGCGCTTGCGTCTGTATTATGTTAAAAAAATATAGGTGTATACTATATAGGTATAGATTACAGGTGTTACTAATTTTTTTTGCAATTGGACCGATATTGTGTTAAATCTGGGAAGCTCTGACTTTTGGGAATAACACATGGGAGCACCTTCTCGTGTGCAGATTGTAAGTTTCCTTTTTATGGTACAAACCCAGCGAATTCTATGGTTTTGGAAAACAGATTTACGAAACTTAAGTTGGTTTTCGATAAAAAAAAGGAAAGAATCCACAATATTAGGTTGGTTGACGGGGGCAATCACACAACACAAAGTCGTTCGAGCCATCATGAACTCGTAACGAGGAGCGACTTTGAATTGGTCATCCAACTCCAATCGAATCCCCACATCGTTTCTTCGCCTCAAGCCACCGCCCTAGGCATCTGTCACGCCCCGAATGCAGTGTCGTTGGGAGAAGCGTCGAGCTCATGCCGCAGCCAAATGAGCAGAAGCAGAATACCATAAGCTGAAGCAAACTGTCGAAATTGAACCAGCCAACTGCAGGACAATATTTAGACGGAAGCTACTACTATTGAAACTGAACCAGCGCAAGTGCAGAGCAACATTCAGACTAAAGCTACCATTGGTGACCTGGTAGGTTGTACCTGCAAGTCAGCTCGACCCCCAGCTCCGTCTACGAAGTAATCCAAATACGATTGGGTCTTACATTAGCAGTGGGGTGCGTTTGTAAGTGTCTTGGTTGAGTGTAGTATTAGTAGTGGCTAGTGGGGATGACTTTGGCATCCGGTTGGATCACGATCTGAACTGAGGGACCCTGATAAGGGTTAGCTCTCATCCTCTCCTAAAATCCCTCTCCTCCTCTCTCCAATCCCTCCTCTCTAGTTGTTCCCTTTTGTAATCGGCCTTCGATCCTCGGTGAATCAATTGAGAGGGCAGCACTTCCTTTTGTCTGATTGAGAAGCAGACAGGTTTGTAACAAATGGTATTCAGAGCTTTGATCCTCTCGGCAATTCGCTTCTGGTTGAGTTTCCATGTTCAATCGCTTGATCTGTAATTCCTGGGTGACGGGTGCGAGATCACCTTGGTGATTTCGCCCAAAGTTCTTTGGAACACCCTAACTGGGTTTGATCGTGGCTGTGCAGCCTTGACGCACGCTTGCGGTTTGAGAAAATGGCTCAATGGGATTCCGTGAAGACGACGATGGACATGCTCGCCCAAATCCAAGCGGATCTGGCGGACAACACAACCAAGCTTAATCCCATCGAGCAAGAAGTGAAGGAAATATGCCCTAGAGGCAATAATAAAGTTGTTATTTTATATTTCCTTATATCATGATAAGTGTTTATTATTCATGCTAGAATTGTATTAACCGGAAACTTGATACATGTATGAATACATAGACAAAATACCGTGTGCCTAGTATGCCTCTACTAGACTAGTTCGTTGATCAAAGATGGTTAAGTTTCCTAGCCATGGACATGTGTTGTCATTTGATGAACGGAATCACATCATTAGGAGAATGATGTGATGGACAAGACCCATCCGTTAGCTTAGCATAATGATCGTTCAGTTTTATTTCTACTGCTTTTTTCATGTAAATATATATTCCTCCAACTATGAGATTATGCAACTTCCGGACACCGGACGAATGCCTTGTGTGCTATCAAACATCACAACATAACTGGGTGATTATAAAGATGCTCTACAGGTACCTTCGAAGGTGTTTGTTGGGTTGGCATAGATCGAGATTAGGATTTGTCACTCCTAGTATGAGAGAGGTATCTCTGGGCCCTCTCGGTAATGCACATCATATGAAGCCTTGCAAGCAATGTGACTAATGAGTTAGTTGTGGGATGATGCATTACGGAACGAATAAAGAGACTTGCCGGTAACGAGATTAAACTAGGTATGGAGATACCGACGATCGAATCTCGGGCAAGTAACATACCGATGACAAAGGGAATAACGTATGTTGACATTGCGGTTCGATCGATAAAGATCTTCGTAGAATATGTGGGAACCAACATGAGCATCCAAGTTACTCTATTGGTTATTGACTGGAGAGGTGTCTCGGTCATGTCTACATAGTTCTCGAACCCATAGGGTCCGCACGCTTAACGTTCGATGATGATATGTATTATATGAGTTATGTCTTTTGGTGACCGAAGGTTGTTCGGAGTCCCGGATGAGATCATGAACATGATGAGGAGTCTCCAAGTGGTGGAGAGGTAAAGATTGATATATTGTAAGGTAGTATTCGGACACCGGAAGGGTTCCGGAGTGTATCAGGTACATACCCGAGTACCGGAGGGGTTACCGGAACCCCCCGGAGAAAGATATGGGCCGTATGGGCCATAGGAGGGAGGCTAACCAGCCCACAAGGGGCTGGTGCGCCCCCACAAGGGAGGAGGCCGAATTGGATTAGGGAAAGGGGCGCCACCCCCTTTCCTTCTCCTACTCCCTCTCCTTCCCCCTTTCCCCCTCCAATAAATGGAAAGGGGGGAGGGATCCAACTAGGAGTCCAAGTGGGACTCCTCCCACTTGGCGTGCCTAGGACCGGCCTCATCTCTCTCCCTCCTTTATATACGTGGGGAGGGGGGGGGGCTATGAGACACACCAATTGTTCCAAGCCGTGTGCGGCACCCCCCTCCATAGTTCACGCCTCCGGTCATATTCTCGCGGTTCTTAGGTGAAGCCCTATGCGGATCAAATCACCATCACCGTTACCACACCGTCGTGCTGATGGAACTCATCTACTCCTTCGACCCTCTGCTGGATCAAGAGCTCGAGGGACGTCATCGCGCTGAACATGTGCAGAACTCGGAGGTGCCGTACGTTCGAAACTTGATCGGTCGGAACGAGAAGACGTTCGACTACATCAACCGTGTTAAGTAAACGCTTCCGCTTTTGGTATACGAGGGTACATGGACACACTCTCCCCCTGTCGTTGCTATGCATCTCCTAAATAGATCTTGCGTGAGCGTAGGATTATTTTTGAAATTGCATGCTACATTTCCCAACAGTGGCATACGAGCCAGGTCTATGCATAGATGATATGCACGAGTAGAACACACATAGTTGTGGGCAGTGATCGTTATACTGCTTACCACCAATGTCTTATTTTGTTTCGGCGGTATTGTTGGATGAGCGGCCTGGACCAACCTTACATGACCGCGTTCATGAGACTGGTTCCACCAACAGACATGTAACTAGTTTTGCATAAAGGTGGCTGGCGGGTGTTTGTTTCCCCAACTTTAGTTGAATCGAATTTGACCGCGGCTGGTCCTTGTGAAGGTTAAAATAGCAAACTTGATAAATGACCATTGTGGTTTTTGTGCCGTAGGTAAGTTCGGTTCTTGCTAGAAGCCCGTAGCAGCCACGTAAAACATCCAACAACAAAGTAGAGGACGTCTAACTTGTTTTTACAGGGCATGTTGTGATGTGATATGGTCAAGACATGATGTGATATACATTGTTGTATGAGATGATCATGTTTTGTAAAAGTTATCGGCAACCGGCAGGAGCCATATGATTATCGCTTTATTGTATGAAATACAAACGCCATGTAATTGCTTTACTTTATCACTAAGCGGTAGCGATAGTCGTAGAAGCAATAGTTGGCGAGACGACCACGACGCTACGATGGAGATCAAGGTGTCAAGCCGGTGACGATGGAGATCATGACGTTGCTTTGGTGATGGAGATCAAAAGCACAAGATGATGATGGCCATATCATGTCACATATTTTGATTGCATGTGATGTTTATCTTTATGCATCTTATTTTGCTTAGTACGGCGGTAGCATTATAAGATGATCCCTTACTAAAATTTTAAGGTATAAGTGTTCTCCCCAAGTATGCACCGTTGCGAAAATTCTTCGTGCTAAGACACCACGTGATGATCAGGTGTGATAAGCTCTACGTTCAAATACAACGGGTGCAAGCCAGTTTTGCACATGCGGAATACTCGGGTTAAACTTGACGAGCCTAACATGTATAGACATGGCCTCGGAACACTGGAGACCGAAAGGTCAAACGTGAATCATATAGTGGATATGATCAACATAGAGATGTTCACCATTGATGAATACTCCATCTCACGTGATGATCGAACATGGTTTAGTTGATTTGGATCACGTATCATTTAGATGACTTGAGGGATGTCTATCTAAGTGGGAGTTCTTAAGTAATATGATTAAGTGAACTTAATTTATCATGAACTTAGTCCTGATAGTATTTGCAAATTATGTTGTTGATCAATAGCTCACGTTGTAGCTCCCCTATGTTTTTTATATGTTCCTAGAGAAAACTAAGTTGAAAGATGATAGTAGCAATGATGCGGACTAGCTCCATGATCTGAGGTTTATCCTCATTGCTGCACAGAAGAATTATGTCCTTGATGCACCGCTAGGTGACAGACCTATTGCAGGAGCAGATGCAGACGTTATGAACGTTTGGCTAGCTCAATATGATGATTACATGATAGTTTAGTGCACCATGCTTTACGGCTTAGAACCGGGACTTCAAAAACGTTTTGAACGCCATGGAGCATATGAGATGTTCCAAGAGCTAAGATTGGTATTTCAAAATCATGCCCGTGTCGAGAGGTATGAGACCTCTGACAATTACTTCGCCTAAAAGATGGAGGAGAATAGCTCAGCTTGTGAGCATGTGCTCAGAATGTCTGGGCACTACAATCGCTTGAATCAAGTGGGAGTTAATCTTCCATATGAGATAGTGATTGACGGAATTCTCTAGTCACCATTACCAAGTTACTGGAACTTCGTGATGAACTATAATATGCAAAGGATGACGAAAGCAATTCCCGAGCTCTTTGTGATGTTGAAATCAATGAAGGTAGAAATCAAGAAAAAGCATCAAGTGTTGATGATTAAACAAGACCACTAGTTTCAAGAAAAGGGCAAAGGGAAAGAAAGGGAACTTCAAGAAGAATGGCAAGCAAGTTGTCACTCCCGTGAAGAAGCCCAAAGCTGGACCTAAGCCTAAACTAAGTGCTTCTACTACAAAGGAAATGGTCACTGGAAGCGAAACTACCCCAAATATTTGGCGGATAAGATGGATGGCAAAGTGAACAAAGATATATTTGATATACAGGTTATTGATGCGTACCTTACTAGTGTTCGTAGTAACCCCTGGGTATTTGATACCGGTTCAGTTGCTAAGATTAGTAAGTTGAAACAGGAGTTGCAGAATAAACAAAGAATAGTTAAGGATGAGGTGGCGATGTGTGTTGGAATTATTTCCAAGGTTGATACGATCACCATCATACACTCACTCTATCTTCAGGATTAGTGTTGAACCTTAAATAAATGTTATTTGGTGTTTGCGTTGAGCATGAATATGATTGGATCATGTTTATTGCGATACGATTATTCATTTAAGACAGAGAATAATTGTTATTCTGTTTACATGAATAAAACCTTCTATGGTCATACACCCAATGTTAATGGTTTATTGAATCTCGATCGTAGTGATATACATATTCATAATATTGATGCCAAAATATGCAAAGTTGATAATGATAGTGCAACATACTTGTGGCACTGCCGTTTGGGTCATATCGATGTAAAGCACATGAAGAAACTCCATGAAGATGGACTTTTGGAATCACTTGATTATGAATCATTTTATACTTGTGAACCATGCCTTATGGGCAAGATGACTAAAAACTCTGTTATCCGGAACAATGGAACGAGCTAATGACTTATTGGAAATAATAATACCGATGTATGCGGCCCGATGAGTGTTGAGGCTCATGGCGGGTATCGTTATTTTCTGACATTCATAGATGATTTAAGTAGATATTGGTATATTTACTTAATGAAACACAAGTCTGAAACATTTGAAAAGTTCAAGGAATTTCAGAGTGAAGTGGAGAATCATCGTAACAAGAAAATAAAGTTTCTACGATCTGATCGTGGAGGTGAATATTTGAGTTACGAGTTTGGCCTTCATTTAAAACAATGTGGAATAGTTTCATAGCTCATGCCACCTGGAACACCACAGCATAATGGTGTGTCCGAACATTGTAACCGCACTTTATTAGATATGGTGCGATCTATCACTATCATTTTGGGGTTATGCATTAGAGATAGCTGCATTCACGTTAAACAGGGCACCGTCAAAATCCATTGAGACAACACCGTATGAACTTTGGTTTGACAACAAACCTAAGCTATCGTTTCTTAAAGTTTGGGGATGCGATGCTTATGTCAAAGGGCTTCAGCCTGATAACCTCGAACCCAAATCGGAAAAGTGCGTCTTCATAGGATACCCTAAGGAAACAATTGGGTACACCTTCTACCACAAGTCCGAAGGCAAGATCTTTGTTGCTAAGAACGGAACCTTTCTAGAGAAGGAGTTTCTCTCGAAAGAAGTGAGTGGGAGGAAAGTTTAACTTGATGAGGTAATTGTACCTTCTCTCAATTTGGAAAGTAGCTCATCCAGAAAATCTTTTCCTGTGATGCCTACACCAACTGGAGAGGAAGCTAATGATAAAGATCATGAAACTTCAGATCAAGTTGCTATAGAACCTCGTAGGTCAAATAGAGCACGATCCACACCAGAATGGTACGGTAATCCTGTTCTGGAAGTCATGTTACTTGACCATGACAAACCAAAAAACTATGAAGAAGCTATGATGAGCCCAGATTCCGATAAATGGCTTGAGGCCATGAAATCTGAGATAGGATCCATGTATGAGAACAAAGTGTGGACTTTGGTGGATCTGCCCGATGATCGGCGATCCATAGAGAATAAATGGATCTTCAAGAAGAAGACTGACGCTGATGGTAATGTTACTGTCTATAAATCTCGACTTGTTGCAAAAGGTTTTCAACAATTTCAAGGAGTTGACTACGATGAGACTTTTTCACCCGTAGAGATGCTTAAGTCTGTCCGAATCATGTTAGCAATTGCCGCATTTTATGATTATGAAATCTGGCAAATGGATGTCAAAACTGCATTCCTTAATGGATTTCTTAAACAAGAGTTGAATATGATGCAACTAGAAGGTTTTGTCGATCCTAAAGGTGCTAACAAAGTGTGCAAGCTCCAGCGATCCATTTATAGAGATAGATCAAAACCCTTGATAAGATTTTTCAATGAGTACATACCTTGACAAGATTTTGAAGTAGTTCAAAATGGAATGATGTCTATTGAAGCTACGTCGGTATTTCCCCAAAGAGGAAGGGATGATGCAGCACAGCGGCAGTAGGTATTTCCCTCAGATATAAAACCAAGGTTATCGAACCAGTAGGAGAACCAAGGAACACAACGTAAACGGCCCCTACACACAAATAACAACACCTCGCAACCCGACATGTTAAAGGGGTTGTCAATCCCTTTCGGGGTACGGCGCCTCAAGATAGGCAAAGGACGTGAGGTAAATTTGTAGTAGATTGATAGATCGAACGCCAAATAAAATAAATAAGAATAAATTGCGGCAAGGTATTTTTTGTATTTTTGGTTTAATAGATCTGAAAATAAACGCAAGGAAAAAGTAGATCGCAAGGCAAATATATGAGAAAGAAGTCCCGGGAGCCGTAGGTTTCACTAGTGGCTTCTCTCGAGAAAGATAGCAAATGGTGGGTAAACAAATTACTGTTGGGCAATTGATAGAACTTCAAATAATTATGACGATATCCAGGCAATGATCATTACATAGGCATCACGTCCAAGATTAGTAGACCGACTCCTACCTGCATCTACTACTATTACTCCACACATCGACCACTATCCAGCATACATCTAGTGTATTAAGTTCATGGAAAAACAGAGTAATGCAATAAGAACGATGACATGATCTAGACAAGATCCATTTATTTATTTCGTAGATATAGATCCCATCCTTTTATCCTTAGTAGCAACGATACATACGTGTCGGTTCCATTTCTGTCACTGGGATCAAGCACCGTAAGATCGAACCCACCAACAGGTACCACTTCCCATTGCAAGATAAATAGATCAAGTTGGCCAATAAAACCCAAATATGGGAGAAGAAATACGAGGCTATAAGAGATCATGCATATAAGAGATTAAAGAAACTCAAATAACTTTCATGGATATAAAAAGATATAAGTGATCATAAACTCGAAGTTCATCGGATCCCAACAAACACACTGCAAAAAGAGTTACATCATATGTATCTCCAAGAGACCATTGTATTGAGAATTCAGTGAGAGAGAGAAAGCCATCTAGCTACTAACTCCGGACCCGAAGGTCTACAAAGAACTACTCACGCATCATCAGAGAGGCACCAATGGAAGTGGTGAACCCGTTCGTGATGGTGTCTAGATTGGATCTGATGGTTCTGGACTATACAGTAGCTGGATGAATATTTCATCGACTCCTCTAGGGTTTCTAGAATATTGGGGTATTTATAGAGCAAAGAGGCGGTCCGGGGGGCACCCGAGGTGGGCACAACCCACCAGGGCGTGCTTGGGCCTCCTGGCGCGCCCTGGTGGGTTGTCCCCTCCTCGGGACTCCCCCGAGGTGCAACCAGGGCCCAACTTCTTCCTTTTGGTCCATAAAAAATCATCGTAAAGATTCGTGGCATTTGGACTCCGTCTGATATTGATTTCCTACGATGTAAAAAACATGCAGAAAACAGCAACTGGCACTTGGCACTATGTCAATAGGTTAGTACCGAAAAATGATATAAAATGACTATAAAATGATTATATAACATCCAACATTGATAATAAAACATCATGGAATAATCAAAAATTATAGATACGTTGGAGACGTATCAGCATCCCCAAGCTTAACTCTTGCTCGTCCTCGAGTAGGTAAGTGATAAAAACAAATTTTTTGGTGTGGAGTGTTGTTTATCATGTCATATCATATTATTTTCTTTATAGCATTGACATTTGGACTTTTATGTGATTCGAAGCAATAGTATAGTTTTGACATAATAATTTAGATACTCAAGCATATCAACAAGCAACCATGTCTTTCATCAATGCTAAAACAAGTTATCCTAGCGCATCATGCTCAAACATTGATCCATTCATGAAACACACTCGAATATTGGCTAAACCCAATACTTAAGTACGATCATATTGCCTCCTAGTTGGTGCTTTTTTGAGAGAGGATGGATACTCAATTTCAAAAATAAAAATTGCATAAAGTAATAGAAAGGCCCTTCGCAGAGGGAAGTAGGGAGTTGTAGAGGTGCCAGAGCTCAAAGTGAAAAATTAGAGATAAAAACATTTTGGGAGGTGTATCCATCCCACCAATGAAAATGACTAAGAGTTCCCAATACTTTCCATGCTAGATATATCATAGGCGGTTGCCAAACAGAAAATAAAGTTTATTCCTTTTTCCACCATACTTTCAGTTTCCATGGCTAGCCGTATCCATGGTTGACCTCCATACCAACACTTTCCAAGGAATTTATTATTTGACAACATAAAGTAAATTCATTTTTGCATTTCGGGACTGGGCATCCCTAAAACCTTTGCCTTACTCTCGTGCAATGACAAGTGAATAAACACTCATCGTGAGAATAACACATCCATCATGGAAAATATTAGCCACCCGTTACCGTTCCGCGAGCGAAACAAACACACAAAAGAGAAGTTTATTTTGAAAATTAGAGATGGCACATGCAAGTTTGCTTAGAACGGCAAAAGAATATCGCATATAGGTAGATATAGTGGACTCATGTGGCAAAACTGGTTTAAAGGATTGTGGATGCACAAGTAGAGGTCATACTTGGTGCAAAATGAATGCTAGCAAAAAGATTGAGAAGCGACCAAACAAGAAACGAATAATCTCATAAGCAAGCATTAAGCATAATTAACACTAAATAATGCACCACAAGTAGGATATAATTTTCATTGCATGATTATTGATTTTTGTGCATGCATAGAGAATCACAAACCTTAACACCAATATTCTTACTAGAGCACAATTACTCATCAATATAACTCACATATCACATCATCATATCTCAAAACTATTACTAAGAATCAAGTTTATTTTGTCCAATGATCTTCATGACATATTTTTTTATTTATCCTTCTTAGATATCTATCACTTTGGGACTAATTTTCATGTGTTGCTTTTCATAAGCTCAAACAAATACAAGTGAAGATCATGAGCATAACATATTTTCTTTCTCTCAAAATAATTTAAGTGAAGCAAGAGATAATTTCTTCAAAATTTTACTAACTCTCAAATAAATCTAAGTGAAGCAAGAGAGCATTTCTTCAAAAATACTAAGCACACTGTGCTCAAAAAGATATAAGTGAAGCACTAGAGCAAGTCCATTGCTCATAAAAATTTAAGTGAAGCATAGAGAGCAATTCTAACAAGTCATGCCATAATTTTGGCTCTCTCAAATAGGTGTGTCCAGCAAGGATTGATGACTTAAAAAAAATGAAACAAGCAAAGACATATATCATACAATACGCTCCAAGCAAAACACATATCATGTGATGAATAAAAATATAGCCTCGAGTAAAATACCAATGGTCGTTAGAAGAAAGAGGGGATGCCACTCGGGGGCATCCCCAAGCGTAGTTGGTTGCTCATTCTTGGATAATAGCTTGGGATGTCGGGGCATCCCCAAGCTTAGGCTCTTCTATCCTTCTTTCATCCATCGTAAGATAACCCAAAACTTGAAAACTTCAAACACACAAAACTGAACAAAACCCTTGTGAGATCCGTTAGTAAAAGAAAGCAAACCACTACTATAAGTGTTGTGTCAAACCAATTCTTATTTTGTTTTTGTGTTATATCTACTGTATTCCAACATTTCTATGGCAAAAACTCATCAAAGAAAACCATAGAGCCATCAAAATAAGCACACAACACAAAGAAAACAGAATCTGTCAAAACAGAACAGTCTGTAGTAATCTAGAACTTTCGAATACTTCTGGAACTCCAAAAACCAAATTAGGACAACCAGCGTAATTTTTATATTAATCTTCTGCAAAAAGAATCAGGTATAAAGCTCTTTTCTGTGATTTATGAAAATTATTTTCGTGAGCGCAAAGTTTTTATCTTTTTCAGCAAGATCAAACAACTATCACCCCAGATGATCCTAAAGGCTTTACTTGGCACAAACACTAATTAAAACACAAAAAACACAATCATACCAGTAGCATAATTGTGTTAACACACAAAATCAGAAAGCAAAAAGCGAAAATAAATTTTATTCATTTGGTTGCCTCCCAACAAGCGCTATAGTTTTACGCCCTTAGCTAGGCATAACTTTTATTGATGCTCACAAGAAAAATAATAATTGAGCCACAAAGAGAGCATCATGAAACATACGACAAACACACTTAAGTCTAACATACTTCCTATGCATAGGAATTTTATAAGCAAACAAATTAGCAAGACAAGCAAGATCTAGCATATGCAAGGAAGAAGAAAGAAACAACAGCAACCTCAACATGAAGAGAAGTAACTTAGTGACATGAAGATTTCCACAACCATATGTCCCTCTCTCATAATAATTACATGCATGACATAAGTAGATTCAACAAAATAGCTATCATATAACATATTCTCAACACGATCCACATGCATGCAAAGTTGACACTTCCAAAATAGTGGGATTAACATTAACTAAAGTCATGATCTCTCCAAACCCACTTTTATCAAAAATTTCATAAGATTGAACATTATCCAAATATGTGGGATCTAAAGTTGACACTCTTCCAAACCCACTTTTAATATTATTGCAAACATTTTTTTTCAATCTCATATTCATCATGGGGCTTAAATAAATTTTAAAGATCATAAGAAGAATCACCCCAACCATGATCATTGAAACAAGTAGTAGACATAGTAAAATTAGCATCCCCAAGCTTAGGGTTTTGCATATCATTTACACAACTGACATTAATAGAATTTATAATAACATCATTGCAATCATGCTTTTCATTCAAGGAGCTATCGTAAATCACTTTATGATTTTGTTCTTTCAACACTTCATCACAATTTTTGGATTCACGAATTACAAGCAAAACCTCATAAAGATAATCTAGTGCACACAACTCACTAGCAATTGGTTCATCATAATTGGATCTCTTAAAAAGATTAGCAAGTGGATGAGGATCCATATCAAGGGATTTTTGCAAGTGAAGATGCAAGCAAAAAGAAGACACATGGCACACAAGCAAAGAAGAGATCTGACGAGAAAATGGCGAACAAAAAAGAGGGCGAATAAAATGGCAAATTTTTGTGAAGTGGGGAAGAGGAAAATGAGAGGCAAATGGAAAATCATGTAAATTGTAAGGAGATGAGATTTGTGATTAGGAACCTGGCTGATGTTGAAGATCCTCCCCGACAACGGGGCCAGAAATTCCTTTTGATGTCACTTGAAGCTACATCGGTATTTCCCCAAAGAGGAAGGGATGATGCAGCACAGCGGCGGTAGGTATTTCCCTCAGATATGAAACCAAGGTTATCGAACCAGTAGGAGAACCAAGCAACACAACATAAACAACCCCTGCACACAAATAACAACACCTCGCAACCCGACGTGTTAAAGGGGTTGTCAATCCCTTTCGAGGTACGGCGCCTCAAGATAGGCAAACGATGTGAGTTAAATTTGTAGTAGATTGATAGATCGAACACCAAATAAAATAAATAAGAATAAATTGCTGCAAGGTATTTTTGTATTTTTGGTTTAATAGATCTGAAAATAAATGCAAGAAAAAAGTAGATCGCAAGGCAAATATATGAGAAAGAAGACCCGGGGGCCATAGGTTTCACCAGTGGCTTCTCTCGAGAAAGATAGAAAAGGGTGGGTAAACAAATTACTGTTGGGCAATTGATAGAACTTCAAATAATTATGATGATATCCAGGCAATGATCATTACATAGGCATCACGTCCAAGATTAGTAGACGAACTCCTGCCTGCATCTACTACTATTACTCCACACATCGACCGCTATCCAGCATGCATCTAGTGTATTAAGTTCATGGAAAAACGGAGTAATGCAATAAGAACAATGACATGATGTAGACAAGATCCGTTTATCTATTGCGTAGATATAGATCCCATCTTTTTATCCTTAGTAGCAATGATACATACGTGTCGGTTCCCTTTCTGTCACTGGGATCAAGCACCGTAAGATCGAACCCACTACCGGGCACCTCTTCCAATTGCAAGATAAATAGATCAAGTTGGCCAAACGAAACCCAAATATCGGAGAAGAAATACGAGGCTATAAGAGATCATGCATGTAAGAGATCAAAGAAACTCAAATAACTTTCATGGATATAAAAAGATATAACTGATCATAAACTCGAAGTTCATCGGATCCCAACAAACACACCGCAAAAAGAGTGACATCTTATGGATCTCCAAGAGACCATTGTATTGAGAATTCAGCGAGAGAGAGAAAGCCATCTAGCTACTAACTACGGACCCGAAGGTGTACAAAGAACTACCCACGCATCATCGGAGAGGTACCAATGGAAGTGGTGAACCCCTCCGTGACGGTGTTTAGATTGGATCTGTTGGTTCTGGACTCTGCGGCGGCTGGATGACTATTTCGTCGGCTCCCCTAGGGTTTTTGGAATATTGGGGTATTTATAGAGCAAAGAGGCGGTCCGGGGGGCACCCGAGGTGGGCACAACCCACCAGGGGGCGCTTGGGCCTCCTGGCGCGCCCTGGTGGGTTGTCCCCTCCTCGAGACTCCCCCCAGGTGCAACCAGGGCCCAACTTCTTCCTTTTGGTCCATAAAAAATCATCGTAAAGCTTCGTGGCATTTGAACTACGTCTGATATTGATTTCCTGCAATGTAAAAAACATGCAGAAAACAACAACTGGCACTTGGCACTATGTCAATAGGTTAGTACCAAAAAATGATATAAAATGACTATAAAATGATTATAAAACATCCAAGATTGATAATAAAACAGCATGGAATAATCAAAAATTATAGATACGTTAGAGACGTATCATGGAACAGTCAAAGAAAGAGTTCTTGCCTGTGTTGCAAGGTGTAAAGTTGAGTAAGACTCAAAACCCGACCATAGCAAAAAATAGAAAGAGAATGGAAGTCATTCCCTATGCCTTAGCCACAGGTTCTATAAAATATGCTATGTTGTGTACCAGACTTATTGTGTACCTTGTCATGAGTTTGGGAAGGGGGTACGATAGTGATCTAGGAGTGGATCACTGGCAGTGTTCAAAGTTATCCTTAGTTACTAAGAGGATTAAGGAAATATTTCTCGGTTATGGAGGTGATAAAGAGTTCGTCATAAAGAGTTACATCGATGCAAGCTTTTACACCGATCCGGATGACTGTGAGTCTCAATCTGGATACATATTGAAAGTGGGAGCAATTAGCTAGAGTAGCTCCATGGAGAGCATTGTAGACACAAAATTTGCAAATACATACGGCTCTGAATATGGCAGACCCGTTCACTAAACTTCTCTCACAAGCAAAACATGATCACACCTTAGTAATCTTTATGTGTTAATCACATAGCAATGTGAACTAGATTATTGACTCTAGTAAACCCTTTGAGTGTTGATCACATGGCGATGTGAACTATGGGTGTTACTCACATGACGATGTGAACTATTAGTGTTAAATCACATGGCGATGTGAACTAGACTATGGACTCTAGTGCAAGTGGGAGACTGAAGGAAATATGCCCTAGAGGCAATAATGAAGTTGTTATTTAATATTTCCTTATATCATTATAAATGTTTATTATTCATGCTAGAATTGTATTAACCGGAAACTTGATACATGTGTGAATACATAAACAAAACACCGTGTCCCTAGTATGCCTCTACTAGACTAGCTCGTTGATCAAAGATGGTTAAGTTTCCTAGCCATGGACATGTTTTGTCATTTGATGAACGGGATCACATCATTAGGAGAATGATGTGATGGACAAGACCCGTCTGTTAGCTTAGCATAATGATTGTTCAGTTTTATTGCTACTGCTTTCTTCATGTCAAATATATATTCCTCCGACTATGAGATTATGCAACTCCTGGACACCGGACGAAAGCCTTATGTGCTATCAAATGTCACAACGTAACTGGGTGATTATAAAGATGCTCTACAGGTATCTCCGAAGGTGTTTTTTGGGTTGGCATAGATCGAGATTAGGATTTGTCACTCCGAGTATCAGAGAGGTATCTCTGGGCCCTCTCGGTAATGCACATCATATGAACCCTTGCAAGCAATGTGACTAATGATTTAGTTGCGGGATGATGCATTACATAACGAGTAAAGAGACTTGCAGGTAATGAGATTCAACTAGGTATGGAGATATCGACGGCCGAATCTCGGGCAAGTAACATACCGATGACAATGGGAATAACGTATGTTGACATTGCTGTTCGACCGACAAAGATCTTCCTAGAATATGTGGGAACCAATATGAGCATCCAGGTTCCGCTATTGGTTATTGACCGGAGAGGTGTCTCGGTCATGTCTACATAGTTCTCGAACCCATAGGGTCTGCACGCTTAACGTTCGATGACAATATGTATTATATGAGTTATGTGTTTTGATGACCTAAGGTTGTTCGGAGTCCCGGATGAGATCACGGACATGACGAGGAGTCTCGAAATGGTCGAGAGGTAAATATTGATATATTGGAAGGTAGTATTCAGACACCTAAAGGGTTCCGGAGTGTATCGGGTACATATCAGAGTACCGGAGGGGTTACCGGAACCCCCTAGGGAAAGATATGGCCCATAGCAGGGAGGCTAACCAGCCCACAAGAGGCTGGTGTGCCCCCCACAATGGAGGAGGCCGAATTGGACTAGGGAAAGGGGGCACCACCCCCTTTCCTTCTCCTACTCCCTCTCCTTCCCCCTTTCCCCCTCCGGTAAAAGGAAAGGGGGGGGGGCGAATCCAACTAGGAGTCCAAGTGGGACTCCTCCTACTTGGCGCACCTAGGGCCGACCTCCTCTCCCTCCCTCCTTTATATACCGGGGGGCGCCCCTATGAGGCCCACCAGTTGTTCCAAGCCGTGTGCGGTGCCCCCTCCACAGTTTACGCCTCCGGTCATATTCTGGCGGTTCTTAGGCGAATCCCTACACGGATCACATTGCCATCACCGTCACCACACCGTCGTGCTGACGAAACTCATCTACTTCTTCGACCCTCTGCTGGATCAAGAGCTTGAGGGACGTCATCACGCTGAACGTGTGCAGAACTCGGAGGTGTCATACGTTCGATACTTGATCGGTTGGAACGAGAAGACTTTCGACTACATTAACCGCATTAAGTAAACGCTACCACTTTCGGCCTATGAGGGTACATGGACACACTCTCCCCCTCTCATTGCTATGCATCTCTTAGATAGATCTTGCGTGAGCGTAGGAATTTTTTTTGAAATTGCATGCTACATTTCCCAACAGGAAGTACGCTCAATGCACCAGGCCTTCGATGAGTGGAAACCACAGATGGAGCAAAAATTCAGACAGTTGCAGACTATTGTGGGGGATCTGCAGGCATTCATCGAATTCCCAAGCGGCGATGTAGTTAAGACACCTCGCCCCATGGTAGGACACAGTGCGAGCGGTGTGGAAGAGCCACCAACCCTGGCGGCACCGGCTAAGTATGTGCCACCGCATGGGATTGGACATGTAGGCCCCGTCGGGCACCGCGATGACATCATTTTCTGGGGGCAACCTGGTGTGGTCACCACGGTTACACCTCTGGCCAAGGGTATGCTCTACGGCCTCAATTCTGCATTCTCTCCCAACTGTGTGCGTGAATTTGCTTCTCCTTATTCGGGTCCCTGTAGTTCTCATCAGTACACGAGTCTAGACAGACCCGAGTTCCCGATTTTTTATGGAGACAACCCCAAGTGGTGGAAGAAGTGTTGCAAAAAATATTTCCATCTGTGTCAAACTCCACAAGCTTCATGGAAAGATTATGCGACCATGTATTTTACTGGTCAGGGTAAGATGTGGTTACCCTCTGTAGAGTTCAAAATAGATAAAATGGAGTGGGAAGAGTTCTGTGAATTTGTGTGTCATAGGTCTGGGAAATTGCAGCTTCAAGCTTTGATACGACGACTGACTCATGTCAAACAAGCCGGAAGTATCCAAGAGTACATTGAGAATTTTAACACTTTGATGCACCAAATGTTAGCTCACAATCCTCACTTAGACCTAGAGATTTTTCACCACCACTTTCATAGATGGGTTAAAACCACCGATTCGTAGTGTTGTTCTTATACAAAGGCCACCAGATTTGGATACTGCTGGTTCTCTGGCCCTTTTGCAGGAAGAGGTGCTTGAAGACTGTCTTGTGGTTAATCGCCCACATTCTGAATCCAGCGGCTCAACTTACAGCCGTGCAACTCTGAATAGTGCTTTTCCTTTTGTTCCAACAGTGAGTTATCGAGCAGTTCAGCCCAATGTTATGGCTGACAAGCATGGTGGAGAGTGATGACCCACAAGTGTAGGGGATCTATCATAGTCCTTTCGATAAGTAAGAGTGTCGAACCCAACTAGGAGCAGAAGGAAATGATAAGCGGTTTTAGTAAGGTTTTCTCTGCAAGCACTGAAATTGTAGGTAATAGATAGTTTTGTGATAAGATAAATAGTAACGGGTAACAAGTAAATGTAGTAAATAAAGTGCAGCAAGGTGGCCCAATCCTTTATGTAGCAAAGGATAAGCCTGGACAAATTCTAATAATGAGAAAGGAGCTCCCGAGGACACATGGGAATTATCGTCAAGCTAGTTTTCATCACGTTCATGTGATTCGCGTTCGGTACTTTGATAATTTGATATGTGGGTGGACTGGTGCTTGGGTACTGCCCTTACTTGGACAAGCATCCCACATATGATTAACCCCTATTGCAAGCGTCCACAACTACAAAAGAGGTATTAAGGTAAACCTAACCACAACATTAAACATATGGATCCAAATTAGCCACTAACGAAGCAACACATAAACTAGGGTTTAAGCTTCTGTCACTCTAGCAACCCATCATCTACTTATTACTTCCCTATGCCTTCCTCTAGGCCCAAATAATGGTGAAGTGACATGTAGTCGACGTTCACATAACACCACTAGAGGAAAAGACAACATACATCTCATCAAAATATCGAACGAATACCAAATTCACGTGACTACTAATAGCAAGACTTCACCCATGTCCTCAGGAACAAACGTAACTACTCACAAAGCATATTCATGTTCATAATCAGAGGGGTAATAATATGCATTAAGGATCTGAACATATGATCTTCCACCAAGTAAACCAATTAGCATCAACTACAAGGAGTAATCAACACTACTAGCAACCCACAGGTACCAATTTGTGGTTTTGATACAAGGTTGGATACAAGAGATGAACTAGGGTTTTGAGAGGAGATGGTGCTGGTGACGATGTTGATGGAGATTTACCCCCTCCCGATGAGAGGATCGTTGGTGATGACGTTGGTGATGATTTCCCCCTCCCAGAGGGAAGTGTCCCCGGCAGAACAGCTCCGCTGGAGCCCTGGATTGATTCCGCCAAGGTTCCGCCTCGTGGCGGCGGAGTTTCGTCCTGTAAGCTTGCCCACGATTTTTTCCAGGGCAAAAGCTCTCATATAGCAGAAGACGGACACCAGAGGCCCACCAGGGGGCCTAGGAGACAGCGTGGCGTGCCTAGTAGGGGGGGGGGGCGCCCCCCACTCTCCTGGCCAAGGTGTGGGCCCCCTGATGTATTTCTTTCGCTCAATAATTCTTATTAATTCCAAAAACATGTTTCGTGGAGTTTCAGGATTTTTGGAGGAGTGCAGAATAGGTTTCCAATGTTTGCTCCTTTTCTAGCCAGAATTCCAGCTGCCGGCATTCCCCCTCTTCATGGTAAACCTTGTAAAATAAGAGAGAATAGCCATAAGTATTGAGATATAATATGCAATAACAGCCCATAATGCAATAAATACTGATATAAAAGCATGATGCAAAATGGACGTATCAACTCCCCCAAGCTTAGACCTCGCTTGTCCTCAAGCGGAAGCCGATATCAAAAAATATGTCCACATGTTTTGAGATAGAGGTGTCAATAAAAATAAAATACGGACATGAGGGCATCATGATCATTCTTAAAACAACAACATATATAGATTTAATCATGTGATTTCTTATGCTCAAGTAACAATCAATTCACAATGTCAAGTATGGTTCAAAAACTTCATTGAGAACTAACAGACTATAATCTCAGTCATTGAAGCAACTGAAATTTATCATAACATCAGAAAGAGTCAACAATAGAGCTTTTCGGCAAGTCCACATACTCAACTATCATGTAGTCTTCTATAATTGCTAACACTCAAACAATACTTGTGGTTATGGAGTTTCAGCCGGACACTAAGAAAGATAGGGGCTTATTGTGTTGCCTCCCAACGTATTCACCTTTAGGTGATGTCAACAATAATAGTCCATGCTAACTTACATCCAGTTGGATATATATATATATATATATATATATATATATATATATATATATATATATATATAATGATCTTTCAAACACGAGGAGCTTGCCAAAGGATAAAATGAAAAAGGGAAAGGTGTGGATCACCTTGACTCAAGCATAAAGTAAAAACATAAAGTAAAAGATAGGCCCTTCGCAGAGGGAAGCAGAGGTTGTCATGTGCGTTTAGGGTTGATGCACAAAATCTTAATGCAAAAGAACGTCACTTTATATTGCCCCTTGTATGTGGACCTTTATTATGCAGTCCGTCGCTTTTATTACTTCCACAACAAGATCGTACAAAGCTTATTTTCTCTGCACTAATAAGTCATACATATTTAGATAGAAATTTTTATTGCTTGCAGCATGAAAACTTACTTGAAGGATCTTACTCAATCCATAGGTAGGTGATACGTCTCCAACGTATCTATAATTTATGAAGCATTCATGCTATTTTATTACATGTTTTGAATGATTGCGGGCTTTATTTTACACTTTTATATTACTTTTGGGACTAACCTATTAACCTGAGGCCCAGCCCATATTGCTGTTTTATTGCCTGTTTCAGTATTTCAAAGAAAACGAATATCAAACGGAGTCCAAATGGAATGAAACCTTCGGCAGCGTGATTTTTTGGACGAGTATGATCCTGGAGACTTGGAGTTCACGTCAGAAGATCCTCGAGGCAGCCACGAGATAGGAGGGCGCCCCCTTGCTGGGCGTGCCCCCTATCTCGTGGGCCCCTCGAGTACCTCCCGACCGACTTCTTTCGCCTATATAAGCCTACGTACCATAAAAACACTGAATATCAAGATAGATCAGGAGTTCCGCCGCCGCAAGCCTCTGTAGCCACCAAAAACCTCTCAGGAGTCCGTTCCGGCACCCTGCCGGAGGGGGAACCCATCACCAGTGGCCATCTTCATCATCCCGGTGCTATCCATGACGAGGAGGGAGTAGTTCACCCTCGGGGCTGAGGGTATGTACCAGTAGCTATGTGTTTGATCTCTCTCTCTCTCTCTCTCTCTCTCTCTCTCTCGTGTTCTCTCTATGGCACGATCTTGATGTATCGCGAGCTTTGCTATTATAGTTGGATCTTATGATGTTTCTCCCCCTCTACTCTCTTCTGATGAATTGAGTTTCCCCTTTGAAGTTATCTTATCGGATTGAGTCTTTGGTTTGAGAACACTTGATGTATGTCTTGCCGTGTTTATCTGTGGTGACAATGGGATATCACGTGCCACTTGATGTATGTTTTGGTGACCAACTTGCGGGTTCCGCCCATGAACCTATGGATAGGGGTTGGCACACGTTTTCTTGACTCTCCGATAGAAACTTTGGGGCACTCTTTGAAGTACTTTTTGTCGGTTGGATGAATCTGATATTGTGTGATGCATATCGTATAATCATGCCCACGGATACTTGAGGTGACAATGGAGTATCTAGGTGACATTAGGGTTTTGTTTGATTTGTGTCTTAAGGTGTTATTCTAGTACGAACTCTTGAATAGATTGATCCTAAAGAATAACTTTGAGGTGGTTTCGTACCCTACCATAATCTCTACGTTTGTTCTCTGCTATTATTGGCTTTGGAGTGACTCTTTATTGCATGTTGAGGGATTGTTATATGATCTATCTATGTTATTATTGTTGAGAGAACTTGCACTAGTGAAATTATGAACCCTATGCCTTGTTTCCTATCATTGCAATACCGTTTACGCTCACTTTTATCATCAGTTACCTTGCAGTTTTTATTATTTTCAGATTACAAAAACCTATATCTACTATCCATATTGCACTTGTATCACCATCTCTTCACCGAACTAGTGCACCTATACAATTTACCATTGTATTGGGTGTGTTGGGGACACAAGAGACTCTTTGTTATTTGGTTGCAGGGTTGCTTGAGAGAGACCATATTCATCCTACGCCTCCCACAGATTGATAACCTTAGGTCATCCACTTGAGGGAAATTTGCTACTGTCCTACAAACCTGTGCATAAGCAGGCCCAACAACGTCTACAAGAAGAAGGTTGTGTAGTAGACATCAAGCTCTTTTCTAGCGCCGTTGCCGGGGAGGTGAGTGCTTGAAGGTATATCTTTAGATCTTGCATTGGAATCTTTTTCTTTCTTGTTTTTACCACTAGTTTAGTTTATAAAAGAAAACTACAAAAAAATGGAGTTAAGTTTGTCTTATACGCTTCGTCTTTTAAATATCTTTCGTGAGTATGATGAAAAGGAAAATTGTGCTCAAGTGCTAGAAGAAGAAATCTATAGAATGTTTGATACTAAATCTTCGAATTATGAGCATGATTGCAATGTCGTTAGTATGAACTCCTTGAATATCCATGATGCTAATGATATGCAAAGCCACAAGCTTGGGGAAGCTATGTTTGATGAATATGATATATTTTGTTCCGCAAGCTTTGATGAGAAAATTTATTATGATGATAGCATGCCTCTACCTATGATGATTATATTGATGAAAGTGGGTTTGGAAGAGTGTCAACTTTAGTAAGTAGTTATGCCACTATTTTGGAGGATGTTGAATCTTTTTGTGATGAATATGAAAGTGGATTTGGAAGAGTGTCAACTTTATTTAGTGATGATTCCACTATTTCGGAAGAGGTTCCAATTGATTATGAGAACAAAGTTGCTATCTATGATGATTATTGTGATGACTTGTATGCTATTAATAATAATGATAACCATGAATCTTGTCATCATGATTTTAGTTTTCAATTGGATTATGCCTCACATGATAATTATTTTGTTGAGTTTGCTCCCACTAATATTCATGAGAAGAATTTTGCTTATGTGGAGAGTAGTAGATTTTATATGCTTGTAGATCATGAAAATAATGCTTTAGGTGCTGGTTATATTGTTGAATTCATTCATGATGCTACTGAAAATTATTATGAGAGAGGAACATATGCTTGTAGGAATTGCAATAATATCAAGTTTCCTCTCTATGTGCTTCAAGTTTTAACTTATGCTTGTTTTACCTTCCTATGCTAATTAATTATTATTCCCATAAGTTGTTTGCTCACAAAATCCCTATGCATAGGAAGTGGGTTAGACTTAAATTTGCTAGTCATATGCTTCATGATGCTCCCGTTATGTTTCAATTCTTATCTTTTATGTGAGCATCATTGTTATCATTATGCCTAGCTAGAAAGGCATTAAAGAAAAACGCTTGTTGGGAGACAACCCAATATTTATCCTTACTGTTTTTATGTGTTCACATGATTATGATACTGTAGTAATCATGTTTTATAGCTTTTGTTTCAATAAAGTGCCAAGTAAGACCTTTAGAATAGCTTACGGTGATAGTTGTGTTGATCCTGCTGAGAATCAGAAACTTTTGCACCCAGTAAATTAGTTTTGTTAATTCCCAGAAACGTGCTTCTGATCTGATTATTTTTGCGATGTATTGGTACACGAATTTCTTAGGACTTCCTAATTTGGTAGAATTTTTGGAGTTCCATAAGTATACGTTTGATACAGATTACTACAGACTGTTCTGTTTTTGACAGATTCTGTTTTCTATGTGTTGTTTGCTTATTTTGATGAATCTATGAGTAGTATCGAAGGGTATGAGCCATAGATAAGTTGGAGTACAGTAGATATTACACTAATATGAATTTATAATGAGTTCATTACAGTACCTAAGTGGTGGTTTTATTTTCTTATACTAACGGAGCTTACGAGTTTTCTGTTGAGTTTTGTGTTATGGAGTTTTCAAGTTTTGGGTAAAGATTCGATGGACTATGGAATAAGGAGTGGCAAGATCCTAATCTTGGGGATGCCCAAGGCACCCCAAGATATTCAAGAATAGCCAAAAGCCTAAGCTTGGGGATGCCCCGGAAGGCATCCCCTCTTTCGTCTTTGTTCATCGGTAACTTTACTTGGAGCTATATTTTTATTCGCCACATGATATGTGTTTTGCTTGGAGCATCATTTTCTTTTGTTAGTATTTACTTTCTGTTATTTAGATTAATGTTTTGCAATTCTATTTTCAATAAAAATGTCAAGGATAGCCTTTGCCATGCTTATTTTGCTAGTATACATGTTGCTGTTTGAAAACAGAAAGTTTACCGCTGTTGCAAAAATTCCCTAGAAAAGTCAGAGCATGATATAATGTTGAAAATTTTTGCATGATGAGTTCTGATAAATTTAATACAATGGGAATTTTATTTCATAATTTTTGGAGTTAGGAAAGTATGATGAATCTTGCATTATTTACAGTCTGTACTGTTTTGACAGATTGCTGTTATGTTTGCATTGTCTGCATATGTTTGCTTGTTTAATGATTCTATTTGAGGATAGGAGTATTAAATATGCAGAGGCATTTAGTATGCAATGTCGAATAATAATTTTAGTTATTTGTTACAGTAGAAAATGATAAGGTTTTGCATTGGTTTATACTAACCTATCTCATGAGTTCTTGTTGAGTTTGGTGTGGATGAAACTTTTGATAAAAAGAGAAACCATGATATGAGAGGAATTAAGGGGACACAAACGTTCAAGCTTGGGGATGCCCAAGGCACCCCAATATAATATTTCAAGAAGTCTCAAGCATCTAAGCTTGGGGATGCCCCGGTAGGCATCCAACCTTTCTTCTTCAACAATTATCGGTTAGTATCGGTTAAGCCTAAGTTTTGCTTCTTCACATGAGTTGTGCTATCCTTGCAATGTCATTTTATTTTGTTTTGCTTGCTGTTTGAATACAATACCAAGATCTTAAATTCTTTAATGAGAGAGAGTCTTCACATAGTTACATAATTATTTAGCTACTCATTGATTTTCACTTATATCTTTTTGGAGTAGTTTGTCTTTTACTCGTGTGCTTCACTTATATCCTATGAGTAAATGGTTGAATGAGTTGATTGTCATAAATCTGAAATTATATATGCCTCATTTGCTTATTCCATGGGGAGTAATGACTTCACACCTAAGAAGTAGAGGTTGTAAATTTATTGAAGGTTAGCAAGCATTGTATTGGTCATTTGAACAATTCATGAAAGAATATTGAAGGAAGAGAGATTCCACATATAAATACACTATCCTAGACATCTTTTATAATTGGGAGCATTCATTAAGTATAACATGCTAAAGAGTTGATGTTGGACAAGGAAGACAACGTAATGGGTTATGTTTTCCGACATCTCAGTTAAAGTATATTGTCATGGATCATTCAAACATGTTGAGCTTGCCTTTCCCCCTCATGCTAGCCAAAATTCCTTGCACCAAGTAGAGATACTACTTGTGCTTCCAATATCCTTAAACCCAGTTTTTGCCATGAGAGTCCACCATACCTACCTATGGATTGAGAAAGAAACTTCAAGTAAGTTGTCATCGGTGCAAGCAATAAAAATTTCTCTCTAAATATGTATGATCTTTTGGTGTGAAGAAAATAGTTTTATACGATCTCTTATTATGGAAGCAATAAAAGCGACGGACTGCATAATAAAGGTCCATATACAAGTGGCAATATAAAGTGACGTTCATTCGCATTAAGATTTTGTGCATCCAACCTTAAAAGCACATGACAACCTCTGCTTCCCTCTGTGAAGGGCCTATCTTTTACTTTATGTCTTTTACTTTTATGCAAGAGTCAAGGTGATCTTCACCGTTCCCTTTTTCATTTTATCCTTTGGCAAGCACTTTGTGTTGGGGTGATCCTGATATATATATATATATATATATATATATATATATATATATATCCAATTGGATGTAAGTTAGCATGAACCATTATTGTTGACATCACCCAAAGGTGAATACGTTGGGAGGCAACACTATAAGCCCCTATCTTTCTCAGTATTCAATTGAAACTCCATAACCATTAGTATTGCGTGAGTGTTAGCAATTGTAGAAGACTATATGATAGTTGAGTATGTGGAGTTTGTTATTCCTGAAAATAAGATGAATTGCAATTGTTTGATGACTGAGAATGAAGTTTACTAGTTTTCAAGAAAGTTTATGGTCTATGCTTTGACATGTGAATTGCTTGTTACTTTATCGTGAGAAGTTTTATGAGATGAACTAATGTTATGACATATTATCATACTGGAAAAGGTGATTGAAATTATCATTGATCAAACTTGTGCACCTTCTAGCATTCACACTTCATAAATTCTTTCTTTATCATTTACCTACTCGAGGACGAGTAGGAATTAAGCTTGGGGATGCTGATACGTCTCCAACGTATCTATAATTTATGAAGCATTCATGCTATTTTATTACCTGTTTTGAATGATTACGTGCTTTATTTTACACTTTTATATTACTTTTGGGACTAACCTATTAACCGGAGGCCCAGCCCATATTGCTGTTTTGTTTCTTGTTTCAGTATTTCGAAGAAAAGGAATATCAAACGGAGTCCAAACGGAATGAAACCTTCGGCAGTGTGATTTTTTGGAAAATATGATCATGGAGACTTGGAGTTCAAGTCAGAAGATCCTCGAGGCAGCCACGAGATAGGAGGGGCCCCCCTACTGGGCGCGCCCCCCTGTCTCGTGGGCCCCTCGAGCACCTCCCGACCGACTTCTTTTGCCTATATAAGCCTACGTACCCTAAAAACACCGAATATCAAGATAGACCGGGAGTTCCGCCGCCGCAAGTCTCTGTAGCCACCAAAACCTCTCGGGAGTCTGTTCCGGCACCCTGCCGGAGGGGGAACCCATCATCGGTGGCCATATTCATCATCCCGGTGCTATCCATGACGAGGAGGGAGTAGTTCACCATCGGGCTGAGGGTATGTACCAGTAGTTATGTGTTTGATCTCTCTCTATCTCTCTCGTGTTCTCTCTATGGCACGATCTTGATGTATCGCGAGCTTTGCTATTATAGTTGGATCTTATGATGTTTCTCCCCCTCTACTCTCTTCTGATGAATTGGGTTTCCCCTTTGAAGTTATCTTATCGGATTGAGTCTTTGATTTGAGAACAATTGATGTATGTCTTGCCGTGTTTATCTGTGGTGACAATGGGATATCACGTGCCACTTGATGTATGTTTTGGTGACCAACTTGCGTGTTCCGCCCATGAACCTATGCATAGGGGTTGGCACACGTTTTCTTGACTCTCTGGTAGAAACTTTGGGGCACTCTTTGAAGTACTTTGTGTCGGTTGGATGAATTTGAGATTGTGTGATGCATATCGTATAATGATGCCCACGGATACTTGAGGTGACAATGGAGTATCTAGGTGACATTAGGGTTTTGGTTGATTTGTGTCTTAAGGTGTTATTCTAGTACGAACTCTTGAATAGATTGATGCGAAAGAATAACTTTGAGGTGGTTCCGTACCCTACCATAATCTCTACGTTTGTTCTCCGCTATTAGTGGCTTTGGAGTGACTCTTTGTTGCATGTTGAGGGATTGTTATATGATCTATCTATGTTATTATTGTTGAGAGAACTTACACTAGTGAAAGTATGAACCCTATGCCTTGTTTCCTATCATTGCAATACCGTTTATGCTCACTTTTATCATTAGTTACCTTGCTGTTTTTATTATTTTGAGATTACAAAAACCTATATCTACTATCCATATTGCACTTGTATCACCATCTCTTCACCGAGCTAGTGCACCTATACAATTTACCATTGTATTGGGTGTGTTGGGGACACAAGAGACTCTTTGTTATTTGGTTGCAGGGTTGCTTGAGAGAGACCATCTTCATCCTACGCCTCCCACGGATTGATAAACCTTAGGTCATCCACTTGAGGGAAATTTGCTACTGTCCTACAAACCTGTGCACTTGCAGGCCCAACAACGTCTACAAGAAGAAGGTTGTGTAGTAGATATCAGTAGGTATGGTGGACTCTCATGGCAAAACTGGGTTTAAGGATATTTGGAAGCACAAGTAGTATCTCTACTTGGTGCAAGGAATTTGGCTAGCATGAGGGGGAAAGGCAAGCTCAACATGTTTGGAAGGTCAATGACAATATACTTTAACTGAGATGTGCGAAAACATAAACCATTGCGTTGTCTTCCTTGTCCAACGTCAACTCTTTTAGGATGTCATACTTAATAAGTGCTCCCAATTATAAAAGGTGTCCAAGATAATATATTTGTATGTGAACCCCTCTTTCCTTATCACTTCCTATTAATTGCAATGATGACCAAAACTATGTTTATCAACTCTCAACAATTTTTATGCCTCATACTTTCTATATGTGAGGTCATCACTATCCATAAGATCAATATGAACTCTTTTATTCTTTCTACTTTCTCAAGATCATAGCAATATAGAAAAGCCCTTGACTCAATAGTAATCTTTATTATAGATAGCTCACAGACTCGATTACAAAAAGAGATCACAATGCAAAACTCAAAACTACTTGACATCAAAACTTCAATCTACTAGATCAAGATACTACTAAGAGGATCGAACTAAATAAAACAGTAAAGATAGGAGTGTGATGGTGATACGATACCGGGGCACCTCCCCCAAGCTTGGCAGTTGCCAAGGGGAGTGCCCATACCCATGTGATTATGTCCTCGGAGGTGGTGAAGTAGGAGTTGTTGATGATGTAGGCTTGTCGTCCGTCTTCCAAGGCATAGTATCTCCATCATAGAAGGATGATCGAGTCTCCGGGATCCTTAAATCTGCAGCCAAACTCATCCTCTTGAATCTATATTCATACTCACAGTTCTGGTTTTGCAGGTCATAGATCTGGGCTTGGAGGTGCTCGATTTTCTCTTTGAAGCTTGAAGATGGTCTCCCCAATGACTTTGGAATCCAGCTTGTGGTTGTTGGTGAACTCCGTGATCATCATCTGGTTGGCGTTGAGTCCACGCTCCACCATCCCTTGGCACTTGAAAATTTGCTACTCCACGGCTTCGAGCTTTGTCTCCACGCTTCCAGTACGCCTTCGTCCCTCCACATCGCGGATGTGCAGCACCCCCTCATGCATCTCAATGGGTAGCACCTCCGTGAGATAGGGGTTGAGAACCCTCTTGAAAAACTTGTCCTTGGGAGCGCTCGGAGACGACATGATGCTCTACATCTGAAACAAAAACAGCTCGAAACGAAAACAGAGGATATTCGCGTGATACGATGGTCAAAACCTTCGGGAGTATATATAATGAATTTTTACCAACCAAAATACGTAATGTGCAAGAAAATGGAGTCCGGGAGGCACACGAGGTGCCCACGAGATAGGGGCGCGCCCAGTAAGGGGGGGGGGGGGGGGGCATGCCCTCCACTCTCGTGGAGTTCTCGTGTCCCTTTCGGACTACTTCTTTCTTCCGAAAATTCTTAAATATTCCAAAACTGATAAAAATTGCCATTGGAGTTGCTTTGGAGTCGGTTTACTTACCGTACCACATACCTATTCCTTTTTGGAGTCTGGAATGTTCTGGAAAGTGTCCCGTATGTATTCTTCCGGGGTTACGGTTTCAATAATATTAGTTTCACCATTGATAGGATTACCTGAAATATAATGTTTAATTCTTTGACCGTTTACCACCCTCGGACTTGTGCCTTCGAAGTTGTTGATTTTTATGGCACGAGAACGATAGACCTCCTCGATAACGTAAGGACCTTCCCATTTAGAGAGAAGTTTTCCTGCAAAAAATCTTAAATGGGAGTTGAATAATAACACATAATCCCCTACGTTAAACTCACGCTTTTGTATCCTTTTGTCATGCCAGCGTTTGACTTTTTCTTTGAATAGCTTGGCATTCTCATAGGCTTGGGTTCTCCATTCATCAAGTGAGCTAATATCAAACAACCTCTTCTCACCGGCAAGTTTGAAGTCATAGTTGAGCTCCTTAATAGCCCAATATGCTTTATGTTCAAGTTTAAGAGGTAAATGACACGCTTTTCCATAAACCATCTTATAAGGAGACATACCCATAGGATTTTTGTATGCAGTTCTATAGGCCCATAATGCATCATCAAGTTTTTTGGACCAATTCTTTCTAGATCTATTCACAATCTTTTGCAAAATTAATTTGAGCTCTCTATTGCTCAACTCTACTTGACCACTAGACTGCGGATGATAAGGAGATGCGATTCTATGATTGACATCGTACTTAGCAAGCATCTTACGGAAAGCACCATGAATAAAATGTGAACCACCATCAGTCATAAGATATCTAGGAACTCCAAACCTTGGAAAAATAACTTCTTTAAGCATTTTAATAGAAGTGTTATGATCAGCACTACTAGTTGGAATAGCTTCTACCCACTTAGTAACGTAATCAACAGCAACTAAAATATGTGTATAACCATTAGAGGCAGGGAAAGGTCCCATATAATCAAAGCCCCAAACATCAAATGGTTCAATAACAAGAGAGTAATTCATAGGCATTTCTTGACGTCTACTAATGTTACCTATTCTTTGACATTCATCACAAGATAAGACAAACTTACGAGCATCTTTGAAGAGAGTAGGCCAATAAAAACCAGATTGTAGTACCTTGTGTGCAGTTCTATCTCCAGTGTGGTGTCCTCCATAGGATTCAGAGTGACACTTGCGTAGGATCTGTTCCTGTTCATGCTCAGGTACACAACGTCTAATGACACCATCTACTCCTTCTTTATAAAGGTGAGGATCATCCCAAAAGTAATGTCTTAAATCATAAAAGAACTTTTTCTTTTGCTGGTATGTGAAACTAGAAGGTATAAATTTAGCAACAATGTAATTAGCATCATCAGCATACCAAGGAGCAGTACGAGAAGCATTAATGACCGCTAATTGTTCATCAGGAAAGCTATCATCGATAGGTAGTCGGTCATCAAGAATGTTCTCTAACCTAGACAAGTTGTCTGCAATGGGGTTCTGAACTCCCTTTCTATCAATAATATGCAAATCAAATTCTTGGAGCAAGATAACCCATCTAATGAGTCTAGGCTTAGCATCTTTCTTTTCCATAAGATATTTGATAGAAGCATGATCAATGTGAATAGTAACTTTGGAATTGACAATATAAGGTCTAAACTTATCACATGCAAACACAACCGCTAAGAATTCTTTTTCAGTAGTAGCATAATTTCTCTGGGCAGTATCAAGAGTCTTACTAGCATACTAGATACCATTCAATTTCTTATCGACTCTTTGTCCTAGAATAGCACCTACAGCATAATCACTAGCATCGCACATAATTTCAAAAGGTAAATTCCAATCAGGTGGCTGAACAATAGGTGCAGTGATCAAAGCGTTCTTAAGTATTTCAAATGCTTCTACACAATCATCATCAAAGACAAAAGGAATATCTTTTTGCAATAAATTAGTCAGAGGCCTAGAGATTTTAGAGAAGTCCTTAATGAACCTCCTATAAAAACCGGCATGACCAAGGAAACTTCTTACACCTTTTATGTCCTTGGGACATGGCATCTTTTCAATAGCATCAACTTTGGCTTTGTCAACTTCAATACCTCTCTCGGAAATCTTATGCCCCAAGACAATGCCTTCATTAACCATAAAGTGACACTTTTCCCAATTCAGGACAAGATTAGTGTCTTCGCATCTCTGCAAAACTCGATCAAGGTTGCTCAAACAATCATCAAAAGAGGATCCATAAACGGAAAAGTCATCCATGAATACCTCACAAATCTTTTCACGAAAATCAGAGAATATACCCATCATGCATCTTTGAAAGGTAGCAGGTGCATTACATAAACCAAAAGGCATACGTCTATAAGCAAAAGTACCAGAAGGGCAAGTAAAAGTAGTTTTAGATTGATCCTTCGCTGACACAGGTATTTGAGAGAAACCAGAATAACCATCTAGAAAGCAGAAATGTGTGTGTTTGGATAGTCTTTCTAGCATTTGATCAATAAAAGGTAAAGGGTAATGATCTTTCTTAGTAGCTTTATTTAACTTACAGAAATCAATTACCATCCTATAACCTATAATAATTCTTTGCGAGATCAATTCATCTTTATCGTTAGGAACAACGGTAATACCTCCCTTTTTAGGAACACAATGGACAGGGCTTACCCATTCACTATCAACAATGGGATAAATAATACCTGGCTCAAGGAGCTTTTGTATCTCCTTTCTTACCACTTATTTCACCTTGGGATTTAGTCGTCTTTGAGGATCTCTAACTGGTTTGGCATCTTTTTCCACTGTAATTTTGTGTTGGCATAATGTGGGACTAATGCCCTTGAGATCATCCAGAGTATATCCAATAGCTGCTCGGTGCTTCTTCAGAGTTTTCAATAATCTTTATTCTTCTTGCTCTGAAAGGTTAGCACTAATAATAATAGGATATATTTTCTTTTCATCAAGATAAGCATACTTAAGATTATCAGGTAATGGTTTGAGTTCAAACACGGGATCACCCTTGGGTGGAGGGGGATCCCCAAGAATTTCAACGGGAAGATTATGTTTCAGCACATGTTCCTGTTTAAGGAACACTTCATCTATTTCCCTTCTTTCCTTCATAAACATATCATTTTCATGGTCAAGCAAGTATTGTTCTAATGGATCAGTAGGAGGCACGGCAATGGAAGCAAGACCAATAATCTCATCCTTACTAGGTGGTTCCCTATCACGAGGTTATCTACGAAACTTAGCAAAATTAAACTCATGAGACATACCATCTATGCCAACGGTGACAATATCTTTTTCACAATCAATCTGAGCACTAGCTGTATTCAAGAAGGGTCTACCAAAAATAATGGGACAAAAATCATCTTTTGGGGAACCAAGAACAAGAAAATCAGCAGGGTACTTAACCTTCCCACACAAGACTTCAACATATCTAACAATCCCAATAGGTTTAATGGTGTCCCTATTAGCAAGCTTAATAGTAAAATCAATGTCTTCTAATTCAACGGGTGCAATGTCATGCATAATTTATTTATATAAGGTATAGTGTATTGCACTAGCACTAGCACCCATATCACATAAACCATGATAACAATGATCTCCTATTTTAACAGAAATAACAGGCATGCCTATGACAGGTCTATGTATCTTAGTATCAGGCCTAGCAATATTAGCAGTCTCACCACAGAAATAAATAACATGCCCATCTAAATCATCATCCAAGAGATCTTTAACCATAGCAATACTAGGTTCAACATTGATTTGCTCAGGAGGTGTATAAGTTCTAGTATTACTCTTACGAACAACAGTTGAAGCTTTAGCATGATCCTTTATCCTAACAGGAAAAGGAGGTTTCTCAACATAAGTAGTAGGAACAATAGGATCACTATAGGTGATAGTCTTTTCTTCAACTGTTATAGGTGCAACTACTTTCACTTCAACAGGAGGATTATATTTAAACCACTTCTCTTTAGGGAGATCAACGTGAGTAGCAAAAGATTCACAGAAAGAAGCTACTATCTCAGAGTCAAGTCCATACTTAGCGCTAAATCCACAGAAAGCATCGGTATCCATAAAAGATTTAACACAATCGAACTTAGGTGTCATACCTGACTCCTTACCATCGTCAGAACCCCAATCTTCAGAGTTGCGTTTGACTCTTTCCAATAAGTCCCATTTGAAACCAATAGTCTTCAGCATATAAGAACCAGCAAGCTCATTAAAGGGTGATGCTAAGACTTGGTATAATTCTCTTGCTCCTGGTTGTGTGCGTAGTCCCCGGGATTTGATTTATTACTTCTCTTCTAAATATTTCCCTGCTCATAAGAAACAAGTTGCCTTGCGGGAAATATATAATTGTGTGCAAATCAAAGAAGAGAGTCTCCCACAAGCTTGGGGAAGGATTCTACGGTTACTTAATGCTTTGCCTGATCATCCTCTTAAGAAAAATGAAATACTTGATATCTTTTATAATGGACTAACTGATGCTTCCAAGGACTACTTGGATAGTTGTGCTGGTTGTGTTTTCAGGGAAAGAACAGTCGATGAAGCTGAAATATTATTGAATAATATGTTGACTAATGAAAATAATTGATCTCTTCCCGAGCCAATTCCTGAAGTAATTCCTGAACCAATTGAGCCAACTCCTGAGCCTATTCCTAAACCCACTCTGAAGAAGAGAGGTGTTTTATTTCTTAGTCCTGAAGATATGCAAGAGGCAAAGAAATCAATGAAAGAAAAAGGTATTAAAGCTGAAGATGTTAAGAATTTACCTCCTATTGAAGAAATACATGGTCTTAATATACCGCCTGAAGAACCACATTGTCTTGATAACCCGACACAGGTAGTAAAGGTAAATTCTCTCTATAGATATGATAAAGTTGAAGTACCCCCTACTAAATTTAATAGCCCATGCTTAGATGAATTTGATGACTTTATGGCTAGACAAGAAAGTTTTAATGCTTATGTTGATAGAGAGTTAAAGAATAATGCTTTCGAGATAGGACGCGTAGGTGATAATCTGGCTAGAGTTAAAGATGAACTTCACCGTGTTAGCAAATATGCTTCTATGGTTGCTACTCAAGCTGAGCAAGTACTTAAAGCTCAAAATGATTTGCTTCATGAATTAAATAATAAAAATGACTTTGCTGTTAGAGTGGCTACTAGAACTAGTAGAATGACTCAGGAACATTTGTATCCTGAAGGTCATCCTAAGAGAATCGAGCAAGATTCTTAGAGAAATAATTTAGAGGCACCTAGTTCTTCTAAAAAGAATAAGAAGAAAAATGATAGGACTTTGCATGCTTCTAGTGAACCTACTGTAGACACACCTGAGAATCCCAATGATATTTCTATTTCTGATGCTGAAACACAATCAGGTGATGAACATGAACCTAGTGATAATGTTAATGATAATGTTCATGTTGATGCTCAACCTAGCAAAAACAATGATGTAGAGATTGAACCTGTTGTTGATCTTGATAACCCACAATCAAAGAATCAACGTTATGATAAGAGAGATTTTGTTGCTAGGAAGCACGGTAAAGAAAGAGAACCATGGGTTCAGAAACCCATGCCCTTTCCTCCTAAACCATCCAAGTCAAAGGATGATGAGGATTTTGAGCGCTTTGCTGAAATGATTAGAACTATTTTCTTACATATGCGCTTAACTGATATGCTTAAGGTAAATCCCTATGCTAAGTATATGAAGGATATCATCACAAATAAAAGAAAGATACCGGAAGCTGAAATTTCCACCATGCTTGCTAATTACACTTTTAAGGGTGGAATACCAAAGAAACTTGGAGATCCGGGTGTACCAACTATACCATGCTCTATTAAAAGAAATTATGTTAGAACTGCTTTATGTGATCTTGGAGCCGGTGTTAGTGTTATGCCTCTCTCTTTATATTGTAGACTTGAATTGAATAACTTGACACCTACTGAAATATCTTTGCAAATGGCTGATAAATCAACTGCTATACCTGTCGGTATTTGTGAGGATGTGCCTGTTGTGGTTGCAAATGTCACTATCTTAATGGACTTTGTTATTCTCGATATTCCCGAGGACGATAGTATGTCTATTATCCTTGGTAGACCTTTTCTTAATACTGTAGGGGCTGTTATTGATTGCAACAAAGGCAATGTCACTTTTCATGTTAATGGAATCAGCATACGGTACACTTTCCGAGGAAACAATCTCAAGTTCATAGCATCAATTCAATTGAAAAAGTTCCAACTATCATTTTTGGAGGTTTTGAATTTCCTCTCCCTACTGTCAAGAAAAAGTATGATATTCTTATTATTGGGGATTTTCATATCCCCGTTGAGGTAACTTAGTGTTATTCGAAATTTCTCCGGTTCCGTGTTATTCGGAATGAGTTTGTTAACAAGACTTGATCAACCTTGTTAGTGGGTTCATTTTGATGATCACGAGATGGATGAAACTAGAAGGCACAACTGTCTGTACCCTCTTTTTACTTTCTGTTATTTAGAATAAATAAAGCAAAAATAGCATTATCCGGCTGTTTTCTGAATTATCCGTGCATTAAAAAATAGTCCAAAAATAAAAGTGCTCCAAATGCCCTGCAAATTTAGTATAATTTTTTCTGGAATATTTGAGGATTTTAGGCACTGAAAACACTGCAGGAGGGGCAAGCACCAGGACACGAGAGAGGAGGGCCTCCCCCCCTTAGGGCGCGCCCCCTGTCTCGTGGGCCCTTGGTGGCTCCCCTCCACTTATGCCAGCACCCACACACTTCATCTTCTACCCAAAAAAATCCCCATCCAGCTCAAGCCCGAGTTCTAGCTCGTTTTGCTGTGATTTTCGATCTCTTAGCTCAAAGCTCCATTCACAAAACTGCTTTGGGAGATTGTTGCTTGGTATGTGACTCCTCCATTGGTCCAATTAGTTTTTGTTCTAGTGCTTTATTCATTGCAAATTTTTGCTGCATAGGTGACCATGTTCTTGAGCTTGCATTTTAAATTTTTGAGGTCCCTAGCAATTCTAATGCATGATATAGGCTCTAGGCACTTGTAGGAGTAGTTGCTATCAATCTTGTTTAGTTTTATTCACTTTTATTTTGAAGTTACTAAAATTTCAGAAATTTTCAGAAAATGTTAAGGAGGCTCTTTAAAGGCTCTTCTAGCCAAAGCTCTAAGGAAAAAGAAGACAATGAGAAGGAAAAACCCAAGTATAATCTTCCTCGCTTAGCGGAAGTACGGTCATGTGAATGGCCGTGTCAGGATTTCTTGAAAGAAGCCGGAATTCATGACGACTTTTATGCTTTAATCGGGACTGCAGGCCTCACCGGTTTCATGAACAACCTAATCGATCAGTATCTCTTACTTACCAATACTTTCGTGCAAAACTTTTATTATTATCCTAAGAAGTCACCGCCTGCAGTATCATTTCACTTATATGATGAATTCAAAGAAATGTCTTTACGTCATCTTTGTGTGGTATGTAGGACAACTTATGAGGGAGAATTAGAGGAACCCCATCGTGAAGATGTGGATGGGTTCGTTAAAGTTATTGCTGTAGAAGAGCCAAAGAAGGGCTCCGAGGCAAAAGTCTCTAGCATATACTTTCCTGTTTTATGCTACTTTGCCATATTTGCTAGTAGATGCTTGATTGGTCGTGGGAATATTGGAAATTTGAGCGTTCCAGATATTATTATTCTTCAACATGCTTTGCTGGGAGACAATACTTTTAGTATGGGTGCCGTCGTTGCTAAACGGCTAGCCCTGAATCATACAAAAGGCCCCATATTTGGAGGTATCTATGCTGCACGCCTTGCTGAACATTTTTAGATACCTATTAGGCACATTGAGAAGGAGGAGACAAAATTACCTCCTCACATTTTAGATTACAAGAGCATGGTAGCACACAAGTTTATTGTTGACAACGAGGAGAAGATGCTCTTATATAGACTTAGATTCAATAAGAAACACTTTGAGTTTATTATTTTGCCTGCACCTCTGTTATTTGACTTGCTTGCAGAAAATAGCCTTGTCACGCCGGAAGCAGTGAACAACCATCTAGCCCAAGCTTTTACTCCAGAACCAGAACCTGAGCCGGAACCTGAGCTGGACCCTTATCGTGCATCATCTGTCCAGTGGGATCTGGAGATGACCAGCCAATGGTATACTGATTACACCTCCCACTACACCGGGGAGAGTAGCGGCAGTCCTTGGTATTAAACCAACTTAGGCCAAAAGCCTAAGCTTGGGGGAGTATGTATTTCTCACTGACTTTACATTCATGTTCACACACTAGTTGTCGGTGCTCATACTCTTTCATTGTATTATCCATGTTAGTTTAAATTTCCATGCTTGTAGTAGAAATTAAAAATTGAAAACCCAAAAAGATTTCTTGTTCTTCTTTTACTTGTTGGGAGCTTTCCCGTGTAAATAGTTTTATCTTCTTTTCTTTCTTTTGGGGGTTGAGAAGACCATATTGAAAATGCTTAGTGGCTCTTATATGCATGATTGTTTATTTAATTTAGAGCCCATATTACTTGTCTTCTCTCTTGAGTTGAATGCTTGCAGATTCTAGCTTAGTCCAATGCACGTGCACTCTTATTATTATACACATCGTTCGGTCGTGCAAGTGAAAGGCAATAATGATGATATATGATGGACTTATTGGGATGAGAAAAGCTGGTATGAACTCGACCTCTCTTGTTTTTGTAAATATGATGATTCATCGTTCCTGAGTCAACTATTATGAAGTAAACATATTTGCAATGACATTTAGAGATTATAGTTTCTTGTGCCATGCTTGATTAGCTATGAGTTATAATGGTTTACCTTGCGTGCCAACATGCTATTAGAATGATTATGATGTGGTATGATGGGATGGTATCCTCCTTTGAATGTATTAAGTGACTCGACTTGGCACATGTTCACGCATGTAGTTGAATCAAATCAACATAGCCTTCATGATATTTATGTTCATGGTAGATTATATCCTACTCATGCTTGTACTCAGTGTGAATAAATTTTAATGCATGTTTACGACTGTTGTCGCTCTCTCAGTTGGTCGCTTCCCAGTCTTTTGCTAGCCTTCACCTGTACTAAGCGGGAATACTGCTTGTGCATCCAAACTCCTTAAACCCCAAAGTTGTTCCATATGAGTCCACTATACCTTCCTATATGCGGTATTTACCTGCCGTTCAAAGTAAATTTGTATGTGCCAAACTCTAAACCTTCAAATGAAATTCTGTTTTGTATACTCGAGCAGCTCATGTTTCAACTAGTGCTGCCTATATCTTCCATGCTAGGTGGATTATTCTCAAGAGGAGTGGACTCTGCTCCTCATTCACGAGAAAGGGCCGGTAACCGGGATGCCTAGTCCCATGATCCAAAAAGATCAAAGCAAATCAAAATAATTAAACAAAACTCCCCCAGGGTTGTTCTATGTTGGAGGCACTCGTTGTTTCGAGCAAGCCATGGATTGATGCTTGTTGGTGGTTGGGGGAGTATAAACCTTTACCATTCTATTTGGGAACTGCCTATAATGCATGTAGTATGGAAGATACAGCCATCTCATAGTTGTTGCGTTGACAACAAAAGTATGCCGCTCAAAATGTTATTCAATCTCTATTTTAAAATCGAGCTCTGGCACCTCTACAAATCCCTGCTTCCCTCTGTGAAGGGCCTATCTATTTACTTTTATGTTGAGTCATCACCCTTCTTATTAAAAAGCACCCGCTGGAGAGCATACTGTCATTTGCATTCATTACTATTGGTTTATATTGGGTATGACTTGACTGGATCTCTTTTACCATGAATTACAATGTTTAGTCAGTCCTTGATCTTTAAAGGTGCTCTGCATTTATGTTTTGCGGTCTCAGAAAGGGCTAGCGAGATATCATTTTGTTATATCATGTTATGATTATTTTGAGAAAGTGTTGTCATCCGAGTTTTATTATTATGGCTCGCTAGCTGATTATGTTATTGATATGAGTAATTGTGAGACCTATGTGTTATTGTTAGTATGGTTAGTTCATAATATTTGCTGAAACTTGAATGCTGGCTTTTCATGTTACAACAACAAGAGCAAACAGAGTTTGTAAAAGTTTTTCTTTATCACTTTCAGTTTATCAACTGATTTGCTTGAGGACAAGCAAAGGTTTAAGCTTGGGGGAGTTGATACGTCTCCAACGTATCTACTTTTCCAAACACTTTTGCCCTTGTTTTGGACTCTAACTTGCATGATTTGAATGAAACTAACCCGGACTGACGTTATTTTCAGCAGAACTACCATGATGTTGTTTTGTGTAGAAAAGAGAAGTTCTCGAAATGTCCTAGAAATCCATGGAGGCACTTTTCAGATTTAATAAGAATTTTTGGCGAAAGAATTAGTGACAGGGGGCCCACGACCTGTCCACGAGACAGGGGGCGCCCCCCTAGGGCGCGGCCCCTATCTCATGGGCCCCCTGGACCTCCTCCGACCTCAACTCCAACTCCATATATTCCGTCTCGAGGAGAAAAAAATCAGAGGGAAAGTTTCATCCCGTTTTACGACACGGAGCCGCCGTCAAGCCCTAATCTCTCTCGGGAGGGCTGATCTGGAGTCCGTTCGGGGCTCCGGAGAGGGGGATTCGTCGCCGTCGTCATCATCAACCATCCTCCATCACCAATTTCATGATGCTCACCGCCGTGCGTGAGTAATTCCATCATAGGCTTGCTGGACGGTGATGGGTTGGATGAGATTTACCATGTAATCAAGTTAGTTTTGTTAGGGTTTCATCCCTAGTATCCACTATGTTCTGAGATTGATGTTGCTATGACTTTGCTATGCTTAATGCTTGTCACTAGGGCCCGAGTGCCATGATTTCAGATCTGAACCTATTGTGTTTTCATGAATATATGTGTATTCTTGATCCTATCTTGCAAGTCTATAGTCACCTATTATGTGTTATGATCTGACAACTCCGAAGTGACAATAATTGGGATACTTCTTGGTGATGACCGTAGTTTGAGGAGTTCATGTATTCACTATGTGTTAATGCTTTGGTCTGGTTCACTATTAAAAGGAGGCCTTAATATCCCTTAGTTTCCACTAGGACCCCGCTTCAACAGGAGGGTAGGACAAAAGATGTCATACAAGTTCTTTTCCATAAGCACGTATGACTATTTACGCAATACATGCCTACATTACATTGATGAATTGGAGCTAGTTCTATATCACCCTATGTTATAACTATTGAATGAGGAATCGCATCCGGCATAATTATCCATCACTGATCCATTGCCTACGAGCTTTTCACATATTGTTCTTCGCTTATTTACTTTTCTGTTGCTACTACAAAAACCCAGAAACATTTATCTTTACTTTTGCTACCGCTACCATTATTATCATACCACCTTTGCTACTAAACACTTTGCTGCAGATACTAAGTTATCCAGGTGCGGTTGAATTGACAACTCAACTGCTAATACTCAAGAATATTCTTTGGCCCCCCTTGTGTCGAATCAATAAATTTGGGTTGAATACTCTACCCTCGAAAGCTGTTGCGATCCCCTATACTTGTGGGTTATCACAGCGCAACTGTAGGACAATATTCAGACGGGAGCTACTACTATCGAAACTGAACCAGTGCAAGTGCATAGCAACATTTAGACTAAAGCTACCATTGGTGACCTGGCAGGTGGTACCCACAAGTCAGCTCGACCCCCAGCCCCGTCCACAAAGTACTCCAAAGACGATTGGGTCCTATGTTAGTAGTGGGTGCGTTTGTAAGGGCGTGTTTAGTTGGGGAACAAAGTGGAGTGTAATGGCATGGTTCCATTCCATCAGAATGGGTCAGTTCCATTCGTGTGTTTGGTTGAGGACGATAGATGGAATTGCACGATGACGTTTCAGTGTTTGGTTGATGAGATGGAATGGAATGGTGACACTGTAGCTTTATACAGTTAATAAGATATTACATGGAATTTCAATTGTATTTGTAGCGAAATAGTTTGTAAATGCACCCACAAGCATAACCAAGTGGCCCATAACTCAAAAAATTATCTCAATCTTTATTTTCTCAGACATTTACACTAAATTGAAGATGAAAGAAACACTGCAGTTTCTCGAACAGGGACTTGCTCCTGCTAGTCGAATTGGAAGGCCGCATCGAGGCTAGGTCGCCGTCGCCACCAGCTAGCAAGGTCACTGATGCCTTTGGCTAGTGGGGATGACTTCGGCATCCGGTTGGATCACGATCTGAACCGAGGGACCCTAATAAGGGTTAGCTCTACTCCTCTCCCAAAATCCCTCTCCTCCTCTCTCCAATCCCTCCTCTCTGGTTGTCCCCTTTTGTAGTCAGACTTGGATCCTTAAATGCCCAATGCTTTTGTCTATTTTATCTCGGTAACCCTATGCCATGAATAGGGCCTACGGCTGGACAACTGACTCTTGATGCAGGGTGCATTTCGATCAAGACGTAATTTAGACACATCCCCTAATTCCTGCTCGTCCTCGAGTTGGTAAATGGTAAAAAAGATAATTTTTGATGTGGAATGCTACCTAGCATAATCTTGATCATATGTCTAATCATGGCATGAATATTAAGACACGAGTGATTCAAAGCAATAGTCTATCAATTGACAAAAAACAATAATACTTCGAGCGTACTAATAAAGCAATCATGTCTTTTCAAAACAACATGGCCAAAGAAAGTTATCCCTACAAAATCATATAGTCTGGCTATGCTCCATCTTCATCACATAAAAGTTCAAATCATGCACAACCGCGATGACAAGCCAAGCAATTGTTTCATACTTTTGACGTTCTCAAACCTTTTCAACTTTCACGCAATACATGAGCGTGAGCCATGGATATAGCACTATGGGTGGAATAGAGTATGATGGTGGAGGTTGTGTGGAGAAGACAAAAAGGGAGAAAGTCTCACATCGACGCGGCTATGGGCTATGGAGATGCCCATCAATTGATGTCAATGTGAGGAGTAGGGATTGCCATGCAACGGATGCACCAAGAGCTATAAGTGTATGAAATCTCAAACTGGAAACTAAGTGGGTGTGCATCCAACTTGCTTGCTCATGAAGACCTCGGGCATTTGAGGAAGCCCATCATCGGAATATACAAGCCAAGTTCTATAATGAAAATTCCCACTAGTATATGAAAGTGATAACTCAAGAGACTCTCTATATGAAGAACATGGTGCTACTTTGAAGCACAAGTGTGGTAAAGGATAGTAACATTGCCCCTTCTCTCTTTTTCTCTCATTTTTTATTTTCTTTTTTTTGTGGGCTTCTTTGGCCCCTTTTTTTTATTTGGGCTTCTTTGGACTTTTTTTTCATTAAGTCCGGAGACTCATCCCGACTTGTGAGGGAATCATAGTCTCCATCATCCTTTCCTCACTGGGGCAATGCTCTAATAATGATGATCATCACACTTTTATTTACTTACAACTCAATATTACAACTCGATACTAGAACCAAGATATGACTCTATATGAATGCCTCCGGCGGTGTACCGGGATGTGCAATGATCTAGCATAGCAATGACATCAAAAAATGGACAAGCCATGAAAACATCATGCTAGCTATTTTACGATCAGGCAAAGCAATATGACAATGAATGCTCAAGTCATGTATATGATGATGATGGAAGTTGCATGGCAATATATCTCGGAATGGCTACGGAAATGCCATGATAGGTAGGTATAGTGGCTATTTTGAGGAAGATATAAGGATGCTTATGTGTGATAGAGCGTATCGTATCATGGGGTTTGGATGCACCGGCGAAGTTTGCACCCACTCTCGAGGTGAGAAAGGGCAATGCACGGTACCGAAGAGGCTAGCAATGATGGAAGGGTGAGAGTGCGTATAATCCATGGACTCAACATTAGACATAAAGAACTCACATACTTATTGCAAAAATCTATTAGTCATGAAAACAAAGTACTACGCGCATGCTCCTAGGGGGATAGATTGGTAGGAAAAGACCATCGCTCGTCCCCGACCTCCACTCATAAGGAAGACAATCAATAAATAAATCATGCTCCAACTTCATCACATAACGGTTCACCATACGTGCATGCTACGGGAATCACAAACCTCAACACAAGTATTTCTACTAATCCACAGTCGGCCACTAGCATGACTCTAATATCACCACCTTTATATCGCAAAACTATTGCAAGGAAGCAAACATATCATATTCAGTGATCTACAAGTTTATGTAGGATTTTATGACTAACCATGTGAATGACCAATTCCTGTCATCTCTCTAAATAGATATAAGTGAAGCAAGAGAGTTTAATTCTTTCTACAAAAGATATGCCCATGCTCTAACAAGTATAAGTGAAGCAAAAGATCATTCTACAAATGGCAGTTTTCTATGTGAAGAGAAACACGCAATCCAAACTTCAAATGATATAAGCGAAGCACATGAAGCATTCTATAAAGCCATACTCAAAAGATTTAAGTGAGGTGCAATGAGCATTCTATAAATCAACCAAGGAATATCTCATACCAGCATGGTGCATAAAACAAAAGTGAAAACTAAATTCAAAAGACCCTCCAAGACTTGCACATATCGCATGAACGAAACGAATCCGAAAACATACCGATACTTGTTGAAGAAAGAGGGGATGCATTCCGGGGAATCCCCAAGCTTAGACGCTTGAGTATCCTTGAATAATTACTTGGGGTGCCTTGGGAATTCCCAATCTTGAGCTCTTTCCTCTCTTCCTTTTCCTCATATCGAGACCTCCTCGATCAAGCACTTCATCCACACAAAACTTCAACAGAAAACTCGGTAAGATCCGTTAGTATAATAAAGAAAATCACTACTCTAGGTACTTTTGCAAACCAATTCATAATTTGTTTTTGCATTGTGTCTAATGTAATATAGCTTTTTCATGGCTTAATCCACTGATAGAAATTGATAGTTTCATCAAAACAAGCAAACTATGCATCAAAAACAGAATCTGTCAAAAACAGAACAGTCTGTAGCAATCTGAACATTAACCATACTTCTGGTACCCCAAAAATTCTACCAAAATTAGGAAAATAAACAATTTCTATAGAAAGACAGTGCAAAAATAATCATAACCGCTTGATGTTCCAGTAAAAAGTGTAAAATCACGCACTACAGCTAAAGTTTCTGTCCTGCACCGTGCAAACCAACAAGCATCGTAAAGAACCTAAAGGCAAACCTTGGCACATTATTTTTATAATACAATGGAATTGTACAAGGGGATAATTATTTTTGATGAAAAGTTTCTGTAATCAAGATTCACAAAGTTTCCGTGAGCATGAACAAAGTTCAAGGAGCTCTCCCACTTCAACAATGCTTGTCTTTCTCACTTTCACTTACCTTTTTGAAAATTTTTGTGTTTCCCTCTTTATTTTTATTTTTTGTTTTTAAACTATATAAAAGCACTCAATAGAAATAAATGACTCTCTAAAACTTCTGGGTTGTCTCCCTGGCAGCACTTTCTTTAAACCCATTAAGCTAGGCATATAGTGCTCAAGTAATGGATCCACCCGGATCCCAAGGTATATCAAAGCCAATTTTAATTAACAATGATTTGTGATTTAGTAGTGAGCACAAAGTAACATATATCATGCAACAACGAAGTGTAACTCTCTTCCTATGCATCGGCGTGTCATAAAACAACAATTCGTGCACACCAAGTAAAGGCCAATGCATAGTATAAACAGTTTCTTGCAATTTTATTGTGTTGGAAACATAGAGAGGTGGAGATATAGTTCCTCTCTCATAATAATTACAAGTAGGAACAACAAGCACATGCATATTATATCTATCAAAATCATCATGTGTAGTAGTAAAACGCAACCCATCAATATAATCCTTAATAAGCACAAACTTCTCCGATATAGTGTAGTCGGGAGAATTCAAAAAGATAATAGGACTATCCTGCATGGGTGCAATAGCAACAATTTCATGTTTAACATAAGGAACTATAGCAAGTTCATCTCCATAAGCATAATTCATATTGCCATCTTGGCCACAAGCATAGCAAGCATCATCAAAAAGGGATATTTCAAGACAATCAACGAGATCATAACAATCATCATAGCAATCATCCTTCGGTAAGCACGAAGGGGAATTATACAATATATGAGTTGAAGAGTTACTCTCATTATAAGGTGGGCACGGGTAGCTAATCCGCTATTCCTCCTTTTGTTCTTCGCTCTCCTCATCATCTTTTTCATCCAATGAGCTCACAGTTTCATCAATTTCTTCTTCCACAGACTCCTGCAAAATATTAGCCTCTTCTTGGACAGCGGAGGAGTCCTCAATATATGGTTTAACATAGGCATTAGAAGCATAATTATCATAATTGTCGGGGATATACCCCACGGTATGACCCGGCCGAAAGTATGACCCGGCCGGACTTGGCGCTTCACCGATGACCCGTCGGAGGACTGGCGACTCACGGGTCTGGCGGCTCACTGGTCAGACGACTCACGGATGACCCCGACGGCGGGTCACATAGAAGACTAGGTCCAAGGCCCAGTAGGCCGGCTCATATTATGGTGGGCCGGCTTAAGACAGAAGGCGTGAGGAATATTTCCTTTACGAGGAAGCAAGACCCGTACTTGTATCCGACTTGTAATAGAGAATAAGTTAGTTCTAATCCTAATAGGGCTCTACATGTAAGCCGCCCCTTCAACTTATATAAGGAGGGGCAGGGCTCCCCAAAGAGGGACAAGCAATAAGAAACAATCTCTAAGGCTAGACACAAAGAGCCGGCTTACCGGCAACTCCCTCGTGATGATAATGAAATTTAGCCTTAAACAGCATGTAGGGTTGTTACGGGATGATGTTTTCCGGGGCCCGAAGCTGTCTAAACCCTTGTCTTGTGTTGCGCTTTTCGATTTCGCTCAACCTCTCTCAAGCTACCACATAGATGCGTTGGCCTCGCGACTAAGTCCTCACACTATGACATCTGTCGTGACAATTCCACGACAGTTGGCGCCCACCGTGGGGCTTGCGCACGGCGGTGTTGAGTTCTTGGAGGGATTTATCCCAGGGATCGAGAAGCTCGTAATCAGCTAGATCTAGAAGAGCCAAGGTCAGATCTATACCGAGTCTGTGTTCATCAGTCGAGAAAAAAAATCAGGGCTCAACCCTAATTGCCGCAGACGGCCGCGCGTCCGGAGGCAACCTGTAGTTCTACTGCTTGGTCGCCCGAGAAGGTCACATGGAATCTGTGCATCAGTCACATCTCTCATACAGTACAAGCACTGGATGAATTCTTGGGCCAGCAGCGGTGTCCGCTACGCGTAAACCACGCTGGGTCAACTCCACGAAACAGAACCAGCAAGGACCTGCAGAGACCCGGTCTCGGTTCCCAAAAGCAAGCTTTGTGGGTACATCACGGATTCCCAAGGGATTTGCCTTTTTTACTCAAGAGTACTCCCTCCGGTCCTTTTTACTCTGCACATTGGATTTGCCGAAAGTCAAACTTAGCTAAGTTGGACCAAATTTATATTAGAAATTATTAGCATCTATAATATCTAATAAATATAATATGAAAATATATTCTGAGATGAATCTAGTGATGTTGGTGTTGTTATGTAAATGTCAATAATTTTTTATATAAACTTGGTCAAAGATGGATGAGATTGACTTCAGACAAACCTAATATGCAGAGTAAAAAGGACCGGAGGTAGTACGTACACATCAAGATAAGTCACTACGTGGAGGAGGAAGGACTTGTTAATTCATACAATCATTACTAATCTGACTACTTCAAAGAAGGAAAAGAGAAGAAAATTGGCGAACGATGCGGTCTGACCACCACCGCAGTCTCGCAATCTGCTACATCAAAGATTGTTTTATCTGCAGCCGTAACCCGCCGAGACCGACAATCAAACTCCGCTGTTGACTTGCCTCTTCCTCGGCCGCAAGATGCTCGCGGCGACAGCCGTACCAAGCTGGTTTTGGCCTGCGCCTCGTGGCTGCACGCTGCCACGGCCGTCACATGTTGCCTCGTCAGCTGCAGCTGCACCAAGCCAGCCTCGCCTTCACCTCCAAGCTGCCTTGTTGACCCGCCGCGGCCGCTGCTCCAAGCTGGCCTCGCTCTGCTCCGCCTCAGAGCATGGTTAATAGTATAGCCAACTGCTGGCTATAAGTCATTGCTATGTCATCTATAGCCCATCTTGTAGTCAATATGTACAATAGTTGATTAGAATAGTGTACTACTTTTTTATTATATGGCCCACCTTTCACTCTCATAAAGTGTCTAGGAGCACGTGCTAGAGCTGGCTCTTCACCAAGAGCCCGCTTACTTTCTCTCTCCTCTTCTCTTTCCTCCAACTAAGCAAGAATATACTAGTTTATTTCTTATAGCCAGCTGACTCAGCTCTATTGTACTTGCTCTCAAGTCATGTTGCTGGCCTCATTTTCTTACTCACGGTCATCATCTCCGCATGCTATAGCTGTGGCCGTGCCTTGGGCCGCCGTCTGCACCACGTCACGCCTCCGCCTCATTGCATGGATTCGTAGCGTGCCGAGTTGCCGTTTCCAGGCCGCCAATCTCCTGAGCTACCCCCGTATCAAGTTGTCGACTTCCTTCTACCATGACCACTGAGCTGCCTCGGCCTCGCCTCAAGTCGCCGCCACCGGAGAGCCTTCCTACGATTGAGCCGCCCCCGGAGAATCGCCATCCTGCGCGCCTCCACGTGACCCGTCTCTAGCAGAAGCATGAACCGCCCGACGTGCCAAGCCGCCGTCTCTATTATCCCCGTCGAGATCGAGGCGCCTGAAGCCGCTGCCACGGCCTTGCCTTCATTGATCTGAAAATGCCGCTAGCTTGCGGGTCGCTTGACTCCGTCTCCTGTCCGAGTCACTTCCGCGCCTCGTCTCCCATCCGAGTTGTTGTCGCGCCTTGCCTCCCCTGGGTCGCCATCACCGACCCGTTCCCGTCGCCGACAAGCCTCCGTCATGGCTCATATCTATCCGCCTCCACAGCACTTACCTCGACGAACGTTTGCTCGCCCTTGCCATGTCTGGGCTGTCTCGCCTTGAGCCGCCGCCAGAGAGCCTCCCCGCGTCGAGCCACTGCCGGAGAGCCGCTGTCACACGATGGGCTGCAGCCTGCCCTCGGGTCGACTCGCGTCCGTTTCAAGCTGTGCATAAAACTGCTATATGCACATCAGGATGGCTACCGTGAAAGAAACAAAAAGCCAAGGGCTAGCTAATTGCCGTGTTATAATCACGTGGAAGCTTGGCACAGTACTGCAGGGTCCTTGTTCACCGGACAAAAAATACCAGGTGATATCCATCTAAGTTTGTTTTATTATCACATATTATATTTTGTCAAAAACAGTTTATCTTGGCCTTGGTCTGCGATGTTGTTCATGCAGGAAAATTACTCACTGCAAGAATGATCGTTATGTCATGGATATAAAGCTCGCGCCAATATTATTAAGCGTCAGCATCCAACCGTACCGCATTGTTCAACAAATGTGTGTGTACAAGCCGCCGCCTCTGTGGCCCAGTCTACAACAAAACCACCACAGCCGGCTCACTCGCCTGCGCTGGTTTACAACACCACAGACAACTCGCCCGTCCGCCCCCGTGGCTGACTCTGCCGCCCGCGCCGGCTTACAACGCTGCGGGCGACTCATATGTCTGTACCGCCTCGGATGCTGCGGTTGTCCTTTCCGTCCATCTCTCGTGGCCTGGTCTACATCAACACACCGGATCGCACCTGTCTTCATGAGCTATTTATTGAGTATGAGCAAGTCACTGCTTGTGTAGCCCGGTTTTTCTCCAACAAATTAGAGGCAAATTATCATATATTATCAGCCGCCGTCTGCACTGGATGGTTCAATGGGCTGGTGCACAAGTCGCCGCCACTATAGTTTGGCCAACTTCAAATAGTCAGTTGGAAGGAACCATTGGCCGAGTTGCTGACACGGCTCATACGGGATCATTTATAACCTGCCGCAGTCACCTCAACCTTCTGTGGATTCACATCGCGCTATCAACGCCAATGATGTATACCTTCTGCTATGGTCAAATATGGAGAATCTCAAGCCAACTCCTCGAGTCATCTTGAGACTCGGGGGCTACAATGTTATGACTCACAAAAATTATCCGGTTTCAATGAATTCAAGAACTTCGGGTCATTGAAGGGAAAAATAACCCGGGCCTTGGAGATTACTGCTAGATCGATGAAAATTTAAAAGCCGTCAGAAGATTTCCGGCTCAAAATAAGGACTCTGGTTTAAAATTCGGTTCAAGAGACATCTTTCTCCCACAAAGCACTGAAGCTCTCAAATCCGGTTCAAAAGCCGGCCCAGGGTAAATTTGTCCCTCACAAATTTTTGAAGCTCTCAAATCCAGTTCAAATCTGGCTCAAGGTAAATTTGTCCCTCACAAATTTTTGAAGCTTTCAAATCCGGTTTTAAAGTTCCGGTTCAAAAAGAATTAATCTCTCGCAAAGTTCGAGCTCTAAGAAAATTAAAGGTTGCCAAAAAGAACTTACTGCCATGATGCGCGGTTCAAACATAGGTATCCTGCCTTACGGCTTATCTTATTATGGTCATTTGGGGGCTTCCTGCTCATTGAGCATAGCCGTCGGTACCCTCTTGATCGGTGCAATGCTAATATATGGTCACTTGGGGGCTTCCTGTTCAAACATAGGTCGTATTCGAACCAAAGAGAACATAGTTTTCGAAACCCTTTTGATCGGCACACTGCCAAACTCACTAGGGGGCTTCTTGATCATATCCGAATCATAGCTTAACCTCTTTTGGGTCTGACGTGGATCGGATTTGAATCAGCGTCGTTAAACAACTCCCAAGGTCATTTGGGGGCTTCCTGTTCAAACATAGGTCGTATTCGAACCAAAGAGAGCATAGCTGTCGGTACCCTCTTGATCGGCAATGCCAAAGCCACCGGGGGCTATATGATCGTATTCGAATCTTAGCTCAACCACTTTGGAACGGTTTTCTCATCGCATACGAATCAGAAGCCTTAAATTTTTTAAGTCTTTTTTGCAAACAATTTTGGGTTTGACTTGAGACCCGTTTTGGATTATATCTCAAATGTATAAAAGTGTTCTATGCTTAACCCGGCTTGACTTTTGACTATAAGTCGCCAACTTATGACAATCATCATCTATGTGGAAGCATTGGCTTCTAAAGATTGGGTTATCACCCTTACTGCACAGGTCATGTAAACCGGAAGTACAAATTCGATATCACAGTGGTTATATGTGAGGTATTATGACCCGCCCTACGGTAAACCACCAAGGGTTCTGGTAATCTACTTGTGTGCAGGGTAAGACTACATTTGGGTGGTTACCCGCCCTGGCCCTTGACGTTAAGTCGCCAAGGCATATGTTGTTTAAACTCCGTGCAGGATTTGCAGAATTGTGACTTATATAAATGCTTCAGTCCAAGCTCATCACTGAAATTGGTGTCTCAAAAGGGTTATCAATTATTGATTTTCTCAAGGGCTATAGGCCACCAGGTTAAAAAAGTCCGGCTTACAATGAATGCGCATTAAGTCGTCATCGGCCAAGAGCCGCCAGGTATTTAAACTCCGGATTTACTTGTCAACCGATGAGGTATTCAAATCTTTAATAGCCAAAACTAGCTGGATTTTCATGATGATATTGAATGATTGAGGTTTTCATACCGGATTATATTATTCAAATCTCGAATAGCCAATATGGCTGGATTTCTATTGTGATTATCAATAACCAGTGTTATGATTGAGGTTTTCAAAGTCGCTTTAGCGCAACGGCTATTATTTTTATCAATGGATATGATTTATTCTACAATGGAAGGAATAGTCCCGAGTCGCTGCAGGCTTACAACCCGGCACTTGGGGGCTATATTATTCAGATTGGGATTATATCAAATATGCAAGTCCCATGTCACTGCCAGCATGCACCATGGCACTTGGGGGCTAATGCAAAGTCATTTTTTGCTCAACTTATTGAAGATCTGACTCATCACATTCTAAATGAGTTGGCCCTTGGGGGCTACCAATTGCTCCTGTCAAAAATTCAAGGTACACAAGCATTAATCCATTATATTGAACGATCCACTATTCAGTTGGTGGAGTACAAAGCTCTTAACCTTGTGGACGTGGGTTCAAGCCCCATGGTGGAGACTATATTATATGATGTTATTATCAATTATATACAAAGTCCCAGCTCAGTATTATCTTACTAAGCCGGCCCTTGGGGGCTACACTGGTTGAAATTTTCATGAGCATAAAGCAATTACAAGTCCCAGGTTGCTGCAAGCATGACAACGCAACACTTGGGGGCTACATGTGTGGAATATTCAGTTTATATGATTGAGATGAATAAACCGGATTTCTTCAAGGTTGCAACATTTATTGGAGCAAGTCTTAAACCATCACTTTGTTCTGCTCAAGACTTGGGGGCTACAGGTAATATGGATATAAGGGAGAACAATCTACAAATTATCAGTTTGAGCAAATCAGGAGGATCAATTAGATAAATTGATGTCAATAACAATTATGACCCGGCATCATCTGTTTTATAATACGGCAGTTTTTGGTAATGATAAACCGGCAAGTTTTACATCTTCAAGCCGGCTAAATATCAGATGAGTATTTGAAGACCAAAATTATTTAACCCGGCGCCTTGGAAGCCGACTCAAGTGGATTATTCTTCACCATATTTTTCTGTGAGAAACCAACATCAGCAAATTGAGTATGAAGCTAGCTTATTTGACTCAGATTTTCTAAATGAAGGAAATGACAATTGGATTTAAGGATAATCAGGTCCCGTCTCAGGAGAATATTTAACCCGGAGCACAAGGAATTAAGGATGATCAGGTGCCAGCATACAAGAATTTTTAACCCGGAACACAATCTGTCAAAGTTGTTCTTGTGTTTGTTTTATAGGATCAGTTTAACATGGCTAAATCCAAATTAAACTGGGGGCTAATGTCGGGGATATACCCCGCGGTATGACCCGGCCGGACTTGGCGCTTCACCGATGACCCGTCGGAGGACTGGCGACTCACGGGTCTGGCGGCTCACTGGTCAGACGACTCACGAATGACCCCGATGGCGGGTCACATAGAAGACTAGGTCCAAGGCCCAGTAGGCCGGCTCATATTATGGTGGGCCGGCTTAAGACAGAAGGCATGAGGAATATTTCCTTTACGAGGAAGCAAGCCCCGTACTTGTATCCGACTTGTAATAGAGAATAAGTTAGTTCTAATCCCAATAGGACTCTACATGTAAGCCGCCCCTTCAACTTATATAAGGAGGGGCAGGGCTCCCCAAAGAGGGACAAGCAACAAGAAACAATCTCTAGGTCTAGACACAAAGAGTCGGCTTACCGGCAACTCCCTCGTGATGATAATGAGATTTAGCCTCAAACAGCATGTAGGGTTGTTACCGGATGATGTTTCCCGGGGCCCGAAGCTGTCTAAACCCTTGTCTTGTGTTGCGCTTCTCGATTCCGCTCAACCCCTCTCAAGCTACCACATAAATGCGTTGGCCTCGCGACTAAGTCCTCACACTAGGACATCTGCCGTGACAATTCCACGATAATAACACTATTTAAATATGGCAAAATTTTCAGATTTGTAGAGAGTAGCATCATACTTTTCAATCAAAGAAGCAATTTCATAAGCACCCTTAAAAGCAACAAATTCTTCAATTTGTTGAACATCATAGTAATTATAAACACCCTTAGCATACGAAGATACGATTCCATTATCACTAAACTCACATTGGTAGGGAAGGTGTTTCTTAGGGTTTTCACAACAACAAGTAAAATCATATATTTCACATAAATTCCAAGCATAGCATTGCAAACGATGAATTTGACCCAGTAAAAGTTTCCCTTTTTTAGATATACGGCATTGCACATAATAAGCATGCTCATCTAAAGATTTTCCCTCAACTAAGCTAGTGGGGGTTTCAGCACGAGCACAAAGGGATCGAAGATGATCCAAGTAAAAAGCTTCAGGAGTGTGATAGATTTTGAGTGGTTCTTCAACCATTGATTCAGTAGGTACAACTAATTTTTTTGGTATTTTGCATTTCCTACCCATAACTAAAGATAGAAAACAACTAAGAACAACAAATAAAAATTACTTAGTGATAAAGCAAATAAGCACACACAAGAATATTCACCCCACGCTATGACTCCCCGGCAACGGCTCCAGAAAAAGTCTTGATAACCCACAAGTGTAGGGGATAATTGTAGCCTCTTTCGATAAGTAAGAGTGTCGAACCCAATGAGGAGATAAAGGTAGAACAAATATTCTCTCATGTCCTATCTGCTACTGATACGACTCTATACACGCTTAGTGTTCGCCTTACCTAGAACAAGTATGAAACTAGAAGTACTTTGTGGGTGTTGTTTGATAAGTTTGCAAGATAATTAAGAACACATAAATAAAAAGTAGAGGTTGTTTAGGTAAAGACACAACTAAGTTAGTTTTAGTAGAGAGATTTTTGTCACGAGAAAGTTATTTGTCCAAGGCAATCGATAACTAGATCGGTAATCACTATCGCAATTTTATTTGAGGGAGAGGCATAAGCTAACATACTTTCTCTTCTTGGATCATATGCACTTATGATTGGAACTCTAGCAAGCATCCACAACTACTAAAGATCATTAAGGTAAAACCCAACCATAGCATTAAAGTATCAAGTCCCCTTTATCCCATACACAAACAACCTACTTACTCGGGTCTGTGCTTCTGTCACTCACGCGACCCACCATAAGCAAATCATGAACATATTGCAAACCCTACAGCGGGGATCGCTCACACTTGCATGACACGGAGAGCACCATAGGACAACACCAATAATAAAACATGCAACCCAAACCAATCACGGTCATCAATTAACCCATAGGTCAAAACGGATCTACTCAAACATCATAGGATAGCCATACATCATTGGGAAATAATATATAGCGTTGAGCACCATATTTAAGTAGAGATTACAGCGGGTAAAACAGGGGTTACACCACTGCATAGAGGAGGGAAGATCTGGTGATGAAGGCGGTGAAGTTGTTGGTGTAGATCGTGGTGATGATGATGGCCCCGGCAGCACTCCGGCGCCACCGGAAGCGAGGGGGAGAGAGCCCCCCTTCTTCTTCTTCTTCTTCTTCTTCTTCTTCTTCTTCTTCTTCTTCTTCTTCTTCTTCTTCTTCTTCTTCCTTGACCTCCTCCCTAGATGGGAGAAGGGTTTCCCCTCTGGTCCATGGCCTCCATGGCTTCGAAGGGGCGAGAGCCCCTCCGAGATTGGATCTGACTCTCTGTCTCTCTCTGTTTCTCCATTTCCAGATTCTGCCCTTTCACCGTTTCTTTTATATCTGGAGATCCGTAACTCCAATTGGGTTGAAACCTTTGCCCAGATTTTTCTCCGAAAATTAGCTTTCTTGCGACAAAATAAGAGCGTCAACCGCCTTACGGGGTGCCCACGAGGGTCAGGGGCGCACCTTCCCCCCCCCCCCCCCCCCCGGGGCGTCCCCCTGCCTCGTGGCCCCCTCGGGCACCGTCTCACGTTGGTTTTTATTCCCAAAAATTATAAATATTCCAAAAATGATCTCTGTCCGTTTTTTATCCCGTTTGGACTCCGTTTGATATTGGGTTTCTGCGAAACATAAAACATGCAACAAACAGGAACTGACACTGGGCACTGGATCAATATGTTAGTCCCAAAAATAGTATAAAAAGTTGCCAAAAGTATATGGAAGTTGAATAATATTGGCATGGAAAAATCAAAAATTATAGATACGATGGAGATGTATCATCCCCCACTTCAAGTCGTTGCAAGCACATCTTAACGGGTGTCTTTCATACCACTAATTAAGATCGTGATGATCCCGATCACAAACATATGGTTGTAGGAATTAAGTCCTCGTACCCATGCCTATTTTTATTATAAGTGTTCCAGTAGCAACTTGATTATGATCCAGTTTTAAAACTGAAAATTAATACTCTCGCAAAAGTTTGGTAGAAACCCTTGTCAGAAGCGCACTTTCTCTCATGGGTTCAATAACTCAGGGTCACTCCTTGAGAAAAAAGGATGGGAACCTTTCTACTATCCGTTATCGGATCACCAAAGGGATTCATTAGGTGGGAGAGAGAAGATTTTGGACACCATGGATGATGTTGCTTTTCCAAATGATGAATAATTTGGTAATGTAAAATTGGAAAATTGAAACATGAGATCCAGCAGTGGGAGGCCAGGAAGCGAATCTGATGGCCACCGGGAGCCGAGCTCGATTTCGGCCGACGAAGGTCATGGGGTTGAGAAAGTTGCCGGGCCACCTAGGGCAGGAGTCAAAAGGGACCATTAGCCCCCCGGGGGGCAACTTCGGCGACGAGAGCTTCGGATGGGGCTAGTGGCTCGGCGCTGGTGGGGCCGGTCGATTGGAGGTCGCCCGACCATCCATCGACCTCGGCGGCCGACGGTTGTGCGGTGGCGACCATCTTAGGCAGTGGAGGGGGCGAGGGAATGGTCGGAATCGGTTGGAATTGACGACGGCGCTCCAAGCTTCCGCAAGGGTGGTGGGGGTCGCTGCGGTTTTCTTGGCCGACAGGAACGAGCGGCGGGGTGGTGGCGTGGCTGGGGTGGTTGCCGGAATGTGGGTGCTAGTGCGCATCGGCCAGGATCGGCGATGGTCAGGCAACGTGGAAGTTGTAGCATGGTGGTTGGGTTCGTGCTGCAGCGTTTTGGTTTTTGGGCAGCCGTTAGAGTTGATGCAAATTTGCATCACTTAGTGGCTAAAATTTTGGGCTGTCCAATTTGTTTACATTATCATATGCATATACAACACTTGTTGGCGGCTCGTTCTGGCAACGGCAATGGTTGTCGCCGCTCCCATACCAGAGCCGACTTGACCTTGTGATGACAATCCAAAAGTCTTCATGCACGTCCCCCTAAGGACCAGCGTTCGGGAGCCGCAGTCGTCGCCATTGAATCCTTGAATCGATCGGAAGAACTTGACACAAAATATCGTCGTTGCGTACGCATGACGAGAAACCATAACCTCGCCGCTCCGAGAAGCTGGCAGGAATCTATACCGAAGCTCCATCTAATCCGCCACGACGAACAAACTTGAGGGGGACCAGAGCCTGTAAGACTGACTTGAAGAAGAAACGTTGCCATCTGTCCGAGCGTCGACCTTGCGAGAACCAAAGCCCTACTTATCTAATCCGAGGCACCAAGAATACCCTCCCCGCCACTGGCCGCCGGAGCCCTATTTTGCACTCTATTTTGGAGGAAATTTTCATCCACTTAAACCTATTTGTTTTGTTTTGTTTTTCTGTGGTGTCAAACAGTCAGTAGAGTTCCCGCAAATGAAGAGGCCCTCAAAAGTTTTTTTTTTCGAATTAAGAGGCCCTCAAAAGTTAATCGAGATGATGGATGTTGCCCTCCCTACACTAGAAAATGGACGAAATGATAGGTGTATTAACAATCCTGGGAAAGCACAAATTCATGCCGACTTGGGAATTAGCACTGGCTGCTCCACTACAGGCAGGAATCATATCTTTGTGGTGCAAATATTAGATTTGACGAACCTTCCACATGTCAGCACCGGTAAAAATACAAATGAGCACCACAATAGCTTTATTTAGCTTTTCATAGAGAGGATGATCTTGTGCTCCAATAAACTTTATCCTGTGTTTTCGTAAGGACGTATGTATAACCTCTGCTGACTGTAGTTTCATATTGTTCCTGTAGGGAGTTCGCTGATTTTGTATTATTTTGCAAGTTCAAGTTTTTACCGTTTACGCATTAATGATGCATGCAGGCTGCAGCTTCTGCTACATGAATGTGTTTAGAGTTAATACACTACAATATTAGACTATATGTTTTTTCCCGGGGGAAATATTTCGACCATGGTTAAATCGATGATGTTCAAATCCACCCATCATTATGTCTTTTTTTTGCGGGGACCCATCATTATGTCTAACCATGGTGCTAATCCCATTGTAGGCAAATGTGAATTCGAAGGGAAAACAACGTGGTAGGCGCGACACCACTCGATGCAGTGGGCAGCTTGGCCTGTTTACAAAAGCTATTTTTATTAATTGTCTAATGTAGTGGTACTACTACTATATAAATTGATTTAATTTTGGTAGCGCCACCGCGCCAAAGGTGGGATGATGGTGTTGTCACTGAGAGCGATGGAGCATTCAGACTTGTCCTTTGGGTCTGTTTGGTTCAAAACGGATTTATAATATTTCTGAAGGATTATATTTCTCATCATTTTTTAATATGATACACCATGTATATAATTCTGTAAAAACAATAATTTTGTTCGATTCCTCCCCCCCCCCCCTCCAGTGACAACTATGACATATACCCAGCCATCATGATCTACTCATGCCTTCTCGCATAGCGGCCGCTAGGACGTACTCCTCCCCTACATCATCCGCTGGTGAGCCTGTGAATTCTTGTCTCCTCTGCCTGACGCTCCAGCGACGGGGAGGGGGATACCAGTGCTTTGGTTTTGGCTAGTAGTCTAGGCCAATATTTTTTAAATCGTCGCACGGGGCGACACTTAGGTGGATGACGGCGCTTCATCATCATGTTGGTCTTTTGAGCATCGATCCTCCTTGAGTTCGTCCATTGTCATGGAGTTGACGGAGATCCGGCATAGATTTCCGTCGTCTCCTTAGGACCGTGAGGTTAGGGTTACTCACAGTGCGTGTGTGGCAATTTCGGCCATCTCCTTAGGATCTACTGCCAGATGCTTCAGATCGGTTCAAGGGTTCAACGACGACAATTGCGACTCTAGGGAGCTGGTTCCAAGAGCGCATGCAAGACTTTCCAATTGTCAACGATAAGCTCAGGCAGGCTCCGGTAAGGGAGCGATGATAGCGGCATGTCGACAACTCGTTTTGGCGGTGGTAGAGGTTGTTTGATGGTCTAGGAACCTCGGTGTATTTTTCATTATGTTTGGGGTGCATTGTACTTCTGGTGAACTTTTATAATAGATCTAGGTCCTTCTCACAAGAAATACTATGACATATCCCTTTTTTGTGGGAGAAATATTCAATCTATTCATCATCTCTCATGACAATACAGAGTACACCAGAAGTAACAAAAATTACAATCAGTTCTGTGGACCACCTAGCGACGACTACAAGATTAGAGCGAGCCAAAGGTGTGACGTTGTCATCGCCCCTCCCTCGTCAGAGTCGGGAAAATGTTGTTGTAGTAGACAGTCACGAAGTCATCATGCTAAGGCCCCACGGGACCAGCACTAGAACAACAACCATCGTCGATGAAGCGAGGCATAGATCAGGAGGATCAAACATGTAGACACACGACCGAAGACTGGATCCAAACGGATCCATTGAAGATCAGCACCAAGCAAATCTCGTGATATCCGACGGAGACACACCACCACACGCCCTCTGACGATGCTAGATGCACCATCGAGACATGGATCAAACGCGGGAGATATTATTCCTACTAGGGGCCTCGCCGCCCCAGACAACCCCAATCGAGACCCTGAACCAAATAAGAACGAAAGCGGGTGCCTCCCGATGGCGAAGGGTTGGGGTCCCTGCACACCTCCATAGGAAAAGGCCATCGGAGGCGGGGTGGAAAAGCAGCCTGATAACCCACAAGTATAGGGGATCGCAATAGCTTTCGAGGGTAGAGTATTCAACCCAAATTCATTGATTCGACACAAGGGGAGCCAAAGTATATTCTTGAGTATTAGCAGTTGAGTTGTCAATTCAACCACACCTGGATAACTTAGTATCTGCAGCAAAGTGTTTAGTAGCAAAAGTGGTATGATAATAAGGGTAGCGGTAGCAAAAGTAAAGATAAACGTTTTTGGGTATTTGTAGTAGTTGTAACAGTAGCAACGGAAAAGTAAATAAGCAAAGAACAATATATGAAAAGCTTGTAGGCAATGGATCAGTGATGGATAATTATGCCGGATGCGATTCCTCATGCAATAGTTATAACATAGGGTGATATAGAACTAGCTCCAATTCATCAATGTAATGTAGGCATGTATTCCGTAAATAGTCATACGTGCTTATGGAAAAGAACTTGTATGACGTCTTTTGTCCTACCCTCCCGTTGCAGCGGGGTCCTTACGGAAACTAAGGGATATTAAGGCCTCCTTTTAATAGAGGACCGGACCAAAGCATTAACACATAGTGAATACATGAACTCCTCAAACTACGGTCATCACCGAGAAGTATCCCGATTATTGTCAATTCGGGGTTGTCGGATCATAACACATAATAGGTGACTATAGACTTGCAAGATAGGATCAAGAACACATATATATTCATGAAAACATAATAGGTTCAGATCTGAAATCATGGCACTCGGGCCCTAGTGACAAGCATTAAGCATAGCAAAGTCATAGCAACATCAATCTCAGAACATAGTGGATACTAGGGATCAAACCCTAACAAAACTAACTTGATTACATGGTAAATCTCATCCAACCCATCACCGTCCAGCAAGCCTACGATGGAATTACTCACGCACGGCAGTGAGCATCATGAAATTGGTGATGGAGGATGGTTGATGATGACGACGGCGACGAATCCCCCTCTCCGGAGCCCCGAACGGACTCCAGATCAGCCCTCCCAAGAGAGATTAGGGCTTGGCGGCGGCTCCGTGTCGTAAAACGCGATGAAAATTTCTCTCTGATTTTTTTCTCCCCGAGACGGAATAAATGGAGTTGGAGTTGAGGTCGGAGGAGGTCCAGGGGGCCCACGAGATAGGGGGCCGCGCCCTAGGGGGGCGCCCCCTTGTCTCGTGGACAGGCCGTGGGCCCCAAGCATTAATTCTTTCGCCAAAAATTCTTATTAAATCTGAAAAGTGCCTCCATGGATTTCCAGGACATTCCGAGAACTTTTCTTTTCTACACATAAAACAACATCATGGCAGTTATGCTGAAAACAGCGTCAGTCCGGGTTAGTTTCATTCAAATCATGCAAGTTAGAGTCCAAAACAAGGGCAAAAGTGTTTAGAAAAGTAGATACGTTGGAGACGTATCAACTCCCCCAAGCTTAAACCTTTGCTTGTCCTCAAGCAATTCAGTTGATAAACTGAAAGTGATAAAGAAAAACTTCTACAAACTCTGTTTGCTCTTGTTGTTGTAACATGAAAAGCCAGCATTCAAGTTTCAGCAAATATTATGAACTAACCATACTAACAATAACACAAAGGTCTCACAATTACTCATATCAATAGCATAATCTGCTAGTGAGCCATAATAATAAAACTCGGATGACAACACTTTCTCAAAATAATCATAACATGATATAACAAAATGGTATCTCGCTAGCCCTTTCTGAGACCGAAAACCTAAATGCAGAGCACCTTTAAAGATCAAGGACTGACTAAACATTGTAATTCATGGTAAAAGAGATCCAGTCAAGTCATACCCAATATAAACCAATAATAATGAATGCAAATGACAGTGTGCTCTCCAGCAGGTGCTTTTTAATAAGAAGGGATGATGACTCAACATAAAAGTAAATAGACAGGCCCTTCGCAGAGGGAAGAAGGGATTTGTAGAGGTGCTAGAGCTCGATTTTAAAATAGAGATTGAATAACATTTTGGGCGGCATACTTTTGCTGTCAACGCAACAACTATGAGATGGCTGTATCTTCCATACTACATGCATTATAGGCAGTTCCCAAACAGAATGGTAAAGGTTTATACTATCCCAACCACCAACAAGCATCAATCCATGGCTTGCTCGAAACAATGAGTGCCTCCAACATACAATAGCCTTGGGGGAGTTTTTTATAATTATTTTGATTTGCTTTGATCTTTTTGGATCATGGGACTGGGCATCCCGGTTACCGGCCCTTTCTCGTGAATGAGGAGTGGAGTCCACTCCTCTTGAGAATAACCCACCTAGCATGGAAGATATAGGCAGCCCTAGTTGAAACATGAGATGCTCGAGTATACAAAACAGAATTTCATTTGAAGGTTTGGAGTTTGGCACTTACAAATTTACTTGGAACGGCAGGTAAATACCGCATATAGGAAGGTATAGTGGACTCACATGGAACAACTTTGGGGTTTAAGGAGTTTGGATGCACAAGCAGTATTCCCACTTAGTACAGGTGGGCTAGCAAAAGACTGAGAAGCAACCAACTGAGAGAGCGACAACAGTCATAAACATGCATTAAAATTAATTTACACCGAGTACAAGCATGAGTAGGATATAATCTACCATGAACATAAATATCATGAAGGCTATGTTGATTTGATTCAACTACATGCGTGAACATGTGCCAAGTCGAGTCACTTAATACATTCAAAGGAGGATACCATCCCATCATACCACATCATAATCATTCTAATAGCATGTTGGCACGCAAGGTAAACCATTATAACTCATAGCTAATCAAGCATGGCACAAGCAACTATATACTCTAAATGTCATTGCAAATATGTTTACTTCATAATAGCTGACTCAGGAACGATGAACTCATCATATTTACAAAAACAAGAGAGGTCGAGTTCGTACCAGCTCTTCTCATCCCAATAAGTCCATCATAAATCATCATTATTGCCTTTCACTTGCACGACCGAACGATGTGTATAATAATAAGAGTACGTGCATTGGACTAAGATGGAATCTGCAAGCATTCAACTCAAGAGAGAAGACAAGTAATATGGGCTCTAAATTAAATAAACAATCATGCATATAAGAGCCACTAGGCATTTTCAATATGGTCTTCTCGACCCCCAAAAGAAAGAAAAGAAAATAAAACTATTTACACTGGAAAGCTCCCAGCAAGTAAAAGAAGAACGAGAAATCTTTTGGGGTTTCATTTTAATTTCTATTACAAGCATGGAAATTAAACTAACTATTTTTTTCGTTTTTCTTAAGGTTTATCAAACACACAAGAAGAAAACTAGGAAAAAGAAATTTAAACTAACATGGATAATACAATGAAAGAGTATGAGCACCGACGACTAGTGTGTGAACATGAATGTAAAGTCGGTGAGAAATACGTACTCCCCCCAGCTTAGGCTTTTGGCCTAAGTTGGTCTAATACCAAGGACCACCGCTACTCTCCCCGGTATAATGGGTGGTGTAATCAGGATACCACTGGCTGGTCATCTCCGGATCCCACTGGACAGACGATGCACGATAAGGGTCCAGCTCAGGTTCCGGCTCAGGTTCAGGTTCTGGAGTAAAAGCTTGATCTCGATGATTGTTCACCGCTTCCGGCGTGACAAGACGATTTTCTGCAAGCAAATCAAACAACAGAGGCGCAGGCAAAATAATAAACTCAAAGTGTTTATTATTGAATCTAAGTCTATACAAGAGCATCTTCTCTTCGTTGTGAACAATAAACTTGTGTGCTACCATGCTCTTGTAATCTAAGATGTGAGGGGGTAATTTTATCTCTGTCAGGACCCCGACTCAATGCCACATCGATCTAGCATGTAACACCTCATATCACTTTGCGGCCTCACGAACGGTATTCCCACGGGTATCGCCTTACCTTTGCCCGGGACCGTTTGCGCCTTTTGGCACACGTATATGATAGTGTCGCTAGCATCCATATGATAAGGAGCCCGGGCTGACATGGCTAGTCGTAAACCCAAAGTGGCACAAACTTACAGGGACAAGCATCCATGACCCAGCATCGAATGTGTCGGTCATCAGTGAGTGAATCCAGGTTGTAGCACTGGGCTAGCAGGACTCCAGTGAACCGGGCTGTAGCGGGCTAACAGGACTCCGGTATTCATCGCGTGACATTTCCCCGAAGAGACAGACACAGGAACGAAGAAGGACACATGCCGGCCAGCCTAAGTGTTCCGGAGCAGTAGCAAGCTACCATGGATCAGTGGAAGCACTAGGAGACATTTCCCGATAAGAGAGGCTACTAAGGATAAACAACTAGATAGTCAGATCCGACACATACCAAGAATTTCAATAACATACACACAATATGCTCGATATGTGCAAATACAACATGGCATCACAACATGACTCTACAACTCAAGTATTTTATTCAATAGGCTCCGAGGAGCGAGATATTACAAACATGGGTCTCATGACCCAACACTCAGAGCATACAAGTCAAAGCACAAGAGGAAGCTTAACATGTCTGAGTACAGACATCTACAAATGGAAAAGGCTGAGAAGCCTGACTATCTACCAGATCCTGCCGAGGGCACAAGATCATAGGTGAGGTAACAAGCTAAACGTCGAAGTCCACACGGAACTACTAGTGAGACTGAAGTCTCTCTGCAAAAACATAAAATAGGCAAACGTGAGTACAAATGTACCCAGCAAGACTTACATCAGAACTAACTACATATGCATCATTATCAACAAAGGGGGTGGTGGGGTTTAACTGCAGCAAGCCAGCTTTGACTCAATGGCTATCCTGAACTACGACTGCAAGTAACTCTTTTGAGGTGGCGCACACGAGTCCACATATTCACCATATCAATACACCACTATGGATCCACTCCCGTCTCCCTACGAGAACGCCATCCATAGCACTCACGCTTATCTTGCGTATTTTAGAGTATCCACTTTCACTTGTCTATGAACTGTACAGGCAACCCAGAAGTCCTTTACCGCGGACACGACTATTCAAATAGATAATGTTAACCCTGCAGGGGTGTACTTCTTCACACACTCTCTCACCAATTATTGTCGTTTACACGACAAGTACTCGGCAACCTTCAAGCGGAAGCCCAGCGAGGGTGTCGGCCACGACCTGACTAACCACACAAGTCTCTCATCCAGGTTTATCGCCTATTCGGGTTCCATCCGCAAGGAGATCCGGCCGGGGTGTCGCTCACGGCCCCAAATGATGTGTGCAGGGTTCCCAAGCCCACCATCCGGGTGCCACTTGGTACACCGGGCCACTGTGCCTAGTCTGTCCCAAGCCCACCTGTACCGGGTGCCACTTGGTAGACTACTAACACTACCTACAAACACCTGAAACTAGTTGCAACTCCTGGACAGAGATCATATTGATTAATAAGTCGAGAGGGGCACTTAAGCATTCCAATGCGTGGTAGTAACTTTTCATGGATCACAAACACAGAACTCAGTTCATGAGGACGGTTTCAATGAGACAACCCACCATGTACTCCTACATGGCCTCTCACCGCTACCTTTACCAAATCGTGTTCACACACTTAGCTCACACATAGTAGGACATGTTCACACACCTCTGATTCATCCCAGATGAATCAGGCCTGACTCAACTCTAAGCAGTAGCAGGCATGACAAACAAGCATGAATGAGTAGGCACAATAGGGCTCAAACAACTCCTACTCATGCTAGTGGGTTTCATCTATTTACTATGGCAATGACAGGTCATGCAGAGGATAAAGGGGTTTCAGCTACCGCAGCACATAACAGTTGAAATGTTGTTGTCCTAATGCAATAAAAGAGAGCAGGAGCGAGAGAGTGGGATTGTATCAGAATGAACAAGGGGGTTTTGCTTGCCTGGTACTTCTGAAGATGATATAGCTCTTCATCGGTGTCATCGATCACATCGTCGGTACGTCGTCTACTGAGAGGGGACAAACACCGGCAACAGAGAGGGGAACACAATCAATGCAATGCACAATATGATGCATGATCATGACATGGCAAAATGTTGTTGATTGGGCTAATGCAACTAGCACAGATTAAATGAAGTTGGTTTGAATACAAGATTCAAATTCAAACTCCATATGTGATTATTCAAATGCCATTTAATTGATTTGTGCTAAACAACAGCTATAAGTTGTTCTAACATGCATGAAAATGGTACAAATGGATAGATTGGATTTTTCAGATCATTTTTCATATATAAATTATTTCATTTGGAGTTATGGTTGAATTTATATGATTTTTAGAAGTTTAGGGCATTTTCTGGAATTTCCTGAATAAGAATAAATCCAGTAAATGATTTACTGCGTCAGCTTGACATCACCCTGACGTCAGCAGGTCAACAGGGCGGGTTCAGGTCAAAACTGACTAGTGGGGTCCACTGGTCAGTGACTGAGGCTGATTAGTGTCGCTGACATGTGGGACCGGTCAACGGCCACGTCAACAAATCAATACTGACGTGTGGGGTCGGTCAACATGTGACGTGGCCAGGTCAAACTGACCTGTGGGGCCCGTCATGGTTAGTTTAATCTAAACGCAAACAAAACCCGGTTAGTTAGGGCGTGGGGCCCAGCTGTCATTGTCATAGGGTTAGACTAATAACGTAATTAGTACTAATCTAATCCGCCATGTTAGCATCACCGGAACCTCGCTGGCGGTGACCAGAACGACGGTGGCGCGGCTTAGAAACGTGCTACAGGCGGCGGTTGGACACGCGGAGACCACCGGGACGTAGCCCGTGCTCTCCCACATCAAGAGGAGGCGGAGTTGGGCGCGGGGGTCGCCGGAATCATGCCGGCGACGAGCTTTGGCGGCGGCCGGAGTTCAGATGGGTGTGGGGTTGGCGCTAGGGGGCACGTGGAGAGAAGCTGTTGCTGGCTACGGGCTCCTGGAGACGTGTTGAGTGCGGTGGTGTGCTCAGCTTCGAGCTACAACGGCTCCAGCCACGGCGGTGACATGGCCGGCGGCGAAGAGCTCTCGGGCTCGTTGCGAACGGCGGCTAGAGAGGGATATAGAGCACAGGGAGAGGGGGAAACGATGGCGGAGCTTACAACAGTTGCGGAGGTGGCCTCGGCGTGCTCGGGGAAGCTCAGGAGGCGGTGAATTGTCGGCGACGATCTTCGGTGGCCGACGAGGGAAACAGCGGCGGTGGTGGCATTGCAGCGCGTCCGGGGCCTCGTGGATCGTCGAGGAGGTCGGGGACGTCGAGACAGAGCTCGCAGGCACGGCGAGGGGTCGGGGGGAAGGCGCTGGACGCGGTGGTGCTCGTCAGTGGCTGCGGGTGTTTTCGGTGGTGCAGCGCGGAGAGAGCAGAGGAAGGGGGAAGGGGTCCAGAGAGGGAGGGGAGAGGTTCAGAAGGGTCGAGGCGGTCCAGGGCGGCGGAGCGGGTCGAGGGGAGCAGCTGTGTGGCTAGCAGGAGGTGGCCGCGGCTCGGCTGTGCACGGGCCACACGCAACGCCAGTAGGCACGGGGAAGACGACGCGCGAGGAGATGGGCTCGGGTGGGGCCAGGTACTAACTCTCTCTCTTTTATTTTCATTTTCTATTTTATATAATTGTGTTTGGCTTTAATAAAAATGCCAGGGCGTTTCCAAAAATCATGAAACTGCTCAATGTCACTGTTTGGAATATTTCCAACAGCAAACATTTCAGTTTGTGAATATTTAAGAATTTAAAATATTATTTAGCAATTAAATGCCCAAAGTCAAATACAATATGACTTAATTCAAAAATCTAGAATGACCTAGAAAAATGTGCACCATTTTTGGGAGAGGTTCTAGACCAATCCAAAAATAATGAACTTTTCTGAAGAGCATTTTGGGTTCATTGAGAATATTTTTATTTGAACCTAGTTGATTTGATCTGGTGCTAGGGTTTGAGCAATCCCCATTTCAACTTAAGAGAAATTTAAACATGATGCATGGATGCAATGCCACTAGATACAAGCAAACTCTAGGGCTGTGACAACTCACCCCCACTAAACAAGAATCTCGTCCCGAGATTCAGGACGTGAGGTAAGAGGACAAAGGGGACACAAACTAACACAATCTTTGTGATCCAACAGCCCTTCTCAAAGATGTTGATTCATTTCCTCAAATTGATTTTAACGTCTTTGCTTTCAAGATCTTCATCCAACACGATGACAAAAGGGGAAAGGAAATTCTACCGGAACCGATCTCCTCGAAGTTCGAGCACTCAAGATCAACTCATGGAGTGAGACGATGGAACATCTCTTGAGCTGAGACACAGGACACACATCGAGAGGGATGTATAGTGACAGATGGCGAAGATTCAGATTGGTAGGCAACAACTCACACTTAACAAGATGGTGAACGGTTGTCAACATAGCGAGGAGTTGAGTTGCCATGTTACCATAATGTGGCACCTTAGGGAAGGTAACTCGTAGAAATATCCCCTTAAGTGGCAAAAAGAATTACCTTTGATTTAGGGATCATTGAAACTCCTTATATCAGCCTAAGGCAAATCACAATCGATCAGTCAAAAGAGTTCGAAGAAATGGCAGACTCTAATTGGAAAGGGAGCTATGGTAATAGCACAACTCGGCAAACGGGAGGCACATTCAAATTTGATACCGAGGATAAAAACCTAGTGACTGAGCGTGCTCTCAAGAACTTGAGCATTTCCATATTCATCAAGGTTTTACCCACATCCGTGCAAGGATCCTGGCTACACAACTTACTACCATGATGAATAATGGTGAAGGATGCAGATGCAAAGGAAGATAACACCTTCTCAGACTTTACCTTAGCGAGGCCAAGGAAAACAAAATCTGAATGATCGACCGAGAGAGATTTAGCACTCCGCTTCTAATGTTCTCCTTGATGTGCTAGCACAACCCATTTATAGATATGGTTTGTATCTAGAACATCAAGTAAAAGGTCGGACTTCGGAAGCACAAAAATCCATAAGGAACAACTAGGGAGTAAATCCTACGAAATCCTTATGGGGAGGTGGCCAACTTCCTCAACAAGATACTACAATAATAGGTCTTCCGGTTGGGTGTGTTGGCCATGACATCCACTTTACCGGTTATGGTGAGACCAGTATTATAGCTTCTTGGGAAACATTCCAACCATCATATCTGCCTGAGATTCAGATCTGGTTGGTGTCAGAATAATCCAGACTCATCGGGTCTAGGAAAAAAAATGAAAGTTTGCAACACAAATCGACGAGATGGCGTTGCGGGATTCTCGGGGAATGAACTACGATAGAAAGCTCCAAAGCATGAGCTGGTTCTGCTACACACATGTGAACACGTTGTCCCAGACAAACATGACCACATGGTAGTCTTACAACAAAACACTACCGAGTTCAGGTGGGGAACCATCAACGAGGATATCGAAGTCTTGTGCATGAACTAGTATCCGCACATCAACTCCTTTTCCTTGAACAAGTCAATGAGTGGCTTGGTGTGCTAGGGACACAAATAGAATGGAGGTAGCGAGCCTATCAAACCATAGCATACTTCACACATGCATGACTGACTTGAGATGGTTCTAGAGGAGGCAACATTGACTTTCTCGAATTCACGGCGGCTACTTGCATCAAATGCACATGAATTAGAGGAGGTCACTTCTTTCATCCGAACATATGCTTCATGCACGGGACATGAAGATAATGCGTACAAAAGTTTCCAACACTAGCTTGATGTTCAACATGAATCATGGAGGAGACAAAATGCTGCTGATGGGCTCAACAGCCACTCATCGGAATTTCCATATCACTGGACTTCCACCATTATGTGAACAATGTGATAGTATTGGTCAGTCCAAAAGATGTAGTGGTGTATGCTCGAAGAAACAACCAGGAGTAAGACAACATTACGAATATCGTTGGTTCTGATTTGATTTGAGGATAGCCCATACTCAAATCAAAGATTTGGGCAAGACGATAGGTTCAACAACTGATCACGAGGACCAATCGATGAAGAAATCATCTTTCTACAACAAACACACATACAAAAGATATCCCTTTGAAATGAACTAAGTTAGGCAAAGCTTTTATCTTCCAACTCTCCAAGTTGTTGTTTAGCTCAACCAACTAGTTCAGGGTATCCAACACAGAATCTTGGAGAAATGGATGGTTTACAAGAAACCAACTTGATCATGAGCTCAACGCATTGGTCAGGGGGACAACCTAGTGATACTTCCGGGAAGATAATCGGAAAATCATGAGCCACCAATATGCTACTAAGCTCGAGAATAATCTTGCTTCTCAGGCAAGACGATATGATCAAATAACCAAGGGATTGGCATAGCCTTAACTCATTGATCGAAGAGTGCACCAGGAAATAAGGACTAGGTAGCACGATCAATCTTAGGATGATGATTTAATAACCAACATGCTAAGAATGAAATTATTGTCCTTTAACTACCAAGCAATGGAGTTGCTAGGAGTATAGATTTCACACATCACGGTTCACTTGTCGGCATTCCGGTTGCAACAACAAGGGAGCCGAGAAATGAATAATGAGGGCGAGAAGTATTACTGCGTCAAGAATTCATAAGAGATAATGCAATTCTCATGACGATCCTGACGTAAACAGGGTAACACTTCAGGGTAGAAGGGATCAAAAGCTTGATTGCATTTTGATCTACGGAATACAACTACTTTGACCCAATCCTGGATATGGATGAGGTACTGGAGTTTGTTTCTCCTAGTCATTCCAGAATAGAATGGCTTGGCGGACCACAGGAGTAATAGGCATCGATGAACAACTGCACGCATACTCTTGACTATCAATTGATAGACGAGGGTCGGAAGACAACTAAAATGGGACAACTCAAAAGAACATATGATTTTCTGAGTTGTGGATGCATGGATTAGCATGTCAAACCAAGTTCAATAGGGTTCTTCCGGATAACCCATGCAGAAAGGTAGAGCTGGCAGAGTAACAACATAGAATCGAGAACTCATCAAGAGCACTCTGGTTGTGGTCTTTCGGTTCAACGAGGAACTTCTGCCAAAAATAGTTCATGGTATTGGAAGAAGGAAATACCGTGGACCTTGAGGACTGTCGCGAAGGTTACTAATTTCCTGAAGGAGCTAGCAAACACTATCAACATGAAGCAAGTAGTGTGAATCTCGGGTTCAACACCCTAGGAATAGAATACCTACTAACTAAATTGCATCACGGGATGCTTCCAAGGATGATGGCCAGAATGATCACACTGGGAACACAAAACATGGCTAGATTACTAGGTTATCCCCTAAGATACCTAGGTCATAATAATAGTTCCAGCATATATGTCAAGGCAACAGAGTACCTCAACTCACCGATTAGTGTGGTTAATCTCGCCCAAAGGAACATCAGGAACATGGAGGAATGATTGCAAGTGCATCAGACTATCCAGAAACCTGGGATGACTCGGACAGCATAATGTCTGTAAATGCTCGAAAAGATTTAAGACATCCTACAAAATGGTGGCATAACCACTCGTTTATCATAATATCAAGGTTCTGAGATCAACTATGAATACACGAAAATAATAGGAACTGAGCTGAGGCTTGAATCCAACAATCTTATGGGTCTACTAAATAGTAACACGTGATCCTGATAGAAAGAAGAGAAAGCCTAGTTCCTTAACCCCGTAGGAAAGATAAGATGACTCGGATTAGAAGACATAAGGGATAAGGAGTAAAAGAGCCTTACGTTCCCAACCACAATCAATTCCCTTATATAACTAAAGAATTTCTAGACTCAACTTCGACCAGTTTGGTTTGGTAATCCTACAGGCAGTCAAGCTCTGATACCAAAGCTGTCAGGACCCCGACTCAATGCCACATCGATCTAGTATGTAACACCTCATATCACTTTGCGGCCTCACGCACGGTATTCCCACGGGTGTCACCTTACCTTTGCCCGGGACCGTTTGCGCCTTTTGGCACACGTATATGATAGTGTCGCTAGCATCCATATGATAAGGAGCCCGGGCTGACATGGCTAGTCGTAAACCCAAAGTGGCACAAACTTACAGGGACAGGCATCCATGACCCAGCATCGAACGTGTCGGTCATCAGCGAGTGAATCCAGGCTATAGGACTGGGCTAGCAGGACTCCGGTGAACCGGGCTGTAGCAGGCTAACAGGACTCTGGTATTCATCGCGTGACATTTCCCCGAAGGGACATACACAGGAACGAAGAAGGACACATGCCGGCCATCCCAAGTGTTCCAGAGCAGTAGCAAGCTACCATGGCTCAGTGGAAGCACTAGGAGACATTTCCCGGTAAGAGAGGCTACTAAGGATAAACAACTAGATAGTCAGATCCCACACATACCAAGCATTTCAATAACATACACACAATATGCTCGATATGTGCAAATACAACATGGCATCACAACATGACTCTACAACTCAAGTATTTTATTCAATAGGCTCCGAGGAGCGAGATATTACAAACATGGGTCTCATGACCCAACACTCAGAGCATACAAGTCAAAGCACAAGCGGAAGCTTAACATGTCTGAGTACAGACATCTACAAATGGAAAAGGCTGTGAAGCCTGACTATCTACCAGATCCTGCCGAGGGCACAAGATCGTAGCTGAGGTAACAAGCTAAACGTCGAAGTCCACACGGAACTACTAGTGAGACTGAAGTCTCTCTGCAAAAACATAAAATAGGCAAACATGAGTACAAATGTACCCAGCAAGACTTACATCAGAACTAACTACATATGCATCATTATCAACAAAGGGGGTGGTGGGGTTTAACTGCAGCAAGCCAGCTTTGACTCAGTGGCTATCCTGAACTACGGCAGCAAGTAACTCTTTTGAGGTGGCGCACACGAGTCCACATATTCACCATATCAATACACCACTATGGATCCACTCCCGTCTCCCTACGAGAACGCCATCCATAGCACTCACGCTTATCTTGCGTATTTTAGAGTATCCACTTTCACTTGTCTATGAACTGTACAGGCAACCCAGAAGTCCTTTACCGTGGACACGGCTATTCGAATAGATAATGTTAACCCTGCAGGGGTGTACTTCTTCACACACGCTCTCACCACTTATCGCCGTTTACACGACAAGTACTTGGCAACCTTCAAGCAGAAGCCCAACGAGGGTGTCGGCCATGACCTAACTAACCACACAAGTCTCTCGTCCAGGTTTATCGCCTATTCGGGTTCCATCCGCAAGGAGATCCGGCCGGGGTGTCGCTCACGGCCCCAAACGATGTGTGCAGGGTTCCCAAGCCCACCATCCGGGTGCCACTTCGTACACCGGGCCACTGTGCCTAGTCTGTCCCAAGCCCACCTGTACCAGGTGCCACTTGGTAGACTACTAACACTACCTACAAACACCAGAAACTAGTTGCAAATCCTGGACAGAGATCATGTTGATTAATAAGTCGAGAGGGGCACTTAAGCATTCCAATGCGTGGTAGTAACTGTTCATGGATCACAAACACAGAACTCAGTTCCTGAGGACGGTTTCAATGAGACAACCCACCATGTACTCCTACATGGCCTCTCACCGCTACCTTTACCAAATCGTGTTCACACACTTAGCTCACATATAGTAGGACATGTTCACACACCTCTGATTCATCCCAGATGAATCAGACCTGACTCAACTCTAAGCAGTAGCAGGCATGACAAACAAGCATGAATGAGTAGGCACAACAGGGCTCAAACAACTCCTACTCATGCTAGTGGGTTTCATCTATTTACTGTGGCAATGACAGGTCATGCAGAGATAAAGGGGTTTCAGCTACCGCAACACATAACAGTTGAAACGTTGTTGTCCTAATGCAATAAAAGAGAGCAGGAGCAAGAGAGTGGGATTGTATCAGAATGAACAAGGGGGTTTTGCTTGCCTGGTATTCTGAAGATGATATAGCTCTTCATCGGTGTCATCGATCACATCGTTGGTACGTCGTCTACTGAGAGAGGACAAACACCGGCTCGTTGCGAACGGCGGCTAGAGAGGGAGATAGAGCACGGGGAGAGGGGGAAACGATGGCGGAGCTCACAGCGGTTGCGGAGGTGGCCTCGGCGTGCTCGGGGAAGCTCGGGAGGCGGTGAATCGTCGGCGACGATCTTCGGTGGTCGACGAGGGAAACAGCGGCGGTGGCGGCGTTGCAGCGCGTCCGGGGCCTCGTGGATCGTCGAGGAGGTCGGGGACGTCGAGACGGAGCTCGCAGGCACGGCGAGGGGTCGGGGGGAGGCGCTGGACGCGGTGGTGCTCATCGGCGGCTGCGGGTGTTTTCGGTGGTGCCGCGCGGAGAGAGCAGAGGAAGGGGGAAGGGGTCCAGAGAGGGAGGGGAGAGGTGCAGAAGGGTCGAGGCGGTCCAGGGCGGCGGAGCGGGTCGAGGGGAGCAGCTGCGTGGCTAGCAGGAGGTGGCCGCGGCTCGGCTGTGCGCGCACCACGTGCAACGCCAGTAGGCGCGGGGAAGACGACGCGCGAGGAGATGGGCTGGGCCGGCCAGCTGGGCTGCACGGGTGAGGCCAGGTACTAACTCTCTCTCTCGTTTATTTTCATTTTCTATTTTCTGTAATTGTGTTTGGCTTTAATAAAAATGCCAGGGCGTTTCCAAAAATCATGAAACTGCTCAATGTCACTGTTTGGAATATTTCCAACAGCAAACATTTCAGTTTGTGATTATTTAAGCATTTAAAATATTATTTAGCAATTAAATGCCCAAAGTCAAATACAATATGATTTAATTCAAAAATCCAGAATGACCTAGAAAAATGTGCACCATTTTTGGGAGAGGTTCTAGACCAATCCGAAAATAATGAACTTTTCTGAAGAGCATTTTGGGTTCATTGAGAATATTTTTATTTGAACCTAGTTGATTTGATCTGGTGCTAGGGTTTGAGCAATCCCCATTTCAACTTAAGAGAAATTTAAACATGATGCATGGATGCAATGCCACTAGATACAAGCAAACTCTAGGGCTGTGACAATCTCCTCCTCCTCATAATGCCTAATGGGTATCTGAAAATGTTCAGCAAGATGTGCAGCATAGATACCTCCAAATATGGGGCCTTTTGTATGATTCAGGGCTAGCCGTTTAGCAACGACAGCACCCATACTAAAAGTATTGTCCCCCAGCAAAGCATGTTGAAGAATAATAATATTTGGAATGCTCAAATTTCCACTATTTCCACGACCAATCAAGCATCTCCTAGCAAATATGGCAAAGTAGCGTAAAACAGGAAAGTGTATGCTAGAGACTTTTGCCTCAGAGCCCTTCTTCGGCTCTTCTACAACAATAGTTTTAACGAAGCCATCCACATCTTCACAATGGGGTTCCTCTAATTCTCCCTCATAAGGTATCCTACATACCGTGCAAAAATGATGTAAAGACATTTCTTTGAATTCATCATATAAATGAAATGATACTGCAGGCGGTGACTTCTTAGGATAATAATAAAAGTTTTGCACGAAAGTATTGGTAAGTAAGAGATACTGATCGATTCGGTCGTTCATGAAACCGGTGAGGCCTGCAGTCCCGATTAAAGCATAAAAGTCTTCATGAATTCCGGCTTCTTTCAAGAAATCCTCACACGGCCATTCACATGACCGTACTTCCGCTAAGCGAGGAAGATTATACTTGGGTTTTTTCCTTCTCTTTGTCTTGTTTTTCCTTAGAGCTTTGGCTAGAAGAGCCTTTAAAGAGCCTCCATAACATTTTTCTGAAAATTTGTGAAATTTCAATAACTTCAAAATAAAAGTGAATAAAACTAAACAAGATTGGTAGCAACTACTCCTACAAGTGCCTAGGGCCTATATCATGCATTGGAATTGCTTGGGACCTCAAAAATTTAACATGCAAGCTCAAGAACATGGTCACCTATGCAGCAAAAATTTGCAATGAATAAAGCACTAGAACAAAAACTAATTGGACCAATGGAGGAGTCACATACCAAGCAACAATCTCCCAAAGCAATTTTGTGAATGGAGCTTTGAGCTAAGAGATCGAAAATCGCATCAAAATGAGCTAGAACACGGGCTTGAGCTGGATGGGGATTTTTTTGGGTAGAAGATGAAGTGTGTGGGTGCTGGCATAAGTGGAGGGGAGCCACCGGGGGCCCACGACACAGGGGGCGCGCCCTACAGGGGGGTGCGCGCCTTCCTCTCTCGTGGCCTGGTGCTTGGCCCTCCTGCAGTGTTTTCAGTGTCTAAAATCCTCAAATATTCCAGAAAAAATCATACTAAATTTGCAGGGCATTTGGAGCACTTTTATTTTCGGACTATTTTTTAATGCACAGATAATTCAGAAAACAAACGGATAATACTGTTTTTACTTTATTTATTCTAAGTAATAGAAAGTAAAAAGAGGGTACAGAAGGTTGTGCCTTCTAGTTTCATCCATCTCGTGATCATCAAAATGAACCCACTAACAAGGTTGATCAAGTCTTGTTAACAAACTCATTCCGAATAACATGGAACCGGAGAAATTTCGAATAACACTAAGTTACCTCAACGGGGATATGAAAATCCCCAACAATAAGAATATCATGCTTTTTCTTGACAGTAGGGAGAGGAAATTCTAAACCTCCAAAAATGATAGTTGGAACCTTTTCAATAGAATTGATGCTATGAACTTGAGATTGTTTCCTCGAAAAGTGTACCATATGCTCATTACCATTAACATGAAAAGTGACATTGCCTTTGTTGCAATCAATAACAGCCCTTGCAGTATTAAGAAAAGGTCTACCAAGGATAATAGACATACTATCATCCTCGGGAATATCAAGAATAACAAAGTCCGTTAAGATAGTGACATTTGCAACCACAACAGGCACATCCTCACAAATACCGACAGGTATAGCAGTTGATTTATCAGCCATTTGCAAAGATATTTTAGTAGGTGTCAACTTATTCAATTCAAGTCTATGATATAAAGAGAGAGGCATAACACTAACACCGGCTCCAAGATCACATAAAGCAATTCTAACATAATTTCTTTTAATAGAGCATGGTATAGTTAGAACACCCGGATCTCCAAGTTGGAACACCCGGATCTCCAAGCATGGTGGAAATTTCAGCTTCTGGTATCTTTCTTTTATTTGTAATGATATCCTTCATATACTTAGCATAAGGATTTACTTTAAGCATATCAGTTAAGTACATATGTAAGAAAATAGGTCTAATCATTTCAGCAAAGCACTCAAAATCCTCATCATCCTTTGACTTGGATGGTTTAGGAGGAAAGGGCATGGGTTTCGGAACCCATGGTTCTCTTTCTTTACCGTTCTTCCTAGCAACAAAATCTCTCTTATCATAACGTTGATTCTTTGATTGTGGGTTATCAAGATCAACAGGAGGTTCAATCTCTACATCATTGTTTTTGCTAGGTTGAGCATCAACATGAACATTATCGTTAACATTATCACTAGGTTCATGTTCATCACCTGATTGTGTTTCAGCATCAGAGATAGAAATATCATTAGGATTCTCAGGTGTGTCTACGGTAGGTTCACTAGAAGCATGCAAAGTCCTATCATTTTTCTTGTCTAGCCATAAAGTCATCAAATTCATCTAAGCATGGGCTATGAAATTTAGTAGAGGGTATTTCAAATTTATCATATCTATAGAGAGAATTTACCTTTACTACCTGTGTCGGGTTATCAAGACAATGTGGTTCTTCGGGCGGTAAATTAAGACCATGTATTTCTTCAATAGGAGGTAAATTCTTAACATCTTCAGCTTTAATACCTTTTTATTTCATTGATTTCTTTGCCTCTTGCATATCTTCAGGACTGAGAAATAAAACACCTCTCTTCTTCAGAGTGGGTTTAGGAATAGGCTCAGGAGTTGGCTCAATTGGTTCAGGAATTACTTCAGGAATTGGCTCGGGAAGAGATCAATTATTTTCATTAGTCAACATATTATTCAATAATATTTCAGCTTCATCGACTGTTCTTTCCCTGAAAACACAACCAGCACAACTATCCAAGTAGTCCTTGGAAGCATCAGTTAGTCCATTATAAAAGATATCAAGTATTTCATTTTTCTTAAGAGGATGATCAGGTAAAGCATTAAGTAACCGTAGAAGCCTTCCCCAAGCTTGTGGGAGACTCTCTTCTTTGATTTGCACACAATTATATATTTCCCGCAAGGCAACTTGTTTCTTATGAGCAGGGAAATATTTAGAAGAGAAGTAATAAATCAAATCCCGGGGACTACGCACACAACCAGGAGCAAGAGAATTATACCAAGTCTTAGCATCACCCTTTAATGAGAACGGAAATATCTTAAGGATATATAAATAGCGAGACTTCTCATCATGAGTAAATAGGGTGGCTATATCATTCAACTTGGTAAGATGTGCCACAACAGTTTCAGATTCAAGGCCATAAAAAGGATCAGATTCAACTAAAGTAATAATATCAGGATCAACAGAGAATTCATAATCCTTATGAGTAACACAGATAGGTGAAGTAGCAAAAGCAGGATCGAGTTTCATTCTAGCATTAAGAGACTGCTGCTTCCATTTAGCTAATAATTTCTTAAGATCATTTCTGTCATTGCAAGCAAGAATTTCCATAGCAGTTGTTTCATTCATAACATAACCCTTAGGAACAACAGGTAATACATAATCATTGGGGGAACCTTCATCATCACTATCATCAGTAATAGGTTCTTCAATATTTTCATTCCCCCTAACTCTAGCAAGTTGTTCATCTAGAAATTCACCTAATGGCAAAGTAGTATCAAGCACAGAAGTAGTTTCATCATGCATAGCAGAAGTGGCATCATCAATAACATGCGACATATCAGAATCCATAGCAGTAGTAGGTTTAGGTGTCGCAAGCCTACTAATAACGGAAGGAGAATCTAGTGCAGAGCTAGATGGCAGTTCCTTACCTCCCCTCGTAATTGAGGGCAAAATAGTAGTTCGATCGTCTTTCAAGTTCTTGATCAACAGATATAAATCCCAAGTGACTCAGAGAATAGAGCTATGCTCCCCGGCAACGGCGCCAGAAATTAGTCTTGATAACCCACAAGTATAGGGGATCGCAACAGCTTTGGAGGGTAGAGTATCCAACCCAAATTTATTGATTCGACACAAGGGGAGCCAAAGAATATTCTTGAGTATTAGCAGTTGAGTTATCAGTTCAACCACACCTGGATAACTTAGTATCTGCAGCAAAGTGTTTAGTAGCAAAAGTGGTATGATAATGAAGGTAGCGGTAGCAAAAGTAAAGATAAATGTTTTTGGGGTTTTGTAGTAGTTGTAACAGTAGCAACGGAAAAGTAAATAAGCGAAGAACAATATATGAAAAGCTTGTAGGCAATGGATCAGTGATGGATAATTATGCCGGATGCGATTCCTCACGCAATAGTTATAACATAGGGTGATATAGTACTAGCTCCAATTCATCAATGTAATGTAGGCATGTATTTCGTAAATAGTCATACGTGCTTACGGAAAAGAACTTGTATGACGTCTTTTCTCCTACCCTCCTGTTGCAGCGGGGTCCTTACAGAAACTAAGGGATATTAAGGCCTCCTTTTAATAGAGGACCGGACCAAAGCATTAACACATAGTGAATACATGAACTCCTCAAACTACGGTCATCACCAAGAAGTATCCCGATTATTGTCACTTCGGGGTTGTCGGATCATAACACATAATAGGTGACTATAGACTTGCAAGATAGGATCAAGAACACACATATATTCATGAAAACATAATAGGTTCAGATCTGAAATCATGGCACTCGGGCCCTAGTGACAAGCATTAAGCATAGCAAAGTCATAACAACATCAATCTCAGAACATAGTGGATACTAGGGATCAAGCCCTCACAAAACTAACTTGATTACATGGTAAATCTCATCCAACCCATCACCGTCTAGCAAGCCTACGATGGAATTACTCATGCACGGCGGTGAGCATCATGAAATTGGTGATGGAGGATGGTTGATGATGACGACGGCGACGAATCCCCCTCTCCGGAGCCCCGAACGGACTCCAGATCAGCCCTCCCGAGAGAGATTAGGGCTTGGCGGTGGCTCCGTGTCGTAAAACGCAATGAAACTTTCTCTCCGATTTTTTCTCCCCGAGACGGAATATATGGAGTTGGAGTTGAGGTCGGAGGAGGTCTAGGGGGCCCACGAGATAGGGGGCCGCACCCTAGGGGGGCGCCCCCTGTCTCGTGGACAGGCCGTGGGCCCCCTGGCATTAATTCTTTCGCCAAACATTCTTAATAAATCTGAAAAGTGCCTCCGTGGATTTCCAGGACATTCCGAGAACTTTTCTTTTCTACACATAAAACAACATCATGGCAGTTCTGCTGAAAACAGCATCAGTCCGGGTTAGTTTCATTCAAATCATGCAAGTTAGAGTCCAAAACAAGGGAAAAAGTGTTTGGAAAAGTAGATACGTTGGAGACGTATCACAGCCCCACCGACTGGAGGAGAAGAAACCCTAGATACTAAACCAATAAACAATTTCTTTTAATTCCTTGCTTTTACTTTCTTGCTGTGATTAAATCCGCATACTTGTATTTTTAAGCCTTGTAACTAGCAAAACTAATGAGCTTGAAAACCTCGTTAGTTTCATTGGTGGCCAAGGTAGTGTTGTATTGGCGTGTGTAGGTATTGATAATTGGTTGTGTAGTCAAACTCATGTTGGTTCGATGCTACTTATGAGTTGCGGTGGGATTTTCACCGAAGAGGAAGGGTGAAGCAATGTCATAGCGGATAGTATTTCCCTTGGTAGAGAACCAAGGTTTATCAAACCAATAGGAGATTCACACAAACAACCGTCGATAGTACCTACACACGTAAGAGCAAATACTTGCACCCAACAAGGGAAAGAGAGTTGTTAATCCCCTTGTACTCGTTAATTGCAAGGATTAAATATGACAGTAGTAGATAGATAAATTGCAAAGTAAAACAAGAGTAAATAAATTGCCTCAATGTATTTAGGGTTTTAGGTAATATGTTGAATGGACCTGGGGGCCATAGTTTTCACTAGAGGCATCTCTCTCAAGAACATAGCATATGGTGGGTAAGCAAATTACTGTTAGATAATTGATAGAAAAGCGCATTGTTATGGCGTTATTCATGGCATGATCAATACATAGGCATTACGTCCATGACAAGTAGACCAACTACTGCATGCATCTACTACTATTACTCCACTTCGAGAGCGCATCTATGCTTGCCTCTCTACGTATTAAGTTCATAACAAACATAGTACCGCTTGAAGTATTATGACATAATGTAGACAAAATAAAATCAAGAAATATGATTGAACCCTGTCGTTTTCCCCTTAGTAGCAACAATAAAAATACGTGCCTCGCTACCCCTTCTGTCACAAGGTGAGGACACCGCAAGATTAAACACATAGATCAAAAAGCATTACATAACTATAACAATCACACATAATAAAATTCAGAAAAGGCTCAATTACTTTCAGTGAATAATCTGATCATAAACCGACAATTCATCGGATCCCAACAAACACACTCCAAAAGAAGATTACATCGGATAGAAATCCAAGGAGAACATTGTATTAAAGATCAGAGAGAGAGAGAGAGAGAGAGAGAGAGAGATCTAGCTAATCATTGTGGACCCGTAGGTCTGAGGCTGATGTAGAAACCCTCCGTGAGCGATCCCCCCCCCCCCGACAGAGTATCGTCGAAGGCCTCCAAATGGGATCGCGGAAGAACAAAAGCTTGTGGCTGTGGAATAATTGTTTCAGGTCTCACTCTGGTGGTTTTCGGATTTTAGAAAAATTATAGAAGTGGAATTAGCACAAACGGAGCTACGAGGGGCCCACAAGCTCAGGTGCTGGGGGCGCGTCGTGTGAGCTTGTGGCCCACTCGTACATCTTTTGGCCTCCTCCTGAAGCTCCTAGTGTCCCTTCTGGTCCAGAAAAATCACTGTATAGTTTCATCGCGTTTGGACTTTCTTTGGTACTGTTTTCGTGAGAAACAATAAAATAGGCAAAAACAAGAATTGGCACTGGGCACAATGTTAATAGGTTAGTTCCCAAAAATGATATAAAATTGCATATAAAGCATATAAGATTGATAATATAATAGCATGAAACAATTAAAAATTATAGATACATTGGAGATGTATCATTTGACAAACCTTAAGGTCACTTGTGGGATTTGTTGCTTGCTACAAACCCTTGCACTTGATGGCCAACACCTTCCTAGTTGCTAGGAAGCATTAATGAAGGCACATCCACCTTCTATATGCCAAATTCCAATTTGTTTTTGACATAGTATCAACTCTACAAATCTGGGTGTTGTAAATCTCATACAATTAAGGAAATTGATCACACAAGGGTAAGTCTCCTCACCAAGTGTCTCTCCAGAAGTCAGTTTGTTTTCCATTATCAATCACCATTTTCCTATGTGAAAAGTAAATATTCTTGACCTTAAGCGAATCAATCTACATAGCAGAGTCACCCTGCTTGTGTTTCATCAGTGTAATTCCATTGTCAATCTTGTATTTGGACCTAAACAAGTTTTCCATGCTCCAATTTCCACCACCACTTATAGAGAAAGTCGATGTTAAAAAGATTCAAATTCTCTGCCCCTAAACCCCCTTTAAGTTTGGATTTACATATCAAGTGCCATTTCACCATATGATTTTTTATTTAGCCCACTATTCTGCCATAAGAACTTTCTCATGGACATATTCATTGCATCCAGCATTGTATCATGCAACAAAAACATGGGCATGTAATAGACATGAGTACTACTAAGAGTTGAAATCTGCCACCCGGGGATAGAGGGTTTCCTATCCAAACATCAAGACTTTTTCCCACATGTTCAATCAGAAAGCCCCGAAATTTAACATGCAACCTAGACCCACAAACAGACACACCAAGATGTTTAATGAGCCAAGCACCTAGTTGACAATTAAAGACCTCAGGATACATGATGTCTTTAGTACAGTCATCCAAAATCATCAGAATTTCACTTTTTAAGAAGTTAATCTTTAACCCACCTATGGCTTCAAATAGATACACCACCAGCTTCACATGCCCAACATGTTCCATGATGTCCTGAATGAAGATTACCGTATCATTTGCATACTGCAATATGGGCATATCTTTTGGAATTAGATGTGGAACCAAACCCACAATTCTATCAACATCCCATTCTTTAGCCATAATTCTATTAAACCTAACAACAACAAGATTAAACAGAAAGGGAGGCAGAGAATCACCTTTGCCTTACCCGTATGAAAGTACCAAATCAAGGACCAAGGAAATTATTGATTTTAACACTCGAGGTCCCTCCATGGACAACACTTAGTATCCATTTGCACTGAAACCTCAAGTATCTATAGTCAACTTTATCATATGCTTTCTCAAAGTTTAATTTCAACACAATGACATGCTGCTTTTTCTCATGGCCACATGAAGTATCATGACCCGTTCTATGATATTTTAGCCTTTGATAAAAGCAAACTGACAAGAAGCAATTAATTTTCTCATAGCATGATCTGTTCTAATGATAAGAGCTTTAGAGAAGATCTTAAAGAGTGTGTGAATTAAGCAAATAGGTGTATTCTTTTTACAGTATCAACGTAAATGATTTTAGGGAGAGTAGCAACAACTAACTAATTTTTTTTTCAAAACATGCCAACATATGATATAGTTTTGACGATCTCATTCCAATGAAGCCAACAATGAAAAAATATTGTCTTCCCGGCTATCGTTTGGATAGATAAAAAACTTATTAACTTTGATAGAATCTTGATGATGTAATGTTTGCATACATGTACGCCAAGGTATGCAGCTCCATCCTACCCTAAAAAATAGGGAAATTTTTGTTTTTGCCACTCTAGATTTTGCCAATTTTCCTTATGCCACTCTAGATTTTGACATTTCACTTTTGTCACTCTTCGTTTTTGACAATTATCACAATTGCCATTTTGCGGCAAAAGCAAAATAATTTTATTTCATTTTTGCCACTCTTAGCTTTTGATAATTATCACAATTGCCACTCCGAAAATTTTGCTTTTGCCACGCGAATGGCAATTGTGATAATTGTCAAAAACTAAGAGTGGCAAAAGTTAAATGTCAAAATCTAGAGTGGCATAAGGAAAATTGGCAAAACCTAGAGTGGCAAAAACAAAATTTCCCTAAACAATAAGGGCAATGCTACGCGTTGGTCGACTGATCTTTTAAAAGGATGCGTTGGGTCACGCTTCCGATCCAGCTGGTGGGTTTTGCAACATGGGTCATGTTGCACTCTTTCAATCCAGCTGGCGAGTTTTGCAGCACTAGTCTTATTGCACTCGGTCTGATCCACCTAACGAGGTTTGTAACATGGGTCATGTTGTTGTTTGATATTAACAACATGGTTGTGTTGCACTCCCAGCCTAGATGATGAGGTTTTCAACATTGGTCATGTTGCGCTCGAAGGATTGCAACATGGGTCATCTTGCACTCGAAGATTTGCATGAAAAATGCTTTGAAACATGAGCCATGTTGTGCTCGAGAGGATTGCAACATGGTCGACGTTACAATCTGCACTGATTTCAATTCATCCTACACATCGTTGATTAGTCCTGCAGAGGTTGTGTTGTTGTTGACGTCGATGACAAGCGGCAGAACGCTTGAGGTAGCAGCAACCGATGATGATGGCGTCGCTCGCCGCAACATCACACTCCATCGTCTCCCAAAACATTGCCGACCGCGTCATGAGCAATGCTTGTGGTAGATGCCACGCGTACAACGCCCCATAGTAGAGGTCCAATGAAGCAGCCTCGCCTCGTTGGTGGCGTGCTCTAAAGTAGTCGTGCCCTGCTCAGCTTGTAGCATCGGTGGCCTGGAGGAGTTTGCAATGGTGGCTGCTGCAACACTGGTTTTCTGGTGGAGTCGCGGCGTGGTGGCTGGAACATGTTGCGGTTGTGGTGTTTGGTGGTGGCATGCAGCACGGAACATGCCCCGACGGTGTGAATCAAGAAAAAGGGAAACATGGAAAGAAGAACGGACAAAATGATTGGAGCAGAGCTCTTACGTGGAGATAACGCACCAGAGAGATAAGGTGGTTGTGGACCCTCATAGGGACACACATTACTCAAGCAACGTGAAAGTGTGTTAAGTTGACTAGAGGGGGTGAATAGGCGATTTTTATAAATTCGTGACTGAGGAATTTCAGGGTGAAGAAATTCCTAAGTCACGAACAACTAGCAGCGGAATAAGTGCTCAAGTGTAAGCATAACAGAGTAACAACATAGTCATCCTGATGATATGAAAAACAAACATAGAGAACAAGGAGCGTAAACATAGGATAAGCAGGCTAAAGATAGTGTGACTGAAGAAATTGGATTGAGAAAATAGAGAAAGTCTCCAGTCAAAGTCTTCAAACAATAATGACCAGGTTCATCAACACATGAAAGAGTTAATGAAAGGGTTGAGGAAATAGAACCAGTAGGCTTGGTGAAGATAATGATTTGGTAGACCAGTTCCAACTGCTATGACAGTTGTACGTCTGGTTGGAGCGGCTGAGTATTTAAACTCGAGGACACATAGTCCTCATCATATTCTCCTTGAGCTAAGATCACATAGACTTCGTCCAACACTCGTGGTAAGTCTTCACATGTGACTTCCAAACCTTTACAGACTTGGTTACTTGGCGATCCACAATTCCTCCTGGATGCTCAGACCATGACGCCTAACCGTCTGGAGGATATACAGTCCTCAAAGGTAACAAGCATCGGTTCCACACAGGAACAATCTCTTCAGTGATGCTCAATCATTTTGGGTTTGTAGGTGTTTGGGTTTGGGATTTGGGTTTTCCTCACTTGATGATTTTCGCTCAAAGTCCTCGGAGGATGGGATGCTCTCAATTGACAAGTGTCAGTTTCTCTCGGAGCAGCCAACCAGCTAGTGGTTGTAGGGGGCGGCTATTTATAGCGTAGGGAGAAGCCCGACATGATAAGACATAAATGCCCTTCAATGATATGACCGTTAGGTGGTAGGATATTTTGGACAGCTGGCGCGTAGCACAACAACGGTCGGATTTGAAGTTCGAATTCCTCAGGGCTATCATGTTCCTCACTGTGTAGGCAATCTGCACTGGCGAATTCCTAACTCCTCAGTCAGAACAAATTCCTCAGAGACCAGAAGAACTTCATCTCTGTCACTGAAGAAATTTGACTGGACTGATATGAGATTTCCAATGGCTTCACTCGAAAGGATTGTGTAGGTGTAGGATTTTGAGATGAGCATCACTTGGAAACCAGTTTCCCTAGTATTACCTCGACCCCCTTTAATAGTACGGTGTTTCCTATGACTCAAGAAAGAGAAAATGAAACTATGAAAACAAAATTCTTCACGCTTCATAATCCTCGCATGAATATCCAAGTCTTCAAGGTCACACCAATTTCTTCACTTTGAAAGTCTTCAGCTGAAGACATTCATTTTTAGGGGTCGACATTCACTGTAAATATCAAACTCCTCATCGACTTATTGAGCCTGTGTACACTCACAAACATATCAGTCCCTTAACCTATAAGTCTTCAATACACCAAAATCACTAAGGGGCACTAGATGCACTTACAATCTCCCCCTTTTTGGTGATTGATGACAAATAGGTTAAGTTTTCAACGGGGATAAACATATTAATTGAAAGTGCTCAATATTGAGGAATTTGATTGCAAGATATAGAAGAACTCCCCCTAAAGATGTGCATAGTGAGGAATTTGATTTTGAAGCAATGCACATTTGAAGAGTAGAATCATGGAGATCTCCCCCTATATCTTGTAATTCATACTCGCATTTACATATTGAATGAAGAATTTGAAATGCATGATGAAATATGGTGACTGATGTAATTCAACATGCGTGCATGACATATATGAGGAAATAGCATGCAGAAAAGCAGAGCAAAAGTATCAGGTCACCATCGGACTTAAGTTTACAACTCGATCCAATAAACACTTCAGAAGAGCGAGAGTTGCAACTTAACAAAAAAAACGCCCATATAGATAGACCCGCTTGAAGACTAACTAAAATTCCCCCCACCCTTGTCATCACATGACCAAAAGGGACGAAAAGTGAGGACTAACGCCCCTAAAGAATATCATCACGAGGTTGATGGAGGAGCGCCAGCGTTGTTGGGGTCGGTTGTTGGAATAGGGCCTGCCGCAGTGTCGTCCAAATCTTCATTTTCATCAGTCTCGCATGATGAAGAAAACAAGCTGGCCACCAAAGAAGGAACTTCGACTTTCTTGAATTTCTTCGCCGGTTGCTTAGACCAGTTGAAGTTCTTCTTGAAGCCCATCTACTTAAGATCTTCTTCACCATAGAGATGAGAGTTGAGACAGAATAGCCCAGGTGCGATCAAATACTTCATGGAGGTAGTAATGGTTCTTCTTCACTAAATTGTGTGTAGAAGTCATGTTGTGAAGAATTGAACCAAACTGACGCTTGACCCATTTGTGGTTGTGATCGACCTTCTGATGAAGACTGAGGAGAAGCTCACGGTCAGTCATCACCCTTGGAGCTATGCCTTGAGGATTTTGCTTGGAAGCATTGGCGGCAGAGTCATAAGTGGCAGAGTCATCATTGGTGGAGTAGGATGTAGCTTTGCGGAACTGTCCATCCAATGGACGAGAATGCCTTCATCAATAACAGCAGTGGCCTTGCCCTTTTCATCAGCTGAGGAAAATGTCCGCTTGAGGGCTTCAATGGGGGGCAAGTAACTGCCATGGTTGAGTGTGTCAGCCTTGTAATTGATTGAAGACCTTGATCTGAGGAACCTCATAATCCAGGGAGCTTAAGGCTTTAATTTAAAAGGAGACAATGCAACATTTGCCATAGTCCAGTTGCTTCAGTCTGTTTTAACCTCAATGCCCATATACTTTCTTTGCACACTTGTTATCCCTCCTGGAATTTTGAAGCAGATTGAAAGGATTCAGAGACTGTGCCTTTGGAGAGGAAACTCTGATACTCCAAGACAATCCTTGGCAGCTTGGGATTTGGTTTGTTTACCAAAAAATAAAGGGGGTCTTGGTGTTCTCAATTTAAGGGTGCAGAATGAGGCATTACTTATGAAATTTTTGCACAAGTTTTATAATCATCATGACATTCCCTGGGTTAGTCTCATTTGGAATACATACTATGACTAGAAGAACGCCCGTGCATTGCAACGGGGCCACATTAACTTTAAGAGTTCAATATTATGACATTGGCGACCTTTTTTACCATCAAATCCTCACACACACTCTCTCTCCCCTCCCTCTTCCTCACTCTCTCTCCCTCTCTCTCTCTAACACACACACATAGCCTATTCTCCCCGCCAATAAGACTTACTCAATTGGCAATAATGTGTGGACTTGTGGTGAGCTTGACTGAACTAATGGATAGTGTGATATATTCCCCAATCATAATTTCAGAAATGGGAAGATTATGTAACACCTCAAGTCGTTAGCTACAGTGACCTCCCCCTAATGATGCCATGTCATCAGGCTTGCTAAGCCAAACCACCACTTGATAAAAATCAAAGCCCAATTCAAATTTAAAATAAAGTCAAATAAATTATTTCGTCAAACAGTAAAACTAAAATGTTCACCATATTCTATAAATTCCACTCATCTTTGACATGTTGAGCCCAACATTATTTGACCCAAAAATTAAATCTTGTCAAATTAATAAGAGGTCCAACAGTAGTTAAAATAACCAATTAAATATAAACCTAAATTTATGTATTTCCTTTTGGCCCTAAACTTTTTGTGCCACCTAAAAATATTGTGCTCGAATTGTGTGCATAGTTTCACAATTAACAAAATCCATTTAGTTGATATAAGAATAAATAGAAAACGGTGTTAAAAAGGAGAAACGGATTAGAATACATTAAAAACCAAATGGACGATGAAAAAGGGGATTCCCCCTACCCCTCGGGCCTTGCCACCGAATCGGCCCAGTGGTACAGTCCCCGCACGGTCGTCTTCTCCTGTTCCCCGAGCCCGTCGCTACAGAGTCGGGCTCCCGCCCGACCACCTCGCTGGCATCGAAAGGGAATGGATAAGGGTGACGCCCTGCTTCCCCTGCCCCCATGGCCTCACTCCTCCTCGACGCCCCCTCCCAGATCCACTTCCCCTTCTCGCTCGCTCGATCCCGGTGATCTGGACGAAGTCAGATGCCACGGCCACCATGACCGGCCCCGTCCACAAGGCCACTGCCCTCCCTGCTGGCTAGGAGCTTGTCGAGGAGCTCTGAATGCCTCCGCTACTTCGTCTGTGCCAACGAGATCAAGTCCGGCACCCCCAGATCGACGTCGTTGCCGTCTTCCACAACCTTCGGCCACCGCGACATTGCCGTTTGATCCGCGCCGCCCCGAGCTCCCCTGTCTTCCCCTAGGGTGCCATTGACACCGCTGTGATCTCCTCTTGCCTTTCCCCAGTTTCCCCTCTCGTTTGCTCTCATTGGGTATTTCGTCGTGGCCGAGAACCGCCATCTGCCATGGCCATTGCAGGGGTAGCCACTGAGCTCCTCGGATTGACCCCGTGGCACATGCCCACTCCTATGCGCGCCCATGCCCGAGCCTTCAGCTCTTCTTCCGCGCCCGCAGGGCCACTCCCTCTCTGGCTCTCCATGCCCACGCACGTGCCACACCATGTCTGTCGCGCCGCTGTTGCCATCACGCTCGCCACAGCCACTGCACCACTGTGCACCGCGTGACGCACACCCTGGCCACGCGTCACACTCTCGTTGGTTGCGCTCGCCCATCTACTGCCGCCTATCCCTTCGCTCGCCCCGCTGTCATGCCCCTGCCTCGCGCCTCCTCCTGTCGCGGCCATCTTCTGCTGGCCACATCTCTGCCCTCCATCGTCGGCCGCTCTCCTCGCCTGCTGCGTGCTTCTTCCTGCTGCTATGCGTTGCTCTATCACTGGTACGCTGTTGCGCCATGCCCTCGACACCGCCGTGGACAAACGTGGCGGATGGATTTTCAATGGAGTACGAGGAGGAGGTGGCGGAGAAGGTGTGGAGAGGCAAGAGGTCTAGGGTGGTGTCAGCTAGCTGTGGTGGAGGTGATTATGTGCGAAGGAGCCGGAGCGGAAGGAGAGGTCACAATTGGAAAGAATCGCAAAAAAATCATAACCCAGAGATCTCATTCTAAAAAAACGCTAATATCGATGGAGGGGTGATTTCCTTCAATAGGTGGAAAACATAGGAAATATTGGATGTTATCAAGGAAAGGTAAAAATTTAGGGAAGTTAGGATTTTGAACTGATTCCTATGCAAATGGGGTTTTATTGTTTGGTAACATGATATCAGTACCTGCCCGTTTGTGACGTGTCTGATTAGGAAAGTTTGCGAATGTTAAGAAACTATTTATTGGGAGGAAAGTTTGTGACATGTCTGTTATTTGTTTCCTAAAACAAATTTCACTAATGAGAGCGATTGATTTAGATAAGTTAGGGAAGTTAGATTCAAATCTATTATTTGTTTCTTAAAAATTTGTTATTTGTTACCTAAGACAAATTGAACCAATAAAAGGAATCGATTGATATGAATAATTTAAGGAAGTTAGATCCGTGATTTGTTATACGTTAGGAAAGTCCTGGTTGTAATAAAGAGTGGAGAGAAAAAAAACTGATGGACCAGGTTGGGAAGGGGTGGTGGAAGGAGAGACGAAAAAACCCAGCGAAAATAAATCGTGGAGACTATTCACCAACTGCTCCATTAGGAGTAGACATAGCTCTGTCCCTCATTCTACCAGCCTTTGTGGGTCCTTTTGGTGGCGTGATGTGTTTAAATTGGCTCACAAATACTGCTGGCTGGCTTCTCCAAGGTTGGGGGATGGCAGGTCTATTGTCTTTTGGACTGATAGTTGGGTGACTGAGCTTAAGGGCTCCTCCATCAGTGAAACTTTTCCGAGACTCTTTTCATTTGTTATTGATGGACAACTTTCTGTGTCTGATGTGTTTTCTCAGGATCTTTTGTCAGCTATGCATTTGCCTCTGTCTACACAGGCTTATACTGAGCTGGAATGCCTACAGCAAATGTTAGCTTCTTATGTTTGCACTTATGATCAAGACACATGGATTTGGCCTTTTAATAAGGGGTGTTTCAGAGCCAAATCTTTCTATGTGCATGAGCATCACCATATTGTGGCTGATCCTATTTTTCAATGGATTTGGAAATCTTCATGCACCCTGAAGATTAAAATGTTTGGATGGTTGTTGCTGAGGGATCGTTTAAATACCAGAGATATGTCACAGAGGAGGCATTGGCATGTGGAGGATCACTCTTGTGTGCTATGCCCATATATCATTCATGAGGACATTGCTCACCTGTTTTTTTCATGTAACTTCAGTGTGAGAGTTTGGGATTATCTGCAGATACATTGGGATCCTCATCCTGGGATGACCACTTATAACATGTCTGTAAAGGCTAGGAAGGATTTTGGGCATATTTTCTTCACTGAAGTGGTTTTTACAGCTGCTTGGAAAATTTGGATTCTAAGGAATGACAAGGTTTTCAGGAACGAGAGGCCTTCTTTCAGAGCCTGGAGACACAACTTTATTCATGACATAACCTTGCTATCCCATAGGATTAAATGTAAATACAGGGATAGCTTTCTGACTTGGATCTCTAATCTTCCATAGTTAGTTACCCATTTTTGGGTTGTAAGTATTTCTGTATTCCTTCTTCTCCTTTTTGTATTTAACTTGTACAGGACTTTGTTCTCCTTTGTTATTTCAAATAAAGAGCTGTGAGGCAGTTGCCTTGCAGTATATAGTCAAAAAAAAACATTTGCCATAGTCCTCATGAAGAAGTCATGGTAGTTTATTGGAATACCATGCATGATATTGAATAGCAGATTCTTCATGATGCCAATGACTTCTTCTGCATTAGAGTCATGGCCTTTGATAGGACTTAATGTCTTGGTCAAAATGCGATAGACAGTCCGTGGCACATATAGCAATTCCTTCACGAGGAACTTGGTTCTTGGGGCTTGTCCAGACTTCAACGGCTTCATCAACACTTGCATGTAGTGATCTGTGAGTTCAGATTCATGATACATAAGACGCGCACCTTCAAGGGGAGGACTGACAGGCAGGGAATGAAGCAATTCAGAGGCCGGTGCTTTGAAGTGAGTGTTCTCTGTCATCCAGTACAACACCCAAGAATTTATATCATCATAGTTTCCTGTGATGTGCAGCGTTGCATAGAACTGAAGAATCAGTTCTTCATTCCAATCACATATATTGGTGCAGAAGTTGAGCAGTCCAGCATCATGAAGAACAATGAGGACTGGCGTGAAGCACGACAGCGATTCCATATCCACATGAGGAATATGCTCATGATCAAAGATCTTGTCCTTATCGAATAGCAGTGAAGAATAGAAGTTTGCTTGGCTGGCAGTCCAGAAACGTTTCCTTCGAAGACGAGCCGAGTCATATGGGTTGTATTCTGTGAAGAACACATGCTCATGGACGAAGTCATCAACTTTGAACTTCGGCATCTTCGAGAATGGATTCTTCGGCTTGGGCTGATGGGTATCAGTCAACGTCTTCACAGCCTCATGAATCACAGTCTCAGGAGCCGCAGGCTGAGAAATTTCAGTCTCTTCTTCAGTAGCAGCCTAGGTCTCCTTTTCTTTAGCAGCTTTATCATCATCACTAGTGGTTGGAATTTCTTCAGGCATGGTAAGAAGAGGTGCTTGAGGTTCATCAGAGCCGGTGTGAATTTCTTCAGTCTGGACTGGGGACTGAGGAATCTGTTGCAGTGTGGTGAACATGGGGGAATTGGGTGATGACTTTCCCAATAGTCATCATTCAACACTGGAGTGGTGCACCCAATGTCCACATCTTCTTCTTCTCATCCATTTCTTCAACGCCTGCCTCTTCAGCCGTGAACTGAGGCATGGGCGATGATACCAGAGGAGTTTAAGTGACATTGTCAACTTCAATTTCTTCATCCATCTGCTCTTTCGAAGCAGCAGAAGGATCTTCTTCATCTGATTCACTTGGAATCACATGATCTTCACCAAAAGGAATGATTTCCTTTGATGGCATGCTTGAAATAGGAACAACATCAATTGGATTTGCAAATGAGCTAGTCAAAGTCTTCGCCTTCTTGGGAGCAGAAGACTCTGAGGAAGCAGATGCTTTCCTTTTCTTCAGCGCAGCTCGCTCTGCAGCCTTGGTTTTCTTCACTTCTAATGCAGAAGGAAGAATAGGACTTGGTGTTGGCATTTGTGCAGGAGGAGCAAAGGAAATTGGTGCAGTTTCTTCAGGCACAACTGATGCAGTTGTCCTGACTTATTCAAGTTCTTCAGGCGCAGCGTCGGATGCTTCAGCTAGCCTGTCTTGTACTTCAGGCGCAACACTAGAGGTTACACTGGCAATTTCTTCAGCAGCTGGAATAGCTTCATCAGTCCTGGTGCTTTCCGTTTAATCAGCAGTCTGATTTTCATCAGTGGTGCTCGCATGTTCTTCAGTAGGCTGTGCAGATGCTTCAGCTTGAGGATTTCAATGTGCGTTGGAGCAACATTTGGTGTAAATCCCTTTGCCATTTTGACGAATCTGACTTTGGCTCCCAGCCATTCTGCCTTGTAGGATTCAAATTCATCACAGAGTTTCTTGATCTCAGATTGTAGAGCGATAAGTTGTTCAGGCGATAGCGTTAGAATGTTGTCCTTCAGAAAGCGCTGTTTCTTGTACTGGGCTTTCTTCATAGACCTGGCTTTCTCAAATTTCCATTTTTCTTCAGAAATGAAAGCCGTCAACATATGACTTTGACCAGGTGTGAGGTTTAATTCTGGCAAGGGAGTATTTGGGTCCTTGTGCTAAAGGTCAATGAAGTCTAGGATCTTCTTCGGATCCAGCATGAGGGGCTGATAACCCACAAGTGTAGGGGATCCCAACAGCTTTCAAGGGTAAAGTATTCAACCCAAATTTATTGATTCAACAGAAGGGAAGCCAAAGAATATTATTGAGTATTAGCAGTTGAGTTGTCAATTCAACCACACCTAGATAACTTAGTATCTGCAGCAAAGTATTTAGTAGCAAAGTAGTATGATAATAAAGGTAACGATAGCAAAAGTAATATTTTTGGGTTTTGTAGTGATTGTAACAATAGCAACGGAAAAGTAAATAAGCGAAACACGAGATGTGAAAAGCTCGTAGGCAATGGATCAGTGATGGATAATTATGTCGGATGCGATTCCTCATGTAATAGCTATAACATAGGGTGACACAGAACTAGATCCAGTTCATCAATGTAATGTAGGAATGTATTTCGTATATAGTCATACGTGCTTATGGAAAAGAACTTGCATGACATCTTTTGTCGTACCCTCCGGTGGCAGCAGGGTCCTAGCGGAAACTAAGGGATATTAAGGCCTCCTTCTAATAGAGAACCGGAACAAAGCATTAACACATAGTGAATACATGAACTCCTCAAACCACGGTCATCACCGAGAAGTATCCTGATTATTCTCACTTCGGGATTGTCGGATCATAACACATAATAGGTGACTATAGACTTGCAATATAGGATCAACAACACACATATATTCATGAAAACATAATAGATCCAGATTTGAAATCATGGCACTCGGGCCCTAGTGACAAGCATTAAGCATAGCAAATTCATAGCAACATCAATCTCAGAACATAGTGGATACTAGGGATCAAACCCTAACAAAACTAACTTGATTACATGGTAAATCTCATCCAACCCGTCACCGTCCAGCAAGCCTACGATGGAATTACTCACGCACGGCGGTGAGCATCATGAAATTGGTGATGGAGGATGGTTGATGATGACGACGGCGATGAATCCCCCTCTCCGGAGCCCCGAATAGACTCCAGACCAGCCCTCCCGAGAGAGATTAGGGCTTGGCGGCAGCTCCGTATCGTAAAACGCGATGAAACTTTCTCTCTGATTTTTTTCTCTGCGAGACGGAATATATGGAGTTGGAGTTGAGGTCGGCGGAGCCTCAGGGGGCCCACGAGACAGGGGGCGCGCCCACCCCCTGGGCGCGCCCCCACCCTCGTGGACAGGGTGTGGGCCCCCTGGTCTTGATTCTTTCGCTAGTATTTTTTATATTTTCCAAAAAGTGCCTCCGTGGATTTTCAGGACATTCCGAGAACTTATGTTTTCTACACATAAAACAACATCATGGCAGTTCTGCTGAAAACAGCATCAGTCCGGGTTAGTTTCATTCAAATCATGCAAGTTAGAGTCCAAAACAAGGGCAAAAGTGTTTGGAAAAGTAAATACATTGGATACGTATCAACTCCCCCAAGCTTAAACCTTTGCTTGTCCTCAAGCACTTCAGTTGATAGACTGGAAGTGATAAAGAAAAACTTTTACAAACTCTGTTTGCTCTTGTTGTTGTAAACATGCAAAGCCATCATTCAGGTTTCAGCAAATATTATGAACTAACCATACTCACAATAACACTTTGGTCTCACAATTACTCATATCAATAGCATAATCAGCTAGCGAGCCATACTAACAAAACTCGGATGACAACACTTTCTCAAAACAATCATAACATGATATAACAAAATGGTATCTCGCTAGCCCTTTCTGAGACCGCAAAACATAAATGCAGAGCACCTCTAAAGATCAAGGACTGACTAAACATTGTAATTCATTGTAAAAGAGATCCAGTCGAGTCATACCCAATATAAACAAATAGTAATGAATGCAAATGATAGTGTGCTCTCCAGCGGGTGCTTTTTAATAAGAAGGGTGATGACTCAACATAAAAGTAAATAGATAGGCCATTCGCAGAGGGAAGTAGGGATTTGTAGAGGTGCGAGAGCTCGATTTTAAAATAGAAATTGAATAACATTTTGAGCGGCATACTTTCACTGTCAACACAACAACTATGAGATGGTTGTATCTTCCATACTACATGCATTATAGGCAGTTCCCAAACAGAATGGTAAAAATTTATACTCCCCCAACCACCAACAAGCATCAATCCATGGCTTGCTCGAAACAACGAGTGCCTCCAACTAACAATAGCCCTGGGGGAGTTTTGTTTAATTATTTTGATTTGCTTTGATCTTTTTGGATCATGGGACTGGGCATCCCGGTTATCGACCCTTTCTCGTGAATGAGGAGCGGAGTTCACTCCTCTTGAGAATAACCCACCTAGCATGGAAGATATAGGCAGCCCTAGTGTAATATGAGCTGCTCGAGCATACAAAACAGAATTTCATTTGAAGGTTTGGAGTTTGGCACATACAAATTTACTTGGAACGACAGGTAAATACCGCATATAGGAAGGTGTGGTGGACTCATATGGAACAACTTTGGGGTTTAAGGAGTTTGGATGCACAAGCAGTATTCCCGCTTAGTACAGGTGAAGGCTAGCAAAAGACTGGGAAGCGACCAACTGAGGGAGCGACAACAGTCATAAACATGCATTAAAATTAATTCACACTGACTACAAGCATGAGTAGGATATAATCCACCATGAACATAAATATCGTGAAGGCTATGTTGATTTGTTTCATCTACATGGGTGAACATGTGCCAAGTCGAGTTACTCAATTCATTCAGAGGAGGATACCATCCCATCATACCACATCATAATCATTCTAATAGCATGTTGGCACGCAAGGTAAACCATTATAACTCATAGCTAATCAAGCATGTCACAATCAACTATAATCTCTAAATGTCATTGCAAATATGTTTACTTCATAATAAGCTGAATCAGGAACGATGAACTCATCATATTTACAAAAACAAGAGAGGTTGAGTTCATACCAGCTTTTCTCATCTCAATAAGTCCATCATATATCGTCATTATTGCCTTTCACTTGCACGACCGAATGATGTGTATAATAATAATAGTGCACGTGCATTGGACTAAGCTGGAATCTGCAAGCATTCAACTCAAGAGAGAAGACAAAGTAATATGGGCTCTAAGTTAAATAAACAATCATGCATACGAGAGCCACTAAACATTTTCAATATGGTCTTCTACTCTCGACCCCCAAAGAAAAGAAAAGAAAAGAAAACTATTTACACGGGAAAGCTCCCAACAAGTAAAAGAAGAACGAGAAATCTTTTTGGGTTTTCATTTTAATTACTGCTACAAGCATGGAAATTAAACTAACTAATTTTTTTTGGTTTTTCTTAAGGTTTATTGAACACACAAGAAGAAAGCGAGAAAAAGAAAATTAAAATAGCATGGATAATACAATGAAAGAGTATGAGCACCGACGACTAGAATAGTGTGTGAACATGAATGTAAAGTCGGTGAGAAATACGTACTCCCCCAAGCTTAGGCTTTTGGCCTAAGTTGGTCTAATACCACGGACCGCTGCTACTCTCCCCGGTGTACTGGGAGGTGTAGTCAGGATTCCACTGGCTGGCCATCTCCGGATCCCACTAATAAGATGATGCACGATAAGGGTCCAGTGCAGGTTCCGGCTCAGGCTCAGGTTCTAGAGTGGATGCTTGGCCTCGATGAGTGTACACCGCTTCCGGTGTGACAAGAAAATTATCTGCAATCAAATCAAACAACAGAGGCGCAGGCAAAATAATAGTCTCATTGTGTTTCTTGTTAAATCTCAGGTTATACAAGAGCATCTTCTCTTTGTTGTCAATAATGAACTCATGTGCTACCATGCTCTTGTAATCTAAAATGTAAGGAGGCAATTTTGTCTCCTCCTTCTCATGGTGCCTGATAGGTATCTCAAAATGTCTAGCAAGATGTGAAGCATAGATACCTCCAAAAATGGGGCCTTTTGTACGATTCAGGCTTAGCTGTTTAGCAATGACGGCACCCATACTAAAACTATTATCTCCAAACAAGGCATGGTGAAGAATAATAATATCAGGAACATTGAAGTTTCCAGTGATAGTGTTAACAAAGCCATCCACATCTTTATGATGGGGTTCCTCTAATTTTCCCTCAAAGGGTATCCTACATACCGCGCAAAAATTACGTAAAGACATTTCCCTGAATTCATCATATAAATGAAATGATACTGAAGGCGGTGACTTCTTAGGATAATAATAAAAGTTTTGCACGAAAGTATTGGTAAGTAAGAGATACTGATCGATCCGGTCGTGGAGGAAATCGAAGAGGCCTGCATTCTCGATCAAAGAATAAAAATCTTCATGAATTCCAGCTTCTTTCAAGAAATTATCACATGGCCATTCACACGGCCGTACTTCCGCTATGCGAGGAAGATTATACTTGGCTTTTTCCTTCTCTTTAGCTTGTTTTTCCTGGGAGCCTTGGCTAGAAGAGCCCCTTAAAAGTCTCCTTAATATTTTCTGAAAAATTCTGAAATTTTAGTAACTTCAAAATAAAAGTGAATAAAACTAAACAAGATTGGTAGCAACTACTCCTACAAGTGCCTAGAGCCTATATCATGCATTAGAATTGCTTGGGACCTCATAAATTTAACATCCAAGCTCAAGAACATGGTCATCTATGCAGCAAAATTTTGCAATGAATAAAGCAGTAGAACAAAAACTAATTGGACCAATGGAGGAGTCACATACCAAGCAACAATATCCCAATGCAGTTTTTGTGAATGGAGCTTTGAGCAAGGAGATCGAAAATCGCAGCAAAACGAGCTAGAAATCGTGCTTGAGCTGGATGGGGATTTTTTTTGGAAGAAGATGGAGTGTGTGGGTGCTGGCATAAGTGGAGGGGGGCCACCAGGGGCCCACGAGACAGGGGGGCACACCCAGGGTAGGTGAGCGCGCCCTCCACTCTCGTGGCCTGGTGCTTGCCCCTCCTACAGTGATTTCAGTGCCTAAAATCCTCAAATATTCCATAAAAAATCATACTAAATTTGCAGGGCATTTGGAGCACTTTTATTTTCAGGATATTTTCTATTGCACGGATAATTCAGAAAACAGACAGATAATACTAATTTTTGCTTTATCTATTCTAAATAACAGAAAGTAAAAAGGGGGTACAAAAGGTTGTGCCTTCTAGTTTCATCCATCTCATGATCATCAAAATGAATCCACTAACAAGGTTGATCAAGTCTTGTTAACAAACTCATTCCGAATAACACGGAACCGAAGAAATTTCGAATAACACTAAGTTACCTCAACGGGGATAAGAATATCCCCAACAATAAGAATATCATACTTTTTCTTGACAGTAGGGAGAGGAAATTCAAAACCCCCAATAATGATAGTTGGAACTTTTCCAATAGAATTGATGCTATGAACTTGAGATTGTTTCCTTAGAAAGTGTACCGTATGCTCATTACCATTAACATGAAAAGTGACATTGCCTTTGTTGCAATCAATAACAGCCCTTGCAGTATTCAAAAAGGGTCTGCCAAGGATAATTGACATACTATCGTCCTCGGGAATATCAAGAATAACCAAGTCCATTAAGATAGTGACATTTGCAACCATTTGTAAAGATATTTCAGTAGGTGTCAACTTATTCAATTCAAGTCTATGATATAAAGAGAGAGGCATAACACTAACACCGTCTCCAAGATCACATAAAGCAGTTCTAACATAATTTCTTTTAATGGAGCATGGTATAGTTGGTACCCTGGGATCTCCAAGTTTCTTTGGTATTCCACCCTTAAAAGTGTAATTAGCAAGCATGGTGGAAATCTCAGCTTTCGGTATCTTTCTTTTGTTTGTAATGATATCCTTCATATATTTAGCATAAGGATTTACTTTGAGCATATCAGTTAAGCGCATGCATAAGAAAATAGGTCTAATCATTTCAGCAAAGCGCTCAGAATCCTCATCATCCTTTGTCTTGGATGGTTTAGGAGGAAAGGGCATGGGTTTCTGAACCCATGGTTCTCTTTCTCTACCGTGCTTCCTAGCAACAAAATCTCTCTTATCATAACATTGATTCTTTGATTGTGGGTTATCAAGATCAACAGTAGGTTCAATCTCTACTTCATTATTTTTGCTAGGTTGAGCATCAACATGAACATTATTATTAACATTATCACTAGGTTCATGTTCATCACCTGATTGTGTTTCAGCATCAGAGACAGAGATATCATTGGGATTCTTAGGTGTGTCTACAGTAGGTTCACTAGAAGCATGCAAAGTTCTATCGTTTTTCTTTTTCTTCTTTTTGGAAGAACCAGGTGCCTCTAAATTGTTTCTTTGAGAATCTTTCTCGATTCTCTTAGGGTGGCCTTCAGGATACAAAGGTTCCTGAGTCATTCTACCAGTTCTAGTAGCCACTCTAACAGCAAAGTCATTTTTATTATTTAATTCCTCAAGCAAATCATTTGAGCTTTAAGTACTTGCTCAGCTTGAATAGCAACCATAGAAGCATATTTGCTAACGAGTTTGAGTTCACCTTTAACTCTAGCCATAAAATCGCTCACACGTCCTATCTCGAAGGCATTATTCTTTAACTCTCTACCAACATAAGTATTAAAACTTTCTTGTCTAGCCATAAAGTCATCAAATTCATCTAAGCATGGGCTATGAAATTTAGTAGAGGGAATTTTAACTTTATCATATCTATAGAGAGAATTTACCTTTACTACCTGTGTCGGGTTATCAAGACAATGTGGTTCTTCGACAGCGGTATATTAAGACCATGTATTTCTTTAATAGGTGGTAAATTCTTAACATCTTCAGCTTTAATACCTTTTTCTTTCATTGATTTCTTTGCCTCTTGCATATCTTCAGGACTGAGAAATAAAACACCTCTCTTCTTCGGAGTGGGTTTAAGAATAGGCTCAGGAGTTGGCTCAATTGGTTCAGGAATTGCCTCCGGAATTGGCTCAGGAAGAGACCAATTATTTTCATTAGTCAACATATTATTCAATAGTAATTCAGCTTCATCGACTGTTCTTTCCCTGAAAACACAACCAGCACAACTATCCAAGTAGTCCTTGGAAGCATCAGTTAGTCCATTATAAAAGATATCAAGTATTTCATTTTTCTTGAGAGGATGATCAGGCAAAGCATTAAGTAACCGGAGAAGCCTCCCCCAAGCTTGTGGGAGACTCTCTTCTTTGATTTGCACAAAATTATATATTTCCCATAAGGCAGCTTGTTTCTTATGAGCAGGGAAATATTTAGCAGAGAAGTAATAAATCATATCCTGGGGACTACACACACAACCAGGAGCAAGAGAATTATACCAAGTCTTAGCATCACCCTTTAATGAGAACGGAAATATCTTAAGGATATAATAATAGCGAGATTTAGCATCATGAGTAAACAGGGTGGCTATATCATTCAACTTGGTAAGACGATGTGCCACAACAGTTTCAGATTCAAGGCCATAAAAAGGATCAGATTCAACTAAAGTAATAATATCAGGATCAACAGAGAATTCATAATCCTTATCAGTAACACAGATAGATGAAGTAGCAAAAGCAGGGTCAGGTTTCATTCTAGCATTAAGAGACTGCTGCTTCCATTTAGCTAATAGTTTCTTAAGATCATATCTATCTTTACAAGCAAAGATAGCTCTAGCAGCTTCCTCTTCCATAACATAACCCTTAGGAACAATAGGCAATTCATAATCATTAGGAGAACCTTCATCATCACTATCATCAATAATAGCTTCTTTAATAATTTCATTCTCTCTAGCCCTAGCAAGTTGTTCATCAAGAAATTCACCTAATGGCAAAGTAGTATCACGCATAGAAGTAGTTTCATCATAAGTATCATGCATAGCAGAAGTGGCATCATCAATAACATTGCGACATATCAGAATTCATAGCAGTAGCAGGTTTAGGTGTCGCAAGCTTACTCAAAACAGAAGGAGAATCTAGTGCAGAGCTAGATGGCAGTTCCTTACCTCCCCTCGTAGTTGAAGGATAAATCGTAGTTTACGCGCCTTTCAAGTTCTTCATAGTGATCAACAGATATAAATTCCAAGTGAATCAGAGAATAGAGCTATGCTCCCCGGCATCGTCGCCAGAAATTAGTCTTGATAACCCACAAGTGTAGGGGATCGCAACAACTTTCGAGGGTAAAGTATTCAACCCATATTTATTGATTCGACACAAGGGGAGCCAAAGAGTATTATTGAGTATTAGCAGTTGAGTTGTCAATTCAACCACACCTGGATAACTTAGTATCTGCAGCAAAGTATTAGTAGCAAAGTAGTATGATAATAAAGGTAACGATAGCAAAAGTAATATTGTGTTTTGTAGTGATTGTAACAATAGCAATGGAAAAGTAGATAAGCGAAACACAAGATGTGAAAAGCTCGTAGGCAATGGATCAATGATGGATAATTATGTCGGATGCGATTTCTCATGTAATAGCTATAACATAGGGTGACACAGAACTAGCTCCAGTTCATCAATGTAATGTAGGCATGTATTCCGTATATAGTCATACGCGCTTATGGAAAAGAACTTGCATGACATCTTTTGTCCTACCCTCCCGTGGCAGCGGGGTCCTAGCGAAACTAAGGGATATTAAGGCCTTTTTCTAATAGAGAACCGGATCAAAGCATTAACACATAGTGAATACATGAACTCCTCAAACTACGGTCATCACCGAGAAGTATCCTGATTATTGTCACTTCGGGGTTGTCGGATCATAACACATAATAGGTGACTATAGACTTGCAAGATAGGATCAAGAACACACATATATTCATGAAAACATAATAGGTTTAGATCTGAAATCATGGCACTCGGGCCCTAGTGACAAGCATTAAGCATAGCAAAGTCATAGCAACATCAATCTCAGAACATAGTGGATACTAGGGATCAAACCCTAACAAAACTAACTTGATTACATGGTAAATCTCATCCAACCCATCACCTTCCAGCAAGCCTACGATGGAATTACTCACGCACGGCGGTGAGCATCATGAAATTGGTGATGGAGGATGGTTGATGATGACGACGGCGACGAATCCCCCTCTCCGGAGCCCCGAACGGACTCCAGATCAGCCCTCCCAAGAGAGATTTGGGCTTGGCGGCGGCTCTATATCGTAAAACGCGATGAAACTTTCTCTCTGATTTTTTTCTCCGCGAGACGGAATATATGGAGTTGGAGTTGAGGTCGGCGGAGCCTCAGGGGGCCCACGAGACAGGGGGCGTGCCCTAGGGGGTGGGCGCACCCCCACCCTCGTGGACAGGGTGTGGGCCCCCTGGTCTTGATTCTTTCGCCAGTATTTTTTATATTTTCCAAAAAGTGCCTCCGTGGATTTTCAGGACATTCCGAGATCTTTTGTTTTCTACACATAAAACAACATCATGGTAGTTCTGCTGAAAACAGCGTCAGCCCGGGTTAATTTCATTCAAATCATGCAAGTTAGAGTCCAAAACAAGGGCAAAAGTATTAGGAAAGGTAGATACGTTGGAGACGTATTTGGGGGACAGCACTGCCCTTGGCTCTAGCGTCCCTTTGTTGTCTATCTCTGATGATATTGGCTAATTCTTCATCATCAGCTTCGTCACCTGACGGCACTTGGAAGGCAACTTGCTTTTTGTGAGCACCTGGTCTGGTGCCTCGTCCAGCAGTGGCCTTAGTCTTTAGCAAAGTGGGGCCTGTTGAAGACTGAGGAGGAGCTGAAGAACTTGCGGATGCTCCCGAGGCAATTGAGATGTCTGTGGTCCTTTGGCAAGAGGCGAGATGCACAGGTGCCGAGGACTTTGCTGGAGGAGCTGAGGGTTTTGCAACCTGAGGAACTAGAGCAGATTGAGGAATAGGTCGTGAGGGCACAGATGAGCTTGGCCATGAGGGAATTGCTGAGGAATGTGGTTTCCGAGTAGGCTTCTTAGGCATAGCCTTCTTTCTAGTGGAGGCCTCAGCAGCGGCAGCAGCTGAGTCTTTGTTGAATTTCCTCACTACTTCTTTGGCATGTTTGGCCAACTTGGCTTGCCGCTTGGCCCATTCATCAGCATAGTCTTCACCGCGCTTGATGCTAGTGGTATCAGCAATTTGGCCAGGTGCCAATGGAGGTCTTGGGCAAGGAGGGTTTAGAGTGAATTTGTTCATGTACTTTGGAGTGACATATCTGTATTCCCTCCATTCCCATGCCCATCTTCGTTCAATTTTCTGAATGCGCACCTTGCGCTCATCCTTCGTCTCCTTTCCATGAGTTGCCTCATCTGGTGTGCAATACCCTGCATATATGTCATCACGGATCTCAAAAGCAGTGTTGCCTTCTAGTTTCTTCCCTTCCTTCTGAGGTCTCTTGCCATCTACCATTTTCTTCAGCTGAGGATTTTGAACTATTGAGTTCTCTGAAGAAGTATGCAACTTTTCTTCGAGAAACGCTGCAAATGAGTTAAGTTGATGAGAACCTAGTGATTCAACAGCAGACATGTGTACTTGTGAACAGAGTATAGATGCGAAGAATTTGGAGAGGTCATATGCGTTCTTAGAAGTTTTTGCAAAACGGAACAAGTTTGAGGAAATTGACCAGATATGTCTTGAAGAATTTCACTAAGCGTTCTTTGACTTAGGTTCCAGAGTTGTATGGATTGTGAAATTCACACAATTGAGGAATCTTAAAGAAACGTCACTTAGAGAAATAGATCAAGAACAGATGATTGTGTGAGGTGTTTAGAGTGTGGAAGTTGAAGAATAAACACCTTTTGAAGATTTTATGGAAATCATCAGAATCAACAAAGGCAGTAAAAGTAACTTCTAATTACCCTTGACGAAGAACACGGCAAACTGAGAGTGTAGATTGGAAGTTCGTCAGTCCAGATCTTCCATGCCCTAACTTGGCAGAGGAAGACAGCTACGGCGGCGGTGGAGTGAAGATATCCGCGGCCGGTGCGAGTACGAGAGCGACGAGGTCGAGGCAGTGAAGCTCTTCCTCATCGGCGATGATGAAGGTAGCGGCGACTCTAGGGCTTGAGAGATCGAGCGAGGGGAGTGAGATCGAGAAGGGTAAATGCAGTCTAAGGAGGGTGAGGGGTATTTATAGCCGAGGTGAAAAACCGCTCGCCCGAGGAAAATGGACGAACGTGCCCCTGACCCTTCTCATCCTAGCGACATGTGTCACCCACGTACAGTGTGGTAGAGATCATGTGAGATCGTGGGTGATAACTCTTATCGTGGGATGTGTAACAGTTTGAGCGGCAAAAGCCAAAAATTCAGATAATAAAAAATTTATGTTTCGTTTGCAAATTCTTCAGCTGACAAGGACACAATGAAGTTTTTGAACGGGTTTCAAATAGAACGCACATGAAGAATTTGTGAACAGACTGGGTTGAGTCTAGCATAGAGGGGGAAGGGGTCCGATCACATTCACTTAGCAGAAAAGGCAACTTGAAGAATTAGAATAAGTGAATGTTGTTGAGGACATAAAACTCAAGTGTGTGTGTCTTTAGAGTAGCACTATTCTGATCCTGGGATCAGAATAGTTATTTGGATCACAATGCCCCCTATATAGAGCCGACAGGATGTTGCGAACTCCTGAGCCTCCCACCACCCGCGCGACCTAGAACTTCCACCACCCCGACCCCCCACTCTCCGGGAACTGCCTCCCCACCGCCGCCCACCGCATCCTGCAACGGGCGCCGCCTTGGCCACGTGCAGAGGCCACTCATCTCTTCCCGACCACGCCCCCAGGAGGAGGTCCTCCCGACCCCCCCGCCGCTGCAAGCCTGCCCTGAACCCCCCGCCAGATCTACTGCGTACCGCCCTCTCCGAAACCCTCGCCGAGTGCAACCTCCCCCGCCGCCGGCGTGCCTCCTTCCCGGTGCCGGTGCGCTTCCTCCCCAATCGTTGGCGCGCCTCCTCCCCACTGCCGGTGCTTCCTCCTTCATTGTGACCCCATCACCCCCTTCCTTCTTCCTTGTGCCCAGCGCCCTCTGCCATCCTCGCATCATGCTATTGGCCCAACCCCCACTACCTCCCGACCATGTGCGCTGCTTCCCATCAAGAGCACCGACGTGCCGCGCCCTCCATCCGCCGACGCTGGGGACCCAACCGTAGACCTCGCCACCACAACCCCGTTGCTCCTTCGTCGACCAGGACCCCAGTTGCTGCTCGATTTATCCAACTTTGCTTGATTTCTCGTTGCTCTCCACCACAGCAGCGCTCAGGCCGTTCGCTGCTACCAAATCCGGCCGTTCAAGGATGCAGCACCAAGATGTTCAGCACCTCAGCCACCGGCGTCCTGACGGCCCCAATCCCTGTTGATGCACCAATCCCGTGCAACGCCTGTCCTCCTGGGCTTTGGCTGGTGCAGCTTCCAGCACCCATGCGGCTCCTGCGGCGTCCAACTACGACCGCCGTGCAGTCCAACATTGCCTTATACTGCAGGTTGTCCGTCGCTCGCGTGGAATAAGAGTGTGTGTGATGTGTGCGGTAGTGCGTGCTACCTGCATCTGTAGTTTAGGGATGCAGACAATGAGGCAAAGTATTCTTTCTGAAAGGATTATGGGTTGTTCACATGAAAAGAACTCTTGAATGGATGTAAATTCCTGCCCAGCAGTGATTAGACCTCTAAAATCAGTAATTTCTTACAATGTCAGTCCCTTCAAGAAGTTGAAAAGTGTTATTCTGGGGAGGACAAGTAAGTCCTATTGGAACGGGCTGTGGATGGTTGAGGAACGTGAGATCCAAGCGGAGTGAGGTTTGCTCCATTAAGATTTGGCAAAACAGCCATAGCAAAGGATTTCCTTTTCCTCACTGTTGTCCATGAGAGTTGTTCTTCTCGCTCCAAATTCAGATCATAATGTAAAAACACTGATGATTGCTTCTGTACGGGGACTTGGTGGCCCTGATACGCATGAGCTGCTGTCACAGAATGATTGGAAGGTCAGATGCAAAAACCAATGAAGTTCAAAGATAACATACGGGAATAAAAAAACAAGAGACCTCTGCAATAAATACTCCCTTCGTTCTAAAATAGATGACTCAACTTTGTACTAAAGTTAGTAGAAAGTTGAGTTAGCTATTTTGGAATGGAGGGAGTAGTATTTAACAACAGTTCTGCTGCATAAATAAAGAATAGAAAAACACTGAAAGTGTGTTATTCCCGTATGCATACTTGCATAAATAAAGAACAGACAAACACTGAAAGTGTGTGTGCGTTGCAGGCAGAATGCTAGGTCGCTGAGTACTAGTTGTATTCTTTTTTGGGAATTGAGAGTACTAGTTCAACGCGTGGTGAGGTATGTACTAAGTTGGGACATATACGGTAGAAGGAGTTTTTGTTTTCCTTTATTTCCTTTTCTCAGGGAACTAGTGCTCCCTGGATCCAGCGTCATCTGAGGTGCGACACCATCCTGGGAAGGTCGCGGGCAGCACAGGTCGCGGGCACACCCTGGGCAGGTCATGAGCACTTCATGGAAATCCCCTGCCCAGGTTCATCATCCTCGCCGGAAGCTGTTCTCTTCGACCTCCTGCAATGATGTTGGTCGCTCCGCTGGAGCAAATAAAGGACCGCATGAATCTCCTTTCCATCCCCTCTCTACTTATTCTGAAAATGAATCTATGTTTGGCAGCGATGACATTGTCGCTATGAACAGATAAATTAGGTTTTAAGTCATCACAAAAATTTAGTTTTGCTGTCCAATGCGAGTCCAGGTTGAAGTTTGATGCATTGTACGTGATTGTTGTAAATTATATCCTATCTAAATGCATAACACTTCCTGTCCGATTGTACGTAATTGTGCAGTCCAATGTGACTCTAGTTTGAAGATTGTAGTAATTAAAAAACAATGTATAGTCTGTGAGGTCGATTCCATCGCGAGCAACTGTGCACGGGAGTCGCACCCAAATCCCGTTATTCTGATCCTGTGGACAGATCAAATTAAAATAACAGATCAGTTGGATGCTCATTAAAAATTTGGATTTTTCTCGTTCATAAAAAAATAACAATTTTTTAAAAAGTTAGATTTTCCGCGTTTCTAAATAATAAGAGAGAAGGCCAACTCAAAATAACAGAGCAGTTCAAAAAAAGTATATAAAAATGGATTTAAAAAAACTAGAAATTTTGAAATAACCGAGAAGGTCAAAAAAACATAGAAATTCAAATTTGAAAACTCTAGAAGTTCAATTTGAAATAATCGAGAAGGTCGAAAAACCTAGAAGTTTAAATTTAAAAACCTAGAAAATTGTTTGCTTATTTAAAACCATATTTTTCTAAGAAGTTCAAAGTAAAAAAAGGAGAAGTTCGAACGTTAAAAAAACTTAGATGTTTTCTCATTACTAAATAATAAAATGAAGAAGTTAAAATTAAGAAACAAGGAAACTCTAAAAAAATTAAAAGACTTAGTAGTTCAAAAAATTATTTAAAGAAAGCATTTTCCATGTTTTCAAGAGAAATTAGAGGTTCAAATTTCACAAACATAGAGGTTCAATGTTTATTACAGAACCAAGAAAGTCAAATTAAATATACAAAGAAGTTCAACTTTTTAATAACAAAGGGGTTATATAAAAACCTAGAGGTTCAAATTTAAATAACCGAGAAGTTCAATTTTTAGCACAAAACCAAGATGATCAAGTTACAAAAAAAATCTAAATTAAGAAGTTCAAATTAAAAAAGACGAAGAAGTTCAATGCTTGTTGCAAACCCAAAGAAGGTAATAAAAAAAGCATCTCAAACAATTTTGTAAAAAAGATTTTCTCTGTTAAAATAAACCTAGAAGCTCAAATTTAAAAACGGAGCGGCTCGATGTCTATCAGAAAGTAGGATTTTTTTCCGTTACTAAAAAAAATAAAACTAGGAAGTCCAAATGAAAAAGATAGAGAAGTTCGATGATTATAGAAAACTCATATTTCCTCGTTATTAAAGAATGGAAACAAGAAGTTCGAAAATTAAATAACAAAAAGTTCAACTTTTAATAATAGAACGCTTCAAAATTACATAAAAAAACATTAAGAAATAAAACCAGGAAGTCCATATTAAAAAGATGGAGAAGTTCGATGATTATAGAAAAGTCAGATTTTCCTCGTTATTAAAGAATGGAAACAAGAAGTTCAAAAATAAAATAACAAGAAGTTCAACTATTAAAAATAGAGTGCTTCAAAATTCATAAAAAAGAGTAAGAAATCAGATTAAAAATTCATAAAAAAACTCAAATATTTTCACGTAACCGAGAGAAGATCAGGTTGATAACTCCAGAAGTTCATGTACTACATGGTGTGCATTTTGTATTAAAAAAGAACAAAAAGCAAAGGCTAAAAGTTTTGTTGTTATAAGTTCAAGTCTTTCGTCGGAGAAAGTTAAAAAAAATTATTGTGAGAGAGGTTTGTACAAAATAAATATCATTTGTGTAACACTGACGAATGGATGAGAAAATTACAAATGAAAATACGTCACAGAAGTTCAACTGAAAACAACAGCAGGTTCAACTACTACAGTGGATGAATTTCAGATGAAAAACAATTAAAATCATCGCGGGTATGAAAAAAGATCAATACGAGAAAGTTGCGTGTTCACAGCAGCTTTCTACTAGTATATCACTTGCTCAATTCCGGTGAGTGTTCTGGTGAGTGGATGGAGAGCTAGGGCAAAAAAGCACGTCAAAAACAGAGTGAAGTTCAAGTAGACATGCCGAGAAGTTCAGGTTCTTCACGCGGTCCATTTTCGATGAATCTGTTTCGCGATAAAAGCAGAATGAATGAGCCCGCCGTTTTTGAAATTACTTGAAAACGGCTACGAATCAGAGAAAACAATCAACATGAAAAAGTTTCGCATTTTTCGTAGCTTTCCAAGGGTATATTATTCGCCCCAATCCGACAAAGTTTGTAGAAATTATGGTAAAAATACGGTAAAAATACATTTTTACCCATTTTAAAAACTGACATAAAATTGTAAGGAATTGGGAGAAACAATACATATCAAAAAGTTTCGCATTACTCAAGCTTTATAACGCCATATCACTTACTGCATTCGGACGTGCGGCTAAAAAATTAGATCGAAAATTTGAACTCAGTGGAACTTGTACTGTTTTCTAAATTACTCTTAAACCGTTCAAAATTAGGAAAAACCTTCAACATGGAAAAGTAGCGCATTTTCATAAGCTTCCCGACGCCATATTACTTGCCTCAATTAGATTAACTGTTTAGAAATGGCATATTAGAAATGTTTTTCCAAATTACTCTTTAACCATAGGGAATTAGAGAAAACTTTCAATAGGTGAAAGGAGCGGTTTTGCAGCAGCTTTCCAACGCCATATTATTTGCCTCATTACGATAAACGGTTTAGAAATGTGATCGAAAATATGATTCACGTTTTTTGTGTGAAGAAAAAACGATTTTCAAAACTGCTCTTAAACTGTTTACATTTTGACAAAAAATTAAGTTGGGTCATGATACTGGTGTCCATAGCTTTCCAACGGTATATTGCAAGCCCCATTTGGACACTTTTTAGCTGAAGTTCAACCTTGTTCATGGGGAAGGTCAGACGCGTTACTCAGGAAGTTCATGTTATGATCAAAATATTAAATCTCTTCTCATCCAAGGACTTTGTCAAGATATCGGCCAGCTGGTCTTCAGTATTTGCGTGGTCGATGGAGATGTCGCCCTTCAACACATGGTCATGAAGAAAATGATGACGAATCTGGATGTGCTTTGTCTTTGAGTGCTGAACTGAGTTGTGAGCAATCTTGGTAGCACTCTCATTGTCGTGGTAGAGTGGCACATTCTTCACATTGATGCCATAGTCGTTGAGGGTTTGCTTCATCCATAGCAATTGAGCACAGCAGGATCCAGCAGCAATGTACTCAGCTTTAGCAATAGAGAGAGATACGCAGTTCTGCTTCTTCGAGGACCAACATACCAAGGATCGTCCAAGGAAATGACATGTGCCTAACGTTGACTTGCGGTCCACCCGATCACCAGCATAGTCAGAGTCATAATATCCAATGAGATCAAAGAAAGAGCCCTTGGGATACCATAATCCAAGTGTTGGAGTGTGAGCTAGATATCAAAGAATATGCTTCACAGCCTTATGGTGTGATTCCTTCGGTGTTGCTTGAAATCGGGCACACATGCAAACACTAAGCATAATATCCGGCCTAGATGCACATAGGTACAATAAAGAGCCAATCATGGAGTGGTGTACCTTTTGATCGAAGTCTTTACCATTTTCATCGGTGCATAGGTGGCCATTTGTGGGCATAGGGATTCTGACGCCTTTGCAATCTTGCATGCCGAATTTCCTCAACACATCCTTGAGGTTTTCTCCTGATATATGAATATGCCATTGTGTTGTTGACGAATTTGAAGACCTAATAAGAATTTCAACCCTCGCATCATAGACATTTGATATTCCTCACTCATCATATAGGCAAATTCGTCACTGTAATGTTGGTTAGTACAGCCAAAGATAATATCATCAACATATATTTGGCACACGAATAATTCATCATCATATTCTTTGGTGAAAAGAGTTGGGTCAAGTGAACCGGGTTTGAAGCCTTTCTTCATGAGGAATTCCTTTAGTGTGTCATACCATGCCCGAGGTGCTTTCTTGAGGCCATATAGGGCCTTGTTGAGTCTGTAGACGTGATCTGGAAATTTTGGATCATCAAAACCTGGTGGTTGAGCAACATATACTTCTTCCTCAAGCTTGCCATTGAGGAATGCACTTTTCACATCCATTTGATGTAAGATGATATTATGATGGTTAGCGTAAGCAAGCAATATGCGAATAGCTTCAAGTCTAGCAATAGGTGCAAAAGTTTCATCGAAATCAATTCCTTCAACCTGTGTGTAGCCTTGAGCTATGAGACGAGCCTTATTCCTCACCACAAGGCCATTTTCATCTTGTTTGTTGCATTAGATCCATTTGGTATCGATGATGTTGTGCTTGCGTGGGTCTGGTTGCTTGACAAGCTCCCACACATTGTTGAGCTCGAATTGATGCAATTCATCTTGCATGGCTTGAATCCACTCAGATTCCATGAATGCTTCATCAACTTTAGTGGGCTCTGTGATAGAGACAAACGCAAAATGCCCACAAAAGTTAGATAAGTGTGAAGCTTTTGAGCGTGTGAGAGGACCTGGTGCATTGATGTCGCTGATGATTTTCTCGATCTGCACTTCATTTGCAATGCGAGGATGTGCAGGTTGACGACTTTGCTTAGGCCCAACAATTTCTTCAGGACCATTTTCTTTAGCAACACCAGTGTGATTTTCTTCACGATCCGGAATGACTTCTTCAGCAGATTCTTCGGTAGGGATGATATCCTAAGTAGCTTTGAGTTTGATGGATTCCTCAGGTGACATTTCATCTAGCACGGGAGGTAGGTGCTCTCTTTGCGAGCCATTAGTTTCATCGAACCGCACATCTACAGTTTCAACAATCTTGTGATGATTGATGTTGAATACTCTGTAGGTGTGCGAGTCCTTTCCGTAACCAAGCATAAAACCCTCATGTGCTTTCGGTGCAAATTTAGAGTGATGGTGAGGATCTCTAATCCAGCATTTAGCACCGAAATCTTTGAAATAACTTACATTGGGTTTCTTGTCAGTGAGGAGTTCATATGAGGTCTTTTTGAAGAATTTGTGAAGATATACCATGTTGATGATGTGGCATGCAGTATCAATAGCTTCAGGCCAAAAGCGGTGTGTTGTCTTGTATTCATCAAGCATGGTGCGAGCCATCTCAACAAGAGTTATGTTCTTGCGCTCCATGACGCCATTCTGCTAAGGAGTATAGGGAGCAGATAACTCATGAGTAATACCAATATTCATCGAGACTAGTGTTCTTGAACTCAGTTCCATTATCACTCCTGATATGCTTGATGTTCACACCGAAGTTAGTAGAAGCTCTTAAGGAAAATCGTCTAAAGACTTCCTGCACTTCATTTTTGTAAGTGATGATATGCACCAATGTTTAACGAGAATAATCATCAACTATGACAAAGCCATATAATGATGCAGAACTAGAGAACGTGGCATAATGAGTAGGGCCAAAGAGATCCATATGAAGTAATTAAAAGGGATGAGAAGTGGTCATGATAGTCTTTGAGGGATGCTTTGCTCTGGTGATCTTTCTAGCCTCACAAGCTCCACAAAGATGATCTTTGAGGAATTTGACACCCTCGATGCCAATGACATGCTTCTTCATGAGTGTATGCAAGTTCCTCATCCCAGCATGACCAAGTCGTCGATGCCATAGCCAGCATTCTGAAGCTTTTGCAAGTAGACATGTGGCAGGCTGTGGTCCTGCAGAGAAATCAACAATATACAAGTCTCCTTCCCTAAAGCCTTCGAAGACTTTGGAATTGTCAGATTCCATTAGCACAATGCAACGATATTTGCCAAAGACGACAACCATATCAAGATCACAAAGCATTGAGGCAGACATGAGGTTGAATCCTAAGGACTCGACAAGCATGACTTTGTCCATGTGTCTATCCTTTGAGATCGCAACCTTACCTAGACACAATGCCTTGCTTTACCTTTGTTAGTGTAGGTGATATGCTTCAGATGAGATGGAGATAAATCAGTGTCCATCAATAAGTTCCTGTCACCGGTCATGTGATTTGTACATCCACTATCGAGGACCCACTTAGTAGCTTTAGGTTGTTCATCCTACAGATGAATTAGTGCAACTTACGAACCCATATACTTCATCAGTGAAGAATATGATATCAATTTCATCAACATTAACAGATATAGCAATATGAGGATGAGAGAAATGAGTGATTCATTTCTTCATGATTAGCTTGCGTCCATTCAAGCACATTCAGGTCTCCAACAAATTCTTCAGACAATTAAGTTCGTCTAGAGACCTGACCTTGCATAAGAGATTATTTCTTTTTCTTCACCACCCACATCTGGAGGGGTGGCAAAGAGTTCATCATTCTGCGAGCTCCATAAGAAAAAGATGGCATTGAAGCCACTGCACTTTGTTTCACAAAAGAGTGGTTAGGATAAGCATATGAATAAGCATAGAAATTCTTTGAGGACTTATGAACATAATGGTTTGAAGAATAATGCACATATTCATAGCCTTTAGACTTTCTGATGCGGAGCATCCCTCGACCATCACCATGGACGCCACACCACCACCGCAAGGACGGAGAGGACCATGGACAAGAGCTCGCGCACGCATCATCGAGGACAAGGTCAATTCTTTCCTCTTTGAGTTTCATTCGGAATCACCTATGAATCGGGTCCTACCTCAAGCGGGAATGTTGTGCATCACTAGGTACCGAGAAGAAGCACGTGAGGAAGCAAGGACAGAGGCACTTGCACCTGAAGAGAAGAAGGAGGAAGGAGACGTGAACGAGAAGGACAGAGAACGGGAGGACCTGGACACACCGGGTGCCCGGCCACCTTGGCCCCGGGTGCCCGGCCTCAACCTGGGCGCAGCCCCTGCCCACCCCGGGTGCCCGGCCAAGAGGGGCCCGGGTGCCCGACCCTTCCCTGGGCGCTGCCCCAGCCGCCCCTGGGTGCCCGGCCGGGAGCCCCGGGTGCCCGGCCCTCTGCCCAGCCGCCGCTTGGACATTACCCCGGGTGCCCGGCCTTTGGCGCCGGGTGCGCGGACACGCCTCCAGCCTCCACCCCGGGTGCCCGGCCACCTCAACCACCAGGCCGCAGCGCCGTGCCTGGCCCGGGTGCCCGGCCCTTCGGCCTCGGGTGCCCGGACCCCTCTGTATGCCTGCGTGCATTTTGGGGTCTTTGACCCTTGTACCCCTCTCCCCCTCATATTTCGTCCCTAGACTATATATAGCCCTCTCCTAGCTCATTTAGAGGATAGCAAAGTATTTTGATAGACAAAGAGAGAGCTTTGCTCATCTTCCTCCTCATGGAGATCATGACCTCCTAAGGGAGAAGATCCTCTTGTGGATGCCAAGCCCTCCTCTTGGAGAAGGATCCCTGAGGGAGTCCTGGACTAGGGGGTGTCCGGATAGCCGGACTATCATCATCGGCCGGACTCCGAGACTAGGAAGATACAAGATTGAAGACTTCGTCCCGTGTCCGGATGGGACTTTCCTTGGCATGGAAGGAAAGCTTGGCGATACGGATATGTAGATCTCCTACCATTGTAACCGACTCTGCGTAACCCTAGCCCTCTCCGGTGTCTATATAAACCGGAGGGTTTTAGTCCGTAGTACGAACAACCATTACAACAATCATACCATAGGCTAGCTTCTAGGGTTTAGCCTCCTTGATCTCGTGGTAGATCCACTCTTGTACTACCCATATCATCAATATCAATAAAGCAGGAGTAGGGTTTTAACTCCATCGAGAGGGCCCGAACTTGGGTAAAAACATCGTGTCCCTTGTCTCCTGTTTCCATCCACCTAGACGCACAGTTCGGGACCCCCTACCCGAGATCCGCCGGTTTTGACACCGACATTGGTGCTTTCATTGAGAGTTCCTCTATGCCGTCACCGATAGGAAGGATGCCTCTTCCCGTCTTTAAAGACGGTATCTTCGCCAAAGGAGCCTTGGCCGCCGGCCAAACTATCCGGCTGGGTGGTTTTCTCATGACCGCCTGTTCGGCCACCGCTTCGACGATGACCTCTCGGGTCATCAAAAGCAGTCTTCACGTCAACTCGGAATTCGCCGAGCAGCTGGATCCAATAGAGCTCTCATCCGTAAACGAGCTCTTGGATCGCATCGCCGCCCTGGGAGTCGCTACAGACTACAATCAGATTGGGCTTAAAACCGATCTGAGAGAGATTAACTCCCCCCAGATTACCCACCACGTTGCGGTGGTAGAGGAACAACGCGGCGACTCTTCTCCTATATTGAAAACTAGTCAAGTCCGGACTCCCGAACCCTCCATGCCGGATTCCCGCGGAGGGACGGACTTCGATCAAGCACTGAACCTAAAGTCAGGCATCGGACCGGACTCATTGGACAATGTCCAGCTTTCCAAGCTTCCAAATTCGGAAACTTTTCGGGCCTTGAGCCTCGAGATGGGTAGGGTTCCGGACTCAATTCTACCCACCCACCCAGACACATGCGATCTATCTCAAATCCGGCAAGAGCCCGCTGAAACAGTACATCATTACTGGGCCAGATTCCTCCTGGTTATGGACAGGATAAAGGACTGCCGAGAGGAAAACGCAATTTCTATTTTCTGCAATAGTTGCACGGACGAGGGAATCTTGAACGCCATCAGTCGCCGTGAAATTACACGCTTCTCCGACCTGGCGTCCATAGTACGAAAGTACTGTGCGATGGAGAGTTTCTGGAAAACCGAAACTAAGTTTTGGGACAATCCGGCCCCGAATACAACCGTAGTCCGTAACAAAAGGGTGCATCACACTCAGGCACCAGGTACAAAAACCAAAAAGCAAAAACCCCATAAAGGGCACGGAACCGTACTGGAGGGATGGCTCAGCGGACCCTGTAAAATTCACAGTACAGAAGGCGCCACTCCAACACATAGCCTTCGAGCATGTTGGATACTGCGGCAGGTGGCCAAAAGTGGCGAAGAGCTTCTAGCCCCGGAGAGCCACTCCAACAGTACCAGTACGGTGTCAACAGTCTTCGAGACTTTCGCATCAAATAATATGCGGAAACGAACAATCTGCAGCCTCGCCGAAGTCTACCAAGTAGCAACAACAAATCCATGGAGCGACACGGCCATCACCTTCAACGCCAGCGACGAACCTAAATTCCGAACAGCCCGAGCACCAGCTGCATTAGTCCTCAGTCCAATAGTGGACGACTTTCGCCTTACCAAGGTACTCATGGATGGCGGCAGCGGATTAAACCTCATCTACGAGGAAACTCTTCAAAAAATGGAAATAGACTGGAGTCGCATTGAGCGAAGCGGCACAACCTTTAGAGGAATAATCCCTCGCCGGGAAGCACGCTGCACAGGAAAAATCACACTAGATGTGGTGTTCGGCTCGCCGGACAATTACAGGTCCGAAGAGGTCACGTTCCAAGTGGCCCCGTTCAGCAGTGGATATCACGCTATATTAGGACGGGAGGCGTTCACAATTTTTCCAGCCATACCCCATTACGGGTACATGAAGCTTAAGATGCCCGGGCCCGGTGGAATAATCACTCTCGTTAGTGATCCGGACACAGCACTCCGCACTGAAAACAAGACAGCCGCATTAGCCCTGGAGGCACTATCCGAAGCCCTAGCTGCAGAGGAACTCACCGCGCTGCGCTCTACGGTGAATAGGGATGATGTGATACTCGATAAGAGATCCAAGTCCACCTCCTTTAAACCAGCTGATGAAATAGTCAAATTCCAGGTCCATCCAACGGACCCAACAAAGACGGCCTCCATCGGGGCACAGTTGAACCCTGATGTAGACGCCGCACTACGAGAATTCCTTCGGGAAAATTGGGACATCTTTGCCTGGCACCCGTCAGATATGCCAGGAATCCCACGCAGATTGGCAGAACACAGCCTAAACATCCTAAAAGGATTCAAGCCAGTCAAACAGGCTCTTCGGTGATTTTCCGAACCCAAAAGACAGGCAATGGGAGAAGAGCTAGCCAAACTACTGGAAGCCGGATTCATTAGAGACATCAAACATCCGGACTGGCTAGCAAACCTAGTAATGGTACCAAAGAAGGATAAATCCTGGCGCCTATGTGTCGACTTTAAAGACCTCAACAAGGCCTGCCCAAAGGATCCCTTCCCCCTTCCCCGCATCGACCAAATAATCGATGCTACTGCAAGGCACGATTCATTGTGCTTCCTTGACGCATACTCCGGCTACTGTCAAATTAAGATGGCGGAGGCAGACCAAGCCGCAACGGCATTCATTACTCCATATGGACCATTCTGCTTCAACACGATGCCCTACGGACTCAAAAACGCCGGCGCAACATATCAGCGCATGATTCAGACATGTCTGGCTACCCAGATCGGCAAAACAGTAGAGGCATACGTAGACGACGTAGTCGTCAAAACCAAACACGTCGAAACTCTAGTAGACGATTTGAGGCTCACATTCGACAACCTCCGAGCATATGACATCAAGCTGAATCCGGAAAAATGCGTTTTCGGCGTACCAGCCGGAAAGCTCCTGGGCTTCATTGTATCCAGTAGAGGAATTGAAGCAAACCCAGCCAAAATCCGAGCTCTGTCACAGCTGGATATTCCAAAAGATCTCAAACAAATACAAAAATTGACTGGATGCGTGGTGGCTCTAAGCCGCTTCATCTCCCGTTTGAGAGAAAAGGCATTGCCCCTCTATCGCCTCCTCAGGCGCACCGAACACTTTGAGTGGACGGATGCTGCCACTGCCGGACTCGAAGAAATAAAAGCCATATTGGCAACAAATCCGGTCCTGGCTGCGCCTAACCTGGGCGAACCAATGTTGTTATATATCACGGCAACACATCAAGTTGTAAGCGCGGTGCTCGTCGTTGAACGAGAAACAGAAGGGCATAAATTCCTTCTTCAAAAACCAGTGTACTATGTATCCACTGTCTTAACTCCCTGCAAGTCCCGTTACCCGCACTATCAAAAGATAGCGTAGGCGGTGTTCATGGCATCCCGGAAGCTCCGACACTTCTTTCAAGAGTGTTCAATAACAGTGGCCTCCGAAGTGCCCCTCAACGACATTATAAACAACAGCGACGCGACGGGCAGGATTGCAAAATGGGCCATCGAGCTCTTACCATTCGATATAACTTACAAACCTCGGCGAGCTATAAAGTCGCAAGTCTTGGCTGACTTTGTCACTGAATGGACTGAAGCCGAACTCCCTAAAGAGTACGGCGCATACTCCAATTGGATTATGCATTTCGACGGCTCCAAAATGTTGGCCGGCTTGGGGGCTGGTATCGTATTGACGTCCCCAACCGGGAACACAGTCCAATACGTGCTTCAGATAATGTACACGGACTCCAACAATGCAGCCGAATACGAGGCCCTCCTACATGGCCTCCGGATGGCAACCTCCATGGGCATTCAACGCCTAGAGGTGCGCGGGGATTCAAACCTTGCAATATCCCAAGTAAATGGAGACTTTGATGCCAAGGATCTGAAAATGGTAGCCTATCGTAATGCTGTCCTAAAAATGTCAGCTCGGTTCGAAGGACTCGAATTGCACAACCGGAGGGGGAACTTTACAAGAAAAGCACAACCGGAGTCCTTTAAAGGTGTATCTCCGAAGAGGAAGGGCGAAACCTTCTGGTTGAAATTCATGCCGGACTAGGCGGACACCACGCCCCACCCCGGGCCCTGGTAGGCAAGGCATTCCGTACAGGATTTTATTGGCCGACGGCCCGGGCAGATGCTCAGGACTTAGTCCAAAGATGCGTCGGTTGTCAGCTCTTTGCTAATCAAAGCCACATGCCACCCACCGCCCTCAAAACTATACCCATTACCTGGCCGTTCGCGGTCTGGGGGCTTGACATGGTTGGACCCCTTAAAGGGGGAGCCCACAAGCAAAAATACCTACTGGTCATGGTGGATAAGTTCACAAAGTGGATAGAGGCTAAGCCAGTTAAAACGGCAGAGTCCGGACCAGTGATAGACTTCATATCCGGGGTAGTACACCGTTACGGCGTCCCCCACAGCATCATTACCGATAACGGCACGAACTTCATGGCCGATGAGGTCAAACTCTGGTGCAAAAATATGGGCATTAAGCTCGACTACGCTTCAGTTTACCACCCTCAAACCAACGGTCAGGTGGAACGAGCAAATGGTCTAATAATGAGCGGCATCAAACCCAGGCTAGTGCGGTCCCTTACGGAATCCAATACGCACTGGGTAGAGGAGCTCGACTCCGTACTCTGGGGCTGCGGACCACGCCAAACCGTACTACCGGATTCACACCATTCTTTATGGTATACGGCGTAGAGGCAGTTTTGCCCTACGACATAATTCATGACTCACCTCGGGTGCACATGTACGAAGAAAGAGAAGCCGAGCTGGATCGGCAGGACAGCTTGGACACATTGGAGGAGGAACGCAACATGGCAAAGGCCCGTTCCGCATTCTATCAGCAGCAGACTAGAAGATATCAAAGCAGAGAAGTAAGGGCTAAAACTTACAATGTTGGCGAACTAGTTCTACGTCTGCCGGACAAGAAAAAGGACAAACTCAAGCCCAAATGGGAAGGTCCCTTCATCATCGACCAAGTCCTGACCGGCGGAGCATACCGTCTGCGGAATGCATCGGATAACCGACTAGAGCCGAACCCATGGAACGCAGCCCGCCTCCGAAGATTCTACGCCTAGCAACGCACTAAGAGTTCGTCTCCTTCCTCCACATTTTCACAATTCAGCTGTCTTTTGTTTCTCTCTCTTCTCCTACCTTTTTCATAAAAGCCCTTGAGGGCCTATTTGCGCATTGTTCGCACACACCTGATGTGCTACCCGCACTCATCATACCTGGGGGCTTCTCTAACAGAAGCTTGCTTATAAGGGCTTCATGCCCAGCACATGTGTCAAACTTCCACATGTACCTTTTATTCACCATTATATGCATCGATATGACTTAAGTTTTGGCCAAGCTGGGTTGCCTGGCTCCTGTGCTTACCCCTACGTTCCCAATTGTTCGGCTAGGAGGTAAAGGGAGCACCTCTACGATTGTTACTGCCGGGTCAGCCGGATGTGTACCTCAGACTGGGTGAAGTCGAAAGCTAGCGTTCTTAAGAGAATATTCGGTCGGTGACTTGAAAGACGATTTTTTAAATATTTTCCTATCTGCCCCCAGATGTTTTCCTGCTTTTTTAGCAAGTCCGGACATGCACTTTAGGGCATGCCTCCCAGGGAAAGGAACCCTTAACGGAACTATTCTCCCTGGAAGATGTTTCTTACTAACCATGTAATATAACATAACTAGTTGGGCACTTGTCTGATAAAGCACTAATGACCCCTACGCCTGGTCTCCATGCATGCCCCGGTTTTGTCATAACCGAGAAGGTATTCGGACACACTCTGGACTCTAGGGTCCCGAGGTAGAAGCGGAAAGGTCGGCAAAGACAAACGATCTACAATCCGGCTAGAAGGCGTTTTACATGTCATTTTAAATACATAGTCAAATTGACTGACTGTACTCCTCCTCAATCCCGTCTAACAGGCTGTCTAATTTACAGTCCCGTTGGGAATACTTAGCAGCCAACTCTACTTGGCCGTACACTAAGCTCACAGGGATCTCCTTCCCATCGGGCCCCACAGGTCCGACCTCGGCCATGTGGTTTGGATCCGCCTTCTTGTACCGCATCTTCACCATGGCCCAGGCCTCCCTGGCACCTTGACGGCAGGCCGATATCTTCCATAAGCGGAAGCACTGCCGTGCTCCCTGAATCTTCTCTGCAAGCTCTCCAAGGCCCTCGGGTAGGGAGACGGATGGCCATAGGGCCTGGACGACGCCACTCATTGCCTGCCGAACACGTTCGAGCAGTTGCACCAGCTCGGGAAGTTGGTCACCCATCGAAACGGGCATTTCCTCCGCAGGGCGACCTGTGAGCGCACCTACAAGACATACTTCTGCCAATAGGCTTCCTCGCCGAACTCTTCTTTTCAAAAGAATTCGCTCAAGCACTTACCATAGATGCCGCGACGAAGCCGCTGATTCTCCTTCACGGAGCCAGACAGCTCGTCCCGAACACCTTTCAGCTCTTCCCCAAGCTGGGTGTGGGCATCCTGGAGTGTGTTCCTCTGCTGCTGTACCTTCATAAGCACCCTCTCGCCGGCCTTCAGCTGGCGCAGTAGGTGTTGCTTGTCCGAATTCAGTCCGGCAACATCTGCAATATCATTGTCAAACTTGCACGCACGCCGCACACCGCTTATCTTTTTGAAATAATGTGTTACCAGGAGGGGTCTCTGTGTCTCCTCCTGCGGCAGCGAGTGCGGCCTCAAGTTGGGCCTTGCACTCTTGTAGCTCCTGGGACAATTGGGTATTCTTCTCTGTAAGGCCCTGCACATTAAAAGATCCTTAAATCAGTTATTTTAACTACTTTAAGTCTCGGGGGCTACTGGCATATACCGCTATTATAATCCCTCACCCGTATGTCTTTTACATACTGCTCCGTGGCTCTGGTCAAACCATCTTGAGCAGCACGGACGTGCGCGTCTCCCGCGTTAAAGGCATTCAACGCCTCAGGGGAGAGACATGCGTCACGAAAAACTGTCCGGCGGCGCCTATGGTTCATGGCGCTCTCCACCTCAGACCTGGTGGCGGACAGCCTGTCGGCATCCTCCGTTGGAGGACTATCCGGCTCGCGCCTTGCGCTCACCTCCCCCTCCGGACCAGGTGGTGGAGCCTGGCTGGCGGAGGCTTGGGCGGCAACCTCGCCGGGCACAGTCCGGCGAGCTCTCTTTCTCCTGAAAAAGTCATGAGCATTAATACACCCCCTAGGAATCTTTTCCTAAATAACAGTCACGAGCTATACCATTGCGGTGACGTTTCGATTCGCACCACACTCCTCTTCCGCCTGCGGGGTCGGACTGACCCATGTTGGTCAGCGGCCGTGGGTTCGGCTTCCCGCCTTGAAGGCGCCTCCTGCAAGACACCATTGTATACAGTGGTCAGGAATGCGCAAGGATGAAATAATGGTGTCAGGACTTCGGTCATAAGTACCTGGGAAGCCGGTAACAAGCCGGGGTAGTCGGCCGTAATGGCGACTAGAGCATTGTCCATGCTGAGTTGGTGGAACACCCCGTCGATTAGCTCTACCTTTATGTCCGGATCCTCTTCGGAGGTCGGATCAAGGGATCTTCCTGGATCCTCGGGTTGTGGAGCCGGACTATGTATGCCCTCCACATCCCGATGCAGCTCCTGCGTCGAAATCGTAAAGTAAGGTACTTAAACTTTTAAGGCGTGGGTCGGATAAATAAAATGTCCGCTTACCCAGCGCCGAGGGTTATTCATGGAGAACCCATTCAATGGGCTCGTCTGGAGGAAGTCCTCCTTCTCCCCCTTGTACAGGCCAGACAGAATCTTCACCAGATCTTCGGCCGATTCTGGCCCTTTGCGGCCATGACGGGTGGCATCATTTTCCCCGTTGAAATCCCACATGGGGTGGCCCCTGAATTGCAGTGGCTGCACCCCCCGCATTATGCATGTGGCCATGACTCCAATCATGGTCAATCCGGAATGGGCCAGCAACCTTATCCTGCCCATCAAATAATGGACGCCCTTGTCTTCCTCCAGTTGAGGGCTCCGCGGGCGCCAACTTAGGCGTTTCTTCAGAGGAGCCCTACTGAACCATGGGAGGCCGATTCGAACTGGGTCCGGCAGTGGAGCGTCTTCTACATAGAACCATTCCGAAGGCCAGTCTTCGGACGCCTTCTTTGGGGTTCCGGATGGATATCCGGTCCCGGCGATGCGCCATATTTCGGCACCGCCCACTTGATATATTGACCCCTCGTGAGAAAGGGGTACGAGGCAGAATAGCCTCAAAATGGGGCTTGATGCCCAGGAATAGCTCGCAAAGAGCTACGAAACCCGCGATGTGCAGAATAGAGGCGGGCGTGAGGTGATGGAGCTGGAGTCCATAGAACTCCAGAAGCCCACGGAGGAATGGATGTATGGGAAATCCAAGCCCCCTTATTAGATAGGGGACGAAACACACCCGCTCTCCTTTAGAGGGGCTAGGGGTGGCCTCCGCCTGCTTCCCACCTTTGTAGGTGGCCAGCCCGGCTCGAACCGGGACCATGAAGGCCGGAGGAAGATATCCCTCCGCTTGAAGCTTCACCAGCTCGTTATGCGGAACTGAACATCTCCTCCAATCTCCTAGCAGAGGGCTGGGAGCGCGAGAGGAGGAGCCTCGTCGACGATCCATGATGGAATGGGTTTTAGGTCAGAAGCGCTCCGATGAGTACTCCGAAAGGAGGATGGTGTGATTTGGATCTGGATTCTTATCTCTCTTATAGGCAGATTATTTACGCAGCTAGGGGGTAAAACATAAAAGATACCCTGGCTTTTCGCATTCGTGCGACGCGTGGAAGAGGGCCATTATTGGGCGTGGAAGCCAAGGAGTGCAACATTCGTAAGGAAGCCGGACACTATTCGGCAAGCACATGGAATTTGGAGGAGAACCCGCCTTGCAACGCCGGAGACTATGTATGCGCTGGACTCGTCATCATTGAAGCCTGGTTCGGGGGCTACTGAGGGAGTCCTGGACTAGGGGGTGTCCGGATAGCCGGACTATCTATCATCATCGGCCGGACTCTGAGACTATGAAGATACAAGATTGAAGACTTCGTCCCATGTCCGGATGGGACTTTTCCTTGGCGTGGAAGGCAAGCTTGGCGATACGGATATGTAGATCTCCTACCATTGTTACCGACTCTGTGTAACCCTAGCCCTCTCCGGTGTCTATATAAACCGGAGGGTTTTAGTCCGTAGGACGAACAACCATTACAACAATCATACCATAGGCTAGCTTCTAGGGTTTAGCCTCCTTGATCTCGTGGTAGATCCACTCTTGTACTAACCATATCATCAATATCAATCAAGCAGGAGTAGGGTTTTACCTCCATCGAGAGGGCCCGAACCTGGGTAAAAACATCGTGTCCCTTGTCTCATGTTACCATCCGCCTAGACGCACAGTTCGGGACCCCCTACCCGAGATCCGCCGGTTTTGACACCGACAATCCCCATCATAGGATCATCAAGACCTCTCTCCTCATAGAACTCTACCATGTATCTTGTTTCCCTTTGATTGTTCATGTACCTTGTGGATCTTGTGTGTTTGTTGGTCTAGGGGATGTGTGATTGGACTTGTTCTTGAGTGTTCCTCTTGTTTTCTCTCTTGTGTTCATCTTGTTCTTGGGGATTTCCCCTCCAATTTGTGAAAGATCTTCACTTAGGGTTCCACCCTACAACATCTTGGTATCATGAGCCACGTTTATCACGAAATTGGAGCCTCCCCTCTTTGTTTTGTAGCCTAATTTTGTGTGTTCTTCCCCAATTTTGAAAATTCCCCACCAAAAACAGCCCCAATTTTTTTTTGTGATTTGTTAGTTTGATGAGGTTTTGTTGGATTTGATCCATGAATTTGTTTGGTTTCAAGTGGATCTAGCATTCCCCCCTTCCATCTCCACCTTTCCCTCCACGAAATCCACCAATTTCTTCCATTTATCCACGAATTTCCGCCCAAATCCGTCACCCCCGGGCACCCGGACCTCAAACCCCGGGCACCCGGACCCACCGCGCATCTCCGTTGACCACCCCGGGTGCCCGCACCCCGAGCCCCCGGGCACCCGCACCACGGGCTGTTTGCCCTGGACCACCCCGGGTGCCCGCACCTCTTGCCCCCGGGCAGCCGGACCCCCGGGCCTCTTCTTCAGCCCATCCCCGCTGACCACCCCGGGTGCCCGCACCCCCGAACCCCACGCACCCGCACCTCCCAGAAATAGCCCACCAACAAAAACCGTTTCGGCCATAACTTTTGCTCTCGGAGTCCGTTTTTGATGTACTTTAGCTCGTTGAGTAGCTATTTACATCCCACATCCATATAGATAGGTTTCAACACCATTTGACTCCATCAAAAAATTGGTGTTTTAGCATCTTTGCCTAGGCCATCCACCATATCATCCACAAGCAAGAGATGCATCATACCACATTGCACATAAGATTGTCATATCCGATCATCTTGGATCATCTTGAGAGGAAGACCGAGAACATCATACACATAGCATTCTTGGGATCGAAGTCTCATACATTTTGCATATAGTTTGTGCACAAGTGTCGTATCCGCCTATTGAGCAATCGTGCTAGCGTCTCTCTTGAGTTGTGCAACACGAGCGTTTTCCGTGGATTCCACATTTTGTGCTCATTCCTTGGTTGCACGACCCCATTTCTCTATTTGTGTGTGTGTTTCCGTGTGCAACCCATTGCTATTGGTCTACTTGTTTCACTTGCAAATTTGTGAATCTTTTCCAACATTATTGACTCTTGCTAACATTTTGCATCAAATTTTTGTGCCACTATCCTCACCGAGCTCCACCATAAGCTTTACTTGATAGGTGTGATTGAACAAGTCCGGTACCAATTCCACTATTCTTTCATCTCACATTGAGTGAAATGGGGATACATCCTCAACTTCGGGAAAAGGTAACTTGGTATTGTTTATCTCATTTCCTACTCACCTCTACTCGAGTCTTGTGATGGATAGGCAAGGCATTTCATCTCCGGTCTTCCACGACAATGACAACGCGAACAACTACATCACCAAAACGTCCATCTTCGGACTACAATGAGAAATGCAAGGCATTGAGCGACTCTCCATCGACATTCACCAAAACGAAGCAAGGATAAGGGACTACCTCGACACCAAGTTGGCCGAACAAAGGGATCAAGTACGAGACATGATGGCCAACTACAAGTCTTCTTCCCCTTCGTCATACTTCAAGGCGGCGGCCCTCAAGTGGCCAATCTTTGGAACGTCATAGAGCTCAAGCACTACAACACCATCAAGATGAAGATGCTCGCGATGCGTACACCTACAAGTCCCAAAAAGCTCTACATCAAGCTACGGCCAGACATCATGAGCATAAGAGAAGACCGCGAGACAAGCACCACCAAGACGGAACTACGACTACTATGACCACTTCGGCATCTTCGCCACGTGTTCTCAAGGCATCTTCGCCTTTGGACGTACGACATCTTCGCCTACTTACGATGAGTACGCCTACATCAGCCTTCATCCATGACGAGAGTGATGTTGTGCCATCTTTGTCCTTCATCCACGACGAGAGTGATGATGTGCCATCTTCAGCCTTCATCCACGGCGACGACTACGAGATGGTTGAGCATGGGATTTTCCCTTTGACCACAGCGATGTATGATGACTTGAGTGACTTGAGCCACCATATTGAGAGTGAGAGTGAATTCACCACTAGCCCCATATATGACGAGTTACCCCAATTACCATGTGAGGAGAGCCACCACCACCACCACTTGAGTGATTTGAGTGACTCCACCATATGTGACATCAAGTGCACCTACCTTGAGGCAGTGAGTGAGCCACCACCACATAGAGAGTGTGAGGTAGTTGATAGGGCATGTGAGGTCATTTCGATTTCTAACAACTTAACCTCTACCTCTATTGTGTCTTCTCATTTGGTGCTAGGTCCCATTTATGATGACGCGCCGATCCTTGACGACTTCGTCCTTCCTTTGGACAAGACGATGGCCATGGTGGAATATGATGCACCCCCACATGGTTCCATCAAGATGAAGTTGATGACCACCATTTGGTCTTTGCCACCTCACCTACACCACTTGAGTGGAATGAACAAGGTAACATAGGTGAAGGTGATGCTCTAGTCCCACTAGTGGACATTCTTAACATTGATTTCTTGCATGATGTTGACCCACCAATTACCATGCTTCATGCTAGTATGATTTCCCCATGCGATGATTTACCCATTTATGATGAGTTTGATGATTGCCATGCGGAGTCTAGTAGTTGTGATGCCATGTTACATAGGATTTCTTGTGATAATTCTTTTGTTCACATCATGTTTGATAATCCGCTTGACTTGTCATATGCTATGCATGAGATCAACCATATGTCATATTTGCAATCTCTTCATAGTGACTATGCATATGCCATCAACATAAACCCAATTTGCACATATGGCATAGATGACAAGCCCATGGTTATTGGCATTTGTTTTTCTTGTGATGATATTGATATGCTCCCTTTGCATCATTTATCTCATTTGCCATGCCATGACCACCTAGCTTCGGACATGCATTGTTTTGGATGTTCTCCATTTTCTCCATATGATGTCTCCGCTATTTCTCATGAGGAGACCCCCATAGTTTCCTCATCCATATTAGGAGATTTTGATTCATCCTATCCATTGCATGATCCCAATAATTGTGTGCACAATATGTCCATGAATAAACATGCTAATGATGTGCCATATACTTCTATGCTAAATTTGCATCCCCATCGTGTCATACACAACAACTATTCTTTCATGATGGATGACATGTTCTTATACCATGCATCAAATTTCTCTGAGCGATGCTTATCTTGTTCTAACTCACATGTGCACATACACATCATGATGGATGATGTGTACATTTACCACGCGCATAACTTATTTGGTTTGTGTTTCTTTTGTGTAGGTACCCATGAATACTTGTCAACCTCGCAATCCCATGAGTTGACAAAATGAGCTCTTGAGAGCAATGATGACTTGGGATCACATGGATTGCCTTTCCCACCGCTCTCTTCGCGCAAAGACTTCGCGCATTTCTTCTACATGGCTCTCACATGGTTATGGGTTATTTAACACTTCTAAATATATGCCCATCTTGCCATGTTCACTTTGCATGGTATGCTCATTCTTATGCCTTTGCCATGCATTTGTGACCCATGATTTGCATTACACATGATGATTGATTCTCCTACTTGTATGTGTATTTGCAAGCTTGGTGGAGGTATTGCTTGTTATTGCCATGTTCTACCTATGACCTATGCCTATGATGATACTATGATCTTGCTTTGTGTTCGTGCTTGCGATATGTCATGTGCATTGCATATGCCTACTACTTGCACACATGACATGATTGCCATGATTTCTTCTAGTGCGTTGCATCTTCGCTCCACTAGTTTGCATGACTTGATTTCTATGCTTTCTCATGTTGCATCCAATTCTTGGATTACTCGCTCCTATCATATGTTTGGTTGCAACCATGTCATTCCTTCACATATTCCATGTCCCATTGATTGCTACATGCTTGCCTTGATTGGCTCACACATGATGAACAATTGCTCTTTCTAATTGTGTTGAGTGTCACACGATTTTCAGTACACCCTATGCATATTATGCTTGGATTGTCTTGCACTTGCATGTGTTTAGTCATATCATCTTCTTGGGTGTTGTGAATGACTCTTATGCATACCATAGACCATTTATTGAGCACTTTAGGCATGCTTGCTATGACATTGAGGTAAATGCTTGTTCACTTGTCCCACATATTAGCACCTTTACCTCACCCTTGCATGATTGTTTCCATGATGTCCTTGATTTTTCTCAATTTATGTGCTTACATTCCATGCAACACTCCCTTGTCACACCATATGCTATGCTTGATGACAACACTTGTTTGGTGAATCACCTCTTGAATGCTTGGTTTTGCTTTAATGCCAACCACATTTGTTTTTCCAAGTGCTTGTTGTCTTTGCTCCTTTTGAAGGAATTACAAGACGGTGCAACATTGGAGAGTGACCACGAGCTTCAACATGATACGTGCTTGGTGGTCGTCCACTTCTACACGGCGATGCCGTCTCCTTCCCATGGTGATGAAGATCACGATCCGCGGATGGATCTCTCCCAAGGGGGGGAGATGATGCGGAGCATCCCTTAACCATCACCATGGACGCCACACCACCACCGCAAGGACGGAGAGGACCGTGGACAAGAGCTTGCGCACGCATCATCGAGGACAAGGTCAATTCCTTCCTCTTTGAGTTTCATTCGGAATCACCTATGAATCGGGTCCTACCTCAAGCAGGAATGTTGTGCATCACTAGGTACTGAGGAGAAGCACGCGAGGAAGCAAGGACGGAGGCACTTGCACCTGAAGAGAAGAAGGAGGAAGGAGACGCGAACGAGAAGGACGGAGAATGGGAGGACCTGGACACTCCGGGTGCCCGGCCACCTTGGCCCCGGGTGCCCAGCCTCAACCTGGGTGCGGCCCCTGCCCACCCCGGGTGCCCGGCCAAGAGGGGCCCGGGTGCCTGGCCCTTCCCTGGGCGCTGCCCCAGCCGCCCCTGGGTGCCCGGCCCTCTGCCCAGCCGCCGCTTGGAATGCACCCCGGGTTCCCGGCCTTTGGCCCTGGGTGCCCGGCCACGCCTCCAGCCTCCACCCCGGGTGCCCGAGCCATCACCCCCGGGTGCCCGACCACCTCAACCACCAGGCCGCAGTGCCCTGCCTGGCCCGGGTGCCCGGCTCTTCGGCCCCGGGTGCCCGGACCCCTCTGTATGCCTGCGTGCATTTTGGGGTCTTTGACCCTTGTACCCCTCTCCCCTCATATTTCATCCCTAGACTATATATAGCCCTCTCCTAGCCATAGTTTCAAATAGCAGAGATAGCATCCGCTATTGTGTCCGCAATAGCGCTATCGCAAATAGCGTCCGCTATTGCTTAAAAAATATCATTACTTTTTGTTAAGGATCTAGAAATATAACCAATAATCGAGTGCTTTTACAAATCCGCTACGCGGACATAGCGCCCGCAATATCGTCCGCTATCCGCATTCCGCTGCGCAGACCCCAATCTACTACCAGCCCGCTATCCGCTATTTAAAACCATGCTCCTAGCTCATTTAGAGGATAGCAAAGTATTTTGATAGGCAAAGAGAGAGCTTTGCTCATCTTCCTCCTCATGGATATCATGACCTCCTAAGGGAGAAGATCCTCTTGTGGATGCCAAGCCCTCCTCTTGGAGAAGGATCCCCATCATAGGATCATCAAGACCTCTCTCCTCATAGGATTGGGATGAACTCTACCATGTATCTTGTTTCCCTTCGATTGTTCATGTACCTTGTGGATCTTGTGTGTTTGTTGGTCTAGGGGATGTGTGATTGGACTTGTTCTTGAGTGTTCCTCTTGTTTTATCTATTGTGTTCATCTTGTTCTTGGGGATTTCCCCTCCAATTCGTGAAAGATCTTCACTTAGGGTTCCTGTTGGTGTCAAAACCGGCGGATCTCGGGTAGGGGGTCCCGAACTGTGCGTCTAGGCAGATGGTAACAGGAGACAAGGGGCACGATGTTTTTACCCAGGTTCGGGCCCTCTCGATGGAGGTAAAACCCTAGTCCTGCTTGATTGATATTGATGATATGGGTAGTACAAGAGTGGATCTACCACGAGATCAAGGAGGCTAAACCCTAGAAGCTAGCCTATGGTATGATTGTTCTAATGGTTGTGTGTCCTACGGACTAAAACCCTCCGGTTTATATAGACACTGGAGAGGGCTAGGGTTACACAGAGTCGGTTACAATGGTAGGAGATCTACATATCCGTATCACCAAGCTTGCCTTCCACGCCAAGGAAAGTCCCATCCGGACACGGGACGAAGTCTTCAATCTTGTATCTTCATAGTCTTGGAGTCCGACCGACGATGATAGTCTGGCTGTCCGGACACCCCCTTGTCCAGGACTCCCTCGGTAGCCCCCTAACCAGGCTTCAATGACGACGAGTCCAGCGCATACATAGTCTTCGGCGTTGCAAGGAGGGTTCTCCTCCAGATTCCATGTGCTTGCCGAATAGTGTCCGGCTCCCTTACAAATGTTGTGCTCCTTGGCTTCCACGCCCAATAATGGCCTTCTTCCACGCGTCGCACGAATGCGAAAGGCCAGGGTATCTTTTATGTTTTACCCCCTAGCTGCGCAAATAACCTTCCTATAAGAGAGGCAAGGATCCAGATCCAAACCACACCATCTTCCTCCCGCGAGTACTCATCGGAGCGCCTCTGACCAAAAATCCATTCCATCATGGACCGTCGGCGTGGCTCCTCCTCTCGCGCTCCCAGCCCTCTACCAGGAGATTGGAGGAAATGTTCTGTCCTGCACAACGAGCTGGTGACGCTCCAAGCGGAGGGATATCTTCCTCCGGCCTTTATGGTCCGGTTCGAGCCGGGCTGGCCACCTACAAAGGTGGGAAGCAAGCGGAGGACACCCCAAGTCCCAATAAAGGGGAGCGGGTATGCTTCATCCCCTATCTGATGAGGGGGCTCGGATTTCCTGTACATCCGTTCCTTCGCGGGCTCCTGGAGTTCTACGGACTCCAGCTCTATCACCTCACGCCCGCCTCTATTCTGCATATCGCGGGTTTCGTAGCTCTTTGCGAGCTATTCCTGGGCATCGAGCCCCACTTTGTGTTGTGGAAGAGGCTATTCTGCCTCGTACCCCGCTCTCACGGGGGGTCAATATATCAAGTGGGCGGTGCCGAAATATGGCGCATCGCCGGGACCGGATATCCATCCGGAACCCCTAAGAAGGCGTTCGAAGACTGGCCTTCAGAATGGTTTTATGTAGAAGACGCTCCACTGTCGGACCCTATTCGGATCGGCCTCCCGGAGTTCAGCAATGCTCCTCTGAAGAAACTCCTGAGTTGGCGCCCGCGGAGCCCTCAGCTGGAGGAAGACAAGAGCATCCATTATTTGATGGGCCGGATAAGGTTACTGGCCCATTCCAGACTAACCATGATTGGAGTCATGGCCATGTGCATTATGCGGGGGGTGCAGCCGCTGCAATACAGGGGCCACCCCATGTGGGATTTCAACGGGGAGAATGATGCCACTCGTCATGGCCGCCAGGGGCTGGGATCGGCCGAAGATCTGGTGAAGATTTTGTCCGGCCTGTACAAGGGGGAGAAGGAGGACTTCCTCCAGACGAGCCCATTGAATGGGTTCTCCATGAACAACCCTCGGAGCTGGGTAAGCGGATGTTCATTTATCTGACCCACACTTTCATAGTTAAGTGCCTTATTTTATGGTTTTGATGCAGGATCTGCGCCGGACTGTGGAGAGCATACATAGTCCGGCCCCACAGCCCGAGGATCCAGAAAGATCCCTTGATCCGTCCTCCGAAGAGGATCCGGACATAAAGGTGGAGCTAATTGACAGGGTGTTTCACCAGCTCAGCATGGATAATGCTCTAGTCGCCATTACGGCCGACTACCCCGGCCTATCTCTGGCTCCCCAGGTGATTGTGACCGAAGTCCTGACACCATTATTTCGTCCTTGCGCATTTCTGACCACCGTATAAAATGGTGTCTCGCAGGAGGTACCTTCAAGGCGGGAAGCCGAACCCACGGCGGCTGACCCACAGGGGTCAGTCCGGCCCCGCAGGTGGAAGAGGGGTGTGGTACAAATTGAAACGTCACCGCAACGGTATAGCTCGCGCCCATCATTTTGGACAATGTTCCTAGGAGGTGTTTGAATGCTCATGATTTTTGCAGGAGGAAGAGTGCTCGATGGACTACGGGCGGAGAGGTTGCCAACCAAGCCTCTGCCAGCCAGGCTCCAACTGAAAGTGCGTTATATCGACTAGAGGGGGGGTGAATAGGCGATTTTTATGAATTCTTCACTGAGGAATTTGCTGGTGAGGAAATTCCTTAGCGAAGAACTACTTGCAGCGGAATATGTACTCAGAAGTAAACATAACAGGATACAAACATAGTCATCATGGTGAAATGAAGACTAACACAGAGTACGGAAAGCGTAAACACAGTATAACAAGATGAAGACAAACAGACTAAAGAAATTGAACTGAGGAATTTGTGAAAGTCTTCAGTCAAAGTCTTCAAGCACAGATATGAACAACATTCAACACAGTAATGAGGAAATGAAAGAGTTGAGGAATTAGAACCAGTCAGTTGGTGAAGACAATGATTTGGTAAACCAGTTCCAACTGCTGTCTCAGCTGTACGTCTGGTTGGAGCGGCTGAGTATTTAAACTCGAGGACACACAGTCCCGGACACTCAGTCTCTGAGCCGCAACTCAGGACACCCAGTCCTCACCGTATTCTCCTTGAACTAAGACCACGCAGGCCTCGTCCAATCACTCGTGGTAAGTCTTCAGGTGACTTCCAAACCTTCACAGACTTGGTCACTCGGCGATCCACAATTCCTCTTGGATGCTCTAGACCTTGACGCCTAACCGTCTGGAAGAAGCACAGTCTTCAAAGGTAACAAGCATCGGATCCACGCAGGATCAATTTCTTCAGTGATGCTCAATCACTTTGGGTTTGTGGGGATTTGGTTTTGGGATTTTCCTCACTTGATGATTTTCGCTCAAAGTCCTCGGAGGATGGGTTGCTCTCAGATGACAAGTGTCAAGTTCTCTCGGAGCAGCCAACCAACTAGTGGTTGTAGGGGGCGGCTATTTATAGCCTAGGGAGCAGCCCGACATGATAAGACATAAATGCCCTTCAATGATATGACCGTTAGGTGGATAAGATATTTTGGGACAGCCGGCGTGCAGCACAGCAATGGTCGGAAATTTGACTCTCAAATTCCTCAGGGCTACCATGTTCCTCACTGTGTAGGCAATTCGCACTGGCGAATTCCTAACTCCTCAGTCAGAGCAAAGTCCTCAGTGAACAGAAGAACTGCATCTCTGTCACTGACGAATTTGACTGAACTGTATGAGATTTCCAATGGCTTCACTCGAAGGGATTGGTAGGTGTAGGATTTTGAGTCGAGCATCACATGGAAATTTTTCCTTAGTATTTCCTCGACCCCCTTTAACAGTACGGTGTTTCCTATGACTCAAGAAAGAGAAAATGAAACTATGAAAACAAAAGTCTTCACGCTTCATATTCCTCGAATGAATATCAAGTCTTCAAGGTTACACCAATTTCTTCACTTTCAAAGTCTTCAAAAAGTCTTTAGAATATCAAAGTCTTCAGTTGAAGAACTTCATTTTTAGGGGTAGACTTTCTCTATAAATATCAAACTCCTCATAGACTTATAGACCTGTGTACACTTACAAACGCATCAGTTACTTAACCTATAAGTCTTCAATACACCAAAATCACTAAGGGGCACTATATGCACTTACAATCTCCCCCTTTTTGGTGATTGATGACAACATAGGTTAAGTTTTCAACGGGGATAAACATATGAAGTGTAAATACTGATATTGAGGAATTTGATTGCAAGATATAGAAGAACTCCCCCTGAATGTGTGCATAGTGAGGAATTTGCTTTTGAGGCAATGCACATTTGAAGAATCGAATCATGGAGATCTCCCCCTATATCTTGTAATTCATACACGCATTTAATATATAATATGAAGAATTTGAAATGCATGATGAAATATGGTGCCTGATGAGATTCAGCATGCGTGCAATAATATTAACGAGGAATAAGCATGCGGAATATCACATCAAAAGTTTCAGAGCTCAGTGCATCAAAAGCATCAGAGCACGACCAAAAGTATCAAGGCACCATCGGATTTAAGATTACAACTCGATCCAATAAAACTTTCGGAAGAACAAGAGTTGTAACTTAATAAAACGCCCATAGTATAAACCCGCTTGAAGACTAACTCAGATTTCTCCCCGTTTGTCATCAAATGACCAAAAGGATCGAAACTGAGGACTAACGCCCCTGAAGATTTTCAAGTTGATGGAGGAGCGCCAGCGTTGTCGGGGTTGTTTGTTGAAGTAGGGCCTGCCGCAGTGTCGTCCAAATCTTCATGTTCATCAGTTTCACGCGATGAAGAATAAGAACTGGCCACCAGATCAGGAACTTTGACTCTCTTGAATTTCTTCGGAGGTGGTGCAAACCAGTCAAATGCTTCCTGGAGACCCATAGTCTTCAATTCTTCCGCGGAATATACATGCGTGAGAACAGCCCAGGTGCGGTTAAGGGTTTCATGAAGGTAATACTGATTTTTCTTCACTGCATTATGTGTTGAGGTCATGTTGTGAAGAATTGCAGCAAACTGACGCTTCACCCATTTCTGATTGCGTTCAACCTTCTGATGAAGACTGAGGAGTAACTCACGGTCAGTCATCACCCTGGGTACTGTTGCTTGAGGTTTTTGCTTAGCTGAGGTATTTGCGGCAGTGTCATGTGTTGCAGAATCGTCATTGGTGGAGTACAAAGTAGCTAGACGGAATTGACCATCCAATGGACGAGTGCCTTCATCAATCACAGCAGCTGCCTTGCCCTTATCATCAGACGATGAAAATGGTCGCTTGAGGACTTCAATGGGCGGCAAGTAGCTACCATGGTTCAGAGTGTCAGCCTTGTAGTTCAGTGAAGATCTTGCCCTTATGAATCTCATAATCCAAGGCGCATAGGGCTTCAGCTCAAAAGGTGACATTGCAACATTAGCCAGAGTCCTCGTGAAGAAATCATGGAAGTTGACGGGAACGCCATGAATGATGTTGAAAAGCATGTTCTTCATGATGCCAACGACATCTTCATCATTTGAGTCGTGGCCTTTGATGGGACTCATTGTCTTCGTCAGGATTCGATAGACAGTCCGAGGCACATACAGCAGTTCCTTGACGAGGAATTTGGTTCGAGGGGCGTGCCCTGGCTTCAAAGGCATCATGAGCACTTGCATATAATGATCAGTCAGCTCGCGGTCATTGTAGATGCAACGTGCACTTTCATGGGGAGGATCAAGAGGAAGGACACGAAGCAATTCAGTTGCTGGTGCCTTGTAGTGAGTGTTTTCTGTCATCCAATCCAGCACCCATGAATTGACATCTTTAGCATCTCCGGTGATATGCAAAGTGGCATAGAACTGAAGAATGAGTTCTTCATTCCAATCATAGATATCAGTGCAGAAGTTCAGCAGCCCTGCATCGTGAATAACTCTGAGGACTGGCTCGAAGCACGGTAGAGATTCCATATCCACATGAGGGATATGCTCATGATCGAAGATTTTGTCCTTGTCAAAGAGCACTGAGGAATAGAAGTTGGCTTGAGTAGCAGTCCAGAAGCGTCTTTTCCTTATCCGAGCAGAGTCATATGGATTGTAATCAGTGAAGAACACATGCTCAGAAAAGAAGTCTTCAGCCTTGAATTTTTGCTTGCTCGAGAACGGATTCTTTGGTTTGGGCAGAGGAATGTCAATTATTTGCAGCACAACCTCAGGAATCGCGATCTCAGGTGCTTCAGGCTGAGGAATTTCTGGTTCCTCTTCTTGTGCAGTTTGGGGATCAGCAGCAGGTTCTTCAGCACTAGCGGCTGGAATTTCTTCATGAACAGACGATGTGGGATGAGTTTCTTCAGAGCCCATTTGAATAGTTGTAGCCGGGGACTGAGGAATTTGTTGAATCGGGGTGAAGAGAGGAGTATTTGGATGCTGACTTTCCCAAAAGTCATCGTTCATCACTGGTGTAGTGCATCCAATGTCCACGTCTTCATCTTCTTTTTCAATTTCCTCAACACCAGCCTCTTCAGCTGTGAACTGAGGCATGGGTGAGGAAATGACTGGCGGTGAAGGGAATGCTTCCACTTCAATTTCTTCATCAAACTGTTCTGAGGTAGCAACAGAGTGATTTTCTTCATCAGATCCGCTTGGGATCTTGTAGTCTTCTCCATAAGGAACAATTTCCTTAGACGACATGGAGGAAATGGGAACGGCATCAATGGGATTTTCAAGCAAACTGGTCATCGGCTTCATTTTCTTCGCAGCCGAAGAATTTGACACAGCTGATGCCTTCCTCTTCTTCACTGCAGCTCGCTCTGCAGCCTTTGTCTTCTTCACTTCATAAGCAGAAGGAAGAATTGGAGTTGGTGTTGGCGCAGGAAGAGCTGAGGACTGTGGTTCAGTTTCTTCAGGCGCAACTGGTGCAGTTGCCCTGATCTCTTCAGTTTCTTCAGGCGCACCACTAGTGGATGCCCTGGGAAATTCTTCAGCGGCTGGAATGGAGTCATCGGCCCTGGAACTTGTATTCTCATCAGCAGGCTGAAAGTCATCAGCAGTGCTGGCATGTTCTTCAGCAGGCTGAGCAGAGTCTGCAGCCTAAGGATTCTCTTGTTGCGATGGGGCTGCAACAGTTGTCATTTTCTTCGTCAAATTGATGAATCTCACCTTGGCTCCTTGCCAATCAGCATTGTAAGCATCGAAATCCTTGCTGAGGGCTTGGATTTCAGATTGAGCTTTGAGAAGTTCTTCAGAAGTTAGGTTGACGATGTTCTTCCTCAGAAGCTTCTCCTTTCTGGCTTGTGCTCTCTTTAGTTCACGAGCCTTTTAAAATTTCCATTTCTCTTCAGCGATGAAATGGTTCAGCATATGACTTTGACCAGGAGTCAGAGGCAGATCAGGCATGGGAGTGTTTGGATCCTGATGCCATAAGTCGATGAAGTCAAGGATCTTCTTCGGATCCAAAAGCAGAGGCACAGTTGATCCTTTGGCTCTAGCGGGCTCTGTTAGTCTGCCTCTGATGATTTCTGCAAGTTCTTCATCAGAAGCTTCGTCATCAGAGGGCACATTGAAGACAACCTGTTTCTTTCTTGGACTTGGCCGAGGACCGCGTCCAGCTGTTGCTTTTGTCTTCAGCAGAGTGGGGCCTGATGAGGACATTGGTGCAGCTGAGGAACTTGCTGAGACACCAGAAGCAATCGAGAAACCCTGAGTCCTTTGACAGGTAGCCAGATGCACTGGAGTTGAGGACTTGGAGGGAGCTGCTGAGGATTTTGAGGGAGCAGCAGCAGTCTGAGGAATTTGCTGTGAGGGCACGGCTGAGGAACTGGGCCGTGAGGGTGCTGATGGTGAAGCACTTGGCTTGCGAGCAGGCTTCTTCGGCATTGATTTCCTCGGCTTGACCGAGGTCTCAGCGGCAGCAGCAGCATCAGAATCCTCATTGAACTTCCTCACTGCCTCCTTGGCCTGTCTTGCCAATTTGGCTTGGCGCCTGGACCATTCTTTAGGAAAGTCTTCACCACGCTTGATGCTGGTGGGATCAGCGACTTGGCCAGGTGCCAATGGAGCTCTTAGGCATGGAGGGTTTAAGGCGAATTTCTTCATGTACTTTGGAGTAACATAGCGATATTCCCTCCATTCTCGTGCCCATCTTCGTTCTATCCTCTGGATGCGCACTTTGCGCTGATTTTTGTTCTCCTTGCCAAACTTGGCTTCATCAGGTGTGCAATAGTCTTTGTATATTTCTTCAGGGATCTCGAAGGCAGTCATGACCTCCGGTTTCTTTCCTCCCTTCTGCGGTCTCTTGCCTTCTGCCATTTTCTTCAGATGAGGAATTTGAACAATAGAACACTCTGAAGAAGTGTGCAGTTTTTCTTCAAGGAATGCTGCAAATGAGTTAAGTTGATGAGAACCTAGTGATTCAGCAGCGGACATGAGTACCTGTGAACAGAGTGTAGGTGCGAGGAATTTGGAGAGGTCATATGCGTTCTCAGAAGATTTTTCGAAAAAGACAAGTTTTGAGGAATTTGACCAGTTAAGCCTTGAGGAATTTCACTAAGCATTTTGTCTTAGGTTCCAGAGTTGTACAGATTGAAAATCCGCACAATTGAGGAATCTTGAAGAAAGTGCTTAGAGAGATAAATCAGGAGCATACAGTGTGTGAGGTGTTCATGTGTGAAGATTTGAAGAATAAAACACCTTTGAAGATTTTCAGAAAGATTTGAGAATCAAAGCGAGTAATAAAAGTGACTTTTAATTACCCGAACTAAAGAACACGACGAACAGAGATGAACTGTGGTGAAGTTCGTCACGTTAGATCTCCCACGCCCTAACTTGGCAGAGGGAGACAGCTACGGCGGCGGCGGAGTGAGGATTTCCGCAGCCGGCGCGAGTACGACGGCGACGAGGTCGAGGCAGTGAAGCTCTTCCTCACCGACGGCGATGAAGTAGCGGCGGCATTAGGGTTTGAGGAGAGCTCGAGCGAGAGACAGCGACCGAGCGGAGTAAATGAAGTAAGGAAGGGAGAGGGGTATTTATAGCCACGGTAAAAACTGTTCGCCCGAAGATTTTGGGACGAACATGCCCCTGCCCTTTCTTCTTCACGCGACATGTGTCACCCACGTATTGTGCAGATGAGATCGTGTAAGATCGTGAGTGAATAAACTAATGTATCGTGGGATGCGGAATGGTTTGAGCGGTAAAACCGAAAATCTGGATAAGATTTGTTTTAAAATTTCGTTCGCAATTTCTTTAGCTGACAAGGACACAGTGAAGACTTTGAACGAGTTTCAATCAGAACACACATGAAGAATTTGTGAATAGATTGGGTTGAGTATAGCAGAGAGGGGGAAGGGTCCGATCACATTCACTTAGCAGAAATCGCAACTTGAAGAAATAGCAATAAGTGAATGCTGTAGAGGACATAAACTCACATATATATATATAGCCAATGAAGAAAACGACAGAAACATTGAAGATTTTGCAAAGTTGAAGAATTTGAAAAACTGAAGAATTTCAAAAATGAGGAAAAACTCAAATTGAAGATTTTCAACTTTTGTGGTGGCGTAACCCACCGTATAAGAATGATGATTTCAGACACCGCGTACAATTGTCGTAGGGTTCTGAGAATCAAATTCTTCATTAATTTCTTCACACTTAGAGTGTTATTCTTCATTGATTGAAGAAAAACGTTTCTTCATGTGTTGCACATCTAAGTCATCAATTCTGCATAAGGGTTAGGATGTGTGTCCTTTTCAAAGAACATTCGAAGATTCTAAGATATTTAGCTCACACCGCAACTTGCTAAATCTCTTCTCATCCAAGGGCTTAGTGAAGATATCAGCTAACTGTTCTTCAGTCTTCACATGCTCGATGGAGATATCGCCCTTCAACACATGATCACGAAGAAAATGATGACGAATCTGGATGTGCTTAGTCTTCGAGTGCTGAACTGGGTTGTGAGCAATCTTGATGGCACTCTCATTGTCGCAGAGGAGTGGCACATTCTTCACGTTGATGCCATAGTCCTTGAGGGTTTGCTTCATCCAAAGCATTTGAGCACAGCATGAGCCAGCAGCAATGTATTCAGCTTCAGCAGTAGACAGAGATACGCAGTTTTGTTTCTTCGAGGACCAACAGACCAAAGATCGTCCGAGGAAATGACAAGTGCCAGATGTTGACTTGCGGTCTACACGATCACCAGCATAGTCAGAGTCAGAATATCCAATGAGATCAAAAGCAGAGCCCTTGGGGTACCATAATCCTAGTGTTGGTGTGTGAGCTAGATATCGAAGAATATGCTTCACAGCCTTATGGTGTGATTCCTTCGGTGCAGCTTGAAATCGGGCACACATGCAAACACTAAGCATTATATCTGGCCTAGATGCACATAAGTACAATAAAGAACCAATCATGGAGCGGTATACCTTGTGATCAAAGTCAATACCATTTTCATCAGTGCATAGATGGCCATTTGTGGGCATAGGAATTTTGACGCCTTTGCAATCTTGCATGCCGAATTTCCTCAGTACATCTTTGAGGTATTTCTCCTGAGATATGAATATGCCATTGCGCTGCTGACGAATTTGAAGACCTAAGAAGAATTTCAACTCTCCCATCATAGACATTTGATATTCTTCACTCATCATATAGGCAAATTCATCACTATATCGTTGGTTAGTACAGCCAAAGATAATATCATCAACATATATTTGGCACACAAACAGTTCACCATCATATGATTTAGTAAAAAGAGTAGGGTCGAGTGAACCGGGTGTGAAGCCATTCTTCACGAAGAATTCCTTCAATGTATCATACCACGCCCGAGGGGCTTGCTTGAGGCCATAGAGGGCCTTATTGAGTCTGAAGACTTTGTCAGGATTCTTGGGATCTTCAAAACATTGGGTTTCTTGTCAGTGAGGAGTTCATAGGCAGTCTTCTTGAAGAATTTGTGAAGATATACTCTGTTGATGATGTGGCAGGCAGTATCAATTGCTTCAATCCAAAAACGTTAAGGCGTTTTGTATTCATCAAGCATAGTGCGAGCCATCTCAACAAGAGTTCTGTTCTTGCGCTCCACGACGCCATTCTGCTGAGGAGTATAGAGAGCAGATAACTCATGAGTAATACCAAGTTCATCAAGATAGGCATCAAGACCAGAATTCTTGAACTCAGTTCCATTTTCACTTCTGATATGCTTGATCTTCACACCAAAGTTGGTTGAAGCCCTCGAGGAAAATCGTTTGAAGACTTCCTGCACTTCATGTTTGTAAGTAACAATGTGTACCCATGTATATCGAGAATAATCATCAACAATGACAAAACCATATAAAGATGCATCATTAGTGACTGCTGAATAATGATTAGGTCCGAAGAGGTCCATGTGAAGCAATTCGAATGGACGGGTAGTGGTCATGATAGTCTTCGCTGGATGCTTGGCCTTGGTCATTTTTCCGGCTTCACATGCTCCGCATAAGTGATCCTTGAGGAATTTGACATTCTCAATGCCAATGACATGCTTCTTCTTCGCAAGCGTGTTCAAATTCCTCATGCTTGCATGACCAAGTCGTCGATGCCATAGCCAGCCTTCTGAAGCTTTTGCAAGTAGACACACGGCTGGTTGTGATCCTGTAGAGAAATCAACAATATACAGATCTCCTCTCCTAAAGCCTTCGAAGACTTTGGAATTTTCAGCTTCCATAATCACAACACAGCGATATTTGCCGAAGACAACAACCATATCCAGACCACAAAGCATTGAGACTGACATGAGATTGTATCCTAAGGACTCAACAAGCATGACTTTGTCCATGTGCTTATCCTTAGAGATAGCAACCTTACCAAGACCCAATACCTGACTTTTGCCTTTGTCAGCAAAGATGATATGCTTCAGAGGTGATGGTGATAAAGGAGCATCCATCAATAGATTCTTGTCACCAGTCATGTGATTTGTACATCCACTATCGAGGACCCATTCAGTGGTTTTGGGTTGATCATCCTGCAGATGAATTAGTGTAGCTTACAATCTCATATGCTTCATCAGTGAAGAATATGATATCAAGTTCATCAGATGAATTTCATCAAGCAGTAAGCAGATATAGCAGTATGAGGACGTGTGAAATGAAAGTTCATTTCATCATGATTCGCCTGCGTCCTTTCAGGCATTTTTGTCAGGTCCCCAGCAAATTCTTCAGACGTTAGAGCACGTCTGGAGACCTGACCCTGCAGAAGAGATTAGTTCTTTTTCTTCACCACCCACATCTGGAGGGGTGGCAAAGAGTTCATCATCCTGCGAGCACCATGTGAGAAAGGTGGCAAAGATGCCAAACCATTTCACTTCGCATAAGAGGGGTTAGGGTAAGCATATGAATGAGCAGAGTAATTCTTCGAGGACTTATGAACATAATGGTTTGAAGAATAATGCACATATTCATAGCCCTTAGCTCTACCCTGCGAGACAGAGTTGTTAGCACGATGATGATCATATGAGGACTTTGATCCAGTTGAGGAATTTGATCCATGTGAAGAATTTGATCTGGGGTTCCTGTTCTTCACAAGTGGTGTCATGAGGACATTCACCTGAAGACTTTCAACACATCTTTTGGGAACCCAGATTTTCTTCATGGGGGAACCGTTCCTGCAGTTAGTGCCAACATATGTAGCAAATACTTCACCATTCTGATTTTTGAACAGTTTATAGTTGGAGTCAAATGACTCATCAGAAGAATGAGAAGATTCACACGTAAAGCCAGATAAGTTAGATGGATCAACTAGAGGTCCCTTTGCAGCAACCCATGAGGTTTTGGGGTACTGCTCAGGCTTCCAATATGTTCCATCGGCATTGAGTTTCCTCTCAAAGGCAATACCCTCTTTCCTAGGGATTCTGTTGAGGATCTGCTTTTTGAGCACATCACAAAGTGTTTGATGCCCTTTGAGGCTTTTGTACATGCCTGTCATGTACAGTTCCTTCAGCCCTGCATTGTCAGTGATACTAGCAATGTCCTTAGATGAGGAATTAGTAATAGCAGAGGTAGATGAAGAATTTGTAACATTTGAAGCATTTGAACATTCAGGTGAAGAATTAGCAGATTCACGTTCAATGCACTTTAAGCATGGAGGAACAAATTCTTCCTGAGAAGCGCTGATTTGTTGAGCTAGTAATGAGTCGCGCTCCTTCTGAAGATCTTCATAACATACTCTTAGCTTTTCAAGATCTTCCTTTCTTTGAAGAGCTTCAAGAGAAAGCTTCTCATGATCTTGCTTTTCTTGAAGAAATTCATAAGAAAGTTTCTCATGATCAGACAAGAGAGAGTTATGATGGCCTTGAAGGTTATCATACCTAGACTGAAGTCTCTGAAGATTTTCAGTCAAGGCTTTAGTGCGGTCCATTTCTTCACCCAACATATCATCACTTTTATCTAGCATGTTTTGAACCTTTTCAAGAGCCCGTTGTTGTTTCACAGCAATTTTAGCAAGTTTAGAGTAGCTGGGCTTCAGATCCTCATCATATTCATTTTCACTAGAGTCAGAGGAGTTGTATTTGAGTACCTTAGCTCCTTTTGCCATGAAGCAATAGGTGGGAGCGTAGCCATCATTATCTTCATCAGGCTTGTCGGTGGAGTCAGTTTCTTCAGTGTTGAAGATGGACTTTCTGACGAAAGTAGTAGCAACGGCCAGACTCGCCACACCAGACTCAGATTCTTCAGACTCCTCCTCTTCATCATTTTCCTCAGATTTAGCTTCAGAGCCATTTCCTTGCCAATGAATGCCCGAGCCTTCTTGGAGCTGCCCTTCTTGTGAGATGAAGACTTTGAGGGTTTTGATGACGAAGATTTTGACGATTTCTTCTTCTTCTTCGCATCATCAGAACTGTAATCCTTGTATTTCTTCTTCTTCATTTCCTTTTCCCACTGAGGACAATCTTGAATATAGTGACCAGGCTTCTTGCATTTGTGGCAAAGTCTTCTCTTATAGTCACTGGATGAGGAATCATTTCCTCTTGAGGATTTTCCAAAGCGACCACGTCTTGTGAATTTCTGGAATTTCTTCACAAGCAGTGCTAGATCCTGGCTCAGTTCTTCAGGATCACCAAGGCTACTACCAGAATCCTCACATTCAGAGTCAGAAACAACCTTAGCCTTCAGGGCACGTGGTTTGCCATAGTTTGAGCCATAGAGATCTCTCTTTTCAGCAAGATGGAACTCGTGAGTGTTTAGCCTTTCGAGGATATCAGCAGGATCAAGCGACTTGTAGTCAGCACGTTCTTGTATCATCAGTCCTAGAGTATCAAATGAGGAATCAAGCGATCTCAGCAGTTTCTTCACAACTTCATGATCAGTGATGTCAGTGGCACCGAGGGCTTGAAGCTCATTTGAGATGTCAGTGAGGCGATCAAAGGTTTGTTGGACATTCTCATTGTCGAGTCTTTTGAAGCGGTTGAAGAGATTCCGAAGAACATCGACTCGAGAGTCATGCTGAGTTGAAACTCCTTCATTTACTTTGGACAGCCTATCCCAGATAAGCTTAGCAGTTTCCAAAGCACTCACTCTTCCATACTGTCCTTTGCTCAGATGACCACATATGATATTCTTCGCTTGAGAATCGAGTTGTTTGAATCTCTTCACATCGGTAGCGTTCAGTGTGGGTGTGACAGAGGGGACACCATTTTCCACAACATACCAGAGATCATTGTCAATTGCCTCAAGATGCATTCGCATCTTGTTCTTCCAGTTGGGGTAGTCCGTTCCATCAAAGGTAGGACAACCAGCCGAGACCTTGATCATACCTGCGGTCGACATAACTAAAACTCCAGACGGTTAAACCAAAATCACACAGAACAAGGGAGTACCTTGCTCTGATACCAATTGAAAGTGCATTATATCGACTAGAGGGGGGTGAATAGGCGATTTTTATGAATTCTTCACTAAGGAATTTGCTGGTGAGGAAATTCCTTAGCGAAGAACTACTTGCAGCGGAATATGTACTCAGAAGTAAACATAACAGGATACAAACATAGTCATCATGGTGAAATGAAGACTAACACAGAGTACGAAAAGCGTAAACACAGGATAACAAGATGAAGACAAACAGACTGAAGAAATTGAACTGAGGAATTTGTGAAAGTCTTCAGTCAAAGTCTTCAAGCACAGATATGAACAACATTCAACACAGTAATGAGGAAATGAAAGAGTTGAGGAATTAGAACCAGTCAGTTGGTGAAGACAATTATTTCGTAAACCAGTTCCAACTGTTGTCTCAGTTGTACGTCTGGTTGGAGCGGCTGAGTATTTAAACTTGAGGACACACAGTCCCGGACACCCAGTCTCTGAGCCGCAACTCAGGACACCCAGTCCTCACCGTATTCTCCTTGAACTAAGACCACGCAGGCCTCGTCCAATCACTCGTGGTAAGTCTTCAGGTGACTTCCAAACCTTCACAGACTTGGTCACTCGACGATCCACAATTCCTCTTGGATGCTCTAGACCTTGACGCCTAACCGTCTGGAAGAAGCACAGTCTTCAAAGGTAACAAGCGTCGGATCCACGCAGGATCAATTTCTTCAGTGATGCTCAATCACTTTGGGTTTGTGGGGGTTTGGTTTTGGGATTTTCCTCACTTGATGATTTTCGCTCAAAGTCCTCGGAGGATGGGTTGCTCTCAGATGACAAGTGTCAAGTTCTCTCGGAGCAGCCAACCAACTAGTGGTTGTAGGGGGCGGCTATTTATAGCCTAGGGAGGAGCCCGACATGATAAGACATAAATGCCCTTCAATGATATGACCGTTAGGTGGATAAGATATTTTGGGACAGCCGGCGCGCAGCACAGCAACGGTCGGAAATTTGACTCTCAAATTCCTCAGGGCTATCATGTTCCTCACTGTGTAGGCAATTCGCACTGGCGAATTCCTAACTCCTCAGTCAGAGCAAAGTCCTCAGTAAACAGAAGAACTGCGTCTCTGTCACTGACGAATTTGATTGAACTGTATGAGATTTCCAATGGCTTCACTCGAAGGGATTGGTAGGTGTAGGATTTTGAGTTGAGCATCACATGGAAATTTTTCCTTAGTATTTCCTCGACCCCCTTTAACAGTACGGTGTTTCCTATGACTCAAGAAAGAGAAAATGAAACTACGAAAACAAAAGTCTTCACGCTTCATATTCCTCGAATGAATATCAAGTCTTCAAGGTTACACCAATTTCTTCACTTTCAAAGTCTTCAGAAAGTCTTCAGAATATCAAAGTCTTCAGTTGAAGAACTTCATTTTTAGGGGTCGACTTTCTTTGTAAATATCAAACTCCTCATAGACTTATAGACCTGTGTACACTCACAAACGCATCAGTTACTTAATCTATAAGTCTTCAATACACCAAAATCACTAAGGGGCACTAGATGCACTTACACCAACGCCTGGTCTGGAGGGGGAGTCGAGCGCAAGGCGCGAGCCAGATACTACTCCAATGGAGGATGCCGACAGACTGTCCGCCACCAGGTCTGAGGTGGAGAGCGCCATGAACCATAGGCGCCGCCGGACAGTTTTACGTGACGCGTGCTTTTCCCCTGAGGCGTTGAATGCCTTTAACGCGTGGGACGCGCACCTCCGTGCTTCTCAAGATGGTTTGACCAGAGCCACGGAGCAGTATGTAAAAGACATACGGGTAAGGGATTTTAATAGTTGTATATGCCAGTAGCCCCCGAGACTTAAAGTAGTTAGAGTAACTGATTTAAGAATCATTTGATATGCAGGATCTTACAGAGAAGAATACCCAATTGTCTCAGGAGCTACAAGAGTGCAAGGCCCAACTTGAGGCCGCACTTGCTGCCGCATGAGGAAACACAGAAACCCCTCCTGGTAACACCTTATTTCAAAAAGATAAGCGGTGTGCGGCGTGCGTGCAATTCTGACAATGATAATGCAGATGTTGCCGGACTGGATCCGGACAAGCAACAACTACTGCGCCAGCTGAAGGCCGGCGAGAGGGTGCTGACGAAGGTGCAGCAAGAAAGGAACAAACTCCAGGATGCCCACGCCAAGCTTGGAGAGGAGCTGAAAGGTGTTCGGGCCGAGCTGTCTGGCTCCGTGAAGGAGAATCAGCAGCTTTGTCGCGGCATCTATAGTAAGTGCTTGAGCGAACTCCTTTGAAAAGAAGAGTTCAGCGAGGAAGTCAATTGACAGAAATATGTCTGTAGGTGTGCTCACAGGTCGCCCTGCAGAGGAGATGCCTGTATCAATGGGTGATCAACTTCCCGAGCTGGTGCAACTGCTTGAACGAGTTCGGCAGGCGATGAGCGGCGGCGTCCAGGCTTTATGGCCGTCCCTCTCCCTACCCGAGGGCCTTGGAGAGCTTGCGGAGAAGCTTCAGGGAGCGCGGCAGCGCTTCCGTTTATGGAAGATATCGGCCTGCCGCCAAGGTGCCAGGGAGGCCTGGGCCATGGTGAAGACATGGTACAACAAGGCGGATCCCAACCACATGGCCGAGGTCGGACCTGTGGGGCCCGATGGGAAGGAGATCCCTGTGAGTTTAGTGTACGGCCAAGTAGAGTTGGCCGCTAAATACTCCCAACGGGACTGTAAATTAGACAGCCTGTTAGACGGGATTGAGGAGGAATACAGTCAGTCGATTTGACAATGTATTGTAAAATGACATGTAAAATGTCTTCTAGCCGGATTGTAGATCGTTTGTCTTTGCCGACCTTTTCGCTTCAACCTCGGGACCCTAGAGTCTGGAGTGTGTCCAAATACCTTCGTGGTTAAGAAACAACCGGGGCATGCATGGAGACCAGGCGTAGGGGTCATTAGTGCTTTATCAGACAAGTGCCCAACTAGTTATGTTATATTACATGGTTAGTAAGAAACATCTTCCATGGAGAATAGTTCCGTTAAGGGTTCCTTTCCCTGGGAGGCATGCCCTAAAGTGTATGTCCGGACTGCGAAAAGAGTAGGAAAACATCTGGGGGCAGATAAATAAGTAGGTAAAAAATCATCTTTCAAGTCACCGACCAAATATTCCCTTAAGAATGCTAGCTTTCGGCTTCACCCAGTCTGAGGTACACATCCGGCTGACCCGGCAGTAACAATCGCAGAGGTGCTCCCTTTACCTCCTAGACGAACAATCGGGAACGTAGGGGTAAGCACAGGAGCCAGGCAACCTAGCTTGGCCAAAACTTAAGTCATATCGATGCATACAATGGTGAATAAAAGGTACATGTGGAAGTTTGACACATGTGCTGGGCATGAAGCCCTTATAAGTAAGCTTCTGGTAAAGAAGCCCCCAGGTATAATGAGTGCGGATAGCACATCAAGCGTGTGCGAACGATGCGCAAGTAGGCCTTTAAGGGCTTTTATGAAAAGGGTGAGAGAAAAGAGAGAAACGAAAGACAGCTGAAGTGTAAAAATTTTGACGGGGGAAGGAGACGAACTCTTAGTCTGGCGCTAGGCGTAGAACCTTCGGAGGCGGGCTGCGTTCCACGGGTTCGGCTCGAGTCGGTTGTCCGATGCATTTCGCAGACGGTACACTCCGCCGGTCAGGACTTGATCGATAATGAAGGGTCCCTCCCATTTGGGCTTGAGCTTGTCCTTCTTCTTGTCCGACAGGCGTAGAACTAGTTCGCCAACATTGTAGGTCTTAGCCCGTACTTCTCTGCTTTGATATCTTCGAGCCTGCTGCTGATAGAATGCGGAGCGAGCCTTGGCGACGTCGCATTCTTCCACCAATGCGTCCAAGCTGTCCTGCCGATCCAGCTCGGTTTCTCTTTCTTCGTACATGCGCACTCGAGGTGAGTCATGAATGATGTCGCAGGGCAAAATTGCCTCTGCGCCGTATACCATAAAAAATGGTGTGAATCCGGTAGTACGGTTGGGCGTTGTCCGCAACCCCCAGAGTACGGAGTCAAGATCCTCTACCCAGTGCGTGTCAGATTTCGTAAGGGACCGCACTAGTCTGGGTTTAATGCTGCTCATTATTAGACCATTTGCTCGTTCCACTTGACCCTTGGTTTGAGGGTGATAGACTGAAGCGTAATCGAGCTTAATGCCCATATTTTTGCACCATAATTTAACCTCATCGGCCGTAAAGTTCGTGCCGTTATCGGTAATGATGCTATGGGGGACACCATAATGGTGTACTACCCCGGATATGAAGTCTATCACTGGTCCGGACTCTGCCGTTTTAACTGGCTTGGCCTCTATCCATTTGGTGAATTTGTCCACCATGACCAATAGGTACCTGTTCTTGTGGGTTCCCCCTTTAAGGGGTCCAACCATGTCAAGCCCCCTGACCGCGAACGGCCAGGTAATGGGTATAGTTTGAGGGCGGTGGGTGGCATATGGCTCTGATTAGCAAAGAGCTGACAACCGACGCATCTTTGGACTAAGTCCTGAGCATCTGCCCGGGCCGTCGGCCAATAAAATCCTGTACGGAATGCCTTGCCTACCAGGGCCCGGGGTGCGGCGTGGTGTCCGCCTAGTCCGGCATGAATTTCAACCAGAAGGTTTCGCCCTTCCTTTTCGGAGATACACCTTTAAAGGACTCCGGTTGTGCTTTTCTTGTAAAGTTCCCCCTCATGGACCTTGTAGGCTTTAGACCGCCGAACTATGCAGCAAGCCTCGTTTTGGTCTTCGAGAAGCTCCTGCCTAATCAGATAGGCTAGGAATGGTTCTGTCCACGGGGCAATTACTGCCATTATTTCGTGGGTTGAAGGTGTTATTTCATCGGCTGAGTCGCCGATTATGTCAGATCGTTCTGTGTTGGGTGGTGCGGCTGCTTCCGGGCTGTTATTTCCGGACTCCTCTTCCCATAGTACGGATGGCTTAAAGAGTCGTTCTAGGAAGATGTTTAGAGGGACAGTGTCGCGTTTCACGCCGATGCGTGCCAAGACGTTGGCTGCTTGGTTATTATCCCGGGCTACGTGGTGGAATTCAAGTCCTTCGAACCGAGCTGACATTTTTAGGACAGCGTTACGATAGGCTGCCATTTTCGGATCCTTGGTGTCAAAGTCTCCGTTTACTTGGGATATTGCAAGGTTTGAATCCCCGCGCACCTCTAGGCGTTGAATGCCCATGGAGATTGCCATCCGGAGGCCATGTAGGAGGGCCTCGTATTCGGCTGCATTGTTGGAGTCCGTGTACATTATCTGAAGTACGTATTGGACTGTGTCCCCGGTTGGGGACGTCAGTACGACGCCAGCCCCCAAGCCGGCCAACATTTTGGAGTCGTCGAAGTGCATAATCCAATTGGAGTATGCGCCGTACTATTTAGGGAGTTCGGCTTTAGTCCATTCAGCGACAAAGTCAGCCAAGACCTGCGACTTTATAGCTCGCCTAGGTTTGTAAGTTATATCAAATGGTAAGAGCTCAATGTCCCATTTTGCAATCCTGCCCGTCGCGTCGCGGTTGTTTATAATGTCGTTGAGGGGTACTTCGGAGGCCACTGTTATCGAACACTCTTGAAAGTAGTGTCGGAGCTTCCGGGATGCCATGAACACCGCATACGCTATCTTTTGATAGTGCGGGTAATGGGACTTGCAGGGAGTTAAGACAGTGGATACGTAGTACACTGGTTTTTGAAGAGGGAATTTATGCCCTTCTGTTTCTCGTTCGACGACGAGTACCGCGCTTACAACTTGATGTGTTGCCGCGATGTATAACAACATTGGTTCACCCAGGTTAGGCGCAGCCAGGACCGGATTTGTTGCCAATATGGCTTTTATTTCTTCGAGTCCGGCGGTGGTAGCATCCGTCCACTCGAAGTGTTCGGTGCGCCTGAGGAGGCGATAGAGGGGCAATGCCTTTTCTCCCAAATGGGAGATAAAGCAGCTTAGAGCCGCCACGCATCCGGTCAATTTTTGTATTTGTTTGAGGTCTTTTGGAATGTCCAGCTGTGACAGAGCTCTGATCTTGGCTGGGTTTGCTTCAATTCCTCTACCGGATACAATGAAGCCCAGGAGCTTTCCGGCTGGTACACCGAAAACGCATTTTTCCGGATTCAGCTTGATGTCATATGCTCGGAGGTTGTCGAATGTGATCTTCAAATCATCTACTAGAGTCTCGACGTGTTTGGTTTTGACGACTACATCGTCTACGTATGCCTCTACTGTTTTGCCGATCTGGGTAGCCAGACATGTCTGAATCATGCGCTGATATGTTGCGCCGGTGTTTTTGAGTCCGAAGGGCATCGTGTTGAAGCAGAATGGTCCATATGGAGTAATGAATGCTGTTGCGGCTTGGTCCGCTTCTGCCATCTTGATTTGATGGTAGCCGGAGTATGCGTCAAGGAAGCACAATGAATCGTGCCCTGCGGTAGCATCGATTATTTGGTCGATGCGGGGAAGGGGGAAGGGATCCTTTGGGCAGGCCTTGTTGAGGTCCTTAAAATCGACGCATAGGCGCCAGGATTTGTCCTTCTTTGGTACCATTACCAGGTTTGCTAGCCAGTCTGGATGTTTGATGTCTCTGATGAATCCGGCTTCTAGTAGTTTGGCTAGCTCTTCTCCCATTGCCTGTCTTTTGGGTTCAAAAAATCGCCGAAGAGCCTGTTTGACTGGCTTGAATCCTTTTAGGATGTTTAGGCTGTGTTCTGCCAATCTGCGTGGGATTCCTGGCATATCTGAAGGGTGCCAGGCAAAGATGTCCCAATTTTCCCGAAGGAATTCTCGCAGTGCGGCATCTACATCAGGGTTCAACTGTGCCCCGATGGAGGCCGTCTTTGTTGGGTCCGTTGGATGGACCTGGAATTTGACTATTTCATCTGCTGGTTTAAAGGAGGTGGACTTGGATCTCTTATCGAGTATCACATCGTCCCTATTCACCGTAGAGCGCAGCGCGGTGAGTTCCTCTGCCGCTAGGGCTTCGGATCGTGCCTCCAGGGCTAATGCGGCTGTCTTGTTTTCGGCGCGGAGTGCTATGTCCGGATCACTAGCGAGAGTGATTATTCCGCCGGGCCCAGGCATCTTAAGCTTCATGTACCCGTAATGGGGTATGGCTTGAAAAATTGTGAATGCCTCTCGTCCTAATATAGCGTGATATCCGCTGCTGAACGGGGCCACTTGGAACGTGACCTCTTCGGACCTGAATTGTCCGGCGAGCCGAACACCACATCAAGTGTGATTTTTCCTGTGCAGCGCGCTTCCCGACTAGGGATTATTCCTCTAAAGGTTGTGCTGCCTCGCTCAATGCGGCTCCGGTCTATTTCCATTTTTTGAAGAGTTTCCTCGTAGATGAGGTTTAGTCCACTGCCGCCATCCATGAGTACCTTGGTGAGACGAAAGCCGTCCACTATTGGACTGAGGACCAATGCGGCTGGTGCTCGGGCTGTTCGAAATTTAGGTTCGTCGCTGGCGTTGAAAGTGATGGCCATGTCGCTCCATGGATTTGTTGTTGCTACTTGGTAGACTTCGGCGAGGCTGCAGATTGTTCGTTTTCGCATATTATTTGATGCGAAAGTATCGAAGACTGTTGACACCGTACTGGTACTGTTGGAGTGGTTTTCCGGGGCTAGAAGCTCCTCGCCACTTTTGGCCACCTATCGCAATATCCAACATGCTCGAAGGCTATGTGTGGGGGTGGCGCCTTCTGTACTGTGAATTTTACAGGGTCCGCTGAGCCATCCCTCCAGTACGGTTCCGTGCCCTTTATGGGGTTTTTGCTTTTTGGGTTTTGCACCTGGTGCCTGAGTATGATGCACCCTTTTGTTACGGACTAGGGTTGTATTTGTGGCCGGATTATCCCAAAACTTAGTTTCGGTTTTCCGGAAACTCTCCATCGCACAGTACTTTCGTACTATGGATGCCAGGTCGGCGAAGCGTATAATTTCACGGCGACTGACGGCGTTCAGGATTCGCTCGTCCGTGCAATTGTTGCAAAAAATTGAAATTGTGTTTTCCTCTCGGTAGTCCTTTATCCTGTCCATAACCAGGAGGAATCTGGCCCAGTAATGATGTACTGTTTCAGCGGGCTCTTGCCTGATTTGAGATAGATCGCATATGTCTGGGTGGGTGGGTGGAATTGAGTCCGAAACCCTACCCATCTCGAGGCTCAAAGGCCGAGAAGTTTCCGAATTTGGAAGCTTGGATTGTAGGACGTTGTCCAACGAGTCTGGTCCGATGCCTGACTTTAGGTTCAGTGCTTGATCGAAGTCCGTCCCTCCGCGGGAATCCGGCATGGAGGGTTAGGGAGCCCAGACATGATCAGTTTTTAATACAGGAGAAGAGTCGCCGCGTTGTTCCTCTACCACCGCAACGTGGTGGGTAGCCTGGGGAGAGTTAATCTCTCTTAGATCGGTTTTAAGCCCAATCTGATTGTAGTCTGTAGCGACTCCCAGGGCGGCGATGTGATCCAAGAGCTCGTTTACGGACGAGAGCTCTATTGGATCCAACTGCTCGGTGAATTCCGAGTTGACGTGAAGATTGCTTTTGATGACCCGAGAGGTCATCGTCGAAGCGGTGGCCGAACAGGCGGTCATGAGGAAACCACCCAGCCGGATAGTTTGGCCGGCGGCCAAGGCTCCTTTGGTGAAGATACCGTCTTTGAAGACGGGAAGAGGCATCCTTCCTATCGGTGACGGCACAGAGGAACTCTCAATGAAAGCACCAATGTCAGTGTCAAAACCGGCGGATCTTGGGTAGGGGGTCCCGAACTGTGCGTCTAGGCGGATGGTTACAGGAGACAAGGGACACGATGTTTTTACCTAGGTTCGGGCCCTCTCGATGGAGGTAAAACCCTACTCCTGCTTGATAGATATTGATGATATGGGTAGTACAAGAGTGGATCTACCACAAGATCAAGGAGGCTAAACCCTAGAAGCTAGCCTATGGTATGATTGTTGTAATGGTTGTGTGTCCTACGGACTAAAACCCTCCGGTTTATATAGACACCGGAGAGGGCTAGGGTTACACAGAGTCGGTTACAATGGTAGGAGATCTACATATCCGTATCGCCAAGCTTGCCTTCCACGCCAAGGAAAGTCCCATCCGGACACGGGACGAAGTCTTCAATCTTGTATCTTCATAGTCTTGGAGTCCGGCCGACGATGATAGTCCGGCTGTCCGGACACCCCCTAGTCCAGGACTCCCTCAGTTCCACCCTACAACACTTTCCCTGCGAAACAGAAGTGTTAGCACGATGATGTTCATGTGAGGATTTTGATCCAGATGAAGAATTTGGTCCATATGAAGAATTTGATCTGGGGTTTCTTTTCTTCATAGGTGGTGTCATGATGACATTCACCTGAAGATTTTCAAGGCACCTTTTGGGAATCCAGATTTTCTTCATAGGGGGGTCGTTCCTGCAGTTAGTTCCAACATATCGAGCAAATACTTCACCATTCTGATTCTTGAACAATTTATAGTTGGAGTCAAATGACTCATTAGAGGAATATGAAGAATCACAAGTAAAGCCAGATAGATTGCATGGATCTATAGGAGGTCCTTTCACAACAACCCATGTGGTTTTGGGATACTGCTCAGGTTTCCAGTAGGTCCCATCAACATTGAGTTTCCATCAAAGGCAATACCCTATTTCCTAGGGTTTCTGTTCAAGATCTACTTTTTGAGCACATCACAAAGAGTCTGATGCCCTTTGAGGTTTTTGTATATGACTGTAACATACAATTCCTTCAATCCTGCATTATCGTCAGTGATACTTGTGGTATCCTCAGATGAGGAATTTGTGACCACGGAGACAGTTGAAGAATTTGCAGCAATAGAAGCATTTGAACATTCAGGTGAAGAATTAGCAGATTCACGCTCAATGCATTTCAGACATGGTGGAATAAATTCTTCCTGAGCTGAACTAATCTGTTGAGCAAGCAATGAATTGTTTTCCTTATGAAGATCTTCATAACTCACTTTTAACTTCTCAAGATCTTGCTTTCTCTGAAGAAATTCATAAGAAAGCTTCTCATGACCAGTTAAGAGAGTGTTATGATAATTTTGAAGGTTGTCAAACCTAGACTGAAGTCTCTGAAGATTATCAGTCAGAGTCTTAGTTCGATTCAATTCCTCACCCAACAGGTCATCACTTTTGTCTGGTAGATTTTGAATCTTTTCCAAAGCCTTCTGTTGTTTAACAGCAATTTTAGCAAGTTTGGAATAGCTAGGCTTGAGATTTTCATCAGATTCATCCTCACTAGAGTCAGAGGGGGAATGTTTGAGTACCTTGGCACCTTTTGCCATGAAGCAGTAGGTGGGAGCATAGTCATCGACGCTCTTGTCAGCAGAGTTGGGGAGGTCATTTTCTTCAGTGTTGAAGATGGACTTGCTGACATAAGTAGTAGCGAGGGCTAAGCTCGCCACACCAGAGTCTGACTCCTCAGATTCCTCCTCTTCCACATTTTCCTCAGATTCAGCTTCAGAGTCCATTTCCTTGCCAATGAATGCACGGGCCTTCTTGGAACTGCTCCTCTTGTGAGATGAAGACTTTGAAGATTTTGATGATGAAGACTTTGAAGATTTCTTCTTCTTCTTTGAGTCATCAGAATCGTTATCTTTGTACTTCTTCTTCTTTGATTCATTTTCCCACAGAGGACAATTAGACATGTAGTGACCAGGTTTCTTGCATTTGTGGCAATTTCTCTTTTTGTAGTCACGAGACGAGGAATCATCACTCCTTGTAGACTTTCCAAAGTGACCGCAGCGAGAGAACTTCTAATATTTCTTCACGAGCATTGCTAGCTCCTGGCTCAGTTCTTCAGGATCACCAAGGCTGCTACCAGAATCTTCACCTTCAGACTCAGAGACTGCCTTGGCCTTCAGTGCACGTGATCTTCCATAGCTTGGTCCATAGAGGTCTCTCTTCTCAGCAAGCTGGAACTCATGAGTGTTTAGCCTCTCGAGGATGTCAGCGGGATCTAGTGACTTGTAATCATCTCGCTCTTGAATCATCAGTGCAAGAGTATCGAATGAGGAATCAAGTGATCTCAGCAATTTCTTCACCACCTCATGGTCGGTGATGTCAGTGGCACCAAGTGCTTGAAGCTCATTTGATATATTAGTGAGGCGATCGAAGGTTTGCTGAACATTTTCGTTATCGAGTCTTTTGAAGCGGTTGAAGAGATTGCAAAGAACATCAACTCGGGAGTCACGTTGAGTGGAGACTCCTTCATTGACCTTGGACAGCCTATCCCAAATCATCTTAGCAGTTTCCAAAGCACTTACTCTGCCGTACTGTCCTTTGCTCAGATGGCCACATATGATATTCTTCGCTTGAGAATCGAGTTGCTTGAATCTCTTCACATCAGCAGCATTCATAGACGGGGTGACTGAGGGAACACCATTTTCCACAACATGCTAGAGATCGTTATCAATTGCCTCAAGATGCATGCACATCTTGTTCTTCCAGTAGGGGTAGTCCGTTCCATCAAAGCTAGGACACCCAGCCGAGACCTTGATTATACCTGCAGTCGACATAACTAGAACTCCAGGTGGTTAAACCAAAATCACATAGAAAAAGGGAGTACCTTGCTCTGATACCAATTGAAAGTGCGTTAAGTCGACTAGAGGGGGTGAATAGGCGATTTTTACAAATTTGTTACTAAGGAATTTCAAGGTGAAGAAATTCCTAAGTCATGAACAACTAGCAGCGGAATAAGTGCTCAAGTGTAAGCATAATAGAGTAACAGCATAGTCATCATGATGATATGAAAAACAAACACAGAGCACACGTAGCGTAAACACAGGATAAGTAGGATGAAAACAATGTGACTGAAGAAATTGGATTAAGGAAATAGAGAAAGTCTTCAGTCAAAGTCTTCAAATAGTAATGATCAGGTTCATCAACACATGAAAGAGGAAATGAAAGGGTAGAGGAAATAGAACCAGTAGGCTTGGTGAAGATAATGATTTGGTAGACCAGTTCCAACTGTTGTGACAGTTGTACGTCTGGTTGGAGCGGCTAAGTATTTAAACTCGAGGACACACAATCCCGGACATACAGTCCTCACCGTATTCTCCTTGAGCTAAGATCACACAGACCTCGCCCAACACTCATGGTAAGTCTTCACAGGTGACTTCCAAACCTTCACAGGCTTGGTCACTCGGCGACCCACAATTCCTCTTGGATGCTCAGACCATGACGCCTAACCGTCTGGAGGATACACAGTCCTCAAAGGTAACAAGTGTCGGTTCCACACAGGAATAATCTCTTCAGTAATGCTCAATCACTTTGGGTTTGTAGGTGTTTGGGTTTGGGATTTGGGTTTTCGTCACTTGATGATTTTCGCTCAAAGTCCTTAGAGGATGGGATGCTCTCAATTGACAAGTGTCAGTTTCTCTCGGAGCAGCCAACCAGCTAGTGGTTGTAGGGGGCAGCTATTTATAGCCTAGGGAGCAGCCCGACATGATAACACATAAATGCCCTTTAATGATGACCGTTAGGTGGTAGGATATTTTGGACAGCTGGCGCGTAGCACAGCAACAGTCGGATTTGAGGTTTGAATTCCCCAGGGCTATCATGTCCCTCACTGTGTAGGCAATCCACACTGGCGAATTCCTAACTCCTCGGTCAGAACAAATTCCTTAGAGACCAGAAGAACTTCGTCTCTGTCACTGAAGAAATTTGACTGAACTGATATGAGATTTTCAATGGCTTCACTCGAAAGGATTGGGTAGGTGTAGGATTTTGAGATGAGCATCACTTGGAAATCAGTTTCCTTAGTATTGCCTCGACCCCCTTTAACAGTACGGTGTTTCCAATGACTCAAGAAAGAGAAAATGAAACTACGAAAACAAAATTCTTCACGCTTCATAATTCTCGCATGAATATCCAAGTCTTCAAGGTCACATCAATTTCTTCACTTTCAAAGTCTTTAGGAGAACAAAAGTCTTCAGCTGAAGACATTCATTTTTAGGGGTCGAAATTCACTGTAAATATCAAACTCCTCATCGACTTTATTGAACCTGTGTACACTCACAAACATATCAGTCCCTTAACCTATAAGTCTTCAATACACCCAAAAATCACTAAGGGGCACCAGATGCACTTACACAACGCAATCGACGGGTGACGAAATTCCATGGGTTGAGTCCTAGCTTTTCCCTAGAAATAAGGGTGTGCTACATGTCGGCAGACTGATCTTTTGAAAAGATCGGCTTGGTCACGAGCAGTCAGATCTAGCATCATCGCGTGACCGAGTGTCGCCTTCATCTTCACCTTTGCAACATATGATATGTTGCAGAAGAAACCTTTGCAACATAGGTGATGTTGTAGATCGTCTTCACCTTTACGACATAGGTGATGTTGCGGACGACACTTTTGCAACATAGATGATGTGGCAGAAATGTCTCATTGCCGATGCTTATCGCTGCAACATTGCTGTCATATGCAACACTGTTGTTCCAATTGCAACATGATACTTGTTGCAAAAAGCAACATAACCCTCACCCCCTTTGCTGCATGGGCAACGCTGGAGCTGGAGGTGAGGTCAATGATAAGAGGGGTTGCGGAGATGGAGGCACTGGTGATGTTCGTGGACGGTGTGGACGAGGTCGATAACGGACATGTTGAGCTCAGGCACTCCACGGCGGCGCCATGATGGTGGAGGTAGCTGCCCAAGGAGAGGATGGCTCGAGGTGCCCACCGTCATGACTGGTGTACAGACTAGCGACGACACATGGGGCGATGGCGCGACGAGAGGCGTTGGCCAACATTAGGCCGCATGGAAGGGGAGGATCAAGGGGCCAACATGAGTTGGCTGGTGGCGGTGCGATAAGAGGAGAGGCACGACGACAGAGCGCTTGCTTGCCGGCGACGACGAAGATGCATTGGGTGGTGCATGTGCATGTGTGAGGGCTGTGGCGGTCGATCAGGCGTGGAGGGGAGAAGGAATCAAAATCTACTCGAGTGGTCACGTAGATGGCCAACGCACATCCACTTATCATCCAGGTGAGGCCAAGCATTTCCGTAAAAATGACCCCTCTCTTTGAAGTTCCAAACCTTATTTTAAGATTTGGTATAATCATGGTAATGTAATGCGTGCATGCATAACTGAATCGGCGATATGTTTATGTTCATCGGCGATCGGTGATATTTTAGCAACATGCATATGTTGAACTTATTGTGGAATCTAACTTGTGACATATTTGTAAACGGTACAATTTAGACTCTACAAAGTTCTATAAATATGCACACCTAATAACACACTAGAAATCTCTAACATGATATTTAATGAAAGTAAATTATAAATGAACATATGCATATACATACAAATATGTTCGTGTGCACTATATAATTTGTGGAATTGTCACAAAAATAATTCAAAGATTATTCATGTTACATACTTAATTTAAGTTTACCATAAACAAAGTGACCAACGATATACATTACAACCAAGACAAAGAATATTGGTTAACTATACCAACTAAATTATGGGTTGACTATACCAGCTAAATAATAAATGTATACTCCTTAATACTATAGTATGATAAAAAGTTAAAAAAACTATGTATAAAAGTTTGGTATAAAAACTATTTTATTTTCGCCCAGTTCCCAAATTTCTCTCGGGGCAAGCGAGGGGACATGACCATTCTGTCCGTGACATTGACTGCTCTCGTGCTCCTTGATCCAACAGTCACTAGCATGGCGTGCTTCCGCTTGCACGCATACATCTTCTGTGCCAACAAGCTATAGTGGGTACAATGCTCTTCCCATGAACACCGTGCTCTAGTGGCATGTGAGTTTCGGTGCCCATTATACCCTTATTGACTGCCAAATCATTATCAGCTTATTAAATGTTACACTTAGTTATTTCTTCTGCCCAATATTACATATCACAATACATTGTCTGTAATGCAACGTCTTTGGCTTGTACTAATTATTCCTCTTAGATTTAGAGTTGAAACAGGTAATATGATACTACATTGTAGACAAAGTCTAGCAAATAGGAGGTGGGGCCTATTTCAATTGTCGGGTGTCAATTGTCAAGTTATATGGTGTAGTTTATGAGTTCTCGTGCGAAGAAATATGTGATGTACCAGTTAGTCTATGTGGCGATGTTGTTAATATGATGAGACAGAGGTATGCTGGTATAGTTAGTTCATCTTGGTGATTGTTGTTAATACGATGAGGTAGGGATGTTGGTATAGTTAGTTCATCTTGGTGATTACTGCTAATACGACAATAAGGGTATGTCTGGCTCGTTGGCTCTTATTTTAAGTCATTGTTCTGTTGGCATGTAGTATGTGCCTGACATAGAATTTAGGAATCTTCCTATTGGCAATTTTTTTGAATGAATAAATTAGCTCGGCGGTTCTGACAAAAACTAAAGTTTATATGGAAACTTTTTTCTACTCAAATCGAAATCATATATAGGAAAACTAAAGAGTAACTTGTCCTTTTGGTCTCCCGCAAATAAAAACTTGTGACTGTATTGGACCTTTTTTGCCTCTCCAGCGGATGGGGAAAGTATCATGTACTCCCATCCTTGAGGTACTCCCGGTGCTTCAAGTTCAAAAAAGACATTCATAAATGTGCCATAAAATTCCGGATAAAAATGTGAATGTTCACAAGGAATGTAACTACAACCCCTAAAAATTTCACCTCCAAACTCGAAACGAACATTGAGAAACACAAATGTGAAATCTAGCAAGAATAGTGTTAAAAAAAAACAAAAGCAACATTGACACTGTTCACATCTAGATTTTCTTTGTTTATCAATATGCATTTCGAGTTTGGACCTGAAAGGTTTAGGGGTTGTAGTCACATGCCTTGCGAACATTCACATTCTTCTTGAAGTTTTTTGGAACATTTAAGATTTGTTTTTAAACTTGGAGCACTGAAAGTAACCCAAGATGGGAGTATCTTATACTCCCTCCGTCCGAAAATACTTGTTATCAAAATGAATAAAAAAATATATCTAAAATTAAAATACATCTAGATACATTTCCTTTTATCCAGTTTGATGACCATTGGACGCAGCACGATGGTTCTGCCCCCCGCCGGCCGCCGCAGCCGATCTCGGCATCCAGCCAGGCCCCACTGGCGATGCCGCCACCACCATGACAATGTTCCATCGTGTCTTCAGAGTATCACCGTCTCTATCCTGACTTCCCGCGGCTACCCTGCTCCTCCTCGAACGCCCAAAAGACCACGAAGCTGCTGCACCTCCCTCGCATGTCGCGCCGCCCCTTCCTCCTGCTCCTCCTCGTCCCCCTGGTTGCCTCCATTGCGCAGCCCCTTCCGCCGAACACCTCCCCCGGCGCCGGCTCCACCACGGCGGTTCTACTCTCCTTCGTCGCCGCGCTTCCCCCGGCCGCCCAGCGCGTCCTCCGTCCGACATGGCTGCGGCGCCACCGGACCGGCGGCAACTCGTCCTCCCCCTTCGCCATCTACCGGCGCCACCACCACCGTCACTGCGCGTTTCTTGGCGTCACGTGCTCCGCCGCCGGCGCCGTGACCGCGATCAACCTCTCCAGCACGGGGCTCTCCGGCGCGCTCGGCGCGTCCGCGCCGCGCCTCTGCGCGCTCCCGGCGCTCGCCGCGCTCGACCTCAGCCGGAACAACCTCACGGGCGCCGTTCCCGCCGCGCTCGCCGCGTGCTCCGCCGTCACCACGCTCGTCCTCGCCTTCAACTTCCTCGCGGGCGCCGTCCCCGCGGAGCTCCTCTCCTCGCGCCGTCTCCGGACGATCGACCTCAACACCAACGCGCTCACCGGGGAGATCCCCGCCGCTCCCTCCGGCTCCTCGCTCCTCGTGTACCTCGACCTCAGCGCCAACTCACTCTCCGGCGCCATCCCTCCGGAGCTCGCGGCGCTCCCGGAGCTCACCTACCTGGACCTGAACAGCAACAACCTGTCCGGCCCAGTGCCGGAGTTCTCAGCTCCGTGCGGGCTGCTCTACCTCAGCCTCTTCTCCAACCAGCTCGCCGGTGAGCTCCCCCGCAGCCTCGCCAACTGCGGCAACCTCACCGTCCTGTATCTACCCAACAACAACATCAGCGGCGAGGTGCCCGATTTCTTCGCCTCCACGCCGAACTTGCAGAAACTGTACCTCGGCAACAACGCGTTCACCGGCGCATTGCCGGCAAGCATCGGCGAGCTTTTGAACCTGGAAGAATTGGTGGTGTCGAGTAACTGGTTCACAGGCTCCGTCCCCTATACAATCGGGCAGTGCCAGTCCTTGACACTGCTCTACTTGAACGGCAACTGCTTCACCGGCTCAATCCCACCATGTATCGGCAACCTGAGCCTACTGCAGAAGTTTTCTGTGGCGGACAACAGCCTCACCGGGAGAATTCCGCCGGAAATCAGGAGCTGCCGTGGACTGGTGGAGCTTGAGCTCCAGAACAACAGCCTCTCCGGCAAGATACCGCCGGAGATCGCGGAGCTCAGCCTGCTGCAAAAGCTGTATCTGTTCAACAACATGCTCCACGGCCCGGTTCCTCCAGCACTGTGGCAACTGGCTGGCATGGTGGAGCTGTACCTCAACAACAACAGCCTAGGTGGCCAGATACATCCAGGCATCACTCGCATGAGGAACCTGAGAGAGATCACCTTGTACAGCAACAACTTCACCGGCGAGCTGCCGCAAGCCCTGGGGCTCAACACCACGCCGGGAATCCTCCGCGTCGACCTCACCGGCAACCGCTTCCACGGCGCGGTCCCTCCTGGCCTGTGCACAGGAGGCCAGCTCGCCATCCTTGACCTTGGGTACAACCGGTTCCATGGAAGATTTCCCAGCGAGATAGCCCAATGCCAGTCTCTGTACAGGATCAACCTGAACAACAACAGGATCAGTGGGAGCTTGCCTGCAGACCTGGGCACGAACACAGGGCTGTCGTACATCGACATGAGCGACAAACGTCTTGAAGGGGGGATACCAAGCGTGATCGGTTCATGGAGCAACCTCACCATGATCGACCTCTCGCGCAACAGCTTCGCCGGTCCAATACCCCGCGAGCTCGGCGCTCTGAGCAACCTTGTAACCCTGAGAGCGTCGTCGAACACGCTGACAGGATCGATACCACATGAGCTAGGAAACTGCAAACGGCTTGTCTGCTTAGACCTTGGAAACAACCTTCTGAATGGAAGTTTGCCGGCGGAGATCACAGCTCTTGGCAGCCTGCAAAGCCTCCTGCTCGGCGGCAACAAGCTCACCGGGGCAGTACCGGATTCCTTCGCCGCGACGCAGGCCCTCCTTGAGCTGCAGCTTGGTGACAATCTTCTTGAAGGAGCCATCCCGCACAGCTTGGGCAATCTTCAGTACATCTCTAAAACCCTGAACATGAGCAGCAACAGACTGAGCGGCCAGATCCCAAGCAGCCTCGGCAACCTTCAGGACCTGGAAGTGCTGGACCTGTCCAAGAACTCGTTGTCCGGCCCGATCCCACCGCAGCTGAGCAACATGATCTCCCTTCTGGCCGTGAACGTGTCGCTCAACGAGCTGTCCGGCCAGCTCCCTGCCGGCTGGGTGAAGCTGGCAGCGCAGTCGCCTGAGGGGTTCTCAGGGAACCCTCAGCTGTGCGTTCAGTCTGACAGTGCACCATGCTCCAACAAGAACCAGTCTCTGAAAAACAGAACCAGAAATGCACGCATCATCGTTGCATTGCTGCTTCCAACTCTTGCCATCATCGCTGCCAGCATGTTCCTCCTCCACCACGTCGCGAAGAGGTCGTCGCGGCGCCGATCGGCCCGGCGCGCCTCGATCCGCAGCATGGACTCGACGGAGGAGCTGCCGGAGGACCTGACCTACGAGGACATCCTCCGGGCGACCGACAACTGGAGCGAGAGGTACGTGATCGGGCGAGGCCGGCACGGCACGGTGTACCGCACGCAGAGCAAGCTCGGGAGGGAGTGGGCGGTGAAGACGGTGGACCTGTCCCACGGCAAGTTCCCGGTGGAGATGAAGATCCTCAACACGGTGAGGCACCGGAACGTCGTCAGGATGGCCGGGTACCACATCCGCGGCGGCGCCGGGCTGATCCTCTACGAGTACATGCCGGAGGGGACGCTCTTCGAGCTGCTGCACGGGAGGAAGCCTCAGGTGGCCCTCGGCTGGACCGCCCGGCACCAGATCGCCCTTGGTCTGGCCCAGGGCCTCTCCTACCTGCACCAGGACTGCGTGCCCATGATCGTCCACAGGGACGTCAAGTCGAGCAACCTGCTGATGGACGCCGACATGGTGCCCAAGCTCGCCGACTTCGGCATGGGGAAGATCGTCGGCGACGACGACGCGGACGCCACGGTTTCCGTCATCGTTGGCACCCTCGGCTACATCGCTCCAGGTACCACCATTTCCTTCTCATCATATGTCTAGCTCTGTATTCTGTAAGATCACAGTGTCTGAAAATTCAGGATTTATTTAGCACATGTATCACCACCATTGATTTTCAGAGCATGGATACTCCACGAGGTTAACCGAGAAGAGCGACGTGTACAGCTACGGGGTGGTGCTGCTCGAGCTCCTTTCCAGGAAGATGGCTGTGGACTCTTCATTTGAAGAGGGCGTCGACATCGTGACATGGATGAGGTCGAGCATGAAGCAGGCAGATGGTCGCCCCGCCGCCATGAGCTGCCTGGATGAGGAGATTGTCTACTGGCCTGCAGATGAGCAGGCCAAGGCACTGGACTTGCTTGATCTAGCCATTTCCTGCACGCAGGCGGCTTGCCAGTCGAGGCCTTCCATGAGAGAGGTGGTGAACACCTTGGTGAGGATGGATATGTAAGGATTCCCCTCAAGTTCTCAACAGTGTTGTGAGGTCAGCTGCCACAGTACGTAGCAGACATACAAAAGGAGTTTGAAAAATGTATGTAGTAGTTACCAGATCTTAGCAGAAATAAGAAGTGAGCCTAGCTCATAAGTTGGGGTAGTGGATGTACAGTCCCATCAACTAGGTGCCTATTTCTACTTACATGACTAAAATGTATTCAAGATTACTGTTTTTTACTGCCGGTCGAAAATTTCTGAAGTCATACATGTTCACTCCGAAATCTCTTCAAACATGATCTTGAGCTTCCAAGGATAGAAAGCACAAAATCCTACAACATAACCCTTTTCATTCAGCCGTGTATTATTCTCTACAATTTTATTCTGCATACCATGGACATGGCACAGTACATCCTGTAAGCAACAAACAAATTTTATTAAATGGCACTGAGTGCGGGTGCCGTTCATGCCCTAATCACAAGCTCATATACATTGCTATTGTTCTCTCTGCTAAGGCGCTTTAGTGCCTCGAAACTTCTCCGGCTTCCCAAAAAATCTATTCTTTTGAATGCTACTACAAAGCCTCGTTCTGCGCATTCAGCGCTTGCATACATGGAACGAAGTCGATTGGCATGCCGTGAATCCGTGTGCAGGGCTACATTTATCTCATCGGTTGACATGTTCTCCTGCGCAAAGAGGTGATCTTTTACCACAAACTCGCACACCAAATCTGAACCACGGTTACACCAGAAGTGTGTTGTGGGATGCTTCTGGTCTATGACCAAAAAACAATAAATACCTGGTAGAAATTATAGATGTGATCCAACACTTGTTCGCGTGTGAAGCCACCATTGCTAAAGAATGTCCTCGAAAAAGGTCCAAGCTCACCAAAACGATCGAGAGGGAAGAGTATGGTAAAGAAATGGTTCTTAAAAATCACCTCGCTTCTCTCACTGAAACAACAAAACAGATCTATTAGGGAAAAAGGTTACAGAGTTTTGGTTGATTCAAGAAGTTATTATTACCTTTCTCTTAGCGGGCGAGACAAATTATCAGCTGACTGGTCTCGATCCTTTCCATCCCCATCTGCATCAAAATAGGTAGTGCTTTGCTGCTCATCGGCATCTTCAGACCATGAAGAATCCATATAAATACTTGCAGATGAAACCGGCTCAGATATTGTCCAGCAGATTGAATCCAGAAGTGTGACAGGTGTGAGAGGATGGATTGGTACTTCACATGACTGGCTTAAAACCATAATGTAGACATTCATCAAAATGTTTCATATAGAAGAGACAAATATGAATAAAAAGGTAGCTAATTCAACACATAGCTTTGGCATCAGCAAATTCTTTGTTTCCAACTATTTTTCTAAAACATATTTCATGCAGTCATTATTTTTCTTAACAAGCAAGGGTATACCAACATCCCATAATTGTCACACTAGTCGGAATTCACAAGAAATTGGGTAACTGTGACTGCCAGATGCATAGGAGATGAGCTTTTCTATATTTTAACAACCAGTCTGATGCTGCAAGAAAACATAACAAATAATTTTCTGGCTCTTTATATTTTAACAATGAAAAGGGAGATCATATTGCGATAGGTGAAACATTCCTTACCTGCATACGGCGAACACGGCGGTCTCGAATATCCTTTTTCGCTGCCTCGACAAATTTTTGCCTTTCCTGACGAGTCTCATCTATCTCCCCTCGGGTTGGCAGTTCGCTGGAGTTAAGAGAAGGAACACTCCCAAGTTTCGTATTCTAAAAGAACAGAAGATCCAACGTTAACCAATGAAGAGTCCGAATATAGAAAATAAACCTTTTTTTAAAGAAAAAACCTATTATAAATAAAAGGGATAAGAAAAAAAAAACATAAACTGTTCTATCCCCCCCCCCCCCCCCCCCCTCCCTTCTGATTTTTAACTTCGGGGCCCCCAGTTGCCAGTTAGCTCATGCCACCTCAGCCTGTAGATTGCAATCCGTATAAGACAGCCCATAGATGTAGCAAAGCTCAGCTGTTTGTTACTGATTCCGAGCTGTACTCCATTTTTTGGAGACACGTAGGGACTAGGTAGTCGTCCATATACAATTCTAGTTTCGTTTTTCCTTTTCCCTTTGAACACACAGGGGGGAAAAAGACACCTAACAAAGATAACAAAACTTACTCCAAGCTTTGTAGAAACTGCAATGAAAAATCTATTTTATTTCTAGAAGGTTGTTCTCTTTTATAAAGACAGGTAGGAGTTGCAAATGTAAAATGCCAGATACCAATTTGTCTTTTCCTGTTTCTTTTCAACACCAAAAAAAAAGACGCGGTGAAACACATAAAAAAGGTTGATGTGAAAAATCTTAACCCTACCTTTGTAGAAACCAAAACTAAAGACGTCTTTCCCCAGTTTGTTGAAAGGAAAACTTTGGATAACAAAAGACTAGATTCAGGTTTGTCCACAAGAGTACATGGCATAAAATACCTCTTGAGATGTGTGGAAATTTTCTAGAACCACTGCGACATGTCTAGCTAGGTCTGAAGACAAATGGACCAGGCGCTGCAAGTTCTTTTCCTTCACTGTTTTCAAGATCCAAAACGGCTGAAACATTCAAGCAGAAAGTGTTAAATAGTACACAATGGTCCTAAAGTAAATTAGGAGTGTCGGAACACAAGAGGTTATTATTGCAGTAGTTCAGTATTACTTACTGTTACAATGTTATCTGAGTGACCAACATATCTCTTGACAGAAGCATCCTCACACACAACATATGTGGCATGACAACCAATAAACCAGTGGTCCAATAATTTTGCATCTTCACTCGTAGCAGCATCCGATATCTGCAGCAAAATGCATTTTATGTAAAAAAATCATTCGCGCAATTTAACAAAGGATGTCGCGTGAAGATGACTCCAGTGAAAGAGTGGAAATTTCGTGATGCTTGTAAACTGATTTTTTTAGAGAAAAGGCATTGCATCATTTGGCTGATTGCTCTCTCTCTATCTATCTTTAAGTAATTCTCTTATCCATTTGGTGATTTAATATTATACTCTATAAACAGGAGCAACCAGAAAATAATAATTTTCTTTCTGAAGCATGTGGGTGGTGGAGTGTCAACCATTATGGAATGAAGCAGCAACTGAAATGGACATACCTTCTTCTTCATCTCACCAGATATCCCAGGGTCAATGTAGATTGTGTCATTCGTAAAAACGAACACATCATGTTCAGGTTCTTCTCTATGAGCCTGAAGCTGGCGCTTATGTGTTGTGTCTGAGCATGCTTTGTCTTGAAAAATCATTGGTGGAAGGCATGACTTCTCATTAACAGGAAGTCCAACAAGCCGGTTGGATTCCCCAAGCGGCAGACCGTTCTCCCCAATGTTCTTGATACTGTACAAGGATTCATCCAGCCTCACTGTAGTAGAAACACCATAAATCAGAATCAGATGACGCACTGGTAACTTGGCAGAAACAGAACAGGAAGAAGTATTGATGGAGCCTGTCTTACTGTTCCTTCGAACACAATCGACAAACCAGCCCAGCGTGACAACAAAAAGGCCATTCCTGGGACCATGCTTGAGAGCGTGCTCAAACTTGCGGCCGGCGAAGCTGTGCTGCGTGTTAAGGAAGCACAAGCATGGCAGCCTGAATATTTTTTTTCGATAAACTGGTAACCTGAATTTTGAGAAACAAGCATAACAGTGGAATGATTTTGAAAAGAAAAGAAAAACAGACAATGGCAAGGATATCTGCACCACAAGGTGAGTGCATTTGGGGTGCAAGCTGCCGCTGTAGTCGCCTCCGAGCCTCTCGGCAGCCTCCTTCACCTGACTCCTCGCCTCTGCAGAACACATACAAACACAAAAATTCCCCAAACCACATCAAAACCCCTGAAATCGAGAAGCAAGCAAACCACCTTTCAAGCTATCCCAATCCCAGGCCAAAATCGAGAAGCAAACTCTATTCACCTTTGGACAGCCCCGTGACGCAGACGACCAGGCCTGCGAAGGGGCCGTCGGGCGGACGCCGGGCGGCAGGGGCAGCGGCCGCGGCGGAGCGGGAGGCCGAGACGGAGGAGGAGGCGGCGGAGGCGGAGGAGGTCTGCATCCCGGGGAGGAGCAGCCTGGAGCAGCCCCTGCTGGCGATCACCTCCACGCCGCAACGCGCCATCGCGGCTGCTGCTGCTGCGGCGGCGGCAGGGGCATGGCCCAGCGGGGCGGGACGAGGCGCGGGTGGGAAGAGGGCGTGGCGGATTCGGTGAGGATCGGAGAAAGCGAACCTACGGGGAGAGGAGCGGGAGGGCCTCGAGGCGGGCGCCGGGGGAGGTGGTTGGATTGGATCCGGTGGTGTGGTGGCGCTTTCGAGGGAGGGCAGGGAGACGAGGAGTTAATGCTGATGGCGATGACTCCTCCTCCTCGGCCTCGCTGCTCCTTGGTTCGTCGCCGCTCGTGTGGGAGGGGAGGGGAAGGGAGATGAGGGGCGGCCGGGTGGGTTGGTCGGCGGGGAGGGAAGGCGATCCGGGCGGGGATGAGACGACGACGAAGTGACCGTTGGGGGGAGGGTTCGAGTTCCCCTTCTTTCTGTCTTTTTTAATGGAAGTTCAGTGGCAACAGTGGCAGAGACGACCCGGGGGTAGAGCCGAATGTTTATGTGGGGATTCGGTGGACAGCCTGTCTGCATCATGTATTCATGCTGTGATTGTGAACAATGCTGTGCCCTAATGGTGTCACCGTCCATGCGTTTGGACTTTTGGGTGGGTATGTGACCATGTTGGTTGCGTTATTGAATACAAGGAGGCTGACAGTGTTCATGAGATTTTGCAAGTTTATAAGGCAAAAGAGTTGTGATTTTCGTTGATTAAGATGAAGAAAGAGTTGTCCAGTTGATTATTGGGAAACTGAGCTAAAACCGTCACAACCTGCTGATCACGCACACAAACAAGACACTACACTCACACCGCTACAAAGAGAGTGTTGTTGTGGCAGCACATTGGCGTCATCGCCATCCCATCTCCTCGCCAAGCGACTCCGACTTCACCGCAATCAACCACCAACAAAGCCGGGGCCGAGAAAAAATCACGACAAAGAACTATGCAGGGTTGGCTCCGCGAAGAATCATCAAGCTCGCATGCCCGTCGCATGTCATCTTGTCGCATGATCCTCGCCGCAACTTCAACTTCTTCGCGGGAAACATCCCACGATGAACAGGTGAAACACGTGGGAGAGTCGAGTACCACAACCATGTTGTCACGCATTCACATGGCCATTGCCACACCAGTTGCTGATGACCGCCACTGTTGGGGATATAACCCTGAAGAGTAAGACTTCACATGGGTCGTGGTGATCAAGACCTCAAGGCCCACGGGGACTCATAAAGTGGGCCGGCTCATGGCCCTGCGCCTGAGGCGGCGGCTCACCGAAGGACGCGTAATTCCATTACTTGGGAAGTAAGACAAATAGGAAACTTATTAGGGCACGGATCGTAGTACGACCTGGACTCTGTTGTTGAAAGCCCAGGGCATCGACCTGTATATAAAGGGGAGCCCTTGAGGCAGAAAGACTAAGTTAGTTGCTTGCTACTTCTTTGAATATTATCTTGGGGTGCCTCGGGCATCCCCAAGCTTAGCCTTTTGCTAATCCTTATTCCTTCATCCATCGTAAGATCACCCAAAACTTGAAAACTTCAATCACACAAAACTCAACAAAACCTTCGTGAGATCTGTTAGTATAAGAAAGCAAACCACTACTATAAGTACTGTTGCAAACCCATTCATATTTTATTTTTGCATTATATCTACTGTATTCCAACTTTTCTATGGCAAAAACACTTCAAAGAAAACCATAGAATCATCAAAACAAGCACACAACACAAAGAAAACAGAATCTATAAAAAACATAACAGTCTATAACTATCTGACTACATCGAATACTTCTGTAACTCCAAAATTTCTGAAAAATTAGGACGACGTGAATAATTTGTTTATTAATCTTATGAAAAAAGAATAAACTCAAAGCACTCTTCTGATAAAAATGAAAAATAATTTCGTGAGCGCAAAAGTTTCTGTTTTTCAAGAAGACCAGATCAACTCACACCCAAATCATCCCAAAGGTCTTGCTTGGCACAAACACTAATTTAAACCACAAAACACATATAATCAGAGGCATAATAGGGTAATATATTGAAAACAGTAAGAAAACCAAAAAGCAAACAGATACAAATTGGGTTGCCTCCCAACAAGCGCTATCGTTTTACGCCCCTAGCTAGGCATAACGTGTAGGATCGAAGTGTTGTCATCTTTGGTTCTAGATCCATATGATGCCCTCATGATTGATTCATATGGTGGCCTAATTCTTGTTCTAGGGAAGTGTTCCATACCCTTCCTTAGCGGAAATTAAAATTTGATATTGCCTTATTTCATATCAATCACGGCACCAATAGTACATAAAAATGGTCTACCAAGTATAATTGGATAAGACGGATTGCAATAAATATCAAGAACAATAAAATCTATGGGCACATAATTCCTATTTGCAAGAATAAGAACATCATTAATTCTTCCCATAGGCTTTTTAATAGTAGAATTTGCCAAGTGCAAATTTAAAGAGCATTCTTCAATATTTGTAAGACCAAGCCCATCACATAAAGATTTTGAAATTGTAGAAACAATAGCACCCAAGTCACATAAAGCAAAACACTCAGAATTTTAAATCTTGACTTTGATGGTAGGTTCTCATTCATCATGTAATTTTCTAGGAATTGAAACTTCTAATTCCAACTTTTCTTCAAAAGCTTTCATCATAGCATGAACAATATTTGTGGTGAAAGCTTTACTTTGTTCATAAGCATGGGGTGAATTTATCATGGATTGCAACAAACAAATACAATCAACCAAAGAGCAACTATCATAATTAGAGTCTTTGTAATCCAAAATAGTGGGCACATCACTGGTTAAAGTCTTGACCTCTTCAAACCCACTTTTAGTCAATTTTCTCAACAAGATTTTCACCCTCCGAATCATAGGGACGCCTTCTAGCTAAAGTTGACTCTTCTCCGGTCCCTTTTTCATCAATCTAAATTTTACTAAACAAAGAATCAATGGAAGAAACACCAATCACTTTAAGATCTTCATCACTTTTATGAAAGTAATCACTAGAAAACACCCTTTCTAAAAATTTTATTTTAGCTCTAAGCATAGCAGTTCTTTTCTTACTTTCATCCATAGAAACATAAAGAGCTTTAATTGATTCTTCAACTTTAGGCACAAAAAAATTCATCTTGAGAGTTTCTACATCATGAGAAATTCTAGCAATACTTCTAGACATATCATCAACCTTATTCAGCTTTTCTTCTATCGTAGCATTGAAAACTTTTTGAGTATTGATAAATTCTTTAATATTATTCTCAAGATTATTATTATTATTATAATAAGGATTACCATAGGAATTACCATAATTATTATAGGAATTACTAGGAAAAGGCCTAGGATTAAAATTACCTCTATAAGCATTGTTGTTGAAATTGTTTCGCGAGATAAAATTCACATCTATGGCATCCCTATTTTGTTCAATCAAAGTAGACAAAGGCACATCATTAAAATCAATAGGAGCACTTTTATTAGCAACCAACTTCATAAGAGCATCAACTTTTTCACTCAAAGAATTTATTTCTTCTACCGAATTAACTTTTTTACTAGTAGGAGCTCTTTCGGTATGCCATTGTGAGTAATTGGCCATAATATTGTCTAGCAATTTAGTAGCTTCACCCAAAGTAATTTCCATAAAAGTACCCCCCCACGGCAGAATCTAAAAGACTACGAGAAATAAAATTCAACCCCACATAAAAATTGTGTATGATCATCCAAAGATTTAACCCATGAGTTGGGCAATTCCTTAGCATCAGTTTCATCATTTCCCAAGATTGTGCAACATGCTCATGTTCAAGTTGCTTAAAATTCATGATCTGGGTTCTAAGGGAAATGATTTTTGCGAGTGGAAAGTACTTAGTAATAAAAGCATCATTGCACTTGTTCCAAGAATCGATACCATTGCGAGGCAAAGAGGAAAAGCAAATTTTTGCATGATCTCGCAAAGAAAACGGAAATAATTTCAACTTCACAACATCATTGTCCACATCTTTTTTCTTTTGCATGTCGCATAATTCCACGAATGTGTTAAGATGCGACACGGCATCCTCGTTAGGAGTACCGGCAAATTGGTCTTTTATAACAAGATTCAGCAAAGCAGTATTAATATCACAAGACTCCGCACTAGTGGCGGGAGGAGCAATCAGAGTGCTAATAAAATCATTATTGTTGGTATTTGAGAAATCCCACAATTTTGTGTTCTCTTGATTCATGATGACTTCACAACAAGTTGCACTCAGAAACAGATCTAACGAGAAAATGGTTAATGAAAAAGAGGGCGAATAAAACGGAAAATTTTTGTGAAGTGGGGGAGAGGAAAACGAGAGGCAAATGGCAAATAATGTAAATTGCAAGGAGATGAGATTTGTGATTAGAAACCTGTTTGATGTTGATGATCCTCCCCGGCAACGGCGCCAGAAAGCACGTTGATGGGAGTCTATCTTGACGTGATCCTCCCCGACAACGGCGCCATAAATTCCTTTTGATGCCTGCTTGAAAGGATCGATATAGTTGACTAGAGGGGGGTGAATAGGCAACTAACAATTTTTAGCTTTTCTTTACCAAATTAAACTTTGCATCAAAGTAGGTTGTCTAGATATGCAACTAGGTGAGCAACATATATGATGCAACAACAACAAGTACACAAGCAAGCAAGGGATACAACACAAATAAGCTTGCACAAGTAAAGGCACGAGATAACCAAGAGTGGATCCGGTGAAGACAAGGATGTGTTACCGAAGTTCCTTCCTTTTGAGGGGAAGTACGTCTCTGTTAGAGCGGTGTGGAGGCACAATGCTCCCCAAGAAGCCACTAGAGCCACCGTATTCTCCTCACGCCCTCACACAATGCGGGATGTCGTGATTCCACTATTGGTGCCCTTGAAGGCGGCGACCGAACCTTTACAAACAAGGTTGGGGCAATCTCCACAACTTAATTGGAGGCTCCCAACGACACCATGAAGCTTCGCCACAATGGACTATGGCTCCGCGGTGACCTCAACCGTCTAAGTGCGCAAACACCCAACAGTAACAAGATCCGCTAGGGATTAGTGGGGGGAATCAAATTTCTCTTGGTGGAAGTGTAGATCGGGGCCTTCTCAACCAATCCCGAGCAAATCAACAAGTTTGATTGGCTAGGGAGAGAGATCGGGCGAAAATGGAGCTTGGAGCAACAATGGAGCTTTTGGGGGAAGAGGTAAGTCAACTTTGGGGAAGAATACCCCCTTTTATAGAGGGGGGAACAATCCAACCGTTACCCCCCAAAATAGCCCCGCAGAGGGCGGTACTACCGCAGGGGGCAGCGGTACTACCGCTAGCCCCAGCGGCACTACCGCTCCCCCTCGCGCTACTGCCGTGCAGCCAGGGAGGGCAAGCAGATGGGCAGAGGATGGATCCAGTGCGGTACTGACGCGGTGGTAGGGCGGTACTACCGCTCTCAAGCGGTGCTACCGCTTCTACTACTGCTGCTAGTGCCGCACAATCCGACACGAGAGGCGACCCCCTCAAGTCGACGCGGTAGGAGCCCGGTACCGCAGCGGTACTACGGCTGAGGATCCATAGGCGGTACTACCGCTGCAGAGCGGTACTGCCGCCTATGGGTCTTGAGCGGTACTACTGCTGGACGCCGCGGTACTACCGCTGGGACCAAGTCACACCCATAGAAAGGGAAGAAGACATCCATCGAAGCGGGAAGGCTTAGTGGGTGCAAAAAGGGATGTGTACATGTTGATTCCACCCTAGCCTTACCAGAGCGGACCCCCTCTTGATAGTATGGTGACTCCTATGAAACATGTCCACCAAAACAGAAACGAAAGAGCTACACCATCTTGATTAAAGCTCCGAGGGGAAGAAATCGTCTCGTGCCAAAGGATGAATATCTGAAATGCTCAGAGCACATGATTAGTCCGCAAACATTTGTCATCAATCACCAAAACTACATCGAGAGAGATATGCCTTAACAATCTCCCCCTTTTTGGTGGATTGATGACAACAAGGGATTTGCACAAGGATAGTACAAGAATGAAGAGATACTTAGAACTACAAAGTATAGACGGGGCTCCCCATGAATGTGCGCACCTAATTAGTAGTGCCTTTGGAATGCAAAGCACACACATTAGGATCAACACTTCCCCTATCTTTTATAGTCCAACAACCTAAGCATATGGGTACATGTGAGCAGTGTATGTAATAGGATAAGCATGCAACTCACAAATTACCATAGCAGGGTACATGTGAGCAGTGTATGAGTACTTGATGGACATAGATAATAATGGATAAGGTAGCATATGTCTCACACCATATGACTGGAACTAGGTCTCACAGGCACAAAACCAAATCAAGCAAACGACAAGAGAAAGCAATGACACAACAAACCACAAAGACACACACACACACACTCGCAACTCGTCAACAACACAAATCCCTATACTCTCTCCCCCTTTGGCATCGAGACACCAAAAAGGTAAAGAGCATTGCTACGGCTCCAGGTGATAGCAAACTGAGGATCTCGAACATCACATCCCAGCGGGATCATCTGCACCGCCGTCTTCGGTCGGAAACTGCTCGACGTCTAAATCAGTCCACTAGCAGTGCTGCTGAACCCACTCCTCCTCATCAGTGATCCTTCCCTCAGATCCGCTGTTAACAGTTGCACCCAACTGACGCATGAGCTCCTTGTGACGGCTGCGGGCCTTCTTCTCAGAGACATGAGACATGTACTGGCCATGAGACTCCATGCAGAAGAGTTTCTTCATCTTACGCTTAATCTTCTTTACCCAAGAGGGCTCCACTCCGGAGGGCTCATAGTCCTCATCATCATCAGCCTCAGCCTCGCCCTCGGTCTCCATGTCAGCTGTTGTATATGGACCTCCAGACTTAGCAGCTGGAGTGCCCCAATTATCCTTCTTTCTCAGACGCTTGATCTCATGAGAAACCAATTCCCTAGTTTCTAGCAGAACCCTGGGATAGACATGTGCCCAGGTCTTCTCAATGAGCAACATGACAAACGGACCATAGATCGGGCACTTGCGCTCAGAAACGGCAGAAAGAAGTTCAGACCACATAACATGAGAAATGTCCAGGGACTCGCCAGTGTTTGTTTCCTTCTCATGCTGGCAGAAGAGAAGCATGTCCACGAGATAGGAGTGGACCATATCCAGATTCCCGATACGAGGGAATATAGTCTCTCTGAAAACGCGGTGAAGGATGTCCAGAAAGGTAGGCAACTCATAGGTTTCCTTCTCAGTCACGGGGTGAATCTTCACAGAACAGTAGGGCCAGAGAGCTTGCTTGTGAGTGGAGGTTGCATTGCGGTGAGGGCGGAAGCCGACTGGAGTCCCAAGCCCCTGATCTTCCACCCCAAGTAACTCCATGAAGGCCTTCCACTTGACAAAAAGCAACTTGACATTTGTCATCCAAGTCAGAGTCCTTTCTGCATCATTCCCGAGATGGACAGTGGCATAGAATTGAGCCACCAAATCTGCATCAGCGTCCTTGTTGAACTGCATGATTCTGAGGATGTTCAGCTAAGAGCACATCTGAAGGGCTTCGCCAAAGTACTCAGGGTCCTTTTCCATAGCATCTGTGTCGATGGAGCACACATCAACATAGAGATTCTTCTTATCCTTGATCACATCAAAGTAGATGGCAAACTGAAAACGATTCAAAACGGGCAGTTGACCAAAGTGGGTTCTTGGTCTTCCGCATAGGGGTTGCCGCGACGCCTTTCCCAGAATTGCTTGGCAGTCATCTCAGTCACAGTCTTGCCCCTCGACTTCGGCTTTTTGGCAGGCTTCTTCTTGAGTTGAGGCAGAGGATGAGAACTTGAGGAAGCACCCGCTGTCTCATAGGTGCGATAGCGCTTTGACGTTGAACATCCGGGGTTGACACGGCGGGCTTGCTGCTCAGGATGTTCATCACCTGGAACCAAACACACGAGCAAAAGAAACCACACGAAAGAAAGAGCATAAGCCTCCAAAAAAAGCAACATGGATCAAAAAGTGGTAGGAGTGATGGAATTGGGCATCCAGCGATAGTACCGCGACCCAACCATGGCAGTACCACTTGAGCGGTAGTATCGCCCCAGAGGAGCGGTAGTGCTGCTCTTAGACGGGGAACGGTGGTTCCCTACTACCGTGGACAGATCCGACACTACCGGTGATGCCAAATTCAAAAATGAACCTACCAAACTTCAATCCAAAAGTCCTAGAAGCCATCTCCATCCTACTCGAGCCTCGACTTAGCCAAAAATCGAGAAAAACAATGCCTATTGCCCCTAACAACTAGATGCGAGATCTAGGCAAAGAGAGAATGGGAACGGGGGCAATACCGGTATCCATGGCAAGAGGACGCGGTGGGGATCGACTCCACCGGAGGAACTGGAGAGGGGCGGCACGAAGACGGCGGCCGACCGAAGCCCTCTTGTGGCGAGACGTCGCTAGAGCGACGAAGAAGATGAGCGAGTGGAGCGAATGGGTATGGGGGAGAAAAGCAACTCCCCCTGACCCAACATAACCCCCCACGCCCGCCCCGAAGCGGTAGTACCTCTTGGAGTGGGCGGTAGTACGGCTTGATGATTATCAGCGGTAGTACCGCGCACCCAACGGTAGTACCGCGCAGCCGCAAGAAGACTGGCTCAAAAAGCTAAGCTCAAGAAAAGGAAACGACTGGAAACGAGAGCAAACACAAATGCAAAAACCAACACAAAAAGGACGGGAACCACACTCCTCTCCAAGAGAGGGCGGTGGCCGAGGTCACCTATGTTTGAGTCCGGAGGTATGGCGCCGCGAAGATTTTAACCTCGGGCCCATGACCAAAACTCATCTTTGAAGCACAAGTACCATCAAAAATGGCTAATGTGAAAGAGTTGATCAATTTATGCATAATGGGGGGAGGGAGAGTTCATTGAGAGAACAACACTCCCCCTATGTCCATGCCTACACCTAAACTAGACAACAAGTTGAGTGTGGTGGGGTGTGCAAGGGTTCAAGTCACATTGCTCGAATCAATGATATTTAGCTCATGCTTAACTCGCGAAATCTTGCTTCATCCAATGGCTTTGTGAAAATATCTGCAAGGTTATCATGAGTGTTGACATACTTGAGCTCGATCTCCCTTCACCTAATATGATCCCGGATGAAGTGATACCGAATCTCAATATGCTTTGTCTTGAAGTGTTGCACTGAGTTGAGAGAAATCTTGATGGCACTTTCATTGTCACACCAAAGAGGCACTTTGTCACAAATGACACCGTAATCCTTTAAAGTTTGCCTCATCCATAAGAGTTGTGCACAACAACTACCGGCCGCCACATACTCCGCTTCGGTGGACGAGAGAGACACACAACTTTGCTTCTTGGAAGGCCAACTCACCAAAGAGCAACCAAGAAATTGGCACCCTCCAGAAGTGGACTTCCTATCCACTTTGTCTCCCGCCCAATCGGAATCCGAATATCCTTCAAGCTTGAAGTTTGCTCCTCTTGGGTACCATAAGCCAAATTTTGGGGTATGAGCCAAATATCGGAAGATTCACTTGACCGCCACAAAGTGGCTTTCCTTGGGTGCGGCTTGAAACCATGCACAAATTACCACACTCAACATGATATCCGGTCTAGATGCACAAAGGTACAAGGAGCCAATCATGGAGCGATATACCTTTTGATCCACCGCTTTACCATTGGGATCAATGTCAAGTTGGCACTTGGTGGGCATTGGAGTGGAAGCCGGCTTGACATCACTTAGCTTGAATCTTTTTAGCATGTCTTGAGTGTATTTGGCTTGGTTGATGAAGATACCTTCTCTTCTTTGCTTGATATCGAAACCGAGGAAGAACTTCAACTCTCCCATCGAGGACATCTTGAACTTAGAGGTCATGAGAGCGGCAAATTCCTCATTGAAAGCTTTGTTAGGGGAACCAAAGATAATATCCTCAACATATAGTTGGCACACAAATAACTCCCCTTTGACCTTCTTAGTAAAAAGAGTGGGATCAATTTTCCCTACTTCAAATCCGTGATCTTGCAACAACTCAGTAAGGTGGTCATACCACGCACGTGGGGCTTGCTTGAGGCCATAGAGTGCCTTATCGAGTTGATACACATGATCGGGGAAGTAGGGATCCTCGAACCCGAGGGGTTGCTTGACATAAACCAACTCATTAATAGGACCATTAAGAAAAGCACTCTTCACATCCATTTGTTGTAACTTAAAGTTGTGATGGGAAGCATAAGCAATCAACAAACGAATGGATTCAAGGCGAGCAACGGGGGCAAAGGTTTCACCGTAGTCGATACCCTCGACTTGCGAGTAGCCTTGTGCTACCAATCTTGCCTTGTTGCGAACGATGGTCCCATGAGCATCTTGCTTGTTCTTGAATATCCACTTGGTTCCAATGACATTGTGGTTCCCCGTTGGCCTTGGCACCAATCTCCACACCTTGTTGTACTCGAAGTTGTTGAGTTCTTCATGCATGGCATTGAGCCAATCCGGATCTTCGAGCGCCTCATAGACCTTTTGAGGTTCAACACAAGAGACAAATGCATGATGTTCACAATAGTTTGCTAATAGTCTAAGAGTGCTTACCCCCTTTCTTAGGCTTCCAACCACATTTTCCATGAGATGACCTTGGGTAGTGAGCTTGGAAGCAATCTTCGCGGCACGACGCTCTAATTCCTCCTCGGATGTGAAAGGAGAAGGGGTAACTTGATTATCTTGAGCGCCGTCTTGAGCTTGTTCTTGATCTTGAGCTTGCTCTTGATCTTAAACTTGCTCGAGGGGAGAACTTGACCTTGGGCGTCATTTGGTGGTTCACCGCCATCTTGAGCATGATCTTGCCCTTGGTCTTGTTCATGAGGTTGAGGGCCTTCACTTTGTTCTTCGGAAGCGTGTGGGTCTTGAGTTGGTGATGGCTCCACTTGAGTGGAGTATTGTCCTTCTCCTTAGACCACAAGGGGTTCCTCAATGGGTAGGATATGACCGACACCCATTCTTCTTATGGCTTGGGGAGGAATTTCATCACCTACATCACAAGTACCACTTTGCTCCATTTGGGAGCCGTTATTTTCATCAAACTCCACGTCACACGTCTCCTCAATGAGTCCGGTGGACTTGTTGAGGACACGGTAAGCATGAGAGTTTGTAGCATAACCAACAAATATGCCCTCATAAGCTCTAGCCTCAAATTTAGACAAACGAACACCTTTCTTGAGAATGAAACACTTACATTCGAACACCCGGAAGTACTTGAGGTTGGCCTTGTTACCGGTAAGTATTTCATAAGGAGTCTTGTTCAAGCCTTTGCGGAGATAGAGCCGATTGGATGCATGTCATGCTGTGTTGATGGCTTTGGCCCAAAAGTTGTATGGAGACTTGAACTCTGCCATCATGGTCCTTGCCGCATCCATCAACGTCCGGTTCTTCCTCTCTGCGACACCATTTTGTTGAGGGGTGTATGGGGTAGAATATTGATGCTTGATCCCCTCCTCACTAAGAAACTCATCCAAGGTGTAGTTCTTGAACTCGATGCTGTTGTCACTCCTAATTGTCAAGATCTTTGCATCATGTTGACATTGAGCTTCATTTGCAAAGTCAATGATGTTTGTTGAGTCTCACTCTCCCTCTTGAAGAAATATACCCCAGTGTATCTTGAATAATCATCCACAATCACCAAGCAATACTTTCTACCCCCAAGACTATCAAAGGATGGAGGCCCAAAGAGATCCATGTGAAGGAGCTCCAAAGGTCTCTTCGAGTAGATGATAGTTGGGGGAGGGTGAGCCTTCTCATGAAGCTTTCCTTTGATACAAGCACTGCAAGCATGATCTTTGGCAAAACTAACATTTGTTAGTCCACGGACATGGTCCCCCTTGAGAAGACTTTGCAAAGATCTCATATTGACGTGGGCTAAACGGCGATGCCAAAGCCATCCCACGTCAACTTTAGCCATTAGGCATGTCGCGGTCTTAGTGGGTCGCTCCGAAAAGTTAATCACATAAAGACCGTTCTCGACATGCCCAACAAAGGCTACTTTAAGAGTCTTGTTCCACAAGAGGGCCACGGTATCAATATCAAATAAAGTGGCAAAGCCCATGAGTGCAAGTTGACAAACAAAAAGTAGATTGTAAGCAAGGGACTCAACAAGCATGACTTTCTCGATCATTAGATCATGAGAAATGACAACCTTGACAAGACCCAATACCTTAGAGGACGAGGCATCACCCCACTCGACGTTGGTGGGCATAGAAGGGATCTTGTGCACGTCCACCACCAAATCCTTGCTTCCGGTCATATGATTCATTGCTCCACTATCGAGCAACCATGATCCCCCACCGGAAGCAAACACCTACAAGAGATCAATGCTTGGTTTTAGGTACCCATTTAGTAATGGGTCCTTTGATGTTAGTAACAAGGGTCTTAGGAACCCAAATAGACCATTCAATGTACTCATAAGGAGAACCAACAAATTTAGCATAAACATGCCCATCACTAGCATGACACAACACATAAGAAGGGTTAAAGTCGCCGGCTTTGTTTGAAGGGGTGGCATTGCCATTTTTGACATCACCACCCTTCACATTGTTCTTATTATCCTTAGGAGCACCCTCTCCCTCCTTCACAAAAGTTTGCTTGAGAGGAGGAGGTCGTTTGGCCTTGTCGTTCTTCTTCTTGTTCTTGGACTTGGGTGCGAACCCAACTCCCTCCTTGGCCACAACTTCCTTTTGATTGCTCAAAAGGTCGTTGAGGTTCTTCTCACCTTGTATGCACGTCACAAGGCCTTTCTCGAGTTGCTCCTTCAACTTGGCATTCTCCTCCACAAGATGCACATGCTCACAACACGGGTTAGTGGCATTTGCATTATCAATTAATACCATATGCGGAAAGGTGGCTTTTTCTTTGGTTAGCTTAACTTGGAGTTGATAATGAGACTCCTTGAGGCTAGAATGAGCACCCTTCAAGGCCTTGTGGGACTTGTCGAGTATATCAAACTCCTCCTTGAGTCTAGCATGGTCAACGCCAAGTTTAGCCTTCTCGGAAGTTAGCACACGAGACACAACAAGAGCATGATCAAGATCTTTCCTTAACTTAGCATGGTCATTGTTGTGTGACTCCTCAAGAGCCAAACGATGCCCACGCTCTTCCTCAAGAGCATTAGAGAGATATGATATCTCATCGGCATAGTCACGACTATGACCTTCCATCTTAGAGATCGTTTCTTCATGAGCCTCGATCATGTCATTGGCTTCACCAAGTTGTTCCAAGAGAGCAACAAAGTGCTTCTTGGATTTGCCCTTGAGCTTACTCATAAAAGACTCAAATTCATTCACTTCCTCATTAGACCCCCTCCCTTTCATCAATGCCATCTGAGGGAGTCCTGGACTAGGGGGTGTCCGGACAGCCGGACTATCATCGTCAGCCGGACTCCAAGACTATGAAGATACAAGATTGAAGACTTCGTCCCGTGTCCGGATGGGACTTTCCTTGGCGTGGAAGGCAAGCTTGGCGATACGGATATGTAGATCTCCTACCATTGTAACCGACTTTGTGTAACCCTAGCCCTCTCCGGTGTCTATATAGACCGGAGGGTTTTAGTCCGTAGGACGAACAATCATTACAACAATCATACCATAGGCTAGCTTCTAGGGTTTAGCCTCCTTGATCTCGTGGTAGATCCACTCTTGTAACACACATCATCAATATTAATCAAGCAGGACGTAGGGTTTTACCTCCATCAAGAGGGCCCGAACCTGGGTAAAACATCGTGTCCCTCGTCTCCTGTTACCATCCGCCTAGACGCACAGTTTGGGACCCCCTACCCGAGATCCGCCGGTTTTGACACCGACATTGGTGCTTTCATTGAGAGTTCCTCTGTGTTGTCACTGATAGGCTTGATGGCTTCTTCAATCAACAACCACGCCATCCAGGGTGAGACTTTTCTCCCCGGACAGATCTTCGTGTTCAGCGGCTTCGCACTGCGGGCCAATTCACTTGGCCATCTGGAGCAGATCGAAAGCTATGCCCCTGGCCATCAGGTCAGGTTTGGAAGCCTAAACTTCACGGCTAACATCCGCGGGGACTTGATCTTCGATGGAGTCGAGCCACAGCCGAGCGTGCCGCACTGTCACGATGGGCATGATCTAGCTCTGCCGTCGCACAGTACCCTGGAGGCCGCACACAAGTCCGCTCCGACCCATAGTTCGGAGCCGACCGCGCAGATCGAGGACGGGTGGCTGGACACCGCCTCGGGAGCTGCAACTTCCACGGCGATGGAGCCGAATACTGACCTTGTCCCTTATGAAGCTCGTGACTCCGAGGCGCCGGACTCCTTGCCGGACTCCGAACCTCTTGCGCCCCCGCCAATCGAATCCGATTGGGCACCGATCATGGAGTTCACCGCCGCGGACATCTTTTAGCACTCACCCTTTGGCGACATCCTAAATTCGCTAAAACATCTCTCGTTATCAGGAGAACCCTGGCCGGACTACGGTCAGGATGGCTGGGATGCGGACGACGAAGAAATTCAAAGCCCACCCACCACCCACTTTGTAGCCATTGTCGATGATCTAACCGACATGCTAGACTATGACTCCGAAGACATCGACGGTATGGACAACGATGCCGGAGATGACCAAGAACCAGCGCCTATAGGGCACTGGAAAGCCACCTCAGTTCATGATATATACATGGTGGACACCCCAAAAGGGAGTGATGACAAGGAACAACGGGAAGCGGCGAAGGATAATTCCGCCGAAAAACAACCAAAACGGCGACGCAAGCACCGCCCCAAGTCCCGCCTCGATAACAACAGCACTCATAGTAACCCAGCCATAGCGTAGGGCAAACCAGTGGGCGACGAACATGCAACCAAGCAGCCATCCGAACAGGATGAATCGGATAATCAACTCACCCTCGGCGAAGACAACAGTCCGGACGATCTCACACCGGACACACCACCGGAGCATAAGAACCTCCAAAAAAGGCTTGTCGCCACTGCAAGAAAGTTGAAGAAGGAGAAGCGGAAGCTCAAAACAGCGGAAGACATACTCAGAATGAGGTGGAGCAAAGTACTCAAGACCACGGACAAATACGGCAATAGCCAACAAACAAAGAGCTACCCAAAGCGCAAGCTGCTACCCGAATTCGACGAGGAGGCCTTAGAGCCCCCACAATCAAAAAGCAAAGAGGCCGCCTGGCCGGATAGACGACCAGAAGGCAGGCCAGGAGTGGCACGCGGCGCCGCACACAAGCCAGCACATGACACACATAAATATCTTCACAAAACGGATGGCCCAGTCAGGTCCATTTATGGGCTGAAGAAGAGGGCCCCAGGAAGTAACATAACACGCCGAGTGTTCGAAGAAAACGGCACACCCAAATACAAGGGCGCTGCACACCCACTATGTTTCACCGATGAGGTGCTGGATCACGAATTTCCAGCAGGGTTCAAACCCGTAAACATAGAGGCATATGACGGAACAACAGACCCCGGAGTCTGGATTGAGGATTACATCCTGCATATACATATGGCTAGAGGAGATGATCTCCACGCCATAAAATATCTACCCCTTAAGCTCAAAGGGCCAGCCAGGCATTGGCTCAAAAGCCTCCCAGAAAATACCATTGCAAGCTGGGAAGAGCTCGAGGACGCGTTTAGAGCAAACTTTCAAGGGACTTATGTCCGCCCTCCGGATGCAGATGATTTAAGTCACAGAACCCAACAGCCCGGAGAATCAGCGCACAAATTCTGGAACAGGTTCCTCACCAAAAAGAACCAAATAGTCGACTGTCCGGACGCCGAAGCCTTAGCAGCTTTTAAACGTAATGTCCGAGACGAATGGCTCGCCAGACACCTCGGCCAAGAGAAGCCGAGGACAATGGCCGTGCTAACAAGCCTCATGACCCGCTTTTGCGCGGGGGAAGATAGCTGGCTAGCAAGACGCAGCACCAGTGACCCGAGTACATCCGAGATCAGAGATGGAAACGAAAAATCACGGCGCAGAAAGGACCAGCGCCGAAATAAAGAAAAGAGCCCAAAGAGCACGACGGTTAACGCCGGATTCAAAAGCTCGCGGCCAAACAACAAAACACTGCCCTTCAAGGACAACAGTGACGAGCTATCCAACCTGAACAAAATTTTGGATCTGATATGTCAAATCCACAGTACACCCGGGAAGCCTGCAAACCACACCCACCGAGATTGTTTGGTCTTCAAACAGTCCGGCCAACTCAACACCGAACACAAGGGGCTTGACGCGCCAAGCGAGGATGATGACAAACCCCACCAGCAGAGCACCGGAAAACAGAAGACTTTCCCACAAGAAGTCAAAACAGTAAACTCACTTCATGTGATAACACGAAACAACAATGCGGCACCCGCCAAAGTAGGTGTCGCACGGTCCACCCAAGCGGAACCCAGAGATTGGATGTCAAAACCAATTACTTTTGACCACCTGGACTATTCCAGGAGCATTCAAAACGCAGGATGGACTGCTATGATATTGGATCCTATAATCGACGGACTGCAATTTACACAGGTCCTAATGGATGGCGACAGCAACTTAAACCCGCTATATCCGGACACAATCCGCAAGTTGGGGGTAGACCGTACTAAAATTCGACATAGCCACACTTCCTTTAAAGGAGTGGCGCCAGGCCCTCCTGCCAAGTGCACGGGCTCCTTACTACTAGAAGTTATGTTCGGGTCACCTGACAACTTCCGACGCGAAGAGCTAATTTTTCATGTCGCCCCATTCAACAGTTGCCATCAAGCACTATTGGGACGTGAAGCTTTTGTCCGCTTTAATGCAATACCACACTACGCGTCTCTTACACTTAAAATGCCCGGTCCATGCGGCATCGTCTCATTAAAAGGTCGTTCAAGACCCCGGACACGGCTAGAACGAGTCTGGCATAAATAAACTAGGGGCTCCCTAGCCAGACACCCCTTTACCAGGGGCTGTGCGTATGAGCAACAAGGAGCCAATAAAGGCTCAATTTTATTCATTTATTCATGCTCTGTTTTAAATACATTTTTGACACGATTTCTTTTTAAACCAAGTTCCTCTCTTTTACAGATGAACAGCGTGTTACACCCATCCAGGATACCGCACAACGGAGACACAAGCGCAGACGTGCAGTAAGGACCGGTTGCAAGGATTCTTTTCAGATTAAGACCCTGCGTAAACCTTTTTTACTGTCTCTTGTTGCTATACATCCCCTGGTTTCTCATCATAACTAGTAAGGAGGCTGACGTTTTGGCATCGGCCGCGTCAGAGGATCTTGTGCGTACCTGGACACTAGGGGCTTAGGGCATTGATCTGCCCGTCATCATAAAGACCAAACACCTCAGGGAGTGTTCGGCGTCTCGAGTTAGGCCTTATATGCATCAGCTCCGAATCATGTCTTTGGTCAAATGTTGGGTTTGCCTGGCTCCTGTGTTTTGCTGCCTTACGTTCCGCATCGTCGGCTAACGCGGCACTAGGAGAACTACTGTGATTGTGCCCCGGTTCGGCCGGGTGAGCGCCTCAGTAGAGAAAGCCGAAAACTGACTGTCATGATGTAGCGAGAGACTGGTCAACCACTCGATCGACCTCAGGAATGTTTAGAATTCCTCCGCTTCAGCGAAGGACCGCTTCCCGGTCAGGCACACACGCGCCCCCAATTCGGAGAGCGCGGTGCCCCAAAGGGGCTATATCGTAGCCCCACCTTCGAACTCCTATGGCTAAGTGAAAGTGATAAAGCATCATAGTCCGGTTGCCTTGTTTGCTACGCTATCACCTCCTTAATAGGACCAAGACGTTGGATTAAGTGTGAAAACGCGCTATTTCACAAACACCCCCGCACCATGTGCGTGGGGGCTGAAGCCGAAGACTGCCATCTTTCAGGTTATACACAAGTATACATCAACGGCCGCACAGGAGATGTTTCAATACTTGAACGCACAAGTATTAAAAAGAGTTGAAATCGTAAACATCGTTTTACAAGCAAAAACGTTCACTTGAACATGACATTTTTTGAGCACTGCGACTCTATTACACGAGCACCACGCAGAACTTCCCCAAAATAGTGCTTGGCGGGTAACCGGCTCTCGTCCGAACCATGGATCGCAACAGCGATGGCATCCATCTCTGTCCAATGTGTCTTCACATGGGCAAGGGCCATCCGTGCACCTTCTTTGCAAGCGGACCGCTTCATCGCCTTGATATGCGGCACCGCCCCAAAGAATTGCTGCAATAAGCCAAAATAACTCTTCGGTTTGGGCCTATCCGGCCAGACATGAGACACGATATCCGTCATGGCAAGTCCGGACAACCTATTCAGTTCAGCCCACTCGGCCAGCCGATCGGTCAGCGGAAGTGAACGCTCCGGACTATGGAATTGAGACAAAAACAACTCTTCTGTCTTGTGATCCTTCTAACTTCAGAAGTGCACAACGGCATCTACCGCACTCGCCGCTAAGTCCATATAAGGATCCTCCGGACCCCACAGCTGGCCAAGCTAAGCATACTTTGGATCTGTAAACCTTCGGTGCAGCAGAAAGGGCTTGCCGGCCACAATGTCTCCGGCCTGGCGTATCTCCTCCTTTATAGCCCGCATTGCAGTACGGGCATCCTTGGCCTTGGCGGTGGCCTTCCCCAGGTCTTCTTGCTCCGCTAGGCGTTCCTTTACAAGAACGTCATTGCGGTTGGTAGCATCTTTCAACTTCACGGCCATTTCGGCCATTTCCTCCCTGCTTCGGCAGTGTGCAGCCCTTTCGGCTTTTAGCTCTTCGGCCGCCATAGAGGCAGCCGCATCACTCCTTCTGGCTTGCTCCTTGGCTTGAGCAAGTTCCACCCGAAGGCTCTCCACAGCAGCGGCACCATCTGTATTAACACACATGTTGTAAGGAGTGGGCTTCGGTTCCCTTACTAGGTGACCACGGAGAAAACACCTACCTTGTGACTCATCAAGTCGTTTATTGACCAGCGCGATGTCCGCATCCGCAACGTCGAGCTGCCGCTTTAGTTCGGCAACTCCATCTGTCTGGCTAGCCACCGAACTGTCCGCCACCTGCTTAGGAAAGGCGTAAATCAATACCTGGGATTTTGATCCTCGGCATGCTGTCGTTCTCGACACCCTACCGAGTCTCAAGGGCTACTATCTATACAGGGCGCACTTTATGTGTAAAACTGTCAAAGGGTATGTCATTTTTACGTACCTCAAACCCTGCCAGCAAACTCCTGACGGCATCACGCAATCCGCCCTCGGCGGATGCAATTCTTTCAATCACCGTACTCATCAGTGTACGGTGACCTTCTGAGATGGATGCCCTCTCAAGCAGATCCTTCAGCTCCCCCAGCCGCACACCAGTTGGTGTCGAATTATTCGGCCCTGCCGGACTCAGGGATACCCTCCGTGATGACACTTCAGGCTCGTCCCCCCTATCTGACAGGGTGGCAGATGGAGGCGTCTCGCTCTCCATCATCTCCGGACGGAGTTCCCCCAAAGACGAGCTCATCTGAGAAGGACGGAGATCCGAACTACAAGGTAACAACTTAAGTTATCCTCAGAAGCACAAATAGGGATGTCCCTTATTTACAAAAACTCCCTTTTTTCCACTTATGGCTCGTTGGAGGGCTGATTCTTTAGGGGAGACTATGCGGCCAGAGCCTCTCCGGACGCAGGACCCTCTGGTGAAGATCTCTTCCCCCGCTTGGGGGCTTGGGCCTCCAGGTTTTCGGAGGCGGTCCTCTTCTCCCCCTGGAAGGAGGGATTCTCGATCCCCCCCTCCTCAAAAGCCTCCTTGGTTGAGGCGGTAGTTCCTCTGCTCTCCCCTTCGCCTTCCTCTGAAGGCGCGATCTCCAGCATCCTGACCAGCACGGAATCTGGCGCGGTCTCTGGGAGGGGAGCCGAACACCATATCAGTTTTGCTTGCGCTATCCACTCCTGTTTAGAGGGTAATTGGTCAGAAAGCGAATCATAGAAAGGCAAAAGAAAAAAAACGGTATGTCCGGACACGGAGCTACTTACTTGTGTATCCGGGTGATTGCAGCTTAGGCCGGCATCCTCGGTCAATTCCGGGCACGCCTCTCGTGATCCGAAGAACAGTTTATACATCTCCACGGGTGTCGCACCCATGAAATGTTGGAGAATTCGTGGTCCCTCCGGATTAAACTCCCACAGCCGGAGAGGACAACATTTGCAGGGCAGGAGATGCCTAATCAGCATGACCTGCATCACCACGACCAGATCAATCTCCCTCGCCTGGAGGTCTTGAATCCGGCCCTGCAATAGGGGCACGTCCTTTGACGGCCCCCAATTGAGCCCTTGGCTGACCCATGACACCAGCCGCTGCGGAGGGCCCGAGCGGAAGATGGGCGGCGGCTTCTGCCTGCTGCCCCTGGGAGTGGTTATGTAGAACCATTCCTGCTGCCACAAGCCGAGCTCCTCCTGAAAAGAGCCCTCGGGCCATGGAGCGTCGGCCCTTCTGCTCACAACCGCCCCGCCGCACTCTGCTTGACGCCCCTCGATCATCTTCGGCTCCACGTCGAAGGTCTTAAGCCACAAACCGAAGTGAGGGGTAACGCGGAGGAAGGCTTCGCAAAAAACAATGGATGAAGAGATATGGAGGATGGACTCCGGAGCCAAGTCGTGGAATTGCAACCCGTAGTAAAACATGAGCCCTCTCACAAAATGATCCATCGGGAAGCCTAAACCCCGACGGAGGTGGGATACAAACACGACATACTCGTTGGGCTCGGGGGTGGGGATGACTTGCCCTTTGGCGGGCAACCTATGCGAAATCTCGTAAGACAGGTACTTGGCCTCTCGCAGCTTTAGCACGTCTTCTTCCGTGACGGAGGAAGGCATCCACCGGCCCTGTAGGTCGGAGCCGGACATTGTTGAAGGTCCGAAGCGCTCGAATCTGGGGCTCTGAGTGTTGGAACTCGGGGCAAGGAGTAGATTCAATTGAGGATTGAAGAGAAGAAATGAGCCTTGGTCCCGTTATAAAGAAGGGAAATACCAAGAGCCGTCCCCGTGACCGTTCGGGACTCGCCTCCGATAGAGGGGGCGTGGCGACGGGCACGGTTGGGTTACCCACGTCCGTATTGATGGGAATCCCGGAATAAGGGGAACACGATCTCTGCTTCGACAAGACGTGCCAAGGAAACCGCTTCGCTAAACGCGCTGAGGTGGTACAATAAAAAACGATTCAAGTAAAGGCTTGGTAGTGGTGTGATGTCATACCGCAAAATACGTCAGCAGATTGAACTTGTGTACATATTATTCTCTCTACGATGGAATGTGGAATTTATTTTGCAGAGCCGGACACTATCCTGGTGTTCACAATCTTCTATGAATTATTCGGAGGAGGAACCCGCCTTGCAATGCCGAACAATATGCGCGCCAGACTCATCGTCATTAAAGCCTGGTTCAGGGGCTACTGAGGGAGTCCTGGACTAGGGGGTGTCCGGACAGCCGGACTATCATCGTCAGCCGGACTCCAAGACTATGAAGATACAAGATTGAAGACTTCGTCCCGTGTCCGGATGGGACTTTCCTTGGCATGGAAGGCAAGCTTGGCGATACGGATATGTAGATCTCCTACCATTGTAACCGACTTTGTGTAACCCTAGCCCTCTCCGGTGTCTATATAAACCGGAGGGTTTTAGTCCGTAGGACGAACAACCATTACAACAATCATACCATAAGCTAGCTTCTAGGGTTTAGCCTCCTTGATCTCGTGGTAGATCCACTCTTGTAACACACATCATCAACATTAATCAAGCAGGACGTAGGGTTTTACCTCCATCAAGAGGGCCCGAACCTGGGTAAAACATCGTGTCCCTCGTCTCCTGTTACCATCCGCCTAGACGCACAGTTCGGGATCCCCTACCCGAGAGCCGCCGGTTTTGACACCGACACCATCCGTCAAGGAGGGATTAGTAATGATGGTGGTTTTGATGTTGGGGGTTACCTTGTTGGTGGCTTTAGCCATGAGACACTTAGCGGTGATGTTCTCATTGGGTGAGTCGAAGAGGGACACTCGTGGAGTTGTGGCAATAGCAACGAAGGCCATGGCTATGGCTTCACTATCTTCATCATCATCGTCATCCTCATGGTATTCTTCTTGAACCACCAACCCTCGAGTAGGAGTCTTTTTGGTGAAGTTGTTCTTGTTGGGGAAGGATGATACGTCTCCGTCGTATCTATAATTTTTGGTTGTTCCATGCCAATATTATTCAACTTTTATATACTTTTGGCAACTTTTTATACTATTTTTGGGACTAACATATTGATCCAGAGCCCAATGCTAGTTCCTGTCTGTTGCATGTTTTTTGTTTCGCAGAAACCCAATATCAAACGGAATCCAAACGGGATAAAAACGGACGGAGATTTTTTTTGGAATATTTGTGATTTTTGGTAGGAAGAATCAATGCGAAACGGTGCCCGAGGTGGCCACAAGAGTGGCCCACGCCACCACTCCAGGGAGACGCGCCCCCCTATCTAGTGGGCCACCCATAAGGCGGTTGATGCCCTTCTTTGGTCGCAAGAAAGCTAATTTTTGGAAAACAATTTGGGCGAAGTTTTCAATCCAATCGGAGTTACGGATCTCCAGATATAAAGGAAACAGTGTCAGGGCAGAATTCCAGAACGCAGAAACAGAGAGATAGATCCAATCTCGGAGGGGCTCTCGCCCCTCCCACGTCATGGCAGCCAAGGACCAGAGGGGAAACCCTTCTCCCATCTAGGGAGGAGGTCAAGGAAGAAGAAGAAGAAGGGGTCCTCTCTCCCCCTTGCTTCCGGTGGCGCCGGAACGCTGCTGGGGGCCATCATCATCACCGCGATCTTCACCAACACCTCCACCATCTTCACCAACATCTCCATCACCTTCCCCCATCTATATCCAGCAGTCCACTCTCCCGCAACCCGCTGTACCCTCTACTTGAACATGGTGCTTTATGGTTCATATTATTTTCCAATGATGTGTTGCCATCCTATGATGTCTGAGTAGATTTTCGTTGTCCTATTGGTGATTGATGAATTGCTATGATTGGTTTGAGTTGCATGTTTTATTATTGGTGCTGTCCTATGGTGCCCTCCATGTCGCGCAAGCGTGAGGGATTCCCGCTGTAGGGTGTTGCAATGCGTTCATGATTCGCTTATAGTGGGTTGCGTGAGTGACTGAAACACAAACCCGAGTAAGTAGGTTGTTTGCGTATGGGATAAAGGGGACTTGATACTTTAATGCTATGGTTGGGTTTTACCTTGATGAATCTTTAGTAGTTGTGGATGCTTGCTAGAGTTCCAATCATAAGTGCATATGATCCAAGTAGAGAAAGTATGTTAGCTTATGCCTCTCCCTCAAATAGAATTATAATAGTGATTACTGATACGTCTCCAACGTATCTACAATTTTTGATTGCTCCATGCTACTTTATCTACTGTTTTGGACTATATTGGGCTTTATTTTCCACTTTTATATTATTTTTGGGACTAACCTATTAACCGAAGGCCTAGCCCAGAACTGCTGTTTTTTTTGCCTATTTTAGTGTTTCGAAGAAACAGAATATCAAACGGAGTCCAAACGGAATGAAACCTTCGGGAACGTGATTTTCTCACCGAACGTGATCCAGGAGACTTGGACCCTACTCCAAGAAGTGCCAAAGGCGGTCACGAGGGTGGAGGGCGCCCCCCTTGGGCGCGCCCCCTACCTCATGGGCCCCCTGTTGCTCCGCCGACGTACTCCTTCCTCCTATATATACCTACATATCCCCGAACGATCAGAACAGGAGCCAAAAACCTAATTCCACCACTGCAAACTTCTGTATCCACGAGATCCCATCTTGGGGCATGTTTCGGAGCTCCGCCGGAGGGGGCATCCACCATGGAGGGCTTCTACATCAACACCATAGCCCCTCCGATTAAGTGTGAGTAGTTTACTTCAGACCTTCAGGTCCATAGCTAGTAGCTAGATGGCTTCTTCTCTCTTTTTGGATCTCAATACAATGTTCTCCCCCTCTCTCGTGGAGATCTATTCGATGTAATCTTCTTATTGCGGTGTGTTTGTTGAGACCAATGAATTGTGGGTTTATGATCCAGTATTATCTATGGAAAATATTTGAATCTTCTCTGAATTCTTTTATGTATGATTGAGTTATATTTGCAAGTCTCTTCGAATTATCCGTTTGGTTTGGCCAACTAGATTGGTAGTTCTTGCAATGGGAGAAGTTCTTAGCTTTGGGTTCGATCTTGCGGTGTTGTACTGTTGCCATCGAGGATAACAAGATGGTTTTTTTTATCATATTGCATGAATTTATCCCTCTACATCATGTCATCTTGCTTATGGCGTTACTCTGTTTTTAACTTAATACTCTAGATGCATGCTGGATAGCGGTCGATGAGTGGAGTAATAGTAGTAGATGCAGAATCGTTTCGATCTACTTGTCTCGGACGTGATGCCTATATACATGATCATTACCTAGATATACTCATAACTATGCTCAATTCTGTCAATTGCTCAACAGTAATTTGTTCACCCACCGTAGAATATCTATGCTCTTGAGAGAAGCCACTAGTGAAACCTATGGCCCCCGGGTCTATTCTCATCATATCAATCTCTATCGCTTTATTACTTGCTTTGTTTTTACTTTGCCTTTTACTTTTCACTTTGCATCTATCTATCAAAAATACCAAAAATATTATTTATCATCTCTATCAGATCTCACTCTCGTAAGTGACCGTGAAGGGATTGACAACCCCTAATCACGTTGGTTGCGAGTAGCCATCATTTTGTGTAGGTACGAGGGACTTGTGCGTGGTCTCCTACTGGATTGATACCTTGGTTCTCAAAAACTGAGGGAAATACTTACGCTACTTTGCTGCATCATACTCTCCTCTTCGGGGAAATCCAACGCAGTGCTCAAGAGGTAGCAAGAAGAATTTCTGGCGCCGTTGCCGGGGAGGCTCACGCAAGCAAGTCAACCATACCAAGTACCCATCACAATCCCTATCTCTCGCATTACATTATTTGCCTCTTGTTTTCCTCTCCCCCACTTCACCCTCGCAGTTTTATTCGCCCTCTCTTTCCCAATCTCCTCCTCTCTTTCCCGTTTGCCTTTTTTCCGTTGCCTTTTTGTTTGCCTGTGTGTTGGATTACTTGTTGCCATGGCGCAAGATAATACCAAATTGTGTGACTTCTCGAATACCAATAATAATGATTTCCTTAGTACTCCGATTGCTCCTCTGAATAATGATGAGTCTTGTGAAATCAATACCGCTTTGCTGAATCTTGTTATGAAAGATCAATTCACCGGCCTTCCTAGTGAAGATGCCGCTACTCATCTAAATAATTTTGTTGAATTGTGTGATATGCAAAATAAGAAAGATACGGATAATAATATTGTCAAATTGAAGTTATTTCCATTTTCGCTTAGAGATCGTGCTAAAGTTTGGTTTTCGTCTTTGCCTAAAAATAGTATTGATTCTTGGAACAAGTGCAAAGATGCTTTTATCTCTAAGTATTTTCCTCCCGCTAAGATCATTACTCTTAGGAACGATATCATGAATTTTAAACAACTTGATCATGAGCATGTTGCCCAATCTTGGGAAAGAATGAAATTGATGCTTCGCAATTGCCCTACTCATGGTTTGAATTTATGGATGATCATACACAATTTTTACGCTGGATTGAATTTTTTTTCTAGAAATCTTTTAGATTCGGCCGCAGGAGGCACATTTATGGAAATTACGTTAGGAGATGCTACCAAATTGCTTGATAATATTATGGCTAATTATCTCAATGGCACACCGAAAGATCTTCTAGTAAAAAGGTGCATGCTATAGAAGAAATTAATGTTTTGAGTGAAAAGATGGATGAACTTATGAAGATGTTTGCTCCTAAAAATACTCCTCTTGATCCCAATGATATGCCTTTATCTACCTTGCTTGAGAATAATAATGAATCTATGGATGTGAATTTTGTTGGTAGGAATAGTTTTGGAAACAACGCGTATAGAGGGAATTTTAATCCTAGGCCTTATCCTAGTAATCCTTCTAATAATTATGGAAACTCCTACAACAACTCTTATGGAAATTTTAATAAGATGCCCTCTGAATTTGAGAGTAGTATTAAAGAGTTTATGAATTCACAAAAGAATTTTAATGCTTTGCTTGAAGAGAAATTGCTTAAAGTTGATGATTTGGCTAGGAACGTTGATAGAATTTCTCTTGAGATTGATTCTTTAAATCTTAGATCTATTCCTCCTAAGCATGATATCAATGAGTCTCTCAAAGCCATGAGAATTTCCATTGATGAGTGCAAGGAAAGAACCGCTAGGATGCGTGCTTCCAAAGATGCCTTTATTAAAGCGTGTTCTTCCAATTCCTATGAAAATCAAGATGAAGATCTAAAAGTTATTGATGTGTCCCCTATCAAATCTTTGTTTTGAAATATGAATCTTGATGAAACTGAATATGATCTTCCTTTACCTAGAAGGCGTTCTAAGAATTCGGAGTTTCTAGATCTTGATGATGAAATTGATGAAAGTGGGATTGAAAGAAATAAAAACCTAGATGTTGCTAAACCCACTATTTTGGATCTCAAGGAATTTAATTATGAAAATTGCTCTTTAATTGGTTGTATTTCCTTGTTGCAATCCGTGCTAGATTCTCTTCATGCTTATAGTCAAAATAAGGCCTTTACCGAACACATTGTTGATGCCTGGATGCGATCTTATGAAGAAAAACTTGAGTTGAAAGTTTATATCCCTAGAAAACTCTATGATGAGTGGGAACCTACTACTAAAATTAAAATCAAAGATTATGAGTTTCATGCTTTGTGTGATTTGGGTGCTAGTGTCTCTACTATTCCCAAAACTTTATGTGATTTGCTAGATTTCCGTGAGTTTGAAGATTGTTCTCTAAACTTGCATCTTGCGGATTCCACTATTAAAAAGCCTATGGGAAGAATTAATGACGTTCTTATTGTTGCAAATAGGAATTATGTTCCCATAGATTTTATCGTTCTTGATATAGATTGCAATCCTTCATGTCCTATTATTCTTGGTAGACTTTTCCTTAGAACGATTGGTGCAATTATTGATATGAAGGAAGGAAATATTAGATTCCAATTTCCCTTAAAGAAGGGCATAGAAAACTTCCCTAGAAATAAAATAAAATTACCATATGAATCTATCATGAGAGCCACTTATGGATTGCCTACCAAAGATGGCAATACCTAGATCTATCCTTGCTTTTATGCCTAGCTAGGGGCGTTAAACAATAGCGCTTGTTGGGAGGCAACCAAATTTTAGTTTTGTGTTTTTGTTTTTGCTTATATTTAGGAATAAATAATCCATATAGCCTCTGTTTGGATGTGGTTTTATCTTTTAATTAGTGTTTGTGCCAAGTAGAACCTATAGGATAACCTACGATGATAGTTGATTTGATTCTGCTGAAAAACAGAAACTTTGCACGCACGAATATAACTTTGTTAAATCACAGGAACGTGCTTTTGCGTTGATTGTTTTTTATGCTGTTCAATAAACAAATTTTCCAGGACTTCCTATTTTGGTAGAATTTTTAGAGTTCCAGAAGTTTGCGTTAGTTACAGATTGCTTCAGACTGTTCTGTTTTTGACAGATTCTGTTTTACGGGTGTTGTTTGCTTATTTTGATGAATCTATGGCTAGTAAAATAGTTTATAATCCATAGAGAAGTTGGAATACTGTAGGTTTAACACCAATATAAATAAAGAACAAGTTCATTACAGTACCTTAAGTAGTTCTTTGTTTTCTTTCTCTAACGGAGCTCACGAGATTTCTGTTGAGTTTTGTGTTGTGAAGTTTTCAAGTTTTGGGTGAATTCTTTTGATGGATTATGGAACAAGGAGTGGCAAGAGCCTAAGCTTGGGGATGCCCATGGCACCCCCAAGGTAATCCAAGGACACCAAAAAGTCAAAGCTTGGGGATGCCCCAGAAGGCATCCCCTCTTTCGTCCACTTCCATCGGTAATTTACTTGGAGCTATATTTTTATTCACCACATGATATGTGTTTTACTTGAAGCGTCTTGTATTATTTGAGTCTTTGCTTGTTAGTTTACCACAATCATCCTTGCTGTACACACCTTTTGAGAGAGCCATACATGAATTGGAATTTGTTAGAATACTCTATGTGCTTCACTTATATCTTTTGAGCTTGATAGTTCTGCTCATAGTGCTTCACTTATATCTTTTGAGCGTGATAATTTTTGCTCTAGTGCTTCACTTATATCTTTTAGAGAACGGTGGTGGATTTGTTTTAAAGAAACTATTGATCTCTCATGCTTCACTTAGATTATTTTGGGAGTCATTAATAGCATGGTAATTCGCTTAATGTTAATATACTTGGTGTTCAAGATATGTGAAACTTTCTTTTGAGTGCGTTGAATACTAAGATAAGTTTGATGCTTGATAATTGTTTTGAGATATGAAGATGGTGATATTAGATTCATGCTAGTTAAGTAGTTGTGAATTCAAAGAATCCTTGTGTTGAAGTTTGTGATTCCCGTAGCATGCACGTATGGTGAACCGTTATGTGATGAACTCGGAGCATGATTTATTTATTGATTGTCTTCCTTATGAGTGGCGGCCGGGGACGAGCGATGGTCTTTCCCTACCAATCTATCCCCCTAGGAGCATGCGCGTAATACTTTGCTTTGATAACTTCTAGATTTTTGCAACAAGTATATGAGTTCTTTATGACTAATGTTGAGTCCATGGATTATACACACTTATTCCCATCCTTCCACCTTTGCTAGCCTCTCTAATACCGCGCACTTTTCGCCGGTATCATACACCCACCATATACCTTCCTCAAAACAGCCACCATACCTACCTATCATGGCATTTCCATAGCCATTCCGAGATATATTGCCATGCAACTTTCCACCGTTCCGTTTATTATGACACGCTCCATCATTGTTGTCGTGGAATTGTCACGTCAGATGTCCTCGTGAAAGGACTTAGTTGTGGAGCCATCGCAACTAGGAAGCTTGAAGGGGTTAAGCGGGACAAAGGACATGAGAGGGTTTATACTAGTTCGGCCCCTTACGGTGAAGGTAAGGCCTACGTCTAGTTGGGTTGGTATTGATGTTTCGATAACCAGGGAGCGAGATACGCTATGCCCGACTCTCGATGAGTTGTTTCTTGCCCTAAGCCGCCAGCAGGTCGTCCCCTTATATACACGGGTTGACGTCCTATGGTTTATAGAGTCCCGACCGGCTTACAACAGTGTCCGGCTCGGTGACCAGTTAAATCTACCTTATGATACAAGTCATGTCATTATGGCGGTTTACTACAACGGGCCTTAAGTCGCCTGTGGGCTCAAGCCCTTTATTGAATTGCCATCTTCATGCTTGGTCTTGGGCTTCTTTCTGGTGAGTCTTCTTTGCGTAACCCGGCCCCTCCTGGGCGGCTTACACAAATCATTATATCCCCAACATTAGGCCCTAGATTGATTTGAACCTGTTCATGTCAATCTCAAAATACCCTTCAAGAATAAATCTTCAGTCTTCTGACGGTGCAGAAGGTTTTCTTTAACCCGCCATGACGTCATCTTCTGGATCCGTGTTAACCCGGCGTGACATCATCCTGTCTTAAATTCCTTTTCTATTCCACTGTATCCTTCAACGGATCTCTGCTTTTATTGACTGTTCCGAAAATCGAGGCGCCGAGGCCGCTGGATAATAATTCTTATGTCCTCGTTTCCCGCACCATCTCAGTTATCCTCTCCTTATAAATAGGCGCGACTTAGGTCTTCCATTCTTCCCTCTTTCAGTCGTCTTCTTCCTCCTGCCTCCTCTCGAGCTCCGCCGCCGCCGCTGTCGAGCTTCCTGTCTCGTCTCAGGCCGCTGCATCGACCTGGTTGGACCAGAGAAATGCGACGAACCTCCGCAGCCCATCCAGATCCGTAAGTTCCCTTCCATTCCTTGCTTAGATCCGCATTAGGGCTTCCTCGAGTTCGTCAGAGTTCATCACCATTAGAGCCAAACCCTTGTTAGTTTTCCTCTTAGGCGCCTCTTCTGATCTGAGAATGATATAATATGGCTGCAGTAGTTGTTTTCGCACTTGTTTTGGATAAAAAACAGATCCCTTTCTCTGCATAAAAGCCTCATTCGAGCCTATGAACACGTCTGCGTCAGTTTTTAGGTCTAGAAAATTTTCTTATCAGAACAGACCTTTGATCTCAAATATTGGCAGAAGATTATGAAAACTGTTTTTATCACCCGGAAAACTTCTTCTGTTAAATGCCCTTAAACACAACTGTCCAGGTGCCCGGCTTAAATAAATGACACTGGTCTGTGAGCCTTGCTTGCTTCTTATGACCTTAAGAATTTTGAACTGCTCTTGATACTTCTAGCGGCTTAAATATTGTTGCACAGTCATTCTTATATCATTAGGCCCCTTCATAAGCCGCTACCTTCAATAATTTGGATATTTCTCCCGGTTTAAAATTTGAACCGGAACTTATTATTTTGTAATAGGCCAACTGTTGTCATGGCACCTAAGGCGGCCAAGGCCCCTGTAACCTGCAATTGGGTCCCATCCATAGTTACCAAGAGTATGCTGGCAGAGTTCGTGAAGTCCGGCCACCTGCCAAAAAAGGAGGTCATGTCTTATCGTGCCCCTGACCCGTCTAAAGAGAAGCCTCAACCCAAAGAAGGGGAGGTGATAGTTTTCACGGATCACATGAACCGGGGATTTGCCCCTCCCAGCTCAAAATTCTTCAGGGAAGTTTTGAATTTCTTTGATCTTAGGCCTCAAGACATTGGACCCAATTCCGTGTCAAACCTTTGCAATTTTCAAGTCTTCTGTGAGGTGTATCTGGTAGAGGAGCCAAGTCTGCTTTTGTTCAGAGAACTTTTTTACTTGAACCGGCAGAATGAACGTGCCAACGGGCCTAGTATTGAGCTTGGCGGCATCTCGATCCAGCGACGGAGAGACTGCCTTTTTCCTTATGCTGAGCTGCCGAGTCACCCAAAAGATTGGAACCAGATGTGGTTCTACTGTCAGGACACTTCTCCGGCTGATGAGAAGCCTCTGCCCGGCTTTCGCGCCCTGCGCCTTGAGTCCAACCATCAGCTGGCGGATAAACTGACTGCTGTTGAACGTCTGCCTCTTAATCCCACCATCAAGAAGATTAAAGCTCTTTTAGGAAATGGTTTAAACGACATCGATCTAGTCCGAGTCTGGGTCACTTGGCGAATACTCCCATTAAGCCGCCGCTCCGGCTTAATGTGTACTTACACAGGCGAAAAGGACGATCCAATGCGTCATAGTCCTGACAACTTACCAGATCATGTGGTAGATGCTACAACCCAGTCACTGCTGAAGGAGGGCACTGTTACTAGCAATGCCTTCGGCTTACTTCCCTTCTGCAAGAAGAACCCGACCCCTGCAGTGAGTTATTAATCTTAATAAATACTCTTTAACACGTTATACCTTATTTGTGCTCATAATTCTTTATCCTTTTCCACAGGCCGATGATAACTTCTGGAAGGTCAAATATGACCATGATGCTGCCAAGCAAGCCAGGGCAGCCAAGAAAACCGAAAGGAAAACCGCCAAGACGGGAACCTCAAAGAAGAAGAAACCTAGCACCTCCGAGTTATTCAAATTGGATGATACTTCCTCGGATGATGAAGAGGTAATCCTTTAACTTTCTTAACTCCCTTGTCGTTATTTTACTGACATTCTATCCTTTCAGGAGGATATAGGGAACAGTCAAGCAGTTGAAGAAGAGGTAACTATAATCTCCTCCGACTTAGAGCCTTTGCCAAAACAGAAAATCCGAAGAGTGACCCAAAAGTAAGATTTTCACATCCTCTAGCTTATCAAGATCCTCAATTTCTTTTGAAGCAACAACAACTTGAGAACCGGAGGCAGACTCGGGCCAATCAAGATGCAGAACTCTCCTCCGGCTTACCCGATGTAACTAGGAAGCGCTAGACCGAGGTTATCTCCAATTTACGTTCTGTTTTACCTTTGGCAGGTTTGTTTTGTCAACCTCTCAATCCATCTGACTCCAATTACCAGGATACCTCTCCTTCTTCCAACGAGTCTATGCAATCAAACATGCCGGCTTTCAAAACGGCTCCCGGGTAATGCAACCTTTCTTACTTTAAGTTTTACCATACTTTATGCTTTAATACTCATCCTTCTTCCTTTATTGATAGCCTGCAAGTGAAGCCCAGCAAGAAGGCGAGGAAAAATAAGCCGTCCCAAGACCCGGTTGTCATTAAACCAGCGCTTGACTCGTCTGCTCCTGCTAGCTCCACCCATCAGCCACCGCCTGAATCGGCTTCTGATATTCCGGTGCCAACCTCTGACCCGCCTGCAGAAGATGTTATCCACAACTCTGATAACCCGAAAGTTCCTAGCCCGGCCAAGACGACTGACCCAGAAGTTGTATATCTGAAAAGTCAATTTGTCGAACCGGGGCGGCCTACTGTTCTTGCCCAATGTACTGCCAAGGAAGAATTTGCCGAACGTTGAAAAGCCAAACAGGACATCACTGACTATACTCACTTAAGCATTGGTGATATAGTCTCGGGCTATCTGAACCAAGTGCATAATAGTCGTGACCTGGAAATTGACATGGTGAAACAAATACAGCACAAATCTGAGGTACAACTTATGCTATTTTCCAGAATCTTACTTACTGTACCAGCCCCCAAGTCTATTGCTTATGAAATAATATGATGTAGACTTATAAATCTGTTTACTGTTTGTTTGTCTGGTTCAAAGAGAATATATTTAACCCGGTTATAACATGATAGTTTTAAATTTGCGATACACATTAGCCCCCAAGGGTCAAGTATCTTTACTTGTAAAATGCTTGAGACTTAAGATGTGTGACCCGGTACGGTAGGGTTAAAGTTCTTCAGCATACATTAGCCCCCAAGTGCCAAGTATCTTTACTTGTAAAATGCTTGGGACTTTGAATGTTACCTTACCGTGATCCTTACCATAACCTGGTGTCAATGCAGGCCACCATAAGTCAATTTGAGTCAGATCTTGCTGTCCTGAAAATTCGTCTGGAAACTCAGGAACTTGAAACTCAGAAAGCCAACTCCAAATTTGAATTCAGTATCTCTGAAAATGAGAAGTTGAAGAAAAATTTTGAGTCAGAGAAGAAAGCTTGGGCTGATGAGAAGGCTTCACTGGTGACTCGGGCCGAGACAGCAGAAGCATCTCTTGCAGAGGCAACAACCGAGTTGTCCGAGTTAAAACGACAGATATCTCAAATGGTCTCAACCATCTTCGGTAAGTTACCGTGCAAAACCTCAAACATTGTAATCTTCCAATGACTATTGTAATAGTTACCTCCGGCTGACTGTTATGTTTGTGCACACACAGGCCCCAGGAGTACCAACCTTAAGCAAAACATGCTGATCAAGCTTAAAGCAGTTTACACCTTAGTGGAACAGCTGTACTCCGGGTCACAACATGCCTTGGCCGTTGTAGCCTTATCAAACACCCCTCCCCGCCTTTTACAAGATGTGCTGAAGCATCTCGCTATGCTACCTCGGCGAATTCAGGATTTAAGGCGGGCATCCGCAAGAGCCGGAGCCGTAGCCGCATTGAGCCGAGCAAAGGCATGGACGCCAGAGCTTGACTTAGTTGATCTCTCTCTTGGATATCCAAGCCTTAAGGAGGACGGTACTGCATTTGATGATCAAGATTTCACCGCCTGTGTCAAAGTCGTACGTCCCTTGGCTACCCTTATTGGGAATGATACTAATCTTACTAAGTATTCGCCGGGCTATGATAGTGAGAACCGGAGAATTCCAAACATTCCATATGACCAAGTCAGCCTGATCCCTCCAATGCGTAAGCATACCTTTGCCCCTGAAGTGGACCCGGCCGGTTTAATAGATGATGAGGCTGAGTTTGAAGCCTTGAGTGGCATTGACTGGGCCTCGTCCACCTTCCAGGACAAAGCAACCGACGGAGAGGCGGAGAAGGATAACCCGGAGTCTTCAAGCCCGCCGAAGGAGTAAGCCGCCAGGTGTTGTGTAAAAAACAATGCTTCATTTGTTCAGACTCTGGGAGTCTTGTAATAGGGTAGAAAAAACATCTCAATGTCTGCCATGCCTTCGCGCATGTTCCGAGCGCTTAATACTTTCGTAAGCCGCCATTGCTTATAGATTACGGGTTTACATTTACCATTTATTCCTTTGGCGTTTAAATTTTACTTGCCTTATCCTGCACATGAAACAAACAAAAGCTCCCTTGGCGGTTTATCGCGTCGGGGGTCACATAAAGTATTGATAACCCGGAACACGAACCAAAGGCATTATGACTATATAATAGCATACCTACGATCCCTTTAATAATCTTTCCTGCTTACATGATGTTTGAGGGAGTCCTGGACTAGGGGGTGTCCGGACAGCCGGACTATCATTGTCCGCCGGACTCCAAGACTACGAAGATACAAGATTGAAGACTCCGTCCCGTGTCCGGATGGGACTTTCCTTGGCGTGGAAGGCAAGCTTGGCAATACGGATATGTAGATCTCCTACCATTGTAACCGACTCTGTGTAACCCTAGCCATCTCCGGTATCTATATAAACCGGAGGGCTTTAGTCCGTAGGACAACATACATTACAACAATCATACCATAGGCTAGCTTCTAGGGTTTAGCCTCCTTGATCTCGTGGTAGATCTACTCTTGTACTACCCATATCATCAATATTAATCAAGCAGGACGTAGGGTTTTACCTCCATCGAGAGGGCCCGAACCTGGGTAAAAACATCGTGTCCCTCGTCTCCTGTTACCATCCGCCTAGACGCACAGTTCGGGACCCCCTACCCGAGATCCGCCAGTTTTGACACCGACATTGGTGCTTTCATTGAGAGTTCCTCTGTGTCGTCATCGATAGAGCGGATGCCTCCACCCGTCTTCAAAGACGGTATTTTCGCCGGAGGGGCCTTGGCCGCCGGCCAAACTATCCGGCTTGGTGGTTTTCTCATGACCACCTGTCCGGCCGCCGCTTCGGCAATGACTTATCAAGTCGTCGAAAGCAATCTTCGCGTCAGCCCTAAAGCTGCCGAACAGTTAGATCCAATAGAGCTCTCGTCTGTTAACGAGCTCTTGGATCGCATCGCCGCCCTGGGAGTCGCTACGGACTACAACCAGATTGGGCTTAAAACCAATCTGAGAGAGATTAACTCTTCCCAGGCCACCCACCACGTCGCAGTGGTGGAAGAGCAATACGGCAACTCTTTGCCAGTGTTGAAAACAATTCATCTCCGGATTCCCAAACCCTCCATGCCGGATTCCCGCGGAGGGACGGACATCGATCCAGCATCGAACTTAAAATCATGCATCGCCCCGGACTCGCTGGATTGTCCCCAGCAAAACACACTTCCGAATTCGGAAACCCCTTGGCCTTTGAGCCTCAAGATGGGCAGGGATCCGGATTTTATTCCACCCACCGCCCCAGACATATGCGATCTATCTCTAATACGGCAAGAGCCTACAGAAACAGTACATCACTACTGGGCCAGATTCCTCCTGGTTATGGACAGGATAAAGGACTGCCGAGAGGAAAACGCAATATCAATCTTCCGCAATAACTGCACGGACAAGGGAATACTAAACGCCATTGATCGTCGCAAAATTACGCGCTTTACCGATCTGGCGTCCATTGTACGAAAGTACTGTGCCCAACGGACCCAACAAAGACGGCCTCCATTGGGGCACAGTTGAACCCCGAAGTAGACGCCGCACTGCGCGAATTCCTTCGGGAAAATTGGGATATCTTCGCCTGGCATCCTTCAGACATGCCCGGAATCCCTCGCAGGTTGGCTGAACACAGCCTCAACATCCTAAAAGGATTCAAGCCAGTCAAACAGGCTCTTCGACGATTTTCCGAGCCCAAAAGACAGGCAATGGGAGAAGAGCTAGCCAAACTATTGGAAGCCGTATTCATTAGAGATATCAAACATCCGGACTGGCTAGCAAATTTGGTGATGGTACCAAAGAAGGATAAATCCTGGCGCCTCTGTGTCGATTTTAAAGACCTCAATAAAGCTTGCCCAAAGGATCCCTTCCCTCTCCCCCACATTGATCAAATTATCGATGCCACAGCAGGGCACAATTCGTTGTGCTTCCTGGACGCATACTCTGGCTATCATCAAATCAAGATGGCGGAAGCAGACCAAGCCGCAACGGCATTTATCACTCCATATGGACCATTCTGCTTCAATACGATGCCCTTTGGACTCAAAAACGCCGGCGCAACATATCATCGCATGATTCAAACATGTCTGGCCACCCAGATCGGCAAAACAGTCGAGGCATACGTAGACGACATAGTCGTCAAAACAAAACACGTCGAAACTTTAGTAGACGATTTGAGGCTCACATTCGACAACCTCAGAGCATATGACATCAAGCTGAATCTGGAAAAATGCGTTTTCGGCGTACCAGCCGGAAAGCTGCTGGGCTTCATTGTATCCGGTAGAGGAATTGAAGCAAATCCGGCCAAAATCCGAGCTCCGTCACAGTTGGATATTCCAAAAGACCTCAAACAAATACAAAAATTAACAGGATGCGTGGCAGCATTAAGCCGCTTTATCTCCCGTTTAGGAGAAAAGGCGTTGCCCCTCTATCGCCTCCTCAGGCGCACCGAACACTTCGAGTGGACGGATGCTGCCACTGCCGGGCTCGAAGAAATAAAGGCCATACTGGAAACAAATCCGGTCCTGGCTGCGCCCACTCTGGGTGAACCAATGTTGTTATACATCGCAACAACACATCAAGTTGTAAGCGCAGTGCTCGTCGTCGAACGAGCGACAGAAGGGCATAAATTCCCTCTTCAAAAACCAGTCTATTATGTATCCACTGTGTTAACCCCCTGCAAATCCCGTTACCCGCACTATCAAAAGATAGCATATGCGGTGTTCATGGCGTCTCGAAAGCTCCGACACTACTTTCAAGAGTGCTCGATAACAGTGGCCTCTGAGGTACCACTCAATGACATTATAAATAACCGCGACGCAACGGGCAGGATAGCAAAATGGGCCATTCAGCTCTTACCATTCGAAATCACTTACAAACCTCGACAAGCTATAAAGTCACAAGTTTTGGCTGACTTCGTCGCCGAATGGACTGAAGCCGAACTCCCTAAAGAGTACGGCGCATACTCCAATTGGACTATGCATTTCGACGGCTCCAAAATGTTGGCCGGACTGGGGGCTGGCGTCGTACTGACGTCCCCCACCGGAGATACAGTCCAGTATGTACTTCAAATAATGTACACGGACTCCAACAATGCAGCCGAATACGAGGCCCTGTTACATGGTCTCCGGATGGCGGTCTCCATGGGCATTCAACGCCTAGAGGTGCGCGGGGACTCAAACCTTGCAATATCCCAAATAAATGGAGACTTCGACGCCAAGGATCCGAAAATGGCAGCATATCGTAATGTTGTCCTAAAAATGTCAACTCGGTTTGAAGGACTCGAATTCCATCACATAGCCCGAGAAAATAACCAAGCGGCCGACGTCCTGGCACGCATCGGTGCTAAACGTGATGCTGTCCCTCCAAATATCTTCCTGGAACGGCTATTCAAGCCATCCGTACTATGGGAAGAGGAGCCCGGTAGCTACAAACCAGAGAAAACCGCACCAACTGGTGATTCGGCAGACAACATAACACCCTCCGCCCACGTCATAATGGCAGTAATCGCCACGTGGACAGAACCTTTTCAAGCCTACTTACTTAGGCAGGAACTTCCCGAAGACTAAAATGAGGCCCGCTGCATAGTCCGGCGATCGAAGGCCTACAAGGTCCATGAGGGAGAACTTTATAAGAAAAGTACCACCGGAGTCCTTCAAAGGTGTATCTCCGAAGAAGAAGGGCGAAACCTCCTGGCTGAAATTCATGCCGGACTAGGCGGACACCACGCAGCAGCCCGGGCCCTTGTAGGAAAGGCATTCTGTACAGGATTTTATTGGCCGACGGCTCGGGCAGACGCACAGGACTTGGTCCAGCGATGCGTTGGTTGCCAGCTCTTTGCTAATCAGAGCCATATGCCACCCACCGCCCTCAAAACCATACCCATTACCTGGCCGTTCGCGGTCTGGGGGCTTGACATGGTTGGAACCCTTAAAGGGGGAACCCACAAGAAAAAATACCTATTGGTCATGGTGGATAAATTCACCAAATGGATAGAGGCCAAACCGGTCAAAACGGCAGAGTCCGGACCAGTGATAGACTTTATATCAGGGGTGGTACACCGTTACGGAGTCCCCCACAGCATCATCACCGACAACGGCACGAACTTCAAAGCCGACGAGGTTAAGTCATGGTGCAAAAATATGGGCATCAAGCTCGACTATGCGTCAGTCTATCACCCTCAAACCAACGGTCAAGTGGAAAGAGCAAATGGTCTAATAATGAGCGGCATTAAACCCAGACTAGTGAGGTCATTCACTAAATCCGACACACAATGGGTCAAGGAGCTCGACTCCGTACTCTGGGGGCTGCGGACAACGCCTAACCGTACTACCGGATTCACACCATTTTTTATGGTATATGGCGTAGAGGCAGTCTTGCCCTGTGACATTATTCATGACTCACCTCGAGTGCGCATGTATGAGGAAAGAGAAGCCGAGCTTGATCGGCAGGACAGCTTGGACACATTGGAGGAAGAACGTGACGTCACGAAGGCTCGTTCCGCATTCTATCAGCAGCAGGCCCGAAGATATCAAAGCAGAGAAGTACGGGCCAAGACTTACAACATTGGTGAACTAGTTCTACGCCTGCCGGACAAGAAAAAGGACAAGCTCAAGCCCAAATGGGAGGGTCCCTTCATCATCGATCAAGTACTGACCGGCGGAGCGTACCGTCTACGAAATGCGTCGGATCACCGACTCGAGCCGAACCCATGGAACGCAGCCCGCCTCCGACGATTCTATGCCTAGTGCCGGACTAAGAGTTCGTCCCCTTCCCCCGTCCAAACTTTTACACTTCGGCTGTCTTTTGTTTCTCTTTTTATCCTTTTCACTTAAAAGCCCTTCCGGGCCTATTTTTGCATCCTTTGCATACGCATGATGTGCCATCCGCACTCATTATTCCTGGGGGCTTCTTTAACAGAAGCTCAATTATACGGGTTTTATACCCAGCACATGTGTCAAGCTTCCACATGTACCTTTTACTCGCCATTATATGCATCGATATGACTTAAGTTTTGGCCAAGTTGGGTTGCCTGGCTCCTGTGCTTACCCCTACGTTCCCGATTGTTCGGCTAGGAGGTAAAGGGAGCACCTCTGCGATTGTTACTGTCGGGTCAGCCGGATGTGTACCTCAGACTGGGTGAGCCGAAAGCTAGCGTTCTTAAGGGAATATTCGGTCGGTGACTTAAAAGATGACTTTTTACCTATTTATCTATCTGCCCCCAGATGTTTTACTGCTTTCTTTGCAGTCCGGACATGCACTTTAGGGCATGCCTCCCAGCGAAAGGAACCCTTAACGGAACTATTCTCCTTGGAAGATGTTTCTTACTAACCATGTAATATAACATAACTAGTTGGGCACTTGTCTGATAAAGCACTAATGACCCCTACGCCTGGTCTCCATGCATACCACGGTTGTTTCTTAACCAAAAAGGTATTCGGACACACTCCGGACTCTAGGGTCCCGAGGTCGAAGCGAAAAGGTCGGCAAACACAAACGATCTACAATCCGGCTAGAAGGCATTTCACATGTCACTTTAAAGGATAACATACATTGTCAAATTTATTGATTGTATTCCTCCTCAATCCCGTCTAACAGGCTGTCTAGTTTACAGTCCTGTTGGGAAAATTTAGCAGCCAACTCTACTTGGCTATACACTAAACTCCCAGGGATCTCCTTCCCATCGGGCCCCACCGGTCCAACTTCGGCCATGTGGTTGGGATCTGCCTTCTTGTACCGCGTCTTCACCATGGCCAAAGCCTCCCTCGCACCTTGACGGCAAGCCGAAATCTTCCACAAACGGAAGCGCTGCCACACTCCCTGCAGCTTCTCCGCAAGCTCCCCGAGGCCCTCGGGTAGGGTGAGGGCTGGCCATAAAGCTTGAACGACGCCGCTCATTGCCTGCCGAACTCGTTCGAGTAGTTGCAACAGTTCGGGAAGTTGATCACCCATTGATATGGGCATCTCCTCTGCAGGACGACCCGTGAGTATACCTACAAGACATATCATGTCAAAATGCTTCCTCGCCGAACTCTTCTTTTCAAAAGAGTTCGCTCAAGCACTTACTATAAATGCTGCGACGAAGCCGCTGATTCTCCTTAACGGAGCCGGACAGCTCGGCCTGAGCGCCTTTCAGCTCTTCTCCGAGCTTGGCGTTGGCATCTTGGAGCTTGTTCCTTTCCTGCTGAACCCTATTCAGCACACTCTCGCCGGCCTTTAGCTGGCGTAGCAATGCTTGCCTGTCCGGATCTTGTCTGGCGGTACCTGCAAATGTCATTATTAGACTCGCGCGCACGCCGCACAGCGCTTATATTTATTAATAAAAATGTGTTACCAGGAGGGGTCTTTCCGTCTCCTCCTGCGGCAGCAAGTGCGGCCTCAAGTTGGGCCTTGCAATCTTGCAGCTCCCGAGACAGCTGGGCGTTCTTCTCGTTAAGTGCCTGAAATTTATAATGATCCTTAAATCAGTTAGCATAACTAATTTAAGTCTCGGGGGCTACTGGTATATACAACCATTAAAATTCCCTTACCCGTATGTCTTTCACATACTGCTCTGTGGCTCTGGTAAAACCATTTTGAGCAGCACGGAGATGCACGTCCCCTGCGTTAAAAGCATCCAATGCCTCAGGGGAAAAGCACGCTTCTCGAAATACTGTCCGGCGGCGCCTATGGTTCATGGCGCTCTCCACCTCAGACTTGGTGGTGGACAGTCTGTCGGTATCCTCCGTTGGAGAAGGATCCGGCTCGCGTCTTGCGCTTGCCTCCCCCTCCAGGCCGGGCGCTGGAGCCTGGCCGGTGTTGGTCGGATTGGCAATTCCTGCGCTCGTAGTCCGGCGAGCGCTTTTTCTCCTGCAAAAATCATGGGCACTTAGACGTTTCCTCGGAACGTTGCTCTAAAAAATCAAATACGAGCTATACCTTTGCGGCGACGTTTCCATCCGCACTGCGCTCCTTTTTCGCCTGCTGGTTCGGACTGACCTCTGTTGGTCGGCCGCCGCGGGCTCGGCTTCCTGTCGTAAAGGCGCTTCCTGCAAAATACCATCGTTCGCGAAGGTCAGAAATGGGCAGGGATGAGATAATGGTGTCCGGACTTTGGTCGCGGTCACCTGGGAAGCCGGACTTAGTCCGGGCTAGTCCGCCGTAATGGCGACCAAAGCATTGTCTATGCTGAGCTGGTGATACACCCCGTCGATCAGCTCCACCTCGATATCCGGGTCCTCTTCGGAGGCCGGACCCAGGGATCCTTCTGGATCCTCGGGTTGCGGAGCAGGACTTACCATGTCCTCCACAATCCGGCGTAGACCCTGCGCCGAATACATAATGTAAGAAGCTTAAACTTCGAAAGCATGGGCTGGGCCCTTCAAGGTGTTCACTTACCCATCCTCTGGGGTTGATCATGGAAAACCCATTCAAAGGGTTCGTTCGAAGGAAATCCTCCTTCTCCCCCTTGTACAGGCTGGACAGGATCTTCACCAGATCCTCGGTCGAGTCCGGCCCTTTGCGGCCATGCCGGGTAGCATCGTCTTCCCCGTTGAAATCCCACATGGGGTGGCCTCTGTATTGCAGTGGTTGTACCCCTCACTTGATGCATGTCGCCATGGCTCCGATCATGGTCAAGCCGGAATGAGCCATTAATCTTATCCGGCCTATCAAGTAATGGACGCTCTTGTATTCCTCCAATCGGGGGCTCCGCAGACGCCAGCTGAGGCGTTTCTTCAAGGGAGCAGCACTAAACTCCGGGAGGCCGATCCGAACTGGGTCTGGCAGCGGAGCGTCTTCTATATAAAACCATTCCGAGGGCCAGTCTTCGGACGCCTTCTTGGGAGTGCCGGATAGGTATCCGGTCCCGGCGATGCGCCATATTTCAGCGCCGCCCACTTGATATATGGACCCCTGGTAAGAACGAGGTACGAGGCAAAACAGCCTCTTCCACAATGCGAAATGGGGCTCAATGCCCAGGAATAGCTCGCAAAGAGCTACGTAGCCCGCGATATGCAGGACAGAGGCGGGCGTGAGGTGGTGGAGCTGGAGTCCGTAGAACTTCAGGAGCCCGCGGAGGAACGGATGTATTGGAAATCCGAGTCCCCTTGTCAGATAAGGGACAAAACATACTCGCTCCCCCTTATTGGGGCTTGGAGTGTCCTCCGCCTGTCTCCCACCTTGATAAGTAACCAGTCCGGCCCGGACTAGGATCATAATGGCCGGAGGGAGGAATCCCCCCGTTTGGAGCTCCACGAGCTCGTTGTGCGAAATAGAGCACCTCCTCCAATTCCCCGGCGGTGGGCTGGGAGCGCGCGAAGAAGAGCCGTGTTGACAATCCATGGTGGAATGTATTTCTAGGTCAAAGGCGCTTCGATGGAGTATTCGCGGGAGGAAGACGGTGTGGTTTGGATCTGGATTCTTGTAGGCGGTCAACTCGCACAATTGGGGGGTGAAATGCAAAAAACACCCTGGCTTTTCGCATTCGTGCGACACGTGGAAGAGGGCCATTATTTGGCGTAGAAGCCGAGGAACACAGTATTCAAGATGAAGCCGGACACTGTTCGGCAGGTACATGGAATTTGAAGGGAGAACCCGCCTTGCAACGCCGAAGACTATAAACGCGCTGGACTTATCGTCATTGAAGCCTGGTTCGGGGGCTACTGAGGGAGTCCTGGACTAGGGGGTGTCCGGACAGCCGGACTATCATTGTCCACCGGACTCCAAGACTACGAAGATACAAGATTGAAGACTCCGTCCCGTGTCCGGATGGGACTTTCCTTGGCGTGGAAGGCAAGCTTGGCAATACGGATATGTAGATCTCCTACCATTGTAACCGACTCTGTGTAACCCTAGCCATCTCTGGTATCTATATAAACCAGAGGGCTTTAGTCCGTAGGACAACATACATTACAACAATCATACCATAGGCTAGCTTCTAGGGTTTAGCCTCCTTGATCTCGTGGTAGATCTACTCTTGTACTACCCATATCATCAATATTAATCAAGCAGGACGTAGGGTTTTACCTCCATCGAGAGGGCCCAAACCTGGGTAAAAACATCGTGTCCCTCGTCTCCTGTTACCATCCGCCTAGACGCACAGTTCGGGACCCCCTACCCGAGATCCGCCGGTTTTGACACCGACAATGTTCATATGGCACTTATCAACCTAGGAGGACCAAAATTTAAACTGGAAGAGACGGAAACCATCTCATAATGCTTTCCAGAAGGTCTCAAGATATTCAAAAATAGTTATACGTATGATGAATTATAAACAACATTCGCAGGCTTCTGATTCGAATACGACCAGTAAACTGTTCCAAAGGGGTTGAGCTAAGATTCGGATATGATCATATAGCCCCCAGTGGCTTTGGCGATGCCGATCAAGTGGGTATCGACAGCTATGTTCTCTTTGGTTCGAATACGACCCATGTTTGAACAGGAAGCCCCCAAGTGACCATCAGAGTTGTTTAATGACGTTGATTCGAATACGATCCACGTCATACCCAAAGGAGTTAAGCTGTGATTCAAATATGATCAAGAAGCCCCCAAGTGGGTTTGGCAGTATGCCGATCAAATGGGTATCGACAGCTATGTTCTCTTTGGTTCGAATACGACCTATGTTTGAACAGGAAGCCCCCAAGTGATCATGGCTAGATTCAGATATGATCATAAGCCGGACCAAAGGGAAAGCCGGATTCAGATATGATCCGCTCCTTGTTGGTAGTTTCCGCCACCTGACAAAGAAGACATAAAAACATTCTTTGAGGGAAAAAAGGACAGAGGTCCTGCTTTATTGCTTTATACAATATGTACATCGTCAAAAATATATACATCTTAAGAGCTGGTGGCTCAAGTATAGTAAGGCCGAAGATGGGCAATATTCCACGGCCGGCGGGTCTCCTCCTCCGACTTACGTGAGTCTTTGTGCTCTCGAACATCAATGAGGTAATATGACCCGTTGTTCAGATTCTTGCTGACCACAAAGGGTCCTTCCCAAGGCGGAGATAGCTTGTGCATGTCAAATTGATCTTGGATGAGCCGGAGTACCAAGTCGCCTTCCTGAAAGGTTCTGCTCTTAACCCGGCGGTTGTGATAACGGCGCAGGTCTTGCTGGTAAATCGTCGAGCGGGCTATTGCCAAGTCTCGCTCCTCATCCAACAAGTCAAGTGCATCCTGACGAGCCTTTTCGTTATCTGCCTCAACGTAAGCCGCCACGCAGGGTGAGTCGTGTCGAATGTCACTTGGCAGAACTGCCTCTGCTCCATAGACCATGAAGAAAGGTGTGTAACCCGTAGATCTGTTAGGCGTAGTGTTGATGCTCCATAGCACAGAGGGTAACTCCTCCACCCAACAACCCGGAGTCCGCTTTAGGAGGACAAAGAGCCGGGGCTTGATACCCTTCAGGATCTCTTGATTAGCTCTTTCCGCTTGACCATTGGATTGAGGATGAGCAACAGCCGAAACATCAAGCCGGATATGTTCTCGTTGACAGAACTCTTCCATGGCTCCCTTGGAGAGATTTGTGCCATTATCAGTTATAATGTTGTGTGGGAAACCAAAACTAAAGATCACCTTTTTCATGAACTGAACCGTTGTGGCCGCATCACACTTACTGACTGGCTCCGCCTCAACCCACTTTGTAAATTTATCCAATGCCACCAGGAGATGTGTCTTTTTATCCTTAGACCTTTTGAAAGGTCCAACCATGTCAAGCCCCCAGACTGCGAACGGCCAAGTAATTGGGATCATCCTTAATTCTTGAGCCGGCACATGAGCACGTCATGAGAACTTCTGACAACCGTCACATTTACTGACGAGATCCTCCGCATCAGCATGAGCCATGAGCCAGTAGAAACCATGACGGAAAGCCTTGGCCACAAGAGATTTTGAGCCGGCATGATGACCACAATCTCCTTCATGAATCTCACAAAGTATCTCTTGTCCCTCTGCAGGCGACACACAGCGTTGAAACGCCCCTGTTACATTGCAATGATGCAACTCACCATTAACAATCGTCATGGATTTGGATCGTCTGACAATTTGTCTTGCCAAAGTTTCATCCTCCGGTAACTCTCCCCGGGTCATGTAGGCCAAATATGGCACTGTCCAATCCGGGATAACATGAAGAGCTGCCACCAGCTGGGCCTCCGGGTCTGGCACCGCTAATTCTTCCCCGGTAGGCACCTTGACAGAAGGGTTATGCAAAACATCAAGAAAGGTATTAGGTGGCACCGGCTTACGTTGAGATCCCAGCCGGCTTAAAGCATCAGCCGCGTCATTCTTCCTTCGATCAATGTGCTCCACTTGATAACCCTTGAAATGTCCAGCCACATCATCTACTTCACGTTGATAAGCCGCCATGAGAGGATCCTTGGAATCCCACTTGCCTGACACCTGTTGAGCCACGAGATCTGAGTCGCCCAGGCACCTTACCCGGCTTAAGTTCATCTCCTTGGCCATCCGGAGACCATGGAGTAAGGCCTCGTACTCAGTTGCATTGTTAGTACATGGGAACATAAGTCGGAGTACATAACGAAATTTGTCACCTCGAGGGGAAGTTAAAACAATTCCAGCCCCCGAGCCTTCTAGCTTCCTGGACCCCATCAAAGTGAATAGTCCAATATGTGTTATCTGGCTTCTCCTCAGGTGCCTGCAACTCTATCCAATCATTGATAAAGTCCACCAAGGCCTGAGACTTAATAGCAGTACGTGGCATGTACTTCAAACCATGAGGCCCAAGCTCGATAGCCCACTTGGCGACTCGTCATGTGGCCTCCCTATTCTGGATGATGTCTCCCAAAGGGGCAGAACTTACCACAGTGATAGGATGACTTTGAAAGTACTGCTTCAACTTTCGGTTGGCCATAAACACTCCGTAAACGAGTTTCTACCAATGTGGATACCTTTGTTTAGACTCAATGAGCACCTCACTGATATTGTAAACCGGCCGTTGAACCGGATGCTCCTTGCCAACTTCTTTACGCTCCACCACAATGGCGACACTAACCGCTCGTGAATTAGCGGCCACATATAACAGCAACGACTCTCTGTCAATAGGAGCCGCAAGAACCGGTGGTTCAGACAATTGCCTCTTCAAGTCTTCAAAGGCAGCATCCGCAGCATCACTCCAGACAAAAGTGTTAGTTTTCTTCATCATCTAATACAATGGAAGGGCCTTCTCACCTAACCAGCTTATGAACCGGCTTAAAGCGGCAACACGACCCGCCAGTCGCTGAACATCATTGATGCATGCCGGCTTAGCCAGAGAGGTAATCGCCTTAATCTTCTCCGGATTAGCTTCAATGCCTTTGTTTGATACCAGAAAACCTAAGAGCTTGCCTGCAGGTACACCAAACACACACTTGGCCGGGTTAAGCATCATCTTGTAAACCCGGAGATTATCAAAGATCTCTTTCAAGTCAGATATCAAGGTTTCCTTTTCTTTGGACTTCACCACAATGTCATCTATGTAAGCATGAACATTACGCCCAATTTGATCGTGCAAACAGTTCTGCACACACCACTGATAAGTCGCCTGGGCACTTTTGAGTCCAAATGACATAGATACATAACAGAAGGCTCCAAACGGAGTGATGAAAGCTGTCTTCTCCTGGTCCTTAACTGCCATCTTGATCTGATGATAACCAGAGTAAGCATCCAAGAAGCTCAAACGTTCACAACCTACCGTAGCATCAATGATTTGATCAATACGGGGGAGAGCTAAGGGATCAGCCGGACAAGCCTTGTTTAAGTCCGTGTAATCCACACACATCCGCTAAGTGCCGTTCTTCTTAAGCACTAGCACCGGGTTATCCAACCACTCCGAGTGAAAAACTTCAACAATAAACCCGGCCGCTAAGAGCCGGGCGACCTCCTCCCCAATAGCTTTCCGTCTCTCTTTGTTGAACCGTCGGAGAAACTGCCCGACCGGCTTATACTTTGGATCAATATTGAGAGTGTGCTCAGCGAGTTCCCTCGGTACACCCGGCATGTTAGAAGGTTTCCATGCAAAGATGTCCCGGTTCTCACGGATGAACTCGATGAGCGTGCTTTCCTATTTAGGATCCAGATTGGCACTAATACTGAACTGCTTAGAGGCATCTCCTAGGGTAAAGTCAACAAGCTTTGTCTTAGCGGCCGATTTAAACTTCAACACTGGGTCATGCTTAGTAGTTGGTTTCTTGAGGGAAGTCATATCCACCGGGTCAACATTGTCTTGATAAAATTTGAGCTCCTCCGCAGCACAGGCAGACTCAGTGTAAGCCGCGTCGCCTTCTTCACATTCAAAAGCCACCTTTTGACTCCCATGCACAGTGATGGTGCCCTTGTAACCCGGCATCTTGAGCTGTAAGTAAATGTAACATGGTCGTGCCATGAATTTAGCATAAGTCGGTCGCCCAAACAGAGCGTGATATGGACTCCTGATTTTAACCACTTCAAACGTCAGTTTCTCAACCCTGGAGTCGTACTCATCTCCAAAGGCCACCTCCAATTCAATATTACCAACTGGGTAAGCCGACTTACCCGAAACCACCCCATGGAAAACAGTGTTGGATGTTCTCAAATTTTTCTCAGTCATCCCCATGCGCTGAAAGGTCTCGTAGTAGAGGATATTGATGCTGCTATCGCCGTCCATGAGTACCTTAGTGAATTTATATCCACCAACCTGGGGTGCTACCACCAAGGCTAACTGACTCGGATATCAACCCATGGAGGGTGATCCTCTCTCCTCCATATAATGGGGTGTTCTGACCACCTCAAATAACGAGGAATTGCCGGCTCAACAGAATTGACAGCCCTCTTATGAACCTTCTGGTCATGTTTACATAAGCTAGTGGTAAACACGTGGTACTGCCCACCACTCAACTGCTTCAGATGGCTTTGATAACCCGACTGCTGCTGCTGTTGCCCTCCTTGACCAGACTGCTACTGACTATTACCGCCTGGTGCCCCTGAAAGCCGGAATTTGAACCACCGCCTGGGCCATGAAAACCGCCAGCCCCTGAGCCATCGCCAGATCCATGACTACCATCAAAGGTATTGGAATTTTTAAATGCCTTCATGATCGCGCAATCCTTCCATAGGTATGTGGCGGGGTGCTCCCGGGTGTCGTGTCTCGGGCAGGGCTCATTGAGTAGCTGCTCAAGAGATGGGCCTGACCCGCCGGATCGAGGTGGCTTACCCTTACGTCTCTGATTGTTACCTTGCGCATTGGCATTGGCCACAAACTCCGGGTTACCGTCCGCCTTATGCTTATTGCCACTTTGATTCCCCGGGTTATGCTGTTGACCCTTTCCATTGCCGTTCCTTTTTCCCTTCCCCGTCTTCTCATCGTCAGACGCGGGATCCTTGGTACTATCAGAATCGGCATATTTAACTAAAGCCGCCATCAGCGTACCCATATCCTTGCAGTCATGTTTAAGGCGCCCCAGTTTCTGCCTCAGCGGCTCAAAGCTGCAATTCTTCTCCAACATAAGGACTGCAGAGCCGGCATCCATCTTGTCAGATGAATGAATTATCTCCTTGACCCGGCGTACCCAATGGGTGGTGGATTCACCCTCCCCCTGCTCACAATTCGTCAAGTCCACTATCGACATAGATTGCTTACAGGTGTCCTTGAAGTTTTGGATGAACCGGGCTTTAAACTCTTCCCATGAACCAATGGAATTGGGTGGCAAACCTTTTAACCAAGACCGGGTTGTTCCATCTAACATCATGGTGAAATATTTAGCCATTGCCGCGTCACTGACTTCCAACAGCTCCATGGCCATCTCATAACTCTCGATCCATGCTCCGGGCTGTAAGTCGGCCGTGTAATTCGGCACCTTTCGAGGTCCCTTGAAGTCCTTGGGCAGACGCACGTTGCGCAAAGCTAGTACCAAATAAGGAACACCACCGGTTCTAGTGGCTACTCCCGCCTCAACAGAAGTCATTGGATACACTGGGATATCCTGATGAGCCGCCTGTTGAGCCGCCAGCTGAGCCGGCCGCTCATTCTCTTGACGTATTCGGTCTTGCACTGGGTTATAGCCACCGTGTCGGTTACGGCGTTGGGCGTTGCTTGACAAAGCTTCGGACTCCATGTGTCTGCTGTAACTCGGGCTCCGGTTCTGATGAGGCGGTGCTAACCAAGGCGGAGGAGTTGAATGAATCATGTCTCTGCTGTAAGAATAGGTCTCTTGCTGAGCCAGGGCCGTCTGGAGAAGCTCTCTGACCCTCCGGGTCTCCACCGCTGTCGGGTCATCACCGTCCATGGGCAGAGCCGCCAAGCGTGCCGAAGCCACGATTAAGTTCTCCATGGGGTTAGAAAAGTGACCCTCCGGTACCGGCACATAACGCGGTGGTGCCATTCTCACTTGAGGAGGTGGCATCTCTCGAGGCTGAGCAGGTCCTCCTGCTCCAGCTGTCATAAACTGATTGGCATCTGGCGGGTTACTTGGGCCGGCTCCGGGTGTAGCGAAAAGAACCCAAGGGTCGTAATTCGGAGGTAAACGGGATTGGGTTTTCTGGTGTCTTCTCCTTATTACCTCATTGGATGCGTTTAAGCTCATCGTGAGCTGGTAAGCTTCTGGCTGCAACCGTTGTGCCCGGGCGTCGAGAGCCGCCCGCTCTGTAGCTAGTCTAGTATCCTCAGCTGCCAAGGCCTCCTTGGCCTAAGCTATCTCCTCACGCACCTGTGCCACCTCTGCGTCATGCTCATCTTTGTTTGCAGTGATAACCGTGGTGGTTAACAGGGCCGTAAGCTTGTCCATGAGGTCTATCAGCACCTGAGCTGGCGGGCGCACAGGGCCACCTGCCCCAGCTGTCCCTATTCCGGATGTTATTGCTGCAGCAGCCATAGAGTTAGAGCCGGGCTGAGTTCCAGCCATGAAGATTCCTGCCCATCTTGGCAGCTCATAGGGGTCCGGAATACTGATGCCATCGGAACAGCCCCCGAGCATGCCGTCTTGCACCTGATACAACGAATCTGTTGAACCAGCGGACGAATCACCATCTGAGAGGGCGGCCGTCTTACCATCATCTTCAGATCCTTTAGAAAGTTCCTCTCCATGGATGCAGCCCACGAAAGCACGCTTCATGACGGGTTGAGCTCGGGTCTTCCTCGCACGCTGAGCCGTCTCGATGAGGTCGGTGCCGCTGTCCGGCTCAGGTCCCCGCTCTTTGATCCGGCCGATGAAGACGTGAATTCCGCCGAAGGGGACCCGGTACCCATACTCAATTGAGCCGGCGTCGGGGCCCCAGCCTTCGTTGTCGATGTAGATCTTGCCGCGACGACTCTTGGTCATCCGGCCCGTTACATATCCCTTGAGCCCTTTGAAGTTGCCCTTCAAGAACTCAAATCCACCGTGCGCTGGCCCCACGGTGGGCGCCAACTGTCATGGAATTGTCACGTCAGATGTCCTCGTGAAAGGACTTAGTTGTGGAGCCATCGCAACTAGGAAGCTTGAAGGGGTTAAGCGGGACAAAGGACACGAGAGGGTTTATACTAGTTCGGCCCCTTACGGTGAAGGTAAGGCCTACGTCTAGTTGGGTTGGTATTGATGTTTCGGTGACCAGGGAGCGAGATACGCTATGCCCGACTCTCGATGAGTTGTTTCTTGCCCTAAGCCGCCAGCAGGTCGTCCCCTTATATACACGGGTTGACGTCATGTGGCTTACAGAGTCTCGGCCGGCTTATAACAGTGTCCGACTCGGTGACCAGTTAAATCTACCTTATGATACAAGTCATGCCATTACGGCGGTTTACTACAACGGGCCTTAAGTCGCCTGTGGGCTTAAGCCCTTTATTGAACCGCCATCTTCATGCTTGGTCTTGGGCTTCTTTCTGGTGAGTCTTCTTTGCGTAACCCGGCCCCTCCTGGGCGGCTTACACAAATAGTTATATCCCCAACAATTGTCATATTGCTAGCATGATCATGTAGTTGACATCGTATTTGTGGCAAGGCCACCGTTCATAATTCTTTCATACATGTCACTCATGATTCATTGCATATCCCGGTACACCACCGGAGGCATTCATATAGAGTCATACTTTGTTCTAAGTATCGAGTTGTAATTATTGAGTTGTAAGAAAAATAAAAGTGGGATGATCATCATTATTAGAGCATTGTCCCAAGTGAGGAAAGGATGATGGAGACTATGATTCCCCCATAAGTCGGGATGAGACTCCGGACGAAAAATAAAAAAAGGGGGCCAAAAAAAAGAGAAAGGCCCAAACAAAAAATGAGAGAAAAAGAGAGAAGGGACAATGCTACTATCCTTTTACCACACTTGTGCTTCAAAGTAGCACCAAGATCTTCATGATAGAGAGTCTCTCATTTGTCACTTTCATATACTAGTGGGAATTTTTCATTATATAACTTGGCTTGTATATTCCAATGATGGGCTTCCTCAAAATGCCCTAGGTCTTCATGAGCAAGCAAGTTGGATGCACACCCACTTAGTTTCTTTTGTAGAGCTTTCATATACTTATATCTCTAGTGCATCCGTTGCATGGCAATCCCTACTCACTCACATTGATATCTATTGATGGGCATCTCCATAGCCCTTTGATACGCCTAGTTGATGTGAGACTATCTTCCCTCCTTTTTGTCTTCTCCACAACCACCATTCTATTCCACATAGTGCTATATCCATGGCTCACGCTCATGTATTGCGTGAAGATTGAATTTTTTTTTGAGAATGTCATAAGTATGAAACAATTGCTTGGCTTGTCATTGGGGTTGTGCATGATTTAAATATTTTATGTGGGGAAGATGGAGCATAGCCAGACTATATGATTTTGTAGGGATAACTTTCTTTGGCCATGTTATTTTGAGAAGACATGATTGCTTCGATTAGTATGCTTGAAGTATTATTATTTTTTATGTCAATATGAACTTTTGTCTTGAATCTTTCGGATCTTAATATTCATATCACAATTAAGAAGATTTACATTGAAATTATGCCATCCGCATCAAAAATTCTTTTTTTTATCATTTACCTACTCGAGGACGAGCAAGAATTAAGCTTGGGGATGCCTGATACGTCTCCAACATATCTATAATTTTTGATTGCTCCATGCTACTTTATCTACTGTTTTGGACTATATTGGGCTTTATTTTCCACTTTTATATTATTTTTGGGACTAACCTATTAACCAGAGGCCCAACCCAGAATTGTTGTTTTTTGCCTATTTCAGTGTTTCGAAGAAACAGAATATCAAATGGAGTCCAAAGGGAATGAAACCTTCGGGAACGTGATTTTCTCACCGAACGTGGTCCAGGAGACTTAGACCCTACTCCAAGAAGTGCAATAGGCGGTCACGAGGGTGGAGGGCGCGCCCCCTGGGTGCGCCCCCTACCTCGTGGGCCCCCTGTTGCTCCACCGACGTACTCCTTCCTCCTATATATACATACGTATCCCTGAACGATCAGAACAGGAGCCAAAAACCTAATTCCACCACCGCAACCTTCTGTATCCACGAGATCCCATGTTGGGGCCTGTTTCAGAGCTCCGCCGGAGGGGGCATCCACCACGGAGGGCTTCTACATCAACACCATAGCCCCTCCGATGAAGTGTGAGTAGTTTACTTCAGACCTTCGGGTCCATAGCTAGTAGCTAGATGGCTTGTTCTCTCTTTTTGGATCTCAATACAATGTTCTCCCCCTCTCTCGTGGAGATCTATTCGATGTAATCTTCTTTTTGCGGTGTGTTTGTTGAGACCAATGAATTGTGGGTTTATGATCCAGTATTATCTATGGAAAATATTTGAATCTTCTCTGAATTCTTTTATGTATGATTGAGTTATCTTTGCAAGTCTCTTCTAATTATCCGTTTGGTTTGGCCAACTAGATTGGTAGTTCTTGCAATGGGAGAAGTGCTTAGCTTTGGGTTCGATCTTGCGGTGTCCTTACGCAGTGACAGAAAGGGTTGCAAGGCACGTATTGTATTGTTGCCATCGAGGATAACAAGATGGGGTTTTTATCATATTGCATGAATTTATCCCTCTACATCATGTCATCTTGCTTAAGGCGTTACTCTGTTTTTAACTTAATACTCTAGATGCATGCTGGATAGCGGTCGATGAGTGGAGTAATAGTAGGAGATGCAGAATCATTTCGATCTACTTGTCTCGGACGTGATGCCTATATACATGATCATTACCTAGATATACTCATAACTATGATCAATTCTGTCAATTGCTCAATAGTAATTTGTTCACCCACCGTAGAATATCTATGCTCTTGAGAGAAGCCACTAGTGAAACCTATGGCCCCCGGGTCTATTCTCATCATATCAATCTCTATCGCTTTATTACTTGCTTTGTTTTTACTTGCCTTTTACTTTTCACCTTGCATCTATCTATCAAAAATACCAAAAATATTATTTATCATCTCTATCAGATCTCACTCTCGTAAGTGACCGTGAAGGGATTGACAACCCCTAATTGCGTTGGTTGCGAGTAGCTATCGTTTTGTGTAGGTACGAGGGACTTGTGCGTGGTCTCCTACTGGATTGATACCTTGGTTGTCAAAAACTGAGGGAAATACTTATGCTACTTTGCTGCATCATCCTCTCCTCTTCGGGGAAATCCAACGCAGTGCTCAAGAGGTAGCAATTACCCGTCTAGTAACGTAGTCAATTTCTTAGGGACACTTTCACAACTCCTACCACCACTTTTCCACACTCGCTATATTTACTTTATTGCATCTTTATCTAAACAGCCCCTACTTTTTATTTACATGTTCTTTATTATCTTGCAAACCTATCCTATCACACCTACAAAGTACTTCTAGTTTCATACTTGTTCTAGGTAAAGCGGACGTCAAGCATGCGTAGAGTCGTATCAGTGGCCGATAGGACTTGAGAGAGTATTTGTTCTACCTTTAGCTCATCGTTGGGTTCGACACTCTTACTTATCGACAGAGGCTACAACTATCCCGTATACTTGCGGGTTATCAAGACTTTTTTTGGCGCTGTTGCCGAGGAGTCATAGCGTGGGGTGAATATTCTCATGTGTGCTTGTTTGCTTTATCACTAAGTAATTTTTATTTGTTTTTCTAAGTTGTTCTCTATATTTAGTTATGGATATGGAACACAAAATACCAAAAAATTAGATGTACTTGCTACTCATGTAGATGGGGTAACTCCTAAAAACCTCGATTCTCATTATGTGAGAGATATTTTGTACTACTTTGATAATCCTGAGAAAACCCCATTCAACTTTATAATGGGAGACACGTTGGATCAACGTGAATACTTTAGGGATTATCGCTCAACACAAAAAGGGAAACTATTATGGGATCAATTTATTATGTTGCGTTGGTATGCCCGGGATCTATGCTTGAGATATGATATTACTTGTTGCTCTAGGATGAAGGCTCCACACCTTCCCTTTTCATGCAAATTTAATGATAATGAAACCTTAGCTTATTATGCTAATGGTATATATGATTACTATGATGTGGAACAAATAGAAGAATTTGTTGCTTTTAAGGCTGCTTATGAAATTGAATCTTTGTTTGAAAAGTATTAAGATTTTGATGATGATGGTGTTTATAGGCCTGAAAATCTTGCTATACTTAGATATTGCTATGAAAATTGTGAATACAATTACTATATTAATGCATTTATGGAGAAAGTCTCCGCTGTCCAAGAAGAGACTAATATTTTGTAGGAAGCTATGGAAGAAGAAATTGATGAAACGGTGAGCTCATTGGATGAAACAGATGATGAGGAGAGCGAAGAACAAAAGGAGGAAGAGCGGATTAGCTACCCGTGCCCACCTTCTAATGAGAGTAACCCTCCAACTCATACATTATTTAATTCCCCTTCGTGCTTACCGAAGGATGATTGCTATGATCCCTTGAATTTGTTTGAAATATCCCTTTTTGATGATGCTTGCTATGCTTGTGGCCAAGATGCCAATATGAATTATGCTTATGGAGATGAACTTGATATAGTTCCTTATATTAAATATGAAATTGTTGCTACTGCACCCACGCATGATAGTCCTATTGTCTTTTTGAATTCTCCAAACTACACTATATCAGAGAAGTTTGTGCTTATTAAGGATTATATTGATGGGTTGCCTTTTACCATTGCACATGATGATTTTGATGAATATAATATGCATGTGCTAGCTGCTCCTACTTGCAATTATTATGAGAGGGGAACTACATCTCCGCCTCTTTATGTTTCCAATATGTTAGAACTGCAAGAATCTGCTTATACTATGCATTGGCCTTTACTTGGTGTGCATGAATTGTTCTTTTATGACATGCCGATGCATAGGAAGAGAGTTAGACTTCATAATTTCTTGATATATGTTACTTTGTGCTCACTACTAAATTACAAATCATTGTTAATTAAAATTGGCTTCGATATACCTTGGGATCCGGGTGGATTCATTACTTGAGCACTAAATGCCTAGCTTAATGGATTTAAAGAAAACACTGCCAGGGAGACAACCCGGAAGTTTTAGAGTCATTTATTTCTTTTGAGTCCTTTTATATAGTTTAAAAACAAAAAAAAGAGGGGAACCTAAAACTTTTCAAAAAGGAAAGTGAAAGTGAGAAAGACAAGCATTGTTGAAGTGGGAGCTGGCCTTGAACTTTGTTCATGCTCACGGAAACTTTGTGAATCTTGATTACAGAAACTTTTCAACAAAAATAGTTATCCCCTTATACAATTCCATTGTATTATAAAAATAATGTGCTAAGGTTTGCCTTTAGGATGTTTACAATGCTTGTTGGTTTGTACGGTGCAGGACAGAAACTTTGGCTGTAGTGCACGATTTTACATTTTTAACTGGGACGTCAATTGGTTCTGATTCCTTTTGCACTGTCTTTATATACAACTTTTTTATTTTTCCTAATTTTGGTAGAATTTTTGGGGATACCATATGTATGGTGAATGTTCAGATTGCTACAGACTGTTCTGTTTTTGACAGATTCTGTTTTTGATGCATAGTTTGCTTGTTTTGATGAATCTATCAATTTATATTAGTGGATTAAGCCATGGAAAAGTTATATTACAGTAGACACAATGCAAAAACAAAATATGAATTGGTTTTCAACAGTACTTAGAGTGGTTATTTGTTTTATTATACTAATGGATCTTACCGAGTTTTCTGTTGAAGTTTTGTGTGGATGTAGTGTCTAATCGAGGATGTCTCGATATGAGGAAAAGGAAGAGAGTCAAGAGCTCAAGCTTGGGGATGCCCGAGGCATCCCAAGTAAATATTCAAGGAGACTCAAGCGTCTAAGCTTGGGGATGCCTCGGAAGGCATCCCCTCTTTCTTCAACAAGTATTGGTATGTTTTCGAATTTGTTTCGTTCATGCATTATGTGCAAGTCTTGGAGCGTCTTTTGCATTTAGTTTTCACTTTTATTTTATGCACCATGCTGGTATGAGATAGTCCTTGGTTGATTTATAGAATGCTCATTGCACTTCACTTAAATCTTTTGAGTGTGGCTTTATAGAATGCTTCATGTGCTTCACTTATATCATTTGAAGTTTGGATTGCTTGTTTCTCTTCACATAGAAAACCGCCATTTGTAGAATGCTCTTTTGCTTCACTTATATTTGTTAGAGTGTGGGCATATCTTTTGTAGAAAGAATTAAACTATCTTGCTTCACTTATATCTATTTAGAGAGATGACAGGAATTGGTCATTCACATGGTTAGTCATAAAATCCTACCTAAACTTGTAGATCGCTGAATATGATATGTTTGATTCCTTGCAATAGTTTTGTGATATAAAGATAGTGATATTAGAGTCATGCTAGTGGGTGGTTGTGGATTGTAGAGACACTTGTGTTGAGGTTTGCAAGTCCTGTAGCATGCACGTATGGTAACCGTTGTGTGACAAATTTGAAGCATGGGGTGTTTCTTTGATTGTCTTCCTTATGAGTGGCGGTCGGGGACGAGCGATGGTCTTTTCCTACCAATCTATACCCCTAGGGGCATGCGTAGTAGTACTTTTCTTCGAGGGCTAACAAACTTTTGCAATAAGTATATGAGTTCTTTATGACTAATGTTGAGTCCATGGATTATACGCACTTTTACCTTTCCATCATTGCTAGCCTCTTCGGTACCGTGCATTGCCCTTTCTCACCTCGAGAGTAGGTGCAAAATTCGCCGGTGCATCCAAACCCCGTGATACGATACACTCTATCACACATAAGCCTCATTATATCTTCCTCAAAACAGCCACCATACCTACCTATCATGCCATTTACATAGCCATTCCGAGATATATTGCCATGCAACTTCCATCATCATCATATACATGACTTGAGCATTCATTGTCATATTGCTTTGCATGATCATAAGATAGCTAGCATGATGTTTTCATGGCTTGTCTGTTTTTTGATGTCATTGCTATGCTAGATCATTGCACATCCCGGTACACCGCCGAAAGCATTCATATAGAGTCATATCTTTGTTCTAGTATCGAGTTGTAATATTGGGTTGTAAGTAAATAAAAGTGTGATGATCATCATTATAGAGCATTGCCCCAGAAAAAAAAGAAAAAAAAGGAAAGGCCAAAGAAGCCTAAATAAAAAAAGGGGGCCAAAGAAGCCCACCAAAAAAGAAAAAGAAAAAAAGAAAAAAAGAAAAAGAAAAAGGGGCAATGTTACTATCCTTTTTCCACACTTGTGCTCCAAAGTAGCACCATGTTCTTCATATAGATTATCTCCTATGTTGTCACTTTCATATACTAGTGGGAATTTTCATTATAGAACTTGGCTTGCATATTCCAACGATGGGGTTCCTCAAATGCCCTAGGTCTTCATGAGCAAGCAAGTTGGATGCACACCCACTTAGTTTTCAGTATGAGCTTTCATACACTTATAGCTCTTAGTGCATCCGTTGCATGGAAATCCCTAATCCTCGCATTGACATCAATTGATGGGCATCTCCATAGCCTGTTGATTAGCCGCGTCGATGTGAGACTTTGTCCTTTTTTGTCTCCACATAACCTCCATCATTATATTCTATTCCATCTATAGTGCTATATCCATGGCTTGCGCTGATGTATTGCGTGAGGGTTGAAAAAGTTGAAGCGCCTTAAAAAGTATGAACCAATTGCTCGGCTTGTCATCGGGGTTGTGCATGATGGGAGAATTTTTGTGTGACGAAAATGAAGCATGGCCAAACTATATGATTTTGTAGGGATAAGCTTGATTTTGCCTTGTTGTTTTGAAAAGGCATGATTGCTTTATTGGTACGCTCGAAGTATTATCGTTTTTTATGTCAAATGATAGGCTATTTCTTTGAATCACTCGTGTCTTAACATTCATGCCATGATTAGACATATGATCAAGATTATGCTAGGTAGCATTCCACATCAAAAATTATCTTTTTTATCATTTACCTACTCGAGGACGAGCAGGAATTAAGCTTGGGGATGTTGATACGTCTCCGTCATATCTATAATTTTTTATTGTTCCATGCCAATATTATTCAACTTTTATATACTTTTGGCAACTTTTTATACTATTTTTTGGGACTAACATATTGATCCAGTGCCCAGTGCCAGTTCCTGTGTGTTGCATGTTTTTTGTTTCGCAGAAACCCAATATCAAACGGAATCCAAACGGGATAAAAACGGACGGAGAATTTTTTTTGGAATATTTGTGATTTTTGGGAGGAAGAATCAACGCGAAACGGTGCCCGAGGTGGCCACGAGAGTGGCCCATGCCACCACTCCAGGGGGGGCCCTATCTCGTGGGCCACCCGTAAGGCAATTGATGCCCTTCTTTGGCCGCAAGAAAGCTAATTTTTGGAAAATGATCCGGGCGAAGGTTTCAATCCAATCGGAATTACGGATCTCCAAATATAAAGGAAACGGTGTCAGGGCAGAATTCCAGAATGCAGAAACAGAGAGATAGATCCAATCTCGGAGGGGCTCTCGCCCCTCCCACACCATGGGAGCCAAGGACCAGAGGGGAAACCCTTCTCCCATCTAGGGAGGAGGTCAAGGAAGAAGAATAAGAAGGGGGCCTCTCTCCCCCTTGCTTCCGGTGGCGCCGGAACGCTGTCGGGGGCCATCATCATCACCGCGATCTTCACCAACACCTCCGCCATCTTCACCAACATCTCCATCACCTTCCCCCATCTGTATCCAGCGGTCCACTCTCCCGCAACCTGCTGTACCCTCTAATTGAACATGGTGCTTTATGCTTCATATTATTTTCCACTGATGTGTTGCCATCCTATGATGTCTGAGTAGATTTTCGTTGTCCTACTGGTGATTGATGAATTGCTATGATTTGTTTGAGTTGCATGTTTTATTATTGGTGCTGTCCTATGGTGCCCTCCATGTCACGCAAGCGTGAGGGATTCCCACTGTAGGGTGTTGCAATGCGTTCATGATTCGCTTATAGTGGGTTGCGTGAGTGACTGAAACACAAACCCGAGTAAGTAGGTTGTTTGCGTACGGGATAAAGGGGACTTGATACTTTAATGCTATGGTTGGGTTTTACCTTAATGAATCTTTAGTAGTTGCGGATGCTTGCTAGAGTTCCAATCATAAGTGCATATGATCCAAGTAGAGAAAGTATGTTAGCTTATGCCTCTCCCTCAAATAGAATTGCAATAGTGATCACCGGTCTAGTAACGTAGTCAATTGCTTAGGGACACTTTCACAACTCCTACCACCACTTTTCCACACTCACTATATTTACTTTATTGAATCTTTATCTAGACAGCCCCTACTTTTTATTTACATGTTCTTTATTATCTCGCAAACCTATCCTATCACACCTACAAAGTACTTCTAGTTTCACACTTGTTCTAGGTAAAGCGAACGTCAAGTGTGCGTAGAGTCGTATCAGTGGCCGATAGGACTTGAGAGAGTATTTGTTCTACCTTTAGCTCCTCGTTGGGTTCGACACTCTTACTTATCGAAAGAGGCTACAACTATCCCGTATACTTGCGGGTTATCAAAGGACTTGGCTTTGTCTTTTCGGATGAGCTTGCCACCATTGTCTTCCCGCTTCTCGTAAGGGCAATCCACAACAAAATGGCTGACATTACCACAATTGTAACATGTTCTCACACGTTGCTTGCCCTTGAACCCACTTGAGTTATTCTTGTTGAAGTTGGGCCTTGTGTTCTTCTTGCTCCAAAATTGCCTTGAAGCAAGTGCCATGTGCTCATGATAATCATATTTTGTATCTTCGGGGTTGCTCTCCTCATCTTCCTATTCTTCCTCTTCTTCCACAATAACCTTGGCCTTCAAGGCAAGGTTGGGCTTCTTTGCCCTTTGAGAGTGCAACACCGTGTTTTCGGCGGTCTTGTCCAAGATCCTCATTGCCACAAACTCATCCAACACTTCATTTGAGGTCAAGGAGTGAAAGTCCGGTCTTTGACGAATGACGAAGGACAAGGCCTTGTGGTAAGGCATCGTTGCTTTGAGGAACTTGCGCTTGATCCAATTGTCATCTGTGTCCTTGCTCCCATGATCTCGGAGAGAGACCACAAGTTTGGTTACTCTCTGAAAGAGCTCACGAGGTTCTTCATCTTATTTCATTGCAAACTCATCGGCTTCATCTTGCACCACTTCATAGTTGGAGCGTTAAATGCTTGCGCTTCCCTTATAGAGGGAAACAACACAATGCCATGCATCTTTGGCCATGGCGAAGGGTCGAAGATGAGGGAGATCTTCAGGTAAAACTGCATCTTGAATGATGAAGAAAGCATTCTCATTGAATTGATTATCCACGGCTTCTCTAGGGGTGAAGTTGCTTCGGTCATGTGGATGGAAACCTTCTTCAATGATTCTCCAAAGATTCCTATTCACATGATTTAAATGACGCTTGAAGCGATAAACCCAAGAATCAAAGTCCTCATTTTTCACAATCTTAGGAATCGGTCCTCCATAAATTGGAGGTTCCACATGGGCAAAGATGCTGGTGCCATTTCTACTACTAGTAGAAGGACCCTTTTCACTAGTAGCTTCCCCTTGTCGGAGTTAGCATCCGTCACCTTGTCAGTGGGATCACCCACTTTGAACGGCGAGGTAGATAGTTTAAGTCCTTCTAAGAATTTATTAAACATGCTTTCAACCTCGGTTGTCATGGAGGTTTTCAATGTGTCCAAAGCCACATTAAATTCCTCATGAGACACCGCGGTTCCCCCATCACCCATAGACGAGCTCGGATTCACAACGGAGTGCTCCTCCCTACCGTCTACGGTGTTGATAAGTCTCCGACGTATCTACTTTTCCAAACACTTTTGCCCTTGTTTTGGACTCTAATTTGCATGATTTGAATGAAACTAACCCAGACTGACGCTGTTTTCAGCAGAACTGCCATGGTGTTGTTTATTGTGCAGAAAACAAAAGTTCTAGAATGACCTGAAAATCCACAAAGATAACTTTTGGAAAATATAAAAAATACTGGCGAAAGAATCAAGGCTAGGGGGCCCACACCCTGTCCATGAGGGTGGGGGCGCGCCCTCCCCCTGGGCACGCCCCCCTGTCTTGTGGGCCCCCTGATGCTCCACCGACCTCAACTCCAACTCTATATATTCCATTTCACGCGAAAAAAAATCAGAGAAAAAGTTTCATCACGTTTTACGATACGGATCCGCCGCCAAGCCCTAATCTCTCCCGGGAGGGCTAATCTGGAGTCCGTTCGGGGCTCCGGAGAGGGGGATTCGTCGCCGTCGTCATCATCAACCATCCTCCATCACCAATTTCATGATGCTCACCGCCGTGCGTGAGTAATTCCATCGTAGGCTTGCTAGACGGTGATGGGTTGGATGAGATTTACCATGTAATCAAGTTAGTTTTGTTAGGGTTTGATCCCTAGTATCCATTATGTTCTGAGATTGATGTTGTTATGACTTTGCTATGCTTAATGCTTGTCACTAGGGCCCGAGTGCCATGATTTCAGATCTGAACCTATTATGTTTTCATGAATATATGTGAGTTCTTGATCCTATCTTCCAAGTCTATAGTCACCTATTATGTGTTATGATCCGACAACCCCTAAGTGACAATAATCGGGATACTTCTCGGTGATGACCATAGTTTGAGGAGTTCATGTATTCACTATGTGCTAATGCTTTATCCGGTTCTCTATTAAAAGGAGGCCTTAATATCACTTAGTTTCCACTAGGACCCCACTGCCACGAGAGGGTAGGACAAAAGATGTCATGCAAGTTATTTTCCATAAGCACGTATGACTATATTCGGAATACATGCCTACATTACATTGATGAACTGGAGCTAGTTCTGTGTCACCCTATGTTATAGCTATTACATGAGGAATCACATCCGACATAATTATCCATCACTGGTCCAATGCCTACGAGCTTTTCACATATTGTGTTTCGCTTATTTACTTTTCCGTTGCTACTGTTATAATCATTACAAAACGGTTATCTTTACTTTTGCCACTGTTACCATTACTATCATACCACTTTGCTACTAAATACTTTGCTGCAGATACTAAGTTATCCAGGTGTGGTTGAATTGACAACTCAACAGCTAATACTTAAGTATATTCTTTGGCTCCCCTTGTGTCGAATCAATAAATTTTGGTTGAATACTCTACCCTCGAAAGTTGTTGCGATCCCCTACACTTGTGGGTTATCAAGACCAAATTCTGGCGCCGTTGCCGGGGAGCATAGCTCTATTCTTTGAGTCACTTGGGATTTATATCTGTTGATCACTATGAGGAACTTCAAAGACGAAAGAACCAAGATTTTTCCCTCAACTAAAAGGGGAGGTAAGGAACTGCCATCTAGCTCTGCACTAGATTCTCCTTCTGTTTTGAGTAAGCTTGCGACACCTAAACCTGCTACCGCTATGAATTCTGATATGTCGCATGTTATTGATGATGTCACTTCTACTATGCATGATACTTATGATGAAACTACTTCTGTGCGTGATACTACTTTGCCGTTAGGTGAATTTCTTGATGAACAACTTGCTAGGGTTAAAAAGAATGAAATTATTGAAGATGCTATTACTGATGATAGTGATGATGAAAGTTCTCCCCCTGATTATGAATCACCTGTTGTTCCTGAGGGTTATGTTATGGATGAGGAAGCTGCTAGAGCTATCTTTGCTTGTAAAGATAGATATGATCTTAAGAAGTTATTAGCTAAATGGAAGCAGCAATCCCTTAATGCTAGAATGAAACCTGACCCCGCTTTTGCTACTTCACCTATCTGAGTTATTGATAAGGATTATGAATTCTCTGTTGATCCTGAAATAATTACTTTGGTAGAATCTGATCCTTTTTATGGCCTTGAATTTGAAACTGTTGTGGCACATCTTACGAAGTTAAATGATATAGCCACCCTGTTTACTAATGATGAGAAGGCTCGCTATTATTATATCCTTAAGATATTTCCGTTCTCATTAAAGGGTGATGCTAAAACTTGGTTTAATTCCCTTGATCCTGGTTGTGTGCGTAGTCCCCAGGATAGGATTTATTACTTCTCTGCTAAATATTTCCCTGCTCATAAGAAACAAGCTACCTTGCGGGAAATATATAATTTTGTGCAAATCAAAGAAGAGAGTCTCCCACAAGCTTGGGGGAGGCTTCTCCGATTACTTAATGCTTTGCCTGATCATCCTCTTAAGAAAAATGAAATACTTGATATCTTTTATAATGGACTAACCGATGCTTCCAAGGACTACTTGGATAGTTGTGTTGGTTGTGTTTTCAGGGAAAGAACAGTCGACCAAGATGAATTATTATTGGATAATATGTTGACTAATGAAAATAATTGGACTCTTCCCGAGCCAATTCCTGAGGCAATCCCTGAGCCAATTGAGCCAACTCCTGAGCCTATTCCTAAACCAACTCCGAAGAAGAGGGGCGCTCTATTTCTCAGTCCTGAAGATATGCAAGAGGCAAAGAAATCAATGAAAGAAAAAGGTATTAAAGTTGAAGATGTTAAGAATTTACCTCCTATTGAAGAAATACATGGTCTTAATATACCGCCTGTTGAAGAATTACATTGTCTTGATAACCCGACACAGGTAGTAAAGGTAAATTCTCTCTATAGATATGATAAAGTTGAATTTCCTTCTACTAAATTTCATAGCCCATGCTTAGATGAATTTGATGACTTTATGGCTAGACAAGAAAGTTTTAATGCTTATGTTGGTAGAGAACTAAAGAATAATGCTTTCGAGATAGGACACTTGAGTGATTATATGGCTAGAGTTAAAGGTGAACTTAAACTCATTAGCAAATATGCTTCTATGGTTACCACTCAAGCTGAGCAAGTACTTAAAGCTCAAAGTGATTTGCTCGATGAATTAAATAATAAACATGATTTTGCTGTTAGAGTGGCTACTAGAACTGGTAGAATGACTCATGAACCTTTGTATCCTCAAGGCCACCCTAAGAGAATCGAGCAGGATTCTCAGAGAAATAATTTAGAGGCACCTAGTTCTTCTACAAAGAAGAAAAAGAAAAATGATAGGACTTTGCATGCTTCTAGTGAACCTGTTGTAGACACACCAGAGAATCCCAATGATATTTCTATTTCCGATGCTGAAACACAATCAGGTGATGAACATGAACCTGGTGATAATGCTAAAGATAATGTTCATGTTGATGCTCAACCTAGCAATAATAATGAAGTAGAGGTTGAACCTGCTGTTGATCTTGATAACCCACAATCAAAGAATCAACGTTATGATAAAAGAGATTTTGTTGCTAGGAAGCACGGTAAAGAAAGAGAACCATGGGTTCAGAAACCCATGCCCTTTCCTCCTAAACCATCCAAGACAAAGGATGATGAGGATTTTGAGCACTTTGCTGAAATGATTAGACCTAACTTCTTACGTATGCGCTTAACTGATATGCTTAAATTAAATCCTTATGCTAAGTATATGAAGGATATCATTACAAATAAAAGAAAGATACTGGAAGCTGAAATTTCCACCATGCTTGCTAATTACACTTTTATGGGTGGAATACCAAAGAAACTTGGAGATCCAGGGGTACCCACTATACCATGCTCCATTAAAAGAAATTATGTTAAAACTGCTTTATGTGATCTTGGGGCCGGTGTTAGTGTTATGCCTCTCTCTTTATATCGTAGACTTGAATTGAATAAGTTGACACCTACTAAAATATCTTTGCAAATGGCTGGCAAATCAACTGCTATACCTGTTGGTATTTGTGAGGATGTGCCTGTTGTGGTTGCAAATGTCACTATCTTAACGGACTTTGTTATTCTTGATATTCCCGAGGACGATAGTATGTCGATTATCCTTGGTAGACCCTTTTTGAATACTGCAGGGGCTGTTATTGACTGCAACAAAGGCAATGTCACTTTTCATGTTAATGGTAATGAGCATATGGTACACTTTTCGAGGAAACTATCTCAAGTTCATAGCATCAATTCTATTGGAAAGGTTCCAACTATCATTATTGGAGGTTTTGAATTTCCTCTTCCTACTGTCAAGAAAAAGTATGATATTCTTATTGTTGGGGATATTCATATCCCCGTTGAGCTAACTTAGTGTTATTCAAAATTTCTCGGTTCCGTGTTATTCAGAATGAGTTTGTTAACAAGACTTGATCAACCTTGTTAGTGGATACACTTTGATGATCATGAGATGGATGAAACTAGAAGGCACAACCTTCTGTACCCTCTTTTTACTTTCTGTTATTGAGAATAAATAAAGCAAAAATAATATTATCTATCTATTTTCTAAATTATTCATGCAATAAAAAAATATCCCGAAAATAAAAGTGCTCCAAATGCCTTGCAAATTTAGTATGATTTTTATGGAATATTTGAGGATTTTAGGCACTGAAAACACTTCAGGGGGCGCAAGCACCTGGCCACGAGGGTGGAGGGCGCGCCCACACCCCCTGGGCATGCCCTCCTATCTCGTGGGCCCATGGTGGCCCCCCTCCACTTATTCTTGCACCCACACACTCCATCTTCTTCCCAAAAAAATCCCCATCCAGCTCAAGCACGAGTTCTAGCTCATTTCGCTGCGATTTTCGATCTCCTTGCTCAAAGCTCCATTCACAAAACTGCTTTGGGAGATTGTTTCTTGGTATGTGACTCCTCCATTGGTCCAATTAGTTTTTGATCTAGTGCTTTATTCATTGCAAATTTTTTCTGCATAGGTGACCCTGTTCTTGAGCTTGCATGTCAAATTTATGAGGTCCCAAGCAATTCTAATGCATGATATAGGCTCTAGGCACTTGTAGGAGTAGTTACTACCAATCTTGTTTAGTTTTGTTCTCTTTTATTTTGAAGTTACTAAAAATTTCAGAATTTTTCAGAAAATATTAAGGAGATTTTTGAGGGGCTCCTCTAGCCTAGGCTCCCAGGAAAAACAAGCTAAAGAGAAGGAAAAGGCCAAGTATAATCTTCCTCGCGTAGTGGAAATACGGCCGTGTGAATGGCCTTGTGATAATTTCTTGAGAGAAGCCAGGATTTATGAAGACTTTTATTCTTTGATTGAAAATGTAGGCCTCACCGACTTCCTCCATGACCGGATCGATCAGTATCTCTTACTCACCAATACTTTCGTGCAAAACTTTTATTATTATCCTAAGAAGTCACCTCCATCAGTATCATTTCATTTATTTGATGAATTCAAGGAAATGTCTTTACATAATTTTTGTGCGGTATGTAGAATACCCTTTGAGGGAAGATTAGATGAACCGCATCGTAAAGATGTGGATGGCTTTGTTAACACCATTACTGTAGGGGATCTAAAGAAGGGTTCCGATGCAAGAATCTCTAGCATACACTTTCCTGTTTTACGCTACTTTGCTTTATTTGCTAGTCGATGCTTAATTGGTCATGGAAATAGTGGAAACTTCAGTGTTCCTGACATTATTATTCTATTCCATGCCTTATTTGGTGATAATAGTTTTAGTATGGGTGCCGTTATTGCCAAACGGCTAAGCCTGAGCCGTACAAAATGCCCCATCTTTGGAGGTATCTACGCTGCACGTCTTGCTAAACATTTTGAGATACCTATTAGGCACCATGAGAAAGAGGAGAAAATATTGCCTCCTTACCTTTTAGATTACAAGAGCATGGTAGCACATGAGTTTATTGTTCATAATGATGATAAGATGCTCCTGTATAACTTGAGATTTAATAAGAAACACAATGAGATTATTATCCTGCCTGCGCCCCTGTTATTTGATTTGACTGCAGTTAATTATCTTGTCACGCCGGAAGCGATGTACGCTCATCGAGGCCAAGCATCCGCTCCAGAGCCTGAGCCGGAACCTCCACTGGACCCTTATCGTTCATCATCTTACCAGTGGGATCCGGAGGAGATGGCCAGCCAGTGGTATCCTGATTACACCCCTCAGTACACCGGGAAAAGTAGTCGTGGTCCTTGGCAATAAACCAACTTAGGCCAAAAGCCTAAGCTTGGGGGAGTGCGTATTTCTCACCGACTTTACATTCATGTTCACACATTATTCTAGTTGTCGGTGCTCATACTCTTTCATTGTATTACCCATGCTAGTTTAATTTTCTTTTTCTAGCTTTCTTCTTGTGTGTTTGATAAACCTTAAGAAAAACCAAAAAATTAGTTAGTTTGATTTCCATGCTTGTAGTAGAAATTAAAATGAAAACCCAAAAAGATTTCTCGTTCTTCTTCTTGCTTGTTGGGAGCTTTCCCGTGTAAATAGTTTTATTTTCTTTTCTTTCCTTTGGGGGTCGAGAGTAGAAGACCATATTGAAAATGTTTAGTGGCTCTCATATGCATGATTGTTTATTTAAATTAGAGCCTATATTACTTTGTCTTCTCTCTTGAGTTGAATTCTTGCAGATTCCAGCTTAGTCCAGTGCACGTGCACTATTATTATTATACACATCGTCCGGTCGTGCAAGTGAAAGGCAATAATGGCGATATATGATGGAGTGATTGAGATGAGAAAAGCTGGTATGAACTCGACCTCTTTTGTTTTGTAAATATGATGAGTTCATCGTTCCTGATTCAGTTTATTATGAAGTAAACATATTTGCAATGACATTTAGAGATTATAGTTGCTTGTGCCATGCTTGATTAGCTATGAGTTATAATGGTTTACCTTGCGTGCCAACATGCTATTAAAATGATTGTGATGTGGTATGATGGGATGGTATCCTCCTTTGAATGAATTGAGTGACTTGACTTGGCACATGTTCATGCATGTAGTTGAAATAAATCAACATAGCCTTCACGATATTTATGTTCATGGTAGATTATATCCTACTCATGCTTGTACTCGGTGTAAATTAATTTTAATGCATGTTCATGACTGTTGTCGCTCTCTCAGTTGGTCGCTTCCCAGTCTTTTGCTAGCCTTCACCTGTACTAAGCGGGAATACTGCTTGTGCATCCAAACTCCATAAACCCCAAAGTTGTTCCATATGAGTCCACCATACCTTCCTATATGCGGTATCTACCTACCGTTCCAAGTAAATTTGTATGTGCCAAACTCCAAACCTTCAAATGAAATTCTGTTTTGTATGCTCGAGAAGCTCATGTTCCAACTAGGGTTGTCTGTATCTTCCATGCTAGGTGGGTTATTCTCAAGAGGAGTGGACTCCGCTCCTCATTCACGAGAAAATGGTGGTAACCAAGATGCCGAGTCCCATGATCCAAAAGATCAAAGCAAATCAATATAATTAAACAAATCTCCCCTAGGACTGTTGTTAGTTGGAGGTACTCGTTGTTTCGAGCAAGCCATGGATTGATGCTTGTTGGTGGTGGGGGAGTATAAACTTTTACCATTCTGTTTGGGAACTGCCTATAATGCATGTAGTATGGAAGATATCGCCATCTCGTAGTTGTTGCGTTGACAGTGAAAGTATGCCGCTCAAAATGTTATTCATCTCTATTTTAAAATCAAGCTCTGGCACCTCTACAAATCCCTGTTTCCCTCTGCGAAGGGCCTATCTATTTACTTTTATGTTGAATCATCACCCTCTTATTAAAAAGCACCCGCTGGAGAGCACACTGTCATTTTCATTCATTACTATTAGTTTATATTGGGTATGACTTGACTGGATCTCTTTTACCATGAATTACAATGTTTAGTCAGTCCTTGATCTTTAAAGGTGCTCTGCATTTATATTTTGCGGTCTCAAAAAGGGCTAGCGAGATACCATCTTGTTATGTTATATTATGATTGTTTTGAGAAAGTGTTGTCATCCGAGTTTTATTATTATCGCTCGCTAGCTGATTATGCCATTGATATGAGTAATTGTGAGACTTAAGTGTTATTATGAGTATGGTTAGTTCATAATCTTTGCTAAAAACTTGAATGCTGGCTTTACATATTTACAAAAACAAGAGCAAATAGAGTTTGTAAAAGTTTTTCTTTATCACTTTCAGTTTATCAACTGAATGGCTTGAGGACAAGCAAAGGTTTGAGCTTGTCGGAGTTGATACGTCTCCAACGTATCTACTTTTCCAAACACTTTTGCCCTTGTTTTGGACTCTAATTTGCATGATTTGAATGAAACTAACCCGGACTGACGTTGTTTTCAACAGAACTGCCATGGTGTTTGATGTCTACTACACAACCTTCTTCTTGTAGATGTTGTTGGGCCTGCAAGTGCACAGGTTTGTAGGACAGTAGCAAATTTCCCTCAAGTGGATGACCTAAGGTTTATCAATCCGTAGGAGGTGTAGGATGAAGATGGTCTCTCTCAAACAACCCTGCAACCAAATAACAAAGAGTCTCTTGTGTCCCCAACACACCCAATACAATGGTAAATTGTATAGGTGCACTAGTTCGGCGAAGAGATGGTGATACAAGTGCGATATGGATAGTAGATATAGGTTTTTGTAATCTGAAATTATAAAAACAGCAAGGTAACTAATGATAAAAGTGAGCACAAACGGTATTGCAATGATAGGAAACAAGGCCTAGGGTTCATACTTTCACTAGTGCAAGTTCTCTCAACAATAATAACATAGATAGATCATATAACAATCCCTCAACATGCAACAAAGAGTCACTCCAAAGCCACTAATAGCGGAGAATAAACGAAGAGATTATGGTAGGGTACGAAACCACCTCAAAGTTATTCTTTCGGATCAATCTATTCAAGAGTTCGTACTAGAATAACACCTTAAGACACAAATCAACCAAAACCCTAATGTCACCTAGATACTCCATTGTCACCTCAAGTATCCGTGGGCATGATTATACGATATGCATCACACAATCTCAAATTCATCTATTCAACCAACACAAAGTACTTCAAAGAGTGGCCCGAAGTTTCTACCGGAGAGTGAAGAAGAAAACGTGTGCCAACCCCTATGCATAGGTTCATGGGCGGAACCCGCAAGTTGGTCACCAAAACATACATCAAGTGGCACATGATATCCCATTGTCACCACAGATAATCACGGCAAGACATACATCAATTGTTCTCAAATCATTAAAGACTCAATCCCATAAGATAACTTCAAGAGGAAAACTCAATTCATCACAAGAGAGTAGAGGGGGAGAAACATCATAAGGTCCAACTATAATAGCAAAGCTCACGATACGTCAAGATCGTGCCAGAGAGAGAACACGAGAGAGAGAGAGAGAGATGAAACACATAGCTACTGGTACATACCCTCAGCCCCGAGGGTGAACTACTCCCTACTCGTCATGGATAGCGCCGGGATGATGAAGTTGGCCACCGGTGATGGGATCCCCCTCCGGCAGGGTGCCGGAACAGGCTCCCGAGAGGTTTTGGGTGGCTACAGAGGCTTGCGGCAGCGGAACTCCCGATCTATCTTCTGTTCTGATGTTTTTAGGGTACGCAGGCTTATATAGGTGAAAGAAGTTGGTCGGGGGAGCCTTGAGGGGCCCACGAGAGGGTAGGGCGCGCCCAAGGGGGTGGGCACGCCACCCTATCTCATGGCCTCCTCGAGGATCTTATGACGTGAACTCCAAGTCTCCCGGATCATATTCTTCCTCAAAATCACGCTCCCAAAGGTTTCACTCCGTTTGGACTCCGTTTGATATTCCTTTTCTTCGAAATACTGAAACAGGCAATAAAACAGCAATATGGGCTGGGCCTCCGGTTAATAGGTTAGTCCCAAAAGTAATATGAAAGTGTATAATAAAGCCCATAAACATCCAAAAGGGGTAATATAATAGGATGGAACAATCAAAAATTATAGATACGTTGGAGACGTATCAGTGTTTTTATTGTGCAGAAAACAAAAGTTCTCGGATGACCTGAAAATCCACGGAGATAAGTTTTGGAAAATATAAAAATACTGGCGAAAGAATCAAGGCCAGAGGGGCCACACCCTGTCCACGAGGGTGGGGGCGCGCCCTCCCCCCTGGGTGCGCCCCCCTGTCTCTTGGGCCCCCTAATGCTCCATCGACCTCAACTCGAACTTTATATATTCCGTTTCATGGAGAGAAAAATCAGAGAAAAAATTTCATCGCGTTTTACGATACGGAGCTGCCGCCAAGCCCTAATCTCTCTCGGGAGGGCTGATCTCGAGTCCATTCGGGGCTCCGGAGAGGGGGATTTGTCGCCGTCGTCATCATCAACCATCCTCCATCACCAATTTCATGATGCTCACCGTCGTGCATGAGTAATTCCATCGTAGGCTTGCTAGACGGTGATGGGTTGGATGAGATTTACCATGTAATAAAGTTAGTTTTGTTAGGGTTTGATCCCTAGTATCCATTATGTTTTGAGATTGATGTTGTTATGACTTTGCTATGCTTAATGCTTGTCACTAGGGCCCGAGTGCCATGATTTCAGATCTGAACCTATTATGTTTTCATGAATATATTTGAGTTCTTGATCCTATCTTGCAAGTCTATAGTCACCTATTATGTGTTATGATCCGATAACCCCGAAGTGACAATAATCGGGATACTTCTCAGTGATGACCATAGTTTGAGGAGTTCATGTATTCACTATGTGCTAATGCTTTGTTCCGGTTCTCTATTAAAAGGAGGCCTTAATATCACTTAGTTTCCACTAGGACCCCGCTGCCATGGGAGGGTAGGACAAAAGATGGCATGCAAGTTATTTTCCATAAGCACGTATGACTATATTCGGAATACATGCCTACATTACATTGATGAACTGGAGCTAGTTCCGTGTCACCCTATGTTATAGCTATTACATGAGGAATCGCATCCGACATAATTGTCCATCACTGATCCAATGTCTACGAGCTTTTCACATATTGTGTTTCGCTTATTTACTTTTCCGTTGCTACTGTTACAATCATTACAAAATTGTTATATTTACTTTTGCCACTATTACCATTACTATCATACCACTTTGCTACTAAATACTTTGCTGCAGATACTAAGTTATCCAGGTGTGGTTGAATTGACAACTCAACTACTAATACTTAAGAATATTCTTTGGCTCCCCTTGTGTCGAATCAATAAATTTGGGTTGAATACTCTACCCTCGAAAGTTGTTGTGATCCCCTACACTTGTGGGTTATCAAGTGTCAACCATACTCTTCGGACGGCAAAGTCCTTAATAAAGAGACAGGCTCTGATACCAATTAAAAGGATTGATATAGTTGACTAGAGGGGGTGGGTGAATAGGCAACTAACAATTTTTAGCTTTTCTTTACCAAATTAAACTTTGCATCAAAGTAGGTTGTCTAGATATGCAACTAGGTGAGCAACCTATATGATGCAACAACAACAAGTACACAAGCAAGCAAGGGATACAACACAAATAAGCTTGCACAAGTAAAGGCACGAGATAACCAAGAGTGGAGCCGGTGAAGACGAGGATGTGTTACCAAAGTTCGTTCCTTTTGAGGGGAAGTACGTCTCAGTTAGAGTGGTGTGGAGGCACAATGCTCCCCATAAGCCACTAGGGCCACCGTATTCTCCTCACGCCCTCACACAATGCGAGATGTTGTGATTCCACTATTGGTGCCCTTGAAGGCGGCGACCGAACCTTTACAAACAAGGTTGGGGAAATCTCCACAACTTAATTGGAGGCTCCCAACGACACCACGAAGCTTCACCACAATGGACTATGGCTCCGCGGTGACCTCAACCATCTAGGGTGCTCAAACACCCAAGAGTAACAAGATCCGCTAGGAATTAGTGAGGGGAATCAAATTTCTCTTGGTGGAAGTGTAGATCGGGGCCTTCTCAACCAATCCCGAGCAAATCAACAAGTTTGATTGGCTAGGGAGAGAGATCGGGCAAAAATGGAGCTTGGAGCAACAATGGAGCTTTTGGGGGAAGAGGTAAGTCAACTTTGGGGAAGAAGACCCCCTTTTATAGAGGGGGGAACAATCCAACCGTTACCCCCCAAAACAGCCCCGCAGAGGGCGGTACTACCGCAGGCAGCAGCGGTACTACCGCTAGCCCCAGCGGTACTACTGCTCCCCCTCGCGGTACTGCCGTGCAGCCAGGGAGGGCAAGCAGATAGGCAGAGGATGGATCCAGTGTGGTACTGCCGCGGTGGTAGGGTGGTACTACCGCTCTCGAGCGGTACTACCTCTTCTACTGCCGCTGCTAGTGCCGCACAATCCGACACGAGAGGCGACCCCCTCGAGTCGACGCGGTAGGAGCCCGGTACCGCAGTGGTACTACGGCTGAGGATCCATAGGCGGTACTACCGTTGCAGAGCGGTACTACCGCCTATGGGTCTTGAGCGGTACTACCGCTGGGCACCGCGGTACTACCGCTGGGACCAAGTCACACTCATAGAAAGGGAAGAAGACCTCCATCGAAGCGGGAAGGCTTAGTGGGTGCAAAAAGGGATGTGTACGTGTTGATTCCACCCTAGCCTTACCAGAGTGGACCCCCGCTTGATAGTACGGTGACTCCTACGAAACATGTCCACCAAAACAAAAATGAAAGAGCTACACCATCTTGATTAAAGCTTTGAGGGGAAGAAATCGTCTCATGCCAAAGGATGAATATCTGAAATGCTCAAAGCACACAATTAGTCTGCAAACATGTTGTCATCAATCACCAAAACTACATCGAGAGAGATATGCCATAACACTGCTTGAACTACGTCGGTATTTCCCCAAAGAGGAAGGGATGATGCAACACAACGACGGTAGGTATTTCCCTCAGTGATGAGACCAAGGTTATTGAACCAGTAGGAGAACCAAGCAACACAACATAAACAGCCCCTGCACACAAATAATAAATACTCGCAACCCGACGTGTTAAAAGGGTTGTCAATCCGTTTCGAGTAACGGTGCCACAAATTGGCGAGAAGACATGATAAAGTTGTGATAGATAGGATAAATAGATCGCAAATGAAATAAAGTGCAGCAAGGTATTTTTGTATTTTTGGTTTAATAGATTTGAAAATAAAAGCAAAGGAAGATAGATTGCGAAGGCAAATATATTAAAGAAGAGACCCGGGGGTCGTAGGTTTCACTAGTGGCTTCTCTCGAGAACAATAGCAAACAGTGGGAAAACAATTACTGTTGGGCAATTGATAGAACTTCAAATAATCATGATGATATCCAGGCAATGATCATTATATAGGCATCACGTCCAAAATTAGTAGACCGACTCCTGACTGCATCTACTACTATTACTCCACACATCGACCACTATCCAGCATGCATCTAGTGTATTAAGTTCATGAAAAAACGGAGTAATGCAATAAGAACGATGACATGATGTAGACAAGATCTATTTATGTAGAAATAGACCATATCTTGTCATCCTTAATAGCAACGATACATACGTGTCGTTTCCCCTTCTGTCACTGGGATCAAGCACCGTAAGATCAAACCCATCACCAAGCACCTCTTCCCATTAAAAGATAAATAGATTAAGTTGGCCAAACAAAACCCAAATATCAGAGAAGAAATACAAGGCTATAAGCAATCATGCATATGAGAGATCAAAGAAGACTCATATAACTTTCATGGATAAAAACATAGATCTGATCATAAACTCAAAGTTCATTGGATCCCAACAAACACACCGCAAAAAGCTTATCATATGGATCTCCAAGAGATCATTGTATTGAGAATCAAGAGAGAGAGAGAGAGAGAGAGAGAGGAAGCCATCTAGCTACTAACTACGGACCCGTAGGTCTACAAAGAACTACTCACGCATCATCGGAGAGGCACCAATGGACATGATGAACCCCTCCGAGATGGTCTCTAGATTGGATCTGGTGTTTCTGGAACTTGTGGCGGCTGGAATTGAATTTCGTCGACTCCCCTAGGGTTTCTGGAATATTGGGGTACTTATGGAGCAAAGAGGCGATGCCAGAGGCCACCGAGGTGGGCACAACCCACCTTGGCGCGCCTGGGCCCCCAGGCGCGCCCTAGTGGATTGTGCTCCCCTCGGAGCTCCCCTTAGGTACTTTCTTGGTCCATACGGTGTCTTCTGGTCCAGAAAAAATCCACAAAATGTTTCGCTATATTTGGACTCCGTTTGGTATTGATTTCCTGTGATGTAAAAAACAAGCAGAAAACAACAACTGGAACTGGGCACTATGTCAATAGGTTAGTACCAAAAAATGATATAAAATTATTATAAAATGATTGTAAAACATCCAAGGATGATAATATAACAGCACAGAACAATAAAAAATTATAGATACTTTGGAGATGTATCAGATGGCCAAGCTGCACCCTTGTAATTGAGATCCCACACAATAATCAAATCAAGCAAGAAGTAGGCTATTAATGTCTACTACGCAACCTTCTTCTTGTAGACGTTGTTGGGCCTCCAAGTGCAAAGGTTTGTAGGACAGTAGCAAATTTCCCTCAAGTGGATGACCTAAGGTTTATCAATCCATGAGAGGCGTAGGATGAAGATGGTCTCTCTCAAACAACCCTGCAACCAAATAACAAAGAGTCTCTTGTGTCCCCAACACACCCAATACAATGGTAAATTGTATAGGTGCACTAGCTCGGCAAAGAGATGCTGATACAAGTGCAATATGGATGGTAGATATAGGTTTTTGTAATCTGAAAATATAAAAACAGCAAGGTAGCAAGCGATAAAAGTGAGCGTAAACGGTATTGCAATGCTTCGAAACAAGGCCTTGGGTTCATACTTTCACTCGTGCAAGTTCTCTCAACAATAATAACATAAATGGATCATATAACAATCCCTCAACGTGCAAGGAAGAGTCACTCCAAAGTCACTAATAGCGGACAACAAACAAAAAGATTATTGTAGGGTACGAAACCACCTCAAAGTTATTCTTTCCGATCAATCCATTGGGCTATTCCTATAAGTGTCACAAACAACCCTAGAGTTCGTAGTAAAATAACACCTTAAGACACACATCAACCAAAACCCTAATGTCACCTAGATACTCCAATGTCACCTCAAGTATCCGCGGGTATGATTATATGATATGCATCACACGATCTCAGATTCATCTATTCAAACCAACACAAAGTACTTCACAGAGTGCCCCAAAGTTTCTACCGGAGAGTTAAGACAAAAACGTGTGCCAACCCCTATGCATAGATTCCCAAGGTCACAGAACCCGCAAGTTGATCACCAAAACATACATCAAGTGAATCAATAGAATACCCCATTGTCACCACGGGTATCCCACGCAAGACATACATCAAATGTTCTCAAATCCTTAAAGACTCAATCCGATAAGATAACTTGAAAGGGAAAACACAATCCATTACAAGAAGGTAGAGGGGGAGAAACATCATAAGATCCAACTATAATAGCAAAGCTCATGGTACATCAAGATCGTGCCAAATCAAGAACACGAGAGAGAGAGAGAGAGAGAGAGATCAAACACATAGCTACTGGTACATACCCTCAGCCCCGAGGGTGAACTACTCCCTCCTCGTCATGGAGAGCGCCGGGATGATGAAGATGGCCACCGGGGAGGATTCCCCCCTCTAGCAAGGTGCTGAAACAGGGTCCCGATTGGTTTTTGGTGGCTACAGAGGCTTGCGGCGGCGGAACTCCCGATCCAGGTTATGTTCTAGAGATTTGGGGATTTATAGGAGAGGTTGGCATCAAGAACAAGTCAGGGGGCCCCACAGGGAGTCCACGAGGTAGGGGGCGCGCCCTAGGGGGGGCGCCCTCCACCCTCATGGGGCCGACGAGACTCCCCTCCGGTAACTCTTCGTTCTAGTATTTTTTATATTTTCCAGAAAAAATCTCTGTCGATGTTCAGCGCATTCCGAGAACTTTTATTTCTGCACAAAAACAACACCACGGTAGTTCTACTGAAAACAACGTCTGCCCAGGTTAGTTATAACCAAATCATACCAAAATCATGTAGAAATATTATAAACATGGCATGAATACATAAAAAATTATAGATATGTTGGAGACGTATGAGCTATTACCTCCATCGAGAGGGGCCGAACCTGGGTAAACCCTTGTCTCTTGATTCCGATCAACCCCGTTCAAGCTACTACCTCACCGCGATGGCCTCACGACTTAGTCCTTTCATGAGGACATCTGTCGTAACGAAACCACGACAATTGGCGCCCACCGTGGGGCTATCCCTTAGTGGTGTTGAGTTATTGGAGGGAGCTCTCCTAGGGATCGAGGGATATGTGATCGGCTACATGACCAAGAGTTGCCGCGACAAGCTCTACATCGACGATTCAGGTCGGGGCCCCGAGGCCGACTCAATCGAGTACGGGTATCGGGTCCCCTTTAGCAAGATCCACGTCTTCATCAGCAAAATTGGCAAATCAAGACCTGAGCCGGACATCTGCACCGACATCATTGAGCCGGCTTGGCGCACGCAACCCGCCCGGGCTCAAGCCAGTCGAAACCATGTTCTCGTTGGCTTCACTCAGGGAGTCGATCTCGTGGATAACTTCGCGTCTAGTGGGGACACCCTTGTCTACTCCGACGGCGAGTCGTCAGTCAGGGACACCGATTCGATCCGCCTACTGTACAACGGTAGACTTGGGGGCTGCTCTGATGATGAGCCGCCCCGGTCGTTCACGAGCCACCCTGTTGGACCACCATTTACATGGCAGGCACTATGCCGACCCTCGACTTTACTGCAGCAGGCGTCATGGGAGGAACTATCACTTCAACAGCTGATCCAAGCGTGTCTAGCCCGGTCAAAATGCCGGCTCAAGTTCCCTCAAAGCTAGTCGCCTCACTAACGACACTCCTTGGGTCACTGCTAACGGGGGGGAACCAGATGGAATGCAATATAGAGGTAGCTAAAATTCGTGAGCAGATGGCTAAGGCTCAGGAGGATGTTAACACCGAGAACGCTCGCATGGTGCCGCTATGAGCCCAAATTCAATGGGAAATGGAGGGCCTGAGGATGGAGGCCTGGCGTTTGGGTCTGCAACAAAATGTTTCAGATGTGGTTCTTAGGAGGAGACATGAGAATCGCCTGCCATTGATTACGAGCCTAGGCATTTGTTCAACACACCTACACCGGGGGCAGGGACGAGCACCCTGGATGCTCCGGTTGTACCCCAGTTGAACCGAGTCATGCCCCATGATGGAGATAGAGGCCCGCCTGCCGCCCAACTCCATCAGCTGGCTCAGCAGTGCCAGCTCGAGCCGGCCCAGCACCCGCTGCCCATTCGGATGACTCCAGACCGCTTTCTGACGCCGACGGGTCATTTTTTCAACCCAGTTGATAACTTGATGGCGGCAGCTACCAACCTCGCTGCACTTCCGATCACGGGAAATACCCCCGGCCGAGATCGAGGCCCTGAACGCCATCGAGATGTTGAAGACTGCGGTTGCCCAGCAAGCAAACTACTCCTATAGTCAGCAAAGACTCCACTCTACCCCGCATCCAAGCTGCAGTAGGAGCCGCCATGTTGAACCAGCCCAGTCTCCAGCAGCGCCCAACAAAGACGCGAGCAGCCGCGTGACTCGCCTCGGCATGGATCCGTACATGCTCAAGAGATCGTCAACACGGCCCGTGCGCGACGGGAGGCAGAAGCGGCCAACACGGCGGCTCAACCATCACCCACTTCAACTCCTTTGGCCTCACAGGGGGTAGGATAGAGTACCATAACCATTTGGATTCTGTGCATGGCGCTGGCTCTGTGGAACAAGCGCATGCCTAAAGATTTCAAAGGCCCTCGTAAGGTCCCCAATTATACGGCTCACCTTGAGCCGATAGCTTGGATTGAGAGTTATGAAATCTCCATGGACACGCTTGATGTTAGCAACGCAGTCTGTGGTAAGTATTTGACTACGATGTTGGAGGGTCCAGCTCGTACTTGGCTGAAGAACTTGCCCCCTAATTCCATCAACACTTGGTCAGAGTTGAAGGAGCGTTTCATCAAACACTTTCAAGGAACCTGCAAGTGCTCAATGACAATTGTTGATTTACAACATTGTGTCCAGCATGAGGGCGAGTTAGCTCATCATTGGGCCCGCTGGGTCACGGATATAATCCACTCCTCTTATGGCATATCAGCCGTGCATGCCGTCTTAATTTTGGAGAAAAAAAATGTTATTTTGATTCTTTGGTTCAGAAGCTTGGGCGCCTCAAGCGGACGGTTCAGAAAATGGGAGGTCTCATGGATGTCCTTACTAGATACCTGAGTCGTATACCACGAAAGATCCTACGCCAGATGGCAAGAAGGTCGGCAAAGGCAAGAAAACTGTGGTGGCAAGGGATAGCAGCAGAACAACTCCGGGTACACCGGCAACCATGGCAATCAGGGCAATGGTGGCAAGCGCAAGCACCCGGAGGGCGGCTTGGATTTTGTTGCCAATACTAACACCGGTTTCAAGGGCCAGAGACGAAATAATTTTGGTAGGCCATTCAATGCGAATAAAGCTCGTAATTTCAAGGAAGCCCTCAAAGGTCTGTGTCCCAAGCACAGTACTCAATATAAGCCGGCAAATCACTCCTGGGAGAACTATCATATCATGCAAGCTAACCGAAATCAAGTCTACCAGAACCATCATGGTGGTGGTGGTGGAAACCCTGGACAACCAGGGGCAGGCTGCTCAGGTTTCCCAGGAGTCGGCTCATCTGGTAATCTCCAGAACCCTGGTTTTTAGGGTACGGGCGGCTCAAGGTCTGGGTATCAAGGATCTGGCAATGGTGGGATTGGAAATCAGCATTCTGGCCAAGGTACTCAGCAACAGGGCAACCAATCAGGTTTCAGAGTAATCCTAAACAGTTAAATAGTGGGCAGTATCACGCCTTTACGACTAGCACCTGCACGCGGGATAGCAAACTCTAGAAGTGTGTTGTTAACCTGATTGAACCGGCTGTTCCCGAATCTCTGAACTGGTCAGAGCAACTAGTCACTTGGAGCAGGGTGGATTGATACGTATCCAGCGTATCTATAATTTATGAAGTATTCATGCCATGTTTACAACAATTTTATATGGTTTTGGTATGATTTGCATCGAACTAACTCGGAGTGGCGCTGTTTTTAGCAGAACTACCGTGGTGTTGTTGTTTTTTGTGTGCAGAAATGAAAGTTCACCAAACACCGTGAAACTTTTGTGGATTTTTATGGACCAGAAGACTACCAATGGGCTAGAGCAGCACCTGGAGGGTGCCTCGAGGGGGCACAACCCACCAGGGCGTGCCTGGCCCCCAGGTGCCCCGGTGGGTTGTGCCCACCTCGGTAGCCTCCCACACCCCCTCTTCGCCCTATAAATTCTCAAATATTCCAAAAACCCTAAGGGAGACCCTAGATCGGAAGTTTCACCGCCGCAAGCCTCTGTAGCCACCGAAAACCAATCGGGAGCCTGTTCCGGCACCCTGCCGGAGGGGGAGATCATCACCGGTGGCCATCTTCATCATCTCGGCGGCCACCACGATGAGGAGGGAGTAGTCCACCCTCGGGGCTGAGGGTTTGTGCCAGTATCTATGTGTTTAATCTCTCTCTCTCTCTCTCTCTCTCTCTCTCTCTCGTTATCTTGAGATGTCACGATCTTGATGTATCATGGGCTTTGTTAACATAGATGGATCATATGGTGTTTCTCCCCTATCTACTCTTGTTGTGATGAATTGAGTCATTACCCTTTGAAGTTTTGTCTTGTCGGATTGAATGTTCAGATCTGAGAACACATGATATATGTCTTGCATATGAATACCCGTGGTGACAATGGGGTATTATTTTGATTCACTTGATATATGTTATGGCACTCAACTTGCAGATTCCCGAGGTGCTTTGGGGTAATCTATGCGTAAGGGTTGATGCACGTTTTTATTATCTTTTCTCCAATAGAAACTTTGGGGTCTCCTTGTAGTTTTTATTGTCGAGAGAAGCCACTAGTGAAATCTACGGCCGCCGGGTCTCTTCTTTAATATTATTTGCCTTTGCGATCTATTTTCCTTTGCTTTTATTTTCAGTTCTATTAAACCAAAAATACAAAATACCTTGATGCATTCTATTTTATTTGCGCTCCATTTATCCTATCTATTACAACTTTATCACGTCTCCTCGCCAATTTCTAGCACCGTTACCCGAAAGGGATTGACAACCCCTTTAACACGTCGAGTTACGCGTATTTGTTATTTGTGTGCAGGGGCTTTTTACATTGTGTTGCGTGGTTCTCCTACTGGTTCGATAACCTTGGTCTCATCACTAAGGGAAATACCTACCGTTGCTGTGATGCATGATCCCTTCCTCTTTGGGGAAATACCTACGTAGTTCTAGCAGACATCGGGGTACTCTTTGAAGTTCTTTGTGTTGGATTGAATATTATGAATCTTAAGTTGTTTTATGTATATCGTATAATCAACTCACGGATACTTGTGGTGACATTGGAGTATCTAGGTGACATTAGAGTTGGTTGATGTGTATCATATGGTGTTATTTTAGTATGAACTCTAGGGCTGTTTGTGACACTTATAGGAATAACTCAATGGATTGATCGGAAAGAATAACTTTGAGGTGGTTTCATACCCTACAAAAAATTACATCTTATGTTCTCCGTGATAGGAACTTTGGAATGATTCTTTGTTGCATGTTGAAGGATTGTTATATAAGCCAATTGTGTTATCATTGTTGAGAGATTTTACACTAGTGAAAGTATGAACCCTAGGCCTTGTATTCAAGCGTTGCATACCGTTTTTGCTCAATTTTGTTACTAGTTACCTTGTTGTTTTTATATTTTTAGATTACAAAAAAAAACTATATCTACTATCCATATTACACTTGTATCACCATCTCTTCGCTGAATAGTGCACCTATACAATTTACCATTGTATTGGGTGCGCTGGGGACACAAGAGACTCTTTGTTATTTGGTTACAGGTTTGTTTGAGAGAGACTATCTTCATCCTATGCCTCCCACGGATCGATAAACGTTAGGTCATCCACTTAAGGGAAATTTGCTATTGTCCTACAAAACTCTACGCTTGGAGGTCTAACACGAGTCTACAAGAAGAATAGTTGCATATATAGTAGACATCATACACATAATTATTTTGACTAAGAGTAAGCTCCCAGTGATCGCAAGTCGTCGGGTTAAAACAACACACCTGGTTATCATCTATCATCGCTGGTAGAAGTCAGTCATGAACATATGTCCCGGATTATCAACTATTGCTCATCAATGCAACCAAAAATATACTACAAGCATAAGGAAATCGGGCGGGTTAACATAACACCGCACCGACTCAAATATATTTTGCAAAACGTATCTAGTGCAAGCATGCTGGATGAAGCAAGTATCATTACTACCCTATTACAGAGCCACACATAGGCTCAAAACAAGTATTATAGGAGTCATATCTACTCCTGTAAGCCAGCTCCCGCGATCTCTAGGTTGTCGCTATCCGGGTTGACACCTTCTTGGCGATATCCATCATTCGATCCTTCCGGGTTATCCCGCACCGGCTCATCTTCTTCGCCGATCTAAAGGTTGTCTAGATCCCATTCGATGGTTGCTAATTGTTGGAAAATTGTTTCGTCTTGAATGATAATCGGCGGATCAACATCAGGAGCAAAAATATGCTTACGCCATGCGGGGGTTAAGTTAAGCGGCTCAAATGTTGGTGGGTTGACCCATGTGTTCCCCTCATCATAAGCCGGTTGGTACTTGCTCAGGTCCAATTCTCTAGCTAATTGACTCGCCAGTACGCGAGTTTCCTTCAAGCAACGAGCATAATCTGATTACAAAAATTGACTGCCATCAAGGTTGAATTCAGGAAACCCGCTAGACATTTCGGCCGGCTCCATATCTGGCAAATAAGCCTTGGCACGACCAAGCAACGTCATAGCACCTGCTCGAGCGGCTGATCTTCTCCATTCCTCAATCTATTTAGGGATCGTAGACAGCTGCTTAAGCACATCCTTTATAAACTTTGGCGGCTCTTTTCCACCCTTCACAGCCATGATAGTATACAAACTCCCTTCATATAGTTGTTCCAGGAAGGTGTATATGGCTTTCAGCTTCACCAAGGGTACCTGGACGCCATTTCCATTTTTTCTGCCTGAAAGATTGATACGTCTCCAACGTATTTATAATTTTTGATTGTTCCATGTTGTTATATTATCATTCTTGGATGTTTTACAATCATTTTATATCATTTTTTGGTACTAACCTATTGACATAGTGCCCAGTACCAGTTGTTTTTTGCTTGTTTTTTACATTTCAGGAAATGAATACCAAACGGAGTCCAAATGCAGCAAAACTTTTTGTGGATTTTTTCTGTACCAGAAGACACCGTATGGGCCAAGAAAGTACCCGAGGGGTGCTCCTACAGGAGCACAACGCCCAGGCGCGCCCTGGTGGGTTGTACCCACCTCGGTGGCCTCCCGCACCGCCTCTTTGCTCTATGAATACCCCAATATTCCAGAAACCCTAGGGAAGTCTACGGAAATCAATTCCAGCCGCCGCAAGTTCCAGAAACACCAGATCCGATCTAAACACCATCACGGAGGGGTTCATCATGTCCATTGGTGCCTCTCCAATGATGTGTGAGTGGTTCTTTGTAGACCTACGGTTCCGTAGTTAGTAGCTAGATGGCTTCCTCTCTCTCTCTCTCTCTCTCTCTCTCTCTCTCTCTCTTGATTCTCAATGCAATGGTCTCTTGGAGATCCATATGCATGATGTAAGACTTTTTGTGGTGTGTTTGTTTGGATCCGATGAACTTCGAGTTTATGATCAGATCTATGTTTTTATCCATGAAAGTTATTTGAGTCTTCTTTGATCTCTTATATACATGATTGATTGGAACCGGAAGAGCGCGAAGAAGAAGCTGCAAATTGAGAGGAAGAAGATCGAGTTGGAGAAGTAAGAGGCAACGATCAAATAGAAGCTCGAGAAGGTCAAGACATTTGGAGAGGTTGAGCTTGAGAAGGAGGGGTTGCAACTCGCACGGGACGCGGAGGATGCGAAAATCATGTTGGTGGACGAAACCCTCTCGGATGAGCATGCAAAGAAGTAGCTTGTGGCAAAAGAAGAAGGAGATTAACAAGCGTAGGGAGTACGGGGCGGCGAGGGCGGCCGCAGCGGCTGCGGAGCATGCATCAAGGATGTAGGCGGAGCATGATGCAAGGATGGCCTTGGAGCACGCGGCATGGATGGTGTCCGGCGAGTGATCCAGCCAGCAAGCGAGGCACCCGCCACGCTCGGACATTAATTTCATTTTGGCATGTCTGGATTGTTGAGCAATGCTTTGCTTTGCTTTGTTTCGAAATGTTGAATTCGAAATATTTATATTGTATGATTGACGTGATGGATTGCATGGATTTTAGACCCCGCCTTTAAGGTGTGTGGATGTGTGGCAACACATATGAGGGGCCGCCCAGGGCTGTCCCGGGACACCGATGCTTTTACTCTTCCGTCATTATTTTACCCAAATATTTCATGCCCGTGACTTTCCAAAGCGTCGCTCCGTTCTGGTCATATCAAAAACAACGATTGAAGGTTTAGACTTGCGCCGAAGACCCTCGCGTTTCTTTCATGGTCCAACAAACTAGCATTTGTGAGCGATGCCATCGCCTTGCGATGGGGCAAATACAACAATTATGAAGCAAGTGTGTGTGGTTGTTAAGAGGAGCACAGTGCAGAGTGCACCGGACCTCACTAGCCCTCTGCGTATTCGGACGCCCATTGACTTTCGGTCCACTTATACTCCTACACACACAGTAAGATCACGTGCATTGTGTCGAGCTCCTGCTGGTTCATCGTGATTACTCCACCCATGAAGGATCTACCTGGTACACAGCGTCTGGGTGTCTCCACGGAGGCAGGTCCCCGCTTCAAGAAAGCTTGCAGCTAAAGGAAAATGCCACTGCTGCAGCTGCAGCTGCCTGGTTGACTGGAAAGTGTTAGAAGTGAGAGAGGAATTTGGTGGAATTGTTGTTGTATTGCTTGAGCCTCGTGGGCATATATATAGGAGTACAATGATCTACTTGGAGTACAAGACAAGCCAGAACAAATCCTAGTCTATCTCGTCTTTCCTAATAAACATTATACTCAACATCCCCCCGTAGTCACAACGGTAGCGACGCAGACGGTGAGACCGGAGAAGAATGCGAAGGCGAGCCGACGGACACCCCCCCATAGTCGTAACGGTCGACGCATCGCGAAGTCGTGGTTGGAGTGGCAACCGACGAGGTTGCTCAAGCAAGGCGATAGCCCTTTGTGCCGTTTGTCGAGGTAGCCGAGAGCGTGGGTGGTGGAGCCGTGGTCGAGGTAGCCGTGCGAAGAATGCCGTGGTTGATGTCGAGTAGGGGTAGCCGGTGTCGAGAAAGTCACCGTGGAGCCGCGGGCGCAAGGAGGCGCCGAGTTAGTCGTGGGCGCAGTGGTGTCGAAGTAGTGATGCGCCACGAAGTAGATGATGTTGACGACGCGTCGCGCCGGGGTTGCCAACCCCGGGGACACATCGTAGACGAAAGCACGCGTCGGTGTTGCCAGCACCGGGCATGCGTAGACGAACGAAGACGAAGTTGACGAAGTGCCGCACCAGGCTTGCCGGGCCCGGGGACACGTCGTGGACGAAGGCACGCGGCGGTGTTGCCAGCACCGGGCATGCGTAGACAGGGACCTACACGAGCTGTACGCCATGTCGAAGAAGTCGGAGAGGCCGGCAGAGAAGGACTCGACGACGGTTGCGGTGCCAATCGGCACGGGGCCAATGTCGCCTGCGGTTATCGGAGTAGATGAAGCGGTCGGGGTAGATGACGACGACGCTGACGACGGGCTGGTGCTGGACGAAGACGAAGGAGGTGGACGGGCGGCTGCTGCGGCTACGGGGGTAGCGGCGGCTGGTACAAAAGAAGAGCGGCGGCGGCGGCCTGACGGCGGCGGCTAGGTTAGGAGCGCGGCGGCGGTGCTCGAAGTAGGCGAAGAACCCGACAGCGTGACGAAGACCGGCGTGGACGGTGGCGTTCCCGTGCCAAAGGAGGTGGTGCGGCGCATGCCACAGGAAGTCGACGCGCGGGGACAGCGGTGGACCGCGGGCCGCGGCGCTACGGCCCGAAGGGGCGACGCAGCGGCGGCGGGCAGGTCGGGATGACGACGGAAGACCTCGGGACGGTCGCAGGGACCGCGGGCCGCGGTGCTACAGCCCGAAGGGGCGGCACAGCGGTGAAGCGCGGGGTGGTGCAACCGCGTGAACGGCCTCGAGACGACGGCGTGGACCGTCTGCCACGCTCGCTACGGCCCGACGGGGCGACGCAGCGGCGGCGCGAGGGTCGGTGCAGCCACGGGGACGGCCTGGAGCGGACGGCCTCGGGATGGCGGTAGACCGCGGGCCGCGGCACTACAGCCCGAAGGGGCGACGCAGCGGTGACGCGGGTCGGTGCAGTCGGGAGAAGAACCACGGGGCGGCGGCGCTGCGGCCCGACGGGGCGACGCAGCGGCAGCCCGTTGCTCGATCGGCGGAGGGGCGCGCTGAACTCGGAGACGATCTTCACGGGACCTGCGGAGGCGCGCGTAACTGACGGGCCAGGTCGGTCGTGCGGCGTAGATGAGGCGGATCGCGGCGGCGAGCGGGTGATCAAGCCGATCGCGCGCGAGGTCGGGGACGCCGCTCGGTGGAGGCGTGGTGGCGGCGGAGTCCGAGATGAAGCCGCCGGCGGCGGCGGCGGGCGGCTGGGCGGCTATGATTGGCCGCCGCATGGCGCGAGGCCGCCGGGTCGGGTTGATGCAGGAGTCCCGGTCCGAGCAGGGCGGTGACGGCCGGCGTAGATCGACGGGCGGGCCGGCGCGCGGACGACGGCCTTGAGGGCTGCCTGTCACGCGAGGCCGCCGGGTCGGTGAAGTAGTCGGCCGGTTGTGCCGATGTCGGAGTAGAGGCGCGAGGTGTCGACGGCGGCGGTGGGCGACGCAAACCGATCAAGAAAAGATCGGAAAACCAAAAAATAGACGCCGATCAAAGCGACCGGCGAAAGAGAGAAAACCCGGATCAAAGGATCGGGAAAAAGACTCTCTAGGGCAGCCGGCCAACACGACCGGCGGACGAACCCTAGGTACGGGCGGCGCGGCCCCCGACGGCGGTCATGGAGGCCGACCGCCCCGGGGGTGGCGCGCAGGTGCGGAAGCGGCGGCGACTAGGGTTTAGGATCGTCTTGCGATAGATACCATGTTGGAAGGGAGAGAGGAATTTGGTGGAATTATTGTTGTATTGCTTGAGCCTCGTGGGCATATATATATAAGTACAATGATCTACTTAGAGTATAAGACAAGACAGAACAAATCCTAGTCTATCTCGTCTTTGCTAATAAACATTATACTCAACAGAAAGTGGCACCAACCGGATCACGAGCTGGGACGTACTACGAGCGAGCCTTTCATGGCCTCTTGTCCACGAGACGAGATTAAATGCGAGACCTGGGCCTCCTCCTTGATGCCATGTGAATGAAAGGTGCAAATGACCAAACCGTGAATTATTGGTGGTTGCTGCTATTGTTTCATTTCTTTCCCCCTACATAAATGGCCTAGCAGCTGGTGCTGCAAAATTTTAGTATCCGTTGCTGTCCAGCTGCACTGGCACCCATTTTAGTTCTCCAGTTTTTCAGAGGATGACAATTGTCAGTTTCTTCGGTTCAAAAGGAATCCTCGCTAGATGGTCTACGGACATAGATGTTTTTTTTTTTTACTTCTAGTATTCTTTATACTACCATGATGCTTGCTAAATAGATCGAAAGTTTTTTCGGCAAAAAAATAAATGAAAAAATGGAGTCGTCATCACTTCCAAATTAGTAGAATCTTCATCAGGGCCAAAGGTAAGCTTTGTCCGGACTATTACTATTAGCGTGCTGCGCCTATTCTTTCCACGGGAAAGAAAAGGGCATGTGTCCTTTGGCTCTTGCTTTACTAGCAATTCTCCTCTCGAATCCCCCACCTGACTAGTGGTCAGCGTGCACAGGTCTCCATCCTGGCCGATCTGCATGCGATCTCTCCCTCCGATAGTGCGAAATGCCTGCCTTCTAAAGCTGCATCAAAACTCTCTTGACTGGAGACTCCCCCAGGGCACTTTGGTACCGCCGCTGTGATGATGATGATGGTGATCGCTCATTCCTCATGCATGCGTCCCGTTAACTATGCACACCATGTGGATGTCCGAGAAGTTGGGTCACACAGTGCTCAGTGATGGTGATGCATTGTCCGTTACGCAATCGAAGCACTTTTTGTTGTCTAGAAGGGACCTGGTTACGTCGATGGTTGTTTGGTTGTTTTCGCAATAGTGGCACCCAGCATAATGTGCCATATGGAAATTCCAACAGGTGCGGCGTATCAGCCCGATTGCCATAATAATATGAGCATGCGATTTTGGTAAAAAAAAAACGTCCAGTAGAATTGTCTTCCTCCGCTCGCTCGGCATAATTTTTTGAGCAGGCAAGCCTCCCTCTATTTGACGGTTGGGCGAGATCATGCAGTGTGCCCTTTATTCACCCAAATCTTGGTGCCACATGCATTTTATGACGCACGCTTCCTTTCACAACCATCCACATCCAGACAACCCCACCGTTTGGTGTGACCTCTACCACCTGAACCATCACAGTTTGGCCCCGGTCTTAGAGCATCTCCACTCGCGCCCCAACAAGCCCCCTAGGGCGACTTTTTTCGCATCGGCGTCGAAAAAAGCCCAGTCGCGCACTCAAGACGCCGAAATCCGCCGGCTCGGGCCATTTTTGGGTCCGACGATCCCAGGCCGAACCCAACGCACTGGAGGGCGCTTGGGGGCTCCGGCAGAAGAGAAAACCGCGTCTGGGCCACCACTATCAGTCGAAAACGCATCTTGCACGTCCAGACCCCCCTCCCCCCTGCACGCCCTCCCGCCGCCTTGCCGATCCCGGTGCCGTCCACCCCCCCACCACCCTAGATAGGCTATTCCCCCGCTGAAAAAGAGAGAGGGTTTCGCCGCGGCATCCTCCACCCCGTTCCTGGGCGAACTTTCCAGCGCTCCGGCCGCGCAGGGCGGGATACCGGCGGCTCTCCCCCTCCCACGCCCGCCAGGTGTTCGGCGATGGACTCGGACGACGAGGAGGCGCTCGCGGCGCTGCTGGAGGAGGAAGCCGATGCCGACGCCCAGGACGAAGAGCATCTCATGGTCGTCGCTGCCTTGGCCAGCCCGCTCGCGAGCAATGCAAAGCCGCAGTGAGGTGGCTCTGCGCCGGGTTGGCTGAAGGCAAAGCAAAGGCATCGACTGGAAGGCTATTGCTTGCTCTACTCCGACTACTTCGCCAACGCTCCACTGCACGGCGACAAAGTATTTCAGCGCCGTTATTGGATGAGCCGAAAGCTCTTCCTCAGGATTGTGAATTATTTGTTGAACTATTTGATTTCTATTGATTTTCTGTGATGAACTACTTGTTGAACTATTTGATTTATATTGATTTTCTATGATGAACTATATGATAAAAATAGCTTCTGTTTAATTTGTGCTGAAGCACGCCGAATACGGGCCAAAATTGGTCAATTTGCGCTGACAGTGGGCCAATTTGCGCCGAAAAAGGGATGAAAAGTGGGCCAATTTGTGCCAAAAGTGGGCCGAAATCGACTCCTGGGGGAGACCTGGGGGCGGCTGCTGGGAACCCAATCGCCCCCACGCCGATTTTTCAGCCGGCGCGCCCCCAGGGCGGCGCTATTTCAAGCCCCTGGGGGGGCGAACGGCTGGAGATGCTCTTATCCGCCGAGCCGTTCCAAGACCTCCCATACTTCACCGCAACCCCGGGCCTGATTCCCGCCTCCCGGCACGCCACCCCTTCCATTACGCGACCTCAAGGTGTTCAGCGACTTGACCATAGGTAAATTTCCCCAACTTTGTTCTTATAGATTCAGTCTAGCAACTCATAAATTTTGTGTAGATGACATAGGGTTCCATTTGTTTAGATAGATCCGATGATGGAGCTGTTTTTTGATGATTTGTCATGAGATCCGGACTTTGAGTCCCATAGTGAGATCATGGACGTCGAAGAAGATGAGGTTGCCTTGATGTTTGTTGAATGGATAGCGGCAACAAAATGAAGAGAAGTGTGCAGGGTCACAGCTGGTTGGTCGTTTGACAATTCACCAAAACAGAATGAAGGACACGGTAAGCTCATGTGGGACTACTTTCTGATTGATTGTGCCTTTCTTGCCTACATGGTCCAACAATGCTCCCGCATGACTGAATGGTTGTTCCGTCGAGTTGCCAACAACATGGAAGCCAACGAACCGTTCTTCCAACAACGGAAAATGGAGTTGGTCTAGTGGGTTTCTCTTGTTTCCAGAATGTGGCCGCGACACTTTGAATGATTCCATATGGCACTCATGCAGATGCCTTGGATGAGTATATTCGAATGGTTGAAGATACGATCATAAAGTGCACGAAAGTGTTCGCTAATACCGCGGTGAGGTTTATGGAGGGCAGTATTTGCGTGCACCCAATATCGAGGACATACCTGAATGCAACATGAGGCTGGCCCGAGATGATAAGAAGTGTTGATTGTATGAATTAGAGGCCAACTCATCGATCATTGCCATGATTGAACATTTTTTTTGGAAGCAGTTGCCTCCGAGTATTTGTGGATTTGGCACTGCTATTTAGGGTTGCCTGGATCCCACAATGGCATCCATGTCTTACAAATATCTTATCTGTTTGTAAGACTAGTAGGTGGTACTGCTCCACCATGCAACTTCATGGTGAATGGACATTAGTATGAACAAGTCTACTATCTAGTCGATGTCATCTATCCATCTTGATCAACATTTATAAAAAAATTCTAATCATGAGACCATGAAACATAAGCGTTTCTCTAAGATGCAAGAAGCAGTGAGTATGGACATTCAAAGAGCATTTGGAGTGTTCCAAGCTGGCCCTGCTTGTTTCTGGAATAAGGATGTCTTGGCAAAGATCATGACATTTGTGTGATATATAACACAACATAATCAACGAGGATGTGTGGGATATGTCGAGCCTCCTGGACTATGAAAACATTGGCACAATCGTCAAGAAGATTTTTGGCACACAAAGCGCATTCAAGTATTTAATTCTTGAGGCGTACAAAAAGATTGAAGACCAGGTCTCCCATGATCAACTGAAAAAGGAGCATTGAGTACCATTCACAACTAGTTGGGAGATAGTGTGTTTCTTTAAATTCATTCATTTTACCTAAACAATTTTTGATCGGATTTATTTTGTTGCATTTTGGGTTATTTGATGCATTCGAATTAATGGTCTGTAATAATATTTGTTGAATTGTTTAGTATAGCAGATAGAAGAAAACGGAAACATATATGAAGAACACATTATGGTGACTCACACAACTTTGAAAACATTATGGAGTGTGCTCCATATGCGTTCTGGAGGGTGTGAGTATGGCGACTCTACTAAAATTGCTCTTAGAAATTAGAATGGCATTGATGTTTGAATCATCAATGGTGATTTTTTTTTCAAATAACTAGTGATTTATGCTTCCTTTTTATTGAAAAAACGAGCCTCTGTATCGATATCCATTAATGGAACCAATGGTTTTCTCAAATTTTGTAAACTAAAATAAGAATCAAAAGAGACTTAAGCATTTTGAATTACCAAAGCATTGTATTGCCAACTTAAGAGCATGACCAACTAGAGTTACTTATTATGAATTTTCAACCAGGCCCACTCAGGCATCATAATGTATTCTTCTTCTTCACAAATTCCACTCATCGATACATGATGACCCGCAAGTATACGGGATAGTTGTAGCCTCTTTCGATAAGTAAGAGTGTCGAACCCAATGAGGAGCTAAAGGTAGAACAAATATTCTCTCGAGTCCTATCAGCCACTGATACGACTATACGCACGCTTGACGTTCGCTTTACCTAGAACAAGTATGGAACTAGAAGTACTTTGTAGGTGTTGTTGGATAGGTTTGCAAGATAATAAAGAACACGTAAATAAAAACTAGCGGTTGTTTAGATAAAGATGCAATAAAGTAAATAAAGCGAGTGTGGGAAAGTGGTGGTAGGAGTTGTGAAAGTGTCCCTAAGCAATTGACTATGTTACTAGACCGATAGCAAGTTTTATGTGGGAGAGGCATAAGCTAACATACTTTCTCTTCTTTGATCATATGCACTTATGATTGGAACTCTAGCAAGCGTTCGCAACTACTAAAGATTCGTTAAGGTAAAACCCAACCATAGCATTAAAGCATCAAGTCCCCTTTATCACGTACGAAACAATCCCCTTACTCGGGTTTATGCTTCAGTCACTCAAGCAACCCACCATAAAAGAATCATGAATGTATTGCAACACCCTACAGCGGGAATACCTCACGCTTGCGCGACACGGAGGGCACAATAGGACAGCAACATAACCACAAGTAAATTAAATCAATCATAGCAATTCATCAACCACCAATAGGACAACGAAAATCTACTCAGACATCATAGGATGGCAACACATCATTGGATAATAATATGAAGCATAAAGCACCATGTTCAAGTAGAGGGTACAGCGGGTTGTGGGAGAGTGGACCGCTGAATATAGATGGGGTAAGGTGATGGAGATGTTGGTAAAGATGATGGAGGTGTTGGTGAAGATCGCGGTGATGATGATGGCACCCGGCGGCGTTCCGGCGCCACCGGAAGCAAGGGGGGAGAGCCCCCCTTCTTCTTATTCTTCCTTGACCTCCTCCCTAGATGGGAGAAGGGTTTCCCCTCTGGTCCTTGGCTCCCATGGCGTGGGAGGGGCGAGAGTCCCTCTGAGATTGGATCTATCTCTCTGTTTCTGCGTTCTGGAATTCTGCCCTGGCACCATTTCCTTTATATCTGGAGATCCGTAACTCCGATTGGATTGAAACCTTTGCCCAGATTGTTTTCCAAAAATTAGCTTTCTTGCGGCCAAAGAAGGGCATCAACCGCCTTATGGGTGGCCCACGAGGGTGGGGGTGCGCCCACTTTAAGTGGGTGTGGGCCCCTATCTCGTGGCCACCTCGGGCATCGTCTCGCGTTGATTCTTCCTCCCAAAAATCACAAATATTCAAAATAATTCTTCGTCCGTTTTTATCCCGTTTGGACTCTGTTTGATATGGGGTTTCTGCGAAACGTAAAACATGCAACAGACAGGAACTGGCACTGGGCACTGGATCAGTATGTTAGTCCCAAAAAATAGTATAAAAAGTTGCCAAAAATATATAAAAGTTGAATAACATTGGCATGGAACAATCAAAAATTATAGATACGACGGAGACGTATTAGCATCCCAAAGCTTAATTCCTGCTCGTCCTCGAGTAGGTAAATGATAAAAAAGATAATTTTTGATGTGGAATGCTACCTAGCATAATATTGATCATGTGTCTAATCATGGCATTAATATTAAGATACGAGTGATTCAAAGCAATAGTCTATCATTTGACATAAAAACAATAATACTTCAAGCATACCAACCAAGCAATTATGTCTTATCGAAATAACATAGACAAAGAAAGCTCATCCCTACAAAATCATATAGTCTGGCTATGCTCCATCTTCATCACACGAAGCATTCAAATCATGCACAACCCCGATGACGAGACGAGCAATTGGTTCATACTTTTTAACGCGCTTCAGCTTTTTCAACTCTTACGCAATACATGAGCGCAAGACATGGACATAGCACTATAGTGGTATATGGTGGTGGTTGTGAGGGCAAAAAGGGAGAAGATAATCTCACATCAACTAGGCATATCAACGGGCTATGGAGATGCCCATCAATAGATATCAATGTGGGTGAGTAGGGATTGCCATGCAACGGATGCACTAGAGCTATAAATATATGAAAGCTCAACAAAAGAAACTAAGTGGGTGTGCATCCAACTTGCTTGCTCATGAAGACCTCGGGCGTTTGAGGAAGCCCATCATCGGAATATACAAGCCGAGTTCTATAATAAAAATTCCCACTAGTATATGAAAGTGATAACTCAAGAGACTCTCTATGTGAAGAACATGGTGCTACTCTGAAGCACAAGTGTGGTAAAAGGATAGTAACATTGCCCCTTCTCTCTTTTTCTCTCATTTTTTTTATTTTCTTTTTTTTATATTTTTTTGGTGGGCTTCTTTGGCCTCTTTTTTTATTTGGGCTTCTTTGGCCTCTTTTATTTTTCATAAAGTCTGGAGTCTCATTCCAACTTGTGGGGGAATCATAGTCTCCTTCATCCTTTCCTCACTGGGGCAATGCTCTAATAATGATGATCATCACACTTTTATTTACTTACAACTCGATATCTCGAACAAAGATATGACTCTATATGAATGCTTCCGGCGGTGTACCGGGATGTGCAATGATCTAGCATAGCAATGACATCAAAAAACGGACAAGCCATGAAAACATCATGCTAGCTATCTCACGATCATGCAAAGCAATATGACAATGATGGAACGTGTCATAATAACAGAACGGTGGAAAGTTGCATGGAAATATATCTCGAAATGGCTATGGAAATGTCATAATAGATAGGTATGGTGGCTGTTTTGAGGAAGGTAAATAATGGGTTCATGATACCAGCGAAAGTTGCGCAGCACAATAGAGGCTAGCAAAGTGGAAGGGTGAGTGTGGTATATCCATGGACTCATATTAGTCATAAAGAACTCATATACTTATTACAAAAGTCTACTTAGCCCTCGAAGCAAAGTACTACTACGCATGCCCCTAGGGGTATAGATTGGTAGGAAAAGACCATCGCTCGTCCCCGACTACCACTCATAAGGAAGACAATCAAAAACACGTCATGCTCCAACTTCGTTACATAACGGTTCACCATACATGCATGCTACGGGACTTGCAAACCTCAGCACAAGTATTTCTCAATTTCACAATTACTCAACTAACACGACTCTAATATCACCACTTTTATATCGCGAAACTATTGCAAGGAATCAAACATATCATATTCAGTGATCTACAAGTTTATGTAGGATTTTATGACTAACCATGTGAATGACCAATTCCTGTCATCTCTCTAAATAGATATAGGTGAATCAAGAGAGATTAATTCTTTCTACAAAAGATATGCCCACACTCTAAAAATTATAAGTGAAGCAAAAGAGCATTCTACAAATGGCAGTTTCCTATGTGAAGAGAAACATGCAATCCAAACTTCAAATGATATAAGTGAAGCACATGAAGCACTCTATAAAGCCATACTCAAAAGATTTAAGTGAAGTGCAATGAGCATTATATAAATCAACCAAGGACTATATCATACCAGCATGGTGCATAAAAGAAAAGTGAAAAATAAATGCAAAAGATGCTCCAAGACTTGCCCATAATGCATGAACGAAACGAATTCGAAAACATACCGATACTTGTTGAAGAAAGAGGGGACGCCTTCCGGGGCATCCCCAAGCTTAGACGCTTGAGTCTACTTTAATATTTACTTGGGTGCCTCGGGCATCCCCAAGCTTGAGCTCTTTTCTCACTTCCTTTTCCTCATATCGAGACATCCTCGATTAGACACTACATCCACACAAAACTTCAACAGAAAACTCGGTAAGATCCGTTAGTATAATAAAGCAAATCACCACTCTAAGTACTGTTGAAAACCAATTCGTATTTTGTTTTTGCATTGTGTCTACTTTAATATAGCTTTTCCATGGCTTAATCCGCTAATATAAATTGATAGTTTCATCAAAACAAGCAAACTATGCATCAAAAACAGAATCTGTCAAAAACAGAACAGTCTGTAGAAATCTGAACATCCACCATACTTCTGGTACACCAAAAATTCTACAAAAATTAGGAAAAATAAACAAGTTGTAAAGAAAGACATTGCAAAAGGAATCAGAACCAATTTATGTTCTAGTTAAAAATGTAAAATCGCGCACTACAGACAAAGTTTCTGTCCTGCGCCGTACAAACCAACAAGCATTGTAAACATCCTAAAGGCAAACCTTGGCACATTATTTTTATAATACAATGGAATTATACAAGGGGGTAATTATTTTTTATGAAAAGTTTCTGTAATCAAGATTCACAAAGTTTCCGTGAACATGAACAAAGTTCAAGGCTAGCTCCCACTTCAACAATGCTTGTCTTTCTCACTTTCACTTTCCTTTTTCAAAAGTTTTTAGGTTACCCTCTTTATTTTTTGTTTTTAAACTATATGAAAGCACTCAATAGAAATAAATGACTCTCTAAAACTTCCGGGTTGTCTCCCTGGCAGCGCTTTCTTTAAAGCCATTAAGCTAGGCATTTAGTGCTCAAGTAATGAATCCACCCGGATTCCAAGGTATATCAAAGCCAATTTTAATTAACAATGATTTGTAATTTAGTAGTGAGCACAAAGTAACATATATCAAGCAATGACGAAGTCTAACTCTCTTCCTATGCATCGGCATGTCATAAAAGAACAATTCATGCACACATAGTAAAGGCCAATGCATGGTATAAACAGTTTCTTGCAATTCTATCATGTTGGAAACATAGAGAGGTGGAGATATAGTTCCTCTCTCATAATAATTGTGAGTAGGAGTAGCAAGCACATGCATATTACATTCATCAAAATCATCATGTGCAAACGTAAAAGGCAACCCATCAATATAATCCTTAATAAGCACCAACTTCTCCAATATAGTGCAGTAGGGAGAATTCAAAAAGATAATAGGACCATCATATGTGGGTGCAATAGCAACAATTTCATGTTTAACATAAGGAACTATAGCAAGTTCATCTCCATAAGCATAATTCATATTGGCATCTTGGCCACAAGCATAGCAAGCATCATCAAAAAGGGATATTTCAAGAGAGTCAACGGGATCATAGCAATCATCATAGTAATCATCCTTCGGTAAGCACGAAGGGGAATTAAACAATGTATGAGTTGAAGAGTTACTCTCATTAGAAGGTGGGCACAGGTGATCAATCCGCTCTCCCTCCTTTTGTTCTTCACTCTCCTCATCATCTTTTTCATCCAATGAGCTCACAGTTTCATCAATTTCTTCTTCCATAGCTTTCTGCAAAATATTAGTCTCTTCTTGGACAGCAGAGACTTCCTTAATAAATGCATTAATATTGTAATTGTATTCATAATTTTCATAGCAATATCTAAGTATAGCAAGATTTTCAGGCCTATAAACATCATCATCTAAAGCTTCATACTTTTCAAACAAAGATTCAATTTCATAAGCAGCCTTAAAAGCAACAAATTCTTCTATTTGTTCCACATCATAGTAATCATAGATACCATTAGCATAAGAAGCTAAGGTTTCATTATCATTAAATTTGCATGAAAAGGGAAGGTGTGGAGCCTTCATCCGAGAGCAACAAGTAATATCATATCTCAAGCATAGTTGCCTAGCATACCACTTCAACATTTGAATTTGATCCCATAATAGTTTCCCTTTTTGTGTCAAGCCATAATCCCTAAAGTATTCACGTTGATCCAACGTCTCTCCTATTATAAAGTTGAGTTGGGTTTTCTCAGGATTATCAAAGTAGTACAAAATATTTCTCACATGATGATCATCGAGGGTTTTAGGAGTTACCCATCTCCATGAGTAGCAAGTACACCTAATTTTTTTGGCATTTCATGTTCCATATCCATAACTAAAGATAGAGAACAACTAACAACAACAAATAAAAATTACTTAGTGATAAAGCAAACAAGCACACACGAGAATATTCACGCCACGCTATGACTCCCCGACAACGGCGCCAGAAAAAGGTCTTGATGACCCGCAAGTATACGGGATAGTTGTAGCCTCTTTCAATAAGTAAGAGTGTCGAACCCAACAAGGAGATAAAGGTAGAACAAATACTCTCTCGAGTCCTATCGGCCACTGATACGACTCTACGCACGCTTGACGTTCGCTTTACCTAGAACAAGTATGGAACTAGAAGTACTTTGTAGGTGTTGTTGGATAGTTTGCAAGATAATAAAGAACACATAAATAAAACTAGGGGCTGTTTAGATAAGGATGCAATAAAGTAAATAAAGTGAGTGTGGGAAAGTGGTGGTAGGAGTTGTGAAAGTGTCCCTAAGCAATTGACTATGTTACTAGACCGATAGCAAGTTTTATGTGGGAGAGGCATAAGCTAACATACTTTCTCTTCTTGGATCATAATGCACTTATGATTGGAACTCTAGCAAGCGTCCGCAACTACTAAAGATTCATCAAGGTAAAACCCAACCATAGCATTAAAGCATCAAGTCCCCTTTATCCCGTATGCAACAATCCCCTTACTTGGGTTTATGCTTCTGTCACTCAAGCAACCCACCATAAAAGAATCATGAACGTATTGCAACACCTTACAGCGGGAATCCCTCACGCTTGCGCAACACGGAGGGCACAATTGGACAGCAACATAACCACAAGCAAATTAAATCAATCATAGCAATTCATCAACCACCAATAGGACAACGAAAATCTACTCAGACATCATAGGATGGCAACACATCATTGGATAATAATATGAAGCATAAAGCACCATGTTCAAGTAGAGGGTACAACGGGTTGCGGGAGAGTGGACCGCTGAATATAGATGGGGTAAGGTGATGGAGATGTTGGTGAAGATGATGGAGGTGTTGGTGAAGATCGCGGTGATGATGATGGCCCCCGGCGGCGTTACGGCACCACCAGAAGCAAGGGGGGAGAGCCCCCTTTTTCTTATTCTTCCTTGACCTCCTCCCTAGACGGGAGAAGGGTTTCCCCTCTGGTCCTTGGCTCCCATGGCGTGGGAGGGGCGAGAGCCCCTTCGAGATTGGATCTATCTCTCTGTTTCTGCGTTCTGTAATTCTGCCTTGGCATAGTTTCCTTTATATCTGGAGATCCGTAACCCCGGTTGGATTGAAACCTTCGCCCAGATCGTTTTCCAAAAATTAGCTTTCTTGCGGCCAAAGAAGGGCATCAACTGCCTTACGGGTGGCCCACGAGGGTGGGGGACGCGCCCACTTTAAGTGGGCGTGGGCCCCTATCTCGTGGCCACCTCGGGTATTGTCTCGCGTTGATTCTTCCTCACAAAAATCACAAATATTCCAAAATAATTCTCCGTCCGTTTTTATCCCGTTTGGACTCCGTTTGATATTGGGTTTCTGCGAAACATAAAACATGCAACAGACAGGAACTGGTACTGGGCACTGGATCAATATGTTAGTCCCAAAAAATAGTATAAAAAGTTGCCAAAAGTATATAAAAGTTGAATAATATTGGCATGGAACAATCAAAGATTATAGATACGACGGAGACGTATCAATACACGCATAAGCTTCCAGGATCACCATTTTGATCTTCGTGACTCTTCGCTCTTGTTCTTTCGATAAAACACCCGGGTTGTTAAGATTATGGTAGGGGTAGACACAAGTTCATCAGAGAATTTCTTATTGTTAAGATTGTATGCTCTTATAGACTAGTGACCTAAGAAGCAAAGTTCAACGTCAGTATCATGGGGAAATCGCTCGTCCCGTGGTTACCTTAGAGGAGGTGGAGGAAGGCACATAGGTGGGTGAAGTAGGGGGTGGGGGAGGTTGACATATGGAAGAGGATGGCAAGAACTCACACACCCTTTTGTTAACTGATGGTTGGATGAGTATTACCATCAAACCCTAGGCTCAACATTACAACTGGTCGGGCGTCGATGCTAGTAACGACTAACACCGACGAATAGCGACAACTTCCGGTAAATGGAGTGGATGTGGAGCGAGAAGGGTGCGAATCAGAAGGAGTGTAAAGGAAGAAAAAACAAGAAAAGACTCCAATGATACAGTGGATGAGACGACATGAATAAAGCAAGACAATGGTGGGGTGAGTTAAATGGTAAGGAGGGGGGAAAAGGATGTCTAGGAAAAAGAATGTGTAATGAGGAAAAAGAAGGTGTAATGATAGTCAAGTGATAGGTTTCGTGTGAACTGTCAAGCCTCTAGTCTAATCCTTTTGTAAAATGATTTTTGCAACCAAGTTACTAGGGGTGTGTCTCAACCTATCCAATTTGTCTACGTGATAGCCTCATAAACCCATAGTTGTATTGTGTGGAGGCATTGCATGGCTAGTTTAAAAATGACTTGGGAACATTGAGGGTTTCAGGCGAACATGCCCCTACATATTACTCAAAATATTAAAACTAGCCCTCTTATTAAATATGGCCTATATTTGAAAATTAGAGAAAATGAAAAATCAAGACATCACGCCTCAAAATTGTTGCCAAAGCTATAACCAAAGTGTATTCAATGACCCACCAGAGATTTCGGCGCCGATGTACAACATCGAAAGATTCAGCCACTAAATACATACAAAGGCATGTAAAGACCAAACTTCTTTAATAATGTACCACACATGTGCATGGTGAGAATGGAGCCATGGGTAGTCTAGGTGGGGCTAATTCCAAAATTTCTAAAGCTGACGTAAAGATTTGCCTGAAACTCAAGATTCTATCCTCCGCGGTTAGTTGAAAACTCAAGCTTGTTATGGAAATGAAAAGGAGATGCCAACTTTCCTTACCCATGGGGAAAATCCTGTGTTGGGAGTGTCGGGGGCAACGGAAACATTCTTAGGGCCCAAAAAACACCACATTAAAGTTGTAAAAACATTGTATAAATAAAACATGTATCTACTATAACACAAAATTTAAGATTTTAATATGATTCACATCTTAAGTAACAAAGAACAAAACAAAAATTGTTACGGACCATAGCAAATCAAATTGGACTACAAATTCGATCCATTACCACTGATTTTTTTTATTCTCCAACTACGACTCAAATTTAAATCTGAAATTTTTGGTGCCATAACATATATATGCTCATTATATGTGCTAAAGTTTTCCGGATTTCCCAAACTCCCGAATAAATATTTTGTGTTTTTATCATAAATCACCTCTTTATTCGTTGCTTATGACATATAAATTATTAACCATAAGAGGTACTTCATGAGGTATTGTTTTTGCTAGAACCGCTAGCCTTGCAGAGTCTATGATCCTAGAAAATCTCCACAAACTCTAACGCGCGATGATAACAATCATCAACGACTTCCATATGTGGCTTGCGGAAAGCAACAAAGGTAGAGTACCTATAAAATTTGTTGAGTTAGACAGCACGGATGGCGAATCATACTCCGCGCTCATAGCGTGTATTAAGTGGGAGTTCGCTCATGCGGAGAAAGTGTTAAGCCGGGTCCATGTCCAGATTACACCTTTTTCATATATATTTTTTCTGTTTCTAATGTTTACATTTTTTTCCTTTTGTATGCATGAATATTTCACAAGTTAGAGATGATACCCGCGCGTTGCTAAGTGTTGGTTGCGATTGTTTCAATAAAATTTGGTTGGACGAAACATTAATATGTAGATAAACAACAGGAGAACTGAAATTAAAATGAATATAAACTATTGTATTTGATCACCATATAGTTGCAGAATATTTATTGAACATGAGTAGCATGTATGATGCATGTTAAGGTGAGTCATTTCTATCATGGTGGCATGGTCAGTTGACATAGTTGCAGGTTGAGAGAAAAATACATAAAATTTATTGTATGGTTAGAATCTATAAAGATACTAAGCTCCCATGATTTGAAGCGTTGTGGTGCGCCAGGGGTTGTGGGGTCGGTGAGGGCCCCACCTATAAGATTGTGTGTTGTTTGGTTTTATTCGTCTTTTCCTTTTATATTTTATTTTCCACATTTTAATTCACATGTGCTTAGTAAAATATGTAAATACTAAAAAACAAAACATTTTTTAGATTTATTAATATTTATTACATTCGCGGATATTTTCGAAGTTCGCAATAATTTTTAAAGTTTGTGAACACTTATAAAATACGAAAACCTGTTTGATTTGTGAATATTTTTTTGAAATCCATGATATGTTTTAAAGTTTGTGATAGTTTCCTAAAATTCATGGTTTTAAAATCCGTGATATATTCCTTGAAAATATTTTAATTAAACTAACTTTTTCAAATGAAAATGATCATTGTTTTTTTTTCTTAGCAAGCATTAGGCGAGCGAAATAAACTAATTGAGCAACAGGAGTAGGGAGCCAAGCTGAGCGGACATGAACTTCGTGGGCTGGCATATGTGAGTGTTATAGCAATAGTTTCACGGTTTTAGCATGGAATGGGAGCTCTCAAGAGGTTCAGACGACCATCACCAACTGACACCAAGGCTAAAACGTGTAAACACACTACAACCACGCAGCAAACAATTCCATTCTTCTCTTTTTTTTGCGGGAATTCCATTCTTCTCTGGGAACAAATACAATCTCCAACAGCATTCTGACACGATATATGAACGAAAAAACACCGTCTAAACATAATTAAAAACGCAAGTCAACACAGATAAAATCCAAAGAAAACAACCAATCACAATAATTGACTAGATATAAAAGAGTTAATCCTAGAGTGAAGAACGGCGCGGCAAAGCGCGCATTAGCCTCTAGTAGTTACTAAATATGACTAACATGCATGGCGCATGTTAATGTGGAGATACTAAGCTCCCATGATTTGAAGCATTGTGGTGCGTCAGGGGTTGTGGGGTCGGTGAGGGCCCCACCTGTAAGATTGTGTGTTGTTTGGTTTTATTCGTCTTTTCCTTTTATATTTTATCTTCCACATTTTAATTCACATGTGCTTTGTAAAATTTGTAAACATTAAAAAACAAAACAGTTTTTAGATTTATTAATATTCATTACATTCGCGGATATTTTCGAAGTTCGTGATAATTTTTAAAGTTTGTGAACACTTATAAAATACGAAAACCTGTTTGATTTGTGAATATTTTTTTGAAATCCATGAATATGTTTTAAAGTTTGTGATAGTTTTCTATAATTCATGGTTTTAAAATCCGTGATACATTCCTTGAAAATATTTTAATTAAACTAACTTTTTCAAATGAAAATGATCATTGATTTTTTTTTCTTAGCAAGCATTAGGCGAGCGAAATAAACTAATTGAGCAACAGGAGCAGGGAGCCAAGCTGAGCGGACATGAACTTCGTGGGCTGGCATATGGGAGTGTTATAGCAACAGTTTCTTGGTTTTAGCATGGAATAGGAGCTCTCAAGAGGTTCAGACGACCATCACCGACAGACACCAAGGCTGAAACGTGTAAACACACTACAACCACGCACAAAACAATTCCATTCTTCTCTTTTTTTGCGGGAATTCCATTCTTCTCTGGGAACAAATACAATCTCCAACAGCATTCTGACATGATATATGAACGAAAAAACACCGTCTAAACATAATTAAAAATGTAAGTCAACACAGATAAAATCCAAAGAAAACAACCAATCACAATAATCGACTAGATATAAAAGAGTTAATCCTAGAGTGAAGAACGGCGCGGCAAAGCGCGCATTAGCCTCTAGTAGTTACTAAATATGACTAACATGCATGGCGCATGTTAATGTGGATTATTTTTATGAATGATGGAATGATGAGTTGGCATAGTTGCTCACCAAGAGAATTTATGTTAGTGGACATATACTATCTAGGTATATATGATGAGTTAGCATAGTTGCTCACCAAGAGATTTGATGTTTATAATATGGTGCTATTGGGCGCTTCAGGCCGAACTTCTCTGTGGCGCTCACTACAACGCTCGGTTGGGCCAACCCACAAAACGCGTACAACAGCAACACATAGGGCGGAAAAACTGCAAAAGAGTAGCTCTCTCCAGATTTCGAACTCACTGCACGAGTTCCGCTAACCGCTAGAGCTACTTGCCTTTAGTGAATGGTAACAACACCAATTACATAATAACAATGTCGCCACGCTATTTCTTGCATAGAACCATCTACGGTATCACTTAGATGTTTTTGAATTATTTGAAAAAATAAATCATGAATTTGAAAAACTTCATCATTTTTGAAGAAAATTTCATAAAAATAGAAAAAGTTCATCAATTTTCAAGAAAAATCATTGATTTTGAAAAACAATCATCAAATTTGTAAAAATGTTCGTGGATTTTGACAAAAAAATCATCGAATTTGAAAAAAGTTCATCAAATATAAAAAGTGCATCAAATTTTAAAAAAAAGTTCATCGTAATTGAGAAAATGTTCATGGATTTTCAAAAAAGTCTACAAATCTGAAAAATGTTCATCAAATTTTAAAAAAATCATTGAATTTTAAGAAAATTCAACGAATTTTAGAAAAGTTCATCAAATTTGAAAAGAATCATGGATTTGAAGAAAAAGTTCACGAATTTGAAAAACAAATCACGGAACCAGGAAGAAGAAAAAAAGGAAAAAAAAGAAATAAAAGGAAGAAAGAAAAGGGAAGAAATAAGGAAACATGGAAGAAGTTGTGCGTTATCAGATCGGGCAAGGTTGCGTGATCACTACAGCATAGCCTGATGCGGAGGTCGCTGGTTCGATGCCCTGTGGGGGCCCCTTTTTTACGGGCGCCTGAAGCGCCAAATAGAAAACGCCTTCTACTACAAAGAAGGAGTTTTGTCTGGCTTATCGCAAGACAAAGCATTTGAGCCCACCTAAATGGGCCGGTCCATCGCGGGAGGAGCACCGAGTCTCTAGCGCATGTTATTTTTCCTTTTTAGTAACTTATTTGCTTATATCTCTGAAGTAGAAACAAATATTACTTAATAAATTAAAAATAGTTCACTAGACGTTAAAAAAAATTCACACAGTGTTGAAAAAATGTTTGCACAACTTTTAGTTTGTTCTGATAATATTATAAAAAATGAATCTTCACATTTACAAAATGTTCCCACATTTCAATAATATGTGCTAAACATTAAAGAGAAATTATACAATATAAACAAATGCCCACATGACTCAAAATAGTAATTCATACTACTATTCACAAAATGTATGTGGCATTTTTCTAAAAATATCAACGTATTTCAAAACATGTGGTCCGACATTTTTTAAATTGTTTATGCAACACAAAACAAATGTTCACATAGTTGAAAGCAAATGTTTCATATCTTTACAAAAAATCTTCAATGTGCATTTGAAAAAATGTAGCACATTTTCAAACAAATGTTCAAGGACATATTTTTAAGAAATGCATAAAAATGTTCCTGATATATACAAAGAAATGTAAAATATGTTTTAAAACAGTAGACAATAAAACATATATGTGAAGAAAAGTTAATCATGTATTTAAAAAATGTGAAACGTGTATAAAATATGATCCCGATGTATATGAAAGTGTACAATGTTTATGCAAAAAATGTTAAATGTGTATGTAAATGTGGACATTGTAAAATATATTTGAAAAAACGGTTAATCATGTATTTGAATTTTTTTAACGTGTATGATCCTTATGTATACAGAAAAATATACAATGTATATGAAGAAATTGGACATCAAAACATATCTTTTAGAAAAATGTTAATGATGTGCTTGAAAAACTATTAAACATGTGTACAAATTATTCCTGATGTACATGAAAAATGTAGAGTGTACGAATAAAAGAAGACATTAAAATATATTTTTAAAATGTTCCCCATGTATATTTATACTACACAATGTGTATGAAAAAGTAGACATCAAAACATATATTTAAGAAAAATTATAAAGAAATGTTCCTGATGTATATGAAACATGTATGATGTGTATGAAAAAAGTAGATATGTGTTTTAAAAAATAACTCATGAAACCGGTAAAGAAAAATAGAAAACCGTTGGAAACAGATATAGAAAACCAAAAAGATACGAAAACCGAAAAAGGCGATAAAAAAGCTGAAGAAAAAAGGCGCTGGCGTTCTAAAACCGATCCAAACATGTCTATGGAACCTTCCCAAAACTGTTTTAACGGGCCGACCCACTAAAAAGGAACAAGCCATGTATCGTAGCTCTCGCCACAGGCAAGAAATAGCCCCTCGTTGTTCTAATATGGTGGTGTAGGATAAGCAACAATGGGCGATATAATCTACTCCCTCCGTTCCTAAATATTTATCTTTTTAGAGATTTCAAATGGACCACCACATATGGATGTATATAGAAATATTTTAGAGCGTAGATTCAGTCATTTTGCTCCGTATATAGTCACTTGTCGAAATCTCTAGAAAGACAAATATTTAGGAACGGAGGGAGTAGTACTTTCTCAGGCTTCATCTTCTAGCCCACCTTCATGCTCTGCTTTAGAATTTTGCAATTCATGCATTCTTCAAGTGAGAAATGTTGTGGTAAATCTTGAAATAAGAATTATTGCGAGGAAAATTTCGCATTTTCAGCATGCTTATGTCAAAGTGCTACCCACTCCGTCCCATAAATATAAGATGTTATTACAACCAATCTATGAGTACATTAGTTGTAATAACATCTTGTATTATACTCCCTCCGTTCGGAATTACTTGTCGCAGAAATGGATGTATCTAGACTTATTTTAGTTCTAGATACATCTATTTTCGAGACAAGTAATTCCGAACGGAGGGAGTAGTACAGAGGGTGTTCTATCGATCAGGCATCTGCAAAAAAATAAAAATAAAATTGGAAACGATATCTGGTGAACACTAGCGAGGGAACCCATCCCAGCAAACGCCTTCCCCACCGTTGCACGGTCTTGCCGCAAGGTCGATGCCATGTAGATCAGCTGGAGTCGTTCGCTGTAACATGTTTCCTGGCGAACATTCTCTATTTTCTTCCTCCAAAAATTCACGACCAAACTGCGCGAGGAGGGGTTCGAACTCACGACCTCATGCGCAGGGGATGGGGGGCACTTGTCACTCGACCAAAATGGGTTTTCCTGAACACCTGCTAACAAATTGCTATTTGTATTTTTAACGCTATTTTTTTTTAAATTCGACTTTCTTTTAAAAAATCTCGCATTTTCCCCTTTTTGAAAGAACAAGAATCCCTATTTGTTAGACGGGATTTTTCTTCTAAACTTACCATGTGCATTTTTAATTATAGGTAGCACGTCAATTTGTTTTTATTTTAATCCATGACATTTGTTTCTATTCCAAAACATCACAATTTTTAGGTATTCATGGCATTTTTGGAATTGTCTTTTTTTACTTTCTCATAGGCAGTTTTATTATTAAGTGGTTTTTTTAATGGAAGTTTCAATGTTAAGAGCATGAATTTTTTATTATTAATAGGATGGCTGTTTATTATTTGTAGCATGTCATTTTTATTATTAATAACATGGCATTTTATTATCAAGAGGATGACAACTTTATTTTTAAGAGCATGACAATTTTATTATTGAGAGGATGACAGTTTTATTATTGTTTGCATGCCATTTTTTATTATCAAGAGGATGACAGTTTTATTATTATAAGAGCATGGCAAGTTTATTATTTATTGACATGGCAAAAACAATCACTGACACGATACTTTTTATATTTTTTGCACAGTGGAACAAATAAAGCAAAAATAAATACACATGGGCATTTTTGTTTCTGGTCCATGGCAAAAATGAAATATTCTCCAAAAGCATGACACGTCTCAACAGCAAATTTTATAATAAAAGTTGTAGATCACATTCCGTATTGTTTTTGAAACACGCCATGGTAAATTTATAAATTCGAGAAATGATAGTTTAATAAAGTAGCATGAATTTTTTATATTTTTAGAATCATGAAATTTTTTAATTTATGTTTTCTCCATTTTCTTTAAAAATATATGTACTTTTTTGTTCATGGCAAACAACTAACTGGGCCTCTGGGCCAATCGGGGTCGCCCTGGCCCTATGCCGGCAAACGATCCACGGGGTAAAACGTTCGTTGAAGCTGGTCATAGTGGGAGTAATTTAGCAAGTAACATAACATACTCCGAGGCAAAATTGCTTATGTTACATGTAGTTAATGAGAAGAGAGGTGTTTGGAGTAACATAATATGTGTTACCATAACATAATATAACGCACCCCAAGGCAAAATGAGTCTACATCTTAATAAATGATAGCTTACATGATACCACACATATGTTACTATGCACTATGAAGGTAATAAGAGCATCTACAACCCGACTTGGAAAATCCGACCCATCAAATGCCCGCGGACGCGTCCGAAAGCGCCCACAGACAGTAACCGGTCACGCTTCAAATAATGCATTCCGCCTCAAATTAGAAACCTCAAATCCATGTTATTACATGCAACGCAACGATCTTTAAGCAGAGCTTGTCCTGCTCCGCCGTGCCCATGTCCGGCGGCCGGCTGCGCCCCTCAGAGTGTTGATTCGGTCACCGACAAGTTAGAGTAGGACATGGGACACGAACTGGCTCATGGAACTCAAGGCGTCGCCCTCTCCCATGCCTACTCTTCCTCATCGGAGCCCGGAACCCGGACGGTGCCGGTAGACGTCAGGTTGATGATGGATCCATCCTGGGACGAGCCGGTGACATACATCACGACACGGTTGCAACACCGGGACTGCTGCAACATACTGGGTGCCGGAGAATGCGATTCCGCCTCGCCGACTGTCACGCCCAATATGCGATACTATCCTAAAGAGACTCGAAGGTCCCACCAAGGATAGAACCGCATATTGAAACGCTTTTGCAAGGTGGATATCATTACATCAACATTACATAATAGTGGGGATACAAACATAAGGCATACAATGCCACACGAATACAACATCATCTTACATAAGAGCACCATCCGACTACGGATGAAACACAAACAGAAACTCAAACGACATCCACCCTGCTAGCCCAGGCTGCCGACCTGGAACCTATCATCTGATCGAAGAAGCAGAAGAAGAACTCAACGCACGCAAGCATCGCTCTCGCGTCATGATCATCGCACAATCTGTACCTGCAACTGTTGTTGTAGTAATCTGTGAGCCACGAGGACTCAGCAATCCCATTACCATGGGTATCAAGACTAGCAAAGCTTAAAGGGAAAGGAAGGGGTAAAGTGGTGAGGCTGCAACAGCGACTAAGCATGATATGGTGGCTAACATACGCAAATAAGAGCGAGAAGAGAGCAAATGGAACGGTCGTGAAACTAGCAATGATCAAGAAGTGATCCTGAACTCCTACTTACGTCAAACATAACCCAAAACCGTGTTCACTTCCCGGACTCCGCCGAAAAGAGACCATCACGGCTACACACACGGTTGATGCATTTTAATTCGGATCTGGTGTCAAGTTTTCTACAACCGAACATTAACAAATTCTCATCTGCCAATAATTGCAGGCACGGCTTTCGAAAGATTATACCCTGCAGGGGTGTCCTAACTTAGCCCATGATAAGCTCTCGCGATCAACGAAGGATATTCCTTCTCCCAGGAAGACCCGATCAGACTCGGAATCCCAGTTTACAAGACGTTTCGACAATGGTAAAACAAGACCAGCAAATCCTCCCGGCGTGCCGACATCTTGATAGTAGCCGCGCGTATCTCGTCTCAGGCCACGACCGGATGAGCAGTACGTACAACTAGAACCAGCCCTCAAGTTTCCCCGAGGTGGCACTGCAAGTGGCTCTAGATTGGACCAACACTTAGACAAGCATTGGCCCGGGGGGGCTAAAATAAAGATGAACCTTAGGTTAATTACTCCCAAGGGAAATATAGGTGGTGGTGAGGCAAATGGTAAAACCAATGTTGGGCCTTGCTGGAGGAGTTTTATTCAAAGCGAACTGTCAAGGGGGTCCCATAAATCACCCGACCGCGTTAGGAATGCAAAATCTGGGAACATAACACCGGTATGACGGAAACTAGGGCGGCAAGAGTGGAACAAAACACTAGGCATAAGGCCGAGCCTTCCACCCTTTACCAAATATATAGATGCATTAATAATATAAGAGATATTGTGATATCCCAACATAAATCCTGTTCACCATGGAGCAATCTTCAACTTCACCTGCAACTAACAATGCTATAAGAGGGGTTGAGCAAAGCGGTAACATAGCCAAACAACGGTTTGCTAGGAAGGGTGTCAAAGGTTAGAGGTTCATGGCAATTTGGGAGGCTTGACGAGCAAATGATAGGTAGCGCAGCAAAGCGATAGAACGAATAAAACTAGCATAGCAACGATAGTAGTGAGATCCAGGGTAGCGGTCATCTAGCCTGAAATCCCGCAAGGAAGAAGAACGAGTCCATGAAGTAGACGAACCAACGTAGTCGAACGAATCCTCACAACTCCGGAATGAAACCGAAGCTAACGAGAGAAGCAAACCGGAAAGAAGCAAACAAGATGGTAAACACACAAGCATAAACATGGCATGATGCACAATCAAGGATGATGCATGTCCGGTTTAAATAGGCATGGCATGGCAAAGTGCAACAAACGATACTACAAGTTAAATGGAGCTCAATATGCAACGAGTTGCATATTGACGAAACACCACATTAGAGTTATTTAGTTCGCTCTCGTTTAGGTACACAACAATATTAAATGTTGTTAAACATGGCAAGAGGTGAAGCATATGAAAACTACCTATCTAGGCAAGTTTAAATGAGGCCGGAACAACAAACAACAATTCCGGAAAATCCTCATGTGCATATTTTAGATTCGGTACTGTTCTGCCCTAAAACACAATTTTAATGTTGTTAAATAGCAAAATAAAATGCACCATGTTAAACTAGGCATTTTTCTACCCCATTTACATATAAAGTTTATTAAATTTGGAGCTACGGTTATTTAGTTATAAAATAAATCATTTTAACATGGCATTTAAGCAAATTTAAAAAAACAACATTTTTAACATTTTTAACATGGATGAAAGTGGCATATTATGAAACTAGATGAAATTCTAAGCATTTTTCATAAATAATGTTTATACATATGATGCACGGTTTATGAGTTATGATATGCATGATCTAGAGGGGCTAATCTGTAAACATGCAGTTTCTGGATAATATGAAATTCGCAGCACGCCAAAAAATAGCAACGGGCCGAATGCAACGCACTGTGCAAGCCCAGCAGCGGATCTGGCCCGAAGCAGATGTGGGAGTGCAAAATAACAGGAAAACTAAGCAAAAATGGGGGCGGCTGGGACTCGAACCCCAGACCCCTCGAATGGATAGAGGCTGCGCTAGCCACTGGGCTAGCTGATGTGCTTGCGGTGGAACATAGTGGCAACTCTAAATAACCTCTACATGCCAGAACGGATCTAGGAAAAGATCGAAGCTTCGGTTATGGAGGAAGTTGCTCACAGCGGGAAAACAAAGGCCGGCGGCCATGGCGACAGGTAGCAAGGGGGTCGCCGCGGCGGGGCTCCTTCCGGCCGGATCACGCCGGATCCCGCAGGAACGGAGCGAGGGCGAACGGATCCACGCACTAGGAGTCGAGGCAGGGACTCGAGGCGGCGAACTTGAAGGAGGCTGTTGTTAACTGAAGAAAAGACAGAGTTCAGAGGGAAACAAGGGAAGGAAGGAGAGAAAGAGACGTAGGGCGCGACGGGGTGACCTGGGGTTGCTGGCGACGACGAGGCCGGTCGTCGGAGGAGCGAAGGTGAGGCCATGGTTGCAAAGGCGGCAAGGCAAGCCTCTGCTTGTGGCGTCCATGGCTGCAGGAGCGACCTTCCTGTAGAAAAGCAGAGAGAGGGAGTTGAGAGAACGAGGACGACAGGAGAAGGAAAAGGGGCTGCGGCTGCTCATCTGTGGCGGGGACGGAGAGGACGGAGCAAGGCGGCGGTGGAGCATTTGGGCACGGGGAAGTGGCCTGGAGAAGCTGCACGAGGCCGAGCACCATGGTGGTTGCAGCGGCGTCGGTCTCCATGCTAAGGATGGCTGACCTTGGCGAGGGGGGGTGCGGAGAGGAGGCATGCGAGGCAGGGGATGGAGTGGACGTGGAGGGAATGGAGCTCCTTCGGCTTGGCTGCTCCGGGCGGGGCTCAAGGAGCTCGAGCGCGTGTCATCCATGGCGTCCCCTGTTCCTGTGAATAAGAGAAGGAGAGAGCTGAGAGAGGGAACAAGGAGAGGGAAAGGAAGGAGATGGAGGCGACGGGGAGCTGCAGCATGACCTGGTGCTCCGGTCGGTGAGGTCGAGGGAGGCAGAGACAGCGGGGAGGGGAGGTGCTGTTGTGGTGGATCGGGAAGGTGGAGGCAGGGGAGTGCGCTGGTTGGATCGGTGGGAAAAACTAGGAGAAGGTGGTTGGCGACTGGATCAGGAGGGATCCCGAGCAAGAAGAAGGTTGGTCGGGTGGCTCGAATGGATCGGGCAAGATCCCGAGGATGGAGGAGGCAGGCCGGCGGCGGCAGGGAGGATTTGATGGATGGGACGGCTAGGTCTAGGGTTACACTGTTTATATAGGTAGGGGATTAGGGTAGGGGTAATCTAGGTCCCTCCGATCGTAATCGGACGGTTCGAAAAAATAGGCTAGGGAGTCCAATAAGTAAAACGAAGATGTTTTATAGATGTTAGGGGATGATCCGGATCCAATGGAGATGACTGAGCGGGTCAGGTTCGGGAAGTTTCGGACGTGGGCGAGGGGTCGATGCACTGAGCAAAGAGGGTCAAACGATCGGACAACAATGAACGGTTGGTCTTGAAAGGGATAATGAAGGCAAGGGGGGGGGGGGGGGGGGGGAACGCGGTAACTACGAACGGATGCAAGCTTTATGAAAACGATGCCAATGCAATGCGAATGATGCTATGAGATGAAAAGCAAGACATGAACAAAATGCAAAACAAAAGACAAAAACCCAACCACAGAGGAAATAACATATCGCATCTCCGGAAAAGGCAAGAGTTGGAGTTACGAATATGGAAAATTGCATCCGGGGCGTTACAACACTCCACCACTACGTGAGGATCTCGTCCCGAGATCTAGGATGGCACCGGAGGGAAAAGAAAGAGGAAGATAAGAGGTAAAACTAAGTTGCTTCTTCGACAAATGAGTGAAACCATGAACCTTGAGATGTTGAGCAAAATGAAAGAAAGAAAACAACGAAGATGAGCAAAATTGTAAACACACCGTTAGAAAAGAGGAACAAGGGATACGACGAGAACCAAGAGGTTTAGTGATAAGATAGATATTGAAACCACTCCGGTTGAAACTAGATAGAGAAGGAATAAGATTGATATAATTTGGGCAGCACTTCGACTGTAAATGGAAGGAATTGAATATGAACTTGACAAGGTGAGAGGATACTTGATGAAATCAACACCACACTGCCTCCGGAATTGATAGAATGGCACAAGGGGTAAGAAACATTTCGGACCGCACTCCGGTTGAGAAGGGAGGCAAAACTTGATAAGATGAGAGAACTTGAATGAAAACACGACACTCCGGATAAACGGATAAGCAAGGAAAATTACATGATCTTGACAAAACAAGATAATTGGTAGAAGAGAGCAACATCACAAAGCCTCCGGAAACAATGCATGATAGTTAGATAGTTGGAATGAATAGAACGAAGAATGAAACCAACATCTCCTACCATAATTGAATTTGAAAGAGCATCCCTACGAAGTAGGATTGAACGGAGTTGTTTGAAAAAAAAACAACAGTAAGAATAAGCTTGTAGCGGGCTTATGGAAACATCTCAAAATTATGAGGTGAGCTTCTGCCACCAATGGAAAGACATGATTGGATCGATATCAACAAGGAGCGAGAAACTTATTTCACCGGGAGGACAAAAGAAGAACTTGGGTCATTTATAAGCACCATAAATAGCAAAAATCCTTAGGGAAAGCTTTAGGTGAAATATAATCCAAGATAACTCTAATGAAGAGATTGATGGATTTAAATACCTCATTCTTGACAACATGTGAATCATGAAGCACGAGGAGAAATTGCCAAGGATGACATAACACCATCTCAAAAGATAAGGTAGAAAGAATTGCACTTCGGAATGCAAGATGAAGAATGCTTGAACTCCTCAAAACAAACATGTGTTGAGCACCATGTTTATTTTGAAGTATAGCTTGGCGGGTCATAACTTCGAGAGAAATCTTGAAGAACAATTGAAGAATGAAAGGAGTCCTTGACGAACCACCATGTAGAGCCTCCATGAAGAACTCCGGTAATAAAGGATGATAAAAATAAAGAGAACTTGAAAACACAAGGTGAAGCCTTGCAATGATTTAGATGGAGCTTCGCGATTATATAACCGAGAAAACTTAGAACTCCGAAAAAGAAAGATGAGCAATTGGAACCAAGAATTTTTTTGATGAACCTCCGGAATAAGGAATAGAATTTACTCGATGAAACAAGAATAAGAATTACATTATGCTTATCCCTCATCAATTAAATTGATGGCCCACAATGGATTTGGCATGCCACTTATTCTCATAGAAAGGGTTGAGATAGATATGGTGCAAACTTGAGAAGGTCTTCAACGAACCACCGGTAGGATTGGAAAGAACGAATGGATCTATATGATAACAAAGGAAGAGAACTCTTGAACGAACCACCGAAAGGATTGAAAATGAACGAAGAAAAGATAAAGAAACACCAGGAAGAATTAGAAAATGAACGAAGATACTTGAGAGAATTTAGATACAAGTGAACGCAGAGATCCCGAGCTGATTAGATAATACTTGAATGATGCACCGGTATGATTTGGAGAACGAGAGCTGAAAGCTGAGAATGAATAATACTGAGATGATGGGCTTCAAAGAATGAAACTGAAAAGACTCCTGAAATGCTCTGGATGGGTGAAAAGAATTCTCACAATCGAGAACAATTATGAGAGGATGGCATCAAGCTAGAACCATGAATCTTTGGAAGAACGGGTAAGGATTTAAGAGGAACTCTTCTTCGGTCTTCAAGATACGAGAATGACGAGGAGAAACACCACCATGAATTGTTAAGGCGCTCCAGAATGAAGAATATAGAGGTTGAACCAACGATGAAAAGAATTTGAAAGATCTTGGAGAAAGACATATGACTGATGATGACCCATTCTTACGTCAAGCATCGAAAAGAATTTGGGAATAGCTCCGGGAAAATTAGAAAAGTCAGGTAAGATCCTGGGAAAAAACCTGTGGGTTAGGGCCCACTCGAAAGAAACATCGTTGCAGGATTTTAAAGAGAGGTTGCACCGGTTGAATTAAATGGCTTGAATGGGATAACAACCTTGAAATATCTTGAACGGATTGAGAATGGAAACACAAGTCTTGTGAGATATTTTCAACACTCCAAAACAAATGAATAGCGAGAAGTGAATGATTAAGAGGTGCATCGGCATGAGAAAGCATTAGAAACGAGGAAAGGAATATGATGAATATCGAAAGCTTGAATTGGATCCACCGAAGAAGAAACAACAATGAAGGATGATGAACTTGAAACTGTTGAGCATCTTCATGGGAAATCATCGGATAAGAACATTAACGGAAAAGAATGAAGAGACTTCCCATTAATAAAAGGGTACATGATTAAGAAATCTGAGTCCTTGAAGAAAAAGGTGGGAGGGTGGGAAAAACAAAGGCAACTTGGGACAGATGAAATAAACACCGTTGAGAAAACTTAGAATTGATCTTGCGGATGTTGAAATGATCGGATCCACTTGAAGAGAAGCACGTCGGTTGAAAAAGAATTAACATGACAACCTCAATGATCAAGAAGGATTAGCACTCCCATAGAAATATGAGAACACCATTTAGAGAAGGTATGGATTCAACACTTGACATCGAAGCAACTCGAATACCACAAATAAAACAAAACAAAGGATTTGGCTTGCAGAATAAGCCGGAACAAATACATATGATAGAGATTTACCCAATCCCATATCATGCATCTGTCGGAAAGATATTCTAGGAGCTACTTGAATTCCCACCTATAAACTCCCGAAACTTTCTGGTTATGCAATCTGGTGTTGGGGATACAGGGGAAGCAATATATCTCACCCAAACTAACAATCCCTACATCCAGCTGTATCCATCCGTCAACACATAACCAAGAAAACTTCGGAAATCGTGTACCTCAACCTTCGAAAAGCATCCGTTATACGAGTTATGGCAATACTCCCGAACTCCCCAGTACTGGGTGCCGTCGAGGTTATCTCACCAACAACTGCATAAAAGACATTTTCGATGTCGGCAAAACTCAGGTATTCCAGAACTGCAACGATAAAATTATGACGACAACACCTCGGAGCTCAATTCCCCGGGACACTGCCACAACCCCTAAATGTCAGGAGGCACCAAGAACAATGTTCTCGTCACAAGACTATCGGAACGATTCCAAGATACCCGCGTGATCCTAAAAAAAATTAGTGAAATTTGAGGAGAGGAAAGACAAAACATCTACGTCAGGAGTCCTCACGAGAGCGACGAAGGGGGCTGAGGAGTAAAAAGAATCCTACTCTCTGATATATATAATCCTAAGACTCAAAATAGTTTTTTTCTAGACTCAACAACGGCCAACAATCAAGGAGGCTCCTATGGTCGGTCGAGGCTCTAATACCAACTTGTCACACCCAATATGCGATACTATCCTAAAGAGACTCGAAGGTCCCACCAAGGATATAACCGCATATTGAAACGCTTTTGCAAGGTGGATATCATTACATCAACATTACATAATAGTGGGGATACAAACATAAGGCATACAATGCCACACGAATACAACATCATCTTACATAAGAGCACCATCCGACTACGGATGAAACACAAACAGAAACTCAAACGACATCCACCCTGCTAGCCCAGGCTGCCGACCTGGAACATATCCCCTGATCGAAGAAGCAGAAGAAGAACTCAATGCACGCAAGCATCGCTCTCGCATCATGATCATCACACAACCTGTACCTGCAACATTTGTTGTAGTAATCTGTGAGCCACGAGGACTCAGCAATCCCATTACCATGGGTATCAAGACTAGCAAAGCTTAAAGGGAAAGGAAGGGGTAAAGTGGTGAGGCTGCAACAGCGACTAAGCATGATATGGTGGCTAACATACGCAAATAAGAGCGAGAAGAGAGCAAATGGAACGGTCGTGAAGCTAGCAATGATCAAGAAGTGATCCAGAACTCCTACTTACGTCAAACATAACCCAAAACCGTGTTCACTTCCTGGACTCCGCCGAAAAGAGACCATCACGGCTACACACACGGTTGATGTGTTTTAATTCGGATCTGGTGTCAAGTTTTCTACAACCGGACATTAACAAATTCCCATCTGCCAATAACCGCAGGCACGGTTTTCGAAAGATTATACCCTGCAGGGGTGTCCCAACTTAGCCCATGATAAGCTCTCGCGATCAATGAAGGATATTCCTTCTCCCAGGAAGACCCGATCAGACTCGGAATCCCGGTTTACAAGACGTTTCGACAATGGTAAAACAAGACCAGCAAAGCCTTCCGGCGTGCCGACATCCTGATAGTAGCTGCGCGTATCTCGTCTCAGGCCACGACCGGATGAGCAGTAAGTACAACTAGAACCAGCCCTCAAGTTTCCCCGAGGTGGCGCTGCAAGTGGCTCTAGTTTGGACCAACACTTAGACAAGCATTGGCCCGGGAGTAGACGAACCAACGTAGTCGAACGAATCCTCACAACTCCGGAATGAAACCGAAGCTAACGAGAGAAGCAAACCGGAAAGAAGCAAACAAGATGGTAAACACACAAGCATAAACATGGCATGATGCACAATCAAGGATGATGCATGTCCGGTTTAAATAGGCATGGCATGGCAAAGTGCAACAAACGATACTACAAGTTAAATGGAGCTCAATATGCAACGAGTTGCATATTGACAAAACACCACATTAGAGTTATTTAGTTCGCTCTCGTTTAGGTACACAACAATATTAAATGTTGTTAAACATGGCAAGAGGTGAAGCACATGAAAACTACCTATCTAGGCAAGTTTAAATGAGGCCGGAACAACAAACAACAATTCCGGAAAATCCTCATGTGCATATTTTAGATTCGGTACTGTTCTGCCCTAAAACACAATTTTAATGTTGTTAAACAGCAAAATAAAATGCACCATGTTAAACTAGGCATTTTTCTACCCCATTTACATATAAAGTTTATTAAATTTGGAGCTACGGTTATTTAGTTATAAAATAAATCATTTTAACATGGCATTTAAGCAAATTTAAACAAACAACATTTTTAACATTTTTAACATGGATGAAAGTGGCATATTATGAAACTAGATGAAATTCTAAGCATTTTTCATAAATAATGTTTATACATATGATGCACGGTTTATGAGTTATGATATGCATGATCTAGAGGGGCTAATCTGTAAACATGCAGTTTCTGGATAATATGAAATTCGCAGCACGCCAAAAAATAGCAACGGGCCGAATGCAACGCACTGTGCAAGCCCAGCAGCAGATCTGACATATTATGAAACTAGATGAAATTCTAAGCATTTTTCATAAATAATGTTTATACATATGATGCACGGTTTATGAGTTATGATATGCATGATCTAGAGGGGCTAATCTATAAACATGCAGTTCTGGATAATATGAAATTCGCAGCACGCCAAAAAATAGCAACGGGCCGAATGCAACGCACTGTGCAAGCCCAGCAGCAGATCTGGCCCGAAGCAGATGTGGGAGTGCAAAATAACAGGAAAACTAAGCAAAAATGGGGGCGGCTGGGACTCGAACCCCAGACCCCTCGAATGGATAGAGGCTGCGCTAGCCACTGGGCTAGCTGATGTGCTTGCGGTGGAACATAGTGGCAACTCTAAATAACCTCTACATGCCAGAACGGATCTAGGAAAAGATCGAAGCTTCGGTTATGGAGGAAGTTGCTCACAGCGGGAAAACAGAGGCCGGCGGCCATGGCGACAGGTAGCAGGGGGGTCGCCGCGGCGGGGCTCCTTCCGGCCGGATCACGCCGGACCCCGCGGGAACGGAGCGAGGGCGAACGGATCCACGCACGAGGAGTCGAGGCAGGGGCTCGAGGCGGCGAACTTGAAGGAGGCTGCTGTTAACTGAAGAAAAGACAGAGTTCAGAGGGAAACAGGGGAAGGAAGGAGAGAAAGAGACGTAGGGCGCGACGGGGCAACCTGGGGTTGCCGGCGACGACGAGGCCGGTCGTCGGAGGAGCGAAGGCGAGGCCATGGTTGCAAAGGCGGCAAGGCAAGCCTCTGCTTGTGGCGTCCATGGCTGCAGGAGCGACCTTCCTGTAGAAAAGCAGAGAGAGGGAGTTGAGAGAACGAGGACGACAGGAGAAGGAAAAGGGGCTGCGGCTGCTCATCTGTGGCGGGGACGGAGAGGACGGAGCAAGGCGGCGGTGGAGCATCTGGGCACGGGGAAGTGGCCTGGAGAAGCTGCACGAGGCCGAGCACCATGGTGGTTGCAGCGGCGTCGGTCTCCACGCTAAGGACGGCAGACCTTGGCGAGGGGGGTGCGGAGAGGAGGCATGCGAGGCAGGGGATGGAGTGGATGTGGAGGGAATGGAGCTCCTTCGGCTTGGCTGCTCCGGGCGGGGCTCAAGGAGCTCGGGCGCCCGTGTCATCCATGGCGTCCCCTGTTCCTGTGAATAAGAGAAGGAGAGAGCTGAGAGAGGGAACAGGGAGAGGGAAAGGAAGGAGATGGAGGCGACGGGGAGCTGCAGCATGACGTGGTGCTCCGGTCGACGAGGTCGAGGGAGGCAGAGATGGCGGGGAGGGGAGGTGCTGTTGTGGTGGATCGGGAAGGTGGAGGCAGGGGAGTGCGCTGGTTGGATCGGTGGGGAAAACTAGGAGAAGGTGGTTGGCGACTGGATCAGGAGGGATCCTGCAGCAACAATGAGGTTGGTCGGGTGGCTCGAATGGATCGGGCAAGATCTCGAGGATGGAGGAGGCAGGCCGGCGGCGGCAGGGAGGATTTGATGGATGGGACGGCTAGGTCTAGGGTTACACTGTTTATATAGGTAGGGGATTAGGGTAGGGGTAATCTAGGTCCCTCCGATCGTAATCGGACGGTTCGAAAAAATAGGCTAGGGAGTCTAATAAGTAAAACGAAGATGTTTTATAGATGTTAGGGGATGATCCGGATCCAATGGAGATGGCTGAGCGGATCAGGTTCGGGAAGTTTCGGACGCGGGCGAGGGGTCGATGCACTGAGCAAAGAGGGTCAAACGGTCGGACAACAATGAACGGTTGGTCTCGAAAGGGATAATGAAGGCAAGGGGGGGGGGGGGGGGGGGGAACGCGGCAACTACGAACGGATGCAAGCTTTATGAAAACGATGCCAATGCAATGCGAATGATGCTATGAGATGAAAAGCAAGACATGAACAAAATGCAAAACAAAAGACAAAAACCCAACCACAGAGGAAATAACATATCGCATCTCCGAAAAAGGCAAGAGTTGGAGTTACGAATATGGAAAATTGCATCCGGGGCGTTACACCGACGTCCACCGCCGCGAGGGCTGCAGCCGCCTCCCGCGCCGGCTACCTTGCACGGTGGGCACACCGTGCCATGTTCTCGTCGGACGAGATCCATGGTGTGTCCTGATGCTCAGTGCGCCAACGGAGGGGTTGCGCGTCCGCTACCGCGTTCGGACGCCAGATGGACCGCACCGCCTCTGGCGAGGCAACGTCGGATCCATGCGCCATTTGGGTGGACGCAATGGATTCCCGACGGAAGGAGTCCGAGCGCTGCCGGGCACGCGCCTCCTCCCGGGAGCGTGGAGCGCAAGCCGGACAGCCATCTCCGCGTGACCGCGTGGGATGAGCTCAGGGTCGATGGATCTGGAGGTGAAGGACTCAGTTCCATTGCCCGTCATGCCGGAGGTGAGCTTGGGTGGCAGAGGGGAGTGAAGTGTGAAGTGGCTAGGGTTTGATCCGGCGAGCGGACGGGGACGAATATATGTTGCGTCGGGTGGGCCAGCGTGAGTCGGGTCGGACGTGATGGACGCGCCCAGATGCCCCATTTTCGCCCCATATTTGAGCTGGATATGAATGGTGCCGATCAGTCCGGACGTTTGAGATCCGTTTGAGGCATCCGTCTAGGTCGAAATTTCGTGACCGGTCAGTGATCGGACGGGCTGCCGGGTGCTTGAGGTAGGTTTGAGGCGTCTGGATGTAGATGCTCTGACATAGACATAGACATATACTCCCTCCGTTCCTAAATATAGGTCTTTCTAGGGATTTCAACGGGTGACTACATACGAAGCAAAATGAATGAATCTACACTCTAAAATATGTATGTATACATTCATATGTGGCAGTCCATTTAAAATCTCTAAAAAGACTTATATTTAGGAGAGGGAGTACTACATATTAATAGTATAAGTTGCTTCACACTATGACTACCCTGAAAGCAGCTCCGCTGCCGAATGAAATCGTTCGATGGGAGCTGTTCCCAATGACTGTTCCACATATTAGGGTCCAAGAACAAACCGTGGAGGTATGTAGCACGAAGCAGATATATATATATGTTACTATCAAGGATTCAAGCTAAACAGGAATAATCTATCCAAATCCGCCTCTCGAAAACACGAAGCAATGTTTATACTCTGCTCTCCAGAATTTCAGATGAAAGGATGTCGATTTGACGAGAAGGCAGGCAAACTCATGTTCGGGTAGGCCTGGTCTAGTACCTGTCGTGCCGAGCTGCCAGCATCTCCGTCAGTCGTGCCGATACAGCGATGCTCAGCAGAGACGTGATAGCGGCCGGCCGCACGTCTCTCCCCTCCCCTCCGTGTAGCCGAGTTGGAGAAATTGGCCATCCGCAACACACCGTCATGTCCGTCCATAGCCGTCGGCGCTGTCGCTCCATGCTTCCTGTGGCAGCAGACATTGACCTGGAATTTCCTTGCCCGACCACCCGGCATGGCCGGCGAGCGGAACGGCGGGGAGCTGTGGAGAATCTTGCCGACGGAAGGCGCGTCCGCGCGCAAGCTCCAATCGGGACATATCGCCACTCCAGGGAAGAAACTTGATCGGGGATTTGAAGGAAGATCTGCGACGCAACGCGGCCACGCAGGTGTGCTTCCTGTCAGACAAGCTAAACCCTAATACTCCTGCTTTAAATTTTTGTAAGAGTCTTGTTTTAGAAAAAAAAAATTAACAGAGTTTAGCTAGAGCAACTCTAGCACAGTCTCGAATGCACGGATACTTCAGCCGACCAGCGTATCAGTATCGGATACCGTATCCGATACCGATACTCCTCCAATACGCCCCCGATACGTATCCCTGGAGTATCCGAGAATAAATGATTTAAAACAATCACAATACTTGAAGGATACTTTGCCAGTACGTTTTGGATACTTTTCCAGCCCAGGTAAAAGCCCACTCAGCCCAGTTAAGAGGCAACCAGCAACCCTAGTGCCCCGATGCCCCCCATCCTTTCCCTCACAGCGTCTTTCCTCCCTCCCGTGCTCACACCAGGCGGCGGCTGTGTCCCCAGCGCCAGCTCACCCAGGTCCCAGGGCCAGCGGCGGCGGCGGCTAGCCGGCGACAAGCTGCTCCTCCTCACCAACATCCCCTATCACGCAACAGCCATCCTCCTCCTCACCAACGTCCCCTCTCACGCAGTAGCCATGTATGTACACTTCTCTTCATTTCTCCTACCCATCCAAGCTCATCTCCTCTTCTTTCTTCTCTGATCTCTGAAGATCTCTTATTCTCATCTCCCCAGATTGCTTTGAGTAGCTACAACGTATCCGTATTGGCACTTTTTTTGAAATGACGAATTTACGTATCCGTATTGGCCCGATACTGATACCCGTATCCGTATCGGTGCATTCAAGAGCACAGTCGTCGGATCAGTCCGATTGGTATAATAGAATCACTAAAATGACAATTTTAATCGAAAAGACCATCTAGCGGAGTCATCATCTGGCTCCGAGTCGCCATAATTTTGAAGGGCGCTCCATATCGAGCGCTCAAGCCTTCATCTTTAGGGGCTATGGGCTTTGGTTTGGAGCACGCGCCATCTGCCAACCGATCGCGCAGGAGGGAGGTTCTCCCTCAGCCTTCTGGGCGGCCCATCTCATCTCCCAGCCAATTAGCGTTGATGGTCATACGGCCATGCCAGTGGGAAGTGTGCCAATTAATGGAAACCGCCGCATGCCGACTGCCCGCAACCACTCCTACCATGTTTCCTGCCACATTTTTTCTGTACTCTTTATGTTTTCCGCCGGCCAGGGCGGCTTTGAAAAGGTTGCCGCCATGACCAAATAGCTCACAACCTTTACTTTCTTCCTCCCTATCGCCATGCCGCTTCCCATGCGGCCGGACTGGGTGCCTCTCTCCAAGGAGGAGGAGCAGATAGTGGATGAGGAACATGAGGAGGAGGGGGACGATGGCCGTTATGCGGCAGGGGGCGTGCAAGAGGATCTTGCCCTCGATGACTTCCCGGACTGAAAACCCAAAACACACTCGATTGAATGGAATATCCACTCCATTGAATGGGCACGGCTACATGTAGATCCCGTATGAGAAAGAGGAAAGAGCTCACCCATGTCGGCTATCACGTGCTACCCGTTGCCTCGCTGCAAAGGAGGCATGGGATGAGCGTTATGCAGCCTATACCTTTGTCATCTGCCCCGGTAAAACCTTCAATCACACCGCCACAGGAAAGGCGTGAAAGGCCCAAAGGGACCGCATCGTGGGGCTCCATTACGAGGAGAATTAGGTGGATTTGGCGTTGGAGAGGCAGCACATCAGATGTCGCACATTCAACATGAAGATGATGACAATCGCCGAGATGAATTGCGCCATATTGGGCCTTGCCCCCTTGAAAATGTCGTCCCCGACCTCGACGATGACAAGCAAGAATTGGATGAAGATGAAGTTGCCAGACCGTCACTGGCCATGCCTAGACAAAGAGTGGACTCGTCACATATGCAGGTGCCCCGTGCACTGCATTAACAGTTGTCGAGGTGAGGAGCAACTAATGGTTCTCCCAAGAAGTTAAAAGTCATCAATTTAATAAAAAAAAATAAGTGTCACTTGACTTTTCTACCCCTATGTGACCGTTTTGTAGTGCAATATTATCTCAAATTTGTGCTTTAGTCCCTCAAATTGAGTGTGGATTTTTTAGTTGATGCACTAAAAAATAGAACATAAAAAAAAGATATGGAGACTCTCGATCAACTAAATCTGGTCTTTTCAACACCCCTTTGGGTATCTCAAAAAGGAGAGCATGAACATGGGTAGACCGGTAAGAACAACATTGGTTAAAGTTAACCGTCCTCCATAAGACATGAGTTTACCCTTTTAACTACCGAGCTTCTTTTTAACTGGTTTTCAATTATTTTTCACTCCTTGCTGGTGAGTTTGCGGTGACGGATGTGTATCCCCAGGTACATAAACGGAAGAGCCCCCACCTCCGAAAAGACAAAGGATCGATTTCATATTCATAGCTTTCTCAAGATGGTTTCAGAAGTTCAAGTTTAACATAGATGGTTTCAACTTCAGTTGTCCTCAAATCAAGCACAGTAGTTCAGGTTTCAACATGGAACATTCATGTAGCTCAAACATGTTTCAGTGCAAATTTTTATGTTTTCTAATCGTGCATGATTGAAAAGGGCATTTTTTTACAATCTTGTATTTATTTTATTACTGGGTTCTTCAAATCCTACAGATCAAAGGGGCTCTTTGTTGGATGAATAGCAACTACATTGACAGAAGGGCCAAAGGCCAATACATATACATGTGTAGGGTAAAGTGCAAGAGACCCCTTATACAATGGGGATAAACCAAAAAGGGCTATACACATCTAACCCCCCCCCCCCTCAAACTCATGGTGGATCAACAACACTGAGTTTGGAGAGAAGAAAACTATGCTGCGCGCGAGTCTGAGCCTTCGTGAAGAAGTTTGCCAACTGTAACTCAGAGGGCACATAGTGAAGAGCGAGAGTCTGATCCTGCACAGCAGCACACACAAAGTGGGCATCCACACCGATGTGCTTGGTGAGCTCATGCTTCACCGGGTCACGTGCAATACTGATAGCGCCAGTACTATCTGACAATAAGGGAGTCGAGGTAGTAGCAGACACACCAAAATCCTCAAGTAGCCACCGTAACCAGATTACCTCAGCTGTCAGCATAGCCATGGCTCGCAACTCAGCCTCTGTACTCGAGCGAGAAACTGCAGTCTGTTTCTTGGTCTTCCAGGCAATAAGAGAGCCACCAAGAAATACACAATAAGCAGACAACGAGCGTCAATCAGAGGGATCACTAGCCCAGGTAGCATCAGAGCAGGCCTGGAGCTCAAGAGAGCTGGAGCAGGGAAAGAAAAGGCGCTGAGAGATCGTGCCACGAAGATATCGTAGAACACGGAGGAGATGACTGTAGTGGACAGAGGTGGGGGCTGAAACGAACTGACTCAGAATGTGAACGGGATAGGAGATGTCAGGACGCGTAACAGCAAGATAGATAAGACTGCCAACAAGGTGACGATAGCGAGTGGGATTAGGGAGAGGGTCACCATCAGAGGCACGAAGCTGAACGTTGAGCTCCATGGGAGTCACAACTGTGCGCTCATCACCGAGAGCAGCGCGAGCAAGAAGGTCCTGAATATATTTTTCTTGGGAGATGTAAAAGCCATCAGAGGTCGAGGAGATCTCAATCCCAAGAAAATAGCAAAGTGGACCAAGATCAGTCATGAGGAACTGGTCGCGAAGGCGAGCCTTAACAAAGGCAATGTAATCAGAGTCATCACCAGTGATGATCATGTCATCAACATAGAGAAGGAGAAGAGTCCGACCACGAGGAGACGTGTGAACAAACAACGCGGGAACATGATCACTGGGCAAGAAACCAGCGGCGGTCACCACAGAGGTGAAGCGCTCAAATCAGGCGCGAGGGGCCTGTTTGAGACCATATAGGGAGCGGCGAAGTCTACAGACCATACCATCAGGAGCATAGTACCCCGGTGGTGGCTGCATATAAACCTCCTCACGCAACTCGCCATTGAGAAAAGCGTTCTGAACATCAAGTTGAGAGATAGACCACTGACGAACAGAAGCCACAGCAAGAAGAGTGCGGACAGTGGTCATGTGGGCCACAGGCGCGAATGTCTCATCATAATCCCGCCCCTGCTCCTGCTGAAAACCACGGGCCACAAGACGAGCTTTGTAGCGCTCAAGAGAACCATCGGAGCGAGTCTTAAGCTTGTAGACCCACTTGCAGGTGATGGGACGGACACCGGAAGGGAGGGGAACCAGATCCCATGTGCCAGAGCGCTCAAGGGCAGCAAGCTCTTCGGCCATCGCAAGCTGCCATTCAGGCTGAGTCAGGGCAGTATAATAGGAGGTGGGCTCAGTCATAACAGAGAGACCGTACCGATCAGGGGAGTAGCGATCAGGCGGGGGGCGAGGCCGAGCACGGAGATTGTGAACCGGGGGAGGCATGAAAGGAGGTGCACAGAGGTGGAAGGCTCGTCAGAGGAGACATCCTGAGTACGAGATCGACGAGTATAGTGGAGAGAAAACGGTGAGAGAGGGCGACGGACTGGAGAGGATGGGGGAGAGGTGGAGGAGGAGGATGGAGAAGACGGGGTCGGTGGTGAATGAGAAGGAATGAGAGGTGCCGGAGGAAGATGTGACACATGAGGCACATAGCAGGGTGTATCGAGAAGGAGAAGGAAAGAAAGGCCGTTCACAGAGAAACTCGAAGAAGAAGAACGTGGGTAGTAAGAACGTGACTCGTCAAAAGTCACATCACGCGAGATGCGCAAGCGACGACCCACAGGATCCCAACATCGATAGCCCTTGTGCTCATCACTGTAGCCAAGGAAAACACACTCAACCGACTGAGCAGTCAGTTTGGTGCGTTCTCGGGGGGCAAGAAGAACATACCAGACGCATCCAAACATACGAAGAGCTGAGTAGTCAGGAGAGCGACCAGTGAGACACTCCATAGGAATGCCACCCTGCAGAGTCGTTGATGGCTGAATGTTGATGAGATAGGTGGATACGGAAACAGCCTCAGCCCAAAAGTGAGGGGGAAGGGAAGCAGCAATCATCAGCGCACGAGCCGTCTCAAGCAAATGACGATGCTTTCGCTCGGCAACGCCATTCTGAGCATGAGCACCAGGACAGGAGAACTGGGCAAGAGTACCCTGTTCCGCAAGAAAACCACGCAACAGCTGAGAGATATACTCTCCAGCAGAGTCAGCACGAAAAGTACGAATGGGCGTGGCAAACTGGGTGTGAACCATGGCAGCAAAACGTTTGTATATAGGGAGAACCTCGCTACGAGATTTCATGAAGTAGAGCCAAGTGTAGCGAGAGAAATCATCAATAAACAAAACATAGTAGCGATGACCACCTTCCGAATCAAAGGGAGCAGGACCCCAGACATCAGAATGAACTAAGTCAAAAGGACGCTGAGATACAGACTCACTAGTAGGATAAGGTAACTGAGTCTGTTTGCCAAGTCTGCAACCATTACAATGTAAGGAGACATCTCTAGATACAGACCCTAAGAGGCCCTGACAAACTAAGGAAGATAAGCGACAGCCACATATGTGACCAAGTCGATGATGCCACTGCTGGAAGGACGCAGACGAAGAGGCAGCAAGAGCATGAGAGCTGACAGAAGTGGTGGCAGCGGAAGGAACACAAATCCAGTCAACCTCCCAAAGGCCCTCTGACTCACGGCGTCGGGGGCCAGCACCAACCAAAGCCTTGGCGCGACGATCCTGAATGGAGCAAGAGTTGGTATCAAGAATGACACGACAACCAGAATCAGTGAGTTGGGCAGCGGAAAAAAGATTCATGGTAAGGCGAGGAACATGTGATACACTCGGAACAGAAAAAGATGGAGTGGAAAGAATACCATGACTAGCAACAGGAAGAGATGTGCCATCAGCAGTAAGAACATTGACAGGCGAATCAAGAGGTCGAAGAGAAGACAACGCGGAAGAATCAGAAGACATATGAAAGGAGGCTCCAGAATCCAGAACCCACGAAGATGTACCTGACTGTGTAGATGCCTGTGATGGTGAGGAGGAGGATGCAGTCGCAGCAGCAGCAGAGCCAGTCGACGAGGAGCCTGAGGAAGCAAGAAGACGCTTGAGGCGAACAATGTCCTGGTCAGTGAGTGACGGAGTCGAGGAAGACACAGGAGGCCCGCTGGAGGAGGAGCGCCTCTGGTCTCGCTTCTTCTGGCGACAATCAGACTCTGGGTGACCTGGCCGGGAGCAGTAACCACAGACGGTGTCACGGTGCGACGTGCCCTTCTCAGCATAAGTAGGACGGCTCACACACCCCCCCCCCCCACCCTGGAGGAGTAGGCAGGAGCGGCGAAACAGTAAGGCGAGCAGACGACAGAGGAGCCCGAGCAGCCAGCACAAACGGGACCACCAGCAAACCAGCAAAGCGAAGGCGAGTCTCCTCAGCATGAAGCTCGGCAAGCACCTCCGAGATAGGAACACGACCACGAGCACGCAAGTGAGCATGTCTGGGTTCAAACTCAGAGCGGAGATGAGATAAGAACTCATGAACCCTCTGAAACTCCAAGTCAGACCGCATAGTCTGACAGCAACGGCAAGTTCCACAAACAACTGTCCTCAGTGAGTCAAGCTGACGCCAAATGGCGGAGCACTGTGAATAGAACTCATCAACAGACGAGTCACCCTGCTGAAGAGCATGCTCCTGACGCACCACAGAGAGGTAGAGAGCATCGCCAGAGGGCTGATAGCGCTGACAAAGATAGGACCACATTGCTGCAACAGTGCTGAGACCCATGAACTCCGAAGCAAACTGAGGGAGAACACTCGCTGTGAGAACAACAACAGCTCGAGCATCATCATTGCACCACTGAGTGTAAACAGACAGATCATCCCGGTAGACAGAGAGAGCATTAGAATATGCAGATACCTGCTGATCATAAGCATCAACTGCATCATCATCAAGAGCCTTGGCTGCATCCCTATCAGCCTGAGAAGCATCATCAGCAAGCACCGGCGGTACCGGCGGCACAGGAGCAACCGGAGCAACAGGACAGGGCGGGCAGGATACCTCACCAGAGAGAACACCCCACAGCAGAAGGCCGCGCATATGGATACGCGTGAAACCCACAAACCCAGCATAGTTGGTGCCATCAAAGATCACCGAGCAACGAGGAACAGCCACATAGCCTGAAGATGACATACTGAGATATCCCTCTTCTTTTGCTTCCTTTTTTTTGCCTTTTTTTTGAGTCAACGGGCACAGGACGACCCAATCTGGATCGAGAGGAAAACGAGCCTCCGCTCGCGCGCCCGTACACACGCTCGCTCTGGCAGGCAAGGAGCAGCACATGCTTGCTCAGATTCGGCCAGGAAAAGAGAGAGCCGGCCGGCCGGACAGCAACTGGGGGCGCAGGAGACGGACGGAGGGGGACGGGGGCGGCCGGACGGACCTGAGGCACCGGGGGCAGCCGGACGGACCAGAGGAGGCCGGGGCGGCCGGACGGGGGTAGCAGCGAGGGAGACGGCCGGATCCGAGGAGGCCGCGACGGCGACCAAGCGGGCCGAAGGAGGCGGCGGCCGGATGAGCCTGGCTGCGGCGACGGCGACCGAGCAGGCCGACGAGGAAGGAGAGCAGCGGGATGGGCTGGTGGTGGCTGCAGCCAGAGACGGAGATGGCCGGAGAGAGCGGCGACCAGAGGAGATGGCCGGGGATGGCTGCGGCCTGAGACGGGCAGGCTAGGTTTGAAACACACGGAGTTGCATCGTGCGGGAGAAGGGGACTAGCCTGGCATCTGATACCATGTTGGATGAATGGCAACTACATTGACAGATGGACCAAAGGCCAATACATATACATGTGTAGGGTAAAGTGCAAGAGACCCCTTATACAATGGGGATAAACCGAAAAGGGCTATACACATCTAACACTCTTAACTATCTGGCGTGAAACCCAGATCTACTAGGCACAAGTTGCAAGCTGATCTAAATTAAGTAGACAATATATGTGATAAAACAACAACTATATCATAATTAAATTCATTTAAGAAGGATCAGAAACATCCATCATCACTGTTCATATGTGAATGGTAACAGACCTTGTAATATACAGTCTGAAGGACAAGAGAAAAACAGAGACATGAGGAATGGCTTGTCCCGGGAGTTTCTTATCATAATCCAAGTAACCCAAATTACAAATGATTTATGTGAGAAACAGAGGGGCATTACATCATAATTCATAGCTTCATTGATGACTATATCTCACACCTCTATATATATCATAACACCGCGGATCCCTAGCTTGCCAAGACCTTTGGAACCTGCACATTGTAATCAATCAAATTGCAAGCACAACCCTCAAAATAAAGGATAAATATTAGCCATGAGTTCTCCTGATAGCCGTGAGTTGAGAAAAAAGATGCACACCTGGCCTCAATGAACAAATGTATTCACCCATGTTTACATTTCTAGCACAATAACTGCAAAGAATGAAAATAACATACTGAGTTTCTTCAAAGGAATCAGTGCATAAAGAGATGTTCAGTGCATGATAACGTCATTTGTTCGGGATCAAAGCATGCAACTTACAGTCTGAATCAGTTTTGACCCATTTTGCGCCATCATCGTCTAGATCACGGAGTGCATCCTCAAGGCATTCGTTGATCTCTTGCTCATCTGGCTTCCAGTCCAAATGTCTCCTAGGTACGAGCGCCGAAGAATTTTGCGGATGTATTTTCTTCTGAAGTATTGCCTTGAGCAGCTGAAATGGGAAGAAAATCATATATTAGATACTACTCTCAAGAGTCAAGAGGTATAATTAACTACAAATTTACATAAGAATGTAAGTGTACCTTTTCCATTCTTGATTGAGGGAAAGAGCTCCTTGGATCTGGAACAGCAGAGGCAAAGCCACCCTTACGCATGAGTAGTTTGAGGAGCGAAGCAACTGATCTCGGCTTGAGTGTACTTGCTTTCTTCCCCAGTGAATCTTTTGCCTTACTTATGACGATCTTGTTCAACAGCTGGTCCCTGTGCTTCTCATTTATGCTCTCATCGACATTTTTGTGTGAAGCTACCTGGTCATCATGGTGCGGGTCATGAGTTTCCGCTTGGTCTTTGCTTGCTAGTATCATTGCAAACTCTTTCTGTATTTTGTCTACTTCCTCCTCTGTAAACTTGATGGCATCTTGCATGGACTGCCCATCCTCGGAAGCATCCTGCACTTGTGCTACCTCCTCTATCTGCTTATTTCCAAATGTCCCAATGGCAAGCAATGATTGGGGCCAATCGCTGAACTCGTCGTTGCGACAATCCGGCACTTTAGAACCTGCACATCAGAACTAAATTAAGTTGCTAGTTCCATGAAAAGATATAAAGGTATGGTCCTAAGTTCATACTAGCTTAAATTGGATGTCCGGACCATGGACCACTAAGTTTAAAATCTTAAACCCCAGCCGTTCTCATCAGCTTAACACTGGTTAGATATATGTTTTTGCCCATGCTTACTCCACATCCTGATGTTCTCTTTCCGTTTTCGTATGTAGGCAATCACTTGATCACATATATAATAGTTAAAGAATGCATCCATTCTCCAATATGAGCTCTGTTTGTTGGCAGGCTTAGTTGACAGCCTGACTTATGATAATACCAGTGGAACTTCAGACGGGATTAGTTGACTTCAGATCAATAGAACAAAACCATCCAAGGTCAGGATTCTACCCAGAATAAATGACATTATGTTTGTTGACAGGCTGAGAGTTGGGGCTGTAAAGTAATCATGACATTTTTTACATAAAGAACGACGAACACAAGAAAATCAAAGTATGCAGAAACAAAATATATTTGCTTTGTTTCCTCAAAAAAAAAAAGAATTTGCTTCCATTAGTTGAGACTTTGATTCATGCCGACTAGTTGTACGGAATAGGAGAGCACGAAACAGAGTTAGGGATAGAAAATAATGGAGAACAAGTCAGGGAATGTCACTAAACTAAGTACACTGGCATTATAGTCATCAAAGTTAGCTTCATCGCTAGACCATTACTAGATCTAAAGACCATCGGACTGCGGAAAATCAGAGATCCTTGAATCATTAAAAAAAAAAAAGACCAGCAGGGGGAGGGACAAGCAAAATTACTTCATCAATTTTATTTTATTTTGGGCCGAGGAAGCAAAAATAACTTTGATGACCGGAGCTAACCGACGCAGGTGAAACTTCGGAGCAAAGATGTAACCATTTTTCAAGGAGTAAAAGCAGAGAACAAAGATCACTGTCTTTTTCCTCATGTTTTCAAGCGATTAAAGGAAATGGTGGTCGTTCTTCTGGACTAGTCTATAGCACACAGTACTTATTTGGTGAACAAGAAAGCGGAAGTTCTTCCCAAGTGCACTCACGAGAAGGCCCGGAGGAACTGGCCGGGAAGCGGCTGGCCTCCTGCTTCCCGCTGATCTTGTTCGCCATCCAGCTGAAAATCTGCAAGAAAAACAGAGGTTGGTCACATTACCGTCTATAGCGCCACCACGCACGCAGAGGTTCCACCATCACCAGTCAACCACACATCCGCAACTTCTCAAGCACATGAAACCTACAGCAAAATAAAGATCGCATCGGTGGGCGATGGCATGAGCCTTTACCTTCATCTTCCTTGCTTAGGAATGGAGGTGGGGAGCGAGCGGCGAAGCCGATGCGGGTGCCGAGAATGCAAGAGGCAGAGCGATGAGGAGCTGATGACCGAGAGAGAGTGCGAGAGATGTAGGCGAGAGGCCTTGCACTTGAAGCGGTGGTGGTGGCCGCTGCTACTGGCGATGGAAGAAGCGGTGTCACACGGTGAGTGGCAGTGTGGAGCTACTACTAGTAGCTCGGCTTGCTTATTGGAGCGATTTGAAGGGGGTGGCGCAAGTCCCAAGGCTTTATAGCGTGGCTGATGAGGTGCTGCTAGCTAGCTAGCTATACATGCTTCATCTGGCATGTCACTTCCTGGCCTTATTTTTCTCCGAGATGTTGACATTCCCTTTTGGGAGGAGCATTATGAGGTGGCGCCAGCCAGCCAGCCAGACGTGGGTTTTTAGCAGCTCAAGAAAATCTCCCCCGTATCCGCTGGTCGATCGATATGTCTCCACAGAAATTTACAGTCGAAATGATCTGTGTGCCCACGCCACTAGCCTAACTGTACTCTCGTTTAAAAGAAAGTGTCAACTAACTGCAGTGTCTAAACTTGAAGACTGTCACCGGCCCAGCGTAAATGCACCATGACTCTAAGGTAATCAAGATATGACCGTATGAATCGTACCTAGAGCTAACATTGTGTGTGGTTCTATCTAGTTACTATTCAGCTTGAAGTACCATGACCACTATATTATCTCCATCCCCGGCGTTGTAAGATCTGGTGTTTTCTCGCAGGTCTTGTGTGCATTTCAGTACGAACATATACGCGGATGGTTCGCCGTAGATGGTAACCTCTGTGTTGAGCTAAAATAGCAAGTAGTATGCTCGATCCCGCTGTCTGGACTTTCCCAAGGTTTGATCATGCTGCGGCTTGCAAGTGCATTGCAAATTTAGCCAGCATCCAACATGATCCCATTTATATAGAGCCATACGTCCATACGTACTGCAGTTTGATATAAAATCACACGTCCTGCAATTTGCAAGCACGGCAATTGATGCGTGGAAACTTCGCCCCGGACTTTAGTTGAAACAAGGGGCGCATGGAGTTGTATGTGGTGAGGAGGAGAAATGCTCTTAAAACTATGGTGATGTTAATGGCCGCTCTTAAAACTATTATGACCTCAGCATGACTGAAAATAATTCAACAAAAATTCTAAATATTGACCAATGTTTTATGTGCTTGCCAAGTTTCATCAGGGAATGACATTCGTGAAAGTCGTGGCAAAAGAAATTGATGCTCCAAAACAAAAACATTTTGGAGTGCTGATTTTGGTTTTTGCCACAACTTCCACGAATGTCATCTGATGAAACTTGGCAATCCCTCATAACATTGGTCAATGTTTGCCACCAAAATAATTAGATTTTTTTAATTTTTCAGATTTTATTGTTCATGTTGAGATCATAAGAACTCAAACTAAAATGGGGACTTTCCAACACTTTTGCCATGAAGGCAAATGACATGTACATATAGGTGATGTTTTTCTGAATATTTTGATATCTTATTTGATTTTTTTTAAGTTAGTATAAATTTGTTATGAAGTTTTAAAGTGACGGTCAAACGGTCAAAGGGCAAAAGCATAAGAGGAGTGAAGTGGCTTGGGCAGACCCGAGAGTTTTTGAAAATTAGGGGTAAAATTGTCGAGTGAGACACAAACTAAGGACATAAAATTAATTATCCCATGTTGAATTGTTGGCCTAGCAGCCTTGTGCCTTTTTATGGGACTATCATCTGGCACTTTATTAATTCTAAACAATCGTTACATAACTGACAATATTTGCATAAATAGAACTAGAGCACTTTGTTAACTTCAAACAATCGTTGCATAACTGAGAATGTCTACATAAATAGAACTAGGGTTGTGTTTGGTAACCATTGAGGCAGGGAAATGGGAGCATGCACGAGGGAGTTTTTCTATAGGTACTAGGCATGGGAAGAAGTTTTCTACTCTCATTCCCTCTTGAAATAGGCTTTCAGCCCATTTTATAAATATTACAAGCAGTTCAAGCGCAGTAAAATAGAATAGTCTGCTGGGACAATAGCACAAACATGCCCAAGAAAAGCATAAAAGAAAAAACAACCACCAAGTGGTCGTAGTCTAGGGGGCCTGCTACGAGTCAAATCGGCGGGCGGCAACATGTATCGCATCCATCATGAGGCCCAGCCGATCGCGATCTTGCTATTTAGACATCGTGTGTCAGTGCTGCAAAAATGCAATGAATTTGAAGATTGAGTCTGAGGCTCACATAAGAAAGACCCATTCCCTTGTCTGGCATAAGCTGAGAATTAGACTGGAATGAAACTCAACACATGAATTAACAGGGTACCTAATGGGAAGAAATTGATGGAAATTGGCTCTCTCAACTCCCACTTCCTCCCCGCTTAAATTCTCATCTCCTCTAATCAATCACAAGACCTTTACTCTCCTGGGGAAGAACACCCCTTGGCAGCCCCCACGGCGCTCCTCCTGGGGCGACAAAGGAGGAGATTAACCCTAGCGCCACCGGCCCTTCTCGTCCCTCAAGTGCATGCGTCACGAGGATGGCAATGGTGGGGTGTGCTCCACGTGGTGCTCTTCGGCAGGCAGGCATCACTCCCTGAACATACGATGGGGTGTGTTGGAGGCTTCAGATCTGGCGTCCTTGAGCCTGTGATGCTCCGGCAGCCTCCGGGGCGGTGGCCGCTCCTGGATCCGCACAAGGGACGTCGTTGGTTGTGATGGTTCCCTCTAGAAGTAGGGCGGGTTCCCCAGGATCACCTTCTTGTTGTCGGCTTTGATCCACTTTTCTTGTGGGGGTGTTGCCCTGGCTAGCTTGGCTGGCCACGGTAGGTTTCCTTGGTGGCCAAATCGACAACTTTTCTACCGTCTCGGTGTCCTGGTTGTGGGGGAGTAGGGAAGTCGGGGCAGCGGCCCCGAATGAAGATGGCAGTGTTTTCCTTGCTACGGGTGGCAGTTAGAGTGCTTTGGTCAGCTCGCTCGGTCTGCTTCCGCGGCGAGGAGCTGGTGGTTGGAGTTCCCGATGTCATGGAGCCCCGTCAATTAGGCGTCTCTCGGAGGAGTCCAGCCATTGGGCGCTTTTTTCTTGCCTCTCACCAGACCTGGCCGTTGTGATGCCTACAGGCACCAGTTGTTGTGTGGAGGAGAGTGTTGGGTTCTCAGGTCTAGGGGAAGCCCTTGATTGTTGATGGCAGTCACGATGACGACGGCGTTGCGGGCATCGCTTTCCTTCATGAAGTTTTTGTTGAGGTCCCTTTCCCCAACCTCTACCCTTGTTTGGTTGAAAACCCTTGGTTCTGTTTCGGGCAACGCTCCAGCGCCATTCCTATCCCTAGAGGCCCCGTCCTTTTGAACCACTAGGAGGTCGAGTTGAGGTGATACCGGTGGCCGTTGAGAGCAGCTCTTTACTTGGATTGCATATTCTCTGCGGTGTTGTTGGTGAGCCTCGTGTCTTAATGTTTTCTATCTCTTGCTACCATGTACGCTAGAGGGTCATCGCCTTTGAGCCTTGTCAAGGGGGCATTGGGTTCCCCTCTATGGCTACTGTGGTGCTAGTCCAGTTCGTTCCGCGTGGGTTTGTTGATCTTCATGCGTCGTGTTTCCTTTATTGCCATGTCTTCGCTCAGCAGCATGCTTTCTGCCGTGAGGCAACGCAGTGGACAAGTGCCCGGTCTAGTCTAGAGCTCTCTTCGTTCAGTGGGCGGCCCGGTTAGACCCTCCATAGGCACCCTAGTTGCTCATCCGGGTTCTAGGGTGAACTTCTGTCTATTCCAACGGTGCGTCATCCTTCGAGCCAGGACGAGAGGCAGGGGTCCTCTTCGGCGATGGAAATGGATGAGTGAAGCTTAGGTGCACCTTCTTTAGTGGCCACGATCTTGTTCCAAGGGCGGCTGAGCCTCGGCCTAGCCTAGCGTCGTTCCTCGGTGTTGTTGGGTTGGTGGATGATGGCCTCAACGATGCTAGTCATGCTTTATTTATTTCTTTAGAGTTGTAGCTAGCTGTGGCTTGTGAGCTGTTTGTTTGCACTGTGTATCTATTTATTTTTCTTTTGATATATGTGTTGGTCAATGTGATTCTAGGCGGTCGATGACTTTCTTAATTCAAAGTCGGGTTCTTCTTAAATCTTCATTCGGAAAACTCTTACTCACCTCACCACTCAAATCTCATTAAAATCTAGCCAGCATCTAATATGCTCTGGTACATATAAAATCACACGCATGTACTGCAATTTGCGTGCTCACATTATTTCTGAATTTATTTTAGATTTTTTAGCGATAAGCGTTCAATGAAAAGAGACGTTCCTGTCGACTACGAGGTGCGTGTGATAACTTCATCGATCTTAAGATGATATGCTGACCCAGTCTTTCGAAGATGCTCATAGAGATAGGGCCTGCGTGTGTGTTCATGTAGATAGGTGTATGCGCGTATATATGAGCTCATACGTCTATACTGTGTTCTCATTTTATTTTATTTTGCATGCACACCAAGTGATAACTGTATTTGGCGCCGTTACGTAGCCCAGCTCTTTCAACCGGGAAAAAGAAGAGGTAGCGTTCTTCTCACTTAGCCATCGAGATTTTGCGCCGGCCGGGATCCAAAAAGAATTCAAATCCCTTGCGAACTCACTCCAGTTCGTCTCCTAAAAAGCAGCTATACGGGTGCTAGGCCAAGTTGCGAGCTGAAAACTAGCCCAAATGGTAGCCGCTCGGATCCCAACCCAGAGTGGGCACCAAGTGTCACGACCGCGCCGCGACGGATCCCATCGCACCTGGTCGGACCCGACGCGTGTGCCCAGAACCATGCGCTTACCCTCTTTAATCCCCGCAATTAGCTTGCAGTGGAGTTCTAACCTTCTTGGTTTGCCCACGCACGAGCTCGCTAACACCGATGCTAATCACGTCTCAGTGCCTTAATCACGCCCCCACTTGCTGGCCAAGAGGATCCTGGATCTTATTAAATACGTACGTACATGCCCCTATTTCCCAAAACATTGACAAGTCTTCTGCAAAACCCTTGGCTCTCTTTCGTGGTTCCTTTCCTCGCCGTCGTCGGTGGAAGTGCTCCTCCCTTTCGTGGTTCCTTCCCTCTGTCATCCACTCGTGGAACGACGAGGCTGAACTCTTTTTTGGCAACCGCCTCACTTGGTTGTGGCGCGACGGTGACCTGGGCCGTGTGAGCAACTTCTCGTGTGCACAATTTCAGTGTTAACGAGCTTGATCTTCTTCCGTTGAGTAAAGGAATAGGCCTTATACAATGGAAAGTGCTTAGGCAGGTGCTTACTAAAATAAATCAAGTTTTTTTAAGTAACAGTGCTTATCTACAAGAGGGATGTCTAATTAAGCATCCACCATCTATAAATAAGCATCGAAGCTTCAAGAAAAATGATTTATTTTTTTAAGCACCTCCTAAGCATCCTAGATTTCACAAGGCCTTAGAGTTGCCATTGACGCTCTCATTTTGCTTCTAGAACCCTTGCTTGACCTTCGGACATACTGTAGGTTGTACCATGCACCTATATGCTTAATTTGAATTCTTTTTTTAAGGTGATGCCTTTTTTGTGTGTGGAAAGGACCCAGAATTAAGAGAAACATCGAACAACACAAAGCACCTCAACAAAAATGAAAATTATAACGAAATCCTTGAGATGCCCGTCGTCTTCAACCTCCGTACCGTGTCAACGGCGCGCCGTCGCTGTGGCTCCTCCCTGAGCCAGCCCGATGTTGTTGGTTTTTACAATAATAAATTGTGGTGTTTCACAGAGAAACCAATTGTCGTAAAGCTGGTAGTATTTCGCCTATGTTGGCCTGAGAGTGGATTTGTTCTGAACATGCGTCGATATGAATGCATGAGATCATTTATTGAGTTACGGATAAATCACAATTTAAGTTATTTTACATTCTTTTACGAATAGTTATTTTACAGTTAGTAATGATCCAAGTTGATCTCAAAAAAAGAATCCAGGTTACTTAACTAGGTGTCAAAACTATTGAGTCATAGTGAGCATAGACTCTAAAAAAATTTCGAGAAAATTTTCAATCTATTCATCTTCAATCATGACAATACAACGAACATCGAAAATAATAAAAATTACATCCAGATCCATAGACCATCTAGCGACGAATACAAGCACTGAAACGAGCCGAAGCGGCGCCGCCGTCATCACCCCTCCCTCGCCGGAGCTGGGCAAAACTTGTTGTAGTAGAGGAAGTCGTCATGCTAAGGTCCCATAGGACCAGCGCATCAGAACAGCAACCACCGCCGATGAAGAGTAGCGTATATTAGAAGGATCCAACCTGAAGAAACACAAATGTAGACGAATTACGACCAGATCCGAGCAAATCCACCAACGATAGATCCGCCGGAGACACACCTCCACACGCCCACTGACGATGCTAGACACACCACTAAAACGGGGACTAGGCGGGGAGAACTTTATTCCATCTTTATGGAGCCGCCACCGTCTCGTCTTCCTGAGCAGAACACAAACCCTAACAAAAGTTGAAGAAACATCTAAATATGGAGCCCGCCAACAAGGACTCTAAATGACTTTATATTTTTACCTAAATATACATATATGTGTCCCTACTAGTTCTTTATATACGATCGAAAAATAAGTTTTTTATCCTTTTTAGGGAAGTTAGAGTTTTTCAATATTTCATTCCGCTTTTTTAGTTTTCCAACAATACTGGATGCACATTTGAAATTTCCATTAATGGTTTCATATCATATGTGTCTTTCTTATGCTGCCCTCAGCAATGAAAATTTGTGTGAATCTGTCTTACTTCGTTTGTAAGTCAATGTACTTTCCTGATTGGTCAACCCTCCGAGCTTTTGGAAAATTCCTTTCGCCCACTACATTCTACTAGTATGCATGCACGCGCAAAGCGCGTCTTTACATTGCAGAGTGATTTTGGTGAAAATAAGTCATGGAAATGATGAAGAAATGAAACAAATGTCCATTGTGCATATACTCAGAATTAGCATAAGAAAGCTACTCCTGTTCTTACGCAATCACTATCACATCAATATGTAATTTGCACAAAATTGGGATACCTATTGCGGAAAATACATAGATGAACCCGCTTCGAAAAACACATTTCTAAATGACAAAAAAATTCTGAAAAAAGTGCATATAGCTCACTTAGGAAAACACATTATGAAAAAAGTACATATGAACCCATTTCGAAAAACACATTTTGAAATGACAAATTTCTGAAAAAAAGTTGCACGCATTCATCTCCCACCATGTTCTATGTGCGAATAGAAAGTTTCACGGAAGAATTAGAAGCACTAAAATTTATCTTTTATACGGAGGCAAAATAAAAAGGAAATTATTTATAAAATTTTATTTTCCCGCACATATTTCACAAAGATGTACGCGTGATTTTGTGTGTGTATCTTTTAAAATTATCAAACATCTTTAAAATTTATTTTTAGAAAGGGTTCATATATACCTAGGATTAGGTAGTGCCTACCCTACCTATTGCTATATTTCACGTGGCGTTTACTGCAGCTTCGAGCCAGAATGCGGCAGTGAGGCCATGTATCTCTACTCCGTGTGTGAATATGGCACGGTGACTACTTGCTCCACAAACTGACATGCAGTGGGGTTTATTCGGCGCTAAACCATCGATGTTTCTGGAACACACCCACATAACACTGAACATTGTACCAGCGAATCCCTGCACTATAAGCCGTCGGATGGAACCCAATGAACGGCCAGGAATGCATTTTAATGTGTGAATTCAAACATGCGAAACGCGTACACTATATAGAAGTATAGATATAGATACGCTGCGGGTACGGTACGTACATTTGGATATGCGCTCACTTCCGCTCAGCATGACTAGAAGATTCATGATTTTCAAGCTCCAAGATACTCCTTCCGTTGCAAAATAGATGACTCAACTTTATATTAAGTATAATACAAAACTAAAACAAGATTGGGTCATTTATTTTGAAACGGAGGGAGTACATAGCAAGCACATGATGTAAGGCGCAAAAAAAAAAGAGAAGCAAACACCTGCTGCAGTGAGTTAGTAGCGTTGAAGATTCTTCTCTCCGCAGAGAATTTTCTGGCAACCCGCACAGTACTTCTGTGCACATACTTAGTGGTACTATATAATTGCACAGTAGAAGTAGATTATTGCAATTTGCAAGCATGCATGCAACTAGCCGGCAGGTAGCGGGCGTTGAAGATTCTTCCTTCTCCGGTGAGAATTCCTTAGCAACCAGCCCGCACACTGTTGTGTACAGAAGTACTTCTACTTCCGTTCATTCAACAGCAGCCACGGCGCCCACAGACCCGCGATGCATCTTTGGGGTTTTTTGGTTAGGTCTTGCATTTTCACACTCTGTTACATATTTTTGCCAAGCTTTTTTATGATAGTTTATCAAAATGGTAGTCATAAATTGGCAGGCCTAAAAAACCTTGCCACACTTTTTGTATGTATCTAATGTGAGGCCCTAGTCTAATTTGCCTAAGATATGACTTGAACCAAACACTCATTTAAATTGGTCAATTTTGCCTAACTTTAGGTATGACAACCTTTGGCAAAATTAGTCACAAACCAAATGGCCCTGTACCTGCGCCTGAGGCATCACCGTCCTGGTGACAGACTGACAGTACACTGCACATTCGTTCGGTTCGGTTCAGTTCCCTACTATATCTACCCTTATCGCTCTCCTGCTCATCGACTTGGATCGTCTCGATCTTCATCCCTGCACTGGCACTGGACAAGGGCGTGCGCGCGTGCAAGCTCGACAACGAACAGCTCTGCTGGAACGTGTTGAGAGAGACGATGCCTGCGGACGTCGCTTTTGCGTGTGCGGTTTGCAGATGATCTGTCGGGAGAAGCTTCCGGGCGGGCGCACGAGACGAGAGCTACCCGCTTGATGCATGGGCTACTGTCCAGTGGATCGCAGACAAGATTCCTAGACTGATGAAGCATGCAGATCGATCGATCACAGCTAGGGCTACAGATCTATGATCCACCGGTATGATCTTTCTGGTGAGCTCCGCACTGTCGCTCGACGGGCATACTATCTATTTAGCCAGTCTCTGTAGTGTTTGATATTTGAGTGCGGCGTTTCGGTGCCCGGGTGCATCTGCACCCGTTCAAAAACAAATTCGTAAAAAATTCAGAAAAATTCAAAAAAATCCGAAAAAAATTGAGGTGGTGGACAATTTGATGCGTGAGGTGCGCCCCAATTTTCAAAACATTTGGACTTATGTGCAGCTCTCAGCAAAAAAGACAAACCAGACCAAAACAGTATATGAACAGTACACATTTTTACAGACCTCCGATTTGTCTTTTTTGCTGAGAGTTGCACATAAGTCCAAATGTTTTGAAAATTGGGGTGCACCTCTCGCATCAAATTGTCCACCACACCAAATTTTTTTGGAATTTTTTGAAATTTTTAAGTATTTATTTTGATTTTTTTGGTGAGCGCAAGTGCAGATGAGCTCGGGCTCAGATTTGGATTTTCGGATATTTCCTCTATGCAACAATAATATCTTACCACGCCTTTCATTTCTTTCACAAAGAAGGTTGCACCCTCGATCTCTGCATGGGTCAATGTATGCGGCTATTTTATTATAAAGTTTTTTAAGAAATTGTGTTGAGTATATGATTATTAGAAAGTATAGAGTTTGGTCCTCTCTTACCTTGTACTTTAAGTTGGTCATTGTATTCCTATATATATGCCCACAAGATTCAAGCAATACAATCAGCTATTCCATCAATCCCTCTTTATCCCTTCTAACATGGTATCAGCCTAACCGATCCAACGCTAGCCGCTGCCCGCCGCTTCCACCCGCGCGCCGCCCCCAGGGCGGTCGGTCTCCATGACCGCCGTCGGGGCCTGCGCTGCCCGTACCCAGAGTTCGTCTGTCGGTCATGTTGACCGGCTACCCTAGCCCTTACTCCGAGTTTTTCTCTCTTCCGCCGGTCATCTTGATCGACGTTGGTCTTCCGATCTAAGATTGGTTTGCATCGCCCACCGTCGCTGTCAACACCCGTGCGCCTCTACTCCAACACCGGCGCGACCAGCCGGCTCCTTCACCGACCTGATGGCCTTGCGCGACAGGCGGCCCCTCGCAGCCAACGTCCAGGCATCTGCCCGCCGGTCGCCCTGCTCCGACCGGGACCTCATCATCGCCACCCGCCTCTGCCGCATCTGCACGGCGACCTTGTGGTCTGCCTCGCCGTCCTCGTCCCCGGTTGCGTCAGGCTCGTCGACTGCTTCGAGCTTGAGCGTCGCTGCTCCGTTGGTCGCTTGGGTCTCGCTGCCCGGGCGCCGGCGCTGCTTCGGCAACCCGGGTGCTGGTGCTGACGCGCTCGTCCGCACATCATCCCACACCGTCCGTCGGCGGCGGCTTCATCTCGGACTCCGCCGCCACCCCGCCTCCATCGAGCGGCGTCCCCGATCTCGTGTGCGATCGGCTCGATCACCCGCTCACCGCCGCGATCCGCCTCATCTATGTCTTGCAACCGACCTGGCCCGTCGGTTGCGCGTGCCTTTGTAGGAGTACATTGCGCCTCTACATCGATCGAGTAGCAAACATGCAAGCCAAAAATAAGAGTCAAGCCGCTCCCGCGACCACCCAGGCGACCCACGGCCAAAATCCCCGGCGGCCACTCCGGCGCCGTCGACCAGCAACCTCCTCCCTGTCGCGTTGCCGCTCCATCACCCCCTCCTCCGCTGCAGTTCGAGCTCCTCTGGGTCCCCCCCCCCCCCCCGCTGCTAAGGTGCCGGTCTCCGTGGATCTGGATCTGGATCGCGCCTGGGAGACCCCCCCCCCTCCACCGCCGCCGGGGAGGCCAGCTTAGGCCATTGGCGAGGTGGAGATGGTGCTGGAGACGCCTCCAAGCCAGTTGTGCGGTGGCTGCGCGCCGCCGCTGAGTGGTTGGCTCGACTGCTTCAAGGCTAGGGAGGGCTCTGCCCGCGGCGAGTCTGTCCATTCTTCTGCGTCGAGCGGGGAGAGGCATGCCCCACGGCAGCTTGTCCGGTCCCGTGGCCATCGCCACCAGGCTACTGCACCCCTCCGCCTTCCCCGCCCATCAGGCAGCGCACTGGCATCCCAGACTGGCTGCTTAACCGGTGCTTTCACTGCCTCCTACCTCGACACCGAGCTCGCCACTTCAAGAACCCATAACCTGTCGTCGGTGTTTCCTCTCTGGTCACAGCGCTAGGGAGTGCACCAACAGGCCAGCTCCACACCGCCGGCCAGGATTCTGCTCCGGGCACTCCAGGCCTGCCGTTTGTGCGCCTGCCAGTCCCTCGCGGACGCCGCCTGCTCCCCCTACCCGTGCCTCCACGACGCCTCCGCCTGGCCGTGCAATGGCCTGGAACGGCGACCACGGGTTGCGTCCCGCCGTGGGGTCCGCAGTGCTCCATGCGACCCCTGCCACGCGACAAGAGGCGCTTGTGCTGGCCACCAATGCTCTCGTTACGTGGTTCGACAAGGAGTTGAGAGCCACGAAGGAAGTGATTGCCGCCACGTTCAACAAGCTCACCGGGGCGCTCCACGCCGAGCGAGAGCGCATCTGCCACCCGGCTGCGACGCCTAGGGACGGCCGGGACGATGATGACGATCGTTGCTATCACGAAGACCCTGGCCATCAGGGACAGGACGACTCGAGGAGCAACAAGGGAGGGGGCGATGGGGTGCGCCGTAGCCCATCTCGAGCGCCAAAGAACAGTGCCCGTGACCAGGACCGTGGCCACGACCAAGGCGGCCGCGATGTGTATCGTCTCCGCGATGGGCGCGACATGGTGCAGCAGGATGCTATGCCGCAGCTGCTGCTTCGCGGCTCTGGATCAAACAGTGCTGCAGCGACCCACGAGGTGGAACAGCAGGTGCTGGCTCCTGTGCCTGCGGCTGATGTCCTGGCTCCTGCCGATGCGAGGGGGCGCAACCCGTTGCGTCAGCGCTCTCCCAGGGTTGGGCGTCATCGGTCCATGGATGGCCTCAATCTGCAGCCGCCGCTCTCTCCAACCTCGGTGCTAAACGCATCGCTCCGTTCCAAGCGGGACTCAACCAGGGCATCTCTTCACGTGCTCGTTTCGGGCTGCCCGGACCTGATCGACTTCTGCTCTCCAAACGCCATGTTGCGCCCGCTCAACACACCCTCTCCGTCGAGGCCGCCTGGCTTCGAGGCGTCACCCACGCCTCCCCTGCTCTACTCTGGACAACCTCGACGCACTCCCTCGCCACCACGCGTCAGACAAAGCGCCGCTGTGCAAAAGATCCTTGAGGAGTTGCAGGAGCTCTTTGTGCCTTCCCAAGAGCCGCTGCTGCCTTCCCCTCTGCCCGTCAGACCGTCGACTCGCCTCAAGACTCTAGCGGGGATGGCCTTCTGCAACAAAGGAGGCGGCATCTCACTCAGGCGCTCTAGTGCGCGACTAAGGGCAGATAGGCAGGCTCCGGTAGCCAAGAGAGCTGAGGCCCTCGTCTGCCGTTGCCTGAGCATTGTACAGAATGGTGAGGATATCACCGTGCAAGCTATGGACAACTTTGCCAAGAAATTCAAAGATCGTCTTCCTGATGACGTGATTGGAGCTATGAGGGCCCTATTCAAGCTGGATGATGACCTTATCTGTGCGGCCGAAGCTGGGCTCATAGCTCATGGTGGCCCCAATGCGCTCGATCACGTTGATGAGGCTACTGCCTGATGTCTGCTGCTGTCTTTGGGCTTTAGTTTCTCATGTTAGTGATAAAAACAAGGGGCGTTGGTCGAGCTTGCCTCCAGGTTGCATCTGTTCTTTGGTATGGCCTACTCAACAAGTCTCTTGGTGCTACGTTGATGTTTGCTGCTAGTTTAGCTGCTACAACAACAGTTCTTCCTTGTCATTGGTTAGCTGAGGTTGTACATCCATGTACCTGCTGTTGCATATCTTTGGCCGCTTTGCCGTGTACTAGGGAGTATGTGTGTCAAAATGAGTGAACAACCTGTCAACTTTCTCAGTTGGAATGTTAGAGGGCTTAATTGCCCGGATCGACGCGCAACCGTCAATGAAACCATAGCCGCATCCTCCTGCCATATTGTTTGTTTGCAAGAAACAAAGCTGGAGCTTGTCGATCAGTTCACCGCCTCATTCCTTGGAGGGGCCAGACTTAGGAATTTTGCGAGGCCGGCCAGCGGCACGAGAGGAGGGATACTTATGCTTTGGGACGATCGAGTCGTCGATGTCACTGACATCACTACCACCACCTTCTGCCTTTCGGCTATGGTCCGAGTCAGGGCCTCCGGCTCCCGGTTCAAAATTATGTCCGTCTACGGGCCGACCCTCTCGTCCCTCAAAGAGGCATTCTTCACCGACCTCGCAAGCCAAAAACCACCCAGTGGGGAGTTATGGCTGGCTCTGGGTGATTTTAACCAGATTTACCGCGCCCGAGACAAGAACAAGCGCAACGTCAATAGGAGGAGGATAAATCGTTTCCGCTCCATGCTCCACGAGTGTGACCTCAAGGAGATCCACCTCCAGAACAGGCGGTTCACTTGGAGCAACAAGAGAAATAGCCCAACCCTATGCAAGCTCGATTCCTTCTTCTGTAACACCGAGTGGGACCTGCAGTTCAGTACACACATCTTGCATGCTCTGTCATCTTCGCTCTCAGACCATTGCCCTCTTCTTATTGCGGATGACAGGGGGGCTCGCAGGCCTCGCTCATTCAAATTTGAGAATTTTTGGACTTCTCTTCCGGGGTTTAGCGATGTGGTTGCTAATGCATGGAATGAGCACACTCATCATGCCGACCCCTTTCGGATATTGCACCACAAGCTTCAACACACTGGCGCCAAACTCTTGAGATGGAGTAAGGGCCTATTCTCAAAGGCCAAGATCATGCATCATTCTGCCTTGCTAGTTATTCTTCACCTGGACATGGCTCAATACTCAAGGCACCTCTCCGTTGAGGAGCCGGAGCTCCACTCTAGGATTAAGCGGAGAGTCATTGCCTTGGCAGTTCTTGAGAGGGCGAGAAAAAAGCAATGTGCTAGGATTTCCAACCTCAAAGAGGGGGATGCAAACACCAAATTTTTCCACCGCCTGGTGAACGCTAGAAGACGCAAGAACCACATACACCGTATCAAGCACAACGGTGGATGGGTCACTCTCAAAAGGAGGCTATTGTCCACGACTATTTCTCCTCGACCATGGGAAAAGGCTCCACGGCGACCACAGACTTCAACTGGGAGGGGTTGGACATTGAGGCTCGTGATGATTTGGGCAACCTCGCGGATCCTTTCTCCGAGGAGGAGGTGCGCGAAGCCATCAACCAGATGCCTGGTGACAAGGCGCCCGGCCCGGATGGCTTCACCGGGCTTTTCTTCAAGAGTTGTTGGGCCATCATCAGGCATGATATTATGAAGTCCATCTTTTGCTTCGGTAACCTCCGCACGGCCAACCTTCATTGGGTCAACTCCGCCAACATTATACTGCTCCCAAAGAAAGATGGAGCTGAAGAAATCTCCGACTACCGTCCAATTAGTCTGATTCATGCTATTCCCAAGATCATTGCAAAGGTCCTTGCCATCCGTCTTAGCCACCACATGCTCCACCTTGTCTCCAACGCGCAGAGTGCTTTCATCAAGACAAGAAGCATCCATGACAATTTCATGTATGTGAGGAATCTTGCGCGGAGGCTCCACAAGTGCAAAACCCCTTTGCTTCTCTTCAAGTTGGACATTCGGAAGGCATTTGATTCAGTCAAGTGGGAGTATATCATTGACCTCCTCCGCCGTAGGGGGTTCCCGAGCATTTTTAGAAATTGGATCACCGCCCTACTTTGCTCCTCTTCCTCGCGGATTCTTCTGAACGGCGTCGCTGGCAGCCCCATCATCCATGGCCAGGGTCTTCGGTAGGGGGACCATATATCCCCCTTGCTATTTGTGATCGCGATCGACCCACTCCAAAGAATTCTAGAGATGGCGGCAACTAGAGGGCTATTTCATAAAATGCATGGCCGTGGGGTTCTTTTACGAACCTCCCTTTATGCGGACGACGCGGCGGTCTTCATGGCACCCATCAAGCGCGATATTGACCACCTCTCCAACATCCTTCGTCTTTTTGGCGATGTCACCGGTCTAGCCACCAACTTTCACAAGAGCTCGGTCATCCCAATCCGTTGTGGGCACATCAACCTGTCGGACATCCTTCAAAACCTTCCGGCGGTGCACGGATCCTTCCTCATGAAATACTTAGGCCTCCCGCTCTCTGTGTGGCGGCTCAGGAAGGTGGACTTTCAGTTCTTGGAGGATAAGGCGGCGGCAAAGTTGGTCCCTTGGGACGGGCAAAACATCACGTCTATGGGACGCACCGCCTTGGTCAAGTCGGTGCTTGCCTCCCAAGCCATATACTTCATCACTACGCTCGTCGTCCCCACAAGCACCCTCAAAAATCTCAACAAGCTTGAGCGAGCGTTCCTTTGGGAGGGAACAGACAAGACCACCGGGGCCAAATGCAAGGTTAATTGGGACACCGTTTGCCGCCCAATTGCCAATGGGGGTCTTGGAGTGCTAAACACGGAGAAATTTGCTAGGGCACTGAGGATTCGTTGGATTTGGTTTGAGTGGAAGGAGCCAACTAAGATGTGGGTTGGCATGGGCAACCCGTGCGATAACGCAGACTACAACTTCTTCTATGCCTCCTCAACTATAATCGTGGGAAATGGCGCACGCACCCCCTTTTGGGACTCTCCGTGGGTGCACAACCGCAAACCCATGGATTTGGCCCCTCTCATCTACGCGGCGTCAACGAGGAAGAATTGGAAGGTGTGGGAAGCACTAAAGGATGGCGCTTGGGTTAAAAAGATCAAGATGACGTCCGATTTTTCTATAGAGCACTTCAGACAATTTCTCGAGCTTTGGGCCACCATCCGGGATTTTCACCTACAGGAGGATATTGACGATGACATTGTTTGGAAGCATTCTACTAGTGGCCTCTACACGGCGGAGTCCGCCTACAAAGCACAATTTCTCGGCCTCATTCGCTCTCCCTTGGAGCATGTAGTGTGGAAAATCTGGGCTCCACCCAAGGTCAAGTTCTTTGCTTGGCTGGCCATCCAAAATAGAGTCTGGACTGCAGATCGATTGGCCAAGCGCGGTTGGCCTAACTGTGGCTCATGCCCCTTATGCATGCATGAGAATGAATCGGTTGACCATCTCTTCTTCAAATGTCGTTTCACCATTCGCCTATGGGGCTTGGTCAAGGCGTGGCTGCAACTCATTCACATTGACACCTCTACTTGGCCCCTGAGGCATTCCACCTTAGACTGGTGGCTTGGGTTGACTGATGCTTCCGTCCCCAACCGGAAGGCCATGGCCTCGCTCACCATGCTCACTACATGGACGATCTGGAACGAGCGAAACGCTCGTGTATTCCGCAATATGGCCGATCCGCCTACGGTTCTTCTCGACAACATCAAAAGGGAGGCATCATTTTGGGTCGCCACCGGAGCTAAGAAGCTAGGGTCCATCATGCCGGGAGAGTGATTCTTCCGTGTATTGTTAAGGGGTGTTTGTAACACAAACTCTATTCTCTCTTAATTAATATACGTGGCAAATCTTTTGCCCGTTTTTTTTAAAAAAAATGAGTCGAGTTGTTTGTTTCATCGTCGTCACAAACATAAATTTTTACTACCACTCCAAATGATACTTGGCCAACAGAACCCCTTTACATATGCATCAATCAAAAACCTTGATCGTAAGTGGACTTTCAGCATCCAGATGCTATCTCCCGATCTTTCTGGGCACTTCGATCGCCGGTAATATCAGCAATGCCATCCAGATAATATAACCACCTCGGCACTCACTATAGCTACTGCCGATGCAAGCAAAGGAGCCAATGAGTAACAGCCTAGTACGTACAAACGATAGTGTGCTGTGCTCCGATCCCAAAGGACCATGTAGCGATCTCGTGGCACACGACGACGTGATACGATAATATAGGAAATGTGCTTGGCCACGGGCGTTTCCTGGATCGGGGTGGGCGATCGATACAGGGAAGAACAGCTAGCTTTTACCCCATGTGATGCGTGCAATTTGCCGGGCTTAACGACGAAGTGATGTCCTTTTGAGACGCATGATCGAGCAGCAGCGCCGGCTTATTTTCCGCCCCGCGTGCCTCAAACACGAGAAACATCCAGATAGATCAGTTTGTTAATTCAGGACTACCTCGAGTAGCCCACGCGCAGTAGTGTAGACTATCCTGAAACGGAAGCCTATGAGGGGTCGTGGATGTCAACGATCCATGGACCATGCGAGATCGGGAAGTTTTGCTCTACCGGGATGTACGTAAGTGGTAGGGCTACAGGAAGCTGATCGATGCACCAACTGATGGTCCCCTGAGAGATCTAGCTAGCTAGCTAGCTAGGCTGGCTATTTGTAGCAACTGACAGCGCTTAGTGAAAACTTTGGTACGGAGTAGTGCATCTAGCTTGCTTGTGTCTCAAATTCTCAACGGTGTGCGGGATTTGGTGGTCCTGTTAGAATGTTCTCCACTGACAGCATTTAGTATGACCGATGATTTGATAAAGAAGCACTTCTGAACTTGTATTTTATTTTTGCCACGACTTCCACGAATGTCATTTCGTGCTGAAATTTTGCATGCATACAAAACATTTGTCAAACTTTACCACAAGAAAAATTCAGAGTTTCTGAATTTGTTTACTATTTTTTCAATTTTACTGTTCATCAGGGTGCATTTGAGCTCGACAGCCGATACTCCACATCGACTTTTCTTCTTCTTCTTTTATTGGAAGGAACATGGTTTTTCTCTTGCTTGTACCATTCTGCCCATCGCGCATGGGTTATGATGATTTCACGAAGAAAGAAGACTTCATGAAGAACACTGAAAATTGATTAAAAACAACATGAAAACAAGCATTAATTCAATAAATGCATGTGCAAACCACACTAGTTCGAAAAGTTGCCATTTTACTGAAGTCACTGCAAAAGGCACTCCAACTATTGGATACATGTCATACACATCCTCAATGGTCATGATGGATTACATCGTTATAGCCAATACGTGACATGTCTTTTCATCTGCATCTACGCAATGACCAAAATACCCTTTGTCCTATAGCCACGAAATGATGGTCATGCCATTTGAATGTGGTTCGATCGAGCCACATACAAACTTCACGATATGTCGATGCAGGGGGCACCACCGGATTGTAGCAACTATTACACCACGTCTTCAAGGCGAGGTGGCGGCATGATGTATGGTCACACCCTGAAAGTGTGGAACCGGTTGCTCTCGACGCCTCAAGTTCTCAACCAGGTCACCCATATTTTGTCGTGGACATCGAACACAAGCCACACAAGGGCAATGCCAATGATTCGACAAATCTGCATCCAAGAAAGGGCCAATGTTGAAGGGACTAGAATAGGGATGGGATATGTTACGTTGGCAGAGAGACGACAACATGACAGAAATATCGGATGATGGAGGATGATGAACCAAGGAGACTGTAATTTAACGATGACAACAGAGCTAAAAGGCATCATTGGTACACCGGCCGACCAGTAGTGCAGCCCATGGTTTGCATTTCTGTTTCTTATTTAAATGGGTTTGCTTGTCACCTTTTTCTTTGTCTTTTTCATCAATTTTATTTTATGTGTTTTTAGAAAATACATTAACATTTATTGGAGTACGCAAAAAATTAATTTGTTAGTCAAATACCTATTTTATCATGACTATTTAATTTTCTCAATATCTGAATAGTTTTTCTCATTTATGACATTTTTGAAACCTATATAAAACAAAAACACATGCTTCTCATTTTTATAAAATAAATTTATATGAAATGGGCCGTGCTAGTGGCTGGCTGTAAATATACCTTGTTGTACTGAAAACATTCATATAATTTTAAAAAGTGTTTACGCATTTGAAAAACTATTAGTGTAGTTCTAAACAATGTTCACCATTTAAAAAAATGTTTGCCATATATTAAAAACATTTTCATCATGATTAAAAAATATCATGTATTAAAAATGTTTGTCATATGTTCTATATAAGTGTTCACACATTTTAAACTGTTAAACCCCCAAAAAATTAGGGAAAACTTTGTTTTTGCCACTCTAGTTTTTGCCAACTTTGCTTATGCCACTCTAGAATTTGGCATCTCACTTTTGCCACTCTTACCTTACATCACAAATGCCATTTCGTGGCAAAAACGATAATTTTTCATTTCACTTTTGCCACTCTTAGGTTTTGACATGTATCACAATATCCACTCTAAAAATTTTGCTTTTGCCACGGAATGGCAAAAGTGATATATTGTCAAAAGCTAACAGTGGCAAAAGTGAAATGTCAAATTCTAGAGTGGCATAAGCAAAGTTGGCAAAAACTAGATTGGCAAAAACAAAGTTTTCCCAAAAAATTAAGTAGAAAAGAAACAATGTTCACCGTGTATGTTGGAATTACTCAACGAGTCATGTTTTTCCTGAAATATTTGCGTAAATGGTAAAAATTGTCCCCGCATTAAAAAATACTCGATTATACCCCGACGTGTTGCGGGAATTGTTGCTATATGTTCGATAAAGTTGGAACATGAGTAGTTTATTATCGTATAGACGTAGGATATTTATCGGAAATTGTAGGATAATTGTTTTCACATTCATAGTTGCATGTTGTTGTGGAACTTTTCCCATGCATGTTAGCATGTTGAGGTAGCCATTTTCCCATGCATAGTTACATGATGGTGGGATAGTTGCATGGAGATAAATACAAGTTGTGGGGATCACTCTCTGCATGTTGTTGTGAGGATGTATTGTAATCTGTTTTGATTAGATTTGGTTCGTATGAAACATGAACATTTGCGATCATAATATGAAACTAAAACTAAATGCATATGATTATTCTAAAGTTATTTTTTCTATTAAATATAGAGAAAATTATCAGGCATGTTAGCTTGCTAATGTGGGCCTTTCCCATGCATGTTACATGTTGTGGCATGCTTGTATTGTATTGAGAGAAATATATTAGTAAGGGCTAGATATTTAGCTATAGAAGATATATGATTCGTCTATCCGTCAAAATGTACGTTTCTTATAAAACAAACAATAGAGCAAGAATAAAGAAAAAAAACAAGAACATATTCATGTGTTTTCTTTAATAAATATGGCTCACACCCCAATCTTCCAATGCCCATTGGCCGCCTTCCTTGTTGTGAGATGATGTACTTGTGGGTCCCGCACCACTGCTCTCTCCCCATTTTCCTTATATCCAGCGAAGAGTACGACAACATCTTTCCGTGAGCCGATGTCTCCTACCTTCCCACATGCGTCATGGATTCACCTCCCGATCTACCTCGCACCTAAAATTGACGGCACACAACTGCCATTCCAAGAGAAAATGAGGAGGAGAGAGCAACCCATGGCCAGATCTTGCTGCGGCAAAAGATAGCGTTCCTACCGCAAAGCCCGGTGGCCTTTGATCTGCTGCAAAGCCCAGGGATGTGCTATGGCCGATTCCGCGGGAAGTCACGGGATGTTGCAGCGAGGGTAACTCCTGTTTTTGTAACCCCTCACCGCAGCAGCGCCATTGTTGCAAGCTGGAGACGCACCCGCAGTCGGCGTGAGTCGACGATCTTACCGGCGATCCTGGGTGGCTATCACAATATGCGCAGTGAGGGAGAAGGGGGTGTTGTTATGAGCCAGTGTGCAAACTGTGAGCGGGTTGTTGAGAGGCGATGTTGTGCAGTGATGACCCGCAACGACGAGGATATTATGTCATGACGACTGCAAGAGGCGACGTTGCGATGGTATTCACAATGTTGATGATATTGTGTCTCAAAAAAGAATGTTGATGATGCTGCATAAATGATTACCAAGCCCATTGATAAGCAATCAGTCGGTTAACACATAGGGTTGGCCAAAAAATATTGCTCGTCAAGAAATTATTCTAAGATAAAAATGAAGAAAACAAAAATAAGAGAAACTAAATAAAAACAAAAGAAAAAGGAAAAAGAGAAAAAAAACATAAACAAGCCAATAGAGCGGAAAAAACCAAAAGAAAAAACATTAGAACTAGATGGCTAACAAACCAAGAAAAACTTTATAAAAGACAAAATTGAGAAAAATGAGAATAAAATTGGGATGTAAAAACTTCTGGGCCAACCCAATTTGCCGCTCGCTGCGCACGAGATTTAACTTTTGAGCCGCAATCTCTCAGCCCGTCGTCGCCGTGGCCGGGCCAAGTGGAAGCATTGTGGGGTAATCAGAAGGCGCGAGAGCTATGTCTCGCTTATTGAGAGACGTAGTCCTGCTTACCACCGGCAAGGTGTTACTAGGCCGGCAAATGCTGTAGAGTCGGTCAAATGTTCTAGCTGCACGCGAGTGGTTTTCTCTGCAGTTTTCTTATCTTTTTTCATGTTTGTATTGTTTTTCCTCAATTGGTCTTTTTCCATTTTCTATTTGTTTTTCTTCTTCTTTATTTGGTTTACTTTGTTTCTTTCTTCGATTTCACTGGTTTTCTTTGTTTTCTTTCCTTTTCTCAACACATGTCTACATTTTCATATACAATGTACATTTTTTAAATACTTCAAGAACTTTTTTATACACATTTAACATTTTATTAAAGACATGATTCACATTTTTTCACACATATGTTTGTCTCTATTTTTTTCATACTCATTGTACTTTTTTATTTTACATGTACACGTTTCACATTTATCAAATACAAGATTAAGATTTTTCAAATACATGTTTTTGAACATTTTTTGGAATACCTATTCATTCCAAGTACATGCTGAAACATTTTCGTGTATGAAACAAGCATTTTGATAAAATTGTGCGAATATTTTTACATTGTATAATTTTTATCTATAAATGAAAAAAATGCCAAAAACAATTCTTGAATTACATGGATATTTTTTTTAAAATTGTATGAAACATGAACATTTTTTACATTGAATAAACCTCTTTTCAACAGGTCACATACATTTGTTTTAAATGTGTAAACCTTTTTAAAATGTCACGATTATTTTGAATTCTATCATTTTTTTTAAAACACTACGCTAACAATTATTTTACACTGCCTCGCAAAAAACAATTATTTTACACTGTATTAACTTTTTCAAATTCATGGTTTATAATTTCTAAGTAAATTTAAGTTTCTGCAATTTATGTCTTGAGAGTATTTTCGAAGCTACTCCCTCCGTTCGGAATTATTTGTCGCAGAAATGGACGTACCTAGACGTATTTTAGTTCTAGATACATCCATTTTTGAGACAAGTAATTCCGAACGGAAGGAGTATAAACAAAACAAAAAACAGAGAAGAAAAACGAACTAACATGCAGGAATTGGGCTGTCCGACAGTAGCGACGGGAGGGCAGCGCTTGAGGCCAGAATTCCTTCGGGGCCGCCATAAGCAACATATAACCGTGTCCATCAGAAGACGCAAAACCATTTTTTTAATCTATCTAGCGCTCGCCTAGAGAGCTGTGGCCAAGAAAGTGATGTTTTTTTGGGGGTTTGTTACGTATGCCTATATGTTTCTTTTATTCGCTCTCAAAAATATTGTTCTTTTCTTCGCGTTTGCCCCCTTTCCTTTCCATTTTATTTTTAGTTTTATTTTATTTTATTTTATTTTTAATTATTTTAATTTTGTTCAGTTCATTTTTGTATCTTTCTTTTCTTTTGGTTCCTAATTTTTCGTTCATCATGTAAAAGACTTCATAGTGTTTTCCCTAAATGTTTCTTGTTTACTAAAACACGGCTCATATCATATTTCGAACAAAAATGTTCACAACATATTTAAGAAAAATCACAGTTGTATTGAAAATAGTTTATCATGTACTTGAAAAAGGTTGATTCTATATTAAGGAAATACTCACCATCTTTTCCATAATTGTTCACCATGCATTAAAAATTGTTCTATGTGAATCTATAAACTATTCTTCCGCTAATTAAAAAACATTCATGATGTAAATTTAAAAAATATCATGTATTTTTAGAAATATATGATTTTGAAAAATATTACATGAATATTTCTAAATACACGTGAAATTATTTGAACTGTTTGTAAAATGCATGATGAACAATTTTTAATACACCGTGAATACTTACTAAATAGACGATGAACGTTTTTTATATGCGGTAAAAAAAATCTTGATACTGAATGAGCACTTTTTTTTAAGAATCCCTGAATATTTGTTAGATACGTGATGCAAATTTTGAAGTACATGTTAAACTTTTCTTTAAAATACACAATGAACATTTTTTAATATGTGGTGTAGATTTTTGTAACATGTGATTTTCGAACACACCGAAGAACATTCTTTTTCCAATACACGATGATCATTTTTGAAATACACCAAATAATTTAGTAGAATATACATATTTCTCTAAATGTATATTTTTTACATTATTTCTAAAAGTATAGAAAAACAAAAGGAGAAAGATAAACTTGAATGTTAGGGCCGTTTTCTTTTGGATTCAATGGTTCAAGCCACACATATCGGCCACTACCCAAAAAGGAACATCCAGCCTAGCAAGATAATGAGCTTCAAATCAAACTTTATACATTCATGGACATAAGAAAAAAAAATATTAAAATTCTCGTGTATGATAGCTCCGTAGCCTACATTCGGTCCCACCTTGATTTGTTGCGTCAATGTTTGACAAACTGAAGTCTCATAGAAATTTTGAAGAGAAAGGTCTGCCACTAGCACCTGCATGCAATAGCTTCGAGGGTGGTTGGATCGTTTATCCCTTCAAGATCCATTGTTGTCTGCTAATGCACCGAGGTACAAACCAGTGTGATCCATGCATAGATCGGCTATTGCCATAGTCCTACATTACATGAGGTTGCACCATCGACATTAATTTTGGCACGATCATTTGGTGGGGATGCCCACCGGGATGAACTGTCCCAGACGTGAGGGACGTATGCAGTGGCGGAGCTAGCGAAGGATCTCAGGGGGAGGGGCCAAAGAGAAAACATGCAACTTTGGGGGAGGGGGGGGGGGGGGGGGGGTGGAGCAAATGAATGCACTCTACTAAATTTAAGCCTTCACAAAAAATTTCCTTCAGTAATTAAGCTATGGCGGGGGGTGCCGGTGGCACCCCCAGTATTACATGTACCTCCGCCCGTGGACGTATGGGAGCGACCTGAAAAAAATAGAAGATTTTGTTTTGAGCGGTAATAAACACAAGATTTAGGAGGAGCAAATTGAGTGATGCGTTTATGGGTCAGCCTATGTTTTTTTAAGACGATATGGATCGGGCCATGTGCTAGTGTTTCAGGTCGGGTGATGTTCAGGTTTGCACATGCTAAGACCCGGCGCTTCCTATTTGGTGTTACATGCACCCATTAGCATACATTTATTTAACGGGCGCACACAAACCCTCCACCATATGCCGGCCTAGTGCTCCAGGAGAGAATCGAACCATCAACGTCCCGCATCGAGGGACACTGCACTAACCACTGCACCACACAACCCAACCTGATTAGTTACTCAGTTTTATCCTTTCTTCTTTCTCTTTCCCCCTTTTCATTTTATTTTATTTTCTTTTTTCTTCTTCCTTACTCAATGGAGAAATATCATGAACTTTTTTTTCAAATCGATGAACCTTTTTCATGATGAACTTTTTTGAATATCAAAGAACTTTTTTTCAAATTTGATGGATTTTTTCTAATTTTTGGATGATTTTTTTTCGATGTTTTTTTCAAAGTTGATCTTTTCAAATTCTAATAAAAAAATTTCAAATTTGATGAACTTTTTACCAATTTTATGAACTTCTGGAAGTTTGTTAAAATCTTTCACATCCATGGCTATGGCTGGGGGGCAATGGCACCCCCAGTATTACATGTAGCTCCGCTCCTGGACGTATGGGAGCGGCCTGAAAAAATAGAAGATTTTGTTTTGAGTGGTAATAAACAGAAGATTTAAGAGGAGCGAACTGAGGGATGCGTTTATGGGTCAGCCTTTATTTTTTTGATACGATATGGGTCGGGCCTGTGCTAGCGTTTCAGGTGGGGTGCTGTTCAGGTTAACACGTGCTAAGACCCGATGCTTCCTATTTGGCGTTTCAGGCGCCCATTAGCATACATTTATCAAACGGGCGCACACAACCTCTTCGCCCTATGCCGGCCCAGCGCTCGAGGAGAGAATCGAACCAACAACGTCCCGCATCGAGGGATACTGCACTAACCACTGCACCACACAACCCAACCTGATTAGTTATCCTTTTTCTATCCTTTCTTCTTTCTCTTTTCCCTTTTTCATTTTATTTTCTTTTCTTTTTTATTCTTCCTTACTCAATGGAGAAAAATCATGAACTTTTTTTTCAAATCGATGAACCTTTTTCATGATGAACTTTTTTGAATATCAAAGAACTTTTTTTCAGATTTGATGGATTTTTCTAATTTTTTGATGATTTTTTTAATTTTTCGATGTTTTGTTTCAAAGATTAACTTTTTTTCAAATTCTAATAATTTTTTTTCAAATTTGATGAACTTTTTACCAATTTTATGAACTTTTGGAAGTTTGTTAAAGTCTTTCACATCCATGGCTATGGCTGGGGGCAGTGGCACCCCCAGTATTACATGTAGCTCCGCCCCTGGACGTATGGGAGCGTACTTGAAAAAAATAGAAGATTTTGTTTTGAGTGGTAATAAACAGAAGATTTAAGAGGAGCAAACTGAGGGATGCGTTTATGGGCCAGCCTATGTTTTTTTTGAGAGGATATGGGTCGGGCCATGTGCTAGCATTTCAGGAGGGGTGATGGTCAGGTTTACACGTGCTAAGACCCGATGCTTCCTATTTGACGTTTCAGGCGCCCATTAGCATACATTTATCAAACAGGCGCACACAACTCCTTCACCCTATGTCGGCCCAGCGCTCGAGGAGAGAATCGAACCAGCAATGTCCCGCATTGAGGGACACTGCACTACCCACTGCATCACAAAACCCAACCTGATTAGTTACTCTTTTTCTAACCTTTCTTCTTTCTCTTTCCCCTTTTTCATTTTATTTTATTTCCTTTTTTTTTCTTCCTTACTCAATGAAGAAAAATTATGAACTCTTTTTTCAAACTGATGAACCTTTTTCATGATGAACTTTTTTGAATATCAAAGAACTTTTGCTCAAATTCGATGGATTTTTTTAATTTTTTGATGATTTTTTTTATTTTTCGATGTTTTTTTCAAAGATGAACTTTTTCCAAATTCTAATAATTTTTTTTCAAATTTGATGAACTTTTTACCAATTTGATGAACTTCTGGAAGTTTGTTAAAGTCTTTCACATCCATGATTTTTTTGAATTTCATGAATTTTTTGATATTTGGGCTTTTTTATTCAAAAATCAACAGTTGACCGGTCAAACCATGACCAGTGACTAGCGTCCAATAGCGAACAAGCGGCGTGTGAGCGAGCGAGCACCCGCGTTGGGCTGGCCCAATTTTGCGGCTGCATGAGCGCTAGTTCTGTGAACGGGCGCCTGAAGCGTCGTATAGGAACTCCCCTAAGACCCCAACGAATGGCGCGTGAAGCAGTACCCAGACCAAGAATGTATCCTGTGCACCCGAGCGACTCGTACCCAGACCAAGCCCCGAATTCTATTTAGCGCTTCAAAAGGGCGCTGATAAGGAGTGTGAAGTTATGGTGCACGGGCATCATGGTGCCCTTTATTTTGAATCTTTTTAAAACATATTTAAATTAATTCTGTGGAGACTTGTATGTGTTCACTATGGATGCATGAAATTTTATTTTGAAAAAATGCAATTTGTAAGTTGTATTAAGAAACAAAATTCCGGCCCAAAAACAAAAACAGCGGTCCGTTTGAAAATACATATTTGTCTTTTCTTTGTATGTCACGTGTGAACGTCTGTTGTGAAATTTCACACATACGTAGTATACATGTATGTGTGTTTATAAAAAACTTAAAAATATTCTACACTGTGGAAAATGTTTTTTTAACAGGCACAATGGTGCCAAACTAGCAATTTTCAGCTGTTAACGACCTATTCGTACGTAGCGCACAGGGAGTTTTTCACTACATGATTAATGGGCGGGACCATTCCTAGTCTTTTCACTTTGACCGGTTTTCGAGCATTCTAGGAGGTTCCCTCCAGTTCTTACAGGCTGGTTTGGTTCGGTTTTTCCTGTATCTGTTTTTTTCGTTCCTTTCCTTATTTTTTTATTTTTCATGAAGTTATCTTTTTCAAATTCGTGAACTTTTTTAAAAATCATGAAAAAAATTGAGTTCATGATTTTTTTCAAATCCGTGAACTGTTTTCGAGGCATGCACATTTTTCAAACCTGTAAACATTTTGAAATTGGTGAGCTTTTTTCAAAACCGTGAAGCTTTTCAGTTTTGTGAACTTTTTTCAAGCCGTGAACTTTCTTCAAATCCCTGACAATTCAAAATCGATGAACTGTTTTCAAATCCGTGATTTTATTTCAATTGAACAGTTTTCAAATCCATGAATATTTTTTTTAAATCCGCAAACATTTCAAAAGAAAAAGAATCAACGGGTCTATTGTCGAACTGGTCAATCGTCAACTGGTCTTCCAGGTCAACCGCGAAGAAGTTTTTTAGATCAACCACGAGCGATCGGGAGAGAGAAAACATACGATCAGGCGCATGCCCTTGACGAACGAGACTGGTCGTTAGTTTAGCTGTATCGGCCCAAGGTGGCATGGGAGCGCTGCGTCCGCTACCTAGCCCAGCGAGCGCTGACTAGGATCTCCCGCCGAGCCTGGGCTGCCAAGAGATACTCTTATGAAAGAAGTATACAAATCACCCTCAAATCCATTCTTTGGAATACATAACCCCCTGAACTCAAAACTGGGACAAATAATACCCTGAAATTACTAAAACCGGGTTAATAACCCCTTAAGTGGTTTTTGTCTAATCTGGAGCGGTTTTTGTCCGGAGTCCAATAGACCGCACTGTTTGTTTGCAGCGGCGAACTATGCGTCGTTCTACCTGGGCTACGCGCTGGAGCTGGAGAAGAAGCTGGCGGCGCGGGACGCGGAGGTCGCGGCGTTGCGGGAGCAGCTGGAGGCGGAGCTCGCCGCCGTGCAGCACGCGGCAAGCGCGGCGCGGGAGAAGGCAAATGCGGAGCTCGCCGCCGAGGAGCATGTCCTGGGGCCTGAGGAGCGCGTGCGGCGGCGCGCGAAGCACGCGCTATAGGGGTACGAGCGCTGGCAAGGTAGTAGGAGAGCGGCGCCGAGGACATGAGGCGCCGTCCGGCCGCCTGGTTATCTCGTTGATTAATTTATTCTCTACGTTGTTGAGTGTTGACCCAGTTCGTGCTCATGTTCACCTGATGATGGCCAGATGACTCGTCGGAACATGTCACGCCCGCTGCTGCTCCGACTACCTCGACTGCACCCACCCAGCAGATGAGGACATGAGGACATGATGTTGATTTCGCTTCTGGTGTCGTTCGTCGGCGAAGCAGAGCGGCAACGAAGATGGAGGCACACACACCTGGACACATGGCTTCGTTCCTTCGGCGACGGGCAAGCGGCGGACGACGGCGGCGACGACGACGGACGGCCGACGGCGCCTGCGATTGCCAAGCCCTAGCGAACGAAAGAGGAGAGGCGTTTCTCGAGGCAACGGCGCTCTGACGAAGAAAGAAAGGAAGGGGGCGAGGTGATAAAGGAAAGAAAAGAGAGAGACAACTGACTAATGGGACCCACTCAGCGTTTTTGCCCAGTCAACGCGTAATCAGCATCATGGTAGGACGAAAACCGCTTCAGATTAGACAAAAGCCACTTAAGGGGGTTATTAACCCGATTTCAGTAATTTCAGGATGTTATTTGTCCCGGTTTTGAGTTCAGGGGGTTATGTATCCCAAAGAGTGAATTTGGGGATGATTTGTATACTTCTTTCTACTCTTATTACACATCTCCGCGGACAGGCTTCCTTAAAAATAAAAATACTCCCTCCGTTCAAAATTACGCGCTACAGAAATAAATAAAAATAAATGTATCTAAAACTAAAAAAATCTAGATACATCTATTTTTTGACAAGTAATTGGAGACGAAGGAAGTAAAATCTATGCATGCGGACTGACATTGCGAGCGACTCAGCCAGCTGTTCCGCCTCCGCCGACGAATCCGCGGATAAGGCCAACTGTAACGCACGACCCCATCCCGTCAGTCCCCGTCCGTTTGAGCAAAACGGACAGATCCCACGGCCCAGCGCGCAACGGCCTGAACCCATCTTGTCCGTTTGTGTCCGACTCGATCCATTTCGAGTGCAAACATGTGTCCGGTTTGGGTCCAGACGGACAGTGAACGGACGCGCCTCTTGTCCGCACCGGGGTCGCGTGGCAGGCGGCCACCTACCCCCCACCACCCAAATTAACTGCGCACGCGCGATCGGCCCCATCTATCATCCGCCCTAGGCAAGCGGTCGTTGTCCTTCTTAAATGGGAAGTCGTGGACCGGTCGCAGCCCACGCTCCCACTCCAGTTCTGTTGCCTCTTCGAAGCCTGACACCCAAACCCTCGTTCTCCCCTCCCCTTCCTCGAGCTCGCCGGCCGCCGGCAGCCATGGTGTGGTGGAGCATCAGTCGCAAGGGGGCGCAAGACCACGAGTCTGGTTTTTATGTTTTTATGTTTGCGTTTATTTGATTTTTTCGGTATTTCTTTGAGTTGTTGTGAATTTTTTATATCACGTTCACCTCAGACATGATATGTGATGTGGCCGCGCGTTAGGCGCACCGATACAACAACGACTCCAAACAAACATGGACGAAGGCAAGATAAAACGAACGTTTAGGATCGTGCGCTGGAGCTGGCCCTAAATTACGGGGTGCCCAGGTAATTTCCATGGCGCCGTGGCATAGCGCGCGTCTCGCTAAACCCACGCGCAGCCCCTCCTCCTCCTACGGGATCTGCCAGCCTCGGGGCACGGTTTCGCTTTAGACGCAAGCGATCACGGCGTGTTCCGCGAGCGCGGGCCAATGTTTTCCGTGCGGGTCGCGCTCTGATCAGGCCAGTAACGAATTTTTAATCACACACCAACTCACTGCCCAGTGATTTTTTTAAGGCGCACTAGGTCAGAGGATATGGACCATACTACGGTACGTGCTACGTTGACGTGTCTCCCGGTGTTGAATGATGGTTAGAGCATGGTTAATAATATAGCCAGCTGCTGGCTATATAATATAGTCAAACTTATAGCCAATAAGTATAATAGCTAGATATAAATATGTACTACTTTGTTGATACATGGTTCATCCCACTCTCTCACAAAGTATCTAGGAACACGTGCTGCAGCCGGCTGTTAATTAGTAGTCCGCTTCTCTTCTCTCTCATCTTCTCTCTCTACCAAGTAAGCAAAAATATAATATTTAATGTCCTACAGCCCGCCTACATCACCTTATTGTACTTGCTTTTACCGGGAACTTTCCTGTCTGCGCAATGCAAAAAATGAAAAAAGAAATCCTGCCTGCAAGTGCGAGGCTCGCATTCTCTCGTGAGTTTTTTTTTCATACCTTGGTTTTTCGAAAACGTCTTATCTCTTGATCTGTACATTCAAATCACAAACAATTTTACCATTCGATTTCTCGCGTTGAGATGTTTGAAAATAGTTGTAATGTTAATAGGTTTCGACGAACTGTTTGTGCTTTTCCCGAACCCGTATACATGATTCTGCATTTTTCACTTTATTTTGGAAGCATGGCTGTGATTTTTTGCTTTTTGAAAAGCACACTTGTGCTTTTTGCGGAAGTGCATGTTGTGCTTTTCCATTATCGAAAAGCATAGTTGTGTTTCTTGTGAATGTACATCCTGTGCTTTTCCCTTTCTAGGGGAAACATATGTTGGGCTTCTCGCGAAAGCACAACTGGATGCATCCTTTTTCGGAAGGCACATTTATACTTCTCACAAAAAAACACTGCTTCTCGAAAAAAACAAGAAAACGCCAATATGTGAAAAACCAAGCAAAAACCAAAGAACCATAAAAAACAATAAAACATGAAAATGCGTGAATAAAAATGAAATCTTGAACGTGCGCCTAGTGCACGACAGTGCACGACATGTGGCAGCGGTTGGTTGCACCACTTGGCCCGCTCCCAGAACCAAGAAAATGACCTCTTTGAAAGCTCTCCAATAGACACCCCTTAATTAGTCGTTCCCTTTTTCTTTAGATCGGAAGCCAGCCTAGAGCGAATATTTTATTCATGCTACATGGATCGAACTAGGCAACAAAGAATCTTCTCAGTGCGACCCCAAATCTGACCCAAAAGTTGACCCAAACTTGTAGGAACCACACGGAAAAAACGGGCTAGGACGAATTAGCTATTTTTTTCAAAAAAAAGCACAAAACAACACAATTTTGCCAGGCCAAAGGTTGCCATCTCAAAAAAGGGGGGAAACATATATTTCTGGAAAGATTGCCATCCACAAAGAATAAATAATTTGAGATAAAGAAAAAAAACATTTACCATTGTGTATAAAATAAATTTGCAATAGGCATCAGTATTGCAACAGTGCAATACAGAAGAAAAAACACACACAAGAAATTTGTAATGGTATTGCACGATAAACACATGGTCTATGGTGACATGGCAAAATGCGGAAAATGTTGGGGAAAGTTGCATGGGAAATAAAAAAAATTCCTACGCTCACCATGATCAATCTAGGAGATGACCATCTACCATAGTAGAGATTGGATCTACATACCCTTGTAGATCGCTAAGCGAAAGCGTTAAGAAACGCGGTTGATGTAGTCGAACGTCTTCGGGATCCAATCGCGATCTGTCCCGCGAACTCCGATCCAAGTGCTGAACGGACGGCACCTCCGCGTTCAACACACGTACGGCTTGATGACGCCTTCACCTCCTCGATCCAGCGAGCGGTGGTGAAGTAGTAGCTCGAGTCCTCCGGCAGCACGACGGCGTGATGGCGGTGGTGGTAGATAAATCTCAGTAGGGCTTCGTCAAGCTATGCAGAGAAGAAGATGGACTACAAGGGAGAGGAAGGGCAGCGTCGTGGCACGAATAGGGTTGTATGGGTGCGGCTTCCCTCTCCCCACCTCTCTATATATAGGGGGGAGGGAGGAGGAGGGGGTGCCCCTAAATCCCATCTAGGGGCCGGCGGGCAAGATGGGGTAATCCTAGATGGGTTTTGGCCCCCCCACCCCTTAGGAGCCTTGGCCCCCAAGGCAAAGGGGACGGCTGCCCTAGGGAGGCGCCCCACCTCCTCTGGCAACGTGGAAAGGGGACTTGGGGGCGCACAACCCCTTAGGGCTCATTTGGTTGTTGGGGTGAAAAAACCATGGCAGTAAACCACCCGAGGGAGATTTCCCCCTCTCATATGAGATCCTCCTCCTGCCATGTGAAATACCCCGTTGCCATTTGGGCACCAAGGGAGAGGCAAGAGAATGAAGGCAGAGGACCAGAAGAACGGCGGGCCAAGGCGATTGAGATCGCAAGAAAGAGACAGGGGCAGCCCAGGAGAATTCCCGTGGAGTGCGGAGGTCGGGGCAAGCGGCCCGGGGATTTCGGGAGGATCGGGCTGAGAAAGCCCTTTCCACGATGTTACCAAATGGGTCGCCTGAAAATCAGGGGCATAGATTGCATGCAGGTTTCTCGCCCTGGGAAAGGACGGGTATCCTGGGGGGTCCCCGATTACCAAACGAGGCCTTAGTGGGCTGGTGTGCCCCCTCCCCTTGGCCCATGAGGCCCCCCCAACACTTGCGCCCACCGAAACCCCTTTCGGTCATGCTGGTCATCACCCGGTACCCCCGAAACACTTCTCCAATATCCTTCGTCCAATATATCAATCTTCACCTCCAGACCATTCCGGAGTTCCTCGTCACGTCCGGGATCTCATCCGGGACTATGAACAACCTTCGGTAACCACCATAATGACTCAGTTATACTTATATAGTTACCAAATGTTAAGTGTGTAGACCCTGCGGGTTCGAGAACTATGCAGACATGAACGAGACACCTCTGCGGTCAATAACCAATAGCGGGACCTGGATGCCCATATTGGTTCCTATATATTCTACGAAGATCTCATCAGTCGAACCTTGATGCCAAGGATTCAGCTAATCCCGTATGCAGTTCCCTTTGTCTATCGGTATGTTACTTGCTCGAGATTCGATCGTCGGTATCTCCATACCTAGTTCAATCTCGTTACCGGCAAGTCTCTTTACTCGTTCGGTAATACAAGATCCCGAGGCTAACTCATTAGCCACATTGCTTGCAAGCTCATTGTGATACTGTATTACCGAGTGGGCCCTGAGATACCTCTCCATCATACGGAGTGACAAATCCCAGTCTTGCTCCATGCCAACTCAACAGACACCCTCGAAGGTACCTGTAGAGCACCTTTATACTCACCCAGTTACATTGTGACGTTTGGTACACACAAGGTACTCCTCCGGTGTCAGTGAGTTGCATGATCTCATGGTCATAGGAGCGTATACTTGACATGCAGAAAAATGATAGAAATAAACTTGATACGATCATATGCTACGTTTATAGTTTGGGTCTTGTCCATCACATCATTCTCCTAATGATGTGATCCCGTTATCAAATGACAACTCATGTCTATGGCAAGGAAACCATAGCCATCTTTAATCAACGAGCTAGTCTAGTAGAGGCTCTCTAGGGACACGTTGTTGTCTATGTATCCACACATGTATCCGAGTTTTCGATCAATAGAATTCTAGCATGGATAATAAACGATTGTCATGAAAAGGGAAATATGATAATAACCAATTTATTATTGCCTCTAGGGCATATTTCCAATAGTCTCCCACTTGCACTAGAGTCAATAATTTAGTTCACATCGCCATGCATGTGATTAACACCCAGTGGGTTCTGTGGTTTGATCATGTTTTGCTTGTCAGAGAGATTTTAGTCAACGGGTCTGTAACATTCAGATCCGCGTGTACTTCACAAATCTCTATGTCATATTGTAGATGCTGCTACCACGCTCCACTTGGAGCTATTCCAAATGGCTGGTCCACTATACGTATCTGGTTTGCTACTCAGAGTCATCCAGATTGGTGTTAAAGCTTGCATCGATGTAACCCTTTACGTCGAACTCTTTATCACCTCCATAACCGAGAAACATTTCCTTATTCCTCAAAGGACAATTTTTGACGGCTGTCCAGTGATCCACTCCTGGGTCACTTTTGTACCCCCTTGCCAGACACGTGGCAAGGCACACCGCAAGGACGGTACACAGCATGGCATACTGTATAGAGCCTATGGCTAAGGCATAGGGGATGACCTTCGTCCTTACTCTTTCTTCTGCCGTGGTCGAGCTTTTAGTCTTACTCAACTTCACACCTCACAACTCAGGTAAGAACTCCTTCTTTGACTAATCCATTTTGAACTCCTTCCAAATCATGTCAAGGCATGTGCTCTATGAAAGTCTTATCAAGTGTCTTGATCTATCTCTATAGATCTTGTTGCCCAATATGTAAGTAGCTTTACCCAGGCCTTCCTTTTAAAAACTCCTTTCAAACAACCCTTTATGCATCATAAACTCTTCTCCACGTCAAGTCAAGCCATACCAAGTACCCATCATAAACTCTTCTCCCTTGCATTACATTATTCGCCATTTGCCTCTCGTTTTCCTCTCCCCCACTTCTAAAACAATTTTTAAAAACATTTGCCTTTTTCTTCGCCCTTCTTTCATTCAATCTTACGTTTGCTTGTGTTCCCATGTGTGTTCTATTTTGCTTGCATCTTTGCTTGCTAAAAATCTATTGATATGGATCCACTCAAAGTTTTCTACCTGGATAATCTTTTATCCATCTATGCTCGTGCTGAAACCCTAACTAGTTTAGTTGAGGGAAAATCTTTTGCATGCTCATTTTGTGCGTCATCGTCTGTATGAAAAAGGGAAGCTCTTATGGAATCAAATAAATAGTTTGCTATGCTATGCTTGGAATCTTTGTGAAATTTATGATTTTACTTGTTGTTCTAAGAACCCTAAAAAACACCTTCCCTACCTATGTGAGTTTAATGATAATGAAATCTTATCTTCTTATGCAAAGGGTGTTTATAGTTACTATGATATCGAACAAATTGAAGAATTGGTTGCTTTTCAGGGTGCTTACGAAGTTGCTTCTTTGATTGAAAAGTATGATATTACTCTCTACAAATCTAAAAATTTTGACATACTTAAATAGTGCTATGAAAACTATGCTCATAATGTCTATGTCAAAGAATTTATTGAGATAATGACCGTTGCTTCGGAAGAAAACAATGACATGCATGAATCTATAGATAATTATGATTCCGATGATTTGATTGAAATATCCCTTGATGAACATGATACTTGCTATTCTTGTGGCCATGATGCCACTATTTATAGAGATAAATTTGCTATAGTCCCTTATTTTAAACATGAGATTGTTGCTATTGCACCCATACCTGATAGTTCCTTCGATGAAAAGCATGATTGCAATGATGTTATTATAAATGTCAATTGTGCTAGTAATATGCAAAACCCTAAGCTTGGGGATGCTAGTTTTGCTATGTCTACTATTTGTTGCACTGATCATGATTGGGGTGATTCTTTTTATAATCTTGAAAATTTATTTAAGCCCCATGATGAATATGAGATTGGTAATAGTGTTTGCAATATTATTGAAAGTGGGTTTGGAAGAGTGTCAACTTTAGATTCCACATATTTGGAGAGTGTTCAATCTTATGAAATTTTTGATAAAAGTGGGTTTGGAGAGGTCATGACTTTAGTTAATGTTAATCCCACTATTATGGAAGAGTGTCAACTTCGCATGCATGTGGATCGTGTTGAGAATATGTTATGTGATAGCTATTTTGTTGAATTTTCTTATGATCCTACATGTTATCATTATGAGAGAGGAAAACACGGTTGTAGAAATTTTCATGTTACTAAATTACCTCTCTTCATGTTGAGATTGCTATCGTCTCTTTCTTCTTCCTTGCATATGCTAGTTTTTGCTTGCCTTCATAATTTGTTTGCTTATAAAATGCCTATGCATAGGAAGTATGTTTAGATGTGTTTGTCATGTGTTTTATGATGCTCTCTTTGTGCTTCAATTCTTCTCTTTTTATGTGAGCATCATTGAAATTATCAATGCCTAGCTAAGGGTGTCAAACGATAGCGCTTGTTGGGAGGCAACCCAATTTTATATTTGTTCTTTGATTTTTTCTCCTGTTTAGTAATAAATAATTCATCTAGACTCTGGTCAGATGTGGTTTCATGTTTAAATTAGTGTTTGTGCCAAGTATAACCTTTGGGAAGACTTGGGTGAAAGTTGATTTGATCTTGCTGAAAAAAAACCAGAAACTTTGTGCTCACGAGATTAATTTTCATTTCTAACAGAAGGGTTATTTTGAGTTGATTCTTTTTGCAGAAGATTAATAGATAAATTGCTCACGTCAACCAATTTATTTAAGAATTTTGGGAGTTACAGAAATATTCAAGCGGTACAGATTAATACAGACTGTTCTGTTTTTGACAGATTCTGTTTTTTGCGTGTTGTTTGCTTGTTTTGATGAATCTATGAGTAGTATCGGGGGGTATGAATCATGGAGAAGTTGTAATAAAGTAGATATTACACCAATATAAATAAAGAATGAGTACACAACAGTACCTTAAAGTGGTGATTTATTTTCTTATACTAACGGAGCTCATGAGATTATCTGTTGAAGTTTTGTGTTGTGAAGTTTTCAAGTTTTTGGTAAGGATTTGATGGACTTTGGAATAAGGAGTGGCAAGAGCCTAAGATTGAGGATGCCCAAGGCACACAAAGGTAAAATTAAAGGACAACCAAAAGCCTAAGCTTGGGGATGCCCCGGAAGACATCCCCTCTTTCATCTTCGTCTACCGGTAACTTTACTTGAGGCTATATTTTTATTCACCAAATGATGTGTGTTTTGCTTGGAGCGTCTTGTATGATTTGAGTCTTTGCTTTTTAGTTTACACCAATCATCCTTGCTGTACACACCTTTTGGGAGACACACACATGAATCGTGATTTATTAGAATACTCTATGTGCTTCATTTATATCTTTTAAGCTAGACAATATTGCTCTAGTGCTTCACTTATATATTTTTAGAGCAAGGCGATGGTTTTATTTTATAGAAATTGTTGAACTCTCATGATTCACTTATATTATTTTGAGAGTATTTTAGAACAGCATGGTAATTTGCTTTGGTTATAAAATCAGTCCTAATATGATGGGCATCCAAGATGGATATAATAAAAACTTTCATATGAAGTGCATTGAATACTATGAGAAGTTTGATTCTTTATGATTGTTTTGAGATATGAAGATGGTGATATGAGAGTCATGCTAGTAGAGTAGTTGTGAATTTGAGAGATGCTTGTGTTAAAGTTTGTGATTCCCATAGCATGCACGTATGGTGAACCATTATGTGATGAAGTTGGAGCAAGATTTATTTATTGATTGTCTTATGAGTGGCGGTCGGGGACGAGCGATGGTCTTTTCCTACCAATCTATCTTCCTAGGATCATGCACGTAGTACTTCGTTTTGATAACTAATAGATTTTTGCAATAAGTATGTGAGTTCTTTATGACTAATGTTGAGTCCATGGATTATACGCACTCTCACCCTTCCACCATTGCAAGCCTCTCTTGTGTCGCGCAATTTTCGCCGATACCATACACCCACCATATACCTTCCTCAAAACAGCCACCATACCTACCTATTATGGCATTTCCATAGCCATTCCGAGATATATTGCCATGCAACTTTCCAATGTTCCATTTATTACGACACGCTCCATCATTGTCATATTGCTTTGCATGATCATGTAGTTGACATCGTATTTGTGGCAAAGCCATCGTTCATAATTTTTTCATACATGTCACTCTTGATTCATTTCACATCCCAGTACACCGCCGGAGGCATTCACATAGAGTCACATTTTGTTCTAAGCATTGAGTTATAATTCTTGAGTTGTAAGTAAATAAAAGTGTGATGATCTTCATTATTAGAGCATTGTCCCATGTGAGGAAAGGACGATGGAGACTATGATTCCCCCACAAGTCAGGATGAGACTCCGGACGAAAAATAAAAAAAGGAGAAAAAAGGGGCCATAAAAAAGAGAAGGCCCAAATAAAAAAATGAGAGAAAAAGAGAGAAGGGGCAATGTTACTATCCTTTTTCCACACTTGTGCTTCAAAGTAGCAACATGATCTTCATGATAGAGAGTCTCCTATGATGTCACTTTCATATACTAGTGGGAATTTTCATTATAAGAACTTGGCTTGTATATTCCAATGATGGGCTTCCTTGAAATGCCCTAGGTCTTCGTGATCAAGCAAGTTGGATGCACACCCACTTAGTTTCTTTTTGAGCTTTCATGCACTTATAGCTCTAGTGCATCCGTTGCATGGCAATCCCTACTCACTCACATTGATATCTATTGATGGGCATCTCCATAGCATGTTGATACGCCTAGTTGATGTGATACTATCTTCTTCCTTTTTGTCTTCTCCACAACCACCATTCTATTCCACCTATAGTGCTATATCCATGGCTCACGCTCATGTATTGCGTGAAGATTGAAAAAGTTTGAGAACATAAAAAGTATGAAACAATTGCTTGGCTTGTCATCGAGGTTGTGCATGATTTAAATATTTCGTGTGATGAAGATAGAGCATAGCCAGACTATATGATTTTGTAGGGATAGCTTTCTTTGGCCATGTTATTTTGAGAAGACATGATTGCTTTGTTAGTATGCTTGAAGTATTATTGTTTTTATGTCAATATTAAACTTTTGTTTTGAATCTTTCGGATCTGAACATTCATGCCACAATAAAGGAAATTACATTGATAAATATGTTAGGTAGCATTTCACATCAACAATTCTGTTTTTATTATTTACCTACTCGAGGATGAGCAGGAATTAAGATTGAGGATGCTTGATATGTCTCCAACATATCTATAATTTTTGATTGTTCCATGCTATTATATTATTTATTTTGGATGTTTAATAGGCAGTTATATGCTATTTTATATTATTTTTGGGACTAACCTATTAACCGAGGGCCCAGTGCCAGTTTCTGTTTTTTTGCCTATTTTATAGTTTTGCAGAAAAGGAATACCAAACGGAATGAAACCTTCGCGATGATCTTTCTTGGACCGAAAGCAAACTAGAAGACTTGGAGATGAAGTCGGAGACGCGATGAGGAAGCCACGAGCAGGAGGGTGCGCCCCCACCCTCGTGGGCCCCTCGTAGCTCCCCTGACCTAGTTCCTTCACCTATATATACTCTTATACCCTGAAAACATCCAGGAGGGCCACGAAATCACTTTTCCACCATCGCAACCTTCTGTACCCGTGAGATCCCATCTAGGGACCTTTTTCGGCGTCCTGCCAGAGGGGGATTCTATCACGGAAGGCTTCTACATCAACACCATTACCTCTCCGATGAAGTGTGAGTAGTTTACCACAGACCTTTGGGTCCATAGTTATTATCTAGACGGCTTCTTCTCTCTCTTTGATTCTCAATACCATGTTCTCCTCGATGTTCTTGGAGATCTATTCGATGTAATATTCTTTTGCGGTGTGTTTGCCGAGATCCCATGAATTGTGGATTTATGATCAAGATTATCTATGAATATTATTTGGTTCTTCTCTGTATTCTTATATGCATGATTTGATATCTTTGCAAGTCTCTTCGAATTATCGTTTTAGTTTGGCCTACTAGATTGATCTTTCTTGCAATGGGAGAAGTGCTTAGCGTTGGGTTCAATCTTGTGGTGTCCTTTCCCAGTGATAGTAGGGGCAGCAAGGCACGTATTGTATTGTTTCTATCAAGGATAAAAAGATGGGGTTTTCATCATATTGCTTGAGTTAATTCCTCTACATCATGTCATCTTTCTTAATGCGTTACTCTGGTCTTTGTGAACTTAATACTCTAGATGCATGCTGGATAGCGGTCGATGTGTGGAGTAATAGTAGTAGATGCAGGCAGGAGTCGGTCTACTTGACATGGATGTGATGACCATGTTCATGATCATTGCCTTAGATATCGTCATAACTATGCACTTCTCTATCAATTGCTCGGCAGTAATTTGTTCACCCACCATAATATTTGCTATCTTGAGAGAAGCCACTAGTTAAACCTATGCCCCCCGGGTCTCTTTTCCATTATATTGAATCTCGTTTACATCTTGCTAGTTTCCGATCTACTATTTTGCAATCTTTATTTTCCAATCTATAAACCAAAAATACCAAAAATATTTACTTTACCATTTATCTATCTCTATCAGATCTCACTTTTGCAAGTGACCATGAAGGGATTGACAACCCCTTTATCACGTTTGGTGCAAGTTGTTGATCGTTTGTGCAGGTATTCGGTGACTTTTGCGTTGTCTCCTACTGGATTGATACCTTGGTTCTCAAAACTGAGGGAAATACTTACGCTACTTTGCTGCACCGCCCTTTCCTCTTCAAGGGAAAACCAACGCAATCTTAAGAGGTAGCACGCTACTCTCTGGTTGAAGTAAAGGTTCAACAACCTCATCAAGTTGTATCTTCCTCCCACTCAATTCTTTCGAGAGAAACTCTTTCTCGAGAAAGGACCCATTCTTAGCGACAAACACTTTGCCCTCGGATCTGAGATAGGAGGTATACCCAACCATATCTTTTGGGAATGCTATGAAGACACATTTGTCCACTTTGGGTTCGAGCTTTTTAGGTTGAAGCCTTTTGACATAAGCATCGCAGCCACAAACCTTAAGAAACGACAACTTAGGCTTCTTGCCAAACCATAGTTCATACGGTGTTGTCTCCACGGACTTAGATGGTGCCCTATTTAAAGTGAATGTAGTTGTTTCTAATGCATAACCCCAAAACGATAGTGGTAGATCGGCAAGAGTCATCATAGAATGCACCATATCCAATAAGGTACGATTACGACGTTCGGACACACCATTACGCTGTGGTGTTCCAGGTGGGCTGTGAAACAATTCCACATTGTCTTAAGTGATTGCCAAACTCATAACTCAGATATTCTCCCCTTCAATCAGATCGTAGGAATTTAATCTTCTTGTTACGATGATTCTCAACTTCACTCTAAAATTGCTTGAACTTCTCAAACGTTTCTGACTTATGCTTTATTAAGTAAATATACCCATATCTACTCAAATCATCGGTGAAGGTGAGGAAATAACGATATGCACCACGCGCTCCAACACTCATCGGACCGCACACATCAGTATGTATGATTTCCAATAATTCACTTCCCATTCCATTATACCGGAAAATGGGGTTTTAGTCCTCTTGCCCATAAGGCATGGTTCACATGTGTCAAGTGGTTCAAAATCAAGTGACTCCAAAAGTCCATCAGCATGGATTTCTTCATGCGCTTTACACCAATATGACTTAAGCAACAGTGCACAAGTATGTGGTCCTATCATTATTAACTTCGCATCTTTTGGCATCAATATTATGAACATGTGTATCACTACGATCGGGATTCAATAAACCTTTCACATTGGGTGCATGACCATAGAAGGTATTATTTATGTAAACAGAATAACCATTATTCTCTTACTTAAATGAATAACTGCATTACAATAAACACGATCTCATCATGTTCATGCTCAGCGCAGACACCAAATAACATTTATCTAGGTATAACACTAATCCCGAAGGTAGAGGGAGCGTGCGATGGTGATCACATCAACCTTTGGAACACTTCCAACACACATCGTCACCTCGCCCTTAGCTAGTCTCCATTTACTCCGTAGCTTTTGTTTCGAGTTACCAATATTATCAACTGAACCTGTATCTAATACCCAGGTGCTACTAGGAGTACTAGTAAGGTACACATTAATAACACATATATCAAATATACTTTTTTTGAAGTTGCCAACCTTCTTATCTATTGGGCTAGTTCCGCTACCAGTGACCATTCCCCTTACAATAGAAGCACTTAGTCTTGGGTTTGGGTTCAACCTTGGGTTTCTTCACTCGAGCGGCAACTGACTTGCTATTCATGAAGTTTCCCTTCTTGCCCTTGCCCTTCTTGAAACCAGTGGTCTTGTTAACCATCAACACTTGATGCTCCTTCTTGATTTCTACCTTCACGGCCTTAAGCACCTCAAACAGCTCCGAGATCATCTCCATCCCTTGCATGTTATAGTTCATCACGAAGCTCTAGTAGCTTGGTGATAGTGACTAGAGAACTCTATCAATCACTATCTTATGTGGAAGATTAACTCCCACTTGATTCAAGCGATTATAGCACCCAGGCATTCTGAGACATGCTCATGGCTGAGCTATTCTCCTCCATCTTGTAGGCAAAGAGCTTGTTAGAGGTCTCATACCTCTCAACACGGGCATGAGCCTGAAATACCAATTTCAGCTCTTGGAACATCTCATATGTTCCATGGCGTTCAAAACATCTTTGGGTCCCCAATTCTAAGCCGTAAAGCATGGTGCACTAAACTATCAAGTAGTCATCAGAACGTGTCTTCCAGATGTTCACAACATCCATAGACGATGCTAGAGAGCTTGGCACACCGAGCGATGTATCAAGGACATAAGCCTTATGTGCATCAGTGAGGAAAATCTTCAGATTACAGACCTAGTCCGCATAATTGCTTACAACATCTTTCAACTTAGTCTTTCTCTAGGAACGTATTACAACAGGGAGCTACAACGCGAGCTATTGATCTACAACATAAATTTGCAAGATAACTTAGACTATTGTTCATGATAAATGAGTTCAATTAATCATATTACCTAAGAACTCCCAGTCAAATCAACATCCCTCCGGTTGTCCAAGTGTAACACGATCCAAATTCACCAATCCAAGTTTGATCATCACGTGAGATGAGGTGGTTTAAATGGTGAACATCTCTATGTTGATCATATCTACTATATGACTCGTGTTTGACCTTTCGGTCTCTTGTGTCTGAGGCCATGTCTGTACATGATAGGCTCTTCAAGTTTAACCCAAGTGTTTCGCATGTGCAAAACTGGCTTGCACCCGTTGTATGTGACGTAGAGTCTATCACACCCGATCATCACGTGGTGCTTCGAAACGATGAACTTTCGCAACGGTGCACACTTGGGGGGAACACAATTTTATCTTGAAATTTTAGTGAGGGATCACCTTATAATGCTACCATCGTCCTAAGAAAAATAAGATGCATAAAAGGGTTAACATCACATGCAAATCATAAGTGACATGATATGGCCATCAACTTGTGCTTTTTATCTCCATCACCAAATCACCGGATGATCTCCATGGTCACCGGCATGACACCATGATCTCCGTCATCGTGTCATCATCGGGGTTGTCACGCCAACCATGCTTCTACTACTATCGCTATCGCTTAGTGATAAAGTAAAGCATTACATAGCGCTTAATGATTGACTCGCAGGTCATACAATAATTAAAGACAACCCTATGGCTCCTGCCGGTTTCCGTATGCATCGACATGCAAGTCGATATAAACTATTACAAACATGATCATCTCATACATCAAATATATTTCATCATATCTTTCGCCATATCATATCACAACATACCCTACAAAAACAAGTTAGACGTCCTCTAATGGTTGCTGCATGTTTTACATGGCTACTATGGGTATCTAACAAGAACGATTCTTACCTACGCAAAGCCACAACGGTGATATGCAATTTGCTATTTAACCTTCTACAAGGACCGCCTTTGTCGAATCCAATTCAACTATGGTGGGAGAGACATACACCCGCCAGCCATCTTTATGCAACAAAGTCACATGTCAGTTGATGGAACCAGTCTCATGTACATGGACATGTAAAGTTGGTCCGGGCCGCTTCATCCCACAATACCGCCGAATCAAGAAAAGACCAAGGAAGGAAGCAATCTGAATATCAATGCCCACAAACTCCTTTGTGTGCTACTCGTGATATCATCTACTCATAGACCTAGCTTTGATGCCACTATTGGGGAATGTTGCATGGGAAGCAAAAAAATTCCTACGCTCACCAAGATCAATCAAGGAGACGACCATGTACGAGAGGAGGGATTGGATCTACATACCCTTGTAGATCACTAAGAGGAAGCGTTAAGAAACGCGGTTGATGTAGTCGAATGTCTTCGCGATCCAATCACGATCTGTCCCGCGAACTCCGATCCAAGTGCCGAACGGACGGCACCTCCGTGTTCAACACACTACGGATTGATGACGCCTTCACCTACTCGATCCAGTGAGCGGTGGTGAAGTAGTAGCTCGAGTACTCCGGCAGCACGACGGCGTGATGGCGGTGGTGGTGGAGAAATCTCAGCAGGGCTTTGCCAAGTTATGCATAGAAGAAGATGGACTACGAGGGAGAGGAAGGGCAGCGCCGTGGCACGAATAGGGTTGTACGCGTGCGACTGCCCTCTCTCCACCTCTCTATATATAGGGGGAAGGGAGGGGGAGGGGGCGCCCCTAGATCCCATCTAGGGGCTGGCGGCTGGCCAAGATGGGGTAACCCTAGATGGGTTTTGGCCCCCCACCCCTTAGGAGCCTTGGCTCCCAAGGCAAAGGGGGTGGCTGCCCTAGGGAGGCGCCCCACCTCCTCTGGCAATGTGGGAAGGCCGCTTCAGGGGCACATAGGCCCTTAGTGGGCTGTTGTGCTCCCACCCCTTGCCCCATGAGGCCCCCCAACACTTGTCGGGGCCCCCCGAAACCCCTTTCGGTCATGTTGGTCATCATCCGGTACCCCCGAAACACTTCTGGACTCCAATACCCTTCGTCCAATATATCAATCTTCACCTTCGGAGCATTCCGGAGTTCCTCATCATGTCTGGGATCTCATCTGGGACTCCGAACAACCTTCGGTAACCACCATAATGAATCAACTATACTTATATCGTCACCAAACTTTGTAGAACCTACGGGTTCGAGAACTATGCAGACATGACAGAGACACCTCTATGGTCAATAACCAATAGCATGACCTGGATACCCATATTGGTTCCTACATATTCTACAAAGATCCCATTGATCGAACCTCGATGCCAATGATTCAGCTAACCCCGTATGTGGTTCCCTATGTCTATTGGTATGTTACTTGCCCGAGATTCGATCGTCGGTATCTCCATACCTAGTTCAATCTCGTTACCGGCAAGTCTCTTTACTTGTTCCGTAATACAAGATCTTGATGTTTGCTTGAACTACGTCGGTATTTCCCCAAAGAGGAAGGGATGATGTAGCACAACAATGGTAGGTATTTCCCTCAGTGATGAGATCAAGGTTATCGAACCAGTAGGAGAACCACGCAACACCACGTAAACAGCTCCTGCACACAAAGAACAAATACTTGCAACCTGACGTAAGAGAGGGGTTGTCAATCCCTCACGGGTAATAAGATAGGTAAAATTGTAGTAGATTGGATAAATAGATCTCGCGGGAACGCGAGATAAAATAAATTACTAAAAATTGCAGCAAGGTATTTTTGTATTTGTGGTTTAACAGATCTAAAAATAAAAGCAAATAAAAATAGATCGCGAAGTAAAATATATTAAAGAAGAGATCCGAGGGTTGTAGGTTTCACTAGTGGCTTCTCTCGAGAAAAATAACAAATGATGGATAAATAAATTACTGTTGGGCAATTGATAGAACTTCAAATACTCATAACGATATCCACGCAATGATCATTATATAGGCATCACGTCCAAGATTAGTAGACCGACTCCTGCCTACATCTACTACTATTACTCCACACATCGACCGCTATCCAGCATGCATCTAGTGCATGGAAAAACGGAGTAAAGCAATAAGAACGATGGCATGATGTAGACAAGATCTATTTATGTAGAAATAGACCCCATCTTGTTATCCTTAATAGCAACGATACATACGTGTTGGTTCCCCTTCTGTCATTGGGATCAAGCACCGTAAGATTGAACCCATCACAAAGTACCTCTTCCCATTGCAAGATAAATAGATCAAGTTGGCCAAACAAAACCCAAATATCGGAGACGAAATACAACGCTATAAACAATCATGCATATAAGAGATCAAAGAAGACTCAAATAACTTTCATGGATAAAAATATAGATCTGATCATAAACTCAAAGTTCATCGGATCCCAACAAACACACCGCAAAAAGAGTTACATCATGTGGATCTCCAAGAGACCATTATATTGAGAATCAAGAGAGAGAGAGAGAGAGAGAGGAAGCCATCTAGCTACTAACTACGGACCCGTAGGTCTACAATGAACTACTAACACATCATCGGAGAGGCACCAATGGACATGATGAACCCCTCCGTGATGGTGTTTAGATTGGATCTGGTGGTTCTGGAACTTGCGGCGGCTGGAACTGATTTTGGTCGACTCCCCTAGGGTTTCTGGAATATTGGGGGTATTTATAGAGCAAAGAGGCGGTGCAGGAGGCCACCGAGGTGGGCATAACCCACCTGGGTGCGCCTGGGCCCCCAGGCGCGCCCTGGTGGGTTGTGCCCCCCTCGGGGCACTCCTCTAGTACTTCTTCGGCCCATCTTGTGTCTTTTGGTCCAGAAAAAATCCACAAAAAGTTTCGTTGCATTTGGACTCCGTTTGGTATTGATTTCATGCGATGTAAAAAACAAGCAGAAAACAGCAACTGGCACTAGGCATTATGTCAATAGGTTAGTACCAAAAAATGATATAAAATGATTGTAAAACATCCAAGAATGATAATATAACAACATGGAAAAATAAAAAATTATAGATATGTTGGAAACGTATCAGCGTCCCCAAGCTTAATCCATGCTCGTCCTCGAGTAGGTAAATGATAAAAACAGAATTTTTGATGTGGAATGCTGCCTAACATGTTCATCACATAGTCTTTTCTTTGTAGCATGGCCATTTGGACTTTCATATGGTTCAAAGCAATAGTCTAGTTTTGACATGAAGACTTTAATACTCAAGCATATCAACAAGCAACCATGTCTTTCAAAATATCAACGCTAAAGCAAGTTATCACTAGCCCATTATGCTCAATCATTGATCCATTCATGAAACACACTCGAATACTAGCTATACCCAATGCTCAAGTACAATCATAGTGCACCTTAGTTGGTGCTTTATAAGAGAAGATGGAGACTCAAGTAAAAAATAAAAATTGCATAAATTAAAAGAAGGGCCCTTCGTGGAGGGAAGTATGGATTTGTAGAGGTGCCAGAGCTCAAAGCAAAAACTGAGAGATAAAAACATTTTGGAAGGCATACTTTTCCCACCAACAAAAACGACTTAGAGTTCGCAACACTTTCCATGCTAGATATATCATAGGCGGTTCCCAAACAGAAAATAAAGTTTATTCCTTTTTCCACCATACTTCCACTTTCCATGGCTAACCGTATCCACAGATGCCCTCCATACCAACACTTTCCAAGGAATTTATTATTTGACAACATAAAGTAAATTCATTTTTCATTTCGGGATTGGGCATCCCTAATACCTTTGTCGTACTCTCGTGCAATGACAAGTGAACAAACTCTCATCGTGAGAATAACACATCTAGCATGGAAAATGTCGGCCACCCCTCACCGCCTTGCGAGCGGTACGAGCACACAAAAGAGAAATTTATTTTGAAAATTAGAGAGGGCACATGCAAATTTGCTTAGAACGGCATGGAAATACCGCATATAGGTAGGTATAGTGGACTCATATGGCAAACTGGTTTAAAGGGTTTTGGATTCACAAGTAGTGATCATACTTAGTGCAAATGAAGGCTAGCAAAAAGATTGAGAAGCGTCCAACCAAGAAACGAAAAATCTCGTAAGCAAGAATTAAGCTTAACTAACACCGAATAATGAACCACAAGTAGGATGTGATTTCATTGCATAACTATTGACTTTCATGCTTGCATAGGGAATCACAAACCTTAACACCAATATTCTTACTAAAGCATAATTACTCATCAACATGACTCACATATCATATCGTCATATCTCAAAACCATTACAAAGAACCAAGTTTATTTTGTCCAATGATCTTCATGAAAGTTTTTATTATATCCTCCTTGTATATCTATCACTTTGGGACTAGTTTCATATGTTGCTTTTAATAAGCTCAAACAAATATAAGTGAAGAACATGAACATAATATTTCTTTTCTCTCAAAATAATTTAAGTGAAGCAAGAGAGAATTTCTTCAAAATTTTACTAACTCCAAAATGAATCTAAGTGAAGCATGAGAGCATTTTTTCAAAAATAACAAAGCATAATGTGCTCAGAAAGATAAAAGTGAAGCACTAGAGCAATTCCAAGGCTCTAAAAATTTAAGCGAAGCATAGGAGCAAGCATAGCGTAGTTTTTGGATCTCTCAAAAAGGTGTGTCCAGCAAGGATTCAAGACTAAAAATAAAAAGGAAAACAAGCAAAGACTCATATCATACAAGAGTCTCCAAGCAAAACTCATAATATGTGACAAATAAAAATATAGCTCCAAGTAAAATAATGATGGTTGTTAGAAGAAAGAGGGGATGCCACTCTAGGGCATCCCCAAGCTTAGTTGCTCGCTACTTCTTGAATATTATCTTGGAGTGCCTCGGGCATCCCCAAGCTTATCCTTTTTCTAATCCTTATTCCTTCATTCATCGTAATATCACCCAAAACTTGAAAACTTCAAGCACACAAAACTCAACAAAACCTTCGTGAGATCCGGTAGTATAAGAAAGCAAACCACTACTATATGTATTGTTGCAAACCTATTCATATTTTATTTTTCAATATATCCACTGTATTCCAACTTTTCTATGGCAAAAACTCTTCAAAGAAAACCATAGAATCATCAAAACAAGCACACAACACAAAGAAAACAGAATCTGTCAACAACAGAACAGTCTCTAGAAATCTGGAAACTTCGAATACTTGTGTAACTCCAAACATTCTGAAAAATTAAGACAACGTGGACAATTTGTTTATTAATCTTCTGCAAAAAGAATCAACTCAAAAGAACTCTTTTGTTAAAATGGGAATTATTTTCGTGAGCGCAGAAGTTTCTATTTTTCAGCAAGATCAAATCAACTCTCACCCAAATCATCCCAAAGGTTTTGCTTGGCACAAACACTAATTTAAACCACAAAACACGTGTAATCAGAGGCATAATTGGGTATTTTATTGAAAACGGCAAGAAACCCAAAAAGCAAAAAGATACAAGTTGGGTTGCCTCCCAACGAGCGCTATCGTTTTATGCCCCTAGCTAGGCATAATGCAAAGGATCTAAGTGTTGTCATTTTTAGTTCTAGATCCATACGATGCCCTCATGATTGATTCATATGGTGGCCTAATTCTTGTTCTAGGGAAGTGCTCCATACCCTTCCTTAGTGGAAATTGATATTTAATATTACCTTCTTTCATATCAATCACGGCACCAATAGTACGTAAAAACGGTCTACCAAGTATAATTGGACAAGATAGATTGCAGTCAATGTCAAGAACAATAAAATCTATGGGAACATAATTCCTATTTGCTAGAATAAGAACATCATTAATTCTTCCCATAGGCTTTTTAATAGTGGAATCCGCCAAGTGCAAATTTAAAGAGCATTCTTCAATATTGGTAAGACCAAGCACGTCACATAAAGATTTCGGAATTGTAGAAACACTAGCACCCAAGTCACATAAAGCAAAACACTCATAATTTTTAATCTTGACTTTGATGGTAGGTTCCCATTCATCATGTAATTTTCTAGGAATTGAAACTTCTAGTTCCAACTTTTCTTCAAAAGCTTTCATCATAGGATCAACAATATGTTTAGTAAATGCTTTATTTTGTTGATAAGCATGGGGTGAATTTATCATGGATTGCAACAAAGAAATACAATCAACCAAAGAGCAACAATCATAATTAAAGTCTTTGTAATCCAAAAGAGTGGGCACATCACTAGTTAAAGTTTTGACCTCTTCAAATGCACTTTTATCAATTTTCTCAACAAGATTTTCACCCTCCGAATTATCGAGACACCTTCTAGATAAAGTTGACTCTTCTCCAGTCCCTTTTTCATAAATCTTAATCTTACTAAACAAAGACTCAATAGAAGAAACACCAATCATTTTAAGATCTTCATCACTTTTATGAAAGCATTGTTATTGAAATTGTTTCATGAGATAAAATTCACATCTATGGCATCACTATTTTTCTCAATCAAAGTAGACAAATGCACATCATTAAAATCAATAGGAGCACTTTTATTAGAAATCAACTTCATAAGAGCATCAACTTTTTCACTCAAAGATTTGATTTCTTCTACCGAATTGACTTTTTTTACTAGTAGGAGCTCTTTCGGTATGCCATTGTGAGTAATTTGCCATAATATTGTCTAGCAATTTAGTAGCTTCACCCAAAGTAATTTCCATAAGAGTACCCCCCGTGGGTGGAATCTAAAAGATTACGAGAAACAAAATTCAACCCCGCATAAAAAATTTGTATGATCATCCAAAGATTTAACCCATGAGTCGGGCAATTCCTTAGCATCAATTTCATCCTTTCCCAAGATTGTGCAACATGCTCATGTTCAAGTTGCCTGCAATTCATGATCTGGGTTCTAAGGGAAATTATTTTTGCGGGCGCAAAATACTTAGTAATAAAAGCATCCTTGCACTTATTCCAAGAATCAATACTATTGTGAGGCAAAGAAGAAAACCAAATTTGTGCACGATCTCGCAAAGAAAACGGAAATAATTTCAACTTCACAACATCATTATCCACATCTTTTTTCTTTTGCATATCACATAATTCCACGAATGTGTTAAGATGGGATGCGGCATCCTCATTAGGAGTACCGGAAAAATGGATGTTTCATAACAATATTCAACAAAGCAGTATTTGTATCACAAGACTCCGCATTAGCAGCGGGAGGAGCAATCGGGGTGCTAATAAAATCATTGTTATTGGTATGTGAGAAATCACACAACTTGGTGTTCTCTTGAGTCATGGTGACTACAAAACAAGATTGCACTCAAAAACAAATCTAACAAGAAAACGGCGAACGAAAAAGAGGGCGAATAAAACGGAATTTTTTTGTGAAGTGGGGGAGAGGAAAACGAGAGGCAAATGGAAAATAATATAAATTGCAAGGAGATAATATTTGTGATTAGGAACCTGGTTGATGTTGATGATGTCTCCCCGGCAAAGGCACCAGAAATTGGCGACTTGATGGGACACTATCTTGACGTGATCCACCCCGGCAACGGCACCAGAAATTTCTTTTGATATTTTCTTCATCTACGTCGGTATTTCCCCAAAGAGGAAGGGATGATGCAGCACATCAACGGTACGTATTTCCCTCAATGATGAGATCAAGGTTATTTAACCAGTAGGAGAACCACGCAACGCCACATAAACAGCTCCTGCACACAAAGAACAAATACTTGCAACCCGACGTAAGAGAGGGGTTGTCAATCCCTCACGGGTAAAAAGATAGATAAAATTGTAGTAGATTGGATAAATAGATCTCACGGGAATGTGAGATAAAATAAATTACTAAAAGTTGCATCAAGATATTTTTGTATTTTTTAGTAGATCTGAAAATAAAAGCAAAAAAAATATATCATGAAGAAAAATATATTAAAGAAGAGACCTGGGGCCGTAGGTTTCACTAGTGGCTTCTCTCGAGAAAAAATAGCAAATGGTGGATAAATAAATTACTGTTGGGCAATTGATAGAACTTCAAATACTCATGAAGATATCTAGGAAATGATCATTATATAGGCATCACGTCCAAGATTAGTAGACCGACTCCTGCCTGCATCTACTACTATTACTCCACACATCGACCACTATCCAGCATGCATCTAGTGTATTAAGTTCATGGGAAAATGGAGTAATTCAATAAGGACGATGACATGATGTAGACAAGATCTATTTATGTAGAAATAGACCCCATCTTGTTATCCTTAATAGCAACGATACATAAGTGTCGGTTCCCCTTCTGTCACTAGGATCAACCACCGTAAGATCGAACCCATCACAAAGCACCTCTTCCCATTGCAAGATAAATATACCAAGTTGGCCAAACAAAACCCAAATATCGGAGAAGAAATACGAGACTATAAGCAATCATGCATATAAGAGATCAAAGAAGACTCAAATAACTTTCATGGATAAAAACATAGATCTGATCATAAACTCAAAGTTCAACGGATCCCAACAAACACACCGCAAAAAGAGTTACATCACGTGGATCTCCAAGAGACCATTGTATTGAGAATCAAGAGAGAGAGAGAGAGAGAGAGAGAGAGAGAGAGAGGAAGCCATCTAGCTGCTAACTACGGACTCGTATGTCTACAATGAACTACCAACACATCATCGGAGAGGCACCAATGGACATGATGAACCCCTCCGTGATGGTGTTTAGATTGGATCTGGTGGTGCTGGAACTTGCGGCGGCTGGAATTGATTTTCGTCGACTCCCCTAGGGTTTCTGGAATATTGGGGTATTTATAGAGCAAAGAGGCGGTGCAAGAGGCCACCGAGGTGGGCATAACCCACCTGGGCGCACCTGGGTCCCCAGGCGCGCCCTGGTGGGTTGTGCCCCCCTTGGGGCACTCCTCTGGTACTTCTTCGGGCCATCTTGTGTCTTCTGGTCTAGAAAAAAATCCACAAAAAGTTTTGCTACGTTTGGACTCCATTTGGTATTGATTTCCTGTGATCTAAAAAACAAGCATAAAACAACAATTGGCACTAGGCACTATGTCAATAGGTTAGAACCAAAAATTGATTATAAAATGATTGTAAAGCATCGAAGAATGATAATATAAAAGCATGGAACAATAAAAAAATATAGATACATTGGAGACATATCAGATCCCGTGGCTAACTCATTAGCCACATTGCTTGCAAGCTCATTTTGATAATGTATTACCGAGTGGGCCGTGAGATAGCTCTCCGTCATACGGAGTGACAAATCCCAGTCTTGATCCAAGCCAACTCAACAGAGACCCTCAGAGATACCTGTAGAGCACCTTTATAGTCACCCAGATACGTTGTGACATTTGGTACACACAAGGTACTCCTCCGGTGTCAGTGAGTTGCATGGTCTCATGGTCATAGGAACGTATACTTGACATGCAGAAAAATGGTAGCAATAAACTTGATACGATCATATGCTACATTTATAATTTGGGTCCTGTCCATCACATCATTCTCCTAATGATGTGATCCCATTACCAAATGACAACTCATGTCTATGGCCAGAAAACCATAGACATCTTTGATCAACGAGCTAGTCTAGTAGAGGCTCACTAGGGGCACATTGTTGTCTATGTGTCCACACATGTATCTGAGTTTCCGATCAATACAATTCTAGCATGGATAATAAACAATTATCATGGAAAGGAAAATATGATAATAACCAATTTATTATTGCCTCCAGGGCATATTTGCAACAGAAAAAACACAAAAAGTTGAACATAAAATTTATATGTATGGCTTTTCGTGAACACGTGCTTTCATTGCATTGATAGCAGGAAAACAGAGTGAATGTTACTGGCATAATCTCACAAGCACGTGCGCGACAGTGCATGAGTGAGAGTTACAAGTGCACATGAGAAGAGGAAAGGGGGGTCATGCGCTGCCCCAGCTAGAAGGTGCCATGACACGTTCAGCTGGTTTTCGAGCCCCATGGCTCCGACGCGCGCCCAACTTTGGGTGTCCTCCTTGATGTCATCAGCGAGCGTGGTGATCGATGATCTCGCGTCATTGAAGACACATGCGTTCTATAGCTTCCAGATGCACCAGTATGTCAAGATGATGATCTAAGCGAGCTTGCAGCAGAGCGCGGAACGGGCGTGATGCACGGTCTGAGAGAACCACTCACGGAAGTTGATGTCAAGGCTCGGGAAAGGGGTTTGATACGTCCATTTTGCATCATGTTTTCTTACTGTCATTTATAATGTTTTATCCATAATAATGCTTTTTGGAGTAATTCTAATGCCTTTTCTCTCATAATTTGAAAGGTACACACCAAGAGGGAGAATTCTAGCAGCTGGAAATCTTGTCCTGGAAAAGCTACGTTAGGCTACCTATTCTGCACAACTCCAAACAAGCTGAGCCTTCACGAAGAATTTTTATGGAATATTGGAGAAAATAAATACCAGAGGGGGCTCACCAGGTGGGCACAACCCACCTGGGCGCGCCCTGGTGGGTTGTGCCCTCCTCGGCCCACCTCTAGTGCCCATCTTCTGGTATATAAGTCATTTTGACCTAGAAAAAAAATAAGGGGAGGACATTCGGGATGAAGCGCCGCCGCCTCGAGGCGGAACTTGGGCAGGAGCACTTTTGCCCTTCGGCGGAGCGATTTTGCCGGGGGAACTTCCCTCCTGGAGGGGGAAATCATCGTCATCGTCATCATCATCACCAACAACTCTCCCATCTTGGGGAGGGAAATCTCCATCAACATCTTCACAGCACCAACTCCTCTCAAACCCTAGTTCATTTCTTGCGTTCAATCTTTGTATCAAAACTATAGATTGGTCCCCGTGGGTGACTAGTAGTGTTGATTACATCTTGTAGTTGATTACTATATGGTTTATTTGGTGGAAGATTATATGTTCATATCCATTATGCTATTTAATACCCCTCTGATCTTGAGCATGTTTGTCCTTTGTGAGTAGTTACTTTCATTCTTGAGGTCACGGGAGAAATCATGTTACAAGTAATCATGTGAATTTGATATGTGTTCAATATTTTGATAGTATGTATGTTGTGATTCCCTTAGTGGTGTCATGTGAACATCGACTACATGACACTTCACCATCTTTGGGCCTAAGGGAATGCATTTTTGAGTAGTAAATAGATGGTGGGTTGTGAGAGTGACAGAAACTTAAACCCCAGTTTATGCACTATTCCATAAGGGACCGATTGGATCCTAGAGTTTAATGCTATGGTTAGAATTTATTCTTAATACTTTTCTCGTAGTTGCGGATACTTGCGGGAGGGTTAATCATAAGTAGGAGGTTTGTTCAAGCAAGAACATCACCTAAGCACCGGTCCACCCACATATCAAATTATCAAAGTAGCGAATACAAATCAAACCAACATGATGAAAGTAACTAGATGAAATTCCCGTGTACCCTCAAGAACGCTTTGCTTGTTATAAGAGACCGTTTTGGCCTGTCCTTTGTCTAAAAAGCATTGTGCTACCTTGCTGCATACTTATTGTTACTATCATTACTTGCTCGTTACAAATTATCTTGCTATCAAACTACTCGCTACTTACAGTTTCAGCACTTGCAGACATCATCTTACTGAGAACTACTTGCCATTTCCTTCTACTCCTCGTTGGGTTCGACACTCTTACTTATCGAAAAGAGCTACAATTGATCCCCTATACTTGTGGGTCATCAGGGTTCTAGGGACATGCCACCAGGAGAGGATCTCATGCCAGGCTTGGCGGGAGAAGGAGTAGTCGGCAAGAAGGTGCTCCATGGTCTCGGGCTCCTGGTTGCACAGGAGGCACAAAGGGGCATGAGGGAGGCCTCGATGTGCCAAGCGGTTTGTGATCCAACGTCGCCCCTAGTAGGCGAGCCAAAGGAAAAATTTGATGCGAAGGGGCAGCCATGATTTCTAGGTTAGTCTCCAAGAAGGCTCGATCATAGAGCTGTAGAAAAGGGCCTTGTAGCAAGACTTGGCGGAGTACGCACCGTCGGTCGTCCAATGCTAGATCTGGCAGTCTCAATCTGAGCCAAAGCTCGATGTATTGCACGAGGGCAGCGGGGCTGAGGGTGCCCTGGACGTCGCAAACCCAGGCGCGGTCGGCAGGTCCCTTGGCGACGGAGCAACACTTGTGCCGGTGACGGGGACCGGGGCATGGACAATATGGGAAAGCTCTCCCGCGGTGGAGCCGTCAATCCAGTGGTCCTCCCAGAAGAGGCAGGTGGTGCCGCAACAATGCACCATGTCGTGGATGCACAGAAGATGGATTGGACCACCGGGCAGTGATACGTCTCCAACGTATCTATAATTTATGAAGCATTCATCCTATTATATTATCTGATTTGGATGTTTATGGGCTTTACTAAGCACTTCTATATTATTTTTTGGGACTAACCTATTAACCGGAGGCCTAGCCCATATTGTTGTTTTCTTGCCTATTTCAGTGTTTTGAAGAAAAGGAATATCAAACGGAGTCCAAATGGAATGAAACCTTCGGGAAAGCTAATATTGGAACGGAAGCAATCCAGGGGACTTGGAGTGCAGGTAAGGGAAGCTTCAAGGTGGCCACGAGGCAGGGAGGCGCGCCCACCTCCCCTGGGCATGCCACCCACCGTCGTGGGCCCCTCGTGGCTCCCCTGACTGACTTCTTTCGCCTATATATCTCCATATACCCCTAAAAACATCGGGGAACACAATAGGTCGGGAGTTCCGCCGCCACAAGCCTCTGTAGCCACCAAAAACCTCTCGGGAGCCCGTTTCGGCAATCTGCCGGAGGGGGATCCCTCACCGGTGTCTATCTTCATCATCCCGGCGCTCTCCATGACGAGGAGGGAGTAGTTCACCCTCGGGGCTGAGGGTATGTACCAGTAGCTATGTGTTTGATCTCTCTCTCTCTCTCTCTCTCTCTCTCTCTCGTGTTCTTGAGGTGATACGATCTTGATGTATCGCGAGCTTTGCTACTATAGTTGGATCTTATGATGTTTCTCCCCCTCTACTCTCTTGTGATGAATTGAGTTTTCCTCTTGAAGTTATCTTATCAGATTGAGTCTTTAAGGATTTGAGAACACTTGATGTATGTCTTGCCGTGCTTATCTGTGGTGACAATGGGATATTCACGTGATCTACTTGATGTATGTTTTGGTGATCAACTTTCGGGTTCAATGAACTTATGCATAGGGGTTGGCACACGTTTTCGTCTTGACTCTCCGGTAGAAACTTTGGGGCACTCTTTGAAGTACTTTTTGTTGGTTGAATAGATGAATCCGAGATTGTGTGATGCATATCCTATAATCATGCCCACAGATACTTGAGGTGACAATGGAGTATCTAGGTGACGTTAGGGTTTTGGTTGATTTGTGTCTTAAGGTGTTATTCTAGTATGAACTCTATGATAGATTGAACGGAAAGAATAGCTTCATGTTATTTTACTACGGACTCTTGAATAGCTCGAGCAGAAAGGATAACTTTGAGGTGGTTTCGTACCCTATCATAATCTCTTCGTTTGTTCTCCGCTATTAGTGACTTTGGAGTGACTCTTTGTTGCATGTTGAGGGATATTTATATGATCCAATTATGTTATTATTGTTGAGAGAACTTGCACTAGTGAAAGTATGAACCCTAGGCCTTGTTTCCTAGCATTGCAATACCGTTTACGCTCACTTTTTTCATTAGTTACCTTGCTGTTTTTATATTTTCAGATTATAAATACTCATATCTACCATCCATATTGCACTTGTATCACCATCTCTTCGCCGAACTAGTGCACCTATACAATTTACCATTGTATTGGGTGTGTTGGGGACACAAGAGACTCTTTGTTATTTGGTTGCAGGGTTGTTTGAGAGAGACCATCTTCATCCTACGCCTCCCACGGATTGATAAACCTTAGGTCATCCACTTGAGGGAAATTTGCTACTGTCCTACAAACCTCTGCACTTGGAGGCCCAACAACGTCTACAAGAAGAAGGTTGTATAGTAGACATCAAGCTCTTTTCTGGCGCCATTGCCGAGGAGGTGAGTGCTTGAAGGTATATCTTTAGATCTTGCAATCGAATCTTTTTGTTTCTTGTTTTATCACTAGTTTAGTTTATAAAATAAAACTACAAAAAAATGGAATTGAGTTTGCCTCGTACGCTTCATCTTTTTAACATCTTTCGTGAAAATGATGGAAAGGAAAATTGTGCTCAAGTGCTAGAAGAAGAAGTCATTAAAATGTTTGGTACTAGATCTTTGTATGATGAGCATGATTGCAATGTTGTTAGTATGAATTCCTTGAATATCCATGATGCTAATGATATGCAAAGTCACAAGCTTGGGGAAGCTATGTTTGATGAAGATGATATTTTTTGTCCCCTAAGTTTTCATGAGAATATTTATTATGATGAAAGCATGCCTCCAACTTATGATGATTATATTGATGAAAGTGGATTTGGAGAGGTCATGACTTTATTTAATGATGAATCCACTATTTCAGAAGAGGTTCCAATTGATTATGAGAATAAGTTCCTATATATGATGATTATTGTGATGACTTGCATGCTATTAAGAATAATGATAACCATGAAACTTGTCATCATGATTTTAGTTTTCAATTGGATTATGCCTCACATGATAATTATTTTGTTGAGTTTGCTCCCACTACTATTCATGAGAAGAAATTTGCTTATGTGGAGAGTAGTAAATTTTCTATGCTTGTAGATCATGAAAATAATGCTTTATGTGATGGTTATATTGTTGAATTCATTCATGATGTTACTGAAAATTATTATGAGGGAGGAATATATGCTTGTAGGAATCGCAATAATATCAAGTTTCCTCTCTATGTGTTGAAAATCTTGAAGTTATGCTTGTTTTGCCTTCCTATGCTAGTTGATTATTGTTCCCTCAAGTTATTTGCTCACAAAATCCCTATGCATAGGAAGTGGGTTAGGCTTAAATGTGCTATCCATATGCTTCATGATGCTCCCGTTATGTTTCAATTCTTATCTTTTATGTGAGCATCATTGTCATCATCATGCCTAGCTAGAAAGGCATTAAAGAAAAGCGCTTGTTGGGAGACAACCCAATGTTTACCCTTACTGTTTTTGTGTGTCCACATGATTATGCTACTGTAGTAATCATGTTTTATAGCTTTTGTTTCAATAAAGTGCCAAGTAAGACCTTTAGGATAGCTTACGGTGATAGTTGTGTTGATCCTGCTGAAAATCAGAAACTTTTGCATCCAGTAAATTAGTTTTGATAATTCACAGAAACATGATTTTTGATCTGATTCTTTTTTATCTGGATTGATACATACATTTCTCAGGTTTTCCTAATTTGGTAGGATTTTCGGAGTTCCAGAAGTATATGTTTGATACAGATTACTACACACTGTTCTGTTTTTGACAGATTCTGTTTTCTATGTGTTGTTTGCTTATTTTGATGAATCTATGAGTAGTATCGGAGGGTATGAACCATAGAGAAGTTGGAATACAGTAGACATTACACCAATATGAATTTAGAATGAGTTCATTACAGTACCTAAGTGGTGGTTTTATTTTCTTATACTAACGGAGCTTACGAGTTTTCTGTTGAGTTTTGTGTTGTGAAGTTTTCAAGTTTTGGGTAAAGATTCGATGGACTATGGAATAAAGAGTGGAAAGAGCCTAAGCTTGGGGATTCCCAAGGCACCCCAAGGTAATATTCAAGCACAACCAAGAGCCTAAGCTTGGGGATGCCCAAGGCACCCCAAGGTAATATTCAATGACAACCAAGAGCCTAAGCTTGGGGATGCCCCGGAAGGTATCCCCTCTTTCATCTTCGTTCATCGGTAACTTTACTTGGAGCTATATTTTTATTCACCACATGATATGTGTTTTGCTTGGAGCGTCATTTTATTTTGTTATTATTAGCTTGTTGTTATTTAGAATAATGTTTTGCATCTATATTTTCAATAAGAATGTCAAGGATAGCCTTTACCATGCTTATTTTGTTAGCATACATGTTGCTGTTTGAAAACAGAAAGTTTACCGCTGTTGCAAAAATTCCCTAGAAAAGTCAGAGAATGATATAATGTTGAAACTTTTTGCATATTGAGATATGATAAATCTTCTACAGCGTAGTATTTTTCTCATAAATTTTGGAGTTAGGGAAGTATTGATACTCTTGCATTCTTTACAGACTGTACTGTTTTGGCAGATTGCTGCTATGTTTGCATTGTTTGCATATGTTTGCTTGTTTAATGATTCTATTTGAGGATAGGAGTATTAAATATGCAGAGACATTTAGTATGCAATGTGGAATAATAATTTTAGTGATTTGTTACAGTAGAAAATGATAAGGTTTTGCATTGGTTTATACTAACTTATCTCACGAGTTCTTGTTGAGTTTTATGTGGATGAAGTTTTTGAGAAATAGATAAACCATGATATGAGAGGAATTAAGAAGACACAAAAGTTCAAGCTTGGGGATGCCCAAGGCTCCCCAAGATAATATTTCAAGAAGTCTCAAGCATCTAAGCTTGGGGATGCCCCGGTAGGCATCCCACCTTTCTTCCTCAACAATTATCGGTTAGTATCGGTTGAGCCTAAGTTTTTCCTTCTTCACATGAGTCGTGCTATCCTTGCAATGCCATTTTATTTTGTTTTGCTTTCTATTTGAATAAAATACCAAGATCTGAAATTCTTAAATGAGAGAGAGTCTTCACATAGTTACATAATTATTTAACTACTCATTGATCTTCACTTATATATTTTTGTAGTAGTTTGTCATTTACTCGTGTGCTTCACTTATATCCTATGAGTAAATGGTTGAATGAGTTGAATGTCATAAATCTGAAATTATATATGTTTCATATGCTTACCACGTTGGGAGTAATGACTTCACATCTAAGAAGTATAGGTAGTAAATTTGTTGAAGGTTAGCAAGCATTGTATTGGTCGCTTGAACAATTCATGAAAGAATATTGAAGGAAGAGAGACTTCACATATAAATATACTATCTTAGACATATTCTATGATTGTTAGCCCCATTAATTATTTTCAAAACTGAGCAAATTAGTTGAAGTTGGACAAGGAAGACAACGTAATGAGTTATGCTTGGGTGTATTTGTATAGAAGTTATATTGTTATAGATCCTCCAAGATGTTGTGGTTGCTTTTTAGAATCCTTTGCTAGCCAAAATATCTGTACTAAGCGGGAATACTGCTTGTGCATCCAAATTCCTTGAACCAAGTTTCTTCCATGAGTGTCCACCATACCTACCTATATGCGGTATTTACCTGTCGTTCCAAGTAAATTTGCATGTGCCAAACTCTAAACCTTCAAACAATAATCTGTTTTGTATGCCCGAATCGCTCATGTAGCGACTAGGGGCTGCCAGTATCTTCCATGCTAGGTGGGTTATTCTCACAATGAGTGGACTCCGCTCATCATTCACGAGAAAAATGGCTGGTAACTGGGATACCCAGTCCCATGATCAAAAGATCAAAATCAAATCAAAAATAATTGCAAACAAAACTCCCCCAGGTTTGATGTTAGTTGGAGGCACCCGTTGTTTCGGGCAAGCCAAGGATTTATGATTGTTGGTGGAGGGGGAGTAAAAACTTTACCATTCTGTTTGGGAACCGCCTATAATGTATATAGTATGGAAGATATTGGGAACTCTTGGTTGTTATGTTGACAATGAAAGCATACCTCTCAAAATTATTTTCATCTCTATTTCAAAATCGAGCTCTGGCACCTCTGCAAATCCCTGCTTCCCTCCGCGAAGGGCCTATCTTTTAATTTTATGCAAGAGTCATTAGTATTCCTTCTCATTCCTACCTACACTTTAGTTGGCAAGCATCGTGTGTTGGGGAAAGATCTAAGCATATATGGCCATGCAAATATATTTGATCATGAATTATTATTGTTGACAATTATCTTTATGATAAGTGAGTTGGGAGGCGAAACACTAAGCCCCTATCTTTCTCTGCGTTCGATGGATGCTATTTGTTCTAAGAATATGTTTTGAGTGGTAGCTATCATGGAAGACTGTATGATAGTTGAGTATGTGGAGTTTGCTAAATCAAAGCTCTGATATAGACCCTTCCTAAAAATAAGATGAATTGTAATTGTTTGATGACTGAGAATGAAGTTTGCTAGTTTTCAAGAAAGTTTATGGTCTATGCTTTAACATGTGAATAGCTTGTTACTTGATCTTGAGAAGTTTTATGAGATGAACTATTGTTATAACATATAATCATGCTTGAAAAGGTGATTGAAATTATCATTGATCAAACTTGTGCACCTGCTAGCATTCGCACTTCATAAATTCTTTCTTTTATCATTTACCTACTCGAGGACGAGCAGGAATTAAGCTTGGGGATGCTGATACGTCTCCAACGTATCTATAATTTATGAAGCATTCATGCTATTATATTATCTGATTTGGATGTTTATGGGCTTTACTAAGCACTTTTATATTATTTTTGGGACTAACATATTAACCGGAGGCCCAGCCCATATTGTTGTTTTCTTGCCTATTTCAGTGTTTCAAAGAAAAGGAATATCAAACGGAGTCCAAACGGAATGAAACCTTTGGGAAAGTTACTTTTGGAACGGAAGCAATCCAGGGGACTTGGAGTGCACGTAAGGGAAGCTTCGAGGTGGCCACGAGGCAGGCAGACGCGCCCACCTCCCCTGGGCCTGCCCCCACCCTCGTGGGCCCCTCATGGCTCCCCTGACCGACTTATTTCGCCTATATATCTTCATATACCCTAAAAACATCGAAGAACACAATAGATCAGGAGTTCCGCCACCGCAAGCCTCTGTAGCCACCAAAAACCTCTCGGGAGCCCGTTCCAGCACCCTGCCGGAGGGGGGATCCCTCACCGGTGGCTATCTACATCATCCCGGTGCTCTCCATGACGAGGAGGGAGTAGTTCACCCTCGGGGCTGAGGGTATGTACCAGTAGCTATGTGTTTGATCTCTCTCTCTCTCTCTCACGTGTTCTTGAGGTGATACGATCTTGATGTATCGCGAGCTTTGCTACTATAGTTGGATCTTATGATGTTTCTCCCCCTCTACTCTCTTGTGATGAATTGAGTTTTCCTCTTGAAGTTATCTTATCGGATTGACTCTTTAAGGATTTGAGAACACTTGATGTATGTCTTGCCGTGCTTATCTGTCGTGACAATGGGACATTCACGTGATCTACTTGATGTATGTTTTGGTGATCAACTTGCGGGTTCAATGAACTTATGCATAGGGGTTGGCACACGTTTTCGTTTTGACTCTCCGGTAGAAACTTTGGGGCACTCTTTGAAGTACTTTGTGTTGGTTGAATAGATGAATCCGAGATTGTGTGATGCATATCGTATAATCATGCCCACAGATACTTGAGGTGACAATGGAGTATCTAGGTGACATTAGGGTTTTGGTTGATTTGTGTCTTAAGGTGTTATTCTAGTATGAAATCTATTGTAGATTGAACGGAAAGAATAGCTTCATGTTATTTTACTACGGACTCTTGAATAGATCGAGCAGAAAGGATAACTTTGAGGTGGTTTCGTACCCTACCATAATCTCTTCGTTTGTTCTTCGCTATTAGTGACTTTGGAGTGACTTTGTTGCATGTTGAGGGATATTTATATGATCCAATTATGTTATTATTGTTGAGAGAACTTGCGCTAGTGAAAGTATGAACCCTAGGCCTTGTTTCCTAGCATTGCAATACCGTTTACGCTCACTTTTATCATTAGCTACCTTGCTGTTTTTATATTTTCAGATTACAAATACTCATATCTACCATCCATATTGCACTTGTATCACCATCTCTTCGCCGAACTAGTGCGCCTATACAATTTACCATTGTATTGGGTGTGTTGGGGACACAAGAGACTCTTTGTTATTTGGTTGCAGGGTTGTTTGAGAGAGACCGTCTTCATCGTACGCCTCCCACGGATTGATAAACCTTAGGTCATCCTCTTGAGGGAAATTTGCTACTGTCCTACAAACCTCTGCACTTGGAGGCCCAACAACATCTACAAGAAGAAGGTTGTGTAGTAGACATCAGACGGCAAGGGATGTGGAGGTGCTGCCAGGGCTGGGTGGGGTCAGTCTTGCGCAGCCAAAACCACCTAGCCTACAGGGCGTAGCCGGAGTGCAAAGAAAAGTTGCCATGCTCTAGTTAATAAAACTAGAACGTATTTTTTTTATAAATTCAAGGGTACTATACATAACCCCTTAAAAGATGCCATGATTCGTCCTTCTACATAAAGGTAAACTACGACAGTTGCTCAAGAAAAAAAGGAAAGCTACGACATGTCCTGGAACACTATACAGACTAGAAAAAATAATTAGAAGGCAAGAAAATTTTCCATGATCTAATTAATAAAGTTGAAATGATATAAAGAAATAAAATTGCCTTGCTACCAAAAATAAAACTAACATCGTTTAACTAATAAAATGATCATGTTCTAAAAACTATAATTATCATAGTACTTAAAATGAAACTGATGTGGTGTAATTAATAAATTGGCATGGTCTAAATAGTAAATTATTGTTGGGAAACGTTGCATGGAGAAAAACAATTCTACCACACACAAGATATATCCATGGAGATGCATAGCAACGAGGGGGAGAGTGTGTCTATGTACCCTCGTAGACCGTAAGCAGAAGCGTTTAGTAACGCGGTTGATGTAGTCGAACTTCTTCCCATTCCAACCGATCAAGTACCAAACATACGACACCTACGCGTTCAGCACACGTTCAGCTCGGTGACGTCCTGCGCCTTCTTGATCCAGCAAGACAACGAGGTAGTGGATGAGTTCCGGCAGCACGACGTTGTGGTGACGGTGATGGTGATGCTATCTCCTCAGGGCTTCGCCTAAGCACTACGAAAATATGACCGAGGGTGTAAACGGTGGAGGGGGCGCCACACACGACTAAGGAGGGGCCCCCTTCCCACATATATATAGGTGGGGATGGGGGAGCAGCCAGGAGGCACCCCCAAGTAGGCCGAATCCTACTTGGGGTACTCCCCCAAGTGGGGCCCCCTTCCTTATTTGGAGTGCGGGAGGAAGGGAGGAGGACGTGGTGCCCCCCTTTCCTTTCTCTCCTGAGGAGGGAAAGGCAGGAGGGGTCACTCCTCCCCTTTCCTTCCCCTAGGGTCGTCCAGCAATGTAGAGAGGTGCACCAGCCCCCTACTGGGCTGGTCTGTCCCCTCCTATGGACCATAAGGCCCATACACTTGCCGGGGGTGTCCGGAACCCCTTTCGGTGACACGATGACTACCCGGTGCACTCCGAAACTATTTCGGTGTCTGAATACCATCATCCTATATATCAATCTTTACCTCTTGACCATTTAGAGACTCTTCGTCATGTCCGTGATCTCATCCGGGACTCTGAACAACATTCGATCACCAAATCATATAACTCATATAACACTATATCATCAACGAACATTAAGCGTGCGGACCCTACGGGTTCGAGAACTATGTAGACATGACCGAGACACCTCTCCGGTCAATAACCAATAGTGAACCTAGATGCCCATATTGCCTCCTACATACTCTATGAAGATCTTTATCGGTCGAACCGTTATGACAACATACGTTATCCTTTGTCCATCGGTATGTTACTTGCCCGAGATCCGATCATCGGTATCTTCATACCTAGTTCAATCTCATTACTTCCAAGTCTCTTTACTCGTTTCGTAATACATCATCTCATAACTAAATCCTTAGTCATTTGCTTGCAAGCTTATGATGTGCATTACCAAGAGGGCCCAGAGATTCCTCTTCGATACTCGGAGTGACAAATCCTAATCTCGATCTATGCCAACTCAACAAACACCTTCGGAGATACCTGTAGAGCATCTTTATGATCATCCAGTTATGTTGTGACGTTTGATAGCATACAAGGTATTCCTCCGGTATTCAGGAGTTGCATAATCTCATAGTTGAAAGAATATGTATTTGACATGAAGAAAGCAATAGCAATAAACTGAATGATCAATATGCTCAGCTAACAGGTGGGTCTTGTCCATCACATCATTCTCCTAATGATGTGATCCCATTATCAAATGACAACACATGTCTATGGTTAGGAAACCATAACCATCTTTGATCAACGAGCTAGTCTAGTAGAGGCTTACTAGGGACACGATATTTGTTTATGTATTCACACGTGTATTTAAGTTTCCGGCCAATACAATTCTAGCATGAATAATAAACCTTTATCATGATTAAGGAAATATAATAATAACCATTTTATTATTGCCTCTAGGGCATATTTCCATCAGTCTCCCACTTGCACTAGACACTACAAAAAAAGACACATCTATGAAATTTTGGGCGGAACCAATTTTTTTCTGTCATGCTTATGACACTTCTATGACGATAATTGTGACAAAACCCGGTATCATCATAGATGTGGTGGGCTCCTACTTCTATGATAAAAAATCATGATAGAAAATGGGCTTTTCATCCTGGGTGGCTGGAGACGTAGCTGCATGACATTCTTTGGGCCGTCCATGACGGAAAAAACCGTGGTAGAAGCGAGGGCAAGGAAAATATCGGGGAATTCCTGGTTACGGTGAGTGGTCGGGGCTGAGCGATGCATGGAGGTTTCCGTGTTTCTCTCGTACACATACGCGCGTAGGTGCGAGGCGTTGGGCTCTAACTGAACCCGAGTGAGGCGTTCGCCTACTGAACCCGAGCGATTGCACTGTCTACGCGTTACTGAACCCGAGCGATCGATCGATCCCTGGCTGTTAACTGAACCTGATCGAGCAATTCCTTCGCTACTGCTGCTAACTGAAGCCGATTGAATCTGTTGCCTCTTGATGAACAATGAGTGTTGTTGGGGGTTGGATGAATAGTTCCCGGTGGGGGTTGGATGAACAGGACCCCATGGTAGTAGAGGCCATTGCCGCTGGATGAACAGGACCTCGATCGAGCCGGTTGGGGGTGGATGAACAGGACCCCGTGGAGGTTTGGTTGAATAGTAGTCGGTGGAGGGCTGGATGAACAGTAGCCCATGGAGGGCTGGTTGAACAGTAGCCGATGGAGGCTAGATGAACAGGAGCCCACGGATGAACAGTAGCTGGTGGAGGCAGCTATGAGATGTCGTGGATGAACAGTCGCAGGTGAAGGCTGGAGGAGGTCGACGGTGGACGAACAGTAGCCCATGGAGGCTGGAGCGAGGCAGTAGACGGTGGATGAACAGTAGCCCGTGGAGTCCCGTTTTGCGGTACGCCACACCCCTCCCGATGAATAGGACTCCCGTTTCGACCGTAGGAGGTCAAAGAGAAGTCCGTTTCCTCCGTTTTGCGGTACGCCACACCCCTCCCGATCAACAGGATCCCATTTTGACCGTAGGAGGTCGAAGAAAAGTCCGTTTCCTCCGTTTTGTGGTACGCCAGACCCCTCCCAATGAACATGATCCCGTTTCGACCATAGGCGGTCGAACAGAAGGTTGTTTCCTCCATTCTGCAGTACGCCAGGCCTCGTTTCGGCTGTTTTGTCCAAGCCGGTTGGTTCCCAATGAACAGGATGCATTCCATTGCCTCCTGATGAACACGACACAATTTCTCCATTCCGACCCTGTCGGTTGGTTGCCGATGAACAGGACGCCGTTGCTGCCCTCCGCCGCCTCTCCATGTACATGAGCCCTGGCTGTACGTATGCACGAATAGGCATTTGAGACCCCGCCCGTATGTATGTACATACGTGTACACGATATAGATGGGACTGCCTGAACAACTACCACTCCTTACTGGGCCACGGTTCATTGTGGCAGAAAGACCGATGGACCAATATGTACGTACATGTTTGCGACTAGAGTGACAACGCTACATAGCTTCGATCAGGTGGGTCCCGGCTGTCAGGGAGGATAAGGAGGCACTTCCTTGCATCCGAAGATGTAGCTGGTGGGCCCGAGCTGACCGGGGGATGATTTTTTTTTTTGCGCTTAATAAGGAGGCACTTCCTTGCGTGCGAAGATGTAGCTGGTGGGTCCATCCGTTAGCCTCACCGTGTACAGTCCTATTTTGATGGTTGTCGTTTGTTGAACACGCCATGCGGACAGCACCAGGCGGTGGACGATGGTGAGGCAGGGAATGACGCAGAGCCTGGGAACATGCGGAGGATAGTATGAGGGTTGACTGGTTCAGCTGCGGTGTGAGGTTGCCGTCGCTGCAGAATAACAGGGGGTGTGGGTGAGTAGAGGGATGGCCTGGCCAGTGATGAGAGTAGTAGGTGGCAGTGAGGCCTCCACAGTAGCACAGCCGGCCACGGGAGGTAGGAGAATGCGGTGGTTTGGACGGCTGGAGCAAGAAAATCAGAGGTTGAAGAAGCAGGACGACCGTTGGATGTTAACAATCCAACGGTCACTGGTGATAGAATTGTTTGTTGACTAAGTTGACAAAGCCCTCCGTACACGTCAACTTAGTAGGGCCACAAGTCAGCCTCCAAATCTTGTGGGCCCTAGCTATCATGGGGAGCACTCATTATTTTTCGCCTAATAAGGGGGCACTTCCTTCCGTGTCAAGATATAGCTGGTGGGTCCTAGCTGTCATTGGGAGGATTCATTTTGTTTGGCGAAATAAGGAGGTACTTGTTTGCGTGCGGCCGTGGACCATGTGGGTCCCAGATGTCAGCCTCTCCATGTACATCCCTCTTCCGATGTTGTCGTTTGTTGACAACATTGACCACGCCATGCCGAGAACACCAGCGTGATGGACGACGGCGAGACCCAGGAAGGGAATGACCCGGAGGCGGCGAAGCCACAGAAGTGGAGGGATGTGGGTGAGTAGAGGGATGGCTTGGCCAGCGGCGGGAGTAGTACGGGGCACTGAGGCCTGCGCGGCAGCACAACCGGCCACGGGAGGCGGGAGCAGGCGGTCCCGCCAGCCCTGGATTTGGTGGCTGGAGCAAGAAGATCAGAGATTGAAGAAGCACGACAACCGTTGGATTGACATCCAACGGTTATATCTGCTAGAATCGTTTGTTGACGTATATAATAAGTAAAAAAATCTTGCATACGCGTCAACTTAATAGGCCCACAAGTCAGACCATTCCCTAGTTTTTTTAATAATTTACAGCTCATTGCAACTTCTTATGCAATTCATTCCAGTTTGTTTTTTTGTTGGCCAGGGCCAGGGTTAAAAATTTAAACAAAATTTCACATATTTCGGTGGGGTCCAAACTATTTTTAATACCAAAATGTCGAGCCAGATTTAAAGTACTTTGAAGATATATTTAAATTAGGTTAAAGCCCAGTGAAATTGGAATCTGGAAATGTGAAAAAATTCAGAAATTATAAAGTAATTACCAATTTGTCGTCTGTTTTTTTATATTTACAACCCATTTCATATTACTTTCAAGATTTGCAGCCATCTTGAAAGAGTTGCAGCCCATCAAGGCGCAGAAAAGTAAGTAGGCCTAGATTGGGTATTCTTCAAAAAAATTAAACTGGGCTCATTTTCACAAAGAAAAAAAATAGCTGGGCTGGTCATGTGGTGAATGTAAAATATAAGCCTGGGCTAGACGGGCCACAACCCAGTTGAAACCCTGCTCCGTCTCAACAATAACAAAAAATATACTGCTCGAGCAGCTACGTCCCAGGTGTCAGCCGATGTTGTGTTGTTCTCTTGTCTATTGACTATATACGCTGACAATGGAGTATATAAAAAATGAGGAACTTGCTTGCGTACGGCCATGGACATGGTGGGTCCGTACTGTCATCCTCTCCACGTACAATCCTCTCCCAATTCCTCTTGCTTGTTGACCATGTTGACAACACGAGAGAGCAGCACTGCGGTGAGCACACCAAAGCACGCGGAGGACGACGGAGAGGCCTCGGACGTCAGTGTTAACAATTTAGGAGACGGTGGGGTGACGATGCATATGCTGAGGCGCAGCCAGCCATGGGAGGCGGAAGCAGGCGGCCCCGCCGGCACTGGTTTGGTTTTGCCGGCTGGAAGAAGACAAGACCGAAGAAACACGACCGACTATAAAAGCAGCAGGAGTACTTAACAATCTTAACTGAAACCAGCAGGGGCACTTAACAACCATAGCTAAAAGCAGTATGAGTACTTATACAGGTTCAACCGTACAAAGCACGCCTCAAACAGTGCTACTTTTCCTACAGTTAACCAAGGGTGAGGCCACCAAGCCCCAGGGCAAGGCCCAGGAGCCACCCCGCGCATCCACAACCTTCTGAAAGCGGCTTCATCTCGCAATGTGGTCAATAAACAAGATATTCGCTTTAGAGTCATGGAAAAGCATGAGCATAACCTTTTGTCCTATTCTCCAAGATGGACGGGCCTTCATTATTCGAGACCACCCATGAATAAGTATCTTTTCACCTCCAAGGGGAATGGATTAGGTCGACATAAACATCATGTTGTGACCAAACACCATGGTCAAGCATCTGTATAGGAACAATAGAACGGGGTAGTTTCTGTTTCAAGAAGATCACAACTGTAAAATTGTGTATAAGCAAGAGTTTACGAACAACATATATAACAGAAAACAGCTCGTACCATAAGTTTCTCGACACAGTTGGACCTGCTCAACATTTGTAGCAGTGGCACACATATCCCACATGGCCTTCCACCATTGAAACGCCCCACAAGGACCTCAAGACGATCAATAAAGTGTAGGAACTTGTAGATGTCGTCCCAGTTAACTTCAATGCCATCAGTAACAGTCGAGTTCTTATAGAATAACAAACGAGTAGCATGCTTAACTTTCAAATAACCTAAACATGTCACGAATTATAAGAAATACTAGTTATAAGTAGCATCTTCATGAGAGAAGGGAATCACAAATCGTTGCTACTTCTAAAGTTAAATTGTGATTAGTTAGACATAATAGGTGGATTAAGAAGTAATCGAGGCAACAAGCAAGAACCAGATACAAAACTAACATGGATGAACTACTGGAACGACGTCAGCGTGGAAGATCACAGTGAGGATGAGACCAGTTTCTGCTATTTGTATCAACATTCATGCGCCAACTTTCAGTCCGTAACACTTGAGAAAGTTTATCCAAGTTCAGCTATAAAAAAAGAAGCGATCTTCTTGGTTCATGAACCCAACTCGGAACTTATATCCATGGCTTGTCTTCAATGTGACAATTAAACAGGTGTATTCAGTTATGGCAAGGCCGACTATCATGAGTACATGTGTTCTGGTAGAGCAACGAATGCATTGCAGGAAAAATAATATGAGAACACAATTCGCTATCCAAATCTAGAAATAATTTCCTCCTTCACGTCAGTGTTGACCATGGTACTAGTACTTTTTATCCAAATATAGCAATCCAAATTTCCAAATTAGTCGACAACATGTTAAAAAAAACCCACCCTCCCGGATAGAAAAGAGGATTCTAGGGACATACTGTGAGCGTTTTAAAATTCTGTGTTAGGATGACAAGGAACAAGTGTGGCGTTTCGCCGAGGGCGCAGAAACCTATAGGGTCCTCGCACTTTGGGCACTACAAATGAAACACACTATATTCAGTAGGAAGAAAAATGCATCAACGACAGTGACTGCCATCCTAGGATTACCCGCGACCAAGGGACTTGGATTTATCGGGGATGGATGAAGAATTCATACCTAGTTCTCCATGAGAAAACCCTATGCAATTGCCGAGAGGGGTTTTTCTATGAACAAGTAGACGAGGGAGAAGGGGATTCAGGCCCAGTGAGAGAGGGGTTTTTCCTATGAACAAGCAGACGAGGGAGAAGGGGATTCCGACCCAGTGAAATATTGCTGCTTCGTCCATCCAGCTTACTGCTAAAGCTGGAAAGGTGGGGGGTTTTGTGATTTGATGGCTCATTGGGCATTACTGCAGCGCTATGACCGGGGTGAGTCTACCGTGCAGTTGTGCACTCTAATTTGATGCATGGCACATGGACCCTGTTGCCGGATGCCCCACATATCAACGAAAGGAAGTAGAAAGGCATGAGTAACTAGTTACACATAAATATATTTTTGACACAGAGATACTCCCTCTGTAAAGAAATATAAAAATATTTTATATCACAACTTTATACATAAGAAAAATCAAGGGGAATATATATAACATAATATGGGGGTTCAACTGAGAATATAATACTCAGACAGGCTCACGATTCTAGACTTTGGGCCACAGGCCGGTGTGCCTGCATGTTTGGGGGCCCATGTGTTCTACCTCAGCGCATTTCATATTGCAAGCGATCGGTACGGCGCTGGTTTTAGATGTTGTCGCAAGGAGAATACATAAAATTGAATAAAGCACGACATATGTTAGAATGAAATCGAACGACAGTTCCTAACAAACAATTAGAGTTGCAATTCTATCAACGATATCCTACGTGATAAATAATACTGTCGTACTACTTATACACATAGGACACTTGTTTCACCATGCCATATTATTACATCAAAATCTCTCGGAGGATAGATTAGTTCGGCAGTTGTGTGCTGCTACTAAAGAATTTCAAAGTTTATTTGGACCAGCTCTCCTTGCCGAGAAAGTTCGATTTGGACATCATTCCCTACTGCAAGATTTGATTTAGATTTGAACCTTGACCATCCTTTAGCATCAATCATCATGCGACCATCCTTTATACTTACGGTATATTGAGTAGGTTCATTCACACCAAGGATGCGCATGGTAAGAGAAACTTGGCCATGGTCGCCTGGATCGTTGAATGACTCCCTCGTAGCTCTAGGAATTCTCTCTCTACAAACAAGAAGACATACACAAATAGTTAGATCAACAGAGTGAATCATGTGAAACAACATGGAAAGAAAAAAGAACGAAGCACTTGGGAAGCCAATGCTTACCAAGAAGCTGGAGATGTCGGTTTTTGTAAGGACTTTGGTATATGCAGTGCGAACTGCAGCCTAGTCTATTGTCGGTGCAACTGCTGGTTCCGTTGCCGCTGCACGAGCCGGAGCAGATGCAAGTGCAACTTCAAGTGGTTGTGCAGGTGCCGGAGTCATTGCTAGTGCCCGTGTCGGTGCGACTGGTAGTGTCGCTGCTGCTGCCGGAGATGGTGCTCCTTGTGGAGCTGGTGCCGATGTCAGAGAAGGTGCCGGTGTCGATGCCCGATCCTCCGGTAGATCATCCTGATCCGCTAACATAGTCGGTGCCCAATCCTCAGGTGGATCAGACTGAGTTGCTGCCGCTGTCAGTGCTAGAGCAAGTGCCGTCGGAGAAGGTGTTGGTGCTCGATCCGTTGCTGAAGGTGGTACCGATGTGCAAGACAGCAGTGATCGTCTCCGGTCTGCTATGATCATGTTTCTAACTTGACTAGGCTCCATGACCTTGATCTAGTCTTTTTCTTCATTTCTTTTAAACACGAGAAGGACTAATTGTGGCATGTTTCTTAAACCAAACTATAGTTCATCATAGGGCTTCAGATTGTACTCAGACAACAGACTGATCCAATTGTGTCCAGTAATATAAGTGATGGACAGTGCCTTCGTTACTGACACGACATAAGAAGTGAAACCTGAAAAAATAACCATCATAGAGCAAACCAAACTGTTTATTCTGTGACGAATGTCACATGGCAAAACCTGCATCGTAAAATTGCAGCAATACTAAGAAAACATGGCATTAAATCAATAAGATTTAGAAAGTAAATCAATAAGATTTACTTGATGTGCACGAGTGAATCCTTACCAGGAAATCACTATGTTCAAGTTCTAAACAGAAGATTGATTGTCCAATTATGTGTGGCATGCAGGGCCCCCGCTTACTCCCACAAGCAGGACAGTCCAAAGGTCGTGACAAATCGTATGGACCGAACATCCATGGAACTGGAAATCCTGGTGGGTGTGATAAACCCTACAATGCATACAGATATTGGAGTGTAACCATAATTGATAAACCGTCCTCACAAAAAAGATGATCTGGATACTTCAAAATATACATATTGAATTGAGTCGACAGACACTAACATAGATTGTTCTCATGACTCACCACACAACAAAAGCGGCAGTACTAACAATACAGGGTTCACATACACAAATCAAGTACTAAATAGTAGTACTTACTACAGACAAGCAAAGTTGCACTAATTAAACTCTGCAGACTATTTCTTGGCACCGACCTATGGGATGTACCTGATAACTGACTAGGCCATGGACTTCGTGAGAGATGTCTACCAGCACCGTCACCATCTTGTCAACCTTGGAGAACCTAACAGAGTGGTATTTTCACTCATAAACATGACGATGAAAACAGTCCGCATCAGATTTGTCGGGAAGCTTTACAAGAACCACACCCTTCATAATCAAAGGCACAACCGGGAAATTGTTGTGGTGAAGTACACCCTCGAGAACACGCCTGACAACAATGCTATAGGAAAACACTAGTTCAGGACACGTGGCGACAAGGACACAACAATTGGATAGTTTAGCAGTATAACTCATCCTCAGGTCTTCCATTACACACGGCATGACTTTGAGAACTTCATCTCCACCGCGTACCTAGTTCTAATTCAAACAGAAACCAAATATTTTATTACTACCTCTATTCAGAAATATAAGATGATTTTCGATATTTTACTCGGTACAAGACTACATATACACACAGAAATGAGTGAACAAAGACACTAGAACATGTCTTCAAAGGCATGAGAGCAGACGGATTAATTGCAATATCCATAACAGAAGTTACTGAGCCTAATATACTCTCCTTAAAGGTATCATTGATGTTCATAAAGTAGTTGAAAGTAATCTATAAGAAATCAGTGTCAACCTCTCGCATGTTTTGGTCAAAAGAGGAATTTAGAACCATCATTTGGCACACAAAAATCGCATGCAAGATCACCCAGAAAGTTGTACTACTAGTACTAGTACTACGTGTTAGATGAAAAAACAAGATCAAGATCGAGAAAAAGATCGTCAAGAAGAGATATTACCTGGACTTTCTTAATGAGGGGTCCTGGAGAGGGGGCCTTGGACAGGGCGATGGCCTTGAGCTTGTCTGCGGTAGTCTCGGCGGGGTGCTTGAGCTTCTTCGTACCCTGAGCCTCGACGGTTTTGGCCAGAGCCATAGGCATCACTTCGGATGGTGCTCCAGGGTCTTCAAGAAACTGTCAAATAGAAATAAAATAAAAGAAACCATAATCACAAACCCAAAAGAAGAACACAGAGGGACTTATAGGATCAGTCTCGGGGTTGCAAGACAGGGCCTTTGCCAGAATCAACACCATTGATGCGCTCACCTTTCCTTCTTTGGGAGAGAAGAACAATGGCAGAAACAGGTCAGGGTTTTCTTGAAGAAATGAGGAACAAGATGAGTGAGAAGCAAGTTGGAGTTTTCTTCAAGAGAGGAAGCCGAGGGAGAAGAGTGAAATGACGGTTTCTTCGTCCGTCCAACTTACTTCTGGAAAGGTGGGGATTTTGTGATTTGACGGATCATTGGGCATTACTGCAGCGCTTCAATCGGGGTAGTCTACCGTGCAGTTGGGCACTCTAGTACGGAGTAATTTAGTGCATGGCTAGTGGACCCCAATGATGGTTGTCCCGCACGTCGGCGAAAGTGAGTAGCAAAGGTTCCCGACAACTGTTGAGGAGGATCGCACGGTAGAGCGTGTCCACTATTCTGAAAAAAAAGATTACAACAAGCGTTTCCACTCTTACGACGGAGGAGTGCGAAACACGACAGCCACTTGAACTTACACAGTGCTCCTACTACTAGGCATGTGCAGTGGTTCATATGTCAGTACTACATAATCTTGTTGCTAGTGTAGTAAGATATGACGATAACAAATGATGTTGTGCGCATGTCAACTATATGAACAGTAATGTAACATAGTACCCCTTTTTTGACTGTCCGGTCGAGAATGAACGGTGAGATCAATGTTAACAGAACTAGGTCTACAGTGCACGAAGAGTACGATGCTATAGTACTCCACGGAACATGAACCATATGAAGCACAAATCAGTGTTAGGCAGGGTGTATGAAGGGTGCATGGGATGGGAGCAAAAGTTCCCTTCTTGACCCACTTTTGGGTATTTTGCGGAGTGCATGAAGGGTGCATGAGTCCACACTAGTAGGTTAACACAAATACACTAGGAGCATGCATGAAGAGGGGTGCATAGATGAGCATGCATGAAGAAGGAACAACTATATTGAGTTGAGAATGCAACCAAACACACCCACACGCTTTGTGCTACAGTGACTGATCTACATCGTCAGAGTTTGATCCAACAGTCATGTTGCGCCAAGACATGGACATGCCCATGCAGAGGACGCCTAAACACCATCGAAGTCCCTCTGCTTCTCGAGGCGCACGATGTTGGTGATGCAGGGTGCCACCACCCACAGATCCCGCTCCCGGTCGACGGGAGCTAGCTCATCAAAGACGGCGTCCAATGGCACGAATGGATTCCAGTGACGGAGCCCTGAGAGGATTCGCCTGGCAACAATGACGACAACCTGCAACCCCTCCTTGTCTAGATCCGCCACCACCATCGCACGGAGACGGCTTAGCTCCTCGGAGATATAGGTGAACAAGGATACCAGGTCAGGAAGCCGCAGCTCGTTGAAGTCGACGGGCTGGTCGAATGGGTTTAGCCCGATGCCCAGCATGGCCACGCTGGCACAACGATAGGTAGTCGCAACACGTGTGTGGCAACATGGTCCACCAAGTTGCTGAGGCAATCCTGCACCTTGTCACGATCGGCTCGCTCGTGCTCCAGTCGGCTCGCCTGACCGCCTATCATATCTCCCGCTTTCTGCAGCAACGCCGCTGACGCCCCAAGCATCTTTGTGGTTGACGCCTGCCTCTTTTGAAGCTCCGTGAACTCCCGCACATAAAGGAGGAGAATGGCACTCCTCTTCTCCTTGAGCTCATGAAGCTCCACGTCCTTGGCCCTGAGCTCCGCATCCTTGGCCTGGAGCTCCTGTTTCAGGCGTCTCACCTCAGACTCCGTGATCTAGTGCGCTGCCATGGAACCAAGTAGAAGCAATGGGAGAGGAAGCAAACACTACTAGGGAAAACCCTAGTAGTAGTGCGGGTTTAATGCCTATCAGTGGCGTGGGGAACCGCGCTACTAGTAAGGCGCTACAGCTAAAGGTTAGTAGTAGCGTAGGTTAGACCATGCTACTGTTATATCGACTTAGTAGTAGCGCTTTCCACAATGAGCGCTATTGGTAATTAGTAGTAGTGCTTCTCCCGACACGTGCTACTACTATTATTCCGTATTTTACTTCTTTTTTATTTCATGTTGTATTCATACACCTTTATACAAGTTTTCATACTGCAGCAATTTAGAGATTGTTTTTACATCATAATGAGTTATTACATCACTGGGAGAAAGAAACATGGACTAGTTTCAAGTGGATGGACATCCACTTGAAACTAATCCGCGGTTCTTTCACCCAATGATATAATAAATATCATCATCATCATCATCATCATATCATTAACAACTTATCATCATAATACATCATTGTCATATAACACCTCCTCATGATCATCGTTTTCATTAATGAGCCATCACAGAGCAAGTTGGTCACTAGTCATAATCACAACTACTCCTCGTCATCAACTCTCATAAACATATTGTACCTCATAGGACCTACTACATTCTCTTAGGACCTACTATTTCTCTTAGGTAAAATAGCATAAAACAAGACAGCCCCTGACTCTCCATTATGGAGAATGGAGATTATCCTGTCTCCAATTCTTGCCTTTCGCACAATGTTGCTTCCAAGAACCTCCTTACGGTTGTCCATACATTTTTTTCATTCTTTGATTATCATGTGTTCACCGATTTTAGAAATCCGGTATGGACAAGTGAGATTCATAGGATGACCCGACTGTATGTTCAAAACATCAAGGTGACCATTCTGATACATCAAATGAGGCACACAATCCATCGGGATTTTCTGTTGAAAAACATAGTAATAACTTCGTAGTTAGCAATGTAGTTCAGTTTTAGAAGTATGCAAAAGATGCACGGATGTCGTAATAGTAAAAAATCTTACCAGGGCATCTCCATGGAAGTTATCGTGGTTCAACACGTGCACTACTGGCACGTATTGACCATAATGTGGAGGAGTTTGATAATAGGCATTGTAATTCTCAAGGTCAGTACAATATGCGACCAGATGATTTTTCTCCTGTTAAGTTAACTCAGAGCCATCAGTGTAGTAGGTTCTGTCTACCATCTTCCACACATTCTTTAAAGAATGAAAATAAGCTATCAATGGAAATAAGCTGTCAAGTATTTTGTAGTAAACAATATAAATTAGTTAATAACTATATTTGAGAAACTCACATAGCGGTAGAACTGGAAGTGTATCAACAAGGACCCAAATGTCCAAATTGTCCACCTCGATGTCAGGATCACCAAGATCCATGGTGACAAACATACCCTCTTGAAAATCATACATCTTGCAAAGTGCTTCCCAACCCGGGCAACCAAAATGGGATACGCTCTTAGAATTGTATAGATTTACCTCAAAATTCATACCATGATGGGTCCTTAGGTTAATTTTCTTTGTTTCATTCCTCTCATGATCTTCAAAACCCATCCTCTCCAAGACATAGCGTCTTGCATGGCATGGGATAAGCTAGTCGAATTGTAAAAGACGAAAATTACATGTCGAAGTAGTAGAAGTTGAGCTTAATTACGAAAAAACACTTTGCATCGTAGGTTACTGTACAATCGAAGGCCTCCTCGAGCTTAATGCTGAAGCGCCGACCTTCTACCAAGTGAGGCCTATCGCAGACCCCGGTTGTCGCTGCACCAGGAGCACTCCCCGGGACCTTCTTCATCCGCCGACATTTCCTATGTTCATAATTCAAAGATTAAACTTGTACAATTAAATATATGTACTACAAAAACTAAATTAGATCATTATTATTCATCACGGGTTGACTATCGATCTGTCGAGTCTTTTCTTGAAAACTCTCAGCTCATGTGGTGTATATATTCGACCGTCGGTAATGGTAGCTCCTCCTTTCGTTCCCGAGTGCATTACACCAAATTGTCTAGCACACGGGAACTAAGGAGAAGCTACCCCCACGACAACAGTTGGGATTCTTCGTCCTCTCATATATGGTCGAGACTCTCCCTCATTGATTCCTCTCTAACATTTGCGACCGTCGGTGATGGCCGTTACTCCTCCTTCCCCTAGTGCATAACAAAGGTCTAGCACAAGGAGAAGATGGAGAAACGACCCCCACGATAGCAGTCGGGATTCTTTGGCCTCGAGAGACTTAAAGTCAACCTGAAATATCATTAATTACCTTTCTAGAAAATCCAGGCCACTCGATATTTCCTACATATTCTAGCACAAGTCATGCCAAAATTCATGAAAAATTCCGGCATGACCTTTGCTAAAAAAGGACATATCGAGCGCCTGGAATTGCCGGAACGGAAATTAATCAACACTCCGGCAAAACATAGACCACTCGGAGGTGTAACCTGCAAACATGACCGGCCACTTGGGCAATGCTACGTCTTGAGCTTGCGTTGGTTTTCCTTGAAGAGGAAAGGGTGATGCAGCAATAGTAGCGTAAGTATTTCCCTCAGTTTTTGAGAAGCAAGGTATCAGTCCAGTAGGAGGCTCCTCAAAAGTCCCACGCACCTACACAAACAAACAAAGAAATCACAACCAACGCAATAAAGGGGTTGTCAATCCCTTCACGGCCACTTGCAAAAGTGAGATCTAATAGAGATAGTATGATAAGATAAATATATTTTTGGTATTTTATAATATATATGCAAAAAGTAAAGAAGCAAATAAAAGTAGATTGGAAGCAAATATGATAAAAGATAGACCCGGGGGCCATAGGTTTCACTAGAAGCTTCTCTCAAGATAGCATAAGTATTAGGTGGGTGAACAAATTATTGTCGAGCAATTGATAGAAAAGCGAATAATTATGAGATTATCTAGGCATGATCATGTATATAGGCATCACGTCCGCAACAAGTAGACCGACTCCTGCTTGCATCTACTACTATTACTCCACACATCGACCGACTCCTGCTTGCATCTAGAGTATTAAGTTCATAAGAACAGAGTAACACATTAAGCAAGATGACATGATGTAGAGGGATAAATTCATGCAATATGATATAAACCCCATCTTTTTATCCTCGATGGCAACAATACAATACGTGCCTTGCAACCCTTTCTGTCACTGGGTAAGGACACCGCAAGATTGAACCCAAAGCTAAGCACTTCTCCCATGGCAAGAAAGATCAATCTAGTAGGCCAAACCAAACTGATAATTCGAAGAGACTTGCAAAGATAACTCAATCATACATAAAGAATTCAGAGGAGATTCAAATATTTCTCATAGATAAACTTGATCATAAACCCACAATTCATTGGATCTCGACAAACACACCGTAAAAAGAGTTTACATCGAATAGATCTCCACAAGAGAGGGGGAGAATATTGTATTGAGATCCAAAAAGAAAGAAGAAGCCATCTAGCTAATAACTATGGACCCGAAGGTCTATGGTAAACTACTCACAACTCATCGGAAGGGCTATGGTGTTGATGTAGAAGCCCTCCATGGCCGATTCCCCCTCCGGCGGAGCACCGGCGAAGGCTCTAGTATGGGATCTCGCGGATACAGAAGGTTACGGTGGTGGAAATTGTGTTTCGTTGGCTCCCTGGATGTTTTCGTGGTACGTAGGCTTATATAGGAGGAATAAGTACGTCGGTGGCCGCCCGAGGGGCCCACGAGACAGGGGGAACGCCCTATGGGGGGGGCGCCCTACCCTCTCGTGGCCGCCTCGGCTGCTTCTTGACTTGCACTCCAAGTCCTCTGGATCACGTTCGTTCCAAAAATCACGCTCCCGAAGGTTTCATTCTGTTTGGACTCCGTTTGATATTCCTTTTCTTCGAAATACTGAAATAGGCTAAAAAACAGCAATACGGGCTGGGCCTCCGGTTAGTAGGTTAGTCCCAAAAATGATATAAATGTGTAAAATAAAGCCCATAAACATCCAAAAGGGGTAATATAATAGCATGGAACAATCAAAAATTATAGATACGTTGAAGACGTATCAAGCATCCCCAAGCTTAATTCCTGCTCGTCCTCAAGTAGGTAAATGATAAAAACAGAATTTTTGATGTGGAATGCTACCTAGCATAATTCTCAATGTAATTTTCTTTATCGGGTCATGAATGTTCAGATCCAAATGATTCAAAATAAAAGTTCATATTGACATAAGAAATAGTGATACTTCAAGCATACTAATCAAAGTAATCATGTCTTCTCAAAATAACATGGCTAAAGAAAGTTATCCCTACAAAATCATATAGTCTGGCGGTTGCTCTATCTTCATCACAAAAAGTATTTAATCATGCACAACCCCGATGATAAGCCAAGCAATTGTTTCATACTCTAATAATCTCAAACTTTTTCAACTTTCACGCAATACATGAGCATGAGCCATGGACATAGCACTATATGTGGAATAGAATGGTGGTTGTGGAGAAGACAAAAAGGAGAAGATAGTCTCACATCAACTAGGCATATCAACGGGATATGGAGATGCCCGTTAATAGATATCAATGTGAGTGAGTAGGGATTGCCATGCAACGGATGCACTAGAGCTATAAATATATGAAAGCTCAACAAAAGAAGCTAAGTGGGTGTGCATCCAACTTGCTTGCTCACGAAGACCTAGGGCATTTTGAGGAAGCCCATCATTGGAATATACAAGCCAAGTTCTATAATGAAAAATTCCCACTAGTATATAAAAGTGACAACAAAGGAGACTCTCTATCATGAAGATCATGGTGCTACTTTGAAGCACAAGTGTGGAAAAAGAGATAGTAGCATTGTCCCTTCTCTCTTTTTCTCTCATTTTCTTTTTTTTCTTTTTCTTTTTCTCTTTTTTTTCTTTTTCTTTTTTTCTTTTTGCCTCTTTTTTCTTTTTTTCTTTTTGGCCTTTTTTTTCTTTTTGTAAAGTCCGAAGTCTCATCCCGACTTGTGGGGGAATCATAGTCTCCATCATCCTTTCCTCACTGGGACAATGCTCTAATAATGAAGATCATCACACTTTTATGGATTTACAACTCAAGAATTACAACTCAAAGCTAGAACAAGATATGACTATATGAATGCCTCCGGCGGTGTACCGGGATATGCAAGGAATCAAGAGCGACACGTATGAAAATTATGAAGGTGGCCTTGCCACAAATACAATGTCAACTACATGATCATGCAAAGAGCAATATGACAAAAGTAATGCGTGTCATATGAACGGAACGGTGGAAAGTTGCATGGCAATATATCTCGGAATGGCTATGGAAATGCCATAATAGATAGGTATGGTGGCTGTTTTTAGGAAGGTATATGGTGGGTGTATGGTACCGGTGAAAGTTGCGCGGCACAAGAGGGGCTAGCAATGGTGGAAGGGTGAGGGTGCGTATAATCCATGGACTCAACATTAGTCAAAAGAACTCATATACTTATTGCAAAAATCTAGAAGTCATCAAAAACAAAGTATTACGTGCATGCTCCTAGGGGGATAGATTGGTAGGAAAAGACCATCGCTCGTCCCTGACCGCCACTCATAAGGAAGACAATCAATAAATAAAATTGTGCTCCAACTTCATCACAAAGCGGATCACCATACGTGCATGCTACAGGAATCACAAACCTCAACACAAGAATTTTTCATAACCACCTCAACTAGCATGACTTTAATATCACTACCTTCATATCTCAAAACAATTATCAAGTATCAAATTGATCATAGCATCCAATTCACTTTCCATGATAGTTTTTATTATACCCAACTTGGATGCTCATCATTCTAGGACCAAATTTGTAACCATAGCAAATACCATGCTGTTCTAAAAGACTCTCAAAATAATATAAGTGAAGCATGAGAGATAAACAATTTCTTCAAAATTAAGCTACCGCCGTGCTCTAAAAGATATAAGTGAAGCACTAGAGCAAAAACTATCAAGCTCAAAAGATATAAGTGAAGCACATAGAGTATTCTAGCAAATTCTAATCAATTAGGCTTATCCCAAAAGGTGTGTACAGCAAGGACGATTGTGATAAACTAAAAAGCAAAGACTAATATAATATACGACGCTCCAAGCAAAACACATGTCATGTGGCGAATAAAAATATAGCTCCAAGTAAAGTTACCAATGAACGAAGACGAAAGAGGGGATGCCTTCCCGGGGCATCCCCGAGCTTAGGATTTTGGCTATCCTTGAATATCTTGGGATGCCACGGGCATCTCCAAGCTTAGGCTCTTGCCGCTCCTTATTCCATAGTCCATAAAAGCTTTCCCCAAAACTTGAAAACTTCACAACACAAAACTCAACAGGAAATCTTATAAGCTCCATTAGTGAAAGAAAACAAAACCACCACATAAGGTACTGTAATGAACTCATTATTTATTTATTTTGGTGTTAGACCTACTGTATTCCAACTTCTTTATGGTTTATAAACTATTTTATTAGCCATAGATGCATCAAAATAAGCAAACAACACACGAAAAACAGAATCTGTCAAAAAACAGAACAGTCTGTAGCAATCTGTAACTAATGCAAACTTCTGGAACTCTAAAAATCCTACCAAAATAGGAAGTCCTGGAAAAGTTGTCTATTGATCAGAAGCAATAAGAATCAGCGCAAAAGCACGTTTCTGTGATTTAACAAAACTAAATTCGTGAGCGCAAAGTTTCTGTTTTTCAGCAGAATCAACTCAACTATCATCATAGGTTATCCTATAGGTTCTACTTGGCACAAACACTAATTAAAAGGTAAAAACACATCTAAACAGAATTTAGATGCAAGATTTATTACTAAACAGGAACAAAACAAAAAACACAAAGAAAATTGGGTTGCCTCCCAACTAGTGCTATCGTTTAACGCCCCTAGCTAGGCATAAAAGCGAAGATAGATCTAAGTAGTGCCATAATAATAAGATAGATCTTGAAAGCTCATCTCATATTCTCTACGTTCGGCAGCAAGTTTTCTTTGAGGAAAGCAAAAGTAATCAAAAGGTCTAAATTTAGCGGGACAAAAGTTCCCAAGATCAATCTCAGGAGGAACGGGTTCCTCCTTTGGCCCTTCATAGTGCACAACTAATTCATCACTAAAAGCATTCTTTTGGCAAAATCTCGTGAGCCTATGCTCAAGAGAGTATCCTAGCTCATTGTTTCGAAGGGCAAACTCATTATTAATTTCGTTAATTCTATCAATCAAGACATTTGTAGGAACATTTTTTCTAAGGTTTTCATTGAAAGCAACATAGTCCGAAGATTAAAACGCCTAATTTCCTCTTGATCAAAGAGAACCGCCTCTATGGGGGGACGACTGGCGTCCACCCTATAGTGCGCAAATATTTCTTTGGCCTCTTATTATAAATCTAAACTCATGAGCCAAAAAGATAGTAACAACACGTTTAACGAAAGAATGCTCAATATTGGAAAATTCTAGAAAAAACTTTTGTATGCAAGGATGCATATGCATAAATTGTCTTTGAAGTCCAACTACAAGCATAGCAATGGCATCCGCAAGACTACTAGTTCTATGAAGAATAGAACCACCCATGGAAGGTAAAGCACCGGCACAAGTAAAGAAATCTTGAATAACACTCTTTCCAATAATGTTACCACTACTGATTCAAAACTTTTTAGTATGCAAGATAGGGGGTTCTTCAGCCGGAGCCTCGGAATTTTCCATGTTATCATTATTGTCCATATCGATGATAATCTCCCCAATTTCAGACATAACGGCAAACAAAGCAAGGAGAAAGAAAGCGAGCGAAAGAGAGAGGAGGAGATTGGGAAAGAAAGGGCGAATAAAATGGCAAGGGTGAAGTGGGGGAGAGGAAAATGAGAGGCAAATGGCAAATAATGTAAATGCGAGGGAAATGAGTTTGTGATGGGTACTTGGTATGTCTTGACTTGAGCGAAGACCTCCCTGGCAATGGCGCCAGAAATCCTTCTTGCTACGTCTTGAGCTTGCGTTGGTTTTCCTTGAAGAGGAAAGGGTGATGCAGCAATAGTAGCGTAAGTATTTCCCTCAGTTTTTTAGAACAAAGGTATCAATGTAGTAGGAGGCTCCTCAAAAGTCCCACGCACCTACACAAACAAACAAAGAACTCGCAACCAACACAATAAAGGGGTTGTCAATCCCTTCACGGCCACTTGCGAAAGTGAGATCTAATAGAGATAGTATGACAAGATAAATATATTTTTGGTATTTTATAATATAGATGCAAAAGGTAAAGATGCAAATAAAAGTAGATTGGAAGCAAATATGATAAAAGATAGACCCGGGGGCCATAGGTTTCACTAGAGGCTTCTCTCAAGATAGCATAAGTATTACGGTTGGTGAACAAATTACTGTCGAGCAATTGATAGAAAAGCGAATAATTATGAGATTATCTAGGCATGATCATGTATATAGGCATCATGTCCGCAACAAGTAGACCGACTCCTGCCTGCATCTACTACTATTACTCCACACATCGACCGACTCCTGCCTGCATCTAGAGTATTAAGTTCATAAGAACAGAGTAACGCATTAAGCAAGATGACATGATGTAGAGGGATAAATTCATGAAATATGATATAAGCCCCATCTTTTTATCCTCGATGGCAACAATACAATACATGCCTTGCAACCCTTTCTGTCACTGGGTAAGGACACCACAAGATTGAACCCAAAGCTGAGCACTTCTCCCATGGCAAGAAAGATCAATCTAGTAGGCCAAACCAAACTGATAATTTGAAGAGACTTGCAAAGATAACTCAATCATACATAAAAGAATTCAGAGGAGATTCAAATATTTCTCATAGATAAACTTGGTCATAAACCCACAATTCATCGGATCTCGACAAACACACTGCAAAAAGAGTTTACATCGAATAGATCTCCACAAGAGAGGGGAGAACATTGTATTGAGATCCAAAAAGAGAGAAGAAGCCATCTAGCTAATAACTATGGACCCGAAGGTCTGTGGTAAACTACTCACAACTCATTGGAAGGGCTATGGTATTGATGTAGAAGCCCTCCATGGTCGATTCCCCCTCCGGCGGAGCGCCGACGAAGGCTCCAAGATGGGATCTTGCAGATACAGAAGGTTACGGTGGTGGAAATTGTGTTTTGTTGGCTCCCTGGATGTTTTTGGGGTACGTAGGCTTATATAGGAGGAAGAAGTACGTCGGTGGCCGCCCGAGGGGCCCACGAGACAGGGGGCACGCCCTATAGGGGGGATGCCCTACCCTATTGTGGTCGCCTCGGCTGCTTCTTGACTTGCACTCCAAGTCCTCTAGATCACGTTCGTTCCAAAAATCATGCTCCCGAAGGTTTCATTCCGTTTGGACTCCGTTTGATATTCCTTTTCTTCAAACTACTAAAATAGGCAAAAAAACAGCAATACAGGCTGGGCCTCCGGTTAGTAGGTTAGTCCCAAAATGATATAAATGTGTAAAATAAAGCCCATAAACATCCAAAAGGGGTAATATAATAGCATGGAACAATCAAAAATTATAGATACGTTGGAGACGTATCAGGAAACCACATATCCTAATTGAGCAACACAAGATATACATGTTTTTATCTACATCATATCTTATAGGACTCATATTGACATGGAGATTTGGCTGGTCTCACCTCGTGGTCGGAGGGGGTCGATGACGGGGATGACGGCGAGGATGATGGAGGGGCTCCTAGATTTCTGCAAATACAAAAACCCTATAAGTTATTACTAATACATCCTGAATAGTATCATACATATAACATCACTAATACAACTAAAACCCTAGCGAACGATGGGTATCGACGACGAGGATGTGGGATAGGCATCGTCGACGTCGATGCGGAAATAATTGCTTAAACTAAAAAAATAACAACAAATGTGGCATGTTCAACTAGTTCTATTAATTCAACTAGTTCTTACTAAAAATAAACTTACTATAAATAAAAATAAACTAGTTCTTTCTAAAAATAAACTAGTTCAACTAGTTATATTAATTTTCTTACTAAAAATATATTAGTTCTATTAATTCAACTAGTTCTTACTAAAAATAATCTAGTTCAACTAGTACTTACTAATTATTTTAAACACTTACTAAAAACAGTAAAAAAAAACTACACTATACAATAGTAAAAAAACTATAGTAAAAATAGAAAAAAAGAGACGGAGGGAGGAGGGGAAGGGAGGAGGAAGGAGAGAGGAGGAGGGGGAGGAGGCCGGTGGGATCGGAGGAGGGAGGGGGCGGGGGGAGGAGGGGGAGGGGGCGACCAAAGGAGGAGGAGGGAGGGGCGGCCGGAGGAGGAGGAGGGAGGGGCGGTGGGAGGAGGGCGACCGGAGGAGGAGGGAGGGGAGGAGGAAGAAGCAGGGACGGAGGGAGTACCTCGGTGGAGGAGCAGCGCGGTAGCGCGGACGACGGGTTCGGCGCGGGCGGGAGTGAGTGAGAGGGAGAGTGAGTGAGAGGGTCGGGCGCGTGGTGAGGATAAGGTAAGTAGGTAGTAGCGCATTTCCGAGATATGTGCTACTGCTATGGAACGTAGCAGTAGTGCTGGTTGCAGATACGCGCTACTGCTAAGTGGGGCTAGCCATCTGCGCCCAGTACAAACATAGCAGTAGCGCATTTTCCTAGCACACACTACTGCTAAAGTAGTAGCAGTAGCGCGGTTTATTTAAAAACGCTACTACTAAGTAGCAGTAGCGCCCTGTTTTGTTCAGCGCTACTGCTAAGATGATGTGTATAAGGTTTTCCCTAGTAGTGAAAGGGGGCGAAACAGCTGAAAGGCAATGCAATCTACGGGAAGGCGGAGGGGGCAGTCGAGGAGCAGGGTGAATCTTTTGGTTTTCACCATGGGAAAACACCAGTCGACGACTTTTCACACAAGGGAGCAGTGGGTTTTACAAGCGGAGTCATCATGACTAATTGCTGATGCGCCTGCTCCCTTCAGTAAAAATAATAAAAAGCATGCCGCGACTGTCGCACCCAAAGACCAGAGCAACGTCGTGGTGGATATTTAAATTTACCTGCAGACAAGGAGATAAAAAAAAGGGGTGAAAAAACAAATGTGGCAGCGGCCTAGCTAATTGGTCACACTAACCCGACTAGCTAGCCACCGTGCTTCAATGATGTACTCGGCGGGAAAGGTGGTCTTTCGTGATTTGACGACTCATTTACTTACTTCGGCGCTACGACCAAGGAGGACCCAAAAAATGCGCGGTAGGGTGTCCCACGTCTCGACATGGAAGAAAATATGCGTGCACCACCCAGGAGGACCCCGAAACCGCGCGGTAGGGTATGCCACGTCTCGGCACGGAGGAAAATATGTGTGTAAAAATATACTGTATTAGACGTACTACTTATGGTTCGACCTCGGGACCCAACCAGTCGGTCAAAAACACCCCACTAGCCACACAGCTTCATCATGCTAACATGGCACATAGGATAGGTGTGGTTAGCTCCATCTCGACCAGCCACAACGTCTCTTGTTCTAGGCGATTCTTCTATTTTCCAAGCTTTTTTTAGTTATAATAACACCACGGCAACCTCGCGCCTCTCTTCGTGTGTGCCCGTGCGTCTAAGGTTAGACGATTGAGAGGAGTGAGAGATTGCAGACATGGGACCCACCAATAAGTGAGTCAACGGTCATGCACGTGTTGACGAGCCACTCCCTCTACTCTACTCAACATAATACTGTATAAAATCAAGTTATGGGACAAAGACAACAACTGTTGTTGTTTCAAGCTATCGACTTACGCTTTGTAGTCCTGGTTGCCAGTTCGAATCTTGTCTTTCAGATTTGTTAGTTTTAGGTCCAAATTTGATCAATGACAAGTGGGATCCCCGTGTGTTGTTCCGATATTTCAGTGTAGGATGGTTTTTTTTTGCACAAACACTTTGCGCGGTTAGACAAGCAACGGTATGAGTTACACGTATTTTGCAAGTTTAGGAACAAAAATGATAGCGGCATAGAATATCACATCCACCCCGCAGCTTAGATGCAATGGTGATATGAGTTTTTACGTCGTTGGAATTGAGATCCAATGGCTTGGGAGTAGTCTTTGTAATTATGCGCGATTTCCAAACTCTCCAAGTTTCTTTTGCAAATAAAACATTCATGCCTCGTGTGTGCTGCTGCATCTCGGATCCAACAGCTCCCAGTTGCTCATATTAGGTGCTCCCCGTAGCTTAATTAACCGCTACGGTGATACAAGCATCTAGGTCGTATGAGCTGTGATCAGATGCCACATGCATAGTACTTGTACTTTCTGCGCAATTCCCAAACTCTCTCAGGCGTATTGCAAAAACATTCAAACCTCCTACTGTGAGCCGTTAGATCTCTAGGAACTCATATCACCATAGAATCTACGGTGTGGGAGCACCTCATATTCTCCCGTGCGATAAAACATCAGGTGTTCTTGCAGCTTGGATGCTATGGTGATACGAGCTTTGAGGCCGTTTGATATGATATCCAATGGCATCTGAGCAGTCTTTGTGCTTGTATGCAGTGACCGAACTCTTTGGGGGCTTTTCTACAAAAAAAACATTCGAACCACCAAGGAGTTGTTGGATCACAGATCCAACAGCTCCGAAGATCTTGTATCACCAAAGCATCTAAGGTGTGGTAGCACATGATATTCTTACATACAGGAGAATATGAGGTCCTCCTTCATCTTAGATGCTACAGTGATACGAGCTTCGAGGTTGTTGGATACGGGATCCAAGGGCATCTCAGTAGTTTTTGTACAAATTGTGTGCAATTCTCAAACTCATTAAGGTTTCCTGTAAAAAATATTAAGACATCCTGTGAGCTACTATATCTCAGATCTACAAGCTCCAAGCAACTCGTATCAGCATATAACATCTAAGGTGTGGGGGCACTTGATATTCTCCCGGGGAGGGGGGGGGGTGCACAACCATTCAGTGTTTGGGAGGGTGGGGACAAATATAATGTTCAAAAAATATAATCTAAATAATCCTAAATAGAGCTTCACAATTTTATCTAAGGTCAAGGGGTTAACCCCTGACAATCTACATAGCTCCGCCTAAACACAACATTTGCATGTATGTAGTACTAGACTTAATATTCATGTTTTAGTTTCCTATTCATTTTAAATATTGAATTGAAGACCATGCATGTCTTACATTTTACTCCCTTCGTTCCTAAATATTAGTCTTTTTAGGGATTTCAAATGGACTACCAGATACAGATATATATAGACATATTTTAGAGTGTAGATTCACTCATTTTCCTCCGTATGTAGTCACTTGTTGAGAACTCTAAAAGACAAATATTTAGGAACAGAGGGAGTATTTTTCAATTCGTGTCATACATGCATGGTTTGGAAAAATAGATGCACTATACTTACTGGATTGTTGTTGTATTCGTTGCGTGTGTGTGTTTGGTCATATGCTTGATACATACAAAGTTTTCTCACCACCATACCGTTCATCTTTTAAATTTGAATTTGAAATGAAAAACTTACTTTGAAATGAAAAACTTACTAGGGATACCATGAAATGTGAAATCCACGTTGAGATCACTTATCACAAACTCACTCTAATTCAAAAACTTGTCATAAATCAATTACCACGTTGAGATTACTATTTGCAAGGAAAATATGGGCATTGTAATACATATAGATTCGTTCGGCAATTTAAAAGATTCCTTTCGTATTCTCGAATGGTAGCACCCAATGGCGTACCAGCCAGACCCGGGCTCGTGCCGATCCTAAAAAAATGGGCTCATGTCCTTCTGGTGGTGTGCGTGGTACGCACATTAGCCAACCCCAACCAGTCGAGCCTCCGCGTTTCGAGTCGAAATATCTGGCGGCCAGAATTCCAGCCCTAGGAAATTCCCCTCGTGTCCCCGGTCCATAATGACTACCGATGAACAATGGAGGGGATGCTTTAGTAACTAGACAACGTTACCTACTGTGTCGAGCACGGTTCAATTCCCTCGGTCGCCGGTACCCGAGGTCACCCGTCAACTCCATTGCCTAGTACTACTAGGAGTACTACACCACGATGAGCACATAATTGGGCCCCGTTTGTTCGTGCGTACTACTTGAGTTAATATATCACGCAATGCGTTGGTACGGAGGGATTATCCTTTTACTCTGCATATATAACTTGTCTGAAGTCTAACTAAGCAAAATGTTTGACCAAATCCTTTCTTAAGAAATATTAACATCTACAATAGTAAAGATGTATCGCTTGAAAATTTATTGCATGATGTATGTTATGATATTGTTTAAAATCCTGGATTTTAAACTTCAGAAAATCCAAAAGTGACTGGAAATTCATGAAACTGAGCATGGTCTCATGATATGACACAAATATGTTTTTATAATTTTTTTGTTCAATTTGAGACAAGCTGCTTATGAGAAGTTGCACAAATGAAGAGCCAAGGTATTTTGGAACAAAGACCTGTCACGTTACAGCGAAAGCTTTCACTATTCAAACCGTGGGCGTTTACATGCCGCCATGAGTCCTGCTTCTCATCGGCAGGTGCCGTTCGAGCAAGCGTGTGAGTCGACGGAAGGCGTGCGAGCAGACCGCTACGCCGGCTGACCGGGAGGCGTGCGAGCAGGCCAATGCGTGATACGTCTCCAATGTATCTATAATTTTTGATTGTTCCATGTTGTTATATTATCATTCTTGGATGTTTTATAATCATTTTATAATCATTTTATATCATTTTTTGTACTAACCTATTGACATAGTGCCCAATGCCAGTTGTTGTTTTCTGCTTGTTTTTTACAGCACAGGAAATCAATGCCAAACGGAGTCCAAACACAACGAAACTTTTTGTGGATTTTTTCTGGATAAGAAGACACAAGATGGGCCGAATAAGTACCAGAGAGGTGCCCCGAGGGGGGTACAACCCACCAGGGCGCGCCCAGGTGGGTTATGCCCACCTCGGTAACCTCCCGCACTGCCTCTTGCTCTATTAATACCCCAATATTCTAGGAACCCTAGGGGTGTCGACGAAAATCAACTCCAGCCGCTGCAAGTTCCAGAACCACCAGATCCAATCTAGACACCATCACGGAGGGGTTCATCATCCTCATTGGTGCCTCTCCGATGATACGTGAGTAGTTCATTGTAGACCTGTGGGTCCATAGTTAGTAGCTAGATGTCTTCCTCTCTCTCTCTCTCGTTTGATTCTCAATACAATGGTCTCTTGGAGATCCATATGATGTAACTCTTTTTGCGTGTGTTTGTTCGGATCCAATGAACTTTGAGTTTATGATCAGATTTATGTTTTTATCCATGAAAGTTATTTGAGTCTTCTTTGATCTCTTATATGCATGATTGCTTATAGCCTCGTATTTCTTCTCCGATATTTGGGTTTTGTTTGGCCAACTTGATCTATTTATCTTGCAATGGGAAGAGGTGCTTTGTGTTGGGTTTGATCTTACTGTGCTTGATCCCAATGACAGAAGGGGAACCGACACACATGTATTGTTGCTACTAAGGATAACAAGATGGGGTCTATTTCTACATAAATAGATCTTGTCTACATCATGTCATTGTTCTTATTGCATTACTCCGTTTTTCCATGAACTTAATACACTACTACCTAGCGCTGATTAGGCTCGTTTAAACCTGTTTATGACAGGGTTGGCCCACACATCCGTGCTGACGAGGCAGCTTAAACCAACACATTTTATTTGACCGTTATCATGAGGGACCCACATCTGACCTTCTATCATGTTCTTCCTCCTCCAATCATTATTTTTCCTGAACATTACTTCAAACAGTACTTATTTGTGTTCGTCGGTGGTGCTGGTGATGAGCGAGTTGGCTGCTGCTTTGCCGGACGGGCTGGACGCCATGCTGGCCTCCGCATGGGTTGGCTAGCTGGCTCGAGCGTGACTCACGCACGAGCAAGCCGCCGTGCTGGCCTTCACTTGAGCCAAATAGCTGGCCTTAGCGTGGCGCACACAAGCAAGCCGCCGCACCGCCGTGCAAACCTAGCTAGAAAACCTTGCAGGCAAGCAGTTGGATGCATCCAGTAGGGTGTGCGCTATCTTGTCTAGCTAGTGGCCACGAGCGCCGGACGGAGCTGGCATCTGGGTTGCCACAAGATGGGCTCCGCACCACCGACGGTTTTGACCTCGTCTTCTGCCGGCGGCGGTAGCTGCATCCCATGACCGAGGATGACTAGGTGTGGACGGGTCGGAGGTAGGAGGTCACTCAGGGATTTTTGTCCAGACTAACATGTAGGTCCCACAAGTCATAATGCTTAACTTGTCGGTCGAATAGAAGGCGTTGACTTAAGGGGCGACATGGGTTGAAACGTGCCTATAACGGCACTTTCTACTGTAGTCTTTTCTTAGTTGGGCTGGTAGGTAAGTGGTAGTAGTAGTTTCTTGGCATTATTAGTGGTTTCTTATAAGGAACAATGTACTAGTGACAAAAGGCGATTCTAGGTTGCGTTGTACTCACGAGTACTATTAGTCGTCGTGGGAGTGTATAGCGGTTTGTGGGTTCGATTTTGGTCGAACGCACAACGGCCTTTTTTTTAAATAGTAACCTCGCTGCGAGCCAATATTGTACACTAGTAGTTTTACTTTTAAAGTCGAATGGACGTGTCGCACCACAATCAGGGTGCACTGGATAGCCCAGCCACGTGAACGGGTTTTCCCTCCCATAATCTCGTGGCTGGCGTACTAGAGTAGTACTCCTATATACTCGGATGCGTGCTCGCCCTAGCTGCACCTCGCTTCCAGCTTCCTCATCAGCTAGCATATTTAAACTAGTGCCTCCCAATTAAGCCCGAGGAGCCGGAACAGCCTGGTGCGGCATTGGGAACTATGCAATATGGCTCTGTGTGTAAGTGCTAGTACTCTACTACTCTGTAGCTTGTGGCGTTGCACGCATGGACTTCGCTCCATTATCGGCTCTATAAAAGAAATTCCTCTTGACGTGATTTTTTTGTTTTGAAACGGAGGCAAAAGCTTTGCCTCATCTCATTCATAAAGAAGGAACTACTAACAAAGTTTGACGAGATCCATTACACCTCCACAAATGGAAGCGAAAAGCCTAGTCTCACTGTATCAAAGAACTCAAATGTTCTGCCCCCGCAGTAACCGTCACCAATAAATAGGCTGCTAGTGTGTGTGTGAGAGGAGCAGCTGAGTAGGCCAGCTACACGCTTGGATAGAGTACGGAGAGTATGCACTACGCAGGTGTACTTTCCCTACATTGACAGTACATCGATGGTTATAGAGAACAGTAGTACCCTCCACTTGCAACTGTAGCTCCTTGGCCTTGAGATTCCAGAGTTGAAAACTGGTGCACTATAGAAGTATGTACATCGCACTACTAGTTGAGAAAGTAGTAGTACTATTGCTATAGTACGAGTACGTTGTAAATAATAGCCTCACCATCACGGGGCACGAGACACTAGCACTATGCGTGCCGCATACGATGCCCTGCGGTTACGCTCTTATCTGCTCCTCGCCAGCTCCCCTCCCCACCAGACACCAAGGCAGTTCCTCGCTGCTCCCATGGATTCCCCAGGTGGTTCTCCTCCTCGTCGGGGCTGGGAGACCTTGGACAACGATCCTTTGGGAGAAATCGCACGCCACTCCGACGTCCTCACCGCCGCAAGACTCAGTGATTCCTGCACAAAGTTTTTTAGGACGGTGCTTAAACAGGCTTGGGAAAAGGCCATGCTTGTTGGTCTTCCATGCATCCTTGAGGAGAAGGTTATTCTATGGAACAATCCTTCAAACAATCCACCGCTCCCTGGCCATGGTTGCACGTTGATTCCGCTAGAGTTACCGACGTTGAGAGCTAGTCGGATTTTGTCCGATGAGCAGGTCAGTCATGGTGTGTGATCATGTAGTGTATATTCTAAATATAGTACTTAGTTATTCCATCCCGTAATTTCTCCGCTGCCCACCGTCTTATATATAGGTATGGGTTGGTGCCAACGAAGATTGGCTTGCATACCTCCGGCCGGATAGCACCATCATTTTGCACAACATCCACAGTAGTGCGACCATTCCCGTAGACCCCTTCTCCACCATTGGGATCGGCCATCCGGACTGGGTGGGCTTGAATATGTATGATGATGCCTACATGAGCGTGAAGAGGATAGCAATTGCGACCTGCCGACAAAGCGACGTGGCTACGATGATTACTATCTCATCGCAGTGTTCGACATAAGGATTGCCATCAATACAAGAGGCAGTAGCGACAGAGACTGTCACATGTTGGCTGCGACAGGTTTGTACCCCTACACGTTCGAAGACGTCATGTGCCATGTAGGCCGCATCTTTGTGGTGACAAGTCAGGGGACTTGTTTCATCTGGTTGCCATCCTACGGTATGGGAGATTACAAATGGAATGCACAAATCATCATTTGCATCCCTAACGGTACTCAATTATTTTGCAGGGACCAGTCATGCCCCGATCAAAATAAGATCGCCGATCCTGGATGTGCATTTGCATCTGCAATTCGGTCTAACCTGAAACCTTGTAGCTGACTTTGGCATATTGGGATCAACTATCTTAGTAGTCAATACCCATGGTACCACTGATGTGCAACATGGTCACACAATCTACCAAGATCGGGCCGTCACCATCTACCCAGGTATTCCATTTTCTCATTGCTATGTGTTAGTGTAGTACTTGTTAGTTATTTTCTTTTCTTGACTGGGACATGTTTACTGTACTAGTAGTACAATTTAGTATTATATTTTTTAACCTTCTCGCCTTCTCTTTCATTGTTGTACTACTTACTAGTACTAGTAGGAGTACTTTTTACCTTGGAGGACGCGTATAGCTAACTAGGCCCTTGAAGACTTGAACCCACTAGCTCCCACCATTTTTGTCTTTCTATGTCTTACTATCTCATCCATGTATCCAAGAGTGGCTATATATAATAAGCCGGTTATTTTACTTCCTCTATATCGGAGTAGTACTATTTGCTACACTGTATTACTGACCGCCATATTTGAGCACAACATTATTATGCATGGACCTTGACTATGTACGTCACCATGTGTCCAGATCTGAGATGTCGCGTGTACCAGATCAATGGCACCGGGTTCGACCCCCGTGGTGCTATGTGGGTGCCGAGGAACACTCTTGGAGAGTACTCGCTTTTCATTGGGGACAACTACCCCATTGTGAAGCGGATGCCACCTTCCGTGCACGACACTGAAAGCCTGTCGTTCATGAAGCATGGTTGCGTCTTCAGTGTGCACCGCCGGATGAACGACATGCTGGGACACACTATCCCTGATTTATGCCGCTTCAGCTTGAATGAGTCTTCATCATGTGGAACCGGACTAGAAAGCTGCGACAATGATTCCCGTTGCCCACCACTATGGATCATGCCATCCATGAAGAACAGCTGGGAGTGGAACATGGAGGAGGACATGGAGCCCATCTATAACGTGTAAGTGGAGTATGGTAAATTGTGAATGGTATGTTGTGAATATATGTAGACTAGTCGTGCACAAATTTATCATGTGAAGTGGAGATGAACTTATGTGGCATACTGGCATTTGTCCTTTATAATTAATTACTAGTAAGTGTGTTATGTGTACGTGCAACTTGTGTGGTTGTTGCACGGGTTTCTTTGAGAAAAAAAAGGTGGCACAGCTTTGGATATAGGTAACATGGCAGCATCATACAGTAGCATCGTTCGCTATAGTTGTAGTACTCTACTAGGACCACAACTCCTATAAAACCTTGCGCTTGGATCTTTGCCTCTTCGGGAGGTTCAACAGTTCGTACTCGTGTGAACCTTGCACTTGGATCTTCGCCTCTTTGGAAGGTCCAACAATGATGATACTACAGTACAATATGCTTCTGGCAATCTGACACCGAATGAACTGCTGCACGTCCACTAAGAGGGCAAGGGCGAGGGAGAGGGAGAGGGCACTATAGTCAAAACCTTCTCCTCGTCCTGTGAGCCACCGCGCGCGTGGGCGAGGGAGAGGGCGTAGGCGTATGTAGTAAGCAAGCTTCTCCTCGTCCTGTGAGCCACTGCGCGTGGGCGAGGGAGAGGGCGTAGTAAGTAAGCTTCTCCTCGTTTGGCGAGTTGATGGGACACATCAAAGCAGTACTAGAACATAATGCGTCCTTTCCAGTTAATATGGCTTAATTTGAAATGAGAAAAATACACTAGCAGTCAACGTATGTAACATTACGCTCATTACAGTCACTATATAGTTTTGCGGTGATTATATGGTCACTAGCTCACCATAGAGCACCGTATTGCACCCTATTGACCGGCCACATAGTCGACGTGGCACTTTGTTGACTGGTTAAATTGACACCTTGTTTCTGGGTCCCACCTGTCAGTTGGCAGAGCAAAGAAATCAGTTAACAAAACTTTATACAGACGCGACAGGAGTCCAACCCTTGTGCGTGAACCACCTTGGCTGTGTATGTGAGTGCATGCACGTGTACTCCCTCGGTCTTCCAACAAAGAGTGTACATCTACACTTCCAATGCATTTAGGCTTTAATCTAATCGATATTGATTGACTAATGCACCAACTTGTGCCCTAGCTATAGACTACATATCTATCCTTAATTACAACATGCAACAACCTTCATCTAATCTTCTTCTCTCAATGGTCGCATGCACGCATAAGTCTGCTACTTTTGGGCGTTAATTATGCCATGAAGTTCCGGTTCCTCATGGTCAATGTGTAAATCTCTATATGTACAGTCTTTCACGGATGGAGGGAGTAGGTTGAGCACTTGAGCGTGAGTGTGTGTGTTGTGTCGTGTGCTGTGTGCCGCATGGATGCGTGAATGTTGCGTGCGTGCATGTGTACGTGTGAGTGTTTCATGTTGCATGCATGGATGCATGCATGCATGAGGCTTTTACTCCCTCCCATTGACATGCTCATATTTCAGGCTTCATTAAAACGTTGCATGCAAGAATTAAGAGAAAACTCACCAATGCGAGTAAAAGTTCTAGTCATTTGTTCCTCACGCAAGTATTCCAATTAATACGTTCGTAAACACAATTTTCTTGAGGAAAACGAGCCCATTATTGAGTACTTTCGGAAAAAATTCTTCGGGCACTCATCATTTACTACTACCTTGGTTGATGATTTTTTTATTGACCTGTATATAAACATCCGTCCTGGTTTAATGGTCCCCTTCATACTTAGTGTAAAATTTGACCATAAATTTAACTAACAAAGTGCCAATGCATGTTATAAAAAACTATACCATTAAAAACTATGTTCAAATATGTATCCACTGATATAATTTTTTGTGAAATGAATTAACATTTTATTAGTTAAATAAATGGTCAAAATTTGACACAAAATACTACTAGTACTCCTACATTATTGGCGTCGGGTGCCTTGGCCAATGTTTTATCTTGTTGGACAGGATGAGAGTAGAGGCATAGGATATTGTAGACAGGAAGTCTTGGCGATCCATTATTTCCCATCTCGTTCAGAGAGAACTATTCAACTAGTTTTCACCGTGAAGTGACAATACACGCAGCAGCAGATAGGACACGTAATTAATAAGCTGAATCAGCCTTACCCAGTACTGCCATCATGTTTGCCAGTTGAGCACGCTTCCGCAAATACGCCTACGCACCTCTCTCTTCCATTAACTGACATATGGGCCCTCTTGAGGTAGACCCAAATGTCATCGGCTTAACTATTTACACTCCGAAGGACGGTATATCCTGGTAGTAGTACTAGTAGAATTGAGATTTAATGCACTTTCTTCCCCGTATTTCCCTCTTCTTCCTCCTCTCTTCTTCTTCTTCCTCCTCTCTTCCCCATCGTCGGCCGCACACCATTTCCCTCCGCTCACTGCCCGCCCGCCTGCGCCATCTTCATTGGTAGCTCGCGCGTACCATATCCCCCGCTCACTGCTCGGCCACACACGCCATCTTCTTCGCTCGCCCGCCCAATCCACTTGACCGCTAGCTCGCAGGCACCAAAAACCCCAATCACTCAGTGCCCTAAAAATCCTATGGCAGAACCGACTGACACGCAGAGTTGCGATTTGAATTCCCTCTCTGACGTTCTCTTGGAGCAGATATGTAATCATATGGACCTGCTCAGCATCGTCCGTCTGGCCACATGCTCAGTGTCTTTGTACCATCTACTCGTTTGCAACCGGCCGGCCCTTTTCAAGACACCTTGCTTGCTGATGCCCGATCCTCGCAGGTGGCCCAGACACAACCTTGACGATCCTATGGAGGTTGCCGTGGTGCCCCTCGACATGCTACCACTACCCGCCCACCTGTCCTTCATGCGCGACCACTGTTGGGCGGGCATGAAGGCCAACTGGATCATCCTCATCCACCAATCCGGTAATCCATGGCGTCTCGTGGATATCTACATCCAGCGAGAGATCACCATTCCATCGTTGGATACCGCCGCCATCAAGCCTCATGGCCCGTCGGACACTCCTTCCTATGACACATGAGACACATCGAGCTTTTGGTGCAACCTCTGTTTGCTGAAGGTTCAAGGTTGTAATCTGCGAAGTGCCCACACCATCAGAAGACTACATGGATTACAAGCTCATTGCCTTGTTCGACATCTGATTAGTCTATCTGGAATCCGATCACCATACATGGTTATGGCTCATTGTCAATCCTGTTGAGCCTCCATTTCTGTCTGATGCTATAGTGCATGATGGTATCGTTTACGCGGTCGACGCACAGATTGGTTGCCTATACTGGTGGAATCTACCGTCGTGTAATTGTTCTATCTCATCTCATCTTTACCTTATGAATACGACTGCCTGTTGATTGTTACAAATTTAGAATAGATAATATGTCTATAACCACATCATTGCTATATGTTCCTTTCATTTCCTAGATTTGTATGACCACACACATGTTATTGTTAGAGTTGATATGAGAACAATTGGCATCTAATGATTGTTAGAATAGACATTATGATCATAACCTCATGATTGCTATATGTTACTCTCATTTCCAAGATTTTTATAACCACGCATGTTATTGTCTAGAGTTGATATGAGAACAGTAGTAAGTGTTATGGTAGAATATGAGTAGGCCATGTCATGGTTGTTTTTCTCTCATTGTTACATGATGTTTGAACCATGACATATTGCTAGAATATTAAAGTCATTGGTTTTTTTTTAACTTGGGATATGATTATGACCACGACATTGCAATTCTCTGTCTATGATATGTGTCACTATTATAATAATCTTAATTTCACACATACTCTGAACATGATTGTATATTTTTTGTCCTTCTGATCTCCAATTTGATTTGTTGTAGCAGACGCAAATGTGCTGACTTTCATGATTCCAAGACCTGGAATCATACCAGTCAATGGGTGATGGTTTATCGCTCGTTCAACTGACGGCGTTCATTTGATGCTCATTCGCACGTACCAAAGTGACCAAACCATTTCAACAAACCACATGCAGTACAATGCCTGGGGCGTTCGTGACTGTGATGGCTAAGGCCGCTTCGTGTTCGAGAAAGATCCTAGCTTCGTTGGGCCACACGTATTTAACTAGAGGCGGGTTTACAGCCTCGCAACCACTCCATGTTCCTCGGGCTCAATTATCCGGTCATCCAACCAATCATCGATCATATCACCGGTGATGATTACCGTGCTATGAAACTTCCATTCGCCAGGGGGAACTGTGTTTACACATCACCCCGTGGGTTTTAGGAATCACCATATCCAGAGATTCGTCGACACAGCTTATTGCTAGATAATCTTCAGTGTGTGAAAGGCATCAAGCTTTCATGCGATGAATGGCTTTTGCAAACCCGACATGCGGCGATGTGGTTCATGCCAACAGCAAATATGCACAACTTGATTCGTACTGATATCTAGACTAAGCCATATATCCTTCTGCTGTAGCATAATCCTCTTTTGTTGGATATTATGTAATGTTGTTAGTTTGAAGTATAAATACCTTTATAGGATAAAGTACATCCTAACTCACCTGCGTAGGATATACTAAAATATTGATGAAGGAGATGTTGTGCAGAAGCATCCTACTACCGGGTGTAGCTACACCCATTTCTCATATACTACCATGTGGTAGTATATACTCTACTTTATTATTTTTAGTATGTTCATATACTACATCTAAGATACTCCAAAGTGAGTTATATGAAAAAATTGCAAGTGAGCTCATGGTTTTATTGTATTTGTGAAATACGTACATACTACCAAAAAAGTAGCATATATACTACCTAAACATTCTTATATACTACATACTACGCGTACATACTCTCCAATATGATATATATATATATATATGACAAATTTTTCCTACTACCGGGTGTAGTTACTCCCCCTTTTGTTTGATATGTTCTAGGTAGTATCTATCATATTAGAGAGTATGCATGCGTAGTATGTAGTATATAAGAATGTTTAGGTAGTATATACACTACTTTTTTGGTAATATGTATCATATTTTATGCATACTCTATTTCGCGTATAAATATGTACGTATTTCACAAATACAATAAAACCATGAGCTCACTTGCAACTTTTTCATATAACTCACTTTGGAGTATCTTAGATGTAGTATATGAACATACTACAAATAATAAAGTAAAGTATATACTACCACGTGGTATTATATGAGAAATGGGTGTATCTACACCCGGTAGTAGGATGCATTTTCTCTATAATAACAGAATATTATTCTGTTACCCTGGCGCCCTATATAGGCCCGATCCATGATGTCGAACACCAGAAGCAGCCCAAATAAAAAAACACCCTGGCTCGACCGCAGTCGTCCCCGACCTCCCCGATCCACAATTCCTCGCTGCACCCCGCGCCGCCGCGTCTCCAGGCCACCTCCGCCGCACCTCAAGGCCCCCGCCGCCGTGCCACTAGGTCCCGGTCGCCGCGCCCCCAGGCACCCCCGTCGTGCTGCGTTGCTACCTCGGCTGCGACCCCAGGCCGCCTCCGTCGTGCCACCAGGCCAAGGCCGCCGCACTACCAGGCCACCTCCACCGCGCTGCCTACCTTCCTCGGCTGCGCTGTCAGGCCCTACCTCGCCGCCGCGATATTCCAGCCGGCGTCCCACCGCGCCACGCTGCTCTAGCCGGCCTTCCACCTTGTTGTGCTTCCCCAGCCCCCCTCGCACTGCGATGCCGCCCCAGGTCATTCACAGTCGCTACCCCAGTCCGTTCACCACTGCCGATCAATGCCGTTCAACGAGGGGGTGTTCAACAAAAGCAATGGTCAGAACTCAAAATTTTTCTCTCATTTTCTTCAGCCTCTGTAGTTTTGTTTTTTGATTTTGGGGACTAAGTGAGTGCATTTCACCAAGGCATTCCATTGTGCTGATGTGTATGCTTGCTTGACACAAAATTCATAAAATGCCAATTTATTTTGAATTGAACTGATGTTGCTCTTGAATCAGACCTTCAACGATCCGGTAGCCGGCGTCTGTCCTACTCCATCGCCTTCGATCTTTTTCCAGTTTGAGACAGTGAGAGCCGCCTGGGACGACTCGCAGGGGACCACGCTGCACCATCAACAACCTCCACAAGTACGTCTTCCTACCAGCCCCCGATGGTAGTTTTTCTCCACCGTGAGAAGGTCCATCTTCTCATAACCTATCCATCCCAATACATGCTAAAAATATATATGGCAAAGTCGATGCTCTTTTTCATCTATTTTCTGAAGAAAGCCGAACTTGGTCAGAGTAACTGAAGAACACAACTTTAGTTGATGATTGCGGGTTGTCTGTGTTCTTTGATTGGTCTCATTTCGAAGATCTTTGGTTAGTGTATGACATGGTTGCTGCAGATATCCAAATAAGTAGACACAAAATTTGCATGAAATATAATTTTGGCAGCGTTTTCCAATAAACTGTTAGTTCTTGAGTATGTGTAATGCTGCCATTTTACTGTGCATTTGTTTACCTGTGCTTTAGAGCGACTACTCCAAAAAAGAGCCACAGGAATGTGCTGCCCTCAGTCCTCTCTTGACAAATCAAGCAGTGCGGGTTCTCCGGTGCGCCAAGTATGCAAAAATGTGGATAACTTTATTCCAGTAAAAGCATGCATCTGCGTATTTCATCTTTAAGGGTCCAGGACGGGAGTCTAGTTGTTTATTCTTCTGCTTGGAGAACTTATTCAGTTTGCATGGGAGAACTTATTCTATTCCTGTTGCTCGCAAGCTGTTTGTTGATATGCCTAGAAGAACTAAAATAATCTTTTGTGATGCTTCTTTGTTGTTAAATAAAAGCTAACTTTTATGCACATGTGGACTATAAAACATTTGCTATGGAGCAGTACACGTATTTAAACTTTTATGTGGACTATAAATATTTGCTATAGTTCACCTTCAAAAACTTTATAAGTACAGAGATATCACCTAGATGTAACACATTTGCTTTGGAGGCTCACAAGGGGCAGTAAAACTAGCATGTTGATGTTGTATGTGCATGATGGAGGCCTCCTTCCTGTTGTTATTTGCTCCATATTGAGAATTGTTTTGTAAAAGATAATGGGATGGCTGCAGTTAGGAGATGATGCTAGCAAGTTCAAACTCTCTTGAATGGATACATCATAGTGCAGTTAGGAGAAGTGATGTTATGAATATGTTGTATGCTATATCAGTGTGTATTACAAAAAAGTTCTATTTGTGTTAAATAAACTGTTCGGCAGTAGATTATATAGTAAATTCACTAAACCGGGATTTGGCAAGCAGCTTTGTAAAAAGGTTTATGATGATTTGCTCCGACGTGATTTTTTGTGTCTATTTTGGCAGCCCAACAAGACGAACCGTACACGTGAGGAACCTCCTGAGCGTAGCAACTCCTCTGTCCAAGTCGAGCGCTGGGCGCCGTCCAGGTCGGGCACCAGCACTGGGTGCCGTCCAAGTTAAGTCATCCAACAGCGGGAGAGCGAGCTTTGCTCCGGGGCGGCCCATCCTAGACGCGCAGCTGCTCTGCTCTCCACACGAATTTAGTACATAATACTCTCTCTCTCCCTCTCAATTTATTCAAACCTATAGCATGGACACATTTCTATGAAAAAATACCTCTTTGAAGTTCTAATTTGTTGTACAGATGCCTTCAGAAATTAACAAAATATAAATTATTATTTGTTCCTTGTTATATGACAGGATTGGATTGGGTTGTAGTGCATGTCAGGCTCTATTGATCTCCGTCCACGAGTGGTGCTGCCTCGCGTCCGGTCGACGGCGTCCATGAGCGCGAGCAGCCCGTATCTAGCGGCAAGATGAAGGTCACCCATGAACCATGCTTCCCCTAATCACCTCCACCTTGTGTGAATTCGCAGCTGAGAATAAGCACAAGCACCTACAGTCCCCCGCTGGCTTTGGCCGCACTTGGCCACTAGCTGGTCCACCATGATGACTGGCAGTCGTCCAAGTGGAACGTGGACATCAGTCCAAGGAGAACTATTTCGTATAAACTCACTGTTATGTATAATTAGGGGATCCAATGTTGAAAAGTTCAATTAAGCTATGTGTGCAAATTCAAAGAATTATTGTAGGAAAGTTTAGAAGTTTGGTTTCGTGAGGAAAATGTATGATTTTCTATCAGTATTTGGTATGATTCATTTGCCTCGGGTGCAACCCAAAACTAGACAAAAACTAGACAAAAATGTCAGATGATGAAAGGAAAAATGGTTTGAATTAAAAATATTGATCAGTACGAGTTAAAAATAGTGGTCCGTTCAGAATAAAAAGAAATGACAGAAATTCAAATTGTAAAAGTTCAAGCAAAAAAAGAAACCCCATAGAAATTCGAATGGTAAAAGTACAAGTCGTAAAATGAGAGAAGTTCAGAACATCCTTGTAAAAAAATGTTAAGTTCAAAAATAAAGAAACAAACAAAAGATTCTATTTTTGAATAAAATATCATTCAGTTCGACGATATAAAGTATGTAAGTACAGGGGCAAGGCTACCGTAAACCATTGAAACTTTAACAGGAAAACCTTACCCAAAAAACAAAGTAAAAGTTTAATCTGTGAAAACGTGCTTAGTACAAATCCATACGGAGATCAGTTCGAGTACTTTGTTTCTGGAACAAAAAGGAAAAATACGACAGGCTTCACCGTGTTCAAAATTACTGTGTGAAATAATACATCAGTACAAACACACACAAAAATCAGTACAAGTACTCTGTTTTTTCTGACAAAAAAACAGCACGATGGGTTTCACCGTAATCCAAATTAGTTTTCAACGGTTTGCAAATTTGAGAAAACGTTCAACATGACTAAGTTTCATATTTTTGATATCTTTCCAATCATATATTATTTGCCTCATTTCGACAAACTTTTAGAAAAAATCGCGTTTGAAATCAAATTTGACCGTATTCGAATTCGTTTTTAAATCGTAAGAAATTAGAAAAACATTTCAATACAAAAAACTTGCGCATTTTCCATAGCTTTCCAACGCCGTATCATTTGCATCAATCTGACAAATGTTTGCAAAAAATCGTGAAAATACGTTTCGCCCAGAATTTCACCGTTTTCCAAATTACTTTTAAATCATATAGAATTAGAAAAAATAATAGATATATGGAAGATGCGGATTTTCACAAGCTTTCCAACACTATCTTATTTGCTCAATTCCGACAAACCGTTTGAAAATTGAGTCCAAAATACGATTCACGTTTTCGATTTTGAAAAAAACGGTTTTTTCAAAACTGCTCTTAAACCATAATGAATTTGCAAAAACGTTTAATATACTTGAAATATAGTTGTCAAGAGCTTTCCAACGATATATTACACGCCCCACTCCGACAACAAAATTGCAAAAGAAATTGAACTAAAGAAGACGATATGTTAAACAGAACTGAAAGCATCAGTTCAACCGCTCGAAAATCATTAGTACAACCGACTGAAACCGTCAGTTCAAGTAGGGTAACAAAATAATATTCTATTTCACGAAACAGAACAGCCCAGATGTGTGCGTGTGTGTGCGTGTGTGTGCGTGTGCGCGCGCGTGTGTGTATAGGAAAATGGGTTGATACACCTAGGAGTACATACTCCTAGGCCACGTGTCCCTCCTCTCCTTTTATTAGTGCCCCGATGGCTTCCATTCAGCTTTTTTATTTAAGAAAGATAATAAAAACATGGGACGTCTAATTGGAAGTTTGTTGATGATCCAAACTTATAGGGGTTCTGTTTCTCAGTGGAATACAACTCATTTTATGGCCATCGCATCCCTCGCCTGCATGGCACAGCGGTCGGCGGCGGCGGCGATGACAACATCCGACGCGACGACGCCAAGATATGCGGTGGTTGTGACCAAGAAAATAATGGCAAACCTCACTTGTCTCATCATCCGTATCCATGTGCATGCGTCTATTCAATTTTTTATATATTTTGATCAAATCTGACGGAGTAATGTTATGTTGTTGTGTAGTCTGTCCTTGCATTGGCGTTGGAGATGGACAACGGCTAGCGCAGAGCGTGCGGCCGGCGGCAGCTAGAGGACAAAGATTAGATTTGGTGACCATCGTCTTGGCGTCAATTGGTAAGATTAGGGGCATGTGCGAGTATCAATTGAGTATATGCACTGCATGAGGCCTTCGCCGCCTGAGCCGAACGTTTGGATCGAGTGATCGCTGGATGGGCTACCAGCATACCTTCTCCAGTTCTTCTCCACTGCATGGTTAATGGAATCGCAAGGTATTTTTTGTTCGTGCAAATTTCAAGACCGTAGTATCTTTTGCAACTTCCGCTCAGTAAATTGGTGGCATCTTGAATCTCTCATTACCATGAGATATATGTTACAACTCTAGCTTCTATGACGAGCACTTCTGAATCAAGTATATGCAACTGCACAAGGACTACTATCTTAATTTGGTTTCCGTGCAGATTATTTCTTTGCCAAATAAAGGGTGCCAATTTATGTGGGCCAGGCGAACCTCTCACCGCTTCTCTCATTGCTTACTGCATACAAATTCGATTTGGAGAACCAAGAGCTTTGTTCCACCCATGCATGGGCCGTATTTGTAGCAATACATTTACGTACACTTGATGGAGCAACATGGAAAGCACTCGTAACGCTTGAGTAGTATATATGTAGCTCTTTGGAGGCTACGTAACATGTAACAGCATATGTAATCCTACGAAATTAACAGTTGTATACTTATTTGGTTCTTCTGATGATGTATGCTAAGCAATATATGGTCCCATCAAGAAAAAGATATATACTCTTTAAAAACGGCAGGATATAAAAAACGGCAGGGTATACTACTAGAATGTCAGTGCATACTCTTTCAGAAAAAAATAAGTAAATACTCCTTATAAAAATGCAGTTTATACTCCTTAGAAAATGATTATATACTACTTTAAAAACTTTATACTGCATATACTCCTTTAAAAAGTTAGTATGTAGTCCTTTGGAAACAAATTCTTTATGTACTCATTCGGACGAAATTATGTATATACCCCTTAAGAAGGTCAGTATACCCATTAAATAAAGTTTATACTCTTAAAAAAATAGTATATACTCATGCAAATGTAAGATAAACCTCCATACTCTTTTTATTGTTTCACAAATACCATTTTTAGGAATCACAGTTGTCAATTACTAGTAGACTTGTAATTCCTAGCGCATGATTCATATGCATGCCATATACTCCTTTTTATGTTCTATAAAAATATCCAAGGTACCTATGTGATGGATGTGGCAACGTGATCCTTAAAAAAAACAAAAAACACCGGCTGTATGCGCCTTATCTAAAGGAAGTAGTTATGCATGCCTAAAAGCATCTCCAACAGCCGCGCTAAGCGCCGCGCGCAAAAAACTTGTTTACCGCGCGCGCTTCGGCATGTTTAGCGCGGCCGCCAGCGCTGGCTCCAGCAGCCGCGCTATAATGCAGCACGCGCGCGCCGTTCCAGCAACGCGTAAAAATAAAGCGCGCGCAACTCGCCTGGCATATAAAATATATGATATTTTGGACACAAAATGAGTTTGAGACATTCATCAAAATGCAATGAACATGTGAAATTTGACACAAACAAGTTGATGAATAAAAGTTCATGCCCACAAGTTCAAAATCATGCCCACAAGTTCATCCAACCAAGTTCAAATGCAAACTTAAGTTCAAGACATATGAAAGACACATCAATCATCTTCCTCGTCTTCGTCCTCATCTTCCGAAGACGATTCTTCCGCCTCCGAAGATGAATCTTCCTCCCTCTCCTCATCACGCACCGCATCACGTGAAGCTCCGACGGTGTTGGCAAGATCTTCAACGGCATCTTTATGGGAATGTGTGTGAGAAGGCACATCAAAAGACATTCCACCCATGGCGGCCGGTGGTGCACCCATGCCTCCCATGAGAGAAGCAAAACTCATCCCTCCCATGGCGGCCATAGCGTCGGAGGGTGCTCCAAAGCCACCCATGCCTCCCATGGCGGCCGGAGGTGCACCCATGCCTCCCATGGCGGCCGGAGGTGCACCCATGCCTCCCATGGCTCCGAAGCCACCCATGCCTCCCATGCCGCCAAAGCCACCGCCACCCATGCCGCCGAGGCCACCGCCACTCATGCGGATCATGGCTCTTTTTTGGATCAACACTTCTTCACGGGCAAGATTGACATATTCCTTTTGCGCTTCATTGAGGTTGGATGTGTCCAAGAAGAACAAGTGCTTCTCCCATTCCAACAATCTAGTTCGCTCCTCATTGCTCACCTTCCTCTCCTCCAAAGCCACCTTCCTCTCCTCGGCCGCCACCCTTCTCTCCTCGGCCACCAACCTCCTCTCCTCGGCCGCAGCATCTTGGTTCCTTGCCATTTTCCTCACCTCGTTGGCTTCTCTTCTTGCATTGACAATTGCTTCCATAGCATTTTTGAGCTCATCATCTCCTTTCCTCTTCTTCTTTTCGGTTTTGTTTTTCTTGCACCCATCCGGTCGTTTTGGCTTCGAGTATGAAACCGAGTTGGGTGTGGGGCTTCTCTTGCCGTCATCACTGGATGCATCATCCTCCTCCTCATCATCATTCATCTCAATTGCTCGCTTCCGTTTGTTGCTCAAATGCAAATCCTCCAAACCATCACGCTTCTTACATTTCTCATCATCCTTTAACACTTCATAGCAATGATGCAAGGTAAAGATCATGCCTTTCTTGATCTTCCCCTTCTTGGTTGTCCTTGTCTCTTCTTTGAACAAGTTTTGTGCAATGTTGTACTACAAGAAAAACAAAACAAGTTAGCACTTCGGTCACCAAAAACAAGTATGATGAACATATATGAGATGCCACTTACTCGATCATCCTCATTTGTGCCACTTGGGTTAATCTTGTCCACTGACTTTTGTGCAGCCGCCCACTTTTGACAATCCGAGTTGATTGTCGACCATCGGGACCGAAGTGATCTCTCGAAGCGGTCAATTCCACTAACGTTGTGAGCATCAAAGTGTTCTTTCATTCGCCCCCAATACGCGTCTCTACTTTGATCACCTCCAATGGATGGATCCCTCAACACTTGCAAATAAGTATAGCATAGTAACTTTTCATCGTTGGTGGAGTAATTGCCCGCTCTTCCTTTCGGCGCCTCGACAATTCCCTCACCCTCCTCGTCCACCTCAAACTCATGGTCTTCAATGGATGTCATTGGTTTGAGACCAATGCGAATTTTTGGACCCAACACCCATAGTGGACATGTATGCATCATTGTTGAGACTACAAAGTTTTTTGAACAATGCAAATAAGCTATCTATATCTGATGATGCATTGAAAAAATAAGAAGAAAAGAAAAGTTGGAAATTTTTTCACCTTGGGGGCATTTCGTCGAACACGTGGTGCGTGTCGGCGGCCGGCTCAACGAGTGAGCTCGCCGGCGCTTCGGTAGCCGCCGCGGCCGCCGAACGCCCTACAAGCTTCTTTCCCCTCGCCTTCGTGCTGCAGGAGCCGTCCGCCGCCTTGTTTTTCTTCGCGGATGTTTTGACCTTCTTCGGTCGCGCCGCATTGGGGACCTTCGACGGTGCGGCGGCGGCACGGGACGGCGCCGACGCGACGCCACCCGGCGCCGTGGTCATCCGCGGCGGCAAGAAGAGGCTGCGCGCGAGGCCGATGCTCGGCGGAGCTCCGGCGGAGCTTCGGCGGTGGCGACGCCAACGCTCCCCGCGCTAGGGTTTCTGGCGGCTGCGGCGGCGGCGGCGGCGGGGGGGGGGGGGGGGGGGGGGGTCGCGGCTGTACGACGGGGTGAGCGGGGTGCCGATGTGCGCGTCCATGGGTGGGTGGCAGGGCGCCGGCGCTGGCGCGCGCGGGGCGTAGGAGGAGGAGAGGAGAGAGTGCGGCGCGAGCGCTCGAGTGTGTCGTGCGGTGTAGCGGGCGCCCGAAATACACCGCGTGGGACAATGTTTTCGACCGCGCGCCCAACTCGTTATAGCGTGCGCGCCATTTTTGCGCGCCCGCTGGAGCGACCCACCGCGTTGCGCGCGCACTAAATCAGAGTAGTTTGCGCCGCGGCGCTAGTTTAGCGCGGCTGTTGGAGATGCTCTAAACGAATTAGTTGCTGCTTGTACAGTTAGCTGAAAACATATTGCGTAGATCCATCTACCTTATCCACTTAGGTGGGAGTACATACTCTTGGGAGTATAAAAGAGGAGTCATATATATATATATATATATATATATATATATATATATATATATATATATATATATATATATATATATATATATATATATGTGTGTGTGTGTGTGTGTGTGTGTGTGTATCAATTAGGCTTCAAGTGTGTATTTGTTGGTGAAAGTGTTGTCCAATGGGAATTATATTTTTTATTACTCATGTAGCCTACAAAATCGGTCGTACAGCCTTGTAACTTCTTACTTCATTTCTAAATTTGTACTAGTCCTTTATATCGTATATTGTGCTACTCGTACTACTACCTCCCTCCTGGTTTATTGGTTCCCTTCGTAATTTGTGTCAAATTTTGACCATAAATTTAACTAACTAAATGTTAATGCATGTCACAAAAAATTATATCGTTTGATTCGTATTTGAACATAGTTTCAAATGGTATAATTTTCGGTGATATGCATTGACATTTTGTTAGTTAAACCTATGGTTAAAATGTGACACTAAATACGACTAGTAAGTAGTACAGTAGTAGTACTAGTATACATCGGTCAAATTATTCATCATGTCCTCAAATTGAATTGACGTGACAACATGCTATGCGTGAGGTGACGCATGAGTCTCGGCAGCGTGTTCGGCTCACCCCTCTCATACTACAACAGCACTCTCGCATTCTCTACAAAATCACTCTCCCGTTCTCTCCCGATCTCCCCGCCTCCCAGCCGTCACCTTGTTCCGATCCATTTGGTACGATGAGTGATGAGGTACTGGAGTTGCTATACTTCATTGCAAGTAGTCAAAAGGAAGACGCTGAAAAAATCGATCTCAACAAGGATGCTCTTCAGGCTAGCTGGATGAAGGAAGCAACCAACAAGGTCGCTCATGTGAGTATTCGTCCCATCGCCCTATATTTTGATTTCAATTTTTATGGGGGTTTTCAAGTATTTAGAGTCTACATGTAGCAATCAAGCTGAGACCCCAGTTTGTTTGGGTATTGTGAACTTCAGATTTGGAGTACCACTTATCTGTCGAAATCTTTCATCACTTACTTAAAACATTCGATTGATGATACATTGAGTACCATTTAACTGGAATTAACCGATGCAAGTCCAAGAAGGATTGGCAGGTGCTGTCGGCTGGCATCAAGTTAGATCCCACGGATCAGGAGCGGATCGAGCACCTTGAGGCCAAAGTGAGTGCTGACAATGCGATATCTCACCCTCTCATCGATTTGTTCATACCCACCATCGCTACCGAGCACGGCATATGCTACACCAATCCTAAGAAACTTACAGGTAAGACACCGATCGGCCGTCTACTTGCACAAACATATTCCTTTGTTTATAGCTCTATTTTTCTTTTTAGACACAGACATACTAAAACAATTATAATTTGACAGTTAATAAAAAGTGAAACAAGTGATTGCAACATGCCAAAGATGTTATGAAAATGCCAACTACGTACACTAAAACTTGTATTCGACAATACTGTAGGTATCACACTAAGTGGCCCAAGCAAGCATTTCTCCTAACATAGCTCCAAGGCGTTCAAAAGGGGCATGCGGACGTGTCGCAAGATACAATCAGAGTGCGCCATGCACGCGATGTGGCAGAAGACCGGCAATACCTTGCTGGTGATGGTCAATGGCCGGCAGACGGGCAGCAAAAAGGTTCTGGTGCTGCACACCAACAAGAACTTCGACCAGTAGAGGACCAACTGGGTGATGCACTAGTACCACATCGGGGACCTGGAGCAAGAGAAGGAGCAGGAGCTGGTCCTCTGCAAGATTTTCTACCAGACGAACACTAGGGCCAGGACTAAAAAGATTCTAAGTTACTTTGGTATTGGTACTTGTACGACCTGGTCGTCTGCAAGTTGGTATTGTTGTTAAGGATCTTTCGGTGTGAACTTGGCATTTGCTTCCAACCATCATGTCGAGGGTCAACGTGGATATAAAGCAGAATCATTTGTTTCAAAATGAATTTTCAGGCACCTGATTTTTATTTGATGGGTAGCATAAGCACCTGTCGTTTCAATTCCCAGTTCTCCAATTTTTTTACATCTCCGAAGTATGCAGGGGTTCCATCCAGTTTCACAGGCTGATAGTTGGATGCAGCATGTCAGAACTAAGCTGTGGCATGCCAAGCCCAACTGCAAATTGTTAAAAGACAGGAGCGATGGATTTGGGCCTTCCAGAACAATTAAGTGTTGCGACCTCGATCGTGAAGCGCCTCCCATGGACTAAAAAAGTCCTAGTCCATTATTATTAGTTGAAATATGTAAAATATTCCACAATAAAAATATATATGTAAAATGCAATGAATTTAGTCCACTTTCACTAAAGACCATCTGAGGGAGTCCTGGATTAGGGGGTCCTCGGACAGCCGGACTATATGCTTATGTCGGACTGTTGGACTATGAAGATACATGATTGAAGACTTCGTCTTGTGTCCAGGTGGGACTCTCCTTTGCGTGGAAGGCAAGCTTGGCAATTCGGATATGTAGATTTCCTTCTCTGTAACCGACTTTGTGTAACCCTAGCCCCCTCCGGTGTCTATATAAATTGGAGGGTTTAGTTCGTAGGACAACAACAATCATAATCATAGGCTAGCTTCTAGGGTTTAGCCTCTATGATCTCGTGGTAGATCAACTCTTGTAATACTCATATCATCAAGATCAATCAAGCAGGAAGTAGGGTATGTTGGGGAACGTAGTAATTTCAAAAAATTCCTACGTACACGCAAGATCATGGTGATGGCATAGCAACGAGAGGGGAGAGTGTTGTCCACGTACCCTCGTAGACCGTAAGCGGAAGCGTTATGACACCGCGGTTGATGTAGCCGTACGTCTTCACGATCCGACCGATCCAAGTACCGAACGTACGGCACCTCCGAGTTCAGCACACGTTCAGCTCGATGACGATCCCCGGACTCCGATCCAGCAAAGTGTCGGGGATGAGTTCTGTCAGCAAGACGGCGTGGTGACGATGATGATGCTCTACCGGCGCAGGGCTTCGCCTAAACTCCGCGACGATATGACCGAGGTGGAATATGGTGGAGGGGGGCACCGCACACGGCTAAGGAACGATCCGTAGATCAACTTGTGTGTCATGGGGTGCCCCCTGCCCCCGTATATAAAGGAGTGGAGGAGGGAAGGGCCGGCCCTCTCTATGGCGCGCCCTAGGGGAGTCCTACTCCCACCGGGAGTAGGATTCCCCCTTTCCTAGTCCAACTAGGACTCCTTCCAAGTAGTAGGAGTAGGAGACAAGGAAGGGGAAGAGGGAAGGGAAGGAAGGAGGGGGTGCGGCCCCTCCCCCTAGTCCAATTCGGACTAGGCCTTGGGGCGGCGCACAGCTTGCCCTAGGCAGCCCCTCTCTCTTTCCCGTATGGCCCAATAAGGCCCAATACTTCTCCCGGCGAATTCCCATAACTCTCCGGTACTCCAAAAAATACCTGAATCACTCGGAACCTTTCCGAAGTCCGAATATAGTCGTCCAATATATCGATCTTTACGTCTCGACCATTTCGAGACTCCTCGTCATGTCCCCGATATCATCTGGGACTCCGAACTCCTTTGGTACATCAAAACTTATAAACTCATAATAAATCTGTCATCGTAACGTTAAGCGTGTGGACCCTACGGGTTCGAGAACTATGTAGACATGACCTAGAACTATTCTCGGTCAATAACCAATAGCGGAACCTGGATGCTCATATTGGCTCCTACATACTCTACGAAGATCTTTATCGGTCAAACCGCATAACAACGTACGTTGTTCCCTTTGTCATCGGTATGTTACTTGCCCGAGATTCGATCGTCGGTATCCAATACCTAGTTCAATCTCGTTACCGGCAAGTCTCTTTACTCGTTATGTAATGCATCATTCCGTAACTAACTCATTAGCTACATTGCTTGCAAGGCTTATAGTGATGTGCATTACCGAGAGGGCCCAGAGATACCTCTCCGACAATCGGAGTGACAAAACCTAATGTCGAAATACGCCAACCCAACATGTACCTTTGGAGACACCTGTAGTACTCCTTTATAATCACCCAGTTACGTTGTGACGTTTGGTAGCACCCAAAGTGTTCCTCCGGTAAACGGGAGTTGCATAATCTCATAGTTACAGGAACATGTATAAGTCATGAAGAAAGCAATAGCAACATACTAAACGATCAAGTGCTAAGCTAACGGAATGGGTCAAGTCAATCACATCATTCTCGTAATGATGTGATCCCGTTAATCAAATGACAACTCATGTCTATGGTTAGGAAACTTAACCATCTTTGATTAACGAGCTAGTCAAGTAGAGGCATACTAGTGACACTATGTTTGTCTATGTATTCACACATGTATTATGTTTCCGGTTAATACAATTCTAGCATGAATAATAAAAATTTATCATGAAATAATGAAATAAATAATAACTTTATTATTGCCTCTAGGGCATATTTCCTTCAGTCTCCCACTTGCACTAGAGTCAATAATCTAGTTCACATCGCCATGTGATTTAACACCAATATTCACATCTGTATATGATTAACACCCATAGTTCACAACGTCATGTGACCAACACCCAAAAGGTTTACTAGAGTCAATAATCTAGTTCACATAGCTATGTGATTAACACCCAAAGAGTACTGAGGTGTGATCATGTTTTACTCGTGATAGAAGCTTAGTCAATGGGTCTGTCACATTCAGAGCCGTATGTATTTTGCAAATATTCTATGTCTACAATGCTCTGCATGGAGCTACTCTAGCTAATTGCTCCCACTTTCAATATGTATCCAGATTGAGACTTAGAGTCATCTGGATTGGTGTGAAAGCTTGCACCGATGTAACTCTTTACGACAGGCTCTTTTATCACCTCCATAATCGAGAAATATTTCCTTAGTCCTCACTAAGGATATCCTTGACCAATGTCCAATGATCTACTCCTAGATCACTATTGTACTCCCTTGCCAAATACAAAGCAAGGTATACAATAGGTCTGGTACATAGCATAGCATACTTTATAGAACCTATGACTGAGGCATAGGGAATGACTTTCATTCTCTTTTCTATTTTCTGCCGTGGTCGGGATTTGAGTCTTACTCAATTTTACACCTTTGCAACACAGGCAAGAACTCTTTCTTCGACTGTTCTATTTTGAACTATTTCAAAATCTTGTTAAGGTATGTACTCATTGAAAATCTCATCAAGCGTCTTGATCTATCTCAATAGATCTTGATGCTCAATATGTAAGTAGCTTTACTGAGGTCTTTCTTTTAAAGAACTCCTTTCAAACACTCCTTTATGCTTTGCAGAATAATTCCACATTACAATATGTCATTCACATATACTTATCAGAAATGCTGTAGTGCTCCCACTCACTTTCTTGTAAATATAGGCTTCACCGTAAGTCTGTACAAAACTATATGCTTTGATCAACTTATCAAAGCGTATATTCCAACTCTGAGATGCTTGCACCAGTCCATAGATGGATCGCTAGAGCTTGCACATTTTGTTAGCACCTTTAGGATTGACAAAACCTTCTGGTTGTATCATATACAACTCTTCTTTAATAAATCCATTAAGGAATGTAGTTTTGACATCCATTTGTCAGATTTCATAAATTGTGGCAATTGCTAACATGATTCGGAAAGACTTAAGCATCACTACAGTTGAGAAAATCTCATTGTAGTCAACACCTTGAACTTTGTCAAAAACCCTTTTTCGACAAGTCTAGCTTTGTAGATAGTAACACTACTATCAGCATCTGTCTTCCTCTTCAAGATCCATTTATTTTCTATGGCTTGTCGATCATCGGGCAAGTCCACCAAAGTCCACACTTTGTTCTCATACATGGATCCCATCTCAGATTTCATGGCATCAAACCATTTTGCGGAATCTGGGCTCATCATCGCTTCCTCATAGTTCATAGGTTCATCATGGTCTAGTAACATGATTTCCAGAATAGGATTACCGTACCACTCTGGTGCGGACCATACTCTGAAAGACCTACGAAGTTCTGTAGTAACTTGATTTGAAGTTTCATGATCATCATCATTAGCTTCCTCACTAATTGGTGTAGGAATCACTGGAACCGATTTCTGTGATGAACTACTTTCCAATTCGGGAGAAGGTACAAATTACCTTATCAAGCTCTACTTTCCTCCCACTCACTTCTTTCGAGAGAAACTCCTTCTCTAGAAAGGATCCATTCTTAGCAACGAATGTTTTGCCTTCGGATCTGTGATAGAAGGTGTACCCAACAGTTTCCTTTGGGTATTCTATGAAGACGCACTTCTCCGATTTGGGTTCGAGCTTATCAGGTTGAAAACCTTTTATATAAGCATCGCAACTCCAAACTTTAAGAAATGACAGCTTAGGTTTACTGCTAAACTATAGTTCATACGGTGTCATCTCAACGGATTTAGATGGTGCCCTTTTAACGTGAATGCAGCTGTCTCTAATGCATAACCCCAAAACAATAGTGGTAAACCGATAAGAGACATCATAGATTGCACCATATCCAATTAAGTGCGGTTACGACGTTCGGACACACCATAACATTGTGGTGTTCCAGGTGGCGTGAGCTGTGAAACTATTCCACATTGTTTTAATTGAAGACCAAACTCGTAACTCAAATATTCGTTTCCGCGATCAGATCGCAGAAACTTTATTTTCTTGTTACGATGATTTTCCACTTTACTCTGAAATTATTTGAACTTTTCAAATGTTTCAGACTTGTGCTTCATTAAGTAGATATACTCATATCTGCTCAAATCATCTTATGAAGGTCAGAAAATAATGATACCCGCCACGAGCATCAACACTCATTGGACCGCATACATCGGTATGTATTATTTCCAATAAGTCACTAGCTCGTTCCATTGTTCCGAAGAACGGAGTTTTAGTCATCTTGCCCAAAAGGCACGGTTCGCAAGCATCAAATGATTCATAACCAAGTGATTCCGAAAATCCATCTTTATGGAGTTTCTTCATGCGCTTTACACCGATATGACCCAAACGCCAGTGCCACAAATAAGTTGCACTATCATTATTAACTTTGCATCTTTTGGCATCAATATTATGAATATGTGTATCACTACGATCGAGATCCAACAAACTATTTTCATTGGGTGTATGACCATTGGAGGTTTTTATTCATGTAAACAGAACAACAATTATTCTTTCACTTTAAATGAATAACCGTATCGCAATAAACATGATCAAATCATATTCATGTTCAACGCAAACGCCAAATAACATTTATTTAGGTTTAACACTAATCTCGAAAGTATAGGGAGTGTGCGATGATGATCATATCAATCTTGGAACCACTTCCAACACACATCATCACTTCACCCTCAACTAGTTTCTGTTTATTCTGTAACTCCTGTTTCGAGTTAATAATCTTTAGCAACCGAACAAGTATTAAATACTCAGGGGTTACTATAAACACTAGTAAGGTACACATCAATAACCTGTATATCAAATATACCCTTGTTCAGTTTGCCATCCTTCTTATCCACCAAATATTCAGGGTATTTCCGTTTCTAGTGACCATTTCCTTTGCAGTGTAAGCACTCAGTTTCAGGCTTTGGTTCATCTTTGGGCTTCTTCGTGGGAGTGACAACTTGCTTGTCATTCTAGTTGAAGTTCCCTTTCTTTCCCTTTGCCCTTTTCTTGAAACTAGTGATCTTGTCAACCATCAACACTTGATGCTTTTTCTTGATTTCTACCCTCGTCGATTTCAACATCACGAAGAGCTCGGGAATCGCTTTTGTCATCCCTTGCATACTATAGTTCATCAGAAAGTTGTACTAACTTGGTGATGGTGACTAGAGAACTCTGTCAATCACTATCTTATCTGGAAGATTAACTCCCACTTGATTCAAGCGATTGTAGTATCCAGACAATCTGAGCACATGCTTACTAGTTGAGTGATTCTCCTCCATCTTTTAGCCATAGAACTTGTTGGAGACTTCATATCTCTCAACTTGGGTATTTGCTTGAAATATTAACTTCAACTCTTGGAACATCTCATATGGTCCATGACGTTCAAAACGTCTTTGAAGTCCCGATTCTAAGCCGTTAAGCATGGTGCACTAAACTATCAAGTAGTCATCATATTGAGCTAGCCAAACGTTCATAACGTCTGCATCTGCTCCTGCAATAGGTCTGTCACCTAGCGGTGTATTAAGGACATAATTCTTCTGTGCAGCAATGAGGATAAACCGTAGATCACGGATCCAATCCGCATCATTGCTACTAACATCTTTCAACACAGTTTTCTCTAGGAACATATCAAAATAAACATATGAAAGCAACAACGCGAGCTATTGATCTACAACATAATTTGCAAAATACTACCAGGACTAAGTTCATCATAAATTTAAGTTCAATTAATCATATTACTTAAGAACTCCCACTTAGACAGACATCTCTCTAGTCATCTAAGTGATCACGTGATCCAAATCAACTAAACCAGAACCGATCATCACGTGAGATGGAGTAGTTTTCAATGGTGAACATCACTATGTTGATCATATCTACTATATGATTCACGCTCGACCTTTCGGTCTCTGTGTTCCGAGGCCATATCTGCATATGATAGGCTCGTCAAGTTTAACCTGAGTATTCTGCGTGTGCAAAACTGGCTTGCACCCGTTGTAGATGGATATAGAGCTTATCACACCCGATCATCACGTGGTGTCTGGGCACGACGAACTTTGGCAACGGTGCATACTCAGGGAGAACACTTCTTGATAATTTAGTGAGAGATCATCTTAAAATGCTACCGTCAAACAAAGAAGAATAAGATGTATAACAGATAAACATCATATGCAATCAAAATATGTGACATAATATGGCCATAATCATCTTGCGCCTTTGATCTCCATCTCCAAAGTACTGTCATGATCTCTATCGTTACCGGCACGACACCATGATCTTCATCATCTTGATCTATATCAATGTGTCGTCACATGGTCGTCTCGCCAACTATTGCTCTTGCAACTATTGCTATTGCATAGCGATAAAGTAAGGCAATTATTTGGCACCTGCATCTTTATGCAACAAAGAGACAACCATAGGGCTTCTGCCAGTTACCGATAACTTCAACAAAACATGATAATCTCATACAACAACTTATATCTCATCACGTCTTGACCATATCACATCACAACATGCCCTGCAAAAACAAGTTAGACGTCCTCTACTTTGTTGTTGCAAGTTTTACCTGGCTGCTACGGGCTGAGCAAGAACCGTTCTTACCTACGCATCAAAACCACAACGATAGTTCGTCAAGTTGGTGTTGTTTTAACCTTCTCAAGGATCGGGCGTAGCCACACTCGGTTCAACTAAAGTTGGAGAAACTGACACCCGCTAGTCACCTGTGTGCAAAGCACGGCGGTAAAACCAGTCTCGCGTAAGCGTACGCGTAATGTCGGTCCGGGCCGCTTCATCCAACAATACCGCTGAACCAAAGTATGACATGCTGGTAAGCAGTATGACTTGTATCGCCCACAACTCACTTGTGTTCTACTCGTGCATATAACATCAAAACATAAAACCTAGGCTCGGATGCCACTGTTGGGGAACGTAGTAATTTCAAAAATTTCCTACGTACACGCAAGATCATGGTGATGGCATAGCAATGAGAGGGGAGAGTGTTGTCCACGTACCCTCGTAGACCGTAAGTGGAAGCCTTATGACAACGCGGTTGATGTAGTCGTACGTCTTCACGATCCGACCGATCCAAGTACCGAACGTACGGCACCTTCGAGTTCAGCACACGTTCAGCTCGATGATGATCCCCAGACTCTGATCCAGCAAAGAGTCGGGGATGAGTTCCGTCAGCACGACGGTGTGGTGATGATGATGATGCTCTACCGGCGCAGGGCTTCGCCTAAACTCCGCGACGATATGATCGAGGTGGAATATGGTGGAGGGGGGCACCGCACACAGCTAAGGAACGATCCATAGATCAACTTGTGTGTCATGGGGTGCCCCCTGCCCCCATATATAAAGGAGTGGAGGAGGGGAGGGCCGGCCCTCTCTATGGCGCGCCCTAGGGGAGTCTTACTCCCACCGGGAGTAGGATTCCCCCTTTCCTAGTCCAACTAGGAGTCCTTCCAAGTAGTAGGAGTAGGAGACAAGGAAGGGGAAGAGGGAAGGGAAGGAAGGAGGGGGTGCGGCCCCTCCCCCTAGTCCAATTCGGACTAGGCCTTGGGGGGCGCGCAGCTTGCCCTAGGCAGCCCCTCTCTCTTTCCCGTATGGCCCAATAAGGCCCAATACTTCTCCCGGCGAATTCCCATAACTCTCCGGTACTCCAAAAAATACCCGAATCACTCGGAACCTTTCCGAAGTCCGAATATAATCGTCCAATATATCGATCTTTACGTCTCGACCATTTCGAGACTCCTCGTCATGTCCCCGATCTCATCCGGGACTCCGAACTCCTTCGGTACATCAAAACTTATAAACTCATAATAAAACTGTCATCGTAACGTTAAGCGTGCGGACCCTACGGGTTCGAGAACTATGTAGACATGACCTAGAACTATTCTCGGTCAATAACCAATAGCGGAACCTGGATGCTCATATTGGCTCCTACATATTCTACGAAGATCTTTATCGGTCAAACCGCATAACAACATACGTTGTTCCCTTTGTCATCGGTATGTTACTTGCCCGAGATTCGATCGTCGGTATCCAATACCTAGTTCAATCTTGTTACCGGCAAGTCTCTTTACTCGTTATGTAATGCATCATTCCGTAACTAACTCATTAGCTACATTGCTTGCAAGGCTTATAGTGATGTGCATTACCGAGAGGGCCCAGAGATACCTCTCCGACAATCGGAGTGACAAAACCTAATCTCGAAATATGCCAACCCAACATGTACCTTTGGAGACACCTGTAGTACTCCTTTATAATCACCCAGTTACGTTGTGACATTTGGTAGCACCCAAAGTGTTCCTCCGGTAAACGGGAGTTGCATAATCTCATACTTACAGGAACATGTATAAGTCATGAAGAAAGCAATAGCAACATACTAAACGATCAAGTGCTAAGCTAACGGAATGGGTCAAGTCAATCACATCATTCTCCTAATGATGTGATCCCGTTAATCAAATGACAAATCATGTCTATGGTTAGGAAACTTAACCATCTTTGATTAACGAGCTAGTCAAGTAGAGGCATACTAGTGACACTATGTTTGTCTATGTATTCACACATGTATTATGTTTCCGGTTAATACAATTCTAGCATGAATAATAAACATTTATCATGAAATAAGGAAATAAATAATAACTTTATTATTGCCTCTAGGGCATATTTCCTTCAGGGTATTACCTCCATAGAGAGGGCCCGAACCTGGGTAAACATCGTGTCCCCCGCCTCCTGTTACCATTAGCCTTAGACGCACAGTTCAGGACCCCCTACTCGAGATTCGCCGGTTTTGACACCGACATTGGTGCTTTCATTGAGAGTTCCACTGTGTCGTCACGGTAAGGCTTGATGGCTCCTTCAATCATTTACAACGATGCGATCCAGGGTGAGGTTTTCCTCCCCGGACAGATCTTCGTATTCGGCGGCTTCGCACTGCGGGCCAACTCGCTGGGCCATCTGGAGCAGATCGATAGCCACGCCCCTAGCCATCAGGTCAGGTTTGGAAGCCTGAACTACACTAGCGACATCCATGGAGACTTGATCTTCGACGGATTTGAGCCCATGACAGGTGCGTCGTACAGTCGCGACGAGCATGACCTAGATCTGTCATCAAACGATGTTCAGGAGATCACACCTGCAGCTGCCCTGGCTTTAAATCAAGAGCGGATCATGCCATCCGAGGACGGGTGGATGGACCCCTCCATGGAGGCCGTGCACTTGACGGTGATAGAGCCGAACACAGATTCCACTTCCAATAAGGTCTGTGTCATCGGACCCTCGGACTCGTCTCTGGCCATTGGCTCCGAACCGCGTACATTCGTGCCCATCAGAACTGACTGGGAACTAATCATGGATTTTAGCTCCGCGGATATCTTTCAGCTCTCGCCCTTGGGCGATGTGCTAAACTCATTAAAATCTCTCTCCCTGTTAGGAGACTCTTGTCCAAACTATGTCCGGCTTGAGTGGGAAGCGGACGGCGAAGGAATTCGTTACCCACCCACCACCCACTTAATAGCCACTGTCGATGACTCAACCGACATGCTTGATTTCGACTTCGAAGACATCGACGGTATGGATGACGATGTCGGCGAAGAACAGGAACCACCGCCCACAGGGCGCTGGACAGCCACCTCATCATATGATATATATACATGGTGGACACACCCAAAGAAAACAGTGGCGAGGAACAGATGGATGCAACGGAGGATAATCCTCTTGAGAAGCAACCAAAGCGTCGACGTCAGCGGCGCCGCTCTAAATCCCGCCACAGCAAAAACAGCGATAACGGCACAAGAAAGAATAATACCCCGGATGACTCGAAAGATAACGACGATCACGTGGACCCAGCGATGGAGCAGGATGAGCCAGGGGACGGCGAACATAGTCCGAGGCCGCTGCTCGATCACAGCAATGCCGAAGACAAAACTTATAAACCTGTCTCCGGAGAGGAGAACAGTCCGGACGACGATACACACATCATCCCGGAAAAGCATTTGGAACAAGAGCACCTCCACAGAAAGCTTATTGCCACCGCGAGGAGCTTGAAGAAGCAGAAGTAACGGCTTAAAGCCGCGTAGGATACGCTCAACCACAGATGGAACAAAGTGCTCGACACTGACGAAATATACGACGGTGATTGCCACACAAAGAGCTACCCAAAATGCAAGCTGCTGCCCGAATTCGATGACGAGGCTATCACGCCCATTCCGCCAAAGAACAATACGGCCGATCTGCCGGACCGACCACCCCGTAGCCGAGACGGAGTGGCTAATGACGCCGCACACAAGTCAGCACACGATCTATGTGAGCACCTGGACAAGGGAGCCGGTATGGCCAGGTCCATCTATGGATCTAGGAAGCATGCTCCTATGCAGGATCACGACCACCAAACCGACTATACTGATCGAATACCAGCTCGGAATCAACACCGAACACTACATCCGTCGGAAGCATGCCACATCACATCCAAATACAGGGGTGCCGCACACCCCCTGTGCTTCACCGATGAGGTGCTGGATCATGAATTTCCAGAGGGGTTTAAACCCGTAAACATCGAGGCATACGATGGAATGACAGACCCTACAGTCTGGATCGAGGACTTTATTCTTCACATCCATATGGCTCGCGGAGACGATCTCCACACCATCAAATACCTGCCCCTCAAGTTGAAAGGACCAGCTCGGCACTGGTTGAAAAGCCTCGCCAAAAACTCAATTGGAAGTTGGGAGGAACTTGAGGACGCCTTCAGGGCTAGTTTTCAAGGGACCTATGTCCGACCTCTGGATGCAGACGATTTAAGTCACATAATCCAACAGCCCAGAGAGTCAGCCTGTAAGCTTTGGAACAGATTTCTCACCAAGAAGAACCAAATTGTCGACTGTCTGGATGCCGAAGCCTTAGCAGCTTTCAAACACAGTGTCCGGGACGAATGAATTGCCAGACATCTCGGCCAGGAAAAGCCAAGGGCAATGGCAGCCCTAACAACTCTCATGACCCGCTTTTGCATGGGCGATGACAGTTGGTTGGCCCGCAGTGGCACCAGCAACCCAGGCACATCCGAAATCAGGGACGACAATGGGAAGCCGCGATGCAATAAAAACAAGCGTCGAAATAATGAAGACAGCCGAGACAACACGGCGGTAAACGCCGGATTCAGGGGCTCTTGACCCGGTCAACGGAAAAAGGCATTTAAAGGCAACAGAGATGGACCATCCAGCCTAAATAAAATTCTAGACAAATCCTGTCAGATTCATGGCACCCCCGAGAAACCTGCAAATCACACCAACAGAGAATGTTGGGTCTTCAAGCAGGCCGGCAGGCTAAACGCCAAACACAAAGGGAGGGAGCCGCCAAGTGAAGACGAGGATGAACCTCGCCAGCCGAACACTAGGGGACAGAAAAAAAGTTCCACCAGAGGTCAAAACAGTGAACATGATTTACGCAACCCACATACCAAAGAGGAAGCACAAACACGCACTTCGAGACGTATACGCTGTAGAGCCCGTCGCCCCCAAATTCAACCCATGGTCGGCCTGCCCGATCACTTTCGATCGCAGGGATCATCCGACTAGTATCTGGCATGGAGGTTCGGCTGCCTTGGTGCTCGACCCAATAATTGACGGATACCATCTCACTCGAGTCCTCATGGACGGCGGCAATAGTCTTAATCTGATATATCAAGACACTGTCCGCAAGATGGGGATAGACCCATCAAGAATCAGCCAAAGCAATACTACCTTTAAAGGAGTAATACCAGGCGTAGAGGCCCGCTGCTCGAGCTCTCTAACACTAGAGGTTGTATTCGGTTCTCCTGACAACTTCCGAAGCGAAGAGCTAATATTTGAAATCGCTCCATTCCGAAGCGGCTACCATGCACTACTCGGAAGAACGGCATTCACTCGTTTCAATGCAGTACCGCACTATGCCTATCTTAAGCTTAAGATGCCCGGTCCACGTGGCGTCATCACAATTAGCGGAAATACAGAGCGTTCCCTGTGTGCGGAAGAATATGTGGCGGCTCTAGACCACTAAATGACCTCTCCAACCCAAGTAACTAATCGGTCGTCGAGACCACGGACACGGCTAGACGTGTCCGGCGCACCACTAGTTGTAAACAGCCCAGATAAACCTAAGCTTGATTAATGGCTATGCCCCCGTATGTGGTGCTAGGGGCTGCCCGCATGTAAAAGGGTCCATTTTTTGGCTTGACCCTATTAATACTCAATAGATTAAACTCTCATGGTTCATTAAGAATAACCAACTTTTCGCACGGTCACACTAGATTCTTTCACTTGGGCTTTTCTTTTTTTTCAGATGACCATCGTGCTACACCCTTCCAGGATACGGCACAATGGAGACAAAGGCGCAGACGTGCAGCAGGGCCCTGTTAAAAGGTTTCTTTTTAGATTAAGACCCTGTGTAAACCTTTTTTATTGTCTCTTGTTGCCTCACACCCTCCGGGCACTTAAGATAACCAAGAGGGATACTGGCATTATCGGCAAGCTTATGATTCGGAGATCTAAAATAGACGTTACAAGGGCAGCATCCAATGTGTTTTTGGGATTTATGCCCTCACCACACCTGCTCTTTCGTCACGCCGGATTAATGCACGTACCCGGAAATTTAGGGATCATTATCGAGGGCGGTACTCAGCCCAGTATATGTTGTAAAGTCCGAATACCTTCGGGAGTGTTCGGCGTCGCGAGTTTGGCCTTATATGCATCTGCTCCGAATCATGTCTTTGGTCAATAGTTGGGTTTGCCCGGCTCCCGTGTTTTGCTACCTTACGTTCCGCTCTATCGGCTAAGGTGGCACCGGGAGAACCACTGCGATTGTGCCCTGGTTCATCCGGATGAGCACCTCAGTGGAGAAAGCCAAAAACTGACTGTCATGATAAAGCGAGAGACTGGTCAACCACTCGATGACTCAGCGGAATCTTCACGATTCCTCCGCATTAATGAAGGACCGGTTTCCCGGTCACGTATGTACACGTACCGTATTCGGATGAATGCGGACATACCAGGGGCTATATAGTAGCCCCATCGTCAAACTCCTGTGGCTAAGTGAAAGTGTTAAAGCTATATAGTCCGACTGCCTCATTCGCCGCGCTACCACCTCCTTAACGGACCAAGACGTTGGATCAAGTGTGATTACGCGCTTTGCCGAACACCCCCGCATTATATGCGAGGGGGATGAAGCCGACGACTGCAAACTTTCAGGTTGTATACATATATACATAAGCGGCCGCACAGGAGGCACTACAATACTTTACGGGCAAAAGTATAAATACAGCCTTTATTATCAAAAGCATTGTTTTTACAATCAAGATACATGTCACTGGAACAAGGTATTCTTTGAGCACTGAGCCTCTATTAAACGGGCAGCTTCTAAGACTTCTTCAAAATAGTGCTCGGGTGAGTCCTGGCCTCCGGGCTGACCCCTGGTTGCGATATCGATGGCCTCCATCTTTGCCCAATACGTCTTAACACGGGCAAGAGCCATCCCCGCACCCTCTATACACACCGACCTCTTGACAGCGTTGATATGCGGCACAGCACGAATAAATCATTGCACCAAACCAAAATAACTATCCGGACTTGGTTCCTTCAGCCACAGATGATCCATGACAGCCTTCATGGCAAGCCCGAACAACCTATGGAGCTCGGCCCACTCGGTCATTTGCTCATTCAATAGCAGCGGACGCCTTGGATTACTGAACTGCGACCAGAACAATCTTTCTGCTTCATGATCTTTTCGTTCTTTGAAATACTCAGTCGCATCAGCAGCACTGTTTGCTAAATCCAAGTATGCATATGCAGAACTCCACAATTTGTCAAGAGGGGCATACTTCAGATAGCCTAACTTCGTTCGCAATAAAAAGGGCTTCCCAGCCACGATATCACCGGCTTGCGTAGCTCCTCCCGCGCTGTTCTGATTTCAGAACGAGTTTCCTTTGCTGCTTGCAAGGCCTTCTTCAGGTCAGCCGTCTTTGTTTGGTTTTCCCCTTCAAGAAGCTCATATCGGCTGGCGGCATTTTGCAACTCAAGAGCCATGTTGGCTATTTTATCCTTACTCTGGCGATGAGCAGCCTGTTCGGCTTTTAATTCTTCGGCTGCCTTCAGGGCAGCTGCATCACTTCTCCTGGCTTGCTCCTTGGCCCGGGCAAGTTCTGCCCGAAGGGTCTCCACGGCGGCAGCTCCATCTGTAGTCAAAGCATACTATAAATACTAGCATCATGCTCTTATTAATATTTGCTGACCACCCAAATATACATACCATGTGCCTCGTCAAGCCGCTTGTTCACAAGTGTGATGTCCGCATCCGCCACGTCAAGTTGCCGCCTTAGTTCGGCAAATTCAGCAGTCCGGTCAGCCGCCAGATCTGCAGCCGCCTGCGCACAGAAGCAGCGCTATCATTACCTGAGACTATGATCCTCTGCTCGCCTCGTCCAGACGGCAACCAGAGTCTCAGGGGCTACTATCTATACAAAGCACACCTTGCGTGTACGGTACAATCAAAAATATATATATCACTCTGCATACCTCAAAGCCTCTTAGTCGGCTCGTAAAAGCTTCATTCAACCCACTTTTTGCGGATGAAATCCTCTCAACCACCGTACCCATTAATGTATGATGTGTCTCTAAGATAGCTGCTTGCTCCAGAAGACCCATCAATGTGTCCGGCTGTACACTGGACAATCTCGGGCTTTTTATGTTGGTCTCCTTAGGAGCCGAGAACTCCGGACTCCGGGCGGCCGAAGAGTTGCCTTCTGGCCTTTGCCAGGAGAGATCCTCCGGTACGACACCTCAGGGTCGTCCGCCTCATGAGGCGGGGAAGCAGGAGGAGGCGTTTCACTCTCCATCATCTCCGGAAGAAGATCCCCCGAGGACGAACATTGTTGAGAATGGCTATGAGCCGGACTGCAAAACATATGTGTCGGTTGTTATTCTCAGGAAAAGAGCAGGGCATGCTTAGTAAAGTGCCTTTGTTCACTTACGGCTCCATTGACGGTTGGGCCCCTTGTGGGTGTTGTGCGGTAAGGATGCCCTCCGGGGCAGGGCCCCCTGGCGAAGGTTTCTTCCATCGTTTGGAAACCTCCATTTCCAAGTCTTCAGGGGCGGTCCTTTTCTTCCCGTGGGGAGAGGGGATTCTAGATTCTCCTCCTCGATCATCCTCCAACACGGGGGCACTAATTCCTGCGGTTAGGATGCGTAATGTACCCCCAGTATGAAGCCTGCTTTCGGCTTCCCTATTCCTCCCCTCGTCCTTCCCTGATGGCACTTGTTAAGGTGCGCGAGCTAGCATCCTAGTTAGTACAGGATCCGGAGAGCCTTCGAGAAGAGGGGCCGAACACCTGATCCTCTCCACCTTTCTTATCCAGTCCTGGCCAAGGGTGTTTTTTCAGAATAATGTTGTGACAAATATAGTGACAGCATGTTCGGTCGCAGAGTTACTTACTTGGATATCTAGACGGTTGCAGTTTAGACCCGCATCCTCTGTTGTGTCCGGACACTTTATTCGTGATTCGAAGAATAATCGATACACCCCTTCGAGCGTTATTTGGAAGCACAAGTAGTATCTCTACTTGGTGCAAGTAATTTTGGCTAGCATGAGGGGGAAAGTCAAGCTCAACATGTTTGAATGATCCATAACAATATGCTTTAACTGAGATGTGAGAAAACATAACCCATTACGTTGTCTTCCTTGTCCAACATCAACTCTTTAGCATGTCATACTTAATGAGTGCTCCCAATTATAAAACATGTCTAGGATAGTGTATTTATATGTGAAATCTCTCTTCCTTCAATATTCTTTCATGTATTGTTCAAATGACCAATACAATACTTGCTAACCTCCAATAAATTTACAACCTCTACTTCTTAGATGTGAAGTCATAACTCCCCATGGGATAAGCAAATGAGACATATATAATTTCAGATTTATGACAATCAACTCATTCAACCATTTACTCATAGGATATAAGTGAAGCACACGAGTAAATGAAAAACTACTCCAAAAAGATATAAGTGAAGATCAATGAGTAGCTAAATAATTATGCAACTATGCGAAGACTCTCTCTCATGAAAGAATTTCAGATCTTGGTATTGTATTCAAACAGAAAAACAAAATAAAATGACATTACAAGGATGGCACAACTCATGTGAAGAAGCAAAAACTTAGGCTCAACCGATACTAACCGATAGTTGTTGAAGAAGAAAGGTGGGATGCCTACCGGGGCATCCCAAGCTTAGATGCTTGAGACTTCTTGAAATATTATATTGGGATGCCTTGGGCATCCCCAAGCTTGAACTTTTGTGTCTCCTTAATTCCTCTCATATCATGGTTTCTCTTTTTATCAAAAGCTTCATCCACACCAAACTCAACAAGAACTCGTGAGATAGGTTAGTATAAACCAATGCAAAACCTTATCATTTTCTATTGTAACAAATCACTAAAATTATTATTCAACATTGCATACTAAATGCCTCTGCATATTTAATACTCCTATCATCAAATAGAATCATTAAACAAGCAAACATATGCAAACAATGCAAACATAGCAGCAATCTGTCAAAACAGTACAGTCTGTAAAGAATGCAAGATTCATCGAACTTCCCCAAATCCAAAAATTATGAGAGAAAATTACCATTGTAGTAAATTTATCAGACCTCATTAAGCAAAACGTTTCAACATTATATCATTCTCTGACTTTTCTAGGGAATTTTTGCAACAGCGGTAAACTTTCTGTTTTGAAACAGCAACATGTATACTAGCAAAATAAGCATGGTAAAGGCTATCCTTGACATTTTTATTGAAACTAAAGATGAAAAACATTATTCTGAATAACAGCAATCAAATACTAACAAGATAAAATGACGCTCCAAGCAAAACACATATCATGTGGTGAATAAAAATATAGCTCCAAGTAAAGTTACCGATGAACGAGGACGAAAGAGGGATGCCATCCGGGGCATCCCCAAGCTTAGGCTTTTGGCTATTCTTTAATATTACCTTGGGATGCCTTGGGCATCCCCAAGCTTAGGTTCTTGCCACTCAATATTCCATAGTCCATCGAATCCTTACCCAAAACTTGAAAACTTCACAACACAAAACTCAATAGAAAACTCGTAAGCTCCGTTAGAATAAGAAAATAAAACAACCACTTAGGTACTGTAATGAACTTATTATAAATTCATATTGGTGTAATATCTACTTTACTCCAACTTATCTATGGTTCATACCTTCCGATACTACTCATAGATTCATCAAAATAAGCAAACAACACATAGAAACCAGAATCTGTCAAAAACAGAACAGTCTGTAGTAATCTGTATCAAACGTATACTTCTGGAACTCCAAAAATCCTACCAAATTAGGAAGACCTAAGCAATTTGTGTAAAAATCCAGAGAAAAAATAATCAGAACATAAGCACATTTCTGTGAATTAACAAAACTAATTTACTGGGTGAAAAAGTTTCTGATTCTCAGCAGGATCAACACAACTATCACCGTAAGCTATCCTAAAGGTGTTACTTGGCACTTTATTGAAACAAAAGCTATAAAACATGATTTCTACAGTAGCATAATCATGTGAACACACAAAACAGTAAGGATAAATATTGGGTTGTCTTCCAACAAGCGTTTTTCTTTAATGCCTTTCTAGCTAGGCATGATGATGACAATGATGCTCACATAAAAGATAAGAATTGAAACATAACGAGAGCATCATGAAGAATATGACTAGCACATTTAAGTCTAACCCACTTCCTATGCATAGGGATTTTGTGAGCAAACAACTTGTGGGAACAATAATCAACTAGCATAGGAAGGTAAAACAAGCATAGCTTCAAAATTTTAAGCACATAGAGAGGAAACTTGATATTATTGCAATTCCTACAAGCATATGTTCCTCTCTCATAATAATTTTCAGTAGCATCATGAATGAATTCAACAATATAACCAGCACCTAAAGCATTCTTTTCATGATCTACAAGCATAGAAAATTTACTGCTCTCCACATAAGCAAATTTCTTCTCATAAATAGTAGTGGGAGCAAACTCAAGAAAGTAATTATCATGTGAGGCATAATCCAATTGAAAACTAAAATCATGATGACAAGTTTCATGGTTATCATTATTCTTAATAGCATACAAGTCATCACAATAATCATCATAGATAGCAACTTTGTTCTCATAATCAATTGGAACCTCTTCCGAAATAGTGGATTCATCAATAAATAAAGTCATGACCTCTCCAAATCCACTTTCATAATTATCACAATAATATTCAACATCCTCCAAAATAGTGGTATTATTACTTCCTAAAGTTGTCACTCTTCCAAACCCACTTTCATCAATATAATCATCATAAATAGGAGGTATGCTATCATCAAAATAAATTTGCACATCAAAGCTTGGGGGACAAAATATATCATATTCATCAAACATAGCTTCCCCAAGCTTGTGACTTTGCATATCATTAGCATCATGGATATTCAAGGAATTCATACTAACAACATTGCAATCATGCTCATCATACAAAGATCTAGTACCAAGCATTTTAATGCATTCTTCTTCTAGCACTTGAGCACAATTTTCCTTTCCATCATTCTCACGAAAGATATTAAAAAGACGAAGCGTATGAGACAAACTTAACTCCATTTTTTTGTAGTTTTATTTTATAAACTAAACTAGTGATAAAACAAGAAACAAAAAGATTTGATTGCAAGATCTAAAGATATACCTTCAAGCACTCACCTCCCCGGCAATGGCGCCATAAAAGAGCTTGATGTCTACTACACAACCTTCTTCTTGTAGACGTTGTTGGGCCTGCAAGTGCACAGGTTTGTAGGACAGTAGCAAATTTCCCTCAAGTGGATGACCTAAGGTTTATCAATTCGTGGGAGGCGTAGGATGAAGATGGTCTCTCTCAAACAACCCTGCAACCAAATAACAAAGAGTCTTTTGTGTCCCCAACACACCCAATACAATGGTAAACTGTATAGGTGCACTAGTTCGGCGAAGAGATGGTGATCCAAGTGCAATATGGATGGTAGATATAGGTTTTTGTAATATGAAAATATAAAAACAGCAAGGTAACTAATGATAAAAGTGAGTGTAAACAGTATTGCAATGGTAGGAAACAAGGCATAGGGTTCATACTTTCACTAGTGCAAGTTCTCTCAACAATAATAACATAGATAGATCATATAACAATCCCTCAACATGCAACAAAGAGTCACTCCAGAGCCACTAATAGTGGAGAACAAACGTAGAGATTATGGTAGGGTATGAAACCACCTCGAAGTTATCCTTTTTGATTGATCTATTCAAGAGTTCGTAGTAAAATAACATAGAGCTATTCTTTCCATTCGATCCATCATAAAGTTCATACTAGAATAACACCTTAAGACACAAATCAACCAAAACCCTAATGTCACCTAGATACTCCATTGTCACCTCAAGTATCCGTGGGCATGATTATACGATATGCGTCACACAATCTCAAATTCATCCAACCAACACAAAGTACTTCAAAGAGTGCCCCAAAGTTTCTACCGGAGAGTCAAGAAAACGTGTGCCAACCCCTATGCATAGGTTCATGGGCAGAACCCGCAAGTTGGTCACCAAAACATACATCAAGTGGCACGTGATATCCCATTGTCACCACAGATAAACACGGCAAGACATACATCAAGTGTTCTCAAATCAAAGACTCAATCCGATAAGATAACTTCAATAGGGAAACTCAATTCATCACAAGAGAGTAGAGGGGAAGAAATATCATAAGATCCAACTATAAAAGCAAAGCAGCGATACATCAAGACAGTGCCATAGAGAGAACACGAGAGAGAGAGAGAGAGATCAAACACATAGCTACTGGTACATACCCTCAGCCCCGAGGGTGAACTACTCCCTCCTCGCCATGGATAGCGCCGGGATGATGAAGATGGCCACCGGTGATGGGTTCCCCCTCCAGCAGGGTGTCGAAACGGGATCCCGAGAGGTTTTTTGTGGCTAAAGAGGCTTGCGGCGGCGGAACTCCCGATCTATCTTGTTCGTGGATGTTTTTAGGGTACGTGCGACTATATAGGCGAAAGAAGTCAGTCAGGCGGTGCTCGAGGGGCCCATGAGACAGGGGGCGCCCCCCTATCTCCTGGCCTCCTCGAGGATCTTCTGACGTGAACTTCAAGTCTCCATGATCATATTCTTCCAAAAAATCACGCTGCCGAAGGTTTCATTCCGTTTGGACTCTGTTTGATATTCCTTTTCTTCGAAATACTGAAACGGGCAATAGAACATCAATATGGGTTGGGCCTCTGGTTAATAGGTTAGTCCCAAAAGTAATATAAAAGTGTATAATAAAGCCCGTAATCATTCAAAACATATAATAAAATAGCATGAATGCTTCATAAATTATAGATACGTTGGAGACGTATCACTTTGCAATGTCAGCACGTCATTAACCGAACCCCAGTCCAGCCCCTTGTTGACCCATGATGCAAGCTATGGCGGAGGGGCAGAGCGGAAGGCCGGGGCGGCTGCCAAATTTGTACCTCGAGGTGCTATGATATAAAACCACTCCCGTTGCCATAGGCCAGACACCTCTGGGAAGGAACCCTTTGGCCATAAGGCGTCGGCACCTTTGCTTATTATAGCGCCTCCGCACTCCGCGTGTCGCCCGTCGATCATCTTCGGCTTCACATTGAAGGTCTTGAGCCATAAGCCGAAGTGTGGGGTAATGCGGAGGAAGGCCTCACACACGACGATAAACGATGAGATGTGAAGGAAGGAATCTCGAGCTTGATCATGAAAATCTGGCCTGTAATAGAACATGAGCCCTCTAATGAAGGGATGAACACCAAAGCCTAGCCCTCGGATGAAGTGGGAAATGAATACAACGCTCTCGTTGGGCTTCGAAGTAGGAACAACCTGTCCTTGGGCAGGAAGCCTATGAAGGATTTCGGCCGTCAGATACCTAGCCTTCCTAAGCTTCTTGATGTCCTCCTCTGTGACAGAAGAGGCCATCCAACGGCCTTGAGGGTTGGATCCGGACATGATTGAAGGTCCGAAGCGCGTGGACTGAACCATGGGTGTTGGAACTCGAGGTGGGAGAAGGGAAGGATCAGGCATGGAAAGAAAAGGGCAGGTCTTGGCCTCTTTATAAAAAGGATGAATGCCAAGCGTCCTCCGCGCAGCCGTTGGAACTTGCCTAAACCGAGGAGTCATACTAACGACACGGTTGGGTTACCCACGCCCGTATTGATGAGAATCCCGTGATAAGGGGAACACGATCTCTGCTTTGACAAGACGCGCCAATAAAACCACCTCGCAGGACGTGCAATGCCAGGTTGGGAAAAACGGTTTTGATAATAACCGGGACGCAGCGTGATGTCACGCTAGGTAAAAGTTGTTAGCAGATTAGATTCGTGGAATATTGTGCTCTCTACAGTGGTACGTGGGATTTGTTTTGCAGAGTCGGACACAATTCATATGTTCAAAATCTACCTTGGAGTATTTAGAGAAGGAACCCGCCTTGCAATGCCGAAGACAATCTGCGCGCCGGACTCATCGTCATTAAAGCCTGGTTCAGGGGCTACTGAGGGAGTCCTGGATTAGGGGGTCCTCGGACAGCTGGACTATATGCTTATGTCGGACTGTTGGACTATGAAGATACAAGATTGAAGACTTTGTCCCGTGTCCGGGTGGGACTCTCCTTTGCGTGGAAGGCAAGCTTGGCAATTCGGATATGTAGATTTCCTTCTCTGTAACCAACTCTGTGAAACCCTAGCCCCCTCCGGTGTCTATATAAACCGGAGGGTTTAGTTCGTAGGACAACAACAAACATAATCATAGGCTAGCTTCTAGGGTGTAGCCTCTACGATCTCGTGGTAGATCAACTCTTGTAATACTCATATCATCAAGATCAATCAAGCAGGAAGTAGGGTATTACCTCCATAGAGAGGGCCCGAACCTGGGTAAACATCGTGTCCCCCGCCTCCTGTTACCATTAGCCTTAGACGCACAGTTCGGGACCCCCTACCCGAGATCCGCTAGTTTTGACACCGACACCATCCGATTTGCATGAAATTCATCCATGGAACCACAAGATAGCTGTCCAAACAGAGCCTAACCGTATGGAACCAGCAGGTCCATGGCCATACGCAAGCAAGTGCATGCACTTATTATCCCGATGGAAAAATAATGCTGACGTTTGAGACGGTGAAACCCATGAAGTCTTCAACATAGTCAATAAATGAGAGAATTCTGCAAGTACAGACTGATAACTAGGATCTAGCAGGTATATTGTTTTTTCAGGTCGAGCAAGTTTCAACTCGGCTATAGACTGCCGAGGCTTGGTTTTGTTTTTAACAGGCCCGGCCCATGACAACAACGGGCACAAAGATCCAGCAGGTATCTACTGTCTTCTGGCCCGCCAGCCTTAGTTATATTTTGTCTTAGAACATCCACATGCTGTTTTTTACTAAATCAAACACACAGCCCAGTTCTATTTTTCTCTTGAAACGCCATGTCCTACTTCCGTTTTCTAATCTCTACCTATAGTTCTACTAGTTCATATACACGTATTATTATATTGAAAACACATAAAGTTCCCTTTTCATCTTTGCATCCTTTTTGTTGTTGTTTTCCCTCCCAACACTGATTTTTTTACCACTGGTTTTCACTTAAACTAACTCAATTGTCCCATGTTTTATTAGCTTACAAAAACAAAACGATATATTTTGGGCAAATCAATATGTTCTTAAAAAATAAATGTTTATCATTTCTGGATTAAAGTAGTTTGGACTCCACCGAAATACGCAAAATAAGGTTGAACTTTTGACCATGGTCTTGGGAAGAAAATGGGATGTAATAAATTTCTTAAGAATTAGCAAATGGACTGCAAATTATTAAAAAAAATAGCAAATGGGCTCTATGTTGTCTGCCATAAATTTGGACGCTAGCTTGTGGGCCTACTAAGTTCATGCGTACACAATGTTTCTCAAAAAAGGAAACTTAGTCAACAATCGACTCTACCAGCGTCAGACCGTTAGATGTCAATCTAATGGCAATTGTGCTTCTTCAGTCTCTGATCTTCGTGCTTCGGCTGGCTAAACCAGTGCCGGCGGAACTGCTTGCTCCCGCCTCCCATGGCCGGCTGTGCTGCCGGGTAGGCCTCACGGCCCCACCATACTCGCATCCACAGCCTGGTTGTCCCTCTACTCACCCACACCTCCTGTTATTCTCCAGCGATGGCAGCCTCACACTAAAGTGAACAAGTAAACCCTTGTGCCCACTCTGCGTGGGAAACAACTGCCGAGTCTTCCTTGGCTCTGGGTCATTCCCTTACTTGGCCTCGCCGTCGTCCACCGCCTTGGTGCTCTCGGCACGGCGTGGTCAACGAACGACATCCATCGGAAGAGGACTATATGTGGAGAGGCTGACAGCTGGGTCCACGGCCACACGCAAGGAAGTGCCTCCTTTTTGCGTGTAGAAGTGCCTCCTTATTACGCGCAAAATAATGATTCCTCCTCCTAACAACTAGGACCCACCGGAAGGGCCTCTGTATTTTGCAAAAAAAACATTCCCCCCGCTGACAGCTCAGATCCACCAGCTATTACACATAAAAATAATGAATAGCCCCGCTGCTAGGTCGGTCCCACCATATTTGGAGGCTGAATTGTTGGCCTACTAAGTTGACGCGGATGCAGGGCTTTGTCAACTTAGTCAATATAAACGATTCTAGCTACGGTGACCGTACGATGTCCATCCAACGGTAGTCGTGCTTCTTCAACCTCTGGTCTTCTTGCTCTGCCTCTCAAACCATTGCCAGCCGTGCCGCCCGCTCCTGCCTCTAGTGGCCGGCTGTGCTGCCACACATGCCTCACTGCCCACCCTACTCCCACTGTTGGCCAGGCCTTCCCTCTACTCACCCACACCCCTTGTTATTCTTCGGAGACGACAGCCTCAAACCGCAGCCGAAGCACTCAACCCTCGTACTCCCATCCGCCTGGGCATCCACTGATGTGTATTCCCCGGCTCCGGGTCGTTCCCTTCCTAGGTTGCGTAGTCGTCCACCACCTTGGTGCTCTTGGGCGGTACGGTGTTGTCAACACGGTCAAAAAATGACAACCATCAGAAGAGGACTGTAAGTGGAGAGGCTGACAGCTGGGTCCATGGCTGCACGTAAGGAAGTGCCTCCTTATTACGCGCAAAATAATGATTCCTCCACCTGACACCTCGGACCTACCGGAAGGGCCTCTGTATTTCAAAAAAAAGGGTTCCCCCTGATAGCTGGGACCCACCGGCTTTATCTTCGCACCGAAAGGAACTGCCTTCTTACCCCCTAATAGCTGGGACCCACCAGGTTGAAGCGAAGGTAGCATTATCTGTCCGACCGTGAACGTGTACGTACGTATGATACGTCCATTTTGCATCATGCTTTTATATCGATATTTATTGCATTATGGGCTATTATTACACGTTATGTTACAATACTTATGCATATTCTCTCTTATTTTACAAGGTTTGCATGAAGAGGGAGAATGCCGGCAGCTGGAATTCCGGGATGGAAAAGGAGCAAATATTAGAGACCTATTCTGCACAACTCCAAAAGTCCAGAAACTCCATGAAAGTTATTTTTGGAATTAATAAAAAAATATTGAGTGAAGAAAGTACCAAAGGGGGCCCACACCCTGGCCACGAGGGTGGGGGCGCGCCCTACCCCCTGGGCGCGCCCCCTGCCTCGTGGGCCCCCTAGCAGGCCTTCGGTGACCATCTTCTGCTATATGAAGTCTTTTACCCTGGAAAAAATGATAAGCAAGCATTCGGGATGAAACACCGCCGCCACGAGGCGGAAACTGGGCATAACCAATCTAGGGCTCCGGCGGAGCTGTTCTGCCGGGGAAACATCCCTCCGGGAGGGGGAAATCATTACCATCGTCATCACCATCGATCCTCTCATCGGGGGGGGGGGGGGTCAATCTCCATCAACATCTTCACCAGCACCATCTCCTCTCAAACCCTAGTTCATCTCTTGTATCCAATCTTTGTCCCAAAGCCTCAGATTGGTACCTGTGGGTCGCTAGTAGTGTTGATTACTCCTTGTAGTTGATGCTAGTTGGTTTATTCGGTGGAAGATCATATGTTCAGATCCTATATGCATATGAATACCCCTCTGATTATGAACATGAATATGATTTGTGAGTAGTTACGTTTGTTCCTGAGGACATGGGAGAAGTCTTGCTATAAGTAGTCATGTGAATTTGGTATTCGTTCGATATTTTGATGAGATGTATGTTATCTCTCCTCTAGTGGTGTTATGTGAACATCGACTACATGACACTTCACCATTGTTTGGGCCTAGAGGAAGGCATTGGGAAGTAATAATTAGATGATGGGTTGCTAGAGTGACAGAAGCTTAAACCCTAGTTTATGCGTTGCTTCATAAGGGGCTGATTTGGATCCATATGTTTCATGCTATGGTTAGGTTTACCTTAATACTTCTTTTGTAGTTGCGGATGCTTGCAATAGGGGCTAATCATAAGTGGGATGCTTGTCCAAGAAAGGGCAGTACCCAAGCACCGGTCCACCCACATATCAAATTATCAAAGTAACGAACGTGAATCATATGAGCGTGATGAAAACTAGCTTGACGATAATTCCCATGTGTCCTCGGGAGCGCTTTTCTCTATATAAGAACTTGTCCAGGCTTGTCCTTTGCTACAAAAAGGATTGGGCCACCTTGATTCACCTTATTTACTTTAGTTACTTATTACCCGTTACGAATTACCTTATCACAAAACTATCTGTTACCGATAATTTCAGTGTTTGCAGAGAATACCTTACTGAAAACCGCTTGTCATTTCCTTCTACTCCTCGTTGGGTTCGACACTCTTACTTAATGAAAGGACTATGATAGATCCCCTACACTTGTGGGTCATCAAGACTCTTTTCTGGTGCTGCTTCCGGGGAGTGAAGCGCCTTTGCTGAGTGGAACTTGGAAAGGAAAATTTTATATAGTGTGCTGAAATTTACTGTCACTTGTTACTATGGAACATAATCCTTTGAGGGGCTTGTTCGGGGTATCTTCACCCCGAACAGTAGAGCAAAGGGTTGCTCCTCAACCTACTGAACCTACTGAAAATGTTTACTTTGAAATTCCTTCGGGTATGATAGAGAAACTGCTAGCTAATCCTTTTACAGGAGATGGAACATTGCATCCCGATTTGCACCTAATCTATGTGGATGAAGTTTGTGGATTATTTAAGCTTGCAGGTATGCCTGATGATATTGTCAAGAAGAAGGTCTTCACTTTAGCTTTGAAGGGAGAGGCATTGACATGGTTTAGGCTATGTGATGATATGGGATCAAGGAACTACAACCGATTGAAATTGGAATTTCATCAGAAGTTTTATCCTATGCATCTTGTTCATCGTGATCGTAATTACATATATAATTTTTGGCCTCGCGAAGGAGAAAGCATTGCTCAAGCTTGGGGGAGGCTTAAGTCAATGTTATATTCATGCCTCAATCATGAGCTCTCAAGAGAAATGATTATTCAAAAAAATTATGCTCGACTTTCTCTCAACAATCGCTCAATGCTCGATACTTCTTGTACTGGTTCTTTTATGATGAAGACTATTGAATTCAGATGGGTTTATTGGAAAGAATTAAACGCAACTCTGAAGATTGGGATCTCGACGAAGGTAAGGAGTCAGGTATGACACCTAAGTTTGATTGTGTTAAATATTTTATGGATACCGATGTTTTCCGTGAATTTAGCACTAAATATGGACTTGACTCTGAGATAGTAGCTTCTTTCTGTGAACCATTTGCTACTCATGTTGACCTCCCTAAGGATAAGTGGTTTAAATATAATCCTCCCACTGAAGTAAAAGTTGTTGCACCAATTAAAGTGGAAGAAAATACTATCACTTATAATAATCCTATTGTTCCTACTACCTATATTGAGAAACCACCTTTCCCTGTTAGGATAAAGGATCATGCTAAAGCTTCAACTGTGGTTCGTAAGAGTAATACTAGAACACCTACACCACCTAAACAAATTAAAGTTGAACCTAGTATTGCTATGGTTAAAGATCTCTTGGCTGATATTATTGATGGGCATGTTATTTACTTCTGTGATGAAGCTGCTAGAATTGCTACACCAGATACTAAGAATAAACATATAAACATAGACCTGTTGTTGGCATGCCTGTTATTTCTGTTAAAATAGGAGATCATTGTTATCATGGCTTATGTGATATGGGTGCTAGTGCAAGTGCAATACCTCATTCCCTATACAAAGAAATTATGCATGATATTGCGCCTGCTAAGATAGAAGAAATTGATGTTATAATTAAGCTTGCCAATAGGGATATTGTTTCACCAGTTGGGATTGTTAGAGATGTTGAAGTCTTGTGTGGGAAAGTTAAATATCCTGCTGATTTTCTTGTTCTTGGCTCCCCACAAGATAACTTTTGTCCCATTATATTTGGTAGACCCTTCTTGAATACTGTTAATGCTAAGATAGATTGCCAAAAGGATATTGTTACAATTGGTTTAGGGGACATGTCTCATGAGTTTAATTTTGCTAAGTTTCGTAGACAACCCCATGATAAAGAATTGCCTAGTAAGGATGAAATTATTGGTCTTGCTTCTATTACCGTACCTCCTAATGATCCTTTAGAACAATATTTGCTAGACCATGAAAATAATATGTTTATGAATGAAAGAAGGGAAATATATGAAGTATTCTTTAACAAGGGCCTATTTTGAAACACAACTTGCCTGTTGAAATTCTAGGGGATCCTCCACCACCCAAGGGTGATCCCGTGTTTGAGCTTAAACCACTACCTGATACTCTTAAATATGCTTATCTTGATGAAAAGAAGATATATCCTGTTATTATTAGTGCTAACCTTTCAGAGCAGGAAGAGGAGAAATTATTGAAAACTCTGAAGAAGAACCGTGCTACTATTGGATATACTCTTGATGATCTTAAGGACATTAATCCCACTCTATGCCAGCACAGAATAAAATTGGAGAAAGACGCTAAACCGGTTGTTGATCACCAATGACGGTTAAATCCTAATATGAAAGAAGTGGTAAGAAAAGAAATACTAAAGCTCTTGGAGGCAGGTATAATTTATCACGTTGCTGATAGTCAGTGGGTAAGTCCTGTCCATTACTGTCATTCCTAATGATAAAGATGAATTGATCCTGCAAAGAATTGTTATAGGTTATAGGATGGTAATTGATTTCCGCAAATTAAATAAAGCTACTAAAAAGGATCATTACCCTTTGCCTTTTATTGATCAAATGCTAGAAAGATTATCCAAACATACACATTTTTGCTTTCTAGATGGTTACTCTGGTTTCTCTCAATACATGTGTCAATGGAGGATCAAGAAAAGACCACTTTTACTTGCCCTTTCCGTACTTTTGCTTATAGACGTATGCCTTTTGGTTTATGTAATGAACCTGCTACCTTTCAAAGATGCATGATGGCTATATTCTCTGACTTCTGTGAAAAGATTGTTGAGGTTTTCATGGATGATTTCTCTGTTTATGGATCTTCTTTTGATGATTGCTTGAGCAACCTTGATCGAGTTTTGCAGAGATGCGAAGATACTAGTCTTGTCTTGAATTGGGAGAAGTGCCACTTTATGGTTAATGAAGGCATTGTCTTGGGGCATAAAATTTCTGAAAGAGGTATTGAAGTTGATAAAGCCAAATTTGATGCTATTGAAAAGATGATGTGTCCCAAGGACATTAAAGGTATAAGAAGTTTCCTTGGCCATGCCGGTTTTTATAGGAGGTTCATCAAGGACTTCTCTAAAATTTCTAGGCCTCTGACTAATCTATTACAAAAAGATATTCCTTTTGTCTTCGATGATGATTGTGTAGAAGCATTTGAAATACTTAAGAAAGCTTTGATTTTTGCACCTATTGTTCAGCCACCTGATTGGAATTTACCCTTTGAAATTATGTGTGGTGCTAGTGATTATGCCGTAGGTGCTGTTCTAGGACAAAGAGTTGATAAGAAACTAAATGTTATTCAATATGCTAGTAAAACTCTAGAGAATGCCTAGAGAAATTATGCTACTACTGAAAAAGAATTCCTAGTAGTTGTATTTGCTTGTGATAAGTTCAGACCTTATATTGTTGATTCTAAGTAACTGTTCACACTCATCATGCTGCTATTAAATATCTTATGGAAAATAAAGATGCTAAACCTAGACTTATTAGATGGGTTCTCCTACTACAAGAATTTGATTTGCATATTATTGAAAGAAAGGGAGCTGAGAACCCCGTTGCAGAAAACTTGTCTAGGTTAGACAATGTTCTTGATGCCTATTGATGATAGCTTTCCTGATGAACAACTAGCTGTCATAAATGCTTCTCATGCTGCTCCATGGTATGCTGATTATGCTAATTACATTGTTGCTAAATTTATACCACCTAGTTTCACATACCAGCAAAAGAAAAAGGTTTTCTATGGTTTAAGAAATTACTTCTGGGATGACCCACATCTTTATAAAGGAGTGGATGGTGTTATTAGATGTTGTGTACCTAAGCATGAACAGGAACAGATCCTACACAAGTGTCAGTCCGAGGCTTATGGAGGACACCACGCTGGAGATAGAACTGCGCATAAGGTATTGCAATCCGGTTTTTATTGGCCTACTCTCTTCAAAGATGCCCGTAAGTTTGTCTTGTCTTGTGATGAATGTCAAAGAATTGGTAATATTAGTAGATGTCAAAAAATGCCTATGAATTATTCTCTTGTTATTGAACCATTTGACGTTTGGGGCTTTGATTATATGGGACCGTTTCCTTCCTATAATGGGTATACACATATTTTAGTTGTTGTTGATTACGTTACTAAGTGCGTAGAAGCTACTCCAACTAGTAGTGTTGATCATAACACCTCTATTAAGATGCTTAAAGAAGTTATTTTTCCGAGGTTTGGAGTCCCTGGATACCTAATGACTGATGGTGGTTCACATTTTATTCATGGTGCTTTTCGTAAAATGCTTGCTAAGTATGTTGTCAATCATAGAATTGCATCTCCATATCACCCACAGTCTAGTGGCCAAGTAGAACTGAGTAACAGAGAGCTTAAATTGATTTTGCAAAAGACTGTTAATAGATCTAGAAATAATTAGTCCAAGAAACTCGATGATGCATTATGGGCTTACAGAACTGCATATAAAAATCCTATGGGTATGTCTCCATATAAAATGGTTTATGGAAAAGCATGTCACTTACCTCTCGAACTAGAACATAAGGCATATTGGGCCATTAAAGAGCCCAATTATGATTTCAAAGTTGCCCGTGAGAAGAGGTTATTTGACATTAGCTCACTTGATGAATGGAGAACTCAAGCCTATGAGAATGCCAAATTGTTTAAAGAAAAGGTTAAAAGATGGCATGACAAAAGGATACAAAAGCGTGAGTTTAATGTAGGTGATTATGTGTTGCTATTCAACTCTCGTTTAAGATTTTTTGCAGGAAAACTTCTCTCTAAATGGGAAGGTCCCTACGTTATCGAGGAGGTCTATTGTTCTGGTGCCATAAAAATCAACAACTTCGAAGGCACAAATCCGAAGGTGGTGAACGGTCAAAGAATCAAACATTATATCTCAGGTAATCCTATAAATGTTGAAACTAATGTTATTGAAACTGTAACCCCGGAGGAATACATAAGGGACACTTTCCAGAATGTTTCAGACTCCAAAAAGGAATAGGTATGTGGTACGGTAAGTAAACCGACTCCAAACAATTCTAATAGCAATTTTTCTCTGTTTTGGAATATTTAAGAAAATAGGAAAATAAGAAGTAGTCCGGGAAGGACACAAGGCATCCACGAGGGTGGAAGGCGCGCCCTACCCCCTGGGCGCGCCCCCTGCCTCGTGGGCACCTCGTGTGCTCTCCCGACTCCGTTTTCTTGCACGACGCTTCTTTTGGTCGGTAAAAATTCATTATATAATCTCCCGAAGGTTTTGACCACCGTATCACGCAAATATCCTCTGTCTTTGTTTCAAGCTATTTTTCTGACAGATCTAGATTACCATGACGTCTTCAAGCACCCCCAAGGACAAGTTTTTCGAGAAGGTCATCAATCCCTACCTCACGGAGGTGCTGCAACACCCTCAAACCATTGAGATGCGTGAGGGGGTGCTGCACATCCGCGATGTTGAGGGACCAAGGAGGACCGCAAGCGTGGAGACAAGACTCGAAGCAATGGAACAACAAGTTTAAAAGTACTAAGGGATGGTGGAACGTGGACTCAACGCCAACCAGATGATGATTGCAGAGTTCACCAACTACCATAAGCTGGATGCCAAGAACATTGGGGAGACCATCTTCAAGCTTCATGAGAAAATCGAGCACCTCCAAGCCCGGATCTATGACCTGCAAAACCAAAACTGAGAGTATGAATATAGATTCAAGAGGATGAGTTTGGCTGCAGATTTGAGGATCCCGGAGACTCGATCATCCTTCTATGATGGTGAGCCTATGGCTTGAAAGATGGACGACAAGCCTTCATCATCAACAACTCTGTCGTCATCACCTCCTAAGAAGGAGACATAAACACATCGGTATGGGCACTCCCCTTGGCAACTGCCAAGCTTGGGGGGGTGCCCCGATATCGTATCACCATCACACTCCTATCTTTACCGTTTTTTCTTAGTCCATTCCTTTTGGTAATATCTTAATCTAGTAGAATAAAGCTTTGGTATGATTTAGTTTTGAGTTTTGCCTTATGATCCTTCTATTTTATCGAGTTCGTGAGCTATATAATAAAGATTAGTGTTGAGTCAAGGGCTTGGTTATCCTGTTATGATCTTGAGGGAATAAAAGAAAAGGCAAGAATAAAAAGAAATAAAAGAGATCATATGGATCTTATGGAGAGTAATGACTTCACATATAAAGAGTATGATGAATAAAAGTTGTTGAGGGTTGACAAACATAGTTTTGCTGATCGTTGCAATTAATAGGAAGTAATAAAGAAAGAGAGGTTTTCACATATAAATATACTATCTTGGAAATTTTTTATGATTGTGAGCACACATTAAAATATGACATGCTAAAGAGTTGACGTTGGACAAGGAAGACAACGTAATGGGTTGTGTTTTCTTATATCCGAAATAAAGTATATTGTCATGGATCATCCAACATGTTGAGCTTGCCTTTCCCCCTCATGCTAGCCAAATTCTTTGCACCAAGTAAAGATACTACTTGTGCTTCCAAATATCCATAAACCCAGTTTTGCCATGAGAGTCCACCATATCTACCTATGGATTGAGTAAGATCCTTCAAGTAGGTTGTCATGTTGCATGCAATCAAAATTGCTCTCTAAATATGTATGACTTATTAGTGTGGAGAAGATAAGCTTTATACGATCTTGTGATATGGAAGCAATAAAAGCGACGGACTGCATAATAAAGGTCCATATCACAAGTGGCAATATAAAGTGATGTTCTTGTGCATTAAGATTTCGTGCACCCAACCATAAAAGCACATGACAACCTCTTCTTCCCTCTGCAAAGGGCCTATATTTTATTCTTGTCTTATACATTATGCAAGAGTCATGGTGATCTTCACCTTTCCCTTTTATATTTTATCTTTTGGCAAGCACCTTGTGTTGGAAGGTGCTACGTCTTGAGCTTGCGTTGGTTTTCCTTGAAGAGGAAAGGGTGATGCAGCAATAGTAGCGTAAGTATTTCCCTCAGTTTTTGAGAACCAAGGTATCAATCTAGTAGGAGGCTCCTCAAAAGTCCCACGCACCTACACAAACAAACAAGAACTCGCAACCAACGCAATAAAGGGGTTGTTAATCCCTTCAAGGCCACTTGTTAAAGTGAGATCTGATAGAGATAATATGATAAGATAAATATATTTTTGGTATTTTATAATATAGATTGGAAAAGTAAAGATGCAAATAAAAGTAGATTGAAAGCTTATATGATAAAAGATAGACCCCGGGGCCATAAGTTTCACTAGTGGCTTCTCTCAACATAGCATAAGTATTACGGTGGGTGAACAAATTATTGTCGAGCAATTGATAGAAAAGCGAATAATTATGAGATTATCTAGGCATGACCATGTACATAGGCATCACATTCGTGACAAGTAGACCGACTCCTGCCTACATCTACTACTATTACTCCACACATCGACCGCTATCCAGCATGCATCTAGAGTATTAAGTTCATAAAGAACAGAATAACGCATTAAGAAAGATGACATGATGTAGAGGGATAAACTCATGCAATATGATGTAAACCCCATCTTTTTATCCTCGATGGCAAAAATACAATACGTGCCTTGCTGGCCCTGCTATCACTGGGAAAGGACACCGCAAGATTGAACCCAAAGCTAAGCACTTCTCCCATTGCAAGAAAGATCAATCTAGTAGGCCAAACCAAACTGATAATTCGAAGAGACTTGCAAAGATAACTTAATCACACATAAAAGAATTTAGAGGAAATTCAAATACTTCTCATAGATAAACTTGATCATAAACCCACAATTCATCGGATCTCGACAAACACACCGCAAAAAGAGTTACATCGAATATATCTCCAAGAAGATCGAGGAGAACTTTGTATTGAGATTCAAATAGAGGGAAGAAGCCATCTAGCTAATAACTATGGACCCGAAGGTCTGTGGTAAACTACTCAAAAATCATCGGAAGGGCCTTGGAGATGATGTAGAGGCCCTCCGTGATCGATTCCCCCTCCGGTGGAGCGCCAGCGAAGTCTCCAAAATGGGATCTCGCGGATATAGAAGGTTACGGCGGTGGAAATAGTTTTTCATGGTCGCTTCTGATGTTTTCGGGGTACATGGGTATATATAGGAAGAAGAAGTAGGTCGGTGGACGCTCGAGGGGCCCATGAGGGTGGGGGGCGTGCCCAGCCCTAGGGGGCGTGCCGGGCACCCTCATGGCCGCCTCGCTTGTTTCTTGACTTCCACTCCAAGTCCTCTGGATCACGTTTGTTCCAAAAAGATCGCTCCCGAAGGTTTTATACCGTTTGGACTCTGTTTGATATTCCTTTTATTCGAAACACTGAAATAGGCATAAAAAACAGCAATTCGGGCTGGGCCTCCGGTTAGTAGGTTAGTCCCAAAAATGATATAAAAGTGTAAAGTAAAGCCCATAAACATCCAAAACAAGTAATATAATAGCATGGAACAATCAAACATTATAGATACGTTGGAGACGTATCAAGCATCCCCAAGCTTTATTCCTGCTCGTCCTCAAATAGGTAAATGATTAAAATGGAATTTTTGATTTGGAATGCTACCTAGCATAATTCTCAATGTAATTTTCTTTATTGTGGCATGATTGTTCAGATCCAAATGATTCAAGATAAAAGCTTATAAAACATAAAAATAGTAATAGTCAAAGCATACTAACAAATAATCATATCTTATCAAAATAGCATAGCCAAAGAAAGCTTATCCCTACAAAATCATATAGTTAGGCCATGCTTCATTTTCATTACACAAAATACTCCCATCATGCACAACCCCGGTTTTAGCCAAGCAATTGGTTCATACTTTTGAACGCGCATCAGCTTTTTCAACTCTTACGCAATACATGAGCACAAGCCATGGACATAGCACTATATGTGGTATATGGTGGTGGTTGTGAAGACAAAAAAAGGGAGAAGATAATCTCACATCAACTAGGCGTATCAACGGGCTATGGAGATGCCCATCAATAGATATCAATGTGAGTGAGTAGGGATTGCCATGCAACGGATGCACTAGAGCTATAAATGTATGAAAGCTCAACAAAAAGAAACTAAGTGGGTGTGCATCCAACTCGCTTGCTCATGAAGACCTAGGGCATTTTGAGGAATCCCATCATTGGAATATACAAGCCAAGTTCTATAATGAAAAATTCCCACTTAGTATATGAAAGTGACAACACATGAGACTCTCTATCATGAAGATCATGGTGCTACTTTGAAGCACAAGTGTGGAAAAGAGATAGTAGCATTGTCCCTTCTCTCTTTTTATCTCATTTTTTTTATTTGGTGGGCTCTTTGGCCTCTTTTTTTATTTGGGGGGCTCTTTGGCCTCTTTTTTTCAAAGTCCGAAGTCTCATCCCGACTTGTGGGGGAATCATAGTCTTCATCATCCTTTCCTCACTTGGGACGATGCTCTAATAATTAAGATCATCACACTTTTATTGATTTACAACTCAAGAATTACAACTCAATACTTAGAACAAAATGTGACTCTATATGAATGCATCCAGCGGTGTACCGGGATATGCAATGAATCAAGAGTGACATGTATGAAAAGTTATGAAGGTGGCCTTGCCACAAATACAATGTCAACTGCATGATCATGCAAAGAGCAATATGACAATGATGGAACGTGTCATAATAACCGGAACGGTGGAAAGTTGCATGGCAATATATCTCGGAATGGCTATGAAAATGCCATAATAGGTAGGTATGGTGGCTGTTTTGAGGAAGGTAAATAATGGGTGCATGATACCGGCAAAAGTTGCGCGGCATAATAGAGGCTAGCAAAGTGGAAGGGTGAGTGTGCGTATATCCATGGACTCACATTAGTCATAAAGAACTCATATACTTATTGCAAAAGTCTACTTGCCCTCTAAGCAAAGTACTACTACGCATGCTCCTAGGGGAAGGGTTGGTAGGAGTTAACCATCGCGCGATCCCGACCTCCACTCATAAGGAAGACAATTAAAAGAGCACCTCATGCAACAAATTTGTCACACAACTTTTACCATACATGCATGCTACGGGACTTTCCAACTTCAACACAAGTATTTCTCAATTTCATAATTACCCAACTAGCATGACTCTAGCATTACCACGTTTATATCTCAAAACAACTATCAAGCATCAAATTGATCCTAGTGTTTTAATGCACTTTCTATGATAGTTTTTATTATACCCAACTTGGATGCTCATTGTTCTAGGACCAAATTTATAACCATAGCAAATACCATGCTGTTCTAAAATACTCTCAAAATAATATAAGTGAAGCATGAGAGATCAACAATTTCTTCAAAATTAAGCCACCGTCGTGCTCTAAAAGATATAAGTGAAGTACTAGAGCAAAAACTATCTAGCTCAAAAGATATAAGTGAAGCACATAGAGTGTTCTAATAAATTCTAATCAAGTGGGCTTCTCCCAAAAGGTGTGTAAAGCAAGGATGATTGTGGAAAACTAAAAAGCAAAGACTAATATCATACAAGACGCTCCAAGCAAAACACATATCATGTGGCGAATAAAAATATAGCTCCAAGTAAAGTTACCGATAGACGAAGACGAAAGAGGGGATGCCTTCCGGGGCATCCACAAGCTTAGGCTTTTGGCTATTCTTGAATATCTTGGGGTGCCTTGGGCATCCCCAAGCTTAGGCTCTTGCCACTCCTTATTCCATAATCCATCAAATCTTTACCCAAAACTTGAAAACTTCACAACACAAAACTCAACAGGAAATCTCATAAGCTCCGTTAGTGCAAGAAAGAAAAACCACCACATAAGGTACTGTAATGAACTCATTATTTATTTATATTGGTGTTAAACCTACTGTATTACAAGTTCTCTATGGTTCATACCCCTACATACTAGCCATAGATGCATCAAAATAAGCAAACAACACACGAAAAATAGAATCTGTCAAAAACAGAACAATCTGTAGCAATCTGTAACTCTTGAATACTTATGGAACTCTAACAATCCTACCAAAATAGGAAGTCCTGGGAAATTTGTCTATTGATCTACAGAAAAAAGAATCAACGCAAAATCACGTTTCTGTGAATTACTAAAATTATTTTCGTGTGCGCAAAGTTTCTGTTTTTCAGCAGAATCAAATTAACTATTACCATAGGTTATCCTATAGGTTCTACTTGGCACAAACACTAACTAAAACATAAAAACACAGAAGGTAGATGATAAATTTATTACTAAACAGAAGCAAAAACATAAAAGAAAAATAAAATTGGGTTGCCTCCCAACTAGCGCTATCGTTTAACGCCCCTAGCTAGGCATAAAAGCGAGGAAAGTCTAAGTAGTGTCATAATAACAAGATAGATCACGAAAGCTCATCTCATATTCTATACATTCAGCAGCAAGTTTTCTTTGAGGCAAGCAAAAGTAATCAAAAGGGCTAAATTTAATGGGACAAAATTCCCCAAGATCAATCTCAGGAGGTATGGGTTTCTCCTTTGGCCCTTCATATTGCACAACTAATTCATCATTATAAGCATTCTTTTGGCAGAATTTCGCCTTTGTTTGCCCTCCTTTAGCCCGTTAAGAGAGTATCCTAGCTCATTGTTTCAAAGAGCAAAATCATTATTAAGTTTGGAAATTCTATCAACTAGGACATTGGTAGGAACTTTTTCCTAAGGTTTTCATTAAAAGCAACATAGTTCAAGGATTGAAAACGCCTAATTTCCTCTTGATCAAAGAGGATCGCCTCTATGGGAGGACGGCCGACGTCCACCCTATAGTGCGTAAAGATTTCTTTGGCCTCTTTTATTATAAATCTAAACTCATGAGCCAAAAAGATAGTAGTGGCATGCTTAACAGAAGAATGCTCAATATTAGAAAATTCCAGGAAAATTCTTTGTATGCAAGGATGCATATGCATAAATTGTCTTTCAAGCTCAACTACAAGCATTGCGATAGCATCCGCAAGACTACTAGTTCTATGAAGAATAGAACCACCCATAGAAGGTAAAGCACTGGCACAAGTAAAGAAATCTTGAATAACCCCTTTTCCAATAATATTACCACTACTGGTTCGAAACTTTTTAGTATGCAAGATAGGGGGTTCTTCAGCAGGAGCATCAGAATTTCCCAAGTTATCATTATTGTCCATATCGATGATAATCTCCCCAATTTCAGACATAATGGCAAACAAAGGCGAGGAGGAAGAAGAGGGCAAGCGAAGGAGAGAGGAGATTGGGAAAGAGAGGGCAAATAAAACGGCAAGGGTGAAGTGGGGGAGAGGAAAATGAGAGGCAAATGGCAAATAATGTAAGTGCGAGGGAGATGAGTTTGTGATGGGTACTTGGTATGTCTTGACTTGAGTGAAGACCTCCCCGGCAACGGCGACAGAAATCCTTCTTGCTACATCTTGAGCTTGCGTTGGTTTTCCTTGAAGAGGAAAGGGTGATGCAGCAATAGTAGCGTAAGTATTTCCCTCAGTTTTTGAGAACCAAGGTATCAATCCAGTAGGAGGCTCCTCAAAAGTCCCACGCACCTACACAAACAAACAAGAACTCGCAACCAACGCAATAAAGGGGTTGTAATTCCCTTCAAGGCCACTTGCGAAAGTGAGATCTGATAGAGATAAGATGATAAGATAAATATATTTTTGGTATTTTATAATATAGATTGCAAAAGTAAAGATGCAAATAAAAGTAGATTGAAAGCTTATATGATAAAAGATAGACCCATGGGCCATAGGTTTCACTAGTGGCTTCCCTCAAGATAGCATAAGTATTACGGTGGGTGAACAAATTATTGTCGAGCAATTGATAGAAAAGTGAATAATTATGAGATTATCTAGGCATGATTATGTATATAGGCATCACGTCCGTGACAAGTAGACCGACTCCTGCATGCATCTACTACTATTACTCCACACGTCGACCTCTATCCAGCATGCATCTAGAGTATTAAGTTCATAAAGAACAGAGTAACGCATTAAGAAAGATGACATGATGTAGAGGGATAAACTCATGCAATATGATGTAAACCCCATCTTTTTATCCTCGATGGCAACAATACAATACATGCCTTGCTGCCCCTGCTGTCACTCGGAAAGGACACCGCAAGATTGAACCCAAATCTAAGCACTTCTCCCATTTTAAGAAAGATCAATCTAGTAGGCCAAACCAAACTGATAAGTCGAAGAGACTTGCAATGATAACTTAATCACACAAAAGAATTCAGAGGAGATTCAAATACTTCTCATAGATAAACTTGATCACAAACCCACAATTCATCGAATCTCGACAAACACACCGCAAAAAGAGTTACATCGAATAGATGTCCAAGAAGATCGAGGAGAAATTTGTATTGAGATTCAAAGAGAGAGAAGAAGCCATCTAGCTAATAACTATGGACCCGAAGGTCTATGGTAAACTACTCACAACTCATCAGAAGGGCCTTGGAGATGATGTAGAGGCCCTCCATGGTTGATTACCCCTCCGGTGGAGCGCCGGCGAAGGCTCCTAGATGGGATCTCGCGGATACAGAAGGTTACTGTGGTGGAAATAGTTTTTCGTGGTCGCTTCTGATATTTCCGGGGTACATGGGTATATATAGGAGGAAGAAGTAGGTCGGTGGAAGCTCGAGGGGCCCACGAGGGTGGGGGCGCGCCCAGCCCTAGGGGGCGCGCCGGGCACCCACGTGGCCGCCTCGCTTGTTTCTTGACTTCCACTCCAAGTCCTCTGGATCACATTTGTTCCAAAAAGATCGCTCCCGAAGGTTTCATACAGTTTGGACTCCATTTGATATTCCTTTTCTTCGAAACACTGAAATAGGCAAAAAAAAAAGCAATTCAGGCTGGGCCTCCGGTTATTAGGTTAGTCCCAAAAATGATATAAAAGTGTAAAGTAAAGCCCATAAACATCCAAAACAAGTAATATAATAGCATGAAACAATCAAAAATTATAGATACATTGGAGACATATAAGAAGGATCCTGATATATATATCCAATTGGATGTAAGCTCGCATGAACTATTATTGTTGACATTATCTTGAGGTAAAAGGTTGGGAGGCAACACTATAAGCCCCTATCTTTCTTTGTGTCCGATTAAAACTTCATACCCATAAGTATTGTGTGAGTGTTAGCATTTTGAAAGACTAAATGATAGTTGAGTATGTGGACTTGCTGAAAAGCTCTTATATTGACTCTTTCCGATGTTATGATAAATTGCAATTTCTTCAATGACTGAGATTATAGTTTGTTAATTTTCAATGAAGTTTTTGATTCATACTTGACATTTTGAATAGATTCTTACTTTAGCATAAGAAGTCATATGACAAAATATTTATATATGTTGTTGTTATAAGAATGGTCATGATGCCCTCATGTCCGTATTTTATTTTATCGACACCTCTATCTCTAAACATGTGGACATATTTTTCGTTATCGCCTTCCGCTTGAGGACAAGCAAAGTCTAAGCTTGGGGGAGTTGATATGTCCATTTTGCATCATGCTTTTATATCGATATTTATTGCATTATGGGCTGTTATTACACATTATGTCACAATACTTATGCCTATTCTCTCTTATTTTACAAGGTTTGCATGAAGAGGGAGAATGCCGGCAGCTGGAATTCCGGGCTGGAAAAGGAGCAAATATTACAGACCTATTCTACACAACTCCAAAAGTCCTACTTATCGAAAGGACTACGATAGATTCCCTACACTTGTGGGTCATCAACGTAGCAGTCGATCGGTCTCTCTGCAACAATGTACCATGGCCGAGTAAGGAGCCACACGCGTTGAAGTAGAGGCACCGAGGTAGCATGTCACGCAGTCCTATCTATATCGTGTACATGTATGTATGACCATGCTGTAAGATAGTAAATATGGCTACGTACGTACATATGGGCGGGGTATGTAATGCGCACATCGACTAATCTTGTTCATCGGCAGGCAACCGGCTGGGTTGGAACAGAGTAAACAGCGTTGTGTGTTCATCGGGAGCCAACCGGGTTGGACGAAACAGCCAAAACGAGGCCTGGCGTACCACAGAACGGAGGAAACGGCCTTCTGTTCGACCGCGTATGGTCGATATGGGGTCCTGTTCATCGGGAAGGGTCTAGCGTACCGCAAAACAGAGGAAACAGACTTATGTTCGACTTCCTACGATCGAAATGGAGTGTTGTTGATCGGGAGGGGTGTGGCGTACCGCAAAATGGAGGAAACAGACTTGTGTTGGAGCGCCTACGGTCAGAACGCGGTCCCGTTCATCGGGAGGGGTGTGGCATACCGCAAAACGGGACTCCACGAGCGACTGTTCATCCACCGCCGACTTCCTCCAGCCTCCACCTGCTACTGTTCATCCACCGTCGACTTCCTCCATCCTCTGCCAGCTACTATTTATCCACGGGGTCCTGTTCATCCAGCCTCCATTGGCTACTATTCATCCAGCCCTCCACGGGGTCCTGTTCATCCAACCTCCACCAGCTACTGTTCAACCAGCCCCCCACGGGGTCCTGTTCAACCAGCCCCTCCATGGGGTCATGTTCAACCAGCCCTCCGCGGGATCCCTCCACCGGCTACTTTTCATCCACCCCCACCTCCTCAATCGGGGTCCTGTTCATCCAGTGGCAATGGCCTCTACTACCATGGGATCCTATTCATCCAACCCCCACCAGGAACTGTTCATCAAGAGGCAGCGTCGATCGGCTTCAGTTAACAGCAGTAGCGAAGGAATCACTCGGGTTCAGTTAATAGCAAGGGATCGATCGGGATTTAGCAACGTAGCTAGTGCAATCGCTCGGGTTCTATTAGTGCCCAACGCCTTGCTTGGGTTCAGTTAGAGCACAACTCCTCACACACGCGCGTGTACATGTACAAGAGAAAGGCGCAAACCTCCGTGCATCGCTCGGTCCTGACCACCCATCGTAATCGGGAACTCCCCGAAATTTTCCTCGCCCTTGCTTCTACCATGGTTTTTTTCGTCATGGACACCCAAAGAATGTCATGCAGGTGCATTTCCGGCCCGCCCGCCCATTTGCTGTCATGCTTTTTGTCATAGAAGTAGGAGCCCACCACATCAATGATGATACCAGGTTTTGTCATAATTATCATCATAGAAGTGTCATAAGCATGATAGAAAAAAATTCGTTCGGCCCAAAATGTCACAGATGTGTCTTTTTTTTGTGTGTTAACTGCAAGAGGCCTAACATTTAACAACAAGCAAACATAGTCATTCAAACTGGTATTGTGTCGGTCTAAGTACACTGGTTATTGTTAAATAAAAATGGAAAGGTGTGTTAACTACAAGATGCAGCAACCAAATGTAGTCATTCATAGTGGTATTGTTGAAACTGGTACTAATGAAATTGAACTGTAGAGTTCATACTTGCACATATAGAACATCACGTTGTGAATAACTAGAATAAACAAGGCACACTACGAACAACCAAAGATAACATTTGAAACTGGACATATGCTAATTACAAACAGCCGAACAATCAAAAACTTTAAAAGAGGCATATGCTAGCTATAACAGGCTTAACAGCAAGCAAATATATGCATTCCTATCGGTATGTTTAAAATTGGATTGATGAAATGTACTGCACAGTAAATAATTGCACATATAGAGCATCACATTGTCAACAACTGAAATAAACAAGGCATGCTGCAAACAACCAAATATAGCAATTAAAACTGGACATGTTCTCACTACACTACAAAAGGGACTCGACAAAACAAATCATGGGTTTCCCCCTGTGAAGAGGCATGGCAAAACAAATCATGGGTTTCCTCACTTATCACAGATGGCTCGTTCTCGTGAGAAGATCACGGACCTTGGATGCGCTCCACATTGTCGCAGATGGGCTCCTTCCCCTTGGAAGAGCACGGTTGTAGGGTGCCCTCCCTGATGTCGCAGATGGGCTCTTTCCCCTTGGAAGAGCAGATGGGCTCTTTCCCCTTGGAAGAGTCGGAGAGAGTGCCCTCCTCATGGTCGCTGTCGGTGTCAAAACCGGCGGATCTCGGGTAGGGGGTCCCGAACTGTGCGTCTAGGCGGATGGTAACAGGAGACAAGGGACACGATGTTTTACCCAGGTTCGGGCCCTCTTGATGGAGGTAAAACCCTACGTCCTACTTGATTGATATTGATATTGTGGATGTTTACAAGAGTGGATCTACCACGAGATCAAGGAGGCTAAACCCTAAAAGCTAGCCTATGGTATGATTGTAAGGGTTGATGTTGTTCGTTGGCCTACGGACTAGAGCCATCCGGTTTATATAGACACCGGAGAGGGCTAGGGTTACATAGAGTCGGTTACAATTGTAGGAGATCTACATATCCGTATCGCCAAGCTTGCCTTCCACTCCAAGGAAAGTCCCATCCGGAAACGGGACGAAGTCTTCAATCTTGTATCTTCATAGTCTTGGAGTCTGGTCGATGATGATAGTCCGGCCGATGATAGTTCGGCCGATGATGGTAATCCGGCTATCCGGACACCCCCCCCCCCCCAATCCAGGACTCCCTCAGTAGCCCCTGAACCAGGCTTCAATGACGATGAGTCCGGCGCGCATATTGTTCGGCATTGCAAGGCGGGTTCCTCCTCCGAATAATTCATAGAAGATTGTGAACACCAGGATAGTGTTCGGCTCTGCAAAATAAATTCCACATTCCACCATAGAGAGAAATATATATATATATACACAAGTTCAATCTGCTGACGTTTTTTGCGGCGTGACGTCACACCACTACCAAGCCATTACATTTTTTATTTTACCACCTCAGCGCATTTAGCGAAGCGGTTTCCTTGGCACGTCTTGTCGAAGCAGAGATCGTGTTTCCCCTTAATCCGAGATTCTCATCAATACGGACGTGGGTAACCCAATTGCGCCATTGATGGTGGCGCTTGGGAGATAAGCGAGTTTTACCAGGCTGGTGGGGACGCATAGTCTTCGTCCGCCTATATATAAGGGATAAGGATTCACCTTTTCACCTAAGCCTTCTTCCTCCTTCGCTTATTCCTCTCCGCGCACTCGAGCTCCAGCGCCCAAGTTCGCGCATCTCGTCTCGACCTTCTCCGACCATGTCCGGAGCGGGAGGCAAGTGGATGACCTCCTCCGTTAAGGAGGAGCACATCGAAAGACTGCGCGGCGCCGGCTATCTGACCGGCGACATCGCGCACCGGCTGCCCGACGAGGGGCAGCTCATCCCCACCCCCAGGCCCCATGAGAGGGTCGTTTTTCTTCCCCATTTCCTCCGCGGACTGGGCTTTCCACTTCACCCCTTTGTCCGGGGGCTCATGTTCTACTACGGCCTGGATTTCCATGATTTGGCGCCGAACTTCATCCTCAACATCTCGGCATTTATCATCGTGTGCGAGGCCTTCCTCTGCATCCAGCCCCACTTCGGCTTGTGGCTCAAGACCTTCAATGTCAAGCTGATGGTAGTCAAGGGCACTCAAGCAGAGTGCGGAGGCGCCATGTTGGGCAAGATGCCCAACGTCCTTTGGTTCGAAGGGGCCTTCGTGGAATCCGTCAAGGGATGGCAATCGGGGTGCTTCTATATCACCGAGCCGCGCGACCCTACATGGGCGACGGCCCCCGAATTCAGATCTGGTATCCCCACGCAGCTCACCTCCTGGAAAAAGAAGGGCTTGCAGTGGGGTAGTTCGGAGGAGGTGACGGGACTCCAAGCCTGCATCCAGAAGCTGGTGAAGAAGCTCAGGCTGGTTAACGTGGTCCAAGTCATGCTCGTCCACCGGATTCTGCCATGCCAAGAGAGGGCATTCAATCTGTGGGAGTTTGATCCGGAACAGCACCAGGCGCTGAGCGAGCTCTTCGACACGACGTACGAAGGCGCCTGGAGGGTGCTGTTTAAGGGCGCCGAAGCCCCCACATCCGCGACTGAAGATCGCGGATTTCGCTCGCAGCGCCAAGCTGACGAGGTAAGTGATTCTACCCCTTCACGGGACACTTATTTTTCATAGTTTGACTCCATGCGGGTTTTGATTTCCCCTTTTCCTTTGACAGGACTGGATGAAGAAGGCGGAGCAGATCAACTACCCGGCTCCCATGCCTGAAAACCCAGTAGACGCCAGTCTAGCGAGGCTGCTGGTTCCGGCACCGCACGTGGTGCCGGAGAAGAAGGCCAAGAAGGAGGCCACGGGTACTCGAAAGAGTTCCCATTTTCAGGTGTCCGACGACTCCGAGGCGGGCTCCTCCCCCGAAAACGAGGAGGAGAAAGAGGACTCTCTCCTAGAGGAGGGAGAGAGGAAGAGGAAGGCTTCCCCAACAGGGGAGGCCGAAGGGTCCAAGAGGGGAAGGACTATTCCCCCGGACAGCTCCGCCAACATCAACGTTGGCGAGGAAGAATGGCCTTCAAGGGCCAGGCCTCCGGCGAGATCGTAAGTATCCGGATCCCTGAATGATTTACAATTTCTTTTTATGTCACATAGCGTCCCTCTAATGCCGCATACTGCCTGTAGTCCGGCCGATGATGATCTCCCCGCTTCATCGAGCGGGTCGTTGGCTCCGTCGGATGTGGATTCCATCCCGACGGCCTCTACCCCTCGCGCCACTGAGGACGCCGAGGTGGGATCCCAAGAAGGGACCCATCAGGGGGAGGCTCCGGAGGCGCCACAAGGCGGCCTCCCGGACTTTGCGCCGAACTCCACATCGGAACCCGCAGGGGTTCCGGAGTCCGGCCGGCGGCCCCTTCGCAAGAAGGGCAAGACCGTGACGCCGGCGGCCTCCGTCCAACCGGAGGCGCCGGACAACTTGTTGGAGGCGCTCCAAGGCGCTTCCATCAAGGAAGAACACCGCACTATCATGAGTGCGGTGATTCAGAAGGTACAGCTTGCCAAGAGCGGGCTGACCGAAGCCTGCAGTAGCCTTCTAATAGGCTTTGAGGTAAGAAGTTAAAATTATGTAATGTAATACCGCATAGACAGTAGCCCCTGATGCTCGGTTCGGTATTCGGAAAGAAAAGCCAGACTGAGAATCTGAAAAAAAAGATATACGCAGGGTTGCTAAAATTATGTCAATATGGGTGTGCAGGCTGCGCTGCTGACCTCTGCCGCACTGACTGTGGAGGTCGGTGCTTTGAAGCAGGAGCTCGAGCGGTCCGAGCAAGAGCTCGGCCATGCCAAGAAGCAGCTCCAGGACAAAGAAGGTGAGTAACACCACTTTGAATAGTTACCTTACAGAAAAGGATTTAGGTTGCAATAAAAGAATAACAAGGATAACATGGGTACTTCAGGGGCCACGAACGAGGTGGCAGCCCTGAAGGAGGCCGTGTCCGTGGCCGAACGCAGTGCGGCCGCGGAACGGATAGAGTGAGAAAAGTAGGAGGCGCAGGTGGCGGCGGTTCGGCAAGAGCTCCAGGCTCTCATGGAAAAGCATGAGAGTTTGGAGTGTGACTCCAAGACTCGAGAGTCTGAGCTTTCCTCGGCTCTCGAAAGTGCCAAAACCGCCAAGGCCGAGGCCCATAAGGCCCTTCAGGAGGTGGAAGATGTGAAGAAAATAGCGGCGGGTAAGGCATTTTTCATGCAAAGCAAGCATGTTAATGTAAACTACCTGACACTTACCCGAATTCGGAGCTCTCCAGGGGCGTTTGCAGATTTGCCTCGTAGTGTATCCGATGCCGCCGTATTCTACCGTCGTGAGGAGGGAAGCTCAACGGAGAAGGTCTTCTGGTCTCAGTATGCTGAGGCCGGCCATCCGGTGCCCCCTAGCGACCAGCTGAAGCAGCTGGTCGAACTCCACCAGGTAGCTGAGGAGGCCATGAAGGGCCTCATAGTCCGGCTGTGGCCTGGGGAGGCCATGCCCGGGAGCTACTTCGGCCTCGTACGGTGGCTGGTGGATGCGTGCCCCTGGGTGGAGGTCATCAAGCGTTCCGCCTGTATTGAAGGTGCTCGTCGGGCCCTTACCCGCGCAAAGGTGCATTGGGGCAAGCTGGATGCGGAGAAGCTAATCACTGACGCGCCACCAACGGGCAAGGAATATCGTACACCCGAGATGTACTATAAGACTATCCTGAAGGGTGCCTGCAAGATTGCGGATGAGTGCCCCCGAGATGTAATTATTGAGTAAACTCGCTATGTAGTATCCTGTGCGCTGAAAACTTTGTTCATATGCGCTAAGCAACGCTTGTTTTAATTTAAAATATTACCTTCTGTGCGGCCGTTTATAAAATCTGAGAGATGGCAAGTCGTTGGCTTCAGCCCCCATGGCACTAGTGCTGGGGTGTTCGGGATAAACTTGAGCGCTCTTGTTCCCATATTTGGGTCCATCTAGGGAGGCGCTCAACACGACGAACAAGGCAACCGGACTTATAATGCTTGAACACTCTCACTTAGCCATAGAATTCTATAATTTTAAATTTCGGCGAAGCCCCTAGTATTCGGAAGACCGAATTTGGGGCGCTATCCACGCCTTCATCGGACATTATCCGGAACTTCGCTCGAAGCGGCGTAGGCCTTTAAGGACCCGAAAAAACCTCTCGAATAGCGACCAGTCTCTCGCCTTATCATGATGGTCAGTTTTAGCTTTCTCCACTGAGGCGTTAACCCGGCTCAACCGGGGCGCAATCACAGTGGTTCTCCCAGTGCTACCTTAGCCGATAGAACGGAAACGTAAGGTGCCAAACATGGGAGCCGGGCAAACCCAACTATTGACCCAAGACATGATTCGGAGCCGATTCATATAATGCTATAAGTTCGGGGTGCCGCACTTGTGAAAGTGTTCGGACTTATCACACCATAATGCGGGGAACATAAGACCCTAGTGTATTCGGCCGTACCAAAATATACGGATGCAACATGTCGTAAATGAACATATATATGAAGTAATGCAATTATGGGCAAAAGGTGCTGCATTTTATTCAAGAAGTTCTGCTATGAGTGCGGAATGATACAAATAGTGCGGAAAGCAAGGGATTGGACGAATTAAAGGCGTCTCCCTCCAGGGGTAGGCCGCGGAATGGTGTATTTAACAAATTTAATGCTCGTAATGGAGACCACCTGAGTGTTCGTCGCGGCCTTTGTCCCTCCCTGGCTGTTGCATCATGAGTTCAGCAGGTTCGCCGCCGGACAGAGTCCTGTAAAAAAGGAAAAATAAAAGAAAAGAGCGACACACTTCGGAGCCCCTGGTGTGGTCGAACTGCACTCTGGGTTTGTTGTGGTCGTGCCCCTTCCCCTAGACCCATGGTATCTCCAGGGCATAATTATGTACGCGGAGAGTTTGTCCTACAATTGTGCGAGGGCTGGGGTTGGGGCCGCATTGCTACGTGTGCTCGGAACGTGCCAGGTGTTCTTGGTTGATGTTGCTCCGGGCGCGTTTGGCCGTGTCCGGCCGTTTAACGGCCGGACTCGAAAATTGCCTTAAAAGGCTGCTCTGTACTTCTGCCGCGAGAGCCGCTGTATGTTCCTCCGTTCGGAGGGAGCGTTCCGTGTTTCCATTGACCGTGATGACTCCGCGAGGGCCTGGCATCTTGAGCTTAAGGTATGCATAATGCGGCACCGCATTGAATTTTGTGAACGTGGTTTGTCCGAGCAGAGCGTGATAGCCACTGTGAAACGGGACTATGTCGAAGATTAACTCCTCGCTTCGGAAATTATCCGGGGATCCGAAGACCACTTCCAGCACTTGGTATGACGCCTTTGAAGGTCGTTTTTGTAGGTTTAATCCTTGAAGGGTCTATGCCCATCTTGCACACTGTATCCTGATAAAGCAGGTTCAGGCTACTGCCGCCGTCCATCAGGACTCTCGTGAGGTGAAAACCATCAACGATTGGGTCTAAAACCAATGCGGCGAATCCGCCATGGCGGATACTGGTCGGATGGTCTCTTCGATCGAAAGTGATCGGGAAAGAGGACCATGGCTTGAATTTTGGGGCGACTGGCTCCATCGCGTATACATCCCTTAGTGCACGCTTCCGCTCCCTCTTGGGTATATGCGTTGCGTATATCATATTTACTGTCCGAACTTGAGGGGGGAATCCCTTCTGTCCTCTGTTGTTCGGCGGTCGGGTTTCTTCCTCGTCGTCGCTGTGTAGCCCCTTGTCATTGTTTTCGGCAATTAATTTGCCTGCCTGCTTAAATACCCAACAATCTCTGTTGGTGTGGTTAGCTGGTTTTTTGGGGGTTCCATGTATTTGACAAGAGCGGTCGAGTATTCGGTCCAATTTGGACGGACCCGGAGTAGTTCTTTTAAATGGCTTCTTCCGTTGACCGGGTTTAGAGCCTCGGAATCCGGCGTTGACTATCGTATCCTCATTGCTATCGCCGTTAATGCGGCGTTTGTTTTTGTATAGACGCGACCTTCCATTGCGGTCCTTGGTATCCGAACTGCCAGCATTTTTGCTGAGGTTGTTGCTGCGAGCTAGCCAGCTATCCTCTCCTGCACAAAAGCAGATCATGAGTGACGTGAGGGCTGCCATGGATTTCGGCTTTTCCTGTCCTAGGTGCCGGGCCAGCCACTCGTCGCGGATATTATGTTTGAAGGCAGCGAGGGCCTCTGCATCCGGACAGTCAATGATTTGATTTTTCTTTGTTAAGAACCGTGTCCAGAATTGCCTGGCCGATTCGTCTGGCTGCTGGATTATGTGGCTTAGGTCATCTGCGTCCGGTGGTCGCACGTACGTGCCCTGGAAGTTGTCGAGGAATGCGGCTTCCAGGCCTTCCCAGCATCCAATTGACTCTGCTGGCAGGCTGTTAAGCCAATGCCGGGCTGGTCCTTTAAGCTTGAGCGGGAGATATTTGATGGCGTGAAGATCGTCGCCGCGGGCCATGTGTATATGAAGGAGATAATCCTTGATCCAAACCGCGGGGTCTATTGTGCCATCGTAGGATTCGATGTTAATGGGTTTAAACCCATCAGGGATTTGATGATCCATTACTTCATCAGTGAAGCATAGTGGGTGTGCGGCGCCTCTGTATTGAGCAATATCGCGACGTAGCTCGAGAGAGCGTTGTCTGCTGTGTTCGGCCCGGCCAGAGTAGTTGTATCCGGCGCGACGGTATTCGTCGTGGTTCTTGGGGCGCCCACGCGATCCATAGATAGATCTGGATTGTCTTGCCTTGTCCTCCAATATGTCTTGCAAGTCCGGCGCGTTCCCCCGTGGCTTCGCACTTTTTGAGCGGTGCTGAGGGACGGTTTTGGTGGAGGGCTTACATGACTCTCTGTCGCGGCCACGAGGTGGTCGGTCTGCCGTATTGTGCGCTGGTGATGCCGGATTGTATGCTTCCTCCTCTAGTCGGGGGAGCAACTTGCGTTTTGGGTAGCTTTTGGAGGGGCGTTCGAGTTCATACTCTTCGGCCGCGAGGACCTCGGTCCATCTGTCGGCCAGCAGGTCTTGATCAACTTGAAGCTGTTGCTGCTTTTTCTTTAGTCTGTTTGCTGTGGCCATTAGCCTGCGTCTAAAACGCTCTTGTTTGACGGGATCCTCAGGTACGATTAATTCGTCGTCGTCGAGGCTTGCCTCGTCTCCGGAGGGAGGTATGTAATTATCATCCTTGACCTCTTCGTCGGCCGCCCTCTCGTGAGGGCTTGCTTCTGCCTCCTCTTGCACTGAATCTTGCTGGAGGGGGTTGTCTTCGGCACTTTCTAGGGTGTTGTTATCTCCTGTGCCGGAATCTCCATTCTTGCTATGGCGGGATTTAGAGCGGCGCCGCTGACGTCGGCGCTTGGGTTGTTTCTTTAAGGAATCTGCCTCCGCTACTTCTTCGCCGTCCCCATCTTTTGGGGTGTCCACCATGTATATGTCGTATGATGAGGTGGTTTTCCAGTGTCCTGTAGGCGCTGGTTCTTGATAGTCTCCGACAATGTCGTCCATACCGTCGATGTCTTCGGAGTCGTAGTCGAGTACGTCGGTTAGATCGTCGACAGTGGCTATGAAGTGGGTGGTGGCAGGGCTCAGAATTTCTTCGTCGTCCACATCCCAACCATCCCGGCCGTAGTCCGGCCAGGGCTCTCCGGATAGCGAGAGATGCTTCAGCAAATTTAAGATGTCGCCGAAGGGTGAGTGCTGAAAGATGTCCGCAGCGGTGAATTCCATGATCGGCGCCCAATAGGATTCGACTAGTGGGGGCGCAGGAGGGTCGGAGTCCGGTAGGGAGTCCGGCGCCTCAGAGTCATGAGCTATATGTGGGATAGGGTCAGTGTTCGGCTCCATCGCCGTGGAAGTTGCAGCTCCCAAGGCGGTGTCCAGCCACCCGTCCTCGATTTGCGCGATCGGCTCGGGACTACAGGTCAGAGCGGATTTGTGTGCGGCCTCCGAGGCGCTGTCCGGCGGCAGAGTTAGGTCGTGCCCATCGTGACAGTGCAGCGCACTTAGATGCGGCTCGGACCCGTCGAGGATCAAGTCCCCGCGGATATCGGCCGTGAAGTTTAGGCTTCCAAACCTGACCTGACGGCCAGGGGCGTAGCTCTTGATCTGCTCCAGATGGCCAAGTGAGTTGGCCCGCAGTGCGAAGCCGCCGAATACGAAGATCTGTCCGGGGAGAAAAGTCTCACCCAGGACCGTGTCGTTGTTGATTGAAGAGGCCATCAAGCCTATCGGTGACGACACAGAGGAACTCTCAATGAAAGCACCAATGTCGGTGTCAAAACCGGCGGATCTCGGGTAGGGGGTCCCGAACTGTGCGTCCTACGTCCTGCTTGATGGAGGTAAAACCCTACGTCCTGCTTGATTGATATTGATATTGTGGATGTTTACAAGAGTGGATCTACCACGAGATCAAGGAGGCTAAACCCTAGAAGCTAGCCTATGGTATGATTGTAAGGGCTGGTGTTGTTCGTTGTCCTACGGACTAGAGCCATCCGGTTTATATAGACACCGGAGAGGGCTAGGGTTACATAGAGTTGGTTACAATTGTAGGAGATCTACATATCCGTATCGCCAAGCTTGCCTTCCACGCCAAGGAAAGTTCCATCCGGACACGGGACGAAGTCTTCAATCTTGTATCTTCATAGTCTTGGAGTCCGGTCGATGATGATAGTCCAGCCGATGATAGTTCGGCCGATGATGGTAATCCGGCTATCCGGACACCCCCCAATCCAGGACTCCCTCAGTCGCCGTCTATGAGGTCTAACTTGGAAGTTGTGGATCCCAAGCTAGCATCGCAGAACGTGTCCTCCAGAAATGACAAAAGGCGCTCGATGGCGACCTAGGATGGCAAATTCTTGACAGCAAGCCAGAGGAGATCGGCGGGGGGGCATGGATGAGATTGACGGCGGTTGAACCCAAGGGGTTGGGGGTGGGCCACTTAACCTGTGACATAGCCCACCTCAGGCCGTCGCTGTTGATGACCTCGATGTTGTATACGGCATCCGCTACATACCCACATACTCTAGCCCGTTGATTGAGTGCCTGCAGCCAGTAATGGTCATCAGCTTCCTCGGTGACATCGGGCGAAGAGATCGTGATACACCTCTTTTGGGCCAGTCGCTCCTCGAGCTCCATAGGAAGCGTAGCCGGCCTTAGGCTGCGATGCTCTAAAGTGGGGGAGGGAATGGGAATCTGTGGAAAGGGGGCGTTTGGCAGGGGTCATCTAAGAAACTCAGGGCGGCCTGGGTATGGAGATCGGTGGGTAAGCTGCACGGGCAAACTAGCAGATGTTGACAATGGAGGCCTTGCGGCAGCGGCGGCAGTGGGGACCTTGCTAGGGTTTCGAGCAAGGGAGGGGGTGTGTGTGCGCGCGCGCCCTAGGAGGTTTTAGTGTGTGTGTGTGTGTGTGTGTGTGTGTGTGTGTGTGTGTGTGTGTGTGTGTGTTTGTGTGTGTGGACAGGGGATGGGGGTGTGTTTGAGGAAATGACGCGGGTACTAAAAATTTTACTATGCGGGAGTGAAATGCCGGGGCTATTGAAATTTTTGATGATGGTGCATCGCACACGATCCGAAGATAACAACTGTGTGTTATAAAATAGAAAAAACCCTCGAGGCGGGCAGATATTTTCGAGGGATGCGGGCGGGATTGGGAACAAGAAACATCACACACAGTCGAAACACAATAACTATGTGTTATCAAACAGAAAAAAGATGCAGGAAGGTAGATATTTTTGAGAGGGGAAGCCTCGTGGAGCCCAATGTACTGTGCGGATGTGTGTGTGACAGGGGCACCGGCATGGCACATGGTTAGTTTGAGTGAACCGTGTCTTTTGCTTCATCCGACTTGTCTAATGTTCATAAATTTGGCAAAAAATGACGCGGGAGAGGGTCACAACACGAACACACTTGCATGTGGACCGAATTTATGTATGAAAAGGGTGGTTTGATGTTCAAATACCAAATGCAACTTCGATGTGGCGCCTATCTCGCAAAGTGCAAGGTATTGCTTTCCCCCATCGTGTCGGCACGGAGGGAATCCTAAGCTATGAATGCATGCCCCCCCAACCGAGGTTCACCTAGCAAAGTGTGAAGTAGCTAGCAGCCCCCCTTGTGTTGGCACAAAGGGAATCCTAAGCTATGAATGCATGCCCCCCCCCAACCGAGGTTCACCTAGCAAAGTAGCAGTCACACACACACACTTTCAGTCGGCGGGCCAGAGAGGCATCTCACCAAGATGGATCGTAAAACGGACCAAGAATAATCCACCTTGGTCGTACACCCTCTCTCTTGTTGTTAGTCAAAGTGATGGCCGTTGAGGGAGTCCTGGACTAGGGGGTGTCCGGATAGCCAGATTACCATCATCGGTCGAACTATCATCGGCCGGACTATCATCATCGACCGGACTCCAAGACTATGAAGATACAAGATTGAAGACTTCGTCCCGTGTCCGGATGGGACTTTCCTTGGCGTGGAAGGCAAGCTTGGCGATACGGATATGTAGATCTCCTACAATTGTAACCGACTCTATGTAACCCTAGCCCTCTCCGGTGTCTATATAAACCGGATGGCTCTAGTCCGTAGGACAAAGAACAACATCAGCCCTTACAATCATACCATAGGCTAGGTTCTAGGGTTTAGCCTCCTTGATCTCGTGGTAGATCCACTCTTGTAAACATCCACAATATCAATATCAATCAAGCAGGACGTAGGGTTTTACCTCCATCAAGAGGGCCCGAACCTGGGTAAAACATCGTGTCCCTTGTCTCCTGTTACCATCCGCCTAGACGCACAGTTCGGGACCCACTACCCGAGATCCGCCGGTTTTGACACCGACAGCCGTCCATGCAACCCTGGAGATGGGCTAGCTCGCAAATAATCACGCAAGTAGCTAGTCTCCGAAGACAACCACTACATGCGTGTGGCCCAAACATATGTATGGAGAGGTGTGTTTTTGAATACACAATGGAACAACTTTCATGTGGCACCGTGATTTCGAACTAGAAATACCCACACTGAGTGAGGGTTAGGTTGACAATGCACTAATTTAATGAGATATTATCTCATCTCCAATCCCAGTTCATCTGCCTCCTTTAATCACCGGCCGAAATCACCATGAATTCATTTTTATTCTAGTTGATTTGAGGTTTTTCTTTCATTCATAGAGTGTATAGTGCACGGACACATCAGGACTTTGCGACCTCCGCCAGACATTCCATCTCACCGTACCAGATGACTTGGGGATGCGTGCGGTATGTTCAATCTCACCCTAAATCCGTTGGCATGGCCTACTTTCCTGAACATATTCTAAATATTACTACATTTGGATAAAAGGTGCCACATGCACCATATACGCCAAAGGGGATTTTTCCCTCTTCTTCCTATATTAGGCAAACTAATGATGTATTGTTCTTTCAATTACTCTCATATTTCCATGATATCATGTTTACCCTATCTGTTTAATTATAGATTTTTGTCCTTCGATTTCAACTATTGTATAGTTCTTTCAATTTGGGCCCATATTTTCATGTTACCATATTTTCTTTAACAATCCTACCATTTTCTGCAGCGCGTCCCTTGCTATGCAATAGAATCTGTAGTGCACAATATTTCCCTTTACATAAATCAAGACTGCAGGGATCTCATACTGAACATAAACCATGGATTTACAATCGTTGCTACTATAAGACTTTATGAACATGGTGACTCCTATTTTGGCACTAGCCTTTGGAAAGAAATTTCTAAGTTTTATGTACTGAAAGCTGGAACTAAAATTGCACTACACATAAAAGAGCCTGGTCATGAGATATATGCTAACTTCCCCGACGATATCATCTGTCCAGACTTTGTTCGAAGTAAGTTTTCTTTTCAAGTATCTACATATTGACTTACCCAGCAATATCAAATGAATTGTGTAGTATTTAAGCAACCAATTGTTATTCCCTTTCCTTACTATATTCCTACCTAATAACTTCTAGTTACCAATACACTTTTCTATTGCCCTGTTTTAACTAAATATTCCCTGTACTCCTACTTCTATCAGAAAGCGCCGTTGACAAGGAGACTCCGGAGGTGGAGAACGGGGCTGCCAACAAGCAGAGGCGGGGCGAGCAAGAACCGCAAGCGACTCCAGCAGGCCTAGACTTCATCAGCAGCCTCCCCGATGATATGTTCACAGTCATCATCTCCCTCCTCCCAATCAAATTGGGGCACGGACAACCGTCCTTTCCCAGCGGTGGCGCCCCCTATAGAAATCCACCCCTCTCGACCTCATCGACACCCATGAGATCTACCATGGATATCGCAAAAGCTTGGATGAATTCTCCAAGATCATCGGCAGTCACCTTGGCCCAACCAGAGGCCTTAAAATGGACAAGTTCTGTTCCAACGGCAAGGACCGAGCCAAGCTTGATGACTGGTTCCGATCCCCCGCCCTAGATCAGCTCGAGGAGTTCACTTTTGACGATGAGCATATGCGCTCGCTTCCAATGTCCGCGCTCCGCCTCGCGCCCATGGTGCGCAATGCCAAGTTCAGGAACTGACATCCCCCCTTAATGACGCGCCCGCTCTTATTCTACCATGACTGAAGCACCTTGAGCTCGTTGTCGTCTGCCTCCCAAATGGTGACATGGAGCGCCTGCTCCGTAGCTGTACTGCACTCGAGTACCTTCGTCTTCAGGCGATCAATGGGTTGAGTAGCTTCCACATCACCTCCATAACTCTCCGGACTATTTATGTGTGTTGCTGGTGCGGCAGGAAGACATCACAAGATGTGTACCACGGTATGGTCATTAAGGACACACCTGCATTTGAGAGATTACTTGTAGTTGATCAAGTAGGTCCAACAAGAATCAATGTCATTTCCGCGCCTAAATTGACAGTGGTGGGCTACTCGTCTGACAAATACTCTGAACTTGTTATTGGATCCACACCCGTTCAGGTACAACAACCGCCTTCTACCTCTCCTTCTACCAATTAACATTATCTCTAATTTTGAAGATGTTTGTTTGTTTGTCATCTAGAAAATGATTCCGACAAGCTTGACCCCGAAACTGCGCATAGTGAAGGTCTTGGCACTAGAATCTGTCGGCCCCAACCTGGAGCAAGTTGTCAGTTTCCTGAGATGCTTTCCATGCCTAGAGAAGCTATATATCGAGGTGATGTTCCTTTCCTGTTAAATGTTAACCATAAGGGAGTTCAATTTGTGACACCTTTTTCCAAGTTTACAATGACAATGTACGATGATTTCTGAAGGATTCTTTTGGAGGATTTCAGTACATACATGTCCCCCCACCCCATATTGGTTGCTTGATCCATATGGTTACAATCCATAAGTATTTCTCCTTTGGATTCATCTGTACTAGTTTTCTTAGGGAACTTTTCATCCACTCCAACCTCTTGTGAAGAAGGCTACAATTTTCTAGAATGTAATCAAATGATCATGTTAATCGTGTTAGCTCAAAGATGGCATGTTAGTGCATTTTACAAATCCTGCAAACCAAATAGGCACGTTGTAGTGTTCAAAATTGCATGTAGGCACTAACACGTTTTCTTCTTTTGCAGATAAGATTAGGCCCAGTGGTGAATAATGTGATGCAGTATAACAATCACATCGAATGCCTAGATCTGCATCTCTTAGAAATTACTTTGAACTCCTACCAAGGGACCTTACCGGAGATTATATTCGCTGGATTCTTTATTGTCAGAGAAAGAGTGCTGAAGGTAATGAGGTTTGCCCTACATTTATTTTGCAAAAATGAATTGTTTGTTGATCAGCGCCGGCGCCTGCGCAGAATGGAATAGGCTCCGAAAATGCTGAATTTCATTTTGGAACTTCAGATGACAGAGTTATCGGAAGTCATCATCTCAAACCCATACATGACTTCTCAGTGGCTGACCTCGTTGCAAAAATTATGAGGTTTCGAAACCAGACTTAGAAGTGGTAATATTAGTTTGAACCTCTCTAATATCCATTCGGTGGATCAGCGCGAGCATTTGCAGTTGATGAGCTGAATTTCATTTCTAATATCAGTTTGAACCTTGTAATCTTTGAATTTGAGCCATATAACTCTAGAATTTGAACCTTGTAATATTTCGAGCTTTTGTGGTACAACCGTTGAAATGGCATTGTATGAGACTCGTATATTGGTAGCACTATTTGACCTTAATATGCAATGGTCTTAGATTTTATTAACCATTCTCGAATTTGTTTACCTTGTCGATCTCACAGCACACGATTGATGACCCACAAGTATAGTGGATCTATCGTAGTCCTTTCAATAAGTAAGAGTGTCGAACCAAACGAGGAGCAGAAGGAAATGACAAGCGGTTTTCAGTAAGGTATTCTCTGCAAGCACTGATATTGTAGGTAACAGATAGTTTTGTGATAAGATAATTTGTAATGCGTAACAAGCAATGAAAGTAAATAAAGTGCAGCAAGGTGGCCCAACCCTTTTTGTAGCAAAGGACAAGCCTGGACAATTTCTTATAATGAGAAAAGCGCTCCCGAGGACACATGGGAATTATCGTCAAGCTAGTTTTCATCACGCTCATATGATTCGCGTTCGGTACTTTGATAATTTGATATGTGGGTGGACCCATTCTTGGGTACTGCCCTTACTTGGACAAGCATCCCACTTATGATTAACCCCTATTGCAAGCATCCGCAACTACAAAAGATGTATTAAGGTAAACCTAACCACAACATTAGACATATGGATCCAAATCAGCCCCTTACGAAGCAATGCATAAACTAGGGTTTAAGCTTCTGTCACTCTAGCAACCTATCATCTACTTATTACTTCCCAATGCCTTCCTCTAGGCCCAAATAATGGTGAAGTTTCATGTATTCGACGTTCACATAACACCACTAGAGGAGAGACAACATACATCTCATCAAAATATCGAACGAATACCAAATTCACATGACTACTAATAGCAAGACTTCACCCATGTCCTCAGGAACGAACGTAACTACTCACAAAGCATATTCATGTTCATAATCAGAGGAGTATTAATATGCATTAAGGGTCTGAACATATGATCTTCCACCAAGTAAACTAATTAGCATCAACTACAAGGAGTAATCAACACTACTAGCAACCCACATGTACCAATTTGTGGTTTTGATACAAGATTGGATACAAGAGATGAACTAGGGTTTTGAGAGGAGATGGTGCTGGTGAAGATGTTGATGGAGATTGACCCCCTCCTGATGAGAGGATCGTTAGTGATGACGATGGTGATGATTTCCCCCTCCCGGAGGGAAGTTTCCCCGGCAGAACAGCTCTGTCGGAGCCCTAGATTGGTTCCGCCAAGGTTCCGCCTCGTGGCGGCGGAGTTTCGTCCTGTAAGCTTGCTTATGATTTTTTTTTCCTGGGTAAAAGCCTTCATATAGCAGAAGATGGGCATAGGAGGGCCACTAGGGGGCCCAGGAGACAGGGGGCGCGCCCAGTAGGGGTGAGCGTGCCCCCCACCCTCCTGGCCAGGGTGTGGGCCCCCTCTGGTGTTTTCTTCGCTCAATAACTCTTATTAATTCCAAAAATAACTCCCGTGGAGTTTCAAGATTTTTGGAGCTGTGCAAAATAGGTTTCCAATATTTGCTCCTTTTCCAGCCAGAATCCCAGCTGTCGGCATTCCCCCTCTTCATGGTAAACCTTGTAAAATAAGAGAGAATAGCCATAAGTATTGTGACATAACGTGTAATAACAGCCCATAATGCAATAAATATTGATATAAAAGCATGATGCAAAATGGACGTATCAACTCCCCCAAGCTTAGACCTCGCTTGTCCTCAAGCGGAAGCCAAAATCGAAAAATATGTCCACATGTTTAGAGATAGAGGTGTCGATAAAAATAAAATACAGACATGAGGGCATCATGATCATTCTTATAACAGCAACATATATAGATTTTTGTCATATGGTTTCTTATGCTCAAGTAACAATCAATTCACAATGTCAAGTATGGTTCAGAAACTTCATTGGGAACTAACAAACTATAATCTCAGTCATTGAAGCAATTGCAATTTATCATAACATCAGAAAGAGTCAAGAATAGAGCTTTTCAGCAAGTCCACATACTCAACCATCATATAGTCTCTACAATTGCTAACACTCACGAAATACTTGTGGTTATGGAGTTTTAATTGGACACTGAGAAAGATAGGGGCATATAATGTTGCCTCCCAACGTATTCACCTTTGGGTGATGTCAACAATAATAAGTCATGGCAACTTACATGCAATTGGATATATATATCAAGATCTTTCAAACACGAGGAGCTTGCCAAAGGATAAAATGAAAAAGGAAAGGTGAAGATCACCTTGACTCAAGCATAAAGTAAAAACATAAAGTAAAAGATAGGCCCTTCGCAGAGGGAAGCAGAGGTTGTCATGTGCTTTTAGGGTTGGATGCACAAAATCTTAATTCAAAAGAACGTCACTTTATATTGCCACTTGTGATATGAACCTTTATTATGCAGTCTGTCGCTTTTATTACTTCTATATCACACAATCGTATAAAGCTTATTTTCACCGCACTAATAAGTCGTACATATTTAGCGAGCAATTTTTATTGCTTGCAACATGACAACTTACTTGAAGGATCTTACTCAATCCATAGGTAGGTATGGTGGACTCTCATGGCAAAAACTGGGTTTAAGGATATTTGGAAGCACAAGTAGTATCTTTACTTGGTGCAAAGAATTTGGCTAGCATGAGGGGGAAAGGCAAGCTCAACATGTTGGATGATCCATGACAATATACTTTATTTCGGATATAAGAAAACACAACCCATTACGTTGTCTTCTTTGTCCAACATCAACTCTTTAGCATGTCATACTTAATGAGTGCTCACAATCATAAAAGATGTCCAAGATAGTATATTTATATGTGAAAACCTCTCTTTCTTTATTACTTCCTATTAATTGCAACGATGACCAAAACTACGTTTGTCAACTCTCAACAACTTTTATGCCTCATACTTTTTATTTGTGAAGTCAAGATCAATATGAACTCTTTTATTCTTTTTATTCCTTCTACTTTCTCAAGATCATAGCAAGATAACAAAGCCCCTGACTCAACACTAATCTTTATTATAGATAGCTCACGGACTCGATTACATAAAGAGATCACAAAGCAAAGCTCAAAACTAATTCATACCAAAACTTCAATCTACTAGATCAAGATATTACTAAAAGGATCGAACTGAATAAAATGGTAAAGATAAGAGTGCGATGGTGAGACGATACCGGGGCACCTCCCCCAAGCTTGGTAGTTGCCATGGGGAGTGCCCATACCCATGTAATTATGTCCTCGGAGGTGGTGAAGTAGGAGTTGTTGATGATGTAGGCTTCTTCCTCAATTTACGCTTGAGGATAGTATTTTGCTCCTTTAGATCATCAATTTCCTGCTCAAGACTTAATATCCTTTTGCATAGTTCCTGTTTATTTTCATGCAAGAGACGAAAAGGGATAAACTCGATCTTTGGCTTCTTTGCTCTATCAGGGAGGCTTGACTTTTTAAACTCCACATGCATGTCCCTAGGTTGAGGTAATGGGGTTTCCTCTTCGTCTGAACTCGTCTCCTCCTTTCCCTTAGGCTCATAGTCTTCCTCTTCTTCAGTGGTCCAGCCACCATGCTCCCCGTAGACCTTAGGGTCTGCAAGGTAATTAGCCACATAGCTTTCCCCTTCCGAATCCTGAGATGACATATTGCTCTAAATCTGTAACAGAAACAGCTCGAAACGAAAACAGAGGAGTTTTGCGTGATACGATGGTCAAAACCTTCGGGAGATTATATAATGAATTTTACTAACCAAAATACGTAACGTGCAAGAAAACGGAGTCCGGGAGGCACACGAGGTGCCCACGAGACAGGGGGCGCGCCCTCCACCCTCGTGGAGGCCTCGTGTCCTTCCCAGATTACTTCTTGCTTTCTAAAATTCTTAAATATTCCAAAACGGAGGAAAATTGCCATTAGAATTGTTTTGGAGTCGGTTTACTTACCGTACCACATACCTATTCCTTTTCGGAGTCTGAAACGTTCTAGAAAGTGTCCCTTATGTATTCCTCCAGGGTTACGGTCTCAATAATATTAGTTTCAACATTGATAGGATTACCTGAGATATAATGTTTGATTTTTTGACTGTTCACCATCCTCGGACTTGTGCCTTCGAAGTTGTTGATTTTTATGGCACCGGAACAATAGACTTCCTCGATAACATAAGGACCTTCCCACTTAGAGAGAAGTTTTCCTGCAAAAAAACTTAAACGAGAGTTGAATAGCAATACATAATTAGCTACGTTAAACTCACGCTTTTGTATCCTTTTGTCATGCCATCTTTTAACTTTTTCTTTGAACAGCTTGACATTCTCATAGGCTTGGGTTCTCCATTCATCAAGTGAGCTAATGTCAAACAACCTCTTCTCACCGGCAAGTTTGAAGTCATAATTGAGCTCTTCAATATCCCAATATGCTTTATGTTAAAGTTCAAGAGGTAAGTGACATGCTTTTCCATAAACCATCTTATACGGAGACATACCCATAGGATTTTTATACGCAGTTTTATAGGCCCATAATGCACCATCAAGTTTCTTGGACCAATTCTTTCTAGATCTATTCACAGTCTTTTGAAAAATTAATTTGAGCTCTCTATTGCTCAACTCTACTTGACCACTAGACTGTGGGTGATAAGGAGATGCAATTCTATGATTAACATCATACTTAGCAAGCATCTTACGGAAAGCACCATGAATGAAATGTGAAGCACCATCAGTCATAAGATATCTAGGGACTCCAAACCTCAGAAAAATAACTTCTTTAAGCATTTTAATAGAAGTGTTATGATCAGCACTACTAGTTGGAATAGCTTCTACCAACTTAGTAACATAATCAACAACAACTAAAATATGTGTGTAACCATTAGAAGCAGGAAAAGTTCCCATATAATCAAAGCCCCAAACATCAAATGGTTCAATAACAAGAGAATAGTTCATAGGCATTTCTTGACGTCTACTAATATTACCTATTCTTTGACACTCATCGCAAGACAAGACAAACCTACGAGCATCTTTGAAGAGAGTAGGCCAATAAAAACTGGATTGCAATACCTTATGTGCAGTTCTGTCTCCAGCGTGGTGTCCTCCATATGGTTCGGAGTGACACTTGTGTAGGATATGTTTCTGTTCATGCTCTGGTACACAACGTCTAATAACACCATCTACTACTTTATAAAGGTGTGGGTCATCCCAGAAGTAATGTCTTAAATCATAAAAGAACTTTTTCTTTTGCTGGTATGTGAAACTAGGTGGTATAAATTTAGCAACAATGTAATTAGCATAATCAGCATACCAAGGAGCAGTATGAGAAGCATTAATAACCGCTAATTGTTCATCAGGAAAGCTATCATCAATAGGTAGTGGGTCATCAAGAACATTCTCTAACCTAGACAAGTTGTCTGCAACGGGGTTCTCAGCTCCCTTTCTATCAATAATATGCAAATCAAATTCTTGGAGTAGGAGAACCCATCTAATAAGTCTAGACTTAGCATCTTTCTTTTCCATAAGATATTTAATAGCAACATGATCAGTGTGAATAGTAACTTTGAAATCAACAATATAAGGTCTGAACTTATCACAAGCAAAAAACAACTGCTAAGAATTCTTTTTCAGTAGTGGCATAATTTCTCTGGGCAGTATCAAGAGTTTTACTAGCATACTGGATAACATTCAATTTCTTATCAACTCTTTGCCCTAGAACAGCACCTACAGCATAATCACTAGCATCACACATAATTTCAAAAGGTAAATTCCAATCAGGTGGCTGAACAATAGGTGCAGTGATTAAAGCTTTCTTAAGTATTTCAAATGCTTCTACACAATCATCATCAAAGACAAAAGGAATATCTTTTTGCAATAAATTAGTCAGAGGCCTAGAGATTTTAGAGAAGTCCTTAATGAACCTTCTATAAAAACCGACATGACCAAGGAAACTTCTTATACCTTTTATGTCCTTGGGACATGGCATCTTTTCAATAGCATCAACTTTAGCTTTATCAACTTCAATACCTCTCTCAGAAATCTTATGCCCCAAGACAATGCCTTCATTAACCATAAAGTGGCACTTTTCCCAATTCAAGACAAGACTAGTGTCTTCACATCTCTGCAAAACTCGATCAAGGTTGCTCTACCAATCATCAAAAGAGGATCCATAAACGGAGAAATCATCCATGAATACCTCACAAATCTTTTTACAAAAGTCAGAGAATATAGCCATCATGCATCTTTGAAAGGTAGCAGGTGCATTACATAAACCAAAAGGCATACGTCTATAAGCAAATGTACCAAAAGGGCAAGTAAAAGTAGTTTTTGATTGATCCTCCGCTGACACAGGTATTTGAGAGAAACCAGAATAACCATCTAGAAAGCAAAAATGTGTATGTTTGGATAGTCTTTCTAGCATTTGATCAATAAAAGGTAAAGGGTAATGATCTTTCTTAGTAGCTTTATTTAATTTACGGAAATCAATTACCATCCTATAACCTGTAATAATTCTTTGCAGGGTCAATTAATATTTATCATTAGGAACGACAGTAATACCTCCCTTTTTAGGAACGCAATGGACAGGACTTACCCAATCGCTATCAGCAACGGGATAAATTATACCTGCCTCAAGGAGCTTTAGTATCTCCTTTCTTACCACTTCTTTCATCTTAGGATTCAATCGTCGTTGAGGATCTCTAACTGGTTTGGCATCTTTCTCCACTTTAATTTTGTGTTGGCACAGAGTGGGACTAATGCCCTTAAGATCATCCAGAGTATATCGAATAGCAGCACGGTGCTTCTTCAGAGTTTTCAGTAATCTTTCTTCTTCTTGCTCTGAAAGGTTAGCACTAATAATAACAGGATATATTTTCTTTTCATCAAGATAAGCATGCTTAAGATTACCAGGTAATGGTTTGAGATCAAACACGGGATCACCCTTGGGTCGAGGGGGTCCCCTAGGATTTCAACAGGTAAGTTGTGTTTCAGAATAGGACCCTGTTGAAGGAATACTTTATCTATTTCCCTTCTTTCATCCATAAACATATCATTTTTGTGGTCTAGAAAATATTGTTCTAACGGAACAGTAGGAGGCACGGCAATAGAAGCAAGATCAATAATCTCATCCTTACTAGGTGGTTCTTTATCACGGGGTTGTCTACGAAACTTAGCAAAATTAAACTCATGAGACATATCCCCTAAGCCAATTGTAACAATATCCTTTTCACAATCAATCCTAGCATTAATAGTATTCAAGAAGGGTCTACCAAATATAATGGGACAAAAGTCATCTTGTGGGGAACCAAGAACAAGAAAATCAGCAGGATATTTAACTTTCCCACACAAGACTTCAACATCTCTAACAATCCCACCTGGTGAAATAGTATCTCTATTGGCAAGCTTAATTGTAACATCAATACCTTCTAACTCAGCGGGTTCGATATCATGCATAATTTGTTCATATAAGGAATGAGGTATTGCACTAGCACTAGCACCCATATTCACATAAGCCATGATAACAATGATCTCCTATTTTAACAGAAATAATAGGCATGCCTACAACAAGTCTATGTATCCTAGCATCGGGTCTAGCAATATTAGCAGTTTCACCACAGAAATAAATAACATGCCCATCTAAATTATCATCCAAGAGATCTTTAACCATAGCAATACTAGGTTCAACTTTGATTTGCTCAGGAGGTGTATAAGTCCTAGTATTACTCTTATGAACAACAATTGAAGTTTTAGCATGATCCTTCATCCTAACAGGAAAAGGTGGTTTATCAACATAACTAGTAGGAACAATAGGATCATTATACGTGATAGTCTTTTCTTCAACTATAATAGGTGCAACTACTTTTACTTCAATGGCAGGATTATATTTAAACCACTTCTCCTTAGGGAGATCAACGTGAGTAGCAAAAGATTCACAAAAAGCAGCTACTATCTCAGAGTCAAGTACATATTTAGCGCTAAATCCACGAAAAGCATCGGTATCCATAAAAGATTTAACACAATCAAACTTAGGTGTTATACCTGACTCCTTACCATCATCGGAACCCCAATCTTCAGAGTTGCATTTAATTCTTTCCAATAAGTCCCACTTGAATTCAGTAGTCTTCAGCATATAAGAACCAGCACAGGAAGTATCAAGCATGGTGCGATCATTGAGAGAAAGATGAGCATACAATTTTTGAATAATCATTTCTCTTGAGAGCTCATGATTGGGGCATGAATATAACATTGAATTAAGCCTCCCCCAAGCTTGAGCGATGCTTTCTCCTTCACGAGGCCAGAAATTATATATGTAATTACGATCATGATGAACAAGATGCATAGGATAGAACTTCTGGTGAAATTCCAACTTCAATCGTTTATAATTCCGAGATCCCATATCATCACATAGCCTATACCATGTCAATGCATCTCCCTTCAAAGATAAAGGGAAGACCTTCCTTTTGACAAACTTCATCCACAAAGATAAGGTGTAAATCAGGATGCAATGTTCCATCTCCTGCAAAGGGATTAGCTAGCAGTTTCTCTATCATACCCGAAGGAATCTCAAAGTAAACATTTTCAGTAGGTTCAGTAGGTTGAGGAGCAACTCTTTGCTCTACTAGTCGGGGTGAAGATACCCCTAACAAGCCCCTCAAAGGATTAGTTTCCATAGTAACAAGTGACAGAAAATTTCATCACACTATATAAATGTTTCCTTACCAAGTTCCACTCACCAAAGGCGCTTCACTCCCCGGCAACGGCGCCAGAAAAGAGTCTTGATGACCCACAAGTATAGGGGATCTATCGTAGTCCTTTCGATAAGTAAGAGTGTCGAACCCAATGAGGAGCAGAAGGAAATGACAAGCGGTTTTCAGTAAGGTATTCTCTGCAAGCACTGAAATTGTAGGTAACATATAGTTTTGTGATAAGATAATTTGTAACAGGTAACAAGCAATGAAAGTAAATAAAGTGCAGCAAGGTGTCCCAATCCTTTTTGTAGCAAAGGACAAGCCTGGACAATTTCTTATAATGATAAAAGCGCTCCCGAGGACACATGGGAATTATCGTCAAGCTAGTTTTCATCACGCTCATATGATTCGCATTCGGTACTTTAATAATTTGATATGTGGGTGGACCGGTGCTTGGGTACTGCCCTTACTTGGACAAGCATCCCACTTATGATTAACCACTATTGCAAGCATCCGCAACTACAAAAGAAGTATTAAGGTAAACCTAACCACAGCATTAGACATATGGATCCAAATCAGCCCCTTACGAAGCAACACATAAACTAGGGTTTAAGCTTCTGTCACTCTAGCAACCCATCATCTACTTATTACTTCCCAATGCCTTCCTCTAGGCAGAAATAATGGTGAAGTGTCATGTAGTCGACGTTTACATAACACCACTAGAGGAGAGACAACATACATCTCATCAAAATATCGAACGAATACCAAATTCACATGACTACTAATAGCAAGACTTCACCCATGTCCTCAGGAACAGACGTAACTACTCACAAAGCATATTCATGTTCATAATCAAAGGAGTATTAATATGCATTAAGGATCTGAACATATGATCTTCCACCAGGTAAACCAATTAGCATCAACTACAAGGAGTAATCAACACTACTAGCAACCCATAGGTACCAATTTGTGGTTTTGATACAAGATTGGATACAAGAGATGAACTAGGGTTTTGAGAGGAGATGGTGCTGGTGAAGATGTTGATGGAGATTGACCCCCTCCCGATGAGAGGATCGTTGGTGATGACGATGGTGATGATTTCCCCCTCTCGGATGGAAGTTTCCCCGGCAGAACAGCTCCGCCGGAGCCCTAGATTGGTTCCGACAAGGTTCCGCCTCGTGGCGGCGGAGTTTCGTCCCGTAAGCTTGCTTATGATTTTTTCAGGGTAAAAGCCTTCATATAGCAGAAGATGGGCACCGGAGGGCCACCAGGGGGCCCAGGAGACAGGGGGCGCGCCCAGTAGGGGTGGGCGTGCGCCCCACCCTACTGGCCAGGGTGTGGGCCCCCTCTGGTGTTTTCTTCGCTCAATAATTCTTATTAATTCCAAAAATAACTTCCGTGGAGTTTCGGGATTTTTGGAGCTGTGCAGAATAGGTTTCCAATATTTGCTCCTTTTCCAGCCAGGATCCCAGCTGTCGGCATTTTCCCTCTTCATGGTAAACCTTGTAAAATAAGAGAGAATAGCCATAAGTATTGTGACATAACATGTAATAACATCCCATAATGCAATAAATATTGATATAAAAGCATGATGCAAAATGGACATATCAACGATCTATATAGCTAACTCGACTGCGATCTTCGACATTATTGCACACAGTTGGTTTCTTCCACCGTGTGCCCTGTAGAGCGCAGAATTAATTATCGCACTTGAGTGTCCATCATCACCCTTTTGTGTAACTTTGACCTCATCACCCACGGGTAAACTTATGACCGAAGTCATTCCACACACTTCATTTTTGCAAAGCTTTTTGCCAATAAACACCCATGATTTGTCCCTCTCCTAGCCAACGCGTGGCCAAACTAGCCGGGTGAGAAGCTTGCGTGGTAAACTACACGGTAGTGCGGGAACAGGCTCACCGATGATACATTTGGCGCCTCTTCGAGCCCACGCGTGGTCAAACGAAACGCGTGCGGTGCGGTGTTGTCAAGCGTGCATTGGAATCCTTCGCTATGAACGTCGTGACAAGACGTGATGATTACAGGCCGACCGGCCCCCATTTATTACAGCGGCCATATAACCCTTGTGTCTCTTCAACCTTTCGATCGCGCCCCACCATTGCAAGGAGCACACCCACCACGAAAAATTCTTAGATGGTATCCTGCACAGCTCCAATGGCACTCCAAGCGGCTGCCGACGACGAGCAACAGTTCACCATGCATGCCATGGTGGACACCCACGGAAGGTTCACGGAGCTCTCGGTGGTGTACACCAACAACCCGGTATGGGTGGAGCACTCCATCCACATCATGGAGTTGTTGCTTGCCGAGGAGAAGTACAAGGTGGTCGGGTTTGACCTCGAGTACAGCCGCACTTGTGCTGGGTCTCGTACCGAGGTCGTTGTCGCCCAGACGTGCGTGCGCAACCACGTCCTCGTCTACCACTACTGCCTGGTCACAAGGCCTTGTGAGCATTTTGCCAGGTTTGTCAACAGCCCCCACTACATGTTCGCTATGGTGGACATCACCAACGATGTAAAGGTGCTCAAGAATTTGGGCATCGCCTGCCAGAATCTTGTCGACATCCAGGGCCAAAACAAGATCTTGGGGCAGCCAGGAGCATGAGAAGGACTCACTGGCACCTTGCCGAGGCCATCATCGACCCCTACTGCAGAGACATGAAGGATTCATGCAACAAGGACAAGCGTGCCTGGCACTCGGCTTGGATGGAGAAACTTGACAAAGCTCATGTCGTGTACGCGGCCAAGGAGGCGTACATGGGGAAGTGCCTCCTTCCCCAAAACGGCCAGGGATTCAGCCGGAAGCAGAGCAATGGCAAGCGTTGTCGCAACAAGAAGTAGATGATTAGATCCTCATTTCTCCTAGTTTAGTATGCATGTAATTGCTTTATTTGGTGTGTGGAAATGTTATGTGTGTAGTCACTTGTGTAATTGTATGCTTAATTTGGTTATGTAGTGCTGTCTTTTTAAGTATATATGTTGATGCTCTGTAGACAGAGCGTAGATGTTTTGCGGGCAATGAAAATCACATCGCACACGGACTAAACAATGGAACCCGTCAGTGATGTTTTCATCAATCACTCACAATTGTATACTAGCAATCGTTTGGTCACAACACACACGGCTTGTTAACAGGAATCGTCTATGTTGTTATCGCTCTTCCCACACGTTTCCAATTACACACATGTTTGCCGCGTATCACACACATCTTGTTAAGTTGAACCATTTCTGTTCTCTTGGCTCAACGCACACAGTTCATCCGAGTAAATTGCATGACGTATATCGCACAGACCTTCATCTGGCTGCCCGTTTCTTTTGTTCTGCCTCATCACAAATAGTTTATTCGAGTGAACTGTACATCATATATCGCACACGCCTTCATCTGCCTGCCTATTTCTTTTGTTCTGCCTCATCACAAACAGTTAATTAAACTGAACCATATGCCCGGCATCGCACACGAAACTAAAATCTGGACCGTGTTCGATGTATCCTTCATCACAAATGTTTTGCATCTTTTTTATGGTTATTTTACATCATTGTTTGCGATTAATGCGTCGCACACAGTTTCTTCAAAGGGTATCTGATCATAGTGTCGTGTTAGCAGCATCCTACAGTAGTGCAGGTCTCCTACATGACAACATGCCTATCCTCGACGAGTCCATACCTCCAATGGAGACGACGATGGCCATGGTGGACGATAATGCACCCCCCACATGGTTCCATCAAGATGAAGATGACCGCGACTTGGTCTTCGACACCTCATCTACAACATAGAGCGATGCTCCAAAGGTAACATAGGTGATGGTGCTTCACTTGTCCCACTAGTGGACTATCTTCACAATGATTGCTTGCATGATGTCGATCGACCTATTACCATGCTTCATGCTAGTGTGACTTCCTCATGTCATGACTTACCTATTTATGATGAATATGATGAGGAGCATGTCGAATTGCCTAGTTGTGATACCATGCTTCATAGGATATCATGTGAAAATTCTATAGGTCATGTCATGTTTGACAATCCCTTAAACTTGTCATATGCTATGAGCGAGATCTCCCATATTGCATCATTACAATCTCAAGATAGTAGCTATGCTTGCCCCATTAAAATAAATCTCATTTGTACTTATGGCATAGATGACGAGATCATGGTTATTGGAATGTGTTTCTCTTGTGATGATATTGCTAAGCTTCCTTTACATGATTTGCACAATTCATCTACTATGCCATGCCATGAACACATTGTTTCGGATATGCATTGTTTTGGATGTTGTCAATATTCTCCATGTGATGTTTCCACTAATGCTCATGAGGCCCCCCATAGTTGCCTCATACAGTTTTGGAGATTTTGATGCATCCCATACTTTGCATGTTTCCCATAATTGCGTGCACCATATGCATTCCATGAATCATAATGCTCTAGATGTTTATCATCATGCGTTACACAATTTGAGTCTGCATTATGCTATACATAACAACAAACCCATCATGATGGATGATATGTTTCTATATCATGCATCTCACTTAATTGAGCATTGGCTATTTTGTGCGAACCAACACATGCACGTGCGCATCATAATGGATGATGTGTACATATACCATGCACACATAATTTTCCCTTTGTCTTTGTTTTGTGTAGGTACTCACGTATACTCATCAACCTCGCAATCCCAAGAGTTGACAAAATGAGCTCTTGAGAGTAACGAAGATTTGGGATCACGTGGATTATCCTTACCACCATTCTCTTCGCGCAACGACTGTGCGCTTTCCTTTTACTTGTCTCTCACACGACTTTGGGCCCTTTACCACTTGTTACATTATGCCCATTATACCGCATTCACTTTTCATGTTATGCCTCTTTCTATGACTTTGCCATACAATTGTGACCCTTGCTTGCATTCACCCATGATTCACCATTATGCTACTTCTATGTGTATTTGCATGCTTGGTGGAGATACGTGTTGCTATTGCCATGTTTACCATGTGCCACATGCTATTGATTGATTCTTGTATTGGGAGAGTCATGATGTTCTATTGCTATTTCCATTGGACTTATTGCCAATACAATGATTATACTTTGTTCCCATCTTGCTTTCATGCTTGTGATATGTCTTGTGCATTATTCATGCCCACTATTTGCACACATGACATGATTGCCATGAATTCCTCTAGTATGTTGCATCTTCACACTACTAGTTTGCATGACTTGTTTCCTATGAGCACTTGCTTTGTCGCATCACCCATGATATATTCTTGCTCATTTCATTGGGTTGATAGCATACATGTTCATGCCTATCACATGATTTACCTTGATGATTGTCACTTGTTTCCATTAGTTGCCTCTCTCATATTCACTTGTAGTGAGGGTAACAATACTATGCTCCTTGATATTGGAAACTTGGACATCTTACTTGTGATGCATGCTTGCTTATTTGAGCTTAATGTCTTTGGTTGTGCTAGCATCTTATGCCTACATACCACGCCATATACCCTTGTCCTTCCTTATGATAAGAGTGATGACTACACTTGTTGGGTATCTCACCCCATGGATGATAGGTTTTGCTTTCACGCTAACCCCATTTGTTTTTCTGAGTGTTTTTCATGTTCTCTCATTTTGAAGGCTTCACAAGGCGGTACCGTCGTGAATCATATTGGTTATGTGAAGGCGTACATGATGTGCAACTCCAACATCCTCATCAACATTCATAAGGTGAACTCCTTCCCTTTGAGCCATCCTCACATTCGCATATTGGATAGGTCATTCTTTCATTGTTTTCTCCTTCTTCTTGTCTACATGATACATATATTGGATGGAGGATCGGCGTTGGAAATGGCCCTTTGGACATTCAAGTTGAGGAGTGCTTGTACTTAGTGGATGCACCACAGAACCATCACTTATGCCACGACATCGAGCTATGGTACAACACCACCCATAACAAATTTGCATCTTATGCATGGATTAACTCACATTATGATTGCCTTGTTGCATCTTGCATTTCCATGCCATCCATGATATATGATCTTGTGCAATTTCTTAGCAAATTTGTTGTGATCTTCCTCGATGGCATATTCATACATAATGATCACATTGCCTGCCATCAATTACATGATAGCATAATCATATTGAGCATCCATTGCCATGTTCATGCTATCGATAAACCTTCCCATTATGACATCATTTTGCACAATGGTAGAATTTGTAACTTTGTGCACCATAGCAATTGACATACCCTTATGTGCACAACAAATGAATTTGCTCCCATGAATGCATTACATATCATTCTACATAATTCAGATACGCATCTTGTGCCTTGCCATGAACCATCTTTTCGGACGAACTCATGCTTACATGATGGACAACTTGTGTGCACTAACCATTGTATTTCCGAGTGTTGCTTGTGTTTGCTATTTTTGCATGTATACCACTCCGGAGACACCTTGGAGTACTTGGATTGCGCCATGTCTTCAACTCCGTCCAACTACAAGTACGTCCACGACAAATGTTTCCATGGTGATGAGGTTTACGATCCGAGGTCGGATCTTTCCCAAGGGGGGAGATGATGCGGAGCATCCTACGGACATCACCATGTCAAGAGTTCGATCGCCAAGTGACACATGTGACATCTACTTCATGCATAAAAAGGTGAATCATCTCCTTTGTATGTGTCCATTTGTACCCTTCGAGGATGGTATACTACTTAACCCCTCTCTCGTGTGCACACACAGGTGTGAGCAGAGCTATACATTCATCGAGGAGGAGCCCAAGCAGAAGAGTACAACTACACCATCCACAAGGAGAACACACGAAAGTAGGAAGCTCACCAAGTCCAAGGAGAAGGACGAGAAGACCGCAAGGAAGACGAAGGCGAGCAGAAGGAAGAAGAAGCACGGTTCATAAGACCCTGTGCGCACGGCCTATCTAGAGAGTTCCTGGATACCCCGTGCGCACGGCCCCCAAAGACCCCGTGCACACGGGCCCCGTGCCCATGGGGCTGACTTAGCCCGTGCACACGGGCCCACCTGCGAGTTGGCCGGGGAATGCCCCTTTTGCCCCTCCACTCGTCCCTCACCTCCGGCCACCTATATAACTCGTGCCTAGGTCATTAGTTAGGGTTAGAAAAGGATTAGCTTATTTGAGATAGAGCTTTGCTCATCCACTTACCTCTACTCCCATGGAGTCCAAGACCTCCATGTGAGAAGATCCCTAGTGGATTCAAGACCCCATCTAGGGAAGATCCTCCATGGATTCAAGACCTATTTCCTCATAGGATTGGGATGAACTAGTTGCCTCTTGTACCTTCTTGTGTTGGATTTGGACCTTTGTATCCCCTTTGTGTATGTTGATTTAGCACATGTGTGATTGGATCTAGTCGATTTGAGTGTTTCCCTTCTATTGTGTTCTTTGTGTTCATCGTGTTCTTTGGGATTTCCCCTCCAATTCATGAAAGATCTCCATCCAGGGTTCCACCCTACAACAGACTGCTTTTCAATGGAATGATCATAACTAAGATTAACCATGCACAAGAGAAAGTCTTCAAAGACTTGGGTGTTGAGAAAAATTGTAGAGAAGATGATGTTAGAAATACTCAATCTCGTGGTGTTAATTTTAATGGACTTGATAGCACTTGTGGATTAAATTGTTTAGAGGAACTTACTTGAAGGGTGAACCAGATTATGCAAAAAATCTGTGTGGTATCTCTTACATGGTGCTTCAGCTTCTCGCTGGTGCTATGGCCCTGCTACTATATGCACGTGTACGTGTGTAACTGTTGCTTCATCACCTTTCTTGATGTTATGCTGAGGACCGTGTTGGCCAATGAACGATCCACTAGGCTCCTGACCAACCACCACAATGATTACGCCGGTTTGGGCTTGCAAAAGCTTAAGCTTGGGGGAGGTTACTACCATGTCTACAACAAGATGTAGCGGTATTATTTGAATAAATTGTAATGAGGTTGTACTTCAGCTCACTGAGCTTCAAAATACTCGTCTTGGTCTATTCCAACACTTTGCTTTTTATTTGCTTTTTCATTTTTGTTTTTGTTTTTGCCGTTGTGATTTTTCATTTGCAAGTTAGTTTAAATAAACAAAATCAAGAAAATCGAATAAGCTTTCCTTTGTTCTTTTCTTTTTGCCCCTTTGGAGTTCATTTGCATTCTTGTTTAAATTTTAGAGGAGTTGATCTACACCGGACAACGAGGAATGCAAGCATAAGGAAGAGAACTGTGTAAATTCATGACCGTGAAGGTATGTCTTATGACTCCTGTCTTTTGCACTTGAAATGCTTAGAGTAGATGTAGTAGAGGGAGTAAGTCTTGATAATTAAAACAAAGGTTTTGTTCTAGTAGCTGAAATAATTTTGTAGCCTTTTTCTGTTTAATCTAGATAACCGAGACTTGTTGTGGGACTGTTTTTAAATGAAATGATCATAACTAAGATTAACCATGCACAAGAGAAAGTCTTCAAAGACTTGGGTGTTGAGAAAAAATGTAGAGAAGATGATGTTAGAAATACTCAACCCCATGGTGTTAATTTTAATAGACTTGATAACACTTGTGGATTAAATTGTCTAGTGTAACTTAGTTGAAGGGTGAACGAGATTATGCCAAAAATCGGTGTTGTATCTCTTACATGGTGCTTCAGCTTCTCGCTGGTGCTATGACCCTACTATATGCACATGCACCTGTGTAACTGTGGCTTTGTCACCTTTCTCGATGTTATGCTGAGGACTCCGTTGGACAATGAACAATCCACCAGATCTTCGACTCAGATTTCGATTATGAATTTGTTACCGTATGTAGTGTAAACACTACAATAGAATATTATTCAACTCTCTCTTGAATGTGTGTGTATGTGGCAAATATTGGGAACTGATCACAAGAGATCGAAAGAGACATACATAGAAAATCCATAGTTCCCAAAATTAAGCCACAACAAAACTCTATGCATGATCACTTATTTGCATAATCCCTTCACGTGACAACCAAAGTTTCAGCAAACAATGATTGAAAGAAGTGTTTGAGAGCTGTGAGGATGAGACATTTGTGGGTATGTTTATGAGCACTCTGGAATCATGTTTCTTTACATACCTTTCACTCCATAATTTATGTTTTAATGGCTCTATCCAAAGAAAACTCTCCCGTGCATTCTCGGCGAGCAAGTGTTACCTAGAGGAAATAAAATTGAGTGTTGCAAAGCTGTTTTATCCAGTAGATCAAAAACTTTGAGTTGATTATCTTTGCTTCACTAACACTTGCATAATAACCATGCCATCTATACAGCTATGCTAAGTTTTCAAATCAATAAGCGGAGGGCTATCTAGGCGTACCAATCATAAGTGAACCAAAACCTTCTCGTTATTTCGGTTTAAACAACTGAGTTCCTTATGATTCGGATTTATCTCTATGTTGCTCGAGGACGATCAAGTTTAAGCTTCGGAGAGTTGATGAGTGATATTTTTACACTCACCTACCCTCTGTTTAAACTGAGAAATTCACTCCGATATTACCACTATTGACTAATGAATGCAAAGGATTCCACAAATACTCTTTTTATTGTATTTCTACATGAAATGGGCTAAATATGGACGTAATCTAGTGGGAACATGGAGTGAAGGAGGAGATAGAAGAAATCAGGAGGAGGCCACCAGAAGAAACATCACCAAAGACGGTGTTCCATGTGACCGCGACTGTTCCACGGAGAGGCTAAGGGCAGGGAGACCGTGAAGTGTTATTCTGAACACTAGTGATAGAAGGGTTTGGTACGGTAACACGGATCCTATCTCTCTGGGGTTTAATATGTGTAGTCATTAAACACCCAAAGCTCTTGTCTGATTATTATAATCTTAATTATTGAGGCAACCCCGCGAGGCAGATAGGGCCTTCGGTTGGACAACTGATTCTTGATCTAGCACGCGTGCTGGTCAAGATGCAATTTGGACACATCTCTCGTTTCGGTTCATAACAAGTACATCTCGATGGGTGACTTCCAGCACACAAATTAAGATCATATTTGGTCCCAACACAAATACATGGTTGTAAGCATTAAGACCTCATACACATACCTATTTTTATTATAAGTGTTCAACTCAAGGTTGTTGATTTCGATCCGGTCAAAAGCTGGAATTGTTTTTTTAACAAAAGCTTGTTACAGACCCTAACTTCAAGGGGACCTTCCTCTTGTGAGTTCGATAACCCAGGTCACCTCTGGAAAATAGGTGTGGATACTTTCTGTTTCATCCAAAAAGTTTGAAGATCCTACATTCACGGGTGTCGTACTTGCTAGATGAATGAAGGGTGGTCCATTAAGAAGCAAACATAGTAAGCACCTTGTGACAAAGAAGTGGTGCCCGCCTGAGGAGAACTGGATGAAGGTCAACGCAGATGGTGCAATGTCGAACACGTTGGATTGTGAAGGCGGGGGAGCGGTTCTACAGAATCACCATGGAGCCTTCCTGGCAGTATCGTGCCATTTCTCCTCTCCATCATTGATCCAAAGTTGGTCAAAATTTGGCATGCAGGTGGGCTATTCAGTTGGCATTGGGAGGTTGGTGTGAGGAAGCTGACGCTGGAGCTGACTCCTACACATCCACAAGATCAACGACAAGACGAAGGATCCCTCCAATGGCCCGATTGTCAAAGAGGAGAAGGAGTTACTCCCTTTTCATTTGAGGAGTTTAGGGTTAAATGGTGCAACAAATGACGACATAATTCGGCTAGTGAAGCCTAAATAAACTTTGTAAAATTTGGTTCTGGATACCACTAGAGTGTGTTATTACGGTGGCAGCCTAGGAGTGTGTCGAAATCATTTTAATAAAATGCAGCAAATCATTCTAAAAAAGAGATAGCTATGGTAAAATTTTCTCTACAACCGTGTTTTTTAATTGCACAGTTATACTAACTGTTCCCATTTCGGCAACCGAGTTTTTGGTGAAGCCAAGTTAAATAAAATATTTTTATTTCCTACTCCGTCCGTTCCTAAATATTTGTCTTTTTAGCGATTTCAAATGAACTATCACATACGGATATATATAGACTTATTTTATAATGTAGATTTACTTATTTTGCTTCGTACGTAGTCACTTGTTTAAATCACTAGAAATACAAATATTTAGAAACGGAGGGACTATATACGACGAGCGAGCAATCGAGTTAAGAACTCTTTTAGTCTCAGCCTGTCATTGACCAACACCACCAATTTTTAAGCATCAAACTCAAAGAATAACCATTTTAACTGGTCCAGTCCAGTCGCCGACACAGCCTTTCTCCCCCATTTCTTCCTTCCTTCCTACCCCAGGCGACAGCGGCTCCGCTTGGCCTTTGCGGTTTTGCCATTTCCCCCAACTCCGCCGACCCACTTCACTCATCAGCTTCACGCAGGCCAGATCCAGCCTCGCGTGTCCGTCCTCCCCTACCCCTCCCTCCACACGCCCGCCTCATGGCCGCCGACACGGCGGCCGCACGCGCCCTCCTCCTCCTCCTCCTCCTCGCCGTCGCCGTCCCGGCGCTCCTCCGCACCGGCGAGGCCTCGGTGCACGAGTACAGCGGCCTCAGCTTCCTCAACAAGGGCAATGCCTTCATCCTCCACGCCGGCAGCGAGGGCCTCTACGCCCCCGTCTCCCCCGCCAATGCCACCGCCGAGGAGGACGATGACGAGGCCGCCGCCGACGCCTTCATACGGTAGTTTGTCTTGCGGTTTTTGCTCCCCAGTTGCTTGCTTGCATCGTCTCTACAGCCGGCCGCCGTGTAGCGGAGCCTCGGCCTGCAGATGAGATCTTGGATCCCGTCGTCCCCGGGGTTCTGTCGGGCATTTGGATGGTTTTTGGTACTAGATAGGTCAAAGTGAGTAGGTTCTCCTGAGAGGGCGCAATTGGATCTTCACGGAAATTATGCTGAGAGGGGCACCATTCCCGCTGAGTAATTATAGTACATGTGCATTGTTGAGTTAATTATGCTTGATTAGTTTGCAACTTATGGCATGAGTTGGTGTAGGCGTGTAGCTGGCACACTTAATGAGGGCTACTTATATGAAGTTAGTATATCAAGTCATGGGAAGCACTACTTTTTTTAAATGGGAGGGAAGCACTACTTTTAGAGGGGCAAGGTCAATCAAACTTTAAATTTTCTCCAAGTTGTGTTTGCGCGAGCATCCTGGAAACAGCCTCTTACAGAAATGTAGGGAAAGGCTGCGTACTATAGACCCAAAGTGGTCGGACCCTTCCCTGGACCCTGCGCAAGCGGGAGCTACATGCACCAGGTTGCCCTTTTTTTTTTTTTTGTGTTTGCGCGAGCATACTTGTAAAAATATACATGTCCAATAAACTGAAAAGCAAAGGAAATGACACCCTGTTCCTTCAATTTAAGTTTGTTATGGAAATGCATAATAGCATGTTTGTATTCTAGTAGAAATGTGCACTTGCATTTTATACTCATTATTTGTTGGTTGCTACTTTAATTGAGCAATTCAAATTGCGTTAGCTCGGTTCACTATAATTAGGTGCTTAGCTTGCTGCCATCCTTCCTTCATGTAGACTCGAATTTCATATTTCCTCCACTTTTCAGGTTTGACAAGATTACTTTTAGGAGGCCAGAGGAGGCTAATGATTCTGTGAAAGAAACTAGTTCATCTAAGGTTCAGATAATTGTCTTTGAAATAGAAGATCGTGAAATGATCGGTGGATCAGCATATGGTGGTCAAAAAGCAATTTGTTGTACATCAGATCTTGCAAAGTTGGGAGCTTGTGTTGAAGGCTCTGTCATCTACCGCCCATCGCAGGTGAATCCTGGCTGGCCACAGTTGTTTGTTGCTTCTTTTGATGGAAGTGATCTGATTGCAACGCTGCCTTCAAGGACCATTCCAGTAAAGAAAACTGGGATGTACAATATGTACTTTATACACTGTGACCCGGCACTTGATGGATTGGAAATCGACGGGAAAACCATATGGAAAAATCCTACTGGCTACCTTCCAGGTCGGATGGCACCTCTTAAGAACTTTTTTGGGCTGATGTCATTTGCTTTCGTGATACTTGGTATCTATTGGTTCTATCAATACATGAAGTTCTGGCGAGAGGTTCTTCCACTTCAGAACTGTATTACTCTTGTTATTACATTGGGTATGCTTGAGATGGCATTGTGGTATTTTGAATATGCTGAGTTCAATGAGACTGGAGTTCGGGCAAAGGCCATCACATTTTGGGCTGTAACATTTGGGACTATTAAAAGAACAGTGGCTCGTCTTATTATTCTCATTGTCTCGATGGGGTATGGAGTTGTGAGGCCTACTTTGGGTGGTCTGACATCGAAAGTGGTCATGCTTGGAGGAACATTCTTTGTAGCTACAGAAATTCTTGAGCTAGTGGAAAATCTAGGTACTGTGAATGATCTGTCTGGAAAAGCTCGGCTATTTTTGGTCTATCCAGTGGCTATCTTGGATGCTTCATTCATTGTTTGGATATTTATTTCTCTAGCCAAGACCCTTAGCCAACTTCAGGTGAGCAGAATCTCTTTTCTGCTCGTTATTCTCTATTATTTTGTTTGCAGTATCTGTTATGGTGTACTATCCTTTTCTTTTCTGTACCCAGTTTAATTTAAGGAAATGCACGGACCATTCATGATCTTTTTTGTTGTGTTCTTTATAGGCAAGAAGGTTGATGGCCAAACTTGACATTTATAGGAAATTCACTATTGCATTGGCTATTACTGTTCTGGTATCTATCGGCTGGATTGGCTATGAGGTATAGTCATGTATTAAAAACTATATTTGGATTCTGGATTGCCAAAATATTGTTTAGTCATTGTCTTCACCCTTTGTGGAGGGAGTATTCTTTCAAATCATATCCGCACCTTTCTATTTTTAAGAATCTGGCTTTTTTTTTGTTCAGATGCAATGTACTACATCTCACTTGGTTATGCGTCTACTTTTTGTTCTTTGATAGTAGAATTGTAACTTTTTGCAGATTTACTTCAAATCGACAGATGTGTTCAATGAGCGGTGGCAGTATGCATGGATAATTCCTGCTTTCTGGCATGCCCTATCATTCTCACTTCTTTGCGTCATTTCCTACCTGTGGGCACCTTCTCAGAGCTCAATGAGGTATTATCCTACTCTTTTGGTGACTTCAACCTGGCTAATACATGGCCTTACTGTCTCATTGCGATTTCCTAGCAGTAGAATTGCAGTACCAATCATCTGTTCTACGAATATCAGGAAATTTGAGAGCGTGCCATTAAGCTGTCTCTTCAGTCGTGCTACCATTTATTCTTGGGAAGTGTTGCCTGCTACTGCCATTTTGTCACAAAAGCAAACGTGCAACCTCACAAAATGTTGTCAGGACATTAATTTTAAAATTTCTCAAAACCTGCTATACATTGTACAACGAAATTACATTACAACTTATCTTTTTTTCTCATTTAAACACTTGCTGCATCATGTAAGAATTTTGAGCTAACCAAAGTGCAATTTAGATCTTTGTGGATAGAAATGGATATGTTCTCTGAAGCTCTTGGGCTTTTCATTTCAGATTTACCAATGACGCAAGTGAAAAGTTTGATCGAGAGGACAGCCTGTCATTAATAAGGCCAAGGCCCATTGTTTCCAACAACGGGTGGAGCGTAGCTTCGTCAACAGACGCCAAAGCGACGAAGAACACAGATAGTGTGATATCTTTTGACGAAGACGACGAAGAAAACAAAAGGGAGTAACGCATCTGATGAGGCCACCTCATCAGATCCTTTGAAGTGGATATGCTAGAACAATTTTGGTATTTAGCAGAGGGATTGGCCGTGCTAATTCTAGTCGTTGGGATACGTCCTTGGAGTGGTTTCTTCCTTGTTAAATCCTTCTCCTCCATTGTTTTTTTCATACAGTGCATGCATCACTGTAGGGATGATTATATATGATAGGGACAGTTCATGTGTGGTATTACGGGGGATGTGTGGTGTATGATACTCCTCTTTGGTAGATCTCGTATTGTTTCTAGTTTATGTGAACTATGAATGTTGTCAGTAGTACTGCTGCGAGTGCAATTATTTGTTGCTACAAATGTGTTGAAATTTCCCTTTTGGTTTCAGCATCCCAAGATTAGTCTAGTCAGGTTTTTCTTGCGAGGAGATTAGTATAGTCGTTGAAAGACTGAAACCTCACAATTTTCAGATGTTTTACGCACAGCTGCAAAACCTCTACCTGCTGTTGAAGTTTGTGAACCTACATGTATAGCTTGTGGATTCAATTTGATCAGAAAAGAAAAATCATGTATTTCTAGCACATACACTATTCGCTATACAAGTCCATGATTTTGTTTTATCGTGCAGCTCATGCTAAAACACATCATGAAATTTTACAGAAATGTAGTACTCCCTCCGGTCCAAAAGTAAGCTGCATACATCCTTATATATACGCATACGTTTTAAACTTCAAAGTATGGATGTTGATTTTTTTTTTCCTCCCAAAAACCAGTCTCCTGCATGGAACCCGGGAGCAAGAAATCCGTACCCCCTCTTTGAGTCTTGACTGCCCTTGAATCAGCTGTATAATAGTGGAATCCAAAAAGAAGAAAAAAACACGAGCACAAGCACCCTTTGCGGCCGCGCAATAATAAGAGCATCTCCAGCTGCGCCCCCAACATGGCCCCCAGACGATTTTTTCGCGCCGACGCCGAAAAAATAGCCTAATCGCGCCCCCAGGAGCCTGTTTTTCGCCGGCTTGGACCGAGATAGCGCCGGCGGATCCAGGCCGAACCCGGCGCGTTGGGGGAGCGCGGGGGAGCCGGGGCGAGCGGTTTTAGCGCGAAAGAGTCACGGGCCAGCCGAGTCAGTGACACGCGCCTCGTCGTCATCAGAACGCCTCGGTTTCCTGGCTACTCTTCGAGGCGAACATCCCGGCGTCAACGGACATGCGCGCCGGGCCGACGGGGTGGACGCCCAGCAACGGGGGTGTGCCCATTCCCCCGGTGCCCGACGTCGAGGCACGCCCCGCCTTCTTCGCCGCCGAGGTCGACCGCGTGCGAGCCTCCCTGACAGAGGAGCAGTGCGTCCTCCCCCATTATGCCGCCGACAACCATGCGTCGTTGGCGGCGTACTTCCAGCACCGCCAGGAGCAGAGGCTGGCGTCCACCAACGGGGCGCCGGTGGTGGGCGGCGTCAAGAACAGCGAGGGGCGCCGCATATGGTGGGGCGCCCCCGGCTGCACGCTCCAGGACATGCTGGAGTACCTCGAGGGCGGCAACGACCCGCCGCTGGCATACCCTGCCACGGCGGCCGCCCCGGTCCACCGCCGGAGCGCCGGGCAATGGATGACCAGGAGGTTCGTCTCCTCCTCTCACTCCTCCTCCCGCTCCTCTTCCCATTCCTCCGGCTCGCCGGCGGTGTTCGGCGTCAAGGCCGAGCTCGCGGCGGAGATGCCGCTCGGTCGACGCACTCGCAGCGCCGGCATTGTCATAAATGAGGGCGGCCGGCGCGCCTCCTCCTCGGCTCCTCCGCGGCCGTGAAGACGGAGCACGGCGTCGAGGAGCTCGACGATGCGGCGGCCCTGAAATGGCGCGCGATGACTGGGTGCACGTGGAGATGGAGCGCCAGCGGCGCACCCTAGAGCAGTTCGAACATCGGCGCCGGGGCCGTGACGAGGGAGGCGTCGTCGTCCTCGACGACATCGACGACAACGACGCGCCGCCACCACCCCCGGTCCGCCATGGCGACGCCGGGCAGGGGTCTAGCAGGGGCGGCCGCGTCAAAGAGGAGAAGGCCGCCGACGATGACGGCGAGGATGGCGGTGACTTCGCCGCGCTCAGCGACTTCTTCAGCCCGTAGTTGTAGTTCCGGTCTTAATTTTAATAACTTTGCTATGTAAAATGTCGAACACGTCTAATATATGCCCAGTTTGTCGAATTTTAGCCAAACTTTGCTGAATACTCTTTTTTTTACATAAACGGCGTCTAGGGGCGGTCCTAGGGTCGGCGGCTGGGAACCCACTCGCCCTCAGGCTGATTTTTTGCGCCGGCTCGCCCCAGGCGACGATTTTACGCGCCCCTGAGGGCCAACGGCTGGAGATGCTCTAAGAGCCAAAAGGTGAAGATGCGCAATCGCAAAGCAGCACCAGTAGACTGAGACTTGCATTCGGCATGGAGAATATACCCGGCCGCCGTGCCAAGGAATTTATACCAAGCGACGAAGCCAACATGCACGATCGTTGAGCAGACGTCCCGGTCCTGCTTTCGGCGGGATCACCGTTGTCCTGCTCCAGACTCGCGACATCCTCAACGACGAGTGCGCGTGCGCCTCCACATCCACATGGCGGAGGGAGGGGCGGCCGTCGGCATCGATCACGGCAGGCACCACCTATTTTCCGGTTGGAAAAGGCAGGGAGGATCCACGGACGGACGGATCGGGGGCGCCTTCCCTCGCTTTCCCGGCCTCACGAGCGCGCGCACTGGCCGCACCATCGGACGCTGGAATTTTGGCACGCCTCACGATCACGGGCGCCCGCTGACTTCTCTCCGGCGCTCGTCGTCGCCCTGCCACCGCACACCACAGGGAAGTATCAATCGAACCAAGCCAAACCAAACCAAATGACATTCGCCTCGGCCTCGCCTCCCGGGTCGGTCCGAGCGAGCTTTCACCTGGCCTGGCGTCCGTGCTACTAGTACAACCGGTAGAAAGATCAAGGCAGGGAGGTCGCCACCACGCCACGCCATGCCTCCTCAGGGAGGTTTCCACGAGTCGGCCATCATCACAGCTTTGCTCGACAAAACCATCACATGCTGCCAATGCGTTCCTATATAGAGTATCAAGAACTAAAACATGCTCCCTACGTTCCTAGATACAAGCCTTTCTTAGAGACTTCAATATAAACCACATACACCCTCGCAAAAAAATAATTATAAGCCACGTACGGATGTATACAAGCATATTTTAGAGCGTAAATTCATTCATTTTGCTCCCTATGTGGTCCATATTATAGAATCTCTAAAACAACTTATATTTAGGAACGGAGGGAGTACCACAAAGTTGAGTCATTTTTGAGTCACTTATTTTGGGACGGAGGGAGTACATTATAGAGCACCTGCTTGTCCGCTTGAGAATGAGAATAATTCGGCTCTGCCCTGCCGGAACTGCCAATTGGGTTGGGGTGTTTGTTAGGGTCCATTGCTGTTACGTGATGCGGCATCGGTTATGCGGTTAGCATGTGCTGGATTTGTTCTAACGACACAACAGGGGAGGGAATGATTGGCTTGGCTGCTTATGATGATGATGCAATCAGAGTTCGTTGCGCCGGCCTCTGTATTCGGTAATGTTGGGTCGGGATGTAATAATGCTATTTAAGCAGTGAGCTGTATGCATGGCAACAAACGTCTCTGATTGCTTCTCGTTCAACTGTATTCTCGTTATGCACCCCTCCGCTCTAACTTGGGCAAGAGTGATCTAACCTGATTCTTACCAAATATTCGCATGTTTATTCTGGAAGATATAACTTTTTTTTCCTTTTCCTTTCAGAGCTCTTGTGATGTAAGCAATTTCTGATAGCAGGCACTCCCTCCATCCGAGAAAGCTTGGCCAGGATCGATGAATGGATGGAGTAAAAGCCAGGATCGATGAATTGTGTGTTAAATTTTACTCCCTCCGTCCCAAAATTCTTGTCTTGGATTTGTTTAGATACGGATGTACCTAATACTAAAACGTGACTTGATACATCCGTATTTAGACAAATCTAAGACAAGAATTTTAGGACGGAGGGAGTATGATAGAAAGGTTTAATAGAAATAGCAGAATCTGAATATTATTATTAATATTCTGGCCTCCTTTCTGTTAGTCCCTCCGTAAAGAAATATAAGAGCGTTTAGATCACTAACAGAAATATAAGAGCTTTTCTATGATCGTTACTGAAATTGTTAGGACACCAGCAGATCCAGACAGTAAGCAATTTATAGGGACAAAGGCATGATGAGCATATTATGGTTGCACCACTGGTTAACAGGGCCTTCTTTTCTATGTAATTAAATACCAGCCCAAATCAAAACTCTGATACTCTAGTCTCTACTGCCAGGTGCAACAAGATGATACATTAAGCAATTCCCTGCCATCTGCTAGAGCATAGGGTTTATTTATCAATAATTCAAGACAGGGGAGCATTAGATATTGGTATTTCACTTGAAAAGGGACCTGAGGTGGAAACCTCAAAACTGAAACTTAAGGCAAGAACTTGATCCTACATAATATAAAATTGCAACACAAGTAGCACAGCTGATTTTATATCTAATCTACCAAGTGCAATCTTCGTTTTTATATTTGATTCAACCAAGAAGGAGGCAAGACACCCAGCTAAAGGTCAAATGAAGACCAGGAAATTACAACTTACAACTATGCGACATTACTAAAAGAACATTCCTATATGAACATGCTGCTACACAAAATTACAACAACACTTTAACAAATGAACAAGATCGCCAACTGAGGAAGAAACACCAAGACTTTTGACAACGTCAATATGATCCTTGATTCTGTTTCAGATTACCTCTAGTAGAAGAAATCATCACCAACTACACCCTTAAGTCTCAGGAGAGTGAAACAAAATACATACCCGACTGCCTGCACTGGCTTCACCGAAGAATTAAAGAATGCTCGGCAACAACACCCAACCAAGTGATACAGCTACTGCAAGCTTCAAGCAATCTCTCATCCATGGGATCTCCTCCTATTATGCGGCGGAGGTGGAGACCCCTCGAAGAAATCCGTCACGGATATCTCAAGGTCCTCAACTGTGTATTTGATGTACAACTCTGGATGCCTCCCGTTCTCAATATGATGCCGGAATCGACCAAGGAAGGACCGGTATGCTGGGAGCAGCTTCTCTGCTATTGAGATCCTAAGCTCTTCTTTCAGCTGTGTGTCAGGTACATACCACCCAGACTGAGCCCTATGTGCCTCCTCGAACGCAGCATTGAAAGACTTGAAGCGCTCCCGAAGTGCTGATTTGGATATTCCTGATGAAAAGCCACCGCTGACATGGAGACCCTCGTCTCTTAGACAATTCAGGATCTTAAGCCATGCACTGCGCTGGTAAGCTGTGGCTGCCAACCGGAACTTACCTGTGAGCCGCTTTAGGTACACATCGCCAATGAGTCCCCGGAGCTCAGGCGAATCCTTTACCTTGTGCACGATATAGTGCACATTGTTCATTAGGAACAAGTGAGAGAGTGCCGGGTCCTTGTAGAGTGATGCCTTGCCTTCAAGGTTGTGTTCAAGAACCACAATAGTCCAGATAAGATGAGCAGAAAGTGGTAACTGGCTGTCAGGATCAGGAAGGTCCAGATCAGGAAATGATGGTGTGAGCTCATTGCCATCGGCAGGAACACGCGAGCTAGCTGATGGCCGTGACACGATCAGCTCAGAAAGTGTCGTCTTGTAGTCGGAAATGAGGACAATGTAATTCATCACATAGCGAGTGAGGGGATGGATGGTGCCGCCGGGCACTGGAGTCTTGGAGGGGTCACGGAGAACGGCGTTCTCAAACTCAGAGAGTACCCCACGGACAGCATCAGCCAGACGCGCCCTGATCTCGGTAGTCTGCACATATATGGGTTCCCCGGCCTTGGAGGCGGCGAAGATATCGGAGACATCAGGCAGCAGATCGACCAGTGCATCGTGCAGATCAATGATCTTGAAGAGCTTCTCTGGCGAGCGGCGGCCGATGCTGATGGCCTCGGCAAAGCCAAAGAGCTGCAGCGCGGCGCCCTTGACGGTTTCGACGAAGGGGGCGGCGGACGTCGTGGTGGGAGCGGGGGTGGCGATGGTGGGGTTGGAGAGGGGAAGGTCGTGGAAGATGAGGAAGCAAAGGCGGCGCTCGCTGGCGAAAACGCCGCGGACGGCGGCGCGGGCTGCGCGGATCCAGCGGCGGATCTTGACCTCGAGGGCGTCCCACTCGAGCCGCTGGACGTCGCCGATGGTGAGCTTCTCGACGCCGAGGCGGCGCAGGGCGGAGTCGACGGCCGGCTTGCGGACGGAGGCGTAGACCTGGACGCACTCGCGGTCGTAGCCGGCGGCGGCCATGCGGGAGGCGATGGCGTTGAGGTCGGTGACGGCTTCGGGCGGGAGGAGGTCGATCTCGCGGATGCTGCGCATGGAGCGGTAGCTGCTGCGGCGGCCGACGGAGGACTCGACGGACTCGTCGTCCACCGGCGGCGCGTCGCCGACGTCGGAGAAGCTGGAGCGGTCGCTGCACATGGAGAGGGAGCTGAGGTCGGCGAGCACCTCGATCTCGAGGTCGACCGCGCGCGACGCCAGCACGTGGCGGAACTCGTCCTCGAGCCGCGCCATGGCGACCTGGACGGCGCCGGAGGCCCCCGCCGAGGAGGTGCGGCGCGGGCTGCCGGGGGACGGCGGCGCGAGGCGGCGGAGGTCGTCCACCGCCTGGAGGAAGCGCTCGGCCTCCGCCCGGTCCCCGCCGCCGTCGAACAGCATCTGGTCCTCCCCGCCGCCCCCGCCCCCGCCGCCCGCCGGCGCGGACGCCGTGGAGTCCCACCGCCGCACCACCCTCTCCGCCCTCTCCAGCTCCGCCGCGGCGGATCCGTCCATGCTTCGCCCCCTCCGGTCCTCTTCTCCGCAGCACACGGCAGCACCCCCTGCCAGCCGCGCGATAAACCGATACCAATAGACGGGAGGGAGGGAGGCACAGCTCCGGCTTGAGTCGGGGAGGCGGAGCCGGCTTCGTGGAGCGGCGGGAAGCAAACCACCGGCGGCGATGAGGCTGCTGCCTTGGCTCTGCGCTGTGCTCTGATGCTCTCTGCTCTCGTCTCTGGTTAGTCCAGCGAGGGGAGACCGGCCGATTTCTCGCTCTGCTTTGCTTTGGTCGTTCGGGCTCCCTCCCCTCGCGATAATTATTGCGCGGATTAGCCCAAGGCGAATCAGATTTTCTTTTTCTTCCTCCATTCCAAAACAAAGCCTTGATGGACGATGACGAAATGAGCTGATTGCCGGGCCCACCTGCCAGAGGCGCATCGAACATGGGAGAGCGATCTACGAGTGCCCCACCAGCCGGTCGGCATTCGGCTGATGCACTTTTTCTTTTCTTCTAAAGATAAAGGAAACTTTCAATTTATTCCCCCAAGACAGTGCAAATATCATTCGAAGTAACAAAAGTCCATGTCCATAGGCTACCTAGTGACGATTCGAAATAGGCTTTCGCTCCGCTATGTTAATATAGCAACGACCCAACACAACAGCTTAAGCAATGTTGTGGCAAACAACCCAAACACGCCAAAAAAGGACAAGAGAAAAATAAGAGAAATAATGCCAACATCGCCGGATCTACGAAAGCGATGGGATCCTGCAACCGTTGCGCCCAACGGAGACTTCCACCATGCTTCAATGCCACAGAATTGCCTTGTATCAAGCAACACCTTCAAGAAGGATTGTGATGATGAAGACGTTGTTGCTCGGATGAATCCTAGCATTTCTCCCGGTACACGGAGGGGAGTGGGGGAAAGGTCCACACGACACCCTTCAAGAGGATGGCGGCACCCACATGCGGCACCGTGTTGGTGCCGGTGAGACCCGACAGAGATTTCTCCCGACCCCTCGCACCCACAACTCAGGACCAACCGTCTGCTCCACCACCTTCGCCGCCCACCAACATGCGCCAACACAGTCAAGAGAACCTCACCGCCGTCTCACCACGGTAAACGTTGTGAGGCGGGTCGGACCAAAATGAATCACCCGTAGATAGGGGCCTGCAGTACCATAGCCACGTGGGAGGGAAGAACCTCCACCGGCTCAGGCGGTAGCAGACCGGATGCAGTAGCGGGAGCACACCTGGCCAATTGCTCGTTCGGGACTAGATTGGGCCTATGAAGCTCCTGCCGCCGTGCTGCAGCAGACGCTACACAGTAACCGCCGCCCCCATCGTGAGGTGCTCACCGGACCAGCCAGAGATGACCCGTCGCAGCCCTAGCCGGCCCATCCTGACCCAGATCGGGCCCAAAGGGGCTCAGATCTGGGCTTGCAGAGCGCCGCCGGTCCCTGCCCACCCGAAGCCACCATCGTCGCCTCGTCGCCATCCAGGCCCGCTCTCCCAAGTCATGGGCCTGCGTCGGGGAAGGGAAGGGGCCGCCACCGCCAGCCACACCATGGCGCTGCGTGGGCAACGCCCGATCGCGCCCACCGGTGGCAGCGGCAAGAGGGAGGGGCGCAAGGAGCTCGGAGAGTGCTACTTGTGAGCTGCGTTAGGATTTCCCGAAGAGGAGGGGATGGTGTAGTACAGTAGAGATAAGTATTTCCCTCGGCTAGAAACCAAGGTTATCAATCCAGTAGGAGAACCACGCAACACCTCGTTAGCAGCACCTACACACAAAATAATAAATCATTGCACCCGTTGTCAATCCCTTGACGGTTACTTGCAAGGATCAAATCTCGTAGTGATAGATAGATAAATAAAACACAAAATAAAATAACATAAATAAAAGTGTAGCAATATAATTTTGGATTTTGATATATGATATATGATTTAAATAGACCCCGGGGCCATAGTTTTCACTAAACGCTTCTCTTTCGAAAATAACGTATGACAGGTAAACAAATTACAGATGGGAAATTGATAGAAAAGCGAATAATCATGATGATATCTAAGGCAATGATCATGTATATAGGAATCACATCCGATACAAGTAAACCGACTCCTGCGTGCATCTACTGCTATTTACTCTACACATCAACCGCTATCCAACATGCATCTAGAGTATTAAGTTCATAAAGAACGGAATAACGCCTTAAGCAAGATGACATGATGTAGACAAAGTAAACTCACGCATGAATAAAACCCATTTATGTATCCTTAATGGCAACGATGCAAATACGTGTCATGTCCCTTTCTGTCGCTTGGATTGAGCACCGTAAGATCGAACCCATCACAAATCACCTCTCTCATTGCAAGAAAAATCAATCTAGTTAGTCAAACCAAATCAATAGATCGGAGAGAAATAATAATCATGCATAAAAGAGTTCAGAGAAGACTCAAATAATATTCATAAATAATCTGATCATAAACTCAAAATTCATCGGATCCCAACAAACAAACCGCAAAAAGTGATTATATCGAGTAGAACTCCAAGAACATCGAGGAGAACATTGTATTGAAGATCAAAGAGAGAGAAGAAACCATCTAACTACTAACTATGGACCCGTAGTCAGCGGTAAACTACTCACGCTTCATCGAAGGGGTAGCAAGGTTGATGTAGTTCCCCTTCGTGGTTGATTCCCCCTCCGGTAGAGTGCCAAAAAAGGCCCCCAAGTGGGATCTCTCGAGAATAGAAGCTCGCGGCAATAGAAAAAGGGTTTCCGGTAGCTCTCTGATGGTTTCCAGATTTTAGAGAATTTATAGAGGCGGAATTAGGTCAAAAGGCTGAACATGGGCCCCTACAAGCCACCAGGGTGCACCTACCCCACTGGGCGCGCCCTGGTGCCCTGTGGGCACCTCCTTCATCTCCTGGTCTCCTCCCGAACCTTCCAAGGTCTCTTTTGTCCAGAAAAAAATCTCCAAATAGTTTCATGGCAATTGGACTTCATTTGGTATTGATATTCCGGAAAACCGAAAAGAGGCAAAAAACAGCAACTGGGTCTGGGCACTAAGTTAATAGGTTAGTCCCAAAAAAAGATACATAATTGCTTTTAATTGCATATAAAACTTCAAAGGTTGATACTATAATAGCATGGAACAATCAAAAAATATAGATACGTTGGAGACATATCAGAGAGGTGGGGGAGAGGGAGGCCACTCTAGTCGCCTCGCTCGGGGAGGCGATGCGGGGGTACGCACGGGGGGAGGGGGGGTCTCTGTGCGGAGGCTACCTAGTGATGACTACAAACACTAGAGCAATCTGAAGGTGTGTTGTTGTCCATCATTGAAGTTGGATGAAAGTGCAACTATCCCTAGGTGGTTTTGGTAATTCCTAACAACATATAGCTCATTGGGCTAATACTATTCCAAGACAAATATTTCAGGAAAAGCTCAATGAATGGCATGGCATGGATGAGGAAAGTGGATCCCTCAAAATACTAAGGATAAAAGGATTGGCTCAAGCTCAAAAGCTCAAGACTCTACATTTTATATTTTAGTGATCCAAGATCACATTGAGTCTATAGGAAAAGCCAATACTATCAAGGACGGATGAGGTGTTGCTTAATGAGTTTCTTGCTCCACAGTGCATAGTGATATGCTCCAAAAACCCTCAACTACTTTCTCATATCCACATATGACCCAAACCAAAAGTCAAACTCGACCCCACCGATTCTTTCTATCCGGCACCACCGAGTTCAGATGTCATAGCCACTGCCACAAACCCTAGGCAAATCGGTCTCATCGATAGGGATCTCGGTCTCACCGAGATGGGATTGTAATCTCTCTATTTCCCTTCGTAACGTTTCGGTCTAACCGAAGTGAGCGATCGGTCCCACCGAGATTGCAATGTAAACTCTCCGTTTCCTTTTTGTAACATTTTGGTCTCACCGAAATGAGCGAATCGGTCCCACCGAGTTTACCTGACCAACTCTCTGGTTAGCTTATTACCAAAATCGGTCTCACTGAGTTTGTGTAATCGGTCTCACCGAGATTACGTTATGCCCTAACCCTAACCATATCGGTCCTACCGAGTTGCATGTCGGTCCCACCGAAAATCCTAATGGTCACTAGGTTTACTAAATCGGTCCGACCGAGTTTGTTGATTTGGTCCCACCGAGATTGGTAAATTGTGTGTAACGGTTAGATTTTGTGTGGAGGCTATATATACCCCTCCACCTCCTCTTCATTCATAGAGAGAGCCATCAGAACAAACCTACACTTCCAACTTACCATTTCTGAGAGAGAACCACCTACTCATGTGTTAAGGCCAAGATATTCCATTCTTACCATATGAATCTTGATCTCTAGCCTTCCCCAAGTTGCTTTCCACTCAAAACTTATTTCCACCAAATCCAAATCCTGTGAGAGAGAGTTGAGTGTTGGGGAGACTATCATTTGAAGCACAAGAGCAAGGAGTTCATCATCAACGCACCATCTGTTACTTCTTGGAGAGTGGTGTCTCCTAGATTGGCTAGGTGTCACTTGGGAGCCTCCGACAAGATTGTGGAGTTGAACCAAAGAGTTTGTAAGGGCAAGGAGATCGCCTACTTCGTGAAGATCTACCGCTAGTGAGGCAAGTCCTTCGTGGGCGACGACCATGGTGGGATAAACAAGGTTGCTTCTTCGTGGACCCTTCTTGGGTGGAGCCTCCGTGGACTCACGCAGCCGTTACCCTTCGTGGGTTGAAATCTCCATCAACATGGATGTACGATAGCACCACCTATCGGAACCACGACAAAAACATCCGTGTCTCCAATTGCGTTTGAATCCTCCAAACCCTTCCCTTTACATTCTTGCAAGTTGCATGCTTTACTTCCCGCTGCCCATATACTCTTTGCATGCTTGCTTGAATTGTGTGAAGATTGCTTGACTTGTGCTAAGATAGTTAAAAACTGCCAAAGACTAAAATTGGGAAAGGGTTAAGTTTTTAATTGGTCAAGTAGTCTAATCACCCCCTCTAGACATACTTCAAGATCCTACAAGTGGTATCAGAGCTTTGGTCTCCATTTGCTTTGATTTCCATAGCTTTTGGTGGTCATAGCATTGGTTTCACAACCTAGGAGAGTATGGCGTCTAGCGAGGGAAATTATCACCATAGAGGTCCTTACTTTGATGGTACTAATTTTGCTAGTTGGAAGCATAAGATGAAAATGCATATTCTCGGACATAACCCCGCCGTTTGGGCTATTGTGTGTGTTGGCTTGCAAGGTGAATTCTTTGATGGGAGAGAACCAAACCATGAAGCTAGCGCGGATGAGTTGAAGATGTTGCAATACAACGCTCAAGCTTGTGATATCCTCTTCAACGGACTGTGCCCCGAAGAATTCAACAAAATCAGTCGTCTTGAGGATGCAAAGGAAATTTGGGATACTTTGATTGATATGCATGAAGGTACCGACTCCATCAAGGAATCCAAATTGGATGTGCTCCAAAGTCAACTTGACAAGTTCAAAATGAAGGATGGTGAAGGTGTCGCTGAAATGTACTCTAGGCTTGCTCTTATCATAAATGAGATTGCGGGCTTAGGAAGTGAAGAGATGACCGACAGATTCATCATCAAGAAGATCCTAATAGCATTGGATGGGAAATATGATACCGTGTGCACATTGATCCAAATGATGCCAAACTACAAGAATCTCAAGCCAACAGAAGTCATTGGAAGAATTGTTGCTCATGAGATGTCACTCAAGGATAAGGAGGAACTTCACAACAAGTCAAGTGGTGCTTACAAAGCCTCATGTGAAGCCCCCACATCATCAAGTGAGAAACAAACCTTCAATGAAGAATTGAGCTTAATGGTGAAGAACTTCAACAAATTCTACAAGAGTAGAAGCAAAGAGAGAAGCTCTAAGTCAAGGTCCTACAATGACAAAAGATCTTCCAGTCGAGAGCGCAATTGCTACAATTGTTGGAGACCCGAACACTATTCCAATGAGTGTATGGCACCCTACAAAAGAAGAGAAGATTCTCCCAAGAGAAGAAGTAGAAGAGAAGAATCACCGCCAAGAGAGAGGAGGAGTAGAGATGATCGTTATGAACGAAGAACATCACGGAGAAGCAAGGATTCGGAAAGGAAGGACAAGTCATCAAGGAGCTACACAAAATGAAGACATCAAGCTCATGTTGGTGAATGGGTATCCGGTTCCGACTCTGAACATCACTCCGAGAGAAGTTATCACTCTGACTCCGAACATACTCAATATGAAGGTGTTGCCGGTCTAGCACTTGTGTCAACCAACTCCTACGACATATTTTGTTCACCAAATGAAGGACTTGGAAGATGCTTCATGGCTAAAGGCCCTAAGGTAACACACCCCAAGTATGTTGATTTCAATAGTGATGAAGATGACTTGTTAGGTGATGATGATTTACTTGTTGACAACTCTAGTGATGAATACTATGATGAAACATCAATTAATCATGCTAATAAAGATAAAACGAATGACAATGATAAGGAGAAGATTGAGTTTCTAACGAAAGAACTAAACACTCTTAAGTTAGCTCAAGAAACTATCTTAGAAGATCATCGAGAACTTTTAAGGGCTCATGATAAGTTACGCTTTGAAAAGCTCAACCTTGAGCAAGAGCATGAGTTCTTAAAGGCAATCAATGATGACCTCCGTAAGAAAAGTTCTTCTTACATTGCCAAGCGTTTACTCTTATCTACTTACATGCCTCAAGTCAAGTCCATTAACAAAAACAAGAAAGATTCTTCCTCTAGTAGTAACAATCATCATGTTAAATCCAATATTGTTGCTTCTAGTAGTTCTGTTGATTCCACTAATGATTCTCTTAGCCAAGTTACACTTGAGCAAGAAAATAGCTTATTGAAGGGAATTATAGAGAAAGGTGTTTACAAGAGCCTTGCCGGGAGTAAGCAATTCGAGGAAATTGTACGCAAGCAAGGAAGGAACCGGAAGAACCAAGGTGTTGGTTTTGAACGAAAGTTCAATGCCAATGGAGTTGAGTGGGAAGAAGATCAATATCCCAAGACGAAGTTTGTTCCTCAACAAGAGAAGTATTATCCTACTTCCTTCAAGGGAACACAAGCTCAAGATGATCTTCCACCACAAGACCACAAGCAAAAAGGCAAGGATAAGCTTCAAGAGGAGATTGATGCATTTGAAGAAGCTCCTAAGGCCTTGGTAAAGTGGGTTCCCAAGACTACGTCAAGTTATACTTCATCAGGTACGACTACAACTCCAAGGATTCCCATCAAGATGATGTGGATCCCGAAGAAGAAGAACTAGAGAGTTCTTGAGGGTGACTCCGCCAACATTCTTCACTCATATCATTATGGCAAGGACAAGTGCAATCAACTTCCACATCTTGCACAAGTTCAAGGAGTCACAAACCCTCTTGTTGGTAAGACAAGGGACAAGGTAACCTAATGCTTTCATGGACATCATCTTGTGTATGCATCAATCTATGTCTATGGATATCCTTGTTTGTTCCTTGTGGGACTAACCCGTGTAGGTATTGAAAGTGCAACTCACTCCAAAGGATTGCTCCAAATGATCTTCATCAACATTGAGCATCCACATCTTCAACACCTACATGAAGTCATCATCGACAAAACCCAAGGTTAGTTCAACCCTTTAAGGGGGGGTCTCACATCTAGGGGGAGCTTAACTCTAAAATTGAGTCAAAGCAACTCTAATGGTGTGAACAGATCAATGCATTATGTAAAAGTGGTAACCCCACTTGAGCTTAAACGATGAGTATGACCTATGATCAAATGTTCTCATTTGACTCCTAAGTCAATATACTCATATATAGATGACCTAGTCATCGCCAATTGTTTGGTAGATGCTAGAATTGGTTGTGCATGCTTTGCCACATATTTCATTTGCCATTTTATTGTGTGGGCATGTTGGTTGCATATTTAACTCATTCAAGGACATCCACTTGTTGCTTTGATTGATTGGTTACTTTTTCTTTTGCCAAGTGGGTGAACAAGAATGCCTAAGAAACTTCTCCAGCTATCTATGCTTTTTTGTCTCAAACTCTATTCATGCTACATCACAAAATTTAATCAAGTCAGATTCGAACCACTCTATGTGAGGAGCACTCGGAGTCCCCGATTCGTCATGGACTCAAACTTCCAAAACTTCTTTGTGCGTTTCGGTCTGACCGATTCTTCCATTTCGGTCATACCGAGATCACTAAGTCGATCTAGGTTTTCAATCTCGGTGCAACCGTTTTGAACTTTTCGGTCTCACCGAGTTGTTGTAACTATCAACAGTTATGCATCTCGGTGCCACCGAGTTGTTCCACTCGGTCACACCGACAGGGTCGGGCTATATATACTCACGGGCAAAATTTGGAAAACTTTCTCCAAACCCCTTCGCCCGCGCATAGCTCGCTTTGCCTCCAAGGTCTACGGATCGTCGACTTCGTCGCCAGCCGCCTCTTGTCGCTGGTCTCCGCCGCCGTCAACAGAATTCAACCCGCCATTGCCGCCGTAGCGAGTTCATCGCCAAGCTAGGGTATGGACTCGATCACAGTGCTATCCCGTATGATTCCTAGCACATTGTGTTCATCATGACTCTTTCCATGATTGAAACGATTCTATCCACTCAAAACAATCCTTAGATTAGATGTGATTTGGAAATTTAGGGTTAGGTTTCCGCCGAAACCATCTCGGACCCACCGAGTTGTAGAACTCAGTTCCACCGATTCGGCTAAGGCCATTGCACAAGTGATTCTCGGTCTGACCGAGAATTACAAATCGGTGTGACTGAGTTCAGGACTCTGTGAAACCCTAGCAGTCTCGGTGCCACCAAAATGTGACTCGGTCTGACCGAGTTCACTAGTTTAGGTTCCAAAAGCTGCTTCGGTATCACTGAGTTTACAAATCGGTTGATCCGAAATGCTTTCTGTGGAAAACTAAAACTAAGTTTTTGAAACATTCTTTTGCAAAAACCTCTGTATTTTGTGATGCTCATCCATTCTATCTCATCTATAACTATTCACAGGGTCAGCAGTCAGTGTTTGCAGTATGTCAGACCAAAGTGACAGCCAGAATTAGCCAGAAGAGCAGATTCACATGAGTGAGGGCACTAGTCCCTCTAGCAGCTTAGATGATGGCAGCAGGAGCACCCCAAGCAACTTGCCCAAAGCTGCCACCAGGGCCAGAAAGAAGAGAACCTCAGACTCTGAGGATGAAGACTATGTGGCAGTTGGGGATGAGGCCACTCCTAAGAAGAAAGTGCTCAGAAAGGAGTATGGCACAACTACAACCACTAAGCCTGGTATGAAGATCAAGGTGCTTGCAAAGAGGACTCCCATGTCCAAAGCCAGAGCCTCTACTCAAGTCCAAGAGACATCTGATCCCAAAGAGGCTGCTGCAGAAGGGAAGAAGAGGAAGGAAAGGGTCAAGAAGACCATAGCCAGAGTTGTTGGACAACCTTCCATGATGGAAGAGGAGGAAGAAGAAGAGGTTGTTGCACAAGCACCCAAGGCTCAAAAGCTTATGGGTGATGCTATAAGGTCAGGGGTTGCATCATCAAAGCCCAAAGAAGCACCCAAAGCTGCCTCCAAGCCCAAGATTGCACCTAAGAGGAATACCAGGAGCATACCAGCTGCTGAGAAGAAAAAGGCCCCAGTGCCTGAAGTTGCTGCTGAAGAAGAAGTTCAAGGTCATGAGCCTCATAGTTAAGACTATCAAGAGGACAGGAGTAGACCAGAAGAGAAGCTGTGGGTATGCCCCACAAATCCAGGAGCTGATTAACTTGAAGATGGGCACAGGCACATACCAGTTGGATAAGGAACACTTTGCTATCTATCCAGATTTTGAGGACAACGAAGTAGTGATGAATGAGGATGAACCATCTTTAGTGCAAGCACAGGAGAAGATGGAGAAGGCAAGGACAGAGAAGGCTACCAAGATGCCAACAATGGAAGAGGCATCTCAGTACTTTTTGAAGAGCAAACAAGATCAACTAGGCTACTTGATTGCATCCACTCTGAGGATTGAGAAAGGGCTGGCCACCTTGACTCAAAACCAGGAGAGCCTGGAGAGGATCATGGAGCAGAAGTTCTATGACTTGGACGTGAAAGTAATTGAGATCCAGCCTGTTGTTGAGCAGCTTCAGGATGATACGCAGGAGAGGAAGGGCAAGACAACCACAGATGCATTTGCGGGAGTGCCTAGAGCTTAGAGATCACCTGTAGTGCCAGTGATAGACACGAGAGCCACTTCATCTGCACCACCTACAGGTCCTACAGCTCCAGTGCAACCAGCTTTAGCACCTACACCTCCAGCTCCATCCACATCGACTGAAGCTTTCGTCCTTGGCGTCATCTCTACACCACCACACCAAGACCAAGCCTGAGAGACGATCTAGCACTATGCATTTTCTATGAACTTTTTGGTAACTTGTTGCCAAAGGGGGAGAAAAATGTATAGATCATAGGATTCGAGAGAGAGAGTTTGCTTTTGTTCTCTCTTGTTTTGGTGGTTGGACTTCATTTGTTTTTGCTTGCTTGAGATATAACGTTATTGCATGTGTGATACATTGATGATCATGTGTTTGATCATAAGCTACACTTATGCTTGTTGGATGACATTATCCCATTTATCTCTATATGATCATTCACTTTGCTTGGTGATGAGTACATGTATTCAATCTTTATTATTTTGAGTGCTCCACCAAGATGTACGTGACATGGAAGAGTAACCCATGAACCTAACTCCTTGTGCATTTGCAGTCCAAAGCAAATCTTAAATTATGCACAAATTTAGGGGGAGCTCTTGCTTGCCACATACTTCTCAAAGCAACAATGTTTTTCAATCTTATTATCATTTAACGAAGCTTTGATCTATATGTTGTCATCAATTACCAAAAAGGGGGAGATTGAAAGTGCAACTATCCCTAGGTGGTTTTGGTAATTCCTAACAACATATAGCTCATTGGGCTAATACTATTCCAAGACAAGTATTTCAGGAAAAGCTCAATGAATGGCATGGCATGGATGAGGAAAGTGGATCCCTCAAAATACTAAGGATTAAAGGATTGGCTCAAGCTCAAAAGCTCAAGACTCTACATTTTATATTTTAGTGATCCAAGATCACATTGAGTCTATAGGAAAAGCCAATACTATCAAGGAGGGATGAGGTGTTGCTTAATGAGTTTCTTGCTCGACAGTGCTTAGTGATATGCTCATAAAACCCTCAACTACTTTCTCATATCCACATATGACCCAAAACAAAAGTCAAACTCGGCCCCACCGATTCTTTCTATCCGGCGCCATCGAGTTCAGATGTCATAGCCACTGCCACAAACCCTAGGCAAATCGGTCTCACTGATAGGGATCTCGGTCTCACCGAGATGGGATTGTAATCTCTCTGTCCCTTCGTAACGTTTCGGTCTAACCGAAGTGAGCGATCGGTCCCACCGAGATTGCAATGTAAACTCTCCGTTTCCTTTTTGTAACATTTCGGTCTCACCAAACTGAGCGAATCGGTCCCACCGAGTTTAACTGACCAACTCTCTGGTTAGCTTATTACCAAAATCGGTCTCACTAAGTTTGTGTAATCGGTCTCACCGAGATTACGTTATGCCCTAACCCTAACCATATCGGTCCTACCGAGTTGCATGTCGGTCCCACCAAAAACCCTAATGGTCACTAGGTTTACTAAATCGGTCCGACTGAGTTTGTTGATTTGGTCCCACCGAGATTGGTAAATTGTGTGTAACGGTTAGATTTTGTGTGGAGGCTATATATACCCCTCCACCTCCTCTTCATTCGTAGAGAGAGCCATCAAAACAAACCTACACTTCCAACTTACCATTTCTGAGAGAGAACCACCTACTCATGTGTTGAGGCCAAGATATTCCATTCTTACCATATGAATCTTGATCTCTAGCCTTCCCCAAGTTGCTTTCCACTCAAATCTTCTTTCCACCAAATCCAAATCCTGTGAGAGAGAGCTGAGTGTTAGGGAGACTATCATTTGAAGCACAAGAGCAAGGAGTTCATCATCAACGCACCATTTGTTACTTCTTGGAGAGTGGTGTCTCCTAGATTGGCTAGGTGTCACTCGGGAGCCTCCGACAAGATTGTGGAGTTGAACCAAGGAGTTTGTAAGGGCAAGGAGATCGCCTACTTCGTGAAGATCTACCGCTAGTGAGGCAAGTCCTTCGTGGGCGACGGCCATGGTGGGATAGACAAGGTTGCTTCTTCGTGGACTCTTCTTGGGTGGAGCCCTTCGTGGACTCGCGCAACCGTTACCCTTCGTGGGTTGAAGTCTCCATCAACGTGGATGTACGATAGCACCACCTATCGGAACCACGACAAAAACATCCGTGTCTCCAATTGCGTTTGAATCCTCCAAACCCTTCCCTTTACATTCTTGCAAGTTGCATGCTTTACTTTCCGCTTCCCATATACTCTTTGCATGCTTGCTTGAATTGTGTAAAGATTGCTTGACTTGTGCTAAGATAGTTAAAAACTGCCAAAGACTAAAATTGGGAAAAGGTTAAGTTTTTAATTGTTCAAGTAGTCTAATCACCCCCCTCTAGACATACTTCAAGATCCTACATTGGACGAACCTTTTGTACTTGTCAGTCAAAAAATCGTTGTGCTAAGGCCCCAAAAGGCATATGCAACAGAACAACAACCGCCACCGATAGAGAAGCGTATATCGAAAGGATTTAACAAGACACATGAACGCATACGAACGAAGACTGAATCCCCTCCGCCTGCCGCTCCGTTGTTTTCTGCCCTTCCTGTCGGCGGCTAGGACAAACTCTCTCCTATAGGGTTCACCAGCGAGCTCGTGGATTTGCCTTCACTCTGCCTACCGCTGCAGCAACCGGTGGTGAGACAGGAATAACTTTGCCTTGGCTCCGGCTAATAGTCTAGGTTAGGGTTTTTTAGTCTTTGCTGGTGCAGCGCTCGGATGGAATTCTTCTTCGAGTTTGTCTTCTCGGCTTCGATCCTCCTTGAGTTCGTCTATCTTGATGTAGTCGACGGAGCTCTGGTGTAGATTTTTTGTCCTCACCTTGGGGCAGCGAGGTTAGGGCTTCTCATTATGCGTGTGAGACAACGAGATTTGGTTTTCGTTGCTTCAAATCTATTCAAGGGTTTAGCGACGACAACTGCAGCTCTAGATAATTGGTCCTTAGGGGCACGCATAGTAAGGCTTTCCTAATGTCATCGACAAGGTTAAGCGTCTCGGGTAGGGGAGCAACAGTGCATAGATGGCTCATTCTTATGGCAGTAGTGGTCGCTCGGTAGAGACCTCGTTGTATTTTTCATTAGAAAGAAAAAGATCAAAGGTTGGATCCAAGGGATACATTCAAGACAATCACTGACCAAATTTCGCAAGATTCACTGGAGACTCGTCTTCATGCGCCCCCCGATGATTCTAGATGCACCATCAAGATGGGGCTAGCCAGAAATGCATTGTTTCATCTCTAAGGGTACGCCCCTACCTAGCCTCTCTGGACAGGACACAAACGCTAATGAAACTCGAAAAACACCTAAAAATAGTATGGGCCGTAATCTATCGTGCCTCTGTGGCCCTAAGACTGCATGAGGCGAGGCAGACCGATGGTGGCACTCACAAGATGCACAGAACCCTAATCACGCTGAGCGCAGTCGCGAGATGGAGCGACATGGGACATGGGTGTTAGAAATAATGGGCCTAGCCTATATACAATTTCTGAAATCTTGAAGAGTCAAAGGGGCCAATGTATAAAGTGGCAAGTGGTCTTTACAAAGTTTGGTACCACCCAAAAGTTTAGGAAGTGTGTGACCTCTTTGTATAATGGGTTCTCCACCACACTAAGTGATGTGTTAAGGAGAGAAATTAAACCCATTAAGCTACACGTGAAGGGCGGCCAACCAGCTATGCCGCTTGGCGCAAGCTAGTTAGCCGCGGTGAGAAATCTTTTGATTTTTTATGAAGATGTGTATTATTTTATTTTTTGCGAGAAAACTTCCAATCTATTCATCTTCAATCATGAAAATACAACGGACACCGGAAATAATAAAAATTACATTCAGGTCCATAGACCACCTAGCGACGACTACAAGCACTGAAGCGAGCCGAAGGCGTGCTGCCGTCATCGTCCCTCCCTTGCCGGAGCCGGGAAAAACTTGTTGTAGTAGACAATCGGGAAGCCGTCGTGCTAAGGTCCCATAGGACCAGTGCAGCAGAACAGCAACCGCCATCGATGAAGAGTAGCGTAGATCGGAAGGATCCAACCTGAAGAAACACAAACGTAGATGAACTACGGCCAAATCTGAGGAAATCCACCAAGGATAGATCCACCGGAGACACACCTCCACACGCCCACTAACGATGCTAGACACACCACCGGAATGGGGGCTAGGCGGGGAGAACCTTATTTCATCTTCAGGGAGCCGCCACCGTCTTGATCTTCCTCAGCAGGACACAACCCTAACAAAAGTTGAAAAAACATCTAAAAATGGAGCCCTCCCGCTGGCAAGGGCCGGGATCCATCGTGCCACCATGGCTCTAAGGCCACCGGAGATGAGGCGGACCGGCGGCAGTGCCGGCAGGAGGCAATGGAACACTAAGTTTTCTTGGGGAGGAGGCCGAGCCCTGAGCGGTACTATGGATCAGGTGTGGATTATTTTTTTCTTTTTTTTCTTTTTAGATGGAGGTGAGGACCTCTAGTATTTTTTAAATGGAGGGTTATGCAAAGTGGCACTCGTTGGCAGGTTGCGGTGGTATTTTTTTACTTTTCTTTTAGATGAAGGTGAGGATTTCTTTTCCTGAGATGTTTTCTTAGACGGAGGCGAGGACTCTATGCATTTTCCTTAAATGGAAATGTGCCCATAGCTTCCTCTCAAGCGGCGCCACAGGATGGTGCTCCAACCACTAGTAGAGACCATATGCGCGCGCTCGCCTTGCCTGGCTCGGGCATGGGCAGGGGCAAGGGCCGTGGCGGCACGAGCATACGACATGCGCGTGAATGAGCCGCCGAAATCCTGTCCCTACCCTTGCAGGAGAGCGACTTCCTTTTTCGCTTTTTTATGTTTTTGCAGACAAGTTTATTGTTTCTTGTCCCGTAAGTATACTTACCGCCACTGGTACTCCTATATATACTGCCTACCAGCCGCGTCCAAAGACACATCAAAAACATATAGGGGTTTGCCTCTTCTTTGAAAGATTTTAGGAATATTTGCCACACTTGGGCTTTCCCATTGCATGCCAATATACAGACAGATTTACAATCCTAACCATAAATGGGAGATCACAATAATATTGATTCTCCTCAATTTAGGGAATTAGGAGATATGTCATGATACGTGACATATTAGTGTAACACTTCCCCGCAGTCACAATGGGAGGAGAGCGGACATTGAGACTGGACCAAAAATCCAGAAACAATAGTGATGGTAGTCCCTTCATCAAGATATCAGCGAACTGGCAAGACGAGGGAACATGGAGCACACAGACCTGACCCATGGCAACACGATCACGAATGAAGTGTAGGTTGATCTCGATGTGTTTGGTACGCTGATGCTGAACTGGGTTTGTGGACATGTAGACAGCGCTGACGTTGTCGCAGAAGACGATCTTAGCAGGAGGGGATGGTCGATGAAGCTCCTGGAGAAGTTGTCGAAACCAACTTGCCTTAGCTACGGCGTTGGCCACAACGCGGTACCCGGCTTCAGCGCTAGATCGAGAGACTGTGTGTTGTCGCTTGGACGACAAAGAGATGAGGTTGTCACCGAGGTAGACACAGAAGCTCGACGTTGAGCGCCGAGTGTCAGGGCAGCCGCCCCAGTCGGCGTCGGTATAGGCGATCATGGAGTGTGGCGAGGATGAGTAGAGCTGAAGTCCATGAGAAAGTGAGCCCTTAACATAGCGCAGGATGCGCTTGATGGCCGCCAGATGTTTCTCACCAGGATCATGCTTGTGGAGACAAACCTAGTGAACGGCATACGAGATATTGGGGCACGTAAAAGTGAGGTACTGGAGAGCTCCGACCAGACTCCAATACTTAGTGGGATCGACCACAGGAGGGCCAGCAGTAGCAGCGAGCTTCGGCGACGTGTCAACTGGTGTTGTGGCGGACTTGCACGTAGTCATGCCGGCCCTGTCCATAATCTCCGCGACGTACTTGGCTTGCGAAATATGCATGCCAGAGGAGTCACGGGTGACCGCGATGCCAAGGAAGTAGTGGAGGCTGCCCATGTCCGTCATGGCAAACTCGGCGCCAAGAGAGGCCGTGATCCTGTCGAGCAATCCGGTCGAGGAGGCGATGAGGATTATATCGTCCATGTATAGAAGGAGGAAGGCCATGCCTTCCACACACCGGAGGATGAACACCGAGGTGTCCGAGCATGAACACTCGAAGCCAGTCGAAGTGATGAAAGTCGCGAAGCGCTGGTACCACGCACAAGGAGCCTGCTTGAGACCGTATAGCGAATGGTCCAGCCGACAGACGTGCTCAGGGCAAGTGGAGTTAATGAAGTTGGTGGGTGGATGACAATAGACGACCTCGGCAAGTGTACCATGCAGATAGGCGTTCTTGAGGTCAACCTAGCGGGTCTCCCAATTAAGAGAGAGCGCGATGGAGAGGATGACGCGCACTATGGCCGGTTTGAAAACCGGACTGAACATCTCGTCAAAGTCGACACCCGAGTCCTCAGAGAAACCCCGAAGTACCCAACGGGCTTTATATCGATCGAGAGAGCCATCAGGCTGGAGCTTGTGACGAAACACCCACTTGCCAGAGACGATGTTGGCATGCCGAGGAGGAGGCACAAGATTCCAAGTGCTGTTGCTGAGCAGAGCACGGTACTCCGCAGTCATGGCATCGACCCAGTTGGGATCCTTGAGAGCAGCACGGGCGGAGGTGGGGACCGGGGAGTACCTGTTGACAGAGGAAACATGCAGGTTAAGCCGCTCGCGGGGGCCCTTGTGTATGCCGGAGATGCTGCGCGTGCGATGAGTGGGTGCAGGAGGGGCGCGCGGTGAGGGAGGGGCAGGTGGAGGGGAGGGCGGTGCTTTAGGTGAAGGAGTGGCGACCGAAAGGGGGGGAGGGACAATGGGTAGGTTGTCGTCGTCGTCGAGAAAATCGTATGTGGCGGCGATAGTAGGCTGTAGGAAGGCAAAGGGAAAAGTCATCTCATCAAAAAAACGTGGCGAGAGATGATGATGCGCTAGGTAGTGTGATCCATGCATCGATATCCCTTATGATGAGAGGAATAGCCGAGAAAAACACAAGCACTCGAACGTGGCGACAGTTTATGTGGCATAGTAGAGGCAGTGTTGGGATAGCATAGGCAGCCGAAGAAACGCAACGATGAGTAATCGGGATGTGTGTTGTGGAGGCAAAATATGGAGAAGGGGTGTTGATTGTTTGTGTGGGAAGATGATTGAGGATGTGAGTGGCAGTGTGAAGTGCTTCCGCCCAAAAATGCAGTGGTAAGCTAGCCTGAAATAAGAGAGAACACACAATGTCATTGACAACGCGAATAATGCGTTCAGCTTTACCATTTTGTTGGGATGTGTATGGGCAAGAGAAGCGAATGTGAATATCATGCGTGGCGGTGAGAGAGTGGATTTTGTTATTATCGAACTCACGACCGTTGTCACATTGTATGGACGCTAGAGGTAAGCCAAACTGAGTATGAGCGAACGCGCGAAAAGCAGAGAGCGAGGCATAAGCATCAGACTTTTGGCGGAGTGGAACAGTCCATAGAAAATGTGTGAAATCATCAAGAATGACTAGAAAGTATTTATTTCCAGAGACACTCAAAATCGGTGAAGTCCAAAGATCACAATGCACTAACTCAAATGGACGAGTGGTACAAGTAGTAGAAGAAGAAAATGGTAAATGTACATGACATCCTAGTTAACAAGCATGACATAAAGTGGTATGATTTATTTGTCTAATACAAGGGATAGTGATGTGCTGCGAGAGGTATGGTAAGCGTCATGTCCTGGATGGCCAAGGTGATGGTGCCAAACATCATGAGGGGCGGTGAGTGTGGCGTGGGCACAAGGAGGCAAAGGACATGCGAACGTGTAAAGATCCCCCGTACTATTGCACCGAAGGATCTCTCGCCGGGAATGAAGGTCCTTCACAGAGAAACCAAAAGGGTCAAAAGCGACGATGTAATGATTATTAGTAGTGAATTGACGAATAGAAATAAGATTTTTGATGATACGCGGTGTGACTAAGACATGGCGTAAATGAAGTGGTCTGTTGGGAAAGAGAGAAGGAAGAGAAGAATGGCCGGACGTGGTGACAGGGACGGTGGAACCGTCACCAACAACAACAAGACAATATATAGGATGGGGAGAAAGAGAAGATAAGATACTGGCATTGGAGGAGAGGTGGGCGGCCGCGCCGCTATCCATGACCCACTCAGAGGCGGGCTGCTGTAGCGTCATGTTGGTGAAGTGTTGAGTGAGATCAGCGGTATCCCATGATGGTGTTGGGGCCGTGGGTGCGGCGTAGGGTAGGATGGCGCCATAGGAACCTGCGCCAAAGGGAGCAGCACCGTATGGGGCTGCACCATAGCCGCCGTAGGGCGCGCTGGGAGCAGCCGGAGAAGCGGCCAGGTAGGCATGGGCGCATGATCCCAGACCTCGTCCAAGGATGTTGCCGGTGCCATTGGATCGGGACTGCACGGGCCACATCTAGATGGCGCCAGTACAAGGGTTGAAGGGCGTCAGCATGGGAGGAGCACCACCGGCGGCCTTGTAGCCCTTGTTCTTGCATTTTTCCCTTGGCGTAGCCAGTGGCGTGGGGGTTGTGGGAGGAGGCTGGAGCCCACCATGGCTGACCGCCGCCCGCACTTGAAGGAGCACCGCTGCCGGCCCCTGAGGATGAGCCGCTGCTATTGGGAGGAGCGGGAACATGCCCTTTGGCAGCGTAGAAGGCGGAGGAGGAGGTGGTGTTGGAGCTTCGAGAGGCCTTCATCTCCTGGAGCAGCAACATGTTGCGGAACATGAGGAAAGAAGGGAACAACGTGAGGAGTGAGGTGATGTTGGCAACATTGTCGAAGCACTCGTGAAGACCATTGATGATGTTGGTGACGAGTTCCAGGTCGGAGATTCATAACCCACAAGTATAGGGGATTGCAACAGTTTTCGAGGGTAGAGTATTCAACCCAAATTTATTGATTCAACACAACGGGAGCAAAACAATATTCGCGAGTATTAGCAGTTGAGTTGTCAATTAAACCACAACTGAAAGACTTAATATCTACAGCAAAGTATTTAGTAGCAAAGCAGTATGGAAGTAACAATAATAGTGGCAAAAATAATAGTGGCAGTTTTGTAATGATTGTGATAGCAATTGCAACGAAAGTAACTTAGCAAAGATCAATATGTGAAAATCTCGTAGGCATTGGATCAACGATGGATAATTATGTTGGATGGCATTCGTCATGCAACATTTATAACCTAGCGTGACACAGAACTAGCTCCAATTCATCAATATAATGTAGGCATGTATTCCGCATATAGTCATACGTGCTTATGGAAATGAACTTGCATGACATCTTTTTCCTACCCTCCCGTGGTAGCGGGGTCCATAAGGAAACTAAGGGATATTAAGGCCTCTTTTTAATAGAGAACCGGAACAAAGCATTAGCACTTAGTGAATACATGAACTCCTCAAACTACGGCAATCATCAGAAAGAATCTCAATTATTGTCACCTTGGGGTATGTGAATCATAACTCGTAATAGGTGTCTACAACTTGCAAGATCGGATCAAGAACACAAATATAATCATGGAAACATAATAGGTTCAGATCTAAATTCATGGCACGTGGGCCCTAGTGACAAGCATTAAGCATAGCAAAGGCATAGCAACATCAATCTCAGAACATAGTGGATACTAGGGATCAAACCCTAACAAAACTAACTAGATTACATGATAAATCTCATCCAACCCATCACCGTCCAGCAAGCCTACGATGGAATTACTCACTCCCGGCGGTGAGCATCATGAAATTGGTGATGGAGGAAGGTTGATGATGATGATGGCGATGGATTCCACCCTCCGGAGCCCAAAACAGACTCCAGATCTGCCCTCCCGAGGAAGAATAGGAGGCGGCGGCGGCTCCGTATTGTAAAACACGATGAATCCTTCTCTCTAGGTTTTTTATTCCTAAATAGGAATATATAGCGTTGGAATTAGGGTCGGAGGCAGTCCAAGGGCCCCACAAGCCTGGGAGGCGCACCCTGGGGGTAGGCGCCCCTAGGGCTTGTGGCCTCTGGGTGGCCCCCTCTGGTAACTTTTTGCGCTAGTATTTTTATTTATTCCACAAAAATTCTCCGTAAATTTTCAGGTCAATCCGAGAACTTTGATTTCTGCACGAAAATAACACCAAGGCAATTCTGCTGAAAACAACGTCAGTCCAGGTTAGTTTCATTCAAATCATGCAAATTAGAGTCCAAAACAAGGGAAAAAGAGTTTGGAAAAGTAGATACGATGGATACGTATCAACTCCCCCAAGCTTAACCCATTGCTTGTCCTCAAGCAATTCAGTTGACAAACTATAAGCGACAAAGAAAAACTTTTGCAAACTCTGTTTGATCTTGTTGTTGCAAATATGTCTAACTGATGTTCAGGTTTACAATAAAGATTACGGACTAACCATATTCACAATAACATTTAAGCCTCACATTTACTCATATCAATGGCACAGTCAACTAGCGAGCAATAATAAGATATCTCAGATGACAATACTTTTTCAAAATAATCATGATATAATATGACATGATGGTATCTCACTAGCCCTTTCTGAGACTGCAAAACATAAATGAAGAGCACCCCTGAAGATCAAGGACTGACTGGTCATTATAATTCATGGCAAAAGAAATCCAGTCATAGTTATACTCAATATTGAATAAAAACAAGGCATATAAATGACATAAGTGCTCTCCAGCTGGTGCTTTTAATAAGAGGATGATGACCCAACAATAAAAGTAAATAGATAGGCCCTTCGCAGAGGGAAGCAAGGATTTGCAGAGGTTCCAGAGCTCGAATCTTTTAAAATAGATATGAATATAATTTTTAGAGTTAAGCTTTCATTGTCAACGTAACAACCAAGAAATCTCACTACCATCCATGATAGACACATTATAGGCGGTTCCCAAACAGAATGGTAAAGTTTTTACTCCCCCTCTACCAACAATCACACTCCAAGTCTAGCCGAATCCATGGGTACTGTCATATCAACAATAGTCCTGGGGGAGTTTTGTTTCATTATTATATTTTGACTTGGTTTTGAGCATGGAACTGGGCATCCCGATTACCAGCCACTTTCTCGTGAATGACAAGTGAATAAACACTCATTGTGAGAATAACCCACCTAGCATGGAAGATATTGACAGCCCCGAGTCACCACATCAGCGATTTGGGCATATAAAATAGATTATCATTTGAAGGTTTAAAGTTTAGCATATGCAAATTTACTTGGAACGGCAAGTAAATACCACATATAGGTAGGTATGGTGGACTCATATGGAACAACTTTGGGTTTAAGGAAGTGGATGCACAAGCAATATTCCCGCTTAGTAGAAGGGAAGGCTAGCAAATAGATTGAGAAGCGACCAACTAGAGAGCGACAACGGTCATAAACATGCATTGAGGTTAATCAACATTGAGTGCAAGCATGAGTAGGATATAAATCACCATGAACATAAATATCATGGAGGATATGTTGCTTTTGATTCAACTACATGCGTGAACATGTGCCAAGTCAAGCCACTTGAATTATTCAGAAGAGGATACCATCCTATCATACTACATCATAATCATTTTAAATGCACATTGGCACGCAAGACAAACTATTATACACTCCTAGCTAATTAAGCATGACATGAGTAACTATAATCTCTAATTGTCATTGCAAACATGTTTCATTCATAATGGGTTGAATCAATAACGATGAGCTAGTCATATTTACAAAAACAAAATAGGTCGAGTTCATATACCACCTTTTCTCCACCTCAATCATTTCATAAAATTTCATCATTATTGCCTTTCACTTGCATGATTGAACGATGTGAATAATAATAAGAGTGCACATGCAATGGACTAAGCTAGAATTTGAAACATTTATTCAAAGGAGAAGACAAGGTTATATGGGCTCTTCGTTAGATCAACAATAATGCATATGAGAGCTACTCAACATTTTCATCGTGGTCTTCTCCTTATGACCCAAAGAAAAGAAAAGAATTTTAGAGAAACACACTAAGTATTTTTGGAGTTTTTATTTTTCTAAAGAAAGCAAATTAACAAAAAGAAAACAAAAATGGGAAAAACTATTTACACGGGAAAGCTCCCAACAAGCATAAGAAGAACAAGAAATCTTTTTGGGTTTTCTTATAATACTACAACTAATAAGAACTAGAAAGGAAAACTAAAAAGAAACAAGAAATATTTTTGTTTTTTCTCAAAATTTTCAAACACACAAGAGAAAAGCAAGAAAAATAAACTAACATGGATAATACAATGAAAAAGTATGAACACTGATAACCCACAAGTGTAGAGGATCACAACAGCTTTCGAGGGTAAAGTATTCAACCCAAATTTATTGATTCGACACAAGGGGAGCCAAAGAATATTCTGAAGTATTAGCAGTTGAGTTGTCAATTCGACCACACTTGGATAACTTAGTATCTGCAGCAAAGTGTTTAGTAGCAAAGTAGTATGATAATAAAGGTAACAGTGGCAAAAGTAAAGATAATAGTTTTGTAGGAATTGTAACAGTAGCAACGGAAAAGTAAATATGTGAAGCACAGTATGTGAAAATCTCGTAGGCATTGGATCAATGATGGATAATTATGTCAGATGCGATTCCTCATGTAATAGCTATAACATAGGGTGACACAGAACTAGCTCCAGTTCATCAATGTAATGTAGGCATGTATTCCGAATATAGTCCTACGTGCTTATGGAAAAGAACTTGCATGACATCTTTTGTCCTACCCTCCCGTGGCAGCGGGGTCCTAGTGGAAACTAAGGGATATTAAGGCCTCCTTTTAATAGAGTACCGGACCAAAGCATTAACACAGTGAATACATGAACTCCTCAAACTACGGTCATCACCGAGAAGTATCCCGGTTATTGTCACTTCGGGGTTGTCGGATCATAACACATAATAGGTGACTATAGACTTGCAAGATAGGATCAAGAACACACATATATTCATGAAAACATAATAGGTTCAGATCTGAAATCATGGCACTTGGGCCCTAGTGACAAGCATTAAGCGTAGCAAAGTCATAGCAACATCAATCTCAGAACATAGTGGATACTAGGGATCAAACCCTAACAAAACTAACTTGATTACATGGTAAATCTCATCCAACCCATCACCGTCCAGCAAGCCTACGATGGAATTACTCACGCACGGCGGTGAGCATCATGAAATTGGTGATGGAGGATGGTTGATGATGACGACGGCGACGAATCCCCCTCTCCGGAGCCCCGAACGGACTCCAGATCAGCCCTCCCAAGAGAGATTAGGGCTTGCGGCGGCTCCATATCGTAAAACGCAATGAAACTTTCTCTCTGATTTTTTTCTCCGCGAAACGGAATATATGGAGTTGGAGTTGAGGTTGGTGGAGCGTCAGAGAGCCCATGAGATAGGGGGGCGCGCCCAGGGGGGAGGCCGTGCCCCCACCCTCGTGGACAGGGCGTGGGCCCCTGGCCTTGATTCTTTTGCTAGTATTTTTTATATTTTCCAAAACTTATCTCCATGGATTTTCATGTCATTCCGAGAACTTTTGTTTTCTGCATAATAAACAACACCAAGGCAGTTCTGCTAAAAACAGCGTCAGTCCGGGTTAGTTTCATTCAAATCATGCAAGTCAGAGTCCAAAACAAGGGTAAAAGTGTTTGGAAAAGTAGATACATTGGAGACGTATCAAACACCTACAACTGAAATGAATGTGTGATCATGAATGTTATGTCGGTGAGAAATACTTACTCCCCCAAGCTTAGTCTTTTGGCCTAAGTTGGTCTATGTCCATGGCTCGAAATAACCCTCCCTTGGATACTACGGAGGATCCTGAGGGTTCCACTGGTTGGCGAGCTCCTGTGGCTCCCACTGATAAATAGGTTCCTGATACAGATCAGGAACTGGTGCTGGCTCAGGTGCTGGAGGTTGTGTGAGCCTCCAATACGCATAGATGTTCTCATGCATAATAATGTACCTGCCTGAATGAATATCAAACAAAGAAGGTGCACGCAAAGTAATAATCTCACATGTATCCTGACTGAATACTAAGTTGTATAAGAGTCGTTTATCATGATCTTTGGCAACAAAATCATGTGCTACCATGCTAGCATAGTCTAAATATTTAGTGAGTAACTGCCTCTCCTCCTTCTCATCATGTCTAATAGGTATCTGAAAATGCTTAGCGAGGCGGGAGGCGTAAACACCACCAAAAATAGTGCCCTTCACTACAAAAAAAGACACATCTGTGACATTTTGTGCCGAACGAAATTTTTTCTGTCATACATATGACACTTCTATGACGATAATTGTGACAAAACCCGGTATCATCATAGATGTGGTGGGCTCCTACTTCTATGAGAAAAAATCATGACAGAAAATGGGCTTTTCATCCTGGGCGGGCCGGAGACGCAGCTGCATGACATTCTTTGGGCCGTCCATGACGGAAAAACCGTGGTAGAAGCGAGGGGGAGGAAAATTTCAGGGAGTTGCCGGTTACGGTGGGAGAGCGATGCGCGTTTCTCTCGTACAGGTACGCGCGTGTGTGCGAGGCGTTGGCTCTAACTGAACCCGAGCAAGGCGTTGGGCTCTAACTGAACCCGAGCGATTGCACTGCAGGCTACGCGTTACTGAACCCGAGCGATCGATCGATGGCTGTTAACTGAACCCGATGGAGCGATTCCTTCGCTACTGCTGCTAACTGAAGCCGATCGATGCTGCCTCTGGGATGAACAGTGAGTGTTGCGGGGGGGTTTGGATGAACAGTGAGCGGTGGCGTTGCCTCTGGATGAACAGGAACCCGTGGTGTGGAGGGCTGGATGAACAGTAGACGGTGGAGGGGTGGCTGTGGAGGGGTGGTTGAACAGGACCCCGTGGTGTGGAGGGCTGGATGAACAGTTGATGGTGGAGGGGTGCCCGTGGAGGGATGGTTGAACAGTAGCCGGTGGAGTAGCGCGCGGTGGAGGCTGGATGAACGGGAGCCCGTGGAGGCTGGAGGAGGTCGATGGTAGCCCGTGGAGGCTAGAGGAGGTTGACGGTGGAGATGAACAGTATCCCATGGAGTCCCGTTTTGCGGTACGCCACACCCCTCCCCCCCGTTTCGATCGTAGAGCTCCAACTCAAGTCCGTTTCGTCTGTTTTGCGGTACGCCACACCCCTCCTGATGAACAGGACCCCTATTTCGACCGTAGCGCTCCAACACAAGTTCGTTTCGTCCGTTTTGTGGTACGCCACACCCCTCCCGATCAACAGGACCCCCGTTTCGACCGTAGGAGGTCCGTTTCCTCCGTTTTGCGGTATGCCACAACCCTCCCGATCAACAGGACCCCCGTTTCGATCGTAGGAGGTCCGTTTCCTCCATTGTGCGGTACGCCAGGCCTCGTTTCCATCGCCGGTTCCGTCCAAGCCGGTTGGCTCCCACGCGTTCCGTTGCCTCCCGATGAACACGACGCATTCCGTTGCATCCCCATGAACACGACGCATTCCGTTGCCTCCCGATGAACACGACGCATTCCGTTGCCTCCCCATGAACACGACGCATTCCGTTGCCTCCCCATGAACACGAGCCCTCGCTGTACGTATGCGCGACTAGGCGTTCGAGACCCCGCCCGTATGTACACATACATGGCCGTATTTTCTTTCTTGCACCCTGGCCGCTGTACGTACGTGTACATGCTACGTGCGCGCCTCTACTACGACACGTGCGCGCCTCTACAATGACCAGTATGTACGTACACGTTCGCGACCAGAATGACAATGCTACGTACGCTTCGACCAGGTGGGTCCCAACTGTCAGGCACTTCCTTGCGTGCGAAAATGTAGCTGGTGGGTCCCAGCAGTCAGAGGGGCGAATCGTTTTTTTTGCCCGGACGCACTTCCTTGCGTAAAAAGGTGTAGCTGGTGGGTCCTAGCAGTCAGGGGGGAAACGCTTTTTTCGTGAAATATGGTGGCCCGTCCGGTGGGTCCCCGCTGTCAGGTGGAGGAATAATTATTTTTCGCGTAATAAGGAGGCACTTCCTTGCAGCGGCCGTGGACCCAGCTGTCAGCCTCTCCACATACAATCCACATCCAATGGAAATCGTTCCTTGACCACGTTGACCACGCCGCGCCGAGAGCACCAGGGCGATGGATGACGGCGAGGCCTAGGAAGGGGACGACGGGGAGCCGGGGAAGACGCGGCAGTGGAAGCCCGCGCCGAGAGGAGAACGAGGGTTCACTGGTTCGGCTGCGGTGTGAGGCTGCCGTCGCCGCAGGGCCTGGCCAGCGGTGGAAATAGTAGGGGGCGGTGAGGCCTCCGCGGCAGCACATCCAGCCACGGGAGGCAGGAGCATGCGGCACGACCGGCGCTGCTTTGGGCGACTGGAGCAAGAAGACCAGAGGTTGAAGAAGCACAACAGCCGTTGGATGGACATCGTACGGTCACTGGAGCTAAAATCGTTTATATTGACTAAGTTGACAAAGCCCTCCGTCCCTGTCAACTTAGTTGGCCCACAAGTCAGCCTCCCACCATGGTGGGTCCCAGCTAGCTGGGGGGGTATTCATTTTTTTGTGCGTAATAAGGAGGCACTTCCAGTGGGTCTGAGCTGACAGCAGGGGGAATGTTTTTTTTGTGAAATACGGTGGCCCGTCGGGTGGGTCCCAGCAGTCAGGGGCAAACGTTTTTTTCGAGAAATACTGGTGGCCCGTCCGGTGGGTCCCTGCTGTCAGGTGGAGGAATAATTATTTTCCGCGTAATAAGGAGGCACTTCCTTGCGGCTGCCGTGGACCCAGCTGTCGGCCTCTCCACGTACAGTATTCTTCCGATGGAATTCAGTCGTTGACCACATTGACCACGCCGCGCCGAGAGCACCACGGCGGTGGACGATAGCGAGGCCTAGGAAGGGGACGACGCGGAGCCGGGGAAGACGCGGCAGTGGATGCCCACGCGGAGCGGAGTACGAGGGTTCACTGGTTCGGCTGCGCTGCCGTCGCCTGAGAATAACAGGGGGTGTGGGTGAGTGGAGTGGAGGGATGGCCTGGCCAACGGTGGGAGTAGTATGGGGGCAGTGAGGCCTCCGCGGCAGCACAGCCGGCCACGGGAGGCAGGAGCAGGCGGCATGACCGGTGCTGCTTTGGGCGGCTGGAGCAAGAAGACCAGAGGTTGAAGAAGCACTACGGCCGTTGGATGGACATCGTACGGTCAGTCGAGCTAGAATCGTGCATATTGACTAAGTTGACAAAGCTCTTCGTCCCTGTCAACTTAGTACGCCCACTATACTGGGTCCCAGCTAGCAGGGGGAGTATTCTTTTTTTTGGGCGTAATAAGGAGAAACTTCCTTGCGTGCAAAGATATAGCTGGTGGGTCCGAGCTGTTAGCGGCGGTAACGTTTTTTTTGCGAAATACAAAGGCCCTTTCGGTGGGTCCCAGATGTCAGGTGGAGGAATCATTATTTTGCGCGTAATAAGGAGGCATTTCCTTGCATGCGGCCGTGGACCCAGCTATGAGCCTCTCAACGTACAGTCCACTTCCGATGGATGTCGTTCATTGACCACGTTGACCAGGCTGCGCCGAGAGCACCAGGGCAGTGACGACGGCGAGGCCTAGGAAGGGAACGACACAGAGCCAGGGAATACTCGGCAGTTATTTCCCACGCGGAGGAGTACGAGGGTTTACTGGTTCGTCTGCTGTCGCCAGAGAATAACAACATGTGTGGGACTGAGGGTGAGTAGAGGGATAGCTAGGCCAGCGATGGGAGTACGGTGGGGCGGTGAGGCCTGCGCGGCAGCACAGCCGGCCGCGGGGAGGAGGGAGCAAGCAGTCCCGCCGGCGCTTGTTTGAGCGGCTGGAGTAGGAAGACCAGAGATTCAAGAAGCACGACGGCCGTTGGATGGACATCCAACAGTATACACGCCATCTGTGGAAAGCCTCAAATATGTGGAAAACAGCATACAACCCATCTGCCATTATTTCAAATAGTTTACAGCCCATTTGCCATTATTTCAAATAGTTTATAGCCCATTTGCTAATTCTTACGGGTTTTTTGGAGCCCATATTCTTTTTGTTAACATTACAGCCCATATTGTGGCCACGGTTAAAAAATTATACGAAATTTTGCATATGTCGGTGCGGTCTGAACTATTTTTAATCCCAAAATTTTGAGTCACATTCAGACTGATTTTAAAAATAAATGTATATCAATATAAAATCCAATAAATTGTCCACGCATAAAAATCAATGCAATTTAAAATCTCGAAATGAAAAAAAGATATTTGAAATTAATTGCCGGTTTGATGTGTTTTAAAAATGTACAACCCATTTCTCATTACTGATAGGCCATTTTCTTGGCCAGCCAAATGAAGCTCTCCTCGTCTAGCCCAACAGGCCTGATAAAGTGACTTACTTGATAAATCACAAAAAAACTGGGCTAGCCATTTTCAAAAAGAAAAAAAAAACTACTGGGCTGGTCTGTGGTAAACATAAAAGAAAAGGCTGTCTAGACAGGCCAGAGTGTCCCGCACAGCCCAGTTGACACCCTGCTTCCGTCTCAAAAACATATTAGATAAATCCCACTCCAATTATGGCGATTCATAAAAATGCCACTGCAATTTCCAAACTTTGAAAAATGCCACTGCAATTTTTGCAAACTTTGAAAAACGCCACTGCAGTTTGGAAACTTTGAAAAACGCCACTCCAGACTTCAAAAAATGCCACTAGAAATGGCATTAAATGGCATTTTTCAAAGTTTGGAAATTGTAGTGGCATTTCTCGGAGGCATTTATCAAATTAACCCAAAACAAAAATAAATGGGCGAGCTGCTGGGTCCCTGGTGTCAGCCGCTCGTTGTGCAATTCTCTCGTTTATTGACTATGTTGACAATGGCATGGGACCCAGATATCAGAAATCCACTAGGAGGAGCCATTTTTTATTGGCTTGAAATAAGGAGGCACTTGCTTGCGTACTGCCATGACCTTGGTGGGTCCCTGCTGTCATCCTCTCCACGTACAATCATCTCTTGATTGTGTACGCGTCAACTTGCTAGGCCCACAAGTCAGCCTCTAAACCCGTGGAGGACAAATACAACCCATTTAAAAAAATAACAGCCCATTCCATACGTTCAAATGGAAAGTTCAACATTCAGAGCAAAGTAACAGGTCTGATCCACATATAGAGTACTGAAGTTCCACATTGACAACCATCATAGCCAAGTTAACTATCTTCTCCCACTAGACAAGTACTAACTTAGTCTTAGCTAACTAGACGATGCCGGCGGTACACGCTAAACGCCGGCACCGGTGTCCTGCGCCTCGCCTCGGACTTGCCAGAGGTGCGATAGGGCGCATTGCTCGCGCGCGTTGGCCCTTTCCATGCCGGCGTGGTCCACCAAAGCTTCGGCTTCCAAGCGGGAAACCCACTTGACGAGCTGGTAGTAAAAATTGGCGCCGCGAACGTGTGCGTGCTCGATAGCCTCCAGGGCTATTTGCCGGGCACCGGCCTCCATGTAGTCAGCCCAGTTGCGGGCGCTCTGCTAGCGACTCAGAGCGTCGGTGCGCTGCTGCTCCATGTCCTGCTGGCGGCGCAAATCGGTGTTATGCTGCTACTCCGCCAGGCGGTCGCGCTCCAACAACTCCTGCTCCTCCGCCATGCAGTCGCGCTCCAACAACTCCTCGATCTGCGCATTGCCATCTAAAGACAGATCGAATGCCTCCTCCCTCCATCTGCCTTCCGGTGAAAAACCGAACACTAGTTTCGGCGGTGACTGCCTCCGGCGTCGCCTACCGCGGACGGGCGGGGGCATGGCGGACGTGGCGAGCAACGTCGGGCTGGTGGGGGCTTATGAGGATATGGCGAGTTGGGTCACGGTGGCACTGGAGAATGCCGGGAAACAATGCTTATAGGGGGAAGGTAGCGCGACAGTCATCGGAATTCAATGCATAATGGCTTAACGCGCCAGCTTGCCGTGGAAAACTAGGGAAATTGAAATTATGATTGTGCCGTCCCGTCCCGTCTGGGTCACACGCCGGCATGGCGGTCAAACGAGTGCACTCGAATTATCTCCCTCCTTGTCAATAATGATTTCACGGATTTAAAAAGCCCGCAACAATTAAAGCGTATATTTTTCGCATCAGTTAGCTGCCTTAATTACGGCCGGCTGCATGCAGGCACTCAGAATCGCTCGCAGGCAGTACGCGAAGCAGCATGCAACGAGTCGCAGCCGAGGGCACGCATGCAGTCACTTAAATCACTAGAATTAATTAGGCTTAAACTTTTGCATGCCGTTAATTATTGCCATGCCTTGGTCTTGCTGCTTTGCTCACGGGACTAATAAACCCGGACGGAGGGAGTACCTTGGTTGGTGAGAGGTTTGAATTAAGCCCTGCAAACCGGAAAGGAGGTACTAGTATGTGCGTGATACGCTATTTATTCGTGTAGGATCGAGTAGGTTGTTTCTTGAATTGAGCCCTGCAAACCGGAAAGGAGGTAGTACATGCGTGATACGCTATTTATCCGTGTAGGATCGATAGTGTAGGTTGTCAGTTTCTTCAGAGGTAGGCATTTTTATCCGTGTAGGATCGATAGTGTAGCTTGTCAGTTTCTTCAGAGGTAGGCATTTTTATTCAAAAAACTGCCACTTCGCATCTTGCGTCGCAAATAAAACTGCCAGGTGCGCATTTGTAGGCTAGCTAGTGATCGATCAGTAACTTGTAAACACTGAGCAAACAGAAATAAGTAACTGTTAATGCATCTCAATGATTCATAGATCATATACAAATATGTAGCTCCAAAAGCAAAGATCAACCACTTTGGATCTTGTGTCGCAACTAAAACTAACTAGTACGATTCCCATACATAAGATCAACATGTTAATGCATCTCAATGATTCACAGATCATATACAAATATGTAGCTCCAAAAGCAAAGATCTAGAAAAAACATTTGTTCTTCCTACTAACATGGATGCTTCTCTTGGCCAACATTCAGTACAGACTGAAAGACAAATTTGTTTGTGAAGTCTACAATTCCTCTTGCAAACGTAAGTGGTTTCACCAACAGCTGGAACCATGAGAATGAACCACACATGATGAAGGAACATCCACTGCAATATGATTTGGTCTTCTCTCGATCACACCGCGAGACTATTTTCGGAATACAAACTTTAACTTAGGGAAAATGATGCCCATTGTATAATCAGACCAAAGCAATGAAGCACCAAGTGTTGGCCAGTAAATAGTACAGTACCACTTTTCTGCAGTCCATGAAGTGACTATCCAATCTTTGTGTCTATTCTCAAATGGCACTGCATGCAGTGATTATAATATTCTCTTGTGCAGTTTAACCAAAATTGCGGACACTTTGTTTGTTTGCCAAATAGCAACGGGCAGACATCTCTGTCTGCACAAATATCAAGCAGCTAGTAAACATATAGCACACCATGTTCGCAGTGATGGAAGAGGTGAAATCGATACAACCGAAATTGAGCATCCAATCATTGAATCCTGTCCTACACCTCCACTGTAGGTCCACCCTGCCAATAAATTCACATGCAAACCACTAGTATTACTATCTAATGACAGTACAAAAAGAGTAGCAAGATAGTAGCAAACCATGTACCTTCATAATGAATAGCTCATAGTGCCACCAATTGGATATAAAGGTTTGGAAAAAAACATGCTCCTAATGTTGAACCAGTTGGACTTTTTGTGCAGCTCCACTAAAATCGAGCATCCCTGTTTGCATAGATATTGAAAGTGTGATTACTATAAAAGTGGCACTAGTTGAAGCATAGACTCACAAATATAAGCATTCCAATTTCTTAATGGGAAAAGGTAGCAAGACTATTTCTAACCACCTGTTTGAAGGAATAAATAAAGCAACAACGGCTGATGTCAGGAAGGCATACATAGTTTTTTTTTCTGAAAAACTGAGCCATTCCTGACCTTTCCTCTTCTTTTAAGCAAATTTTGTGCAGTTCTACTAAAATAAAATGCCATCACCGCCTTGACAATTTAGTTACACTATACAAAAGGAAATGACTTAACATTACATCATGATGTCGGGTATGTAGTAGACAGGCATTAGAGACAAACATACAGACCTCCTCCGATAACATAATGAACATTAATTTTAACAAAGGTGTGACTAGCTTTACCGGGATAATTTGAGTGAACTCTACACCATCTGTTCCTTAATATAAGATGTTTTCGTGGTTCAATTTAAAGTACCCAAACGTCTAGTATTTAGAAAAACATGTAGTAGTTTTCTTGAGCACATATCTGGGAAAGCTTGCCACACTTTATTTATGTCCATACGCTAATGCAACACCATTCGAATACTACAAATATACACTAATCCAGTGTCTAGTGCAACAGTAGAGTAGTTAGTTTATTACAGGGTACAATACAATGGTTTTACTGAACAGATTTCAATAAACTCTAGCACTAGAAGGTTTCTATAAGAATTAACAATACAAAATGTAAAGGTAACAAGTTTCAGCATTACTAGCTGTGCATGAGCATTAAACCAAATACAAAAGTCTGAAGGTAACTAGCATTATTAACTAATGACAGTATAAAAAAATTGCAAACCATGTACCTCCAAGGTAAATATCATTTCGAACTCGGGGGGACCTTAAAAATTGCTATCCCAATCTTGATAATCGATCAAACATAAAAACTTGATCTTTCCTCTTGATAATCAAGAGAACAGCCGGAGGAGGAGGTGCCCACTCTTGACCTTTCCTCTTGTCTTCATAATTGTCCGTGCAGTTTAACCAAAATAAAATGACATTAGCTCCTTGGCATTTTGGTGACACTGTACAAAAAAATTGACTTATCTCATGAAAGTGAGGTATGTAATCTATAAGCATTAACAGTGCAAAAATCTGAAGGTAGTAACAAGTTTCATTGTTGGTATACTGGCTGTGCAACAGCATTAGAATGCCTTAGCTGAAAAATCTTTAATACATCCACAATCAACAGCTAACCCTGAAATGATCCAGTGACATTAAATGGCACTGCTTAAATTTATCTGTGGCATTAGACTGAAAGCGACATTAGTTAAATGTGGCATCACTTTAGCAGTAGCATTGCTTGACTTGACTGCTGGCGTTATACTAACAACAAAAAAAGTGGCAATAAGAGCATGGGAGGCCCATTCGGACAGTGGGCGCACTAGTATGATGTACCTCCACGGACGCAGAGTGGTGAGGGAGGTGTGGTTGCCCAGAGCAACAAATATCCATGCAGCATATGTGGATTACGTCCCATTTTTGTTCTCTTTAGCCACCTTTTTCCTATGTGAGGACAACAAACTGATCGACATGGTCATCCTCTATTGCGTTGTCATGCCTTTCTACCCTTCTTCAACCAAGAGACACGAGACTCATTCCTTAGCTACTGATTTTTTTCCTTTTCAACCTAGATGCGGGTTTGATGCCTACTCTCTTGGACAGTACAGTCTCCCTTCCTTTCCTTATTCAACCCAGACATGCATTAGTCTGCATGAAGTAGGGTTTCCTTTAATAGTGCAAATTATGGTTTTCGTCTGCGTGGCCAGCAGAGCAGAGGATAGCAAATTGGGAAGATGGTGGAGTGGAAAAAGATCCACATGCAACAACGTGCCAGATGGGGCAATAGAACAAGGGTATGGTTCGAAAAGAGGTAGCATACCTGAGGGTCGGCGGGAAGTGGCTTCGCTCGTGGTCGTCGTCCTCCGCACACACTACAGCAGCGATCCCGCGCGAGCGCTAGGTCTGAGAGGACGGCCTTTTCGTCAGTGCGTGACCTCACTCGCGGACGACGAGTGCGTCAATGCTGCACGTCCTTTTCTTCCCCGGCGGATCTGTGACCATCGGTGAGGAGGGAGAGAGGGGCCGTCTTTTTTAGATCTGGAGAGAGGGTGGTAGTGTGAGAAGCAAGTGGGCAGCCCTTGGCAAGAAAGCGCTGAAGCTCCAGCCTATATATCTTCTTTATACTACTAGTACTGGAGGTGGAGTAGTGGTAGAGTAGTTTATATTTTCTCTGTGTACAGTACCAGTTAGTCGTGCTTCAAAATTGAATGGCGCGCCATTAAAAAAATAAAGGCCGATAACTAATGCGGCACCTCGGGCCAACGCAGCCAGATCGCATTTTGGACGAGAAATTACACACCATGTCTCGTTGACATGTGGTCCCGTTCCACATATCAGTGAGACGACGGCGAGTAGTAGGAGTATTTCCAAACCGACGTGTAGGCCTTGGCGCCCCTTCGTGAACCGTGGCAAACTGGCAACCGTCCACCGACTCTTCGCCTTTCCCTCTTGATTTGGAACTGCTATCGCACGCTCTTCCTCTCCCTCCTCCATTTTCCTTCAGCCCTTCACCCTTTCTTCTGCCATTGTTTGATCGTCTTCTCCATGGAGGGAACAGGACGGAAACGACCCCGTTATTCTTGCCCGATCTGAAAGATGACATGGTGGAGGAACTCATTGATCGGTGCGACGTCATCACCTCGGCTAGCATGGCTAGTTCATTCAAGCCCATTCTCGACTCAACTAATAACATCATTACAAGGAACCCAAGAGTCAAGGAGCGGTTTGATCTCCCCTATCTTCTTTGCCGTGACCCTGATGACTGGTGCCGTCACGACGGAGGCCTCGCCCTGTGCAAGTTGATGCCGCTTGATAATGATACGTATGATGTTAAGATGCCATCGCTTGAGGGCAAGGCTTGGGCAGGCGCAAATGGAGATTGGGTTGTTTACATTGGGTCCAACTGCGAGTGGGAACTTGTGAATGTGTACACTCGTGACCGGGTTCCACTTCAGAAAATCTCAGCAGATTGCCCAGAGGTTGAGCACACCGGTATTGTATGCACATTCAAATACAATCATGGTGACTGTCTTCTACGGAAGATAGCAATTTCTCGAGTCCCCAACCGCTCTTGGAATTACAACAACTATGAAGTTGTTGCTATCTTCGACAAGCTTGTTGCCCTCGTCAGTGGTTTGACTGGATGGATATTGCTCAAAAATCAGTTTCTGTACACGGATGAGTACTGTGATGCGATTCAATACGACGGCCTTGTGTTTGCTGCCACCACTCGTGGCACTATTTTTGCATCGCATCCTCATTGTTTCGGTACATTTGTCTTCCACCGTAATTATAATTGTTTCATCCACATGCATGCGGGCTAGCAAGGCTGGTCATAGTGGGGAGTAACTTAGACTTGTAACATGCATATGTTACTAGTTTATGTTACTACCTCTATAGTGCATAGTATCTTAGATTAGTATCATAGGTGGTCTCATTTATTGCCATGCATGACACATAGTAGCATCACATTTATTATGTTATGGTATCTACCTATGTTACTATAACCATGAATCTCTTCCTTAATTGCCTGCCACATAAGCATGTTTGCGAGTCCCAAGTGCATGATACTACTTATGTTACCCCCACTATGGCCAGCCTTACTAATTAACCGTCTTCTTGTGTTTCCAAGGTCCTGTGAACATTCCACCACCTATACTTGAAGATTTTTATAACCAAGGGGGAGATGATGATGGTGATGATCACGAGCATGAGGACGAGCAGCGCCCGTATACTATTTGGCGCCTGGCAACTAATTCCAGTGGATCACCTCTTATCGTGTGTATACAGCCCACTGATGATGTTACTGCTAAGGAAGCAGGTGTAGTCTCCCATGGTCGCACTCTCTGGACCTATTCCAACACCCGTTGCATGGTATTCGGGATGGATACTAGTGTGCTAGCGCCAACTCCTTTTCCCTGGTACAGAATTGATAGTCTTGGAGAAAACTCGCTCTTCCTTGGACAAAACTATCCAATGATGGTGAAAGGCGATCCAACTACTATTGACACAACATTACTACCATTTATGAGAAGCAACTGTGTCTATACCTCGGACATTTGGGTGGTTCCCTACCCTGGTACTGATATAGTAGGCCGCTTCAGCCTGGATGATCAGTCCTGCGTTGGTCTCCAGATCGACAATGGATGGCCCGTACCAGAGAATCACTTGTGGTTCAAAGCAAGCATTTCCAACGCCGATGAATGGTTGAGTTGAAGTTCATTTCATTGCTTGTTATTTGTTGTGTGGTGAAAACTTTAGTATTTATAATGTATCCTCGTTGTCGATGTGGGTTGATAATCTGTTGTATGTAATAAAATGATATGCCTGTGATAAACTTACTAAATTTATGAATGGCTTTCGAGTTGCTTCTGTGAGTGAGTGGTGTGACGAGGCAAAAAATATATTTTCCGAATACATAATTGTACGTGCATTGCAACAGGTTATCGGATGGGGCCAATCAACAATAGTAGTACACTATTTGTACTAGCTTCACATGCTTTGCGCGTCGTGCGGGTGTTTTTACTGTAGCCATACTGTACTACGTAACCAGCACCTCGAATCCTCGATACTAGTAGTACTATATAGTACTAACTAGTAGGAGTAGTAGGGTGGCATGGGCCAGAACAAGCATTCACGTCTAGGAGTACGACACACGCCACCAGCACGACTTCCATCTGACATCATATTTCTTGGAGTCCGTGCTAGAGCAATCTCTTCAACCTCATCGTTTCTCTAACTCAGCCATCGCGTGGCGGGCGAGGTGGGGGTTTGCCGATAGTCAGTTTCCTTAACTGCGGTCCCACTTGTAAGGCCAACTGCAACGCACGACCCCAAACGGACCTCCGTTTTGCACGAACTCCAATGATAATTTAAGACCAAAGAAACCAAGAACCACACGAATACATTTTACTACTCTTGTAAGTTGGATTAGTGCCTTCTCGATGCATTCATTGTTGATCTGCGGAGGCTCGATCTTGCGTGCTTCTTTCTTCTTCGAGTGTAAAGAAGTAGACGTTGCTTCCTCGCATCTAGTCTCATGTCTAGCCTCTATTCTAGTACTCCCTCCGGTCTGTTTTTCTCTGCGTCTAAGCAGCAACACGCATACCAAGTAGGAGTATCAACAAGTGCACTAATCTCATCTATGGCCTCTGTGCTAGCTAAAAGTGATAGAACATCTACTAAATTGCGCTCTATCAATATATGGATGTACTCTTATTCCCAATACAAAAACTTGCATCCATTCTACTCCCTCCGTTGCACAATACATGCCTTCTATTTGTCAAAATATATATGTATCCAGACATGTTTTAGTATATAGGCACAACCATTTTTGGACAAATGGAAGTCAAGTATTTTGGAATGGAGGGAGTACACAATAAATTTTTTAAGTTAGCACAAATAGTCTAATCCGAGAGCACAACCGAAGATTTGGTCGAGTTCTTCCTCCTTTTGCCGACACGTGGGACATCCAGCATCCAGGTCGTGTCATGAAAGAAAATAGAGTGGTAGTTGATAAGTTGAAGCCACGAGATGTGCATCTTGGGTTAAACTGTAAATAGAATCTTACTACTCTTGAGTAACTCCAAAAGCGGCCACCTAAGACCTTTCTTGGATTTGTTTTTCATCACCAGCACGTCGAGGTGAAAGATGTGCAGGTTCAGTGGGTTCGCTTGCGTTTTCACTGACATGTGGGACCGCATGTGAGCAAACAGACGATGGGCTCCGCGCGTCTGCTGGCTGGCTGAGAAGAGAGATAGAGGAGTGCTGAGCACAGACTGCAGGAAATTTGTTATATGTACTGTACCTCGATATAGGCTCGATATAGTGGGGTGGCATGGGCCATAACTAGCATTCACGTCTAGCACTACGGCACATGCCACCCACACGAGTCCCATCCGACACTAATTTTCTTGGAGTCCGTGCTACATCCATGTCTTCTCCCTCCTGTTTTCTCAGCCATCGCACGGTGGGCGGGGTGGGGGTTTGCCGATAGTCGGTTTGCTCAACTACGATCCCACTTGTAAGTGAAAATGCAAAACCGCACGCATTCCCGCTTGAGCAGCGTGCCGGACCAACCGTGTGGGGGTGCGACGCGAACACGACAGTCTTTTCCTTTTGAACTCGTAACTTGTAAAATTTGGTTCTGCTCCATGGCGCGATCGATAGATAGAAAATAACGATTTTGCCTAGAGTAATGAGAAGTTTGGTTCTGGCGCCGTTCATGCATGGAGTATGTGCGAAAATTATGAAGTTGATGCGGAAGGTAAGATAATTACTGTAGTATCATATACTACTACATGGATTTGACGAAAAGATAAAAATACATACGGATCCATCAACGAGATCCTCACGCCCTAGTGCGCTGGGTCACCAACCGACGTGTGAGGAGCAGCGGCGTTGGCGGCGAGCTCAACGTGCTTCTGAACAGTGCGTCCAAGGTTGCCCCGCGGTCCAAGAAGGCCAGTGTCCTATCGTCCTCCTCTTGCATGCGCCTAGACGTGGGTGATTATGTCCATGGTGTCTTGCTGCGCCAGGCGCTGCGCGGCGAGCGCGACCTCAAGGTGGACATTCTCCAGCACGACGGCAGGCAGTCGCAGGGCCACTAGTGTGTCGAAGAGGTTTTCACCATAGTGGCCATTGAGGGTGGCGGGCATCGCAGAGCCTAGGCGCGTCGGCTGAAGGCTTACGTCAAAGTCGTCCGCGAGCTTCTTGACGACGGTGAACTTGTCGAGGAAATCGACGAGGACCTCGTCAAACAAGGAGACGAAGTTGTCGTCCAAGCATCCCCTCGCCCTGTCGGCCTCAAGCAATACTACCTGGAGATGTTCCTCGTTGCCGGGCCGCAGGCCGGCGTCATGGACCATCTAGCACAGCCGGCTGATGCTTGCGCTCATCGCCTCCATGGGTCTAGCTTAGCTTCTACTAGTCAACTGATCTTACAATTCGAGTGATCACTCTTGCCCTTGGTTAGCGTGCGTAGGTGCATAGGATTTCGTACTACTCCTCGGCCCTCTACTGCACCTGCCTTTGGCTGTATGATAGGTAGGCCAGCCACCCCCTGGGCCCACGTGTCATTCACCCAAAGGCAGTTGCCATAAGTCAATGAAGCTGCGCCCCCCTCCGTGCCGGTGCAGTATAGTCATCTCACCGGACCTCTAGTTGGGGCCAAACAAGAGAAGTTTGATGTTTACTAGTTTATTGGTCCCCTTTGCATTTTGCGCCAAGTTTTGACCTTCGATTTAACTAATAAAATGTTAATGCATGTAAACAAAAATGTTGTGTAAGTCACATTATGAAAACCAAATAATCCCAAAACACTTAGGCACGGTGCATTAACTCCCTCCTTGTTTCTTATTTCGTGACATATCAACCAATGAGAGATGTGGGCCGTGCATGCTTTCAATGACTTGAGACTACCAAACATGACATGCAGTGTTTAGTTCATTGCATGTAATCCTATTAAGACTCTAGTTAGCAAGAAAACATTAAGTTCTCTTGCCGATAGGAGTAAAACACCATGTATTTATTTACAGAGGGAGTAGTACATTTTTTGTGACATGCATTACTAGATACTGCTAGTAAAATACTAAAATCCAGATGGACGTGGTAGTACTCCTAAATCCAGACGGTGGTGCTACTAGTACTAGTAGTAGTACTACCAATTTAGTACTCCTAGGAGTACTAGCACTGTACTACCCGTTTGTCGAATTATTACGTGCTGCTCCTCACAGTGAAGTGACAAGACCCTGCGCCAGAGATGACACCTGAGTATAGGCGTCGTGTTCGGCATACCATAGTCAGCCTCACCGTCTACAGTCACTATCATCATGGCTGTAGAGCTAGCCTTCTTACAACTATCCCTGTTCGACATAATTTCCCATGCGTAGATGCCCGTGCATTGCACGGAACACCAAGATTGGGGGTGGACTACTCCGGCAGCGGCCATCGCGCCAAATTTTTCCACGGCCTTCTAGATGTGGTGGGGAGGAGATAAGGCTGATTGTGAGAGAAAAGGAGTTGTTTGTAAATATGGAACAAGTGCGGGCATCTTTTTGCCAAAATGGAGAAGCTTGGTTTGTATGCATCAGATCTAGATCCGACGGCTACTGGTGAAAGATGGAGGCACAACATCATCACCAACTCAGGACCTGTTTGATTCGCAGGATTTTGAAAACGCAGGAATAGGACACGGCAATATTACAAGTTTCAAACTGATATTACAAATGTTAGGAGTAATGCTGCACCTAGGAAGAGGGAATTACTAGGAAGTTCACGTAAGAACTTCCGTTACTTTAGGTGGATGCAGCATTATTGTACAAACTAAAATCCACCGCCCTGACAAGTCACTAATGGGCAAATAAGTTTTCGAGTCTCTGGCCACTTGATGTTTCAAAAACAAATTCAGCTTCTGCGGAGACTTTGTCATTTAGGCTTAGACGCTTGCGGTGATCAGCACGCCATTCATTGTTGCGCCAGAGAACGCCAAACCTCATTACCTTGAGCACACTTGCCTCCAGAACAAAGAACCTGGCCAATTTAATCTCATATGTGCTGCCTCGGTAGTCGATCAAATCAATTTCTGTAAGATGGAGATCAAGGCATTCGATGAGATTGTTATAGTGCAACACATTTTTCACTTTCGGGCCTTTTTTATCTACAAAAGAAGAGAACATATTGGAGCAGCTGGCTGCATAAGATTGCCGTGTCATCAAGAGGTACCAATATCATTCGCTCATACGATAGGGTTGGCTGGCTAGTGATATTTTTTCACTCTCTCTCCCCCTCTCTCTCCCCCCTCTCTCGCTGTTTCTGTTTCCTCTCATTTAACTAGGAGCACGTCAAGAGCTTGGGCATTTGTTGCCTTCCACTATGTGGCTGATGCCATATTTCGCAAAAGTATGCCACATAATACGCATCGATGTCAAATCAAAAGATTTTGGCACCGCTCTCGCGATGTGAGAGAGTTGACACCGCTGTGCACAAAGACCCACATGTATAAACAAATCAATCAAACCAACTACACCAGCCTCTCACTCTCCCAAACAAGTGTTTTTTTATTGCCTCAGTCCTCTCTCTCTCCCACGCAGTGTTTTTTCATTGCGTGAGTTAATTTGGCACCGGAGCAAAGTAGGTGCTCCAGATTGGGGCACCAGGTGAGCAATGGAGGGGCATCGATGCCAAATGCATCACAAGTGAATTTGGCACATGTTTTGGCCTACATAGCCCACTTTTGTACTCCCTCCGTCCCAAAATTCTTGTCTTAAATTTGTCTAAATATGGATGTATCTAGTTACATTTTAGTTTTAGATACATCCGTATCTAAACAAATGTAAGACAAGAATTTTGGGACGGAGGGAATACTACCTCGTATTTAGTATAAAATTTTGACCACAGATTTACCTAAGAAAATGCCAATGCATGTCACTAAAAATTACACCATTTGAAATTATGTTCAAATACGAATCCAATGATATAGTTCTTAGTGACATGCATTAACATTTTGTCAGTTAAATCTATGGTCAAATTTTGATTCTACAAAATTGGAAGAGTAAACCAGGACGGAGGTAGTACTTGCCCTTAGGGTAACCATAGAGTTACTGGAGTAGTCTAAGTTACTTTCCACTATGACTAGCCTAGGCTACTATAGTAGTACAGCATAAAAATGATGCAGGTGATCACGTGAGAAAAAATACTAAAAACATTTCTTTCGGTGCAGTGCGTAGATGTAGTTTTGAACACTACACTTGTCATCGTAATTTGGGAAAATTACGAAAACTTTGAGCTACGTTGTGATTACCGTTTACTAATAGGAAAGAAGTTTCACCTTGATGAGTAGCTTCTCCGTGCATGGAAAGCATGTAAGGAATCCAACAACTTGATCCAGATTGGGGCCGATAGGTTTTAGTGCTAAGATCTTCACTGTGCGCATGGACTGGGTTAAACTTGTGGGAATCATTTTCTAGAAGACGATCGTAAATACAGCAAGAAGAAATTTAAAAATGTGAATTTCAAGAAGACGGAGAAGAAGATGAGTGCTGTACCTGAACGATTATGGATCCAATAAAGAGTTCGGAGAATTTGGCAGACGAGTACACCAACACTGTCAATTTCGGCGCGTCAATGACCCTGATTTTTGTTGGACCTTCTAGATCCGATACAAGCAATCTCTCAAGGAAAGGCGCATTCTCAATGACCATAACATGGAACAGCCGGAGTGATCTCTTCCCAATTGATGTCTTGTTGCGGGGCCAGCAAGACACATAAATCCATCGGAGATTCGTCGAGGCAATGTGGAGGCTAATGAACCCATGGATCTGCTCAAGACGAAGGTACTCGAGCGCAGTACAGCTGCGGAGCAGGTGCTCCATAGCCTTCTTTGAGATGATGACGTCGAAGAGGTCGAGCCGCTTGAGTTGAGGAAGAAGAAGGGCGGGCGCGACATTAATCTGGGGAAGATAGCAGGAGCTGAAGCTGGCGCGGCGCAACGTTGGCGTGAGGCGGAGCGCGGACGGCGGCAGAGAGCGACATCGTCCAGCTTCAAAGCTGAGATCCTCGAGCTGATCTAGGGCGGGGGATAAGAACCACTCGTTGAACTTGGATTGGACCTTGCAGTTGATACTGAACATGCGGATGTCAAGGCGTCTGGCTGGCTCAGGGTGCGATGAAAGGATCTTGGAGACTGCGGCCATGCGTTTGCAATCCCCGTCGCAGAGGCAGCTGTCGATGGTGAGGTTGAGGAGGACGCAGCGCCAAAGGGGGCGCCACCGCCGGGAGAGCAGGGCGGTCCGCATGGCAGATTTGGTGGGGAGGAGGCCGATGATGATGAGCAGCATGTCATCGGGGAGGCTGCTGATGAAGTCCAGGCTCGCCGGATGCGGTTTTGGCTCGAGCAGCCTCCGCTTGTTGGCTGCCTTGCCGTCCGTCTCAAACGGCGGTGACGCCGGTGTACACGTGTGCTGGTGTGTGTTGTGTGCTGGGTGTGCGCGAGTGCATCCTTCTGTGCATGCCGCCGCGAAGTGGTGACTTGTGCGCGAGTGCGTCCTTCGCACGCAAGAAGTTTTTCCTCAATGCGCCCTCAATTTACTAGCGTGCGGGGTGCTACCCCGAGTGGTTTCAACTTTGTTTCCTTCACCGCGTGTCAGATGGGCCTCTAGTTTACTTATTTTCACCCACTGCCACATGGGCCAACACACCAAGATACAGAACACGAGCTGACAACACAGCATGTGGATTGGTTGACCGGTCAACTAAACAATATTCAGAGCTATATGCTGACACAGTGAGCGTATAATCCGTCGGTATAGAGAGTTCGAGTGAGAGGGGAGGCCAATGAGAGATAGCAGAGAGAGAGAGAGAAAGAGCTACTCCCTCCGTTCGATAATGTAGTTACAACATTTTTTTAAGTCAAACTTTTGAAACTTTGACCAAGTTTATAAAGAATTTACTTATATCGGCACTACCAAAGATAAATGATAGTATGAAGTAAGTACATGTTGTGATGAACCTAATGCTCGTTCCAGATGTAAATGTTTTTCTCCACATATACCTAGTCAAACTTTTCTGAGGTTTGACTTTTCAAAACACCCATATGCTTATGGACGTGACAGAGTCCCTGACGAGAGAGAGAGAGAGAGACAGAGAGAGAGAGAAAGAAAGAGAGAGAGAGAGAGAGAGAGAGAGAGAGAGTGAAAAAAGTGTGTGTGCGTGCGTGAAAGAGACATGGACAACACACGATAAAGGTGGAGAAAAAGCGTGCGTGTCTTATGCAAACATATCACACATGCATCTTCGACAACGGAGGCAAGGTGAGGAGATAGTGTGTGGTTGTTTGGAACCGACAGAGGAAGACCCCTAGCACGTGGCCAAGAGGGGTCTGACAAACAAGGGAGAGAGGTCGAGAGAGACGTACGGAGAAAATGCAGACATGGGGAGGAGAGAGTGTATGTTTGTCATAGAGAGATCCCCTGGAGATCGTGATGGGACTACATGGGTGGGAGATCGAGTGACAATGTGTGTGCGCGATAGAAGATGCCCCGAGAGATATCGAGATAGACGTATGGATGGAAGGAGACAATACGTGTGTTCCTGATGGCTAGTAAGAGATAATCATACTTAGGAGGGGGGGGGGGGGGGAGTGCTTGCGCCTATGGCCCTGTTCGGATACTCTAACTCAGTTAGAGGTTAGAGTTAGATTCTAACCTTGAACTAACTCTAAGTACAGAGGTGTTTGGATGGCAGGGTTAGATGGAGCGCGGATACGGCGAGGTACCTTCACGGGCGGTGCGAGAGGGAGGGAGGGAGAGGACGAGAAGCTTTGAGGAAGTGGGGAGGGATCTGCTGCGGGGAGAGCGAGAGAAAAAAGTGTTTATTAGTGGTCCCGAGAAGAACTAACCCAAATAAGCACCTCTTGGATGGGTTAGTTTTTTTGGATGGGTTAGATGCATCTAACCTAAACTAACCCTCCCGTTTGGATCTTTTTGGGTTAGTTGACTCCAAACTAACCCAAACTAACTCTAACCCATGGATCCAAACAGAGCCTATGATGGAATGAGGGATTATGGTACTTAGGGGGGTGCGTGTCACATGGAGAGAGAACAAGGGCGGAGAGTGTTGGATGGGTCTATATGTATAGCGCGAGCGAGACATGTGTATGTGTGAACCAGGGAGATATAAGGCCCGTTTGGCTTGCGTCATGAGCATCTTTTGCGTGGCCTGGGGTTGTGGCTGGATTTCATGCACGCTTGTTTGGTTGCTACCCTGTGAAAAAGAAAGCCCGCCTGGGCTGGGTTCCCTTGCACTTTAATTAGCCTGACTGAACTCCAGACACTACAAGTAGCCTGGTCCAAGCGACCGATTTCGAACGCCTGGCCGTGCCTGGTCGTGCGGCCACCCCCTGGGCCCACGTGTCATTCACCCAAAGGCAGTTGCCATAAGTCAATGAAGCTGCGCCCCCCTCCGTGCCGGTGCAGTATAGTCATCTCACCGGACCTCTAGTTGGGGCCAAACAAGAGAAGTTTGATGTTTACTGGTTTATTGGTCCCCTTTGCATTTTGCGCCAAGTTTTGACCTTCGATTTAACTAATAAAATGTTAATGCATGTAAACAAAAATGTTGTGTAAGTCACATTATGAAAACCAAATAATCCCAAAACACTTAGGCACGGTGCATTAACTCCCTCCTTGTTTCTTATTTCGTGACATATCAACCAATGAGAGATGTGGGCCGTGCATGCTTTCAATGACTTGAGACTACCAAACATGACATGCAGTGTTTAGTTCATTGCATGTAATCCTATTAAGACTCTAGTTAGCAAGAAAACATTAAGTTCTCTTGCCGATAGGAGTAAAACACCATGTATTTATTTACAGAGGGAGTAGTACATTTTTTGTGACATGCATTACTAGATACTGCTAGTAAAATACTAAAATCCAGATGGACGTGGTAGTACTCCTAAATCCAGACGGTGGTGCTACTAGTACTAGTAGTAGTACTACCAATGTAGTACTCCTAGGAGTACTAGCACTGTACTACCCGTTTGTCGAATTATTACGTGCTGCTCCTCACAGTGAAGTGACAAGACCCTGCGCCAGAGATGACACCTGAGTATAGGCGTCGTGTTCGGCATACCATAGTCAGCCTCACCGTCTACAGTCACTATCATCATGGCTGTAGAGCTAGCCTGCTTACAACTATCCCTGTTCGACATAATTTCCCATGCGTAGATGCCCGTGCATTGCACGGAACACCAAGATTGGGGGTGGACTACTCCGGCAGCGGCCATCGCGCCAAATTTTTCCACGGCCTTCTAGATGTGGTGGGGAGGAGATAAGGCTGATTGTGAGAGAAAAGGAGTTGTTTGTAAATATGGAACAAGTGCGGGCATATTTTTGCCAAAATGGAGAAGCTTGGTTTGTATGCATCAGATCTAGATCCGACGGCTACTGGTGAAAGATGGAGGCACAACATCATCACCAACTCAGGACCTGTTTGATTCGCAGGATTTTGAAAACGCAGGAATAGGACACGGCAATATTACAAGTTTCAAACTGATATTACAAATGTTAGGAGTAATGCTGCACCTAGGAAGAGGGAATTACTAGGAAGTTCACGTAAGAACTTCCGTTACTTTAGGTGGATGCAGCATTATCGTACAAACTAAAATCCACCGCCCTGACAAGTCACTAATGGGCAAATAAGTTTTCGAGTCTCTGGCCACTTGATGTTTCAAAAACAAATTCAGCTTCTGCGGAGACTTTGTCATTTAGGCTTAGACGCTTGCGGTGATCAGCACGCCATTCATTGTTGCGCCAGAGAACGCCAAACCTCATTACCTTGAGCACACTTGCCTCCAGAACAAAGAACCTGGCCAATTTAATCTCATATGTGCTGCCTCGGTAGTCGATCAAATCAATTTCTGTAAGATGGAGATCAAGGCATTCGATGAGATTGTTATAGTGCAACACATTTTTCACTTTCGGGCCTTTTTTATCTACAAAAGAAGAGAACATATTGGAGCAGCTGGCTGCATAAGATTGCCGTGTCATCAAGAGGTACCAATATCATTCGCTCATACGATAGGGTTGGCTGGCTAGTGATATTTTTTCACTCTCTCTCCCCCTCTCTCTCCCCCCTCTCTCTCTGTTTCTGTTTCCTCTCATTTAACTAGGAGCACGTCAAGAGCTTGGGCATTTGTTGCCTTCCACTATGTGGCTGATGCCATATTTCGCAAAAGTATGCCACATAATACGCATCGATGTCAAATCAAAAGATTTTGGCACCGCTCTCGCGATGTGAGAGAGTTGACACCGCTGTGCACAAAGACCCACATGTATAAACAAATCAATCAAACCAACTACACCAGCCTCTCACTCTCCCAAACAAGTGTTTTTTTATTGCCTCAGTCCTCTCTCTCTCCCACGCAGTGTTTTTTCATTGCGTGAGTTAATTTGGCACCGGAGCAAAGTAGGTGCTCCAGATTGGGGCACCAGGTGAGCAATGGAGGGGCATCGATGCCAAATGCATCACAAGTGAATTTGGCACATGTTTTGGCCTACATAGCCCACTTTTGTACTCCCTCCGTCCCAAAATTCTTGTCTTAAATTTGTCTAAATATGGATGTATCTAGTTACATTTTAGTTTTAGATACATCCGTATCTAAACAAATGTAAGACAAGAATTTTGGGACGGAGGGAATACTACCTCGTATTTAGTATAAAATTTTGACCACAGATTTACCTAAGAAAATGCCAATGCATGTCACTAAAAATTACACCATTTGAAATTATGTTCAAATACGAATCCAATGATATAGTTCTTAGTGACATGCATTAACATTTTGTCAGTTAAATCTATGGTCAAATTTTGATTCTACAAAATTGGAAGAGTAAACCAGGACGGAGGTAGTACTTGCCCTTAGGGTAACCATAGAGTTACTGGAGTAGTCTAAGTTACTTTCCACTATGACTAGCCTAGGCTACTATAGTAGTACAGCATAAAAATGATGCAGGTGATCACGTGAGAAAAAATACTAAAAACATTTCTTTCGGTGCAGTGCGTAGATGTAGTTTTGAACACTACACTTGTCATCGTAATTTGGGAAAATTACGAAAACTTTGAGCTACGTTGTGATTACCGTTTACTAATAGGAAAGAAGTTTCACCTTGATGAGTAGCTTCTCCGTGCATGGAAAGCATGTAAGGAATCCAACAACTTGATCCAGATTGGGGCCGATAGGTTTTAGTGCTAAGATCTTCACTGTGCGCATGGACTGGGTTAAACTTGTGGGAATCATTTTCTAGAAGACGGTCGTAAATACAGCAAGAAGAAATTTAAAAATGTGAATTTCAAGAAGACGGAGAAGAAGATGAGTGCTGTACCTGAACGATTATGGATCCAATAAAGAGTTCGGAGAATTTGGCAGACGAGTACACCAACGCTGTCAATTTCGGCGCGTCAATGACCCTGATTTTTGTTGGACCTTCTAGATCCGATACAAGCAATCTCTCAAGGAAAGGCGCATTCTCAATGACCATAACATGGAACAGCCGGAGTGATCTCTTCCCAATTGATGTCTTGTTGCGGGGCCAGCAAGACACATAAATCCATCGAAGATTCGTCGAGGCAATGTGGAGGCTAATGAACCCATGGATCTGCTCAAGACGAAGGTACTCGAGCGCAGTACAGCTGCGGAGCAGGTGCTCCATAGCCTTCTTTGAGATGATGACGTCGAAGAGGTCGAGCCGCTTGAGTTGAGGAAGAAGAAGGGCGGGCGCGACATTAATCTGGGGAAGATAGCAGGAGCTGAAGCTGGCGCGGCGCAGCGTTGGCGTGAGGCGGAGCACGGACGGCGGCAGAGAGCGACATCGTCCAGCTTCAAAGCTGAGATCCTCGAGCTGATCTAGGGCGGGGGATAAGAACCACTCGTTGAACTTGGATTGGACCTTGCAGTTGATACTAAACATGCGGATGTCAAGGCGTCTGGCTGGCTCAGGGTGCGATGAAAGGATCTTGGAGACTGCGGCCATGCGTTTGCAATCCCCGTCGCAGAGGCAGCTGTCGATGGTGAGGTTGAGGAGGACGCAGCGCCAAAGGGGGCGCCACCGCCGGGAGAGCAGGGCGGTCCGCATGGCAGATTTGGTGGGGAGGAGGCCGATGATGATGAGCAGCATGTCATCGGGGAGGCTGCTGATGAAGTCCAGGCTCGCCGGATGCGGTTTTGGCTCGAGCAGCCTCCGCTTGTTGGCTGCCTTGCCGTCCGTCTCAAACGGCGGTGACGCCGGTGTACACGTGTGCTGGTGTGTGTTGTGTGCTGGGTGTGCGTGAGTGCATCCTTCTGTGCATGCCACCGCGAAGTGGTGACTTGTGCGCGAGTGCGTCCTTCCCACGCAAGAAGTTTTTCCTCAATGCGCCCTCAATTTACTAGCGTGCGGGGTGCTACCCCGAGTGGTTTCAACTTTGTTTCCTTCACCGCGTGTCAGATGGGCCTCTAATTTACTTATTTTCACCCACTGCCACATGGGCCAGCACGCCAAGATACAGAACACGAGCTGACAACACAGCATGTGGATTGGTTGACCGGTCAACTAAACAATATTCAGAGCTATATGCTGACACAGTGAGCGTATAATCCGTCGGTATAGAGAGTTCGAGTGAGAGGGGAGGCCAATGAGAGATAGCAAAGAGAGAGAGAGAAAGAGCTACTCCCTCCGTTCGATAATGTAGTTACAACATTTTTTTAAGTCAAACTTTTGAAACTTTGACCAAGTTTATAAAGAATTTACTTATATCGGCACTACCAAAGATAAATGATAGTATGAAGTAAGTACATGTTGTGATGAACCTAATGATCGTTCCAGATGTAAATGTTTTTCTCCACATATACCTAGTCAAACTTTTCTGAGGTTTGACTTTTCAAAACACCCATATGCTTATGGACGTGACAGAGTCCCTGACGAGAGAGAGAGAGAGAGACAGAGAGAGAGAGAAAGAAAGAGAGAGAGAGAGAGAGAGAGAGAGAGAGAGAGAGAGTGAAAAAAGTGTGTGTGCGTGCGTGAAAGAGACATGGACAACACACGATAAAGGTGGAGAAAAAGCGTGCGTGTCTTATGCAAACATATCACACATGCATCTTCGACAACGGAGGCAAGGTGAGGAGATAGTGTGTGGTTGTTTGGAACCGACAGAGGAAGACCCCTAGCAGGTGGCCAAGAGGGGTCTGACAAACAAGGGAGAGAGGTCGAGAGAGACGTACGGAGAAAATGCAGACATGGGGAGGAGAGAGTGTATGTTTGTCATAGAGAGATCCCCTGGAGATCGTGATGGGACTACATGGGTGGGAGATCGAGTGACAATGTGTGTGCGTGATAGAAGATGCCCCGAGAGATATCGAGATAGACGTATGGATGGAAGGAGACAATACGTGTGTTCCTGATGGCTAGTAAGAGATAATCATACTTAGGAGGGGGGGGGGGGAGTGCTCGCGCCTATGGCCCTGTTCGGATACTCTAACTCAGTTAGAGGTTAGAGTTAGATTCTAACCTTGAACTAACTCTAAGTAAAGAGGTGTTTGGATGGCAGGGTTAGATGGAGCGCGGATACGGCGAGGTACCTTCACGGGCGGTGCGAGAGGGAGGGAGGGAGAGGACGAGAAGCTTTGAGGAAGTGGGGAGGGATCTGCTGCGGGGAGAGCGAGAGAAAAAAGTGTTTATTAGTGGTCCCGAGAAGAACTAACCCAAATAAGCACCTCTTGGATGGGTTAGTTTTTTTGGATGGGTTAGATGCATCTAACCTAAACTAACCCTCCCGTTTGGATCTTTTTGGGTTAGTTGACTCCAAACTAACCCAAACTAACTCTAACCCATGGATCCAAACAGAGCCTATGATGGAATGAGGGATTATGGTACTTAGGGGGGTGCGTGTCACATGGAGAGAGAACAAGGGCGGAGAGTGTTGGATGGGTCTATATGTATAGCGCGAGCGAGACATGTGTATGTGTGAACCAGGGAGATATAAGGCCCATTTGGCTTGCGTCATGAGCATCTTTTGTGTGGCCTGGGGTTGTGGCTGGATTTCATGCACGCTTGTTTGGTTGCTACCCTGTGAAAAAGAAAGCCCGCCTGGGCTGGGTTCCCTTGCACTTTAATTAGCCTGACTGAACTCCAGACACTACAAGTAGCCTGGTCCAAGCGACCGATTTCGAACGCCTGGCCGTGCCTGGTCGTGCGGCCACGAGGCTAACAGCAACATGGTGGATATTAGCATTAAATAATTGATGCATGGATTGATTGATGGGACGTTGATGCTGTGCTTGGCCCAGGCATGAACCAAACGCTTCAGCACCACACAAGCCTGGCCAGGTAAAAATATTTTACATCTCACGTCCACACCAGGAAGTACCAACCATCAAGGCATGAGGGTCAGGTCACGAACCAACCTGGCCAATAAAGTTTGAGAGAGATTGAGGAGCCCCGATAAGGTTGAGTGGTGCGTCAGATAGCTGAGAGGGGGAAAGAGATATTCCATCCGCTCGATAATGCAGTGCATGTAAATTTTTTGGAAGTCAAACTTTGAAAACTTTGATCAGGTTTACGCAAATGTTATTTATATCTACAATACCAAAGATACATCATACAAAACTACATCTCATGGTGAATCTAATGGTATATGTTTGCCGTACTAGATGTAATTCTTTTTCTCCACGTACATGGTCAAACTTTGTGATGTTTGACTTTTCAATAAATCTATGTGCTATGGACGGAGGTGAGTGCCTCAGTCGAGATAGATCAAGTGCGTGTGAAGGAGAATGAATAAGTGTGCAAAAAGAGTATGTTGTGAAAGAGAAAGTGACAACAAATGATAAACTAGAGAGAGAGTGTGTGTTTTTGCGTTTCTTATGCGAACATATCACGCATGCATCTCCGAGATGGAAAAGCGAGGCGAGGAGATACACGAAGATAGCTAGTGTGTGATTGTTTGCAACGGAGAGAGACACCCCTGTAGCACATGTCCAATAGAGGTCTGGACAACAAGGAAAAAAGGTTGAGAGGGACACATGGATGGCATGGACGCATGGGGAGGGAGAGAGGGTGTGTTTGTAATAGAGAGATCCCCTCGAGATCGTGAGGGGACTATATGGGTGGGAGATCGAGGGAGTGCGTGCGCGATAGAAAGATGCCCCGAGAGAAATCGAGATAGACATGCACATGTTTGTGATGGAGACTAAGATTAGCTAGTCATATACATATAGGGGGGACTGCGTGTGCCTACAATTGAGTGAGAGACCATCATACTTGGCTAGCTGGGCATGAGATTGTGTGTGTGTGTGTGCGCGTGTGAGATGGAGAGAGAACGATGGAGAGAGATAGAGTATTAGATGGGCCTATCGAGTGCGAGCGAGATATGCATGTGTATGTGTGACCCAGGTGGATGGAGAGTTTGAGAGAGGGGGGGAAGAGCTCCGAGACGACATAGTGGTGCGTGAGAGAGTTACGGGCAAAGAGCCAAGGAATTTGTGTGCGTACGATGAGTGCACCCAAGATATCTAGCTTGGACTAGCTAGAGTATCATACATAGTGTGCGAGAGAGACCTATAGATGGTGTATATATGAATGCGGACTAGAAAGACCCCCCCCACACACACACACAGAGAGAGAGAAAGGGAGAGGGACCAACAAGGTTTTTGTGTCAGATGCGTGCGACAGAATTGAAGATTGTAGGCGAGAGACTGAGAGAGAGAGAGAGAGAACATGAGTCCGGGAGAGGGGGAGGTCGCGTTTTATGCATAAAAGACTGATATAAACTTGCATTCAAATATTTAAATTGGAGACCATGTTGTCTGCAATCCACACATGAACGGATATATGCGTATATCAAACAAGTTCATTAATTTGACTTTCAACATGTTCATGGAGTACTATAATACTGTACAACATGCTACTCGATTGAGGTGTTCAATTTTGGATTTAGTTCACTATTTTGACCTACTGAACGAGCTAGTTCATTGAATCGAGATATTTCATTTTGGGTTTGATTCGCGTTTTTGAGTGGGTCAACTATTTGTCATATAGTAAATCGCTAGCAACGAGCATGTAAAAACACATTACTCCCGAGCATCATCTCTCCATCTAAAAAAGAAGTGGCAAGCTAATATTTCAAAATTTTATTCGAATCGACTTGGTAAGGTAGACGTGGATGCTCGTTCTCCCAAAATTTGAACGAACCGTTAAACATCCTCTCTGCTCGGTGGAATTCGCCTGAGCAAATAAATGGGAGACGCGAAATTACCGTCCTATGTGGGACACACATCAATTGGCCCATTGTACATCGAGGGTAGGTTCGTAACTTCATCCAAGCGCGCCTTCTCCTCGGCCAAAATTACATGTGCCGAATAATTCATAAACCCGGCAAAATACGCTCTCCTCGCCCGAAATAGCTCGCGCCCACTATTTCAAAACACGCTCTCTTCGCCCGAATTCGCTCGCGCCCACTATAGTTCAAAACACGCCCTCCTCGCCCGAAATCGCTCCCGCCCACTATTTGGGGAGAAGCAAAGTTACTCTACTATCCCTGACCCTCAGTACACAGACCCAAGCCGAGAAGCCTATAGGCAAGGGTAGAACTGTAACTCCCCCTCACATTTCAGACAAATGCGTCCATAAGACATAGTTCCACTCCCCTCCCAATTCGCCCCCCCGCCCGCCCCCATTCATACCGCGTGGGCGCCAAATCACCTTCTCCCCGAGAAGCTCCCTTCTCCCGAGCCGCGAAACCTCAGCCCACCTCCATGGCGGCCCCCACCGCACCAATTTCACAGCTGCCCTCCTCCCTAATGCCGGAGACGCTGTCCAATTGCCGTCGTGCACTGGGCCGTGTGCCTCTTACTCCGTGTTGCTGGTGCTGCCTCGACGATGGCTGCGTGAACCGTACCGGAGCCGATTCATCCCCGCCGTTGTTCACGGCGCCGGAGCGGCTCCAACTTCGGATCCGTCCAGAGTCCTGGAGCTGCTTCCGCGTAGCCGTCGACCATCGCAACATCGCTCTTTCCCTGCCTCCGGTCACCACCGCAACCGCGCCGGCCTCACCGACTCGATAGCTGGACCTGCCTACTTCACCATGCTGCCAGATAGGTCGCACCCTCATCTGAAATCACTTTATTTAGGCGTCAGTTGCCTGAATTTTTATTCTGGGCCAATCGACTCCCAATGGGAAGCAGCACCCCTCGAGGCGGCGGAGCTCCTAGGCTGCCGGTTGGCTGGTGTCTAACGTATGGGTGTGGGGCCGCAAGTTTGCCGTGGAAGCAGTGCTTAGATGGCTATCTTTTAGAGTTGCCTGGGTTGAAGGTACTGCCGCCGCCGGATCTGGATGACAGGGAGTCTTTGTGGATTGGCCCGGGGTGGTGCAACCACGGCAGTGCGGTGGGGCGGGGAGCGGGGTTTTGGACGGGGCCACGGATGGCGGAGGCAGGCCGCTCTGCCGTTGGTCGCTGACTCTTCAGGGAAGATTCCGAACAGTGTCAGCCGGGAGGCACAAGACGGCCATCAAGCCATCTGGTGTAGATCAGACAGTACCAAAATAAAATAAAATCGTGTGACCCCAATTTAGTCTTCAGTCAACAGACGTGTGGCCACTCTCGTACCTTGCTGTTGATCTCTTAGTGTATTTCTTCGGATCAAAGAGATATGTCGTTCTTAACTTTATGCGTTATATGCATCTTCAGACACACCGTCTTTCGACTCACCACAGCTGCTCCAACAAGGGAAGCATACACCAGAAGGGAGCTACAGTCCCCACTCAACAGTTCCCTGCATCGAATGCGTGTGCCCGACATGGACAACCACAACAACTGCAGGGCCATCGACAAGTCAGCACATGATTCTCACTCCTATGGATGGCAGCCAGATAGGTTGTACCCTCATATTACTTGTGTGCAACATTTATGGCTTTGTTATTCATCTAAGCACGGAAAATAGATCATCACATTTCACTGTATATTCATGCTGATCTCTTACGGGTCTTGTTCAGGAGTTCACGCTGTTCCGTAGTTCAGCTAAGATACTTGTTCTTTAGGTAATGATGTTCCATAGTTATCATCCATCAGCCAATGCTATCCCACAAGCTGGTGATTATAGTATTATACCACCTTTAGTATTACCTATGTTGTTCTTTAATACTTTTGTGTGCCATCTAGTTAATCTCGAGTACAAACGATTCTGTAGCTTTCATCTGTGTTACCCCTTTAGTTTATGAGACATGTTGCTTCTAGTTAACCCTAGTCCTACTATTTATGTCGTCTCCTACAGGCACTCATTTACATAAATCTAACTACTAGTTATCTTCCATGCATGTCAGATATAATTGCACACACTGATATATCCACAAGAACCTCACAGAGCAATGTAAAGGCCAATAAACTTGATGTCAATGATACCCAATATGATGGAACATGTAAAGGCAGTTCTTCAGAAGACTTGCAGAAATATGATGAATCCTCTTCACCCCACAAGGTCCTTGCTCTAACTTGGCCTGTGATATGGGTACAACATGCATATAATGTCCTGGAGTGTATCTACTCTGTTGCAATGCCATGTGCTTAGCATGCTGATCATGCATGTAAATATGTCATGCCTTCCTATTTTTCAGTACCTATTCCATTCATGATAACATGTTTTCAAATTCAAGTACTGTCATTCTACTCTATCGCAATGCCATCTGCTTAATTTGGACATCATGCTTCTGAATATCTTATGCATTGTTATTCACCAGTATGTACTTCATCTGTCTGCCATACCATGTTTTTTTACATTGAAGTGCTGTTCTAGTGCTCTGTTGCAATACCATCTTATTTTCCCAATCATACACGTGTATGTTGCCTTGGTTATTTCTGTACGTATTCCGCTAGCATATAGTTTTACATTCAACTAGTTTTTTTTGCTGTGTTGTCCTGTCGTATCCCTAGCTCTTACACCATACTCCCTCCGTCTGGATTACATGTTGCCGAAATGGATAAAAAAGGGTGTATCTAGAACTGAAATACGCCTAGACTCATCCATTTTTTTCTGGATGGAGGGAATACATGTCAATATGTCATGCCTTTCTATTCTTCAGTACCTATTCCATCTCTCTGTTGTCGCATGTTTTATAATTAAAGCACCATTCTTCTATACAAGGCATGCAAGGGGAAGACGACTATGTTAGAATCTGAAGGGTTACAAACAAGGCCTTTGCAAAAGATCCAAATGCCAGGAGATAATAAACCAACTCCAGTTTTTATAGATACTGCTGCAACACAGATAAACCCAACTCCTACTGATAATAAGCAGATTCCAGTGGCCAAAGAACTAGTCCGCTCCAGTCGAGCAAAAATATGTCAACTCAATTCTAAGAAGCGTGTGCGTATCCTTGCATCATGAAATTTTATAGCATGCTGATCATATTTTCTACATGTTTCTTACCCATCTCTCTTTTAGAAAATAAGCTTAACAGATAGAAGAATTTCTGCAATGGTATCGTTTATGAGGAAAGATTCTTCCAGGAATTCTCTGTGCTCCAATGTAGATGTAAGTACCTGTTGTATATCACTATATTTTTACATCAGCATGTATTTTATTAATCGGCGTGAATACCTTTATCTGATCTAAATTTAGTTGTAGCAAAATGTATGATTAAAGGCCACAATGTTGATTTTTGTAAGGAAAACTGCCTGGTAGTTTTGCATCCTGAGCTGCATGAGTGTACTATCTCATATCAGTGGGTTTGAATATTTTGGTTCTGCAGTGGATTTTTCAGTGTTTTTTTTTACCGTGTTGTCCTGTCGCATCCCTAGCTCTTACATCATACTCCCTCCGTCTGGATTAAATGTAGCAGAAATGGATAAAACTGGATGTATCTAGAACTGAAATATGCCTAGACCCGTCCATTTATTTCCGGATGGAGGAAATACATGTCAATATGTCATGCCCTTCTATTCTTCAGTACATATTCCATCTCTGCTGTAGCATGTTTTATAAATGAATCACCATTCTTCTATATAAGGCATGCAAGGGGAAGATGGCTCTGTTAGAATCTGAAGGGTTACAAACCAGGTCTTTGCAAAAGATCCAAACGCTAGGAGATAATAAACCAACTCCATTTTTCATAGATACTGCTCCAGCACAGAGAAACCCAACTCCTACTGATAATAAGCAGATTCCAGTGGCCAAAGAACTAGTCCGCTCCAGTCCAGCAAAAGAATGTCAGCTCCATTCTAAGAAGCATGTGCGTATCCTCGCATCATGAATTTTTATAGCATTCTGATCATATTTTTTACATGTTTCTTACCCATCTCTCTTTTAGAAAATAAGGTTAAACAATAGAAGAGTTCCTCCATTGGGATCGTATTCGAGGAAAATATCTTGCGGGAATTCCCTGTGCTCCAATGCTGATGTAAGTACCTGTTGTATATCACTATATTTTTACATCAACATGTATTTTGTTAATCAGCGTGAATCTAACCTTTATCTGATCTAAAATTAGTTGTAGCAAAATGTAAAGGCGCCAATGTTGATTTTTGTAAGGAAAACTGCCTGGTAGTTTTGCATACTGAGATGCATGAATGTACTATCTCATATCACGCACATTACTGAATTGTAGTGCTTCTCTGGTTGCCCATTCATTCATTGTGTCAACGTTGCTTTCGTACTACCTTGCCTGGCTGATGATAGCTGTGCCATATTGTGTTAATTTGGTGTAGGCTTCTTGCCCAAACGTTCGTTGTGTCAATGTTGCTTTCCTATTATCTGACTTGGCCAATAATAGCAATGCTAGTGTGTTAATTTTGTGCAGGCTGCTGAAGATAAGAAGACAAACTCTGAAAACAGCAAGGCAACCCCATTGTTTCTTTCCAGTAAATCTAGGCCAGGTAATATGGCAATAACTCATGATTAATCTGTTTGGTTCCCGTCCTAATTTATGTTATGATGCAGTGGTCGAGACACTCTCCACTATCAATAATACAAGCCTGCCAAAATTGCCATCTGAATCTATTCAGTATCCTCTGTCTCGAATGCAACGAAATAAATGTATTTTTGTGAACCAATTAATCGCTGAAGCAATGATGGAAATGGTGGATGAATCAGAGGTGCAGAGTCGTGCGACACAACAACTGATCAATGTTTTCAGAGACAGTGTAGCAAATCAGAAAGAACTTGCCCACATGCTTATGGGCGTCATCTGTGCTGAGGTTGCAGATTGTGACGTTGTAGATGGTTAGGTTCTGCTCATTTATTTGCACTGGCATCAATCTTTGATTGCCCAGTGGATGTAATTTCCTGTAATATATGCTGGATGTGCAACGTTATTCCCTGTATGTCGTACCTTTGCGTGATCGGTTTTGGTCCTGTGCATAATTGCTCCTCGTAATGGGCTCAAATTATCTAATTTGGCCTAAAGACATGTACGAACTTTAGTGGGCCCATTAAGTTAATGGACCGTTACTAGGCCGAAAGTTAATGGTCGGCCCTATTACCTCCCGGGTCGTTAACAGGCCAACATCAAAGCGGGTAACAGGTGGCCCCAGTTTATTTCACGGGTCGTTAACAGGCCGTTACTAAGTTTGGGCTACATATGGCCCAACCATACTGTAGGCCTTTAACAGGCCGAAAGAGACAACGGGCTTGTACTGGACCATGAAGACCATGGGCCGCTAAGAGGCCGAAAGTCAGGTCGTATTGTAAATGGGCCAACTAAGTTGTGGGCCTTTAGCAGGCCGAAAGAGAAACCGGGCTGGTATTGGACCATGAAGGGCATGGGCCGTTAAAGGGCCAAAACTAAGGTCCGACTACAAATGGCCCAACTCATTTATGGTCCGTTAACAGGCCGAAAGTCACACAGGGCCGGGAATTGGCCCAACACTTAAATGGGTCGCTAAAAGGCCAAAACTCAGGTCCGACTAAAAATGGCCCAACTGATTTATGGGCCGTCAATAGGCTGAAAGTGACACCGGGCTAGAAAATTGGCCCAACACTTAAATGGGCCGCTAAAAGGCCGAAACTCAGGTCCGACAACAAATGGCCCATCAGATTTATGGGCCGTCAACAGGCTGAAAGACACACCGGGCCGGAAACTAGCCCAACATTTAAATGGGTTGCTAAAAGGCCGAAAGATGTACATCCTGAAAATTGGCCCATCCATTAAACGGGCCGTTAATAGGCCGAAATCTCATCGGGCCGATATTGAGCCCAGATATATAGCGGGCTGTTAACGGGCTCGAACTGGCGATGGACTGCAATGGTGTCAAATCTTTAACGGGCCATTGACGGGCCGAATTGGCTCATGTCGTATGGGTCGTGGGCTTAAATGGACCTGGCACAAGTAGGCCTTATATGGGCTGGCCTGCTAATTTTTACTGGGCCGGCCTTTTCACAGGAATGGGCCTCTGTTGGGTCGTGCCACGTGTTGACGTACCATAGGCGTCTTCCGTCCAATGAGTGGATGACATCTGTCCCAACGGTGAGCCGACACGTGTTTCCTCCAGCCAATGATGATTTTACACGTGGAAAATCCCCATTGGTTGGGGCTGTCAACGGGTTATCGGATCCAAAACCCGACCCGATAGCTTAACAGCGTTCTGTTATGGTGGATGCCACGTGTCGGTCACCCTTGACGAAAGCACTTCTGTGACGCGCGATTTATCGTCATGGAAGTGGACACTTCCGTGATGATAGTTTTGGTAATGTCATGGAACACTTCTACGACAGCACAAGTATGACTATCTTGATTCTGTCATAAATTTGTCATGGATGTACATGCATGACAAAAAACGTGACCTAGTGTGACAAACACGTATCATCACGGAAGTGTATTTTTTTTTGTAGTGCTTTGAACGGTTTGTGTTTAACCGTCGAGCAATAATAGTGCCCAAACTAAAAGTTCCATCGCAATATAATGCATGGCGCAAAATAGCAAGGTCAGGGGAATTAAGGCCCCCACTCTCCCCACGACCAATCAAACATCTATTGGCAAATAATAAATAATAGCGTAAAATAGGGAAATATAAACTAGCATCTCTAGCTTCAAACACTCCTCTCTCTTCCCCCACAGTAGTTTCAGAAAGAAAATCCTCCACGTCCCTAGGACGTGGCTCACTGAGGCCGCCCTCATAAGGTGTTTTGCAAACATTGCAAAAATCATATAATGTCATTTTCTTCAGCACATCATATAAGTGAAATTCTACCATGGGCGGTTCCTTCCTAGGATAAAAGCGAAAGTTTTTGCAGGAAGGTATTAGTGAGTAGGAGGTATTGATCACACTTATCTTGGAAGAAGGGGGTGATGTCGGCATTCTCTGCCAAATAATAGAAATCCTCGTATATTCCCGCCTCCCTCAAGAATATGTCGCTTGGCCACTCACACGAACGAACCTCCGTTGCATGAGGAAGGTTGTACTTGGGCTTCTCTTTCTATTCATTTTCATTTCCTTCCTTTTTCCGGCTTGAAGAGTCCCTTAACCACCTCTGTAAGGGCATATTTATCCCTAAGGTGTTTTGGTGATTGATAACAATGCTTTTGCGGACTAACCTTGTGCATTGAGCCTTTCAGAGATTCATCCTTTGGCACGAGACGATTCCCTCCCCTCGATGTGTTATTCAAGACGGTGCAGCTCTTTCGTTTCTATGTTGGTGGACTAGTTTCGTAGGAGCCACCGTACTATCAAGAGGGGATCCACTTTGGTAAGGCTAGGGTGGAATCAACACGTACACATCCTTATCGCACCCGCTGAACCTTCCTGCTTCGATGGAGTACTCTTCCCGTTCTCTGTGTGCTTTGTCTGGCCCCAGCGGTAGTACCGCGGGTCACAGCGGTAGTACCGCTCAAGCGCATCAAGCGGTAGTACCGCTCCTCAGCGGTAGTACCGATTGGAGCCTTCCGCCATAGTACCGCTGCGGCTCCATGCTCCTACCGCCTCGACTCGAGGGTCCCTATTCTCGTGTCGGGTTTTGCGGCACTAGCTGCGGCAGTAGAGGCGGTAGTACTGCTCCCAAGCGGTAGTACCGCCCTTACCACCGCGGCAGTACCGCTCAGGGTCCAGGACCTCACTCCTCTCTTTTGCGCGGTAGTACCGCTAGGTGAGACGGTAGTACCGTTGGCTCAGCGGTAGTACCGCCCACCCCAGCGGTAGTACCGCTCTCTGCGAGGCTGCTTGGGGGGTAACGGTTGGATTGTTCCCCCCACTATATAAGGGGGTCTTCTTCCCCAAAGTTGACTAACCTCTTCCCCCAAAAGCTCCATTGTTGCTCCAAGCTCCATTTTCGCCCGATATCTCTCCCTAGCCAATCAAACTTGTTGATTTGCTCGGGATAGGTTGAGAAGGCCCCGATCTACACTTCCACCAAGAGAAATTTGATTCCCCCACTAATCCCTAGCGGATCTTGTTACTCTTGGGTGTTTGAGCACCCTAGACGGTTGAGGTCACCGCGGAGCCATAGTCCATTGTGGTGAAGCTTCGTGGTGTTGTTGGGAGCCTCCAATTAAGTTGTGGAGATAGCCCCAACCTTGTTTGTAAAGGTTCGGTCGCCGCCTTCAAGGGCACCAATAGTGGAATCACGGCATCTCGCATTGTATGAGGGCGTGAGGAGAATACGGTGGTCCTAGTGGATTCTTGGGGAGCATTGTGCCTCCACACCACTCTAATGGAGACGTACTTCCCCTCAAAAGGAAGGAACTTCGGTAACACATCCTCATCTCCATCGGCTCCACTCTTGGTTATCTCGTGCCTTTACTTGTGCAAGATTATTTGTGTTGTATCCCTTGCTTGCTTGTTTACTTATTGTTGTTGCATCATATAGGTTGCTCACCTAGTTGCATATTTAGACAACCTACTTCGATGCAAACTTTAATTTGGTAAAGAAACACTAAAAATTGTTAGTTGCCTATTCACCCCCCCTCTAGTCAACTATATCGATCCTTTCAATTGGTATCAGAGCCTCGCCTCTTTATTAAGGACTTTGCCGTCCGAAGAGTATGGTTGACACCATAGACAGTGGGGAGGAACACTCCGGTGTGAATCCGATCTCGTCTACGGGTGATGGGGGAACCACAGTGTCCCGTGAGGAATTCAATGTGGCTTTGGACACATTGAAAACCTCCATGACATCCGAGGTTGAAAGCATGTTTAATAAATTCTTGGAAGGGCTTAAACTATCTACCTCGCCGATGAAAGTGGGTGACCACACTAACAAGGTGACGGATGCCAACTCCGACAAGGGGGGAGCTAATAGTGAAAAAGGTCCTTCTACTAGTGGTAGAAATGGCACCGACATCTTTGCCCATGTGGAACCTCCAACTTATGGAGGACCGATTCCCTCTACTCATTTAAATCATGCCGGCCCTCCTCCTAAGATTGTGAAAAATGAGGACTTTGATTCTTGGGTGTATCGCTTCAAGCGTCATTGAAATCATGTGAATACTAATCTTTGGAGAATCATTGAAGAAGGTTTCTATCCACATGACCAAAGCAACTTCACCCCTAGAGAAGCCGTGGATAATCAATTCAATGAGAATGCCCTCTTCATCATCCAAGATGCTATTCTCCCCGAAAGATCCTCCTTATCTTTGACCATACGCCACGGCCAAAGAAGCATGGAATTGCGTTGTGTCTCTCTATCAGGGAAGTGCAAGCATTCAACGTTCCAACTATGAAGTGGTGCAAGATGAAGCCGATGAGTTTGCAATGAAAGAAGATGAAGAACCTCGTGAGCTCTTTCAGAGAGTAATCAAACTCGCGGTCTCACTCCGAGATCATGGGAGCAAGGACACGGATGACAATTGGATCAAGTGCAAGTTCCTCAAGGCCATGATGCCCTACAACAAGGCCATGTCCTCCATCATCCGTCAAAGACCGGACTTCCACTCCATGACCTCAAGTGAAGTGTTGGATGAGTTTGTTGAAATGAGTATTTTGGACAAGATCGCCGACAACGTGGTGCTCCGTTCGCAAAGATCAAAGAAGTCCAATCTTGCCTTGAAGGCCAAGGTCATTATGGAATAAGAGGAAGAAGAGGAAGATGAGGAGGGCAATCCCGAGGATACAAAGTATGATTATCATGAGCACATGGCTCTTGCTTCAAGGAAATTTTGGAGCAAGAAGAACACAAGGCCCAATTTCAACAAGAACAACTCAAGTGGCTTCAAGGGCAAGCAACGAGTAAGAACTTGTTACAACTGTGGCAATGTGAGCCACTTCGTTGTGGATTGTCCTTATGAGAAGCGGGAAGACGATGGTGGCAAGCTCATCAGAAAAGACAAAGCCAAGTCCTTCCCCAACAAGAACAACTTCACCAAAAAGACTCCTACTCGACGGTTGGTGGTTCAAGAAGAATACCGTGAGGATGATGATGATGAAGATAGTGAAGCAATGGCCATGGCCTCCGTTGCCATTGTCACAACTCCCCGGGTGTCTCTCTTCGATTCACCCAACGAGAACATCACCACCAAGTGCCTCATGGCCAAAGCCTCTAACAAGGTAACCCCCAACATCGAAACCACCATCATTACTAATCCCTCCTTGACGGATTGCATTGATGAACATGAGGGGTCTAGTGAGGAAGTAAATGAATTTGAGTCTTTTATGAGTAAGCTCAAGGGAAAATCCAAGAAGCACTTTTTTGCTCTCTTGGAACAACTTGGTGAAGCCAATGACACGATCGAGGCTCACGAAGAAACCATCTCTAAGATGGAAGGTCATAATCGTGACTATGCTGATGAGATATCGGATCTCTCTAATGCTCTTGAGGAAGAGCATGGGCATCATTTGGCTCTTGAGGAGTCACACAATGATGACCATGCTAAGTTAAAGAAAGGTCTTGATCATGCTCTTGTTGTGTCTCGTGTGCTAACTTATGAGAAGGCTAAACTTGGTGTTGACCATGCTAGACTCAAGGAGGAGTTTGATTTACTTGACAAGGCCCACAAGGTCTTGAAGGGTGCTCATGCTAGCCTCAAGGAGTCTCATGCTCAACTCCAAGTTAAGCTAACCAAAGAAAAGGCAACCTTTCCTCATATGGTATTAATTGATAATGCAAATGCCATTAACCCTTGTTGTGAGCATGTGCATCTTGTGGAGGAGAATGCCAAGTTTAAGGATCAACTTGAGAAAGGCCTTGTGACTTGCATTCAAGGTGAGAAGAACCTCAACGACCTTTTGAGCAATCAAAAGGAAGTTGTGGCCAAGGAGGGAGTTGGGTTCGCACCCAAGTCCAAGAACAAGAAGAAGAACGACAAGACCAAATGACCTCCTCCTCTCAAGCAAACTTTTGTGAAAGAGGGAGAGGGTGCTCCTAAGGACAAGAAGAACAATGTGAAGGGTGGTAATGTCAAAAAGGGCAAAACCACATCCTCCAACAAAGCCGGCAACTTTAACCCCTCTTATGTGTTGTGCCGTGCTAGTGATTGGCATGTTTATGCTAAATTTGTTGGTTCTCCTTATGAGTACATTGAATGGTCTATTTGGGTCCCTAAGACCCTTGTTACTAACATCAAAGGACCCATTACTAAATGGGTACCTAAAACCAAGCATTTATCTCTTGTAGGTGTTTGCTTCCGGTGGGGGATCATGGTTGCTCGATAGTGGAGCAACAAATCATATGACTGGGAGCAAGGACTTGGTGGTGGACGTGCAAAAGATCCCATCTATGCCCACCAATGTCGAGTGGGGTGATGCCTCATCTTCTAAGGTACTGGGTCTTGGCAAGGTTGTCATTTCTCAAGATCTAATGATCGAGAAAGTCATGCTTGTTGAGTCCCTTGCGTACAATTTACTTTCCGTTCGTCAACTTGCACTCATGGGCTTTGCCACTTTCTTTGATATTGACACCTTGGCCCTCTTGTGGAGCAAGACTCTTAAAGTAGCCTTTGTTGGGCATGTCGAGAATGGTCTCTATGTGATTAACTTTTCGGAGTGACCCACTAAGACCACGACATGCCTAATGGCTAAAGTTGATGTGGGATGGCTTTGGCATCGCCGTTTAGCCCACGTTAGTATGAGATCTTTGCAAAGTCTTCTCAAGGGGGACCATGTCCGTGGACTAACAAATGTTAGTTTTGCCAAAGATCGTGCTTGCAGTGCTTGTATCGAAGGGAAGCTTCATGATAAGGCTCACCCTCCCACGACTATCATCTACTCGAAGAGACCCTTGGAGCTCCTTCACATGGACCTCTTTGGGCCTCCATCCTTTGATAGTCTTGGGGGTAGAAAGTATTGCTTGGTGATTGTGGATGATTATTCAAGATACTCTTGGGTACATTTCTTCAAGAGGAAGAGTGAAACTCAACAAATCGTCATTGAATTTGCAAATGAAGCTCAACGCCAACATGATTCAAAGATCTTGACAATAAGAAGTGACAACGGCACCGAGTTCAAGAACTACACCTTGGATGATTTTCTTAGTGATGAGGGGATCAAGCATCAATATGCTGCACCATATACCCCTCAGCAAAATGGTGTCGCGGAGAGGAAGAACCAGACGTTGATGGATGCGGCAAGGACCATTATGGCGGAGTTCAAGTCTCCATACAACTTTTGGGCTGAAGCCATCAACACAGCATGTCATGCATCCAATCGGCTCTATCTCCGCAAAGGCTTGAACAAGACTCCTTATGAAATACTTACCGGTAACAAGCCTAACCTCAAGTACTTCTGGGTGTTCGGGTGTAAGTGTTTCATTCTCAAGAAAGGTGTTCGTTTTTCTAAATTTGAGGCTAGAGCTTATGAGGGCATATTTGCTGGTTACGCTACAAACTCTCATGCTTACCATGTCCTCAACAAGTCCACCGAACTCATTGAGGAGACGTGTAACATGGAGTTTGACGAAAATAACGGCTCCCAAGTGGAGCAAAGTGGTACTTGTGATGTAGGTGATGAAATTCCTCCCCAAGCCATTAGAAGAATGGGCGTGGGTCATTGTGGAACCCCTTGTGGCTGAAGCAGAAGGACAATGCTCCACTCAAGTGGAGCCATTGAGGGAGTCCTGGATAAGGGGGTATCCGGACAGCCGGACTATATACTTTGGCCGGACTGTTGGACTATGAAGACACAAGACAGAAGACTTCGTCCCATGTCCGGATGGGACTCTCCTTCGCGTGGAAGGCAAGCTTGGCGATTCGGATGTAGATCTCCTCCTCTGTAAACCGACTCTGTGTAATCCTAGCCCCCTACGGTGTCTATATAAACCGGAGGGTTTAGTCCGTAGGACACAACAACAATCATACCATAGGCTAGCTTCTAGGGTTTAGCCTCTCTGATCTCGTGGTAGATCAACTCTTGTAATACTCATACCATCAAGATCAATCAAGCAGGAAGTAGGGTTTTATCTCCATCAAGAGGGCCCGAACCTGGGTAAACATCGTGTCGCCAGCCTCCTGTTACCATTAGTCTTAGACGCACAGTTCGGGACCCCCTACTCGAGATCCGCCGGTTTTGACACCAACATTGGTGCTTTCATTGAGAGTTCCTCTGTGTCGTCACTGCAAGGCTAGATGGCTTCTCCAAACTTCAACCACGCTGTCCCGGGTGAGACTTTTCTCCCCGAACAGATCTTTGTGTTCGGCGGCTTCGCACTGCGGGCCAACTTGCTTGGCCATATGGAGCAGATCGATAGCTACGCCGCCGGCCATCAGGCCAGGTTTGGAAACCTAAACTACATTGCCGACATCTGCGGAGACTTGATCTTCGACGGATTCGGACCCGTGTCAGGAGCGCCGAACAATCACGACGAGCATGACCTAGATCTGCAGTCGGACAGTATTCGGGACATCGCACCTCCCACAGCTCCAGACTTTGCTCTAGAGCAGGCCGTGCCTTCTGAGGACGGGTGGATGGACCCCGCCGCGAAGACCGCACAATCATCGGCTTTAGAGCCGAACACAGACTCCTCTCCTAAAGGGATCTGTATCTCCGGACCCCCGGACTCGCCTCCGGTCGTGTGTTCCAGACTGCGCTCATCTAAGCTCATTGAATCTAGCTGGGCCCCGGTTATGGAATTCGTCACTGCAGATATCTTTCAGCACTCACCCTTCGGAGACGTGCTAAATTCATTAAGATCTCTCTCTCTGTCAGAAGACTCCTGGCCGAACTATGTCCAACCCGTGTGGGATATGGAAGACGAATAAAATCGCAACCCACCCACCACCCACTTTATAGCCACTGTCAATGACCTAACAGACATGCTTGACTCCGACCCCAATAACATCGATGGTATGGACGTCGATGTAGGGGACAATCTGGAACTACCGCCCACGGGGCACTGGACAGCCACTTCATCATACGACGTCTACATGGTGGACACCCCCAAAAAAGACAATGGTGACAAAAAGGACACAACGGAGGATAACCCCCACCCCCCCGGCAAAGCAAAAACGACGGCGTAAGCGCCGCCTCAGGTCCAGTCACAGTAAAAATAGCGATAACAACCCAAAGCAGGATGACACTCCGGTTGATTCCGAAGGCAACAACGGCCATAGGGACCCAGTGATGGAGCAGGACAAACCAGGTCATGCCGAACACAGCCCGGAGCAGACACCCAATCAGATAAATTCAGAAGGCCGAACTCATCATGTTACCTCCGAAGAAGAGAACAGTCCGGTTGACGATGTGGAACAAGATAACCTCCACAGAAAACTCCTGGCCATAGCACGGAGCCTGAAGAAGCAGAAGCAAATGCTTAAGGCCATGCAGGACACGCTCAACCAAAGATGGAATAAGGTGCTGGACACCGAAGGGAAACGTGGCGATAATCGCCACACAAAGAGCTACCCAAAGCGCAAACTGCTACCCGAATTTGACGACGAAGGCGCGACACCCGTTCGACCCAAAAACAATACGGCTACTCAGCCGGACCAACCACCTCATGGCCGCGATAGAGCAGCCACCGATACCACACACGATTTACGAGCGCTATTGGACAAAAAGGCCAGTGCGTCCAGATCCATCTATGGGTCCAGAGGACATGCTCCGACGCGGGATGAGGGCCACCACAACGATCATATTGATCAAATACCAGTCCGGAATCAACATTGGGAGCAACAGCAGTCGGCAGCATGCCGCAACACGGCCAGATACAGAGGGGCCGCACACCCCGTGTGCTTCACGGACGAGGTGCTGGATCATGAATTTCCACAGGGATTCAAACCCGTGAATATAGACTCATACGACGGAACGACGGACCCTGGGGTCTGGATTGAGGATTTTATCCGTCACATACACATGGCTCGTGGGGATGACCTCCACGCCATCAATACCTCCCCCTCAAGTTGAAAGGACCAGCTCGTCATTGGCTGAAAAGCCTCCCCGAAAACTCAATTGGAAGTTCGGAGGAACTTGAGGATGCTTTCAGGGTCAACTTTCAAGGGACCTATGTCCGGCCTCCAGATGCTGACAACTTAAGTCACATAATACAGCAGTCCGGAGAGTCCTCCCGCAAACTTTGGAACAGATTCCTCACTAAGAAGAATCAAATTGTCGACTGTCCGGATGCCGAAGCCTTAGCGGCCTTCAAATATAGTATCCGAGACGAGTGGCTTGCCAGACACCTCGGCCAAGAAAAGCCGCGAATGATGGCAGCCCTAACAAGCCTCATGACCCGATTTTGTGCGGGCGAGGATAGCTGGTTGGCCCGTAGAGGCACCAACGACCCGGGTACATCCGAAATCCGAGATGGCAACGGGAAGCCACAGCACACTAAGCACAAACGTCAGAATAACGATGGTCCAGACAACACAGCGGTCAATGCCGGATTTAGGGTCTCTCGACCTGGTAAAGGAAAGAAGCCATTCAAAGGCAGTAAAGAGGAACCATCTGGCCTGAACAAAGTCCTGGACAGATTGTGCCAAATCCATGGCACTTCCGACAAACCTGCAAATCATACCCATAGAGAATGTTGGGTTTTCAAGCAGGCTGGCAAGTTAAATGCCGAACACAAGGGAAGGGAAACACCAAGCGAAGATGAGGATGAGCCTCGCCAGCCGAATACCAGGGGCCAGAAACAATTCCCACTGGAAGTCAAAATGGTAAACATGATACACGCAACTCACGTAGAGTTCGTAGCCCCCCAATCCAATCCCTGGGCAAATTGCCCGATCACTTTTGATCACAGGGACTACCCGGCCAGTATCCGACACGGAGGATCGGCTGCCTTGGTGCTCGACCCAATAATTGATGGATACCATCTTACTCGCGTCCTAATGGACAGCGGCAGTAGTCTTAATCTGATATATCAAGACACCATCCGCAAGATGGGGATAGACCCATCCAGAATAAGCTAAATAACGCCACCTTCAATGGAGTGATTCCAGGCGTAGTAGCCCACTGCTGGGGCTCCCTCATATTAGAAGTGACATTCGGTTCTCCCGACAACTTCAGAAGCGAGAACCTACTCTTCAACATCGCCCCCTTCAGCAGCGATTATCATGCATTGCTTGGAAGAATGGCCTTCGCTTGCTTTAACGCAATACCGAACTACGCCTGCCTTAAACTCAAGATGCCCGGTCCACGCGGCGTCATCACGGTTAGCGGAAACACAGAGCAGTATGCGGCAGTTCCCGCTGCTGGACTCTAGGCGGCCTCTCCCACCATAACACATGATCGGTCGTCAAGACCACATACACGGTTAGACGAGTCCAATACACCATTTTTCAAAATGGCTCGGATAAACCTGAGCCAGGGGTTGTACATGTGTCCCCATAAATAATACAAGGGGCTGCAAACATGTAACAAAAGCCCACAATTCGGCTTGCCTCATCATCAGGCCGGATCTCAAACATTTCTCGAGCATAATTAACTTGTCGCACATTTCTTTTTTTCTTTTCTACAGTCACTACCAGTGCGACACCCTTCCAGGATACGGCACAACGGAGACATAGGCGCAGACGTGCAGCAGGGCCCCGCCCACAGGTCTCTCTTTAGATTAAGCCCCTGCGTAAACCTTTTTTACTGTCTCTTGTTGCTCGACGTCCCATGGGTATTTCATAAACCTATATGGGATACTGGCGTTCTAGGCTTTTGGCCACAACAGATCAATGCACGTACCTGGAATCACAGGGTCAAGGGCGTCATTCAGCCCAATATATATTATAAAGTCCGAATACCTTCGGGAGTGTTCGGCGTCACGAGTTTGGCCTTATATGCATCAGCTCCGAATCATGTCTTTGGTCAAATATTGGGTTAGCCCGGCTCCTGGGTTTGCTGCCTTACGTTCCGTTCTATCGGCTAAGACGGCCAAAGGAGAACTACTGCGATTGTGCCCTGGTTATTCCGGACGAGCACCTCAGTAGAGAAAGCCAAAAACTGACTGTCATGATACAACGAGAGACTGGTCAACCACTCGAGAACTAATCGAAATCTATAGGATTCCTCCGCATTAACGACGGACCGGTCTACTGGTCAAGTACGCGCACCGTATCCGGAAGCTCGCGGAAGTACCAGGGGCTACATAGTAGCCCCACCTTTCAAACTCCTATGGCTAAGTGTAAAGTGTTACAGCTATATAGTCCGGTTGCCTGGTTCGACGTGCGATCACCTCCTTAACGGACCAAGACGTTGGATCAAGTGTGTTCACGCATATTTTCTCGAACACCCCTGCTTTATATGAGTGGGGGCCGAAGCCAACGACTGCTAACTTTCATGTTATATGCATACATAAACAGCCACATAGGAGACATTATAATACTTTCAGGCAATAATCAAACACATAAATTGTTTACATTGAATAAAATCGTCACTCAAACATGACATTCTTTGAGCATTGCGCCTCTATTCTACAGGCACCTTCTATGACCTGCTCAAAATAGTGCTCGGCTGGGTCTTGGCTTCCTGCTGGACCCTGGGTTGCAATGCTGGTGGCCTTCATATCCGCCCAGTATGTTTTCACACGGGCAAGAGCCATCCGTGCACCCTCTATGCACACCGATCTCTTCACGGCATCGATCTGCACCCTGGCACCAAATAATTGTTGCACCAAACCAAAGTAACTGTCTGGCTTTGGCCCCTTTGGCCACAGATGGTCTATTACAGACCTCATTGCAAGGCCGGACAGCCTATGAAGCTCGGCTATAGTGGCCATCTTGTCACTCAAGGGCAAGGAGCGCGTTGGCGCATTAAACTGCGACCAGAACAGTCTTTCTATTTTATTATCTTCATGGTCCATGAACAACTTGGTTGCATCAGCCGCACTCTTCGCCAAGTATGCATACTTATCTGCGGCACTCCATAGCTTATCCAATGGAGCATACTTTGGATCTAAAAACTTCATCCGCAGCAAATAAGGATTTCCAGCCGCGATCTCCCCGGCTTGTCGAAGTTCCTCTCGCGCGTCTCTAATCTGAGAACGCGTCTCTTTAGCCGAGTCCAGCGCCTTCTTCAGGTTAGCCGCCTTTGCCTGATTCTCTTTCTCGAGAAGCTCATACCGGCCGGCGGCGTCCCTCAGCTCCATAGCCATCTCAGCTATCTTTTCTTCGCTTCGGAGATGAGCGGCCTGTTTGGCCTTCAACTCCTCAGCTGCCTTTAAAGCAGCCGGATTGCTAACCCGGGCATGTTCCTTGGCAAGGGCAAGCTCCACCCTCAGGGCCTCAACGGCAGCACCTCCTCCTGCAACTACATCACATCACATTAATATTACAACCTTCTTGCAATTTCCCAAAATAGGTGTGGATATAGGAAAGCATACTCTGCGACTCCTCGAATCGCTTGTTAACAAGCGTGACGTCGGCTTCCACCACGTCAATTTGTCGCCTCAATTCGGCGCATTCAACGGCTTGGTCTACAGCCGAACCCTTAGTAACCTGCACAGAAAGACAAGTGCGATTATTATCTAGGAATTTGATCCTCTGTTTGCCGCCATTGGCTGGCATCCACAGTCTCAGGGGCTACTATCTAGACAGAGCGTATATATCGCATGCGGTACAACTAAAAGCTGCGTATTTTTGCGGCTTACCTCAAAGCCTTTGAGCAGGCTCTTGAAAGCTTCGTTTAAACCGCTTGTGGCGGAGGAGATTTTCTCCAGCACCGTACCCATTAGTGTACGATGATCCTCCAAGAGAGCAGCTAACTCCAGGAGGCCCATCAGCGTGTTCGGCCGGACACCGGACTCTCCCAGACCCTTTTCCTTGTCCGCCACAGGAGCCGAGCGCGCCGGGCTCGCGGCGGCCGAAGTATTAGTTTCCGGCCCCAGTGGATCTGGACTCCTCCATGATGATACCTCAGGGTCGCCAGCTTCATGGGACAGAGAGGTAGGTGGGATTTCACTCTCCATCATCTCCGGAGGAAGATCCCCCGAGGACGAGCCCTGTTGAGATGAACTGCTGACCGGACTACAAAAACAGGTCCCGGTTATTACTCTTAGAGGAAAATGCAATAATTTCCTTGTTTAAATTAAACTTAAAGCTCGGTGGAGGGCTGGCACGTTTGCGAGCACTGTGCGGTGAGGACCCCCTTCGGGGCAGGGCCCTTTGGTGAAGTTTTCTTCCCTTGTTTAGGTGCCCTCGTCTCCAAGTCTTTGGAGGCGGCCTTCTTCCTTCCACGGGGGGAGGAAACCTCAGATTCACCTCCCCGATTCTCCTCCTCCATGGAGAAGCTAATCCCCCCGGTTCAGATGCGCAATGTGTGAGGCCCACTCTTGGCCTCCCCACTCTTCCCTTCGGCTTTCTCTGGTGGCACCTGACTTAGTGTCCGTTCAAGAATCCTGGCCATTGCCGGGCCAGGCGAGCCTTCGGGAAGCGGGGTCGGACACCTGATCCTCTCCACTTTACTAAGTCAATACTGGTTGCGGACAGTGTTCAGAACAATGCTATAACAGATATAAGCAAGGTGTTCGGTTATAGGGTTACTTACTTGGGTATCGAGGCGATTGCAGCTCAGGCCGCATCCTCGGTGGTGTCCAGACACTCTATTTGAGTTCCAAAGAACAACTTATACATCCCTTCGGGCGTCATGCCGAAGAAATGTTGGATGGTTCGCGGACCTTCTGGATTGAATTCCCACATCCGGAGAGGTTAACATTTGCACGGCAGGATCCGTCGAACTAGCATTACCTGGATTATTTTGACAAGACTAATGTCCCTCTCGAAGAGCTCCTGAATGCAGCTTTGCAGCATTGGTACATCATTCGCAGGCCCCCAGTTTAGTCCCACGTTGGCCCATGATGCCAGTTGAGGTGGAGGGCCTGAGCGGAAGACGGGTGCGGCCGCCCACTTTGAGCCTCGAGGAGTTGTAACATAGAACCACCTCCATTGCCATAAATCAGATACCTCTGGGAAGGAGCCTTCGGGCCACAGGGCGTCAATGTTCCTGCTTATTATGGTGCCTCCACACTCTGCGTGTCGCCCCTCAATCATCTTCGGCTTCACATTGAAAGTCTTGAGCCATAAGCCGAAGTGGGGGGTGATGTGGAGGAAGGCTTCACACACAACGTTGAATGACGAGATGTGGAGGATGGAGTCCGGAGCTAGATCGTGGAAATGTAGCCCGTAGTAGAACATGAGCCCCCTCACAAAAGGGTCAAGAGTAAGACCTAATCCCCGGAGGAAGTGGGAAACGAATACGACGCTCTCGTTGGTCTCGAGAGCGGGGATAACCTGTTTGGGAGTAGGAAGCCTGTGCTTGACATTGGCGGTCAAATACCTAGCCCCCCTGAGCTTCGCAATATCCTCCTCTGTGACAGAGGAAGCCATCCATCGGCCTTGATGGTCAGATCCAGACATAATCGAAGATCCGGGGTGCTTAGGCTCGAGCTTTGGGTGTTGGAACTCAGGGTGCGAGATGTGCGAGCGTGGAGATAGAGGGGTAGGCCTCAGCTCCTTTATAAAGGGGGAAGAATATCAAGCGTCCCCGAACATGGTCGTTCGGGACTTGCCTAAAAACACGGGGTCATGCCAACATGCATGGTTGTATTACCCATACACGTATTGATGAGAATCCCGTAGTAAGGGGGACACAATCTCTGCCCTGATAGGACATGCCAAGGAAACTGCCTCGTGGTGTGTGCGGTAGCAAGTTGTAAAAAATGGTTCAAATAAAAACCGGACCGTGGCGTGATGTCACTTTTGAAGGATTGTCAGCAGATTGGATTCATGGATTATTATTCTCTCTACGGTGGTATATGGAATTTATCTTACAGAGCCGGACACGGTCCTTGTGTTCAGAATTAATTTCGGTGTATTCAGAGGTGGAACCCACCTCACAATGCCAAAGAAAATCTACGCGCCGGACTCATCGTCATTGAAGCCTGGTTCAGGGGCTATTGAGGGAGTCCTGGATAAGGGGGTATCCGGACAGCTGGACTATATACTTTGGCCAAACTGTTGGACTATGAAGACACAAGACAGAAGACTTTGTCCCGTGTCCGGATGGGACTGTCCTTGGCGTGGAAGGCAAGCTTGGCGATTTGGATGTAGATCTCCTCCTCTGTAAACCAACTTTGTGTAACCCTAGCCCCCTCTGGTGTCTATATAAACCGGAGGGTTTAGTCGGTAGGACATAACAACAATCATACCATAGGCTAGCTTCTAGGGTTTAGCCTCTCTGATCTCGTGGTAGATCAACTCTTGTAATACTCATACCATCAAGATCAATCAAGCAGGAAGTAGGGTTTTACCTCCATTGAGAGGGCCCGAACCTGGGTAAACATCATGTCCCCAGCCTCCTGTTACCATTAGTCTTAGACGCACAGTTTGGGACCCCCTACCCAAGATCCGCCGGTTTTGACACCGACAACCATCACCAACCCAAGACCCACACGCTTCCGAAGAACAAAGTGAAGGCCCTCAACCTCATGAACAAGACCAAGGGCAAGATCAACCTCAAGATGGTGGTGAACCATCAAATGATGCCCAAGGTCAAGTTCTCCCCCTCGAGCAAGTTCAAGATCATGAGCAAGATCAAGACCTAGAACAAGCTTAAGACGGTGCTCAAGATAATCAAGTTAATCCTCCTCCTTCCACATCCGAGGAGGAATTAGAGTGTCGTGCCGTGAATATTGCTTCCAAGGTCACCACCAAAGGTCATATCCTGAAGAATGTGGTTGGAAGCCTAAGAAAGGGGTAAGCACTTGTAGACAATTAGCAAACTATTGTGAACATCATGCGTTTGTCTCTTGTATTGAACCCCAAAAGGTCTATGAGGCGCTCGAAGATTCAGATTGGCTCAATGCCATGCATGAAGAACTCAACAACTTCGAGTACAACAAGGTGTGGAGATTGGTACCAAGGCCATCGGGGAACCACAACGTCATTGGAACCAGGTGGATTTTCAAGAACAAGCAAGATGCTCATGGGAACATCATTCGCAACAAGGCAAGATTGGTAGCACAATGCTACTCCCAAGTCGAGGGTATCGAGTACGGTGAAACCTTTGCTCCCGTTGCTCGCCTTGAATCCATTCGTTTGTTGATTGCTTATGCTTCTCATCACAACTTTAAGTTACAACAAATGGATGTGAAGAGTGCTTTTCTTAATGGTCCTATTAATGAGTTGGTTTATGTCAAGCAACCCCCCGGGTTTGACGATCCCTACTTTCCGGATCATGTGTATCAACTCGATAAGGCACTCTATGGCCTTAAGCAAGCCCCACGTGCGTGGTATGACCACCTTACCGAGTTGTTACAAGATCATGGATTTGAGGTTGGGCAAATCGATCCCACTCTTTTTACTTAGAAGGTCAAAGGGGAGTTGTTTGTATGCCAACTATATGTTGATGATACTATCTTTGGTTCCCCTAACAAAGCTTTCAATGAGGAATTTGCCGCTCTCATGACCTCTAAGTTCAAGATGTCTTTGATGGGAGAGTTGAAGTTCTTCCTTGGTTTCAATATCAAGCAAAGAAGAGAAGGTAACTTCATCAACCAAGCCAAATACGCTCAAGACATGCTAAAATAAAGATTCAAGCTAAGTGATGTCAAGCCGACTTCTACTCCAATGCCTACCAAGTTCCAACTTGACATTGATCCCAATGGTAAAGTGGTGGATCAAAAGGTATATCGCTCCATGATTGGCTCCTTGCTTTACCTTTGTGCATCTAGACCGGATATCATGTTGAGTGTGGGAATGTGTGCACGGTTTCAAGCCGCACCGAAGGAAAGCCACTATGTGGCGGTCAAGCGAATCTTTCGATATTTGTCTCATACCCCAAACTTTGGCTTATGGTACCCAAGAGGAGCAAACTTCAAGCTTGAAGGATATACGGATTCCGATTGGGCGGGAGACAAAGTGGATAGGAAGTCCACTTCCGAAGGGTGCCAATTTCTTGGTTGCTCTTTGGTGAGTTGGTCTTCCAAGAAGCAAAGTTGTGTGTCTCTCTCGTCCACCGAAGCAGAATATGTGGCGGCCGGTAGTTGTTGTGCACAACTCTTATGGATGAGGCAAACTTTAAAGGAGTACGGTGTCATTTGTGACAAAGTGCCTCTTTGGTGTGATAATGGAAGTGCCATCAAGATTTCTGTCAACCCAGTGTAACATTTCAAGACAAAGCATATTGAGATTTTGTATCACTTCATCCGGGATCACATTAGGCGAGGGGAGATCAAGCTCAAGTATGTCAACACTCACGATAACCTTGCAGATATTTTCACGAAGCCCTTGGATGAAGCAAGATTTCACGAGTTAAGGCATGAGCTAAATATCATTGATTCAAGCAATGTATCTTGAACCCATGCACATCCCACCACATTCAACATGTTGTCTAGTTTAGGTGTAGGCATGGACATAGGGGGAGTGTTGTTCTCTCAATGAACTCTCCCTCCCCCACTATGCGTAAATTGATCAAGTCTTTCACATTAACCATTTTTTATGGTACTTGTGCTTCAAGGACGAGTTTTGGTCATGGGCCCAAGGTTAAAATCTTCGCGGAGCCATACCTCTTGACTCAAACATAGGTGGTCTCGGCCACCGCCCTCTCTTGAAGAGGTGTGTCTTGGCCCCTTGCTAGTGCGTTTGCTGCCGAGTTCGTTTTTCCTCCTCTTCTTGCCGTTGGCTTTATATTTTTCTGAGCTAAGTCGTGTTGTCTAGTTGCCGTAGCTTGCTGGGCGGTACTGCCACTGGTGGTGCGTGGTACTACCACTTATAAGTGGTACTACCGCCCACCAGCACGGTAATACCACCGCGGGGCGGGACCAGGGGGTTATATCGGGGCAGGGGGAGGTTTCTTCTCCCCCATACCCATTCACTTCGCCCCCTCGTCCCTCTTTGTCTCTCTAGCAACGCCTCGCCGCAGGAGGGCTCCGGCGGACCTTCTTCTCCGGGGTGTCCCTCTCCTTTTCCTTCGGTGGAGTCGATCCCCACCTTGTCCTCTTGCCATGGATGTCGGTATTGCCCCCGTTCCTCCTTTCTTTTTGTCTAGATTTCAGATCTAGCATCTTAGGGGCAATAGTGGTTGCATCTCTAGATTTTTGGCTAAATCTAGGCTTGAGTAGGTTGGAGAAGGCAACTAGACTATTTGGATTAGGGTTTGGTAGGAGTATTTTTGAATTTGGCAGGCCGGTAGTGCCGGATCTGACCACGGCAGTAGGGAACCACTGTTTCCCCGTTTTGAGCGGTACTACCGCTCTCATTGGAGCGGTACTACCGCTTGGGCGGTACTGCCGCTACCAGCCGCGGTACTATCGCTGCTTGCCAAGTTCCATCATGTTCCTACAATTTCTTGATCTATTTTTTTGTGTTTGTTGGCTTATGCTCGTTCTTTCTGGTTGTTTCGCGTGTTTTTGTGTTTGGTTCGAGGTGATGAGCATCCTGAGCATCAAGCTCGCTGTGTCAACCCCGGTCGTGCCACGTCGAAGCGCTACCGCACATCTGAGTCAGCAGGAGGTTCCTCTAGTGCTCCACCTCCACCTCAACTCCAGAAGAAGTCTGCCGTCAAGCTGAAGCCAAAGGGCAAAAATGTGCCTTAATTGAATGCCAAGGAGTTCTGGACAAGACATCGCCGCAACCCCTATGTGGAAGACCAAGAACCCACTTTGGTCAACTGTCCGTTCTGGAACCGCTTTCAGTTTGCCATCTTCTTTGATGTGCTCAAGGCCAACAAGAATCTCTTTGTTGATGTGCGCTCCATCGACATGGACTGTATGGAGAAGGATCCTGAGTACTTTGGTGAAGCTCTTCAGATGTGCTCTTAGCTGAACATTCTCAGAATCATGCAGTTCAACAAGGACTATGATGCAGATATAGTGGCTCAATTCTATGCCACTGTTCATCTAGGGACTGATGAGGACATGACTCTGACTTGGATGACAAATGGGAAGTTGCTTTCTGTCAAGTGGAAGGCATTCATGGAGTTACTTGTGGTAGAAGATCATGGGCTTGAGACTCATGTCGGCTTTCACCCTCACCGCAATACAACCTCCACTCACAAGCAAGCCCTCTGGCCCTACTGCACTCGGAAGATCAACCCTGACACTAAGAATGAAACTTATGAGCTGCCTGCCTTTCTGGACATTCTTCACCGTGTCTTCCGTGAGACTCTCTTCCCTCGTATCGGGAATCTGGATATGGTTCACTCCTATCTCGTGGACATGCTTCTCTTCTGCCAGCATGAGAAGGAAGCAAACACTAGCGAGTCTCTGGACATTTCTCATGTTATGTGGTCTGAGCTCTTATCTGCTATCTCTGAGTGCAAGTGCCCGATATATGGCCCGTTCATCATGTTGCTCATTGAGAAGGCCTGGGATAAGGTCTATCCCCAGGTTATGTTAGAGACTGGAGAGTTGGTGTCTCATGAGATCAAGCGTCTGAGGAAGAAGGATAACTGGGGCACCCAGGTCCCTAAATCTGGGGCATCATCTTTTGCTGCTGCCATGGAGACCGAGGAGGAGGCTGATGCTGATGATGACGATGACTATGAGCCTTCTGGGGCAGAGCCCTCTTGGGCAAAGAAGCTCAAGCTCAAGCTGAAGAAGTTGTTCTGCATGGAGTCTCATGGTCAATACATGACCCATGTAGCTGAGAAGAAGGCCAGGGGACATCACAAGGAGCTCATGCGTCAGTTGGGTGCCACCGTTTACAGTGGATCTGAGGACCAACTTACTGAGGAGGAGGAGTGGATTCAGCAGCACTGCCCGTGGACAGATTCTGACGCCGAGCAATTTCCGATTGACGATGGCGGTGCCGGTGATCCTGCCAGGATATGATGTTCGTGACCCTCGCTTGCTATCACCTGGAGCCGTAGCAACACTCTATCCCTTTTCGGTGTCTCGATGCCAAAGGGGGAGGGAGTTTAGGGATTTGTTTTGTTGTTGGATTTGCGAGTGTATCTTTGTGGTGTCGTTGGTGCCATTGTTTTTTTCTCGCCGTTTGCTTTGTTTGGTTTTGTGCCAGTGAGACCTAAGTTCCAGTCATATGGTGTGAGACATATGCTACCTTCTTTATATTATCATTATCTATGTCTATCGGTATCTTAGGAGTTGCATGCTTATCCTGTTATATACTTTGCTCTCATATGTCTTGCTTAGGTTGTTGGTCTCTAAAATGTAGGGGGAGCGTTGATCCTAGTATGTGTGCCGTGCAGTCCAAAGCACTTATCTAGATAGCACACATCTAGGGGGAGCCCGTCTATATTTTAGAGTTGTGGGGTTTGCGCCCGTCCTATGTCTTTTCCCGTTTGTGCAAATCCCGTATTGTCATCAATCCACCAAAAAGGGGGAGACTGTAAGGGCATATTTATCCCTAAGGTGTTTTGGTGATTGATGACAATGCTTTTGTGGACTAATCTTGTGCGTTGAACCTTTCAGAGATTCATCCTTTCGCACGACACGATTCCCTCCCCTCGATGTGTTATTCAAGATGGTGTAGCTCTTTCGTTTCTATGTTGGTTGACTAGTTTTGTAGGAGTCACCGTACTATCAAGAGGGGATCCGCTTTGTTAAGGAAAGCTGGGAATCAACACATACACATCCTTATCGCACCAGCAGTAGTACCACGGGTCACAGTGGCAGTACCGCTCAAGCGCATCAAGCGGTAGTACCGCTCCTCAGTGGTAGTACCGCTTGGAGCCTTCCGCCATAGTACCGCTGCGGCTCTGTGCTCCTACTGCCTCGACTCGAGGGTCCCTTTTCTTGTGTCGGGTTTTGCGGCACTAGCTGCGGCACTAGAGGCGGTAGTACCGCTCCCAAGCGGTAGTACCGCCCTTACCACCGCGGCAGTACCGCTCAGGGTCCAGGACCTCGCTCCTCTCTTTTGTGCGGTAGTACCGCTAAGTGAGACGGTAGTACCGATGGCTCAGCGGTAGTACCACCTGTTGGGGATCGTAGCAGAAATTTAAAATTTTCTACGCATCACCAGGATCAATCTATGGAGTCATCTAGTAACAAGAGAGAGAGAGAAGTGCATCTACATACCCTTGTAGATCGCGAGAGGAAGTGTACAAGAGAACGGGGTTGATGGAGTCATACTCGTTGTGATCCAAATCACCGATGATCCTAGCGCCAAATGGACGGCACCTCCGCGTTCAACACACGTACGAAGCAGAGACGTCTCCTCCTTCTTGATCCAGCAAGGGGGAAGGAGAGGTTGAGGAAGAGGGCTCCAACAGCAGCACGATGGCGTGGTGGTGATGGAGAGGCAGTACTCCGGCAGGGCTTCGCCAAGCTCTTATGACGGAGGAGAGGTGTTGGGGAGGGGAGGGGCTGCGCCTTGGATGTGGTGATCAGCCCTCCCCTCGCCCCTCTATTTATAGGATGAGGGGTGTCGGTGTCAAAACCGGCGGATCTCAGGTAGGGGGTCCCGAACTGTGCGTCTAAGACTAATGGTAACAGGAGGTAGCGGACACAATGTTTACCCAGGTTCGGGCCCTCTCGATGGAGGTAAACCCTACTTCCTGCTTGATTGATCTTGATGATATGATTATTACAAGAGTTGATCTACCACGAGATCAAAGACGCTAAACCCTAGAAGCTAGACTATGGTATGATTGTTGTTGTTTTCTATGGACTAAACCCTCCAGTTTATATAGACACCGGAGGGGGCTAGGGTTACACAGAGTCAGTTTACAGAGGAGGAGATCTACAGCCGAATCGCCAAGCTTGCCTTCCACGCCAAGGAGAGTCCCATCCGGACACGGGACGAAGTCTTCTGTCTTGTATCTTCATTGTCCAACAGTCCGGCCAAAGTATATAGTCTGGCTGTCCGGATACCCCCTTATCTAGGACTCCCTCAAGGAGGAAGGGGGCCGGCCCCCTCTAGATGAGATCTAGAGGGGGGGGGGGTGGCCAAGGGGAGGGCGCTTTTCCCCCAAGCAAGGGGGCGCCCCCTTTAGGGTTCCCCCCAACCCTAGGTGCATGGGCCCAAGGGGGGATGCATGTTGGGTTCTACGGTAGGGTGCGTCAACTGCAAATTAAAATTTCCTACGCGCAGAACAACCAAGAACATGCTACGGGACATGGATCACAGTTCCTTACCACTAGACGCGCAGTGCCGTGCAGCGGAAGAAGAGCTGGGGCAGCGCGTCTGCATGGATCATCTCCTCCTTGTCCGATCACCCTCGAACAGCCGGTCGTCCGATCCCACGTACAAGTTCGCCGGAGTAGCGCAAGTGCACCGCCTCTAATGGTATCCGCGCGTGCAGGAGGAACACCGTGCGGCGGACTGCTAGGTCCGATCACACAGTCGGCGGTGAGTGGAGGTGGCTATTCGCAACACATGCAAACCCTAGTCGCAGCGCCGAAGCGATCAACCAAATAAGTGCGCTGCACCTCCACCTTATATAGGCATCCATCACGGGCTCAACACTTGGGCCTCACACGGGACATAAAGCCCAAAGTCTACTCGGTCACATTCCTAGTCCAGTTCGGAGCACATCCGACCAGTGTCCTACGAACCGACCTCGTAGGTTCCTTCCCTTAAGCGCGCGACCCCTTAGGTTCAAGTCGGCTTGGTCACAGTTCGGATCACCTCCGACCTGCATGGTTGGTAGCGGCCTCTAGCAAGGCGTGCCAACCACCAAGCAGACTATGAAGCTGGTTAGGCGAACCTGTACAACGTGTCACACTTCTGTTCCCTTTGCCACACGATATATGTTGTCGGGATCAAGGTGAGACTGTCATCCTTGTGCTAGCCTGACCTCTTTCTCGTTCTAGTGATACCGACCACAAACTGGATTATCTCATAATCCCTGTCGCATGGCCATGCTTATCCTGGTCGGATCACATGAGGGGCCCAGAGTATATCTCTCCTGATCGGAGGGGCAAATCCCATCTTGCTCGACCATGTCTCGCAGCATGGGACTGGACATACCCGAAACTTACCTTTGTAACTACCCAGTCACGGAGTAGCGTTTGCTCGGCCCAAAGCAAGTCTGTCACCATCTCGAGTACATGCATCAGCTCAGGTCTTAGGACATAGAACGTATGTTGTACTAGAGACTCACAGATGACATATCACTGCGCCTCATAGTTGGGTCTGTCCGAGTTGGACCTTATCTCGACTCGGATCCGACTATGTCGAATCCGACCAGACCTTTCCAAGTCCATATTATCCGGTTAGCATCCAATGCTCCATGGCTAGTGAGACCGAGCCATCGACCATGTCATATGCTAGTCTAGTCGGCTGCGAGTCCACACAGCCCTTTCGACTAGTGACCTTTTAGGACACTCATCATACAATGCATAGTCCCACAAACAAGTCACATATGTGCTGATACACATCATTGATAATGTCCAAGGACTATATTTATTCATAAACACATAGGAAATATCATCATACATGATTGCCTCTAGGGCATATCTCTAACAGTCTACCACTTGCACTAGAGTCAATCAAATAGACATCGAATGCCCATAGCTCTAACGCGCCCCTCATGCTTGGGTTGTGGAAGCGGCTTAGTAAACGGATCTGCAACATTTGCATCCGTGTGAATCTTGCATAACTCTACATCACCATTCTTTACGATCTTTTGTATCAGGTGATATTTCCGATCTATGTGTCTGACCTTGTGGTGATTCATCGGCTCCTTGGCTTGTGCGATGGCACCAGAATTATCACAATAAAGGTCCAACGGTTTCACCGAGGCTGGGAAAATACCAAGATCATCCAGAAATTGCCGGATCCAAACACCTTCCTTTGCAGCTTCACAAGCCGCAATGTATTCGGCTTCTGTGGTAGAATCGGCCATCGTATCCTGCTTGGAACTCATCCAGTGCACTGCTCCTCCATTCAGGACGTACACGAATCCAGACTGTGATCGACAATCATCTCTGTCGGTTTGGAAACTAGCATCGGCGTAACCCCTTACGATGAGCTCTTCCTCACCTCCATAAACTAGGAACATCTCTTTAGTCCTTTTCAGGTACTTGAAAATAGTCTTCACCGCTGCCCAGTGACTCTCACCTGGGTTTGCCTGGTATCTACTTGTTAGGGTTATTGCAAAAGCAACATTAGGCCTTGTACATATCATGGCATACATGATGGATCCGATTGCCGAGGCATACAGAATCCTACTCATCCTGCTTCGCTCATCAGATGTCGAAGGACTCTGAGTCTCGCTTAGCCTTACACCATGTGAGAGTGGCAAGAACCCTTTCTTCGCCTCACTCATGTTGAACCGCTTCAACACTTTATCTATGTACGTGCTTTGGCTTAAGCCGAGCAGCCTCCTCGATCTATCTCTATAGATCTTAATGCCTAAAATATAGACTGCCTCACCAAGGTCCTTCATCAAAAACTTGCCATTCAATGATTCCTTGACCGAGTTTAGCATCGAAACATTGTTCCCGATCAACAATACGTCATCCACATACAAGATCAAAAACACTATCGAGCTCCCACTTAACTTCTTGTATAAACAAGAGTCCTCTTCGCTTTTGATGAAACCGAGACTAGTGACGACCTCATCAAAATGAATGTTCCAACTCTGAGATGCTTGCTTCAACCCATAAATGGATCTTTTGAGCTTGCATACCTTACTAGTGCTAGTTGGATCGACAAAACCCTCGGGCTGTATCATGTACATGTCCTCGGTTAAATTTCCGTGAAGGAAAGCCGTTTTGACATCCATCTGCCATATCTCGTAATCGAAATATGCAGCTATAGCTAGTATGATCCTCACCGATTTCAGCATCGCTACCGGCGAGTAAGTCTCGTCGTAGTCAATTCCTTGAACTTGTCCATAACCTTTAGCGACAAGCCGAGCTTTGTGGATATGAACATTTCCATCCACATCAGTTTTCTTCTTAAAGACCCATTTGCAGCCAATGGCCTTTACGCCAGGTGGCGGATCAACCAAGTCCCAGACTTGATTCTCATCCATGGACTTTAACTCAGATCTCATGGCCTCCAGCCATGCCTCAGAATCTGGGCTCACCATCACTTCTGCATATGTGGTCGGCTTGTTGCTTTCTAGCAACAATACATCGCGCACTCTGCGCAATCTTTCCGACCTCTGTGGTTCCGGTGCCGCTTCCACTACAGGTTCCCTGACTGACGCCGGTATGATCTCATCACCAGCCGAGCCGTCCCCAAGTGGTCCTCGAATTTCTTTGAGTCGGATCGTCCTCCCACTGGCCTCCCGACTGAGAAACTCTTTCTCAAGGAAAACCCCATTCCGAGCAACAAACACTTTGTTCTCTTCCCGATTGTAGAAGCTATATCCCAAGGTTTCCCTCGGATATCCCACGAATATGCATTTATCCGATTTAGGTGTAAGCTTGTCTGACATAAGTCGCTTGACAAATGCTTCACAACCCCAAATCTTTACAAAAGACAAACTGGGAATCTTCCCGGTCCACATCTCATGTGGTGTCTTATCTACGGATTTTGATGGTACCCTGTTAAGTGTGAAAGCTGCTATTTCTAGAGCGTATCCCCAGAATGACAAGGGTAAATCCAATTTGCTCATCATAGACCGGACCATGTCCAGCAAGGTCCTATTCCTCCGTTCCGACACGCCGTTTCTCTATGGCGTACCCGGAGGTGTGAGCTGAGGTACTATACCTCGACTTTTCAGATGATCATCAAACTCTTGGCTCATGTACTCACCTCCACGATCAGATCGCAGAAGCTTTATAGTCTTGCCGAGCTGATTCTCAACCTCGTTCTGAAACTCTTTGAACTTTTCAAAAGTCTCCGACTTGTGCCTCATTAACTAGATATATCCATATCTACTCAAGTCGTCGGTAAAAGTCACGAAGTACTGATAGCCACCTCTGGCAGTTGTGCTTATTGGACCACACACATCACTATGTATGAGTTCCAATAGCTTAGACACCCTCTCGCAACTCTTTGCGAAAGGAGACTTAGTCATCTTGCCAAGCAAGCATGATTCACATGTCTGGAATGACCTGAAGTCAGACGATGTTAGGAGCCCATCATCATGGAGCTTCTTCATGCGTTTCAGACTAATGTGTCCAAGCCGGCAATGCCAGAAGTATGTCGGATTTATCTCATTAGGCATATGCCTCTTGACATTCACGTTATAGACCGGTTCTTGTTCTAGATTGAATATAAATAGCCCATCAACAATGGGTGCATAGCCGTGGAACATACCATTCAAAAATATCGAACAACCATTGTCCTTTAAATTGAATTCATAACCTTGACTCATCAAACATGAGGCAGAAATATTGTTCCGACTAAGTGCAGGAATGTAATAACAATTATTCAATTCCATAATGAATCCGAAAGGAAGATGGAGCTGCATCGTGCCGACCTCCAATGCAGCAACTCTTGCTTTGTTGTCGACCTTGATGTCAATCTCCCCTTGTGCCACACGCCTAGTTCTTACCAGCCCCTGCATCGAGTTGCAAATATGAACAACCGATCCGGTATCAAATACCCAAGAGCTACTAGGTATGTCAGCAAGGTAAATGTCTATAATATATGCAACAAGTGTACCTTTGCCCGAAGCAGCATTCCTAGCCTTCTTGCCATGCTCTGCAAGCCACTTGCTACAATTCCTCTTCCAGTGACCGGTCTCCTTGCAGTGAAAGCAAACGGTCTTCGAGTCTGGTCCAGACTTTGGCGCAACGGCGGAGGTTACCGTCTCCATGCCCTTTGCCTTAGCCTTTTTCTTGGACCAACTCTTCTTGAACTTAGCCTATTTCTGCACCATCGACACTTGATGCGTGCCTTTCTTAATATCCTGCTCTGCCACCTTGAGCATCCCATGCAATTCAGTGAGCTTCTTTTCCATGCCATGCATATGATAGTTCGAGATGAACGTCCCATAAATGGGCGGAAGAGAACCCAGAACAGCATCAGTAGCCAGCTTATCCAAGAGCGGGAAGCCCAAACAATCCAAAGCATGCACATATCCGATCATCTTGATCACATGTGGGCTCAGTGGATCACCTTCCTTCAGCTTGCAATCCATCAAGGATCGCCAGACTTTGAACCTTTCGGTCCTAGCCTGTGTCTGAAACATGCTCTTGAGACTCTCGATCATATCGTAAGCCTCAACATTTTCGAAATGCTGTTGCAAATCGGGCGCCATACAAGCCAACATTAGATAGCTGATCTACGTTGATTCATCAACGAGTTTCTGGTAGGCATTCTTAGTTGTGGCATTATCATTATCGGTAGGTTCCTCTGGAAGTGGATCCTCTAGAACATGTTCCTTTTTATCGTGCTTGAGAGTAATTCTCAGATTTCTATACCAGGTGGTAAAGTTTGTTCCATTCAATTTATCCTTTTCCAGAATTGATTTCAATGCAAAGTTGGGTTGAGCAGGTGGTGCCATTGATCTACAACAGAAAATATGCAATCACTAAGCAATGTGTTTATGTAGAGTAATTCGCCTAAACAGAAATACTCCCACTGAAGTCAGCATCCCTCCGCAAACTCTCAGTGATTCAGGATCCGACTAGCGCATGCGACTAGTGAGCTTTAGCATCACTGCTAGCCAACATACCTATCCGGTAAGCAACTCCTTGCTAATCGTATCTCTATACGACTCCTGTCGATCGGGAAGGTATCTCATACCCCGGCTCCCAACCTTCTTTGCCACAAGGCCCAAGACCGTTTTGATAGCCTCGTCAAGTTAACCTGATGTAGTGCATGTCCATGTCCGACACGAACCCTTCAGTTCAAGGACACCCAGTAGCACCCCAATTTTATGAGCCCACTACTAGACGTACTTGACATGCGAAGGTGCAACATCGGGAATGGCAATTTACTTGATATTCATGAGGGATCTTTCTACCATTCTAACATGCATAGAAACAAAGAAGCACAACAATCACAAATAAACATATATTGTGAAATAGTATGGCTCCTTCATGGACGTTCTTCCAGGTCGGCTCCGACTCCGATGACCATCTACGAACTCCATCTTGTTTGTCACGCCGGGACGCCAAGCCACCAACCTGATCTCTATTATCCAACTACTCGAACTAGTAATGAATTTTACATAGAGAATCACAAGTCGACACGCAGGTCGTTATACAATATAATGACAGCTCTTTGGCTCCTGCCGGCTGAGAAACATGACACACAGGCCACGTATAAATTACACACATGCATCACATACATATGAGCCATACTATTCACATCAAACCTGCAAAACAAAGTTGTGCATAGAATCGCATTCTACCAATTTGTGTGTCGGGTACGAAATACACGGCGCTACGCACAGGGCGGTCCCGCTAGCCGGTTAGCGGGCAGGGTTCGAAGGGGCAGTGCCCCTCACGGGTGCGGGCAGTGCCCGACATTTTTGGAAATCACAGATCGCATCTGAACTTCGTTCACGCCGAATTTTCTGATTTGACCGATCATATCAATCATCGCGAATCCGATTCAAATTTACGTTTCACTATTAAACCCGATGGCGGATGACCGACCGGTAGGGGTAGATCATGTCACGACCTCATCGATCCCGATTTACAAAAAACATAGCCTCTTCAATCCCCATGTGTAGTCGATCACATCAACCGTGCACATAGCCGATCTTATCAACGACAACAGATCTCATCTGCCGCCTCCACATATCTAATATGCATACGATCTGAATCCAAATCCTATAGCAGAGGCTATGGTACCACTATTGGGTTCTACGGTAGCGTGCGTCAACTGCAAATTAAAATTTCCTACGTGCAGAACAACCAAGAACATGCTACGGGAGATGGATCATAGTTCGTTACCACTAGACGCGCAGTGCCGTGCAGCGGAAGAAGAGTTGGGGTAGCGCATCTGCGTGGATCGTCTCCTCCTCGTACGATCTCCCTCGAACAGCCGGTCGTCCGATCCCACGTACAAGTTCGCCGGAGCAGCGCAAGTGCACCGCCTCTAACGGTATCCGTGCGTGCAGGAGGAACACCGTGCGGCGGACTGCTAGATCCGATCACACAGTCGGCGGCGAGTGGAGGTGGCTATTCGCAAGACATGCAAACCCTAGTCGCAACGCCGAAGCAATCAACCAAATAAGTGTGCTGCACCTCCACCTTATATAGGCGTCCATCACGGGCTCAACACATGGGCCTCGCACGGACCCTAAAGCCCAAAGTCTACTCGGTCACGTTCCTAGTCCAGTTCGGATCACATCCGACCAGTGTCCTACGAACCGACCTCGTAGGTTCCTTCCCTTAAGCGCGCGACCCCTTAGGTTCAAGTTGGCTTGGTCACAGTTCGGATCACCTTTGACCTGCACGGTTGGTAGCGGCCTCTAGCAAGGTGTGCCGACCACCAAGCAGATTATGAAGCTGGTTAGGCGAACCTGTACAACGTGTCACACTTCTGTTCCCTTTTCCACATGATATATGTTGTCGGGCTCAAGGCGAGACTGTCATCCTTGTGCTAGCCCGACCTCTTTCTCGTTCCAGTGATACCGACCACAAACTGGATTATCTCATAATCCCCGTCGCATGGCCATGCTTATCCTAGTCGGATCACACGAGGGGCCCAGAGTATATCTCTCCTGCAAATCCCATCTTGCTCGACCATGTCTCGCAACATGGGACTGGACATACCCGAAACCTACCTTTGTAACTACCCAGTCACGGAGTAGCGTTTGGTCGGCCCAAAGCAAGTCTGTCACCATCTCGAGTACATGCGTCAGCTCAAGTCTTAGGACATAGAACGTATGTTGTACTAGAGACTGACAGATGACATATCACTGCGCCTCATAGTTGGGTCTGTTTGACTTGGACCTTATCTCGACTCAGATCCGACTATGTCGAATCCAACCAGACCTTTCCAAGTCCATGTTATCCGGTTAGCATCCAATGCTCCATGGCTAGTGAGACCGAGCCATCGACCGTGTCATATGCTAGTCTAGTCGGCTGCGCGTCCACACATCCCTTTCGACTAGGGACCTTTTAAGACACTCATCATACAATGCATAGTCCCACAAACAAGTCACGTACTTGCTGATACACATCATTGATAATGTCCAAGGACTATCTTTATTCATAAACACATAGGAAATATCATCATACATGATTGCCTCTAGGGCATATCTCCAACAATGCGCCCAGCCCTCCAAGGGCTGTTCCCTTCCCACTATGGCCCATGAGGCCCTCCGAGAGAGGTGGCCCCTCCAGGTGGACCCCCGGAACCCCTCCGGTGGCCCTGATACAATACCGGTATGACCCCGAACTTTTTCGGTGACCATATGACAACTTCCCATATTTAAATCTTCACCTCCGGACCATTCGGAACTCCTCGTGACGTCCGGATCTCATTCGGGACTCCGAACAACATTCAGTCTTCCTAATAACCCTAGCATCATCGAACCTTAAGTGTGTAGACCCTACGGGTTTGGGAGGCAGGTAGACATGACCGAGATAGCTCTCCGGCCAATAACCAACAACGGGATCTGGATACCCATGTTGGCTCCCACATGTTCCACGATGATCTCATCGGATGAACCACGATGTCAAGGATTCAAGCAATCCCGTAAACAATTCCCTTTATCAATCGGTACGTTACTTGCTCGAGATTCGATCATCGGTATCCCAATACCTCGTTCAATCTCGTTATAGGCAAGTCACTTTACTCGTTACATAATGCATGATCCCGTGACTAACCACTTAGTCACATTGAGCTCACTATGATGATGCATTACCGAGTGGGCCCAGAGATACCTCTCCGTCATACGGAGTGACAAATCCCAGTCTCGATTCGTGCCAACCCAACAGACACTTTTGGAGATACCTGTAGTGCACCTTTATAGTCACCAAGTTACGTTGTGACATTTGGTACACCCAAAGCACTCCTACAGTATCCGGGAGTTACACAATCTCATGGTCTAAGGAACTGATACTTGACATTAGAAAAGCTTTAGCAAACGAACTACACGATCTTGTGCTGTGCTTAGGATTGGGTCTTGTCCATCACATCATTCTCCTAATGATGTGATCCCGTTATCAATGACATCCAATGTCCATAGTCAGGAAACCATGACCATCTATTGATCAACGAGCGAGTCAACTAGAGGCTCACTAGGGACATGTTATGGTCTATGTATTCACACATGTATTACGGTTTCCGATCAATACAATTATAGCATGAACAATAGACAACTATAAAGAACAAGGAAATATAATAATAACCATTTTATTATTGCCTCTAGGGCATATTTCCAACAGTTTCCAACTTGCACTAGAGTCAATAATCTAGTTACATTGTGATGAATCGAACACCCATAGAGTTCTGGTGTTGATCATGTTTTGCTCGCGGAAGAGGTTTAGTCAACGGATCTACGACATTCAGATCCGTATGCACTTTACAAATATCTATGTCTCCATCTTGAACATTTTCACTAATGGAGTTGAAGCGACGCTTGATGTGTCTGGTCTTCTTGTGAAACCTGGGCTCCTTTGCAAGGGCAATAGCTCCAGTGTTGTCACAGAAGAGAGTCATCGGGCCCGACACATTGGGAATAAATCCTAGGTCGGTAATGAACTCCTTCATCCAGATTGCTTCATGTGCTACCTCCGAGGCTGCCATGTACTCCGCTTCACATGTAGATCCCGCCATGACGCTTTGCTTGCAGCTGCACCAGCTTACTTCCCCACCATTCAAAATATACATGTATCCGGTTTGTGACTTGGAGTCATCCAGATCTGTGTCGAAGCTAGCATCGACGTAACCCTTTACGACGACCTCTTTGTCACCTCCATAAACAAGAAACATATCCTTAGTCCTTTTCAGGTACTTTAGGATATTCTTGACCACTGTCCAGTGTTCCATGCCGGGATTACTTTGGTACCTTCCTACCAAACTTACAACAAGGTTTACATCAGGTCTGGTACACAGCATGGCATACATAATAGACCCTATGGCTGAGGCATAGGGGATGACACTCATCTTTTCTCCATCTTCTGCCGTGGTCGGGCTTTGCGCTGAGCTCAATTTCACACCTTGCAACACAGGCAAGAACCCCTTCTTGGACTGATCCATATTGAACTTCTTCAATATCTTATCAAGGTATGTGCTTTGTGAAAGACCTATGAGGCGTCTCGATCTATCTCTATAGATCTTGATGCCTAATATATAAGCAGCTTCTCCAAGGTCCTTCATTGAAAAACACTTGTTCAAGTAGGCCTTTATGCTGTCCAAAAGTTCTATATCATTTCCCATCAAAAGTATGTCATCCACATATAATATGAGAAATGCTATAGAGCCCCCACTCACTTTCTTGTAAACGCAGGCTTCTCCATAAGTCTGCATAAACCCAAACGCTTTGATCATCTCATCAAAACGAATGTTCCAACTCTGAGATGCTTGCACCAACCCATAAATGGATTGCTGGAGCTTGCATACCTTGTTAGCATTCTTAGGATCGAAAAAACCTTCCGGCTGCATCATATACAATTCTTCCTTAAGATAGCCGTTAAGGAATGCCGTTTTGGCGTCCATTTGCCATATCTCATAATCATAGTATGCGGCAATTGCTAACATGATTCGGACGGACTTTAGCTTCGCTACGGGAGAGAAAGTCTCATCGTAGTCAACCCCTTGAACTTGTCGATAACCCTTAGCAACAAGTCGAGCCTTATAGATGGTAACATTACCATCCGCGTCCATCTTCTTCTTAAAGATCCATTTGTTTTCTATCGCTCGCCGATCATCGGGCAAGTCTGTCAAAGTCCATACTTTGTTTTCATACATGGATCCTATCTCGGATTGCATGGCTTCTAGCCATTTGTTGGAATCTGGGCCCGCCATTGCTTCTTCATAATTCGAAGGTTCACCGTTGTCTAACAACATGATTTCCAGGACAGGGTTGCCATACCATTCTCGTGTGGAACGTGTCCTTGTGGACCTACGAAGTTCAGTAGTAACTTGATCTGAAGTACCTTGATCATCATCATTAACTTCCTCTATAGTCGGTGTAGGCACCACGGGAACATCTTCCTAAGCTGCGCTACTTACCGGTTCAAGAGGTAGTACTTCATCAAGTTCCGCCTTCCTCCTACTTACTTATTTCGAGAGAAACTCTTTCTCTAGAAAGGACCCATTCTTGGCAACAAAGATCTTGCCTTCGGATCTGAGGTAGAAGGTATACCCAATTGTTTCCTTAGGGTATCCTACGAAGACTCATTTTTCCGACTTGGGTTCGAGCTTTTCAGGTTGAAGTTTCTTGACATAAGCATCGCATCCCCAAAATTTTAGAAATGACGGCTTAGGTTTCTTTCCAAACCATAATTCATACGTTGTCGCCTCAACGGATTTAGACGGTGCCCTATTTAAAGTGAATGTAGCTATCTCTAAAGCGTATCCCCAAAATGATAGTGGTAAATCGGTAAGAAACATCATAGACCGCACCATATCCAATAGAGTGCGATTACGACGTTCGGACACACCGTTACGCTGAGGTGTTCCAGGCAGCATGAGTTGTGAAACGATTCCACATTTCCTTAAGTGCATACCAAACTCGTGAGTTAAATATTCTCCCCCACCATCTGATCGTAAGAACTTTATTTTTCTGTCACATTGATTTTCTACCTCATTCTGAAATTCCTTGAACTTTTCAAAGGTCTCAGACTTGTGTTTCATTAAGTAGACATACCCATATCTACTTAAGTCATCAGTGAGGGTGAGAACGTAACGATAGCCACCACGAGCCTCAACGCTCATTGGACCGCACACATCAGTATGTATAATTTCCAATAAGTTGGTTGCTCGCTCCGTTGTGCCAGAGAACGGAGTCTTGGTCGTTTTGCCCATGAGGCATGGTTCGCACGTGTCAAATGATTCGAAATCAAGAGACTCTAAAAGTCCATTAGCATGGAGCATTTTCATGCATTTAACACCAATGTGACCAAGACGGCAGTGCCACAGATATGTGGGACTATCACTATCAATCTTACATCTTTTTGTATTCATACTATGAATATGTGTAACATCACGTTCGAGATTCATTAAGAATAAACCATTGACCAGCAGGGCATGACCATAAAACATATCTCTCAACCATTATTCTCGGATTTAAATGAGTAGCCATCTCATGTTAAACGAGATCCAGATACAATGTTCGTGCTCAAAGCTGGCACTAAATAACAATTATTGAGGTTTAAAACTAATCCCGTAGGTAAATGTAGAGGTAGCGTGGCGACGGCGATCACATCGACCTTGGAACCATTCCCGACGCGCATCGTCACCTTGTCCTTCGCCAGTCTCCGCTTATTCCGCAACTCCTGTTTTGAGTTACAAATATGAGCAACCGCACCGGTATCAAATACCCAGGAGCTACTACGAGTACTGGTAAGGTACACATCAATTACATGTATATCACATATACCTTTGGTGTTGCCGGCCTTCTTGTGCGCTAAGTACTTGGGGCAGTTCCGCTTCTAGTGTCCGCTTCCCTTGCAATAAAAGCACTCAGTCTCAGGTTTGGGTCCATGCTTTGGCTTCTTCCCGGCAACTGGCTTACCGGGCGCAGCAACTCCCTTGCCGTCCTTCTTGAAGTTCTTCTTACCCTTGCCTTTCTTGAAACTAGTGGTTTTTTGACCATCAACACTTGATATTCCTTTTTGATTTCTACCTCCACTGATTTCAACATTGAAAATACCTCAGGAATAGTTTTCACCATCCCCTGCATATTGTAGTTCATCACAAAGCTCTTGTAGCTAGGTGGGAGCGAGTGAAGGATTCTGTCAATGACCGCGTCATCCGGGAGGTTAACTCCCAGATGAGACAAGCGGTTGTGCAACCCAGACATTTTGAGTATGTGCTCGCTGACAGAACTATTCTCCTCCATCTTACAACTGTAGAACTTGTTGGAGACTTCACTCTCGACCCGGGCATGAGCTTGGAAAACCATTTTCAGCTCTTGGAACATCTCATATGCTCCGTGCTGCTCAAAACGCTTTTGGAGCTCCGGTTCTAAGCTGTAAAGCATGCCGCACTGAACCAGGGAGTAATCATCACTACGCGACTGCTAGGCATTCATAACATCTTGATTTGCTGTGAAAATAGGTGCTTCACCTAGAGGTGCATCTAGGACATATGCTCTTTTGGCAGCTATGAGGATGATCCTCAAGTTTCGGACCCAGTCTGTATAGTTGCTGCCATTGTCTTTCAGCTTGGTTTTCTCTAGGAACGCGTTGAAGTTGAGGGCAACATTAGCGTGGGCCATTTGATCTACAAGACATATTGCAAAAGTTTTAGACTAAGTTCATGATAATTAAGTTCATCTAATCAAATTATTTAATGAACTCCCACTCAGATAGACATCCCTCCTGTCATCTAAGTGATCCATGATCCGAGTCAACTAGGTCGTGTCCGATCATCACGTGAGACGGACTAGTCATCATCGGTGAACATCTTCATGTTGATCGTATCTTCTATACGACTCATGTTCGACCTTTCGGTCTCTTGTGTTCCGAGGCCATGCCTGTACATGCTAGGCTCGTCAAGTCAACCTAAGTGTTTTTGCATGTGTAAATCTGTCTTACACCTGTTGTATGTGAACGTTAGAATCTATCACACCCGATCATCACGTGGTGCTTCGAAACAATGAACTTTCACAACGGCGCACAGTTAGGGGGAACACTTTCTTGAAATTATTATGAGGGATCATCTTATTTACTACCGTCGTTCTAAGCAAATAAGATGCAAAAACATGATAAACATCACATGCAATCAAATAGTGACATGATATGGCCAATATCATTTTGCTCCTTTTGATCTCCATCTTCAGGGCGCCATGATCATCATCGTCACCGGCGTGACACCATGATCTCCATCATCGTGTCTCCATGAAGTTGTCTCGCCAACTATTACTTCTACTACTATGGCTAACGGTTTAGCAATGAAGTAAAGTAATTACATGGCGTTATTCAGTGACACGCAGGTCATACAATAAATAGAGACAACTCCTATGGCTCCTGCCGATTGTCATACTCATTGACATGCAAGTTGTGATTCCTATTACAAGAACATGATCAATCTCATACATCACATATATTTCATTCATCACATCCTTTTTGGCCATATCACATCACAAGACATATGCTGCAAAAACAAGTTAGACGTCCTCTAATTGTTGTTGCATGTTTTATGTGGCCGCAATAGGGTTCTAGCAAGAACGTTTCTTACCTACGTCAAAACCACAATGTGATATGCCAATTTCTATACCCTTCATAAGGACCCTTTTCATCGAATCCGATCCGACTAAGGTGGGAGAGACAGACACCCGCTAGCCACCTTATGCAACTAGTGCATGTCAGTCGGTGGAACCTGTCTCACGTAAGCGTATGTGTAAGGTCGGTCCGTGCCGCTTCATCCCATGATGCCGCCGAAACAAGATAAGACTAGTAGTGGCAAGTAAATTGACAAAATCTACTCCCACAACAAAATTGTGTTCTACTCGTGCATAGAAACTACGCATAGACCTAGCTCTGATACCACTGTTGGGGATCGTAGCAGAAATTTAAAATTTTCTACACATCACCAAGATCAATCTATGGAGTCATCTAGTAACGAGAGAGAGAGAAGTGCATCTACATATCCTTGTAGATCACGAGCAGAAGCGTTCAAGAGAACGGGGTTGATGGAGTCGTACTCGTCGTGATCCAAATCACTGATGATCCTAGCGCCGAACGGATGGCACCTCCGTATTCAACACACGTACTGAGCGGAGACGTCTCCTCCTTCTTGATCAAGCAAGGGGGGAAGGAGAGGTTGAGAAAGAGGGCTCCAACAGCAGCACGGCGGCGTGGTGGTGATGGGGAGGCAGTACTCCGGCAGGGCTTCGCCAAGCTTTTACGGAGGAGGAGAGGTGTTGGGGAGGGGAGGGGCTGCGCCTCGGATGTGGTGATCAGCCCTCCCCTCGCCCCTCTATTTATAGGAGGAGGGGGAAGGGGTCCGTCCCCCTCTAGATGAGATCTAGAGGGGGGGCCAAGGGGAGGGGGCTTGCCCCCCAAGCAAGGGGGGCGCCCCCTTTAGGGTTCCCCCCCAACCCTAGGCGCATGGGCCCAAGGGGGGGATGCACCCAGCCCTCCAAGGGCTGGTTCCCTTCCCACTACGGCCCATGAGTCCCTCCAAGAGAGGTGGCCCCTCCCGATGGACCCCCGGAACCCCTCCAGTGGCCCCGATACAATACCGGTATGCCCCCAAACTTTTCCGGTGACCGTATGACAACTTCCCATATATAAATCTTCACCTCTGGACCATTTCGGAACTCCTTGTGACATCCGGGATCTCATCCGGGACTCCAAACAACATTAGGTAATCACATACAAGTCTTCCTAATAACCCTAGTGTCATCGAACCTTAAGTGTGTAGACCCTACGGGTTCGGGAGGCATGTAGACATGAACGAGACAGCTCTCCGGCCAATAACCAACAGCGGGATCTGGATACCCATGTTGGCTCCCACATGTTCCACGATGATCTAATCGGATGAACCACGATGTCAAGGATTCAAGCAATCCCATAAACAATTCCCTTTATCAATTGGTACGTTACTTGCCCGAGATTCGATCGTCGGTATCCCAATACCTCATTCAATCTCGTTACAGGCAAGTAACTTTACTCGTTACATAATGCATGATCCCGTGACTAACCACTTAGTCACATTGAGCCCATTATGATGATGCATTACCGAGTGGGCCCAGAGATACCTCTCCGTCATACGGAGTGACAAATCCCAGTCTCGATTTGTGCCAACCCAACAGACACTTTCAGAGATACCTGTAGTGCACCTTTATAGTCACCTAGTTACGTTGTGACATTTGGTACACCCAAAGCACTCCTACGGTATCCGGGAGTTACACAATCTCATGGTTTAAGGAACTGATACTTGACATTAGAAAATCTTTAGCAAACGAACTACACGATCTTGTGCTGTGCTTAGGATTGGGTCTTGTCCATCACATCATTCTCCTAATGATGTGATCCCGTTATCAATGACATCCAATGTCCATAGTCAGGAAACCATGACCATCTATTGATCAACGAGCTAGTCAACTAGAGGCTCACTAGGGACATGTTATGGTCTATGTATTCACACATGTATTACGGTTTTCGATCAATACAATTATAGCATGAACAATAGACAACTATCATGAACAAGGAAATATAATAATAACCATTTTATTATTGCCTCTAGGGCATATTTCCAACACCGCCCACCCTAGCGGTAGTACCGCTCTCTGCGAGGCTGCTTGGGCGGGTAACGGTTGGATTGTTCACCCCACTATATAAGGGGGTCTTCTTCCCCAAAGTTGACTGACCTCTTCCCCCAACAGCTCCATTGTTGCTCCATGCTCCATTTTTGCCCGATCTCTCTCCCTAGCCAATCAAACTTATTGATTTGCTCAGGATAGGTTGAGAAGGCCCCGATCTACACTTCCACCAAGAGAAATTTGATTCCCCTACTAATCCCTAGCGGATCTTGTTACTCTTGGGTGTTTGAGCACCCTAGACGGTTGAGGTCACCGTGGAGCCATAGTCCATTGTGGTGAAGCTTCATGGTGTCGTTGGAAGCCTTCAATTAAGTTGTGGAGATAGCGCCAACCTTGTTTGTAAAGGTTCGGTCGCCGCCTTCAAGGGCGCCAATAGTGGAATCACGACATCTTGCATTGTGTGAGGGCGCGAGGAGAATACGGTGGCCCTAGTGGCTTCTTGGGGAGCATTGTGCCTCCACACCGCTCTAACGGAGATGTACTTCCCCTCAAAAGGAAGGAACTTCGGTAACACATCCTCGTCTCCATCGGCTCCATTCTTGGTTATCTCGTGCCTTTACTTATGCAAGATTATTTGTGTTGTATCCCTTGCTTGCTTGTGTACTTATTGTTGTTGCATGATATAGGTTGCTCACCTAGTTGCATATTTAGACAACCTACTTTGATGCAAACTTCAATTTGGTAAAGAAACGCTAAAAATTGTTAGTTGCCTATTCACCCCCCCTCTAGTCAACTATATCGATCCTTTCAACCTCCTCATGGTTTCTCTTTTCTCTCAACGGGGATGTGCATGTACCCAACAATAAGAATATCATATTTCTTTTAGACAGTAGGAATATGGAATTTAAAACCTCCAATAACAATGGTTGGAATCTCTCCAATAGAGTTGATACTATTCACTTCAGGTTGTTTCTTCGGAATGTGTACCGTATGATCATTACCATTGACATGAACAGTGACATTGCCCTTGTTGCAATCAATAATAGCCCCTGCAGTATTCAAAAACGGTCTACCAAGGATGATCGACATGCTGCCATCCTCTGGTATATCAAGAATAACAAAGTCCGTTAAGATAGTAACATTTGCAACTACGACAGGTACATCCTCACAAACACCTATGGGTATGGCAGTTGATTTATCGTACATTTGCAAAGACATTTCAATTGGTGTCAACTTATTCAAATCAAGTCTTCGATACAAACAGAAAGGCATAACACTAACACCAGCTCCAAGATCACATAAAGTACTTTTACCATAATTTCTTTTAATGGAGCATGGTATAGTTGGTATTCCAGGATCCCCTAGTTTCTTAGGTATTCCACCCTTAAATGTGTAATTAGCAAGCATTGTGGAAATTTCAGCTTCTGGTATATTTCTTTTATTTGTAACAATATCTATCATATACTTAGCCTATGGAGACATTTTCTGAATATTAGTCAGACGTAAGCGCAAAAAGACAGGTCTAAGCATTTCAACAAAGCGCTCAAATTCTTCATCATCCTTTTTCTTGGATGGTTTAGGAGGAAAGAGCATGGGTTTCTGAACCCATGGTTCTCTTTCTTTACCATGTGCCCTAGAAATGAAGTCTCTCTTATCATATCTTTCATTCTTAGGTCGTGGGTTACCAAGATCAACAACAGGTTCTATCTCCACGTCATTTTCATTACTAGGTTGAGCATCAACATGAACATCATCATTATCATTATTACTAGGCTCATGTTCATCACCAGATTGTGTTTCAGCATCAGAAATAGAAATATCATTTGCATTCTCATGTGTGTCTATAACAGGTTCACTAGAAGCATGCAAAGTCCTATCATTATTGTTTTTTTAGATGGACTAGGTATCAGTATTAGTTCTCTCAGAGTCTTGTTCAATTCTCTTAGGGTGGCCCTTGGGATACAAAGGTTCCTGAGTCATTCTACCACCTCTAGTGATAACTCTAACAACATGATCATTCATTTTATTTTTCATCTCATTAAGCAAATCATCTTGTGCCTTGAGAACTCGTTCTACTTGAGTTTTTACCATGGAAGCATGTTTAATAAAAATCTTGAGATCATTAATAGTTCTAAACATATAATTACTCAAGTGTTCAAGCATATAAGCATTTCATTTCAATTGTCTACTAACATATGCATTGAAGTTTTCTTGTTTAACAATAAAGTTATCAAATTCATCCCAGCATTGACTAGCAGATTTATTACAGGGAATATCACCTTCATCAAATCTATAAATAGAATTTACCTCTACTACCCGTGTTGGAGGATTAATACCATATATTTCTTCAATAGGTGGTAAAAATTCTTAACATCTTCAGCTTTAATACCTTTTTCTTTCATAGATTTCTTTGCCTCTTACATATCTTCAAGACTGAGAAATAGAATACCTCTCTTCTTCGGAGTTGGCTTAGGAGGAGGTTCAGGAAGAGTCCAATCATTATCATTACTTAATATATTATTCAATAATTCTTCAGCTTGTTCAATAGTTCGTTCCCTGAAAATACAGCCAGCACAACTATCTAGGTGGTCCCTAGAAGCACCGGTTAGTCCATTATAAAAGATATCAAGTATTTCATTTTTCTTAAGAGGATGATCGGGCAAAGCATTAAGTAATTAGAGAAGCCTCCCCCAAGCTTGTGGGATACTCTCTTCTTCAATTTGCACAAAGTTAAATATTTCCTGTAAAGCAGCTTGTTTCTTATGGGCGAGAAAATAATTTTAGAGAAGTAATATATCATATCCTGGGGACTACGCACACAACCAGGAGCAAGAGAATTAAACCATATCTTAGCATCACTCTTTAATGAGAAATGAAACAACTTAAGAATATAGTAGTAGCGGATTTTTTCCTCATGAGCAAATAGGGTGGCTATATCATTCAGTTTAGTAAGATGTGCCACAACAGTTTCAGATTCATAACCATGGAAAGGATCAGATTCAACCAAAGTAATTAACTCAGGATTGACAGAGAATTCATAATCCTTATCGGTAACAAAGATAGGTGAAGTAGCAAACTTAGGATCATATTGCATTTTAGCATTCAATGGTTTTTCTTTCCACTTGCATAATAATTTCTTAAGATCATCTCTATCCTTACAAGCAAGAAAGTCCCTAGCTACCTCTCCATCCATAACATAACCCTCAGTTACCTCAGGAATTCATATCTAGGGGGAGAATCATAATCTTCAGTTTCAAAATTGTCATCAATTTCAGTAATTTCATTTTCTTTAGCTCTAGCAAGTTGTTCATCAAGCAATTCTCCTAGTGGCACAATCTTATCAGGCAAAGTACTAGCATCATCATAAGCATCATTCATAGTAGAAGTAGCATCATCAACTACTTGCGACATACCAGGATTAATAGCAGGTGTAGGTGTCGCAAGCTTACTCAAAATAGAAGGTGAATCTAGTGCAGAGCTAGATGGCAGTTCCTTACCTCCCCTCGTAGTAGAGGGAAAATCTTGATTCTGGTATCTTTCAGATTCCTCATGGTGATCAATAGTTATAAATCCCGAGTGAGTCAGCAAATAGAGCTATGCTCCCCGGCAACAGCGCTAGAAAAAGGTCTTGATAACCCACAAGTATAGGGGATCACAACAGTTTTCGAGGGTAGAGTAACCCAAATTTATTGATTCAACACAAGGGGAGCCAAAGAATATTCATGAGTGTTAGCAGTTGAGTTGTCAATTCAACCACACCTGAAAGACTTAATATCTGCAGCAAAGTACTTAGTAGCGAATCAGTATGGAAGTAACGGTAACAGTGGCAAAAGTAATAGTAGCAGTTTTGTAATGATTGTGACAACAGTGGCAACGAAAGTAACTTAGCAAAGATCAATATGTGAAAAGCTCGTGGGATTGGATCAGCGATGGATAATTATTTCGGATGGCATTCATCATGCAACAGTTATAACCTAGGGCGATACAGAACTAGCTCCAATTCATCAATATAATGTAGGCATGTATTCCGTATATAGTCATATGTGCTTATGGAAAAGAACTTGCATGACATCTTTTATCCTACCCTCCCGTGGCAGTGGGGTCCATAAGGAAACTGAGGGATTATAAGGCCTCCTTTTAATAGAGAACTGGAACAAAGCATTAGCACTTAGTGAATACATGAACTCCTCAAACTATGGTAATCACCAGAAAGAATCCCAATTATTGTCACCTTGGGGTATCCGGATCATAACTCGTAATAGGTGTCTACAACTTGCAAGATCGGATCGAGAACACAACTATATTGATGGAAACATAATAGGTTCAGATCTGAATTCATGGCACCTGGGCCCTAGTGACAAGCATTAAGCATAGCAAAGTCATAACTACATCAATCTCAGAACATAGTGGATACTAGGGATCAAGCCCTAACAAAACTAACTCAATTACATGATAAATATCATCCAACCCATCACCGTTCAGCAAGTACTCACTCCCAGCGGTGAGTATCATGAAATTGGTGATGGAGGAAGGTTGATGATGACGATGGTGACGGATTCCACCCTCCGGAGCCCAAAATAGACTCAAGATCTGCCCTCCCGTGGAAGAGCAGGAGGTGGCAATAGCTCCGTATCTTAAAACGCGATTGACCCTTCTCTCTATTTTTTTCTCCCCGAATAGGAATATATAGCATTGGAATTAGGGTCAGAGGCGGTCCAGGGGCCCCACAAGCCTGGGAGGCGCGCCCTGGGGGTAGGTGCGCCCCAGGGCTTGTGGCCTCTGGGTGGCCCCCCCTCTGGTAACTTTTTGCCCCAATATTTTTTATTTATTCCACGAAGATTCTCCGTGAATTTTCAGGTTAATCCGAGAATTTTGATTTCTGCACAAAAATAACACCAAGACAATTCTGCTAAAAAAAGTCAGTCCAGGTTAGTTTCATGCAAATCATGCAAATTAGAGTCCAAAACAAGGGAAAAATAGTTTGGAAAAGTAGATACGATGGAGACGTATCTGAGACGGCGCACCAACCTCGGCAAAGGCGTCGACCGCCGTCTTTTGCAGGTGAAGGTAATTGATGATGGACTGATCCTCCTACTTGATGCTGTGGAACTCCTCGGCGAGGTAAATCTTGCGGCTCTTCTTGTTGTCAAGAGCTCGAGGACGGAGGTTCAGACCTTGTACGCCGTGGCGATGGCGGGATCGGTAGGCATGACGAGGTCGACGATGTCCATGGCCATGGAGCCATAGATCCAGCGAAGCACTATGACATCGAGGCGGAGCCATGTGCGGTTGGTGGAGGCCGTCTCGACGGTGAGATGGTCCTTGATGGCGTAGGTGGCGACGACAGTGGTGAAGAAGGTCCTCCACTTGGGGAAGACGACGCTCTTGAACTCGAGGACGACGGGGACGAGGGAGCGGATGCTCTAGATGGCAGTGGCCTGCGCCCAAAGGGCGGCGTTGGGATGAGGGGGGTCTCAGTGGGTGCCATGGGAGGGGAGGAAGAAGGTGGCTGGCGGCGCGAAGGTTGAGACCAGCGATGCTAGGGTTGGAGGAGGGAGGAAGCGGGAGGATGCTTAGGCTGATACCATGAAAGACTTAAGGAATATTTGCCACACTTGGGCTTTTGCATTGCATGTTAATATATAGACAGATTTACAATCTTAACTATAAATGGGAGATCACAATAATATCGATTCTGCTCAATTTAGGGAATTAGGAGATATGTCACGATACGTGACATATTAGTCTAACATTCTTGCAACTTGCACCACCACCGCAGTCTACTGCACCCTGAACGCTGGCGTGCATAGGCACACGGGGGAGCAGGTCTTCGGAACCATTCGTCCTTCTGAGCCTGCATAGGGAGAGGACGAATTAGGTTTTTGAAAGCGCTTTGCTTGACTGCTCAAGTTCGTCACCACGGATCGTCTTTCGTCCAAGTCAGGCGGCACAACTTTACCATTTTCAATGGCGTCTTCGTGTATTCACCAACATCGTCATTAACAACATCGCTCTGGTAGCAGCTACGACTACTAACGAATAGAGCGTTTGTCATGATTTATTTATATCGCAAATAATGGTTGTCGTTAGTGATGTTGTTGTGCACGTTTTTTTGTTTTTCTAGTATGATAGATTGTTGAATGCTACTTTTCTGTTTTAGAGCATGTACAACCGCGATGGATAAATCCGGCCCCTCAAACGTTCCCGGACGTGCCCGGGCCCATCCGCGGACGCTGAGCGATCATGCCTCAAATAATGCAGTTCACATCCAGACACCTCAATTACCATATCTCTAATCCATACAAACCCATGCAACTACGTCGATGCACACACATAGTCCGGCTACTCCATCACTATTAACTAAACATGCCATCGGACTACCAAAATTTGGCATGTTTGGATATGGTGGAGATCATCCGCGGCTGCCCTTGCCCTTCGCGGTGCTCTTGCCGTCCTTCTCGTGGAAGTACCAGTCGAAGACGCAGTAGGGATCGAGTCGGATCTGCTCGTCGCCGGAGATGTCCTCGCCGTTGCTGTCCTCCTCCGATGGTAGTCCGGCCATGGCACAAACCGCCCGATTCTGCTCTCGGGCGAGGACACGTGTGTTCCTCTACTGCCGTTTCTTCACAATGCGGGCGCAGATGACTTCCTCTTCTACGGCTGCCCGCGTCGCTGCATCAGCTACCTACGCTGCGATACAGGCCACATCGGCCGTTATCGTCTCCTTCCCATGAGGGGCTGCCCGTTCCCATCGGGACTCATAGTCTGCCCGACTGGTGATGGGGAAGGAGAGATTTTTCGGCTGCGGACCGCGATGATCCAGCCCCAAAGGACCCGGGCGCCCATTGAGCCGACACTATGGAGTCATGCCGCACAGATCCGTTCGTCGGGCGGGCGCTGTCGTCCTGGGAGCGGCGGAGTGCAATGTGACTACCATTGCCTCCTCCAACCCGCGCGAGATGACACCCCAGTCGACGGAGTCAGATCCGCTGCCCGCCATGCTGAAGACTGCCGGAAATCGTCAGAGGTGGGCTTGGATGGTGGAGATAGAGGAGTGTGAAGTGGCTAGGGTTTGGTCCGGCAAGCGGATAAGGACGAATATATGTGGGGTCGGGTGAGCCAGAATGGGTTGGATCCGACGAGGCGGGCGTGGCCGGGCGCCTTATATCCGCCCCATATTTGGGTTGTGTATAAGGGGTGTCGGTCAGCCCGGACATTTGAGACCCGTTTGAAGCGCCCGTCTGAATCGAAATTTCGAGACCAACTAGTGACCAGACCGACCGCCGGAACGTTTGAGAAGAATTTGAGGCACGTGGTAGATGCTCTCGGTCATGAAAACGGTGGGCTCTGGTGCAGATTCTCTTTAGCTGGCCGCCCTGTCAGGATGGAGTAGTACCACGTTGCATTGGTTCATCTCGGCCGTGGTTAAGTCACGTCGCTACGCCATTATTCATGTTTTTCTTTTGATGACATCGTTGCGCCATTGATTATGCGTTAACGACGCAGGGACATGGCGTTACTGTTCCGTTTGTCATTAGTGGTGAGGAGACAGTTATGAAAGCAAGCTGACTGAGAGACAGCTCATGGAGGAAGTTGGCTCATGGATTGGACTGCACACCAGCCGCAACAACAGGACTTCCTTCCGGTGCGTGACTCTTGAGTCTCTGGCAGACAGCAACCATCCTATCTATCTATCCTAGGTTCAACTAGCCCAATAATAAGGGAATATCAATTTCTGAGTCCAGGCTCATCTCATCCGATCAAAAAATTCACATAGTACATTTATAAAAAAACTATCTTCAACGCAAAAAAACAAATCTTTTTGCATGACAGATAAATTGATGTGTGAGGTGCGTTTTAAATTTCAGATTATTTGAACATATGAGGAGCTCTCAGCAAAAAAGCTAAATCAGACCAAACAGTACATGAACAGTAAACTTTATTACAGACCCCAATTTTAATTTTTTTACCGAAAGCTAATCAGATGTTCAAATAATCTGAAATTTTAAGCGAGTCTCTCACATCAAATTATCGACCATGCAAAACAAATTATGTTTGTTTTGAATTTTTTATTCAGCACTGGTGCGAATGAGCCTAGACATCAAATCGCTGCTCTCAATAATAGTGCCTGCCTAACTCTCACTCCCCACGGGATAATGCAATGAACACGACATAGAGAAAGAAAATCCTCTCCTAAGTGGAGCCGTCCACACTAGTCCTCCCGCCCAAGAACACTCGCCAGCAGCGGAAGAATGGCAAAGGCTGCCCGAAACCAAAACCGACGAGGCAAAGCCTGCCGCATGTCCCATGTGTTGTTCCTTGCTCGACGCGTGGAGCGTGGAGAGTAGAGTGCCCAACCAAAGATCCTTTGCCGCTTCTGTACCGTGTTTCCGTGGGAAAGATCTTCGTTCTTGCACCTTTTCTCCTCGTGCCATTTTCTCGAGCCTGTTGCTGCCGCTTGCGGTCTGTCCCGAGGAAAGGCGTTGGTTGTTTAGCTTCTTTTTCTCAACAAGATTAACGATCATGCGTTCATGACGGCGCCGATGCCCGCTAGCCCTTTTTGATGCGTGCCGACTTGATATCTTCTCGGGTCGGTTACGGGGCTAAGCATGTGTTGGGGGCGGTGATGTGACCCTCCCTGCTAACGTACGGCTAACCATGGCGGCAGAGGAAGTGGTGCGGTTTCGCAAGGTTCGAAACCGAAGCATACGAGTGCGATTCTATACTGAATTGTAGCAATGGAACGTTTCCTTTCCCTTCTCGCAAGGCGACTTCGAAAATACGAAAAGGCTTTCTCCTCTCGATCTTCGCTGGGATGCCCATGTATTCGTCTCTCCTCCGTCTGCCACTCCGTCGGCCGGTGGTGGGAAGGATATTTCTGGTGTCTCGGTTTAGATAGATATAATTTTGGTCCTCGCAATGGCGGCACTAGATGGATGGCGGTGGTTTTTCTTTCGAGTTAGTTTTTCGGACTTTGATCCTTCTCAAGCTCGTTCGTCTGGATGGATTAGATGGAGCTTCACTGTAGATTTCTATCAACTCCTCACAGCGGTGAGCCTAGGGTTTCTTGTCGTGCGTACGTAACAGCGAGATTTGATGTCAGGTTCTTTAAATCGGTTTAAGGATTCAACGGCGACAACTGCGGCTCCGGGACGCTGGTTTTTAGGGGCACGTGCACGAAGACTTCCGGGCTGTCATCGACAAGGTCAGACTGACTCCGGTATGATAGCGGCAACAGTGGCGCGTCGACAGCTCGTTCTGCCAGCGGCAATGGTCATTTGATGGTCCATAGACCTTGATACATCCGTATTTGGACAAATCTAAGACAAGAATTTTGGGACGGAGGGAGTACGTCTGAGGTACTTTGCTTCCTGTGAATCTTTATAATATTTTATAATATAGTAGATATGATCATTTTTCGGAAAAGAAATTGTATAACAGTGGCAGACGAATTCGTTGTACAAGTGACCCGGCCCAGGTGTGAACGGATACGGAACGGATGGATGCAAGGGGGCTCGAGGATAGAAATATGCAGCCAGATGCTCCTCGCTAATCCGGCCGTGGCACGCAGCTGTAGAATAAACAAAATGCAGTCGGTGACACGACAAGGGAGGACACCACTCTTCTTCGCGCAATCAGCCTGCTCCCCTGTCTCGAAATGACTGGCAGCTGGCTTATATTCTGTGCGGACAGCATGATTCTTCATTCTGGCTCGATGCCATCGACTACGTTGACTCGATGCTGGTGTGCAATTGTGCATTCTCGAGACCATTCCTACTCCATTTTGTAAACAAAAGGGTGAGTGGATTACACAAACAGAGTTTTTTCTAGATGGAAATATTCATATTCATACATCTCCAGGTACACCCGACACCGATCAAATACGGTTTGGACAGTTATCCCATCCAAAACACACATAGCCCATGAAACCACTTAAAATTACAACAAAGTCCAAACATCACCGTCGCCGGCTTACAGCTAAAGTGCTGGAATTTACTTTATTTTTGGCCAGCCCAATAGCATTTTCAGAATTCATGATAAATCCCAGATGCCTACTTAGCTCATTTATTTTTGAAAGATCCAGCTTGGCTGGCATTCATTGATTTAGAAGGAAGCATATGGAAGACAAAGTATGATCAGGTGATGGAAATGGAAACTAAGAAAGAGAAAACATAGGGGGGGGGGGGGTCTTTGACGCCCCCGCTAACAAAAACCCTAAGAGGCTATCTCACATCTAGATCCCCAAAGGGGGGCTCGATAGCTTTTGCTCCGGCTGGCCGCGAGTGCTCCATCATTCGTCGAATGGCATCGATGACATCCTTCAAAGTTGCTTTTTTCGATCTGAAAGTACAGCTATTTCTTTCCATCCAAATTGCCCAAGTGGTAGCCATGATCATAGTCTACACTCCCTTCCTGTTTTGCGCTCTTGATTCATTTAAAATTTCCCTAACTGCCAAGGGTGTGCATCGCCGCTCTTGCGACGGCGGGGCGAGGGACGAGCATCCTTTCCATTCTGCCACCTTTGTCCAGGTCGCATTCGAGAATGGGCAGTTCCAGAAGAGATGCACGGAGGACTCTAGGTTTTTGAGGCAAAGCTGACAGAAATATGGATTTGGCCATCGTCGTCGTTGCAGACGGTCATTGCACCACACTCTATCGTGGTGAATCAACCAGGAGAAGATTTTGATCTTGCCTGGTGCCCACACTTTCCAGATGGTCGACTTCATTGCATTGTTTGGCAGATTTTTGAACTAAGCATTGTAGGCAGAGCTCGTGGAGTAGATTCCTTTTTCGCTTCCCGTCCTAGTGATCATATCTTCCCATTGCTCGTTGCTCAGTCCTCCATGTTCTTTGATCCTGCGGGCCAGCGTGACCACATCATGGACAATTTCTTCATACTGTCCATTGCCAAGACTGTGGATCCAGCAATCATCTCGTAGAGCTTCAGCCATTGTTTTAAACTTGCTTCTAGCCCTTTGGAACAACATTGGAAAAGTTTGACAGAGGGGTTCATCTCCCAGCCAATGGGAGGTCCAAAATTTTGCTGTCTTGCCGTCTCCGATGGCGATCTTCGTGAGCTTATTGAATAGGGCCTTGTCATTACTGTCACACGGAGTTGGGAAAGCTTTCCAAGGCCTGTCCGGCTGCATCCATTCCAACCAAAGCCATCGGAGACGGAGTGCGCTGCCGAAGAGTTGGAGATTTTGAATGCCCAGGCCGCCCTTTTGGATTGGGGAGCATACCATTTTCCAGTTAACTTTGCACTTTCCGCCTGACAAATCTTCATCTTGCGCCCATAGGAATCGTCGTCTGGCCTTGTCAATGTCCTTCAGAAGCTTTTTTGGGAGCCTCAGTACTGTCATTGCATATGTTGGCAGCGCTGACAGTACGCTACGGACGAGGATTCTACGCCCCGCAAGGTTCATGAGTCTACCTTTCCATCCTGCAAGGCGAGCCCTAATTCTATCCAGAAGGAATTGAAGATGTACTAAACGAATTCTACCAGTGGAGACCGGGAGGCCTAGGTAAGTCATAGGGAATCCTACTATGGAGCCGCCAAAACTATCCAGTACGTCAGCAAGTTCTACATTGTTGCACCTAATCATGGCCACCGAAGATTTGTTTTGGTTTAAGCAAAGACCAGAGGCCTCCCCGAAAAGGTTGAGGAGTTGCAGAAGCGAGTCGACCTCCTCTTTGATTGGGTTGGCGAAGATCACAGCGTCATCAGCGTAAAGGCTAATCCTCATGCTGGCACCTCCCCCTGGCAGTGGGGAGAAGATGCCAAGATTTACAGCAGCGTCGAGGAGGCGGTAGAGGGGGTCGATGGCGATGATGAATAGCAGTGGGGAGAGCGGATCTCCTTGCCTCAGGCCCTTCAAGTGACCAATGGCCTGTCCTGCGACGCCATTTAACAAGCAGGTGGATGTCGTCGTGGAGAGGAGGATGGAGATCCAATCTCTCCATCTTGCAGGGAAGCCTAGACGTTGAAGTAGTTCAATGAGATAATCCCAGGAGATGGAGTCGAACGCTTTCTCTATATCTAACTTGAAGAGCAGGGCAGGTTTATTTCTTCTGTGGAGAGATTTGACGCATCCTTGGACGTAGAGGTAACTATCGTGGATACATTTTCCTTTTTGGAAAGCTGATTGTGCAGGGGATATGATCTGAGGAATGACTGCAGCCAACCGCATAGAGAGGACCTTGGCGATCAGCTTTGCCACTGATCCTATCAAACTGATAGGTCTAAAATTCTTCACTTCCCTTGCGCCTTCTCTTTTCGGAATCAGCGTGATAAAGGCCTTGTTTAGCTCTGAAAAGTTTGAATTGATCGCCCTGTAGAACTTGGAGAAAGCAGCCATGATGTCGTCCTTGATGATACTCCAACACGAACGAAAAAATTGGCCAGTGTATCCATCGGGGCCTGGGGCTTTCTCTGCCAGAGAATTCATAATGGCTGCCCAAACCTCTCCCTCTGAGAATGGGTTATCTAACCCCACTTCCGGCAGAAGAGGCAACTGGAGATGCTCCCAGTTGATTGTGAGGGGCCGGTTTTTTCTCGATCCCAACTTATTTGAGAAATGCATGAAGATCTCTTGGCCTTTCTCCTGATGCTGGGTTAGTATCTCCCCTCCTTCAGATTGCAGTGAATGCACATAATTTTTTCTCCTTCTGTTGTTGTACTTTGCGTGGAAGAATTTTGTGCTGGCATCTCCAGCCCTAATCCATAACACCCGAGAAGCTTGCCGTCTTCTAACTCTCTCAATTTATGTAAGGCAAGATGTGGGATTAAAGTTTACTCCCGTACTGCTCACCTAGTAGGAGTTAGACCTTCTTGTAAGGGAGGTTGTTTCTTTACATGTATAAGGATGAGAACAAGAGAGACATTCACGCACACTCCTCCATCGTATGCCGCGTCGTGGAATGAGCCAAGCTGTTGTCGAAATTTTTGCCACACACGACTGGTATACGAAAGGTCACACGAGAGCTGAAAAGTTTTTTCGTAATGGAGATTGAATACGAACGCTGCACCCTTCGGCTGCCGCCTGTTCATTTCGTCTCCCTCTTTTGCTTCCCATCGTTGCCTGTTCGCCTCCTTCTCGTGTGCCTATAAATGAGAGGTCGCTCCTCTCCAGAAAGACACACCAGAACAACACCTTCCTCAAGCCGCCGAGTTCCAGAGCTTCGAGCTACTGCTACGATCTTCCCCATCCCGGCTTGCGTCATGCACCGTAGATCAGGACAGTAGGCCTCCGAAACCCCACATCTTTCAGTCCTGTACGGAAGAAGGGCGATAAGGTTTTTGGGGAATTGTGCACGACTACTAACCAATTCATCATGGACACTTCAGACGCCGATGACTACTTCCCCAACGATGAATTCTTCCCCGACATCGACGACCTCTTCAACGACATGGGTGATAACGTCAACGCCAATGCTACTGCTACTACCGCAACTCAGTACGTCTTCATGTTCCTATTCTTTGAGTACCGACTACAGTATCTTCTTCTAGTATCGGCTCTCATATGTTTCGTTCTAGTTCACATGTGCAGACGCTATTTGCCTTCTCTCTATTAGATTACATGACTTGTTTCATCTCTGTTATAATAGTCATGTTTTATCTAGTATTTATATGGATTAAATCATATGGTAAATTGCTCATTTTTTCAACAATCCAAAAACCTTATTGTAGGCAATTTACCCCAAGTGGTTTTGCTGCATCCATGAGGCCTCCTATGTTTGTGGGTGTTGTTGGGGAACGTAACATGCAATTTCAAAAAAATTCCTACGATCACGCAGGATCTATCTGGGAGATGCATAGCAACAAGAGGGGGAGAGTGTGTCCATGTACCCTCCTAGACCAAAAGCGGAAGCGTTATGTTAACGCAGTTGATGTAGTCGAACGTCTTCACGATCCAACCGATCTAGCACCGAACGTACGGCACCTCCGAGTTCAGCACACATTCAGCTTGATGACGTCCCTCGAACTCTTGATCCAGCAAAGGGTCGAGGGAGAGTTTCTTCAGTACGATGGCGTGATGACGGTGTTGATGATGTGATCCGCGTAGGGCTTCGCCTAAGCACTATGATGATACTATCGGAGGAGTAAACGGTGGAGGGGGGCACCGCACATGGCTAAGACAATGTTGTGCCTTTGGGGTGCCCCTGCCCCCGTATATAAAGGAGGAGAGGAGGGGGCAGCTGGCCTAGAGGGGGTGCGCCAAGGGGGGAGTCCTACTAGGACTCCCAGTCCTAGTAGGATTCCCCCTTCCTTTTCCGGAGTGGGAAAGGGGGAAAGAAGTGGAGAGGGAGAAGGAAAAGGGGGGGGGGGGGGGTGCCCCCACCCCTTGCATTGTCCAATTCAGATTGGGCTTGGGGGGAGGGGGGCACGCCACCTCCTGTCCGCTGCCCCTTCTCCCCAATAAGGCCCATGTAGGCCCATTAACTTTCCCGGGGGGTTCCGGTAACCTCCCGGTACTCGGAAAAATGTCCGAACCTTTCTGAAACTATTCCGGTGTCCGAACATAACCTTCCAATATATTTATATCTATCTCTCGACCATTTCGAGACTCCTGTTCATGTCCGTCATCTTATCCGGGACTCCGAACAAAACTTTGGTCACCAAAACACATAACTCATAATACAAATCGTCATCGAACGTTAAGCGTGCGGACCCTACGGGTTTGAGAACTATGTAGACATGATCGAGACACATCTTCGATCAATAACCAACTGGATGCTCATATTGGTTCCTACATATTTTATGAAGATCTTTATCGATCAAACCGCATAACAACATATGTTGTTCCCTTTGTCATCAGTATGTTACTTGCCCGAGATTCGATCGTTGGTATCTTCATACCTAGTTCAATCTCGTTACCGGCAAGTCTCTTTACTCATTCTGTAATGCATCATCCCATAACTAACTCATTAGTTACATTGCTTGCAAGGCTTATAGTGATGAGCATTATCAAGAGGGCTCAGAGATACCTCTCTGATACACGGAGTGAGAAATCCTAATCTCGATCTATGCCAACTCAACAAACACCTTCGGAGACACCTGTAGAGCATCTTTATAATCACCCAGTTACATTGTGATGTTTGATAGCACACAAGGTGTTCCTTCGGTATTCGGGAGTTGCATAATCTCATAGCCAGAGGAACATGTATAACTCATGAAGAAAGCAATAGCAATAAAACTTAATGATCATTATGCTAAGATAACGGATGGGTCTTGTTCATCACATCATTCTCTAATGATGTGACCCCGTTCATCAAATGACAACACATGTCTATGGTCAGGAAACATATCCATCTTTGATTAACGAGCTAGTCAAGTAGTGGCATACTAGGGACACTTTGTTTTGTCTATGTATTCACACATGTACCAAGTTTCCGGTTAATACAATTGTAGCATGAATAATAAACATTTATCATGATAAATGGAAATATAAATAACAACTTTATTATTGCCTCTAGGGCATATTTCCTTCAGTCTCCCACTTGCACTAGAGTCAATAATCTAGATTACATAGTAATGATTCTAACACCCATGGAGTCTTGGTGCTGATCATGTTTTTCTCGTGGAAGAGGCTTAGTCAACGGGTCTGCAACATTCATATCCGTATGTATTTTACAAATCTCTATGTCTCCCTCTTGACTTGATCGCAGATGAAATTGAAGCGTCTCTTGATGTGTTGGGTTCTGTTGTGAAATCTGGATTCCTTCGGCAAGGCGATTGCTCCAGTATTGTCACAAAAGATTTTCATTGGACCCGATGCACTAGGTATTACACCTAGATCGGATATGAACTCCTTTCATCCAGACTCCTTCATTTGCTGCTTCCGAAGCAGCTATGTACTCCGCTTCACACGTAGATCCCTCCACGATGCTTTGCTTGGAAGTGTACCAACTGACAGCTCCACCATTCAATATCAATACGTATTCGGTTTGCGACTTAGAGTCATCTGGATCAGTGTCAAAGCTTGCATCGACGTAACCATTTACGACAAGCTCTTTGTCACCTCCATAAATGAGAAACATATCCTTAGTCCTTTTCAGGTATTTCAGGATGTTCTTGACCGCTATCCAGTGATCCACTCCTGGATTACTTTGGCACCTCCCTGCTAAACTTATAGCAAGGCACACATCTGGTCTGGTACGCAGCATTGCATACATGATAGAACCTATGGCTGAGGCATAGGGAATGACTTTCATTTCTCTATGTCTTCTGAATTGGTCGGGCATTGAGTCCGACTCAACTTCACACCGTGTAACACAAGCAAGAACCCTTTCCCTGACTAATCCATTTTGAACTTCTTCAAAACTTTATCAAGGTATTTGCTTTGTGAAAGTCCAATTAAGTGTCTTGATCTATCTCTATAGATCTTGATGCCCAATATATAAGCAGCTTCACCGAGGTCTTTCATTGAAAAATTCTTATTCAAGTATCCTTTTATGCTATCCAGAAATTCTGTATTATTTCCAATCAACAATATGTCATCCACATATAGTATTGGAAATGCTACTGAGCTCCCACTCACTTTCTTGTAAATACATGCTTCTCCAGAAGTTTGTATAAAACCATATGCTTTGATCACATTATTAAAGCATATATTCCAACTCCGAGAGGCTTGCACCAGTCCATAAATGGATCGTTGGAGCTTGCACACTTTGTTAACACCTTTTGGATTAACAAAACCTTCTGGTTGCATCATATACAACTCTTCTTTAAGAAATCCATTAAGGAATGCAGTTTTGACATCGCTACGGGTGAGAAGGTCTCATCGTAGTCAACTCCTTGAACTTGTCGAAGACCTTTCGCAATAGGTCGAGCTTTGTAGACAATAACATTACCATCAGCGTCAGTCTTATTCTTGAAGATCCATTTATTTTCTATGGCTTGCCGATCATCGGGTAAGTCCACCAAAGTACACACTTTGTTCTCATACATGGATCCCATCTCAGATTTCATGGCCTCAAGCCATTTCGTAGAATCTGGGCTCATCATCACTTCCTCATAGTTCGTAGGTTCATCATGGTCTAGTAACATGACTTCCAGAATAGGATTACCGTACCACTCTGGTGCTGACCGTACTCTGGTTGACCTACGAGGTTTGGTAGTAACTTGATCTGAAGTTTCATGATCATCATCATTAGCTTCCTCATTAATTGGTGTAGGAATCACTAGAACCGATTTCTGTGATGAACTACTTTCCAATTTAGGAGAAGATATAATTACCTCATCAAGTTCTACTTTCCTCCCACTCACTTCTTTCGAGAGAAACTCCTTCTCTAGAAAGGATCCATTCTTAGCAACAAATATCTTGCCTTCGGATCTGTGATAGAAGGTGTACCCAACAATTTCTTTTGGGTATCCTATGAAGACACATTTCTCCGATTTGGGTTCGAGCTTATCAGGTTGAAGCTTTTTCACATAAGCATCGCAGCCCCAAACTTTAAGAAACGACAGCTTAGGTTCTTGCCAAACCACAGTTCATATGGTGTCATCTCAAAGGATTTAGATGGTGCCCTATTTAACGTGAATGCAACCGTCTCTAAAGCATAACCCCAAAATGATAGCGGTAAATCAGTAAGAGACATCATAGATCGCATCTCATATCTAATAAAGTACGGTTACGACGTTCGGATACACCATTACGCTGTGGTGTTCCAGGTGGCGTGAGTTGCGAAACTATTCCATATTGTTTCAAATGAAAATCAAACTCATAACTCAAATATTCGCCTCCGCGATGAGATGGTAGAAACTTTATTTTCTTGTTACAATGGTTTTCCACTTCACTCTGAAATTCTTTGAACTTTTCAAATGTTTCAGACTTATTTTTCATTAAGTAGATATACCAATATCTGCTCAAATCATCCGTGAAGGTCAGAAAATAATGATACCCGCCACAAGCCTTAACACTCATCGTACCGCATACATCGGTATGTATTATTTCCAATAAGTCAGTAGCTCATTCCATTGTACCGGAGAACGGAGTTTTAGTCATCTTGCCCATGAGGCATGGTTCGCAAGCATCAAGTGATTCCATAAGCCCATCAACATGGAGTTTCTTCATGCGCTTTACACCAATATGACCTAAATGGTAGTGCCACAAATAAGTTGCACTATCATTACTAACTTTGCATCTTTTGGCTTCAATATTATGAACATGTGTATCACCACGATCGAGATTCAACAAAAATAGAGCACTCAACAAGGGTGCATGACCATAAAAGATATTACTCATATAAATAGAACAACCATTATTCTCTGATTTAAATGAATAACTGTCGGTGTCAAAACTAGTGGATCTCAGGTAGGGGGTCCCGAACTGTGCGTCTAGGCGGATGGTAACAGGAGACAAGGGACACGATGTTTTTACCCAGGTTCGGGCTCTCTCGGTGGAGGTAAAACCCTACTCCTACTTGATTAATATTGATGATATGGGTAGTACAAGAGTTGATCTACCACGAGATCAGAGAGGCTAAACCCTAGAAGCTAGCCTACGGTATGATTGTTGTTCGTCCTATGGACTAAAACTCTCCGGTTTATATAGACACCTGAGAGGGCTAGGGTTACACAGAGTCGGTTACAATGGGAGGAGATCTTCATATCATATCGCCAAGCTTGCCTTCCACGTCAAGGAAAGTCCCATCCGGACATGGGACGAAGTCTTCAATCTTGTATCTTCATAGTCCGGGAGTCCGACCAAAGGTCATAGTCCGGCCATTCGGACACCCCCTAATCCAGAACTACCTCAGTAGCCCCTGAACCAGGCTTCAATGACGACGAGTCCGGCGCACAAATTTTCTTCGGCATTGCAAGGCGGGTTCCTCCTCCGAATACTTCATAGAAGATGTTGAACACAAGGATAGTGTCTGGCTCTGCAAAATAAGTTCCACATAACACCGCAGAGAGAATAATATCCGCACCAATCTAATCTGCTGACATATTCCACAGCGTGACATCACGCCATGGCCAAGTCTTTACTCGAATCATTTTACTGTTCCGCCTCAGCGCGTTTAGCGAGGCGGTTCCCTTGGCACATCTTGTCAAGGCAGAGATCGTGTCCCCTTATTCCGGGATTCTCATCAATATGGGCGTGGGTAACCCAACCGTGCCTTTGGTATGACTCCCTAATTGAAAGTGAGTCCCAAACGGTTACGGGGAGGGCTCTTGGTATTCAACTCCTTTATAAAGAGACAAAGGCTCGACTCCTTTCTTTCCAATCCAATCGAATCCGCCCCTCGCTTCGAGTTCCAACACCCAAAGCTCTAGATTCAGGCACTTCGGACCTCCGAGGATGTCCGGCTCCGACTTGCAAGGCCGGTGGATGCCTTCCTCCGTCACGGAGGAAGACGTGCTAAAGCTGAGAGACACCCGGTGTCTGACCGGCGAAATTGTGCACAGGCTGCCTGCCCAAGGGCAGGTTACTCCCACTCCCAAGCCTGGTGAGAGCGTGGTGTTCATGTCTCACTTCCTTTGGGGGTTAGGCTTCCCGATGGACCCCTTCGTGAGGGGGATCATGTTTTATTATGGGCTGGAATTTCATGATTTGGATCCGGAGTCTATCCTCCATATCTCATCGTTTATTGTTGTATGCAAAGCCTTCCTCCGCATTACCCCTCACTTCGGGTTGTGGCTTAAAACCTTCAAAGTGGAACCGAAGATGATCAGGGGGCAGCTGGCAGAGTGCGGAGGGGCTGTCATAAGCAAGAGTGTTGACGCTCCATGGCCCGAGGGCTCTTTTCAAGAGGAGCTTGGTTTGTGGCAACAGGAGTGGTTCTACATCACCACTCCCAGGGGTACCAGATGGGTGGCGCCACCTGCCTTTCGCTCGGGCCCTCCACAACAGCTGGCGTCATGGGTTAACAAGGGGCTTGACTGGGGGCCGTCCAAGGACGTACCACCGTTGCAGGGCCGTATTCAAGACCTCCAAGAGAGGGAGATCAATCTGGTCGTAGTGGCGCAGGTCATGCTAATTCGGCGCCGTTTGCCCTGCAAACGTCGCACCCTCCGCCTGTGGGAATTCAATCCGAAGGGACCGCGAGCTCTCCAACACTTCATGGGTGCGACGCCCGTGGAGATGTATAAACTATTCTTTGGATCACAAGAGATGTGTCCGGACTTGACCGAGGACGCAGGTCTGAGCTGCAATCGCCCGGATACCCAAGTAAGTAGTCCTGTGCCCGGACACGCTGTCTGTATATTTATCATAAACTTGCCCTTTAAAGAGCTGTCCCTTGAACATGAGTGGATAGCAAAAGCAAAGCTAATAAGGTGTCCGCCCCCCTCCCTGAGACCACGCCGGATCCTGTGTTAACCAAGATGCTGGAGGCCACGCCTCTAGAAGAGGGCGAAGGGGGGAACAGGAAAGCTACTGCCTCCGCTAAGGAGGCTCTCGAGAAAGGGGGGATCGAGAATCCCTCCCTCCAGGGGAAGAGGACCGCTTCTGAAGATCCGGAGGCCAAGGCCTCAAAGCGGGGGAAGAAATCCTCACCAGAGGGTCCTGCGCCGGGAGAGGCCCCGGCCGCACTATTTCCCCAAGGAAATCAGCCCTCTAGCGAGCCGTAAGTAGAAAGGGGAGTTTTGTAATAAGAGACATCCCTGTTTTTATTTCTGAAGATAAACGGAGTTTTACCCTGTAGTTCGGATCTCATCCCTTCTCAGCAGAGCTCATCTTCGGGGGATCTTCGTCCGGAGATGATGGAGAGCGAAACGCCTCCATCTGCTGCACCGTCAGGCGGGGCGGACGACCCTGAGGTGTCGTCGCGGAGGGTTTCCCCGAGTCCGGCGGGGCCGGAAGGTTCAGCACCAACTGGTGTACGGTCGGCGGAGCTGAAGGACCTGATCGGGCAAGCGTCTATCTCAGCAGATCACCATACGTTAATGGGTATGGTGATTGAAAGAATTTCATCCGCAGAGAGCGGATTGCATGAAGCTGTCAGAAGTTTACTGATGGGGTTTGAGGTACGCAAAAATGATATACCTTTTGACAGTTTTGCATATAAAATGCGCCCTATGTAGATAGTAGCCTCTGAGACTCGGTACGTTGTCAAAGGTGACAGCGTGCCGAGGATCATAATCTCAGTTGTAAGATGCCGCCCTTCCTATATAGGTGGCAGAGCGTTCGGTGGCCAGCCGGACTAATGAATTTGCCGAACTAGAGCAGCAACTTGACGCTGCGGATGCGGACATCACGCTGGTCAATAAGCGGCTTGATGAGTCACAAGGTATGTGGCTTCTCCGCGGACACCTGGTAAGGGAGCTTGACGCCCGTGCCTTATAGTATGTATGCATAATGCAGATGGTGCCGCTGCTATGGAGGAGCTTCGGGTGGAGCTCGCCCGAGCCAAGGAGCAAGCCAAAAAAAGTAATGCGGCTGCCTCGAAGGCGGCCGAAGAGCTAAAAGCTGAACAGGCTGCTCAATGCCGAAGCAGGGAGGAAATGGCCGAGATGGCCGTGAAGTTGAAGAATGCTGCCGACCGCTACCAGCTTCTTGAAAAAGAAGATCGAGCGGTGCAAGAAGACCTTAAGAAGGCCATTGCCGAGGCCAAGGATGCTCGCTCTGCGATGAGATCTATGAAGGAGGAGCTGCGTCAGGCCGGAGATATCACTGCTGGAAAGCCCTATATGCTGTGGATGAAGTTCGGGGATCCTAAGTATGCTCTGCTAGACCGGCAGTGGAGTGCGGAAAACACGTATCTGGATTTGGCAGCGAGTGCGGCAGACGCAACCGAACACTTCTGAGGTCGAGGTGACCATAAATTGGAAGAACTTTTTTGGTCGCAGTTCCACAATCCAGAATGCTCACTTTCGGTATCCGACCGTTTGGCCACCTGGGCGGAGCTGAACATGTTATCCAGACTCGCCATGAAGTATGTTGTGAGTCGTTTGTGGCCGGGAGAGCCAGAGCCGAAGAGTTATTTTAGCTTGGTGCGGCAGTTCCTTGGTTCGGTGCCGCATGTTGATGTAATGAAGAGGTCGGCGTGCATAGAGGGTGCACAAATGGCTCTTGCCCGTGTCAAGACATACTGGGAGGATATGAAGGCCAGTATTGTTGCATCCTGGGATTCGGACGAAAGCCGAGTACCTGCCAAGCACTTCTTTGAGGAAGTTCTTCCGGGCGCTTGTTTAATAGAAGTGCAGTGCTCGAAGGATGTTGTGTTTGAATAGCATGTGCTATTGTAAAAGGAATATTTTGATAGAATATACAAGCTTTTTACACTTGTGCTTGCAAGAATTATAATACCTCCTGTGCGGCCGTTTAATGTATATGTGTATATAACCTGAAAGATGGCAGTCGTTGGCTTCAGCCCCCACGCATATAATGCGGGGGTGTTTGCAAAAAGGCAGTTTTTCACACTTAATCCAACGTCTTGGTCCTACAAAGGAGGTGATAGCACAGCGAACTAGGCAACCGGACTATAATGCTTTATCACTTTCACTTAGCCAAAGGAGTTTGACAGTGGGGCTATTAATAGCCCCTAGGGGCACCGCGCTCGCCCGAATTCGGGGCGCGTGCATGCCTGACCGGGAAGCAGCCCTTCGTTAATGCGGAGGAATCCTAAAGATTCCGAGAGTCATCGAGTGGTTGACCAGTCTCTCACTATATCATGACAGTCAGTTTTCGTCTTTCTCTACTAAGGTGCTCGCCTGGCCGAACCGGAGCACAATCGCAGTAGTTCTCCTGGTGCCGCCTTAGCCGATAGAGCGGAACGTAAGGCAGCAAAACACAGGAGCCGGGCAAACCCAACATTTGACCAAAGACATGATTCGGAGCTGATGCATATAAGGCTAAACTCTCGACGCCGAACACTCCCTAAGGTATTCGGTCTTTATGAAGACGGGCCGAACAAAAGCCCTTGGTAAAAAAGCCCCTGGTGTACAGGTACGCGCAAAGTTTCTGGCGTGGCCACATGCCAAGACGTCAGCCTCCTCCTCGGTTATGACGAGAACCGGGGGATGTTGTCAACAAGAGACCGTAAAAAAGGTTTACGCAGGGTCTTAATCTGAAAAGAATCCTTAAAACAGGTCCCTACTGCACGTCTGCGCCTGTGTCTCCGTTGTGCCGTATCCTGGACAGGCGTAGCATGGTGTTCGTCTGCGAAAGAGAGGAACTTAGTAAAAAATAAGTGTGCGAGAATTCTATATTAAAATAAACAAAATATAGTACAAAGACATGAGAAAAATTGAGCCGTATTTTCTCCTGGCGTAAACACGCGGAGCCCCTTGTATAGGGTTATGCGGCTATTAAGCCTTTGTATATTTACGCCGGACTCGTCGAGCCGTGTCCGGGATAGTAGGGCTGGATTAGTGTGCGGCTGTCCAGGCGGCCGCACCATTACCCGTACTTTGGGGATCAATTGATATTTCCTTGTAATGAGATGATGCCTCGTGGGCCGGGCATTTTAAGTGTAAGGGATGCATAATGCGGTATTGTGTTAAAGCGGGCGAAAGCTTCACTTCCCAGTAGCGCTTGATAGCGACTTATGAATGGGGCGATGTGGAAAGTTAGCTTTTTCGCTTCGGAAGTTGTCGGGTGAGCCGAACGTGACTTCTAACGAAAGGGAACCCATACTCTGGGTATCTGGACCCGGCGTGACTCCTTGAAAGGAAGTGTTGCCATGGCAAATTACTGCTGGGTTTACTCCCAGTTTGCGGATTGTGTCCTGATATAACAGGTTTAGGTCACTGCCGCCGTCCATAAGGACTTGTGTAAATTGGAATCCGTCAATAATCGGATCCAAGACCAAGGCAGTCTAGCCTGCGTTGCGGACCCCTCTAGAGTAATCCTGATGATCGAAGGTGATTGGTTGTAACAACCAGTGGCGGTGCTCCTTTGGGGCGGGGCGTATGGCACGTAGCGCCATTCTGTTTTTCCCTTTTGTCATCTGAAGTGAATTTACTGTTTTGACTTCTTGTGGGAACTTCTTTTGTTCTCCGGTGTTCTGCTTGTGGGGTGCGTCGTCATCCTCGCTTGGTGTGTCGAGCCCCTTGTGTTCGTTGTTGAGTTTGCCGGACTGCTTGAAGACCCCATAGTCTTTGTGGGTATGGTTTGCAGGTCTCCTGGGGGTATTGTGTATTTGACATATTTTGTGCAGGATTTTGTTGAGGTTAGATAGCTCATCCCTGTCATCTTTGGGGGGCGGCTTTTTCTGATTTTGCTGAGAGATTTTGAATCCGACGTTGACTGCTGTGCTCCTCGGGCTGTTATCCTTGATCCGGCGCCGTTCTTTGTTACGGCGCGGTTTCCAGTTTCCATCTCTAAGTTCGGATGTACTCGGGTCGCTGGTGCTGCTTCTTGCCAACCAGCTATCCTCTCCTGCGCAAAAGCGGGTCATGAGGCTTGTTAATGCGGCCATTGTTCTTGGCTTTTCGTGGCCGAGGTGTCTGCCGAGCCATTCGTCTTGGACGCTATGTTTGAAAGCTGCTAGGGCCTCGGCGTTCGGACAGTCGACTATCTGATTCTTTTTAGTAAGAAATCTGTTCCAGAGTTTCCGGGCTGACTCTCCGGGCTGCTGAGTTATATGACTCAGATCATCTGCATTCGGAGGTCGGACATAGGTCCCTTGAAAATTTGCCCAGAAAGCATCCTCGAGCGCTTCCCAGCTTCCCGTGGTGTTTTCGGGAAGGCTTTTAAGCCAATGCCGGGCTGGCCCTTTGAGCTTAAGGGGTAAGTATTTTATGGCGTGAAGGTCATCTCCTCTGGCCATGTGTATCTGGAGGATATAATTCTCGATCCAGACTCCAGGGTCTGTTGTTCCATCATATGCTTCTATGTTTACGGGCTTGAATCCCGCTGGAAATTCATGATCCAGTACCTCATCGTAAAACATAGGGGATGTGCGGCGCCCCTGTATGTAGGCGTGCCGCGATGTCCGGATATTTTTTGCGTTGCATTGCTCGCTGGAGCTTGCTTTCTTGGCCCATAGATGAATCTAGTTGGACCAGTTTTTTGATGCGAATCCTTGGGCGGATTGCGTGCCGTATTGAGTGCGGCACCCTTTTTTGCTTGAGATCGATCGTGGGGTCGTCTATCCGACCTGGTGGCTTCCTTGTTTTTTGACTGTGGGGGCTCTAAGGCCTCTTCATCAAATTCTGGTAGTAATTTCCGCTTCGGATAGCTCTTTGTGTGATGACTGTTGCCGTACTTGTGTGCGGTATTGAGTACTTTGTCCCATCTGATTCTGAGTGCATCTTCCGCTATTTTGAGCTTCCGCTTCTGCTTTTTCAGGCTACGTGCAGTGGCTACGAGCCTTTGGTGGAGGTTCTGGTGTTCCAGCAACTTGTCCGGCGTGAGGTCGTCCGAACTATTATCTTTCCCGGGGACGGATTGTTCGATTTGTCCGCCCTGTTTGGATGGTTGCTCGATGGCATGTTCGTCTTCCGTTGATTCGCCCTGCTCCATGGCTGGGTCTTTGTCGAGGTGGTGCTTGGCGCGGTGCTTACGCCGCCACTTTGGTTGTTTTTTGAGGGAGCGATCCCTGGCTGCGCCCTTTTGATCCTCATCGTTGTTTCTTTTAGGCATGTCCACCATGTATACATCGTATGATGGGGTGTCTTTCCATTGCCCTATAGGTGCTGGTTCTTGATCGTCTCCTTCATCGGCGTCCATACCGTCGATGTCTTCGGAGTCAAAGTCGAGCATGTTGGTTAAATCATCGACGGTGGCTACAAAGTGGGTGGTGGGTGGGTTTCGAATTTCTTCATCGTCCGCATCCCAACCCTACTGACCATAGTCCGGCCAGGGCTCTCCTGACAAAGAGAGAGACTTTAGTGAATTCAAGATATCGCCGAAAGGCGAGTGCTGACAGACATCTGCGGCTGTGAACTCCATGATCGGAGCCCAATTGGGTTTGATCGGAAGGGGTGCGGGAGGTTCGGAGTCCGGACAGGAGTCCGGCACCTCGGAGTCACTGGCCTCGCAAAGGACTAAACCGGTGTTCGGCTCTATCGCCGTAGAGATTGCGGCTCCTGGGGCGGCGTCCAACCGTCCGTTCCCGACTAGCGCAGTCGGCTCCGAGCTAATGGTCGGAGCGAACACCTGAGCGGCACTCTGGGCGCTGTCCGGCGGCAGAGCTAGATCATGCGCAACATGACAGTGCGGCGCGCTCAGCCGTGGCTCGAATCCGTCGAAGATCAAGTCCCCGCGGATGTCGGCCGTGTAGTTTAAGCTTCCAAACCTGACCTGATGTCCAGGGGCGTAGCTTTCGATCTGCTCTAGATGGCCAAGAGAATTGGCCCGCAGTGCGAAGCCGCCGAATACGAAGATCTATCTGGGGAGAAAAGTCTCACCCTGGACCACGTCGTGGTTGATGATCGAAGAAGCCATCGGGCCTAAAGGTGACGACACAGAGGAACTCTCAATGAAAGCACCAATGTCGGTGTCAAAACCGGCGGATCTCGGGTAGGGGGTCCCAAACTGTGCGTCTAGGCGGATGGTAACTGGAGACAAGGGACACGATGTTTTTACCCAGGTTCGGGCCCTCTCGGTGGAGGTAAAACCCTACTCCTGCTTGATTAATATTGATGATATGGGTAGTACAAGAGTTGATCTACCACGAGATCAGAGAGGCTAAACCCTAGAAGCTAGCCTACAGTATGATTGTTGTTCGTCCTACAGACTAAAACTCTCCGGTTTATATAGACACCGAAGAAGGCTAGGGTTACATAGAGTCGGTTACAATGAGAGGAGATCTTCATATCGTATCGCCAAGCTTGCCTTCCACGCCAAGGAAAGTCCCATCTGGACACGGGACGAAGTCTTCAATCTTGTATCTTCATAGTCCGGGAGTTCGGCCAAAGGTCATAGTCCAGCCATCCGGACACCCCCTAATCTAGGACTCCCTCAATAACCGTCTCGCATCAAACAAGATCCAGATATAATGTTCATGCTCAACACTGGCACCAAATAACAATTATTCTGGTCTAAAACTAATCCAGAAGGTAGATGTAGAGGTAGCGTGCTGACGGTGATCACATCGACCTTGGAACCATTTCCGACGCGCATTGTCACCTCATCCTTAGCCAATCTTCGTTTAATCTGTAGCCCCTATTTCAAGTTGCAAATATGAGCAACAGAACCAATATCAAATACCCAGGCGCTACTACGAGCATTTGTAAGGTACACATCAATGACATGTATATCAAATATACCTTTCACTGTGCCATCCATCTTATCCGCCAAATACTTGGGGCAGTTCCGCTTCCAGTGACCAGCCCCTTTGCAGTAGAAGCACTCAGTTTCAGGCTTAGGTACAGACTTGGGTTTCTTCCCTTGAGTAGCAACTTGCTTTCTAATCTTCTTGAAGTTTCCCTTCTTCCCTTTGCCCTTTTTCTTGAAACTAGTGGTCTTGTTAACCATCAACACTTGATGCTCCTTCTTGATTTCTACCTCGACAGCCTTTAGCATTGCGAAGAGCTCAGGAATTGTCTTTTCCATCCCTTGCATATTATAGTTCATCACGAAGCCTTTATAGCTTGGTGCTAGTGATTGAAGAACTCTGTCAATGACACTATCATCAGGAAGATTAACTCCCAGCTGAGTCAAGTGGTTATGGTACCCATACATTCTGAGTATGTGTTCACTGACAGAACTATTCTCCTCCATCTTGCAGCTATAGAACTTGTTGGAGACTTCATATCTCTCAACTCGGGCATTTGCTTGAAATATTAACTTTAACTCTTAGAACATCTCATATGCTTCATGACGTTCAAAACGTCTTTGAAGTCCCGATTCTAAGCCATAAATCATGGCACACTAAACTATCGAGTAGTCATCAGATCGAGCTTGCCAGACGTTCATAACATTAGCATCTGCTCCTGCAGCAGGCCTTGCACCTAGCGGTGCTTCCAGGATGTAATTCTTCTATGCAGCAATAAGGATAATCCTCAAGTTACGGACCTAGTTCGTGTAATTGTTACCATCATCTTTCAACTTAGCTTTCTCTAGGAACGCATTAAAATTCAAGGGAACGGTAGCACGAGCTATTGATCTACAACAACATAGATGTGCAAAAAACTATTAGGACTAAGTTCATGATAAATTAAAGTTCAATTAATCATATTACTAAAGAACTCCCACTTAGATAGACATCCCTCTAGTCATCTAAATGATCACGTGATCCATATCAACTAAACCATGTCTGATCATCACGTGAGATGGAGTAGTTTTCAATGGTGAACATCTCTATGTTGATCATATCTACTATATGATTCACGTTTGACCTTTCGGTCTCAGTGTTCCGAGGCCATATCTGCATATGCTAGGCTCGTCAAGTTTAACCCGAGTATTCTACAAGTGCAAAACTGGCTTGCACATGTGTATGTGAACATAGAGCTTATCACACCCGATAATCACGTGGTGTCTCAGCACGACGAACTGTAGCAATGATGCATACTCAGGGAGAACACTTATACCTTGAAATTAGTGAGGGATCATCTTATAATGCTACCATGTACTAAGCAAAATAAGATGATAAAAGATAAACATCACATGGAATCAAATATGTGACATGATATGGCCATCATCATCTTGTGCCTTTGATCTCCATCTCCAAAGCACCATCATGATCTCCATTGTCACCGGCTTGACACCTTGATCTCCATCGTAGCATCGTTGTCATCCCGTCAACTATTGCTTTGACGACTATCGCTACCGCGTAGTGATAAAGTAAATCAATTACATGGCGATTGCATTTCATACAATAAAGCGACAACCATATGGCTCCTGCCAGTTGCTGATAACTTGTTACAAAACATGATCATCTCATACAACAATTTATATCATATCATGTCTTGACCATATCACATCACAACATGCCCTGCAAAAACAAGTTAGACGTCCTCTACTTTGTTGTTGCAAGTTTTACGTGGCTGCTACGAGCTTCTAGCAAGAACTGGTCTTACCTACCCATCAAAACCACAATGGTTTTCATTAAGTGTGCTGTTTTAACCATCAACAAGGACCGGGCGTAGGCAAACTCGATTCAACTAGAGTTGGAGAAACAGACACCCGCCAACCACCTGTGTGCAAAGCACGTCGGTAGAACCGATCTCATGAACGTGGTCATGTAATGTTGGTCCGGGCCACTTCATCCAACAATACCGCCGAATCAAAGTAAGACGTTGGTGGTAAGCAGTATGAATATTATCTCCCACAACTCTTTGTGTTCTACTCGTGCATATCATCTACGCATAAACCTGGCTCTGATACCACTTTTGGGGAACATAGTATGCAATTTCAAAAAAATTCCTACGATCACACAAGATCTATCTGGGAGATGCATAGCAACGAGAGGGGAAGAGTGTGTCCACGTACCCTCGTAGACCAAAAGCAGAAGCGTTACGTTAACGCAGTTGATGTAGTCGAACGTCTTCACGATCCGACCAATCTAGCACCGAATGTACGTCACCTCCGAGTTCAGCACATGTTCAGCTCGATGACGTCCCTCGAACTCTTGATCAAGCAGAGGGTCGAGGGAGAGTTTCGTCAGCACAATGACATGATGACGGTGTTGATGATGTGATCCGCACAGGGCTTCGCCTAAGCACTACGATGATACTATCGGAGGAGTAAACGGTGGAGGGGGTACCACACATGGCTAAAGATCAACTTGTGTGTCCTTGGGGTTCTCCCCTCTCCCGTATATAAAGGAGGAAGGGAGGAGGCGGTCGGCCTAGGGGGCACACCAAGCATAGGGACTCCTACTAGGACTCCCAAGTCCTAGTAGGATTCCCTTTCCTACTCGGAGTAGGAGAGAAGGAAAGAGAGGGAGAGGGAGAAGGAAAGGGGGGCTGCGCCCCACCCCTTGTCCAATTCGGTTTGGGCAGGGGGGAGGTGTGCGCCACCTCTTGGCCCTTCTTCCCTCTCTCCACTAAAGCCCAATAAGGCCCATTACTTCTCCCGGTGAATTCCCGTAACTCTCCGGTACTCCGAAAAATACCCGAATCACTCGGAACCTTTCCGATGTCTGAATATAGCCTTCCAATTTATCAATATTTATGTCTCAGCCGTTTCGAGACTCCTCGCCATGTCCTTGATCTCATCCGGGACTCCGAACAACCTTCGGTACATCAAATCACATAAACTCATTATACCAATCGTCATCGAACTTTAAGCGTGCGGGCCCTACGGGTTCGAGAACTATGTAGACATGACCGAGACACATCTCCGGTCAATAACCAATAGAGGAACCTGGATGCTCATACTGGTTCCTACATATTCTACGAATATCTTTATCGGTCAAACCGCATAACAACATACGTTGTTCCCTTTGTCATCGGTATGTTACTTGCCCGAGATTCGATCGTCGGTATCATCATACCTAGTTCAATCTCGTTACCGGAAAGTCTCTTTACTCATTCTGTAATGCTTCATCCTGAAACTAACTCATTAGTCACATTGCTTGCAAGGCTTATAGTGATGAGCATTACCGAGAGGGCCCAGAGATACCTCTCTGAAACATGGAGTGACAAATCCTAATCTCGATCTATGCCAACCAAACAAACACCTTCGGCGACACCTGTAGAGAATCTTTATAATCACCCATTTACGTTGTGACATTTTATACCACACAAGGTGTTCCTCCGGTATTCGGGAGTTGCATAATCTCATAGTCTGAGGAACATGTATAAGTCATGAAGAAAGCAGTAGGAATGAAACTGTAACGATCATAATGCTAAGCTAACAGATGGGTCATGTCCATCACATCATTCTCCTAATGATGTGATCCCATTCATCAAACGACAACACATGTCTATGGTCAGGAAACAAAACTATCTTTGATTAACGAGCTAGTCAAGTAGAGGCACACTAGGGACACTTTGTTTTGTCTATGTATTCACACATGTACCAAGTTTCCGGTTAATACAATTGTAGCATGAATAATAAACATTTATCATGATATAAGGAAATATAAATAACAACTATATTATTTCCTTTAGGTCATATTTCCTTCAGGTGTGCACTATAAGAGGTGGCATGTGAGAGCTGTTCTATTGTTTCAAACCATGAGCTACTATGACGCTACTCTTGGCAAACCTGAAGGAGATCTTGATCCTCAACAGGAACAAGCTTTTCAAAAAAAAACGGATACCCTATTTAAGGCTGCTGTCTTGAGTGTTCTTGGTGAGAACATAGTTGATGCTTATGCATTAATTGATAATGGCAAAGACATGTGGGACGCGCTCGAGGCCAAGTTTGGGGTCTTGGATGCCAGCATTGAGCTTTACATCATGGAACAATTCTATGACTACTGGATGACTGACGGGAGCTCCGTGGTTGAGCAAGCTCACAAGATACAGTCATTTGTTAGAGAACTTGAGAACTTAAGTTTTATTTTACTAGGCACGTTTGTTGCTGGAGGCATCATTACTAAGCTTCCTTCATCGTGGAGGACTTTTCTACCTCTTTGAAACACAAGAGACATGAGTTTTCGTTCCGGATCTTATTGGTACTCTTGATGTGGAAGAAAAGGCAAGAGCAAAAGACATACATCCTCGAGGTATTGAGGGAAGTTCTAGTGCCAATCTGGTAAAGAAAAAAAGACTTCCAGCCCCCCAAGTTCAAGAAAAAGGGCAAATTTGACGGTAAAACAGAGTTTGACGGGAAGTACAATGCTTCACATCACACCAACTTCTAGAAGAAGAATGACAAGAAGAAATGTGTTTGTCATGTATGCGGAGATCCTGATCATTGGGCTCCTAGTTGCCCTAACTGTTATGACGAGCGTCAACATGGGAATGGCGCAAGACCGCCAATGTTGTCATTTATGACATTGACATGAAGGATGTCGGGTATGGTATATTTCTCACTATTCTTCAGTATGTCATTCTCCTGATTGGTTGACTGACACGGGTGCTAATGTACATGTATGCGGTGATGTTTCCATGTTTCTTCTTATTAGACCACATGGACTTCCACCATGTTGATGGGTAACGGTTCAATTGCTTCTGTCCATGGTGTGGCCACGGTCGATCTAAAGTTTACTTTAGCGAAGATCGTGCGGTTGAAGAATGTGTATTATGTCCCCTCCATCAATAAAAATCTTGTGAGCGGATCTATTTTGTGTAGAGATGGCTACAAGCTTGTCTTCGAGTCGAAGAAATTTGTAATATCTAAGTATGGAACTTTTGTTGGTAAAGGATATGAATCAGGAGGCTAGTTCCACCTATCCTTGTCAGATGTTTGCAATAAAGTTGTTAATCATTTTTGCAACAATAGTGAATCAAATGTCTGGCATTCTGTCGGGGGAACCGATCACCTATGGCGTCACAAGGATCCCTTCTACGTTTGGCAGGGGGTTAGTAGCACGAAGAACAGGTTGAGCCGTTAGCACATAGGGGGGTTTTTATCCAGGTTCGGGCCGCAAAGATGCGTAATGCCCTAGTCCTGCTTGTCTTGTTATATGTGTGTGTTCTTGAGCTTCTGAACTAGCTACGGAGCATGCCTTGTCCAAAAGTCCGAATCCACTCTCTGTATGCCTCGGGCCTCCTTTATACGCAAAGGGGTTGCCACAGTGACACACAGGAGGTGGCAGGCTACAGTTGTGCGAGCTTATCGCTCGATCAATGTAGGACAAGCGCATTTAATGTGTTGCCTATGTGTCCTCTCACTTTATTAGGGACGGCAATAGAGGCCATCTCATCCTTCGCCGCTCCTCCTCACCTTGACGCGCGTCCAGGTTGACAAGGCATGCAGTGCCATGCTGGCTATAACTAGCTGCTGCGTTGGTGCAATGGTAAGCTTCCACGAAGATCTACATGCTGCCATGCAGGCGCCTGCTTAGTTGGCCCACCTATCGTCGCACTGGAGTGGTGGTGAGGTGGCGAAACCTTGCCGGGTGCGGGTCTGGCCGCGGCCCAGCGATCGTCCCCGGCAAGGCTTGCCAGGGGTCTTGGAATCATCCCCGGCAAGGGTCTTGCCGGGGGTCTTCGTCCTCTGGCCCCACGTGGATCTATGGGCCGTCAATCTTTATGAGGATTTGCATGCTATTGAGCATGCGCTCTCCAAATCTTGGTCTTAACATTGTTGATGGTGTCAGAGCTCTCAGCCCCAAGGGTGATAAACTTGCTGGTGTTCATGCAGGTTGCCCCGGCAAGGCCCTTGCCGGGGGCAGTCCAGCTTGCCCCTCGCCCCTCGCGCATCGAGCATCTGTCTTGGTGGCCTTCGGGCTTTTCCTTTCTCTGCCTCGCCAGGCCCTGCCGCAGGCATGGCTGCGACTGCCCGTGCACTAGTAAGGGGTACAGAAGTACCCACACTTTTGTACACTGACACATTCACTAAAGGAAATATGACCTAGAGGCAATAATAAAATTGTTCTTTTACATTTCCTTATTTATGATAAGTTTTCATTATTCATGCTAGAATTGTATTAACTGAAAACTTGATACATGTGTGAATACATAGACAAAACAACGTGTCCCTAGTATGCCTCTACTAGACTAGCTCGTTGATCAAAGATGGTTAAGTTTCCTAGCCATGGACATGAGTTATCATTTGATAACGGGATCATATCATTAGTGTAATGATGAGATGGACAAGACCCATCCGTTATCTTAGCATAAGGATCGTTTAGTTTTATTGTTACTGCTTTCTTCGGCTCAAATATATATTCCTCTGACTATGAGATTATGCAACTACCGGACACCGGAGGAATGCCTTTTGTGCTATCAAACGTCATAGTGTAACTGGGTGATTATAAAGATGCTCTACAAGTATCTCCGAAGGTTTTTGTTGGGTTGGCATAGATCGAGATTAGGATTTGTCACTCCGAGTATCGGAGAGGTATTTCTGGGCCCTCTCGGTAATGCACATCATATGAAGCGTTGCAAGCAATGTGACTAATGAGTTAGTTGCGGGATGATGCACTACGGAATGAGTACAGAGACTTGTCAGTAACGAGATTGAACTAGGTATGAAGATACCGACGATACAATCTCGGGCAAGCAACATACCGATGACAAAGGGAATACTTTTGTACGCCAATAGGAGCCCCGGGGCCTGGGCCACACATAAGCGCAAGGCGTAGTTGGCCCAGGACCAAGGCAGTGCGTGGGCAGGCATGACAGAGATGGATCGCCATGATCTTTCTGTTAGTTGCGCTTCCCCAGAACCCGCGTCGAGCGCATGATGTGGGGGTCGTGCATGGGATGGCTTCAGCATGCTTGCGTCATCTCGCAGTCGATAGCAAAGAGGTAACCCGTGCTTCCCTTATTTAAAAAAGTAGGAATCTGCAGGGGCGCTACTCATTTACTAAGTGGACTCGGGTCGCAGCTAGCATGGCGCCGCACCCCACGATCACAGGGCAGAAAACGGTCGTCCTACCAGTCCTCACGCCCCCTTCCGCTTCACCATGTAGCCCTCATGCCTTGGGAAGGGCGAGCGGTGGATGCAGAGGATGTGGGCATTAACACTGAGGCAGAAACTCATGCGTTTGTTGATTGGGGGAGCATGTCGGCTCTGATTCCCCATGCTTCTGGAGGCTGCATTGGCCGTGCAGGGCGACCGCCCTTTGGGCTGGGTGGCCGGCCCCGGTCTTGTTCTTCTATAAAAAGGGAGAGGGACGATGCTTCTCTGCACTCGCCCTCATTGTCGTGGTGGGCGCACGGCAGATGCCATGGGATGGCTAAAGAGATGAGGAGGCTCGAGGGCACTGGTGGGCTCCAGAGGTGGGGTTGGTATGAGCGAGCGCGGGACGCAAGACATACCCAGGTTTGGGGCTCTCCGGAGAGATAACACCCCTAGTCCTGCCGAGTGTAGTTTGATGTTCGATAGTAGAAGGTTGCTCCTAGAGCTGTATGGAGGAGGAAGGAGGACTGGCCAAGGCTTAGGCTGCTCCTTCTCCTGAGTGGGTGTTACTGTTGGGTGGCTGGTTCCTCTCTACGTTATCTGTCTCTCGTTGCCCGTATGCGTGGGCTCCTGGGGGGTTTTATAGGCCAACCCCTTAGGGATACAATGGTAATGTTACAAGTTGGTGGGTCTAGATTGTTGGCGTCCGGGGACCCGGGCTGGGACCCACTGGGGGCATGTGGTTCGCTGGGTTCCCCTAGGTGCGGGCCCCACGTGCCTAGGGGGATTGTGCGCCGTCTTGTCAATCATTAGGGCGTGGCCGAGTCGACTCGTGTATAGTGGCGGTCCGTTAGGTCACCGCTTGCTGTCGTTAGTGGTGATGGAGGGGGCACTGTAGCAACGCCGGCCCTGGTCAGCGGGTAGGTGAGGGGCACTTTTGCCATGCTCCGTCTGACCAGAGGCATGGGCGGGGCACTATTGCCTTGGTCATTAGTGGCTGAAGACTCGTCCCATCGCACGGCCTGGATGGGACGGGAGCTGACCTGTGGCTGGATTGCAGAGCACGCCACGGGTGGAGCTGGCTTGTTGAAGAAGCATTGGTTGCGCCGGGTTCGGCTGTCATGTACTAGTTGTTGAGGCCGAGTCGACGTGTCTTGCTGGGTCGGAGAGTTTGGCCACGTTGCGGGGTTTGGCCGGGTCGAGCGACCCGGCCAAGCGCGTGCCGGCTTGAGGGGCGACGCCTGCTTCGTAGTTTTTTAAAAGGATCCAGGTTCCGTTGCCTGCCCGGGGTTCATTCCCCCGACAGTAATCCCCGAAGCTGTGAAGGTCCACCGTCTTCGGATGAGTGGGCCTTCGCAGTTTCCCCCTTAAGCAAGGCGGATTCTGCGAGCACCGGGTCCGGCAAAGCCCACTATGTGCCGGTTTTCTTTTTGGAATCCGGATCGCGGTGCCCCGGCGGGGGTGGGAACCGAGGAGTCCATCAAATCTTGGGGCAATCCCTCGGGTTTTGCGCGGGCGCCACATGGTGCCCAAAAGTCGGAGGGGCCTGACAGGCCACGCGCGTGACGGGACAGGGCGACGGGCGGGGGCCCGCTGCCGCACGCCCTCGGCCCACGCGCGCGGATTTATTGCGGCGTGTGGGGTCTGATTGCTCTTCCCCGGGCATTTATTGCGTGTGTACGTGCACACTTATTGCGGGGTAGTGGGAAAGGCGAGCGCGGACGATCCCACTCCCCCACGTTCAAATCGAGGGTTATAAATTGGGAGCAAGGGGGGGCGGCGGACATTATTCTCGTTCGCGCCCTCCTACCCCTTTGCTCTTGCTCTGCCTCTTGCAACCGCTATGCTGCGACACCTGTTGCTTCATCTTCCTTTTTCCTCTTTGCTTTCATCAATGGCGCTGCCGTCAGGCTCTTGGATGGGCTCGAACGTCACAAGTCGAGGACATCGCCCATCTTCGCGCGTCCCGGCACTTGCAGCAGGAGACACATGTCGTCGTCCGTCTGCCGCACGGTGAGCAGAGGCCGCATCCCCAGGAGACGGAGCGCGTGGTCTTCCTCACGCATTTCGAGCATAGATTTGGGTTACCGGCGAGCACCTTCTTCCGCACGTTTCTGGAGTTCTTCGGGATCCAGCCTCACCATCTCGGCACCGGCGTCGGCGTCCAGCTGTCGGGCTTCGTCACCCTCTACGAGGTGTATCTGGGGATCGAGCCTACGATCGACCTCTGGGCGCGCTTTTTCTCCCTGAAGCAGCAGGGCCCGACGGCCGGAGAGTTTGCTGACTGTGGCGTCGCCGTCATCTCGAAGCGGTCGGGGGCGGACTGCCCCAAGATCCCGCTGGAGGACTCTGCCAAGAAATGGCAGAACTCCTTCTTCTACATCCGCAACTTGGGTGCGGACCGCATCAATCTTCCGGCCTTTGCCATCGCACCGCCGCGGGCGAAGATGAACTGGGGCTACTCCCCCAGGCGCCCATTGCAGGAGATTCTCAATCTCTGCGAGCGGGTGGTAGTGATGAGGATGCGGGAGGGGCTCACCGGCAACAACCTCATTGCCGCGTTCATCATGCGCCGGGTTATCCCGCTGCAGAGGCGCTCCTACCTCATCGGTGAGATGGCCGGTCTTCAAGATCCCAACCGCATGGGAATGACGCACATGACGGCGGAGCAGATCACGCGCCGAGTGAATGATATCTCCAAGGCCAACCTTGGGGAGGACTGGCGGTTCGACAAGGTGCCGTACAATGAGTCAAATCTGGCGCCACTGGTGAGTGTTTGGTCACCTTACTTTGCTACTGCGCATCTCCTTGTTTGCCCTGACGTGACACGGGAGGTGCTTCTGAATGTGATCCGACATCCTTACGCCCGGGCTCCGTCGCAGGTGGTGCGGGCGGCGTCGGAGGAGCCTGCGGCCCACGACGGGGGGGGGGGGGGGGGGGGGAGCCGAGGCAGACACCGGCGCGGGGTGTCGTGCGGGTAAGTCTTGTCCTTTTCTTTGTGTTTCTCGAGCTGTTGACCGTGGCACGGCGTGGGTGACACTGACCCCAATTGTTGGTGTAGTGGCGCTGGGCGGGGGAGGTGGCGATGCGGGCGGAGCTGGGTCGTCGTGCGGGGCGGCACCGAGCTGCCCGCACGGAAAAGATAGCGTCGTGCCGCGGCCCCGGCCCCCGAAACACGCGGCAGACTCAGCCGGGAGCGGGAGGCCGGCCAAGAGGAAGCGTGGCGCCGGGCATGGGAGGTCGGCCCCCATCCCGGTCCTGACAGGGTAAGTTTCTTCTCCGGTATGCTTCCGAACGGTTGAGTTGGCTTTGTTTTTGCTCATCCTGTCTTCTTCTTCAGGTCGCCGATCGCACTGGCGAGGGCGGCAACGGACGCCGCGGCTGCCAATGGGACCGCGTTCCGCAGGAGCCGGTCCGACCTTGTCGACCAGGTCGGGGAGGAACGGGCCGGCCCGGACCTCGGCCTAGACCCGACCTATGCAGAGGGCCTGGCCTGGCGGGATAGGAACAGGGCCGAGGCGGAGCTGGAGGCGGCGTCGGTCCGGGCTTGGACCGACGCAGCAGCGGCATGGGCACGAGCCGGCCTGGCGCGAGATGCCGGAGCGCTTGGTGGTTGCGGCGACGTTCTTTGAGCCGTCGTTGGTGAGGGGGCGCGGCCGTGAAGGCCAGGCTGGGGTGGTGATCCTTGACCAGGAGGTCATGGAGGTGGAGGATGACACCCCGCTGTGGGTCGACGTTGTCGAGCGGGCGGGGGCTGATGGAGGCGGTGGTGGCGCCGTCTTGGAGGAGGCGCTGCGAGCGGCGGCGCGCGGGATGCCGCTGGTGTTGGAGGAGGCGCCACGGGCGGCGGTGCCGCAAGCCACCCCGGCAGCTGGGTCGATGGTGGCGCAGTGGCCATCCCGGCGTCCGGACTGGTGGCGGTGATGTAGGACGTCCCGGCATTTGGGTCATCGACGGTGCCGGAGGGGGTGTCGAAGGAGGTGTTGGCCGTGTTGGGAGCGGCCAGCGGGGAGCACGCTTTGGTGCCCCGACAAGGAGGGCGTCGGGCCACCGCACCATAGCCGGCGCGGAGCGGGGGCGCCGTGGTGTTCGGACCTCAGACCCAGGAGGAGGCGGCGAAGGACGCCGTCAGCCGCCGTCTTCGCGGGCGGACGAATCGTCTCGAGGCCTTCACCCTGGCCGAGGTGGAGCGGACGCGGGACCTGGAGCGAGCCGTGCTTCTAAGCTTCTTTTTGCAACTTATTCTTTGTGGGAATGCACCAGCGCACCCACTGGATGTAGCCCCCGAGGTTCGGGCCAACTACGTAGTAGTTGGGTTGAATCTTTTAGAATGATGTCCTTGCTCTGACTACTGCTTTCTTCAGCAACTCGACGCCTACCGGGTCGGCGCCTTCAACCGCCTCCTGGGCAAATACCGGGAGCTCAAGGAGCAGCTCGCCGCCAAGGAGGAGGAGCTCCGCGTTGCCGCATGTATCTTCATGCTCTTTTCCACTGGGGGGGCACTAGCGCACCCACTGGGTGTAGCCCCCGAGATTCAGGCCAACTGTGTAACAGTTGGGCCAAACCTTAAGTCTTGCTTTCTTCTTTCCCGAGTCTTCCATTTTGCAGCCAAGGTGCTATCCCGGCAGACACGGCTGCTCTGGGCTGGTCATCACTATGACCGGCTTGTTGCCGACACCGGCCGTCTTGGCGCCGAGGTGGCACTGGAAAGGGCGGAGGCGGCCGCGGCCCGGCGGTCGCTTGACGAGGCCAACCAGCTGCGGGAGTAGCTGGTGGGTCATAAGAGCCGCCTCGAGGCCGAGGTGGAGCTCCTTAAGGCGGAGGCCGCCAAGGTGGTGGAGGCGCAGCAGGCCCTGGTCGAGGCGGACCAGCTGTGCGGAAGGCTAGCCGACGACAAGGGCCGGCTCCAGGCCGAGGTTGAGCGCCTGCGGGAGCAGGTTGCCACGGTTGAGGGGGCCCGTCAAGATGGGGCCCGTCATCGTGAGGTGGCCGAGAAGGCGGTTGATGACAAGGGCGCCGAGCTGAGGGCGGCCCTTGCCAAGGCAGCCGATCTGGAAAAGGCGCTCCAGGAGCGCGATCGCACCATTGACCGGGAGCAGCGTGGTATGTTGCTGGAAGCGCAGCACCTGGAAGAGTCCTTCTCCAGTAAGTGCTTTCTTGTGTTTCGCCGGGTCGGGATCCAGTTTTTCGTCCTTGTTGTCTTTTCCTGGTATGCTTCGCTTTTCTAGCAGGAGCCTTCCTGGAGACGCATCGGCTGGCGGAGGAAGCCGTCCGCTTTCAGCGCGACCCGACGGGAGTCATCGGATCCGGGACGGACCCGCAGGTGGGGTGGACCTTCCCGGAAATCATAACCGCCGCCGAGGCCCGCATGCGGGTCCTGGGGGAGCAGATGGGGCGGTTGTCCCAGGCTGGCACCATGATGATGATGGCCCTTTGGCCGGGCTCCGTCGCGCCGAACAGCTTCACGCGCCTGGCGCATTGGCTGGAGATGGAGCCGGACGGGCTTCACGAGTGGCGCGTCTCTGCTGCCCGTGCCAGTGCTGAGATGGCGCTCCAGTTCACGATGTCTTGGCATCCGGACCTACAGCTGGACGTGTTGATGGGCCAATGGGCCGGCTTGGAGCAGCTGTTGCAGGAGCAAGCCAACCGGATTGCCTTCCAGGCCAGCTACATCGCCGAGTTCGCCTTCCACAATGAGGTCCACCTTGAGCGGGCGGAGGTCGGCGGGGTCGTGGCTGGTGACGACTTCGGCCTGCTTCTTCATGATTCGAAGGGGAGCTCCGAGGAGACGGGCGTCTACCGCGATGGGGTGCCGAGGAAGACAGCGGTGCCTCGCTGGACCCCGGGGCCGCCAGGGGAGAGCCATCGACGTTGGGACGCGGCGCTGGAGATGCCTGAGATATCTTAGTAGGATTTGTTAGGTAGCAGGTCCACCCACCCACTGGGTGTACTGGCTGTAATGAACTCGGGCCGTGGGCCTCTAAATATTTATGCGTATATGTCATGAATGTTTCGACTCTTGCTTTTCGTTTTTTGGACCAATTTCTTGCGCTTTTTCCTTTCTCAACCCCCCCCCCCCATGAGTCAGACGGCCGAGGCTCCAGTCCGTGACAAGGAGTTCGGTTCTTCGAGAGGAGCGCGCAGGACTTGGGTTCTTCAAAATGTTGAGCGCGAGCAAAACACCCACTGGACCGGCTGGCGGCAACCCGGCGGGGCCGGTTGCCGAGCAGTCGGTCGTGCGGCAATTTATTTTCATTTTCTGAGCGGTGGGCCGGGTTGGTCGACCCGACAGCCTTTGACTCGATGTTTGAAGCATGAAGGAGCTCTGGCCCGTTGTGCTTGCCAGCCGACAGCCGAAGCCGGGTCTGTGGCTTAGGGCGAAGTGGGGGACCGCGACATCCTTAGTGCATCAGGAAACACCAAGTAAGGCGGCGGGGTGGCGATCAAGCCGGCCAGCCCCCGAGCCCCCGGGTCGAGCGGGTCGGACCAATGTCCGGGTTCAGGAGCATAGTGATGCAAAAGAGTAGGGACACAATAAGTTGGTCGACAAAAGGCAGCCCCAGAGTCTCATTCGGGGACCCCATAGTTTCATGCGTTTAGTAAAGGCGACGACACATACACTCGTGTGGCTAACTATAAAACGGACAGAGAAGTTCCGCGTTCCATGTCCGTATCGTTTCTTCACCGGTGGTGTCTCTCTTGCGCTTGTTTGACTTGCGTGCGTCGATGAGGTAGTAGGCATTGCGATCGCGCAAGGCCCTGCTCATGATGAATGGGCCCTCCCATGGAGGGGACAGCTTGTGCTGGCCGGCTTGCTCTTGGACGAGTCGGAGGACGAGGTCGCCCTTGCGAAACGCGAGGGGCTTGATCTTCTTGCTTTGGTAGTGCCTCAGGCCTTGCTGGTAGATGGATGAACGGCTGAGCGCTAGGAGGCGGGCTTCTTCGAGTAGGTCGACGTCGTCTTCGCGGGCTTCTCTGGCTTCGGTGTACATCGGGACGTGCGGCAAGTCGAACTCGACGTTGGTCGGGATGATGGCTTCGGCTCCATAGACGAGGAAGAACGGGATGAACCCGGTCGACCAATTCAGCGTGGTTCGGAGACTCCCGAGGATGACCATCAACTCGTCGAGCCAGCTGCCGTGTGAGCAGATGAGTGGCTCAACGAGTTGTGGCTTGATGCCGGACATGATGAGTCCGTTGGCCCGCTCGACCTGCCCGTTGGACTACTGGTGTGCAACAGAGGCCAGGTCGAGGCGGACGCCGGAGACGAATAAGTATTGCTCGAGCACGCCCTTGGCGAAGTTGGTGCCATTGTCCGTGATGATGCTGTTTGGTATGCCATAGCAAACCGCTATGTCCTTGATTAACCGGACGGCTGTTGGCCCATCCAGTTTGTTGATTGGCCGTGCTTCGATCCACTTGGTGAACTTGTCCACCGCCACCAGCAGGTGCGTCATGCCGCCTCAAGCGGTTTTGAAGGGCCGGGCGATCGGAATGGTGCGGAGTGCTGAGGTCGGCTGGTGGCTGCGCTTGCTGAAGCGCTGGCATCCCTCACACTTGAGAATGAGCGACTCGGCATCTTGGAGGGCCGTGGGACAGTAGAAACCGTGGCGGAACACCTTGGCCACCAGGGATCGCGATGGGACGTGGTGCCCGCAATCGCCCTGGTGTATGTCAAGGAGGATGTCGATGCCCTTCTCCTGCTCGACGCAGCGCTGGAACACGCCGGTGGAGCTGCACTTGACGAGCTCATTGTTGATGATGCTATAGGCGGACGCCCGATGTTGCACTTGTCGGTCTTCGATCTCATCCATGGGAAGAACCCCGTTCTCCAGGAATTCTTATATTAGGAGGGCCCAAGAAAGAGCCGTCACAACGGCGAAGACGGCCACCAGGGCGGGTTCCGAGTCGGCAGCCCCCGAGCCGGGTCGAGCAGCACCCGGGTAGGGGATGCCGATGGCTGGGTCCGAGGTGATGGCGGCCATGTCGAGCTGAGGAGCCCCCGGGCCGGGTTGAGATGCGGCCGGGTCGTCTAGGACGTGGATGGACTCGGAGTCCGGCGACGGCTTGATGGATGGCTTGTGCAGGTGCTCGAGGGAGACCCCGGAAGGGATGGACTGCCGGGACGAGGCGATCTTGGTGAGTGTGTCGGCCGCTTCATTCTTTGTGCGCGGAACATGGAGGAACTCGCAGTCCTCGAAGGACCCGGACAGCTTCTGGACGAGGAAGCGGTAGCTTACCATGTTGGAGTCGCGGGCGTCCCAATCGCCGGAGCATTGCTGCACCACTAGGTCCGAGTCGCCATAGCACAAGACGCGCCGGATGCCGAGTTCCTTGGCAAGCCAGAGGCCGTGCACAAGGGCTTTGTACTCGACGACGTTGTTGGAGGCGGCGAAGTGGATCTGGAGTGCATAGCAAAGTCGGTTGCCTTTTGGGGATGACAACACGATGCCGTCCCCTAGGCCGAGTCGCATCTTGGACCCATCGAAATGCATGCGCCAATGCATCGAGTCAGGGGGCGACGATAGGTACTGGGTCTCGGTCTAGTCGACGAGGAAGTCGGCCAGGGCCTGAGACTTGATCGTGGTGCGGGACTCGTAGAGGATGGTGTGGCCAGCTAGCTGGAGCGCCCACTTGGCGACCCGGCCAGAGGCATCCCGGCACCCGATGATTTCTCCGATAGGAGCCATGCTTACCACAATGATGACGTGCTCTTGGAAGTACTGCTTCAGCTTCTTGGCGGTAAAGTACACGCCGTAACACATCTTCTGGTAGTGCAGGTAGTTCTACTTGGAGTTGGAGAGCACTTCACTTAAGTAGTAGACCGGGCGCTGGACCGCTTGGATCTTGCCCTTCTCTGGTCGCTCGACCACTAGCACCGTGCTGACTGCCCGTGAGGTCGCGGCTATGTAGAGCAATAGCGGCTCCTTGTCGGTCGGTGCGGCCAGGACTGGTGCGGTGGAGAGCATTCGCTTGTGGTCTTGGAAGGCCTCGTTTGCCTGGTCATTCCACTTGAACGACTTCGTCTTCTTCATCAGCTAGTACAGGGGTAGCACCCTCTCGCCCAGCCGGCTTAGAAACCGGCTGACCAAGGCCAAGCAGCCAGTGAACTTCTGGACATCGCGCAGCCGAGCCGGCTTGCGCATGTGCTCGATGGCCTTGATCTTCTCCGGGTTTGCCTCAATGCCGTGTTCCGAGACGAGGAAGCCGAGTAGCTTTCCAGCCGGGATGCTGAAAACGCATTTTTCCGGGTTAAGCTTGACCTTGTATTCATGGAGGTTGGTGAATGTTTCCTTCAAGTCGGCGAGGAGCGTGAGGTGCTGCTTGGTCTTCACCACGATGTCGTCCACGTAAACGTGGATATTGTAGCCGAGTTGTGGCAGTAGGGATTTCTGCATGTAGCGTTGGAAGGTAGCGCCGGCGTTCTTCAAGCCGAACGACATGGTGATGTAGCAATACGCCCCAAAGGGCATGATGAAGGACGTCTTTAGGGCGTCGGCTGGGTCTAGCTTGATCTGGTGGTAGCCGGAGTAAGCGTCCAGGAAGGACAGGAGCTCGCACCCAGCGGTCGAGTCGATGACTTGGCCGATCCGTGGGAGGGCGAACGGAACCTTGGGATAGGCTTTGTTGAGGCTGGTGTAGTCGATACACATGCGCCAGGTCTTGTTCTTCTTCAAGACAAGGACTGGATTGGCCAGCCACTCGGGGTGAAACACTTCCATGATGAAGTCAGCCGCCAAAAGCTTGGTGACCTCTTCACCGATGGTTCTTCTCTTCTCTTTGGAAAAACGCCGTAGGGGTTGATGGACAGGCTTGGCGTCCTTGCGGACGTGAAGTTTGTGCTCGGCGTACTTCCTCAGGATACCCGACATGTCCTTGGGGGTCCATGCGAAGATATGTCGATTCTCACGGAGGAAGTCGACGAGCTCGCCTTCCTATTTGCTGTCGAGGCGGGCGCCTACGACAACGTGCTTGCTGCAGCTGGGATCCTCCGGGTTCAGCTTCACTTTCTTGGTCTCCTTGGAGGGCTTGAAGGCAGCTTCGTCGGCCGGGTCCCTGGTTGGGATCGACGCGGTCAGGGCCTCGCCTGCCATGGCGACGATCCGGTCGAGTTTGCGCCGCTCCTCGGCAATGACCAGCGATTCAGCCAGCTTGGCGTCATCTCGGGTGCACTCCAGGGACTTGCAGTAGTTGCCGGTAATGGTGATGAGGCCCTTGGGACTCGGCATCTTCATCTTCAGATACGCGTAATGGGGGACCGCCATGAACTTGGAGAGCGCGGGTCGGCCCAGCAATGTGTGGTACGCGCTGGACAGGTCCACCACCTCGAACCAGATTGGTTCGCGCCGGAAGTGGTTGCTGTCACCGAACAGGACATCAAGCCAGACCCGGCCAATGGGAGAGCAGGAGAGGCCGGGTATGATGCCGTGGAAGATCGTCTGGGTCGGTTCCAGGTCCTCGGCCTTGAGGCCGAGTTTGGTCATCTTGTCGCGGTAGAGGATGTTGATGCTGCTACCGCCGATGATGAGGACTCGGGAAAACTTGCACGTGCGCCGTGCGATGATGGTGGGGTTGAGGACGAGGGCGTAACCACCCGGATTCGGCATGACTGCGGGTGATCCTCCCGGGTCCAGGTGACCGGGCGGTCCAACCAGTGCATGAACTCTGGTTTGCCCGGGACGACGGTGTTCACCTCCTACCGAAGGAGGCGCTCGCTATGCTTGTCGTTGCCGAGGCTGGTGAAGACGACGTAGTCCGCGTTCTGGTCCGGTTAGGCGTCATCGCGCATCGCGCTGCCAGCTAGAGGCGGTGGTGGAGGCGGAGGTGGCTGCCCCGCGCCTGGAGCCGGAGCCAGAGGAGGCAAGAGATCGCCCCTCATGATGCGCTTGGTGATGCCGCGCTGCCGAAGCGTGTGCGTGGACGGTCTTGCGCCGCTGTGGTGCTTGTAGGGGGCGTCGAGCATCTCTTCGAAGCTCATGGCGGGTTGCCACACCGTCTTGCCAGTCTGCCGGCGCTTGGCCAGCGGGTCCGCCGCGGACTTGGTGCCCGCGACGAGCCGGTTGTCATAGCGCTGCATCGACCGGTTGGCCTTGCGCTTGTTGTTCTGGTGATGGTGTTGCCGGCTGCTTTTGCCGGCCGGCTTTGGAGGAGGAACCGGCTTCGCCTTGCCGACTTCATCCAGCGCCCCCTCAATCTTCATGGCGGAGTCGGTGTTGGCGTATTTGTCCGCCGTCACCATGAGCGTGGACATGGTGGCCGGCTCGGAGCGTAAGAGCTTGTGCTTGAGGAGGGTGTTGTCTCGGCACCCGTTGACGAATTACCGGATTGCTTGGACTTCATGGACGCCCTCGCAGCTATTCCGAAGCTTGGTCCAGCATGCGAGGTACTCGCTACCGGTCTCCATAGGCACTTGCATGCACATGGCGAGCTGGCTAGGGCGGCCGGGTCGCTTGTAGGTCCACGTGAAGTTGCGGACGAAGGCTTGCTCGAAATCGACCCACGTGTTGACGCTGACCATCGGCAGACTGTTCAACCAGGTGCAGGCCGACCCCTGGAGCATGAGCGATGCCTAGCGCATGACGAGCCGGCGATTGGCTCTAGTGATGCCAATGGCGGTGGTGTAGTCGGTAAGCCAATCTTCTGGCTTCACGGTCCCATTGTACTTGGGGGTGTCACGGGGGAGCATGAACCCTTTGGGAAAGGGCTCTTCTCGGATGCGTGGGCCTAAGCACGCCGGCCCGATAGCGCCCCTTTCCTCCACCTCCAGAGAGTGAGCGAGCTGGTTGAGGCGGTGGGGAGCGTCGGCGTCGTCGATGGCGAGCAGGCCGAGTCGACTGGCGACCATGCCACGGGGGGCTGGGTTGGTTGGAGCCGGACGCCGGCCATGCTGGCCAGATCCGCGCCGGATCTTCGGGATGGGATCATTGCACAAAACGCCGGCGGCCGTGGCGGCCGGGTCGCGCCGAGTCCGGGCTCAGCCGGAGTGCGCCACGCTGGGTGGCGAGGAAGTTGTGTGCTGAAGTTCGCCAGGTTCGCCGATACGGGCGGAGCCGGATCCCGCCGGCTTGGCGAGCTGGTTGAGGCGGTCTTGCTAGGTGTTGGCCGCGTTGAGGAGGTCGCGCATCTGCCCAATGCGCTCCCTCAGTTCCTTGCCCATGAGCTAGTCCAGGTCGACTGCGGCTGCCTGGGCAGCGCGCATGTTCTTCGCTGGTGTCTCATAGATGGTCAGGACGGCGCCGAGGGCCCGGCCAATCGCTCCTCCCCGGGCACGCATGTCGGCGACCCGGCTCGGCTTGGCTGCAGCGGGCGTGAATCCGTAGGCGGTGTTGCGCTCCAGCTGAGCGGAATCTAGACGACGCTGGGTGGCGGCGAGCGTATCGGATAGGTCCAGCATCTACTGGCGCCTTTCCTCGAGCTGGGCTCGGGCCTCAGTGATGTTTGTGGCGTCGACATCGGTGCCGATGGGATGCGGAGGCTCTGCATCATGGTGCACAACAGATCAGACGGCTCGGTCCATTCTGCTGCGGCCCTGGCTTCGGCAGCCTTCCTCGTCTTTCTCGATGAGGAGGAGGCGCTGTCGCCGGTGACGAAAAACTCCACGTGGACGTCCATTGCCCCGGCAGAAATGCCACCGTCGAGGGAGAGGGGGGAGTCGGAGTAGCTGATTACCTCGCTGGGGTACTCGTTGGCCGTGGGTGCATCAGAGATGCGCAACGCGGCGAAGGAGGCGGAGAGTGCATTGACGATGTCGTCCTCCACCATGACGGACTCGTCGGAGTAGGAGAGGGGCCCCGTCTGAAGCGTGCTCCCGGCCAGCTCCTCGAGCTGCCCCACGGTGGGCGCCAACTGTCGTGGTAGGCGCACGACAGATGCCATGGGATGGCTAAAGAGATGAGGAGGCTCGAGGGCACTGGTGGGTTCCAGAGGCTGGGTTGGTATGAGCGAGCGCGGGACGCAAGACATACCCGGTTCGGGGCTCTCTGGAGAGATAACACCCATAGTCCTGCCGAGTGTAGTTTGATGTTCGATAGTACAAGGTTGGTCCTAGAGCTGTATGGAGGAGGAAGGAGGGCTGGCCAAGGCTTAGGCTGCTCCTTCTCCCGAGTGGGTGTTACTATTGGGTGGCTGGTTCCTCTCTACGTTATCTGTCTCTCGTTGCCCGTATGCGTGGGCTCCTGGGGGGTTTTATAGGCCAACCCCTCAGGGATACAATGGTAATGTTACAAGTTGGTGGGTCCGAATTGTCGGCGTCCGAGGACCCGGGCTGGGACCCGCTGGGGGCCTGTGGTTCGCCGGGTTCCCCTAGGTGCGGGCCCTGCATACCTAGGGGGACTGTGCGCCGTCTTGTCGATCGTCAGGGCATGGCCGAGTCGAGTCATGTATAGTGGCACTCCGCCAGGTCACCGCTTGCTGTCGTCAGCGGTGATGGCAGGGGCACTGTAGCCACGCCGGCCCTGGTCAGCGGGTAGGTGAGGGGCACTATTGCCACACTCCGGCTGACCAGAGGCATGGACGGGGCACTGTTGCCTTGGTCATCAGTGGCTGAAGACTCGTCCCATCGCACAGCCTGAATGGGACGGGAGATGACCCGTGGCTGGATTGCGGAGCACGCCATGGGTGGAGCTGGCTTGTTGAGGAAGCCTTGGTTGCACCGGGTTCAGCTGTCTTGTACTAGTTGTTGAGGCCAAGTCGACGTGTCTTGCCGGGTCGGAGAGTTTGGCCGGGTTGCGGGGTTTGGCCGGGTCGAGCGACCCAGCCAAGCGCGTGCCAGCTTGAGGGGCGACACTGGCCCCGTAGTTTTTGAAAAGGATTCGGGTTCCATTGCCTGCCCGGGATTCATCCCCCTGACACTCTTCTCCCCCTCTTGCTTACCATCTTCCTCCCATTTACCATGGTGAAAGGGCGAGCTGGCGCCTCGATGGCGGTGACGAGGGCTTCTTATCGACAACGCGTCCCTCCTCCCCCGGAGCTTCAGGTGGAGGAGCCTGCCGCGAGGGGGGGAGGAAGGGGACGGGGCCGAGGTTGTCACGGTGCTCGGGGAGGAGGCGGACGGGGCAGTGCATCCGCTGCGCTCCCACCGGCGGCCACTCCTCGAATGGGCGGCCACATCGGGGATCAACCCTACAAGTTCTTCATCAGGCTGTATAAGCCTGTGTGTAGTCACCTCCGGCTTCCGACTCCGTTTGCCCGGGTGATGGAGCAGGAGGCCCCGCAGGCCTTGAGGCTTCACATGAGGGGCTGCGGGAACAGAAGCATGTGGGCTGACGTTGACTTTCCCCGCCCTCACGTCATGTATCTTTGTCAGGGGTGGAAGACCTTCGCACGTGCCCACAGCTTGTCGAAGGGGTATGTTCTCCATTTTAAGTTAATGGAGAGCGGCCTGCTCTCCGTCAAGGTCTTCGGGAACTCAGGAATTCGCTTAGGGTGCTGCGTGGAGAGTTCCACCGATAACGAAAGCTCCTCCTCAAGCGACAGTGGAGAGGAGGACAGCGCCAGCGATGACGATGGCAGCGGGCGGGAGGACGACAACTCCGACTCCGTCTGACCGCTAGTGGCCGCACCATCATCTGGCCCGCCCCTCCCCCGGCAACACGCCTTCCCGGGGGCCTCGTCCTGCTGTCCCTGGTGACGGTGGCTGGTGGGCTTCCTCGTCAAGCTCTCCATCGCCCAGTTCCCCATTCCCGTCACCTTGCACGGCCTTCCGTACCCGGGGAAGAATAGGGCAAGAACGGGGATTACGGGGCACTTATCTTTTCTTCTCAATTGTAGGCACTTGCAAAATCTTAATTTCCTAGGAAATGTAATCTACTGAGCCCATGATTATGTTCTGTAATATCTGTAGTTGCATCAGCATATCAATGAAAAAGATGAGCGTTTTCCGGGAACTCATGCACGTATGTGTTCGTGCAGAGGCATAATGCCCCTTTAATGAAAATAAATGAGTCTCCCCGGTAAGCTACCTTGCTGGTGCTCCCGGCCTGCCGGAGAATCACATCTGCCGGGTTACAGGCGCAGGGTCCAGCCCCCTGCCCAACTCTTTTTTACCCAAGATTACTGCAACAACCCCGACCGAAGCAGCGTTCGAGTCGGGGATGGGAGCACCCAAGTCTAAACAGAGTGGCGAGGTTTTCTAATGCGCAAGTCACAAGCTACGAACATGAATGGGCAGGGGAGGAACTTTATCTAGTTGAGTTGTCGGTGGAGATGCCGCGCCGATTAGTCTTGTCAATTTCTTGCCGAGGTGGTATTACTTCGTCCGGAAGGAGGAGAAGTCGGGGGCACAGAGCCTTAGCGGTTTCATAGCACCTGTTAGAATCCAAGGTAGCACAATATCCTGGGCAAGTACGCATGCATACATACACACACACACACACAGATATATATATATATATATATATATATATATAAACATGGAAACTAGAAGGAAGTTGTACATGCTAAAAACTATCTGGCTGCGTGCAGGATCTGCGCCTGGCTCTGTACATAGTGTTACATGCCTTGCTGGCAAGGCTAGTACAAAAGGGGGTTGCCAGAGCTCCCTGCAACTGCGCCCTATGCGTAAAACTTGCGAAGATGTTAGATATTCCAGGAATTGCTCACTGGAATGCCATCTTCGGTCTCCAGGCGGACAACACCGGGCCTGGTGACTCGTATTACCCGATAGGGGCCTTCCCACTTTGGCGTCAACTTGTTTGAATTCTTGGCGGACTGAACGCGCCGAAGAACAAGGTCGCCTTCCTCAAGGCTTTGGGCGTGAACCTTGCGGCTATGATAGCGGCGCAAGGCTTGCTGGTAGCGAGCGGCTCGCACAGCAGCTCGAAGGCGATCTTCCCAAGGAGCATCGCATTATCTTGGCGCAACTGCTCTTGCTCAAGCTCATCATAAGCTAGCACTCGAGGTGACCTGTATATGAGTTCAGTGGGGAGAACTGCTTCTGCCCCGTATACCAGGGCAAAGGGTGTCTGGCCAATAGCTTGATTGGGCGTCATTCTGATTGACCAAAGAACCATTGGCAACTCATCAATCCAGCGCCTTCCACATTTGCGCAGCCTGTCGAAAGTTCTTATTTTGAGGCCCCGCAACACTTCAACATTTTCCCTTTCCGCCTGACCATTGCTCCTTCGGTGAGCAATAGAAGCAAAGCAAACTTTGCTGCTAAGGTCTTGGATATACTACATGAAGGTGCAGCTTGTGAACTATGTGCCGTTGTCGGTGATGACTCTATTTGGCACACCAAAAAAGCAAACGAGTCCCTTGAAAAATTGACGGCCGACTGCGCTGTCACATTCCTCATAGGCTCCACTTCCGGCCACTTTGTGAACTTGTCAATCACAATGTACAAGTACTCAAAGCCCCTGACAACACGGGGAAAGGGGCCTAGTATGTCGAACCCCCAAACCAAAAATGGCTAGGAGAGAGGGATTGTTTGAAGGGCTTGAGCTGGTTGATGAAGCTTCTTCGAATGAAACTGGCACGCTTCACACTTGGTTACTAGTGCTATTGCATCCTGTAGGGCAGTGGGCCGAAGAAACCTTGCCGGAATGCTTTGCCGATAAGGGCTCTTGACCCTATGTAGGAGCCACATATGCCTCCGTGTATCTCTCCCAACATCTCCATTCAGTCCTCCCGAGGGATACACTTCAATTTCACACCGTTCGGCCTTCTTCTGTAAAGGACATCATCCACAAATTGGTACATGCTAGACCGACGGGCTACTTTCTCTGCTTCTTCCTACTCCTCCGGGAGCTTCCCTATTTGGAGGAAACAGACTGTATGTCATGCCCATGCTGGAGCCTGAGGCTCGATGGCAAGGACCAAAGGCATGTCTTCTGTCGCGGGGGCAGCCGCCTTGACCACAAGGGCCTGGGGCCCTGCCGGAGGCTGCTGCTCCTCGGCAAGCTTGGGGTACCCGAAAACTTCTTTGCCGGTGGCTCCTGGGAGCTCTGCGGGAAAGTACTTGGTGGGACCCGCCTTCCTTCGCTTGTTCTGTCCTGCTGATGGTTCTACGGATGGCTGAGTCAATTGAAGCACAAAGGTACCTGGTTCCACATGTAGTTTGAGGGCGGCGCGCTTTGACAGGTCATCGGCGATGCTGTTCTCTGCTCGAGGAACATTCTCCGCTTACAGACCGTCAAGGCGCTCTTCCAACTTCCTCACGTCATCCACGTAAGCCTCCATCAACGGGCTCTAATAATCCTTGTTAACTTGCCAGACGACAAGTTGTCAATCTCCTCTGATAATAAGCTTCCTGATCCCGAGGCCCGCCGAGATACTGAGACCAGCAAGCAGCCCCTCGTATTCTGCGGTGTTGTTTGTCGACCCCTCCCGGGGAAAGTGCATCTGGATCACATACTTGAGGCGTTCTCCGGTGGGCGTGACGAGCAACACGCCGGCACCAGCACCTTGTAACGAGAAAGCCCCATCGAAGTACATAATCCAATGACTACTTGCCTCTTTGCCGGGAAGGGTGGTTTCTTGAACTTCTTCGTCGGACGTGGATGTCCATTCTGCTATGAATTCTGCCAAGGCTCTACTCTTGATCGTCGATACTTTCAAATCTGAGCCAAAATCTTGATAGCTCCACTACCCACTCCAAAATCCTCCCCGTTGCATCTGGATTGTGCAAAATTCATTTTAACGGGAGGCGACTGACAATGATGATCTCGTGCGCTTGAAAATAGTGGTGTAGCTTCCTCGAGGCCATAAGAAGGCTGAAAAGCAACTTTTGCATGCCAGAATACCTCGACCTAGCCCCCTGCAACAGGGAGCTGACAAAATAGACTGGGTGTTGCACCACCTTTTTCTTCTGTTTTACCTCGCTTGCTTGCGCAGACACTGCCTTGCCGGGATCGGATCCTGCCGGGGGTCCCTCCCTGCCGGGCTCAGGTCCTACCGGGGATCCTCCCTCGTTGGAATCGGGCCCTGCCGGACCCAGCTCTCACCTAAGGGCCTTGCCGCTGCTGTTGCCTCCTCCTCAACTTCTCTGTGTGCCACTAGCGCAACACTGACCACTTTATTTGTTGCCGCCAGGTATAGAAGCAACGGCTCTTGTGGCTTGGGCGTGACCAGTATTGGCGTAGAGGAGAGGTATCTCTTCAAATCTTGTAGTGCTACCTCTGCCTCCGGGGTCCATTTCATTGGACCCATCTTTTTCAAAATCTTGAAAAAGGGGAGGGCGCGCTCAGCAGATTTAGAGATGAACCTACTTAGCACGATGACACAGCTGGCAAGCCTTCGGACTTCTTTGACTCGTTTTGGCACCTCAATCTGCTCAATTGCTTTGATCTTGTCGGGATTTGCTTCAATTCCACGTTGAGACACAAAGAACCCAAGAAGTTTGCCGGATGGAACACCAAACACACACTTCTCTGGGTTGAGCTTGAGGTTGATATTGCGCAAGTTTGCAAAAGTTTCTTCTAGGTCCTGCACGAGCGTGGCCCTGTCCTTGGTTTTGACCACTATATCATCCATGTAAGCTTCCATATTTGTATGGAGCTGGGGCTCAAAACCAATTTGGACCGCTTGGGCGAATGTTGAACCAACACTCTTCAACCCGAAAGCCATTCACACAAAACAGTATGTACCACATGGGGTGATGAACGCGGTCTTCTCTGCGTCTTCCTGCGTCATGAAGATCTGATGATATCCTGAGTAGGCATCAAGGAATGATAGCAAGTCGCACCCAGCAGTGGAGTCCACTATCTGGTCGATACGTGGCAATGGGAAAGGATCCTTTGGAAAAGCTTTATTGATGTCAGTTTAGTCGATACATAGCCTCCACTTCCCATTTGCCTTATGTACTACGACCGAATCAGCCAACCACGTCGGGTGGAGTACTCCCTTGACCAAGACAACTACCTCCAACTTTCTGATCTCTTTGATAATAAACTCTTGTCATTCCAACGCTTTCTTTCTGACCTTCTGCTTGACGAGTCATGCATGGGGACAGACAGTGAGATGTTGCTCAATCACCTCCCTGGAAACTCCGGGGATGTCGGATGCTTGCCATGCAAACACGTCGACATTCGCCCGCAGGAAGGCGATGAGCTCGCTTTCCTATTTGCTGTCAAGGGTGGAGCTTATGACAAAAGCTCCACCCGTGCCATCCTCTTTGACGGACACCTTCTTGGTTTCTGGCGGGGCCGCCTTAGACTTCTTGCTCTTGCTGGTAGAGATCACTGGTATGTCCTCAGCGGGAACACATCATTCCGAAGAGGTGCGTTTGCCGGAGTGAGTACATGAACCCTTGCCGGAGCCAGGAGTCTTGCCGGCGACCAAGGCCCTGCTGGTCCTCTTCTCAGCGACGGGAGCATGCACTATAAAAAAATACACATCCGTGATGATACGTGTTTGTCACAGTAGGTCACGTTTTCTGTCATGCATGTACATCCATGACAAATTTATGATAGAATCAAGATAGTCATACCTGTGCTGTTGTAGAAGTGTTCCATGACATTACCAAAATTATCATCACGGAAGGATCTGGGGCGAGGCTCATTGTTGGGACAGATGTCATCCACTCATTGGACGGAAGGCACCTATGATACGTCGACACATGGCACAACCCAACAGAGGCCCATTCTTGTGAAAAGGCCGGCCCGTTTGACTTGGTCAAAAGGTGGCGGCCCGACCCATGGAAAGCCTGTTAACGGCCTATTCGCATATAGCCCATTTACAGCCCGCTAACCCAAGGCCTGTTACGCCCTATCCGAATTAGGCCCAGTAGCATCATCTGGGCCATCCAATATGATTCCAGCCCGTTTTCACTTCTGGCGCATGTATGGCCCATGACGTCTTTCGGCCCATATGAGGCCCTATGTAACTCTTGGCCTATTAACGGCCCGTGGTGAAACTGGCCCGTAATGAACATTGTATCACTTTACACCCATTAACGGCCCGTGGTGAAACTGGCCCGTAATGAACAGTGTATCACTTAATACCCATTAATGGCATGTTATTCCGTTGGGCCGTTTCCAACCCATGTTATCTTTCAGCCTTCTTAGAGCCCATTTATTCTTGGGCTCATTTCCAGCATTCATTTACTTACGGTTTGTTATTGTCATTTTTTGCTTGTGGGCCAAATTCAGCCCATGGTTACAGTCGGCCCGTTTGTGATCCATTAATACGTTGGGCCTTTTTCATAGCGTCATCAAATATGGCCTATTGAAGATGGCCCGTTATGGTCGGCCCATGAACGGACGATTCCAACTCTAGCCCGTTTACGGCCATAATGCGGTCTGTTTGGCCCATGATTGGCCAATCGATCATACGGCCTGTATAAGGCCCATTGATGATACGGCCCGCAGAAGGCCCATTGTTTCTACGGCCCCAAGGAGGCCCGTTGTTTCTACGGCCCATAGAAGGCCCATTGTTTCTACGGCCAGTAGGAGGCCCAGTGTCACTATAGTAAATATTAGCCCATTGTTATTGTGGCCTACTTTTAAAAAATAGGTTACTGTAGCCACTAGCAAACCGCGGAAAAAGAACTGCAATGACTACAAGCAAACAAATAAACAAGACAACAAGGAAATAAATAAGCAAGCAACTAACGCTAGTCTATCACGGCTATTACACATATTACATCCACTAGGCATCAAAGTTCGCCACCAGTGCAAATATAGGGAACAAAGCAGCATATCATATACACTGGTTGTCAAAGTTGGCGACCAGCGTAAATAAACGCCGCAGCAAAACAAATCCAGAACTGAAACCACTTCAGAAGATCTCAAGAAACAATATCCTGGGTACCCATAATGCTGGCAAGATGCTTAGCAAGCTTATTAACTTTCTCTTGTTTGGCGCTTAAATCCTCCAGCGCTTGCTGTTGCACCAGAAAATATGCATCTAATTCTGTAGGGATTTCCTCAGTCCTTCAGCTTCCTATCACAACACATTTGATCGATGTCTTTCAACTTGAAGGTGAGACTCAAGAAGAGGAACTGATTCAGGCAGCGAGTTTGAAGAGCTTGTGCTAGCAGTAGTGGTCAGTAACTCGAACACTACATCAAGACGGGACTTTTGGGTTCCCTCACTGTCGTCAAGATTGTTTTTATCAGCTTTCTTGGAGACCAACAGGGATGTCTCACTATCTTGAACCTTATCTGCATTAATTCCTTTACCATTGGATAATTCGGTACTGTTCTCCAATATTTTGTCCGCATTCTAAAAGAGAAACAAGCAGACACATCACATGTTTACCATGTTGTATATGAAACTCATTTTGGTAAATGAGTTCAGTAGTAAAGTGGACAGGATAACAGCATAAAACAAACATATATCTATGTACCATGGTCACTTTATGGTCTATATCATTCTAGTTTTTGTTGCGAAATCAAGATAGAGACACAGTTCAAATAATTTTTTTTCAAGGCAAAGCAGAATAGACAGAATATAAGTGTGGGTAACTATAGAGCAATAACAACACTTGTAATGTGCATGACATGAGAACATAACTGTTTATTCAATTGAAACTGAAATAAACATAGAGCAGGTTACAATAGAAAACCAGTTAAAGAAACAGGTTTAAAACATACCTGTTGCGCCGTTTGAGTTTCAATTCCATCCTTCAAATTTGAAAATAGTTGGTATGAGTAAATACAGTAATGCAAGAGCAAAGGAGTATGAACCATAGCTACAGGACCTGACCCGAGAACAAATCTTCTTCTCCTTTAAGCGTTGAGTTGGGATTCAGAGTGGTGGTCCTCGTGCTTTGGGCACTGCAGTTCCCTTACTAACTGCTCGTGTTTGGGTGCTCTGTGGTGGAGATGGTGCTGTGTTAACTGGAACTGGGTTACTATATGCCGGGGTTGGGGTTAGAAGGGGTGTAGCTGGTTCTCTGTCCAACTGGGTAGGGGTACAATCTGCGAGAGTCTGGGTTATGTGTGGTGTATCTGGTCCTTGGAAAAGTACAACCGTGGTTCTATCTGCATCAACTTGTAGCACTATCTTTTCTGAAGACCGTGTTATTACTCCCTTAGATACTGCCATCACGCTGTCCAATTGAAATGGCTGATAAACAAGAAAAGTAATTGAAAGTATAGACATTGTATGATAGACAGGTGCAATGGATAGTGGGGAATAAAAGAGGGCATGAAATAATTCATATTTATGGTGTCTAACCAAACATGATAGCACGACACAATTTCACATATATGATGGCTAACTAAATAGGATAGCATGACACTATTTCACATTATGATGGCTAACTAAAAAAGATGGAAAGACATAGTTCAAAATATGAGACTATGTAAACAAGATGACATGACATAACTATATAATGTGTTTATTAAATAGGTTGGAATGCCATAATTCACATACATTCACGGATAGAATGCCATAATTCAAAAATATGATGACTGTAAACACTAAACATGATGAGATGATATAACTATATGATGTCTTTATTAAATGGGTTACCATGCCATAATTCAGATAGATGATGTGTATGTACTATGCAAACATGATGGCATGATATAATTCAAATATATGATTTATATAGTAAGCAAGTAAGCAGATGGCAATCCATATATGATGTAAAAACTATGCAATGCAAGACAACATGCATGACATGGGTAATATAACCCTGCCAAGTTTGAGCATAGACCTCAGGGGGGAAATAGGACTGGTCATCAGTCTCTGAATCCTCCTCTGAGGAGCTCTCTGTAACCAGCAAGATGTCTGCTTCAGCAGGTAGCATTGTCTGCTCTGAATACCTTGTTTTCACTCCAGATACTTCCATCACCGCTTCAAATGGCTGATGCACAGGAAGAGTAGTTGAATATACAAACATTGTCAACAAATGGAACACGTAATACAAAAAAATGATAGCATGATATAATTCACATACATGATGATTGGCTAAACAACATGGCATTGCATAATTCACATATATAATGCCTTTGCAACAAGATAGCATTGTATAATTCACATATATAATGTCTTGCAACAAGATGGCAATGCATAATTCACATATATGGTAATTAGACAGTGAACATGTGGAATTCACACAAAGCATGTCTAAACTAATCAAATGACATAGCAATGCGAGACACCATACGCACGATATGAGCAACATAACCCTGCCAAGTTAGAGCATACACCTCGGGGGGGGGGGGGATAGGACTGGTCATCTGTCTCTGAATCCTCCTCTGAGGAGCTATCCATAACCAGCGAGATATGCGCTTCGTCAGATAGCATAGTCTGCTATGAAGACCTTGTTTTCACTCCAGAATTTGCCATCACCATGTCAAATGGCTGATGCACACGAAGAGCAGTTGAATGTACTAACATTGTTGACAAATGTAATATGTAACGGAAAAAAGGATGGCCTGCTATAATTTACATATAAGATGACTGGCTAAGCAGGATGGCATTACAAAATTCACATATATGATGCCTGGTTAAACAAGATGGCGTTGCATAATTCACATAAACGATGAATAAACTAAACAGATGGCATTCGCACAAAGGATGTCTAAACTAAGCAGATGACATATTTGATGTATAAAGTAAGCAATGCAAGACACCATATGCATGATATAACCAACATCAGCATGCCAAGTTAGAGCGAAGACCTCAGGGGCTAAATAGGAGTTGTCTTCTCCTTCTGAATCCCCCTCAGAACAAATATCTTCCTCTCGATTACAATCCGAAATGAATGGAGGGGGGCTGCCTTTGCGCCTACCATGGAGCGAATGTGCATGAAATTTTATTGCCACGCAAGGCTCGACTCTTTTGCTCTACATGTTTAGTTCCATTGTTTACAATAACTGTCATGCATAGGAATAAAACATAGTGAGACTATGTAAGGAGTGCATGCAGAAATCCAGAGTGATGGTAGCAAACTGTGGATAGACCCAAAACCAATAATAGCAGGCAGATAATGGCTTCAGTTAAAAAATACAGATAATGGCTTCTTTACTATTTGTTTCCCACCCAACATGAAACTCATAGTAGACACCGGAGATTAACCAGATAGTAGATAGATACTATTGATAGCGGCCCCGATATGTACCCCACAAACATTTAAAAACTCAAGTTTGACCATTAGTTTGGAGCTGACTCAGAGTCTAATCGGTGAACAGGACGATAAAGTAGCATGTAATATTAAGCGATGCATAACGTAAGCAGACACGAAAGAGTGCGACCTCTCTTGCGGACCCGTGTAGTCCTTGAGGTCATCTGCTCGGTTGATGATGGTAATGCAGTTTTCATGGTTGCCAGCGGCGGGGAAGAAGATCTGAGGCGGCGAAAGACAGTCTGGAGGCCGGATCCCTGCTGTGCTGGACCCTTCTATCATTGGAGCAGCTGAGCTGGGGTGGACGATGGCGCAGCAGGAGCGGGACAAACCACGCAAGGTTTTCTTTGACAACTATATGTAAAAGAAGTAATTCTGTAAGGGCTCGTTTGAGTTGGAGGATTCCAACAATGCAGGGATAGGAAATAGACGGGAATAGGATAGGAATGCACGTGCAAAACAGAGAATTTAAAAACACAGGATTTCTGCCAATCTGGGTGTTTGATTCACAACAATTGGAAGATCATAGGATGCAAAGAAGCATGGTGAGATTAAGTCAAACCACAAGAAAATGTATGGTTATAATGCTATTATGCTACTATCTCTTAGTCATGTGCTTCATGAATAGGAATTTGAAAAGGAGGGCGAGTGAAAATTAAAATTCCTACGTTTTTTCTTTCAAGGAGACACTAAAGGAACAAATCCGTGTGCTTAGTGGACAATATATATAACATGTAGAGTAAAAAAGAGATGCAACAAGTGTACAACCTCTTTGGTGAAGCCATGTCGATCTCAGCGTGATTGGGTTGGCTGGTGAGGATGCTCCGGCTGACTTTGCTGTCGGAGGAGGGGAAGAAGATCTTAGGCGTCTGGAGATGGAGCCCGAGGTACCGCTCCACTGTGATAGAGGGTTTCGTCGTTGGAGCAGCTCCGGTGAGTTGTACGACGCCGAGGCTGAAGCAGGACAAGGGAGACAACGAACAACGTTAACCTGAGTGGAATTCTAATAGCATCTCCAATACATGACGTAAAATACATAACCACAAAGTGCTAGATGTAAAATACATCAGCCACTCATCTCTGAACTTAACTGTCGAAACTGAACTTAACTATCGAAACTGAATTTTGCTGTCGAAACTGAATTTTGCTGTCGAAAGAACGCACTAGCAATGTAAGGCTACACGTCGGTCGACTGACTTTTTCATCTCTGGTTAGTCGATTTTGCTGCCGTTGGATACGAAATCAAGGGCCTGCGGTTCATCTTCATCCTCCACCCCCCTGAGCCGCCAGCCACCACCGGCCAAACAGCAGCCCCCGCCACTCGCGGCCGGCGGTGCGCCGCCCCGCCCGCCCCAAAAACACTCCCCAGCGCCGGTCCGCCGCCGCCCCAGCCATCCCTCTAGCCCCCCCATGCCGAGCCTTTTCTTCGACGATCCCCACGCCACCGCCCTGCCACCGCCGGCGACCACTGCCCACATCCTGAACCCTAAGATAGATAGTGGGGTACCTCTCCGGCGAGTCCCCCTTCCCGCTGCGGCTGGTTCTTCCTTCACCCAGGCGAGCCCACCCCTTGAAAATCGACTGACCCAAAAGTCGATTCAGTCGACTGAAGTGTAGCCAAATCAGAGCAGCATCGCAAGCAAGAGCAAGAGCGAGAGCAGCAGCGCGAGCAAGAGCAATAGCAAGAGAAGACCAGGCAGGGGACCGAGAGAAATAGCAGAGCAGCAGCGCGAGCGAGAGCTAAAGCAGTAACAGCTCCTACTGATGTGGACGTCGTCATGGAGGAAGTGGCCGGCGACGCCGTCGTGGATGGAGCCACGCCTCGTCGGCTCGGGACTGAGTGCCGGCAGCACCGTGAGATTGAATCAAGAAAGAAAATGCGGTGATTAGTGTACAACCTCTTTGGTGGCGCCGATTAGGCCGCAGCTTCATCCGAGGAAACGGTGATGATAATGCTCTTCCGGTGGTGCAGGTGAAGACGGCGGTGTGGGAATGGAGGTGGCGCGAAAGACGAGGGGAATGTCAGGGCAGCTCCTTGGAGGTGGAGGATGGGGTGGCTGAACCGGCGGGACGATGAGATCAACGGCGGATCCTCATCCGGTACGGTGGATGAGGGACGTCGAGGTGCTGCTGTGGACGACGTCGGCGGGGAAGAGGCTCCGGCTGGGTGGCGGATGGAGCAGGGTGTGGGGTTTCGTTGCGTGTTTTTGCGGCCTCGGTGTACGAATGGGTGGGCGGATGGGAAGGTAGTGGGGAACCATGGCTTAGAGACGCGCTTGTCCGAAATGTGGGGTAAGTTCGAAAGTACCCCCACCGATTTGAGGCAGTTCTTTCGGTTCAGGGGTGCCACGGGCATTTCGCGTGTCGGGATTTCACAGGAGGTGGGAGTTTTCGCGCGTCTTGTAATTTCGGAATAGCAAGGCGCGGGTTGAGATGGAGGGAGTTGTCGGAGCACAATGAGACAAAGATATATCTTAAATATTTCGGGCTAACAAGGCGCGGGTTAAAATTTCCGGACAAGCCTAACATGTACTGTACCAAATCAATGCACACTACAAATGTCATTTGAAACTTTGAATTCATGTTATGTTCAATTAAAATATTTCGCTACCTGTATAATGCATGCAACCTACTACTCAAATGAACGTTTTAGTGCATTCCAAACGTATATACTACCGCTTCAATATGAACTAAATTTGAATAAGATCTACAGTAATGATTGTTGTGAAGTCAAAGCATTTGAATTCCTTTCTCTGTTTTAATAAGATCTACAATCATCATTATTGTCAAGTTAAACCATCGTTTGTGTATTATCTTCACAGCACCCCACATGATTAGTCTCGAGTTACATATGAACTATGTGTACTATATGAACTCGAACTAGATTTTTTGAATCCACTTTATTTTGATTTAAAATCACATTACATTTCTAGCTCTAGCTAGATCTTCATAATCTAAACCATATCTCATATGTACAATGTGTTTATCACATTATGTATGGTGCCCCGCCCCCTGCGCCTACAAGTATTTAGATGTGAATTGCAAACACCACACATTACCACAAATTCAAATAAAATGTGAGAATGTTCGATATATATTATTGTTTAGAGTGCTCGATATTTAGTTGTAAGTTGCAAACGCCACACATTATCACAAATTCAAATAAAATGCGAGATTGTTTGATGTATAGTATGGTTTAGATTGTTCGGCATTTAGCTGTGAGTTGCAAACGCCATGCATTATCACATTATGGTATAACATGTGCACAACACGTGTATCACCGCTATATTCATGCATGCAATGTTTAAAACACTATGATCTCCTATTCAAATATATGAATCTGCTTTCATATCAAATTATGATCTTTGTTAGTCTCTTAAACCCACATAATCCTCTAACCTTTGTAGCTACTAGTAACTTTCTCTCGTGCATGCACACGCCCTCCTCGCCCTCCCCCTCCCTCGGCATTCTATCTACCGGGCACATTCATTTTCTTTCTTTAGGTCATTCTCCCAGAGTCTCCACAACTCCTTTCCGATACACACCGATCGATAAACCTCTCCAGCGATGCCTGCCTACAACATACACACACACCTTCAATCTCCTCCTTTATGTGTCCTTGCCTCGTGTCTCTCATACGGCCAGACACACGTGTAAACTCTCGCCCCTATTTTCATCGATCTCACAACCGCACACTCCTCCCCTATCTAGCTAGTAGTTGGGCCTCTCGCACCACCTCCTAGCTCCATTCTCTCTATCTATCCGTCTCGCTGGGCCTTATTTGCCTCTAACAAATGGACGTACAGCAACCGATCTCTCGCTATACATATAGCTAGCTAGGTCCTTATAACTCATTTTTACCCACACGTCGATCGATCTACCTCATTAGTTGTGTCTCTCCCTTCCTCCCACAAACAACAATTGATCTACCGATCTAGTTAGGTTTGCTTACCAAACACATGGTTCCCCTTCATCATCCATGGATGCGTCCCGACATATCTATCACGCACAGGCACACACAGAAACACATCCCCACTCTTATCGATAACATTGTAGTTCCACCCTCAGTTTGTCTAGTAGGCCTCTCCCAACATCTCCGTGAAGCAACTCCATCACCCATCCAGCACTCTACCCCTCTCCGTCCCTCTCCCTCCCTCTCTCTCCTCTCTGTCTCTGTCCCATCATATTTCCCGTCCTTCAGTTATGTATGGATGTCGATCGATCTCCCTCGAGACATAGCTGGGTCTCTCCTTCTCAACACATATACGAGTCGTTCTACCTCTATAGTTAGGCCTCTGCCTACCCCTCCCCCCACCCCTCCCCCCCACACACACCGATACATCGAGCGCTCTAGTCATGTCTCCCTGCCACACACAAACTTGACATGTGCCCTCTAATGTTCCGGTAGGCCAGTCGCGCTATATCTTTGACTTGCACACACACACAATTTTGATGGCTCTCTTCATCGATCTCGCACCCACTCACTTGATCCTCTCTTCGACTCTATCGATAGGTATGACCCCTACCTCTCTTCTCGTGGATTGCCCGACCCTCTATGTATGATATGGATAGGCCTCCATTTCACACACATTGCATGCAAAATTTTGTTTGAGATGTCATCGACACATATTCCCACAAATAATTCACGAAATCAACCCCCCACCCCCACCCCAAAACAAAAAACACTCACAAACGTGGTTTGTATCTCTCACACACCCCCACGTAGGTGGGGGATGTGCACGAAGAGAAGAGGTGCATGCATGGTGCACGTACTCCCATCTCTTTCCCAACCACGCCCGCATGGGTACACGGTGGAGCTCATTTCTGTACGAAAAAGGCAGCCCACGTGGTAATTTGGCACGTGTACTGGTTGTCCACTTGGTGGAGGGAGGATCGTCTACCACAGGTGAACAAACAAATTGCGACTTGACGCGTTATGTTAAATTAAAAAAAGAGGCAAACCATGCGCGGCCTACCTTAGAGGCAAGGCTCTATACACTGGAGTACTTTTGATGTGTCCCGCCAACTTGTAGAACGAGGAGAAGCTTGCTTAGTACGCCGTCTCCCCGCCCATGGGCGCGGTGGCTCGTAGGATGATGTGAAGCTTGCTCCGCCTTTACACCCGCTCCCTCGCCCATGCGCGCGGTGGCTCACAGGACGAGGAGAAAAATTTACTACTCCCTCCATTTACTCCTCGTCCCTACTACCTTGGCTAGATGGCTTCTTCTCTCTTTTTGGATCTCAATACAATGTTCTCCCTCTCTCTGGTGGAGATCTATTCAATGTAAAATCTTTTTGCGGTGTGTTTGTCGATATCCGATGAATTGTGGGTTTATGATCAAGTTTATATATGAGAAATATTTGAATCTTCTCTAAATTCTTTTATGTATGATTGAGTTATCTTTGCAAGTCTCTTCGAATTATCAGTTTGGTTTGGCCTACTAGATTGATCTTTCTTTCCATGGGAGAAGTGCTTAGGTTTGGGTTCAATCTTGTGGTGTCCTTACCCAGTGACAGAAAGGGTTGCAAGGCACGTATTGTATTGTTGCAATCGAGGATAAAAATATGGGGTTTATATAATATTGCATGAGTTTATCCCTCTACATCAAGTCATCTTTCTTAATGCGTTACTCTGTTCTTATGAACTTAATACTCTAGATGCATGCTGGATAGCGGTCGATGTGTGGAGTAATAGTAGTAGATGCAGGCAGGAGTCGATCTACTTGTCACGGACGTGATGCCTATATACATGATCATGCCTAGATAATCTCATAATTATTCGCTTTTCTATCAATTGCTCGACAATAATTTGTTCACCCGCCGTAATACTTATGCTATCTTTAGAGAAGCCACTAGTGAAACCTATGGACCCTGGGTCTATCTTTTATCATATAAGCTTTCAATCTACTTTTATTTGCATCTTTACTTTTTGCATCTATATTATAAAATACCAAAAATATATTTATCTTATCATACTATCTCTATCAGATCTCACTTTCGCAAGTGGCCCTGAAGGGATTGACATCCCCTTTATTGCGTTGGTTGCGAGTTCTTTGTTTGTTTGTGTAGGTGTGTGGAACTTTTGAGGAGCCTCCTACTGGACTGATACCTTGGTTCTCAAAAACTGAGGGAAATACTTACGCTACTATTGCTGCATCACCCTTTCCTCTTCAAGGAAAACCAACGCAAGCTCAAGACGTAGCAGCAACATCGAAGACGATCCTCTCCATCCTGTAGTTGAGGTCGCCACAAAACGTAACTGTTAGCGTGAGCTTTCCCTTGGGCCGACTCCTCCCCGGATTGATCCCTTGGAATGTGCCCGTCTCCTCGAGGTCTTCATCAGGGATCTGCGGCCTCTTGATCACGTTGGGCGAGACCAGGTTAAGGCCGGCCCCACTGTGAAGTAACATCTTCGTCACCTTGAGGTTGCGTACTGTTGGGGATACCAACAACGGCAAACACCCGAGCGCAGTTGTGCGATCAAGGTAATCCTCGGCGTTGAAAACGATATGCGTATGGGACCACCCCAACGGCTTCTGGGCATCGACCGTTGGTTCCGTCGCATTAATCTCACGTGCCCACTATTTCAGTGGCGGTGGGAAGAATGAAACGAAGCACCGCCATCAACACACATGACTTCTGTTGCCTTCTAGAACCCATGCTCTGTGGATTCGTCACCATAATCATCATGATCGTCATCCTCTTCTTTCTTGTCACGGCCTCGGGCAGGCCTCTCTTGTTGCTTCTCCTTGTTGCTGCGTCCTCCTTGGGCATCGCGCTTCTTGCCGGACCCTTCAGCGCCTCCTTGGCCCTTCTGCTTGTCTCGTCTCTCGTACTCAGCCCTTTGCTTCTCCATCAGCAGCTCCACTTGGCAGCAGTTCTTGAGGTCGTGGCCCTTGGTACGGTGAATCTTGCAGTACTGCTTATCGGAGCCCTCTGACTTGCCGGCAGCCGCCAAAGCCCGGCAGGAATCACACCCAGCAACCTCCTTGCCGGGGTCATCAACCTTGGCTTTCTTGGCGGTGTCGGGGTCGCCGGATTCCTCGACGGCAAGCACGGTCTTGACCTTGCGTTTCGTGTTACGCCGCTGGCCCTTCTTTACTGGAGCGACGACGTCTTCATCTTTAGAGTCGCTTCCCACGTCGGCATCTTCGCCGTACTTCCTTCCTTCCTCAGCTCGGGCGCATCTGTCAGCCAGAACATACAGCTCGACAACATCTACAACCTTGTTCATGGCCAACTCTTCACGCATCTTTCTGTTGTGCACGTTCTGATGGAACGTGCTGATGACAGCAGCGAGATGAGCATTGGGGATGTTGTACTACACACGACTGAATCTTTGTATGTACTTACGCAAGGATTAGCCGTCCCTCTGAGGGATCACATGAAAATTACTTGCCTGTCCAGGAGCTATGTGGCCACCCGTGAAGGCACCAACAAACTCGTGGCACAGATCGGACCAAGAGGAGATGGAGTCTATCGGCAAATGCATCAACCATGACCTGGAGTTGGGTTTGAGTGCCAACGGGAAATAGTTGGCGAGTACGTTGTCGTCTCGTGCCCCGGCATCTTGCATCGCAATGGTGTAAACGCTCAGGAACTTGGACGGATGAGTTTTGCCGGCATACTTCTCCGGGACCTCCACCTTGAACATGCGGGTGTTGGGCCATTGGAACTGCCGCAGCATGGGTGAACGCTGGACAGGTTATTGCATAGGGAAAGTCACCAGCGTCTCGTGGCGCAGGCTTGTACGCAGTAGGCCCAGCACGCCTATCGGACTGGTGACGTGCCTCCCGTCACCGCTCGATGGTAGTCCGGGCATCCTCCTTGAGGCGCTCTCGAAGAACTTGACGTTGATCACGGCGCATCCATGGGTCTGATGATCCCGTGGACACGTTGTCCCGGGCGTCACCTCAACGGGCCGACTGTGGTGGAGGGGAGTGCACCGTGGTCGCGGCGCCCTCTACACTTCTACTGCCTACACGCACCGACTCGTCATTCCGGCGCCATGAGGGGCTTGCTCCCCGGTGGCCATCACCGTTGGCATGGCCAATAAGGCTTTGTATGGCAGCCCTCCACTCTTCTTGCTTCCCCAACGCAGGAGGAAAGTTGAGGAGCAGCTGTGCTTGCGACAGCGCTTCTACTCGCGTGGGTGGCAGCGACAAGCGCAAGGAATGGTAGGAACTCGGACCTCTAACTATGTTAGAAGGAGTCCCATCACGATTACGCGGCCGCGCGCTCTTTTTGCCAGCATCATGGCATGCATGTCGGCCCTGCATGTCTTGAGAGCGACGCTGAGGGCTTTTGCCACAGTGACGCCCGGGGTCTTCAACATCGTGGCGCGGTTTGTCACGCATGAGCTGAGAGGACCGCAGCGCGTGCGTTGTCGAGGCCGACCTCCTGCCCTTGGAGGTCCCTACACCACCCGCAGGTGGCACGGCTCCATCCCTGGGCACGACGGCGCACCGACCATCGTCGCTACTGTGGAGGACGCTGACTGCCTGGCTTCTTGTATTCGGATGGTGTGGACGATCTCGATCTCCTCCACCACTGGTGCCTGCCACGTCGCCCATTTGTGCATGTGCGGGCGAAGCGGCCCCGGACAGGCCGATCGCTGCGGTCTTCTTCTTCTTCGGAGCCATGCCGGTGAAGAAGCTACTGTACTAACTAACAGATCAGATTCTCACAACTAATGCGCCCCCCTACCTGGTGCACCAAAGATGCCAGGGGAACTGATCACCTATGGGGTCACAAGGATCCCTTCTACATTCGGCGGGGGGTTAGTTGCACGAAGAGCAGGTCGAGCCGTTAGCACACAGGGGGATTTTCATCCAGGTTCGGGCCGCAAAGATGCGTAATACCCTAGTCCTACTTGTCTGGTTATATGTGTGTGTTCTTGAGCTTTTGGACTAGATACGGAGCATGCCTTGTCCAAAAGTCCGAATCCTCTCTCTGTATGCCTCGGGCCTACTTTTATACGCAAAGGGGTTGCCACAGTGGCACACAGGAGGTGGCAAGCTACAGTTGTGCGAGCTTATCGCTCGGTCATCATAGGACAAGTGCATTTAATGTGCTGCCTACGTGTCCTCTCGCTTTATTGGGGACGACAACAGAGGCCATCTCATCCTTCGCTGCTCCTCCTCACCTTGACGCGCATCTAAGTTGACAAGGCATGCATTGCCACGCTGGCTAACCAGCTGCTGCGTTGGTGCAATGGTAAGCTTCCACGAAGATCTGCATGCCGCCATGTAGGCGCCTGCTTAGTTGGCCCGCCTATCGTCGCGCTAGAGTGGTGGTGAGGTGGCGAAACCTTGCCGGGCGCGGGTCTGGCCGGGGCCCAGCGATTGTCCCCGGCAAGGCTTGCCAGGGGCCTTGGAGTCGTCCCTGGCAAGGGTCTTGCCGGGGGTCTTCGTCCTCTGGCCCCACATGGATCTGTGGGCCGTCAATCTTTATGAGGATTTGCATGATATCGAGCATGCGCTCTCCATATCTTGGTCTTAACATTGTCGATGGTGTCAGAGCTCTCAGCCCCAAGGGTGATAAACTTGGTGGTGTTCGTGTAGGTTGCCCCGGAAAGGCCCTTGCCAGGGGCGGTCCAGCTTGCCCCTCGCCCCTCGCGCTTCGAGCATCTGTCTTGGTGGCCTCCGGGCTTTGCCTTCCTCTGCCTCACCAGGCCCTGCCGCAGGCGTTGCTGCGACTGCTCGTGCACTAGTAAGGGGTAAAGAAGTACCCACACTTTTGTACACCGACACATTCACTAAAGGAAATATGCCGTAGAGGCAATAATAAAGTTGTTACTTTATATTTCCTTATTTATGATAAATGTTAATTATTCATGTGAGAATTGTATTAACTGGAAACTTGATACACGTGTGAATACATAGACAAGGCAACATGTCCCTAGTATGCCTCTACTAGACTAGCTCGTTGATCAAATATGGTGTAAGGGCATATTTATCCCTTAGTAGTTTTGGTGATTGATGACAATAAGTTTGCAGACGAATCGTGTGCATTAAGCTTTTCAGGTTATCTAATATAAGAGCACTATGCGATTGTTACCCCTCGAGGACTTCACTTTAGATGGATTATTCTCTTTCGTTTCTTTTCGGTGGAATTGAGTCGTAGGGATAACCGTACTATCAATAGGGGATCCGTTTCGGAAGAGTATGGGTGGAATCATCACGTTCACATTCTCCTTGCACCCACGCTTTCTTCCCGCTTCGTTGGAGTTTCCGCGTTGTACAAAACAAGGAGTGCCTTGTGCTAAGCGGTAGTACCGTGGCCAGGGCGGTAGTACCGCTTGTTAGTGCCACTGGTACTACCGCCTCTGCTGTGGTTTTGACTTTTCGTGTTGGGCTTTCATAAAGGACCATGCAGGGGGCGGTAGTAGCGACGGCAATAGGGCACTGTAGTACCGCTTCTCGGTGGTAGTACCGCTCCTACTTCCGCTCCACTCCCGCTCAGCTCGCTGCCCTCCCCTGTTTTCCTGCGGCTGTAGGAAGCGGCAGTACCGCCCTAAGGGCGGTAGTACTGCCCTAGTGCATGTACTTCCTCTCCCTCAGTCCTAGTTGGCCTTTTGCCTGCTTGCCACAACGGTAGTACCGCTGTGATAGCGGTACTACCGCTCCAGCAACGGTAGTACCGCCCAGATGCGGGCTGCGGGCTGAATAACGGTTGGATGTGTCCCTCCACTACAAAAAGGGGTCTTCTTCTCCAAGAAGACTTACCTCTTCCATCCCCAAACTTCATTGTTGCTCCAAGCTCCATTTCCCCCCGATCTCTCTCCCTAGCCAATCAAACTTGTTGATTTTCTAGGGATTGGTTGAGAAGGCCCGCATCTACACTTCCACCAAGAGAAATTTGATTCCACCCACTAATCCCATGTGCATATTGTTACTCTTGGGTGTTTGAGCACCCTAGATGGTTGAGGTCACCTCGGAGCCATAGTCCATTGTGGTGAAGCTCCGTGGTGTCGTTGGGAGCCTCCAATTAAGTTGTGGAGATGGCCCCAACCTTGTTTGTAAAGGTTTGGTCGCCGTCTCCAAGGGCACCAATAGTGGAATCACGGCATCTCGCATTGTGTGAGGGTGTGAGGAGAATACGGTTGCCCTAGTGGCTTCTTGGGGAGTATTGTGCCTCCACACCGCTCCAACGGAGATGTACTTCCCCTCAAAGGGAAGGAACTTCGGTAACACATCCTCGTCTTCACCGGCTCCACTCTTGGTTATTTCGTATCTTTACTTGTGCAAGATTATATTGTGTTGCATCTCTTGCTTGCTTGTGTGCTTGTTGTTGTTGCATCATATAGCTTGCTCACCTAGTTGCATATCAAGACAACCTACTTTGATGCAAAGTTTAAATTGATAAAGATAAGGCTAAAAATTGTTACTCTCCTATTCACCCCCCTCTAGTCAACTATATCGATCCTTTCAATTGGTATTAGAGCCTCATCTCTTTATTAAGGACTTCGCCGTCCAAAGAGTATGGTTGACACCGTAGACGATGGGGAGGAGAACTCCGGTGTGAATCCGGTCTTGTCTACAGCCGATGGGGGAACCACGGTCTCTCGTGAGGAATTCAATGCGGCTTTGGACACATTGAAAACCTCCATGACGACCGAGGTTGAAAGCATGTTTAATAAATTCTTAGAAGGGCTTAAACTATCTACCGCGCTGATGAAAGTGGGTGATCCCACTAACAAGGTGACGGATGCTAACTCCGACAAGGGGGAAGCTACTAGTGAAAAGGCTCCTTCTACTAGTGGTAAAAACGGAAACGACATCTTCTCCCATGTGGAACCTTCACTTTCTTATGGTGGACCGATTCCTTCCACTCATTTGAATCATGCCAGTCCTCCCCCTAAGATTGAGAAAAATGGGAACTTTGATTCTTGGGTTTATCACTTTAAGCGTCATTTGAACCATGTTAATACTGATCTTTGAAGAATCATTGAAGAAGGTTTTTATCCGCATGACCGAAGCAACTTCACCCCTCGAGAAGCCGCGGATAATCAATTCAATGAGAATGCTCTCTTCATCATCCAAGATGCAATTCCACCCGAAGATCTTGCTCATCTCCGACCCTTCACTGTGGCCAAGGATGCATGGCGACATGTTGTTTCTCTCTACAGGGGAAGCGCAAGCATTCAATGCTCCAACTATGAAGTAGTGTAAGATGAAGCCGATGAGTTTGCAATGAAAGAAGATGAAGAACCTCGTGAGCTCTATCGGAGATTAACTACTCTCGCGGTCTCACTCCGAGATCATGGGAGCAAGGATACAGATGGCAATTGGATCAAGCGCAAATTTCTCAAGGCCATGATGCCTTACAACAAGGCCATGTCCTCCGTAATTTGCCGGACTTTCACAACTTGTCCTCAAGTGAAGTGTTGGATGAGTTTGTGGCTGTCGGTGTCAAAACCGCGGATCTCGGGTAGGGGGTCCCGAACTGTGCGTCTAGGCGGATGGTAACAGGAGACAAGGGACACGATGTTTTTACCCAGGTTTGGGCCCTCTTGATGGAGGTAAAACCCTACTCCTGCTTGATTAATATTGATGATATGGGTAGTACAAGAGTAGACCTACCATGAGATCAGAGAGGCTAAACCCTAGAAGCTAGCCTATGGTATGATTGTTATTTGTCCTACGGACTAAAACCCTGCGGTTTATATAGACACCGGAGAGGTCTAGGGTTACACAGAGTCAGTTACAATGGGAGGAGATCTACATATCCGTATCGCCAAGCTTGCCTTCCACACCAAGGAAAGTCCCATCCGGACACGGGAAGAAGTCTTCAATCTTGTATCTTCATAGTCCAGGAGTACGGCCAGATGTTATAGTCCGGCTATTTTCGGACACCCCCTAATCCGGGACTCCCTCAGTAGCCCCCGAACCAGGCTTCAATGACGATGAGTCCGGCGCACAGATTTGTCTTCAGCATTGCAAGGCGGGTTCCTCCTCTGAATTCCATATACCTATTGAATAGTGTCCGGCTTCTGGTGAATGTTGTGCTCCTTGGCTTCTGCGCCCAATAATGGCCATCTTCCACGTGTCAAACGAATGCGAAAAGCCAGGGTGTTTTTTCATTTACCCCCCTAGCTGCGCAAATGAGCTGCCTATAAAAGACACGGCGATTTAGATCCGAATCACACCATCTTCCCTTCGCGAGCATTCATCAGAGCGCATTCGACAAAGATCCATTCCATCATGGCCAGTCGACGCAGCTCCTCCTCTCGCCCCCCAGCCCTCATCCTGGATATTGGGAGAGATGCTCCGTCCCGCACAGCGAGCTAGTGGCGCTCCAAGCCAAGGGGTTTCTCCCCCCAGCCTACATGGTCTCGGTTCGAGCCGGGCTTGCAACTATAATGGTGGAGAGCAAGCGGAGAGCGTCCCCAATCCCTCCAAAGGAGAGCGGGTATGCCTTGTCCCTTATTTGATAAGAGGGCTCGGATTTGCAATTCATCCGTTTCTCCAGGGGCTCCTGGAGTTCTATGGCCTCCAGTTGCACAACCTTACGCCTGCCTCCATATTGCATATTGCGGGCTTCGTAGCCCTTTGCGAGCTGTTTTTGGGCATCGAGTTTCATTTCGCGCTGTGGAAGAAACTGTTCTGCCTTGTGCCCCGTTCTCAGGAGGGGTCGATATATCAAGTGGGCGGAGCCGAACTATGGCGCATCGCCGGGACCGGATATCTATCCAGAACCCCAAAGAAGGCGTCCGAAGACTGGCCTTCAGAATGGTTTTATATAGAAGATGTCCCCCTGCCGGACCCTGTTCGGATCGGCCTCCCTGAGTTCGATAATGCTCCTTTGAAGAAGCGCCTAAGCTAGCGTCCATGGATCCCTCAGAAGGAAAATGACAAGGACGTCCTTTACCTGATGAGCCGGATAAGGTTGTTAGCTCATTCCGGACTGACCATGATCGAGGTCATGGCCACATGCATTATGCGGGGGGTGCAGCCACTTCAGTATAGAGGTCACCCTATGCGGGATTTCAACGGGGAGGATGATGCCACCCGGTGCGGCCGTAAGGGGCCGGAATCGGTTGCCGCTCTAATAAAGATCTTGTCCGCTTTGTACAAGGGAGAAGAGGAGGAATTCCTCAGCGTCAACCCACGGGGCGGATTTTCTATGTACAATCCTCCAAGTTGGGTAAGCAGACACTTTCACTCGCCCATCCCTTTCATATTCCCATAGTTAAGTATTCAGTCTAGCAATTTCAATGCAGGAGCTAGGCCAGGCTATAAAGGAGATAAACAGCCCTCCTCCACAACCCAAGGACCCGGAACGGTCCTTCGACCCGGACTCCCAAGAGGACCCGGACTTATCTGTGGAGCTGATCGATGGGGTGTTTCATCAATTGAGCAAGGACAACACATTAGTGTCCATTACGGCCGATTATCCCAGACTACTTTCAGCCTCACAAGTAACCGAGACCGAAGTCCCAGTACTTTTAAGATGATCCATCCATGCTTATTTTTTATCACTGTATACCAATGGCATTTTTGCAGGGGAAGTCCTTGAGGCGGAGGGCCGAGCCTGCCGTGGCTAGCCAACAAGGGGCAGCAAGGCCCTGCAGGCTAAAAAGAAGTGCGGTCCGGATTGAGACGCCGGTGCAACGGTATGGTGTGCCGTTTTATTCCAAGGTTTTATTCCCTCAAGGCATACTAACGCTCGTGCTCTCTTTAGGAAAAAGAGTGCTCGCCAGACTATATCCGGAGAGGTTGCCAATCGCGCCTCCACCAGCCAGGCTCCAAGGCCGGGTCCGAAAGCGGAGGCGAACACGAGGCGCGCACCGGACACTCCTCCGATAGAGGATGCGGACGGGCTGTCTGCCACCAATTCCGAGGTGGAGAGTGCCATGAACCACAGGCGTCGCCGGACAGTTCTTCGTGACGCTTGTTTCTCCCAAGAGGCATTGGATGCCTTCAATATGGGAGATGCGTACCTCCATGCCGCTCAAAATGGTCTAGCCAGAGCCACAGAGCAGTTTGTAAAAGACATACGGGTGAGAAAATTTGATGGTTATATATGTCAGTAGCCCCCGAGACTTGAAATAGTTAGAATAACTGATTTAAGGATCATTTGTTATGCAGGATCTTATAGAAAAGAATACCCAACTGTCCCAGGAGCTGGAAGAGTGCAAAGCCCAACTTGAGGCTGCACTAGCCGCGGCAGGGGAGGCCAAGGAGACCCCCTCCGGTAATATATGCTTCGAAAGGTAAGTATGTTGTGAAGTGCGGCATGTGTGCAAATCTGACAATAACATTGCAGATGGCGCCGGAGTGGATCCGGATAAGCAACAACTCTTGCGCCGGTTAAAGGCCGGCGAGAGTGTTCTTACGAGGGTGAGGGAAGAGAAGAATAATCTCCAAGATGCCAACACCCAACTGGGCGAGGAACTAAAGGATGTTCGTGCTCAGCTGTCGGATCCGTGAAGCAGAATCGGCGGCTTCGACACGGCATTTGTAGTAAGTGCTTGAACGAACTTCAAAAAAGAGTTCGGCGAGGAAGTCGATTGACAGAGTTATGTCTATAGGTGTGCTGACAGGTCGGCCTGTAGAGGAAATGCCTGGTTCTACGGGTAACCTTCTTCCCGAGCTCTCACAACTGCACGAACGAGTTCGACAAGTAATGCAAGGCGTCGCCCATGCCTTGTGGCCATCCGTCTGCATGCCCGAAGGCCTTGGAGAGCTTGTAGAGAAGCTGAAGGGAGCGCGGCGGCGCTTCCGATTATGGAAGATATCGGCCTGCCGTCAAGGCGCTAGGGAGGCCTGGGCCATGGTGAAGACGCGGTACACGAATGCTGACCCAAACCACATGGCCGTGGTCGGACCTGTGGGGCCCGATGGGAAGGAGATCCCTGTGAGTTTAGTGTACGGCCAGGTAGAGTTGGCCGCCAAATATTCCCAACAGGACTGTAAACTAGACAACCCGTTGGATGGTATTGAAGAGGAATATACCCAGTCAAATTGACTATGTAATTTAAGATGACATGTAAAATGCCTTCTAGCCGGATTGTAGATCGTTTGTCATGGTGGACCTTTTCACTTCAACCTCGGGACCCGATAGTCCGGAGTGTGTCCAAATACCCTCTCGGTTATGTAAGAACCAGGGCATGCGTGGACACCAGGCGTAGGGGTCTTTAGTGCTTGAACAGACAAGTGCCCAACTAGTTATGTTGTATTACATGGTTAGTAAGAAACATCTTCCAGGGAGAATAGTTCCGTTAGGGGTTCCTTTCCCTGGGAGGCATGCCCTAAAGTGCATGTCCGGACTGCGAAAAAAGCAGAAAAGCATCTGGGGGCGGATAAATAAACAAGTGAGAAATCATCTTTGGTTCACCAACTGAATATTCCCTTAAGAATGCTAGCTTTCGGCTTCTCCTAGTCTGAGGTACACATCCGGCTGACCCGGAATGTAAGAATCACAGAGGTGCTCCCTTTACCGCCTTGCCGAACAATCGGGAACGTAGGGGTAAGCACAGGAGCCAGGCAACCCAGCTTGGCCAAAACTTAAGTCATATCGATGCATATAATGGTGAATAAAAGGTACATGCGGAAGTGTGACACATGTGTTGGGCATGAGGCCCGTATAAACAAGCTTCTGTTAAAGAAGCCCCCAGGTATAATGAGCGCGGATAGCGCGTCAATTGTGTGCGAACAAGGCGCGAACGAGCCCTTAAAGGCTGTAAGAGAAAGGGAGGGAGAAGGAGAGAAATATAAGACAGCTAATGTGTAAAAAAATAGATAGAGGAAGGAGACAAACACAGAGTCCGGCGCTAGGCATAGAATCATCGGAGGCGGGCTGCGTTCCATGGGTTCGGCTCGAGTCGGTTATCCGATGCATCTCGCAGACGGTACGCTCCACCAGTCAGGACTTGGTCAATAATGAAGGGACCTTCCCATTTGCGCTTGAGTTTGTCCTTTTTCTTATCCGGCAGGCGTAGAACTAACTCGCCAACATTGTAAGTTTTGGCCCGTACTTCTCTGCTTTGATATCTTCGAGCCTGCTGTTGATAGAATGCGGAACAGGCTTTTGCCACGTCACGCTCCTCCTCCAAGGCATCCAAACTGTCCTGTTGATCGAGTTTGGCTTCTCTTTCTTCGTACATGCGCACGCGGGGTGATTCATGAATTATGTCGCAGGGCAGAACTGCCTCTGCGCCGTATACCATAAAGAATGGTGTGAATCCGGTGGTGCGATTCGGCGTGGTCTGCAGCCCCCAGAGTATGGAGTCGAGCTCCTCTACCCAGTGCGTGTTAGATTCCTTGAGGGACCGCACTAATCTGGGTTTGATGCCACTCATGATTTGACCATTTGCTCGCTCGACTTGACCATTAGTTTGTGGGTGATAGACTGAAGCGTAGTTGAGCTTGATGCCCATGTTTTTGCACCAGAGTTTGACCACGTCGACCATAAAGTTCGTGCCGTTATCAGTGATCATGCTGTGGGGGATACCGTAATGGTGTATGACCCCTGAGATGAAGTCTATCACCGGTCCGGATTCGACCGTCTTAACAGGCTTGGCCTCTATCCATTTGGTGAATTTATCCACCATGACCAGTAGGTATTTTTGCTTGTGGGTTCCTCCTTTAAGGGGTCCAACCATGTCAAGCCCCCAGACCGTGAAGGGCCAGGTGATGGGTATAGTTTGGAGGGCGGTGGGTGGCATATGACTTTGGTTAGCAAAGAGCTGGCAACCGACGCATCATTGGACTAAGTCCTGAGCATCTGCCTGGGCCGTCAGCCAATAAAATCCTGTACGGAAGGCCTTGCTTATAAGGGCCCGGGCTGCGGTGTGGTGCCCGCCGAGTCCGACATGAATTTCAGCCAGAAGATTCCGCCCTTCCTCTACGGAGATACACCTTTGAAGGACTCTGGTGGTGCTTTTCTTATAAAGCTCTCCCTCATGGACTTTATAGGCTTTAGATCGCCGCACTATGTAGCGTGCCTCGTTTTGGTCCTTGGGAAGTTCCTGCCTGGTCAGGTAGGCTAGGAATGGTTCTGTCCACGGGGCAATGATTGCCATTATTACGTGGGCTGAGGATGTTACTTCGTTGGCAGAGCCTCCTGTTGTGTCAGAATGTTCGGTGTCGGGCAGGGCGGTTGGGTCCGGGCTGTTATTTCCGGATTCCCCTTCCCATAATACGGATGGCTTGAATATCCTCTCCAAGAAAATGTTGGGGGGGGGGGGGGGGACTGCATCGCGCTTTGCGCCAATGCGTGCCAAGACATCTGCTGTCTGATTGTTTTCCCGGGCTATATGGTGAAATTCGAGCCCCTCGAACCGAGCTGATATTTTTAGGACGGCGTTGCGATAAGCTGCCATTTTCGGATCCTTGGCATCAAAGTCTCCATTTATTTGGGATATCGCGAGGTTCGAATCCCCACGCACCCCTAGGCATTGGTTCCTCATTGAGACTATCATCCGGAGACCATGCAGAAGGGCCTCGTAATCGGCTGCGTTGTTGGAGTCCGTATACATTATCTAGAGTACGTAGGGAACTCTATCTCCTGTTGGGGACGTCAGAACGACGCCAGCCCCCAGACCAGCTAACATTTTGGAGCCGTCGAAGTGCATGATCCAGTTGGAATATGTGTCGTACTCTTTAAGGAGTTCGGCTTTAGTCCATTTGGCGACGAAGTCGGCCAAAACTTGTGACTTAATAGCTCGCCGTGGCTTATAGGTTATGTCGAACGGGAGGATCTCAATGGCCCATTTGGCAATCCGGCCTGTCGCATCGCGGTTGTTTATAATATCGTTAAGAGGTACTTCGGAGGCTACTGTTATCGAACACTCCTGAAAGTAGTGTCGCAGCTTCCGGGATGCCATAAACACCGCATATGCTATCTTTTGATAATGCGGGTACTGTGACTTACATGGAGTGAGGACAGTGCACACGTAGTAAATTGGTTTTTGAAGGGGGAATTTGTGTCTGTCCATTTCTCATTTGACGATGAGCACTGCGCTTACAACTTGATAAGTTGCCGCAATGTATAATAGCATTGGTTCGCCTATGTTAGGCGCGGCCAGGACCGGGTTTGTTGCCAATATGGCTTTTATTTCTTCGAGTCCGGCCGTGGCGGCATCCGTCCACTCGAAGTGTTCGGTGCACCGGAGGAGGTGATAAAGGGGTAATGCCCTTTCTCCCAAGCGGGAAATAAAGTGGCTTAGAGCCGCCACGCAGCCAGTCAATTTTTGTATTTGTTTGAGGTCCTTTGGAATATCCAATTGTGGCAGAGCTCGGATCTTGGTTGGGTTTGCTTCAATTCCTCTACCGGATACAATGAAGCCCAAGAGCTTTCCGGCTGGTACGCCGAAAATGCATTTTTCCGGGTTAAGCTTGATGTCATATGTTCGGAGGTTATCGAATGTGAGCCTCGAGTCGTCTACTAGAGTTTCAACATGCTTGGTTTTGACGACCATGTCATCCACGTATGCTTCCACTATTTTGCTGATCAAGTTTGCCACACATGTCTGAATCATGCACTGATTGCTTGCGCCGGCGTTTTTGAGCCCGAAGGGCATTGTGGTGAAGCAGAATCGGCCGTATGGGATGATGAATGCCGTTGCAGCTTGGTCTGGCTCTGCCATCTTAGTTTGATGGTAGTCGGAGTATGCGTCAAGGAAACACAATGAATCGTGTCCTGCGGTAGCGTCGATAATTTGATCGATGCGGGGGAGGGGGAAGGGATCCTTTGGGCAAGCCTTGTTGAGGTCCTTGAAATCGACGCATAGGCGCCAGGATTTGTCCTTCTTTGGTACCATCACCAGGTTTGCTAGCCAGTCCGGATGTTTTATATCTCTGATGAATCCGGCCTCCAATAGTTTGGCTAGCTCCTCTCCCATGGCTTGTCTCTTAGGTTCGGAGAAAAGCCGAAGAGCCTGCTTGATAGGCTTGAATCCTTTTAGGATGTTTAGGCTGTGCTCGGCCAGCCTGCGTGGGATTCCTGGCATGTATGAAGGGTGCCAGGCAAAAATGTCCCAATTTTCGCGTAGGAATTCCCGTAGTGCAGCGTCTACATCAGGGTTTAATTGCGCCCCGATGGAGGCCGTTTTAGTAGGGTCTGTTGGATGGACTTGGAATTTGACTATTTCGTCCGCCGGTTTAAAGGAGGTGGACTTGGATCTTTTATCGAGTATCACGTCGTCCCTGTTCATCGTGGAGCCCAGCGCAGTCAGTTCCTCGGCCGCTAGGGCTTCGGATAGTGCCTCAAGGGCCAGTGCAGCTGTCTTATTTTCAGTGCGGAGTGCTATGTCCGGGTCACTAGCAAGAGTGATGATTCCGTTGGGTCTGGGCATTTTGAGCTTCATGTACCCGTAATGGGGTATAGCTTGAAAAATTGTGAATGCCTCTTGCCCTAATAGAGTGTGGTATCCGCTGCTGAACGGGGCCACTTGAAACGTGACCTCCTCGGACCTGTAATTATCCGGCGTGCCGAACACCACATCCAGTGTGATTTTCCCTGTACAACACGCTTCCCGACCGGGGATTATTCCTCTAAAGGTTGTGTTGCTTCGCTCAATGCGGCTCCAGTCTATTTCCATTTTTCGAAGGGTTTCCTCATAAATGAGGTTCAATCCGCTGCCACCGTCCATGAGTACCTTGGTAAGGCAAAAGTCGTCCACTATTGGACTGAGGACCAATGCGGCTGGTGCTCGGGCTGTTCGGATTTAGGTTCATCACTGGCATTAAAGGTAATAGTTGTGTCACTCCATGGGTTTATTGTTGCTACTTGGTAGACTTCGGCAAGGCTGCAGAGTGTTCGTTTCCGCATATTATTTGATGCGAAAGTCTCGAAGACTATTAATACCGTACTGGTATCCCTGGGCTGGTGCTTTGTGAATTCTGGAGTTAGAAGCTCCTCGCCACTTCTGGCCACCTGCCGGAGTATCCAACATGCTCTAAGGCTATGAGTTGGTGTGGCGCCCTTTGTACTATGAATTTTACAGGGTCCATTGAGCCATCCCTCCAGTACGGTTCCATGCCCTATAGAGGTTTTTTGCTTTTTGGTGTTTAACCCCGATGCCTGGCATTAATGCACCCTTTTATTTCGGACTAGGGTTGTATTCAGGGCCGGATTGTCCCAAAATTTTATTTCGGTTTTCCAGGCGCTTTCCATCGCACAGTACTTCCGTACTATGGATGCCAAGTCGGCGAAGCGTGTAATTTCACGATGACTTATGGTGTTGAGGATTCCGTTGTCCGTGCAAATATTGCAGAAGAATGAAATTGCATCCTCCTCGCGGCAGTCCTCTATCCTGTTCATAACCAGGAGGAATCTGGCCCAGTAATGGTGTACTGTTTCTGCGGGCTCTTGCCGAATTTGGGATAGATCCCTTATATTTGGGTGGGCGGGTGGAATTAAATCCGGAACCTCGCCCAATCTGAGACTAAGTGGCCAAGGAGTTTCCGAACTCGGAAGCTTGGGTTCTTGGATGTTGTCCAATGAATCTAGCCCGCTGCATGACTTTAGGTTCAGGGCTTGAGCAACGTCCTCCCCTCCACGGATATCCGGCTTGGAGGGATCGGGAATCCGGACATAACTAGTCCTTAAGATAGATGAAGGCTTGCCGCATTGTTCCTCCACCACTACGACGTGGTGGGTGACCTGGGGAGAGATAATCTCTCTCGGATCGGGTTTAGGCCCAATCTGATCATAGTCTGTAGTGACTCCCAGGGCGGCAATGCGATCCAAGAGCTCGTTTAAGGAAGAGAGCTCCAACGGATCTAATTGCTCGGCGAGTTCCGAGTTGACGTGGAGATTGTTTTCGATGACCCGAGAACTCATTGTCGGCGCGGCGGCCGAACGAGCGGTCATAAGAAAACCACCTAGCCGGAGAGTTTGGCTAATAGCCAAAGCTCCTTTAGCAACAGCGCCGTCTTTAAAGACGGGATGAGGCATCCTTCCTGATGGCGACGGCACAGCAGAACTCTCAATGAAAGCACCAATGTCGGTGTCAAAACCGGTGGATTTCGGGTAGGGGGTCCCGAACTGTGCGTCTAGGCGGATGGTAACAGGAGACAAGGGACACGATGTTTTTACCCTGGTTCGGGCCCTCTTGATGGAGGTAAAACCCTACTCCTGCTTGATTAATATTGATGATATGGGTAGTACAAGAGTAGACCTACCACGAGATCAGAGAGGCTAAACCCTAGAAGCTAGCCTATGGTATGATTGTTGTTCGTCCTACGGACTAAAACCCTCCGGTTTATATAGACACTAGAGAGGGCTAGGGTTACACAGAGTCGGTTACCATGGGAGCATATCCGTATCGCCAAGCTTGCATTCCACACCAAGGAAAGTCCCATCCGGACACGGTACGAAGTCTTCAATCTTGTATCTTCATAGTCTAGGAGTCCGGCAACAGGTTATAGTCCGGCTATTCGGACACCCCCTAATTCGGGACTCCCTCAGTGGCTATGAGCATCTTGGACAAGACCGCCGACAATGCGGTGTTACGTTCTCAAAGAGCAAAGAAGCCCGACCTTGCCTTGAAGGCCAAGGTTAGTGTGGAAGAATAGGATGATGAGGAAGAAGTTGAGAGCAACCCCGAAGATACTAAGTATGATTGTAATGAACACATGGCTCTTGCTTCAAGGCAATTTTGGAGCAAGAAGAACTCAAGGCCAAGCTTCAACAAGAATAACTCAAGTAGCTTCAAGGGCAAGCAACATGTGAGAACATGTTACAATTGTGGCAATGTGAGCCATTTTGTTGCGGAATGCCCTTATGAGAAGAGGGAAGACAATGGTGGCAAGCTCATCCGAAAAGACAAAGCCAAGTCTTTCCCCAACAAGAACAACTTCACCAAGAAGACTCCAACTAGAGGGTTGATGGTTCAAGAAGAATACCATGAGAATGATGAAGATAGTGAAGCCATGGCCATGGCCTCCGTTGCCATTGCCACAACTCCACGGGTGTCCCTCTTCGACTCACCCAACGAGAACATCACCGCCAAGTGCCTCATGGCTAAAGCCACCAACAAGGTAACCCCCAACATCAAAACTACCATCATTACTAATCCCTCCTTGACGGATTGCATTGATGAAAGTGAGGGGTCTAATGAGGAAGTAAATGAATTTGATTCTTTTATGAGTAAGCTCAAGGGCAAATCCAAGAAGCACTTCGTTGCTCTCTTGTAACAACTTGGTGAAGCCAATGACATGATCGAGGCTCATGAAGAAACCATATCTAAGATGGAAGGTCATAGTCGTGACTATGCCGATGAGATATCGGATCTCTCTAATGCTCTTGAGGAAGAGTGTGTGCATCGTTTGGCTCTTGAGGAGTCACACAACGATGACCATGCCAAATTAAAGAAAGATCTTGATCATGCTCTTGTTGTAACTCGTGTGCTAAATTCTGAGAAGGCTAAACTTGGGGTTGACCATGCTAGACTCAAGGAGGAGTTTGATATACTCAACAAGGCTCACAAGGTCTTGAAGGGTGCTCATGCTAGCCTGAAGGAGTCTCATGATCAACTCCAAGTGAAGCTAACCAAGGAGAAAGCCACCTTTCCTCATATGGTATTAATTGATAATGCAAATGCTACTAACCCATGTTGTGAGCATGTGCATCTTGTGGAGGAGAATGCCAAGTTGAAAGAATAACTTGAGAGAGGCCTTGTGACGTGCATACAAGGTGAGAAGAACCTCAATGACCTTTTGAGCAATCAAAAGGAAGTTGTGGCCAAAGAGGGAGTTGGGTTTGCACCCAATTCCAAGAACAACAAGAAGAATGACAAGACCAAACGACCTCCCCCTCTCAAGCAAACGTTTGTGAAGCAGGGAGAGGGTCCTCCAAAGGAGAAGAAGAACAATGTGAAGGGTGGTAATGTCAAAAAGGGCAATGCCACCCCTTCCAACAAACCCGACGACTTTAGCCCTTCTTACGTGTTGTGCCGTGCTAGTGATGGGCATGTTTATGCTAAATTTGTTGGTTCTCCTCATGAGTACATTGAATGGTCTATTTGGGTTCCTAAGATCCTTGTTACTAACATCAAAGGACCCATTACAAAATGGGTACCTAAAACCAAGCATTGATCTCTTGTAGGTGTTTGCTTCCGGTGGGGGATCATGGTTGCTCGATAGTGGAGCCAAAAATCTTATGACCGGAAGCAAGGACTTGGTGGTGGACGTGCACAAGATCCCTTCTATTCCCACCAACGTCGAGTGGGGTGGTGCCTCGTCCTCTAAGGTATTGGCTCTTGGCAAGGTTGTCATTTCTCATGATCTCACGATCGAGAAAGTCATACTTGTTGAGTCCCTTGCATACAATCTACTTTCCGTTCGTCAACTTGCACTCATGGGCTTTGCCACATTCTTTGATATTGATACCGTGGCTCTCTTGTGGAGCAAGACTCTTAAAGTAGCCTTTGTTGGGCATGTTGAGAATGGTCTTCATGTGATTAACTTTTCGGAGCGACCCACTAAGACCGCGACATGCCTAATGGCTAAAGTTGATGTGGGATGGCTTTGGCATCGCCATTTAGCCCATGTCAATATGAGATCTTTGCAAAGTCTTCCCAAGGGGGACCATGTCCGTGGACTAACAAATGTTAGTTTTGCCAAAGATCGTGCTTGCTGTGCTTGTATTGAAGGAAAGCTACATGAGAAGGCTCACCCTCCCACGACTATCATCTACTTGAAGATACCCTTTGATCTCTTTAACATGGATCACTTTGGGCCTCCATCCTTTGATAGTCTTGGGGGTAGAAAGTATTGCTTGGTGATTGTGGATGATTATTCAAGATACACTTGGGTATGTTTCTTCAAGAGGAAGAGTGAGACTCAACAAACCGTCATCGACTTTGCAAATGAAACACAACGTCAACATGATGCAAAGATCTTGACAATAAGGAGTGTCAACGGCACCGAGTTCAAGAACTATACCTTGGATGAGTTTCCTAGTGATGAGGGGATCAAGCATCAATATTCTGCACCATACACCCCTCAAAAAAATGGTGTCGCGGAGAGGAAGAACCAGACGTTGATGGATGCGGCAAGGACCATGATGGCGGAATTCAAGTCTCCATACAACTTTTGGGCCGAAGCCATCAACACAGCATGTCATGCATCCAATCGACTCTATCTCTGCAAAGGCTTGAACAAGACTCCGTATGAAATACTTACCGGTAACAAGCCCAACCTCAAGTACTTCCGGGTGTTCGGCTGTAAGTGTTTCATTCTCAAGAAAGGTGTTTGTTTGTCTAAATTTGAGGCTAGAGCTCATGAGGGCATATTTGTTGGTTATGCTTCAAACTCTCATGCTTACCGTGTCCTCAACAAGTCCACCAAACTCATTGAGGAGACGTGTAACATAGAGTTTGACGGGAATAACGGCTCCCAAGTGGAGCAAAGTGGTACTTGTGATGTAGGTGATGAAATTCCTCCCCAAGCCATAAGAAGAATGGGTGTTAGTCATATCCTACCCATTGAGGAACCCCTTGTGGCCGAAGGAGAAGGACAATGCTCCACCCAAGTGGAGCCATCACCAACCCAAGACCCACTCGCTTCCGAAGAACAAAGTGAAGGCCCTTGTCGATGTCAAAACCGGCGGATCTCGGGTAGGGGTTCCCTAACTGTGCATCTAGGCGGATGGTAATAGGAGACAAGGGACACGATGTTTTCACCCAGGTTCGGGCCCTCTCGATGGAGGTAAAACCCTACTCCTGCTTGATTAATATTGATGATATGGGTAGTACAAGAGTAGATCTACCACGAGATCAAAGAGGCTAAACCCTAGAAGCTAGCCTATGGTATGATTGTTGTTCGTCCTACGGACTAAAACCCTCCAGTTTATATAGACACCGGAGAGGGTTAGGGTTGCACAGAGTCGGTTACAATGGTAGGAGATCTACATATCTGTATCGCCAAGCTTGCCTTCCACGCCAAGGAAAGTCCCATCGGGACTCGGGACGAAGTCTTCAATCTTGTATCTTCATAGTCCAGGAGTCCGGCCAACGGTGATAGTTCGGCTATCCGGACACCCCCTAATCTAGGACTCCCTCAGCAGCCCCTGAACCAGGCTTCAATGATGACGAGTCCAACGCGCATATTGTCTTCGGCATTGCAAGGCGGGTTCCTCTTCCGAATACTTCATAGAAGATTTTGAACATAAGGATAGTGACCGGCTCTGCAAAGTAAGTTCCACATACCACCGTAGAGAGAATAGTCTTTACACAAATTCAATCTGCTGCTGTATTCCGCAGCGTGACGTCACACCACGGCCAAGCCTTTATTGGAATCGTTTTTACTGTCCCACCTCAGCGTGTTTAGCGAGGCGGTTTCTTTGGCATGTCTTGTCAAAGCAGAGATTGTGTCCCCTTATTATAGGATTCTCATTAATACGGGTGTGGGTAACCCAGCCGTGCCCGTTGGCGCGCCTCCTCTATCGAAGGCGAGTCCCGAACGGTCACGGGGAGGGCTCTTGGTATTCAACCTCTTTATAACGAGACCAAGGCCCGCTCCTTTCTTTCAATCTCAATCGAATCCGCCCCTTGCCTCGAGTTCCAACACCCAAAGCTCTAGATTCAGGCGCTTCGGACCTCTGAGGATGTCTGGCTCTGACCTACAAGGCCAGTGGATGCCTTCCTCCGTCACGGAAGAAGACGTGCTAAAGCTGAGAGACGCCTGGTATCTAACCGGCAAAATTTCACATAGGCTGCCTGCCCAAGGGCAAGTTATTCCCACTCCCAAGCCTGGTGAGAGCGTGGTGTTCGTGTCTCACTTCCTTCGAGGGTTAGGCTTCCCGACGGACCCCTTCGTGAGGGGGATCATGTTTTATTATGGGCTGGAATTTCATAACTTGGATCCGGAGTCCATCCTCCACATCTCATCGTTCATTGTCGTATGTGAAGCCTTCCTCCGCATTACCCCTCACTTCAGGTTGTGGCTCAAAACCTTCAAAGTGGAACCGAAGATGATGAAGGGGCAGCAGGCAGAGTGCGGAGGGGCTGTTATAAGCAAGAATGTTGACGCTCCATGGCCCGAGGGCTCTTTTCAAGAGGAGCTCAGTCTGTGGCAACAAGAGTGGTTTTATATCACCGCTCCCAGGGGCACCAAATGGGTGGTGCCACCTGCCTTTCGCTCGGGTCCTCCACCGCGGCTGGCGTCATGGGTCAATAAAGGGCTCGACTGGGGGCCGTCCAAGGACGTGCCCTTGTTGCAGGGCCGTATTAGAGACCTCCTAGAGAGAGAGATCAATCAGGTCGTAGCAGCGCAGGTCATGCTAATTCGTCGAACCCTACCCTGCAAACGTCGCCCCCTCCGCCTGTGGGAGTTCAATCTGGAGGGACCACGAGCTCTCAAACATTTTATGGGCGTAACGCCCGTGGAGATGTACCAACTGTTCTTCGGATCACAAGCAATGTGTCCGGACTTGACCGAGGACGTAGGTCTGAGCTGCAATCGCCCGGATACTCAAGTAAGTAGTCCTGTACCCGGACATGCTATCTGTATATCTATCATAAACTTGCCTTTAAAAGAGCTGTCCCTTGAACCTGAGTGGATAGCGAAAGCCAAACTGATCCGGTGTCCGGCCCCCCTCCCTGAGACCACGCCAGATCCTGTGTTAACCAGGATGCTAGAGGTTGCGCCTTTTGAAGAAGGCGAAGGGGGGGGGGGGAACAAGGGAGCTACTGCCTCCGCGAAGGTGTTTATCAAGAAAGGAGGGATCGAGAATCCCTCCCTCCCAGGGGAGAAGAGGACCGCTTCTGAAGATCCGGAGACCAAGGCCTCGAAGCGTGGGAAGAAATCCTCGCCAGAGGGTCCTGCGCTGAGAGATGCCCCGGCCGCACTATTTCCCCAAGGAGATCAGCCCTCCAGCAAGTCGTAAGTAAAGAGGGGCGTTTTCTTAAAATGAGAGACATCCCTGTCTTATTTCTGAAGATAACCGAAAGTTTTCCTTGTAGTTCGGATCTCAGTCCTTCTCAGCAGAGCTCGTCTTCAGGGGATGTCGATCCGGAGATGATGGAGAGTGAAATGCCTCCGCCTGCCGTACCGTCATGCGAGGCGGACGACCCTGAGGTGTCGTCACGGAGGGCTTCTCCGAATCCGGCAGGGCTCGAAGGCAGTCGTATGTCCCCTCAAAGCCCTCCACGTCCGGCCTTCGAAAAATGCCATCGGACGAGTCCGGCATCGACTGATGTACGGTCGGAGGAGCTGAAAGATCTGCTCGGGCGAGCGTCTATCTCGGAAGATCACCGTGCGCTAATGGGTACGGTGATTGAAAGGATTTCATCTGCTGAAAGCGGATTGCATGAAGCCATCAGAAGTTTACTGATGGGTTTTGAGGTATGCAAAATGATGTACCTTCTGACAGTTTGGCATATAGAATGCGCCCTGTATAGATAGTAGCCCCTGAGACTCGGTGCGTTGTCAAAAATGACAGCACGCCAAGGATCATAATCCCAGGTATAATGTGCGCTCTTCCTATGTAGGTGGCGAAGCGTCCGGTGGCAAGCCGGACTGATGAATTTGCCGAACTAAAGCGGCAGCTTGACGTGGCGGATTCTGACATCGCGCTTGTCAATAAGCGGCTTGACGAGTCACAAGGTATGCAGCTTCTCCGCGGACACTCGGTAAGGTAGCTTAATGTCTGTGCCTTACAACATGTATGCTTGACGTAGATGGTGCCGCTGCCATGGAGAACCTTCGGGCGGAACTCGCCTGAGCCAAGGAGCAAGCCCGAAAAAGTGATGCGGCTGCCTTAAAAACGACCGAAGAGCTGAGAGCCGAACAGGCTGCTCACTGCCGAAGCAAGAAATAAATGGCCGAGATGGCCGTAAAGTTGGAGAATGCTACTGACCGTTGCGAGCTTCTTGAAAAAGAAGGTCGAGCGGAACAAGAGGACCTGAAAAAGGCCGCTACTGAGGCCAAGGATGCTCGCTCTGCGATGAGAGCTATGAAAGAGGAGCTACGTCAGGCCGAAGATATTGCGGCTGGAAAGCCTTTTCTGCTGCGGAGGAAATTCATGGATCCTAGGTATGCTCAGTTGGGCCAGCTGTGGGGTGCGGAGGATGTTATCTGGACTTGGCGGCGAGTGCCGCAGAAGCAGCCGAACACTTCTGAGGCCAAAAGGATCACGGAATGGAAGAGCTTTTTTGGTTGCAGTTCCATAGTCCAGAGCGTCCGCTTCCATTGACCGATCGTTTGGCCGAATGGGCTGAGCTGAATAGGTTGTCCGGACTTGCCATGAAGGATGTCGTGACTCAGTTGTGGCCGAAGAGGCCTGAGCCGAAGAGTTATTTTGGCTTGTTGCAGCAGTTTCTTGGTGCGGTGCCGCATATTAGTGCAATGAAGCGGACAACATGCATAGAGGGTGCACGGATGGCTCTTGCCCGTGTCAAGACATACTGGGCGGAGATGAAGGCCACCGACGTTGCATCCCAGGATTTGGACAGAAGCCGAGTACCTGCCGAGCACTATTTTGAGGAAGTCCTGCGGGGTGCTCGTTTAATAGAGACGCAATGCTCGAAGGATATTATGTTCAGATGACATGTATGATTTGTGAAACAATATAATATAAGGGCTTTTTATACTTGTGCGTTGAAGTATTAAAATACCTCCTGTGCGGCCGTTAATGTATATGCGTATATAGCCTGAAAGATGGCAGTCTTCGGCTTCAGCCCCCACGCACATAGTGCGGGGGTGTTTGCAAAAAAGGCGCATTTTCACACTTAATCCAACGTCTTGGTCATGTGAAGGAGGCGATAGCGTAGCAAACTAGGCAACCGGACTATAATGCTTTATCACTTTCACTTAGCCATAGGAGTTCGATGGTGGGGCTACTATATAGCCCCTAGGGGCACCGTGCTCTCCCGAATTCGGGGCGCATATGTCCCTGACCGGGAAACGGTCCTTCGTTAATGCGGAGGAATTAAAAACATTCCGTTGGGTAATCGAGTGGTTGACCAGTCTCACGCTATATCATGACAGTCAGTTTTCGGCTTTCTCTACTGAGGTGCTCACCAGGCCGAACCCGGGCACAATCGCAGTAGTTCTCCTGGTGCCGCGTTAGCCGATAGAGCGGAATGTAAGGAAGCAAAACACAGGAGTTGGGAAAACCCAACATTTGACCAAAGACATGATTCGGAGCTGATGCATATAAGGCCTAACTCGAGACGCCGAACACTCCCTAAGGTATTCGGTCTTTATGAAAACGGGCAGAACAATGCCCTAAGCCCCTGGTGTCCAGGTACGCGCAAAAAATTCTGACGCGGCCGATGCCAAAACGCCAGCCTCCTCCTCGGTTATAGCAAGAAACCAGGGGATGTGTATCAATAAGAGACAGTAAAAAAGGTTTACGCAGGGTCTTAATCTGAAAAGAATCCTTGCAACGGGTCCCTACTGCACGTTTGCGCCTGTGTATCCGTTGTGCCGTATCCTGGACGGGTGTAGCACGGTGTTCATCTGTAAAGGAGAAGAACTTAGTTGAAGAGAGATCGTGCGAAAAATGTACTTTATATTAAATAAAAGGAGTACGATTCGAAAAGCGAATAAAATTGAGCTTTATTGTCTCTTGTTGTACATGCATGCAACCCCTTGTACGGGGGTGTGCGGCTAGTAGGCCTTCATATGTTTACACCGGACTCGTCTAGCCATGTCCGGGTCCGAATGACCTATTCAGGTGCTTGGTTTAGCGGAGCCGGATTAGTGTGCGACTGTCCAGACAGTCTCACGTTCTTCCGTGCTCGAGTAACACTTGATATTTCCCTTTAATGAGATGATGCCGCATGGACCGGGCATTTTAAGTGTAAGATATGCATAATGCGGTATTGCGTTAAAGCGGGCGAAAGCTTCACGTCCCAATAGTGCTTGATAACTACTTTTGAATGGGGCGATATGGAAGGTTAACTTTTCGCGGCGGAAGTTGTCAGATGAGCCGAACACAACTTCTAGCAGTAGGGAGCCCGTGCAATGGGCATCTAGGCCTGGCATTACCCCCTTGAAGGAGGTGTTGCTATGGCGAATTTTGGTTGGGTCTATCCCCATTTTGCGGATTGTGTCCTGATATAGCAGGTTTAGATCACTACCGCTGTCCATTAGGACTTCTGTGAATTGGAGTCCGTTGATTATAGGATCTAATATCAGGGCAGTCCATCCTGCGTTCCGGATACGTCCGGAGTAATCCTGATGATCAAAGGTGATTGGTTTTGACAACCAATGTCGGGACTCCGCTGGGATAGGCCGTGTGGCGCGTATTTCTATGGGCGCCGTTCTGATTTTCCCTTTTGTCACTTGAAGTGAGTTTACTGTTTTGACTTCTTGTGGGAAATTCTTTTGTTTTCCGGTGCTCTGCTTGTGGGGTTCGTCATCGTCTTCGCTTGGTGTGTCGAGCCCCTTTTGTTCGGCATTGAGTTTGCCGGACTGCTTGAAGACCCGACAATCTCTGTGGGTATGGTTTGCAGGCTTCCCAGGGGTACTGTGGATTTGGCATATTTTTTCCAAGATTTTGTTTAAGTTGGATAGCTCGTGGCTGTTATCCTTGAGGGGGAGTTTTTTATGATTCTGCCGAGAGCTTTTGAATCCAGCGTTGACTGTCGTGCTCTTCGGGCTGTTTCCCCTTGTTTGGCGCTACTCCTTGTTGCGTCGTGGTTTCCCGTTTCCATCTCTGACTTCGGATGTACTTGGGTCGCTGGTACTACATCTTGCCAGCCAACTATCCTCTCCCGCGCAAAAGCGGGTCATGAGGCTTGTTAGTGCGGCCATTGTTCTTGGCTTTTCCTGGCCAAGGTGCCTGGCGAGCCATTCGTCTCGGACGTTGTGTGTGAAAGCTGCTAAGGCTTCGGCGTTCGGACAGTCGACTATTTGGTTCTTTTTAGTGAGGAACCTGTTCCAGAATTTGCGGGCTGACTCTCTGGGTTGTTGAGTTATGTGACTTAAATCGTCTGCATATGAAGGGCGGACATAAGTCCCTTGAAAGTTTGCCCGAAAAGCATCCTCGAGCTCTTCCCAACTTCCAATGGTATTTTCAGGGAGGCTTTTAAGCCAGTGCCGTGCTGGCCCTTTGAGCTTGAGGGGTAAGTATTTTATGGCGTGGAGATCATCTCCTCTAGCCATGTGTATGTGGAGGATGTAATCCTCAATCCAGACTCCTGGGTCTGTTGTTCCGTCGTATGCCTCTATGTTTACGGGTTTAAATCCCGCTGGGAATTCGTGATCCAGCACCTCATCGGTGAAACATAGGGGGTGTGCAGCTCCCCTATATTTGGGTGTGCCGTGATATCCGGATATTTGGTGTGTTGCATTGCTTAGAAGAGCTTTCTTTCTTGGCTCGTAGATGGACCTAACTGGGCCATCCTTTTGATGCGAATCCTTATGCGGATCGCGTGCCGGCTTGTGTGCGGCGCCGCTTGCCGCTCTATGCTTGTCATGTGGTCGTCTATCCGACCGGGTGGCCTCTTTGTTATTTGATTGCGGGGGCTCTAAGGCCTCCTCATCGAATTCAGGCAGTAGTTTGCGCTTCGGGTAGCTCTTTGTTTGGCGACTGTCGCCGTATTTGTCTGCGGTGTTGAGTACCTTGCTCCATCTGATTCTGAGTGCATCTTTAGCTGTTTTGAGCTTCCGCTTTTGCTTTTTCAAGCTACGCGCAGTGGCGACGAGCCTTTTGTGGAGGTTCTTCTGCTCCAACAACTTGTCCGGTGTGAGATCGTCCGGACTGTTATCTTCGCCGGGGACGGGTTGTTCAATGGCATGTTCGTCGTCCACTGGTTCGACCTGCTCTATGGCTGGGTCTGTATGGCCGCCGTCTTTGTCGAGGCGGGACTTTGTGTGGTGCTTTCGTCGCCGTCTTGATTGCTTTTCGAGGGATTTATCCTTCGTAGCGTCCCATTGTTCCTCGTCGTCACTTCCTTTAGGTGTATCCACCATGTATACATCGTGAGATGGGGTGGCTGTCCAGTACCCTATAGGTGCTGGTTCATGGTTATCTCCTACATCGTCGTCCATATCGTCGATGTCTTCGGAGTCGAAATTGAGCACGTCGTTTAAACTTTTGACAGTGGCTATGAAGTGCGTGGTGGGCGGGTGTTGAATTTCTTCGTCATCCGCATCCCAACCTTCCTGACCATAGTTCGGCCAGGGCTCTCCTGATAAAGAGAGAGACTTTAGTGAATTCAGGATGTCGCCAAGGGGCGAGTGCTGAAAGTTGTCTGCGGCAGTGAACTCCATAACCGGCGCCCAATCGGATTTTATTGGCAGGGGCGCGGGAGGTTCGGAGTCCGGAGAGGAGTCCGGCACCTCGGAGTCACGGGCTTTGCAAAGGACAGGGATGGTGTTCGGCTCAATCGCCGTAGAGATTGTAGCCCCCGAGGCGGTGTCCAGCCACTCGTCCTCGATCGGCAAAGTCGGCTCCGAGCTAAGGGTCGGAGCGGACGCTGGTGCGGCCTTCAGGGCACTGTTCGGTGGCAGAGCTAGATCATACCCATCGAGATAGTGTGGCGCGCTTGGCAGTGGCTCGAATCCGTCGAAGATCAAGTCTTCGCGGATGTCAGCCATGTAGTTCAAACTCCCAAATCTGACCTGATGGCCAGGGGCGTAGCTTTTGATCTGCTCCAGATGGCCAAGTGAATTGGCCCACAGTGCAAAGCCGCCGAATACGAAGATCTGTCCGGGGAGAAAAGTCTCACCCTGGACACCATCGTTGTTGATGATCGAAGTAGCCATCGGGCCTAAAGGTGACGACACAGAGGAACTCTCAATGAAAGCACCAATGTCGGTGTCAAACCGGCGGATCTCGGGTAGGGGTTCCCGAACTGTGCATCTAGGCAGATGGTAACAGGAGACAAGGGACACGATAATTTCACCCAGGTTTGGGCCCTCTCGATGGAGGTAAAACCCTACTCCTGCTTGATTAATATTGATGATATGGGTAGTACAAGAGTAGATCTACCACGAGATCAAAGAGGCTAAACCCTAGAAGCTAGCCTATGGTATGATTGTTGTTCGTCCTACGGACTAAAACCCTCCAGTTTATATAGACACCGGAGAGGGTTAGGGTTGCACAGAGTCGGTTACAATGGTAGGAGATCTACATATCCGTATCGCCAAGCTTGCCTTCCACGCCAAGGAAAGTCCCATCGGGACTCGGGACGAAGTCTTCAATCTTGTATCTTCATAGTCCAGGAGTCCGGCCAACGGTGATAGTTCGGCTATCCAGACACCCCCTAATCCAGGACTCCCTCAGCCCTCAACCTCGTGAACAAGATCAAGGGCAAGATCAATCTCAAGATGGTGGTGAAGCACCAAGTGCTACCCAAGGTCAAGTTCTCCCTTTTGAGCAAGTTCAAGATCAGGAGCAAGCTCAAGATCAAGAACAAGCTCAAGACGGTGCTCAAGATGATCAAGTTACCCCTCCTCTTTTCACATCAGAGGAGGAATTAGAGCGTCGTGCCGCGAAGATCGCTTCAAATCTCACTACCAAAGGTATATGAGGCGCTCGAGGATCCGTATTGGCTCAATGCCATGCATGAAGAACTCAACAACTTCGAGCACAACCAAGTGTGGAAATTAGTGCCAAGGCCAACCTGGAATCATAATGTCATTGGAACCAAGTGGATATTCAAGAACAAGCAAGATGCTCATGGGATCATTGTTTGCAACAAGGCTACTCCCAAGTCGAGGGTATCGACTATGGTGAAACCTTTGCTCCCGTTGCTCGCCTTGAATCTTTTCGTTTGTTGATTGCTTATGCCTCTCATCATAATTTCGAGTTGCAACAAATGGATCTGAAGAGTGCTTTTCTGAATGGTCCCATTAATGAGTTGGTGTATGCCAAACAACCCCCAGGGTTCGAGGATCCCTATTTCCCCGATCATGTGTACCAACTCAACAAGGCGCTCTATGGCCTTAAACAAGCCCCACCTGCGTGGTATGAGCATCTTACTGAGTTGTTACAAGATCGTGGGTTCGAAATTGGGAAAATCGACCTCACTCTTTTTACTAAGAAGGTCATAGGGGAGTTGTTTGTGTGCCAACTATATGTTGATGATATTATCTTTGGTTCCCCTAACAAAGCTTTCAATGATGAATTTGCCGCTCTCATGACCTCAAAGTTCAAGATGTCTATGATGGGACAGTTGATGTTCTTTCTCGGGTTCGAAATCAAGCGAAGAAAAGAAGGAACCTTCATCAACCAAGCCAAATACACTCAAGACATGCTCAAGAGATTCAAGCTAAGTGATGTCAAGCCGACCTCCACTCCAATGCCCGTCAAATGCCAACTTAACATTGATCCCAATGGTAAAGCGGTGGATCAAAAGGTATATCGCTCCCTGATTGGATCCTTGCTTTACCTTTGTGCATCTAGACCATAAATCATGTTGAGTGTGGGAATTTGTGCACGGTTTCGAGCCGCACCTAAGGAAAGCCACTTTGTGGTGGTCAAGCGAATCTTTCGATATTTGGATCATACCCCACACTTTGGCTTATGGTAACCAAGAGGAGTCAGCTTTGATCTTTTAGGCTATATAGATTCAGATTGGGCGGGAGACAAAGTGGATAGGAAGTCCACCTCCGGAGGGTGCCAATTACTTGGTTGCTCTTTAGTGAGTTGGTCTTCCAAGAAGCAAAGTTGTGTATCTCTGTCGTCCACCGAAATGGAGTATGTGGATGCCGGTAGTTGTTGTGCTCAACTTCTATGGATGGGGAAAACTTTGAAGGATTACAGTGTCACTTGTGACGAAGTGCCTCTTTGGTGTGACAATGAAAGTGCCATCAAGATCTCTCTCAACCCGGTACAACACTTCAAGACAAAGCATATTGAGATTCGGTATCACTTCATCCAGGATCACATTAGGCGAGGGGAGATCAAGCTCAAGTATGTCAACACTCATGATAACTTTCAGATATTTTCACGAAGCCCTTGGATGAAGCAAGATTTCACGAATCTCGAGCAATGTGGCCTGAACCTTTGCACACCCCACCTCACTCTTCATGATGTCTTGTATAGGTGTAGGCATGGACATAGGGGGAGTGTTGTTCTCTCAATGAACTCTCCCTCCCCCCATTATGCATAAATTGATCGAGTCTTTCACATTAGCCATTTTTGATGGTACTTGTGCTTCAAAAACGAGTTTTGGTCATGGGCCCAAGGATAATTCTTCGCGGCGCCATACCATTTGCTCAAACATAGGTGGCCTCAGCCACCGCCCTCTCTTCTTCAGAGTTTGTCTGTGTGTTGTTTCTTGTTGCTTGTGCTTCTCTCTTTTGAGTAGGTGTGTTTTGGTGTGGTCATGTTCGGGTTTGGCTTGTCGTGTCTTGTGTGGTCTTTCTGTTTTTCTCTAGTCCAGCATAAGTCATCTTTTCCCTCTTTGTTTCTGCTTTGGGGCGCCTGAGCGGTACAACCGTGTCGGCAGAGCGGTACTACCGCTTATAAGCAGTACTACCGCCCGGCCAACATGGTATTACCGTGGAGTGGTTCACTGGGCGCTTCGTGCTCCAGATCTGCACTAGGGCGGTACTACCACGCCTTGCGCGGTACTACCGCTTGGGGCTAGGCGTGTGGGGTATGTATCGGGCAAGGGGAGTTTCTACTCCCCCATACCCGTTGAGTTTGCCCCATCCCCTCGTCCTCTCCTCTCTCAGGCGACTCCCCAAGCACCGGAGGCTCACCGCCGGGCTGCCGAATTCAGGCCGGCTCCCTCGATTCTTTCCGGTGGGATCCTTCCCCACCCTCTCCTCGTGCCATGAATGCCGATATTGCCCCCGTTCTTCTCTCCCTTGGTTCTCTTTCTTGAATCTAGGTTTAGGGGCTATACTCGTTGCATCCCTCGATTTAGTTGTTGAATCGAGGCTTAGGAAGGACTTGGGAGACTGCTAGACTAGGGTGTTTGTTGATTAGGTGTAGAAATATGATCTTTTGCATCTCCGATAGTACCGGATCTTGCCGCGGTAGGTGTCAGCCCGCTGACAGCCGCTCCAGCGGTACTACCGCTGTACCCTAGCGGTACTACCGCTTATCTGCGGTACTACCGCTCTGGTGCATGGTACTACCGCCCTGAGATGCCATTGCTCCTATTTCTATACCTAATTCTTTTTTTATTTTTCGTCTTTCCTTGGCTTATGCTCTCTTGCTTTTGTTGTCTTTGTGTGCGTGTGCTTTCAAGTGGTAGTAGCTCCGGGCGTCAGGCTCGCCGCAAGAATCCAGACCGTGCAACAGGTTTCGAGCGCTATCGCTCGTCAGATGTTCCAGAGCTTACTGCTGGTGGTGGTGAGGGTGTCTCTTCTGAGCCGCCAAAGCGCAAGGCGAAGGTACCCACATCGAAAACCTCCGCTGGGTGCAAGCCTGCTAATCAGATGTCTGCCATGGAGTTTTGCACCAAGAGGAAGCACAATCCCTATCATGTGGAACAAGAGCCTGCTCTTCAGAGGCATCCGTTCTGGAATAGGTTTCAACAGTCAATCTACCACGATGTCTTGAAGCAAAAGAAGAACTTGTTTGTGAAGGTCAAGTCTATCGATCTCACACACATGGAGAAGGACCTGCCATACTTTGGGAATGCTCTGTAGAGGTGTGAGGAGTTGGACATCAAGAGGATCATTACCTTCAACAAAGACTTTGATGTCGAGCTCGTGGCCCATTTCTTTGCCACCGTTCACTGTGGGCATGATCAGGCTCGTACTCTATCTTGGATGGCCAATGGCCGTCGTTTGTCCGCACCATGGAAGGACTTCATGGTCAGCTTGACGTACAATGATGAGGGTGCCCAGACCCCAGTTGGGTTTCGCCCTCATAAGGAGATTGCCGCTACTCACAAGGAAAATCTTTGGCCCTATTCTACCATGAAGGTGTTTGAGACTGGAAAGGTTACTTATGAGCTCTGGCCCTTCTAGAAATCATGCATCACATCTTCTAGAACTCCCTGTTCCCTTGGATTGCCAACTTGGATCAGGTGCACTCTTACCTTGTTGACATGATTCTGTTCTGTCAAGAACATCAGGGCTCTCAGCAGGTGCTAAATGTATCACATGTGATGTGGTCTGAGCTTCACTCTGTTGTCATGGAGCGCAAGTGCATCATCTATGGGGCCTATCTTATGCAACTTATCGAGGACACTTGGGCAGCCAAGTTTCCAGATGAGGAGCTTGTCACAGATAACATGGTGTCTCATGACACTATCGGGCTGCGTCAGAAGGAGAAGTGGAGTTCATCTACTCTGGCACCTCCAGTGCAGGAGACTGTTCTATATGATGATGAGGAGGAGGATGATGATGGGCTAGAGTATGTGCTCCCATATGAGGAGCCCTCTTGGGCAAAGAAACTCAAGGAGAAGATGAAACGTCTATTCTGCTTTCAGGCCAAGGGGCAGTACAAGGCAAACAAGGAGGCTAAGATCGCTCATCGTCGTGACAAGGCCATTATGAGACACATTGGCCTTGAGGTTGCAGATGGCTCTGAGGAGCGGATCACTAATGAGGAGACTTGGATCGGCTTGCACTGCCCGTGGTCTGACACCGAGGAGGACACCGGAGTTCACGCTTCTCTCTGTGCTGCAAAGGTCTCTGACGAGGAGGAGGAGCATGTCGAGTGATGCCACGGAGATCTACTACCATCTTGTCGCCCCCTTTCCCTTTGGTGTCTTGCTGCCAAACGGGGAGAGTTAGGGATTTGCTTTGGATCTTGTGTTTGCGTGTGCGTGTTCGTGTTCGTTCGTGTCTCGTGTTCATTGTGTTCGTTCGGTTGCGTTCACTTTCTTTCGGTGCCAGACCATATGGTGTAAGACATATGTGAACTAGCCTATCCTATCTACTTTATTGTCAAGTACTCTGTTATCTTGTGAGATACTTCATTTCCAGCACTTATATTATTGCTCTAATGCTTGTCCTTGCTTAGATGTACTTCTAGTTTTTCTCATATGCAAGGATGTTGCCTGTCTACAAAATATAGGGGGAGTTGGATCCTAAAGATGTGCACATGGCCTTTCATGCTAATTTCCTTGGTTCACACCTCTAGGGGGAGCCCGTCTATATTTTGTTGGGAGGGGGTTTGCTTACTTCCCAGTTAATATTTTATACAAATCATGTGTTTTGATCAATCCACCAAAAAGGGGGAGATTGTAAGGGCATAATTATCCCTTAGTAGTTTTGGTGATTGATAACAATACGTTTGCGGACTAATCGTGTGCATTAAGATTTCCAGGTTATCTAATATAAGAGCACTATGCGATTGTTACCCCTCGAGGACTTCACTTTAGACGGATTATTCTCTTTCGTTTCTATTCGATGGAATTGAGTCGTAGGGATAACTGTACTATCAAGAGGGGATCCGTTTCAGAAGAGTATGGGTGGAATCATCACATTCACATTCTCGTTACACCCATGCTTTCTTCCCGCTTCGTTGGAGTTTCCGCATTGTGCAAAACAAGGAGTGCCTTGTGCTAAGCGGTAGTACCGCGGCCAGGGCGGTAGTACCGCCTTATCGGCGGTAGTACCGCTTGTTAGTACCGCTGGTACTACCGCCTCTGCTGTGGTCTCGACTTTTTGTGTTGGGTTTTCGTAAAGGACCATGCAGGGGGCGGTAGTAGGGATGGAAGTAGGGCGCGGTAGTACCACTTCTCGGAGGTAGTACCGCTCCTACTTCCGCTCCACTGCCGCTCAGCTCACTGCCCTCGCCTGTTTTCCAGCGGCTGTAGGAAGTGGCAGAACCGCCTATCGGTGGTAGTACCACCCTAAGGGCGGTAGTACCGCCCTAGTGTGTCTACTTCCTCTCCCTCAGTCCTGGTTGGACTTTTGCCTGCTTGCCACCGCGGTAGTACCACTGTGACAGCGATACTACCGCTCCAGCAACGGTAGTACTGCCCAGATGCGGGCTACGGGCTGCATAACGGTTAGATGTGTCCCCCCACTATAAAAAGGGATCTTCTTCTCCTAGAAGACTTAGCTCTTCCATCCCCAAACTCCATTGTTTCTCCAAGCTCCATATTCACCCGATCTCTCTCCCTAGCCAATCAAACTTGTTCGTTTTCTAGGGATTGGTTGAGAAGGCCCGGATCTACACTTCCACCAAGAGAAATTTTATTCCACCCACTAATCCCTTGCAGATCTTGTTACTCTTGGGTGTTTGAGCAACCTAGATGGTTGAGGTCACCTCGGAGCCATAGTCCATTGTGGTGAAGCTCCGTGGTGTCATTGGGAGCCTCCAATTAAGTTGTGGAGATTGCCCCAACCTTGTTTGTAAAGGTTCGATCGCCGCCTCCAAGGGCGCCAATAGTGGAATCATGGCATCTCGCATTGTGTGAGGGCATGAGGAGAATACGGTGGCCCTAGTGGCTTCTTGGGGAGCATTGTGCCTCCACATCGCTCCAACGGAGACGTACTTCCCCTCAAAGGGAAGGAACTTAGGTAACACATCCTCATCTTCACCGGCTCCACCCTTGGTTATTTCGTACCTTTACTTGTGCAAGATTATATTGTGTTGCATCTCTTGCTTGCTTGTGTGCTTGTTGTTGTTGCATCATAGGTTGCTCACCTAGTTGCATATCTAGACAACCTACTTTGATGCAAAGTTTAAATTGATAAAGATGAGGCTAAAAATTGTTAGTTGCCTATTCAGCCCCCCTCTAGTCAACTATATCGATTCTTTCAGATGGTTATGTTTCCTAGCCATGGACATGAGTTGTCATTTGATAACGGGATCACATCATTAGTTGAATGATGTGATGGACAAGACCCATCCGTTAGCTTAGCATAATGATTTTTTAGTTTTATTCCTACTGCTTTCTTCGTGTCAACTATATATTCCTCCGACTATGAGATTATGCAACTCCTGGACATCGGAGGAATGCCTTTTGTGCTATCAAATGTCACAACATAACTGGGTGATTATAAATATGCTCTACAGGTATCTCCGAAGGTGTTTGTTCGGTTGGCATAGATCAAGATTAGGATTTGTCACTCTGTGTATCGGAGAGGTATCTCTGGGCCCTCTCGGTAATGCACATCATATGAAGCCTTGCAAGAAATGTGACTAATGAGTTAGTTGTGGGATGATGCACTACGGAATGAGTAAAGAGACTTGCCAATAACAAGATTGAACTAGGTATGAATATACCGACGATCGAATCTCGGGAAGTAAAATACCGATGACAAAGGGAATAACTATGTTGACATTGTGGTTCGACCGATAAAGATCTTCGTAGAATATGTGGGAACCAATATGAGCATCCAGGTTTCGCTATTGGTTATTGACCGGAGAGGTCTCTCGGTCATGTCTACATTGTTCTCGAACCCGTAGGGTCCGCACGCTTAACGTTCGATGACGATAGGTATTATATGAGTTATGTGTTTTGGTGACTGAAGGTTGTTCGGAGGCCCGGATGAGATCACGGACATGATGAGGAGTCTCGAAATGGTCGAGAGGTAAAGATTGATATATTGGAAGGTTATATTCGGTCACCGGAATAGTTTTGGAAAGGTTCAGAGATTTTTCGGAGTACCGGGAGTTTACTGGAACCCCGAGGGGATTGTTGGGCCAACATGGGGCATAGGAGAGAGGGGAGGCAGCCCACAAGGGGTGGCCGTGCCCCCTCCCATGGGGAGTCCGAATTGGACTAGGGGAGGGGGCACCCCCCTTTCCTTCTCCTCTTCCCTCTCCCTTCCCCTTTTCCTCCTCTGGAAGAAGGAAAAAAGAGGGGGGGGGGGCGAATCCTACTAGGAGTGGAGTCCCAGTAGGACTCCCCCTCCATGGTGCGCCCCTGGTGGCCGGCCTCCTTCCCTCCTCCTTTATAGACGGGGGAAGGGGGGCACCCCAAATCACATCAATTGTTTAGCCTGTGCGGTGCCCCCTCCACCGTTTAGTCCTCCGGTCATATTGTCATAGTGCTTAGGCGAAGCCCTGCGCGGATCACTTCACCAACACTATCATCACGCCATCGTGCTGATGGAAATCATCGACTCCTTTGTGCCTCTAACGGATTAAGAGTTCGAGGGATGTCTTCAAGCTGAACATGTGCAAAACTCGGAGGCGTCGTACGTTCGATACTTGATCGGTTGATTCGAGAAGATATTCAACTACATCAACCGTGTTAAGTTAGTGCTTTCGCTTTTGGTCTACGAGGGTACGTGGACACACTCTCCCCTCTCGTTGATATGTGTCTCCTAGATAGATCTTGCATGAGCATAGGATTTTTTTTGAAATTGCATGCTACGTTTCCCAACAGTGGCATCCGAGCGAGGTTTATGCGTAGATGATATGAACGAGTAGAACACAAAGAGTTGTGGGCGGTGATCGTCATACTTCTTACCACCAATGTCTTATTTTCATTCGGCGGTATTGTTGGATGAAGCGGCCCGGACCAACCTTACATGACCGCGTTCATGAGACCGGTTCCATCGATAGACATGCAACTAGTTTTGCATAAAGGTGGCTGGCTGGTGTCTGTTTCTCCAACTTTAGTTGAATTGAATTTGACTACGGCCGTTCCTTATGAAGGTTAAAACAACAAACTTGATAAATCGCCGTTGTGGTTTTTGTGTCGTAGGTATGTACGGTTCATGCTAGCAGCCCGTAGCAGCCACGTAAAACTTGCAACAAACAAAGTAGAGGACGTCTAACTTGTTTTTGCAGGGCATGTTGTGATGTGATATGGTCAAGACATGATGTGATATGAAGATTGTTGTATGTGATGATCTTGTTTTGTAAAAGTTATCGGCAACTGGCAGGAGCCATATGGTTGTCGCTTTATTGTATGAAATACAAGCGCTATGTAAATGCTTTACTTTATAACTAATCAGTAGCAATAGTCATAGAAGCAATGGTTGGAGAGGCGACCACGACGCTACGATGGAGATCAAGGTGTCAAGCTGGTAATGATGGAGATCATGAAGTTGCATCGGTGATGGAGATCATGAGCACAAGATGATGATGGCCATATCGTGTCACATATTTTGATTGCATGTGATATTTATCTTTTATGCATCTTATTTTGCTTAGTACGGCAGTAGCATTATAAGATGACCCCTTACTAAATTTCAAGGTATAAGTGTTCTCCCCAAGTATGCACCGTTGCGAAAGTTCTTCGTGCTGAGACACCACATGATGATCGGGTGTGATAAGCTCTACGTTCAAATACAATGGGTGCAAGCCAGATTTGCACACGCGGAATACTCAAGTTAAGCTTGACGAGCCTAGCATATAGATATATGGCCTCGGAACACTAGAGACCGAAAGGTCGAACGTGAATCATATAGTAGATATGATCGACATAGTGACGTTCACCATTGAAGACTACTCCATCTCACTTGATGATCGGACATGGTTTAGTTGATTTGGATCATGTATCATTTAGATGACTAGAGCGATGTCTATCTAAGTGGGAGTTCTTTCGTAATATGTGAGGGAGTCCTGGACTAAGGGGTCCTCGGGCGTCCGGTCTATTGGATATGGGCCGGACTGATGGGCCGTCAAGCTACAAGACAGAAGACCACCTCTCGTGTCCGGTAGGGACTCCCGTATATGTGGATGGCAAGTTTAGGTGTCCGGGTATGCTGTTTCCTTTCTGTTAAACCGACTTTGCACAAACCCTAAGCCCCTCCGGTATAAACCGGAGAGTTAGATCAAAGGCAGGATCATAACATTGGCAGGCTAGCAAAGCTAGGGTTTAGCCATTACGATCTCAAGGTAGATCAACTCTTGTAACCCCTATACTCATCGAATATAATCAAGCAGGAGTAGGGTTTTACCTCCATTAAGAGGGCCCGAACCTGGGTAAACACTGTGTCCTTTTGATCATAGTTACCATTGATCCTCAGACATATAGCTTGGGCCCCTACCCGAGATCTGCCGGTTTTACCACCGACATTGGTGCTTTCATTGAGCGCTCCGCAGTATCGTCGATAGAAGGATTGACGGTGCTCCTCTTCATCAACGATGACTCTGCATCTAGGGGAACCTTTCTCCCCGGACAGGTCTTTGTGTTCGGCGGCTTCATGCTTCGTGCCAACTCGATCGACCGCCTCGAGCAGGTCGACAATTACGCCCCCGGCCACCAGATCGGGTTTGGAAATAAAAACTATGTCGTTGATATCCGAGGAGATCTAATCTTCGAGGGGTTCGCAGCCTCGATTACTTCTCCCAGCCCCCACGAAGTAGGCTCTTCGCATCCCCTGTTAGATCTCATTCAGGGGTCAACACTCACACTTGCCCCGGCCTTAGATCCGGGGTGGGTCGTATCGTCCGAAGACGGGAGCGTCAGCCCCGCTTGACTCTTTCCCCTCACGAAGCTCCTAATCAAAGACCCAGATGCAATCTTGGACTTGCCTCTAGACGATAGCTCCGAACTGTCGAGGTCTGCGCTCATCGGGTCCGATCAGGTGTTCCATGCCGAACTCGGCCCTGCAGATCCACAGTTTCCTGTCCAGCTTTTGCTCCTGGATGAAGCAATGGGATTAATGCAGTCTCTCGCCATCACGGAGGCTTTGCCTCCGAACAGCCCCCAGCTCGAGCTGAGGGCTGAGAGTGGGGAATTTTATGCCCCACCCACCATCCACTTAATAGCCAATGTCGAGGATTTAACCAACATGCTGGACTACGCGTCCGAAGACATCGACGGTACGGATGACAATGCCGACGCCGAACCGAGCCAAGTCCCACCCATCACAGGGCATTGGACGGCCACTTCAACCTATGATGTATACATGGTGGCCACTCCTGATAAAAAGGATGGCGAGGATAATCAGAACCCCGATGAGGACAAGCCCGTCGATAATCCACCAAAGTGCCGATGTCAGTGGCGCCACTCACGATCACGTCAGGTGAAGGATAGTAATACCGGCACCGGAGACAATGAGACTCCGAATGATGGCGAAGATCCCGAATACCCCATCGAGCCCACATCCGAACAAGACAAAAGGGAAGAGGGTCAGTATAGTCCCGAACACGCCGATCATGAAGATTCGGAAGACAACAACTATATGTTCCTAAGAGGACGTTAGCCTCGGTGACGAAGACTTTATCGTCCCAGAGGAACCCCTCGAACAAGAACGCTTCAAGCGACAGCTCATCGCCACAGCGTGGAGCCTGAAAAAGAAACAACAACAGCTCAAAGCTGAATAGGATACGCTCAATGAAAGGTGGACCAAGGTCCTGGCCGCCGAGGAGTACGGCCACGAGCGACCTCCAAAAAGTTACCCAAAGCGCAAGCTGCTGCCACAATTTGAAGACGAAGCCCTTGAGCCAATACCGTTGAAATACAATCAGGCAGATCAACCTAACCAACCACCACATGGACGGGATAAAGCGGCATATCAAGCCGAACACCAGCCTGCACCCCCTTGCCAAAGAGGCAAGGAGACAACAGCTGCAGGTTACAAATATGACTTGCAACGGGACCTAGCCAATAAAGTTGGCCAAACTAGATCAATCTATGGATCAAGAGGCCGTGCCCCGGCGCGAGATAACACTATGAAGCCCGGCGCCACACCCATTACTATATTCGGGACCAACACCGAACTCAGATGTCATCAGACCTCCTCCGCAATATTGAACGATATAGATGGGCTGCACACCCTTTATGCTTCACTGATGAGGTAATGCAGCACTAATTTCTGGAAGGGTTTAAACCCGTCAACATCGAACAGTATGATGGAACGACGGATCCGGCCGTTTGGATTGAAGATTTTCTTTTTCACATTCACATGGCTCCTGGAGACGACCTCCATGCCATTAAATATCTTCCTCTAAAGCTAAAAGGACCAGCATGACACTTGCTGAACAGCCTCCTAGAAAACTCAGTTGCAACCTAGGAAGATTTGGAAGATGCTTTTCGGGCCAACTTTCAGGGCACTTATGTCCGACCACCGAATGCTGACGACCTGAGTCACATAATCCAGCAACCAGGCGAATCGGCTCGCAAGGTTTGGAATTGGTTCCTAATTAAAAAGAACCAGATCATGGACTGTCCAGATGCCGAAGCCTTAGTGGCCTTCAAACATAGCGTCCGGGATGAGTGGCTCGCCCGACACCTCGGGCAGGAAAAGCCGAAGACCATGGCAGCCTTAACTACACTTATGACCCACTTTTGTGCGGGTGAGGATGGCTGGTTGGCTCGTAGAAGCAACAGCTCAAGTGACCCCTGCAGTTCTGATGCTAGGGATGGCAATGGTAAACCTCGCCGCAATAAACAAACATCATAACAACAACAATGACGCAGACGATGCGACAATCAATGATGGCTTCAGTGGTTCTAAATCTGGTCAGCGGAAGAAACCTATTAAAGGCATCAGGGATGGTCCATCCAGCTTGGATAATATCCTTGAGAGGCCCTATTAGATTCATAGCACACCCGACAAGCCTGCTAACCACACAAACAGGAATTGTTGGGTTTTCAAACATGCTGGCAAGTTAAATACCGAACACGAGGGAAAGGGACCTCCAAGTGAGGACGATGATGAGCCCCGTCAGCCGAACTCCGGGGGCCAAAAGCAGTTTCCCCCCAAGGTGAAAACGGTGAACATGATCTATGTCACTCACATTCCCAAAAGGGAGAGCAAGCGTGCACTAAGGGATGTCTACGCTATAGAACCTGTCGCCCCAAAGTTTAACCCCTGGTCAGCCTGTCCGATCACTTTTGATCACCAGGATCACCCAACCAGTATCTGTCATGGGTGTTCCGCCGCCCTAGTCCTTGATCCAATTATTGAAGGATACCATCTCACTAGACTCCTTATGGACGGGGGCAACAGTCTCAACTTGATTTAACAAGATATTGTCCGCAAGATGGGCATTGACCCATCAAGAATCAAGCCTAGTAACACTACCTTTAAAGGTGTGATACCGGGTGTGGAAGCACATTGCACGGGCTCACTGACACTGGAGATAGTATTCGGCTCCCAGACAACTTTCGCAGCGAGGAGTTAATCTTTGACATCATCCCATTCCACAGTGGCTATCACGCACTGCTCGGACGGACTGCTTTGGCCTGCTTTAATGAAGTCCCGCACTATGGTTATTTGAAGCTCAAGATGCCTAGACCCCGCGGCATTATTACAGTCAATGGAAATATGGAGTGCTCCCTCCATACTGAAGAACACACCGCGGCCCTTGCAGCCGAGGTGTATGGCGGCCTTATCAAGCCGAACAATACATCGGACATTAGAGCCAACAACATCTCTAAACGAGTCCGGCCCGCGCATCACTACGATAACTCAATGGATCTGGATGTCGATTAGCAGTTCGGCCTCCGCCGAACTGCCTCATAAGGTTGCGACTTACATACCGTGTGTACATAACTACGCACTCAAAATACCTTGGGCAGCACCGGAGGCACACTGTAGAACAAGTCCATAGTACGGCTTGACCCTCTTTGGATGGTATACATCTTTTTTCATGGCAGGGTCATTAAGAGCCCTATTTTCTATATGGTTGTATTAGAAGATCCTTGCAAGGTTAGTGTTTCTCAACCATCAAATACTCCTATCAAAGGATTTATTACTAAGAGAAACGACGCAGACGTGCGATAGGGCATCACTGGAGTTTTTGAACCATTATTTTTAGGCCCTGTGTTAGACTTTCCCTTATGTATTTTTTGTTTGTTTTTCTCTTTAGGCATGTAACATGACCTTAATATTCATAGCATTGTTTGTCAAAACACGCTTCGGCGTATTAATAAGGATATAAGGGAAGTAGATAATCATCACCCTTTTTGGGCTCTTATATTCTCTTGTCATCCGTATTCGCTCCTTGCTTTCGACTGACATACGTGCTTCCGCACGGCCTTCATTACAGGGGCTGTATTCGGCCCACAAAATCCTAAGTCCGAATACCTACAGGGAACTCTTCGGCATCCCGGAGATGGCATTATGTGCATCGGCTCCGAATCATGTCTTTGGTCTATAGTTGGGTTTCTCGGCTCCTGTGTTTACCACCTTACGTTTTGCAAGTTCGGCTAAGGTAGTAAAGGGAGAACTACTGCGATTGTATTTCTTGTTCATCCGGTTAAATACCTCGGTAGAGAAAGCGAAAACCTAACTATCATGATATGCGAGAGCCGGTCAGAAATCTGGTGACTTAGTGTTATACTATAAATCCTTCATGATTTATGCCGTGTTATGCGAGGGGCTGGGCTTCGACCAAGCCATGTTGCAGAGGCACCGTACTCCGGATCGCCGTTCATGCAACAAGGGGCCAGTACTTAGCCCCACCAATGGACTCTTATGGCTAAGTGAAAGTACTAAAGTCGCATAGTCTGATTGCCTAGTTCACCCCGCAAGACGCCTCCTACGTCGGACCAAGACGTTGGAGAAAGTGCGGTCATGCGTTCCTGAACACCCCTGTAATATTTACATGGGGGCAGAAGCTAACGACCGGTAAACTTCCAGATTTATAAACTAAACGGCCAAACAGGAGGATAAACTAATCATAAATCTCAAGCATAAATATTTTACATCATGAGTTCATTACATGGTTCTTACAAACCAGACTCTACTAATCAAATATGACATCCTTTGAGCATTGGCCCTCTACAATGTGGGCTCCCTTGAGGACCTCCCTAAAGTAATTCTCCAGACACCGGTGATCCTTGCCTTTCAGGTGGCCCTGTGGTGGCAATCTCGGTGGCCTTCATCTTCACCCATTGTACCTTGACTCGGGAGAAGGCCATCCGGACACCTTCTATGCAGGCCGACTGCTTGATGGCATCAATCCGAAGACGTGCCTCGACCAACCGCTTCACAAGTCTGAAGTAGCTGCTGGGCATGGGCTCGGCAGGCCAAAGATAGACAATTATATCCTTCATGGCTAGTCCTGCCACCCTGTGCAGTTCCGTCAGCTGAGGGGTGCCGGATACTCTAGTGCAAGGTACTGTGACTAGAATAGCTTCTCCGTTGAGCTCCCCTCTTCGGGTCGGTAGAACTCGGCGGCGTCAGCAATACTCCTTGGCAGATCTGCAAAGGTGCCTAGAGAACTCCAAACTAGGGTCAGTAAAATGTATCTCTTTCTTGTAAATTTACTCTCCATGAGAAAGGCCTTACCGGCCGTTATCTGCCTTGCCTCTTGGATCTCCTCGCGAGCGCCCTGGCTTCAACTCGGGCTTCCTTTATGCTCTCAAGAGCTTTGGTGAGCTCGGAGGCTTGTGCCGAACTCTTCTGCTCCAAGGACTCGCACTTGGCAATGGCGTCCTTGAGCTCCTATTCGACCTCGCCAACCCACGCCTCATGTTGTTCACGGGCGGTTCGCACCACCTCCAGCTCCTTGGCCGCTTTGTCTGTGGATGCCTTGCTCACCTCCGCCTCCTTCTTGGCTTGGGGAAGGGCACTCTTGAGGGACTCGACCTCGGCTGCGCCAACTATGAGTATAGTCATAACATTCAGTCAATTTAAACAAATTAGCACACATACCACTTCAGGTATGTAACAGTGCTGCATACCTTGGGTTTCGTCAAACCGCTTATTGACACAGTCGAGTTCCTCATCGGCTAGCCGAAGCTTCTGATTGAGCTCGGAAACCTCTGCGGTTTGGGCAATAGCCGCCAGCATAGATGCTTATCCAACAAGATAGTACGATAAATTATCCACTTGTTTTTTATCCTCTTTCTGAATTGTTCTAATTCAGACAGAGTCTCAGGGGCTACTGTCTATACATGGGTTTAACCTTGCACATAAACTAAAAAAAAGCTTGGAAGAGAATTACATCGCATACCTCAAAGCCCGTTAGTAGGCTGTTGAAGGCTTCGGTCAGTCCGCTCTTCGTGGACCAAACCTTTTCCATAACCGCACCCATCAGGCTGCAGTGCTCCTCCAAGATGGAAGCGCGTTACAGCGCTTCCTCCAGAGTATTAGGGGCCTCCGGATTAATCGAGGCCGCTGATGGAGTTATTGCTCCTTCCCCCTCTGTTGAAGGGGGGTGTTGGTCTGAACCCGGAGCCGTATTGGTCTCCAGGACGGTGTTCGGCGAGGGCTCGAACTGTTGAGGCCCCCCACCCTCGATGGTCATAGGGGTCATTGTGCCCCGCTCTGCGGTGTCCGAGGTGGGCGTCTATTGGATGGCCTCGTCTGCCCCTCCTCGGCTAGAAGAGGTCCTTTGGGATGACAACTCAGTGTTTCCTCCATAGCAGGAGGGAGAAGGCGTGTGATGGTCCATCACTCTTTGCCTCTTCAGGCGGTAGAGAATTCCCTGATGAGGTCAAGGGAATCGGGATATCGCGCGGAGGGCTGGAAGGCAAATAAAGATATGATTTATATAACAGAGGCATATTAAGCGAAAACTGAACAACTAAGCTTTTGATACTTAAGTTTCGGCCAGGGGCTTCTTCCATTGTGTCCTCTTCGGGCTGTGTTCGGACTCCGAGTCCGAACTAACCGAGAGGGTTATCTTCCCCCTCTTCGGCGTCGCTCCCTCCGGATTCTCGGAGGTTGTCCTCTTCCTCCTCCTCGTCTTGCGTGGGGAATCGCTCTCCACTTCCTCCTCCTCCTCCTCTTTGTCCTCGTCTTCCTCGTGAAAGGAGACGACCTCGGTCTCTCCGAACACTGCGTCCGAAGGACCTTTGCGGCGGGGTCCATCATTGGGTCCCTTGCCCTTCTCCTTGGTCTTCTTCTTCGATGGCTGGTAGGGCGCCAGGACCAGCATCTCCTCCAACTGAGGAGTGACTGGATCTTCGGGCAACAGAGCCGGACTCTTAATCCGCTCCGACTTCTTGGTCAAGTACTGCAGAGAGGTGGGCTGATAAGTTTCGTATTGATCAAATACATAGACTAGATATATCTTCGGAAAATTAACACTTACCGGAGTGGCCGGATTCTTGGCGTCGAGGCCGACGTCTTCGGTCTCCAAGGGCCAGCTCTTATGCGCCTTGAAGAGTAGCTTCCACATTCCCTCGTGTGTCATGCCGAGGAATGCTGCAGAGTCCGTGGCTCCTCCGGATTGAACTTCCACATGGGGGAACTCCGGCGCTGGCAGGGGAGGATGCGACGGAAGAGCATAATTTGCACTACGTTGGTTAGACCAACGTTTTTGCTCAACACGTTGGTGATACGCATCTGTAGCGTTTGCACCTCCGTCTGAGACCCCTAGTCAAGGCCCTTTGCGGTCCAGGAGATGAGCCTCATGGGGGTTCCGGATCAGAACTTTGGAATCACCGCCCAGTTGCACTACAAAAAAATACACTTCCGTGATGATACGTGTTTGTCACAGTAGGTCGCGTTTTTTGTCATGCATGTACATCCATGACGATTTTATGACAGAATCAAGATAGTCATACCTGTGCTGTCGCAGAAGTGTTCCATGACATTACCAAAATTATCATCACGGAAGTGTCCACTTCCATGACGATAAATCACGCGTAACAGAAGTGCCTTCGTCAAGGGTGACCGACACATGGCATCCACCGTAACGGAACGCCGTTAAGCTATCGGCTCGGGTTTTGAATCTGATAACCCGTTAACAGCCCCGACCAATGGGGATTTTCCACATGTAAAATCATCATTGGCTGGAGTAAACACGTGTCGGCTCATCGTTGGGACAGATGTCATCCACTCATTGGACAGAAGGTGCCTATGATATGTCAACACGTGGCACGGCCCAACAGAGGTACATTCCTGTGAAAAGGCCTGACCGTTTGACTTGGTCAAAAGGTGGCGGGCCGACCCATGGAAAGCCTGTTAATGGCCTGTTCGCATATAGCCCATTTACAACCCGCTAAACCAAGGCCTGTTACACCCTATCTGAATTAGGCCTAGTAGCATCATCTGGGCCGTCTAATATGATTCCAGCCCGTTTTCACTTCTGGCCCATGTATTGCCCATGACGTCTTTCGGCCCATATGAGGCCCTTTGTAACTCTTGGCCCATTAATGGCCCGTGGTGAAACTGGCCTGTAATGAACAGTGTATCACCTTATACCCATTAACGGCCCCTGGTGAAACTGGCCCGTAATGAACAGTGTATCACCTTATACCCATTAATGGCCCGTTATTCCGTTGGGCCGTTTCCAGCCCATGTTATGTTTCGGCCTACTCAGAGCCCATTTATTCTTGGGCTCATTTCCAGCATTCGTTTGCTTACAGCCTGTTACTGTCATTTTCTGCTTGTGGGCCAAATTCAGCCCATGGTTATAGTCGGCCCATTTGTGGTCCGTTAATACGTTGAGCCGTTTTCATAGCATCATCAAATACGGCCTATTAACGATGGCACGTTATGGTCGTCCCATGAATGGACGATTCCAACTCTAGCCCGTTTTCGGCCATAATGCGGTCTGTTATTAGCCCATGTTTGGCCAATTGATCATACGGCCCGTATAAGGCCTATTAATGATACGGCCCATAGAAGGCCCATTGTTTCTACGGCCCGTAGAAGGCCCATTGTTTCTACGACCCGTAGAAGGCCAATTGTTTCTACAGCCCGTAGAAGGCCCACTGTTTCTATGGCCCGTAGGAGACCCAGTGTCACTACAGTAAATATTAGCCCATGGTTATTGTGGCCTAGTTTTGAAAAATAGGTTATTGCAGCCACTAGCAAACCGCGGAAAAAGAACTGCAATTACTACAAGCAAACAAATAAACAAGACAACAAGGAAATAAATAAGCAAGCAACCAACGCTAGGCTATCACTACTATTACACATATTACATCCACTGGGCATCAAAGTTCACCACCAGTGCAAATATAGGGAACAAAGCAGCATATCATATACATTGGTTGTCAAAGTTGGTGACCTGCACAAATAAACGCCACAGAAAAACAAATCCAGAACTGAAACCACTTCAGAAGATCTCAAGAAACAATATCCTGGGTACCCATACTGCTGGCAAGATGCTTAGCAAGCTTATTAACTGTCTCTTGTTTGGCGCTTAAATCCTCCAGCGCTTGCTGTTGCACCAGGAAATATGCATCTGAATTCTGCAGGGACTTCCTCAGTCCTTCAGCTTCCTGTCGCAACACATCTGATCAATGTCTTTCAACTTGAAGTTGAGACTCAAGAAGATGAACTGATTCAGGCAGCGAGTTCGAAGTTCTTGTGCTAGCAGTAGTGGCCAGTAACTCGAACACTACATCAAGACAGGACTTTTGGGTTCTCTCATTGTCATCAAGATAGTTTTTATTAGCTTTCTTGGAGACCAATAGGGATGTCTCACTATCTTGAACCTTATCTGCATTACTTCCTTTACCATTGGATAATGCGGTACTGTTCTCCAATATTTTGTCCGCATTCTAAAAGAGAAACAAGCAGACACATCACATGTTTACCATGTTGTATATGAAACTCATTTTGGTAAATGAGTTCAGTAGTAAAGTGGACAGGATAACAACATAAAACAAACATATATCTATGTACCATGGTCACTTTATGGTCTATATCATTCTAGTTTTTGTTGCCAAATCAAGATAGAGACACAGTTCAAATAATATTTGTTCAAGGCAAAGCAGAATAGACAGAATATGTGTGGGTAACTATAGAGCAATAACAACACTTGTAATGTGCATGACATGAGAACATAACTGTTTATTCAATTGAAACTGAAATCAACATAGAGCAGGTTACAACAGCAAACCAGTTAAAGAAACAGGTTTAAAACATACCTGTTGCGCTGTTGGAGTTTCAATTCCATCCTTCAAATTTGAAAATAGTTGGTATGAGTAAATACAGTAATGCAAGAGCAAAGGAGTATGAACCATAGCTACAGAACCTGACCTGAGAACAAATCTTCTTCTCCTTCAAGCGTTGATTTGGGATTCGGAGTGGTGGTCCTCGTGCTTTGGGCACTGCAGTTCCCTTACTAACTGCTCGTGTTTGGGTGCTCTGTGGTAGAGACGGTGTTGTGTCAACTGGAACTGGGTTACTATCTGCCGGGGATGGGGTTAGAAGGGGTGTAGCTGGTTCTCTGTCCAACTGGGTAGGGGTATAATCTGCGAGAGTCTGGGTTATGTGTGGTGGATCTGGTCCTTCGGCAAGTACAACCGTGGTTCTATCTGCATCAACTGGTAGCACTATCTTTTCTAAAGACCGTGTTGTTACTCCCTTAGCTACTGCCATCACCCTCTCCAATTCAAATAGTTGATAAACAAGAAAAGTAATTAAAAGTATAGACATTGTATGATAGACAGGTGCAATGGATAGTGGGGAATAAAAGAGGCCATGAAATAATTCATATTTATGTTGTGTAACCAAAAAGGATAGCATGACACAATTTCACATATATGATGGCTAACTAAACAGGATAGCATGACACAATTTCACATTATGATGGCTAACTAAAAAAGATGGAAAGACTTAGTTCAAAATATGATGACTATGTACACAGGATGACATGATATATCTATATAATGTGTTTATTAAATAGGTTGGCATGCCATAATTCACATACATTCACGGATAGAATGCCATAATTCAAAATATGATGACTGTAAACACTAAACAGGATGAGATGATATAACTATATGATGTCTTTATTAAATGGGTTGCCATGCCATAATTTAGATAGATGATGTGTATGTACTATGTAAACAAGATGGCATGATATAATTCAAATATATGATTTATATAGTAAACAAGTAAGCAGATGAAATCCATATATGATGTAAAAACTAAGCAATGCAAGACAACATGCATGGCATGGGTAATATAACCCTGCCAAGTTTGAGCATAGACCTCAGGGGGGAAATAGGACTGGTCATCAGTCTCTGAATCCTCCTCTGAGGAGCTCTGTGTAACCAGCAAGATGTCTGCTTCAGCAGGTAGCATTGTATGCTCTGAATACCTTGTTTTCACTCTAGATACTTCCGTCACCACTTCAAATGGCTGATGCACAGGAAGAGTAGTTGAATATACAAACGTTGTCGACAAATGGAACACATAATACAAAAAAATGATAGCGTGATATAATTCACATACATGATGATTGGTTAAACAACATGGCATTGCATAATTCACATATATAATGCCTTTGCAACAAGATAGCATTGCATAATTCACATATATAATGTCTTGCAACAAGATGGCAATGCATAATTCACGTATATGGTAATTAGACATTGAACAGGTGGCATTCACACAAAGCATGTCTAAACTAATCAAATGACATAGCAATGTGAGACACCATACACACGATATGAGCAACATAACCCTGCCAAGTTAGAGCATACACCTGAGAGGGGGGGGAATAGGACTGGTCATCTGTCTTTGAATCCTACTTTGAGGAGCTATCCATAACAAGCGAGATATGCGCTTCGTCAGATAGCATAGTCTGCTCTGAAGACCTAGTTTTCACTCCAGAATTTGCCATCACCGTGTCAAATGGCTGATGCACACGAAGAGCAGTTGAATGTACTAACATTGTTGACAAATGTAATATGTAATGAAAAAAAGGATGGCCTGATATAACTTACATATAAGATGACTGGCTAAGCAGGATGGCATTGCAAAATTCACATATATCATGCCTGGCTAAACAAGATGGTGTTGCATAATTCACATAAACGATGAATAAACTAAACAGATGGCATTCGCACAAAGGATGTCTAAACTAAGCAGATGACATATTTGATGTATAAAGTAAGCAATGCAAGGCACCATATGCATGATATAACCAACATCAGCATGCCAAGTTAGAGCGAAGACCTCAGGGGGTAAATTGGAGTTATCTTCTCCTTCTGAATCCCCCTCAGAACAGATATCTTCCTCTCGATTACAATCCGAAATGCGTGGAGGGGGGCTGCCTTTGCGCCTACCATGGAGCAACGTCTGCATGAAATTTTATTGCCACGCAAGGCTCGTATCTTTTGCGCTACATGTTAAGTTCCATTGTTTACAATAACTGTCATGCATAGGAATAAAACTTAGTGAGACTATGTAAGGAGTGCATGCAGAAATCCAGAGTGATGGTAGCAACCTGTGGATAGACCCAAAACTAATAATAGCAGGCAGATCATGGTTTCAGTTAAAAAAATACAAATAATGGCTTCTTTACTGTTGTTTTCCCACCCAACATGAAACTCATAGTAGACACCAGAGATTAACCAGATAGTAGATAGATACAATTGATTGCGACCCCGATATGTACCCCACAACCATTTAAAAATTCAAGTTTGACCATTAGTTTGGAGCTGACTCCAAGTCTAATCGGTGAACAAGACGATAAAGTAGCATGTAATATTAAGTAATGCATAATGTAAGTAGACACAAAAGAGTGTGACCTCTTTTGCGGACCCGTGTAGTCCTCGAGGTCATCTGCTCGGTTGATGATGGTAATGCAGTGTTCATGGCTACCGGCAGCGGGGAAGAAGATCTGAGGCGGCAAAGGACAGTCTGGAGGCCAGATCCCTGCTGTGATGGACCCTTCTGTCGTTGGAGCAGCTGAGCTGGGGTGGACGACCGCGCAGCAGGAGCGGGACAAACCACGCAATGTTTTCTTTGACAACTATCTGTAAGAGAAGTAATTCTGTAAGGGCTCGTCTGAATTGGGGGATTCCAACAATGCAGGGATAGGAAATAGACAAGAATAGGATAGGAATGCACGTGCAAAACAGAGAATTTAAAAACATATGATTTCTGCCAATCTGGGTGTTTGATTCACAACAATTGGAAGATCAAAGGATGCAAAGAAGCATGGTGAGATTAAGTCAAACCACAAGAAAATGCATGGTTATAATTCTATTATGCTACTATCTCTTAGTCTTGTGCTTCATGAATAGGAATTTGAAAAGGAGGACAAGCGAAAATTAAAATTCCTACCATTTTTCTTTCAAGGAGACACTAAAGGAACAAATCCTATAGTTTTCCTTTGCTCCATTCCTTTGAACCAAATTCATGAATAGTAGTACCATAGGAAACTTTCCAATTCCTATGTTTTTCATTCACTTTTCCTTTCAAGCACTGGCGATTCTAGTAGGCTGACTTGAGCAAGGAAAAGCCTACACTAAATTTTTTTTTTGTGCTACTTCTATTACTTTGGACCCAGGCCACTGCCCTACTAGCTCAACTCCCAGGGCCAGCGACAAATGCACAGCTCAAACACGCAGAGATAAATAATGATGGCGTTCAAGAGAGTCCATCACTGAAAGCTAAGTTGCCTGGTACCTCACTGCTTGTCATATAGTAGGATAAAATAATCGTATTTATCGTTAGTACGTGTGTTCAGTGGACAATATATATAACATGTAGAGTAAAAAAGAGATGCAACAAGTGTACAACCTCTTTGGCGAAGCCATGTCGATCTCAGCGTGATTGGGTTGGCCGGTCAAGACGCTCCGGCTGACTTGGCTGTCAAAGGAGGGGAAGAAGATCTTAGGCGTCTGGAGATGGAGCCCGAGGTACTGCTCCGCTGTGATGGAGGGTTTCGTTGTTGGAGCAGCTCCGGTGAGTTTTACGACGCCGAGGCTAAAGCAGGACAAGAGAGACAACGTTAACCTGAGTGGAATTCTAATAGCATCTCCAATACATGATGTAAAATACATAACCACAAAGTGCTAGATGTAAAATACATCAGTCGCTCATCTATGAACTTAACTATCGAAACTGAATTTAACTATTGAAACTGAACTTAACTGTCAAAACTGAACTTAACTGTCGAAACTGAATTTTGCTATCGAAACTGAACGCACTAGCAAGGTGAGGCTACACATCGATCGACTGACTTTTTCATCTCCAGTCAGTCAATTTTGCAGCCGTTGGATACGAAATCAAGGGCCAGCCACCACCGGCCAAACAGCAGCCCCCCGCCGCCCGCGGCTGGCGTTGCGCCGCCTCGCCCGCCCCAAAAACACTCCGAACCGCTGGTCCGCCGCCGCCCTGGCCATCCCTCTAGCCCCCCCATGCCGAGCTTTTTCTCCGGCGATCCCCACGCCAACGCCCCGCCACCGCCGGCGACCACTGCCCCCACCCTGAACACTAAGATAGATAGTAGGGTACCTCTCCGGTGATCCCCCCTCCCCGTTGCGGCTGGTTCTTCCCTAACCCCGGCGAGCCCCCCCCCCCACCCCTGAAAATCGACTGACCCAAAAGTCGATTCAATCGACTAAAATGTAGCTAAATCGGAGCAGCATCGCAAGCAAGAGCAAGAGCGCGAGCAGCAGCACGAGCAAGAGGAATAGCAAGAGCAGACCAGGCAGGGGACCGAGAGCAAGAGCAGAGCAGCAGCACGAGCGAGAGCTAAAGCAGCAGCAGCTCCTACGGATGTGGATGTCACCGCCGAGGGAGCGATGTCGTGGAGGAAGTGGCTGGTGATGCCGTCGTGGATGGAGCCGCGCCGTGTCGCCTCGGGACCGAGCGCCGGCAGCACCGTGAGATCGAATCAAGAATAAAATGCGGCAATTAGTGTACAACCTCTTTAGTGGCGCCGATTAGGCCGCAGTTTCATCCGAGGAAACGGTGATGATGATGCTCTTCCGGTGGTGCAGGTGAAGATGGCGGTGTGGGAATGCAGGTGAAGATGATGATGCTCCCAGAGTCTCCACAACTCCTTTCCGACACACACCAATCGATAAACCTCTCCAGCGATACCTGCCTACAACATACACATGCACCTTCAATCTCCTCCTGTATGTGTCCTTGCCTCGTGTCTCTCATAAGGTCACACACACGTGTAAACTCTCGCCCCTCTTTTCATCGATCTCACAACCACACACTCCTCCCCCTATCTAGCTAGTAGCTAGGCCTCTCGCACCACCTCCTAGCTCCATTCTCTCTATCTATCCGTCTCGCTGGGCCTTATTTGCCTCTAACAAATGGACGTACGCCGACCGATCTCCCGTTATACATATAGCTAGCTAGGTCCATATAACTCATTTTTACCCACGCGTCGATCGATCTACCTCATTAGTTATGTCTCTCCCTTCCTCCGAGAAATAACAATTGATCTACCAATCTAGTTAGTTTTGCTTACCAAACACATGGTTCCCCTTCATTATCCATGGATGCATCCTGATAGATCTATCACGCACAGGCACACACAAAAACACATCCCCACTCTTATTGATAACATTGCAGTTCCACCCTCAGTTTGTCTAGTAGGCCTCTCCCACCATCTTTGAGACACAACTCCATCACCCATCCAGCACTCTACCCCTCTCCCTCCCTCTCTCTCCTCTCTCTCTCTCTCTCTCTCTCTCTCTCTCTCTCTCTGTCCCATCATATTTCCCGTCCTTCAATTATGTATGGATGTCGATCGATCTCCCTCAAGACATAGTTGGGTCTCTCCTTCTCAACACATATACGAGCCGTTCTACCTCTATAGTTAGGCCTCTGCCTACCCCTTCCCCCCCCCCACACACACCGATACATCGAGCGCTCTAGTCATGTCTCCTTGCCACACACAAACTTGACATGTGCCCTCTGACGTTCCGGTAGGTCATCGCCCTATATCTTTGACTTGCACACACACACACACACAATTTCGATGGCTCTCTTCATCGATCTCGCACCCACCCACTTGATCCTCTCTTCGACTCTATTGATCTCTATAACCCCTCCCTCTCTTATCGTGGATTTCCCGACCCTCTATATATGATATGGATAGGCCTCCATTTCACACACATTGCATGCAAAAATTTGTTTGAGATGTCATCGACACATATTCCCACAAATACATTCACAAAATCAACCCCCACCCCACCCCCAACCCCAAAACAAAAAACACTCACGAACGCAATTTGTATTTCTCACACAAACCCACGTAGGTGGGGGACGTGCACGAAGAGAAGAGGTGCATGCATGGCGCACGTACTCCTGTCTCTTTCCCAACCACACCCGCATGGGTACATGGTGGAGCTCATTTCTATACGAAAAAGGCGGCCGACGTGGTAATTTGGCATGTGTACTAGTTGTCCACTTGGTGGAGGGAGGATCGTCTACCACGGGTGAACAAACAAATTGCGACTTGATGCGTTATGTTAAAAAAAAGAGGCAAACCATGTGGGGCCTACCTTAGAGGCAAGGCTCTATACACTGGAGTACTTTTGATGTGTCCCGTTAACTCGCAAAACAAGGAGAAGCTTGCTTAGTATGCCGTCTCCCCCGCCCCCGGGCGCGGTGGAGTACTGTCTGCCTTACGCCCGCTCCCTCACCCATGCGCGCGGTGGCTCGTAGGACAAGGAGAAAAATTTACTACTCAATCCGTTTACTCCTCGTCCCTACTACCTTGGTTATAGAGATTATATCATATTGTTTGGAATATATATGTCCTTTAGTAGATTTCAATATGAACTACTAGTACATACTCCAAACACTGATGTATATAGACGTATTTTAGAGTGTAGATTCACTCATTTTGCTCCGTATGTAGCACTCTCCCTCGCCCCTCGACCCTCGCCCACATGGTGGACGTGCAGCAATTCATTCTGTCTCATATAGCCAGAACGATATATACTGCACTACCATTATTGCTCGACTTCCCGAAGAGGTGAAGAGCCAATCACAAGGTTAATATTTTGGAGATGCCAAGCGCAAGGTTATAGGAGAAAGAGTAGTAGGTGCCGCGTCATTTATAAATAAAGTTTTTTTTCTTCAATGGCACGTACACAATATGATAGGTTCATATGGAGAGAAAAGGAAGCCGCTGCACTATATACATAGTCAGGACGGGCCAGCCTACACGGGTTGCTCTCTTCACACTCTCTCGCACAAAACGACTATGGCCACATCTCTAACATCCCGACGAATCACGTCAGCCGGGGGAAGGGGTGGATGCTTGGTGTAGATGCGGTCGCCGTCGCCGACGGCGAAAACCTACTGTCGGCACGTCCTGATCAGGGGTCCCCGCCGTTCTCTCTCACAAAGCTGGCGAGGTTGCCTTCGTCCCTTGGTCATTGCCGCGATGTGGGCAGTTGCCGCCTCCCGCCGCCCTCCTCAAGGTTGAGCTACGTCCCTCAGGTACAACTCCCTTTACAGCCGGCTTGCACCACTGCTCCAGCTGCCCACATCACTCCATGTGGATATTTCTCTACTTCTTTGCCCCGCACATACCTCTACTGGCTTCTACATACTGTATTTGTGATGAGTTTATGTCTCATCAACTAGTCCCAATAATCTTATTCTAATCACGCTTCTTCAATTTCTTTGCCACAGGGATGATCATCTCGATTTTGGTGAAACTTCCCAAAATGATCCAATGGTCAAAAGGTTGTAAACTTCATTTCTTAGGAAGCTCAAACGTTGCCGGCAAATTGAAGCCTGGTTAGGGTTCACGGTTCAAGGGCTAGGGACTGCATGGATCATTTTTTTCTTTAGCTGCCTCTGTTCCAAAATAAGTGTCAACTTTAGTAGTAGTACAACTTTGTACTAAAGTTTGCATAAAGTTGAGACACTTATTTTGGAACGGAGGGAGTACATATTTGCTATGATCTGTCAATCATTGAGATGCAATAGCATGCATGTTAGTCTCCTTTGTATTTGATGAAATGTTGCAACGGGAAACCTTGGACGCAAGATACATGTAACAGAAGCTGGAAGCTTCATAGCATTGTACAAATTTATCTCGCTGATAAATTATAGTACATACTATACTAGTACTTCCTCTGTTCCTAAATATAAGTCTGTGTAGAGATTTCACCATGAACCACATGCGGATGTATATTGGTGCATTTTAAGTGTAGATTCATTCATTTTGTTCCGTATGTAGTTCACCTAGTGGAAACTCTACAAAGACGTATCTACTCCACTACTAGGAATTCGCTATCCTCTCCTTGAGCCACATCATCAAAAATAATGTAGCTTTTAGATGAACTAAATCAATCCATAATAGCCGTCTGATCTAGATGTTGAGAGGCTCCGCACTAAGCGACATGCAAGCATGCAGAAATATCATGGCATGCATGTGAGTGGGTTTTAAATCACATCAACATGTCTGGACGCAAGCATGCACCGGTAGCATGCATGTAAGTGAGCTTTTAAGTCCCATTAACATGTCAAAAAGAAAAATATAATCCCATTATGCAGTAGGAGTTGGCTGATCTTTTTTCCTTACGTGGGATGATCTAAATGATGATGGGAGTTTTTTTAGTTTAGCTACCACATTTGTCATGTGGTTATAGAGTTTTTTTTTTAGTTCTATGAAATCGATAATTTTACGCAGAGAGATATATGGCTGTTCCGCGGCAACGCGCGGGGACTCATCTAGTATTTAGGAACAGAGGGAGTACTATGTAAAGAGTCAGGTGTCGCACGGTGTCCCGAAAATATGGTGATAGTGTGAGGTGGGCCATGTAATCACTGAGCCTGCGTGTGTTCACTGCTCTTGCACACCTCTGCTGTAAGAATGGAGAAAATTGTAATATAGTAGTACCTCCTTTCGCCAAAAGCGTGGGACATCCAGCAATCCTACCACCTCAGTAATAAAGACCAATGAGCCATCAAATCACATAGACCCAGCGGTAAGTTGGACGGATGAAGCAACCACCACTCTTGCGCCAGTGAGAGGTCGCGTTCGCTTTGCCCGGGCATGAATGTGGCACTGATTCTTTGGAGCGGTGCTGACCGTTTTTGGCGGGAAGCGCGCGCTGGCGATGGAAGTGCTTTGGGTGGGCCAGGCTGGTCAGGAGCGGGCGTGGCAGCTGTCCGCCTGTCCCTACCAGACACGCCCGAAAACGAGAGGATGCACCGACTCTCGCGGCTAAAATCGTACACTACACACCATCTCTCTGTAGGAGTAGGTCGATATGTCGCTCTCTCTAACACACACACACGCACACGCACACACACGCACCTTGGTCCCGCTGCACCTTCTAACGTGACTTATTACACCTAGACGGAGGGAGTAGTAAGTACGAGATACGGTGGCACACTGACTTAGGTCGAATACAAGTGCCCAAAATTGTGTGCATGTTATAATAAGGATTCACTTAAAATAGTACGTGAGCGAACAGAGGGATCAATTGGACAGTGTTCCTGAGCAGTAGCGAGATGTGTGAGGTAAGATACACCGCTGGCACTTTTAATTTTTCTTATTAATTTGTTTGTTTCACCCTCTGACTGGTGGGACCCAACGTACTACGTGGAGAGAGGTAAGGTGACTAAGGCTGCATTATTTCTGCACCACTGTGGATAGTCTTACCACCAAAGCCACATGACATGATTATGATTTAAATCCCAATGACTCCCACACACAAAAAAACACGGCATGCTTGTCACACGAATGCAGGAATGTATAAAAGGTTATTTTCCTCTCGTTGAACATAACGGGAGGGCTGTGTAGCTGGTTATCCTGTTCGCTCATCAAACTTGAGGTCTCGGGTTAGATAACTACACTTGAGCATAATTTGTGCCAGGAGGATTCTTTGACTGGTCAAAATGGATGGATACGGAGCTATACGATCTCGTAGTGACCGTATAATCACCTCATCACGTATAAGATGCAGCCTCGACGCTTGGTTTCTAGGGTTTGCACGCTTCACACACTCTCTCTAGTATATATATATATACACGCTTGAGCCTCAGCGCTTGTAGTGCTGTAAGGGCATATTTATCCCTAAGGTGTTTTGGTGATTGATGACAATGCTTTTGCAGACTAATCGTGTGCCTTGAGTATTTCCATCGCTTCATCACTAGCCACAAGACGGTTTGGTACCCCTCGAAGACTTTTGAAGACGGCGGTGTTCTACGTCTCTTTTGGTGGATTTGAGTCGTAGGATAGCCATACTATTAAGAGGGGGTCCGCATTGGAAAGGTTTGGGTGGAATCATCACGTACACCTTTACTCCTTTTGCATCGCCTTTCCCTTTGCGCTTTGGAGCATCCTCCGTTATCTTCATATTTATGCAAAAAGGTGTTGCTTTTCTGAGGCATGCGGTAGTACTGCTCCTTGGAGCGGTAGTACCGCACGCCCCTGTGGTAGTGCCGCAAACCCTTGCGGTAGTACCGGTGCACACGGTAGAACCGCTCCTAAGGAGCTGTAGTACCGTGGCCTTTGACCAGACCCAGCCTCTCGTGCAGCTGTAGAGGCAGATGTAATTTTTTACATCCACGCCCTATGCGGTACTATAGCCCCTTGTGTGCAGTAGTACCGTGAGGCCTGGTCTGGCACAACAACTTGAGCGGAAGTAGGGGCGGATGTAATTTTTTACATCCGCTCCCTGCGCGGTAGTACCACAAGCCAGGCGTGGAAGTACCGTGTCGGATTTTTGCACTGTTTGATTTTCAGCGAAAGTAGGCATGGATGTATTTTTATTCATCCGCGCCCTTCCCAGGCTAGTCCAATCTGGCCTTGCGGTAGTACCGCGAGGAAGAGCGGTAGTACCGCATTAGCGGCAGTACCGTCCTCAGATTGGTGGCTCTGGCCTAGACTAGCTCCTGCCGTTGTAGCGGTAGTACCGCGGTCCACCGCGGTAGTACCGTGAGACCCCGTGGTAGTACCGCTTGTCTGGAGTGGTAGAACCTCAGGTCGCGGGCTGAGTAAGTGGATAATGGTTGGATTTGTCTCTCCACAATATAAGGGGTGTCTTCTTCCTCTAGTTGAATATCTCTTCCCCCAAAAGCTCCATTGTTGCTCCAAGCTCCATTTTCGCCCGATCTCTCTCCCTAGCCAATCAAACTTGTTGATTTGCCCGGGATTGGTTGAGAAGGCTCTGATCTACACTTCCACCAAGAGAAATTTGATTCCCCCACTAATCCCTAGCGGATCTTGTTACTCTTGGGTGTTTGAGCACCCTAGACGGTTGAGGTCACCGCGGAGCCATAGTCCATTGTGGTGAAACTTCGTGGTGTCGTTGGGAGCCTCCAATTAAGTTGTGGAGATTGCCCCAACCTTGTTTGTAAAGGTTCGATCGCCGCCTTCAAGGGACCCAATAGTGGAATCACAGCATCTCGCATTGTGTGAGGGCGTGAGGAGAATACGGTCGCCCTAATGGCTTCTTGGGGAGCATTGTGCCTCCACACCGCTCTAACGGAGACGTACTTCCCCTCAAAAGGAAGGAACTTCGGTAACACATCCTTGTCTCCATCGGCTCCACTCTTGGTCATCTCGTGCCTTTACTTGTGCAAGCTTATTTGTGTTGTATCCCTTGCTTGCTTGTGTACTTGTTGTTGTTGCATCATATAGGTTGCTCACCTAGTTGCATATCTAGACAACCTACTTTGATGCAAAGTTTAATTTGGTAAAGAAAAGCTAAAATTTATTAGTTGCCTATTCACCCCCCTCTAGTCAACTATATCGATCCTTTTAATTGGTATCAGAGCCTCGTCTCTTTATTAAGGACTTTGCCATCCGAAGAGTATGGTTGCCATTATAGACGGTAGGGAGGAGCACTCCGGTGGGATCCGAACTCGTCTACGGGTGATGGGGGAACCGCGGTGTCTCGTGAGGAATTCAATGTGGCTTTGGACACATTGAAAACATCCATGGCCATCGAGGTTGAAAGCATGTTTAATAAATTCTTAGAAGGACTTAAACTGTCTACCTCACCGGTGAAAGTGGGTGGTCCCACTAACAAGGTGATGGATGCTAACTCCGACAAGGGGGAAGCTAATAGTGAAAAGGGTCCTTCTACTAGTGGTAGAAATGCCACCGACATATTTGCCCATGTGGAACCTCCAACTTATGGAGGACCGATTCCCTCTACTCACTTAAATCATGCCGGCCCTCCTCCTAAGATTGTGAAAAATGAGGACTTTGATTCTTGGGTTTATCGCTTCAAGCGTCATTTAAATCATGTGAATACTAATCTTTGGAGAATCATTGAAGAAGGTTTCTATCTGCATGACTGAAGCAACTTCACCCCTAGAGAAGCCGTGGACAATCAATTCAATGAGAATGCTCTTTTCATCATCCAAGATGCAATTCCCCCCGAAGATCTCCCTTATCTTCGACCCTATGCCATGGCTAAAGACGCATGGCACTGTGTTGTGTCTCTCTATCGGGGAAGTGCAAGCATTTAATGCTCCAACTATGAAGTGGTGCAAGATGAAGCCGATGAGTTTGCAATGAAAGAAGATGAAGAACCTTGTGAGCTCTTTAGGAGAGTAACAAAACTCGCGGTCTCACTCCGAGATCATGGGAGCAAGGACACGGATGACAATTGGATCAAGCGCAAGTTCCTCAAGTCCATGATGCCCTACAACAAGTCCATGTCCTCCGTCATCCGTCAAACACTGGACTTCCACTCCATGACCTCAAATGAAGTGTTGGACGAGTTCGTGGAAATGAGCATCTTGGACAAGACCGCCGACAACGAGGTGTTGCGTTCTCAAAGAACAAAGAAGCCCAATCTTGCCTTAAAGGCCAAGGTTATTGATGAAGAAGAGGGAGAAGAGGAAGATGAGGAGAGCAACCCCGAAGATGCAAAGTATGATTATCATGAGAACATGGCTCTTGCTTCAAGGCAATTTTGGAGAAAGAACAAATCAAGGCCCAACTTCAACAAGAACAACTCAAGTGGGTTCAAGGGAAAGCAATGTGTGAGAACATGTTACAATTGTGGCAATGTGAGCCACTTTGTTGTGGATTACCCTTACGAGAAGCGGGAAGACAATGGTGGCAAGCTCATCCGAAAAGACAAAGCCAAGTCCTTCCCAAACGAGAACAACTTCACCAAATTGACTCCTACTCGAGGGTTGGTGGTTCAAGAAGAATACCATGAGGATGACGATGATGATGAAGATAGTGGAGCCACGGCCATGGCCTCCGTTGCCATTGCTACAGCTCCATGGGTGTCCCTCTTCGACTCGCCCAACGAGAACATCACCGCCAAGTGCCTCATGGCTAAATACACCAACAAGGTAACCCCCAACATCAAAACCACCATCATTATTAATCCCTCCTTGACAGATGGCATTGATGAAAGTGAGGGGTCTAGTGAGGAAGTAAATGAATTTGAATCTTTTATGAGTAAGCTCAAGGGCAAATCCAAAAAGCACTTCCTTGCTCTCCTAGAACAACTTGGTGAAGCCAATGACATGATCGAGGCTCATGAAGAAACCATCTCTAAGATGGAAAGTCATAGTCGTGACTATGCCGATGAGATATCGGATCTCTCTAATGCTCTTGAGGAAGAGCGTGGACATCATTCGGCTCTTGAGGAGTCACACAATGATGACCATGCTAAGTTAAAGAAAGATCTTGATCATGCTCTTGTTGTATCTCGTGTGCTATCTTCCGAGAAGGCTAAACTTGGGGTTGACCATGCTAGACTCAAGGAGGAGTTTGGTATACTCGACAAGGCCCACAAGGTCTTCAAGGGTGCTCATGCTAGCCTCAAGGAGTCTCATGATCAACTCCAAGTGAAGCTAACCAAAGAAAAAGCCACTTTTCCTCATATGGTATTAATTGATAATGCAAATGCCACTAACCCGTGTTGTGAGCATGTGCATCTTGTGGATGAGAATGCTAAGTTGAAGGAGCAAATTGAGAAAGGCCTTGTGACATGCATACAAGGTGAGAAGAACCTCAATGACCTTTTGATGAAGTTGTGGCCAAGGAGGGAATTGGGTTCGCACCCAAGTCCAAGAACAAGAAAAAGAACAACAATACCAAACGACCTCCCCCTCCTAAGCAAACTTTTGTGAAGGAGGGAGAGGGTGCTACTAAGGAGAAGAAGAATTATGTGAAGGGTGGTAATGTCAAAAAGGGCAAAGCCACCTCTTCCAACAAAGTCAGCGACTTTAACCCTTCTTATGTGTTGTGCCGTGCTAGTGATGGGCATGTTAATGCTAAATTTGTTGGTTCTCCTTATGAGTACATTGAATGGTCTATTTGGGTTCCTAAGACCCTTGTTACTAACATCAAAGGACCCATTACTAAATGGGTACCTAATACCAAGCATTGATCTCTTGTAGGTGTTTGCTTCCGGTGGGGGATCATGGTTGCTTGATAATGGAGCAACAAATCGTATGACCGGGAGCAAGGACTTGGTGGTGGAAGTGCATAAGATCCCATCTATGCCCACCAATGTCGAGTGGGGTGACGCCTCGTCTTCTAAGGTATTGGGTCTTGGCAAGGTTGTCATTTCTCATGATCTAATGATCGAGAAAGTCATGCTTGTTGAGTCCCTTGCATACAATCTACTTTCCGTTCGTCAACTTGCACTCATGGGCTTTGCCACTTTCTTTGATATTGATACCGTGGCCCTCTTGTGGAGAAAGACTCTTAATGTAGCCTTTGTTGGGCATGTCGAGAACGGTCTCTATGTGATTAACTTTTCGGAGCGACCCACTAAGACCGCGACATGCCTAATGGCTAAAGTTGATGTGGGATGGCTTTGGCATCGCCATTTAGCCCACGTCAATATGAGATCTTTGCAAAATCTTCTCAAGGGGGACCATGTCTATTGACTAACAAATGTTAGTTTTGCCAAAGATCGTGCTTGCAGTGCTTGTATCGAAGGAAAGCTTCATGAAAAGTCTCGCCCTCCCACGACTATCATCTACTCGAAGAGACCCTTGGAGCTCCGTCACATGGATCTCTTTGGGCCTCCATCCTTTGATAGTCTTGGAGGTAGAAAGTATTGCTTGGTGATTGTGGATGATTATTCAAGGTACACTTGGCTATTTTTCTTCAAGAGGAAGAGTGAGACTCAACAAACCGTCATCGTCTTTGCAAGTGAAGCTCAACGTCAACATGATGCAAAGATCTTGATAATAAGAAGTGACAATGGCACTGAGTTCAAGAACTACACCTTGGATGAGTTTCTTAGTGATGAGGGGATCAAGCATCAATATGCTGCACCATATACCCTCAACAAAATGGTGTCGTGGAGAGGAAGAACCGGACGTTGATGGATGCGGCAAGGACCATGATGGCAAAGCTCAAGTCTCCATACAACTTTTGGGCCGAAGCCATCAACACAACATGTCATGCATCCAATTGGCTCTATCTCCATAAAGGCTTGAACAAGACTCCTTAAGAAATACTTACCGGTAACAATCCCAACCTCAAGTACTTCTGGCTGTTTGGGTGTAAGTGTTTCATTCTTAAGAAAGGCGTTCGTTTGTCTAAATTTGAGGCTAGAGCTTATGAGGGCATATTTGTTGGTTATGCTACAAACACTCATGCTTACCGTGTCCTCAACAAGTCCACCAGACTCATTGAGGAGACGTGTAAGGTAGAGTTTGACGAGAATAACGGCTCCCAAGTGGAGCAAAGTGGTACTTGTGATGTAGGTAATGAAATTCCTCCCCAAGCCATAAGAAGAATGAGGGTCATATCCTACCCATTAAGGAACCCCTAATGGCCGAAGGAGAAGGACAATGCTCCACTCAAGTGGAGCCATCACCAACCCAAGACCCACACGCTTCCGAAGAACAAAGTGAAGGCCCTCAACCTCTTGAACAAGACCAAGGGAAAGATCAACCTCAAGATGGTGATGAACCACCAAATGATGCCCAAGGTCAAGTTCTTCCCCTCGAGCAAGTTCAATATCAAGAGCAAGCTCAAGATCCAAAACCAGCTCAAGATGGCACTCAAGATGATCAAGTTACACCTCCTCTTTCCACATCCGAGGAGGAGTTAGAGTGTCGTGCCGCAAAGTTTGCTTCCAAGCTCACCACCAAAGGTCATCTCATGGAGAATGTGGTTAGAAGACTAAGAAAGGAGGTAAGCACTCGTAGACAATCAGCAAACTACTATGAACATCACGCGTTTGTCTCTTGTGTTGAACCCCAAAAGGTCTATGAGGCGCTCGAAGATCCGGATTGGCTCAATGCCATGCATGAAGAACTCAACAACTTCGAGTACAACAAGGTGTAGAGATGAGTGCCAAGGCCATCGGGGAACCACAATGTCATTGGAACCAAGTGGATATTCAAGAACAAGCAAGATGCTCATGGGACCATCGTTCGCAACAAGGCAAGATTGGTAGCACAAGGCTACTTCCAAGTCAAGGGTATCGACTATGGTGAAACCTTTGCTCCCGTTGCTCGCCTTGAATCCATTCGTTTGTTGATTGCTTATGCTTCCCATCACAACTTTAAGTTACAACAAATGGATGTGAAGAGTGCTTTTCTTAATGGTCCTATTAATGAGGTTGTTTATGTCAAGCAACCCCCCGGGTTCGAGGATCCCTACTTCCCCGATCATGTGTATCAACTCGATAAGGCACTCTATGGCCTTAAGCAAGCCCCACGTGCGTGGTATGACCACCTTACCGAGTTGTTGCAAGATCGTGGATTTGAAGTTGGAAAAATCGATCCCACTATTTTTACTAAGAAGGTCAAAGGGGAGTTGTTTGTGTGCCAACTATATGTTGATGATATTATATTTGGTTCCCCTAACAAATCTTTCAATGAGGAATTTGCCACTCTCATGACCTCTAAGTTCAAGATGTCTTTGATGGGAGAGTTGAAGTTCTTCCTCGGTTTTGATATCAAGCAAAGAAAAGAAGCTACTTTCATCAACCAAGCCAAACACAATCAAGACATGCTAAAAAGATTCAAGCTAAGTGATGTCAAGCCGACTACTACTCCAATGCCCACCAAGTGCCAACTTGACATTGATCCCAATGGTAAAGCAGTGGATCAAAAGGTATATCGCTCCATGATTGGCTCCTTGATTTCCCTTTGTGCATCTAGACCGGATATCATGTTGTGTGTGGGAATGTGTGCACGGTTTCAAGCCACACCAAAGGAAAGCCACTTTGTGGCGGTCAAGTGAATCTTTCGATATTTGGCTCATACCCCAAACTTTGGCTTATGGTACCCAAGAGGAGCAAACTTCAAGCTAGAAGGATATACAGATTCCGATTGGGTGGGAGACAAAGTGGATAGGAAGTCCACTTCTGGAGGGTGCCAATTTGTTGGTTGCTCTTTGGTGAGTTGGTCTTCCAAGAAGCAAAGTTGTGTGTCTCTCTTGTCCACTGAAGCGGAGTATGTGGCGGCCGGTAGTTGTTGTGCACAACTCTTATGGATGAGGCAAACTTTAAAGGATTAGGGTGTCATTTGTGACAAAGTGCCTCTTTGGTGTGACAATGAAAGTGCCATCAAGATTTCTCTCAACCCGGTGCAACACTTCAAGACGAAGCATATTGAGATTCGATATCATTTCATCCGGGATCATATTAGGCGAGGGGAGATCAAGCTCAAGTATGTCAACACTCATGATAACCTTGCATATATTTTCATGAAGCCCTTGGATGAAGCAAGATTTCGCGAGTTAAGGCATAAGCTAAATATCATTGATTCGAGCAATGTTACTTGAACCCTTGCACACCCCACCACACTCAACTTGTTGTCTAGTTTTGGTGTAGGCATGGACATAGGGGGAGGGTTGTTCTCTCAATGAACTCTCCCACCCCCCATTATGCATAAATTGATCAACTCTTTCACATTAGCCATCTTTGATGGTACATGTGCTTCAAAGACGAGTTTTGGTCATGGGCCCAAGGATAATTCTTCGCGGTGCCAAACCAATCAACTCAAACATAGGTGGCTCCAGCCACTGCCCTCTCCTTGGAGAGGTTGTGTCTCGTTTTTTGTCTTTGTTGCCTGTTGTTTTTCCCTCTTCGTGACAAGCTTGTGCTTGCGGTGTCTCGCTTGTTTGCTCGTTGGTGTGTGTGTGTTCTCCTGAAGGTTCCGTGCAAAGTCGTTTTCTCCTGTGTTTGAAACTACATTTTCTTGGGTTCACGGCTACCGTGGTCTGCCACGGTACTAACGCAAGGACACAGTACTACCGCAACCAGAATGGCAGTAATTTTTTACTGCCGCTGGTGGAGCAGTACTACCGCCCATGGCGCGGTACTTCCGCCTGGGCGGTACTACCGCAATAATGCACGGTACTACCATGGAGTAGCGAGCGGGTGGGGGTTAAGAGCGGTCAGGGGGTGTTCCAACTCTCCCATACCAATTCAATCTTTCTTCCCCATGCCGCCTCTCTCTCTCCTGACCATGAACGACGTCGAATACCCTCGCCGGATCTCCGTCTCCGGCTGCTCTCCTCAGATTCCGATCAGTGGGATCGTTCCCCACCACTTCCTCTTGCCATGGAACAAGGTTTCCCCCAGAATCCCTCTCTTTTTGGTTTGTTCCTTTGCTTCTCAGTTTTTCGGGAGATGCTAGTTGTTCTTGAGATTTTAGGCTAAATCCTTGCAAGAGTAGGATGTAGGAGAGTAGTAATGCGTAGAGATAGTACATGATCTATTGCGCCATGGTAGATTTGATCAACCGTAGTACCACTTTGTCGTCACGGTTGTACTCAGATCCACATGCTGTTTCGGATCTGAAACCGTGTGGTACTACCGCACCTCCAGCGTGGTACTACCGCCCAAGTGCGGTACTACCGTGCCTTGGAGCGGCACTAATTTTTTAGTTCCGCGCGACCAGTCAGTGACACCGTTGCTGTCAAATCTATCATGTGGCAATTATCAAGTGCGAGTTCTACTTGTTTCACTGCTTTATTGTGTTCTTTGCACTGATCCTTCTCGCGTTTCTTGCGTGTTTGTTTTGTGGTGTGTGGCTTCGGTGCTCCTTCTCGTCGTTCCAATCCAAGCCGTGACACGGGGCCAAGCGTCTGCGCAATCAAGATGATGCTCCTGAGGGATCTAGTGCCCCCCAACGCAGGACCAAGACCACTGCCTCAAACAACAAGGAACCCATCATGGGTATGGATGAGATACCACTTGCTGAGTTCATCACTCGAAGGAAGATCAATCCTTATGTGAATCCTCATGCCAACTTTCGAGGGAATGAGTTGTTCTGGTCCAAGCAGCAGAATCTCATTTCTCTGGATGTGATCAAGGCCAAGCAAAACACCTATGTGGATATGCATTGGAACGACATACATCATATTAGGGAAGAGAAGCACAAAGAATACTTTGGTGAGGCTCTGGATCTAGTGGAGCAGTTTGGCATTGAGCATATCATCTCTTTTCACAAAGACTATGATCCAGAGATTGTGGCTCAGTTCTTTGCCTCGGTGTACTTTCATCCTAATGAGGATCGTTCGATGACTTGGATGACCAATGGTCAGGAGCTGACAGCTACATGGAAGGAGTTCATGACTTTGCTTGGTGTTCAGGATGAGGGGCTCGCCACACCCCAAGGTGTTCGTCCTCATGCCAATCCCGAGTCAACCAACAAGAATAAGCTTCGGCCCTTCCTTGTTGAGAAGAAGCTCTCCAGTGGCAAGTCATCTTGGGTGCTCAACTCCTTCTTGGACATCATGCACCGGATCTTCCGCAACTCCCTCTTCCTGCGCATTGGTGACAAGGACAAGGTGCATGCTTACCTTGTGGACATGCTGCTCCTGTGTGAGGAAGCGCGCAACTCTCAGACGCTACCACTTGATATCTCACATATCATGTGGTGTGAGCTTCGGTTTGCGGTCTTCAACCGCAAGGTCCCCATCTATCGACCTTATCTGTTTCAGTTGATCTCAGCAACTTGGGAGAAGCTCTACCCTCAGGATGACTATCTGGCCCCTGATTGGATTCGACATGATTCCATCCAACTCCGTGTGAAGACTCAGTGGGCTAACACCACTTCTCGTGCTGAGGCAGCAGATGCCATGGATGTGGATGCAGATGAGGATGAGGAGGAGTCAGCAGACGAGGACAGCTCTGAGGGTTTCATCCCTCCCACCTCTGAGCCATCTTGGGCTAAGAGGCTGAAGAACAAGATGAAGACCTTATTCTGCATGCAGGCAAAGGGAAAGTACAAGCATCGCATTGCATCCAAGGAGAGTCGCCACCACGACAAGAAGATTATGAGCCTTTTTGGAGAGGATGTTTCTGGTGGCTCTGAGGACCGCATCACTCCAGAGGCTGAGTGGATCGCAAAACAAGGCTACACGTGGACTGATTCTGAGGAGGACGATGAGGAGACCATTCCCGCTGTCGAGTCTGAGGAGGAGCGTGCGTCTGATTACTTCGCTTGAGACACCACTTGTGTTGTAGGTGTCCTCTCTGCCTTTTTGGCGTCTCGATGCCAAAGGGGGAGAGAGTGTAGGGATTTGCGAGTCTTGTGTCGTGCGTGTGTTTGCTTTGCTCGTGTCTTTTCTGTTGAACCTTGGTTGCTTTGGTTTAGTTTGCTTGTGAGACTTGGTCTATCCTTTGGTGTAAGACATATGCACTCTATCGTACCTTATTACCTTATTGAGCTTATGTTATATTGTGCTATTTATGTTATGCTCATATTTACTATCTTGTTTAGTGTTGTTAGCCTTATTGTTGCAAGATATGCATTGTCTTTAAAATATAGGGGGAGTGTTGATCCTAGTATACATGTCGTGCAGTCCAAAGCACCTATGTATATAGCATGCATCTAGGGGGAGCTCATCTATATTTTAGAGGTGTGGGGTTTGCTAATGTGCTATATTTGTTCCCTTTGTGCAAATCCCGTATTGTCATCAATCCACCAAAAGGGGGAGATTGTAAGGGCATATTTATCCCTAAGGCGTTTTGGTGATTGATGACAATGCTTTTGCGGACTAATCGTGTGCCTTCAGTATTTCAGTTGCTTCGTCACTAGGCACAAGACGGTTTGGTACCCCTCGAAGACTTTTGAAGACGGCGGTGTTCTACGTCTCTTTTGGTGGATTTGAGTCATAGGATAGCCGTACTATTAAGAGGGGGTCCGTGTTGGAAAGGTTTGGGTGGAATCATCACGTACATGTTTACTCCTTTTGCACCGCCTTTACCTTTACGCTTTGGAGCATCCTCCGTTATCTTCATATTTATGCAAAAAGAAGGATTCCTAGTGTTGATTTTCTAAGGAATGCGGTAGTACTGCTCCTTGGAGCGGTAGTACCGCAAGCCCATGTGGTAGTACCGCAAGCCCTTGCGGTAGTACTGTAGGCGCACACGGTACTACCGCTCCTAAGGAGTTGTAGTGCTGTGGCCTCTTACCAGACTCAGCCTCTCGTGCGGCTGTAGGGGCGGATGTAATTTTTTACATCCGCGGCCTACGCGGTAGTACCGCCTATAAGTGCATCTAGTGCCACCCCTAGTTGGTTTTGGAGTATTGACGACAAAGTTGGTTGAGGGACTAATGCTTTGTGAGAATTGTAGGATAACGCAGGTAGTGTCCCTCATTGATTCGGTTTACCTACCAGAGATGACCCCTAAAAATGTATGAAGACATTAAAGAAAATGGTGGTATGAGAAGATATACATATCGAAGACTATGACATGAGAAGACATTGCGTGAAGACTATGGAGCGCGAAGACTTTGTGGTTTCGTTGCTTCCTTTTCTTCTTTGTTGAGTCATAGGAACCACCATACTGTTAAGTGGGGTCCAAGTGAACTAAGTCACAGTGACTGTCGGTGTCAAAACCGGCGGGTCTCGGGTAGGGGGTCCCGAACTGTGCGTCTAGGCGGATGGTAACAAGAGACAAGGGACACGATGTTTTACCCAAGTTCGGGCCCTCTTGATGGAGGTAAAACCCTACGTCCTGCTTGATTGATATTGATATTGTGGATGTTTACAAGAGTGGATCTACCACGAGATCAAGGAGGCTAAACCCTAAAAGCTAGCCTATGGTATGATTGTAAGGGTTGATGTTGTTGTCCTACGGACTAGAGCCATCCGGCTTATATAGACACCGGAGAGGGCTAGGGTTACATAGAGTCGGTTACAATGGTAGGAGATCTACATATCTGTATCGCCAAGCTTGCCTTCCACGCCAAGGAAAGTCCCATCCGGACACGGGACGAAGTCTTCAATCTTGTATCTTCATAGTCTTGGAGTCCGGTCGATGATGATAGTCCGGCCGATGATAGTTCGGCCGATGGTGGTAATCCGGCTATCCAGACATCCCCTAGTCCAGGACTCCCTCAGTAGCCCCTGAACCAGGCTTCAATGACGATGAGTCCGGCGCGCATATTGTTCGGCATTGCAAGGCGGGTTCCTCCTCCGAATAATTCATAGAAGATTGTGAACACCAGGATAGTGTCTGGCTCTGCAAAATAAATTCCACATTCCACCGTAGAGAGAATAATATATATATACACAAGTTCAATCTGCTGACGTTTTTTGCGGCGTGACGTCACACCACTAACAAGCCATTACTTGAATCGTTTTTTATTTTACCACCTCAGTGCATTTAGCGAAGCGGTTTCCTTGGCACGTCTTGTCGAAGCAGAGATCGTGTTCCCCTTAATCCGGGATTCTCATCAATACGAACGTGGGTAACCCAACCGTGCCCGTCGCCACGCCCCCTCTATCGAAGGCAAGTCCCGAACGGTCACGGAGATGGCTCTTGGTATTTTCCTCCTTTATAACGGGACCAAGGCTCGTTTCTTTTCTTCAATCCTCCATCAAATCCTCTTTCCGCCACAAGTTCCAGCACCTAGAGCTCCAGATTCGAGCGCTTCAGACCTTCAATAATGTCCGGCTCCGACCTCCAGGGCCGGTGGATGCCTTCCTCCATCACGGAGGAGGACGTGCTAAAGCCGCGGGAAGCCAAGTACCTGACTTACGAGATTTCGCACAGGTTGCCTGCAGAAGGGCAGGACATCCCCACCCCCGAGCCCAGCGAGTATGTCGTCTTTGTATCCCACCTCCGTCGGGGTTTAGGCTTCCCGATAGATCCTTTTGTGAGAGGGCTCATGTTCTACTATGGGTTGGATTTCCACGATTTGGCTCCGAAGTCCATCCTCCATATTTCCGCATTTATCGTCGTCTTCGAAGCCTTCCTCCGCGTCACCCCTCACTTCGGCCTGTGGCTGAAGACCTTCAATGTGACTCCGAAGATGATCGGGGGGCGTCAAGCAGAGTGCGGCGGGGCGGACGTCAGTAGGAGGGCCGATGCCCCGTGGCCCGCAGGCTCCTTCCAAGAGGAGCTCGGCTTGTGGCAGCAAGAGTGGTTCTATATCACCGTTCCAAGGGGCCGCAAACAAAAGCCGCCGCCCTTATTCCGCCCGGGACCTCCATAACGGTTGATGTCGTGGGTCAACCAAGGGCTCAACTGGGGGCCGTCAAAGGACGTGCCCCTATTGCAGGGCTGGATTCGAGATCTCCAGGCGAGGGAGATCGATCTGGTCGTGGTGATGCAGGTTATGCTGATCAGGCGTTACTTGCCCTGCAAACGCCGTCCTCTCCGACTATGGGAATTTAATCCGGAGGGACCTCGGATTCTTCAACACTTCATGGGTATGACACCCCTAGAGATGTACAAATTATTCTTCGGATCGCAAGAGGCGCGTCCGGAACTGACCGAGGATGCTGGCCTAAGCTGCAATCGCCCGGATACTCAGGTAAGTAGCTCCGAGTCTGGACACATCATTTGTTTGCCTTTCGTTGATTCGCCTTACGACCAACTTCCTTCTAAACAGGAGTGGATAGCGGGAGCAAAATTATTATGGTGTCCGGCCCCCCTCCCAGAGACCGCGCCGGATTCCGTGCTGGTCCGGATGTTGGAGGTTGCGCCTCCAGAGGAAGGCGAAGGGGAAAGTGAAAAAGCTACTGCCTCACCTAAGGAGGCTCTTGAAAGAGGGGGGATCAAGAATCCCTCCCTCCGAGGGGAGAAGAGGATTGCCTCCGAGGACCTGGGGGCCAAAGCCCCTAAACGGGGGAAGAAATCTTCGCCGAAGGGTCCTGCGTCCGGGGAGGCCCCGGCCGCACAGTATCCCTTAAAGGATTAGCCCTCCAACGAGCCGTAAGTAAAAAGAAAGGATTTTTATAATAAAGGGCATCCCTATTTGTGCTTCTGAGGATAACTAAAGTTTTTACCTTGTAGTTCGGATCTCCGTCCTTCGCAAATGAGCTTGACTTCGGGGGACCTCCGTCCGGATATGGTGGAGAGCGAGACGCCTCCGTCCGGGGCACCGTCGGATAGGGAGGACGAGCCTGAAGTGTCGTCAAGGAGGGAGCCCCCGGGTTTGGCGAAGACGGATAGTTCGGCGCCAGCTAGTGTACGGCTGAAGGATCTGCTTGAGAAGGCGTCTATCTCAGAGGATCACCACGCACTAATGAGTGTGGTGATTGAAAGGATTTCATCCGCCGAAGGTGGGTTGCGTAATGCCGTTAGGAGTTTGCTAGCGGGGTTTGAGGTACGTAAAAATGACACACCTTTGGACAGTTTTGCATATAGAATGCGCCCTGTATAGGTAGTAGCCCCTGAGACTCGGTAGGTTGTCGAAAGCGACAGCGTGCCGAGGATCAAAATCGCAGGTTTAAATTTTCGCCGTGCCTATGTAGGTGGCGGATCGTCCGGGGGCCAGCCGGACTGATGAAGTTGCCGAACTAAAGCGGCAACTCACCGTTGCGGATGCGGACATCACGCTGGTCAATAGGCGACTTGATGAGTCGCAAGGTAAGTTTTCCTGTGCGGTCACTTGGTAAGGGAGCCGAAGTCGTCTCCTTACTACATGTATGTGAAATGCAGGTAGTGCCGCTGCTGTGGAGAGCCTTCGGGCCGAACTTGCTCAAGCCAAGGAGCAGGCCAGAAGGATTGATGCGGCGGCCTCGAGGGCGGCCGAAGAGTTAGCGGCGGAAAGGGCCGCACACTGCCGAAGCAGGGAAGAGATGGCCGAAATGACTGTGAAGTTAAAAGATGCTACCGACCGCAATGAGGCTCTTGAGAAGGAGCGCCTGGTGGTGCAAGAAGACCCGGGGAAGGCTACCGCCGAAGCCAAGGATGCCCGCTCTGCAATGCGGGCTATAAAGGAAGAGCTGCGCCAAGCCGGAGACATTGTAGCTGGCAAGCCTTTTCTGCTGCGCCAAAATTTTACGGATCCAAAATATGCTCAGCTGGGCCAACTTTGGGGTCCGGAGGACCCTTATATGGACTTAGCAGCGAGTGCGGCGGATGCCGTTGTGCATTTTCGAAGCCAGAAGGATCACGAGACGGAAGAGCTGTTTTGTTCTCAATTCCATAGTCCGGAGCGTTCACTTCCGCTGACCGACCGTTTGGCCGAGTGGGCTGAGCTGAATAGGTTGTCCGGGCTTGCCATGACGGATATCGTGACCCATGTCTGGCCAGATAGGCCCAAGCCGAAGAGTTACTTTGGCTTATTGCAGCAATTTCTTGGGGCGGTGCCGCATATGAAGGCGATGAAGCGGTCGGCATGTATAGAGGGTGCGCGGATGGCACTCGCCCGTGTGAAGACACATTGGACAAAGATGGATGCCACCGCTGTTGCGACCCCGGGTTCGGACGATAGCCGGTTACCCGCCGAGAACTATTTAGGCGAAGTGCTGCGTGGTGCTCGTGTAATAGAGTCGCAGTGTTCAAAAAATGTTACGTTCAAATGAACGTTTTATGTTGTAGAACAATATTTATGATGTAAGAGCCTTTTATACTTGTGCGTTCAAGTAATTTAATATCTCCTATGCGGTCGTTCATGTATACGTGTGTATAACCTAAAAGATGGCAGTCGTCGGCTTCAGCCCCCACGCACAAGGTGCGGGGGTGTTCGCAAAAAATAGCGCATTTTCACACTTAATCCGACGTCTCGGTCCTGTAAAGGAGGTGGTAGCGTAGCAAACGAGGCAACTGGACTATAATGCTTTATCACTTTCACTTAGCCATGGAGTTCGAGGGTGGGGCTACGACATAGCCCCTGGGGGCACCGCGCTCTCTGAATTCGGGGCGCGCATGTGCCTGACCGGGAAACGGCCCTTCGTCAAAGCGGAGGAATTCTAAACATTCCCTTGGTCGATCGAGTGGTTGACTAGTCTCTCGCTGTATCATGACAGTCAGTTTTCGGCTTTCTCTACTGAGGCGCTCGCCCAGCCGAACTGGGGCACAATCGCAGTAGTTCTCCTGGTGCCGCGTTAGCCAATGATACGAAATGTAAGGCAGCAAAACACAGGAGCCGGGCAAACCCAACATTTGACCAAAGACATGATTCAGAGCTGATGCATATAAGGCCTAACTCGAGACGCCGAACACTCCCGAAGGTGTTCGGTCTTTTACAATAGCGGGCAGAATAATGCCCTAAGCCCCTTGTGTCCAGGTACGGGCAGGTTCCTCTGGCGTGGCCAATGCCAAAACGCCAGCCTCCACTCTGGTTATAATGGGAAACCAGGGGATTATAGCAACAAGAGACAGTAAGAAAGGTTTACGTAGGGTCTTAGTCTGAAAAGAGTCCTTGAAACGGGTCCCTACTGCATGTCTGCGCCTGTGTCTCCGTTGCTCCGTATCCTGGACGGGTGTGCACGTAGTTCATGTGTAAGAAGAGAGGAACTTAGTTTGAAAAAGAAATCGTGCAAAAAAGGTACATAAAAAATTGAAATATAAATGTAGAAAGCTGAGCCTATGGTAGCTCATTATAGCTTATATACACAAACCCTTGTAAGGGTGTGTGGCTAGGTAGCCCCTAGCTTATTTATTCCGGACCCGTCCAGCCGTGTCCGGGGTCTTAGCCGACCTTGTTAATGAAATGATGCCACGTGGACCGGGCATTTTAAGCGTAAGAGACGCGTAGTGTGGTATTGCGTTAAAGCGGACGAAAGCTTCACGTCCCAGTAGTGCTTGATAGCAACTTTTGAATGGGGCGACGTGAAAGGTTAGCTTTTCTCGTCGGAAGTTGTCAGGTGATCTGAACACAACTTCTAGTAATAATGAACCTATGCACCTGGCACAAGGGCCTGGCGCCACTCCTTTGAAGGAAGTTCGGCTATGTCGAATTGTAGTAGGGTCTATCCCCAACTTGCGGATTGTGTCCGGATATAGCAGGTTTAAGTCGTTGCCGCCGTCCATCAGAACTTACGTAAATTGCAGTCCGTCTATTATGGGATCCAATATCATAGCAGTCCATCCTGCGTTCCGGATACTTCTGGAATAATCCAGATGGTCGAAAGTGATTGGTTTTGACATCCAATCTCGGTGTTCCGCTGGGGTGGACCGTGCGACACTTGTCTTAGCAAGTGTCGTGTTGTACTTCCGTACTATCACGTGAAGTGAGTTTACTGTTTTGACTTCTTGTGGGAAAGTTTTCTGAATTCCGGTGCTCTGCTGGTGGGGTTCGTCGTCGTCCTCGCTTGGCGCATCGAGCCCCTTGTGTTCGGCGTTGAGCCTGCCGGACTGTTTAAAAACCCAACAGTTTCGGTTGGTATGGTTTGCAGGTCTTTCGGAGGTACTGTGGATTTGACATATCCGATCCAAAATTTTGTTTAAATTGGATAGCTCGTCACTGTTGTCCTTAAGAGGCGGTGTTTTATTGTTTGGCCGCGAGCTTTTGAATCTGGCTTTGACCGCCGTGCTCTTTGGCCTTCTTTCTTTATTCCGGCGCTTATCTTTCCTGTGCCGTGATTTTCCGTTTCCATCTCTGATCTCGGATGTACTCGGGTCACTGGTGCTGCATCTTGCTAGCCAGCTGTCTTCTCTTGCGCAAAAGCGCGTCATGAGGCTTGTGAGTGCGGCCATTGTTCTTGGCTTTTCTTGGCCGTGGTGTCTGGCGAGCCATTCATCTCGGACGTTGTGTTTAAAAGCTGCTAAGGCTTCCGCGTCCGGACAGTCGACTATTTGGTTCTTTTTGGTAAGGAACCTGTTCCAGAATTTGCGCGCTGACTCTCCGGGCTGTTGAGTTATGTGACTTAGATCGTCTGCGTCCGGAGGGCGGACATAAGTCCCTTGAAAATTTGCTCTGAACGCGTCCTCAAGCTCTTCCCAACTCCCAACAGTGTTTTCTGGGAGGCTTTTGAGCCAATGCCGAGCTGGTCCTTTGAGCTTGAGGGGTAGATATTTTATGGCGTGGAGATCATCTCCTCTAGCCATGTGTATGTGTAGTATGTAATCTTCTATCTAGACTCCGGGGTCTGTTGTGCCGTCATATGCCTCTATATTTATGGGTTTGAACCCTGCTGGAAATTCATGATCCAGCACCTCATTGGTGAAACATAGCGGGTGTGCGGCTCCCCTGTATTTGGGTGTGCCACTGTCTTCGAACACTTGTCGTGTTGTGTTACTTCCTGGGGTCCTCTTTTTTGGCCCGTAGATGGACCTAGTTGGGCCGTCTATTTTTCCAGGGTCATAGGTCGGCTTGTGTGCGGCGCCGTTTGCCGCTTTTGGCCTGTCATCTGGCCGTCTATCCGGCCAGGCGGCTTCTTTATTTTTTGATTGTGAGGGCTCTATGGCTTCCTCGTCAAATTCTGGCAGTAGCTTGCGCTTTGGGTAGCTCTTTGTTTGATGGCCATTGCCATACTTGCTTGCGGTCTTGAGTATTTTGTTCCACTTCATTCTGAGGATGTCTTCCGCTGTTTTGAGCTTCCGTTTTTCCTTCTTCAAACTTCTTGTAGTGGCAGCGAGTCTTTTGTGAAGGTTCTTATGCTCCGGTGGTGTGTCCGATGTGAGGTTGTCCGGACTGTTGGTTGCTCCGGGAAGGGGTTGATCATCCGGTTCGTCTTGTTCGGAAGGTTGCTTGTTTGCATGTTCGCCGTCCACTGGTTGGCCCTGCTCTAACGCTGGGTCATTGGGAATGCTGTTCTTGGCGAGGCGGGGTTTAGGGCGGCGCTTGTATCACCGTTTTGGTTGTTTATCGGCGGGATTATCCTTTGCCGCGCCCCGTTGATCCTCGTCGTCGCTTCCCTTTGGGGTATCCACCATATATACGTCATGTGACGAGGTGGCCTTCCAGTGCCCTGTAGGTGCTGGTTCTGGATTGTCTCCATCATCGTCGTCCATACCGTCGATGTCTTCGGAGTCGTAGTTTAGCACGTCGGTTAAATCGTCGACAGTGGCTATGAAGTGGGTGGCGGGTGGGCTTTGAATTTCTCCGTCGTCTGCGTCCCAACCATCCTGGCCATAGTCCGGCCAGGGCTCTCCGGATAACGAGAGATGCTTCAGCGAATTTAAGATGTCGCGGAAGGGTGAGTGCTGAAAGCTGTCCGCAGCGGTGAATTCCATGATCGGCGCCCAATCGGATTCGACTGGCAGGGGCACAGGAGGTTCGGAGTCCGGTAGTGAGTGCGGTGCCTCGGAGTCATGAGCTTTATGCGGGACAAGGTTAGTGTTCAGCTCCATCCCCGTGGAAGTTGCAGCTCCCGAGGCGGCGTCCAGCCACCCATCCTCGATCTGCGCGATCGGCTTCGGACTATAGGTCGGAGCGGATTCGTGTGCGGCCTCCAAGGCGCTGTCCGGCGGCAGAGTTAGGTCGTGCCCATCGTGACAGTGCGGCACGCTCGGCTGTGGCTCGGATCCGTCGAGGATCTAGTCCGCGCGGATATGGGCCGTGAAGTTTAGGCTCCCAAACCTGACCTGGCGGCCAGGGGCGTAGCTTTCGATCTGCTCTAGATGGCCAAGCGAGTTGGCCCGCAGTGCGAAGCCGCCGAATACGAAGATCTGTCCGGGGAGAAAAGTCTCACCCAGGACCGCGTCGTTGTTGATTGAAGAGGCCATCAAGCCTATCGGTGACAACACAGAGGAACTCTCAATGAAAGCACCAATGTCGGTGTCAAAACCGGCGGATCTCGGGTAGGGGGTCCCGAACTGTGCGTCTAGGCGGATGGTAACAAGAGAGAAGGGACACGATGTTTTACCCAGGTTCGGGCCCTCTTGATGGAGGTAAAACCCTACGTCCTGCTTGATTGATATTGATATTGTGGATGTTTACAAGAGTGGATCTACCACGAGATCAAGGAGGCTAAACCCTAAAAGCTAGCCTATGGTATGATTGTAAGGGTTGATGTTGTTGTCCTACGGACTAGAGCCATCCGGCTTATATAGACACCAGAGAGGGCTAGGGTTACATAGAGTCAGTTACAATGGTAGGAGATCTACATATCCGTATCGCCAAGCTTGCCTTCCACGCCAAGGAAAGTCCCATCCGGACACGGGACGAAGTCTTCAATCTTGTATCTTCATAGTCTTGGAGTCCGGTCGATGATGATAGTCCGGCCGATGATAGTTCGGCCGATGGTGGTAATCCGGCTATCCGGACACCCCCTAGTCCAGGGACTCCCTCAGTGACTGATGTGATGCTCAACTCAAATCCTATGTCTTCGAGCGAAGACAATGAGATCAAACCTTATCCAGAGCTGGATGAGTCAGCTTTGCTTGTAGCCCAAGTAATGTTGTCGCGTGTGTTTGAAATCTGACCGTTGGAACATGTGTCAGTTCCTTAGTGACCCAGGGTCATTTTGGACAAATCAGGTCGGGTTGCCTAGTGGCTATAAATAGCCCACCCCCTACACCATAAATTGGCGGCTGCTCAGAGTTTGTATACGGCTTTTGTCGTTTGAGAGCAACCCACCTCGAAGCATTTGAGAGGGAAAAATCCTTGCGAGGACAAAGCCCAAAACACCCAGAGCCAAAGAGTGTTAGGCATCACTGAAGTCTTTCTGTCTGTGTGACCTGAAGACTTATTACACTTGAGGACTGTGTATCCTCCAGCCGGTTAGGCATCGCGTTCTGAGCATCCAAGTAATTGTGGATTGCCGGTGAACAAAGTCTGTGAAGGTTTGGAAGTCTCCCTTGAAGACTTACCAGAGTGATTGGGTGAGGACTGGGTGTCCTTAGCTCAAGGGGAATAAGGTGAAGACACGGTCTTCTGAGTTAAATCTCAGCCTCCCTAACCAGACGTACAGTTGTCACAGCAAGTGGAACTGGTCCAACAAATCCTGTGTCTTCAACAAGCAACTGGTTCTATCCCTTTCCATCCTTTACTTAAGTTTGTCTTCGTGAAGTCACTGCCCATATGTCTATCTGTTTGACTTCATTGTTTGACTACTACTGTTGATTGGCTTCATACTATCTTCCATCCTGATCCCAACTACTCAGCCGCTATTAGTCTTGTACTTTCACATCATTACATACTTGACTATGGCTTGCTTATGGTAGTTAATCTTCCGCTGCATTTCAACTAAGTTATTTCTATTGTTTGTCTTCGAAACTTCCAACTTTTGAAGACTTTCACAAAAATCGCCTATTCACCCCCCCCTCTAGTTGATACTAGCACTTTCAATTGGTATCAGAGCAAGGTACTCCCTTGTTCTGTGTGATTCGGTTTAACCACCTGGAGTTTCAGCTATGTCGACTACAGGATTGAGGAACATATCTTGTCCCACCTTTGACGGTCATGAGTATCCCCGATGGAAGGCCATGATGAAGAAGCGACTCATGTCCATGGATATTGAACTGTGGACCGTCACTGAGATTGGACTCACTAATCTATGCAAGATGGCAGAGGCTAATTACATTCCCAAGTACACTCTACTGAATCTTACAACGAAGGATGTCATTTGCTCTCATCTGTCCGGAAATCAGTTCAGGAATGTTATGCACCTCAACTACGCGAAGCTAATCTGGGACCGGCTTTCTGCGGTATATGAAGGTCATCGCACTCGTCAAGATCCGTGGTTTGAGGACTACAAGGAGTCTCTTAAGGAGATGACCTTTGCACCTGAATCATCATCATCCTCATCGTGCCACATGGCAAGGGGTGATAAGGTAACTGAATGCTATCTCTCAGAATCCAACGATGATGAATCAGGTGATGAATTTGGCCCCAGCTATGACAAGCTTGCTTCCCTTGCCACTAAACAACAAAGAATCTTGGAAAAGGTTCAAGACATGCTTAGTAAGAGCGATGATATGTTGGGTGAAGAAATGGATCAGTCAAAAGCTTTGGCTGATAGTCTTCAGAGACTTCATGCTAAGTTTGACACCCTTCAAGATCAACATAATGCTCTCTTGTCTGATCATGAGAAGCTTTCTTCTGAATGTCTTCAAAGAAAGCTAGACCTTGAAAAGATAAGAGTGGATTATGAAGATCTTCAGAAGGAGCGAGATTCATTACTTGCTGAACAAATCAGCATCGCTCAGGATGGATTTGAACCACCATGTTTAAAATGCATTGAGCGTGATAACGCTACATCTGTTGCTGAATGTTCCACTACTACTGCTGCTGTTTCATTGTCTTCACCTACTGAAGTGGTTACTAACCCCTCTGCAGAGGATACCACTAGTATTGCTGATGAAAATGCTAGGTTGAAGACATTCCTTGAAACAGGGATGTACAAAAGTTTGAAGGGACAACAGACACTATGCGATGTCCTCAAAAAACAGATTCTGAACCGAAACCCTAGGAAAGAGGGTGTTGGGTTCAAGAGGAAAATGAATGCTGATGGTTCCTACTGGAAGCCTGAGCAGTATCCCAACACCACATGGGTTGCTGCAAAGGAACCTTCAGTGGATCGATCCACTTTATCTAGATTTACCTGTGCTAATCCTATTATCATTGATGAATCCTTTGATGCAAACTATAAACTGTTCAAAAATCAGAATGGTGAAGTGTTTGCCAGGTATATTGGTACTAACTGCAGAAATGGACCTCCTATGAAGAAGATCTGGGTTCCCAAAAGCTGCCTTGAGAATCTTCCAGTGAATGTCATCATGACACCACCAGTGAAGAAGACAAACCCCAGACCAAAGGCATCATATGGTCCAACGGCTACTTACGAACACAGGACTCACTTGAGTCACCCTAATGCCAATGTTTTGTAGGGAAATCATGCTCATACTCATGAATATGAGCGTGTGTCTTCAAACCGCTATGTTCATAGAACTAAGAACTTTTCTGCTTATTCACATGAGTATCATTCATCTCCTGCAAGGCTATTTGCTAGGGCTTCAAAGCCGAAATTCTCAGATGCTGCACTTAGACTCATTGCTTCTAATCCACCCCTGAAAATGTGGGTGGTGAAGAAGAATTAACTCTCTTTTGCAAAATGTGGTCTCCAGCCAGCAATCAATGGTGTCCGATACTATTGCTGGGGACCTAAAACTCACTCTGGACGAACGCAGAAAGTGTCATTCTATATACTTCAAATCTGAATCACTTATCAGTCATACTATGTCCTAACTTTGATATGTGCTGTGACTGTCCCTATATGTGTCAAATGCTTATGCTTCACAACACTCTTGTGAAGCCTATCCTCCTAACTGCACTATAGGGTACATCACCAAAAGCTTCAGAATGGATTATGGACAGTGGATGCACAAATCATATGACTGGTGATCGAAGTCTTCTCATGGACTCAACCTTACGTCCATCCGACAAGAGTCAAATCACATTTGCTGACACTGGTAAAAGCAAAGTATTGGGTCTAGGTAGAGTTGCAATCTCAAAGGATCAACCCATGGATAAAGTGATGCTTGTTGAATCCCTTGGTTTCAACTTAATGTCTGTCTCAATGCTTTGTGACTTGAACATGATCGTTATATTTGGCAAATATCGTTGCCTTGTACTAATGGAATCTGACAAATCTCTAGTCTTTGAAGGGTATCGAAAAGATGATCTATACATGGTAGATTTCTTAGCAGGTCCACAGCTTGCCGTATGTCTTCTCACAAAAGCTTCAGAGTGCTGGCTCTGGCATTGAAGGCTGGGGCATGCTGGCATGAGGAATTGGCACTCACTTGTCAAGAAGGAGCATGTCATAGGCATCGAAGATGTCAAGTTCAAGAAGGATCATCTGTGTGGTGCCTGTGAAGCTGGAAAGATGAGTAGGGCAAAGCACCCCTCGAAGACAATCATGGCAACATCTCAACCCTTCGAGCTGTTACACATGGACTTATTTGGACCTACTCACTACTCCACCCTCACAACAACTGCCTGTCTCTATGGCTTCATCATTGTTGATGACTACTCAAGATACACATGGGTTCATATCATTCTTTACAAGACTGAAGTGCAAGATGTCTTCAGGCGCTTCACAAATCGAGCAATGAACAATTATGGCGTGAAGATCAAGCACATCAGAAGTGACATTGGCACTGAATTCAAGAACACTGGACTTGATCTGTATCTGGATACAATGGGAATCACTCATGAATTCTCTGCTCCATACACACCTCCGCAAAATGGCATCGTTGAGCGCAAAAACAGAACCCTCATTGAGATGGCTTGAACAATGCTAGATGAATACAAGACACCAAGGAAGTTCTGGCCCGAAGCTATTGATACTGCATGTCACATCATCAACCGTGTCTACATCCATAAGCTTCTGAACAAAACATCTTATGAGCTTCTAATTGGCAAGAAGCCAAACGTCAGTTACTTCAGAGTATTTGGAGCTACATGCTGGATCAAGGATCCCCATCACAAGTCAAAATTTGCACCTAAGGCTCATGAAGGCTTCATGCTTGGCTATGGAAAGGATTCACACTCCTACAGAGTCTTCAACCTTTTTCTCTACAAAATCGTTGAAACTGTGGATGTGAAATTTGATGAAACCAATGGTTCACAGAGAGAGTTTCTGCCAAGTACACTAGATGAAGCTCCTTCAAACAAGTCTATCAAGCTGATGGGAACTGGTGAAATCATGCCCTCTGAAGCACAGCCTGAAGAGGAACTTATCATCTCTGCACCAAATCAACCTGAAGACAATGCTCAGACCGAAGACAATCCTCCCAATGATAACAATGATCAGCCAGAGCAATATCTTCATCCTGTCCATCCCCGTGTTGCAAATGAAGTTCAAATAGAGAAGATAATTGACAGCATCAATGCACCTGGTCCGCTCACTCGATCAAGAGCAACACAGCTAGCAAACTTCTGTGGGCAATTTTCATTTGTGTCAATATCAGAACCCAAGAAAGTTGCTGAAGCCTTTATGGAACCTGAATGGATTCAAAGCCATGCAAGAAGAACTTCAACAGTTCAAGCTGAATAATGTTTGGGAACTCGTCAAGCAACCTGACCCTCGCAAGCATAACATTATTGGAACAAAATGGATATATCGAAACAAGCAAGATGAGCATGGTCCAGTCGTCAGAAACAAAGCACGTCTTGTGGCTCAAGGTTATACTCAAGTTGAAGGAATTGACTTCGATGAAACATTTGCTCCGGTTGCTAGGCTTGAAGCTATTCGCATACTGCTAGCCTATGCTAATCATCACAACATCTTGCTATATCAAATGGATGTGAAAAGTGCATTTCTCAATGCCAAGATTGAAGAAGAAGTATATGTCGCACAACCACCTGGCTTTGAAGATCCAAAACATCCTGATATGGTGTACAAGCTAAACAAAGCACTGTATGGCCTCAAACAAGCTCCTCGTGCCTGGTATGATACGATCAAAGACTTCCTGAAGAGAAAAGGCTTCAAACTTGGATCCCTCAATCCCACACTCTTCATGAAGACATATGATGGTGAACTGTTTGTGTGCCAAATATATGTGGATGACATAATCTTCGGCTGCACCAACCAGAAGTACAGTGATGAGTTTGGGTACATGATGCAATAGCAATATCAAATGTCCATGATGGGTGAGCTGAAGTTCTTCCTTGGTCTTCAAATTTGTCAGCAACGAAATGGCATCTTCATATCTCAAGAAAAATACCTCAAAGATTGTCTGAAGAAGTTCGGAATGGAAGACTGCAAAGGCTACACGACGCTAATGCCAGCCAAACACCATCTTGGTCCTGACGACAATGGTAAAGAGTTCGATCAAAAGGTATACCGCTCCATGATTGGTTCTTTGCTTTATTTATGTGCATCTAGGCCAGATATTATGCTTAGTGTTTGCATGTGTGCTCGATTCCAAGCGGCACCAAAGGAATCGCATCACTTAGCTGTGAAGCGAATTCTTCGATATTTGGCTTACACCCCAACACTCGGATTATGGTATCCCAAGGGCTCAAAATTTGATTTGGTTGGATTCTTGGATGCTGATTATGCTGGTGACAAGGTGGATCGCAAGTCTACATCAGGCACATGTCATTTTCTTGGTCGATCACTTGTCTGTTGGTCTTCAAAGAAGCAGAACTATGTATCACTCTCAACTGTTGAATCTGAATACATTGCTGCTGGATCTTGTTGTGCTCAGCTTCTATGGATGAAGCAAACTCTCAAGGATTATGGCATCAACCTGAAACAAGTACCTCTCTTCTGCGACAACGAAAGTGCCATCAAGATAGCCAACAATCCTGTCCAGCACTCGAAGACAAAGCACATTGAAATATGTCATCACTTTCTCAGAGATCATGTTATGAAGGAAGATATAGATATCATTCACGTCAACACTGAAGAGCAACTCGCAGATATCTTCACAAAGCCCTTGGACGAGAAAAGGTTTTGCAAGTTACGGTGTGAGCTAAATATCTTGGAATCCTCGAATGTCCTGTGATCAGGCACACATCCTAACACTTATGCATGCTGATGACTTATATGTGCAACACACAAAGTAATGTATATCTTCAATCAATGAAGATTTACACTCTGAGTGTGAATACATTAACATGGAATGTGACTTCGGAGTGCCACGATAATTGTGCGCCGTGTCTGGGTCTAATACTTCCTATACGATGGGTAACGCCACCACCAACTTTCTCTGTTTGAAGTGTTTCACTCATGGTGTTATATTGCAATGACTTCGCATTTGGTTTGTCTTCAGTTTCAATTTATCTTCATGTTTTTTTCTATGATGATTTGATTGCATATATATACTAGTTTTCTGTCCTCTACAACATTCACTTATAGCTATGTCTTCAGTTTGAAACTTTTGAACTAAGTGAATGTGATCGGACCCTAACCTCTCTATGCTTTCTATCTCAAACACTATCTGTCCAAATCATATGCATTCTATTGAAACTGTCGAATGTCTTCTCTGCGTCCTTGTCAGCAGAAGGCAAAGAGACAAACATTAAATCTGTTTTAAATAACTTATCTTTATTGTTGAAATCTGGAGAAGCCGGAACAACTCTCCGACATGCCTGGCTGGCGTGGGAACGTGGGAAAATCCTAAGTATGTTGCATGCATGCCACGTACCCCTCAGATGTGAACCGCCAGGGGCACCAGTGTAATTGCGATGTGTCTCGCACCTACTTATAAATACTTGTCCCCTGCGGTAAAGAAATCCTTCTTCCACCTCTCCACCTCGTCAAAACCCTAGCGCCACCGCTAGCTCTTGACGACGCCAGCGACGAAGCGCTTAGCTGCCGTGACTTCTCCGACGCCGTCCTCACTCCGTCCGCGGACATCGTCCTCTCCGCCGTCGCCGTAGGTGTCCTCCGTCGCCAAGTTAGGGCACGCTGGGCTGAACTGCTCGGTCTACTATTCTTCCCATGTAGCAGTTCTTCATGCGGTAATTATAACTCTATTTTTACCACCTTTTTGATCTTCAAGATTCATCCTATTTACCAAAAGTGGTTTCAGCTTATTCAATGTTAGATCTATTCTGTCCGCATCTCATACTGCCTAGTTAATTCACTTAGATTTCCTGTCTAGTTTGATTCCTCACTTGTACTTATTCACGGATTGGTACAAATCTGGAACCAACTCACCTATATAAGTGAATGTCTTCGCATCATGAGTTCAATGTCTTCAAACTGATTTATCTTCAAAATCTTCTGAGAATGCATATGACCTCTTCCCCTTCCCTCGCATCTCTAATGCTGTCACAGATACATGTCCGTGGGAGAATCCCTTGGTTCTCATAGTCTGCATTCGTTTGCAGAATACTTACAGCGTCATATCAATTCTCCTGAAGCCAGTTCCTGCTTGACCAGCAAGCGAAAGTCTCTGAAGCCTTTGAACGTATTGAAGCCATTCAGTTTGAAGTTCATGGCTGCAGAAAAATCAGCAAGGAAGGGTGGCAGACAGCGCAGAGAAGGAACATCCAAAGATCTGCCTGAAGACTTAGCAGAACTCTACAAGACAGATCCTAAAGAGTCTTATCATCAGCGCAAGACACGAATCCAATGGATTCGACGCTATTGGGCTGAAGAATGGTTCAAGTACAAATTCGTGAGCAAGGAATATGCAGAGAAGAATGCTATCAAGAGTCCTTGGGGAGATATTCTCTATCGAGGCATTCAACCCAAGAACAGAGCTGAAGCTATTGAACAATGCTTCTATCCTTGCATGGTCCGTGGACCTCAGCCTGAGAGTGCCGATCCCACATCATTACTCTGGTGTCGTGATGATGCCCTCTTCAAGTGCAACTTCCAGCATGCAAAGGCTTCGGCCAAGGAAAACAAGAAGACATTGGGATTAGACTTCAACCCTGGTCCCTCTGCTCCTCGTGCCGACGGCTCTCGTGATGCAGAACCAAATGTCATTGGCCCCTTCTCCAACCTTGATGGCCTCATCACTTACATCTTGGTCCAAGGTGCCAAGTTAGTTCATTCTGATCATGATGCTGACACTGATGAAGCCCCAGCTCCTCCTTCGAAGCCACAGAAGAAAAAGAAGCTAAAGGCTTCTAAATCCGCACCTCCAAAAGCTTCTCGTGCGAAGCCACTGGCCACTGCACCTCCTGAAGCCAGTGTGCTGTCTGAAGATCAATCCCATATCTCCAAGAAGACGGAGAAGAAAAAGCAACTTGTCAGGCATACTGATCAAGCCCTGACTCCTGCCGCTGTTCTACGCGATGATCCCATTGATCTGTCAAGTGATGAAGATCTTGTTGATAATGCTCTTGAGCAGCTGATAAAGAGCAAGGAAGAAGCAGAAATCTTCAACAACTTGCCTCTCTTTGATGTGTCAATCATTCACAATTTCATTGATGAGTGGTTCGACACCCCCAATGTCAGCTTTGAAGATTTATGGCTTCCCATTGGCCTCAGCATTGCCTTCAATGGCGCCATTGCTTCTGAGCTGGCTATCGCTCAGCGAATCGTTGAGCTCAAGAACAAGATTGATTATGAGAATGCTCAGTTCAAGAAGCATGTGGCCAAGCTAAGTGTTCAAGACGTCAAAAACTTCAAGGTCATGATGCATGAGCTCAAAGAAGCCTTTCTCAAGAAGCGTCAAGAAGCTCAAGGCTCTCGCGAGCGTATGAAGAATTTGGCTGATAAGTGTGTGCTTGCCTACAATGAGGCTGAGAAGCGCAAGTCACTTGGTTGTCCTGGCATTGACCCAGGATGGCTGCAAAGAAAAAGAAGAAGCTTCCTACTGACCAGCCTGCACCCTCAAGCCAAGAAGCCCCTCGAATTATCTTCCCCAGCAGCATGACTGGCTCGAAGCCAAAGGTCACCACAACCGCTTCAGATCAGAAGAAGACAAGGGCTACAGAGGCTGAAGCCAGAAAGAGGAAGAATACTGAAGCCTCTGATGCTGCTCCCTCCAAGAAGAAGCACAAGACCAAGAAAAATCGGGCTGCTCCCATAGAGCCCCTCGTTGTTGAACCCATCTCAATGGTTCGACGTGCATCTGAACATCAAGAAAGACAGATGATAGTTTATGAGCCTGCTCCCACAGAGGCTCATGAAGCTTAAGATATTCCAGCAGCTGAACCTACCGCTGCTGAAGACATTGGTCATGATGACAATGTAGCCGATGATGAAGTTCTTCCTCAGATCGAACATGACGTGGTATCATCGCCTGTTCATACGAACAACGAACTCATCAGCATTGGTCGTCCATTGACGCCAATTGCTCAGAATGCATCGTGGGCTGATCACCCACAACTACAAGACTCCCCCAGTACTCCCGAACAACAACAACAAGCTACACCCCCCGTGCAAGAAGAGGATGAAGACTTTCAGGCCCAGCCAACTCCATCACCAAAGGCGTTGCCAGCACTTCGCAGGCTTCGCAAAGGACAAAGGCCTCAAGTCCCTCTGTCGAGCGTTCCCAAAGGAGAAGTGCAACGTTCGCCTGTTGCACGTCAAGTATTTTCTGAACCTGCTCCAACTGTGAATGTCTTCGAGTCTGAAGCACATGTTGCAGAAGACATTCCGGCTGCATCAGCCGAGGAAAATCAAGAAGAAGTACGTGTACCTACTCCCCCAGCAATTGAAGAAGAAGCAGTTCCTGATGTGAACGTGCATGTGCCCGACCCTCCTTTTCGTCAAGAGGAGGTTGACAATGTTGAGGCTGCCACCACCAATGCCAATGAAGCCAATGACGTAGTCATGGCCGATGCTAATGTGGAGCCTGCACCAACCAGTGTGCCATAAGCAAGTGTGGCCACTGAACCTGAAACCACTAAGGCTGCTGCACCTGAAGCCAATGAGACAATCGCTCTCGAAGCACCTGTTGCGCAGCATGTCGCCTCAACTATTGCCCCTGCTCCTGTTCCGCCACCAAGGCCTCACACAATTGAGCAACATACAGTCATGGTCAGCTTACCACTGTTCGATGGCCCATTCTGGTGCCTCCGCCTACTGCCTCAGGACCTCAATTTGACTATCACATTGAGCATAGGCCTCAGGTCCAGAAGCCCAAGCCAAGATTGCCAAGGTTTCCAAGTACTGCAAACTCACCATGATCCTTCAATGCCAATGGCTTCAAAAGCCACAATACCTTCTTTGACAGCGCCAAGAACCCCTACTCCAAGCCAAGGATATCATCAGATCGGTTCTGGAGCTATCAACAGCGAAGCTATTACTCCTGCGTTCTATATGATCAAGGCTACATTTTCCCTCATATGCGGCTTGATATAGAAGCCATTGCTGGACTGCCGTGCTTAGAAGAAGCACTTGATTTCTTTCGTGATGCTGGTCTGCTCCACTTTGTGACAGACAAAGAACATTGGAATGAAGAGCTATTGCTTCAATTCTATGCTACTCTACACATTCACAGCTACAACAGAGATATCAAGACATGGGTTCTCGAGTGGATGACTGGAAATGTTCATCATGAAGCCAAAGCTATGGATATAATTGAGCTTACAGGGCTAGCCACTCCTGGAGAACTATATGAACCTGACTGTCAGCTACACCGCAATGTTGTAGAGAGTATCTTCCATAAGCCAGAACCCAATATGAGCCAGATGTTGAGCATGATGAAGCCCTTGCCATCTGACGCTAAATATCCAACAGATTTCTTTGTTGAAGAACTTGAGTATCTGCCTCGCACCATATATCATATCATCAGGCGGACTCTGTGGCCTATCAAAGGACATTCATCAGCGGCCAAACCAGAAGGAGCTATGAAGACTTTGGTCTTCTACATTCTCAATGGCATCAGCTTCAATACCCAAGAATTCTTCATCAGGCAACTTGCTGCTTCCGGCTCTGACCTATTTGGTCTGAAGTTTTATGCTCCATGGGTCATGCGCCTCATCAAGCAACACTCATCTGTCAACTATCAGCCCTCTGCTCGTAACCATTTGATCTTTTTACCAGAGGTTGATATGTCAGTTGAAGCCATATACCCTGATCCTGCCAAGAAGCCTCTTTGTCTTCAGAATGCTGAGCACTAAAGCTTCACTCAACCCATTGAAGGTGTTCAAGCAGCAACACGAATTTATCCCTTGGCTGGAAACACTCGTCTGCCTCACCGAGCACCCACTGAAGCCACTGAAAGCACCATTGCCCAAAGGCGTCCGAAGCGTTCTCGTGTTCTCAATGACCGAGAACTTCTTGTGGCCCTTCATCAGAAACAGGATAAACATCACTTTTGGCTGAAGAGACAGATGCAAAGCCTCTTGGTGGATGTCAATCGCATTCGCAATCTTGCCACCAAGAATGCATTTGTTGCTCATGAAACTTGCCGGCGATCATGGAAGAGTTTGACCTTGCTCAGTGCTGAAGCAGATCTTCAAGACGATGGCTTCAATGAAAGATTTCAGTTTGACACCACTCCTCCATGAACTGCTGTCCTACGTCGTACTCCATCTCTTGAAGACTCAGAATATTCTTTCTCTGCGGCAACGGTAAATGCCAAAGTAATCGATGATGAAGATGATGCTACTTCACCACCTCCAACTACTGCGCGCCTCGACACTGCACCAAGTTCATCTGCACCGCTACCCAACGACGACAACCCTGCTGCTTCACCTACTCATGACGAGTAAATGCTCTATGTCTTCAAACCTTTTTGGTCCTTACTGACAAAAGGGGGAGAAGCGTATGAGTTGATAGTCTTCAAGCGGGTTCATATGGGCGGTTGCATTATATTTTGCTGCGTGCTTACAACTCTTGCCTTTTGAAACATTTGATTCTTTGAGTTGTAACACCTAAACTTGATGGTTGTCTGCTACCTATCTGCTTTACTGTGATGCGATGATAAATTCCGCATGTGCTATGATAACTTCCGCACTTAGATCATTCTGCAGACGTCCATTTTTCATTATGCATGTCATTCTACTTACTATATCAGTTCATGCATGATGAATTATCTTCATAAGTTGAAGTGGATCTCCACAAGTAAAACCTGCCATGTGCATTTGCATTCCAAAAGCAAATTACTTTTATGCACATCTTTAGGGGGAGCCCTTGCTACTTATGAAGACAATTTCCTATCCTTTACAATTTCACATACTTTATCCCCGTTGAAAACTTCAACCAGTTTGTCATCAATCACCAAAAAGTGGGAGATTGTAAGTGCATCTAGTGCCACCCCTAGTTGGTTTTGGAGTATTGACGACAAAGTTGGTTGAGGGACTAATGCGTTTGTGAGAATTGCAGGATAACGCAGGTAGTGTCCCTCATTGATTTGGTTTACCTACCAGAGATGACCCCTAAAAATGTATGAAGACATTGAAGACAATGGTGGTATGAGAAGATATACATATCGAAGACTATGACATGAGAAGACATTGCGTGAAGACTATGGAGCGCGAAGACTATGTGGTTTCGTTGCTTCCTTTTCTTCTTTGTTGAGTCATAGGAACCACCGTACTGTTAAGTGGGGTCCAAGTGAACTAAGTCAGAGTGACTGATGTGATGCTCAACTCAAATCCTATGTCTTCGAGCGAAGACAATGAGAGCAAACCTTATCTGACCGTTGGAACACGTGTCAGTTCCTTAGTGACCCAGGGTCATTTTGGACAAATCAGGTCGGGTTGCTTAGTGGCTATAAATAGCCCACCCCCTACACCATAAATAGGAAGCTGCTCAGAGTTTGTATACGGCTTTTGTCGTTTGAGAGCAACCCACCTCGAAGCATTTGAGAGAGAAAAATCCTTGTGAGGACAAAGCCCAAAACACCAAGAGCCAAAGAGTGTTAGGCATCACTGAAGTCTTTCTGTCTGTGTGACCTGAAGACTTATTACACTTGAGGACTATGTATCCTCCAGCCGGTTAGGCATCGCGTTCTGAGCATCCAAGAGTAATTGTGGATTGCCGGTGAACGAAGTCTGTGAAGGTTTGGAAGTCTCCCTTGAAGACTTACCAGAGTGATTGGGTGAGGACTGGGTGTACTTAGCTCAAGGGGAATAAGGTGAAGACACGGTCTTCTGAGTTAAATCTCAGCCTCCCTAACCAGACATACAGTTGTCACAGCAACTGGAACTGGTCAACAAATCCGGTGTCTTCAACAAGCAAGTGGTTCTATCCCTTTCCATCCTTTACTTAAGTTTGTCTTCGTGAAGTCACTGCCCATATGTCTATCTGTTTGACTTCATTGTTTGACTACTACTGTTGATTGGCTTCATACTATCTTCTATCCTGATCCCAACTACTCAGCTGCTATTAGTCTTGTACTTTCACATCATTACATACTTGACTATGGCTTGCTTATGGTAGTTAATCTTCCGTTGCATTTCAACTAAGTTATTTATGTTGTTTGTCTTCGAAACTTCCAAGTTTTGAAGACTTTCACAAAAATCGCCTATTCACCCCCCTCTAGTCGATACTAGCACTTTCACCGCCCCTTGTGTGCGATAGTACCGTGAGGCCTGGTCTGGCACAACAACTCAAGCGGAAGTAGGGGCGGATGTAATTTTTTACATCCGCTCCCTGCGCGGTAGTACTGCAAGCCAGGCGCGGTAGTACCGACGTGTCGGATTTTTGCACTGTTTGATTTTCAGTGGAAGTAGGCACAGATCTACTTTTATTCATCCGCGCCCTTCCTAGGATAGTCCAATCTGGCCTTGCGGTAGTACCGCTTTAGCGGCAGTACCGTCCTCAGCCTTGGCGGCTCTGGCCTGGACTAGCTCCTGCCATTGCAGCGGTAGTACCGTGGTCCACCGCGGTAGTACCATCAGCCCCCGCGGTAGTACCGCTTGTCTGGAGCGGTAGTACCGCAGGTCGCGGGCTGAGTAAGTGGATAACGGTTGGATTTGTATCTCCACTATATAAGAGGTGTCTTCTTCCTCTAGTTGACTATCTCTTCCCCCAAAAGCTCCATTGTTTCTCCAAGCTCCATTTTCGCCCGATCTCTCTCCCTAGCCAATCAAACTTGTTGATTTGCTCGGGATTGGTTGAGAAGGCCCCGATCTACACTTTCACCAAGAGAAATTTGATTCCCCCTACTAATCCCTAGCGGATCTTGTTACTCTTGGCTGTTTGAGCACCCTAGACAGTTGAGGTCACCGCGGAGCCATAATCCATTGTGGTGAAACTTCGTGGTGTCGTTGGGAGCCTCCAATTAAGTTGTGGAGATTGCCCTAACCTTGTTTGTAAAGGTTCGGTCACCGCCTTCAAGGGCACCAATAGTGGAATCACGGCATCTCGCATTGTGTGAGGGCGTGAGGAGAATATGGTGGCCCTAGTGGCTTCTTGGGGAACATTGTGCCTCCACACCGCTCTAACGGAGACGTACTTCCCCACAAAAGGAAGGAACTTCGGTAACACATCCTCGTCTCCATCAGCTCCACTCTTGGTTATCTCGTGCCTTTACTTGTGCAAGCTTATTTGTGTTGTATCCCTTGCTTGCTTGTGTACTTGTTGTTGTTGCATCATATAGGTTGCTCACCTAGTTGCATATCTAGACAACCTACTTTGATGCAAAGTTTAATTTGGTAAAGAAAAGCTAAAAAAATTAGTTTCCTATTCACCCCCCTCTAGTCAACTATATCGATCCTTTCAGTTGCTCTCTTCACACTCTCTCACCCTCTCTAGATGTAAACAAGACTTCGTTGGCCTCTCTCTCCCCTCACTACTGCTCAAAGAGCCGGCAGGACCCGTCCGCCGGGAAGGGAAGGAGGCTTAACATTGTCGCCATTAGCGAGGGAGGGAATCCACTATCGGCGCAGCTGTTCACTTCCACCCAGCGGCGGCGCGGGAGGGCCTCTGACCCCTTCTTCTTTGCCACTGGCTCGTCGCCCACCGAACCACACCCCAAGAACCTTAAGGTATAATTTACTTATTCCACATGCATTGCTCTAGCTGCATGTATACCAAGAATCTAGGACGTGGTTCAAAGAGGAAACGAGTGGGGGAAAGTAGTGGGAAAAGTTGCATAACATGAATCTAGGATGTGGTTCAAAGAGGAAAGGAAGGGGGAAAGTTGTATAGCATGAATCTAGGACATGGTTCAAAGAGGAAAGGAATGGGGGAAATTAGTGGGGAAAGTTGTATCGCATAAATCTAGGACGTGGTTCAAAGAGGAAAGGAAGGGGCGAAAGTACTAGTACAGACTGGCTATCCAGCACCTATGTTGGTCGAAAAGGGAAAACAATGACAAACGCAGTACACACATATGTAACGAACTAATCTTTTGTTTTTGGGGACAAGGCTGTAGAGTTTGAGTAGGACTAGATTTGCTGCGCTCACATAGGGAAAGGTGTCTAAAGATAACAAAACTGGGACCAACACAAATATGCTCCTTGGTTGTTTGTTCTTTGTTGCAACAGACTGTGCATGACCACAGTACATCGGTAGATGCACATGGTGCTGGTGCGTCCACTGTCTCATGCAACTCTTTAGCTGTTGTTAATCTAAGGCCCTGTTTGGTTAAAAACTCCCTAGTCCCTATCTGCTTGGTTCCAGGGACTAAACATGGACTAGAGGTTATTAAATGACATGCTAAAAGAACATGTTACCCCTAGTAATGAACTGATAGAGACAAGGTGCCATGTGTGGCAGGGGCAACTATTGGAAAAAGTCCCAAAAAGACTCCCTCGGGGTCTTCTTTCTTTAGTCCCAAATGCCCACTTTTAGTCCCTAAAAGTCCCTCCTGTTTGGTTTAGATGGGACTGAGATGGAGTTTTTTTAGTCCCTACACCAAAATGTCCCTGTAAACAAACACCCTCTAATAATGTCGCTGGAAAATTGATGCAATGCCACAGTTAAAAGCAAATTACATGTTTAACGAATTTTATTGTTAATATAATCTCTATGTAAATATTAATCAATGCCATCATTTGAGAAATGCTACTGTCTTGCTTTCTTTCCCATTTAGATAAGGTAGATGCTTATTTTTGTTGGCTTCTGTGTCATCCACTGTTATTGACCACTAGTTGTGTCCTTTGCACCTCTGTGTAAACAGGGTTATCTACTTTACCTCGTTGCCATTGTGACCTTTTGTTTCATTGCACAAAATACTTTTGTTTTAAGAGTGTTTTGTGCAGTTCAACCAAAATGTCACACTGACAATGTTGCTTGATTGCCTGATCTTAGTGGAACTGCACAAGAGGAGATCTTACTTCCTATCCGTGCTGGCAAATTTGGTTCAGATCTTCTTCTTGTGAGTTGTTTGAATTCCGCATCATGAGAGGTCAGTACTAGCCTTCTTTCACATGATTTTGCAATGTGCTTTCATATGTTGTGCTACTTGTACGGTAATGTTGCTTGATTTTAGTGAACTGCACAAATGGAGACAAGACTTCCAATCTGTATGTGCGCCGTAATATCCCATTGAGGTAAGATAAGGATATTTCACAACTGTTGGCCTGTATTTTGCTACTTTCATTAGAAAATTAATGTCATTGTTTAGTGCTATACTTGTGCTCCCTAATTTACATGCCAAATCTTACATTGAAGGCGAAGCTTGTCCGTTATTGAACCAAGTGATGAAGGGGAAGAACAAGCGGAAGAAAAACAAAAATCAACTCCCGATGCTGTAATGAAGCACTGGAACTATGATGACACAAGTAATGATATAGTCTTGCATCTTAATTTATTGCTATGTCTAGAACGAGCAATTGTTTTGCCACTGATTTGATGCCACTCTTAATGTAATACGTAATTATCTGTAGTTGTGCAAACAGGGATCTTCTTTGAAGATACCATATATTTTAGTGGAACTGCACAAGAAGATGTTGGAAACATTAAACTAATCGAGGAGTACATAGTAAGCATGGCCACCATAGTAGATAGCAACAGATGGTTCCGGAGAAGTGCTTCATCTGTATGCTCTACACAATAAGCCTCCTAACAAAGGTTGGTACTCGCCCACTGGTTTCATCCATATGATTGAGCTTTGTCATCTCTATTGGTGTTGTGCTACTGTTTAGATACTGTCATGAAAAAGTGGTATTGTCCTTGAGAAGTGCTTCATCTGTGCTATTTTAAATATTTCCTTCCTTTTTTTCGAGCAAACAGAGATGCTAGCATTTAGTTGTCCTCTTGTCTTTGCACAATAGGATCATCTTGCTCTACAGAAGAATATGGAGTACGTGAAGTGACTAGTTCCGATTATGCCAGGATGAAGAAGCCATGTCTATCTTCTCATCAGAAGGAGCAGTTGAAGGATGGTTACATTACTCCCCACAAGACCAAACTAACTTCAGCTCAGAAGGACTGACAAATCTCCATTTTTTGGCTATGATGTGCGAGTACAATGTTGTTCTAGGATTCTTTCTGGTGAGTTCCATTTTTATAAAAGTGTGCTCTACATGGACCATGTAGGTGCCTGTTTAAACTGTCAATTCATAGTACAGTTTGCTTTATACTAATCACTTTTTGTATTTGTGCAAACAGGGGTGCTTTGCTTGATTTCAATGGGAACTGCACAAAATGTTTATGAATACATCGAATCATTCATTTCCACCACAAGAAAGGAGGTGCCGATAAGTTCAAGGCATTGCAACATATAAGGGCAAAATCATACAAGCTACGCGCGAGTTTGGTTGATTTTGGTGGAACTGCACAAAAAGAACAGCTGGTTTATTTAGCACGAGGTGCCATGTCAATGTCCGAACTGATGGCAAACCTTGCCCATTCCACAATCGTAGGCATTTGATATTTTGGAATGGGACAACCTTTTCAATTTTTTCTCATTGATTTAGGCAAGACATGCGTTTGATATTTTCGAATGGGACGCCCTTTGCTGTCAGCAGCGTCGATCAATTTTTCCTTTTTTCTTTAGTTGTGAAGTAAATATTGCCTCTGACATGTGAGTCACTGAGATGCATAACCATCGATTGTTTTGAATGTTCTCAATGAATTACCAGCCCCATGTGTTCGATTGCAATGTACAGAAACGCTAAAAAGTTGCTCAAACTCTTTGTACTCCGTCTGTTCCTTTTTACTTTGCACATTGTGAAGGTGCATACTTTTTTCTATAAGATTGGTCAACGTAGAGATACTTTTACTGCAGACAGAACTTGTATGCGAACTAGAAAGGACCAGAGGGAGTACATGTGAAACTGCTGCAAACGAGGTGATCACCCTGGGAATAATGCTAGTACGTATTGTTTTGCATGTTCATCCAATGCCAGTGATACAGGAATTCGAAGTAATCGAAATAAGTTCATTCTTACACGGTCGGATTTCATATAAACATGCCGGATTTCATTACATTTCATACATTCTTCAACTAAAAAGGGGTGCGCTGGAGGTATAATTAATTAACCGAAGCTACCCACCTGTGTCCCGTTGAGCCGAACAGAAGCTTCGGTGACTTAACTACAGGTGCAGTTGCGTAACTGACATGTGGCCTGTTGGGCCCATGTGTTAGCCAGCCATCTGCACCAGCAGTTAAGCAGAAGCAGTGTTCTTCTCCAACATAGCTCTCTGACTCCACATCGTCGCCAAGAAGCTAACCGGCCGTCAACAGTCAACCCGCCTAGCTTGGCTTCAACCGGAGGGTAGCAGCGGTGGCCTTACTTGGACCCGAGCGGCGGCGACCTACCGTGTTCTACTCTTCCTTGTTTTCTGTGTGGCGCGGCCTTGTTGGTAGCGGGGCGGGGCCTCGACGAAGCCGGCGATGTCCTCTGTCTCATTGCCGGCGGGTGGCGCCTCGGCGGAGCGGTGGAAATCCTCCCCCTCGTTGCCGGCAGGGTGGGGCCTTGGCTGAGCCAGTGATGTCCTCTGCCTCCTTGTTGGCGGGACGGGGCCTCGATGGAGCCAGCGATGTCCTCTGCCTCATTGTTGGCGTTACGGGGCCTTAGCGGAGCAGGGCCTCATCGACGCCAGTGGAGCGGGCACTCGTCGGAGCCGGCATTGTCCTCTGCCTTGTCCTCGGTCTCGCCAAACAGCGCCTCGCCCGATTCATCGCCCTCTTTGTAGGCGGCCACAACCTCTGCCACCCGCATGCGCTGCCGCCAGCGCTCGAGGCGGCCCTCGCGTGCGGAGCGGTATGAGTCGAGCAGCGCCTCCTGCTCCACCCGCTCCGTGGCGATCTGCTCCTCCGCCTGTAGGTGCTCCTGGAGGAGATGGTGGTTGTAGGCGGCGTCGGCCTGCGCCTCCCGGAACTGATCATCACGCATCTGCCTCACCGTGTCCATATATTTGGCATGGGCCTTGCCGAGGGTCATGGTGCAATGCACCGGCGAGGATGGCGCGAAGGAGGGGGTTGGCGCCGGATCGTCGAGTACCATGTTCTCCATTGGGACGTCGTCGCCCTCCGGCTGCCTGCCGGCCAGCCGGTCGGCATCAATGATTGCCATCTCCTTGTGGTCCGTCGTCCGCTTGTCCCGAAGAGCGCTGGAGCACGAGAAAGCCATGGTGGGCAGTAGTGGTGTGGACAGGAGAAAGGGAACAGATGCGGATGACTGCGGTTATGGCTGGCGCAGCAGTTTATATAGCAATGGTGGGCGACGGAGGGACGGACGTGTGGCGCCGGAGTAGCCGCCTCGGCAACCGCGTATCATTAATGTGGGCGGCAGATGGACGGACGGACGGCACTTGTGTCGTTTGAAGGCGGAGCAATCGCCTGCACCGGGAAGCGGGGCGGGCGGCGCTGACTGTTTCGGGCGGAAAGCGCACGCGGGCGAGGAGATGACTTTACTTGGAGAGGATGACAATGGGGACCCACCAGGGCCATAGCCTCACGTACGCAAGTGCCTCCTTATTATATATATATATATATATATATATATATATATATATATATATATATATAACTATACTTTTTTTTGCCTCCTCCTGGTTTCCTGACATCACGGTCCCACACCATTGTCAACTTATGTAGTCAATAAACGAGAGAATTGCACAAGAAGCAGCCGACATCTGGAACCAAGCAGCTCGAGCATTATTTGTGTTTCTGAGGTGTGAGCACTGCAGAGTTTTATATTAATTTTTCTTCTCTGAACAACAACGAAACATCGCTGCAGGTATTAACTGGGCGGTCTGTGGCCCGTCTAGCCCAGGCCAGATATCCAGCCCAGATATTAAATTTTTCAAGCTGAAAATGGCTAGCCCAGCTACACTTTTTTTAAGAATACCGGCCCAGACAAGGTCAAGTTGTTATTCTCCGCCCCGCTGGGCTGCAAATCTTTCCTAGGAGGGATGCATTAGGCTTAACAAGAAAATGGGCTTTAAGAAATAATAAATGTGTTGTAATTATAAAAACTGGGCAATAACTATAAAAAATGCACCAAACACGTAATTACTTTATAAAATATTATTTTTGGATATTGAAAATTTTAATTTCATTAATTGTTGCGAGCGCAATGGTTCGTTGGATTTTTACGTAATATAAATTTATATTGAAATTGTATTTAATCTGACTAGAAATTTTGGGATAAAAATATTTTGGATCCCATCAAAATGTGGGAAATTTTATTGAATTCTGTTTTGAACGATTGGTTGAAATTGGCTGTACTTTTAACAAACTGTAAATGGGATGTAGTAAATTCCATTAGAATTAAAAAATGGGCTGCACATTCTTACAAATCTCAAATGGGCTATAAGTTCTCTGCCACACACTTGTGGCCTTACTAAGTTGACGCGTCCCCTAAAAAAAGAGAGTTGACGCATATGCAAGGCTTTGTCAACTTATAGTCAACACACGGTTCTAGCAGCAGCGGCCGTTGGATGTCCATCCAACGGATGTCGTGCTTCTTCTTCAATCTCGGATATTCTAGCTTCACCTGCCCAAAAAATGATTCCTCCCCCTGACATCTGGGGCGCACCGTTTTGGAAGCTGACCTGTGGGCCTACTAAGTTGACACGTACCAAGGGCTTTGTCAACTTAGTCAATATAAACGATTCTAGCTACAGTGACCGCACGATGTCCATCCAACGGTTGTTGTGCCTCTTCAACCTCTGGTCGTTTTACTCCAGCTGCCCAAAGTAGCACCGGTCGTGCCGCCTGCTCCTGCCTCCCATGGCCGGCTGTGCTACCGCGGAGACCTCACCGCCCCCTACTACTCCCATCGCTGGCCAGGCCATACCTCCACTCACCCACACCCCCTGTTATTCTGCGGCGACGGCAGCCTCACACCGCAGCCAAACGAGTGAACCCTCATACTCCTCTACATGTGGGCATCCATTGCCATGTCTTCCCCGGCTCCGCGTTGTCCCCTTCCTTCCTAGGCCTCGCCGTCGTCCACCGCCCTGGTGCTCTCGGCGCGGCGTGGTCAACGTGGTCAAGGAACGACTTCCATCGGAAGAGTACTGTACGTGGAGAGGCTGAAAGCTGGGTCCACGGCGGCCGCAAGGAAGTGCCTTCTTTTTACGCGCAAAATAATTATTCCTCCACTTGACAGAGGGACTCGCTGGACGTGCCACCTTATTTCGCAAAAAAATGTTTCCCCCCTGACTGCTGGGACCCACCGGACGTGCCACCTTATTATGCGAAAAAAAACGTTTCCCCCCTGACTGCTGGTACCCACCAGCTACACCTTCACATGCAAGGAGGTGCATCCAGGAAAAAAACAAAAAAAACGATTCGCCCCCTCACTGCTGGGACCCACCATCTACATCCTCGCACACAAGGAAGTGCCTGACAGTCAGGACCCACCTAGTCGAAGCGTACGAAGCGTTGTCATTCTGGTCATGAACATATACGTACATACTGGTGGATGTAGAGGCGCGCACGTGTCATAGTAGAGGCGTGCATGTGTCATACTAGAGGCGCGCACATAGCATGTACACGTACGTATAGTGGCCAGTGTGCAAGAAAGAAAGTACGGCCACATATGTGTTGGGGAACGTAGCAGAAATTCAAAATTTTCCTATGAGTCACCAAGATCTATCTGTGGAGAGACTAGCAACGAGGGGAAGGAGAGTGCATCTACATACCCTTGTAGATCGCTAAGCGGAAGCGTTCAAGAGAACGGGGTTGAAGGAGTCGTACTCGTCGTGATCCAAATCACCGGAGATCCTAGTGCCGAACGGACGGCACCTCCGTGTTCAACACACGTACAGCCCGGTGACGTCTCCCATGCCTTGATCCAGAAAGGAGAGAGGGAGAGGTTGAGGAAGACCCCATCCAGCAGCAGCACAGCGACATGGTGGTGACGGAGGAGCGTGGCAATCCTGCAGGGCTTCGCCAAGCACCATGGGGGAGGAGGAGAAAGAGAGGTAGGGCTGCGCCAACAGGAGAAGTACTTTGTCTGTTGGGCTGCTCCTTTGCCTCCATTATATTTAGGGGGAGAGGGGCTGCGCCCCCACCTAGGTTTCCACCCCTAGGGGCGGCGTCCAGCCCTAGATCGCATCGAGGGGGGCGGCCAAGGGGGGAAGAGGGGAAACTTGCCCCCCAAGAAAGGTGGGTGCGCCCCCTTCCCCAAACCCTAGGCGCCTTGGGCCCTTGTGGGGGGGCGCACCAGCCCACCTGGGGCTGGTCCCCTCCCACACTAGGCCCATGATTCACTCTGGTGATGGTGGACCCCCGGGACCCTCCCGGTGGTCCCGGTACGTTACCGATAAAACCCGAAACTTTTCCGGTGACCAAAACAGGACTTCGCATATATAAATCTTTACCTCCGGACCATTCCGGAACTCCTCGTGACGTCCGGGATCTCATCCGGGACACCGGACAACATTCAGTAACCACGTATATCTATTCCCTATAACCCTAGCGTCATCGAACCTTAAGTGTGTAGAACCTACGGGTTCGGGAACCATGCAGACATGACCGAGACGTTCTCCGGCCAATAACCAACAGCGAGATCTGGATACCCATGTTGGCTCCCACATGTTCCACGATGATCTCATCAGATGAGCCATGATGTCAAGGACTCAATCAATCCTGTATACAATGCCCTTTGTCTATCGGTATGTTACTTGCCCGAGATTCGATCGTCGGTATGCCGATACCTTGTTCAATCTCGTTACCGGTAAGTCTCTTTACTCGTTCCATAACACATCATCCCGTGATCAACCCCTTGGCCACATTGTGCACATTATGATGATGTCCTACCGAGTGGGCCCAGAGATACGTCGCCGTTACAGGGAGTGACAAATCTCAGTCTTGATTCGTGCCAACCCAACAGACACTTTCGGAGATACCCGTAGTGCACCTTTATAGCCACCCAGTTACGTTGTGACGTTTGGTACACCCAAAGCATAACTACGGTATCCGGGAGTTGCACAATCTCATGGTCTAAGGAAATGATACTTGACATTAGAAAAGCTTTAGCATACGAACTACATGATCTTTGTGCTAGGCTTAGGATTGGGTCTTGTCCATCACATCATTCTCCTAATGATGTGATCCCGTTAACAACGACATCCAATGTCCATTGTCAGGAAACCGTAACCATCTATTGATCAACGAGCTAGTCAACTAGAGGCTTACTAGGGACATGGTGTTTGTCCATGTACCCACACATGTATCTGAGTTTCCTATCAATACAATTATAGCATGGATAATAAACGATTATCATGAACAAGGAAATATAATAATAACTAATTTATTATTGCCTCTAGGGCATATTTCAAACAGTCTCCCACTTGCACTAGAGTCAATAATCTAGTTCACATCGCCATGTGATTAACACTCACAGGTCACATCGCCATGTGACCAACATCCAAAGAGTTTACTAGTGTCATTAAACTAGTTCAACTCATCATGTGATTAAGACTCAATGAGTTCTGGGGTTTGATCATGTTTTGCTTGTGAGAGAGTTTTATTCAACGGGTCTGCAACATTCAGATCCATATGTACTTCGCAAATCTCTAGGTCGTATTGTAAATGTTGCTTCCACGCTCCACTTGGAGCTCTTCCAAATGGTTGTTCCACTATATGTATCCGGTTTGCTACTCAGAGTCATTCGGATAGGTGTTAAAGCTTGCATCGACGCAACTCATTACGTCGGACTCTTTATCACCTCCATAACCGAGAAACATATCCTTATTCCTCTAAGGATAATTTTGACCGCTATCTGGTGATACACTCCTTGATCACCTTTGTACCCTCTTGCCAGGTATGTAGCAAGGGACATATCAGGTGCGGTACATAGCATAGCATACTGTAGAGCCTACATCTAAAGCATAGGGTACGACCTTCGTCCTTTCTCTCTTTTCTTCTGCTGTGGTTGACCTTTAAGTCTTAACTTCATACCTTACAACTCAGGCAAGAACTCCTTCTTTGACTGATCCATCTTGAACACCTTCAAGATCATGTCAAGGTATGTGCTCATTTGAAAGTACCATTTAGCGTCTTTGATCTATCCTCATAGATCTTGATGCTCAATGTTCAAGTAGCTCAATCCAGGTTTTCTATTGGAAAACACCTTTCAAATAACCCTATATGCTTTCCAGAAATTCTACATCATTTCTGATCAACAATATGTTAACAACATATACTCATCAGAAATTCTATAGTGCTCCCACTCACTTCTTTGGAAATACAAGTTTCTCATAAACTTTGTGTAAACCCAAAATCTTTGATCATCTTATCAAAGTGTATATTCCAACTCCGAGATGCTTACTCCAGTCTATGGAAGGATCGCTGGAGCTAGCATACCTTTTAGCATCCTTAGGATCGACAAAACCTTTCTGATTGTATCACATACAACCTTTCCTTACGAAAACTGGTAAGGAAACTCGTTTTGACATCCATCTGCCAGATTTCATAAATGCAGATGAGAAAATGCTAAAATGATTCCGATGGACTTAAGCATTGCTACGGATGAGAAAATCTCATTGTAGTCAACTCCTTGAACTTGTGAAAAACTCTTCGCCACAAGTCGAGCTTCATAGACGGTGACATCACCGTCCACGTCCGTCTTCTTCTTAAAGATCTATTTATCTCAATGGCTTGCCGATCATCGGGCAAGTACACCAAAGTCCATGCTTTGTTTTGATACATGGATCCTATCTCGGATTTCATGGCTTCTAACCATTTGTCGGAATATGGGCCCACCATAGCTTCTCCATAGCTCGTAGGTTCATTGTTGTCTAGCAACATGACCTTCAAGACAGGATTACTGTACCACTCTGAAGTAGTACGCATCCTTGCCACCCTACGAGGTACGGTTGTGACTTGATCCAAAACTTCATGATCACTATCATAAGTTTCTACTTCAATTGGTGTAGGCGCCACAGGAACAACTTCCTGTGCCCTGCTACACACTAGTTGAGGTGATGGTTCAATAACCTCATCAAGTCTCCACCATCCTCCCACTCAATTTTCGAGACAAACTTTTTCTCGAGAAAGGACCCGATTCAAGAAACAATCCCTACTGCTTTCGGATCTGAATTAGGAGGTATACCCAACTGTTTTGGGTGTCCTATGAAGATGCATTTTATCCGCTTTGGGTTCGAGCTTATCAACCTGAAACTTTTTCACATAAGCGTCGCAACCCCAAACTTTTAAGAAACGACAACTTAGGTTTCTCCAAACCATAATTCAAATGGTGTCATCTCAACGGAATTATGTGGTGCCCTATTAAAGTGAGTGCGGTTGTCTCTAATGGATAACCTGTGAACGATAGTGGTAATTCGATAAGAGACATCATGGTACGCACCATATCCAATAGGGTGCAACCATGATGTTCGGACACACCATCACACTATGGTGTTCCAGGCGGTATTAATTGTGAAACAATTTCTACAATGTCTTAATTGCGTGCCAAAACTCGTAACTCAGATACTCATCTCTATGATCATATCATAGACATTTTATCCTCTTGTCACGACGATCTTCAACTTCACTCTGAAATTACTTGAACCATTCAATAATTCAGACTTGTGTTTCATCAAATAAATATACTCAGTATCTACTCAAATCATCTGTGAAGTAAGAACATAACGATATCCATTCCGTGCCTCAGCACTCATTGGACTGCACACATCAAAATGTATTACTTCCAACAAGTTGATTTCTTGTTCCATTTTACTGAAAACGAGGCTTTCAGTCATCTTTCCCATGTGGTATGATTTGCATGTCTCAAGTGATTCAAAATCCAGTGAGTCCAAACAATCCATCTGCATGGAGTTTCTTCATGCGTACATACCAATAGACATGGTTTGCATGTCTCAAACTTTTCAAAAATGAGTGAGTCCAAAGATTCGTCAACATGGAGCTTCTTCATGCGTTTTTATGACTTACATGGCAGTGCCACAAGTAGGTTGTACTATCATTACTATCTTGTATCTTTTGGCATGAACATGTGTATCACTACAATCGAGATTCAATAAACCATTCATTTTAGGTGCAATACCATTGAAGGTATTATTCAAAAACTAGAGTAACCATTATTCTCCTTAAATGAATAACCGTATTGCGATAGACATAATCCAATCATGTCTATGCTCAACGCAAACACCAAATAACAATTATTTAGGTTTAACACCAATCTCGATGGTAGAGGGAGTATACGATGCTTGATCATATCAAACTTGGAAACAGTTCCAACACATATCGTCATCTCACTTTTATCTAGTCTCCGTTTATTCCGTAGCCTTTTGTTTCGAGTTACTAACACTTAGCAACCGAACCGGTATCTAATACCCTGGTGCTACTAGGAGTACTAGTAAAGTAAACATTAACTTAATGTATATCCAATATACTTCTATCGACCTTGCCAGCCTTCTCATCTACCAAGTATCTATGGTAATTCTGCTCTAGTGGTTGTTCCCCTTATTACAGAAGCACTTAGTCTCGGGTTTGGGTTCAACCTTGGGTTTCTTCATTAGAGCAGCAGCTGATTTGCTGTTTTATGAAGTATCCCTTCTTACCCTTGCCCTTCTTGAAACTAGTGGTTTCACCAACCATCAACAATTGATGCTCCTTCTTGATTCCTACTTTAGCGGTGTCAAACATCGCGAATATCTCAAGGATCATCATATCTATCCCTGATTTGTTATAGTTCATCACGAAGCTCTAGCAGCTTGATGGCAATGACTTTGGAGAAACATCACTATCTCTGGAAGATCAACTCCCACTTGATTCAAGTGATTGTTGCACTCAGACAATCTGAGCACAAGCTCAATGATTGAGCTTTTCTCCCTTAGTTTGCAGGCTAAGAAAATCGTCGGAGGTCTTATACCTCTTGACGTGGGCACGAGCCTGAAATCCCAATTTCAGCCCTCGAAACATCTCATATGTTCCGTGACGTTTCAAAATCGTCTTTGGTGCCTCAACTCTAAACCGTTTAACTGAACTATCACATAGTTATCAAAAACGTGTATGTCAAATGTTTGCAACATCCACAGACGACGTTCGAGGTTCAGCACACCGAGCGGTGCATTAAGGACATAAGCCTTCTATGAAGCAACGAGGACAATCCTCAGTTTACGGACCCAATCCGCATAATTGCTACTATCAACTTTCAACTAAATTTTCTCTACGAACATATCTAAAATAGTAGAACTAAAGCGCGAGCTATGACACAATTTGCAAGAATCTTTTGACTATGTTCAGGATAATTAAGTTCATCTTATGAACTCCCACTCAGATAGACATCCCTCTAGTCATCTAAGTGATTACATGATCCGAGTCAACTAGGCCGTGTCCGATCATCACGTGAGATGGACTAGTCATCATCGGTGAACATCTTCATGTTGATTGTATCTACCATACGACTCATGCTCGACCTTTCGGTCTCTTGTGTTCCGAGGCCATGTCTGTACATGCTAGGCTCGTCAAGTCAACCTAAGTGTTTCGCGTGTGTAAATATGGCTTACACTCGTTGTATGTGAACATTAGAATCTATCACACCCAATCATCACGTGGTGCTTCGAAACGACGAACTTTCACAACGGTGCACATTTAGGGGGGACACTTTCTTGAAATTTTAATGAGGGATCATCTTATTTACTACCGTCGTTCTAAGCAAATAAGATGCATAAACATGATAAACATCACGTGCAATCAAAAATTGACATGATATGGCCAATATCATTTTGCTCCTTTTGATCTCCATCTTCGAGGCTCCATGATCATCATCGTCACCGGCATGACACCATGATCTCCATCATCATGATCTCCATCATCATGATCTCCATCATCGTGTATCCATGAAGTTGTCTCGCCAACTTATTACTTCTACTACTATGGCTACCGGTTAGCAATAAAGTAAAGTAATTACATGGCGTTGTTCAATGACACGCAGGTCATACAATAAATAAAGACAACTCCTATGGCTCCTGCCGGTTGTCATACTCATCGACATTCAAGTCGTGATTCCTATTACAAGAACATGATCAATCTCATACATCACATATCATTCATCACATTCTTCTTGGCCATATCACATCACATAGCATACCCTGCAAAAACAAGTTAGACGTCCTCTAATTGTTGTTTGCATGTTTTACGTGGCTGCTCTGGGTTTCTAGCAAGAACGTTTCTTACCTACGCAAAAGCCACAACGTGATATGCCAATTGATATTTACCCTTCATAAGGACCCTTTTCATCGAATCCGATCCGACTAAAGTGGGAGAGACTGGCACCCGCTAGCCACCTTATGCAACAAGTGCATGTCAGTCGGTGGAACCTGTCTCACGTAAGTGTACGTGTAAGGTCGGTCCGGGCCGCTTCATCCCACAATGCCGCCGAATCAAGATTGGACTAGTAAGGGTAAGCATATTGAACAAAATCTATCCCCACAACTACTTTGTGCTCTAATCGTGCATAGAATCTACGCAATAGACCTAGCTCTGATACCACTATTGGGGAACGTAGCAGAAATTCAAAATTTTCCTACGAGTCACCAATATCTATCTATGGAGAGACTAGCAAGGAGGGGAAGGAGAGTGCATCTACATACCCGTGTAGATCGCTAAGCGGAAGCGTTCAAGAGAACGGGGTTGAAGGAGTCGTACACGTCGTGATCCAAATCACCGGATATCCTAGTGCCTAACGGACGGCACCTCCGCGTTCAACACACGTACAGCCCGGTGACGTCTCCCATGCCTTGATCCAGCAAGGAGAGAGGGAGGGGTTGAGGAAGACCCCATCCAGCAGCAGCACAATGACGTGGTGGTGATGGAGGAGCGTGGCAATCCTGCAGGGCTTCGCCAAGCACCGCGGGAGAGGAGGAGAAAGAGAGGTAGGGCTGCGTCAAGAGGAGAAGTACTTCGTCTGTTGGCTGCTCCGTTGCCTCCACTATATATAGGGGGGGAGGGGGCTGCACCCCCACCAAGGTTTCCACCCCTAGGGGCGGCGGCCAGCCCTAGATCCCATCAAGGGGGGCGGCCAAGGGGGGAAGAGGGGAAACTTGCCCCCCAAGAAAGGTGGGTGCGCCCCCTTCCCCAAACCCTAGGCGCCTTGGGCCCTTGTGGGGGGGGGGGGGGGCGCACCAGCCCACCTGGGGCTGGTTCCCTCCCACACTTGGCCCAAGCTTCCCTCTGGTGATGGTGGCCCCACTTGGTGGACCCCCGGGACCCTCCCGGTGGTCCCGGTACGTTACCGATAAAACCCGAAACTTTTCCGGTGACCAAAACAGGACTTCCCATATATAAATCTTTACCTCCGGACCATTCCGGAACTCCTCGTGATGTTCGGGATCTCATCCGGGACTCCGGACAACATTCGGTAACCACGTATATCTATTCCCTATAACCCTGGCGTCATCGAACCTTAAGTGTGTAGACCCTACGGGTTCGGGAACCATGCAGACATGGCCGAGACGTTCTCCGGCCAATAGCCAACAGCGGGATCTGGATACCCATGTTGGCTCCCACATGTTCCACGATAATCTCATCGGATGAACCATGATGTCAAGGACTCAAGCAATCACGTATACAATTCCCTTTGTCTATCGGTATGTTACTTGCCGAAGATTCGATTGTCGGTATGCCGATACCTTGTTCAACCTCGTTACCCGTAAGTCTCTTTACTCGTTCCGTAACATATCATCCCGTGATCAACCCCTTGGTCACATTGTGCACATTTTGATGATGTCCTACCGAGTGGGCCCAGAGATACCTCTCCGTTACACGAAGTGACAAATCCCAGTCTCGATTCGTGCCAACCCAACAGACACTTTCGGAGATACCCGTAGTGCACCTTTATAGCCACCCAGTTACGTTGTGACGTTTGGTACACCCAAAGCATTCCTACGATATCCGGGAGTTGCACAATCTCATGGTCTAAGGAAATGATACTTGACATTAGAAAAGCTTTAGCATACGAACTACATGATCTTTGTGCTAGGCTTAGGATTGGGTCTTGTCCATCACATCATTCTCCTAATGATGTGATCCCGTTATCAATGGCATCCAATGTCCATGGTCAGGAAACCGTAACCATCTATTGATCAACGAGCTAGTCAACTAGAGGCTTACTAGGGACATGGTGTTTGTCTATGTACCCACACATGTATCTGAGTTTCCTATCAATACAATTATAGCATGGATAATAAACAATTATCATGAACAAGGAAATATAATAATAGCTAATTTATTATTGCCTCTAGGGCATATTTCCAACAATATGTGTACATACGGGCGGGGTCTCGAACGCCTACTCGCGCATACGTACGGCCAGGGCTCGTGTACATGGCTGGGTCGGAACAGAGAAGCAGCGTTGTTGTCGTGTTCATGGGGAGCCAACCGGCTGGGCCGGAACAGAATGTGTCGTCGTGTTCATCGGGAGGGCTTGGATGGAACAGACGATGGAAACGAGACCTGGCGTATTGCAGAACGGAGGAAATGGCCTTGTGTTCGACCGGACACATTCGAAACGGGATCGTGTTCAACGGGAAGGGTCTGGCGTACCGCAAAATGGAGGAAACGGACTTGTGTTCGACCTCCTACAGCCGAAACGGGGTCCTGTTGATCAGGGGTGTGCCTTACCACAAAACAGACGAAACAGACTTGTGTTGGAGCGCTACGGTCGAAACGGGGGTCCTGTTCATCAGGAGGGGTGTGGCGTACCGCAAAATGCGACTCCACGGGATAATCTTCATCTCCACCATTGACCTCCTCCAGCCTCCACGGGCTACTGTTCATCTACTATCGACCTCCTCCAGCCTCCACCGTGCGCTACTCCATCGGCTATTGTTCAACCACCCCTCTCCACGAGCTCCTGTTCAACCACCCCGCCATGGGCTACTGTTCATCCACCCCTCCACCGTCTACTGTTCATCCAGCTCTCCATGGGGTCATCCTGTTCATCCAGTCCTCCACGGGGTCGTCCTGGTCATCCAGCCCTCCACGGGGTCCTGTTCATCCAGCCCCAACTGGCTCAATCGATCGGGGTCCTGTTCATCCAGAGGCAAAGCCATGGGGTCCTGTTCATCCACCCCCACCGCTCACTGTTCATCCAACCCCCTCCCCCCGCAATGCTCATTGTTCATCTAGAGGCAGCATCGATCGGCTTCAGTTAGCAGCAGTAGCGAAGGAATTGCTCGATCACTCGGGTTCAGTAACACGTAGCCTGTAGTGCAATCGCTCGGGTTCAGTTAGGCGACGCCTCGCTCGGGTTTAGTCAGAGCCCGACGCCTCGCACATAGGCGTGTACGTGTATGAGAGAAACGCGCATCACTCGGCCCCGACCACCCACTGTAACCAAGAACTCCCTGAAATTTTCCTCGCCCTTGCTTCTACCACGGTTTTTTCCGTCATGGACGACCCAAAGAATGTCATGCAGCTGCATCTCTGGCCCGCCCAGGACGAAAAGCCCATTTTCTGTCATGATTTTTTGTCATAGAAGTAGGAGCCCACCACATCTATGATGATACCGGGTTTTGTCACAATTATCGTCATAGAAGTGTCATAAGTATGACAGAAAAAAAAAATTCGGCCCAAAATGTCACGGATGTGTCTTTTTTTGTAGTGTTGGTGCGGCACGGTTCAGTGATATAAAACCACTCTTGTTGCCATGTGGCGTTGGGCAGCTTGCTTATCATGGCCCCACCACATTCCGCATGTTGCCCATCGACCACCTTCGGCTTCACATTGAAGATCTTCAGCCACAGGCAGAAGTGTGGGGGGATGCGGAGAAGAGCCTCACACACGACGATAAACGCCGAGATGTGGAGGAAGGAGTTCGGGGCTAGATCATGGAAATCTCACCCGTAGTAGAACATGAGTCCGCAGACGAAGGGGTGGAGTGGAAAACCTAACCCTCTAAGGAAATGGGGGAGGAAGACGACCCTTTCACCGGGCTCCAGAGTGGGAATGATCTGACCCTTGGGGGGAGCCTGTGTGCAATGGTTGCGGCGAGGTATCCCACACTTCGAAGATCCTTTATCTCCTTCTCCGTTACGAAGGAGGCCTCCCACATTCCCTTGGAACCGGATTCGACCATGGTCGGAGGAGGTGGTGGTGGTGGTGAGGAAGACAGAAACTTTTCGGGCGCTGAGAGCTTGGGAGATTGGAAGGCTGTGGAGACTAGAAGGCGTGGGAAAAAATGAGATATCCATTGCCCTCTTATAGGCGGTAAAAATGCCAACCGCCCTCCACTTGCGCCTTGAAGCTCGCCTATTCACAATGAAAGCATGCACCATAAATGGCTAGATTACCCAACTTTTATTGATGAGCAATCCCGTATTAAGTGGGCACGATCTCTGTTTTGATAGGACATGCCAATGGGGCTTGACCTCGAAACACGGAATGCGGGATGTGAAAACGATTCAAAACGTGAAAGGGTCAAGTCTGACGCTTCACCAAAAAAAGTTGTCAGTAAAAGACACTATTCTCATTTTTTATATATCCTGCCCTCACAGCTAAGGGCTGTATTAATAATGCAAAGCCGGATACAGTTCTTCTATAGAGGAAAGCTGATGTGTATTATTCAAGGAACCCGCCTCGCAATGCCAAATATAATCTACACGTCGAACACATCATCATTGAAGACTGGTTCATGAGCTACTGACGTAGTCCTGGACTAAGGGGTCCTCGGGCGTCCGGCCTATTGGATATGGGCCGGACTGATGGGTCGTCAAGCTACAAGATAGAAGACCACCTCTCATGTCCGGTAGGGACTCCCGTATCCGTGGATGGCAAGTTTAGGTGTCCGGATATGCTATTTCCTTTCTGTTAAACCAACTTTGTACAACCCTAAGCCCCTCTGGTATCTATGTAAACCAGAGAGTTAGATCAAAGAAAGGATCATAACATTGACAGGCTAGCCAAGCTAGGGTTTAGCCATTACGATCTCAAGGTAGATCAACTCTTTTAACCCCTATACTCATCGAATATAATCAAGCAGGAGTAGGATTTTACCTCCATTAAGAGGGCCCAAAGCTGGGTAAACACTGTGTCCTTTTGATCATAGTTACCATTGATCCTCAGACATATAGCTTGCGCCCCCCTACCAGAGATCTGCCAATTTTGACACTGACAATATGATTAATTGAACTTAATTTATCATGAACTTAGTCCTAATATTTTTTGCATATCTATGTTGTAGATCAATGGCCCGTGCTACCGTTCCTTTGAATTTTGGGTTTCTTATTTATGTGCCCGTAGTTCATTAACTCCACTCATTCATCCCCACTCTGTTAAATTTTGCTCACTTTTCCCCACTCCCTTGCCCAAAACCCTCAGAACAGGTTACAACATACGTTGCCGTCGGGTCAATGCCTTTGACCGTTAACTCTGACGAGTGGGGCCGCGTATACATGGGCGGGCGCATGCAACTGACAGCGGTCGTGGGGAAGCACATGTCCATGGGACATGCCCGAAATGTCCCACTGTATAAAGAGGGGAAACCACCTCCATCTCCCTACCATTTCCCCCCAAATCCCCTCCCTGCCACATCGTCTTCCTCTCCCCCACTGGCGTCATATCGCTCTCCTCCATTGCTTCAACCGCACTGTCTTGCTCTCCCCCACCACATCCTCTTCCTCACCTTCATCGCCTCCATCTGACCGATGGTCGAAGCTTGTGGCGACACCGGCGCAGCGGCCGGAGATGTGGTGGAGCTGCAAGGCACGGTGACCGTGGATGTCGGTGGTGTACACGATGATGTGGGGAAACTCGCAACCGCTGCAAATGTGGAGAAGGATGTGACGGGCTCCGCCTCAGCGCTCCATAAGGTGATGGCGTCGAGCGGCGCAGTCCATCCCGATACCCCCGATGCGCAGCCTGCCGTGGAGCAGTAGGTATTTGCACTTGCTTTAGGATATTAGCTTGTAGAGTTAGTTGCTCCCTAGTTGCATTGGTTAGATTGCGATTCATATGGTAGTTCATATGGTTAGAGTAGTTCGTTTGACGGATGGGGCGGGGTTTTTTGTATTGGGGGAATGGGGGGTTTTGTACTAGGGTTTGTTGGATAAATTCGTTGCAAAAATGCTAGATAGATCTGTATGAGAGATAGGGTTCTCTGTGCTTCAATGCTACACAGATGTATGCTTATAAGATTTGTTTTTAATGCTCACAGATTGGGGGTTTTAATTCTACTCAGATTCGTTGCCTTAGATTGGGTCCCTATTAGATTTATTTTTGAAAGCTACTCAGATTGGGGTTTTGAATGTCATATGCCCAAATGGAATCCATTGATTAAGAAGTTATTTGATTCATTAGTATATAAATTTGTCCACATTATGTAGTTATATTAGCTCTGTTGTTCAATGTGTGTGCATGACAATGGAAAATGCAGATAGGATCATAGTATATTGGGAGTATATTAGCCCTATGATCAATGTGTCATGTGTGCATATCTAAATTTTCAATTGGCTTCCGTATTTACTAGTGATGGATGTAATTCTATATTCAAGAGGATGATGGTTGGGGGTATAAAGAGGAAGTTGGCCTAGTACGACCCGTACGATCTAGAGGAAAGCGACAACGAAGAATATGAGGTAAGCCTACTTGAAATTTAGATTGTTCATTTAGTTCCTTTGACATGATGTATCCATGAATTTATAATGTTAATGTAACTCATTCATGTGTGCAATATGATTCTAGAAAAGAAGTGTATAAGGGCAACGTCGCGCCCTTCACAGCCAAGGAGGTGGTGAAGATCAAGTCCAAGGGAGTTGCTTCCTTCTACAACCGCAAGACCAAGAAGTGGCACTGCCCGTACTGCACCACAAAGCCAAAGCCAAACGATGGCTGCTTCGATCACCTTCTATCTTATGCAAAGGATGTAGTGATTCACGGGGAGGACTACATGACCAGGGGGCAGCATGCCACCCTCGTGAAGGCCCTGACTCCGGCGGGAAGTCATGATGTGATGACCTGAATCTTTATCTATTGGGTAACTTTTGGTAAACTGAATCTGGCTATTTATGGTTTGTTGAACTGAATCTATGGTGATGCTAGTAATGTATTCTGCTATCTATATTTGTCTGTCCTTAAATTTGCATGTGGTGTATGGTTAGTTATGTTTAGATGTTGTGAACTATGATTTTAGGTGTTGCAATGATCACACATGTTGTTTCAGTGTTGCTTCACTGATCACACATGTTGTTTCAGTGTTGCTTCACTGATCAGACATGCTGCTTTTTCACTGATCATAAAGGAGTATTATCCTAATTATTTGTCTCATGTTTATTAATCAAATCAAATGCATGCTTTTTCCCACCAGCAAGTTTCATTATCTGATGTTTTCAACTGACATTCGACTAGATAGTATAAATTCAAGAAAATGCAAAAACAAATAAAACCTTGGCAAAACTATCTATGTTTGTGTAGGAGATCATGTGTGCAAAATTTGAGGTGATTTAGAGGATTTTGAATTTGACAAATGTGCTCCAAATGAGCTCCCAGGCTAGGGTAAACAACCGATTTGTAATCAAGTTTTTTTTGACCTACTCTAAATGAGCCAAATGTTTTTATTAACACATATTTACTTTCCATAGTGTGGATTCAAAGTCTCACTATTTTTTGAATTAATCTTCATATTTTTACGTTTTATTTTGAAAAAATATGCTTTAATATAAAAACTATTAAAACGCATTTAAAATATGAAAATGGAAAACTAAGTTTAGATCCTTCTTATTCACTTTGAAATAAAGCTTTGGTGATTTTTTATTTTTTTAAATTTTTCGAAAACAAAAGGTAAGCCTACCTCCACTCCTTGAACTCTATGAAATCATGTATGTGATAGCTCATATTTGTGAAGGTTTTCTCATGAAAATGACCATAGACCAAGTTTATGATTTTTGGTTGGTAACATGTGACATAAGACAACATTGTGCGCAGGTTATATATATTTTTTTAAAATTAATGGTGCTCATTTGACCTCGATCGTGCTAGCTAGTTTTTTTCATGAAAATGACCATAGACCAAGTTTAGTATTTTCCCTCGTCAGTGTGTCTTATAAAACGATGAACGACGAAAGTTTCATAATTTTCAATTTTTTTATATTAGTTATGCTCAGTCAAAGCCTTCGAAACCCCATTGACCAGCTCAAAACCCCTCTAAACCCCGCAGGGTTTTGCCTAGCCCTAGCTCCGAATGTTAGCCATCAGATCATACCCTGGCGCCAAGCGACAACCCTCAGATGTGGTCTTCTAGAAGGAATTTGGCGGGCAGGCTGTGTGCAGGCTCTGCATTGTTGGATCACAAGGATGGCTCCGCATCGTTGGATCATGGGGCAATCCACGAGAGGCGATCCTATTGGTTGTGCTCGGCTGCTCACCCACCACTGACTCCATGAAAAAAACATTGTTATTGGGCCCAAAAGGAAACCAAGCTCTGGTTGGGCCGTCGAATTGCGTCATTTTGTGCATCATTTGCTCTATTTTTTGTGAACGTGTTGGCTCTGTTTTTTTGTATCATTTGAAATTACACAACAATTGACATTGTGTAGCAAAATTTAGTTCTTTTTGTTCTATACAAATGAAAAATGAACAATTTTTTAAGGGCCAAATTTATTTTTATCATGCAAAATGGCCACAAACTATTCAAAAATTGTCTCTTTTTGTTCATATAATATATATGACCACGGATTCCCACGCGTGCAATTAGCTTCTTTTTCTTCTTCTTTTCAAACCACCATTTCCCATGCGTGTACACTCCCGATGCTGCGGTGAGTTTGAAAACAGGCTACTTCACATTTGACCTCGTTATTGCCACAGCCATATACCATGTATCACTAGTGCTATTTAAGCCACCCTCTGCCTCTGCCATCCCTTATCCATCTCCCATCCTCTGCCATCTGCCCTTCTTGCTCCTCGACCCCTTCTCCTTCTTCTGCACATCCCTCAGCCATGCAGTACACTGGACCAACCTACCACTTCACACCCACCGTGCCGGAGAGGCTCTACCCTACCGGCGTGTACGTTGATTACACACTACATGTGTGGGTGATATCAAGGTTGAGGACTGCAAGGAACTTCACCGAGGTCTTCCTCGCGTCCGGCTAAAACCACCTCCCACGGGGATCTCCAACGATATTCCGCGTCGAGGAGGTCATCCAAAACCAGGTGGTGGTTGCTCTCCTTGCCCACTTCACCAACACATTCGACGCCTTCTACCTCCTCGGCCGGGTTTTTTGGTGTGGCTCCAAGTTCATCGCTTTCACCACCCACAACAGGCTCACGGAGTACATGCACCACGACGCACATGCACACTCTTCCATACCCCATCGACAATGCCCCGGAGAAGCAGTGAAAAGGGCGCCCGGAGGAGGAGCGAGGTGGAGAAGGCGGCGGCTAGGGTTCTAAACCCTCTATCTTTTTTATTCTATGTTATGTTAAGTTGTAATTGAACTATGTTGGAGTTGCTACGGGATTGTTGGCCCTTGCTTAAGTTCTATTATTAAGTTTTTTATCTATTCTATTATTAAGTTCTTCCTAGTTTGAACTATGTGATCGTGCTATGGGCTTGTTGGCCCTATCTACATATTGGGACTACATATTTGATGATTGTTTTCTTAGAGAGCTCGCTTTGTTAGTAGGGTTCCCTTGTTAGTAACCACCTAGTGCATGCAGCCAAAACGAACACTTCTCTTTTTTTTTACACGAGCCACAAATATGTAGCCACCTAGCTAGAAGAGAGGAACCAGTGGCAGTGACCATCGCTGCATCCGTGGCGGCTAGCGTGCTAAAAAGCTGCTCGGTTAGTGCATCATGGCGGATGAGGGAGTCCTGGACTAGGGGGTGTCCGGATAGCCGGATTACCGCCATCGGCCGAACTATCATCGACCGGACTCCAAGACTATGAAGATACAAGATTGAAGACTTCGTCCCGTGTCCGGATGGGACTTTCCTTGGCGTGGAAGGCAAGCTTGGCGATACGGATATGTAGATCTCCTACCATTGTAACCGACTCTATATAACCCTAGCCCTCTCCGGTGTCTATATAAACCGGATGGCTCTAGTCTGTAGGACAACCAACATCAACCCTTACAATCATACCATAGGCTAGCTTCTAGGGTTTAGCCTCCTTGATCTCGTGGTAGATCCACTCTTGTAAACATCCACAATATCAATATCAATCAAGCAGGACGTAGGGTTTTACCTCCATCAAGAGGGCCCGAACCTGGGTAAAACATTGTGTCCCTTGTCTCCTGTTACCATCAGCCTAGACACACAGTTCGGGACCCCCTGCCCGAGATCCACCGGTTTTGACACCGACATTGGTGCTTTCATTGAGAGTTCCTCTGTGTCGTCACCGATAGGCTTGATGGCCTCTTCAATCAACAACGACGCAGTCCTGGGTGAGACTTTTCTCCCCGGACAGATCTTCGTATTCGGCGGCTTCGCACTGCGGGCCAACTCGCTTGGCCATCTGGAGCAGATCGAAAGCTACGCCCTTAGCCGTCAGGTCAGGTTTGGAAGCCTAAACTTCACGGCCGATATCCGCGGGGACTTGATCTTCGACGGATCCGAGCCGCAGCCAAGTGCGCCGCACTGTCACGATGGGCACGACCTAACTCTGCCGCCGGACAGCGCCTTAGAAACCGCACATGAATCCGCTCTGACCCATAGTCCGGAGCCGATCGCACAGATCGAGGATGGGTGGCTGGACACCGCCTCGGGAGCTGCAACTTCCACGGCGATGGAGCCGAACACTGACCTCGTCCCTTATAAAGCTCATGACTCCGAGGTGCCGGACTCCCTGCCGGACTCCGAACCTCCTGCGCCCCTGCCAATCGAATCTGATTGGGCACCGATCATGGAGTTCACCGCTGCAGACATCTTTCAGCACTCACCCTTTGGCGACATCCTGAAATCGCTAAAGTATCTCTCGCTATCCGGAGAGCCCTGGCCGGACTACGGCCAGGATGGTTGGGATGTGGACGACGAAGAAATTCAAAGCCCACCCACCACCCACTTTGTAGCCACTGTCGACGATCCAACCAACGTGCTAGACTACGACTCCGAAGACATCGACGGTATGGACGACGATGCCGGAGACGATCAAGAACCAGCGCCTACAGGGCACTGGAAGACCACCTCGTCATACCACATATACATGGTGGACACCCCAAAAGATGGGGACGGTGAAGAAGCAGCGGAGGCAGATTCCTTAAAGAAACAGCCCAAGCGCCAACGTCAGCGGCGCCGCTCTAAATAACGCCACATCAAGAATGGAGATTCCGGCATAGGAGATAACAACACCCCAGAAAGTGCCGAAGACAACCCCCTCCAGCAAGATTCAACGCAGGAGGATGCAGAAACAAGCCCTCACAAGAGAGCGGCAGACGAAGAGGTCGAGGATGATAATTGCATACCTCCCTCCGGAGACGAGGCAAGCCTCGACGACGATGAATTCGTCGTGCCTGAGGATCCCGTCGAACAAGAGCATTTCAGACGCAGGCTAATGGCCACAGCAAATAGCCTAAAGAAAAAAGCAGCAACAACTTCAAGCTGATCAAGACCTGCTGGCCGACAGATGGACCGAGGTCCTCGCGGCCGAAGAGTATGAACTCGAACGCCCCTCCAAAAGCTACCCAAAATGCAAGTTGCTCCCCCGACTAGAGGAGGAAGCATACAAACCTTCATCACCAGCGCACAATACGGCAGACCGACCACCTCGTGGCCGCGACAGAGAGGCATATAAGCCCTCCACCAAAACCGTACCCCGGCACTGCTCAAAAAGTATGAAGCCACGGGGGAACGCGTCGGACTTGCGTGATATATTGGAGGACAAGGCAAGACAATCCAGATCTATCTATGGATCACGTCGGCGCCCCACGACGCACGACAAATACCATCGCACCGGATACAACAACTCCGGCCGGGCCGAACACAGCAGACAATGCTCTGTTGAGCTACATCGTGATATTGCTCAATACAGAGGCGCCGCACACCCACTATGCTTCACTGACGAAGTAATGGATCATCAAATCCCTGAAGGGTTTAAACCCGTCAACATTGAATCCTACGATGGCACAACAGAGCCCGCGGTTTGGATCGAGGATTATCTCCTTCATATCCATATGGCCCGCGGCGACGATCTTCACGCCATCAAATATCTCCCGCTCAAGCTTAAAGGACCAGCTCGGCATTGGCTCAACAGCCTGCCCGCAGAGTCAATTGGGTGTTGGGAGGACCTGGAAGCCGCATTCCTCGACAACTTCCAGGGCACATATGTGCGACCACCAGACGCCGATGACCTAAGCCACATAATTCAGCAGCCAGACGAATCGGCCAGACAATTCTAGACACGGTTCTTAACAAAGAAAAATCAAATCGCCGACTGTCTGGATGCAGAGGCCCTCGCAGCCTTCAAACACAACATCCGCGACGAGTGGCTGGCCCGGCACCTAGGACAGGAAAAGCCGAAATCCATGGCAGCCCTCACATCACTCATGACCCACTCCTGTGCGGGAGAGGATAGCTGGCTAGCTCGCAGCAACAACCACAGTAAAAATGCTGGTAGTCCGGATACCAAGGACCACAATGGCAGGTCGTGTGAAACAAAAACAAACGCCGCGTTAACGGCGACAACAATGAGGATACGGCAGTTAACGCCGGATTCCGAGGCTCTAAACCCGGTCAGCGGAAGAAGCCATTCAAAAGAACCACTCTGGGCCCATCCAATTTGGACCGAATACTCGACCGCTTTTGCAAGATACATGGCACCCACGAAAAGCCAGATAACCACACCAACAGAGATTGTTGGGTATTCAAGCAGGCAGGCAAATTAATTGCCGAAAACAATGACAAGGGGCTGCACAACGATGACGAGGAAGAGACCCGGCCGCCGAACAATAGAGGACAGAAGGGCTTCCCCCCACAAGTGCGGACGGTGAACATGATATACGCAACGCATATACCCAAGAGGGAGCGGAGGCATGCACTAAGGGACGTATATGCGATGGAGCCAGTCGCCCCAAAGTTCAATCCATGGTCCTCTTGCCCGATCACTTTCGATCGAAGAGACCATCCGACCAGTATCCGCCATGGCGGATTCGCCGCATTGGTTTTAGACCCAATCGTCGATGGATTTCACCTCACGAGAGTCCTGATGGACGGCGGCAGTAGCCTGAACCTGCTTTATCAGGATACAGTGCGCAAGATGGGCATAGACCCTTCAAAGGCGTCACACCAGGTGTTGAGGCCAATTGTACAGGCTCCGTCACACTGGAAGTGGTCTTCGGATCCCCGGATAATTTCCGAAGCGAGGAGTTAATCTTCGACATAGTCCTGTTCCGCGGCGGCTATCACGCTCTGCTCGGACGAACCGCATTCGCAAAGTTTAACGCGGTGCCACATTATGCATACCTCAAGCTCAAGATGCCAGGCCCTCGTGGAGTCATCACGGTCAACGGAAATACGGAACGCTCCCTCCGAACGGAGGAACATATAGCGGCTCTCGCGGCAGAAGCAGAGAGCAGCCTTCTAAGGCAATTTTCGAGTCCGGCCGTTAAACGACCGGACACGGCCAAACGTGCCCGGAGCAACATCAATCAAGACCACCTGGCACGTTCCGAGCACGCGTAGCAATGCGGCCCCAACCACAACCCTCGCATGATTGCAAGACAAGCTCTCCGCGTACATCATTACGCTCTAGAGATACCATGGGCATAGGGGGAGGGGCACGACCACAACAGACCCAGAGTGCGGCTCGACCACACCAGGGGCTCCCAAGTGTGTCGCTCTTTTTATTTTTATTTTCCTTCTTTTTATACACAGGACTCCGTCCACCAGAGGCTCTGTCCGGCGGCGAACCTGCCGAACTCATGATGCAACAGCCAGGGAGGGACAAAGGCTGCGACGAACACTCAGGTGGTCTCCATTACGAGCATTAAATTTGTTAAATACACCATTCTGCAGCCTACCCCTGGAGGGAGACACCTTTAATTAGTCCAATCCCTTGCTTACCGCACTATTTGTATCATTCCGCACTCATAGCAGAATTTCTTGAATAAATAATGCAGCACTTTTTGCCTATAATTGCATTACTTTACATATATGTTCATTTATGACATCTTGCACCCGTATATTTTGGTACGGCCGAATACACCAGGGGCTTATGTTCCCCGCATTATGGTGTGATAAGTCCAAACACTTTCACAAGTGCGGCACCCCGAACTTATAGCATTATATGAATCGGCTCCGAATCATGTCTTGGGTCAATAGTTGGGTTTGCCCGGCTCCCATGTTTTGGTACCTTATGTTCCGTTCTGTCGGCTAAGGTAGCACTAGGAGAACCCCTGCGATTGCGCCCCGGTTGAGCTGGGTTAATGCCTCAGTGGAGAAAGCTAAAACTGACTGTCATGATAAGGCGAGAGACTGGTCGCTGTTCGAGAGGTCTTTTCGAGTCCCTAAAGACTTATGCCGCTCCGAGCGAAGAACCGGATAATGTCCGGCCAAGGCATGCATAGCACCCCGAACTCGGTCTTCCGAATACTAGGGGCTTCGCTGAAATTTAAAATTATAGAATTCTATGGCTAAGTGAGAGTGTTCAAGCATTATAAGTCCGGTTGCCTTGTTCGTTGTGTTGAGCGCCTCCCTAGATGGACCCAAAAATGGGAACAAGAGTGCTCAAGTTTATCCCGAACACCCCAGCACTCGTGGCATGGGGGCTGAAGCCGACGACTTGCCATCTCTCAAATTTAATAAACGGCCACACAGAAGGTAATATTTTAAATCAATAAGCGTTGCTTAGCGCATATGAACGAAGTTTTCAGCGCACAGGATAACACATTGCGAATTTACTCAATAATTACATCTCTAGGGCACTCATTCGCAATCTTGCGGGCACCCTTCAGGACAGTCTTATAGTACATCTCGGGCGTACGATACTCCTTGCCTGCTGGCGGTGCATAAGTGATAAGCCTCTCCGCATCCAGCCCGCCCCAATGCACCTTCGCGCGGGCAAGGGCCCGACGAGCACCTTCAATACAGGCGGAGCGCTTGATGACCTCCACCCAGGGGCACGCATCCACCAGCCGCTGCACAAGGCCGAAGTAGCTCCCAGGCATGGCCTCTCCAGGCCACAGCTGGACTATGAGGCCCTTCATGGCCTGATCGGCTACCTTGTGGAGCTCGACCAGCTGCTTCAGCTGGTCGCTAGGGGGCACCGGATGGCCGTCCTCAGCATACTGAGACCAGAAGACCTTCTCCATTGAGCTCCCCTCCTCGGCTCGGTAGAATGAGGCAGCATCGGACACGCTGCGAGGCAGATCTGCAAACACCCCTGGAGAGCTCCGAATTCGGGTAAGTAACAGGTAATTTACATTCACATGCTTGCTTTGCATGAAAAATGCCTTACCCGCCGCTATCTTCTTCACCTCCTCAATCTCCTGGAGGGACTTATGGGCCTCGGCCTTGGCGGCTTTGGCACTTTCAAGAGCCGAGGCAAGCTCGGACTCTCGAGTCTTTGAGTCGCGCTCCAAACTCTCCACCCGCGCCTCCTGCTTCTCTCGCTCTGCTCGTTCCGCGGCCGCATTGCGTTCGGCTGCAGACACAGCCTCCTTCAGGGTTGCCACCTCGTTCGTGGCCCCTGCAGTACCCATGTTATCCTTGTTATTTTTGTCGCAACCTAAATCCTTTTCTGTAAGGTAAAAATTCAAAGTAGTGTTACTCACCTTCTTTGTCCTCGAGCTGCTTCTTGGCACGACCGAGCTCTTGCTCGGATCGCTCGAGGTCCTGCTTCAAAGCACCGACCTCCGCAGTCAGTGCGGCAGAGGTCAGCAGCGTAGCCTGCAAACCCATATTGACATAATTTTTTAGCAACCCTGCGTATATCTTTTTTAGATCCTCAGTCCGGCTTTTCTTTCCGAACACCGAACCGAGCATCAGGGGCTACTATCTATGCGGTATTACATTGCATATTTTTAACTTCTTACCTCAAAGCCTGTTAGAAGGCTACTGCAGGCTTCGGTCAGCCCGCTCTTGGCGAGCTGAACCTTCTGAATCACCGCACTCATAATAGTGCGGTTTTCTTCCTCGATGGAAGCGCCTTTGAGCGCCTTCAACAAGTTGTCCGGTGCCTCCGGTTGGACGGAGGCCGCCGGCGTCACGGTCTTTCCCTTCTTACAAAGGGGCAGTTGGCTGGACTCCGGAACCACTGCGGGTTCCGGCGTGGAGTCCGGCGCAAAGTCCGGGAGGCTGCCTTGTGGCGCCTCTGGAGCCTCCTCCTGATGGGTGCCTTCTCGGGATCGCACCTCGGCATCCTCAGCGTCACGAGGGGTAGAGGCAGTCGGGATGGAGTCTACATCCGATGGAGCCAACGACCCGCTCGATGAAGCGGGGAGATCATCATCGGCCGGACTGCAAGCAGCGTGCGGCATTAGAAGGACACTATGTGACACAAAAGAGAAATTACAAATCATTCAGGAATCCGGACACTTACGATCTTGCCGGAGGCCTGGCCCTTGAGGGCCACGCTTCGTCGTCAATGTTGGTGTTGGCGGAGCTGTCCGGGGGAATAGTCCTTCCCCTCTTGGACCCTTCGGCCTCCCCTGTTGGGGAAGCCTTCCTCTTCCTCTCTCCTTCCTCTGGGAGAGAGTCCTCTTTCTCCTCCTCGTTTTCGGGGGAGGAGTCCGCCTCAGAGTCGTCGGACAGTTAAAAGCGGGAACTCTTTCGAGTACCCGTGGCCTCCTTCTTGGCCTTCTTCTCCGGCACCACATGCGGTGCCGGAACCAGCAGCCCCGCTAGACGGGCGTCTACTGGGTTTTCTGGCATGGGAGCCGGACAGATGAACTGCTCGGCCTTCTTCATCCAGTCCTGTCAAAGGAAAAGGGAGATTAAATCCCGTGCACGGTCGAACCATTAAAAACAAGTGTCCCGCAAAGGGGTAGAATCACTTACCTCGTCAGCTGGACGCTGCGAGCGAAATCCGCGATCTTCAGTGGCGGATGCGGGAGCTTCGGCGCCCTTGAAGAGCACTTTCCAGGCATCTTCATACCTAGTGTCAAAGAGCCTGCTCAAGGTCTGGTGCTACGCCGGATTGAACTCCCACAATTTAAATGCCTGTTCTTGGCACGGGAGAATCCGGCGGATGAGCATGACCTGGACCACGTTGACAAGCTTGAGCTTCTTGTTCACCAGCTTCTGGATACAGGCTTGGAGTCCGGTCAGCTCCTCCGAATCACGCTAGGTCAGGCCACTCTCCTTCCATGAGGTGAGCCGCGCGGGGATTCCAGATCTAAATTCGGGGGCCGCTACCCATTTAGGGTCACGCGGCTCGGTGATGTACAACCACCCCGATTCCCATCCCTTGATGGTTTCCACGAAGGCACCCTCGAGCCAGACGACGTTGGGTATCTTACCCAACATGGCGCCTCCGCACTCCGCTTGAGTGCCCTTCACCACCTTCGGCTTGACATTGAAGGTCTTGAGCCACAAGCCGAAGTGAGGCTGGATGCAGAGGAAGGCCTCGCACACGACGATAAACGCTGAGATGTTGACGATGAAGTTTGGCTCCAGGTCGTGGAAATCCAGGCCGTAATAGTACATGAGCCCCCGGACAAAGGGGTGCAATGGGAAGCCCAGTCCGCGGAGGAAGTGGGGAAGGAATACGACCCTCTCATGGGGCCTGGGGGTGGGGATGAGCTGCCTCTTGTCGGGCAGCCGGTGGGCGATGTCGCCGGATAGATATCCGGCACTACGCAGTCTTTCGATGTGCCCCTCCGTAATGGAGGAGGCCATCCATTTGCCTCCCGCTCCGGACATGACTGGAGAAGGTTGAGACGAGATGTGCGGGCTTGGGCGCTGGAGCTCGAGTGCGCGGAGATGGATAAGCAAAGGAGGAAGAAGGCGTAGGTGAAAGGGTGGATCCTTATCCCCTTATATATGGGCGGACGAAAACTATGCGTCCCCACCGGCCTGGTAAAACTCGCTTATCTCCCAAGCGCCACCATCAATGGCGCGGTTGGGTTACCCACGTCCGTATTGATGAGAATCCCGGAATAAGGTGAACACGATCTCTGCTTCGACAAGACGTGCCAAGGAAACCGCTTCGCTAAACGCGCTGAGGTGGTATAGTAAAAAACGATTCAAGTAAAGACTTTGTAGTGGTGTGACGTCATGCTACAAAATACGTCAGCGGATTGAAGTTGTGTACATATTATTCTCTCTACGGTGGAATGTGGAATTTATTTTGCAGAGCCAGACACTATCCTGGTGTTCACAATCTTCTATAAATTATTCGGGGGAGGAACCCGCCTTGCAATGCCGAACAATATGCGCGCCGGACTCATCGTCATTGAAGCCTGGTTTAGGGGCTACTGAGGGAGTCCTGGACCAGGGGGTGTCCGGATAGCCGGACTATCATCATCGGCCGGACTCCAAGACTTTGAAGATACAAGATTGAAGACTTCGTCCCGTGTCCGGATGGGACTTTCCTTGGCGTGGAAGGCAAGCTTGGCGATACGGATATGTAGATCTCCTACCATTGTAACGGACTCTGTGTAAACCTAGCCCTCTCCGGTATCTATATAAACCGGATGGCTTTAGTCCGTAGGACGAACAACCATTACAACAATCATACCATAGGCTAGCTTCTAGGGTTTAGCCTCCTTGATCTCGTGGTAGATCTACTCTTGTATTACCCACATCATCAATATCAATCAAGCAGAACGTAGGGTTTTACCTCCATCAAGAGGGCCCGAACCTGGGTAAAACATCGTGTCCCTTGTCTCCTGTTACCATCCGCCTAGACGCACAGTTCGGGACCCCCTACCCGAGATCCGCCGGTTTTGACACCGACAACCACGTTGACCAGGCTGCACCGAGAGCACCAGGGCGGTGGACGACGACGAGGCCTACGAAGGGAATGTAACGAAGCCAGGGAAGACTCGGCAGTTGTTTCCCACGCGGAGGGGAGTACAAGGGTTTACTGGTTCGTCTGCTGTCCCTAGAGAATAACAGCAGGCGTGGGTGAGTAGAGGGATGGCTAGACCAGTGATGGGAGTACGATGGGGCGGTGAGGCTTGCTGGCAGCATAGCCGGTCGCGGGAGGAGGGAGCAGGCAGTCCCGCCGGTGCTTCTTTGAGCGGCTGGAGCAGGAAGAGCTAAGATTGAAGAAGCACGACAGCGGTTGGATGGACATCCAACAGTAACTGCTCTCGCGGGTTGACTAAGTTGACACGGCGTTGCGTGTGCGTCAACCTTTTTTTGGGAAGGAATACGCGTCAACCTGTAGTAGGCGCACAAGTCAGCCTCAAATCTGTGGAAAATAGCATATAACCCATCTGCCATTATTTCTAATAATGTACAACCCATTTGCTAATTCTAAAGAATTTTTTTGGAGCCCATCTTCTTTTTGTTAGCGTTACACCCCATATTGTGGCCACGGTTAAAAAGTATACGAAATTTTGCATATTTCGGTGCGGTCAGCTGTTTTTAATCCCGAAATATCGATTCACATTCAAACTATTTTGAAAAATAATTTATATAAATATAGAAACCAAATAATTGTCCATGCATAAAAATCAATGGAATTTAAAATCTTGTAATGAAAAAAAATTGAAACTAATTCCCGGTTTGATGTGTTTTAAAAATGTACAGCCCATTTCTGGGCAAACCGAATGAAACTCTCCTCGTCTTGAAAGATTTGCAGCCCAGCAGGGTTGATAAAGCAAGTAGGCCTCGTTTGGGTATTTCTTAAAAAAATAGAACTGGGCTATCCATTTTCAGCAAGAAAAAAACACAACTGGCCTCATGATGTGGTAAACATAAATAAAACCCTGGCTAGACGGGCCACAGCCCCCGCATAGCCCTGTTGTTACCCTGGTCCGTCGCTAAAACTAGTATAAATAACAACTGCTTGTTCCTAAAAAAACTGCGCGACCTGCTGGGTCCCTGGTGTCAGCCGCTCGTAGTGTAATTCTCTCGTTTATTGACTACATTGACAATGGCGTGAGCCCCAGATGTCCAACCATTAGGAGGAGACATATTTTTGGGTTTGTAATATAGAGGCACCTACTTGCGTACTGCCATGACGCTGGTGGGTCCCTACTGTCATCCTCTCCACATACAATCATCTCCTTGTTCCTCTCGGTTGTTGACGACGTTGAAAACGCAAGAGGGCGGCGCACCGCGCACGGCGAGCGAACCAAGGCGGAGGACAACAGTGAGGCCTCGGATGGAACGAACGTGAGCCGTGGAAGACGCGCCGGTCCAGTCGCAGGTGAAGGGGAGTACGAGGGTTGACTGGTTCGAGTGCGGGTGCATGCTGGGGTAACGTCGCTGGAGAATAACTGGACGTGTGGGGGAATAGAGGGAGGGACTGGCCAACATTGGAGGGTACGGTAGGGCTGCAGAGGCGCAACCAGCCATGGGAGGCGGGAGCAGGCGGAGCCGACGGGGTGGTTTGGTTTGGGCGGCTATAGGAAGAAGAAGACGAGATAGAAGATACACGACAGATGTTGGATGTCAATCCAACGGCTAGTAGGCAGAATCGTTTGTTGACTGGCTAGCAAGTCGACATCACCTTGGATAGGCTATTTCCTCGCGGGTCCCAAATGTTAGAATCCAAATCTGTCACAGTCATGCAACCTTTCCTATGAAAATTTACAGGCCATTTGATGTGCTAGTTCGAAATAAGTTTGTGGGTGCTGGTGGGGGCTAATCACTTGGCTTCTGTAATGCACAGTGAGCTCAAGCAGTCGGCGAGAGTGATGTTATTTCCCTTGGTTGGGATTTGTTACAATATTTCACTCTAAATTAAACGAATGGCAAGCCATTTGCCTTGTTTCAAAGAAAATATGACAGTCACAGCCGAGTTGAAAAGGGCAGGAACATCTAACTCGAGCTTACAAACTGTACAAAAGCACGAGGGCTAATAGTTCATAAGGTTTACACAAAACCCAGGTTGAAAACGGCAACAACATCTAACTCCAGCACTGTTTTCGGCAGTCACAGTCAAATGGATCGGTCAGGTCCATAGAATGAACATCCTGGGTCATAAAAGTTACTCGATTATGACCACAATATGTCGTGAATAGAAGCCCGGCATGTTGAGAAGCTCTTTTGCCCACCTGAAACTCCTTTTTTTGCTCTTAGACATACCCATCCATCAAAACCATGCTGCTGATAAACTTAAGCCTGATGGACAATAGTAACCTCGCATTCAGCAGGAAGAATGTGACAAATCTAGTGTTTGCACGGTTGGCTCCATATCGTTCTAGCGTTATTGTCATCAATCGAATCTCATGAGAAGTGAGAAAATCCGGATGGTTACTGTCGGTGTCAAAACCGGCGGATCTCGGGTAGGGGGTCCCGAACTGTGCGTCTAGGCGGATGGTAATAGGAGACAAGGGACACGATGTTTTACCCAGGTTCGGGCCCTCTTGATGGAGGTAAAACCCTACGTCCTACTTGATTGATATTGATGATGTGGGTATTACAAGAGTAGATCTACCACGAGATCAAGGAGGCTAAACCCTAGAAGCTAGCCTATGGTATGATTGTTGTAATGGTTGTTCATCCTACGGACTAAAGCCATCCGGTTTATATAGATACCGGAGAGGGCTAGGGTTACACAGAGTCGGTTACAATGGTAGGAGATCTACATATCCGTATCGCCAAGCTTGCCTTCCACGCCAAGGAAAGTCCCATACGGACACGGGACCAAGATCTACATATCCGTATCGCCAATCGTTTTTTACTATACCACCTCAGCGCGTTTAGCGAAGCGGTTTCCTTGGCACGTCTTGTCGAAGCAAAGATCGTGTTCTCCTTATTCCGGGATTCTCATCAATACGGACGTGGGTAACCCAACCGCGCCATTGATGGTGGCGCTTGGGAGATAAGCGAGTTTTACCAAGCCGGTGGGGACGCATAGTTTTCGTCCGCCCATATATAAGGGGATAAGGATCCACCCTTTCACCTACGCCTTCTTCCTCCTTTGCTTATCCATCTCCGCGCACTCGAGCTCCAGCGCCCAAGCCCGCACATCTCGTCTCAACCTTCTCCAGTCATGTCCGGAGCGGGAGGCAAATGGATGGCCTCCTCCGTTACGGAGGGGCACATCGAAAGACTGCGCAGCGCCGGATATCTATCCAGCGACATCGCGCACCGGCTGCCCGACAAGGGGCAGCTCATCCCCACCCCAGGCCCCATGAGAGGGACGTATTCCGTCCGCACTTCCTCCGCGGACTGGGCTTCCCATTGCACCCCTTTGTCCGGGGGCTCATGTACTATTATGGCCTGGATTTCCACGACCTGGCGCCAAACTTCATCCTCAACATATCAGCGTTTATCGTCGTGTGCGAGGCCTTCCTCTGCATCCAGCCTTACTTCAGCTTGTGGCTCAAGACCTTCAATGTCAAGCCGAAGGTGGTGAAGGGCACTCAACCGGAGTGCGGAGGCGCCATGTTGGGTAAGATACCCAACGTCGTCTGGCTCGAGGGTGCCTTCGTGGAAACCATCAAGGGATGGCAATCGGGGTGGTTCTACATCACCGAGCCGCGTGACCCTAAATGGGCAGAGGCCCCCGAATTTAGATCTGGAATCCCCGCGCGGCTCACCTCATGGAAGGAGAGTGGCCTGACCTGGGGTGATTCGGAGGAGCTGACCGGACTCCAAGCCTGTATCCAGAAGCTGGTGAACAAGAAGCTCAAGCTTGTCAACGTGGTCCAGGTCATGCTCATCCGCCGGATTCTCCCGTGCCAAGAACGGGCATTTAAATTGTGGGAGTTCAATCCGGCGCAGCACCAGACCTTGAGCAGGCTCTTCGACACTAGGTACGAAGATGGCTGGAAAGTGCTCTTCAAGGGCGCCGAAGCTCCCGCATCCGCCACTGAAGATCGCGGATTTCGCTCGCAGCATCCAGCTGACGAGGTAAGTGATTCTATCCCTTTACGGGACACTTGTTTTTAATGGTTCGACCGTACGCGGGATTTAATCTCCCTTTTCCTTTGACAGGACTGGATGAAGAAGGCCGAGCAGTTCATCTGTCCGGCTCCCATGCCAGAAAACCCAGTAGACGCCCGTCTAGCGGGGCTGCTGGTTCCGGCACCGCATGTGGTGCCGGAGAAGAAGGCCAAGAAGGAGGCCACGGGTACTCGAAATAGTTCCCGTTTTCAGGTGCCCGACGACTCCGAGGCGGACTCCTCCCCCGAAAACGAGGAGGAGAAAGAGGACTCTCTCCCAGAGGAAGGAGAGAGGAAGAGGAAGGCTTCCCCAACAGGGGAGGCCGAAGGGTCCAAGAGGGGAAGGACTATTCCCCCGGACAGCTTCGCCAACGCGAACATTGACGACGAAGAGTGGCCCTCAAGGGCCAGGCCTCCGGCAAGATCGTAAGTGTCCGGATTCCTGAATGATTTATAATTTCTCTTTTGTGTCACATAGTGTCCTTCTAATGTCGCACGCTGCTTGCAGTCCGGCCGATGATGATCTCCCCGCTTCATCGAGCGGTTCGTTGGCTCCGTCGGATGTAGACTACATCCCGACTGCCTCCACCCCTCGCGACGCTGAGGACGCCGAGGTGGGATCCCGAGAAGGGACCCATCAGGAAGAGGCTCCGGAGGCGCCACAAGGCAGCCTCCCGGACTTTGCGCCGAACTCCACACCGTTACCCGCAGTGGTTCCGGAGTCCGGCCGGCGGCCCCTTCGTAAGAAGGGCAAGACCATGACGCCGGCGGCCTCCATCCAACCGGAGGCGCCGGACAACTTGTTGGAGGCGCTCAAAGGCGCTTCCATCGAGGAAGAACACTGCACTATTATGAGTGCGGTGATTCAGAAGGTTCAGCTCGCCAAGAGGGGGCTGACCAAAGCCTGCAGTAGCCTTCTAACAGGCTTTGAGGTAAGAAGTTAAAAATATGCAATGTAATACCGCATAGACAGTAGCCCCTGATGCTCAGTTCGGTGTTCGGAAAGAAAAGCCGGACTGAGGATCTGAAAAAGATATACGCAGGGTTGCTAAAAAATTATGTCAATATGGGTTTGCAGGCTACGCTGCTGACCTCTGCCGCACTGACTACGGAGGTCGGTGCTTTGAAGCAGGACCTCGAGCGATCCGAGCAAGAGCTCGGTCATGCCAAGAAGCAGCTCGAGGACAAAGAAGGTGAGTAACACCACTTTGAATTTTTACCTTACAGAAAAGGATTTAGGTTGCGACAAAAATAACAAGGATAACATGGGTACTGCAGGGGCCACGAACAAGGTGGCAACCCTGAAGGAGGCTGTGTCCGCGGCCGAACGCAATGCGGCCGCGGAACGAGTAGAGCGAGAGAAGCAGGAGGCGCGGGTGGCGGAGGTGCGGCAAGAGCTCCAGGCTCTCATGGAAAAGCATGAGAGTTTGGAGCGCGACTCAAAGACTCGAGAGTCCGAGCTTGCCTCGGCTCTCGAAAGTGCCAAAGCCGGCAAGGCCGAGTCCCATAAGTCCCTCCAGGAGATTGAGGAGGTGAAGAAGATAGCGGCGGGTAAGGCATTTTTCATGCAAAGCAAGCATGTGAATGTAAATTACCTGTTACTTACCCGAATTCGGAGCTCTCCAGGGGCGTTTGCAGATCTGCCTCGCAGCGTGTCCGATGCCGCCGCATTCTACCGAGTCTAGGAGGGGAGCTCAATGGAGAAGGTCTTCTGGTCTCAGTACGCTGAGGCCGGCCATCCGGTGCCCCCTAGCGACCAGCTGAAGCAGCTGGTCGAGCTCCACAAGGTAGCCGAGCAGGCCATGAAAGGCCTCATAGTCCGGCTATGGCCTGGAGAGGCCATGCCTGGGAGTTACTTCGGCCTCGTGCGGTGGCTAGTGGATGCGTGCCCCTGGGTGGAAGTCATCAAGCGGTCCGCCTATATTGAAGGTGCTCGTCGGGCCCTAGCCCGCGCAAAGGTGCACTGGGGCAGGCTGGATGCGGAGAGGCTTATCACTGACGCGCCGCCAGTGGGCAAGGAGTATCATACGCCCGAGATGTACTATAAGACTGTCCTGAAGGGTGCCCGCAAGATTGCGGATGAGTGCCCCAGAGATGTAATTATTGAGTAAATTCGCAATGTGTTATCCTGTGCACTGAAAACTTCGTTCATATGCGCTAAGCAACGCTTATTGATTTAAAATATTACCTTCTGTGCGGCCGTTTATTAAATCTGAGAGATGGCAAGTCGTCGGCTTCATCCCCCATGCCACATGTGCTGGGGTGTTCGGGATAAACTTGAGCACTCTTGTTCCCATTTTTGGGTCCATCTAGGGAGGCGCTCAACACAACGAACAAGGCAATTGGACTTATAATGCTTGAACACTCTCACTTAGCCGTAGAATTCTATAATTTTAAATTTCGGCGAAGCCCCTAGTATTCAGAAGACCGAGTTCGGGGCGCTATCCACGCCTTGGCCGGACATTATCCGGTTCTTCGCTCGAAGCGGCATAAGTCTTTAGGGACTCGAAAAGACCTCTCGAACAGCGACCAGTCTCTCGCCTTATCATGACAGTCAATTTTAGCTTTCTCCACTGAGGCGTTAACCCAGCTCAACCGGGGCGCAATCGCAGTGGTTCTCCCAGTGCTACCTTAGCCGACAGAACGGAACGTAAGGTACCAAAACATGGGAGCCGGGCAAACCCAACTATTGACCCAAGACATGATTCGGAGCCGATTCATATAATGCTATAAGTTTGGGGTGCCGCACTTGTGAAAGTGTTCGGACTTATCACACCATAATGTGGGGAACATAAGCCCCTGGTGTATTCGGCCGTACCAAAATATACGGGTGCAAGATGTCATAAATGAACATATATGTAAAGTAATGCAATTATAGGCAAAAGGTGCTGCATTATTTATTCAAGAAATTCTGCTATGAGTGCAGAATGATACAAATAGTGCGGTAAGCAAGGGATTGGACTAATTAAAGGAGTCTCCCTCCAGTGGTAGGCTGCGGAATGGTGTATTTAACAAATTTAATGCTCGTAATGGAGACCACCTGAGTGTTCATCGCAGCCTTTGTCCCTCCCTGGCTGTTGCATCATGAGTTCGGCAGGTTCGCCGTCGGACAGAGCCTCTGGTGGACGGAGTCCTGTGTATAAAAAGAAGGAAAATAAAAATAAAAAGAGCGACACACTTGGGAGCCCCTGGTGTGGTCGAGCCGCACTCTGGGTCTGTTGTGGTCGTGCCCCTCCCCCTATGCCCATGGTATCTCCAGAGCGTAATGATGTACGCGGAGAGATTGTCTTGCAATCATGCGAGGGTTGGGGTTGGGGCCGCATTGCTACGCGTGCTCGGAACGTGCCAGGTGGTCTTGATTGATGTTGCTCCGGGTGCGTTTGGCCGTGTCCTTGTGACGGAGCCTGTACAATTGGCCTCAACACCTGGTATGACGCCTTTGAAGGTCGTCTTTGTAGGTTTAATCCTTGAACGGTCTATGCCCATCTTGCGCACTGTATCCTGATAAAGCAGGTTCAGGCTACTGCCGCCGTCCATCAGGACTCTCGTGAGGTGAAATCCATCGATGATTGGGTCTAAAACCAATGCGGCGAATCCGCCATGGCGGATACTGGTCGGATGGTCTCTTCGATCGAAAGTGATCGGGCAAGAGGACCATGGATTGAACTTTGGGGCGACTGGCTCCATCGCATATACGTCCCTTAGTGCACGCTTCCGCTCCCTCTTGGGTATATGCGTTGCGTATATCATGTTTACCGTCTGCACTTGTGGGGGGAAGCCCTTCTGTCCTCTATTGTTCGGCAGCCGGGTCTCTTCCTTGTCATCGCTGTGCAGCCCCTTGTCATTGTTTTCGGCAATTAATTTGCCTGCCTGCTTGAATACCCAACAATCTCTGTTGGTGTGGTTAGCTGGCTTTTCGGGGGTGCCATGTATCTGGCAAAAGCGGTCGAGTATTCGGTCCAAATTGGACGGGCCCGGAGTGGTTCTTTTGAATGGCTTCTTCCGCTGACCGGGTTTAGAGCCTCGGAATCCGGCGTTGATTGCCATATCCTCATTGTTGTCGCCGTTAACGCGGCGTTTGTTTTTGTGTCGACATGACCTGCCATTGTGGTCCTTGGTATCCGGACTGCCAGCATTTTTACTGAGGTTGTTGTTGCGAGTTAGCCAGCTATTTTCTCCCGCACAGAAGCGGGTCATGAGTGATGTGAGGGCTGCCATGGATTTCGGCTTTTCCTGTCCTAGGTGCCCGGCCAGCCACTCGTCGCGGATGTTGTGTTTGAAGGCTGCGAGGGCCTCTGCATCCGGACAGTCGACGATTTGATTTTTCTTTGTTAAGAACCGTGTCCAGAATTGTCTGGCCGATTCGTCTGGCTGCTGAATTATGTGGCTTAGGTCATCGGCGTCTGGTGGTCGCACATATGTGCCCTGGAAGTTGTCGAGGAATGCGGCTTCCAGGTCCTCCCAACACCCAATTGACTCTGCGGGCAGGATGTTGAGCCAATGCCGAGCTGGTCCTTTAAGCTTGAGCGGGAGATATTTGATGGCATGAAGATCGTCGCCGCGGGCCATATGGATATGAAGGAGATAATCTTCGATCCAAACCGCGGGGTCTGTTGTGCCATCGTAGGATTCAATGTTGACGGGTTTAAACCCTTCAGGGATTTGATGATCCATTACTTCGTCAGTGAAGCATAGTGGGTGTGCGGCGCCTCTGTATTGAGCAATATCACGATGTAGCTCAAGAGAGCGTTGTCTACTGTGTTCGGCCCGGCCGGAGTTGTTGTATCCGGTGCGACGGTATTCGTCGTGGGTCATGGGGAGCCCACGTGATCCATAGATAGATCTGGATTGTCTTGCCTTGTCCTCCAATATATCCCGCAAGTCCGGCGCGTTCCCCCGTGGCTTCGTACGTTTTGAGCGGTGCCGGGGTACGGTTCTGGTGGAGGGCCTAGATGCCTCTCTACCGCGGCCACGAGGTGGTCGGTCTGCCGTATTGTGCGCTGGTGATGAAGGTTTGTATGCTTCCTCCTCTAGTCGGGGGAGCAACTTGCGTTTTGGGTAGCTTTTGGAGGGGCGTTCGAGTTCATACTCGTCGGCCGCGAGGACCTCGGTCCATCTGTCGGCCAGCAGGTCTTGATCAGCTTGAAGCTGTTGCTGCTTTTTCTTTAGGCTATTTGCTGTGGCCATTAGCCTGCGTCTGAAATGCTCTTGTTCGACGGGATCCTCAGGCACGACGAATTCGTCGTCGTCGAGGCTTGCCTCATCTCCATAGGGAGGTATGTAATTATCATCCTCGACCTCTTCGTGTGCCGCTCTCTTGTGAGGGCTTGCTTCTGCATCCTCCTGCGCTGAATCTTGCTGGAGGGGGTTGTCTTCGGCACTTTCTGGGGTGTTGTTATCTCCTGTGCCGGAATCTCCATTCTTGCTATGGCGGGATTTAGAGCGGCGCCGCTGACGTCGGCGCTTGGGCTGTTTCTTTAAGGAATCTGCCTCCGCTGCTTCTTCGCCGTCCCCATCTTTTGGGGTGTCCACCATGTATATGTCGTATGACGAGGTGGTCTTCCAGTGCCCTGTAGGCGCTGGTTCTTGATCGTCTCCGGCATCGTCGTCCATACCATCGATGTCTTCGGAGTCGTAGTCTAGCACGTCGGTTAGATCGTCGACAGTGGCTACAAAGTGGGTGGTGGGTGGGCTTTGAATTTCTTCGTTGTCCGCATCCCAACCATCCTGGCCGTAGTCCGGCCAGGGCTCTCCGAATAGCGAGAGATGCTTTAGCGATTTCAGGATGTCGCCAAAGGGTGAGTGCTGAAAGATGTCCGCAGCGGTGAACTCCATGATCGGCGCCCAATCAGATTCGATTGGCAGGGACGCAGGAGGTTCGGAGTCCGGCAGGGAGTCCGCCACCTCGGAGTCACGAGCTTTATAAGGGACGAGGTCAGTGTTCGGCTCCATCGCCGTGGAAGTTGCAGCTCCCGAGGCGGTGTCCAGCCACCCGTCCTCGATCTGCGCGATCGGCTCCGGACTATGGGTCGGAGCGGATTGGTGTGCGGCCTCCAAGGTACTGTCCGGCGGCAGAGTTAGATCATGCCCATCATGACAGCGTGACACGCTCGGCTGTGGCTCAAATCCGTCGAAGATCAAGTCTTCGCGGATGTCGGCCGTGAGGTTTAGGCTTCCAAACCTGACCTGATGGCCAGGGGCATAGCTTTCGATCTGCTCCAGATGGCCAAGTGAATTGGCCCGCAGTGCAAAGTCGCCGAATACGACAATCTGTCCGGGGAGAAAAGTCTCACCCAGGACTGCGTTCTTGTTGATTGAAGAAGCCATCAAGCCTATCGGTGATGATACAGAGGAACTCTCAATGAAAGCACCAATGTCGGTGTCAAAACCGGCGGATCTCGGGTAGGGGGTCCCGAACTGTGCGTCTTGGCGGATGGTAACAGGAGACAAGGGACACGATGTTTTACCCAGGTTCGGGCCCTCTTGATGGAGGTAAAACCCTATGTCCTGCTTGATTGATATTGATGATGTGGGTATTACAAGAGTAGATCTACCACGAGATCAAGGAGGATAAACCCTAGAAGCCCGCCTATGGTATGATTGTTGTAATGGTTGTTCGTCCTACGGACTAAAGCCATCCGGTTTATATAGATACTGGAGAGGGCTAGGGTTACACAGAGTCGGTTACAATGGTAGGAGATCTACATATCCGTATCGCCAAGCTTGCCTTCCACGCCAAGGAAAGTCCCATCCGGACACGGGACGAAGTCTTCAATCTTGTATCTTCATAGTCTTGGAGTCCGGCCGATGATGATAGTCCGGCTATCCGGACACCCCCTAGTCCAGGACTCCCTCAGTTACGAAACCACTGATTGGTTATAACTTTCTTACCCCGTCCTATTGCCTAAATACACATGAAGATTGGAAATAGTTAAGGTCTAAAAAAAGAGTGTCGAAAGAGCAACAACAGAATGGTTAATTCTAGTACACTATATGCAGGCTTCTAATGTGCGTGAAATTATCACCTTTATATACAACTTCTCCAAACATGGAAAGCATTACAGCATGCCAATAATCCTGTTCAGATTAAAACTATTCATTTGGATATATAAGATCTTGATAGAATGCAGCACCATTGATAGGCCATCCATGGAGAAACTCTTCATTGAGCATAGAACATAATATCAGTACAAAATGTATACTCCAAGATGATATATAACTTATGCACAGAAATTTAAAATGCAGCTTATGTTACAAGTGTAGATGATAATATAAAGTACCTGAAGAACTGTGGAGCTAAACACCTTACTGAAATGAGCACAGAGATCATGTATTACACCCAAGGTCTCAAGTTTATGCGCAGAGAGGATGGTTATTTGCAACGGTGAATAACTAGAATCAAGGATCAACCTTTGAAGTGAAGGCGCATCTTGGATGATGAGCTGCCTTTCGTCAAAAGAAATTCCAATTCTTACAAGGTTAGGCGACTTTATTTGGAGACACTACAAAAAAAGAGACATCCATGACATTTTGGGCCGAACGGATTTTTTTGTCATACTTATGAAACTTCTATGACGATGTCGGATTTTGGGTTCCGGCAGACCCTTGAGGTTCGAACACTGGGGTGCGCGCGGAGATTTCGCCCCCTGCCTACCTGCTCCTCACCGAATCGCTAGGGTCTAAACTACCGAAGGATCAACACAAGAGACACAAGGTTTATACTGGTTCAGGCCACCATTGTGGTGTAATACCCTATTCCAGTGTGTGGTCTGGTGGATTGCCTCTTGGGCTGATGATAAACAATACAAGGAAGAATAGCCTCGCGAGGGTCTGTTCTTGGCTGGTGTGATGGACTGCTAGGAGAAGTCCAGTCGCTCTATCTACTAGTTTCTCGGTGGGGATCTCGATGCCTCTAACCAGGGGATGGCTAGTCCTATTTATAGGCAAAGGCCCTGGGCCTCCTCCCAAGTATTGAGCGGGAAGGGCGCCAACAATTGGCCATTTTGAAGGGGAACAGCGGGTACACTTATCCTGACTAAAGTTGGTCCTCGTCTGTCAAAGGCTCTGGTGGTGACGCCGGCTTGGGCTCCACGGTGACCTCCATCCTGTCGTTGGACTGGTCTTGGTCTTGTTGCACCGAAATGGATGCCTTTGCTTGATGATCTCGCCCGCCCTTGCTCCCTTGGCACCAAAGAGGAAAGGAGGACACTGCGCGGGCTGGCGCCCTACTGGCGCCCTTGGTCATCATGGCTTGCGTCATGGGCACCTCGTGAGGTACCCCACCTTGAACTCTCCGCCTCCTCGTGAGACAGCCTGATGAGGCCGTGCCTGAGGAAGCTCCTTGTCGTCCGCCCCGCGAAGCTTGGCCCCTCGCGAGGGTCTTGAGGCTGTGTTGATGAAGATGGGCTGCGCTGGGCCCCCTTTGAGCCACGCCGCAGGCCACAGGCAGGCAAGTCTGGGGACCCCCGTTCCCAGAACGCCGACAGTAGCCCCCGGGCCCATGGCGCGCCCGGACTTGGCCATGCAGAGAGGCGAAAGGGCAAGTGCAAAGCGTCGCGGGCCCTAACAGCCTGCGGCCTCGGGCGCCGTGTGGCGGTTGATTGGACGTGAGCGGCACTGTTCCCCCACGGTGCCTCGGCAACTGCACGAGTGCTACAAGTCCCTGCATGCAAAAACTGGTCATGATTACCTGCGATCGTGGGAGCCGACGGTTGGCCTCCTCCGGCTATAAGTACGGAGCGGCGCGAGCCACTCCAGTTCATCTTCCTCTGCTACTTCTCCTCTCCTTCGTCTTCGCCGCTGCTATACCTTGTCGCCATGGCTCCGATACGCCGGTTCTCCGTGGAAGAGAAGGGGAATGCCCCCCGAGAGGGACCTGACCCACTTCCGCCAAAGAAGCGGCTGATCCCCGGCCGTCGAGATGAGGACGCGCAGCAGGAGGTGTCGAGGCCTTGGTACGAGCGGCCGCCGCCAGGGTTTCCGCTGCCCTTGTACGCCCACCTGGAGGGCCTTGCAGGAGCTGATGCTGAGCGCCATGGACGATGACACCGTCGGCGCCGGCGGGTTATGGCGGTGCGTGTTGTCCCTCCGGGAGTTCACGCCGGGCGCTCCTCTCGAGAGTTTGTGCTCCATGTCGCCATGCCTCCTCGATCTTGGATCCGCCTTCCTCCTTCCTTTGCCTTCGAGATCCCACCTAGGGGGCCCTTTAGGCTCTGGCTGCAGCATGCCAATTGCCGGACCCCTGCGACCGATGCGGACGTCGAGGTCGTCGCTCCGGGTGAGGTCTTCATGACTCGAGGCTGGGGCGAGGTCACCCGGGTCTGCAGGACAAGGGGCGCCCTCGCGATCCATCTGGAGTACGACAACGCTTTGATGATATCCTTCAAGGTCTTTGACGCGGAGGGTCGCCGGCTGGAGTGCTACCCCGGGAGAGGCGGTCGGGACCATGCTGTGGCGAGACAGAGGCCGGCCAACTGCTCCCTTGGAAGCTCCTCAGGCGATGAGGGCGCCAGAGGATCCAGCGCCTCCGCCGAGCTCTTCACGACTCCAGAGATGAGCGACGACAGCTATGAGCCCCTGAGCCTGCGCCGCTCTCGGAGCAGGGCGGGCTCGTCAGGCCGTCGCCGCCCCTGATCTGGATGGAGTTGGCGCCGGTGCTGGATGGCCCACTGTTGATGATGGCGTCTGCCGTGACGGTTCCTGTAGTTAGGACTCCTTAGGATGTGCGTCTTTTGTCCCTGCGAGGAGCTAAGAATACGCCCCGTGGGAGCTTGTAAGGTGTCTGTAATTCTATTTGTCAATATGATCCTTATCATGAAACGGTGCGAGATGCTTATTCCATCTTAGCTTAGTCTCTTCCTTTCAGACCTCACGAGGGCTTGGTGCTCTGCGCCGACAGGTCCCAGTCCCAAGGCGGCTTCAGCCGTCGCTGGTATGCCAGGTCGCGATGCCGTGGTCAAGGCCAGGAGGTGAGCGGCCCGGGGTCCAGTAAGAGCCCCTGAGTCGCGATGCTCAGGAGGTCCCCTTTAGCGCTCAAGCAGCCATCATTTGGTGAGAAAGGAATGTGACATTGCTAACACGGGATCGCATTGGATGTGGTGACGGTGCTGCGATAGCTAATGTTCTCGTAGGATGACTTATCTCGTGGGTCAGGAAACGCTTCTTGGTGAGGGGCTAAGTCCGTGCCCTGGATGGCGAGGGGTTGCTTGGTGAGGTCCTCACATGCTCCTCCCCTCTCGCCTTCGCTCCCCTTCCCACTCTACGTCCTCGGGTCCCGGCCCTCGAGCTGGTCTCAGCCGTCGCTGGCATGCCAGGTCGCGATGCCATGGACATGGCCAGAGGGTGAGGGCTGAAGGGCCAGTAGGAGCTCTAAGTCGTGATGCTCAGGCACCCCCCTTTAACGCGCAAGCTTGGTTAGCGCGGACGAGAGTGAAGGGGACACCGTGAGGGCCTCGCCTGCAGATGCTCCTTGGAGGGACCCTGTAGGCTCAACACAAAAGGAACGAGAGTTCGTCGTGACAATCGACAGTTAGCCGTTAGCTGCTTTGGAGAGGCAAAGAGGCGCGAAAGGCCTGGCGGTGTGCATTGGGGCACCCATGAACTAGCGCTGGGATCACGAGGCCGTCCCCAAGGCAGGTTGCGCCCAGCACTGGGCCCTATCTTGGAATGTGTTCCTGCAAAATTGGCTAGATGACGGTGCTCTACTGTCACATCCCTAGTTCTGACAATGCCTAGGGCATACATTAGAGTGTTGCATCATGTTTAAATTCCAAAGAAATTTGAAATGGGGATTGTTGAAACCCTAGCACCAAATGAAATTTAACTAGGTTCAATAAAAATATTTTCAATAACCCAGAATGCCCTTTGGAAATGTTCATGATTTCTGTTAAAGGTGAAAACCTCTTCCAAAAATGATGAACATATTTATAGGCTAATCCTGGATTTTTGAATTAAATTATATAGTATTTGCATTTGGGCATTTAATTGCTAATAATATTTTAAATGCTCAAACAATTGCAAACTGAAACGTTTACTGTTGGAAATATTCCAAGCAGTGACATGGAGCAGTTTCATGATTTTTGGTAATACCCTGGCATTTTTAATAAAGCCCTAAATTTACAGAATAATAGAAAACAGAACAGAAAAAAATAAGAGAGAGAGAGAGAGAGAGAGAAGTAAGTTACCTGGCGCCTACCAAGCGCACCTGGGCCTCACCTGGCCGGCCCAGCTAGCAGCCCAGCCACCTGGCCAGCCCACCTCCCCCTGTCGTCTTCCTCCCCTCGCCCCGAAGCAGCTCAGTGGCGAGCGCTGGCGACGCCGTGGCCTCCTCCCTGCCTGCCTCACGCCCTCGAGGCCCTTCCAGCGCCACGGAGGCGGCCACGCAACCCTCGGACCCCTCTCACTCTCTCCCCGAGCTCCTCTCCTCCTCTGGCTCCCTCGCGCGCAACCACCGAATGCAGCCGTCGCCGCCGACTAGAACCACCGCGGCCACAGGCCCTCCCCCACCTCGCCGACGTGTCCATGGCCTCCGTTTCGACCTCCTCGTCCTCCCCGTCGACTCACTCGACGCCGGATGCCTCAAAACACCGTCACCGGCCTCTTCTTCATCGCCGGCCGCCGTGGATCCCCATCATCGACTCGTCGCCGTCCGGCCTTCCCCGAGCCTGCTTCGACGTCTGCTGCAACCGCCGTGAGCCACCGAACCTTTTCCCCCTCTCCGTTCTCCCTCTGGCACGCCGTAGCCGCCTCGCCCCTCTCGCCTGACTGCGCCGCCGCCTGCACTCACCGCCGACACGACTCCGGCGACCATTTGGTCCGGGCGTCGTGTCCAACATGCTCGCTGCCTCGCGTAGCTGCTGTAGGTGCCACGAACGCGATACCACGGCCGCTGCAGCCCCGTAGCCAGAAACACCCGAATGCCGGCGCCGCCTCGAGCTCGTTTCCGGCGAGCTCCGGCCGTCCCCGCTGCTGCCGCAAGCCTCCCTGGATGCGGGCGAGCCCCAGCTCCCCGCGCGTGCACTCGGCCGCCCGTTTGGTCGCCGGAGACGCAAACCCGAGGCTCGCCACCGCGGCTGGCCTCGCCGGCGTCAAGCCGCCGGTAGGTTTGACCCACTTTGACCACGGCGGGACCCCCCCCTTTGTCCATGACAGGTGGGGCCGGCCTGTTAATTAGGCTAGGATTAGTGTTAGCTAAATATTAGTTAGACTAATGACCTGACACGCGGGACCCACTGGTCAGGTTTGACCAGCAGCAGCGTCTGTTGACCTACTGACGTCATAGTGACGCAATGCTGACGCAATAAGTGTTTTCTGGATTTATTTTTATACAGGAAATTCCAGAAAATGTCTAAAACTTCTAAAATTCATAGTAATTCAACCGTAGCTCCAAATCAAACAAGTTATATATGAAAAATGATCAGAAAAGTTCAAGGAATCCATCTGTACCATTTTCATGCATGTTAGAACAACTTATGCCTACTGTTTAGGACAAATCATATAAATGGCATTTAAACCTTCATATATGGAGTTTGAATTTGAACCTAGGGTTCAAACCAACTTCATTTAACTTGTTGCTAGTTGCATTAGCTCAATCAACAGCATTTTTCCATAACATTATCATGCATCATATTTGTTGCATTGCATTGATTGTGTCCCTCTTTATTTGCCGGTAACTGTCCCCTCTCGATAGACGTGGTTTCGATGATGAGATCGATGACACCGATGAAGAGCTATAATATCTTCAGAAGTGCCAGGCAAGCAAAACCCCCTTGTTCATTCCGATACAATCCCACTCTCTCGCTCCTGCTCTCTTTTACTGCATTAGGACAACAACGATTCAACTGTTACTTGCTGCGGTAGCTGAACCCCTTTATCCTTTGCATGACCTGTCATTCCACAGTAAATAGATGAAACCCACTAGCATGAGTAGGAGTTGTTTGAGCCCTGTTGTGCCTACTCATTAATGCTTGTTTGTCATGCCTGCTACTGCTTAGAGTTGAGTCAGGTCTGATTCATCGGGGGTGAATCAGGTGTGTGTGAACATGTCCTACTGTGTGTGAGCTAAGTGTGTGAACACGATTTGGTAAAGGTAGCGGTGAGAGGCCATGTAGGAGTACATGGTGGGTTGTCTCATTGCAGCCGTCCTCAAGAACTGAGTTCTGTGTTTGTGATCCATGATTCAGCTACTACCATGCATTGGGCCCGAAACCAATGGACCCTCTCGGCTTCTTAATCACCCTTGTCCTCTGTCCAGGAGTTGCAAGTAGTTTCTGGTGTTTGTAGTATGCTGGAGGCCGTGCGCAGCGCTGACCGCAGGGGTTGGTTGTGATGCGGTAGGCACATGGCCGGGTAAACCGGGCGCCCGTTTGGTGTCACGGAACCCTGTTCACATCGTTTGGGGCTGTGAGCGAAACCCCGGCCGGATCTCCTCATGGATGGAACCCGAATAGGCGATAAACCTGGACTAGGGACTTGAGTGTTTAGGTAGGTCGTGGCCGACACCCACGTTGGGCTTCCGCTTGAAGGTTGCCGAGTACATGTCGTGTAAACGGCGGTAAGTGGTGAGAGCGTGTGTGAAGAAGTACACCCCTGCAGGGATAACATCATCTATTCGAATAGCCGTGTCCGTGGTAAAGGACTTCTGGGTTGCCTGTACAGTTCATAGACAAGTGAAAGTGGATACTCTAAAATACGCAAGATAAGTGTGAGTGCTATGGATGGCGTTCTCGTAGGGAGACGGGAGCGGATCCATAGTGGTGTATTGATATGGTGAATATGTGGACTCGTGTGCGCCACCTCAAAAGAGTTCCTTGCAGTCGTAGTTCAGGATAGCCACCGAGTCAAAGCTGGCTTGCTGCAGTTAAACTCCACCATCCCCTTCGTTGATAATGATGCATATGTGGTTAGCTCTGATGTAAGTCTTGCTGGGTACATTTGTACTCACGTTTGCCTATTTTATGTTTTTGCAGAGAGACTTCAGTCTCGCTAGTAGTTCCACGTGGACTTCGACGTTTAGCTTGTTACCTCAGCTACGATCTTGTGCCCTCGGCAGGATCTGGTAGATAGTCAGGCTTCTAAGCCTTTTTCATTTGTAGATGTCTGTACTCAGACATGCTAGCTTCCGCATGTGTTTGATTTGTATGCTCTGAATGTTGGGTCATGAGACCCCTGTTTGTAATATCTCGCTCCTCGGAGCCTAATGAATAAATACTTGAGTCGTAGAGTCATGTTGTGATGCCATGTTGTATTTGCACATATCGAGCATATTGTGTGTATGTTATTGAAATGCTTGGTATGTGTGGGATCTGACTTTCTAGTTGTTTATCTTTAGTAGCCTCTCTTACCGGGAAATGTCTCCTAGTGTTTCCACCGAGCCATGGTAGCTTGCTACTGCTCCGGAACACTTAGGCTGGCCGGCATGTGTCCTTCTTCGTTCCTGTGTCTGTCCCTTCGGGGAAATGTCACGCGTTGAGTACCGGAGTCCTGTTAGCCCGCAACAGCCTGGTTTACCGGAGTCCTGCTAGCCCAGTGCTACAGCCCGGAACTTATTCGCTGATGACCGACACGTTCGATGCTGGGTCATGGATGCCTGTCCCTGTAAGTCTGTGCCACTTTGGGTTTACGACTAGCCATGTCAGCCCGGGCTCCTTATCATATGGATGCTAGCGACACTATCATATACGTATGCCAAAAGGCGCAAACGGTCCCGGGCAAAGGTAAGGCGACACCCGTGGGGATACCGTGCCTGAGGCCGCAAAGTGATATGAGGTGTTACATGCTAGATCGATGTGGCATTGAGTCGGGGTCCTGACAGCTTTGGTATCAGAGCTTGACTGCCTGTAGGATTACCAAGCCAAACTGGTCAAAGTTGTGTCTAGAAATGCTTTAGTTATGTAAGGGAATTGATTGTGGGAAGGGAACGTAAGGCTCTTTTTACTTCTTATACCTCATGGCCTTCTGATCTGAGTCAACCTCTTCTCTTCTACGGGGATTAAGAACTAGGCCTTCTCATCTATCTATCAGGATGACGTGTTACTAATCCATAGACTTGTAGAATTGATAGTTTCAAGTCTCAATTTAGTTTTTACTACTTCCGTATGTTCATAGCTGGCCTCAGAACTTTGGTATTGTGATGTTGAGTGGTCATGACACTATTTTGCAGGATGTCTCCAATCTTTTGAGCATTTACAGCCGTTATGCTATCCGAGTCATCCCAGGTTTCTAAACAATCTGATGCATTTGCAAATCCCTTCCTTCTGTTTCGATGTTCCTTTGGGCCCGATTAACCACACTAATCGGTGAGTTGAGGTACTCTGTTGCCTTAACATATATGTCGGAATTATTATTATGACCCTAGGTGTCTTAGGGGATCATCTAGTAATCTAGCCATGATTTGTATCCCAGTGTGATGATTCTGGCCATCATTCTCGAAAGCATCCCGTGATGCCATTTAGTTAGTAGGCATTCTATTCCTGGGTTTTGAACCCGAGATTCACCCCACTTACCTCATGTTGATAGTGTTTGCTAGTTCCTTTAGGAAATTAGTAACCTTTGCATTAGTCCTCGAGGTCCGTGGTATTTCCTTCTTCCAAATGCTATGAGCCACTTATGGCAGAAGTTTGTTGAACCAAAAGATCACAACAAGAGTGCTCTCGAAGAGTTCTCCATGTTATAATTGTGAATCTGCCAGTTCTACCCTTTCCGCATGGGTTATCCGGAAGAAATGTTGAGCTTCGCTCGACATACTAATCTATGCATCCACAACTCAGAAAGTTATATGTTCCTTTGAGTTGTTCTCTTTAGTTGTGTCCTGACCCTCATCTGTCAATTGATAGTCAAGAGTATGTGTGCATTCGTTCATCGGTGCCTATTATTCTTGTGGTCCGTCAAGCCATTCTATTCTGGAATGACTAGGAGAAACGAACTCCAGTACCTTGTCCATTTCTAGGATTGGGTCAAAGCAGTTGTATTCCACAGATCAAAATGCCAATCCAGCTTTTGTTCTGTTCTACCTTGGAGTGTTACCATCTTTATATCAAGAATGTCATGGGAATTGCACACCATCCTATGAATTCTTGACGCAGTAATACTTCTTGCCATCATTGTTCATTCCTCGGTTCCCGTGTTATTGTAACCGGAATGCCGACAATTGAATCGTGGTGTGTGAAATCAATACTGCTAGCAACTCCGTTGCTTGGTAGTTAAGTGGACGATAACCTCATTCTTAGCGTGTTGATTATTGAATCGTCAACCTAAGGTTGATTGTGCTACCTAGTCCTTATTTCTGGTGCACTCCTCGATCAACGAGTTAGGATTATTCAGTCCCTTGCTTATTTGATCATATCGTCTTGCTCTAGAAGCAAGATTGTTCTCGAGCTTAGTAACATATCGGTGGTTCGTGATGTTCCGAATATCTTCTCGGAAGTATTACCAGGTTGTCACCTGGCCGCTATGTTGAGTTCGTGATCAAGTTGGTTTCATATAAACCACCCCTTCTCCAAGAACCTGTATTGCATACCCCTGAGCTAGTTGGTTAAGCTAAACAACAACTTGGAGAGTTGGAAGATAAAAGCTTGTCCGACTTAGCTCATGTTAAGGGATATCTTTTTGTGTGCGTGTGATGAAGAAAGATGATATCCTCATCAATTGATCCTCGAGACCAGTTGTTGGATCTATGGTCTTGCGAAAACTTTGATTTGAGTGTGGGCTATTCTCAAATCAAATCAGAACCAACGATGTTCGTAATGTTGTCTTACACGTGGATTTTCCTCAAGCATACACCATTACATCTTTTAGGTCTGACCAATGCTATCACTTGTTCACATAATTATGGAATTCCATCTTCATGGGAATCTTGATGAATTGTTGTTGAGCCCATCGACAACATCCTTGTCTTCTCCATAATTTTGTTGAACATTAAGCTAGTGTTGGAAACTTTTTAAAGCATTTGTTCATGCTAGCTCATGAAGCATATGTTCGGATGTAAGAAGTGACTTCCTCTAGTTTATGTGCATTTGATGCAAGTTGCCGCCGTGGATTCGAGAAAGTCAATGTTGCTTCCTTTGGAATCATCCCAAATCAGTCATGCATACGTGCGAAGTATTCTGTGGTTCGAAGACTTGCAACCTTCATTCTATATGTATTCCTAGCACACCAAGCCACTGATTGATTTGTTCAAGGAGAAGAAGTTCCTTCTTAAGAATCATGACTTATGTTAGGACTTCGCTATCCTCAATGATGATTCCCAACCAGAACTCGGTAGTGTTTTGTTGTAAGACTACTACGTGGTCATGCTTGTCTGGGACAGCGTGTTCACATGTTTGTAGCAGAACCGCCTCATATTTTGGAGCTTACTACCGTAGTCCATTTCCCGAGAATCTCGCAACGCCATCTCGTCGGTTTGTGTTGCAAACTTTCATTTATCTTCTAGACTCAATGAGTCAGGAATATCCTGACATTAACCAGATCTGAATCTCAGGCAGATATGATGGTTGGAACGTTTCCCAAGAACTATAATACTGGTCTCACCGTAACCGGTAAAATGGATGTCATGGCCAACACACCCAGCCGGAAGACCTATTATTGTAGTATCTTGATTGAGGAAGTTGGCCACCTCCCCATAAGGATTTCGTAGGATTTACTCCATAGTTATTCCTTATGGATTCTTGTGCTCCCGAAGTCCGACCTCTTACTTGATGTTCTGGGTACCAAACCTTTTTAATTAATGGGTTGCACCAGCACATCAAGGAGAACATTAGAAGCGGAGTGCTAAATGTCTCTCGGTCGATCATCCAGAATTTGATCCCTTGGCCCCGCTAAGGTGAAATCTGAGAAAGTGTTATCTTCCTTTGCATCTGCATCGTCCATCGCTATTCATCATGGTGGTATGTTGTGTTGTCAGCACCCTTCACACGGATGTTGGTAAAACCTTGATGAATATGGAAATGCTCAAGTTCTTGAGAGCACCCACAAGCGCTAGGTGTTATCATCGGCACTAACTGGGATTGCTCTCAGTTTCCTCGGTTATGCTATAACCATTCCAATAGTGGAATCACCCTCTGCTGTTGGGTTTCTCCCCAGTTACCAGAATCATTCCCAGCATTTGCATTTTGTTCCCAGCTTGCACCGCCAATGTGCCATTCTACCATGGGTCCCATCCATTTCCGATGATAAGCAAAATCATCCCTTGTGTTGTCTTCAACAAGGTAATCCACATCTTCCATTCTGGTTCGAGTATGCCATTCTACCGAACCCCCTCCAAACGATCGCTCGAGATTTTCCTTAGGCTGGTATAAAGAGTTTCAATGATCTCTGAATCAAAGGTAATTCTTTTTGCCACTTAAGGGGATATCTCTACGAATTGCCTTCCTCTAAGATGTCTCGCTGTGGTATCATGGCAACTCAAACTCCTCGCTATGTTGACAACCGTTCACCACCCTCTTAAGGGTAAAATTGTTGTCTACCTAGTGAACCCTCGTCATCTGTTCCACTCCATTCCTCTAGATGTGTGCTTTGTATCTCAGCTTGCGAGATGTTTTTATGACTCACCCCGTGAGCTGATCCTAAGTTGTTTGATCTTCGAGAAGATCGATTCTTTTAGAGTTTCCCTTTCCTCTCATTGTCATGTTAGTTGGAGTTCTTAGAGCAAGACATCAAGACAATGATGGTGATCGAATCAACGTTCATTTGAAGTGCACCCTGGATCATGAAGATTATATTAGTTTGCGCTTCCCTTTCATCTTACCCTACGCTTGAATCTCGGGTCGAGATTCTTGTTTAGTGGGGGTGAGTTGTAACAACCTAGTTCTGACAATGCCTATGGCATGCATTAGAGTGTTGCATCATGTTTAAATTCCAAAGAAATTTGAAATGGGGATTGTTGAAACCCTAGCACCAAATGAAATTTAACTAGGTTCAATAAAAATATTTTCGATAACCCAGAATGCCCTTTGGAAATGTTCATGATTTCTGTTAAAGGTGAAAACCTCTTCCAAAAATGATGAACATATTTATAGGCTAATCCTGGATTTTTGAATTAAATTATATAGTATTTGCATTTGGGCATTTAATTGCTAATAATATTTTAAATGCTCAAACAATTGCAAACTGAAATGTTTACTGTTGGAAATATTCCAAACAGTGACATGGAGCAGTTTCATGATTTTTGGTAATACCCTGGCATTTTTAATAAAGCCCTAAATTTACAGAATAATAGAAAAGAGAACAGAAAAAAGATAAGAGAGAGAGAGAGAAGTAAGTTACCTGGCGCCTACCAAGCCCACCTGGGCCTCACCTGGCCGGCCCAGCTAGCAGCCCAGCCACCTGGCCAGCCCACCTCCCCCTGTCGTCTTCCTCCCCTCGCCCCGAAGCAGCTCGGTGGCGAGCGCTGGCGACGCCGTGGCCTCCTCCCTGCCTGCCTCACGCCCTCGAGGCCCTTCCAGCGCCACGGAGGCGGCCACGCAACCCTCGGACCCCTCTCACTCTCTCCCCGAGCTCCTCTCCTCCTCTGGCTCCCTCGCGCGTAACCACCGAATGCAGCCGTCGCCGCCGACTAGAACCACCGCGGCCACAAGCCCTCCCCCGCCTCGCCGACGTGTCCATGGCCTCCGTTTCGACCTCCTCGTCCTCCCCGTCGACTCACTCGACGCCGGATGCCTCAAAACACCGTCACCGGCCTCTTCTTCATCGCCGGCCGCCGCGGATCCCCATCATCGACTCGTCGCCGTCCGGCCTTCCCCGAGCCTGCTTCGACGTCTGCTGCAACCGCCGTGAGCCACCGAACCTTTTCCCCCTCTCCGTTCTCCCTCTGGCACGCCGTAGCCGCCTCGCCCCTCTGGCCCGACTACGCCGCCGCCTGCACTCACCGCCGACATGACTCCGGCGACCATTTGGTCCGGGCGTCGTGTCCAACATGCTCGCTGCCTCGCGTAGCTGCTGTAGGTGCCACGAACGCGATACCACAGCCGCTGCAGCCCCGTAGCCAGAAACACCCGAACGCCGGCGCCGCCTCGAGCTCGTTTCCGGCGAGCTCCGGCCGTCCCCGCTGCTGCCGCAAGCCTCCCTGGATGCGGGCGAGCCCCAGCTCCCCGCGCGTGCACTCGGCCGCCCGTTTGGTCGCCGGAGACGCAAACCCGAGGCTCGCCACCGCGGCTGGCCTCGCCGGCGTCAAGCCGCCGGTAGGTTTGACCCACTTTGACCACGGCGGGACCCCCCCCTTTGTCCATGACAGGTGGGGCCGGCCTGTTAATTAGGCTAGGATTAGTGTTAGCTAAATATTAGTTAGACTAATGACCTGACACGCGGGACCCACTGGTCAGGTTTGACCAGCAGCAGCGTCTGTTGACCTGCTGACGTCATAGTGACGCAATGCTGACGCAATAAGTATTTTCTGGATTTATTTTTATACAGGAAATTCCAGAAAATGTCTAAAACTTCTAAAATTCATAGTAATTCAACCGTAGCTCCAAATCAAACAAGTTATATATGAAAAATGATCAGAAAAATTCAAGGAATCCATCTGTACCATTTTCATGCATGTTAGAACAACTTATGCCTACTGTTTAGGACAAATCATATAAATGGCATTTAAACCTTCATATATGGAGTTTGAATTTGAACCTAGGGTTCAAACCAACTTCATTTAACTTGTTGCTAGTTGCATTAGCTCAATCAACAGCATTTTTCCATGACATTATCATGCATCATATTTGTTGCATTGCATTGATTGTGTCCCTCTTTATTTGCCGGTAACTGTCCCCTCTCGATAGACGTGGTTTCGATGATGAGATCGATGACACCGATGAAGAGCTATAATATCTTCAGAAGTGCCAGGCAAGCAAAACCCCCTTGTTCATTCCGATACAATCCCACTCTCTCGCTCCTGCTCTCTTTTACTGCATTAGGACAACAACGATTCAACTGTTACTTGCTGCGGTAGCTGAACCCCTTTATCCTTTGCATGACCTGTCATTCCACAGTAAATAGATGAAACCCACTAGCATGAGTAGGAGTTGTTTGAGCCCTGTTGTGCCTACTCATTAATGCTTGTTTGTCATGCCTGCTACTGCTTAGAGTTGAGTCAGGTCTGATTCATCGGGGGTGAATCAGGTGTGTGTGAACATGTCCTACTGTGTGTGAGCTAAGTGTGTGAACACGATTTGGTAAAGGTAGCGGTGAGAGGCCATGTAGGAGTACATGGTGGGTTGTCTCATTGCAGCCGTCCTCAGGAACTGAGTTCTGTGTTTGTGATCCATGATTCAGCTACTACCATGCATTGGGCCCGAAACCAATGGACCCTCTCGGCTTCTTAATCACCCTTGTCCTCTGTCCAGGAGTTGCAAGTAGTTTCTGGTGTTTGTAGTATGCTGGAGGCCGTGCGCAGCGCTGACCGCAGGGGTTGGTTGTGATGCGGTAGGCACATGGCCGGGTAAACCGGGCGCCCGTTTGGTGTCACGGAACCCTGTTCACATCGTTTGGGGCTGTGAGCGAAACCCCGGCCGGATCTCCTCATGGATGGAACCCGAATAGGCGATAAACCTGGACTAGGGACTTGAGTGTTTAGGTAGGTCGTGGCCGACACCCACGTTGGGCTTCCGCTTGAAGGTTGCCGAGTACATGTCGTGTAAACGGCGGTAAGTGGTGAGAGCGTGTGTGAAGAAGTACACCCCTGCAGGGATAACATCATCTATTCGAATAGCCGTGTCCGCGGTAAAGGACTTCTGGGTTGCCTGTACAGTTCATAGACAAGTGAAAGTGGATACTCTAAAATACGCAAGATAAGTGTGAGTGCTATGGATGGCGTTCTCGTAGGGAGACGGGAGCGGATCCATAGTGGTGTATTGGTATGGTGAATATGTGGACTCGTGTGCGCCACCTCAAAAGAGTTCCTTGCAGTCGTAGTTCAGGATAGCCACCAAGTCAAAGCTGGCTTGCTGCAGTTAAACTCCACCATCCCCTTTGTTGATAATGATGCATATGTAGTTAGCTCTGATGTAAGTCTTGCTGGGTACATTTGTACTCACGTTTGCCTATTTTATGTTTTTGCAGAGAGACTTCAGTCTCGCTAGTAGTTCCACATGGACTTCGACGTTTAGCTTGTTACCTCAGCTACGATCTTGGGCCCTCGGCAGGATCTGGTAGATAGTCAGGCTTCTAAGCCTTTTTCATTTGTAGATGTCTGTACTCAGACATGCTAGCTTCCGCATGTGTTTGATTTGTATGCTCTGAATGTTGGGTCATGAGACCCCTGTTTGTAATACCTCGCTCCTCGGAGCCTAATGAATAAATACTTGAGTCGTAGAGTCATGTTGTGATGCCATGTTGTATTTGCACATATCGAGCATATTGTGTGTTTGTTATTGAAATGCTTGGTATGTGTGGGATCTGACTTTCTAGTTGTTTATCTTTAGTAGCCTCTCTTACCGGGAAATGTCTCCTAGTGTTTCCACCGAGCCATGGTAGCTTGCTACTGCTCCGGAACACTTAGGCTGGCCGGCATGTGTCCTTCTTCGTTCCTGTGTCTGTCCCTTCGGGGAAATGTCACGCATTGAGTACCGGAGTCCTGTTAGCCCGCTACAGCCCGGTTTACCGGAGTCCTGCTAGCCCAGTGCTACAGCCCGGAACTTATTCGCTGATGACTGACACGTTCGATGCTGGGTCATGGATGCCTGTCCCTGTAAGTCTGTGCCACTTTGGGTTTACGACTAGCCATGTCAGCCCGGGCTCCTTATCATATGGATGCTAGCGACACTATCATATACGTGTGCCAAAAGGCGCAAACGGTCCCAGGAAAAGGTAAGGCGACACCCGTGGGGATACCGTGCGTGAGGCCGCAAAGTGATATGAGGTGTTACATGCTAGATCGATGTGGCATTGAGTCGGGGTCCTGACATCTACGTCCTCGGGTCCCGGTTCTCGTGCTGGTCTCAGCCATCGCTGGTATGCCAGATCGCGATGCCGTGGACAAGACCAGATGGTGAGGGCCGGAGAGCCGGTAGGAGCCCTGAGTCGTGATGCTCAGGCACCCCCCTTTAACGCGCAAGCTTGGTTAGATGTCGAAACTCTATGTCCTCGGGTCCCGGCTCTCGGGATGGTCTCAGCCGTCGCTGGTATGCCAGGTCGCGATGCCGTGGACAAAACCAGAGGGTGAGGGCCGGAGGGCTGGTAGGAGCCCTGAGTCGTGATGCTCAGGCACCCCCGCTTTAACGTGCAAGCTTGGTTAGATGTCGAAACTCTACGTCCTCGGGTCCCGGCTCTCGGGTTGGTCTCAGCCGTCGCTGGTATGCCAGGTCGCGATGCTGTGGACAAGACCAGAGGGTGAGGGCCGGAGAGCCGGTAGGAGCCCTGAGTCGCGATGCTCAGGCACCCCCCCTTTAACGCGCAAGCTTTCGACATCCAAGAAGAAAAGGTACCGTGGACAGGCTTCAAATAACAAGCATGATGGGTCGAAAGCATGGCCCTAAGATAAATGCAAAAGGGATACATGCCACTGGGTCTGACCCGAGCGACTTGGGGATAATGCAGCCCGAGGGGCGCCCCCAACAGAGTAAGCTAAGAACATGAAACGAAAGGGATACCCGCCGCAGGGACGGACCCACGCGGCCTGGGAATAATGCGACCCTGAGGGCGATCCCAGCTGGAAATGAAACTTGAAAGATGTCACCTGATGTTGGTGAAGACGAAGGGATGTTGATGTAGCAGACTCGGTGGGCTGCGGGAGCCGATCCTCACGAGCCCCCAGGCCCTGGGGCCTCGGGAGGCTCTTGAGGTGCTGGTGGCTCCTTGAGGACCATCTCCATCTCTACCAGGGCTGCGGTGCGCCTGTCCTCTCGAGCCCCCAGGATGGCCCTCATGAGGCGCTGGTACATCGCAGCCGCGTTCGGCAAGCCATAAGGCATGCAGACGTAGCTGTGGGGCGGACCCTCGCAGTGACCCACTTGCGAAGGCCAGAGGCGCTCCTGAGACGCGGCTTGGTTGAGCCCTGGTATGTCGATGCAGACGCGCAGCCCACCATCCTCACCTGGATGGGGGGCCACAGCGGGTAGGCGGCGGCCGCCTCTCATGACTCTTGACTCCTGTAGCTCCTGAATGGCCTTGCTGATGAACTCCTGAGGGTTTGGCCCTCCTTGCCTTGCTCCTTCTTGAGGGAAACGTGCTTTGAAACACGCCTCCACATGGTGCCCTAGCGCCTCCCTCGTGACCTTGGCTAGGTTAACGGCCCTCCAGGGGAGAGCCCCCGAGCCCTGCCTGAGGGGGGCGCCGGGCGCGCCTCCCTATGCGATAGAAGGAGGCTCCTCCTGAGTAGGCGCGGGCCCTGAGGGGCCTGCCTCCTGAGGGGCCAGGCCGGATGATGTCTTCTTCTTCTTGGGGGCGGCCTCGGGAAGCCTCCTGCTTCCGCGGTCCGGGTCTTCCAGTGACGCGGCCTGAAAGGCTCGCTCCGGGGAGCACACTGCGTCTCTCTCTTCGCAGGGCACCGTGATGACTCCGCCACTTCCTGGCATCTTGAGGACGTTGTAGCCATGGTGGGTCACGACCATGAACTTGGCCAGCGCTGGGTACCCAAGGATGGCGTTGTACGGCAGGCGAGTGTGGGCGACATCGAAGTCAATGAGCTCGGTGCGGTAATTGTCGCGTGCCCTGAAGGTGACAGGGAGGCGAACCTGCCCGGTCGGGACAGTGGAGCCGTCGGTGACTCCGGAGAAAGGCTTGGTTGGCTGAAGCTGATTGTAGGATACTTGGAGATTGTTGAACGTTTCTACAGATAGGACGTTGAGCCCTGCCCCGCCATCGATAAGGGTCTTGGTGACTAGCACGTTGCCGATGATTGAGGAACAAAGCATCGGGAGGACTCCGGCTGTGGCCGCGCACTTGAGCTGATCCGCAGAGATGAACATCATGGCGCATGACGACCACTTGAGAGGGCGTGTGGCCTCGAATTTGGGAAGGACTACATTTACTTCGCGGGCAAACTGCTTGAAGATGCGTTGGGAGGCTGGGGCTTGAGCTCTGCCGAGGATGCAGGCGATCGCACGCGGCTCCTGGAAGCCCCCAGCCCCCTCGTCCTGATGACAGTCCTCATTTCTTCTTGGCTGCGGCGGCAGTGGTGGGAGGCCTGCGTTCCCTTGCGGGCGATCCTCGCGAGGCTGATCCCTCCAGCCTCCCTCGCAAGGCAGGTCCTGCCAGCGATCCTCGCGAGGTTGGTCGCGCCACCCCTGGCGTGGGCCGCGGTCTTCCCAGCGTCCTGCGTTCCTTCCTCCTCCTCAGCCATAACCCCGGTCGTTGCAGTCGGGACGTCAGCCGACCCTTCCTTCACACACAGCCCGGAGCTCTTAGCATTCATTGGTGTTGTGGGTGTGGAGGTCGTGATACACACAGTATCGACTGCCCTTGGAGGGTTCGGGCTGATCTCTGCCCCTCTTGGTGTGTGGCTCTGCCGCGAGCACGGCAGCCCCCTTGCGCTTCACGCCCTTGGCCTTGAGCTTCTTCTCTTCTAGGTCTGCGGCAGGCAGCTCGAGGAGGGAGAGGCGCCCCTCCTCAGCCCTGGCGCACTTGGTCGCCAGTTGAACAGCTCCAAGGAGGTGCACAGGTCTTCATGCATCGCCAGCTCCTCCTTCATCTTGACGTCGCGCATGCCGTCGGAGAAGGCCGAGATGATGGCCTCCTCGGTCACCTTAGGGATCTTGAGGCGCGCGTTGTTGAAGCACTGGATGTACTTCTGCAGGGTTTCCCCTGGCTGCTGCTTGATGCGGCGCATGTCGCTCATCGTGGGTGGCCGGTCATGAGTACCCTGGAAGTTGGCGATGAAGCGGGTGCGCATCTCGTCCCAGGAGGAGATCGTGCCAGGTGCCAGGTTCAGGAGCCAGGTGCAGGCCCCGTCCTTGAGCGCCATGGGAAACCAGTTCGCCATGACCTTCTCGTCTCCGTTGGCGGCCTCGATGCCCAGCTCATAGAGCTGGAGGAACTCTGCGGGGTCAGCCGTGCCGTCGTAGTGGGGAGGCAGGTCCGGCTTGAACTTGCCAGGCCACGTGACGCTGCAGAGTTCGGGGGCGAAGGCGAGGCAGCCCGCTATGGCCACAGGAGGCCTTGGGTGACGAAGAGCTTGGCCCTGCGGTTCCCCATGCGCTTCAGCTGGGAGCAGCACGGGGTCTTGACGTGCTGGAGCAGGAGCGCGATCGGGACGAGCCGGAGCGAGGAGCGCTCGAGCAGCTTCTCGGGGGCGCGGGACTTCTTGGCAACTCTGCTCCTGCCGCGCTGGCGCCTGATGGGGCTGGTTCCGCTCAGGGGCCGCGCGCCTTGGAGCCAGGGCACCTTCTCGAAGGGGAGGCGGCTGAGGCGCCCCGGGAGCTTCATTGCCCGCGCAGGGCGGGGTGCGGTGCAGTGAGAAGGATGGCGCGGGGGAGCCCCCAGCGCCGCGGACGAGCTCGGCGACTCGATCGAGCTACTCCTCGTAGACGTCGTCGATCGGGCGGTAGCACAGGAGCTCGTTTGCCGCGATGAGCGCAGCCCGGGCCTCCATGGCTGCGCGGGGCGCGCGAGACGAAGAACCAGTAGGAGTGACCGAGGGCGTAGCAGTGCGGCCGTCTCGCCTCATGGATGGGTGCTGGGACGATGCTTGTCGCTCGTTCCCTGCTGGGCCGGTGGCGGCGTTAACGGCAGGTGACGGGGAACGATGGGGGTGCCTGCCGACGGGGGCTGTCTGGGCGACGCGGGAAGCGAGGGCAGCGCGGCGCTCGGCGCGGGCCAGACGAGCGTCTGACATGGACGCGATGGTCGAAGAAGAACAGGGCGATGGGAAATGACTTCCGGCGCACCCCTACCTGGCGCGCCAAATGTCGGATTTCGGGTTCCGGCAGACCCTTGAGGTTCGAACACTGGGGTGCGCGCGGAGATTTCGCCCCCTGCCTACCTGCTCCTCACCGAATCGCTAGGGTCTAAACTACCAAAGGATCAACACAAGAGACACAAGGTTTATACTGGTTCAGGCCACCATTGTGGTGTAATACCCTACTACAGTGTGTGGTGTGGTGGATTGCCTCTTGGGCTGATGATAAACAATACAAGGAAGAACAGCCTCGCGGGTCTGTTCTTGGCTGGAGCGATGGACTGCTAGGAGAAGTCCAGTTGCTCTATCTACTAGTTTCTCGTTGGGGATCTCGATGCCTCTACCCAGGGGGTGGCTAGTCCTATTTATAGGCAAAGGCCCTGGGCCTCTTCCCAAATATTGAGCGGGAAGGGCGCCAACAATTGGCCATTTTGAAGGGGAACAGCGGGTACACTTATCCTGACAAAAGTTGGTCCTCGCCTGCCAAAGGCTCTGGTGGTGACGCCGGCTTGGGCTCCACGGTGACCTCCATCCTGCCATTGGACTGGTCTTGGTCTTGTTGCACTGAAATGGATGCCTTTGCTTGATGCTCTCACCTGCGCTTGCTCCCTTTGCACCAAAGAGGAAAGGAGGACACTACGCAGGCTGGCGTCCGACTGGCGCCCTTGGTCGTCATGGCTTGCATCATGGGCACCTCGCGAGGTACCCCGCCTTGAACTCTCCGCCTCCTCGTGAGACAGCCTGATGAGTCCGTGCCTGAGGAAGCTCCTTGTCGTACGCCCCGCGAGGCTTGGCCCCTCGTGAGGGTCTTGAGCCTGTGTTGATGAAGATGGGCTGCGCTGGGCCCCCTTTGAGCCACGCCGCAGGCCGCAGGCAGGCAAGTCTGGGGACCCCTGTTCCCAGAACGCCAACAGACGATAATTGTGACAAAGCCCGGTATCATCATAGATGTGGTGTGCTCCTACTTCTATGACATAAAATCATGATAGAAGATGGGCTTTTCGTCCTGGGCAGGCCAGAGACGCAGCTGCATGACATTCTTTGGGCCGTCCATGATGGAAAAAATCATGGTAGAAGCGAGGGTGTGGAAAATTTCCGGAAGTTTACGGTTACGGTGGGTGGTCGGGGCCGAGCGATGCGCGTTTCTCTCGTACATGTACGCGCCTGTGTGCGAGGTGTTGGTCTCTAACTGAACCCGAGCGAGGCGTCGCCTAACTGAACCCGATAGATTGCACTGCAGGCTACGCGTTAATGAACCCGAGCGATCAAGCGATTCCTTCGCTACTGCTGCTAACTGAAGCCGATCGATGCGGCCTCTGGATGAATAGTGAGCGTTGCAGGGGGTTTGGATGAACAGTGAGCGTTGCGGGGGGTTTTGATGAACAATGAGCGGTGGGCGTGGATGAACAGGACCCCGTGGTGTTGTCTCTGGATGAACAGGATCCCGATCGATCGAGCCGGTTGGGGCTGGATGAACAGGACCCTATGGAGGGCTAGATGAACAGGATGACCCTGTGGAGGGCTGGATGAATAGTAGATGGTGGAGGGGTGGATGAACAGTAGCCTATGGAGGGTGGTGAAGAGGAGCCTGTGGAGAGGGGTGGTTGAATAGTAGCCGGTGGAGTAGCGCGCGGTGGAGGCTGGATGAACAGGAGCCCATTGATGAACAGGAGCCCATGGAGGCTTGAGGAGGTCGACGGTGGATGAACAGTAGCCCGTGGAGGCTGGAGGAGGTCGACGGTGGAGATGAAAAGTATCCCGTGGAGTCCCGTTTTGTAGTGCGCCACACCCCTCCCGATGAACAGGACCCCCGTTTCGACCGTAGCGCTCCAACACAAGTCTGTTTTGCGGTACGCCACACCCCTCCCAATCAACAGGACCCGTTTCGACTGTAGAAGGTCCAACACAAGTCTGTTTCCTCCGTTTTACGGTATGCCAGACCCCTCCCAATGAACAGGATCCCGTTTCAAACGTGGCCGGTCGAACACAAGGCCGTTTCCTCTGTTCTGCGGTACGCCAGGCCTCGTTTCCATCGCATGTTCCATCCAAGCCCTCCCGATGAACACGACGACGCATTCCGTTCCGACCCAGCCGGTTGGCTCCCCGTGAACATGATGGCGATGTTGTTTCTCCATTCCGACCTAGCCATGTACATGAGCCCTGGCCGTATGTATATATGCGCGAGTAGGTGTTCGAGACCCCGCCCGTATGTACATACGTGGTCGTATTTTCTTTCTTGCACACTGGCCGCTGTACGTACATGTACATGCTACGTGCGCGCCTCTACTACGACATGTGTGCACCTCTAAATCCACTAGTATGTATGTACATGTTCGCGACCAGAATGACAATGCTACGTACGCTTCGACCAGGTGGGTCCCGACTATTGGGCACTTCCTTGCGTGCGAAGATGTTGCTGGTGGGTCCTAGCAGTCAGGGGGCGAATCGTTTTTCTTTGCCTGGACGCACTTCCTTGCATGCGAAGGTGGAGGAATAATTATTTTGCGCGTAATAAGGAGGCACTTCCTTGGGGGCGCCGTGGACCCAGCTGTCAGCCTCTCCACGTACAGTACTCTTCCGATGGAAGTCGTTCCTTGACCACATTGACCACGCCGCGCCGACAGCACTAGGGCGGTGGATGATGGTGAGGCCTAGGAAGGAAGGGGACAACGCGGAGCCGGGGAAGACGCGGTAGGGAATGCCCACGCGTAGAGGAGTATGAGGGTTCACTCGTTCGACTGCGGTGTGAGGTTGCTGTCACCGCAGAATAATAGAGGGTGTGGGTGAGTGGAGGGATGGCATGTCCAGCGGTGGGAGAAGTAGGAGGCGGTGAGGCCTCCGCGGTAGCATAGCCGGCCACGAGAGGCAGGAGCAGGCGGCACGACCGGCGCTGCTTTTGGGCGGCTGGAGCAAGAAGACCAGAGGTTGAAGAAGCACTATGGCTGTTGGATGGACATCATACGGTCACTGGAGTATTGACTAAGTTGACAAAGCCCTCCGTCCCCGTCAACTTAGTAGGCCCACAATTCAGCACAACAATATGGTGGGTCCCAGCTAGCAGGGGGTATTCATTTTTTTGGGCGTAATAAGGAGGCACTTCCTTGCGTGCGAAGATATAGCTGGTGGGTCCGACCTGTCAGCGGGGGGAACGTTTTTTTCACGAAATACAGAGGCCCTTCATGTGGGTCATAGCTGTCAGGTGGAGGAATCATTATTTTGCACGTAATAAGGAGGCATTTCCTTGCGTGCGGCCATGGACCCAGCTGTCAGCCTCTCCACATACAGTCCACTTCCGATGGATGTCGTTCATTGACCATGTTGATCAGGCCGCGTCGAGAGCACCAGGGCGGTGGACGATGGCGAGGCCTAGGAAGGGAACGACACGCAGCCAGGGAATACTCGGCAGTTGTTTCCCACGCGGAGGAGTACGAGGGTTTACCGGTTCGTCTGTCGTCCCCAAAGAATAACAACAGGTGTGGGTGAGTAGAGGGATGGCTAGGCCAGCGATGGGAATACGGTGGGGCCATGAGGCCTGCGCGGCAGCATAGCCAGCCACGGGAGGAGGGAGCAGGCAGTCCCGCCGGCACTTGTTTGAGCGGCTGGAGCATGAAGAGCAAAGATTGAAGAAGCAGGACAGCCATTGGATGGACATCCAACAGTCACTGCTCTCGTGTGTTGACTAAGTTGATAGGGCGTTGCGTGTGCGTCAACTTTTTTTATTATGAAAGCATACGCGTCAACCTGTAGTAGGCGCACAAGTCAGCCTCAAATCTATGGAAAACAGCATACAACCCATCAGCCGTTATTTCTAATAATGTACAGACCATTTGCTAATTCTTAAGAATTTTTTTGGAGCCCATCTTCTTTTTGTTAGAATTACACCCCATATTGTGGCCACGGTTAAAAAGTATACGAAATTTTGCATATTTCGGTGCGGTCAACCATTTTTAATCTAGAAATATCAATTCACATTCAAACTATTTTGAAAAATCATTTATATAAATATAAAATCCAAATAATTGTCCACACGTAAAAATCAATGGAATTTAAAATCTTGTAATGAAAAAAATTGAAAGTAATTCCCGGTTTGATGTGTTTTAAAAATGTACAGCCCATTTCTGGGCAAACCGAATGAAACTCTCCTCGTCTTGAAAGATTTGCAGCCCAGCAAGGCCGATAAAGCAAGTAGGCCTTGTTTGGGTATTTCTTTAAAAAAATAGAACTGGCTAGCCATTTTCAGCAAGAAAAAAACACAACTGGGCTCATGATGTGGTAAACATAAATAAAACCCTGGCTAGATGGGCCATAGCCCCCGCACAACCCCGTTGTTACCATGATCCATCGCTAAAACTAGTATAAATAACAACTGCTTGTTCCTCAAAAAAACTGCGTGAACTGCTGGGTCCCTGGTGTCAGCCGCTCGTAGTGTAATTCTCTCGTTTATTGACTATGTTGACAATGGCGTGAGCCCCAGATGTCCAACCATTAGGAGGAACCATATCTTTGGGCTTGTAATATAGAGGCACTTGCTTGCGTACTGCCATGACGCTGGTGGGTCCCTACTGTCATCCTCTCCATGTACAGTCATCTCCTTGTTCCTCTTGGTTGTTGACGATGTTGACAACACAAGAGGGCGGCGCACCGTGCACGACGAGCGAACCAAGGCCGCAAGGCGGAGGACGACGGCGAGGCCTCGGACGGAACGAACATGAGCTGTGGAAGATCCGCCGGTCCAGTCGTAGGCAGAGGGGAGTATGAGGGTTGACTGGTTCGGGTGCAGGTTCGTATTGGGGCTGACATCGCAGGAGAATAATAGGACGTGTGGGGGAATAGAGGGAGGGACTGGCCAACATTGGAGGGTATGTATGGTAGGACGGCAGAGGCACAACCAGCCATGGGATGCGGGGCAGGCGGAGCCGACGGGGTGGTTTGGTTTGGTCGGCTGGAGGAAGAAGAAGACAAGAGATAGAAGATACACGACAGATGTTGGATGTCAATCCAATGGCTGGTAGGCAGAATCGTTTCTTGACTGGCTAGTAAGTCGACACCACCTTGGATAGGCCATTTCCTCATGGGTCCCAAGTATCAGAATCCAAATCTGTCACGGTCATGCAGCCTTTCCTATGAAAATTTACAGCCCATTTGATGTGCTAGTTCGAAATAAGTTTGTGGGTGCTGGTGGGGGCTAATCACTTGGCTTCTGTAATGCACAGTGAGCTCAAGCAGTCGGCGAGAGTGATGTTATTTCCCTTGGTTGGGATTTGTTACAATATTTCACTCTAAAATAAACAAATGGCAAGCCATTTTCCTTGTTTCAAAGAAAATATGACAGTCACAGCCGAGTTGAAAAGGGCAGGAACATCTAACTCCAGCTTACAAACTATACAAAAGCACGAGGGTTAATTGTTCATCGGGTTTGCAAAAAAACCCAGGTTGAAAAGGGCAAACATCTAACTCCATCACTGTTTTTGGCAGTCACAGTCAAATGGATCGGTCAGGTCCATAGAATGAACATCCCCGGTCGTAAAATTTACTGGATTATGACCACAATACATTGTCAATAGAAGCCCGGCACGTTCAGAAGCTCTTTTGCCCACCTGAAACTCCTTCTTTTTCTCTTCAACATACCCATCCGTCAAAACCATGATGCTGATAAACTTAAGCGTGATGGACAATAGTAACCTCTCATTCAACAGGAAGAATGTGACAAATCTAGTGTTTGCACGGTTGGCTACATATCGTTCTAGCGTTATTGTCTTCAATAGAATCTCATGAGAAGTGAGAAAATCCCGCTCCTTACGAATCCACCGATTGGTTATGACTTTCTTACCCCGTCCTGTTGCCTATATAGACATGAAGATTGAAAACAGTTAAGGTCTAAAAAAAGAGTGTCGAAAGAGCAACAACTGAACGGTTAATTCTAGTACACTATATGCGAGCTTCTAATGTGCGTGAAATTATCACCTTTATATACAACTTCTCCAAACATGGAAAGCATTACAACATGCCAATAATCTTGTTTAGATTAAAACTATTCATTTGGATATATAAGATCTTAATAGAATCCAGCACCATTGATAGGCCATCCATGGAGAAACTCTTCATTGAGCATAGAACATAATATTAGTACAAAATGTGTACTCCAAGATGATATATAACTTATGCGCAGAAATTTAAAATGCAGCTTATGGTTACAAGTGTAGATGATAATATAAAGTACCAAGCACTCCAGGGCGGGGCAACTGGAGTGGATGACCCTGTGCAATGAGGCCTCCCATATACGAACCCGCACAAGTGAAAGTTTCTTGAGAAATGGGAGTCGCAGGTTTAGTACCAGATTGTCTGGTAGGTAGCACAACACAAAGGTGGCGGTGTGGAGAGAGGAGGAAAACTACGAGATGGACATCTGTGCTGATGGCACAAGTTCATGGCATTCGGTATGTGGTATGTAATTTCCAGGGGAATAGTAGAACTCAAGCAGCTGTAGTTCTGTGAATTCAGGGGATTTCAGCCAGGCGTCCACTGTGCAGGGCATGGTATGCTTGCTCAGGTAGCATGACGGGATGCAGAGGCTTTGAACGGAGCCTTGGTGGGAGGAGATGATGGCTCTGGAGATTTCAAAATCATTGAAGAGAGATAGCTGACGACAGTCGAGATTAAGGGGCACGTTGCACCATAGAGGGCGCCACCGAATTGAGAGGACTTGGGTGCGACAGCAATCCTTGGTGGGGAGAAGCGAGATGATCTCCCCAAGTACGGTGTCCAGGAGATCGCTGATGCGGTCCACCCAAGATTCTACGGGTTCCTGGAATCTGGTGGGGGCGGGGTCACCGCTTCTCCCCGCGCTGCCGGGTGCGGGATCTACAACAGGCGTCGCCGCTGGCGGGAGCCTCATCTTCTTGGCGTTGGGGTCAGCCGACTCTATTTTCCTCCAGGGCGTCGCGTCGCACTCACAGATTTGAGTAGAGTAACAAATGATGAGCCTAGTTGTAGTGCGAGTGAATAAGAAGGGGAGCTGGGGTTTTTTTGCAGTAGTGAGGAAGAAGGGGAGCTAGGGTTTTCTGTAGGAGTGAGGTGAGGAATTTGGGGGTACGAGTGGAGCGAGCTGACATGAGGTGGGTGGGAGCGAGGAGGAAGAAGAGCACCCACGTTTTTTTGGGGGGCGGTGTGCTGGGTGTGGGTCGTGCCTCTCATTCAGTAAATATAGGGCTTTTGAATTGATTTCACTATTTACTAGTGTGGATGGGTTGTTTTGTCTTGGGCCCAGAAAAACAATTACTACTAGTACAGTGGAGACACTCTACAGCTACCCAGAAAAACAATTACTACTAGTACAGTGGAGATACTCCACCACTTCTGCCTCCTCCTAGGTCATTGAAATGTCTCCCTCTACTGAATGTTGTTATACTTTTGTTCACCGACAGCGGGCCATGCAGTGTGCGGGCCCAAATGCCATCCACCAAATTAGAAGGAAGTATGCAGGCGGAGGGTCACCCCGGTCGTAGTGTAGCAGTAACGAGCCGTCGTATCACAAAACCCCACCTCCTCGCAGTCTAAGTTTGATGGACGAAGCAACCATCATTTCACTCTTCGCTGAATCCCCTTCTCCTTCACCGTCTTCAAGAAAGGCAACACTCGCATCTGCCAGTGTTCTTCTCTCCCAACGAAGGGAAGGTAAGCGGATCCGTGATGTTGGTATATTTTCGTTCAGAAAAAAAAGAACTTTTGCAAAGCAGTAACCGATCCTCACTCTCTTTTTTGTTTCATTATCATTGTGATTGTGTTTTCCTTTCAGTGGTCTCCTAGTATTCGTCAGTTTCATGATGGACCAAGGAGAACCAGGCAAAGATCTGTCGATATTGGAGCAGACGCGGGAAGCTGATCCCCACGAGACAGAGAGCTCCAAGAAGATGGAGGCAGCCACCGAGCCGACCCCAGATACGCTCACGGCCACTACTGAGATGGTCAACGCCCCATTTGAGGTTACAGCCCCCATGGCACTGCAGGAGCAGTTTTCACCCTTCGAGGATGTGTCCCCCCCCCCCCCCCCCGCTGAGCTGCCCAAGGTGATTTTCTTCTTTGCCGATCTCGATTGTGGTTTTTCATCTAAGTATGTGGTGATTAATAATGCAAAATTTTATTAGCTTCGATGCCCCGCTATACATAGTGGTTTAAATAACTTGTGTTTCTTATACTGAAAAGTAATTCGGAATTTTTTTCTGTTTCAATTAGAGCCATGATGCAGACAAGGATTGTGTGGTTGTACATGTCACTCGCTATGAGGCAGATGACCTGAATATACACACTGAGAAAACAGAGTTCTTAGGCTGTTGGATCCTGGAAGCCATTTGCGGTTATACCAATGAAGAGTTGTATTCCAGCCCCACTGTTGTTAGGCGTGCTGTCCAGGGTGTACTGAAGCACAAGAAGTTCAAATCTACTACTTCGTTTGTGAAGCATACTGTTCTTGTCAAGCTTATGCAGGAAGATGACGTGGCATGCCTCCACAAACAAGTTTATCAGTGGCAAGGCCACAAGGTTGTCTTCATGAAGGTTCACAGGATTGAGCTGCCACGGGACGTCCTTGATGATGTTCATGGCATGGTCCGTCTTGTGTCCAGCCCAAATTAGATCGAGGAATGAAATAGTTTCCCTAGCTAGTGTCTAATAATAGTTTAGATTGTGTCTAATTATCCGAACCTTGCCTATTATCGACCCCTTTGGGGCTAGTACTCTGTTTGAATCCGTTTATGGGAACTGCTGCTACTTTTGTGTGCCCGTGAATCATGTGAGAACCATCGTAATTGTTCTTGAAACAGATGCATCCTCACTAGTTTTTTCATGAATATGGCATGGTAAGACATAAGTTGTCACGGTTTATCATACGAGCATTGTGTGTTTTGATGAAATAGAGCACTCGTTCGAGAACTGTGCGCCGATGTATACATAAGTACTTGTAAACACTGTTGGTGCTACCCCACTTGTAAGCAGTTGTGCAAAACACGGCACATTGGCTCAGCTCGCTTCAACACTAGGCTATCGACCAACTAACAATCAACAATCTGATGTCTGACATATAAGCAACTATGTATCTTGTTACAGTGGTTCATGCAGTTAACTGAGGCCACAATGTAAATTCCAAACGTTCACACGCTAGTCCAGCGCTCATGTGGAACACTCACATTAAACTCGTCTTCATAAAAAACTTGAAAAGCATAAGTTAAGAAATTTTATACATCTCAATAATTCATAGAACATAACTAACATATACTAGTTCACAAAAAAAGACAAAGTTGTGAGAAGGTTTACAAATCAGGAAAAAACAAGCAAGGATTCTCTGAGCAAAGGGCCTCCCGGCAGGCTTAAATTTCCTGGAGTTCACTCTGGTTTTTTCTTGTTGCCACCATCCAGGGTTAGGTTCTCTCATTCCAGAATAACCAATTATAATTGTGGTCTCAGATGGAATGCTGAACTGAACCATGTAGTGTACTGACCAGGTGAAATTCTTGTGCATTCCACTAAATTTAAGCACCACTATTTGCAGAAATAAGCAGACAACAATGCCTCTTGTCCACGCCCCTGTCCAAAAAACCGCCGTGCAGCCGTTCCAGCTAGTCCTCGGTCCATGGATGAACTGGTAGAAAGTGCATTCTGGACTAGGATGCAGTTGTTTTCGCTCGTCCCTGCACTACAATCAAGAAGTAAAATGTACGAGTCAGCTTCTTTTAGATTGCGTTGGTCATTCTACCTTAGTTACTACCAATGTAGGAATACCTTGAAGACTGAAGGTTAGACGACGGCAACGAGGGATAGCCATCTCATTTTGCGCAGTTCTACTAAAACTGAGGTGTGTGCTTTTGATTGTGCAGATAGAAACGATACGGAGACAGACATCCCGAAATGATATGGAGACATACATCCCTGTTTGCGCAAATACGAAATATGGTTATTTAAACAGTGACAGATATTTGCAATGGCTTATGATTAACAGCAGCATCTATTGTGTTATAATTGGCACTAGATTGATAGTATGACGAGTCCTTGAGTAAGTAGCATCACATCACATCAACAATGCCACTAGATTACCATGCAGAACAATAGCATTAGTATTACTGTCATGAGAGTAGCACATGGTCAGTAAATGTGCAATCAAATTTGTGCAGTTCCACTAGGATGAAGCAATGTTAGCGGTGTGAGATTTAAGTGTAACTACAAAAACACAATTCATGGGAAATAAAGCAAGACGGAAGCACTTCATAAAATGCTGGTGGCATTGCTTCAATTTATCGACAGCACTAGACCATCACTTATAGTGACATTAGGTGGCATTGCTTAATGCTTCATGTGATTTTACATTAACGGTAGCGATATGGGCGTAGGGACAGCAGGGGCATAAAGTGGTGAGGCAGATGTGGCTGCCGAGACCGGCAAACACTCAGGCAGCATGCCTGCATTTGTCCCATTTTTATCTCCTTGGTGACATTTTCCTATGTGAGCACAAGAAATCTATACCTGCTCATTCTCATTTGCGTTGTCCCCCAACACCCGTCACTTTCTTTCCTTTTTCAACCAAGAGATAGGTCCACTTCCCCCCACCCTTCGTCATCCACCATGCTTTCTTCGTCTTTTCAACCAAGAGACCGGTTGGGTAGCCAGTATCTACTACGTTCCCCCTTTTCCTCTTAGAACCAAATCCTAGATTCATGCTACAGCTTTCCCACTTTCTTCCCTATTTGAACCAACTCTTAGAGTCGACTGCATGAACTAGCTTTACCTCTAATAATAGTAAAAGTCTAGGTGGCTTCGGAACAGCGGACGGAAGTAGAAAAAGATCCACACGAAGGGAGCTGGGGCAGTAGAGCAAGGCAGGTTTCGAAGGAATATATACCTGAGGGTCGTCGGCATGTGGCAAAGACGGCGTCGGGAGGCCGCATCTTGGCCACAATACCGCAGGGAGGAAGAAGGGATCGGAGGCCCTCCCGAGCCGGCGCTCTCTCGGAGAGAACGACACGGCTGCCGATAGGGACGCATGGGCAGCCATTGGTCTCCTCGCTCGCCGCCGTCGACAGCATGAATGATGCACCTACACCCCCGCCCCGGTCGAGGTTGTCCGGCCGGATTTGTGACCAGCCATGAGATGTGAGAGAGTGTGGCCACCTATGTCTTGCTTAGATCTGGAGAGCATGAGAGAGTGAACGAGAGGAACCATAGTAAAGCAAGCGCTAAGGCACCTGCTTATATATATAGTGGAGTGATTTTGTTGTACCAGCTTCAAAAAAATGCGCTCCTACGTGTACCAGCGAGTGGGTGTGAGAGAACTAGTGCGTTCGTCACTTCTCTTCGTGAGAGTACAATATACTATGCCCAAAGAACGTTCGCCGCAAGAGTAATAGTATAAGTGTGTGACGTGTGAGCTAAAATAAAATGTGCGCGACGTCTTTTGTTTTTTAGAAGTTCTGAGGGTAGGGTGTGAAGAGCACATATGTGCGTGACGTCTACCTGTAGATAGATGGTGGGTGCGACGTGCGAGTCTGCGAGAGGACTCGGGAGAGTCGTGACTCGTGAGGGTGCGTGTGCGTGAGAGAGAGGGGGCCACGTATAAATGCAATGCATGTGTCCATAAATCATTATCCGACAAGTATTCGCCACAAGCCTTTTCCTGACGAACGCCGTAAGAACCGTTAGATCGGCATCCGACAGTGTCAGTTTTGCCATGTGATTTAACAGAACAGCCACTCCTCCTACACACAAAATCTTCCACATGAGTGTTAGCAACTGCGGTATGCTCCCTCCCTTCCGAAATGCAGTGCATATAGCTTTATTGAAAATTCGAACCTCGCAAACTTTGACCGAGTTTTCGTGTACCAAATTGCACATGTAGAATACCCTGTATATATCATTTCATTCATCTTTGAGAGGTAACTATAAAGATGGGGGAGGATTCTACAAAGAAAGACCATCGTATCACCCGCAGCAATTTCAACCATCCTTTGGTGTCGAGGAATATCATAGGAACTCTATATGATATGATTTTTATAGGATTTTTTTCCTTTAGAGCCAATTGGTTCATAGGAATAGATTCATATACTCCACATTTCAAAGGAAATAAACATGATATCATTTCTATAGCTTTATAGCCACTTGGTTCATATAAATGGATTCCTATACTCCCTTAATTTCAAAGGAAAATAAACATTAGCGTATATTCAATAGAAAAGTTCCTACAATTTGAACCAAATTGCATCCCTTTTCTAATCCCTCCTCATAGGAATTGAGATACATGTCATCTCTAGATTCAATAGAAAAGCTCCTATGATGTGAACCAAATGACATCTCTTTCCCAATCCCTACTCATAGGAATTAAGATGCTCCATGTCATCTCTTTCCGTACAACTTCCATGTATACATCTTCTATTCCTAAATAGATAGTACAACCCACTAGTAGCTTTTTTCCAAAACGTGCAACTATGGCACAAGAACTATATGGTGTGCCAATAACTTTGAAAGATGGTCGCTGGATGAAGCTAATTCGACAGTGCAGATATGGCAAATCCGAGCACTACTAGCCGTTGGATATCATCAACATTCCACCAGATCTGCCACATGTACAATTTAGAAGACTCCATGGTTGAACTTAAGCATAATGCACAAACCTCAAAACGCAAGCACTTTTCATTTGTACTAGAATCTTCTGTATCATAATTGATTTTTTCTAAATGAATTGCCATTATTTGTTTTTTACTTTATGCTTTACAATGCACAACCCCATGAATCTTAACATTTTTATAAAACTAACTGATTTTGAATGAGATGAACTATAAGAACTAAACGAACATCTACATCATGCATATATGACTAAAAGCTTTACATGCTATAGTGTGTATTTATTTATAATTTGGTTTCGAAATCTCATGTGTTCAATGCATCACTGCCTTTCAGTCGAACCTACGTCCACAATTTTTTGTACGTACTATATCTCCACTGGTCCCCAAACCCAAAATGCTGCCTCGTTCCCGTAAAACCAAGTGGCCCACACATGTGGACTCAAACCCGTTTACTACGACGTGGCCCCGCACGATGTAGTACTCCTACAAACCCTACCGCAGCACTCATCATCGCTTTTCTTCAAGAGGACGAGGGAGAAGCCGATTTGTAGTGGAGGTGCTTTAAAAAAAGGATCTGTAGTGATGATCCCTACCCTAGGGTGCCCTAGGTAGCTGTCGCATGCATCATTGTTTTCTCTTTTCGTTATGCTCTTGCGCCCTAGAGTGAAATGATGGTTGCTTCGTCCATCCAGCTTAATGCGGAAAAGGTGGGGCTTTGTGATTTGACCCCTTATCGCTCAGTTTCTACTACTGCGGCGCTACGACCGGGGTACCTCCAATTCCAACCGCTGCTCCGAAATGTAATTTGGTGCATCGCACGTGGAACAAGATGGTGGATGAGCCACATGTCAGCCAAAGGGGTCCTGTTAAGTGTCTCGCCGTTTCATGTGCGGACTGACCCTGCTTGAGTTGCTACGCCAACACGACAAGAGCATCCTACCACTTGGTTTTGCTCCTTGGTGAATCCCGACTATATTGATATAAAAAGATACGTGCTGAACTACCCTCTCCGTCTCAGTTTTTTATTTTTAGGCATCTCGGTTTATAGGGCATGCACGTAGTTCTAGGTCATTCATTTGACTAACTAAATATGACTTACTATGTCACAAAAGGTATATCATTGGATTCTTAGGCGGATGTAGTTGTATTTAAAAGTCGAGGGCCGGGCTTTTCCTGCGCGGTAGGCGGGGCAGTTCCGCCTAGTCGGTTCGACAAAGACGCGAGAAGATGAGGGAGTAGGCTGCTACAAACGTAGGGCTATGTGATTTGACAGTGAGTTATTGCTGGAAAGGTGGGGGCCCGTGATTTGACTTGCCATTATCATTTTAACTGCGGTGCTACGACCGGCGTGAGTCTCCCAATTCCTGACCACCTCCATACAGGTGCCTGTCCCAATGCACCACCATGTAGTTGAGGCTGGCTCTTGCATGAGAGCCCACTTCTCCACTTTTTCCTTGCCTCTTTCCTCCACATATGCAAAAATGCCATGTAAAGCGGGCGTATAGCCCACTATTGTAGTACTTACTTGCTCCTACAGGTGTTAAGCTTGCCACATAGGCATAAAGTCTGATGTGGCAAGTTTGGTGACTCAAGGAAGAAACGCTGCTAAGCGCGTGTACCTAGGTGAAAAGACAATTTTGAGTCTATAGCTAATTAAATAAAGCAAACTTAGCAAAAAAAACTAATAAGCACACCATTTCATTGGAAGAGGTCACTCCTTGGCAAATGCAATAAATACTACTCCCTCTGTCCCATAATATAAGAACGTTTTTGGCACTACACTAGTGTCAAAAACGTTCTTATATTATGGGACGGAGGGATTACGAAGAAAGAGATAGAGAGAAGTAAAAAAATACACTTATAGCCAACCTTATAGCTAACCTTGTTGTAGTATGAGTGACTAAGTGATCACTATGTATGACATGCCAACATCAGATAGCCTAACGCACCGTGTTAAATCTCCAAGGGCGCGACCGCGTGAGCGACGCGACGGTCGTTGTAGGCGCGACCATGATACAGGCTGCTGGCAGCCCTTGGATCTGAGATCAAACAGTCGCATGCTAAGTTGCTGAAAATTTGCAGAATAACACTCCAGGATAGGATATTCACCCATAGGTCTAGGATCACGCCATGCAACCGTTCGATCTCAGATCCAAGGGCTCTTGGAAGCCCGTATCATGGGAGAATGAAAAGTCACTACCCTGCCGTTCGCATGCTGGCAGTTCACTCCTACTCGTCCCCGCACGTCCTTTAATAGTACGGCGGTTCACTCCTAGTCGTTCCATCCTTTCACATTACGGCAGTTCCACTAATCCTAACCGTCCTCCCAAATCCATGGCATCCCAAATCTCCATGATCAGCGGTGAGTACAAGGTTAGAACCATCACCGACGATGAGTTCGACGTCATCTACACCCGTTCTTCCGCGACGGTGAAAGGATGCCTTTCTTGCTTCAGACGCATGTTCAAAAACTCACATGATGAGAGCGTCGTTGGGCTAGATGTTGAGTACACCACTGTCCTGGGATGAGAGAAGGATCTAAAGGACGAAGATAGGAAGAAGCCCGCCATGATCCAGGTTTGCGTGCATGACTTATGCTTGGTCTACTACATATGCCATGCCGATGTTGAATGCCTGGATTTTAAGAACTTCCTCGAGAGCAACCTAGTCAAATTCATTACTGTAGACTTTACGAATGACAAAGAAGTCCTAGGTCGGATAGGCGTCGTTGTAGGCAACCCCTTCGACCTCCAGAAGAATCGGCTGCTGCCCTCCGGTGGCTAGCCTTCAATGCAGACCCTGGCAGGAGCCATGGTTCCTACTTTGTACGGTAAACTGGAGAAACCTCATTACACGTTTCATTGTCATGCATGGCAGCGGAATGTACTAGATATAGACCACATGCACTACACTGCAATGGATGGCTACCTTTGTTTCAATATCTACAAGGGTTGGATGAAGAGCAAGAGCCAAGTGTGCGGTTCAAGCAAAGAAGTATCAACCAAGAGGAATAGGGACAAGGACGAAGTCGAGGACGTGGACGAGGACTCCGAGTGAGTAAGGTGTCAGTATCGCTGCTCATGGTGGTTCCAATGCAGTGTCTACCAGATTAGTTGCATAGTTTAATTTCAGGTGTGCTTAGTTTAATTTCAGGGGTGTGTTGTGTTGAGCCCCCAGCAGAGCTATGTTATCTTTCTTCTCATTACTTTAACTCCTCAGTATGTACACACTACTAGTATTTCTTTAATAGAATTTAGCACCCCAATGAAGCACGTACTAGTTTTTTTAATAGTACTATATGCATAATTTGGCGATGAGCGCTCTCTATATGTACCACCTTTTTTTTAATTTCAATTTTTGCTCCATGGCGCAATCCATCGATAGTACTACTGTACAAAAGTATACATTTTTTGAAAGGCTAGAGTACTGTTCATCACATATATAGCCAGTTAAATTCTCAACCTAGAATGACGTGCGTGCCAAGTAAACCAATATGGAGGAAGTATGGTAAAAATGAGGTGATTTTAGCGAGCGATCAGCGGGGGACCATGGCCTGTCATGTGTTCCCACATGTCATGATGTAGCAAGGCGATGCGCATGCCCCTCTTGAGGCAGAAGCAATACTACATGGTTTGAGATGATGGCGAACCGAAGTGTAAAATAATGGTTGCTTCGTCCGTCTGGGAAGGTGCGGCATTGTGATTTGACATATCATTGCTCATTACTACTACTGGGCCGGTATGAGTGGGGTGCGTCCCCCCTGCTGTTCTGCACTGTTATTTGGTGCTTGACACGTTGACCCGGTTGCTATATGTCCCACATGTCGGCGACAGGAAGTACGTAATTCATGAAAGGGAGCGTCGGCGGAGGAGTATACTACAGAATTCATGAAAGGGAGCGACTTAGTTTTGGAAAAAATTGTTTTTATGGAGTACGTACCCACTAGGGTTTATAGGGCTCATCTAAAAAACATTTGCTTTTCCGTTTGATAAGTTTCAATTCTACTACTAGTAGTAGTACCATTACATGTTGGATTTCGAGGTGCGTTAGATCACCCGATGCAAGTAGTGTCAAGAGGAAATTCCCCAATGCATGTAGAAGTTCATGGAAATTTAGTGGTCATTCATGCATTCATTCTAATTAATGCCTCGGTAAACATAACTTCTTGAGAAAAAAGAGCATACTAATTACTGGTGCAGACTACAAAATTAATTCGACCATTCACCGTCTAACTTGGAGAGATTTTGAAATTGAAACATAAACTGGAAAGGAGGGAGAAGTAACTTTTGTCTCGATTACTATTTGTGGCCTTGTATAGATGAAAAATGTATTTTTTATAGTGGCCTTGTATAAGTAAATGGAGGGAGTACTAAAGGACATATATATTCCAAACAATATGATAATCTCTCTAACCAAGGTACGTAGTAGGGACGAGGAGTAAACAGGGGATGTAGTAAAAATTTCTCCTCGTCCTGCGAGCCACCGCGCGCGTGGGCGAGGGAGCGGGCGTAAGGTGTATAATAGTAGTAATAGTACTACTCGTAAGCAAGCTTCACCTCATCCTGTGAGCCAATGCGCCCGTGGGCGAGGGAGACAGCGTACTAAGAAAGCTTCTCCTCGTTCTGCGAGTTGACAGGACACATCAAAAGTATTCCAGTGTATAGAGCCTTGCCTCTAAGGTAGGCCCCACATGGTTTTCCTCTTTTTTCACATAACACGTCAAGTTTCAATTTGTTTCTTCACCCGTGGTAGACGACCCTCCCTCCACCAAGTGGACAACCAGTACACATGTCAAATTACCACGTGGGCTGCCTTTTCGTACAGAAATGAGCTCCACCACGTACCCGCGCGGGTGTGGTTGGGAAAGAGACAGGAGTACGTGCGCCGTGCGTGCACCTCTTCTCTTCATGCACGTCCCCCACCTACATGTGTGTGTGTGTGTGTGAGAGAGAGAGAGAGAGAGATACAAACCTAGACATAATGTGTTGTCCATCCCCATGCCTCCGCCCAGTCCGACCACCAGTCACCACCACGCTCTACTCTGCCTCACCTTATCTATCATCTTTCTCCCTCCATTTTTATATACAAGGGGCCACTATCAAAATTACAATTTGCAAATATACAAGGCCATTAACACTAATTGATGCAATATTAAGGGTGTTTGCCTCGTGGTACTAGCAAAGGAGGACATTAATTATCCCTTGCATGCATGCGGGAGTTTGTAAAAAATGCATCTTGATGTTCCGTGCAATGCACAGGCATCTTGCTAGTCCATCAAAACAACACATGACAAAATTTCACGGCAAACGAGGGATTTGAATCTGTTGGGAGGGGTTGTTTGGATCTTGCCCGGGGTAGCCAAAACATTAGCGACCCTTTTGTCCACCGGTGCCTTTGCCACCAATGAACGAGGAATGGCTCGGGTGCTCATGCATCCTCCATCGCGCACATTGGAGATGAGCTCGCACGAGCTGTGTTTTTTTTATCCTACAATGCCGCCCGAGCCGCCCGCAGACCGACCAGCGACCCGCAAATTACGCCATCCAACCGTAGCCGCACACATTATGATAGCAACTCAACCAACCGGACGAAATTCACGCAAACACGTAGACAAACTGATATTTCGTATAAATAACGATGGAAATCATATAAAATACCGAATTTTCATATAAACATGATGGATTTCACTACATTCAAATGAACTACGTGGTGCTAGTTCTGGACATCACAGGTATATAATACCTGGCCTAAATGGTCGCCCGCTGATCGATTTGTGTTCCTCATGTCCGGCAGCACGATCACCAGACTACCGGGAGCCCTTGAGGTATATGCTTCAGCGCAAAGGACGGCTCGCTTCCCCACTGCCCAACAGATATCATTGGCTGGTGCCGAAGATGATGGTGGCCGACACTGGTTCGAGTTCATCACCGGCCGCTACTTCGCCATGGCCGGCACCAGCTCGAGTTCATCCTAACATTCCCATCTTCTGTGGAGCCATGCGGGGTCGGCGAAGTTCCTCGCAACAAAAGGATCCAGCAAGACACATGCTGTGTACACCAGCGTCACCTCCGCGGTGGCCTTCATGGTACCCAAGCGGCGGCGGTCTCCTGTGTTCTACTTCTCCTCGATGATGGCTGCGGACGCAGAGGCGCTGGCCACCGACTCGTCGCTCTCCGCGCACCCGGCTTTTGTCGCTGCTTGCATGGCGCGGCCACCGGCATGGGAGTCTCGGCCACAGAAATGGGAGATGCGGTATGAGGCGGCGGCCTGGATGGCAGCAACGACGCCCATGCGCCGCTCCTCGTTGAGCTGGCTTGGATGTGGAATAACTACTCTTCGTAAGCCATTGTAAGAGTGGACAAAATGGTGAAGGAGGAGATAGGGGAGCGGCGGAGGTGTGCGATTCTTGGACGGTGTTTGGCCTCGTTTAAATAGGAGATTAAATATACGGCGGACGGGAGGAGCTCGGCCGGCGTTGCGTTTAATGCCGGCCCGGTCATGAACGGACATGTGTCCAGAGTGGATTTCTCGGCTTCCACACGGGCGGGTTTCATGGAGGCGTTTGAATGCGGCAAGGAGGCGTGTTCAGCCGGGCGTGTAGCGAGTGGCGCCCTCGACTCTGACCTAGGACACCGCGCTGTTCTTCCACTGACGTGTGGGCTCTTCGGGTAAATGGCCTGCATGTCAGTGACCCAACGCAGGCAGCACACAGCAGAGGAACCGTTGGTGGGCCAGGGCAGTCAGAAGCGGGCATTTCATAAACCGATGATTGTTCATTGAGTGTGACATCATCTTTTTCATGTAGATAAGCTTACTATGTTGATAGCCCGTTCGATACGTTGTGATTCATAAAGACCGCAGCAAACATCAATGTTCTGCTTATCACAGATAAGATTGATTAATACTAGTAACAATCCATGTCCTTAACAAAGGGTGCATGCACGTATAGGTTGAGCATGTGTCTTGCGTCGTGTGTTGTGCATGTAGGCGCGCGGGTGTTGCGTGCGTGCAAGGGTACGTTTTAGTGTTGCAAGCATGGGTGCCCACGTGCGTGTGTTCGTGAGTGCATGTGTACGTGTCAGTCTTGCATGCCTGCATGCGTGTGTGTGTACGTTATGTGTATGTGTCAGTGTTGCACACCTGCATGCGTGCGTGTCTTGCGTGCGTGCATGTGTACGTGCGGGGTGAGGCTACACGTCAGTTGACAGACTTTTTAATCTCTGGTCTTTAGATTTTCCAGCCATTGGATACGAAATCAAGGGCCTCCTGTTTATCATGAAATTCCACCCCCCTGAGCCGCCAGCCACCACCGGCTGAACCGCCGGCCCCCGCCACCCGCGGCCGGCCCGCGCCGCTACGCCGCCCCGCCCTCCCTGAAACCACTCCCCACCGCTGGTCTGCCGCCACACCGGCCATCCCTCTAGCCCCCCCCCCCCGCGTTGAGTTATTTCTCCATCGATCCCCACCCCACCGCCCAATGAACGCTTCCTCCAACCGCCGGCGACTGCCAACCAAAGGTCTCACGACTTTGAATACCCACCGACCACTAATTTATTACCATTTCTGTCCTTCATATACGCGCTGTCGGGTGGGCCCTACGGTAATGTGCGCTGCTGAATGTGGACCGTTTGAATGGTCAACTGATCGTGTTATCAACAAATTACGGAGCTGTATGGTGAGCTAGTGACCGTATGATCACCCTAAAATGTCCTCCTATTTTATTAACACAATACAGACTCAAACTACCATTTCTTTCTTTCATATACGGGCTGATAGGTGGACCCCACGGTTACGCGCCCCGATGTTGCAACACTAGTTGCGCCGCGTGGAACGTTTGACTGGTCAATTGATTGTGTCATCAACAAAATACGGAGTTGTACGGGTGAGCCAGTGACCGTATAATCATGGCATGTATTTGTTTAACACGGTACAGATGCAAGGGCTCATATATACGCACAAGCACTCACCGCTATAAGCGCACACACGTGGACCCTACCCCTATGAGCACCTTCGAGAGAGTGGGCCAGCATATATGATCTTTAGATCTTACGAGGTCACCATAGGTGCCTCGTTGTTGAGTGGAACGTCTCCTCCCACTGAACGCGCATCGCCGGAAAATACTAAAATTAACACAAGATAAATGCGAGCACCGGGATTTTAACCTTGGTGGGCTCGAGAAACCACTATCCTCCTAACCATCCAACCACATGTTGGTTAGCACGACAAAATGTATGTGGTGACCGTGATGAGCTTATTCTGAAGTCCAGTGACCATATCGTGCTTTCGCTTCAAATACAATGACCGTAAGTGTCGTCAACAAAATACGAAGCACGCATCAAATGCAAAGTCCGTCAGTCTCATCAACAAAATATGGAGACGTATCATGAGCTAGATACCGTTGTACTATTGTATATGCTTATTTTCTTAGTGGCCGATTGCGTGTGTGGTGTGGTGGACACATCATTTCTAGTTGTGGTGGGTCAACATGAAGACTCATGGGTCGGTTCCATCCTGCACCACATATAGGTTGGACCGAGACGCGTTATACGAAGACCCATGTGGAGGACTCGGCGTACAACACGAAGCTACTAGAGTCGCGGAGGACTCTATCCCCACTGGTGATAAGCCGACTATATATGATTTGTAACCCTAGGCCCCAGTATGTTATAGAATCTTGGGGGCTAGTTCGTCGATAGTATACACACATGCACAATGCCTGGTATTCACGTGTACTTTGTACACACCCCTATCACTAATATATAGTACCGGGAGTAGGCCCTTTCTTCAACTGCAATGGTCCGAACTAGGGTAAAAGTTTGCCCCGTATTACCATCCAGCCTAACAGTCAGGGATATCCTACTGAATGATATGATGAAATCATATCTGCCAACTACTAAGAGAGAGGTGTGTTGGGGGGGCAATGTGTGCGAGAGAGGCCTAAAGATAATGTGCGTGCGGGAGACACATAGGCACATATATGTGTGTATAGAGGGCTAGTAGAGACCGTGCATGTGTATATATGCATGTGAGAGAAATAGTGTTTTCCAACTGAGATTAGTGAAAAGAGTGGTACATAGTAGTCAGAAAGAGAGAGAGAAACAGAGAGAGCATGTGCGTGAGACACCCGGACACCCTGAGAGAGATTGTGAGCATGTGTGAAAGAGAAATGCCGATGCATATAAAGTGTGTGCACTTATGCGTTAGATAGAGAGATATATAACACGTTTTTGAGAACGGGCCAAGGCATAGTGCATCTACATGTAAAAGGCGGTTCTACGCATTAAAATAAAATATAAATGGCATTATTATTTTTTGATGATATCATGAATTTTGCAAATTGCGTATGGACGAAAATCGGTCTATCTGACACCCATACTCTATTGAATTCTAGCGTGTGCGTGTGTTTATTTCATATTATCGAGACATAAAGTGAGAGCGGTTTGAAATACAGGCAATGGATGCTTTTGCAATTCATATATAAACATTAATTAGTGAAATCCATGTTGTTAGTGTGAAGCACTTTATACATTTGTCACTTGCATGGATAAATTCCAAATTGCTAGCTATGAAATAGAATACATGTCGAATTCAACATAAAGGGGGTTTCGAAGATTCGAATTCATAGGAAGTGCATTCATCTATTTGAACCCGAGATAATGGCATTTATAAATCAGATGTAAAATGGGGCATCAATCTTTGTTGTGAGTTTGAACATGCTATATATATTCATACGCATATCTAACTTTTTTTGCAACCAAGGAGATTATATCTGGAACCATGCATGAACTGAGGTAAGTTGCATATTTTTTTAATATATACTCTTGTACAATGTATATTCAAATGTACCCCCTCCATTCCAAAATAATTGTAGCTTTAGGATTTTCAAGAGTAAAGATTTGTGAAGTTTGACAAATCCTAAAAGTTCAATTCAAGAGAACCAAAAACGTTAATACTTCTGCTCCCAAATATTGAACGAAGCGCCAAATAGGCCTGTGGTCACCCGAAACCGCGCGAGACTAATGTTTGGTGATAGGAAATTACTGTCCTGACTCTGGCCCGTGTAGCCTATCGGCCCGATGTCCAAAGGTCTAAACCGGGGTAGCTTTGTAACTTCACCAGGACTCCAGTCTCAACCGCCTCCGAGAAGCATTCATACGTCGTGGGCGCCTAAACACCCATGCCCTCGGCCGAAATCTATCCCGCCCACATTTGGGACACCTGAGATTACTGTCCTACCCCCAACCCGCAATATGTCCGAAATTTTAGATGGGGGCAAAGTTTGTAACTTTCCCCAAATTTCAAACAAGCGCGTCTCAAACCGAAATATTGTTCCCCCTTAGTTCCCCGCCTCCCTCCGTTTCCCCATTCATACACCATGGGCGCCAAAACGCCTTGTCCACCAGCTGCGAAACCCCAGCCTCCTCCGTCCTCCACCCCATAGCGGCCAGTCCACCACTGCCCTCCTCCATCATGCCGCAGCCGGTACCCCGAAGTCGTCGTCCAACACAACCGCAACCGCAACACCCTCAAGGACTTAGCAGCTAAACCGAGGCAGAGCTACCTCCACGATGCAGACACCGACGTGCGCCGTACCAGAACCACTCCGACCACACCGTCCTGCGCCTCACTGCTGCCGCTCCACTGTCATAACCTTCCACCGCACCGGAGTTGTTCCCGCTACACCGTTGTTCGCCGCCTCGGATTTGGTTCCCCACCGCCGACAGAAGGCCATCGCACCACACTCAACAACTTGGCCATGGGTTTTTCCAAGGCTCCACCGTCCTCCACAACTTATCGTTTCCACCGAACCACAAGAAGATTGTTGGAAAAATAGAAGGAGGACACAGCACTACCAGCAGAAAGAGGTACTCCTCTTCCCTTATTCGTGCAAATCTTACGTCTCTGCTCACACCATATTCATCCCACGAAAGAAACTAGTTGAGCACTTCTTACTTCATCTTCTTCGTGATACTAAATGCACAAGGTTTCCTTCCTTTACTATTTCACCTTTGCTAGAGGTCAGTAGCCCGCCTAGATTTCAATTTAGGGTCAGTCGAACCGCAATTAAAAGAAGTAGCACCCGCTTAGGCGTGCTGAGCACCTAGTCCACCTATTCCCCGGGGAAGCGGCGCATCGGTGTCTATCATAGGGTTGTGGGGTGCAAGAGCTGCTTGCACCCGATTTGGAGGTCGGTGGGTCTTGAATGGATGGCCGGGGGGCAGTGCCAAGCACGGCGGTGCGGTGAGGTCGAGGGGAGGGCATGGGCAGGGGAGGAATACTGGGCCGGTGGTTGCTGGCGTTTCGAGGAAGATCGTCAACACTGACTGGCTAGAGGTACATGAAGGCGATCTGCCCGTTCTTTGTACATCGGACGGTGCAGAAAAAATGGACTGACCTATTTGTTTTCAGTCGACTGTTATCTTCACATAATCTTGTAGTAATTTAGTGTGCCATGCATGTTGTAGAGCTATCATATGTCTCCCGCCATTTATTTCTCACCGACCTGCTATCTGCTACCTTTACACTATACTAATTGCGCACACACTTCACCCATACTCACACTATTGTTTTTTTATGCATGGGTATTTCAGACTCTGACGCAGTGTTGATGAATGCAGAAAAGAAAAAACAGAAGTCGCTCCAGTGTAATTCGAAGATAAGCACTAAGCATTTCAGCGCTCTAATGGGTGGAGTGTCAGCAGTTGGAGATAGTAAACATAGCTCTGTAGTTCATGATCTCAATTGCCACACACAACCATCCCAGGTGCTTGCTTTAACTTCGCGCTGTCAAATGTGGTTGCCTGTTGCATATGATGTCTAGCTTGTATTGCTTCCAATTTGGTTAAATTGCATCTACTTACTTTACACATTATACCTTTGATAATGACATGGCTTCCTGTTTTTGATACATACTACATGTGTCTATTAACCATGTTCATACATCAAACTAATGCTCTTTTGTATCCCTCGTCAATCACTTATGATGAGACAGTCACCCGAGTGGGTTACTGTGAGACGCCCTACTCGTTTAAAGAGTGCAGTCTCATCCTCCCCACATGATTCACAAGAAACAGCAAGGCTAAATGAAGATAGTCAATGTAGCTCTCTAGTTGATCGCCGCAATTCCCCCACACTACCATCGCAGGTGCTTGCTCTTACTTGGCAGTGTGATATATGGTTGCATGTTGCATATGGTGTCTAACTTGTAATGCTTCTAATTAGGGTAAATTGCATCTGCTTAGTTAACACATTATACCTGTGAATATGACATGCCTTCCTGTTTTTGGTACATACTACGTCTTTCTATTAACCATGTTCTTACATCAAACTACTTTTCTTGTGTATCCCTCATCAGTCACTTCTGACGATACAGCTTCAAGTTGACAGTGTAATATTGGTTGCATCTTGCATATCATTTCAAACATATATTGCCTTTAATTTGTTGAAGTGCCACTTATAATGAGACACATCTAACTTGGTATAGTGATTTTGGTTGGATCTTTCATATGGTGTCTAGATTGCATTGCTTCCAATTTGTTGAAATGCCTTCTGCTTAGCGTTTTCCATACATATTCCATCCTCCTACAATGTGGTTGCCATACATAAAAGTTCTGTTCGTCGGTATCATGCATCAACGAATTTGGAAGTGCGAATTTCATTCCTTTTTCTTGTGTGTTTACTTGACACAGCAAAATATGAAAGGACGAAGGAACGGAATGATGGTGGTCCTCTGGAGCAACCAAAACAGATGATCTCTACAGATTCTCCTGCTACTCGTACTGCAGTGCAAGTTCCAAATCTCATCTCCCCTACTCCACAACCCAAGGTGCTTGCTATAACATGGCAGTGTGATATCTGGTTTCATGTTGCATATGGTGCCTAGCTTTTATTGCTCCTAATTAGTTAAATTGCTTCTCCTTAGCTTACACATTATACATGTGAATATGACACGCCTTCCTGTTTTTGGTACATACTATATCTGCCTATCACACCATGTTCTTACATCAAACTACTGTTCTTGTGTATCCTGTATCTATCGCTTATGATGAGACAGTCACGCGCGTGGGTTAATATGAGACACACTACTCTTATATAGAATGCAATTTCATCCACTCCACATGATTCTCAAGAAACAGCAAGCCTAAATGAAGATATTGAACGTAGCTCTGTACTTAAAGACCGCACTTCCCCTACACCACCATCACAGGTGCTTGCTCTAACTTCGCAGTGTGATATGTGGTTGCATGTTGCATATGGTGTCTAGCTTGTAATGCTTCTAATTAGGGTAAATTGCATCTGCTTAGTTTATACACTATACCTGTGAATATGACATGCCTTCCTATTTTTGGTACACACTACATCGATGTGTTAACCTTGTTCTTACATGAAACTACCTCTCTTCTGTATCCTGCGTCAATCACTTACAACGAGTCACTTTTATTAGTTGCATATAGCATATTATTTTAGCTTGTTGCCATGTATTGCTTCTAGTTGGGTCAAATACATTTGTTAGGGCACCCTTTTAATTTGGCAGAGTGTTATTGGTTTCATCTTTCATATGGTTTCTAGCTTGCATTGATTCTAACAAGTTCAAGCACCTTGTGCTTAGTTTACACTTTATACATCATACATGTCAATTGGTCACGCCGTCCTGTTTTTCATACATATTCCAGACTCCTATCATACGGCTGCCTTGCATGAAAGTAGTGTTCGTCAGTAGCATGCATCAATGAGTTCTGAAGAGCAAATTTTATTCCTTTTTCTTGTGAGTTTGACTTGACAAGGCAAAATCAAGAAAGAGGAAGGAAAAGAGTAAGGAAGGCGATGATGGTGGTCCTCTGCAGCAACGTAAACGTATCATCTATACTAATTCTCCTTGTACTGATAGTGCATTACAAGGTCCAAGTCTCCGCTCCCCTACTCCCCCATCCAAGGTGCTTGCTCTAACTTGGCAGTGTGATATCTGGTTGCATGTTGCATATGGTGTCTAGCTTGTATTTCTCCTAATTAGTGTAAATTGCATCTGCTTAGCTTACACATGATAAATGTGAATATGACACGCTTTCCTGTTTTTGGTGCATACTATATCTGTCTATCACACCATGTTCTTACATGAAACTACTCTTCTTGTGTATCATGCATCAGTCACTTATGATGGAACACCTTTAAGTTGGCAGTATGATATTGGTTTGCGTCTTGAATATGATTTCTAGCATGTATTGCTTCTAGTTTGATGAACACCACCTATGACGAGACAGTTTTAACTTGGCAGAGTGATATTGATTGCACCTTCCATATGGTGTCTAGTTTGCAGTGCATCTAATTTGTTGAAGTGTCTTCTGCTTAGTTACCACATCATAGTTGTGAATATGTCAAGCCGTCCATTTTTTCGTACATAATACTTCCTCGTATCATGACTTTGCCTTTCATCAGAGTAGTGTTCGTCAGTATCATGCATGAATGAGTTCTGAAGAGCGAATTATATTCCTTTTTCTTGTCGGTATCACCTCACAATGCAAAATCAATAAATCTGAAGGAAATTGGCAAGGCATTTGATGATGGTGGTCCTTCCGAGCAACTGAAATGGAGGTTCTCTACATATTCTACTCCGCCATCCTCCCAACAAGATTCGCAAGACAATGCAAGGCTAGATAGTCAACGTAGCTGTGTAGATGATGAGCACATCTCCCCTACTCCACCATCACAGGTGATTTGCTCTAACTTCTCACTATTATATGTGGTTGCATGTTGCGTATGATGTCTAGCTTGTATTGCTTTTAACTTTGTTGAATTGCATCTGCTTACTTTACACATAATGCCTATGAATATGACATGTGTTTCTGTTTCTACATCAGACTACTGTTCTTGCATATCCCGCATCAGTCACTTATGATAAGGCACCTTAAAGTCGCCACTGTGATATTGGTGTTGACAACAGATTTTGGCACGGTCAAGAACTTATTTAAGATGGCCTCAAATGGGGAAGTGATCTATATGAAAGAGTTCCATATTGTTGATATGAACAATTTGAAGTTTGGGTCATCGCCGTCCGATTTCATCACGAAGGCCGAAACTATGCTCAAAGTACTAAGATCTTATATTCAGAGTACACTTTGGCCGATTAAGCCCCCAAGACCACCTTAAATGGAAAAATGATCTACACGGATTGTCTTCATCTCGTTGAATCGATTGATTTTGATATAAAAATTGTCCAAATCCAAGTTTGTATGCGAAAGTTAGAGCAATCGGAGTGCAGCCCTGTCACGAGGCGAGATGTGGCGCGCCCCACTAGACACATGTGTGATGGGTAGCGCGAGGGAATAGCCTGTTTTGCGCGACCGATTTGACCCTCAAGATGGCCTCTGATCAAAAAACGTTCAACATCAAAGTTGTTCGCCTCATTGAAACTGTCAAGATTGCTTTTGGGCTCGTTTCCATCTGAGATCGTTTACCACCACAAAAAAGACCCGTAAGATGCAGTCAGTTTAAACCGAACAGTTTTGAAAAGTTCGGACAAAACCATTCCGAATTTGACTAGGGTTTTGGACATGAATCCAATCCTTTTCCTTGCATGGGAAGTCCAGCCACCTCTTATATATCTAAGGGGTGACGGACGATTGAACAACACACAATCGCAAAACCCATCTACTTTTTACCCTAGTTTTACATCTCCCCCTGGTTATTTCTCTCTCGTTCTTCGTTCGTTGTTCATGTTGAAGGGCAGCGATCCTCGAGGCTCTAGGCGCGGGCGAACCGGCCTAGGGCAGCCCATAGCCGCCGTGCGTCCAGACGGGGTCCCTTCCGGACACGTGGGGTTTCGGGTCCTAAAAAGTATCCGCCGGATTGCTTGCGTACCGCGCTTTCGGACGGGTCTCCTTCGACGTGAGCTGCGGTGCATCACCCTCGGCGTTGGAGGTACACGGTGAGGTGCTCGTATGAGAACACACTTTTTGGCGACTCCGCTGGAGACGAAACTTTGAACGGTCTCTGGCCTGTTCTTGCTACAAAGAGATCTTCATCTAGGGTTTGTGATCTACAAAGGTAAGATGAATACCCGATTCACTTCTGTAGATGCAAATAATGCATATGTTGTTGCTAGATCGTCTAATGAACATAGTGTATCGGCTAGCCCTAGTTTTGTCAATCATGTATCTAATTATGTGCAACAGCCGATTCAGAATAATCTTCATGCTTCAACTTTATATAATTTTAGCAACATGCAACATATGTATCCCAACTCCCATGCATCGGCAAGCCCACAAATCTATATGCCGATGAACAACATGATGAGTTCGGTTAATCAAGTTGAAACACCCCATGTAGGAACTTTCAATGGCATGCAACATAGTGTTTCATATTTTTATTCATCGACAACTAATTTGCAACATGTTAATCCAAACATGCCAATGGATAGGGGAATTGGCCATGCTACTACTAGTTATCTGGCCAATTACCCTCAAACATCATATGCTACACCTAATGCTACTATTTTTTGGCACCATACGCAACTGTTGATGTCCATAATTCGGCTTTGCATTGTCATGGTCATGGCAGAATAAGTAAAACTTTTGCAGGAGCACAAATGCCTTCACCTACTACCATGGCATATCATGTCCCCCCTGCACAATTACAGAATTTCGGCAACATCTCATTGCCGAAAGAGCCGAAAAGCATTGGTGGCGAACCATATCCAGACTGGGTAATTGAGAACAAGCTTACATTCTCTTGGGATTTGTGCAACTCTATTCGCCAGGAACTAATAGAAGGTGGGAAGCCTCATGATTTTGCTGCTGTAAAAGCTAGAGTTGTGCAAATGATGCAGTCGCCCAGTGTTGTACCATCTAGTGTACCACCTAAACAATCGCAATGTTTCGACACCTGATTGCTGAAAGAGTCTCAAAGTATTGGGGGGGCATTCTCACGACGAGTGGATGTAAATTGAGATGAAAAAGTTTAAAGCTCGCCAAGCTGAGATGTGGTCTAAAATTAGACGAGAGCGAGAAGCCTTGCAAATTCAAAAAGATAAAGTTATTGATTCAGGTAACAAAGAAAATTCAGTTATTCGAAAGGCCGAATCAAGTAGTATATATTCTGAGTCCATCAAATCCAAAGAGGTAAGCATTATTGAGAAAGGGCATGGAAAGCATAGCAAAACAGCCATACTTGATTTTTCCGAAGTCAATGGAACCTACTTCCTGCCCTATGAGTTCCGTGCCATAGAAATTGACAAGCCTCAAGGACAAGAACAAGTAACCGAACAAAGTTCGGCTGACATGGATCTTCAAAGCAATGATGCACAGAATCAAGAAAAAGATGATGACCAGGTGTTGGGGAGCCATCCAAAGACAGAGCAAGATGTTCTTCAAGTGGCACCACCATCATGCTCTCCCAACATATTTGAAGAGGTATGGCTGTCAAGTAATTTACCTGTTTTCAGATTTGGTCACAACTTTATTGTTGATGCATCTATTAGACAAATCCTCACAAGTAATTTTGAAAGACCAATGAAGAAGGGTAATTTACTTGTTAGCAATAAAATTGTTATTGAGCATATCGGTCAAACCATTGCGCCATTTATAAAGACCGATAATGACTTATTGATGCAGCCAGGACTTTCCCCATTACTTTATCTAGAGTTCATATCTAATTGGGTGGCTTTGCTAATTTATTACTTGGCTTTCATTTGGTCTCAATTGAGACATGTATGCTCTAACTATTATTGTTTCAGAAATTTAAAGCCAAGATTAAATTCTTTTGAGAAAACCGATGCTATTATGGTATCTTATCAAAAGACATTGGATATAGAGTGCAAAACACAATGCATAGCCGAATGGGAAGAATCCAAATTTGAACCATTCGTTTGCTAACCTCCAAAGCCGTTCGCACACCAAGATTGGCTAGAAAACAAAAAGTATACCATCAATTCAAACATGTGTGATCAAACCTTTCATTTCTTGTTGAGAAATAATTACATTAGAATTCTTGATCACCATGTCAAGCCATCTATCCAAGGACGAATGTATTATAGGTTGCATGATTCGTCCAAGCATAATTTTGAGGATTGCAACATGTTTCGTCAAATAGTTAAATCGGCCATTGATAAAGGACGATTAAAATTTGTTGAGACACCAAGAGATGACCAGTCTATTCCGACCGGTCCCGATGGCAGAAAGTTTTTGCATCAGCTTCTTCAAGCCGGTCCATTTAAAGAGAAGGTAAAAACTACAGGTGATGGGATCAAGCTTTCAAGTAAAGAAGTTGTTGAAGAGCATAATGAACATAATCTCGAGGGCAAAAATTCCATCGAAGTTACAATGGAAACGCCAAGGACTGGGGGGCAGCAAGCAATCCAATGATTGATGAAAGCAAACCAAAAGAAAACAAAGGCTGAAAGAAGTGCAAGTGTAATAGATCAAAAATCACCTTCGTTGAACTATTGGATAAATATCAAAAGAAGAGTGAAGAGAAGAATGCTTATCGGTCAAATCATGCAAAGAAACCAAGATCACCCCCAAGGCGCAAGTATGAGGACCAGTATAGGCAAAGCGATAATTTTAATGCAAGATATCCATATCCTTATTTTGGGCCGCCAATGCCAATGTCGTGGATGCCTCCCTATGCTCATGTTGATTCATATCCATCATGGGACAAGTATGATACAAGGGCACATTCTCCATCATATTTTAGACCATCTCACCAATATTATGCAGCTCCGAGAAGATCAACATTTGAACAGTCGCATATTAAAGACCGTTTCAATCATAAGGAATTGGTCAAGAGCTCAAGGATGAATAAAGAGGTGGTAAAGCAAGTTTACCGCGTTAAAAGAGATGGTCGGAAGAGTGCTACTTCAGATTTGATCTTAAATGAAAAGGAGCCAATTAAAGTATTAACATTGGTTACTAAAGGCAGTGAGGTAAGTCAATCAAGTGCCAAATCTGAAGATAAGAAGTTGAGAGTGCACAAGAAGGAATTACAAAAGCTTAGTGCACGAGAGCTGAAAAAGAAGAACATGGCATGGGTTCCCAGGAGGAGTAGTCAAAATAAAAATGATGTGCAACCTTCTATTACAACAAGGGTTACAAAAGTGAAGGAAGAGAAGGATGGAAGCGAAAAACAATTAAGCCGAAGTGTGCATCATCCCATCAAAATCTTCGGTTAACACGTCATCCATATTCGTCAAACATGCCATTGATGCCTTTGCCATGGAATTCATCCCCAGGTATGAATGGTTACATTCCATGGGCTTATTTTGATCTATGGATGCAATATAATTTCTTATATCATGAAAGGGTATTACCAAATCACTATATATTTCATTAGTTATAAGTTGTTGCTGATCTAGAGGGCTGAAATACTTGATTTGTTATTTCATTTGTTTATTTCGGCTATACATGCTTTGGTGGATGAAGTTTACATGGACCTTATGTTAACGGGTGATATTTACCTATCGCCCTAAGAGTATGTCAAAGTATGGTCAGTGTAGTATTCTAACATCGTCCTTAGTTCGATTGGAGAGCGAGACAAGTACTATGGAGATTTTGTTTTGATAGTTGAATTCATAACAATGGCCATGGTGTTGGTGTTGTTTATATATCTCCATATAGTGCTGTTCTATGAAGCCTCATGCCTCTTAAAATATTTATTGCACAATAATCAAAGCCGAATATGCAATCTTATTCCGTTTGGAACTTTTGCCATATGTGCTAAACATATTGAGGCTTTTGCTGATTTGTTATTAGTAGTGCAACTAATATCCAAAGTTTTTCAATGTTTTGATGAATCACTTCATTTTTATCTTGATAAATGTCTAGATATAATTTCTACTTTAGATTATTTTAGCATTGCTCATATATCTACACATGATAATTGGAGATAGTTGGATTAGTAAGCATCCGGCTACCACGTCGGTCATTGTGTATTGCACATCTATCAATAGCCGATGCTTATTCTTGCCAATATAGATAAGGCCGAATTGGATCTCACCACCACGGCCACTAATGAAACTTTTATGCAAAGAAAGTAAGGATTCGAGAAAGTTCATTGTTGATTATCTGCAAGATCCTAGCAGAAGGGTGGACAATATGGTTGATGGATGGTCTTGACATGCATACCTATGGAACTTTATAGTCGGATTAATGAAGTTGGGAAAGTTTCACCCACGCTTGCATCAAAATATTCACACAAGAAATGACCGATATAAACTTATCGCCCTAAGCATATGCAAAATGGCCGATGGAGTGTTGACATCATCCTTCGAGCAAGCTATGTGCAAGTTATTTTTCGGCACACAAGCTTTGCCGAAAAACAGGGGGCATGTGTTGACACCAGATTTTGGCACGATCAAGAACTTCTTTAAGATGGCCTCAAATGGAGAAGTGATCTACATAAAAGAGTTCCATATTGTTGATATGAACACCTTTAAAGTTTGGGTCATCGCCGTCCGATTTCATCTCGAAGGCCGAAACTATGCTCAAAGTACTAAGATCTTATATTCAGAGTACACTTTGTCCAATTAAGCCCCCAAGACAACCTCAAATGGAAAAATGATCTACACGGATTGTCTTCGTCTCGTCGAAAAGATCAATTTTGATATAAAAATCGTCCAAATCCGAGTTCATATGCAAAAGTTAGAGCAATCGGAGTGCAGCCCTGTCACGAGGCGAGATGTGGCGCGCCCCACCAGACACATGTCTGATGGGTAGCGCGAGGGAATAGCCTGTTTTGCACGACCGATTTGACCCTCAAGATGTCCTCTGATCAAAAACCGTTAAACATGAAAGTTGTTCATCTCGTTGAAACTGTCAAGATTGCTTTTGGGCTCGTTTCCATCCGAGATCATTTACCACCACAAAAAAGACCCGCAAGATGCAGCCAGTTTAAACCAAACAGTTTTGGAAAGTTCGGACAAAACCAATCCGACTTTGACTAGGGTTTTGGACTTGAATCCAAGCCTTTTCCCTGCATGGGAAGTCCAGCCGCCTCTTATATATCTAAGGGGTGACGGTCGATTGAACAACACACAATCGCAAAACCCATCACTTTTTACCCTAGTTTTACATCTTTCCCTCGTGATTTCTCTCTCGTTCTTCGTTCGTTCTTCGTGTTGAAGGGCATCGATCCTCGAGGCTCTAGGGGTGGGCGAACCGGCCTAGGGCAGCCCATAGCCACCGCGCGTCCATAGGGGGTCCCTCCTGGATGTGTGGGGTTTCGGGTCCTGAAAAGTACCCGCCGGATTGCTTGCGTACCGCGCTTCCGGACGGGTCTCCTTCAACGTGAGCTATGGTGCATCACCCTTGGCGTTCGAGGTACACGGTGATGTGCTTGTGTGCGAACAATTGGTTGTGTCTTACATATGATTTCTAGCATGTAATGCTTCTAATTTGTTGAAACGCCATACAATTTGAACTTGGTAGAGTGATATTGGTTGCATCTTTCATATGGTGTCTAGCTTGCAGTGCTTTTAATTTGTTGAAATGCCTTCTGCTTAGTTACCACATCATAGGTGTGAATATGTGATGCTATCCTGTTTTTCATACATATTCCATCCTCGCATCATGTGTTTTCCTTTCATCCGAGTAGTGTTCGTCAGTATCATGCATGAATGAGTTCTGAAGAGCAAATTTTATTCCTTTTTCTTATCGGTTTGACTTCACAATGCAAAATCATTACAGCTGAAGGAAATTAGTCCGGCAGTGGATGATGGTGGTCCATCAAAGCAACTCAAACAGGGGGCCAAATAACCCACTGGTCTTAGCAGGCCGAAATGGTGGCCCATTTATGATGCGGATCTTTGACAGGCCGAAATTCGGATGGGCCGTAAATGCGCCGACCTAATACACAGGCCTTTAACAGGCCAGAACTTCGGTCGAGCTAGATTATCGTCATTTTTATATGGGCCATTAATGGGCCCGATATGACGTTGGGCCACATATGGCCCATGGTTTTCGTCCGGCGTTAACACGCCGAAAATGACAACATGCTGAAAGTGGCCCAAATCTATAGTGGGCCTCTGACATGCCGAATGTCAGACATGGTCGAATATGACCCAAATCCTTCATGGTCGTTTATGGGCTGAAAGTTTTGATGGCCTGTAAATGGGCCCAGATGAAGCAGGACCTTTAACAGACCGGAAATACACCGGGCCATAATTCAGCCCAATTACTTAGCGGACTGTTAACGGGCCAGAAGTGACCATGGGCCACGTTGATGACAAGTTTAGGACAGGCCGTTGACTGTCTAATTTGACAGAGAATGTTGGGACTTTAGCTGGGCCGGCCCATTATGGTCTGCAAAATCTTGTGGGCCTTTAGCTGGGCCGGCCCATTGTGGTCCGCTAAATCTTGTGGGCCCTTAGGTGGGCCGGCCCATTATGGTCTGCAAAATCTTGTGGGCCTTTAGCTGGGTCATCCCATTATGGTCCGCTAAATTTTGTGGGCCTTTAGCTGGGCCAGCCCATTATGGTCTGCAAAAACTTGTGGGCCTTTAGCTGGGCCGGCCCATTATGGTCCGCTAAATCTTATGGGCCGTCCCATTTAAACTTTATGGGCCAGTTTTGGGTCGGTCCACGTGTCAACATATCATAGGCCCATCTCGACCGTTGGATGAGTTACACCTGTGCCAATGCGGAGCTGACACGTGGATCCGTCAGCCAACGAGAATTTTACACATGGAAAATCGGCATTGGTCATGGCTGTTAGCGGGTTATCGGATCCAAAAACCGGACCCGGTAGGTTAACGGCAGTTAACAGCATCCCATTATAGTGGATGCCATGTGTCGGTCACCCTTAACGAAAGCACTTCTATGACGCGCGATTTATCGTCATGGAAGTGGACACTTCCGTGATGATAATTTTGGTAATGTCATGGAACACTTCTACGACAGCACAGGTATGACTATCTTGATTCTGTCCTAAACTCGTCATGGATGTACATGCATGACAGAAAACGTGACCTACTGTGACAAACACGTATCATCATGGAAGTGTATTTTTTTGTAGTGAGACAACCAATTCTATCTGTGAAAACAAGCACCAAGCACTCCAGGTCAGGGAAACTGGAGTGGATGATGTTGTGCAATGAGGCCTCCGATGTACGAACCCGCACAAGTGAAAGTTCCTTGAGAAATGGGAGTCGAAGGTTTGGTACCAGATTGTCTGGTAGGTAGCACAGTGCAAAGGTGGCGGTGTGGAGAGAGGATGAAAACCGCGAGATAGACATCTGTGCTGAGGGCACAAGTATATGGCGTTCGGTATGTGGTATGTGATTTCCAGGGGAATAGTTGAACTCAAGTAGCTGTAGTTCTGTGAATTCAGGGGATTTCAGCTAGGCGTCCACCATGCAGAGCATGGTATGCTTGCTCAGGTAGCATGACGAGATGCAGAGGCTTTGAATGGAGCCCTGGTGGGAGAGGATGGTGGCTTTGGGGATTTCAAAATCATTGTAGAGATATAGCCACGACAGTCAAGATTAAGGGGCACGGCGCGCCACAGAGGGCGCCACCGTATTGAGAGGACTTGGGTGCGGCAGCAATCCTTGGTGAGGAGAAGCGAGATGATCTCCGCAAGGACAGCATCCGGGAGATCGCTGATGCGGTCCACCCGAGATTCTACGGGTTCCTGGGATCCAGTGGGGGCGGGGTTGCCGCTTCTCCCCGCGCTACCGGGTGCGGTATCTACAATAGGCGTCGCCGCTGGCGGGAGCCTTATCTTCTTGGCACTGGGGTCAGCCAACTCCATTTTCCTCGAGGACGTCGCTTCGCGCTCACGGATTTGAGCAGAGTAACGAATGACGAGCCTAGTTGTAGTGCGAGTGAAGAAGAAGGGGTGCTAGGGTTTTTTAAAGTAGTGAGGAAAAAGGGAGCTAGGGCTTTCTATAGGAATGAGGTGAGGAATTTGGAGGTACGAGTGGAGGGAGCTGACGTCAGGTGGGTGGGAGTGAGGAGGAAGAAGAGCACCCAGGTTTTTTGGGGGCGGTGTGATGCATGTGGGTAGCGCCTCTCATTCAGTAAATATATGAGCTTTTGAATTGATTTTACTATTTACTAGGGTGGATGGGCTGTTTTCTCTTGGGCCCAGAGAAACAATTACTACTAGTACAGTGGAGACACTCTACAGCTACCCCGAAAAACAATTACTACTAGTACAGTGGATACAATACCGCTTCTGGCTCCTTCTAGGTCATCGAAATATCTCCCTCTACTGAATGTCGTTATACTTTTGTTCACCAACATGCAGGCCATGCAGCGCGCGGGCCCACATGCCATCCACCAACTTAGAAGGCAGTATGCAGGCGGAGAGTCACCCCGGTCGTAGCGCGGTAGTAACAAGCCGTCGTATCACAAAACCCCACCTCCCCACAATCTAAGTTTGACGGACGAAGCAACCATCATTTCACTCTTCGCTGAATCCCCTTCTCCCTCACCGTCTTCAAGAAAGGCAACACTCGCATCTGCCACTGTTCTTCTCTCCCAACGAAGGGAAGGTAAGCAGATCCGTAATGTTGGTATATTTTCGTTCAGAGAAAAAAAAGAACTTCTGCAAAGCAGTAACCGGTCCTCACTCTCTTTTTTGTTTCATTGTCATTGCGATTGTGTTTTCCTTTCAGTGGTCTCTTAATATTCATCAGTTTCATGATGGACCAAGGAGAACCAGGCAAAGATCTGCTGATATTGGAGCAGACGTGGGAGGCTGATCCCCATGATACAGAGAGCTCGAAGAAGATGGAGGCAGCCACCGAGCCGACCCCAGATACGCTCATGGCCACTACTAAGATGGTCAACGCCCGGTTTGAGGTTACAGCCCCCGTGGCATTGCAGGAGCAGTTTTCCCCCTTCGAGGATGTGTCCCCCCCCCCTGCTGAGCTGCCCAAGGTGATTTTCTTCTTTGCCGATCTCGATTGTGGTTTTTCATCTATGTATGTGGTGATAAATAATGCAAAATTTTATTAGCTTCGATGCCATGCTATACATAGTGGTTTAAATAACTTGTGTTTCTTATACTAGAAAGTGATTTAGAATTTGTTTCTGTTTCAATTAGAGCCCTGATGCAGACAAGGATTGTGTGGTTGTACATGTCACTCGCTATGAGGCGGATGGCCTGAATATACGCACTGGGAAAATTGAGTTCTTAGGTTGTTGGATCCTAGAAGCCATTTGCGCTTATACCAATGTCGAGTTGTATTCCAGCCTTACTGTTGTCAGGCGTGTTGTCCATGGTGTACTCAAGCACAAGAAGTTCAAAGCTACTCCTTTGTTTGTGAGGCATACTGTTCTTGTCAAGCTTACGCAGGAAGATGACGTGGCATGCCTCCACAAACAAGTTTATGAGTGGCAAGGCCACAAGGTTGTCTTCATGAAGGTTCACAGGATTGAGCTGCTGCCGGACGTCCTCGATGATGTTCATGGCAAGGTCCATCTTGTGTCCATCCAAAATTAGATCGAGGCATGAAATAGTTGCCCCAACTAGTGTTTAATAGTAGTTTGGATTGTGTCTAATTATCCGAACCTTACCTGTTATCGAGCCCTCTGGGGCTAGCACTCTGTTTGAATCCGTCTATGGGAACTGCTGCTACTTTTGTGTGCCCGTGAATCATGTGAGAACCATCGTAATTGTTGCCGAAACAGATGCGTCCTCACTAGTTTTTTCATGAATATGGCATGGTAAGACATAAGTTGTCATGGTTTATCATGCGAGCAGTGTGTGTTTGATGAAATAGAGTACTCGTTCGAGAAGTGTGCGCTGACGTATACATAAGTACTTGTAAACACTGTTGGTGTTACTCCACTTGCAAGCAGTTATGCAAAACAGGACACATTGGCTCAGCTCACTTCAACACTATGCTATCGACCAGCTAACAATCAACAATCTGATGTCTGACATATAAGCAACTAAGTATCTTGTTACAGTGGTTCATGAAGTTAACTGAGGCCACAATGTAGATTCCAAACATTCACATGCTAGTCCAGCGTTCATGTGGAACACTCACATTAAACTCGGCTTCATAAAAAACTTGAAAAGCATAACTTAAGCAATTTTATACATCTCAATGATTCATAGAACATAACAAACATATAGTAGTTCATAGCAAAAGACAAAGTTGTGAGAAGGTTTAAAAATCAGGAAAAAACAAGCAAGGCTTCTGTGAGAAAAGGGCCTCGCGGCAGTCTTAAATTTCCTGGAGTTCACTCTGCTTTTTCCTTGTTGCCACCATCCAGGGTTAGGTTATCTCATTTCAGAATAACCAATTATAATTGTGGTCTCAGCTGGAATGCTGAACTGAACCATGCAGTGTACTGACCAGTTGAAATTCTTGTGCATTCCACTAAATTTAAGCACAACTATTTTCATAAATAAGCAGACCACAATGCCTCTTGTCCGCGCACCTGTCCAAAAAACTGCCGTACAACCGTGCCAGCTAGTCCTCGGTCCATGGATGAACTGGTAGAAAGTGCATTCCGGACTAGGATGCAGTTGTTTTTACTCGTCCCTACACTATAATCAGGAAGTAAAACATACGAATCAACTTCTTTTAGATTGCGTAGGTCATTCTACCTAGTTACTACCAATGTAGGAATACCTGGAAGACGGGTGGTTAGACGACGGCAGCGAGGGATAGCCATCTCATTTTGCGCAGTTCTACTAAAACTGAGGTGTGTGCTTTTGATTGCGCGGATAGAAACGATACGGAGACAGACATCCCGAAACAATATGGAGACAGACATCCATATTTGCACAAATATGAAATACGATTATTTAAACAGTGACAGATATTTGCAGTGGCGTATGAAAGTGCCCTTAAGTAAGTAGCATCACATCACATCAACACTACCACTAGATTAACATGCAGAACAATAGCATTAGTATTGCTGTCATGAGAGTAGCACATGGTCAGTAAATGCGGAATCAAATTTGTGCAGTTCCACTGGGATGAAGCAATGTTAGCGGTGTGAGATTTAAGTGTAACTGCAAAAACACAATTCATGGGAAATAAAGCAAGATGGAAGAATTTCATAAAATGGTGGTAGCATTGCTTCAATTTATCGACAACACTAGACCATTACTCATAGTGACATTAGGTGGCATTTCTTAATGCTTCATGTGATTTTACATTAATGGTAGCAATATGGGCGTAGGGATAGCAGGGGCATAAAGTGATGAGGCAGATGTGGTTGCCGAGAGCGGCAAACACTCGGGCAGCATGTCTGCATTTGTCCCATTTTTACCTCATCGGCAACATTTTCCTATGTGAGCACAGGAAATCTAGACCTGCTCATTCTCATTTGTGTTGTCCCCCAACACCTGTCACTTTCTTTCCTTTTTCAACCAAGAGATAGGCCCACTTCCCCCCACCCTTCGCCATCCACCATCCTTTCTTCGTCTTTTGAACCAAGAGAGCGGTTGGGTAGCCAGTATCTACTACTTTCCCCCGTTTCTTCTTAGAACCAAGTCCTAGATTCATGCTACAACTTTCCCACTTTCTTCCCTGTTTGAACCAACTCTTAGAGTCGACTGTATGAACTGGCTTTACCACTAATAATAGTAAAAGTCTAGGTAGCTTTGGAACAGCGGACGGAAGTAGAAAAAGATCCACACGAAGCCAAGTGGGGAGCTGGGGCAGTAGAGCAAGGCAGGTTTCGAAGGAATATATTACCTAAGGGTTGTTGACATGTGGCAAAGACAGCGTCGGGAGGCCGCATCTTGGCCACAATACCGCAGGGAGGAAGAAGGGGGTCAGAGGCCCTCCCGAGCCGGCGCTCTCTCGGAGAGAACGGCAGGCTGCCGATCGGGATGCGCAGGCAGCCATTGGTCTCCTCCCTCGCCGCCGACGACAGCATTAACAATGCACCTACACCCCTGCCCCGGTCAAGGTTGTTCGGCCGGATTTGTGACCAGCCGTGAGCAGAGAGAGTGTGGCCACCTATGTCTTGCTTAGATCTGGAGAGCATGAGAGAGTGAACGAGAGGAACCCTAGTAAAGCAAGCGCTAAGGCTCCTGCTTATATATATAGTGGAGTGATTTTGTTGTACCAGCTTCAAAAAAATGCGCTCCTATGCATGCCCGCGAGTGGGTGTGAGAGAACTAGTGTGTGCGTGCACCGCTTATCTTCATGAGAGTACAGTATACTATGCCCAAAGAACGTTCGCCACAAGAGTAATAGTATAAATGTGTGGCGTGCGAGCTAAAATAAAATGTGCGTGATGTCTTTTGTTTTTTAGAAGTTCTAAGGGTAGGGTGTGAAGAGCACATATGTGTGTAACGTCTACCTACAGATATACGGCGGGTGCGAGAGGACTCGGGAGAGTCGTGACTCGTGAGGGTACGTGTGCGTGAGAGAGAGGGGGGCACGTATGAATGCAATGCATGTGTCCGTACATCATTATCCGAAAAATGTTCGCCACAAGCCTTTTCCTGACGAATGCCGTAAGTACCGTTAGATCAGCATCCGATAGTGTCAGTTTTGCCATGTCATTTAACAGAACAATGACTCCTCCTACACACAAATCTTCCACGTGAGTGTTAGCAAATGTCATATGCTCCCTCCGTTCCAAAATGCAGTGCATATAGCTTTATTGAAAATTCGAACCTCGCAAACTTTTACCGAGTTTTCGTGTACCAAATTGCACATGTAGAATACCCAGTATATATCATTTCATTCATCTTCGAGAGGTAACTATAAAGATGGGGGAGGAGTATACAAAGAAATACCATCATATCACCTGCAGCAATTTCAAACATCGTTTGGTGTGGATGAGTATCATAGGAACTCTAGATGATATGATTTTTATAGGATTTTTTTCCTTTAGAGCCAATTGGTTCATAGGAATAGATAAACATGATATCATTTTTATAGCTTTAGAGCCACTTGGTTCATATGAATGGATTCCTATACTCCCATAATTTCAAAGGAAAATAAACATTAGCGCATATTCAATAGAAAAGTTCATATGATATGAACCAAATTACATCTCTTTTCTAATCCCTCCTCATAGGAATTGAGATACATGGTATCTCTAGATTCAATAGAAAAGTTCCTATGATGTGAACCAAATGGCATCTCTTTTCCAATCCCTACTCATAGGAATTGAGATACTCCATGTCATCTCTTTCCCTACAACTTCCATGTATACATCTTCTATTCCTAAATAGCTAGTACAACCCACTAGTAGCTTTTTTCCAAGACATGCAACTATGGCACAAGAACTATATAGTGTGCGAATAATTTGAAAGATGGTCACTGGATGAAGCTAATCCAATAGTGCAGAGATGGCAAATCCGAGCTCTACTGGCCATTGGATATCATCAACATTCCACCAGATCTGCCACATGTACAATTTAGAAGACTCCATGGTTGAACTTAAGCATAATGCACAAACCTCAAAACACAAGCACTTCTCCTTTATTCTAGAATCTTCCGTATCATAATTGATTTCTTTTTCTAAATGAATTGCCATTATTTGTTTTTTACTTTATGCTTTACAATGCACAACCCCATGAATCTTAACATTTTTATAAAACTAATTGATTTTGAATGAGATAAACTATAAGAACTAAACGAACATCTACATCATGCATATATGACTCAAAGCTTTACATGCTATAGTGTGTATTTATTCATAGTTTGGTTTCCAAATCTCATGTGTTCAATGCATGTGTACCTTACTAGTTTTGAGTAGAGTAACAAATTTCACGCGGCCTCGGGTATATCAAAATGCGGGACCATGCATCATTGCCTTTCGGTCGAACCTACGTCCACAATTTTTTGTACGTACTATATCGCCACTGGTCCTTGAACCCAAAATGGTGCCTTGTTCCCGTAAAACCAAGCGGCCCACACATATTTAAGGCGTCGACTCGAAGTCAATCTCTCTCCCTTTTACTATGACGTGTCCCCGCACATCGTAGTACTCCTACAAACCCTACCACCGCATGCATCATCATTTTTCTTCAAGAGGACGAGGGAGAAGCCGATTTATAGTGGAGGCGCTTAAAAAAGGATCTGTAGTGGAGACACCTACCCTAGGGTGCCCTAGGTAGCTGCCGCACGCATCATTGGGTTTCTCTTTTCTTTATGCTCTTGCGCCCTAGAGTGAAATGATGGTTGCTTCGTCCGTCCAGCTTAATGCGGGAAAGGTGGGGCTTTGTGATTTGGCCCCTCATCACTCATTTTCTACTACTGCGGCGCTACGACCGGGGTGCCTCCAATTCCAACCGCTGCTCCAAACTGTAATTTGGTACATCACATGTGGAACAAGACGGTGGATGAGCCACATGTCGGCCAAAGGGGTCCTGTTAAGTGTGTCGCCTTTTCGTGTGCGGACTGACCCTTCTTGAGTTGCTACGCCAACACGACAGGAGCAGCCTACCACTTGGTTTTGCTCCTTGGTGAATCCCGACTATATTGATCTAAAAAGATACGCACTGAACTACCCTCTCCATCTCGTTTTTTAGGCATCTCAGTTTATAGGGCGTGCACGTAGTTCTAGGTCATCCATTTGACTAACTAAATATGAGTTACTATGTCACAAAAAGTAGATCATTGGATTCCTAAGCGGATGTAGTTTCTGAACATATATTGTTCATCACATATATAGCCAGTTAAATTCTCAACCTAGAACGACGTGCATGCCATGTAAATCGATACAGAGGATGTGGTAAAAATGAGGTGATTTTACCGAGCGATCGGCGGGGGAGCATGGCCTGTCATGCAGTCCCACATGTCATGTTGTACCAAGGCGATGCGCGTGTCCCTCTTGAGGCAGAAGCAATACTACGTGGTTTGAAATGATGGCGAACTAAAGTGTGAAATAATGGTTGCTTCGTCCGTTTGGGAAGGTCCGACATTATGATTTGACGTCTCATTGCTCATTACTACTACTGGGGCGGTACGACTGGGGTGCCTCCCCCTGCTGTTCTGCATTGTTATTTGGTGCTTGACACATCGACCCGGTTGCTATATGTCCCACATGTCGGCGAGAGGAAGAACAGAATTCATGAAAGCGAGCGTCGACGGAGGAGTACAAGACACGGCTTGGTTTTTGCTGGTTCGCACGATCCATCAATACAAACCCAGACTTAAAAAAGGTGAGGGCGGGTCTTTTCCCACGCGACACACAGGAGAGTTTGGCATAGTCTGTTCAAGGCAAGCAGGCAGGAAGGGAAACAAGCAAATAAAGGTTGAGTGACTTGATTTTGGGAACATCTGATTTTACAGAGTATGTACCCACTAGAGTTTATAGGGCTTATCTAAAAAAACATTCCTTTTTCCATTTTATAAGTCTCTATTCTACTAGTAGTAGTAGTACCATCACATGTTGGATTTCGAGGTGCGTTAGATCACCCGATGCAAGCAGTGTCAAGAGAAAATTCACCAATGCATGTAGAAGTTCATGGAAATTAGTGGTCATTCATGCATTCGTTCTAATTAATGCCTCGGTAAACATAACTTCTTGAGAAAAATGAGCGTACTGATTACTTGTGCAAACTATGAAATTAATTCCACCACTCACCGTCTACCTTGGTTGGAGATATTTTGAAATTGAGCCATAAACTGGAAAGGAGGGAGTAGTAAATTTTGTCTCAATTACCATTTGTGGCCTTGTATAGATGCAAAATGTATTTTTTTTATAGTGGCCTTGTATAAGTAAATGGAGAGAGTACTAAAAAACATATATATTCCAAACAATATGATAATCTCTCTAACCAAGGTAGGGACGAGGAGTAAACGGATGGAGTAGTAAAAGTTTCTCCTCGTCATGCGAGCCACCGCGCGCGTGGGCGAGGGAGCGGGCATAAGGCCTACAGTACTACTACTAGTAAGCAAGCTTCACCTCATCCTGCGAGCCACCGCGCCCGTGGGCGGGGGAGACGGTGTACTAAGCAAGATTCCCCTCGTTCTGCGAGTTAACGGGACACATCAAAAGTACTCCAGTGTATAGAGCCTTGCCTCTAAGGTAGGCCCCACATGGTTTGCCTCTTTTAACATAACGCGTAAAGTCGCAATTTGTTTGTTCACCCGTGGTAGACGACCCTCCCTCCATCAAGTGGACAACCAGTACATGTGTCGAATTACCACGTGGGCTGCCTTTTCGTACAGAAATGAGCTCCACCGTGTACCCGTGCGGGTGTGGCTGGGAAAGAGACGGGAGTACGTGAGCCATGTGTGTACCTCCTCTCTTCGTGCACGTCCCCCACCTACGTGGGTGCGTGTGGGAGAGATACAAACCTAGACATAATGCGCCGTCCATCCCCATCCCTCTGCCCAGTCCGACCACCAGTCACCACCACACCCCACTCCTCCTCACCTTATCTCTCATCTTTCTCCCTCCATTTTTATATACAAGGCCACTATCAAAATTACAATTTGCAGATATACAAGGCCACTAACACTAATCGATGCAATATTAATGGTGTTTGCCTCGTAGTACTAGCAAAGGAGGACATTAATTATCCCTTGCATGCATGCGGGAGTGTGAGCATTGGCTTGATGTGCATGAAAGAGAAGAATACACATTAATTTACACGGAAAACAAGGAAACAAGGTGGTTTGCAACATTGACTGACTTAGAAGACATTAATTTTTGCCTTGGTACCTGTAATATGGGTTTGTGGCCTTGTATACAAAAATGGAGTCCGATAAAATTCTCGAGATACCATTTTTCCGATAAAATTCTCGAGATATCATTAGTTTTTACAAACGGGATTACTCCTGCATGGGTCAATCACAACATGTGTTTTGTAAAAAAAATGCATCTTGATGTTCCGTGCAATGCACAGGCATCTTGCTAGTCCATGAAAACAACACATGGCAAAATTCCACGGCGAATGAGGGATTTGTATCTGCTGGGAGGGGCTGTCTGGATCTTGCCTGGGGTAGCCAAAATGTTGGCGACCCTTTTGTGCACCAGTGCCTTTGCCACCGATGAACGAGGAATGGCTCGGGTGCTCATGCATCCTCTAGCGCGCATGTTGGAGATGAGCTCGCACGAGCTGTGTTTTTTTGTCCCACCATGCCGCCCGAGCCGCCTGCAGAGCGACCGGCGACCCACAAATTACGCCATCCAACCGTAGCCGCACACATTATGACAACAACTCAACCACCCAGACGAAATTCATGCAAACATGGCGATATTTCATATAAACAACGACGGAAATCATATAAAATACTGGATTTTCATACAAACATGATGGATTTCATTACATTCAAATGAACTACGGGGTGATAGTTCTGGACAACACTGATATACAATACATGGCCTAAATGGTCGCCCGCCGATCCGTTTGTGTTGCTCATGTCCGGCTGCACGATCACCGGACTGCCGGGAGCCCCGGAGATATATGCTTCAGTGCAAAGGATGGCTCGTTTCCACACTGCCCAACTGATATCATTGGCTGATGCCGAAGATGATGGTGAAGGGGGCTTCCCCGCTTCCGTGGAGCCCATGCGGGGTCGACGAAGGTCCTCGCAACAAAAGGATCCGGCAAGACACCTGTTGTGTATGTCGGTGTCGCCTCTGCGGTGGCCTTCATGGGACCCAAGCGGCGGAGGCCTCCTGTGTTCTACTTCTCCTTGATGATGATGGTGGACGCGGAGGCACTGGCCACCGACTCGTCGCTCTCCGCACACCCGGCTTCCGTCGCTGCTTGCATGGCGCGGCCGCCGGCATGGGAGTCTCAGCCACAGAAACGGGAGACGCGGTACGAGGTGGCAGCATGGACGGCAGCAACGATGCCTGTGCGCCGCTCCTCGTCGAGCTGGCCTAGAGTGGCGAGTTGCTGAACCGCGCGCTGGCTTGGGGAGACAACTGGCTCCGTCGGGCAAGGGGAGGGAGGTGGATCAGCGAGCTGCATAGCTCATATCCGGCGGGCTCGGCGGGCCACCCAGCCGGCTTGGATGCGAGATAACTACTCTTCGTAAGCCATTGTAAGAGTGGACAAAATGGTGGAGCAAATAGGGGAGCGGCGGAGGTGTGCGATTCTTGGCCGGTGTTTGGCCTCATTTAAATAGGAGATTAAATAGATGGTGGACGGGAGGAGCTCAGCCGGCGTTGCGTTTAATGCCGGCCCGGTCATGAACGGACGTGTGTCCAGAGTGGGTTTCTCGGCTTCCACACGGGCGGGTTTCATGGAGGCGTTTGAATGTGTCAAGGAGGCGTGTTCAGCTGGGCGTGCAGCAAGTGGCACCCTCGACTCTGACGTACGACACCACGCCGTTCTTCCAATGACGTGTGGGCTCTTTGGGTACATGGCCTGCATGTCAGTGACCCAACGTAGGCAGCGCACAGCAGAGGAACTTTTGTTGGGCCAGGGCGGTCAGAAGCGGGCATTTCATAAAGCGATGATTGTTCATTGAGTGTGACATCATCTATTTCATGTAGATAAACCTACTATGTTGATAGCCCGTTCGATACGTTGTGATTCATAAAGACCGCTATAAACATCAATGTTCTGCTTATCACAGATAAGATTGATTAATACCCGTAACAATCCATGTCCTTAACAAAGGGTGCATGCACGTATAGGTTGAGCGTGTGTCTTGCGTCGTGTGCTGTGTGCATGCAGGCGTGCGAGTGTTGCGTGCGTGCAAGGGTACATTTCATTGTTGCATACATGTGTGCGTACGTGCGTGTGTTCGTGAGTGCATGTGTACGTGTCAGTGTTGCACGCCTGCGTGCGTGCGTGTGTTCGTTATGTGTACGTGTCAGTGTTGCATGCCTGCATGCGTGCGTGCATGTGTGCATGTGGGGTTACACGTCAGTCAACTGACTTTTTCATCTCTGGTCATTACATTTTCCAACCGTTGGATGCGAAATCAAGGGCCTGCAATTAATCTTCAAACTCCACCCCCCACCCCCGAGCCGCCAGCCACCACCGGCCGAACCGCCGGCTCCCGCCGCCCGCGGCCGGCTTGCGCCGCCCCGCCCGCCCCAAAACCACTCCCCACCGCCGGTCCGCCGTCGCACTAGCCATCCCTCTAGGCCCCCCTATGCCGAGCTTTTTCTCTGGCGATCCCCATGCCACCGCCCAATCACCGTGCCCCCCACCGCCGGCAACTGCCACCCAGAGGTCTCACAACTTCGAATACCCACCGACCACTAATTTATTACCATTTATGTCCTTCATATACGTGCTGACGGGTGGGCCCTATGGTAATGTGTGCTGCTAAATGTGAACCGTTTGACTGGTCAATTGATCGTGTCATCAAAAAATTATGGAGCTGTATGGTCAGCCAGTGATCGTATGATCACCATAAAATGTATTTTATTAACACAATACAGACTCAATCTACCATTTCTTTCTTTCATATACGGGCTGACAGGTGGGCCCTACACAATATATAAACATTCAGAATGCAGAACAAATATTTTCGGATGCACCATGCAATTATCTTTCATGTATAACATTGTACTATTGTATATGCCTATTTTCTTAGTGGTCGATTTCGGGTGTGGTGTGGTGGGCACATCATTTCTACTTGTTGTGGGTCAACATGAGGATTCATGGGTCGGTTCCATCCTGCGCCACATAGGTTGGACCGAGATGCGTTATACGAAGACACATGTGGAGGACTCGGCATACAACACGAAGCTACCAGAGTTGTGGAGGACTCTATCCCCACTGGTGATAAGCTGACTATATATGATTTGTAACCCTAGGCCCCGAGTATGTTATAGAAGCTTGGGGGCTAGTTCGTCGATAGTATACACACACGCACAATGCTTGGTATTCACGTGTACTTTGTACAAGCCCCTATCACTAATATATAGTACCAAGAGTAGGCTTTTTCCTGAACTGCAAGGGTTCGAGCTAGGGTAAAACCTTGCCTCGTATTACCATCCAGCCTAACAGTCAGGGATATCCTACCAAATGATATGATGGAATCATATCTGCCAACTACTAAGAGAGGTGTTTCTCCGGGGGGGTCGGGGGCAATGTGTGCGAGAGAGGCCTAAAGATAATGTGCGTGCGGGAGACATGTAGGCATATATATGTGTGTATAGAGGGCTAGTAGAGATCGTGCGTGCGTATATATGCATGTGAGAGAAATAGTGTTTTCCAACTGAGATTAGTGAAAAGAGTGGTACATAGTAGTCAGAAAGAGAGAGAGAGAGAGAGAGAGAGAGAGAGAGAGAGAGCATGTGCTTGAGACACCCCGGCACCCCGAGAGAGATTGTGAGCATGTGTGAAAGAGAAATGCCAATGCATATAAAGTGTGTGCACTTATGTGTTAGATAGAGATATATATAGCGCGCTTGTGAGAACGGGCTGAGGCATAGTGCATCTACGTGTAAAAGGCGGTTCTACGCATTAAATTAAAATATAAATGGCATTAATATTTTTGGATGAGATCATGAATTTTGCAAATTGCGTATGGACGAAAATCGGTCTATCAGACACCCATACTCTATTGAATTCTAGCATGTGCATGTGTTTATTTCATATTATCGATCCATAGAGTGAGAGCGGTTTCAAATACAGGCAATAGATTGCTTTTGCAATTCATATATAAACATTAATTAGTGCAGTCCATGTTGTTAGTGTGAAGCACTTTATACATTTGTCACTTGCATGGATACATTCCAAGTTGCTAGCTACGAAATAGAATACATGTTGAATTCAACATAAAGGGGGTTTAGAAGATTCGAATTCATAGGAAGTGCATTCATCTATTTGAACCCGAGATAATTGCATTTGTAAATCAGATCTAAAAGGGGGCATCAATCTTTGTTGTGCGTTTGTACATGCTATATATTCATATGCATGTCTAACTATTCTTTGCAACCAAGGAGATTATATCTGGAACCATGCATGAACTGATGTAAGTTGCATTTTTTTAATACATACTCGTGTACAATGTATATTCAAATGTACCCCCTACATTTCAAAATAATCGTAGCTTTAGGATTTTCAAGAGTAAAGATTTGTGAAGTTTGACAAATCCTGAAAGTTCAATTCAAGAGAACCGAAAATGTTAATGCTTCTGCTCCCAAATATTGAATGAAGCGCCAAATAAGCCTCTGGTCACCCGAAACCGCGCGAGACTAATGTTTGGTGGTAGGAAAATACTGTCCTGACTATGGCTCGTGTAGCCTATTGGCCCGATGTCCAAAGGTCTAAACCGGGGTAGGTTTGTAACTTCACCAAGACGCTAGTCTCAACAGCCTCCGAGAAGCATTCATACGTCATGGGCGCCTATACACCCATGCGCTCGGCCGAAATCTATCCCACCCACATTTGGGACACCTGAGATTATTGCCGTACCCCCAACCCGCAATATGTCCGAAATTTTAGATGGGGGCAAAGTTTGTAACTTTCCCTAAATTTCAATCAAGCGCGTCCCAAACCGAAAAATTATTCCCCCTTAGTTCCCCCTCCCTCCGTTTCCCCATTCATACTCCGTGGGCGCCAAAACACCCTCTCCACCAGCCGCGAAACCCCAGCCTCCTCTGTCCTCCACCCCGTAGCGCCCAATCCAGTGCCTCCCTCCTCCATCACGCCGAAGCCAGTACCCCGACGTCATCGTCCAACGCAACCACAACCGCAACGCCCTCAAGGACTTAGATGCTGAAGCCGAGGCAGCGCTGCCTCCACGATGCCGACGCCGACGTGCGCCGTACCAGAACCACTCCGACCATGTTGTCCTGCGCCCCACCGCTACCGCTCCACTATCGCAACCGTCCACCGCACCATAGCTATTCCTGCTACACCATTGTTCGCTGCCTTGGATCTGGTTCGACAGACGACCAACGCACCACACTCAACAACTTGGCCATGGGTTCGTCCAAGGCTCCATCGTCCTCCACAACTTCTCGTTTCCAGCGAACCACAAGAAGATCACTGGAAAAATAGAAGGAGGACACAGCACTGCCAGTAGAAAGTGGTACTCCTCTTCCCTTATTCGCGCAAATCTTACGTCTCTGCTCACACAGTATTCATCCCACGAAAGAAACTAGTTAAGCGCTTCTTACTGCATCTTCTTCATGATACTAAATGCACAAGGTTTCCGCCCTTTACTATTTCACCTTTGCTAGAGGTCAGTAGCCCGCCTGGATTTCAATTCAGGGTCAGTCGAACCGCAATTAAAAGAAGCAGCACCCGCTTAGGCGCGCGGAGCACCTAGTCCGCTTGTTCGCCGGGGAAGCGGTGCATCGGTGTCTATCATACGGGTGTGGGGCGCAGGAGCTGCTTGTGCCCGATCTGGAGGTCGGCGGGGCTTGAATGGATGGCCGAGGGGCGTTGCCAAGCACGGCGGTGCGGTGAGGTCGAGGGGAGGGCGCAGGCAGGGGACTGGGCCGGTGGTCGCTGGCGTTTCGAGGAAGATCGTCAACACTGACTAGCTGGAGGTAGATGAAGGCGATCTGCCCATTCTTTGTACGTCGAACGGTGCAGAAAAAATGGACTGGCCTATTTGTTTTCAGTCGACTGTTATATTCACATAATCCTGTAGTAATTTAGTGTGACATGCATGTTGTAGAGCTATCATATGTCTCCCATCATTTATTTCTCACCGACCTGCTATCTGCTACCTTTACACTGTACTAATTGTGCACACACTTCACCCATACTCACACTATTGTTTTTTTAAGCATGGGTATTTCAGACTCTGACGCAGTGTTGATGAATGCAGAAAAGAAAAGACAGAAGTTGCTCCAGTGTAATTTGAAGATAAGCACTAAGCGTTTCAGCGCTTTAAAGGGTGCAGTGTCAACAGTTGGAGACAGTAAACGTAGATCCGTAGTTGATGATCTCAATTGCCACACACAACTATCCCAGGTGCTTGCTTTAACTTCGTAGTGTCAAATGTGGTTACATGTCGAATATGGTGTCTAGCTTGTATTGCTTCCAATTTGGTTAAATTGCATCTGCTTACTTTACACATTATACCTTTGATAATGGCATGCCTTCCTGTTTTTGATACATACTACATATGTCTATTAACCATGTTCGTACATTAAACTAATGCTCTTCTATATCCCTCATCAATCACTTATGATGAGATAGTCACCCCAATGGGTTACTATGAGACGCCCTACTCGTTTAAAGAGTGCAGTGTCATCCTCCCCACACGATTCTCAAGAAACAGCAATGCTAAATGAAGATAGTTAACGTAGCTCTCTAGTTGATGACCGCAATTCCCCCACACCACCATCGCAGGTGCTTGCTCTTACTTGGCAGTGTGATATGTGGTTGCATGTTGCATATGGTGTCTACCTTGTAATGCTTCTAATTAGGGTAAATTGCATCTGCTTAGTTAACACATTATACCTGTGAATATGACATGCCTTCCTGTTTTTGGTACATACTACGTCTTTCTATTAGCCATGTTCTTACGTCAAACTACTTTTCTTGTGTATCCCTCATCAATCACTTCTGACGATACACCTTCAAGTTGACAGTGTAATATTGGTTGCATCTTGAATATCATTTCAAACATGTATTGCCTCTAATTTGTTGAAGTGCCACTTATAATGAGACACATCTAACTTGGTAGACTGATTTTGGTTGGATCTTTCATATGGTGTCTAGATTGCATTGCTTCCAATTTGTTGAAATGCCTTCTGCTTAGCGTTTTTCATACATATTCCATCCTCCTACAATGTGGTTGCCATACATTAAAGTTGTGTTCGTCAATATCATGCATCAATGAATTTGGAAGTGCGAATTTCATTCCTTTTTATTGTGTGTTTACTAGACAAGGCAAAATCTGAAAGGACGAAGGCACGAAATGATGGTGGTCCTCTGGAGCAACCGAAACAGATGATCTCTGCAAATTCTCCTGCTACTCGTACTGCAGTGCAAGTTCCAAATCTCATCTCCCCTACTCCACAACCCAAGGTGCTTGCTCTAACATGGCAGTGTGATATCTAGTTGCATGTTGCATATGGTGCCTAGCTTGTATTGCTCCTAATTTGTTAAATTGCATCTCCTTAGCTTACACATTATACATGTGAATATGACATGCCTTCCTGTTTTTGGTATATACTATATCTGCCTATCACACCATGTTCTTACATTAAACTACTGTTCAAGTGTATCCTGCATCTAGCGCTTATGATGAGACAGTCACGCACGTGGGTTAGTATGGGACGTGCTACTCTAATAAAGAATGCAGTTTCATCCTCTCCACATGATTCTCAAGAAACAACAAGCCTAAATGAATATATTGAACGTAGCTCTGTACTTGAAGACCGCACTTCCCCTACACCACCATCACAGGTGCTTGCTCTAACTACGCAGTGTGATATATGGTTGCATGTTGCATATGATGTCTAGCTACTAATGCTTCTAATTAGGGTAAATTGCATCTGGTCAGTTTACACATTATATCTGTGAATATGACATGCCTTCCTATTTTTGGTACACACTACATCTATGTGTTAACCTTGTTCTTACATGAAACTACCTCTCTTCTGTATCCCGCATCAATCACTTACGATGAGTCACCTTTATTCGTTGCATATTGCATATTATTTCTAGCCTGTAACCATGTAGTGCTTCTAATTTGGTGAAATACATTTGTTAGGGCACCATTTTAATTTGGCAGAGTGATATTGGTTTCATCTTTCATATGGTTTCTAGCTTGCATTGATTCTAACAAGTTCAAACAGCTTTTTCTTAGTTTACACTGTATACATCATACATGTCAATATGTCACGCCGTCATGTTATTCTTACATATTCCATCCTCCAATCATGCGGCTGCCTTACATGAAAGTAGTGTTTGTCAGTATCATGCATCAATGAGTTCTGAAGAGCAAATTTTATTCCTTTTTCTTGTGGATTTGACTTCACAAGGCAAAATCAAGAAAGAGGAAGGAAAATAGTAAGGAAGGCGATGATGGTTGTCCTCTGCAACAACATAAACAGAGCATCTGTACCAATTCTCCTTGTACTGCTAGTGCATTACAAGGTACATGTCTCCGCTCCCCTACTCCACCATCCAAGGTGCTTGCTCTAACTTGGCAGTGTGATATCTTGTTGCATGTTGCATATGGTCTAGCTTGTATTGCTCCTAATTAGTGTAAACTACATCTGCTTAGCTTACACATGATACATGTGAATATGACACGCTTTCCTGTTTTTGGTACATACTATATCTGTCTATCAACCATGTTCTTACATGAAACTACTCTTCTTGTGTATCCTGCATCACTCACTTATGATGGGACACCTTTAAGTTGGCAGTGTGATAATGGTTTGCGTCTTGAATATGATTTCTAGCATATATTGCTTCTAGTTTGATGAACGCCACCTATGACGAGACAATTTTAACTTGGCAGAGTGGTATTGATTGCACCTTCCGTATGGTGTCTAGCTTGCAGTGCTTCTAATTTGTTGAAGTGCCTTCTGCTTAGTTACCACATCATAGGTGTGAATATGTCATGTCTTCCAGTTTTTCATACATATTCCATCCTCGTATCATGACTTTGCCTTTCATTACAATAGTGTTCATCAGTATCATGCATGAATGAGTTTTGAAGAGCGAATTATATTCTCCTTTCTTGTCGATTTGACCTCACAATGCAAAATCAATAAAGCTAAAGGAAATTGGCAAGGCATTGGGTGATGGTGGTCCTTCCGAGCAACTCAAACGGAGGTTCTCTACAAATTCTACTCCGCCATCCTCCCAACAAGATTCGCAAGGCAACACAAGGCTAGACAGTCAAGATAGCTGTGTAGATGATGAGCGCATCTCTCCTACTCCACCATCACAGGTGCTTGCTCTAACTTAGCACTATTATATGTGGTTGCATGTTGCATATGATGTCTAGCTTGTATTGCTTCTAACTTTGTTGAATTGTATCTGCTTACTTTACACATAATGCCTGTGAATATGACATGTTTTCCTGTTTCTAGAACATACTATATCAGATTACACCATGTTCTTACATCAGACTACTGCTCTTGCATATCCTGCATCAGTCACTTATGATAAGGCACCTTTAAGTCTCCACTGTGATATTGGTTTTTCTTGCATATTATTTCTAGCATGTACTGCTTCTAATTTGTGAAACGCCATACAGTTTGAACATGGCAGAGTGATATTGGTTGCATCTTTCATATGGTGTCTAGATTGCAGTGCTTCTAATTTGTTGAAATGCCTTCTGCTTAGTTACCACATCATAGGTGTGAATATGTCATGCCATCCTGTTTTTCATACATATTCCATCCTCGCATTATGTGTTTGCCTTTCATCCGAGTAGTGTTTGTCAGTATCATGCATGAATGAATTCTGAATAGCAAATTTTATTCCTTTTTCTTATCAGTTTGACTTCACAATGCAAATCATTACAGCTGAAGGAAATTAGTCCGGCAGTGGATGATGGTGGTCCTTTGGAGCAACTCAAACAGGGGGTCTCTACGGATTCTACTCCATCATCCTCCCAACAAGATTTGCAAGACAATACAAGGTTGGACAGTCAACGTAGCTGTGTAGATGATGAGCACATCTCCCCTACTCCACCATCACAGGTGCTTGCTCTAACTTGGCACTATTATATGTGGTTGCATGTTGCGTATGGTGTCTAGCTTGTATTGCTTCTAACTTTGTTGAATTGCATCTGCTTACTTTACGCATAATGCCTATGAATACGACATGTGTTCCTGTTTCTAGAACATACATGTACATGATGAGCTCATCTCCCCTACTCCACCATCACAGGTACTTGCTCTAACTTGGAACTATTATATGTGGTTGCGTTTTCCGTATGATGTCTAGTTTGTATTGCTTCTGATTATGTTGAATTGCATCTGCGTAGCTTACAACTTATACCTGCAACAATCACTTACCCATAAGACACATTTAACTTGGGACTGTGATGTAGGTTGCATCTTGCATTGTCTTCTAGTTTGTACTACTTCTAATTTCTTGAAATGGCACTTACGACGAGACACTTTTTACCTGATAGAGTGATATTGGTTGCATGTTCATATGGTGCCTAGCTTTCATTTCTTCTAATTTTGTTGAAATACCTTCCGCTTACTGTTTTTTCATACATATTCCATTCTCATATCGTACGTGTGAATATGCAACGCTGTCTTTTTTTGTATATATTCTATCCTCCTATCATGCGCTTGCCTTACATCAAAGTAGTGTTCGTCTATGTCATGCATCAACCAGTTATGCAGAGCTAATTATAATCATCTTCTTGTGGTTTTGACTTCATAAGGCAATATCAGAAAATAGGAAGGAAAAGAGTAAGTTAGGGGACGTTGGTGGTCCTCCGCACCAACGCAAACAGAGACTCTCTAGATTTGCCACTACTACTGCTAATGAAGTTGAAGTCCCAAGTCTACATGATGAGTTCATCTCCCGTACTCCACCATCGCAGGTGCTTGATCTAAGTTGACAGTGTGATAATTGGTTTCATGTTGCATATGTTGTCTAGCCTGTATTTCTTCTATTTTGATTAAATTGCACCTGCTGTGTTTATACGTTATACATGTGCATATGACATGGCTTTCAGTGTCTAGAATACACTACATCTATCAATCATACCATGTTCTTACATCAAAGGACTGCTGTTGTGTATCCCGCATGAGTCACTCATGATTGGATGCTTTTAACATGGCAGTTTGATAGTGGTTGCATCTTGCATTGATTTCTACGTTGTACTGCTTCTAATTTTTTAAATTACCACTTACGACAAGACACTTTTAACTTGGCAAAGTAATATTGGTTGCATCTTCATATGGTGTCTAGCTTGCATTACTTCTATTTTCTTGAAAATCCTTCTGCTTAGTTTACACATGTAACGCCCTCGATGCGGCTATATCTCCCACGTGTCGAAGCACGACTTAGAGGCATAACCGCATTGAAAGCAATGTCGCAAGTGAGGTAATCTTCACACAATCCATGTAATACATAAGGGAAAGAGATACATAGTTGGCTTACAGTCGCCACTTCACACAATACATAAATAAACATCCATCATCCAGATTACACTCAAGGTCCGACTACGGAACCAAAATAAAAGAAGACTACCCCAAATGCTACACACAGATCCCCGATCGCCCCGACTAGGCACCTCTACTGATCATCTGGAAACGATACATAGTAACGACCAAGGGCCTCATCAAATTCCCACTTCAGCTCAGTTGCGCTATCTGCGCTGGTATCCTCGGCACCTGCATCTGTTTTGGTAGAATCTGTGAGCCACGGGGACTCAGCAATCTCACACCCGCGAGATCAAAACTATTTAAGCTCATAGGTAGGAAAAGGGGTAATATGGTGGAGCTGCAGCAAGCACTAAGCATATATGGTGGCTAACATACGCAAGTGAGAGCGAGATGAGAAGCAACGCATCAGTCGAGAAGCTAGTAGTGATCAAGAAGTGATCCTGAAACTACTTACGACAAGCATAACTCAAACCGTTTTAACTTCCCGGACTCCGCCGAGAAGAGACCATCACGGCTACACACACGGTTGATGCATTTTAATGAAGTCAAGTGTCAAGTTATCTACAACCAGACATTAACAAATTCCCACCTGCCTCATAACCGCGGGCACGGCTTTCGAAAGATTATATACCCTGCAGGGGTGTCCCAACTTAGCCCATCATAAGCTCTCACGGTCAACGAAGGATAAACCTTCTCCTGGGAAGACCCGATCAGTCTCGGAATCCCGGTTCGCAAGACATTTCAACAATGGTAAAACAAGACCAGCAAGACCACCCGACTGTGCCGACAAATCCCGATAGGAGCTGCACATATCTCGTTCTCAGGGCACACCGGATAAGCGAAGTGTACAGGTACCGACGTAATCCAAGTTGCCAAGGAATGGTCCCGCACGGTGCTCTAGTTTGGACCAACACTCGGAGGAGCACTGGCCCGGGGGGGGGGGGGGGGGGGGTAAATAAAGATGACCCTCGGGCTCGCGAAAACCCAAGGGAAAAAGGCTTAGGTGGCAAATGGTAAAACCAAGTTTGAGCCTTGCTGGAGGAGTTTTATTCAAAGCGAACTGTCAAGGGGGTCCCATAAATCACCCAACCACGTAAGGAACGCAAAATCAAGGAACATAACACCGGTATGGCGGATACTAGGGCGGCAAGAGTGGAACAAGTCACCAGGCATAAGGCCGAGCCTTCCACCCTTTACCAAATATATAAGGTGCATTAATTAAACAGGAGATATTGTGATATCCCAAAATATCCATGTTCCGACCAGGAACAAACTTCATCTTCACCTGCAACTAGCAACGCTATAAGACGGGCTGAGCAAAAGCGGTGACATAGCCAAACAACGGTTTGCTAGGACAGGGTGGTTAGAGGGTTGACATAGCAATAGGGAGGCATGATAAACAAAGACAGGTAGATCTAACATAGCGAAAGAGCGAGCAACTAGCAAAGCAAAGATAGAAGTGATATCGAAGGTATGGTCATCTTGCCAGCAAAGTTCTCAGAGTTGTCGAAGGCTTGATCCTCGAAAGCGTTCTCAACAGGTTCCTCGTTCACGTACTCGTCTCCCGGCTCTACCCAAAGCAAGAACACAAGCAAAGGAACCACAATCAAACATGGAGCAATGCACAAGCAACATGATGCAAAACATGTCATGATATGCGAGACGTGATATACAATGCATATGCGTGCTTCGGGAGGAAAAATGATGAACAAGGCATCAACTTGGGAAACCAAGTATGCCGCTGGAAAGATGAGATGATTTCGGTTGAAATCGATATAAGGATCACCGGGAACGGATGCACGGTTTGCAAATGGCAAGCAAAAGAATGGCACAAATCTGCGATTAACAGCACGATGCTACTTTGCATGCAACAAGAAACTATGCTACAGCACCCCCAACATAAAAAAAGCATATGGCAGTGATCTACAGGAGATGCTTGACAAAAGAGGAACACTGAGCTACGGCTAAATCACACCATAACAGGTTCAAACAAGAATGGGAAAAGTGCAAAAAATATCAGGCTGGACATGGCATAAACAGCATCAGGAAGCAATGTTCAGAGCAAGTTATCAACATGCTACAAGAACTTATAATAGCAAAACAAGGCATGGCATGTTTCTACTCAAAGCATAGAACAAAAGTCCCTTAATTTCCATAAGCCAGAAAGGACCAGAGAATATGATGGCACCCATGTAAACATAGCAAATTTCGTTAACAGATTCAGCAAACTGGGCATGACATTGACAGAATTACGAAGGCACCTTGGTGAGCTCGATGCACTCACTACAGAGCACCTCATGATAAACTAAGCATACATCCATCAAGAAGAAATGGCATAGAAGCTATACATGGCAAGAATAACACCATAGCATACACGGATCAACTACAACAACCTTGGCAAAATTGAATAACATGCAAACAATCTGCCAGGAAAAATTTTGTAGCAAAAGTAGAGCACGAAAATGACATGCTAGACTACTCCATAATTTCAAATAGGGGCATTAATGGATAGAGCATAACCATATGTTCAAAACATCCTTACTGAAGTATCTCTAAATATGCATGTATCTCTCTGTAGCATCAAGTTTACATGGCATAAAAATAACAGCAGAACAGGGACTAAAATGAGCAATATCACGAAGCCTAGTTTGCATGCTTGTGCTAGTCACCACATTGATCACAAAAATACATGGTAAGAACCTCTGTAAAGAATACATGGCATAGTTCAAAACATATGTAGGGCTCAAGTTCATAAGATGCACACATTAATCATGGCAAAAATGACAAAAGTGCATGTTCTGTTAAGAAACAGAAACTAACATTATATAGCCCTCTTCCAACAGCGTTTCGGGCATCCAGATGAGCTCAAATTAAAATGATGCAATGATATGAAATGATGAACTCTTCGAGGCAAACAATTCGGTATGCTACACGCCCAAAACGGAGCCGCGGGTGCAAAGATGTGGTGCGATGAACATGCAACAAAATAATGACAGATAAGGACTTGGGGGATTTCGGGGAAGAGGTCAACCGAGGTGGATCTGGATCTGGATCCGGATCGGGGTCGCTGGAGTTCGTCGCCGGAGGTGAGGGAGGAGGCCGGAGGAGCTTGGGCCGGAGTAGGAGGGTCGGGGCGGCGCGGCTCCGGCCGGGCGGCGCGCGAAGGCCGGCGATGGCGGCGGCGCGGTCGACGGGCCGCGGGGGCCTCCCGCGGGCCTGGCAGGCCGGCGGCGGCGGCGGCGGCCGAAGCGCCATGTGGCAGGATCCGATTCGCCGGGGGCGCGGCGGCGGACGCGTCCGGCTCTGTCCGGACGTGTCCGGCGGCGCGGAGAGGAGTGGGGCTAGGGTTAGGGTGGAAATGACCCGGGATTTCGGGGAAGGGGGTGTTTTTATAGGTAGAAGGAGCTAGGAGTGTCCAAATGAGGTGTAGTTTTCGCCCACACGATCGTGATCCGACGACGGAGAGCATGGAAGTGACTTAGATGGATTATTGGGCTGTTTTGGAAGGGTGTTGGGCTGCAACTCAAAGAGGCCTTTGCGGTTATGCGGTTAACCGTTGGAGTACCAAACGAGCTCCAAATGACTCGAAACTTGACAGGTGGTCTACCGGTGGTGTACCAAGGCCACTTGGCAAGCCTCGTCCCATTCCGAGAACGTTTTAACACCCGCACACGAAAAGAGACAAGAGGGGTGCGCCGGTGCACGTGGGAGTGTCGGAATGCAAAACGGACAACGGGAAAAATGCTCGGATGCATGAGACGAACACGTATGCAAATGAGATGCACATGATGACATGATATGAGATGCATGACATGAACAAAATGCAAAATGAAAAACAAAACCCAACCACGGAGGGAATATCATAGCACGTAGCCGAAAATGCCAAGTGTTCGAGTTACAAATATGGAAAGCTACATCCGGGGTGTTACAACACTCCACCACTACAAGAGGATCTCGTCCCGAGATCTAGGACTGAAAGAACTCCGGACATTCGGAACGGAGGTGATCCTCACGCTCCCAGGTGGCTTCATGATCGGAATGGTGTGACCACTTCACTCTCAGGAATTTGATTAACTTGTTGCGAGTCTTGCGCTCAGTTTCTTCAAGAATAGCAACGGGGTGCTCATGATAAGAGAGATCTTCTTGGAGGTCAATTTCTTCAAAGTTGATAGAGCGCTCAGGAGTCTTGAAGCACTTGCGAAGCCGTGACACGTGAAACACATCGTGCACGTTTGCAAAGTTGGATGGAAGCTCAAGTTGATAGGAGAGATCGCCTCTTTTGCCAATGATCTTGAAAGGACCCACGTATCTAGGGGCAAGCTTCCCTTTGATACCGAAGCGACAAGTGCCTTTCATTGGAAAGACGCGGAGGTAGACATGGTCTCCGATTTCAAAAGCCAGATAACGGTGCTTACTATCATAGTAACTCTTCTGGCGCGATTGCGCGGCTTTGAGATTCTCACGAATGATTTTGCACATTTCTTTGGCTTCTGTGATCAAGTCGTTGCCAAGAAGTTGGCGTTCACCTGTCTCGGACCAATTGAGAGGAGTACGGCACTTTCTGCCATAGAGAATTTCGAATGGGGCCTTGCCCGAACTCGCTTGGAAGCTGTTGTTGTAGGAGAACTCGGCATATGGAAGACAATCTTCCCACTTCATACCGAAAGAGATGACACAAGCCCTGAGCATATCTTCAAGGATTTGATTGACTCGCTCGACTTGGCCACTTGTTTGAGGATGGAAAGCTGTGCTGAAACGAATGTTGGTGCCCATGGCCGTCTGAAAGGAGTCCCAGAACTTAGAAGTGAAGATGCTTCCACGATCTGAAGATATCAATTGTGGAATTCCGTGCAAGGAGACAATCCTATAGGTGTATAGCTCTGCCAGCTGAGCTGATGTGATAGATTCTTTGATAGGAAGAAAATGAGCCACTTTGGTAAGCTTGTCAATGACAACGAAGATAGCATCATTTGCATGCTTGGACTTAGGAAAACCAGTCACGAAGTCCATCTCGATGTGATCAAACTTCCATTCCGGAATAGCAAGAGGTTGGAGGAGACCAGCTGGTCTTTGGTGTTCTGCTTTCACCCTTCTGCAGACATCACAATCATTCATGAATTGAGCAATCTCTCGCTTCATTCGAGTCCACCAATACGACTGCTTGAGGTCATGGTACATCTTTGTACTTCCAGGATGAATGGATAGGAGGGAAGTGTGTGCCTCGTTCATGATGACTTTTCTCAGATCGCCTTTAGGAACCACAATTCGATCCTCGAAGAAAAGAGTATCTTTGTCATCCAAGCGATAGCACTTGTACTTGGGAATGCCCTTGTCAATACCACGTTTCACCTTCTTCACCATGGTATCCAGGAGTTGTGCGTCACGAATTTGATCTTCCAAAGTAGGAGATACTATGAGGTTGGCAAGAAAGCCTTGAGGGACAACTTGAAGATTCAGCTTGCGGAAAGCTTCACAAAGATCCGGTTGAAATGGCTTGAGAATTAGACTGTTGCAATAAGCCTTTCTACTCAGAGCATCTGCAATCACATTCGCCTTGCCAGGAGTATATTCAATACTTGGATTGTACTCTTGAATCATTTCGACCCATTGAGTTTGCCTGATGTTGAGGTTTGGTTGAGTGAAGATATACTTGAGGCTCTTGTGATCGGTGAAAATGTCCACTTGCCTTCCCAACAAGAGATGTCTCCATGTTATCAATGCATGGACAACTGCCGCCAACTCAAGATCGTGAGTGGGGTAGTTCTTTTCGTTGGGCTTCAACTGACGAGAGGTATAGGCCACAACTTTCTTCTCTTGCATTAACACAACACCGAGACCTTGAAGAGAAGCATCGCAGAACACTTCGAATGGCTTGGATTCATCAGGAGGAGTCAAGACAGGAGCTGTGACTAGCTTCTCTTTGAGGGTGTTGAAAGCGACATCACACTCAGGCGTCCGGACATACTTGACATGCTTCTGGAGGAGGTTGGAAAGAGGCTTTGCAATCTTAGAGAAGTTCTCAATGAATCTTCGGCAATAGCTTGCAAGACCAAGAAAACTGCGGAGCTGCTTGACATTCAGAGGAGGTTCCCAATTCACAACTGCAGACACCTTCGCCGGATTAACAGCAATTCCCTTGGCGGAGATGATATGACCAAGGTAAAGGACTTCATCAAGCCAGAACTCACATTTGGAAAATTTCGCATAGAATTGATGCTCTCTGAGCTTGTCGAGCACCAATCGCAAATGCTTGGCATGATCCGACTTATTCTTGGAGAAGACCAAAATATCATCGAGATACACCAAGACGAATTCATTGGTGTAGGGGTTGAAGATAAAGTTCATCATGCGAGAGAATGTTGGAGGAGCATTGACAAGGCCGAAAGACATGACAGTATATTCATAAGAACCATAGCTTGTTCTGAATGCTGTCTTGGGGATATCTTGTTCACGAATGCGAATTTGATGATAACCCATACGAAGGTCAAGCTTGGAGAATACTTTAGCACCTTTGAGTTGCTCGAAAAGCTCATTGATGTTGGGAAGTGGATACTTGTTCTTGATTGTCTTCTTGTTCAATGGACGGTAATCGACGCAATGTCGGTCCGTGCCATCCTTCTTCTGGACAAAAAGAACTCCACAACCCCATGGAGATGAACTCGGTCTGATCAAACCCAGATGCTCTTGTTCATCGAGTTGTTTCTTCAATTCCTTCAACTCCTTGGGTCCAAGCTTGTAAGGACGCTTGCAAACGGGTTCAGTGCTGGGCTCAAGATCGATAACGAACTCGACTGGCCGATGAGGAGGCATACCCGGAAGCTCTTCTGGAAAGACATCTTGGTACTCACAAATGATTGGAATTTGAGAAATAGCATCCAACTCGCCCTTCTCATTGAGAGAAAACAACCGAATGGTCTCATCACGAGCGGCATAGATGATAACATCCTCAGAAGAGTGTGTCAATTGAATTTGCCTGGCAGCACAATCAAGTTGAGCTTTGTGCTGAGAAAGCCAGTCCATCCCGAGAATTAGATCAATATCCGAGTCACCAAGAACAAATGGTTTAGATAGAAACTTATAGTCGCCCATCTTGATAGAGACATCATGAACTATTGAGTTGGCTCTCATAGACTTCCCCGGAGAAACAACACCCAAAGGTTTATCCAGGTAAGACCAAGTAAAATCATTCTTTGCAAAGAACGATCTTGACATGAAACAATGCGATGCACCTGTGTCAAAAAGAACTTTTGCAGGAATATCATTAACTGAGAGATTACCCATTATCACATCAGAAGAATCCTCTGCTTGTGCTGCATTCATCATGTTCACCTTTGCAGACTTGGGATTATGCTTGACCACTGCACTGCTTGAAGATCTCACAGGAGGAGGAGGAGGAAGGCGCCTTTGGTTGAAGCATTTGTTCGCATAGTGACCTTTCTGCTGGCACTTGTTGCAAGTCACTTCTGAGAGCGGACAATGATAAGGAGCATTTGACCTTGGAGCTTGAGACTGAGACTTGTTCTGATAGCCTGGGTTGGGTGGGTGGGAAGATCCACGACCACCTGAGTTCTTCTGTTGGTAAGGCTGACGAAACGGAGGAGGAGGAAGGTAGAACTTTTGCTGCTTAGCTGCCACTTGAGAGGAAGAAGAAGACTGAACTGCATCCCTGATTCTCTTCTTAGAAGCCTCACACTTGAGCTGAGCACCTTCTTGCTTGAGTGCCATATTGTAGAATTGATCAAACTGAGTAGGCTCAACAAGAACGAGAGCTAACTGCAGATCCTCTCTAAGACCACCTCTGAATTGATAGATCATACTCTTTTCATCAGGAACGTCTTGTTTAGCAAAGCGAGCAAGTTTCTGAAACTGCTTGTTGTATTCGTACATTGACATGTTGCCTTGCTTGAGATTGCAGAACTCCTCACGCTTGCTCTCAACAACACTGGTAGGAATGTGGTGAGCTTTAAAGTCCCGACAGATATCAGTCCAAGTAATCACTCGACCTCCTCTGGAATCCTTGTATTGCTGGAACCAATCAGCTGCTTGGTCCTTGAGCTGAAAAGAAGCAAACTTGACGTAGTCCTCAGGCCTGACATTGCTGCATTCGAAATGCTTGTTGATATCCACGAGCCAATCATCGGCGTCTGTGGCCTCGGCACAGTATCTGAAAGACTTCGGCTGATTTGCAAGGAATTGGTTGAGGGTAGGAAACTGAGGCTGATGATTGAACTGCCCTTGACCTTGATTCCCTTGGTTGTCTTGGCCTTGGTTGCGCTCTTGCATGAGCTGAATCATCATCTGGGCATGGGTGTTTGAGGCTGCCATCAAAGCTTGCCATGCCTCCGGAGGCGGAGGTGGAGGTGGAGGGTTCGCCTGACTGCCATCATTGCGTTCCGGATTCTGACGCGTTGGCGGAGCCATCCTGAAGAAGGTGACATCCGTTAGCATCTTGATAGACAGATAGACAAGTTGAATCAACGGATAGAAATTGCAACATATAGTCTTCACAATAAACATTCGAACAGGGATGAACGAATGAATTCCAAAGTAAACATCACGTCCATTAAGGTGAGAAGCCACTTGATAAGATATTGATGAAAGAAAAATAAAAGGCAAGGTACGAATGGAACAAATAAGTGGTAAGGATTACCCAATCACAAACCAAATATCTGCGGGAAGAAATGCTAGAGCTACTTGAATCCCACCTATAAACTCCCGAAACTTTCCGGTTATGCAACCAGGTGTTGGGGATACAGGGGAAGCAATATATCTCACCCAAACTAACAATCCCTACATCCAGCTGTATCCATCCTTCAACACATAACCAAGAAACCTTCGGAAATCGTGTACCTCAACCTTCGAAAAGCATCTGTTATACGAGTCATGGCAATACTCCCGAGCTCGCCCCAGTACTGGGTTATCGGGGTTATCTCACCAACAACTATACAAAAGATATTTTCGATGTCGGCAAAGCTCAGGTATTCCAGAACTGCAACGATAAAATTGTGACGATAACACCTCGAAGCTCAACTCCCCGGGACACTGCCACAACCCCTAAATGTCAGGAGGCACCAAGAACAATGTTCTCGTCACAAAACCATCGGAACGATTCCAAGATACCCGCGTGATCCTAAAAGAAATTAGTGAAATTTGAGAAGAGGAAAGTCAAAACATCTACGTCAGGAGGCCTCACCAGAGCGACGAAGGGACTGAGGAGTAAAAGAATCCTACTCTCCGATATATATAATCCTAAGACTCAAAACATTTTTGTTCTAGACTCAACATCGCCAGCAAACAATCAAGCAGGGGGCTCCTAAGTCGGGGTTGGCTCTGATTACCAACTTGTAACGCCCTCGATGCGGCTATATCTCCCACGTGTTGAAGCACGACTTAGAGGCATAACGGCATTGAAAGCAATGTCGCAAGTGAGGTAATCTTCACACAATCCATGTAATACATAAGGGAAAGAGATACATAGTTGGCTTACAGTCGCCACTTCACACAATACATAAATAAACATCCATCATCCAGATTACACTCAAGGTCCGGCTACGGAACCAAAATAAAAGAAGACTACCCCAAATGCTACACACAGATCCCCGATCGCCCCGACTGGGCACCTCTACTGCTCATCTGGAAACGATACATAGTAACGACCAAGGGCCTCATCAAATTCCCACTTCAGCTCAGTTGCGCTATCTGCGCTGGTATCCTCGGCACCTACATCTGTTTCGGTAGAATCTGTGAGCCACGGGGACTCAGCAATCTCACACCCGCGAGATCAAAACTATTTAAGCTCATAGGTAGGAAAAGGGGTAATATGGTGGAGCTGCAGCAAGCACTAAGCATATATGGTGGCTAACATACGCAAGTGAGAGCGAGAAGAGAAGCAACGCATCGGTCGAGAAGCTAGTAGTGATCAAGAAGTGATCCTGAAACTACTTACGACAAGCATAACTCAAACCGTGTTCACTTCCCGGACTCCGCCGAGAAGAGACCATCACGGCTACACACACGGTTGATGCATTTTAATGAAGTCAAGTGTCAAGTTATCTACAACCGGACATTAACAAATTCCCATCTGCCTCATAACCGCGGGCACGGCTTTCGAAAGATTATATACCCTGCAGGGGTGTCCAAACTTAGCCCATCATAAGCTCTCACGGTCAACGAAGGATAAACCTTCTCCCGAGAAGACCCGATCAGTCTCGGAATCCCGGTTCGCAAGACATTTCGACAATGGTAAAACAAGACCAGCAAGACCACCCGACTGTGCCGACAAATCCCGATAGGAGCTGCACATATCTCGTTCTCAGGGCACACCGGATAAGCGAAGTGTACAGGTACCGACGTAATCCAAGTTGCCAAGGAATGGTCCCGCACGGTGCTCTAGTTTGGACCAACACTCGGAGGAGCACTGGCCCGGGGGGGTAAATAAAGATGACCCTCGGGCTCGCGAAAACCCAAGGGAAAAAGGCTTAGGTGGCAAATGGTAAAACCAAGTTTGGGCCTTGCTGGAGGAGTTTTATTCAAAGCGAACTGTCAAGGGGGTCCAATAAATCACCCAACCGCGTAAGGAACGCAAAATCAAGGAACATAACACCGGTATGACGGAAACTAGGGCGGCAAGAGTGGAACAAGTCACCAGGCATAAGGCCGAGCCTTCCACCCTTTACCAAATATATAAGGTGCATTAATTAAACAGGAGATATTGTGATATCCCAAAATATCCATGTTCCGACGAGGAACAAACTTCATCTTCACCTGCAACTAGCAACACTATAAGAGGGACTGAGCAAAAGCGGTGACATAGCCAAACAACGGTTTGCTAGGACAGGGTGGTTAGAGGGTTGACATGGCAATAGGGAGGCATGATAAACAAAGATAGGTAGAGCTAACATAGTGAAAGAGCGAGCAACTAGCAAAGCAGAGATAGAAGTGATATCGAAGGTATGGTCATCTTGCCTGTAAAGTTCTCAGAGTTGTCGAAGGCTTGATCCTCGAAAGCGTTCTCAACAGGTTCCTCGTTCACGTACTCGCCTCTCGGCTCTGCCCAAAGCAAGAACACAAGCAAAGGAACCACAACCAAACATGGAGCAATGCACAAGCAACATGATGCAAAACATGTCATGATATGCGAGACGTGATATACAATGGCATAAACAGCACCAGGAAGCAATGTTCAGAGCAAGTTATCAACATGCTACAGGAACTTATAATAGCAAAAGAAGGCATGGCATGATTCTACTCAAAGCATAGAACAAAAGTACCTTACTGACCATAAGCCAAAAAGGACCAGAGAATATGATGGCACCCATGTAAACATAGCAAGTTTCGTTAACAGATTCAGCAAACTGGGCATGACATTGACAGAATTACGAAGGCACCTTCGTGAGCTCGATGCACTCACTACAGAGCACCTCATGATAAACTAAGCATACATCCATCAAGAAGACATGGCATAGAAGCTATACATGGCAAGAACAACATCATAGCATACACGGATCAACTACAACAACCTTGGCAAAATTGAATAACATGCAAACAATCTGCCAGGAAACATTTTGTAGCAAAAGTAGAGCACGAAAATGACATGCTAGACTACTCCATAATTTCAAACAGGGGCATTAATGCATATAGCATAACCATATGTTCAAAACATCCTTACTGAAGTATCTCTAAATATGCATGTATCTCTCTGTAGCACCAAGTTTACATGGCATAAAAATAACAGCAGAACAGGGACTAAAATGAGCAATATCACGAAGCCTAGTTTGCATGCTTGTGCTAGTCACCACATTGATCACCAAATACATGGTAAGCACCTCTGTACAGAAGACATGGCATAGTTCAAAACATATGTAGGGCTCAAGTTCATAAGATGCACACATTAATAATGGCAAAAATGAAAAAAGTGCATGTTCTGTTAAGAAACAGAAACTAACATTATATAGCCCTCTTCCAACAGCATTTCGGGCATCCAGATGAGCTCAAATTAAAATGATGCAATGAGATGAAATGATGAACTCTTCGAGATGAACAATTCAGTATGCTACAGGCCCAAAACGGAGCCACGGGTGCAAAGATGTGGTGCGATGAACATGCAACAAAATAATGACAGATAAGGACTTGGGGGATTTCGGGGAAGAGGTCAACCGAGGTGGATCTGGATCTGGATCCAGATCGGGGTCGCCGGAGTTCGTCGCCGGAGGTGAGGGAGGAGGCCGGAGGAGCTTGGGCCGGAGTAGGAGGGTCGGGGCGGCGCGGCTCCGGCCGGGCAGCGCGCGGAGGCCGGCGGCGGCGGCGGAGATGGGCGGCAGCGGCGCGGGCGATGGGCCGCGGCGGCCTCCCGCGGGCCTGGTGGGCCGGCGGCGGCGGCGGGCCGAAGCGCCACGTGGCAGGATCCGATTTGCTGGGGGCGCGGCGGCGGACGCGTCCGGCTCCGTCCGGACGTGTCCGGCGGCGCGGAGTGGAGCGGGCTAGGGTTAGGGTGGAAATGACCCGGGATTTCGGGGGAGGGGGTGTTTTTATAGGTAGAAGGAGCTAGGAGTGTCCAAATGAGGTGTAGTTTTCGCCCACACGATCGTGATCCGACGACGGAGAGCATGGAAGTGACTTAGATGGGTTATTCGGCTGTTTTGGAAGGGTGTTGGGCTGCAACTCAAAGAGGCCTTTGCGGTTATGCGGTTAACCATTGGAGTACCAAACGAGCTCCAAATGACTCGAAACTTGACAGGTGGTCTACCGGTGGTGTACCAAGGCCACTTGGCAAGCCTCGTCCCATTCCGAGAACGTTTTAACACCCGCACACGAAAAGAGACAAGAGGGGTGCGCCGGTGCACGTGGGAGTGTCGGAATGCAAAACGGACAACGGGAAAAATGCTCGGATGCATGAGACGAACACGTATGCAAATGAGATGCACATGATGACATGATATGAGATGCATGACATGAACAAAATGCAAAACGAAAAACAAAACCCTACCACGGAGGGAATATCATAGCACGTAGCCGAAAATGGCAAGAGTTGGAGTTACAAATATGGAAAGCTACATCCGGGGTGTTACAACACATCATAGCTATGAATATGTCACGTCGTCCTGTTTTTCTTACATATTCCATCCTCATACGGTTGTATTACATCAAAGTATTGCTTGTCTGTATCATGCATCAATGAGTTCTGAAGAGCGATTTTATTCTTTTGTGTTATGGGTACGGCTTGACATGGCAAATTCAAAAAAGAGCAAGGAAAATAATATAGTAGGGAGTGGTGTTACTCGTCGGGTGAAACGGAAAAGGATTTGCCGTCGAGATTCTACTGGTACTTATAGTGCAGTAGAAGGTCCAACTCCACCGGCTAAATCTACAAACATAGTATCACCTGCTCCACCAGCTGCAGCATCCGCTTCAACTGTACCAGCATCTCAACGAGTTACTCGTTCGTTTGCTCTGGAACTGGCCAGTTCCCAAGATGCCTTCATACCTAACACTACTTCCAAAGCACTGCTGACACAACAGGACTTGACAAGATCAGATGAACCTCATGAGCATCAACACCAAGACGGTACCTGGCTGAGTCAAGTTACAGTTGCATGCTCCTTTATATGTACTCTCACAGTTTGATGTACACTAACACTTTCCATATTTGTTGTTGAACTAGCACCATGGTGCAAGCGGAAATAGACATCAAGGATAATGCTTGATAGATTAACAAAATCTAAAGGAGGAAGAATGGAGATCCATTTTGAGGCAGGTTTAAAAAGGCCACGTGATGCTACAGAGTCAGCCAAGTTAGTATCACAGGCAGCCGTTGCCGTTAGGTGTCATGCACGTATCCTCCCAACGTGGATCCAGTACAAGAATGAGAAAGACAATACTCAGTTTAACACCTTCCTTGACCATTTATCCGTAAGTATTGTTATTCATCGCAATTAGTAATATTGTCTTGCTCTGTCCCATACTTTCTAGCTTCCTCCTAATAAGACTCACATTCTTTTTTCAACAGACGAGGTTCAAGTTGGATTCGAAAGATGATGCAACTAAACAAGCATGCACTCATGTTTTTCAGTCTGCTCTACGACAGTATCGGTACCACCTTAGAAAATCTTACTTTGAAGGCAAGGCTAACAATGAAATCACCCAAACATCTCCAGTGGAATATATTACATATGAAGACTGGACAACCCTCGTTAAACACTCGTCTGATCCAAAGTATCAGGTAGGCTATATGTATTTGATCACACCAAATATTGAAATTGTATTTATGTATGTTCCTTACAAGTGTATCTTCTTCTAGGATAACTGTTTGAAGAACAAGACCAACCGTTCTAAAGTGAAATTCCAACAGACAATAGGATCTCGTAGCTATATTGCACACTGTGGGGCTCTTGTAAATAGCTGCTACTTCCTTCTTTTTTCTGTGCCATATTATTGTATCTATATTGACTTGTTTCAAATGCAGAGGAAAGCCCGTGCGGACCAAAAAGAACCTGAACCGAATGCATTGCACATCTTCAAGGATTGCCAGACCAGCAAGATGAAGGGCATGAGCACACCAGTTCAAGCGCTATTGTAAGTCCTTACTCCTCCTGCCTTTGAACTGATTGGTACTGTGATGTGTTCATTTAACTATTTGGTTTGCAGCCAATGTTAGTTACTCTGTTCACTTTTATACACAGTTGTCTTAACATATCATTTCACCTTACATGGTTTAAAAGAGATCAAGGATATTCTTTTGGTCTTGATATGTAATCTAGTTGTTATGTTCACGTGCGCACACAATGATAAAATAGCATGTTTGTTTTATATCAGTTTGCCCATGATATGAATGATGTCATACTATGTTCATCCTACTTTAAACCATGTCTCTTTATCCTTAGATGTCAACGAATGTGAAGAAATAGACAATACAATAGGCATGCTACATGGACATATGTTTCGAACGTGATTTTATTATGTAGTTGGCACTACAATACATGCTAATGTATTACAGTAGTTCACCAAAATAGGTTATGTATAAACGTGTAACCTACTTTGTTTTTTTTCTCATTAGTAACTTATCTGGTACACTAATCTACAAGTTTAAACTTTCAGGAAGCTATGGAACAAATGATTGAGCAGCCACAACCACCTGAAGGTGACGAGGCTACCACAGGCACAATGTCACCTCTTGCTGCAGTGCGTCAGTATCTCTCCACTAACAGTGCAAAAAGCACCTTCCTGCGTAATTCTGGGTTGGTTGTCAAGGTAACCTCGTCGAAATCGCCTACTGAACAAAATCTTCCGTCTAGACACAATGATATATTTGTGCTCCAGACACAAGTCCAATCCCTAATGGACGTCATTTCAGAAACAAGAATAGTGGTTGAAAAATGTCGTCAAGATATCAATGGTTTTGAAACCAGACTATCAGACATTCGCTTTGTTGTTCAAGAGCAATGGCGGAAAAAAGGTGAAGATCGTGCTGCTCCATCAGATTCTACACCCTGAAACATTAGCACTCTGGTCAAATGATATGTGCTTCTATACATCTGATGGTGCTTTTATCTGCAAGGACTGTAAATTTATGCCAACAGGCCTTTTGTTGTATGGTTGGAATTTATTTTCTTGTGATACAACATTCATGATGCTGCCAAAGGCTGCAGTAATTATGATGCTATTTTTGTATAGTGTAGGTTTATCTTAGTAATGTACTCGGCCGAAAGCTTCGTAGGAGCCCAACATGCCAACATTCGTCGGGCCCATTCCAATTGGGCTAAAAACGGTTATGGGCCGAAATTTGCATGTAGCGCACTAAAAATATCTGGGCCTAAATCAGCATAAACTTTCATATTTTTCTAGTAGGCTTGTGCCCATAGTGGGACTTTAACAGACCTAAACAAAATTTGGGCCCTCAGTAAGAATAGGCCGTTTACAGGTGTAAATATCTCGAGCCCATAAAAAACATGGGCCTTTAATAGGCCGAAAGTGAGATTGGGCCCTGATTGTGCCAAATAACCCACTGGTCTTAGCAGGCCAAAATGGTGGCCCATTTACGATGTGGATCTTTCACAGGCCAAAATTCGGACGGGTCGTAAATGCGCCGACCTAATACACAGGCCTTTAACAGGCCGAAAGTTTGGTCGGGCTAGATTAACATCATTTTTATATGGGTCGTTAATGGGCCCGATGTGACGTTGGGCCACATATGGCCCATGGATCTTGTCCGACGTTAATAGGCGAAAATCACAATAGGCTGAAAGTGGCCCAAATCTATAGTGGGCCTCTAACAAGCCGAATGTCAGACATGGCCGAATATGACCCAAATCCTTCACGGTCGTTTATGGGCCGAAAGTTTCAATGGCCTGTAAATGGGCCCAAATGAAGCAGGATCTTTAACAGGCTGGAAATACGTCGGGCCGTAATTCGGCCCAAATACTTAGCAGACTATTAACAGGCCAGAAGTGACCATGGGCCGCGATGATGGCTAGTTTAGGATAGGCCGTTGATGGGCCGATTTGACACTAGCCGTACGGGCCTTAACTGAGAATGTTGGGCCTTTAGCTGGGTCGGCCCATTATTGTCTGCAAAATCTTGTGGGCCTTTAGCTGGACCGGCCCATTGTGGTCCGCTAAATCTTGTGGGCCTTTAGCTGGGTCAGCCCATTATGGTCTGCAAAATCTTGTGGGCCTTTAGCTAGGCCGGCCAATTATGGTCCGCTAAATCTCATGGGCCTTTAGTTGGGCCGGCCCATTTAAACTTTATGGGCCACTATTGGGCCCGTCCACGTGTCAACATATCATAGGCCCATCTCGACCGTTGGATGAGTGACACGTGTGCCAACGAGGAGCTGACGCGTGGTTCTGTCGGACAATGACAATTTTACACGTGGAAAATCGGCATTGGTCATGGCTGTTAGCGGGTTATCAGATCCAAAACCGGCCCCGAAAACTTAACGGCTCTTAACAGCGTCCCGTTACGGTGGATGCCACCTGTCGGTCACCCTTGACGAAAGCACTTCTATGACACACGATTTATCATCTTGGAAGTGGACACTTCCGTGATGATAATTTTGGTAATGTGATGGAACACTTCTACGACAGCACAGGTATGACTATCTTGATTCTGTCATAAAATCGTCATGGATGTACATGCATGACAAAAAAATGCGACCTACTGTGACAAACACGTATCATCGCGGAAGTGTATTTTTTTGTAGTGTTGGTGAAGCTCTTATATATTGGGCATCAAGATCTATATAGATAGATCAAGACGCTTGATAGGACTTTCACAAAGCACATACCTTGGTAAAGTTTTGAAGAAGTTCAAAATGGATCAGTCAAAGAAAGGGTTCTTGCCTGTGTTACAAGGTGTAAAGTTGAGTCAGACTCAATGCCCGACCACTGCAGAAGATAGAGAGAAAATGAAAGCCATTCCCTATGCCTTAGCCATAGGTTCTATCATGTATGCTCTACTCTGTACCAGACCTGATGTGTGCCTTGCTATAAGTTTAGCTGGGAGGTACCAAAGTAATCCAGGAGTGGATCACTGGACAGTAGTCAAGAACATCCTGAAGTGCCTAAAAAGGACTAAGGATATGTTTCTCATTTATGGAGGTGACAAAGAGCTTGTCATAAATGGTTGCGTCAATGCTAGCTTTGACACTGATCCGGATGACTCTAAGTCAAAATCCAGATACGTATTTTTATTGAATGGGGGAGCTTTCAGTTGGTGTAGTTCCAAGCAGAGCGTCATGGCAGGATCTACGTGTGAAGCGGAGTACATAGCTGCTTTGGAACCATCAAATGAATGAGTCTGGATGAAGGAGTTCATATCCGATCTAGGTGTAATACCTAGTGCATCGGGTCCAATGAAAATCTTTTGTGACAATACTGGAGCAATTGCCTTGGCAAAGGAATCCAGATTTCACAAAAAGACCAAACAAATTAAGAGACGCTTCAACTCCATCCGAGATTTGGTCAAGGAGGGAGACATAGAGATTTTCAAAATACATAAAGATCTGAATGTTACAGACCCATTGACTAAGCCTCTTGCACGAGCAAAACATGATAAGCACCAAGACTCCATGGGTGTTAGATTCATTACAATGTAATATAGATTATTGACTCTAGTGCAAGTGGCAGATTGAAGGAAATATGCCCTAGAGGCAATAATAAAGTTGTTATTTTATATTTCCTTATTTATGATAAATATTTATTATTCATGCTAGAATTGTATTAACTGGAAACAATACATGTGTGAATACATAGACAAAACAAAGTGTCCCTAGTATGCCTCTGCTAGACTAGCTCATTGATCAAAGATGCTTAAGTTTCCTAGCCATGGACATGAGTTGTCATTTGATAACAAGATCACATCATTAGTGGAATGATGTGATGGACAAGACCCATCTGTTAGCTTAGCATAATGATTGTTCAATTTTACTGGTACTGCTTTCTTCGTGTCAAATATATATTCCTCCGACGATGAGATTATGCAACTCCTGGACACCGAAGGAATGCCTTGTGTCCTATCAAACTTCGCAACATAACTGGATGATTATAAAGATGCTCTATAGGTATCTCCGAAGGTGTTTGGTGGGTTAGCATAGATCGAGATTAGGATTTGTCACTTCGAGTATCGGAGAGGTATCTCTGGGCCCTCTCGGTAATCCACATCATATGAAGCCTTGCAAGCAATGTGACTAATGAGTTAGTTGCAGGATGATGCACTATGGAACGAGTAAAGAGACTTGCCAGTAACGAGATTGAACTAGGTATGAAGATACCAACGATCGAATCTCGGGCAAGTACCATATCGATGACAAAGGGAATAACTATGTTGACATTGCGGTTCAACCGATAAAGATCTTCGTAGAATATGTGGGAACCAATATGAGCATCCAGGTTCCGCTATTGGTTATTGACCGGAGAGGTGTCTCGGTCATGTCTACATAGTTCTCGAACCCGTAGGGTCCGCATGCTTAACATTCGATGACGATAGGTATTATATGAGTTATGCGTTTTGGTGACCCAAGGTTGTTCGGAGTCCAAGATGAGATCATGAACATGACGAGGAGTCTCGGAATGGTCCAGAGGTAAAGATTGATATATTGGAAGGTTATATTCGGACACCAGAATGGTTTCGGAAAGGTTATGATATTTTTCGGAGTACCTGTCGGCGTTCTAGGAACGGGGGTCCCCAGACTTGCCTGCCTGCGGCCTGCGGCGTGGCACAAATGGGGGCCCAGCGCAGCCCATCTTCATCAACACAAGCTCAAGACCCTCGCGAGGGGCCAAGCCTCGCGGGGCGGACGACAAGGGGCTTCCTCAGGCATGGCCTCATCAGGCTGGCTCGCGAGGAGGCGGAGAGTTCAAGGCAGGGTACCTCACGAGGTGCCCATGACGCAAGCCATGACGACCAAGGGCGCCAGTCGGGCGCCAGCCGGTGCAGTGTCCTCCTTTCCTCTTTGGTGCAAAGGGAGCAAGCGCAGGCGAGAGCATCAAGCAAAGGCATCCATTTCGGTGCAACGAGACCAAGACCAGTCCAACGGCAGGAAGGAGGTCACCGTGGAGCCCAAGCCGGCGTCACCACCAGAGCCTTTGACAGGCGAGGAGCAGCTTTAGTCAGGATAAGTGTACTCGTTGTTCCCCTTCAAAATGGTCAATTGTTGGCGCCCTTCCCGCTCAATATTTGGGAAGAGGCCCAGGGCCTTTGCCTATAAATAGGACTAGCCACCCCTATGGTGGAGGCATCGAGATCCCCACCGAGAAACTAGTAGATAGAGCGACTGGACTTCTCCTAGCAGTTCATCGCACCAGCCAAGAACAGACCGTCGCGAGGCTGTTCCTCCTTGTATTGTTCATCATCAGCCCAAGAGGCAATCCACCACACCACACACTAGAGTAGGGTATTACACCACAATGGTGGCCTGAACCAGTATAAACCTTGTGTCTCTTGCGTTGATCTTTGGTAGTTTAGACCCTAGCGATTCGGTGAGGAACAGGTAGGTAGAGAGCAAAATCTCCGCGCGCACCCCAGTATTCGAACCTCAAGGGTCTGCCGGAACCCGAAATCCAACATTTGGCACACCAGATAGGGGTGCACCGGAATTCATCTTCCGTCGCCCTGTCCTTCTCTGACCGTCGCATCCATGTCTGACGCTCGTCGGGCCGCTCTCGCCACTCGAGTCGCCCAGATAGCTCCCATCGGCGGACGCCCTCGCCGTTCCCCGTCGCCTGCCGTCAACACCACCACCGGCTCGGCGGGGAACGGGCAGCGGGAATCGCCCCTGCGTCCCTTCGTGGCCTCTTGGGAAAAGCCGCACGACCTCTTCCTCGCCCACCATGCCGCGCCGGCCTCCCCGATCGTCGCGGCCCTCCTGGGCGGCTCGCAGGCGCCTCCTTTCAGTCACCATGTCAAGCCGTTCATCCGCCAAATCGGCACCACCTCCACGCGGCAGGGGGCTCCCCGGGACCGGTCGGAGCTGCAGGCCCAGCTAGCCTTCAGCTCGGAGGACCACCACACCAACTCGGCCTGCTCGGGTGCGCTCCCCATGCTGTGCACCCCCACCATCTGCCAAGTGGCTGTCACCAGGACCCTCATCGACGGTGGCGCAGGCCTCAACGTGCTCTCAGTCGAGACCTTCAACCTCCTCCGCATACCCCGGGAGTGGCTGCAGCCCAGCCAGCCCTTCATGGGCGTCGGGGGCGGGTCTTCCAACTCCTTGGGACAGATCCGGCTCCCAGTAACTTTCGGCACCTACGACAACTTCTGCACGGAGCTGGTCGATTTCGACATCGCCCCCATCGGCCTCCCCTACAACGCCATCCTCGGCTACCCAGCACTGGCCCGATTCATGGCCGCGACTCACCCGGCGAACAACCTTATGAAGATGCCCGGAAGTAGCGGAGTCCTCACCATGCCTGGGGACGCCAGGGATGCGCTGCAAGCGCTCAAGCTCGCCTTCAAGACGGTGGCGTCGGCACAGCCCGTTGATGCGGGGGGGCCTGAGCCCAAGGGGGCTGCGCCAGCCAAGAAGAAACAGTTGTTCACCCAAGACAAGGCGGAGACCAAGCAGATACCCGTCGACGAGGACGGGTCCACCAACGCCACTTTCACCATAGGCGCCCACCTTGGGTCCGAGCAGGAGGAAGCCCTGGTCAAGTTCCTACGTGCAAACAAGAAGGTGTTCGCTTGGGAGCCCGATAAGTTGGTAGGGATCCCACGGGGCGTGATCGAGCAACACCTCAACGTGTGCCCCAACGTGCGCCCCGTGAAGCAGAAAGCAAGGAGGCAGTCCGCTGAAAAGCAGGCCTTCATCGTCTAGGAGACTCGCAAGCTAGAGGCCGCGGGGGTCATTCGCGAGGTCCGATATCCAGATTGGTTGGCCAACCCTGTAGTTGCGCCAAAGAAGGGGGGGAAGGAACGCATGTGTGTCGACTTCACCAACCTCAACAAAGAATGCCCGCAAGATCCGTTCCCGCTCCCGCGTATTGATCAGATCGTCGATTCCACCGCTGAGTGTGACCTGCTATGCTTCTTGGATGCCTTCTTCGGGTATCACCAGATCAAGATGGCGGTGGAAGACGTGGAGAAGACGGCCTTCCTGACCCCGTGTGGGGTGTACTGCTACACATGCATGCCCTTCGGACTGCGCAACGCAGGGGCGACCTTTCAGCGGCTCATGCACATCACCCTGGGCCCGCAACTCGGGAAGAATGTGGAAGCTTACGTCGACGACATTGTAGTGAAGTCTCGCGAGGCCAAGACCCTGATACAAGACCTGGAGGAAACCTTTGCAAACCTCAACGCAGTGAGTCTGCGGCTCAACCCAAAGAAGTGTGTGTTTAGAGTCCCCTCGGGCAAGCTCTTGGGCTTCCTCGTATCCCACCGAGGCATTGAGGCCAACCCGGAGAAGGTCAAGGCGGTCGAGGACATGAGCCCGCCAAAGACCCTCAGAGAGATGCAGAAGCTCACTGGGCGCGTGACTGCGCTGGGACGCTTCATATCCAGGTTAGGAGAGCGAGCGCTGCCTTTCTTCCAGCTGATGAAAAAAAGGGGCCCTTTGAATGGACTGAAGAGGCCGACAAGGCGTTTCAAGATCTCAAGAGATACCTAACTAGCCCTCCGGTGATGGTGGCCCCGCGCCCTCAAGAGCCCTTGGTACTCTACCTTGCCGCTACTCCTTACTCCGCCAGCGCGTCTCTGGTGGCGGTTAGGGAGGAGCGTCAGACTAAGGCCACAGCAGCTGCCCATGCCAAGGCAAAGTAGGACCAAAAAGGACTTGCAAGGATCACTACCACGACTGAGGAGGGTCAGCCAACGCAGGGGAATGCACCAGGAGCGGGAGAGGCCCTTCCCCCAGGCGACCAGCCTCTAGAGGCCCCAATGCCTCAGCAGGCGCCGTGGCCTTCGGAAGGCGCCCCCAGCACCGACGCTCCAAGCCTCGTTGAGCACCCGGTGTACTTCGTCAGCACGGTGTTGCGGGACGCGAGGGCACGATACCCCATGCCACAGAAGCTCCTCCTCACGCTGCTGGTGGCTTCGCGCAAGCCGCGGCACTACTTCCAGGGTCACCCGATCAAGGTTGTCTCAGCATACCCCTTCGAAAGGGTGCTCAGGAGCCCTAACTCGGCCGGAAGGGTCGCCGAGTGGAACATTGAATTGCAAGTGTTCAGCTCGAGTTCAGCACGACCAGGGTCATCAAGGGTGCCACGCTAGCAGATTTCGTGGCTGAATGGATGGAAGCACCGGACCTCAAGACCGACGAGGATCGATCCCTCTCCCCTGGGAGCGAGGCGCCAGAAGGCTGGGTCATGTACTTCGACGGGGTGTTCTCCAGGCATGGCGCTGGGGCTGGGGCAGTGCTCATATCTCCTGCTCAGGACAAGCTGTACTACGCTGTACAGCTCTGCTTCCAGCAGGGGGAAGAGGTCTCCAACAATATAGCGGAATACGAGGGACTGATAGCGGGGTTGAAGGCCGCCGCAGCCTTGGGGGTGAAGCGCCTTACCATCAAGGGAGATTCGCAGCTCCTCGTCAACTTCTCCAACAAGGTATACGAGCCTCGAGATGAGCACATGGAAGCCTATCTTGCGGAGGTCCGCAGGATGGAAAAGAAGTTCTAGGGGTTGGAGCTGCAGCACGTGCCCCGTGGCACTAACCAAGAGGCCGACGTCATCGCCAAACGAGCATCCAGGCGGCTGCCTCAGGAACCTGGCGTCTTCGAGGAGCAGCTCTTCAAGCCCTCGGCCATGCCATCGCTATCAAACACGGCGCAGCCTCGGGAGGAGCTCCCCCAGCCACCTGCCTCAGGAGCCCCGGCCTGCGGCCCAGCCTCAGGAGCGCGCCTACTCCTGGCAATGGAGCCTCAGGATGGGTGCTGGATCACAGAGCTCCGGAGTTACTTAAGGCAAGGGAACCTGTCGGAGAAGGAAGAAGAAGCGGAGCGTGTGGCGCGGCAAGCCACATCATACTACATCAGAGATGGGGAACTCTACCGGAAGCGACCAAATGGTGTGTCCCTATGCTGCATCTCCAGGGAGCAAGGGAAAGAGCTGCTGGCGGACATACACGATGGAGACTGTGGGCACCATTCGTCATCGCGAACCCTCATGGGAAAGGCATTCCGCAGCGGCTTCTATTGGCCTACTGCGCTCAGTGATGCCGCCGAACTGGTAATGGCTTGCGAAGCCTGTCAGTTCCATGCAAAACAGATCCATCTACCGGCGGGGGGTCTGCAGACCATACCCCTCACGTGGCCGTTTGCAATCTGGGGGCTTGATATTCTGGGCCCATTTCCTCTAGCGCCAGGGGTCTATCGCTACCTCTACGTCGCCGTGGAAAAGTTCACCAAGTGGGCCGAAGTGGAAGCCGTCCGCACCATCCCCGCGGGTTCAGCGGTCAAGTTCATCAAGGGCATCGTGAGCCGGTTCGGGGTGCCGAACCGCATCATCACCGAGAACGGTTCGCAGTTCACCAGTAACCTCTTCAAAACGTACTGTGCTAACCTTGGAACGCAGATATGCTACGCTTCAGTGGCGCACCCCCGAAGCAATGCCCAGGCCGAGCGGGCCAACGCGGAGGTCCTGAGGGGCCTCAAGACCAGAACATTCAAGAAGAAGCTGGAAGCCTGTGGCAGAGGCTGGCACGACGAGCTTCAGTCTGTGTTGTGGTCGATCTGCATGACCGCAACCAAGCCGACTGGGGAGACCCCGTTCTTCTTGGTCTATGAGCCGAGGCGGTCCCCCCTCACAAGGTCAGGCGTCATTCTGCACGGGTCCTGGCGTTCGACGAAGTGCAGCAGGACGCCATGCGGGGCTTGGACCTCATGCTGGGGGAGGAGCATCGCCGAGAAGCCGCACTACGAGCGACGAGATATCAGCAAGCGCTGCGGTGATACCACTGCCGCAACATCCGCCCCAGGACTCTCGAGGTAGGGGACCTCGTGCTCAGGCGGGTTCTCTCCAGGGAGGGGCTGCATAAGCTCTCTCCCATGTGGGAGGGCCCGTTCAAGGTTGTTCATGTTTCCAGGCCTGGCTCCGCACGTTTGGAGACTCGGGAGGGGGTGCCAGTCCAGAATGCATGGAACATCCAGCACCTCCGGAGGTTTTACCCCTAGGAAAGGCCCAGAGCCTGTGAAGAAGGCAAATGCCTGTGAAGATCATCTTTTTGGAAAAGGCCCAGAGTCTGTGAAGAAGGCAAATGCCTGTGAAGATCATCTTTTTGGAAAAGGCCTAGAGCCTGTGAAGAAGGCAAATGCCTGTGAAGATCATCTTTTTGGAAAAGGCCCAGAGCCTGTGAAGAAGGCGAATACCTGTGTAGATCATCTTTTTGGAAAAGGCCCAGAGCCTGTGAAGAAGGCGAATGCCTGTGAAGATCATCTTTTTGGAAAAGGCCCAGAGCCTGTGAAGAAGGCGAACACCTGTGAAGATCACCTTTCTGGAAAAGCCTCTGAGCCTGTGAAGAAGGCGAACACCTGTGAAGCTGTCGCGTTTTGGAAAAGGCCCGGAGCCTGTGAAGATGGCCAATGCCCGTGAAGCTTGCTTCCTCGAAGAAAGGCCCGGAGCCTGTGAAGAAGGCCAACGCCTGTGAAGCTCACCGCCCGTGACACTCTCACATAATAATGAGTGGGGTTGTACACGCCCCGGAGTCTCAGGAGCGCCGACCTAAGGCCCTGGGGCTCCCTCCCACGCCCAGTGGTAGCACTTAGCTCCGCGCTGGTGAGAAGACGTCGAAGACTAGACTAGGTGCCGGACGCAGCTTTTTCATTTGCTTTCTGCAGTTGGCAAGTTCATTCTTATTTGGAGTTTTATCGAAACTATCGCCGCCTTTCGACTTGTGGTTCTTCGACTTTTTCGCTCTTCTGCCTCGATTTCTCTTGCACAAGAGCTCGCAAGGTGTAACCCCGGGGGGGCCTCGTGAGTGTTTCCGTCCCGATCGCTCAAGGTCTCACGGCCCGGGTCTATTACAAGAGCGCCCCTCCAGTCCATGCCTCACGGGCACAATAACTCGAATACGGGGCCTGGGTCGATCGCCCCACGGCAGAGGCCGGGGATTACCTACGCGCGGGCACGTGACAGAAAGGAATAATACCAAAACAGCAGAAACAGTACGATAATTAACGACAATAACCCAAACATGCCCCCGCGGGGCCCCATACTACTGTCTTCTTTTTTCGCGGGAGAAAAGAAAGAAAAGAACCAAGCAGGCGAAGCTTGCCCCACGCTGGCCCTCAGGGAAGACTCGAGACGCCTCTGGAGCTCAGGCGGACTCCCTCTCGCGCTTCACCGGGGTGCAACGGCGGGCAGACCCGCTGCCGCCCTCCAAGCGGGCACGACGGCGTGGGGGCTGGCCGCGGCCGCTGCTAGAAGAGTCGCTACCCGAAGAGGAGCTGGTGAAGCTTGAGGAGTCTTGGGCGCCCCCAGCCGCTAGCGCGCTCTCTCCATCCTCGCCGGGGCTGGGTCCCCGGCCGCGGTCATCGTCTTTGGGGCAGCACCCTGCACGGCGACTGACGGTGTCTTGGACTAGGGGGTACTCACCATGTCGTCTCCCGATCAGTTGGATTGGGCCGAGGATCCCCATGGCCGTATACTCATGGTCCAGTCCGGACAGTTGCCGCATACAAGGAAGATTTCACAAGACTTGGCGATCAAGACAAGGACTCCTCCCCCACCGGCATATTCGGCTAGGACTCTTGTTATCCTAGGCCTCTGGTGCATTATATAAACCGAGGCCAGGCTAGTCGATAGATATACAACAACAATCATACCATAGGCTACCTTCTAGGGTTTAGCCTCCTTGATCTCGCGGTAGATCTACTCTTGTACTATCCATATCATCAATATTAATCAAGCAAAACGTAGGGTTTTACCTCCATCGAGAGGGCCCGAACCTGGGTAAGACATCGTGTCCCTTGCCTCCTATTACCATTGATCCTAAGACGCACAGTTCGGGACCCCCTACCCGAGATCCGCCGGTTTTGACACCGACATTGGTGCTTTCATTGAGAGTTCCGCTGTGTGATCGACAAAAGGATCGATGGCTCGCCTGCAGATCAACTGCGACTTCGGCACCTTCGTCACCAGCTCGAATGGTCACCTTGATTCGACCAAGAATTGCGCCCCGTGTTCGGATCACCATGTTCGGACGAGGGCCTTCATCAAACATCAACTCCGATCTCTATCAAGATCACGGAGGAATCATCCATGGAGCTCGGGGGCTCAACATCAACATTGCCCTCAAGCGACCGTGCTGTTTTTCTGGACAGCAAACTCGTATCTGCTGCCACCACCTCCTCGAGTATCACTTTGACGATCGCTTTGGTGGAATTGTGCGGAATTAATTCTACAACAACCCTGCAAAAATTTCGTCGAGTTCCGATGGAGGAATCTCCGGCAATCTCCGATATACCGGAGCCCTGTTGAATCTGGACGAGAATCCGGACGAGTTTAGGGCGTGGTATCCAGCGTCTAGCTCGGATGTCCTTTGGAGGATCCAACCGTTGATTTGCTGTGGAATTTCCTTATCTACCACCTTCCAAAAATTCAGCTCGATCCGACCGTCCAAACTCCGGGAAACTTCCGATTAGTGCATCACTTTTTGGATCTGTTTTCTACGCGAGAACGAATCCGACCCGAATTCATCTTCTTTATGAACGGGATCTCGGACATCCTTTTTGAAGGAAGTTTTCATATGGGGTGTTGTGTTTTATTCTCGAACACATCCCAGTAATATTAAAGTATTCTTGCAATACGAACTTCACCGTCGCGCCGGTGTCAAACCAGCCCGACAACATCACTCCACAGCGGTCGACCTGCGTTAGACACGTCGTCGCTTTGTTGAGCCGAGCTCAATGTCTTCGGATCATCATCTCGCCCAGCCGAACAATAGTTCGGCATCGCGAAGGATAAATCATCACCAAAATCGCCGCCCCATGGATTACACGGAGAGGGCACACCTGCATCACCGCACGGTCACTTCGTCAAGCCGGCATCGACCACGTCACGACCTGCATCGGCAGGGCCACACTGTTGCTTTTTCAAGCTGGTGTCCATCACGCCGACCTACTTCGACTCATCGGCTGACACCGAGGCTTCATCACGTTAGCTGGACCGGGGGCTTCATCATCTCTTCATCAACCTACTCAGGAGACTTCGGCGTCGCTGGCCGACCAGCTCCGTCACGTTAGGTGGACCGAGGACTTTGCCTCGGCGAGCCAACCTTTGCCAGCATCGCCATGTAGTTGCTTTATCGCCCATCAGGCGATAGGTGTGCGGATCGAGTCCCAATTTTGGGAATCACCTTCCTCCGGATTGCTACAACAAATAAACTAGGTGCTATTAATCCTATTATTTCTTTTTGCTTGTTTGGGTTAAATTTTTCCCAAGGAATTATTACTCTGGTTAGTCCAGCATATGTACACAGGTCTATCAAATGGTGGCCACATTATCGACGGTCGCATGATGGTTCGGTCAGTTTCCGTACACAGTTCGGCGAACGCCGCATCCGGAACTCGGACCGACCTATGAATCGAGGCTTTGCCACGCCTTTATTGCATTACGCTGACGACCTGCATCGACATCGACTTCGGCGCCACGCCATATTTCTTTTACTACTCACTTTGCATAAATTATTTATTATGCAACATTTTTTTAATTCCTATTATTACTATTATCCCCGGTCTGCACTATTTTTTGTGCACAGGAAAATGATCCAGCCGGACTATATCCTTTGACGTCACCTCGGCTGGACAGGGGGCTTCGTCAACACTTCATTACCCCATGCCAGGGACTTCGGCATCACTCTGCCGTCCTGCATTGACCGTTCTATGTCACCACTTCGGAGTGTCGAGCTCCTTGCTCCGCCACCTCGGGACCGGCTTGGGGGATGGAACCTTGTCACGCATCAAGCTCGGACCGCGTCGTCAATACCAAACATATTAACCAACTAAGTTGCCTTCATTCTCAAAGTTTTAAATTTCTAAATTGTGTTCGGTTCGACCAAGAATTATACTTTTTTGTAAAAAGTTGCTTGTAAAAATTTTCCTTGTCGAAACTTTGTTTGCACACACTTGACGCGCTACCCGCGCTCATTGTACCTGGGGGCTTCTTTAACAGAAGCTTATTAATTCGGGCTTTATGCCCAACACATGTGTCACACTTCCGCATGTACCTTTTATTCACCATTATATGCATCGATATGACTTAAGTTTTGCCAAACTGGGTTGCCTGGCTCCTGTGCTTACCCCTACGTTCCCGATTGTTTGGCTAGGTGGTAAAGGGAGCACCTCTGCGATTGTTACTGCCGGGTCAGCCGGATGTGTACCTCAGATTGGGTGAAGCCGAAAGCTAGCGTTCTTAAGGGAATACTCGGTCGGTGAACTAAAAGATGATTTATTACCTATTTATTTACCTGCCCCCAGATGTTTTTCTGCTCTTTTCGCAGTCCGGACATGCACTTTAGGGCATGCCTCCCAGGGGAAGGAACCCCTAACGGGACTATTCTCCCTGGAAGATGTTTCTTACTAACCATGTAATATAACATAACTAGTTGGGCACTTGTCTGATAAAGCACTAATGACCCCTACGCCTGGTCTCCACGCATGCCCCGGTTTTTATAACCGCGAGGGTATTCGGACACACTCCGGACTATTGGGTCCAGAGGTTGAAGCGAAAAGGTCCGCTACGACAAACGATCTACAATCCGGCTAGAAGGCATTCTACATGTCACCTTACATTATCAACTTTTACCCAAGTCACTTGGGGGCTCTTAAATTTATATGAGCCGTTTTATGATAAGTGTTTTTCTTCTTAGTCGTTGCAAAGTTTTTCTAATTATTTATCACTCCTTCGACACAAGTGTGCGGTCACTAGCCGGGGAGCCTAATTTCTCTCTCAAAGAAGCCGTAGGCTGACCCGCTTGAAGTTTTGAGATAGGATGTGTCATGTTAAAGCACGACAGAAGCACCTTTTTTTTCTAAAGTCCAATTTTCGGATTGGCACCGAACACTTGATCTAGTTCGGGCATTAACCTTTTGAATAAGTTTTTTGGCTTTTCGAGCCCATGGCACTTTTAAACTATTTCTGTGTTTTTAGCACAAGTCTCGCAGTGCAACGCCGGACACCTTTAGAGATTCGGAAAAAACATTCTCGGATATTGCTATATATGCATCGGTTTCGAATTGTGTCTTCGGTCAATAGTTGGGTTGCCCAGCTCCTGCGCTTGCCTCCTATGTTCCGCTTTGTTCGGCTAGGTGTGCAAAGGGAGAACCACTGCGATTGTGCTTCCAGCTCACATGGTTAAGCACCTAAGTGGAGAAAGCCGAAAACTGACTGTCACAATAAGCATAAACTGGTCGGCGATCCGATGACGGTGTTAAACGACGGGCCATTCGTAACATTGGCCGAAGTGTTTCCGGCTTGACCTCGACTGTCGCCGAACACTACCGGGGGCTATTAGCTGGCCTCCCAAACTAAATCCTCGATATTTTGCTCTTACATTGGAGTTGAGATTTCATGATCATGCTTAGCATGACAACCCAAAGAAAGGAACCGATAGGGGGACTATTTTCTTTGGAAGACATTTCTTCTGTTAAATAGTAATATAACATGTCTCTCCGCGTACCTTTGTTTATAAAACCGTATGGCCAGATTGCCTTGTTTGTCGTAAATCTTTGCCCTCATAAAGGCTTTATAAAGTAGAACAAACACTCCTCGGCTACCGGCCGAAGAGGTTGAAGCCCATGGTCGGTCAACAAAGTTTTGTACAATGCGGATCCGAGTATTAATGACGTAAAGTACTTGAATACATAGAGTCATTACACATAATTTGTGATTTTACTATGGATATCGATCCTTAATTCGGCCTCCCGTTCCCGCATTAAGGCTCGGGGGCTACTGGGCTTCGGGCTTATTATTTACAAATATTAAAGGGGCACATTGATCCCCTGATCTGGTGTTGCCACCCGACCAGTGTCTTGGGGGCTACTGCATTACCTGTTCTATGCAGAAAATTTTAAGTGCAATACAGTTTCCGAGGAGATTTTGATCCTCAGGTTGGTCGGCCGCACCCAACCTGAGTCTCGAGGACTGAGCACGCCGCGTTTTGTGTCCCGAAGTATTCTGCCGAGCTAGGACTTGATCCTTAGACCGATTTTGCAAATCAACATGAGTCTCAGCGGCTACGGGGATCAGCAGTCTTATGTCATCCTTCATGTGCATCTCGGGTTTTAGACCAATACCCACCTTGAGGGCTACTGGCACCAATCAAAAATATTGACAAAAATCGGCCCACATTCGGGGTGGTGCACCACCTCAGAAGCAGTCCGGCGTAAAGCTCGGGCGCTAGTGGCTGACTCCATAGAGGGCACTTCCGGTGTTAAGCTCGGCTAAACTCCTTCAAACTTCTTTGAACCAAGGTAATTTACGACACCTCGGATACAGTCCGGCGTTGGAGCTCGGATACATAGTCCGGCGTTGGAGCTCGGATACCGTCCGACGTTGGAGCTCGGATACATAGTCCGGCGTTAGAGCTGGGAAGCAGTTCGGCATTGGTGCTCGGCTGCAAAAGATACCTCGAACGCAGTCCGGCGTTGGAGCTCGGACGCAAGAGGACGTTGCCGCCCGGGAACAACCTCAAACCCGAGGCATGGCATTAAAATAACAAGGCATTGATAAAGGCCGTAAACTTAAAGGGGCTCCTCGAATACCCGATGTATAAACTTGTCGAATGCATTTCGGCGATCCTCAAGATCGAAGATGAGAAGATTTGTGGAACCAGTTTTCAAGACCGACGACCGAAGATGAAGAACAGTTCAGAAGAATCGAGGAGCGTCCCCAACTTGAAGACCGGTTCAGGGGGCTACTGACGGTGTCCTGGACTAGGGGGTACTCACCACGTCGTCTCCCGATCAGTTGGATTGGGCCGAGGATCCCCATGGCCGTATACTCACGGGCCAGTCCGGACAGTTGCCGCATACAAGGAAGATTTCAGAAGACTTGGCGATCAAGACAAGGACTCCTCCCCCACCGGCATATTCGGCTAGGACTCTTGTTATCCTAGGCCTCTGGTGCATTATATAAACCGAGGCCAGGCTAGTCGATAGATATACAACAACAATCATACCATAGGCTAGCTTCTAGGATTTAGCCTCCTTGATCTCGCGGTAGATCTACTCTTGTACTACCCATATCATCAGTATTAATCAAGCAGGACGTAGGGTTTTACCTCCATCGAGAGGGCCCGAACCTGGGTAAAACATCGTGTCCCTTGCCTCCTGTTACCATTGATCCTAAGACGCACAGTTCGGGACCCCCTACCCGAGATCCGCCGGTTTTGACACCGACAGCGACCATCTTCCCCAAACACCCTCACATAGAGGCTGGTGTCGCCGTGAAACTTGAAGTGTAGAGTGCACCGGCGGATCAGGCCACGCGTGCGGGCAAACGGCTGCCAACCGCGGGTCAAGGCCAGGCTCCCGGCGGCGGAGACCTCCAGCGAAGCCCACGAGGCCTGGCTGCAGCAGCCATCTGCCTGCAGCCAGAGGCCGCCCAAAGCGCCGGCTGGGAGGTCACCAAGGAGGAAGCGAGGGAGCTGAAGCCGGGCACTGGTTGGCTCCGCCGCCCACACAATGAACTCCGGTAGCACCTCTGCAGTATGGAAGCGCGGCCTCGGGGGTCGCGCGGCCGGGGAACGCCCCCCGACCATGGCTAGCCGCACATCGCCGCGCAGAGAGCCATCTCCACGACCGCGGGAGGCCACCGCGGAGGCCACACGATGCTTGCGAGGGCGGCCCCGACCGCGCTTGGGCGGGGGAGAGGTAGACTCGACCTGGCGAGCCTTCCCTTTCTCTGCGGCCGAGAACTTCCTTGGCGGAGCCATGAAGGAGAAGCGAGAGGGAATAGACAGAAAGGGCGCACGCCGTTCCGTACTTAAGGCCAGGGGAGGCCAACCGTCGACCGCCATGATTACAGGTAATCATGACCCGCTTTTCATGCAGGGACTTGTCGAATCCGTGCAGTTGTCGAGGCGTCGTGGGGAAGCGGGAACACCCACGTCCAATCAATCGCCACGCGGCGCCCAAGGCCGCAGGCTGTTAGGGCCCTCGACACTTCGCACTTGCCCTTTTGCCTCTCTACACGGCCAAGTCCGGGCGCGCCATGGGCCCGGGGGCTACTGTCGGCGTTCTGGGAATGGGGGTCCCCAGACTTGCCTGCCTACGGCCTGCGGCGTGGCACAAAAGGGGGCCCAGCGCAGCCCATCTTCATTAACACAAGCTCAAGACCCTCGCAAGGGGCCAAGCCTCGCGGGGCCGACGACAAGGGGCTTCCTCAGGCACGGCCTCATCAGGCTGGCTCGCGAGGAGGCGGAGAGTTCAAGGCAGGGTACCTCACGAGGTGTCCATGATGCAAGCCATGACGACCAAGGGCGCCAGTCGGGCGCCAGCCAGCGCAGTGTCCTCCTTTCCTCTTTGGTGCAAAGGGAGCAAGCGCAGGCAAGAGCATCAAGCAAAGGCATCCATTTCGGTGCAACGAGACCAAGACCAGTCCAACGGCAGGATGGAGGTCACCGTGGAGCCCAAGCCGGCGTCACCACCAGAGCCTTTGACAGGCGAGGACCAAATTTAGTCAGGATAAGTGTACTCGTTGTTCCCCTCAAAAATGGCCAATTGTTGGCGCCCTTCCCGCTCAATATTTGGGAAGAGGCCCAGGGCCTTTGCCTTTAAATATGACTAGCCACCCCTAGGGTGGAGGCATCGAGATCCCCACCGAGAAACTAGTAGATAGAGTGACTGGACTTCTCCTAGCAGTTCATCGCACCAGCCAAGAACAGACCCTTGCGAGGCTGTTCCTCCTTGTATTGTTCATCATCAGCCCAAGAGGCAATCCACCACACCACACACTGCAGTAGGGTATTACACCACAATGGTGGCCTGAACCAGTATAAACCTTGTGTCTCTTGTGTTGATCCTTTGGTAGTTTAGACCCTAGCGATTCGGTGAGGAGCAGGTAGGCAGAGAGCGAAATCTCCGCACGCACCCCAGTGTTCGAACCTCAAGGGTCTGCCGGAACCCAAAATCCGACAGTACCGGGAGGTTACCAGACCCCCCCGGGGGGGATTGTTGGGCCAACATGGGCCATAGGAGAGAGGGGAGGCAGCCCACAAGGGGTGGCCGCACCCCATCCCGTGGGGAGTCTGAATTGGACTAGGGGAGGGGGCCCCTTTCCTTCTCCTCTTCCCTCTTCCTTCCCCTTTTCCCCCTTTGAAAGAATGAAAAATAGGGGGGGCGAATCCTACTAGGAGTGGAGTCCTAGTAGGACTCCCCCCTCCATGGCGCGCCCCTGGTGGCCGGCCTCCTCCCCTCCTCCTTTAATACGGGGCAGGGGGCAACCCAAGGCACATCAATTGTTTAGCCGTGTGCGGTGCGCCCCTCCACTGTTTACTTCTCCGTCCATACTATCGTACTGCTTAGGTGAAGCCCTGCGCGGATCACTTCACCAACACCGTCATCACGCCATCATGCTGACGGAACGCATCGACTCCTTCGTGCCTCTACTGCATCAAGGGTTCGAGGCACGTCATCGAGCTGAACATGTGCAGAACTCGGAGGTGTCGTATGTTCGGTACTTGATCGGTTGATTCGAAAAGATGTTCGACTACATCAACCACATTAAGTTAACGCTTCCGCTTTCGGTCTACGAGGGTACATGGACACACTCTCCCCTCTCGTTGCTATGCATCTCCTGGATAGATCTTGTGTGAGCGTAGGAATTTTTTTGAAATTGCATGCTACATTTCCCAACATTCACATCTCTGTCATATAAACTTTGGTTGCATGAAGGGGCTAGCCAAGTTGGACTTAATCCTTAATTTCACAGTTGCAAGGGATCTAAGTGTCAAGTTTGTGTGCAAGCTAAGCAACCTGTAAGTCTCATACAACTGCGGAAACAAGAAATCTTGCGCGACTAGAGCTTGTACATTTAGGTCCTTGTGAAATGAATGGTGTTTTGACAAAAGGTGGAAAGAAATATTTCATGACATTAATTGATGAATCCACTAGATACTGTCATGTGTATCTCTTGAAATCAAAAGATGAGGCTTTGAACTTTTTCAAGATCTATAAAGCTGAAGCGAAAAACAGACTTGATCGAAAGATCAAGAGGCTTAGGTCTGATCATGGTGGAGAGTATTTCTCCAATAATTTTGATTCTTTCTGTGCAGAACATGGTATAATTGCAAAAGCGACACTACGATCAGAGACCATTCGAGAAACTGTGTGTGATGTAATAATCGCAAACGGTGGTGTCAAGGAACTGTCTAAAATGTGCAAAACGTTTGCGATGACGGATGCATCAAACATAGTTCAGATTTTAGTTGCGTGTGTGATGCAGGGCAAATGATTCAGTTCAATTAATTATTTGCGATGAGGAGGAACAAAAGAAACGGGCAGCCAGATGAAAGCGTGTGCGATACACATCATATGGTTCACTCGGATGAACTAATTGTGATTAGGCAACACAAAAGAAACGGTCAGCCAGATCAAGGCGTGTGTGCGATATACAACATGCGGTTCACTCAGATGAACTATTTGCGTTGAGATAAGAGAACAGTAACGATTCAATTTAACAAGATGTGTGTGATACATGGCAAACAGGTCTGTAATCAGAAATGTGTGCGAAGACCGATAATAACACAGACGATTGCTTCTAATAAGACATATGTGATATGCTGTCTACACAACATGTATTGGCCATTGGGGGACGGGCGGTTATCCGGATACGCCGTAAGGATGCGAAGAGGCATCCTATATCAGCAAGGACTAGCTGTTCCACCAGTAGCTTATCTAAGAGAACTCTCAAGTTATTTGTGCTCAGGCTCGAGCAGCCAGCAGATGGGTGACTGGATGGGAAGTTGTGTTGATGTTAAATTAACTGATAGGATGGGTCATATCGGTCAAATGACCGAAATGACCCATTCTCTCTGCTAATTTAACTTCGAGGTCCTTGTTTTTTATTTTTATTTTATTTTTTAACATATGTTAAAGAAGGTCTACCGCATTACTTTTGACAATGTGTATACGTGGCATATAGTTGATCCGTCCGACCTGTTTGTGATGGAATAAGCCATGTGTGTTGTGGGCAAACACTTGCTAGTGTACAACCATTTGAGATTGATGAATTCATCACCGACGGGTTCCCTAGTGTGGTCCGTGTTCATCTCATCATCATCTACTTCTTCTGCTACCTCGATGTTCCTTTATATTGTAAGTTTCCATTAATTGACGGCGTTCTATGAACACGCCACCGTTTCCTGCCATTTCCTCACCTATTTCCCGCCACCCAGCAATATTTCACATAAACCTAGGCGCGGTGCGACGCACGGAGGCAACAAGCACAGCCTGTAGCACATCCACCTTTTCCAAGCATGCTAATGCACCAAAGCGCCGCATCTTCCATCAAACTCATCGAAGAGGAAAACCAGATGGCGCCATGGCCCGTCGAGGCTGCTGCGCTCCTCGGCAATGCGATAGACGACGTCCTGATGCGCGTCATCGCCAGGGTTGAGCAGACCTTTACCGCATGGTGCTTCAGCGTCGCGGATCAAGATAAGCATGTTAGCGCCGAGAGACTGCAGCTCGACGCACAACATATTCGATGGCGCAGCGTAGAGCAAGCTAGGTGCGTCCGCGCTGATAGGCTGTGGCTCGCCGCACGGCGAGAGCGTTGGAGCGCCGCAGAGCGAGAGGTGCGGCGCGCGACACAGCAAGAGAGGATCCATCGGCGCTTGCCTGCTGTCGACAGGGCATCACAAGCTGGGTACACGTCCCGTCAGTACTGCCATACCTCGCTAGGAGTGGGCACATGCCCTCCGCGCCGTACTTGCACCAGAGGCCGGCCGCGCCGTACTTGCACCGGACGCCTGCCGCACCATTCACATGGGTTGCACTTGTCCGCGGCCCGCTCGATACTAACACGCTGGTCGGTAGGCTCGACCGCCTCGTTGGCCCAGGTGTCCACCTAGGTGCGGTAGAGGAACATGGTCGACGCATCCTCGAGGTGGTGATCTCCGATGAAATAGCCAACTTGGAGCTCGAGATTGCGCTCCAGATGTACCACGAGCGTGTCGACCGCTTGGATGAATGCCTACACGAGTTCAGGCAGAGCCAAGAGCTACCATAGGCAAGTGCTGCTGGTCATGGTCTCATGGACGCGTTTTATTTTGTTGAGTCGTTTCGACATGGATAGCTATGTATTCACAGCAATCATACTATTGCTTTGTTTATTGCTCTGTTTTACTGTGTATACTCTATTTTCCGTTCTTATATGTTTGGTTTAAATGTGTGTTTATACGCTTTCCATTCCGTATATGTGGATGATAACAGATAGATTCAAATTAGTACACAAAAACTGATAGAAAATGGAATTCATAATATATATATAATATTAATTGTTCATTAGTTCATCACAGAATATATATAATATCATCACATATACGTGATGATACTTAACTACTAGATACAATGCATAAAATTGAAAACGAACAATACTAAAACTAATAATCCCTCCTGGTCCAGTATTCTGGCAGCCCCTCGCCAGCATCTCCCTGGTGCGCGGCGTCTTCCCAGAGCGGAGGCAGTACTCCGCCTCCTCCACCTCGCAGCGCTTGACATGCCGATCTGCCTCTTGCAGGCGGACGCGTGAACAATCTTGCCATTTCGTTGGGCTCCCACCGGAGCTCCTCGTTGGTGGCACGCTGGAGCTTATCGGCCCAGCTCCACGCGGTGACGAGGCTCTTAATGCATGTGGCCTTCCTCGTGAAGTACCCGTCTTCATACACCTCCTCCGCACGATGACGCGCCCGCCCCCAAAGCTCTGCCACCTCCTTTTTCCAAGCGGCATCACGGGCTTCACAGCCCGCCTGGTACCTGGCATCCTCCTCCGCCGACTCCTTCTTGAAAGTCACTTGCCTGGCTTTCTCAGCTGGCGACAGCGACTTCCAAAGACAAAGATCGTACTGGCCCCAAAACCAATACAAAGTTGGGGGGTCCAGCGCAACCTCGTCTAGCGGCGCGTAGGTGTCCTCATCGCTGCTCTTTGAGTGAGCGTCCTCGGGGGGTGGCGACTCCTCGTCGGCGCGTGGGCAGACCGGCGGCGCAATGGCAGAGATTTGATATATACATATATATATATATATATATATATATATATATATATATATATATATATATATATGTATATGTATATATATATATATGTATATGTATATATATAGAGAGAGAGGGGGGGCGAGCAAGGGGAGGATCTAGATGAGAATGCAGGCGGGACGACGTGAGCAAGCTAGTGTTTATTGGCGGCCAGAATCTAGATCGATGGGAACAGTACACGCGCCGGTCGCCAGAATTTACGAGTACAGTAGTTTAAATTACACATGATTCCCGCAGCATGTGTGAACATAGCCGACGGTTCCCAATGCAGAACCGTGTCTGATTAATAAAGCCCGCCACTCATCTTCCAAACCTTGAGGCACGAAATAGAGTGCTAATCGTGTGGGGTCGGCTATCTTGCCAGATTTTACGTTTTCTTTTTTGAACACCAGATATTTACATTGTCTGATGATTTTTTAACAGTACACAAATATGATTTTTCAAACCGTTATGGTTAGCCGTTGCATGTAGATATAGTTCAAATTTGAATTACGGTCATTAAATGGCTAGAAAATCACTTAAATGTCTTCAAAAGGTCAAACGGCCCCTGGAATTTTCCAAATTTTCACATGACAGTTGTATTAGAGCACATTACACGTAGAAAAAATTAAAGGCCGTAAGAGGAAGCTATCTACCGTAAGAGAAAAAATTGTACCACATCATCTTGGTGGCATGACATTACATGAAGCAAAGTTTCATGTTTTTCTGATCATTTTTTAATTTTTTGAATAAAAATGCCATGGCACTCCATGCATGTACATGTGTCCATGCCATGAGACCAATATGTTTGAAAATTCCTTCTACTTTATTGCACATGGAATTAACTCGCACACAAGTACACAAATATGATTTTTCAAACCGTTATGGTTAGCCATTGCATGTACATCTAGTTCAAATTTGAATTACCGTCATTAAATGGCTAGGAAATCACTTAAATGTCTCCAAAAGGTCTGATGACCCCTGATATTTTCCAAATTTTCACATGACAGCTTGTATCAGTGCACATTACACGTAGAAAAATTTTGAAGGCCGTAATAGGAAGCTATCTACCGTTCATCATCAAATATGCATTGTTCCCTCTGGAACCACGAGCCCTCTAGTGAGTTTCTCCAGTTTGTGAGGGGTGTGTGTCCAAACTTTCGTCAAGCAAGCCAATTTTTGTACCACATCATCTTGGTGGCATGACATTACATCAAGCAAGATTTCATGTTTTTCTAATCATTTTTTAATTTTTTGGAATAAAAATGCCATGGCACTCCATGCATGTACATGTGTCCATGCCGTGATCCCAATATGTTTGAAAATTCCATCTAATTTACCGCACATGTAATTAACTCACACACAAGTACAAAAATATGATTTTTCAAACCGTTATGGTTAGCCATTGCATGTACATCTAGTGCAAATTAGAATTATGGCCATTAAATGGCTAGGAAATCACTTAAATGTCTTCAAAAGGTCAAATGACCCCTGCAATTTTCCAAATTTTCACATGACAGTTTATATTAGTGCACATTACACGTAGAAAAATTTGAAGGCTGTAAGAGGAAGCTATCTGTCGTTCATCATCAAACATGCAATTTCCCTCTCGGAACCATGAGCCTTCTAGTGATTTGCTCCGGATTGTGAGGGGTGTGTGTCCAAACTTTCGTCAAACAGGCCAATTTTTGTACCACATCATCTTGGTGGCATGATGTGACAGCCTGGATTTTGCCTACTCTCTCTTTCCGGACTTGCCTTCTCTCTCTTTTCGGACTTGGTTTTTATCATGGGTTTTGCCCTGATTTGAATTGGACTTTGAATCATTTCAAATGGACTTGGCACTTGGGCATATCCTTGTCTTTCACCCAAGTGCCCTATATTATTTATTCCTCTGATCAAACCTCAAAATAATAAAATGAATATTTTCATAAAAGAAAAATATTCATTTCTCTCTCTGAAACTCACTTCAGAAACTTGTGCTCCAAAGCAACCTCAATTTTTCTTGCTTAGAAAAATTTGAGATAAATCCTAAATATTCTTAGAACCATGGCACACCTTCCCATGTAAAAATATTGCATCACTTTTTGAAATAGTTTTCTGTAGAAAATCTTTTCACTTCTGGACCAGAAATGCACTTTGTACAACAAGTACATTTTTCCTTGAGCTTTTAGCCTTGATATTTCTTGAGCTTAAAAACCCTCCTAAAAAACCCTAAACCCCAGGAGATCAGACCTAATGGCCTTCTAGAAGGTGGCCAAACTTGGCGACCAAGTTTCTGGACAGAAACTTGTCAGCTTAGTGAAGTCAAATCTGGTCGGCCTAGGCATGAACCATCAACTCCCCTAGACTAAACACTGCACGGTCGAGCGCGTAGACAAGGTTTGGCTGCTCTTGGTCTTCGTTTTGACCATGCCAGCTTGGTGACCCCGCATGGACATGGTGCCTGGCATGCGTCTCGGTGCGCTCTGGCTGGCGCCTTGCTCTCTGTTTCACACATGCTTGATCCAGCGCTCGCGTCCAACTGCCACACCGCGCCACAAGCCCCGACCCATCACCCTTGACCTCTCCTTGGCGCTCGCCGACGCCGGAGCCGCCGCAGCAAGCACGGGCGTGTCGCGGCAAAAGGCCATAGTGTGTGCGTGCACTTGTCCGCTTCTCCAACCGCCTTCTGTGCTCGTCCGTGAGCGTGGGCAAGCTTCTGCGTTGATGCTGAGCGTTTTCCCCCTCTCGTTGGAGCTTCTCGTCGCCGTTCGCCGCATGTCCAGAGAGCTCCGGCGGTGACACGTCCCCCCTTTGCTCCGACTATATATAGTGCTCCCCTCCTCGATTCCTAGCCACGCACCACACCACACCACCTCCACGAACACGTAGACGAGCAGAAGCACGGTAGGGCAGGCCTCTGGCCGTCACCCCAACCAGAGGACTCCGGCGATCCCCGCAAACCAGCCGCCGCGCTCCGGTGCCTCTCGACCTCAAGCAGCTGCCTGGGGGGGGCATTGGGGGTCTGCTGGTGCTGCCTGGACCCTACTGAGCCGCCGAAGCCGCCTCTAGCCGTCGTCTTCAACCTCTCCGGCAAAACCCATCCACCACCGAAGCTTGCGAGCTCAACTGCGACCAGCTCCGTCCACCTCTTGCCATGCCACGGGTACGGGCAGGTGTGCCTCGAGCCCCGCTTCAATCCTATCCCTCTAGCCTAGCCCCAAACCACCTCGTCACCGGTGTGAGCTCCGGCGAAGCCCTGCCTCTCTCTTATCTCTCTCTCTCTCTTTCTCTCTCTCTCTCTCTCTCTCTCTCTCTCTCTCTCTCCTGACGTGCGCGACGCACCTGTCGGTCTCACCACTTGCGCCCGAAGCAGTACGAGTGGAGGCATATTTCTGTTATACGCTTTCGACGTCACCCCCCCCCCCCCAGGATTCTGTTTAATTCAAATTTTATTTAGAAATTTGACTAAACTTTGACCAGCCACCATTTCTAAACCATAAGTCCAAATGATTTGACTCTTTTTGCATTGTCTTTGTTACAGAAAGCTCTAGCAGCACACCAGAAGGTGGATTTTTCCTTGCTGTCTAGAATTCTGGTGATTTTCAGAATGTGTTTTGATAATTCTTTTTGTGGTTTAACTTATTTTTTAGAAGGAGAAGCTTGTCTTGCAGCAAACCAAGAGGGGTGTGATCCTCCTCTACACTAAGGCAAGCCACACCAGCATTTGGATGGTATTATTTCAATATCTATGATTATCTACTTGAATATGAGTTATTATTTGCATTTAAAATTTGATAAATAACTTTGGTTAACTTCTAGTTACTTTACCATGCTTGATATGCTTGTTTCGGTTATTGTTGAATGCATGAGCTTGTTTGTCTAAGTAGAGTAATATTTTGCACTTTGAATATTGCTATGGAAACTAATGATAGTTATTTTACTAGTGATAGTTTTATTTAAATAAAGAACTAAGAAAAATATTGCTTGATGGTAAAAATGAGCTATAACCAAAGAAGTTTGGTTCTTAGTATTGCAAGATGCATATGTTGTTAAGTTTGATCCATGAATATGAGTTGTTTGTTTTGCATGACAGATAGTTACATGATTCTTTTTGGGTTATAACATGTTGATGATAACAAGTTTTTATCAAAGTTAAACTTGATTAAGTTCAACTTGAATATGATGTTGATCACATCATGGTGCCACTAAATCGGGTTTTAATTCAGTGCGACCACATTTACCTTATGGGAAGGTATCAATTTGGTCCTTTGTTATGGCTCTCACCGGTGCCTCCCGCGAGGGAAGGTTATGGGTGTGCATACCCTGGCCCGGTAGGCAGACATAACCTTGTGTGCTCGTTTTTTTTATGGTACCTTGTCCCCGTTTGGGACCGTTTTGCCACGATGGTGGCCGTTGGTGTCTTTGGTAGACACGGGGCCACCCAAGACCTAGCCCTGAGGGGGAGTTGGTCGGAGTGGCCGGGGAGAGTGCATGACAAAGGGAGGGTTTCGTCGGAATGCTTTGTTCCACCTGAATGGGAATGCGAGGCCAGGTATTCCATAGTGTGGGTAAAGTGCGCTGCCTCTGCAGAGTGTAATTAATCTATCGAGAGCCGCATCCTCGGTTATGGGCATAACTCAGAAGTAAGTCACACCATGGATCAACTTTTCTAATAATCTTGCAAACTAAGTGAGTACTATGATGCATTGGTTCGTGGTGAAGAATGAACAGTTGAGGTGTTCATGAGTGATTGGGTTCAGGTGTGACCCAGATATGGTCACCGTTTGGTTACGAGGTAACCGTGTGGTAAGCGAGTCTGTGGGACTCATTGCATGAAATGTTTGTTTTGGTAGTAGTAGTTTTGCATTGAATTAATCTGCTTAAATACCATGATATTGTTTGTCATCATGCTTATGTTTGTCGTGAGCTTGCAAGTACATTCAATGTACTGACCTGGCGTGTTATGCCGGATTTCAGGCAAGTCAGTTCGCATCGGAGCGCATCTCGTGTCTAGGCCGTGTTCACGTCGGTGTCCCTATGCTATGGAGTTCCACTTCGTCGTTCTTCCGCTGCCGCGTAGCTCGTGTGATTGAGGTCCCGTCATGTTCATTAAATAATGTACATACTGTCCAGCAGCACCGTGTGTGCCGCTTGGCCTCGAATCTCGATGTAATATCAGACCTATATAATCCACTAGCATCAATAAAACAGTTGTTTATGTACCATGTTGTTGTGTATTGCCAGAAGACTTGATCTCTGGGCTGGCAATGCAAGGTAAACCGGTTGCTCTGAGCCGGGGTGCCACAATGCTTGGTATTAGAGCCGCTCTAATTGTAGGACACACTAGACCGTTAGTGTGTTAGTGAAACGGTAGATAGCTTCGTTTGAGTGCCGATTGGTGCATTGCATGCATGTTTATTTGTTATTACTAACCGAATGATTTGTGAGTGTAGATGGCACTAGTACCGATCTTGTACCATCCTGAGCCAGCTCCGTACACATCGCCGCATCTGCTTCAGAACATGTGGCGACGACTCTACCCAGAGGGTGCTGATCCAGAGTATCGGGTGTATCGCGAGCATCTGCCCGGTGCATTGTATGAGTATTATGCTGAGGTCACTCTACATCACAGTTCACCTTCCGGCGCTTACACTCGTTCGACTAAGGGTGGTCTTGCTTCTATGCCATCTTAGGCGATTCAGTTTGCTGCTCTCGAGGCTCTTGTAGACTTGCGCTACAACGAGATCCGCATGCATACCCACCCTGGTCTCTTCTTCTACCCATCTCAGCACGAGAATGGGCGTATACGTTTTCCTTTGATTAATCCGGCATGCGACCATCCCACTAGCCACCTTTCTCGCTACATCATAGCTAGTTATCTCCTGAACTACGAGTTAGCTCGGGAGCTTTCACGTGCTCGCACCGCTCTCGCAGCTGCTTGAGTGAGGAACCCTCTTCCCGTTGTCATCTATACGTCTGCTCTGGTTCCTTCCACGCCCGTTCCACTGACAACCTCGCAGGGTACCGTTAACCCTCTGATGGTGAACCCTCACAGCGATCCTGCTGCATGGTCTTCCCTTGTCGCTACTAATGCTGCTCCTATGCTTAGATCCCATCCCCCGCCTGCCCCTGAGGGAGAGCCCTCAAGGCAGAGTCGTCACGTTCCTCCTGACCCGGAGGTCTCTGTTGTCAGTTCAGGATCAGGGTCCGGCTCAGAAGACGAGCCTGCAGCAGCACCGACCGAGCAGTAGACTATTAGAGTATCGTTGTAGTCATGAGCATGATGTATGGTTGTAACCGCACTTGTCATGATGCGTAGTTTCATGTATGAGGGTAGTAGACCCGCTGTGAAGTTACTTTCATGATGGGACTATGTATAATTATGTTGGAACTTTTTATTCGCCTTGGTTTCCATTCACTGTTTTCTTCCGGGATTTGTCATTGGCTTTCCCCCCCCCCCCCCCCCCATTTTGGAATTTTTTCATCATGGTTGCTATGTATTGGGTAAACGAAAAATAGGATGACGCATGGAGGTAGCAGCAGCCAAGCTTGTGAGGATGTTCCTGTCCGTTGTTCCGCAAGACAGGCGGGACATTCCCCCGAGCCGTACCAGCCACCTCCGCCGCCACCGCCACATCCGCCTTCCATCAATCAAATCATGAGAATGTTTGAAGAAAGAAGGAGCAACAACCTGTTGGAAATCCTGAAGAGTGTGCAAGTTATGGTTGTGCAGAATGGAAACCAAAATGGCCATCACTCCAAACTATCAGACTTTCAGCGAACCAAGCCTCACAGTTTGAGCCACGCTACTGATCCTTTGGACGTCGATGACTGGCTAAGGACTATGGAAAGGAAACTGGAGATTTCTCGCACGGAAGAAAGAGACAAGGTTCCCTTTGCAACGCATTATCTTGAAGGAGCTGCCGTGATATGGTGGGATAATGCCAAGGCAATATGGCCTGCAGACGAGGAAATTACTTGGGACAAATTCAAGGAACAATTCCGCAGGTATCATATTCCCACCAGAGTTACACTACAAAAAAATACACTTCCGTCATGATACGTGTTTGTAACAATAGGTCGCATTTTTTGTCATGCATGTACATCCATGATGATTTTATGACAGAATCAAGATAGTCATACATGTGCTGTCGTAGAAGTGTTCCATGACATTACCAAAATAATCATCACGGAAGTGTCCACTTCCATGATGATAAATCGCGTGTCACAGAAGTGCTTTCATCAAGGGTGACCGACACGGGGCATCCACCATAACAGAATGCCGTTAAGCTATCGGGTCAGGTTTTGTATCCGATAACCCGTTAACAGCCCCGACCAATGGGGATTTTCCATGTGTAAAATCATCATTAGCTGGAGGAAACACGTGTCGGCTCATCGTTGGGATAGATGTCATCCACTCATTGGACAGAAGGCGCCTATGATACGTCGACACGTGGCACGTCCCAACAGAGGCCCATTCTTGTGAAAAGGCCGGCCCGTTTCACTTGGTCAAAAGGTGGCAGGCCGGCCCATGGAAAGCCTGTTAACGGCCTGTTCGCATATAGCCCATTTACAGCCCGCTAACCCAAGGCCCGTTACGCCCTATCCGAATTAGGCCCAGTAGCGTCATCTGGGCCATCCAATATGATTCTAGCCCGTTTTCACTTCTGGCCCATGTATGGCCCATGACGTCTTTCAGCCCATATGAGGCCCTTTGTAAATCTTGGCCTATTAACGGCCCGTGGTGAAACTGGTCCATGATGAACAGTGTATCACTTTACACCCATTAACGGCCCGTGATGAAACTGGCCCGTAATGAACAGTGTATCACCTTATACCCATTAACGGCTCGTTATTCCGTTGGGCCGTTTCCAGCCCATATTATCTTTCGGCCTTCTCAGAGCCCATTTATTCTTGGGCTCATTTCTAGCATTCGTTTACTTACGGCCCGTTACTGTCATTTTCTGCTTGTGGGCCAAATTCAGCGTGTAGTTACAGTCGGCCCATTTATGGTCCGTTAATACGTTGGACCATTTTCATAGCGTCATCAAATATAGCCTATTAACGATGGCCCATTATGGTCGGCCCATGAACGTACAATTCCAGCTCTAGCCCATTTACGGCAATAATGCGGTCTGTTTGGCCCATGTTTGGCCAATCGATCATACGACCCGCAGAAGGCCCATTGTTTCTACGGCCCGTAGAAGGCCCACTATTTCAATGGCCCGTAGGAGGCCCAATGTCACTACAGTAAATATTAGCCCATGGTTATTGTGTCCTAGTTTTAGAAAATAGGTTATTGCAGCCACTAGCAAACCGCGGAAAAAGAACTGCAATGACTACAAGCAAACAAATAAACAAGACAACAAGAAAATAAATAAGCAAGCAACTAACGCTAGGCTATCACGGCTATTACACATATTAGATCCACTGGGCATCAAAGTTCGCCACCAGTGCAAATATAGGGAACAAAGCAGCATATCTATACACTGGTTGTCAAAGTTGGCGACCAGCGCAAATAAATGCCGCAGCAAAACAAATCTAGAACTGAAACCACTTCAGAAGATCTCAAGAAACAATATCCTGGGTACCCATAATGCTGGCAAGATGCTTAGCAAGCTTATTAACTTTCTCTTGTTTGGTGCTTAAATCCTCCAGCGCTTGCTGTTGCACCAGGAAATATGCATCTGAATTCTGCAGGGACTTCCTCAGTCCTTCAGCTTCCTGTCGCAGCACATCTGATCGATGTCTTTCAACTTGAACTTGAGACTCAAGAGTACGAACTAATTTAGGCTGCAAGTTCGAAGAGCTTGTGCTAGCAGTAGTGGCCAGTAACTCGAACACTACATCAAGACAGGACTTTTGGGTTCTCTCACTATCGTCAAGATAGTTTTTATCAGCTTTCTTGGAGACCAACAGGGATGTCTCACTATCTTGAACCTTATCTGCATTACTTCCTTTACCATTGGACAACGCGGTACTATTCTCCAATATTGTCTCCGCATTCTAAAAGAGAAACAAGCAGACACATCACATGTTTACCATGTTGTATATGAAACTCATTTTGGTAAATGAGTTCAGTAGTAAAGTGGACAGGATAACAACATGAAACAAACATATATCTATGTACCATGGTCACTTTATGGTCTATATCATTCTAGTTTTGTTGCCAAATCAAGATAGAGACACAGTTCAAATAATATTTGTTCAAGAGAAAGAAGAATAGACAGAATATAAGTGTGGGAAACTATAGAGCAATAACAACACTTGTAATGTGCATGACATGAGAACATAACTGTTTATTCAATTGAAACTGAAATCAACATAGAGCAGGTTACAACAGCAACCCAGTTAAAGAAACAGGTTTAAAACATACCTGTTGCACCATTGGAGTTTCAATTCCATCCTTCAAATTTGAAAATAGTTGGTATGAGTAAATACAGTAATGCAAGAGCAAAGGAGTATGAACCATAGCTACAGAACCTGACTTGAGAACAAATATTCTTCTCCTTTAAGCATTGAGTTGGGATTCGGAGTGGTGGTCCTCGTGTTTTGGGAACGCAGTTCCCTTACTAACTGCTTGTGTTTGGGTGCTCTGTGGTGGAGACGGTGTTGCGTCAACTGGAACTGGATTACTATCTGCCGGGGTTGGGGTTAGAAGGGGTGTAGTTGGTTCTCTGTCCAACTGGGTAGGGGTACAATCTGCGAGAGTCTGGGTTATGTGTGGTGGATCAGGTCCTTGGGCAAGTACAACCATGGTTCTATCTGCATCAACTGGTAGCACTATCTTTTCTGAAGACCGTGTTGTTACTCCCTTAGATACTGCCATCACCCTCTCCAATTCAAATGGCTGATAAACAAGAAAAGTAATTGAAAGTATAGACATTGTATGATAGACAGGTGCAATGGATAGTGGGGAATAAATGAGGGCATGAAATAATTCATATTTATGTTGTCTAACCAAACAGTATAGCATGACACAATTTCACATATATGATGGCTAACTAAACAGGATAGCATGACACAATTTCACATTATGATGGCTAACTAAAAAAGATGGAAAGACATAGTTCAAAATATGAGACTATGTAAACAGGATGACATGATATAACTATATAATGTGTTTATTAAATAGGTTAGCATGCCACAATTCACATACATTCACGGATAGAATGCCATAATTCAAAATATGATGACTGTAAACACTAAACAAGATGAGATGATATAACTATATGATGTCTTTATTAAATGGGTTGCCATGCCATAATTCAGATAGATGATGTGTATGTACTATGTGAACATGATGGCATGATATAATTCAAATATATGACTTATATAGTAAGCAAGTAAGCAGATGGCAATCCATATATGATGTAAAAACTAAGCAATGCAAGACAACATGCATGATATGGGTAATATAACCCTGCCAAGCTTGAGCATAGACCTCAGGGGGGAAATAGGACTGGTCATCAGTCTCTGAATCCTCCTCTAAGGAGCTCTCTGTAACCAGCAAGATGTCTGCTTCAGTAGGTAGCATTGTCTGCTCTGAATATCTTGTTTTCACTCAAGATACTTCCATTGCCGCTTCAAATGGCTGATGCATAGGAAGAGTAGTTGAATATATGTCAGGACCCCGACTCAATGCCACATCGATCTAGCATGTAACACCTCATATCACTTTGCGGCCTCACGCACGGTATTCCCACGGGTGTCGCCTTACCTTTGCCCGGGACCGTTTGCGCCTTTTGGCACACGTATATGACAGTGTTACTAGCATCCATATGATAAGGAGCCCGGGCTGACATGGCTAGTCGTAAACCCAAAGTGGCACAAACTTACAGGGACAGGCATCCATGACCCTGCATCGAACGTGTCGGTCATCAGCGAGTGAATTCAGGCTGTAGCATTGGGCTAGCAGGACTCCGGTGAACCGGGCTGCAGCGGGATAACAGGACTCCAGTATTCATCGCGTGACATTTCCTCGAAGGGACAGACACAGGAACGAAGAAGGACACATGCCGGCCAGCCTAAGTGTTCCGGAGCAGTAGCAAGCTACCATGGCTCAGTGGAAGCACTAGGAGACATTTCCCGGTAAGAGAGGATACTAAGGATAAACAACTAGATAGTCAGATCCCACACATACCAAGCATTTCAATAACATACACACAATATGCTCAATATGTGCAAATACAACATGGCATCACAACATGACTCTACAACTCAAGTATTTTATTCAATAGGTTCCGGGGAGCGAGATATTACAAACATGGGTCTCATGACCCAACATTCAGAGCATACAAGTCAAAGCACAAGCGGAAGCTTAACTTGTCTGAGTACAGACAACTATAAATGAAAAAGGCTGAAAAGCCTAACTATCTACCAGATCCTGTCGAGGGCACAAGATTGTAGCTGAGGTAACAAGCTAAACGTCGAAGTCCATGTGGAACTATTAGCGAGACTGAAGTCTCTCTGCAAAAACATAAAATAGGCAAACGTGAGTACAAATGTACCCAGCAAGACTTACATCAGAACTATCTACATATGCATCATTATCAACAAAGGGGGTGGTGGAGTTTAACTGCAGCAAGCCAGCTTTGACTCGGTGGCTAACCTGAACTATGACTGCAAGTAATTATTTTGAGGTGGCGCACACGAGTCAACATATTCACCATATCAATACACCACTATGGATCCGCTCCCGTCTCCCTACGAGAACGCCATCCATAGCACTCACGCTTATCTTGCGCATTTTAGAGTATCCAATTTCACTTGTCTATGAACTGTACAGGCAACCCAGAAGTCCTTTACCACGGACACGGCTATTCGAATAGATAATGTTAACCCTGCAGGGATCTACTTCTTCACACATGCACTCACCACTTACCGCCGTTTACAGGACATGTACTCAGCAACCTTCAAGCGGAAGCCCAGCGAGGGTGTCGGCCACGACCTGACTAACCACACAAGTCTCTCGTCCAGGTTTATCGCCTATCCGGGTTCCATACACAAGGAGATCCGGCCGGGGTGTCGCTCACGGCCCCAAACGATGTGAGCAGGGTTCCCAAGCCCAACTCGACGGGTGGATCTACGCTTGGTACACCGTGCCACTGTGCCTAGTCTGTCCCAAGCCCACTTGTACCGGGTGCCACTTGGTAGACTACTAACACTACCTACAAACACCAGAAACTAGTTGCAACTCCTGGACAGAGATCAAGTTGATTAATAAGCCAAGAGGGGCCGAGTTACCGGAACCCAATTTGTGGTAGTAGTTGTTCATGGATCACAAACACAGAACTCAGTTCCTGAGGACGGCTTCAATGAGACAACCCACCATGTACTCCTACATGGCCTCTCACCGCTACCTTTACCAAATCGTGTTCACACACCTAGATCACACACAGTAGGACGTGTTCACACACCTCCAATTCATCCCTGATGAATCAGACCTGACACAACTCAAAGCAATAGCAGGCATGACAAACAAGCATGAATGAGTAGGCACATCAGGGCTCAAACAACTCCTACTCATGCTAGTGGGTTTCATCTATTTACTGTGGCAATGACAGGTCATGCAGAGGATAAAGGGGTTCAACTACCGCAGCAAGTAACAGATGAATCGTTGTTGTCCTAATGCAGTAAAAGAGAGCAGGAGCGAGAGAGTGGGATTGTATTGGAATGAACAAGGGGTTTTTGCTTGCCTGGCACTTCTGAAGATAGTATAGTTCTTCATTGGTGTCATCAAACTCATCGTCGGAACCACGTCTACTGAGGGGGAACAAACACCGGCAATAGAGAAAGAACACAATCAATGCAATGCAACAATATGATGCATGAGTGTGACATGGCAATATGCTGTGATTTGTGCTAATGCAACTAAGAGCAGGTTAAATGGAGTTGGTTTGAACCCTAGGTTCAAATTCAAACTCCACATGTGATTATTTAAATGCCATTCATATGATTTGTCCTAAACAGCAGCTATAAGTTGTTCTAACATGCATGAAAATGGTACAAATGGATAGATTGGATTTTTCTGATCATTTTTCATATATAATTTATCTCATTTGGAGTTACGGTTTAATTTCTATGATTTTTACAAGTTTTAAACATTTTCTGGAATTCCTGAATTAAAAAAAACACCAGAAAAGCTTTATGACGTCAGCACTACGTCATGCTGACTTCAGCAGGTCAACACGGTCAGCCATGGTCAAACCTGACGTGTGGGTCCTGCATGTCAGTGTAACAAGGCAGGAGCAGAGGCTGACCAGTGGGGCCAGGTCAAAGTTGACTGGGCCGGTCAAACCTGACAGCCTGGGCCCACTGGAGTTAATCTAATCCTAGTCAGAAACTAATCCAGGTTAATTAAGGGCTGTGGGGCTCATCTGTAAGTGAGCTAGGGGTTAGTTAGTGGCAGTATTAGCGGGTGGTTAGCCTCTAATGACGTGCCACGTCAGCTTCGCTGGAGTATGGCCGGCGGCGACCTCTAAACGCGGCGGAGGGACACTGGAGGGGCCCGGGTTTCGCCTACGGTGCACCGTTCGGTGCGCCCTTTGGCTCTACGGGTAGCTGGGACTCGCGCGCATCCAACACGACTAGCGGCAGCAGCCGGGGTGGACCAAGCTCGCCGGAAACGAGCTCGCAGCGGCGGCCGGAGTTCGGGTGGGTGTGGGGTTGGCGCTAGGGGGCACGTGGGGAGAAGCTGGTGCTGGCTACGGGCTCCTGGAGATGTGTAGAGTGCGGTGGTGTGCCCGGCTTTGAGCCATTGTGGCTTTGGCCACGACGGCAACGTACGGTGGCGGCGGCGGGCGCGGTCGAGCTCGGTGCAGTCGTTGCGGTGCTCGAGAGCGAGAACGGGAAGGGGAAGGAGGGAGAGGAGCTCACGGGGAGTGCAGCGGGCATCGAAGCGGGCTCGGGGAAGGCTCGGAACAGACGGCATGGCCGTGGCGATCTCGGCGTCTGAGGGGGAAGAAGGTGAGGTAGCCGGTGATGCAGGGCGGCAGGCGTCGTGTGGCTCTGCGTAGATGATGAAGACGACCCTGCGGTTCTCCTGGGCAGGTCAGCGAGGCGAGGGGAGCTCGGCGGGCACGGCTATGGCAAGCGGCGGTGACGGCGGCGCTCGGGGAAGAGAGGGGGGGAGCCAGAGGAGGGGATGTGCATGGGGAGAGTGAGAGAGCGTCGAGGGGGCCGCGTGGCGTCTCCAGGGGGTCGAGGAAGCGAGCAGGGAGGCAGGAGGAGGTGGAAGCAGGAGGTGGCCGTGGCTCGGCTGTGCGCGAGCCACGCACGATGCCAGAAGGCATGGGGAAGACGATGCGCGAGGAGGTGGGCTGGGCTGGCCAACCGGGCTGGCCAGGTGGGCTTTGATGGGCGCCAGGTAAGTTCCAGGTAAGTCTCTCTCTCTCTCTTTTATTACTGTTTTCTATTTCTTCTGCAACTGTTGGGCTTTAATAAAAATGCTAAAACGTATCCAAAAATCCTTCAAATAATTGTGGGCTCTGTTGGGTTTATTCCAAACATCCCACACTTAAGTTCAGAATTAATTGAGCACTTAAAATAATATATATCATTTAAATGCCCAATTGCAAATATTGTATGATTTAATTCAGTGACCAAATATGTCATGGAAAAATGTGCAACACCACTGGTTATGGTTTCTAGCATTAACCAGAAATGATGAACATATTTGAAAGCCATTTGGACTTACTGAAAATATATTTTAGGTGAACCTAGTGAATTCCTTTAATGCTAGGGTTTGGACAATCCCCATTTCAAGTTTATTTGAAAAATTAAACATGATGCACACATAAAGGGCTAGCCTAGTGCATGCCAGGACTAGGGATGTGACAACTCACCCCCACTAAGCAAAAATCTCGTCCCGAGATTCAAGCATAGGGTAGGATGAAGGGGGAACACAAACTAACATAATCTTCACGATCCAGGTGGCACTTTATCAGAACGTTGAATCAATCACCATCATTGTCTCGTCGTCTTGCTCTGAGAACTCCAGCCAACATGACAATGAGAGGATAGGGAAACTCCAGAAGAATCGATCTTCTTGAAGACCAAACAACTCAGGATCAACTCATGGGATGAGACATAGCAACATCTCCCAAGCTGAGACACGAAGCATACATCTAGAGGGATGGAGTGGAACAAATGACGACGGTTCACTAGGTAGACAACAATTCCACACTTAAGAAGGTGGTAAACGATTGTCAACGTAGCGAGGAGTTGAGTTTCCATGATACCATAACGGGGCACCTTAGGGAAGGTGACTTGTAGAAATATCCCCTTAAGTGGCAAAAAGAATTATCTTTGATTCACAGATCATTGAAACTCTTTATACCAGCCTAAGGCAATTCTCGAGCGATCGTTTGGAGGGGTTAGGTAGAATGGCATACCCGAATTAGAATGGATGATGTGGATTACCTTGTTGAAAACAACACAAGGAATGATTCTGCTTGCGCGTGCTCTCAAGAACTCGAGCAATTCCATAATCATCATAGTTCTACCAACATCTATGAAAAGAATGTTAATACAACTACATACTACCATGATGAATAACGATGGAGGATGCAGATGGAAAGGAAGACAACACTTTCTCAGATTTCACCCTAGCAATGCCAAGGAAACAAAATCTGGATGATCGACCGAGAGACATTTAGCACTCCGCTTCTAATGTTCTCCTTGATGTACTAGGTACCATGGTCAATGCTTAAAACATCAACATGGCCATCAAGTAAAGGTCGGACTTCAGAAGCACAAAAATCCATAAGGAACAACTTCTAAAATAAGTCGCACGACATCCTTATGGAGAGGATGGTCAACTTGCTCAGTTAAGATGCTACAGTAATAGATCTTCGGCTAGGTGTGTCGGCCAACATCTACCTTGTCGGGACCTACATCATAGATCTTAGAATAGTTTCAACCATCATATCTGCCCGAGATTCAGATCTGGTCGGTAACAGGACATTTCAGACATCATGTCTGGAAAAGAAATTTTGCAACACAAATCGACAAGACGATGTTGCGAGATTCTCAAGAAATGAACTACGATAGCAAAGTCCAAGGCATGAGGTGGTTCTGCTACACACATGTGACATGATGTCCCAGACAAGCATGACCATGTGGTAGTCTTACTATAAAACACTACCGAGTTCTAGTTGGGAATCATCATTGAGGATATCGAAGTCCTTGCATAAGGCATGCTCTTAAGAAGGAACTTCTTCTCCTTGAACAACTCAATCAGTGGCTTGGTGTGCTAGGGAATACATATGGAATGGAGGTAATTAATCTACCAAACCACAGTATACTTCGCACGTATGCATGACTGATTTGGGATGATTCCAGAGGAAACAAAACAAACCTTTCTCAAATTCATGGCGGCAACTTACACCTAAGGCATGTGAACTTGGAGAAAGTCACTTCTTTCACCAAACATATACCTCATGAGCAGAACACGAAGGGCAATGTTTACAAAGTTCCCAACACTAGCTCAATGTTCAACATGAGTCATGGAGGAGACAAAATGCTGCTGATGGGCTCAACAACAAGTCATCGGGATTTCCATATAAATGGAATTCCACAGTTATGTGAACACGGTGATAGCATTGGTCAGACCAAAAGATATAATGGAGTATGCTCGAGGAAAAACCACGAGTAAGACAACATTACGAACATCGTTGGTTCTGATTTGATTTGAGAATAGCCCGCACTCAAATCAAAGATTGGATAAGATGATAGGTCCATTAACTAATCACAGGGACCAATCGGTGAAGATATCATCTTTCTTCAACCCACACACATAAAAAGATATCCCTTAACATGAACTAAGTCAGACAAGCCTTTATCTTCCAACTCTCCAAGTTGTTGTTTAGCTTGACCAACTAGCTCAGGGGTATCCCACACAGATTCTTGGAGAAGGGGTGGTTTACAAGAAACCATCTTGATCACGAACTCAACATAGCGGTCAGGTGACAACCTGGTAATACTTCCGAGAAGATATTTGGAAAATCACAAACCACCGATATGTTACTAAGCTCGAGAACAACCTTGCTTTTCAGAGCAAGACGATATGATCAATAGAGCGAAGATTTGAAATAATCCTAACTCATTGATCGAGGAGTGCACCAGGAGAATGGACTAGGTAGCACGATCAATCTTAGAATGATGATTCAATAACCAACATGCTAAGAATGATAATATTGTCCATTTTCTACCAAGCAACTAGTTGCTAGGGGTATAGATTTCACACATCATAGTTCACCTGTCGGCATTCCGGTTGCAACAACACGGATACCGAGAAATGAATAATGAGGGCGAGAAGTATCACTGTATCAAGAGTTCATAGGATGGTGTGCAATTCCCATGATATTCCTGATATAAAGATGGTAATACTCCAAGGTAGAACAGAACAAGAGCTAGATTAGCATTTTGATCTGCGGAGTACAACTACTTTGACCCAATCCTGGATATGGATGAGGTTCTGGAGTTTGTTTCTCCTAGTCATTCCGGAATAGAATGGCTTGACGGACCACAAAAATAATAAGCATCAATAACACGAATGCACAATTACTCCTGACTATCAATTGATAGACGGGGGTCAGGATACAACTACGGAGGGACAACTCAAAGGAACATATGACTTTCTGAGTTGTGGATGCATAGGTTAGTATGTCGAGTCAAATTCAACATATTTCTTCCGGATAACCCATGCAGAAAGGTAGAACTGGCAGAGTCACGATATAGAATGGAGAACTCATCAGGAGCACTCTGGTTGTGATCTTTCGGTTCAACGAGGAACTTCTGCCATAAATAGTTCATGGTATTGGAAGAAGGAAATACCACGGACCTCGAGGACTATCACAAAGGTTACTAATATCTTAAAGGAACTAGCAAATACTAACAACATGAAGTAGGGTGAATCTCGGGTTCAAAACCCAGGAGTAGAATAACTACTAACTAAATTGCATCACGGGATGCTTTCGAGGATGGTGGCCAGAATCATCACACTGGGAACAAAAGCATGGCTAAATTACTAGGTGATACTTTGGACATCTAGGGTCAAAATAATAGCTCCAACATAAATGCCGAGACAGTAGAATACCTCAACTCAGCAATTAGTGTGATTAACCTGGCCCAAAAGAACAACGAAACCAGAGGGAAAGGATTTGCAAATGCATCCTCGGACATCATAACGGCTGTAAATGCTAGAAATGGTTTGATACATGCTACAAAATGGTGGCATAACCACTCGACTATCACAAAAGCAAGGTTCCGAGACCAACTGTCAACATACGGAAGTAGTAGGAACTGAACAAAGGCTTAAATCCAACAATAATATGAGTCTACGAATTGGTAACATGTGATCCTAATAGAAAGAAGAGAAAGCCTAGTTCCTTAACCCCATAGGAAAGATAGGATGACTCAGATCAGAAGGCCATACGGTATAAGGAGTAAAAAGAGCCTTACGTTCCATCCCACAATCAATTCCCCTACATATAACTAAAGCATTTCTAGAATCAACTTCGACCAGTTTGGCTTGGTAATCCTACAGGCAGTCAAGCTCTGATACCAAAGCTGTCAGGACCCCGACTCAATGCCACATCGATCTAGCATGTAACACCTCATATCACTTTGCGGCCTCACGCACGGTATTCCCACGGGTGTTGCCTTACCTTTGCCCGGGACCGTTTGCGCCTTTTGGCACACGTATATGACAGTGTTGCTAGCATCCATATGATAAGGAGCCCGGGCTGACATGGCTAGTCGTAAACCCAAAGTGGCACAAACTTACAGGGACATGCATCCATGACCCAGCATCGAACGTGTCGGTCATCAGCGAGTGAATTCAGGCTGTAGCACTGGGCTAGCAGGACTCCGGTGAACCGGGCTGCAGCGGGCTAACAGGACTCCGGTATTCATCGCGTGACATTTCCTCGAAGGGAAAGACACAGGAACGAAGAAGGACACATGCCGGCCAGCCTAAGTGTTCCGGAGCAGTAGCAAGCTACCATGGCTCAGTGGAAGCACTAGGAGACATTTCCCGGTAAGAGAGGCTACTAAGGATAAACAACTAGATAGTCAGATCCCACACATACCAAGCATTTCAATAACATACACACAATATGCTCAATATGCGCAAATACAACATGGCATCACAACATGACTCTACAACTCAAGTATTTTATTCAGTAGGCTCCGGGGAGCGAGATATTACAAACATGGGTCTCATGACCCAACATTCAGAGCATACAAGTCAAAGCACAAGCGAAAGCTTAACTTGTCTGAGTACAGACAACTATAAACGAAAAAGGCTGAAAAGCCTGACTATCTACCAGATCCTGTCGTGGGCACAAGATCGTAGCTGAGGTAACAAGCTAAACGTCGAAGTCCACGTGGAACTATTAGCGAGACTGAAGTCTCTCTGCAAAAACATAAAATAGGCAAACGTGAGTACAAATGTACCCAGCAAGACTTACATCAGAACTAACTACATATGCATCATTATCAAGAAAGGGGGTGGTGGAGTTTAACTGCAGCAAGCCAGCTTTGACTCGGTGGCTAACCTGAACTACGACTGCAAGTAACTCTTTTGAGGTGGCGCACACGAGTCCACATATTCACCATATCAATACACCACTATGGATCCGCTCCTGTCTCCCTACGAGAACACCATCCATAGAACTCACGCTTATCTTGCGCATTTTAGAGTATCCAATTTCACTTGTCTATGAACTGTACAGGCAACCTAGAAGTCCTTTACTGCGGACACGGCTATTCGAATAGATAATGTTAACCCTGCAGGGGTATACTTCTTCACACATGCTCTCACCACTTAACGCCGTTTACACGACATGTACTCGGCAACCTTCAAGCGGAAGCCCAGCGAGGGTGTCAGCCACGACCTGACTAACCACACAAGTCTCTCGTCCAGGTTTATCGCCTATTCGGGTTCCATCCGCAAGGAGATCCGGCCGGGGTGTCGCTCACGGCCCCAAACGATGTGAGCAGGGTTCCCAAGCCCACCTCGACGGGTGGATCTACGCTTGGTACACCGTGCCACTGTGCCTAGTCTATCCCAAGCCCACCTGTACCAGGTGCCACTTGGTAGACTACTAACACTACCTACAAACACTAGAAACTAGTTGCAACTCCTGGACAGAGATCCAGTTGATTAATAAGCCGAGAGGGGCCGAGGTACCGGAACCCAATGTGTGGTAGTAGCTGTTCATGGATCACAAACACAGAACTCAGTTCCTGAGGACGGCTTCAATGAGACAACCCACCATGTACTCCTACATGGCCTCTCACTGCTACCTTTACCAAATCGTGTTCACACACTTAGCTCACACACAGTAGGACGTGTTCACACACCTCCGATTCATCCCTGATGAATCAGACCTGACACAACTCTAAGCAATAGCAGGCATGACAAACAAGCATGAATGAGTAGGCACATCAGGGCTCAAACAACTCCTACTCATGCTAGTGGGTTTCATCTATATACTGTGGCAATGAGAGGTCATGCAGAGGATAAAGGGGTTCAACTACCGCAGCAAGTAACAAATGAATTGTTATTGTCCTAATGCAGTAAAAGAGAGCAGGAGCGAGAGAGTGGGATTGTATCGGAATGAACAAGGGGTTTTTGCTTGCCTGGCACTTCTGAAGATAGTATAGTTCTTCATCGGTGTCATTGAACTCATCGTCGGAACCACGTCTACTGAGGGGGAAGAAACACCGGCAACAGAGAAAGAACACAATCAATGCAATGCAACAATATGATGCATGAGTGTGACATGGCAATATGCTGTGATTTGAGCTAATGCAACTAGGAGCAGGTTAAATGGAGTTGGTTTGAACCCTAGGTTCAAATTCAAACTCCACATGTGATTATTTAAATGCCATTCATATGATTTGTCCTAAACAGCAGCTATAAGTTGTTCTAACATGCATGAAAATGGTACAGATGGATAGATCTGATTTTTTTGATCATTTTTCATATATAATTTATCTCATTTAGAGTTACGGTTGAATTTCTATTATTTTTACAAGTTTTAAACATTTTCTGGAATTCCTGAATTATCAAAAACACCAGAAAAGCTTTATGACGTCAGCACTACGTCATGCTGACCTCAGCAGGTCAACACGGTCAGCCATGGTCAAACCTGACGCGTGGGTCCCGCATGTCAGTGTAACAAGGCAGGATCAAAGGCTGACCAGTGGGGCCAGGTTAAAGCTGACTGGGCCGGTCAAACCTGACAGCCTGGGCCCACTGGAGTTAATCTAATCCTAGTCAGAAACTAATCCAGGTTAATTAAGGGCTGTGGGGCCCGTCTGTAAGTGAGCTAGGGGTTAGTTAGTGGCGGTATTAGCGGGTGGTTAGCCGCTAATGACATGCCACGTCAGCTTCGCCGGAGTATGGCCGGCGGCGACCTCTAAACGTGGCAGAGGGACACTGGAGGGGCTCGGGTTTCGCCTATGGTGCACCGTTCGGTGCGCCCTTTGGCTCTATGGATAGCTGGGACTCACGCGCATCCAACACGACTAGCGGTAGCAGCCGGGGTGGACCAAGCTCGCCAGAAACGAGCTCGAAGCGGCGGCCGGAGTTCGGGTGGGTGTGGGGTTGGCGCTAGGGGGCACGTGGGGAGAAGCTGGTGCTGGCTACGGGCTCCTGGAGACGTGTAGAGCGCGGTGGTGTGCCCGGCTTTGAGCCACTGTGGCTCTGGCCACGACGATGACGTGCGGTGGCGGCGGCGGGCGCGGTCGAGCTCGGTGCAGTCGCTGCGGTGCTCGAGAGCGAGAACGGGAAAGGAAAGGAGGGAGAGGAGCTCACGGGGAGTGCAGGGGGCGTCAAAGCGGGCTCGAGGAAGGCTCGGAGCAGACGGCGTGGCCGTGGCAATCTCGGCATCCGTGGGGGAAGAAGGCGAGGTAGCCGGCGATGCAGGGCGGCAGTCGTCGCGTGGCTCTGCGTACATGATGAAGACGACCCTGCGGTTCTCCTGGGCAAGTCAGCGAGGCGAGGGGAGCTCGGCGGGCATGGCTATGGCAAGCGGCGGCGACGGCGGCGCTCGGGGAAGAGAGGGGGGAGCCAGAGGAGGGGATGAGCATGGGGAGAGTGAGAGAGCGTCGAGGGGGCCGCGTGGCGTCTCCAGGGGGTCGAGGAAGCGAGCAGGGAGGCAGGAGGAGGTGGAAGTAGGAGGTGGCCGCGGCTCGGCTGTGCGCGCGCCACGCACGATGCCAGAAGGCATGGGGAAGACGACGCGCGAGGAGGTGGGCTGGGCTGGCCAACCGGGCCGGCCAGGTGGGCTTTGGTGGGCGCCAGGTAAGTTCCAGGTAAGTCTCTCTCTCTCTCTTTTATTACTGTTTTCTATTTCTTCTGCAACTGTTGGGCTTTATTAAAAATGCTAAAATGTATCCAAAAATCCTTCAAATAATTGTGGGCTCTGTTGGGTTTATTCCAAACATCCCACACTTAAGTTCAGAATTAATTGAGCACTTAAAATAATATATATCATTTAAATGCCCAATTGCAAATACTGTATGATTTAATTCAGTGACCAAATATGTCATGGAAAAATGTGCAACACCACTGGTTATGGTTTCTAGCATTAACCAGAAATGATGAACATTTTTGAAAGCCATTTGGACTTACTGAAAATATGTTTTAGGTGAACCTAGTGAATTCCTTTAATGCTAGGGTTTGGACAATCCCCATTTCAAGTTTATTTGAAAAATTAAACATGATGCACACATAAAGGGCTAGCCTAGTGCATGCCAGGACTAGGGATTTGACAATATACAAACGTTGTCGGCAAATGGAACACGTAATACAAAAAAATGATATCATGATATAATTCACATACATGATGATTGGCTAAACAGCATGGCATTGCATAATTCACATATATAATGCCTTTGCAACAAGATAGCATTGTATAATTCACATATATATTGTCTTGCAACAAGATGGCAATGCATAATTCACATATATGGTAATTAGACACTGAACAGGTGGCATTCACACAAAGCATGTCTAAACTAATCAAATGACATAGCAATGCGAGACACCATACGCACGATATGAGCAACATAACCCTGCCAAGTTAGAGCATACACCTCGGGGGGGGGGGATAGGACTGGTCATATGTCTCTGAATCCTCCTCTGAGGAGCTATCCGTAACCACCGAGATATGCGCTTTGTCAGATAGCATAGTCTGCTCTGAAGACCTTGTTTTCACTCCAGAATTTGCCATCACCGTGTCAAATGGCTGATGCACACGAAGAGAAGTTGAATGTACTAACATTGTTGACAAATGTAATATGTAACGAAAAAAAGGATGGCACGATATAATTTACATATAAGATGACTGGCTAAGCAGGATGGCATTGCAAAATTCACATATATGATGCCTGGCTAAACAAGATGGCGTTGCATAATTCACATAAACGATGAATAAACTAAACAGATGGCATTCGCACAAAGGATGTCTAAACTAAGTAGATGACATATTTGATGTATAAAGTAAGCAATGCAAGACACCATATGCATGATATAACCAACATCATCATGCCAAGTTAGAGCGAAGACCTCAGGGGGTAAATAGGAGTTGTCTTCTCCTTCTAAATCCCCCTTAGAACAGATATCTTCCTCTCGATTACAATTCAAAATGTGTGGAGGGGGGGCTGCCTTCGCGCCTACTATGGAGCGACGTCTGCATGAAATTTTATTGCCACACAAGGCTCGTCTCTTTTGCTCTACATGTTCAGTTCCATTGTTTACAATAACTTTCATGCATAGGAATAAAACATAGTGAGATTATGTAATGAGTGCATGCAGAAATCCAGAGTGATGGTAGCAACCTATGGATAGACCCAAAACCAATAATAGCAGGCAGATAATGGCTTCAGCTAAAAAATACAGATAATGGCTTCTTTACTGTTTGTTTCCCACCCAACATGAAACTCATAGTAGACACCGGAGATTAACCAGATAGTAGATAGATACTATTTATTGCGGCCCGGATATGTATCCGACAACCATTTAAAAACTCAAGTTTAACGATTAGTTTGGAGCCGACTCAGAGTCTAATCGGTAAACAGGACAATAAAGTAGCATGTAATATTAAGCGATGCATAACGTAAGCAGACACAAAAGAGTGCAACCTCTCTTGCGGACCCATGTAGTCCTCGAGGTCATCTGCTCGGTTGATGATGGTAATGCAGTTTTCATGGCTGCCGGTGGTGGGGAAGAAGATCTGAGGCGGCGAAAGACAGTCTGGAGGCCGGATCCCTGCTGTGCTGGCCCCTTCTATCGTTGGAGTAGCTGAGCTAGGGTGGATGACTGCGTAGCAGGAGCGGGACAAACCACGCAAGGTTTTCTTTGACAACTATCTGTAAGAGAAGTAATTCTGTAAGGGCTCATTTGAATTGGAGGATTCCAATAATGCAGGGATAGGAAATAGACAAGAATAGGATAGGAATGCACGTGCAAAACAGAGAATTTAAAAACACATGATTTCTGCCAATCTGGGTGTTTTATTCACAACAATTGGAAGATCATAGGATGCAAAGAAGCATGGTGAGATAAAGTCAAACCACAAGAAAATGTATGGTTATAATGCTATTATGCCATTATCTCTTAGTCTTGTGCTTCATGAATAGGAATTTGAAAAGGAGGACAAGTGAAAATTAAAATTCCTATGTTTTTTCTTTCAAGGAGACACTAAAGGAACAAATTCGTGTGCTTAGTGGACAATATATATAACATGTAGAGTAAAAAAGAGATGCAACAAGTGTACAACCTCTTTGGTGAAGCCATGTTGATCTCAGCGTGATTGGGTTGGCCGGTGAGAATGCTCCGGCTGAGTTTGTTGTCGAAGGAGGGGAAGAAGATCTTAGGTGTCTGGAGATGGAGCCTGAGGTACTGCTCCGCTGTGATGGAGGGTTTCGTCGTTGGAGCAGCTCCTGAGTTGTACGACGCCGAGGCTGAAGCAGGACAAGAGAGACAACGAACAACATTAACCTGAGTGGTATTCTAATAGCATCTCCAATACATGATGTAAAATACATAACCACAAAGTGCTAGATGTAAAATAGTAACATACATTAGCCTCTCATCTCTGAACTTAACTGTCGAAACTGAATTTAACTGTCGAAACTGAACTTAACTGTCGAAACTGAATTTTGTTGTCGAAACTGAACGCACTAGCAAGGCGAGGCTACACGTCGGTCGACTGACTTTTTCATCTCTGGTCAGTCGATTTTGCAACCGTTGGATACGAAATCAAGGGCCTGCGGTTCATCTTCAACCTCCACCCCCCTGAGCCGCCAGCCACCACCGGCCAAATAGCAGCCTCCCGCCGCCCGCAGGCGGTGGTGCGCTGCCCCGCCCGCCCCGAAAACACTCCCCACCGCCGGTCGGCCGCCGCCCCGGCCATCCCTCTAGCCCCCCCCCCCCCCCCCCCGTGCCGAGCTTTTTCTCTGGCGATCCCCACGCCACCGCCCCGCCACCGCCGGCGACCACCGCCCCCACCCTGAACCCTAAGATAGATAGTGGGGTACCTCTCCGGCGAGACCCCTCCCCACTACGGCTGGTTCTTCCTTCACCCCGGCGAGCCCCCCCCCCCCCCCCCCCACCCCCTGAAAATCGATTGACCCAAAAGTCAATTCAGTCGACTGAAGTGTAGCTAAATTGGAGCTGCATCGTAAGAAAGAGCAAGAGCGAGAGCAGCAATGCGAGAAAGAGCAATAGCAAGAGCAGAGAAGGCAGGGGACCGAGAGCAAGAGCAGAGCGGCAGCGCGAGCGAGAGCTAAAGCAGTAGCAGCTCCTACTAATGTGGACGTCGCCGCCGAGGGAGAGACGCCGTGGAGGAAGTGGCCGGCGATGCTGCCGTGGATGGAGTCGTGCCGTGTCGGCTCGGGACCGAGCGCCGGCAGCACCGTGAGATCAAATCAAGAAGAAAAATGCGGCGATTAGTGTACAACCTCTTTGGTGGCGCCGATTAGGCCACAGCTTCATCCGAGGAAATGGTGATGATGATGCTCTTCCGGTGGTACTGGTGAAGATGGCGGTGTGGGAATGGAGGTGGCGCGAAATAAGAGGGGAACGTCAGGGCAGCTCCTTGGAGGTGGAGGACGGGGTGGTTGAACCGGCGAGACAACGAGATCGACGATGGATCCTCATCCGGTACGGTGGATGAGGGACGTTGAGGTGTTGCTGTGGACGACGTTGTCGGGAAAGAGGCTCCGACTGGGGGGCGGACGGAGCAGGGTGTGGGGTTTCATCGCAGGTTTTTGCGGCCTCGATGTATGAATGGGTGGGAGGATGGGATGGCAGTGGGGAACCATGGCTTAGGGACGCGCTTGTCCGAAATGTGGGGTAAGTTACGAAAGTACCCCCACCAATTTGAGGCGGTTCTTTCGATTTAGGGGTACCACGGGCATTTCGCGTGTCGGGATTTCACATGAGGTGGGAGTTTTCGCGCGCGTTGTAATTTTGGAATAGCAAGGCGCGGGTGAGATGGAGGGATTTGTCGGAGCACGACGAGGCAAAGATATATCTTAAATATTTCGGGTTAACAAGGCGCGGGTTGAAATTTCCGGACAAGCCTAACGTGTAGTGTACCAAATCAATGCGCACTACAAATGTCATTCAAAACTTTGAATTCATGTTGTGTTCAATTAAAATATTTCGCTACGTGTATAATGCTTGCAACCTACTACTCAAATGAATGTTTTAGTGCATTCCAAACGTATATACTACCGCTTCAATATGAACTCAATTTGAATTCGTTTCTCTATTTGAATAAGATCTATAGTAATGATTGTTGTGAAGTAAAAGCATTTGAATTAATTTCTCTGTTTTAATAAGATCTACAATCATCATTATTGTCAACTTAAACCATCGTTTGTGTATTATCTTCATAGCACACCACATGATCTTCATAATGAACTGTGTCTACTATATGAACTCGAACTCGATTTTTTGAATCTACTTTATGTTGATTTCAAATCACACATTTCTAGATCTAGCTATATCTTCACAATCTGAACCATGTCTCATATGTATAATGTGTTTATGACATTATGTATGGTGCCCCGCCCCTAACGCCTACAAGTATTTAGATGTGAGTCGCAAACACCACACATTACCACAAATTCAAATAAAATGTGAGAATCTTCGATATATAGTATTGTTTAGATTGTTCGATATTTAGTTGTAAGCTGCAAATGCCACACATTATCACAAATTTAAATAAAATGTGAGATTGTTTGATGTATAGTATGGTTTCGATTGTTCGGCATTTAGTTGTGAGTTGCAAACGCCATGCATTATCACATTATGGTATAACATGTGCACAGCACGTGTATCACCGCTATATTCATGCATGCAATGTTTAAAACACTATGATCTCCTATTCAAATATATGAGTCCGCTTTCATATCAAATTATGATCTTTGTTAGTCTCTTACACCCACACAATCCTCTAACCTTTGTAGCTACCACTAACTTTCTCTCGTGCATGCACACGCCCTCCTCGCCCTCCCCCTCCCTCGGCATTCTATCCACCGGGCACATTCATTTTTTTTCTTTAGGTCGTTCTCCCAGAGTCTCCACAACTCATTTCCGACACACACCGATTGATAAACCTCTCCAGCGATACCTGCCTACAACATACACACACACCTTCAATCTCCTCCTTTATGTGTCCTTGCCTCATGTCTCTCATACGGTCACACACACGTGTAAACTCTCGCCCCTCTTTTCATCGATCTCACAACCGCACACTCCTCCCCCTATCTAGCTAGTAGCTGGGCCTCTCGCACCACCTCCTAGCTCCATTCTCTCTGTCTATCTGTCTCGCTGGGCCTTATTTGCCTCTAACAAATGGACGTACACCGATCAATCTCTCGCTATACATATAGCTAGCTAGGTCCTTATAACTCGTTTTTACCCACGCGTCGATCGATCTACCTCATTAGTTGTGCCTCTCCCTTCCCCCGACAAACAACAATTGATCTACCGATCTAGTTAGGTTTGCTTACCAAACACATGGTTCCCCTTCATCATCCATGGATGCTTCCGGACAGATCTATCACGCACAGGCACACACAGAAACACATCCCCACTCTTATTGATAACATTGCAGTTCCACCCTCAGTTTGTTTAGTAGGCCTGTCCCACCATCTTCGAGAAGCAACTCCATCACCCATCCAGCACTCTACCCCTCTCCCTCCCTCTCTCTCTCCTCTCTCTCTCTCTCTCTGTCCCATCATATTTCCCGTCCTTCAGTTATGTATGGATGTCGACCGATCTCCCTCAAGACATAGCTGGGTCTCTCCTTCTCAACACATATACGAGTCGTTCTACCTCTATAGTTAGGCCTCTGCCTACCCCTCCCCCCACCCCCCTCCCCCCCCCCCCCACACACACACACCAATACATCGAGCGCTCTAGTCATGTCTCCCTACCACACACAAACTTGACAGGTGCCCTCTAACGTTCCGGTAGGCCAGTCACCCTATATCTTTGACTTGCACACACACACAATTTCGATGGCTCCCTTCATCGATCTCGCACCCACCCACTTGATCCTCTCTTCGACTCTATTGATAGCTATGACCCCTCCCTCTCTTCTCGTGGATTGCCCGACCCTCTATATATGATATGGATAGGCCTCCATTTCACACACATTGCATGCGAAATTTTGTTTGAGATGTCATCAACACATATTCCCACAAATAATTCACAAAATCTACCCCCACCATATCCCCCCACCCCCCACCCCAAAACAAAAAACACTCATGAACATGGTTTGTATCTCTCACACACACCCACATAGGTGGGGGACGTGCACGAAGAGAAGAGGTGCATGCATGGCGCACGTACTCCTGTCTCTTTCCAACCACACCCACGCGGGTACACGGTGGAGCTCATTTCTATACGAAAAAGGCAGCCCACAAGGTAATTTGGCACGTGTACTGGTTGTCCACATGGTGGAGGATCGTCTACCACGGGTGAACAAACAAATTGCGACTTGACGCGTTATGTTAAAAAAGAGGCAAACCATGTGGGGCCTACCATAGAGGCAAGGCTCTATACACTGGAGTACTTTTGATGTGTCCCGTCAACTCGCAGAACGAGGAGAAGCTTGCTTAGTACACCGTCTCCCCCGCCCACGGGCGCGGTGGCTCGCAGGATGAGGTGAAGCTTGCTCCGCCTTATGCCCGCTCCCTCGCCCATGCGCGCGGTGGCTTGTAGGGCGAGGAGAAAAATTTACTACTCCCTCCATTTACACCTCGTCCTTACTACCTTGGTTATAGAGATTATATCACATAGTTTGGAATATATATGTCCTTTAGTAGATTTCAATATGAACTACTAGTACATACTCCAAACACTGATGTATATAGATGTATTTTAGAGTGTAGATTCACTCATTTTGCTCTGTACGTAGCACTCTCCCTCGCCCCTCGACCCTCGCCCACGTGGTGGACATGCAGCAATTCATTCGGTCTCATATAGCCAGAACAATATATACTACACTACCATTATTGCTCGACTTCCCGAGGAGGCGAAGAGCCAACCGCAAGGTTAATATTTTGGAGATGCCAAGCACAAGGTTATAGGAGAACAAGTAGTAGGTGCCGCGTCATTTATAAATAAAGTTTTTTTTCTTCAGTGGCACGTATGCAATATGATAGGTTCATATGGAGAGAAAAGGAAACCGCTCCACTATATACATAGTCAGGATGGGCCAGCCTACACGGTTGCTTGCTGGGGTTGCTCTCTTCACACTCTCTCGCACAAAACGACGGTGACCACATCTCTAACATCCCGGCGGATCACGTCCGCTGGGGGAAGGGGTGGATGCTTAGTGTAGATGCGGTCGCCGTCGCCGACGGAGAAAACCCACTGTCGGCATGTCCCGATCAGGGGTCCCCGCCGTTCTCTCTCACAAAGCCGGTGAGGTTGCCTTCATCACTTGCTCACTGTCGCGACATGGGCAGTTGCCGCCTCCCGCCGCCCTCCTCAAGGTTGAGCTACGTCCCTCAGGTACAATTCCCTTTACAGCCGGCTTGCACCACTGCTCCAGCTGCCCACATCAATCCCTGTGGATATTTCTCTACTTCTTTGCCCCGCACATACCTCTACTGGCTTCTACGTACTATATTTCTGATGAGTTTATGTCTCATCAACTAGTCCCAGTAATCTTATTCTAATCACGCTTTTTTAATTTCTTTGCCACAGGGATACTCATCTCGATTTTGGTGAAACTGCACAAAATGATCCGATGGTCAAAAGGTTGCAAACTTCATTTATTAGGAAGCTCGAACGTTGCCAGCAAATTGAAGCCTGGTTAGGGTTCATGGTTCAAGGGCTAGGGACTGCATGGATCGTTTTTTCTTTAGCTGCCTCTGTTCCAAAATAAGTGTCAACTTTAGTAGTAGTACAACTTTGTACTAAAGTTTGCACAAAGTTGAGACACTTATTTTGGAACGGAGGGAGTACATATTTGCTATGATCTGTCAATCATTGAGATGCAATAGCATGCATTCAGCCTCCTTTGTATTTGATGAAATGTTGCAACAGGCAACCTTGGACGCAAGATACATGTAACAGAAGCTGGAAGCTTCATAGCATTGTACAAATTTATCTCGCTGATAAATTACAGTACGTACTATACTAGTACTTCCTCCGTTCCTAAATATAAGTCTTTGTAGAGATTTCACCATGAAACACATGCGGATGTATATAGATGCATTTTAAGTGTAGATTCATTCATTTTGTTCCATATGTAGTTCACCTAGTGGAATCTCTACAAAGACTTATCTACTAGTAATAGCTAGCCGTTAGATGAACTAAATCAGTCCATAATAGCCGTTTGATCTAGACGTTGAGAGGCTCCGCACTAAGTCACATGCCAGCATGCAGAAATACCGTGGCATGCATGTGAGTGGGTTTTGAATCACATCAACATGTCTGCATGCAAGCATGCACCGGTAGCATGCATGTAAGTGAGCTTTTAAGTCCCATTAACATGTCAAAAAGAAAAATATAATCCCATTATGCAGTAGGAGTTGGCCGATCTTTTTTTCCTTACGTGGGATGATCTAAATGATGATGGGAGTTTATTTAGTTTGGCTATCACATTTGTCATGCGGTTATAGAGTTTTTTTTAGTTCTATGAAATCGATAATTTTGCGCAGAGAGATATACGGCTGTTCCGCGGCAACGCGCGGGGACTCATCTAGTAATATTTAGGAACGGAGGGAGTACTATGTAAAGAGTTAGGTGTCGCACTGTGATACTGTGAGGTGGGCCATGTAATCACCGAGCCTGCGTGTTTTCACTGCTCTTGCACTCCTCCGCTGTAAGAATGGAGAAAATTGTAATCTAGTAGTACCTCCTTTCGCCAAAAGCGTGGGACATCCAACAGTCCTACCACCTCAATAATAAAGATCGATGAGCCATCAAATCACATAGACCCAGCAGTAAGTTGGACGGACAAAGCAACCATCACTCTTGCGCCAGTGAGAGGTCGCGTCCGCTCTGCCTGGGCATGAATGCGGCACCGATTCTTTAGAGCGGTGATGACCATTTCGGGCGGGAAGCGCACGCGGGCGATCGAGGGGCTTTGGATGGGCCAGGCTAGTCAGGAGTGGGCGTGGCAGATGTACACATGTCCCTACCGGACACGCCCGAAAACGAGAGGATGCACCGACTCTCGCGGCTAAAATCATACACTACACACCATCTCTCTGTAGGAGTAGGTCCATCTGTCGCTCTCTCTAACACACACATGCTGTTAAACACACACACGCGCGCGCACGCACACACACACACACCTTGGTCTCGTTGCACCTTCTAACGTGACTTATTACACCTAGATGGAGGGAGTAGTAAGTATACGAGATATGGTGGCACACTGACTTAAGTCGAATACAAGTGCCCAAAATTGTGTGCATGTTATAATAAGGATTCACTTAAAATAGTACGTGAGCGAACAGAGGGATTAATTGGACAGTGTTCCCGAGCAGTAGCGAGATGTGTGAGGTAATATACACCGCTGGAGCTTTTAATTTTTCTTATTAATTTGTTTGTTTCACCCTCTGACTGGTGGGTCCCAACGTACTATGTGGAGAGAGGTAAGGTGACTAAGGCTGCATTATTTCTGCACCACTGTGGATAGTCTTACCACCAAAGCCACATGACACGATTATGATTGAAATCCCAATGACTCCCACACACACACAAAAAACCGCATGCTTGTCACACGAATGCAGGAATGTATAAAAGGTTATTTTCCTCTCGTTGAACATAACGGGAGGGTTGTGTAGCTGGTTAGCCTGTTCGGTCATCAAACTTGAGGTCTCGGGTTTGATAACTACACTTGAGCATAATTTGTGCCAGGAGGATTCTTTGACTAGTCAAAATGGATGGATATGGAGCTATACGATCTCGTAGTGCCCGTATAATCACCTCATCATGTATAAGTTGCAGCCTCGACACTTGTTTTCTAGGGTTTGCATGCTTCACACTCTCTCTCCAGTATATATATACACGCTGGAGCCTCAACGCTTGTAGTTGCTCTCTTCACACTCTCTCGCCCTCTCCAGATCTAAACAAGACTTCGTTGGCCTCTCTCTCCCCTCACTGCTGCTCAAAGAGCCGGCAGGATCCGTCCGCCAGGAAGGGAAGGAGGCTTAACACTGTCGCCGTCGGTGAAGGAGGGAATCCACTACCGGCACAGCTATTCACTTTCACCCAGCGGCGGCGTGGGAGGGCCTCCAACCCCTTCTTCTTCGCCGTTGTCCTGTCGCCCACCGAACCACGCCCCAAGAACCTTAAGGTATAATTTACTTACTCCACATGCATTGCTCTAGCTGCATGTATACCATGAATCTAGGACGTGGTTCAAAGAGGAAAGGAGTGAGGGAAAGTAGTGGGAAAAGTTGTATATAGCATGAATCTAGGACGTGGTTCAAAGAGGAAAGGAATGGGGGAAAGTAGTGGGGAAAGTTGTATCGCATAAATCTAGGACGTGGTTCAAAGTGTAAAGGAAGGGGCAAAAGTAATAGTACAGACTGGCTATCCAGCACCTACATTGGTCGAAAAGGGAAAACAATGACAAACGCAGTACGCACATCTGTAACGAACTGATCTTTTGTTTTGGGGGACAAGGCTGTAGAGTTTGAGCAGGACTAGATTTGCTGTGCTCACATAGGGAAAGGTGTCTAAAGATAACAAAACTGGGACCAACACAAATATGCTCCTTGGTTGTTTGTTCTTTGTTGCAACTGACTGTGCATGACCAAAGTACATCGGTAGATGCACATGGTGTTGGTGCGTCCACTGTCCCGTGCAACTCATTAGCTGTTGTAAAATAACACCCTCTAATAAAGCCGCTGGAACATTGACGCAATGCCACAGTTAAAAGCAAATTACATGTTTAACGAATTTTATTGTTAATATAATCTCTATGTTAATATTAATCAATGCCACCGTTTGAGAAATGCTACTGTCTTGCTTTCTTTCCTATTTAGATAAGGTAGATGCTTCTTTTTGTTGGCTTCTGTGTCATCCACCATTATTGACCACTAATTGTTTCCTTTGCACCTCTATGTAAATAGGGTTATCTACTTCACCTCGTTGCCTTTGTGACCTTTTGTTGCACTGCACAAAACACTTTTGTTTTAAGAGTGTTTTGTGCAGTTCAACCAAAATGTCACACCGACAACGTTGCTTCATTGCTTGATCTTAGTGGAACTGCACAAGAGGAGATCTTACTTCCTATCCGTGTTGGCAAATTTGGTTCAGGTCTTCTTCTTGTGAGTTGTTTGAATTCCGCATCATGAGAGGTCAATACTAGCCTTCTTTCACATGATTCTGTAGTGTGCTTTCATATGTTGTGCTACTTGTACGATAATGTTTCTTAATTTTAGTGAACTGCACAAATGGAGACAAGACTTCCAATCTGTATGTGCACCGTAATATCCCATTGAGGTAAGATAAGGATATTTCACAACTGTTGGCCTGTATTTTGCCACTTTCATCAACAAATTAAGTTTAGTACTATACTTGTGCTCCCTAATTGACATGCCAAATCTTACATTGAAGGCAAAGCTTGTCTGTTATTGAACCAAGTGATGAAGGGGAAGAACAAGCAGAAGAAAAACAAAAATCAACTCTCGGTGCTGTAATGAAGCACTGGAACTGTGATGACACAAGTAATGATATAGTTTTGCATCTTAATTTATTGTTATGGCTGGGACGAGCAATTGTTTTGCCACTGATTTGATGCCACTCTTAATGTAATACGTAATTATCTCTACTTGTGCAAACAGGTATCTTCTTTGAAGATACCATATATTTTAGTGGAACTGCACAAGAATATGTTGGAAACATTAAACTAATCGAGGAGTATATAGTAAGCATGGCCACCATCGTAGATAGCAACAGATAGTTCCGGAGAAGTGCTTCATCTATATGCTCTACACAATAAGCCTCCTGACAAAGGTTGGTACTCGCCCATTGATTTCATCCATATGATTGAGCTTTGTCATCTCTATTGATGTTGTGCTACTGTTTAGATACTATCATGAAAAAGTGGTATTGTCCTTGAGAAGTGCTTCATCTGTGTTGTTTTAAATATTTCCTTTCCTTTTTTCGAGCAAATAGGGATACTACCATTTAGTAGTCCTCTTGTCTTTGCACAACAGGATCGTCTCCCTCTGAAGAAGAGTATGGAGTACGTGAAGTGACTAGTTCCGATTATGCCAGGATGAAGAAGCCTTGTCTATATTCTCATCAGAAGGGGCAGTTGAAGGATGGTTACATTACTCCCCACAAGACCAAACTAACTTCAGCTCAGAAGGACTAACAAATCTCCATTTTTTTGCTGTGATGCGCGAGTACAATGTTGTTCTAGGATTCTTTCTTGTGAGTTCCATTTTCTAAAAGTGTGCTCTACATGGACCATGTAGGTGCCTATTTAAATTGTCAATTCATAGTACAGTTTGCTTTATACTAATCACTTTTTTGTATTTGTGCAAACAGGGGTGCTCAGCTTGATCTCAATGGGAACTGTACAAAATATTCACGAATACATCGAATCATTCATTTCCACCACAAGATAGGAGGTGCCGATAAGTTCAAGGCGTTGCAACATATAAGGGCGAAATCATACAAGCTATGCGCAAATTTGGTTGATTTTGGTGGAACTGCACAAAAATAACAGCTGGTTTATTTAGCACGAGGTGCCATGTCAATGTCCGAACTAATGGCAAACCCTGCCCATTCCACAATCATAGGCATTTGATATTTTGGAATTGTACAACCTTGTCAAATTTTGCTCATTGATTTTAGCAAGACATGCATTTGATATTTTCGAATGGGACGCCCTTGCTGTCAGCAGCATCGATCAATTTATTCTTTATACTTTAGTTGTGAAGTAAATATTGCCTCTAACATGTGAGTCGCTGAGATGCATAATCATCGATTGTTTTGAATGTTCTCTATGAATTGCCAGCCCTGTGTGTTTGATTGCAATGTACAAAAATGCTAAAAAGCTGCTCAAACTCTTTGTACTCCTTCTGTTCCTTTTTACTTCGCACATTGTGAAAGTGCATACTTTTTGTATAAGATTGGTCAAAGTAGAGATTTTGACTGCAGACAAAACTTGTATGCAGACTAGAAAGGACCAGAGGGAGTACATGTGAAACTGCTGCAAATGAGGTGATCACCCTGGGAATAATGCTAGTGCATATTGTTTTGCATGTTCATCCAATGCCAGTGATATAGGAATTTGAACTAATCGAAATAAATTCATTCATACACGGTCGGATTTCATATAAACATGCCGGATTTCATTACAGTTCATACATTCTTCAACTAAAAAGGGGTGCGCTGGAGGTATAATTAATTAACCGAAGCTACCCACCCATATCCCGCTGAGCTGAACAGAAGCTTCAGTGACTTAACTGCAGGGGCAGTTGCATATCTGACATGTGGCATGTTGGGCCCACGTGTCAGTCAGCCAACTGCACCAGCAGTTAAGAAGAAGCAGTGTTCTTCTCCAGCGCAGCTCTCCGACTCCACGTCGCCGCCAAGAAGCTAACCATCCGTCAATGGTCAACCCGCATAGCTTGGCTTCAATCGGAGGGTAGCAGTGGTGGCCTTACTTGGACCCGAGCGGCGGCGACCTACCGTGTTCTACTCTTCCTCATTTTCTGTTTGGCGCGGCCTCGTTGGCAGCAGGGTGGGGCCTCTGTGGAGCCGGCGATGTCCTCTGTCTCATTGCTGGCGGGCGGTGCCTCGGCGGAGCGGTAGAAATCCGCCCCCACGTTGCCGGTAGGGTGGGGCCTCGGCTGAGCCGGCGATGTCCTCTGCCTCGTTGTTGGCGGGGCGGGGCCTCGGCGGAGCCGGCAGTGTCCTATGCCTCGTTGTTGGCGCCGCGGGGCCTCGGCGGAGAAGGGCCTCGTCGACGCCAGCGGAGCAGGGACTCGTCGCAGCCGGCATAGTCCTCTGCCTCGTCCTCAGTCTCGCCAAACAGCGCCTCGCCCTCTTCATCACCCTCTTTGTAGGCGGCCGCAGCCTCCGCCACCTGCATGCGGTACCGCCAGTGCTCGAGGCGGCCCTTGCAGGCGGAGCGGTACGAGTCGAGAAACGCCTCCTGCTCCGCCCGCTCCATGGCGATCTGCTCCTCCGCCTGCAGGTGCTCCTGGAGGAGATGGTAGTTGTAGGCGGCGTCGGCCTGCGCCTCCCGGAACTGCTCCTCATGCATCTGCCTCATCGTGTCCATATATTGGGCACTGGCCTCACTGATGGTCATGGTGCAATGCATCGGCGAGGATGGCGCGGAGGAGGGGGTTGGCGCCGAATCGTCGACTACCATGTTCTCCATTGGGACGTCGTCGTCCTCCGGCTACCTGCCGGCCAGCCGGTCGCCAGCAATGGCTGCCATCTCCTTGTGGTCCGTCGTGCGCCCATCCCGAAGAGCGCTGGAGCACGAGGAAGCCATGGTGGGCAGTAGTGGTGTGGAGAGGAGAAAGGGAACGGATGCGGATGACTGCGGCTAGGGACGGCGTAGTAGTTTATACAGAAATGGTGGGCGGTGGAGGGACGGATGTGTGGCACCGGAGTAGCCACCTCGGCAACCGCATATCATTAATGTGGGCAGAAGATGGACGGTCGGACGGCACTTGTGTCGTTTGAAGGCGGAGCAATCTCCTGCACCGGGAAGCGGGGCGGGCGGCGCTGATTGTTTTGGGCGGAAAGCCCGCACGGGCGAGGAGATGACTTTACTTGGAGAGGATGACAATGGGGACCCACCAGGGCCATAGTCTCACGTATGCAGGTGCCTCCTTATTATATATATATATATATATATATATAATTTATTTTGCTTCCTCCTGGTTTCCTGACATCACGGTCCCACACCATTGTCAACCTATGTACTCCCTCCTTTCCGGTTTATAGGGCTTATCTCAAATTTTTAGTTTTTCCATTTTATAAGGCTCAATTTGGTTGTTTTCCATCACATGTTCAGATTCCAATGTGCATTAAATCATTGCATGTAAGTATTAAGAGAAAATTGAACAATGCATGTACTTTATGCATTGCAATTAATGCATTGATAAACATAATTTTTTGAGGATAACAAGAGCATTAATTAGGTGCTTTTGCAAAACTACAAAAAGTATTCCACCACTCGCCATCTACCCTGATTGGTGAGATTTTTGAATTGAGCACTATAAACCGGAAAGGAGGGAGTAGTCAATAAACGAGAGAATTGCACAAGAAGCGGCCGACAGCTGGGACCAAGCAGCTCGAGCAGTATTTGTGTTTTTGAGGTGTGAGCACTGCAGAGTTTTTTTATGTTTAGCCCAGATATTAATTTTTCTCCTGTGAACAACAATGAAAACATTGCTGCAGGTATTAACTGGGCGGGCTGTGGCCCGTCTAGCCCAGGCCAGATATCCAGCCCAGATATTAATTTTTTTCAAGCTGAAAATGGCTAGCCCAGCTATACTTTTTTTAGGAATACCCACGCAAGGTCAAGTTGTTATTCTCCGTCCCGCTGGGCTGCAAATCTTTCCTAGTAGGGATGCATTAGGCTTAACAAGAAAATGGGCTTTAAGAAATAATAAATGGGATGTAATTATAAAAACTGAGCAGTAACTATAAAAAATGCACCAAACACGTAATTACTTTATAAAATATTATGTTTGGATATTGAGAATTTTAATTTCATTAATTGTTGCGAGCGAAATGTTTCGTTGGATTTTTATGTAATATAAATTTATATTGAAATTGTATTTAATCTGACTAGAAATTTCGGGATAAAAATATTTCGGATCCCATCAAAATGTGGGAAATTTTATTGAATTCTGTTTTGAAAGGTTGGTTGGAATGGGTTGTACTTTTAACAAACTGTAAATGGGCTGTAGTAAATTCCATTAGAATTCAAAAATGGGCTGCATATTCTTACAAGTGTCAAATGGGCTATAAGTTCTCTGCCACACACTTCTGGCCTTACTAAGTTGACGTGTCCCCTAAAAAATGGAGTTGACGCGTATGCAAGGCTTTGTCAACTTATAGTCAACACACAGTTCTAACAGCAGTGGCCGTCGGATGTCCATCCAATGGATGCCGTGCTTCTTCTTCAATCTCGGATATTCTAGCTTCACCCGCCCAAAAAATGATTCCTCCCCCTGACATCTGGGGCGCACCGTTTCGGAAGCTGACATGTGTCCTACTAAGTTGACGTACCAAGGGCTTTGTCAACTTAGTCAATATAAACGATTCTAGCTGTAGTGGCCGTACAATAATGTCCATCCAACGGCCGTCGTACTTCTTCAACCTCTGGTCTTCTTGCTCCAGCCGCCCAAAGCAGCGCCGGTCGTGCCGCGTGCTCCTGCCTCCCGTGGACGGTTGTGCTGCCGCGGAGGCCTCACCGCCCCCTACTACTCCCACCACTGGCCAGGCCATCCCTCCACTCACCCACACCCCCTGTTATTCTGCGGCGACGGCAGTGCAGATGAACCCAGTGAACCTTCGTACTCCTCTCCGCGTGTGCATCCACTACCGCGTCTTCCCCGGCTCCGCGTCGTCCCCTTCCTAGGCCTCACCGCCGTCCACCGCCGTGGTGCTCTCGGCACGGCGTGGTCAACGTGGTCAAGGAACGACTTCCATCGGATGTGGACTGTACGTGGAGAGGCTGACAGCTGGGTCCACGGCAGCCGCAAGGAAGTGCCTCCTTATTACGCAGAAAATAATTATTCCTCCACCTGACAGTGGGGACCCACCAGACGGGCCATCGTATTTAAAAAAAAAATGATTCGCCCCCTGACTGCTGGGACCCACCAGCTACATCTTCGCACGCAAGGAAGTGCGTCCAGGAAACAAACAATTCGCCCCCTGACTGCTGGGACCCACCAGCTACATCTTCGCACGCAAGTAAGTGCGTCCGAAAAAAAAACGATTCACCCCCCTGACTTCTAGGACCCACCAGCTACACCTTCGCACGCAAGGAAGTGTGTCCGGGCAAAAAAATAAACAAAACGATTCGCCCCCTGACTGCTGGGACCCACCAGCTACATCTTCGCACGCAAGGAAGTGCCTGACAGTCGGGACCCACCTGGTCAAAGCGTACGTAGCGTTGATAGGTCTCCAATGTATCTACAATTTTTTATTGTTCCATGCTATTATATTACCCCTTTTGGATGTTTATGAGCTTTATTTTACACATTTATATCATTTTTGGGACTAACCTACTAACCGGAGGCTCAGCCCGTATTGCTGTTTCTTTGCCTATTTTAGTATTTCGAAGAAAATGAATATCAAACGGAGTCCAAACGGAATGAAACCTTCGGGAGCGTGATTTTTGGAACGAACATGATCCAGAGGACTTGGAGTGCAAGTCAAGAAGCGATCGAGGCGGCCAGGAGATAGGAGAGCGCCCCCTGTCTCCTGGGCCCCCAGGCGGCCACTGACGTACTTCGTCCTCCTATATATACCCCCGTACCCCGAAAACATCCAGGGAGCCAACGAAAAACAATTTCCACCACTGTAACTTTCTGTATCCGTGAGATCCCATCTTGGAGCCTTGGTCGGTGCTCCGCCGGAGGGGGAATCGACCACGGATGGCTTCTACATCAACACCATAGCCCTTCTGATGAGTTGTGAGTAGTTTACCACACACCTTCGGGTCCATAGTTATTAGCTAGATGGATTCTTCTATCTTTTTGGATCTCAATACCATGTTATCCCCCTCTCGTGTGGAGATCTATTCGATGTAACTCTTTTTGCGGTGTGTTTGTCGAGATCCGATGAATTGTGGGTTTATGATCAAGTTTATCTATGAGAAATATTTGAATCTCCTCTGAATTCTTTTATGTATGATTGAGTTATCTTTGCAAGTCTCTTTGAATTATCAGTTCGGTTTGGCCTACTAGATTGATCTTTCTTGCCATGGGAGAAGTGCTTAGCTTTGGGTTCAATCTTGCGGTGTCCTTTCCCAGTGACAGCAGGGGCATCAAGGCACGTATTGTATTGTTGCCATCGAGGATAAAAAGATGGGGTTTATATCATATTGCATGAGTTTATCCCTCTACATCATGTCATCTTTCTTAATGCATTACTCTATTCTTATGAACCTAATACTCTAGATGCATGCTGGATAGCGGTCGATGTGTGGAGTAATAGTAGTAGATGCAGGCAGGAGTCAGTCTACTTGTCATGGACGTGATGCCTCTATGCATGATCATGCCTCGATAATCTCATAATTATTCGCTTTTCTATCAATTGCTCGACAGTAATTTGTTCACCCACCATAATACTTATGCTATCTTGAGAGAAGCCACTAGTGAAACCTATGGCCCCCGGGTCTATCTTTTATTATATAAGCTTTCAATCTACTTTTATTTGCATCTTTACTTTTCCAATCTATATTATAAAATACCAAAAATATATTTATCTTATCATACTACCCCTATCAGATCTCACTTTCGCAAGTGGCCGTGAAGGGATTGACAACCCCTTTATTGTGTTGGTTGCGAGTTCTTTGTTTGTTTGTGTAGGTGTGTGGGACTTCTGAGGAGCCTCCTACTAGATTGATACCTTGGTTCTCAAAAACTGAGGAAATACTTACGCTACTATTGCTGCATCACCCTTTCCTCTTCAAGGAAAACCAACGCAAGCTCAAGACGTAGCAAGAAAGATTTCAGGCGCCATTGACGGGGAGGTCTTCGCTCAATTCAAGACATACCAAGTACCCATCACAAACTCATCTCCCTCGCATTTACATTATTTGCCATTTGCCTCTCGCTTTCCTCTCCCCCACTTCACCCTTGCCGTTTTATTTGCCCTCTCTTTCCCAATCTTCTCCTCTCTTTTTTGCTTGCCTTTTTATGTTTGCTTGTGTGTTGGATTACTTGTTGCCATTGCTGAATCAAAAAGAATTAAGGGTACTTTCCAGGGTTCTGCCTTGGATAGTCCCTCTATCCTCTCTAAGCTCATGAATAAAGATGCTATAGAAAGACCCACCAGGGTCAACAATGAGAGCATTAATAATTTTGATGAAGATCACTCTGGAATTTTTTGTTATTTACTTGATGAGTCTTTAAAAGATGCTTGGGATAGGCTATTAAGGATTCAGGCTAGCTATGTTCCACAATACCAAATTGATGTTTAGTTAAAAAGTTTTATGTTGGCTCGCCCGCTTATTTCAAGCAGGTTCTAGATTCTACTTTTGAAGAAGGTTTTCTTAAAGGGGATGCAATAGATACTTATGGAAAAATGAAAACCATATTTGGGCACCCTATGAATGATAAGGTTGAATCGACTACTCTCTTGTGTTTTTATCAAAATGAAATTATCAAAGAGATGAAGTATAGCTTAGATGCAAATTTCCGTAATGTGCTTAATCTTACTTGATCTATTAATTGCAATGCGCTTACCCTAAATAGAAGAATGAATGCCATAGAAAGGAGATCTTCTTTTTCCTTTGCGAGTGCCAAATATGGCACTACTTAGATCTATCTTCGCTTTTATGACTAGCTAGGGGCGTTAAACGATAGCGCTAGTTGGGAGGCAACCCAATTTTATTTGTGTTTTTTGTTTTTGTTTCTGTTTAGTAATAAATTTTGCATCTACCTTCTGTTTAGATGTGTTTTTATGTTTTAATTAGTGTTTGTGCCAAGTAGAACCTATAGGATAACCTATGATGATAGTTAATTTGATTCTGCTGAAAAACAGAAACTTTGCGCGCACGAAATTAGTTTTTTTAAATAACAGAAACGTGCTTTTGCATTGATTATTTTTGATGCTAATCAATAAACAAATTGTCCAGTACTTCCTATTTTGGTAGGATTGTTAGAGTTCCAGAAGTTTGCATTAGTCACAGATTGCTACAGACTATTCTGTTTTTGACAGATTCTGTTTTTCGTGTGTTGTTTGCTTATTTTGATGCATCTATGGCTAGTATTAAGTGGTATGAACCATAGAGAACTTGGAATACAGTAGGTTTAACACCAATATAAATAAAGAATTAGTTGATTGCAGTACCTTATGTGGTGGTTTTGCTTTCTTTTACTAACGGAGCTTATGAGATTTCCTGTTGAGTTTTGTGTTGTGAAGTTTTCAAGTTTTGGGTAAAGATTTGATGGACTATGGAATAAGGAGTGGCAAAAGCCTAAGCTTGGGGATGCCCATGGCACCCCAAGATATTCAATAGTAGCCAAAAGCCTAAGCTTGGGGATGCCCCGGGAAGGCATCCCCTCTTTCATCTTCGTTCATTGGTAACTTTACTTGGAGCTATATTTGTATTCGCCACATGATATGTGTTTTGCTTGGAGCGTCGTGTATGATATTAGTATTTGCTTTTTAGTTTACCACAATCATCCTTCCTGTAAACACATTTTGGGAGAAGCCTATTTGATTGAAATTTGTTAGAATACTCTATGAGCTTCATTTATATCTTTTGAGCTAGATAGTTTTTGCTCTAGTGCTTCACTTATATCTTTTAGAGCATGGCGGTGGCTTAATTTTGTAGAAATTGCTAGTCTCTCATGCTTCACTTATATTATTTTGAGAGTCTTTTAGAACAGCAAGGTATTTGCTATGGTTATAAAATTGGTCCTAGAATGGTAGGCATCCAAGTTGGGTATAATAAAAACTATCATAGAAAGTGAATTGGATGCTATGATCAATTTGATACTTGATAATTGTTTTGAGATATGGAGGTAGTGATATTAAAGTAATGCTAGTTGGCTAATTATGAATTTAAAGAATGCTTGTGTTGAAGTTAGAAAGTCCCGTAGCATGCACGTATGGTTAAAGTTGTGTAACATATTTGAAACATGAAGTGTCCTTGGATTGTGCATCCTTATGAGTGGCGGTCGGGGACGAGCGATGGTCTTTTCCTACCAATCTATCCCTCTAGGAGCATGCGCGTAGTGCTTGATTTTTGATGACTTCTAAATTTTTGCAATAAGTATATGAGTTCTTTTGACTAATGTTGAGTCCATGGATTATATGCACTTTTACCTTTCCATCATTGCTAGCCTCTTCGGTACCGTGCATTGCCCTTTCTCACCTTGAGAGTTGGTGCAAACTTCGCCGGTGCATCTAAACCCCGTGATATGATACGCTCTATCACACATAAACCTCCTTATATCTTCCTCAAAACAGCCACCATACCTACCTATTATGGCATTTCCATAGCCATTCCGAGATATATTGCCATGCAACTTTCCACCGTTCCGTTTATCATCATGACACGCATTACTTTTTTAATATTGCCATTGCATGATCATCTAGTTGACAACGTATTTGTGGCAAAGCCACCATGCATAATTTTTCATACATGTCACTCTTGGTTCATTGCACCATCCCGGTACACCGCCGAAAGCATTCATATAGAGTCATATCTTGTTCTAGTTTCGAGTTGTAATTTATGTGTTGTAATCAATAAAAGTGTGATGATCATCATTATTAGAGCATTGTCCCCAAAAAGAAAAAAAAGAAAGGCTAAAAGAAAAAAAAGGCCAAAGAAAAAAAAGAAAAAGAAAAATAAATAAATAAATAAATAAAAAGGGGCAATGTTACTATCTCTTTTTCCGCACTTATGCTTCAAAGTAGCACCATGTTATTCATATAGTGAGTCTCATATTTTGTGCTTCAAAGTAGCACCATGTTCTTCATATAGTGAGTCTCATATGTTGTCACTTTCATACACTAGTGGGAATTTTTCATTATAGAACTTGGCTTGTATATTCCTATGATGGGCTTCCTCAAATGCCCTAGGCCTTCGTGAGCAAGCAAGTTGGATGCACACCCACTAGTTTTATTTTGTTGAGCTTTTATTCATTTATAGCTCTAGTGCATCCGTTGCATGGCAATCCCTACTCCTCTTGTTGACATCAATTATGGGCATCTCCATAGCCCGTTGATTATCCTCGTCAATGTGAGACTTTCTCCTTTTTTGTCTTCTCCACACAATCCCCATCATCATATTCTATTCCACCCATAGTGCTATATCCATGGCTCACGCTCATGTATTGCATGAAAGTTGAAAAAGTTTGAGATTATTTAAGTACGAAACAATTGCTTGGCTTGTCATCGAGGGTGTAGAATTTGGGAACATTTTTGTGTGACGAAAATGAAGCATAGCCTAACTATATGATTTTGTAGGGATGAACTTTCTTTAGCCATGTTATTTTGAGAAGACATGATTGCTTTTATTAGTATGCTTAAAGTATTACTATTTCTTTTGTCAATATGAACTTTTATTTTGAATCATTTGGATCTGAACATTCATGCCACAATAAATAAAATTACATTGAGAATTATGCTAGGTAGCATTCCACATCAAAAATTCAGTTTTTATCATTTACCTACTCGAGGACGAGCAGGAATTAAGCTTGGGGATGCTTGATACATCTCCAATGTATCTATAATTTTTGATTGTTCCATGCTATTATATTACCCCTTTTGGATGTTTATGGGCTTTATTTTACACATTTATATCATTTTTAGGACTAACCTACTAACCGGAGGCCCAGCCCGTATTGCTAATTTTTTTTGCCTATTTCAGTATTTCGAAGAAAAGGAATATCAAACGGAGTCCAAACGGAATGAAACCTTCAGGAGCATGATTTTTGGAACGAACGTGATCCAGAGGACTTGGAGTGCAAGTCAAGAAGCGATCGAGGTAGCCAGGAGATAGGAGGGCGCGCCCACCCCTCCTGGGCGCGCCCCTTTCTCCTGGGCCCCTCAGGCGGCCACAAACGTACTTATTCCTCCTATATATACCCTTGTACCCCGAAAACATCCAGGGAGCCAACGAAAAACAATTTCCACCACCATAACTTTCTGTATCCGCGAGATCCCATCTTGGAGCCTTCGTCGGCGCTCCGTCGGAGGGGGAATCGACCATGGAGGGCTTCTACATCAACACCATAGCCCTTCCGATGAGTTGTTAGTAGTTTACCACAGACCTTCGGGTCCATAGTTATTAGCTAGATGGCTTCTTCTCTCTTTTTGGATCTCAATACCATGTTCTCCCCCTCTCTTGTGGAGATCTATTCGATGTAACTCTTTTTGGGGTGTGTTTGTCGAGATCCGATGAATTGTGGGTTTATGATCAAGTTTATCTATGAGAAATATTTGAATCTCCTCTGAATTCTTTTATGTATGATTGAGTTATCTTTGCAAGTCTCTTTGAATTATCAGTTTGGTTTGGCCTACTAGATTGATCTTTCTTGCCATGGGAGAAGTGCTTAGCTTTGGGTTCAATCTTGCGGTGTCCTTTCCCAGTGACAGCAGGGGCAGCAAGGCACGTATTGTATTGTTGTCATCGAGGATAAAAAGATGGGGTTTATATCATATTGCATCAGTTTATCCCTCTATATCATGTCATCTTTCTTAATGTGTTACTCTATTCTTATGAACTTAATACTCTAGATGCATGTTGGATAGTGGCCGATGTGTGGAGTAATAGTAGTAGATGCAGGCAGGAGTCGGTCTACTTGTCACGGACGTGATGCCTATATGCATGATAATGCCTAGATAATCTCATAATTATTCGCTTTTCTATCAATTGCTCGACAGTAATTTGTTCACCCACCGTAATACTTATGCTATCTTGAGAGAAGCCACTAGTGAAACCTATGGCCCCCTATCTTTTGTCATATAAGCTTTCAGTCTACTTTTATTTGCATCTTTACTTTTCCAATCTATATTATAAAATACCAAAAATATATTTATCTTATCATACTATCTCTATCAGATTCACTTTCGCAAGTGGCCGTGAAGGGATTGACAACCCCTTTATTGCGTCTGTTGCAAGTTCTTTGTTTGTTTGTGTAGGTGCGTGGGACTTCCGAGGAGCCTCCTACTGGATTGATACCGTGGTTCTCAAAAACTGAGGGAAATACTTACGCTACTATTGCTGCATCACCCTTTCCTTTTCAAGGAAAACCAACGCAAGCTCGAGACGTAGCAAGTGTTGTCATTCTGGTCACGAGCGTGTACGTACATATATACTGTTCGATGTAGAGATGCGCACATGTCATAGTAGAGGTGTGTACGTGCCATAGTAGAGGCGCGCACAAAGCATGTACACGTACATACAGTGGCCAGTGTGCAAGAAAGAAAATATGGCCACGTATGTCTACATACGGGCGGGGTCTCGAATGCCTACTCGCGCATACGTACGGCCAGGGCTCGTGTACATGGCTGGGTCGGAACGGAGAAATAGCATCATCGTCGTGTTCATGGGGAGCCAACCGGCTGGGTCAGAACGGAATGTGTCGTCGTGTTCATCGGGAGGGCTTGGACGGAACAGGCGATGGAAACGAGGCCTGGCGTACCCAGAACAGAGGAAATGGCCTTGTGTTCGACTGGCCACATTCGAAACGGGATCCTGTTCATCGAGAGTGTTGGTGGGAAATGACACCTGTGGGATCACTGGAATCCCTTCTACGGTTGCGGGGCACGGGGATCGTGAGGAGAGCAGGATTAGCAGACGACACAAGGGGGATTAACTCAGGTTCGGGCCGCAAAGATGCGTAAAACCCTACGATCCTACTTTGGTGGATGTATTAGTGTTCTTGAGCTCTCAAACTAGCTCTAGGTGTTGCGGGGTTCGAAAGAGCCGAATCCCTTCCCAGTGTGCCATGGGCCTCCTTTTATAGACGAAAGGGGTTGCCACAGTGGCACACAGGCGGTGGAAAGTGCTACAGCGTTGTGAGCTTATCGCCGGTGTTACAGGACAAGATGCATTTAATGCGAGGCTTAGGTGTCCCTTCGCTTTATTGGGGACGGGAGCATGGTCCGTCCCGTCCGTCGCCGCTCCTCCTCGCTTCGACACGCGCCCTGGCCAGTGGTGCATGCAATGCGATGTAGGCAGGCAAGCAACTGAGGTGGCGCGGTGGTGGAGCCTACACGAAGGGTTGCATGTTGCCACGCAGGTGCCTGCCCAACTGGTTGGGTCGGCAGCCGCATGCGAATGGCGGGGAGGACTTGGCTGGTGCGGACCTAGTAGCGGCCCTGCCGGTGCGCTTGGCGAGGGTCTCGTCGGGTCGCCCGGCAAGGGTCTGCCGGGTGGCCCGGCAAGGGCCTTGCCGTGGCGCACTAACTTCCCTGGCAAGGACCTTTCCAGGGGTCTCGTGGGTTTCTTCGGTGAGGATAGTTGCTATCCTCATTTGATCTTGAGCATTCTATGTCTTCACAAAGATCTGCATACCACCACGGAGGTGCCTCCCGAGCCCTGTCCAACGCATCTGTCCAGCATAGGTGGGCCCAAGGGTGGCTCACTTTGGCTGGTGTGGGCGAGCTGCCCCAGCGAGGGCCTTGCCGGGGCTGCTGAGGCTGCCCCTGGCAAGGGTCCTTGCCGGGGAAACCTGCTACGCCTATCTGATCTTTGTGGCCTTGGTCCTTCTTGTTGCTCTGTTTGCCTTGTGGCTTTGGCTTCTTCTCCGGCTTCCCTTTCCTGCCATGTCTATGCGTGGCCGTGGCGGGAGGCTCTGACTGCTCGTGCACAAGTAAAGGCGTAAAAAAGGAGAGCCCCTACATTTGTACACGGACAGGACCCCCCGGGCCTGGGTCATACATAAGCGCAGCGCGTTGTTGGGCCAGGCCCAGAATGGTGCGCGGGCAGTTGGGGCAGATTTTTACCGCGGCCACTGTTTCGTCTGCTGCGCTTCCCCACGACCCGCGTTGAACGTGCGACGTGGGGGTCGTGCACGCGCATGACGTGGGAGGCATGCGTGGGACAGCGCTCGCACGCATGCATCGCATCACAGTTAATGGGAAAGGAGGCGGCCCACACCTTCCCCATAAAAAGGAATAACCGTGGGCGCGCTGCTCACTTTGCCCCTTCCCTGCGCCTTCCCCCAATCTTAGAACCGCCGCCCTCTTTCTTCTCGAGCTTCGCTGCTTTCGCCCATTACCGCCGTGCTTCCACCGTCCTATGTCTTTTTGCTCCTCGCAACTGCCATGGCGCCCAAGTCCACTAAAGGGAAAGGGGCAGCCAAGGATGCCGGGGCGGCGGAGCCGTCGGAGAGCGAGTTGGCGGCGGGCGCAGTTCGCCCTCTTCCCTTCGACGGTCGACATGCCCATGCTTCGGGAGATGTTCAAGGACCTGTGGGGAGTGAAGACGGGGGGGAGAAGACAGGGCATCCGGCCACGCACGTCGTCCCTGCCAGCACCGGGGCCTCGCCAAAGCGGTACCCCTTCTTCGTCGATTACTTCTCATGCGGGCTTTGTCCCCCCTTCTCTGATCTCTTCAAGGACATCATGCACACCTATGCCTTCCACCTTCTGGATTTCACCCCGAATGTCGTGGCATGCATGGCCCTTTTCGCACATCTCTGCGAGGGGTTCGTCGGGGTGTACCCCAGCACGGCGCTCTTTCGCCATTACTTCTCCCCTCGGATCCAAAAGGGGGGCGCCATTACCGGCAGCATCACTTGGATCCTGAGGGCCAAGGAAGCATACCCGAAAGGCGCCACAAAGGAGAGGTGGGAAGAATGGCGGGGCCGGTGGTGCTAGATCAAAGAGGAGGACCTGGCAGCGTTCTGTGAGGTTCGTCGTGAGGCACTAGTCTGCGGAAGGGACTGGAGCGACGTCGACGCCAATGATGAGAAGCTCACAATTGCCACCACCAGGATCCTCCGGCTCACCTAGGCCGGGCTCACCCTCGAAATGATCGGGGCGGATTTCATCTGCCGCCGAATTGCCCCTCTGCATGACAAGGGGAGGCCGGCCTGGCTCTTTGTGAATGCCGTCGACATCATGAGGCTCCGTCCCGGCCTTGACAACAACCTGACGGTGCTGAGGCATGCCCATCTGTGCTAAAGGATCTTCCAGCTCAAGGTTGACGATGAGGGCGAGGTATAACGGTCCGGCAAGCTTGCCAGGGCCGCCGCGAAGGCCAGCAAGGTCGACAAGGAGCCTGTCTTCAAGCTGCCGGCGGGGGTGGTCCCGCTGAGCAACAACTCTCGTCGGAACGAGATCATCGCCATGATGCCGGTCTTCAACGCGCATGGCCTTGACCCGAGCTGGGTCGAGCCGGATGGGCTCGTGGTGCAGGAGTTCTTTGACACCCTGCATCAGATATATGTTACCGACGAGCCGCGGCTTGTCCAGGACACCTATCTGGCGGAGTTGGACTATATCGCCGCCAGGGTGGAGGAGGCGAGGCTTGCTGCGGAGGAGGCGAAGCTCCTCAAGGAGGCCGGTAGCACCGGCGGCGTGGTGGACAAGGCTGCAGTGGAGGCGGAGGAGGGGGAGCTCGACCGGTGGGTAGTAGCCGCTGGGGGGGGGGGGGCCAGCGGCGCTGACATCAGGGCTCCCCTCGTTGAAGACGCCGCCGACGGGTCGTCGGAGGAGGAGGGCGAGGAGGGGAGGACCACGACCGCCGATCCCCCGATCACCGGAAGAAGGCGGGTCCTGCGGCGGGCTACCTCTGGTGAGCCGGTCCGCCCCGACCAGGCCGTGCAGCTGCGGCGAGCCCAGGGAGCGTCCGTGCGCTAGACGAGGGCGGTGATGATGAAGAAGAGGGCGAAAGCCGTTGCGTCGAAGAAGAGGGCACCTGCTTCTTCGTCGTCCAAGCGCGCCCGGATGCCATCGCCTCCCCCTTCGCCAGCAAACGTTGGCGCGGGGATTGGGGCTGACTTGTTTGACTTTAGGCCTCTCAGCCCAGAGAGGGAGCTTGGGCCTCCCAGCCCGGAGCGGAAGAGGAAAGCAACAGAGGAGGAGGAAGAGAATGAAGAGTAAGCCTATGCTTTTCTCCTCTGCTCCTTACACTCCCCCCTGATGGCGTCGCTTACCCGTCTTTATTTCGCAGGGATGTGGAGACACGGGCCCAGAGGATAAAGAGGGCCAGGACTTCGACGAGTGGCCAGCCCCCAGCAGGCACCTCCAGCACGCCGCTGGTGGTGTAGAGCAGCCTGGACAGCAGCCCCCAGCCCAGCCCCCAGCGTAAGTCCACCATCCGTCATCTACCAGCATGTGTCACAGTCGATGTTCCAGTGCTAACCGTGTCATGGATGCAGGAGAGGAGCAGCACCAAAGAGAGCCACAGAGGGCTTCTCCGATCGTGCCGCCCCCGTCGATTACACCGCCCCGAGGGGCGTCCCCAGCAAGGACACCAAGCACCGAGGTCGTGCACACGGAGGAGGGGGAGGAGAACGCAGGCGCCGGTGGCTTTGCCTCGACGCCAGACCTTGGCAAAGAAGGGGCTTCCGCCTCTAGGCCCAACACGGGTAAGCTGGTCGCTCTTCTCTTCTGCTTGCATTCTTCTTTTCCTCTTTTCCTTATTAGCTTTCGCTCTTGGATTCGCCTCGTCCCTTTCTTGGCATCCAGACCCCTCCTCGGAGGACGTCAACGCGACCATCAAGGACGTCCCCGCGGAGGCCGCAGCGGAGGCAGCGAGGATCGCTGCCGGGGAGAGTGCCAAGGGTGCTGCCGAGGATGCCGCCAGGGGGCCCACCAAAGAGCCCGGCAATGGACCTGCCGAGGGAGCCGGCAAGGCCACTGCCGAGGAGGGGGCATTTGACGATTTGCCCTCCTCCTCCGCTACCTCGGGCTCCGGCAGGTACCTGAGGGTCAGCGACGACCTCTTCGTCCATCTCCTTGGTGCGTCGAGCACCAGGGCTCCCTTTGAGGGAGAGGTGTTTGACGAGGAGGCGCTTGCCACCGCCGGGCTCGAGGTTGTTGATGAGCCGGGCGTTGGTGGCGCCGGCTCCCAGGAGGAGCAGCTGCTCCAAGCCATGGGCGCCAGCTTCCGGAAGCTCCAGGCGCTCCACCGCGCTCGCCTGGACAAGGCCAAGTCCAGGACGGCGGTGGTGGAGAAGATGGAGGAGGACTTTGGGGGGCGCGTCGCCGAGGCGCAGGACTAGTTCCGCCAGGCTCAGGATGAGCTGAAGGCCGCCCAGGGTGAGCTGGCCAACCATGAAGTGGAGCTCGCCCTGAAGCTGGCCGACATCAAGAAGGCCCAGGAGATGGTGAAGAAGTTGGCAGACGAAGCCGAGGCCGTCCGGTCCCAGCACGAGGCCGCCCTGAAGACTCAGGAGGAGGACCTTGCCGAGCGTGAGGGGAGGCTTGCCGCCACGCTCCGCGGCAAAGACGAGGAGGTGGACAAGCTCGTCCTGCAGCAAACCCAAGAGCTGGAGCGGAGGCATTAGGAGGCACTCAACACCCTGACTCAGGCCCACGCCGGCAAGGTGAAGGACCTAGAGGAGCAAGCTCTGAAGCTGACCCAGGAGAAACATACGCTCAACGGCGCCTTGACGGTGGTGCAGGGCGAGATCGTCAGCAAGTCCAGAGAGCTATCCGAAGCCAACGCCTCCATTAAAGGCCTCAAGCTGAAGCTGGGAGAGCTCAAGGAGACGCTGTTGGGGGCCATGACCTCGGAGGGGATGCTGACCAAGGAGCTGGAGACGGAGAAGCAGCTGCTGAAGAACGAGACCGCCAACCTCAAGGACTACAAAGCGGGCAAGAAATGCTGGCTCGGGCGCCTTGCCGCCGTCGCAAACTCGGTCGCCGATCAGCTGGCCATTATGGGGATGCCGAAGATGGGGTATGCCCCTGAAGCGAGCCTGAGCCCCAACGCCAACCTGACCATCTACTTCGAGAAGGTCGTCGGCGCCCTGAAACGGCTTCACTCCAACCGGGCGGCCTCCTTGGCCGAGGAATCCCGGATACTCTGCTGGGGGACCATGACCAGGGTGCTCACCAAGATCGCGCACTGGCACCCCGACCTCGACTTTGGAGCTATGCTGAAGAGCTTGCCGGAGGGTGTCGACACCGTGGCGCTTAACAAGCGCATCCAGCCCATCCTCAGCCGCATCGGCAAAATCAAGAGGGTGGAGGGCCAGCGTTAAGACTAGGCATCCCGTTCTCCGTCGGTGCTGCAGGTTCATGACCAAGACAATGCTATCTTTAGTTAGAACCGCGGCGGCAATTTGTGTAACATAACTTTGCAGTACCCCTGAAACTATGCATGCTATTCTCATGTTTGATTTTCCTTTGTGCATCCACCCTACGTCACTGGGTAAGCTTGCCGGCACGTAAGCCCAGGGCGGGGCTCTGAGAACGGATCCTCATTAGCATGCCGGGCGTGCTTGTTGCCAGGCAAAGCACTTTACCACCCTTGGCGCGGCCGCTCGATCTGTCGAGCTTGACTCGAGTCAGAACCGAGGGTGTTGCCGATGGCGGAAGGCTACCCTGCTGCTCTCGACGCGGCCTCTTGAACTGTTGACCAGACTCGAAAGAGAGGAAGGGTGTTGCCGATTGCAAGAGGGCCCCTCTGCGTATAGGCTTCCCACACATAGGCCGAACCGTCGACGATAACACCTTATATTAAAGGGGAAATACTTAAAATTCAGCATGACTTAGCTCTCTCGTCGCCGCCTCAACATCCTTCGTACCAACGGGCAGCGCCGCCTCCTTGGCCGGAGCCACGGCGATGAGGAACAGCCAGGTCAACTGCTAGGTCAGATCTTCGCGATTGCGCACCCCCTACCTGGCGCGCCAAAGATGTCGGTGGGAAATGACACCTATGGGATCACTGGAATCCCTTCTACGGTTGCGGGGCACGGGGATCGTGAGGAGAGCAGGACTAGCAGACGACAAAAGGGGGATTTACCCAGGTTCGGGCCGCAAAGATGCGCACAACCCTACGATCCTGCTTTGGTGGATGTATTAGTGTTCTTCAACTCTCGAACTAGCTCTAGGTGTTGCGGGGTTCGAAAGAGCCGAATCCCTTCTCAGTGTGCCATGGGCCTCCTTTTATAGACGAAAGGGGTTGCCACAGTGGCACACAGGAGGTGGAAAGTGCTACAGCGTTGCGAGCTTATCGCCGGTGTTATAGGACAAGACGCATTTAATGCGAGGCTTAGGTGTCCCTTCACTTTATTGGGGACGGGAGCAAGGTCTGTCCCGTCCATCGCCGCTCCTCGTCGCTTCGACACGCGCCCTGGCCAGCGGTGCATGCAGTGCCATGTAGGCAGGCAAGCAGCTAAGGTGGCACAGTGGTGGAGCCTCCAAAAGGGTTGCATGTTGCCACGTAGGTGCCTGCCCAGCTGGCTGGGTCGGCAGCCGCATGCGAACGGCGGTGAGGACTTGGCTGGTGCGGGCCTGGCAGTGGCCCTGCCGGTGCGCTTGGCAAGGGTCTCATCGGGTCGCTCGGCAAGGGTCTTGCCGGGTGGCCCGGGAAGGGCCTTGCCGTGGCACACTAACTTCCCGGCAAGGACCTTGCCGGGGGTCTCGTAGGTTTCTTCGGTGAGGATAGTTGCTATCCTCATTTGATCTTGAGCATTCTATGTCTTCACAAAGATCTGCATACCACTACGGAGGTGCCTCCCGAGCCATGTCCAACGCATCTGTCCAGCGTAGGTGATCCCAAGGGTGGCTCACTTTGGCTGGTGTGGGCGAGCTGCCCTGGCGAGGGCCTTGCCGGGGCTGCTGAGGCTGCCCCCGGCAAGGGTCATTGCCGGGGAAACCTACTATACCTATCTGATTTTTGTGGCCTTGGTCCTTGTCGTTGCTCTGTTTGCCTTGTGGCTTCGGCTTCTTCTCCGGCTTCCCTTTCCTGCCATGTCTATGCGTGGCCGTGGCGGGAGGCTCTGACTGCTCATGCACAAGTATAGGGGTAAAAAAGGAGAGCCCCTACTTTTGTACACCAACAGGGAAGGGTGTGGTGTACCGCAAAACGGAGGAAACTGACCTCCTATGGTCGAAACGGGGGTCCTGTTGATTGGGAGGGGTGTGGCGTATGGAAAAATGGACGAAACGGACTTGTGTTGGAGCGCTACGGTCCAAACGGGGGTCCTGTTCATTGGGAGGGGTGTGTCGTACCGCAAAATGGACGAAACAGACCTGTGTTGGGGCTCTACGGTCGAAATGGGGGTCATGTTCATCAGGAGGGGTGTGGTGTACCGCAAAACAGGACTCCACGGGATACTGTTCATCTCCACCGTCGAACTCCTCCAGCCTCCACGGGCTACCGTCGACCACCTCCGGCCTCCACGGGCTCTTGTTCATCCAGCCTCCACCGCGCGCTACTCCACCGGCTACTGTTCAACCACCCCTCCACAGGCACCCCTCCATCATCTACTGTTCATCCAGCCCTCCACGGGGTCGTCCTGTTCATCCAGCCCTCCACACCACGGGGTCCTGTTCATCCAGAGGCAACACCACCACTCATTGTTCATCCAACCCCCATCCCCCTCGCAACACTCACTGTTCATCTAGAGAGGCAGCATCCATCAGCTTCAATTAGCAGCAGTAGTGAAGGAATCGCTCGATCGGGTTCAGTTAACAGCCATCGATCGATCGCTCAAGTTCAGTAATGCGTAGCCTACAGTGCAATCACTCGGTTTCAGTTAGATCCCAAAGCCTTGCTCGGGTTCAGTTAGAGCCAATGCCTCGCACACACGCGCGTACGTGTACAAGAAAAATGCGCATCGCTCGGCCCCTAACCTCCCACCGTAACCGGGAACTCCCCGAAATTTTCCTCACCCTCGCTTCTACCACGGTTTTTTCCGTCATGGACGGCCCAAAGAATGTCATGCAGCTGCATCTCCAGCCCGCCCAGGATGAAAAGCCCATTTTCTGTCATGATTTTTTGTCATAGAAGTAGGAGCCCACCACATCTATGATGATACCGGGTTTTGTCACAATTATCATCATAGAAGTGTCATATGTATGACAGAAAAAAGTTTCGTTCAGCCCAAAATGTCACGGATGTGTCTTTTTTTGTAGTGTTGTGAAAATCAAGCAGCGCGAATTCCTCGCTCTCAGTCAAGGCAGCATGACCGTCAACGAGTACCTGAATAAGTTCAACCATTTGGCCCGCTATTCTCTCCACGATGTTGCCACAGAAGATCAGAAGATCGACCGGTTCCTTGGAGGCCTGAATCAGCATCTCAGGTGCACTCTTAGCATGTTTGATTTCCCAGACTTCCTGATGCTGGTGAACAAGGCCCTCATCTTCAAAAGGGAACACAAGCTCCTACATGACCACAAGCCAGCTGTTAACGACCACAAGCGCAAATTCGAGCCAAAGAAGGATATGCAACCAGTGCTCGTACTTGGCAACAGACTCAGGTGGAGTACAAACCAAATTGGCAGCAGAATGTCAACAAGACTACTACACAAGTCAAGAATGTCGTGACCAGCCCGGTGCGCGAAGACTGTCAGTGCAACAATTCATGTTTCAGCTATGGTCAAACCGGACACTACGCCAGGCAGTGTCCCAAGAACAGCACAAGTAGCTTCCTTCCAGCCACAAGTCAACTACATGGAGCCATATCCCGCCCCAGCTATGATTCAAGGGAAAATTCATCACATCTCTATAGACGAAGCTCAAGAGGACCTGGAAGTCGTCATTGGTATGTTTCTTGTTAATGACATACCCGCCGTAATTTTATTTGACTCTGTGGCTTCCCGCTCTTTTATATCGCGGAGTTTTGCTTCCCAAAACATTTTTCCTTGTTCAATTTTGGGAAAGCACATGCTAGTACAATCCCCGGGATCCCTACTCAGAAGCAATCTTGTCTGCCGAAATTTGAAAATTGACATCAAGGGCGTCAAGTTTCCAACCTCGTTGATAATCATTGATTCCAACAAATTGGACATCATCCTGGGCATGAATCGGTTTACTCAATACCAAGTCTACATCAGCTGTGCGACCAGAGAAGTTACCCTGAAAAATATGGAAGGTTGCACCACAAGTTTTTATGCCCGCAGGCGCATACCCACGAAAGATATGGTTTTCGCAGCAGTGGCCGAAGAAGTTGATTTAATTCCCGTGGTCAATGAGTATCCAGACGTCTTTCCTGAAGAATTACCAAGAATTCCACTAGACCGAGAATTGGAGTTCACAATTGACTTGGTGCCTGGAACCACTCCGATACATAAGAAATATTATTGGATTCTTTCCTCGGAATTGGTGGCATTGAAGAAACAACTGGATGAGATGCTGCAGAAAGGATACATTCATCCAAGCTCTTCACCATGGGGATCACCAACAATCTTTGTGGACAAAAAGGATGGCAGTCTACGAATGTGTGTAGACTACCGACAGCTGAATGACGTCACCATCAAAAACAAGTATCCACTACCAAGGATCGACAATCTGTTTGATCAACTTAGTGGGGCCAAAGTATTCTCCAAAATTGATTTGAGGACTAGATATCATCAAATCAAGATAAAGAAGGATCGACAATCTTTTTGATCAACTTAGTGGGGCCAAAGTATTCTCCAAAATCGATTTGAGGATTGGATATCATCAAATCATTTACTCCAAGAGCAAGGATGAACAGAAGGAGCATCTTCGGGCAGTTATGCAAAGGCTTCACGACCATCAGCTTTATGCCAAATTCAGCAAATGTGAGTTCTAGCTCCAACAAGTGGGATTCCTTGGGCATATCCTCTCGGCAGAAGGAATCTCAATGGACCCAAGCAAGGTGAAAGATGTACTTGATTGGTCTGCACCCACCACATTCTCAGAAATCCGGAGTTTCCTTGGGCTAGCCAGATATTATCACCGTTTTATCGAAGGCTTCTCGAAGATCGCCAAGCCTATGACTGAGCTTCTAAAGAAGGATAAGAAGTTCGTATGGACTGAGGAATGCGAGCAGAGTTTCAATGAGTTAAAAACCAGGCTGACATCGGCACTAGTATTGACTCTTCCAAACATCTACAGCAATTTTGATGTCTACTGCGACGCATCCAAAAGAGGACTGGGGTGCATACTCATGCAAGATGGCAAAGTGGTGGCATATGCATCTTGATAACTGCGGCAACACAAAGAAAACTACCCTACTCATGATTTGGAATTGGCCGCGGTGGTGCACGCTTTGAAGATCTGGAGACACTATCTGATTGGAAAGAGGTGCCAGATATTCACCGATCATAAGAGTCTCAAGTATATATTCACCTAGCCCGATTTGAACCTTCGATAGCGAAGATGGCTCGAATTGGTTAAGGACTACGACCTCGGGATAAATTATCACCCGAGCAAGGCCAATGTGGTGGCTGACGCCCTCAGCCGCAAACCAGCCAAACTTAATGCACTAATGGATTCCTTGCCTCCTGAGCTTTATGAAGAAATCATGGAGCTCAATTTGGTAATCACCGACGCCCGTCTTGCCAATATATTGGAAGTTGCCCCTACTCTCGAAGAACAAATCTACATCGCTCAAGCGAATGATGAGAGGTTAAAAAGATATGTTCAGAAGATGCACCAAGGGCGTGCACAAGACTTATCTATGGATCAGCAAGGTTCACTAAGGTTCCGAGGAAGACTCTGCGTACCCAACCAAGAAAGCCTGAAGAAGAAGATATTGGCAGAAGCACATGACGCACCATACTCAATTCATCCCGGTGGTACCAAAATGTATGAGGACCTTGGTGGGATGGAATGAAGAAAGACATCGCATACTTTGTGGCCTGTTGCGATGTATGCAATAAGGTAAAGGCGGAACACCAAAAGCCCGCCGGACTCCTCCAACCTCTACCAGTATCCCAAGGGAAATGGGATGATATCTGCACGGACTTCATCACCGAACTACCAAGGTCTCATCGAGGAAATGACGCAATATGGGTCATAGTGGACACCTTAACAAAGGTGGCACACTTTATTCCTATCTAGACCACATATCGTGCAAATCAACTCACACAGCTATATGTGTCAAGAATCGTCAGTCTGCACGAAGTACCCAAGACTATCACATCCGACAGGGGATCTCTCTTCACCTCCACATTTTGGTCCCGACTACATCAAGCCTTGGGGACCGCTTTGAAATACAGCACGGCCTATCATCCTCAGACAGATGGACAGACTGGACGAGTAAATCAAATACTTGAAGATATGGTCAGGGCATGTACATTGGACCAAGGAACCAAGCGGGAAGACTGTCTGCCCTACGCCGAGTTCTCCTACAACAACAGTTTTCAGGCCAGCTTAAAGATGTCACCCTATGAAGCCTGTATGGCCAGAAATGCCGCACTCCATTGAACTGGTCTCAAACCGGAGACAGCCACATTTTCAGACTTGATTTAATGCTCAAAGCAGAGAAGCAAGTCAAGGAAATCCGTGACAGACTGCAATTGGCCAAATCTCGACAGAAGAGCTACTATGATGCCAAATATCGTCAGATCAGCTTCGAACCCGGAGAACACGTATATCTCCGAGTTACCCCTATGAAAGGAGTCACGAGGTTTCAGACCCGCGGAAAATTGGCACCCAGATATATCAGTCCATTCCCCGTCATGGCCAGAGTCGGAATAGTTGCATATCAATTGGAATTGCCACCAGAACTGTTAGAAGTACACAACGTGTTTCACATCTCACAGCTAAGAAGATGTATCTCGCCACCGGAGAAAAGGACTGATATGGCGGAGATAGAATTGGCTAAGGATTTGACTTATGAGGAAAAGCCAATCAGAATATTGGATCAGACAGAAAGGGTCACTCGCAGCAAAGAAATAAGGTTTTACAAGGTTCAATGGGAGCACCACACAGAAGAGGAAGCGACCTGGGAAAGAGAGGAATTTTTAAAGACTGCATACCCAAAATGGTTTTCCCAAGCAACCGAATCTCGAGGACGAGACTCATCTTAAGTGGACCAGGACGAGATTCATCACATGGAATTAACTCGCACACAAGTACACAAATATTATTTTTCAAACCGTTATGGTTAGCCATTGCATGTACATCTAGTTCAAATTTGAATTACGGTCATTAAATGGCTAGGAAATCACTTAAATGTCTCCAAAAGGTCAAATGACCCCTTAAATTTTCCAAATTTTCACATGACAGTTTGTATCAGTGCACATTACACGTAGAAAATTTTTGAAGGCCGTAAGAGGAAGCTATCTACCGTTCGTCATCAAACATGCATTGTTCCCTCTGGAACCACGAACCCTCTAGTGAGTTGCTCCAGTTTATGAGGGGTGTGTGTCCAAACTTTCGTCAAGCAAGCCAATTTTTGTACCACATCATCTTGGTGGCATGACATTACATCAAGCAAGGCTTCATGTTTTTCTGATCATTTTTTAATTTTTTGGAATAAAAATGCCATGGCACTCCATGCATGTACATGTGTCCATGCCGTGATTCCAATATGTTTGAAAATTCCTTCTAATTTACTGCACATGGAATTAACTCGCACACAAGTACAAAAATATGATTTTTCAAACCGTTATGGTTAGCTGTTGCATGTACATCTAGTTCAAATTAGAATTACGGTCATTAAATGGCTAGGAAATCACTTAAATGTCTTCAAAAGGTCAAATGACCCCTGTAATTTTCCAAATTTTCACATGACAGTTTGTATCAGTGCACATTACACATAGAAAAATTTGAAGGCTGTAAGAGGAAGCTATATGCCGTTCGTCATCAAACATGCATTTTCCCTCTCGGAACCACGAACCTTCTAGTGAGTTGCTCCAGTTTGTGAGGGGTATGTGTCCAAAATTTCATCAAACGGGCCAATTTTTGTACCACATCATCTTGGTGGCATGATGTGACAGCCTGGATTTTGCCTTCTCTCTCTTTCCGTACTTGCCTTCTCTCTCTTTCCAGACTTGGTTTTTATCGTGGTTTTGGCCCTGATTTGAATTGGAGTTTGAAGCATTTCAAATGGACTTGGCACTTGGGCATATCCTTGGCTTTCACCCAAGTGACGTATCTTCTTTATTCCTCTGATCAAACCTCAAAATAATCAAATGAATATTTTTCATAAAAGAAAAATATTCATTTCTCTCTCTGAAACTCACTTCAGAAACTTGTGCTCCAAAGCAACCTCAATTTTTCTTGCTCGGAAAAATCTGATATAAATCCTAAATATTCTTAGAACCGTGGCACACCTTCCCATGTAAAAATATTGCATCACTTTTTGCAATATTTTTGCTGTAGAAAATCTTTTCACTTCTGGACCAGAAATGCACTTTGTACAGCAAGTACATTTTTCCTTGAGCTTTTAGCCTTGATCTTTCTTGAGCTTAAACACCCTCCTAAGAAACCCTAAACCCCAGGAGATCATCCCTAATGGCCTTCTAGAAGATGGCCAAACTTGGTGACCAAGTTTTTGGACAGAAACTTGTCAGCTTAGTGAAGTCAAATCTGGTCGGCCTGGGTAGGAACCATCAACTCCCCTAGACTAAACACTGCACGATCGAGCGCGTAGACAAGGTTTGGCCGCTCCTGGGAGTTGTTTTGACCATGCCAGCTTGGTGACACCGCGTGGACACGACGCCTGGCATGCGTGTCGGTGCGCTCTGGCTGGCGCCTTGATCTCTGTTTCGCGTGTGCTCGATCCAGCGCTCACCTCCGACTGCCACACCGTGCCACAAGCCTCGACCCATCACCCTTGACCGCTCCCTGGCACTCACCGACACCGAAGCCACCGCAGCAAGCACAGGCGCGTCGTGGCCAAAAGGCCACAGTGCGTGTGTGCACTTGTCCGCTTCTCCAACTGCCTCCTCTGCTCGTCCGCGAGCATGGGCAAGCTTCTGCGTTGACGCTGAGCGTTTGCCCCCTCTTGTTGGAGCTTCTCGTCGCCATTCGCCGCGTGTCCAGAGAGTTCCGGCGGCGACATGCCCCCCCCCTTTGCTCCGGCTATATATAGCGCTTCCCTCCTCGATTCCTAGCCACGCACCACTCCACACCACCTCAACGAACACGTAGACGAGCAGAAGCTCGGTCGGGCAGGCCGTCGCCCCAACCAGAGGACTCCGGCGATCCCCGCAGTCCAGCCGACGCGCTCCGGTGCCTCTCGAGCTCAAGCAGCTGCTTGGGTGGGGCATTGGGGGTCTGCTGGTGCTGCATGGACCCCGCTGAGCCCCCGGAGCCTCCTCTAGCCGTCGTCTTCAACCTCTCCGGCAAAACCCATCCACCACCGATGCTTGCGAGCTCAACTGCGACCAGCTTCGTCCACCTCTCGCCAAGCCACAGGTACGGGCAGGTGCGCCTCGATCCCGCTTCAATCCTATCCCTCTATCCTAGCCCCAAAACCCCTCGTCGCCAGCGTGAGCTCCGGCGAAGCCCTGCCTCTCTTTGCTCTCTCTCTCTCTCTCCCCTGACGTGCGTGACCCACCTGTTGGTCTCACCACTCACGCCCGAAGCGGTACGAGTGGAGGCGTATTTCTGTTATGCGGTTTCGACGTCACCCCCCCCCCCCCCCCCGGATTCTGTTTAATTCAAATTTTATTCAGAAATTTGACTAAACTTTGACCAGCCACCATTTCTAAACCATAAGTACAAATGATTTGATTCTTTTTGCATTATCTTTGTTACAGAAAGCTCTAGTAGCACACTAGAAGGTGGATTTTTCCTTGCTATCTAGAATTTCTGGTGATTTTCAGAATGTGTTTTGATAATTCTTTTTATGGTTTAAATTACTTTTCAGAAGGAGAAGCTTGTCTTGCAGCAAACCAAGAGGGGTGTGATCCTCCTCTACACTAAGGCAAGCCACACCAGCATTTGGATGGTGTTATTTCAATATCTATTATTTTCTACTTGAATATGAGTTATTATTTGCATTTAAAATTTGATAAATAACTTTGGTTAATTTCTAGTTACTTTACCATGCTTGATATGCTTGTTTCAGTTACCGATTGAATGCATGAGCTTGTTTGGCTAAGTAGAGTAATATTTTGCACTATGAATATTGCTATGGAAATTAATGATAGTTATTTTACTAGTGATAGTTTTATTTAAATAAAGAACTAAGAAAAATATTGCTTGATGGTAAAATGAGCTATAACCAAAGAAGTTTGGTTCTTAGTATTGCAAGATGCATATGTTGTTCTGTTTGATCCATGAATATGAGTTGTTTGTTTTGCATGACGAATAGTTACATGATTCTTTTTGGGTTATAACAGGTTGATGATAACAAGATTTTATCAAAGTTAAACTTGATTAAGTTCAACTTGAATATGATGTTGATCACATCATGGTGCCACTGAATCGGGTTTTAATTTAGTGCAACCACATTTACCTTATGGGAAGGTCTTGATTTGGTCCTTTGTTATGGCTCTCACTGGTGCCTCCTGTGAGGGAAGGTTATGGGCGTGCATACCCTGGCCCGATAGGCAGACATAACCTTGTGTGCTCGTTTTGTTTTTAAGGTACCTTGTCCCTGTTTGGGACCGTTTTGCCACGCCGGTGGCCGTTGGTGTCTTTGGTACACGGGGCCACCCAAGACCTAGCCCTGAGGGGGAGTTGGTTGGAGTGGCCGGGGAGAGTGCATGACAAAGGGAGGGTTTCGTCGGAATGCTTTGGTCCACCCAAATGGGAATGCGGGGCCAGGTATTCTGTAGTGTGGGTAAAGTGCGCTACCTCTATAGAGTGTAATTAATCTATCGATAGCCGCGTCCTCGGTTATGGGCATAACTCGGAAGTAAGTCACACCATGGATCAACTTTTCTAATAATCTTGCAAACTAAGTGAGTACTGTGATGCATTGGTTCGTGGTGAAGCATGAACACTTGAGGTGTTCATGAGTGATTGGGTTCAGGTGTGACCCGGATATGGTCACCATTTGGTTACGAGGTAATTGTCTGGTAAGCGAGTCCGTGGGATTCATTCCATGAAATGTTTGTTTCGGTAGTAGTAGTTTTGCATCAAATTAATCTGCTTAAATATCATGATATTGTTTGTCATCATGCTTATGTTTGTTGTGAGCTTGCAAGTACATTCAATGTACTGACCTGGCGTGTTATGCCAGATTTTAGGCAAGTCAGTTTGCATCGGAGCGCATCTCGTGTCTAGGCCATGTTCACGTCGGTGTCCCTGTGCTATGGAGTTCCGCTTCATCGTTCTTCCGCTGCCACGTAGCTCATGTGATCAAGGCCCCTCATGTTCATTAAATAATGTGCATAATGTCCAGCAGCACCGTGTGTGCCGCTTGGCCTCGAATCTCGATGAAATATCAGACCTATGTAATCCGCTAGCATCAATAACGCGGTTGTTTCTATACCATGTTTGTTGTGTATTGCTAGAAGACTTGATCTCTGGGCTAGCAATGCAAGGTAAACCAGTTGCTCTGAGCCGGGGTGCCACACATGACATTACATCAAGCAAGGTTTCATATTTTCCTGATCATTTTTTAATTTTTTGGAATTAGAATGCCATGGCACTCCATTCATGTACATGTGTCCATGCCATGAGACCAATATGTTTGAAAATTCCTTCTAATTTACTGCACATGGAATTAACTTGCACACAAGTACGGAAATATGATTTTTCAAACCGTTATGGTTAGCCATTGCATGTACATCTAGTTCAAATTAGAATTATGGTGATTAAATGGCTAGGAAATCACTTAAACGTCTTCAAAAGGTCAAATGACCCCTGAAATTTTCCAAATTTCACATGACAATTTGTATCAGTGCACATTACACGTAGAAAAAATTGAAGGCCGTAAGAGGAAGCAATCTGTCGTTCGTCATCAAACATGCATTGTTCCCTCTGGAACCACGAGCCCTCTAGTGAGTTGCTCCAGTTTGTAAGGGGTGTGTGTCCAAACTTTTGTCAAGCAAGCCAATTTTTGTACCACATCATCTTGGTGGCATGACGTTACATCAAGCAAGGTTTCATATTTTCCTGATCATTTTTTAATTTTTTGGAATTAAATTGCCATGGCACTCCATGCATGTACATGTGTCCATGCCGTGAGACCAATATGTTTGAAAATTCCTTCTAATTTACTGCACATGGAATTAACTCGCACACAAGTACAGAAATATGATTTTTCAAACTGTTATGGTTAGCCGTTGCATGTACATCTAGTTCAAATTAGAATTACGGTCATTAAATGGCTAGGAAATCACTTAATTGTCTTCAAAAGGTCAAATGACCCCTGAAATTTTCCAAATTTTCACATGACAGTTTGTATCATTGCACATTACACGTAGAAAAAATTTGAAGGCCTTAAGAGGAAGCTATCTATCGTTCGTCATCAAACATGCATTGTTCCCTCTCGGAACCACAAGCCTTCTAGTGAGTTGCTCCGGTTTGTGAGGGGTGTGTGTCCAAACTTTCGTCAAACAGACCAATTTTTGTACCACATCATCTTGGTGGCATGACATTACATCAAGCAAAGTTTCATGTTTTCCTGATCATTTTTTAATATTTTGGAATTAAAATGCCATGGCACTCCATGCATGTGTCCATGCCGTGAGACCAATATGTCTGAAAATTCCTTCTAATTTACTGCACATGGAATTAACTCACACACAAGTACATAAACATGATTTTTCAAACCGTTATGGTTAGCCGTTGCATGTACATCTAGTTCAAATTTGAATTACGGTCATTAAATAGCTAGAAAATCATTTAAATGTCTTCAAAAGATCAAATGACCCCTGAAATTTTCCAAATTTTCACAAGACAGTTAGTATCAATGCACATTACACATAGAAAATTTTTGAAGGCTGTAAGAGGAAGCTATCTGCCGTTCGTCAACAAACATGCATTGCTCCCTCTCGGAACCACGAGCCTTCTAGTGAGTTGCTCCGGTTTGTGAGGGGTGTGTGTCCAAACTTCCGTCAAACAGGCCAATTTTTGTACCACATCATCTTGGTGGTATGACATTACCTAAAGCAAGGTCTCATGTTTTTACTTTTGGAATTTAAATGCCATGGCACTCCATGCTTAATTGTGTCATAGCCGTTAGACAAATATGTTTGAAAATTCCTTCCAATTTACTGCACGTGGAATTAAATCGCACATAAGTACACAAAATATGGCTTTTCAAACCGTTTTGGTTAGCTGCTGCATGTACATGTAGTTCAAATTGCAATTACGGTCATTAAATGCCTAGAAAATCACTTAAATGTCTTAAAAGGTCAAAGGACCCCTAAAATTTTCAAAAATTTGACATGACAGTTGTATTAGTACTAGAAATTTTCTTGTACATTTAAAACACCATCCATTGCCACTTTACTCCAAATTCATCTTTCACAGCTAATAAAAAATATTTATAGCATCACACATAATTGTTTTGTAGGAATCATTTGCGATCAAAAATTATGGGTCTATTTAAGTCTTCCTCCTTACGCTTCCGCCAGCTCGTCTGCTCCAGTGCCGGGAACCCGCAAATCCACAAATCCGGATCCCCATTCCTGCAGCCCCTTCTTGCAAAAATGACACCATGGAAACGCTTCATGAAGGCACGTATGATGGCCGCGTCCCCCCCACCCCCCCCCCCCACCCCCGAGCGTCGCCGCCTGGGCCAAGAGCGCAGCCGCCTACACCAAGAGTGCCACCGCATCCGCAGTGAGCGTGGCCGCTTCCGCCGAGAGGGCGTCTACGGCAGCCGACAGGGCAGCTGCAGCAGCCGAGACGGCTGCAGCAGCTGTTGCGCCCGCGGCTGCAAACGCCAAGAGCGCTCGAGCTGTCGTCCATGCCACTGATGTCGCCCTGGCTCGGGTCGAGGCCATCCACACCAATATATTCCAGGCCACCTCAGAATCCAGCATGCAACCCATGTCCGAAAAGGCAGCAGTGGCGATGGAGCGGCTGCTTCCTCATGAGGTAGTCGAGCGGGAGCTGGAGATGCAGGAGGCGGCGGAGATCGAGGAGCCCCGGGAGGAGGAGTTGCGCGTGGCCCAGGTCGAGGTAGAGAGGATTCTGTCCGTCGAGGAATCGGCGGTGGAGTACCAACGCAAGCTCTGGCACAGCCACTACTACGAGTACTACAACCTTGAGGGCGGCACCAAGGACAAGGACACGGTCAACTACAGCAGGGGGGACGCAGAGTCCACCAATGGGCACGTCGCCAGGACAAGTCATCGGCATCTCATCTCACACCAGCGATGCATAGGCCGGCGCGGTGGCGGATTTGTTAAAATTATTCATACCTATGCTTTGTTTTTAATGTTGGTCTTTTGTTAGAGCAAGGTTTAGGTGAACTATCTCTGTTTAATTACTAAAATTGCTCAATTCAGTAAGTCTAGTCTGTATGTTGTACGTTGTTTTGTGTGCCCAAATCAGCAAGCGATGTTAAATTATGCAATGACGTATGCGAGGAAATTTCCACCAAAATTTCAATTATCAAACTCATCCCATGCGCATTAAGCAGAAGAATTGTTTGCAATGCACACTATCATTCAAAGTGAATGGTATCCGGCGGCACCGCGGCAAAGTTTCCCTCCACATTTCAAAAATTTTGGCCTACCGCCGAAATATCTACCCTCACCCCTCCCCATCCCCTTTTCTCCCCGACCACAAGTCACATTTCCCCTATTTCCCCCTTCATTCCTTCCTAAGCTATAGTCGCTTCCTCGCTTGCTTCCTCGCTCTCGCCGTCTCACATCCTACCGCCGGGGTCGCCATGGTCTTCTTCAAATACCTCTCCAGCGTTTCCTCCTCCGACGATGACTCCTTCACCACCCGAGTATGCCTCTCTTCTCTCTCTCGGGCTATGACTTTGAATGAAGGATTTTTACCTGGCGGTCGATTTGAGTAATTTCTTCCTCTTGTAGTTCCCTAGGACCATCAGTTGCAACGAATGGAGCGGGGTGGCTGAAGATCTATCTGCTCGTTGTCACCATCAATCTCCATGCGTGAAGCTAGTTGCGTTTGAATCTATGGATAGTGGGAGGAAGTTTCTGGCATGTGCAGAGAAGGTTAGACCCTCTTTCGTTGTTACAAATCATTTGTTAGATGTGATTCACTATCACGGTCCCGACCCATTCATACCACACCTTCAACCAAACGCATCCTAAGACAGTGTCACAGTTTGTACCTAGTATCTAAAAATGTTGCCATCTCATTAGCGGTGCCATTAGAAAATTATTTGGCACCGCTTCAGCAGTTTGTGAAGCCAACTTGTCCACACATCCGAGCAGCCAAGCAGTAAAATACTAAATCTTTATGGCACGAAGGAACTGGGCATCAGAGCAACTAGGTGCTCCGGAGTTTGGGTCCCTGATTTTTTTGCTCCATCGGCTCGCCAGTGCAGGGCACCGGTGCAAGATGTAGCAACAGTTGTCTTTACACCAGTTTTGGCATACATAGTGGACGCCTTAGTGTTATTAGTTCTATGTTACTAAATTTGTGCATGTACACACATGTTAGTATCAATTTTCTGTCATCCAAACACTGTCACTATGTTGTTGTAGTTATATTTACCTTCCTCTTAAAATGTTCAATTTGTTATTTATAGTACATGAGTAAGAGCTTGTAGCGTTGTTGTAGTTAATTATAGCTTCTGTTGTTTCAGAATTTGGTTGTTGTGTCAGAAGCAATTAATTCATTTGCACATTGATCTTTTTGAGAAGATATGTCATAATTAACCTGTTTCTTCAGTTTTTCAAAATTACTATTGGTGATTTTCTATGTTGCTATAAACCCATTTTCCCTACAATTGTTACTGATCTAGTTTTAAATATTATAGGATGAACGGATGTGCTCTTACTTGGAGTGGGTTGATCAAGAGTGGCCACGGTCTTTGAAGATGTGCCTAGCAAAGCTCTGGAGCATGTATCAGGAAGAGAATAGAGGTAGGCTTAGAGATAGTGTTGTCAACGCTGAAGAATATTTGAAGATGCGCGATAAAAAGAGGAAGCTGGAGAGATTTTTTTAAATCGGACTTTGCTAAGATGGTGTTGGCGAAGGAGGAGGCACTTTCCTAGTTGGCCAGTGCAAAACAGGTTCTTATTGAATTGAAAGCAGAGGTGGATAAGGCGAGCCTGGATGATCTCGATTAGGGAAATGAATATATTGTTGTAATATTGTTCTTATGAAGTTGAACTATTTATATGATGTACTATGTTGTTTTCCGGTAGCTATCGTATTGTGATGTTCAAATATATCTATGTGCCTGATATGAAATTGGAAAACTGTTGTTCGATATGAAATGTGAATTTCCGTAATACTAGAATTATTAATTATAAACTAATAAATCTGCCAAATGGGTCATGGAACTTTGCAAACGGTTCTAGAAGTAAAAGCGCTAGTGTCGGGGAAACCGAACACCTATGGGGTCACAAGGATCCCTTCTACGTTCGGCGGGGGATTAGCTCCACGAAGAACAGGTCGAGCCGTTAGCACACAGGTTTTTTTTACCCAGGTTCGGGCCGCAAAGATGCGTAATACCCTAGTCCTGCTTGTCTGGATATATCTGTTCTTGAGCTTTTGAACTAGCTACGGTGCGTGCTTCATCCAACAGTCCGAATCCTCTCTCTGTATGCCTTGGGCCTCCTTTTATATGCAAAGGGGTTGCCACGGTGACACACAGGAGGTGGCAAGCTACAGTGCACGATCTTATTGCTTGGTCAACATAGGACAAATGCATTCAATGTGCTGCCTATGTGTCCTCCTACTTTATCGGGGACGGCAACAGAAGCCATCCCGTCCTTCGCCGCTCCTCCTTGCTTCGACACACGTCCAGGCTGATGCGGCATGCAGTGCCACACTGGCTAACTAGCTGCTGTGTTGGCACAATGGTAAAGCTTCCACGAAGATCTGCATGCCGCCACGCAGGCGCCTGCTTAGTTGGCATGCTTATCGTCGCACTAGAGTGGTGGTGAGGTGGCGAAACCTTGTCGGGCACGGGTCTGGCCGCGGCCCAGCGACCGTCCCCGGCAAGGCTTGTCGGGGGCCTTGGAGTCGTCCTCGGCGAGGGTCTTGTCGGGGGTCTTCGTCTTCTGGTCCCAGGTGGATCTGCGGGCTGTAAATCTTTATGAGGATCTGCATGCTACCAGGCATGTGCTCTCCAGATCTTTGTCTTAATGTTGTCGATGGTGTCAGAGCTCTCAGCCCCAAGGGTGATGGACTTGCTGGTGCTGTGCAAGTCACCCCAGCAAGAAGCCTGCCGGGGCTACGCAAGCCGCCCTGGGAAGGGTGCCGCCGGAGGAGGTCCAACATTCCCTCTGCTCCTTGTTCTTCGGGTATCTTCCTTGGTAGTCTTCATACTTTGCCTTCCCTTGCCTCGCCAAGCCCTCCCGCAGGTGTTGCTGCGACTTCCCATGCACTAGTAAGGGGTACAGAAGTACCCATACTTTTGCACACCGACAGGAGCCCCCGGGCCTGGGCCACACATAAGCACAAGGCGTAGTTGGGCCAGGCCCAAAGCAGTGCACGGGCACGCATGACAGAGATGGATTGCCATGATCTTTCTGTCAGTTGCGCTTCCCCACGACCCGCGTTGAGCGCGTGACGTGGGGGTCATGCGTGGGATGGCCTCAACATGCTTGCGTCATCTCGTAGTCGATAGTAAAGAGGCGGTCCGTGCTTCCCTTATTAGAAAACAAGGAATCTGTAGGGGCGCTACTCATTTACTAAGTGGACTCGGGTCGCAGCCTGCATGGCATCGCACCGCACGATCACGGGGTGGGAAACGGTCGTCCCACCTGTCCTCACACCCCCTTCCGCCTCGCCACATATCCTCCATGCCTTGGGAAGGGCAGGCGGTGGATGCGGAGGACGTGGGCATTAATGCCGAGGCGGAAAACCAGGCATTTGTTGATTGGGGAGCGGGTCGGTTCTGATTCCCCGTGCTTCAGGAGGCCGCATTGGCCGTGCGGGGCGGCCTCCCTTTATGCTGGGTGGCCAGGCCCCGGCCTTGCTCCTTCTATAAAAAGGGAGAGAGATGGTGTTTCTCCACACTCGCCCTCTTCTCCTCCTTCTGCTCATCATCTTCCTCTCATTCACCATGGTGAAAGGGCGTGCCGGCGCTTCGACTGCGGCAACTAGGACTTGTTCTCGATAGCATGTTCCTCCTCCTCCGGAGCCTTCGGAAGCGGAGCCCTTCGTCAGGGGAAGAGGAAGGGGACAAGGCCAAGGTCGTCATGGTGCTCGGGGAGGAGGTGGACGGGGCGGTGCACCAGCTGCGCTTCCGCCGGCGGCCCCTCCTCCAATGGTCAGCCATGTCGGAGACCATCCCTATGAGTTCTTCATCAGGCTATATAAGCCCGTGTGCAATCATCTCCGGCTCTCAACCCCGTTCGCCCCGGGTGATGGAGCATGACCCACCACAGGCGTTCAGGCTTCACATGAGGAGCTGCGGGACGGCGACATGTGGGATGACGTTGATTTTCCTCGACCCCACGTCATGTACCTTCGCCAAGGGTGGAAGAATTTTGCACGTGCCCACAGCTTGTCAGAGGGGCACGTTCTCCATTTCAAGTTAATGGAGAGCGTCCTGCTCTCCATCAAGGTCTTCAAGTGCTCAGGAATCCACTTAGGGTGCAGCATGGAGAGTTCCACTGACGACAAAAGCTCCTCCTTGAGCAACAGCTATGAGGAGGACAACACCAATGACGACGACGGTAGCGGCCAGGAGGACGACGACTCCGACTCCAGCTGACCATCAGTGGCAGCACCATCATCTGCTCCACCTCCTCCTTCCTTCGACAACACACCTTGCCGTGGGTTACGTCCTGCTGGCTTTGGCGTCGGTGGTGGACGGGCTTCCTCGTCAAGCTCTCGATCGCTGCGTTCCCCATGCCCGTCACCTTTCTTCGCATGTCGTGCTTGGGGAGGAAAGGGGCAAGAATGGGGATTATGGGGCACTTATCTTTTTCTCAATTTATAGGCACTTGCCAAATCTTAACTTTTCTAGAAAATGTAATCTACCGAGCCCATGCTTATGTTCTGTAATATTTGTACTTGCATCAGCATATCAATGAAAAAGATGAGCTTTTGCCGGGAACTCATGCATGTATACGTTCGTGTAGAGGAGAAACGCCCCTTTAATGAAAATAAATGAGTCTCCCCGGCAAGCTACCTTGCCAGCACCCCCTGTGGTTGCCAGAGAATCACATATTCTAGGTTACAGGCGCAGGGTCCAACCCCCTGCCAAACTCTATTTATCCAAGGTTACTTCAACTACCCCGACCGAAGCAACATTCAAGTCGGGAATGGGAGCACCCCGGTCTCAACAGAGTGGCGAGATTTTCTAATGCGCAAGTCACAAGTTACGAACATGAATGGGCAGGGGAGGAACTTTATCTGTTTGGGTTGTTAGTGGAGATGCCGCACCGAGCAGTCTTCTCAATTTCTTGTCGGGGCGTTGTTACTGCGGCCGAAAGGAGGAGAGGACGGGGGCACGGAGCCTTGGCGATTTCCCAATACCTGTTAGAATCCAAGGTAGCACAACATCCTGGGCAAGCATGCATATATATATATATATATATATATATATATATATATATATATATAGTAGCACTATTCTAATCCCAGGATTAGAATAACTATTTGGATCACGGTGCACCCTATATAGGGCCCGAAGAGGCGTTCCCGAACTCGTGAGAAACCCACCCGACCGGTCAAAGAAAAAAACCCACCCACCCACTTCCCACGACTCCCTCCACTACCCTCTCCGATCCCATCTGCACACTCCTCACGGCATCGCGCCGCCGTCGATGAACTTCTCCCGATCCACCACCGCAGCCCCACATCCCTCCGGCGCGCCTAATTCCGGCCACCTACTGCCGCCGCCGCGAGCGGATCCAGCGTCGCGCCATGTCCGGCTGCCCCTTCTTCCCTAGCGCCCTGCCGTCACTAGAGCGCCCCCCTGCCCATGGGTCCCGCCGCTGGTCTCCTCCTGCAACCCCGCCGCCACCGTCTCCCGGACCCAGCTGCAACTCCGACACATGCCTCGGATCCAGCCACGACGCCGCCCCCCACCGCAGGATCCAACCGCCACCCCAACAGCGAGATCCATCTGCCGCCCCCGTCCGGCCGCCGCGATGTCACCGTCCATCGCCCGGTGGTGCAGTCCGGCGCGCCCTTCCCTCCCCTGCGACGTGCCCTTCACTCCCGTCCGGCGCAAACTTCTCTCTATGCCACCGCGACCTTCCCTCCCCTTCGGCGCGGCCTGCCCTCTGCTCCGGCGCGCCCTCCTACTCCTCCTCCACGTGCGGCATGAACCTGGCCTTCGACCGCGAGCTCATCGGCCCGCCCATATACTTCAGCCTCATGGGCGACGGCCAGCCCATCGGACGCTACGACGACATGTGGCCGGCTGGTGCGTCAAGGTAACTATAACTAAACTAAAACACACGCATCATCTTTGAGTTTGTTCCGGCTGTACTGAACTTTTACTGAATAATTTGTGTATGTGTGCAGGTGATATGCGACCACCTTGGGCTAGGAGTCAAGACGGGGCTGCCCTACATCTGGAACAGCAAGGCCAGCAACCCATTCGTGAACCTGAAGAAGGAGTACAAGGGCATCTTCTGGCAGGAGGACATCATCCCCTTCTTCTAGATCGCAAAACTGACAAGGAATGCGACACCGTGCAGAAGTGCTACATCTCGCTCTCGCAGCAGGTCAAGGAGAAGCTCAGCAAGATCGACCCCTACTTCATCAAGCTCGCCGACGCCATGGTCACCTGGATCGAGGCCCGGGACATGCTCAACTCCAAGGAGGCCGATGCCAACGGCAAGCTCAAGGGGAAGTAGATCGAGATCGAGGGAGAGAACCTTTTTTGCATTAGCATACTGAGCAGGCGGTGAGGCGGCGTATGCAGGTTTCTTCAGTTCGTAGGTTCAATGTGTGCATCAGGTATTTAGGTTCAGGCTGTTGTGTACTACAAAACATTTGCTGCCTGCATGTGAAAAAACCATGCCATTTCTTATTTTGTTCATGTGAGAAAACAAAAATGTATTTTAGAAGTCAATTTATTATTTCCCCAAAAGTACATATATTACTACCTATATGTATTTTGACATTTCACAACAACTGACAAGAATTGCGGCTGGATAGATAGGCAAAACGATGGTATGCCACTCAAGCAGTGCATCGCCGGCGGCCGCGTCGTCATCCTCGGCAGCAAAAAGCAGTTTAACTGAAGTTCAATTCGTACACTACTAGCAGGTCAACTACAGCAGCAGCAGAGTTCTAGCGTCTTCTTCCTAATTTCCCCATGTGAAATTCTATAAAAAGGAAGGAACAGTCTCCTTCTGGCTCAGCCATCAGTGATCCCATTCGTGCTTCTCCTGCAGAACAAGTTGAACTTCACCAAAAACTAGAAAAAAGATGAGCACGTTCGTGCTTCTCCTGCAGACCAAGTCGAACTTCACCAAAAACTAGAAAAAAGATGAGCATGTTCGTGCTTCTCCTACAGACCAAGTCAAACTTCACCAAAAACTAGAAAAAAGATGAGCACGAATGCATGTCGATGTCTGTTGTGTTATCCTGCTGACCAAGCAATTCAAAAGGAGCAGGTGGTTTCGTTTGCCTAAAGTACAAACATAAAAAAGTTCGATTTTGATTCTATGTAGTTATTCCCCCTAACTCGAGGGAGCACTAACCGTCCAAACATGTGCTCTTATACCTTTTTCTGTTCAAAGTGTGGTGAGGAATGAGAGGTACAGTATGTCTTTTTTTATATGAAAAATGTTCGTATAGAAACAAGAAGGAAACAATTGGAACTATGCCCTTTTGTTTGATTGTTTCTGTATTTGGCTTATGAAAAAAATTACTTGAGTTCCGTCTAGAAAATTTTGAAAATTTCAAATTGTAAAAAAGTTAAAACTTCAAATAGTTAAAAATAATAATCATATTTCCATGTTTCTAAAAAATAAATGAAGATGTTGTAATAAAAAAAAGAGTTTAATGTTCACGCTCAAGGCCTGGCCGCGGCATCGTCCTGCTCCGCCGCCGCCGTCGTGGAAGATGACCATAGTATTGTGTGTAATGCTTGCACATAGTGTACTAGCACATAGTGTTGTGTGTAATACGAATTGGTGTTGCACTGTGCATGTATATTCTTGTGTAATTTTTTGCTTTTCGAACATGAAGTTCATGTTTCAGAAAAAACTAAGTTCAGAGGTATCACATAACCAAAACTTTCATCCAAAAAAGATTTCTCTGTGAAAATAAACCTAGAAGTTCAAATTTAAAACGGAGCGGCTCGATGTCTATCAGAAAGTAGGATTTTTTCCATTATTAAAATAAATAAAACTAGGAAGTCCATACTAAAAAGATGGAGAATTTCAATGATTATAGAAAACTCAGATTTTCCTCGTTATTAAAGAATGGAAGCAAGAAGTTCAAAAATAAAATAACAAGAATTTCAACTTTAAAAAATAGAGCGCTTCAAAATTTCATAAAAAATTAAGAAAAAACCAGGAAGTCCATATTAAAAAGACGGAGAAGTTCGATGATTATAGAAAACTCAGGTTTTCCTCGTTATTAAAGAATGGAAACAAGAAGTTCAAAAATAAAATAACAAGAAGTTCAACTTTTAAAAATAGAGCGCTTCATAATTCATAAAAAAAGAATTAAGAAATTCAGATTAAAATTCATAAAAAACTCAGATATTTTCACGTAACCAAGAGAAGTTTAGATTGATAACTATCGGAAGTTCATGTACTACACGGTGTGCATTTGTATGAAAAAAAGAATGAAAAAGCAAAGGCTAAAAGTTTTGTTGCTAGAAGTTCAAGTGCTCAGCCCAAGAAAAGTTCAAAAATTCTTGTGAGAGAGGTTGAACAAAAATATGTGACAGAAGTTCAAGGAGAAAACAGTGGGACGTTCAACTACTACACGGAATGCGTTTCAGATAAGAATATAAGAATAGAAAACCAAAAGCTTAAAAGGTTTGTTGCAAGAACTTCACGTGGTCCTCCGTGCATGGTGCAAAATTAATATTACGGGACATCCGACCTCCAATTACATGTTTGAAAATAGCAAAAAATGACGTCCGACCTTCAATTGCATGTAATTCAATGTATGCACAACAATGTGACAGAAGTTCATAGTGCAAACAATGAGAAGTTCAAGTACCCCAAGGAATGCATTTTAGGTCAGAATAAAAAGTATAGAAAAATAAAAGCTTAAACAGTTTGTTGCTAGAAGTTCAAGTGCTCTATCAGGGGAAGTTCAAAATTTCTTGCGAGAGAGGTTCACCTTCTATTTCCATGTTCAATATTTTCCGTATAAAAATCGAATACAATTCTTTACACAAAATATAAAAGGTGAAGTTCAAATTGAAATAACAGAGAAGTTCGGAGTTTATTAAAACCTAGGATTTACCTGTTGAAAAAATAAAAAACAAGGCACCATTTCTTGCACTTTTAAAAACAACTCATAAATGAAAAGAATGGTTGATAGAAGTTCAATTGCTCAGCGAGGAAAAGTTCAAAAAATTCTTGTGAGAGAGGTTCACCATGTATTGAGATGTCCAAAATACATTAAAAATATGTTTTTTTTTGTGTTTTAAAATAATTCGCTAAAACCAGAGAGAAGTTCAAAAGTGATAACAACCGGAAGTTCACGTACTACATGGAGTGTATTTCATACAAGAAATATACAAAAAAAGTGAAACAGAGTGAAGTTCAAACAGACATGCCCCAGAAGTTCAACTACTTCACGCAGTGCGAAAAACAGCATGTCAAAAAATAGCACGTCAAAAACAGAGTGAAGTTCAAACAGACATGCCCGAGAAGTTCAACTACTTCACGCAGTGCATTTCCATTCGCGATGAAGGCAGAAATCATGATCTTGTCATTTTCTAATTTACTTCAAAATGACAGGAATATCATTTGTGTAAGTTCAAGTCCTCGGTCCGAGAAAGTTAAAAAAATATTGGGAGAGAGGTTTGTACAAAAAGAATACTTTTTGTGTAACACTGACGAAAATGGATGGGAAAATTACAAACAAAAAATATGTCACAGAAGTACAACGTGAAAACAGCAGGAAGTTCAACTACTACACTAAATGAATTTCACAAGAAAAACTTTTAAAACCGTCGCGAGTATGAAAAAATGATCAACACGGAAAAGTTGCGTGTTTATAGAAGCTTTCCATCGGTATATCACTTGCTTAATTCCGGTGAGTGAATGAAGAGCTACAAGCAAAAAAAAGCACGTGAAAAACAGAGTGAAGTTCAGGCAGAACTACCACAGAAGTTCAAGTACTTCACGCAATGCATTTTTGACGAATCTGTTTCGCGATAAAGGAAGAACGAGTGATCTCGCCATTTCTGAAATTACTTGAAAATGACTAGGATTCAGGGAAAACCATCAACATGAAAAAGTTTCGCATTTTTTGTAGATTTTAAACAGTATATTATTTGCCCCGTTCCGATGAAGTATGTAGAAATTACGGCGAAAATATGTATTTAGCCATTTTTAAAATCAATGTAAAACCGTAATGAATTTGGAGAAACAATATATACCAAAAAGTTTCGCATTTGTTCAGGCTTTCCAACGCCATATCATTTGATATGTTCGGACATACGATTAAAAATAATATCGAAAATACAAACTTGGTAGAACTTGTACCGTTTTCTAAATTACTCTTAAACCATTCAAAATTAGAAAAACTTTCAACATGAGAAAAAAGAGCATTTTCATAAGCTTTCCAACACGATATCATTTGTCTCAATTGGATTAGGTGTTTAGAAATGGCAACAAAAATACGAACTCGGTTGTTCGGTTTGCAAAATTTTATGATTTTCCACATTACTCTTTAACCATAGGGAATAAGAAAAAACTCTCAGCACGTGGAAGGAGCGGTTTTACATCAGCTTTCCAATGCCATATTATTTGCCTCATTCCGATAAACGGTTTAGAAATGTGATCGAAAATATGATTCACGTTTTTTGTATGAAGAAAAAACGGTTTTCAAAACTGCTCTCAAACCACTTACATTTTGCCAAAATTTTAAGGTGGGTCATGATACTGGTGTCCATAGCTTTCCAATGGTATATCGCAAGCCCCATTTGGGCAATGTTGACGGAAGTTCAACCTAGCACTAGGGGAAGTTCAGGTCGAACAACTCGGGCAGTAAAATTGCAAAAAACGCAATTTCTTCACGACCCGAGAGCAAAATCCGCCAGTGAGTGAGATTTCTATTTAAAATCGGTATTTAGTTGCTAAAAAACCTTTCTAGATTACACTAACATCATATAGAACACTACTAACCAGAATAATTCGCGGGGGAAGCCACGGCCGCAAAGATAGCCCGAAGGTCGGGTTCGTACAGAGGGAAGTTCAGGCGCGTGTTCAAACAAAAATATGTCACAGAAGTTCAACGTGAAAATAGCATGAAGTTCAACTACTATGCTGAATGAATTTCAGATGAAAAACTTTTAAATCGTTGCGAGTATGAAAAAATGATCAACACGGGAAAGTTGCGTTATTACATCAGCTTCCCATCGGTATATCACTTGCTCAATTCCGGTGAGTGGATGGAGAGCTAGGAGCAGTGGATAGAGCTATATGAGAAAAAAAGCACGTGAAAAACGGAGTGAAGTTCAAGGTTTCATACCGAGAAGTTCAGGTACTTCACGCGATGCATTTTTGGCGAACCTGTTTCGTGATAAAGGCAGAACGAATGATCTTGCCGTTTTTGAAATTACTTGAAAACAGCCAAGAATCAGAGAAAACTGTCAACATGAAAAAGTTTCGCATTTTCCGTAGCTTTTCAGCGGTATATTATTTGCGCCATTTCGATAAATTTTGTAGAAAATATGGCGAAAATACGTTTTTTGCTATTTTCCAAACTGACTTAAAACCATAATAAATTGGGAGAAACAATACATACCAAAAAGTTTCACATTTGTTCAAGCTTTCCAACGCCATATCATTTGCTGCATTCGGACGCGCGGTTGAAAAATTAGCTCGAAAATACGGACCCGGTAGGACTTGAACCGTTTTCTACATTACTGTTAAACCATTCAAAATTAGAAAAAAACTTTCAAGATGAAAAAGTAGCGCATTTTCATAAGCTTTCCAACGCCATATCATATGCCTCCATTGGATTAGCTGTTTAGAAATGACATCGAAAAAACGAACTCAGCTGTTCGGTTTACAAAATTTTACGTTTTTTCAAATTACTCTTTAACCATATGGAATTAGAGAAAACTTTCAACATGTGGAAGGAGCGGTTTTGCAGCAGCTTTCCATCGCCATATTATATGCCTCATTCCGATAAACGGTTTAGAAATGAGATCGAAAATATGATTCACGTTTTTTGCGCGAAGAAAAAACGGTTTTGAAAACTGCTCTTAAACCGCTTATATTTTGCCAAAAAATTAAGTTGGGTCATGATATTGGTGTCCATAGCTTTCCAACGGTATATCGCAAGCCCCATTTCGGCAATGTTGGCGAAAGTTCAACCTTGTTCATAGGGAAGTTCAACGTACTACTACCGGGCAGGTCAGGTTGTGATCAGAATATTATTCTGATCCCGTGATCAGAATAGTGTTTATGTGTATGTATATATATATATATATATATATATATATATATATATATATATATCTTTACCTAATAATAAAGAGAATTGGGTTTCTGTCGTCCGTCGTCGCTAGCAATTTTGCAGAAAAGTCCCTTGGTTTACAAGAAATTAACCCGCAGTCCCTGTTTTAGTGGCAACCTGGGAAAACGTTTCGTTTTTACAAAGACCCCCCTATATTTGTAAGAATTCAACCCGCGATCCTCTATTTTATCTTATCCAGACGCTCGCTTTCCACCCGCGGCACCGCTGTGACCCTGCGCGCCGCCGTGAGTCCTCCTCGGCCTCCTCCGCCGTAAGCTTCTCAATCTCCCGTGTTGAGATTTAGTCCCACCTTGCTCCTCTGCATCCCATTCAAACAATTTATATACGCACGCGACTTTGCCGCATCAGAAATCAAGCAGCATATGAGGGGAACATAATGAAGCAATTAATTCGGCAAGAGGGAAGATGGAGTGAAGGAAACTCCGAATCAAGCAAGCACAATCGACAGCAACAACCACCGTTGTGGCCTAAACCAAATCTGGGACCAGAGGAGGCCGGCCGGACGAGGCAGCGGCTCGCTGGCGACTGAAGCAGAGGCACGGATGGGAGGTAGCAGAGGAGTCCAGACGAGGCAGCGCCTTGGCATGCCTCAGCAAGGCTGGGAGGTGGAGATGCGCAACAACTTGACGTGGGCATATCACGGCGGCAGTTCTGAGCTCCATGTTGTGGTGGAGCTGTGTTGCTTCCTGTTTGAGAGAGAAGAGAGAGGGTGAGGAGAGAGAGGAGACCGGTGGGCAGGAGTGGGGGGAGGGAGAAGCGGGGAAGGAGTTGGCTCACCGACAGGGGAAGGGGGGATCTGCTGCACTGCTGCTGTGCAAATCTTACCCGAGATCCACGCACCCCTTGAGCTCCTCCAGGTCGTCGTCCGTCAGGCTACTGGCATGCCCCACGGCGGAATCCCCGGCGCCCTGCTCCAACGCCGTCTGAGGTCCTGTCTTCCCCCTCGAGCACCACCGGCCGCGCCCTCCATGGATGGCCACACCGCCTCCCACTGCGCACCGCACCACACCTCCTCCGCCTCTGGCCCCTGCGGCGGTCGCTGAGCTCGCTGGGCTGATCGCCTGCTTGCGCATATGTCCACAGATAGATGGGGATGAGAAAGAGATATGGAGCGAGAGAAAGAACCAAAATATCGGTGGAGACGGATATGCTTAAGCGGTGGAGGCGTACATGTGATGGGGTGTACGTGTAGGCCGCTCGACCACAACAATGCATCAACCTCCCGACCACACGTGATGGGATGGAGACGAATGGATATATTTTTAAAGGGTGATGGGGTGTACTCGTGCCGGCCAACTGGTTTATGACTCGGTTGATCTTTTTTATCAGTCGGTTATACACGGAAGTATGGACAGATGCATCAGGAGATAGTATAAATATTTTTCCTGCGTTTCGGCCAAGCCTTAATAGTGCAAAAATAATAATTTAGGAATGAAATACTATAATCTTCCAAATCAAACAACCTTTGAAAGGAAAAAAACTACATAATCAAAATCATTAGAAATCAAATATTTTGATAATTTTATAAAATACTCTAAATATAAATGAATTAGTAAACTCTAGAAGAGTATGTGAGAATCACATTCTATGTTTCTCCCGCTAAAAGACTGTTACATGCATCACTACTCTTTCATTCGGTGAAGTGTGAAGCTTAAGTATGCACCAATGAAGGATGTTAGGGTGGCAACAACACAACCGCATATGCACCTTATAGAGATGAGGGTAATCTTATTTTCAATTTTTGTCAGACCTGAATACGAATGAAGCGTAGTGACACGGGAAGCAAGTTTTGTGATTTTTTACCGCCCGTTGCAATGCACGGGCATATGTACTAGTATATATATATATATATATATATATATATATATATATAAACATGGAAACTAGCAGGAAACTGCACATGCCAAAAACTATCTGGCTGCGCACAGGATCTGCGCCTGGCTCTGTACGTAGGGTTACATGCCTTGCCGGCAAGGCTACTACAAAAAGGGGGTTGCCAGAGCTCTCGGCAACCGCGCCCTATGGGTAAAACTTGTGAAGATGTTTGATATTCGAGGAATTTCTCACCAGAATGCCATCTTTGGTCTCCAGGCGGCCTGTGTCGGGCCTGGTGACTCGTATTACTCGATAGGGGCCTTCCCACTTTGGCGTCAACTTGTTTGAATTCTTGGCAGACTGAACGCGCCAAAGAACAAGGCCGCCTTTCTCAAGGCTTCTGGCATGAACCTTGCGGCTATGGTAGTGGCGCAAGGCTTGCTGGTAGCAAGCGGCTTGCACGGCAGCTCAAAGACGATCTTCCTCAAGGAGCGTCACATCATCTTGGCGCAACTGCTCTTGCTCAAGCTCATCATAAGTGAGCACTCGAGGTGACCTGTATATTAGTTCTGTGGCGAGAACGGCTTCTTCCCGGTATACCAGGGCAAAGGGTGTCTAGCCAGTAGCTCGATTTGGTATCGTTCTGATTGACCAAAGAACCGTTGGCAATTCATCAATCCAGCGTCTTCCACACTTGTGCATCCTGTCGAAAGTTCTTGTTTTGAGGCCTCGCAACACTTCAGCATTCGCCCTTTCCGCTTGGCCATTGCTTCTTGGATGAGCAAAAGAAGCAAAGCAAACTTTGCTCGCAAGGTCTTGGATATATTGCATGAAGGTGCGGCTCGTGAACTATGTGTCGTTGTCGGTGATGACTCTATATGGCACACCAATATGGCAAACAAGTCCCTTGAAGAACTTGACGGCCAACCGTGTTGTCACCTTCCTCACTGGCTCCACTTCCGGGCACTTTATGAACTTGTCAATCACGATGTACAAGTACTCAAAGCCCTCGATAGCATGGGGAAAGGGGCCTAGTATGTCGAGCCCCCAGACCGAAAATGGCCAGGAGAGAGGGATTGTTTGAAGGGCTTAAGCTGGTTGATGAAGCTTCTTTGAATGAAACTAGAACGCTTCACACTTAGTTACTAGTGTCGTTGGATCCTGGAGGGCAGTGGGCCAGAAGAAACCTTGCCGGAATGCTTTGCCGGCAAGGGCTCTTGACCCTATGTGGGAGCCACATATGCCTCCGTGTATCTTTGCCGACAGCTCCAGTCCATCCTCTCGAGGAATACACTTCAATTTCATGTTGTTCGGCATCCTTTTGTAAAGGACATCATCCACAAACTGGTACATGCTCGACCGACGGGCTACTTTCTCTGCTTCTTCCTGCTCCTGAGGGAGCTCCCTTGTTTGGAGGAAACGGACTGTATGTTGTGCCCATGGTGGAGACTAAGGCTCGACGGCAAGGAACAAAGGCATGTTTTCTGCCGCGGGGGCAGCTGTCTCTACGGCAAGAGCTTGGGACTTTGCCGGAAGATGCTACTCTCCAGCAAGCTTGGAGTACCCGGCAACTTCCTTGCCGACGGCTCCTGGGAGCTCTGCGGAAAAGTATTTGTCGGGCCCGCCTTCCTTCGCTTGTTCTCTCTGCTGATGGTTCGACGGATGGCTGAGATAATTGAAGCACAAAGGTACCTGGTTCCACAGGTAGCTTAAGGGCGGCGAATTTTGACAAGTCATCAGAAATGATGTTCTCTGCTCGAGGAACATGCTCTTCTTGTAGACCGTCAAAGTGCTCTTCCAACTTCCTCACCTCATCCACGTAAGCCTCCATCAGCGGGCTCTGATAATCCTTGTTGACTTGCTTGACGACAAGTTGTGAATCTCCTCTGACAATAAGCTTCCTGATTCCAAGGTCTGCCGCGATCCTGAGACCGGCAAGCAGCCCCTCGTATTCTACGGTGTTGTTTGTCAACTTCTCCTGGGGAAAGTGCATCTAGACCACGTACTTGAGGTGTTCTCCGGTGGGCGCGACGAGCAGCACGCCAGCACCAGCACCTTGTAACGAGAAAGCCCCACCAAAGTACATAATCCAATGACTACTTGCATCTTTGCCGGGAAGGGTGGTCTCTTGAACTTCTTTGTCGGGCGTGGATTTCCATTCTGCTATGAATTCTGCCAAGGCTCTGCTCTTGATCGTCGAGGTACTTTCAAATCTGAGCCCAAAGCTTGACAACTCCAACGCCCACTCCACAATCCTCCCAATTGCGTTTGGGTTGTGCAAAATCCATTGCAACAGGAGGCGAGTGACGACGGTGATCTCGTGTGCTTCAAAGTAGTGGTGCAGCTTTCACGAGGCCATAAGAAGGCCGAAAAGCAATTTCTGCATGCCAGAATACCTTGACCTAGCCCCCTTCAAGAGGGAGCTGACAAAATAGATTGGGTGCTGCACCACCTTCTTCTTCTGTGTTGCCTCGTTTACTCATGCAGACTCTGTCTCGTCGGAACCGGGCCCTACCGGGGGTTCTGCCTTGCCGGCACCGCACCCTGCCGGCTCTGGTTCCTCATCCAATGGCCTTGCCGTAGCCACTGCCTCTTCTTCAACTTCCCTCTCTACCACTAGTGCGACACCACTTGATTCGTTGCTGCAAAGTACAGCAGCAATGGCTCTTGTGGTTTGGGCGCAACCAGTATTGGCATAGAGGAGAGGTACCTCTTTAATTCTTGCAGCGCTGCCTCTGCCTCCGGAGTCCATTTCATTGGACCCGCCTTTTCAAAAATATTAAAAGGGGGGGCACGCTCAGCAGACTTAGAGATAAACCTACTCAGGGCGGCAACACAGCTGGCAAGCCTACGGACGTCCTTGACTTACCTGGGTGCCTTAATCTGCTCAATGGATTTTATCTTGTCGGGATTAGCTTCGATTCCGCGTTGAGACACAAAGAACCCAAGAAGTTTGCCGGATGGGATGCTGAACACACACTTCTCTGGGTTAAGCTTGAGGTTGATCTTGCACAAATTTGCAAAGGTTTCTTCCAGGTCCTGCATGAGCGTGGCCTTGTCTTTGGTTTTGACTACTATATCATCCATGTATCCTTCCATATTTCTATCGAGCTAGGGCTCAAAACCAATCTGGACTGCTCGGGAAAATGTTGAACCAGCGCTTTTCAACCTGAAAGGCATCCGTACGAAATAGTTCGTGCCACATGGGGTGATGAACGCGGTCTTTTCTTCATCTCCCTTCGTCATGAAGATCTGATGATATCCTGAGTAAGCATCAAAGAACGACAGGAGGTCGTACCCAGTAGTGGAGTCCACTATCTGGTCGATACATGGCAATGGGAAAGGATCCTTTGGATAGACTTTATTGATATCAGTATAGTCGATACATAGCCTCCACTTCCCATTCACCTTATGTACTACGACCGGATTGGCCAACCACGTTGGGTGGAGTACTCCCTTGACCAAGCCTGCCACCTCCAACTTCCCGATCTCCTCTACGATGAACTCTTGTCATTCCAAAGCTTGCTTTCTGACATTCTGCTTGATGGGCCGTGCATGGGGGCAGACAGCAAGATGGTGCTCTCACCTTCCTAGGAACGCTGGGGATGTCGGATGCTTGCCATGCAAACACGTCGACATTCGCCCGCAGGAAGGCGACGAGCGCGTCTTCCTATTTGCTGTCAAGGGTGGAGCTTATGGTGAAAGCTCCGCCCGTGCCATCCTCCTTGACGGACACCTTCTTGGTTTCCGGCGGGGTTGCCTTAGGCTTCTTGCTCTTGCCGGTAGAGCTCTCTGGTACGTCCTCGGCGGGAACACAGCACTCTGAAGAGGCGCGTTTGCCGGAGTGAGTGCAGGAACCCATGCCGGAGCCAGGAGTCTTGCCGGCGGCCGAGGCCTTGCTGGTCTTCTTCTCGGCGGCGGGAGGCAGACGCTGCAACCGCCTCTCGATAGAGCTGATCAGCGCAAATGAGCGCATCCTTCTTATCGCAGCTGACAGTGATGATGCTCATCGGGCCGGGCATCTTCAGCTTGTTATATAAGTAGTGCAATGCCGCCATGAACTTGACCAGTGTCGGGCGGCCAAGGATCTCGTTGTAGGGCAATGGGATCTCGGAAACATCGAAAACGATTCTCTCTGTCCTATAGTTGAGGTCGCCACCAAACATAACTAGTAGTGTGACCTCCCTTCGGCTGACTCCTCCCCGGATTGATCCCTTGGAACATACCCATCTCCTCGAGATCTTCATCAGGGATTTGCAGCCTCTTGATCACGTTGGGCGAGATCAAGTTAAGGCCGGCCCCACCGTCAACTAACATCATTGTCACCTTTAGGTTGTGTATTGTTGGGGATACCAACAGCGGCAAACACATGACCGCAGTTGTGCGATCAGGGTGATCCTCGGTGTCGAAAATGATAGGCGTGTGGGACCACCTCAATGGCTTCTGGGCGTCGACCACTGGTTCCGTCGCATTAATCTCACGCACCCACTGTTTTAGTTGGCGGTGAGAAGAATGCAACGAAGCACCCCCGTCAACACACATGACTTCTGTCGCCTTTTGAAACTCATGCTCGGTGGATTCGCCATCATCATCATCATGATCGTCATCCTCCTCATTTCTTGTCGCGGCCTCGGGCAAGCCTCTCTTGTTGCTTTTTCTTGTCGCTGAGTCCTCCTCGGCCACCGTGCTTTTTGCCAGATCTTTCAGCGCCTCCTTGTCCCTTCTCCTTGTCTCGTCTCTCGTACTCAGCCCTTTGCTTCTCCATCAGCAGCTCCACTTGGCGGCAGTTCTAGAGGTCGTGGCCCTTGGTACGGTGAATCTTGCAGTACTGCTTGTCGGAGCCCTCTGACTTGCCGGCAGCCGCCAAGGCTCGGCAGGCATCGCACCCGGCAATCTCCTTGCCGGGTTCGTCAACCTTGGCTTTCTTGGCGGTGTCGGGGTTGCCGGGTTCCTCTACGGTAAGCATGGTCTTGCCCTTGCGCTCCCTGTTATGTCGTCGGCCCTTCTTCATCGGGGCGGAGGCGTCTTCATCTTCTGAGTCGCTTCCCACATCGGCATCCTCGCCGGGGCACTTCCTTCCTTCCTCAGCTCCCGCACATCTGTCGGTTGGAACATACAGTTTGGCAACATCTGCAACCTTGTTCATCGCCAGCTCTTCACGCATCTTACGATTGCGCATGTTCTGATGGAACGCGCTGATGACAAGCATTCGCCATCCCTTTGAGGGATCACATGCAAATCGCTTGCCTGGCCAGGAGCTACGTGGCCGCCCATGAAGGCAACAACAAACTCCTGGCACAGATCAGACCAAGAGGATATGGAGTCTATCGGCAAGTGCATCAACCATGACCTGACGTTGGGCTTGAGTGCCAACGGGAAATAGTTGGCGAGTACCTTGCCGTCTGATGCTCCGGCAGCTTGCATCACAATGGTGTAAACGCTCAGGAACTCAGACGGGTGGGTCTTGTCGTCGTACTTCTCCGGGACCTCCGGTTTGAACACACGGGTGTTGGGCCACTGGAATTACCGCAGCTCATGGGTGAACGTTGGACAGGTTATTGCATAGGGCAAGTCACCAGCGTCCCCCAGCGCAGGCTTGTATGCCGTGGGCCCAGCGCGCCTATCAAACTGGTGACGTGCATCTCGTCACCGCTCGATAGTGGTCCGGGCGTCTTCCTTGAGGCGCTCTCGAAGAACTTGGTGTTGGTCACGACACATCCATGGGTTTGACAACACTGTGGACACGTTATCACGGGCGTCAACCCGACGGGCCGGCCGTGGTGGAGGGGAGTGCACCATGGTCGCGGTGCCTCCAACTCTTCCACAGTCCATACACGCCGACTCATCAGTCCGGCGCCGCGAGGGACTTGCTTCCCGGTGGCCATCCCTGTTGGCATGGCCAATAAGGCTTTGGATGGCAGCCCTCCACTCTTCTTGCTTCTCCAAGGTAGGAGGAAAGTCGAGGAGTAGTTTCCCTCGCGACAGCGCTTCTGCTCGCGTGTGTGGCAGCAACAAGCGCGAGGAATGGGAGGAACTCAGACTTCTAACTATGTTAGAAGGATTCCGCGGCCGTGTGCTCTTTTCGCCAACATCATGGCATGCATGTCGTCCATGTGTGTCTTGAGAGTGACGCCGAGGGCTTTTGCCGCGGCTGTCGGTGTCAAAACTGGTGGATCTCGGGTAGGGGGTCTCGAACCGTGCATCCAAGGGTAATGGTAACAGGAGGTGGGGGACACGATGTTTACCCAGGTTCGAGCTCTCTCTATGGAGGTAATACCCTACTTTCTGCTTGATTGATCTTTATGATATGAGTATTACAAGAGTTGATCTACCACGAGATTGTAGAGGCTAACCCTAGAAGCTAGCCTATGATTATGATTGTTGTTGTCCTACGGACTAAACCCTCCGGTTTATATAGACACCGGAGGGGGCCAGGGTTACACAGAGTCGATTATAGAGAAGGGAATCTACATATCTGAATTGCCAAGCTTGCCTTCCACGCAAAGGAGAGTCCCACCCGGACATGGGATGAAGTCTTCAATCTTGTATCTTCATAGCCCAACAGTCCGACATAAGCATATAGTCCGGCCGTCCGAGGACCCCCTAATCCAGGACTCCTTCAGTAGCCCCTGAACCATGATTCAATGATGATGAGTCCGACACGCAGATTGTCTTTGGCATTGCAAGGTGGTTCCTTCTCCAAATATTCCAAAGTAGATCTTTGAACACATGTCCGGCTGCAAAACAAATTCCACATACCACCGTAGAGAGTATAATATTCCACGAGTCTAATCTGCTGACAACTTATCCATAGCGTGACATCACGCCGTGGCCCAGTCATTATTCCAACCGTTTTCTCAACCTGCTACTACACATCTTGCGAGGCGGTTTTATTGGCACGTCTTGCCGAAGCAGAGATCGTGTCCCCTTATCACGGGATTCTCATCAATACGGGTGTGGGTAACCCAACCGCGCCATGAGCACGGCGCTTGGGGAATAAGCGAGTTTCGAGGGCAAGTGGGGAGGCACATAACTTCTGCCTCCTTTATAAAGAGATAAGGATTCCCCTTTTCTCACCCACGCCCTCTTCTTCCTCTGCTCACCCATTCTCGAGCTCCAACGCCCAAGCTCTCGCCTTCTCCATAAAAACATTCCGAACATGTCCGGAGCGGGAAGCAAGTGGATGGCCTCTTCCATTAAGAATGAGGACATCAAGAAGCTTCGGGAGGCCGGATACTTGTCCAAGGACATCGCGCATCAGCTTCCAGCCAAAGGGCAGATCATCCCTACCCCGAAGCCCCAGGAAAGGGTAGTGTTCCTCTCCCACTTTGTCCGCGGGCTGGGATTCCCCCTCCACCCGTTCATCCGCGGACTAATGTTCTACAATGGGCTGGACTTCCATGATTTGGCCCCCAACTCCATCCTCAATATCTCGACGTTTATCATTGTGTGTGAGGCCTTTTTCCGCATCACACCTCACTTCGGCCTATGGTTGAAGACCTTCAACGTGAAGCCAAAGGTGGTGAGCGGCCAACAAGTGGAGTGCGGAGATGCCATGGTGGGCAAGATGCCCAATGTCACCTGGCCCGAAGGCTCCTTTGTGGAGACCGTGAAGGGATGGCAATCGGGGTGGTTCTACATCACCGAGCCGCGCGACGCCAACTGGGCGGCGACCCCCAAATTCCGATCCGGCGTCCTCATGCGGCTCACCTCCTAGCAAGAGAAGGGCGCAGCCTGGGGCTCAGCGGAAGAACTGGCCGGACTTCAGACCTGCGTCCAAAATATGATAAGCAAGAAAATCAAGCTTGTCAACATGGTTCAGGTTATGCTCTTCCGCCGGATTCTTCCATGCCAGAGATAGACTTGCAATCTATGGGAGTTTGTCCCGGCCGTACACCAGACGCTGCAAGAGCTCTTCGGCACGACGCACAAAGATGTCTGGAAGGTTCTATTCAAGGCCACGAGGTACCACCACCCACAACTGAAGATCGCGAGCTCAGCGCAAGATGCCAAGCCAATCCGGTAAGTTTTCATATTTGCAAGATATGCCTTTTACTAGCACATCCGCGGGAGGAACCTAAGCCTCCATGCCAATATTTCAGGCCTAGGTAACGATAGCAGAGCAGATTAACTATCCGGCTCCGCTACCTGAAGATCCAGAATCACCTCTTCTAACGAAGATGCTGTTTCCGGCGCCCTATGGGGTGCCGGAGAATAAGGCCAAGAAGACGGTCGCGGGGATCAGAGATGTTCTCCGATGCAAGGTTGCACCGGACATGACGTCCAAAGACACCGAGACACACTCCTACACCGAAGAAGAGGAGGAGGAGGAGGAGGAAATCCGCCCCCCCCCCTACTGGGGGGAGAAAGAAGAGGAAGGCCGCCACGCATGGGGAGGCTGAGGTGTCCAAGAAGGGAAAAACCTTCCTTCCAGACCATTCCACCGCAGCCACCTATAGCGGCGAGGAGTGGGAACCCAGGGTCAAGCCCCTGGCCAAGTCGTAAGTATCCGGACACAATAGTACCTCTGGTATGTTTGCTTTATCGCTTATTAACGTGCCAGACATGCACCTGCAGTTCGGCCAAGTCCAACATCAAGATATCCTCCTCTTCAGAGGGATCGCTGGACCCGTTGGCGATGAAAAACGAGTCTCTTCCGACAGCCTCCTCCCCCAAGGCCGCGGACAACACCGAGGTGTTGTCTCGAAGGATACCTATCCAAGGGGAGACAGTTCCGGAGACGCCATTAGGCAAAACCTCGGTCGCCGGACACATGGGGGGAAAGACCCCCACGGACTCCGATAATGGGGGCCGCAGCAAGTTTCGCCCCCAGCCGAATACGGCTCCGGAAACCCGTCTGGTTCCGGATTCAAGCAAGCAGCCTCTCCCTAAAGGGGCGAGCCGCCTGTACCGATGACCTCTGTCCATCCAGAGGCATCGGACAGTTTGCTGGAAACGCTTCATGGCGCTTCCATTGATGAAGAACAACGTACTCTTATGGGTACGGTGATTGAGAAGGTCTGGTCCGCCAAAAGCGGATTGACCGAGGCCTGCGCTAGTCTTCTAACAGGCTTTGAGGTAAGTAATAAAATTGTCAGAGAATATCACCGTGTAGACAGTAGCCCCTGATGCTCTGTTTGGTGTTCAGAAAAAAAGCCGAACAGAGGATCAAATAATATCCGCAGGAGTCTAATATAAGATGTCTATGTGAATAAGTAGGCGTCGCTGCTGGCCGCTGCCGCTTGTACTACGGAGGTCTATGGACTAAAGCAGGACCTGGAGAAGACCGAGGGAGAGCTCGTCCTCGCGAAGAGGCAGGTGGTGGAAAACCAAGGTACGTAATACCCTGCATGTATACTTATGAAGGACAAATGGTTTCTACTTATAAAAGCGTTATGAACTTTGTCGAATATCAGGTTCTGGCAAAACCCTTGTGTTGGGGAACGTAGCAGAAATTCAAAATTTTCCTACGTATCACCAAGATCTATCTATGAAGAAACCAGCAACGAGGGGAAGGAGAGTGCATCTACATACCCTTGTAGATCGCTAAGCGGAAGCGTTCAAGAGAATGGGGTTGAAGGAGTCGTACTCGTTGTCGGTGTCAAAACCGGCGGATATCGGGTAGGGGGTCCTGAACTATGCGTCTAGGCGGATGGTAACAGGAGACAAGGGACACGATGTTTTACCCAGGTTCGGGCCCTCTTGATGGAGGTAAAACCCTACGTCCTGCTTGATTGATATTGATATTGTGGATGTTACAAGAGTGGATCTACCACGAGATCAAGGAGGCTAAACCCTAGAAGCTAGCCTATGGTATGATTGTAATGGTTGTTGTTGTGTCCTACGGACTAAAGCTATCCGGTTTATATAGACACCGGAAAGGGCTAGGGTTACATAGAGTCGGTTACAATGGTAGGAGATCTACATATCCGTATCGCCAAGCTTGCCTTCCACGCCAAGGAAAGTTCCCTCCGGACACGGGACAAAGTCTTCAATCTTGTATCTTCATAGTCTTGGAGTCCGGCCGATGATGATAGTCCGGCCGATGATAGTTCGGCCGATGATGGTGCTCCGGCTATCCGGACACCCCCTAGTCCAGGACTCCCTCAGTAGCCCCTGAACCAGGCTTCAATGACGATGAGTCTGGCGCGCATATTGTTCGGCATTGCAAGGCGGGTTCCTCCTCCGAATAATTCGTAGAAGATTGTGAACACCAGGATAGTGTCCGGCTCTGCAAAATAAATTCCACATTCCACCGTAGAGAGAATAATATATACACAAGTTCAATCTGCTGACGTTTTTTGCGGCATGACGTCACACCACTACCAAGCCATTACTTGAATCGTTTTTTACTTTACCACCTCAGCGCATTTAGCGAAGCGGTTTCCTTGGCACGTCTTGTCGAAGCAGAGATCATGTTCCCCCTTATTCCGGGATTCTCATCAATACGGACGTGGGTAACCCAACCGCGCCATTGATGGTGGCGCTTGGGAGATAAGCGAGTTTTACCAGGCTGGTGGGGGACGCATAGACTTCGCCCGCCCATATATAAGGGGATTAGGATCCACCCTTTCACCTATGCCTTCTTCCTCCTTTGCTTATCCATCTCCGCGCACTCGAGCTCCAGCGCCCAAGCCCGCACATCTCATCTCAACCTTCCCCAGCCATGTCTGGAGCGGGAGGCAAGTGGATGACCTCCTCTGTTACGGAGGGGCACATCGAAAGACTGCGCAGCGCCGGATATCTATCCGGCAACATCACGCACCGGCTGCCCGACGAGGGGCAGCTCATCCCCACCCCCAGGCCCCATGAGAGGGTCGTATTTCTTCCCCACTTCCTCCATGGACTGGGCTTCCCATTGCATCCCTTTGTCTGGGGGCTCATGTACTATTACGGCCTGGATTTCCACAATTTGGCGCCAAACTTCATCCTCAACATCTCGGCGTTTATCGTCGTGTGCGAGGCCTTCCTCTGCAACCAGCCTCACTTCGGCTTGTGGCTCAAGACCTTCAATGTCAAGCCGAAGGTGGTGAAGGGCACTCAGGCGGAGTGCAGAGGTGCCATGTTGGGTAAGATACCCAACGTCGTCTGGCTCGAGGGTGCCTTCGTGGAAACCATCAAGGGATGGCAATCGGGGTGGTTCTACATCACCGAGCCGCGTGACCCTAGATGGGTAGCAGCCCCCGAATTTAGATCTGGGATCCCCATGCGTCTCTCCTCTTGGAAGGAGAGCAGCCTGACCTGGGGTGATTCGGAGGAGCTGACCGGACTCCAAGCCTGTATCCAGAGGCTGGTGAACATGAAGCTCAAGCTCGTCAACGTGGTCCAGGTCATGCTCATCCGCCGGATCCTCCCGTGCCAAGAACGGGCATTCAAATTGTGGGAGTTCAATCCAGCACAGCACTAGACCTTGAGCAGGCTCTTCGACACTAGGTACAAAGATGCCTGGAAAGTGCTCTTTAAGGGCGCCGAAGCCCCCGCATCCGCCACCGAAGATCGCGGATTTCGCTCGCAGCGCCAAGCTGACGAGGTAAGTGATTTTGCCCCTTTACGGGACGCTTGCTATTCATAGTTTGACTCTATGCGGGTTTCAATTTCCCCTTTTCCTTTGACAGGACTGGATGAGGAAGGCGGAGCAGATCATCTGCCCGGCTCCTATGCCAGAAAACCCAGTAGACGCCCGTCTAGCGGGGCTGCTGGTTCCGGCATCGCACGTGGTGCCGGAGAAGAAGGCCAAGAAGGAGGCCACGGGTACTCGAAAGAGTTCCCGTTTTCAGGTGTCCGACGACTCCGAGGCGGACTCCTCCCTCGAAAACGAGGAGGAGAAAGAGGACTCTCTCCCAGAGGAGGGAGAGAGGAAGAGGAAGGCTTCCCCAGCAGGGAAGGCCGAAGGGTCCAAGAGGGGAAGGACTATTCCCCTGGACAGCTCCGCCAATGTCAACGTTGGCGACGAAGAATGGCCTTCAAGGGCCAGGCCTCCGGTTGGATCGTAAGTATCTGGATTCCTGAATGATTTATAATTTCTCTTTTGTGTGACATAGTGTCATTCTAATGCCGCATGCTGCCTGTAGTCCGGCCAATGATGATCTCCCCACTTCATCGAGCGGGTCGTTGGCTCCGTCGGATGTAGACTCCATCCCAACCGCCTCCACCCCTCGCGACGCCGAGGACGCCGAGGTGGGATCCCAAGAAGGGACCCATCAGGGGGAGGCTCCGGAGGCGCCACAAGGCGGCCTCCCGGACTTTGCGCCGGACTCTACGTCGGAACCCGCAGTGGTTCCGGAGTCCGGCCGGCGGCCCCTTCACAAGAAGGGCAAGACCGTGACGCCGGCGGCCTCCGTCCAACCGGAGGCGCCGGAAAGTTTGTTGGAGGCGCTCCAGGGCGCTTCCATCGAGGAAGAACACCGCACTATTATGAGTGCGGTGATTCAGAAGGTACAGCTTGCCAAGAGCAGGCTGACCGAAGCCTGTAGTAGCCTTCTATCAGGCTTTGAGGTAAGAAGTTAAAAATATGCAATGTAATACCGCATAGACAGTAGCCCCTGATGCTCGGTTCGGTGTTTGGAAAGAAAAGCCGGACTGAGGATCTAAAAAAGATATACGCAGGGCTGCTAAAAAATTATGTCAATATGGGTTGCAGGCTGCGCTGCTGACCTCTGCCGCACTGACTGCAGAGGTCGGTGCTTTGAAGCAGGAGCTCGAGCGGTCCGAGCAAGAGCTCGGCCATGCCAAGAAGCAGCTCCAGTACAAAGAAGGTGAGTAACACCACTTTGAACTTGTACCTTACAGAAAAGGATTTATGTTGCGACAAAAAATAACAAGGATAACGTGGGTACTGCAGGGGCCACGAATGAGGTGGCAACCCTGAAGGAGGTCGTGTTCACGGCCGAACACAATGCGGCCACGGATCGGGCAGAGCGAGAAAAGCAGGAGGCGCGGGTGGCGGCGGTTCGGCAAGAGCTCCAGGCTCTCATGGAAAAGCATGAGAGTTTGGAGCGTGACTCAAAGACTCGTGAGTCCGAGCTTGCCTCGGCTCTCGAAAGTGCCAAAGCCGCCAAGGCCGAGGCCCAGAAGTCCCTTCAGGAGATTGAGTCGGTGAAGAAGATAGCGGCGGGTAAGGCATTTTTCATGCAAAGCAAGCATGTGAATGTAAATTACGTGTTACTTACCCGAATTCGGAGCTCTCCAGGGGCGTTTGCAGATCTGCCTCGTAGCATGTCTGATGCCTCCGCATTCTACCGAGCCGAGGAGGGGAGCTCAACGGAGAAGGTCTTCTGGTCTCAGTACGCTGAGGCCGGCCATCCGGTGCCCCCTAGCGACCAGCTGAAGCAGCTGGTCGAGCTCCACAAGGTAGCCGAGCAGGCTATGAAGGGCCTCATAGTCCGGCTGTGGCCTGGAGAGGCCATGCCTGGGGGCTACTTCGGCCTCGTGCGGCGGTTGGTGGATGTGTGCCCCTTGGTGGAGGTTATCAAGCGCTCCGCCTGTATTGAAGGTGCTCGTCGGGCCCTTGCCCGCGCAAAGGTGCATTGGGGCAAGCTGGATGCGGAGAAGCTTATCACTGACGCGCCGCCAATGGGCAAGGAGTATCGTGCGCCCGAGATGTACTATAAGACTGTCCTGAAGGGTGCCCGCAAGATTGCGGATGAGTGCCCCCGGGATGTAATTATTGAGTAAATTCGCAATGTGTTATCCTGTGCACTGAAAACTTTTTTCATATGCGCTAAGCAACGCTTGTTAATTTAAAATATTACCTTCTGTGCGGCCGTTTATTAAATCTGAGAGATGGCAAGTCGTCGGCTTCAGCCCCCATGCCGCGAGTGCTGGGGTGTTCGGGATAAACTTGAGCACTCTTGTTCCCATTTTTGGGTCCATCTAGGGAGGCGCTCAACACAACGAACAAGGCAACCGGACTTATAGTGCTTGAACACTCTCACTTAGCCATAGAATTCTATAATTTTAAATTTCGGCGAAGCCCCTAGTATTCGGAAGACCGAGTTCGGGCCGCTATCCACGCCTTGGCCAGACATTATCCGGTTCTTCGCTCGAAGTGGCATAAGTCTTTAGGGACTCGAAGGGACCTCTCGAACAGCGACCAGTCTCTCGCCTTATCATGACAGTTAGTTTTAGCTTTCTCCACTGAGGCATTAACCCGGCTCAACCGGGGCGCAATCGCAGTGGTTCTCCTAGTGCTACCTTAGCCGATAGAACGGAACGTAAGGTGCCAAACATGGGAGCCGGGCAAACCCAACTATTGACCCAAGACATGATTCGGAGCCGATTCATATAATGCTATAAGTTCGGGGTGCCGCACTTGTGAAAGTGTTCGGACTTATCACACCATAATGCGGGGAACATAAGCCCCTGGTGTATTCGGCCGTACCAAAATATACGGATGCAACATGTCATAAATGAACATATATATATAGTAATGCAATTATGGGCAAAAAGTGCTGCATTATTTATTCAGGAAGATCTGCTATGAGTGCGGAATGATACAAATAGTGCGGAAAGCAAGGGATTGGACGAATTAAAGGCGTCTCCCTCCAGGGGTAGGCTGCGGAATGGTGTATTTAACAAATTTAATGCTCGTAATGGAGACCACCTGAGTGTTCGTCGCAGCCTTTGTCCCTCCCTGGCTGTTGCATCATGAGTTCGGCAGGTTCGCCGCCGGACAGAGTCCTGTAGAAAAAAAGAGAAAAATAAAAGATAAAAAGAGCGACACACTTGGGAGCCCCTGGTGTGGTCGAACCGCACTCTGGGTCTGTTGTGGTCGTGCCTCTCCCCCTATGCCCATGGTATCTCCAGGGCGTAATTATGTACGCGGAGAGTTTGTCTTGCAATTGTGCGAGGGCTGGGGTTGGGGCCGCATTGCTACGCATGCTCGGAACATGCCAGGTGGTCTTGGTTGATGTTGCTCTGGGCGCATTTGGCCGTGTCCGGTCGTTTAACGGCCGGACTCGAAAATTGCCTTAAAATGATGCTCTGTACTTCTGCCGCGAGAGCCGCTGTATGTTCCTCTGTTCGGAGGGAGCGCTCCGTGTTTCCATTGACCATGATGACTCCAGAAGGCCTGGCATCTTGAGCTTAAGGTATGCATAATGCAGCACCGCGTTGAATTATGCGAACGCGGTTAGTCCGAGCAGAGCGTGATAACCACTGCGGAACCGGACTATGTCGAAGATTAACTCCTCGCTTCGGAAATTATCCGGGGATCCGAAGACCACTTCCAGTGTGACTGAGCCTGTACAATTGGCCTAAACACCTGGTATGACGCCTTTGAAGGTCGTCTTTGTAGGTTTAATCCTTGAAGGGTCTATGCCCATCTTGCGCACTGTATCCTGATAAAGCAGGTTCAGGATACTGCTGCCGTCCATCAGGACTCTCGTGAGGTGAAAACCATCGACGATTGGGTCTAAAACCAATGCGGCGAATCCGCCATGGCGGATACTGGTCGGATGGTCTCTTCGATCGAAAGTGATCGGGCAAGAGGACCATGGGTTGAATTTTGGGGCGACTGGCTCCATCGCGTATACGTCCCTTAGTGCACGCTTCCGCTCCCTCTTGGGTATATGCGTTGCGTATATCATGTTTTCTGTCCGAACTTGAGGGGGGAATCCCTTTTGTCCTCTGTTGTTCGGCGGCCGGGTCTCTTCCTCGTCATCGCTGTGTAGCCCCTTGTCATTGTTTTCGGCAATTAATTTGCCTGCCTGCTTGAATACCCAACAATCTCTGTTGGTGTGGTTAGCTGGCTTTTCGGGGGTTCCATGTATTTGACAAGAGCGGTCGAGTATTCGGTCCAAATTGGACGGGCCCGGAGTGGTTCTTTTAAATGGCTTCTTCCGTTGACCGGTTTGGAGCCTCAGAATCCGGTGTTGACTGCCGTATCCTCATTGCTGTCGCCGTTAATGCGGCGTTTGTTTTTGTTTCGACGCGACCTGCCATTGCGGTCCTTGGTATCCGGACTGCCAGCATTTTTGCTGAGGTTGTTGCTGCGAGCTAGCCAGCTATCCTCTCCCGCACAGAAGCGGGTCATGAGTGATGTGAGGGCTACCATGGATTTCGGCTTTTCCTGTCCTAGGTGCCGGGCCAGCCACTCGTCGCGGATGTTATGTTTGAAGGCAGCGAGGGCATCTGCATCCGGACAGTCGACGATTTGATTTTTCTTTGTTAAGAACCATGTCCAGAATTGTCTGTCTGATTCGTCTGGCTGCTGGATTATGTGGCTTAGGTCATCTGCATCCGGTGGTCGCACATACGTGCCCTGGAAGTTGTCGAGGAATGCGGCTTCCAGGTCTTCCCAGCACCCAATTGACTCTGCGGGCGGGCTGTTGAGCCAATGCCGAGCTGGTCCTTTAAGCTTGAGCGGGAGATATTTGATGGCGTGAAGATCGTAGCCGCGGGCCATATGTATATGAAGGAGATAATCCTCAATCCAAACCGCGGGGTCTGTTGTGCCATCGTAGGATTCGATGTTAACGGGTTTAAACCCTTCAGGAATTTGATGATCCATTACTTCGTCAGTGAAGCATAGTGGGTGTGCGGCGCCTCTGTATTGAGCAATATCGCGAAGTAGCTCAAGAGAGCGTTGTCTGCTGTGTTCGGCCCGGCCGAAGTAGTTGTATCCGGCGCGACGGTATTCGTCGTGGGTCTTGGGGCGCCCACGTGATCCATAGATAGATCTGGATTGTCTTGCCTTGTCCTCCAATATATCCCGCAAGTCTGGCGCGTTCCCCCGTGGCTTCGTGCTTTTTGAGCGGTGCCGGGGTACGGTTTTGGTGGAGGGCTTACATGCCTCTCTGTCACAGCCACGAGGTGGTCGGTCTGCCGTATTGTGCGCTGGTGATGCAGGTTTGTATGCTTCCTCCTCTAGTCGGGGGAGCAACTTGCGTTTTGGGTTGCTTTTGGAGGGGCGTTCGAGTTCATACTCTTCGGCCACGAGGACCTCGGTCCATCTGTCGGCCAGCAGGTCTTGATCAACTTGAAGCTGTTGCTGCTTTTTCTTTAGACTATTTGTTGTGGCCACTAGCCTGCGTCTGAAACGCTCTTGTTCGACGGGATCCTCAGGCATGATGAATTCGTCGTCGTCGAGGCTTGCCTCGTCTCCGGAGGGAGGTATGTAATTATCATCCTCGACCTCTTCGTCTGCCACCCTCTCATGAGGGCTTGCTTCTGCCTCCTCCTGCGCTGAATCTTGCTGGAGGGGGTTATCTTCGGCACTTTCTGGGGTGTTATTATCTCCTGTGCCGGAATCTCCATTCTTGCTGTGGCAGGATTTAGATGGCGCCGCTGACGTTGGCGCTTGGGCTATTTCTTTAAGGAATCTGCCTCCGCTGCTTCTTCGTCGTCCCCATCTTTTGGGGTGTCCACCATGTATATGTCGTATGACGAGGTGGTCTTCCTGTGTCCTGTAGGCGCTGGTTCTTGATAGTCTCCGGCATCGTCGTCCATACCGTCGATGTCTTCGGAGTCGTAGTTGAGTACGTCGGTTAGATCGTCAACGGTGGCTACAAAGTGGGTGGTGGGTGGGGTTTGAATTTCTTCGTCGTCCGCGTCCCAACCATCCTGGCCGTAGTCCGGCCAGGCTTCTCCGGATAGCGAGAGGTGCTTCAGCGAATTCAAAATGTCGCCGAAGGGTGAGTGCTGAAAGATGTCCGCAGCGATGAACTCCATGATCGGTGCCCAATCGGATTCGATTGGCAGGGGCGCAGGAGGTTTGGAGTCCGGCAGGGAGTCCGGCACCTCGGAGTCATGAGCTTTATGCGGGACAAGGTCAGTGTTCGGCTCCATCGCCATGGAAGTTGCAGCTCCCGAGGCGGTGTCCAGCCACCCGTCCTCGATCTGCGCGATCGGCTCCGGACTATGGGTCGGAGCGGATTCGTGTGCGGCCTCCAAGGTGTTGTCCGGTGGCAGAGTTAGGTCGTGCCCATCGTGATAGTGCGGCACGCACGGCTGTGGCTCTGATCCATCGAAGATCAAGTCCCCGCGGATATCGGCCGTGAAGTTTAGGCTTCCAAACCAGACCTGACGGCCAGGGGCGTAGCTTTCGATCTGCTCCATATGGCCAAACGAATTGGCCCGCAGTGCGAAGCCGCCGAATACGAAAATCTGTCCGGGGTGAAAAGTCTTGCCCAGGACTGCATCGTTGTCGATTGAAGAGGCCATCAAGCCTATCGGTGACGACACATAGGAACTCTCAATGAAAGCACCAATGTCAGTGTCAAAACCGGCGGATCTCGGGTAGGGGGTCCCGAACTGTGCGTCTAGGCGGATGGTAACAGGAGACAAGGGACACGATGTTTTACCCAGGTTCGGGCCCTCTTGATGGAGGTAAAACCCTACGTCCTGCTTGATTGATATTGATATTGTGGATGTTACAAGAGTGGATCTACCACGAGATCAAGGAGGCTAAACCCTAGAAGCTAGCCTATGGTATGATTGTAATGGTTGTTGTTGTGTCCTACGGACTAAAGCAATCCGGTTTATATAGACACCGGAGAGGGCTAGGGTTACATAGAGTCGGTTACAATGGTAGGAGACCTACATATCCGTATCGCCAAGCTTGCCTTCCACGTCAAGGAAAGTCCCCTCCGGACACGGGACGAAGTCTTCAATCTTGTATCTTCATAGTCTTGGAGTCCGGCCGATGATGATAGTCCGACCGATGATAGTTCGGCCGATGATGGTGATCCGGCTATCCGGACACCCCCTAGTCCAGGACTCCCTCACTCGTCGTGATCCAAATCACCGGAGATCCTAGTGCCGAACGGACGGCACCTCCGCGTTCAACACACGTACAGCCCGGTGACGTCTCCCACGCCTTGATCCAGCAAGGAGAGAGGGAGAGGTTGAGGAAGACTCCATCCAGCAGCAGCACAACGGCGTGGTGGTGGTGGAGGAGAGTGGCAATCCTGCAGAGCTTCGCCAAGCACCGCGGGAGAGGAGAAGGGAGAGAGGTAGGGCTGCGCCAAGAGGGAGAAGTTCTCATGTGTTGGGCAGCCCCAAAACCCCCACTATTTATAGGAGGAGGGGAGGGGGCTGCGCCCCCTCTAGGGTTCCCTCCCCAGGGGTGGCGGCAGCCCCCAGATGGCATCTGGTGGCGGCCAGAAGGGGGAGAGGGGGGAGGCGCACCTAGGGTGGGCCTTAGGGCCCATCTGCCCTAGGGTTTGCCCCCCTTCCCACTTACCTGCGCCTTGGGCCCTGTGGGGGGGCGCACCAGCCCACCTGGGGCTGGTCTCCTCCCACACTTGGCCCCTGCATCCCTCCGGGGTTGGTGGACCCACTTGGTGGACCCCCGGGACCCTCCCGGTGGTCCCGGTACGTTACCGAAAAAACCTGAAACTTTTCCGGTGACCAAAACAGGATTTCCCATATATAAATCTTTACCTCCGGACCATTCCGGAACTCCTCGTGACGTCCGGGATCTCATCTGGGACTCTGAACAACATTCGGAAACCACATACAAACTTCCTTTATAACCCTAGCGTCATCGAACCTTAAGTGTGTAGACCCTACGGGTTCGGGAACCATGCAGACATGACCGAGACGTTCTCCGGTCAATAAGCAACAGCGGGATCTGGATACCCATGTTGGCTCCCACATGTTCCACGATGATCTCATCGGATGAACCACGATGTCAAGGACTCAATCAATCCCGTATACAATTCCCTTTGTCTAACGGTATTGTACTTGCCCGAGATTCGATCCTCAGTATACCGATACCTTGTTCAATCTCGTTACCGGCAAGTCTCTTTACTCGTTCCGTAACACATCATCCTGTGATCAACCCCTTGGTCACATTGTGCACATTATGATGATGTCCTACCGAGTGGGCCCAGAGATACCTCTCCGTCATACGGAGTGACAAATCCCAGTGTCGATTCGTGCCAACCCAACAGACACTTTCGGAGATACCTGTAGTGCACCTTTATAGCCACCCAGTTACGTTGTGACGTTTGGTACACCCAAAGCATTCCTACGGTATCCGGGAGTAGCACAATCTCATGGTCTAAGGAAAAGATACTTGACATTAGAAAAGCTTTAGCATACGAACTACACGATCTTTGTGCTAGGCTTAGGATTGGGTCTTGTCCATCACATCATTCTCCTAATGATGTGATCCCGTTATCAATGACATCCAATGTCCATGGTCAGGAAACCGTAACCATCTATTGATCAACGAGCTAGTCAACTAGAGGCTTACTAGGGACATGGTGTTGTCTATGTATCCACACATGTATCTGAGTTTCCTATCAATACAATTATAGCATGGATAATAAACAATTATCATGAACAAGGAAATATAATAATAACTAATTTATTATTGCCTCTAGGGCATATTTCCAATAGTCTCCCACTTGCACTAGAGTCATTAAACTAGTTCACATCATTATGTGATTAAGACTCAATGAGTTCTGGGGTTTGATCATGTTTTGCTTGTAAGAGAGGTTTTAGTCAACGGGTCTGCAACATTCAGATCCGTATGTACTTCACAAATCTCTAGGTCATATTGTAAATGCTGCTTCCACGCTCCACTTGGAGCTATTCCAAATGGTCGCTCCACTATACGTATCCGTTTTGCTACTCAGAGTCATTCGGATAGGTGTTAAAGCTTGCATCAATGTAACCCTTTACGCCTAACTCTTTATCACCTCCATAATCGAGAAACATGTCCTTATTACTCCAAGGACAATTTTGACCGCTATCTGGTGATCCACTCCTTGATCACCTTTGTACCCTCTTGCCAGACATGTAGCAAGGCACACAACAGGTGCGGTACTTAGCATAGCATACTGTAGAGCCTATGTCTGAAGCATAGGGGACGACCTTCGTCCTTTCTCTCTCTTGTGCCGTGGTCGAGCTTTAACTCTTAACTTCATACCTTACAACTCAGGCAAGAACTCCTTCTTTGACTAATCCATCTTGAACACCTTCAAGATCATGTCAAGGTATGTGCTCATTTGAAAGTACCATTAAGCGTTTTTTATCTATCCTCATAGATCTTGATGCTCAATGTTCAAGTAGCTTAATCCAGGTTTTCTATTGAAAAACACCTTTCAAATAACCCTATATGCTTTCCAGAAATTCTACATCATTTCTGATCAACAATATGTCAACAACATATACTTATCAGAAATTCTATAGTGCTCCCACTCACTTCTTTGGAAATACAAGTTTCTCATAAACTTTGTATAAACTCAAAATCTTTGATCATCTCATCAAAGCGTTCATTCCAACTCCGAGATGCTTACTCCAGTCCTTAGAAGGATCGCTGGTGCTAGCATACCTTTTAGCATCCTTAGGATCGACAAAACATTTCCGATTGTATCACATACAACCTTTCCTTACAAAAACTGATAAGGAAACTCGTTTTGACATCCATCTGCCAGATTTCATAAATGCTGCTAATGCTAACATGATTCCGACGGACTTAAGCATTGCTACGGATGAGAAAATCTCATTGTAGTCAACTCCTTGAAGTTGTGAAAAACTCTTCGCCACAAGTCGAGCTTCATAGATGGTGACATTACCATCCACGTCCGTCTTCTTCTTAAAGATCCATTTATCTCAATGGCTTGCCGATCATCGGGCAAGTCCACCAAAGTCCATGCTTTGTTCTGATACATGGATCCTATCTCGGATTTCATGGCTTCTAACCATTTGTCGGAATATGGGCCCACCATTGCTTCTCCATAGCTCGTAGGTTCATTGTTGTCTAGCAACATGACCTTCAAGACAGGATTACTGTACCACTTTGAAGTAGTACGTATCCTTGTCACCCTACGAGGTACGGTAGTGACTTGATCCGAAACTTCATGATCACTATCATAAGCTTCCACTTCAATTGGTGTAGGTGCCACAGGAACAACTTCCTGTGCCCTGATACACACTGGTTGAAGTGATGGTTCAACAACCTCATCAAGTCTCCACCATCCTCCCACTCAACTTTTCGAGACAAACTTTTCTCGAGAAAGGACCCGATTCAAGAAACAATCCCTATTGCTTTTAGATTTGAATTAGGAGGTATACCCAACTGTTTTGGGTGTCCTATGAAGATGCATTTTATCCGCTTTGGGTTCGAGCTTATCAACCTGAAACTTTTTCACATAAGCGTCGCAGCCCCAAACTTTTAAGAAACGACAACTTAGGTTTCTCCAAACGGTGTCGTCTCAACGGAATTACGTGGTACCCTATTAAAGTGAGTGCGGTCGTCTCTAATGCCTAACCCATGAACGATAGTGGTAATTCGATAAGAGACATCATGGTACGCACCATATCCAATACGGTGCAACTATGATGTTCGGACACACCATCACACTATGGTGTTCCAGGCGATATTAATTGTGAAACAATGTCCACAATGTCTTAATTGCGTCCCAAAGCTCGTAACTCAGATACTCATCTCTATGATCATATCATAGACATTTTATCCTCTTGTCACGATGATCGTCAACTTCACTCTGAAATTACTTGAACCGTTCAATAATTCAGACTTCTGTTTCATCAAGTAAATATACTCAGTATCTACTCAAATCATCCGTGAAGTAAGAACATAACGATATTCACTGCATGCCTCAGCACTTATTGGACTGCATACATCAAAATGTATTACTTCCAACAAGTTGCTATCTTGTTCCATCTTACTGAAACCGTGGCTTTTCAGTCATCTTGCCCATGTGGTATGATTTGCATATCTCAAGTGATTCAAAATCAAGTGAGTCCAAACGATCCATCTGCATGGAGTTTCTTCATGCGTATACACCAATAGACATGGTTTGCATGTCTCAAACTTTTCAAAAATGAGTGAGTCCAAAGATCCATCAACATGGAGCTTCTTCATGCGTTTTATACCAATATGACTTACATGGCAGTGCCACAAGTAAGTGGTACTATCATTACTATCTTATATCTTTTGGCATGAAAATGTGTATCACTACGATCGAGATTCAATAAACCATTCCTTTAGGTGCAAGACCATTGAAGGTATTATTCAAATAAATAGAGTAACCATTATTCTCCTTAAATGAATAACCGTATTGCGATAGACATAATCCAATCATGTCTATGTTCAACGCAAACATCAAATGACAATTATTCAGGTTTAATACTAATCTTGATGGTAGAGGGAGCGTGCGATGTTTGATCACATCAAACTTGGAAACACTTCCAACACATATCGTCAGCTCACCTTTAGCTAGTCTTCGTTTATTCCGTAGCTCTTTTATTTCGAGTTACTAACACTTAGCAACCGAACCGGTATCTTAATACCCTCGTGCTACTAGGAGTACTAGTAAAGTACACATTAACATAATGTATATCCAATATACTTCTATCGACCTTGCCAGCCTTCTCATCTACCAAGTATCTAGGGTAATTCCGCTCCAGTGGTTGTTCCCCTTATTACAGAAGCACTTAGTCTCGGGTTTGGGTTCAACCTTGGGTTTCTTCATTAGAGCAGCAGCTGATTTGCTATTTCATGAAGTATCCCTTCTTTCCCTTGCCCTTCTTGAAACTAGTGGTTTCACCAACCATCAACAATTGATGCTCCTTTTTGATTTCTACTTTCACGGTGTCAAACATCACGAATACCTCAAGGATCATCATATCTATTCCTGATATAGTTCATCACGAAGCTCTAGCAGCTTGGTGGCAATGACTTTGGAGAAACATCACTATCTCATTTGGAAGATCAACTCCCACTCGATTCAAGTGATTGTTGCACTCAGACAATCTGAGCACAAGCTCAACGATTGAGCTTTTCTCCGTTAGTTTGTAGGATAAGAAAATCGTCGGAGGTCTCATACCTTTTGACGTGGGCACGAGCCTGAAATCCCAATTTTAGCCCTCGAAACATCTCATATGTTCCATGACGTTTCGAAAACATCTTTGGTGCCTCAACTCTAAACCGTTTATCTGAACTATCACGTAGTTATCAAAACGTGTATGTTCGATGTTCGCAACATCCACAAACGATGTTTGGGGTTCAGCACACTGAGCGATGCATTAAGGACATAAGCTTTCTACTGATCGCATAATCACTACTGTCAACTTTCAACTATATTTTTCTCTAGGAACATATCTAAACAGTGGAACTAAAGCGCGAGCTTACGACATAATTTGCAAAAGATCTTTTGACTATGTTCAGGATAATTAAGTTCATCTTATGAACTCCCACTCAGATAGACATCCCTCTAGTCATCTAAGTGATTACATGATCCGAGTCAACTAGGCCGTGTCCGATCATCACGTGAGACGGACTAGTCATCATCGGTGAACATCTTCATGTTGATCGTATCTACTATACGACTCATGCTCGACCTTTCGGTCTCTGTGTTCCGAGGCCATGTCTGTACATGCTAGGCTCGTCAAGTTAACCCTAAGTGTTTTGCTTGTGTCAAACTGTCTTACACCCATTGTATGTGAACGTAAGGATCTATCACACCCGATCATCACGTGCTGCTTCAAAACGACGAACTTTAGCAACGGTGCACAGTTAGGGGAGAACACTTCTTGAAATTGTTGTAAGGGATCATCTTATTTACTATCGTCGTTCTAAGTAAACAAGATGCATAAACATAATAAACATCACATGCAATTATATAGTAGTGACATGATATGGCCAATATCATATAGCTCCATTGATCTCCATCTTCGGGGCTCCATGATCATCATCGTCACCGGCATGACACCATGATCTCCATCATCGTGTCTTCATGAAGTTGTCTCACCAACTATTACTTCTACTACTATGGCTACCGGTTAGCAATAAAGTAAAGTAATTACATGGCGTTGTTTAATGACACGCAGGTCATACAATAAATTAAGACAACTCCTATGGCTCCTGCCGGTTGTCATACTCATCGACATGCAAGTCGTGATTCCTATTACAAGAACATGATCAATCTCATACATCACATATCATTCATCACATTCTTCTTGGCCATATCACATCACATAGCATACCCTGCAAAAACAAGTTAGACGTCCTCTAATTGTTGTTTGCATGTTTTACGTGGCTGCTATGGGTTTCTAGCAAGAACATTTCTTACCTACACAAAACCACAACGTGATATGCCAATTGCTATTTACCCTTCATAAGGACCCTATTCATCGAATCCGTTCCGACTAAAGTGGGAGAGACTGGCACCCGCTAGCCACCTTATGCACCAAGTGCATGTCAGTCGGTGGAACCTGTCTCACGTAAGAGTACGTGTAAGGTCGGTCCGGGCCGCTTCATCCCACAATACCGTCGAAACAAGATTGGACTAGTAACGGTAAGCATATTGAACAAAATCAATGCCCACAACTACTTTGTGTTCTACTCGTGCAAAGAATCTACGCAATAGACCTAGCTCATGATGCCACTGTTGGGGAACGTAGCAGAAATTCAAAATTTTCCTATGTATCACCAAGATCTATCTATAAAGAAACCAGCAACGAGGGGAAGGAGAGTGCATCTACATACCCTTGTAGATCGCTAAGCGGAAGCGTTCAAGAGAACGGGGTTGAAGGAGTCGTACTCGTCGTGATCCAAATCACCGGAGATCCTAGTGCCGAACAGACGGCACCTCTGCGTTCAACACACGTACAGCCCGGTGACGTCTCCCACGCCTTGATCCAGCAAGGAGAGAGGGAGAGGTTGAGGAAGACTCCATCCAGCAGCAGCACAACGGCGTGGTGGTGGTGGAGGAGCGTGGCAATCCTGCAGAGCTTCGCCAAGCACCGCGGGAGAGGAGAAGGGAGAGAGGTAGGGCTGCGCCAAGAGGGAGAAGTTCTCATGTGTTGGGCAGCCCCAAAACCCCCACTATTTATAAGAGGAGGGGAGGGGGCTGCGCCCCCTCTAGGGTTCCCTCCCCAGGGGTGGCGGCAGCCCCCAGATGGCATCTGGTGGCGGCCAGAAAGGGGAGAGGGGGGAGGCGCACCTAGGGTGGGCCTTAGGGCCCATCTGCCCTAGGGTTTGCCCCCCTTCCCACTTCCCTGCGCCTTGGGCCCTGTGGGGGGCGCACCATCCCACCTGGGGCTGGTCCCCTCCCACACTTGGCCCATGCAGCCCTCCGGGGTTGGTGGACCCCCGGGACCCTCCCGGTGGTCCCAGTATGTTACCGAAAAAGCCCAAAACTTTTTCGGTGACCAAAACAGGACTTCCCATATATAAATATTTACCTCCGGACCATTCCGGAACTCCTCTGACGTCCGGGATCTCATCCGGGACTCCGAACAACATTCGGTAACCACATACAAACTTCCTTTATAACCCTAGCGTCATCGAACCTTAAGTGTGTAGACCCTACGGGTTCGGGAACCATGCAGACATGACCGAGATGTTCTCCGGTCAATAACCAACAGCAGGATCTGGATACCCATGTTGGCTCCCACATGTTCCACGATGATCTCATCGGATGAACCATGATGTCAAGGACTCAATCAATCCCGTATACAATTCCCTTTGTCTAACGGTATTGTACTTGCCCGAGATTCGATTGTCGGTATACCGATACCTTATTCAATCTCGTTACCGGCAAGTCTCTTTACTCGTTCCGTAACACATCATCCCGTGATCAACCCCTTGGTCACATTGTGCACATTATGATGATGTCCTACCAAGTGGGCCCAGAGATACCTCTCTGTCATACGGAGTGACAAATCCCAGTCTCGATTCGTGCCAACACAACAGACACTTTCGGAGATACCTGTAGTGCATCTTTATAGCCACCCAGTTACGTTGTGATGTTTGGTACACCCAAAGCATTCCTACGGTATCCGGGAGTTGCACAATCTCGTGGTCTAAGGAAAAGATACTTGACATTAGAAAAGCTTTAGCATACGAACTACACGATCTTTGTGCTAGGCTTAGGATTGGGTCTTGTCCATCACATCATTCTCCTAATGATGTGATCCCGTTATCAATGACATCCAATGTCCATGGTCAGGAAACCGTAACCATCTATTGATCAACGAGCTAGTCAACTAGAGGCTTACTAGGGACATGGTGTTGTCTATGTATCCACACATGTATCTGAGTTTCCTATCAATACAATTATAGCATGGATAATAAACGATTATCATGAACAAGGAAATATAATAATAACTAATTTATTATTGCCTCTAGGGCATATTTCCAACACCTTGATCATCATGGCTTGCGACACGAGCACCTCGCGAGGTACCCCTTGCCTTGATCTCTCCACCTCCTGGCGAGTCTGCCTGGTGAGGCCGCCCCTGAGGAGGCCTTATGTCGTCCGCCCCGCGAGGCATGGCCCCTCGCGAGGGTCTTGAGCACTTGTTGATGAAGACGGGTCGTACTGGGCCACTGGTGAGCCTCGCTGCAGGCCGCAGGCAGGCAAGTCTGGGGACCCCCGTTCCCAGAACACCGACAGTAGCCCCCGGACCCAAGGCACGCTCAGACGTAGCTTAGCAGCGAAGCCAAAGGACAAGTGCGGAGTGCCGCGGGCCCCAACAGCCTACGGCTTTGGTTGACGCATGGCGATTGATTGGACGTGGGTGTCTCCGCTTCCCCATGCTGCCTCGGCAACTGCCCGATTTGACGAGTCCCTGCTGCATGCAAAAAGAGTCATCATTACCTGTGATCATGGAGGCCGGCGGTTGGCCTCCCTTGGGCTATAAACGGGGAAGGGCGAAAGCCCCCGTTGTCCATCTCTTCTTGCTCCACCTGCTTCTTCTCCCTTGCTCCTCCTCCATTCTCGATGCCAATGGAACCGATCCGTAGGTTCTCAGCCACAGAGAAGGGAAAGGCTCCCCGGGAGGGGCCTGACCCGCTCCCGCCGAAGAAACGGCTGGTCTTGCACCGTTGCGACGAGGTTGCGGGGCCGGAGATGACGAGGCCCTGGTGCGAGCGGCCACCCCCTGGGTTCCCGCTACCCCTGTATGCCCGGGCCGAGGGCCTTGGAGAAGGAGACAGCGAGCGCCGTCGTCCGTGCCGCAGGTGAGGTCGACGGGCCATGGCGGTGTGCGCCGTCGCTCTGGGAGTCCACGCCGCAGACTCCTCTCACGAGATCGTGCTCCACGTCATGATGCCTCCAAGCACCTGGATCCGCTTCCCTCCATTCTTCGCCTTCAAGATGCCGCTGAGGGACCTCTCGAGCTTTGGCTGCAGCATGCCGACTGCGGTGCTCTAGCGACCGTAGCGGAGGTTGAAGTCGTCGCTCCGGGCAAGGTCTTCATGACCCAAGGCTGGGGCGAGATCGCCCGGGTCTGCCGAACAAGGGGTGCCCTCGTGGTTCATTTCGAATACGATGGCGCCTGATAACCCACAAGTATAGGGGATCGCAACAATTTTTGATAAGTAAGAGTGTCAAACCCAACAAGGAGCTAAAGGTAGAATAAATATTCCCTCAAGTTCTATCGACCACCGATACAACTCTACGCACGCTTGACGTTTGCTTTACCGGAAACAAGTATGAAACTAGAAGTACTTTGTAGGTGTTTTTGGATAAGCTTGCAAGAAAGTAAAGAGCACGTAAATAAAAGCTAGGGGATGTTTAGATAAAGACACAACTAAATTAGTAAAAGTAAAGAGCTTGTTGTCACGAGAAAGTTATTTGTCCCTAGGCAATCGATAAGTAGACCGGTAATCATTATTGCAATTTTATCTGAGGGAGAGGCATAAGCTAACATACTTTCTCTACTTGAATCATATGCACTTATGATTGGAACTCTAGCAAGCATGCGCAACTACTAAAGATTCATTAAGGTAAAACCCAACCATAGCATTAAAGCATCAAGTCCCCTTTTATCCCATACGCAACAATCCCTCTTACTCGGGTTTGTGTTTCAGTCACTCACCAACCCACTATAAGCGAATCATGAACGTATTGCAACACCCTACAGCGGGAATCCCTCATGCTTGCACGATATAGGGGGCACCATAGGACAGCACCAATAATAAAACATACAACTCAAACCAATCACGATCATCAAATAGCCATTAGGACAAAACAGATCTACTCAAACATCATAGGATAGCCATACATCATTGGGAAATAATATATAGCATTGAGCACCATGCTTAAGTAGAGATTACAGCGGGTTAGAGAGAGGTTACACCGCTGCATAGAGGGAGGAAGAGTTGGTGGAGATGTTGGTGAAGATGGCGGCGGTGTTGGTGAAGATCGCGGTGATGATGATGGCCCCCGGCGGCGTTCCGGCGCCACCGGAAGCAAGGGGGAGAGAGATACCCTTCTTCTTCTTCTTCCTTGACCTTCTCCATAGATGGGAGAAGGGTTTCCCCTCTGGTCCTTAGCTCCCATGGCTTGGGAGGGGCGAGAGCCCCTCCGAGATTGGATCTATCTCTCTGTTTCTGCGTTCCTGCATTGGCAGATTCTACCCCTTCACTATTTCCTTTCTATTCGGAGATCCATAACTCTGATTTGGGTGAATCTTTCGCCCAGATCTTTCTCATAAAATTAGCTTTCTTGCGCCAGAAGGAGAGCGTCAACCGCCTTACGGGTGGACCACGAGGGTCAGGGGCGCGCCTGGGGGGGTAGGGCGCGCCCCGCTACCTCGTGCCCACCTCGGATACCGATTCGCGTTGATTTTACTTCCCAAAAATCATAAATATTCCAAAAAAAATCTCCATCCGTTTTTTTCCCGTTTGGACTCTGTTTGATATTGGGTTTCTGCGAAACAAAAAACATGCAACAGACAGGAACTGGCACTGGGCACTGGATCAATATGTTAGTCCTAAAAATAATATAAAAAGTTGCCAAAAAGTATATGAAAGTGAATAATATTGGCATGGAACAATCAAAAATTATAGATACGACAGAGACGTATCAGCATCCCCAAGCTTAATTCCTGCTCGTCCTCGAGTAGGTAAATGATAAAAAGAATAATTTTTGATGTGGAATGCTACCTAGCATAATCTTGATCATATGACTAATCATGGCATGAATATTAAGACACGAGTGATTCAAAGCAATAGTCTATCATTTGACATAAAAAATAATACTTCGAGCGTACCAATAAAGCAATCATGTCTTTTCAAAACAACATGGCCAAAGAAAGTTATCCCTACAAAATCATATAGTCTAGCTGTTGCTCTATCTTCATCACACAAAGTATTTAATCATGCACAACCCCGATGACAAACCAAGCAATTGTTTCATACTTTAATAATATCAAACTTTTTCAACTTTCACGCAATACATGAGCGTGAGCCATGGATATAGCACTATAGGTGGAATAGAATATGATGGTGGGGGTTATGTGGAGAAGACAAAAAAGGCGAAAGTTTCACATCGACTAGGCGTATCAACGGGCTATGGGGATGCCCATCAATAGATATCAATGTGAGTGAGTAGGGATTGCCATGCAACGGATGCACTAGAGCTATAAGTGTATGAAAGCTCAAACTGAAACTAAGTGGGTGTGCATCCAACTTGCTTGCTCATGAAGACCTCGGGCATTTGAGGAAGCCCATCATCGGAATATACAAGCCAAGTTCTATAATGAAAATTCCCACTAGTATATGAAAGTGAAAGCATAGGAGGCTTTCTCTATGAAGAACATGGTGCTACTCTGAAGCACAAGTGTGGTAAAAGGATAGTAGCATTGCCCCTTCTCTCTTTTTCTCTCATTTTTATTTTTTTATTTTTTTATTTTTTTTATTTTTTTGGTGGGCTTCTTTGGCCTCTTTTTTTTATTTGGGCTTCTTTGGCCTCATTTATTTTTCATAAAGTCCGGAGTCTCATCCCGACTTGTGGGGGAATCATGGTCTCCATCATCCTTTCCTCACTGGGGCAATGCTCTAATAATGATGATCATCACACTTTTACTTACTTACAACTCAATATCTAGAACAAAGATATGACTCTATATGAATGCTTCCGGCGGTGTACCAGGATGTGCAATGATCTAGCATAGCAATGACATCAAAAAAAGGGACAAGCCATGAAAACATCATTCTAGCTATCTTACGAGCATGCAAAGCAATATGACCATGAATGCTCAAGTCATGTATATGATGATGATGGAAGTTGCATGGCAATATATCTTGGAATGGCTATGGAAATGCCATGATAGGTAGGTATGGTGGCTGTTTTGAGGAAGATATAATGAGGCTTATGTGTGATAGAGCGTATCGTATCATGGGGTTTGGATGCACCGGCGAAGTTTGCACCAACTCTCGAGGTAAGAAAGGGCAATGCACGGTACCGAAGAGGCTAGCAATGATGGAAGGGTGAGAGTGCGTATAATCCATGGACTCAACATTAGTCATAAAGAACTCATATACTTACTGAAAAAATCTACAAGCCATTGAAAACAAAGTACTACACGCATGCTCCTAGGGGGATAGATTGGTAGGAAAAGACCATCGCTCGTCCCCGACCGCCACTCATAAGGAAGACAATCAATAAATAAAATTGTGCTCCAACTTCATCACAAAGCGGTTCACCATACGTGCATGCTACGGGAATCACAAACCTCAACACAAGTGTTTCTACTAATCCACATTCACCCACCAGCATAACTCTAATATCACCACCTTTATATCGCAAAACTATTGCAAGGAATCAAACATATCATATTCAGCGATCTACAAGTTTATGTAGGATTTTATGACTAACCATGTGAATGACCGGTTCCTATTATCTCTCTAAATAGATATAAGTGAAGCAAGAGAGTTTAATTCTTTCTACAAAAGATATGCCCACACTCTAACAAATATAAGTGAAGCAAAAGAGCATTCTACAAATGGCGGTTTTCTATGTAAAGAGAAACAGGCAATCCAACTTCAAATGATATAAGTGAAGCACATGAAGCATTCTATAAAGCCATACTCCAAAGATTTAAGTGAAGTGCAATGACCATTCTATAAATCAACCAAGGACTATCTCATACCAGCATGGTGCATAAAAGAAAAAATAAAAACCTAATTGCAAAAGACGCTCCAAGACTTGCACATAATGCATGAACGAAACGAATCCGAAAACATACCGATACTTGTTGAAGAAAGAGGTGATGCCTCCCCAGCATCCCCAAGCTTAGACACTTGAGTCTCCTTGAATATTTACTTGGGGCGCCTCGGGCATCCCCAAGCTTGAGCTCTTGCCTCTCTTCCTTCTTCTCACATCGAAACATCCTCGATTAGACACTACATCCACACAAAACTTCAACAGAAAACTCGGTAAGATACGTTAGTATAATAAAGCAAATCACCACTCTAAGTACTGTTGCAAACCAATTCATATTTTGTTTTTGCATTTTGTCTACCGTAATATAACTTTTCCATGGCTTAATCCACTAATATAAATTGATAGATTCATCAAAACAAGAAAACTATGCATCAAAAACAGAATCTGTCAAAAACAGAACAGTCTGTAGCAATCTGAACATCCATCATACTTCTGGTACCCCAAACATTCTACCAAAATTAGGAAAAATAAACAAGTTGTATAGAAAGATAGTGCAAAAGTAATCAGAACCAATTGACGTTCCAGGTAAAAATGTAAAATCGCGCACTACAGCCAAAGTTTCTGTCCTGCACCGTACAAACCAACAAGCATTGTAAACATCCTAAAGGCAAACCTTAGCACATTATTTTTATAATACAATGGAATTGTACAAGGGGATAATTATTTTTGATGAAAAGTTTCTATAATTATGATTCACAAAGTTTCGGTGAGCATTAACAAAGTTCAAGGAGCTCTCCCACTTCAACAATGCTTATCTCTCTCACTTTCACTTTCCTTTTTGAAAAGTTTTAGGTTCCCCTCTTTATCTTTTTGTTTTTAAACTAAATGAAAGCACTCAACAGAAATAAATGACTCTCTAAAACTTCCGGGTTGTCTCCCTGGCAGCGCTTTCTTTAAAGCCATTAAGCTAGGCATTTAGTCCTCAAGTAATGGATCCACCCGGATCCCAAGGTATATCAAAGCCAATTTTAATTAACAATGATTTGTAATTTAGTAATGAGCACAAAGTAACATATATCATGTAATGACGAAGTCTAACTCTCTTCCTATGCATCAGCATGTCATAAAAGAACAATTCATGCACACAAAGTAAAGGCCAATGCATAGTATAAACAGTTTCTTGCAATTTTATCGTGTTGGAAACATAGAGAGGTGGAGATATAGTTCCTCTCTCATAATAACTGCAAGTAGGAGCAGCAAGCACATGCAGATTACATTCATCAAAATCATCATGTGCAATGGTAAAAGGCAACCCATCAATATAATCCTTACTAAGCGCAAACTTCTCCGATATAGTGTAGTCAGGAGAATTCAAAAAGATAATAGGACTATCATGCATGGGTGCAATAGCAACAATTTCATGTTTAACATAAGGAACTATAGCAAGTTTGTCTCCATAAGCATAATTCATATTGGCATCTTGGCCACAAGCATAGCAAGCATCATCAAAAAGGGATATTTCAAGAGAATCAACGGGATCATAACAATCATCATAGCAATCATCATAGCAATCATCATAGCAATCATCCTTCGGTAAGCATGAAGGGGGATTAAATAATGTATGAGTTGGAGGGTTACTCTCATTAGAAGGTGGGCACGGGTAGCTAATCTGCTCTTCCTTCTTTTGTTCTTCGCTCTCCTCCTCATCTTTTTCATCCAATGAGCTCATAGTTTCATCAATTTCTTCTTCCATAGATTCCTGCAAAATATTAGTCTCTTCTTGGACAGCGGAGACTTTCTTAATAAATGCATTAATATAGTAATTGTATTTATAATTTTCATAGCAATATCTAAGTATAGCAAGATTTTTAGGCCTATAAACATCATCATCTAAAGCTTCATACTTTTCAAACAAAGCTTCAATTTCATAAGCAGCCTTAAAAGCAACAAATTCTTCTATTTGTTCCACATCATAGTAATCATATATACCATTAGCATAAGAAGCTAAGGTTTCATTATCATTAAATTCGCATGAAAAGGGAAGGTGTGGAGCCTCCATCCTAGAGCAACAAGTAACATCATATCTCAAGCATAGAGCCCAGGCATACCAACGCAACATAATAAATTGATCCCATAATAGTTTCCCTTTTTGTGTCGAGCGATAATCCCTAAAGTATTCACATTGATCCAGCGTGTCTCCCATTATAAAGTTGAATGGGATTTTCTCAGTATTATCAAAGTAGTATATAGTATTTCTCGCATAATGAGAATCGAGGGTTTTAGGAGTTACCCCATCCTCATGAGTAGCAAGTACGGCTAATTTTTTTGGTATTTTGCATTCCATATCCATAATTAAAGATAAAGAACAACTAAGAACAGCAAATAAAAATTACTTAGTGATAAAGCAAACAAGCACACACGAGAATATTCACCCCACGCTATGACTCCCCGGCAACGGCGCCAGAAAAAGGTCTTGATAACCCACAAGTATAGGGGATCGCAACAGTTTTCGATAAGGAAAGAGTGTCGAACCCAACAAGGAGCTAAAGGTAGAATAAATATTCCCTCAAGTTCTATCGACCACCGATACAACTCTACGCACGCTTGACGTTCGCTTTACCGGAAACAAGTATGAAACTAGAAGTACTTTGTAGGTGTTTTTGGATAAGCTTGCAAGAAAGTAAAGAGCACGTAAATAAAAGCTAGGGGCTGTTTAGATAAAGACACAACTAAATTAGTAAAAGTAAAGAGCTTGTTGTCACGAGAAAGTTATTTGTCCCTAGGCAATCGATAACTAGACCGGTAATCATTATTGCAATTTTATCTGAGGGAGAGGCATAAGCTAACATACTTTCTCTACTTGGATCATATGCACTTATGATTGGAACTCTAGCAAGCATCCGCAACTACTAAAGATTCATTAAGGTAAAACCCAACCATAGCATTAAAGCATCAAGTCCCCTTTTATCCCATACGCAACAATCCCTCTTACTCGGGTTTGTGTTTCAGTCACTCACCAACCCACTATAAGCGAATCATGAACGTATTGCAACACCCTACAGCAGGAATCCCTCACGCTTGCGCGACACGGAGGGCACCATAGGACAGCACCAATAATAAAACATACAACTCAAACCAATCACGATCATCAAATAGCCATTAGGACAAAACAGATCTACTCAAACATCATAGGATAGCCATACATCATTGGGAAATAATATATAGCGTTGAGCACTATGTTTAAGTAGAGATTACAGCGGGTAAGAGAGAAGTTACACCGCTCCATAGAGGGAGGAAGAGTTGGTGGAGATGTTGGTGAAGATGGCGGCGGTGTTGGTGAAGATCGCGGTGATGATGATGGCCCCCGGCGGCGTTCCGGTGCCACCGGAAGCAAGGGGGAGAGAGCCCCCCTTCTTCTTCTTCTTCCTTGACCTTCTCCGTAGATGGGAGAAGGGTTTCCCCTCTGGTCCTTGGCTCCCATGGCTTGGGAGGGGCGAGAGCCCCTCCGAGATTGGATCTATCTCTCTGTTTCTGCGTTCCTGTGTTGGCAGATTCTACCCCTTCACCGTTTCCATTATATCCGGAGATCCGTAACTCCGATTTGGGTGAATCTTTCGCCGGGATCTTTCTCATAAAATTAGATTTCTTGCGCCAGAAGGAGAGCATCAACCGCCTTACGGGTGGACCACGAGGGTCAGGGGCGCGCCCCCTACCTCGTGCCCACCTCGGATACCGTTTCGCATTGATTTTACTTCCCAAAAATCATAAATATTCCAAAAAAAACTCCGTCCGTTTTTTCCCGTTCTGACTCTGTTTGATATTGGGTTTCTGCGAAACAAAAAACATGCAACAGACAGGAACTGGCACTGGTCATGGATCAATATGTTAGTCCCAAGAATAATATAAAAAGTTGCCAAAAAGTATATGAAAGTGAATAATATTGGCATGGAACAATCAAAAACTATAGATACGACGGAGATGTATCAGCGCCTCCTTGATGCTTTTCAAGGTCTTCAACACAGAAGGCCACCGGCTGGAGTGCTTCCCCAGAGGAGACGGCCCGGGACACTGGCGTGGCAGGGGCTAGGCCCGCCATCCGCTTCCCTAATGGCTCTTCTAGCAGCAGCGGCGATACTTGGGAGTCCAGCGACTCTCCCGAGTTTGACGAGACTCAGGAGACGAGCGACGACAGCTTCATGCCCCCGAGCTAACGCCGTGCTCGGAGCAAGGCGGCTGCATCAGGCCGCCAGCGCGGCTGATCTTGGCGTTGGCCTCCCGTGGCCCACTATTGATGATGGCATCGGCCATGGGGGCGTGTGTAGTTAGGGCTCCTTAGAATTTGCGTCTTTTGTTCCCTGCGAGGAATTGAGAAAAACACCCCGTGGGGGCATGTAAAGGGTTCGCGGTGTCTTTTGTTGATATTATCCTTATTATGAATCGGTGCAAATGCCTGTCCTGTCTCGGCTTGGTTCCCCCTTTCTAGCCTCGTGACGACTTGGTACTCTACGCTGATAGGTCCCGGTTCCCAGGCAGGCTTCAGCCATTGCTGGTATGCCAGGTCGCGATGCCGTGGTCAAGGCCAGGAGGTGAGCGGTCCGAGGTCCAGTAAGAGCCCCTGAGGCGCGATGCTCAGGAGGTCCCCTTTAGCGCACAAGCAGCCGTCAAGAGATGAGAAAGGAAGGCAACATTGCCGTCACAGAGCCATATTAGGTGGAGATTCTATGTCGCATCAATTAGCTATTCCTGGTGCGAAACTTATCTCGAAAACATGGGGTTGTTCCTTCACGTTGCACCAGACTTGTACGTCGGCAGCTGGGATATAGCTGGGTTAGGCCCTCACGAGCTTCCCCTCTCTTCCCCACACTCTCCTTAGTGCTCTACGTCCTCAAGTCCCGGCCCTCGAGCGAGCTCAGCCGCCGCTGGTATGCCAGGTCGCGATGCCGTGGACAACGCCAGGGGGTGAGGACTGGAGAGCCAGTAAGAGCTCCTGAGTCGCGATGCTCAGGAGCCCCCCTTTTAACGCGCAAGTGGATTGCACGAGAAATAAAGAGAGAGCTCGTGGCGCCACCCGTTGTAGACCTCAGGAGGTTCCTGTAAACCATACAGAAAAGCACGGGTTGCCATTATGATTGTCGACCGGCCATTGGTTGCCCTGAGAGAGTGGTGAGGGCACTGCAGGCCTGGTGAGGTGACGCCTGCGGGGCTGCCGCGGGCCAAAGCTCGACCACTCAGATTTTTCGATGTTGTAGGGACGGACCCATGCGCAAGCGTCGTGCCAGAGCGAATGGCTCCAAAGGTGTGTGTCAATTGAGCAGGCGATAACCACAGGCAGGTTAAGCATGCAAGGCAAATTAGCTTAGATAAACGCAGAAGGGATACATGCGACTGGGTCAGGCCCGAGCGGCTTGGGGATGATGTAGCCCGAGGGGCGCCCCCAGCAAGGTAAACTTAAAGACATAAGCAAAAGGGATATATGCCGCAGGGCCAGACCCACGCGACCTGGGAATGATGCAGCCCTGAGGACGCTCCCAGCTGAAATGAACTTGGAAGATGTCACCTGGTACCATTGTAGAGGGGGTGTTGGAGTAGCCGAAGACGTGCAGTGGAGAGGCCGACTCTCACGTGCCATCGGAGCCCTGAGCCCCGGGAGGCTCTGGGGGTCCAGGTGGTTCCTCGAGGACCATCTCCATCTCCGCCAGGACCACGTGATGCCTGGCCTCCTGAGCCGCCAGAATGCTCCGCAGATGGCACTGATGAGTAGCAGCTGCGTTCACAGGCCGAAAGGCATGCGAACGTAGTTGTGCGGTGGACCCTCGCAACGTCCCATGCGCGAAGGCCAGAGGCGCTCCTGAGACACGGCTCGGTTGAGCCCTGGGAAGTCGATGCAGACGCACAGTCCGCCATCCTCGCCTGGATGGGGAGCTACACCAGGCAAGCGGCGATCGCCGCGCATGGCTCTTGCTTCCTGAAGCTCCTGAGTGGTCTTGGTGATGAACTCTTGGGGATAGGGCCTTCCTTGACCCATGCCTTCCTGAGGGGAACGTGCTGCGAAGCACGCCTCAAAGTGGTGCCCGAACGCCTCCCTCGTGATCTTGGCAAAGTCTGAGGCCCTTCGAAAGAGAGCCCCCGAGCCCTGCCCGAGGAGGGCGCCGGGCGCGCCTTCCTATGCGGTGGAAGGAGGCGCCCCTTGCACGGGCGTGGATCCTGACGCGACACCTCCTGAGATGTCAACCTCTTGAGGCCTTGAGTCGGGCGATGTCTTCTTCTTCTTGGGAACTGCCTCAGGAGGGCTCTCGCCCTTGCTGTCTGGGTCCTCGATTGATGCAGCTTGGAAGGCGCGCTCGAGGGAGCACACCACATCCTTTTCTTCGCAGGGGGGCTGTGATGATTCCGCTGCTTCCTGGCATCTTGAGGACATTGTAGCCATGGTGGGTCACCGTCATGAACTTGGCCAGGGCCAGACGACATTACGCAGCTCGGTGGTGAAGGCACGGCAGCCTGCTGTGGCCACCGGAGCTTTTTGCAGACGCGGGGCCTGCTCTTGATGGTTCCCGTGTGCTGCTGCCAGGGGCAGCGCGGGGTCTTTGCGTGCTGGTGCAGGGATCCGGTCTTGACGTGCTGGTGCAGGGAGCACGCGTGCGCCTTCTTGAGGCCGAGGGATTTCTTGGCAGCTCCTTTCTTGCCGCACGGGCGCCAGACATGGGTGGGTCATGTCCAGGGGCCGCGCACCTTGGAGCCAGGGCGCCTTCTTGGGGAGGAGGCGGCGGAGGCGCTCCCTGAGCTGCGTTGCCCATGCAGTACGGAGGGCGAGGCAGCGAGAGGGACGGCGTAGGAGAGCCCCCTGCGGCGTTGACGAGCTCGGTGATGCAAGTGAGCCACTCCTCTCGTAGAGGTCGTCGATGGGGCGGTAGTGCAGGAGCTCACGTGCCAGGAGAAACACGGTCTGTGCATCTGTGGGAGTGCGACGAGCGTGTAAGGACGAACCAGCTCGGGTCAGTGACGGAGTGGCGATGCGGCCTTCCCGCCGCACCGGAGGGTGCAGCGAAGATGCTTGCTCCTCGTTCCCCGCCGGGCCGGTGGTGGCGTTGGCAGCAGGCGATGGAGAATGATGAGGAGGCCCACCAACAGGAGCCGTCTGGGCGACGCAGGCGGCGAGAGGAGCCCGACGCTCGGCGTGGGCTCGGCAAGCATCCGCCATGGATGCGACGAAGCGATGGGACGCAGATCAGCGGAGGAAAGATTTAGGTGCACCCCTACCTGGCGCACCAAATGTCGGATATTGGGTTCCGGCAAAACCCTTAAGGTTCGAACTCTGAGGTGCGCTCGAAGATCTTCTCCCTACCGATACACGCCCCAAAACCTCGTCATGGTTTTAAGCTAGCACGATGAACAACACAAGAGACGCAAGGTTTATACTAGTTCGGGCCACCGTTGTGGTGTAAAACCCTACTCTAGTGTGTGGTGTGGTGGATTGCCTCTTGGGCTGATGATGAACAGTACAGAGGAAGAACAGCCTCGCGAGGGGTGTTCTTGTGGTGGCGTGGTGTTCTGCTTAGCCAGGATTCAATCCAGTTCTCGATGAGATCAGGTGAGGTCATGTCTCCTTTCTACTGTGGTTGCTAGCCCTATTTATAGAGGCCCTGGTCCTCTTCCCAAATATTGAGCGGGAAGGGAGCCAACAACGGCCATTGTGAAAGGGTACAGCTAGCACAAGCTAACCTGACTAAAGGTGCTCTTCGACTGCCAAAGGCACTGGTGATGACACCGTCTTGGGCTCCATGGTGAACTCCGTCCTGCCGCTCTGCTGGTCTTGGTCTCGTTGCACTGATATGGAAACCTTTGCTTGATGCCTCGGTACTCCGCGCCTGCACTTGCCCCCTTTGCACCAAAGAGGAAACGAGGACATTGCGCAGGCTGGCGCCCGCCTGGCCTTGATCGTCATGGCTTGCGTCACGAGCACCTCGCGAGGTACCCCTTGCCTTGATCTCTCCACCTCCTCGCGAGCCTGCCTAGTGAGGCCGCCCCTGAGGAGGCCTTACGTCATCTGCCCCGCGAGGCTTGGCCCCTCGCGAGGGTCTTGAGCGCTTGTTGATGAAGACGGGCCGTACTGGGGCACTGGTGAGCCACGCTGCAGGCCTCAGGCAGACAAGTCTGGGGACCCCCGTTCCCAGAACGCCGACAAACTTTTATAGGGGCCATGACTGAAGTGGTGGCCCTTAAGAAGGCATCGGCTGAGGCCAAAGACAAAGCGTCCAAGGAACATGCCGCGTGCGAGAAGCAAGAGGCCCGCATGAGTGAGGTCCAGCAAGAGCTCCAGGATTTCGTCCAGAAGTACGAATTCTTGGAGCATGACTCTAAGACTCAAGAGTCCAAGCTTGCCAAGGCCCACCAGAGTGCACAAGACGCCAGAGCCGAAGCCCAGAAGGCCCTCCAGGAGATCCAGGCGGCCAAGAAGATTGCGGCGGGTAAGGCATTTGTTATGCAAAGCAAGCATGTGAAGGAGACTTTCCTTTTACTTTCCCAAATTTGGAGTTCTCCAGGAGCATTTGCGGATCTGTCGCACAGCATATCAGATGCCGCAGAGTTCTACCGAGCTGAAGAAGGGAGCTCAACGGAGAAGTTGTTCTGGTCTTAATATCTTGGGACAGAACATCCGATGCCCTTGAGCGACCAGCTGAAGCAACTGGTCGAGCTGCATAAGGCAGTTGAACTGGCCATGAAGACCTCATAGTCCGGCTATGGCCTGCCGAGCCTATGCCCAGCAGCTACTTCGGTCTCGTGAAGCGGCTTGTGAGTGCCTGCCCCCCGACTTGAAGTCATAAAGCGGACGGTTTGTATTGAAGGTGCGCGGATGGCCTTTGCCCGTGCAAAGATGCATTGGGCGAAGATGGACGCCACAGCGCTGATGATCGAGGGGCCACCGAAGGGCAAGGAGCACCACCGACCTGAAAATTATTATGACAGTGTCCTGAAGGGCTCCCGCCTTGTGGCGAAGCAATGTACCAAGGATGTAATCTTTGAATGAATACATTCATTTTATCCTGTAATATGAAACAAGTTCATTTGCACAATAGAATGCTTGTTGATTTAAAATTGTACCTCACGTGTGTCCGTTTATAAAATCTGAGAGTTGGCTAGTCGTCGGCTTCAACCCCCATGTAACTAGTACTGGGGTGTTCGGGATAAATCTAAACACTCTTTATCCAAGTTTTTGGTCCTTTAAGGAGGTGTCTAGCGCAACGAACAAGGCAATCGGACTATACAGCTTTATCACCCTCACTTAGCCATAGAAGTTCTATAATTTTAAATTTTGGCGTAGCCCCTGGTATTCGGAAGGCCGAACTTGGGGCGCTATACACGCCTAAGTCGGACAAGGACCGATTCCTCGCATAAAGTGGAAAAAATCTTTAAGGATTTGAAACCTCTCGAACAGCGACCAGCTCTTGCCGCATCATGACAGTCAGTTTTTTGGCTTTCTCTACTGAGGTGCTCGTCCGGAAGAACCGGGACACAATCGCAGTAGTTCTCCCTTTACTACGCTAGCCGATATAGCGGAACGTAGGGTAGCAAGCACAGGAGCCGGGCAACCCAACTATTGACCCAAGACATGATTCGGAGTTGATGCATATAATGTTATAAGTTTGGGGTGTCGTACTGTCAAAAGTGTTCGAACTTTCTTACCGTGTTATGGGGTACACTGAAGCCCCTGGCGAACTGAATGTACCAGAATGTACGGGTGCAATTTGTAATAAATAAACAGTCAAGGAAAAAAGAAATGAAGTAATAAGCTGACGTTGTAAATTATTTTCCATTGTTATTTGAATGATACGTCAAGGCGTATGTATACAAGTAGTGTAATAAGCAAATAGGGCTATTTGACATGCCCTTACCAAGAGCGAGTTGCGTGTGGGTATGTAAAACAGGTGTAGAGATCGTTAGCAGAGACCACGTGGGGATTCCCTTGTACGTCAAAGCTCCTTGATTCCTTGGTGTATCCGTCCTGCGATGGGTCCGATGATCAGGTTATCAGAAGAGCCTCACGAAGAGAAGAACCTGAAACAAAGAAAAAAGGTGAAGGTATGCGGATCCCGAGGCAGTTGAGCCGTATTGTGGACCGCGGTCTAGCTGTGCCGCCGTCTATGCCCATGGTATTTTAAGTGTGTAATTATGTATGCGCGGCACGAATTTCACTGCTTGACTGGGACTAGGACGGAGCCCGAATTGCTAGGGGAGCTCTGGACGGTCTGGATGATCCTGTTGCAAAGTACTTCGGACTCGCTTGACGCTGTCCGGGGGCTTTATTGCCGAATTGAAAGTCTGCCTAAGGAGGATGCTCTGTACTTCTGTTGCAAGGGTCGCGGTGTGTTCCTCCATACTAAGGGAGCGCTCTGTATTTCCATTGACTGTTATAACACCGCGAGGTCCTGGCATCTTGAGCTTGAGGTAGGTGTAGTGTGGCACCGCATTGAATCGAGCGAATGCGGTTCGTCCAAGCAGTGCATGATAACCACTGCGGAAGGGGACGATATCAAAGATTAACTCCTCGCTTCAGAAGTTATCCGGGGACCCGAAGACCACTTCCAGTGTGATTGAGCCTGTACAACAGGCCTCTACACCTGGTATGACACCTTTGAAGGTTGGTTTAGTGGGTTTGATCCTTGAGGGATTGATGCCCATTTTGCGCACTGTATCCTAATAAAGTAGGTTCAGGCTGCTACCACCGTCCATAAGGACTCGTGTAAGGTGGAATCTGTCGTTGATAGGGTCAAGGACCAGTGCGGCTGAGCCGCCATGACGGATACTGGTCGGATGGTCCATGCGATCAAAGGTGATCGGACAGGAAGACCATGGGTTGAACTTTGGGGCGATTGGCTCCATCGCGTAGACGTCCCTTAGTGCATCCTTCCGCTCCCGCTTGGGAATATGGGTGGCATATATCATATTTACCATTTTTACTTGGGGAGGAAATTTCTTCTGTCCCCCTGTGTTCGGTGGCCGGGGCTCCTCGTCGTCATCACTATGCGACCCCTTTTCCTTGTTTTCGGCATTCAGCTTGTCGGCCTGCTTAAATACCCAACATTCTCTGTTGGTGTGGTTGGCTGGTTTATCGGGGGTGCCGTGGATTTGACATTAGCGATCGAGTATGCAGTCCAGACTAGACGGGCCCGGATTGTTTCTTTTAAATGGCTTTTCCGTTGACCGGACTTGGAGCCACTGAATCTGGCATTGACGGTCGTGTCTTCGGCATTATGGCCATTATTGCAACGCTTGTGCCTATTGCGTCGGGGCTTACCGTTGCTATCTCTGGCGTCTGAAGTGCCAGGGTTTCTTGATGTGTTGTTGCTACGAGCCAACCAGCTATCCTCGCCTACACAAAAGCGGGTCATGAGTGTCGTGAGGGCTGCCATGGATTTCGGTTTCTCTTGGCTGAGGTATTGGGCGAGCCACTCATCACAGATGTTATGCTTAAAGGCCGCTAGGGCCTCGACATCCGGACAGTCGACGATTTGGTTCTTTTTAGTTAAGAACCGAGTCCAAAATTTCCTGGCTGACTCTCCGGGCTGTTGGGTTATGTGACTTAAGTCATCAACGTCTGGTGGTCGCACATAAGTGACCTGAAAGTTGTCGAGGAACGCATCTTCCAGGTTCTCCCAACAGACAATGGAGTTTTCTGGCAGACTATTCAGCCAATGACGAGCTGGTCCCTTGAGTTTTAGTGGGAGATACTTGATTGCATGGAGATCATCGCCGCGGGTCACGTGAATGTGGAGAAGGAAATCTTCAATCCATACCGCGAGGTCTGTGTCCCATCATATGATTCAATGTTTACGGGTTTAAACCCTTCTGGGAATTCATGCTCCATTACTTTGTCAGTGAAGCACAGGGGGTGTGCGGCGCCTCTATGCCGGGCTACATCACGACTCAGTTCGGATGAACCTGGTCTACGGTATTCGGCCCGGACGGATTTGTATTTAGTATATCCGACGTGGCAGTCATCATCACGCGTTGCCCCCCCCCCCCCCCCGATCTGTAGATCGATCTTGACTGCCCTGTTTTGTTTTCCAACTTGTCTTACAGGTCATGCGTGTAGCCCCGGGCCTTCGTGTTTTTGTTTGTTCGGCGACTGGGTGCGGGCTGGTGTTCGGACTGATAGGCCGCTTTGTCTCGGCCATGAGGTGGTCGGTCAGCCGCATCCTGCGCTGGTAGTATAGGCTCTAGTGCCTCATCCTCGAATTGAGGTAACAACCTACGCCTAGGGTAACTTTTGGTTGGGCGCTTGAGTCCGTATTCCTCAGCCGCCAGGACCTCAGTCCATCTGCTAGTGAGCAGATCTTGATCAGCTTGAAGTTGTTGTTGTTTATTCCTCAGGCTTTTTGCAGTGGCTATAAACCGGCGCTTGAAGCGCTCCTGCTCGACGGGATCCTCAGGCACGATAAATTCTTTGTTGCCGGGGCTCACTTCGTCTTCGGAGAGGGGCATGTAATTGTCATCCTCCGAGTCTTCATTCATTGCCTATTCATCGGGGCTAGCTTGCACGTCCTCCCTTCCGGTCTGTTCGAAGCTTGGCTGGGCGGGATTGTTTTCGTCTTCGGCATCATCCAGAGTGCTATTGTCTCCTGTGCCGGTATCGCTGTTTTTGCTATGGCGTGGTTTAGAGCGGCGTCGCTGACGTCGGTGCTTTGGTTGCTTCTCAAGAGGATTATCCTCCTTTGCATCCTTTTGATCCTCGCCATTGTTTTCTTTGGGTGTGTCCACCATATGTATGTCATAAGATGAGGTGGTTGTCCAGCGCCCTGTGGGCGGTGGTTCCTGTTCTTCTCCGGCATCATCGCCCATACCGTCGATGTCTTCGGATTCAAAATCAAGCATGTCGGTTAAGTCATCGACAGTGGCTATTAAGTGGGTGGTGGGTGGGTAACGAATTCCTTTGTCGTCCGCTTCCCACTCAAGCCGGACATGGTTCGGCCAAGGGTCTCCTCCCGAGGAGAGAGATTTTAATGAGTTTAGCACGTCGCCCAAGGGCGAGTGCTGAAAGATATCCGCGGAGCTAAACTCCATGATTGGTTCCCAGTCAAGTCCGATGGGCATGGATGCACGTGGTTCGGAGCCTATGGCCGGAAACGAGTCCGAGGGTCCGATGACACAGACCTCATTGGAAGTGGAGTCTGTGTTCGACGCTATCGCCGTTGGGTGTGCGGCCTCCGTGGCGGGGTCCATCCTCCCGTCCTCGGATGGCATGATCTGCGCTGGATTTAAAGCCAGGGCAACTGCAGGTGTGATCTCCTGAACACCGTCTGATGGTAGATCTAGGTCATGCTCATCGCGACTGTAGGGTGTACCTGTCATGGGCTCGAATCCGTTGAAGATCAAATCTCCACGGATGTCGGCAGTGTAGTTTAGGCTTCCGAACCTGACCTGATGGCCAGGGGCGTAGCTATCAATCTGCTCCAGATGGCCAAGCGAGTTGGCCCGCAGTGCGAAGCCGCCGAATACGAAGATCTGTCCGGGGAGGAAAACCTCACCCAAGACCGCATCATTGTAGATGATTGAAGGAGCCATCAAGCCTTATGGTGACATCACAGTGGAACTCTCAATGAAAGCACCAATGTCGGTGTCAAAACCGGCGAATCTCGGGTAGGGGGTACCGAACTGTGCGTCTAAGGCTAATGGTAATAGGAGGTGGGGGACACGATGTTTACCCAGGTTCGGGCCCTCTCTATGGAGGTAATACCTTACTTCTTGCTTGATTGATCTTGATGATATGAGTATTACAAGAGTTGATCTACCACAAGATTGTAGAGGCTAACCCTAGAAGCTAGCCTATGATTATGATTGTTGTTGTCCTACGGACTAAACCCTCCGGTTTATATAGACACCGGAGAGGGCTAGGGTTACACAAAGTCGATTACAGAGAAGGGAATCTACATATCCAAATTGCCAAGCTTGCCTTCCACGCAAAGGAGAGTCCCACCCGGACACGGGATGAAGTCTTCAATCTTGTGTCTTCATAGCCCAACAATCCGGCATAAGCATATAGTCCGGCTGTCCGAGGACCCACTAATCCAGGACTCCCTCAGCGGCGATGCCCGGGGTCTTCAACATCGCGGCGCTGTTCGTCGCGCACGAGCTGAGAGGACCACGATGCGTGCGTTGGCGGGGTCGACTTCCTGCCCTTGGAGGTCCCCGCGCCACCCGCAGGTAGCGCGGCTCCATCCCTGGGCGCGGCGGTGCACCGACCGTCGTCGCCTTTGCGGAGGACGCCGGCTGTCTGGCTTCTCGTATTTGGATGATGTGGACGATCTCGATCTCCTCCACCACTGGCCTCCACTACGTCGCCCGTTCGTACAGGTGCGGGCGGAGCGGCCCCGAACGGACCGATCGTTGCGATCGTCTTCTTCTTTGGCGCCATGGCGATGAAAAAACTAAGGTACTAACTAACAGACCAGATTCTCACAACTAATTCCCCCCTACCTGGCGCACCAAAGATGTCGTGGAAACCGAACACCTATGGGGTCACAAGGATCCCTTCTATGTTCGGCGGGGGATTAGCTGCACGAAGAGCAGGTCGAGCCGTTAGCACACAGGGTTTTTTTACCCAGGTTCGGGCCGCAAAGAAACATAATACCCTAGTCCTGCCTGTCTGGATATATGTGTTCTTGAGCTTTTGAACTAGCTATGGTGCGTGCTTCGTCCAAAAGTTTGAATCCTCTCTCTGTATGCCTTGGGCCTCCTTTTATACGCAAAGGGGTTGCCACAGTGGCACAAAGCAGGTGGCAAGCTAAAGTCCACGAGCTTATCGCTCGGTCAACGTAGGACAAACGCATTCAATGTGTTGCCTATGTGTCCTCCTACTTTATCGAGGACGGCAACAGAAGCCATCCCGTCCTTCGCCGCTCCTCCTTGCTTCGACACGCGTCCAGGATGACGAGGCATGCAGTGCCACACTGGCTAACTAGCTGTTGCGTTGGCACAATGGTAAAGCTTCCACGAAGATCAGCATGCCGCCACGCAGGCGTATGCTTAGTTGGCATGCTTATCGTCACACTGGAGTGGTGGTGAGGTGGCAAAACCTTGACGGGCGTGGGTCTGGCCGCGGCCCAGGGAATGTCCCCGGCAAGGCTTGCCGGGGGCCTTGGAGTCGTCCCCGGCAAGAGTCTTGCTGGGGGTCTTCGTCTTCTGGTCCCAGGTGGATCTGCGGGCTGTCAATCTTTATGAGGATATGCATGCTACCAGGCATGTGCTCTCCAGATCTTGGTCTTAATGTTGTTGATGGTGTCAGAGCTCTCAGCCCCAAGGGTGATGGACTTGCTGGTGTTGTGCAGGTCGCCCCGGCAAGAAGCCTGCCGGGGCTACACGAGCCGCCCCGGCAAGGGTGTCGCCGGAGGATGTCCAGCATGCCCTCTGCTCCTTGTTCTTCGAGTATCCACCTTGGTAGTCTTCATACTTTGCCTTCCCCTGCCTTGCCAAGCCCTGCCGCAGGTGTGGCTGCGACTGACCATGCACTAGTAAGGGGTACAGAAGTACCCATACTTTTGTACACCGACAGCTTGTGATGGATAGCCCAATACCACACAGTTTTCTTCATCAAATTGTGTGTGACGTAGTTGATAAAAGCAAACGGTTAACCAAGAGAGAGCGTGTGTGATAGTTACATGTATCACACATGATCCTATACATAAACCTGTGTGGGGTGTTCATACGAACGGAAACGTTTTCCCTGGATTGACTGTGTGGGATGTACATACGAACGGAAACGTTTTCCATGGATTGACTACGTGGGATGTACATAAGAACGGAAACATATTCCTTGGATTGACTGTGTGTGATATACATACCTACGGAAATGTTTTTCTGGGATTCACCGTGTGGGATGTACATACCTACGGAAATATTTTCTGGGATTCACCGTGTGGGATGTACATACCTACGGAAATGATTGGGTTTCCATGGGTCACCAGATCGCACACGAACTCATTTGGTGTCCCAGGAGGGCCTATCCCCGATGATTTATTGGTCGTGTGGGAAGGACCCCCCTATCGCCCACACTCACTTGGCGACGGCTCGAAATGCCGTCGTGGAAAGGGGTTTAAAACCGTTTGTATAGCACCGACGCGTACCAGTGTCGGTAATGCACATCATATGAAGCCTTGCAAGCAATGTGACTAATGAGTTAGTTGCGGGATGGTGCACTACGGAACGAGTAAAGAGACTTGCCAGTAACGAGATTGAACTAGGTATGAAGATACCGACGATCGAATCTCGGGCAAGTAACATACCAATGACAAACGGAATAACTATGTTAACATTGCAGTTCGACCGATAAAGATCTTCGTAGAATATGTGGGAACCAATATGAGCATCCAGGTTCCGCTATTGGTTATTAACCGGAGAGGTGTCTCGGTCATGTCTACATGGTTCTCAAACCCGTAGGGTCCGCACGCTTAACGTTCGTTGACGATAGGTATTATATGAGTTATGCATGTTGGTGACCCAAGGTTGTTAGGAGCCCCGAATGAGATCACGGACATGACGAGGAGTCTCAAAATGGTCGAGAGGTAAAGATTGATATATTGGAAGGTTATATTTGGACACCGGAATGGTTTCGGAAAGGTTCCGATATTTTTCGGAGTACCGGGAGGTTACCAGACCCCCCCCCATGGGAGGGGGGGTTGTTGGGCCAACATGGGCCATAGGAGAGAAGGGAGGCAGCCCACAAGGGGTGGCCACGCCCCATCCCATGGGGAGTCCGAATTGGACTAGGGGAGGGGGCGTCCCCCTTTCCTTCTCCTCTTCCCTCTCCCTTCCCCTTTTCCCCCTCCGAAAGAAGGAAAAAGAGGGGGCGAATCCTACTAGGACTGGAGTCCTAGTAGGACTCCCCCCTCCATGGCGCGCTCTTGGTGGCCGGCCTCCTCCCCTCCTCCTTTGTATAAGGGGGCAGGGGGCACCCCAAGGCACATCAATTGTTCAGCTGTGTGCGGTGCCCCCTCCACCGTTTTACTCCTCCGGTCATACTGTCGTAGTGCTTAGGCGAAGCCCAGCGCGGATCACTTCACCAACACCATCATCATGCCATCATGCTGACGGAACTCATCGACTCCTTCGTGCCTCTACTGGATCAAGAGTTCGAGGGACGTCATTGAGTTGAACGTGTGCAGAACTTGAAGGTGTCGTACGTTCGGTACTTGATCGGTTGATTCGAGAATACGTTCGACTACATCAACCACATTAAGTTAACGCTTCCGCTTTCAGTCTATGAGGGTACGTGGACACACTCTCCCCTCTCGTTGCTATGCATCTCATAGATAGATCTTGCGTGAGCATAGGAAACTTTTTGAAATTGCATGCTACATTTCCCAACATTCATGTCTCTGTCATATAAACTTTGGTTGCATGATAGGGCTAGCCAAGTTGGACTTAATCCTTAATTTCGCTGTTTCAAGGGATCTAAGTGTCAAGTTTGTGTGCACGCTAAGCAACCTGTAAGTCTCATACAACTACGGAAACAAGAAATCTTGCGCGACTAGAGCTTGTACATTCAGGTCCTTGTGAAATGAATGGTGTTTTGACAAAAGGTGAAAAGAAATATTTCATGACATTAATTGATGACTCCACTAGATACTGTCATGTGTATCTCCTGAAATCAAAAGATAAGGCTTTGAATTTTTTCAAGATCTATAAAGCTGAAGCGGAAAACGGACTTGATCGAAAGATCAAAAGGCTTAGGTCCGATCATGGTGGAGAGTATTTCTCCAATAATTTTGATTCTTTCTGTCCAGAACACGGTATAATCCATGAGAGGATGCCTCCCTATTCATCCTAGTCAAATGGGGTAGCCCAATGAAAGAATTGTACTCTAACCGATTTGGTTAACGTCATGTTAGACACATCGGGTCTCTCCAAGGGCGGGGGAGGCGATATTGACTGCATGTCATGTCCTAAATCTAGTTTCCACAAAGAACAGAGAGATACGTCCTGAATGGGAGAAGAAATGGTTAAAACACTCTTACCTATGAACTTGGGGCTACTTGGCGAAAGTCAATGTGTCAATTCCAAAGAAACGCACGCTTGGACCAAAAACTATGAAATGTGTTTTCCTTTGGTATGTTTTTCATAGGATTGGTTATAGATTCTTGATTGTAAGACATGCATGTCGGTACAATCATGGAGTCGAATGATGTGACTTTCTTTGATATGAAGGATATGGCTAGCTCGTCAAATCAGGAGATGCCTAGCTCGTCAAGTTATGACTTAGTTACAATTTCTGAACCTACCATTCTGATGCAACATCTTAAAGATCTTGTGGAGGACAATAATGAGACTCCTGAAAGGAGTAAGCGACAGAGGACTGCAAAGTGGTTTGGTGATGATTTTCTTGTGTATCTCATGCATAGATGACACTCCGAGTTCTATTTTTAAGGCCTATGCATATGAAGATGCTGACCACTGGAAGGAAATGGTCTGTAGTGATGGATTCCATCTTGGCAAATGAAACTTGGGAGATCACTGGTCATCCTTGTGGGGTGCAAACCTATAGGGTACAAATGGGTATTCAAGAAGAAGTTTAGGCCTGATGTACTATTGAGAAGTACAAGGCACGACTCGCGGCCAAGGGTTATACTCAAAAGGAAGGTGAAGACTTCTTTGATACTTACTCAGCCGTGGCTCGACTTACCACTATTCGAGTATTACTTTCACTAGCCGCCTCACATGGTCTTCTCCTTCATCAATTTGATGTTAAGACTGCTTTCCTAAATGGAGAGTTGGACGAGGAAATTTACATGGAACGACCAGATGGGTTTATAGTGGACAGTCAGGAAGGAAAGATGTGCAAATTGTTGAAGTCTTTGTATGGACTTAAGCAATCACCTAAGCAGTGGCATGAGAAGTTTGAAAGAATTTTAACAGATACAGGGTTTGTTGTAAACGGCTGATAAATGTGTATACTATCGCCATGGTGGGGCAAGGGAGTTGTCCTTTGCTTGTATGTTGATGACATATTGATTTTCGGAACAAATCTAAATGTTATTAAGGAGGTCAAGAATTTTCTATCTCATTGTTTTGAGATGAAGGATTTAGGAGTAGCTGATGTTATTCTGAACATCAAGCTATTGAGAAATGATGATGGTGGAATTACATTGCTTCAATCTCACTATGTGGAAAAGATCTTGAGTCGCTTTGGCTATAATGACTACAAGCCCTCTCCAACATCATACGATGCTAGCATGCTGCTTCGAAAGAATTGAAGAATTGCTAGAGATCAATTGAAATATTCTCAGATTATTGGCTCGCTTATGTATTTAGCAAGTGCTACAAGACCTGACATCTTTTTTGCTGTCAGCAAACTGAGCCGATTTGGTTCAAAATCGGGAGCTGATCATTGGAAAGCTCTAGAGAGAGTTATGCATTATTTGAAAGACATTTTGAATTATGAAATTCACTACACTGGGACCCAAAGATGCTTGAAGGGTATAGTAACTAAAACTAGATCTTGGATGCTGATGAGATAAAGGCCACGAGCGGATATGTGTTCACTCATAATGGTGGCGCTGTTTTTTTAAAGTCTTGCAAGTAGACCATCTTAACGAAGTCAACAATGAAAGCAGAACTCCCAACACTAGATATAGCTACGGTCGAAGCTAATTGGCTTCGTCGGCTCTTGAATGACTTGCTGGTTGTTGAGAAAGTTGTACCGGATATCCTTATGAACTGCGCCGACCATTGACGCATCGTCTAGCTCAAGGGACGACATGATAGCTCGGTACGAGTTTCTAAATGAGCTCACGGCTGGCTCAATATCATACTCGAGCGGCGCGCATGGCCTGCATCGACCACATCATTTTTCCTTTTGTTTTACACTGCACACGTTGCCTCTGGCCTTGGGTTCGTAGCAGCCTATCTGACTCTTTCAGTTTTCTATTCAAGGTCATAGAAATAGGTGTCTAGGGTTAACCAAGAAGAAAATTACGCGTATCAAGAAGTATAACAGCTGTGCGATTCTGATGTTAATGTGGCCTGTGGTAGTAGTAGAATTTTGTTTTGGCCTAGTGGGAGTATTTCATTATACAGAGGTGTACTGGTAAGCATCTTCCCCGGCCCATTCCCCTCTTCCGGTGCACTGTAATATTCACATTTTCCAAAGGGCTAGATGACACACCAAAGCCAAAGTGCTCAGGTTCACGGCAAAAACCCTCTGCGTGAGCAACACTGTTCGCCACTCTGCCACGATCAGTGGGAAGTGAATGCCTGCACAGTGCCCCATGACATAAAATGATCTGCATGAGAATCACAGAAGCAAACCATACTGGCAATGGAGAGTTAAGTAGCCAACCATGTGTGTACGGCTACGTACCGAGAAGATGTTGCAGTGGCCGGGGTCGGCGAGGTGCGCGGAGAGGTTGTCGAGGGGGCCCTGGCCGGTGTAGACGGCCTGGAACCAGAAGCCAACGAAGGCGAGCATGGCGAGGCGGCCGTTCTTGATCTCCTTGGTGCGGAGCACCATGACGGGCTCCGGCGAGCCGCGGCCCCAGTTGCCCCAGTCGAACCACAGGCCCCCCGGGTACCCCACGTCCGGGGTGGGGTTCTTGCGGTTGGGGAACCGCGGCTCGATGTCCACGGACCCCGGGTTGAGGTAGTCCATCCACCGCCGGCCCTCCACCCACCCCATGAGCGCCATCTGGGTGACGAAGAGCGTCAACGGGTCCGCGAAGTACTCGCGCTCGCCGGCGGTGTACCAGGAGAACTCCTCCATGAAGCCCCACTTGTGCAGGACCTCCGGGACCAGGATCCCGGCCGCCGCCAGCATCGCCCACCGGCCGTGCATCAGCTCCGCCTGCGCGAACCACCGCAGCGACTCCGGCTCCGATCCGAATCCAAGAGGATCAAATCCGAAGTCTCCCGGAAGGCTGAAGGGGAATGGCAGCACAGGAATAATGTCAGAGACGAAACGAAATTCAGCACGTATTTTCCTCGAACTGTGCATGGTATGAACTCGGTCCAGTTACCTACCTGCCGTCGAGCCACGGCGGAGGAGCGGTGCCGGGGAACCAGACGGGCCGGTCGGGCCCCAGCGGCTCGCAGACCGTGGACAGGCTGCTCTTCGTCGCGCCAGTACGGTGGCCGGAGCCCCGCCGGACGGGAGCGCACGCTGCCGCGGCAGCATTCTGCAGCGACGGCTTCGGTGCATGCAGCGCCCGGATACTAGCTCGACCAGAAGAACATGCAGAAGGTTCAGCAAGAAAAGTTGGCAAGAAACCCAGATGTTTCGGACAGGGACTAACCGGAGTGTCGGTGATTACCTTGGTTGGAGGCTGCATGCTGCGAATGAGCCGGTGGGCAGAGGAGTCGCCATGGAGGATTCCGGGGAGAGAGGGGCGGAAATTGCACTGCACCCGCGAGCGGGTTATCTGCTTGGAGCTGAGGATAGGGAGGGAGAGAGGGCGCTGCACTGATCGACCGCCAGCCAATGACGCGTGGCCAGGTGTGCCAACTGCATTTTTTTTTTTGAGCAACAGGTGTGCCAACTGCCAAGTTTTTCCTATCGTAGAAATTGGCCCGTGGGCTTTTTCTAACTTGGATGCCCGTTCGTTGTTTACAGCCTTCTCGATGTCACTGGAAGAAACTAACATTTTTTTCTGTGGGAATGAAAGAAACCACTGCCTCTGTCCCATAATATATTATGACGTTTTTGCAAACTAAAACAGCTTGAGATAGTGAAAGAAGAAACTTGACAGACTACTCCCCTAAATTTGTTTGGACGGACTAAGTACTGTTTGACAATTGGGAAAAAAACTTCAAAAGATACTTGTCCAGTTTTTTTCACCCTCAAAAAAAAAAAAACTTGTCCAGTTTTTTTACCAAATGTATCCCTGACAAAAGGAAACTTGATTAATATTACATTTCAAAGACACTAGTACTTAGTGTCACAAATCATTGTATTTCTCAGTCAACTAAGGTAGGTTCTCGCCTCCCTCATAAAATAAAAGTTGGTTCTCAGTTCTCACCCCCTGTGAATCTATAAATCAGAGAGCATGCTGCGAAAGAAAACAAAAAAATACTCCCCTGTTTTTTCATATATACTCCCTCCGTTCGAATTACTTGTCGCAGAAATGGATGTATTTAGACGTATTTTAGTTCTAGATACATCCATTTTCAAGACAAGTAATTCCGAACGGAGGGAGTAATTTTAAAGCCAGACAAAATCAAACCAAAAGAAGCTGTGCTGCCACTGCTTCACCAAAAGACTAGCGCATTAAGATTTGTTCCAGAAGGGACAACGTGTTTTACCTGTATAGTTGTACTGACGTTATTTTGAAGACCATTTGACAGAGTGAGCTTTGCAAAACGACCATAAAAAAACACCTAGTGTTAACATTGTTCGTGAAGTCTTAATTGTTTAATTGGTGTGTAGATGTGTAGAAATACAGGGCTGAAATGGGAAACGAGCTGAATCATTCTATGACACAGTATAGACAAGCCCGGGCCTCCTTAAATACATGCCTTAGACAGAGGGATGTGTAAACAGCTACAACCAAAATTTCCTGTGTATGCAGTAAAACAAGACTAAGCTGATCACTGGATACTCCTAAATAATACAGTGAAACGAACCACCGTGTCAGAAACTGTAGTCGATATCTGAAATGTTCTGCAGTGTCGATTGTTTAACCATCTCGCGCCGCTCATTGTACAGGTCCAGGTTCTTGCAGGGCACAGGGAAAACATAGCCGATGACCTGCCCCTGGACGAAGGAGCACTGGAAAACATGGTGCTTCTTGTCAAGTATGCCAACTGACATATCATGGAAAGTAACATTCCTCACGGGGATCTCCGCGCTCCCTTGTATCCTGACGGGCACCCGCACCCTTTGCCCATGGATTGACGTATACGAGATGTTGCCGACAACGGGAACTGCCTTCGGGTCGAACCATTCATCTGGGTGTTCATTATAGTCAGTCTTTATCACGATGCCAACACGGACATTTTCTAGGGTTATGTTTCTGTAGACGATGTTGTTTACATAGGCCCCTCTTCCAGGGGCAGTCTTTATCCTCACACCTCGCCGCGAACTCCAAATGTGGACGTTCTCTACCAAAACGTTTGAGACACCACCAGACATCTCGCTTCCTATAGACACGCCAGCACTGTCCAGAAGGGAAAAGAGATTAAACACGCAATCAAGCTGATCTGACAAACTTTGACTAGTAACACCCATACATTTCAGAGTAATTCACTGTACATGAAAAGCTGCATTTTGGTAGTATTAACGTTCTTATTCACCAATCAAGTTAACAAGTCACTCAACTTATAAATTAACAGATAGGCTAATACAGTGAACCAAAACAAATGAATTACCTGACCATGGAGCGGATTATGACATTGCGAATAGTGATGTTAGTAGACGGACGCCCATAAGCAATTCCATATTGATCCCAACCACTCTTTATAGCTACCCCGTCATCACCAACAGAAATATAGCAATTTTCAATCATCACATTCTCGCAAGAATCTGCATAAGCAGTAAGCGCAACTGAGAATCTGAGTGTTGTATAAAATGTTCCAAATCATATAATAAGAAGTTAAGAAACCAAGATAACATGGAAGTACAAAGTTGTAGGGTTCATAAAGAGGCTAGATTGTTGTCCAGTCATTGAACAATGTGAGCTGTGGCTGAAGCGAATAAGAGCTCAGGAATCAAGTAAACCGCAAAAGTTGGAAAATGACCTGGATCTATCCCATCGGTGTTTGGAGCCCCAGCAATTGGAGCCAGAATAGTAGTTCCCGAGACTGTGACATCCTTGCAGTCATATAGATGAAGTGTCCAGAAGGGAGAATCACGTAATGTGATGTTAGAAATAGTAATGTTACTTGACCGCATGAGCTGAACAAGAGGACCCCTGGTGTGATTGAGGAGTTTCTTGCGAAATTTGATCCACCAACTTTGGCCTTGCCCATTTATAGTGCCATTATGACCTATTATACAGATAAAGAGATGATGAGTCTCAGCTAACAAAATGTCTGGCCAATTTGAGGACAAAAAGGCTGACAGAAAGAATATTTAGCAATTAAATTGGCACATTAGAATCATGGCTACACATTCATGATTATTCTGGTAACAGGTAACAATATTTTCCCATGAATAACCAACAAAACCGTTGGTCTTATATTCAAAATACTAAAAAGGAGGCCTCATAACATAGGATCAACCAACATACTTTCACGGTGGGACTTAAAAGATGATTTATAAGGTAGGTGGTCGCAAATACTGATACTTCATTTTACCAATTTCACTTATGTTCCTACGTTTAGCAATTAGGGTGTTAATTTAAAGGCCACACACGCCATAATGTGATGGCAGTCAATCCTTGCTTTAATTCAGAATACAAAGACAAAGTTCAAAGTAATAATTAAGCATTGAAATGAACTAAGCAAGTAAGCATATAAAGAAAAAACATAAAGTTCACACTCTCATGAGCGTTAAAATGCAATAAAGGAAACATACAATACTACCTACCGGTTATAATCACATCCTTCAGGTCTTGACCATGTATGAGACTCCCATATCGAGGTCCCTTGTGCTCTCTTCCATATCCATATGATGGTAATGGAGACATCAATGGCCAGTATCTTTCATCCTTACATGTAAGTAACGCAATAAGCTGTCAATGTTGATTCATTGGAAGAAAATGCACCAAACTGTAAAAGTTACAGCCAGACGATAAGTAAGAACATCCTAGTCTTTCTGTAAGGTTGAAACAAAATGACATCATTATAATTCCTTTACAGGCTAAGCATGAGTGGACAGGACCAGTGTTATTCTAAAGTTAATGTGAGTCATTAATTCATCATATGGTTTAAGTGTTTAACTATACCACGACTACACTTGTGACTGGTCATACAACCTTGTCAAAACGTGTGAGTGTAAAATTAAGCAAGCTGGTGGAAAGTGCAGCTGAAATGCCTCACCTGGACCCCGAGGATCTCAGCGCCAGCAGCGAGGAAGAGCGTCATGTGGCTGGTGAGGTTAAACGGCGCGGTGAGCCACCGGCCGGCAGGCACGGTGAGCCTCCCGCCGCCCCTCTCCGAGATGGCTGCCACTGCGGCCTCGAAGGCAGCCGTGTTGAGCGTCCGCCCGTCCCCGATGCCCCCAAACTCCTTCAAGTCGTACACCGGCGGCGAGGCCACCCACTGGCCCATCGATGCAGCGGCAGACGGCGCGCGCTTGGGCATGGGCGGCCGGTTGTAGAGCCGCAGGCGGCCCATGGAGGTGTTCTGCCACAGGAAGACGAGCACGAAGCCGACGAGCCAGAGCGCGACCAGGTACGCCCTGTAGGACGGCGAGATCGTCGGCGGCGCCCACCGCCGGTGGTGGAATTGGTGCGCGCCCCGGCTTAGCGCGGCGCGCGGGGAGGACAGCACCGCCGGGCCAGCGGAGGCCGACGCCGCCGCTGCGGCGGCGGCGGCGGCGACGGAGGCGCGCGGGGAGGAGACGCCGACGGCGATCTCCGCCATCGGATCCGGTCGGCGCGGGGGCGGGATCTACGTGCTACGCCGCGCAGTACCAACCGGTTGGTGCGCCTGTCGGGGGGATGCTGCTAGGGTTTTGCTGCCCATGGGGGTTGGGGCGGGGGAGGAAGCGGGAGCGCGGCGGTGGTGAGCCGGACCTCGGGAGCACTGGTTTAAAAAGGGCGGGAGGCGGTGAGGTCACTGGCACTTGAGCGCGGTGGTGAGTGCCCGCGCCTCGGCCGTGGGGTTGGGGGAGGAACCACGACGACGGCCAGCAAGACGGCGGAATGACCGAATAACCCCCCCTGCGTACTGCCGTCGGCCTGTGCGGGCCGTCGGATTGACTGACTCGAGTTGCCGTGGCTCTGTTTGTTGCTTCTACGCTTCCGCTGATGCTGTGCCCAAGAAGTACTCCCCCTCCGCTTCCTCTTTTTCGTTTTTTTAACAACATCCGGTCTATTCTTCATCTATCATATCAGTACAGTGACAAATAGATTCAGGCTTTAGACTACCTCTTTTTCGAAAATGATTCAGATCTTTTATCAAAGTTCAGCAGAAATACAAAGTAACTCGAACATAATAAAAATTACATTGAGATTTCAAGACCCCCAAACAACCACTACAGCCGCTAGAACGAGCCGCCTACGCGTCATTGTCGTTGCTCCCCTACCGGAGCCGGCTTGACCTTGTCGATGACAGCCCGGAAGTCTCCATACACGTGCCCCTAATGGTCAGCGCCCTAGAGCCGTTTGTCATCGCCGTTGAACCCTTGCATGGATTAATAAATAATAGTTTTGAGTAAGGATTTTGCTTTCTTGCTTTCAACTTGGAAAAGAAAAAAAGATTATATAATAATCTTATGGAGAGTGACGACTTTACATATAAGAAGTATGAGAACTGAAACTTGTTGTGGGTTGACAAACATAGTTTTGGTGATTGCTGCAATTAAAAAAAGTAATAAAGAAAGAGAGGTTCACATATAAATATACTATCTTGGACATCTTTTATGATTGTGAGTACTCATTAAAATATTATATGCTAAGAGGTTGATGTTGGACAAGAAAGACAACATAATGAGTTATGTTTGCTTATTTCCGAATAGAAGTTATATTATGATGGATCCTCTAACATGTGACGCTTGCTTCCACCTCATACTAGCCAAAAATTCTGCACCAAGTAGAGATATTACTTGTGCATCCAAACACCATTAACCCAGTTTTGCCATGAGAGTCCACTATACTTATCTATGGATTGAGTAAGATCCTTCATGTAAGTTGTCATCGGTGCAAGCAATAAAAATTTCTCTTTAAATATGTATGATCTTTTAGTGCGAGGAAAATAAACTTTATACGAACTTGTGATATGGAAGAAATAAAAGCGACCGAATGCATAATAAAGTTCTTTATCACAAGCGGCAATATAAAGTGGCGTTCTTTTGCATTAAGATTTTCTGCATCCAACCATAAAAGCGCATGACAACTTTTGCTTCCCTCTGCGAAGGGCATGTCTTTTACTTTTTAAGTACTTACCTCTATGCAAGAGTCATGGTGATCTTCACCATTCCCTATATTTCGCTTTTTTTATTTTGGCAAGCGTCATGTGTTAGGGAAATATCTAGACACATATATCCACTCGGATGTAGGTGATCATAGGTTATTATTGTTGACATTACCCTTGAGGTAAAAGGTTGGGACGCAAAGTTATAAGCCCTATCTTTGTCTGTGTCCGGTTGAGGCTTTGATCTCATAAGTATCGCGTGTGTGTTAGCAATTATGAAAGATTAAAAGATGATGGAGTACGTGGACTCGCTAGACAAGCTCCTATATTGACTCTTTCCGATGTTATGATAAATTGCAATTGCTTCAATGACCAAGATCATAGTTTGTTGGTTTTCAATAAAGTTTTTAATTCATACTTTACTTTGTGAATGAATTGTCACTCTAGCATAAGAAGTTATATGACAATACATTGTTGTTCTAAAGATGATCATGATGCCCTCATGTCCGTATTTTATTTTATCGACATCTCTATCTCAAAACATGTGGACATGATTATCGATCTCGGCTTTCGCTTGAGGACAAGCGAGGTCTAAGCTTGGGGGGTCGATATGTCCATTCATGTTTTTATATCAATATTTATTGCATTATGGACTATTATTTCACATTATGGTACAATACTTATGCATTTCTCTCTTAATTTACGAGATTTACATGAAGAGGGAGAATGCCGACAGCTGGAATTCTAGACCGGAAAGGAGCAAATCTGAGATACCTATTCTACACAACTACAAAAGTCCTAAAATTTACGGAGAATTATTTTGGAATATATATAAATTATTGGGCGAAGAAACTACCAGAGGGGACCAACCAGGTGGCCACAAGCCTGGGGGCACACCCTACACCCCAGGGCGCGCCCCTAGGGCTTGTGGGCCCCTGGCAGGTCTCTAGTGCCCATCTTCTGCTATATGGTTGGTTTTGACCTAGAAAAAATTGAGAGAGAACTTTCGGCACGAAGCGTCGCCGTCTTGAGGCGGAACCTAGGCAGGAGCAATCTAGAGCTCCGCAAGAGCGATTTTGCCAAGGAAACTTCCCTCCGGGAGGGGGAAATCGAAGCCATCGTCATCACCGACAATCCTCTCATCGAGGGAGGGTCAATCTCCATCAACATCTCCACCAGCACCATCTTATCTCAAACCCTAGTTCATCTTTTGTATTCAATCTTTGCTTCAGAACCTCAGCTTGGTACCTGTGGGTTGCTAGTAGTGTTGACTACTCCTTGTAGTTGATGCTAGTTGGTTTACTTGGTGGAAGATCATATGTTCAGATCCTTAATGATATTCAATACCCCTCTGATCATGAAGAATTACATGCTTTTTGAGTAGTTACTTTTGTTCCTGAGGACATGGGAGAAGTCTTGTTATGAGTAATCATGTGAATTTGGTATTCGTTCGATATTTTGATGAGATGTATGTTGTCTTTCCTCTAGTGGTGTTATGTGAACGTCGATTACATGACACTTCACCATGATTTGGGCCTAGGGGAAGACATTGGGAAGTAATAAGTAGATGATGGGTTGCTAGAGTGATAGAAGCTTAAACCCTAGTTTATGTGTTGCTTCGTAAGGGGTTGATTTGGATCCACATGTTTCATGTTATGGTTAGATTTATCTTAATTCTTCTTTCATAGTTGCGGATGCTTGCGATAGGGGTTAATCATAAGTGGGAGGCTTGTCCAAGTAAGGACAACACCCAAGCACCGGTCCACCCACATATCAAATTATCAAAGTAGCAAATGCGAATCATATGAGCATGTTGAAAACTAACTTGACAATAATCCCCATGTGTCCTCGGGAGCACTTTGCTTTATATAAGAGTTTGTCTAGGCTTGTCCTTTGCTATAAAAAGGATTGGGCCACCTTGTTGCACCTTTGTTACACTTGTTACTTGTTATACATTACGAATTATCTTATCACAAAACTAATTGTTACCGATAATTCCAGTGCCTGCGGAAAATACCTTGCTGAAAACCGCTTGTCATTTCCTTCTGCTCCTTGTTGGGTTCGAAACTCTTACTTTCTAAAGGACTACGATAGATCCCCTATACTTCTGGGTCATCATCATTGCACGAGAGTGTGTCAGGTAATAGGGATGCCCAGTCCCGAAATAAAAAAATTAATATGATGATAATAAATTCCTTGGAAAGTGTTGGTATAGAAGGCACCCGTGGATACGGCTAGCCATGGATTGTGAAGGAATGGTAGAAAGGTAATAAATTTTACTTTCTGTTTGGGAAGTGCCTATAGTTTGTCTAGCATGGAAGATATTGGGAATTCCCGGTCGTTTTCAATGACAGGAAAAGCATGCCTCTCAAAATAATTTTATCTCCAATTTAAGCTTTGAGCCCTGGCACCTATGCAAATCTCTTCTTCCCTCTGTGAAGGGTCTATCTATTTACTTTTATGCAAATTTTCATTTTTATTTGAGTCTCCATCTTCTCTTATAAAGCACCAACTAGGGAACATTATTGTCATACTTGTGTATTATATGTAGCTAATATTTGAATGTGTTTCATGAATGGATCAATGATTGAGCATAATGGGCTAGGGATAGCTTTCTTTAGCGTTGATATTTTGAAAGACATGGTTGCTTGTTGATATGCTTGAGTATTGATGTCTTCATGTCAAATTATAGACTATTGCTTTGAATCATTCAAGTCCAAAAATGCATGCTACAAAGGAAAAGATATATGATGAATGTGATAGGTAGCATTCCACATAAAAAATTCTGTTTTTATCATTTACCTACTCAAAGACGAGTAGGAATTAAGCTTGGGGATGCTTGATACGTCTCCAACATATATATGATTTTTTATTGTTCCATCCTATTCAAGTATCAATTTTGGATGCTTTATATGTCATTAGATGAAATTATACATCATTTTTTGGGACTAACCTATTAACTCAGTGTCCAGTGCCAGTTGTTGTTTTCTGCATGCTTTTGGCTTTTCAGAAAATCAATATCAAACGAAGTATAAACGGAAACAAAAACTTTGGACTAATTTTTTCTGGACCAGAAGAGACCCTAGAAGGATTGGGAGGAGGCCAGGGGAGCCACGAGGGAGTGACAAGCCCTAGGGGCGCGCCCCAGGCTTGTGGGCCCCTCATGGCACTTCAAACCCTAATTCCACCTTGATACGTCCATTTTGCATCATGTTTACATGTTATTGTTGGGGAACGTAGCGGAAATTCAAAAATTTCCTACGTGTCACCAAGATCTATCTATGGAGAAACCAGCAACGAGGGGAAGGAGAGTGCATCTACATACCCTTGTAGATCGCTAAGCGGAAGCGTTCAAGAGAATGGGGTTGAAGGAGTCGTACTCGTCGTGATCCAAATCACCGAAGATCCTAGTGCCGAACGGACGGCACCTCCGCGTTCAACACACGTACAGCCCGGTGACGTCTCCCATGCCTTGATCCAGCAAGGAGAGAGGGAGAGGTTGAGGAAGACTCCGTCCAGCAGCAGCACAACGGCGTGGTGGTGGTGGAGGAGCGTGGCAATCCTGCAGGGCTTCGCCAACCACCGCGAGAGAGGAGGACTTGGGAGAGGGGAAGGGCTGCGCCAGAACTTGGGTAAAGCTCCCATGCGCCTCCCCACTATATATAGGGGTGGAGGGGGCTGGTTTCTTGCCCTCCAAGTCCATTGAGGCGTTGGCAAAGGTGGGAGGAAATAAATCCCATCATTTCCTTCCCCACCGATTGTTATCCCCCCTTTTTAGGGATCTTGATCTTATCCCTTCGGGAAATGATATTATTCCTTCTAAGGGGGGATCTTGGTGCGCCTTGACCAGGGGTGTGGGGCCTTGCCCCCACTACCCACGTTCATGTGGGTCCCCCCATGCAGGTGGGCCCCACTCCGGAACCTTCTAGAACCTTCCCGGTACAATACCGAAAAATCCCGAACATTTTCCGGTGGCCAAAATAGGACTTCCCATATATAAATCTTTACCTTCGGACCATTCCGGAACTCCTCATGACGTCCGGGATCTCATCCGGGACTCCGAACAACATTAGGTAACCACATACAAACTTCCTTTATAACCCTAGCGTCATCGAACCTTAAGTGTGTAGACCCTACGGGTTCGGGAGACACGTAGACATGACCGAGACATTCTCCGGTCAATAACCAACAGCGGGATCTGGATACCCATGTTGGCTCCCACATGTTCCATGATGATCTCATCGGATGAACCACGATGTCAACGACTCAATCGATCCCGTATACAATTCCCTTTGTCTAGCGGTATTATACTTGCCCGAGATTCGATCGTCGGTATGCCGATACCTTGTTCAATCTCGTTACCGGCAAGTCTCTTTACTCGTTCCGTAACACATCATCCCGCAATCAACTCTTTGACCACATTGTGCACATTATGATGATGTCCTACCGAGTGGGCCCAGAGATACCTCTCCGTCACAGGGAGTGACAAATCCCAGTCTCGATTCGTGCCAACCCAACAGACACTTTCGGAGATACCTGTAGTGCACCCTTATAGCCACCCAGTTACGTTGTGACGTTTGGTACACCCAAAGAATTCCTACGGTATCCGGGAGTTGCACAATCTCATGGTCTAAGGAAATGATACTTGACATTAGAAAAGCTTTAGCATACGATCTACGATCTTTGTGCTAGGCTTAGGATTGGGTCTTGTCCATCACATCATTCTCCTAATGATGTGATCCCGTTATCAACGACATCCAATGTCCATGGTCAAGAAACCGTAACCATCTATTGATCAACGAGCTAGTCAACTAGAGGCTTACTAGGGACATGGTGTTGTCTATGTATCCACACATGTATATGAGTTTCCTATCAATACAATTATAGCATGGATAATAAACGATTATCATGAACAAAGAAATATAATAATAACTAATTTATTATTGCCTCTAGGGCATATTTCCAACAGTTATTTATGTTGTTTTATTGCATAATAATGCTTTTTGGAGTAATTCTAATGCCTTTTCTCTCATAATATGCAAGGTACACACAAAAGGGGAGAATTCTGGCAGCTAGAAATCTGGACCTGAAAAAGCTACGCCAGGCTACCTATTCTGCACAACTCCAAATGAGCTGAAACTTCACGAGGATTTTTTATGGAATAAATGAGAATTTTTGGAGACAATAAATACCAGAGGGGGCCACCAGGTGGGCACAACCCACCTGGGCGCGCCAGGGAGCCCAGGCGCGCCCTGGTGGGTTATGCTCACCCAGGCCCACCTCCGGTGCCCATCTTTTGGTACATAAGTCATTTTGACCTAGAAAAAATAAGTAGAGGACTTTCGAAATGAAGTACCGCCGTCTCGAGGTGGAACCTGGGCAGGAGCACTTTTGCCCTCCGGCAGATCGATTCCGTCGGGGGAACTTCCCTCCCAGAGGGGCAAATCATCGTCATCATCATCACCAACAACTCTCCCATCTTGGAGAGGGCTATCTCCATCAACATCTTCAACAACACCATCTCCTCTCAAACCCTAGTTCATCTCTTGTGTTCAATCTTTGTACCGGAACTATAGATTGGTGCTTGCGGGTGACTAGTAGTGTTGATTACATCTTGTAGTTGATTACTATATGGTTTATTTGGTGGACGATTATATGTTCAGATCCACTATGTTATTTAATAACCCTCTAACCTTGAGCATGATTATCATTTGTGAGTAGTTACTTTTGTTCTTGAGGTCATGGGAGAAATCATGTTGCAAGTAATCATGTGAATTTGATATGTGTTAGATATTTTGATGATATGTATGTTGTGATTCCCTTAGTGGTGTCATGTGAACGTCGACTACATAGCACTTCACCATATTTGGGCCTAAGGGAATGCATTGTGGAGTAGTTATTAGATGATGGGTTTCAAGAGTGATAGAAGCTTGAACCCTAGTTTATGCGTTGTTCCATAAGGGACCAATTGGATCCCAAAGTTTAATGCTATGGTTAGAATTTATTCTTAATACTTTTCTCGTAGTTGCGTATGCTTGCGAGGGGGTTAATCATAAGTAGGAGGTTTGTTAAAGTAAGAACAGCACCTAAGCACCGGTCCACCCACATACCAAATTATCAAAGTGGTGAACACGAATCGAACCAACATGATAAAAGTGACTAGATGAAATTCCCGTGTACCCTCAAGAACACTTTGCTTATCTTAAGAGACCGTTTTGGCCTATCCTTTGCCTCAAAAGGATTGGGCTACCCTGCTGCACTTTTGTTACTATTATCGTTACTTGCTCATTACAAATTATCTTGCTATCAAACTACTCTGTTACTTACAATTTCAGCACTTGCAGACATTACCTTGCTGAAAACCACTTGTCATTTCCTTCTGCTCCTCATTGGGTTCGACACTCTTATTATCGAAAGGCTAAAATTGACCCCATATACTTGTGGGTCATCAAGGCTATTTTCTGGCGCTGTTGCCGGGGAGTGAAGCGCTCTTGGTAAGTGCAAATTGGTAAGGAAAAATTATTACTACATGCTGAAATTTACTGTCACTTGTTACTATGGAAAACAATCCTTTGAGGGGTTTGTAAGGGGTATCTTCACCTCGACCAGAACCACAATTAGTTACCCCTCAACCTACTGCACCTACTGAAAATATTGAATATGAAAGTCCTTCGGGTATGGTAGAACAACTGCTAGCTAATCCTTATGCAGGAGATGGAACCAAACATCCTGATATGCACTTGATATATGTGGATGAAATTTGTGGATTGTTTAAGCTTGCAGGTTTACCCAGATATGAAGCTAAGAAGAAGGTTTTCCCTTTATCTTTCAAGGGAAAGTCATTGACATGGTATAGGCTATGCGATGATATTGGATCTTGGAACTGGAATTGGTTGAAATTAGAATTCCATCAAAAAAATTATCCTATGCATCTAGTTCATCATGATCGGAATTATATATATAATTTTTGGCCTCGTGAACGAGAAAGTATCGCTCTAGCTTGGGGGAGGCTTAAGTCAATGTTATATTCATGCCCCAATCATGAGCTCTCGAGAGAAATTATTATTCAGAATTTTTATGCTCGGCTTTCTCGTAATGATCAATCCATGCTCGATACTTCTTGTACTGGTTCTTTTATGAAGAAGACTATTGAATTCTGGTGGGATCTTTTAGAAATGATTAAACGCAACTCTGAAGATTGGAAACTCGATGAAGGTAAAGAGTCAGGTATTGAACCTAAGTTTGATTGTGTTAAATCTTTTATGAATACCGCCGCTTTTCAAAAGTTTAGCACTAAGTATGGACTTGACTTTGAGATAGTAGCTTCCTTTTGTGAATCTTTTGCTACTCATGTTGATCTTCCTAAAGATAAGTGGTTTAAATATCACCCACCAATTAAATAAGAAATTAAAGAACAGGTAAAAGTTAAAGAAGAAACTATCATTTACAATGTTGATCCAGTTGTTCCCCCTGCTTATATTGAAAAACCACCTTTCCCTGTTAGGATGAAGGAACATGCTAAAGTTTCAACTATGGTAAACAAAAGTTATATTAGAACACCTAAACCATCTGAACAAATCAAAGTTGAACCTAGTGTTGCTATGGTTAAGGATCTCTTGGTCGATAATATTGATGGGCATGTTATTTACTTCTATGCTGAAGCTACTAGAATTACCAAACCCGATAAAAAGATAAACATAGACCAGTTGTTGGCATGCCTGTTGTCTCAGTTAAGATAGGAGATCATTGTTATCATGGTTTATGTGACATAGGTGCTAGCGTGAGTGCTATTCATTTTTCCTTATATGAAGAAATTATGCATGATATAGCACCCGCTGAAATAGAAGACATAGATGTTACTATTAAACTTGCCAATAGAGATACTATATCGCCAATTGGGATTATTAAAGATGTTGAAGTCTTGTGTGGGAAAATAAAATACCCTACTGATTTTCTTGTTCTTGGTTCCCCACAAGATGATTTTTGTCCCATTATCTTTGGTAGACCTTTCTTGAACACCGTCAATGCTAAAATAGATTGTGGAAAACAAAATGTCGATGTTAGCTTTGGTGATGAATCACATGAGTTTAATTTTTCTAAATTTAGTAGAAAACCTCATAAGAAAGATTTTCCTAGTAAGGATGAGATATTGGTCTTGCTTCCATTGTTGTACCTCCTACTGATCCTTTAGAACAATATTTGCTAGACCATGAAAATGATTTGCACATGCGTGAAAGAAATGAAATAGATAGAATCTTGTTCAAACAACAACCTCTGCTTAAACACAATCTACCTATTGAAACTTTAGGAGGTCCTCCTCCACCTAAAGGTGATCCTGTGTTTGAATTAAAACAATTGCCAAACACTTTGAGATATGCTTATCTTGATGAGAAAAAGATATATCTTGTTATTATTAGTGCTAACCTTTCAGAACATGAAGAAGAAAGATTATTGAAAGTTCTAAGGAAGCACCAAGCTGCTATTGGATATACTCTTGATGATCTTAAGGGCATTAGTCCCACTCTTTGTCAGCACAAGATTAATGTGGAACCTGATGCTAAACCCGTTGCTGATCACCAACGTCGGTTAAATCCAAAGATGAAAGAAGTGGTAAGAATGGAAATATTAAAACTTCTAGAAGTAGGTATAATCTATCCTATAGCTGATAGTAGATGGGTAAGTCTTGTTCATTGTGTCCCTAAGAAGGGAGGTATAATTGTTGTTCCTAATGATAAGAATTAACTTATTCCACTAAGAATTGTCACGGGCTATAGAATGGTAATTGATTTTAGAAAATTAAACAAAGCAACAAGAAAAGATCATTAACCCTCTGCCTTTTGTTGATCAAATGCTAGAAATATTATCTAAGCACGCACATTTTTGCTTCCTTGATGGATATTCTGGTTTTTCACAAATACCCGTTTCTCAACCTACTCAAGAAAAGACCAGTTTTACTTGCCCGTTTGAAACTTATGCTTATAGACGTATGCCTTTTGGTCTATGTAATGCACGTGCTACCTTTCAAAGATGTATGACTACTATATTCTCTTGTTTTTGTGAAAAGATTGTTGAGGTTTTCATGGATGACTTTTCTATTTACGGGAAGTCTTTTGATGATTGTTTAAGCAATCTAGATCGAGTTTTGCAGAGATGTGAGCAAACAAATCTTGTCTTGAATTGGGAGAAGTACCACTTTATGGTTAACAAAGGTATTGTTTTGGGCCATAAAATTTCTGAAAGAGGCATTGAGGTAGACAAAGTCAAGGTTGATGCAATTGAGAAAATGCCATGTGCTAAAGATATCAAAGTTATTCGTAGTTTCCTTGGTTATGATGGTTTCTATAGGAGATTTATCAAAGACATTTCTAAAATTTCTAGGCCTCTTACAAATCTTTTGCAAAAGGATATTCCTTTTGTTTTTGATGATGATTGTTTGGAAGCCTTCAAAACACTCAAGAAAGCCTTGATTTCTGCACCTGTTGTTCAACCACCTAATTGGAACTTGCCTTTTGAGATTATGTGTGATGCTAGTGATTATGTTGTTGGTGTTGTTCTAGGACAAAGAGTCGATAAAAGATTAAATGTTATCCATTATGCTAGTAAAACTTTAGACAGTGCTCAATGAAATTATGCTACTACTGAAAAAGAATTCTTAGCAGTGGTGTTTGCTTGTGATAAATTTAGATCCTACATTGTTGATTCCAAAGTGACCATTTCACACCGATCATGCTGCTATAAAATATCTCATGGAAAAGAAATATGGTAAACCTAGACTTATTAGGTGGGTTCTTCTACTACAAGAATTTGATCTGCATATCACTGATAGAAAAGGAGCAGGGAACCCCGTAGTTGATAACTTGTCTAGGCTTGAAAATATTCTTGATGACCCACAACCTATTAATGATAGCTTTCCTGATGAACAGTTAGCTGCAATAAATGTTTCTAATAGTACACCTTGGTATGCTGACTATGCTAATTATATTGTTGCTAAATACATACAACCTAGCTTTACATACCAACAAAAGAAAAAATTCTTCTATGATCTAAGACATTACTTTTGGGATGACCCACATCTTTATAAAGAAGGAGTAGATGGTATTATTAGACGATGTGTACCTGAGCATGAACAGCAACCAATCCTTCGGAAATTTCACTCCGAAGCTTATGGAGGATATCACACGGGAGACAGAACCGCTCATAAAGTATTGTAATCTGGGTTTTATTGGCCTACACTCTTCAAGGATGCCTGTAAGTTCGTCTTATCTTGTGATGAATGTCAAAGAATAGGTAATATCGGTAAGCATCAAGAAATTCCTATGAATTATTCACTTGTTGTTGAACCATTTGATGTTTGGGGATTTGATTTCATGGGACCCTTTCCTTACTCTAATGGGTATACTCATATTTTGGTTGTTGCTGATTATGTTACTAAGTGGGTAGACACTATTCCAACTAGTAGTGCTGATCACAACACCTATATTAAAATGCTTAAGGAAGTTATTTTCCCAAGGTTTGGAGTCCCTAGATATTTAATGACTGATGGTGGTTCACACTTTATTCATGGTGCTTTCTGTAAAATGCTTGCCAAGTATGATGTTAACCATAGAATTGCATCACCCTATCATCCTCAGTCTAGTGGTCAAGTTGAACTTAGTAATGGAGAAATAAAACTAATCCTACAAAAAACTGTCAATAGGTCCCGGAAGAATTGGTCTAAGAAACAAGATGATGCACTTTGGGCTTATAGAATAGCATATAGAAATCTTATGGGTATGTCTTCCTATAAAATGGTTTGTGGAAAAGCTTGTCATTTGCCTCTTGAGTTAGAACATAAAGCATATTGGGAAATTAAAGAACTCAACTATGATTTCAAGCTTGCTGGTGAAAAGAGGCTATTTGATATTAGCTCATTAGATGAATGGAGAACCCGAGCTTATGAAAATGCAAAGTTGTTCAAAGAAAAAGTTAAAAGATGGCATGATAAAAGTATCCAAAAGCGTGAGTTCAAAGTTGGAGAATATTTTCTTTTGTACAACTCTCATTTCAGATTCTTTGCAGGAAAACTCCTCTCCAAATGGGACGGACCCTATGTTATCGAGGAGGTTTATTGATCTAGAGCTATCAAAATAAATAATGCCGAAGGTACTAACCCAAAGGTTGTTAATGGGCAACGAATAAAATATTATATCTCATGTACGCCCATTAATGTTGAAAGCAATATTATCCAAAGTATGACACCGAAAGAACACATAGAAGAAACCTTTCGAAACGCTCCAGAATCGTGAAAAAGAGGAGGTACGTGATACGGTAAGTAAACGGACTCCAAAGGATCCGCAAAAATATTTTTTGTTAGTTTTGGAATCTTTAAAAAATAGGAAAATAAGAAACTACCAGGAAGGTGACCCTGGTGGGCACAAGACACCAGGGCGCGCCTGGCATGCCAGGCGCGCCCAGGTGGGTTGTGCCCACCTCGGGTACCTTTCGGACTTTGTTTTGCTCGTTTCCCAAGATAAAAAATCTTTATATACCCCCCGAACCTGTTGACCTTCCTATCACAGAGAAATCCCCTATTTTCTTTTCTCGTTGTTTTCTGCCAGATCTGTTAAGCCAGGCATCATGTCTTCTCCCTCCTCCAACACTGAAGAAGGTGATGCTTGGTTGCTTCAAGTGGAGTCCGGGGGAGAGGGATTTGAAGAGGTCGCTATGGAGGAAGATGAGGGAGACTCGTTTGGAATTCATCCTCCGGCCTCTAAGAGGGGCACTCTGGCTGGTATCTCCACTTATCCTAACCCCCATCAGGCCATGAGGCCAACAAACAATCAAGAGGGCCTCGGTGATCAGGAAGAGCTCCCTACAAGGAGACCTCTACACAGGTTACATCAAAACAATTTTAGCAATTTGATTTACAATTATGGGTTTGAAAACACTCCTCGTGTGCATATACCATCCAATTGGGACATATCTCGTCCAAGAGAAAGTGATGCAGGGTCAAATTCTTGGGGTCCGGAAAATAAGCACATTATGGCTGCAGTGGAGAAGAACACTGAGTTGCTTCATCAAGCTCTTCGGGAAATTCACAGTTTAAGAGAGACACTCAGAGATGCATTGGACCGGGTCGCTACTACTTCATCACCACCACCTCCTTCTTCATCACCAAAAGAAAATTGAGTATTGGGTATGGGCACTCCCCTTGGCTTTCGCCAAGCTTGGGGGAGGTGCCTCGGTATCGTATCACCTCCATTATCTTTTTGCCTTTACTTTTCTTAGCTCGATCCATAGTCATCTTTTGCTTTAGATAAATAGAAGTTTAGTTCAGTCCTTCTTTTCGAGAGTTTGCTTAGTGATCTATCTTTCTAATCATGTGCGAGATATATAATAAAGTTTAGTTTGAGTTTTGCTTCTTTTACTGTCATGTTTCAATAAAAACAAAGGAAATAAATGAAAAAGATCATATGCTAATCTTATGGTAAGTGGTGACATTACACAAGGAAAAGTATAGGTAGAAAATTTTATTGTAGATTGACAAACATAGCATTGGTCAATGATGCAACTCATGAAAGAATTAATAAGGGAAGAGAAGATTCACATGCAAATACACTATCTTGGAAATCTTTTGTGATTGTAAGCACCCATCAAAATATTATATGTCAAAATTGTTGACGCTGGACAAGAAAGACAATGTAATGATTTATGTTTGTTCATATTCACGAGCTATATTGTCATAGATCCTTCAACATGTGGTGTTTGCCCCTATCTTTGCTAGCCAAAAATTCCGCACTAAGTAGAGATACTACTTGTGCATCCAAAACCCTTAAACCCAAATCTTGTTTTAAAGTCCATCATACCTACCTATGGATTGAGTAAGATCCTTCAAGTAAGTTGTCGTTGGTGCAATAAGGCGATAAAAATTGCTTATGAAAGTGTTAGATCATTTAGTGTAAGGGAAAAGTGAGCGTTGTACGAACTTGTGATGGCGAATAATAAAAGCGACAGATAATAAAGTTTTCCATCATAAGGGGCAATATAATGTGATGTTCTCTTGCACTAAGGGGTTGAGCATACAAACAAAAAGCGCATGGCAACCTCTGCTTCCCTCTGTGGAGGGCCTATCCTTTACTTTTATGTATTTACTTTCTTGCAAGAGTCAAAGTTCTTCTCTCTATTCCTTTTTATTTTCTCCTTTCGCAAGCATCATGTGGTGAAGAAAGATCTAGGCACATATATCCAGTTGAATATAGGTAGCATGAATTATTATTGTTGACATCACCCTTGAGGTGAATACATTGGGAGGCGAAACTATAAGCCCCTATCTTTCTATGTGTTCGGTTGAAACGTTTTGCTCATGTGTACGCGGTGAGTGTTAGCAATCATAGAAGACTAAATGATGGTTGAGTATGTGAACTTGCCTAAAGGCTTCGATACGTGACCCTTCCCGAAAGGATGATGAATTGTAGTTGCAAAATTGACTAAGAAAATAGTTTGTTGGTTTCCAATAGAGTTTATACTTTATACTTCTATGTTGTGATGAATTGTTACTTGTTCATGAGAAGTCTATGATAAAAGTTCTACAATAAAAGTTTTAGGTTAAAGGTTGTTGCTGTTATAATAAGTTACATGATGCTTCTATGTCCGTATTTTTGTTTTTATCGACACCTCTCTCTCTCTCTCTCTCTCTCTCTAAGCATGTGGACATGTTTTTCGATTTCGGTTCTCGCTTGAGGACAACCGAGTTCTAAGCTTGGGGGAGTTGATACGTCCATTTTGTATCATGTTTACCTACTGTTATTTATGTTGTTTTATTGCATACTAATGCTTTTTGGAGTAATTCGAATGCCTTTTCTCTCATAATATGCAAGGTACACACAAAAGGGGAGAATTCTGGCAGCTGGAAATCTAGACCAGAAAAAGATACGTCAGGCTACCTATTCTGCACAACTCCAAATGAGCTAAAACTTCATGAGGATTTTTTATGGAATAAATAAGAATTTTTGGAGTCAATAAGTACTAGAGGGGGCCACCAGGTGGGCACAACCCACCTGGGCATGCCAGGGAGCCCAAGTGCGCCCTGGTGGTTGTGCTCACCCATGCCCACCTCCGACGGCCCTTTTCTAGTACATAAGTCATTTTGACCTAGAAAAAATAAGTAGAGGACTTTCAGGACGAAGCGCCGCCGTCTCGAGGTGGAACCTGGGCAGGAGCACTTTTGCCCTCCGGCGGAGCGATTCCGCCGAGGGAACTTCCCTCCCGGAGGGGGAAATCATCGTCATCATCATCACCAACAACTCTCCCATCTTGGGGAGGGCTATCTCTATCAACATCTTCAACAACGCCATCTCCTCTCAAACCCTAGTTCATCTCTTGTGTTCAATCTTTGTACCGGAACTATAGATTGGTGCTTGCGGGTGACTAGTAGTGTTGATTGCATCTTGTAGTTGATTACTATATGGTTTATTTGGTGGAAGATTATATGTTCATATCCATTATGCTATTTAATACCCCTCTGATCTTGAGCATGATTATCATTTGTGAGTAGTTACTTTTGTTCTTGAGGTCACGGGAGAAATCACGTTGCAAGTAATCATGTGAATTTGATATGTGTTCGATATTTTGATGATATGTATGTTGTGATTCCCCTAGTAGTGTCATGTGAACATCGATTACATGGCATTTCACCATATTTCGGCCTAAGGGAATGCATTGTGGAGTAGTTATTAGATGATGGGTTGCAAGAGTGACAGAAGCTTGAACCCTAGTTTATGCGCTATTCCGTAAGGGGCCGATTGGATCCAAAAGTTTAATGCTATGGTTAGAATTTATTCTTACTACTTTTCTCGTAGTTTAAGATGCTTGCGAGGGGGTTAATCATATGTAGGAGGTTTGTTCAAGTAAGAACAACACCTAAGCACTGGTCCACCCACATACCAAATTATCAAAGTAGCGAACACGAATCGAACCATCATGATAAAAGTGACTAGATGAAATTGTCGTGTACCCTCAAGAACACTTTGCTTATCTTAAGAGACCGTTTTTGCATGTCCTTTGCCTCAAAAGGATTTGGCTACCTTGCTGCACTTTTGTTACTATTACCGTTACTTGCTCGCTACAAATTATCTTGCTATCAAACTACTCTGTTACTTACAATTTCAACACTTGCAGACATTACCTTGTTCAAAACCACTTGTCATTTCCTTCTACTCCTTGTTGGGTTCGACATTCTTACTTATCGAAAAGGCTACAATTGACCCCATATACATGTGGGTCATCACACCTCTATAAATACCCAAATATTCCCCTGACATCAGAGAGACACCCAAAATACTTTTTCCATCGCTGCAAGTTCCAGAACCATGAGATCCCATCTGGAGGCCTTCTCCAGAACTCTAACGGAGGGGGATTCAATCGCGGAGTGGGCTCTACATCATCCTTGCTACCCTCCGATGATGTGTGAGTAGTTTACCACGGACCTATGGGTCCATAATTAGTAGCTAGAAGACTTCTTCTCTCCTTTTGATCTTCAATAAAATGTTCTCCTCGGTGTTCTTGGAGATCTATTTGATGTAATGACTTTTTGCGGTGTGTTAGTTGGGGTCTGATGAATTGTGAGTTTATGATCAGATCTATCCATGAATATTATTTGAGTTTTCTCTGAACTCTTTTATGCATGATTGTTATGGCCTCGTATTTGTTCTCTGATTTATTTGTTCGGTTTGGCCAACTAGATTGATTTAATTATATTGCCATGGGGAAGAGGTGCTTTGTGATGGGTTCAATCCTGCGGTGCTCAATCCCAGTGATATAAAGGGACATGACACATATGACTCATTGCTATTAAAGCTAAAAAGATGAGGGTTATTCATACGTGAGTTTGTCTTGTCTACATCATGTCATCTTGCTTAAGGCGTTACTCCGTTTTTCCATGAACTTAATACACTAGATGCATGCTGGATAGCAGTCAATGTGTGGAGTAATAGTAGTAGATGCAGAATTGTTTCAGTCTACTTGTCTCGGACGTGATGCCTATATACATGATCTTACCTTGGATATCATCGTAATTATTTGTTTTTCTATCAATTGCCCAACAATAATTTGTCTACCCACCGTATGCTCTTTTTATGAGAGAAGCCTGTAGTGAAAACTATGCCCCCAGGTCTATCATTTATCATATATTAAAACCAAAAATACCTTGCTTCAATTTTCTTTTATTTATTTTATTTTGTATTTTTGTTCGATCTATATGTCAAAAACTATACCATTTAATCTTGCGCATAACCGTTGAGGGATTGACAACCCCTCTACTCTTTGGGTTGCAAGCATTTGTTGTTTGTGTGCAGGTGTTGTTTACATAGTGTTGCTTGGTTCTTCTACTGGATTGATAACCTTGGTTTCATAACTAATGGAAATACATATCCCTACTGTACTGCATCATCCTCTCCTCTTCAAGGAAATCCTAACGCAGCTCACAAGAAGAAGTTGACATCATTTGATTTTGAATCATTTGATACACGTGAAGCTTGTCTGATGGGTAAAATGACTAAGACGTCATTTACTGGTCATCCAGAATGGGCGTTGTAATTATTGGATATAATACATAGTGATGTATGTGGTCCAATGAGTGTTCTGGTGCGCAGTGGATACTTATGCTTCGTAACCTTCACTAATGACTTGAGTAGATATGGATATATTTACTTCATGAAACATAAGTCTGAAACATTTGAGAAGTTCAAAGAATTTTAGAACGAAATTGAGAATCATTGTGACAAGAAGATTAAATTTATACGATCTGATCATGGAGGAGAATATCTGAGTCATTAGTTTAGCAAGCATCTGAGTGAATGTGGAATTGTCACACATCTTACTCCTCCAGGAACTCCTCAAAGAAACGAAGTATCTGAAAGATGTAACTGAACTTTGTTGGACATGCCAAGGTCAATGATGTCATTTACCGATCTATCTTTATCCTTTTGGGGATATGCACTTGAAACAACAACATACACACTAAACAGAGCGCCATCTAAGTCTGTGGAGACGACACCATATGAATTATGGAATGAGAAGAAATCTATTTTGTCGCATCTCAAGATATGGGGTTGCGAGACTTATTTAAAATGTTTACAACCAAATAAGCTCGACCACAAAGCAGACAAATGTTACTTTGTAGGTTATCCCAAAGAAACAATTGGGTATTCCCTCTACCAAAAGTCCGAAGACAAAGTGTTTGTTGCTAAAAATGAACACTTTCTCGAGAAGGAGTTTCTCGCTAAAGAAGTAAGTGGGAGGATAGTACAACTCGATGAGATTACCGAATCTCCATAAGTGAGGACTTACGAAACAGAATCCGTTCCAGAAGTTATCCACACAACTGAACAGGAAAACACTACAGTAGTTGTAGAAACTCCAGTTAAGACTATGACCGAACCACGTAGGTCAGGAAGAGTTATTGAACCTCATGAATGGTTTCACAATGAAATATTCATATTAGAAGAAGTTCAACCTGCGCATTACAAGGAAGCGATCGCTGCGCCTAGCTCAAAAGAATAGCTCGAATCCATGCAATCCGAAATGGAGTCTAATGTACGAGAATCAAGTTTGGAACTTGGTTGATCCTCCAGACAGTGTGAAACCCATACAATGTAAATGGACCTTCAAAAGAAAAATGGATGGGGATGGTAATCCAACCATCTACAAAGCAAGGCAAGTTGCGAAAGGATTTTCGCAAGTTGATTATGATGAAACTTACTCTCCTGTAGAAATGGTAAAGTCCATGCGGATTATGATGGCTATAGCTGCATATTTCGATTATGAGATATGGCAGATGGATGTCAAAACTGCTTGCCTAAATGGAAATCTAAAAGAGGATGTATACATGATACAACGAGAAGGTTTTGTCAATCCAAAGGACGCCGGAAAGGGGTGCAATCTTCAAAGATCAATCTATGGTTTGAAGCAAGCATCAAGGAGTTGGAATCAATGTTTTGATGAAGTGGTAAAAGAGTTTGGCTTCATTAAAAATGATGAAGAAGCTTGTGTATACAAGAAGTTTAGTGGGAGCTCTGTAGTATTTCTAATATTATATGTGGATGACATATTATTGATTGGGAATGATACTAAGTATCTTGGCACAATAAAGGACTATTTAAAGAGTGTGTTTTAAATGAAGGACTTAGGCGAAGCTGCATATATATTGGGCATAAAGATCTATAGAGATAAATGAAGATGTCTGATAGCACCAAGTCAGAGCATGCACATTGACAAGGTTTTAAAGAGGTTTAAAATGGAGAATGCGAAGAAAGGATTTCTCCCAATGTCACATGGCATAACACTTAGCAGAAATCAATGTCCCAAGACAGTTGATGAGCGAGTGCAAATGAGTGAAGTACCATACGCCTCTGCTATTGGCTTCATAATGTATGCTGTGATATGTACAAGACCAGATGTTTCTTATGCACTAAGTGTTAGTAGCAGATACCGGAGTGATCCAGGAGTGGCTCATTGGATGGCAATTAAAAATATTCTTTAGTACCTCAGAAAACAAAGGACATGATCCTTGTTTATGGAGGGAATGAAGAACTCATTGTAAATGGATACACCAATGCTAGCTTCATGACTGATATAGATTACTATAAATATCAATCAGGTTATGTTTTCACACTTAATGGTGTTGCGGTTGTTTGGAAGTGTTTCAAACAAAACACTATTGCGGATTCTACGACAGAAGCACGGTATATTGCGGCTTCGGAAGCATCAAAGGACACGTTCTGGATCAAGAAGTTTCTTGAAGAAATTTGTGTTGTCCCAAGTTTCATGAATCCAGTGACTCTCTATTGTGATAATAGTGAATCCATTGCTCAAGAAAAGGAACCAACATCACACATGAAGACCAAACACATTGAACGCATGTATCACATTGTCCGACAATATGTCGAGAACAGCTATGTGAATATTCTCAAGATTCACATGGATTTGAATGTGTTAGATCCAATGAAGAAGGCACTACCACGAACAAAGTATCAACAACATCTCTTAAGGCAATCACGATATGCTCTCTTTAACACCTACGGTCATTGAACAAACGGTCTCGTTCATGTCTAGGAGTTACCGAACCTACGGGGTCACAAGATTAAGGCAATCACGATATGATGATGTTAGTAGTGCGTGAGTCATGAGAATATATTTGTGGAATTATTTCATGACTATTCGGAATAGTTTCGAGAGGATCCGTAAGCGTTTCAGGGTCACGGAAAGGGTTTCAAAGAGTATATGGTAATAACGGGTATTACCGATAAATTATATATAGGTGGAAATGTTTCAGGAGATGTTAAAATATATACCAATGGTCTAGAGGTGTTTATAACAATTTATATTTAATTTAAATATCAATGGGCCATAAAAGTCCAAGAGGTGGAAGGAATTATGGACCACAAGGGCCCATAAGGAAGTGGTGCCCCTCTTTCCTTATGAGAGGGGGGGGGGATTGGACTAGGGGAGGAGTTGGACTCCTCCCCCATGGCCGGTGACGGTGTCCTGGACTAGGGGGTACTCACCACGTCGTCCCCCGATCAGTTAGATTGGGTCGAGGACCCCCATGGCCGTATACTCATGGGCCAATTCGGACAGCTGCCGCATACAAGGAAGATTCCACAAGACTTGGTGATCAAGACAAGGACTCCTCCCCACCGGCGTATTCGACTAGGACTCTTGTTATCTTAGGCCTATGGTACATTATATAAATCGAGGCTAGGCTAGTCGACAGATAAGCTAGATCATTATGACATTACTCATCATACCTCTAGGGCTTAGACCACAACATATTATCTCGAGGTAGATCAACTCTTGTAACCCTATATTCATCAAGATCAATCAAGCAGGAAGTAGGGTATTACCTCGATAGAGAGGGCCCGAACCTGGGTAAACATCGTGTCCCCTGTCTCCTATTACCCATCGATCCATGACACACAGCTTGGGACCCCCTATCCGAGATCTGCCGGTTTTGACACCGACAATGGTGCTTTCATTGAGAGTTCCGTTGTGTGATCGGCAAAAGGATCGATGGCTCATCTACAGATTAACTACGACGTTGACATCTTCGTCACCAGCTCGACTAGTCACCTTGGCTTGACCGAGGACTATGCCCTGCCTCCGATCGTCATGTTCGAACGAGGGCCTTCTTCAACACCAACTCTAATCTCTATCAAGATCATGGAGGAATCATCCATGGAGCTCGGGGGCTCAACGTCAACATTGCCCTCGGGCGACCGTGTTGTTTTTCTGGACAGCAAACTTATATCCACTGCCACTGCCTCCTCGAGTGTCGTTTTAAAGATTGCTTCGGTCGAACTGTGCGGAATTGAGTCTATAACAACCCTGGAAAATTTCGTCGAGTTCCGATGGAGGAATCTCTGGCAATCTACGATACACCGGCGCCCTATCAAACCTGGATGGGAATCTGGACGAGTTTAGGGCGTGGTCTCCAGAGCCCAGCTCGGAGATCCTTTGGAAGATCCAACCATTCATTTGCTGCGGAATTCCCATATCTACCACCCCTCAAAAATTCAGCTCGATCCGACCGTCCAAACTCCGGGAACCTTCCGATTAGTGCATCACTTTTCAGATCTGCTTTCTGCATGAATACGGATCTGGCCCGAATTCATGTTTCTTTATGAACGTGGTATTGGACAACCTTTTTAAATGAATTTTCTTCTAAGGTATTGCGCGTTGTTCTTAACATGTGCCCATAAAATTTTAACCCTCCTCTGAGGTAATCTTCACCATCACGCTGGTGTCAAACCAGTCCGGCAATATAGCTCCACGGCTGCCGACCTGCGCTAGACATGTCGTCGCTTTTTGAGCCGAGCTCAACTTCTTCGGATCCTCACCTCGGCGAGCCAAACAAGAGTTCGGAATCACCAAAGATAAATCATCACCAACATCTCCGCCCCACGGATTACATGGAGCGGGCACACCGGCATCGCCGCATGGTCACTTCACCAAACCAGCATTGGCCGCGTCACAAGTTACGACCTGCGTCGGCATGGCCGCACTGTTGCTTCTTCGAGTCGATGTCCACAGCTGACATGGCGGCTGCAATGACTCCTTACTGACCTGCTCCGTCACCTCGGCTGGACCGGGGACTTGGCTATTTCTTCATCAACATACTCCGATGACTTCGGTGTTACCAGCCGACCAACTTCGTCACATTAGCTGGACCGAGGGCTTTTCCTCGGCAAGCCAACCTTTGCCAGCTTCACCATGCCGTCGCTTTATCGCCCATCAGGAAATGGGTGTGCGGATCGATTCCCAATTTTGGGAGTCGCTTTTCTTCGGACTACTACAACAAATAAACCAGGTGCTATTAATCCTAACAATTTTTGCTTGTCGGGTTTATTTTTTCTAAGGAATCATTACTCTGGTTTGTTCCATCATCTGTACATAGGTCTATCAAATGACGACCACATTAAAGATGGTCGCGTGGTGGTTCGGTCAGTTTCCATACATAGTTCGGCAAATGCCGCATCCGAAACTTGGACCGCCCTGCAAATTCAGGCTTTGTCACGCCTTCACTGCATCACGCCGACGCCCTGCATCGACATTGGCTTCGGCGCCGGGCCACATCTCTTTAAATAAATTATTTTTGTGTAAAGCAATTATTCAAGGATTATATATATATATATTATTATTATTTCCTGGACCGCACTGTTTTATGTGTGCATGTAATCGATTTTGACTGCCTTACACGGTCACTACTCTGGAGTGCCGAACTCCTTGCTCGGACACCTCGGGCCTGGGGGCTGGGACCTCGGCCTTGCCGAGGACTGTGAACCTTGTCGGATCTGTCACAGATCAATGGGCATCTTCGTCCCGCCACAAGCCCGAATCGCGTCATCAACACCGAGCACATTAACCAGCTAAGTCGCTTTCATGCTCAAAAACTTTCAGTTTTAGATTTTGTTCGATTCGACCAAGCATTATACTTTTTGGCAAAAAAAGTTGTTTATGACAAAGTTCCTTGTCAAAACTTTGTTTGTAACACACAAATTCACATACCCCTTTTACTTGGGGGCTTACTTTATGAAGCTTTTCCTCTTGCATATGATTATACTTGTACGACTTCGTTCCTTGTTCATGTATTACGCCACAATATACACCATATTGACCTAAGTGTTCTGCAAGCTGGGTTGCCTTGCTCCTGTGTTTACCCCTATGTTCCCGATTGTTCGGCTAGGGAGTAAAGGGAGCACCTCTATGATTGTCACGATCAGGTCATCCGAGCCGGACCTCAGACTGGGTGAAGCCGAAAGCTAGCGCTCTTACCGTTTTCAATAATGGTCAGCACACAACGGAACTCATGAGTACAAAAAATCTATTGCACAAGTCTCATAGTAATAATGAGTAACCGAAGAAAGGTATCGGTGGGGGTACTATTTTCTTCGAAGATGCTTCTTACACTTTGTCGGTAATATAGCATAAGTTCCTTGAGCGCGCTTTGTCTGTTACAGCCTTATGGCCTGATTGCCTGGTTATTGGAAACATCGTCGATATTCTCAACAAGTGGAGTACATAACACTTTTCGGCCCTTGACTGAACAGGGAGAAGCCAACGGTCGGTTAAGATGTGTTTAAAGTTCGGGTGGACACATATATATAAGTACTTCGTTACATACAATCATTATACATAAAATTCTTTTGCCCAAGTCACTTTGGGGCTCTTAAATTTATTTGAGCTGTTTTATAGTAAATGTGTTTTTTTTCTTGGTCATTGCAAAGTCTTTTTCTATCGCTCCTTTTTCGACTCGAGTATATGGACAATAGCCGGATAGCCTGTCTTCTCTCTAAAAGCCGCTCGAGTTTAGTTTGCTAAACTGGCCTCGGAGAAGAACTCCGCCTTTGGGATAAGGAGCTTGAAGCCGTAGGCTGACCCGTGTGAAGTCTTGAGATCAGATGTGTCATGTTAAAGCACGACAGAAGCACAATTTTTCCCCAATTTTTGGATTGGCACCGAACACTTGATCTTGTTCGGACGTCAAGTTTTTACTGACGTTTCTTGGTTTTCCAAGCTTATGGCACTTTTAAACTATTTGTGTATTTCCAGCATAAGTCTTGCAGTGCAACGCCGGACATCTTTAGAGATTCGGCAAAAACATTCTCGGATATTGCTATATATGCATTGGTATCGAATTGTGTCTTCGGTTAATAGTTGGGTTGCCCGGCTCCTGTGCTTACCTCCTACGTTCCGCTTTGTTCGGCTAGGTGTGCAAAGGGAGAACCACTGCGATTGTGTTTCCAGCTCGCATGGTTAAGCACCTCAGTGGAGAAAGCCAAAAACTGATTGTCACAATAAGCGTAAACTGGTCAGCGATCCGATGACTATGTTAAATGACGGGCCATTCATAACATTGGCCGAAGTGTTTACGGCTTCACCTTAGCTGTCACTGAACACTAACCGAGGGCTCGTAGCTAGCTTCCCAAGTTTAAAACTCCTATGACTAAGTGATTGCCTCATTCCCGCTAACACAACCACCTTCGGGCACCAAGATGTCGGCTAAGGGTTGTCTTGTTATTGCGTAAACACCCGGCATAGTATCTACAAAGGGGTAGAAGCCGACGATGGGCCACTTTCAACTGATAAACGGCCGCAATGGAGTCAAAATAAGTATATATCATCAACATTTGTATTCATTATACAAGTGTTGCCTTCCATAATTATCGTTATATAAAGCCATAAATATGCATCAATTTGACTTAAGATTTTGGCCAAGCTGGGTTGCCTGGCTCCTGTGCTTAGCCCTACGTTGCCGATTGTTCGGCTAGGCGGTAAAGGGAGCACCTCGGTGATTGTTACTACCGGGTCATCCGAGTTAGTACCTCAAACTAGGTGAAGCCGAAAGCTAGCAATCTTAAAGGATCACATTGGTCGGCAATGACGGAAGTAAATTTTTTGGTTCATTAATATCATAGAGTTCGGGAACTTTCCCCGAACTAAATCCTCAATATTTTCCTCCCACATTGATCAGAGCCGAGGTTTCATGATCATGCTTAGCATGACAACCCAAAGAAAGGTATCGATAGTGGGACTATTTTCTTTGGAAGATGTTCCTTACGTTAAAAAGTAATATAACATATCTCTCCGCGTACCTTTGTTTATAAAACCGTATGGCCGGATTGCCTTGTTTGCCGTAAATCTTTGCCCTCATAAAGGCTTTATAAAGTAGGACAAACACTCCTTGGCTGCTGGCCAAGGAGGTGGAAGCCGATGGTTGCTACCTCTTGAGCACTGCGTTGGATTTCCCCAAAGAGGAGAGGATGATGCAGCAAAGTAGCGTAAGTATTTCCCTCAGTTTTTGAGAACCAAGGTATCAATCCAGTAGGAGACCACGCACAAGTCCCTCGTACCTACACAAAACGATAGCTAATCGCAACCAACGCGATTAGGGGTTGTCAATCCCTTCACGGTCACTTACGAGAGTGAGATCTGATAGAGATGATAAATAATATTTTTGGTATTTTTGATAGATAGATGCAAAGTAAAAAAAACAAGTAAATAAAGCGATAGAGATTGATATGATGAGAATAGACCCCAGGGCCATAGGTTTCACTAGTGGCTTCGCTCAAGAGCATAGATATTCTACGGTGGGTGAACAAATTACTGTTGAGCAATTGACAGAATTGAGCATAGTTATGAGCATATCTAGGCAATGATCATGTATATAGGCATCATGTCCAAGACAAATAGATCAAAACGATTCTGCATCTACTACTATTACTCCACTCATCGACCGCTATCCAGCATGCATCTAGAGTATTAAGTTAAAAACAGAGTAACGCCTTAAGCAAGATGACATGATGTAGAGGGATAAATTCATGCAATATGATAAAAAAACCATCTTGTTATCCTCGATGGCAACAATACAATACGTGCCTGGCAACCCTTTCTGTCACTGGGTAAGGACACCGCAAGATTGAACCCAAAGCTAAGCACTTCTCCCATTGCAAGAACTACCAATCTAGTTGGCCAAACCACAAAAGATAATTCGAAGAGACTTGCAAAGATAACTCAATCATACATAAAAGAATTCAGAGGAATCAAATATTTTCCATAGATAATACTGGATCATAAACCCACAATTCATCTGTCTCAACAAACACACCGCAAAAAGAAGATTACATTGAATAGATCTCCATAAGAGAGGGGGAGAGCATTGTATTGAGATCCAAAAAGAGAGAATAAGCCATCTAGCTACTAGCTATGGACCCGAAGGTCTGAAGTAAACTACTCACACTTCATCGGAGGGGCTATGGTGTTGATGTAGAAGCCCTCCATGGTGGATACCCCCTCCGGCGGATCTCCGGAACAGGCCTGAAGATGGGATCTCGTGGATACAGAAGGTTGCGGTGGTGGAATTAGGTTTTTGGCTCCTGTTCTGATCGTTTGGGGATACGTAGGTATATATAGGAGGAAGGAGTATGTCGGTGGAGCAACGGGGGCCCACGAGGTAGGGGGGCGCGCCTAGGGGGGGCGCGCCCTCCACCCTCGTGACCGCCTCTGGCACTTCTTGGAGTAGGGTCCAAGTCTCCTGGATCACGTTCGGTGAGAAAATCACGTTCCCGAAGGTTTTATTCCGTTTGATACTCCGTTTCTTCGAAACACTGAAATAGGCAAAAAAACAGCAATTCTGGGCTGGGCCTCCAGTCAATAGGTTAGTCCCAAAAATAATATAAAACTGGAAAATAAAGCCCAATATAGTCCAAAACAGTAGATAAAGTAGCATGGAGCAATCAAAAATTATAGATATGTTGGAGACGTATCAGGCATCCGCAAGCTTAATTCCTGCTCGTCCTTGAGTAGGTAAATGATAAAAAAGAATTTTTGATGCGGAGTGATACTTTGGGATAATTTCAATGTAAATCTTCTTAATTGTGATATGAATATTCAGATCCGAAAGATTCAAGACAAAAGTTCATATTGACACAAAAATAATAATACTTCAAGCATACTAATCAAAGCAATCATGTCTTCTCAAATTAACATGGCAAAAGAAAGTTCATCCCTACAAAATCATATAGTTAGGCTATGCTTCATTTTTGTCACACAAAGATGTTCCCAACTTCTATACCCCCGATGACAAGCCAAGCAATTGTTTCATACTTAAATAATCTCAAACATTTTCAACCTTCGCGCAATACATGAGCGTGAGCCATGGATATAGCACTATGGGTGGAATAGAATATGATGATGGGGATTGTGTGGAGAAGACAAAAAAGGAGAAAGTCTCACATTGACGAGGCTAATCAACTGGCTATGGAGATGCCCATCAATTGATGTCAACATGAGGAGTAGGGATTGCCATGCAATGGATGCACTAGAGCTATGAATGCTCAACAAAAGAAAACTAGTGGGTGTGCATACAACTCGCTTGCTCATGAAGATCTAGGGCATTTGAGGAAGCCCATCGTAGGAATATACAAGCCAAGTTCTATAATGAAAAATTCCCACTAGTATAAAAAGACAACTTATGAGACTCACTACATGAAGAACAAGGTGCTACTTTGAAGCACAATATATGAGACTCAATACATGAAGAACAAGGTGCTACTTTGAAGCACAATATATGAGACTCACTACATGAAGAACAAGGTGCTTCTTTGAAGCACAAGTGTGGAAAAAGAGATAGTAGCATTGCCCTTTTTTGGGGGGCCTTTCTTTTTATTGGCCTTTCTCTTTTTTTTGTTTGGGCAATGCTCTAATAATGATGATCATCACACTTCTATTGATTACAACATAAGGATTACAACTCGAAACTTAGAACAAGATATGACTCTATATGAATGCCTCCGGCGGTGTACCGGGATGGTGCAATGAATCAAGAGTGACATGTAAAAAATAGTGCATGGTGGCCTTGCCACAAATACGATGTCAACTACATGATCATGCAATGGCAATATGACAAAAGTAATGTATGTCATGATGATGATGGTGGAAGTTGCATGGCAATATATCTCGGAATGGCTATGGAAATGCCATAATAGGTAGGTATGGTGGCTGTTTTGAGGAAGATATAAGGAGGTTTATGTGTGATAGAGAGTATCGTATCACGGGGTTTGGATGCACCGGCGAAGTTTGCGCCAACTCTCAAGGTGAGAAAGGGCAATGCACGGTACCGAAGAGGCTAGCAAAGGCGGAAAGATGAGAGTGCGTATAATCCATGGACTCAACATTAGTCAAAAGAACTCATATACTTATTGCAAAAATTTAGAAGTCATCAAAAATCAAGTACTACGCGCATGCTCCTAGGGGGATAGATTGGTAGGAAAATACCATCGCTCGTCCCCGACCGCCACTCATAAGGATGCACAAGCCAGGTACACTTCATGTTTCAAATTTGTTACACAACTTTAACCATACGTGCATGCTACGGGACTTGCAAACTTCAACACAAGTATTTCTCAAATTCATAATCACCCAACTAGCATGACTTTGATATTATCACCTCCATATCTCAAAACAATTATCAAGCATCAAACTTATCTTAGTATTCAATTCACTCAAAAGAAAGTTTCACATATCTTGAATACCAAGTATATTAACATTAAGCAAATTACCATGCTATTAACGACTCCCAAAATAATTTAAGTGAAGCATGAGAGATAAATAGTTTCTTTAAAACAAATCCACCACCATGCTCTAAAAGATATAATTAAAGCACTAGAGAAAAAATTATCACGCTCAAAAGATATAAGTGAAGTACTATGAGCAAAGCTATCAAGCTCCAAAGATATAAGTGAAGCACATAGAGTATTCTAACAAATTCCAATTCATGTATGGCTCTCTCAAAAGGTGTGTACAACAAGGATGATTGTGGTAAACTAACAAGCAAAGACGCAAATAATACAAGACGCTCCAAGCAAAACACATATCATGTGGTGAATAAAAATATAGCTCCAAGTAAATTACCGATGGAAGTGGACAAAAGAGGGGATGCCTTCCGGGGCATCCCCAAGCTTTGACTTTTTGGTGTCCTTGTATTATCTTGGGGGTGCCATGGGCATCCCCAAGCTTAGGCTCTTGCCACTCCTTGTTCCATAATCCATCAAAAGGATTCACCCAAAACTTGAAAACTTCACAACACAAAACTCAACAGAAATCTCGTGAGCTCCGTTAGAGAAAGAAAACAAAAGACTACTTCAAGGTACTGTAATGAACTCATTCTTTATTTATATTGGTGTTAAACCTACTGTATTCCAACTTCTCTATGGATTATAAACTATTTTACTAGCCATAGATTCATCAAAATAAGCAAAGAACACATGTAAAACAGAATCTGTCAAAAACAGAACAGTCTGTAGCAATCTGTAACTAACGCAAACTTCTAGAACTCTAAAAATTTTACCAAAATAGGAAGTCCTGGAAAATTTGTTTATTGAACAGCAGAAAAAATATTCAATGCAAAAGCACGTTTATGTGATTTAACAAAACTATATTCGTGCGTGCAAAGTTTCTGTTTTTCAGCAGAATCAAATCAACTATCATCGTAGGTTATCCTATAGGTTCTACTTGGCACAAACACTAATTAAAAGACAAAACCACATCCAAACAGAAGCTAGATGGATTATTTATTCCTAAACATAAGCAAAAACAAAAAACACAAGATAAAGTTGGGTTGCCTACCAACAAGCGCTATCGTTTAACGCCCCTAGCTAGGCATAAAAGCAAGGATAGATCTAGGTATTGTCATCTTTGGTAGGCAATTCTTCAATGAGGCATCTACCTCCTTTAGAATTTTCTTTCTTCCTAGTAGTTGTCAAATTTTCAGGCAAAAGATCGAAAAAATCATCTATAGCAAATGGTTCCTTAATGATGGTAAAAAGATTGGGATGAACACTTATAGATTTAAGATCCGAAGTTTCCTTACTAGATGATTCACCCTTATTCTTAGGAACATAAATAAGCTTAGTATTTTTAGTAGAAGAACTTGGAGTGTTTTGAACGGAAGAAAAAGCGGTTCCCAAGTTGGTAATGATACCCTCAAGTTTATCGATTCTTGTGGAATCTAGATTTATTTTCTCATTAACTATGGGTTCTTTTTCTTTAATATTTTTCAAAGTCATTCCCACCTTAGATCCATATTGGGTAATTTGATTGTGGATCTTTTTATCAAGATTTTCAATTGATTCAATGGTAGCAACTTTATTTTCAATAGTTTCAAGCCTTTGCATAACATGCTCCAAAGTTAACGTAGTTCCATTAATCAAAAGGGGTGGTGAGCCAAATATATCTATTAAAGCATTATAAGAATCAAAAGTATGACTACCCAAGAAATTCCCTCCGGTAATGGTATCAAGGATATATCTATACCAAGGATTAGCACCTACGTAAAAATTGCGAAGAAGAACTGAAGTAGATTGCTTCCTGGTAGATCTATTTTGAGCATTGCAAATTCTATACCAAGCATCTTTTAGATTTTCTCCCTCCCTTTGCTTAAAATTTAGAACTTCATTCTCGGAGATAACGGAGAAGATATGAGACTAGTCATGAAGACAAGCAAGCAAACTAGCACACGAGCAAACAGAAAGGCAATAGGAAAAAGGCAAACGGGAAAGAGAGGAGGAGATTGGGAAAGAGAGGGCGAATAAAATGGCAAGGGTGAAGTGGGGGAGAGGAAAACGAGAGGCAAATGGCAAATAATGTAATGCGAGAGATAGGGATTGCGATGGGTACTTGGTATTGTTTGACTTGCTTGCGTGAGCCTCCCCGGCAACGGCGCCAGAAATTCTTCTTGCTACCTCTTGATCACTGCGTTGGATTTCCCCGAAAAGGAGAGGATGATGCAGCAAAGTAGAGTAAGTATTTCCCTCAGTTTTTGAGAACCAAGGTATCAATCCAGTAGGAGACCATGCACAAGTCCCTCGTACCTACACAAAACGATAGCTACTCGCAACCAACGCGATTAGGGGTTGTCAATCCCTTCACGGTCACTTATGAGAGTGAGATCTGATAGAGATGATAAATAATATTTTTGGTATTTTTGATAGATAGATGCAAAGTAAAAAGTAAAAGGCAAAGTAAAAACAAAGCAAGTAAATAAAGCAATAGAGATTGATATGATGAGAATAGACCTGGGGGCCATAGGTTTCACTAGTGACTTCTCTCAAGAGCATAGATATTCTACGGTGGGTGAACAAATTACTGTTGAGCAATTGACAGAACTGAGCATAGTTATGAGCATATCTAGGCAATGATCATGTATATAGGCATCACGTCCAAGACAAGTAGATTGAAACGATTCTGCATCTACTACTATTACTCCACTCATCGACCGCTATCCAGCATGCATCTAGAGTATTAAGTTAAAAATAGAGTAACGCCTTAAGCAAGATGACATGATGTAGAGGGATAAATTCATGCAATATGATAAAAAAAACCATCTTGTTATCCTCGATGGCAACAATACAATACGTGCCCTGCAACCCTTTCTGTCACTGGGTAAGGACACCGCAAGATTGAACCCAAAGCTAAGCACTTCTCCCATTGCAAGAACTACCAATCTAGTTGGCCAAACCAAAAAGGATAATTCGAAGAGACTTGCAAAGATAACTCAATCATACATAAAAGAATTCAGACAAGAATCAAATATTTTCCATAGATAATACTAGATCATAAACCCACAATTCATCGATCTCAACAAATACACCACAAAAAGAAGATTACATCGAATAGATCTCCACAAGAGAGGGGGAGAGCATTGTATTGAGATCCAAAAAGAGAGAAGAAGCCATCTAGCTACTAGCTATGGACCCGAAGGTCTGAAGTAAACTACTCACACTTCATCGTAGGGGCTATGGTGTTGATGTAGAAGCCCTCCGTGGTGGATGCCCCCTCCGGCGGAGCTCCGGAACAGGCCCCAAGATGGGATCTCGTGGATACAAAAGGTTGCGACAGTGGAATTATATTTTGGCTCCTGTTCTGATCGTTTGGGGATACGTAGGTATATATAGGAGGAAGGAGTACGTCGGTGGAGCAACAGGGGGCCCACGAGGTAGGGGGGCGCGCCCAGGGGGGCGCCCTCCACCCTCGTGACCGCCTCTGGCACTTCTTGGAGTAGGGTCCAAGTCTCCTGGATCACGTTTGGTGAGAAAATCACGTTCCCGAAGGTTTTATTCCGTTTGATATTCTGTTTCTTTGAAACACTGAAATAGGCAAAAAAATAGCAATTCTGGGCTGGGCCTCCGGTTAATAGGTTAGTCCCAAAAATAATATAAAAGTGGAAAATAAAGCCCAATATAGTCCAAAACAGTAGATAAAGTAGCATGGAGCAATAAAAAATTATAGATACATTGGAGACGTATCAATGGTCTGTCAACAAAGTTTTTTACAATGCGGATCCGAGCATTAATGATGTAAAGTACTTGGATACATAGAATCATTACACATAATTTGTGATTTTACTACGGATATCGATCCTTAATTCGGCCACCCATGCCCACATTAAGGCTCGGGGCTACTGGGCTTCATGCTTATCATTTACAAATATTAAAGGGGTACATCGATCCCCTGATCTGGTGTTGCCACCCGACCAGTGGCTCGGGGGCTACTGCATTGACAATCCAATGCAGAAAATTTAAAGTGCAATATAGTTTTCGAGGAGATTGTTATCCTCAGGTTGGTCGGCCGCACCCAACCTTAGTCTTGAGGACTTTGCACACCGCGTTTCTATTCCTAAGTATGCTGCTGAGCTGGGAATTGATCCTCAGGCCGATTTCACGAATCGACCTGAGTCTCAGGGGCTACTGGGGTCAGTGGTTTGATTTTATCCTTCAGGTGCATCCCAGATATTAGGCCAACATGCACCTTGAGGGATACTGGCTATACATCTCGTCAGATCACATTGCACAATTTGGAATTAAATTCATAAAAATCAGCCCATGGCCAAGGTGGTGCACCACCTCGGAAGTAGTCCGGCATAAAGCTTGGGCGCGAGTGGCTGGCTCCATAGCGGGCATTTCCGACATTAAGCTCAGCTAAACTCCTTCAAACTTTTTTGAGCCAAGGTGATCTATGACACCTCGGATATAGTCCGGCGTTGAAGCTCAGATACATTCCGGCGTTGGAGCCCGGATGCAGTTTTGCATTGGAGCTCGGCTGTAACAATACTCTTATACAATCCGGCATTGGAGATCGGATACATTCTCGCGTTGGAGCTCGGAAGCAGTCCGGCGTTGGAGCTCGGCTGCGAAAGATAAATCAAATGCAGTCCGGCTTTGGAGCTCGGACACAAGAGGACACTACCGCCTAGGAACAACTTCAAACCCGAGGTGTGGCATAAAAATAACAAGGCATTGATAAAGGCCGGAAACTTAAAGGGCTCCTCGGATACCCGACGTATAAACTCTTCGGATGCACATTGGTGATCCTCAAGATCGAAGATGAGAAGATTTGTTGAACCAGTTTTCAAGACCGACGACCGAAGATGAAGAACAGTTTGGAAGAATCGAGGAGCGTCCCCAACTTGAAGACCGGTTCAGGGGGCTACTGACGGTGTCCTGGACTAGGGGGTACTCACCACATCATCCCCCGGTCAGTTAGATTGGGCCGAGGACCCCCATGGCTGTATACTCATGGGCCAGTTCAGACAGCTGCCGCATTCAAGGAAGATTCCACAAGACTTGGTGATCAAGACAAGGACTCCTCCCCACCGGCATATTCGGCTAGGACTCTTGTTATCTTAGGCCTCTGATACATTATATAAACCGAGGCTAGGCTAGTCGATAGATAAGCTAGATCATTATGACATTACTCATCATACCTCTAGGGCTTAGACCACACCATATGATCTCGAGGTAGATCAACTCTTGTAACCCTATATTCATCAAGATCAATCAAGCAGGAAGTAGGGTATTACCTCGATAGAGAGGGCCCGAACCTGGGTAAACATCGTGTCCCCTGTCTCCTGTTACCCATCGATCCATGACACACAGCTTGGGAACCCCTACCCGAGATCTGCCGGTTTTGACACCGACAGCCGGCACCCCAAGGGGGGACTTCCCCCATGGGTGGCTGCCCTCTCCTCCTCCTCCAACCTATATGTACTAGGGGTTTTTGCTCTATTGTTCACACGGTTTTTGGAGCCTCCTCTAGTTTTTCTAGTTCATGTTCTAGTTGGTCCTAGCTGAATAATTAGAGCTTGGGAAATCCTCTTGTCCTCATAATTAGAAGCCCAATGTGGTTCTAATCTCCTCCCTCTAATTCTCTGGTGATGATTAGCTCTAGACAACGAAGCGCTACTCGATCTTGAAGGCTGTAGGCTTGCAACCAAGTAGAGAGGCCATGTTTTCAGTCTTTGGTTTGAGGGAATGTTCGTGGGCGGTGCGAGGGAGTGGGACTCCAAATACGATCTACATCGACATGTTCGTCCTCCGCTGCAACTCGGAGATGGTAACGATCGTGATCCCAACCCGTTATGCATCTTCATATTGATCTTGGGTGATCATAGACGCGATTTCTTTCTACAACGTTTTCCAAATAAAGAGAGGCAAAGACAAATAAAAAGTAGAACAAGTAATTGATAATTTGCATGTAAGAACCTAACAAGAATTTTATGATATCTCCCCGGCAATGACACTAGAAATTATATCTAGTACTTGTGAGTTGTGTTTGGATTTTCCCCGGAGAGGAAGGGTGAAGCAATATAGTAGCGGAGAAGCGTTTCCCCCTGTGAGAACCAAGATTATCGTACCGATAGGAGAACCACGCAAGTTCTCGTCTTCAACACCTACACATACAAAAGCAAATACTTGCACCCAACGCGGGTAAGAGGGTTGTCAATCCCCTTGAACTCGACTTGCAATGATTAGTTTTGATAGTGGTAGATAGATAAAAAGAAAATAAAAATGATAATAATAAATTTCAGCAAGGTATTTTGGGTTTTTGTAATATGATTAAATAGATCCGAGTGCCATAGTTTTCACTAGAAGCTTCTCACTCGAAACAATAGCATGTGGTGGGTAAACAAATTCCTGTTGTGCAATTGATAGAAAAGTGCATAGTTATGATCTTATTCATGGCAATGATCACGTATATAGGCATCACATCCATGACAAGTAGACCGACTCCTACCCGCATATACTACTATTACTCCACCAATCAACCGTTATCCATCATGCATCTATGGTATTAAGTTCATGACAAACAGAGTAACGCCTTAAGCAAGATGACATGATGCATACAAAGTAAACTCAATCAATATGACTGAACCCCATCGTTTTACCCTTAACAACAACAATACAGATACGTGCCTCGCTACACTTTCTGTCACTGGGCGAGGACACCACAAGATTAAACCCATTACAAAGCACCTCTCCCACTAAAGATAAATCAATCTAGTTGGTAAAACCAAACAGATAGATCGGGGAGAAATACAAAGCTATAATCATGCATAGTAAAATTCAGAAAAGACTCAATTACTTTCAATGAATAATCTGATCATAAACCCACAATTCGTCAGATCCCAACAAACACACCGCAAAAGAAGATTACATCAGATAGAACTCCAAGAAGATCGAGGAAAACATGTATTGAAGATCAAAGAGAGAGAAGAAGCCATCTAGCTACTAGCTATGGACACGTAGGTCGGTGGTGAACTACTCCCACATCATCGGTACAATAGAAAGGTTTATATAGAGGCCTTCTGTGATCGATTCCCCCTCTGGTAGAGTACCGGAAAAGGCCTCCAGATGGTATTGCGAAAGAATAGAAGCTTGCGGCGGCGAAAAAATTGTTTTGGATGGCTCTTTGTTGGTTTGGGAATATTTGGGAATTATAGAGGTGGAATTAGGTCAAACGGAGTTGCGTGGGAGTCACGAGCTCAGAAGGCGCGCCTACCCCCAGGGGCGTGCCCTGTGAGCTCGTGGCTCTCATGTACATCTTCTGGCCTCCTCCCAAACTTTCTAGGGTCCCTTTAGGTCCAGAAAAAATCACCATAAAGTTCCATCGTGTTTGGACTTCGTTTGGTACTAATTTTCTGAAAAGCCAAAAACAAGCAAAAAAACAAGAACTGGCACTAGGCACTAGGTTAGTCTAAAAAATGATATAAAATAGCATATAAAGGCATATAAAGCATCCAAGTTTGATAATATAATAGCATGACAGAATAAAAAAATTATAGGTACATTGGAAACGTATCAGCAACACATCACCACTCCATGACAATGGTGAAGGAAATATGCCCTAGAGGCAATAATAAAGTTATTATTTATTTACTTATTTCATGATAAATGTTTATTATTCATGCTAGAATTGTATTAACCGGAAACTAAGTACATCTGTCAATACATAGACAAAACATAGTGTACCTAGTATGCCTCTACTTGACTAGCTTGTTAATCAAAGATGGTTATGTTTCCTAACCATAGACATGTGTTGTCATTTGATAAATAGGATCACATCATCAGGAGAATGATGTGATGGGCAAGACCCATCCGTTAGCTTAGCATTATGATCGTTACAGTTTCATTGCTACTGCTTTCTTCATGACTTATACATGTTCCTTAGACTATGAGATTATGCAAGTCCCGAATACCGGAGGAACACCTTGTGTGCTATCAAACATCACAATGTTAATGGGTGATTATAAAGATGCTCTACATGTGTCTCCAAAGGTGTTTGTTGGGTTGGCATAGATCGATATTAGGATTTGTCACTCTGTGTTTCGAGGAGGTATCTCTGGGCCCTCTCGGTAATGCTCATCACTATAAGCCTTGCAAGCAATGTGACTAATGAGTAAAGAGACTTGCTGGTAACGAGATTGAACTAGGTATGATGATACCGATGATCAAATCTCGGGCAAGTAACATACTGATGACAAAGGGAACAACGTATGTTGTTATGAGGTTTGACCGATAAAGATCTTCGTAGAATATGTAGGAGCCAATTTGAGCATCCAGGTTCTGCTATTGGTTATTGACCAGAGATGTGTCTCAGTCATGTCTACATAGTTCTCAAACCCGTAGGGTCCGCACGCTTAACGTTCGATGACGATTTGTATTATGAGTTATGTGTTTTTGACGACTGAAGTTTGTTCGGAGTCCCGGATGAGATCACGGACGTGACAAGGAGTCTCGAAATGGTCGAGACATAAAGATTGATATATTAGAAGGTTATATTCGGATAGCGGAATGGTTCCGAAGTGTTTCGGGTATTTTCCGGAGCACCGGGAGGTTACCGGACCCCCCCCCCCCCCCGGAAAAGTAATGGGCCTTATTGGGCCATATGGGAAAGGAGGAGGTAGGCCAAGGGGAGGTGGCGCCCCCCCCCATGGGTCCAAATTGGACTAGGGGAAGGGGGCGGCGCCCCGCTTGCCCTTTCCTACTCCCTCTCTCTTTCCCTCTTTCCTTCTCCCCTACTCCGAAAAGGAAAAGGATTCCTACTAGGACTTGGAAGTCCTAGTAGGACTCCATACTCTTGGAGCGACCCCCTAGGGCTGGCCTCCTCCTCCTCCCTCCTTTATATACGGGGGCAGGGGCACCCTAGAATAGACCAAGTCTTGTCTTAGCCGTGTGAGGTGCCCCCCTCCACAGTTACACACCTCGATCATATCGTCGTAGTGCTTAGGCCAAGCCCTGCGCCGGTAGCATCATCATCACCGTCGCCACACCGTTGTAGCAACCAGACCTCAAACAGTCTGATCTCTGTGCATCAGTGTCATCCCTGGATCGGTAATGCTGACACGCACAATACTTGAAGGATTTATAATAGAGTAGCAATCACACACTTATTACATCGAATGTCTCAAAAGAGAACTTATTACAATAAATATGGCTTAAGGCCATCTAAATACAATAACAGCGGAAGGCTTGGAAGATAAAGTGAGTCCATCAACTCCGACGAAATCACTAAGTGAAAGATCACGACCTATGGCACCTTACTCGTCGTCTGAAAAGTCTGCAACATGAACTTTGCAGCCCGAAAGGGGTCAGCACATGGAATATGCTGGCAATGTAACACAAGAGAGTAATGAACAGAATAATGCTATCACTACATGCATATATGGCTGGTGGAAAGCTCTATGGTTACAGTTTTGCATAAAGCCAATTTTTTCCTACAACAAAGGAATAAATTTTATTTAACTATCATGGTGGTTGTTAAACATTGAGAAGGTTCACCCAAATCAATCCCAATTAAGCATCATCATTAAACCCAATCAAATTATATTAAGAGTGATGAGATCCACATGATAATCCAAGAACTAGATACTCAAAACGTCCATAACCGGGGACACGACTAACCATGATTAGTTTATACACTCTGCAGAGGTTTGCGCACTTTTCCCCACAAGACTCGAATACATCCATGGTCAGAGAAATGAGACAAAGTCTTTCTGAAACAATAACTCTTTACTCTGGGTGGACAGTTACACCTACTTTCCCCTACATCTGCTAGCCCACCACTGAAAGACGTCTTGCAACTTACTCAACTATGCTAGAGCCCATAATAGCTTGTGGCTGCACACAGAAGTTTCTAGCATGAATAATCTTATGATCCCTTTGAGCCTGGGTGGTGGTCCATAGGAGAATCACACGGTACCCCGGGATTTCCAAAAAAACAGGCAACACTGGGTTCCCCAGGTGCCTCAATCCACCTAGATGTGTATTTAAGTAGCCACCTTAAGTTAACCATTAAATAACAATACTCACATCTGTCATGGATACACTCACCCAATCCACGTCTACAAGCATAGCATAGCAATATAAGCAACGTAGAAGTAACTCCCAAAGGCTTGATAATAAACAGGACAATAGGTACTACCTCATCTACTTCCCAAAACCCACATGTTAATCAGATCCTAACCATGCAAAGGTTTGAGGATTGATCTATTGCAATAAAACTGGGTAGTAAAGAGGTATGATCAAAGTGTTACTTCCCTTGCTGATGATCCGTGAAACCTAGAGACTCGTAGTAGCATGCTTCGCACTCCGGGTACTATCGCAAACAAACAAGCATACAATAAGCACTCAACTAGAAGCACAGATAAAACTCAAATAAGAGATCTAACCAGAAAGTTCAACTTAAGAACTCCGGTTTGCAAAAAGAATCAAATCAAACGAAGCAACAAAACTCAAACTGCGAAAGAAACAAGCTCCGTTTACTAATCTGGACTTAAGTCAAATTTTACAGTAGCAAAAACTTGTTTAAGTTGGTTAAACAGAAAGAGGGCTTCGAGGCGAAACTCTAGGCGCTTGAATCGCCTGATTCCGATAAACGAGCAAAAAGATAAACTAAAACGAAAATCAGGACAGAAATCACGATCGAAAATAATCGCGGAAAATCCCTGGAAAAAGAAAAACTGACGAACAGGCTAACGAACGAACGTTCGTTGCGGCTAAACGGTGAAAATCGTTCGTTAAGACGAACGAGTAGGCGTTCGCTAATTAACTAAACCAAAATAATGAAACCGATCTAAATGAAAAAACGAAACTAGGGTTTAAATAAAAACCGGTCGGTTTTTACCTAAACAGAAAAACCGGCGGATCCGGATCAGATCGGATCGGCGGCTCCGGCTCCGGCGAGGCGAGGTGCTGCGGGGCGGCGGCGATGGCGGTGTGCGGCGGTGGCGGCGGGGAAGTGTGGCGGCGACGGCACAAGCGGCGACGGCGGCGGGCTGCTGCTGCTGCGGCTGCGGTGGCGGCGGGGTGGGTCGAGGCGACATTTAAAGGGAAGGGGGTGCTCGGCTTGGGTAGGGGGGCACCAGGGCGGCGGCGGTTTCCCGGACTCCGGCGGAGTCCGGCTCGGTCACGGCGTCGGGAGCGGGGAGGCGGTGGCGCAGCCGGGCCGGCTGGGCTTCGGCCCAGTTCGGTCCACGAAGATTTTTTTAAAATAAGATTCCGCTGAAAACAAATCCTAGAAAAATAAATAAATAACTAAAAATGCCAAAAAAAATCACCGTCTAAATAAAATATTTAGAACAAGATGAATATTTTCTTGGCCTAAAAATGCAATTTTTAAAACGTGCAACTTTTCTAATTCAAATAAAATTGCGATAAAACTCCGAATAAAATACTTATTTGATTTTAATATTAAATCTCCAATATTTCTTTATTTTGGGAAAGTCATTTTATCCTCTCTCTTTTATTATTATAAAAGAAATATTCGAAGATAAAATAATTAAAATCAAATGATCCTCTTATCAAAATTTGAGAAAACTCAAATATGAAAATTAGGAAATCCCCAACTCTCTCTGTGGGTCCTTGAGTTGCGCAGAATTTTCTAGGATCAAGCCAAAATGCAATAAAATATGATATGCAATGATGATCTAATGTATAACATTCCAAATTGAAAATTTGGGATGTTACAAACTTACCCCCCTTAAGATGAATCTCGCCCTCGAGATTTGGGTTGGCTAGAAAATAGGTGAGGGTGATCCTTCCGTAGGTCTTCCTCTCGTTCCCAGGTGGCTTCATCTTCGGTATGGTGGCTCGACTGAACTTTGCAGAACTTGATGACTTTGCTGCGTGTGACTCGGCTGGCAAACTCAAGAATCTTGACTGGTTTCTCCTCGTAGGTCAAATCGCTATCCAACTGAATCGCTTCCAGTGGCACTGTATCTCTCAGAGGAATATCAGCCATCTTTGCGTGGCACTTCTTCAACTAGGAAACGTGGAACACATCGTGCACTACTGACAATCCTTCGGGCAACTCCAACTTGTAAGCAACTTCTCCCATACGTTCCAAAACTTTGTATGGTCCCACAAAACATGGTGCTAATTTTCCCTTAACTCCAAAATCGCTTAACTCCTCGAAGTGGGGACACACGAAGATACACTCAGTCTCCGACTTCGTAAACTTTCTCCTTGTGTTTAGAATCCGCATAGCTCTTCTGCCTGGATTGGGGTACCTTGAGTCTGTCGTGAATCAACTTAACCTTCTCTTCAGACTCTTTAATCAAATCCGGTCCAAACAACTGACGGTCTCCAACTTCATCCCATAACAATGGTGTCCTGCACCTCCTTCCGTACAAAGCTTCGAAAGGGGCCATCTTTAAACTGGCTTGATAACTGTTGTTGTACGAGAACTCTACATATGGCAAATTGTCGTCCCAACTAGATCCATAATCTAGCGCACAAGCTCTCAACATGTCCTCCAGAATCTGATTGACTCTCTCGGTCTGTCCATCTGTCTGTGGATGAAAGGCTGTACTGAACTCTAGCCTAGTACCCAAAGTTTCATGCAACTGATTCCAGAACTTTGAGGTAAATTGGGTTCCTCTATCTGATACAATGGTCCTCGGAACTCCATGCAGACATACGATCCTGGTCATGTATATCTTTGCCAACTTAGCACTGGTAAGTGGACTTCACTGGGATGAAATGAGCTACTTTCGTCAAACGATCGACTACAACCCATATTGAGTCATATCCTGAACGAGTCCTGGGCAATCCCGTGATAAAATCCATGCCTAGCTTATCCCACTTCCATTCGGGTATCGACAATGGTTGTAGCAATCCTGCTGGCTTATGATGCTCTGCCTTCACTCTCTGACATACATCACAAACTGCTACATACTCCGCAATATCCCTCTTCATTCCGGTCCACCAGAAACTATCCTGCAAATCCAGATACATCTTGGTATTTCCTGGGTGAATCCAATATGGCGAATCATGGGCCTCTTGCAGAATCAACTTCCTGATCTCCGGGTCATTGGGCACATATACGTGGTCCTCAAACCATAAGGTATCGTGCTCGTCCTCATGAAATCCCTTAGCTTTTCCTTTGCTCATCCTTTCCTTTATCTCGGCAATCTCCTTGTCCGTCTTCTGAGCTCCCCTGATCTTATCCATCAAAGTAGACTGAATCTCCAATGCTGCTACATAGCCTCTCGGAACTATCTCCATACATAGCTCACGAAGATCCTCTGCTAACTCCTTGGGTAACTCTCCCGTCATGAGTGTATTGACATGACTCTTGCGGCTCAATGAATCGGCTACTACGTTAGCCTTTCCGGGATGATATGCAATCTCATATCATAATCCTTGATGAGCTCCAACCATCTCCTCTGCCTGAGATTCAATTCCTTCTGCATGAAGATATAGTTCAAACACTTGTGATCCGTGTACATCTCACAGTGTTTTCCGATGAGAAAATGTCTCCATGTCTTCAATGCATGCACTACGGCTGCTAACTCCAAATCATGTGTAGCATAATTGAACTCATGGGGTTTAAGCTGTCATGAGGCATATGAAACAACTCTTCCCTCCTGCATAAGCACTGCTCCAAGTCCTCGATGAGAAGCGTCGCAATACACTTGATAATCCTTGTGTTGATCTAGAAGAATCAACACTGGTGTTGTAACCAAACGTTTCTTCAACTCCTGGAAACTAGCCTCACATTCCTCAGTCCATTTGAATTTCGTGTCCTTCTTTAACAACTCTGTCATGGCCTTTGCAATCTTCGAGAAATTCTCAATGAATCTCTGGTATTATCCTGTGAGTCCAAGAAAACTCCGGATCTCTCCAACTGACGTGGGTGCTTCCCAATTTGTCATAGTGACAACTTTGGTGGGGTCTACTGCTATTCCTTCTCCGGATATATCATGTCTGAGGAATCCAACTTCCTTCAAGCAAAACTCACACTTGCTGAACTTGGCATATAACTGATGTTCTCTGAGCTTCCCAAGTACCAAACGCAAATGCTCCTTATCCTCCTCTTCATTCTTCGAGTAAACTAGAATATCATCAATGAACACCACGACGAACTTATCCAGAAACTCCATAAACACCTTGTTCATCATGTTCTTAAAATAGGCAGGTACTTTAGTCAGACTGAATGACATAATGGTATACTCATATAGCTCGTACCTTGTGGTAAAAGATGTCTTAGGTATATCCTGCTCTCGAATCTTCAACTGGTGGTATCCTGATCGCAAATTGATCTTGGAAAATACTTTAGCTCCTTGCAACTGGGCAAACAAATCATTGATCATCGGCAGTGGGTACTTGTTCTTGATCATTACTTCATTCAATCCACGATAATCAACAACCTGCTGGGGAACGTAGTAATTTCAAAAAAAATCCTACGCACACGCAAGATCATGGTGATGCATAGCAACGAGAGGGGAGAGTGTTGTCCACGTACCCTCATAGACCAAAAGCGGAAGCGTTAGCACAATGCGGTTGATGTAGTCGTACGTCTTCACGATCCGACCAATCAAGTACCGAACGTACGACACCTCCGAGTTCAGCACACGTTCAGCTCGATGACGTCCAACGAACTCCGATCCAGTAGAGATTTGCGGGAGAGTTCCGTCAGCACGACGGCGTGATGACGGTGTCAATGATGCTACCAATGCAGGGCTTCGCCTAAGCACCGCTATGATATTACCGAGGTGGAATATGGTGGAGGGGGGCACCGCACACGGCTGGGAGATATCAATAGATCAACTTGTGTGTTCTAGGGTGCCCCCTGCCCCCGTATATAAAGGAGCAAGGGGGGAGGCCGGCTGGCCCTTTGGGGCACGCCAAGGAGGGGGAAGTCCTCCTCCTAGTAGGAGTAGGACTCCCCTTTCCTAGTCCAACTAGGAAGAGGGAAGGGGGAAGGAAAGAGAGGGAAAGAGGAGAAGGAAAGGGGGGGTGCGCCCCCCTCCCCTAGTCCAATTCGGACCCCTCATGGGAGGGGGCACACCACCTCCTGGGTTGCTGCCCTCTCTATCCCCTAAAGCCCACTAAGGCCCAATACTCCACCGGGGGGTTCCGGTAACCCCTCCGTCACTCCGATTTTCTCTGAAACTGCCTGGAACACTTCCGGTGTCCGAATAGTCTTCCAATATATCGATCTTTACGTCTCCACCATTTTGAGACTCCTCATCATGTCCGTGATCATATTCGGGACTCCGAACTATCTTCGGTACATCAAAACACAAAAACTCATAATACCAATGGTCACCAACCTTTAAGCGTGCGGACCCTACGGGTTCGAGAACTATGTAGACATGACTGAGACACATCTCCGGTCAATAACCAATAGCGGAACCTGGATGCTCATATTGGCTCCCACATATTCTATGAAGATCTTAATCGGTCAAACCGCATAACGACATACGTTGTTCCCTTTGTCATCAGTATGTTACTTGCCCGAGATTCGATCATCGGTATCTCAATACCTAGTTCAATCTTGTTATCGGCAAGTCTCTTTACTCGTTCCGTAACACATCATCCCGCAACTAACTCATTAGTCACAATGCTTGCAAGGCTTATAGTGATGTGCATTACCGAGTGGGCCCAGAGATACCTCTCCGACAATCGGAGTGACAAATCCTAATCTCGAAATACGCCAACCCAACAAGTACCTTCGGAGACACCTGTAGAGCACCTTTATAATCACCCAGTTACGTTCTGGTGTTTGGTAGCACACAAAGTGTTCCTCCAGTAAACAGGAGTTGCATAATCTCATAGTTATAGGAACATGTATAAGTCATGAGGAAAGCAATAGCAACATACTAAACGGTCAAGTGCTAAGCTAACGGAATGGGTCAAGTCAATCACATCATTCTCCTAATGATGTGATCCCATTAATCAAATGACAACTCTTTGTCTATGGCTAGGAAACATAACCATCTTTGATCAACGAGCTAGTCAAGTAGATGCATACTAGTGACACTCTGTTTGTCTATGTATTCACACATATATCATGTTTCCGGTTAATACAATTCTAGCATGAATAATAAACATTTATCATGATATAAGGAAATAAAATAATAACTTTATTATTGCCTCTAGGGCATATTTCCTTCACAACCATCCTCAACGATCCATTCTTCTTCTCCACTAGAAGCATTGGTGATCCCCAAGGTGACGAACTTGGGCGGATATAGCCTTTATCCAGTAACTCCTTAATTTGCTTCTTAATTTCCTCCAAATCCTTTGCGTGCATCCTATATGGTCTCTTAGATATTGGCCCCGTGCCTGGCAAAAGCTCAATCAAAAACTCAATGTCTCTATCCGGTGGCATGCCTGGCAACTCTTCTGGAAATACGTCAGGGAAATCCTTCACCACTGGTACTTCCTCCTATACAACTCCTGATAAGGAATTCACTTGAGTCCTCTTCGGCACATGCCGGGATACATACTTAATTCTCCTTCCTTCTGGGGTGGTGAGCATAATCGACTTACTGGCGCAATCGATGTTTCCTCCATACATCGATAGCCAATCCATACCCAAAATCACATCCAAACCTTGCGACTCCAAAATTATCAGGTCTGAGGGGAAAACATGCCTACCTATGGTCAATGGCATCTGAAAACATCCTTGGCTTGCCATATACTCCGCTCCTGGCGAGCTTACTAACATAGGTGCTCTAAGAACTTTGGAGGGCAGTTTATACTTATCCACAAATCCCCTTGATATGTATGAATGCGATGCACCAGTATCAAAAAGAATGATTGCAGTAAATGACTTAACCAAAAACTTACCTATTACTGCATCTGGCTGTGCTTCAACCTCCTCCACGTTAACGTGGTTCACTTGTCCCCTGTTGAAAGGGTTGGGCTTCTTCCCAGAGCTTCCATTGCCATTTCCATTCTTTGCTTCAGGACATTCATTGGCATAATGCCTAGTATTCTAGCACTTGTAGCAAGTAATATGACTTAGATCCTTCTTGGCAGGCATTGCTGGGTTGGAACGGTTCTGTCCGTTGCTTCCTCCATTACCATTCCCATTCTTGGGGCCACTATGGTTGTGCGTACTTCCTCCATTGTGGTTGTGACCTCCATGATTATGCTGAAAAGGTCCTCCCGAGTTTGGGGTAAAACGAGGCCTCTGCTGGGCTCCAGAATTGTACTTGCCTTGTCCATACTTCCTCTTGCGGTTGTCAATCTGCTACTGCTTCCCTTCAATCATGAGAGATCTATCTACCAACTCCTGGTAGTTGTTCAAGGTTGCCACCATCAACTGCATGCTCAGCTCATCATTCAGTCCTTCCAGAAACTTCTCCTGCTTAGCTGCATCCATAGCAACGTCATCTGGGGCATAACGTGCTAACTTACTAAAATCATCCACATACTGGCCTACTGTGCGTCCTCCTTGGCGCAAGTTGCGAAACTCATGCTTCTTCATGGCCATAGCTCCTGCTGAAACATGGGCAGTACGGAAAGCCTGCTGAAACTGGTCCCATGTGACAGTGTTGATGAGGTAAGTGGCTGTGAAATTCTCCCACCATGATGATGCGGGTCCATCAAGTTGATGTGCGACAAAATGCACTCTCTCCGCATCTGTGCATCCTGTAGTGGTCAACTCCCTTCCAATACTGCGGAGCCAATCATCTGCAACTATCGGCTCGGTGCTACTGGAGAACATCGGTGGATTCAGCCTTAAGAAACGGGCTAAGTGATCAACAGGTGGTGGTGGTGGTGGTGGTGGGTTGTTGTTGTTGTTCCCCTGATTCTGCTTCTGGACTAGTATCTGCATCAATGCATTCTGCTGCTGGATCAACTGAGTGAGCTCCGGTGGGAAAGCAAATCCATTGTCGCGTCTCGGAGGCATCTGATGGGTTTAGAAAAGATGAGAAAATAGAAGGAGATCTAGAGGGAAAACACTACCCATATGCACATGAGACAAACACAAACAATACCACTTCAATCAATTTCAAACAAGGGAATACAACGGTCTAACTATCATTACAAAAGTGCTCGGACTATACTATATACATGGGGGAATACTACTACTGTTATGGTGGTTGACTAGAAAAATTGATCGGTGGAAGACTCCATGATATCTGCTCCAGCTTCATTAATAAAGTCATCATCGCTATCGTCGGGGTCCGAGTCGGTGTCATCGATGATGATGTAGTTCTCTGCACAAGTGGAATCGTCGTCTTCTCCTCCGGGCGCGGGGTCTCCCATGAATACTCCTAGCTTCTTCTTCAGATCGTCATTCTTCTCCACGAGTATCATCATTTCCTCCTCATATCCATCACGTGTAGACTTGAGTTCTTCCTCTAGCTCCGTGATCCTGGTCATTGCCTTCTTCAGATCTATCATGCCTGCGCACATCTGGTTCTCCTGCCGACGAATGTGTTGGTTTAACTCCTGCATGAAAGTTGCAATAGATATCTATCCTTCTTGGTGCTGATCATCTCCCATTGCTCATCTAGGTACCCACAAATCCGGTAGATAGTATCCTTGAGATGCTTGTGGTAAAATTCTCCAATGCGTCCCATGGTGGTGTGGGCTGCCATGCTCTTTCCTAAACTCCAGGTTGGTGCATCAAAGGAAAACTCTATGGGCTTAGTGACTGGCATGAACGTCCTTCCTGGAACTTGAACTTGAATCATCCAATGCTCCTCTTATGATAAAGTGGCGATGTAGGTCCCGGTGAAGCTTGGTATTCCGATGTTCAGGTATCTAGTAACTTCCTTCAAGTGGCGTCCAAAAGGTGTTTCTTCATCCGGTTGCGCGAACTTGTTCTTTGCATCTGCCATCCTAAAGAGTAGAAAAAGGGAGAGGAGTCAGAATGAGAAGAAAGTAGTGATCTAGGGCTTTAGCTTAGTGGTCGTGTCCTACAGTCAGCGTGTGCTCTGATACCATCTTGTAGCAACCAGACCTCAAACACTCTAATCTCTGTGCATCAGTGTCATCCCTGGATCGGTAATGCTGACATGCACAGTACTTGAAGGATTTATAACAGAGTAGCAATCACACACTTATTACATCAAATGTCTCAAAAGAGAACTTATTACAATAAGTATGGCTTAAGGCCATCTAAATACGATAACAGCGGAAGGCTTGGAAGATAAAGTGAGTCCATCAACTCCAACGGCATCACTGAGTGAAAGATCACGACCTATGGCACCTTACTCTCGTCTGGAAAGTCTGCAACATGAACGTTGCAACTCGAAATGGGTCAGCACATGGAATATGTTGGCAATGTAACACAAGAGAGTAATGAACAAAATAATGCTATCACTACATGCATATATGGCTGGTGGAAAGCTCTATGGTTACAGTTTTGCATAAAGCCAATTTTCCCCTACAACAAAGGAATAAATTTTATTTAACTATCATGGTGGTTGTTAAACATTGAGAAGGTTCACCCAACTCAATCCCAATTAAGCATCATCATTAAACCCAATCAAATTATATTAAGAGTGATGAGATCCACATGATAATCCAAGAACTAGATACTCAAAACGTCCATAACAGGGGACACGACTAACCATGATTAGTTTATACACTCTCTAGAGGTTTGCGCACTTCTCCCCACAAGACTCGAATACATCCATGGTCGGAGAAACGAGACACAGTCTTTCTAAAACAATAACTCTTTACTCTGGGTGGACAGTTACACCTACTTTCCCCTACATCTGCTAGCCCACCACTGAAAGACGTCTTGCAACTTACTCAACTATGCTAGAGCCCATAATAGCTTGTGGCTGCAAACGGAAGTTTCTAGCATGAATAATCTTATGATCCCTTTGAGCCTGGGTGGCGGTCCATGGGTGCCTCAATCCACCTAGATGTGCATTTAAGTAGCCACCTTAAGTTAACCATTAAATAACAATACTCACATATGTCATGGATACACTCACCCAATCCACGTCTACAAGCATAGCATAGAAATATAAGCAACGTAGAAGTAACTCCCAAAGGTTTGATAATAAACAGGACAATAGGTACTACCTCATCTACTTCCCAAAACCCACATGTTAATCAGATCATAACCATGCAATTATTTGAGGATTGATCTAAGGCAATAAAACTGGGTAGTAAAGAGGTATGATCAAAGTGTTACTTGCCTTGCCGATGATCCGTGAAACCTAGAGACTCGTATTAGCACGCTTTGCACTCCGGGTACTCTATCGCAAACAAACAAGCATACAATAAGCACTCTATTAGAAGAACGGATAAAACTCAAATAAGAGATCTAACCAGAAAGTTCAACTTAAGAACTCCGGTTTGCAAAAAGAATCAAATCAAACAAAGCAATGAAACTCAAATTGTGAAAGAAACAAGCTCCATTTACTAATCTAGACTTAAGTCAAATTTTACAGTAGCAAAAACTTGTTTAAGTTAGTTAAACAGAAAGAGGGCTTCGAGACGAAACTCTAGGCGCTTGAATCGCCTCATTTCGATAAATGAGCGAAAAGATAAACTAAAACAAAAATCAGGGCAGAAATCGCGATCGAAAATAATCACGGAAAATCCCTAGAAAAAGAAAAACTGACGAACGAACGTTCGCTGTCTGCGGCTAAACGGTGAAAATCGTTCGTTAAAACGAACGAACGAGCGGGCGTTCGCTAACTAACTAAACCAAAAAAATAAAACCGATTTAAATGAAAAAAGAAACTAGGGAAACCGAAAAAAACCGGCGGATCCGGATCGGATCGGATCGGCGGCTCCGGCGATGAGGCGGCGGCTCCGGCGAGGCGAGGCGGGGTGCTGCGGGTCGGCGGCGGCGGCAGTGTGCAGCGGCGGCGGCGGGGAAGTGCGACGGTGACAGCACATGCGGCGATGGCGGCGGGCTGCTGCTAATGCGGCTGCGGTGGCGGCGGGGTGGGTTGAGGCGACATTTAAAGGGAAGGGGGTGCTCGGGTTGGGCAGGGGGGCACTGGGGTAGCAGCGGTTTCCCGGACTCCGGTGGAGTCCGGCTCGGTCACGGCGTCGGGCGCGGGGAGGCGGTGGCGCAGCCGGGCCAGCTGGGCTTCGGCCCATTTTGGTCCGCAAAGATTTTTTTTTAAATAAGATTCCACCGAAAACAAATTCTAGAAAAATAAATAAAAATGTAAAAATGCCAAAACAAATTTTCACCATCTAAATAAAATATTTAGAACAAGATTAACATTTTGTTGGCCTAAAAATGCAATTTTGAAAACATGCAATTTTTCTAATTCAAATAAAATTGCGATAAAACTCCGAATAAAATACTTATTTGATTTTAATATCAAATCTCCAATATTTCTTTATTTTGGGAAAGTCATTTTATCCCTTCTCTTTTATTTTTATAAAATAAATATTCGAAGATAAAATAATTAAAATCAAATGATCCTCTTTTCAAAATTTGAGAAAACTCAAATATGAAAATTACGAAATCCCCAATCTCTCTGTGGGTCCTTGAGTTGCGTAGAATTTTCTAGGATCAAACCAAAATGCAATAAAATATGATATGCAATGATGATCTAATGTATAACATTCCAAATTGAAAATTTGGGATGTTACAGCCGTCGTGCTGACGGAACTCATCCTCGTCCTCAACTGGATCAAGAGCACGAGGGACGTCATTGAGCCGAACGTGTGCTAAACGTGGAGGTGTCGTACATTCAGTACTTGGTCGGTTGGATCGCGAAGAAGTTCGACTACATCAACCGTGTTACTAAACGCTTCCGCTTTCGGTCTATGAGGGTACGTGGACACACTCTCCCCTCTCGTTGCTATGCATCTCCTAGATAGATCTAGCGTGATTGTATGATTTTTTTTGAAATTACCGCGTTCCCCAACAGTGGTATCAGAGCCAGGTCTATGCATAGATGTTTTATGCACGAGTAGAACACGAAGAGTTGTGGGCGATAATAGTCATAGTGCTTACCACCAACGTCTTACTTTGATTTGGTGGTATTGTTGGATGAAGCGGCCCGGACCGACATTACATGACCGCGTTCATGAGACTGGTTCTACCGACATGCTTTTTCACATAGGTGGCTGGCGGGTGTCTGTTTCTCCAACTTTAGTTGAATTGAGTTTGACTACGGCCGGTCCTTTTTGAAGGTTAAAACAACACACTTGATGAAAAATCGTTGTGGTTTTGATGCGTAGGTAAGAATGGTTCTTGTTAGAAGCCCATAGCAGCCACGTAAAACTTGCAACAACAAAGTAGAGGACGTCTAACTTGTTTTTGCAGGGCTTGCTGTGATGTGATATGGTCAAGGCATGATGTGATATAAATTGTTGTATAAGATGATCACGTTTTGTAACAAAGTTATCGGCAACTGGCAGGAGTCATATGGTTGTCACTTTATTGTATGCAATGCAATCTACCATGTAATTGTTTTAATTTATCACTAAGCGATAGCGATATTCGTAGAAGCAATAGCTGGCGAGACGACAAAGATGCTACGATGGAGATCAAGGTGTCGCGCCGGTGACGATGGAGATCATGACGATGCTTCGGTGATGGAGATCATGAGCACAAGATGATGATGGCCATATCATGTCACATACTTTGATTGCATGTGATGTTTATCTTTTATGCATCTTATTTTGCTTAGTACGGCGGTAGCATTATAAGATGATCCCTTACTAAATTTGAAGGTATAAGTGTTCTCCCTGAGTATGCACCGTTGCTACAGTTCGTCGTGCCGAGATACCACGTGTTGATCGGGTGTGATAAGCTCCACGTTCACATATAATGGGTGCAAGCCAGTTTTGTACATGCAGATACTCGGGTTAAACTTGATGAGCCTAGCATATGCAGATATGGCCTTGGAACACTGAGACCGAAAGGTCGAACATGAATCATATAGTACATATGATCAACATAGTGATGTTCACCATTGAAAACTACTCCATCTCACGTGATGATCGGACATGGTTTAGTTGATTTGGATCACGTGATCATTTAGATGACTAGAGGAATGTCTATCTAAGTGGGAGTTCTTAAGTAATATGATTAATTGAACTTTAATTTATCATGAACTTAGTCCTGGTAGTTATTTTGCATATCTATGTTATTGTAGATCAATGGCCCGTGCTACCGTTCCTTTGAATTTTAATGTGTTCCTAGAGAAAGCTAAGTTTACAGATGATGGTAGCAATTACACGGACTGGGTCCGTAACTTGAGGATTATCCTCATTGCTGCACAGAAGAATTACGTCCAGGAAGCACCGCTAGGTGCTAGACCTGCTGCAGACACTACTGATAACGTTAAGAACATTTGGCAGAGCAAAACTGATGACTACTCGATAGTTCAGTGTGCCATGCTTTACGGCTTAGAATCGGTACTTCAAAGACGTTTTGAACATCATGGAGCATATGAGATGTTCCAAGAGTTGAACTTAATATTTCAAGCAAATGCCTGAATTGAGAGATATGAAGTCTCCAACAAGTTCTACAACTGCAAAATGGAGGAGAATAGTTCTGTTAGTGAACACATACTCAGAATGTCTGGGTACCATAACCACTTGACTTAACTGGGAGTTAATCTTCCTGATGATAGTGTCATTGACAGAGTTCTTCAATCACTGCCACCAAGCTATAAAGGCTTCATGATGAACTATAATATGCAAGGGATGAACAAGACAATTCCCGAGCTCTTCGCAATGCTAAAGGCTGTGGAGGTAGAAATCAAAAAGGAGCATTAAGTGTTGATGGTCAATAAGACCACTAGTTTAAAGAAAAAAGGCAAAGGAAAGAAGGGCAACTTCAAGAAGAACAGCAAGAAAGTTGCTGCTCAAGAGAAGAAACCCAAGTTTGTACCTAAGCCTGAAACTGAGTGCTTCTACTGCAAAGGGACTAGTCACTGGAAGCGGAACTGCCCCAAGTATTTGGCGGATAAGAAGGATGGCAGAGTGAAAGGTATATTTGATATACATGTTATTGATGTGTAACTTACCAATGCTCCTAGTAGCGCATGGGTATTTGATACTGGTTTTGTTGCTCATATTTGCAACTCGAAACAGGGGCTAAGGATTAAATGAAGATTGGCTAAGGACGAGGTGACGATGCGCGTGGGAAATGGTTCCAAGGTCGATGTGATCGCCGTCGGCACGCTACCTCTACATCTACCTTCCGGATTAGTTTTAGACGTAAATAATTGTTATTTGGTGCCAGCGTTGAGCATGAACATTATATCTGGATCTTGTTTGATGTGAGAAGGTTATTCATTTAAATCGGAGAATAATGGTTGTTCTATTTATATGAGTAATATCTTTTATGGTCATGCACCCTTGCTGAGTGGTCTATTTTTGTTGAATCTCGATCGTGATGATACACATGTTCATAATATTGAAGCCAAAAGATGCAAAGTTGATAATGATAGTGTAACTTATTTGTGGCACTGCCGTTTAGGTCATATCGGTGTAAAGCGCATGAAGAAACTCCATGTTGATGGGCTTTTGGAATCACTTGGTGCTTGCGAACTGTGCCTCATGGGCAAGATGACTAAAACTCCGTTCTCTGGAACAATGGAACGAGTTACTGACTTATTAGAAATAATACATACCGATGTATGCGGTCCAGTGAGTGTTGAGGCTCGTGATGGGTATCGTTATTTACTTACCTTCACAGATGATTTGAGCAGATATGATTATATCAACTTAATGAAGCATAAGTCCGAAACATTTGAAAAGTTCAAAGAATTTCAGAGTGAAGTGGAAAATCATCATAAAAAGAAGATAAAGTTTCTACGATCTGATCGTGGAGGAGAATATTTGAGTTACGAGTTTGGTCTTCATTTGAAACAATGTGGAATAGTTTCGTAACTCACGCCACCTGGAACACCACGGCGTAATGGTGTGTTCGAACGCCGTAACCATACTTTATTGGATATGGTGCGATCTATGATGTCTCTTACTGATTTACCGCTATCGTTTTAGGGTTATGCTTTAGAGACTGTTGCATTCACTTTAAATAGGGAACCATCAAAATCTGTTGAGACGACGCCTTATGAACTGTGGTTTGGCAAGAAACCAAAGTTGTCATTTCTTAAAGTTTGGGGCTGCGATGCTTATGTGAAAAATCTTCAACCTGATAGGCTTGAGCCCAAATTAGAGAAGTGCGTCTTCATAGGATACCCAAAGAAAACTATTGGGTACACCTTCTAACACAGATCCGAAGGCAAGATATTCGTTGCTAAAAATGGATCCTTTCTAGAGAAGGGGTTTCTCTCGAAAGAAGTGAGTGGGAGGAAAGTAGAACTTGATGAGGTAATTGTACCTTCTCCCAAATTGGAAAGTAGTTCATCACAGTAATCAGTTCCAGTGATTCCTACACCAATTAGTGAGGAAGCTAATGATGATGATCATGAAACTTCAGATCAAGTTACTACAGAACCTCGTAGGTCTTCCAGAGTACGGTCCACACCAGAGTAGTATGGTAATCCTGTTCTGGAAGTCATGTTACTAGACCATGGTGAACCTACGAACTATGAGGAAGCGATGATGAGCCCAGATTCCGTGAAATGGCTTGAAGCCATGAAATCTAAGATGAGATCCATGTATGAGAACAAAGTGTGGACTTTCGTAGATTTGCCCGATGATCGGCAAGCCATACAAAATAAATGGATCTTCAAGAAGAAGACGACGCTGACGGTAATGTTACTGTCTACAAAGCTCGACTTGTTGCGAAAGGTTTTAGACAAGTTCAAGGAGTTGACTATGATGAGACTTTCTCACCCGTAGCGATGCTTAAATCTGTCTGAATCATGTTAGCAATTGCCGCATTTTATGATTATGAAATTTGGTAGATGGATGTCAAACTGCATTCCTGAATGGATTTCTGGAAGAAGAGTTGTATATGATGCAATCAGAAGGTTTTGTCGATCCAAAGGGTGCTAACAAAGTGTGCAAGCTCCAGCAATCCATTTATGGACTGGTGCAAGCCTCTCAGAGTTGGAATAAACGCTTTGATAGTGTGATCAAAGCATATGGTTTTATACAGACTTTTGGAGAAGCCTGTATTTACAAGAAAGTGAGTGGGAGCTCTGTAGCATTTCTAATATTATATGTGGATGACATATTGCTGACTGGAAATGATATAAAATTTCTGGATAGCATAAAGGGATACTTGAATAAAAGTTTTTCAATGAAAGATCTCGGTGAAGCTGCTTACATATTGGGCATCAAGATCTGTAGAGATAGATCACGACGCTTAATTGGACTTCCACAAAGCACATGCCTTGATAATGTTTTGAAAAAGTTCAAAATGGATCAATCAAAGAAAGGGTTCTTGCCTGTGTTACAAGGTGTGAAGTTGAGTCGGACTCAATGCCCAACCACTTCAGAAGATAGAGAGAAAATGAAAGTTATTCCCTATGCTTCAGCCATAGGTTCTATCATGTATGCAATGCTGTGTACCAGACCTGATGTGTGCCTTGCTATAAGCATAGCAGGGAGGTACCAAAGTAATCCCGGAGTGGAGCACTGGACAGCGGTCAAGAACATCCTGAAATACCTGAAAAGGACTAAGGATATGTTTCTCGTTTATGGAGGTGACAAAGAGCTCGTCGTAAACGGTTACGTCGATGCAAGATTTGACACTGATCCGGACGACTCTAAGTCGCAGTCCGGATACGTATTTTTCTTGAATGGTGGAATTGTCAGTTGGTGCAGTTCCAAGCAAAGCGTCGTGGTGGGATCTACGTGTGAAGAGGAGTACATAGCTGCTTCGGAAGCGGCAAATGAAGGATTTGGATGAAGGAGTTCATATCCGATCTAGGTGTCATACCTAGTGCATCGGGTCCAATGGAAATCCTTTGTGACAATAATGGTGCGATTGCCTTGGCGAAGGAATCCAGATTTCACAAAAGAACCAAGCACATCAAGAGATGCTTCAATTCCATCCGTCATCAAGTGTCGGAGGGGACATAGAGATTTGCAAGATACATACATATCTGAATGTTGCAGACCCGTTGACTAAGCCTCTTCCACGAGCAAAATATGATCAGCACCAAAACTCCATGGGTGTTAGAATCATTACTTTGTAATCTAGATTATTGACTCTAGTGCAAGTGGGAGACTGAAGGAAATATGCCCTAGAGGCAATAATAAAGTTATTATTTATTTCCTTATTTCATGATAAATGTTTATTATTCATGCTAGAATTGTATTAACCGGAAACTTAGTACATGTGTGAATACATAGACAAAACATAGTGTCCCTAGTATGCCTCTACGTGACTAGCTTGTTAATCAAAGATGGTTATGTTTCCTAACCATAGACATGTGTTGTCATTTGATAAACAGGATCACATCATTAGGAGAATGATGTGATGGACAAGACCCATCCGTTAGCTTAGCATTATGATCGTTACAGTTTCATTGCTACTGCTTTCTTCATGAATTATACATGTTCCTCAGACTATGAGATTATGCAACTCCCGAATACCAGAGGAACACCTTGTGTGCTACTAAACGTCACAACGCAAATGGGTAATTATAAAGATGCTCTACAGGTGTCTCCGAAGGTGTTTGTTGGGTTGGCATAGATCGATATTAGGATTTTTCACTCCGTGCTTCAGAGAGGTATCTTTGGGCCCTCTCAGTAATGCTCATCACTATAAGCCTTGCAAGCAATGTGACTAATGAGTTAGTTGCGGGATGAAGTATTACGGAACGAGTAAAGAGACTTGCCGGTAACGAGATTGAAATAGGTATGATGATACCGGTGATCGAATCTCGGGCAAGTAACATACCAATGACAAAGGGAACAACGTATGTTGTTATGCGGTTTAACCGACCAGAGATGTTTCATGGTCATGTCTACATAGTTCTCGAACCCATAGGGTCCGCACGCTTAATGTTTGATGACGATTTGTATTATGAGTTATGTGTTTTTGATGACCGAAGTTTGTTCGGAGTCCCGGATGAGATCACGGACATGACGAGGAGTCTTGAAATGGTCAAGACATAAAGATTGATATATTGGAAGGTTATATTCGGACACTGGAATGGTTCCGAAGTGTTTTGGGTATTTTCCGGAGTACCGGGAGGTTACCGGACCCTCCCCCCCCCCCCCCCCCCCGAGAAGTAATGGGCCTTATTGGGCCATATGGAAAGGAGGGGGCAGGCCAAGGGGAGGTGGCGCGTGCCCCCCATGGGTCCGAATTGGACTAGGGGAAGGGGGCGGTGCCCCCCTTGCCCTTTCCTACTCCCTCTCTCTTTCCCTCTTTCCTTCTGCCCTACTCCAAAAAGGAAAAGGATTCCTACTAGGACTTGGAAGTCCTAGTAGGACTCCATACTCTTGGCGCGCCCCCTAGGGCCGGCCGCCTCCTCCTCCCTCCTTTATATACGGGGGCAGGGGCACCCTAGAATAGACCAAGTCTTCTCTTAGCCATGTGCGGTGCCACCCTCCACAGTTACACACCTCGATCATATCGCCGTAGTGCTTAGGTGAAGCCCTATGCTAGTAGCATCATCATCACCATCGCCATGCCATCGTGCTGACGAAACTCACCCTCGTCCTCAACTGGATTAAGATCACGAGGGACGTCATCGAGCTGAACGTGTGCTGAACGCGGAGGTGCCGTACGTTCGGTACTTGGATTGGTTGGATCGCGAAGAAGTTCGACTACATCAACCCCGTTACTAAACGCTTCCGCTTTCGGTCTACGAGGGTACATGGACACACTCTCCCCTCTCGTTGCTATGCATCTCCTAGATAGATCTTGCGTGATCATAGGATTTTTTTGAAATTACCGCGTCCCCAACAAATGGTGCAGACTGCTAGATGACCATGTCACCGGGTTGTGTGCCAATTAATGGCAGTCGACCAATGTCGCCTGCCCAGGGCCACTTTCATCATGTTTTCTATCATATTTTGTCGATGAAGGCCATCGCCATGGTCGAATAGCTCACAACCTTCACTTCCAACACCACTACCCATGGCCATTTTCTCCCTCCCAGTTACCATGCCACTTCCCCTGCAACCGGACTAGGGGCACTCTCGGAGGAGGAGGAAGGAATGGTGGACGAAGAGCAAGCAGAGGAGGTCACTCTCATTGCCAAGGAGGAGGAGAAGAATCTCTATTATGCACTAGAGGTTGCATAGGAGAATCCTGCCCTCGATGGGTGCGCAGATTAGAATCACAAAACACACTCCATTGAGTGGGATATCCAGCATGGCCTCTGATACGTATCCAATGTGTCTATAATTTTTTATTGTTCCATGCTATTATATTATCAATCTTGGATGTTTTATATGCAATTATATATCATTTTTTAGGACTAACCTATTAACCAAGTCCCTAGTGCCAGTTGCTATTTTTTTCTTGTTTTTGGCTTTTCAAGAAATTAGTACAAAACGGAGTCCAAACGCTACAAAACTTTTTGACAATTTTTCTGGACCAAGAGAGACCGTAGAAGGTTCGGGAGAAGACCAGAGGATCCACGAGGGAGCGACAAGCTCACCAGGCGCGCCCTGGGGGCACCCCCAGGCTTGTGGGCTCCTCGAGGAACATCTTGACCTAATTCCACCTCTATAAATTCTCAAGTATTCCCAATACATTAGGGAGCCACCCGAAACACTTTTTCCGCTGCCGGAAGTTTATGTTCTTCCGTGATCCCACCTGGAGGCCTTCTTCGGTACTCTGCCGGAGGGGGAATCGATCATGGAGGGCTTCTACATCATCCTTGCCGCCCTTCCAATGATGCATGAGTAGTTCACCACAGACCTACAGGTCCATAGCTAGTAGTTAGATGGCTTCTTCTCACTCTTTGATCTTCAATACCATGTTCTCCTCGTTCTTCTTGGAGTTCTATCCGATGTAATCTTCTTTTGCGGTGTGTTTGTTTGGATCTGATGAATTATGGATTTTTGACCAGATTATTCATGAATATTAATTGAGTCTTCTCTGAATTCTTTTATGCATGATTGTTATAGATTTATATTTTTCTCTGGTCTATCCATTTGGTTTGGCGAACTAGATCGATTTATCTTGCAATGGTAGAGGTGATTTGTGATGGGTTCAATCTTGCGGTGTTCAATCCCAATGACAGAAAGGGACATGACACATATTTGTATTGTTGCCGTTAAGGATAGAAAGATGGGGTTTATTCATGTTGCTTAGATTTACTTTGTCTACATCATGTCATCTTGCTTAAGACGCCACTCTGTTTTTATTATGCATGTTGGGTAGCGGTCGATGGGTGAAGCAATACTAGTAGATGTAGGAGTCGGTCTACTTGTCTCGGACGTGATGCCTATATACATGATCATTGCCTTGAATATCGTCATAACTATGCACTTTTCTATCAATTGCCCAATAGTAATGTGTTTACCCACCGTATGCTTTGTGTTTGAGAGAGAAGCCTCTAGTGAAAACTATGGCCCCCAGGTCTACTTTTGACATATATAAAATCCAAAAATACCTTGTTGCAATTTTATTTTCTTTATTTTATTTTGAAATTTATTTTATCTATATATCATTATGAGATCTGATCCTTACAAATAACCGCCAAGGAGATTGACAACCCTTTTGATCGCGTTAGGTGCAAGTATTTGTGTTCGAGTGTGCAGGTGCTGCTAACGAGGTTTTGTGTGGTTCTCCTACTGGATTGATAACCTTGCTTCTTAACTGAGGGAAATACTTATCTCTACTATACTGCATCACCTTCTCCTCTTCGAGAAAATCCCAAAGCAGCTGACAAGTAGCAGCCTCACGTACTGCATTCATCGTCATCTAGATGAGGAGGAGCTGGTGTTCCTTCCAAGACATAAAAAGTCATCAGTTTAATAAAAAAAAGTATCGCTAATTGAGTTTTCTATCCCTATGTGCCCACTTTGTAATGTAATATTATCTCGATTTTGTACTTCACTCCGTTAAATTAAATGTGTTAATTTTTTTAATTGACGCAACAATAAAAAACATATAAGTTCACCTGTGTCTCTCACGAGGCCAAGGGAGACTAGGGTTTCTTGCCTCCTACCGGCGGCGCCGCAACTCTACCTCGTCCTCTATGGCCTTAGGCCATGAAGGCGCGATGGATCTTGGTCCTTGCTGGCGGGAGGACTCCTTTATTTTTAGATCTCCTTTGTGTCCGTTTAGGGGGGGTGTCCTGTTTAGGAAGACGAGGTGGCGGCGACACTCTGAAGATGGAAAAAAGTTCTCCCTGCCTAGGCCTGTCCCGGCGGTGTGACTAGCGTCGTCGAAGGGCATGTGGAGGTGTGTTTCTGTGAATCTCATAGGATTCGGTCGGTGGTTGTCTTTGGTGGATCCACTCGGAGATCTTCCTTCGTCTATATTCGTGTGTCTTCAGGTTTGATATTTCTGATCTACGCTTATCTTCATCTACGGTGGTTGCTGTTCTGGTGCGCTGGTGCTATGTAGACTTAGCACAACGACTTCCCAATTGACTACTACAACAAGTTATGCTCGGCTTCAGCGACGGAGGGGTGATGACAGCAGCGCGCCTTCGGCTCGTTTCAGTGCTTGTTGTCGTCGCTAGGTTGTTTACGGATCTGGATGTAATTTTTAATATTTCTGGTGTTCGTTGTACTGCCATGATTAATAATGAATAGATTGAAAGTTTTCTGGAAAAATGTATATATGTAAAAAGATATAGATGCCACATATGGCAACTTTGTGTATGCGAACAATTGCAGCCGTCTATATTTCGTGTTCCACGTGTGATACCGTGACTGCAGACATGAAGACTTCTAGAGTTGCTCTGAAGACAATGCATTAGGAGTGGTTTAGTAAGCTTCTAGCATACTTCACGCAGCCGCCTCCTCCCTAAAAAATTAGGGTTCCTCCGCCTCCCACCGACGCCGCCGCCGATCCACCTCGTCTTCGGTGGCCTTAGGGCCATGGGGGCGCGGTGGATCCCGGCCTTTGCCGGTGGGAGGGCTTCGTATTTAGTTGTGTTTTCGAGTTTTTTTAGGGTTTGTGTCCTGCTCAGCAAGACGAGGCGGCGACGACGGCTCCCTGAAGATGGAAGGTGCATCTAGCATCGTCGGTGGACGTGTATCTCCGGTGGATCTGCTTTTGGTGGATTTGCTCGGATCTGTTCGTTGCGTCTACGTTTTTGTGTCTTCGGGTTGGATCCTTCCGATCTACGTTCTCCATCGACAGCGATTGTTGTTCTGGTGCAGTGGTCTTACGGGGCCTTAGCACGACGACTTTTCGACTGTCTACTACAACAAGTTTTGACCGGCTCGAGTGAAGGAGGGGGTGATGATGGCGGCACGATTCGGCTCACTTTAGTGCTTGTAGTCGTCGCTAGGTGGTCTATGAATCTGGATGTAATTTTTATAATTTCTAGTGTTCGTTGTGCTAACATGATTAAAGATGAATGAGATAGGAGTGCTCTTCAGGATCATTATGGCAGTCTCAGTTGCCGCGGTTGACTTGTCCTGCTGCAGCATCGCAGGGTTTGGTCCAGTTCCAGTCCCACTCCCACCCAAGAAAAAGGTTCCCCTCGTGCACGACGACGACGAGGACAGGATCACGATTCAAACGACGACGACTGGATCGCGATTCTCGGTGCTGAGAGAGAGAGAGGCTCGTCTCGTGGTCGTGCAGGGACGGCAGATGCTATGGTCGCGCTCGTACGAGATGCCATTAACTCGCCGGATCTGGGTCACGTGCTGCCTGATTTGATTATGCGTTTCTCATGGCCCCGGCCCGTGGCGTCTGTGTTCTGTTGGCCTTCTCTTTGGCAGGGGCGTTGGTGACCGGCGTTTGGCCGGCGTGCGCGGTGGGCTCGTTCGGGTGGGAGCTCCAAGTGTCGTGTCCCCCGTTCGCTTGCCCTTCCTGTTCCCCAGTGAAGTGATCGATGATGCAGCGCGAACGAGCCGACGGCACGAGGAACAATGTCTTTCTGTGCAGAACACTCTGAATCTAACCATGTTTCGTCTTCAGTGGCAACCATGAAGCATCACTTGTCTGCTCGGTAAATCCGGAGTTTAACGACAGAACACTGTTTAGGAGTAACCGTTGCTTGCGCTGGAATCGGATCCACGATTACGCCCTTGGGACACCATACGTCTACCAAAAGATCCTGTCAACCGTTGCTAATTCCGCAATTCCTATTCCGTAGATTTTTTAGGGTGTGTTTGGTAGCATTCCCAACTTAGCATGGTCGTTCTTCTCTGATACATGCCGAGTGTAGACATGGTAAGTACATGCATTTGCTGTTGTTTGATAGCGGTGTATGTGTTGAGACATGCTAAGCTGAGACTCTGTTTGGCAGCTTGCATCTGTTTAGACATGTCGGCCAGTACTGTAGCAACCGGTATTTTCAAATAAATGAAAAACATTTCAAAAATGTAAAAAAAATGAAATATGAAAAGATAACATTTTTTGAAAATTAAAACTTCCTTCAAATTCTGATGTTTTTTTGAAAATTTAAACAAATTTTGAAAGTTTGATCTTTTCTAAAATAAGAAAAAATGAAAATCTGAATTTTTGAAAAATCAATCTTTTAAAAAATCCAAACCTTTTGTGAAAAGACAATTTAATGAAAAAAGAAACATATTTTGAATATTTAAACCTACATTTGAAATTCTGACTTTTTTTAATTATGATTTTTTTTAAATGTACATTGTTTGAAATTTGAAAATATGGATTTTCTAAATAAAAAATTGAAGAGAATATAAAAATCTAGATAAATTTTGGTATTCTGAACATCTTAAAATTTAATTTATTTAGAAATTCTAAGCATTTTTTGAAACACATTGTCGCTCGTTTCGCTCATGCATGCTGACTAGCGAACGGCTGTTGGGGTGTTGTCTCTTCGTGCACGCTAAGACTGTATTTGGGCTGAACTCGTGCATGCCGAGGAGGCCCTGTGCAGGCTACCAAACACCCAAAAATGTATCGAGAAAGAAACTTTTGAGCTCATGCACCCTTCATACAACCTATCAAACACACCCTTAGGGGTCTTCGTTAACGGAAGATGGCTGATGGCTCTCACATCACCGGTCCACATGGGTTTTTTTAGTTTGCTTTTTCTTTTTCACCATTTCTTTTCTGTTTTATTTTCTCTTTTCACATAGTTTTATTTATTATTTTTAATTTTAAATAGTTTTTAACAATACGTGAACATTTTAAAATTCTACAACTTTATAAAAATTTGTGAACTTTTTTCAAATTAGAAGACATTATCCCAAATTTATCTGAGAATTTCTAATTCGCATTTTTTAACTTTAGTGAGATTCCTTCAAATTCCTTAACTTTTCTCAAATTTGTGATTTTTTTAAATAAGTGAAATTTTCTCAAAATTCAAAAAGTTTTTTAATATTCATGAACTTTTCTAAAATATGAAATGTTTCCCCATATTTTGTGAACTTGTTAAAATTTCACAAATTTTTTCCATTTCATGAACTTTTCTCAAATTTGTGTACTATTTTCAAATTGTGAAATTTTTCATACTCATAAACTTTCACTGACCTTTTAAAATTTATTGAACTTTCTAAATGCACAAACTTTTTCAAATTTATGATTATTTTCTATATTTCTATTTTTTTAAAGTCAACACCAATTCTTTTTTGAGATAAAAAAGTCAACATCAACTAGTCAAAATCGATAGAACGAGCGAGGGGGAACAACAACCGAGCTAGCCCACACATCATGTTTCGGTGGGCCGACCCATGCGAGAGAAGCAAGTGAGTGCAACTCGCTAGCCAGCGCCCTAAGCACTGACTAGGAGCTCTATTCTAATCCATCAGAACTCTAGTACCCTGGGAGTCCCTAATCGGCGCCTTAAGCGCCCTACAAGCAAACTCGTTCATGTGCTGCTTTCGCGGGCCCGATCAGCTCCTTTCTGATGATCCATTGACCAGCTGAACAGTTGAGGTTTTCAAAAATAGTTCATGAAAATTAAGAAAAAACACGAATTTGAAAGAAGTTCAGAAATTCAAGAAGTTTGCGAATCTGAAAAAAGTTCACCGACTATGAAAAAAAGTTTACATATCTGAAAAATGTTCATGAATCTTTAAAAAGTGCATCGGATTTGGAAAAAAATTCATTGGATTTGACAAAATGTTCGTCGAATTGGAAAAAGTTCATCGGGTTTGAGAAAAAGTTCACGATTTTTAAACACGATTCAAAAAAGTTAAAAAGTTCATTGATTTTTAGAAAAAGTTAACCAAGTTTGAAAAAAGTTCATTGAAACTTAAAAAAGTTCATAAATTTCTAAGCAACATCATTGATTTGGAAAAAGTTCACAAATTTAAGAAAAGAAAAAAGAAAAGTCAAAAAACATGAAAAACGCGGGGGGGGGGGGGGGGGGGGAGGGGGGGATTTCCTATAAGTAGACAAGCAAAACAAAGAATTAGGTACTGACAAGCGTCGAGGTGGCCTAGTGGTTAGTTTAGTTCACTCGGAAGGAAGAGATCGCGGGTTCTATCCCTGTTGATTGCACTCTTACATTCTTTCTTCTTCTCCGATTTTTACATTCTTTCTTCTTTCTTCTCAGATTTGTTTCACTTCTTATTCATTTTTCTTTTGTTTAATTTTTTTCTTCTCTGTGTTTTTCATTGTTTTCCTTTTTCTTCTCCATTTTTTATATGGTTTTCTTTTTTTCTTCTCCTTTTTATGTTTGATTTTCTTTTTCATTTTTCTTTTATGTTTTCTAATGTTTGTTTTCATTTTCACTCTAGATTTTCGTACATGTCAAAAAAAATTAACAAGTGATCAAATTTTCTTATACACGTTCAACATTGTCTTAATGCTTATTTAACATTTTTTTGTTCAACATTTTAATAGCTATGCAGCATTTTTCAAATACTTGTTCAGATTTTTAATACTTATTCAAAATTATTAAAATAATTGTTCACATTTTCAAATACTTGTTCAACATTTTTAATACCTATTCAACATTTTCAAATAGTGGTTCAAAAAAATTCATATACTCGTTCAACATTCTTTTATTACTAATCCAAGATTTTTCAAATACTTGTTCAACATTTGTAATACTTACTCAACATTTTCAAATACTTGTTCAACATTTTTCATATACTCGTAACATTTTTTAATACCTATTCAAGATTTTTTTCAAATGCGTTTTTGAAGAGTATTTTTTCTAAGGTATAAAGAAAAGTAAAAAAAGTAAAGGAGAACATGGGAACTAAAAAGGAAAAAAATAGGTTGTGGCTCCCGCTTGGCTGGGCCGGCCCGTCTGGAGCTCCCCCGGCGCGAGCGCATCCCCCCCTCTCGCTTAAAGCGAAACATAGCGAAATCACTAATTAAGAAGTACTCTTTCAAAGATCACTCCCACTTTCCCATATTGCAATGCGCCACTTGTCGCATCGTGGAAGTTTTCCCCTTTTCGTAAATCAGTTCATTCAAAATGTTTTATCTCTTAAACCGTGCGTCCAAATCTTGAACGGTTTTTACTGTTGAACTTCTCGTGTCGAGATCTTCAAAACTAGATCTCATGTTGATAGGTTTTAACGATTATTTTTTTCACAAAAAAGGGGCAAAAAACCTTAACTGGGAGAACATTTTTTCCCTTTTTGAAGCTGTTTTCGAGAGGCGGCCGTGCCTCTGCAGAAGCAAATTCGTGTCTCTCGTGAAAGCAAAACCGCGCCTCTCGCGGAAGAAGATTAAAATGAAACGTGTTTTTTTCGTTTTCGAGACACACGGACGTGCTTCTCGCGGAAGCAAAATCGTGCCTCTCGCGGAAGCAATCCCGTGCCTCTCATGGAAGGAAAAAAAAAGTGAAAACACTGTTTTTCCCGAGAGGTACAGCCGTGCCTCTCGCGGAAGCAACACTCAAGAAAGGAAAAAAAAAGAGAAAACACATTTTCTCGAATCCAAGAGGCACGGTCGTGCCTCTCACGGAAGCAAAACTGTGCCTCTCACAGAAGAAGAAAAAGAGAAAACATTTTTTTTCGTTTGCAAGAGGCACGGCCGTGCCTCTCGCGGAAGCAAAACTATATCTTCTGCGGAAGGAAAACATGAAAGAAAATGCATTTTTTTCATGCAAAAAGAAATTCAATTTTTTTAAAGCTAAGAAATACCGATGGAAACCCGAAAACCCCCCCAAAAAAATCATCTAAACGCGTGCAAAAAAAATTAAAAAACAAATCTAGAGGGAGCATCCACACCGCGACATGTGGCAACGGCTAAGAGCGCACCACTTGGCGCCCTTTCAGCCCGCCACAAGTGATCGTTAGGAGGCTCCCGAAGAAGCGATCGTCAAGTAGTTGCTCTCAAGAGGCGTCCTGCTTGAAACGCCAGATAGGGTTTGCGTAGTACCCTGGGCCAAGAAAAGCATAGTAAGCTTTAGTCCACATGGATCTGGCACAACCGCTAGATGGCACAAAGCCCAAAAAAGCTCGCTTGCGAAGAAAACAAATAAGACCACTTTGGTAATGAACAATTATAAGCCCAGCATCTCTTATGAATTATCCATGCTAAAACCTATATATGGGCAGTGTCGACCTACCTTTTAACCGTAGTAGCCCTGAATTTCATGTTCCCATCAAATGGGAACTCCTATTCGACGACCTGCACGATGCAAAGTCGACAAAATGCGTAGGTGTGGACCGGTCCATACCAAGATAGCGAGGACTACCACGGTGTGGCACGTATAACATTGTTCACTTTTTCTGTCAGTTTCTTCGGCAGTCTATTTTTTTGGTTGTTTTTATTAAAAAATCAAAAAATTAATACATATTCAACCTATTAAAAATTTCCAAGAATTCTAAAAATGTTCTCAAAGTACAAAAAAAATTAAGAGAATTCCAAAACTGATCATGATTTGAAAAATTGTTTGCAAATTCAAAAAAATCATTGATACAAAATTATTCATTAATTGTCTTAAAATATCACACATAGAAAAAATATTCATGAATTAACTAACGTTCATGATTTAAAAAATTCTACATAAATTTGAATGTTTTGAACTTAAAAACAATGTTCGCACATTAAAGAATTGTTAAAAAAATAAAAACTCTTCAGAAAGTGAAATGGGGGGCATAAAAATAATAAGTCAAAAGTTGTTAATTCAAAAATTGTTCAGGTACTTCAGCAAATGTTCGCTAATTCAAAAAATAATCGCAAGTTTGAAAAAAATGAATTTCATGAAATGCTCCTGGATTTTAGAAAGTCTTCTGAATTTCAAAAAATGTCATGATAATTAAAAAAATCTGATTTTTTTAAAAATAAAAATTTGCAACTTTTACTGAATTTATAAAAAATAGGAATTTCAATTGTTATAGATTTGAAAATAAAATCAAAATTTTGAAAAACTACTTCTGGCTTTCAAAAGTGTTCTTGAATTTGAGAAAAATCTCTAACTTCCAAAATGTTCACAAATTTGTAAAAATTTTGCAAATTGAAAAGGTTAATTCACAAAATTTGGAAATAAAAAGGAAGGATGAAATTAAATAAGAAACAAAAGAGGTGGAGGAAACCAAAAGGAAAACATGTAAAAGAAATAAAAGTTCCCAAAACTGGTGGGACAAATAAATAAAAAACGTAGAAGAGACGACGAGCTGGACCATTACCATGGGCAGGGGTGTGTATTTGGTCGTTATCTCGCAAACGCACAGGGAATAGGATCCACCCCATCATCAAACAGCCGAGGAACTAAGAAAAGCACGAAATTATGGGCCCATTTGGTTAGATGCCTGGAGGCCGTGCCTGGAAAATTGGCTGCGAGGGATAGATCTCCCTTACTGCGATGTATCCTCGTCTCGTCTTTCAACTTCAAAAAAACTATACATAAGCTTCTAAATTTGTGCGTGCTTGCCTTAGTGGAGTGGGGCAACCCATTAGAGTGGTTTGGAGAAGATTCTATAAACCGGTAGACCTGTACGAACCAATTTAGAAGCTTCTGTATAGTTTTTTTTAAATTTATTTTCCCTTTATTTTTATCGCTTTTCTTTCGAGGGTTTTGCTGTGTGTTTTCTTTGTTGTTTTTTATCAGTTTTATTTGAATTTTCTTTTGGTATTTTGGTATTTTGTTTCAAATAGTTTGTCAATTTTTTTTATGTTGAACATTTTTTAGATACACGTTAAACATTTGTTGGATTACACGTTGAACATTTTTTAATACACGGTGAACTTTTGTTACATGTGTGTAGTGCACGTTGTAACATTTCCATGGTGAAAATTTGATTAACACACATTGACTTTTTTTTCATAAATGCCATGAACATTTGTTTATGAACATGCAAAAATTGTTAAGTGTTAGATTTTTTTTAAACATCAGTGACTTTTTTTAAAATGCTATGAACCTTTTTCAATGTACATGGGCATTAAGGGCCACAAACATATTTTTGGAACATGTGGACATTTTTAGAATGTCACATTCATATTTTGAATTGTATGGACATTTCCTAAAAAAATCGTGAAAAAATTGAGTCGGATTATCATTAGGCTATTGATGTGCGTTAAACATCTTAAATAATTTTATTATAGTTAGGCTGCTGATGTAGCACCTCCAGATGCAAGTAAGAGGGGCGCATGGGCCAGGCTAAGTACCCTATGTGGGTTAGGCAAAAGAAAATCAATTTGGCTGAACCTAATCACACTACTACGATGACCGGGCCGGATAGGCATTTTATTTTCCAGGACACCAAACAAACGAGTTAGGGTTTCTCCGAGCCACCATCTTGGCATTGACGGGTGGGGGGCTCCAATCTTTAGGAGTTTCATGTTCATTGTCAGCATCAAGTGGTGGTTATGGAGTTTTTGTGAATAAAGTTACTCTAGTCTCTTCTTTGGCGGTGCCATGAAGGTGAGAAGTTTTTGTCCTCACATATCCTATTATTTGGATATGGTGAGTTTATGTTATTCTGTTGTGTATTTTTTGTTGATCGATTCTTTGTGGAGTTAAAATCTTTCCACGACATTATGGTGAAGATTGATTCTACGACCTGCACTTTTAGGGTTTCATCCCCTGCCCAACTATGTTCATCACTCAAGGCTTCTCATCTTTTTGGTTTTGCGGCCCAAGAGGATTTCAGGAACAATTATTAGTAATCATGTTCCTACGGGTGAACAAGTGGCAGTATCGCTACTCACTGTTGGAAAAGGCAGTGCCTAGGAGGCGCTTAGGCACGCCTAGGCACTAGGCAATGGCCAAACGCATCGCCTAGGGCATAAATGGAGGTATAGGCAGGGCAAGCAAGGAATTGCCTACCCAAGCAAGAAATCATGCCACATACTACACTGATATGCCAAACGGGTTATATTCCAATGGATGTAGATGGTAATTAACTTATTTATATGCCCTTAACTAATATCAACACCCATATAATAATCACAAATGCACTACAAGTAAAAACTATATTACCGCCTAGGATGCGCTTAGGGCGCTTAAGGACCGCCTAGGCACTAGGCGATGGCCAACCGCCTCGCTTACGCCTACCACTTTTTCTAACCGACGCTACTACAGTCTAATTTGTTGTCCATTTATTGAAGTCTTGGGAGTTTTTCATCTTGTAAATATTGAAACCACGGAACATCTCCAAGAAACATTGTTGTAATCCTAGTCATAGTAGTTACTTCATTTTTTTCTTATCTTTGACCTAAAATATTGTACCTGTAATGGTTATGAGTATGAATAAAATTATAATTGTTAAGGAAATCAGTAACTGGTAGCTGTTTGGTCAGCTTGGGAGTAGCGATTAATCGGTGAATCATCCTATTAACTAGATTAATCGATCGGTCGTTAATCGGTAGATTAAATAGAAACCAACGAACATTTTCTAGTTTTTTTATGTATTATACCGTACTCTCATGCTCTCAACTATGTAATATACCAAAATAGTTTACTGTTTGATCAAATCCAAACTATTGAGGAGCGAGAGGAGGACGGTAGAGGTTACATGCCAATAATTTAGGTTTTGTTTGCACAGAAGTTAATAGGCCAGCAACGATTAATCGGCGTAACAACCGATTAATTGGTCTGACAGGCTAGTTAATCGGCCATTTAAACGACTTGACAAGTTAACGCGATGAATAGGTGTTATTCGAATCGGTCACCCAACGAGTAGCAATTAACTAATTAATCAGATAAATTCTTGAACAGTGAAAATTGTAGATGTTTCTAAAAAATGACATCAAGCAAATAAGTACCATCAAACTACAGGAGCCATCTAGGCCAGGTGTGCAATGGCATGGATGCCAACTAATCATCTTATATGTTTATCACATGTCTTTAATGTAAAGTAGTGAATGTTCTGGACTCTCAAAAATAGAGGTTGTGAATTTTATGTGCATCGGTACATGTTGGTATATATATCATTTTATTAGCAATTGATCTAGCTTTCTTGACTAAGAAGCATAACATATCGAACCGAAAGAACTAGAATATGCATCAACGACAATGATCGTTGTTGGTAAATTCAAACCAAAACTTACATAAAATACCCTTCTGTCTCCAAAAAGGAAAGCATTAAAGATCCCGAAAACCGCTATCTCAAAGTTTACATTTTGCATGTTGACATTCCTCCGAGCACGTAGCTAAGTAAAGAACAATGGACCATGCATGTACAAATTGCACTGATAATTCTCAATTACAGAGAGTATTGTAGCACTTTTCACAGTTGAGATGGTAAGTATGAAGTATCGATGTCCCAAAGGAGCTAAAAGGTAGGATTTGTATTCTCTCAGGTTCTATCAGTCAATAAGACAGTCTTTAGTACACTGAATGCCTGCTTTACCTAGATACAATAACTAAAGATACTTTGCCACTATAAAAGGGATAGTTTGCAAGATTATGAAGTATCACTCCATTCACAAATAAAACATGTTCTAACTATTTTGTTAACCAGATGTATATAGACACGTTTAAGTGTGTATGTCCACCCATTTCAGTTCATATGTAGTCCATATTGAGATATCCAAAACATCTTATATTTGTGAACGGAGTAGTACTGAATAAAAGTTCTTGTAATGCAAATTACAATAAAGTGAAAGATAGTGAGGGCACAGTAGTGGTGGTTGGTGTTGCATATCAAAGTGAGGTACCGTAGATTTGTTTAGCTAGCATCTTTTGCAATGTAAAGTTAAAAAAATCCCTCACAAAAAAGTTAAAATTATTTTCATCATGTATAATAGCCAGCATTGTGTTGCGTATCTATTCATAATGGCGCAGCAAAGCGGCCATCCACTTCTAGTGCAAATACTATACGAGAAAAGCAGCAAACGAACCCGCTTGAATCCCCTTGCCCCTCTAGCCACCTCGCACCACCCAATCCCCCTCGATCCATTGTAAGGATGAGCAAACGTAAGCTTGCATAACAGAATTGGCCTCTATTCAAACAATATGAATTTCATCGGTGGAAAAGCACATGCCTTAGATAGTATGACCATAAATTTATATTTTTATGAATTTGGGCTCATGCACAAGTCAAGCTGCAAAGATTGTATCATGGTTTTTGAGCACAAGAAAAATTGCAACAAATTAAATAGTTGTTCCCCCTGTAGCGCTTTGGAAGTCACTCTGGCTTGGCACTACTGGATACTTAACAGAAGTGCAACAAGTGGCCTAATCTTTAATTGTGCTAAGAACAAGCTGGTTGTTTAACTTATAAGGATCAAATCGCTCTCAAGGACACATGAGAGTTTTACCAAGTTATTTTCATCAAAGTTCATTGAATTAACGTTCATTGATTTGGTAATTTATTGTGCAGTGGACATATGATAATGTATTGTTCTTATGTGAACAAACAACATACTTGTGATAATATCCTCCGAGCAATCATCCGCAAATACAAAATAATAATCAGGATAGCATCTAACCATAGCCATAAACTTTGGGGTTCCAACAACCCCTCATGCAATAGTTCATAAACTTAGGGTTTGGTAATTTCTATCATTCCAACCACATGCCATGAACAAACTAATCGCACAATGCTCTCCTATATGCCCATGAAGGTGAAGTCATATGCAGTCGACGTCCGCACATCTCCACTAGAGAATTGCATCACATCATAATATCAAAACATTAAACTATCGTAACCTTCACAAGCTTACTAGCAATAAAGTTTATCCTATGTCCTGAAGAATGTAACGAAATACTCACAACATATCCTATAGATCATGATCAGTGAAGATGAAAGTATGTTAACAATTCGAACATACAAATCGTTCACCAATAAATTTTTTAAGCATCAACAACACAGGGTAATCAACACCAAAAATTGTAATCAACAAAGGATCTAAGGTAAAAATGCATAAATCAAAAAGCTAGGGTTGAGGGAGTTGATGGAGATGATGATCTCAATGATGATTGGAGTGTTGGTGATGACGATAACTTCGAATACCCCTTCCAGGAGCGATAAATCTTTGGCAGTTAAGCCTGCCACAGGGCAAAAAGTGTTCCACCTTTGTTTCACCCCCACAATCGACGATGGAAAAATCCCATAAAATCCGAGTAGGGTTTTGAAAGGAACAAAAATATAGGCCAAAAGGCGTCAGGAGACGGTTCATCTGGTTCCACTCGGGCACAACACATGGCAAGGGGGTAACCGCGTGGGCACCACAAGGCCCCCGGCTCCATCTGCCGGCTCTATGGGTCTTTTCTTCTGAAAGATTTTTTTGGAGCTTTTTGGATATTAATTGAGCTCCATAAAATTGCTTGCTTCACAACCTTTTTTTTGGCTCCTATTTTCCAGCGTTCCAGTAAATTCTCTCCTCGTGTGTTTCATGCAAATTATTGGGAAAAGGCATTAGAGATTGATATAATGTGCAAAATATCAATGATAAAGAGAAAATTGTAATAAAAAATAATGATGTAAAATGGATGTATCAGGCATCTCTAGCCGAAATCTTAAATTGGCATAACTCCTCAAATTGGCATCTTTTGAAGAGTTAAATGCACGTAACCAAAGCCTCAAACCTATAATCCACAAAAAAGAGGAATTAAGTCTCAAAAGATTCATTTTTGACTCAAAATTGAGAGAGCACACCACTTTTCAAAAACCAAGCTAGTTATTCTTATTGGGGAAAACAACAGAACTGGTGAGATGGTGGTCGATTGACCTTCCGCTGCTATAAATTCATATCCGCGCCTCCCCCAAACCCTATTTGTCCATCCCCGTAGCTCATTTCCCCAGGATTTCATAAGAATCTGGACTGAAATTACTACCCGCCCCCATTCGGCCTCGTCGTCGCCCAAAAGTGTCGCCTCCGTCGATTCGCTACCACCATCGCCCGATCGCTGCCACAACTCAAATCATCGTTGTCGTCGCCATGGCGAGGCTGCTCCCCACTCACAAATACGCCTACTCATGCCAACACCTCCAGTCCGTCGTCGTGCAGGGAGCCGCCACTGAGATCAAGGAGGTGGAGGAGGAGGAGCCCTACGTCGCAGGTGAATTATCAGAGGAGGAGGCTGGAGAGGTGGAGGGAAAGGGGAGCAGCTCGACGCCAATGCGGTGGTGCACAGCAGCGGCATAGTGGTGCCCCTCCAACCATGGGAGGAGGAGCAGCATCGTATCGCCGAGGCGTATCTCTCGTTGAGCAAGTCGACAGTGCGGTCGTCACCGCCCTCCTCGCTGACCCACGGGTGGTTCGAAGCGCCATGCTGCCAAGGCGCAGCTTGCCACAACGCCGGTTTTCACCATCTTGACACCAACGTCGACGCCGAGCGGATGTCGGAAATGTGCATGGGTGCCCATGACGGCGGGGCATCGGGCTCTGGCAGGCCGTAGGTGATAAACCTCGACTTCGAGTCCGACTAGTATTTGTTTTAGCAAGAGTGTAGTTCCTTAAGTTTTAATTTAACTCTGAAGTGCTATCTACTTTATTGATACAGTATATGGGTTTAACCTAGTCTTAAATTTGAGTTTCGAATAAGATGTTTGTGCATAATTTAATTTTGTGGAATTAAATATGAGAGTTCGGCTAGCTGCACACATTTTCTTAACTTCATGTATTTGAGAAGTTATAAAATTTAAGGAGCAATTGGAGATAGTGTCTTTTGAGATTTGAGGCTTAGATTAGATTTGAGATTTGAGGCTTCGATTAGAGCAACCGGGAGCTGGAAAATTGTTTCAGTGCCAAATAGCTGCACGAAATCTGCTTCAAGTAATAACAAGATATAAAAGGATGTGCTCCTTTTCTTTGCCCTTCTCTGCTTCTGTGGACATGCACTACAAATCTAGGTTGGCACGCCTCCATGCCTCGTGGAACATGTGGCTACAGTAGCGTTGCAGCTCATTTCACCGGCATAGTAACGTATACCCCATTTGTGGGACATCACTTTCCTGGGAGCATACATCTCTCTCTTGATTGAGCAAGACGACTGTGCTGTTGGGCTCATGTTCGGGCTCGTGAACCATGCGTCTAAAATCACACCGCTAGAGCTACAGGATCGTATACCCTGCTGGAATGAATGATGTGATGCTAACGGGACTGTTGCCGAGCCAGCAATTCCATCCCAAAAGTGTATGTGGATCACTGTAGATGTTACGTCTAACAGATCGACAGCAACGTAACGGTAGCAAGAATCACATGGTACTCGATGGCCTGAAAGATCCACGGCAAAGATGTTGGCACGATCCAACTCCGGAGTCCGGATTAGACACAAACCATCACGTAACGCAGCCGGGGCGTGACCTGCGTGGCCGGCCCCCCACGCACCACACGAAGAGGGAGATCATTCGACGCATTTGCTGCTCTGCTGGAAAGGCGCACGGAACGGCCGACCGGCACGCATATAACATGGGGAGACGGAGGTAGTACGTCCTGACGGTGCACGCGCACGCATGTCACCTCACCGCACCGCTCCCGACCGCTCTCCTGTCGACCGGCGCCGGTGACAGCGACCGACAGGCACGCCTCGCTGGCCGCACCGCACGGATACCACGCGCGATCCGTGAGTCAACGGTGGAGTACATCCGTGCTTCTCACGCTAGCGGGCTTTGGTAATTTTGTACAACAGATCCATTGCGCGAACTAAGCCTAGCTTAGATATCTATATTTCTATATGGTTTTCGAAACGAGTCACGCAGGGTTTCGTCTAGGGCAGCCGCCACCGCCGCGATCGCCAGGTGTTCTTGCTCCCCTCGCCTCCGGCTGTCATTTCGGCGTTGATAGGGGGGGACCTTGCATCTACAAAAGGTTTACATTTTTTGTCATCGTTTAGTAATCATCGTTTTATATGAGAATAAATTTACTCTCGTTTTTTGGCAGTGCCATGAGATAGAGTTTTTTGACCTCGCAGATCTGATTATTCGGACTGACGAGTTTATGTTGGTGTGTATCTTTTGGACGCACGACTCAAGGCGCTTTCAAAAATTATTATTGGTAATGTTTGAATGGGTGAAAGAGTGACCTACTGTTGGTCTAGTCCAATTGCAGTCTGTCGTGGATTTGTCACGGCAGATGTTCTAGGGTAAGGACTTAGTCGCGAGGCCAACGCATCTATGTGGTAGCTTGAGAGGGGTTGAGCGGAATCGAGAGACGCAACACAAGACAGGGATTTAGACAGCTTCGGGCCCCGGGAAACATCATCCGGTAAAAACCCTACATGCTGTTTGAGGCTAGGTCTCATTATCATCACGAGGTAGTCGCCGTAAACCGGCTCTCCTCTTTGTGTCTAGCCCTAAGATTGTTTCTTCTTGCTTGTAACTTGTAACTTCTAACTCGTCCCTCTTTGGGGAGCCCTGCCCCTCCTTATATATGTTGAAGGGGCGGTTTACATGTGGAGTCCTACTAGGATTAGGACTAGTCTATCTCTAATACAAACCGGATACAAGTGTTGGTCTTAACTCCTTGTAAGGTAAATATTCCTCATGCCTTTCCTCTTAAACCGGCCCACCATTAAACGTGAACCGACCTTCTGGGCCTTGGGCCTTGTCATCCGTCTGTCCCATCCGCCGGATTACCAATGAGCTGTAAATCGTCTGGTCTGTGCAGGTCGCCGGTGAATCGCCAAGTCCGGCCGGTTTATCCTTCCGGCCGGTTTACACCGCGGGGCATATTCCCGACATTAGCCCCCAAGTTTAGCTTGGATTTATCCATGGTAAACTTATGCTGCAAAATAAACACCAGAACAAATTTGACAGGTTGTGCTCCGGGTTAAGAATTCTTGTAGACCGGCACTGATCATCCTTAAGTCCTTGTTATTTCCTCCTTCTAGAAAATCCAGGTCAATAACCAGCTTCATACTCAAATTGCTGACGTTGGTTTCTCATAGAAAAAATATTGTGAAGAATAATCCACTTGAGTCGGCTTTCAAAGCGCCGGTTTAAGAAATATTGGTCTTGAAATACTCATGTGATATTCAGCCGGCTTGAAGATGCAGAACTTGCCGGTTTATCATTGCCAAGAATTGTCGGGTTATAAAAACTGATAATTCCAGGTCATGATTGTTGCAGACACCGGTTCATGATTGTTGCCAACACCGGTTTATGATTATTGATGACACCGGGTTGCAGCCACAGGGTCATAATGATTGGTGACGCCGGATCAATCTAGTTTGCTCAAACAGAGAATTTGAAAATATTTCCTTGATAATAATATAATACCTGTAGCCCCCAAGTCTTGAGTAGAACAAAGTGATGGCTTAAGACTTGCTTCAATATAAATACTGTCACTATCGAAGAAATCCATGTTGTTCCTCCCAGTCACTAGCAAAAACTGAATACTCCATATTATGTAGCCCCCAAGTGCCGGGTTGTCATGCTTGCAGCGACCTGGGACTTGTAATTTCCTGATGCTCATAAAAACTTCAACCAGTGTAGCCTCCAAGGGCCGGTTCAGTAAGATAATATTGAGCTGGGACTTGATATATACTTCAATGAAAATAACATCATATGGTGTAACCCCCATCATGGGGCTTGAATCCACGCCCATAAGGTTAAGAGCCTTGTGCTTTACCAACTGAACAGTGGACCCTTCAATACAATGAAAATTTGTGTACCTTGAATTGTTGACATGATCAATTGGTAGCCCCCAAGGGCCAGCTCATTATAATGTGATGAGCCGGGTCTTCAATAATATGAGCAAAAATGACTTTGCATTAGCCCCCAAGTGTCATGGTGCATGCTTGCAGCGACATGAGACTTGTGTATTTGATTTAATCCCAACTTGAACAATGTAGCCCCCAAGTGCCGGGTTGGAAGCCTGCAGCAACTCGGGACTATTCCTTCAATTGTAGAATAAATCATATTCATCAATAAAATAATATCCATTGCGCTAAAGCGATTTTGAAAACCTTAATCATAATACTGGTTATTGATAACCATAATAAAAAATCCAGCCATGTTGGCTATTTGAAGATTTGAATAATATAATCCAATGATTTATGAGCGCATGATTCCAATAGCGCAATCCAAATATGTACTGGCGACTTATAATCCAAAGTCAGGCCGGGTTAACAAACACCGGATAATTTCTCATCATATACTGGCGACTTATCGTCTTAAAGCCAGGCCGGTTTAATAAACACCGGATAATTTATCATCATGCTTTATTCAACCTGTTTCTGCATACAACAAGTTTAAAGTGTCCTGGCGGCTTACCGCCGGACGGGTCATAATGCCCAACATATAACCCAGGTTTATAACCAAGGCTGCATTTAAGAATAATCAAATATGAAATATATCATACCTGTGACATTGAATCACATCGTTGGTTCACCAAATTTTTGTAGTAAGGGTGATAATCCCAATCTTGAGTACTGATAACTCCTTCCATATTGTGCCGGTTTACGATAAAACCGTACCGGGTTGTGATAGACACCGAATTATCCATATTTAATACTGGCGACTCGTAGTCAAACCAGACCGGGCTGATAGTCTCCAGATTATAACTTGATTGTGTACTGACAACTTGTAGTTGAAAGCCGAGCCGGGTTGATAAACACCGGTTTACTCCATAATAGGATGGTAACAGAAAATCAAACCGGGCAGATAGCCTCCGGATTAAAAATGAACCAAATCCGTCAGCTGAACCGGTAAAAAGGTGTTTGTTGACATAAAAGAAATCCAACAAAAACAAAGAACAAACAAACCATGAAAATAACATGGAAACAAAGGCAACGATAAAAACCGTTTGCAAAAATATGCTATACTGAGCTGATCAGATGGTGTTACCATGGTCGGACAGGACCAAGCCCCCAATAGGAGTGACAATGATTCAAGTCAGCCAGGTCCCCAAATGATTCGTGGCATATATGCCAGATCAAGAGGCGTGGCAATGGTTCGGGTTCGACCATGCCCCCAAGTGATTTTGTGGCCTTAGGCCGACCAAGAGGCGTGACTGGTTCAGACTTGACCATGTCCCCAAATGATCTGGTGGCTGTCGCCTATCAAAGGGTGTCGCGTTGGTTTGGATACGACCAAGGCCCCCAGTGATATATAAAAAGCAAATGTCAAGGGGTAAACCGGAGGCCGCTTTAAAAACAGAGCCACTCCATGTAACCACGCATGATATGAAAGGACAGAGACCCCGCTTTATAAAGCAGAAGCCCCCATGTGATCAATAATATGTTAGACCAATAAGGCAGGATACCCATGTTTGAACCGCGCATCATGGCAGCAGGCCCTCTTCGGTAATTTTTAACTTTTTTTTGCAAGAGATAAATTCTTCTTGAACCGGGATCTTGAACCGGATATTGAGAGCTTCAAAGCTTTGTGGGAGACATTTTCCCCTTGAGCCGGATATTGAACCGGAATCCTTCTTTTTAAGCCGGAAATTTTTCTGACGGCCTTTCAACTCGAACTTGCGAGAAGTTAATTCCTTTTTGAACCGGAAATTCTTAAACCGGATTTGAGAGCTTCAGTGAGACTGGCTTCCCTTGAACCGGATTGTAAACAGTAATCCTTTCTGATGACCCAGATCTTCTTCATTGAGCCGGGATTTTGTAGCTGTCATATACTTTCTAAACCGGAAATTTTCTGACGGCCTTTATATTTTCATCAATATAACAGTAGCCTCCGGGACCGGGTTACCTTTCTCTCCATCATCTTGGGGTTCTTAAATTTGCTGAAACTGGCAAGACTTGTTGCGTCATATCATCGTAGCCCCCGAGTCTCAAGGTGACTCGAAGAGCTGGCTTGAGATTCTCCATATTTGACCGTGATATAAACCGGCATAACTTGTATATCATTGGTGTTGATAGTTCGATGTGAATCCACAGAAGGTTGAAGTGACTGCGGCGGGTTATAAATGATTTGGTATGAGCCGTGTCAGCAACTCGGCCAATGGTTCCTTCCAATTGGCTGTTTGAAGTTAACCAAAATGTAGTAGCGGCGACTCATGCGCCTGCCCATTGAAACATCCAGTGCAGACAGCGGCTGATAATATATGATAATTTGCCTCCAATTTGTTGGAAGAAAAACCGGGCTTCCCAAGTAGTGACTTGTTCATACTCAATAAACAGCTCACCCAGACAGGTGCGGCCCGGTGTGTTGATGTAGACCAGGCCGCGAGCGACGGACAGTGAAGACGACCGTAGTATTAGAGGCGGCACTTGCACACAATAATAGTGGCGCGAGCTATATATCCAAGGCACGGCCATATCTTTTGCAGTGAACAATTGCTCCTGCATAAATAATATCGCAAGCCGGTGTAATTACTCTTTTAAAGAAAGAAATATATAATATAAAAATATACTGGATTGATTTCACCGGATATGTTGAGCCGGAATTTATCCGTCGCAGAGTTGATGATCACTGCGGTGAAGCTGAAATCCATGACGGGCGAGTCGGCCATGGGAGCAGACCGATGAATCGGCTGCGACATTATCAGTCGGCACGGCCGGGTGAGTCAATCACAGGCGCAGACAGATGAACCAGCTACGGCATTGTTGATGTAATCCGGACTGCAAGGGGCGGCGATGTGTGTTCCGGTTCATCAGTTTGATATGCGCAGATGCCGGTGTAGAACAGCTAGCGCGCGCCGTCCGCGGTAGGGCATTACTTTCATAGTGAGCAATTGTCCTGTGTATAAAAAGGATATAGACCAGAGTAATTATTCTCACACAAAGTATGTGTTGATAAATTACGTAGGAGGGGTAACACCTGATTCACCCGGATAACCGATAAATCAACCATGGCATTGTAAGCCGGTGGAGACAGGGAGAGATGGCACCAGCGTTGTAAGTCGGCGTGGACGGGCGGGTCGGCCGTTTGTTGATGTAAACCGGTGTGGACGGATGCTGGTCGCAAGATGGTGCTGCCGGGCGCTCCGTACCCGTGATATGATTTCACATTTATAATGAATCCTTGCCCTACACGTTAAAATATACATGCCAAAATACTGTTCTTGATAGAATAAATATGTTTATAAAAATAGATTAGACGGATATCACCTGATTTATTTTCCGGATGAACGACGGATACCAGCACTAGATACCGTTGGACGTATTCCGGTGCGGCCTATGTAAACAAGACCAACAGACAGCCTCCGTATCAAATATGCATGATTTCCTGTTCTGCACAAGGCGCGTGCATGGCCGGAGTTGTTCAGCGTAGTGCTGCGCTGATCATCTCAACAGAAAATTTAATCCACTGTGTAGACACAGTAACACGTCGTGGCTGGTTTGTAGACCGATAAAACGAGGCAGCATGCGACGGGAATCCTGGAAGACTGGCAACACGCGGCGGCTGTTCTGTTTTTCTTTCCTTCAGCCCGAGCCCGATCAAGTGTCCACACCGGTATACTGATGTACTTGGCTTGGTCCTTTTCCTCCTTGATTTGACCTGCCCTAGATGACGTGCGTCTGTACGCCGGCTTGGTGGTACATGCATGCTTGGGACTCTGGGCGTACATCTCCCTTCTTTTTTTTCAAATCCGAATCCTTGTATTAGTTGCTTCACGTCTCGTAGTAGGAATTGGAGTAGCACTACTACTAGTCTGTACTGATTGCTTTGGTCCTTACGCCTGAAGAGCAGCAGCAGGAAAGATTCGCTGTGGGTTGATGCGTGTGTGTACGGCCAGAGCAGATGTACGAATATTGGATAATTATGCATGCACGCGTTGACCGTCTTTGCTTGTTGGTGCGATCGACATGCAATCTGACTGCGGTATGATGAAAAATCATACTGGTCTCGGCTGACTGCTTCGGTTTAGCGGCAGCCGAAAAAATCTTGTTTGATGTCGGCGAAACTTGCGGCCAGGCGGTTTAGACGGATCTTGCTCCTTTCTGTTTTATTGATTTTTCAGGGTGGCGTCTGCACCCGATCCAACCCTAACTGGTTCTTGTCCAAGATTATCCCCTGGCAGGTTATCCTGTGTGGTTGCTTCATGCCGGCTCTTCTTCATCCGGTTAAACGCAAACTTCTCGATCCCTAAAGAGTTCCCTCCAAGAACTCAACACCACCGTGCGCGAGCCCCACGGTGGGCGCCAACTGTCGTGGATTTGTCACGGCAGATGTCCTAGGGTAAGGACTTAGTCGCGAGGCCAACGCATCTATGTGGTAGCTTGAGAGGGGTTGAGCGGAATCGAGAGACGCAACACAAGACAGGTATTTAGACAGCTTCGGGCCCCGGGAAACATCATCCGGTAAAAACCCTACATGTTGTTTGAGGCTAGGTCTCATTATCATCACGAGATAGTCGCCGTAAACCGGCTCTCCTCTTTGTGTCTAGCCCTAAGATTGTTTCTTCTTGCTTGTAACTTGTAACTTCTAACTCGTCCCTCTTTGGGGAGCCCTGCCCCTCCTTATATATGTTGAAGGGGCGGTTTACATGTGGAGTCCTACTAGGATTAGGACTAGTCTATCTCTAATACAAACCGGATACAAGTGTTGGTCTTAACTCCTTGTAAGGTAAATATTCCTCATGCCTTTCCTCTTAAACCGGCCCACCGTTAACGTGAACCGGCCTTCTGGGCCTTGAGCCTTGTCATTCGTCTGTCCCATCCGCCGGATTACCAATGAGCTGTAAATCGTCTGGTCTGTGCAGGTCGCCGGTGAATCGCCAAGTCCGGCCGGTTTATCCTTCCGGCCGGTTTACACCGCGGGGCATATCCCCGACACAGTCTCTTTACCGAAGTCTTTGGAGTATTTCTTACAACAGAGATCGATACCGCGAAGAAGGTATTTCCGAGAGATTTCATTGTAATTCCTGAGCATAGGAGTTACATTGTATTTTGCTTGGATTTTGAATACAAATTAGTGTATCTGTAATTGTTATGAGTATGAATAAAATTACATGTGTTTTTAGAAAAGGATATTTAGATTTTTTTTTAATTGTGAAACCACAACACCCTGGTTCAATTTTAGAAAAAGTTATTCGTTGGATTTATTTCAGTTTTTCCAGCCTATTTTTTCAGTGCCATCGCGTGCCTGTCAACTACGAAGCGTTGTAATGACTTTGTAAATCTATCAGCTCAATCGCTGGAACGTGCTTGTAGGGTAATGAACGTGTGTGTGCATTTATAGTTGAGTGTACATACGTATATGTAAGTGTCTATGTTTGTACCATATTTCTAAAAAAGATATCTATTGTTCCTTACCGGCCTGAGAAATATTTATTATTATTTACTTAAAATTGACTAAGTTGCACATTGTGATACTTTGTCACAAAGTTGTGTGTTACCTTAAGACATATTTTGTAAAATTATATTGCACATTTGTTTCTAAAATGTACAACTACTCAGTTTTCACTGCATCAAAGTTAACATTCAAAGTCGTCCAGTTAACCCTCAACGATGGTTGTGCTTTGGAAAGCTTGGACTTTTTCTAGGTGTAAATTTGTCACACGACTCGTCATCCAAAAGCATGTTCGGACTGCTGACTGGTCGTAACGTCGTGGTTGGCTCAATTTGTGGTTTATGTTTCCAATGCAAATAAGCACGGGCGATGATGACCCACATACTCTTGACCTATCGGTTCTTCATTCGCATTTGGGTGCCCATCAAGAACTAACTTGGGATACAACACCTTTGTTCCCAAGTTTGCAATGTCGCGGTTGGGGAAGTTTGCTCTAGATGGATGGATGTGCTCATGAGGACAAGTCGTCAAAGAAATGCAATGGCCTTCCTCTTCATGGTCATCTCTTGGCAATTTTGGAATGAGATAACTGCATGGATTTTTTGGAACATCTCAATCCTACCTTCGATCACCATTGTGAGAATCAAAGATGAGGCTAAAATGTGGCGCCTTGCGTTTGCTAAGCACTTGAGTAATCTCATATTAGGGAGAGTAGGCTCAGGTAGTCGATAGGGTTCCTATTTTTTTTCCTTGCTTGTAAGAAATCACATCCCCCTTTAAGTTTATAAAAGAGGCAAATCGTCTGCCTCCTGCTTAGAAAAATGGCTGATTTATCAATACTTGTTTATATATGGATATGTGAGGATATTGTTGAATGGCTTACACATTTTCAATATTGTATTTTAAGTTTTGTTTATAAATGTTATAAGTTATTTATTAATTATGATACATTGGTTACACCGTGGATGTAGCCTTGTTAGGCCAAGCCAAGGACTAACCCAATTCAAACACTCCAATTCATGTTTTAGTTGCCCTTTTAGATAAAAGTATATATGCCTTTTGGTGCTGGATTTGGGTTACCACAAGCCTATTTCCACTCATGACCACAAGTGCATCACTGTCGATGAATATGTTTGCTTGCCATTGAAAGAATAATTCGCTTACAAGAAATATGTAGAATGTCAAACATGGTGGATTGGAGGTATGACCACCCCTCCAATTCATCCAAGCAAGGTCGGGTTCATTTCTGGGTGGACATCTTCTTTCTGGGAAATCCTTACGCGAGCATTGTTTTTTCATTAAGAAGAAAATAACCAAATAAATGTTTAGAATGCGTGCCAACTGTGGGGTGTTGCCTACTAGTCATTGGCACAACTATTTTCAGTCAACCTCTTAGTGTTTTTCAAAGAAACTTTCAAATAGGATTGACCTGTTACCCCCCCCCCCCCCCCAAACACCATCCCACACACATACCCCGTCCCCATTACACATTTAGAAATTTACACCTTTTGCATCTCTCAACTTAAAATCACAACTAAAAAAATCAAATTCAACTTGTATAAATTCAATTATCAAAAAATAAATGAATTGCGGAAATTCTGGCTTTCAGAATTTGCAATCTTCAAGGCTTTCAACTTTCAGAATTTTTGTCTTTTTGAAGGAGGATGATTATATACTCCGCGTAGCGCGAAGTTTACACCAGTCCATAGTCATATCCCCTGTAACACTCACTGACTGTGCCTTTGGGTGGGTGGGTGGGTGGTGGTGGGGGGGGGGGGGGAGGGGGGCTAACATGTCCTTTCAAACACCTTGTCGCTTCCCTCTTGTTTATGATGGTCGCCTCCCTGCCCTCTCCCTCGTGCAGCAGGGCATGAGCTCTCTCTATTGTGAACTTCTTCTCCTCTACGTTAGGTGTAGTCGTGAGGCGCCCTACATCACGGGGATGAGCTTCGCCTCCACGCACTTCTTAATACTTGCTTTCTCCCGATTGTACCTTCTCCCATAATATCTTTCATAAAGTTGCAAAACTTAGTGAACGACTTAGTCGTGCATGGTGAAAATGACCGAATGTAAATTAGCAATCACCCATATATTGCGTTCAAGCGTAAACCAACACGACATGCCATTACCAGGTCACATGTTGTGTCGGCTTGCACCCTATATACTCCCAACTACCCGGAGAGAGAGAGAGAGAGAGAGAGAGAGAGAGAGAGAGAGAGAGCTCACTACCCCGCTGATCAAATCCAGGCCCAAAAACGAGCTCAAAATATGAGAAATCACAAACTTCAACTCTAAAAATAATAATCTTAAAGCCACAAATTACAAAACCGACTGTCGCCTTCCTTCTCCATTGCTTTCATTTTTTTTGTCCCTCGCTCTGCTAGCTGCCGCTGCGAGGCGCCCTATACCATGGAGAGGTTTCGAGCTTCAACTTTGTGGGCTTCTGTTCCCACACCCCACCACACCTTGAGTTGCAGACGCTTCCTTCTCGGTGACGATCACCATCACCGTTGTTGATTCCTCATGGTTGTAATTCAGCGAGACAATGGTTGTAATTTAGCGAGACAATTGTCTCCAATACCCCCTATACTGGTCATAATAGCTATCATAAGGGCTTGTCTATTTGAATACTACAAATTTGCTAAATTTTGCGCTTTTCTAGATCAACTAAGACTTAATGAACTCCCATCGGTTGAGACACAGTAAAACCGTCGTCATAGAGCAACAGCTAGCCAAGCAAGTCAAAAATCACCAAATGTAAATCAGCACATTACCGCATACAAAGGGGCCAAACGTACTGCTCCTCAGCACGACACACGCCCCTTCTAGGTCACACGTCGCGTCTCCTTGCCCCGTACGTACCTCCCATCCCATCCACCCAAAAATAACCGAGAGAGAGACCGACCGCGCCTTTGCTGCCCCGCGGGTCAAATCCAGGCCCGAATACGAGCTCAAAAACCACGTGCTTCCGTGACCACCCACGGCCCCCGATATTCACCGCCAACACTCCACGACCTTTTCCCTCGATGGGACCGTCGCGGACGGAGACCTCACCGCTCCACCCGTCCGGTCGTGCCCACGACTCGGAAGAACCTAGTGAGCTGCGTGCCCCTCCCATTCCCCCACGTTTTCCATGCCCGGCCGTGCCCGGCCCGACGGGTCCTTGTCGTCCCACCTCGCCGTTTATCACGAAGAGCTGATCCATTTTAAAAGGGCGGAGGCGCCCGGCAGGAGGAAAAGTGCACTGGAGTTGTTTGTCGGAGGCAGCAGGCAAGCCAAGGAAGGAGCGAGGAAGCTAGCTGCGGTGGAGAGACGACTTGTTTGTTGTGCATGGAAGGGGCGGGGAGCGGCGGGAAGATGGGAGGAGGGGAGGGGATGGCCGGCCGTGCCGGTGCCGGTGCCGCGGCGGCGGCCAAGGAGAAGTCCGGCTTCGCCGCCACCTGCAGCCTCCTGAGCCGCTACATGAAGGAGAAGAAGGGCGGCGCACTGCAGGGCCTCGTCGGCCTCGACATGTCGCCGCCGGCCGCCGTCGTCGATGAAGGAGGTACGCCGTGACGTGCCCTGTCGATTGGTTTCTCGGTGAACTTCTTTTCTTGTAGAAAGAACAGGGGATGGTTTTCTTCTGACTGATCATGTTTCTCATGCATTTAGTTAGCAACAAAGTTCTTACAAGATGTTCATCTGAATTTGCAGGAGCTTTCCAGCCGCCCGCCACCATGAACCTGCTGTCGGGGCTAGAGGAGCCAAACGCCGAGGACGTGGAGCTCCCCCTCGAGAAATATAGTGTTGGCCAGTTTCTCAAGGCCACAACTGTCAACCAAGATGCCAGAGAGGATGCGCACCAGCTCACCATCTTCTACGGTGGAAAAGTGGTCGTGGTTGACAACTTCCCGTCCACCAAGGTCAAGGATTTGCTGCAGATGGCCGACGGCGCCGGAGACAAGGCCGGGAGCAGCAGCCTCGTTCAGCAGAGCCCTCCCCAGCCTTCACAGAACACTCTCCCTGGTACTAATTCTCATGATCCCTTTTACAGTTCTACCATGAAAATGTGGATGAAGAGACTGTTTCAGAGTTTCATGTAAATTTCCATATGAAATCCTTGTCGCTAACAGAGTTCCAACATTTTTTGCTCGGTTGCAGATCTGCCTATAGCGAGGAGGAACTCACTCCATAGGTTTCTCGAGAAAAGAAAGGGCAGGTACCTGATCGAGCTGGGTTTTTTATGAAATTTTTCCTCAAGGAAGACAGTGAAAATGTCTTCAGAAACTTGCTACATGTACGACCCTAACATTTTGTGCTCATTTACCCCAGAATAGTGGCGAAGGCGCCTTACCAAATTAACAGCGCATCGGCGGCTCCGTCCAAGCAAGCTAATGGTGACAACTCCTGGCTCGGGCCAGGCCAAGAAGTGACAAACTGACGGTACAAGAAAGAGGCATGATGAACACTTGACTTGGGCTCCAAATCTATAGGGCAAATGATCTACGGGGAGCGTGGATGTTATTTTACTACTAGTACTGGTAGTTTACTCGTAGCTTTGAAGCGACAATAATCGGGCGTTGGTTATTCATTTCTAGTAACAATTAGTAGTAATAGCCGGTGGTTGATTCTGATTGAACATCGGCATATATAGATACGTATGTAAGCACAAGCCGTCTGTTTGCACCATTGTTTGCTGCTGGAGCTGTGTATGCTCACGGCAGTTTGGCAGCCTAGGTCTACTAGGACTATTGTCATGGTCATCTTATTGCAAGTTTGCAACGTATACAGATGGTTTGCCTTCCTCGACATGTCATGGAAAGTTGCACGCGCGTTCCTTGATTATTTTATTATATATTTTTTAGATAGTCCCCTGATTCATGCAGTGCTCATTTTAATTCTTACATGGGCTGCTCAGTTTGAGATGATCCTATTAGTTTAATTGAACTTCTGCTACCCCTCAAAAGTAAATTGAACTTCTGCTTTTAAAAAGGCTGTGTTTATTTGCTACACAGCGGATCTAATGTTCAGCAAAACTACAACGCATTATAGAACACAAGAAAAAATGTAGAGCTTAGGGCAACTCCAATGTGGGGCGCCGGATCCAACCGTAGGCATCAAATGTATGTTCGTATAGTTTTTTTTCTCATGTGCTTGAAGTACTAAAAATAATCAAAGATAAATAGCACAATTCTTTGATAATTGAAAGATAAATATTTCAACGCAACAATAATTTGAATATAAATATTACAATCCAAACATAAAGTTTTGAAAATAAAACAGTTCAAATTTGAATTCAATTTATTGACACGTGTTCTAGTTGTCCATATGAAACGCCGGCATATGGTCAATCAAATAATTTTGAAGCTGCTTATGAGTTCCTCGATTACGAATCTACCGATGCATTTTGAGAAAATCTTCAAACGTCGTCAGATTCTGCTTCAGAAGCTGGATAGGACCACCCATCTCTTGAAATCTAGACCTTGGTGAACTCCCACACTCTCATCCTCCACAATCATAATGTCCATGACCACATAAGTTGTCATCATCTCGGAGAACGTCTCCGCATCTCATAGTTTAGCAGGTCCTCGAACAACTACAAATTAGGCTTGCAACCCTCCAAATGTCCTCTCCACATTCTTTATGGCTCCTTGTTTCTGGGCGAAACGATATTTTTTTTCTTACCCTTAGCTCAAAGATGGTCTTGAGGAAGGTCGTCCGCAGAGGATAGATGCCATCACAAAGATAGTGCCCCAGGTTGTAATCATGACCATTGATACTATAGTTGCACGCAGGACCTTCGCCCGCACACAACCTTGTAAACAATGGAGACCTCTGCAACACATTGATGTCATTGTGAAATCTAGACATGCCAAAGAAAAAGTGCCAAATCCAAAAGTCTTGTGATGTAACTGCATGCTTCAAGAATGACTATGAGTTTTTTTGCACCTGTGAGCATATGGGCGTTTTTTTTCATTTCGAGCGCATGCAATCTAGGGATCCGAGCATACCTGGAAATCCTCTACATTCTCCAAGTGCCATGATCCTTGTTGTGGTTGCGATATTTGGTTTTCAAGTATTTTGGTTCAAACACCTTAAACATTATAGTAGCAAATTTGACCATGGCTTCGAGACATGTGCTTTCAAACACCTGGAGGTGCTCGTCCCACAAATTTAGGATCGTGCCGTATGCAAACATTCTCATAGTAGTCATGCAATTCTGGTAACCATATAATTCAATGTTTCCAATCGTATCAACCTGGTAAATGCATTCGAACACATGTCGCACCTTTGAAAACAACGGGAAATAGGATTCGAGTAGTGCATGGAGGGAAGGGGAAATAGTCACCATACAACATCATATGCCCATGTATCCTCTGCCGATACAACACTCGATGTCCCTTCGTTGAATCTTTGAAGTTGAGAACATGCTCCATCGCATTGTCCACATCTTCATGAAAATCCCTCATAATCGTCTTTCATACTCATCTTCATCCTGATGAAGACGAAACCATGAACTCGGCGTAGAAGTACTCCTCATCCGAATCCATCACGTTTATTTCAAAGTAAACAATAAGAACGTCAATTTTTTTTGGCTATGTCATTCGGTTGAAGGCATGCTAGGCAAGGTGTTCGTCATGGACAACGCCGACATGGGCGGAGGTCACCTGGGCGGCAGCCAGATTGTCGGTGGAATGGTTGCGTAGGCAAAGTCGGGCGGACGCCCGGGTAGAGCGGCAGAGGTCTGGTGAGGCCTGGGCAGCGTCCGGGGTGGTACAGTGACGCCTTGGGATGGACGGAGCGGGAAAAAAACGAGCGCTCTAGCTCGGTTTTGGGTGGGTCCGGCGTATCAAAGTCTGGACTCCCTAAACCTCCCCTCGGTTTGGTGCCGATTGTCGAGATTTCGGACGTCTGGGCCGGTGTGGACAATTTTGATGACCGTTGTTGGATGAATAAAAGTATCAGACAGTCCGATCTGATCTATATGCCGTTTAGGTTTGTCTATCAAGCCGTGCCTATGTGGTGTTGTATGAGTCATGCCTTCGAGAGCCTCATGGTTCAGGGAAAAAGAACACAATGCATTATGTTCAGTTTTTTATTTAACAAAAAACATGCACACTCATCACGAAAAGAGGTAATAATGTTATTCAACGAAGGTTCACTACAGGTGTATGGCAAAACGATCGTTTTTCGGGGCAATTTATATGTTGGGAGCATGTCAATTCTTTCAAGCGAACACAACAATTTCGTAGCAAAATTAATCTCTCTGTTGGCCGGAAGTCGCCATGTGTTTGTGAAAAAATTGTCATGTACTCTCAAAGAATTTGCTGTATAAAACATTTGTAATTGAGATGCCCCACAAGGAACGTTTGCTGGCTATTGGGGTAGTACATCAAGCATCATCAACGAGCTCACATTTCTTCACTAGGCCATGCACATAATTCGTTGTGTCGGTAAACCGGCAAAGGGCAAATAACGCACGTTGCGCACGACGCGTTGACGAGTGGTATTTCGTTGATTTTGAATTTTGTTTGGCGGGCTTTGACACGGGAACCTGCGACTAGAAGGAATCGAAGGAGAGACGTGAAGGATACACGCCGTGCGTCCATGCTGATGCACGAGCACCCGGGCTCTAAAAGTTGTGAAAAACATCTGGAGAACAAAATCAAGCGGCATAGACTGATAGACACGAGAAATTTCCCAGCTGCTGCCTTCCTGTACCGGCGTCACGGGGCGACATGCAGGCGCACGTCTCCCCTTTGATTAGCACGCCGCTGCCTCCGCGACATCGGCGATTTTGGCACGTCCCTCTGGCCTTTCCTGTACGTGTCTGCTGCCCATCGCATCCTTCGTGGTAAAGGAACGGACTGTTGGAAGGTCATCGTCTAAGTCTCATAGAATATGAGGTAAATGGACCGACCAATTACTGTTCTGCCAGTATCATCGTGCATGCACATCTACGGTACTGTTTGGTTCTTGACTCCCGTTTGGCCACGCAAAACACATGCCTCTAACTTTGGGGAGGAGGTGGTTTAGAAAAAAACTTTGGGAAGGAGGTCAACGTACATGAGATATATTGAAGCTTAACTGGGAGGGACTTTTTTTTCTTTTCGGATTTTTTTTATCTATTCATCTTCAATAATGGTGGTAGTACAACGAACACTAGAAATAATAAAAATTACATCCAGATCCCACCTAGCGACGATTCAAGCGCTGAAGCGAGCCAAAGGTGCCACTGTCATCACCCCTCCCCCGCCGGAGCCGGACAAACCTTGTTGTAGTAGACATTCGAGAAGTTGTCATGCTTAGAGCATCTCCAGCAGACCCCTTATATCGCGCCGAACTGCAAAATAATCGGCAGTTTACAGTTTTGCGCGAAAAAAGCGGCCCGAACAGACACCTTAAACACCCCACGACCCTTAAATTTTTTAAGGAACGCGGTAAATTGCCCCCCCCCCCCCACCCGTGAAAACACATGTTTTCCCCCCGCCCCGTCGGTGCCATGCATCATGGAAAAGCAGTTGCTAGAGGGACATTTCAGCCCGCGCGTGTTCCCTTCCCCCATTCCGCAGCCACCCGCCGCCTTCGATTTCGGCCATATCCGTCGGCGGAAACACACCGCCGGGCTGCTGCAGACCCGGATCCACCGCGCCGCTTTGCCGGCGCCCCAGATCCGCCATGCCCAGCCACCCACGGGTCGTCGCCGCCCCGCATCAACCGTCGTCAAGTCGTTGTCCCGCCCTGCCCCGCCCAACACTAAATAAAACACAAAAAACACAATCATAACAGTAGAATAATTGTGCTAACACTCAATAACATAAAGAAAAAAGCAAAAATAAATTTTATTCATTGGGTTGCCTCCCAACAAGCGCTATCGTTTTACGCCCCTAGCTGGCATAACGCGTAGGATCTAAGTGTTGTCATCTTTGGTTCTAGATCCATAAGATGCCCTCATGATTGATTCATATGGTGGCCTAATTCTTGTTCTAGGGAAGTGTTTCATTCCCTTCCATAGTGGAAATTGAAATTTAATATTGCCTTCTTCAATATCAATCACGGCACCAATAGTACGCAAAAACGGTCTACCAAGAATAATTAGACAAGACGGATTGCAATCAATATCAAGAACAACAAGATCTATGGGCACATAATTCCTATTTGAAAGAATAATAACACCATTAATTCTTCCCATAGGCTTTTTTATAGTAGAATCCGCTAAGTGCAAATTTAAAGAGCATTCTTCAATATCGGTAAGACTAAGCACATCACATAAATATTTTGGAATTGTAGAAACACTAGAACCCAAGTCACACAAAGCAAAACACTCATAATTTTTAATCTTGACTTTGATAGTAGGTTCCCATTCATCATGCAATATTCTAGGAATTAAAACTTCTAATTCCAATTTTTCTTCAAAAGCTTTCATCATGGCATCAACAATATGTTTAGTAAAAGCTTTATTTTGTTCATAAGCATGGAGTGAATTTATCATGGATTGCAACAAAGAAATACAATCAATGAAAGAGAACTATCATAATTAAAGTCTTTGTAATCCAAAATAGTGGGCACATCACTAGTTAAAGTCTTTACCTCTTCAAACTCACTTTTACCAATTTTTTCAACAAGATTTTCACCCTCCGAATCATAGGGACGCCTTGTAACTAAAGTTGACTCTTCTCCAGTCCATTTTTCATCAATCTTAAACTTACTAAACAAAGAATCGATAGAAGAAACACCAATTACTTTAATATCTTCATCACTTTTATGATAGTAATCACTAGAAAACGCTTTTTCTAAAAATTCTCTTTTAGCTCTAAGCATAGCGGTTCTTTTCTTACTCTCATCCATATAAACATAAAGAGCTTTAATTGATTCTTCAACTTTAGGCACAAAATTTTTCATCTTGAGAGTTTCTACATCATGAGGAATTCTATCAACACTTCTAGACAAATCATCAATTTTATTCAACTTTTCTTCTATCGAAGTGTTGAAAGCTTTTTGCGTATTGATAAATTCTTTAATATTGTTCTCAAGATCAGAGGTATTTCTATTATTAATGTAGGTGGGATTACCATAGGAATTGCCATAGTTATTAGAGGAATTACTAGGAAAAGGACCAGGATTAAAATTACCTCTATAAGCATTGTTGTTGAAATTATTTCGCGAGACAAAATTCACATCTATGGCATCACTATTTTTCTCAATCAAAGTAGACAAAGGCACATCATTAAAATCAATAGGAGCACTTTTATTAGCAACCAACTTCATAAGAGCATCAACTTTTTGACTCAAAGAATTTATTTCTTCTACCGAATTGACCTTTTTACTAGTAGGAGCTCTTTCGGTATGCCATTGCGAATAATTTGCCATAATATTGTCTAGCAATTTAGTAGCTTCACCCAAATTAATTTCCATAAAAGTAACCCCCGCGGCGGAATCTAAAATATTATGAGAAACAAAATTCAATCCCGCATAAAAATTTTGTATGAGCATCCAAAGATTTAACCCATGAGTTGGGCAATTCCTTAGCATCAATTTCATCCTTTCCCAAGATTGTGCAACATGATCATGTTCAATTTGCTTGAAATTCATGATTTGGGTTCTAAGGGAAATAGTTTTTGCGGGCGGAAAATACTTAGTGATAAAAGCATCTTTGCACTTGTTCCAAGAATAGATACTATTGCGAGGCAAAGAAGAAAACCAAATTTTTGCGCGATCTTGCAAAGAAAACGGATATAATTTCAACTACACAACATCATTGTCCACATCTTTTTTCTTTTTCATATCGCATAATTCCACGAATGTGTTAAGATGGGACGCGACATCCTCATTAGGAGTGCCGACAAATTGATCTTTCATGACAAGATTCAACAAAGCAGTGTTAATATCACAAGACTCTGCACTAGTGACGGGAGGAGCAATCAGAGTGCTAATAAAATAATTGTTGTTGGTATTTGAGAAATCACACAACTTGGTGCTCTCTTGAGGCATGATGACTACGCAAGAAGATTGCACTCAAAAATAGATCTGATGGGAAAACAACGAACGAAAAAGAAGGTGAATAAAACGGCAAATTTTTGTGAAGTGGGGGAGAGGAAAATGAGAGAGAAATGGCAAATAATGTAAATTGTGAGCAGATGAGATTTGTGATTAGGAACCTGGTTGATGTTGAGGATCCTCCCCGGCAACGGCGCCAGGAATTCCTTTTGATGTCTGCTAGAACTACGTCAGTATTTCCCCAAATAGGAAGGGATGATGCAGTATAGCGACAGTAGGTATTATGAGACCAAGGTTATCGAACCAGTAGGAGAACCTCCTCACACCACGTAAACAGCACCTGCACAAAAATAACAAAATACTCTCAACCCGACGTGTTAAAGGGGTTGTCAATCCCTTTCGGGTACGACGCCTCAAGATAGGCAAAAACGTGAGGTAAAAAGTGGAAGATAGGATAAATAGATCGTGGAACAAATAAATTTCAGCAAGGTATTTTTATATTTTGGTTTAATAGATCTGAAAATAAATGCAAGATAAAATAGATCGCAAAGGCAAATATGATGAAAAAAGACCCGGGGGTCGTAGGTTTGACTAGTGGCTTCTCTCGAGAAAATAGCAAACTATGGGAAAACAATTACTGTTGGGAAATTGATAGAACTTCAAATAATCATGACGATATCCAGGCAATGATCATTATATAGGCATCTCATCCAAGATTAGTAGACCGACTCCTACCTGCATCTACTACTATTACTCCACACATCGACCGCTATCCAGCATGCATCTAGTGTATTAAGTTCATGAGAAAACGGAGTAATGCAATAAGAACAATGACATGATGTAGACAACGATACATATGTGTCGGTTCCCCTTCTGTCACTTGGATCAACCAGCATAAGATCGAACCCACTACAAAGCACCTCTTCCCATTGCAAGATAAATAGATCAAGTTGGCCAAACAAAACCCAAATACCAGAGAAGAAATACAAGGCTATAAGCAATCACGTATATAAGAGATCAAAGAAGACTCAAATAACTTTCATGGATAAAAACATAGATCTGATCATAAACTCAAAGTTCATCGGATCCCAACAAACACACCACCAAAAGACTTGCATCATATGGATCTCCAAGAGACCATTGTATTATTAATCAAGAGAGAGAGAGTGAGGAAGCCATCTAGCTACTAACTATGGACCCGTAGGCCTACAAAGAACTACTCACGCATCCTAGGAGAGGCAGTACTGGAAGTGGTGAACCCCTCCATGACGGTGTCTAGATTGGATCTGGTGGTTCTGGACTCTGCAGCGGTTGGATCAATATTTCATCGACTCCCCTAAGGTTTCTGGAATATTTGGGTATTTATAGAGCAAAGAGGCAGTTCAGGGGGCATCCGAGGTAGGCACAACCCACAGGGCGCGCATGGGCCTCCTGGCGCGCCTTGGTGGGTGCTGCTCACCTCAAGCAGCCCCTCAGGTGCTTCCTTGGCCCATTGGCTTTCTTTTGGCCCAAAAAAATCCTCCAGGATTTGCGTTGCGTTTGGACCTGTTTGATATTGATTTCCCGCGATTTAAAAAACATGCAGAAAACAACAACTGACACTGGGCACTATGTTAATAGGTTAGTACCAAAAAACGATATAAAATGACTATAAAATGATTGTAAAACATCCAAGAATGATAATATAATAGCATGGAACAATCAAAAGTTATAGATACGTTGAAGACGTATCAGTAGTCAAATAATTAAGTAGCTATGTGGAGACTCTCTCTCGTAAAAAAAATAGATCTTAAGTATTTTATTCAAACAGCTGATGCTTTCTTGAACTACGTTGGTATTTCCCCAAAGAGGAAGCTATGATGCAGCATAGTGATGGTACGTATTTCCCTCAGTGATAAGACCAAGGTTATCAAACCAATAGGAGAACCAAGCAACACAACATAAACAACCCCTTCACACATATAACAAATACTCACAACCCAACATGTTAAAGGGGTTGTCAATCCCTTTCGGGTAACGATGCCTCGAATTGGTGAGAAGATGTGATAAAGTTGTGATAGATAGGATAAATAGATCGCAAAATAAATAAATTGCAGCAAGGTATTTTTGTATTTTTGGTTTAATAGATCTGGAAATAAAAGCAAAGGAAAATAGACCGCAAAGGCAAATATGATGAAAAGAGACCCAGGGGCCGTAGGTTTCACTAGTGGCTTCTCTCGAGAAAAATAGCAACGGTGGGAAAACAATTACTGTTGGGTAATTGATAGAACTTCAAATAATCATGACGATATCCAGGCAATGATCATTATATAGGCATCACGTCCAAGATTAGTAGACCGACCCCTGGCTGCATCTACTACTATTACTCCACACATTGACCGCTATCCAGCATGCATCTAGTGTATTAAGTTCATGAAAAAATGGAGTAATGCAATAAGAACAATGACATGATGTATACAAAATCTATTTAGCAATGACACATACGTGTCGTTTCCCCTTCTGCCACTGGGATCAAGCACCGTAAGATCGAACCCATCACAAAGCACCTCTTCGCATTGCAAGATAAATAGATCAAGTTGGCCAAACAAAACCAAAATATCAGAGAGGAAATACGAGGCTATAATCAATCATACATATAAGAGATCAAAGAAGACTCAAATAACTTTCATGGATAAAAACATAGATCTGATCATAAACTCAAAGTTCATCGGATCCCAACAAACACACCGCAAAAAGACTGACATCATATGGATCTCCAAGAGACCATTGTATTGATAATGAAGAGAGAGAGAGAGAGAGAGAGGAAGCCGTCTAGCTACTAACTATGGACCCATAGGTCTACAATGAACTACTCACGCATCATCGGAGAGGCACCAATGGAAATGATGAACCCCTCCTAAATGGTGTCTAGATTGGATCTGGTGTTTCTAGAAGTTGCGGCACCTGGAATTGATTTTCGTCGACTCCCCTAGGGTTTCTGGAATATTGGGGTATTTATAGAGCAAAGAGGCGGTGTAGGAGGCCACCGAGGTGGGCACAACCCACCAGGGCGCACCTGACGCGCCCTGGTTGGTTGTGCTCCCCTCGGATCTCCCCTCAGGTACTTTCTTGGCCCACTGGATGTCCTATGGTCCAAAAAAATCTACAAAAAGTTTTGCTGCGTTTGGTATTGATTTCCTGCGATGTAAAAAACAAGCAGAAAACAACAACTAGCACTGGGCACTATGTCAATAGGTTAGTACCAAAGATGATATAAAATGACTATAAAATGATTGTAAAACATCCAAGAATGATAATATAACAACATGGAACAATAAAAAATTATAGATACATTGGAGACGTGTCAACGACAAGCAAAACAAAATAAAATGACATTCCAAGGATAGGACATATCATGTGAAGAATGCAAAAACTTAGGCTCAACCAAAACTAACCGATCATTATTAAAGAAGAAAGGTGGGATGCCAACCTGGGCATCCCCAAGCTTAGATGCTTGAGACTTCTTAAAATATTAACTAGGGATGCCTTTGGCATCCCCAAGCTTGAGATCTTGTGTCTCCTTAATTCCTCTCTTATCACGGTTTTCCTAATTTTAAAAACTTCAACCACACAAAACTGAACAAGAACTTGTGAGATAAGTTAGTATAAATCAATACAAAACTTATCATTCTCTACTGTAGAAAATCACTAAAATTATAATTTGATATTGCATACTAAATATCTTTGCATATTTAATACTCCTATCCTCAAATAGAATCAATAAACATGCAAATATATTCAAACAATGCAATCATAAACATCAATCTGTCTAAATAGAAAAGTCTATAAAGGATAAAGGAAGATCCATACTTATTTAAAGCAAAAAATTCTCAAAACTTACCACGCTGTAGAAATTTTATCATAGCTCGTTGTGTAAAAATTTCAACATTTTATCACATTCTGACTTTTCTGGAGAATTTACGCAATAACGTGCAACTTTCTGTTTTGAAACAACAACTCATATACTTCCAAACTAAGCATGGTGAAGGCTATCCTTGACATTTTTATTGAAAGAAAAGATACAAAACCTTATTCTAAATGACAGCAAGTAAATCCTAACAAAAGAAAGTGACGCTCCAAGCAAAACACATATCATGTGACGAATAAAAATATAGCTCCGAGTAAGATTACCAATAATGTTGGAGATGAAAGAGGGGATGCCTTCTGGGGCATCCCCAAGCTTAGTTGCCTGGGTTTTCCTTGAATATTATCTTGGAATGCCTTGGGAATCCCCAATCTTAGGGTCTTGCCACCATTTATTCTCCTCATGTCGATATCTCACCCAAAACTTGAAAACTTCAATCACACAAAACTTAACGGAACTTCATGAGATATGTTAGTATGATAAAGAGCAAATCGTTCACTTGGGTACTGTCAAAGATAAGATTCATAATTTTTTCCACATAATGCCTACTGTACCTTATCATTTCCACAATTTATATCATTTAATATAAGCTATGGAAACACTAAAACAAGCAAACTATGCATTGAAAACAGAATCTGTCAAAAATAGAATAGTCTATAAAGATCTGAACAATGACCATACTTCTGCAACTCCAAAAATTCTAAAAACATAGTAAAACGTAGGAAATTTGTATATCAATCATGTGTAAAAAAATTAGAGCAAAAGCACGTTCCAAAGAATCCGAGAAATTATCAGACTGGGCGCAGAAGTTTCTATTTTTGCACAGAATCAAGTCAACTTCATCCACACTATCCCAAAGGCTTTACTTGGCACTTTATTGAAACAAAAGCTATAAAACATGATTACTACAATAGCTTAATCATGTGAATACACTAAATCAGTTGGGGTAAATATTGGGTTGTCTCCCAGCAAGCGTTTTTCTTTAGTGCCTTTTTAGCTAGGAATGATGAATTTAATGATGCTCACATAAAAGTAAAGAATTGAAACATAATGGGAGCATCATGAATCACATGACAAGCACATTTAAGACTAACATACTTCCTACGCATAGGGATTTTGTGAGTAAACAATTTATGGGAGCAAGAATAAACTAGCATAGGAAGGCAAAACAAGCATAAGTTCAAAACTTTTAACACACATAGAGGAAACTTGATATTACTGAGATATGTAAAAGCATATGTTCCTGTCTCGTAATAATTTTCAGTAGCATCATTAATGAATTCAACAATATAATTATCACATAAAGCATTCTTTTCATGATCCACAAGCATAGAAATTTTATTATTCTTCACATTCATAATAGTGGGAGCAAATTCAACAAAATAACTATCATGAGATACTTGATTGACATAATCAAAACTAAACATTAAAATCATGATGACAAGTTTCATGGTTATGACTATTCTTTATAGAATACATGTCATCACAATAATCATCATAGATAGCAACTTTGTTGTCATAATCAATTGAAACCTCTTCCAACATAGTGGAATCATCATTAAATAAAGTCATAACCTCTCCAAATCCACTTTCATAATTATTACAATAAGATTCAACACCCTCAAAAATAGTGGGATCATTATTACATAAAGTTGACACTCTTTCAAACCCACTTTCATCAATATAATCATAATAAATTTGCTCATCAAAACTTGGGGGACTAAAAGTATCATCTTCATCAAACATAGCATCCCCAAGCTTATGGCTTTGCATATCATTAGCATCATGGATATTCAAAGAATTCATAATAGCAACACTGCAATCATGCTCATCATTTAAAGATTTTATGCCAAACATTTTATTGAATTCCTCTTCTAACACTTTGGCACAATTTTCCTTTCCACCATTTTCATGAAAGACATTATAAAGATGAAGCATATGAGGCAACCCCAATTCCATTTTTTGTAGTTTTCTTTTATAAACCAAACTAGTGATAAAATAAGAAACTAAAAGATTAAATAGTAAGATCTAAAGATATACCTACTCCCCGGCAATGGCCCCAGAAAAGAGCTTGATGTCTACTACACAACTTATTCTTGTAGACTCGTGTTGGGCCTCCAAGCACAGAGTTTTGTAGGACAGTAGCAATTTTCCCTCAAGTGGATGACCTAAGGTTTATCAATCCGTGGGAGGCGTAGGATGAAGATGGTCTCTCTCAAACAATCCTACACACAAATAACAAAGAGTCTCTTGTGTCCCCAACACACACAATACAATGATAAATTGTATAGGTGCACTAATTCAACGAAGAGATGGTGATATAAGTGTAATATGGATAGTAGATATAGGTTTTTAAATCTACAAATATACAGCAAGGTAGCGAGTAGAAAAAGTGAGCAAAACCGATAGTGCAATGTTTGAATACCAAGCCTAGGATTCATTCTTTCACTAGTGCAAAATCTCTCAACAATGATAACATAATTGGATCATATAACAATCCCTCAACGTGCAACAAAGAATCACTCCAAAGTTCCTATCGCGGAGAACATAAGATGAAATTCTTTGTAGGGTACGAAACCACCTCAAAGTTATTATTTCCGATCAATCCATTGAGCTATTCCTATAAGTGTCACAAACAGCCCTAGAGTTCGTACCAAAATAACACCATATGATACACATCAACTAACTCTAGTGTCACCTAGATGCTCCAATTTCACCACAAGTATTAGTGAGTTGATTATAAGATATACATCAAAGAACTTCAGATTCATAATATTCAATCCAATACAAAGAACTTCAAAGAGTACCCCACTATCAGAGAAAGGAATATGAAAACACGTATCAACCCCTATGCATAGATTACCCCAATGTCACCAGGGAATCCGCAAGTTGATAACCGAAACACACATCAAGTGAATTGATAGAACATCCCATTGTCATCACAAATCTCCCATCGCAAGAATACATCAAGTGCTCTCACATACAAAAGATTCAACCCGACATAACAAAACCTTAAAGGAAAGGATTCAATTCATCACAAGAAGGTAGAGAGGAAGAACACCATAAGATCCAAATATATTAACAAAGCTCATGGTACATCAAGATCATGCCAAATCAAGAACACGATATATATATATATATATATATATATATATATATATATATATATATATATATATATATATATATATATATGACAACACTATTCTGATCCCAGGATCAGAATAGTTATTCTGATCACACCAAGCCCTATAAGGGCCCGATTGGATGTTCCTGAACTCGTTGAAGGCCCGAATCGGCAGGCAGAAAAAAAAGCAGAACACCACCCACAACCTTCCCCGAACAACCCTCAATCCCGCACCTCTCGCTCTCTCCCGGTCCCCCATGGCACCGCCGCCGCTGCCTGCCCATGGCGCCGCCGTTGTTGCCTGCCCAGGGTGCCGCCGCTGCTACCTGCCCCACGTCGTCGCTGCGACCTGCCCAGACCGCCGCCTCGCCATCTGCCCCGCGCCGCCCACCACTGCAATACAACAATAAAAAAATCGGGCGCCACCGGACCTCTGAGCGCCGATGCCGCTACCTGTTTCTCCTCCCGCCGAGCGCCTTCTAGGACCATGTCCCTCTCAAGTCTCCCCCACGCAAGCCCCGCCATGCATCCAGCGACCCGACAACAACCATGGATGCTGGAGAAGGCGAGGTCGCCGGATCCCAGTGCGCTGCCGCCTACCCCGGCGCCTCCACTGGCCACCGCTACCTACGACCAAGCGTAGCAACCGGCCGCCGGAGCGCGCACCACCCGACGCCCCCACGTCAGCGCGCCACCTCTGCTTCCTCTGCAGCCATGCATCACGCGTTGATCGCACACCAACAGGTCCCATCCCCCTCCTCCTCCTCGATGTGAAGGGGAGAAGACCGCCAACTCTGGCGAACCCAGAAAATGACCTTCCCCATGGCGCAGGTCTAAACTGCAACCTCGAGCTTCTTCCCCTGGAGTTAAACCAACTGATGCTAGCAATTTGTTGATGTTGCTCCTCCTCCTGCTCGTGTAGGCCGAGCTGCTCCCTCGAGCTTTGCTGCGCTTGTGGCTCCATCCTCTCACCATGAACTACCGGAACCAGAGCTGAAGGAAACTGAAGTAGCAGTTGGGATCAAGTCGCTCAAAAGAATTGGAAGATGCTCGTCTTTTTAGCCGTGAGATATGCAGTGTCAGTATGGTTGACAAAAAATGGACATGACCCTGGAGTGGCTTCTTATCTTTGTTGTTTGAAGGGAAAGCTAGCCCAGGATGTTTCCGAATCGTCACTGTGCCGCGATCTAGCATTGCTGCTCAGCACGCCGTCTTCTTTTGCTGACGTGGTGTCTGAAAATCAAATGCTTGCCAGCCCAAAGAAAAGAACCCGACTTTGAGATTCACCAAAGCATATCCTCCATATTCCTATCCAGCTCCCATTACGTTGTACCTGGTCGCTATTCTCTTGCGTGGACTGCAGCGACGGCCGAATCCGACCTTCCCAGGCATCACCTTTCTTCCTTCTCTCATTTTCATGTTCTTGCGACTAAGCTCCACTCCTGTCTACTATTTCAGTGTATATTCTCGACAGTACCAGAGATTCCAAATAAAAAATGGCATTTATATATTCATGCATATTCAGACTCACTCATCTCACTCGTTCCATCCATTCATCAAGAGGGGACATGCTTGTGTGTTTGAATCTGCAATGCAACAACAAGTTGTTGCTCCTCTTCGAAACCAATTCAAGAACATCGATCTGAAAAGCAGACGACCGCCTTCTGCTACTACCACCGACCGATGCCCGTTGCACAACGTGCCGACTAGCACCTGTACCCATGTTGCCATCTCGAAAAGTGGATACAGAGAATGCTCTGTTTCTCTTGTATTGCTATGCTTAAAATTTTATTGTGAAGGTCAAGATGTTGTGTTCGAGAAGGCCAAAGTGTGTTATGTGTATCTCCGCAAGTTCAAACTATTTGAAGTGACAAATAAATTTAAAAGAGCACAAACAAAATTGAAGTCTAGAAAAATCACTTCAAAACAAAATTACAACATGTGAGCATCAGTGTGTGTGTGTGTGTGTGTAACTTTGCACAAAAGTAAACTCTAGAAGTTCACAAAACCCCAAAAAACCTATGAGTTAAAAGACAAAAAAATAGACAATTTTTCCATCTCTATAACTAAACCAAGAAGTTCAAATTTAAGATACATAGTAGGTCAAAGTTTATAAGATATCAGAAATTTTTGTATCTAAAGAAAAGCAAGAAGTTCAAATTAACATAACACATGACTTTGATGTTTTTTTATAAAAAGAACATTGTTTTACGGTTTCAAAATTTTTGCAAAAGAAAGTATTTCAAATAAACCAAGAAGTCCAAATTATAAAAGTAGAGAAGTTCGATATTAAAAAAACACAGGTTTTATTTCATTACAAAAGAATAAAATTAAAGAAGTTCAAATTAAAATAAAAGGAGTAGTTTGATGTTTACGGAAAAATCAAATTCTTTCCATTTCTAGGAAAAATAAAAGTATGAGGTTCAATTTTAAAAAAAATGTTTGATGCTTATTTGAAAACTTATTTTTTTGCTAAGAATAAGACTATGAAGTTCAATTTAAAATAACATAGAAGTTCGAAATATATAAAAAACTCAAATTTATTGCAAGAAGTTCACGTGCACCTCCGTGCACGGTTCATAATTTATATTGCGGGACGTCTAACCTCCAGTTACGTCTTTTAAAATGGCAAAAAATGATGTCTGACCTTCAATTGTGTGTAATTCGACGTATACACAAAAATGTGACATAAGTTTATGGTGAAAACAACGAGAAGTTCAAGTACTGCAAGGAACGCATTTCAGTTGAGAAATAAAAGTTTCAAAAAATAAAAGATTAAAAGGTTTGTTGAAAGAAGTTCAAGTGCTCTGTCCGAGGAAGTTTAAAAATTCTTGCGAGCGAGGTTCACCTTGTATTTCCATGTTCAAAAATACAAAAAGAAATTGTTTTTTATGTTTTAAAATAATTCTCTCAATTCACAAAGAAGTTCAGTTATTATTTGGGAGCAATTTGATTTAAATAAAATAAAAAAATTCAAATTATAAAATGGAAAAGTTCATGTACTACATGGTGTGTGTTTAATATGAGAAAAATGAATAAAAATGGAAGTCCTGGGTCAAAGGAAGTTAAAAAAAACTATTGTGAGAGGTTTGTACAAAAGGAATATCATTTTTGTAATGCCGACGAATTGATGAGAAATTAGAAACGAAATTACGTCACAGAAGTTCAACGTGAAAATAGCGGGAAGTTCAACTACTACGCTGAATGAATTTCAGATGAAAAACTTTTAAATTCGTCGCGAGTATGAAAAAATGATCAACACGGAAAAGCTGCGTGTTTGCATCAGCTTTTCATCGGTATATCACTTGCTCAATTCCGGTGAGTTGATGGAGAGCTACAAGCAGTGGCTGCAGAGCTACGAGCAAAAAAAGCACGTGAAAAACAGAGTGAAGTTCAAGTAGACATGCCCAGAAGTTCAAGTTCTTCACGCGGTGCATTTTCGAAGAATCTGTTTTGCGATAGAGGCAGAACGAATGATCTCGCCATTTTCAAAATTACTTGAAAACGGCGAGGAATTAGAGAAAACCATCAACATGAAAAAGTTTCGCATTTTCTATAGCTTTTCAACAGTATATTATTTGCCCCAATCCAATAAAGTTTGTAGAAATTACGATGAAAATATGTTTTAAGCCATTTTCAATTTTGACTTAAAACCGTAAGGAATTGGAAGAAACAATATATACGAAATTTTTTCGCATTTTCTCAAGCTTTCCAACCCCATATCATTTGCTACATTCGGAGGTACGACTAAAAACTTAGCTCAAAAATACAAACTCGGTGATACTTATATTGTTTTATGAATTACTTTTAAATCGTTCCAAATTAGAAAATTCTATTAACATGGAGATGTAGCGCATTTTCATAAGATTTCTAATGCCATATCATTTTCCTCAATTGGATTAGCCGTTTAGAAATGACATCGAAAATACAAACTCGGCTGTTCGGTTTGCAAAATTTTACGATTTTCCAAATTACTCTTTATCCATAGGGAATTAGAGAAAACTTTAAACATGTGGAAGGAGCGGTTTTGCAGCAGCTTTCCAACGCCATATTATTTGCCTCATTCCAACAAACGGTTTAGAAATGCGATCGACAATACGATTTACGTTTTTCGTATGAAGAAAAAATGGTTTTCAAAACTGCTCTTAAACCGCGTAGCTTTTGCCAAAAATTTAACTTGCGTCATGATACGCGTGTCCATAGGTTTCCAACGGTATATCGCAAGCCCCATTTGGGCAATGTCGGGGGAAGTACAACCTACTATAGAGGGAAGTTTAGGTCGAACAACCCGGGCAGTAAAATTGCAACAGAGGCATGTTTCATCACGACCCAAGAGCAAATCCGCCAAGGAGCAAGATTCATATTTAAAACGGGCATTTAGTTGCTAGAAATAGTTTGCAGATTAGACTTATATCACATAGAACACGACTAACCAGAAAAATTCGCGCGGGGAGACACGGTTGCGAAGATAACCCGAAGGTCGGGTTCGTACAGAGGGAAGTTCAGGCATGTAACTCAGGAAGTTTTGGTTGTGATCAGAATATTATTCTGATCCCGTGATCATATATATATAGAGAGAGAGATCAAACACATAGCTACTAGTACATACCCTCAGCCCCGAGGGTGAACTACTCCCTCCTTGTCATGGAGACCACCGGGATGATGAAGATGGCCTCCGGTGATGATTTTCCCCTCTGATAGGGTGCCGGAATGGGGTCCCGATTGAGTTTTTGTGGATACAGAGGCTTGCACCGGCAGAACTTCTCATCTAGGGTTCTTTCTGGGGGTTTGGGTATTTATAGGAATTTTTGGCGTTGGTCTCACGTCAAGGGGGTCCATGAGGTAGCGACAAGCTCGGTCACCCCTCCCTGGGGGGTAGGGCACACCTAGCGAGCTTGTCGTGTCCTCGTGGGTCTCTTTTGGTCCACAAAAAATCACCATAAATTTTTAGCCCATTCCGAAAACTTTTATTTCTGCACAAAAAATGACACCACAGTAGTTTCGCTGAAAACAACATCAGTTCAGGTTAGTTCTAATCAAATCACACCAAAACCATATAAACTTATTATAAACATGGCATGAATACTTCATAAATTATTGATACATTACAGATGTATCACTAACCCTGAACAACATCATGACATGTTGTGTGATTCTTCTCAACATGATCATCGAAGATGAAAGGGACATGAACTTGGAGTTCTTCTACGATAATGTCGGCAGGTGTGTGATATGTCTCCAACGTATCTATAATTTATGAAGCATTCATGCTATTTTATTATCTGCTTTGAATGATTACGGGCTTTATTATACACTTTTATATTACTTTTGGGACTAACCTTTTAACCGGAGGCCCACCCCATATTGCTGTTTTATTACCTATTTCAGTACTTCGAAGAAAAGGAATATCAAACGGAGTCCAAACAGAATGAAACATTCAGGAGCATGATTTTTGGAACGAACCTGATCCAGGAGACTTGGAGTTGAAGTAAAGGAAGCTTTGAGGTGGCCACGAGGGTGGGGGCGCACCCCCTACTGGGCGCGCCCCCTATCTCGTGGTCCCCTCGAGACTCCCCTGACCAACTTCTTTCGCCTATATATTCCTATATACCCTAAAACCATCAAAGGACACAATGGATCAGGAGTCCCGCCGCCACAAGCCTCTGTAGCCACCAAAAACCTCTTGGGAGCCCATTTCGGCACCCTGCCGGAGGGGGGGTCCCTCACCGGTGGCCATCTTCATCATCCCGGCACTCTCCATGACGAGGAGGGAGTAGTTCACCCTCGGGGCTGAGGGTATGTACCAGTAGCTATGTGTTTGATCTCTCTCTCTCTCTCTCTCTCGTGTTTTCTCTATGGCATGATCTTGATGTATCGCGAGCTTTGCTATTATAGTTAGATCTTATGATGTTTCTCCCCCTCTACTCTCTTGTAATGGATTGAGTTTTCCCTTTGAAGTTATCTTATCGGATTGAGTCTTTAAGGATTTGAGAACACTTGATGTATGTCTTGCCGTGCTTATCTGTGGTGACAATGGGATATCACGTGATCCACTTGATGTATGTTTTGGTGATCAACTTGCGGGTTCCGCCCATGAACCTTTGCATAGGGGTTGGCACACGTTTTCGTCTTGACTCTCCGGTAGAAACTTTGGGGCACTCTTTGAAGTACTTTGTGTTGGTTGAACAGATGAATCTGAGATTGTGTGATGCATATTGTATAATCATGCCCACGGATACTTGAGGTGACAATGGAGTATCTAGGTGACATTAGGGTTTTGGTTGATTTGCGTCTTAAGGTGTTATTCTAGTATGAACTCTATGATAGATTGAACGGAAAGAATAGCTTTATGTTATTTTACTATGGACTCTTGAATAGATAGAACAGAAAGGATAACTTTGAGGTGGTTTCGTACCCTACCATAATCTCTTCGTTTGTTCTCCGCCATTAGTGGCTTTGGAGTGACTCTTTGTTGCATGTTGAGGGATCGTTATATGATCTATTCATGTTATTATTGTTGAGAGAACTTGCACTAGTGAAAGTATGAACCCTATGCCTTGTTTCCTACCATTGCAATACCGTTTACGCTCACTTTTATCATTAGTTACCTTGCTGTTTTTATATTTTCAGATTACAAATACCTATATCTACCATCCATATTGCACTTGTATCACCATCTCTTCGTCTAACTAGTGCACCTATACAATTTACCATTGTATTGGGTGTGTTGGGGACACAAGAGACTCTTTGTTATTTGGTTGCAGGGTTGTTTGAGAGAGACCATCTTCATCCTCTGCCTCCCACGGATTGATAAACCTTAGGCATCCACTTGAGGTAAATTTGCTACTATCCTACAAACCTCTGAACTTGGAGGCCCAACAACGTCTACAAGAAGAAGGTTGCGTAGTAGACATCAAGCTCTTTTCTGGCGCCGTTGCCGGGGAGGCTAGGTAAGCGGCTCTCACACCCCGTCAACTAAGCTCTTTTCTGGCGCCGTTGCCGGGGAGGTGAGTGCTTGAAGGTATATCTTTAGATCTTGCAATCGAATCTTTTTGTTTCTTGTTTTATCACTAGTTTAGTCTATAAAATAAAACTACAAAAAAAATGGATTTGAGTTTGTCTCATACGCTTCATCTTTTTAATATCTTTCGTGAGTATGATGGAAAGGAAAATTGTGCTCAAGTGGTAGAAGAAGAATTACATAGAATGCTTGTCATGAAATATGTGAATGATGAGCATGATTGCAATGTTGTTAGTATGAATTCCTTGAATATCCATGATGCTATTGATATGCAAAGCCATAAGCTTGGGGATGCTATGTTTGATGAAGATGATATTTTTTGTCCCCCAAGTTTTGATGAGCAAATTTATTATTATGAAAGCATGCCTCCTATTTATGATGATTATATTGATGAAAGTGGGTTTGGAAGAGTGTCAACTTTAGGAAGTAGTGATCCCACTATTTTGGAGGATGTTGAATCTTATTGTGATGAACATGAAAGTGGATTTGGAAGAGTGTCAACTTTATATTTTCAGATTACAAATACCTATATCTACCATCCATATTGCACTTGTATCACCATCACTTCGCCGAACCATAGTTACCTTGCTGTTTTTATATTTTCAGATGACAAATACCTATATCTACCATCCATATTGCACTTGTATCACCATTTCTTTGCTGAACTAGTGGACGTATACAATTTACCATTGTATTGGGTGTGTTGGGGACACAAGAGACTCTTTGTTATTTGGTTGCAGGGTTGTTTGAGAGAGACCATCTTCATCCTACGCCTCCCACGGATTGATAAACCTTAGGTCATCCACTTGAGGGAAATTTGCTACTGTCCTACAAACCTCTGCACTTGGAGGTCCAACAACGTCTACAAGAAGAAGGTTGCGTAGTAGACATCACTGTGCGAAGCCATCTAGAGACCTGGACCGCATACAAGCATTCCTTCATACATACCGGATAATTGAAGACTCAAATACCCACCACCAACTTCAGCACGATCTCATTCAGCACAATTGGCAAAGGCATGGGCAGTAATAAAACCTGCCATTTTTACATTCATTTAATTAATTCATGTGTGACTGTATCATTGTTGTATTTGGAACAATTCTTGTATTGAATTATAAGTTCAATTATTGTATTTGAATAATCATTATAATTTGGATGATTGTTGTATTGTAATATTGAGATTCTAAATTTATATTGATTTCACATTTCTAATATGACACATATCTGTCTAATTGTGAAAAAACCACGTGTTTTGAGGGCTAGCGCGGGCTGCCGCCCGCAGCCCACGCCAACCCTCAAAACACGTTTTCTGCAGTCATTATACTCACTTTGAAGGTCCGCGCGATAAGGGGTCTGCTAGAGATGCTCTAAGGTCCCATAGAACCAACACATTAGAACAACAACCGCCGCCGATGAAGGGTGTAGATCAGAAGAATCCAACCTGAAGACACAAGAACATAATCGTACAACAAAAAGATTCAAGCAAATCCACCAAAGATAGATCAAACAGAGACACACCTCCACACGCCCACCGACGATGCTAGACACATCAATGGAATGGGGACTAGGCGGGGAGACATTTATTCCATCTTCAGGGAGGCGCCACCGCCTCGCCTTCCTGGGCAGGACACAAACCCTAACAAAACTCGAACAAAAAGATATAAAAACAGAGCCCTCCCACTGGCAAGGGTCGGGATCCACTCCGTCCCCATGGCCCTAAGGCCACCGGAGATGGGGTGGACCGACGATGGCGCTGGCGGGAGGCAGAGGAATCCTGGATTTTAGAGGAGGCGACGGGTGGCTTGGTTGTCTCATCCGCTGGGGGCTAGGTCGTCTCGCCCTTGGTTTGCCGTTAACTGGGAGGGACTAATTACACATGCCTCACATCTTTATATTTTTTGTGGTATCTTTGAGAAGCTAGACATGAGAATCTCTTTGCAAAAATGGATGGCAAACATGGACGTGGAGTATTTGCACCTGAGCTCAAATGCTCCCGGTGAATAGGAAAATCGGAAAAATAGTAAAAAAATCAAAAAAATCTGTTTTTTGGTAACCTTTGACAAATGTTTGATGTGCTTGCAAAAATTTATCATGAATGAACATTCCTGAAAGTCGTGCAAAAAATATTCGATACTCCAAAAATGCTATTTTAAAAAGCATTTTGGAGCACTAGTTTTGTTTTTTTTTTGCCATGACTTCCACGAATGTCATTTTGTGACAAAAAATTTCAAGCATGGAATACTTTTTCAAAGGTTACCACAAAAAAATTCAGATTTTTTTATTTTCTTTCGATTTTATTGTTCACCTAAGCTCATTTGAGCTCGGGAGTAGAAGAACACTTTCGGGCAAACCTACCACTACAAAAAAAGACACATCCGTGACATTTCGGGCCGAACGAAAAAAAAATTTGTCATACTTATGACACTTCTATGACAATAATTGTGACAAAACCTGGTATCATCATAGATGTGGTGGACTCCTACTTCTATGACAAAAAATCATGAAAGAAAATGGGATTTTCGTCCTGGGCGGGCCGGAGATACAGCTGCATGACATTCTTTGGGCCGTCCATGACGGAAAAAACCATGGTAGAAGCAAGGGCGATGAAAATATCGGGGAGTTCCCTGTTACAGTGGGTGGTCAGGGGCCGAGCGATGCGCGTTTCTCTTGTACCGTAAGCGTGTGGGTGCGAAGCATTGGGCTCTAACTGACCCGAGCGAGGCGTCGCCTAACTGAACCTGAGCGATTCCACTACAGGCTACGCGTTACTGAACCCGAGCAATCGAGCGATTCCTTTGCTACTACTGCTAACTGAAGCCGATCGATGTTGCCTCTTGTTGAACAGTGAGCATTGCTGGGGGGGTTGGATGAACAGTTCCCGGTGGGGGTTGGATGAACATGACCCCATGGTATTGCCGCTGGATGAACAGGACTCTGATCGATCGAGCTGGTTGGGCGTGGATGAACAGGACCCCGTGGAGGGCTGGATGAACAGGATCCCGTGGAGGGAAGGTTGAATAGTAGCCGGTGGAGGGCTGGTTGAACAGTAGTCGGTGGAGGGCTGGTCGAACAGTAGCTCATGGAGGGGTGGTTGAACAGGAGCCCGTGGAAAGGGCTGGTTGAACAGTAGCCGGTGGAGTAGCGCGCAGTGGAGGACGGATGAACAGGAGCCCGTGGATGAACAGTCGTAGGCGGAGGCTGGAGGAGGTCGACGGTGGAGATGAACAATATCCTGTGGATTCCCGTTTTGCGGTACCCACACCCCTCCCGATGAACATGACCCCTGTTTCGACCGTAGCGCTCCAACACAAGTTCGTTTCCTCCACTTTGCGGTACGCCACACCCCCTCCCGATCAACAGGACCCCGTTTCGACCGTAGGAGGTCCAAAAGAAGTCTGTTTCCTTTGTTTTGCGATACGCCAGACCCCTCCCGATGAACATGATCCCGTTTCGAACGTGGCCGGTCGAACACAAGGCCGTTTCCTTTGTTCTGCGGTACGCCAGGCCTCGTTTCCATCGGCTGTTTCATCCAAGTCGGTTGGCTCCCACGCGTTCTGTTGTCTCCCGATGAAGACGACGCATTCCGTTGCCTCCCCATGAACACGACAACACAGTTTCTCTGTTTTGACCCAGCCATGTACACGAGCCCTGGCCGTACGTATGCGCGAGTAGGCGTTCAAGACCCTGCCCATATGTACGTATGTGGCCGTATTTACTTTCTTGCACCCTGGCCGTTGTACGTACGTGTATATGCTACGTGTGCGCCTCTACTACGACACATGCGCGCCTCCACATCGACCAGTATGTACGTACATGTTTGTGACCAGAATGACAATGCTACGTACGCTTCGACCAGGTGGGTCCCGACTGTCAGGCACTTCCTTGCGTGCGAAGATGTAGCTGGTGGGTCCCAGCTGTCAGGGGGCGAATCATTTTTTCGGCCCGTAATATGGACGCACTTCCTTGCGTGCGAAGATGTAGCTGGTAGGTCCCAGCAGTCAGGGGGGAAACGTTTTTTTCATGAAATACGGTGGCCCGTCCGGTGATTCCTATTGTCAGGTGGAGGAATCATTTTTTTCTGCGTAATAAGGAGGCACTTCCTTGTTGCGGCCGTGGACCGAGCTGTCGGCCTCTCCATGTACAGTACTCTTCCGATGGAAGTCGGTCGTTGACCACATTGACCATGCTACACCGAGAGCACCAAGGTGGTGGACGACGGCGAGGCCTAGGAAGGGGACGACGCGGAGCCGGGGAAGACGCGGCAGTGGATACCCACGCGGAGAGGAGTACGAGGGTTCACTGGTTCGGCTGCGGTGTGAGGCTGCCGTCGCCGCAGAATAACAAGGGTGTGGGTGAGTGGAGAGATGGCCTGGCCAGCGGTGGGAGTAGTAGGGGCGGTAAGGCCTCCGCGGCAGCACAGCCGACCACAAGAGGCAGGAGCAGGCGGCACGACCGGCGCTGCTTTGGACGGCTGGAGCAAGAAGACCAGAGGTTGAAGAAGCACGACGACCGTGGGATGGACATCGTACGGTCACTGTAGCTAGAATCGTGTATATTGACTAAGTTGACAAAGCCCTTGGTACGCGTCAACTTAGTAGGCCCGCAGGTCAGCTTCCGAAATGGTGCGCCCCAGATGTCAGGGGAAGGAATCATTTTTTGGGCGGGTGAAGCTAGAATATCCGAGATTGAAGAAGAAGCCTTGCATGCGCGTCAACTTTTTTTTAGGGGACGCGTCAACTTAGTAAGGCCACAAGTGTGTGGCAGAGAACTTATAGCCTATTTGAGATTCGTAAGAATGTGCAGCCCATTTTTGAATTCTAATAGAATTTACTACAGCCCATTTATAGTTTGTTAAAAGTACATCCCATTTTCTAGCTAGAACAACGATTAATAATCCAACCGTTCAAAACATAATTCGATAAAATTTCCCACATTTTGATGGGATCCAAAATATTTTTATCCCGAAATTTCTAGTTATATTAAATACAATTTCAATATAAATTTATATTACGTAAAAATCCAACAAAACATTGCGCGCGCAACAATTAATGAAGTTAAAATTTTCAATATCCAAAAATAATATTTTATAAAGTAATTACGTGTTTGGTGCATTTTTTATAGTTACTGCCCAATTTTTATAATTACATCCCATTTATTATTTCTTAAAGCCCATTTTCTTGTTAAGCCTAATGCATCCCTCCTAGGTAAGATTTGCAGCCCAGTGGGGCGGAGAGTAACAACTTGACCTTGCCTTGGTATTCCTAAAAAAGTATAGCGGGGCAAGCCATTTTCAGCTTGAAAAAAAATTAATATTTGGGCTAGATATCTTGCCTGGGCTAGACGGGCCACAGCCTGCCCAGTTAATATCCTGCTCTCTCCTCTGAACAAAAATGAAAACATCACTTAAGAAAAACTCTGCAGTGCTCACACCTCAAAAACACAAATACTGCTCGAGCTGCTTGGTCCCAGCTGTCGGCCGCTCCTTGTGCAATTCTCTCGTTTATTGACTACATAGGTTGACAATGGTGTGGGACCATGATGTCAGGAAACCAGGAGGAAGCAATTTTTTTATATAGTTTTATATAATAAGGAGGCACTTGCATACGTGCGGCTATGGTCCTGGTGGGTCCCCACTGTCATCCTCTCCAAGTAAAGTTATCTCCTCATTCCTCATGTCCGTTGACCATGTTGACAACGCGAGACGGCAACGCTACGGCGAGCGCAACAACTCGAAGAACAATGGAGAGGGCCTCGCGGTCCCTACGAATGGTCTGATATAGCGCCCGCTGCTCATTCAGGAAGCCAGGATCATAGGGCCACATGTCCGCGACGTCATTGTCATTCTCCTGTTCACCAGTGCTTGTTGAGGAGACGGAGGTTGCAGCACATGTCCTCCTGTGCTGGTAGCTCTTCCTCCATTAGGGCGTCAAAGTGCGGTCGCACCTGCTCTATGGTGAACACGGCATGAACCGGCTTGGACAGTGGCACCGGCTCCTGGTCGGAAGCTACGTCCATCGTTTGATTATTGTTGCTCAGCTCGGCGAGCTCGCTGGCGAGCCAGCATGTCCGGCTGCTGGACCGACCCACTGCCAAGCCATGAGTCTGACTGCCCTGGCCCACCCAGACCGCCTCCCTCGCCCGCGTGCGCTTTCCGCCCGAAACGGTCAGCGCCTCCCGCCCCGCTTCCCGGTGCAGGCGATTGCTCCGCCTTCAAATGACACAAGTGTCGTCCGTCCATCCATCTTCTGCCCACATTAATGATACGCAGTTGCCGAGGTGGCTACTCCGGCACCACACGTTCGTCCCTCCGCCACCCACCATTGCTATATAAACTGTTGCGCCGGCCATAGCCGCAGTCATCCGCATCCATTCCCTTTCTCCTGTCCACACCACTACTGCCCACCATGGCTTCCTCGTGCTCCAGCGCTCTTTGGGACGGGCGGACGATGGACCACAAGGAGATGGCATCCATTGTTGCCGACTGGCTGGCCGGCAAGCAGCCGGAGGACGACGACGTCCCAATGGAAAACATGGTAGTCGACGATCCGGCGCCAACCCCCTCCTCCGTGCCATCCTCGTCGGTGCATTGCACCATGACCATCGGCGAGGCCCGTGCCCAATACATGGAAACGGTGAGGCAGAAGCGTGAGGAGCAGTTCTGGGAGGCGCAGGCCGACGCCGCCTACAACCACCATCTCCTCTAGGAGCACCTACAGGCGGAGGGAGCAGATTGCCACAGAGCGGGCGGAGCAGGAGGCGGTGCTCGAATCGTACACTCTGCCCGCGAGGGCCGCCTCGAGCGCTGGCGGTACCGCATGCAGGTGGTGGAGGTTGCGGCCGCCTACAAAGAGGGCGATGAAGCGGGCGAGGCGCTATTTGGCAAGACCGAGGACGAGGCAGAGGACAATGCCGGTGATGTCTACTGCACAACCTTCTTCTTGTAGACATTGTTGGGCCTGCAAGTGCACATGTTTGTAGGACAGTAGCAAATTTCCCTCAAGTGAATGACCTAAGGTTTATCAATCCGCAGGAGGTGTAGGATGAAGATGGTCTCTCTCAAGCAACCCTGCAACCAAATAACAAAGAGTCTCTTGTGTCCCCAACACACCCAATACAATGGTAAATTGTATAGGTGCACTAGTTCGGCGAAGAGATGGTGATACAAGTGCAATATGGATGGTAGATAAAGGTTTTTGTAATCTGAAATAATAAAAACAGCAAGGTAACTAATGATAAAAGTGAGCGTAAACAGTATTGCAATGGTAGGAAACAAGGCATAGGGTTCATACTTTCACTAGTGCAAGTTCTCTCAACAATAATAACATACTTGGATCATATAACTATCCCTCAACATGCAACAAAGAGTCACTCCAAAGACACTAATAGCGAAGAACAAACGAAGAGATTATGGTAGGGTACGAAACCACCTCAAATTTATCCTTTCTGCTCAATCTATTCAAGAGTCCGTAGTAAAACAACACAAAGCTATTCTTTACGTTCAATCTATCATAGAGTTCATACTAGAATAACACCTTAAGACACAAATCAACCAAAACCCTAATGTCACCTAGATACTCCATTTTCACCTCAAGTATCCGTGGGCATGATTATATGATATGCATCACACAATCTCAGATTCATCTATTCAACCAACACAAAGTACTTCAAAGAGTGCCCCAAAGTTTCTACCGGAGAGTCAAGACGAAAATGTGTGCCAACCCTTATGCCTAGGTTCATGGGCGGGACCCGCAAGTTGATCACCAAAACATACATCAAGTGGATCACGTGATATCCCATTGTCACCACAGATAAGCACGGTAAGACATACCTCAAGTGTTCTCAAATCCTTAAAGACTCAATCCGATAAGATAACTTCAAGAGGAAAACTCAATTCATCACAAGAGAGTAGATGGGGATAAACATCATAAGATCCAACTATAATAGCAAAGCTCGCGATACATCAAGATCGTGCCATAGAGAGAACACGAGAGAGAGAGAGATCAAACACATAGCTACTGGTACATACCCTCAACCCCGAGGGTGAACTACTCCCTCCTCGTCATGGAGAGCGCCGAGATGATGAAGATGGCCACCGGTGAGGGATCCCCCCTCCAGCAGGGTGCCGGAACGGGCTCCCGAGAGGTTTTTGGTGGCTATAGAGGCTTGCGGTGGCGGAACTCCCGATCTATCTTCGTGTCGATGTTTTAGGGTACGTGGACTTATATAGGCGAAAGAAGTCAACCGGGGGAGCCTCGAGGGGCCCAGGAGACAGGGGGCACGCCCAGGGGGTGGGTGGGCGCGCCCTCCTATCTCTCGGCTTCGTTGAACGTTCCCTGGCTTGAACTCCAAGTCTCCCGGAACATATCTTTTCCAAAAATCATGCTCCCGAATGTTTCATTCCGTTTGGACTCCATTTGATATTCCTTTTCTTCGAAATACTGAAACAGGCAATATAACAGCAATATGGGCTGGGCCTCCGGTTAATAGGTTAGTCCCAGAAGTAATATAAAAGTGTATAATAAAGCCCGTAATCATTCAAAACAGATAATAAAATAGCATGAATGCTTCATAAATTATAGATACGTTGGAGACGTATCAGCATCCCCTTAATTCCTACTCGTCCTCGAGTAGGTAAATGATAAAGAAAGAATTTATGAAGTGTGAATGCTAGAAGGTGCACAAGTTTGATCAATGATAATTTCAATCACCTTTTCTAGCATGATTATAAGTCATAACGATAGTTCATCTCATAAAACTTCTCACGAGCAAGTAACAAACTATTCACATGTTAAAGCATAGACCATAAACTTTCTTGAAAACTAGCAAACTATGTTCTCAGTCATCAAACAATTGCAATTCATCTTATTTTCAGGAAGGGTCTATGTCAGAGCTTTGATTTAACAAACTTCACATACTCAACTATCATATAGTCTTCTACAATTGCTAACACTCACGCAATACTAATGGTTATGGAGTTTCAATCGGACACTGAGAAAGATAGGGGCTTATAGTGTTGCCTCCCAACTTATTCACCTTTGGGTGATGTCAACAATAATAGTTCATGCTAACTTACATCCAATTGGATGTATATATATTAGGATCTTTCCAACACGAGGTGCTTGCCAAAGGATAAAATGAAAAAGGGAAAGGTGAAGATCACCTTGACTCTTGCATAAAGTAAAAGACATAAAGTAAAAGATAGGCCCTTCGCAGAGGGAAGCAGGGATTTGCAGAGGTGCCAGAGCTCAATAGAGATAAATAATTTTGAGAGGTATGATATCATTGTCAACATAACAACCAAGAGTTCCCAATATCTTCCATACTACATACATTATAGGTGGTTCCCAAACAGAATGGTAAAAGTTTTTACTCCCCATCCACCAACAATCATCATTCCATGGCTTGCCCGAAACAACGGGTGTCTCCAACTAACATCAAACCTGGGGGAGTTTTGTTTGCAATTATTTTTTATTTGATTTTGATCTTTTTGATCATGGGACTGGGCATCCCGGTTACCATCCATTTTTCTCGTGAATGATGAGCGGAGTCCACTCATCTTGAGAATAACCCACCTAGCATGGAAGATACTGACAGCCCCTAGTCGCTACATGAGCGATTCGGGCATACACAACAGATTATTATTTGAAGGTTTAGAGTTTGGCACATGCAAATTTACTTGGAACAGCGGGTAAATACCGCATATAGGTAGGTATGGTGGACACTCATGGCAAAAACTGGGAAGGATATTTGGAAGCACAAGTAGTATCTCTACTTGGTGCAAGGAATTTTGGCTAGCATGAGGGGGAAAGGCAAGCTCAGCATGTTTAAATGATCCATGATAATATACTTTAACTGAGATGTGAGAAAACATAACCCATTACGTCGTCTTCCTTGTCCAACATCAACTCTTTAGCACATCATACTTAATGAGTGCTCACAATTATAAAAGATGTCTAGGATAGTATATTTATATGTGAAATCTCTCTTTCATCAATATTCTTTCATGAATTGTTCAAATGACCAATACAATGCTTGCTAACCTTCAATAAACATGTACTTCTTAGATGTGAAGTCATTACTCCCCATGGGATAAGCAAATGAGACATATATAATTTCAGATTTGTGACATTCAACTCATTCAACCATTTACTCATAGGATATAAGTGAAGCACACGAGTAAATGACAAACTACTCCAAAAAGATATAAGTGAAGATCAATGAGTAGCTAAATAATTACATAACTATGTGAAGACTCTCTCTTATTTAAGAATTTAAGATCTTGGTATTGTATTCAAACAGCAAGCAAAACAAAATAAAATGACATTGCAAGGATAGCACAACTTATTTGGAGAAGCAAAAACTTAGGTTCAACCGATACTAACCGATAGTTGTTGAAGCAGAAAGGTGGGATGCCTACCGGGGCATCCCCAAGCTTAGATGCTTGAGACTTCTTGAAATATTATCTTGGGGTGCCTTGGGCATCCCCAATCTTGAACTTTTGTGTCTCCTTAATTCCTCTCATATCATAGTTTCTCTTTTTATCAAAAGCTTCTTCCACACCAAACTCAACAAGAACTCGTGAGATAGGTTAGTATAAACCAATGCAAAACCTTATCATTTTCTACTGTAACAAATCACTAAAATTATTATTCAACATTGAATACTAAATGCCTCTGCATATTTAATACTCCTATCCTCAAAGAGAATCATTAAACAAGCAAACATGTGCAAACAATGCAACCATAACAGCAATCTGCCAAAACAGTATAGTCTGTAAAGAATGCAAGATTCATCATACTTCCCTACCTCTAAAAATTATGAGAAAAATACTATGCTGTATAAGATTCATCAGGGCTCAATATTCAAAAAGTTTCAACATTATACCATTCTCTGAATTTTCTAGGGAATTTTTGCAACAACTGTAAACTTTCTGTTTTCAAACAGCAACATGTATACAAGCAAAATAAGCATGGTAAAGGCTATCCTTGACATTTTTATTGGAAATATAGATGCAAAACATTATTCTAAATAACATAAAGCAAATACTAACAAAATAAAATGACGCTCCAAGCAAAACACATATTGTGTGGCGAATAAAAATATAGCTCCAAGTAAAGTTACCGATGAAAGAGGATGAAAGAGGGGATGCCATCTGGGACATCCCCAAGCTTAGGCTCTTGGTTGTCCTTGAATATTACTTTGGGGTGCCTTGGGTATCCCCAAGCTTAGGCTCTTGCCACTCCTTATTCCATAGTCCATCGAATCTTCACCCAAAACTTGAAAACTTCAACCACACAAAACTCGTAAGCTCCGTTAGTATAAGAAAGTAAAACCACCACTTAGGTACTGTGATGAACTCATTCGAAATTCGTATTGGTGTAATATCTACTGTATTCTAACTTCTCTATGGTTCATACCCTCCGATACTACTCATAGATTCATCAAAATAAGCAAACAACACTTTGAAAACAGAATCTGTCAAAAACAGAACAGTCTGTAGTAATCTGTATCAAACGTATACTTTTGGAACTCAAAAAATTCTGAAATAAATTGCTGGACCTGAGGAATTTGTCTATTAATCATATGCAAAAATAATAAACCTAAAATCACTCTCCAGTAGAAAATGGCAGCTAATCTCGTGAGCGCAAAAGTTTCTGTTTTTTACAGCAAGATAACATAAACTTCACCCAAGTCTTCCCAAAGGTTCTACTTGGCACTTTATTGAAACAAAAGCTATAAAACATGATTACTACAGTAGCATAATCATGTATACACACAAAAACATTAAGGGTAAATATTGGGTTGTCTCCCAACAAGCGCTTTTCTTCAATGCCTTTTTAGCTAGGCATGATGACGGCAATGATGCTCACATAAAAGATAAGAATTGAAACATAACGGAAACATCATGAAGAATATGACTAGCACATTTAAGCCTAGCCCATTTCCTATGCATAGGGATTTTGTGAGCAAACAATTTATGGGAACAATAATCAACTAGCATAGGAAGGTAAAGCAAACATAGCTTCAAGATTTTCAACACATAGAGAGGAAACTGGACATTATTGCAATTCCTACAAGCATATAATCCTCCCTCATAATAATTTTCAGTATCATCCTGAATGAATTCAACAATATAACCAGCACATAAAGCATTCTTTTCATGATCTACTTGCATAGAAAATTTACTACTCTCCACATAAGCAAATTTCTTCTCATGAATAGTAGTGGGAGCAAACTCAACAAAATAATTATCATGTGAGGCATAATCCAATTGAAAACGAAAATCATGATGAAAAGTTTCATGGTTATCATTATTCTTAATAGCATACAAGTCATCACAATAATCATCATAGATAGCAACTTTGTTCTCGTAATCAATTGGAACCTCTTCCGAAATAGTGGATTCATCACTAAATAAAGTCATGACCTCTCCAAATCCACTTTCATAATTATCACAATAATATTCAACATCCTCCAAGATAGTTGGATCATTAATTCCTAAAGTTGACACTCTTACAAACCCACTTTGATCAATATAATCATCATAAGTAGGAGGCATGCTTTCATCATAATAAATTTGCTCATCAAAACTTGGGGGACAAACAATATCATCTTCATCAAACATAGCTTCCCCAAGCTTGTGGCTTTGCATATCATTAGCATCATGGATATTCAAGGAATTCATACTAACAACATTGCAATCATGCTCATCATTCAAATATTCTATGCCAAACATTTTATAGACTTCTTCTTCTAGCACTTGAGCACAATTTTTCATACCATCATTCTTATGAAAGATATTAAAAAGATAAAGCGTATGAGACAAACTCAATTCCATTTTTTGCAGTTTTATTTTATAGACTAAACTAGTGATAAAACAAGAAACTAAAAGATTTGATTACAAGATCTAAATATATACCTTCAAGCACTCACCTCAACGGCAACGGCGCCAGAAAAGAGCTTGATGTCTACTACACAACCTTCTTCTTGTAGACGTTGTTGGGCCTACAAGTGCACAGGTTTGTAGGACAGTAGCAAATTTCCCTCAAGTGGACGACCTAAGGTTTATCAATCCGTAGGAGGCGTAGGATGAAGATGGTCTCTCTCAAGCAACCCTGCAACCAAAAAACAAAGAGTCTCTTGTGTCCCCAACACACCCAATACAATGGTAAATTGTATAGGTGCACTAGTTCGGCGAAGAGATGGTGATACAAGTGCAATATGGATAGTAGATAAAGGTTTTTGTAATCTGAAATAATAAAAACATCAAGGTAACTAATGATAAAAGTGAGCGTAAACGGTATTGCAATGGTAGGAAACAAGGCATAGGGTTCATACTTTCACTAGTGCAAGTTCTCTCAACAATAATAACATACTTGGATCATATAACTATCCCTCAACATGCAACAAAGAGTCACTCCAAAGACACTAATAGCGAAGAACAAACGAAGAGATTATGGTAGGGTACGAGACCACCTCAAAGTTATCCTTTCTGCTCAATCTATTCAAGAGTTCGTAGTAAAATAACACGAAGCTATTCTTTCCGTTCAATCTATCAGAGTTCATACTAGAATAACACCTTAAGACACAAATCAACCAAAACCCTAATGTCACCTAGATACTCCATTGTCACCTCAAGTATCCGTGGGCATGATTATATGATATGCATCACATAATCTCAGATTCATCTATTCAACCAACACAAAGTACTTCAAAGAGTGCTCCAAAGTTTCTACCGGAGAGTCAAGACGAAAACCTGTGCCAACCCTTATGCATAGGTTCATGGGCGGAACTCGCAAGTTGATCACCAAAACATACATCAAGTGGATCACGTGATATCCCATTGTCACCACAGATAAGCACGGCAAGACATATATCAAGTGTTCTCAAATCCTTAAAGACTCAATCCGATAAGATAACTTCAAGAGAAAAACTCAGTTCATCACAAGAGAGTAGAGGGGGATAAAAATCATAAGATCCAACTATAATAGCAAAGCTCGCGATACATCAAGATCGTGCCATAGAGAGAACACGAGAGAGAGAGAGAGAGAGAGAGAGAGAGAGAGAGAGATCAAGCACATAGCTACTGGTACATACCCTCAGCCCGAGGGTGAACTACTCCCTCCTTGTCATGGAGAGCGCCGGGATGATGAAGATGGCCACCGGTGAGGGATCCCCCCTCCAGAAGGGTGCCGGAACGGGCTCCCGAGAGGTTTTTGGTGGCTACAGAGGCTTGCGGCGGCGGAACTCCCGATCTATCTTCGTGTCGATGTTTTTAGGGTACGTGGACTTATATAGGCGAAAGAAGTCGGTCGGGGGAGCCTCGAGGGGTCCAGGAGATAGGGGGCGCGCCTAGGGGGGTGGGCGCACCCTCCTATCTCCTGGCTTCCTCGAACGTTCCCTGGCTTGAACTCCAAGTCTCCCGGATCATATCTTTTCCAAAAATCACGCTCTCGAAGGTTTCATTCCGTTTGGACTCTGTTTGATATTCCTTTTCTTCAAAATACTGAAACACGCAATAAAACAACAATATGGGCTGGGCCTCCGGCTAATAGGTTAGTCCCAAAAGTAATATGAAAGTGTTTAATAAAGCCTGTAACCATTCAAAACCGATAATAAAATAGCATGAATGCTTCATAAATTGTAGATACGTTGGAGACGTATCAGCCGGCTTCGATGAGTCCCCGCTCCGCTGGCGTCAACGAGGCCCAGCTCCGCTAAGGCCTACTGGCGCCAACAACGAGGCAGAGGACACCGCTGGCTCCGCTGAGGCCCCATCCCGCCAACAACGAGGCAGAGGACATTGCCGGCTCAACCGAGGCCCCACCCTGCCGGCAACGAGGGGGGGGGGGGGATTTCCCCCGCTCCACCGAGGCGCCGCCTTGCCTTCAACGAGATAGAGGACATCGTCGGCTCCGCCGAGGCCCCGCCCCACCGGCACTGAGGTGGAGGTCCTACTCCGTCGAGGCCCCGCCCCACTGCCAATGAGGCCACGCCACACAGAAAACAAGGAAGAGTAGAACACGGTAGGTCGCCGCCGCTCGGGTCCAAGTAAGGCCATCGCTGCTTCCCTCTGGTTGAAGCCAAGCTTGGCGGTTTGATCATTGACGTGCGATTAGCTTCTTGGCGGCGACATGGAGTCGGAGAGCTATGTTGGAGAAGGACACTGCTTCTACTTAACTGTTGGTGTAGTTGGATGACTGACACGTGGGCCCAACAGGCATCTAGGCCACATGTCAATTACGCAAATGCACCTGCAGTTAAGTCACTGAAGCTTTTGTTCGGCTCAGCCGGACACAAGTGAGTAGCTTCGGTTAATTAATTATACCTCCAGCGCACCCCTTTTTAGTTGAAGAATGTATGAAATGTAATGAAATCCGGCATGTTTATATGAAATCCGAACGTGTATGAATGGATTTATTTCGATTAGTTCGAATTCTTGTATCACTGGCATTGGATGAACATACAAAACAATATGTACTAGCATTATTCCCAGGGTGATCACCTCGTTTGCAGCAGTTTCACATGTACTCCCTCCGGTCCTTTCTAGTCTGCATACAAGTTTTGTCTGCAGTCAAAGTATCTCTACTTTGACCAATCTTATAGAAAAAAGTATGCACTTCAAAATGTGCAAAGTAAAAAGGAATAGAAGGAGTACAAAGAGTTTGAGCAGCTTTTTAGCGTTCCTGTACATTGCAATCAAACACACAGGCCTGGCAATTCATAGAGAACATTCAAAACAATCGATGATTATGCATCTCAGCGATTCACATGTCAGAGCCAATATTTACTTCACAACTAAAGAATAAATAAAAATTGATCGACGCTGCTGACAGCAAAGGGCGTCCCATTTGAAAATATCAAACGCATGTCTTCTTGCTAACATCAATGAGCAAAATTGGACAAGGTTGTCCCATTCCAAAATATCAAATGCCCACAACTGTGGAATGGGCAGGGTTTGCCATCAGTTTAGACATTGACATGGCACCTCGTGCTAAATAAACCAGTTGTTCTTTTTGTGCAGTTCCACCAAAATCAACCAAATTTGCGCGTAGCTTGTATGATTTTGCCCTTATATGTTGCAACGCCTTGAATTTATCAGCACCTCCTTTCTTGTGGTGGAAATGAATGATTCGATGTATTCATGAACATTTTGTGCAGTTCCCATTGAAATCAAGCTGAGCACCCCTGTTTGCACAAACACAAAAAAGTGATTAGTATAAAGCAAACTGTACTATGAATTGACAGTTTAAATAGGCACCTACATGGTCCATGTAGAGCACACTTTTAGAAAATTGGAACTCATCGGAAAGAATCCTAGAACAACATTGTACTTGCGCATCACAACAAGAAAATGGAGATTTGTCAGTCCTTCTGAGCTGAAGTTAGTTTGGTCTTGTGGGGAGTAACGTAACCATCCTTCAACTGCTCCTTCTGATGAGAAGATAGATAGGGCTTCCTCATCCTGGCATAATTGGAACTAGTCACTTCACATACTCCATATTCTTCTTCAAAGGAGGATGATCTTGTTATGCAAAGACAAGAGGACAACTAAATACTAGCATCCCTGTTTGCTTGAAAAAAGGAAAGGAAATATTTAAAACAACACAGATGAAGCATTTCTCAAGGACAATACCACTTTTTCATGACAATATCTAAATAGTAGCACAACAAGAATAGATATGACAAAGCTCAATCATATGGATGAAATTAGTGGGCGAGTACCAACCTTTGTCAGGAGGCTTATTGTGTAGAGCATACAGATGAAGCACTTCTCCAGAACCATCTGTTCCTATCTACTATGGTGGCCATGCTTACTATATACTCCTCGATTAGTTTAATGTTTCCAACATCTTCTTGTGCAGTTCCACTAAAATATATGGTATCTTCAAAGAAGATCCCTGTTTGCATAAGTAGAGATAATTACGTATTGCATTAAGAGTGGCATCAAATCAGTGACAAAACAATTGCTCGTTCGAGCCATAGCAATAAATTAAGATGCAAAACTATATCATTACTTATGTCATCACAGTTTCAGTGCTTCATTACAACACCGTGAGTATTTTTTTTCTTCCGCTTGTTCTTCCCCTTCATCACTTGGTTCAATAACAGACAAGCTTCGCCTTCAATGTAAGATTTGGCATGTCAATTAGGGAGCACAAGTATAACACTAAACAATGACATTAATTTTCTGATGAAAGTGGCAAAATACAGGCCAACAGTTGTGAAATATCCTTATCTTATCTCAATGGGATATTATAGTGCACATACAGATTGGAAGTCTTGTCTCCATTTGTGCAGTTCACTAAAATCAAGCAACATTACCGTACAAGTAGCACAACATATGAAAGCACACTACAGAATTATGTGAAAGAAGGCTAGTACTGACCTCTCATGACACGGAATTCAAACAACTTACAAGAAGAAGATCTGAACCAAATTTGCCAACACCGATAGGAAGTAAGATGTCCTCTTGTGCAGTTCCACTAAGATCAAGCAATCAAGCAACATTGTCGGTGTGACATTTTGGTTGAACTACACAAAACACTATTAAAATAGAAGTGTTTTGTACAGTGCAACAAAAGGTCACAATGGCAACGAGGTGAAGTAGATAACCTTGTTTACACATAGGTGCAAAGGAAACAACTAGTGGTCAATAACGGTGGATGACACAGAAGCCAACAAAAAGAAGCATCTAACTTATCTAAATGGGAAAGAAAGCAAGACAGTAGCATTTTTCAAATGGTGGCATTGATTAATATTAACAAAGAGATTATATTAACAATAAAATTCATTAAACATGTAATTTAGTTTTAACTGCGGCATTGCATCAATTTTCCAGCGGCATTATTAGAGGGTGTTTGTTTATAGGGACATTTTGGTGTAGGTACTAAAAAACTCCATGTCAGTCCCATCTAAATCAAACAGGAGGGACTTTTAGGGACTAAAAGTGGGCATTTGGGACTAAAAAAAGAAGACCCCGAGGGAGAGTCTTTTTGGGACTTTTTCCAACAGTTGCCCCTGCCACGCATCGCACCTTGTCTCCATTAGTTCATTACTAGGGGTAACATGGTCTTTTAGCATGTCATTTAATAACTTCTAGTCCATGTTTAGTCCCTGGAACCAAGCAGGTAGGGACTAGGGAGTTTTTAACCAAAGAGGGCCTTAGATTAACAAGAGCTAAAGAGTTGCATGGGACAGTGGACGCACCAGCACCATGTGCATCTACCGATGTACTGGGGTGATGCACAGTCTGTTGCAACAAAGAACAAACAACCAAGGAGTATATTTGTGTTGGTCCCAGTTTTGTTATCTTTAGACACCTTTCCCTGTGTGAGCGCAGCAAATCTAGTCCTGCTCAAGCTCTACAGCCTTGTCCCCCAAAACAAAAGATCAGTTCGTTACAGATGTGTGTACTGTGTTATCATTGTTTTCCCTTTTCGACCAACGTAGGTGCTGGATAGCCAGTCTGTACTAGTACTTTCCCCCCTTCCTTTCCTCTTTGAACCATGTCCTGGATATATGCTATACAACTTTCCCCACTACTTTCCCCCATTCCCTTCCTCTTTGAACCACATCTTAGATTCATGCGATACAACTTTCCCCACTACTTTCCCCCCTTCCTTTCCATTTTGAACCACTCCTAGATTCATGCTATACAACTTTTCCCACTACTTTCCCACATTCCTTTCCTCTTTGAACCACGTCCTAGATTCATGCTATACAACTTTCCCCACTACTTTCCTGTTTGATCCAACACCTAGATTCGACTGGAGAAGCGGAAAAAGCCCACATGCAGCTAGAGCAATGCGTGTGGAATAAGTAAATTATACCTTAAGGTTCTTGGGGTGTGGTTCGGTGGGCGGCTGGAGGCTGTTCGTCCCACACTATGTACGACGGCGAAGAAGAAGGGGTCAGAGGCCCTCCTGCGCCGCTGCTGGGTGAAAGTGAATAGTTGCGCTGGTAGTGGATTCCCTCCCTCGCCGACGGCAACAATGTTAAGCCTCCTTCCCTTCCCGCTAGACGGATCCTTCCGGCTCTTTGACCAGCAGTGAGGGGAGAGAGAGGCCAACGAAGTCTTGTTTAGATCTGGAGAGGGTGAGAGAGTGTGAAGAGAGAAACTACAAGCGTTGAGGCTCCAATGTGTATATATATAGTGGAGAGAGAGTGTGAAGAGTGCAAACCCTAGAAAACAAGCGCTGAGGCTACAACTTATACGTGATGAGGTGATTATATGGTCACTACGAGATCGTATAGCTCCGTATCCATCCATTTTGACCAGTCAAAGAATCCTCCTGGCACGAATTATGCTCAAGTGTAGTTATCGAACCCGAGACTCAAGTTTGATGAGCGAACAGGCTAACCAGCTACACAACCCTCCCGTTACGTTCAACGAGAGGAAAATAACCTTTTATACATTCCTGCATTCGTGTGACAAGCATGTTGTGTTTTGTTTGTGGGAGTCATTGGGATTTAAATCATAATCGTGTCATGTGGCTTTGGTGGTAAGACTATCCACAGTTGTGCATAAATAGTGCAGCCTTAGTCACCTTACCTCTCTCCACGTAGTATGTTGGGTCCCACCAGTCAGAGGGTGAAACAAACAAATTAATAAGAAAAATTAAAACCGCCAGCGGTGTATCTTACCTCACACATGTCGCTACTACTCGTGAACACTGTCCAATTGATCCCTCTGTTCGTTCATGTACTATTTTAAGTGAGTCCTTATTATAACATGCACACAATTTTGGGCACTTGTATTCGACCTAAGTGTAATAAGTCTCATACTACTCCCTCCATCTAGGTGTAATAAGTCACGTTAGAAGGTGCAGCGGGACCAAGGTGCAAGCAGATTGGAGGAGAAGGAGAAACTTGACTGGTCATTCCTCCAATCAAAGCCGTGATTTCTGTCTCTAAACGCAACAATTAATCCAAACAACTAAGAGATGCCGTTTGAGCTACCATGCAGGGCCACGTATTAACTCGCATGCAAGCTGACCTTGATTTCTTGACTGATCAACGCGTAGTTGCGCTCCATGGATTGGGTTTCTGGGGGAGATAACAAGGTAGAGTAAGGAGCGTTTGGTTACATTGCTTAGGCTGGTCATAGTGGTGAGTAAATTTGACTAGTAACATGCATATCTTACTAGTCTATGTTACTACTACGCGAAGTTTGCCGTCGGAAGCGAGCCGATCTAGCTCTCCTGAGCTAGCAAGGTTTTTCTAGCCCACCCAAGCTAGCTGGCCCACAAAAGCTAACATATTTTAACAGTTCCAAACGCCTAACCTTGCCCGGCTATGCTATAAGCTATTCTTTCTAAGGATCCAAACACTCACTAAGAAACAACACTCGCTAGCAACGAGGCTAGGAGGGGATTGAGAAACAAAGTTAATGGACGATGCCTAAACATTTTGGGAATACCTGATTTCCGTAAGATGACTTAACACCTAGACGGAGGGAGTACTACTCCTCAGTCCAGGTTTGATGGAATACTCGTCACCTCTTCTCTTCTTGTACGTACTCCATTTGTATCTCACTTCCTATGGCTTCGCACTCGCACGATTTTCCTATTCTGTGAACTTGTGTGTGTGTGTGCGTGTTTGTGTGTGTTTAACAGCATGTGTGTGTTAGAGAGAGAGACAGATCGACCTACTCCTACAGAGAGATGGTGTGTAGTATACGATTTTAGCCGCGAGAGTCGGTCCATCCTCTCATTACCGGGCGTCCGGTAGGGACAGGCGGATAGCTGCCACGCCCGCTCCTGACCAGGCTGGCCCACCTAAAGCCCTTCCATCGCCCGCGTGCACTTCCCGCCCGAAATAGTCAGCGCCGCACCAAAGAATCGGTGCCGCATTCATGCCCGGGAAAAGCGGACGTGACCTCTCACTGGCGCATGTGTTGAAGGGAGAAGCGGATTCAAGAGTGATGGTTGCTTCGTCCGTCCAACTTACTGCTGGGTCTATGTGATTTGACGGCTCATTGGTCATTATTACTGAGGTGGTAGGACTGCTGGATGTCCCATGCTTTCGGAGAAAGGAGGTACTACGAGATTACAATTTTCTCCATTCTTATAGCGAAGGAGTGCAAGAGGAGTGAAAACACACAGGCTTGGTGATTACATGGCCCACCTCACACTATCACCATGTTTTCTAGACACCGTGCGACACCTAACTCTTTACATAGTACTAGTATAGTACGTACTGTAATTTATCAGCGAGATAAATTTGTACAATGCTATAAAGCTTCCAACTTTTGTTACATGTATCTTGCGTCCAAGGTTGCCCATTGCAACATTTCATCAAATACAAAGGAGACTAATATGCATGCTATTGCATCTCAATGATTGACAGATCATAGCCAATATGTACTCCCTCCGTTCCAAAATAAGTGTCTCAACTTTATGCATACTTTAGTACAAAGTTGTACTACTACTAAAGTTGACACTTATTTTGGAATAGAGACAGCTAAAGAAAAAAATGATCCATGCGGTCCCTAGCCCTTGAACTATAAACCCTAACCAGGCTTTAATTTGCTGGCAACGTTGGAGCTTCCCAAGAAATGAAGTTTGCAACCCTTTGACCATCGGATCATTTTGTGCAGTTTCACCAAAATCGAGATGAGCATCCCTGTGGCAAAGGAATTAAAGATGCGTGATTAGAATAAGATTAATGGGACTAGTTGATGAGACATAAACTCATCACAAATATAGTACGTAGAAGCCAGTAGAGGTATGTGCGGGTTAAAGAAGTAGAGAAATATCCACATGGAATGATGTGGGCAGCTGGAGCAGTGGTGCAAGCCGGTTGTAAAGGGAGTTGTACCTGAGGGATGTCGGGACGTAGCTCAACCTTGAGGAGGGCGGCGGGAGGCGGCAACTGCCCACGTCGCGGTAGTGAGCAAGGGACGAAGGCAACCTCACCGGCTTTGTGAGAGAGAACAACGGGGACCCCTGATCGGGACGTGCCGACAGTGGGTTTTCGCCGTTGGCGACGGTGACCATATCTACACTAAGCATCCACCCCTTCCCCCGGTGGACGTGATCCACCGGGATGTTAGAGATGTGGCCACAATCGTTTTGTGTGAGCGAGTATGAAGAGAGCAACCCCAGCAAGCAACCGTGTAGGCTGGCCCGTCCTGACTTTGTATATAGTGGAGCGGTTTTCTTTTCTCTCCATATGAACCTATTATATTGGGTACGTGCCACTAAAGAATAAAACTTTATTTATAAATGACGCGGCATCTACTACTCGTTCTCCTATAAACCTTGCACTTGGCATCTCCAAAATATTAACCTTGCGATTGGCTCTTCGCCTCTTTGGAAAGTCGAGCAATAATGGTACTGCATTATATATCGTTCTGGCTATATGAGACCGAATGAATTGCTGCACGTCCACCACGTAGGCGAGGGTCGAGGGGCAAGGGAGAGTGCGTACTATTATGTCTGTTTCAATATGTACTACATACAGAGCAAAATGAGTGACTCTAAACTCTAAAATATGTCTATATACATCAGTGTTTGGAGTATGTACTAGTAGTTCATATTGAAATCTACTAAAGGACATATATATTCCAAACAATATGATAATCTCTCTAACCAAGGTAGGGATAAGTAGTAAACGGAGGGAGTAGTAAAATCTTCTCCTCGTCCTACGAGCCACCGCGCGCGTGGGCGAGGGAGCGGGCGTAAGGCGTACAGTACTACTACTAGTAAGCAAGCTTCACCTCATCCTGCGAGCCACCGAGCCCGTGGGCGGGGGAGACAGCGTACTAAGCAAGCTTCTCCTCATTCTGCGAGTTGACGGGACACATCAAAAGTACTCCAGTGTATAGAGCCTTGCCTCTAAGGTAGGCCCCACATGGTTTGCCTCTTTTTTAACATAACGCGTCAAGTCGCAATTTGTTTGTTCACCCGTGGTAGACAATCCTCCCTCCATCAAGTGGACAACCAGTACACGTGTCAAATTACCATGTGGGCTGCCTTTTCGTACAGAAATGAGCTCCACCGTGTACCCACGCGGGTGTGGTTGGGAAAGAGACGGGAGTACGTGCGCCGTGCGTGCACCTCTTCTCTTCGTGCACGTCCCCCACCTACGTGTGAGAGAGAGAGAGATACAAACCTAGACGGATAGCGTGTGCGTTCGTGAGTGTTTTTTGTTTTGGGGAGGTTGATTTCGTGAATGTATTTGTGGGAATATGTGTCGATGACATCTCAAACAAAAAATTGCATGCAATGTGTGTGAAATGGAGGCCTATCCATATCATATATAGAGGGCCTGGCGATCCACGAGAAGAGAGGGAGGGGTCATAGATATTGATAGAGTCGAAGAGAGGATCAAGTGGGTGGGTGCGAGATCGATGAAGAGAGCCATCGAAATTGTGTGTGTGTGTGTGTGTGTGTGCAAGTCAAAGATATAGGGCGACTGACCTACCGGAACGTCAAAGGGCACAGGTCAAGTTTGTGTGTGGCAGGGAGACATGACTAGAGCACTGGATGTATCGGTGTGTGTGCGGGGGGGGGGGGGGAGGGGTGGGGGAGGGGTAGGCAGAGTCCTAACTATAGAGGTAGAATGGCTCGTATATGTGTTGAGAAGGAGAGACCCAGCTATGTCTTGAGGGAGATCGGTCGACATCCATACATAACTGAAGGACGGGAAATAGGATGGGACAGAGAGAGAGACGAGAGAGAGAGTGAGGGAGAGGGGTAGAGTGCTGGATGGGTGATGGAGTTGCTTCTCGAAGATGGTGGGAGAGGCCTACTAGACAAACTGAGGCTGGAACTGCAATATTATCAATAAGAGTGGGGATGTGTTTCTGTGTGTGCCTGTGCATGATAGATCTGTCGGGACGCATCCATGGATGATGAAGGGGAACCATGTGTTTGGTAAGCAAACCTAACTAGATCGATAGATCAATTGTTGTTTGTCAGAGGAAGGGAGAGACATAACTAATGAGGTAGATCGATCGACGCGTGGGGAAAAACGAGTTATAAGGACCTAGCTAGCTATATGTATAGCGGGAGATCGGTCGGTGTACGTACATTTGTTAGAGGCAAATAAGGCCCAACGAGACGGATAGACAAAGAGAATGGAGCTAGGAGGTGGTGCGAGAGGCCCAGCTACTAGCTAGATAGGGGAAAGAGTGTGCGGTTGTGAGATTGATGAAAAGAGGGGCGAGAGTTTACACGTGTGTGGGACCGTATGAGAGACACGAGGCAAGGACACATAAAGGAGGAGATTGAAGGTGCGTGTGTATGTTGTAGGCAGACATCGCTGGAGAGGTTTATCGATCAGTGTGTGTCGGAAAGGAGTTGTGGAGACTGTGGGAGAACGACCTAAAGAAAAAAAATGAATGTGGGCGATGGATAGAATGCTGAGGGAGGGGAGGGCGAGGAGGGCGTGTGCATGCACGAGAGAAAGTTAGTGGTAGCTATAAAGGTTAGATGATTGTGTGGGTGTAAGAGACTAACAAAGATCATAATTTGATATGAAATTGGATTCATATATTTGAATAGGAGATCATAGTGTTATAAACATATGCATGCATGAATATAGCGGTGATACGCGTGTTGTGGTTTTGCACATGTTATACCATAATGTGATAATGCATGGCGTTTGCAACTCACAGCTAAATGTCGAACAATCTAAACGATACTATACATCGAACAATCTCACATTTTATTTGAATTTGTGATAATGTGTGGCTTTTGCAGCTTACAACTAAATATCGAACAATCTAAACAATACTATATATCGATCATTCTCACATTTTATTTGAATTTTTGGTAATGTGTGGTGTCTGCAACTCACATCTAAATACTTGTAGGCGTAGGGGGCGGGGCACCATACATTATGTGATAAACACATTATACATATGAGACATGGTTTAGATTATGAAGATCTAGCTAGAGCTTGAAATGTACTGTGATTTGAAATCAACATAAAGTGGATTCAAAAAATCGAGTTCAAGTTCATATAGTACACATAGTTCATATGTAACTCGAGACTAATCATGTGGTGTGTTGTTAAGATAATACACAAATGATGGTTTAAATTGACAATAATGATGATTGTAGATCTTATTAAAATAGAGAAACGAATTCAAATGATTTGACTTCACAACAATCATTATTGTAGATCTTATTCAAATAGAGAAACAAATTCAAATTTAGTTCATATTGAAGCGGTAGTATATACGTTTGGAATGCACTAAAACGTTCATTTGAGTAGTACCCCTAGGTTGCATGCATTATACACGTAGCGAAATATTTTAATTGAACATAACATGAATTCAAAGTTTTTAATGACATTTGTAGTGCGAATTGATTTGGTACCGTACATGTTAGGCTTGTCCGGAAATTTCAACCCGCGCCTTATTAGCCCGAAATATTTAAGATATATCTTTGTCTCGTTGTGCTCCGACAGCACCTTCCATCTCAACCCACGCCTTGCTATTCCAAAGTTACAACGCGCGTGAAAACTCCCACCTCCTATGAAATCTCGACACGTGAAATGCCCGTGATACCCCTTGATAACTCACAAGTATAGGGGATCGCAACAGTTTTTGAGGGTAGAGTATTCAACCCAAATTTATTGATTCGACACAAGGGGAGCCAAAGAATATTCTCAAGTATTAGCAGTTGAGTTGTCAATTCAACCACACCTGGATAACTTAATATCTACATCAAAGTATTTAGTAGCAAAGTAGTATGGAAGTAACGGTAATAGTAGCAAAAGTAACAATAGCAGTTTTGTAGTAATTGTAACAGTGGCAATAGTAAAGTAACTAAGCAAAGATCAATATGTGAAAAGCTCGTAGGCATTGGATCAGTGATGGATAATTATGTCGGATGCGATTCCTCATGCAATAGCTATAACATAGGGTGACACAGAACTAGCTCCAATTCATCAATGTAATGTAGGCATGTATTCGAATATAGTCATACGTGCTTATGGAAAAGAACTTGCATGACATCTTTTGTCCTACCCTCCCGTGGCAGCGGGGTCCTATTGGAAACTAAGGGATATTAAGGCCTCCTTTTAATAGAGTACCAGACCAACGCATTAACACTTAGTGAATACATGAACTCCTCAAACTAAGGCCATCACTGGGAGTGGTCCCGATTATTGTCACTTCGGGGTTGCCGGATCATAACACATAGTAGGTGACTATTGACTTGCAAGATAGGATCAAGAACTCACATATATTCATGAAAACATAATAGTTTCAGATCTGAAATCATGGCACTCGGGCCCTAGTGACAAGCATTAAGCATAGCAAAGTCATAGCAACATCAATCTCACAAAATGGTGGATACTAGGGATCAAACCCTAACAAAACTAACTTGATTACATGGTAAATCTCATACGACCCATAACCGTCCAGCAAGCCTACGATGGAATTACTCACGCACGGCGGTGAGCATCATGAAATTGGTGATGGAGGATGGTTGATGATGATCATGGCGACGGATTCCCCTCTCCGGAGCCCTGAACAGACTCCAGATCAGCCCTCCCGAGAGTGATTAGGGCTTGGAGGCGGCTCTGTATCGCAAAACGCGATGAATCCTTTTCTCTCATTTTTTCTCCCCGAACATGAATATATGGAGTTGGAGGTGAGGTCGGTGGAGCACCAGGGGGCCCACGAGGCAGGGAGGCACGCCCAGGGGGTAGGGCGCGCCCCCACCCTCGTGGACAGGCTGTGGGCCCCCTGGCCTTGATTCTTTCGCCAATATTTTTTATTAATTCCAAAAATATTCTCCGTGGAGTTTCAGGTCATTCCGAGAACTTCTATTTTTGCACAAAAATAACACCATGGCAGTTCTGCTGAAAACAGCGTCAGTCCGGGTTAGTTCCATTCAAATCATGCAAGTTAGAGTCCAAAACAAGGGCAAAAGTGTTTGGAAAAGTAGATACGATGGAGACGTATCAACTCCCCCAAGCCTAAATCTTTGCTTGTCCTCAAGGAATTCAGTTGACAAACTGAAAGTGATAAAGAAAACCTTCTACAAACTCTGTTTGCTCTTGTTGTTGCAAATATGTAAAGCCAGCATTCAAGTTTTCAGCAAAGATTATGAACTAACCATGTTCACAATAACACTTAGGTCTCATGTTTACTCATATCAATGGCATAATCAACTAGTGAGCAATAATAATAAATCTCGGATGACAACACTTTCTCAAAACAATCATAATATGATATAACAAGATGGTATCTCACTAGCCCTTTCTCAGACCGCAAAACATAAATGCACAGCAGCCCTGAAGATCAAGGACTGACTAGACATTGTAATTCATGGTAAAAGAGATCCAGTCATAGTCATACTCAATATAAATTAATAGTAATGGATGCAAATGACATCGGTGCTCTCCAACTGGTGCTTTTTAATAAGAGGATGATGACTCAACTTAAAAGTAAATAGATAGGCCCTTCGTAGAGGGAAGCAGGGATTTGTAGAGGTGCCAGAGGTCGAGTTTTGAAACAGAGATAAATAATATTTTGAGCGGCATACTTTCTTTGTCAACATAACAACTAAGAGATCTTGATATCTTCCATGCTTCACACATTATAGGCGGTTCCCAAATAGAATGGTAAAGTTTATACTCCCCCACCACCAACAATCATCAATCCATGGCTTGCCCGAAACAACGGGTGCCTCCAACTAACAACAATCCTGGGGGAGTTCTATTTGCAATCATTTTGATTTGATTTGAGCATGGGACTGGGCATCCCGGTGACCAGCTTTTTTCTCGTGAGTGAGGAGCGGAGTCCACTCCTCTTGAGAATAACCCTCCTAGCATGGAAGATACAGACAACCCTAGTTGATACATGAGCTATTCGAGCATGCAAAACAAAATTTCATTTGAGGGTTTAGAGTTTGGCACATACAAATTTACTTGGAACGGCAGGTAGATACCGCATATAGGAAGGTATGATGGACTCGTAAGGAATAACTTTGGGGTTTATGGAAGTGGATGCACAAGCAGTATTCCCGCTTAGTACAAGTGAAGGCTAGAAAAGGACTGGGAAGCAGCCAACTAGAGAGCGACAACAGTCGTGAACATGCATTAAAATTAATCAACACTGAATGCAAGCATGAGTAGGATATAATCCACCATGAACATAAATATCGTGGAGGCTATGTTGATTTTGTTTCAACTACATGCGTGAACATGTGCCAAGTCAAGCCATTCGAATCGTTCAAAGGAGGATACCACCCTATCATACCACATCACAACCATTTTAATAGCATGTTGACACGCAAGGTAAACCACTATAAACTCCTAGCTAATTAAGCATGGCATAAACAACTATAATCTCTAATTGTCATTGCAAACATGTTTATTCATAATAGGATGAATCGGGAATGATGAACTAATCATATTTACAAAAACAAGAGAGGTCGAGTTCATACCAGCTTCTCTCATCTCAATCAGTCCATCATATATCGTCATTATTGCCTTTCACTTGCACGACCGAACGGTGTGGATAATAATAATAATAGTGCAAGTGCATTGGACTAAGCTGGAATCTGCAAGCATTCAATTCAAGGGAGAAGACAAGGTAATATGGGCTCTTGGTTAAATCAACAATAATGCATATGAGAGCCACTCAACATTTTTCATCATGATCTTCTCCTCTCGACCCCCAAAGAAAAGAAAAGAAATAAAACTATTTACATGGGAAAGCTCCCAACAAGCAAAAGAAAAACGAGAATCTTTTTGGGTTTTCTTTTAATTACTACTACTACATGCATGGAAAGTAAACTAGCTAAAAGATATAACTAATTTTTTGGTTTTTCTTAAGGTTTTTCAAACACACAAGAAGAAAGCAAGAAAAAGAAAATAAACTAGCATGGATAGTACAATGAAAAAGTATGAGCACCGACAACTAGAATGAGTGTGTGAACATGAATGTAATGTCAGTGAGAAATACGTACTTCCCCAAGCTTAGGCTTTTGTCCTAAGTTGGTCTAATCCCACAGATCAAAGTTGTAGCTGGTGTCGTACTGAGATGCAGTAGCTATTGCCTCATGAGCTGCAGCTTGGAGGCGAGCTGCCTCCGTCCTCCTCTCGTACTCGTTCGCCTCCTCCCTAGTTATGATATATCTCCTTTTTGCCTGAAAGTCAAAGAAACCAGGAGCTGGGAGAGCAACATGGACAGTGCGACGTCTGTCAAAGATTAGTCGGTACTGGAGGGACTGTTCATTCCTCTCAAGAAACTGATGACGAACCATAGCATCGTAATCTAGATAAGCGGGAGGCAACTCCATATCATTTTCATGTATGGGTATCTCAAGAAAATTAGCCACACGGGTTGCATAAATCCCACCAAACAAGTCTCCATTTAAACTATTACTATGCAACCTACGTGCAACAATGGCCCCCAAGTTATATTGTTTATCTCCTAGCACAGCACTCTTGAGAACACTAAGATCTGGAACACACATGTGACATGCCTCGTCCTTGCCATTTATGCATCTACCTATAAAGAGAGCAAAATAATGTATAGCAGGAAAATGAATGCTCCCTATGGTAGCTTGTGTTATTTCTCTAGATTCCCCCACAGTGATACTAGCAAGAAAAAATTTAAATTCAGATTTGGGAGGTTCACTAGCACTACCCCATTGTGGGAGTTTACAAGCAGTATTAAAATCTTCTAAGTCCATGGTATAAGATTATTATAAAGATCAAATAGGACAGTGTGAGAATTGCGTGAAGATGTAAATTTGAACCTTCTCACAAAAGAATAAGTTAAGTGGTAATACTGAGGGCACTTATCTAGCATGAAGCCCTCGAGTTCAGCATTACGCACATATGCGTCAAATTCCTCCTTAATGCCTGCTTGGACCATAAACTCCTCTGACGGCCATTCACAAGGCCGCACTTGAGCTTCCCTTGGTGATTCATCGTCCTGCTCACGTATTGCGGGCCTGGGTCCTTGCTTCCTTGAAGAACCGCCTTGGTACATTATCCTAAACATATTTTTTCCTCTGAAAAATTTCTGAAAATTTTAGTAACTCAAAATAAAAGTGAACCAAACTCAACAAAATTGATTGCAACTACTCCCACAAGTGCCTAGAGACTAAATCATGCATTATAACTACTTTTGACCATATAAATTTGACATGCAAGCTCAAGAACAGGGTCACCTTAGCAGCAAAAACTTGCAATGAATAAAGCACTAGAACAAAAACTAATTGGACCACTGTAGGAGTCACATACCGAAGAACAATCCCCCAAAGCAGTTTTGTGAGTGGAGCGTTGAGCAAGGAGATCGAAAATGACAGCAAGATGAGCTAGAACTCGTGCTTGAGCTGGTTGGTGATTTTTTTGGGAGGAAGAAGTAGTGTGTGGGTGCAGGAATAAGTGGAGGGGGGCCACCAGGGGCCCACAAGGCAGGGGCGCACCCTGGGCCCTCATGGCCAGGTGGTTGCCCCCTCTGGTGTGTTCTCAGTGCCAAATATTCTCAACTATTCTAGAAAAAATAATATTTCATTTTCAGGGCATTTGGAGAACTTTTATTTACGGGGTATTTTTTATTGCACGAATAAATCAGAAAACAGACAAAAAATACTATTTTTCTTTATTTAATCTAAAGAACATAAAGTAAAAGGAGGGTACAGAGAGTTGTGCTTTCTAACTTCATCCATCTCATGCTCATCAAAAGGAATCCATTAACAAGGTTGATCAAGTCTTGTTAACAACTCATTCCGAATCGCATGATACCGGAGAAATTTCGAATAGCACTAGGTTACCTCAACGGGGATATGTACATCCCCAATAATAAGAATATCATATTTCTTCTTGACAGTAGGAAGAGGAAATTCAAAACCTCCAATAGTAATAGTTGGAATTTTTCCAATAGAATTGATAATGTGAACTTGAGGTTGTTTCCTCAGAAAGTGTACCGTATGCTCATTACCATTAACATGAAAAGTGACATTGCCTTTGTTGCAATCAATAACAGCCCCTGCAGTATTCAAAAAGGGTCTACCAAGGATAATCGACATACTATTGTCCTCAGGAATATCAAGAATAACAAAGTCCGTTAAAATAGTAATGTTTGCAACCACAACAGGCACATCCTCACAAATACCGACATGTATAGCAGTTGATTTATCGGCCATTTGCAAAGACATTTCAGTAGGTGTCAACTTATTCAGTTCAAGTCTACGATATAAAGAGAGAGGCATAACACTAACACCGGCTCCAAGATCACATAAAGCAGTTTTAACATAGTTTCTTTTAATGGAGCATGGTATAGTTGGTACTCCTGGATCTCCAAGTTTCTTAGGTATTCCACCCTTAAAGGTATAATTAGCAAGCATGGTGGAAATTTCAGCTTCTGTTATTTTTAACAATGTCTTTCATGTACTTAGCATAAGGGTTCATTTTAAGCATATCAGTAAAACGCATACACAAAAAGATAGGTCTAATCATTTAAGCAAAGCGCTCAAAATCCTCATCATCCTTTTTCTTGGATGGTTTAGGAGGAAAAGGCATGGGTTGATCAACAGCAGGTTCAATCTCTACGTCATTGTTATTGCTAGGTTGAGCATCAACATGAACATTATCATTAACATTATCACTAGGTTCATGTTCATCACCAGATTTTGTTTCAGCATTAGAAATAGAAATATCATTGGGATTCTCAGGTGTGTCTACAACAGGTTCATTAGAAGCATGCAAAATCCTATCATTTTCCTTTTCTTCTTTTTAGAAGGACTAGGTGCATCAATATTAGTTCTCTGAGAATCTTGCTCAATTCTCTTAGGGTGGCCCTCAGGATACAAAGGTTCCAGAGTCATTTTACTCCCTCTAGTCATAACTCTAACAGCATTATCATTTTTCTTGTTTTTAATTCATTGAGAAAATCATTTTGAGCTTTAAGCACTTGTTCTACTTGAGTGGTAACCATAGAAGCATGTTTACTAATAAGTTTAAGATCACCTTTAACTCTAGACATATAATCACTCAAGTGTTCAATCATATAAGCATTACGCTTCAATTGTCTACCAACATAAGCATTGAAGTTTTCTTATTTAGCCATAAAATCGTTAAACTCATCCAAGCATTGGCTAGCAAATTTAGTAGACGGGATTTCAGCTTTATCATATCTATAGAGAGAATTTACCTTTACTACCTCTGTCGGGTTATCAAGACCATGTATTTCTTCAATAGGTGGTAAATTAAGGCCATGTATTTCTTCAACAAGAGGTAAATTCTTAACATCTTCAGCTTTAATACTCTTTTCTTTCATAGATTTCTTTGCCTCTTGCATATCTTCAGGACTGAGAAATAGAACACCTCTTTTCTTCGGAGTTGGCTTAGGAGTTGATTCAGGAAGCATCCAATTATTTTCATTAGTCAACATATTATTCAATAGCAATTCAGCTTGATCAACAGTTCTTTCCCTGAAAACACAACCAGCATAACTATCCAGGTGGTCTCTCGAAGCATCGGTTAGTCCATTATAAAAGATATCAAGTATTTCATTTTTCTTGAGAGGATGATCAGGCAAAGCATTAAGTAATTGGGGAAGCCTCCCCCAAGCTTCCAGGAGACTCTCTTCTTCAATTTGCACAAAATTATATATTTCCCTTAAAGCAGCTTGTTTCTTATGAGTGGGGAAATATTTAGCAGAGAAGTAATAAATCATATCATGGGAATTACGCACACAACCAAGATCAAGAGAATTAAACCATGTTTTAGCATCACCCATTAATGAGAAAGGAAATAACTTAAGGATATAGTAGTAGCGAGTTTTCTCATCATTAGTGAATAGGGTGGCTTTATCATTCAATTTAGTAAGATGTGCCACAACAGATTCAGATTAATAGCCATAAAAAGGATCAGATTCAACCAAAGTAATTATCTTAGGATCGACAAAGAAATCATAATCCTTATCAGTAACACAGATAGGTGAAGTAGCAAAAGCAGGGTCATATTTCATTCTAGCATTCAGAGACTTTTCTTTCAGCTTAGCTAATACTTTCTTAAGATCAGATCTATCATTGCAAGCAAGAAAATCTCTAGCAGTTTCTTCATCCATAACATAACCCTCGGGCACAATAGGCAATTCATATCTAGGGGGAGAATCTTCATCATCACTTTCATCAGTATTATCAATTTCAATAATTTCATTCTCTCTAGCCCTAGCAAGTTGTTCATCAAGAAATTCACCTAATGGCACAGTATTATCAAGCATAGAAGTAGTTTCATCATAAGTATCATGCATAGCAGAAGTGGCATCATCAATAACATGCGACATATCAGAATTAATAGCAGAAGCAGGTTTAGGTGTCGCAGTTTACTCAAAACAGAAGGAGAATCAAGTGCAGAGCTAGATGGCAGTTCCTTACCTCCCCTCGTAGTTCAGGGAAAATCTTAGTTCTTTCATCTTTCAAGTTCCTCATAGTGATCAGCAGATATAAATCCCAAGTGACTCAAAGAATAGAACTATGCTCCCTAGCAACGGAGCCAGAAAATAGTCTTGATAACCCACAAGTATAGGGGATCGCAATAGTTTTCGAGGGTAGAGTATTCAACCCAAATTTATTGATTTGACACAAGGGGAGCCAAAGAATATTCTCAAGTATTAGCAGTTGAGTTGTTAATTCAACCACACCTGGATAACTTAATATCTGCAGCAAAGTATTTAGTAGCAAAGTAGTATGGGAGTAACGGTAACAATAGCAAAAGTAATAGTAGCAATTTTGTAGTAATTGTAACAGTGGCAACGATAAAGTAACTAAACAAAGATCAATATGTGAAAAGCTCGTAGGCATTGGATTGGTGATGGATAATTATGTCGGTGCGATTCCTCATGCAACAGTTATAACATAGGGTGACACAGAACTAGCTCCAATTCATCAATGTAATGTAGGCATGTATTCGAATATAGTCATGCGTGCTTATGGAAAAGAACTTGCATGACATCTTTTGTCCTACCCTCCCGTGGTAGCGGGGTCCTATTGGAAACTAAGGGATATTAAGGCCTCCTTTTAATAGAGTACCGGACCAAAGCATTAACACTTAGTGAATACATGAACTCCTCAAACTACGGTCATCACCGGGAGCGGTCCCGATTATTGTCACTTCGGGGTTGCCAGATCATAACACATAGTAGGTGACTATTGACTTGCAAGATAGGATCAATAACTCACATATATTCATGAAAACATAATAGGTTCAGATCTGAAATCATGGCACTCGGGCCCTAGTGACAAGCATTAAGCATAGCAAAGTCATAGCAACATCAATCTCAGAACATACTGGATAGTAGGGATCAAACCCTAACAAAACTAACTCGATTACATGGTAAATCTCATCCAACCCATCACCGTCCAGCAAGCCTACAATGGAATTACTCATGCACGGTGGTGAGCATCATGAAATTGCTGATGGAGGACGGTTGATGATTATGACGGCGATGGATTCCCCGCTCCGGAGCCCCGAACGAACTCCAGATCAGCCCTCCTGAGAGAGATTAGGGTTTGGCGGCGGCTCCGTATCATAAAACGTGATGAATCCTTCTCTCTCATTTTTTTTCTCCCCGAACATGAATATATGGAGTTGGGGTTGAGGTCGGTGGAGCACCAGGGGGCCCACGAGGTAGGGAGGCGTGCCCAGGGGTACGGCATGCCCCCCACCCTCGTGGACAGGGTGTGGCCCCCCTAGCCTTGATTCTTTTGAAAGTATCTTTTATAAATTCCAAAAATATTCTCCGTGGAGTTTCAAGTCATTCCGAGAACTTTTATTTCTGCACAAAAATAACACCATGCCAGTTCTGCTGAAAACAGCATCAGTTTGGGTTAGTTCCATTCAAATCATGCAAGTTAGAGTCCAAAACAAGGGCAAAAGTGTTTGGAAAAGTAGATACGATGGAGACGTATCACCCCTGAACCGAAAGAACCGCCTCAAATCGGTGGGGGTAATTTCGTAAGTTACCCCACATTTCAGACAAGCGCGTCCCTAAGCCATGGTTCCCCATTCCCATCCCATCCGCCCACCCATTCGTACATCGAGGTCGTGAAAACCCGCGAAGCCCCACACCCTCCTCCGTCCGCCACCTAGCCGGAGCCTCTTCCCCGATGACGTCATCCACAGCAACACCTCGACGTCCCACATCCACTGTACCGGATGAGGATCCGTCATTGATATGGTCGTCCCGCCGGTTCAGCCACCCCGTCCTCCACCTCCAAGGAGCTGCCCCGACATTCCCCTTGTCTTTCACGCCACCTCCATTCCCACACCGTCGTCTTCACCTGCACCACCAGAAGAGCATCGTCATCACTGTTTCCTCGGATGAAGCTGTGGCCTAATCGGCGCCACCAAAGAGGTTGTACACTAATCGCCGCATTTTCTTCTTGATTCGATCTCATGGTGCTGCCGGCGCTCGGTCCCGAGCTGACACGGCGCAGCTCCATCCACGGCGGCGTCGCCGACCACTTCCTCCCCTGCGTTGCTCCCTCGGCGGTGACGTCCACATTAGTAGGAGTTGCTGCTGCTTTAGCTCTCGCTCGTGCTTCTGCTCTGCTCTTGCTCTTGGTCCCCTGCCTGGTCTGCTCTTGCCCGCGCTGCTGCTCTCGCTCTTGCTCTTGCTTGCGATACTGCTCTGATTTAGCTACACTTCAGTCAACTGAATCGACTTTTGGGTCAGTCGATTTTCAAGGGGTGGGGGGTGACTCGCTGGAGTTAAGGAAGAACCAGCTGCAGCGGGGAGGGGGCTCACTGGAGAGGTACCCCACTATCTATCTTAGGATTCAGGGTGGGGGCGGTGGTCGCCGGCGGTGGTGGGGTGGTGGCGTGGGGATCGCCGGAGAAAAAGCTTGGCATGGGGGGCCTAGAGGGATAGCCGGGGCAGCGGCGGACCGGCGGCGGGGAGTGTTTTCGGTGCGGGTGGGGTGGTGCATCGCCGGCCGCAGGCGGCGAGGGGCGGCTGTTTGGCCGATGGGGGCTGGCGGCTCAGGGGGTGGAGGTTGAAGATGAACTGCAGACCCTTGATTTCGTACCCAACGGCTGCAAAATCGACTGACCAGAGATGAAAAAGTCAGTCGACTAACGTGTAGCCTCACCTCTAGTGTGTTCGGTTTTGACAGTAAAATTCAGTTTCGACAGCAAAATTCTGTTTCAACAGTTAAGTTCAGTTCGATAGTTAATTTCGGAGATGATCGGCTGATGTATTTTACATCTAGCACTTTGTGGTTATGTATTTTACGTCATCTATTGGAGATGCCATTAGAATTCCACTCGGGTTAACGTTGTCTCTCTTGTCCTACTTCAGCCTCGGCATCGTTCAACTCACTGGAGCTGCTCCAACGATGAAACCCTCCATCACAGTGGAGAAGTACCTCGGGCTCCATCTCCAGACGCCTAAGATCTTCCTCCCCTCCTCCGACAGCCAAGTCAGCCAGAGCATCCTCATCGGCCAACCCAAGCACGCTGAGATCAACATGGCTTCGCCAAAGAGGTTGTACACTTGTTGCGTCTCTTTTTTACTCTACATGTTTTATATATTGTCCACCGAGCACACGTAGTAACGTGAAATACGATTATTTTATCCTACTATATGACAAGCAGTGAGGTACCAGGCAACTTAGCTATTCATGATGGACTCTCTTGAACGCCAGCATTATTTATCTTTGCGCGTTTGAGCTGTGCATTTCTCGATGGGCCTGGGAGTTGAGCTAGTAGGGAAGTGGTCTGGGTCCAAAGTAATAGAAGTAGCACAAAAACATTTTTTTAGTGTAGGCTTTTCCTTGCTCAAGCCTGCCTACTAGAATCGCCGGTGCTTGAAAAGAAAAGTGAATGAAAAACATAGGAATTGGAAAGTTTCCTATGGTACTACTATTCATGAATTTGGTTCAAAGGAATGGAGCAAAGGAAAACTGTAGGATGTGTTCCTTTAGTGTCTCCTTGAAAGAAAAAATGTAGGAATTTTAATTTCCACTTGTCCTCCTTTTCAAATTCCTATTCATGAAGCACAAGACTAAGAGATAGTAGTATAATAGCATTATAACCATACATTTTCTTGTGGTTTGACTTAATGTCACCATGCTTCTTTGCATCCTGTGATCTTCCAATTCTTGTGAATCAAACACCTAGATTAGCAGAAATCCTGTGTTTTTAAATTCTCTGTTTTGCACGTGCATTCCTATCCTATTCCTGTCTATTTCCTATCCCTGCATTGTTGGAATCCTCCAATTCAAACAAGCCCTTACAGAATTACTTCTCTTACAAATAGTTGTCAAAGAAAACCTTGCGTGGTTTATCCCGCTCCTGCTACACCGTCGTCCACCCCAGCTCAGCTGCTCCAACGACAGAAGGGTCCAGCACAGTAGGGATCCGGCCTCCAAACTGTCTTCTCCACCTCAGATCTTCTTTCCCGCCGCCGGCAGCCATGAAAACTACATTACCATCATCAACAGAGCAGATGACCTCGAGGACTACACGGGTCCGCAAGAGAGGTCGCACTCTTTCGTGTCTGCTTACATTATGCATCGCTTAATATTACATGCTACTTTATCGTCATGTTCACCGATTAGACTATGAGTCAGCTCCAAACTAATGGTCAAACTTGAGTTTTTAAATGGTTGTGGGGTACATATCGGGGCCGCAATCAATAGTATCTATCTACTACCTTGTTAATCTCTGGTGTCTACTATGAGTTTCATGTTGGGTGGGAAACAAATAGTAAAGAAGCCATTCTCTGTAGTTTTTAACTGAAGCCATTATCTACCTGCTATTATTGGTTTGGGGTCTATCCACAGGTTACTACCATCACTCTGGATTTCTGCATGCACTCCTTACATAATCTCACTATGTTTTATTCCTATGCATGACAGTTATTGTAAACAATGGAACTGAACATGTAGAGCAAAAGAGACGAGCCTTGCATGGCAATAAAATTGCATGCAGACGTCGCTCCATGGTAGGTGCAAAGGCAGTCCCCCCTCCACCCATTTCGGATTATAATCGAGAGGAAGATATCTATTCTGAGGGGGATTCGGAAGGAGAAGACCACTCCTATTTACCCCCTGAGGTCTTCGCTCTAACTTGGCATGCTAATGTTGGTATATCATGCATATGGTGCCTTGCATTGCTTACTTTATACATCAAATATGTCATCTGCTTAGTTTAGACATCCTTTGTGCGAATTCCATCTGTTTAGTTTATTCATCGTTTATGTGAATTATGCAACACCATCTTGTTTAGCCACGAATCATATATGTGAATTTTGCAATGCCATCCTGCTTAGCCAGTCATCTTATATGTAAATTATATCAGGCCATCCTTTTTTTCGTTATGTATTACATTTGTCAACAATGTTAGTACATTCAACTGCTCTTCGTGTGCATCAGCCATTTGACACGGTGATGGAAATTCTGGAGTGAAAACAAGGTCTTCATATCAGACTATGCTATCTGACGAAGCACATATCTCGCTGGTTATAGATAGCTCCTCAGAGGAGGATTCAGGGACAGATGACCAGGTCCTATTCCCCCCCCCCCCTAGGTGTATGCTCTAACTTGGCAGGGTTATATTGCTCATATCATGCGTATCGTGTCTTGCATTGCTATGTCATTTGATTAGTTTAGACATGTTTTGTGTGAATGTCACCTGTTTAGTGTCTAATTTACCATATATGTGAATTATGCATTGCCATCTTGTTGCAAGACATTATATATGTGAACTATGCAATGCTATCTTGTTGCAAATGCATTATATATGCGAATTATGCAATGTCGTGCTGTTTAGCCAATCATCATATATGTGAATTATATCATGCTATCATTTTTTGTATTACGTGTTCCATTTGTCGACAATGTTTGTATATTCAACTACTCTTCCTGTGTATCAGCCATTTGAAGCGGTGATGGAAGTATCTGGAGTGAAAACAAGGTATTCAGAGCAGACAATGCTACCTGCTGAAGTAGACATCTTACTGGTTACAGAGAGCTCCTCAGAGGAGGATTCCGAGACTGATGACCAGTCCTATTTCCCCCTGAGGTCTATGCTCAAACTTGGCAGGGTTATATTACCCATGTCATGCATGTTGTCTTGCATTGCTTAGTTTTTACATCATATATGGATTGCCATCTGCTTACTTGCTTACTATATAAATCATATATTTGAATTATATCATGTCATCATGTTTACATAGTACATACACAGCATCTATCTGAATTATGGCATGGCAACCCATTTAATAAAGACATCATATAGTTATATCATCTCATCCTGTTTAGTGTTATAGTCATCATATTTTGAATTATGGCATTCTATCCGTGAATTTATGTGAATTATGACATGCCAACCTATTTAATAAACACATTATATAGTTGTATCATGTCATCCTGTTTACATAGTCATCATATTTTGAACTATGTCTTTCCACCTTCTTTAGTTAGCCATCATAATGTGAAATTGTGTCATGCTATCCTGTTTAGTTAGCCATCATATATGTGAAATTTTGTCATGCTATCCTGTTTGGTTAGACAACATAAATGTGAATTATTTCATGCCCTCTTTTATTCCCCACTATCCATTGCACCTGTCTATCATACAATGTCTGTACTTTCAATTACTTTTCTTATTTATCAGCCATTTGAATTGGAGAGGGTGATGGCAGTACCTAAGGGAGTAACAACACGGTCTTCAGAAAAGATAGTGCTACCAGTTGATGCAGATAGAACCACGGTTGTACTTGCCCAAGAACCATCTCCACCACACATAACCTAGACTCTAGCAAATTGTACCCCTACCCAGTTGGACAGAGAACCAGCTACACCCCTTCTAACCCCAACCCCGGCAGATAGTAACCCAGTTCCAGTTGACACAACACCGTCTCCACCACAAAGCACCCAAACACGAGTAGTTAGTAAGGGAACTGCAGTGCCCAAAGCACGAGGACCACCACTCCGAATCCCAATTCAATGCTTAAAGGAGAAGAAGATTTGTTCTCAGGTCAGGTTCTGTAGCTATGGTTCATACTCCTTTGCTCTTGTATTACTGTATTTACTCATACCAACTATTTTCAAATTTGAAGGATGGAATTGAAACTGTAATGGCGCAACACGTATGTTTTAAACCTGTTTCTTTAACTGGTTTGTTGTTGTAACTTGCTCTATGTTGATTTCAGTTTCAATTGAATAAACAATTATATTCTCATGTCATGCACATTACAAGTGTTGTTATTGCTCTATAGTTTCCCACACTTATATTCTGTCTATTCTGCTTTGTCTTGAACAAATATTATTTGAATTATGTCTCTATCTTGATTTGGCAACAAAAACAAGAATGATATAGACCATAAAGTGACCATGGTACATAGATATGTGTTTGTTTCATGCTGTTATCCTGTCCACTTTACTACTGAACTCATTTACCAAAATGAGTTTCATATACAACATGGTAAACATGTGATGTGTCTGCTTGTTTCTCTTTTAGAATGCGGGCAAAATATTGGAGAACAGTACCCTGTTATGCAATGGTAAAGGAAGTAATGCAGATAAGGTTCAAGATAGTGAGACATCCCTGTTGGTCTCCAAGAAAGCTGATAAAAACAATCTTGACGACAGTGAGAGAACCCAAAAGTCATGTCTTGATGTAGTGTTCGAGTTACTAGCCACTACTGCTGGCACAAGCTCTTCGAACTCGCTGCCTGAATCAGTTCGTCTTCTTGAGTCTCAACTTCAAGTTGAAAGACATCAATCAGATGTGCTGCAACAGGAAGCTGAAGGACCGAGGAAGTCCCTGCAGAATTTAGATGCATACTTTCTGGTGCAACAGCAAGCGCTGGAGGATTTAAGCACCAAACAAGAGTAATATGTGTAATAGTAGTGATAGCCTAGCGTTAGTTGCTTGCTTATTTATTTCCTTGTTGTCTTGTTTATTTGTTTGCTTGTAGTAATTGCAGTTCTTTTTCCGCGGTTTGCTAGTGGCTGCAATAACCTATTTTTCAAAACTAGGCCACAATAACCATGGGCTAATATTTACTGTAGTGACATTGGGCCTCCTACGGGCCATAGAAACAGTGGGCCTTCTATGGGCCATAGAAACAATTGGCCTTCTATGGGTCGTAGAAACAATGGGCCTTCTACGGGCCGTAGAAACAATGGGCCTTCTATGGGCCGTATCATTAATAGGCCTTATACGGGCCGTATGATCGATTGGCCAAACATGGGCTAATAACAGACCGCATTATGGCCGAAAACGGGCTAGAGTTGGAATCGTCCATTCATGGGCCGACCATAACGGGCCATCGTTAATACGCCGTATTTGATGACGCTATGAAAATGGCCCAACGTATTAACGGACCACAAATGGGCCGACTATAACCATGGGCTGAATTTGGCCCACAAGCAAAAAATGACAGTAACGGGCTGTAAGCAAACGAATGCTGGAAATGAGCCCAAGAATAAATGGGCTCTGAGTAGGCCGAAACATAACATGGGCTGGAAACGGCCCAATGGAATAACGGGCCGTTAATGGGTATAAGGTGATACACTGTTCATTACGGGCCAGTTTCACCAGGGGCCGTTAATGGGTATAAGGTGATACACTGTTCATTACAGGCCAGTTTCACCACGGGCCATTAATGGGCCAAGAGTTACAAAGGGCCTCATATGGGCCGAAAGACGTCATGGGCCATACATGGGCCGGAAGTTAAAACGGGCTGGAATCATATTGGACGGCCCATATGACGCTACTAGGCCTAATTCGGATAGGTCGTAACGGGCCATGGGTTAGCGGGCTGTAAATGGGCTATATGCGAACATGCCATTAACAGGCTTTCCGTGGGTCGGCCCGCCACCTTTTGACCAAGTCAAACGTGCCGGCCTTTTCACAAGAATGGGCCTCTGTTGGGCCGTGCCACGTGCCGACGTATCATAGGCGCCTTTGGTCCAATGAGTGGATGACATCTGTCCCAACGATGAGCCGACACGTGTTTCCTCCAGCCAATGATGATTTTACACGTGGAAAATCCCCATTGGTCGGGGTTATTAACGGGTTATCGGATCCAAAACCGGACCCGATAACTTAACGGCATTCCGTTATGGTGGATGCCACGTGTTGGTCACCCCTGACGAAAGCACTTCTGTGATGCGCGATTTATCGTCATGGAAGTGGACACTTCCGTGATAATAATTTTGGTAATGTCATGGAACACTTTTATGACAGCACATGTATGACTATCTTGATTCTGTCATAAAATCGTCATGGATGTACATGCATGACAGAAAACGTGATCTACTATGACAAACACGTATCATCATGGAAGTGTTTTTTTTGTAGTGTGCTTATGTCTTTGTTGCAGCTATTGCTATTTTGCTAGTCTCCAAACTTGAAGAGCAGAGACAACAAAACAACGACAATAACAATTTGTTGGCTGCCCGGCTCCCTCCTACTCTTTGCTCTGATCTTAAAGCAGGGAACACCTTACTCTGTGATGCAACATGGAAAGAGCAGCAAGAAGGCGACCCACACATTGTTGGACTTGGATTTATCTTACATCTACAGGATAATTTACATTGCAGAAAAATCCATGTTGCAACATATCACTCCTCCAGTCTCCTCGCCGCTACAAGCCAAATCTTGTGCTCTACTTATAGCAGCTAAGCTTGCAGATATTTTCAGAATTCATAATCCTAACTTCTACATGGACAACTACGTCATTGACACATCAACAAGGGTCTCTACTGTCTCTTCGGCCCCAGGGCATTGGCGCAACAAACCGCTTCCAGCGGACATCCAAGCCGCTCCCTTCTTCGATCATATCAGGATCAATCATATCAACAATGCCAATAACACCATGACACATCATCAGGCAAAGCTTGCTATGAAAATACTATTCGCACACAAACACGTCACCGTGTACCCTCGACACCGAGGGTGATGCACCGCAGCTCATGTCAAAGGAGACCCGACCGGCAGCATGATACGCAGGACAACCGATAGATGCTTTTGAGGACCCCGAAACCCCACACGCCCGGGAGGGACCCCGTCAGGGCGCATGTTGGCTATGGGCTTCCCTAGGTCGACCTGATCCCCCCTAGGGCCTCGAGGTTCACCGCCCTGCAACAACAAGAACAGATGAAGAATCAGGAAGAAGAAGAACTAGGGTTAAGGAGAAAAGTAAAAGATAAAAAGTGATAGATGATTTGATCGATTGTGTGTTGTTCAATCAGCCGTCACCCGTTAGGTATATAAGAGGCGGCTGGACTTCTTGTGGAAGAAAAAGGCTTGGATTCACGTCCAAAAGCCTAGTAAAATTCAGATTGGTTTTGTCCGAACTTTCCAAAGTTGTTCGGTTTAAACTGGCTGCACCTTGTGGGTCTTTTTTGTGGTGGTAAATGATCTCGGATGGAAATGATCCCAAAAGCAACCTTGACCGTTTCAACGAGACGAATAACTTTTATGTTTAATAGTTTTTGATCAGAGGTCAACTTGAGGGTCAAATCGGTCGCGCAAAACAGGTTATTCCCTCGCGCTACCCATCAGACATGCGTCTGGTGGGGCGCGCCACATCTCGCCTCGTGACAGGGCTGCACTCCGATTGCTCTAACTTTTTCATACAAACTTGGATCTGGACGACTTTTATATCGAAATCGATCTTTTTCGTGAGGTGAAGACAATCCGTGTAGATCATTTTTCCATTTGAGGTCGTCTTGGGGGCTTAATCGGCCAATCTGTACTCTCAGTATAAGATCTTAGTACTTTGAACATAGTTTCGGCCTTCGAGATTAAATCGAACGGCGATGACCCAAAATTAAAAGATGTTCATATCAACAATACGGAACTCTTTTATGTACATCACTTATCCATTTGAGGCCATCTTAAATAAGTTCTTGCCCGTGCCAAAATCTGGTGTCAACACATGCCCCCCTGTTTTTCGGCAAAGCTTGTGTGCTGAAAAATAACTTGCACATAGCTTGCTCTAAGGATGATGTCAACACTCCATCGGCCATTTTTCATATTCTTAGGACGATAAGTTTCTATCGGCCATTGCTTGTGTGAATATTTTGATGCAAGCTTGGGTGAAACTTTCCCAACTTCATTAATCCGACTATAAAGTTCCATAGGTATGCATGTCAAGACCATCCATCAACCATATTGTCCACACTTCTGCTAGGATTTTGCGGATAATCAACAATGAACTTTCTCGAATTCTTACTTTGCCTGCATAAAAGTTTCATTAGTGGCCGAGGTGGTGAGCTCCAATTCGGCCTTACCTATGTTGGCAAGAATAAGCATCGGCTATTGATAGACGTGCAATACACCATGACCAACATGGTAGCCATATGTTTGCTATGCCAACCCTCTCCAATTTTCCTGCCTAGATATATGATCAATTTTAAAGCAACCCAAGGCAAATTTTGCATCTAGACATACCCTAAGATAAACTATAAGTGATTCGTCAAAACATTGATAACCCCTGGATATTTGTTGCACTACTCATAATGAATCACCAAAAGCTTCAATATGTTTAGAACATATGGCAAAAGTTCCAAACTGAATAACATTGCATATTCGGCTTTGACTATTGTGCAATAAATATTTTAAGAGGCATGAGGCTTCACAGAACAACACTATATGGAGATATATAAACAACACCAACACCGTGGCCATTGTTATGAATTCAGCTATCAAAACATAATCTCCATAGTAATTGTCTCGCTCTCCAATTGAACTAAGGACAATGTTAGAATACTACATCGGCCATACTTTGACATATTCTTACGGTGATAGGTAAATATCGGTCGTTAACATAAGGTCCATGTAAACTTCATCCACCAAAGCATGTACAGCCGAAATAAACAAATGAAATAACAAATCAAGTATTTCGGCCCTCTGGATCAACAACAACTTAAAACTAATCAAATATATAGTGATTTGGTAATGCCCTTTCATGATATAAGAAATTATATTGCATCCACGGATCAAAATAAACCCATGGAATGTAACCATTCATACCTAGGGATGAATTCCATGGCAGATACGGGAAGCCTAAAGACCTGCACCGCCGTTGCTTCCGGTGCCTCTCCTACTGCCATCGTAGGCGGGATTGCCGGGATCCGGCTGTCTGCTGGCTCTGTCGAGTCATCGGTCATCTTAGCTTCCAGTGCCCTCTGCGTGCCTTGCGCTCTGCCTCTTCCTCTCGAGATGGTTCCTTTTCGTCCTGCTCCTCCAAGCCCTCACCTCCTCCCCCCCCCGGTCCCTCCATGGAGCCCGTCGTGCTTGGTCGTCCCACCTCTCTCGATGTCCACTACCCCATGGTCTCCGACCAAAACTCCCTAGTTTGCTTGGTCAACATTTCTCCTCCCAAAGCTGCCTACTTGCCTTGGCTCCGGCGTGTTTTTCGTCAGCTGCTTGGCATCTCGGCGGTTCGCTTCGCTAGCTCTGCTGTGGGCACTGTCTTTGTGGTTTTCTAGCGAGAGTCTGAGCAGGCCCGCGCCATGCGTGCCAGCCCGCTCGAGGTTGGGAATCGCCTCATCCACATCCTGCCTCACAATGCGAGCGACAATGCCTTCTCTTTCTCCTTCCGCCATGTGGTGAACCTTTCCTTGGAGAAGCTGCCTCTCAAGCTCTGGAACAGGCGGGGTGTGGCGGCCAACGTCGCCGGCTTCGCCAGCCTCTTCAGGGTAGAGCATGCCTGCTTGCATGGCAGTGAATTCTTGAGCATTTTCGTGCTAGTAAAGGTGGAGGCCCTCCAGCACATCCCGCACCACTTGCGTTCCACCGCATTGACGACGCTGGCATCTATGCCGACGTCGTCATCAATGAAGTCTGGGACGTTGCTCGCTCACTTGGGGCCCCCTTTGCTCCACCCCGTCCTGCTGGCTGACTTGATGGCAAATCTGACGACATCAGTCCTTTTGCTCCTCCACGCCAAGGCCATGCTCATCCTAGGGCATCCGCTTCCGGCACTGGCCTGGCTGCGGATGGCGTCGGTATGGCAGACAGGGCCTTCAGGGCCTTCCTGCACCCTCATCTCGCCTCTGTTGGCGACTGCATGGTGATGTTGAAGATCTCTGTCAAGCCCAAGCTCACTAAGGGTGTGGCTTTCTCCCTCCCCACGACAGTGCGGATCGGGCATGAAGACGAGGGCCGTCATTGCCCGCTCTCGTCTCTGTTGGTGGCTGACGTGCGCCAGCCGTGCGTCACGGTCTCCTTCGACCCGGAAGAGATGACTTTCTCCTTTTGCTTGGAGCTCAGCAATTGCCGCTCCGCTTCCAGCGTTGTGCCGGTGAATCTGGTGGCAATGGACGACTACTGCTTCCCTTACTTCGATTACCTCACGGGTTTGCTCGCGCGGGAAAGCTGCCGCTCTCTCCTTTTCAAGTTCTGGCCCAAAGTGGCAGATGGTGGGCTCTGCGCCCGCACACTGCCGCTCCTTCCTGCTATCGAGTCCAAGCACCCCCAAGGCCAACGTGCCAGCAGGCCCGCCGCCTACCATTGGGCCTCCGCTCTCTCTGGTTGGTGGAGATGTTCCCCTGGTGGAGACTCTCTTTCCGGGCCATGGTCACACGCGGGCCCATCAGATTCTCGCTTCGCGGCCGGCGTGCACGCGGCCTCTGGCCCATGTGCCTCGGCCGGAGCCAGGTGTGCTGCCCATCGGATACTTATCTCCGGTGGCGGCCACAGATCTCAGGCACGTGGCATGCGCCGCGCTTCCTTCACATGTCGCGGTGGAATTCTATAGCTGCCAGGAGCCTCCACGCGAGCCTGCTACCGGTGACATCTGCCGCTCCCCGTCCACGCTTCAGCTCTTCCCCACGCCTGCGCTGCCCTCTGTGGGTGGTGCGATTGGGCAGGCTGCGGCAGCTCAGACGCAGGCTCTCGACCTCAACCTTGGGCCTGCCTCTGAGCCGGCGGTGCTGGAGGATGCCTCCGACCCTGCTGCGCAGCCCCTGGGTGGCCTGCCCACCCTCTCTTCGGTGGTTGCTTCTCCACCCCACCCGTCACAGCCCCCGCATCCGATTTGCGTATGACAGGGTGCGCTTGGGCTCTGTGGAGTGCGCCTCAAAGCGGAAGGTTGCGACCTCCGCCTCAAGCTCTAGTGGTGGTTCTTCTGGCGGCCGCTCTAGTGTTTCCTCTTCAAGGCGCAAGAAAGCCAAGGCGGTTGCGGTGGCCGGTCTCCTAGAGATGCCGCTGCTGAGCATGCCCGCCCCCCTGACCAGGGGCAAGCTCAAGCAAATTGCTCTGCACTATGATCTCAATGCTACAACCATTCTGGACCAAGCCCAAGCACATGCCTTGATACGTCTCCAACGTATCTATAATTTATGAAGTATTCGTGCTATTATATTATCCATCGTAGATGTTTTATATGCATTTATATGCTATTTTATATGATTTTTGGGACTAACCTATTAACCTAGAGCCCAGTGCCAGTTTCTGTTTTTCCTTGTTTTAGAGTTTTACAGAAAAGGAATACCAAACGGAGTCCAATTGACGTGCCAATTGTTGATAATTTTTTATGGACCAAAAGAAGCCCCTGGAGTAAAAGAGTTGGGCCAGAAGAGTCCCGGGCTGTCCACGAGGGTGGGGGGCGCGCCCACCTCCCCTAGGTGTGGGCCCCTATCTCGTGGACGATTTGGAGACCCCCCCCCCCCTGACGTGAGACCGACGCCAAAAATTCCTATAAATACAGAAACCTCCAGAAAATAACCTATATCGGAAGTTCCGCCACCGCAAGCCTATGTAGCCACGAGAAATCAATCTAGGCCCTCTCTGGCACCCTGCCGGAGGGGGCCATCATCACCGAGGCCATGGACAAGGATCCCGAAGGGGGCATCATTGCCATGAAGGCCAAGTACCAGAGGGAGAACCTCTCCCCATCCAGGGGGAGGCCATGGAGGAGGAAGCACAAGGGGGAGAACTTCTCCTCCTCTCTCTCAGTGGCGCTGGAGTGCCATCGGGAGGGGAATCATCATCGCGGTGATTGTCTTCATCAACATCACCATCATCATCACCATCCTCATCTCTTTTACGCGGTCAACTCTCCCACACCCCGCTGTAATCCCTACTTGAACATGGTGCTTTATGCCACATATTATGATCCAATGATGTGTTGCCATCCTATGATGTTTTGAGTAGATATCTTTTGTCTTTGGGTTGATTGATGATCTAGATTGGTATGAGTTGTATGTTTTATTTTGGTGTTGTCCTATGGTGCCCTTCGTGTTGCGCAGGTGTGAGGGATTCCCGCTGTAGGGTGTTGCAATATGTCCATGGTTTACTTATTGTCTGTGTTGCGTGAGTGACTGGAAACAAAAACAATGTAGAATTTTCAAAAAGGTTGACCCTCACTTCTTCAATGCATAACTTTCATGAGCATGAACAAAAGTTTTTCAAAAAGAGAAGTGATTGGAAAGTTATGCATTGAAGAAGTGAGGGTCAACCTTGAGAACTTGTGTTCATGCTCATGAAAACAATGTAGAATTTTTCATGGAAGTTTCTCTGTAAATAATTATCCCCTTGTATATATCCATTGTATTATAAAAATAATGTGCCAAGCTTTGGTTTTAGGATGATTAGATTGCTTGTTTACTATGTGTAGAACAAAAACAGAAACTTTGGCTGTAGCGCGTGATTTTACATTTTTTACTGGAATGTCAAATGGGTCTTAAACCTTTTGCACACTACTTATGTACAAATTGTTCAAATTTTCATATTTATTTCATAATTTTTGGAGTTATATAAGTTTACTAAAGTTCGAGATTACTACAGACTGTCCTGTTTTTGACAGATTCTGTTTTTCGCGTGTTGTTTGCTTATTTTGATGAATCAATGGCTAGTATCGGGGGGTATGAACCATAGAGAAGTTGGAATACAGTAGGTTTAACACCAATATAAATAAGGAATGAGTTCATTACAGTACCTTAAAGTGGTAGTTTGCTTTATTACACTAACGGATCTCACAAAGTTTTTGTTAAACTTTTGTGTGGATGGAGTGTTCGAAGATCGAGGAGCTATCAACATGAGAAGAATAAAGAGAGGCAAGAGTTCAAGATTGGGGATTCCCAAGGCACCCCAAGTAAATATTTCAAAGGATACTCAAGCATCTAAGCTTGGGGATGTCCCGGTTGGCATCCCATCTTTCTTCTTCAACAAATATCGGTATACCTCGGTTTTTGTTTTGTTCACATGATTTGTGTCCTTTTTTTGTTTTTTTTCTTTAAGAACCATGCTATTATGAGTTATCCCTTAATTGATTTATATAATACTTCATTTGCTTCACTTATATCTTTTAAGTATTGTCGGGGAAACTGATCCACGAACACCTATGGGACCGGCGGACCGAGCCCCTTTCGGTTCAGCGGGGGGCGGAGGTCGCACGAAGAGCGGATCGAGGCAGTGCACACGAGCAGTTTACCCAGCTTCGGAGCTCTCCGGAGAGATAATACTCCTACTGCTGCTTGTCTGTGTATTTCCAGTTCTTGCTCGGGAGCAATCTAAGCTACAAGACCGAGCGTGAGAGCGATTCTAGCTTCGAATGAGTCGAACCCCCCCTACGTTGCGCATGGGCCTCCTTTTATACGCTCAAGGGGTCACCGACAGGTGGCAACGCAGACAAAAAGGGTAAAAATGGAAAAAGAATGCGGTAGGTACAGCTACCTATACTGTAGACACAGTGTATCATACCTAACTCTGACAGCAGGGGACAAGGGCATTAAATGCCCGTCTGTGTCGCCCAAACAGTGCAAACAGAGACCGTCAGGGGCGCCAGCGATCGCCACGATGGCCTTCTCGTCAGCGCCGCTTGCCACCGTGCACCCCTGGCTGCACAGCCTCCCGCCACGCATGCCCGGGAGGGCCCCTGAGCGACACGTGGGTGGATGTGCTGGAGCGCGGGTGCGGTGTGGCCGCTTGCCGCGGCAAGTGCCTTGCCGCGGTCGCTGTCTTGTCGGGCTCGGGAGCTTGTCGTTCACCGAGCCTTGCCGGGACGCATAGCGTGTCGCAGCAAGCTTTCTTGAGACGCCTTGACTGGCATTCCCGGCAAGCTCCTCTTGCCGGGGCCTTGTCTTCCAAGTTTGAGTACTTTGTTCTTGAATGGCTTCCCGGCAAGCTCCTCTTGCCGGGGTCTTGTCTTCTGAGGAGCCACAGAAGATCTTGGCGGTGACCTGGCGAGCCTTGCCGCGGGGTGCTGCAACTGCCCGTGCACAAGTTCGGGATACTAGGGTACCCCTACTCTAGTACACCGACAGGAGCCCCCGGGCCTGGGCCACACACGGTGCCGAGCGCTGTTGGGCCAGGCCCAAAACAGGGCACGGGCACACGCGGCCTGGGTCGTGCCGTTTCCTACTCCGCATCCACCGCGCCCTCCCCGAACGGCATGCGTTGAATGCGGCGTCGTGGGAGAGATCGTGGGTGGTTTCTTTATTCAGAAAAAGCGTAATGTTCGCCCCCTCCCTCTTTATAAGCAGAGGAAACAGAGGCAGTCGCCCACTTCGCCGGTTACTACTCCAAAATCTCCGCCGCTCCCCCCTTTCTCCAAGGTCAAAAGAGAGCAGCGCTCCGCCCCTCATCACCGCCGTCGCCACCAATGCCGTCAATCTCCTCCACCACCTTCGCCATGGCTCCAAAGACCGGGAAGGTCGCGAAGTCGGCCGAGGCGCTGCGGCTCGAGGCGCTGCAAAAGGAGCGGGCCACTTTCCCCGCCGAGCTCGATGCGCGGGGCTGAGGCAGTGGTTCTACCTCTTCTGGTCGATGGAGACGCGTGCGCATCCGCGCACGAAGGTACTCTCCGCCGCTGCTTCGAAACGGGCTCCATACGGGTATCCCTTCTTCCCACTGTTCTTCTACTGCGGCCTCTGTTCGCCCTTCTCGGAGTTTTTCTGCGACATCATGAACACCTACGGGTTTCATCTTCTTGACTTCACCCCCAACACCGTTCTGACAATGTCTGTTTTCGCACATCTCTGCGAAAACTTTGTCGGAGTCCACCCAAACGTAGCCCTTTTCCGCCATTACTTCATGCCTCGGGTCGAGAGAGGAGAGCCACTTTCTGGCGGGATCGCCTAGATCTCGAGGGCTGGCAAGAAGGAGGCGTATCTGGAGGGGGAGCTTCGCAGCAAGTGGGAGGAGTGGAGAGCTGAGTGGTGTTGGATCATGGAGGAGGACCCGCAGCCATTCACCGCCATGCGCCAAGTCCCAGTAGTGCGCGGCAACGATTGGAGCAGCTTGGCCCCGGAGGACGCTAGGCTGAAGATCGCTGTCACCAGAATCCTGCGCCTTAGGCTTGCCGGGCTGACTATGGGTGCCGTAGGCCCAGACTTTCTCCGCCGCCGCATCGCCCCCTTGCAAGAGAGGAGGAGACCCGCTTGGGAGTTTGGCGGTCCGGCAGATATCATGAGGCTGTGCCCGGGCCTCAATTTTAACTTCACTATGTTGGAGTTGGATGCAATGCTCAAGGAGCTGTTCAAGCACGACCCCCAACATCCAGAATGGTTCAGGCTGCCGGCGGGGGTCGTCCCACTGTGCAACAATTCTTCCCTCGACCGCATCCGCGCGATGATGCCGCTATGCGACTCGCATGGTCTTGTCCCGACGTGGCAAGAGCCAGCGGACGATGTTGTGCAGCAGTTCTTCGACGGACTGGTGGAGGTGGCGGTCCGCGCTGACGAGCAGAAGATCCTCACCTGCGACACTACCGAGGAGGAGATGCGACGCATCGCCACCAGGGTGGAAGAGGCGGCGGCAGCCGCTGCCGCAGGTGAGTTCGGGTTCATCGTGGAAGAGGCAGAGGCAGAGGCGGCGGCAAGCCTTGCCGAGCGAGAGTGGATTGACGGCGAGGAAGAGCTTGCCGCGCCTGACACCGAGTCAAGCGAGCCCGCCGAGGGTGCGAGCGGCCCGCCGTCTCCAGACCACTTGCCGCAGGCGGAGCCCACGGCGCAGCCCCCAGCTCAACCAAGAAGGCGCCTTCGCAGGGGCGGGGACGCAGCGGGGCGGCAAAGGAGTCAGCAGCCGACGCGCCGCGCGACACGCTCCACCACGACAAGCGATGTTGCCGCGGGAGCGCCTCGTACCGCTGCGACAACTGGACCAGGTATTCTCAGGCCGCCGCTACTGCGCCCGCCAAGCGGACAAGGGATCCAACTCCTCCGCCTCGTCGCGCCGAGGGTGGGCTGGACTTTGACCTCTTCGCGCTCAGCTCCGACGAGGAGGAAGAAGAGTAAGATCCATCTGTGCACTTGTAGTTCTTTGATTTTGTTGCTTTGTCTTGTATCTGATCTGCTTCAATCTGAACCTATTCCTTTTCAGGACGTTGGCTCAAAGAGCAGCGAAGAGAGCCAAAGTCCCGGTGGTTATCATCGAGGACGAGCCCACTGTGACGGCAGGGGGCACGCCTGAGACTACCTTGCCGGACCCGGCAACTGCTCCGCGAAGCAGCCCCCAACGCAGCCCCCAGCGTAAGTACATGATTTACTTTCTGCTTTTGGGCGCGCACGGGTGCTCTTTTCTTTGCTGACATCTGATTGTTGGTTTGATTGTGTAGGAGCAGAACAGCTTCACCAGGAGGGCTCGGAAACTGCGTCCGACGTGCCATCTGCTTCCACTACACCTCCAAGGGAGGATTCCCCGGCAAGGGAGCGTTCTCCGGCAAGGGAGCAATCTCCGGCAAGGGAGGAGTCTCCGGCAAGGGGCAGCGCTAGTGACCCCTCGGTGGTGGAGCCCATGACCATGGATCCTAGGGCAGGTAATCTCTTGCCCGAAGCTTCCCTTGTGTTCTTCTGCTGATTTTTCTTTTTGAATGCTTGTTTGACTTCTCCTTCTTCTCCGGTCGTCAGATCCACCCTCCACAGAGCCAATGGAGACCGAGGCGGGCGGCGAGGAGAACACGCGCGGCAATACTGATGATGCCGCGGCCACTGAAGAAGGAGCCGGTGCTGATGCGCCCGCCGGCGAAGAGGCCGCCAAGGCTACTGCCGCGGAAGCTGGAGAGGGATCTGGCGATCGCACTGACGGCCCTGGGGCCGCAGGAGCGCCAGGCGCTGCACCGACCGCCGATCCCTCCGCTGCTGCCGCAGCGCCAGGCTCCGAGGAGCCCCAGCCCGGCGCCTATCTGAAGGCCGGCGAGGGCATTTTCATCAAGCTCCCCTGGGCGTCAAGATCCAGGGCACCGGTTGAAGGAGAAACCCTGGATGGGGAGGTGCTTGCCTCTGCTGGATTGTCGATTGTCGACGCGCCGGGAAGTAGCAGCGACGAGCCTGAGGAGGAGCGGCTGCTGCGGAGGCTGATGTCACTCTATCGCGCCCGCCAAGCCAAGCTGGAGTCCCGGGAAGCGCTTGTCGCGAAGGTGAGCGTGGATATCGAGAAGCGCGCGGAGGAACTCTGGGGTCTCCGCCAGGAAGCTCTCCGGGCCTTGGCGGAGGAGCGGGAGCAACTTGCTGAGGAGCGGAAGGCCTTCCTCCTTGAGAAGGCCGAAGCTGAAGAGCAACAGCGGCTCGCCGGCGAGAAGCTGTATGCGCAAGAAGGTGAGCTGGCCCAGCGGAAAGTTAACCTTAACAGCCACGAGGAGGATCTTGCCGCGCACGAGCAGGCACTTGGCGGGGCGCTCAAGGAAGCAAAGGACGCGGCTGCGGCTGCCGAGGCCGCCAAGAAGGAATTGGATGTAAAGGTGGCGCAGCTGGAGGCTGATCTGAAGGCGGGCGGCGAAGAGCTTGCCGCTCAAGCTTGAGCACGAGAAGGACGCCCTCGCCCATGGTGAGCTGCAGGGTCAACTCACCGAGAAGGGCAAGGAGCTGAGCGCTGCCAAGGATTCCAACGCCGATCTGGAGCTTAAGCTGGCCACCTTGACGGAGACGCTGGACGGCGCCAAGAAGCGGGAGGCGGACTTGAAGGAGGAGATCAAGGGCAACGAAGCGCTGCTGGCGAGGGCTGCCGAAACGCAGAACACCTTCAAGGGTACGGTGGAGCTCTGGACAGAGGGCCTCGTGAACATCGCTGCCGTCATTGACGGGGAGCTGGCGCAGCTGGGAGTGGAGGACTTTGGGTACTCCTCCGACGAGAACCTTCCACCCAGCGCCAAGCTCACCCTGTTCTTCAAAGGCGTGGCGACTGCCCTCCAGCAGCTCCGAGAGAAGATCCCGAAGCAGCTGGCCGACGAGTCGCGCACGATCTGCGCCAGAGTCCTGGAGAAGGTGTTGGTGAAGGTGGCCTTCCGCAACCCAGGTCTCAACTTCACCAACGTCCTCAAGAAGCTGCCGGCAGATGCTGATCTGGACGCGCTCAAAGCCCTTGTCGCACCCATTGTGGACAAGGTGAATGAGGTCAAGAGGGTCGATGGTGGCCGCGTAGATTAGGCCGCCCGTTTTCTTCTTTTCTTGTCGCTACTAGTCATGTCATGAGAACACTTTATTAGAGCCGCGACAAGTTATTTTGTAATATAACTCTATCTTGGGTAGTGATTGCTATGTTATTCCCTTTGATTGACTCTTGGCTTTGTATGTTTCTGCCCTATGCTTTTAGGGAACTTGTCGGTGCAGGCACCATTGTCGCGAGCGCTGAGTGCGGAACGTCAGCAGCCTGCTGGCGATGCCGCTACCGACAAGCAACCTTGTCGCAACTAGTCGCAGCTCACTTAAGTTGTTGAGCGGACTCGAAACAAAATAAGGGCGCAACTAGCCACGAGTTGGTTCCTCTGCGCACAGGTTTTCCATACAAAGCACGGTCATTCAAGGAAGATAACTTAAAAATTTAAAAACTGATTGCTCAAACTTTGGCAACTTAGCTTTTCTGTCGTTTGCTCTCCGGCAAGGCAAAACTTTCTTGAACGGCCCGGTCCACACCATTATCTTCTCCTTTCCCCCCAGCAAACCTTGTGGGCGAGGGAACCTTCTTTCCTTTGAGAAAGAGACAGAAGAGAAAATAATGATATGGAGACTTACGGCTCGTTATTGCTTACCGGGGGCAGGTGCTGCACAGAGTGTCAGATGATACATGCGAAAAGAAAGAAAGCATGAAATTGACAAGCTGTGCGAAGCACATGATCTTTATTTATGCACGGGGTCTGCGCTCGGCTTTGTACGAAGGATTACATGCAACAGCGGCAAGACTTGTACAAAAGGTGGTTACCGGAACGTGTTCCGGCAACCGCGCCCTATGGGTAAAACTTACGAAGATGTTCAATGTTCCAGGAGTTGCTCACCGGAATGCCATCTTCGGTCTCAAGGCGGACAACTCCAGGCCTAGTGACTCGTTTCACCCGGTAAGGGCCTTCCCACTTTGGCGTCAACTTGTTGGAATTCTTGGCGGACTGAACGCGCCGAAGAACAAGGTCGCCTTCCTCGAAACTTCTGGCCCTAACTTTGCGGCTATGGTAGCGGCGCAAAGCTTGCTGATATCGAGCAGCTCGTACAGCGGCCTGAAGACGATCTTCCTCAAGGAGCAGCGCGTCATCTTGTCGCAGATGCTCTTGCTCAAGCTCATCATAAGCGAGTACTCGAGGTGACCCGTATATGAGTTCCGTGGGGAGAACTGCCTCTGCTCCATAGACTAGAGCGAAAGGTGTCTGGCCAGTGGCTCGATTTGGCGTCGTCCTGATCGACCAAAGAACCACCGGCAGCTCCTCGATCTAGTTTCTTCCGCACTTGTGCAGCCTGTCGAAAGTTCTGGTCTTGAGTCCTTGCAGCACTTCAGCATTCGCCCTCTCCGCTTGACCGTTGCTTCTCGGATGAGCAACAGAAGCGAAGCAGACCTTGGCGCCAAGATCTTGGACGTACTGCATGAAGGTGCGGCTCGTGAATTGCGTGCCGTTGTCGGTAATGATCCTGTTAGGGACCCCGAAACGGCAAACAATCGACCTGAAGAACTTGACTGCTGACTGTGCTGTCACCTTCCTCACTGGTTCCACCTCCGGCCACTTTGTGAACTTGTCGATGGCAACGTACAAGAACTCAAAGCCCCTGACAGCTCGGGGGAAGGGGCCGAGGATGTCGAGCCCCCAGACCGAAAATGGCCAGGATAAAGGGATCGTCTGGAGAGCTTGAGCTGGCTGGTGTATCTGCTTGGAATGGAACTGGCACGCTTCACACTTGGTTACTTGTGCAGTTGCATCCTGGAGGGCTGTCGGCCAAAAGAAACCTTGCCGGAATGCTTTGCCGGCAAGCGCTCTTGCGCCAATGTGGTGACCACATATGCCTCCATGTATCTCCGCCAACAGCTGTTGTCCATCTTCCCGGCGAATACACTTCAGTTTCACACTGTTGAGTCTTATTCTGTATAGTGTGTTGTCGACAAACTTGTACATACTTGACTGCCGGGCTACTCTTTCCGCTTCTTCTTGCTCTTCGGGAAGTTCTCCTGTCTGAAGGAAACGGACAATCTGATGTGCCCATGCTGGAGCTTGCGGCTCGACAACAAGGACTAAAGGCACATCTACTGCTGCGGGAACATCTGCTTCTACGGCAACAACCTGCGGCTCAGCCGGAGCTTGATGTTCCCCGGCAAGCTTGCCAGAGCAAAACTTGTCGGGAGCGTCTGCTTCAACGGAACAAACCGTAAGGCTTGCCGGAGCAGACTGCTCCTCAGCACTCTTGGTGTTGATCTTGGGGACCTTCTTGGCGGCAGCTTCGGGAAGCTCTGCCGGAAAGTAGTCGCCAGAAATCAACTTCCTCTTCTTGCTCTGTCCAGTTGATGGTGTCACGGATGGTTGCGTCAGCTTGTGCACAAAGATCCCTGGTTCCACAGGTAGCTTTAGTGCGGCGTACTTTGACAGGCCATCAGCAATGTCATTCTGAGCTCTTGGAACATGTTCCATCTGTAGGCCGTCAAAGTGCTCTTCTAGCTTTCTCACTTCATCAACATAAGCTTCCATCAATGGACTTTGATAGTTCTTGTTCACAAGGCGGACGACAAGCTGCGAATCACCCCTGACAATGAGTTTCTTGATCCCAAGGTCTGCTGCGATCCTGAGACCGGCAAGCAAACCTTCATACTCTGCAGTATTGTTTGTTGCTTGCTCCTTGGGAAAGTGCATCTGGACTACGTACTTGAGATGCTCTCCGGTGGGTGCGATAAGCAGCACGCCAGCACCGGCGCCTTGCAGCGAGAAGGCACCATCAAAGTACATTAGCCACTCTTTGCTTGCCTCCTTGACGGGGATGCTCGTTTCTGGAATTTCTTCATCTGGTGTTGGCGTCCACTCTGCTATGAACTCTGCCAATGCTCTGCTCTGGATAGTTGAAGTGCTCTCAAACTTGAGGCCAAAGCTTGACAGTTCCAGTGCCCACTCGACAATCCTGCCTGTTGCTTCTGGATTCTGCAGTATCCTCTTCAGCGGAAAGCGAGTGACAACTGTGATCTCATGTGCTTGGAAGTAATGGCGCAGCTTTCTCGAGGCCATGAGAAGGCCGAAAAGCAACTTCTACACACCAGAGTACCTTGACCTAGCCCCCTGCAGAAGGGAGCTGACAAAGTAAACTGGGCGCTGCACCATTTTTTTCTGCACCTCTTCGCGCACCTGCGCAGATCCATCCTTGTCGGGACCAGAGCTTGTCGGCGAAGCCCCCTGCTTGTCGCTGGATGCACTTGCCGCAGTTGCTGGCTCATCATCCGCCTCCCTCTCCGCTACTAACGCAGCACTAACCACATGATTGGTTGCCGCCAGATACAGCAGCAACTTCTCTTGTGGTCTAGGTGCGACAAGTATTGGAGTGGAGGACAGGTACCTCTTCAAGTCCTGCAGCGCAGCCTCCGCTTCCGGAGTCCATTTCATTGGACCTGCCTTTTTCAATATTTTGAAAAACGGCAGGGCGCGCTCAGCAGACTTAGAGATAAACCTGCTGAGAGCAGCCACGCAACCGGCAAGCTTTAGTACATCCTTGACGCGCTTTGGTGCTTCAATCTTCTCGATGGCCTTGATCTTGTCGGGATTAGCTTCAATTCCCCGCTGAGACACAAAGAACCCGAGAAGCTTGCCGGATGGGACTCCAAACACGCACTTCTCGGGGTTAAGCTTGAGGTTGATCTTGTGCAGATTTGCAAAGGTTTCGTCTAAGTCTTGGATCAGGGTCGCCTTGTCCTCGCTCTTGACCACTATATCATCCATGTAGGCTTCCACATTTTTGTGTATCTGTGGCTCAAAAGCGACATGGACTACTCTTGCAAATGTTGAACCAGCATTCTTTAACCCGAAGGGCATCCGTACGAAACAGTATGTGCCACATGGGGTGATGAATGCGGTTTTCTCCTCATCTTCTTATGCCATGAAGATCTGATGGTATCCTGAGTATGCATCAAGAAATGAAAGCAAATCACATCCGGCCGTGGAGTCAACAATCTGGTCAATGCGCGGCAAGGGAAATGGATCTTTGGGACAAGCTTTATTGACATCGGTAAAGTCTATACAAAGCCTCCATTTTCCGTTAGCCTTGCGCACGACTACAGGATTGGCCAACCACATAGGATGGAGCACTCCTCTGACAAGGCCTGCTGCTTCCAACTTCTTGATTTCTTCTGCAATGAACTCTTGGCGCTCCACTGCTTGTTTCCTGACTTTCTGCTTGACGGGCCGCGCATGAGGGCAAACGGCTAGGTGGTGCTCAATTACTTTCCTGGGAACACCGGGGATATCAGACGGTTGCCATGCAAACACGTCGACATTCGCCCGCAGGAAAGCAACGAGCGCGCTTTCCTATTTAGGATCAAGAGTGGCACTGATGGTGAAGGTACCACCAGTGCCGTCCTCCTTGGCGGACACCTTCTTGGTCTCTGGTGGAGCTGCCATCGTCTTCTTACACTTGCCGGTGGAGCTCGATGGCGCTTCCTCGACGGTAGCGCAGCACTCCGAAGAGGTGCGCTTGCCGGAGTGGGCATCAGAGCTCTTGCCGGACTTGGTCTTCTTCTTCCCCCCGGGAGCTTCAGCGGCAAGTGACTTGCGATCGGCTGCGGCTGCTGCTTCCCGGTAAATCTTGTCGGCGCAGATAAGGGCATCCTTCTTGTCGCCAGGGACAGAGATGACACTTATCGGGCCTGGCATCTTGAGCACGTTGTATGCATAGCGAGAGGCTGCCATGAACTTGGCGAGTGCCGGACGGCCGAGTATTCCATTGTAAGGTAATGGAATATCAGCAACGTCAAAAGTGACCCTCTCAGCTCTGAAGTTTAGCTCGCTGCCAAATGTGACCGGCAACGTGATCTTTCCCTTCGGCTTGCTCCTTCCCGAGTTAATTCCTTGGAATGTGCCGGTCTCTTCGAGCTCGCTGTCAGGGATCTGGAGTTTCTGAAGGACCGCGGAGGAAATCAGGTTCAAGCCGGCCCCGCCGTCAACTAGCATCTTTGTGACCTTGAGGTTGCGGATAGTTGGTGAAACCAACATCGGCAAGCACCCGACCGCTGTTATGCGATCAGGGTGATCCTCAATATCGAAGATGATAGGCGTGCTGGACCATTTCAGAGGCTTGCGTGACTCCATGGATGGTTCCGCTGCATTGACTTCCCGCATCCACTGCTTGAGCTGGCGGTGCGAAGTATGCAGAGAAGCACCACCGTCAACGCACAGGACCTCGGTGGCTTTCTGAAACTCATGCTCATCGGCTTCATCATCCTCCATATCTTCGTCGTCGTCGTCATCTTCATCCTTGTCGCGGCCGCGGGGAGGCCTGTCTCCTTGCCGCTGCTTGGCCTTGCCGCGGCGTCCTCCCCGGCCTGGGCGTTTCTTGCTGGCTCCTCCAGCACCTTCCTGGGCCTTCTCCTTGTCGCGCCGCTCGTACTCAGCTTTCTGCTGCTCAACAAGCTGCTCAACCTTCTTACAGCTCTGGAGGTCATGGCCCTTGGTGCGGTGGATCTTGCAGTATTGCTTGCCGGAGCTGTCTTGCTTGTCGGCGGCCGCCACAGCCTGGCTCTCCTTGCCGGAGCCTCCAACTTTAGCTTTCTTGGCGCCACCTCCGTTGCCGGACTGCTCAACAACCAGCACTTCTTTGCCCTTTTTCTTTCTGTTGTTCCGCCGCCGGCCTTTCCTTGCCGGAGCAACATCCTCACTGTCGGATCCTCCTGCTCCTGTGTTCTCTCCGGGGAGCCTCCTCCCCTCTTCAGCACGTGCACACTTGTCGGCCAGGGCATATAGCTCGCTGACGTCTCTGATCTTGCACATCGCCATCTCCTCCCGCATCCTGCGGTTTCGCACGTTCTGATGGAACGCGCTGATGACCGCGTCAGGGTGGACATCTGGGATGTTGTGCTGTACTCGGCTGAATCTTTGAATGTACTTGCGCAGGGGCTCTCCTTCCTTCTGGGCGAGCAGATGAAGATCGCTTTCCTGGCCATGAGGCTTGTGGCCGCCTGTAAAGGCGCCGACAAACTGATGGCATAGATCTGCCCAAGAGGAAATGGAGTTGTCCGGCAAGTGCATGAGCCAGGATCTGACGTTAGGCTTGAGCACCAGCGGGAAGTAGTTGGCAAGGATCTTGTCGTCTCGTCCCCCGGCAGCTTGCACCGCAATGGTGTAGATGCTAAGGAACTCCGACGGATGCGACTTGCCGTCGTACTTCCCCGGTACATCTGGCTTGAAATTCTTCTTGCTAGGCCACTGGACTTGCCGCAGCTCACGAGTGAACGCAGGGCAACCTACCGCGTACGGCAAGTCGCCTAGTTCCCCTGGCGCATGCATGTCGACAGAGGGCCCAGCGCGCTGGTCGGATTGACGTCGCGCTTCTCTTCGACGCTCGATGCGAGTACGAGCGTCCTCTTGCTGTCGTTCATGCAGAACTTGGCGCTGATCGCGACGAGCTCGCGGATCTGACGACGCGGTGGAGTCGCTGTCGAGGTGGACCCGGCGAGTCGGCGACCTTGGCCTTCGTGGTGGAGAGTGCATGGAAGTTGCACCCCCATCGGTCTTGTCGCCATCGGCTCGCGTCCGGCAGTCTTGCCGCGGCAGCGAGGTGCTTGGTTGCCGCGCAGTGTCGCCGTTGGCGAAGCCAATGAGACTTTGAATGGTGGCCCTCCATTCGTCGGTCTTGTCCACCGTCGGAGGGTAATCTAGAAGCATTTGAGCTCGCGCCAAGGCTTCTGCTGGAGTGGTGGGCGGCAGCGGCGAACGGTGCGAGGAGCGGGGTATGCTCGGACTTCTAACTACGTTAGAAGGAGCAGTATCCCGTCCAGGCGACCGTACTTCGCTCGGGCCAGCATGCTGGCGTGCATGCTGGTCTTGAACTCTGCGAGATCCACCAGCTTGGTCTTGGCCCAGCGGACGTATGGCGCTGCGGACGCCATGACGCTGTTGGTCCCGCGCCTCCTGAGATGGGCGTGGAGCGCGTACGGACGCCGAGGTCTGCGCGGCCTTTTCCTTGGACTTGGCAGCGCTGTGAGCACCCTCGTCTACGCCCGTTCCTCCGTCGGCGTCTACCCCACCACCCGTTTGCTCCAGTGGCGGTGGAATCGACGCAGACGGAACAGCTGCCTCCGAAGCCTTCTTCTTCGGTGGCATGTCGATGAAGATGATGAAGATCTAGCTCGTGCGCACGCCGGATCAGGTTCACACAATCTCGACGCCCCCCTACCTGGCGCGCCAAAGATGTCGGGGAAACTGATCCACGAACACCTATGGGACCGGCGGACCGAGCCCCTTTCGGTTCGGCGGGGGGCGGAGGTCGCACGAAGAGCGGATCGAGGCAGTGCACACGAGCAGTTTACCCAGCTTCGGAGCTCTCCGGAGAGATAATACTCCTACTGCTGCTTGTCTGTGTATTTCCAGTTCTTGCTCGGGAGCGATCTGAGCTACAAGACCGAGCGTGAGAGCGATTCTAGCTTCGAATGAGTCGAACCCCCCCTACGTTGCGCATGGGCCTCCTTTTATACGCTCAAGGGGTCACCGACAGGTGGCAACGCAGACAAAAAGGGTAAAAATGGAAAAAGAATGCGGTAGGTACAGCTACCTATACTGTAGACACAGTGTATCATACCTAACTCTGACGGCAGGGGACAAGGGCATTAAATGCCCGTTTTGTGCCGCCCAAACAGTGCAAACAGAGACCGTCAGGGGCGCCAACAATCGCTACGATGGCCTTCTCGTCAGCGCCGCTTGCCACCGTGCACCCCTGGCTGCACAGCCTCCCGCCACGCGTGCCCGGGAGGGCCCCTGAGCGACACGTGGGTGGATGTGCTGGTGCGCGGGTGTGGTGTGGCCGCTTGCCGCAGTAAGTGCCTTGCCGCGGTCGCTGTCTTGTCGGGCTCGGGAGCTTGTCGTTCACCGAGCCTTGCTGGGACGCATGGCGCGTCGCGACAAGCTTTCTTGAGACGCCTTCACTGGCCTTCCCGGCAAGCTCCTCTTGCCGGGGCCTTGTCTTCTGAGGAGCCACAGAAGATCTTGGCGGTGACCTGGCGAGCCTTGTCGCTGGGTGCTGCAACTGCCCGTGCACAAGTTCAGGATATTAGGGTACCCCTACTCTAGTACACCGACAAGTATGATCTTATAGAATTGCTCTTTGTGCTTCACTTAAATCTTTTGAGTATGGTTTTATAGAATGCTTCGTGTGCTTCACTTACATATTTTGAGCTAGGATATTGGTTAGTCTATATTAATTGTAGAATGCTCCATGAACTTCACTTATATATTTTGGAGTATGAATAATACTATCATATAAAGTGGGTTTGGAAGAGTGTCAACTTTAGGAATTAGTGATCCCACTATTCCGAATGAGAAGAATTTTGCCTATGTGGAGAGTAGAAAAATTGCTATGCTTGTAGATCATGAAAAGAATGCTTTATGTGATGGTTATATTGTTGAATTCATTCATGATGCTACTGAAAATTATTATGAGGGAGTAATTTATGCATGTAGGAGTTGCAATAATACCAAGTTTCCTCTCTGTGTGCTTAAAGTTTTGAAGTTATACTTGTTTTGCCTTCCTATGCTAGTTGGTTCTTGTTTCTATAAATTATGTGCTCACAAAATCCCTAGGCATATAAAGTGGGTTAGATTTAAATGTGCTAGTCATATTCTTGATGATGCTCTCTCTATGTCTCAATTCTTTTCTTTTATGTGAGCATCATTGAAATCATCATGCCTAGCTAAAAGGCATTAAAGAAAAGCGCTTGTTGGGAGACAGCCCAATATCTACCCTTGCTGTCTTTGTGTGTTTACATGATTAAGCTACTGCATTAATCATGTATTATAGCTTTTGTTTCAATAAATTTTCAAGTAAGACCTTTGGGAAGACTTGGGTGAAAATTAATGTGATCTTGCTGTAAAAAACAGAAACTTTGCGCTCACGAGAATAGATGCCATTTTTTACTGGAGAGTGGTTTTAGGTTGATTCTTTTTGAAGATGATTAATAGACAAATTCCTCACGTCCACCAATTTATTTCATAATTGTTGGAGTAGCATAAGTATGGTTGCTGTTCAGATCATTACAGACTGTTCTGTTTCTGACAGATTCTGTTTTCATTGCATAGTTTGCTTGTTTTCTACTTTTTATGGCTTATATTTTTCAATATAAATTGTAGAAATGATATGGTACAGTAAGAATTTTGTGAGAAAAATTATGAACCTTGTCTTTGAAAGTACCAAAGTGAATGGTTTATTCTTTATCATACTAACCTATCTCACGAAGTTCCGTTAAGTTTTGTGTGATTGAAGTTTTCAAGCTTTGGGTGAGATATTGATATGAGGAGAATAAGGAGTGGAAAGACCCTAATCTTGGGGATGCCCAAGGCACCCCAAGGTAATATTCAAGAAAGACTCAAGCGCCTAAGCTTGGGGATTCCCCAGAAGGCATCCCCTCTTTCGTCTTCAAAACTATCGGTATACCTTACTCGGAGCTATATTTTTATTCATCACATGATATGTGTTTTGCTTGGAGAGTATTTTCAATTTTACTTGCTGTTTTAATAAAATCATTGGATCTGAAATATTGAATGAAAAAGAATCCTCCCATGTCTAGTTAATTATCTGACTACTCAGTGTTCTTCACTTATATCTTTTGGAGTAGTTTGTCATTTACTCATGTGCTTCACGTATATCCTATGAATAAATGGTTGAATGAATTGAATATCATAAATCTGAATTTATATATGTTTCATATGCTTATAACATGGGGAGTAACGACTTCACACATAATAAGTATAGGTAGTAAACTTATTGAAAGTTAGCAAACGCATAATTGGACACTTGAACAATTCATGAAAGAATATTGAAGGAAGAGAGATTTCACATATAAATATACTATCTTGGACATCTTTTGTAATTGTGAGCACTCATTAAAATATGACATGCTAAAAAGTTGATGTTGGATAAGGAAGACAACTTAATGGGTTGTGTTTTCCTATATCTGAAGTGTTATATTGTCTTGGATCATCCAACATGTTGAGCTTGCATTTCCCCCTCATGCTAGCCAAATTCTTTGAACCAAGTAGATATACTACTTGTGCTTCCGAATATCCCTTAAACTAGTTTTGCCATGAGAAGTCCACCATACCTACCTATGGATTGAGTAAGATCCTTCAAGTAAGTTGTCATCGGTGCATGCAATAAAAATTGCTCTCTAAATATGTATGATCTATTAGTGCGAAGAAAATAAAAGCTTTATACAAACTTGTGATAGGGAAGAAATAAAAGCGACGGACTGCATAATAAAGGTCTCTATCACAAGAGGCAATATAAAGTGACGTTCTTTTGCATTAAGATTTTGTGCATCCAACCTTAAAAGCACATGACAACCTCTGCTTCCCTCTGTGAAGGGACTATCTTTTATTCTTGTCTTTTACCCTTATACAAGAGTCATGGTGATCACCACCTTTCCTTTTTACACTTTTTCCTTTGGCAAGAACTTTGTGTTGGAGCGATCCGGATATATATATCCACTTGGATGTAGGTTTTCATAAAGTATTATTGTTGACTTTACCCTTGAGGTAAAAGGTTGGGAGGCAAAACTATAAGCCCCTATCTTTCTCTGTGTCCGATTAAAACTTTGAACCCATAAATATCACATGAGTGTTAGCAATTGTGAAAGACTATATGATAGTTGAGTATGTGGGATTTGCTAAATCAAAGCTCTTACATAGACCCTTCCTGAAAATAAGATGAATTGCAATTGTTTGATGACTAAGAGCACTGTTTGTTAGTTTTCAAGAAAGTTTATGATCTATACTTTAACATGTGAATAGCTTGTTACTTGATCATGAAAAGTTTTATGAGATGAGCTACGGTTATGACATATAATGATGCTATAAAAGGTGATTGAAATTATCATTGATCAAACTTGTGCACCTGCTAGCATTCACACTTCATAAATTATTTCTTTTATCATTTACCTACTCGAGGATGAGCAAGAATTAAGCTTGGGGTTGCTGATACGTCTCCAACGTATCTATAATTTATGAAGTATTCATGCTATTATATTATCCATCATAGATGTTTTATATGGTTTATATGCTATTTTATATGATTTTTGGGACTAACCTATTAACCTAGAGCCCAGTGCCAGTTTCTGTTTTTCCTTGTTTTTGAGTTTTACAGAAAAGGAATACCAGACGGAGTCCAATTGACGTGCCAATTTTTGATGATTTTTTATGGACCAAAAGAAGCCCCTGGAGTAAAAGAGTTGGGCCAGAAGAGTCCCGGGCTGTCCACGAGGGTGGGGGCGCGCCCACCTCCCCTAGGTGTGGGCCCCTATCTCGTGGACGATTTGGAGACCCCCCCTGACGTGAGACCGACGCCAAAAATTCCTATAAATACAGAAACCTCCAGAAAATAACCTATATCGGAAGTTCCGCCGCCGCAAGCCTATGTAGCCACGAGAAATCAATCTAGGCCCTCTCTGGCACCCTGCCGGAGGGGGCCATCATCACCGAGGCCGTGGAGGAGCATCCCGGAGGGTCCATCATCGCCATGAAGGCCAAGGACCAGAGGGAGAACCTCTCCCCATCCAGGGGGAGGCCATGGAGGAGGAAGCACAAGGGGGAGAACTTCTCCTCCTCTCTCTCGGTGGCGACGGAGTGCCATCGGGAGGGGAATCATCACCGTGGTGATCGTCTTCATCAACATCACCATCATCATCTCTTTTATGCGGTCCACTCTCCCGCACCCCGCTGTAATCCCTACTTGAACATGGTGCTTTATGCCACATATTATGATCCGATGATGTGTTGCCATCCTATGATGTTTTGAGTAGATATCTTTTGTCTTTGGGTTGATTGATGATCTAGATTGGTATGAGTTGTATGTTTTATTTTGGTGTTGTCCTATGGTGCCCTCCGTGTCGGGCAAGCGTGAGGGATTCCCGCTGTAGGGTGTTGCAATATGTCCATGGTTTACTTATTGTCTGCGTTGCGTTAGTGACTGAAACACAAACACGGATAAGTGGGTCATGGCGTATGGGAATAAAGAGGACTTGATACTTTAATGCTATGGTTGGGTTTTACCTTAATGATCTTTAGTAGTTGCGGATGCTTGCTAGAATTCCAATCATAAGTGCATAGGATCCAAGAAGAGAAAGTATGTTAGCTTATGCCTCTCCTTCATATGAAATTGCAATGACAACTACCGATCTTGTTAACAATTGCCTAGGATAATTCTGCACACTGATCCATCATTATTCCACACTCGCTATTTATAATATTTATTAGCATATTCTAACTTTATGATAACAGTGCCTACTTTTATATTTTAGCTCTCCTATATCATGCAAAGTTATCCTCTTTATACCCACAATGTAGTTTTATTTCTCATATCTAGTTGGAAGCAAACGTTCGGTGTACGTAGAGTCGTATCAGTGGCAGATAGGACTTGACAGAATATTGATCTTACCTTTAGCTCCTTGTGGGTTCGACACTCCATACTTATCACTTCCACCTTTGGAAATTTCTATGATGATTCCCTGCACTTGGGGATTATCATGCCTCCGTCGACACTCCGCTAGGAGCAGCAACTGCCGCCAGCAGCTCCGCGTCAGCCAGCTTGTGCGTCTCCAATGTTCCTGATGTGTAGTTCATGCTCTGTTAGATGCCTTTGCATGCTGCTAGTGTTGGCCATGCTCTATGTTAAGTTAGTTTGTTGCTCATGCAATTTCCAAGTGTAAGGTTCAGGTCTGTTGTTGGTTGCTCTTGCCCGTGTTAGTCTGCTTTTGCTGCTATGTTCATCAGTTCGCATGTATCGGGTCTGTTGTCTAGTCTATCTTCCCGCCCCTTATGGGCTTCATGTTGTTTGTAGTTTGTTTTTGATGAGCATGCATTTGGCTTCCCCTGCCTCATCCATGGGGTGTATGCTCTCACTTATATCATGAAGTTGCTTAATTGGAATGTCCGCGGTCTCGGTGATGATGACAAATGTTCTTTAGTTCATGGTGTTCTAACCTCCTGCCGCCCTGGCATTGTATGTTTGCAGGAGACTAAGCTGCAAGTGCTCGACCGGTCCAAGTTATGCAGTTTTCTTTCTGCCAATCTCCATGATCATGCGGCTTCTCTTTCTGATGGTGCTTCAGGGGACATTATCATTGCCTGGGATTCAAGTGTGGTGGTTGGCCAGCTAGTTTCAGCGCACAAGTATCATGTTACCATTAGCTTCTCCTCCACTACTACCAATGTTTCCTTTGTGCTCACATTAGTATATGCTCCCTGCTTGGCTTCTGATAGGCCCTCTTTTTTTGAGGCTATGAGCAATGTTGTTGTGCCAGCTGAGGCCCCTTGGATGGTTGTCGGTGATTTCAACATGTACCGTTTTGCGTCTAAAAAATCCCGGGGTAATGTTAGCTGGAGAGTCATGGAATCTTTCAACTCCTGGATCAGAGACAATGGTCTGCATGATATTCAGTTGGGTAACAGGAACTTCACTTGGTCCAACAAGAGAAGTACTCCAATGCTGGCTCGGTTGGATTGTGTGCTGGTTAATGCTTTTTGGAATCTCGGCTTTCTGCAGACCTCAGCCTCAGTTGTGCCAGCCACTACATCTGACCATACACCTATCTTGGTCCGGTTTTCTGATGATGCACCGAGAAGCAGTTTGTTTAGGATGGAGAATCATTGGCTTGAGATGGAGGTGACAAGGAACATAATCGTTGACAGTTGGACAAGGGGGCACAGAACCTTGGAATCTTCTTCCTCTATTATCAACTTCAAAATGAGAAGGGTTAGAGCTGCCCTTCGTGCTTGGAGCAAGAAAAGGTCAAGCCTAAAAGTCTACACTGACACCAACAAGCATGTGGTAAACTTCCTAAATGCAGTGGAAGAAAGGTGATCCCTCTCCGTCCTTGAAGTTGTGCTTCGGGAAACTGCTTCTGCCAAGGCCGAGCAGTTAGTTTTGTGGCAAACTGCCCTCTGGCGGCGCTGCGCCAAAGTGCGCTGGTGCGTGTCTGGGGACGAGAACTGTCAGTTTTTTCACGCCGCGGCAAACTATCAGGCCCGGAGAAATAAAGTCAAGGTTCTTATCGAGGATGGGGTTGAGCTTTATCAGAACAAGCTGAAGCTGGACTTGGCCACTAGCTACTTCAGAAATCTGCTGGGTCTACCTGCAGTGTCTTTGCCTACGATGCAGGTCAGCTCCTTATACACGCCTACGGACTTGTCTGAACTCACGACTGATTTTACGTGGGTAGAGATTGTGTCTGCCATTAACAACGCTCCAAACAACAAGAGCTCTGGCCCCGATGGGTTCACAAACGAGTTCTACAAGACCTTCAAGCATGTACTTAAAGATGACATTCTCAAGTTCTTTGCTGATTTTCATGCTAATGTTGTCTCGCTTGAGGGAATGAACATGGCCTATATTACCTTGCTGCCCAAGAAGGATGCTCCGTTTGAGTTGGGCGATTACAGGCCTATTTCCCTGGTTCACAGTTTGCCCAAGTTGGCTTCTAAGGTTCTAACTAGTAGGTTTCAATGCAGAATTCCAGAGTTGGTGCACCCTTTGCAATCTGGTTTTCTGAAAGGGCATTCGATCATCGAAAACTTCACGCTGGCCACTGAATTGGTCCAGACTGCTCACAAAAGAAAGTTATCGGTCATCGTGTTAAAGCTTGACTTTAGAAAAGCCTTTGACAGTGTGAGTTGGAGCTGCCTGTTCCAGATGTTTGAAGCTGGAGGCTTTCCACTGAGGTGGATTCAGTGGATTTCCTCCTTGCTATCTACTGGCAAATCGCGTGTTCTGATGAACGGAGAGTTTGGTGATGTTTTCTCTGCGAAGAAGGGCTTTCGGCAAGGGGACTCGTTATCTCCATACCTTTTCATCTTGGTCGCCGATGTGCTTCAACGGCTATGTTGCAAACATTTCCAAGATGGCAGCCTGCTGCACCCCCTTGGCTCGGATGTTTTGTTCCCAGTTTTCCAGTATGTGGACGACACTCTTCTCATCTTTCAGGGAGATTTGCAACAAGCATAGGTTATCAAAAACATCTTGTCTACTTTCTCCGACTTCTCTGGCCTGCAGATAAACTTCCACAAGAGCACGCTGGTCCCGGTATCAGTTGAAGCTGACATTGCTTTGGAGATTGCCCGCGTGCTTGGCTGTCCAGTCTCCTCCTTCCCATGCACTTACCTTGGCCTGCCTTTGTCTCTGAATAAAATCATGCATGGTTTGCTCCTGCCTGTTATCCACAAAGTCGACAAGAGGTTGTCGGGCTGGTTAGCTACTTTTCTTTCAGGGGGGGGGGCAAACTTACTTTGCTCAATTCTGTGCTTGCCGGCATTCTGAGCTACTTCATGACTTGCTTCCTGTGGCCGAAGGAATCCATTCATAAGTTGGAGGGGCTCTTGCGTGCTTTCTTCTGGCAAGGCAAGAGCACAACCTCGGGTGGCCACTGCCTTGTCGCTTGGGACAAGGTCATCTTGCCACGGTCTGCTGGTGGTTTGGGAGTTAGAGATTTATCAGCACACAACCAAGCTATGATGTGTAAGTTTGTGGCCAAGGTTCTTCAGTTTTCCGATATACCCTGTTTCCAGTGGTTGGCTTCACAATATTGCAGAAATAACCTGCCCACTGGCAATCGTGTAAGGGACACGGCTCTCTAATAACCACAAGTGTAGGGGATCGCAACAGCTTTCGAGGGTGTAGTACAACCCAAATTTATTGATTCGACACAAGGGGAGCCAAAGAATATTCTTGAGTATTAGCAGTTGAGTTGTCAATTCAACCACACCTGGATAACTTAGTATCTGCAGCAAAGTGTTTAGTAGCAAAAGTGGTATGATAGTAATGGTAACGGTAGCAACAGTAAAGGCAAATGTTTTTGGGTTTTTGTTTTAGTTGTAATAGTAGCAACGGAAAAGTAAATAAGCGAAGAACAATATATGAAAAGCTCGTAGGCAATGGATCGGTGATGGATAATTATGCTGGATGCGATTCCTCATGCAATAGTTATAACATAGGGTGATATAGAACTAGCTCCAATTCATCAATGTAATGTAGGCATGTATTCCGTAAATAGTCATACGTGCTTATGGAAAAGAACTTGCATGACATCTTTTGTCCTACCCTCCTGTTGCAGCGGGATCCTTACGGAAACTAAGGGATATTAAGGCCTCCTTTTAATAGAGAGCCGGAACAAAGCATTAGCACATAGTGAATACATGAACTCCTCAAACTACGGTCATCACCAAGAAGTATCCCGATTATTGTCACTTCGGGGTTGTTGGATCATAATGCATAATAGGTGACTATAGACTTGCAAGATAGGATCAAGAACACACATATATTCATGAAAACATAATAGGTTCAGATCTGAAATCATGGCACTCGGCCCCTAGTGACAAGCATTAAGCATAGCAAAGGCATAGCAACATCAATCTCAGAACATAGTGGATACTAGGGATCAAACCCTAACAAAACTAACTTGATTACATGGTAAATTTCATCCAACCCATCACCGTCCAGCAAGCCTACGATGGAATTACTCACGCACGGCGGTGAGCATCATGAAATTGGTGATGGAGGATGGCTGATGATGACGACGGCGACGAATCCCCCTCTCCGGAGCCCCGAACAGACTCCAGATCAGCCCTCCCGAGAGAGATTAGGGCTTGGCGGCACCTCCGTGTCGTGAAACGCGATGAAACTTTCTCCTTGATTTTTTTCTTCCCGAGACGGTATATATGGAGTTGGAGTTGAGGTCGGAGGAGGTCCGGGTGGCCCACAAGATAGGAGGGCGCGCCCCGGGGGGCGCCCCCTGTCTCGTGGACAGCCCGTGGGCCCCCTGGCCTTGATTCTTTCGCCAAAAATTCTTATTAAATCTGAAAAGTGCCTCCATGGATTTCCAGGACATACCGAGAACTTTTCTTTTCTACACATAAAACAACATCATGGCAGTTCTGCTGAAAACAGCGTCAGTCCGGGTTAGTTTCATTCAAATCATGCAAGTTAGAGTCCAAAACAAGGGCAAAAGTGTATGGAAAAGTAGATACGTTGGAGACGTATCAACTCCCCCAAGCTTAAACATTTGCTTGTCCTCAAGCAGTTCAGTTGATAAACTGAAAGTGATAAAGAAAAACTTTTACAAACTCTGTTTGCTCTTGTTGTTGTAAACATGAAAAGCCAGCATTCAAGTTTCAGCAAATATCTTGAACTAAACATACTCACAATAACACATAGGTCTCACAATTACTCATATCAATAGCATAATCAGCTAGCGAGTCATAATAATAAAACTCGGATGACAACACTTTCTCAAAATAATCATAACATGATATAACAAAATGGTATCTCGCTAGCCCTTTCTGAGAACACAAAACATAAATGCAGAGCACCTTTAAAGATCAAGGACTGACTAAACATTGTAATTCATGGTAAAAGAGATCCAGTCAAGTCATATCCAATATAAACCAGTAATAATGAATGCAAATGACAGTGTGCTCTCCAACGGGGGCTTTTAATAAGAAGGGTGATGACTCAACATAAAAAGTAAATAGATAGGCCCTTCGCAAAGGGAAGCATGGATTTGTAGAGGTGTCAGAGCTCGATTTTAAAATAGATATTGAATAACATTTTGAGCGGCATACTTTCACTGTCAATGCAACAACTATGAGATGGTTGTATCTTCCATACTACATGCATTATAGGCAGTTCCCAAACAGAATGGTAAAGGTTTATACTCCCCCAACCACCAACAAGCATCAATCCATGGCTTGCTCGAAACAACGAGTGCCTCCAACATACAACAACCCTGGGGGAGTTTTGTTTAATTATTTTGATTTGCTTTGATCTTTTTGGATCATGGGACTGGGCATCCCGGTTACCGGCCCTTTCTCGTGAATGAGGAGCAGAGTCCACTCCTCGTGAGAATAACCCACCTAGCATGGAAGATATAGGCAGCCCTAGTTGTAACATGAGCTGCTCGAGCATACAAAACAGAATTTCATTTGAAGGTTTGGAGTTTGGCACATACAAATTTACTTGGAACGGCAGGTAGATACCGCATATAGGAAGGTATAGTGGACTCTTATGGAACAACTTTGGGGTTTGAGGAGTTTGGATGCACAAGCAGTATTCCCGCTTAGTACAAGTGAAGGCTAGCAAAAGACTGGGAAGCAACCAACTGAGAGAGCGGCAACAGTCGTAAGCATGCATTAAAATTAATTCACACCGGATACAAGCATGAGTAGGATATAATCCACCATGAACATAAATATCATGAAGGCTATGTTGATTTGATTCAACTACATGCGTAAACATATGCCAAGTCGAGTCACTTAATACATTCAAAGGAGGATACCATCCCATCATATCACATCATAATCATTCTAATAGCATGTTGTCACGCAAGGTAAACCATTATAACTCATAGCTAATCAAGCATGGCACTAGCAACTACAATCTCTAAGTGTCATTGCAAATATGTTTATTTCATAATAGCTGACTCAGGAACAATGAATCATCATATTTACAAAAACAAGAGAGGTCGAGTTCATACCAGCTTTTCTCGTCCCAATAAGTCCATCATATATCGTCATTATTGCCTTTCACTCGCACGACCGAACGATGTGTATAATAATAAGAGTGCACGTGCATTGGACTAGGCTGAAATCTGCAAGCATTCAACTCAAGAGAGAAGACAAGTAATATGGGCTCTAAATATAAATAATCAATCATGCATATGAGAGCCACTAAGCATTTTCAATATGGTCTTCTCGACCCCCAAAAGAAAGGAAAGAAAAGAAAACTATTTACATGGGAAAGCTCCCAACAAGTAAAAGAAGAACGAGAAACCTTTTTGGGTTTTCATTTCAATTTCTACTACAAGCATGGAAATTAAACTAACTAATTTTTTTGGTTTTTCTTAAGGTTTATCAAACACACAAGAAGAAAGCTAGAAAAAGAAATTTAAACTAACATGGATAATACAATGAAAGAGTATGAGCACCGACGACTAGTGTGTGAACATGAATGTAAAGTCGGTGAGAAATACGTACTCCCCCAAGCTCAGGCTTTTGGCCTAAGTTGGTTTAATACAAAGGACCGCCGCTACTCTCCCCGGTGTAGTGGGAGGTGTAATCAGGACACCACTAGCTGGTCATCTCCGGATCCCACTGGACAGATGATGCACGATAAGGGTCCAGCTCAGGTTCAGGTTCTGGAGTAAAAGCTTGGGCTAGATGGTTGTTCACTGCTTCCGGTGTGACGAGAAAATTTTCTGCAAGTAAATCAAACAACAGAGGCGCATGCAAAATAATAATCTCAACGTGTTTCTTGTTAAATCTAAGTATGTACAAAAGCATCTTTTCTTCGTTGTCAACAATAAACTTGTGTGCTACCATGCTCTTGTAATTTAAAATGTGAGGAGGTAATTTTGTCTCCTCCTCCTCAAGGTGCCTAATGGGTATCTGAAAATGTTCAGCAAGACGTGCAGCATAGATACCTCCAAATATGGGGCCTTTTGTACGATTCAGGGCTAACTGATGACGGCACCCATACTAAAAGTATTGTCTCACAGGAAAGCATGTTGAAGAATAATAATATCTAGAACGCTCAAATTTCCACTATTCCCACGACCAATCAAGCATCTACTAGCAAATATGGCAAAGTAGCGTAAAACAGGAAAGTGTATGCTAGAGACTTTTGCCTCAGAGCCCTTCTTTGGCTCTTCTACAGCAATAGTTTTAACGAAGCCATCCACATCATCACGATGGGGTTCCTCTAATTCTCCCTCATAAGGTATCCTACATAACGCGCAAAAATGACGTAAAGACATTTCTTTGAATTCATCATATAAATGAAATGATACTGCAGGCGGTGATTTCTTAGGATAATAATAAAAGTTTTGCACGAAAGTATTGGTAAGTAAAAGATACTGATCGATTCGGTCATTCATGAAGCCGGTGAGGCCTGTAGTCCCAAATAAAGCATAAAAGTCTTCATGAATTCCGGCTTCCTTCAAGAAATCCTCACATGGCCATTCACACGACCGTACTTCTGCTAAGCGAGGAAGATTATACTTGGGTTTTTTTTCTCTTTGTCTTGTTTTTCCTTAGAGCTTTGGCTAGAAGAGCCTTTAAAGAACCTCCTTAACATTTTCTGAAAAATTCTGAAATTTTAGTAACTTCAAAATAAAAGTGGATAAAACTAAACAAGATTGATAGCAACTACTCCTACAAGTGCCTAGAGCCTATATCATGCATTGGAATTGCTTGGGACCTCAAAAATTTAACATGCAAGCTCAAGAACATGGTCACTTATGCAGCAAAAATTTGCAATGAATAAAGCACTAGAACAAAAACTAATTGGACCAACGGAGGAGTCACATACCAAGCAACAATCTCCCAAAGCATTTTTGCGAATGGAGCTTTGAGCTAAGAGATCGAAAATCGCAGCAAAACGATCTAGAACTCGGGCTTGAGCTGGATGGGGATTTTTTTGGGTAGAAGATGAAGTGTGTGGGTGCTGGCATAAGTGGAGGGGAGCCACCAGGGGCCCACGAGACAGGGGGCGCGCCCTATAGGGGGGGCTCCTCTCTCGTGGCCTGGTGCTTGGCCCTCCTGCAGTGTTTTCAGTGTCTAAAATCCTCAAATATTCCAGAAAAAATCATACTAAATTTGCAGGGCATTTGGAGCACTTTTATTTTTGGACTATTTTTTAATGCATGGATAATTCAGAAAACAGACATATAATACTATTTTTGCTTTATTTATTCTAAATAACAGAAAGTAAAAGGAGGGTACAAAAGGTTGTGCCTTCTAATTTCATCCGTCTCGTGATCATCAAAATGAACCCGCTAACAAGGTTGATCAAGTCTTGTTAACAAACTCATTCCGAATAACACAGAACCGGAGAAATTTCGAATGACACTAAGTTACCTCAACGGGGATATGAAAATCCCCAACAAAAAGAATATCATACTTTTTCTTGACAGTAGGAAGAGGAAATTCAAAACCTCCAAAAATGATAGTTGGAACTTTTTCAATAGAATTGATGCTATGAACTTGAGATTGTTTCCTCGGAAAGTGTACCGTATGCTCATTACCATTAACATGAAAAGTGACATTGCCTTTGTTGCAATCAATAACAGCCCCTGCAGTATTAAGGAATGGTCTACCAAGGATAATAGACATACTATCGTCCTCGGGAATATCGAGAATAACAAAGTTCGTTAAGATAGTGACATTTGCAACCACAACAGGCACATCCTCACAAATACCGATAGGTATAGCAGTTGATTTATCAGCCATTTGCAAAGATATTTCAGTAGGTGTCAACTTATTCAATTCAAGTCTATGATATAAAGAGAGAGGCATAACACTAACACCGGCTCTAAGATCACATAAAGCAGTTCTAACATAATTTCTTTTAATGGAGCATGGTATAGTTGGGACACCCGGATCTCCAAGTTTCTTTGGTATTCCACCCTTAAAAGTGTAATTAGCAAGCATGGTGGAAATTTCAGCTTCCGGTATCTTTCTTTTATTTGTGATGATATCCTTCATATACTTAGCATAAGGATTTACTTTAAGCATACCAGTTAAGCGCATACGTAAGAAAATAGGTCTAATCATTTCAGCAAAGTGCTCAAAATCCTCATCATCCTTTGACTTGGATGGTTTAGGAGGAAAGGGCATGGGTTTCTGAACCCATGGTTCTCTTTCTTTACCGTGCTTCCTAGCAACAAAATCTCTCTTATCATAACGTTGATTCTTTGATTGTGGGTTATCAAGATCAACAGCAGGTTCAATCTCTACATTATTGTTTTTTGCTAGGTTGAGCATCAACATGAACATTATCATTAACATTATCACTAGGTTCATGTTCATCATCTGATTGTGTTTCAGCATCAGAAATAGAAATGTCATTGGGATTCTCAGGGGTGTCTACAGTAGGTTCACTAGAAGCATGTAAGGTTCTATCGTCTTTCTTTTTCTTCTTCTTAGAAGAACTAGGTGCCTCTAAATTATTTCTCTGAGAATCTTGCTCGATTCTCTTAGGGTGGCCTTCAGGATACAAAGGTTCCTGAGTCATTCTACCAGTTCTAGTAGCCACTCTAACAGCAAAGTCATTTTTATTATTCAATTCATCAAGCAGATCATTTTGAGCTTTGAGTACTTGCTCAACTTGAGTAGCAACCATAGAAGCATATTTGCTAACATGGTGAAGTTCATCTTTAACTCTAGCCAGATTATCACCTACGCGTCCTATCTCGAAAGCATTATTCTTTAACTCTCTACCAACATAAATGTTAAAACTTTCTTGTCTAGCCATAAAGTCATCAAATTCATCTAAGCATGGGCTATGAAATTTAGTAGAGGGTATTTCAACTTTATCATATCTATAGAGAGAATTTACCTTTACTACCTGTGTCGGGTTATCAAGACAATGTGGTTCTTCAGGCGGTAAATTAAGACCATGTATTTCTTCAATAGGTGGTAAATTCTTAACATCTTCAACTTTAATACCTTTTTCTTTCATTGATTTCTTTGCCTCTTGCATATCTTCAGGACTGAGAAATAAAACACCTCTGTTCTTCGGAGTGGGTTTAGGAATAGGCTCAGGAGTTGGCTCAATTAGTTCAGGAATTACTTCAGGAACTAGCTCAGGAAGAGTCCAATTATTTTCATTAGTCAACATATTATTCAATAATATTTCAGCTTCGTTGACTGTTCTTTCCCTGAAAACACAACCAGCACAACTATCCAAGTGGTCCTTAGAAGCATCGATTAGTCCATTATAAAAGATATCAAGTATTTCATTTTTCTTAAGAGGATGATCGGGCAAAGCATTAAGTAACCAGAGAAGCCTCCCCCAAGCTTGTGGGAGACTCTCTTCTTTGATTTGCACAAAATTATATATTTCCCGCAAGGCAGCTTGTTTCTTATGAGCAGGGAAATATTTAGCAGAGAAGTAATAAATCATATCCTGGGGACTACGCACACAACCAGGAGCAAGAGAATTATACCAAGTCTTAGCATCACCCTTTAATGAGAACGGAAATATCTTAAGGATATATAAATAGCGAGACTTCTCATCATGAGTAAATAGGGTAGCAATATCATTCAACTTGGTAAGATGTGCCACAACAGTTTCAGTTTCAAGGCCATAAAAAGGATCAGATTCAACTAAAGTAATAACCTCAGGATCAACAGAGAATTCATAATCCTTATCAGTAACACAGATAGGTGAAGTAGCAAAAGCAGGATCGGGTTTCATTCTAGCATTAAGAGACTGCTGCTTCCATTTAGCTAATAATTTCTTAAGATCAGATATATCATTGCAAGCAAGAATTTCCATAGCACCTTCTTCATTCATAACATAACCCTTAGGAACAACAGGTAATACATAATCATTGGGGGAACGTGCATCATCACTATCATCAATAGCATCTTCAATATTTTCATTCCCCCTAACTCTAGCAAGTTGTTTATCAAGAAATTCACCTAATGGCAAAGTAGTATCACGCACAGAAGTAGTTTCATCATGCATAGCAGAAGTGGCATCATCAATAACATGCAACATATTAGAATTCATAGCAGTAGCAGGTTTAGGTGTCGCAAGCCTACTAATAACGGAAGGAGAATCTAGTGCAGAGCTAGATGGCAGTTCCTTACCTCCCCTCGTAGTTGAGGGCAAAATCTTGGTCTTAGCGTCTTTCAAGTTCTTCATAGTGATCAACAGATATAAATCCCAAGTGACTCAGAGAATAGAGCTATGCTTTCAAGGGTGAAGTACAACCCAAATTAGTCTTGATAACCCACAAGTGTAGGGGATCGCAACAGCTTTCTGTTGGGGAAAGTTGCAGAAAATAAAAAAAATTCCTACGGTTTCACCAAGATCCATCTATGAGTTCATCTAAGCAACGAGTCATGGGAGAGAGATTGCATCTACATACCACTTGTAGATCGCGTGCGGAAGCGTTCAAGGGAACGGGGATGATGGAGTCGTACTCGCCGTGATCCAAATCACCGATGACCAAGTGCTGAACGGACAGCACCTCCGCGTTCAACACACGTACGGAGCAGATGACGTCTCCTCCTTCTTGATCCAGCAAGGTGGAAGGAGAGGTTGAGGAAGATGGCTCCAGCAGCAGCACGACGGCGTGATGATGGTGGAGAGGCAGTACTCCGACAGGGCTTCGCCAAGCACTCGACGGAGGAGGAGAGGTGTTGGGGAGGGGAGGGGTTGCGCCTTGGATCAAGTGTTCAGCCCTCCCCTCGCCCCTCTATTTATAGGGGAAGGGGGAAGGGGGCCGACCCCCTCTAGATGAGATCTAGAGGGGGGCGGCGGCCAGGGAGGGGGGCTTGCCCCCCAAGCAAGGGGGGCGCCCCCACTGGGGTTCCCCCCCCCCCCCCCCAACCCTAGGCGCATGGGCCCAAGGGGGGAGGCGCGCCCAGCCCTCTAGGGGCTGGTTCCCTACCCCTTGCGGCCCATGAGGCCCTCCGAGAGGGGTGGCCCCTCCCGGTGGACCCCCGGAACCCCTCCGGTGGCCCCGGTACAATACCGATATGCCCCCGAAACTTTCCGGTGTCCGTATGACAACTTCCCATATATAAATATTCACCCCCGGACCATTCCGGAACTCCTCGTGACGTCCAGGATCTCATCCGGGACTCCGAACAACATTCGGTAATCACATACAAGTCTTCCTAATAACCCTAGCATCACCAAACCTTAAGTGTGTAGACCCTACGGGTTCGGGAGACATGCAGACATGACCGAGACGGCTCTCCGGTCAATAACCAACAGCGGGATCTGGATACCCATGTTGGCTCCCACATGCTCCTCGATGATGTCATCGGATGAACCACGATGTCGAGGATTCAATCAACCCCGTATACAATTCCCTTTGTCAATCGGTACGTTACTTGCCTGAGACTCGATCGTCGGTATTCCAATACCTCGTTCAGTCTTGTTACCGGCAAGTCACTTTACTCGTACCGTAATGCATGATCCCGTGACCAAACACTTGGTCACTTTGAGCTCATTATGATGATGCATTACCGAGTGGGCCCAGAGATACCTCTCCGTCATACGAAGTGACAAATCCCAGTCTCGATCCGTGTCAACCCAACAGACACTTTTGGAGATACCTGTAGTGCACCTTTATAGTCACCCAGTTACGTTGTGACGTTTGGTACACCTAAAGTACTCCTACGGTATCCGGGAGTTACACAATCTCATGGTCTAAGGAAGAGATACTTGACATTTGAAAAGCTCTAGCAAAACGAACTACACGATCTTGTGCTATGCTTAGGATTGGGTCTTGTCCATCACATCATTCTCCTAATGATGTGATCCCATTGTCAATGACATCTAATGTCCATAGTCAGGAAACCATGACTATCTGTTGACCAACGAGCTAGTCAACTAGAGGCCTACTAGGGACGTATTTGGTCTAAGTATTCACACGTGTATTACGATTTCCGGATAATACAATTATAGCATGAATAAAAGACAATTATCATGAACAAGGAAATATAATAATAATCCTTTTATTATTGCCTCTAGGGCATATTTCCAACAGTCTCCCACTTGCACTAGAGTCAATAATCTAGTTATATTGTGATGAATCGAACACCCATAGAGTTCTGGTGTTGATCATGTTTTGCTCGCGAGAGAGGTTTAGTCAACGGATCTGCGATATTCAGATCCGTATGTACTTTGCAAATATCTATGTCTCCATCTTGAAAATTTTCACGGATGGAGTTGAAGCGACGCTTGATGTGCCTGGTCTTCTTGTGAAACCTGGGCTCCTTGGCAAGGGCAATAGCTCCAGTGTTGTCACAGAAGAGTTTGATCGGCCCCGACGCATTGGGTATGACTCCTAGGTCGGTGATGAACTCATTCACCCAAATAGCTTCATGTGCTGCCTCCGAGGCTGCCATGTACTCCGCTTCACATGTAGATCCCGCCACGACGCTCTGCTTGCAGCTGCACCAGCTTACTACCCCACCATTCAACATATACACGTATCCGGTTTGTGACTTAGAGTCATCCAGATCTGTGTCGAAGCTAGCGTCGACGTAACCCTTTACGGTGAGCTCTTCGTCACCTCCATAAATGAGAAACATGTCCTTTGTCCTTTTCAGGTACTTCAGGATATTCTTGACCGCTGTCCAGTGTTCCTTGCCGGGATTACTTTGGTACCTTCCTACTAAACTTACGGCAAGGTTTACATCAGGTCTGGTACACAGCATGGCATACATAATAGATCCTATGGCTGAAGCATAGGGGATGACACTCATCTCTTCTTTATCCTTTGCCGTGGTCGGGCATTGAGCCGAGCTCAATCTCACACCTTGCAGTACAGGCAAGAACCCTTTCTTGGACTGATCCATTTTGAACTTCTTCAAAATCTTATCAAGGTATGTGCTTTGTGAAAGACCTATGAGGCGTCTCGATCTATCCCTATAGATCTTGATGCCTAATATGTAAGCAGCTTCTCCAAGGTCCTTCATTGAAAAACACTTATTCAAGTAGGCCTTAATGCTGTCCAAAAGTTCTATATCATTTCCCATCAAAAGTATGTCATCTACATATAATATGAGAAATGCTACAGAGCTCCCACTCACTTTCTTGTAAACGCAGGCTTCTCCATAAGTCTGCATAAACCCAAACGCTTTGATCATCTCATCAAAGCGAATGTTCCAACTCTGAGATGCTTGCACCAACCCATAAATGGATCGCTGGAGCTTGCATACTTTGTTAGCATTCTTAGGATCGACAAAACCCTCCGGCTGCATCATATACAGTTCTTCCTTAAGATGCCCGTTAAGGAATGCCGTTTTGACGTCCATCTGCCATATCTCATAATCATAGTATGCGGCAATTGCTAACATGATTCGGACGGACTTCAGCTTCGCTACGGGAGAGAATGTCTCATCGTAGTCAACCCCTTGAACTTGTCGATAACCCTTAGCGACAAGTCGAGCTTTATAGACGGTAATATTACCATCTGCGTCCGTCTTCTTCTTAAAGATCCATTTGTTTTCTATCGCTCGCCGATCATCGGGCAAGTCTGTCAAAGTCCATACTTTGTTTTCATACATGGATTCTATCTCAGATTGCATGGCTTCAAGCCATTTGTTGGAATCTGGGCCCGCCATTGCTTCTTCATAGTTCGAAGGTTCACCGTTGTCTAACAACATGATTTCCAGGACAGGGTTGCCATACCACTCTGGTGTGGAACGTGTCCTTGTGGACCTACGAGGTTCTATAGCAACTTGATCCAAAGTACCTTGATCATCATCATTAATTTCCTCTCAAGTTGATGTAGGCACCACAGGAAAATTTTCCTGAGTTGTACTACTTTCCGGTTCAAGAGGTAGTACTTCATCGAGTTCTACTTTCCTCCCACTTACTTCTTTCGAGAGAAACTCTTTTTCCAGAAAGGATCCATTCTTGGCAACAAAGGTCTTGCCCTCGAATCTTAAGTAGAAGGTATACCCAATGGTTTCCTTAGGGTATCCTATGAAGACGCATTTTTCCGACTTGGGTTCGAGCTTTTCAGGTTGTAATTTCTTGACATAAGCATCGCATCCCCAAACTTTTAGAAACGACAGCTTAGGTTTCTTCCCAAACCATAATTCATATGGTGTCGTCTCAACGGATTTAGACGGTGCCCTATTTAAAGTGAATGTAGCTGTCTCTAGAGCGTATCCCCAAAATGATAGCGGTAAATCGGTAAGAGACATCATAGATCGCACCATATCCAATAGAGTGCGATTATGATGTTCAGACACACCGTTACGCTGAGGTGTTCCAGGCGGCGTGAGTTGTGAAACGATTCCACATTTCCTTAAGTGTGTACCAAATTCGTGACTTAAGTATTCTCCTCCACGGTCTGATCGTAGGAACTTTATCTTTCGGTCACGTTGATTCTCTACCTCATTCTGAAATTCCTTGAACTTTTCAAAGGTCTCAGACTTTTGTTTCATTAAGTAGACATACCCATATCTACTCAAGTCATCAGTGAGAGTGAGAACATAATGATATCCTCCGCGAGCCTCAACGCTCATTGGACCGCACACATCGGTATGTATGATTTCCAATAAGTTGGTTGCTCGCTCCATTGTTCCGGAGAACGGAGTCTTGGTCATTTTTTCCATGAGGCATGGTTCGCACGTGTCAAATGATTCATAATCGAGAGACTCCAAAAGTCTATCAGCATGGAGCTTCTTCATGCGCTTGACACCAATGTGACCAAGGCGACAGTGCCACAAGTATGTGGGACTATCGTCATCAACTTTACATCTTTTGGTATTCACGCTATGAATATGTGTAACATTACGTTCGAGATTCATTAAGAATAAACCATTGACCATCGGGGCATGACCATAAAACATATCTCTCATATAAATAGAACAACAATTATTCTCGGATTTAAATGAGTAGCCATCTTGTATCAAAAGATACAATGTTCATGCTCAAACTTGGCACTAAATAACAATTATTGAGGTTCATAACTAATCCCGTAGGTAAATGTAGAGGTAGCATGCAGACGGCGATCACATCGACCTTGGAACCATTCCCGACGCGCATCGTCACCTCGTCCTTCGTCAGTCTCCGCTCATTCTGCAGCTCCTGCTGTGAGTTACAAATATGAGCAACGACACCGGTATCAAATACCCAGGAGTTACTACGAGTACTGGTAAGGTACACATCAATTACATGTATATCAAATATACCTTTAGTGTTGCCGGCGTTCTTGTCCGCTAAGTATTTGGGGCAGTTTCGCTTCCAGTGACCCTTCCCCTTGCAATAAAAGCACTCAGTCTCAGGCTTGGGTCCATTCTTTGACTTCTTCCCGGCAGCTGGCTTACCGGGCGCGGCAACATCTTTGCCGTCCTTCTTGAAGTTCTTCTTACCATTGCCCTTTTTAAACTTAGTGGTCTTATTGACCATCAACACTTGATGTTCTTTCTTGATGTCAACCTTTGCTGACTTCAGCATGGAAAATACTTCAGGAATGGTCTTCACCATCCCCTGCATATTGTAGTTCAACACAAAGCTCTTGTAGCTCGGTGGGAGCGACTGAAGGATTCTGTCAATGACCGCCTCGTCCGGGAGGTTGATCTCCAGCTAGGACAGGCGGTTGTGTAACCCAGACATTTTGAGTATATGCTCACTGACAGAACTGTTTTCCTCCATCTTACAACTATAGAACTTGTCGGAGACTTCATATCTCTCGACCCGGGCATGAGATTGAAAAACCATTTTCAGCTCCTCGAACATCTCATATGCTCCGTGCTTCTCAAAACGCTTTTGGAGCCCCGGTTCTAAGCTGCAAAGCATGCCGCACTGAACGAGGGAGTAATCATCAGCACGTGACTGCCAAACGTTCATAACGTCTTGGTTCTCTGGGATGGGTGCTTCACCTAGCGGTTCATCTAGGACATATGCTTTCTTGGCTGCTATGAGGATGATCCTCAGGTTCCGGGCCCAGTCCGAATAGTTGCTGCCATCATCTTTTAGCTTGGTTTTCTCTAGGAACGCGTTGAAGTTCATGTTGACATGAGTGTTGGCCATTTGATCTACAAGACATATTTTTTGCAAAAGTTTTACACTAAGTTCATGATAATTAAGTTCATCTAATCAAATTATTGAATGAACTCCCACTCAGATTGACATCCCTCTAGTCATCTAAGTGTTACACGATCCGAGTCGACTAGGCCGTGTCCGATCATCACGTGAGACGGACTAGTCATCATCGGTGAACATCTCCATGTTGATCGTATCTTCCATACGACTCATGTTCGACCTTTCGGTCTCTTGTGTTCCGAGGCCATGTCTGTACATGCTAGGCTCGTCAAGTTAACCCTAAGTGTTCTGCATGTGTAAATCTGTCTTACACCCGTTGTATGTGAACGTAAGGATCTATCACACCCGATCATCACGTGGTGCTTCGAAACGACGAACTTTAGCAATGGTGCACAGTTAGGGGGAACACTTTCTTGAAATTATTATGAGGGATCATCTTATTTACTATCGTCGTTCTAAGTAAACAAGATGCATAAACATAATAAACATCACATGCAATTATATAAAGTAGTGACATGATATGGCCAATATCATATAGCTCCTTCGATCTCCATCTTCGGGGCTCCATGATCATCTTCGTCACCGGCATGACACCATGATCTCCATCATCATGATCTCCATCATCGTGTCTTCATGAAGTTGTCACGCCAACGACTACTTCTACTTCTATGGCTAACGCGTTTAGCAATAAAGTAAAGTAATTTACATGGCATTCTTCAATGACACGCAGGTCATAGAAAAATAAAGACAACTCCTATGGCTCCTGTCGGTTGTCATACTCATCGACATGCAAGTCGTGATTCCTATTACAAGAACATGATCTCATACATCACAATATATCAATCATCATTCATCACAACTTCTGGCCATATCACATCACATGACAATTGCTGCAAAAACAAGTTAGACGTCCTCTAATTGTTGTTGCATCTTTTACGTGGCTGCAATTGGGTTCTAGCAAGAACGTTTTCTTACCTACGAATAACCACAACGTGATTTTGTCAACTTCTATTTACCCTTCATAGGGACCCTTTTCGTCGAATCCGCTCCAACTAAAGTAGGAGAGACAGACACCCGCTAGCCACCTTATGCAACTAGTGCATGTCAGTCGGTGGAACCTGTCTCACGTAAGCGTACGTGTAAGGTCGGTTCGGGCCGCTTCATCCCACAATACCGCTGAAGCAAGAAAAGACTAGTAGTGGCAAGCAAGTTGACAAGATCTACACCCACAACAAAATTGTGTTCTACTCGTGCAATAGAGAACTATGCATAGACCTAGCTCATGATGCCACTGTTGGGGAACGTTGCAGAAAATAAAAAAAATTCCTACGGTTTCATCAAGATCCATCTATGAGTTCATCTAAGCAACGAGTCATGGGAGAGAGATTGCATCTACATACCACTTGTAGATCGCGTGCAGAAGCGTTCAAGGGAACGGGGATGATGGAGTCGTACTCGCCGTGATCCAAATCACCGATGACCAAGTGCTGAACGGACAACACCTTCGCGTTCAACACACGTACGGAGCGGATGACGTCTCCTCCTTCTTGATCCAGCAAGGGGGAAGGAGAGGTTGAGGAAGATGGCTCCAGCAGCAGCACGACGGCGTGATGATGGTGGAGAGGCAGTACTCCGACAGGGCTTCGCCAAGCACTCGACGGAGGAGGAGAGGTGTTGGGGAGGGGAGGGGCTGCGCCTTGGATCAGGTGTTCAGCCCTCCCCTCACCCCTCTATTTATAGGGGAAGGGGGAAGGGGGGCGACCCCCTCTAGATGAGATCTAGAGGGGGGGGCGGCCAGGGAGGGGGGCTTGCCCCCCAAGCAAGGGGGGCGCCCCCACTAGGGTTCCCCCCCCCCAACCCTAGGCGCATGGGCCCAAGGGGGGAGGCGCGCCCAGCCCTCCAGGGGCTGGTTCCCTGCCCCTTGCGGCCCATGAGGCCCTCCGAGAGGGGTGGCCCCTCCCGGTGGACCCCCGGAACCCCTCCGGTGGCCCCGGTACAATACCGATATGCCCCCGAAACTTTCCGGTGTCCGTATGACAACTTCCCTTATATAAATCTTCACCTCCAGACCATTCCGGAACTCCTCGTGACGTCCAGGATCTCATCCGGGACTCCGAACAACATTCGGTAATCACATACAAGTCTTCCTAATAACCCTAGCGTCACTGAACCTTAAGTGTGTAGACCCTACGGGTTCGGGAGACATGCAGACATGACCGAGACGTCTCTCCGGTCAATAACCAACAGCGGGATATGGATACCCATGTTGGCTCCCACATGCTCCTCGATGATGTCATCGGATGAACCATGATGTCGAGGATTCAATCAACCCCATATACAATTCCCTTTGTCAATCGGTACGTTACTTGCCCGAGACTCGATCGTCGGTATCCCAATACCTCGTTCAGTCTCGTTACCGGCAAGTCACTTTACTCGTACTGTAATGCATGATCCCGTGACCAAACACTTGGTCACTTTGAGCTCATTATGATGATGCATTACCGAGTGGGCCCAGAGATACCTCTCCGTCATACGGAGTGACAAATCCCAGTCTCGATCCGTGTCAACCCAACAGACACTTTCGGAGATACCTTTAGTGCACCTTTATAGTCACCAAGTTACGTTGTGACGTTTGGTACACCTAAAGTACTCCTACGGTATCCGGGAGTTACACGATCTCATGGTCTAAGGAAGAGATACTTGACATTTGAAAAGCTCTAGCAAAACGAACTACACGATCTTGTGCTATGCTTAGGATTGGGTCTTGTCCATCACATCATTCTCCTAATGATGTGATCCCATTGTCAATGACATCTAATGTCCATAGTCAGGAAACCATGACTATCTGTTGACCAACGAGCTAGTCAACTAGAGGCCTACTAGGGACGTATTTGGTCTAAGTATTCACACGTGTATTACGATTTCCGGATAATACAATTATAGCATGAATAAAAGACAATTATCATGAACAAGGAAATATAATAATAATCCTTTTATTATTGCCTCTAGGGCATATTTCCAACACTTTCGAGGGTGAAGTACAACCCAAATTTATTGATTTGACACAAGGGGAGCCAAAGAATATTCTTGAGTATTAGCAGTTGAGTTGTCAATTCAACCACACCTGGATAACTTAGTATCTGCAGCAAAGTGTTTAGTAGCAAAAGTGGTATGATAGTAATGGTAATGGTAGCAACAGTAAAGGCAAATGTTTTTTGGTTTTTGCAGTAGTTGTAACAGTAGTAACGGAAAAGTAAATAAGCGAAGAACAATATATGAAAAGCTCGTAGGCAATGGATCAGTGATGGATAATTATGCCGGATGCGATTCCTCATGCAATAGTTATAACATAGGGTGATATAGAACTAGCTCCAATTCATCAATGTAATGTAGGCATGTATTCCGTAAATAGTCACACGTGCTTATGGAAAAGAACTTGCATGACATCTTTTTCCTACCCTCCCGTGGCAGCGGGGTCCTAGCGGAAACTAAGGGATATTAAGGCCTCCTTTTAATAGTGAATACATGAACTCCTCAAACTACGGTCATCACCGAGAAGTATCCCGATTATTGTCACTTCGGGGTTGTCGGATCATAACACATAATAGGTGACTATAGACTTGCAAGATAGGATCAAGAACACACATATATTCATGAAAACATAATAGGTTCAGATCTGAAATCATGGCACTCGGCCCCTAGTGACAAGCATTAAGCATAGCAAAGTCATAGCAACATCAATCTCAGAACATAGTGGATACTAGGGATCAAACCCTAACAAAACTAACTTGATTACATGGTAAATCTCATCCAACCCATCACCGTCCAGCAAGCCTACGATGGAATTACTCACGCACGGCGGTGAACATCATGAAATTGGTGATGGAGGATGGTTGATGATGACGACGGCGACGAATCCCCCTCTCCGGAGCCCCGAACAAACTCCAGATCAGCCCTCCCGAGAGAGATTAGGGCTTGGCGGCGGCTCCGTGTCATAAAATGCGATGAAACTTTCTCCCTGTTTTTTTTTCTCCCCGAGACGGAATATATGGAGTTGGAGTTGAGGTCGGTGGAGGTCCAGGGGGCCCACGAGATAGGAGGCCGCGCCCTAGGGGGGGCGCCCCCTGTCTCGTGGACAGTCTGTGGGCCCCCTCGCATTGATTCTTTCGCCAAAAATTCTTATTAATTCCAAAAATTGCCTCCGTGGATTTTCAGGACATTCCGAGAACTTTTCTTTTCTACACATAAAACAACATCATGGCAGTTCTACTGAAAACAGCGTCAGTCCGGGTTAGTTTCATTCAAGTCATGCAAGTTAGAGTCCAAAACAAGGGCAAAAGTGTTTGGAAAAGTAGATACGTTGGAGACGTATCACTCTCTAGAAGGGACTTAAAGCTTGCATCCCGCTGGTCATATCTTCCTCCCGCTGTTTGGTTGGTTCTGGAGCTCTGGTCTCTTTTTGACAAGATCAATGGCTTGAGGTTGGGCGGCTGATATTTGTGTTGCCTATCTTATAAATCCTGCTCAGTTCAGTCACAAAGATCCCCAGGGGGCTAGGATATTCAGCTACACCCAAATCTTTCATATACCGCATCACAAGAGTTGCAGGTCTTGCATGGCCTCATTGTGCAGGTCACCTGGAGTGAAGCCAATGTGGATCATCGTCTCTCTTCTTTGTCTACAAAGGGGCTTTCTACGGGTCTTTTCTACAAGTTGATCACATTCCGGGAAGAAGATGTGTTTTCGAGCAGTGGATATGGGATGCGATCATTCCAAACAGACATAAGGTCTTCCTATGGCTAGCTTTCTATGGGCGTTTAAATACTAAGGACAACATGTTCAAAAAAGGCTGGTCTGCGTTTGTCTCACATTCAGATTGTGACCTTTGCCCCGCTGTGGAGTCAATTGCTCACCTCGTACTGTGATGTCGGCCTGCTGAACATCTCTGGGGCAGGATGCAGTTAGACGCGGTGGCTTGTGCTTCTCCTGACTTGATATCGTTCTTTGAAAGCGCTGCTCAACACTTAACTTTCAAAAGGAAATGGAATGTCGCCTTCGCGGCTTGCGCAGTCACTCTATGGCATGTGCGGAACGATCGAGTCTTCAACAACAAGCTCTGGTCTGGCGCATACATAAGGTTCTATGCTACGGACTTACTTCGTCTTTGGATGCATCGAGCTACGCGGCAACAAGACAAGGATGGTTTGATGGCATGGGCGCTTTGTTTGACAGGCTAATTATGTTGCTCCTTTGATGTTCTGCCTCTTACTCCTCCTTTTCCTCTTTTCTGTACCTTCGCACCCTTGGTGCGCCTTCTTGTATGGTTCTTTATCCTCCAGGCCATGGCCTGTTTGAAATATATAAGGTAGAGCAATCTCTACCTTTTCGTTTCAAAAAAAAATCCATGGCAAAGACATCGATGACATGTTTGACGAATATGGATGGCGTGCTAACCGAAGATTTTGATGGGATGATGCACACCTTCGGCTTAATTGTCTTTCGCTTCCATCCTTCTCTTCCTTAACTTTTGTAACCCTTGTTGCAATAGAAGGTTGCACATCATTTTTATTTTGACTGCTCCTCTTGGGAACCCATGCCATGTTCTTCTTTTTCAGCTCTCGTGCACTAAGCTTTTGTAATTCCTTCTTTTGTCAATACAATAAACTGAGTGGGCACCTAGATTGTGATTTTGTTTGAAGTAATGGCAATTCTTGTTTTACCTTGTGCACTCTCAACTTCTTATCTTCAGATTTGACACTTGATTGGCTTGTCTCATTGCCTTTTAGTAGCCAATGTTAATACTTTAATTGGCTTCTTTTCATTTGAGATCAAATCTGAAGTAGCACTCTTACGACTATCTCTTTTAACGCGGTAAACTTGCTTTACCACTTCTTTATTCTTCCTTGAGCTCTTGACCGATTCCTTATGATTGAAATGGTCTTTAACATGCGATTGTTAAAATGTTGATCTTCTCGGAGCTGCATAATATTGGTGAGATGGTCTAAAATAAGATGGAGAATGTGCCCTTGTATCATACCTGTCCCATGATGGATATGAATCAACATGAGCATAGGGAGGCATCCACGGCATTGGCATTGGCGGCCCAAAATAAGGATATGAATATCTTGCATTAAAATTATCACTTTGCTAATACCGATCCTCATATTTGCACCTTGGGGTGATCTTGGTTTCTTTGCATGATTTGGCTGATAAGCATTCTTCTCTTCACTCTTCTTTTGATATTTATCCAATAGTTTAGCGAAGGTGATTTTTGATCTCTTACACTTGCGCTTATTTCAGCCTTTGTTTTCTTTTGGTTTGCTTTCATCGATCATTGGATTTTCTTGCTGCCCCCCAGTCCTTGGTGTCTCCATTGTATCTTCGATGGAATTTTCGCCCTCAAGATTATGTTTATTATGCTCTTCAACAACTTCTTTACTTGAAAGCTTGATCCCATCACCTGCAGTTTTTACCTTCTCTTAAAATGGATAGGCTTGAAGCAGCCGATGCAAAAACTTTCTGCCATCGGGACCAATCGGAATAGACTGGCCATCTCTTGGTGTCTCAATAAATTTCAATTGTCCTTTATCAATGGCCGATTTAACTATTTGATGAAGCATGTTGCAATCCTCAAAATTATGCTTGGACGAATCATGCAACTTACAGTACATTCGTCCCTGGACAGATGGCTCAATATGGTGATCAAGAATTCTAATATAACTATTTCTCAACAACAAATCAAATATTTGATCACACATGCTTGAATTGAAGGTAAACTTTTTATTCTCTAGCCGATCTTGCTGTGAGAACGGCTTTGGAGTTAAGCAAACGAATGGTTCAGATTTTGCATCACCATATTCGGCTATGCATTGTGTTTTGCACTCTATCTTCGATGTCTTTGGATAAGAAACTATATTGGCATCGATTTGCTCAGAAGATTTTAACCTTGGCATTAAATTTCTGAAACCAAAATAGTCAGAACATACATGTCTCAATTGAGACCAAGTGTAAGCCAAGTAAGAAATAAGCAAAGCTACCCAATTAGATATGAGCTTTAGATAAAGCAATGGGGAAAGCCTTGGCTGCAATAATTTTTCGCCATCGGTCTTTCTAAATGGTGCAATGTGTAGACCGATATGCTTTGTGACAATCTGATTGCTAACAAATAAATTACCCTTCTTCATTGGTCTCTCAATATTTCTTATGAAGATTTTTCTAATATATGCATCAACAACTAAGTCATGACCAAATCTGAAAATAGGTAAATTAATTGCTAGACATACCTCTTCAAATATGTTGGGAGAGCATGATGGTGGTGTGACTTAAAGAATATCTTGCTCCGCCTTCGGATAGCTCCCCAATGCCTTGTCATCATATTTTTATTGATTTCCTGCATCATTAGTTTGAAGATCTTTGTCCACCAAACTTTCTTGGGCTACTTGTTCTTGTTCTTGAAGCCCGTCAATTTCTATAGCACGAAACTCATAGGGCAGGAAGTAGGTTCCATCAACTTCAGAAAAATCAAGCACGACTGTTTTCCTATGCTTGCCATGCCCTTTCTCAATGATGCTTGCCTCTTTGGATTTGATGGATTCGAAATATATACTACTTGATTCGGCTTTTTCAACCCAAGCACTTTCATGTTCCGAATCATCCTTCTTTTTATTGATTCTACAAATTGGCAAGGCTTGTTTTCTTTGGGCCAATTCCCTATTAATTATCTCTTGGCGAAGCACTTGTACCTTATCGCACAAAGCTTTAACTCCCCTCTTAATTTCAGCCCGCTCTAGAACAGTTTGGCCCCAATGCTTTTAGGATCTTTCGGCAATGAACTGTTAGTGTTGTCGAAATTTTGCAACTGTGTAGGGGGTGTATAATATGCTGTAGAACTAGGTGTAGGTGTATGCACTGTTGTATAACCATATGCTCTCTCGCCAATTCTATCAATTGATGAAGTTTCATCTTCTTGCAGAACTCTAGCCTTTATTGCAGCATAATCAGGAAACAACCCATTTTCATATTGTTCAGGGCAAAGAGCACTAATCCTCTTGTTTTGTGTCAAGCTCTTTTTTAGTGCAGCCACAACCACTTCTGAAAGGGATTGCTTCGCAATACTTTCAGATTCTTTCAGCAATGATTCATGAGTGTTGCCGAAATTCTCAAATTGCGTAGAGCATGCATTATATGCTATAATATTAGATGACGACACATGTGTTCTTGCAAAGTTTTCACTTATTCGGCTATGACCATGAAGGTGCGAAGCCGAATTATGAGCATCTACAGTTGTATACGGTGCCAAAAAATTACTAACATGATGTGTAGAATATGACGATTGAGAGTAACTGGCCGAACAGCTAGCAGTAGGATGACCAATTCTCCCATCCATCGGCATGTTTGGATTCACACATTGCAAATTAGCTGCCGATGAATAAAAAGGTGAAACACTTTGCCGCATGCTATTGGAAGTTCCTACCCGAGGTGTTTCAACTTGATTGAACAAACTCATCATGTTGTTCATCGGCAGAGCGATTTCTAGGGTTGCTGATGCATGAGAGTTGGAGTACATATGGTGCATGTTACTAGTATCAGAAGAAGTTGAAGCATGTAAATTAGTTTGAATCGGCCTTTGCACGTAATTAGATGCATGATTGAAAAAACTAGGGCTGGCCGATAGGGTATAATCATTGAACGATCTAGTACCACCATATGGATTATTTGCATATATAGTAGAGAATTGGGTATTCATATTACCTTTGCAAATTGCAAACCCTAGATGACGTTCTCTTCATAGCAAGAACGAGTTGGAGACGGTTCAAAGCTTCGTCCCTAGCGGAGTAGCCAAAAAGTGTGTTCGCACACGAACACGTCACCGTGTATCCTCGACGCCGAGGGTGATGCACCGCAGCTCACGTCGAAGGAGACCCGACCGACAGCGCGATACGCAGGACAGCCGGCGGATGCTTTTGAGGACCCGAAACCCCACACACCCGGGAGGGACCCCGTCAGGGCGCGCGTTGGCTATGGATTGCCCTAGGTCGACCTGATTGCCCCTAGGGCCTCAAGGTTCACCGCCTTGCAACAAAAAGAACAGACGAAGAATATGGAAGAAGAAGAACTAGGGTTAAGGAGAAAAGATAAAAGATAAAAGGTGATAGATGGTTTGATCGATTGTGTGTTGTTCAATTGGCCGTCACCCCTTAGGTATATAAGAGGCGGCTGGACTTCCCGTGGAAGAAAAAGGCTTGGATTCATGTCCAAAATCCTAGTCAAATTCGGATTGGTTTTGTCCGAACTTTTCAAAACTGTTCGGTTTAAACTGGCTGCACCTTGTGGATCTTTTTTATGGTGGTAAACAATCTCGGATAGAAACAAGCCCAAAAGCAACCTTAACCGTTTCGATGATACGAACAACTTTTATGTTGAATGTTTTTTGACCAGAGGTCATCTTAAGGGTCAAATTGGTCGCGCAAAACATGCTATTCCCTTGCGCTACCAATCAGACATGCGTCTGGTGGGGCGCGCCACGTCTCGCCTCGTGACAGGGCTGCACTCTGAATTCTCTAACTTTTGCATACGAACTCGGATCAGAACAATTTTTATGTAAAGATCGATCACTTCGATGAGATGAAGATAATTCGTGTAGATCATTTTTCCATTTGAGGTCGTCTTGGGTGCTTAATCGGCCAAACAGTACTCTGAATATAAGATCTTAGTACTTTGAGCATAGTTTCGGCCTTCGAGATGAAATTGGACGGTGATGACCCAAACTTAAAAGATGTTCATATCAACAATACGGAACTTTTTCATGTAGATCACTTCTCCATTTGATACCATCTTAAATAAGTTCTTGACCGTGCCAAAATCTGATGTCAACAAATACAAAACACATCGTTGCTTTTTAGATGACTTGCTTTGTAATCTTCCCAGGGAAATCAGTGTCTCGTCAAAGACACTCTTGGTGTGCTTCTTCTGTTTCATAATGTAGTAGTGCATATACATTTTTTTAAAAGTCAAATATTACAAACTTTGACCGTGTTTATAGAAAAAATATGTACATTTAAAATACCAAATACATATCGTTGGATACATCATCAGTTATATTTTCATGTTGTATATGTTTGGGATTGTATTATAAACAGTTTTCAGTGTAAACTTGGTTAATTTTTGCTTGGTTTGATTTTTCAGAAAATCTATATGCACTATGTCGGGGGATGAACCCCGGGCAGGCAACGGAACCCGGATCCTTTTCAAAAACAACGGGGCCGGCGTCGTCCCTCAAGCCAGCACGCGCTTGGCCAGGTCGCTCGACCCGGCCAGGTCCCGCGACCCGACCGAACTCTCCAACCCGGCCAGGCACCTCGACTCGGCCTCGATAATCAGTACAAGACAGCCGAACCTGGCACAACTAAGGCTTCCCTAACAAGCCAGCTCCATCCGTGGCGTGCTCCGCAACCCAGCCACGGGGCAGCTCCCGTCCCATCGAGGCCGTACGATGGGACGAGTCTTCATCCACCGATGACCAAGGCAACAGTACCCCACCCATGCCTCTAGTCAGCCGGAGCGTGGCAACAGTGCCCCTCACCTACCCGCTGACCAGGCCCGGCGTGGCAACAGTGCCCCCGTCGTCACTGCTGACGACAGCAAGCGGTGACCTGACGGAGCGTCACTGTACCCGACTCGACTTGGGCACGTCCTGACGACCGACAAAACGGTGCACAGTCCCCCTAGGCGCGCGGGGCCCGCAGCTAGGGGAACCCGGCGAACCACAGGCCCCCATCGGGTCCTAGCCCGGGTCCTTAGACGCTGACGACCCGGATCCATGAACTCGTAACATTACCATTGTACCCCTGGGGGGTTAGCTTATAACCCCCCCCCCCCCCCCCCCAGAGCCCTAGCATACACGGGCAAGTAAGTAGGAAAGGATAGAGAAGTTAGCCACCCATTAGTAGAACACACCTGGAAAGAAGGAGCAGCCTAAGCCTTGGCCAGTTCTCCTTCTTCCTTCATACAACTCCAGGAGCAACTCTGTACTGTTACATATAAACCATACTCGGCAGTACTAGGGGTATTATCTCTCCGGAGAGCCCCGAACCTGGGTATGTCTTACGTCTCGCGCTCGCTCATGCCAACCTCGCCTCTGGAGCTCATCAGTGCCCTCGAGCCTCCTCTTCTCTTTAGCCATCCCATGGCATCTGCCGTACGCCCACCACGACACACTATGTTATGAAACGGAGGGAGTATCTAGCGTGCTTCATTTCACGCTTTTACCTGTAAAATGTTCCTAAATGAATAAAATCTCACAGGTTCCAAAAAGAGAGAGGCCAAAATTGCATGGCTACACCAAACACGCCTACCGAACGGCCCACGGAGCCCAGACACAGTCTCGCTCTCGCGTTTCCACACAGAAATAGGCGCGCGCCCTTTTCCATTTCATTTCGAAATAGCCACGGCCAAAATATTCCATCTCCCACTCCCAGTTCCTCACCCAATTCCCCTCCTCACCAAATGCCGGCGGAACCCAAGCCCCCCGCGAAGCCATGGCGGCCGGCGACCTCCACCTCCACCTCCCGTACCAAGATCACAACCAGGCCCTTCATCGCCGCCGCAAGCTTCGAAGACGACGACGACGACTTCCAGATCCCTCCCCCCGCCAGCCGCCCCCGTCCCTTGAAGCCCTCCTCCAACGGCGCCGTCTCGCGCCGCCTCCGTAAGAAGCTACAGCTGCCGTCACCCTACTCCGGTAAGGAGAACCGCCCCGTTGCCAGTTCCACCGAGAGTGTTGTTACAGTGGCCGCGGCGGCTGCCGAAACCCTAGCGGGCCGTTCGAGGGTTGGTACCGGCACGCGCCGCGTCCCGGAGGGCAACGAAGTGACGAGTGGAGGAATTTGCGGCATATCGAGGTCCCATTCCGATGGCCCCAAGTTAGGCGCTGCTGAGAAGACAGGATTGGGCGGATACGACGGTTGCAACGGAAGTTCCAGTCGCTTCCCCAATTCGAGAGAATCGAGTGTTTTGGAGTCAGGCGAAACATGTAATTTGGGGAGTTGGCACTCTGAAGAGGCGGATGGGGTATCCAGGGCTTGTAATGCGGTTCCTGAGGAGAGGGTGGTGGTGGGGAGATCTGGTTCATGGCTCCATAGCTCTGTCTCTGATGAAGGGAATGTGGATATAGAAGCTGAGATTGCATCTCGATCCGAGACCCAAAAGAATGAGCGGAGTGGATTTGAAGTTCATGACGGCAATTGCCCCTCATGTTCTATAGTATCAGAGCTTTTAGTCCCGGATTCAAAATACGATTTTGGAGGTGCAGATTGCAAATACTTCCAAGAGCCTGGATTAGGAATCTCTAGCTTGGTTTCTGAAGAGAGAAAAGTTGCTGTAGAAGATGCTGCTACTCTCAGTCCTGAGACCAGGGAGAAGAAATCAAGCCCAACTGCAGATTGTGTAGAGTATCTATCCTCGAATTCAGTTGAATCGGTGCTTCTGGAATCATGTACGACCCATCATGTTGAACAGGACGATTGTGATAATTTTGAGATTGGAACCCAGCTTAATGAGCTCATAAACCTGTGCATGGAGGATCAGGTGCATAGTCATCGTAACAGCAGGGCATCTCCTGTTGAAGGGAATAAAGTGGATTCTGGGGGGTTTGAGTCAGTTTATAAAGTGCAGTGCCCATTATGTGGATCAGATATTTCTGATCTGAGTGAGGAGCTCCAGCTAGCACATACTAACAATTGCCTCGACGAAGATGAACCTGCTAAGGTGATGCTTCAATATCATATTACATATTATTAAACTGCTGTGCTAGTATAGTGTTTCTATTAATCATTCATGATAACTTATTGGGCTCTCAAAGGTAGTTTAATTTATTGGAACCTAGGTACTGATGTGTTTCTTGAAATTTTGTACCACTGTTCAATATTGAACTTAAGCATGAGGTTGTATAACATTTTCATTCACTGTGTATTAATCATAGTCACGTGGACTGTTGTTGTGCGTGGCATCATTATCTGCCTAGTCGAGTTGATAGATGAACACATGAACATATATTGTCAATATTGTTGTGGATCGTGGGGCTGTTGGCAATTTGAGGCTTCTATTTTCGTGTCATGTTAACTCAAGCACACACAAACTCAAGTAAGGGGAGGAGACTCTTGATTCGATATCTTTTGGTTAATGGTTTGATCATTGGCATTTCCAATAGTTTTTGTATCAATTATTTCTCACCAACATCACATAAGATGTTTGAATTTCCTCTGTTCCAGGAATCTAATCCTAATCATGAAAGAGGACCTTGTGATGGAGAAAATATTGAGAACAAGTGTGTTGAAGAATGGTTAAGGAACCTGGGTCTATCTAAATATGAGGAAATTTTTACCAAAGAAGAAGTTGACTGGGTGACCTTGCAGTGGCTCACAGAAGAGGTAGTCAACGTATACTGGTTGGTGTATTAAATTTGACAGTCTTTCTAGTTATAGATAAAAAAATTAACATATTGGTGCCTATGGATTGCAGGATCTTCTTGGTATGGGAATTACTTCCCTTGGACCCAGAAAGAAAATTATCCATGCCCTTGGTGAATTAAGGAGGAAAAATGACAGTGCTAATGACACAGAAGCAGATGTGTTAATTTCTGAAAATACTAAAAGGACTAAAGGTCCAATGAGCGGGAATAAATTAATTACGGAATTCTTTCGGTGTTCCTCATCTGATCAGAAACAGAGAGACCACAAAGTCCAGAAACCATCTAATTTAAATAACCAGAAAAATTCTAGTGCCAAGGTGGCTACTAGCAGAAGTCGTACTCGTAAAGCAAAGGTTAAAGATACACCTCTTTGGTGCTGTATCCCAGGAACACCTTTTCGAGTGGTATGATATTTCCAGGCACAAGTAAATTGGAGCATTTGTCCTTCATACGCTAGTGGATTCTGTAACTAAATTTGTTGCTGCAGGATGCATTTCGCTACTTACGAGGAGATTGCTGTCACTGGTTTTTGACACACTTCCATCTAGACCGTAAGTCAAGGTTCTTTTTTGCGTGCCAGTGCCAACTAATAGAGTAATTACAAAAGATGATCGCCAAACTTCCTGAGTACATGTTTTTTCCCCTGTTTGAATGAAGGTTTCTCAAATCTCAGCGAACAAATTTGTTATGTTTTCGTAGTGATCTAGTGGTTTTGGCCTAAGTTATCCAGAAAGAGATGTCTGCAAACTTTAATCAGTATAAGAGCTTCCTGCTGAGCAATCGGTTTTACTGAACCCAAAAGTATATGAACATACCTAGCCCCTATGACTTTATGAACATCCCGAGTCTGTTCTTTAGCAATCTAAGTGCTTTTCTAATGAAACAGGGCCACGGTACCCTACTAATCATCCATTATGTTAATCACTTGATGTGTGAGTCACTGGATTTGTATGGAATGTGGTAGGAGGATTATCTTTTTTTAAAATTCTTTTCTATAAATTTGAATCTGCTGACTGCTGGCCTCTATTGCGTTATACATATTTAACGTTTGTGCTGTAATGTTCATGGAGCTACAGTCGTAGCAGCAGAGTAACTTTTGAACTTGCCTAATCAGAATATACTGGTGCATAATTTTTTTTAAAATAATATAATTTAACAACACGTGTGCTTCGCTTACTGCAGTCCCCTTTTTAAATTATATAAACTGGAACAAACAAATTGGAGTTGCCAACAACCTCATATGGACTAAAGGGATAGTGGTGTGTAGACAGTTTCTTGTTTAATCAAAGAACATTTTATTTCTCTCACTTTCTGTTGAATTATCATCTTTAACGTTTGTCTAGACTACTGGTTGACCACCAGGCTTTGTCTATTTGCATGCCCATTGGTTGTTCACTCTATATCTAATTGTATGTTTAGTCAATTGAATGCTTCCCACTTCAGTGATGCTACGCACTTCTATTTGATGTTTTGATGCCTAAGCTTGAGGTCTTTGTCTTCAACAGATTACCAAGGCTTGACTAAGAGCTTTTGTCATGGGAAGATATACTGTACCTCAATAACAGCAAACCTTGTACACCATAAGATTGGTGTCCCATGGGATAGAATGCATGTATTGCCACTGAACAAAAGGATTACTGTTGCTGGTATTAATTTGACATGTTTTGATGCCAACCATTGCCCTGGATCAATAATCATCCTTTTTGAGCCTCCCAATGGTAAGGTAAGTATTATTCTGATTTGGTTCTATCTTCTGTTGGCTTGATTAGTCCATATCTTATTTTTCCTGGCTTGTATTTTAGGCTGTTCTGCACACTGGAGACTTCCGATTTTCTTCTGAGATGGCCAACAATCCTGTTTTGCAGTCTTCTCACATCCACACTCTAATACTTGACACGACCTACTGTAATCCACGAGTACGTATTTTTCCCGACCAAAAGTGTTACCAAAAGTTCCTGCAAAAAAGTGTTACCAAAGTTAGAGTTGAGTTTCTACGACCAATCTGCCATTAATTTTTCACACACGCTAAAAATTATTTTGCAGTATGACTTCCCAAGTCAAGGGATTGTAATACAGTTTGTCATTGAGGCCATACAAGCAGAAGCTTTTAATCCAAAAACACTGTTTTTGATTGGCAGCTACACAATTGGTACAGTTTCATCTTTGCACTCTTTAATATTCAAGTGCTCCTGTATCTCATGTCTTATATTGTCACCGGTCGCAGGAAAAGAAAGACTGTTTACGGAGGTTGCCCGTTTGCTTCAGAAGAAAATATATGTTGGAGCTGCAAAGCTGCAGATATTAAAGCACTTGGAGCTTCCTCAGGAAATCATGCCCTGGTTGACAGCCAATGAAGCTGAAAGTCACATACATGTTGTCCCCATGTGGACTCTAGCAAGCTTCAAACGATTGAAACATTTATCGAGTCAATATGCTGTAAGGCTGACTGTTCTATCCTACCAGCTGCATATTATTTAAGTTATAACATCTCAAAGCTATTATCGTTCATCAGTATCAGGTCAACCTGGCAGCCATTACCAGCATTCTGTTTATCTAATACCAGGATTAATAAAAGACATCTAGTTTTTTTATGCTTAGTTTTCTGTTGGATCAAGTAGCCAAGCCTTAAATATCAACATTTCATAATTCATTCCCCAAAGTTGCTATCCAGTGAGAAACCGAAATCTCAGTGCAGTCTTATTCCCATGTTCCTTAGTGTCGTCTATTATGATTTTCTGATGGCTACTTTGCTTTTTAGGACCGGTATGACCTCATTGTGGCATTTTGTCCTACTGGTTGGTCATTTGGTAAAGGGAGGAAAAAGACACCAGGCAGAAGGTGGCAACAAGGGACAATCATCAGGTACTGTCCTGGAATTGCTTAACTGATACTCCCCCCTGTTCAATATTATTTCATGTTTTGGGCATCGGCAATTCAGCAATGTCTCCAACATGCAACTTTGGTAATTCGTTATGAATATGCCAATTTTTTACTATAAATTATTAAACCATGGAAGCATGTTTCGTGACTATAATCATGTAAAGCTCAAACGTTTCATATTTCCGAGGGAGTAGTAGTCACTCTGTAATTTCCCCAAAGAAATAGTAAAGAAACCATTTTAACACTATTTGCACTTTCCAACAATGAGATTGTAGTACTGTAGTTTTCACCTTATTTCTTCAGACGAGTTTTCACCTTATTAACCTCACTTAATATTTGTTCAAAATGAAGAGACTGTTCTAAGAGCTGGAGTGAGCATTCTTTTGGGCAAAACTAAATGCAACGTTGTCTACACATTAGAGAAAACGGAGATATTTCTTGTTAGTTCAATGTTTCTGAAGTTATTTTCACAAAACCCCCAAACCCTGATGACCTGATTACTGTTTCTGGGTTGATTCTGAAGTTCTATCTGCTGTTTCTTCCCCTCTACAGATACGAAGTGCCGTACAGTGAGCACAGTAGCTTCACAGAACTCCGAGAATTTGTCCGGTTCATATCACCAGAGCATATAGTTCCCAGTGTAAACAATGATGGCCCTGAGAGTGCAGATGCTATGCTGGCCCAACTGTTAAATGACTAGTGAAATCTACCACTCCACCGTGACAGCGTGAACTACTAGCTACCGTTAGTAAATCACCTAAATGAATGTCCAAAGATGCAGAGTGAAGGTGAAGCACTTTGCTTGCTGTGCTGATACCCGTAATTTTCGATGGCGAGATGCTGACACAGGAACGTGCCAAATGCTCGATGGTAAATTCTCTGGCAAAGCAATTGCCCCACCGAAGGAAGTGCTACAACACATACTTGTGAACGGGTGAAAATGTAAAATGCATGACTGAGTAAATCACAATTTTTTTTTGTAGTTGTGGATGATTATGGGTAAAAATGTAAAATCACAAGACCGGGCTATGTGCGTTCATATTCATAACTCATAAGTACTCACTCGCACATCATTTGCCCAACATTGTGCATCAGTGGCTTATACGTGATCAGTCAGTTTGTGGTCAAGTATCTCTGAAGTATGCAATGTTCCTTTTGTTTCCCGAGTTTTTTTAAAGATCGATCAGGGTTTGGTTAAGCGTCTGCAATCCATCCGTAACATTTATTTTTCCTTTCATAATGGGCTAGGTTTTGAGAAGCCACCCATTCGCAGACAAAACTGGGCCGGCCCGAAGCGATTCCCCAGCCCGGATGGATGGGTTCCGGGAGCCAGAATCCTCTTCTAGAACCATCCGGCAGCCTCCTTTTCGTCCTAAACCCAAGAGTAACAAAATCCTTATCCCAAGCTTAGCAGCCCCGGTCTCCTCGGTTTCTCCTCCTCCCCGAACCCTCGCTCCATCACTCTCTCCCTCTCACTCCGGCGCGCGCTCAGCTGAATCCTGCCGCAGGTACGCGCCTCTCCGTGCCCGGAAGCCCGGTTCGTTGGGTCTCCCGTAGCCCACTGTGTGATTCTGTGTGCTGTTGGCGGGTGGTCTCGGCAGGAGCCATGGCGTCGGTGCATCTGTGCGGCCCTAAGGTGGCGTCCGCGGCGATGGCGAAGCCAGCGCTGGCGGACGGGCTCCGCATCCCCACTTCGTCGTCGGCGCGTCCCGTGCCGACGGGGCGGAGGCTCAGGGGCCTCGTCGTCAGGGCCGCCACGGTCGTGTCGCCCAAGGTAACAACCAAATTGTCAGATACTACTGTCTATTCACACAATTTGTGCTAGCTCTATGGTTGCACCTTGCACGTAGCCATTGTTTCATTGAAGGGGAAACGCAGTAATCCAGACACTTACTCCTATCCAGTTTATAGAATGGTTAATGGTGCTTTAGGGTACTGCAAGGTGGAGCCTTAGGTACTCCCTCTGTTCCAAAATAGATGACCCAACTTTGTACTAACTTTGTATTAAAGTTAGTACAAAGTTGAGTCATCTATTTTGGAACGGAGGGAGTAGGTCTGAGGGAGCGAAGATTAGTTACTTGTTAAGAATTGCCTGTCACAAGACCTTCTGTAATCTTATTAGAAAACACAGATCCACAGCCTAAATTGTTATTCAACACAAACTGGAGTGCATAATTGAATAGGTTTTCCCTTCATATGTTGTTTCTGTTGTACAGATGTAAATTTCTGCCTTTCTTGTCTTTATATTTTTTTTTCGAACCCAGCTACTCCGCTGTCTTGATGAATACAAAGACCATTACCATAAATAGCATGAAAAATATGAGATAATTCTGATTTCCTACCATTTCTGATGCAAATCCTTCAATGTGGTTACTGCAGATCCCCGGAAGTTCCAAATGGGACTTTCAGGACTCAAAACATAAAAATTGATGTAATCCCCAAATCTGCTAGTTTTCAAATTTTGTGTAGGACCAAGTTTGCTGGTAATTAGTTGCAGTTTAACTCTCTTTAGCGTGATACGCTTTGTCTTTAAGGGAGAGAGTTATGCTGTTATATATTTGGCACACTTTGTTTCCAAACTTGCCTAATGTTAGGCGTTCAAAATCAGCACCACACTTTTGTGAGCCAATACGTGTGGAACCCAGGTGGCAAGGAACAAATCTTTGCCTAACTTGTGGTGTGGCATGGCTGCGCACCAACCAAGTATGTTCATGTGCAAAGCTACAGCTTTCTGCCCCCACAAAAAAAAGCTACAGCTTTCTGCAGTTTACCTCACACACCATATCACCCACATTATATCGCAGTTGTTCAGGTGAAGCAGGTCCGTTGCTCATTACAAGTTAGTTGTGATACTGTTTAAATTTCTGAGAATGTAATGTGCAATCCCTGGCCTTTTGGTTTTTACCTAAGCTCTACTGTTCATAAACTGGTGAATTTTTTGCAGTATACTTCTGTGAAACCATTGGGAGATAGGGTACTAGTGAAGACCAAGACTACTGAGGATAAAACTGCTGGAGGGATATTGCTTCCAACAACAGCTCAGTCAAGACCACAAGCAGGGGAGGTTGTTGCAGTTGGAGAGGGGAGAAGCTTAGGCAGCAACATCGTCGAGATCAGTGTTCCGGTATGTGCCCTATTTGGTTGACTAAGATTATCTAGTGTTTGGTGATAGGACCTGTACCTGTTTAGCAGAGCATGTAAATAAAATAAACTGAAAGATAAATCACCTAAATGTATTGTTACTGAAGTGCCATCTATGGGCAAGAAATAATAATACTCCCTCCGTTCCTAAATGTAAGTCTTTGTAGAGATTCCACTATAAACCGCATACGGATGTATATAGATGCATTTTAAGTTTAGATTCATTCATTTTGCTCCGTATGTAGTCCACCTAGTGGAATCTCTACAAGGACTTATATTTAGGAACGGAGGGAGTACAACTTAACTGCATGTATTTGATCTTTTTTCACATCAAAATCACTCTTTCTTGAAGACTACTCACGTGACCTCTTTGTGGCCACAGTTTATGTTATTCTCCTATTTAACCTAATATTGTACTGCGATGAGAGGAAGTAACAATAGTACAATACATTATCTGTTTACAGGTTGGTGCCAAAGTTATTTACTCTAAATACGCTGGCACCGAGTTGGAATTCAACGATACCACCCACCTCATTATGAAAGAAGATGACATCATTGGTATTCTTGACACTGATGACGTCAAAGATCTGAAGCCACTGAGTGACCGTATTCTCATTAAGGTCTGTTTCAACTTTCAACACATTATTTTGACACTCTTTACTGAGTGGTTATTGCATTCCTCTTGTGAACAGAATGTGTTGTCAAATCCTTTCTTGGTTCAGTACTACAACTGACACTCAATTTGCATAGGCTATGTTATTGGCAAATAATATTCATGGATTATGCATCAAGTTTAGAATATCGCACTATGGTATAGCACCTATTCAACAGAAAAAATAGAGGATAATTTTACCCACTAATGATAGGGCAATAATAACTCATTAACAACCAAACAAGAAAGTGCTCTTTCAAACAAAAAAGAAGCAACGTAGAGCAAGAAAAATGCTCATGTTATTTGCTCTGCTCTGTTTTGCTCATGAGCCTTGGCAACCTCATTTAATCGAAATAAAAAGAAGCTTGGTTGTATAAGGCCGGTCATAGTGGGGAGTATCATATACTAGTATCATGCATATGATACTAGTGTATGATACTACATCCATAGTGCATAGTATCATAGATTAGTATCATAGGTCGTCTCATTTATTGCCATGCATGTCACATAGTAGCATAACATTTATTATAATACGGTATCTACCTATGTTATTATAACCCTCTCTCTCTTCTTTAAATGTCCACATAAGCATGTTTGTGAGTCCCAAGTGCATGATACCACTTATGTTACCCCACTATGGCCAGCCTAACTCCTCAATTTTGTTCTTTCCTGCTCATTCCTTCTGTCTGACTGCCTTTAGTTCAGATCCACTACGGTTTTATTCCAGGTTCACCATGCTCAGTATCTGTGCGACTATGCATTATTGCATCGTGATTGTCAATGTGAAGTTTTTTTTTTGCTTCAAGCATTCAGATTAGACAACAGCGGAGCTAGATTCTCTATAGCCAAGAAAAAACCTTAATTCAGATTGCCTGGATCTATTTCTTTCTTGTCTGAGTACAGTTTGTAATATGGACACCAGCAATACCCATTACCAACTGAAGTTTTGTATTCCCCTTTGGCATTAGGTTGCAGAGTCTGAAGAGGAAACTGCTGGCGGTTTGCTATTGACACAGGCGTCGAAAGAGAAGCCTTCTGTTGGAACGGTGAGCACTTCTGTTTGTTACATTTGCCGCAATTAATCAGATGACCTGTGATCATAACTGCTTATAACCTTAAACTTGAAAACACATCAACTATGAAGCATCCCTTCACATAATTATCGCTCTGCGAGGTGTTGTTTTTACTGTGATTTGTGTACTTGTTAATGTTAATAGTATATGTGCTCTTATAAGCTATAAGGAAAGGAGGAAACCAGATCTGTGTTGCAGAAGTGTGATTTATAGTCTTGTCTAGTGTAACTAGTCAGTGAGACAGTGACCAAGACTTCTTTTTCCCTGCTGTTTTCTTGGCTATATATTTTTGCTCATTTTTTGGTCACCTGTTATTTCCTGTTGCTTTTGTGGCTTGCCAGTTTCCACAATGGTGTCTGCGAGATACCACTTTAGGTACATCACTAGTAGTAACACTGAAACAGCTATGGAGATCCCTGGATGCTTAACAAGTACTCCCTCTGTTCCAAAATAGATGACTCAACTTTGTATTAACTTTAGTACAAAGATAGTACAAAATTGAGTCATCTATTTTAGAACGGAGGGAGTAGTACTCATATTGCTGGTTGACTAGGTTTGATAGATAGACTAGACCTTAACCGCGGTGCCAATCCTAAATTTATTTTTACTATCATATGAAACATGAGCAATCAGGCACACCATACTCCATCATTTAATCTTTATTTTTTGCATTTCCTACATGCACTCTATACATGACTGGTTGGGGCATGACTGCATGACTATGAGCAAACCTCCTGTCCTGGGTAGTTATCCGCGTTGATATGGTCATATAATCTTGATGCTTAGACTTGTCGCGTGAATTACCGAGCTGTGACCGCTTCTTTGGCTGAAACAGGTGGTCGCTGTGGGCCCGGGGTCATTGGGCGATGATGGCAGCAGGACGCCCTTGTCGATCACTCCTGGGAGTAGCGTGCTGTACTCCAAGTACGCGGGAAGCGAGTTCAAGGGTTCGGAAGGCGAGTACATCGTTCTCAGGTCATCCGACGTGATAGCTGTGCTGTCATCGTAAGGAAAGCCTGTTCTGCTCATGTGAACTAGGAATTTTGATATTTAGCCCAAAACCTTGTTTGGTTATTTCTCTTGCTTTGGATTGGCGAATTGCTTCTTTGCTCTATCCTGTCATGGTGGAGATGAGTTTTTAATAATAAGATGACGGCTTATATTTCAGAAATGACTGCTTTTGCTTCTAAGCGCCTGGGTTTGGTGGTTTTGGTGGGCGTCTTAACATTGACAGACGGCGTTTATCACGAAGATTGACCGTCTGAAAACAACCTACCCATGTAAGAAACACTTGGTAGTTGTAGTCAACGAGCATGCGGACATCATTTGGCTCGGTTGGTGAACGACTATACTGGATAATACGGAGTACTCGTCTGCTAGAGTTGGTGTATCGGTACAGAAGATTTGTCTTGGGAGGGTGAGGGTTTAGTCATACAAAATGCTATTTGTGCGTTGTTACCTAACCAGCTCGCTCTTGTCAGCGGGACAGACTGACAAATCGTCTGTGCAGCATCTGAAAGACAATGTCCAACAGAAACTGATGCCACCCGGAGAGCGAAAGGCAGAGCTTAACAAGGACGCAAAATTTCCCCAGTCAATTCTAGCGACCTAGCTTTTCCCAGTCTGCAGTTCCTGAAGGAAAAATCAGTGCCCTGTCACGACTTTGGCAGTGTCTCTGGGACGCGAGAAGCTGGCCAGGTCGACGCCGCCGTCCCCCGCCACCCGGTCAACCAAAGCCACGGCTGCGTCCTCATCGCCGCACCCGCGCGCGACCGAATCAAAACACAAAACACTCCGAAGACCCCGTGCCGCTTTCCGCAAAGCACGAGATCCTCTGGACTGGAGTCGTCCGACACGGTCACATTCGCACCTCCAAACTTAATCACGCCGCGGCGACGCGCGCGTATATAGTCCGCTCCGCCCGGCGCGCACCCTCCGGCACGGCACGCACAGGGTTGTCTCTGTTTGTCTCCACGGGACCGATGGCGAGCCACGGAGGACACGACCACGACGCGCTCTGGGCCAAGCTCTGGGAGCTGGAGCTGCAGCTCGCGGCGTACAAGCTGCTGCACGCCGCGCGGCGCGGGGAGGAGGACGACGCGGGCGCGGACGGCGCGCGGGAGCCCGCGGGGCCCGGCGCCTGCCGCCGCGGCAGGCAGTACGACGCCTACATGCGCCGGCGCGACGCCAGGCGCGTGTCCGTCGCCGCGGCGCACAAGAGCCAGCCACGGCAGCAGCAGAGCCCGAGCGGCGTCACGCGCGCCGGCGGAAGGCCGAGCTCGCTCACCATCAGGTGCGCTGCTCGGGACACACCGCAGGTTAGGAGGACGGTGCCGTCGGGAGTGTCCGCTGCGGCCACCCCGAGGAAGGAGCACGGCGCGCTGCCGCTGCCCAGGAGCAGGACGGTGAGCAGCGGCGCGCCGGAAGCGAGGCCGCAGTCGCACAGAAGGCGGAACAGCGTCGGCGGCGGCCTGGTCGACTGCGCTACGCCGAGGCCGTTCCTCAGGCGCGGCAGCGGGACCGGCGGTGCGATCGGGAACCTGCGGTCCCCGAGGGTGCACGACCTTCCCAGCGGCAGCCCGAGCCCGAGGCGGCCGCCGCAGGACCAGTTCGTCCCAAAGGTGGCGGCCGGGCGCCACCTCCGGTCCGTGTCGGAGCTGCCGCTCCACGCGACGGTGGAGTCCCCGAGGTGGGCGGAGACGCCGCGGCCGGCCCAGTCACGGGCCAGGAAGCGGTGGGGCAGCCTGGAGAGCCCGCCGCCGGTGATCTTCTCGGCCCCGGCGGCCAACCCGCACATGGACCTGGCCAAGGGGCTCCGCAAGCTGCTGAGCTTCGTGAGGAAGGGCAAGAGCAGCGAGCATCGGCGCTCGGACGGCGGACGTGAATCCGGCGACGGGAAGCCCGTGAAGGGGTGGACAGCTTGCTCCGTCCTTGATGGCCCATTCGAACGTGCGAGCCTGGAGGGGCACCGGTTCCCCATGACACGGGCAGTCGGCACCTCCGGATGAGGCGTGTGGGCTGGCATTGCCATGGCACGCGGCGCCTAATAAACCGTGATGCCATTAGATGCCCTCTGCGTTGCTCGTGGGGCTGCTTCATCGACGTACGGCCATGCTTTTGTAGCTTTGCATTGCGCTCCATGAATTAACCTGTAGATATCCGCTAGTGTGTTCCGGTCGTTTGAGAGATGTGGCGCGAGAGAAACGCGGTCTTAAATCACAAATTTCTCGCGTATGCAGCGAGTCATCAATCAGGTTAAAGCCCGATGAGGGTTTCTAGTTGAAGATGGATCGCAAAATCTGGATGTTTACACGATTGGCGTTTGTGACAGGTCGTCCACGGGTTTGGAGCAAGTTCTTTTCTCCTCTTTTTCGCTTTTCATGTGCTCCCGCTGTTTCTATTTACTCTGCATATTAGTTTTGAACTAAATCAAACTTTCTATAGTTTAATTTACTCTAAAGAGTGAAGTGCATCCTTAAACTATTTCGAAGGTGTCAAGTAGGTCTTAAAACTATGAAAAGTGTCATGTAGGTCCTCGAAAATCCTTGAAGTGTTCACCTGCAAAAAATAAATAAATCCTTGAAGTGTAATAAATGTGTATATATTTGACACCTCTGAAATAGTTTAATGACCTACGTGACACCTTTTCGAAATAGTTTGAGGACCCGAGTGACGATTTTTATAGTTCGAGGACACCTCTGAAATAGTTCGGAGACATATGATGCACTTCACTCTTTAATAAAATTTATAGAAAATAATATGAACTTTCACAGCAACAAATATATATGATGTGGAAATATGTTCAGTGATGACTCTAATTGTATTGATTTGATACCGTGGGTATTAATAATTTTACATATAAATTTGGTCAAAATTTGCAAAGTTTTACTAGAGACGAAGCTAATATGCATAGCAGTACAATGGTTTCTGGAGTTGTTATTTTCTTTTGTCTAAATGAATTACTTGCATTTCCCCCCTTCAAATAGAGAGTTTATCCTGAATGCAAAATTTCTGCCACCGAGCTCAAATGCACTCCTGGGAACAATACAAAAATCTGATTTTTTTTTGCCAGCAAACATTTTTCAATGTTCTGCCTACATGCAAAATTCGATTGAGAAATAACATTCCTATTATTGCATTGGGATAAAAAAATTGATGCTCCAATAAGACTATTTTTGAAAACATTTTGGAGCACCAATTTTGTTATCATTTCGGGTACCTCTGCGAATGTTTATTATAAAAAAAATATCAGAATTTTTGAATTGTATATCTATTTTTTTGATATTACTGTTCATAGAGGGAGCATTTGAGATCGGGATTAGAAGGACACTTAATATGTCTTAGAGAAACATACATTCAAAGTTCGTGAATCCTGTGCGCGATGCACACAACGATATTTATTAAGGCCTCCTTTGGTTCATAGGATAGGAATACCATAGATGACATGTATCTCAGATCCTATAGGAAAGTGATGCCATTTGATTGATATGATATGATTTTTTTCCATTAGGTCTAGGCTAATGTTTGAAATACGAAGGATTGGTTCCTATGCTGTATAAGAATAGGAATATATTCCTACAAACCAAATGTCTCCAGAGGAATTTTTCCTACCAAGTTTCTATCTTTTAGAATTTGTACAAAATTCCTATCAAACAAAGGAGGCCTAAGTTCACAGTAACATACATTCAATATGTCTCGGAAAAGTATAACAAGCAAAAGAGCACAAAGCTCGAAACAATCAGACACTAAGAACAAACAATGACTCAATCCCATGTCCAATCACTGTATATCCATCAAGCCCGGTTGAAGGTACCCCGTGCAACATCTCCAGTCCGCTGCACCCAAAGTCCGTGTACCCACTATTGTCAATGAATGAAGTAGGGTAGATCATGTAGGAATGAAGCTGGTGACCTTGTAGATAACCTACATGAAGTTTTGATTTGTGAAAGACAAAATCATTACGACAATTCGATAACACCCAATGTAAAGCACAAACGCCGACACATACTTGTGTCCTAAAGCGACGAGTGAACTCCCCTCAACCAGCCATCGAACATATTCTCGATGCTAGTTGAGGTGGTAGATTAAAAGCTACATGCACCATTTTCCACACCAATGTTGCAAAAGGGTACGCTTGACACAACTGAGGAATAATTCCCTCCTCATAATAACCACAATGTTTTTTCCATGTATTCAATGTTTGACCAGTTATCTTTCGTCAAAATTATACCTTTGTGGCTTTGTGTAAGAACCACATAAATACTTTTTTATGGTTCAAGAAAACCACAGTCAAGATATACCCTATAGGCAAATTAAGAAAAAAATTCAACAAGCTTAATCTAATTAAGTAACATGATAGGTACGTTAGCAGAGAAAATATGAAAGCATCAACTAGGGGGGGGGGGGGTGTGAATAGGAGGCTACAAAATTTTAGCTTAGCATGCAATTTTTAGGTTCAGTGCGAATAAGATAAGTTCTCTAGATATGGAATCTACGATGAAAACAACATATATGGCAAGCAAGCTAATCATTAAATTCACTAAACTCCATAGGGTGGAAGCTCTCTCAATCCACTGAGGTCTCCAATTCGAGATTTGGTCTACGATTTTGACTTGGTCAATGCATAGTGCTTTGTGGAGTGATCTACTGATGGGTGGGCCCATTGCTAAGTGGCTGTGTGGTGAAGCAACATGAGTCGATTCAGGGCAACGATTTTGAGAGCACACCACAATTTCAGTTCAATCGGTTCCAATCTCATATTCCAGTATCATCCAATAGTCTATCCCATGTCAATGCCTCCCCCCCAAAGATAAATGAAATACTTTCTTCTTAAGTCAATCCTCAGATAAATCCGCAAGCTTAAACAATCCACAAAATACATCTATATAGATCAAGCGCATACTAGGATGTATTGTTCCATCTCTTGCATAAGGATTAGCTAGCAGTTTCTCTAACATACTGTAAGGGCATATTTATCCCTTAGTAGTTTTGGTGATTGATGACAATGCTTTTGTGGACTAATAGTGTGCTTTGAGCTTTTCAGATATATAATGACTGAACACAAGACGATTTGTTGCCCCTCGAAGATTATTGAAGACGACGTTTCTCTACATTTCTTTTCGGAGGATTTGAGTTGTAGGAAAGCCGTACTATTAAGAGGGGGTCCGCGTTAGAAAGGTTTGGGTGGAATCTCACGTACACATGTTAATTTTGCACCACCTTTCCTTTGGCTCTTTGGAGTTTTCTCCGTCTCACCGTGTCTCTGCAGAATGAAGGACTCCTAGTGTTGCTGTTCATAGGCTAGCGGTAGTACTGCTCCCCAGAGCGGTACTACCGCAGGCACTAGCGGTAGTACCGGGCTCTGGCACGGTAGTACCATGGGCGCTCATGGTAGTTCCGCTCCTCCTGAGCGGTAGTACCGTGAGTTCTGGCCTGGCGCTGTTGCGCAAGCGGTAGTAGGGGCGGATGTAATTTTTTACATCCACGCCCAACGCGGTAGTACCGTGCTCTGGCGAGGTAGTACCATGCCGCATGGCCAGGCACAGCGGCATGAGCGGAAGTAGGGGCAGACGTAATTTTTTACATCCGCACCCTACACGGTAGTACCGCACCTGGTTTGCGGTAGTACCGTGCCAGACTTTTGCACAGATAAAATCTCAGCGGATGTAGTCATGGATGTAATTTTTTATATCCGTGCCTACCGTGCCTGGACGGTGGTTCCCATGCAGTAGTACCGCACAGGGTTGTGGTAGTACCACGCCAGCGGTTCTACCGCACCCTGTCGGTACTCATATTGTCGGGTCCAGGCTCTACCGTGCCCATGGTTGTACCGCGGACCCCTGCGGTAGTACCGCAGGCCCGTGCGGTAGTACCACTCCAAAAGTGCGGTAGTACCGCGGGTCGCGGGCTGAGTGATGGGTGTCGTGGTTCTAAGTCTGACAGTAGAAAGGGGGGTAGGTATGGAGAGGCAAGATCTTAGCTATGGCGAAGATGTACACACGAGGTTTACGAGTTCAGGCCCTTCTCGGAGGAAGTAACAGCCCTACGTCTCGGTGCCCGGAGGTGGTCGATTGGTTTATGTGTGTTGTGTTACAGGGGGTGCGAACCCTTGTCCCAGAGGAGGAGGGTGGCTTATATAGAGTGCGCCAGGACCCCAGCCAACCTCCATTACAAGGGGCTTAATGTACATAAAGTAAGGGCGTTACTGGTAACGGCAGTCTTAAATACTCTTAATGCTCATGAAGACTAAGGAGTGAATGCCCGACCGTTGTGCGTTCTTTTGACTCCTGGTCTTTGATATAGTCGAGTCATTCCCCATATGGTCGAGTGAAGGTGGGGAATGACGGTCGAGTGATTATACCGTTGAGTGGATTCTTGGTCTTCTTATCTTCTGGGGTAGTGACCTTGGGTAGGGCGTGTAGGTCAGGTCTATGACCCTACCCCAGGTCTGTATCCTCATCAGTAGCCCCCGAATGGATTAAGGTGCGAGTGCAAAATAGGCTGAAATCGAACTTGTTCTGAGCTTTGGAATCTCGCGAGTGCTTTCTGCAAGTCCGAACGTCCGCGTCGATATTTGGTGTCGACTCAGTCGCCTTGATCCATTCAGTGGACAGTCGAGTGAACTATTGATCTCATGTGCCGAGTGTTGTATTGGAGCGCGGGATCCTAAGCGCGATTGTCTGCAGTGTATCCCGGATTTCGCGGGATACGAAATTTTGGGGAAGCGCGTCGGACGGGGAGCGCCGAAGTGGGCGGAGCGGATAAACAGTGATTCCTCGATTCCCACGCCGCCTTTTTCGCCACGTTCGCTGCACGCGACTATTGCGGGATTTGGCGGGATCGTCCGGTCCCACGCGTCAGTCACTCGGAAATAATCTCTTATAAGGTGACCGGACCGAGGCCTCCGCACTGTGCACATCTTCTCTTCTTTCTTCTATCTCCGCTTCTCCGCCGCACCTTACTCTTCCACTCCGACGCTGCTGCCCCGTTGCCATGGTGAAGGACAAGACGGCGGTGCTAGAGCGCGCAAAGAAGATGAAGGAGGTGGCGAAGGGCAAGAAGCAGCAACGCGGGTCGTCGTCACACACGGGGCTGCCGTCGGGCTGGATCCAGGGCGATTGGATCCGGTCTTCAATTCGGCAAGCGGACCTGAACGAGCTGGCGGAGTCGGGGTTAATCGCCAAGGGAGCAGCAAGGCTACCGGAGGGGGAGATGAGTCCTCAGCCTCGACCGGGTGAGTGCGTTCTGCTCGCCACCCACGTCGACCGCGGCTTTTCGCTTCCTCCGCATCCTTTCTTCCGGGGGTTCTTGAACTTTTTCCATGCTCGACTCCACCATTTCTCCCCCAACACCATCACCAATTTAGCTGCTTTCATGTTAATGTGTGAGAACTTCTTGGGGTGTCGATCGCACTGGGGTCTCTTCAAGCACATCTTCACCATTCGTTCCCAATCGGTAAAAAAGGCGAAGTCGAGTGACTCGAAAACCCATGTCATCCAGATGTGTGGGGGTTTAGGTATCCAAAAGAGGAAAGGGAGTGCCTTTCCTTCCATGACTCTTCCTGACTCTGTTAGAGGCTGGCAGTCGACTTGGTTCTATTTCCAGGATGTCGCGGCTCCAGGTCAGTCGACCGGCCTCTCCCACTTCTCGTTTGACCGAGTCTAGACTCCTGCTCCACTGAAAGTGACTGCTAGCGAGACCATGGAGACGAGGATGTTGGTGGATAGGGTTGTTCAGCTTATCAATGATGGCGTTACGGGTCTAGATCTGTTGGAGGTGTTCCTCAGTCGACGCATCCAACCTCTCCAGGCCTGCGATCACCCGATGTGGCTGTATTCCGAACTGAACGACACCGCTCGGGTCCATCCAGAAGAAGTACCGTCTGAAACAGTAGCTTTGTGGCTGAGGAGCATCACAGGCAACCGGGACAATCCCAGAGGATCTAGGCGAGTCGTTCCCTTTAGCAGCGTAAACCTACCCGACAAGGTACGCTTTTCGTTCCGACTGCTTCTCATTCATGCTCCGACTGCACTTGATATTGACCGACTCTTGTTCGACCAATTTGTTATGTAGGTGTTCACTGAGATGCATTCGATGCCCAATGGCGAACAGGCTTTGGAGCAGGCCCAGGAGGGGGAGGACAGCGCGGAAGATAGTGCCGAGTGGGATTCTCAGGGAGACAAGGAGGAGGAGGAGAGCGAGGAATCGAACGAGGAGGAGGAAGTCGACTCGCCGCCACGCTCCGAACGTCGATCCAAATAGCAGCATGATTCGGCCGGCGGGCGCGGGAAAGGCGTGGGTCTGAATGCCAATACTCAGAAGCGCACTCGGACGTCGACTCCGGAGCCGACGGAGAAGGTGGCCAAGCAGCCCAAAGTAGCTCCTCCCAAAGCCCGGAAGACATTGCCGCGAATCAAGATGGATGTCCCTGTTGCCTCAGGGTGAGTATCTTGTGTTGTGTTTCTGTAGGTCGACTGAAGATTATCTCGATCCGACTGACCAATTCTCGTGCCCTTCCAGCCCCACCTCTGCTGCCACTGACATGGACATTGACAGGTACCAGGAGATGAAGAAGCCACCTCACGAGCTGGTAAGTTCATCCATCCAAGTTCTGTTTAGTCAAGTGGGTGGTCGATTGATTGAAAATTTGATACTTCTCTTCTTATGTAGCTTCGCAAGATATCGTTGTGCTTCCTGACGACGACGAAGAAGAAGTGCCTCTACAGGAGAGGAAGAAGAAGAGTGGAGGCTCGAGCAGGAGGAAGCTTGAAGTCCAAGTCCCTCAGTCGACACCGGCGCCTGAGGCGATAGTTCGGACTAACGTCACATTCGCTAACCCGTTGACGACTGATCGTTTGTCGGGGTCGACTACACAGACGCCTGCTGCACCGGTGCAACTCCACTCATCCGACCCGACAACTACTTCGACCCCTCTGGATCCATCCCTCTTTGCTACATATCAAACTCCAGACAACTCGCCGGGTGCCGCTAGGGAAGCTCTTCGTCAGGCGAATCTTGTCATGGAGCAGGTGAAAGTGATGCATGAAGCCAGTCAGATAGCTTACAATGCCAGCACTGCCCTTCAGACCAATGTCCAGGTCAGTAAAATTCTGACTGAACTTTTGAAAATTGCTTTATATCTGATCACCCGCTGGGTGTTCCTTTGTTTAGAACTCGGGAAATCTTCGATTCTACACTTTTCGAATCAGTGGGGGCACGTCGAGTGCACCCACTAGGTGTAGTCCCCGAGACCACGGTCGGCTGCTGGCAGTCGACTGAGGTCTGATGTTATATCTCTCTGTTTCATGTTTTTTTTTGAACTCATGCTGAGTATCGATCTGATCCAGTGGGGGCACGCTAAGTGCACCCACTAGGTGTAGTCCTCGAGACTACTGTTGAATATTTGATTCGGTAGTAGTCTTAGAGTAATTCTTTTCCTTCACTGTCTCTTATTTCTGTCGACTGGAATGTTTATCTTTCTGGCTACAGAGGTCTTGTGATCTTGGAGCTCGGCTCACCGAGTTGAAGAAGAAGCATATCAGCGTTGAACTCGACCTCGAACTTGCAAAGAAGAATCTGAAGATTGCCCAACAAGAAACGACCATCATGGGAGGTAACCACTCGACTGTTTCGTCTGCTTGGCGGACTTTCCGCTGCTTTTCTTTCAGTCTCTTTGAACCGAGTGACTTCACGTAAGCAGATGTGCATAGTGAAAACCGCCAACTTCAGGCTCGTCTGAAGAGTGTTGTTTCTTTAGAGAGAATTAAGGAGGCGTTGGAGAAGAAGGACCAGGATCTTGCTGCTGCTCAAAAAGAAGCTCGTGAGAAGACAACGCTTGCGGACCAGAAGTTGACTTCAGTCGGCAAGTTGGAGGATGAGAATGCAAAATTGAAGACGGCTGTCTCGGACGCCAATCATGAAGTCGAGCAACTGAGGAAGGACAAGGAGAACCTGACCGCTGAAGTTGACGGTCTCAGGGCCAAGACGGGCAAGCTAGAGTCCCATTTGGAACAACTTGCGGCGAAGCTTGTCTTGAAGCTCGAATGTATGACTGTTCAGTTAGATAACTGTCATCGACTAAGAACTGCAATATTGTTGACTCATTGATTTTTGTGATGGAACAGAACTCTGTCAGGACTTCGAAACCGAAACTGGACGGGTCGAGACAGGTCTCGACCCCATCAACTGTCCCATGAAAGATGAAGTTGCGATGAACTTGCTTCGACTGGAATCACACTTGGACGATGCAGTCGACTATCTGGCTCGACTGAAGGCGGCGATGGCCCGAGTGGACGCCGAACTCTAGCCTTGGGAGGGAATGTCTCAAGACCTCGAGTCTTTGATGACTCGGTTAAATCAGATTCCAGGCCGAGTGCAAGAGTGGAAGAAATCTTCTGCCCGCTGTGGCGCTGATGTCGCTTTGTCTTTGGTTCGAGTGCACTACAAGGAGGCTAAGGAAGACAAGCTGGCAGCTCTCAAAGTGGCCAACACTAAGAAGCACTCCTTCCAGGACTTCATGGACACTTTCCTCGAGGCAGCCACTCGCATCGCCGACAGCATCGACCTCGACAGCTTCTGCGACCCGGCCAGTCCTTCTCCCGCCGAGTGATCAAAAAACATTATGCCATCACTTTTATTTGCCTCGGAATGCCGAGTGAATTTGTAACCATTAAAACTCCTTCGGGCGTGATGCCCGAGCACTTTATTCTGCGGTTAAGAGACTTTGTATTTATCATCTCATAAATTGCGTCTGTCTTTGAACGAAATTCGTTTTTCTCTCGAATTGTTGTCTGTTTGCCTGATGCAGCTTCTGGAGAAGAATGGCTAGTCGACTGATCGGACGGTCTTTGAACAACATTGATCAGCTCATCAGCGAGGCATTCAGCAATGGTCTTGGCGTTCTAGTCGACTGATCGGGTGATCTTTGAGTAGCATTGATCAGCTCATCAGCAAGGCACTCATCAATGGTCTTGACGTTCCAGTCGGCCAATCGGGTGATCCTTGAGTAGCATTGATCAGCTCATCAGCAAGGCACTCAGCAATGGTCTTGACGTTCCAGTCGGCCGATCGGGTGATCCTTGAGTAGCATTAATCAGCTCATCAGCAAGGCACTCAGCAATGGTCTTGACGTTTCTGTCAACCGATCGGGTGATCCTTGAGTAGCATTGATCAGCTCATCAGGAAGGCACTCAGCAATGGTCTTGACGTTCCTGCCAACCACCCGGTAAGGTTTTTCAAACTTAGGCGAATACTGGGCTGTAGCTAAGCCTCCGAGTGGGAGGATTGCCCACCACTCGGTAGGAATTTTCAAACTTAGGCGAGTACGGGACTGTAGCTAAGCCTCTGAGTGGGAGGTTTGCTCACCACTCGGTAGGATTTTTCAAACTTACGCGAGTACGGGACTGCAGCTAAGCCCCCGAGTGGGAGGGTTGCTCCCACTCGGTAGGATTTTTCAAACTTAGGCGAGCACTGGGCTGCAGCTAAGCCCCCGAGTGGGAGGGTTGCTCACCACTCGGTAGGATTTTTCAAACTTAGGCGAGCACTGGGCTGCAGCTAAGCCCCCGAGTGGGAGGGTTGCTCACCACTCGGTAGGATTTTTCAAACTTAGGCGAGCACTGGGCTGCAGCTAAGCCCCCGAGTGGGAGGGTTGCTCACCACTCAGTAGGATTTTATCACTTAGGCGAGCACGGGACTGCAGCTAAGCCTCCGAGTGGGAGGTTTGCTCATCACTCGATAGGATTTTTATCACTTAGGTGAGTACAGGACTACAGCTAAGCCCCCGAGTGAGAGACAGACTCATCACTCGGTAGGATTTTTATCACTTAGGCGAGCACTGGGCTGCAGCTAAGCCCCTGAGTGAGAGGCAGACTCATCACTCGGTAGGATTTTCATCACTTAGGCGAGGACGGGAATGCAGCTAAGCCCCTGAGTGAGAGGCAGACTCATCACTCGGTAGGATTTTTATCACTTAGGCGAGCACTGGGCTGTAGCTAAGCCCCCGAGTGAGAGGCAGACTCATCACTCGGTAGGATTTTTATCACTTAGGCGAGCACTGGGCTGCAGCTAAGCCCCCAAGTGAGAGGCAGACTCATCACTCGGTAGGATTTTTATCACTTAGGCGAGCACTGGGCTGCAGCTAAGCCCCCGAGTGAGAGGCAAACTCATCACTTGGTAGGATTTTTGTCACTTAGGCGAGCACTGGGCTGCAGCTAAGTTAATGCGTACAAAAGAAATAAACAACAATCATTCGGTAGAAGTAAATTATGTCTTTTGATAACCAAACTAAAAGGTATTTATTATTACATCTCATCACTCTAAATATTTAAGAATAGAAAGGGCGGAGCAGATCCGCATTCCAGGTGCGTGGCTCATCTTTATTATGTTCGACGTTGAAGAGACGGTATGCTCTGTTGTGGAGCACCTTGGTGATGATGAAAGGGCCTTCCCAGGCAGGAGCGAGCTTGTGAGGTCTCTGCTGATCCACTCGAAGAACCAGGTCTCCTTCTTGAAATGCTCGACCCCTCACGTTTCTAGCATGAAATCGATGCAAGTCTTGCTGATAAATGGTCGACCGGATCAAGGCCATCTCTCTTTCTTCTTCTAGGATATCGACTGCATCTTGCCGAGCTTGTTCTGCTTCTTCTTCTGAAAAGAGTTTGACTCGAGGTGCATTGTGGAGCAAGTCACCGGGGAGCACGGCTTCAGCTCCGTAGACTAAGAAGAATGGAGTCCTTCCAGTCGACCAGTTAGGGGTTGTCCTCAACCCCCACAGTATGGATGGAAGCTCGTCGACCCATGCTCCTGCTGCATGTTTCAGGTCACGCATCAACCGAGGCTTCAATCCTTTGAGAATCAATCCATTTGCCCGCTCGACCTGCCTATTCGACTAAGGATGAGCGACCGAAGCGTAGTCGACTCTCATGCCTTGAGAGGCACAAAAGGCTTTGAAATCTTCAGAATCGAAGTTCGAGCCATTATCTGTGATGATGCTATGCGGGACGCCATATCTGAATATAAGTTCTCTGATGAAACTCACGGCTGTGCTTGCTTCAAGGCTTTTGATGGGCTTGGCTTCGATCCATTTGGTGAACTTGTTGACTGCTACCAGCACATGAGTAAATCCACTCCTCCCTGTCCTCAGAGGTCCAACCATGTCCAGTCCCCAGACGGCGAAAGGCCAGACGAGTGGAATTGTTTTCAGAGCTGACACAGGTTTATGAGATATGTTGGAGTAAAATTGGCAGCCTTCACACTTGTCCACTATTTCTTTAGCCATCTCGTTGGCCCGCGGCCAGTAAAATCCGGCTCAGTATGCTTTGGCCACGATGGTCCAAGAGGACACGTGGTGACCACAGGTCCCCGAGTGAATATCATTGAGGATCACTCGACCTTCCTCTGGCGTGATGCACTTCTGGCAAACTCCAGTTACACTATCTGTGAACAACTGTCCCTTTATCACAGTAAAAGCCTTGGATCGCTGGACGATCTATCGAGCCTCTTCTTCATCCTCTGGAAGTTATTTCCTAAGAATGTATGCAATGTACGACACTGTCCAGTCGGGAGTGATGACCAGAACCTCCATGACTAAGTCGACCACGACTGGGATTTCAACTTCAGTCGGATTTGTGTCACTCTTGGGCTGTGGCGACTCTTGTGTGAAGGGATCCTCCTGAACCGAAGGTGAATGAATGTGTTCCAGAAACACATTGCGGGGAATGGCCTCTCTCTTTGAACCTATCTTCGCCAACTCATCTGCAGCTTGATTTTTCAATCGGGGCACATGGTGAAGTTCCAACCCCTCAAACTTCTTTTCCAGCTTCCTAACAACATTGCAGTAACCAGTCATGGCTGGACTTCTGACATCCCATTCCTTCATCACCTGATTAACCACCAAATCTGAGTCGCCGTATACCATGAGGCGACGAACGCCGAGTGAAATGGCCATACGCAACCCATATAAAAGTGCTTCATATTCTGCTTCGTTGTTGGAGGAATCCAAATGAATCTGGAGAACATAGTTTAGCTTGTCTCCACGGGGGGACACCAATACTACTCCAGCACCCGATCCATTTAGCATCTTGGAGCCATTGAAGAACATAGTCCAATGTTCCGAGTGAACTTGAATCGGTAGTTGCTGCTCAACCCACTCGGCAAGGAAATCTGTGATTGCTTGGGACTTGATAGCTTTCTTTGCCTCAAACTTGATGTCCAGTGGAAGGAGTTCAATCGCCCATTTTGCTACTCGCCCAGTTGCGTCTCTGTTGTTCAGAATCTCAGACAACGGTGCATCGCTGACGACTGTAATAGAGTGAACAGAGAAGTAATGTGCAACCTTCTTCATGGTCATGTAGATTCCATAGACAAGCTTCTGATAATGAGGATATCGTTGCTTGGACGGAGTCAAAACTTCAGAAAGATAATAAACTGGGCGTTGCACCTTGTAAGCCTTTCCTTCCTCTTCTCGCTCGACTGTGAGTACTGTACTGACGACCTGTCCAATGGCTGCAATGTAAAGCGGTAAAGGCTCTTTGCTGATTGGCGCAGCGAGCACCGGTTGGGTGGAAAGCAGGGTTTTGAGCTCTGCAAACGCCGCCTCAGCTTCCTCAGACCACTCGAACTTATCAGATTTCTTCATCAATCGGTAAAGAGGTAAGGCCTTTTCACCGAGACAAGAAATGAATCGACTCAAGGCGGCCAAACAACCAGTCAGCTTTTGAACGTCATGCACTCACACGGGGAGTTTCATTCAGAGGATGGTATCAACTTTTTCTGGGTTGGCGTCGATCCCTCGTTCGAAAACGAGAAAACCGAGCAACTTTCCTCCTGGAACTCTGAATGTGCACTTTGACGGATTAAGCTTGATATCGTACCTTCTTAGGTTGGCAAAGGTTTCTGTGAGGTCAGTCAATAGGTCGGAACCCTTGTGAGACTTGACCATGATGTTATCCATGTACGCTTCCACATTCCGACTGATTTGGGTGAACAGGCACTTCTGGATCATTCTCATGAACGTGGCTCCGGCATTTTTAAGACCGAATGGCATGGTGACATAGCAAAAACACCCGAATGGGTGATGAAAGCTGTTTTTATTTCGTCGGGACCATACAGTCGGATCTGATGATACCCGGAATACGCATCTAGGAAAGACATGCGTTCACATCCCGCAGTCGAGTCAACAATCTGATCGATACGGGGGAGAGGGAAGTGATCTTTCGGACAGGCCCGATTGATATGCTTGAAATCAATGCACATGCGAAGTGAATCGTCCTTCTTGGGGACCATGACGACATTGGCAAACCACTCGGAGTGGTAGATTTCACAGATGAACTCTGCTGCCAACAGTCTAGCCACTTCTTCGCCGATTACTTTTCTCTTCTGAACGGCGGACCGCTGAAGGTGCTCTTTGACGAGTTTTACTTTGGGGTCGACACGCAAACGATGCTCAGCCAGTTCTCTGGGTACACCTGGCATGTCAGGTTTCCATGTGAAGATGTCCCAGTTCTCACGGAGGAACTGGATGAGCGCTTCTTCCTATTTGCTGTCGAGTGTTGTTGATATATGAGTCGGGGCACCATTTGGGTCAGTCGGGTGAATATGAATCGGCTTCGTTTCACCAGTCGACTGGAATGCAGAGTCTGTAGTAGGTTTCTTGGCTCGGAGCAAATCACTCGGATCTGCACTCCTCTGATACTCCTGGAATTCAACCGCCACCATCTGTGCATCGGCGATTTTGGAACCTTTCTGGAAGCATTCTTCTGCTTTCTGCCGATTACCAGTGACTGTGATCACACCTTTGGGGCCAGGCATCTTCAATTTGAGGTACACATAACATGGTCGAGCCATGAAATGTGCGTATGCCGGCCTCCCCAGGATGGCGTGATAAGCACTCTGGAAATCCACGACTTCAAATGTCAACTTTTCTTTCCGGTAATGCTTGGAGTCACCGAAAACCACGTCGAGAGTGATCTGTCCGAGTGACTCGGCCTTCTTTCCGGGCATAATGCCGTGAAAGCTCATGTTGCTCTTGCTAAGCTTGGACATCGGGATGCCCATCCCCTTCAAGGTTTCAACATACAGGATATTCAAGCCGCTACCTCCATCCATCAGCACTTTATTCAGTCGAGTGCCACCAACCACTGGGTCGACCACCAGTGCTTGCCTCCCGGGGGTGACTACGCGAGCAGGGTGGTCTGACTGGTCGAATGTGATGGCTGTCTGGGACCATTTCAAGTATGTGGTTGTCGTCACCAGAGCAAACATATTCACCTCTCTGTTGATGACCTTCAACCGACTCTTGCTCTCAACATCAGCAAAAATCATGAGAGTGGAATTGACCTTGGGGTAACCGTCATCTTCGTCTTCTTCCACATCTCTGTCCGACTCCCTGTCCTTCTCATTGGGCTGTTTCTCCCGGAACTGTTGGATCAGAAGTCAACATTGCCGAGTGGTATGCTTTCGGTAAATCAGATTACCTTCTTCATCTTTCTTCGTGTGGACGTGACATGGCAAATCTAGCACGTCATTACCATCTTGATCCTTCACCTTCTTAGGGGGCCAGTGCCCTTTAGCTTTGCCCTTAAACTTTCCTTGATTCACTACCGCAATCTCTCCAGGAGCTGCTGGCTCGGCCTTATGCTTCTGTTTCTGATTGGAGTTACCTCCTCCGGCCTCTTGGCCGACTGGTTTGCTCTTCCCGCTATGGAGTCGATCCTCTTCTTCCCCGTAGCGTACCGGGTGGCTATCTCCATCATTCGAGTCAGAGTCATATCGCCAGTCCGACCGAATTTCAAGACCAACTCTCTATATTTGATGCCTTCCTTGAAAGCACATACAACTTGGTGTTCTGAAACATTCTCGATGGTGTGATGCAAAGTGGACCATCTCTGGATGAACTCCCTCAAAGTCTCATTTGGCTTCTACACACAATGCTGCAACTCGGGCAATCCTGCTGGTCGCTTGCACGTGCCCTCAAAAGTTCTCACGAACACTCAAGATAGCTCTTCCCAACTGTGAATACTGTCCGGGGTCAACTGAGTCAGCCACGCTCGGGCCGATCCTTCCAACATAAGAGGGAGATGCTTCATCGCTATCTCGTCGTTGCCGCCTCCAATCTGCACAGCCACTCGGTAATCCTCGAGCCAAGTTTCAGGCTTGGATTCACCGGTGAACTTACTAACCCCGGACGCCAACTTGAAGTTGGGAGGTATCACTGCTGCCTTGATGGCTCTGCTAAAACACTCGGGGCCAGAAACATGCACTCGGCTGCCGCTCGGACGATCTCTGCCAGCGTCTTCTCTGTGTGCTCTGTTTCGGTCGACCAGACCTTGAACAAGGATAGACCTCGCGTCAAAGCCTGGTTCTCTTGGGTCAACTGAATTCCTGCGCTCACTATTGTGACGGTGTTTGTCGTCGTTCCGACGAAGTACATACGACGCACTCCTCGGAGGAGGCATGGGTCCCCAACAATGATTTTCGCGGTTGAGTGGATGATCATACTGTCCACGGCCTTCACGCCGCGGAGGCGATCTTGGGCTGTGGGCCGACTGAACCGTGTCCGCTGCGATGGATCTGCTGTGAATCCTATTCTGCGACTGAGATACTGCTCTATTTTGCTCTCCTACTGCCCTGAGCAGGGCCCTGATCTGCATCAACCCTCTGCCAGCTTCTGACTGGGAAGGTTGGATCGACTCTGCTATTCGGGCCGCAGCTGTGAGATTTTGAATCAGAGTGCGGTATACCTTTGGTGGAGGCAAAAAAAGCTGTCGTCGACTGGACTCATGGATCCGCTCCTGGGCGTGCTTGTCGAGAGCACGCTGAAGGTTATCCAGTCGAGTGCGATCAACCAAGTTAGCTAGACGCACCTCCTCCAAGGCCCGAGCCTCGGGGGTTTCTCCAACTATGGGTGTGTGGAGCGCATCCATGTTGCGGCGACGAAGTTCTCCCCTCTACTGTGAAGAGAGGGGCTCGGGTCGGTACTCCTCATGGACATGCGACGGATTGCCGCCTCCGTCCCTGCTGCCCTCGCGGCGGAACCCGGGCGGGCTGTGAGGACCATCGACCATCAGGACTTCGGCTGTAGGATCGCTGCTATCACACTCGGATGCAGTCTCCGCGGAGCCAGTCGACAGATCGAACAGGCCGTGGAGAGTTTCGTCGGGCTCGATTGCCGCGACTTGATGGGTGGTCTAATGCCGAGCCACCGCGTGTTTCATCCAACGCTGAAGCCGCGATCGACCGGACTGCTTGCAGCGGCGAACAGCGGGGAGAGAAAACACCATCGGAGTCGATTGATACTGAGTCGACGGTTGCCGGAGAAGGATGCCACGAACGCACGCGCGGAAGTGCGTCGCCCCTCGGACGGGGAGTGCCTCCACATCGAGCGGAGCTTCCTGAAGCCACGCCGAGTCATCAGCGATGAAAACAAGTGCGCCGATACGGATCTCACGGCCCTCAACCATCTCGCCGCCGGAAACCATGATGATGATCGGGAAAGCTAGCAACTTGACCAATAAGTCGCTAAGACACCCGCCCCATGGTGGGCGCCAACTGTCGTGGTTCTAAGTATGATAGTAGAAAGGGGGGTAGGTATGGAGAGGCAAGATCTTAGCTACGGCGAAGATGTACACACGAGGTTTACGAGTTCAGGCCCTTCTCGGAGGAAGTAACAACCCTATGTCTCGGTGCCCGGAGGCGGTCGATTGGTTTATGTGTGTTGTGTTACAGGGGGTGCGAACCCTTGTCCCAGAGGAGGGGGGTGGCTTATATAGAGTGCGCCAGGACCCCAGCCAACCTCCATTACAAGGGGCTTAATGTACATAAAGTAAGGGCGTTACTAGTAACGGCAGTCTTAAATACTCTTAATGCTCATGAAGACTAAGGAGTGAATTCCCGGCCGTTGTGCGTTCTTCCGACTCCTGGTCTTCGATATAGTCGAGTCATTCCCCATATGGTCGAGTGAAGGTGGGGAATGACGGCCGAGTGATTATACTGTCGAGTGGATTCTTGGTCTTCTTATCTTCTGGGGTAGTGACCTTGGGTAGGGCGTGTAGGTCAGGCCTATGACCCTACCCCAGGTCTGTATCCTCATCAGTGGGTAACGGTTGGAATTGTCCCCCCACTATATAAATGGGCCTTCTCCAAGAAGACTCACCTCTTCCATCCCCAAGCTCCATTGTTTCTCCAAGCTCCATTTTCGCCCGATCTCTCTCCCTAGCCAATCAAACTTGCTGATTTGCTAGGGATTGGTTGAGAAGGCCCCGATTTACACTTCCACCAAGAGAAATTTTATTCCTCCCATTAATCCCTTGCGGATCTTGTTACTCTTGGGTGTTTGAGCACCCTAGACGGTTGAGGTCACCGCGGAGCCATTGTCCATTGTGGTGAAGCTTCGTGGTGTCATTGGGAGCCTCCAATTAAGTTGTGGAGATTGCCCCAACCTTGTTTGTAAAGGTTCGGTCGCCGCCTGCAAGGGCACCAATAGTGGAATCACGACATCTCGCATTATGTGAGGGCGTGAGGAGAATACAGTGGCCCTAGTGGCTTCTTGGGGAGCATTGTGCCTCCACACCGCTCCAACGGAGACGTACTTCCCCTCAAAGGGAAGGAACTTCGGTAACACATCCTCGTCTTCATCGGTTCCACTCTTGGTTATCTCTTACCTTTACTTGTGCATCATTTATTGTGGTCTATCCCTTGCCTGCTTGTGTGCTTATTGTTGTTGCATCATATAGGTTGCTCACCTAGTTGCATATCTAGACAACCTACTTTGATGCAAAGTTTAATTTGGTAAAGAAAAGCTAAAAATTGTTATTTTCCTATTCACCCCTCCTCTAGTCAACTATATCGATCCTTTCAATTGGTATTAGAGCCTCATTTCTTTATTAAGGACTTTGCCTTCCGAAGAGTATGGTTGACACCGTAGACGGTGGGGAGGAGCACTCCGGTGTGAATTCGATCTCTTCTACGGACGATGGGGGAACCGCGGTCTCTCGTGAGGAATTCAATGCGGCTTTGGACACATTGAAAACCTCCATGACGACCGAGGTTGAAAGCATGTTTAATAAATTCTTAGAAGGGCTTAAACTATCTACCGCGCCGATGAAAGTGGGTGATCCCACTAACAAGGTGACGGATGCTAACTCCGACAAGGGGGAAGCTACTAGTGAAAAAGCTCCTTCTACTAGTGGTAAAAATGGCAATGACATCTTTTCCCATGTGGAACCTCCACTTACTTGTGGTGGACCGATTCCTTTCGCCCATTTGAATCATGCTGGTCCTCCCCCTAAGATTGTGAAAAATGAGGACTTTGATTCTTGGGTTTATCACTTTAAGCGTCATCTGAACCATGTTAATACTAACCTTTGTAGAATCATTGAAGAAGGTTTTTATCCGCATGACTGAAGCAACTTCACTCCTTGAGAAGTCGCGGATAATCAATTCAATGAGAATGCTCTCTTCATCATCCAAGATGCAATTCCACCCGGAGATCTTGCTCATCTCCGACCCTTCACCGTGGCCAAGGATGCATGGTGGCATGTCGTTTCTCTCTACAGGGGAAGCGCAAGCATTCAATGCTCCAACTATGAAGTAGTGCAAGATGAAGCCGATGAGTTTGCCATGAAAGAAGATGAAGAACCTCGTGAGCTCTATCGGACATTAACTACTCTCGCGGTCTCACTCCGGGATCATGGGAGCAAGGATACGGATGACAATTGGATCAAGCGCAAATTTCTCAAGGCCATGATGCATTACCACAAGGCCATGTCCTCCGTCATTTGTCAAAGGATGGACTTTCACACCTTGTCCTCAAGTGAAGTGTTGGATGAGTTTGTGGCTATGAGCATCTTGGACAAGACCGCCAACAATGCGGTGTTACGTTCTCAAAGAGCAAAGAAGCTGATACGGAGCATCCCTCGACTACCCGCACCGACACTCCATCACCATCGCAAGCACCAAGTGGACCAATGACAAGAGCACGTGCACGCACCATCGAGAACGAGGTTGACTCTCTCCTCTTTGAGTTTTGGTCGGATTCGCATGAGAATTGGGTTCTACCTCATAGAGATATGTTATGCATTCTAGGGTACCAAGAAGATGATCGTGAGAAGGAGAAGGTGGAGCTGCGAGCAACCATGGAGCAAGAGAATGAAGGAGAGGCCAAGGAGAAGGAAGGGAAGAAGCTCCTAGACACCGCGGGTGCCTGGACGGAAGGACCCCGGGTGCCCGGACGGAAGGATCCCGGGTGCCCGGACTCGAAAACAAGGGGAGGGCCAAACCCCCCTAGACACCCCGGGTGCCCGGCCACCTCAGCCCCGGGTGCCCGGCCTCTGCCCGGACAGCGCCCTAGCCGGCCCCGGGTGCCCGGCCCAACACGCCCAGCCGGCCCCGGGTGCCCGGCCAACCAGCCCCGGGTGCCCGGTGAGGGAGTCCTGGATTAGGGGGTATCCGGATAGCCGAACTGTGTACAACGTCCGGACTATTGAAGCGTGAAGATACAAGACTCAAGACTTCGGCCCGTGTCCGGATGGGACTCTCCTTTGCGTGGAAGGCAAGCTTGGCGATCCGGATATTGTGTTCCCTTTCTTGTAACTGACTCCATGTAAACCCTAGCCCTCTCCGGTGTCTATATAAACCGGAGAGGTTGGTCCTTAGAAGGACGATCACAATTACAATCATACCATCATAGGCTAGCTCTTAGGGTTTAGCCTCTACGATCTCGTGGTAGATCTACTCTTGTACTACCCATATCATCAATATTAATCAAGCATGAAGTAGGGTTTTACCTCCATCGAGAGGGCCCGAACCTGGGTAAACATTTGTGTCCCTTGCTTCCTATTACCATCAGCCTTGACGCACAGATCGGGACCCCCTACCCGAGATCCGCCGGATTTGACACCGACATTGGTGCTTTCATTGAGAGTTCCTCTGTGTCGTCGCTACTGAGCTTGATGGCGCCTCCAATCGTCAACAACATGGTCCAGGGTGAGACTTTTCTTCCCGGACAGATCTTCGTGTTCGGCGGCTTCGTGCTGCGGGCCAATTCGCTTGGCCATCTGGAGCAGATCGACAGCTATGCCCCCGGCCACCAGGTCAGGTTTGGAAAGTTGAACTACATGGCGGATATTCGTGGCGACTTGATCTTTGATGGATTCGGGCCTGCGCCAGGAGCGTCGAACAGTCACGATGAGCACGGCTTAGACCTGCTGTCAGACGATGCTCGGGATATCACCCCGGCAGAAGCCTCAGATCTAAATCCAGGGCAGGTTGCGTTGCCCAAGGACGAAGGGCTGGACCCCACCCCGCAGGCCGTACCATCATCGGCGATGGAGCCGAACACAGGCCTCACTTCTGAGGAAGCCTGTGACTCCGGACCCCCGAACTCTCATCCGGTTGTTGGTTCTGGTCCGCAGACCCTTGAGCCAGCCGAGCCAGACTGGGCTCCGGTAATGGAGTTTACCACTGCGGACATCTTTCAAGCAATCGCCCTTTGGAGACATGCTGAATTCACTAAAGTCTCTCTCTTTGTCGAGGGGCTCTGGGCCGAACTATGTCCGGCTTGGGTGGAAAGAAGGCGACGACAGAATTCGTTGCCCACCCACCACCCACTTCATTGCCACGGTCGATGATTTAACCGACATGCTTGACTTCGACTCTGAAGACATAGACGGTATGGACGACGATGTAGGAGAATCACAAGAGCCACCGCTCATAGGGCGGTGGACGGCCACCTTCTCATACGATATATATATGGTGGACACTCCAAAGGAAACCAATGGCGATGAGGCAACAGAGGATAACCCCTCGGGAGGAAAAACAAAAAATGGGCGACGTCAGCGCCACTCCAAGCCCCGCCACAGCAATACCGGCCCTGGAGACGAAAGCAATCCGGGTGGCGCCGAAGAGGAATATAACCTCGACCAGCCCGCCTTCGAGGAGGCCGAACAGGAAGATGAGCAGGTCAGCCCAGAAGAACAGGCGACGGACGGATACCTGGAGGAGGACAATTACATGCCCCCTCCAAAGACTAGATTAGCCTCGGCGACGACGAGTTCGGCGTGCCGGAGGATCCCGTGGAGTAGGAGCACTTCAAGCGTAGGCTTATAGCCACTGCGAGGAGCCTGAAGAAGAAGTAGCAGCAACTCCAAGCTGATCAAGACCTGCTCACAGATAGATGGACCAAAGTCCTGGCAGCCGAGGAATATGGACTCGAGCGCCAAACGGCTGACCGACCACCCCGTGGCCGGGATAAAACGGGATACCAGCCTGAATACTAGCCCGCATCCACACGCCGATACACTACAGCCCAGGGCAACAGGCAGGACCTGTAAGATATTCTGGAAAACAAAGCAGGACAGCCAAGATCGATCTACGGATCGCGGGGGCGTGCCCCAACGCGCGACGACGATCGTCGCGCCGGATACATCATCAACAAGTCTGGCCGGGCCGAACACAGCAACCCAGACCAATTCGAGCTGCGTAGCCACATAGCCCGGCACAGAGGCGCCGCACACCCCCTCTGCTTCACTGACGAAGTAATGGATCATGAATTCCTAGAAGGGTTCATACCCGTAAACATCGAATCATACGATGGCACAACAGACCCCGCAGTATGGATTGAAGATTTCCTTCTCCACATTCACATGGCCCGCGGAGATGATCTACACGCCATCAAGTATCTCCCCCTTAAGCTCAAAGGACCAGCCCGACATTGGCTAAATAGCCTGCCAACAAATTCCATTGGCAGTTGGGAAAACCTAGAAGACGCATTTCTCGATAACTTCCAGGGCACATATGTGCGACGACCGGACGCTGATGACCTGAGCCATATTACTCAACAGCCCGGAGAGTCAGCCAGGAAATTCTGGACTCGGTTCCTAACTAAAAAGAACCAAATAGTCGACTGTCCGGACGCCGAAGCCCTGGCGGCTTTTAAGCATAATATCCATGACGAGTGGCTTGCTCGACACCTCGGCCAGGAAAAACCCAAGTCCATGGCAGCTCTCACAACACTAATGACCCGCTTTTGTGCGGGTGAGGACAGCTGGCTGGCTCATAGCGGCACCACGCTACATTCCGGCACTTCAGACGGCCGCGATACTAATGGCAAGCCACGGTGCAACAGACATAAGAGACAAACAATGGTGACAGCACTGAAGACACGATCAGGCCGGCAAAAGCCGTTCAAAAGAAATAATCAGGGACCGTCCAGTCTGGACCACATACTGGAGCGCTCATGCCAAATTCATGGCACACCGGACAAACCAGCCAACCACACCAATAGGGACTGCTGGGTGCTCAAACAGGCCGGCAAAATAAACGCCGAAAACAAGGACAAGGGGCTGCACAACGACGATGACGAAGAGCCCCGGCGTCCGAACACGGCGGGACAAAAGAAATTTCCCCCCAGGTGAAAACGGTCAACATGATCTACGCCACTCACATCCCCAAGCAGGAACGGAAGCGGGCGCTACGGGACGTCTATGCGATGGAGCCAGTCTCCCCCAAATTCAACCCATGGTCAGCTTGTCCGATCACCTTTGATCGTAGGGATCATCCTACTAGCATCGGCGGCTTAGCCGCATTGGTCTTAGACCCAATCATTGACGGATTCCACCTCACGCGAGTCCTTATGGATGGCGGCAGCAGCCTGAACCTGCTTTACCAGGACACAGTGCGCAAAATGGGCATTGACCCTTCAAGGATCAAGCCCACCAAAACCACCTTTAAAGGTGTAATTCCTGGAGTAGAGGCCCGCTGTACGGTCTCTATAACACTGGAAGTGGTCTTCGGATCCCCAGACAACTTCCGGAGCGAAGAGTTAATCTTCGATATCGTCCCTTTTCGTAGTGGTTACCACGCACTGCTCGGACAAATCGCATTCGCTAGATTCAATGCGGTACCACATTATGCATACCTCAAGCTCAAGATGCCAGGACCGCGCGGGGTCATCACTGTCAATGGAAATATGGACCGCTCCCTTCGAAGAAGAGCATACGGCAGCCCTCGCGGCAGAAGTACAATGCGGCCTACTCCGACAAACCATTCCGGCGACAACTTCGAGCACCGTCAAGCGAGTCCAGAGCACCCTGCCACAGGATCATCAGGAACGCCAAGAGCGTGATTAGCAGTCCGGCCTCCGCTCAAGCCCCTTCAAAGCAGCATTCGTGCCACGCGTACACAATTTACGCACTCAAGATACCATGGGCATAAGCGGAGGCGCATCAACGACTCATTCAATAGTGCGGGCAACCGCCAAATATCTTCATAGTCTTTCCCTCTTACCTTTCAGGACAGAAGAGCCGAATTGCTGGACTCACATGGGAGAGACATCCAAGGAGGCAACAGACGATGTGCGCAGAAGGAAATACCCAGGTGGAATCTATTTACGATCATTATACCTGCTTTATCTATCTGTACACAACCTGCCCTTGGATAGGACATGTCAAATAGTCCTATTTATCTCTGCTTAATGCATCCTTTGTAAACATACGCTTAAACGTATTATTTGTCAATGTGAGATCATATATAGCGTCAGCTTACTATTTTTATTTGAGCATTTTTTCTCTTATAAATGTTTATTGCATCCGTACACCTTGGTACGATTAGTTTGCCAGGGGCTTCTCATGGCGCCCCGTAATATGGCAAGTAAAGTCCGAACACTTTCAACAGTGCGACACCCCGAACTTATAGCACTATATGCATCAGCTCCGAATCATGTCTTGGGTCTACAGTTGGGATAGCCCGGCTCCCTTGTTTTGGTGCCTTACGTTCCGTTATATCGGCTAAGGTAGCGCAGGGAGAACTACTGTGATTGTGTCCCGGTTCTTCCTGACGAGCACCTCAGTAGAGAAAGCCGAAAACTGACCGGCATGATGTGGCGAGAGCTGGTCGCTGTTCGACAGGTCTTAAAATCCTTAAAGATTTTCCGCTTTAGGCGATAAATCGGCTTCGTCCGATCTAGGCGTGTATAGCGCCCCAATTCGGCCTTCCGGATTCTAGGGGCTTCGCCGAAATTTAAAATTGTAGACCTCTATGGCTAAGTGAAAGTTATAAAGCCGCATAGTCTGATTACCTTGTTCGCTACGCCGGACACCTCCTTAAGGGACCAAACATTTGGATAAAGAGTGTCCGGGTTTTCCACGAACACCCAGTACTAGTTACGTGGGGGCGAAAGCCGATGACTGCCTACTTTCAGAATTTATAAAGAGCCACACAGAAGGTAATATTTTAAATCAAACAAGTGCTACATAGCACACATAAATTCGTCGATAAAATTACAACAATGGCAGAGGTACATTTAGTCAAAGATCTTGTCCTTGGTACATTCATCAGCCATGAGATGAGCACAATTCATAACGCCATCATAGTACATCTCGGGATGGCGATGCGCCTTGCCCTCCGGCGGCCCGTCCTTGACCAGCTTCTCCGCATCCAGCTTGCCCCAATGCACCTTGACGCGGGCAAAGGCCTGGCGGGCACCCTCGATGCAAACGGATCGCTTGATCATTTCAAGCCGCGGACAGACATCCACTATCCGCTTGATCAGGCCAAAGTAGCTACTGGGCAGGAGCTCACCAGGCCACATCTGGACTATGAAACCTTTCGTAGCCAGTTCGACCGCCTTGTGGAGTTCGACCAACTGCTTCATTTGGTCACTCAGAGGCATTGGATGTTTGGCCCCAGCATACTGGGACCAGAGCAGCTTCTCCGTTGAGCTCCCCTCCTAGGCATGGTAGAACTCCGCATCGTCTGATACGCTGCATGGCAGATCTGCGAATGCCCCTGGAGAGCTCCGAATTCGAGTAAGTAAAAGAAACGCCTCCTTCACATGTTTGCTTTGCATAAAAAACTTCTTACCCGCTGCTATCTTTTTGGCCTCCTGGATCTCCTGCTATGCCTTCTCGGCTTCGGCCTTGGCGTCTTTCAAACTCACAAGGGCCTTTGCAAGCTCGGCCTCTTTCATCTTCAAATCATGCTCCACGGACTCGCACTTCTTGCCAAGGTCTCGGAGCTCTTGCTGTACCTCACCCACTCTAGCACTTGCTTTTCGCGCTCCTAGCATTCCAAGGCCGCCTTGTCTTCGGCCTCGGACAACGCTTTCTTCAAGGACACCACTTCAGCGGTGGTCCCTATCACACAATCATGACGCTTTGGCATTAGATTAGCCAATTTTGTCTATCCTCAAATACATAAGAGAGGGGAATCACTTACCCTTGTTCTCTTCGAGCTGCCTCTTCATGAGGCCGAGCTCTCCCTACGCCTGCTCTAGGTCCCACTTCAGTTCGGCAACCTCGGTAGTACGGGCAGCAGCAGCAAGCAACACAGCTTGCTTATTCACAGGAATACTTATTATTAGACTCCTGCGGATTATAATTGACCCTTTGTTTGGCTTTTCTTTCCGAACACCAAACAGAGTATCAGGGGCTACTACCTATCGGGTGGTAATTTTACACATATTTCTTACTTACCTCAAAGCCTGTCAAGAGGCTGGTGCAAGCTTCGGTTAGTCCGCTCTTGGCGGACGAAACCTTCCGAAACACCGAACTCATAAGAGTACGGTGCTCTTCGTCCATGGAAGCGCCGCGAAGCGCTTCCAGCAGACAATCCGGTGCCTCGGGCACAATGGAAGTCCTTGATGCAGACGGCTCGCCCTCCCTAACGAGGGGCTGTCCGCCTGAGTTCAGAACCATTGAAGGTTCTGGGACAGTGTTCGACTGAGAGCTCGGCCTACCGTGGCTCTCATCAACACGATCCGTGGGGATCTTGAACCCCGCGTGTCCGACACCTGGGACCCCGCCTCGGGGCGTCTCCAGAGTCACCTCCCCCTGCTCTAGGAGCCTCCGGGACAACACCTCCGTGTCATCCGCGGGCTGAGGAGTGGTGGCTGTCGGAAGGGAATTCATCTCCGAATTGCTCAGGGACCCGGAGGAAGATACCTCGGGGTGAGCCTTGGCCGGACTGCACATATGTTTGGCGTTAAACAAAAGCTATAGAGTGAAGTTATAATGGAGTGCGGACACTTACGATCGCACGGGGGGCTTCCCCCTAGGCAGCCACCCCTCCTCGCTGAGAGCGGCCGTGGCGGAGTAGTCCGGAAGGGACACCTTCCCCTTCTTGGACGCCCCAGCCTCCCCCTCCGGGGCAGCTTTCCTCTTCTTCTCCCCCCCAGTGCGGGGAGGTAGAATTTCTTCCTGATTCCCCCCGCCTCCGCGGGAGGAATCTGTCTTGTCGTCATCAGACGACAGGGGTATGACGGCCTTACGACGAGGGCCTTTTCTGCCCCCCTGGTCCGCCTCCCCGGGCCCCTCATCCTTTCCGGATGGGGCGTCTTCTTCTTCTTCTTCCTCCCCTTCGTGGGAGGAGTGTGCCTCGTCGTCTTCGGATGGGGCTTCTGGCATAACCTTATGCCGGAGACCCTTTCGGGTCCTCGGGGCCTTCTTTTCGGCCTTCTTCTCCGGCACCTTGTACGGTGCCGGGACTAGCATCTTCGTCAGGAGAGCGTCAGCTGGGCCTTTTGGCAACGGAGCCGGACAGTAAACCTGCTCCGTTGTCTCCACATAATCCTGAATAAATGTGCATAACTACTTAAGGCTCTCTCATGAATATATTGGAAAGAACCGAATCCGGTGGTAGTCAGAGAACTCACCTGACTATGAGCCCGCGCGGCGTGAAGCCCGCGGTCCTCGAATATGGGAGGAGGTACTTCGGAGGCCTTGAACAGCACCTTCCATGCGCCTTTGTGCGTCATGTCGTAGAGCTTCCAGAGCGCCTGGTGTTCGGCCGGGACGAACTCCCACAGATTGAATGCCCACCTTTGGCATGGCAGAATCCGGTGAACGAGCATGACCTGGATCACATTGACAAGCTTTATGTTCTTGTCCTTCATGCTCTTGATGCAGGTCTGGAGTCCAGTCATGTTCGTAGATTCGCCCCAGGACAAGCCCTTCCTTTCCCAGGAGGTGAGCCGCATGGGGGCTCGAGATCTGAATTCGGGGGCCGCCGCCCAGTTGGCGCCACACGGCTCGATGATGTAGAACCACCCCAACTACCATCCTTTTACGGTCTCCACAAAGGAGCCGTCCAGCCAGGTGACATTAGGCATTTTGCCCACCATGGCTCCTCCGCATTCCGCTTGTTGGCCGCTTACAATCTTCAGCTTCACGCAAAGGGTTTGCAGCCATAGGCCAAAGTGAGGCCGGATGCGGAGGAAGGCCTCGCATACGACGATGAACGCCAAGATGTTAAGGACGTAATTTGGGGCTAGATCATGGAAATCTAGCCCGTAGTAGAACATAAGCCCACAGACGAAGGGATGAAGTGGAAATCCTAGTCCATGGACGAAGTGGGCAACGAACACGACCCTCTCATGGGGTCCTGGGGTCGGAATGACCTGCCCGGCGTCCGGTAGCCGGTGTGCTATGCCTGCGGCCAAGTATCCGGCTGCCCGAAGATTTGTGACGTGCTTCTCCTTGACGGTGGAAGCCACCCACTTGCCTCCTGCTCCGGACATGTTTAGCTGTGTGGAGAAGACTTGGGCTTGGGCGCTGGAGCTCGAGGGGCAAGAGTGGGCAAGGGAGAAAGGAGGCGTGGGTAAAAATGAGGAAATCTTATCCCTTTATAGAGGCGACGAAAGCGGTGCGCCTCCCCACTTGCCCGTTGGGAACCGCTTGCTTCCCAAGCGCCACGATTGATGGTGTGGTGGTATTGCCCATACCAGTATTGATGAGAATTTCGTGATAGGGGGACACGATCTCTGCTTTAACAGGACGTGTCAAAGAAACCGCCTCGTAATGTACGTTGTAGCTGGTTGTGGGAAAACGGTTTGAATGATGACCCGACCGTAATAACATGTCACGTCATCAGAAAAAATTGTCAGCAGATTGCATTTGTGAAATATCATTCTCTCTACGGTGGCACAAAGATCATTTTGTGGATCCGGACACGATTCAAGTGTTCGATAATTACTTTGGAGTATTCGGAGGAGGAACCCGCCTTGCAATGCCGAAGACAATACTGCACGCCGGACTCATTGTCATTGAAGCCTGGTTCAGGGGCTACTGAGGGAGTCCTGGAATAGGGGGTATCCGGACAGCCGGACTGTGTACAACGTCCGGACTATTGAAGCGTGAAGATACAAGACTCAAGACTTTGGCCCGTGTCCGGATGGGACTCTCCTTTGCATGGAAGGCAAGCTTGGCGATCCGGATATTGTGTTTCCTTTCTTGTAACCGACTCTATGTAAACCCTAGCCGTCTCCAGTGTCTATATAAACCGGAGAGGTTGGTCCTTAGAAGGCCGATCACAATTACAATCATACCATCATAGGCTAGCTCTTAGGGTTTAGCCTCTACGATCTCGTGGTTGATCTACTCTTGTACTACCCATATCATCAATATTAATCAAGCAGGAAGTAGGGTTTTACCGCCATCGAGAGGGCCTGAACCTGGGTAAACATCTGTGTCCCTTGCTTCCTGTTACCATCAGCCTTGACGCACAGATCGGGACCCCCTACCCGAGATCCGCCGGTTTTGACACCGACACCCGGCCCTCCACTTGGCCGCGCCCAGCCGGCCCCGGGTGCCCGGCCAACCAGCCCCGGGTGCCTGGGCCACACCGCCAGGCTGCCCTCTGCCACCTCGGGTGCCCGGGCCTTGGACCCCGGGTGCCCGGTCCTCCATCCTCCGGTGCCCCTGATCGGTCCGGGTGCCCAGCCAGTTCCACCCCGGGTGCCCGGACCCTTCCACCGTGGCTATGCATTTTAGGGACATTTTAGTCCTTTGTACTCCCCTTTCCCTAAGTTTCGTCCCTAGCCTTTATATACTCATCTCCTAGACCATTTGGAAGGTTAGCAAAGTATTAGATTAAACATTGTGAGCTTTGCTCCTTGTATCCCCTCCTCTTTGGAGATCAAGCCCCCACCTAGGGAAGAATCATTTGGATTGTCATGGCCATCTCTTGGAGAAGATCATCATCAAGACCTCACCTAGTGGGAAGAACTTACCTAGTGCCATTCTCCTTGAATTGTTCATGTAATCTTGTGGATATCATGTATGCTACTCTAGTGGATGTGATATTTGGGTTTGTTTGAGACTTTTGTTCTTGTGTTCTTGAGTGTTTTTCTCCTTTCCCCCTGTTGGTGTCAAAACCGGCGAATCTCGGGTAGGGGGTCCCGATTTGTGCGTCAAGGCTGATGGTAACAGGAAGCAAGGGATATAGATGTTTACCCAGGTTTGGGCCCTCTCGATGGAGGTAAAACCCTACTTCCTGCTTGATTAATATTGATGATATGGGCAGTACAAGAGTAGATCTACCACGAGATCATAGAGGCTAAACCCTAAGAGCTAGCCTATGATGGCATGATTGTAATTGTGATCGGCCTTCTAAGGACCAACCTCTCTGGTTTATATAGACACCAGAGAGGGCTAGTGTCGGTGTCAAAACCGGCGGATCTCGGGTAGGGGGTCCCGAACTATGCGTCTAGGCGGATGGTAACAGGAGACAAGGGACACGATGTTTTACCCAGGTTCAGGCCCTCTTGATGGAGGTAAAACCCTACATCCTGCTTGATTAATATTGATGATGTGGGTATTAGAAGAGTAGATCTACCACGAGATCAAGGAGGCTAAACCCTAGAAGCTAGCCTATGGTATGATTGTTGTTATGTCCTATGGACTAAAACCATCCGGTTTATATAGACACCGGAGAGGGCTAGGGTTACATAGAGTCGGTTACAATGGTAGAAGATCTACATATCCGTATCGCCAAGCTTGCCTTCCACGCCAAGGAAAGTCCCATCCGGACACGGGATGAAGTCTTCAATCTTGTATCTTCATAGTCTTGGAGTCCGGCCAATGATGATAGTTCGGCTATCCGGACACCCCCTAGTCCAGGACTCCCTCAGTAGCCCCTGAACCAGGCTTCAATGACGACAAGTCCGGCGCGCATATTGTCTTCGACATTGCAAGGCGGGTTCCTCCTCCGAATAATTTATAGAAGATTGTGAACACCAGGATAGTGTCCGGCTCTGCAAAATAAATCCCACATTCCACCGTAGAGAGAATAATATTTACACAAGTTCAATCTGTTGACATATTTCGTGGCGTGACGTCACACCACAACCAAGCTTTTACTTGACTCGTTTTTATTATACCACCTCAGCGCGTTTAGCGAAGCGGTTTCCTTGGCACGTCTTGTTGAAGCAGAGATCGTGTTCCCCTTATCCCGGGATTCTCATCAATACGGACGTGGGTAACCCAACCACGTTCGTTGCCACGCCCCCTCCATCGAAGGCGAGTTCCAAACGGTCACCGGGACGGCTCTTGGTATTCTCCTTCTTTATAATGAGACCAAGGCCCGTTCCTTTTCTTCAATCCTCAATCGAATCCGCCCCTCGCCCTGAGTTCCAACACCCAGGGCTCCAGATTCGGGCACTTCGGACCTTCGACAATGTCCGGCTCCGACCTACAGGGCCGGTGGAGGCCCTCCTCCGTCACGGAAGAGGACGTGCTAAAGCTGAGAGACGCCAGGTACTTAACCTACGAGATTTCACATAGGTTGCCTGCCCAAGGGCAAGTCATTCCTACTCCTGAGCCTGGCGAGAGTGTCGTGTTCGTGTCTCACCTCCGTCGGGGTTTAGGCTTCCCGATGGATCCCTTTGTGAGGGGGCTCCTGTTTTACTATGGGCTGGAATTCCACGACTTGGCTCCAGACTCTATCCTCCACATCTCATCATTTATTGTCGTCTGCGAAGCCTTCCTCCGCACTACCCCTCACTTTGGTTTGTGGCTCAAAACCTTCAATGTGGAGCCGAAGATGATTGAGGGGCGTCAGGCAGAGTGCGGCGGGGCGGTTATAAGCAAGAGGGCCGATGCTCCATGGCCCGAGGGCTCTTTTCAGGAGGAGCTCGGCTTGTGGCAACAGGAGTGGTTCTATATCACCGCTCCCAGGGGCAGCAGGCAGAGGCCGCCGCCTGCCTTTCGCTCGGGCCCTCCACAACGGCTGACGTCGTGGGTCAACAAAGGGTTCGACTGGGGGCCGTCCAAGGACGTACCCCTATTGCAGGGCCGGATTCGAGACCTCCAAGAGAGGGAGATCAATCTGGTCGTAGTGACGCAGGTTATTTTGATTCAGCGTCTTCTGCCCTGCAAACGTCGCCCCCTCCTCCTGTGGGAATTCAATCCGGAGGGACCACGAGCTCTCGAACACTTCATGGGTACAAAACCCGTGGAGATGTACAAACTGTTCTTCGGATCACAAGAAGTGTGTCCGGACTTGACCGAGGACGCTGGCCTAAGCTGCAATCGCCCGGATACTCAAGTAAGTAGCCCTGTGTCCGGACATATCATCCATTTATTTATCATGGATTTGCCTTTTAACCGGCTATCCCTTGAACTGGAGTGGATAGCGCAAGCAAAACTGATACGGTGTCCGGCCCCCCTCCCTGAGACCATGCCGGATCCCGTGTTAATCAAAATGTTGGAGGTAGCGCCTTCGGAGGAGGGCGAAGGGGGGAACAGGGAAACTACCACATCTGTTAAGGAGGCTCTCAGTAAGGGGGGAATCAAGAATCCCTCCCTCCAGGGGGAGAAGAGGACCGCTTCCGAAAACCCGGAGGCCAAAGCCTCGAAGCGGGGAAAGAAATCTGCACCGGAAGGTCCTGTGCCGGGAGGAGTCCCAGCCGCAGAGTCTCTCCAAAGGAATTAGCCCTCCAGCGAGCCGTAAGTAGGACAAAGGGAAGTTTTGTAATAAGGGACATCCCTATTTTATTTCTAAGGATAACTGAAGTTTTTACCTTGTAGTTCGGATCTCAGCCCTTCTCAGCAAAGCTCATCCTCGGGGGACCTTCGTCTGGAGATGATGGAGAGCAAAACGCCTCCATTTGCCGCCCCGTCAGGAGGGTCTCCCCGAGTCCGGCGGGGCCGGGGAGTTCGGCACCCACTGGAGTACGGCCGGTGGAGCTGCAGGGTTTGCTCGAGAGGGCGTCTCTCTCAGAAGATCACCGCGCATTAATGAGTACGGTGATTGAAAGGATCTCATCCGCCGAGAGCGGGTTGCATGAGGCCGTCAGAAGTTTACTGACGGGGTTTGAGGTACGCAAAAAATGACATACCTTTTGACAGTTTTGCACATAGAGTGCGCCCTGTATAGATAGTAGCCCCTGAGACTCGGTATGTTGTCGAAAGCGACAGCGTGCCGAGGATCATAATCTCAGTTACAAAATGTCGCCTTTCCTATGCAGGTGGCGGAACGTTCGGTGGCCAGCCGGACTGATAGAGTTGCCGAGCTGAAGCGGCAACTCGACGTTGCGGATGCGGACATCGCGCTGGTCAATAAACGACTTGACGAGTCATAGGGTAGGTGGTTTCTCCGCGGTCACCTGGTAAGGGAGCTGATGCCCACTCCTTACAACATGTATGCTTGATGTAGATGGTGCCGCTGCTGTGGAAGACCTTCGGGCAGAGCTTGCTCGAGCCAAGGAGCAAGCCAGAAAAAGTGATGCGGCTGCCTCGAAGGCAGCGGAGGAGCTAAAAGCCGAAAAGGCTACTCACTACCGAAGTAGGGAGGAAATGGCCGTAATGGCCGTGAAATTAAAAGATGCTACCGACCACTATGAGGTTCTTGAAAGAGAACGCCAAGCGGAGCAGGAGGGCCTGAAGAAGGCCACCGCCGAAGCCAAGGATGCCCGTTCTGCAATGCGGGCTATGAAGGAGGAACTGCGTCAGGCCGGAGACATTGCGGCTGGAAAGCCCTTTCTGTTGCGTAGGAAGTTCACGGATCCGAAGTATGCTCAGTTGGGCCAGTTGTGGAGTGCGGAGGATCCTTATTTGGATTTGGCGGCGAGTGCGGCGGACGCAATTGTGCACTTCCGAAGTCAGAAGGATCATGAAATGGAAGAGCTTTTTTGGTCTCAATTCCATAGTCCGGAGCGTCCACTTCCGTTGACCGATCGGTTGGCTGAGTGGGCTGAGCTGAATTGATTGTCTGGACTTGCCATGACGGATGTGGTGGCTCATCTATGGTCGGAAAGGCCCAAGCCGAAGAGTTATTTTGACTTATTGCAGCAATTCCTTGGGGCGGTGCCGCATATCAAGGCGATGAAGCGGTCGGCATGCATAGAGGGTGCACGGATGGCTCTTTCCTGTGTTAAGACATACTGGGCGGGGATGAATGCCACCGATGTTGCGTCCCAGGGTTCGAACGAGAGCCGATTACCCGCCGAGCACTATTTTGAGGAAGTCCTGCCGGGCGCTCGTTTAATAGAGTCGCAGTGCTCAAAAAATGCCATGTTCAAATGACATGTATGATTTGTGAGATCATATTTATAATGTAACAGCTTTCTATACTTGTGCGTTCAAGTATTGAAATATCTCCTGTGCGGCCGTTAATGTATATGTATTTATAACCTGAAAGATGGCAGTCTTTGGCTTCAGCCCCCACGCACATGGTGTGGGGGTGTTTGCAAAAAAAGCGCATTTTCACACTTAATCCAACATCTTGGTCCTTTGAAGGAGGTGATAGCATAGCAAACTAGGCAACCGGACTATAATGCTTTATCACTTTCACTTAGCCATAGGAGCTCGATGGTGGGGCTACTATATAGCCCCTAGAGGCACCGCGCTCTCCGAACTCGGGGCGCGTGTGTGCCTGACCGGGAAGCGGTCCTTCGTCAAAGTGGAGGAATTCTAAACATTCCAGTAGTCGATCGAGTGGTTGACCAGTCTCTCGCTATATCATGACAGTCAGTTTTCGGCTTTCTCTACTGAGGTGCACGCCCGGCCGAACCGGGGCACAATCGCAGTAGTTCTCCTGGTGCCGCGTTAGCCGATGGAGCGGAACGTAAGGCAGCAAAACACAGGAGCCGGGCAAACCCAACATTTGACCAAAGACATGATTCGGAGCTGATGCATATAAGGCCTAACTCGAGACACCGAACACTCCCTAAGGTATTCAGACTTTATGATAACGGGCAGAACAATGCCCTAAGCCCCTAGTGTCCAGGTATAGGCGAGAACTTCTGACGCGGCCGATGCCAAAACGCCAGCCTCCTCCTCGGTTATGGTAGGAAACCGGGGGATGAGTATCAACAAGAGACAGTAATAAAGGTTTACACAGGGTCTTAATCTGAAAAGAATCCTTGCAACGGGTCCCTGCTGCACGTCTGCGCCTGTGTCTCCGTTGTGCTATATCCTGGACGGGTGTAGCACGTGGTTCATTTGTAAAAGAGAAGAACTTAGTTTGGAAAAAATATCGTGCAAAAAATGTATTGAAAACAGAGTATGATTTGGAAGATGGATAAAATTGAGCTTTATTGGCTCTCATTGTTTATACGTGCAGCCCCTTGTAAAGAGGTATGCGGCTGGGAAGCCCCTTGTTTATTTATGCCGGACTCGCCTAACCGTGTCCGAGGTCTAAATGACCTGTTTTTAGGGGCTTTGGATTAGTGTGTGGCTGTTAAGGCAGTCTCACATTTTCCGTGGTCAAGGAACACTCGGAGTTACCCTTTAATGAGATTATGCCGCGTGGACCAGGCATTTTGAGTGTAAGAGACGCGTAATGCGGTATTGCGTTAAGCGGGCGAAAGCTTCGCGTCCCAGTAGTGCTTGATGGCTACTTTTGAATGGGGCGATATGGAAGATTAGCTTTTCGCAACGGAAGTTGTCGGATGAACCGAACACAACCTTTAGTAGTACAGAGCCTGTACAATTGGCATAAAGGCCTGGCATCACTCCTTTGAAGGAAGTGTTGCTGTGGCAAATTTTTGTAGGGTCTATCCCCATTCTGCGGATGGTGTCATGGTATAGCAGGTTTATATCGCTTCCGCCATCCATTAGGACTTGTGTGAATTGTAGTCCGTCGATTATGGGATCTAATATCAAAGCAGTCCCTCCTGCGTTTCGAATACTTCTGGAGTAGTCCTGATGGTCGAAAGTAATTGGGTTTGACATCCAATTTCGGGGCTCCGCTTGGGTGGATCGTGCGGCGCGTGTTTTAGTAGTTGCCGCACTATTTATCACATGAAGTGAGTTCACTGTTTTGACTTCTAGTGGGAAAGTCTTCTGTTTTCCGGCCTGCTGCTTGTGGGATTCGTCATCATCTTCGCTTGGTGTGTCGAGCCCCTTGTCTTCGGCGTTAAGTCAGCCGGACTGCTTGAAGACCCAACAATCTCTGTGGGTATGGTTTGCAGGCTTCCCGGGGGTACTATGGATTTGACATATCCTATCCAAGATTTTGTTTAGGTTGGATAGCTCGTCACTGTTGTCCTTAAGGGGCAGTGTTTTGTTATTCGGCCGAGAGCTTTTGAATCCGGCGTTAACCGCCGTGCTATTTGGGCCGTTTTCCTTATTCCGGTGCTGATCTTTTCTGCGTCGTGATTTCCCATTTCCATCCCTGACCTCGGATGTACTCGGGTCGCTGGTGATGCATCTTGCTAGCCAGCTATCTTCCCCCGCGCAAAAGCGGGTCATGAGGCTTGTTAGCGCGGCCATTGTTCTTGGTTTTTCCTGGCCGAGGTGTCTGGCGAGCCATTCGTCTCGGACGTTATGTTTAAAGGCTGCTAAGGCTTCGGCGTCTGGACAGTCGACTATTTGGTTCTTTTTGGTGAGGAACCTATTCCAGAATTTGCGTGCTGACTCCCCGGGCTATTGAGTTATGTGACTTAAATCGTCTGCATCCGGATGGCGGACATAAGTTCCCTGAAAATTTGCTCGAAATGCATCCTCAAGCTCTTCCCAACTTCTGATGGTATTTTCTGGGAGGCTTTTGAGTCAATGCCGAGCTGGCCCTTTGAGCTTGAGGGGTAGGTATTTTATGGCGTGGAGATCATCTCCTCTAGCCATATGTATGTGTAGGATATAATCCTCAATCCAGACTCCGGGGTCTGTTGTTCCGTCATATGCCTCTATGTTTACGGGCTTGAATCCCGCTGGAAATTCATGATCCAGTACCTCATCGGTGAAACATAATGGGTGTCCGGTGCCCCTGTATTTAGGTGTGCCATTATCTTCGAACACTCGGCGGGTTGTGTTGCTTCCTGGAGCCTTATTTTTTGGCCCATAGATGGACCTGACCGGGCCATCCTTTTTGCGAGGATCCTTATGTGGATCGTGTGCCGGATTGTGTGCGGCGCCGCTTGCCGCTCTTAGCCTGTTATCTGGTCGTCTATCCGGCCAGGCAGCCTCTTTCTTTTTTGACTGTGGGGGCTCTACGGCCTCCTCGTCAAATTCGGGCAACAGCTTGCGCTTCGGGTAGCTCTTTGCTTGGTGACTATCGCCGTATTTATCTGCGGTCTTGAGTACTTTGCTCCATCTCATTCTGAGTACGTCTTCCGCCGTTTTGAGCTTCCTCTTTTGCCTCTTCAAACTTCTTGCAGTGGCGACGAGCCTTCTGTGAAGGTTCTTATGCTCCGGTGATGTGTCCGGCGTGAGATCGTCTGGACTATTGTTTTCGCCGGGAATGGGTTGCTCGTCCACTGGTTCGCCCTGCTCTATGGCTGGGTTAGTATGGGTGCCGTTGTTATCGAGGCGGGACTTCGGGCGGCGCTTGCATCGCCGTTTTTGTTGTTTTTCGGGGGAATTATCCTTCGCCGCCTCCCGTTGTTCCTCGTTATCGCTTCCTTTTGGTGTATCCACCATGTATACGTCGTGAGTTGAGGTGGCTTTCCAGTGCCCAGTAGGCGCTGGTTCTTGGTCGTCTCCGGCATCATCGTCCATACCGTCGATGTCTTCGGAGTCGAAGTCTAGCATGTCGGTTAAATTGTCAATAGTGGCTACTAAGTGGGTGGTGGGTGGGCCTTGAATTTTTTCGTCGTCCGCATCCCGACCGTCTTGACCGCAGTCCGGCCAGGGCTCTCCTGATAACGAGAGATACTTTAGCAAACTCAGGATGTTGCCGAAAGGTGAGTGTTGAAAGATGTCCGCAGCGGTGAACTCCATGATCGGCGCCCAATCGGATTCGATTGGAGGGGGCGTAGGAGGTTCGGAGTCCGGCAAGGAGTCCGGCGCCTCGGAGTCACGAGCTTCACAAGGGACAAGGTCAGTATTCGGCTCTATCGCTGTAGAGGTTGCAGCCCCTGAGGCGGTGTCTAACCACCCGTCCTCGATTGCACAGCCGGCTCCGAATCGAGGGTCGGAGCGGACTCGTGTGCGGCCTCCAGGGCACTGTCCGGCAGCAGAGCTAAATCATGCCCCTCGTGACAGTGCGGCAGGCTCGGCTGTGGCTCGAATCCATCGAAGATCAAGTCTCCGCGGATGTCAGCCGTGAAGTTCAGACTTCCAAATCTGACCTGCCGGCAAGGGGCGTAGCTTTCGATCTACTCCAGATGGCCAAACGAATTAGCCCGCAGTGCAAAGCCGCCGAATACGAAGATCTGTCCGGGGAGAAAAGTCTCACCCTAGACCGCGTCGTTGTTGATGATCGAAGGAGCCATCGAGCCTATCGGTGACGACACAGAGGAACTCTCAATGAAAGCACCAATGTCGGTGTCAAAACCGGCGGATCTCAGGTAGGGGGTCCCGAACTGTGCGTCTAGGCGGATGGTAACAGGAGACAAGGGACACGATGTTTTACCCAGGTTCGGGCCCTCTTGATGGAGGTAAAACCCTACGTCCTGCTTGATTAATATTGATGATGTGGGTATTACAAGAGTAGATCTACCACGAGATCAAGGAGGCTAAACCCTAGAAGCTAGCCTATGGTATGATTGTTGTTATGTCCTATGTACTAAAACCATCCGGTTTATATAGACACCGGAGAGGGCTAGGGTTACATAGAGTTGGTTACAATGGTAGGAGATCTACATATCCGTATCGCCAAGCTTTCCTTCCACGCCAAGGAAAGTCCCATCCGGACACGGGACGAAGTCTTCAATCTTGTATCTTCATAGTCTTGGAGTCCGGCCAATGATGATAGTTCGGCTATGCGGACACCCCCTAGTCCAGGACTCCCTCAGCTAGGGTTTACATGGAGTCGGTTACAAGAAAGGAAACACAATATCCGGATCGCCAAGCTTGCCTTCCACGCAAAGGAGAGTCCCATCCGGACACGGGCCGAAGTCTTGAGTCTTGTATCTTCACGCTTCAATAGTCCGGACGTTGTACATAGTCCGGATGTCCGGATACCCCCTAATCCAGGACTCCCTCAGTAGCCCCTGAACCAGGCTTCAATGACGATGAGTCCGGCGTGCAGTATTGTCTTCGACATTACAAGGCGGGTTCCTTCTCCGAATACTCCAAAGTAATTATCGAACACTTGAATCGTGTCCGGATCCACAAAATGGTCTTCACATGCCACTGTAGAGAGAATGATATTTCACAAATGCAATCTGCTGACAACTTTTTCTGATCACGTGACATGTTATTATGGTCGGGTCATTATTCGAGCCGTTTTCCTGCAACCAGCCACAACGCACATTGCGAGGTGGTTTCCTTGACACGTCCTATCAAAGCAGAGATCATGTCCTCCTATTACGGGATTCTCATCAACACAGGTATGGGTAATCCAACCGTGCTGCTAATCGCGGTGAGCGGGAGGCAGACGGGTTTCACCAAGCAAGTGGGGAGGCGCAAAAAGCATTTACCACCCCTATAAAGAGGTTAGGTTCGTTTCTCTTTTACCCACGCCTTCTCCTTCCATCAGCCCATTCCCCTCTGTTCGAGCCCTAACGCCCAAGCACTCTTCTTCTCCATCGAAGAGAGGTTTTCCAAAGATGTCCGGATCCGGAGAAGGAGGCAAATGGATGGCCTCGACCGTCCAGGAAAAGGACATCAAGAAACTCCGGGGAGACGGGTATCTGGCCCAGAAGATTGGCCACCGTCTCCCACCTGCGGGACAGGTCATCCCCACTCCGGAATCTCATGAGAGAGTCATGTTCCTTCCCCATTTAGTCCGTGGGCTCTGGTTTCCCCTTCACCCATTTGTTCGGGGAGTCATGTATTACTACGGGATCGATTTTCATGATCTTTCCCCCAAATCCTTCCTCAATATCTCGACGTTCATCGTCGTGTGCGAGGCTTTTCTCCGGATCCCACCTCATTTCGGCCTGTGGCTGAAGATTTTCAATGTGAAACCCAAGGTGGTGAGTGGCGAACACGCCGAGTGCGGCGGTGCCATGGTAAGCAAGATGCCCAAGGCCGCTTGGCCGAAGGGCGCTTTCAACGACTCCGTCAAGGAGTGGCAGCAGCAGTGGTTCTATATCACTGAACCACGCGGCAAAAAGTGGGCGGCAGCTCCAGAGTTCAGATCCGGAGCTCCATTGCGGCTCACGTCCTGGCCCAAGAAGGGCCCGAACTGGTCCTCGCCCGATGAGCTGTCACTGCTCCAGACGCGCGTCCAGAGTGTGGTTGACAGGGACGTCAAACTCAACGACGTAGTCCAGGTGATGCTAGTTCGCCTGGTTCTCCCTTGTCAGCGCCGAGCTTGTGCTCTGTGGGAGTTCGACCCAACCGAGCACCAAACCCTTCAGGAGCTTTATGATTCCTCCCACAAGGATATCTGGAAGGTGCTCTTCAAGTCTGGCAAATCGTGGCCGGGCCCCGCCAAGGACCGTGGGTATTAATTATCCCATCCTGCAAGCTTGGTAAGTTACAACCACACTCTGTTTATTCATGCTTCAGCTGGCATGTCATGAGGGAGACATCCTAATCGTGTTTCATTGTGACCTCAGGGATGGATAAAGAAAGTGGAGCGGATACATTGTCCGGCCCCGCTGCCGGAGGAACCGGCCGGACCCCTTCTATCGAAGATGCTGGTCTCCGCGCCTTACGAGGCACCAAAGAAGGAGGCTTCCAAGAAGGTCAAGAAGACCCGGAGTGGCCTCCGTCGCCGCAAGGCTTCGAACGCAAAATCCGGAGACTCAAGCGACGCTCCTTCTTCAGAGGATGAAGAGGAGGAAGCAGAGGAAGACGAGCCTCACTCTGGAGGTGGGAGGAAGCGTGCAGCTTCCCCGTCCCTGGAGGCCGAATCGCCCAAGAGGGGGAAAGGTTCCCTCCTAGAGACATCCACCACGGCTGCCGAAAGCAGCCCGGAGTGGGATCCCAGGGCCCAGCCCCTGGGGAAGTCGTAAGTATACAGAATCCGAACTCACGTATGCGTCCGGGATCGTTTTCGGGTTTACCGGCTTTAACTGTCGCCGCATTTTGCATAGCCTGGCGAGGTCTCGTGCCGGACAGTCCTCATCGGAGGATTCACTGGGCTCAGATGCCATGGCAAGCGAGACGCCTCCGCAGGCCCCTTCCCCAAAGTCCAGGCGCGACACCGAGGTGTCATCCTGACAGGACTCGGACCAGGGAGGACATATCCCCGTTGCCAGACATACGGGGGCGGATAAGGCCCCTGGGACCTCTAAGGTTCCAGAGTCGAGTGGGCAGCCACCTTCGATGGTGGGAGGCCTGCCTACCCCGCCAGCATCCTCTATTCGAGCAGAGCTGCCCGGTGGTCTATCGATAGCGTTGAAGAACGCACTATCGTCGATGAGCACCGCACTCTCATGGGCGCGGTGGTTGAGAAGATTCAGTCCGCCGAAAGTGGGCTGAACGAGTCCTGCTTTGGCCTTATAAAGGCCTTTGAGGTATGTTTCCTAAGGAACCTTTGAGGAATTGTCATAATAGGAGTAGTAACCCCTGATACTCTGTTCGGCGGAGAAGACGGAGTTGGGCAGGGGATCAAATCAACTGCCTTCGCAAGAGTTTATGTGAATGACGTATACCCTTTTATGTGAAAACAGGCTTCTACCGAGAGGATGGCCGCTTATAATGCGGAAGTGTCCGAACTGAAGCATAGCCTTGCACGGGCCGAGGAAGAACTCGGCCGTGTGAAGAAGCAACTGGAAGACAAGCAAGGTATGTTGGAAACATTGGTCGTGAAGTTGGCACGAACGAATAGTTGTGCATTATGATAAATATTTGTATTGTATGCTCTAGGAGCGGGTGCCGAATACGAGGCATTAAAGAAAGCTTTGGCTGATGCCAATAAGAAGGCTGAGGCCGAACAGGTGCTTTGTGAAAAACACGAGGCCAGGGTCATCGCAGCTGAGCGAGAGCTCCAGGAAGCTGTGAAGAAAAGCGAGGGCTTGGAGCAGAGTCTAATAGGGAAAGAATCCGAACTCGCCCAAGCTCTCGAGGCTGCAGAAGGTGCTCGAGAAGAAGCCCGAGGTGTTGTGCGGGACATTTAGGAGGCTCAAAAAGTTGCGACTGGTAAGGCCTTCTGTATTCTTAGTTCTTTGTATAAGATAATGGGAAGAATCCTAAGCGGCAAGCTGAATTCTTATTCTTCCAGGGGCTTTTGCGGATCTTCCTCGCAGCATATCAGATGCCGCCCAATTCTACCGCACCGAGGAGAAGAAGTCTGCGGAGAGGGATTTTTGGTCGCAGTATTTGGCTGAACTATCCGGTGTCATTTATCGATCAGCTGAAACAGCTGGTCGAACTGCACCAGGCGGCCGAACTAGCCATGAAGGACTTAGTTGTCCGGCTGTGGCTTGCGAAGCCGATTCCAAGCAGTTACTTCGGACTCGTCAAGCGGATTGTGGGCGCCTGTCCTTGGCTTGATGCTGTCAAGCAATCAGTCTGCATAGAAGGCGCGCGCATGGCGTTTGCCCGTGCAAAAGTGCATTGGGGGAAGCTTGACGCGGAGAAGCTGATGACTGAAGGGCCGCCGGAGGGTATGCAGCACCGCAAGCCCGAGCTTTACTATGAAAGTGTACTGAAAGGGGCCCACCTTGCGGCGGACAAGTGTGCCAAAGGCATTATATTTCCCTGAGGGCCTTCATGCCGCTTTTTGTAATGTGGGATAATGGCAATTTTATTATATATTGCATGTTTTGCTTGAACATATGTTCTTGCTGTGCGACTGTTTATTGTATGTACATCCTGAGAGTTGGCCAGTTGTCGGCTTCTGTCCCCACGCAGAAAGGAATACGGGGATGTTCGGGGTATATCTGAACGCTCTTTATCCCATAGTTGGGTCGTTTAAAGGAGGTGTTTCTCACCACGAACCAGGCAATCAGACTATACGGCTTTATTACTCCCACTTAGCCATAGGAATTCGAGCATGGTCGGTGCAGCCCCTAGTATTCGGAAGGCCGAACTAGGGGCTCTATTGGCGCCTGATCGGAGGACTGATCCATCGCACTCTGCATTTATGATGGCGTTGTGCGGAATAAATCTTTAAGGATTTTATAACCTCTCGAACAGCTGACCAGCTCTCGCTTTATCATGACAGTCGGTTTTCGGCTTTCTCTACTGAGGTGCTCGTCCAACAGAACCGGGACACAATCGCAGTAGTTCTCCTAGCGCTACCTTAGCTGACGGAACGGAACATAAGGTACCAAAACATGGGAGCCGGGCAAACCCAACCAATGACCCAAGACATGATTCGGAGCTGATGCATATAGTGCTATAAGTTTGGGGTGCCGAGCGACCGAAAAGGTGGTCAGACTTGATTGTTGTATTGTGTAGCCCCTGGTATAACCGGGCATAATATGAAGCGTGGCTGCCGTATTTCGCAAAGAGGCATCGGCGATGCACACCGGCTGATAAGTGTATCCATTTTAGTAGATATGTGTATGCATATGGGTACGATGTATGAGAGGGGGTGTTTTTGGCGGAACCTGTGATGGCCGGACTGGCTGGGGTTGTGAGTGGATCAAAGGTGAATCCGAACTGCTTTCTACCTGCATATTCCCGCCATTGAGTGTTCGGGCTGATTCCGCGCCGTCCATCCTGTTCTGCGTCAAAGTTAGTTTGTAAAGGAAAATGCTATGAGGCAGCTGAGCGTTCTCTTGTGGTTGGTCTAAGGGTTCCTGATCGGACCCTGGTGAACCCAGCCATTATACCGTGAAATAGCGCAGACTCCTCAGTTGGTGTCTGGATAGTTGGCGTCATATCAAAATTTTGATAGGCATGCACAACTCGCTACTCCGACAGCTGTGTGGTTTCCGCTTCTAAGTGCGTAGTCCGGCCTTGCCTATGGGTGTGATTATATCACAAGGCGTTGGCCTGATGGTTTGCCACGTGGAATCTAGCCAACGTGGTTCTTCCCATTGTCACACGGTTAATGACCGCACGAGGGGAGGTTGCCGAAGAATTAATCTTTGGCATGGCCTTTTTTGTTGATCCGAGGACAACCGTTAGAATGGTGGGCCAATAGACTTGGCCTTTACACCTGGCATCTTTTGAAAAGATGTTTATTTTTGGTTTCATACCAGCGAGGGCTTTATGTATTATGGAGCCCCCGGACTACTAGGTCTAGGGGTACGGCAATTAAATTGCTGTGCTTGGTGTGATCGGGGGCAATCCGTCGTACTTTTATACTCTGGGGGTCTCTTTGACTAGACGCCTCCCATCATTGTTTCCGGCATACGACTAGCCACTTTGTTTGGAGGATCCGGCATTCTCTATTGGTATGCTTCGCCGTCCTTCTAGGAGTACCATGAATTTCACATGGTTGATCGAGTATGTGGCTCGAGCCGACTAGGCTTGAGCTACTCCTTGTCCGTTGACCGGACCGGGAGTTGATCGACTTGGCACTAGTTTCCTTTACTTGCCGTTTATGACCATTGCGCCGAGACCTGAGGGTGCCTCTTCATGTATCCTTTTTGCTGTCTTGGGCCATGATGATGTGTGGACGTCGGGGTTTGTGCCTTGGGTTCTCCTGCTTAGGCTGAGGTAGCCGATTGTGTGGTTCATGGCTTTTGCTGGGGCTTTCGATTCTGTAGTTTTCGGTGGCCAGTACCTTGGCCCACCTATCCGTTAGCAAGTCTTGGTTAGCTTTAAGCTGCTCTTGCTTCCTTTACAGGCTCCTTGTCGAGGCCATGAGCCGTCGCTTGAAGCGAACTTGTTCCACTGGATCTTCTGGTACGCCGAATTCGTCATTGCCGAGGCTTACCTCGTCGTCGGAGGGGGGTGTATGGTTGTCCCTCTCCAAGTATCCCATCGTGACCGGTCTGGCCTGCTTGAAGATAGGCCGATCATGGCTGTATTCCTCTTTGGCGCCATCTGGATTGCTTTTGTCTCCGGGGCCGGTGTTGCTTTGGCGGGGCTTGGGTTGGCGCCGAAAGCGCCCATGCTTTGCTTTTACTCCGGAGGGGCTATCCTCCGTTGCCTCATCGCCATTGGTTTTCTTCGGAATGCCCACCATATATATATCGTATGAGGAGGTGGCCATCCACCGCCCTGTGAGCGGTGGCTCCTGTGATTCTCCTGCATCGTCGTCCATACCGTCGATGTCTTTGGAGTCGAAGTCAAGCACGTCGGTTAAATCATCGACCGTGGCAATGAAGTGGGCGGTGGGTGGGCGAAGAATTCCTTTGTCGCCTTCTTTCCACTCAAGCCGGACATAGTTTGGCCCAGAGCCCCCCGACAAAGAGAGAGACTTTAGTGAATTCAGCATGTCGCCAAAGGGCGAGTGCTGAAAGATGTCCGCAACGGTAAACGCCATTACCGGAGCCCAGTCTGGCTCGGCTAGCTCAAGGGTCTGCGGACCGGAACCAACAACCGGATGAGAGTCCGGGGGTCCGGAGTCACAGGCTTCCTCAGAAGTGAGGCCTGTGTTCGGCTCCATAGCCGATGAGGGTACGGCCTGCGGGGCGGGGTCCAGCCCTCCGTCCTTGGGCAACGCAACCTGCCCCGAATTTAGATCCGAGGCTTCTGCCGGGGTGATATCCCGAGCATCGTCTGACAGCAGGTCTAAGCCGTGCTCATCGTGACTGTTCGGTGCTCCTGGCGCAGGCCCAAATCCGCCGAAGATCAAGTCACCGCAAATATCCACCGTGTAGTTCAAGTTTCCGAACCTGACCTGGTGGCCGGGGGCATAGCTGTCGATCTGCTCCAGATGGCCAAGCGAATTGGCCCGCTGCTTGAAGCCGCCGAACACGAAGATCTGTCCGGGGAGAAAAGTCTCACCCTGGACCATGTTGTTGATGATTGAAGGTGCCATCAAGCTCTATAGCGATGACACAGAGGAACTCTCAATGAAAGCACCAATGTCGGTGTCAAAACCGGCAGATCTTGGGTAGGGGGTCCCGATCTGTGCGTCAAGGCTGATGGTAACAGGAAGCAAGGGACACAGATGTTTACCCAGGTTCGGGCCCTCTCGATGGAGGTAAAACCCTACTTCCTACTTGATTAATATTGATGATATGGGTAGTACAAGAGTAGATCTACCACGAGATCGTAGAGACTAAACCCTAAGAGCTAGCCTATGATGGTATGATTGTAATTGTGATCGGCCTTCTAAGGACCAACCTCTCCGGTTTATATAGACACTTGAGAGGGCTAGGGTTTACATGGAGTCGGTTACAAGAAAGGAAACACAATATCTGGATCGCCAAGCTTGCCTTCCACGCAAAGGAGAGTCCCATCCGGACACGGGCCGAAGTCTTCAGTCTTGTATCTTCGCGCTTCAATAGTCCGGACGTTGTACACAGTCCGGCTGTCCGGATACCCCCTAATCCAAGACTCCCGCACCCCCCTCCAAGTGTGAAAATATCCCACCTAGGATTTGACCCTACAACATCTTGGTATCATGAGAACGGTTTATTCACATCTTGGAGTCCCATCCCCCCATTTGCTAGCTTGATTTTGTTGTTTTTTGTCCAAATTCGAAAATCCCCACAGAAATAGCCCCAAAAAATTTTCTTGCAATTTGTTGGATCTTGTGAGATTTGGTTGTTTTGGTCCATGGATTTAATTTTTGGCAAGTGGATCTAGCCCCTCCCCAACAATCCCCACCCTTCCCACCACGAAATCCTCCAAATTTTGCCAATTTCCAAAATTTTCCGCCCAAATCGGCCACCACCGGGTGCCCGCACCTCGAACCCCCGGGCACCCGCACCTCACACCCCCGGGCGCCCGCACCCCCCCAAATCAGCCCACTACCAACACCATTTTGGCCATAACTTCCACCTCCCAAGTCCGTTTTTCGTGTTCTTTAGCTCATTTAGAAGCTCTTGACATCCCCCATCCACTCATCCCACTACCACCACCATTATCCCCATCCAAAAAATCATCACAAAAACACCCACCTTCCGCACTTGACCGATTTTGTGTTGCCATTTCCGTTTCCTAAGGTGTTTCGGCTACTTAGGAGCGTGTGACATCGTCATCACCATCATCGACTCGGAGCCATCTTCACCGCTAACAGTGAGAAAAGATGGTAACCTCGATGACACTTACTTCTAACCTTGCTTTTTGCATTGATAGCCCGAGCCACTTTGCGTTGCTTACCCATTGAGACTAGCAAGTTGAGAATTGCCGGGCCACGCTATTGTGCACCGTAGTGATCGTGTTATCATCCTTGTGCCATAAGTCTCTCCCATGCATATCATATATACTTGTCTCATATCATACGCGGCTTGAGCATCAAGCATAGAGAAAAAAGAAGAAGAAAAGCTTTTAAGCAAAAGTGAAGCAACAAAGAGCTTGTAAGCAATAGAGTTGAGCCATTTGCATAGTTATATCATCTTGGTCATCGCATATATAGCATAGTTGGGATTGAAGACGGCACAATTCTCTCATAGGTAGGTGCACAAGCGTATCTTGCCTATTTGAGCAATCGAGCTAGTGTCTCTCGAGCATTCGCGCAACAAGAGCATTTTCCGTGGTTGCACATTTTGAGCTCACTCCTTGGTTGTGCGGATCCCATCTATCTTCCGTGCGTGTGTACCTAGTGATACCTTTGGGTTTGATCTATTTTCTTTACTTGCATTTTTGTGAACCTTCTCAACCTTATCGATATCTTGACTAACATTTGCTTGAAATATTTGCCACCATCCTAACCGAACTGTAGGTGTGAGAAATGAACCCGGTTCCAATTCTCCTATTGTGGCATTACATTGAGTGACACTTGTTACATCCTCAATCCTCAAAGAAGGTAACTTTGGTATTGTTCTCTCATTTTCCTACTCACCCCACTTGGTTATGATGGATAGGCCAAACTCGTCGTCGAACCCACTTTTCGAGGAGCAAGGTGATGATTCTGGCTTCGTCTCCAAGAACCACTTCTTCATCGCGCAACGAGCGCTTCATCAAGAAAATGTTGCATTGGGTGAACGTTGGAGCAACTCGCCTCCGACCTTCATCAAAACATCAACGATAAATTCAACACATAAATGGAAGAGCTCCACAACATGATCGTGCGACGCCCGTCTTCCTCATCCGCTTCTTCAAGACGGCGCCACTCAAGTCACCGTACAAGTCGGCAATCTTCGGACTACTCCTCTTATGATGCAAGTCCGCCTCGAGCTCGCCTTCCTCGACGTGATCATCTGCAATATCACCAAGCTCAAGAAAATCCATTCCATGGCAATGGCTTACAAGACGGAGTTCGAGCACGTGAACGGATGCGACACCAAGTCCCTCGAGGAGCAATGGAGCAAGAGCAAATACCTCCACAAGTACCACATCAAGTCCCTCAAGACGGTGATGCACTTCGACAAGCACAAGAGCGTCGTGAAGCACAAGCCCTCGAACATGAAGCTCAAGCACTTGAAGCACAACAAGCTCTACGCGAGGCCAGTAGAGCCGTTGAAGACCGCAACTGCCAAGTGCGCGAACAAGAGGAAGCTCTTCGTCGCGAGATACAAGAAGAAGCAGCCCGACACGAAGAGCAACAAGAACGGTGCAATCAAGCGCACATTCCTTGCCCTCCTCCAAGACAAGAGCGACACCAAGGGGAACAAGTGCTCCAAGACCCTCCTCCACGCCAAGAGCGACATCACGAGGAATGAGCATTTGAGGACTTTCCAAGGCAAGAGCGATATCAAAACCGCTATCAAGATGAAGAACTCCGCTATGGCAAGCTCAAGTTCACCATGCCAAAGTTCTCCGGAAGCAATGATCTCGAAGAATACATCTCTTGGGCATTGAAGGTGGACAAGATTTTTTGCCTCCACAACTACGATGAAGAAAATAAGATCGCCATGGCCTCCCTCGAGTTCCAAGACCACGTCCTCATTTGGTGGGAACAAGTGATCGAGCGACGACATACAAGAGGCGAACCACCAATCACAACTTGGGAAGCAATGAAGGAAGTCATGAGAGCCCGCTTTGTGCCTACTCACTACACTCTAGATCTTTTCAAGAAGTTGCAACTCCTCAAGCAAGGCACAAAGACAGTGGAAGAATACTACCAAGAAATGGAGATTGCCATGATACGAGCCAATGCCAAGGAAGATGACGAGAAAACAATGGCACGCTTCTTGAACGGCCTCAACCACCCAATCAAGCGGATCGCCGACTTCAAACCATACTCCAACCTTCTTGAGCTAGTTCATCAAGCAACCAAGACCGAGCGACAAGTGCAAGATGACTTCAAATACGCCAAGTACTCGTCCAAGACCTACGGCTCCTACTCTCAAGCTCCCACGACTTCGGCACCTCCTACATCAACTCGAGCATCACCAAGTACCAGTGACAAGTCAAGTTCCAAGCAAGTGGCACCTTCCTTGACTCGTCCTCCGGCAAGCACCTACAAACCCAAGACTCCTTCATCTTCGGCGCCTCCCGATGATCCCATCAAGACAAGTTTACTCAAGTGCTTCACATGTGACAGCCGAGGACACAAGTACTTCCAATGCACCAACAAGCGAACAATGATCTTCAATGATGACGGCACATACGACTCGATGAGTGAAGAAGAAATGGAAGCCATTGATCACGTGGCCATGCACCGGCGCGTGAACGAAGATGAAGATGATCAAGTCTTTTGTGAAAATGATTCAAGTCCCTCTCTCTTGGTCTCCAAGGTCTTGACGCTCCAACACCACCAAGACGAAGACCAACGGTGCCACATCTTCCACACCAAGGCCGACATCAATGGAAGGTCCGTTAAGGTCATCATCGACGGAGGTAGTTGCCACAATTTGGCAAGTGAATAACTATGCTCCAAGCTTCAATTGGTCAAGAAGAAGCATCCGCACCCTTACAAGTTTCAATGGCTAAGTGACTCCGGCACTATCCGAGTTGAGCATACGGTCCAAGTCTCCTTCAAAATTGGTGCATATGAGGACACTTTGGAGTGTGATGTGGTCCCAATGACCGTTTGCCACCTCCTTCTTGGTCGACCATGGCAATTCCACCGTGGTGTCATCCACAATGGGCATACCAATCACTATAGCTTCAAGATGAAAGGGAAGGAGTATGTGCTACGACCTATGTATCCTAGTCAAGTGATAGCCGACAAGCAAGCCACCCATCATGAACAAAAGAGTGAGAAAGTGATCCACCCAAAAGTGAGTGAGAGCCACAAGCCAAACTTGAGCGCCTCTTCGCCTAGAGAGAAAAACCTCATACTATTTGCCACAAAAAGTGAGATGAGAGAAGTGTGTGAGAACCCATCAAGTGTGATGCACTTTGTCCTTGTGTGCAAGGATGGAGAACCAAAAACTAACACCTCTCACGAGCTACCTTTGGTGTTTCAATCTCTTTTGCAGGAATTTCAAGATGTTTTCCCCGATGAGCTACCTCCGGGTCTCCCTCCTCTTCGAGGCATTGAGCATCGAATCGACCTCATCCCCGGAGCTCCACTTCCAAACAAAGCTCCATACCGTGTCAACCCAGAAGAAACTAAGGAGATTCAACGACAAGTACAACAACTCATCGACAACGGTCTTGTAGGTGAAATCTTAAGCCCTTGTGCCGTTCCCGTTATACTTGTGCCTAAGCATGATGAAAGTTTCCGCATGTGTTCCGATTGTAGACCTATAAATGCTATTACCGTTCGCTATAGGCATCCCATTCCTCGCTTAGATGATATGCTTGATGAACTTAGTGGAGCCAACTTTTTCTCAAAAATTGATCTTAAAAGTGGCTATTATCAAATCCGCATACAAGAGGGTGTTGAATGGAAAACTGCTTTCAAAACCAAATTTGGCTTATATGAGTGGTTGTTATGCCTATGGGTTTATCGGAGGCTCTCGGTACTTTCGTGCATCTTATGCAATTTGTGCTTCGACCTTACATTGGAGTCTTTGTTGTGGTTTACTTTGATGACATTCTTGTGTTTAGCAAAACCATGAAAGAGCATATTAATCATGTTAGGGCCGTTTTGCAAACCCTTTGAAGGGAACGTCTTTATGCCAACATGAAAAAGTGCACGTTTGGTGTTGACAAGCTAGTTTTCTTGGGTTTTGTTGTCTCTTCCAAGGGTGTCCACATTGATGAGTTTAAAATTGAAGCAATTAAAACTTGGCCCCAACCCACCAATTTGCAACAAGTGCATAGTTTTCTTGGTCTTGCGGGTTTTTATCATCGCTTTGTGAAATACTTTAGCACTATTGCCGCTCCTTTGCATGCTCTGAGTAAGAAGAATGCTCCTTTTGTTTGGGGACCTTTGCAATCAACCGCTTTTGATGAGCTCAAATCTTTGCTTACTCATGCACCGATTCTTGCTTTGCCCGACTTTGAGAAAACTTTTGAGGTTCATTGTGATGCTAGTGGTACCGGAATTGGCGGAGTTTTGATGCAAGAAAAATGAGCAATTGCATACTTTAGTGAAAGCTCTCCGGTGCTTAACTTAACTATCCCATATATGACAAAGAATTGTATGCTTTAGTGCGTGTGCTACATGTTTGGGAACATTATCTTAGACCTCATGAGTTTGTCATACATACCGATCATGAAACGCTTAAGTACCTAAAAGGTCAAACTAAGTTGAACAAGCGTCATGCCAAATGGAGTGAATTTATTGAATCTTTCCCCTATGTGATCAAGTACATTGAGGGTAAGGAAATGTAGTTGCGGATGCACTTTCATGCATATGCACGCTTGTCACTAAACTTGAGTTGAATGTTATTGGCTTTGAGCACATAAAAGACTTGTATGCTAATGATCCATCTTTTGCTACTCATTATGCTAAATGTTTGACGCATACATCTTGGGAACAATATTACATCAAGGATGGTTATCTTATGAGAGCAAACAAACTATGCATTCCCGAGTCTTCTCTTCGTTTGCTCCTTTTGCAAGAGGCTCATGGAGGCGGACTCATGGGACACTTTGGATGCGACAAGACTTTCGCCATGCTCTCCAAGAACTATTATTGGCCCAAGATGTTTCGTGATGTCGCCCGCTTCACCAACCGGTGCTCTACATGTTGCAAAGCTAAGTCACACTCTCAATCCCATGGTTTACATATGCCTTTACCTATTCCACATCAACCTTGGGAAGACATTAGCATGCATTTTGTGCTTGGATTACCTAGGACTCAAAATGGCAAGGACTCCGTTTTTGTTGTTGTGGACCAATTTTCTAAAATGGCTCATTTTATCCCATGCAATAAGATAGACGACGCTTCACATGTTGCCAATCTCTTTTGTAAGGAAATCTTGAGGTTGCACGGTGTTCCAAAGTCAATTTTGTCGGATTGAGACGTCAAGTTCTTAAGATACTTTTGGAAGACGCTATGCGCCAAGCTCGGGATCAAGCTACTATTCTCCACGGTATACCATCCTCAAACCGATGGCCAAACGGAAGTCACCAATCAGACGCTTGCAACTCTACTACGCATGTTGATCAAGAAGAACATCAAGGAGTGGGAAGAGTGCCTACCCATCACCGAGTACGCCTACAACCATGCAAGACATTCTACAATCGGCAAGTCCCCCTTCGAGGTCGTCTACGGTTTCAACCCTTTGTCGCCTTTGGACATCCTCCCTCTACCGCTTCAAGAACGAGCCAACATGGACACAAGTGCAAGGGCCGCCTACCTCAAGAAGATGCATGAAGAAACACGTTCCACGATCGAGCGCCATGTACAACGCCTCGCTTCCAAGCTCAACCTCAACAAGTCTCCTATGGTGTTCCAACCGGGTGATCAAGTATGGATACATCTCCGCAAAGACCGCTTCCCCAAGGAACACAAGTCAAAGCTACTCCCTAGAGCTGACGGACCATTCAAGGTGCTTGCACGCTACAACGACAATGCCTACAAAGTTGACATCCCACGCGACAAGTACAACGTTAGTGACATCTTCAACGTCAAAGACTTGGCCAAGTACCATGGTGATGAAGAGCACGATCCGTGGACGGATCTCTCCCAATGGGGGGGGGGAGATGATACGGAGCATCCCTCGACTACCCGCACTGACACTCCATCACCATCGCAAGCACCAAGTGGACCAATGACACAAGCACGTGCAAGCGCCATCGAGAACGAGGTTGACTCTCTCCTCTTTGAGTTTCGGTCGGATTCGCATGAGAATTGGGTTCTAACTCATAGAGATTTGTTATGCATTCTAGGGTACCAAGAAGATGATCGTGAGAAGGAGAAGGTGGAGCTGCGAGCAACCATGGAGCAAAAGAATGAAGGAGAGGCCAAGGAGAAGGAAGGGAAGAAGCTCCTGGACACCCTGGGTGCCCGGACGGAAGGACCCCGGGTGCCCGGACTCGAAGACAAGGGGAGGGCCAAACCCCCCTGGACACCCCGGGTGCCCGGCCACCTCAGCCCCGGGTGCCCGGCCTCTGCCCAGGAAGCGCCCCAGCTGGCCCTGGGTGCCCGGCCCCAAAGCCCCGGGTGCCCGGCCCTCCACTTGGCCGCGCCCAGCCGTCCCCAGGTGCCCGGGCCACACCGCCAAGCCGCCCTCTGCCACCCCGGGTGCCCGGTCCTCCATCCTCCAGTGCCCCTGACCGGTTCGGGTGCCCGGACCCTTCCACCGTGGCTACACATTTTAGGGACATTTTAGTCCTTTGTTCCCCCTTTCCCTAAGTTTCGTCCCTAGCCTTTATATACTCATCTCCTAGACCATTTGGAAGGTTAGCAAAGTATTAGATTAAACATTGTGAGCTTTGCTCCTTGTATCCCCTCCTCTTTGGAGATCAAGCCCCCACCTAGGGAAGAATCCTTTGGATTGTCAAGGCCTCCTCTTGGAGAAGATCATCATCAAGACCTCACCTAGTGGGAAGAACTTACCTAGTGCTATTCTCCTTGAATTGTTCATGTAATCTTGTGGATCTCATGTATGCTGCTCTAGTGGATGTGATATTTGGGTTTGTTTGAGAGTTTTGTTCTTGTGTTCTTGAGTGTTTTTCCTCCTTTTCCCCCTCCAAGTGTGAAAAGATCCCACCTAGGGTTTGACCCTACAACAGAAGCCCAACCTCACCTTGAAGGCCAAGGTTAGTGTGGAAGAAGAGGATGATGAGGAAGAAGATGAGAGCAACCCCGAAGATACTAAGTATGATTATCATGAACACATGGCTCTTGCTTCAAGGAAATTTTGGAGCAAGAAGAACACAAGGCCAAGCTTCAACAAGAATAACTCAAGTAGCTTCAAGGGCAAGCAACGTGTGAGAATATGCTACAATTGTGGAAATGTGAGCCATTTTGTTGCGGAGTGCCCTTACGAGAAGAGGGAAGACAATGGTCGCAAGCTCATCCGAAAAGACAAAGCCAAGTCTTTCCCCAACAAGAACAACTTCACCAAGAAGACTCCAACTAGAGGGTTGGTGGTTCAAGAAGAATACCATGAGGATGATGATGACGATGAAGATAGTGAAGCCATGGCCTCCGTTGCCATTGCCACAACTCCACAGGTATCCCTCTTCGACTCACCCAACGAGAACATCACCACCAAGTGCCTCATGGCTAAAGCCACCAACAAGGTAACCCCCAACATCAGAACCACCATCATTAATACTCCCTCCTTGACGGATTGCATTGATGAAAATGAGGGGTCTAATGAGGAGGTAAATGAATTTGAGTCTTTTATGAATAAGCTCAAGGAAAAATCCAAGAAGCACTTCGTTGCTCTCTTGGAACAACTTGGTGAAGCCAATGACATGATTGAGGCTCATGAAGAAACCATCTCTAAGATGGAAGGTCATAGTCATGACTATGTCGATGAGATATCTAATCTTTCTAATGCTCTTGAGGAAGATCATGTGCATCGCTTGGCTCTTGAGGAGTCACACAATGATGACCATGCTAGATTAAAGAAAGATCTTGATCATGCTCTTGTTGTATCTCATGTGCTAAGCTCCGAGAAGGATAAACTTGGGGTTGACCATGCTAGACTCGAGGAGGAGTATTATTTACTCGACAAGGCCCACAAGGTCTTGAAGGGTGCTCATGCAAGCCTCAAGGAGTCTCATGATCAACTCCAAGTGAAGCTAACCAAGGAGAAAGCCACTTTTCCTCATATGGTATTAATTGATAATGCAAGTGCTACTAACCCGTGTTGTGAGCATGTGCATCTTGTGGAGGAGAATTCCAAGTTGAAGGAGCAACTTGAGAAAGGCCTTGTGATGTGCATACAAGGTGAGAAGAACCTCAATGACCTTTTGAGCAACCAAAAGGAAGTTGTGGCCAAAGAGGGAGTTGGGTTCGCTCCCAATTCCAAGAACAAGAAGAAGAATGACAAGACCAAACGACCTCCTCCTGTCAAGCAAACTTTTGTGAAGGAGGGAGAGGGTGCTCCTAAGGAGAAGAAGAGCAATGTGAAGGGTGGTGATGTCAAAAAGGGCAATGCCACTCCTTCCGGCAAAGCCGGCGACTTTAACCCTTCTTATGTGTTGGGCTGTGCTAGTGATGGGCATGTTTATGCTAAATTTGTTGGTTCTCCTTATGAGTACATTGAATGGTCTATTTGGTTTCAAAGATCCTTGTTACTAACATAAATGGACCCATTACTAAATCGGTACCTAAAACCAAGCATTGATCTATTGTAGGTGTTTGCTTCCAGTCGGGGATCATGGTTGCTCAATAGTGGAGCCACAAATCATATGACTGGAAGCAAGGACTTGGTGGTGGACGTGCACAAGATTCCATCTATGCCCACCAACGTCGAGTGGGGTGATGCCTAGTCTTCTGAGGTATTGGGTTTTGGCAAGGTTGTCATTTCTCATGATCTCACGATCGAGAAAGTCATTCTTGTTGAGTCCCTTGCTTACAATCTACTTTCCGTTCGTCAACTTGCACTCATGGGCTTTGCCACTTTCTTTGATATTGATACCGTGGCCCTCTTGTGGAGCAAGACTCTTAAAGTAGCCTTTGTTGGGCATGTCGAGAATGGTCTTTATGTGATTAACTTTTCGGAGCGACCCACTAAGTCTGTGACATGCCTAATGGCTAAAGTGGATGTGGGGTGGCTTTGGCATCGCCGTTTAGCCCACGTCAATATGAGATCTTTGCAAAGTCTTCTCAAGGGGGACCATGTCCATGGACTAAAAAATGTTAGTTTTTCCAAAGATCCTGCTTGCAGTGCTTGTATCGAAGGAAAGCTACATGAGAAGGCTCACCCTCCCACAACTATCATCTACTCGAAGAGACCCTTGGAGCTTCTTCACATGCATCTCTTTGGGCCTCCATCCTTTGATAGTCTTGGGGGTAGAAAATATTTTTTGGTGATCGTGGATGATTATTCAAGATACACTTGGGTATATTTCTTCAAGAGGAAGAGTGAGACTCAACAAACCGTCATCGACTTTGCAAATGAAGCTCAACATCAACATGATGCAAATATCTTGACAATAAGGAGTGACAACGGCACCGAGGTCAAGAACTACACCTTGGATGAGTTTCTTAGTGATGAGGGGATCAAGCATCAATATTCTGCACCATACACCCCTCAACAAAATGGTGTCGCGGAGAGGAAGAACCGAACATTGATGGATGCGGCAAGGACCATGATGGCGGAGTTCAAGTCTCCTTACAACTTTTGGGCCGAAGCCATCAACACAACATGTCATGCATCCAATCGGCTCTATCTCCGCAAAGGCTTGAACAAGACTCCTTATGAAATACTTACCGGTAACAAGCCCAATCTCAAGTACTTCCGGGTGTTCGGGTGTAAGTGTTTCATTCTCAAGAAAGGTGTTCGTTTGTCTAAATTTGAGGCTAGAGCTCATGAAGGCATATTTGTTGGTTATGCTACAAACTCTCATGCTTACCGTGTCCTGAACAAGTCCACGGACTCATTGAGGAGACGTGTAATGTGGAGTTTGACGAGAATAGTGGCTCCCAAGTGGAGCAAAGTGGTACTTGTGATGTAGGTGATGAAATTCCTCCCCAAGCCATAAGAAGAATGGGTGTTGGTCATATCCTACCCATTGAGGAACCCCTTGTGGCCGAAGGAGAAGGACAATGCTCCACTCAAGTGGAGCCATCACCAACCCAAGACCCACGCTCTTCCGAAGAACAAAGTGAAGGCCCTCAACCTTGTGAACAAGATCAAGGGCAAGATCAACCTCAAGATGGCGGTGAACCACCAAGTGATGCCCGAGGTCAAGTTCTCCCTTTCAAGCAAGTTCAAGATCAATAGCAAGCTCAAGATCAAGAACATGCTCAAGACGGCGTTCAAGATGATCAAGCTACCCCTCCTCTTTTCACATTAGAGGAGGAATTAGAGCGTCCTGCCGCGACGTTTCCAAGCTCTCTACCAAAGGTCATCTCATGGAGAATGTGGTTGGAAGCCTAAGAAAGGGGGTAAGCACTCGTAGACAATTAGTGAACTATTGTGAACATCATGCGTTTGTTTCTTGTGTCAAACCCCAAAAAGGTTTATGAGGCGCTCGAGGATCTGGATTGGCTCAATGCCATGCATGAAGAACTCAACAACTTCGAGCACAACCAAGTGTGGAAATTAGTGCCAAGGCCGACCGGGAATCATAATGTCATTGGAACTGAATGGATATTCAAGAACAAGCAAGATGCTCATGGGATCATTGTTCACAACAAGGCTTGTTTGGTGGCACAAGGCTACTCCCAAGTCGAGGGTATCGACTACGGTGAAACCTTTGCCCCCGTTGCTCACCTTGAATCTATTCACTTGTTAATTTCTTATGCCTCTCATCATAATTTTAAGTTGCAACAAATGGAGGTGAAGAGTGCTTTTCTTAATGGTCCCATTAATGAGTTGGTGTATGTCAAACAACCCCCGAGGTTCGAGGATCCTTATTTCCCCAATCACGTGTACCAACTCCACAAGGCACTCTATGGCCTTAAACAAGCCCCACGTGCGTGGTATGAGCATCTTAGGGAGTTGTTAAAAGATCGTGGGTTCGAAATCGGGAAAATCGACCCCACTCTTTTTACTAAGAAGGTCAAAGGGGAGTTGTTTGTGTGCCAACTATATGTTGATGATATTATTTTTGGTTCCCCTAACAAAGCTTTCAATGAAGAATTTGCCTCTCTCATGACCTCAAGTTCAAGATGTCTATGATGGGAGAGTTGAAGTTCTTTCTCGGGTTCAAAATCAAGCAAAGAAGAGAAGGAACCTTCATCAACCAAGCCAAATACACTCAAGACATGCTCAAGAGATTCAAGCTAAGTGACGTCAAGCCGTCCTCCACTCCAATGCCCGTCAATGCCAACTTGACATTGATCCCAATGGTAAAGCGGTGGATCAAACGGTATATCGCTCCATGATTGGGTCCTTGCTTTACCTTTGTGAATCTAGATCGCATATCATATTGAGTGTGGGAATTTGTGCACGGTTTCAAGCCGCACCTAAGGAAAGCCACTTTGTGGCAGTCAAGAGAATCTTCCGATATTTGGCTCATACCCCAAACTTTGGCTTATGGTACCCAAGAGGAGCCAACTTTGATCTTTTGGGCTATACAGACTCAGATTGGGCGGGAGACAAAGTGGATAGGAAGTCCACCTTCAGAGGGTGCCAATTGCTTGGTTGCTCTTTAGTGAGTTGGTCATCTAAGAAGCAAAGTTGTGTATCTCTCTCGTCCATCGAAGCGGAGTATGTGGCTGCCGGTAGTTGTTGTGCTCAATTCCTATGGATGAGGCAAACTTTGAAGGATTACGGTGTCACTTGTGACGAAGTGCCTCTTTGGTGTGACAATGAAAGTGCCATCAAGATCTCTCTCAATCCGGTGCAACACTTCAAGACGAAGCATATTGAGATTTAGTATCACTTCATCTGGGATCACATCAGGCGAAGGGAGATCAAGCTCAAGTATGTCAACACTCACGATAACCTTGCATATATTTTCACGAAGCCCTTGGATGAAGAAAGATTTTGTGAGTTAAGGCATGAGCTAAATATCATTGATTCAAGCAATGTGGTTTGAACCCTTGCACACCCCACCATACTCATCATGCTATCTTGTCTAGGTGTAGGCATGGACATAGGGGGAGTGTTGTTCTCTCAATGAACTTTCCCTCCCCCCATTATGCATAAATTGATCAAACTCTTTCACATTAACCATTTTTGATGGTACTTGTGCTTCAAAGACGAGTCTCGGTCATGGGCCCAAGGATAATTCTTCGCGGTGCCATACCAAGTGACTCATACATAGGTGGCTTCGGCCACCGCCCTCTTTTCCTGAGAGTTGTAGTTAGTGTGTTGGTCTTCGTTGTCTTTTGCCTTTTTCTCTGTGCCGTGTTTGTATCATCGTTTGTGCCTGCTTCTTGGTTGTTCGGCGTCTTGAAGGTTGTCTTGCAAATGTCGTTTCCCTCTCGTGTGAAACTAGCACCTTCTTGGTGTTACGGTACTACCGTGGCGAGCCACGGTACTACCGCAGGGGTTGGTGGCTCTGTTCATGCACATTTGCTTCCCAGGGGCACGGTACTACCACTTCCATCACGGCAGTAATTTTTTACTGCCGCTGGAAGAGCGGTACTACCGCCCAGCGTGCGGTACTTCCGCCTGGGCGGTACTACCGCGATGACCCGCGGTACTACTGCGCCCACGCGAGCGAGTGGGGGTTAAGAGCGGGGCAGGGGGAGTTCTAACTCCCCCATACCCATTCATCTCTATTCCCCACCCCGTATCTCTCTCTCTCTCTCCTGCCCAAGAACGGCGCCGGAGACCCTCGCCGGATCTCCATCTCCGGCCGCCCTCCTCAGATTCCGACCGGTGGGATCGTTCCCCACCTCGCCCCCTTGCCATGGACCAAGGTTTTTCCCCAAGTTCCTCTTCCTTTCTTCCGTTTGTGCTTCTAGGTCTTGGGGAGATGCATGTGGTGTTCATGAGATTTTTCTTTAAATCTGTGCAAGAGGGATTTGTAGGAGAGTGGTAGTGTAGTAAGCACGCTTTTTGGATTGTCAAAATAGTTCCGTTTGATCAACGGTAGTACCAATGTAGACTTGCGGATGTTCTAGATCCAGATCCACGGCTCCTGTCGTATTTTTCGATCTGTGCGGTACTACCACTCCTCCTGGAGCGGTACTACCGCACCCTCGCTCGTAGCCGGCTCCGTGCGGTACTTCCACTCCTTGGTGCGGTACTACCGCTTGGAGCGCAGAAGTAAAAAATTACTTTTGCTCCAGGCGCGGTACTACCATGCCACCCCGGCACGGTACTACCGCAGATGGTGCGGATGTAATTTTTTACATCCGTACAACGGCCCGGTACTACCGTAGATGCATCTTGAACTATTTTTCTGTCCAAATCACTTGCTTATCTGTTTCTTTTGGCTTTGGCCTTGGCATTTGCATTGATCCTTCTTGTTTTTCGTGCGTGTTCTTGTGTTTTGTGTCTAGGTGGTGGCTCCGGTTTCCATGCTCATCGGTCGAATCCCAGCCGTGACACAGGGTCAAAGCAGCTGCGCAACCAAGATGAAGCTCCAGAGGGGTCCAATGCCTCCCAACGTAGGACCAAGTACACAGCCACCAAGCAGAAGGAGCCCGTCATGGGCATGGATGATATGCCTCAGGACGAGTTTGTCATTCAAAGGAAGCTCAACCCATATGTGAATCCACGTGCTAACTTCAGAGGCAATGATCTATTATGGACCAAGCAGTAGAATCTTATCTATCTAGATGTGATCAAGGCCAAGCAGAACATCTACGTGTAAGTTCACTGGATTGACATACATCATATGAGGCAGGACAAGAACCATAGCTACTTTGGAGAGGCCTTGGATCTGGTGGAGCAGTTCGGCATTGAGCACATGCTTACCTTCCACATGGACTTTGATCCAGAAATTGTGGCTCAGTTCTTTGCTTTGGTCCACTTCGACTTTGATGAAGCAAGGACCATGACATGGATGACCAATGGTCGACGGATGACTGCTAAATGGAAAGATTTCAGGGAGTTGCTTCAAGTTCCAGATGAAGGGCTCGACACGCCCATTGGAGTTCGCCCTCATGCCAAGTCTGAGTCCACCAACAAGAACAAGCTCCTGCCCTTCCTTGTTCAGAAGACACTTCCCAGCAAGAAGAAGGTGTGGGTGCTGAAACCCTTCCTTGACATCATGCATCGGCTCTTCCACAACACCCTCTTCCCACGCATTGGTGACATGGGCCAGGTGCATGCTTACCTTGTTGACATGATGCTCATTTGTGAGGAGGCTCGTCAGGTTCAGACTCAACCACTTGATGTCTCACATATCATGTGGTGTGAGCTTCAGTTTGCCGTGTTCAACCGTAAGGTCCCCATCTATGGGCCTTACCTGTTTCACTTGATCTCCAAGACTTGGGAGAAGCTCTATCCCAATGATGAGTTTGAAGCCCCAGGCTGGATTCGTCACGAGCCCATCAAGCTCCGCATCAAGAGCCAATGGGCTAACACCACCACTACTGCTGAGGCTGCCCAGATGGATGTGGATGAGGAGGAGATTGAGGATGAAGAAGCTGCTGAGGACCGTTCTGCTGGTTACACTCCTCCCTCTGTTGAGCCCTCTTGGGCAAAGAAGCTAAAGATCAAGATGAAGAGGCTGTTCTGCATGCAGACCCAGGGTCAGTACAAGGCCCATGTTGCTCAGAAGGAGAGTCGCCGTCGCGACAAGAGGATCTTGAGGGCGTGCGGCGAGGATGCGTCTAGCAGATCTGAGAAGCACATCACCCTCGAGGCTGCCTGGATGGCTAAGCAGGGCTACAAGTGGACTGATTCTGAGGAGGAGACCATTCCTGCTGCTGAGTCCGGCGACGAGGAGTCGTTTTCCACCTGAGCTACCACCTATGTCGTAGGTGCCCTCTCTGCCTTTTTGGTGTCTCGATGCCAAAGGGGGAGAGAGTGTAGGATTTGCGTGTCGTGTGTCGTGTGTCGTGTGTTTCGCCTTGTCGCTTTGCTTTCGGCCTGTTAAACTTCGTTTGCTTTGGTTTGGTTTGTGCTTGTGAGACTAAGTTCTATCATATGGTGTAAGACATATTCACTCCTGCTTATCTTTATGTCTAGTAATATCCATCATTTTGCCTACTTGCTTAGTGTTGTTTTTACTGTTGCAAGAGCTGCCTTGTCTATAAAATATAGGAGGAGTGTTGATCCTATTATCTGTGTTGTGCAGTCCAAAGCACATCTCTAGCGTGCACACATCTAGGGGGAGCCCGTCTATATTTTATAGATTGTGGATTTGCTGTTGCCTCACTCTTATCCCTATGTGCAAATCCTGTATTGTCATCAATCCACCAAAAAGGGGGGGATTGTAAGGGCATATTTACCCCTTCGTGGTTTTGGTGATTGATGACAATGCTTTTGCGGACTAATCATGTGCTTTGAGCTTTTCAGATATATCATGACTGAACAAAAGACGATTTGTTGCCCCTCGAAGATTATTGAAGACGACATTTCTCTACGTTTCTTTTCGATGGATTTGAGTCGTAGGAAAGCCATACTATTAAGAGGGGGTCCGCGTTGGAAAGGTTTGGGTGGAATCTCACGTACACATGTTAATTTTGCACTGCCTTTCCTTTGGCTCTTTGGAGTTTTCTCCGTCTCACCGTGTCTCTGTAGAATGAAGGACTCCTAGTGTTGTTGTTCATAGGTTGGCGGTAGTACTGCTCCCCAGAGCGGTACTACCGCAGGCACCAGTGGTAGTACCGGGCTCTGGCATGGGAGTACCATGGGCGCCCACGGTAGTTCCGCTCCTCCTGAGCGGTAGTACCGTGAGTTCTGGCCTGGCACTGCTGCGCAAGCGGTAGTAGGGGCGGATGTAATTTTTTACATCCGCGCCCAACGCGGTAGTACCGTGCTCTGGTGCGGTAGTACCGTGCCGCCTGGCCAGGCACAACAGCATGAGCGGAAGTAGGGCGGATGTAATTTTTTACATCCGTACCCTACACGGTAGTACTGTTGGGGAACGTAGTAATTTCAAAAAATTTCCTACGCACACGCAAGATCACGGTGATGCATAGCAACGAGAGGGGATAGTGTGTCCACGTACCCTCGTAGACTGAATCCGCAAGCGTTAGCACAACACGGTTGATGTAGTCGTACATCTTCACGATCCGACCGATCAAGTACCGAACGCATGGCACCTCCGAGTTCTTGCACACATTCAGCTCGATGACGTCCCTCGAACTTCGATCCAGCCGAGCTTTGAGGGAGAGTTCGTCAGCACGACGGCGTGGTGACGATGATGATGTTCTACCGACGCAGGACTTCGCCTAAGCACCACTACGACATTATCGAGGTGAACTATGGTGGAGGGGGGCACCTCACACGCCTAAGAGATCTCAAGGATCAATTGTTGTGTCTAGAGGTGCCCCCCTTCCCCCGTATATAAAGCAGGGAGGGAGAGGCCGGCCCTAGAGGGGGCGCGCCAAGTGTGGGGAGTCCTACTAGGACTCCCAAGTCCTAGTAGGATTCCCCTTTCCTTTCCGGAGTAGGAGAGAAGGAAAGAGGGGGAGAGGGAGAAGGAAAACGGGGCTGCACCCCTTGTCCAATTCGGACCAGAGGGGGGGCGTGCGCCTCCTTCCTTTTGGCCTCTCTCCTCTATTCCGGTATGGCTCAATAAGGCCCATATACTCCCCAGTGAATTCCCGTAACTCTCCAGTACTCCGAAAAATACCCGAATCACTCGGAACCTTTCCGAAGTCAGAATATAGTCGTCCAATATATCGATCTTTATGTCTCGACCATTTCGAGACTCCTTGTCATGTCCCCGATCTCATCCGGGACTCCGAAGTACCTTCGGTACATCAAAACACATAAACTCATAATATAACCGTCATCGAACTTTAAGCATGCGCACCCTACGGGTTCGAGAACTATGTAGACATGACCGAGACACGTCTCCGGTCAATAACCAATAGCGGAACCTGGATGCTCATATTGGCTCCCATATATTCTACGAAGATCTTTATCGGTCAAACCGCATAACAACATACGTTGTTCCCTTTGTCATCGGTATGTGTTACTTGCCCGAGATTCGATCGTCGGTATCTCAATACGTAGTTCAATCTTGTTACCGACAAGTATCTTTACTCGTTCCGTAATACATCATGCCGCAACTAACTCATTAGTTGCAATGCTTGCAAGGCTTATAGTGATGTGCATTACCGAGTGGGCCCAGAGATACCTCTCCGACAATCGGAGTGACATATCCTAATCTCGAAATACGCCAACCCAACAAGTACCTTTGGAGACACCTGTAGAGCACCTTTATAATCACCCAGTTATGTTGTGACGTTTGGTAGCACACAAAGTGTTCCTCCGGTAAACGGGAGTTGCATAATCTCATAGTCATAGGAACATGTATAAGTCATGAAGAAAGCAATAGCAACATACTAAACGATCAAGTGCTAAGCTAACAGAATGGGTCAAGTCAATCACATCATTCTCCTAACGATGTGATCCCGTTAATCAAATGACAACTCTTTGTCTATGGCTAGGAAACATAACCATCTTTGATTAACGAGCTAGTCAAGTAGAGGCATACTAGTGACACTATGTTTGTCTATGTATTCACACATGTATTACGTTTCCAGTTAATACAATTCTAGCATGAATAATAAACATTTATCGTGATATAAGGAAATAAATAATAACTTTATTATTGCCTCTAGGGCACATTTCCTTCAGTCTCCCACTTGCACTAGAGTCAATAATCTAGTTCACATCACCATGTGATTTAACACCAATATTCACATCTGTATGTGATTAACACCCATAGTTCACATTGTCATGTGACCAACACCCAAAGGGTTTACTAGGGTCAATAATCTAGTTCACATCGCTATGTGATTAACACCCAAAGAGTACTAAATGATCATGTTTTGCTCGTAAGAGAAGTTTAGTCAACGGGTCTGTCACATTCAGAGCCGTATGTATTTTGCATAAATATTCTATGTCTACAATGCTCTGTATGGAGCTACTCTAGCTAATTGCTCCCACTTTCAATATGTATCCAGATTGAGACTTAGAGTCATCTGGATCAGTGTCAAATCTTGCATCGACGTAACCCTTTACGACGAACCTCTTGTCACCTCCATAATCGAGAAACATATCCTTATTCCACTAAGGATAATTTTGACCAATTCCAGTGATCTACTCCTAGATCACCATTGTACTCCCTTGCCAAACCAGGGCATAGTATACAATAGGTCTGGTCCATAGCATGGCATACTTTTATAGAACCTATGACCGAGGCATAGGGAATGACTTTCATTCTCTTTCTATTTTCTGTCGTGGTCAGGATTTGAGTCTTACTCAATTTCATACATTTGCAACACAGGCAAGAACTCTTCTTTGACTGTTCCATTTTGAACTACTTCAAAATCTTGTCAAGGTATGTACTCATTGAAAATCTTATCAAGCGTCTTGATCTATCTCAATAGATCTTGATGCTCAATATGTAAGTAGCTTTACTGAGGTCTTTCTTTTAAAGAACTCCTTTCAAACACTTCTTTATGCTTTCCAGAAAAATTCTATATCATTTCTGATCAACAATATGTCACTCACATATACTTATCAGAAATGCTACAGAGCTCCCACTCACTTTCTTGTGAATACAGGCTTCTCCAGAAGTCTGTATAAAACCATATGCTTTGATCACACTATCAAAGCGTTTATTCCAACTCCGAGAGGCTTGCACCAGTCCTTAAATGGATCGCTGGAGCTTGCACACTTTGTTAGCACCTTTCGGATCGACAAAACCTTCTGGTTGCATCATATACAACTCTTTTTCCAGAAATCCATTCAGGAATGCAGTTTTGACATCCATTTGCCAAATTTCATAATCATAAAATGCGGCAATTGCTAACATGATTCGGACAGACTTAAGAATCGCTACGGGTGAGAAGGTCTCATCGTAGTCAACCCCTTGAACTTGTCGAAAACCTTTCGCAACAAGTTGAGCTTTGGATATAGTAACACTATTATCAATGTCCGTCTTCCTCTTGAAGATCCATTTATCTATGGCTTGCCGATCATCGGGCAAGTCCACCAAAGTCCACACTTTGTTCTCATACATGGATCCCATCTCAGATTTCATGGCCTCAAACCATTTCGCAGAATCTGGGCTCATCATCGCTTCCTCATAGTTCGTAGGTTTATCATGGTCTAGTAACATGACTTCCAGAATGGGATTACCGTACCACTCTGGTGCGGATTATACTCTGGAAGACCTACGAGGTTCTGTAGTAACTTGATTTGAAGTTTCATGATCATCATCATTAGCTTCCTCACTAATTGGTGTAGGCATCACTGGAACTGATTTCAGTGATGAACTATTTTCCAATTCGGGAGAAGGTACTATTACCTCATCAAGTTCTACTTTTCTCCTACTCACTTCTTTCGAGAGAAACTCCTTCTCTAGAAAGGATCCATTCTTAGCAACGAATATTTTGCCTTTGAATCTGTGATTAGAAGGTGTATCCAACAGTCTCCTTTGGGTATCCTATGAAGACGCATTTCTCCGATTTGGGTTCGAGCTTATAAGGTTGAAACTTTTTCACATAAGCATCGCAACTCCAAACTTTAAGAAATGACAGCTTAGGTTTATTGCTAAACCATAGTTCATACGGTGTCATCTCAACGGATTTAGATGGTGCTCTATTTTAACGTGAATGCAACTATCTCTAATGCATAACCCTAAAATGATATTGGTAAATCGGTAAGAGACGTCATTGATCGCACCATATCAAAATAAAGTGCGGTTATGACATTCGGACACACCGTTACGCTGTGGTGTTCCAGGTGGCATGAGTTTGTGAAACTATTCCACATTATTTTAACTCAAGGCCAAACTCGTAACTCAATTATTCATCTCCACAATCAGATCGCAGAAACTTTATTTTCTTGTTACGATGATTTTCCACTTCACTCTGAAATTCTTTGAACCTTTCAACTATTTCAGACTTATGTTTCATCAAGTAGATATACCCATATCTGCTCAAATCATCTGTGAAGGTCAGAAAATAACTATACCCACCTCGAGCCTTAAAACTTGTTGGTCTGCATACACCAGTATGTATTATTTCCAACAAGTCAGTAGATTGTTCCATTGTTCCGGAGAACGGAGTTTTAGTCATCTTGCCCAAAAGGCACGGTTCGCAAGCATCAAATGATTCATAACCAAGTGATTTCGAAAATCCATCTTTATGGAGTTTCTTCATGTGCTTTACACCGATATGACCCAAACGGCAGTGCCACAAATAAGTTGCACTATCATTATTAACTTTGCATCTTTTAGCATCAATATTATGAATATGTGTATCACTACGATCGAGATCCAACAAACTATTTTCATTGGGTGTATGACCATTGAAGGTTTTATTCATGTAAACAGAACAACAATTATTCTCTTACTTTAAATGAATAACCATATTGCAATAAACATGATCAAATCATATTCATGCTCAATGCAAACACAAAATAACATTTATTTAGGTTTAACACTAATCCCGAAAGTATAGGGAGTGTGTGATGATGATCATATCAATCTTGGAACTACTTACAGCACTCATCGCCACTTCCCCTCAACTAGTCTCTGTTTATTATGTAACTCCTGTTTCGAATTACTAATCTTAGCAACCGAACAAGTATCAAATACTCAGGGGCTACTATAAACACTAGTAAGGCACACATCAATAACCTGTATATCAAATATACCCTTGTTCACTTTGCCATCCTTCTTATCCACCAAATATTCAAGTCATTTCCGTTTCCAGTGACCATTTTTCTTTGCAGTGTAAGCACTCGGTTTTAGGCTTTGGTCCAGCTTTGGGCTTCTTCGCGGGAGTGACAACTTTCTTGTCATTCTACTTGAAGTCCCTTTCTTTCCCTTTGCCCTTTACTTGAAACTAGTGGTCTTGTCAATCATCAACACTTGATGCTCTTTCTTGATTTCTACCTTCGTTGATTTCAACATCGCGAAGAGCTCAGGAATCGTTTTCGTCATCCTTTGCATACTATAGTTCATCATGAAGTTCTACTAACTTGGTGATGGTGACTAGAGAACTCTGTCAATCACTATCTTATCTGGAAGATTAACTCCCACTTGATTCAAGCGATTGTAGTACCGAGACAATCTGAGAACATGCTCACTAGTTGAGCAATTCTCCTCCATCTTTTAGCTATAGAACTTGTTGGAGATTTCATATCTCTCAACTTGGGTATTTTCTTGAAATATTAACTTCAACTCCTGGAACATCTCATATGGCCCATGACATTCAAAACATCTTTGAAGTCCCCATTCTAAGCCGTTAAGCATGGTGCACTAAACTATCAAGTAGTCATCATATTGAGCTAGCCAAACGTTCATAACGTCTGCATCTGCTCCTGCAATAGGTCCATCGCCTAGCGGTGCATCAAGGACATAATTCTTCTGTGCAGCAGTGAGGACAATCCTCAGATCACGGATCCAATCCGCATCATTGCTACTAACATCTTTCAACATAGTTTTCTCTAGGAACATATCAAAATAAACATATGAAAGCAACAACGTGAGCTATTGATCTACAATATAATTTGCAAAATACTACCAGGACTAAGTTCATGATAAATTTAAGTTCAATTAATCATATTACTTAAGAACTCCCACTTAGATAGACATCTCTCTAATCATCTAAGTGATCACGTGATCCAAATCAACTAAACCATAACCGATCATCACGTGAATTGGAGTAGTTTTCAATGGTGAACATCACTATATTGATCATATCTACTATATGATTCACGCTCGACCTTTCGGTCTCAGTGTTCCGAGGCCATATCTGCATATGCTAGGCTCGTCAAGTTTAACCTTAGTATTCTGCGTGTGCAAAACTGGCTTGCACCCGTTGTAGATGGACGTAGAGCTTATCACACCCGATCATCACGTGGTGTCTGGGCACGACGAACTTTGGCAACGGTGCATACTCAGGGAGAACACTTTTATCTCGAAATTTAGTGAGAGATCATCTTATAATGCTACCGTCACTCAAAGCAAGATAAGATGCATAAAAGATAAACATCACATGCAATCAATATAAGTGATATGATATGGCCATCATCATCTTGTGCTTGTGATCTCCATCTCCGAAGCACCGTCATGATCACCATCGTCACCAGCGCGACACCTTGATCTCCATCGTAGCATTGTTGTCATCTCGCCAACTATTGCTTCTACGACTATCGCTACCGCTTAGTGATAAAGTAAAGCAATTACATGGCGATTGCATTGCATACAATAAAGCGACAACCATATGGCTCCTGCCAGTTGTGGATAACTCGGTTACAAAACATGATCATCTCATATAATAAAATATAGCATCATGCCTTGACCATATCACATCACAACATTGTCACGCCCAAGATGCGACCCTATCCTAAAGGAACTCAAAGGTCCCACCAAGGATAAAAGCGCATCTCGAAGACGCTTTTGCAAGGTGGATATCATTACATCAAACCATTACATAATAGTTGGGGATACATACATAAGGCACAAATGCCCAAGAATACATCAACACAATACATGAGAGCAACATCCGACTATGGATGAAACACAAACAGAAACTCGAACGACATCCACCCTGCTAGCCCAGGCTGCCGACCTGGAACCTATCCCCTGATCGAAGAAGAAACAGAAGAAGAACTCCAAAACAAGCAAACATCGCTCTTGCGTCAAGATCATCGCAACATGTACCTGCAACTGTTGTTGTAGTAATCTGTGAGCCACGAGGACTCAGCAATCCCATTACCATGGGTATCAAGACTAGCAAAGCTTAAAGGGGAAGGAAGGGGTAAAGTGGTGAGGTTGCAGCAGCGACTAAGCATATATGGTGGCTAACATATGCAAAGAAGAGTGAGAAGAGAAGCAAACAGAACAGTCATGAAGCTAGCAATGATCAAGAGGTGATCCTGAACTCCTACTTACGTCAAACATAACCCGAAACCGTGTTCACTTCCCGGACTCCGCCGAGAAGAGACCATCACAGCTACACATGTGGTTGATGCGTTTTAATTCATATCTGGTGTCAAGTTATCTACAACCAGACATTAACAAATTCCCATCTGCCACATAATCGTGGGCACGGCTTTCGAAAGATAATACCCTGCAGGGGTGTCCCAACTTAGCCCATCACAAGCTCTCGCGGTCAACGAAGGATATTCCTTCTCCTAGGAAGACCCGATCAGTCTTGGAATCCTGGTTTACAAGATATTTCGACAATGGTAAAACAAGACCAGCAAAGCCGCCCGAATGTGCCGACAAATCCTGATAGGAGCTGCACATATCTCATTCTCAAGGCACACCAGATTGTCCAATCTTCCGGTAGGCCAGCCCAGAGTTGCCCCTGGTGGCCACCGGCGGCTGACAGGTTGGACCAACACTCACGACGAGAACTGGCCCGGGGGGGGGGGGGTAAATAAAGATGACCCTCGGGCTCCGGAAACCCAAGGGAAAAAGGGCTAGGTGAGGTAAATGGTAAAACCAAGGTTGGGCCTTGCTGGAGGAGTTTTATTCAAAGCGAACTGTCAAGGGGGTCCCATAAATCACCCAACCGCGTAAGGAACGCAAAATCAAGGAACATAACACCGGTATGACGGAAACTAGGGCAGCAAGAATGGAACAAAACACTAGGCATAAGGCCGAGTCTTCCACCCTTTACCAAGTATATAGATGCATTAATTAAATAAAAGATATTGTGATATCCCAACATAATCCTGTCCACCATGGAGCAATCTTCAACTTCACCTGCAACTAACAATGCTATAAGAGGGGCTGAGCAAAGAGGTAACATAGCCGAACAACGGTTTGCTGGGAAGGGCGAAAAGGTTAGAGGATGACATGGCAATTTGGGAGGCTTGATCAACAAAGAGATAGGTAGCACGGCAAAGCGATAGCACGAAGCAACTAGCATAGCAATGATAGTAGTGAGATCCAGGGTAGCGGTCATCTTGCCTGAAATCCCGCTAGGGAGAAGAACGAGTCCATGAAGAAGATGAAGCCACGAAGACGAACCAAGCGTAGACGAACGAATCCTCACGATCGCAACGAAACAGGAACTAACGAGAAGGGGCACAACCGGAAAGAAGCAAACAATAAGGTAAACACACAACACATAGACAAGACATGATGCAAAACCAAACATGATGCATGACAAAGCTAGATGAGGCTACTCATGGCAAGAGATGATGCAAACAAGAACAACACATCAAGGCAAGTTTAAATGAGGCCGGAAACAACATATAACAATTCCGGTAAGTCCTCATATGCAAATTTAGAAATTGGTCCAGAACTTAATAACCTTATGTTCAAGTTGTTAAACAGCAAGTTAAGATGTACCAAGATGATCTACACGAGATTCTAGTCAAGTTACGTGTAAAGTTCATTTAGTTCGAAGCTACGGCCTAGAAGATATGAGCAAAACAAGTTAAACATAGCATTGATGCTAAATGCATCCAAACATCAAGCAAACACCTCAAAACAAGGATGCAACATGATAATATGAAACTACATGCAATTCTAAGCAAGTTTCATATAGAGCACACTCAAAACTGAGCAACGGTTCAACACATACACTCCAAACAAGTTATAACAACAATCTGTCCAAAACAGCAACTAGGCATCTAGCAAGCATCTAAACAACATGCTGCAGCATCTCAATGTGAAAACAAAAGGCATGGGCATGAAGTACATGTAAAGCACGACAAAATATGAACACTGAGCTATCTCCATAAATTACTAGAACATGCTCAAAAGGTCATGGCAAGATTGCAAATAATACCAGTTTATAGACTTGGCAGAAATAACATCAGGTTGCAATGTTAAGAGCTATCAAACAACATGCTACAGGAACTTAACATGGCAAACAAAGTCATGCATGCCAATACTAAAGACAAAGAACAAAACAACCTTACTTAACTAATTCCAAAGATCAACAGAAAACATGGTAGGATCCATGCAAACATGGAAAATGATATGACAAATTCAAAATAACAGTACATGGCAGGAACAACGATAAGTAGGCATGTTGGTGAGCTTTTACAACTCACCACAGAGCAAGTCATGGCATGACAAGGTGACCAGCACGGCGGCGGCGCTCGCCGGCACGGCAGCCAGGCGACAAGGCGGCGGACGGACGGCGAAGGTGAGGTGGCACGAGACGGCGACGGGGACGATCGGCACGGTCCAATGCGGTTGGCGGCGTGCGCGGGCTCGTCCGGGCCCAGATGGGCTCGGGCGGGCCCTGATCTGGGCCAGGAGGGCCGGCGCGGTGGAGACGGCGGGGTGACGTGGCGGCGCCGGATTGGCTGCGGAGGTGGAGGCGGTGTAGGACATTGAAGTATGTCTAGAGGGGGGTGATTAGACTATTTGACCAATAAAAACTTAACCTTTTCCCAATTTTAGAGTTTGGCAGAGTTTAGCTACTTTAGGACAAGTCAAGCAATCATCACACAATTCAAGCAAGCATGCAAAGAGAGTATAGGCAGCGGAAATTAAAGCATGCAACTTGCAAGAAAGTAATGGGAAGGGTTTGGAGGATTCAAACGCAATTGGAGACACGGATGTTTTTGGCGTGGTTCCGATAGGTGGTGCTATCGTACATCCACGTTGATGGAGACTTCAACCCACGAAGGGTAACGGCTGTGCGAGTCCACGGAGGGCTCCACACATGAAGGGTCCACGAAGAAGCAACCTTGTCTATCCCACCATGGCCGTCGCCCACGAAGGACTTGCCTCACTAGCGGTAGATCTTCATGAAGTAGGCGATCTCCTTGCCCTTACAAACTCCTTGGTTCAACTCCACAATCTTGTCGGAGGCTCCCAAGTGACACCTAGCCAATCTAGGAGACACCACTCTCCAAGAAGTAACAAATGGTGCGTTGATGATGAACTCCTTGCTCTTGTGCTTCAAATGATAGTCTCCCCAACACTCAACTCTCTCTTATAGGATTTGGATCTGGTGGAAAGAGGGTTTGAGTGGAAAGCAACTTGGGGAAGGCTAGAGATCAAGATTCATATGGTAGGAATGGAATATCTTGGCCTCAACACATGAGTAGGTGGTTCTCTCTCAGAAATGGTAAGTTGGAAGTGTAGGTTCGTTCTAATGGCTCTCTCCACGAATGAAGAGGAGGTGGAGGGGTATATATAGCCTCCACACAAAATCTAACCGTTACACACAATTTACCAAACTCGGTGGGACCGAATCATTAAACTCGGTTGTACCGATTTAGTAAACCTAGTGACCGTTAGTGATTTTCGGTGGGACTGACATGCATCTCGGTGAGACCGATTCGGTTAGGGTTAGGGCATAACATAATCTCGGTGAGACCGATTACACAAACTCGGTGAGACCGATTTGGTAATAAGCTAACCAGAGAGTTGGTCAGGTAAACTCGGTGGGACTGATTTGCTCTTTTCGGTGAGACCGAAATGTTACAAAAAGGAAACAGAGAGTTTACATTGCAATCTCAGTGGGACCGATCGCTCACTTCGGTTAGACCGAAACGTTACGAAGGGAAACAGAGAGATTGCAACCTCATCTCGGTGAGACCGAGATCCCTATTGGTAAGACCGATTTGCTTAGGGTTTGTGGCAGTGGCTATGACTTTTGGAATCGGTGGCGCCGGATAGGAAGAATCGGTGTGACCAATTTTGGCTTTGGGTTTAGGTCATTTGTGGATGTGGGAAAGTAGTTGAGGGTTTTGGAGCATATCACTAAGCACATGAAGCAAGAGGCTCATTAAGCAACACCTCATCCCTCCTTGATAGTATTGGCTTTTCCTATAGACTCAATGTGATCTTGGATCACTAAAATGTAAAATGAAGAGTCTTGAGCTTTTGAGCTTGAGCCAATCCTTTATCCTTAGTATTTTGAGGGATCCACTTTCATCATCCATGCCATGCCATTCATTGAGCTTTCCTGAAATAATATTCTTGGAATAGCATTAGCTCAATGAGCTATATGTTGTTATGAATTACCAAAACCACCTAGGGATAGTTGCACTTCCAATCTCCCCCTTTTTGGTAATTGATGACAACATATAGATCAAAGCTTCGACAAATGATAATAAAATTAAATAACATCGTCGCTTTGAGAAGTATGTGATAAGCAAGAGCTCCCCCTAAATTTGTGCATAGTTTTAGATTTGCTTTGGACTGCAAATGCACAATGAATTAGGCTCATGGGTTACTCTTCCATGTCACATACATCTTGGTGGAGCGCTCAAAATAATAAACAATGAATACATGCACTCATCACCAAGCATAGTGAGTGATCACATAAGATAGATAGGATAATATCAAGCATGCATAAGTGTAGCTTATGATCAAACACATGATCATCAATGTCTCACAAGCATAGTATCTCAACCAAAAGCAAACAAAGTTGAAAAACCACCAAATAAAACAAGAGAGAACAAAGGCAACACTCTCTCTATCGAAGCCTATGATCTATACATTTTTCTCCCCCTTTGGCAACAAGCTACCAAAAAGTTCATAGAAAATGCATAGTGCTAGATCGACTCTCAGGCTTGATCTTCTGGTGGTGGTGTCCTGATAACTCCAAGGACGAAGGCTTCAGTTGAAGTAGAGGGTGCTGGAGTGGATGCTGGAGCTGGTTGCACTGGAACTGAAGGGGCAGTAGCTGGTGCTGAAGTTGTTGCTCTAGTGTCTGTCACTGGCACTGCAACTGACCTCTGTGCTCTGGGCACTCTGGCAAACACATTGGTGGTAGTCTTGCCTTTCCTCTCCTGCATGTCATCCTGCAGCTGCTCCACAACTGACTGAATCTCAATTACCTTGACATCTAGATCATAGAATTTTTGTTCTATGATTCTTTCCAGGCTCTCCTGGTTTTGAGTTAGGGTGGCCAACCCCTTCTCAATCCTCAGAGATGATGCTATCAAGTAACCAAGCTGCCCTTGTTTGGTTTTCAAGAAATATTCAGATGCCTCCTCTTGAGTTGGCATCTTGGCAGCCTTCTCCTTCTTTGCCTTCTCCTTCTTCTCCTGAGCTTGAACTGTTTGTGGATCATCTTCATTCATGACAACCTCATTGTCCTCAAAGTCTGGATAGAGTGGAAAGTGTTCCTTATCCAACTGATATATTCCTGTGCCCATCTTTGAGTTTATCAATTCTTGAATCTGAGGTGCATATCCACAGCTCCTCTTCATCTGAAGTTGAGGGACTAGTGCCCTCACTCAAGTCCATCTGCTCTTTTGACCTGTTCTGGCTGTCAATTTGATCAGACATACTGCAAAAACTGACTGCTGACCCTGTGAAGAGTTATAGATGAGATAGAAAAGATGAGCATCACAAAATGCAGAGATTTTTGCAAAAGAATGACTCAAAAGTTCAGTTTTAGTTTTCCACAGAAAGCGTTTCGGATCCACCGATTTTCAAACTCGGTGATACCGAAGCAGTTTTGGAACCTAAACTGAGGATCTCGGTTGGACCGAGTTTCAGTTCGGTGGCACCGAGACTGCTAGGGTTTCATAGAATCCTCAAATCGGTCGCACCGATTAGTAATTCTTGGTCAGACCGAGAGTCACTAGTGCAATGGCATAAGCCAAATCGGTGAGACCGAGTTTTTCAACTCGGTAGGTCCGAGATGGTTTCAGCGGAAACCTAACCCTAAAAATTTGAATCACTTTTAATCTATGAACTACTTTGGCTGGATAGAAGAGTTTCAATCGTGGCAAGAATCAATATGAAAACAATGTGCTAGGAATCAGACGTGGATAGCACAAAGATTAAGTCCATACCCTAACTTGGCGGTGGACTTGCTACGGCGGCAATGGCGGGGACGAATTCCGTTGACGGCGGCGGAGACCAGCGATAGGAGGCTGCTGGCAAAGAGGAGACGATCCGGAGACCACAATGGTAGAGCGAGCTGTTGCGCGGGGAAGGGTTTCGGAGAAATTTCCAAAATTTTGCCCGTGGCTATATATAGCCCGACCCTGTCGGTGTGACCGAGTGGAACAACTCGATGGCACCGAGATGCATAACTGTGTTCAGTTACAGCAACTCGGTGTGACCGAAAAGTTCAAATCGGTTGCACCGAGATTGGAAACTCAGATCAACTTAATGATCTCGGTAGGACCGAAATGATGGAATCGGTCAGACCGAGAATCACAAAGAGGTTTTGGAAGTTTAAGTCTATGACGAATCGGGGACTCCGAGTGCTCCTCACACAGAGTGGTTCGAATCTGACTTGATCAAATTTTGTGATGTAGCATGAATAGAGTTTGAGACGAGAAAAGCATAGATAGCTAAAGAAGGTTCTTAGGCATTCTTGTCCATCCACTTGGCACAAAGAAAAGAATCCAAACAATCAAAACAACAAGTGGATGTCCTTGAATGAGTAAAATATGCACCAACATGCTCACACAATAAGATGGCAAATGAAATATGTGGCAAAGCATGCACAATCAATTCTAGCATCTATCAAACAATTGGCGATGACTAGGTCATCTATATATGAGTATATTGACTTAGGAGTCAAATGAGAACATTTGATCATAGGTCATACTCATCGTTTAAGCTCAAGTGGGGTTACCACTTTTACATAATGCATTGATGTGTTCACACCATTAGAGTTGCTTTGACTCAATTCTTAGAGTTAAGCTCCCCGTAGATGTGAGATCCCCCCTTAGAGGGATGAACTAACCTTGGGTTTTGTCGATGATGACTTCATGTAGGTGTTGAAGATGTAGATGCTCAATGTTGATGTAGATCATTTGGAGCAATCCTTTGGAGTGAGTTTCACTTTCAACTTGCCTACATGGGTTAGTCCCACAAGGAACAAACAAGAATATCCATGGACATAGAGTGATGCACATACAAGATGATGTCCATGAAAACATTAGGTTACCTTGTCCCTTCCCCTACCAACATGAGGGTTTGTGACTCCTTGAACTAGTGCAAGATGTGGAAGTTGATTGCACTTGTTCTTGCCAAAATGATACGAGTGAAGAATGTTGGCGGAGTCACCCTCAAGAACTCTCTAGTTCTTCTTCTTCGAGATCCACATCATCTTGATGGGAATCCTTGGAGTTGTAGTTGTACTTGATGAAGTAGAACTTGACGTAGTCTTGGGGACCCACTCGAACGAGGCTTTAGGTGCTTCTTCAAATGCATAAATCTCTTCTTGAAGCTTGTCCTTGCCTTTGTTCTTGTGGTCTTGTGGTGGAAGATCATCTTGAGCTTGTGTTCCCTTGAAGGAAGTAGGATCATACTTCTCTTGTTGAGGAACAAACTTCGTCTTGGGGTATTGATCTTCTTCCCACTCAACTCCATTGGCATTGAACTTTCGTTCAAAACCAACACCTTGATTCTTCCGGTGCCTTCCTTGCTTGCGTACAATTTCCTTGAATTGCTTACTCCCGGCAAGGCTCTTGTAAACACCTTTCTCTATAATTCCCTTCAATAAGCTATTTTCTTACTCAAGTGTAACTTGGCTAAGAGAATCATTAGTGGAATCAAGAGAACTACTAGAAGCAACAACATTGGATTTGACATTATTATTGTTACTACTAGAGGAAGTATCTTTCTTGTACTTGTTACTAGACTTGACTTGAGGCATGTAAGTAGATAAGAGTAAACGCTTGGCAATGTAAGAATAACTTTTCTTGCGGAGATCATCATTGATTGCTTTTAAGAACTCATGCTCTTGCTCAAGATTGAGATTTTTGAAGCGTAACTTCTCATGAGCCCTTAAAAGTTCTCGATGATCTTCGTAGATAGTTTCATGAGCTAACTTAAGAGAGTTTAGTTCTTTAGTTAGAAGCTCAATCTTCTCCTTATCATTGTCATTCGTTTTAGCATGATTAGCTTGATTAATTGACGTTTAATCACAGTATTCATCACTAGAGTTGTCAACAAGTAAATCATCATCCACAAGCAAGTCATCTTCATCACTATTAAAATCAACATACTCGGGATCTGTTACCTTTGGACCTTTGGCCATGAAGCATCTTCCAACACCTTCATTTGGTGAGTCAAATATGTCGTAGGAGTTGGTTGACACAAGTGCTAGACCGGCAACACCTTCATCTTGAGTATATTCGGAGTCGGAGTGATAGCTTCTCTCGGAGTGATTGTCGGAGTCGGAGCCGAAAACCCATTCACCAACATGAGCTTGATGTCTTCGTTTTGTGTAGCTCCTTGATGACTTGTCCTTCCTTTCTGAATCCTTGCTTCTCCGTGAGGGTCTTCGTTCATAACGATCATCTCTACTCCTCCTCTCTCTTGGTGGTGATTCTTCTCTTTTGCTTCTTCTTCTTGGAGAATCTTCTCTTCTTTTGTAGGGTGTTGTACACTCATTGGAGTAGTGTCCGGGTCTCCCACAATTGTAGCAATTGCGCTCTCGACTAGAAGATCTCTTGTCATTGTAAGACCTTGACTTGGAGCTTCTCTCTTTGGTTCTACTCTTGTAGAATTTGTTGAAGTTTTTCACCATTAAGCTCAATTCTTCATTGAAGGTTGGTTTCTCGCTTGATGATGTGGGGGCTTAACTTGAGGCTTTGTAAGCACCACTTGACTTGTTGTGAAGTTCCTCCTTATCCTTGAGTGACATCTCATGAGCAACAATCCTTCGAATGACTTCCGTTGGCTTGAGATCTTTGTAGTTTGGCATCATTTGGATCAATGTGCACACGGTATCATACTTTCCATCCAATGCTCTTAGGATTTTCTTGATGATGAATTTGTCGGTCATCTCTTCACTCCCTAAGCCGGCAATCTCATTTGTGATAAGAGCAAGCCTAGAGTACATTTTAGCGACACCTTCACCATCCTTCATTTTGAACTTGTCAAGCTGACTTTGGAGGACATCCAACTTGGATTCCCTGACGGACTCGGTACCTTCATGCATATCAATCAAAGTATCCCAAATTTCCTTTGCATTCTCAAGACGGCTGATTTTGTTGAATTCTTCGGGGCACAATCCGTTGAAGATGATGTCACATGCTTGAGCGTTGTATTGCAGCATCTTCAATTCTCCCGCATTAGCTTCACGGTTCGGTTCTCTCCCATCAAAGAATTCACCTTGCAAGCCAATACAAATAATTGCCCAAACGGCGGGGTTATGTCCAAGAATATGCATTTTCATCTTATGCTTCCAACTAGCAAAATTAGTACCATCAAAGTAAGGACCTCTACGGTGATAATTTCCCTCGCTAGACGCCATACTCTCCTAGGTTGTGAAACCAAGGCTATGACCACCAAAAGCTATGGAAATCAAAGCAAATGGAGACCAAAGCTCTGATACCACTTGTAGGACCTTGAAGTATGTCTAGAGGGGGGTGATTAGACTACTTGACCAATAAAAACTTAACATTTTCCCAATTTTAGAGTTTGGCAGATTTTAGCTACTTTAGGACAAGTCAAGCAATCATCACACAATTCAAGCAAGCATGCAAAGAGAGTATAGGCAGCGGAAATTGAAGCATTGCAACTTGCAAGAAAGTAAAGGGAAGGGTTTGGAGGATTCAAACGCAATTGGAGACACGGATGTTTTTGGCGTGGTTCCGATAGGTGGTGCTATCGTACATCCACGTTGATGGAGACTTCAACCCACGAAGGGTAACGGCTGCGCGAGTCCACGGAGGGCTCCACCCACGAAGGGTCCACGAAGAAGCAACCTTGTCTATCCCACCATGGCCGTCGCCCACGAAGGACTTGCCTCACTAGCGCTAGATCTTCACGAAGTAGGCGATCTCCTTGCCCTTACGAACTCCTTGGTTCAACTCCACAATCTTGTTGGAGGCTCCCAAGTGACACCTAGCCAATCTAGGAGACACCACTCTCCAAGAAGTAACAAATGGTGCGTTGATGATGAACTCCTTGCTCTTGTGCTTCAAATGATAGTCTCCCCAACACTCAACTCTCTCTTATGGGATTTGGATTTGGTGGAAAGAGGGTTTGAGTGGAAAGCAACTTGGGGAAGGCTAGAGATCAAGATTCATATGGTAGGAATGGAATATCTTGGCCTCAACACATGAGTAGGTGGTTCTCTCTCAGAAATGGCAAGTTGGAAGTGTAGGTTCGTTCTAATGGCTCTCTCCATGAATGAAGAGGAGGTGGAGGGGTATATATAGCCTCCACACAAAATCTAACCGTTACACACAATTTACCAAACTCGGTGGGACCGAATCGTTAAACTCGGTCGTACCGATTTAGTAAACCTAGTGACCGTTAGTGATTTTCGGTGGGACTGACATGCATCTCAGTGAGACCGATTCGGTTAGGGTTAGGGCATAACATAATCTCGGTGAGACCGATTACACAAACTCGGTGAGACCGATTTGGTAATAAGCTAACCAGAGAGTTGGTCAGGTAAACTCGGTGGGACCGATTTGCTCTTTTCGGTGAGACCGAAATGTTACAAAAAGGAAACAGAGAGTTTACATTGCAATCTCGGTGGGACCAATCGCTCACTTCGGTTAGACCGAAACATTACGAAGGGAAACAGAGAGATTGCAACCCCATCTCGGTGAGACCGAGATCCCTATTGGTAAGACCGATTTGCTTAGGGTTTGTGGCAGTGGCTATGACTTTTGGAATCGATGGCGCCGGATAGGAAGAATCGGTGTGACCGATTTTGGCTTTGGGTTTAGGTCATTTGTGGATGTGGGAAAGTAGTTGAGGGTTTTGGAGCATATCACTAAGCACATGAAGCAAGAGGCTCATTAAGCAACACCTCATCCCTCCTTGATAGTATTGGCTTTTCCTATAGAGTCAATGTGATCTTGGATCACTAAAATGTAAAATGAAGAGTCTTGAGCTTTTGAGCTTGAGCCAATCCTTTATCCTTAGTATTTTGAGGGATCCACTTTCATCATCCATGCCATGCCATTCATTGAGCTTTCCTGAAATAATATTCTTGGAATAGCATTAGCTCAATGAGCTATATGTTGTTATGAATTACCAAAACCACCTAGGGATAGTTGCACTTTCACGCGGACATGTCCGGCGGCGGGGAAAATGTCCGGTGGCGCGGAGGAGGAAGACGTTAGGGTTCATCCGCGAATTTTCGGGGGGAGGTGTAAATATATAGGTAGAGGGAGCTAGGAGAGTCCAAATGAGGTGCGGTTTTCGGCCACGCGATTGTGATCGAATGACCGAGAGCAAGGAGGGGGTTTGGATGGGTTATTGGGCCACTTTGGAGGGGTGTTGGGCTGCACACAAAAGAGGCCTTTACGGTTCCCCGGTTAACCATTGGAGTATCAAATGGACTCCAAATGGTGCGAAACTTGACAGGCGGTCTACCGGTGGTGTACCAAGGCCACTTGGCAAATCATGGTCCATTCCGAGAATGTTTAACACCCGCTCACAACAGGAGACAAAAGGGGACGCCGGCGGACATAGGAGTATCGGATTGCAAAACGGACAACGGGGGAAAAGGCCGCATGCAAGTTTTGAAAAACATGCGGATGAAATGCCGATGATGACATGGCAAAGTGCAACACGCAAGCAAATGACATGGCAGCGACGACGAATAACTGGAAGACACCTGGCGCATCGAATCCGGGGCGTTACAAACATGCCCTGCAAAAACAAGTTAGACGTCCTCTACTTTGTTGTTGCAAGTTTTAGGTGGCTGCTACGGGCTTAGCAAGAACCGTTCTTACCTACGCATCAAAACCACAACAATAGTTCGTCAAGTTAGTGTTGTTTTAACCTTCTCAAGGACCGGGCGTAGCCACACTCGGTTCAACTAAAGTTGGAGAAACTGAAACCCGCTAGTCACCTGTGTGCAAAGCACGGGGTAAAACCAGTCTCGCGTGAGCGTACGCGTAATGTCGGTCCGGGCCGCTTCATCCAACAATACCGCCGAACCACAGTATGACATGCTGGTAAGCAGTATGACTTGTATCGCCCATAACTCACTTGTGTTCTGCTCGTGCATATAACATCTACGCATAAAACCAGGCTCGGATACCACTGTTGGGGAACGTAGTAATTTCAAAAAAATTCCTACGCACACGCAAGATCATGGTGATGCATAGCAACGCGAGGGGAGAGAGTGTCCACGTACCCTCGTAGACCGAAAGCCGAAGCGTTAGCACAACACGGTTGATGTAGTCGTACGTCTTCACGATCCGACCGATCAAGTACCGAACGCACGACACCTCCGAGTTCAGCACACGTTCAGCTCGATGACGTCCCTCGAACTCCGATCCAGCCGAGCTTTGAGGGAGAGTTCCGTCAGCACGACGGCGTGGTGACAATGATGATATTCTACCGACGCAGGGCTTCGCCTAAGCATCGCTACGATATTATCGAGGTGGATTATGGTGGAGGGGGGCATCGCACACGGCAAAGAGATCTCAAGGATCAATTGTTGTGTCTAGAGGTGCCCCCCTGCCCCCGTATATATAAAGGAGGGAGGGAGAGGCCGGCCCTAGAGGGGGCGTGCCAAGTGTGGGGAGTCCTACTAGGACTCCCAAGTCCTAGTAGGATTCTCCTTTTCTTTCCGGAGTAGGAGAGAAGGAAAGAGGGGGAGAGGGAAAAGGAAAAGGGGCCTGCACCCCTTGTCCAATTCGGACCAGAGGGGGGGCTCCTTCCTTTTGGCCTCTCTCCTCTATTCCCGTATGGCCCAATAAGGCCCATATACTCCCTGGCGAATTCCCGTAACTCTCCGGTACTCCGAAAAAATACCCGAATCACTCGGAACCTTTCCGAAGTCCGAATATAGTCGTCCAATTTATCGATCGTTACATCTCGACTATTTCGAGACTCCTCGTCATGTCCCCCATCTCATCCGGGACTCCGAAGTACCTTCGGTACATCAAAACACATAAACTCATAATATAACCGTCATCGAACTTTAAGCGTGCGGACCCTACGGGTTCGAGAACTATGTAGACATGACCGAGACACGTCTCTGGTCAATAACCAATAGCGGAACCTGGATGCTCATATTGGCTCCCACATATTCTACGAAGATCTTTATCGGTCAAACCGCATAACAACATACGTTGTTCCCTTTGTCATCGATATGTTAATTGCCCGAGATTCGATCGTCGGTATCTCAATACCTAGTTCAATCTCGTTACTGGCAAGTCTCTTTACTCGTTCCGTAATACATCATCCCGCAACTAACTCATTAGTCGCAATGCTTGCAAGGCTTATAGTGATATGCATTACCGAGTGGGCCCATAGATACCTCTCCAACAATCGGAGTGACAAATCCTAATCTCGAAATACGCCAACCCAACAAGTACCTTTGGAGACACCTGTAGAGCACCTTTATAATCACCCAGTTACGTTGTGACGTTTGGTAGCACACAAAGTGTTCCTCCGGTAAAAGGGAGTTGCATAATCTCATAGTCATAGGAACATGTATAAGTCATGAAGAAAGCAATAGCAACATACTAAACGATCAAGTGCTAAGCTAACGGAATGGGTCAAGTCAATCACATCATTCTCCTAACGATGTGATCCCGTTAATCAAATGACAAATCTTTGTCTATGGCTAGGAAACATAACCATCTTTGATCAACGAGCTAGTCAAGTAGAGGCATACTAATGACACTATGTTTGTCTATGTATTCACACATGTATTAAGTTTCCGGTTAATACAATTCTAGCATGAATAATAAACATTTATCATGATATAAGGAAATAAATAATAACTTTATTATTGCCTCTAGGGCATATTTCCTTCAAGTACCACACCTGGTTTGCGGTAGTACCGTGTCGGACTTTTGCACAGATAAAATCTTAGCGGATGTAGTCACGGATGTAATTTTTTATATCCGTGCCTACCGTGCCTGGACGGTGGTTCCCATGCAGTAGTACTGCACTCGGACACGGTAGTACCGCGCCAGCGGTTCTACCGCACCCTGTCGGTACTCATCTAGTCGGGTCCAGGCTCTGCCGCGCCCACGGTAGTACTGCAGGCCCGTGCGGTAGTACCGCGGGTCGCGGGCTGAGTGGTGGGTAACGGTTGGAATTGTCCCCCCACTATATAAAGGGGTCTTCTTCTCCAAGAAGACTCACCTCTTCCATCCCCAAGCTCCATTGTTGCTCCAAGCTTCATTTTCGCCCGGTCTCTCTCCCTAGCCAATCAAACTTGTTGATTTGCTAGGGATTTGTTGAGAAGGCCCCGATCTACACTTCCACCAAGAGAAATTTGATTCCCCCCACTAATCCCTTGCGGATCTTGTTACTCTTGGGTGTTTGAGCACCCTAGATGGTTGAGGTCACCACGGAGCCATAGTCCATTGTGGTGAAGCTTTGTGGTGTCGTTGGGAGCCTCCAATTAAGTTGCGGAGATTGCTCCAACCTTGTTTGTAAAGGTTCGGTCGCCGCCTCCAAGGGCACCAATAGTGGAATCACGGCATCTCGCATTGTGTGAGGGCGTGAGGAGAATACGGTGGCTCTAGTGGCTTCTTGGGGAGCATTGTGCCTCCACACCGCTCCAACAGAGACGTACTTCCCCTTAAAGGGAAGGAACTTCGGTAACACATCCTCGTCTTCATCGGTTCCACTCTTGGTTATCTCTTAGCTTTACTTGTGCATCATTTATCGTGGTCTATCCCTTGCTTGCTTTTGTGCTTATTGTTGTTGCATCATATAGGTTGCTCACCTAGTTGCATATCTAGACAACCTACTTTGATGCATAGTTTAATTTGGTAAAGAAAAGCTAAAAATTGTTAGTTGCCTATTCACCCCCCCTCTAGTCAACTATATCGATCCTTTCACATACCCGAGGGAATATCATAATAAATATTTCCAGTAGGTTCAGAGGCAACTCTTATTGCTTCCGGTCGAGGTGAAGATACCTCGAACAAGCCCCTCAAAGATTAGTTTCCATCGTGACAAGTAGTAGTAAATTTCAGCACACAATAAAAATGTTTCCCTACCAATTTTTACTTACCAAAGGCGCTTCACTCCCTGGCAATGGCGCCAGAAAAGAGTCTTGATGACCCACAAGTATAGGGTATCAAATGTGGCCTTTTTGATAAGTAAGAGTGTCAAACCCAACAAGGAATAGAAGGAAATGATAAGCGGTTTTCAGCAAGGTATCGTGGTAACAAATAGTTTTGTAGCAAGATAATTCATAACAAGTAGTAAGTAAAAATAGTAACAAAGTGCAGCAAGGTGACCCAATCCTTTTTATAGCAAAGGACAAGCCAGAACGTTCTTTTATATAAAGCAAAGCGTTCTCGAGGACACGTGGAAATTGCCGTCTAGTCATGTTCATCATGTTTAGTTGATTCGCGTTTGCTACTTTGATAATTTCATATGTGGGTGACCAGTGCTAGGGTGTTGTTCTTACTTGAACAAGCAACCCTCTTATGATTACCCCCTTTTGTAATCATCCGCAACTACGAAGAAGAATTAAGATAAATCTAACCATAACATGAAGCATGTGGATCCAAATCAGTCCCTTACGAAATAACGCATAAACTAGGGTTTAAGTTTCTATCACTCTCGCAACTCATCATCTACTTATTACTCTCCAATGCCTTCCCTTAAGCCCAAATATGGTGAAGTGTATGTATTCGACGTTCACATGTCACCACTAAAGGAAAAACAACATAAATATCATCAAAATATCGCACGAATACCAACTTCACATGATTACTTATGACAAGTCTTCTTCCATGTCCTCAAGAACAAAATTAACTACTCACAAATCATATTCATGTTTAAGATCAGAGGGGGACTGAATATGCTTAAGGATCTGAGCATTTAATCTTCCACCAAATAAACCAACTAGCATCAACTACAAGGAGTAATCAACACTACTAGCAACCCACAGGTACCAATATGAGGTTTTGAGACAAAGATTGAATACAAGAGATGAACTAGGGTTTGAGAGGAGATGGTGCTGGGGAAGATGTTGATGAAGATTGGTCCTCCCATGATGAGAGGATCGTTGGTGATGTTGATGGCTCCGATTTGCCCCTCCTGGAGGGAAGTATCCCCAGCGGAATGGCTCCACCGGAGAGCAAAAGTGCTCCTACCCAAGTTCCGCCTCGAGACGGCAGCACTTCATCCCAAAAGTCCTCCTCTTATTTTTTCTAGGACAAAACGCTTCAAATAGCAGAAGATGGGCGCCGGAGGGCTGCGCCCTAATGCCTTGTGGGCAGCAGGTGGCCCCCCTCTGGTATTTCTTTGATCCAGTATTTTTTTTATATATTCAATAACAAATCTCCGTGGAGTTTTAGGTCATTTGGAGCTGTGTAGAATAGCTATCTCCATTGTAGCTCTTTTATGTCAAGAATCCCAGCTGCCAGCAATCTCCCTTTCCATGTATACCTTGCAAATAAAGAGAGAAAAAACATTAAAATTGCATCATAAAGTGAAATAATGACCAAAAGAATTATAAATAACGGTACGAAATCATGATGCAAATGGACGTATCAATCATCGACGATGGCGACAAGGACGACGATGACGACGTATATTTTGTGTAGTTAGGGCTTGAAAATAATCTTATGGTCTGTATATTTTTGTGAGGTGGTATATACTAACCCCTCACAGTGATCACGAACTTGCGGTGGTAGGATTACACCCTCTTTTGGATGTGGTGATAGGATGGCACCAAAGTAGTGGTAGGTTGAACTTGCTATGCGGTATGATCATGCATGCTTACCAATGCACTTCTGCTCCATTGCTTCTGTGCTTCATTGCTTGCTCCTAGAGTGCTTCATTGCTTGTTGTTTGTGTGTTCCAATGCTTGTTGCTTCAACTTATTGCTCATTTGCACTGCTAGGGCAAGTGGCATGCGGTGTTCGAAGGGAGGGTTCCAGGAGTTTAGAGTTCATGGGCTTGCAACCAACAAGTTTCAGGGTTCATCAACAACAGTCACAGTGGGTTTAAACTAGGCAGGCGGCAGAAGATGCTTACTCCAAGTATGTTTGAGAGCAGACATGTAGCAAGGTTGAGGTTGGCAAGGTGGATCGTTCATTTTGGTTAAGACTTCATCATCTTCGTCTAATTCATCGCCATAGCAGTGTTGTGCCATTGGTGTGTAAGGTGTAGTAGTATTGGGTAAGCTCATCAAATAGGTACAAGGTGAGCACAACTCTATGCTCGCATTGCAGACACCATAGGGGGAAAAGCTCTTTTTATTGTGTAAAAAATCATCACATGTTGAAAGAGCTTTGGGTAATCTAATCAATGGAGGGCATACAATGATACACAAAACAGAATTCATTAGGCTTGTGTTTGCAGCAACCAACACGTGTACATTATTCACAGATTGTACAACTTTCTATTGGGAACTACATGCCTCCTGCAGGAAAATAAAACGAAAAAGGAAGAATCTCACAGCTGACATTATCATACGACGAGGCTTGCTAATTAACACAAGTACAACAGCCGATCGTCCGTGCCTGCCCCAAAGTATAAGCGGGCGGCTAAGAAGTGGCTCAGGGACACAACTTCTGAGCACTAGCCACTCCTCAGGGAAGAAAGAAAGCCTTGCGCCAAGGCGAAACAAAACTCTCTCTGTTTCTTGTATTCGCCGTACCGTAGGAAGAAGTATCCAAGGTAATCGAAATCGATTGGGGATACCCTTGCCTGCAATTAGATTACAGCACATATTTTGTTATGACAGTTGCATGGCGCTCAAATCCTACTAAAAGTAGCTTAATGGTTGTTTACCTGAATGAGTGCCCACAATGCCCAGTAGAGGTGTGATGCTAACCTGAAAGTGTTTGTTTCAGTATAAAGGGCATCCAGATCCTGCTCTTGGACCTTCGGTAAAAGAAAAGTTAGATTGTTATGGTCAAAGTACATTATGCGAAATTATGTGTGTTCTGCTATTCGGGGAAAACACTTGTTTTCTCAGTAACACTCTGAATGTCTTCTACTACCTTGTACTGTATGAATGCCAAGTATCCTACATTTCTTTTCTCATAAAAAGATGCAAATCATCTATTCTTTAACTTAAAAGATATATAAATGTCAAGTATATGTAGCGCATGCCATGGTGTTTGTGATTTAATCCCAAAATAAGAAACAAAGATACTCTTGGAATGAGCACCATCTAAGTTACGGTAGTGGGCGCTTATTAATATCTTTCTTCCCTCGGAGACGAGGCCTGCACAACCTATGAATAGCTTTCAGTTGGTTTTGTCCCGAGAAGATAATGTATTGAATTCACATACCTCACTTGGTCTATCAGATAGATAATTCCTGAAGAAATGGTATTGTACATCTTTATCTGGGTACCTAAAAGAAGCAACAAAATAAATATTACTAGGCAAGAGCATGAAGATAAAAGCTCCACCGGACTATTCAACCAGCAAGAAGAGAACATACAAGTTGTAGTCACACTCAAAGCCTGCGTACTCGTTGAAATGATTCGCGATGTCAAAGCCACGGTAGCTATATGACCCATACTCAAAATCAATGAAATATAGTTTCTCTGTAAAAACAGAAGACAATAATGACAACAAACAGAGACACCATCTTAGCTTTTGCAAAACGGGCAAAAGGAAAGCTTAAGCATAATGTTACTGAACAATCAACAGAAGGTGACAAGTGAATGTGATATTTACCTTCCAAATCATTCAGCATCAGATTACCCGATAGCAAGTCATTGTGTGCAAACACAACAGGAGCATGCAAAAGATCGGAGAGATCCTATAAGAGGACAGTGAGACATTATATTAACGGATACCAATCTAGCAAACAGCCATCTAGCCATTTGATTGAATGATTGTGCTATGGGATTGATCTACTAGCATGAATATGTAATAGGCCTTTGTGACAAAGCCAAATTAGAAGGAAAAAAAGATACTCCTTTAGGAATATGAAACTGAAGTGCGCTCAAATTGCTGCAACGGTCAATAGTACATGACAGTAAGTCTTATCACAGCGTACCTTAAGTTCTTTAACTTCATCTTGTATTTCTCTAAAAGAGATCATCTCATACCTCTTCTGCTTCTCATTATCTTCAAACTTCAATACAGAAGCTGCGATAAATAGTTCACAGCACACCGCAATATTATGTAGTGTCATTCAATGAATGTGAATGAAATAAAAGTAACCAATTCCAAAATGAAATATCCGAAACAACTTTGGAGTTTGGAATGTAACCTTTTTTCAAAAACTTGAATATGTCATTCCACAACTGTGGTTCTTTTGATCCCGGTATATCTACTTGGTGAAATTTCTGTAGCTGCTTAGCAATTTCAGCGGCAATTCTAGGCTCCTTCGTGTCTGAAAAACAGAACAAGGGAAATGAACATACTATTTGCAGAAGCATTTATTGCAGGCTCTCCAGTCTTCACACACCTATGGGTGCAAAATAACAACCATTGAGTATATACCTAAAACCACAAATCCCTTCAAATTACCGTGTGAAAAAATAGAAAAATAGAAAATATAAATCATTGCATTATGTAGACAATGAAACCACCCATTTGTATTGTGCAGAATATAAAAATACCTACCTGAAGGTGATAGTGTCCTAGCATGGATGAATGACGAAACCACTCCATTCTCAAATACTCCAAGTAACCGAGCCCCGAACCCTGCAGCTGAGAGATATGGTATGGCCTAACCATGATTGTAATAGATGTGTGCATTAGGAAACAGTTCAGCCCCAAAAATGACAACAGAATACTCGGCTTACTTGACAACTTAGTTTTATGTAACAGTGAGGTACTTTGAGTGTTATATGGCATAGGTACTATTTCTATGATAGGAAATGACCATTGCATTCCTGAAATTTTAAACTGAAGCACAACTAAGAAAGCACCAAGAAATAAACCAATACTATAATGGGCAATCACAGGGACACTACAGAATGCAGGTAAATATTACATGCCAGTAGCACAAACAATTTCCATACACTACGATTGAAGCGCTCACCTGCAATTCCCTCTCCCGATCGATCACCAAGTCTGTATTTGGGCCATACAGCCGAACAGTCACAGACGACTCACTGTCAGAGCCTTCCTTGACAGATACCTTCAGCACTGCAGGTCATTAACATGACGAACAATATAAGATAACCATTTAGGTATTATTGCTGTATCTATGATTTACAAGTAAATTAGTACAGTTACATAGAGAAAATTATTTCCTAACGCTTCTAAAATAATGGGTCCATAACTCCGGATGCAATGACAGTAAGAGTGATTTATAAGCAGAAATGAGTGCAAAGCACTGATGCTAAAGAGTATATGGTCTCATAAAGGTTGCCAAATGCAATCAAGTTCTAGTGCCATATCTGAAACGATGAGCAAAGAGTAGTAGGACTAGGAGCAAGCAACATTAAAGCACATTCATTAAGTTATATCATGGTCTGTGTGGACAATTCAAGCAACTGCCTTGCCTAAGAATTACTATAATTACATAGCCTCTGTTTTTTCCTCTTCCAAGCATGCTCAGGTAGTTAGGTGAGGGAGACGGATCAGGAGCCAGAATAGTGCCACAGCCATGCCACTGGCAAGGAACAGAACTCACATAGATTGGTGATGCCGCCGGACACCGTCGAGATGGAGAAGCACGAGCTGTCCAGGGACGACCACTCCTTCACCAGCTCCTTGCAGAGATCTCTGGAGAAGCAAGCCACCGTATTAGAAAAACAGAATGGGAAACGGGGAATTAATCAGTGGCGGTGGCGCCTGTCGCTCTCTGCGAGGCATTTCCCCAAACACCATCGGTTCATACGAGCGGGCACCCGGACAGACCACGGCCCGTCTCGCGGAGACCGGTCGTGGCTGCTCGAACACCATACGCAAACCAACACCTACCCGGCGCGTGCGTGCAGCAGAGCCACATGCCCAACACGCACCCGCGCGCGCAGAAGCAAATGGGAAGAGGGGTGAGGGGACTTGCATGATGCGGGGAGTCATCTCGGGGAGCGGCAGCGAGATGTCGACCGCGGCGGTCGACGTGGGCACCTCCGCCAGCGCCGGCGCCGGGGCCGCCACTGCCCTCGTATTCTCCTCACCGCCACCTCTGGCACCGCCGGCGACCCCGTTCCAGCTCCGACCATCCGATCCCATCTCCTCTCGCGCGCGCCCCCTCACTTCCGTGCGATCTTTTCGCTCGCGCGAGGAAGCTCGTTGTCGCGGAGCTATTCTGGTGGGAGCCTCAAGGCGATTCCGTTCGATGCGATGCGATGCGATCGGAGACGAGGGAAGTTGGGTGGAGGAATGCGGGGCCTCGAACAGAGGATACCATTTATAGAGCCCAGTCGCCACCAGCCGCGTGGCGTGGGAGGCAGGAGGGGCCACCCACGTCAGCTGATGCCGTGGCCCCACCGACCTACCAACCGGGTAGGGTGCGCGTGGCCCCTGGATAGGACAGCGACGGGTTTTTGTGTGGCGTGATGGACGGGGAGGATTCGGTGGCTGACGGGCCCACGCAGCAGTCACGTGATGTGGGCCCGTCTTCCCTTGTCCGTTGCTCACTGTCGCTGGGGCTGTCTCGATTTGGGGCGATGCCGGCTCTATTTTCTTTGAGATATTTTGAATGGATGGTGATTTGCTTAAGGGGGGCGCTAATCATTGTCCGGTCTGCAAGACTGTCTCCTCCAATTTGCAAGAGGCAACAAATGAGGAAGAAGGAAATGCATCACATGGCTAGCAATCGTTGTACTAACTGAAACCAAGACATTTACTTTGGATCGAAGGGAGCATTATTTTATAGTAGTACACTGACCTCATGTGTATTCTTGCTCTTATGTATTTTCTTTGCTTTGTTGGTCTATTTCATGATAGGTCAGATTGAATATGAGAATTCTCTACGTTGTTGGATTGATTTTGAGAGGAACTTCAATATCATATTATTTATTGTCGGGAGAAAGACGAGTCTTATCGGTTAGCATCACAAGTTGGTAGGCTAAACAACCCAAGTTTGAATCTCACCACCACCAATTTAATTTTAGCATAGCTCCTCCTATGCCAATCTTTCAATATTATTTATGGGCGTAAAATATTCGCATAGGCGAGGCATGACCATTATTTATGTCTCTAGTTAAGTTGAATTAAAATCTATGAAAAGACAATCTTTCGAACGCGCCATTGGCATTTGATAGGAGCTGAAATGACGAAATGTCCATGTGACCATATTAGTGGTGTTATCATGGCGGTCCTTGGAGACATTTTCCTAGAAGAAACCATATCCGCCTCCGGATCAATCACCCCTTCCCTTCGTTGTCTCTGATGTGTTGTTGTGAAACGATAGGGAGAGGATTCTCATCTCCCGTCTATTCTGTATTAAGATCCCTTTGGTTTGATTTTTGGTATCATGCCGACGTCGTTCCAACCCTAATGGTGATGTTGTCTTGAATAAAAATCCTCCAGCTCTAATCTTATTTTGGCACTTGGTATCACATTGCTGGGGAGCTTGAGGTTTTGTCCCTGTCGTTCTTCATGGACGATGGATTGGTTCTTTGTGTCGTCTGTTGGAGTAACCACATGGGCATCGTTGATGACATAATCTTATTCAGCACGCTCTTCTTTTGAGTTTTTTGCGAGCAAGGTCGTTGCCTTAGTCTAGCGATACTAGTGCCGCTGCCTACCAAGATTAGGTTGGTGCCCCCGCTCCTCACCGATATGCTGGGCATGATTGCATATCTCGGTCTACTATTCTTGCGATTAATCGAGATTTGGTCATCTCACATATTTGTAGGTACTTCAATGGGGATTTTCCAAAGTTCTCCATTGGCGAAAGCTATGGTGGCGCAACGAGAAAGAGTTCAACAAATCATTTTAGGCATATCATCCTAATTGTTATTGATCCTTTGTTTAGGGTTGTTCTTGTGTCCATAGATGACTTCAATTACCTAATTATTATTTTTTGCAAGGTCAATTACCTCATTATTAGTGTGCATCTTTCCTCATTTTTGTTATTAGTGTATCTGATGTCGTAAGAGAATGACCAAAATATTCAGGGAATGTCAGATTTTTAGGCATGGCAAGTCGAACGTTTTTCATGGCAAATTATGTTCCCCGAGGATGGCAAGTTTTGTTAGCGAGCATGGCAAATTTGCCTCATTTAAATTTTTTTGCCAGAAAATTGCCGTACTTGCAAACTAAATTTGTCATCCTTGTGTCAAATATAAATTGCCATGAAAAAAAGAATGCCTAACAATCCGACGTCATATTTTAGCGTTTCCCAGAACGGGGGGGGGGGGGGGGGGGGGAGGGTACCTTGTATGTCGGGCGAATAAGGCGACAAACAAGTGAAACCAACTGATGCTTTGGTCATTCTACTCCTTGGTGTCAGTCTATGGTTGTTGTTGTGTTGTCTCTTGATCTAATATAAACAGACTTCTAACAATCTGACATGAGGCCCAAAAAGTGAAGAGTGATGAAAAAATCAAACCCATCAAAGTGTAAGACTGTAGAGTAGTATTTTGGCGTAGTCAATGTAGTACATTCCTTTGTCAATTTTTTTCTAAGTTGACATCTGCTTGGTGATTTTTCTTTTGTTTGAATGAAACATTCGTGACTACTCCCTCTGTTTCAAAATATAAAAAGATTTCTGGCAGTGAACGCTTGATGACATCTTATATTTGAAACATAACCTTGGCGACATATTATATTTTAAGACAGAGGGCCTTCAGTTGGAAATACATGTCGGAGAAATGGATATATTACCCATTCTTACTACGAGTAATTCTGGACGGAGGGAGTATTAAATACTGCAAGCTTCCTCTGTACGTTTCAGAACCTACAAGCATCCTTGCAGGCAGCATATACACGTGTAGAGGCACCAAAATGTTCAAAATGTCTTCGTGTTAAACAGATTAGGGTTTGGAACAATGCTCGATACCCTTGGTGGGTACGACTGTCATATATTTATAAGAGGGAATCGTACAAATACCGGTTATGTTACAACACATATATCTAATATATACTTAGTCTAACACCCTCCCTCAATCTTAACTATGTCCTGAAACACTCAGAAGGTTAAGATTGCGATGACATCCTTCAAAAGAAGGCAAGGGCAAGGGTTTAGTGAAAATATCAGCAAGCTGATCCTTCAAAGAAACAAACTTAATCTGAAGGAGCTTCTGAGCAACACGTTCCCTCACAAAATGATAGTCAACTTTGATGTGCTTCGTTCGGGCATGAAATACTGGATTGGATGAAAGGTATGTTGCACCGATGTTATCACACCAAAGAACAGGCGGCTGAGTTGGGGAGACCTTCAACTCTCGAAGCAATGACTGCACCCACATGATCTCAGCTGTGGCATTAGCAACAGCTTTGTACTCAGCTTCGGTACTACTCCGAGATACCGTAGCTTGCTTGCGAGCTTGCCAGGCGATCAAGTTAGGCCCAAAGAACACAGCATGTCCCCCCGTGGATCGCCGATCATCAGGACAACCAGCCCAGTTGGCATCAGAAAATGCTGAGATCAGTCCAGAACGCGCAGGCTGAAGATGGAGACCATATGAACCAGTGTGACGAACATAGCGCAAGATGCGCTTAACAGCTGACCAGTGAGGATCACGTGGTGTATGAAGATACTGGCACACACGGTTAACTGCAAATGATATGTCTGGTCGAGTAATGAGCAAGTACTGCAGTCCACCCATAATGATGCGGTACTCTGTGGCATCCTCAGGAGAAAGCAAGTCACCAGCAAGAGCTGTCAGTTTGTCTGTAGCAGACATGGGAGTCGTAGCAGACTTACACTGCAACATACCGGCACGACGCAGGAGATCCTGAGAGTACTTCTTCTGAGTAAGAGTCAAGCCACCATCAGAATGAAGAACCTCTAGGCCCAGAAAATAATGCAGTCTCCCAAGATCCTTAACAGCAAACTCAGCACCAAGAGAGGACACAAGCCGATCTGTAGCAGAAGCAGACGAACTGACAAGGATGATGTCATCAACATAGACCAGAATGTACATGGTCACCTCAGGTCGCTGTAGAATAAACAGAGACGTGTCTGCTGTAGAAGGAACAAACCCATGCGCACGAAGAGCAGCGCCAAGACGGGCATGCCACGCATGCGGGGCCTGCTTCAAACCATAGAGAGATTTGACAAGGCGACACAAATGATGTGGCTGAGTAGAGTCAACAAAACCTGGCGGCTGACGCATATAAACCTCTTCTTCCAGAACTCCATGGAGAAAGGCATTCTGAACATCAAGCTGTCGAAGCGACCATCCGCGAGTAACAGCCAAAGAGAGAAGAACACGAATAGTAGTTGGTTTAATAACAGGACTGAATGTGTCTTCATAATCAATGCCATACCGTTGTTTGAATCCCTTGGCAACCAGACGTGCCTTGTACCTCTCAATGGAGCCATCAGCATGTTTCTTCACCTTGAATACCCATTTAGATTCAATGATATTAACACCAGATGGAGGTGGAACAAGACGCCAAGTGTTGTTTCTTTGAAGGGCATGAATCTCCTGCTCTATCGCAGCACGCCAATGTGGGATGCCAAGCGCTGCTCGAAAATGTCGTGGTTCAGTCATAGGGTCAGCCTCAGCATGTGCCACACAGGCCACAAGCCACGCGACAGTGCCGTCAGTGCGCTTCTTCGGTTGGAAGATAACACTTTTGCTGCGAGTATGGGGACGCAGGATGACAGGCGGAGGTGGCGCTGGAGCTGCCATACCAGAGGAGCCACTATCCATCAGCGGTGAGGAGGATGCACCGGCGGGCGAGTCAACAGGCGCATCCGGTGGCACGGTCAGGGTCGGCGAAGACAGACCGGGCGTGACCGGCGTCGACGGACCAGGCAACGAAACTCGGTGACCTGTGAGGCCCCCGGCTCAGGGGAGAGCGCCACGGGTCCAGCCGGCCCGACCGACAGCTCCACAGGTTCGACCGGCCCAGGCGACAGCGAGGCCGCTGGCCCCGGCGACTCGGTCACCCCGTCGGATCCTCATGCATGGGGCATGCACGCGTGATCGACGTCGGGGTCAAGCGGGGTAGTGGCGGGGGCAGCCTCGTCGAGCGCCTCATCCGTCGTAGCAGCAACTCGCGCAGTTGTGGCCATATCATCATCTAGAAGCTCAAGTTGAGCGCCTCGTCCAGTTGAAAGATCGTGGATGTCGCCTAGAGGGGGGGGGGTGAATAGGCGCTTTAAAATAATCACGGTTTAGGCTTGAACAAATGCGGAATAAACCTAACGGTTAATTTGTCAAGCACAGAACCTAAAACAACTAGGCTCACCTATGAGCACCAACAACTTATGCTAAGCAAGATAAGCAACTATGTGATAGCAAGATATATGACAAAGAACAATATGACTATCACAAAGTAAAATGCATAAGTAAAGGGCTCGGGTAAGAGATAACCGAGGCACGCGGAGACGACGATGTATCCCGAAGTTCACACCCTTGCGGATGCTAATCTCCGTTTGGAGCGGTGTGGAGGCACAATGCTCCCCTAGAAGCCACTAGGGCCACCATAATCTCCTCACGCCCTCGCACAATGCAAGATGCCGTGATTCCACTAAGGGACCCTTGAGGGCGGTCACCGAACCCGTACAAATGGCGACCCTTGGGGGCGGTCACCGAACCCGTACACTTTGGCAACCCTTGGGGGCGGTTACCGGTACCCGTCAAATTGCTCGGGGCGATCTCCACAACCTAATTGGAGACCCCGACGCTTGCCCGGAGCTTTACACCACAATGATTGAGCTCCGAACACCACCAACCGTCTAGGGCGCCCAAGCACCCAAGAGGGACAAGCTCAAGGGCACCAAGCACCCAAGAGTAATAAGCTTCTCAACTTGTAACTTCCATGTATCGCGTGGAGAACTCAAACCGATGCACCAAATGCAATGCCAAGGGCACACGGAGTGCCCAAGTCCTTCTCTCCCAAATCCCACAAAAGCAACTAATGCTAGGGAGGAAAATGAGAGGAAGAACGAAAGAAGAACACGAAGAACTCCAAGATCTAGATCCAAGGGGTTCCCCTCACTTAGAGGAGAAAGTGATTGGTGGTGACGTGGATCTAGATCTCCTCTCTCTTTTCCCTCAAAAACTAGCAAGAATCCATGGAGGGATTGAGAGTTAGCAAGCTCGGAGAAGGTCAACAATGGGGGAAGAACACGAGCTCAAAGGATTAGGTTCAATGGGGAAGAAGACCCCCTTTTATAGGTGGGGAGAAAATCCAACCGTTATCCCCTCACTCAGCCCGCACGACGCACGGTACTACCGCTCCAGGGGCGCGGTACTACCGCGAGGCTGCGCGGTACTATCGTGGAGGACCACGGTACTACCGCGATAGCAGCACAGGCCGGAACTTGCCTGACTAGGGGGCAGTACTACCGCTTGCGCGGTACTACCGCTCCCCCTTGTGGTACTACCGCAAGGCAGGAAAGTCTCAGCCTGGGAAGGGCGCGGATGAAATAAATTACATCCGTGCCTACTTCCGCTGAGGGAGGACCTGCGCAAAAACTCCGACACGGTACTACCGCACACGAAGAGCGGTACTACCGCGTAGGGCGCAGATGTAAAAAATTACATCCGCCCCTACTTCCGCTCATGCTGCTGAGCCTGGCCAGAGCCCACGGTACTACCGCGCCCGCGGCGCGGTACTACCGCGTAGGGCGCGGATGTAAAAAATTACATCCGCCCCTACTACCGCTCGAGCAGCTGCGCCTGGCCTGAGGCCACGGTACTACCGCTCCAACAGAGCGGTACTACCGCAAGGGCCTGCGGTACTACCGCTCCGAAGAGCAGTACTACCGCAAGCCCCAGATCAGCAACACTAGGAGTCCTTCATTTTGCAGAGAAGACAACGGAGGGTAACAATAAAACCAGAACTGCCATAACTTCCGCAAATGAGCTCCGAATTGAGCAAACTCAAGACAACGAGTAGCATCAAAACAGAGACTGGTTATAGTAAGAAGAGGCAGGGGAGGTATGCCTAACAAGCAAAGGAGTGAACCCTCCAACAGAGAAGAACCGGCATACCCTCCAACATCGAAAACATCATAGAAGACGCATGTGAGCTCCGTTTTCGATGAACTCGAGCTTGTCATAAAAATGACCAAAAGCTTCAACACTCACAAGGAGAAGAACCAAACAAGAACCAATAAAGATGATGCAAGGATGCAATGGTTTGAGCTCTCTACGAACGATACAATCAAGCAACTCATCGAAAGCCCCCCTTGATAGTACGGCAATCGAGAAAACCTATCAAGGGCAAACCTTTGCCTTGCACAAAGTCCACTTGAGCTAGATGATGATGATCTACTCCTCCTCAAGATGGACCACCTTTCTTGATTGCGTTGGCTCGATGAAGACTAGTTTATTTCTCCCCATACTCCACTATGGGTGAGCCACTCTTTCGTTCATCTTCACAAGTCCATTGTCACCACAATGGACGACAAGCTTCAAGCACTTGATCTCTTCGTGATGCATCACTTGAACTTGCACACCGCAACCTAACCCCACAAAGAACTCTCACGAAGACCATGGGTTAGCACACAAAGCGTAATGGACAATGCTTACCATACCATGGGATCACTTGATCCCTCAGAACATCTTGTACGCTTTGTGTGTTGAATCTTTCCAACTCTCTTCATTTGGATGATGTCTTGAAGATGGACATGAACGATCACACAATCTTCTTCTTCAAGACATGCTTGCAATAAGCTCAACACTCACATGACCAATCTTTGGATAATTCCTTAATAGCACCTTGGTCAACTCATAAACTCCTTGAAACCAACACATGGACTTCAAGAAAAGCCTATGGACAAATCCTTCAAATATAACTCAAGACAACCATTAGTCCATAGAGATTTTCATCAATTGCCAAAACCAAACATGGGGGCACCGCATGTTCTTTCACCAGTCCCTGAACCATGGTTAGGCAACAACAGAGGAGAATATGCAGCATTCAAAAATTGATCAGGCAAAACTGGAAAAGAGTGCAACTCGGTGACGGAAGTATCGGTGGGTGATGTGAGCGTGGAAAACGGGAAGACAGTCTCATCGAACACAACATCACGAGAAATGTAAACACGATTTGACGGGATGTGAAGACACTTGTAACCTTTGTGGAGAGGATTGTACCCAAGAAACACACATTGTTTAGATCGATACTTAAGTTTATGCTTATTGTACGGACGAAGATGCGGCCAACACGCACAGCCGAACACTTTGAGGAGGGAGTAATCTGGAGTTTCATTAAGCAACACTTCGAGTGGAGACTTCATGTGAAGGCATCGTGTGGGAATCCAGTTTATCAAAAAACAGGCAGTAACAAGAGCATCGCTCCAGAACCGAAACGGGACAGGGGCATGTGCAAGAAGTGTCAGGCCAGTTTCAACTATGTGGCGGTGTTTGCGCTCAGCGGCACCGTTCTGCTGATGTGTATGAGGACAAGACACATGGTGTGAGATGCCAAGCTTCTGAAAGAAGGTGTTAAGGTTACGATACTCACCCCCCCCCCCCCCAGTCTGACTGAACATGGATAATTTTGTGCTTAAGCAATCGTTCAACATGTGCTTGAAATTGCATAAAGACATGAAACACATCAGATTTGCGCTTAATAAGATAAATCCAAGTAAAGCGACTGAAAGCATCGATGAAACTGACATAATAGTTGTGACCACTAACAGAAGTTTGGGCATAGCCCCACACGTCTAAAAACACAAGTTCAAGAGGAGTCGTGACAACACGACTTGATACAAAAAAAAGGCAACTGATGACTCTTGCCTTGTTGACAAGCATCACACACTAGAAACTCCTTATTACTCGACTCAACAGGAAGATGATGGCGATGAAGCACATGGCGCACAATGGGAGTAGCGGGGTGGCCAAGGCGAGAGTGCCACTGCGACGACGACACCTAAACACCACTGAAAACTTGAGAGACTTGTGGCACATCAAGTGCGTATAAGCCGTCGCGAGCTCGACCACTAAGAAGAACGTCCCTCGTGTCCCAGTCCTTCACAAAAAAATGGAAAGGGTGAAACTCAACAGACACATTGTTGTCACGAGTTAATTTAGGAACCGAGAGTAAACTACGCGTGACTGAGGGAACACGAAGGACATCAAGCAGACGCAAGGTTTTAGTGGTACGTGAAAGAAGAGATGCCTGACCAACATGTGAGATGGGCATACCTGATCCATTGGCCGTGCGGACCTGATCGTGACCGGTGTAGGGCTGGCGAGTGGCCAGCTTGTCAAGCTGACTCGTCAAATGGTCCGTAGCGCCCGTATCCATGTACCAAGCAGGATCCACCGAGTATGAAGGAGTGAACCCAGGATCCGGTGTAGCGAGAGCAGCTTGCTTCTCATTGCCCTTCCCATTGTTCCCAATGCCAAGAAAATCTCGTTTAAAGCGACGATGGCAGCGAGACGCCAAGTGCCCCTCGATGCCGCAGAGTTGACACTCAACCCCACCACCACATGCCTCGCAGTGGAGCCGCTTGCGGCCAGCCGTCGGAGGTGGAGCGGGCGGACGGTGCTGGTTGCCTGAGGTCGACGGCGCCTTCTGCTTGGCACCGCGGGCGCCCCCGTGGAGAGCAGCGTTCGCAGAAGGGCCCTCCGTGTAGACGCCAACGGATCGGCGAGCAGCGAGCCTCTGTTCGGTGTTGAGAAGGCGTGCATAGAGATCGCGAGGTGGCATCGGTGTGTCACGTCCATTAATGTTTTCAACGACAGAATCATAGTCCTCATCAAGCCCATTGAGAATGAATGAATTAAACTCCTCGTCACGAAGAGGCTTCCCAATAGACGACAGTGTATCTGCCAAACTTTTGACCTTGTTGAAGAAGGCCGTGACGGAGAGGTTGTTTTTCTTGACCTCACCCAGCTGGTTACGAATGGCAGAGGAATGGGCCAGCGACTGCGAGGAAAAACTGGAGTCGAGCGTGGCCCATGCATCCCTCGATGTCGCGGCAAAGACCACCATGCTGGCCATGGAGGGTGTGAGCGAGGACTGAATGGCACCCAGAATAGCTTGATCCTGAGCGATCCACCGACGATGAGCAGGGTTGGACACCATGACGGAGCCACCAGCGGCCGAGGGCACCGGAACCATTGCCGGGAGACACGGCAGCGTACCATCGACACACCCCTCAAGGTAGTGACTACGCATCAGCGGGAACACCTGAGCGCGCCACAGGAGGTAGTTGTCAGCAGAGAGCTTCACTGTCACTAGGTGAGCGAAGTGGAAAGGTCCTGGTTCAGCCACCGATGCGGAGAGCTGTGAGTCGTACGTCGGAGGAGCACTGTACGGAATTAGCGCATCGACCGACGGAGACGTACGGTAGTGTTGGTGATGACCGTAGGGCGCCATAGGAGGTATGCCGTAGGGCTGCAGCGACGCGACGTGCGGCATAGAGGCAGCGTAGGGCGCGCCATACGGCGCCTCATAGGGCACCGCGAAGGATGAAGCATACGGTGCCGGTGCGACATACGGCGACGACGGCGCGACATACGGCGCTGGATACGGTCCACCGTACGACACCTGGACGGGAGTGCCACGAGGGCCTGAGGCCGGCGGCGCAGCAGAGGTTGCAGCGGCGCCGTAAGGCAGCTGCGCAGAGGCGTGATCCCGATCCTGCATGGGGGCACCGTAGCCAGGGTTGACGGCCGCCAGGGATGGATCGCATCGATTCTGCATGTGGGCAGTGTACGCTAGGGATGGATCAATGCGATCCTGCATGGGAGCACTGTACGCGAGCGATGGATTTCTGGATGGCTGCGCGGGATCAAAGGCGTGCGACGCCAGGGCGGCATCACGGGCGAGCGAAGGCGCGGGCGACCAGGGCGCTGGAGGACGTGACCCCGATGCAGACGGACGGGCCCAGGCGAGCGGGGTAGACGCCATGAACGGCGATTCCGTCGCCAGGTTGACGGAGGCGGCGCGGCGGCGAAGGCCGACGCGACGGCGGCAGAGGAAGCGGAAGCACGGCGCGGACCGAACGCGTCCTCTGATACCATGTTAAACAGATTAGGGTTTGGAACAATGCTCGATACCCTTGGTGGGTACGGTTCCCTCTTACAAATACCAATTGTATAGCACTACTCAGTTCTGCCACTAAAACTTTTCACTACTCAAAAATGCCACCGTTCCGTTGGACACGTACTCAAAAATACCATTTTTCGCCGTTACCGTCAGGTCAATGCAAGTTGACTGAAGGTAGATGACGAAAATACCCCTGATCTCATTTTGCACACCCTCTCTCCATAGTGTGGGCCCCACTAGTCAGGGGGTAAGGATAAATAATTTCAGAGAAAAAAGAGCGTTGTTGGGGTTCGAACCAAAGACCTCACTGTGGATGGAGGAGCAGGACAACCATTCAGACTAATACAAGCATTCGTTTGAAATTAGAAATATTCTTGTACTATAATCTATCTGGACCTAACTAAACAGACCCGACCCTACCAAACCTAATCCTTTGGCCGACCTGTTCGTGCCAGTTTCCCCAGCGGGAACCACAAATCCCTAGCCGCCGTTGCCTGCCTAACTCCTCAGTCCTCACCCAGCACCGTCGGTCGCCGGGCTGGCCGTCCAGCTCCAGCGTGCCCCCACTTGCCGCTGCTGCGGCGCCTCCTGCCGAGTGCCGCCATGCTTCTTGCCGAGTGCCACCACCCGCTGAGGGTTATGAACCTCTTTGTGTTTGTGTCATTTTCAGGTAAATAGGCAACCACCATGCTGAAATTTTCAGAGAAAATTACAAAACCATGTGATCTTGATGTCATATGTGGTGTTGCTGTCAATTAGTGTGTGACGCATCAATCGATTGGACATGGCGGTGTTACCAGAGAGATTCTTCCAGTCGGCTAGCCACTCGTGCGGGTGATCCCAACTAACTTTCAAACCCTAGCACAACTAGCTAGCAACAAGAAAAAATATGACACGATGCTTTGTTGGCATATTTTTCCGTCTAAACAATATAAGGGATATATCTCCTTGTAGAACGAAAGATTTCCGTAGTTCAGATGGCTAGCCGGCGTAACGTGCAGGTCGTGGTGTTGGGTTCGAAACCCTGCATAGCCAATTTTCATTTTATGTTTGCATGCGCCTGTTGCACGGGCCCACAAGTCAACAAAAAGAGAGCGGAATTGACAAACGGGATAGGGGCATTTTTGTTATCTACCTTCAGTCAATGTGCATTGACCTGACGGTAATGGTCAAAAATGGTCTTTTTGAGCACATGTCTAACGATATAGTGGCGTTTTTGAGTAGTGAAAATTTTTAGTGGCAAAACTGAGTAGTGTTATACAACCGATGGCAAAACTGATAAAAACCCTATATACTTAGTCTAACAGAAACGGACACTTTGCCTTGCTTGTGGTGTTGAACTTGACGTAGCTATGCAAGTGACCCGAACTTGATCCTAGTTAAGCACGATTTCTCTCTGTCCAAATCATCTTAGGCGGATCCGAGCAGCCATACGCACGTGAGATGGAATAAAATACTTCGCCACACCAAACCGAACCCAAATTCAGTGTCGTCGGAAACAGCCTGTCTTGCTTATGGTGTTGTATTAGCCGAAGCATCAGAATTAACGGTGTGCTGTGACGTCCAGCAACTTCGTCGCACGTCCAAATCGAGCAGATGCCACAAGAGTTTTCTGCTTGGCGATCTCCTCTTCGCTTCATCTTTATTGCCTGGCCGGCACGCTATTGCCCTGTTGTAAAATGCACGTATCATCAATTCATCATGTTTGCTCGCGAGGTCCAAAATGGTCCTCGTAGTCAAGAAGTGATCCAATACAGTCCTGATACTTGAAAAAAATACTTGTTGTATAACGGTCCAGTAGGTTGGAACGATGGCCCCGAATGGACACGGAGCATATGTATTCCGTATTCTGCTAGTGCTATGTCACCGTCGGTCGTTTATTAGCGGGAAACTGGTCCAAACGGTGGTAATTTTGCAATTGCCCCCTTGAAAACTCTGATTTTCATTCCATGCCCTCATTGCTCTCCTTTCTTTCTCCCGTAAGTGCAACCCAAGGGTTATCATGGTGCGGCGGGGGTTGATCAGCGACCCCGTAGTGTGTCGATCATAGTGAGGCCGATAGAGGAAGGGAGGGCGGCAACACAACAATCACGGATGGTGGTTTGAAGTGGCGATGATGGGTCCTCGACGATGTCGCAAGAACTATGCAGCATCGACATACAGTACATGATATTATTATAAGTACAATGTGATTTGGGCACAATCGTTGTATATCTATACAGTTTAGGACATTTTGCATAGTTTATTTCATTCTTGTACATTTATTTGACGCAATTAGGCACACATTGTGATAGGGTTTAGGGTTTGTTCCACAGAAAGTCTTGATTTTTGTCTCTGTTTTATTGTTTTAGTGGAAGTGGGCACAATGTCTTGAATGGCAAAAAAGATCTGCTACGATAATTATGACATGTTGTTTGCATGCTTTAAAATGTTTGAAGATTTAATCGAGCACGTGGGCTATAAGAAGGCAGACAAAATTGACTTCTACTCTGTTGCTTTCTGATTGTCAGCTTAATGAAGATGGTGCAAGCTTTTGTCCAATGACGCAGGCATAGATGAGATTGCAGTAATGGTCAATGTAGGACACAAATATCATATATGTTTTACCTTGATCATTTGGATAGCCACAACACATGAGGAGGAGCATGGGATGATGTTGTGGCTAATCCAATAGCTCACCTGCCTCCTGTTTTCATCCTAAAAGAAGCTAAGCAATGGAGAGCATAGCATGATATCCTGTAATGTTGTGGATGAAAGCATAGAAATTAAGGGGAATGAGCAAATGCCTTCCAGGTTGAGACCTAGAGGAAAAATGTTAGAAGATGAGGCAGACGAATATATTAATAGTGATTCCTCACACAATGACTATATTCCTGAATTTTTTTATAATGCCTTTGACTTGGAGGATGGGAATGGGGATTTGTTTCAGGAGCAGTTGCACCCTTTGCAAGATAAGAAAGGGAAGAAGGTGGTTGAAGAGTGTAACTCTGAAGATGATACATTTGATGTTCCAGATTTATATGACGGGGAAATAAAGTTTAGATTCAAATATTTCACCGCGAAGACATGCATGAACCCAAGTTCACATAACACAACACAGGATACACCAGCATATTCTTGCTCCTTGGTGACGACGACTGGTACGTCTGTCATTCTCACACTTCATACTCTTCCAAAGACTCCTGCGGCTCGGTACACATAACAATCCTGGGCTAGGGTATCTCGACTTGCACCACTTTCCCGACGATGCACGGGTCACAGAGCCAAGCCAATACCCCAAGCACGCAGTGGTTGTCCACTGATATGATCTTGATTAGGTCACCGTCCAGCTCCTTCAGAATTCCTTTCACGACTCCGTCGATCACACCTGATTGGGGAGGCCTTCGTGTTGGGGAACGTAGCATGCAATTTCAAAAAATCTCCTATGCTCACGCAAGTTCTATCTAGGGGATTCATAACAACGAGAGGAGGAGAGTGTGTCCACGTACCCTCGTAGACCGAAAGTGTAAGCGTTTGACAATGCGGTTGATGTAGTCAAACTTCTTCTCGTTCCGACCGATCAAGCACCGAATGTACGGCACCTCCGAGTTCTGCACACGTTCAGCTCGATGACGTCCCTCGAACTCTTGATCCAACAAAGTGTCGAGGGAGAGTCAGCATGGCGGCATGGTGGCGGTGATGGTGAAGTGATCCGTGCAGGGCTTCACCTAAGCACTACGACAATATGTCCTGAGGCATAAACTGTGGAGGGGGGCGCCGCACACGGCTAACAAACGTTGGTGTGTCTTCTAGGCGCCCCCTCCCCATGTATAAAAAGGAGGGAGGGGGAGAGAGGCACCCTAGGGTGCACCCAAGTAGGAGGAATCCTACTTGGGCACCTAGTCCAATTCGCCCCCCCCCCTTTCCTTTTACCGGAGGGGGAAAAGAGGGAAGAGGGAAGGAGGAAGGAAAGGGGGAGGGAGGCGAACCTCCACCTCCTTCTCCTATTCGGCCACCTACCATAAGGGGGGCGCCATCCCTTGTGGGCTGATGTGCTCCCCTCCTATAGCCCATATGTCCCATATCTTCCCCCGAGGGGTTCCGGTAACACCCCCCCCCCCCCCCCCGTACTCCGATATGTACCCGATACATCCCGGAAAACTTCCGGTGTCCGAATACTATCATCCTATATATCAATCTTTACCTCTCGACCATTTCGAGACTCCTCGTCATGTCTGTGATCTCATCCGGGACTCCGAACAACATTCGGTCACCAAATCACATAACTCATATAATACAAATCGTCATCGAACATTAAGTGTGCGGACCCTACGGGTTTGAGAACTATGTAGACATGACCAAGACACCTCACGGTCAATAACCAACAACGGAACCTGGATGCTCATATTGGTTCCTACATATTCTATGAAGATCTTTATCAGTCAAACCGTAATGACAACATACGTTATTCCCTTTGTCATCGGTATGTTACTTGCCCGAGATTCGATCGTCGGTATCTTCATACCTAGTTCAATCTTGTTACCGGAAAGTCTCTTTACTCGTTCCATAATGCATCATCCCACAACTAACTCATTAGTTACATTGCTTGCCAGGCTTACTATGATGTGCATTACCAAGAGGACCCAGAGATACCTCTCCGATACTCGGAGTGACAAATCCTAATCTTGATCTATGTCAACCCAACAAACACCTTCGGAGATACCTGTAGAGCATCTTTATAATCACCCAGTTACGTTGTGATGTTTGATAGCACACAAGGTATTCCTCCGGTATTCGGGAGTTGCATAATCTCATAGTCGAAGGAATATGTATTTGACATGTAGAAAGCAATAGCAATAAAACTTAACGATCAACATGCTAAGCTAATGGATGGGTCTTGCCCATGAAATCATTCTCCTAATGACGTGATCCCGTTCATCAAATGACAACACATGTCTATGGTTAGGAAACTTAACCATCTTTGATTAACGAGCTAGTCTAGTAGAGGCTTACTAGGGACACTGTGTTTTGTCTATGTATCCACACATGTATCAAGTTTTCGGTTAATACAATTCTAGCATGAATAATAAATATTTATCATGATATAAGGAAATATAAATAACAACTTTATTATTGCCTCTAGGGCATATTTCCTTCAGTCTCCCACTTGCACTAGAGTCAATAATCTAGATTACATTGTAATGATTCTAACACCCATGGAGTCTTGGTGTTGATCATGTTTTGCTTGTGGAAGAGGTTTAGTCAACGGGTCTGCCACATTCAGATTCGTATGTATTTCGCAAATCTCTATGTCTCCCTCCTTGACTTGATCACAGATGGAGTTGAAGCGTCTCTTGATGTGTTTGGTTCTTTTGTGAAATCTGGATTATTTCGTCAATGCAATTGCTCCAGTATTGTCACAAAATATTTTCATTGGACTCGATGCACTAGGTATTACACCTAGATCGGATATGAACTCCTTCATCCAGACTCTTTCATTCGTAGATCCCGCCACGATGCTTTGCTTGGAACTGCATCGACTGAAGGCTCCACCATTCAATATAAATACATATCCAGTTTGTGACTTAGAGTCATCCGGATCAGTGTCAAATCTAGCATCGACGTAACCATTTACAACGAGATCTTTGTCACCTCCATAAATGAGAAACATATCCTTAGTCCTTTTCAGGTACTTCAGGATGTTCTTGACCGTTGTCCAGTGACCCACTCCTGGATTACTTTGGTACCTCCCTGCTAGACTTATAGCAAGGCACACATCAGGTCTGGTACATAGCATTGCATACATGATAGATCCTATGGCCGAGGCATAGGGAATGCCTTTCATTTTCTCTCTATCTTCTGCAGTGGTCGGGCATTGAGTCTGACTCAACTTCACACCTTGTAACACAGGCAATAACCCTTTATTTGACTGATCCATTTTGAATTTTTTTTCAAAACTTTATCAAGGTATATGATTTGTGAAAGTCCAATTAAGCGTCTTGATCTATCTCTATAGATCTTGATGCCCAATATATAAGAAGCTTCATCGAGGTCTTTTATTGCAAAACTTTTATTCAAGTATCCTTTTATGCTATCCAGAAATTCTATATCATTTCCAATCAACAATATGTCATCCACATATAATATTAGAAATGCTATAGAGCTCCCACTCACTTTCTTGTAAATACAGGCTTCTCCAAAAGTCTGTATAAAACCATATGCTTTGATCATCTCATCAAAGCGTATATTCCAACTCCGAGATGCTTGCACTAGTCCATAAATGGATTGCTGGAGCTTGCACACTTTGTTAGCACCTTTAGGATCGACAAAACCTTTTGGTTGCATCATATACAACTCTTCTTTTAAGAATTCGTTAAGGAGTGCAGTTTTGACATCCACTTGCCAGATTTCACAATCCTAAAATGCGGCAATTGCTAACATGATTCGGACATACTTAAGCATCACTACGGGTGAGAAACTCGCATTGTAGTCAACTCCTTGAACTTGTCGAAAACCTTTTGCAACAAGTCAAGCTTTGTAGACGGTAACATTACCATCAGCGTCAGTCTTCTTCTTGAAGATCCATTTATTCTCTATGGCTTGCCGATCATCGGGCAAGTCAACCAAAGTCCATACTTTGTTCTCATACATGGATCCATCTCAGATTTCATGGCCTCAAGTCATTTTGCGGAATCTGGGCTCATCATCGCTTCCTCATAGTTCGTAGGTTCGTCATGGTCTAGTAACATGACTTCCATAACAGGATTACCGTACCACTCTGGTGCGGAACATACTCTAGTTGACCTACGAGGTTCGGTAGTAACTTGATCTAAAGTTTCATGATCATTATCATAATCTTCCTCTCTAGTTGGTATTGGCATCACAGGAACGGTTTTCTGTGATGAGCTACTTTCCAATTCGAGAGAAGGTACAATTACCTCATCAAGTTCTACTTTCCTCCCACTCACTTCTTTCGAGAGAAACTCCTTTTCTAGAAAGGATCCATTCTTAGCAACAAAGATCTTGCCTTTGGATCTGTTATAGAAGGTGTACCCAACAGTCTCTTTTAGGTATCCTATGAAGACTCACTTCTCCGATTTGGGTTCGAGCTTATCAGTCTATAGCTTTTTCACATAAGCATCGCAACCCCAAACTTTAAGAACGACAACTTAAGTTTCTTGCCAAACCATAGTTCATACGGTTCATCTCAACGGATTTAGATGTTGCCCTATTTAACGTGAATGCAGTTGTCTATAATGCATAACCCCAAAACGATAGTGGTAAATCGGTAAGAGACATCATAGATCGCACCATATCCAATAAAGTACGATTACGATGTTCAGACACACCATTACGCTATGGTGTTCCAGGTGGCGTGAGTTGTGAAACTATTCCACATTGTTTTAAATGAAGGCCAAACTCGTAACTCAAATATTCGCCTCCGCGATTAGATCGTAGAAACTTTATTTTCTCGTTAAGATGATTCTCCACTTCACTCTGAAATTCTTTGAACTTCTCAAATGTTTCAGACTTGTGTTTCATTAAGTAGATATACCCATATCTGCTCAAATCATCTGTGAAGGTTAGAAAATAACGATACCCGCCGTGAGCCTCAACACTCATCGGACTGCATACATCGGTATGTATTATTTCTAATAAGTCAGTGGCTCGATCCATTGTTCTGGAGAACGGAGTTTTAGTCATCTTGCCCTTGAGGCATGGTTCGCAGGCATCAAATGATTCATAATCAAGTGATTCCAAAAGTCCATCTGCATGGAGTTTCTTCATGCGCTTTATACCAATATGACCTAAACGGCAGTGCCACAAATATGTTGCACTATCATTATCAACTTTGCACCTTTTAGCATCAATATTATGAATATGTGTATCACCACGATCGAGATTCAACAAAAATAGACCACTCTTCAAGGGTGCATGACCATAAAAGATATTGTTGGAAATATGCCCTAGAGGCAATAATAAAATGGTTATTATTATATTTCCTTGTTCATGATAATTGTCTATTGTTCATGCTATAATTATGTTATCCGGAAATCGTAATACATGTGTGAATATATAGACCACAATACGTCCCTAGTGAGCCTCTAGTTGACTCGCTCGTTGATCAACAGATAGTCATGGTTTCCTGACTATGGACATTGGATGTCATTGATAACGGGATCACATCATTAGGAGAATGATGTGATGGACAAGACCCAATCCTAAGCATAGCACAAGATCGTGTAGTTTGTTTCGCTAGAGCTTTTCCAAATGTCAAGTATCATTTCCTTATACCATGAGATTGTGCAACTCCCGGATACCGTAGGAGTGCTTTGGGTGTGCCAAACGTCAGAACGTAACTAGGTGACTATAAAGGTGCACTACGGGTATCTTCGAAAGTGTCTGTTGGGTTGGCACAAATCGAGACTGGGATTTGTCACTCCGTATGACGGAGAGGTATCTCTAGGACCACTCGGTAATGCATCATCATAATGAGCTCAATGTGACCAAGTGTCTGGTCACGGAATGATGCATTACGGTACGAGTAAAGTGACTTGCCGGTAACGAGATTAAACGAGGTATTGGGATACCGACGATCAAATCTCGGGCAAGTAACGTACCGATTGACAAAGGGAATAGTATACGGGATTGATTGAATCCTCGACATCATGGTTTATCCGATGAGATCATCGAGGAGCATGTGGGAGCCAACATGGGTATCCAGATCCCGCTGTTGGTTATTGGCCGGAGAGGCGTCTCGGTCATGACTGCATGACTCTCGAACCCGTAGGGTCTACACACTTAAGGTTCGGTGACGCTAGGGTTGTAGAGATATAAGTATGCAGTAACCCGAAAGTTGTTCGGAGTCCCGGATGAGATCCCGGACGTCACGAGGAGTTCCGGAATGGTCCGGAGGTGAAGATTTATATATGGGAAGTTCAGTTTCGGCCATCGGGAAAGTTTCGGGGGTCACCGGTATTGTACCGGGACCACCGGAAGGGTCCCGGGGGTCCACCTATCCCGGAGGGCCCCATGGGCTGAAGTGGGAGGGGAACCAGCCCCTGGTGGGCTGGTGCGCCCCCCTTGGGCCCCCCTGCGCGTAGGGTTGGAAACCCTAGGGGTGGGGGCGCCTCACTTGCCTTGGGGGGCAAGCCACCCCCTTGGCCGCCGCCCCCCTTGGAGATTGGATCTCCTAGGGCCGGTGCCCCCCTAGGGGCCCTATATAAAGAGGGGGGGAGGGAGGGCAGCCAAACCCAAGTCTCTGGCGCCTCCCTCTCCCCACGCACCACCTCTCCCTCTCGTAGAAGCTTGGTGAAGCCCTGCCGAGATCGCTGTTGCATCCACCACCACGCCATCGTGCTGCTGGATCTCCATCAACCTCTCATTCCCCCTTGTTGGATCAAGAAGGAGGAGACGTCTTCCCAACCGTACGTGTGTTGAACATGGAGGTGCCATCCGTTCGGCGCTAGGATCTCCGGTGATTTGGATCATGACGAGTACGACTCCCTCAACCCCGTTCTCTTGAACGCTTCCGCACACGATCTACAAGGGTATGTAGATGCAATCCTCTCTCTCGTTGCTAGATGACTCCATAGATTGATCTTGGTGAAGAGTAGAATTTTTTTTATTTTCTGCAATGTTCCCCAACAGTGGCATCATGAGCTAGGTCTATGCGTAATTACTATGCACGAGTAGAACACAAACTTGTTGTGGGCGTAGATGTTGTCAATTTTCTTGCCACTACTAGTCTTATCTTGCTTCGGCGGCATCGTGGGATGAAGCAGCCCAGACCGACCTTACACGTACGCTTACGTGAGACAGGTTCCACCGACTGACATGCACTAGTTGCATAAGGTGGCTAGCGGGTGTCTGTCTCTCCCACTTTAGTTGGAGCGGATTCGATGAAAAGGGTCCTTATGAAGGGTAAATAGAAATTGGCATATCACGTTGTGGTTTTACGTAGGTAAGAAATGTTCTTGCTAGAAACCTATAGAAGCCACGTAAAAAACTTGCAACAACAATTAGAGGACGTCTAACTTGTTTTTGCAGCATGTGCCGTGTGATGTGATATGGCCAAAAGGATGTGATGAATGGTATATGTGATGTATGAGATTGATCAGGTTATTGTAATAGGAATCATGACTTGCATGTCGATGAGTATGACAACCGGCAGGAGCCATAGGAGTTGTCTTTAATTTTTGTATGACCTGCGTGTCATTGAAGAACGCCATGTAAATTACTTTACTTTATTGCTAAACGCGTTAGCCATAGAAGTAGAAGTAGTCGTTGGCATGACAACTTCATGAAGACACAATGATGGAGATCATGATGATGGAGATCATGGTGTCATGCCAGTGACGAAGATGATCATGGCGCCCCAAAGATGGAGATCAAAGGAGTAATATGATATTGGCCATATCATGTCACTATTTGATTGCATGTGATGTTTATCATGTTTTACATCTTATTTGCTTAGAACGACGGTAGCTTAAATAAGATGATCCCTCGAAATAATTTCAAGAAAAGTGTTCCCCCTAAATGTGCACCATTGCGAAGGTTCGTTGTTTTGAAGCACCACGTGATGATCGGGTGTGATAGATCCTAAAGTTCGAATACAACGGGTGTAAGCCAGATTTACACACGCAATACACTTAGGTTGACTTGACGAGCCTAACATGTACAGACATGGCCTCGGAACACGGAAGACCGAAAGGTCGAGCATGAGTCGTATAGAAGATACGATCAACATGAAGATCTTCATCGATGATGACTAGTCCATCTCACGTGATGATCGGACATGGCCTAGTTGACTCGGATCATGTTTCACTTAGATGACTAGAGGGATGTCTGTCTGAGTAGGAGTTCATTGAATAATTTGATTATATGAACTTAATTATCATGAACTTAGTCTAAAAACCTTTGCAAAATGTCTTGTAGATCAAATGGCCAACGCTCATGTCCACCTCAACTTCAACGCGTTCCTAGAGAAAACCAAGCTGAAAGATGATGGCAACAACTATACGGACTGGGTCCGGAACCTGAGGATCATCCTCATAGCTGCAAAGAAAGATTATGTCCTATAAGCACCGCTAGGTGAAGCACCCATCCTAGAGAACCAAGATGTTATGAACGCTTGGCAGTCTCGTGCTCATGATTACTCCCTCGTTCAGTGCGGCATGCTTTACAGCTTAGAACCGGGGCTCCAAAAGTGTTTTGAGCAACACGGAGCATATGAGATGTTCGAAGAGCTGAAAATGGTTTTCCAAGCTCATGCCCGGGTCGAGAGATATGAAGTCTCCGACAAGTTCTCCAGTTGTAAGATGGAGGAAAATAGTTCTGTCAGTGAGCACATACTCAAGATGTCTGGGTTGCACAACCGCTTGACTCAGCTGGGAGTTAATCTCCCGGATGACGCGGTTATTGACAGAATCCTTCATTCACTTCCACCAAGCTACAAGAGCTTTGTGATGAACTTCAATATGCAGGGGATGGAAAAGACCATTCATGAGGTATATTCAATGCTGAAATCAGCAGAGGTAGAGATCAAAAAGGAACATCAAGTGTTGATGGTGAATAAAACCACTAAGTTCAAGAAAGGCAAGGGTAAGAAGACCTTCAAGAAGGACAGCAAGGGTGTTGCCGCGCCCGGTAAGCCAGTTGCCGGGAAGAAGCCAAAGAATGGACCCAAGCCTGAGACTGAGTGCTTTTATTGCAAGGGAAGTGGTCACTGGAAGCGGAACTGCCCCAAGTACTTAGCGGACAAGAAGGCCGGCAACACCAAAGGTATATGTGATATACATGTTATTAATGTGTACCTTACCAGCACTCGTAGTAGCTCCTGGGTATTTGATACCGGTGCGGTTGCTCATATTTGTAACTCAAAACAGGAGTTGCGGAATAAGCGGAGACTGGCAAAGGACGAGGTGACGATGCGCGTCGGGAATGGTTCCAAGGTCGATGTGATCGCAGTCGGCACGCTGCCTCTACATTTACCTACGGGATTAGTTTTAAACCTCAATAATTGTTATTTAGTGCCAGCTTTGAGCATGAGCATTGTATCAGGATCTCGTTTAATTCGAGATGGATACTCATTTAAATCTGAGAATAATGGTTGTTCTATTTATATGAGAGATATGTTTTATGGTCATGCCCTGCTGGTGAATGGTTTATTCTTAATGAATCTCGAGCGTAATGTTACACATATTCATAGTGTGAATACCAAAAGATGTAAAGTTGATAACGATAGTCCCGCATACTTGTGGCACTGCCGCCTTGGTCACATTGGTGTCAAGCGCATGAAGAAGCTCCATGCCGATGGACTTTCAGAGTCTCTCGATTATGAATCATTTGACACATGTGAACCATGCCTCATGGGCAAAATGACCAAGACTCCGTTCTCCGGAACAATGGAGCAAGCAACCAACTTATTGGAAATCATACATACTGATGTGTGCGGTCCAATGAGCATTGAGGCTCCCGGAGGATATTGTTATGTTCTCACTCTCACTAACGACTTGAGTAGATATGGGTATGTCTACTTGATGAAACACAAGTTTGAGACCTTTGAAAAGTTCAAGGAATTTCATAATGGGGTAGAGAATCAACGTGACCGAAAAATAAAGTTCTTACGATCAGATCGTGGGGGAGAATATTTAAGTCACGAATTTGGTACACACTTAAGGAAATGTGGAATCGTTTCACAACTGACGTCGCCTGGAACACCTCAGCGTAACGGTGTGTTTGAACGTCGTAATCGCACTCTATTAGATATGGTGCGATCTATGATGTCACTTACCGATTTACCGCTATCATTTTGGGGATACGCTCTAGAGACAACTACATTCACTTTAAATAGGGCATCGTCTAAATCCGTTGAGACGACACCGTATGAATTATGGTTTGGGAAGAAACCTAAGCTGTCGTTTCTAAAAGTTTGGGGATGCGATGCTTATGTCAAGAAACTTCAACCTGAAAAGCTCAAACCCAAGTCGGAAAAATGCGTCTTCATAGGATACCCTAAGGAAACCATTCGGTATACCTTCTACCTAAGATCCGAGGGCAAGATCTTTGTTGCCAAGAACGGGTCCTTTCTGGAGAAAGAGTTTCTCTCGAAAGAAGTAAGTGGGAGGAAAGTGGAAACTGATGAAGTACTACCTCTTGAACCGGTAAGTAGCGCAGCTCAGGAAGATGTTCCTGTGGTGCCTGCACCGACTAGAGAGGAAATTAATGATGATGATCAAGGTACTTCGGATCAAGTCACTACTGAACTTCGTAGGTCCACGAGGACACGTTCCACACCAGAGTGGTATGGCAACCCTGTCCTGGAAATCATGTTGTTAGACAACGATGAACCTTCGAACTATGAAGAAGAAATGGCGGGCCCAGATTCCAACAAATGGCTTGAAGCCATGCAATCCGAGATAGGATCCATGTATGAAAACAAAGTATGGACTTTGACAGACTTGCCCGATGATCGGCGAGCGATAGAAAACAAATGGATCTTTAAGAAGGAGACGGACGCGGATGGTAATGTTACCATCTATAAAGCTCGACTTGTCGCTAAGGGTTATCGACAAGTTCAAGGGATTGACTACGATGAGACTTTCTCTCCCGTAGCGAAGCTGAAGTCCGTCCGAATCATGTTAGCAATTGCCGCATACTATGATTATGAGATATGGCAAATGGACGTCAAAACGGCATTCCTTAATGGCCATCTTAAGGAAGAACTGTATATGATGCAGCCGGGAGGTTTTGTTGATCCTAAGAATGCTAACAAGGTATGCAAGCTCCAGCGCTCCATCTATGGGCTGGTGCAAGCATCTCGGAGTTGGAACATTTTCTTTAATGAAATGATCAAAGCGTTTGGGTTTATGCAGACTTATGGAGAAGCCTGCGTTTACAAGAAAGTGAGTGGGAGCTCTGTAGCATTTCTCATATTATATGTGGATGACATACTTTTGATGGGAAATGATATAGAAGTTTTGGACAACATTAAGGCCTACTTGAATAAGTGTTTTTCAATGAAGGACCTTGGAGAAGCTGCTTACATATTAGGCATCAAGATCTATAGAGATAGATCAAGACGCCTCATAGGGCTTTCACAAAGCACATAACTTGATAAGATATTGAAGAAGTTCAATATGGATCAGTCCAAGAAGGGGTTCTTGCCTGTATTGCAAGGTGTGAAATTGAGCTCGGCTCAATGTCCGACCACGGCAGAAGATAGAGAAAAGATGAGTGTCGTCCCCTATGCCTTGGCCATAGGGTCTATCATGTATGCCATGACATGTACCAGACCCGATGTAAACCTTGCCGTAAGTTTGGTAGGAAGGTACGAAAGTAATCCCGGCATGGAACACTGGACAGCGGTCAAGAACATCCTAAAGTACCTGAAAAGGACTAAGGATATGTTTCTCGTATATGGAGGTGACGAAGAGATCGTCGTAAAGGGTTACGTCAATGCTAGCTTCGACACAAATCTGGATGACTCTAAGTCATAAACCGGATACGTGTATATTTAGAATGGTGGGGCAGTAAGCTGGTGCAGTTGCAAGCAAAGCGTCGTGGCGGGATCTACATGTGAAGTGGAGTACATGGCAGCCTCGGAGGCAGCGCATGAAGCAATCTGGGTGAAGGAGTTCATCACCGACCTAGGAGTCATACCCAATGCGTCGGGGCCGATCACACTCTTCTGTGACAACACTGGAGCTATTGCACTTGCCAAGGAGCCCAGATTTCACAAGAAGACCAGGCACATCAAGCGTCGCTTCAACTCCATTCGTGAAAATGTTCAACATGGAGAAATAGATATTTGTAAAGTACATACGGACCTGAATGTAGCAGATCCGTTGACTAAACCTCTCCCTAGAGCAAAACATGATCAACACCAGAACTCTATGGGTGTTTGATTCATCACAATGTAACTAGATTATTGACTCTAGTGCAAGTGGGAGACTGTTCGAAATATGCCCTAGAGGCAATAATAAAATGGTTATTATTATATTTCCTTGTTCATGATAATTGTCTATTGTTCATGCTATAATTGTGTTATCTGGAAATCGTAATACGTGTGAATATATAGACCACAACACGTCCCTAGTGAGCCTCTAGTTGACTAGCTCGTTGATCAACAGATAGTCATGGTTTCCTGACTATGGACATTGGATGTCATTGATAACGGGATCACATCATTAGGAGAATGATGTGATGGACAAGACCCAATCCTAAGCATAGCACAAGATCGTGTAGTTCGTTTCGCTAGAGCTTTTCCAAATGTCAAGTATCATTTCCTTATACCATGAGATTGTGCAACTCCCAGATACCGTAGGAGTGCTTTGGATGTGCCAAACGTCACAACGTAACTGGGTGACTATAAAGGTGCACTACGGGTATCTCCGAAAGTGTCTGTTGGGTTGGCACGAATCGAGACTGGGATTTGTCACTCCGTATGACAGAGAGGTATCTCTGGGACCACTCGGTAATGCATCATCATAATGAGCTCAATGTGACCAAGTGTCTGGTCACGGGATCATGCATTACGGTACGAGTAAAGTGACTTGCCAGTAATGAGATTGAACGAGGTATTGGGATACCGACGATCGAATCTCGGGCAAGTAACGTACCGATTGACAAAGGGAATTGTATACATGATTGATTGAATCCTCAACATCGTGGTTCATCCGATGAGATCATCGAGGAGCATGTGGGAGCCAACATGGGTATCCAGATCCCGCTGTTGGTTATTGGCCGGAGAGGCGTCTCGGTCATGACTGCATGACTCCCGAACCCGTAGGGTCTACACACTTAAGGTTCGGTGATGCTAGGTTTGTAGAGATATAAGTATGCAGTAACCTGAAAGTTGTTCGGAGTCCCGGATGAGATCTCGGACGTCACGAGGAGTTCCGGAATGGTCCAGAGGTGAAGATTTATATATGGGAAGTTCAGTTTCGGCCATCGGGAAAGTTTCAGGGGTCACCGGTATTGTACCGGGACCACCGGAAGGGTCCCGGGGGTCCACCGGGTGGGGCCACCTATCCCGGAGGGCCCCATGGGCTGAAGTGGGAGGAGAACCAGCCCCTGGTGGGCTGGTGCGCCCCCCCTTGGGCCCCCTGCGCCTAGGGTTGGAAACCCTAGGGGTGGGGGGCGCCTCACTTGCCTTGGGGGGCAAGCCACCCCCTTGGCCGCCGCCCCCCCTTGGAGATTGGATCTCCTAGGGCCAGCGCCCCCCTAGGGGCCCTATATAAAGAGGGGGGAGGGAGGGCAGCCGCACCCAAGTCTCTGGCGCCTCCCTCTCCCCACGCACCACCTCTCCCTCTCGCAAAAGCTTGGCGAAGCCCTGCCGAGATCGCAGCTGCATCCACCACCACGCCGTCGTGCTGCTGGATCTCCATCAACCTCTCCTTCCCCCTTGCTGGATCAAGAAGGAGGAGACGTCTTCCCAACCATACGTGATTTGAATGCGGAGGTGCCGTCGTTCGGCGCTAGGATCTCCGGTGATTTGGATCACGACGAGTACGACTCCCTCAACCCCATTCTCTTGAATGCTTCCGCGCGTGATCTACAAGGGTATGTAGATGCAATCCTCTCTCTCATTGCTAAATGACTCCATAGATTGATCTTGGTGAAGCGTAGAATTTTTTTTATTTTCTGCAACGTTCCCCAACAGATATTACTAATATAAATAGAACAACCATTATTCTCTGATTTAAATGAATAACCGTCTCGCATAAAAAAGGATCCAGACATAATGTTCATGCTCAACGCTCGCACCAAATAACAATTATTCAGGTCTAAAACTAATCCCGAAGGTAGATGTAGAGGCAGCGTACCGACGGCGATCACATCGACCTTGGAACCATTCCCGACAAGCATCGTCACCTCGTCCTTGGCAAATCTTCGTTTAATCCTTAGACCCTGTTTTGAGTTGCAAATATGAGCAACAGAACCAGTATCAAATACCCAGGCGCTACCACGAGCATTAGTAAGGTACGCATCAATAACATGTATATCAAATATACCTTTGTTCACTTTGCAATCCTTCTTATCCGCCAAATACTTGGGGTAGTTCCGCTTCTAGTGACCAGTCCCTTTGCAGTAGAAGCAGTCGGTTTCAGGCTTGGGTCCAGACTTGGCCTTCTTCCCGGGAGTGACAACTTGCTTGCCATTCTTCTTGAAGTTCCCCTTCTTTCCCTTGCCCTTTTTCTTGAAACTAGTGGTCTTGTTAACCATCAACACTTGATGCTCTTTCTTGATTTCTACCTCCGCAGCTTTGAGCATAGAGAAGAGCTCAAGAATTGTCTTAACCATCCCTTGCATATTATAGTTCATCACGAAGCCTTTGTAGCTTGGTGGAAGTGATTGAAGAACTGTGCTCCTCCATCTTGCAGCTATAGAACTTGTTGGAGACCTCATATCTCTCAATTTGGGCATCTGCTTGAAATATTAACTTCAACTTCTGGAACATCTCATATGGTCCATGATGTTCAAAACGTCTTTGAAGTCCGGATTCTAAGCCGTAGAGCATGGCACACTGAACTACAGAGTAGTCATCAGACCGCGTCTGCTAGACGTTCAAAGCGTCTACATTAGCGGGAGGGGGCTTGTCACCTAGCGGTGCATCAAGGACATAATTCTTCTGTGCAGCAATGAGGATAATCCTCAAGTTATGGACCCAGTCTGTGTAGTTTCTATCATAATCTCTCAACTTAGCTTTCTCAAGGAACGCATTAAAATTCAAGGGAATCCATTGATCTACAACATAGATATGCAAAAACTATGAGGACTAAGTTCATGATAAATTAAGTTCAATTAATCATATTACTTAATAACTCCCACTTAGATAGACATCCCCCGAGTCATCTAAATTATCACGTGATCCATATCAACTAAACCATATCCGATCATCACATGAGATGGAGTAGTTTTCAATGGTGAACATCTCTATGTTGATCATATCTACTATATGATTCACGTTCGACCTTTCGGTCTACAGTATTTCGAGGCCATGTCTGTACATGCTTGGCTCGTCAAGTTTAACCCGAGTATTCTGCATGTGCAAAACTGTATTGCACCCGTTGTATGTGAACGTAGAGCTTATCAGACCCGATCATCATGTGGTGTCTCAGCACGACGAATTGTTGCAATGGTGCATACTCAGGGAGAACACTTATACCTTGAAATTTTAGTAAGGTCATCTTATAATGCTACCGCCGTACTAAGCAAAATAAGATGCTTAAAAGATAAACATCACATGCAATCAAAATATGTGACATGATATGGCCATCATCATCTTGTGCCTTTGATATCCATCTCCAAAGCACCGTCATGATTTCCATCGTCACCAGCTTGACACCTTGATCTCCATCATAGCATCGTTGTCATTTTGTCAACTATTGCTTCTACAACTATCGCTAACGCATAGTGATAAAGTAAAGCAATTACATGTCGTTTGCATTTCATACAATAAAACGACAACCATAAGGCTGCTGCCAGTTGTCGATAACTTATACAAAATAACGTATATCACATCATGTCTTGACCATATCACATCACAACATGCCCTGCAAAAATAAGTTAGACGTCCTCTACTTTGTTGTTGCAAGTTTTACGTGGGTGCTACGAGCTTCTAGTAAGAACCATTCTTACCTACGCATCAAAACCACAAGGGGGATTTATCAAGTTTGCTATTTTAATCTTCAATAAGGACCGGCCGCAGTCAAATTCGATTCAACTAAAGTTGGAGAAACAGACACCCGCCAGCCACCTTTATGCAAAACTAGTTGCATGTCTGTGGGTGGAACCAGTCTCATGAACGTGGTCATGTAAGGTTGGTCCGGGCCGCTGCATCCAACAATACCGCCGAATCAAAATAAGACGTTGGTGGTAAGCAGTATGACTATCACCGCCCACAACTCTTTGTGTTCTACTCGTGCATATCATCTATGCATAGACCTGGCTCAGATGCCACTGTCGGGGAACATAGCATGCAATTTCAAAAACTACGCTCATGCAAGATCTATCTAGGAGATGCATAGCAACGAGTATGCACGAGTTAAAAACATAACTCATAATACAAATCGTCATCGAACGTTAACCATGCGGACCCTACGGGTTCGAGAACTATGTAGGCATGACCGAGACACATGTCTGATCAATAACCAATAGCGGAACCTGGATGCACATATTGGTTCCTACATATTCTACGTAAGATCTTTATTGGTCAAACCACAATAACAATATATGTTATTCCCTTTGTCATCGGTATGTTACTTGCCCGAGATTTGATTGTCGGTATCTTCATACCTAGTTCAATCTCGTTACCGGCAAGTCTCTTTACTCGTTTCATAATGCATCATCCAGCAACTAACTCATTAGTTACATTGCTTGCAAGGCTTATTATGATGTGCATTACCGAAAGGGCCCAGAGACACCTCTCCGATACTCGGAGTGACAAACCCTAATCTCGATCTATGCCAACCCAACAAACACCTTCGGAGATACCTGTAGAGCATCTTTATAATCACCTAGTTACGTTGTGACGTTTGATAGCACAGAAGGTATTCCTCCGGTACTCGGGAGTTGCATAATCTCATAGTCGAAGAAATATGTACGTATTTGACATGAAGAAAGCAATAGCAATAAAACTTAACGATTAACATGTTGGGTAACATAGCAGAAATTCAAAATTTTCCTATGTGTCACCAAGATCTATCTATGGAGAAACCAGCAACGAGGGGAAGGATAGTGCATCTACATACCCTTGTAGATCGCTAAACGGAAGTGTTCAAGGGAACGGGGTTGAAGAAGTCGTACTCGTCGTGATCCAAATCACCGGAGATCCTAGTGCCAAACGGACGGCACCTCCGCGTTCAACACACATACAGCCCGGTGACGTCTCCCATGCCTTGATCCAGCAAGGTGAGAGGGAGAGGTTGAGGAAGACTCCATCCAGCAGCAGCACAACGGCGTGGTGGTGATGGAGGAGCGTGGCAATCCTGCAGGGCTTCGCCAAGCACCGCGGGAGAGGAGGAGGGAGAGAGGTAGGGCTGCGCTAGGGAGAGGCGAAACTCATGTGTTGGCAGCCCCAAAACCCTCAAGTATATATAGGGGAGAGGGAGGGGGGTGCGCCCCCTCTAGGGTTTCCACCCCAAGGGGTGCGGCTGCCCCAAATCCCATCTAAGGGTGGCGGCCAAGGGGGGAGAGGGGGGAAACTTGCCCCCCAAGTTAGGTGGAAGCACCCCCTCCCCAAACCCTAGGCGCCTTGGGCCCTTGTGGGGGGCACACCAGCCCACCTGGGGCTGGTCCCCTCCCACACTTGGCCCATGCAGCCCTCCGGGGCCGGTGGCCCCACTTGGTGGACCCCCGGGACCCTCCCGGTGGTCCCGGTACGTTACCGATAAAACCCGAAACTTTTCCGGTGACCAAAACAGGACTTCCCATATATAAATCTTTACCTTCGGACCATTCCGGAATTCCTCGTGACGTCCGGGATCTCATCCAGGACTCCTAACAACATTCTGTAACCACATACAAACTTCCTTTATAACCCTAGCGTCATCGAACCTTAAGTGTGTAGACCCTACGGGTTCGGGAACCATGTAGACATGACCGAGACGTTCTCCGGTCAATAACCAACAGTGGGATCTGGATACCCATGTTGGCTCCCACATGTTCCACGATGATCTCATCGGATGAACCACGATGTCAAGGACTGAATCAATCCCGTATACAATTCCCTTTGTCTAACGGTATTGTACTTGCCCGAGATTCGATCGTCGGTATACCGATACCTTGTTCAATCTTGTTACCGGCAAGTCTCTTTACTCGTTCCGTAACACATCATCCCATGATCAACCCCTTGGTCACATTGTGCACATTATGATGATGTCCTACCGAGTGGGCCCAGAGATACCTCTCCGTCACACGGAGTGACAAATCCCAGTCTTGATTCGTGCCAACCCAACAGACACTTTCGGAGATACCTGTAGTGCACCTTTATAGTCACCTAGTTACGTTGTGACGTTTGGTACACCCAAAGCATTCCTACGGTATCCGGGAGTTGCACAATCTCATGGTCTAAGGAAAAGATACTTGACACTAGAAAAGCTTTAGCATACGAACTACGATCTTTGTGCTAGGCTTAGGATTGGGTCTTGTCCATCACATCATTCTCCTAATGATGTGATCCTGTTATCAACGACATCCAATGTCCATGGTCCGAAAACCGTAACCATCTATTGAACAACGAGCTAGTCAACTAGAGGCTTACTAGGGACATGGTGTTGTTTATGTATCCACACATGTATCTGAGTTTCCTATCAATACAATTATAGCATGGATAATAAACGATTATCATGAACAAGGAAATATAATAATAGCTTATTTATTATTGCCTCTAGGGCATATTTCCAACAGTCTCCCACTTGCAATAGAGTCAATAATCTAGTTCACATCGCCATGTGATTAACACTCACAGGTCACATCACCATGTGACCAACATCCAAAGAGTTTACTAGTGTCACTAAACTAGTTCACATCATCATGTGATTAAGACTCAATGAGTTCTAGGGTTTGATCATGTTTTGCATTTGAGAGAGGTTTTAGTCAATGGGTCTGCAACATTCAGATCCGTATGTACTTCGCAAATCTCTAGGTCATATTGTAAATGCTGCTTCCACGCTCCACTTGGAGCTATTCCAAATGGTTGCTCCACTATATGTATCCGATTTGCTACTCAGAGTCATTCGGATAGGTTTTAAAGCTTGCATCGACGTAACCCTTTACGCCGAACTCTTTATCACCTCCATAATCGAAAAACATGTCCTTATTTACTCCAAGGACAATTTTGACCGCTATCTGGTGATCCACTCCTTGATCACCTTTGTACCCTCTTGCCAGATATGTAGCAAGGCACACATTAGGTGCGGTACACAGCATAGCATACTATAGAGCCTACGTCTAAAGCATAGGGGACGACCTTCGTCCTTTCTCTCTTTTCTGCCGTGGTCGAGCTTTAACTCTTAACTTCATACCTTACAACTCAGGCAAGAACTCCTTCTTTGACTGATCCATCTTGAACACGTTCAAGGTCATGTCAAGGTATGTGCTCATTTGAAAGTATTATTAAGCATTTTGATCTATCCTTATAGATCTTGATGCTCAATGTTCAAGTAGCTTAATCTAGGTTTTCTATTGAAAAACACCTTTCAAATAACCCTATATGCTTTCCAGAAATTCTACATCATTTCTGATCAACAATATGTCAACAACATATACTCATCAGAAATTCTATAGTGCTCCCACTCACTTCTTTGGAAATACAAGTTTCTCATAAACTTTGTATAAATCCAAAATCTTTGATCATCTCATCAAAGCGTACATTCCAACTCCGAGATGCTTACTCCAGTCCTTAGAAGGATTGCTGGAGCTAGCATAGCTTTAGCATCCTTAGGATTGACAAAACCTTTCTGATTGTATCGCATACAACCTTTCCTTACGAAAACTGGTAAGGAAACTCGTTTTGACATCCATCTGCTAGATTTCATAAATGCAACTTATGCTAACATGATTCTGACGGACTTAAGCATCGCTACGGATGAGAAAATCTCTTCGTAGTCAACTCCTTGAACTTGTGAAAAACTCTTCGCCACAAGTCGAGCTTCATAGACGGTGACATTACCGTCCACGTCCGTCTTCTTCTTAAAGATCCATTTATCTCAATGGCTTGCCGATCATCGGGCAAGTCCACCAAAGTCCATGCTTTGTTATGATACATGGATCCTATCTCGGATTTCATGGCTTCTAACCATTTGTCAGAATATGGGCCCACCATCGCTTCCCCATAGCTCGTAGGTTCATTGTTGTCTAGCAACATGACCTTCAAGACAGGATTACTGTACAACTCTGAAGTAGTATGCATCCTTGTCACCCTACGAGGTACGGTAGTGACTTGATCCGAAACTTCATGATCACTATCATAAGCTTCTACTTCAATTGGTGTAGGCGTCACAGGTACAACTTCCTGTGCCCTGCTACACACTAGTTGAAGTGACGGTTCAATAACCTCATCAAGTCTCCACCATCCTCCCACTCAACTTTTCGAGACAAACTTTTCCTCGAGAAAGGACCCGGTTCAAGAAACAATCCCTATTGCTTTCGGATCTGAATTAGGAGGTATACCCAACTGTTTTGGGTGTCCTATGAAGATGCATTTTATCCGCTTTGGGTTCGAGCTTATCAACCTGAAACCTTTTCACATAAGCATCGCAGCCCCAAACCTTTAAGAAACGACAACTTAGGTTTCTCCAAACCACAGTTCAAACAGTGTCGTCTCAACGGAATTACGTGGTGCCCTATTAAAGTGAGTGCGGTTGTCTCTAATGCCTAACCCATGAACGATAGTGGTAATTCGATAAGAGACACCATGGTACGCACCATATCCAATAGGGTGCAACTATGATGTTCGGACACACCATCACACTATGGTGTTCTAGGCGGTATTAATTGTGAAACAATTTCCACAATGTCTTAATTGCGTGCCAAAGCTCGTAACTCAGATACTCATCTCTATGATCATATCATAGACATTTTATCCTCTTTCCACGATGATCTTCAACTTCACTCTAAAATTACTTGAACCATTCAATAATTCAGACTTGTGTTTCATCAAGTAAATATACTTAGTATCTACTCAAATCATCTGTGAGGTAAGAACATAACGATATTCACTGCATGCCTCAGCACTCATTGGACTGCACACATCAAAATGTGTTACTTCCAACAAGTTGCTATCGTGTTCCATCTTACTGAAAACGAGGCTTTTTAGTCATCTTGCCCATGTGGTATGATTTGCATATCTCAAGTGATTCAAAATCAAATGAGTCCAAACGATCCATCTGCATGGAGTTTCTTCATGTGTATACACCAATAGACATGGTTCGCATGTCTCAAACTTTTCAAAAACGAGTGAGCCTAAAGATCCATCAACATGGAGCTTCTTCATGCGTTTTATACCAATATGACTTACATGGCAGTGCCACAAGTAAGTGGTACTATCATTACTATCTTATATCTTTTGGCATGAAAATGTGTATCACTACGATCGAGATTCAATAAACCATTCCTTTAGGTGCAAGACCATTGAAGGTATTATTCAAATAAATAGAGTAACCATTATTCTCCTTAAATGAATAACCGTATTGCGATAGACATAATCCAATCATGTCTATGCAAACACCAAAAGACAATTATTCAGGTTTAATACTAATCTTGATGGTAGAGGGAGTGTGCGATGTTTGATCACATCAAACTTGGAAACACTTCCAACACATATCGTCAGCTCACCTTTAGCTAGTCTCCGTTTATTCCATAGCTCTTTTATTTCGAGTTACTAACACATAGCAACCGAACCGGTATCTTAATACCCTGGTGCTACTAGAAGTACTAGTAAAGTACACATTAACATAATGTATATCCAATATACTTCTATCGACCTTGCCAGCCTTCTCATCTACCAAGTATCTAGGGTAATTCTTCTCCAGTGGCTGTTCCCCTTATTATAGAAGCACTTAGTCTCGGGTTTGGGTTCAACCTTGGGTTTTCACTAGAGTAGCAACTGTTTTGCCGTTTCATGAAGTATCCCTTCTTGCCCTTGCCCTTCTTGAAACTAGTGGTTTTACCAACCAACAACAATTGATGCTCCTTCTTGATTTCTACTTTCGTGGTGTCAAACATCGCGAATACCTCAAGGATCATCATATCTATCCCTGATATGTTATAGTTCATCACGAAGCTCTAGCAGCTTGGTGGCAATGACTTAGGAGAAACATCACTATCTCATCTGGAAGATCAACTCCCACTCGATTCAAGTGATTGTTGCACTCAGACAATCTGAGCACAAGCTCAACGATTGAGCTTTTCTCCCTTAGTTTGCAGGCTAAGAAAATCGTAGGAGGTCTCATACCTCTTGACGTGGGCACGAGCCTGAAATCCCAATTTCAGCCCTCGAAACATCTCATATGTTCCGCGATGTTTCGAAAACATCTTTGGTGCCTCAACTCTAAACCGTTTAACTGAACTATCACGTAGTTATCAAAACGTGTATGTCCGATGTTCGCAACATCCACAGACGACGTTTGGGGTTCAGCACCTTGAGCGGTGCATTAAGGACATAAGATTTCTACTGTCCGCATAATCGCTACTGTCAACTTTCAACTATATTTTCTCTAGGAACATATCTAAATAGTGGAACTAAAGCGCGAGCTTACGACATAATTTGCAAAGATCTTTTGACTATGTTCAGGATAATTAAGTTCATCTCATGAACTCCCACTCAGATAGACATCCCTCTAGTCATCTAAGTGATTACATGATCCGAGTCAACTAGGCCGTGTCCGATCATCACGTGAGACGGACTAGTCATCATCGGTGAACATCTTCATGTTGATCGTATCTACCATATGACTCATGCTCGACCTTTCGGTCTCTTGTGTTCCGAGGCCATGTCTGTACATGCTAGGCTCGTCAAGTCAACCTAAGTGTTTTGCGTGTGTAAATCTGGCTTACACCCGTTGTATGTGAATGTAAGAATCTATCACACCCGATCATCACGTGGTGCTTCGAAACGACGAACTTTCGCAATGGTGCACAGTTAGGGGGAACACATTCTTGAAATTTTAATGAGGGATCATCTTATTTACTACCGTCGTTCTAAGCAAATAAGATGCATAAACATGATAAACATCACATGCAATCAAATAGTGACATGATATGGCCAATATCACATTGCTCCTTTTGATCTCCATCTTCGGGGCTCCATGATCATCATCGTCACCGGCATGACACCATGATCTCCATCATCATGATCTCCATCATCGTGTCTTCATGAAGTTGTCTCGCCAACTATTACTTCTACTACTATGGCTACCGGTTAGCAATAAAGTAAAGTAATTACATGGCGTTGTTCAATGACACACAGGTCATACAATAAATTAGGACAACTCCTGTGGCTCCTGCCAGTTGTCATACTCATCGACATGCAAGTCATGATTCCTATTACAAGAACATGATCAATCTCATACATCACATATCATTCATCACATTCTTCTTGGCCATATCACATCACAAAGCATACCCTGCAAAAACAAGTCAGACGTCCTCTAATTGTTGTTTGCATGTTTTACGTGGCTGCTGTAGGTTTCTAGCAAGAACGTTTCTTACCTACGCAAAACCACAACGTGATATGCCAATTGGTATTTACCCTTCATAAGGACCCTTTTCATCGAATCCGTTCCGACTAAAGTGGGAGAGACTGGCACCCGCTAGCCACCTTATGCACCATGTGCATGTCAGTCGGTGGAACCTGTCTCACGTAAGTGTACGTGTAAGGTCGGTCCGGGCCGCTTCATCCCACAATACCATCGAAACAAGATTGGAGTAGTAACGGTAAGCATATTGAACAAAATCAACGCCCACAACTACTTTGTGTTCTACTCGTGCAAAGAATCTACGCAATAGACCTAGCTCATGATGCCACTGTTGGGTAACGTAGCAGAAATTCAAAATTTTCCTACATGTCACCAAGATCTATCTATGAAGAAACCAGCAACGAGGGGAAGGAGAGTGCATCTACATACCCTTGTAGATCGCTAAGCGGAAGCGTTCAAGAGAACGGGGTTGAAGGAGTCGTACTCGTCGTGATCCAAATCACCGGAGATCCTAGTGCCGAACGGACGGCACCTCCGCGTTCAACACACGTACAGCCCGATGACGTCTCCCATGCCTTGATCCAGCAAGGTGAGAGGGAAAGGTTGAGGAAGACTCCATCCAGCAGCAGCACAACGGCGTGGTGGTGATGGAGGAGCGTGGCAATCCTGCAGGGCTTCGCCAAGCACCGCGGGAGAGGAGGAGGGAGAGAGGTAGGGCTGCGCCAGGGAGAGGTGAAACTCATGTGTTGGCAGCCCCAAAACCCTCAAGTATATATAGGGGAGAGGGAGCGGGGTGCGCCCCCTCTAGGGTTTCCACCCCAAGGGGTGCGGCTGCCCCAAATCCCATCTAAGGGTGGCGGCCAAGGGGGGAGAGGGGGGAAACTTGCCCCCCAAGTTAGGTGGAAGCACCCCCTCCCCAAACCCTAGGCGCCTTGGGCCCTTGTGGGGGGCACACCAGCCCACCTGGGGCTGGTCCCCTCCCACACTTGGCCCATGCAGCCCTCCGGGGCCGGTGGCCCCACTTGGTGGACCCCCGGGACCCTCCCGGTGGTCCCGGTACGTTACCGATAAAACCCGAAACTTTTCCGGTGACCAAAACAGGACTTCCCATATATAAATTTTTACCTCCGGACCATTCCGGAACTCCTCGTGACGTCCGGGATCTCATCCGGGACTCCGAACAACATTCGGTAACCACATACAAACTTCCTTTATAACCCTAGCGTCATCGAACCTTAAGTGTGTAGAGCCTACGGGTTCGGGAACCATGCAGACATGACCGAGACGTTCTCCGGTCAATAACCAACAGCGGGATCTGGATACCCATGTTGGCTCCCACATGTTCCACGATGATCTCATTGGATGAACCACGATGTCAAGGACTGAATCAATCCCGTATACAATTCCCTTTGTCTAACGGTATTGTACTTGCCCGAGATTCGATCGTCGGTATACCGATACCTTGTTCAATCTCGTTACCGGCAAGTCTATTTACTCATTCCGTAACACATCATCCCGTGGTCAACCCCTTGGTCACATTGTGCACATTATGATGATGTCCTACCCAGTGGGCCCAGAGATACCTCTCCATCACACGGAGTGACAAATCCCAGTCTCGATTCGTGCCAACCCAACAGACACTTTCGGAGATACCTGTAGTGCACCTTTATAGTCACCCAGTTACGTTGTGACGTTTGGTACACCCAAAGCATTCCTACGGTATCCGGGAGTTGCACAATCTCATGGTCTAAGGAAAATATACTTGACATTAGAAAAGCTTTAGCATACGAACTACGATCTTTGTGCTAGGCTTAGGATTGGGTCTTGTCCATCACATCATTCTCCTAATGATGTGATCCCGTTATCAACGACATCCAATGTCCATGGTCAGGAAACCGTAACCATCTATTGAACAACGAACTAGTCAACTAGAGGCTTACTAGGGACATGGTGTTGTTTATGTATCCACACATGTATCTGAGTTTCCTATCAACACAATTATAGCATGGATAATAAATGATTATCATGAACAAGGAAATATAATAATAGCTTATTAATTATTGCCTCTAGGGCATATTTCCAACACAACATGCTAAGCTAACAGATGGTTCTTGTCCATCACATCATTCTTCTAATGATGTGATCTCATTCATCAAATGACAACACATGCCTATGGTTAGGAAACTTAACCATCTTTAATTAACGAGCTAGTCTAGTAGAGGCTTACTAGGGACACTGTGTTTTGTCTATGTATCCACACATGTATCAAGTTTCCGGTTAATACAATTCTAGCATGAATAGTAAAAATTTATCATGATATAAGGAAATATAAATAACAACTTTATTATTACCTCTAGGGCATTTTTCCTTCACTTCGAAGCTGAGCTTCATCTTGTAGTCTGCTCCAACGCCCAAACTTGATCCACCGATGGTAGCACTTAAACTGCATCGGGATGCCTTCGAAGCTGAGCACGTGACCTTGATGCCCACCTCCAACGGCAGCACCTCGTAGCGCGCCTTGATGGCGTCCATAAAGAGGGGACAACTTGGGGGCGACCATCTCCAACCATCGTGGCCATCAGTACATACCAGCAGTAGCGTGCCTCAAGGGCATCCATGGAAGGCCGGCGCACGAGTAGCATAGGGCTTGTCTCCGGACGTAGACAAGGTTCTCCTTGGTGTCACACCTCCTAGGGAAACACCCTCTCCAGCAAGTTGTGGCTGGATTCGATGGCGGCGATGACCGAGGCCGCGATGCTCCCACCATCAATGCTCCTGCCGTCCACGGACATGGTGGTGGAGGTAAAGCTAGTGCCTACCATCGAAGCTAGGGTTAGGGATTGTGGTGCGGGGAAAGTAGGGAATTTTTGGACCCCCCCCCCCCCATCAAAGTGGTACGTGTCCTTATCTACTTGGCATGGTCCCTATGGTGATGTGGCACTAGCAGAATATAGGTACATACGTGCCACGTTGACTTAGGACCATCGTTCCAACCTCTAGGATCATATACAACATGTATTTTCAAGTACTGGACATCAGATCACTTCTCAGGTATGAGGACCGTTTTGGACCTCCTCAACAAGAGAGGATGACACATCCATTTTTGTCTATATCCATGTTGACGGCGGGATGCCCGGAGGGTAGGCCTATGACCAGGATATGGCCCAACAGGGCTAAACAACCTGAGTCTCCACTAAGAGAATCACTCGGCTGAGTCGGCATCATCTAGCCCCTTTGGCTAACCCGCTCTATGACATCACGACTAAACATTACATGGGGCATTCAACTGGTGTTACCAATGGTGTCATAAAATCTAGCTATATTGCAACACCAGTAACGGTTAGTTTTACTGCGTCATTATCAGTACGTGGCCAAGTGCTCGAGCTCACCGCCATCGAAGCTCGCAACGAGGAGCGGGTCATCCGTGAGTATGTCCCGGCGCACGGCGGCGAGGAGGCGTGACGGCTCACGACTGCCGCTCGTGAGTCTGACCCCACGCTTGAATGGATGATATCTCTCTGGCAGCGGAGGAGGAGGATGACGATGGCGAGGAGGAAAATGACTGTGACAAGGGCGATGACTAGACGCTATCGGCCACCTAGTAGTTTAGAACTTCAGATAGTATAGGTCGAAAATGTCGTCAAACGACATTTGTAGTCGCTAATTATATTAATGCGATGGATTTTGACCCCTATTATAGTTTTATGATATATAATGCGACGGATTTTGACCCCTTTGTAGTTATATTCTAGTTTCTAGTAATTTATCATGTTGAAACATGCATTTGTTAGAGCTTAATTTGCCCCTACATTTTTCTTTAAAAAGGACAAAAAGATCAAATGAATGAAAATTTACAGAGGCTGCATTACAACGACTCTGCGTTTGCGCACAACTGCCGGACCTGCATATCGATATGAAGCGTGCTTCAAAAGGAAAACACTTAAAAAGCAGTCGGATGATTTCTTGGTTTGTCAGCCGTGTCGGGCGCCGTCTGATCGGACGCGATCGTGTGGCGCCGAGCGCCTCTCTGTCCATGCCGCGAGTTAGCCTCCCCAGTTATCGTAGCCTTTTTTACGGGTAGCCCACCTACCGTAGTTGCGTAGCGTCTAGCCTGCTCGCCTAGAGGTACGTGGTACTGTTCCTTTTTTTACTTTTATTACACCACACGTAGTGCTTTGCCACATAGGCATAGCTATATATATGCTCCCTCCATCCCAAATTTTTTGTCTTAGATTGGTCTAGATACCGATGTATCTAATACTAAGATGTGACTTGATACATTCATATTTAGACAAATTTAAGACAAGAATTTTGAGACGGAGGGAGTATGATGCTACAAATAATCTCAAAATGATATGTTCAAAAAGAAAAAAAAATCTGGTATGAAGCACATAGCAAGCACCAGCAAGGATTCCAACACTATTAACGTTGGTCGTGGATGTTTGTTGGATTTGGTACTAGCAATCCCATGGATCCATAGTTGCTTTGGATATAGCAATGTTTAGGGTACCTTCCTTGAGGCCACGGCCGTTGAAGCATCACATCACGACATGACAGCATCCGCCGAGTAGCCGGGTTGCCGTTGTAGCATCGTCGAAGCAGCCGTGCGGTCATCCTCACAGCACCGCCACGGCCGAGAAGCATGGCGTCGCAACATCGTCAAAGCACTCAGGCCTCCACCGTAGCATCACCACAGTCGTCGAAGCACGCCATCGCAACATCATCGTGACCGTTTGAAGCATGCCACTATCGCGGTTGGTCACATCATCGTCGCAGTTGTCGAAGCACCCATCGTGGCCGTCGATGCAAAACGTCGTAACATCATTGAAGCAGACGGGTTTCCATCGTAGCATCGTCGTGGCCGTTGAATCACCCGTCGCGACCGTCGAAGCATGCAATCACAACATCATTGAAGTAGCCAGGTTGCCGTCAAAGCAAACTGCGACCACCAAAACATGTCGTCGCAACAACATCGAAGCAGTCGGGCTGCCGTCGCAGCATCGCCGCGGCTACCGAAGCAAGCCACCATCGTGCCACAGCCACGGCCGTCGAAGCACGCAATTGCAACATCATTGAAGTAGCCAGGTTGCCGTCAAAGCACACTACGATCGCCAAAAGCATGCCACCGCAACAACATCGAAGTAGTCAGGCCGCCATCGCAGCATCGCCCGTGGCCACCGAAGCACACTGACATCATGCCACCACCGCAACCATCGAAGCACACAATCGCAACATCATTGAAGTAGCCAGGTTGCCGTCAAAGCACACTGCGATCGCCAAAAGCATGCCACCGCAACATCATTGAAGTCGTCAGGCTGCCATCGCAGCATCGCCCGTGGCCACCGAAGCACACTGACGTCGTGCCACCACCGCAACCATCGAAGCACACAATCGCAACATCATTGAAGTAGCCAGGTTGCCGTCAAAGCACATTGCGACCGCCAAAAGCATGTTGTCGCGACAACATCGAAGCAGTCGGGATGTCGTCGCATCATCGATGAGGCCGCCGAAGTACACCGCCATTGTGCCACCGTCGCGGCCGTCGAAGCATGTCGTCGCAACATCGTTGAAGCAGTCGGTCTTCTGTCGCAGCACGACTTGAAGCAGTGGAGTCAATGTCACTTTTGATGGGACTGCAGTTCATGTATCACGTTGGTAGCAAGGTATGGTCGTATATAATTTTTGTTGCATGGCCCAAAATCAGTCATCCAAAAAAGCTTAAAATAGTCTCGATGGCCTCAACCCCGTTGATGCGTGGAAAGCAGTGCCCATGGCTGAGCACACCCACGTGAAGGAAAAAAAGACCGAGCAGACCTGAGTTACTCGGCGCGGATCGTACGGCTGGAGACGCATGCTGATGAACGGATCGGGTGGCTAGCGATCCGGCTGATTACTCGCGCGTATCAGCCGGATGACGCGTAGCATCCGCCCAAACTTCCTTTTTTGTTTCAGCGAATTTGCTCGAGTTACCCTAACCGATACAACTTTGACGTTCTCAGCAGATTGCTAACCGACACGACCACGATTTTTACGAATTTACGATTACGATTGTGTCCGTTACAGATTCAACTTTGTCGTCCCCTTGCGGCAAATGTATTTATATACCGGTTGAGATCTGCGGCCATGGTCTGGACCCTGATACCCACCTCGACGTATTCAACCCAAGCGCCACCTAAGAGCACCTGAAAAGAGTCATGCTTGGAAACGACGGCTACGAACTCTCTTCTTCTGAAGGTGAAGCACACATCAGCGAAGACACGGAGGCGATGATGATCAGGGACGATACTGCGGCCGATCTGATCGACCTCCGGAGGGCAATATGCCAAACAATAATGTCAACCGTAGACATCGATGAAGCCGGGCACAGGCTATCGTCGGTGGTCAGGCCCGGCCAGGAGACGGAGGTGTGCACCATGATCATCGAGTGCTGCCGGCAGGAGAGGACGTACACCCGTTACCACGGGCAGCTCGCGCAGTGGCTCTGCGCCCTCGACGATGACCGGGCGTACCAGGCCGGCTTCGAAGCCTGCTTCGCGCGGCTCTACACGGCGGTGCACCGCATGGACACCAACGAGGTGGGGGGCCCCGCCAGGCTCTACGCGCACCTGCTGGCGACGAATGCCGTCTCGTGGCGCGGCGTGCTTGCCGGCTGCGTCAGGTTGACGGAGGAGGACACCACGTCTTCATCACGCATGTTCCTCAAGGTGCTCTTCCAGGAGCTGTTGGAGCGGCTCGGGATATGGCTGGTCCGGCGGAGGATGATCGACGATGACCCGGTGGTCCGGGATGCTCTCTTCCCCACTGACTCTGCCAAGAATACAAGATTCGCCATCAACTTCTTCACGGCGATTGGCCTAGGAGGAGTCACAGAATCAGCCAGGGAGCATCTAGTCAACAACAGAGCATCTATAGTCAACAACAGATCCTCCAGTACCTAAATTGGAGTAGTTGATACTCACTAACTCAATTATTTGACATACAACTTGGATATTGCCTTTGGAAGCCGAGCTCGGTTTTGAAAATTTCAAAATTCAACAAATTTCATATTTTCTACATTTCAAACAATTCTGGAAAAAAATACAGATTACATGGAGGCATAACACACATGTGTGTCAATTTTCAGGGCAAAGTACGTTGAAATGAGGGTTGCACAAAAAGGACAAATCTGGAGCTTTTTAACACATGATACTATTCATCCTCCCAGGCATGAATTTGTCTTTTTTGTGTAGGTCACATTTCAATGTATTTCATCCTGAAAATTTACATATATACACATAGCATCCTTGTTTACTTGCACAATTTTTTTAGATTAAGTTTGAGTTTTGAATTTTTCAAAAAAAGGCCTCCATGGAGGCTGAGAGCCAAACGTCCGTTCTCACTACTATGCCAACTCTTTTTTCGAGAGTACGGGAATGCGTACCATATTTTTATAGAAGATAGAATTTCAAGTACAAGAAGACTACACCTTGTTGCGAACACCGAGCGTCACCATCCATCCTTGATGCCGAAAAGGAGGTGGCAAGTAGATGGCTGGACTTGGTCTGTCCACTAAAGCCACCGTATTGGACTTGCCGGCGATGACGTACATAGCGCCACTAAAGATCACCTTGGACAACGACGAGCACCGGAAGTAGAGCAACATGGGACCTCAAGACCGTGTCATCAAGCGCGATGCTCCCAGTAGAGTAGCGATGTTTAGAACGACGCCATTGCGCCGGTTCAACTCCGAACCTAGGCTTTCGTCCGAAGACCACAACCAATCCCAAGAGCGAGCAAGGAAGATGCCGACACACCTTGGCGACGCCTCCAAGGAGGGGAACGACACCAACGGGCACCGTCGCCGCCAGCACCGACCGAGTACGGGCCGGAATTTCTTCCGGATTGCCGCACACCTCCATCCCTCACCACCGGATTGGGGCCACACCGCCCGAGTTGACCACACCGCCGCTGCCGTAGCACTCCGCAAACATAGGCGAGAAGTCGAGGTCCACCCAAGACACGCACGAAGGAGCACACAGTCCACGAACGTCATCCCCATGGCTGAGAACTCGTTGGCATCCCTCCAAGCCCGACCAAGGGTCGCTGGGACCGCACACCGCAGCCAACAAGCAAACTCCGGCACACACCTGTGCTGCAGCCCTGCGGCCCAAATTGGGCCCATCCAGCCCGCGCTGCTGCCTCTAACTCCCGTGACCACGGAACCAGGAGAAGGCACCACGACCTAGGCGTCAGGAATCGCAGCGAGCTCGGCCGCTGCAAGAGCAGCGACTCCTGGCCGAGCCCCGCTGCGCTGCTGCCGCCTTGACCCGCACCGTCGCCTCCAGGAGGAGCCACCGCGCCACGACCACTCCTCCCGCAAGCCCCGACCGTAAACCTCCTCACCGTTGTGAAGCTCCTTCGTGTGCGGCCACACCAGCACCAGATCCCGCGACGAGCGCCCTCGAGGCCCACAGCACCGAGAGAACCCGCCCAACCCACGCGAGAGCGCTCGAAGTAGATCCCGCCGCCGCTGACCGCCGACGAGCTTTGCTCGCTGACGTGCGCCGACGACGGCGAGGGAGTGAGAGAGGGAGGGGGCGGTGATGGCGGTTAGGGTTTCCGCCCGAGCCGCCCCTAGGGAGCGACGCGGGGAGACGGTGGAAACCGTTGTTAGTCTTTCACTACTATGCCAACTCATCATGCCACCATGCATGCCCTGATAATTTTAGGCTCAACATGCTACTTATACTAAATATTTTTTCTACAACTATATAATAATTGAATATATTAAACTATATGTGCTTGAGTTTCAATTTTCATATTGCTAATCAAAATGCTAAAGTTTCACACGGTCAAATCTCATGAAAATTACTGCATCCAATTTCGCTGCAATGCGTGGGTATCATCTCTAGCTGTTTTGATTTGAGTTAATTGCAAGATAATACCATAATTGATGCTAGGTCAACGAGATTTCAATTATTATTTATGCAAATTAGTACTTGTCTTGGGTTGAATCGTAACAAATTGCACTGATTATCACCTTAATCATTTCTGACAGCCGAATTGACTAATGGGGCCCGATCACAGGGCTGACGTGGTGAGGGAGGCACGCCACATGTTGACTAGGCTAGGTCAAGCACAGTCGGTCAATTTGGCTTGGTCGGACCATCAGATGGGTCAGCTGATTTGGCCTGGTTTCCTCACCGTCGTCTTCCCTTGTCGTGCAGGCACCGCCATGAGATTTGCCCATGCGTGCCGCCGGATCAAAGCCTGCGTTGCCCGATATAGGCTCCTCTCGTGCCTTCACAAGAAGGTCGCCGCGGTGCATAGCTTCGGTCAGGGAGGGGAGTAGGAGTGCACCACCTCCAGACAGCAGCTGCGGCGGCGCGCGAGCTGTGACCTTCCGCACCCAACCTCACACTATTAGGAAAAAGCTTATAGACATACGTTTACTAGTAGCGCTCTATTTTGACCCGCGCTACTGGTATTTACTAGTAGCGCGTTTTATTTACCAACGCTACTAGTAAATATTATTGGTAGCGCGCGACCTAAAAAACACGCTACTAGTAAATAATTCTAACTGTGTCCCGCAGACAGGCCATAGTAGTAGCGTGGATTGCACCACACATGCTACCGTTAATAAATAGTTGTAGCGCGTGAGGTTCTACCCACATTACTAATATCTGTCAACAAAATCCGCTCATGAACCCGATTTAGTAGGAGCGTTAGTTTGCGAGGCCACGCTACAACTGTGACCTTAGTGGTAGCGCGGCTCACGGGCATGCGCTGCAACTAAAAGTGCACCGCACCCTCTCTCTCTCCTTTGTCCCGTCTCTCCCCTCCCTACCTCCCTTATCCCCTCCGACCCCTAGGATCCGCCACACCACCACCACTACCGCACCAGCCATTCATGCCGTGAGACACGCTAGCGGGGCTCCTTGAGGGAGTCCTGGACTAGGGGGTGTCCGGATAGCCGGACTACCATCATCGGCCGAACTATCATCGGCCGGACTATCATCATCGACCGGACTCCAAGACTATGAAGATACAAGATTGAAGACTTCGTCCCGTGTCCGGATGGGACTTTCCTTGGCGTGGAAGGCAAGCTTGGCGATACGGATATGTAGATCTCCTACCATTGTAACCGACTCTATGTAACCCTAGCCCTCTCCGGTGTCTATATAAACCGGATGGCTCTAGTCCGTAGGACACAACAACAACCATTACAACAATCATACCATAGGCTAGCTTCTAGGGTTTAGCCTCCTTGATCTCGTGGTAGATCCACTCTTGTAATACCCACAATATCAATATCAATCAAGCAAGACGTAGGGTTTTACCTCCATCAAGAGGGCCCGAACCTGGGTAAAACATCGTGTCCCTTGTCTCCTGTTACCATCCGCCTAGACGCACAGTTCGGGACCCCCTACCCGAGATCCGCCGGTTTTGACACCGACATTGGTGCTTTCATTGAGAGTTCCTCTGCGTCGTCACCGATAGGCTTGATGGCCTCTTCAAACAACAACGACGCAGTCCTGGGCGAGACTTTTCTCCCCGGACAGATCTTCGTATTCGGCGGCTTCGCACTGCGGGCCAACTCGCTTGGCCATCTGGAGCAGATCGAAAGCTACGCCCCTGGCCGTCAGGTCAGGTTTGGAAGCCTAAACTTCACGGCCGATATTCGCAGAGACTTGATCTTCGATGGATCCGAGCCGCAGCCGAGCGTGCCACACTGTCACGATGGGCACGACCTAACTCTGCCGCCGGACAGCACCTTGGAGGCCGCACACGAATCCGCTCCGACCCATGGTCCGGAGCCGATCGTGCAGATCGAGGACGGGTGGCTGGACACCGCCTCGGGAGCTGCAACTTCCACGGTGATGGAGCCGAACACTGACCTTGTCCCTTATAAAGCTCATGACTCCGAGGTGCCGGACTCCCTGCCGGACTCCGAACCTCCTGCGCCCCTGCCAATCGAATCCGATTGGACGCTGATCATGGAGTTCACCGCTGCAGACATCTTTCAGCACTCACCCTTCGGCGACATCTTAAATTCGTTGAAGCATCTCTTGCTATCCGGAGAGCCCTGGCCGGACTACGGCCAGGATGGTTGGGACGCGGACGATGAAGAAATTCAAAGCCCACCCACCACCCACTTTGTAGCCACTGTCGACGATCTAACCGACGTACTACACTACGACTCTGAAGACATCGACGGTATGGACGACGATGCCGGAGACGATCAAGAACCAGCGCCTACAGGACACTGGAAGACCACCTCGTCATACGACATATACATGGTGGACACCCCAAAAGATGGGGACGGCGAAGAAATAGCGGAGGCAGATTCCTTAAAGAAACAACCCAAGCGCCGACGTCAGCGGCGCCGCTCTAAATACCGCCACAGCAAGAATGGAGATTCTGGCACAGGAGATAACAATACCCCATAAAGTGCCGAAGACAACCCCCTCCAGCAAGATTCAGCGCAGGAGGATGCAGAAGCAAGCCCTCACGAGAGAGCGGCAGATGAAGAGGTCGAGGATGATAATTACATACCTCCCTCCGGAGACGAGGTAAGCCTCGACGACGATGAATTCGTCGTGCCCGAGGATCCCGTCGATCAAGAGCGTTTTAGACGCAGGCTAATGGCCACAGCAAATAGTCTAAAGAAAAAGCAGCAACAGCTTCAAGCTGATCAAGACCTGCTGGCCGACAGATGGACCGAGGTCCTCGCGGCCGAAGAGTATGAACTCGAACGCCCCTCCAAAAGCTACCCAAAACGCAAGTTGCTCCCCCGACTAGAGGAGGAAGCATACAAACCTTCATCACCAGCGCACAATACGGCAGACCGACCACCTCGTGGCCGCGACAGAGAGGCATGTAAGCCCTCGACCAAAACCGTACCCCGGCACCGCTCAAAAAGTACGAAGCCACGGGGGAACGCGCCGGACTTGCGGGACATATTGGAGGACAAGGCAAGACAATCCAGATCTATCTATGGATTTCGTGGGCGCCCCAAGACCCACGACGAATACCGTCGCACCGGATACAACTACTCCGGCCGGGCCGAACAAAGCAGAAAACGCTCTTTTGAGCTACGTCGTGATATTGCTCAATACAGAGGCGCCGCACACCCACTATGCTTCACTGACGAAGTAATGGATCATCAAATCCCTGAAGGGTTTAAACCCGTTAACATCGAATCCTACGATGGCACAACAGACCCCGCGGTTTGGATTGAGGATTATCTCCTTCATATCCATATGGCCCCGCGGCGATGATCTTCACGCCATCAAATATCTCCCGCTCAAGCTTAAAGGACCGGCTCGGCATTGGCTCAATAGCCTGCCCGCAAAGTCAATTGGGTGTTGGGAGGACCTGGAAGCCGCATTCCTCGACAACTTCCAGGGCACATATGTGCAACCACCAGACGCAGATGACCTAAGCCACATAATCCAGCAGCCAGACGAATCGGCCAGACAATTCTGGACACGGTTCTTAACAAAGAAAAATCAAATCGTCGACTGTCCGGATGCAGAGGCCCTCGCTGCCTTCAAACATAACATCCGCGACGAGTGGCTGGCCCGGCACCTAGGACAGGAAAAGCCGAAATCCATGGCAGCCCTCACATCACTCATGACCCGCTTCTACGCGGGAGAGGATAGCTGGCTAGCTCGCAGCAACAACCTCAGTAAAAACGCCGGCAGTCCGGACACCAAGGACCACAATGGCAGGTCACATCGAAACAAAAACAAACGCCGCACTAATGGCGACAGCAATGAGGATACGGCAGTCAACGCCGGATTCCGAGGCTCCAAACCCGGTCAACGGAAGAAGCCATTTAAAAGAACCACTCCGGGCCCGTCCAATTTGGACCGAATACTCGACCGCTCTTGCCAAATACATGGCACCCCCGAAAAGCCAGCTAACCACACCAACAGAGATTGTTGGGTATTCAAGCAGGCAGGCAAATTAATTGACGAAAACAATGACAAGGGGCTACACAGCGACGACGAGGAAGAGACCTGGCCGCTGAACAACAGAGGACCGAAGGGCTTCCCCCCTCAAGTTCGTACAGTAAACATGATATACGCAACGCATATACCCAATAAGGAGCGGAAGCGTGCACTAAGGGACGTATACGCGATGGAGCCAGTCGCCCCAAAGTTCAACCCATGGTCCTCTTGCCCGATCACTTTCGATCGAAGAGACCATCCGACCAGTATCCGCCACGGCGGATTCGCCGCATTGGTTTTAGACCCAATCGTCGATGGATTTCACCTGACGAGAGTCCTGATGGACGGCGGCAGTAGCCTGAACCTGCTTTATCAGGATACAGTGCGCAAGATGGGCATAGACCCTTCGAGAATTAAACCTACAAAGACAACCTTCAAGGGCGTCATACCGGGTGTTGAGGCCAATTGTACAGGCTCAGTCACACTAGAAGTGGTCTTCGGATCCCCGGATAATTTTCGAAGCGAGGAATTAATCTTTGACATAGTCCCGTTCCGTAGTGGCTATCACGCTCTACTCGGACGAACCGCGTTCGCAAAGTTCAACGCGGTGCCGCATTATGCCTACCACAAGCTCAAGATGCCAGGCCCTCGTGGAGTCATCACGGTCAATGGAAATACGGAATGCTCCCTCCGAACGGAGGAACATACAGCGGCTCTCGCGGCAGAAGTACAGAGCAGTCTCTTAAGGCAATTTTTGAGTCCGGCCGTTAAACGACCGGACACGGCCAAACGCGCCCAGAGCAACATTAACCAAGACCACCTGGCACGTTCCAAGTACGCGTAGCAATTGGGCCCCAACCCCAACCCTCGCACAACTGCAAGACAAACTCTCCGCGTACATAATTACGCTCTGGAGATACCATGGGCACAGGGGAGGGGCGCGACCACAACAGACCCAGAGTGCGGCTCGACCACACCAGGGGCTCCCAAGTGTGTCGCTCTTTTTTATTTTTCTTCTTTTTTTTACACAGGACTCTGTCCGGCGGCGAACCTGCCGAACTCATGATACAACAACCAGGGAGGAACAAAGGCTGCGACGAACACTCAGGTGGTCTCCATTACGAGCATTAAATTTGTTAAATATACAATTCCGCAGCCTACGCATGGAGGGAGGCACATTTCATTAGTCCAATCCCTTGCTTACCGCACCATTTGTATCATTCCGCACTCATAGCAGGATTTCTTGAATAAATAATGCAGCATTTTTTGCCTATAATTGCATTACTTTTATATTTATGTTCATTTATGACATGTTGCATCTGTATGTTTTGGTACGGCCGAATACACCAGGGGCTTATGTTCCCCGCATTATGGTGTGACAAGTCCGCACACTTTCAGAAGTGCGGCACCCCGAACTTATAGCATTATATGAATCGGCTCCGAATCATGTCTTGGGTCAATAGTTGGGTTTGCCCGGCTCCCATGTTTGGCACCTTACGTTCCGTTCTCTCGGCTAAGGTAGCACTGGGAGAACCACTGCGATTGCGCCCCGGTTGAGCCGGGTTAACGCCTCAGTGGAGAAAGCTAAAACTGACTGTCATGATAAGGCGAGAGACTGGTCGCTGTTCGAGAGGTCTTTTCGAGTCCCTAAAGACTTATGCGGCTTCGAGCGAAGAACCGGATAATGTCCGGCCAAGGCGTGGATAGCGCCCCGAACTCGGTCTTCCAAATACTAGGGGCTTCGCCGAAATTTAAAGTTATAGAATTCTATGGCTAAGTGAGAGTGTTCAAGCATTATAAGTCCGGTTGCCTTGTTCGTTGTGTTGAGCGCCTCCCTAGATGGACCCAAAAATGGGAACAAGAGTGCTCAAGTTTATCCCGAACACCCCAGCACTAGTGGCGTGGGGGTTGAAACCGACGACTTGCCATCTCTCAGATTTAATAAACGGCCGCACAGAAGGTAATATTTTAAATTAACAAGCGTTGCTTAGCGCATATGAACAAAGTTTTCAGCGCACAGGATAACACATTGCGAATTTACTCAATAATTACATCCCTGGGGCACTCATCCGCAATCTTGCGGGCACCCTTCAGGACAGTCTTATAGTACATCTCGGGCGTGCGATACTCCTTGCCCGCTGGTGGCGCGTCAGTGATTAGCTTCTCCGCATCCAGCTTGCCCCAGTGCACCTTTGTGCGGGCAAGGGCCCGACGAGCACCTTCAATATAGGCGGAGCGCTTGATAACCTCCACCCAGGGGCACGCATCCACCAACCGCCGCACGAGGCTGAAGTAGCTCCCAGGCATGGCCTCTCTAGGACACAGCCGGACTATGAGGTCCTTCATGGCCTGCTCGGCTACCTTGTGGAGCTCGACCAGCTGCTTCAGTTGGTCGCTAGGGGGCACCGGAAGGCCGGTCTCAGCGTACTGAGACCAGAAGACCTTCTCCGTCGAGCTCCCCTCCTCGGCTCGGTAGAATGCGGCGGCATCAGACACGCTACGAGGCAGATCTGCAAACGCCCCTGGAGAGCTCCGAATTCGGGTAAGTAACACGTAATTTACATTCACATGCTTGCTTTGCATGAAAAATGCCTTACCCGCCGCTATCTTCTTCACCGACTCAATCTCCTGAAGGGACTTATAGGCCTCGGCCTTGGCGGCTTTGGCACTTTCGAGAGCCGAGGCAAGCTCGGACTCTCGAGTCTTTGAGTCACGCTCCAAACTCTCCTGTTTTTCCATGAGAGCCTGGAGCTCTTGCCGAACCTCCGCCACCCGCGCCTCCTACTTTTCTCGCTCTGCCCGTTCCGCGGCCGCATTGCATTCGGCCGCAGACACGGCCTCCTTCAGGGTTGCCACCTCATTCGTGGCCCCTGCAGTACCCACGTTATCCTTGTTATTTTTTATCGCAACCCAAATCCTTTTCTGTAAGGTACAAATTCAAAGTGGTATTACTCACCTTCTTTGTCCTCGAGCTGCTTCTTGGCACGGCCGAGCTCTTGCTCGGACCGCTCGAGCTCCTGCTTCAAAGCACCGACCTCCGCAGTTAGTGCGGCAGAGGTCAGCAGCGCAGCCTGCAACCCATATTGACATACTTTTTTAGCAACCCTGCGTATATCTTTTTTAGATCCTCAGTCCGGCTTTTCTTTCCGAACACCGAACCGAGCATCAGGGGCTACTGTCTATGCGGTATTACATTGCATATTTTTAAACTTCTTACCTCAAAGCCTGATAGAAGGCTACTGCAGGCTTCGGTCAGCCCGCTCTTGGCGAGCTGTACCTTCTGAATCACCGCACTCATAATAGTGCGGTGTTCTTCCTCGATGGAAGCGCCTTGGAGCGCCTCCAACAAATTGTCCGGCGCCTCCGGTTGGACGGAGGCCGCCGGCGTCACGGTCTTGCCCTTCTTGCGAAGGGGCCACCGGCCGGACTCTGGAACCACTGCGGGTTCCGATGTGGAGTCCGGCGCAAAGTCCGGGAGGCCGCCTTGTGGCGCCTCCGGAGCCTCCCCCTGATGGGTCCCTTCTTGGGATCCCACCTCGGCGTCCTCGGCGTTGCGAGGGGTGGAGGCGGCCGGGATGGAGTCTACATCCGACGGAGCCAACGACCCGCTCGATGAAGTGGGGAGATCGTCATTGGCCGGACTACAGGTAGCATGCGGCATTAGAATGACGTTATGTGACACAAAAGAAAAATTGTAAATCATTCAGGAATCCGAATACTTAGGATCTCGCCGGAGGCCTGGCCCTTGAGGGCCATTCTTCGTCGCCAACGTTGGCGTTGGTAGAGCTGTCCGGGGGAATAGTCCTTCCCCTCTTGGACCCTTCGGCCTCCCCTGTTGGGGAAGCCTTCCTCTTCCTCTCTCCCTCCTCTGGGAGAGAGTCCTCTTTCTCCTCCTCGTTTTCGGGGGAGGAGTCCGCCTCGGAGTCGTCGGACACCTGAAAACGGGAACTCTTTCGAGTACCCGTGGCCTCCTTCTTGGCCTTCTTCTCTGGCACCACGTGCGGTGCCGGAACCAGCAGCACCACTAGATGGGCGTCTACTGGGTTTTCTGGCATAGGAGCCGGGCAGATGATCTGCTCCGCCTTCCTCATCCAGTCCTGTCAAAGGAAAAGGGGAAATTGAAACCCGCATAGAGTCAAACTATGAATAGCAAGTGTCCCGTAAAGGGGTAGAATCACTTACCTCGTCAGCTTGGCGCTGCGAGCGAAATCCGTGATCTTCGGTGGCGGATGCGGAGGCTTCGGCGCCCTTGAAGAGCACTTTCCAGGCGTCTTCGTACCTAGTGTCGAAGAGCCTGCTCAAGGTCTGGTGCTGTGCCGGATTGAACTCCCACAATTTAAATGCCCGTTCTTGGCACGGGAGAATCCGGCGGATGAGCATGACCTGGACCACGTTGACAAGCTTGAGCTTCTTGTTCACCAGCCTCTGGATATAGGCTTGGAGTCCGGTCAGCTCCGAATTACCCCAGGTCAGGCCGCTCTCCTTCCAAGAAGAGAGCCGCGTGGGGATTCGAGATCTAAATTCGGGGGCCGCTGCGGCTCGGTGCTGTAGAACCACCCCGATTGCCATCCCTTGATGGTTTCCACGAAGGCACCCTTGAGCCAGAGGACGTTGGGTATCTTACCCAACATGGCGCCTCCGCACTCCGCTTGAGTGCCCTTCACCACCTTCGGCTTGATGTTGAAGGTCTTGGGCCACAAGCCGAAGTGAGGCTGGATGCAGAGGAAGGCCTCGCACACGACGATAAATGCCGAGATGTTGAGGATGAAGTTTGGCGCCAGATCGTGGAAATCCAGGCCGTAATAGTACATGAGCCCCCGAACAAAGGGATGCAATGGGAAGCCCAGTCCGCGGAGGAAGTGGGGAAGGAATACAACCCTCTCATGGGGCCTGGGGGTGGGGATGAGCTGCCCCTCGTCGGGCGGCTGGTGCGCGATGTCGCCGGACAGATAGCCGGCGCTGCGCAGTCTTTCGATGTGCCCCTCCGTAACGGAGGAGGCCATCCACTTGCCTCCCGCTCCAGACATGACTGGGGAAGGTTGAGACGGGATGTGCGGGCTTGGGCGCTGGAGCTCGAGTGCGTGGAGATGGATAAGCAAAGGAGGAAGAAGGCGTAGGTGAAAGGGTGGATCCTAATCCCCTTATATATGGGCGGACGAAGTCTATGCGTCCCCTACCTGCCTGGTAAAACTCACTTACCTCCCAAGCGTCACCATCAATGGCGCGGTTGGGTTACCCACGTCCGTATTGATGAGAATCCCGGAATAAGGGGGAACACGATCTCTGCTTCGACAAGACGTGCCAAGGAAACCGCTTCGCTAAATGCGTTGAGGCGGTAAAGTAAAAAAATGATTCAAGTAAGGGCTTGGTAGTGGTGTGACGTCATGCCGCAAAAAACGTCAGCAGATCGAACTTGTGTATATATTATTCTCTCTACGGTGGAATGTGGAATTTATTTTGCAGAGCCGGACACTATCCTGGTGTTCACAATCTTCTATGAATTATTCGGAGGAGGAACCCGCCTTGCAATTCCGAACAATATACGCGCCGGACTTATCGTCATTAAAGCCTGGTTCAGGGGCTACTGAGGGAGTCCTGGACTAGGGGGTGTCCGGATAGCCGGACTACCATCATCGACCGAACTATCATCGGCCGGACTATCATCATCAACCGGACTCCAAGACTATGAAGATACAAGATTGAAGACTTCATCCCGTGTCCGGATGGGACTTTCCTTGGCGTGGAAGGCAAGCTTGGCGATACGGATATGTAGATCTCCTATCATTGTAACCGACTCTATGTAACCCTAGCCCTCTCCGGTGTCTATATAAACCGGATGGCTCTAGTCCGTAGGACACAACAACAACCATTACAACAATCATACCATAGGCTAGCTTCTAGGGTTTAGCCTCCTTGATCTCGTGGTAGATCCACTCTTGTAATACCCACAATATCAATATCAATCAAGCAGGACGTAGGGTTTTACCTCCATCAAGAGGGCCCGAACCTGGGTAAAACATCGTGTCCCTTGTCTCCTGTTACCATCCGCCTAGACGCACAGTTCGGGACCCCCTACCCGAGATCCGCCGGTTTTGACACCGACACTCCTCCTCCAGCCCGATGGCGTCAGAGGCCAGGTTCGGGGGCATGTGGCGGATTCCGCTGCAGCCGAGGGACGATAACACGGTGGCCTGCTACCTCTTGAGCACTGCGTTGGATTTCCCCGAAGAGGAGAGGATGATGCAGCAAAGTAGCGTAAGTATTTCCCTCAGTTTTTGAGAACCAAGGTATCAATCCAGTAGGAGACCACGCACAAGTCCCTCGTACCTACACAAAACGATAGCAACTCGCAACCAACGCTTAGGGGTTGTCAATCCCTTCACGGTCACTTACGAGAGTGAGATCTGATAGATAATATTTTTGGTATTTTTGATAAATAGTTGCAAAGTAAAAAAGTAAAAGGCAAAGTAAAAACAAAGTAAGTAAATAAAGTGATAGAGATTGATATGATGAGAATAGACCCGGGGGCCATAGGTTTCACTAGTGGCTTCTCTCGAGAGCATAAGTATTCTACGGTGGGTGAACAAATTACTGTTGAGCAATTGACAGAATTGAGCATAGTTATGAGTATATCTAGGCAATGATCATGTATATAGGCATCACGTCCAAAACAAGTAGATCAAAACGATTCTACATATACTAATATTACTCCACTCATCGACCGCTATCCAGCATGCATCTAGAGTATTAAGTAAAAATAGAGTAACGCCTTAAGCAAGATGACATGATGTAGAGGGATAAATTCATGCAATATGATAAAAACCCCATCTTGTTATCCTCGATAGCAACAATACAATACGTGCCTTGCAACCCTTTCTGTCACTGGGTAAGGACACTTCAAGATTGAACCCAAAGCTAAGCACTTCTCCCATTGCAAAAACTACCAATCTAGTTGGCCAAACCAAAAAGGATAATTCGAAGAGACTTGCAAAGATAACTCAATCATACATAAAAGAATTCAGAGAAGAATCAAATATTTTCCATAGATAATACTGGATCATAAACCCACAATTCATCAATCTCAACAAACACACCGCAAAAAGAAGATTACATCGAATAGATCTCCACAAGAGAGGGGGAGAACATTGTATTGAGATCCAAAAAGAGAGAAGAAGCCATCTAGCTACTAGCTATGGACCCGAAGGTCTGAAGTAAACTACTCACACTTCATCAGAGGGGCTATGGTGATGATGTAGAAGCCCTCCATGGTGGATGCCCCCTTCGGTGGAGCTCCGGAACAGGACCCAAGATGGGATCTCGTGGATACAAAAGGTTGCGGCGGTGGAATTAGGTTTTTGGCTCCTGTTCTGATCGTTCGGGGATACGTAGGTATATATAGGAGGAAGGAGTACGTCGGTGGAGCGTCGAGGGGCCCACGAGGTAGGGGGGCGCGCCCTCCACCCTCGTGACCGCCTCTGGCACTGCTTGGAGTAGGGTCCAAGTCTCCTGGATCACCTTCGGTTGGAAAATCACGATCCCGAAGGTTTCATTCTGTTTGGACTCTGTTTGATATTCTGTTTCTTCGAAATACTGAAAAAGGCAAAAAACCCAGCAATTTGGGCTGGGCCTCCGGTTAATAGGTTAGTCCCAAAAGTAATATAAAAGTGGAAAATAAAGCCCAATATAGTCCAAAACAGTAGATAAAGTAGCATGGAGCAATCAAAAAATATAGATACGTTGGAGACGTATCATGGCCTCCCCGTCATTGGGCGGTGCCACCCTTGCCAAATCGAAATCGAAGGCGAAGGCGAAGGCATGAGTGCTACTACTAACTTTTTAGTAGTAGCACGGGTGCAGCCGCGCTACTACTGACCATTTAGCTGTAGCACGATAGTAGTAGCACGGGCACCCCCGCTACTAGTAGGCAGTTTTCAAGCGCTACTACTAGCCTTTTTCCTAGTAGTGTCAGGTCAGTTGCCCCTAGCGGCGGTCCTTCACTATCGCGAGGTCAATGCCCTTGACCTTCACCCTGAACACTTGTTCCCCTTGTCACTGCCTCCCTTGGCCAAAGCATTGCCTTCCCCCGTCATTACTGGAATTTCCCTAGACGCCGAGTACCAGGCTCTTTGCCAAGAGCCAAATCACGGGCACTCAGCAATACCTGGCGCCCAGCAAACGCATGTATTTGCCGATAACATGTGAAAAAGCACAATCAGGAAAAGAAGCATACTCGACAAATGATCTGTTTGCCGAGAGTGAAGCTTTATGACATGGCAAAGTGGTAACATGTGACAAGTCAGGTAGTGGTTAACGGCTCTGTGACGATGGCACAACTTTGGCGAGAGCCCACGGGTCGGCTCTCGGCAAAGCTTTTAATCCCACCTCACCCAAAGACAAGCCCCATGACTGGTTTAAATAGCCAGATAGTCCAGAAGCAGTAAGCTTCGGTCTTCATTACACTCTCATTAAGGAGATTGACCATTACTGTGAATCTTCACCTATTTCGGGCAGATAAGATTTACAGTGACAGACCATCTTCCTAATGATGGATGCCAGCGCTTTTATTAATTCTATTATTATTATTATTATTATTATTATTATTATTATTATTATTATTATTATTATTATTGAGTTTTCTATCTATGTGAGAGCAATGAGATCCAACCGTTTAAATCCATAATCTCAAAGGAGTTGCGAGTGTGTGTCTTGTTTATGAAGGAAGTGCAGGTCATGTTGCTCCGTTGGCCTCGAAACTTATCGTGGTGTCAAAGGAGGACTCTCATGAAACATGCCAGGCCCCCGCATTTGTTGAACCCGCCTACAATATTTGAGACATTTATCTCACTGCTAGGGTTTCAACGCCGAAAACTGCAGATCTGCAAGGCAACACAGAAATCATGCTCAAAAGCTGAATGGAAATCCCGTTTCATGTCTTTGCGACATGCGTAGGCCCTGTGAAGACGAGGATGGGCCTAATTAGCTCATCGGCATGCCTGATCCAACCGTTTAAATCCTCGGAAAATCGTACAATGCTGAAAATCCTCGGAATTTGGCATGGCGTCAACACATGGCCCTTGTAGGGTGTGGTAAAATTTTGGGTGTGTTTCGAATAGGCCTCACCTGAGGCTGCTTGTAAACTACAACATCCCCGAGCTAGTCTCTGGGTATCAAGAGGGAACTGATGACCCACAAGTATAGGGGATCAATCGTAGTCCTTTCAATAATTAAGAATGTCGAGCCCAACGAGGAGCGGAAGGAAATGACAAGTGGTTTTCAGCAAGGTATTCTCTGCAAGCACTGAAATTATCCTGCTGAAAACCGATTGTCATTTCCTTCTACTCCTTGTTGGCTTCGACACTCTTACTTTTCGGAAAGACTATGATTGATCCCCTATACTTGTGGGTCACTGACCTGCAGACCAGCCGAGGTGTGGTGTAACGCTGCTTTGGAAGCCTCGCCGGAGGGGCCAGATGCCTGAGATGGCGGGGTAATGTTCACATCCGAGCTTGAGGCCAGGCCCGGGGAGTGGATATCGTCATGGGCCCACTCCAAGATCAAATATGATCTATGGGCAATGATGTCTGAAGAATCCTCGAGCTGATAAAAAAACGGTCCGAGAAGACAAGCTCGCCGCGGGCGTCCGCGGCATATTCCAGATTGCTAAATTAGAGGACTTGGCCTGGGGCGAGATTCTCCACCTAGCCGAGGTGGCCAGCTGGGTCGGCGTGTAGTACGACGCTTCCTAAAGAGAAGAGTTGGCCGGGGACAAAGATATCCCCACGGCCGATGTTGTCGTTGATCCAGAAGACCTACGATCGAGCTCTCGTGATCACCTGGTGGGACCTGTATGGGCTACCAATGTTGGTGCTAAAGCCAGCAGATCCCAGTAGGGGGTCCTTGCAATGTAGGGATAAACATGCGAACCATTCAAAATACACTTGAAGTGTAGGCCAAGCCTCCAGGAGCTCTTCATCTTGATTACACCGAGGGCTAGGGCTAGCATGGTCCACTTGTCTATCTTCAGCAGGTCTTCAACCCGGCCCATCTCCAGCAGCCGACGTGGCAAGCACCCCCTAATCCAGGACACCAATAGGGGGTAAAAACCATTTGTATAGGACCCGCCTGCACTAGTGGTGGATAGTGTCCAGACTCCGGCAAAGTCCCTTGGGTTGCTTCCGGTTTGCCAAAAAACCAACTTCTGGGATGGTCCGTGTACTGATATGGACATCCTTGAATGGCTATCTAGACACTTGCAGAAGGTTTGAGAGTATGCTTTGAAGATGCCCTAAAACAGCATTACTCAAAAGATTCTGGCAATCATGCCATGAAGCGGGGTTTTCTTTGGCCAAAACATACTACGAAATTGGACCGAGCATGAAGATATTAATGAGGGTTCTTTCTCTTTCGAAAATTTTCTGGCAAGAGATCTTTGGTCTTCCCCTAAAATCGATTAAAAAAAGTGGATCGCTCTTATGTACTCGCTCAAAATGATTCTTTTATTTATCTATAGGTCATGGCCTATTAGAAGTAAATTGTGCTCTGGTGCAATACCTTTTTTTGAACACAGTACAGACGCAGACGCTCATACATACGTGCATACACTCACCCCTATGAATGCATACATGCACACCCTACCCCTATGAGCACCTTCGAGAGACTAAGCCGACATATCATCTTGAGATTTACGAAGTCAGCGTAGGTGCCTCGTCGAAATCTGAAAATAAATCCAGAAATAATGCGAGCACCGGGACTTGAACCCTGGTGGGCTGGGGATACCAATGCCCCTCTAACCATCCAATCACAGGTTGGTTCGTGCTCTGGTGCAACACTTAGAGCATCTCCACCCATCCCCCCAAGAACACCCCGAGGACGACTTTTTTATCCCCGGGGATAAAAAAACCCTCCACTCATGCTCCCAAAGCCTTGTTTTTCGCTGGATTTGAGTAAAATTAGCCCCGGTGACCCCACCCCAAACCCAGCCCACAGGGAGGCAGCTGGGACGCCAACGCTATTTTTTTGCATCATGTGGCCCACCTGCGGCCACACCTCCTCCCCACCTTCTCTCTCCCCGTCTCTTTCTCCTCGCAGCGCCCCCACCTTCTCTCTCCCCGTCCACTTCTCTCTCTCCGGCCGCTTGTCGCCGCCTAGCTCTCCCGCACCGGCTCCGGGTGGTCAGCCCATGCTCAGCCGGCTCCGCCTATCCTGCCTCCACAGGCCGGCCCGCGTCCCCTCTCCAGCCGGCTTGGCCGCCCGCACCGGCGTGCTCGGCCCCTACGCGCCTTCGCGGCGTTGTTCACCCGCGCCGGCCTGCTCGGCCCCTGCGCGCCCCGCCTCCGCCGCGCATTCGCCCACACCGGAGGAGCTCGTCGACCACGGCCTCTGCCTCCGGAGATTCAAGCACTTGCCTCGTCCTCCGCGCCGCCCAGGTATCGCCTGTCGATGAACATGCACGGGAGCATGATGTTGGGGCCGGTGAGGAGCTGGGCGAGCTCGGACTTGAAGGCGGAGTGCATGGACACGTCGCGCTCGTCCACGCGCACGTCGTAGCTGCACAGGATGCTGCGCATGGTGCAACCGTCCACGAACTTCTTGCACACGCCGCGGAGGTTGGTGAAGTACACCACCGCCTTCCGCTTGCATCTCGGCGGCCCCAGCACCTTCACGTCACGGGCGCCGTTGCTCATCCTCCGCTCTAGGATCTTTTCTTGGAATGCGTTGATGCAGACGCGCATGATGCCGGTGAGCTCTGGCATGTCCTTGGTGGGCGGCGAGACCGGCGTGCATGCGCTTGCGTCGGCGCCGTCCTTCTTTATCCTTCTGCGACACGGGTTCCTCCTCCTCCTTGTCCGTGGGTGAGCTTGCGGTGTCCCTGCTAGGCTTCGAAACCAACATGCATGCAGTCGCATTGTAGGCGACCTTTACCTCTTGCTGTGACGGCCATTCCTCCTTGTCCATGGACGAGCTAGCCGTGCAGAGCCTCCCGGAAGCTGGACGCGCGCCGAGGAGGTCATCGACACCACCGCGCTCAACATGCTCGTGGGGGCACAACGAGTGGATTTGCCCCCCAGGCCAAAAATTTCGCCGGCAGCCCCCCAAGCCGCGAAAAAATGCCTCCTAGGGAGCAAACGAGTGGAGATGCTCTTACAAACAGAAAAGGTTGCTATTAGGTTGATAGTAATCAAGTGTCCAACCTACACTATGTATGTTCTCCCTGTTTTAACTTCATTTTCTCCCACCTTTTGTTTTCTTTCACTGGTTTTTGTTGAAAACCACACACGTTTTGTTGGTTTAGCAAATGCAATCATGTCATCTTTGGTAAATCAATAATTTTTGCTTTATTAAGTAAGTGTTGATCCATTTGGCAGCTAAATTCCATATTTGTCATGTAATCACGGTGATTGCGTACAATGTGAGAATTGAGGCTAAAGCGTATGCGTTAAGCAGGGACGCATACGTGTTTATATAGGAGCAAAGATTACAAGGAGAGGTTAGGAGCTTAGGGATGTGGATTGATCTACAAGGAAACTAGCTAGGCAATCTCAACAGCCCGGACCTATCCAACCCCTTGGTTACAACAAACATGCACGCCATATCTATCTACACACGGTTTATACAAAACAATGTATTGTACATTGCTTGACATTACCCCTCAATCACAACTTATCTAAGTTGAGATTGTGTCGAAAAGCTTCTAGCTGCCTCAAAGAAAGGGGTTTAGTAAACCCATCTGCAACCTGATCGCCCGTAGGAACAAACCGAACATTGAGTAGTTTATTTGCTACCCGTTCGCGAACAAAGTGATAGTCGATCTTGATATGCTTTGTTCGAGCATGAAAAACAGGATTAGCAGTCAAATATGTGGCACCAAGATTATGACACCAAAGTGACGCAGCTCGAGGATGATGGAGACCCAACTCTGTCAACATATGTTGTACCCAAATAACCTCAGTAGTTGCATTAGCTAAGGCTTTATACTCAGCCTCCGTGCTAGACTTGCAGACGGTAGCTTGCTTGCGAGCACTCCAGGACACTAAGTTACTTCCAAGAAATACCGCAAAACCTCCTGTAGACCGTCTGTCATCAGGACAGCCTGCCCAATCAGCATCAGATAAAGCACTCACAAGCATGGAGTCAGACTTGCAAAGTTTAAGTCCAAGACCCTGCGTCCCTTGAAGGTATCTAAGGATCCTTTTCACTGCAGTCCAATGAACGGAGGTGGGAGCATGCAAAAACTGACAAACCTTATTAACTGCATAAGAGATATCTGGCCGAGTCAAAGTAAGATACTATAGTGCTCCCACAACACTCCTGTACCGAGTGGAGTTATCTGGTGCAAGTAGTTCCCCATCGTGAAGTGACAATTTTTCAGAGAGAGACAAAGGTGTAGAAGAAGGTTTGCACCCTGTCATCCCAATGCGTTGAAGAATTTCTTGGACATACTTCTCTTGTGACAACAAAATACCACTTGCAACCGGCTTCACCTCAATGCTAAGAAAAAAATGCAGAGGCCCTAAATCTTTGAGAGCAAAATCCATACACAAGTCCTTAAGGAGAGACTCAACTGCCACAGGAGAGGAACTTGTAACAATAATATCATCAACATAGATAATCATAAAGATGATAATTCCATGCCTACGATAGAAGAACGAAGAGGTATCTCCTTTTGATGCAACAAACCCAAGAGATTGTAACTTGGAATACAACCGAGAGTACCAAGCTCGGGGTGCCTGTTTCAAACCATATAGAGCTTTATCGAGCCTGCAAACATGATGTGGTGAGCTTGAACTTTCATACCCAGGGGGTTGCCACAAAAACTTCCTCTTCCAGAACACCATGCAAAAACGTGTTCTTTACATCTAGTTGTCGAATGCACCAGTTCTTGGAGACTGTAACTAAGAGAATTAACCTAATGGTGGCAGGCTTTACTACAGGACTTAAAGTGTCCTCATAGTCAAGTCCATACCTTTGTTTGAAACCTTTGGCAACCAAACGAGCCTTGTATTTTTCAATGGTGCCATCAGACCTCCTCTTGATTTTATACACCCATTTGCAGTCAATCACATTGCTACCCCTGACTGGTGGAACCAAATGCCAGGTTTTATTGTCCATGAGTGCCAAGTACTCCTCATCCATGGCCTTTTTCCACTTCGGGTCACCAAGTGCTTCACGTACATTCTTTGGTTCACCTGCGGCACAAAAAGAGCCCCAACGGGCACAGGCATCATTATAAACTTTTGTTTTAATAATACCGCTTTGTGACATGGTTTCGAGCGCACAGGAGGAGGCGGAGCAGGTTGAGCAGATTGAATTTGCAGACGATTTTGTGAAGCAGAGTTGGAAGAGTCAGAAGCAGCCGCAGAAGATCCCGACCCGACCGCAGCTGATCCCAAGGCAGATTCCTGGGACGAGCCAGTAGGATTCAGTGCAGCCACCCGTGGCGAACTGTCAGTTGGCAGATCTGGGCTGGGCGAAGGAGACTGCTGCGGCGGGGAAGCGTCCAAGCCCACACGCGCGACACCAGAGCCGCCATGTGGTTCGCTCGGACCCACAGAAGCGGGCGGACCAGCGGCGCGTGGGGGTAGCTGATACGTCTCCAACGTATCTACTTTTCCAAACACTTTTGCCCTTGTTTTGGACTCTAACTTGCATGATTTGAATGAAACTAACCTGGATTGACGTTGTTTTCAGCAGAACTGCCATGGTGTTCTTTATTGTGCAAAAAACAAAAGTTCTCAGAATGACCTGAAAATCCACGGAGATAACTTTCGGAAAATATAAAAAATACTGGCGAAAGAATCAAGGCCAGGGGGCCTACAGCCTGTCCACGAGGGTGGGGGGCGCGCCCCCTCCCCCTGGGCACGCCCCTGTCTCATGGGCCCCCTGATGCTCCACCGACCTCAACTCCAACTCTATATATTCCGCTTCGTGGAGAAAAAAATCAGAGAGAAAGTTTCATCGCGTTTTACGATACGGAGCCGCCGCCAAGCCCTGATCTCTCTCGGGAGGGCTGATCTGGATCCGTTCGGGGCTCCGGAGAGGGGGATTCGTCGCCGTCGTCACCATCAACCATCCTCCATCACCAATTTCATGATGCTCACCGCCGTGCGTGAGTAATTCCATCGTAGGCTTGCTGGACGATGATGGGTTGGATGAGATTTACCCTGTAATCAAGTTAGTTTTGTTAGGGTTTGATCCCTAGTATCCACTATGTTCTGAGATTGATGTTGCTGTGACTTTGCTATGCTTAATGCTTTACACTAGGGCCCGAGTACCATGATTTAAGATCCGAACCTATTATGTTTTCATGAATATATGTGAGTTCTTGATCCAATCTTGCAAGTCTATAGTCACCTATTATGTGTTATGATCCAACAACCCCAAAGTGACAATAATCGGGATACTTCTCAGTGATGACTGTAGTTTGAGGAGTTCATGCATTCACTATGTGTTAATGCTTTGGTCCGGTACTCTATTAAAAGGAGGCCTTAATATCCCTTAGTTTCCATTAGGACCCTGCTGCCATGGGAGGGTAGGACAAAAGATGTCATGCAAGTTCTTTTCCATAAGCACGTATGACTATGTTCGGAATACATGCCTACATTACATTGATGAACTAGAGCTAGTTCTTTGTCACCCTATGTTATAACTATTACATGTGGAATCACATCCGACATAATTATCCATCACTGATCCAATGCCTACGAGCTTTTCACATATTGTGCTTCGCTTATTTACTTTTCCGTTGCTACTGTTACAATTACTACAAAACTGCTATCGTTACTTTTATTACTGTTACCATTACTATCATACTACTTTGCTACTAAATAGTTTGCTGCAGATACTAAGTTATCTAGGTGTGGTTGAATTGACTACTCAACTGCTAATACTTGAGAATATTCTTTGGCTCCCCTTGTGTCGAATCAATAAATTTGGGTTGAATACTCTACCCTCGAAAACTGTTGTGATCCCCTATACTTGTGGGTCATCAAGACTATTTTCTGGCGCCGTTGCCGGGGAGCATAGCTCTATTCTTTGAGTCACTTGGGATTTATATCTGCTGATCACTATGAGGAACATGAAATTCGAAAGAACTAAGATTTTTCCCTCAACTACGAGGGGAGGTAAGGAACTGCCATCTAGCTCTGCACTAGATTCTCTTTCTGTTTTGAGTAAACTTGCGACACCTAAACCTGCTACAGCTATGAATTCTGATATGTCGCATGTTATTGATGATGCCACTTCTGCTATGCATGATACTTATGATGAAACTACTTCTGTGCTTGATACTACTTTGCCATTAGGTGAATTTCTTGATGAACAACTTGCTAGGGTTAGAGAGAATGAAATTATTGAAGATGAAATTATTGATGATAGTGATGATGAAGGTTCTCCCCCTAAGTGTGAATTGCATGTTGTTCCTGAGGGTTATGTTATGGATGAAGAAACTGCTAGAGATCTTTTTGCTTGCAATGATAGATCTGATCTTAAGAAGTTACTAGCTAAACTTAAACAGAAAACTCTAAATGCTAGAATGAAATATGACCCTGCTTTTGCTACTTCACCTATCTTTGTTACTGATAAAGATTATGAATTCTCTGTTGATCCTGAAATAATTACATTAGTTGAATCTGATCCTTTTTATGGCAATGAATCTGAAACGGTTGTGGCACATCTTACCAAGTTAAATGATATAGCCACCCTATTTACTAATGATGAGAAATCTCGCTATTATTATATCCTTAAGATATTTCCTTTCTCATTAAAAGGTGATGCTAAAACTTGGTTTAATTCTCTTGATCCTGGTTTTGTGCGTAGTCCACAGGATATGATTTATTACTTCTCTGCCAAATATTTCCCTGCTCATAAGAAACAAGCTACCTTAAGGGAAATATATAAGTTTGTGCAAATCGAAGGAGAGAGTCTCCCACAAGCTTGGGGGAGGCTTCTCCGATTACTTAATGCTTTGCCTGATCATCCTCTTAAGAAAAATGAAATACTTGATATCTTTTATAATGGACTAACCGATGCTTCCAAGGACCACTTGGATAGTTGTGCTGGTTGTGTTTTCAGGGAAAGAACAGTCGATCAAGCTGAATTGTTATTGAATAATATGTTGACTAATGAAAATAATTGGACTCTTCCTGAGCCAATTCCTGAGCCAATTGAGCCAACTCCTGAGCCTATTCCTAAACCAACTCCGAAAAAGAGTGGTGTTCTATTTCTCAGTCCTGAAGATATGCAAGAGGCAAAGAAATCAATGAAAGAAAAGGGTATTAAAGCTGAAGATGTTAAGAATTTACCTCCTATCGAAGAAATACATGGCTTTAATCTACCTATTGAAGAAATACCTTGTCTTGATAACCCGACACAAGTAGTAAAGGTAAATTCTCTATATAGATATGATAAAGTTGAAATCCCGTCTAGTAAATTTCCTAGCCAATGTTTAGATGAATTTGATGACTTTATGGCTAGGCAAGAAATTTTTAATGCTTATGTTGGTAGAGAGTTAAAGATTAATGCTTTCATGATAGGACGCTTGAGTGATTATATGGCTAGAGTTAAAGGTGAACTTAAACTCATTAGCAAATATGCTTATATGGTTACCACTCAAGCAGAGCAAGTACTTAAAGCTCAAAGTGATTTGCTTGATGAATTAAATGATAAACATGATTTTTCTGTTAGAGTAGCTACTAGAACTGGTAGAATGACTCAGGAACCTTTGTATCCTAAAGGCCACCCAAAGAGAATCGAGTAGGATTCTCAGAGAAATAATTTAGATGCACCTAGTCCTTCTAAACAGAAGAAAAAGAAAAATGATAGGACTTTGCATGCTTCTAGTGAACCTGTTGTAGACACACCTGAGAATTCCAATAATATTTCTATTTCTGATGTTGAAACATAATCAGGTGATGAACATGAACCTAGTGATAATGTTAATGATAATGTTCATGTTGATGCTCAACCTAGCAATAATAATGATATAGAGATTGAACCTGTTGTTGATCTTGATAACCTACAATCAAAGAATCAGCGTTATGATAAAAGAGACTTTGTTGCTAGGAAGCACGGTAAAGAAAGAGAACCATGGGTTCAGAAACCCATGCCTTTTCCTCCTAAACCATCCAAGACAAAGGATGATGAGGATTTTGAGCGCTTTGCTGAAATGATTAGACCTATCTTCTTACGTATGCGCTTAACTGATATGCTTAAAGTAAATCCCTATGCTAAATATATGAAGGATATCATTACAAATAAAAGAAAGATACCGGAAGCTGAAATTTCCACCATGCTTGCTAATTATACTTTTAAAGGTGGAATACCTAAGAAACTGGGAGATCTAGGAGTACCAACTATATCATGCTCCATTAAAAGAAACTATGTTAAAACTGCTTTATGTGATCTTGGAGCCGGTGTTAGTGTTATGCCTCTCTCTTTATATTATAGACTTGAATTGAATAAGTTGACACCTACTGAAATATCTTTGCAAATGGCTGATAAATCAACTGCTATACCTGTCGGTATTTGTGAGGATGTGCCTGTTGTGGTTGCAAATATCACTATCTTAACGGACTTTGTTATTCTTGATATTCCCGAGGACGATAGTATGTCGATTATTCTTGGTAGACCCTTTTTGAATACCGCAGGGGCTTTTATTGATTGCAACGAAGGCAATGTCACTTCTCATATTAATGGTAATGAGCATACGATACACTTCCGAGGAAACAACCTCAAGTTCATAGCATCAATTCTATTGGAAGAATTTCAACTATCATTATTGGAGGTTTTGAATTTCCTCTCCCTATTGTCAAGAAAAAAATATGATATTCTTATTATTGGGGATGTTCGTATCCCCGTTGAGGTAACCTAGTGTTATTCGAAATTTCTCCGGTTCCATGTTATTCGGAACGAGTTTGTTAACAAGACTTGATCAACCTTGTTAGTGGATTCATTTTGATGATCATGAGATGGATGAAACTAGAAGGCACAACTTTCTGTACTCTCTTTTTACTTTCTGTTATGTAGTATAAATAAAGCAAAAATAGTATTATCTGTCAGTTTTCTGAATTATCAATGCAATAGAAAATATCCCGAAAATAAAAGTTCTCCAAATGCCCTGCAAATTTAGTATGATTTTTTATGGAATATTTGAGGATTTTAGGCACTGAGAACACAACAGGGGAGGCAATCACCTGGCCACGAGGGTCCAGGGTGCGCCCACTCCCCCTGGGCGCGCCCCCCTGCCTCGTGGGCCCACGGTGGCCCCCCTCCACTTATTCCTGCACCCACACACTCCATTTTCCTCCCCAAAAAATCCCCATCCAGCTCAAGCACGAGTTCTAGCTCATTCTGCTGCGATTTTCGATCTCCTTGCTCAAAGCTCCATTCACAAAACTGCTTTGGGAGATTGTTGCTTGGTATGTGACTCCTCTATTGTCCAATTAGTTTTTGTTCTAGTGCTTTATTCATTGCAAATTTTTGCTGTATAGGTGACCCTATTCTTGAGCTTGCATGTCAAATTTATGAGGTCCCAAGTAATTTTAATGCATGATATAGGTTGTAGGCACTTGTGGGAGTAGTTGCTATCAATCTTGTTTAGTTTGATTCACTTTTATTTTGAAGTTACTAAAATTTTCAGAAATTTTCAGAAAATGATGAGGAGATTATTGAGGGGCTCTTCTAGTCAAAGCTCTAAGGATAAACAAGCTAAGGAGAAAGAAAAGGCCAAGTATAATCTTCCTCGCGTAGCGGAAGTACGGCCGTGTGAATGGCGTTGTGATAATTTCTTGAGAGCAGCCGGGATTTATGAAGACTTTTATTCTTTGGCTGAAAATGCGGGCCTCATCGATTTCCTCCACGACCGGATCGAACAGTATCTCTTACTTACCAATACTTTCGTGCAAAAGTTTTATTATTATCCTAAGAATTCACCTCCTTCGGTATCTTTTCATTTATATGATGAGGCTAAGGAGATGTCATTACGTAATTTTTGCATGGCTTGTAGAATACCCTTTGAGGGCAGCTTAGATGAACCACATCGTAAAGATGTGGATGGTTTTGTTGATACTATTACTGTAGGGGAATCGAGGAAGGGTTCCAATGTGAGAATCACTAGCATACATTTTCCTGTTTTATGCTACTTTGCCATATTTGCTAGTCGATGCTTAATTGGTCGTGGAAATAGTGGAAACTTCAGTGTCCCTGATATTATTATTCTGCTCCATGCCTTATTCGGTGATAACACTTTTAGTATGGGTGCCATTATTGCTAAACGGTTAAGCCTAAACCGTATAAAGGGCCCCATCTTTGGAGGTATCTATGCTGCACGCCTTGCTAAACATTTTGAGATACCTATTAGGCATGGTGAGAAAGAGGAGACACTGCTGCCTCTTACCTTTTTAGATTACAGGAGCATGGTAGCGCATGAGTTTATTGTTGACAATGATGATAAGATGCTTCTGTATAACCTGAGATTTAATAAGAAACACAATGAGATTATTACCCTGCCTGCGCCTTCTTTGTTTGATTTAACTGCAGACCATTATCTTGTCTTGCCGAAGGCTATGTACGCGCATCGAGGCTAGACATCAGCTCCAGAGCCTAAGCCGGAACCACCACTGGATCCTTATCGCCCATCATGTTATCAGTGGGATTCAGAGGAGATCGCTAGCCAGTGGTATCCAAATGACGCTCCTCAGTACACCGAGGAGAGTAGCCGCGATCCATGGCCATAGATCAACTTAGGCCAAAAGCCTAAGCTTGGGGGAGTACATATTTCTCACCGACATTACATTCATGTTCACATACTATTCTAGTTGTCGGTGCTCATACTCTTTCATTATACTATCCATGCTAGTTTAATTTATTTTTCTAGCTTTCTTCTTGTGTGTTTGATAAAACTTAAGAAAACCAAAAAAATTAGTTAGTTTAATTTCCATGCTTGTAGTAGTAATTAAAAGAAAACCCAAAAAAGATTTCTTGTTCTTCTTTTGCTTGTTGGGAGCTTTCCCGTGTAAATAGCTTTATTTCTTTTCTTTCCTTTGGGGGTCGAGAGTAGAAGACTATAATGAAAATGTTTAGTGGCTCTCATATGCATGATTGTTGATTTAACTTAGAGCCCATATTACCTTGTCTTCTCTCTTGAATTGAATGCTTGCAGATTCCAGCTTAGTCCAATGCACGTGCACTATTATTATTATACACACCGTTCGGTCGTGCAAGTGAAAGGCAATAATGACGATATATGATGAACTGATTGAGATGAGAGAAGCTCGTATGAACTCGACCTCTTTTGTTTTTGTAAATATGATGAGTTCATCGTTCCAGATTCAGCCCACTATGAATAAACATGTTTGCAATGACAAGTAGAGATTATAGTTTCTTATGTCATGCTTAATTAGCTAGGAGCTTATAATGGTTTACCTTGTGTGGCAACATGCTATTAAAATGGTTGTGATGTGGTATGATAGGGTGGTATCCTCCTTTGAATGATTCGAGTGACTTGACTTGGCACATGTTCACGCATGTAGTAGAAACAAAATCAACATAGCCTTTCATGATATTTATGTTCATGGTGGATTATATCCTACTCATGCTTGCACTCAGTGTTGATTAATTTTAATGCATGTTCATGACTGTTGTCGCTCTCTTAGTTGGTCGCTTCCCAGTCTTTTGCTAGCTTTCACCTGTACTAAGCGGGAATACTGCTTGTGCATCCAAACTCCATAAACCCCAAAGTTATTCCATATGAGTCCACCATACCTTCCTATAAGCGGTATCTACCCGCCGTTCCAAGTAAATTTTATGTGCCAAACTCCAAACCTTCAAATGAAATTCTGTTTTGTATGCTCGAGCAGCTCATGTTTCAACTAGGGATGTCTGTATCTTCCATGCTAGGTGGGTTATGCTCAAGAGGAGTGGACTCCGCTCCTCATTCATGAGAAAATGGCTGGTAACCGGGATGCCCAGTCCCATGATCAAAAAGATCAAAGCAAATCGAAATAATTAAACAAAACTCCCCCAGGGCTGTTTCTAGTTGGAGGCACTCGTTGTTTCGAGCAAGCCATGGTTTGATGCTTATTGGTGGTGGGGGAGTGTAAACTCTACCATTCTGTTTGGGAACCGCCTATAATGTATGTAGCATGGAAGATATCGAGATCTCATAGTTGTTGCATTGACAGTGAACGTATACCACTCAAAATGTTATTCATCTCTATTTTAAAATCGAGCTCTGGCACATCTACAAATCCCTGCTTCCCTCTGCGAAGGGCCTATCTATTTACTTTTATGTTGAATCATCACCCTCTTATTAAAAAGGACCCGCTGGAGAGCACACTGTCATTTGCATGCATTACTATTAGTTTATATTGGGTATGACTTGACTGGATCTCTTTTACCATGAATTACAATGTTTAGTCAGTCCTTGATCTTTAAAGGTGCTCTACATTTATGTTTTGCAGTCTCAGAAAGGGCTAGTGAGATACCATCTTGTTATATCATATTATGATTGTTTTGAGAAAGTGTTGTCGTCCGAGTTTTATTATTATTGCTCGCTAGTTGATTATGCCATTGATATGAGTAAATATGAGACCTAAGTGTTACTGTGAATATGGTTAGTTCATAATCTTTGCTGAAAACTTGAATGTTGGCTTTACATATTTACAACAACAAGAGCAAATAGAGTTTGTAAAAGTTTTTATTTATCACTTTCAGTTTATCAACTGAATTGCTTCAGGACAAGCAAAGGTTTAAGCTTGGGGGAATTGACACGTCTCCAACGTATATACTTTTCCAAACACTTTTGCCCTTGTTTTGGACTCTAACTTGCATGATTTGAATGAAACCAACCCGGACTGACGCTGTTTTCAGCAGAACTGCCATGGTGTTGTTTTATGTGTAGAAAAGAAAAGTTCTCGGAATGACCTGAAAATCCACGGAGATAACTTTTGGAAAATATAAAAAATACTGGCGAAAGAATCAAGGCCAGGGGCCCCACACCCAGTCCATGAGGGTGGGGGCGCGCCCCTGTTGTCTACTACACAACCTTCTTCTTGTAGACGTTGTTGGGCCTGCAAGTGCACATGTTTGCAGGATAGTAGCAAATTTCCCTCAAGTGGATGACCTAAGGTTTATCAATCCGTGGGAGGCGTAGGATGAAGATGGTCTCTCTCAAACAACCCTGCAACCAAATAACAAAGAGTCTCTTGTGTCCCCAACACACCCAATACAATGGTAAATTGTATAGGTGCACTAGTTCGGCGAAGAGATGGTGATACAAGTGCAATATGGATGGTAGATATAGGTTTTTGTAATCTGAAAATATAAAAACAGCAAGGTAACTAATGATAAAAGTGAGCGTAAACGGTATTGCAATGGTAGGAAACAAGGCATAGGGTTCATACTTTTACTAGTGCAAGTTCTCTCAACAATAATAACATAGATAGATCATATAACAATCCCTCAACATGCAACAAAGAGTCACTCCAAAGCCACTAATAGCGGAGAACAAACAAAGAGATTATGGTAGGGTACGAAACCGCCTCAAAGTTATTCTTTTGGATCAATCTATTCAAGAGTTCGTACTATAATAACACCTTAAGACACAAATCAACCAAAACCCAAATGTCACATAGATACTCCATTGTCACCTCAAGTGTCCGTGGGCATGATTATACGATATGCATCACACAATCTCAGATTCATCTATTCAACCAACACAGAAGTACTTCAAAGAGTGCCCCAAAGTTACTACTTGAGAGTCAAGACGAAAACGTGTGCCAACCCTTATGCATAGCTTCATGGGCGGAACCCGCAAGTTGATCACCAAAACATACATCAAGTGAATCACGTGATATCCCATTGTCACCACAGATAAACATGGAAAGACATACATCAAGTGTTCTCAAATCATTAAAGACTCAATCCGACAAAATAACTTCAAAGGGAAAACTCAATTCATCACAAGAGATTAGAGGGGGAGAAACATCATAGGATCCAACTATATTAGCAAAGCTCGTGATACATCAAGACCGTGTCATAGAGAGAACACGAGAGAGAGAGATCAAACACATAGCTACTGGTACATGATAACCCACAAGTGTAGAGGATCGCAACAGCTTTCGAGGGTAAAGTATTCAACCTAAATTTATTGATTCGACACAAGGGGAGCCAAATAATATTCTTGAGTATTAGCAGTTGAGTTGTCAATTCAACCACACCTAAATAACTTAGTATCTGCAGCAAAGTATTTAGTAGCAAAGTAGTATGATAAAAAAGGTAACGGCACCAAAAGTAAAGTTTTTGGGTTTTGTAGTAGTTGTAACAGTAGCAACGGTAAAGTAAATAAGCGAAGAACAATATGTGAAAAGCTCGTAGGCAATGGATCAGTGATGGATAATTATGCCAGATGCGATTCCTCATGTAATAGCTATAACATAGGGTGACACAGAACTAGCTCCAGTTCATTAATGTAATGTAGGCATGTATTCCGTAAATAGTCATACGTGCTTATGGAAAAGAACTTCCATGACATCTTTTGTCCTACCCTCCCGTGGCAGCGGGGTCCTAGTGGAAACTAAGGGATATTAAGGCCTCCTATTAATAGAGAACCGGAACAAAGCATTAACACATAGTGAATAGATGAACTCCTCAAACTACGGTCATCACCGAGAAGTATCCCGATTATTGTCACTTCGGGGTTGTCGGATCATAACACATAATAGGTGACTATGGACTTGCAAGATAGGATCAAGAACACACATATATTCATGAAAACATAATAGGTTCAGATCTGAAATCATGGCACTCGGGCCCTAGTGACAAGCATTAAGCATAGCAAAGTCATAGCAACATCAATCTCAGAACATAGTGGATACTAGGGATCAAACCCTAACAAAACTAACTTGATTACATGGTAAATCTCATCCAACCCATCACCGTCCAGCAAGCCTACGATGTAATTACTCACGCACGACGGTGAGCATCATATAATTGGTGATGGAGGATGGTTGATGATGACGACGGCGACGAATCCCCCTCTCCGGAGCCCCGAACGGACTCTAGATCAGCCCTCCCGAGAGAGATTAGGGCTTGGCGGCGGCTCCGTATCGTAAAACGCGATGAAACTTTCTCTCTGATTTTTTCTCCCCGAACGTGAATATATGGAGTTGGAGTTGAGGTCGGTGGAGGTCCACGGGGGCCACGAGACAGGGGGGCGCGCCCCCACCCTTGTGGACAGGGTGTGGCCCCCCTGGTCTTGATTCTTTCGCCAGTATTTTTTATATTTTCCAAAAAGTGCCTCTGTGGATTTTTAGGACATTCCGAGAACTTTTCTTTTCTACACATAAAACAACATCATGGCAGTTCTGTTGAAAACAACGTCAATCCGGGTTAGTTTCATTCAAATCATGCAAGTTAGAGTCCAAAACAAGGGCAAAAGTGTTTGGAAAAGTAGATACATTGGAGACGTATTAGTACATACCCTCAGCCCCGAGGGTGAACTACTCCCTCCTCGTCATGGAGAGTGCTGGGATGATGAAGATGGCCACCGGTGATGGGTTCCCCCTCTGGCAGGGTGCCGGAACGGGCTCCCGGGAGGTTTTTGGTGGCTACAGAGGCTTGCGGCGGCGGAACTCCCGATCTATCTTCGTATTCAATGGTTTTAGGGTATATGAGAATATATAGGCGAAAGAAGTCGGTCAGGGGAGCCTCGAGGGACCACAAGACAGGGGGTGTGCCCAGGGGGGTGGGCGTGCCCTCCTATCTCCTAGCATCCTCGAAGCTTCCCTGGATTGTACTCCAAGTCTCCCAGATCATGTTCGTTCCAAAAATCACGCTCCCGAAGGTTTCATTCCGTTTGGACTCCGTTTGATATTCTTTTTCTTCGAAATACTGAAATAGGAAAAAAAAACAGCAATACGGGCTGGGCCTCCGGTTAGTAGTTTAGTCCCAAAAATGATATAAATGTGTAAAAAAAAGCCCATAAACATCCAAAAGGGGTAATATAATAGCATGAAACAATCAAAAATTATAGATACGTTGGAGACGTATCAAGCATCCCCAAGCTTAATTCCTGCTCGTCCTCGAGTAGGTAAATGATAAAAACAGAATTTTTGATGTGGAATGCTACCTAGCATAATTCTCAATGTAATTTTCTTTATTGTGACATGAATGTTCAGATCCAAATGATTCAAAATAAAAATTCATATTGACACAATAAATAGTAATACTTCAAGCATACTAATAAAAGCAATCATGTCTTCTCAAAATAACATGGCTAAAGAAAGTTCATCCCTACAAAATCATATAGTTAGGCTATGCTTCATTTTTGTCACACAAAAATGTTCCCAAATTCTACACCCCTGATGACAAGCCAAGCAATTGTTTCGTACTTAAATAATCTCAAACTTTTTCAACTTTCATGCAATACATGAGTGTGAGCCATGGATATAGCACTATGGGTGGAATAGAATATGATGATGGGGATTGTGTGGAGAAGACAAAAAAAAGAGAAAGTCTCACATTGACGAGGATAATCAACGGGCTATGGAGATGCCCATCAATTGATGTCAACATGAGGAGTAGGGATTGCCATGCAACAGATGCAATAGAGCTAAAAATGAATGAAAGCTCAACAAAAGAAACTAAGTGGGTGTGCATCCAACTTGCTTTCTCACGAAGACCTAGGGCATTTTGAGGAAGCCCATCATAGGAATATACAAGCCAAGTTCTATAATGAAAAATTCCCACTAGTATATGAAAGTGACAACATATGAGACTCTCTATATGAAAAACAATATATGAGACTCGCTATATGAAGACATGGTGCTACTTTGAAGCACAAGTATGGAAAAAGAGATAGTAACATTGCCCCCTTTTTATTTATATTCTTCTTTTTTTTCTTTTTTTTTCTTTTTTTCTTTTTTTTCTTCGGCCTTTTTTTGGCCTTTTTTTCTTTTTCTTTTTGGGGACAATTCTCTAATAATGATGACCATCACACTTTTATTGATTTACAACACATGAATTACAATTCGAAACTAGAACAAGATATACTCTATATGAATGCCTCCGGCGGTGTACCGGGATGGTGCAATGAATCAAGAGTGACATGTATGAAAAATTATTCATGGTGGCTTTGCCACAAATACGATGTCAACTACATGATCATGCAATGGCAATATGACAAAAGTAATGTGTGTCATGATGATAAACGGAACGGTGGAAAGTTGCATGGCAATATATCTCGGAATGGCTATGGAAATGCCATAATAGGTAGGTATGGTGGCTGTTTTGAGGAAGATATAAGGAGATTTATGTGTGATAGAGCATATCATATCACGGGGTTTGGATGCACCGGGGAAGTTTGCACCAACTCTCAAGGTGAGAAAGGGCAATGCACGGTACCGAAGAGGCTAGCAATGACGGAAAGGTAAAAGTGCGTATAATCCATGGACTCAACATTAGTCAAAAGAACTCATATACTTATTGCAAAAATTTAGAAGTCATCAAAAACCAAGCACTACGCGCATGCTCCTAGAGGAATAGATTGGTCGGAAAAGACCATCGCTCGTCCCCGACTGCCACTCATAAGGAATGCACAATCCAAGGACACTTCATGTTTCAAATTTGTTACACAACTTTAACCATACGTGCATGCTACGGGACTTGCTAACTTCAACACAAGAATTCTTTAAATTCATAATCACCCAACTAGCATGACTTTAATATCACTACCTCCATATCTCAAAACAATTATCAAGTATCAAATTGATCATAGCATCCAATTCACTTCCTATGATAGTTTTTATTATACCCAACTTGGATGCCTACCATTCTAGGACCAATTTTATAACCATAGCAAATACCATGTTGTTCTAAGAGACTCTCAAAATAATATAAGTGAAGCATGAGAGACTAGCAATTCCTACAAAATTAAGCCACCGCCGTGCTCTAAAAGATATAAGTGAAGAACTAGAGCAAAAACTATCAAAAGATATAAGTGAAGCACATAGAGTATTCTAATAAATTATGATAAAGTAGGCTTCTCCCAAAAGGTGTGTACAGCAAGGATGATTGTGAAAAACTAAAAAGAAAATACTAATATCATACACGACGCTCCAAGCAAAACACATATCATGTGGCGAATAAAAATATAGCTCCAAGTAAAGTTACCAATGAACAAAGAGGAAAGAGGGGATGCCTTCCGGGGCATCCCCAAGATTAGGCTCTTGGTTGTCCTTGAATATTACCTTGGGGTGCCTTGGGCATCCCCAAGCTTAGGCTCTTGCCACTCCTTATTCCATAGTCCATTGGATCTTTACCCAACACTTGAAAACTTCACAACACAAAACTCAACAGAAAACTCGTAAGCTCCGTTAGTATAAGAAAATAAAACCACCACTTAGGTACTGTAGTGAACTCATTCTAAATTCATATTGGTGTAATATCTACTGTACTCCAACTTATCTATGGTTCATACCCTCCGATACTACTCATAGATTCATCAAAATAAGCAAACAACACATAGAAAACAGAATCTGTCAAGAATAGAACATTATGTAGTAATCTGTATCAAACGTATACTTCTGGAACTCCAAAAATCCTACCAAATTAGGAAGTCCTAAGAAATTTGTTTAACAATCCATAGCAAAAAGAATCAGATCATAAGCACGTTTCTGTGAATTATCAAAACTAATTTACTGGGTGAAAAAGTTTCTGATTCTCCGCAGGATCAACACAACTATCACCGTAAGCTATCCTAAAGGTCTTACTTGGCACTTTATTGAAACAAAAGCTATAAAACATTATTACTACAGTAGCATAATTGTGTGAACACACAAAAATAGTAAGGATAAATATTGGGTTGTCTCCCAACAGCGCTTTTCTTTAATGCCTTTCTAGCTAGGCATGATGATGACAATGATGCTCATATAAAAGATAAGAATTGAAATATAACGGGAGCATTATGAAGCATGTGACAAACACACTTAAGTCTAACATACTTCCTATGCATAGGGATTTTGTTAGCAAACAACTTATGGGAACAATAATCAACTAGCATAGGAAGGTAAAACAAGCATAGTTTCAAGATTTGAAGCACATAGAGAGGAAACTTGACATTATTGCAATTCCTACAAGCATATGTTCCTCCCTCATAATAATTTTCAGTAGCATCGTGAATGAATACAACAATATAACCAGCACCTAAAGCATTCTTTTCATGATCTACTTGCATAGAAAATTTACTACTCTCCACATAAGCAAAATTCTTCTCATTCGGAATAGTGGGAGTATCATAAGAGACTTGAACACTAAAAATTGTTTCCACATTAAAAGAGTAATGTTTAGAAAAAGGGTAATCATAATCATGACAAGTTTTATAAATATAACCATCACTACTTTTTATAGCATAAGTTTCATCACAATAATCATCATAAGTAGCAACTTCGTTCTCATCATAATCGATTGAAACCTCTCCCAAGATAGTGGAATCACTAAATAAAGTTGACACTCTTCCAAATCCACTTTCGTATTCATCACAATAAAATTCAATATCCTCTAAAATAGTGGGATCACTACTTCCTAAAGTTTACACTCTTCCAAACCCACTTTCATCAATATAATCATCATAGGTAAGAGGCATGCTATCATCATAACAACTTTGCATATCGAAACTTGGGATGCTAAAAATAGCATCTTAATTAAACATAGCATCCCCAAGCTTGGGACAAACATTAATTTCAGAAAATATATTCTCAAATATTTCATCCTTATCAAACATAGCTTTCCCAAGCTTGGGTCTTTTCATATCATAAGCATAATCACTCTCATCATTAAAAATATGGATAGCACCAATAGTATAACAATTATCATCATCACAATGAGTAGTAGGAGCAACTTCATTTGAGAGAGATACCTATTTACCTTTGTTGCTCCTTCTTTTCTTTTTCTTCTTCACATTATGTGTGGGTTCAACCTTCTTCTTTGAGCTCCTTATAGATGAGATTGGTTGAATAGAAAGCTCCTCCTCGTTACCTGATTCATCATAAGAAATAATAGGAGGATATTGGGAAGTCTCTTCCCTTTCATTAGTATTCTCTTCATCTTCTAATTGCTTTCTTTTCTTTAGGTAATTGGCAATATAAGGATTTTCAATGCAATTCACTGCACAATACAAATACATCTTCTTTATATCAAAATCAGGACATCTATCAAGATTAAATTTTGGAATACCCTCAGTTATACGTTTCATTTCTTCATACCCCAAAAGAAGACTAAGCTCTTTATGATGCTCAAGGGTAATCAAGTTATCACAATTTTTGGACATGATTCGATCATGAAACAATTTGCATTGGAGATTTAAATGACCACGTTCATTGCAAAGTTCACAAGGAGCGCGAAAAATATTGAATTTTTCAGCACAAACATCAAGACTATCTTGCAACCCTTTAGTTTCTAAATACTTATGCATCTTGCAATATCTATTTTCCCTATTTGGTGTGTACTTGCAAACCCAATCTACTCCACAAAAATCGACATGCTTATAAGAGACATTTTCATCATAACTAGTGCAATCATCATTAGTACTATGGATATTCAAGGAATTCATACTAACAACATTGCAATCATGCTCATCATTCACATATTTCATGCCAAGCATTCTATGTAATTCTTCTTCTAGCACTTGAGCACAATTTTCCTTTTCATCATACTCACAAAAGATATTAAAAATATGAAGAGTATGAGACAAACTTAACTCCATTTTTTTGTAGTTTTCTTTTATAAACTAAACTAGTGATAAAACAAGAAACAAAAAGATCCGATTGCAAGATCTAAAGATATACCTTCGAGCAATCACCTCCCTGGCAACGGCGCCAGAAAAGAGCTTGATGTCTACTACACAACCTTCTTCTTGTAGACGTTGTTGGGCCTGCAAGTGCACAGGTTTGTAGGACAGTAGCAAATTTCCCTCAAGTGGATGACCTAAGGTTTATCAATCCGTGGGAGGCGTAGGATGAAGATGGTCTCTCTCAAACAACCCTGCAACCAAATAACAAAGAGTCTCTTGTGTCCCCAACACACCCAATACAATGGTAAATTGTATAGGTGCACTAGTTCGGCGAAGAGATGGTGATACAAGTGCAATATGGATGGTAGATATAGGTTTTTGTAATCTTAAAATATAAAAATAGCAAGGTAACTAATGATAAAAGTGAGCGTAAACGATATTGCAATGGTAGGAAACAAGGCATAGGGTTCATACTTTTACTAGTGCAAGTTCTCTCAACAATAATAACATAGATAGATCATATAACAATCCCTCAACATGCAACAAAGAGTCACTCCAAAGCCACTAATAGCGGAGAACAGTTAAAGAGATTATAGTAGGGTATGAAACCACCTCAAAGTTATTCTTTCAGATCAATCTATTCAAGAGTTCGTACTAGAATAACACCTTAAGACACAAATCAACCAAAACCCTAATGTCACCTAGATACTCCATTGTCACCTCAAGTATCCGTGGGCATGATTATACGATATACATCACACAATCTCAGATTCATCTATTCAACCAACACAAAAGTACTTCAAAGAGTGCCCTGAAGTTTCTACCGGAGAGTCAATACAAAAACGTGTGCCAACCCTTATGCATAGGTTCATGGCCGGAACCCGCAAGTTGATCACCAAAACATACATCAAGTGGATCACGTGATATCCCATTGTCACCAGAGATAAACACGGCAAGACATACATCAAGTGTTCTCAAATCATTAAAGACTCAATCCGACAAGATAACTTCAAAGGAAAAACTCAATTCATCACAAGAGAGTAGAGGGGGAGAAACATCATAAGATCCAACTATAATAGCAAAGCTCGCAATACATCAACATCGTGCCACAGAGAGAACACGAGAGAGAGAGAGAGATCAAACACATAGCTACTGGTACATACCCTCAGCCCCGAGGGTGAACTACTCCCTCCTCGTCATGGAGAGCGCAAGGACAATGAAGATGGCCACCGGTGATGGGTTCCCCCTCCGGTAGGGTGCCGGAACGGGCTCCCGAGAGGTTTTTGGTGGCTATAGAGCCTTGCGGCGGCGGAACTCCCGATCTATCTTCGTATTCGATGGTTTTAGGGTATATGGGAATATATAAGCAAAAGAAGTCGGTCGGGGGAGCCTCGAGGGGCCCACGAGATAGGGGGCGCGCCTAGGGGGGTGGGCGCGCCCTCCTATCTCCTGGCCTCCATGAAGCTTCCCTGCCTTGTACTCCAAGTCTCCCGGATCATGTTCGTTCCAAAAATCACGCTCCCGAAGGTTTCATTCCGTTTGGACTCCGTTTGACATTCCTTTTCTTCGAAATACTGAAATAGGCAAAAAAAAGAGCAATACGGGTTGGGCGGAGGCCCATAATCATCCAAAAGGGGTAATATAATAGCATGGAACAATCAAAAAGTATAGATACGTTGGAGATGTATCAACCCCCTCCCCCTGAGGGCGCGCCCCTATCTCGTGGCCCCCCTGATGCTCCACCGACCTCAACTCCAACTCTATATATACTGTTTCACGGAGAAAAAAATCAGAGAGAAAGTTTCATCGTGTTTTATGATATGGAGCCGCCCCAAGCCCTAATCTCTCTCGGGAGGGCTGATCTGGAGTCCGTTCAGGGCTCCGGAGAGGGGGATTCGTCGCCGTCGTCATCATCAACCATCCTCCATCACCAATTTCATGATGCTCACCACCGTGCGTGAGTAATTCCATCGTAGGGCTTGCTGGACGGTGATGGGTTGGATGATATTTACCATGTAATCAAGTTAGTTTTGTTAGGGTTTGATCCCTAGTATCCACTATGTTCTGAGATTTATGTTGCTATGACTTTGCTATGCTTAATGCTTGTCACTAGGGCCCGAGTGCCATGATTTCAGATCTGAACCTATTATGTTTTCATGAATATATGTGAGTTATCGATCCTATCTTGCAAGTCTATAGTCACCAATTATGTGTTATGATCTGACAACCCCGAAGTGACAATAATCGGGATACTTCTCGGTGATGACCATAGTTTGAGGAGTTCATGTATTCACTATGTGCTAATGCTTTGGTCCAGTACTCTACTAAATGAGGCCTTAATATCCCTTAGTTTCCATTAGGACCCCGCTGCCACGGGAGGGTAGGACAAAAGATGTCATGCAAGTTCTTTTCCATAAGCACGTATGACTATATTCGGAGTACATGCCTACATTACATTGATGAACTGGAGCTAGTTCTGTGTCACCCTATGTTATATCTATTACATGAGGAATCGCATCCGACATAATTATCCATCACTGATCCAATGCCTAGGAGCTTTTCACATATTGTGCTTCTCTTATTTACTTTTCCGTTGCTACTGTTACAATTACTACAAAACTGCTATCTTTACTTTTATTACTGTTACCATTACTATCATACTACTTTGCTACTAAATACTTTGTTGCAGATACTAAGTTATCCAGGTGTGGTTGAATTGACAACTCAACTGCTAATACTTGAGAATATTCTTTGGCTCCCTTTGTGTTGAATCAATAAATTTGGGTTGAATACTCTACCCTCGAAAACTGTTGCGATCCCCTATACTTGTGGGTTATCAGTGGCCTGCCTGGACTCGATGCGGGTGTGGACCAACCGGGAGACAACGCACCAGAGGGCCTGCCTGGCCGCCCACCTGATGCGTCTGGCGACGCGGATCCCGCAGCAGATTTCGCTGCTACTGCGTCAGGAAGCGATCCCGAGGGGATACTCCCGCCCGAATCAGCTCCGGGAGTTGCGCCCAGATCCTATGGTGCATGTGTCCCTAGCTGCATGAAATCAAGATCATTTTCTCCCGTTTCTTCACTAATTTCTTGACATGTTCCCTGCACACTCTCAGCATAATCATTATCAAGAGTATTAGATATTGACATAGGGCCTGCAGCTGAATCCACTCCTTGGAAAACATTAGGTGGCAGAAGATGAGGTGGTAAAAGGACAAGTCCCTTGCGGAGTTGTGCACCGGAATTTGAATGTAGTTTCGCAAAGGGAAAAACTTGTTCATCAAAAACAACACCGCGAGAGATATAGACATGCCCGGAAGAGATATCAAGGCATTTGTACCCTTTGTGAAGACTACTATATCCCAAGAAGGCACCTTTCTTAGAGCGAAACTCAAGCTTGTGCTTATTGAAGGGGCGCAAGTTGGGCCACACAGCACACCCAAAAATGCGAAGAAAGGAATAGTCTGGTATAGTTCCAAAGAGACGTTCTAGGGGAGTTTGATTTTTGATAACTCGACTAGGAACACGATTAATGAGGTAGACAGCGGTGAGAAACACTTCGTCCCAAAATTTTAGAGGCATGAATGAATGGGCCAAAAGTGAGAGACCAACTTCCACGATGTGTCTATGTTTTCTTTCAGCAGCTCCATTCTGTTGATGGGCATGAGGACAAGAGACATGATGAGCAATGCCAATGCGCTCAAAAAACGAGTTTAACTTTTGGTATTCACCTCCCCAGTCTGTTTGCATAGCGAGAATTTCACGATTGAAAATACGTTCAACATGAGCTTGAAAGAGGTGAAATTTCTCAAACACATCAGATTTGTTTTTGAGCAGATAGATCCAACTAAACTTGCTGAAATCATCAATAAAACTGACGTAGTACTTTTGTCTGCCTACAGAGACGGGTCCAGGACCCCAAACATCTGAATAAATAAGCTCTAAAGGAGCTTTGGACTCACTAGTGGAACGGGAATAAGGTTGCTGATGGCTCTTGGCCATCTGACATGCATCACAAACTAAAAGATGGTCTTGTTTATTTGACACAGGAAGATGAAAATCTCGAAGAATTTTCTGAACTACCGGAAGGGAGGGATGCCCTAGACGCTTGTGCCACCGAGATGTAGATGGTGTAGTTGCTGCAAGCACTTGGCGTTGAGGAGCATCTTGCCGACTGGTCACATGGAACAAGCGCCATTTACTCTTGTTTTGAAGAATGGTTCTCCGGGTAGCCTGATCCTTGACAAGAAAAGTTTCAGGGTGAAGCTCAATAAACACATCATTATCTTTCATAAGTTGATAAGAGGAAAGAAGGTTCTGTTCGGCACTAGGGACATAAAGGATGTTGTTTAAGTTCAATGAGCCAGAGGGAGTGGACAAAACTGAATGGCCAACATGTGCAATATCCATACCTTGACCGCTAGCAGTGTGAATTTGTTCGTTCCCGGTGTAGCGATCACGGACGGCCAGCTTCTCTAACTCGCCGGTGATGTGGTCTGTAGTGCCGGTGTCAAGATACCAATTGGTATCCACGCCATAGGAGTGAGCCGCATTGGCAGCGCAATGTTGGCCGCCACCGCCACCACCACCGCCACCATTGTTGCCGCCGCCACCACCACCAGCGGGGTTGCGGACGTTGTTGTTGTAGCTCTTGTCATAGCGCCTTCTGTAGCGCCACGCTCCATGGCCTTCTTCTTTGCAGATCTGGCAGCGCTCGCGGTCACCGCAGTCACCACCCTGTTTGCGCGGCGCACCACCAGAGGAGCCACCACCGGAGTTGTCGTTGTAGCGTGGGCTCCGGAGTTGTTGTAGGAGTTGTTGTAGCCGCCGCGTCCACCACCGCCGCCACTGCTGCCGCCTCCACGGCTGTAGTTGCCACCGCGGCCGCCGCCGCGCGATGCAAGGTTGGTGGAGTGGCTGTGGGAGAACACCTCCTGCTGAGCGGCGATGCGGCCTTCAGCCGCCAGGAGCAACAAGAAGAGCTCAGTGAGCCCGATCTGTTGGTCCATGGCGGCGCGCGTGGAGATAGTCGGGACGAAGCCGTTGTAGTCCGGTTCGTGCACCAGGCCCTGAAGAATTTGGTCGACGAGATCGTCTTCTCCAAGAGGCTTCCCGGCGGCTGCGAGTTCATCGGCGATGCCCTTCATCTTGGTGAAGTAGGCTGCTGCCGACATGTCCCCCTTGCGTGTGTTACCTAGTGCAGACCGAAGCTAGATGGTACGGGCCCTAGATTGCAATGAAAAACTTTGGACCAAGGCTTGCCAGATGCTGACAGAGGTGGTATGATTCGAGACTTGCATGAGAACATCACGAGAGAGATGCAATCAAGAACGTAAGCACCTGTTGATCCTGCGTTACCCAGATGGCGTGCTGGGGGTTTGGCGTGGCGACGGTTTCCTTCTTCCCGTCGGCGATGTCCCTCTCCGTGAGAAGAACGGCGTCCGGCTCCTTGACCAAACCATCAAGGTAGACCATCATGCCTGCCGCTTTGATGTGCGGCAGGACTTGCGCCTTCCATACCAGGAAGTTCTCCCTGGTTAGTTTCTCGGTGATGGTATGGCCGAGAGAAGCGAGGGAAGGGGAGGCCATGGCGGGGGAGGAAGAGGACGACATGACCTAGATGTGTTGGAAGGGATTGGCTCTAATACCATGTGAGAATTGAGGCTAAAGCGTATGCGTTAAGCAGGGACGTGTACGTGTTTATATAGGAGCAAAGATTACAAGGAGAGGTTAGGAGGTGGACGCGGCTCGTCTGACGTACGGCCCACACACTGACGTGTGGGCCCGGACCCACCCGTCAGCGGCCCAATGGCAGGGGGCCGTACGTCAGGGGATTCGGCTCCTTAGGAGGTTAGGTTTGTGGATTGATTTACAAGGAAATTAGCTAGATAATATCAACAGCCCGGACCTTTTTTTTGAACATCAGTACAGACACAAGCGCCCATATATACGCACATACACTCACCCATATGAACGCACACACCCACACCCTACCCCTATGAGCACCTCCGAAAGACTGAGCCGGCATATCATCTTGAAATTTACGAAGTCACCGTAGGCACCTCGTCGTCGACGGAAACGTCTCCTCCCACTGAATGCGCATCGCCGGAAATCCTGAAATAAATTCAGAAATAAATGCGAGCACCAGGATTTGAACCCTGGTGGGCTGGGGATATCACAGTCCCTCTAACCATCCAACCACAGGTTGGTTCGCCAACAACCCGGACCTATCCAACCCCTTGGTTACAACAAACACGCACGCCATATCTATCTACATGCGGTTTATACAAAACACTGTATTGTACATTGCTTGACATACAAAATATTATGTCAGCAAATATATTGCCTTTGTAGTAGTGAAAAAAAAAGTAAGTGCTGATACATTTGGCAGCTTTTTTTGCGGGTAATTCATTTGGCAGCTTTTTTTTTTTGCGGAAAAATTCATTTGGCAGCTAAAGTCCATATTTGTCATGTAATGACCGTGATTGCGTACAAAATAGTGTGCCAGCAATATACGTAGTCTTTGTAGTAGTGCAAAATCCTTGCTCAGTCTTATTCAATTAGTACCTCCTAAAGAGTGGTGCTCTATTTTAGCCACCGGATCGGCCCGTATCACTTTACGAGCTGCTACCTTAATTAACATGGTAACTCCATTGGTTTCCCAAAAGAAAAACATGGTAACTCCATTGACTGCTTCCTAAAATAACGCATGGTAACTCCATATCAGCAGGGCAGCGTCTACTATAACTAGCCCTCGGGCGCCCCTGATTTTCTTCAGCAATCCACGTTTCTGCAGCCATGGAGCTTACCCTCGTATTCTCCCTTCTCGCCCTCTTCTGTCTCCACGGCGTGAGCGCCGACAGGGTTAACTTCAATTCCTTGTTTGCCCTCGGCGACTCCAACATCGACACCGGCAACCTGGTGCTCTTGGCTACTCCGGATGTGCCTGTGTTCAATAACAAGCCTCCTTACGGCAAGACCTTCTTTGGCCACCCCAATGGCCGCTTCAGCGACGGGAGAGTCACCATCGATTTCATCGGTAAGTTGAATCATCTGATAATTCGTGGAGTCAAGTGAGCACTTTGCTCAAAATTTGATCAGATGGAATTTGAATGATCATGTACCTTGTTCTTTTGGTTTGGTACTAGCCGAGGAGTTTGGTCTCCCTCTTCTTCGACCCTCCCTGCAGAATAACCGAGACATCTCCAAGGGCGTCAATTTCGCTGTCGGCGGCGCGACATCTCTCAATGCCGACTTCTTCGAGAGGAACAAATATGTTAATTTCAAGCTTCTAAACAGTTCTCTGAACGTGCAGCTGGACTGGTTCGAGAAACTCAAGTCATCGTTTTGCAAGACGGCAGGTCTGCGACACGCTCCCTTTTTTAACCGTCACAGTGCATAACTCATGGCTGTTACTTGCATAATACTGAGAAACTGATTGATACATACAGGACCAAGTGAATGCTTCAATAAAACCCTCTTCGTCGTCGGGGAGTTTGGAGTGAACGACTACAACCTGGCATGGGGTGCGGGGAAGTCTGAAGCCGAAGTGAGGTCTTATGTACCTCAAGTTGTGCAAAATATTGCCAATGCCGCTGATGTATGCATACATTTTGCAATTTCTTTAGTTTTGCTTCAGTTTTTTTGCACAAACACATTTTTGCACTGCAATAATATTATAGGACGCGACACGGAGCTAAACTGGTCAGCTTAATCACCTTGGTACAACAGGTGCTCATCAAAGGAGGCGCAACTTACGTGGTCCTGCCGGGGATCCCGCCGATCGGGTGCTCGCCGTCCCTGCTGGCGACCCGCGTGAGCCTCAACAAGGCGAAGGAGTTCGACCAGCTCGGCTGCCTAAGCGACGCCAACCGCGTGGCCAAGTACCACAACACCGAGCTCTGTAATGCGATCGACGGTCTGAGGGGCAAGTACGCGCATGCCAAGGTCATCAAGGCTGACTTCTACAGCCCGATCATCAACATCCTCCAAAACCCCGGCCGGTTCGGTACGTAAGAGAAAGAAAGCCCTGAAGTTCTGCGTGCGTGCATGGGCTGCATGTGCATGAGTTTTCTGAAATCTTGCGAGCAATCTGCATGCATGCAGGGGTGGCCGGCGGCGAAGTTCTACGGGCTTGCTGCGGAGGCGGCGGGAAGTACAACTGGAACATCAGCGCCGTTTGTAGCCAACCGGGGGTGGCCGCCTGCAAGGATCCCTCGGCGTTCGTGAGCTGGGACGGGACTCACTTCACGGAGGCCACGTACCGCTACGTCGCCAAAGGGTGGCTCTCCGGTCCTTACTCCGATCCGCCCATACTGAATGCTCATAACTAGTAGGAGTATTAGAGAGGAGCCCGGAATAAAGAGGTGTCGTAAAGAGTTCCACGATTTACGAATATGTTCATATCATGTTTTAGAAGGAACCAATAAAAGATTAGCATTAGACAATTGATTTGAGAGACGACCTTTTTTTTATGGGGAGAGAACTGAAACGACCCGAGGCAAGTTGAGAGTAATTTTCACCAGCGACTAGCTATTGTTGCATGCTGTACTTCTGATCTGAAACTCATAGTGAAACTCAATGGCTCGAGCAACAAAGTGAGTAGAACGGAAATTATACTAGACGGTCTAGCGTCTAGTTATAAACAAATCCAAGAAAGTCCAAACTTTTATTATCCATTAACAATGCATACATAGTCTAAGTCCATTTGGAGACAACTCACCCTCAGCATGAACGTCCACGTCACGTCCTCCCCTAGTTGCCAAAAACGAAGCCAGAAGAAAAAAAATGTCCCCAAAATTGATGGGACATGTGTAAAAATAACATTTGCGACATTCAAAAAGAACTGAAAAACACGGAAGAAAATTTTATGCGTAGCTACATCCAGGAAAAGAAGTGCACAACTCCTGGCCATGATGCTCTAGACCAAATCATGGCAAACGTGTGTAAACATGGCATTAAATTGACATGACAAACAAAAATCAAGTTGCTATGGCAACAAAAAAATTTAGTTTTTGATGATAATGATGCAAAATTGAAAATAAAATAAAATTGGCAACGATCGAAAAAAATAAAAGTTGCCTTGCCATTGCAAAAATTGCAAAAAAACAAAAAATTCCCATGTTAGTAATAACCATGCTCTATATTTTCGCTAACATAATCACACATTAAATATTGCCACGATAAAAATATGTTAAAATTGCCATGTGAGTAAAAAATTACTAAAATTTAGATAATATAATTTGCCATGACTCTTAATAAAATAAATTGCCATGCTCTATGTTCTCTTTGTCATATAACATAAAAAAGCACATATAGAAAATTGCCCATGGTGGAACATAATAAAAATTGTCATGCCATTAAAAACAAAATTACCATGATGTAGATAATATAAAATGCCATTCTATTTAAAAATAAAATTGCACACAATATAGTTAATAAACTTGCTATGATCTCAAAAGGGAATAAAATCTGGTTTTCGATGAAAATGATGAAAAATTGAAAATTTATAAAATAAAATACTGTCATGGTCGAGAAAATAAAATTTGCCGCGCTACAAAAGAAATTGTTGTGCTCTTAATAACAGAACGTCCATCCTCTATTTTTCTGTTGTCATAGCATAACAATCACACAAACAAATTTTCGTGATTGAAAATAAATAAAAATGGCATGCCCTTAAAAATAAATTTACCATGATCTAGATAATAAATATGCCATGATCTATATTTTATTTATCATAACATAAAAATCGTGCATACAAACTTGCCACAGTCGAACTAATAAAATTGTCATGCAATTAAAAAAATTGCCATGATCTAGATAATAAAATTTGTCATGCTTTAAAAAAAAGTGATGGTAAGTTCGGTAATTTTGCCATGTCATGCATGTTCAATAAAATTGCCACGGAATGTGCCCATGAAAAAAAGTCATAATTTATGTAGATTTGCCGTGATGCTCTATATGAACATGGCCATATATGATAAGGTGCCATGATACATTATATTATTTGTTTCAAGAATTGCCATGATTTAGAAATCAAAAAATGTTTAAAAGAATTGCCCATGAGACATATACTTTTGTTTCAAGAATTGCCATGATTTTGAAAACATCGTTCATAGGATTGTCGTGTGACCATTACAAATCTTCCCTACAACTTGTCATGTGTTGGGAAACATAAAGTTCTGAATCCTCGTGTGACCGTTACAAAAAAAAAATCAAACTTGCCATGTGATAGAGAAAACAAATTTGTTCATGAATGCCATTGATCACTATATAAACACACTAGACGAATTTCCATGTGTTAGATAACATTATGGAAGAAGAAAATAGTGGAAAAAATGCCATCACAACCAAATTAGTATTCTAATTTGGAATGGTGATGATCGTTAAATGGCATTGACAAATATTACAAAAAAGCATGGCAGTTTTCAAAAAGCAGAGCATGTTGTTTCTGTCTAAAGATTTGTTATGGTCTAAATAAGAAAATGCCATGGTCTAAAATAAGAAAAATTCCATCGTTTAAAGAACAAAATGCCATCCTCTGAATAATAAAAATTTCATGCTGCCTACACTAAAGCTACCATGGTCTAATTAATAAAATTTCCATTGTTTAAATAATAAAAATGTCATAGTCTAAACAAAGAAAAATGCCAAAGCCATGCAATGAGTTTGCCAAGGTCAATACAATAAATTTGCCATGAGAAAAATTATTGAAATGCAGTATGAAACTTAAGGTGACCATGTTAGAAACATGAGAAAGTTTGCCATGGCTAGTTCGTACCTAAAAAGCAAAGTAAAGTTGCCATGTAATTGAACATAGACCGAATACAAATTAAGATGCCTTGACAAAAACATCTCTAGAAAGTTTGTCATGACATGACTTATAAATGTATTAGAAAACTTAAGGTGGCTTGGCAAAAAGGATCTTCGATTTGTGGTACCTATTTAGATGTAGAACAACTACTTCCCATGGATGCTAATAGAACATAACATCCCAAATGTTCATAAAAACTGCAATCATGCGTACATGATATGTGCCATTATACTCTAAAAATACATGTCATGGCAATTGTCTGTAAACATTGCCACAACAGTTGTTTGAAAAAAAATGCCATGCATGAGAAACTAAGTTTTGCCATAACTTAAGACATCAAAAATGAGCTATATTTTATGAACCTAAGTTGCCATCAACAAAACCCCAGATTTGCCAAGCACGACAAACAATTTTTGCCAACACTTTCACCCAAAAAAAAGAGTAGCCATGAAGTTTGTCGATTCATGAAGTTTGTAATCATGGAAATTTTAGACAACTAAAAATCCTACATCATTGTACGATTCTTGCCAAGTTTTTGAAGAACATGGCAAGTTTACAGAAACATATGTATTAGTCCTTTATTATTTTAATTTTTTTTGCCATCGCCCTATAATTTTACTAAAATTGCCATGGGCCCATGTTCAATCAAAGTCTCAACTACAAAAAAATAAGCTGGCCAGTTTTCAGTTGGTCACTAATAAACATGTCATCATTGACCCCAAGACATTGACCGACCAAAAACTCATCTTTGATGATACAAATTGGTCGCACAATGATGTTCGGTTCTGTAGTAGTGTGTTTTCGTGTAGATTTGCTCCATGTTCTTGATGAATCCTCCTCAAATTCCACTCCAATATGAAGATGGGGCCACCTACACGGCTTGCCGCACATCAGATATCCTCACCAAAACCTCACACTTTGTTTTTCAATCCTATGATTATTTCTAGGAGATGCCTTAGTTAGAAATCATGTATAGTTCAACTTTTATGAAATTTAAGGCACATGGTATGAGGTTATAACATGACCCCATGTCAATTTTCATATTTTGACCATATTTACAAAAAAAATTACAAAACCATTAACATGCAAAGAAATGTTTGTATTTTCCCAAGTAATTGTTTGAAATTTGTATATATTTTATGATTAGGCGCTATAGTGGTACATAAGTACTTCAATATAGTATAATGTTCCATTCCAAGAATTGTTTTAAGATACATGTAGTTCAAAATTAGATTATCAGTAATAAATACCTAAAATTCATTCATGCTTACATATAGCCGAACTCAGAAAAAATGCCTAAAATTGAGAAGAACAATGTATTGTACTATGTTGCATGTAGAAAAAGTTTGGATCATTTTAGGAAAATATTTTTGAAAGGCTTTACACATGGCACCTTTACTTGAAAATTCAAGAAAATTAAAAAAAATACAAATGGTTACATAACAAGATGAACATAAAGTTGTATTAGGCCTTGTACAATGCAAGGTGCTTAGAGAGATAAACCAGGTTTTTAAGCATCGGTGCTTATTTGTTGAGGGTAGACACTTAATTAGGCACCACTCCTATAGAGACAATCTCTGGTGCTTAAAAAAACTCAGTTTATTTACTAAGTACCCTGCATTGTACAAGGCCTTGGTCTATAATATTGTAATATCAAGTTGTGGTCCAAATTTGAAGTGAAATTGATGGTGATCTTGGTATAGAAAATTAATTTTGTGAAGTAACTGGGATTTAGATAGAACATAATATGTGCAATGGTCTTGATAAGGGGGTCACTAGATTTACAAGTCAAACTCTTTGATGTCACCTAGGATTTATCATGATCGATAAACATGTAAGAAATTGACATACTTAATCAACGATCATAGAAATTTGTGGACGGTTGGATTATTACCTATCTAAAGTAATTTCGAGGAAACAAACATGTTTTGGGGTAATGCAAATGTGATCTTTCTAGATTAGATGATATGACAAAACTGGATTCTAGGTTGGATAACCTAGGCACTTGGATTAGAGATAAATTAGCCTAGATTTATCATATTATATATGCCTAAAATGGATTTGCTCATAAAGATTAATGCACATGAGTAACAAGATGAAAAACTTCGGTTACAATAAGGATGCTATTTTAAAAACACGTACAAAACATGCACATGTTATCAACTTACACTTGTCATACTCTAGAACTTCCTATGAATATCTTAACTAATAATACACTATAAACCACTAGATAGTTGCTAGAGTATGCGCTTTCAATTTTTTTGTCATGATATTTAATCATACTAAAATATACATGCACATATGCGCATACATACAAATATATATGTATACACTATATAATTTATACAACTTTTATATTTTAATTTGTAGAGAACTTTTTTTACAACATATGAATTAGCACAATAAAATTCTAGTGATACAAGTGAACCGTATAATAAGAAAACTACAACTATTATTAACAACATTGTTATGTGGTTAGCAATGGTTGCTAAGTATAGAAAATTGTGTTCATTAGATTGTACCATTTAATACTGGAGTATGTAACAAGTTTTTACTGAAGTATAAAAGTCTAGTATAAATTTATTAATGTTATTTCCCCAACATCTAGATCTAATCTTCCTTCAAAAAAAAAACTATGGTAGTGCTCCTAGATAGATCATAATACAAAAAATAATTATCAGAGCACATAAGAAACCATCTCATTATCTTTCCGTAAGAAAAACTATGGTGCACTAATTGATCTTTAAATAAGTTTATGAAAGAGCTCGATGCAAAAAAAAAATGCATGTTGGGTCTTTGAAACAGTTCGAATTGTTTTGTAATCCGTTTGATCCGTTTTACTGCGAAGGTCTACGGTTCGAATCCATATAGCCCTCATGGCTCGGCCTACGCCACATAGTCAGTCTAGCAGACTACATCGCACCGACAATGTCTTGCGACTGAGTTCAAGCGTTCCGTCTAGGTCCCAAATCCAAAGAAGACAAACCTCTCGTCTCCATTCCATCACAATCACACATAAACAGTAACCATCATCCGACATGGTGGCCAACAGAGGTCACACTATAAATCCCCGATGGCCACGTCAACGAGATCCTTCGATGCCTCTCGGTCGGTGGCGTGCTTCGCAATCAACTCATCTCAAAGTGTTGCCACGACATTATAGACGATAGTTTGGTTGATCCACGACTACGCTTGCCTCCGCTCCCACACCTCTCTCATTCTATTGGCGTGATGTTGCAAGGCTTGCTGGAGGTCGGGCTGGAGACCTGCTAGACAACAGTTCCTCTTGTTCAACCTCTTTTGCCGAGCTTTCTCCTCATATCGAGTTTCGCTATCATTTCGCGTGTCCTAAACATAAAAAAGAAAGAATTGATTGTGAAAGACAAGTGTTTCATCCCCCCCCCCCCCCCCCCCCCGCGCTAATCATTGAAATTTCAAACTATCTGCTAGCTCCTCCTTTGTTTGGATTATAGCCCTCCCTTGGTGATTTACGATCCAAAGTAAATCATTCCAGTTACAAACACTACTATTTTTTTGTGGGCAGAAAGTCCAAAATCTTCTTTTTCCGGTACTCCGCTCATTTAAAGCTCCAGGTGCTCGATCTCACTGCCCATCATGCATACCAACTTTTACGATTCAGCAACGCCGTCCCAGCACCTAAGCATCATGAGTGTGAGAGCATGTTTCACATAGAGAGCTCGTGTGAGGGTGTGTTGCTAATCTACTTCCATACCTGACTTTACGCCCATGTACCAAACGTGATGTGGTTATCTTGTACTCCTAAAGTCGGGCCCGCCTCGAGCCTATCCATCTCAACCATAATGTGGTTATCTTCTACTCTTAGCGTGCTCCTACTAACAAAATCTCGAATACGCACGAGTGTGCATATCATTCATTAAAGAAGAAGGGAAGAAGACTCCCAAGACTCCACAGTTTTACAGTCTATTTACACGCGGTTTTCGCCCAATACCACCATATACATCTAAGCCTTACTACTACCTATCTACCCGCACTGGGACCTCCGCACGAAAGCCTTCTTTGACTCCTTTGATTAAATGAGCATTCTACTGAATTAGAAACGTAATATTGGGTGTTGCACATGAACGTAATATTGGGTGTTGCACAGAAAGACTTTCAAATGGCGCTGTGAGATACTCCATCTTTTTTTGCAATTAAATAAGCATTCTCATTCCATAGCAGTAGGATTACTATCAGATTATATGCAATCTTCTATAACACTAAGCTCCCTAGTTTTAAATAGCCCACATTCAATTAAGGTCTGCAATTAAAATTGGGTCACCTAATTTTGACCGGGTTAACAATTTCTCAAAGCTCTCTCATTCAATTCTTTTATACTATACAATATGCTTCCTAATTTTTAAGGCTTCACAATTAATTGATGTATTTTGACAGGTTCAACACTTGTTCAAGCTCTCCCGTTCAATTATTTTAATTCACTATGTTCCCTAATTTTGAAACTCTTTCATTCAATTAAGGTAATTTTGGATTTGGTTTACTATTTTGACCCGGCCAATGATTTTTCAAATCAACAAGCAGCAACCGACCTATAAAAACATATCGATCCCGCACATTCTTCCATCACCCGGAAAAAAGAAGTATCATCATGTGATATTGTACCACCAATATAGTAGTACATGCGACCACCGGCACCAAAATTTTCCCACATAAATATAGATTGGTTAACGGGTAACTCAGAATAACACCACAAAAGACCCACCAAATCACCACATTATAAATAAAAATAAAACACACTCTATCATTTCCACCACCCACCAAACTAAATATTCCATCGGTTCCAAAATATAAGGGGTAGTATCGGTTTTGTAGAAGTCAAATTTCTTCAACTTTGACCAAGTTCAGAGCAAAAATATCGACATCCACAATATTAAACAAAAAGTATGGAAATTCATTTCATGATGAATTTAAAAATACTGATTTGATATTATGAATTTTGATATATTTCTCTAAATTTTTATTGAACTTAAAAGGTTTGACTTTCAAAAAACTAATATATCATATATTTTGAAACAGAGTGATCATTTTTTGAAGAAACACAACAACACCAACGACGCAGCAAAGCATGCCCAACACTTCTAGTTATGGAGAATCCCGAGTGCATTGTGTTTCCACGCTTTTTGTCCACGATCCACGAGTACTTTGCACAGAAATCAGCGGCAACATTGCCACATGTATGTACAAAGTTGAAGTTAAAACAAATAAAATTCTTTCTACGTTCCTTATATCAGCTAAGATGGCCACCACTTGAAAACGTTAAAAGTTTCCTTCATCTCAAAGTTTAACGAGCACCTGTGAAACCTTGAGGTGGAACCTACCCGCTCGGGCTCAAGTCCTAGACTTGACATTAGCGTACGCATTTTTCTAAATTTATTTCAGACTTTTCAGCGATATTCGTTAAGTGATAGTATGTGCTTACATTAGCAACATCCCTCCTTCATGGTTATGAGCAACAACACCCGTGGCTACCATAAAATATCCAGATTTAAAAGTGTCGTCAACATGAATTTTTTGTCGTCACTGAGGAACATCCTCTTGTGAGATGATCACCCTGCTTGGTTTGATGCCAAAAAATTGGCTACAAATTGGTTAGGTACCAATTTTATTTTGCCAATATCTCGGCACACAGCCCCTTGTCATTCTCTAACTAGGATAGCCTGTATTGGCGACCACATGTATTTGTAGACCACGTCATGCACTTGAGCCGGACAGCAACAATGATCGTGTTTGACACTGACAATTGAGGCCTTCCACTGGATCAAGGAGGGCCATCATACTACTATCGCTGGCAAGCTTGCCATGGCGGCCACTGAGATCCCAGAGCACGCACAGGTTGACATCTGGGTGTTCATCAACGAAACATGGACTCGAAGCTACAACGTGGTCCTTCCGCAGATGCAAACCAACACGTGCTACCCTTCCGCAACATGGACTCGAAGCTCAACTATTTGGAAGAAAATTATCTAAGTATTTGATTCAGCTCAAGGCTGAACATTTTGAAATTTACCATGCTACAGTACATGTTTCTAGTTCATCATTATCTTGCTATATGCTACAACTCCCAACACTACATCTTCACACTGCATTCCAGTAAATCATGAATGAACATTCATCCTCACATTCCCTCGCAAAACAGGAAAGGCATCTCAGAAGAAATCGTCCATGAGAAATATGTAACCTTAAACCAGCATTTTACATGCAACTGACAGCACTAAAAGGCAAAATAAACGAGGCAAAAGCATTAGATCAAGTTCATCACCAGCATTTCATAACACACTTATATCATCCTGCATTCCCAATAGGTTAAAGGTTTTGTTACCGCACATCGACCTAAGACACGACCCACATATGGTTCCATATAAGTCATAATCATATGACACGCATCATATTAGACAGTACCCTAGGCAATAGCTAGCAAACCACAAACCACCACCAGCTTCAAAGTTCATGCCGGCAAAGCAAACTGCTTAGTTGTCAGAGGCAGACTGGCCCTGAAGAAGACCGTCGCGGATCTGTGTGGCGATGTCGCGCACCGCGCCAGGGCCATGGGGGATGAACACCGCTGAGGACTTAGAGGACGCGCCGACCTCTTTCATAGTGTCAAAGTACTGGGTGATCAGCACCATGTCCATCACGTCCTTTGCAGTGGTGCCAGGCACATTGACTGAGAAGCCCAGGACGCTGTCCCTCAGGCCATCCACAATGGCCTGGCGCTGGCGGGCGATACCGAGGCCAGACAGGTACTTGGCCTCTGCTTCACCCTCGGCACGCTTGATCTGGACAATCTTCTCAGCCTCCGCCTTCTCGTTTGCAGCCACCCTCATCCTTGCAGCTGCAAAAGATACAAGTATCATGTCAGTAATACGATGGAGGCCAGATTTAAGTACAAGTGTCCAACTTTCATCACATCAGGCCTTTAGCAAATAACCTGCATTGATCTCATTCATCGCCTGCTTGACATGCGCATCTGGCTCGATGTCGACAATGAGGGTCTGCACGATCTCAAAGCCATATGCCGACATAGCCTTTTCAAGTTCATCCTCCACAGCCTGTGCTATATCATTCTTCTGCACGAAAGCATCATCCAGGTTGAGCTTTGGAACACTTGCCCTGATCACTGTATATATCAATCAGTGCCCCAAATTAGTGGATACAGGAGAATAGTGGGATATGGTGAACAAATTACATTCAGTTGTACTCCCTCCGTTTGGAATTACTTGTCTCGAAAATGGATGTATCTAGACGTATTTTAGTTCTAGATACATCCATTTTCGAGACAAGTAATTCCGAACGGAGGGAGTATCAGTGATGATATGAATATACTGAGCTACTGAAACAGCATATGGAAATCTTCACTTATTCCAAGAAATCCTACCATCAAAAACATAGGCCTGAATCTGGGATCTTGTGTTGGTCAGTTTGTAGTATGCGTCACTTTCTTTGCCAGCCAGAGGTCGGTACTGAATTGATGCAACAACAGTGACAAACACATTGTCCTGTAGAACTTCACATGTCAGCAACATCACGCTAATTCTTAATAGCAGAAGAAAATACGGAACACAGTATCATTGGCAATGTGACCTTTTGGATACTTAATTAGGTCACTAAAGGATTAATAATTACTCCCTCTATCCCATAATTTAAGACGTTTTTTTATACTAGTGCAGTGTCAAAAAACATCTTATATTACGGGACGGAGGGAGTAGTAAGTATAGTTATACGGGAACGTTTCTTAATCTCATGTGGCAGTCGCTTTAGGATTATGTCATATGGCAAACCAAAATGCTAAAATCTAGAAGTTGCAGGGAGTAACTAACTACCAGTATAATTTTATATTCAACTTTCAGTGCCGTTCATTTTACATAGAAGGTAACAGGAAAAGCAATGTTTGTTCAAACAGGGATTCATGTGATTTACAGCCCACAAAGACCTACTATAAGATGCAACACTAAGCTTTGAAATTTCTGTTGGGACAAAAACGATGGCACCATTTTCTTTAGAAATAAAAGACACCTAAGCATCCATTTTGTAACTGGGTATTAAGATGAAGTGATAAACCTTTGTCTTAGTTTCACAGCGCACATCCAGCTGCTGCAACCTGAGTGTGAGATGGCCAACTACACGCTTCCCAAAGATCCAAGGCAGGCAGTGGCATCCTGGCTCAAGCACACTGTCAAACTTCCCAAACTGCTCTCTGATGGCCACAGTAGACTGATCAACTTGAACGCAACAGCACAGATTGCCCATACTGCAGGCTTCCGATCACTTCCCGTAGCACCTGGATATTTCATAGTATATCATAAGATCAACAAAGTAATAAGAAAGATGTCTACAATGATGATATGCATAATACCATTAACTCTTTTTTCTGAAAGTAAATCACCAATAGCAACTACATGACAATAAATGCTTCTGTCCAAATTTCCACACATTATTAAATCAACAAGTATCCCTAGACTCAAGATAGGCGGAAAGTCAAACACCTTATAAACTCATTCAGAAGTTGCATGATGCTCATATCGACCAACAAAACAAACAGCTGTGCCTCTAAACACCTAGAGATATACCCAATGAAATCGATTTACTCTAAATCCAGCTTAACTGATGCTTGATTTTCATTTTCTCAGTGAAAAAAACTGAGATCTCCAACTTACTTGAGCAAAATGATTTAAATCGTTTGTATTACAAAATTACAAGGCTGCAGAGATGAACATACATAGCTATAAGAGCTTTCTGTAGAACGCCACAAGAATAGAACAGCAAAAGAACTAACAATTCTTGAAAACAATACTAACAATCAATGGAAGAATGCAACAGAACATGTTGAGTCGAAATTTAAATTGGAAGGCAAAAGTGAAATGCTCAGCTGGTAAAAGAATAGGGCCAAATTAGAAACAGGGTGGATCTTTACAAGGAAGGTAGGCATCTGCAATGCGCCTTATAAGCAAGGGCGCACTACAGGTCTACAGCCTGTTCAATTATCCCATTGTTATCTGTATCCACTTGGATGGAGACCATTGAGACCAATCAGCAAGCGTATACACATCCTAAGCAATTCACTAATCGCCTACTTGGGCATTCGAGCTAACTTTAGGACATATGAATCACTTTCAATGGCTTAGGCTATTTGTTAAGGAGACAACTGCGTACAGAACAGGTAGATTAGACAATGATAAGATGCTAAAGACTGCAAATGTGCTTCTTGCAATCATTATTGATTCCAATGGACTAATTGCAATTGGTGAAAATTATATGGTCCCACTCCCACCACACACAAAAAATAGCAACTACTCGTTCATAAGCATTACAAGGCTTCAGAGCTGACTAGCGTGCATAATTGTTGGAGCTTTGGCTAGAGCTCCGGAAAACAAGAAAGCCAAAAGAACTATGTAACAATATCAACCCCATCATATAGAACAATATCGAATCTTAAAGTAATTCTCGATAACTTGTTTACTGCAAAGCAGACAATAGAAGTATGCAAGTAAGCAAGACAAGAAAGAATGCTTGGCTCGTACCAGGATAGGTTCAAATGACAAGGTGGGGTGATTAATGAGGCAGGAAAGAGGTATATATAAGCAAGACGTGCTACAGCCGGCATCATGCTCAATTATCCCGTTGTACAGACATAAAGCAGAACCAATCAGGGAGTGCCTACATGAGCCTAAGCATTGACTAATACCCTACTTGCATGTTTGAGTATTAAACACTTTCAGGGATGTATAATGGCTATAAAGTCTTTGCAAATCAGCAGACAATAGCGTACAGGAAAAGTCAGTTGGACATTGACAAGATAGTAAAGACTGCAACAGTCTTTCTTGCTATCATTATAATTTGATTTGACAGGCAATCGGCAGAAAATTCTATAATCCTACTCATACCACACAAAAAGTTGAGCAATTTCGGCAGCAAGCACCCATGAAAAAGTAGTTAATTTGATTATCCAAGGAGAAAACTAGGGAAAAGACACCCCTGTAAGATTTGGTGCTACACTCCAACGAGGGAAAAGATATCTGAGAGCAACTAGCACAAGCATCCCTAGACTCACGATAGGTGGAAAGTCAAACGCCTTATAAACTCATTCAGAAGTTGCATGATGCTCATATCGACCAACTAAACAAACAGTTGTTCCTCTAAACACCTAGAGATATACCCAAAGAAAGCTATTTACTCTAAATCCAGCTTTACCGATGCTTGATTTTCATTTTCTCAGTGAACAAAACTGAGATCTCTAACTTACTTGAGCAAAATGATTTAATTCGTTTGTACAAAATTACAAGGCTGCAGAGATGAACATACATAACTATAAGAGCTTTCTGTAGAACACCACAAGAACAGAACAGCAAAAGAACTCAAAATTCTTGAAAACAATAACAACAATCAATGGAAGAATGCAACAGAACATGCCTGAGTCGAAATCTAAATTGGCAAGGCAAAAGTGAAATGCTCAGCTGGTAAAAGGATAGGGCCAAATTAGAAACAGGGTGGATCTTTACAAGGAAGACAGGCATCTGCAATGCGCCTTATAAGCAAGGGCGCACTACAGGTCTACAGCCTGTTCAATTATCCCATTGTTATCTGTATCCACTTGGATGGAGACCAAGGAGACCAATCAGCAAGCGTATACGCATCCTAAGCAATTCACTAATCGCCCGCTTGGGCATTCGAGCTAACTTTAGAACATATGAATCACTTTCAATGGCTTAGGCTATTTGTAAAGGAGACAACTTCGTACAGAACAGGTAGATTAGACAATGGTAAGATGCTAAAGACTGCAACTGTGCTTCTTGCAATCATTATTGATTCCAATGGATTAACGTGCAGTCGGTGACAATTCTATGGTCCCACTCCGACCACACATGAAAAATAGCAACTATTTGTTCATAATAATTACAAGGCTTCAGAGATAACTAGCATACATAATACAACAACTATAAGAGCTTTGACTAGAACTCTGGAAAACAAGAAAGCCAAAAAACTAACAATATTAACCACATCGTATAGAACAATATCGAATCTACAAGTAATTCTTGATAACATGTTTATTGCAAAGCAACAGTAGAAGAATGCAAGTATGCAAGACAAAAAAGAATGTTTGGCTCGTAACAGGATAGGTTCAAATGACAGTGTGGAGTGATTAATGAGGCAGGGAAGAGGTATATATAAGGAAGGACATAAACCAGAACCAATGAGGGAGTGCCTACATAAGCCTAAGCATTGACTAATGCCCCATTTGCATGTTTGAGTATTAAACACTTTCAGGGATGCATAATGGGTATACGCTCTTTGCAAATCAGCAGACAATAGCGTACAGGAACAGTTAGTTTGACATTGACAAGATAGTAAAGACTGCAACAGTGTTTCTTGCTATCATTATAATTTGATTTGAAATGCAATTGGCAGAAATTCTATGATCCTACTCATACCACATAAAAAGTTCAGCAATTTCGGCAGCAAGCACCCATGAAAAAGTTGTTAATTGATTATGTAAGGAGAAAACTAGGGAAAAGACACCCGGGTAAGATTTGGTGCTACACTCCAACGAGAGAAAGAAATCTGGGAGCACCCAGCCAAATGACTGAACTGCAGTAACTTCCCATTCTTTTTAGTTTTATACTCCCTCCGTCCCAAAATAAGTGTCTCAAATTTATACTAACTTTATAATTTGAGACACTTATTTTGGGACGGAGGGAGTATATAATTACGAGGAAATTGCAGTGGATAGAGCTCGAGAATGACTAGACTCTGGAGCGTCGCACCAGACATAAGAAAGAGACAGCGTGTGGAGAAAAACAGGGTAAAATCCATCCTCGACATTAGGGTTTTTTCAAACAAATCAAATAAAAAAGACAGAGAGGGTAAAGGCAACGGAGCAAGAAGAAAGAATCAAGGGGGAAATTGCGCGAGGGAGGCGGCGTGGATTGAGGACCTCGACGACGCGCAAATACTCAGCACTAGAGACTACTACATCAAATGAAGAAGCAGAGGGGGAGAACAAGAACACAAAACGGAAAACGGAAAAAAACACAGAGGAGGAGGTCGATGCGCTTGGGTCGTCAAGATCGCACCCTCCCTACCAAGAAGCAGAGCAGAACCCGGGAGCAGAGGAACCACAACGAAATGCCCGGATCTCACTCACACGATAGAAAGTGCTGCTTAATGAGGAGGAAGGAGGAGGAGAGAAAAATGAGGGTTTTTGGGTCGCCACAGTTCTTTACCTCCGGGGCTTGGAGAGGAGTGGGGAAAGGTGGGCTTGTGAGTGAGTTGCTAGGGGCAACGACGGCGTCTGCTGTGTTTCCCCACCCAGCTGCCGCGGCCCTAAATAGTCGGCATTGTAGATGAGGATCAGCGGAAGGGGCCAAGACCCTACTGTGAAAATCATTGCGAATACTAGCGCCGGAGACAGAGAGTACTACCGGATTGGGTTTGCTGTCAGCCGGCGCCAAATTGCTTTATCCTTTTGGAAAAGTTAAGCAAGATTTGTCTCTGGTTTGAAAAAAAAAACAAGGTCCGACCCTTTTTCTACCGTCGGAGTCGATGGCGGTAGGTATAACTGTCTGCCGCCGTAGGCCCTGTCTGGAGGGTTAACGGCAGTCGACGGCAAATGTTAGGTGTGGCTGACGTGGCTTAACGGAAAAAAATTATGTTGTAGACAGTGCAACCCTACCGCTGTCGACCTCGGTGATAGGGGGTATAGGTACTATACCCAAAACTTCATACTCCCTCCGTTCTATAATGTAGTGCATATAAATTTTTTAAAAGTCAAACTTGATAAACTTTGACCAAGTTTTATGGAGAAAAATATTTAAATCTAGAATGTCAAACGTATATCGCTAGATTCGCCATAAGATGTAATATCATACGTAATGTATTTGACATTGTAGATCCCGTTCAAGAATTCGTCCGATTAACCAGTTAACTTGTCGATTAATCCCTACTCACAGGGTCACCGAGTAGCCGATAAAATGATAAATCGTCCAATTAATTGATTAAATGGTTGATTAACTTGCCGTTAGCCTATTAATCCCCTACTCACCAGCCAACCGAGCAGCTACAAGCTAACGATTTCCTCAACAGTTTGTAGATATAAATATTTTTTTGTATAAACTTGATCAAAATTTGCAAAGTTTGACTTTTCAAAAAAATGCACTATACTATGAAATGGAGGGAGTATTTTTTGCGGTAGGGTGTACAACCCTACCGCCAGGAACTATGGCAGTAGGCCCTGTTCCATTTAAATTTTGATTTTCTTTGAGAAAAACTTGATCATTCAATTCAAAATTTTCATCACATAGTATAATATAGTTTGCAAATTAAAATTAGAATCTCGCACATCATAATATGCAGCACACATCGAAATAAAGGATGGTTCAACATATCCAACATAGTAAATAGGTTTACATGTCCAACATAGCAAATAGTTTAGAAAATCGATGGCAGCAAGTAGTTCAACATAGCCAACAAGTTCCCGTTCACAGCTAAACACAAAGCAAATAGTTCTACCACTTAGTCTTCCTCCCCCTCTTGGCTATGCACTCCTTGTTTCTCTTCGAGCGAGCCTCTTGCGTTGTTGTTACGCGACGAGAACACTAAAACGGGGATTGACTCTTCCATTGCTTTTTTAGTTATTTCCCCCTTTGTCCTGGGTTGGTTGAGTGGGTGGAGGTCTGGCATCCTCGTCGTACTCCTCCTCGCCACCCTCTTCCTCTTCTCCCTCAGCTTCTCCCCAGGCTTGCTCCTCATCCTCTTCTTCCTCATCTTCCTCGTCCTCCTCAACAATGCGAGACGACGAGGCGACATGGCTACAGGTGTTGGAAATATGCCCTAGAGACAATAATATTTGTATTATTATATTTTCGTATTCACAATTAAGAGTTTATATTTCATGTTATAACTGCTATGATCCTGGAATATGTGATTCAGTGGAAAACTCATATGCACGTGTGGAATGATAAACTGTTAAATAAAAGGTTCCTAGTATTGCCTCTCGGACTAGCTCAAGTGTTGTTGGTGATCACGTTTTTCAGATCTTAGGATATCGTTAAATGTAAAGATAGTCCTAAAATAACATTTAGATTATGACGTTGGAAGAATGATCATACTGAATCGATCCAAACTTGTTTGTTGTGAATTGGATTAATATCATGTGTATTCAATTGTAGTAACATAGACTATTGACATGTGATCTTGCTCCTTAGACCATGAGAGTGTCATTGTCACTTCTTACCGTACAGTGGGCTTTGGGTTGCTCAAACGTCATCTGTAACACGGTAATCATAACGACAACTTGCAGGTTCATCGAAAAGTTTGACAAGTGGCTGTATAGCTCAAGAGTGGGATTTGCTCCTCCGACGATGGAGAGATATCCTTAGGGTCTTCTCGGTGTGACGGTGTCAATCATCGTCTGGCCAGACACAGGTGACTTCATCACGGGGATGCCGAAACACAATAAGGAAAAAGAAGAACAAAACTAGTAATGAGGATTTCGGTATAGTGAGTATGGTGATGACTCAGGAGGATACCGATGCATCCCGGGTTTTGTGAAGTATCGGGAAGCAAAGGGAACATCACATGATAACCAAAGGTTCACTCGAATATGATCTGTATACTCATAGGGATTGATATGGACGTCAACGGTCCCGCTGTAGTCATTGAACGAACGATTTTGTTCATGTCTATGAGTTGTCGAACCTACGGGGTCACAAGCTTAAGGCAATCATGATCTGCTGAGTGTTATTGGAAGGGAGTGATGAGAAAATATTTGTGGAATTGTTTCATTAATATGCAGAATAGTTCCGAGAGGATCCGGAAGTGTTACGGGGTCACCGGAAGGGTTTCGATGAATATCGGGCAATACCGGGTATTGCCGATAAATTATATATAAACCGGAGAAACGAAATTGGGCCACCAAAGCCCAAAAGGAAGTGGCGCCCCCCTTTCCATGTGTGTGTGTGTGGGGGGGGGGGCGAATCCTACTTGGGGAGGAGATCGGACTCCTCCCACTACTAGGGAAAACCTTATAGGTGGAGGATTATCGGTAGTGCGGCTTTGATGAATGCGCTACTGCTAAATTACATTAGTGAGGGGCATAGAGGGGCGCTACTGCTATCTCTTTAACAGTAGTTGTTGGGAAATGTAGCATGCAATTTCAAAAAAAATCCTACGCTCACGCAAGATCTATCTAGGAGATGCATAGCAACGAGAGGGGAGAGTGTGTCCATGTACCCTCGTAGACCGAAAGCGGAAGCATTAACTTAACATGGTTGATGTAGAACATCTTATCGAATAAACCGGTCAAGTACCAAACGTACGACACCTCCGAGTTCTGCACATGTTCAGCTCGATGATGTCCCTCGAACTCTTGAGCCAGTAGAGGCACGAAGGATTCGATGAGTTTTGTCAGCACGGCGGCGTGATGATGATACGTCTCCAACATATCTATAAATTTTGATTGTTCCATGCTATTATATTACCCGTTTTGGATGTTTATGGGCTTTACTCTACACTTTTATATTATTTTTGGGACTAACCTACTAACCGGAGGCCCAACCCGAATTGCTGTTTTTTTTTACTATTTCAGTGTTTCGAAGAAAGGAATATCAAACGGAGTCCAAACGGAATGAAACCTTCGGGAGCGATCTTTTCAGAACAAACGCAATCCAGGAGACTTGGAGTGGACGTCAAGCAGCAAACGAGGCGGACACGAGGGTGCCCGACCGCCTAAGGGGGTTGGGCGCGCCCCCCATCCTCGTGGGCCCCTCATGGCTCAACCGACATACTTCTTCCTCCTATATATATATCCACGTACCCTGAAAACGTCCAGGAGCACCACGAAAAACTATTTCCACCGCCGCAACCTTCTGTATCCACGAGATCCCATCTTGGAGCCTTCGTCGGCGCTCCGCCAGAGGGGGAATCGACCACGGAGGGCCTCTACATCATCTCCAAGGCCTCTCCGATGAGTTGTGAGTAGTTTACCACAGACCTTCGGGTCCATAGTTATTAGCTAGATGGCTTCTTCTCTCTCTTTGAATCTCAATACAAAGTTCTCCTTGATCTTCTTGGAGATCTATTCGATGTAACTCTTTTTGCGGTGTGTTTGTCAAGATCCGATGAATTGTGGGTTTATGATCAAGTTTATCTATGAGAAATAATTGAATCTTCTCTGAATTCTTTTATGTATGATTGGTTATCTTTGCAAGTCTCTTTGAATTATCAGTTTGGTTTGGCCTAATATATTGATCTTTCTTGCAATGGGAGAAGTGCTTAGCTTTGGGTTCAATCTTGCGGTGTCCTTTCCCAGTGACAGCAGGGGCAGCAAGGCACGTATTGTATTGTTGCCATCGAGGATAAAAAGATGGGGTTTATATCATATTGCATGAGTTTATCCCTCTACATCATGTCATCTTTCTTAATGCGTTACTCTATTCTTTATGAACTTAATACTCTAGATGCAGGCAGGAGTCGGTCGATGTGTGGAGTAATAGTAGTAGATGCAGGCAGGAGTCGGCCTACTTGTCACGGACGTGATGCCTATATACATGATCATGCCTAGATATTCTCATAACTGTGCACTTTTCTATCAATTGCTCGATAGTAATTTGTTCACCCACCGTAATACTTATGATATCTTGAGAGAAGCCACTAGTGAAACCCCCGGGTCTATCTTTTATCATATAAGTTTCCGATCTACTTTTATTTGCATCTTTAATTTCCAATCTATATCATAAAAATACCAAAAATATTTATCTTATCTTATTATCTCTATCTGTCGTGGAATTGTCACGCCAGATGTCCTCTTGCAAGGACTTAGTCGTGGAGCCATCGCAACTAGGAAGCTTGAAGGGGTTAATCAGGACAAGAGACACGAGAGATTTATACTAGTTCGGCCCCATACAATGAAGGTAAGGCCTACATCTAGTTGGGTTGGTATTGCTTGATGTTTCGATGACCAGGGAAGCGAGATACGCTATGCCCGGTTCTCGATGAGTTGTTTCTTACCCTAAGCCGCCAGCTGGTCATCCCCTTATATACGCAGGTGGATGCCCTGCGGCCTATAGAGTCTTGGCCGGCTCATAGACAGTGTCCGTCTCGGTGATTAGTTAATTCTACCTTATGTTACAAGTCATATCATCATGGCGGTTTACCACTATGGGCCTTGAGCCGCCTGTGGGCCTTAGACCCTTTATTGAACCGCCATCTCCATGCTTGGTCTTGGGCTTCTTTCTGATGAGTCTTCTTTGCGTAACTCGGCCCCTCCAGGGCGCTTACACAAATAGTTAAATCCCCAACATTACGCCCCAGATTGATTTGAATCAGTTCATGTCAATCTTAAAATACCTTAAGAAACGGACCTTCAGCCTTCTGCATGTGCAAAGGTTTTTAACCTGCCATGACGTCATTGTCTGGATCCGCGTTACCCCGCCGTGACGTCATCTTTACTTAAATTCATATTTTACTCCGCCATATCCTCCAACGGATCTTTGCTTTTATTAACCGTTTTGAAAGCCGAGGCGTCGAGGCCGTTGGATAATGATGTTTAGTCTCCTCGTTTCTCACGTCGTCTTAGTCGGTCTTCCCTTATAAATAGGCACGACCTAGGTCTTCCATTCTCCCTCTTTGACGGTGTCCTGGACTAGGGGGTACTCACCACGTCGTCTCCCGATCAGTTGGATTGGGCCGAGGATCCCCATGGCCGTATACTCATGGGCCAGTCCGGACAGTTGCCGCATACAAGGAAGATTCCACAAGACTTGGCGATCAAGACAAGGACTCCTCCCCCACCGGCGTATTCGGCTAGGACTCTTGTTATCCTAGGCCTCTGGTGCATTATATAAACCGAGGCCAGGCTAGTCGATAGAGATATACAACAACCATTACAACAATCATACCATAGGCTAGCTTCTAGGGTTTAGCCTCCTTGATCTCGTGGTAGATCTACTCTTGTAATACCCACATTATCAATATCAATCAAGCAGGACGTAGGGTTTTACCTCCATCAAGAGGGCCCGAACCTGGGTAAAACATCGTGTCCCTTGTCTCCTGTTACCATTGATCCTAAGACGCACTGCTTGGGACCCCCTATCCGAGATCCGCCGGTTTTGACACCGACACTGGTGCTTTAATTGAGGGTTCCGCTGTGTGATCGTCGAAAGGATCAATGGCTCGACTGCAGGTCAACTGCGACGTCGGCTTCTTCGTCACCAGCTCGACTGGTCACCTTGGCTTGACCGAGGACTGCGCCCTACCTCCGATCATCATGTTCGGATAAAGGCCTTCATCAACACCAACTCAAATCTCTATCAAGATCATGGAGGAGTCATCCATGGAGCTCGGGGGCTCAACGTCAACATTGCCCTCAAGCGACTGAGCTGTTTTCCTAGATAGCAAACTTGTATCCGCCGCCACCGCCTCCTCGAGTGTGGCTTAAACGATTACTTCGGTGGAATTATGCGGAATTAAGTCTACAACAACCCTGCAAAAATTCCATCGAGTTCCGATGGAGGAATCTCCGGCAATCTCCGATATACCGGAGCCCTGTTGAATCTGGACGAGAATCCGGACGAGTTTAGGGCGTGGTATCCAGCGTCTAGCTCGGATGTCCTTTGGAGGATCCAACCGTTGATTTGCTGCGGAATTCCCTTATCTACCACCTGCCAAAAATTCAGCTCGATCCGACCGTCCAAACTCCGAGAAACTTTCGATTAGTGCATCACTTTTTGGATCTGTTTTCTGCAAGAAAACGAATCCGACCCGAGTTCGTCTTTTTTATGAACGGGATTTCAGACATCCTTTTTGAAGGAAGTTTTGTATGGGGTATTGTGTTTTGTTCCCGAACACATCCCACTAACTTTAAGATCTTTTGAACATGATCTTCAACATCATGCTGGTGTCAAACCAGTCCGGCAATATTGCTCCACGGCTGCCGACCTGCGCTAGACACATCATCACTTTGTTGAGCCAAGCTCAACTTCTTCGGATCATCATCTTGGCAAGCCGAACAAGAGTCCGGCATCGCGAAGAATAAATCATCACCAACATCGCCGCCCCACGGATTACACGGAGCGGGCATACCGGCATCGCCGCACGGTCGCTTCATCAAGCCAGCATCGACCACGTCACGACCTGCATCGGTAGGGCCGCACTATTGCTTCTTCAAGCTGGTGTCGATCACGCCGACCTGCTTCGACATCTCGGCTGGACCGGGGGCTTCGCCATCCCTTCATCAACCTACTCCGGACACTTCGGTGTCACTAGCCGACCAGGCATGGGTGCGCGGATCGAGTCCCAATTTTGGGAATCACCTTCCTTCGGATTGCTACAACAAATAAACTAGGTGCTATTAATCCTAGTATTTCTTTTTGCTCGTTTGGGTTAAATTTTTCCCAATGAATTATTACTCTGGTTAGTCCTGCATATGTACACAGGTCTATCAAATGGTGGCCGCATTATCGACGGTCGCATGATGGTTCGGTCAGTTTCTGTACACAGTTCGGCGAACACCGCATCTGGAAATCGGACTGACCTGTGAATCCAGGCTTTGCCACGCCTTTATTGCATTACGCCGACGACCTGCATCGACATCGACTCCGGCGCCAGGCCATATTTCTTTTACTACTCACTTTGCATAAATTATTTATTATGCAACATTTTTTTTAATTCCTATTATTACTATTATCCCCGGTCTGCACTATTTTTTGTGCACAGGAAAATGATCCAGCCGGACTATATCCTTTGACGTCACCTCGGCTGGACGGGGGGCTTCGTCAACACTTCATTACCCCATGCCGGGGACTTCGGCATCACTCTGTCGTCCTGCATTGACCGTGCTATGTCACCACTTCGGAGTGCCGAGCTCCTTGCTCCGCCACCTCGGGACCGGCTTGGGGGATGGAACCTTGTACCGCATCAAGCTCGGACCGCGTCGTCAATACCGAACACATTAACCAGCTAAGCTGCCTTCATGCTCAAAGTTTTAAATTTCTAACTTGTGTTCGGTTCGACCAAGAATTATACTTTTTTGTAAAAAGTTGCTTGTAAAAATTTTTCCTTGTCGAAACTTTGTTCGCACACACTTGACACGCTACCCGCGCTCATTATACCTGGGGGCTTCTTTAACAGAAACTTATTAATACGGGCTTTATGCCCAACACATGTGTCACACTTCCGCATGTACCTTTTATTCACCATTATATGCATCGATATGACTTAAGTTTTGGCCAAGCTGGCTTGCCTGGCTCCTGTGCTTACCCCTACGTTCCCGATTGTTCGGCTAGGTGGTAAAGGGAGCACCTCTGCGATTGTTACTGCCGGGTCAGCCGGATGTGTACCTCAGACTGGGTGAAGCCGAAAGCTAGCGTTCTTAAGGGAATACTCGGTCGGTGAACTAAAAGATGGTTTCTTACCTATTTATTTACCTGCCCCCAGATGTTTTTCTGCTCTTTTCGCAGTCCGGACATGCACTTTAGGGCATGCCTCCCAGGGAAAGGAACCCCTAACGGAACTATTCTCCCTGGAAGATGTTTCTTACTAACCATGTAATATAACATAACTAGTTGGGCACTTGTCTGATAAAGCACTAATGACCCCTACGCCTGGTCTCCACGCATGCCCCGGTTTTTATAACCGCGAGGGTATTCGGACACACTCCGGACTATTGGGTCCAGAGGTTGAAGCGAAAAGGTTCGCTACGACAAACGATCTACAATCCGGCTAGAAGGCATTCTACATGTGACCTTACATTTTATAGTCAACTTTTACCCAAGTCGCTTGGGGGCTCTTATGTTTATTTGAGCCGTTTCATACTAAGTGTTTTTCTTCTTAGTCGTTGCAAAGTTAAAGCACGGCAGAAGCATTTTCTTTTTCTAAAGTCCAATTTTCAGATTGGCACCGAACACTTGATCTTGTTTGGACGTCATGCTTTTACTGACGTTTTTTGGTTTTCCAAGCTTTTGGCACTTTTAACTATTTGTGTGTTTTCAGCAAAAGTCTCGTAGTGCAACGCCGGACACCTTTAGAGATTCGGCAAACATCATTCTTGGATATTGCTATATACGCATCAGCTTCGAATTGTGTCTTCGGTCAATAGTTGGGTTGCCCGGCTCCCGCGCTTGCCTCCTACGTTCCGCTTTGTTCGGCTAGATGTGCAAAGGGAGAACCACTGCAATTGTGCTTCCAGCTCGCATGGTCAAGCAACTCAGTGGAGAAAGCCGAAAACTGATGTCACAATAGGTGTAAACTGGTCAGTGATCCGATGACTATATTAAATGACGGGCCATTCATAACATTGGCCGAAGTGTTTCCGGCTTGACCTCGACTGTCGCCGAACACTACCAGGGGCTATTAACTGGCCTCCCAAACTAAATCCTCGATCTTTTGCTCGTACATTGGAGCTGAGGTTTCATGATCACGCTTAGCATGACAACCCAAAGAAAGGAACCGATAGTGGGACTATTTTCTTTGGAAGACATTTCTTCTGTTAAACAGCAATATAACATATCTCTCTGCGTACCTTTGTTTAGAAAGCCGTATGACCAGATTGCCTTGTTTGTCGTAAATCTTTGCCCTCATAAAGGCTTTATAAAGTAGGAAAAACACTCCTCGGCTACCGGCCGAGGAGGTTGAAGCCCATGGTCGGTCAACAAAGTTTTGTACAATGCGGATCCGAGCATTAATGACATAAAGTACTTGGATACATTGAGTCATTACACATAATTTGTGATTTTACTATGGATATTGATCCTTAATTCGGCCACCCGTGCCTGCATTAAGGCTCGGGGGCTACCGGGCTTCGGGCTTATTATTTACAAATATTAAAGGGGCACATTGATCCCCTGATCTGGTGTTGCCACCCGACCAGTGTTTCGGGGGCTACTGCATTGCTTGTTCTATGCAGAAAATCTTAAGTGCAATACAGTTTCCGAGGAGATTTTGATCCTCAGGTTGGTCGGCCGCACCCAACCTGAGTCTCGACGACTGAGCACGCCGCTTTTTGTGTCCCGAAGTATTCTGCCAAGCTAGGACTTGATCCTCAGACCGATTTTGCAAATCAACGTGAGTCTCAGCGGCTACGGGGATCAGCAGTCTTATGTCATCCTTCAGGTGCATCTCGGGTTTTAGACCGATACATACCTTAAGGGCTACTGGCTATATATCTCGTGAGAGAATAAATTACATCAATAAAAAATGTCGACAAAAATCGGCCCACATTCGGGGTGGTGCACCACCTCAGCAGCAGTCCGGCGTAAAGCTCGGGCGCTAGTGGCTGGCTCCATAGAGGGCACTTCCGGCATTAAGCTCGGCTAAACTCCTTCAAACTTCTTTGAACCAAGGTGATTTACGACACCTCGGATACAGTCCGGCGTTGGAGCTCGGATACACAGTCCGGCGTTGGAGCTCGGATACATAGTCCGGCGTTGGAGCTCGGATACACCGTTCGGCGTTGGAGCTCGGATACATAGTCTGGCGTTAGAGCTGGGAAGCAGTCCGGCATTGGTGCTCGGCTGCAAAAGATACCTCGAATGCAATCCGGCGTTGGAGCTCGGACGCAAGAGGACGTTGCTGCCCGGGAACAACTTCAAACCCGAGGCATGGCATAAAAATAACAAGGCATTGATAAAGGCCGTAAACTTAAAGGGGCTCCTCGGATACCCAACGTGTAAACTCGTCGAATGCATTTCGGCGATCCTCAAGATCGAAGATGAGAAGATTTGTTGAACCAGTTTTCAAGACCGACGACCGAAGATGAAGAACAGTTTGGAAGAATCGAGGAGCGTCCCCAACTTGAAGACCGGTTCAGGGGGCTACTGACGGTGTCCTGGACTAGGGGGTACTCACCACGTCGTCTCCCAATCAGTTGGATTGGGCCGAGGATCCCCATGACCGTATACTCATGGGCCAGTCCGGACAGTTGCCGCATACAAGGAGGATTCCACAAGACTTGGCGATCAAGATAAGGACTCCTCCCCCACCGGCGTATTCGGCTAGGACTCTTGTTATCCTAGGCCTCTGGTGCATTATATAAACCTAGGCCAGGCTAGTCGATAGAGATATACAACAACCATTACAACAATCATACCATAGGCTAGCTTCTAGGGTTTAGCCTCCTTGATCTCGTGGTAGATCTACTCTTGTAATACCCACATTATCAATATCAATCAAGCAGGACGTAGGGTTTTACCTCCATCAAGAGGGCCCGAACCTGGGTAAAACATCGTGTCCCTTGTCTCCTATTACCATTGATCCTAAGACGCACTGCTTGGGACCCCCTACCCGAGATCCGCCGGTTTTGACACTGACACCCTTCGTTCGTCTTCTTCCTCTCGCTGTCTCTCTGCTGCTTAGAGCTTCGCCGCCACTGCCGCCGCAGATCTCCTCGTCTTCACCAACTCAGGCCGCTGCATCAACCTGACTCGACCAGAAAAATGCGACGGACCTCCACAGCAACTCTACATTTGTAAGTTTCTTCCTCCCTGTTCCTCAGATCTGCATCAAGATTTTCGAGTTCGTCGGTGTTCGTCGCCGTCCGTTACGAACCCTTGATAGATTCCACCTCCGACGCCTCTTTCTGATCTTAAGACAATATAAAATCGCTGTGGTAGCTGTTTCGCACTCATTTCGAATGCAAATAGATCCCTTTTCGCTTGCAGATAGGCCTCCTTCAAGTTTATGAACTCATCTGCACTGGTTTCTAGGTTTAGAAATATTTCCTTTTCTGCACACCTGTTTGATCCAAATTAATCTCTGCTAGTTGCGAAACTTGTTTGTGCGACACTTAGGCAAAAATCTGTTTCTGTTAGGCCCATTTAACTCTAATGGCTCTCATTGCCGGCTTAAAATAGACAATGTTAATCAACAGCCTTGCCAGCTCCTGGCGGCTTAAAATAACTTAACTGTTACTGATTCCCGTAGCGGCTTAGATAACCAGGTATAATTAGCCATATGTCATTAGGCCCTGTATTAAGTCGCCATTTTGAATAGACTTAAAAATACTTTCCTTCTGGGTTAAAATTGAACCGGAGCTTCTTATTTTGTCATAGGCTTCCACTTACGCCATGGCACCTAAGGTAACCAAGGCTCATGTGACCTGTAATTGGGTCCGATCCACTGTCACAAAAAGCAAATTGTCTGAATTTGTGAAGTCTGGCCATCTACCCAAGAAGGAGGCCATGTTTTATCGTGCCCCTGACCCGCCCGAGGAGAAACCTCAACCCAAAGAAGGGGAGGTGATAGTTTTTATGGACTGGGGCAAAATTCTTGAGGGATGTTTTGCATTTCTTTGACCTCAAACCTCAAGACATTGGACCCAATTCCATGTCAAATATCTATAACTTCCAAGTTTTCTGTGAAGTGTACCTGGGAGAAGAGCCCAATCTACTTTTGTTCACAGAGCCATTCTATTTAAACCAGCAGAATGAACGTGCCAACGGGCCCAGTCTAGAACTTGGCGGCATCTCAATTCAGCGGCGGAGAGACTGCCTCTTTCCTTATGCCGAACTGCCCAGCCACCCAAAGGACTGGAACCAGACGTGGTTTTATTGCCAGGACACTTCTCCGGCTGACGAGAACCCTCTGCCCGGGTTCCATGCTCTGTGCCTTGAATCAAATCACCCGCTGCCGGATAAGCTAACCGCTGTTGAACGTCTATCACTTGCCCCTACCATCAAGAAGATCAAAGCCCTCTTAGGCAATGGCTTGAACAGTATTGATTTGGTGTGATTCTGGATCTCCTGGCGGGTGATCCCGTTAAGCCGCCGCCCCAACTTAATGTGCTCTTACACTAGCGAGAAGGATGACCCACTGCGTCATAGTCCCGATGACTTACCAGATGATGTGGTGGAGGCTACAACCCAAACGTTGTTGAAAGAGGGCACGGTGACTAGTAATGCCTTTGGCTTACTTCCTTTCTGCAAGAAGAATCCGGCCCCCGCAGTGAGTCATCAACCTCAATGAATACTCTTTACTATATTACACCTTGCTTTTACTCATAACCCCTTATCTTTTTTCACAGGCTGATGACAACTTCTGGAAGGTCAAGTATGACCATGAGGCTGCCAAACAAGCCAGAGCGGCCAAGAGAACCGAAAGAAAAGCCGCCAAAACAGGAACTTCAAGGAAGAAGAAGCCAAGCGCTTCAGATTTATTCAAATTGGACGACACTTCTAATGATGAAGAAGAGGTAATCCTTAATTCTCCTAACTCTTTTGTCATTATTTTATTGACATTCTATCCTTTCAGGAGGATACGGGAAACAGTCAAGCGGTTGACGAAGAGGTAACTATAACCTCCTCCGACTCAGAGCCTTTGCCAAAGCAAAAAATCCGAAGGGTGACCCAGAAAGTAAGATTTTCACATCCTCTAGCTTATCAAGATCCTCAATTTCTTTTGAAGCAACAACAGTTTGAAAGCCGGAGGCAGACCCGGACCAGCAAGGATGTAGAGCTCTCCTCCGGCTTACCTGACGTAACCAGGAAGCGTCGGACTGAGGTTATCTCCGATTTACGTTCTGTTTTACCTTTGGCGGGTTCAATTTGCCAACCTCTCAATTCATCTGACTCCAATTATCAGGATACCTCTCCTTCCTCCGGCGAGTCTATGCAATCTAACATGTCGGCTTTCAAAACTGCCCCTGGGTAATGTAATTTTGTTTACCTTATGCTTTACCTTATTCATGCTTTTGTACTCATCCTTCTGCCATTGTCCACAACGTGCAAGTGAAACCCAGTAAGAGGGCAAAAAAGAGTAAGCCGTCCCAAGACCCGATCGTGACTGAATCAGAGCTTGGCACAGCTGCTCCTGACAGCTCTACCCATCAGCCACCGCCTGAACCAGCCTATGACATTCCAGCACCAACCTCTGATCCACCCGCCGAAGATACTCTCAACAGCTCTGATAACCCGGAAGCTCCTAGACCGTCCAAGACAATTGATCCGGAAGTTGAGATTCTGAAGACTCAGTTTGTTGAGCCAGGGTGACCCACTGTCCTTGCCAAGTGCTCTCCTAAGGAGGAGCTTCTGGAACGCCGAAAGGCCAAGCTAGACATTGCTGACTATACTCATTTAAGCATTGGAGATATAGTCTCTGGCTATCTCAATCAAGTACATAGCAGCCGTGACCTGGAAATTGACATGGTGAAGCAAATACATCACAAATCTTAGGTATAACTTATGCTACTTTTCTGAATCATACTTACTGTATCAGCCCCCAAGTCTATTGCTTATGAATAAATATGCTGTAGACTTAGAAAACTGCTTCGCACTGCTTTGTCCGGTTTAGAAAGAAGACATTTAACCCGGTTCTAACATGATACCTTGAACTTGCGATACACATTAGCCCCCAAGTTTCAAGTATCTTTGCTTGCAAAGTGCTTGGGACTTAATTTCCATGAACCGCATTGTAAGTTAAAATACTTCAGCATACATTAGCCCCCAAGTGTCAAGTATCTTTGCTTGCAAAGTGCTTGGGACTTAATGTTATCTTACCATGATGCTGATCATAACCCGGCATCAATGCAGGCCACCATAAGTCAATTTGAGTCGGAGGTTGCTGACCTGGAGAGCCTCCTGGCAGCTCAAGAACTTGAAATTCAAAAGGCCAACTCCAAATTTGAATTCAGCGTCTCTGAACAAGAGAAGTTGAAGAAGAATTTTGAGGTAGAGAAGAAAATCTGGGCTGATGAGAAGGCCTCACTAGTAACCCGGGTCGAGACAGCAGAAACATCACTTGCAGAAGCAACAGCCGAGCTGTCCGGCTTAAAGCGCCCGATATCTCAAATGTTCTCAGCCATCTTCGGTAAGTTACTATATATAACCTCAAATATTGCAATCCTTACTTTGATGTCTATTTTAATTGTTATCTCCGGCTCACCTTATGTTTATGAACGCAGGCCCCAGGAGCACAAACCTCAAGCAGAACATGTTAATCAAACTAAAAGCTGTTTACACTCTAGTGGAGCAACTGTACACTGGGTCACAACATGCTTTGGCCGTTGTAGCTTTATCAAATGACGTTCCCCACCTCCTGCAAGACGTGCTGAAGCGGCTTGTTGTACTCCCTCAACGGGTCCAAGATCTAAGGCGGGCGTCCTCAAGAGCCGGAGCCATAGCCGCGTTGAGCCGGGCAAAAGCATGGATTCCAGAACTAGACCCGACCGACCTCACTCTTGGATACCCGAGTCTGAAAGAGGATGGGACTGTATTTGATGAACGGGATTTCACCGCCTGCATCAAAGATATACGCCCCGTGGCTACTCTTATTGGGAACGATACTGATTTTACCAAGTATCAGCCGAGCTATGATAGTGAGAACTGGAAAATTCCAACACCTCGCTATGATGAAGTCAACCTGATCCCTCCAACTCGTAAGCATACCTTTGCCCCTGAAGTGGACCCAGCCGGTTTAATAGATGATGAAGCTGAGTTTGAAGCCTTGAGTGGCATTGACTGGGCCTCGTCAACCTTCCAGGACAGGGCAGCCGATGGAGAAGCGGAGAAGGATAACCCGGAACCTTCAAGCCCACCAAAGGAGTGAACCGCCAGGCGTTTATGACTTTGCGAAAACAATGCTTCATTATTCAGACTCGGGGAGTCTTGTAATAGGGTAGAAAAACTTCTCAATTTTTGTCATGCCTTCGCGCATGTTTATGGCGCTTAATACTTTCGTAAGCCGCCATCGGTATATACTTCCAGCTTATGTTGATCTTTTATTTCCTTGATGTTAAAAAATTTGCTTGCCTTACCCTGCATATAAAACAAGCAAAATTCCCTTGGCGATTTATCGCATTGGGGGTTACATAAGGTATTGATAATCCGGAGTGTGAACCAAAACATCATACAAAGGCCGGTTTATGATTATATTTGCTAAACATAATCACAATAGCATACCTGCGATCCTTTTGGTAATCTCGCTAGATTATGTGACCTAAATCATGAGGGTAAGTTTAACTCCTAAAAGTTGGCACATATGATGTTCACTTGGACCTTAACAACTAAAGTGACCAATATTAAACCGGTGGAATGAGAACCCCATAGTACTTTCAAGAAAAGCCTCACGATAGTCAAACATTTATACTTACAAAGTATGATGAATAACAAACAATATTTAAAAGGCCTCTGATTCGAATACGATCAGTAAACCGTTCCAAAGGGGTTAAGCTAAGATTCGAATACGATCATATAGCCCCCAGTGGCTTTGGCGATGCCGATCAAGTGGGTATCGACAGCTATGTTCTCTTTGGTTCGAATATGACCTATGTTTGAACAGGAAGCCCCCAAGTGACCATAAGAGTTGTTTAATGACGCTGATTCGAATACGACCCACGTCAGACCCAAAGGGGTTAAGCTATGATTCAAATATGATCAAGAAGCCCCCAAGTGGGTTTGGCAGTATGCCGATCAAATGGGTACCGACAGCTATGTTCTCTTTGGTTCGAATACGACCTATGTTTGAATAGGAAGCCCCCAAGTGACCATAGCAAGATTCAGATATGATCATAAGCCAGACCAAAGGGAAAGCCGGATTCAAATATGATCCGCTCCCTGTTGGTTGTTTTCACCACCTGATAAAGAAGACATATAAACCTTTGAGGGTGAAAAGGACGGAGGTCTTGCTTTATTGCTTTATATAATATATACATCGTCAAAATATATACATCTTGAGAGCCGGTGGCTCAAGTATAATAAGGCCGGAGATGAGCGATATTCCACAGCGGGCGGGTTTCCTCCTCCGACTTACGTGAGTCTTTGTGCTCTCGAACATCGATGAGGTAGTATGACCCGTTGTTCAGATTCTTGCTGACCACAAAGGGTCCTTCCCAAGGTGGGGATAACTTGTGCATATCAGACTGATCCTGGATGAGCCGGAGCACTAAGTCGCCTTCCTGAAAGGTTCTGCTTCTAACCCGGCGGCTATGATAGCGGCGCAGGTCTTGCTGGTAAATCGCCGAGCGGGCTATTGCCAAGTCTCTCTCCTCATCCAACAAGTCAAGTGCATCCCAACGAGCTTTTTCGATATCAGCCTCAACGTAAGCCGCCAGGCGGGGTGAATCGTGCCGGATGTCACTTGGCAAGACTGCCTCAGCTCCGTATACCATGAAGAAAGGTGTGTAACCTGTAGATCTGTTAGGCGTAGTGTTGATGCTCCACAGTACAGAGGGTAATTCCTCCACCCAACAACCTGGAGTCCGCTGCAAGGGGACCAAGAGCCGGGGTTTGATACCCTTCAGGATCTCTTGATTAGCTCTTTCTGCTTAACCATTGGATTGAGGATGAGCAACAGCCGAAACATCAAGCCGGATATGTTCTCGTTGACAGAACTCTTCCATGGCACCCTTGGAGAGATTAGTGCCATTATCAGTTATGATGCTGTGTGGAAAACCAAAACGAAAAATCACCTTTTTCATGAACTGAACCGCCGTGGCTGCATCACAATTACCGACCGGCTCTGCCTCAACCCACTTTGTAAACTTATCCACTGCCACCAAGAGGTGTGTCTTTTTATCCTTAGACCTCTTGAAAGGTCCAATCATGTCAAGCCCCCAGACTGCGAATGGCCAAGTAATTGGAATCATCCGCAACTCTTGAGCCGGCACATGAGCTCGTCGTGAGAATTTTTGACATCCGTCACATTTGCTGACTAGATCCTCCGCATCAGCATGAGCCGTCAGCCAATAGAATCCATGACGGAAAGCTTTGGCCACAAGAGATTTTGAACCGGCATGATGACCACAATCTCCTTCATGGATCTCACGAAGTATCTCCTGACCCTCCGCAGATGACACACAACGTTGAAACGCCCCAGTGATACTGCGGTGATGTAACTCGCCATGTACAATTGTCATAGATTTGGACCGCTTGATGATTTGTCTCGCCAAGGTCTCATCCTCAGGCAACTCTCCCCGGGTCATATAGGCCAAATATGGCACTGTCCAATCCGGGATGACGTGAAGAGCTGCCACCAGTTGTGCCTCCGGGTCTGGCACTGCTAGTTCTTCCTCTGTAGGTACCTTGACAGAAGGATTATGCAAAACATCGAGAAAGGTGTTAGGCGGCACCTGCTTACGCTGAGATCCCAACCGGCTTAAAGCATCAACGGCCTCATTCTTCCTTTGATCAATGTGCTCCACTTGATAACCTTTAAAGTGCCCAGCCACATCATCTACTTCACGACGGTAAGCCGCCATAAGGGGATCCTTGGAGTCCCACTTGCCTGACACCTGTTGGGCCACGAGATCTGAATCGCCCAAGCACCTTACCTGGCTCAAATTCATCTCTTTGGCCATCCGGAGACCATGGAGTAAGGCCTCGTACTCAGCTGCATTGTTAGTACAAGGAAACATAAGCCGAAGCACATAACAAAATTTGTCACCTCGAGGGGAAGTTAAAACAACTCCAGCCCCCGAGCCCTCTAACTGCCTGGACCCATCAAAGTGAATAGTCCAATATGTGTTATCTGGCTTCTCCTCAGGTGCCTGCAACTCTGTCCAATCATCGATAAAGTCCACCAAGGCTTGAGACTTAATAGCAGTACGTGGCATATACTTCAAACCATGAGGCCCAAGCTCAATAGCCCACTTGGCAACTCGTCCTATGGCTTCCCTGTTCTGGATGATGTCTCCCAAGGGGGCAGAACTTACCACAGTTATAGGATGACTTTGGAAGTACTGTTTTAGCTTCCGTCTTGCCATAAACACTCCGTAAACAAGTTTCTGCCAATGTGGATATCTTTGTTTAGACTCAATGAGCACCTCACTGATGTAGTAAACCGGCCGTTGAGCCGGATGCTCCTTGCCAGCCTCCTTACGCTCCACCACGATGGCAACAATGATGGCTCGTGAATTAGCAGCCACATATAACAGCAACGGCTCTTTATTAATGGGAGCCGCAAGGACCGGTTGCTCAGACAACTGCCTCTTTAAATCTTCAAAGGCAGTATCAGCAGCATCACTCCAGACAAAAGTGTCTGTTTTCTTCATCATCTGATACAGCGGTAGGGCCTTCTCACCTAACCGGCTTAAAGCAGCAACATGACCCGCCAGTCGCTGAACATCATTAATGCACGCCGGTTTAGCCAGAGAGGTAATTGCCTTGATCTTCTCCGGATTAGCTTCAATGCCTCTTTTTGAGACCAGAAAACCCAAGAGCTTGCCTGCAGGTACACCAAATACACAATTGGCCGGGTTAAGCATCATCTTATAAACCCGGAGATTATCAAAGGTCTCTTTCAAGTCATATATCAAGGTTTCCTTCTCTCTGGACTTCACCACAATGTCATACACATAAGCATGAACATTGCGCCCAATTTGATCGTGGAGACAGTTCTGTACACATCGCTGATAAGTCGCCTGAGCACTCTTGAGCTCAAATGGCATAGATACATAACAGAAGGCTCCAAACGGAGTGATGAAAGCCGTCTTCTCCTGGTCCTTAACTGCCATTTTGATCTGATGATAACCAGAGTAAGCATCCAAAAAACTCAAACGCTCGCAACCCGCCGTAGCATCAATGATTTGATCAATACGGGGGAGAGTAAAGGGATTAGCTGGACAAGCCTTATTTAAGTCCGTGTAATCCACACACATCCGCCAGGTGCCGTTCTTCTTGAGTACGAGCACCGGGTTAGCCAACCACTCCGGGTGAAAAACTTCAACGATAAACCCAGCTGCTAAGAGCCGGGCGACTTCCTCTCCAATAGCTTTCCGTCTCTCGTCGTTGAACCGTCGAAGAAACTGCCTGACCGGCTTATACTTCGGATCAATATTGAGAGTGTGCTCAGCGAGTTCTCTCGGTACACCTGGCATGTCAGAAGGTTTCCACGCGAAGATGTCCCGGTTCTCACGGATGAACTCGATGAGCGTGCTTTCCTATTTAGGATCCAAATTGGCACTAATACTGAACTGCTTAGATGAATCACCTGGGTTGAAATCAACAAGCTTGGTTTCAACAGCCGACTTAAACTTCATCGCCGGGTCATGCTCGGTGGTTGGCTTCTTTAAAGAGGTCATATCCGCCGGGTCAACATTGTCTTGATAAAACTTCAGCTCCTCTGCTGCACAAACAGACTCAGCATAAGCCGCGTCGCCCTCCTCACATTCTAGGGCTACCTTTCGACTTCCATGCACAGTGATGGTGCCCTTGTGACCCGGCATCTTAATCTGCAGATAAACATAACACGGCCGTGTCATGAATTTGGCATAAGCCGGCCGTCCAAACAGAGCATGATATGGACTCCTGATTTTGACCACCTCAAAGGTTTATTTCTCAGCTCTAGAATCATACTCATCTCCAAAGGCCACTTCCAGTTCAATCTTGCCAACTGGGTAAGCTGACTTACCAGGAACCACTCCATGAAAAACAGTGTTGGACGTCTTCAAATTCTTATCCATTAACCCCATGCATCCAAAGGTCTCATAATAGAGGATATTGATGTTGCTACCCCCGTCCATGAGTACCTTAGTGAATTTATATCCACCAACCTGAGGTGCTACCACCAAGGCTAACTGACCCGGATTATCAACCCGGAGGGGGTGATCTTCCCTGCTCCATACAATGGGCTGTTCTGACCACCTCAAATAACGGGGAACCGCCGGCTCAACAGAATTCACGGCCCTCTTATGAACCTTCTGGTCACGTTTGCACAAGCTAGTGGTGAACACATGATACTGTCCACTATTCAGCTGCTTCGGATGGCTTTGATAACCCGACTACTGTTGTTGTTGTTCCCCTTGACCAGACTGATGTTGATTATAGCCGCCTTGATGTCCCTGAAAGCCGGAACTTGAACCGCTGCCCGGGCCATGAAAGCCGCCGGCTCTTGAGCCGCCGCCTGACCCATGATTGCCATCAAACGTGTTGGAATTCTTAAAAGCCTTCATGATCGCGCAATCTTTCCATAAGTGGGTGGCGGGTCGTTCCCGGGTGCCGTGTCTCGGGCAAGGCTCATTGAGTAGCTGCTCAAGAGATGGGCCTGACCCACCAGATCGAGGGGTTGGTATGCCCTTACGTCTCTGATTGTTACCCTGTGCATTGGCGTTGGCTACAAACTCCGGGTTACCCTCCGCCTTACGCTTATTGCCTCCTTGGTTCATCGGGTTATGCTGCTGACCCTTTCCATTGCTGTTCTTATTTCCCTTCCCTGTCTTTTCCTCATCAGACACGGGATCCTTGGTACTATCAGAGTCGGCGTATTTGACTAAAGCTGCCATTAGCGTACCCATGTCGTTGCAATCACGCTTAAGGCGCCCCAGTTTCTGTCTCAACGGCTCAAAGCGGCAGTTCTTCTCCAACATGAGGACTGCAGAGCCGGCATCCATCTTATCAGACGAATGTATTATCTCCTTGACCCGGCGCACCCAATGAGTTGTGGATTCACCTTCCTCCTGCTTACAATTTGTCAAGTCCACAGTCGACATGGATTTCTTGCAAGTGTCTTTGACATTCTAGATGAATCGGGCCTTTAGCTCTGCCCCCATGAATTAATGGAATTAGGCGGCAAGCCCTTTAACCAAGACCAGGCCATTCCATCCAACATCATGGTGAAGTACTTAGCCATCGCCGCGTCGCTGACCTCCAACAGCTCCATGGCCATCTCATAACTTTCGATCCACGCTCCGGGCTGTAAGTCGGCCATGTAATTCGGTACCTTTCGAGGTCCCTTGAAGTCCTTGGGTAGGCATACATTACGTAGAGCCGGCACCAAACAAGGAACACCGCCGGTTCTAGTAGCCACTCCCGTCTCAATGGAAGTCGTCGGATACTCTGGGAAATCTTGATGAGCCGTCTGTTGAGCCGCTAGCTGAGCCGCCCGCTTGTTCTCCTGACGTATTCGGTCTTGTACCGGGTTATAGCCACCGGGCTAGTTAAGGTGCTGGGCGTTGCTTGACAAAGCTTCTGACTCCATGTGCCTGCTGTAACTTGGAATCCGGTTTTGACAAGGCGGTGCTAACCAAGGTGGAGGAGTCGAATGAATCCTGTCCCGGCTATAAGAATAAGTCTCTTGCTGAGCCAGGGCCGTCTGGACAAGTTCTCTGATCCTCCGGGTCTCCACTATTGCCGGATCATCACCGTCCACCGGGAGAGCCGCCAAGCGCGCTGATGCTGCGATTAAGTTCTCCATGGGGTTGGAAAAGTGACCCGACGGCATCGACACGTAACGGGGTGGTGCAATGTTCCCATGAGGAGGTGCCATCTCCCGAGGCTGAGCCGGTCCTCCATTTCCGGCTGTCGTAAACTGATTTGCATCTGGCGGGTTACTTGGGTCGGCTCCGGGTGTAGCAAAAAGATTACGAGGATCATAAACCGGAGGTAAACGAGACTGGGTTTTCTGATGTCTCCTCATCACCTCGTTAGACGCGTTCAGGCTCATCGTGAGCTGGAAGGCCTCTGACTGTAGCTGTTGTGCCCATGCATCCAAAGCCGCCCGTTCTGTGGCTAACCTGGTGTCCTCAGCTGCCAAGGCCTCCTTGGCCCGAGCTATTTCCTCGCGCACCCATGCCACCTCCGCGTCATGCTCATCTTTATTTGCAGGAATAACCATGGCAGTTAATAGGGCTGTAAGCTTATCCATGAGCTCTATCAGCACCTGAGCCGGCGGGCGCACATGGCCTCCTGCCCCGGCCGCTCCTGACCCGGACGTTATTGCTGCAGCGGTTGTAGAGTTTTGACCGGGTTGAGTCCCAGCCATGAAGACTCCTGCCCATCTTGGCAGTTCATAGGGGTCCGGAATACTGGGGCCATCGGAACAGCCCCCAGGCACGCCATCTTGCACTTGATACAGCGAATCTGTTGAATCGGCGGACGAATCACCGTCAGAGAGGACGGCCGTCTCACCACCATCTTCAGATCCTTCAGAAAGTTCCTCTCCTTGGATGCAGCCCATGAAGGCACGCTTCATGACGGGTTGAACTCGGGCGGGTCTCGCTCGCTGAGCCGTCTCGACAAGGTCGGTGCAGTTGTCCGGCTCAGGGCCCGGCTCACCGATCCGGCCGATGAAGACGTGGATTCCGCCGAAGGGGACCCGGTACCTGTACTCAATTGAGTCGGTGTTGGGGCCTTCATCGTCGATGTAGATCTTGCCGCGACGACTCTTGGTCATCCGGCCCACTGCGTATCCCTTGAGCCCTTCGAAGTTGCCCTTCAAGAACTCAAATCCACCATGCGCTGGCCCCACGGTGGGCGCCAACTGTCGTGGAATTGTCACGGCAGATGTCCTCTTGCAAGGACTTAGTCGTGGAGCCATCGCAACTATGAATCTTGAAGGGGTTAATCAGGACAAGAGACATGAGAGATTTATACTAGTTCGGCCCCTTACGATGAAGGTAAGGCCTACGTCTAGTTGGGTTGGTATTTCTTGATGTTTCGATGACCAGGGAGCAAGATACGCTATGTCCGGTTCTCAATGAGTTGTTTCTTACCCTAAGCCGCCAGCGGGTCGTCCCCTTATATACACGGGTGGACGCCCTGCGGCCTACAGAGTCCCGGCCGGCTCATAGACAGTGTCCGGCTCAGTGACTAGTTAATTCTACCTTATGTTACAAGTCATATCATCATGGTGGTTTACCACTATGGGCCTTGAGCCGCCTGTGGGCCTTAGACCCTTTATTGAACCGCCATATTCATGCTTGGTCTTGGGCTTCTTTCTGATGAGTCTTCTTTGCGTAACCCGGCCCCTCCTGGGCGACTTACACAAATAGTTATATCCCCAACACTATCAGATCTCACTTTTGCAAGTTACCGTGAAGGGATTGACAACCCCTTTATCGCATTGGTTGTGAGGTTCTTGTTTGTTTGTGTAGGTGCGTGGGACTTTTCAGGAGCCTCCTACTGGATTGATATCTTGGTTCTCAAAAACTAAGGGAAATACTTACGATACTTCGCTGCATCACCCTTTCCTCTTCAAGGAAAACCAACGCAGTGCTCAAGAGGTAGCAAGAAGGATTTCTGGTGTCGTTGCCGGGGAGGTCTTCGCTCAAGTCAAGACATACCAAGTACCCATCACAAACTCATCTCCCTCGCATTACATTATTTGCCATTTGCCTCTCGCTTTCCTCTCCCCCACTTCACCCTTGCCGTTCTATTCAGCCTCTCTTTTCCGTTCACCTCTCTTTTTTGCTTGCCTTTTGTGTGTTGTGTGTTGGATTGCTTGTCACGACGGCTCAAGATAATACCAAATTGTGCGACTTTTCCAATACCAACAATAATGATTTCCTTAGCTCTCCAATTGCTCCTCTTAATGATGCTGAATCTTGTGAAATAAATGTTGCTTTGTTGAATCTTGTTATGAAAGATCAATTCTCTGGCCTTCCTAGTGAAGATGTCGCTACTCATCTAAACAACTTTGTTGATTTGTGTGATATGCAAAATAAGAAAGATACGGATAATGATATTGTTAAATTGAAGTTATTTCCGCTTTCACTTAGAGATCGTGCTAAAACTTGGTTTTCATCTTTGCCTAAAATAGCATTGATTCATGGAATAAGTGCAAAGATGCTTTTATCTCTAAGTATTTTCCTCCCGCTAAGATCATCTCTCTTAGAAACGATATTATGAATTTTAAACAACTTGATCATGAGAATGTTGCCCAATCTTGGGAAAGAATGAAATTAATTATTCGCAATTGCCCTACTCGTGGTTTGAATTTATGGATGATCATACAAAATTTTTATGCCGGATTGAATTTTGCTTCTAGAAATCTTTTAGATTCGGCCACGGGAGGTACTTCTATGGAAATTACTTTAGGAGAAGCTACTAAACTCCTTGATAACATTATGGTTAATTATTCTCAATGGCACATCGAAAGATCTACTAGTAAAAAAGTTCATGCTATAGAAGAAATTAATGTTTTGAGTGGAAAGATGGATGAACTTTTGAAATTGTTTGCTACTAAGAGTGCTCTCATTGATCCTAATGATATGCCTTTGTCTAGTTTGATTGATAATAATAATGAATCTATGGATGTGAATTTTGTTGGTAGGAATAATTTTGGTAACAACGCGTATAGAGGAAACTTTTCTAGGCCGTTCCCTAGTAATTCCTCTAATAATTATGGTAATTCCTACAACAACTCTTATGGAAAGTTTAATAAGATACCCTCTGATTTTGAGAATAGTGTTAAAGAATTTATGATCTCTCAAAAGAATTTCAGTGATTTGCTTGAAGAAAAATTGCTTAAAGTTGATGAATTGGCTAGGAACGTTGATAGGCTTTCCCTTGATGTTGATTCTTTGAAACTTAGATCTATTCCACCTGAGCATGATATCACTGAGTCTCTCAAAGCCATGATAATTTCCATTGATGAGTGCAAAGAAAGAACCGCAGGATGCATGCTAAGAAAGATTGCTTTGTAAAAGCGTGTTCTTCTAGTTTCCATGAAAATAATGATGAAGATCTAAAATTTATTGATGTGTCCCCTATTAAATCTTTGTTTTGCAATATTAATCTTACTAATAATGGGACTGGAGATGAGTCAACTTTAGTTAAAAGGCGTCCTAGTGATTCGGAGTTTTTAGATCTTGATGCTAAATTTGGTAAAAGTGGGATTGGAGAGGTCAAAATTTTACATAGCATTGAACCCACTATTATGGATTTCAAGGAATTTAATTATGATAATTGTTCTTTAATAGATTGTATTTCCTTGTTGCAATCCGTGTTGAATTCCCCTCATGCTTATAGTCAAAATAAAGCTTTTACCAAACATATTGTTGATGCCTTGATGCAATCTTATGAGGAAAACCTTGAATTGGAAGTTTCTATACCAAGAAAACTTAATGATGAGTGGTAACCTACTATAAAAATTAAAATTAAAGATCATGAATGCTATGCTTTGTGTGATTTGGGTGCTAGTGTTTCCACGATTCCAAAAACTTTATGTGATGTGCTAGGTTTCCATGATTTGATGATTGCTCTTTAAACTTGCACCTTGCGGATTCCACCATTAAGAAATCTATGGGAAGGATCAATGATGTTCTTATTGTTGCAAATAGGAATTATGTGCCCATAGATTTTATCGTTCTTGATATAGATTGCAATCTTTCATGTCCCATTATTCTTGGTAGACCTTTTCTTAGAACGATTGGTGCAATTATTGAAATGAAGGAAAGGAATATTAGATTCCAGTTTCCATTAAGGAAAGGCATGGAACACTTCCCTAGAAATAAAGTTAAATTACCTTATGAATCTATATGCGAGCTACTTATGATTTGAATGCCAAAGATGGCAATACTTAGATCTATTCTCGCTTTTATGCCTAACTAGGGGCGTTAAACGATAGCGCTTGTTGGGAGGCAACCCAATTTATTTTAGTTCCTTACTTTTTGCTTCTATTTAGTAATAAATTTTTCATATAGCTTCTGTTTAGATGTGGCTTTATGTTTTAATTAGTGTTTGTGCCAAGTAGAACCTATAGGATCATCTTGGGTGATAGTTAATTTGATTCTGCTGAAAAACAGAAATTTTTGCACTCACGATAATAAATTTAATAAATAACAGAAACGTGCTTTTGCGTTGATTCTTTTTGCAGTACATCAATAGACAAATTTACATCAATAGAATTATGCTAGGTAGCATTCCACATCAAAAATTCTGTTTTTATCATTTACCTACTCGAGGACGAGCGGGAATTAAGCTTGGGGATGCTTGATACGTCACCAATGTATCTATAATTTTTTATTGTTCCATGCTATTATATTACCCGTTTTGGATGTTTATGGGCTTTACTCTACACTTTTATATCATTTTTGGGACTAACCTACTAACCGTAGGCCCAACACGAATTGCTATTTTTTTTGCCTATTTCAGTGTTTCGAAGAAAAGGAATATCAAATGGAGTCAAAACGGAATGAAACCTTCGGGAGCGATCTTTTCGGAACAAACACAATCCAGGAGACTTGGAGTGGACGTCAAGCAGCAAACGAGGCGACCACGAGGGTGCCCGGCGCGCCCCTCACCCTTGTGGGCCCCTCATGGCTTAACCGACATACTTATTCCTCCTATATATATCCACGTACCCTGAAAACATCCAGGAGCACCACGAAAAACTATTTCCACCGCTGCAACCTTCTGTATCCACGAGATCCCATCTTGGAGCCTTCGCCGGTGCTCCGCCGGAGGGGGAATCGACCACGGAGGGCCTCTACATCATCTCCAAGGCCTCTCTGATGAGTTGTGAGTAGTTTACCATAGACCTTCGGGTCCATAGTTATTAGCTAGATGGCTTCTTCTCTCTGTTTGAATCTCAATACAAAGTTCTCCTTGATCTTCTTGGAGATCTATTCGATGTAACTCTTTTTGCGGTGTGTTTGTCGAGATCCGATGAATTGTGGGTTTATGATCAAGTTTATCTATGAGAAATAATTGAATCTTCTCTGAATTCTTTTATGTATGATTGGTTATCTTTGCAAGTCTCTTCGAATTATCAGTTTGGTTTGGCCTACTATATTGATCTTTCTTGCAATGGGAGAAGTGCTTAGCTTTGGGTTCAATCTTGCAGTGTCCTTTCCCAGTGACAGTAGAGGCAACAAGGCACGTATTGTATTGTTTCCATCGAGGATAAAAAGATGGGGTTTATATCATATTGCATGAGTTTATCCCTCTACATCATGTCATCTTTATTAATGCATTACTCTGTTCTTCATGAACTTAATACTCTAGATGCAGGCAGGAGTCGGTCGATGTGTGGAGTAATAGTAGTAGATGCAGGCAGGAGTCGGTCTACTTGTCACGGACGTGATGCTTATATACATGATCATGCCTAGATATTCTCATAACTATGCACTTTTCTATCAATTGCTCGACAGTAATTTGTTCAACCACCGTAATACTTATGCTATCTTGAGAGAAGCCATTAGTGAAACCCCCCGTGTCTATATTTTATCATATAATTTTCCGATCTACTTTTATTTGCATCTTTTACTCCCCAATCTATATCATAAAAATACCAAAAATATTTATCTTATCTTATTATCTCTATTAGATCTCACTTTTGCAAGTTACCGTGAAGGGATTGACAACCCCTTTATCGCGTTGGTTGCGAGGTTCTTGTTTGTTTGTGTAGGTGCGTGGGACTTTTGAGGAGCCTCCTACTAGATTGATACCTTAGTTCAAAAACTGAGGGAAATACTTACGCTACTTTGCTGCATCACCCTTTCCTCTTCAAGGGAAAACCAACGCAGTGCTCAAGAGGTAGCAGATGACGGTGTTGGTGAAGTGATCCGCGCAGGGCTTCGCCTAAGCACTACGACAATATGACCGGAGGAGTAAATGGTGGAGGGGGGCACCGCACACGGCTAAGAGACAACTATTGTGCCTTGGGGGTGCCCCCTGCCCCCGTATATAAAGGAGGAGGGCGAGGCCGCCGGCCCTAGGGGTGTGCCAAGTGGGGGGAGTCCCACTAGGACGCCCAGTCCTAGTCGGCTCCCCCTTCCTTCCAACAGAGAGGGGAAAGGGGAAAGAGGTGGATAGGGAGAAGGAAAGGGGGGCCGCGCCCCTCCCCCTTCTCCATTTTGGACTCCCTTGGGGGGGGGCGTGCTACGTCTTGAGCTTGCGTTGGTTTTCCTTGAAGAGGAAAGGGTGATGCATCAATAGTAGCGTAAGTATTTCCCTCAGTTTTCGAGAACCAAGGTATCAATCCAGTAGGAGGCTCCTCAAAAGTCCCACGCACCTACACAAACAAACAAAGAACTCGCAACCAATGCAATAAAGTGGCTGTCAATCCCTTCACGGCCACTTGCGGAAGTGAGATCTGATAGAGATAGTATGATAAGATAAATATATTTTTGGTATTTTATAATATAGATTGGAAAAGTAAAGATGCAAATAAAAGTAGATTGAAAGCTTATATGATAAAAGATAGACCCGGGAGCCATAGGTTTCACTAGTGGCTTCTCTCAAGATAGCATAAAGTATTATGGTGGGTGAACAAATTACCGTCGAGCAATTGATAGAAAAGCGAATAATTATGAGATTATCTAGGCATGATCATGTATATAGGCATCACGTCTGTGACAAGTAGACCGACTCCTGCATGCACCTACTACTATTACTCCACACATCGACCGCTATCCAGCATGCATCTAGAGTATTAAGTTCATAAGAGCAGAGTAACACATTAAGAAATATGACATGATGTAGAGGGATAAACTCATGTAATATCATATAAACCCCATCTTTTTATTCTCGATGGCAACAATACAATACGTTCCTTGCAACCCCTATTGTCACTGGGTAAGGACACCGCAAGATTGAACCCAAAGCTAAGCACTTCTCCCATTGCAAGAAAGATCAATCTAGTAGGCCAAACCAAACTGATAATTTGAAGAGACTTGCAAAGATAACTCAATCATACATAAAAGAATTCAGAGGAGATTCAAATATTTCTCATAGATAAACTTGATCATAAACCCACAATTCATCGGATCTCGACAAACACACCGCAAAAAGAGTTACATCGAATAGATCTCCACAAGAGAGGGGGAGAACATGATATTGAGATCCAAAAAGAGAGAAGAAGCCATCTAGCTAATAACTATGGACCAGAAGGTCCGTGGTAAACTACTCACAACTCATCGGAGGGGCTATCGTGTTGATGTAGAAGCCCTCCATGGTCGATTCCCCCTCCGGCGGAGCGCCGACGAAGGCTTCAAGATGGGATCTCGCGGATACAGAAGGTTACGGCGGTGGAAATTGTTTTTCATTGGCTCCCTGGATGTTTTTAGGGTACGTGGGTATATATAGGAGGAAGAAGTAGGTTGGTGGCCGCCTGAGGGGCCCACGAGATAGGGGGCGCGCCCTGTAGGGATGGGCGCACCCTCCACCCTCATGGCCGCCTCGGCTGCTTCTTGGCTTGCACTCCAAGTCCTCTGGATCACGTTTGTTCCAAAAATCACGCTCCCAAAGGTTTCATTCTGTTTAGACTCCGTTTGATATTCCTTTTCTTCGAAATACTGAAATAGGCAAAAAACAGTAATACGGGCTAGGCCTCCAGTTAGTAGGTTAGTCCAAAAAATGATATAAATGTGTAAAATAAAGCCCATAAACATCCAAAAGGGGTAATATAATAGCATGGAACAATCAAAAATTATAGATACGTTGGAGACGTATCAAGCATCCCAAGCTTAATTCCTGCTCGTCCTCGAGTAGGTAAATGATAAAATAGAATTTTTGATGTGGAATTCTACCTAGCATAAATCTCAATGTAATTTTCTTTATTGTGGCATGAATGTTCAGATCCAAATGATTCAAAATAAAAGTTCATATTGACATAAGAAATAGTAATACTTCAAGCATACTAATCAAAGCAATCATGTCTTCTCAAAATAACATGGCTAAAGAAAGTTCATCCCTACAAAATCATATAGTTAGGCTATGCTTCATTTTCGTCACACAAAAATGCTCCCAAATTCTACACCCCGATGACAAGCCAAGCAATTGTTTTGTACTTAAATAATCTCAAACTTTTTCAACCTTCGCGCAATACATGAGCGTGAGCCATGGATATAGCACTATGGGTGGAAGAGAAGACAAAAAGGAGAAAGTCTCACATTGACGAGGATAATCAACGGGCTATGGAGATGCCCATCAATTGATGTCAACATGAGGAGTAGGGATTGCCATGCAACGGATGCACTAGAGCTATAAATGTATGCAAGCTCAACAAAAGAAAACTAGTGGGTGTGCATCCAACTTGCTTGCTCACGAAGACCTAGGGCATTTTGAGGAAGCTCATCGTAGGAATATACAAGCCAAGTTCTATAACGAAAAATTCCCACTAGTATATGAAAGTGACAACATATGAGACTCACTATATAAAAACATTGTGCTACTTTGAAGCACAAGTGTGGAAAAGAGATAGTAACATTGCCCCCTTTTTATTTATTTTATTTGTTTCTTTTTCCTTTTTTTGGGCCTTTCTTCTTTTTTTTCTTTTCCTCGGCCTTTTTTTTCTTTTTGGCCTTTCTTATTTTTTTCCTTTTGGGGGACAATGCTCCAATAATGATGATCATCACACTTTTATTAATTTAAAACACATGAATTACAACTCAAAACTAGAACAAGATATGACTCTATATGAATGCCTCCGGCGGTGTACCGGGATGGGCAATGAATCAAGAGTGACATGTATGAAAAATTATGCAAAGTGGCCTTGCCACAAATACGATGGCAATATGACAATAGTAATGCGTGTCATGATGATAAACGGAACGGTGGAAAGTTGCATGGCAATATATCTCGGAATGGCTATGGAAATGCCATAATAGGTAGGTATGGTGGCTGTTTTGAGGAAGATATAAGGAGGTTTATGTGTGATAGAGCATATCATATCACGGGGTTTGGATGCACCGGTGAAGTTTGCACCAACTCTCAAGGTGAGAAAGGGCAATGCACGGTACCGAAGAGGCTAGCAATGATGGAAAGGTAAAAGTGCGTATAATCCATGGACACAACATTAGTCAAAAGAACTCATATACTTATTGCAAAAATTTAGAAGTCATCAAAAACCAAGCACTATGCGCATGCTCCTAGGGGGATAGATTGGTAGGAAAAGACCATCGCTCGTCCCCGACCGCCACTCATAAGGATGCACAATCCAAGGACACTTCATGTTTCAAATTTGTTACACAACTTTAACCATACGTGCATGCTACGGGACTTGCTAACTACAACACAAGCATTCTTTAAATTCATAATCACCCAACTAGCATGACTTTAATATCACTACTTCCATATCTCAAAACAATTATCAAGTATCAAATTGATCATAGCATCCAATTCACTTCCTATGATAGTTTTTATTATAGCCAACTTGGATGCATACAATTCTAAGACCAATTTTGTAACCATAGCAAATACCATGCTGTTCTAAGAGACTCTCAAAATAATATAAGTGAAGCATTAGAGACTAGCAATTTCTACAAAATTAAGCCACCACCGTGCTCTAAAAGATATAAGTGAAGCACTAGAGCAAAAACCATCTAGCTCAAAAGATATAAGTGAAGCACATAGAGTATTCTAATAAATTCCAATAAAGTGGGCTTCTCCCAAAAGGTGTGTACAGCAAGGATGATTGTGGAAAATTAAAAAGAAAATACTAATATCATACACGACGCTCCAAGCAAAACACATATCATGTGGTGAATAAAAATATAGCTCCAAGTAAAGTTACCAATGAACGAAGACGAAATAGGGGATGCCTTTCGGGGGCATCCCCAAGCTTAGGCTTTTGGATATTCTTGAATATCTTGTGGTGTCATGGGAATCCCCAAGCTTAGGCTTTTTCCACTCCTTATTCCATAGTCCATCGAATCTTTACCCAAAACTTGAAAAACTTCACAACACAAAACTCAACAGGAAATCTCATAAGCTCCGTTAGTGAAAGAAAGCAAAACCACCACATAAGGTATTGTAATTAACTCATTTTCTTTATTTATATTGGTGTTAAACCTACTTTATTTCAAGTTCTCTATGGTTGATACCACTTAATACTAGCCATAGATGCATCAAAATAAGCAAACAACACACGAAAAGTAGAATCTGTCAAAAACAGAACAGTCTGTAGCAATCTGTAACTAACGCAAACTTCTGTAACTGTAAATATCCTACCAAAATAGGAAGTCCTGGTAAATTTGTCTATTGATCTACCGCAAAAATAATCAACGTCAAAGCATGTTTCCGTGATTTAAAAAAACTAATTTCGTGCGTGCAAAGTTTCCGTTTTTCAGCAGAATTAAATTAACTATCACCATAGGTTATCCTATAGGTTCTACTTGGCACAAACACTAATTAAAACATCAAAAACACATCTAAACAGAAGGTAGATGCAAAATTTATTAATAAACAGAAACAAAAACAAAAAACACAAATAAAATTGGGTTGCCTCCCAACTAGCGCTATCGTTTAACGCCCCTAGCTAGGCATAAAAGCGAAGATAGATCTAAGTAGTGCAATCTTTGGCACTCAATTCATAAGTAGCTCGCTTGATAGATTCATAAGGTAATTTAATCTTATTTATTGGAAAGTGATCCATGCCCTTTCTTAATGGAAATTGGAATCTAATATTCCCTTCCTTCATATCAATAATCGCACCAATCTTTCTAAGGAAAGGTCTACCAAGAATAATAGGGCAAGAAAGATTGCAATCTATATCAAAAACCATAAAATCTACGGGCACTATATTTCTATTTGCAACAATGAGAACATCATTGATCCTTACCATTGGCTTTTTAATGGTGGAATCCGCAAGGTGCAAATTTAAAGAGTAATCATCAAGATCATGGAAACCTAGAATATCACATAAAGTTTTTGGAATCGTGGAAACACTAGCACCCAAATCACACAAATCATAACACTCATGATATTTAGTTTTAATCTTTATAGTAGGTTCCCACTCATCATTAAGTTTTCTTGGTATATAAACTTCCAAATTAAGTTTTTCATCAAAAGATTGCATCAAGGCATCAACAATATGTTTGGTAAAAGCTTTATTTTGACTATAAGCATGAGGAGAATTCACAACGGATTGCAACAAGGAAATACAACCTTCTAAAGAACAATTATCATAATCAAATTCCTTGAAATCCAAGATAGTGGGTTCAATTCTATTTAAAGTCATGACCTCTCCAATCCCACTTTTACCAAATTTAGCATCAAGATCTAAAAACTCTGAATTGTTGGGAAGCCTTCTAACTAAAGTTGACTCATCTCCAATCCCATTATTATTAAGATTCATATTGCAAAACAAAGATATAATAGGAAACACATCAACAACTTTAAGATCTTCATCATTATTTTCACGGAAACTAGAAGAACATGCCTTTACAAAGCAATCTTTCTTAGCACGCAATCTAGCGGTTCTTTCTTTGCACTCATCAATGGAAATTCTCATGGCTTTGAGAGACTCATTGATATCATGCTTAGGAGGAGTAGATCTAAGTTTAAGAGAATCAACACCAAGCGAAAGTCTATCAACGTTCATAGCCAAATCATCAACTTTGAGCAATTTTCCTTCAAGCAAGGCATTAAAATTCTTTTGAGAGATCATAAATTCTTTCACACTATTCTCAAAATCAGAGGGCAACTTATTAAAATTACCATAAGAATTATTGTAGGAATTTCCATAATTATTAGAGGAATTACTAGGGAACGGTCTAGGATTAAAGTTTCCTCTATAAGCATTGTTTCCAAAACTATTCCTACCAACAAAATTCACATCCATAGATTCATTATTATTCTCAATCAAAGTAGACAAAGGCATAGCATTGGGATCAAGAGGAGCATTCTTAGTAGAAAACAATTTCATAAGTTCATCCATCTTTCCACTCAAAACATTAATTTCTTCTATAGCATGCACTTTTTTACTAGTAGATCTTTCGGTGTGCCATTGAGAATAATTAGCCATAATATTATCAAGAAGTTTTGTAGCATCTCATAAAGTGATTTCCATAAACGTGCCTCCTGCGGCCGAATCTAAAAGATTTCTAGAAGCAAAGTTCAATCTGGCATAAAAAATTTGTATGATCATCCATAAATTCAAACCATGAGTAGGGCAATTGCGAATCATCAATTTCATTCTTTCCCAAGATTGGGCAACATGCTCATTATCAAGTTTTTTAAAATTCATAATATCGTTCCTAAGAGTGATAATCTTAGCGGGAGGAAAATATTTAGAGATAAAAACATCTTTGCACTTGTTCCAAGAATCAATACTATTTTTAGGCAAAGATGAAAACCAAACTTTAGCACGATCTCTAAGGGAAAACAGAAATAACTTCAATTTAACAATATCATTGTCCGTATCTTTCTTCTTTTGCATATCACACAAATCAACAAAGTTGTTTAGATGGGTAGCGGCATCTTCACTAGGAAGGCCGGCGAATTGATCTTTCATAACAAGATTCAGCAAAGCAGTATTGATTTCACAAGACTCAACATCATTAAGAGGAGCAACCGAAGTACTAAGGAAATCATTATTATTGGTATTGGAGAAATCACACAATTTGGTATTATCTTCCGCCATGGCGACAAGTAATCCAACACATAAGCAAACAGAAAAAGGCAAGCGAAAAAGAGAGAGGAGATTGGTAAAGAGAGGGCGAATAAAACGGCAAGGGTGAAGTGGGGAAGAGGAAAACGAGAGGCAAATGACAAATAATGTAAATGCGAGGGAGATGAGTTTGTGATGAGTACTTGGTATGTCTTGACTTGAGCGAAGACCTCCCCGGCAACGGCGCCAGAAATCCTTCTTGCTACGTCTTGAGCTTGCGTTGGTTTTCCTTGAAGAGGAAAGGGTGATGCAGCAATAGTAGCATAAGTATTTCCCTCAGTTTTTGAGAACCAAGGTATCAATCCAGTAGGCGGTCCTCAAAAGTCCCACGCACCTACACAAACAAACAAAGAACTCGCAACCAACGCAATAAAGGGTTGTCAATCCCTTCACGACCACTTGCGTAAGTGAGATCTGATAGAGATAGTATGATAAGATAAATATATTTTTGGTATTTTATAATATAGATTGGAAAAGTAAAGATGCAAATAAAAGTAGATTAAAAGCTTATATGATAAATGATAGACCCGGGGCCATAGGTTTCACTCGTGGCTTCTCTCATTCATAACTTCATCCATCTTTTCACTCAAAACATTAATTTCTTCTATAGCATGCACTTTTTTACTAGTAGATCTTTCAGTGTGCCATTGAGAATAATTAGCCATAATATTATCAAGAAGTTTTGTAGCATCTCCTAAAGTGATTTCCATAAATGTGTCTCCCGCGGCCGAATCTAAAAAATTTCTAGAAGCAAAGTTCAATCTGGCATAAAAAAATTGTATGATCATCCATAAATTCGAACCATGAGTAGGGCAATTGTGAATCATCAATTTCATTCTTTCCCAAGATTGGCAACATGCTCATGATCAAGTTGTTTAAAATTCATAACATCGTTCCTAAGAGTGATAATCTTAGCGGGAGGAAAATATTTAGAGATAAAAGCATCTTTGCACTTGTTCCAAGAATCAATATTATTTTAATGCAAAGATGAAAACCAAACTTTAGCACGATCTCTAAGGGAAAACAGAAATAACTTCAATTTAACAATATCATTGTCCGTATCTTTCTTCTTTTGCATATCACACAAATCAACAAAGTTGTTTAGATGGGTAGCGACATCTTCACTAGGAAGGCCGACGAATTGATCTTTCATAACAAGATTCAGCAAAGCAATATTGATTTCACAAGACTCAACATCATTAAGAGGAGCAATCGGAGTACTAAGGAAATCATTATTATTGGTATTGGAGAAATCACACATTTTAGTATTATCTGGCGCCATGGCGACAAGTAATCCAACACACAAGCAAACAGAAAAAGGCAAGTGAAAAAGAGAGAGGAGATTGGTAAAGAGAGGGCGAATAAAACGGCAAGGGTGAAGTGGGGAAGAGGAAAATGAGAGGCAAATGGCAAATAATGTAAATGCAAGGGAGATGAGTTTGTGATGGGTATTTGGTATGTCTTGACTTGAGCGAAGACCTCCCCGGCAACGGTGCCAGAAATCCTTCTTGCTACGTCTTGAGCTTGCGTTGGTTTTCCTTGAAGAGGAAAGGGTGATGCAGCAATAGTAGCGTAAGTATTTACCTCAGTTTTTGAGAACCAAGGTATCAATCCAGTAGGAGGCTCCTCAAAAGTCCCATGCACCTACACAAATAAACAAAGAACTCGCAACCAACGCAATAAAGGGGTTGTCAATCCCTTCATGACCACTTGTGAAAGTGAGATCTGATAGAGATAGTATGATAAGATAAATATATTTTTGGTATTTTATAGAATATAGATTGGAAAAGTAAAGATGCAAATAAAAGTAGATTGAAAGCTTATATGATAAAAGATAGACCCGGGGGCCATAGGTTTCACTACTGGCTTCTCTCAAGATAGCATAAGTATTACAGTGGGTGAACAAATTACTGTCGAGCAATTGATAGAAAAGCGAATAATTATGAGATTATATAGGCATGATCATGTATATAGGCATCACGTCCGCGACAAGTAGACCGACTCCTGCCTGCATCTACTACTATTACTCCACACATCGACCGCTATCCAGCATGCATCTAGAGTATTAAGTTCATAAGAACAGAGTAACGCATTAAGAAAGATGACATGATGTAGAGGGATAAACTCATGCAATATGATATAAACCGAACTTTTAATCCTTGATGGCAACAATACAATACGTGCCTTGCAACCCCTATTGTCACTGGGTAAGGACACCGCAAGATTGAACCCAAAGCTAAGCACTTCTCCCATTGCAAGAAAGATCAATCTAGTAAGCCAAACCAAACTGATAATTCGAAGAGACTTTCAAAGGTAACTCAATAATACATAAAAGAATTCAGAGGAGATTCAAATATTTCTCATAGATAAACTTGCTCATAAACCCACAATTCATCGGATCTCGACAAACACACCGCAAAAAGAGTTACATCGAATAGATCTCCACAAGAGAGGGGGAGAACATGGTATTGAGATCCAAAAAGAGAGAAGAAGCCATCTAGCTAATTACTATGGACCCGAAGGTCTGTGGTAAACTACTCACAACTCATCGGAGGGGCTATGGTGTTGATGTAGAAGCCCTCCGTGGTCGATTCCCCCTCCGGCGGAGCGCCGGCGAAGGCTCCAAGATGGGATCTCGCGGATACAGAAGGTTACGGCGGTGGAAATTGTTCTTCGTTGGCTCCCTCGATGTTTTCAGGGTACGTGGGTATATATAGGAGGAAGAAGTAGGTCGGTGGCCGCCCGAGGGGCCCATGAGATAGGGGGGCGCATGATAACCCACAAGTGTAGGGGATCACAACAGCTTTCGAGGGTAAAGTATTCAACCCAAATTTATTGATTCGACACAAGGGGAGCCAAAGAATATTCTTGAGTATTAGCAGTTGAGTTGTCAATTCAACCACACCTGGATAACTTAGTGTCTGCAGCAAAGTATTTAGTAGCAAAGTAGTATGATAATAAAGGTAACGGTAGCAAAAGTAATGTTTTTGGGTTTTGTAGTGATTGTAACAAAGCAACGGAAAAGTAAATAAGCAAAACACAAGATGTGTAAAGCTCATAAGCATTGGATTAGTGATGGATAATTATGTCGGATGAGATTCCTCATGTAATAGCCATAACATAGGGTCACACAGAACTAGCTCCAGTTCATTAATGTAATGTAGGCATGTATTCCGTAAATAGTCATACATGCTTATGGAAAAGAACTTGCATGACATCTTTTGTCCTACCCTCCCGTGGCAGCGGGGTCCTAACAGAAACTAAGGGATATTAATGCCTCCTTTTAATAGAGAACCGGAACAAAGCATTAGCACATAGTGAATACATGAACTCCTCAAACTACGGTCATCACCGAGAAGCATCCCGATTATTGTCACTTCGGGGTTGTCGGATCATAACACATAATAGGTGACTATAGACTTGCAAGATAGGATCAAGAACACACATATATTCATGAAAACATAATAGGTTCAGATCTGAAATCATGGCACTCGGGCCCTAGTGACAAGCATTAAGCATAGCAAAGTCATAGCAACATCAATCTCAGAACATAGTGGATACTAGGGATCAAACCCTAACAAAACTAACCTGATTACATGGTAAATCTCATCCAACCCATTACTGTCCAGCAAGCCTACGATGAAATTACTCACGCACGGCGGTGAGCATCATGAAATTGGTGATGGAGGATGGTTGATGATGATGACGGCGAGGAATCCCCCTCTCCGGAGCCCCGAACGGACTCCAGATCAGCCCTCCCGAGAGAGATTAGGGCTTGGCGGCAGCTCCGTATCGTAAAACGTGATGAAACTTTCTCTCTGATTTTTTTCTCCGTGAGACGGAATATATGGAGTTGGAGTTGAGGTCGGCGGAGCCTCGGGGGCCCATGAGACAGGGGGCACACCCAGGGGGGAGGGCCCACCCCCCACCCTCGTGGACAGGGTGTGGGCCCCCTGGTTTTAATTCTTTAGCCAGTATTTTTTATATTTTCCAAAAGGTGCCTCCGTGGATTTTCAGGACATTCTGAGAACTTTTTCTTTCTACACATAAAACAACATCATGGCAGTTCTGCTGAAAACAACGTCAGTCCGGGTTAGTTTCATTCAAATCATGTAAGTTAGAGTCCAAAACAAGGGCAAAAGTGTTTGGAAAAGTAGATACGTTGGAGACGTATCAACTCCCCCAAGCTTAAACCTTTGCTTGTCTTTAAGCAATTCAGTTGATAAACTGAAAGTGATAAAGAAAAACTTTTACAAACTCTGTTTGCTCTTGTTGTTGTAAACATGCAAAGCCATCATTCAGGTTTCAGCAAATATTATGAACTAACCATACTCACAATAACACTTAGGTCTCATAATTACTCATATCAATAGCATAATCAGCTAGCGAGCCATAATAATAAAACTCGGATGACAACACTTTCTCAAAACAATCATAACATGATATAAGAAAAATGGTATCTCGCTAGCCCTTTCTGAGACTGCAAAACATAAATGCAGAGCACCTTTAAAGATCATGGACTGACTAAACATTGTAATTCATGGTAAAAGAGATCCAGTCAAGTCATACCCAATATAAACTAATAATAATGAATGCAAATGACAGTGTGCTCTCCAACGGGTGCTTTTTAATAAGAAGGGTGATGACTCAACATAAAAGTAAATAGATAGGCCCTTCGCAGAGGGAAGCAGGGATTTGTAGAGGTGCCAGAGCTCGATTTTAAAATAGAGATTGAATAACATTTTGAGCGGCATACTTTTGCTGTCAATGCAACAACTATGAGATGGCTGTATCTTCCATACTACATGCATTATAGGCAGTTCCCAAACAGAATGGTAAAGGTTTATACTCCCCCAATCACCAACAAGCATCAATCCATGGCTTGCTCGAAAAACAAGTGCCTCCAACTAACAACAGCCCTGGGGGGGTTTTATTTAATTATTTTGATTTGCTTTGATCTTTTTGGATCATGGGAATGGGCATCCCGGTTACCGGCCCTTTCTCGTGAATGAGAAGCGGAAGCGTTCAAGTGAACGGGGTTGATGGAGTCGTACTCGTCGTGATCCAAATCACCGATGATCCTAGCGCCGAACGGACGGCACCTCCGCGTTAAACACACATACGGTTGGGAGAGACATCTCCTCCTTCTTGATCCAGCAAGGGAAGGAGAGATTGATGGAAATCCAGCAGCACGGCGGCGTGGTGATGGAAGTAGCGGGATCCCGGCAGGGCTTCGCCAAGCGCAAGCGGGGAGGAAGAGGTGTCACGGGAGGGAGGGAGGCGCCAGGGACTCAGGTGCGGCTTCCCTCCCTCCCCTCCACTATATATAGGGGCCTAGGGGGGTGCCGGCCCCTTGTAGATCCCATCTACGAAGGGGGCGGCTGCCCTAGGGGTGGCTTGGCCTCCAAGCCAAGTGGAGGCGCCCCCACCCCTTAGGGTTTCCAACCCTAGGCGCATGGGAGGCCCAAGGGGGGTGCACCAGCCCACCCGGGGCTGGTTTCCACGCCCCTTCAGCCCATGGGGCCCTCCAGGATAGGTGGCCCGACCTGGTGGACCCCCGGGATCCTTCCGGTGGTACCGGTACAATACCGATGACCCCCGAAACTTTCCCGGTGGCCGAAACTGGACTTCCAATATATAAATCTTTACCTCCGGACCATTCCAGAACTCCTAGTGACATCCGGGATCTCATCCGGGACTCCGAACAACTTTTGGGTTACCGCATATTAATATCTCTACAACCCTAGCGTCATCGAACCTTAAGTGTGTAGACCCTACGGGTTCGGGAACCATGCAGACATGACCGAGACAACTCTCCGGTCAATAACCAACAGTGGGATCTGGATACCCATGTCGGCTCCCACATGTTCCACGATGATCTCATCGGATGAACCACGATGTCAAGGATTCAATCAATCCCGTATTCAATTCACTTTGTCTACCGGTATAGTACTTGCCCGAGATTCGATCGTCGGTATCCCGATACCTTATTCAATCTCGTTACTGGCAAGTCTCTTTACTCGTTCCGTAACACATCATCCCGTGATCAACTCCTTGGTCACATTGTGCACATTATGATGATGTCCTACCGAGTGGGCCCAGAGATACCTCTCCGTCACACGGAGTGACAAATCCCAGTCTTGATTCGTGCCAACCCAACAGACACTTTCGGAGATACCCGTAGTGCACCTTTATAGCCACCCAGTTACGTTGTGACGTTTGGTACACCCAAAGCATTCCTACGGTATCCTGGAGTTGCACAATCTCATGGTCTAAGGAAATGATACTTGACATTAGAAAAGCTTTAGCATACGAACTACACGATCTTTGTGCTAGGCTTAGGATTGGGTCTTGTCCATCACATCATTCTCCTAATGATGTGATCCCGTTATCAACGACATCCAATGTCCATGGTCAGGAAACCGTAACCATCTATTGATCAACGAGCTAGTCAACTAGAGGCTTACTAGGGACATGGTGTTGTCTATGTATCCACACATGTATCTAAGTTTCCTATCAATACAATTATAGCATGGATACTAAATGATTATCATGAACAAGGAAATATAATAATAATAACTAATTTGTTATTGCCTCTAGGGCATATTTCCAATAGTCTCCCACTTGCACTAGAGTCAATAATCTAGTTCACATCGCCATGTAATTAACACTCACAGGTCACATCGCCATGTGACCAACATCCAAAGAGTTTACTAGAATCAATAATCTAGTTCACATCACTATGTGATTAACACTCAATGAGTTTTGGGTTTGATCATGTTATGCTTGTGAGAGAGGTTGTAGTCAACTGGTCTGCAATATTCAGATCCCTATGTAATTCGCAAAACTTTATGTCATATCATAGATGCTGCTACCACGTTTCATTTGGAGCTATTCCAAATTGTTGCTCCATTATACGTATCCGGTATCTCTACTCAGAGCTATCTGGATAGGTGTTAAGCTTGCATCGACACAACTCTTTACGTCGAACTCTTTATCACCTCCATAACCGAGAAACATATCCTTATTCCTCTAAGGATAATTTTGACCGCTATCTGGTGATCCACTCCTTGATCACCTTTGTACCCTCTTGCCAGACATGTGGCAATGCACATATCAGGTGCGGTACACAGCATAGCATACTATGGAGTTGTTGGCGTTCTGGGAACGGGGGTACCCAGACTTGCCTGCCTGCGGCCTGCGACGTGGCACAAGGAGTGGCCCAGTACGGCGCATCTTCATCAACACATGCTCAAGACCCTCGCGAGGGGCCAAGCCTCGCGGGGCGGACGACAGGAGGCTTCCTCAGGCACGGCCTCGTCAGGCTGGCTCGTGAGGAGGCGAAGAGATCAAGGCGGGGTACCTCACGAGGTGCTCGTGATGCAAGCCATGACGACCAAGGCCAGGCGGGCGCCAGGCGGGCGCCGACCTGTGCAGAGTCCTTGTTTTCTCTTTGGTGCAAAGGGGGCAAGCGCAGGCGAGGGTATCAAGCAAAGGCAACCATTTTGGTGCAACAAGACCAAGACCAGCAGGACGGCAGGACAAAGGTCATCTTGGAGCCCAAGCAGGCGTCATCGTTAGGGCCTTTGGCAGGCGAGGACCAACTTTAGTCAGGATAAGTGTACTAGATGTTCCCCTTCAAAATGGCCAATTGTTGGCGCCCTTCCCGCTCAATATTTGGGAAGAGGCCCAGGGCCTCCACCTATAATAGGACTAGCCACCCCCAGGGTAGAGGCATCTGATCGAGAGACAGCTGATCTGGTCTGGAGATCAACCTGAGAGAAGAGCCTTAGCCAACACCACCATAAGAACTCCTCCCCTCGCGAGGCAGTTCTTCCTTGTATTGTTCATCATCAGCCCCAGAGGCAATCCACCACACCACACACTGGAGTAGGGTATTACACCACAATGGTGGCCTGAACCAGTATAAACCTCGTGTCCCTTGTGTTGTTCTTCGTGTAGTTTAGATCCTGGCGAGGCGGTGAGACATGGGTAGGCTGGATGTGTGATCTCCGTGCGCACCACAGTGTTCGAACCTTGAGGATCTGCCGGAACCCGAAATCCGACATTTGGTGCGCTAGGTAGGGGTGCGCCGGAGCTTTCCCTTCCACCAACCCTTACTCCATCAACACCGCGGTTCACCCTCATGATGGGCCACGCGCCGCCCGCCCCGGCCGCCGGCGCCAGCATGGGGGCCGGGGGGCTCCGAGCCTTGGCCCCCGCCTTGCGGTAGGTGCAATGCCCGAACAAGTTCAAGCCGAAGATGCCACCGCGCTACAACGGCGCGGCCGATCCATTGGCTTTCCCGCTGGCATACGAGGAGGCCGTCCTCGAGGCCGGGGGCGACGACAGGGTCATGGCCAACTTGTTTTCCATGGCCCTCTCTGATGTCCCGTGCATGTGGCTGCTCCACCTGCCGGCGGCTTCCGTGGCCTCCTGGGGGCTGCGCGGCCTCTTCCTCGCCCAGTACGCTACACCAGCGCAACTAGTCGTCGCAGCTCTCCTAGGAGACTCGCCGGCGCCACCTTTAGGCCACCACATCAAGTCATTCGTCCGCCATATCGGCGCCGCTTCCGTGCCGTGCGGGGCGCCTCCGGGTTCGGCGGCACCTAAAGCCGATCTGGCCTTCAGCTCGGATGATCACCCCTCCAACTCGGCCTTCTCGGGCGCGCTCCCAATGCTATGCACCCCCACCATCTGCAATGTGGCGGTCACAAAGACCCTCATCGACGGCGGTGCTAGCCTCAGCATGCTCTCAGTGGAGGCCTTCGGCCTTCTCCACGTACCGTCGGAGCGGCTGCAGCCCAGCAGGCCCTTCTCAGGCGTCGGAGGCAGCTTCAATGGCTCCCTGGGGTAGATCCGCCTTCCGGTGACCTTCGGCACCTACGACAACTTCCGCACGGAGCTAATCGACTTTGATGTTGCACCCATCGGCCTCCATACAACGCCATCCTTGGCTACCCAGCACTGGCCAGGTTCATGGACGCAACTCACCAAGCATACAACCTCATGAAGATGCCCGGGAGTAGCGGCGTCCTCACCGTGTCTGGAGACACCGGGGATGCATTGCAAGCACTCAAGCTTGCTTTCAAGGCCGCGGCGGTGGCGCAGCCCGCCGACTCAGACGCCCCTGAACCCAAGGGGGCTGCACCGGCCAAGAAGAAGCAACTATTCACTCAGGACAAGGCGGAAACCAAGCAGGTACTGGTCGACGAGGACGGATCTACCAGTGCCACCTTCACCATAGGCGCTAACCTCGAGCCCGAACAGGAGGAAGCCTTGGTAAAATTCTTGTGCGTGAACAAGAAGGTATTCACGTGGGAACCTGGTCAGCTAGCAGGGGTCCCGAGGGCCGTAATCGAGCATCACCTCAATGTGTGCCCCAACGTGCGCCCAGTGAAGCAGAAGGCGAGGCGGCAGTCCACTGAGAAGCAAGCTTTCATCATCCAAGAGACCCGCAAGTTGGAGGCAGCGGGGGTCATTCGTGAGGTCCGCTACCCAGATTGGCTGGCTAACCCTGTTGTCGTGCCGAAGAAGGGGGGAAAGGAACGCATGTGTGTCGACTTCACCAACCTCAACAAGGCCTGCCCGCAGGATCCATTCCCGCTCCCTCGCATCGACTAGATCGTCGACTCCAGCGACCTGTTGTGTTTCCTGGATGCCTTCTCCGGCTACCACTAGATCAAGATGGCAGTAGAAGATGTGGAAAAGGCGGCCTTCCTGACCCCGTGCGAAGTGTACTGCTATACGTGCATGCCGTTCGGGTTGCGCAATGCCGATGCGACCTTTCAGCGGCTGATGCACATCGCCTTGGGTCGACAGCTCGGGAGGAATGCTGAGGCTTATGTTGATGACATTGTGGTGAAGTCTCGGGAGGCAAAAACACTGATATAGGACTTAGAGGAAACCTTCGCGAGCCTTAACGAAGTGGACCTGCGGCTCAACCCGGAGAAGTGTGTGTTTGGAGTCCTCTCGGGCAAGCTCCTGGGTTTCCTAGTATCCCACCGGGGCATCGAGGCCAACCCAGAAAAGGTAAAAGCAGTCGAGGACATGAGCCCACCGAAGACCCTCAGGGAGATGCAGAAGCTCACCGGGCGCGTGACCGTACTAGGGAGTTTCATTTCCAAGCTGGGGGAACGAGCGCTGCCCTTCTTCAAGCTGATGAAGAAGAAGGGCCCCTTTGAATGGACTGAAGAGGCCGACAAGGCGTTCCAGGATCTCAAGAAGTACTTGACCAGCCCCCCGGTGATGGTGGCTCCGCGCCCTCAGGAGCCCCTGGTGCTCTACCTTGCGGCCACCCCCTACTCTGCCAGCGCAGCCCTGGTGGCTGTTAGGGAGGAGCGTAGGACCAAGGCCGCAACAACCGTCCGGGTTAAAGCAAAGCGGGGCCAAGAGGGCCTCATAGAGACCGCAGCTGCAGCCGAGAAGGACCAGCCACAGAAGGGAAGCACAACCGGAACAGAGGAGGCCCCTCCTCCAGGAGACCAGTCGCTGGGGGCTCCGTTGTCTCAGGAGGCGCTCCGGCCTCCAGAGGACACTGGCGGCACCAGCACTCCCAGCCTAGTCGAGAACCCTGTGTACTTCGTCAGCACGGTGTTACGGGACGCAAGGGCGCGGTACCCCATGTCTCAGAAACTCCTCCTCATGCTATTGGTGGCCTCGCGCAAGCTGCAGCACTATTTCCAAGGCCATCCCATCAAGGTCGTCTCAGCATACCCCTTGGAAAGGATGCTCAGGAGCCCCAACCCAGCTGGAAGAGTCGCTGAGTGGAACATTAAACTGCAGGCGTTTCAGATAGAATTCAGCACAACCAGAGTCATCAAGGGGGCCGCGCTTGCGGACTTCATGGCGGAATGGGCAGAGGCGCCAGGCCTCGAGGCCGGTGAGGATCGATCGCTCTCCCCAGGGAGCGAGGCACCGGACGGATGGGTCATGTACTTCGACGGGGCATTCTCCCGACACGGCGAGGGGGCTGGTGCGGTACTCGTATCCCCCACTCAAGACAAGCTTTACTACGTCGTGCAACTCTGTTTTCAGCACGGGGAAAAGTCTCCAACAACATAGAAGAATACGAAGGCCTGATAGCAGGCCTGAAGGCTGCAGTCGCCCTGGGGGTGAAGCGCCTCACCATCAAGGGCGATTCGCAGCTCCTCGTCAACTTCTCCAACAAAGTATATGAACCAAAGGACGAGCACATGGAAGCCTACCTTGCGGAGGTCCGCAGGATGGAGAAGCAGTTTTGGGGGCTAGAGCAGCAGCATGTGCCTCGCGGCACCAATCAAGAGGCTGATGACATCATGATACATCTCCAACGCATCTATAATTTTTGATTGCTCCATGCTACTTTTATTTACTGTTTTAGGCAATATTGGGCTTTATTATCCACTTTTATATTATTTTTGGGACTAACCTATTAACCTGAGGCCCAGCCCAGATTTGCTGTTTTATGCCTATTTCAGTGTTTCGAGGAAAAGGAATATCAGACGGAGTCAAAACAGAACGAAATTAACTGGAGAAGTTAATTTTGGAAGGAAACCAACCTGATGGGCTTGGAGTGCATGCCAGGGGAGTCCTGGGCTGCCCACGAGGGTGGAGTGCGCGCCCCCTGGGCGCGCCCCCCTACCTCGTGAGCAACCCGGAGGTCCACCGACGTACCCCCTGCACCCATATATACCTACGTACCCTAAAACTTCTAGAACAGAAGATAGATCGGGAGTTCCGCCGCCGCAAGCCTCTGTAGCCACCAAAAACCAACCGGGACCCCGTTCCGGCACCCTGCCGGAGGGGGATCCCATCACCGGAGGCCATCTTCATCATCCCAGCACTATCAATGACGAGGAGGGAGTAGTTCACCCTCGGGGCTGAGGGTATGTACCAGTAGCTATGTGTTTTGATCTCTCTCCCTCGTGTTCTCTCTCGTGTTCCCTCTATGGCACGATCTTGATGTATCCCGAGCTTTGCTATTGTAGTTGGATCTTATGATGTTTCTCCCCCTCTACTCTCTTGTGATGAATTGAGTTTCCCCTTTGAAGTTATCTTATCGGATTGAGTCTTTTATGAACACTTGATGTATGTCTTGCCGTGATTATCTGTGGTGACAATGGGATATCATGTGCCACTTGATGTATGTTTTGGTGATCAACTTGCGGGTTTCGTGACACTTGGGAACCTATGCATAGGGGTTGGCACACGTTCTTGACTCTCCGGTAGTAGCTTTGGGGCACTCTTTGAAGTACTTTTATGTTGGTTGGATGAATCTGAGATTGTGTGATGCATATCATATAATCATGCCCACGGATACTTGAGGTGACAATGGAGTATCTAGGTGACATTAGGGTTTTGGTTGATTTGTATCTTAAGGTGTTATTCTAGTACGAACTCTTTTATAGATCGATCCGAAAGAATAACTTTGTGGTGGTTTCGTACCCGACCATAATATCTACGTTTGTTCTCCGCTATTAGTGGCTTTGGAGTGACTCTTTGTTGCATGTTGAGGGCTTGTCATATGTTCTATCTATGTTATTATTGTTGAGAGAACTTGCACTAGTGAAAGTATGAACCCTAGGCCTTGTTTCCTACCGTTGCAATACCGTTTACGCTCACTTTTACCGCTCGCTACTTTGCTGTTTTTATTATTTCAGATTACAAAAACCTATATCTACTATCTATGTTGCACTTGTATCTTCATCTCTTCACCGAACTAGTGCACCTATACAATTTGCCATTGTATTGGGTGTATTGGGGACAGAAGAGACTCTTTGTTATTTGGTTGCAGGGTTGCTTGAGAGAGACCATCTTCATCCTACGCCTCCTACGGATTGATAAACCTTAGGTCATCCACTTGAGGGAAATTTGCTACTGTCCTACAAACCTATGCACTTGCAGGCCCAACAACGTCTACAAGAAGAAGGTTGTGTAGTAGACATCAAGCTCTTTTCTGGCGCCGTTGCCGGGGAGGTTAGTGCTTGAAGGTATATCTTTAAATCTTGCAATCGAATCTTTTTGTTTCTTGTTTTAGCACTAGTTTATTTTATAAAAGAAAACTACAAAAAAAATTGAGTTAAGTTTGTCTCATACGCTTCACCTTTTTAATATCTTTCGTGAGTATGATGGAAAGGATAATTGTGCTCAAGTGCTAGAAGAAGAAATCTCTAAAATGTTTGGCACTAAATCTTTGTATGATGAGCATGATTGCAATGTTGTTAGTATGAATTCCTTGAATATCCATGATGCTAATGATATGCAAAGCCACAAGCTTGGGGAAGCTATGTTTGATGAATATGATATATTTTGTCCCCCAAGATTTGATGAGCAAATTTACTATGATGAAAGCATGCCTCCTATTTATGATGATTATTGTGACGATACGTATGCTATAAAGAAGAAGTTTGCTTATGTGGAGAGTAGAAAATTTTCTATGCTTGTAGATCATGAAAAGAATGCTTTAGGTGCTGGTTATATTGTTGAATTCATTCATGATGCTACTGAAAATTATTATGAGAGAGGAACATATGCTTGTAGGAATTGCAATAATATCAAGTTTCCTCTGTATGTGCTTAAAATCTTGAAGTTATGCTTGTTGTGCCATCCTATGCTAGTTGATTATTATTCCCATAAGTTGTTTGCTCACAAAATCCCTATGCATAGGAAGTGGGTTAGACTTAAATGTGCTAATCATATGCTTCATGACGCTCCCGTTATGTTTCAATTCTTATCTTTTATGTGAGCATCATTGTCATCATCATGCCTAGCTAGAAAGGCATTAAAGAAAAGCGCTTGTTGGGAGACAACCCAATATTTATCCTTACTGTTTTTGTGTGTCCACATGATTATGCTACATGTTCTATAGCTTTTGTTTCAATAAAGTGCCAAGTAGAACCTTCGGGAAAACTTGGGTGAAGTCTATGTGATCTTGCTGTGAAAAACAGAAACTTTAGCGCTCACGAGATTAGCTGCCATTTTTACTGGAGAGTGCTTTTAGGTTGATTCTTTTTGCAGATGATTAGTAGACAAATTTATCAGGTCCATCAATTTATTTCATAATTTTTGGGGTTCCAGAAGTATACGTTTTATACAGATTACTACAGACTGTTCTGTTTTTGATAGATTCTGTTTTCTATGTGTTGTTTGCTTATTTTGATGCATCTATGGCTAGTATTAAGTGGTATGAACCATAGAGATGTTAGAATACAGTAGATATTACACCAATATGAATTTAGAATGAGTTCATTACAGTACCTAAGTGGTGGTTTTATTTTCTTATACTAACCTATCTCACGAGTTCTTGTTGAGTTTGTTGTGATTGAAGCTTTTGATAAAAAGAGAAACCATGATATAAGAGGAATTAAGGAGACACAAAAGTTCAAGCTTGGGGATGCCCCGGTAGGCATCCCACCTTTCTTCTTCAACAACTATCGGTTAGTATCAGTTGAGCCTAAGTTTTTGCTTCTTCACATGAGTTGTGCTATCCTTGCATTCTAGTTTTCTTTAGCTTTGCTTGCTGTTTGAATGAAGTATCAAGATATGAAATTCTTTAATGACAGAGAGCCCTACATGATTTGGAATTTGTTAGAATACTCTATGTGCTTCACTTATATCTTTTGAGCTTGATAGTTTTTGCTCATAGTGCTTCACTTATATCTTTTGAGCATGATAATTTTTGCTCTAGTGCTTCACTTAGATCTTTTAGAGCACGGTGGTGGATTTGTTTTAAAGAAACTATTGATCTCTCATGCTTCACTTAGATTATTTCGAGAGTCGTTAATAGCATGGTAATTTTCTTAATGTTAATATACTTGGTATTCAAGATATGTGAAACTTTCTTATGAGTGTGTTGAATACTAAGATAAGTTTGATGCTTGATAATTGTTTTGAGATATGGAGGTGATAATATCAAAGTCATGCTAGTTGGGTGATTGTGAATTTGAGAAATGCATGTGTTGAAGTTTGTAAGTCCCATAGCATGCACGTATGGTTAAAGTTGTGTAACAAATTTGAAACATGAAGTGTACATGGCTTGTGCATCCTTATGAGTGGCGGTCGGGGACGAGCGGTGGTCTTTTCCTAATAATCTATCCCCCTAGGAGCATGCGCATAGTACTTGAATTTTTGATGACTTCTAAATTTTTGCAATAAGTATATGAGTTCTTTTGACTAATGTTCAGTCCATGGATTATATGCACTCTCACCTTTCCACCTTTGCTAGCCTCTTCGGTACCGTGCATTGCCCTTTCTCACCTTGAGAGTTGGTGCAAACTTCGCCGGTGCATCCAAACCCCGTGATACGATACACTCTATCACACATAAACCTCCTTATATCTTCCTCAAAACAGCCACCATACCTACCTATTATGGCATTTCCATAGCCATTCCGAGATATATTGCCATGCAACTTCCACCATCATCATCATGACATGCATTACTTTTGTCATATTGCCATTGCATGATCTTGTAGTTGACATCATATTTGTGGCAAAGCCACCATGCATAATTCTTCATACATGTCACTCTTGATTCATTGCACATCCCGGTACACCGCCGGAGGCATTCATATAGAGTCATATCTTGTTCTAAGTTTCGAGTTGTAATCCTTATGTTGTAATCAATAGAAGTGTGATGATCATCATTATTAGAGCATTGCCCAAAAAAAGAGAAAGGCCAAAAAGAAAAAAAGAAAGGCCCAAAAAAATAAATAAAATAAAAAGGGGCAATGCTACTATCTCTTTTTCCACACTTGTGCTTCAAAGTAGCACCTTGTTCTTCATGTAGTGAGTCTCATATATTGTGCTTCAAAGTAGCACCTTGTTCTTTATGTAGTGAGTCTCATAAGTAGTCTTTTCATACTAGTGGGAATTTTTCATTATAGAAATTGGCTTGTATATTCCTACGATGGGCTTCCTCAAATGCCCTAGGTCTTCACGAGCAAGCAAGTTGGATGCACACCCACTAGTTTTCTTTTGTGGATCATTCATAGCTCTAGTGCATCCGTTGCATGGCAATCCCTACTCCTCATGTTGACATCAATTGATGGGCATATCCATAGCCCGTTGATTAGCCTCGTCAATGTGAGACTTTCTCCTTTTTTGTCTTCTCCACACAATCCCCATCATCATATTCTATTCTACCCATAGTACTATATCCATGACTCACGCTCATGTATTGCGTGAAGGTTGAAAAAGTTTGAGATTATTTAAGTATGAAACAATTGCTTGGCTTGTCATCGGGGGTATAGAAGTTAGGAACATCTTTGTGTGACGAAAATGAAGCATAGCCTAACTATATGATTTTTTAGGGATGAACTTTCTTTTCCATGTTATTTGGAGAAGACATGATTGCTTTGATTAGTATGCTTGAAGTATTATTATTTTTGTGTCAATATGAACTTTTGTCTTGAATCTTTTGAATCTGAATATTCATACTAAAATTAAGAAGATTTACATTGAAATTATGCCAAAGTATCACTCCGCATCAAAAATTCTTTTTTATCATTTACCTACTCAAGGACAAGCAGGAATTAAGCTTGGGGATGCCTGATACGTCTCCAACGTATCTATAATTTTTTATTGCTCCATGCTACTTTTATTTACTGTTTTAGGCAATATTGGGCTTTATTATCCACTTTTATATTATTTTTGGGACTAACCTATTAACTGGAGGCCCAGCCCAGATTTGTTGTTTTATGCCTATTTCAGTGTTTCGAGGAAAAGGAATATCAGACGGAGTCAAAACGGAACGAAATCAACTGGAGAAGTTAATTTTTGAAGGAAACCAACCTGATGGGCTTGGAGTGCACGCCAGGGGAGTCCTGGGCTGCCCACGAGGGTGGAGTGCGCGCCCCCTGGGCGCGCCCCCTACCTCGTGAGCAACCCGGAGGTCCACCGATGTACCCCCTGCACCCATATATACCTACGTACCTTAAAACTTCCAGAACAGAAGATAGATCGGGAGTTCCGCCGCCGCAAGCCTCTGTAGCCACCAAAAACCAATCGGGACCCCGTTCCGGCACCCTGCCGGAGGGGGATCCCATCACCGGTGGCCATCTTCATCATCCTGGCGCTATCCATGACGAGGAGGGAGTAGTTCACCCTCGGGGCTGAGGGTATGTACCAGTAGCTATGTGTTTTGATCTCTCTCCCTCGTGTTCTCTCTCGTGTTCCCTCTATGGCACGATCTTGATGGATCCCGAGCTTTGCTATTGTAGTTGGATCTTATGATGTTTCTCCCCCTCTACTCTCTTGTGATGGATTGAGTTTCCCCTTTGAAGTTATCTTATCGGATTGAGTCTTTTATGAACACTTGATGTATGTCTTGCCGTGATTATCTGTGGTGACAATGGGATATCATGTGCCACTTGATGTATGTTTTGGTGATCAACTTGCGGGTTTCGTGACACTTGGGAACCTATGCATAGGGGTTGGCACACGTTCTTGACTCTCCGGTAGTAGCTTTGGGGCACTCTTTGAAGTACTTTTATGTTGGTTGGATTAATCTGAGATTGTGTGATGCATATCGTATAATCATGCCCACGGATACTTGAGGTGACAATGGAGTATCTAGGTGACATTAGGGTTTTGGTTGATTTGTATCTTAAGGTGTTATTCTAGTACGAACTCTTTTATAGATCGATCAGAAAGAATAACTTTGTGGTGGTTTCGTACCCGACCATAATCTCTACATTTGTTCTCCGCTATTAGTGGCTTTGGAGTGACTCTTTGTTGCATGTTGAGGGCTTGCCATATGTTCTATCTATGTTATTATTCTTGAGAGAACTTGCACTAGTGAAAGTATGAACCCTAGGCCTTGTTTCCTACCATTGCAATACCGTTTACGCTCACTTTTACTGCTCGCTACCTTGCTGTTTTTATTATTTCAGATTACAAAAACCTATATCTACTACCTATTTTGCACTTGTATCTTCATCTCTTCGCCGAACTAGTGCACCTATACAATTTGCCATTGTATTGGGTGTGTTGGGGACACAAGTGACTCTTTGTTATTTGGTTGCAGGGTTGCTTGAGAGAGACCATCTTCATCCTACGCCTCCTACAGATTGATAAACCTTAGGTCATCCACTTGAGGGAAATTTGCTACTGTCCTACAAACCTGTGCACGTGCAGGCCCAACAACGTCTACAAGAAGAAGGTTGTGTAGTAGACATCACATCGCAAAAAGGGCATCCAGGCGGCTACCTCAGGTGCCCGGCGTCTTCGAGGAACGGCTCTTCAAGCCCTCGGCGACGCCAACACTGTCAAGCACGGCGCAGCCTCGGGGGGAGCTCCCCCAGCCACCTGCCTTGGGAGCCCCGGTCTGCGGCCCGACTTCAGGAGCGCGCCTGCTCCTGGCGCTGGAACCTCGGGAGGGGTGCTGGACCACGGAGCTCAGGAGGTACCTAACGCGAGGCACGTTGCCGGAAAAGGAGGAGGAAGTGGAGCGTGTGGCATGGCAGGCCACAGCGTACTGCCTTAAGGATGGGGAGCTCTACCGAAGACGACCGAATGATGTGTCCCTTCGTTGCATTTCCAGGGAGCAAGGGAAGGAGCTACTGGCAGACATACACGATGGCGACTATGGGCATCACTCGTCGTCACGAACTCTCGTTGGCAAGGCGTTCCGCAGCGGGTTATATTGGCCCACGACACTCAATGACGCTGTGGAACTGGTGCAAGCTTGCGAGGCCTGTCAGTTCCATGCAAAGCAGATCCATCAGCCGGCGGGAGGTCTGTAGACTATACCCCTCTCATGGCCCTTCACAGTCTGGGGACTGGATATCCTGGGCCCGTTCCCTCGGGCGCCAGGGGGCTACCGCTACCTCCACGTAGCCGTGGACAAATTCACCAAGTGGGCCGAGGTGGAAGCTGTCCGCACCATCCTCGCAGGCTCCGCAGTCAAGTTCATCAAGTGCCTCGTGAGCCGATTCGGGGTGCCGAACTGCATCATCACCGACAACGGTTCATAGTTCACCAGTAACCTCTTTAAAACATACTGTGCTAACCTTGGAACGCAGATATGCTACGCTTCAGTGGCGCACCCGCGAAGCAACGGTCAGGCCGAGCGAGCCAACACAGAGATCCTGAGGGGCCTCAAGACCAAGACCTTCAAGAAGAAGCTGGAGGCCTGCGGCAGGGGCTGGTACGACGAGCTCCAGTCCGTGCTGTGGTCAATCCGCACGATCGCAACCAAGCCAACTGGCGAGACCCTGTTCTTTCTGGTTTATCAAGCTGAAACCGTTCTCCCTCACGAGGTCAGATGTCGTTCCGCGCGGGTCCTGGCGTTCGACGAAGCGTAGTAGGACGCCATGCGGGGACGGATCTCTTGTTGGGGGAGGAGCATCGCCGAGAAGCCGTGCTGCGGGCAGCAAGGTACCAACAAGCACTGCGGCGATACCACTGCCGCAACATCCGCCCCAGGACTCTCGAGGTAGGAGACCTCGTGCTCAAACGGGTTCTCTCCAGGGAGGGGCTGCATAAGCTCTCTCCCATGTGGGAGGGCCCGTTTAAGGTTGTTCATGTTTCCAGGCCTGGCTCCGCACGCTTGGAGACCCAAGAGGGGGTGCCCGTCCAGAACGCGTGGAACATCCAACATCTCCGAAGGTTTTACCCATGAAAAAAGGCCCGGTGCCTGTGAAGAAGGCGAATGCCTGTGAAGTTACAGTGTTTAGGGAAAAGGCCCGGTGCCTGAGAAGAAGGCGAACGCCTGTGAAGTAGCTATGTTTTGACAAAAGGCCCGGTGCCTGTGAAGAAGGCAAACGCCTGTGAAGCTCGCCGCCCGTGACACTCTCACGTAATAATGAGTGGGGTTGTACACGCCTCGGAGTCTCTGAAGTGCCGCCCTCGAGCCTCGGGGGCTCCCGCCCACGCCCAGTGGCAGCACTTAGCTCCGCGCTGGTGAGAAGACGTTGAAGACTAGACTAGGTGCCGGACGCGGCTTCTTTCATTTGCTTTCCGCAGCTGGCTTGTTTGTTCCTATTTGAAGTTTTTCTAAAGCTGTTGCCATTTTGAGCTTGCGATCCTTCGTCCATTTCACTTGTTTGTTTCGTTTTCTCCCGCGCAAAGTCTCACGAGGGGGGAGCATGGGCACCCTCGCGAGTGTTTTTTCTGCCCAGTGATTTGGAACTTCCCTGTTCGAGTCCGCTGCGGGAGCACCCCTCCCAGTCCGTGCCCCACGGGCATCGCGACAGGATCACGGGTGTCGGTGTCAAAACCGGCGGATCTCGGGTAGGGGGTCCCGAACTGTGCGTCTAGGCGGATGGTAACAGGAGACAAGGGACACGATGTTTTTACCCAGGTTCGGGCCCTCTCGATGGAGGTAAAACCCTACTCCTGCTTGATTGATATTGATGATATGGGTAGTACAAGAGTGGATCTACCACGAGATCAAGGAGGCTAAACCCTAGAAGCTAGCCTATGGTATGATTGTTGTTCGTCCTATGGACTAAAACCCTCCGGTTTATATAGACACCAGAGAGGGCTAGGGTTACACGGAGTCGGTTACAATGGTAGGAGATCTACATATCCGTATCGCCAAGCTTGCCTTCCACGCCAAGGAAAGTCCCATCCGGACACGGGACGAAGTCTTTAATCTTGTATCTTCATAGTCTTGGAGTCCGGCCAATGATGATAGTTCGGCTATCCAGACACCCCCTAGTCCAGGACTCCCTTAGTAGCCCCTGAACCAGGCTTCAATGACGACGAGTCCGGTGCGCATATTGTCTTCGGCATTGCAAGGCGAGTTCCTCCTCCGAATACATCATAGAAGATTCTGAACACCAGGATAGTGTCCGGCTCTGCAAAATAAATTCCACATACCACCGTAGAGAGAATAATATTTACACAACTTCAATCTGCTGACGTATTTCGTAGCATGACATCACTCCACGGCCAAGCCTTTACTCGAATTGTTTTTATTGTTCCACCTCAGCGCATTTAGCGAAGCGGTTTCCTTGGCACGTCTTGTCGAAGCACAGATCATGTTCCCCTTATTCCGGGATTCCCATCAATACGGACGTGGGTAACCCAACCGCGCCATTGATTGTGGCGCTTGGGAGATAAGCGAGTTTTACCAGGCTGGTGGGGACGCATGGTTTCGTCCGCCCATATATAAGGGGATAAGGATCCACCTTTTTACCTACGCCTTCTTCCTCCTTGCTTATCCATCTCCGCGCACTCGAGCTCCAGCGCCCAAGTCCGCACATCTCACCTCAACCTTCTCCAACCATGTTCGGAGCGGGAGGCAAGTGGATGGCCTCCTCCATTACGGAGGGGCACATCAAGAAGCTGCGCAGCGCCGGATATTTGTCCAGCGATATTGCGCACTGGCTCCCTGACGAGGGGCAGCTCATCCCCACCCCCGGGCCCCATGACAGGGTGGTATTCCTTCCCCATTTCCTCCGCGGACTGGGCTTTCCACTCCACCCCTTTGTCCGGGGGCTCATGTTCTATTATGGCCTGGATTTCCATGATCTGGCCCCGAATTTCATCCTCAACACCTCGGCGTTTATCGTCGTGTGCGAGGCCTTCCTCTGCATCCAGCCCCACTTCGGCTTGTGGCTCAATACCTTCAATGTCAAGCCGAAGGTTGTGAAGGGCAGCCAAGCGGAGTGTGGAGGCGCCATGGTGGGCAAGATGCCCAACGTCACTTGGCTCGAGGGCGCCTTCGGGGAAACCATCAAGGGGTGGCAATCGGGGTGGTTCTACATCACTGAGCCGCGTGACCCTGAATGGGCAGCGGTCCCCGAATTCAGATCTGGCATCCCCATGCGGCTCACTTCCTGGAAAGAGAAGGGCCTGCTGTGGGGCAGTTCGGAAGAGCTGACCGGACTCCAATCCTGTCTCCAAACCCTGGTGAACAAGAAGCTCAAGCTTGTCAACGTAATCCAGGTCATGCTCATCCGCCGGATTCTCCCCTGCAAACAACGGGACTTCAATTTGTGGGAGTTCGATCCGGCATAGCACCGGACCTTGAGCGGGCTCTTCGACACTACGTTCGGAGAGGCCTGGAAGGTGCTGTTCAAGGGCGCCGAGGCCCCCGCATCCTCTATTGAAGATCGCGGATTCAGCTCGCAGCGTCCAGCTGACGAGGTAAGCCATGTTATCCTTTATGGGACACTTGCTTTTCATAGTTTGACTATATGTGGGATCTGAACTCCCAATACCTTTAACAGGCTTGGCAGGAGACGTCCGGACAGGTTAACTGTTCGGCTCCCCTTCCAGAAGACCCAGCGGACGCTCGTCTGACAGGGCTGCTGGTCCCGGCACCTTACGTAGTGCCGGAGAAGAAGGCCAAGAAGAAGGCCACGGGAACCCAGAGGGGTTCCCGGCATCAGGTGTTATCGGATTCATCTTCCGATGACTCCGAGGCGGACTCCTCCCACGAGGACGAGGAGGAGAAGAAAGAGGCCTCTCCCCCAGCAGGGGGAGAGAAGAAAAGGAAGGCCTCCCCAACGAGGGAGGCCGAAGGGTCCAAGAAGGGAAGGACCCTTCCCCCGGACTGTTCCGCCAACACCGACAACGGCGACGAGGATTGGCCTTCAAGGGCCAAGCCCCTGGCGAGATCGTAAGTATCCGTACTCCCGAATAGCTCATAACTTTTCTTTTCGTCACATGGTGTCTTTCTAATGCCGCATACAACCCTGTAGTCCGCCCAAGGACGATCTTCCCGCTTCGTCGAGCGGGTCCTTGGGTACGTTGGATGTGGATAGCACTTCACTTCCGACCGCCTCCTCCCCCCATGACAACGCCGAGGTGGGATCCCGGAAAGGGACCCACCAGGAGGAGGAGGCCCCGGAGGTGCCGCAAGGCAACCTCCCAGACTTTGGACCGGACTCCACAACGGAACCTGTAGTGGTTCCTGAGTCTGGCGGGCGGCCCCTTCGTAAGAAGGGCAAGACTGTGATGCCGGCGGCCTCCGTCCAACCGAAGGCGCTGGATAACTTGCTGGAGGCGCTCAATGGCGCTTCCATCAAAGAGGAACACCGCACTATCATGAGTGCGGTGATTCAGAAGGTTCAGCTCGCCAAGAGTGGGCTGACCGAAGCCTGTAGCAGCCTTCTAACAGGCTTTGAGGTAAGAGTTTTAAGATATGTAAAATAGTACCGCATAGACAGTAGCCCCTGATGCTCGGTTCGGTGTTCGGAAGGAAAAGCCGGACTGAGGATCTAAAATGATATATGCAGGAGTCTTAACAAAAATATGTCAATATGGGAATGCGGGCTGCGCTGCTGACCTCTGCCGCACTGACTGCGGAGGTCGATGCCTTGAAGAGGAACCTCGAGCTGTCCGAGAGCGAGCTCGGCCGTGCCAAGAAGCAGCTCGAGGACAAGGAAGGTGAGTAACACCTTATTTAAAGTTGTACCTTACAGAAAAGGATTTGGTTGCAAGAGGAATGACAAGGATAACGTGGGTATTCCAGGGGCTACGAACGAGGTGGCAACCCTGAAGGAGGCGGTATCCACGGCTGAATGCGATGCGGCCACGGAACGCGCCGAGCGAGAGAAGTAGGAGGCGCGGGTGGCGGAGGTACGGCAAGAGCTCTAGGCTCTCGTGGAAAAACACGAGAGTTTGAAGCGTGACTCGAAGACTCGGGAGTCCGAGCTTGCGTCGGCTCTTGAGAGTGCCAAAGCCGCTAAGGCCGAAGCCCACAAGGCCCTCCAGGAGATTGAGGCATTGAAGAAAATAGCGGCGGGTAAGGCATTCTTCATGCAAAGCAAGCATGTAAAAGTGAATTACCTATTACTTACCCGAATTCGGAGCTCTCCAGGAGCGTTCGCAGATCTGCCCCGTAGCGTGTCCGACACTGCCGCTTTCTACAGAGCTGACGAGGGGAGCTCGACGGAGAAGGTGTTCTGGTCTCAGTATGCTGAGGCCGGACATCTGGTGCCCCTTAGCGACCAGCTAAAGCAGCTGGTCGAGCTCCACAAGGTGGACGAACAGGCCATGAAGGGCCTCATAGTTCGGCTGTGGCCCAAAGAGGCCATGCCTGGGAGCTACTTCGGCCTGGTGCGGCGGCTGGTGGATGCTTGTCCATGGGTTGAAGTCATCAAGCGCTCTGCCTGCATTGAAGGTGCCCGTCGGGCCCTTGCCCGTGCTAAGGTGCACTGGGGCAAGATGGACGCTGAGAAGCTTGTGACAAATGCGCCACCGCAGGGCAAGGAGTATCGCACGCCCGAAATGTATTATAAGGGTGTCCTGAAGGGTGCCCGCATTATTGCGGGTGAGTGCTCCAACGATGTAATATTTGAGTAGACTCGCATTTTGTTATCCTGTGCGCTGAAAACCTTGTTCATATGCGCTAAGCAATGCTTGTTAATTTAAAATATTACCTTCTGTGCGGCCGTTTATCAAAATCTGAGAGATGGCAAGTCGTCGGCTTCAGCCCCCATGCCATGAGTGCTGGGGTGTTCGGGATAAACTTGAGCGCTCTTGTTCCCATTTTTGGGTCCATCTAGGGAGGCGCCCAACACGATGAACGAGGCAACCGGACTTATAATGCTTGAACACTCTCACTTAGCCATAGAATTCTATAATTTTAAATTTCGGCGAAGCCCCTAGTGTTCAGAAGGCCAAATTTGGGGCGCTATCCACGCCGGGGCCGGACAAAGCCGGTTCCCTGCTCTAAGCGGCATAAGTCTTTAGGGACTCGAAAAAACCTCTCGAACAGCGACCGGCTCTCGCCCATCATGACGGTCAGTTTTAGCTTTCTCCACCGAGGTGCTCGCTCAGCTCAACTGGGGCACAATCGCAGTGGTTCTCCCAGCGCTACCTTAGCCGATATAACGGAATGTAAGGCACCAAAATATGGGAGCCGGGCAAACCCAACTATTGACCCAAGACATGATTCGAAGCCGATGCATATAATGCTATAAGTTCGGGGTGCCGCACTTGTGAAAGTGTTCGGACTCATCACACCATAATGTGGGGAACTTAAGCCCCTGGTGTATTTAGCCGTACCAAAGTGTACGGATGCAGCATGTCATAGATGAACACATGTGTAAGAAAGGAATGCAGTGGTAGGCAAAAAGCGATGCATTGTTTATTTAAAAGGTACTGCCATGAATGTAGAATGATACAAATAGTGCGATAAGAAAGGGATGGAACTATTTAACATGTCCCCCTCCAGGGGTAGGCCGCGGAATGGTGCATAAAACAGGTATAATGCTCGTAATGGAGACCACCTGGATCCTCGGCGTGGCCTTTCTTCTTCCCTGGTTGTTGCATCGTGAGTTCGGCAGGTCTACTGCCGGACAGGGCCTATGGTAAACGGAGTCCTGAGGAAAATAAAAAAGAAAAAAAAAGGAAAAAAGGATGACACACTTGGGAGCCCATGGTGTGGTTGAGCCGCGCTCTGGGCCTGCCGTGGTCGTGCCCCTCCCCCTATGCCCATGGTATCTTCAGAGCATAGTGATGTATGCGGAGTACTGGTTTTGCAATTTTGTAAGGGCTGGGGTTGGGGCCGCATTGCTACGCGTGCTCGGAACGTGCCAGGTGGTCTTGTTGTAGGTTACTCCGGGCGCGCTTGGCGGTGTCCGGTTGCTTAACGGCCGGACTCGAGAATTGCCTTAAGAGGCTGTTCTGCACTTCTGCCGCGAGAGCCGCTGTATGCTCCTCTGTTCGGAGAGAGCGTTCAGTGTTTCTGTTGACCGTGATGACTCCTCGAGGGCCTGGCATCTTGAGCTTGAGGTATGCGTAGTGTGGCACCGCGTTGAATTTTGCAAACGCGGTTTGTCCGAGCAGTGCATGATAACCGCTGCAGAACGGGACTATGTCGAAGATTAACTCCTCGCTTCGAAAGTTATCCGGGGATCCGAAGACCACTTCCAGTGTCACTGAGCCTGCACAATTGGCCTCTACACCTGGTATGACGCCTTTGAAGGTCGTCTTTGTGGGTTTAATCCTTGAGGGGTCTATGCCCATCTTTTGCACTGTATCCTGGTAAAGCAGGTTCAGGCTGCTGCCGCCGTCCATCAGGACTCTAGTGAGGTGAAACCCGTCGATGATTGGGTCTAGAACCAACACGGCGAATCCTACATCACGGATGTTGGTGGGGTGGTCCCCTCGATCAAAAGTGATCGGGCAAGAGGACCATGGATTGAACTTTGGGGCGACTGGCTCCATCGCATATACGTCCCTGAGTGCATGATTCCGCTCCCTTTTGGGTATGTGGGTTGCATATATCATGTTCACTGTCCGCACTTGTGGGGGGAAACCCTTCTGTCCTCTATTGTTCGGCGGCCGGGTCTCTTCCTCATCATCGCTATGCAGCCCCTTGTCATTGTTTTCGGCAATTAACTTGCCTGCCTGCTTGAATACCCAACAATCCCTGTTGGTGTGATTAGCTGGCTTTTCGGGGGTGCCGTGTATCTGGCACGAGCGGTCGAGTATTCGGTCCAAGTTGGACGGACCCGGAGTAGTTCTTTTGAATGGCTTTTTCTGCTGACCGGATTTGGAGCCTCTGAATCCGGCGTTGACTGCTGTATCCTTAGTATTATCGCCGTTAATGCGGCGTTTGTGCTTGTTGCGACGCGACCTGCCATTACGGTTCTTGGTATCCGGACTGCCAGAATTTTTGTTAAGGTTGTTACTGCGGGCTAGCCAGCTGTCCTCTCCCGCGCAGAAGCGGGTCATGAGTGATGTGAGGGCTGCCATGGATTTCGGCTTTTCCTGTCCTAGGTGCCGGGCAAGCCACTCATCGCGGATGTTATGCTTGAAGGCTCCAGTGGCCTCTGCATCCGGACAGTCGAAAATTTGATTTTTCTTGGTTAAGAACCGTGTCCAGAATTGTCTGGCCGATTCGTCTGGCTGCTGAATTATGTGGCTTAGGTCATCAGCGTCTGGTGGTCGCACATATGTGCCCTGGAAGTTATCAAGGAATGCGGCTTCCAGGTCCTCCCAACACCCAATTGATTCTGCTGGAAAGCTGTTAAGCCAATGCCGAGCTGGTCCTTTAAGCTTGAGCGGGAGGTATTTGATGGCGTGAAGATCATCACTACGGGCCATGTGGATATGAAGGAGATAGTCTTCGATCCAAACCGCGGGGTCTGTTGTGCCATCGTAGGATTCAATGTTCATAGGTTTGAACCCTTCGGGGATTTGATGATCCATTACTTCATCTGTGCAGCATAGTGGGTGTGCGGCGCCTCTATATTGGGCTATATCACGACGTAGCTCAAGCGAGCTTTGTCTACTGTGTTCGGCCCGGCCGGAGTTTCTATATCCGGCGCGACGGTCATCGTCGCGTATTGTGGGGCGTCCACGCGATCCGTAGATCGATCTTTATTGTCTTGCCTTATCCTCCAATATGTCTCGCAAGTCCGGCGCATTCCCTCATGGATTTGTACTTTTCGAGCGATGCCGGGGTATGGCTTTAGTGGAGGGCCTGGAGGCCTCTCTGTCACGGCCACGAGGTGGCTGGTCGGCCGTATTGTGCGCTAGTGATGTGGGTTTGTATGCTTCCTCCTCTAATCGGGGCAGCAGCTTGCGTTTGGGGTAGCTTTTGGAGGGGCGTTCGAGTTCGTACTCTTCGGCCGCGAGGACTTCGGTCCATCTGTCGGCTAGCAGATCTTGGTCAGCTCTAAGCTGTTGCTGCTTTTTCTTGAGGCTACTTGCCGTGGACATAAGACTGCGTTTAAAACGCTCTTGTTCGACGGGATCCTTAGGCACGACGAATTCGTCATCATCGAGGCTTGCCTCGTCTCCGGAGGGAGGCATGTAATTATCGTCTTCTACCTCCTTGTCTGCCGCTCTCTCATGAGGGCTGGCTTCTCCATCCTCCTGTGCTGAATCTTGCTGGAGGGGGTTGTCTTCGACACTATCTGGGGTGTTGTTGTCTCCGGTGCTGGAATCTACATTCTTACTGTGGCGGGATTTAGAGCGGCGCCGCTGATGCCGGCGCTTAGGCTGTTTCTTGGAGGGGTCTTCCTCCGTTGTTCCATCGCCGTTCCCATCCTTTAGAATGTCCACCATGTATATGTCGTATGACGAGGTGGCTTTCCAGTGCCCCGTAGGTGCTGGTTCTTGGTCGTCTCCGGCATCATCGTCCAAACCGTCGATGTCTTTGGAGTCGAACTCTAGCATGTCGGTTAGGTCATCGACAGTGGCTACAAAGTGGGTGGTGGGTGGGCTTTGAATTTCTTCATTGTCCGTGTCCCAACTGTCCTGACCGTGGTCCGGCCAGGGCTCTCCTGATAATGAGAGATACTTTAGTGAGTTAAGGATGTCGCCAAAAGGCGAGTGCTGAAAGATGTCCGTAGCGGTGAACTCCATGATCGGCGCCCAATCGGATTCGATTGGTAGAGGCGTGGGATGTTCGGAGTCTAGTGAGGAGTCCGGCACCTCAGAGTCACGAGCTTCACAAGGGACAGGGTCGGTATTCGGCTCCATCGCCGTAGAGGTAGCAGCCCCCGAGGTGGTGTCTCGGCACCCATCCTCGATCGGCGCAGTTGGCTCCGAGTTAAGGGTCGGAGCGGACTCTTGTGCGGCCTCCAGGGCACTGTCCGGCGGCAGAGCTAGGTCATGCCCATCGTGACAGTGCGGCGCGCTCGGCTGTGGCTCGAATCCGTCGAAGATCAAGTCTCCGCGGATGTCGGCTGTGAAGTTCAAACTTCCAAATCTGACCTGATGGCCAGGGGCGTAGCTTTCGATCTGCTCCAGATGGCCGAGCGAATTGGCCCGCAGTGCAAAGCCGCCGAATACAAAGATCTGTCCGGGGAGAAAAGTCTCACCCTGGACCACGTTGTTGTTGATGATCGAAGGAGCCATCGGGCCTATGAGCGACGACACAGAGGAACTCCCAATGAAAGCACCAATGTCGGTGTCAAAACCGGTGGATCTCGGGTAGGGGGTCCCGAACTATGCGTCTAGGCGGATGGTAACAGGAGACAAGGGACACGATGTTTTTACCCAGGTTCGGGCCCTCTCGATGGAGGTAAAACCCTACTCCTGCTTGATTGATATTGATGATATGGGTAGTACAAGAGTGGATCTACCACGAGATCAAGGAGGCTAAACCCTAGAAGCTAGCCTATGGTATGATTGTTGTTCGTCCTATGGACTAAAACCCTCCGGTTTATATAGACACCGGAGAGGGCTACGGTTACACAGAGTCAGTTACAATGGTAGGAGATCTACATATCCGTATCGCCAAGCTTACCTTCCACGCCAAGGAAAGTCCCATCCGGACACGGGACGAAGTCTTCAATCTTGTATCTTTATAGTCTTGGAGTCCAGCCAATGATGATAGTTTGGCTATCCGGACACCCCCTAGTCCAGGACTCCCTCAACGGGGCTTGGGTTGGTTCCCCTCACTACCAAGGCTGGAGACTACCCCTGCTGACTAAACTCTGCAGGACACAAGGCGTAGGACGAGGCACTAGCCTCGGGAGGCGAGGACCGCGATGAGCCCCCCCCAAGATAAATGATTTCCACGCATAGGCACACATGATGAACACATAGCGCATAAATAGTAGAAACAACACACCAATTGAAACAGCAACAGTTCAGCACGCCCCGTGGGGTGACGGATTACATTCTTTTCGCGCAGGAGAGAAAGGAAAGCAAAAGGGGGGACGACTTGCTCGGCGTCAACTCTCAGCGAAGGCTCGTACTCCCTCCGGACCTCAGCTGGATTCCGCCTCCCGCTTCACCGGAGCGCGGCGGCGGGCCGACCCGCTGCCCTCTCCCAGGCGAGCGCGACGACAAGGGGGCTGGTCACGACCACCACTGGAGGAGCTGCCATCCGAAGGGGAGTCGCCAGAGCTTGGCGGATCTCGGGCCCCGCTGCCCGCGCACCCTCCACCACCTTCACCCCGACCAACACCGAGGCTAGGCGCGCGGCCGCGGTCATCGTCTTCAGGGCAGCATCCGGCACAGCGGCCGTCTTCCCCGAACACCCTCACATAGAGGGTGGCGTCGCCTTCGAACTTGAAGTGCAGAGTGCATCGTCGGCACAGGCCGCGCGCGCGGGAAAATGTTTGCCAGCCGCGGGTCAAGGCCGCCTCCCCGGCGGTGGAGACCTCCAGGGTAGCCCAAGAAGCCCTGCTGCAGCAACCATCTGCCTGAAGCCAAAGGCCGCCTGGGGCACCAGCCGGAAGCTCACTTATGAAGAAGCGCGGAAGCTGTAGCCAGGTGCCAGTCGGGTCCGCCGACCACACGACGAACTCTGGCAGCACCTCCACCGAGCGGAAGCACGGCCTTGGGGGTCACGCACCCCCAGCGTACCTCTTGATGGCAGCCGGACGCCCACCGCTGCGCAGAGGGCTGCTTCCACGGCCACGGGAGGCCGCAGCAGGGGCCGTGGGGTGCTTGTGAGGACGGCCCCGGCCGCGCTTGGCCAGAGGGGAGACGGGGCCTTCCTGGCGAGCCTTCTCTTTCTCCGCAGCCGAGAACCTCTTCGGAAGGGCCATGGGGATGGCAAGCAGCCGAGAAGAAGACAGAGAGTAGCAAGGAGGGATGAACCGGAGGGGCTCGCGCCGTTCCGTACAAATAGCTGAGGGAGGCCAACCAACAGCCTCCACGATCATAGGTAATCATGACCCGTTTTGCATGCAGGGACTTGTCAAATCATGCAGTTACCGAGGCGTCGTGGGGGAGTCAGGACGCCCACATCCAATCAACCGCCACGCGGCACCTAAGGCCGCAGGCTATTGGGGCCCGCGGCAATTCGCACTTGCCTCTTCGCTTCTCTGCTAAGCCAAGTCCAAGCGTGCCTTGGGCCCGGGGGCTACTGTCGGTGTTCTGGGAATGGGGGTACCCAGGCTTGCCTGCCTGTGGCCTACGGTGTGGCACAAGGAGTGGCCCAGTATGTCCCATCTTCATCAACACATGCTCAAGACCCTCGCAAGGGGCCAAGCCTCGCGGGGCGGACGACAAGAGGCTTCCTCAGGCACGGCCTCGTCAGGCTGGCTCGTGAGGAGGCGGAGAGATCAAGGCGGGGTACCTCACGAGGTGCCCGAGATGCAAGCCATGACGACCAAGGCCAGGCGGGCGCCGGCCTATGGAGAGTCCTTGTTCCTCTTTGGTGCAAATGGGGAAAACGCAGGCAAGGGTATCAAGCAAAGGCAACCATTTCGGTGCAACAAGACCAAGACCAGCAGGACGGCACGACGAAGGTCATCGTGGAGCCCAAGCCGGCGTCATCGTGAGGGCCTTTGGCAGGCGAGGACCAACTTTAGTCAGGATAAGTGTACTAGATGTTCCCCTTCAAAATGGCCAATTGTTGGCACCCTTCCTGCTCAATATTTGGGAAGAGGCCCAGGGCCTCCGCCTATAAATAGGACTAGCCACCCCCAGGGTAGAGGCATCTGATCGAGAGACAGTTGATCTGGTCTGGAGATCAACCAGAGAGAAGATCCTTAGCCGACACCACCATAAGAACTCCTCCCCTCACGAGGCAGTTCTTCCTTGTATTGTTCATCATCAGCCCCAGAGGCAATCCACCACACCACACACTGGAGTAGGGTATTACACCACAATGGTGGCCTGAACAAGTATAAACCTCGTGTCCCTTGTGTTGTTCTTTGTGTAGTTTAGATCCTGGCGAGGCGGTGAGACATGGGTAGGCTGGAGGTGTGATCTCCACGCGCACCCCAGTGTTCAAACCTTGAGGGTCTGCCAGAACCCGAAATCCGATAGGAGCCTACGTCTAAGCATAGGGGACGACCTTTGTCCTTTTTCTCTATTCTGCTGTGGTCAGGTCTTGAGTCTTACTCAACACTCACACCTTATAATACAGCCAAGAACTCCTTCTCTGTCGATCTATTTTGAACTCCTTCAAAATCTTGTCACGGTGCATACTCATTTGAAAGTACTATCAAGCGATTTTCATCTATCCTTATAGATCTTGATGCTTAATGTTCAAGTAGCTTAATCCAGGTTTTCCCTTGAAAAACACTTTTCAAATAACCCTATAGGCTTTCCAGAAACTCTACATCATTTCTGATCAACAATATGTCAACAACATATACTCATCAGAAATTCTATAGTGCTCCCACTCACTTCTTTGGAAATACAAGTTTCTCATAAACTTTGTATAAACCCAAAATCTTTGATCATCTCATCAAAGTGTATATTCCAACTCCGAGATGCTTACTCCAGTATTTAGAAGGATTGCTGGAGCTTTGCATACTTGTTAGCATCTTTTATGATTGAAAAAAACCTTCTGGTTGTATCACATGCAACCTTTCCTCAAGAAATTTTTTGAGGAAACAATGTTTTGACATCATATCTGCAAGATTTCATAAATAATGTAGTAACTGCTAATAAGATTCCAACAGACTCTTAGCATCACTACGAGTGAGAAAGTCTCATCGTAGTCAACTCCTTGAACTTGTCGGAAACATCTTAGCGACAAGCTGAGCTTTCTTAATGGTGACACATACCATCATTGTTTGTCTTCCCTCTTAGAATCCATCTGTACCCAACAGCCATACGACCATTAAGTAGTTCTTCCAAAGTCTACACTTTGTTTTCATACATGGATCCTCTCTCGAATTTTATGGCCTTGAGCCATTTGCCGGAATCCGGGCCCACCATCGCCTCTCCATAGCTCGTAGGTTCATTTTTGTCTAGCAACATGACCTCCTAAGACAGGATTACGTACCACTCTGAAGCAGTACGCATCCTTGTTGACCTATGAGGTTTGGTAGTGACTTGATCCAAAGTTTCATGATCACTATCATAAGCTTCCACTTCAATTGGTGTAGGTGCCACAAGAACAACTCCCTGTGCCTTGCTACACACTAGTTGAAGTGACGGTTCAATAACCTCATCAAGTCTCCACCATCCTCCCACTCAATTCTTTCGAGAGAAACTTTTTCTCGATAAAGGACCCTGAGGGAGTCCTGGATTAGGGGTTGTCCGGATAGCCGAACTATCACCTTTGGCCGGACTCCTGGACTATGAAGATACAAGATTGAAGACTTCGTCCCGTGTCCGGATGGGACTTTCCTTGGCGTGGAAGGCAAGCTTGGCGATACGGATATGTAGATCTCCTACCATTGTAACCGACTCTGTGTAACCCTAACCCTCTTCGTTGCCTATATAAACCGGAGGGTTTTAGTCCATAGGACGAACAACAATCATACCATAGGCTAGCTTCTAGGGTTTAGCCTCTCTGATCTCGTGGTAGATCTACTCTTGTACTACCCATATCATCAATATAAATCAAGCAGGAGTAGGGTTTTACCTCCATCGAGAGGGCCCAAACCTGGGTAAAAACATCGTGTCCCTTGTCTCCTATTACCATCCGCCTAGACGCACAGTTCGGGACCCCCTACCCGAGATCCGCCAGTTTTGACACCGACATTGGTGCTTTCATCGAGAGTTCCTCTGTGTCGTCATCTTTAGGCCCGATGGCTCCTCCGATCATCAACAACGACGTGGTCCAGGGTGAGACTTTTCTCCCCATATAGATCTTCATATTCGGCGGCTTTGCACTGCGGGCCAATTCGCTTGGCCATCTGGAGCAGATTGAAAGCTATGCCCCTGGCCATCAGGTCAGATTTGGAAGTTTGAACTATACGGCTGACGTCCGCGGAGACTTGATCTTCGACGGGTTCGAGCCACAGCCGAGTGCATTGCACTGTCACGATGGGCACGATCTAGCTCTGCCGCCGGACAGTGCCTTGGAGGCCACACAAGTGTCCGCTCCGACCCTTAGCTCAGAGCCGACTGCGCCGACCGAGGACGGGTGGCTGGACACCGCCTCGGGGGCTGCTATCTCTACGGCGATGGAGCCGAATACTATCCCTGTCCTTTGCAAGGCTCGTAACTCCAAGGTACCGGACTCCTCTCCGGACTCCGGACCTTCCGCGCCCCTGCCAATCGAACCCGATTGGGTGCCAGTCATGGAGTTCACCGCCGCGGATATCTTTCAGCACTCGCCCTTTGGCGACATCCTGAATTCACCAAAGTTTCTCTCTTTATCAGGAGAGCCCTGGCCAGACCACGGTCAGGAAGGCTGGGATGCGGACGACGAAGAAATTCAAAACCCACCCACCACCCACTTCGTAGCCACTGTCGATGATTTAACCAACATGCTCGACTTCGACTCCGAAGACATCGATGGTATGGACGACGATGCAGGAGACGACCAAGCACCAGTACCTACAGGGCACAGGAAGGCCACCTCGTCCTACGACATTTACATGGTGGACATCCCAAAAGACGGGAACGGTGATGGAACAACGTAGGATGACCCCTCCAAGAAACAGCCTAAGCGCCGGCGTCAGCGGCGCCGCTCTAAATCCCGCAATAGCAAAAATGGTGATTCCGGCACGGGAGACAATAACCTCCCGAAAAGTGTCGAAGACAACCCCCTCCAGCAGGATTCAGCACAGGAGGATGGAGAAGCCAGCCCTCATGAGAGAGCGGCAGACAGAGAGGTAGAGGACGATAATTACATGCCTCCCTCCGAAGACGAGGCAAGCCTCGACGACGACGAATTTGTCGTGCCTGAGGATCCCGTCGAACAGGAGCGTTTCAAACGCAGGCTTATGGCCACGGCAAGCAGCCTCAAGAAAAAGCAGCAGCAGCTTAGAGCTGATCAAGATTTGCTAGCTGACAGATGGACTGAAGTCCTTGCGGCCGAAGAGTACGAACTCGAACGCCCCTCCAAGAGTTACCCAAAACGCAGGCCGCTACCTCGATTAGAGGAGGAAGCACTCAAACCTACATCACCAGCGCAGGATGCGGCCGACCGGCCACCTCGTGGCCACGATAGAGAGGCCTCCCGGCCCTCCACTCAAGCCGCACCCCGACGCCGCTCAAAAAATATCAAGGCATGGGGAAGTGCGCCAGACCTGCGAGATATATTGGAGGACAAGGCAAGGCAGACAAGATCGATCTACACATCGCGTGGGCGCCTCACTACACGTGACAACAACCGTCACGCCGGATACAGCAAATCTGGCCGAGCCGAACACAGCAGACAAAACCCATTTGAGCTATGTTGTGATATAGCCCAATACAGAGGCGCCGCACACCCACTATGCTTCACAGACGAAGTGATGGATCATCATATCCCTGAGGGTTTCAAACCCATAAACATTGAATCATACGATGGCACAACAGATCCTGCGGTCTGGATCGAGGACTATCTCCTTCATATCCACATGGCCCGCGGTGATGATCTACACGCCATCAAATACCTCCCACTCAAGCTTAAAGGACCAGCTCGGCATTGGCTTAACATCTTGCCAGCGGAGTCAATTGGTTGTTGGGAAGCCCTGGAAGCCGCATTCCTCGACAATTTCCAGGGCACCTATGTGCGACCACCAGATGCCGATGACCTAAGCCACATAATTCAGTAGCCAGAGGAATCGGCCAGACAATTCTGGACACGGTTCCTAACCAAGAAAAATCAAATCGTCGATTGTTCGGATGCAGAGGCCCTTGCAGCCTTCAAACATAACATCCGCGACGAGTGGCTTGCCCGGCACCTAGGACAGGAAAAGCCGAAATCCATGGCAGCCCTCACAACACTCATGACCCGCTTTTGCGCGGGAGAAGACAGCTGGCTAGCTCGTAGTAACAACATGACCAAGAGCCCTGCTAATTCGGATAACAAGGACAGCAATGGCAGGTCGCGTCGCAACAAGCACAAGCGCCGCATTAATGGCGATAATGCTGAGGATACGACAGTCAATGCCGGATTCAGAGGCTCTAAACCCAGTCAGTGGAAAAAGCCATTCAAAAGAAATACTCTGGGCCCATCCAATTTGGACCTAATACTCGATCGCTCGTGCCAGATACACGGCACCCCCGAAAAACCAGCCAACCACACCAACAGGGATTGTTGGGTGTTCAAGCAGGCAGGCAAGTTACATGCCGAAAACAATGACAAGGGGCTGCATAGCGACGACGAGGAGGAACCCCGTCCGCCGAACAATAGAGGACAGAAGGGCTTCCCCCTACAAGTGCGGATGGTGAACATGATATACGCAACCCACATACCCAAAAGGGAGCGGAAGCGTGCACTAAGGGACGTATATGCGATGGAGCCAGTCGCCCCAAAGTTCAACCCGTGGTCCTCTTGCCCGATCACTTTTGATCGAAGGGACCACCCCACTAGCATCCGTCATGGCGGATTCGCCGCATTGGTTCTAGACCCAATCATTGACGGATTTCACCTCACTAGAGTCCTGATGGACGGCGGCAGCAGCCTGAACCTGCTTTATCAGGATACAGTGCGCAAAATGGGCATAGACCCCTCAAGGATTAAACCCACAAAGACGACCTTTAAAGGCGTCATACTGGGTGTAGAGGCCAACTATACAGGCTCAGTTACACTTGAAGTGGTCTTCGGATCTCCGGATAACTTCCAAAGCGAGGAGTTAATCTTTGACATAGTCCCGTTCCGCAGCGGCTATCACGCACTGCTCGGACGAACCGCATTTGCAAAGTTCGATGCGGTGCCGCACTACGCATATCTCAAGCTCAAGATGCCAAGCCCTCGAGGAGACATTATGATCAACGGAAACACCGAACGCTCTCTCCGAACGGAGGAGCATATAGCGGCTCTCGCGGCGGAAATACAAAGCAGCCTCTCAAGACAATTCTCGAGTCCGGCTATTAAACGTCCGGACACCATCAAGCGCGCCCGGAGTAACCTACAACAAGACCGCCCGGCACATCCCGAGCACGCGTAGCAATGCGGCACCAACCCCAGCCCTCGCGAAATTGCAAAACCAGTACTACGCGTACATAATTATGCTCTGGAAATACCATGGGCATTGGGGGAGGGGCACGACCACGGCAGGCCCAGAATGTGGCTCAACCGCACCAGGGGCTCCCAACTGTGTAATTCTTCTTTCCTACTTTCAGGATTCCTTTATCAAGAAGCCCTGTCCGGCAGTAGAATCGCTGAACACACGATGCAACAGCTAGGGAAGCAGAAAGCTACGTCGAGCGTCCAGGTGGTCTCTATAACGAGCAGTATACCTGGTTTACATATCATCCCGCAGCTTGCTTTTGGAGGGGGACATGTCAAATAGTCCCTTCCCTTGCTTATCACACTATTTGTATCATTCTGCTTTTACCGCAGCCTTTTCTTTTGAATAAACAATGCATAGCTTTTGTCTATTATTGCATTCCTTTTTTTTCTTTAACCTATATATGTTCACTTATGACATGCTGCATCCGTACGCCTTGGTACGGCCAAATACACCAGGGGCTTAAGTACCCCAAAATATGGTGTGATAAGTCCGAACACTTTCACAAGTGCGGCACTCCGAACTTATAGCATTATATGCATCGGCTCCGAATCATGTCTTGGGTCAATAGTTGGGTTTGCCCGGCTCCCATGTTTTGGTACCTTACGTTCCATTATATCGACTAAGGTAGCGCTGGGAGAACCACTGCATTGTGCCCCGGTTGAGCTGGGTTGAGCACCTCAGTGGAGAAAGCTAAAACTGACCGTCATGATAGGATGAGAGACGGTCGCTGTTCGAGAGGTTTTCGAGTCCCTAAAGACTTATGCCGCTTAGAGCGAGGAGTCGGCTTTGTCCAGCCCAGGCGTGGATAGCGCCCCGAATTCGGTCTTCCGATTACTAGGGGCTTCGCCGAAATTTAAAATTATAGAATTCTATGGCTAAGTGAGAGTGTTCAAGCATTATAGTCTGGTTGCCTTGTTCGTTGCATTGAGCGCCTCCCTCGAAGGACCCAAGAATGGGAAAAAGAGCGCTCAAGTTTATCCCGAACACCCCAACACTCGTGGCATGGGGGCAGAAGCCGACGACTCGCCATCTCTCAAATTTAATAAATGACCGCACAGAAGGTAATATTTTAAATTCCCAAGCGTTGCTTAGCGCATATGAACAAGTTTTCAAGCGTACAGGATAAAAAATGCGAGTTTACTCAAAAATTACATCTTTGGAGCATTCACCCGCTATAAGGCGGGCACTCTTCAGGACGCCCTCATAATACATCTCGGGCTTGCGATACTCCCTACCCGGCGGTGGAGCATCCGTCACAAGCTTCTCAGCGTCCATCTTGCCCCAGTGTACTTTCGCACGGGCAAGGGCCCTACGGGCACCTTCAATACAGACGGAGCGCTTGACGACTTCAGTCCACGGACATGCGTCCACCAGCTTCCTCACCAGCCCGAAGTAGCTCCCAGGCATGGCTTCCTCAGGCCACAGCTGAACTATGAGGCCCTTCATGGCCTGTTCGGCCACCTTATGGAGCTCGACCAACTGCTTCAGCTGGTCGCTCAAGGGCACCAGGTGTCCGGCCTCATCATACTAAGACCAGAACACCTTCTCCGTCGAGCTCCCCTCCTCGGCCTGGTAGAACGCGGCAGCGTCGGACACACTGTGGGGCAGATCTACGAATGCTCCTGGAGAGCTCCGGATTCAGGTAAGTAACAAATAATTCACTTTCACGTGCTTGCTCTGCAAGGAGAATGCCTTACCCGCCGCTATCTTCTTCATCGCCTCAATTTCCTGGAGGGCTTTTTGGGCTTCGGCCTTAGCGGCTTTGCCGCTCTCAAGAGCCGAGGCGAGCTCGGACTCTCGAGTCTTTGAGTCACGCTCCAAACTCTCATGTTTTTCCACGAGAGCCTGGAGCTCTTGCCGCACCTCCGCCACCCGCGCCTCCTGCTTCTCTCGCTCGGTGCACTCCGCGGCCGCATTGCTTTCAGCCTTGGACACCGCTTCCTTCAGGGTCGCCACCTCGTTCGTGGCCCCTGCAATTCTCACGTTATTCCTGCTATTTTTTGCAACCACATCTTTTATATACTTCCATAAGGTATTACTTACCTTCCTTATCCTCGAGCTTCTTTTTGGCAAGGCTGACCTCGTTCTCGGACCGCTCGAGGCTCTGCTTCAATGCATTGACCTCCGCTGTCAGTGCGGCAGAGGTCAGCAGCGCAGCCTGCATTCCCCATATTGACATGCTTATGTTAGACTCCTGCGTACATCTTTTTAGATCCTCAGTTCGACTTTTCTTTACGAACACCAAACTAAGCATCAGGGGCTACTGTCTATGCGGTAATATTTTTACATATCTTAAATACATACCTCAAAGCCCATTAGAAGGCTGGTACAGGCTTCAGTCAGCCTGCTCTTGGCGGACTGAACTTTCTGGATCACCATATTCATAACAGTGCGGTGCTCCTCGTCGATGGAGGCACCGTTAAGCGCCTCCAGCAAATTATCCGGTGCCTCCGGTTGGATGGAGGTCACCGATGTTGCAGTCACGCCCTTCTTATGAAGGGGCCACCTGCTGGACTTTGGAACCACCGAAGGTTCCGGTACGGAGTCCGGCCCAGGGCCGGACTTAGAGCCCTTTGGGGTTTGATACCCCTTGTGCCTGGAGTCCGGGAGGTTGCCTTGCGGCACCTCCTGGGCCTCCTCCTCCTGATTAGGCCCCTTTTGGGACCCCGCCTCGGCGCCATTCGTAGTGTGAGGAGAGGAGGCAGCCGGAAGTGAAGTGCTATTCACGTCCGACGAAGCCAGGGAGCCGCTCGTTGAAGCGTCGAGCTCGTCCTTGGGCGGGCTGCAGGGTTATATTCGGCGTTAAGAGATTCTATACGAAAAACGAAACGCCATGAGTTATTCTGGTATCCGGACACTTACGATGTCGCCGAGGGCTTAGGCCTCGGCAGCCATTCCTCTTCGCCGTCATCAGCGTTAGTGGAGTAGTCCGGGAGAAGGGTCCTTCCCTTCTTGGACCCTCCGGCCTCCCCAGTTGGGGCGGCCTTCCTTTTCTTCTCTCCCCCCGCTGGGGGAGAGGAATCTTTTTCCTCCTCCTCGTCTTCACGGAGGAGTCTGCCTCGGAGTCATCGGACGATGAGTCTGATAACACCTGGCGCCGGGAACACTTTCGAGTTCCCGTGGCCTTCTTCTTGGCCTTCTTCTCCGGCACCACGTGAGGTGCCGGAACCAGCAACCCTGTCAACCGAGCGTCCTCTAGGTCTTTTGGCAAGGGAGCCAGATAGTCAACCTGCCCGGACGTCTTCTGCCAGGCCTGTCAAAGGTAGGGGAGTTTAGATCCCGCATAGAGTCAAACTATGAAAAACGAATGTCCTGTAAAGGGTAAAATAGCTTACCTCGCTGGCTTGACGCTGCGAGCTGAATCCGCGATCTTCAGTAGCGGATGTGGGAGCCTCGGCACCCTTGAACAGCACCTTCCAGGCATCTTCGCACGTAGTGTCGAAGAGCCTGTTCAAGGTTTGGTGCTGTGCCGGATCAAACTCCCACAGGTTGAAGGCCCGTTGTTGGCACGGGAGGATCCGGCAGATGAGCATGACCTGGACTACGTTGACAAGCTTGAGCTTCTTGTTCACCAGGGTTTGGACGCAGGTTTGGAGTCCGGTCAGCTCTTCCGAATTACCCCATGTCAGGCCCATCTCTTTCCAAGAGGTGAGCCGTGTAGGGAAGCCAGATCGGAATTCGGGGGCCGCCACCCATTTAGGGTCACGCGGCTCGGTGATGTAGAACCACCCCGATTGCCAACCCTTTATGGTCTCCACGAAGGAGCCCTTGAGCTATAAAACGTTGGGCATCCTTCCCACCATGGCACCTCCGCACTCCGCCTGGCGGCCGCCCACTACCTTCGGCTTGACATTGAAGGTCTTCAACCATAAGCTGAAGTGGGGCCGGATGCAGAGGAAGGCCTCGCACACGACGATAAACGCCGAGATGTTGAGGATGAAATTTAGGGCCAGATCATGGAAATCCAGGCCGTAGTAGACCATGAGCCCCCGGACAAATGGGTGAAGTGGAAAACCTAGTCCGCGGAGGAAGTGGGTGAGAAACACCACCCTCTCATGGGGCCTGGGGGTGGGGATAAGCTGCCCCTTGTCGGGGAGCTGATGCACGATGTCGCTGGACAAGTATCCGGCCTTCCGCAGCTTTTTGATGTGTCCCTCCGTGACAGAGGAGACCATCCACTTGCCTCCCCCTCCGTACATGGCTGGGGAAGGTTGAGGCGACATGTGTGGACTTGGGCACTGGAGCTCGAGTGCGCGGAAATGGATGAGCAAAGGAGGAAGAAGGCGTGTGTGAAAAAGTGGATCCTTATCCCTTTATATGGACGGACGAAGCTATGCGTCCCCACCGACCTGGTAAAACTCGCTTATCTCCCAAGCACCGTAATTGATGGCGCGGTTGGGTTACCCACACCCGTATTGATGAGAATACCGGAATAAGGGGACACGATCTCTGCTTTGACAAGACGTGCCAAGGAAACCGCCTCGCTAAACATGCTGAGGTGGAACAGTAAAAACGATTCGAATAAAGGCTTGGCCGTGGTGTGATGCCACGGAATACGTCAGCAGATTGAATCTGTGTAAATATTATTCTCTCTACGTGGTATGTGGAACTTATTTTGCAGAGCCGGACACTATCCTTGTGTTCAACATCTTCTATGAAGTATTCGGAGGAGGAACCCGCCTTGCAATGCCGAAGACAATATGCGCGCCGGACTCGTCGTCATTGAAGCCTGGTTCAGGGGATACTGAGGGAGTCCTGGATTAGGGAGTGTCCGGATAGCCGAACTATCACATTTGGCCGGACTACTGGACTATGAAGATACAAGATTGAAGACTTCGTCCCGTGTCCGGATGGGACTTTCGTTGGCGTGGAAGGCAAGCTTGGCGATACGGATATGTAGATCTCCTACCATTGTAACCGACTCAGGGTAACCCTAACCCTCTTCGGTGCCTATATAAACCGGAGGGTTTTAGTCCGTAGGACGAACAACAATCATACCATAGGCTAGCTTCTAGGGTTTAGCCTCTCTGATCTCGTGATAGATCTACTCTTGTACTACCCATATCATCAATATAAATCAAGCAGGAGTAGGGTTTTACCTCCATCGAGAGGGCCCGAACCTGGGTAAAAACATCGTGTCCCTTGTCTCCTGTTACCATCCGCCTAGACGCACAGTTTGGGACCCCCTACCCGAGATCCGCCGGTTTTGACACCGACAGACCCGTTTCTAGAAACAATCACTCTTGCTTCCGGGTCTGAAATAGGAGGTATACCCAACTATTTTGGGTATTCTGTGAAGATGCATTTATCCGCTTTGGGTTCAAGCTTATCAACCTGAAACTTTTCCGCATAAGCGTCGTAGCCCCAAACTTTTAAGAAACGACGGCTTAGGTTTCTCCAAACCATAGTTCATACGGTGTCGTCTCAATGGAATTGCGTGGTGCCTATTTAAAGTGAATGCGGTTGTCTCTAATGCCTAACCCATAAACAATAGTGGTAATTCGATAAGATACATCATGGTATGCACCATATCCAATAGGGTGCAGCTATGATGTTCAGACACACCATCACACTATGGTGTTCCAGGCGGTATTAGTTGTGAAACAATTTCCACAATGTCTTAATTGCATACCAAACTCATAACTCAGATACTCATCTCTATGATCATATCATAGACATTTTATCCTCTTGTCACGATGATCTTCAACTTCACTCTGAAATTACTTGAACCTTTCAATAATTCAGACTTGTGTTTCATCAAGTAAATATACTCAACATCTACTCAAATCATCTGTGAAGTAAGAACATACCTATATCCACAGCATGCCTCTACACTCATTGGACTACACACATCAAAATGTGTTACTTCCAACAAGTTGCTTTCTTGTTCCATCTTACTGAAAACAAGGCTTTTCAGTCATCTTGCCCATGTGGTATGATTTGCATTTCTCAAGTGATTCAAAATCAAGTGAGTCCAAACGATCCATCTGCATGGAGTTTCTTCATACCAATAGACATGATTCGCATGTCTCAAACTTTTCAAAATGAGTGAGTCCAAAGATCTATCAACATGGAGCTTCTTCATACGTTTTACACCAATATGACTTACATGGCAGTGCCACAAGTAGGTGGTACTATCGTTACTATCTTATATCTTTTGGCATGAACATGTGTATCACTACGATCGAGATTCAATAAAACCATTCATTTTAGGTGCAAGACCATTGAAGGTATTATTCAAATAAACGGAGTAACCATTATTCTCCTTAAATGAATAACCGTATTGCGATAGACATAATCCTATCATGTCTATGCTCAACGCAAACACCAAATAACAATTATTTAGGTTTAACACCGATCCCAATGGTAGAGGGAGCGTGCGATGTTTGATCACATCAACCTTGGAAATACTTCCAACACATATCGTCACCTCGCCTTTAGCTAGTCTCCGTTTATTCTGTAGCTTTTTTTTCGAGTTACTAACACTTAGCAACCGAACCGGTATCTAATACCCAGGTGCTACTAGGAGTACTAGTAAAGTACACATTAACATAATGTATATCCAATATACTTCTATCGACCTTGCAAGCCTTTCTCATTTACCAAGTATCTAGGGTATTTTCGCTTCAGTTACCGTTCCCCTTATATCAGAAGCACTTAGTCTCGGGTTCGGGTTCAACCTTGGGTTTCTTCACTAGAGCAGCAACTGATTTGCCGTTTCATGAAGTATCCCTTCTTGCCCTTGCCCTTCTTGAAACTAATGGTTCTGCTAACCATCAACAATTGATGCTCCTTCTCGATTCTACTTTCGCGGTGTCAAACATCGCGAATATCTCAAGGATCATCATATCTATCCCTGATAAGTTATAGTTCATCACGAAGCTCTAGCAGCTTGGTGGCAATGACCTTGGAGAAACATCACTATCTCATCTGGAAGATCAACTCCCACTCAATTCAAGTGATTGTTGTACTCAGACAATCTGAGCACAAACTCAACGATTGAGCTTTTCTCCCTTAGTTTGCAGGCTAAGAAACTCGTCGGAGGTCTTGTACCTCTTGACGTGGGCACGAGCCTGAAATCCCAATTTCAGCCCTCGAAACATCTCATATGTTCCGCGACTTTTCGAAATCGTCTTCGGTGCCTCAACTCTAAACCGTTTAACATTACTGAACTATGTAGTTATCAAAACGTGTATGTCAGATGTTCGCAACATCCACAGACGTCATTCGAGGTTCAGCACACCGAGCGGTGCATTAAGGACATAAGCCTTCTACGAAGCAACTAGGACAATCCTCAGTTTACGGACCTAGTCCGCATAATCGCTACTATCAACTTTCAACTGAAATTTTCTGTAGGAACATATCTTAAACAGTAGAACTAAAGCGCAAGCTACGACATAATTTGCAAAGTCCTTTTGCCTATGTTCATGATATTTAAGTTCATCTAATGAACTCCCACTCAGATAGACATCCCTCTAGTCATCTAAGTGATACATGATCCGAGTCAACTAGGCCGTGTCCGATCATCACGTGAGACGGACTAGTCATCATCGGTGAACATCTTCATGTTGATCATATCTACCATACGACTCATGCTCGACCTTTCGGTCTCTTGTGTTCCGAGGCCATGTCTGTACATGCTAGGCTCGTCAAGTCAACCTAAGTGTTTCGCGTATGTAAATCTGGCTTACACCCATTGTATGTGAACGTTAGAATCTATCACACCCGATCATCACGTGGTGCTTCGAAACAACGAACTTTCGCAATGGTGCACAGTTAGGGGGAACACTTTCTTGAAATTTTAATGAGGGATCATCTTATTTACTACCGTCGTTCTAGGCAAATAAGATGAATAAACATGATAAACATCACATGCAATCAAAAAGTGACATGATATGGCCAATATCATTTTTGCTCCTTTTGATCTCCATCTTCGGGGCTCCATGATCATCATCGTCACCCGCATGACACGATGATCTCCATCATCATGATCTCCATCATCGTGTCTCCATGAAGTTGTCTCGCCAACTATTACTACTACTACTATGGCTAACGTTTGAGCAATAAAGTAAAATAATTACATGGCGTTGTTCAATGACACGCAGGTCATACAATAAATTAAGACAACTCCTATGGCTCCTGCCGGTTGTCATACTCATCGACATACAAGTCGTAATTCCTACTACAAGAACATGGTCAATATCATACATCACATATATCATTCATCACATTCTTTTTGGCCATATCACATCACATAGCATACCCTGCAAAAACAAGTTAGATGTCCTCTAATTGTTGTTGCATATTTTACGTGGCTGCTATGGGTTTCTAGCAAGAACATTTATTACCTACGCAAAAGCCACGACGGTGATATGCCAATTGCTATTTACCCTTCATAAGGACCATTTTCATCGAATCCGATTCGACTAAAGTGGGAGAGACTGGAACCCGCTAGCCACCTTTATGCAACAAGTGCATGTCAGTCGGTGGAACCTGTCTCACGTAAGCGTACATGTAAGGTCAGTTCAGGCCGCTTCATCCCACGATGCCGCCGAATCAAGATAGGACTAGTAACGGTAAGCAAATTGAACAAACCAACGCCCACAACTACTTGCGTTCTACTCGTGCATAGAATCTACGCAATAGACCTAGCTCATGATGCCACTATTGGGGATCGTAGCAGAAATTTAAAATTTTCTACACATCACCATGATCAATCTATGGAGTAATCTAGAAACGAGGGAAGGGGAATGCATCTACATACCCTTGTAGATCGCTAAGCGGAAGCGTTCAAGTGAACGGGGTTGATGGAGTCGTACTCGTCGTGATCCAAATCACCGATGATCCTAGCGCCGAACGAACGGCACCTCCACGTTCAACACACATACAGTTGGGAGAGACATCTCCTCCTTCTTGATCCAGCAAGGGAAGGAGAGGTTGATGGAGATCCAGCAACACGACGGCGTGGTGATGGAAGTAGCGGGATCCCGACAGGGCTTCGCCAAGCACAAGCGGGGAGGAAGAGGTGTCACGGGAGGGAGGGAGGCGCCAGGGACTCAGGAGCGGCTGTCCTCCCTCCCCTCCATTATATATAGGGGCCTAGGGGGGCGCCGGCCCCTTGTAGATCCCATCTAGGGAGGGGGCGGCTGCCCTAGGGGTGGCTTGGCCTCCAAGCCAAGTGGAGGCGCCCCCACCCCTTAGGGTTTCCAACCCTAGGCGCATGGGAGGCCCAAGGGGGGGCGCACCAGCCCACCAGGGGCTGGTTTCCACGCCCCTTCAGCCCATGGGGCCCTCCGGGATAGGTGGCCCCACCCGGTGAACCCCCGGGACCCTTCCGGTGGTCCCGGTACAATACCGATGACCCCCGAAACTTTCTCGGTGGCCGAAACTGGAATTCCTATATATAAATCTTTACCTCCAGACCATTCCGGAACTCCTCGTGACATCCGGGATCTCATCCGGGACTCCGAACAACTTTCAGGTTACCGCATACTAATATCTCTACAACCCTAGCGTCACCGAACCTTAAGTGTGCAGACCCTATGGGTTCGGGAACCATGCAGACATGACCGAGACAACTCTCCGGCCAATAACCAACAGCGGGATCTGGATACCCATGTTGGCTCCCACATGTTCCACGATGATCTCATCAGATGAACCATGATGTCAAGGATTCAATCAATCCCGTATTCAATTCCCTTTGTCTACCGGTATAGTACTTGCCCGAGATTCGATCGTCGGTATCCCGATACCTTGTTCAATCTCATTACCGGCAAGTCTCTTTACTCGTTCCGTAACACATCATCCCGTGATCAACTCCTTGGTCACATTGTGCACATTATGATGATGTCCTACCAAGTGGGCCCAAAAATACCTCTCCGTCACACGGAGTGACAAATCCCAGTCTTGATTCGTGCCAACCCAACAGACACTTTCGGAGATACCCGTAGTGCACCTTTATAGCCACCCAGTTACGTTGTGACGTTTGGTACACCCAAAGCATTCCTACGGTATCCGGGAGTTGCACAATCTCATGGTCTAAGGAAATGATACTTGACATTAGAAAAGCTTTAGCATACGAACTACACGATCTTTGTGCTAGGCTTAGGATTGGGTGCTGTCCATCACATCATTCTCCTAATGATGTGATCCCGTTATCAACGACATCCAATGTCCATGGTCAGGAAACCGTAACCATCTATTGATCAACGAGCTAGTCAACTAGAGGCTTACTAGCGACATGGTGTTGTCTATGTATCCACACATGTATCTGAGTTTCCTATCAATACAATTATAGCATGGATAATAAACGATTATCATGAACAAGGAAATATAATAATAATAACTAATTTATTATTGCCTCTAGGGCATATTTCCAACAGGAAGGTATGGTGGACTCATATGGAATAACTTTGGGGTTTAAGGAGTTTGGATGCACAAGCAGTATTCCCGCTTAGTACAGGTGAAGGCTAGCAAAAGACTGGGAAGCGACCAACTGGGAGAGCGACAACAGTCATAAACATGCATTAAAATTCATTCACACCGAGTACAAGCATGAGTAGGATATAATCCACCATGAACATAAATATCATGAAGGCTATGTTGATTTGTTTCAACTACATGCGTGAACATGTGCCAAGTCGAGTCACTCAATTCATTCAAAGGAGGATACCATCCCATCATACCACATCATAATCATTCTAATAGCATGTTGTCACGCAAGGTAAACCATTATAACTCATAGCTACTCAAGCATGGCACAAGCATGGTAAACCATTATAATTCATAATAAGCTGAATCAGAAACGATGAACTCATCATATTTACAAAAACAAGAGAGGTCGGGTTCATACCAACTTTTCTCATCTCAATAAGTCCATCATATATCATCATTATTTCCTTTCACTTGCACAACCGAACGATGTGTATAATAATAATAGTGCACGTGCATTGGACTAAGCTGGAATCTGCAAGCATTCAACTCAAGAGAGAAGACAAGTAATATGGGCTCAAAATTAAATAAACAATCATGCATATGAGAGCCACTAGACATTTTCAATATGGTCTTCTACTCTCGACCCCCAAAGAAAAGAAAATAAAATAAAACTATTTACACGGGAAAGCTCCCAACAAGTAAGAAGAAGAACGAGAAATCTTTTTGGGTTTTCATTTTAATTTCTACTACAAGCATGGAAATTAAACTAACTAATTTTTTTTGTTTTTTCTCAAGGTTTATCAAACACACAATAAGAAAGCTAGAAAAGGAAAATTAAACTAACATGGATAATACAATGAAAGAGTATGAGCACCGACGACTAGAATAGTGTGTGAACATGAATGCAAAGTCGGTGAGAAATACGTACTCCCCCAAGCTTAGGCTTTTGGCCTAAGTTGGTCTAATACCAAGGACCGCCTGGCTGATATCCGTAGTTGTAGCTGGGGTCGTACTGAGATGCAGCAGCAACAGCCTCCTGAGCTGCGGCGTGTTGGCGAGCTGCCTCCGCTCTCCCCTCGTGTTCAGTTGCTCCCTCCCTGGTAACAACATATCTTCCTTTTACCTGATAATCAAAAAGGAGAGGAGCAGGAAGAGTAACATGGATGACGTTGCGCCTGTCATAGATTAGTCGATAATGGAGGAATTGTTCATTCCTCCTAAGAGAATGATGATTGACCATAGTGTCATAATCTAAATAAGCAGGAGGTATCATCACATCCCCCTCTCGTGGGGCTATACCAAGATAATTAGCCACACGGGTTGCATAAATTTCTCCAAATAAATGTCCAGTTCTACCATTATTCTGCAACCTACGTGCAACTATTGCCCCCAAGTTATAACCTTTATAACCTAACACGGCACTCTTGAGGACACACAGATCAGGAACAAACATGTGACATGCTTCATCTTTACCGTTAATGCATCTACCAATGAAGAGAGCAAAGTAATGTATAGCAGGAAAATGAATGCTCCCTATGGTAGCTTGTGTTATGTCCCTGGATTCTCCCACAGTAATACTAGCAAGGAAATCTCTAAATTCAGATTTGTGAGGATCATTAATATTACCACACTGCAGAAGTTTGCAAGCAGTTGTAAAATCCTCTTAGTCCATGGTATAAGATGTATCATAAATATCAAATAGGACACTAGGAGAATTATGCGTACAGTTATATTTGAACCTCTGCACAAAGGAATCAGTCAATTGATAGTACTGAGGACACTTATCTTGTAAGAAGTCCTCCAGCTCAGCATTACGCACATACGCGTCAAATTCCTCCTTAAAGCCTGCTTCGACCATAAAATCATTGGATGGCCACTCACAAGCTCGTACATCTGCGTCCCTCGGTAATTCAACATCTTGCTCACGTATAGCAATCCTGGGTCCTTTCTTTACCGAGGAACCACCTTGTTACATTCTCCTAGACATAATTCTTTTTCTGAAATTTTAGTAACTTCAAAATACAAGTGTATAAAATTGAACAAGATTGGTAGCAACTGCTCCTACAAGTGCCTAGAGCCTATATCATGCATTGGAATTGCTTGGGACCTCATAAATTTAACATGCAAGCTCAAGAACATGGTCACCTATGTAGCAAAAATTTGCAATGAATAAAGCACTAGAACAAAAACTAATTGGACCAATGGAGGAGTCACATACCAAGCAACAATCTCCCAAAGCAGTTTTGTGAATGGAGCTTTGAGCAAGGAGATCAAAAATCGCAGCAAAATGAGCTAGAACTCGTGCTTGAGCTGGATGGGGATTTTTTTGGGTAGAAGATGGAGTGTGTGGGTGCTGGCATATGTGGAGGGGGCCACCAAGGGCCCACGAGACAGGGGGGCGCACCCAGGTGGGGTGGGCGCGCCCTCCAATCTCGTGGCCTGGTGCTTGCCCCTCCTGCAGTGATTTCAGTGCCTGAAATCCTCAAATATTCCATAAAAAATCATACTAAATTTGCAGGGCATTTAGAGCACTTTATTTTCGGGATTTTTTTAGTGCCCGGATAATTCAGAAAATAGACAGATAATACTATTTTTGCTTTATTTATTCTAAATAACAGAAAGTAAAAAGAGGGTACAAAAGGTTGTGCCTTCTAGTTTCATCCATCTCATGATCATCAAAATGAATCCACTAACAAGGTTGATCAAGTCTTGTTAACAAACTCATTCCGAATAACACGAAACCGGAGAAATTTCGAATAACACTAAGTTACCTCAACGGGGATATGAAAATCCCCAACAATAAGAATATCATACTTTTTCTTGACAGTAGGGAGAGGAAATTCAAAACCTCCAATAATAATAGCTGGAACTTTTCCAATAGAATTGATGCTATGAACTTGAGATTGTTTCCTCGGAAAGTGTATCGTATGCTCATTACCATTAACATGAAAAGTGACATTTCCTTTGTTGCAATCAATAACAGCCCCTGCAGTATTCAAAAAAGGTCTACCGTGGATAATCGATATACTATCGTCCTCGGAAATACCAAGAATAATAAAGTCCGTTAAAATAGTGACATATGCAACCAAAACAGGCACATCCTCACAAATACCGACAGGTATAGCAATTGATTTATCAGCCATTTGCAAAGATATTTCAGTATGTGTCAACTTATTCAATTCAAGTCTACGATATAAAGAGAGAGGCATAACACTAACACCGGCTCCAAGATCACATAAAGCAGTTCTAACATAATTTCTTTTAATGGAGCATGGTATAGTTGGTACCCCCGGATCTCCAAGTTTCTTTGGTATTCCACCCTTAAAAGTGTAGTTAGCAAGCATGGTGGAAATTTCAGCTTCCGATATCTTACTTTTATTTGTGATGATATCCTTCATATACTTAGCATAGGGATTTACTTTGAGCATTCAGTTAAGCGCATACGTAAGAAGATAGGTCTAATCATTTCAGCAAAGCGCTCAAAATCCTCATCATCCTTTGTCTTGGATGGTTTAGGAGGAAAGGGCATGGGTTTCTGAACCCATGGTTCTCTTTCTCTACCATGCTTCCTAGCAACAAAATATCTCTTATCATAACGTTGATTCTTTGATTGTGGGTTATCAAGATCAACATCAGGTTCAATCTCTACTTCATTGTTTTTGCTAGGTTGAGCATCGACATGAACATCATTATTAATATTATCACTAGGTTGATGTTCATCACCTGATTGTGTTTCAGCATCAGAGATAGAAATATCATTGGGATTCTCACGTGTGTCTACAGTAGGTTCACTAGAAGCATGCAAAGTCCTATCGTTTTTCTTTTTCTTCTTTTTGGAAGAACTAGGTGCCTCTAAATTATTTCTCTGAGAATCTTGCTCGATTCTCTTAGGGTGGCCTTCAGGATACAAAGGTTTCTACCAGTTCTAGTAGCCACTCTAACAGCAAAGTCATTTTTATTATTTAATTCATCAAGCAAATCATTTTGAGCTTTAAGTACTTGCTTAGCTTGAGTACCAACCATAGAAGTATATTTGCTAATGAGTTTGAGTTCACCTTTAACTCTAGCCATATTATCGCTCACGCGTCCTATCTCGAAAGCATTATTCTTTAACTCTCTACCAACATAAGCATTAAAACTTTCTTGTCTAGCCATAAAGTCATCAAATTCATCTAAGCATGGGCTATGAAATTTAGTAGAGTGGATTTCAACTTTATCATATCTATAGAGAGAATTTACCTTTACTACCTGTGTCGGGTTATCAAGACAATGTGGTTCTTCAACAGGCGGTATATTAAGACCATATATTTCTTCAATAGGAGGTAAATTCTTAACATCTTCAGCTTTAATACCTTTTTCTTTCATTGATTTCTTTGCCTCTTGCATATCTTTAGGACTGAGAAATAAAACACATCTCTTCTTCGGAGTGGGTTTAGGAATAGGCTCAGGAGTCGGCTTAATTGGTTTAGAAATTGCCTCAGGAATTGGCTCAGGAAGAGTCCAATTATTTTCATTAGTCAACATATTATTGAATAGTAATTCAGCTTCGTCTACTGTTCTTTCCCTGAAAACACAACCAGCACAACTATCGAAGTAGTCCTTGGAAGCATCAGTTAGTCCATTATAAAAGATATCAAGTATTTCATTTTTCTTGAGAGGATGATCAGGAAAAGCATTAAGTAATCGGAGAAGCCTCCCCCAAGCTTGTGGGAGACTCTCTTCTTTGATTTGCACAAAATTATATATTTCCCGCAAGGCAACTTGTTTCTTATGAGCAGGGAAATATTTAGCAGAGAAGTAATAAATCATATCCTGGGGACTACGCACACAACCAGGAGCAAGAGAATTATACCAAGTCTTAGCATCACCCTTTAATGAGAACGGAAATATCTTAAGGATATAATAATAGCAAGATTTATCATCATGAGTAAACAGGGTAGCTATATCATTCAACTTGGTAAGATATGCCACAACAATTTCAGATTCAAGGCCATAAAAAGGATCAGATTCAACCAAAGTAATAATCTCAGGATCAACAGAGAATTCATAATCCTTATTAGTAACACAGATAGATGAAGTAGCAAAAGCAGGGTCATGTTTCATTCTAGCATTAAGAGACTGCAGCTTCCATTTAGCTAATAATTTCTTAAGATCATATCTATCATTGCAAGCAAAGATAGCTCTAGCAGCTTCTTCATTCATAACATAACCCTCAGGAACAACATGCAAATCATAATCATTGGGAGAACTTTCATCATCACTATCATCAATAATAGCATCTTCAATAATTTCATTCCCCCTAACTCTAGCAAGTTGTTCATCAGGAAATTCACCTAATGGCAAAGTAGTATCACGCATAGAAGTAGTTTCATCATAAGTATCATGCATAGCAGAAGTGGCATCAACAATACCTTGCGACATATCAGAGTTCATAGTAGTAGCAGGTTTAGGTGTCGCAAGCTTACTCGAAATAGAAGGAGAATCTAGTGCAGAGCTAGATGGTAGTTCCTTACCTCCCCTCGTAGTTGAGGGATAGATCATAGTTTTCGCGTCTTTTAAGTTCTTCATAGTGATCAACGGATATAAATCCCAAGTGACACAGAGAATAGAGCTATGCTCCCCGGCAACGGTGCCAGAAATTAGTCTTGATAACCCACAAGTGTAGGGGATCGCAACAGCTTTCGAGGGTAAAGTATTCAACCCAAATTTATTGATTCGACACAAGGGGAGCCAAAGAATATTCTTGAGTATTAGCAGTTGAGTTGTCAATTCAACCACGCCTGGACAACTTAGTATCTGCAGCAAAGTATTTAGTAGCAAAGTAGTATGATAATAAAGGTAACGGTAGCAAAAGTAATGTTTTTGGGTTTTGTAGTGATTGTAACAATAGGAACGGAAAAGTAAATAAGCGAAACACAAGATGTGAAAAGCTCGTAGGCATTGGATCAGTGATGGATAATTATGTCGGATGCGATTCCTCATGTAATAGCTATAACATAGGGTGACACAGAACTAGCTCCAGTTCATCAATGTAATGTAGGCATGTATTCCGTAAATAGTCATACGTGCTTATGGAAAAGAACTTGCATGACATCTTTTGTCCTACCCACTCGTGGCAGCGGGGTCCTAACGGAAACTAAGGGATATTAAGGCCTCCTTTTAATAGAGAACCGGAACAAAGCATTAGCACATAGTGAATACATGAACTCCTCAAACTACGGTCATCACCGAGAAGTATCCCGATTATTGTCACTTCGGGGTTGTCGGATCATAACACATAGGTGACTATAGACTTGCAAGATAGGATCAAAAACACACATATATTCATGAAAACATAATAGGTTCAGATCTAAAATCATGGCACTCGGGCCCTAGTGACAAGCATTAAGCATAGCAAAGTCATAGCAACATTAATCTTAGAACATAGTGGATACTAGGGATCAAACCCTAACAAAACTAACTTGATTACATGGTAAATCTCATCCAACCCATCACCGTCCAGCAAGCCTACGACGGAATTACTCACGCACGGCGATGAGCATCATGAAATTGGTGATGGAGGATGGTTGATGATGACGATGGTGACGAATCCCCCTCTCCGGAGCCCCGATAGGACTCCAGATCAGTCCTCCCGAGAGAGATTAGGGCTTGGCGGCGGCTCCATATCGAAAAACGCAATAAAACTTTCTCTCTGTTTTTTTTCTCCGCGAGATGGAATATATGGAGTTGAGGTTGAGGTCGGCGGAGCCTCAGGGGGCCCACGAGACAAGGGGGCGCGCCCAGGGGGGGAGGGAGTGCCCCCCACCCTCGTGGACAGGGTGTGGGCCCCCTAGTCTTGATTCTTTCGCCAGTATTTTTTATATTTTCCAAAAAGTGCCTCCGTGGATATTCAGGACATTCCGAGAACTTTTGCTTTCTACACATAAAACAACATCATGGCAGTTCTACTGAAAACAACGTCAGTTCGGGTTAGTTTCATTCAAATCATGCAAGTTAGAGTCCAAAATAAGGGCAAAAGTGTTTGAAAAAGTAGATACGTTGGAGACGTATCAGCGCGCCCTGTAGGGGAGGGCGTGCCCTCCACCCTCTTGGCCGCCTCGGCTGCTTCTTGGCTTGCACTCCAAGTCCTCTGGATCACGTTTGTTCCAAATATCATGCTCCCGAAGGTTTCATTCCGTTTGGACTCCGTTTGATTTTCTTTTTCTTCGAAATACTGAAATAGGAAAAAAAAGCAATACAGGTTGGGCCTCCGGTTAGTAGGTTAGTCCCAAAAATGACATAAATGTGTGAAATAAAGCCCATAAACATCCAAAAGGGGTAATATAATAGCATGGAACAATCAAAAATTATAGATACATTGGAGACGTATCAGGGCGCTTGAAAGTGCATTATATCGACTAGAAGGGGGTGAATAGGCAATTTTTATGAATTCTTCACTGAGGAATTTGCTGGTGAGGAAATTCCTAAATGAAGAACTACTAGCAGTGGAATAAGTACTCAAATGTAAAATAATAGAGCAGAGGCATGGTCATCATGATGGAATGAAGACAAGCACAGAGTACAGAAAGCGTAAACACAGGATAACACAGAAAGAAGACGGACAGACTGAAGAAATTGAACTGAGGAAATTGAGAAAGTCTTCAGTCAAAGTCTTCAAACAGATATGAACAAGCACACAACAATAGTAATGAGGAAATGAAAGAGTTGAGGAAATGGAACCAGTAAGCTTGGTGAAGACAATGATTTGGTAGACCAGTTCCAACTGCTGTCTCGGTTGTACGACTGGTTGGAGCGGCTGAGTATTTAAACTCGAGGACACATAGTTCCGGACACATAGTCCTCACCGTATTCTCCTTGAGCTAAGGTCACACAGACCTCGCCCAATCACTCGTGGTAAGTCTTCAGGTGACTTCCAAATCTTCACAGACTAGGTCACTCGGCGATCCATAATTCCTCTTGGATGCTCTAGACCATGACGCCTAACCATCTGGAAGAAGCATAGTCTTCAAAGGTAACAAGCGTCGGATCCACGCGGGATCAATCTCTTCAGTGATGCTCAATCACTTTGGGTTGTAGGTGTGTTGGGTTTGGGTTTTCCTCACTTGATGATTTTCGCTCAAAGTCCTCAGAGGATGGGATGCTCTCAAATGACAAGTGTCAGTTTCTCTTGGAGTAGCCAACCAGCTAGTGGTTGTTGGGGGCGGCTATTTATAACCTAGGGAGAAGCCCGACATGATAAGACATAAATGCCCTTCAATGATATGACCGTTAGGTGGGTAGATATTTTGGGACAGCCGGCACATAACACAGCAACGGTCGGAATTTTGACTCTCAAATTCCTCAGGGCTATCATGTTCCTCACTGTGTGGGCAATCCGCACTGGAGAATTCCTAACTCCTCAGTCAGAACAAATTCCTCAGAGACCAGAAGAACTTCGTCTCTGTCACTGAAGAATATGACTGAACTGTATGAGATTTCCAATGGCTTCACTTGAAGGTATTGGTAGGTGTAGGATTTTGAGTTGAGTATCACTTGGAAATTTTTCCTTAGTATTTCCTCGACCCCCTTTAGCAGTACGGTGTTTCCTATGACTCAAGAAAGAGAAAATGAAACTATAAAAACAAAAGTCTTCACGCTTCATGTTCCTCGAATGATTGCCAAGTCTTCAAGGTCACACCAATTTCTTCACTTTCAAAGTCTTCAGAAATCCAAAGTCTTCAGTTGAAGAACTTCATTTTTAGGGGTCGACTTTCTCTGTAAATATCAAACTCCTCATAGACTTATAGACATGTGTACACTCACAAACGCATCAGTCCCTTAACCTATAAGTCTTCAATACACCAAAATCACTAAGGGGCACTAGATGCACTTACAATCTCCCCCCTTTTTGGTGATTGATGACAATATAGGTTAAGTTTTCAATGGGGATAAACATATGAAGTGTAAATACTGATATTGAGGAATTTGATTGCAAGATATAGAAGAACTCCTCCTGAAGATGTGCATAGTGAGGAGTTTGCTTTTGAAGCAAGTCACACTTGAAGAGTATAATCATGGAGATCTCCCCCTATATCTTGTAATTCATACACGCATTTGACATATAATATGAAGAATTTGAAATGCATGATGAAATATGGTGACTGATGAAATTCAGCATGCATGCATTAACATTAATGAGGAATAAGCATGCAGAAGAACTCAGCAAAAGTATCAGGCCACCATAGAGTTTAAGATTACAACAATCCAGCAAAGTCATCAAAAGAACGAGAGTTGTAACTTAGAAAAAACCCGCCCATATAAGATAGACCCGCTTGAAGACTAACTCAAATTTCTCCCCCTTTGTCACCGAATGACCAAAAGGGTTGAAAAATGAGGACTAACGCCCCTGAAGAATATCATGATGATGGAGGAGCACCAGCGTTGTCAGGGTCTTGAGTCATTGTAGGGCTTGCCGTGTTGTCGTCCAAGTCTTCGAACTCGTCCGTGTCGCGCGATGAAGAATATGAACTAGCGACCAAGGAAGGAACCTTGACCTTCTTGAATTTCTTCGGTGGAGGAGCAGACCAATCAAAATCTTCCTTGAAGCACATTTGCTTCAGATCTTCTTCACCATAGAGATGTGACAGAATAGCCCGGGTGCGATCAAAAACTTCATGGTGGTAGTAATGGTTTTTCTTCACTGCATTATGTGTAGAGGTCATGTTGTGAAGAATAGAGCCAAACTGACACTTAACCCATTTGTGGTTTCGATCCACCTTCTAGTGAAGACTTAGAAGCATCTCTCGGTCAGTCATCACACGAGGAGCAGTGGCTTGAAGATTTGTCTTGGATGCATTGGCAGCAGAATCATGAGTGACAGAGTCATCATTGGTGGAATAAGATGCAGCTTTGCAGAACTGACCATCCAATGGACGAATGCCTTCATCAATAACAACTGGTGCCTTGCCCTTCTCATCAGCTGAGGAATATGTCCGCTTGAGGACTTCAATAGGGGGCAAGTAGCTGAGGTGATTCTGAAAGTCAGCTTTGTAGTTGAGTGAAGACCTTGTTTTGAGGAATCTCATGATCCACGGTGCATAAGGCTTCAGCTCAAATCGTGAAAGTGCAACATTCGCAAGAGTCCTCATGAAGAAATCATGATAATTAATAGGGACGCCATGCATGATGTTGAATAGCATACTTTTCATCATCCCAACAATTTCCTCATCAGATGAGTCGTGGCCTTTGATGGGACTCATAGTCTTCGTCAGAATGCGATAGATGGTTCTTGGCACATACAGCAATTCCTTCACGAGGAATTTGGTCCTTGGGGCTTGACCAGGCTTCAGAGGCTTCATGAGCACTTGCATGTAATGAGTAGTGAGTTAAGCCTCATCATACATACAATGAGCACCGTCAGGTGGAGGACTGATTGGCAGGGCACGAAGCAATTTAGAGGTCGGTGCCTTGTAGTGAGTGTTTTCAGTCATCCAGTCCAACACCCAAGAGTTGATGTCATCAGCTTCACCTGTGATATGCAGCATTGCATAGAATCGAAGAATGAGCTCTTCATTCCAGTCAACTATGTCTGAGCAAAAGTTGAGCAAGACTGCATCATGAATCATACTGAGGACTTGAGAGAAGCAAGGCATTGATTCCATGTCCACATGAGGAATATGCTCGTGGTCGAAGACTTTGTCCTTATTGAACACCAGTGAAGAATAGAAGTTAGCCTAACTGGCAGTCCAGAAACGCTTCCTTCTAAGACGAGTGTCGGGGAAACTGATCCACGAACACCTATGGGACCGGTGGACCGAGCCCCTTTCGGTTCGGCGGAGGGCGGAGGTCGCACGAAGAGCGGATTGAGGCAGTGCACACGAGCAGTTTACCCAGCTTCGGAGCTCTCCGGAGAGATAATACTCCTACTGCTGCATCTAAGTGTATATTGAGTTCTTTCTCAGGAGCGATCAGCGCTGCGAAACCGAGCGTGGGAGCGTTTCTAGCTTCGAATGAGTCGAACCCCCCCCCCCCTACGTTGCGCATGGGCCTCCTTTTATATGCTCAAGGGGTTACCGACAGGTGGCAACGTAGATGAAGGGTAAAAATGGAAAAAGAATGTGGTAGGTACAGCTACCTATACTGTAGACACAGTGTATCATACCTAACCCTGACGGCAGGGGACAAGGGCATTAAATGCCCGTCTGTGTCATCTAAACAGTGTAGGAAGAGACCGTCAGGGGCGCCACTGATCGCCACGATGGCCTTCTTGTCAGCGCCGCTTGCCACCGCGCACCGCTGGCTGCACAACCTCTCGCCACGCGTGCCTGGAAGGGTACCAGGACGACACGTTGGTGGATGTGCTGGAGCCTGGGCGTGGAGCAGCCTCTTGTCGCGGCAAGTGTCTTGCCGCGGTCGTCGTCTTGTCGGGCCCGGGAGCTTGTCGCTCACCGTGCCTTGCCGGGACTCGTGGCGCGTCGCGGCAAGCTTTCTTGGGATGCCATGGCTGGCCTTCCTAGCAAGCTCCTCTTGCCGGGGCCTTGTCTCCTTGGCTCGAATACTTTGTTCTTGAATGGCTTCCCGGCAAGCTCCTCTTGCCGGGGTCTTGTCTCTTAAGGAGTCACAGAGGATCTTGGCGGTGACCCGGCGAGCCTTGCCGCTGGGTGCTACAACTGCATGTGCACAAGTTCGGGATACTAGGGTACCCCTACTCTAGTACACCGACAGGAGCCCCCGGGACTGGGCCACACACGGTGCCAAGCGCTGTTGGGCCAGGCCCAAAACAGGGCACGGGCACACGCGGCCTGGGTCGTGCCGTTTCCTACTCCGCATCCACCGTGCCCTCCCCGAACAACACGCGTTGAATGCGGCATCGTGGGAGAGATCGTGGGTGAATTCTTTATTCGAAAAAGTGTAACGTCCGCCCCCTCCCTCTTTATAAGCAGAGGAAACAGAGGCAGTTGCTCACTTCGTCGGTTTACTACTCCAAAATCTCCGCCGTTCCACTCTCCTCTGAGAGAGCAGTGCTCCGCCCCCCATTTCCGCCATCGCCACCAATGTCGTCGATCTCCTCCACCACCTTCGCCATGGCTCCGAAGACCGGGAAGGTCGCGAAGTCGGCCGAGGCGCTGCGGCTCGAGGCGCTGCAAAAGGAGCGGGCCACTTTCCCCCCCGAGCTCGACGCGGCGGGGCTGAGGCAGTGGTTCTACCTTTTCTGGTCGACGGAGACGCGTGCGCATCCATGCACGAAGGTACTCTCCGCCGCTGCTTCGAAACGGGCCCCATACGGGTATCCCTTCTTCCCGCTGTTCTTCTACTGTGGCCTCTGTCCGCCCTTCTCGGAATTTTTCTGCGACATCATTAACACCTACGGGTTTCATCTTCTTGATTTCACCCCCAACGCCGTTCTGACCATGTCCGTTTTCACACATATCTGTGAAAACTTTGTCGGAGTCCACCCAAACGTAGCCCTTTTCCGCCATTACTTCATGCCTCGGGTCGAGAGAGGAGAGCCACTTTCCGGCGGGATCGCCTGGATCTCGAGGGCCGGCAAGAAGGAGGCGTATCTGGAGGGGGAGCTCCGCAGCAAGTGGGAGGAATGGAGAGCTGAGTGGTGTTGGATCATGGAGGAGGACCCGCAGCCATTCACCGCCATGCGCCAAGCCCCAGTAGTGCGCGGCAACGATTGGAGCAGCTTGGCCCCGGAGGACGCTAGGCTAAAGATCGCTGTCACCAGAATCCTGCGCCTTAGGCTTGCCGGGCTGACTGTGGGCGCCGTAGGCGCAGACTTTCTCCGCCGCCGCATCGCCCCCCTGCAAGAGAGGAGGAGACCCGCTTGGGAGTTTGGCAGTCCGGTAGATATCATGAGGCTGCACCCGGGCCTCAATTTTAACTTCACCGTGCTGGAGCTGGATGCGATGCTCAAGGAGTTGTTCAAGCACGATCCCCAACATCCAGAATGGTTCAGGCTGCCGGCGGGGGTCGTCCCGCTGTGCAACAATTCTTCCCTCGACCGCATCCGCGCGATGATGCTGCTGTGCGAATCGCATGGTATTGTCCCAACGTGGCAAGAGCCAGCGGACGACGTAGTGCAGCAGTTCTTCGACGGACTGGTGGAGGTGGCGGTCCGCGCCGACGAGCAGAGGAGCCTCACCCGCGACACTACCGAGGAGGAGATGCGACGCATCGCCACCAGGGCGGAAGAGGCGGCGGCAGCCGCTGCCGCGGGTGAGTTCGGGTTCACCGCGGAAGAGGCAGAGGCAGAGGCGGCGGCAAGCCTTGCCGACCGAGAGTGGATGGACGGCAAGGAAGAGCTTGCCGCGCCTGACGTCGAGTCGAGCGAGCCCGCCGAGGGTGCGAGCGGCCCGCCGTCTCCAGACCACTTGCCGTAGGCGGAGCCCACAGCACAGCCCCCAGCTCAACCAAGAAGGCACCTTCGTAGGGGCGGGGACGCAGCGGGGCGGCAAAGGAGTCAGCAGCCGACGCGCCGCGCGACATGCTCCACCGCGACAAGCGATGTTGCCGCGGGAGCGCCTCGTGCCACTACGGCGACTGGAGCGGGATCTTCCCGCGCCACCGCCACCGCGCCCGCCAAGCGGACAAGGGATCCTACTCCTCCGCCTCGTCGCGCCGCAGGTGGGCCGGACTTCGACCTCTCTGCGCTCAGCTCCGACGAGGAGGTAGAAGAGTAAGATTCATCTGTGCACTTGTAGTTCTTCGATTTTGTCGTTTTGTCTTGTATCTGACTTGCTTCGATCTGAACCTATTCCTTTTCAGGACGTTGGCTCAAAGAGCGGCGAAGAGAGCCAAAGTCCCGGTGGTTATCATCGAGGACGAGCCCACCGAAGCAACAGGGGGGCGCCTGAGACCACCTTGCCGGACCTGGCAACTACTCCGTGAAGCAGCCCCCAGCGTAAGTACATGATTTACTTTCTGCTTTTGGGCGCGCACGGGTGCTCTTTTCTTTGCTGACATCTGATTGTTGGTTTGTTTGTGTAGGAGCAGAACAGCTTCACCAGGAGGGCTCGGAAACCGCGTCCGACGTGCCATCTGCTTCCACTACACCTCCAAGGGATGATTCCCCGGCAAGGGAGCACTCTCCGACAAGGGAGCAATCTCCAGCAAGGGAGGAGTCTCCGGCAAGGGAGGAGTCTCCGGCAAGGGGCAGCACTAGTGACCCCCCGGTGGTGGAGCCCATGACCATGGATCCCAGTTTAGGTACTCCCTTGCTTGAAATTTTCCTTGCGTTCTTCTGATCTTTCTTTTCGAATGCTTGTTTGATTTTTCCTTCTTCTCCGGTCGTCAGATCCACCCTCCACGGAGCCGATGGAGACCGAGGCGGGCGGCGAGGAGAACACGCGCGGCAATACTGATGATGCCGCGGCCACCGAAGAAGGAGCCGGTGCTGATGCGCCTGCCGGCGAAGAGGCCGCCAAGGCTGCTGCCGCGGAAGCTGGCGAGGGATCCGGCGATCGCACTGACGGCCCTGAGGCCGCAGGAGCGCCTGGCGCTGCACCGACCGCCGATCCCTCCGCTGCTGCCACATCGCCAGGCTCCGAGGAGCCCCAGCCCGGTGCCTATCCGAAGGCCGGCGAGGGCATTTTCATCAAGCTCCCCTGGGCGTCAAGCTCCAGGGCGCCGGTTGAAGGAGAAATCCTGGATGGGGAGGTGCTTGCCTCCGCCGGGTTGTCGATTGTCGACGCGCCAGGAAGCAGCAGCGACGAGCCTGAGGAGGAGCGGCTGCTACGGAGGCTGATGTCACTCTACCGCGCTCGCCAAGCCAAGCTGGAGTCCCGGGAAGCGCTTGTCGCGAAGGCGAGCGTGGATATTGAGAAGCGCGCGGAGGAGCTCCGGGGTCTCCGCCAGGAAGCTCTCCGGGCCTTGGCGGAGGAGCGGGAGCAACTTGCTGAGGAGCGGAAGGCCTTCCTCCACGAGAAGGCCGAAGCTGAAGAGCAGCAGCGGCTCGCCGGCGAGAAGCTGTACGCGCAAGAAGGCGAGCTGGCTCAACAGAAAGTTAACCTCGACAGCCACGAGGAGGAGCTTGTCGCGCGCGAGCAGGCACTTGGCGGGGAGCTCAATGAAGCAAAGGACGCGGCCGCGGCTGCCGAGGCCGCCAAGAAAGAATTGGAGGCAAAGGTGGCGCAGCTGGAGGCTGATCTGAAGGCGGGCGGCGAAGAGCTTGCCGCGCTCAAGCTTGAGCGCGAGAAGGACGCCCTCGCCCATGGTGAGCTGTAGGGTCAACTCGCCGAGAAGGGCAAAGAGCTGAGCACCGCCAAGGATTCTAACGCCGATCTAGAGCTTAAGCTGGCCACCTTGACGGAGACGATGGACGGCACCAAAAAGCGGGGGGCGGACTTGAAGGAGGAAATCAAGGGCAACGAAGCTCTGCTGGCGAGGGCCACCGAAACCCAGAACACCTTCAAGGATACGGTGGAGCTCTGGACGGAGGGCCTTGTGAACATCGCTGCAGTTATTGACGGAGAGCTGGCGCAGCTGGGAGTGGAGGACTTCGGGTATTCCTCCGATGAGAACCTCCAGCCCAGCGCCAAGCTCACCCTGTTCTTCAAGGGCGTGGCGACAGCCCTCCAGCAGCTCCGAGAGAAGATCTCGAAGCAGCTGGCCGACGAGTCGCGCACGATCTGTGCCAGAGTCTTGGAGAAGGTGTTGGTGAAAGTGGCCTTCCGCAACCCAGGCCTCAACTTCACCAACGTCCTCAAGAAGCTGCCGGCAGATGCTGATTTGGACGCGCTCAAAGCCCTTGTCGCACCCATTGTGGACAAGGTGAATGAGGTCAAGAGGGTTGATGGTGGCCGCGTAGATTAGGCCGCCCATTTTCTTCTTTGCTTGCCGCTGCTAGTCATGTCATGAGAACACTTTATTAGAGCCGCGACAAGTTATTTTTGTAATATAACTCTATCTTAGGTAATGATTGCTATGTTACTTCCTTTACTTGATTCTTGGCTTTGTATGTTTCTACCCTACGCTTTCTAGGGAAACTTGTCGGCGCAGGTACCCTTGCCGCGAGCGCTGAGTGCGGAACTTCAGCAGCCTGCTGGCGGTGCCGCTACCGACAAGCAACCTTGTCGCAACTAGTCGCAGCTCACTTAAGTTGTTGAGCGGACTCGAAACAAAGTAAGGGCGCAACTAGCTACGAGTTGGTTCCTCCGCGCACAGGTTTTCCATACAAAGCACGGTCGTTCAAGGAAAATAACTTAAAAACTTAAAAACTGATTGCTCAAACTTTGGCAACTTAGCTTTTGTCATTTGCTTCCCGGCAAGGCGAAATTCTCTTGAACTCTCTTGAACGGCCCGGTCCACACCATTATCTTCTCCTTTCCCCCCGGCAAACCTTGTGGGCGAGGGAACCTTCCTTTCTTTGAGAAAGAGACAGAAGAGAAAATAAAGATATGGAGCCTTAGGGCTTGTTATTGCTTACCGGGGGCAGGTGCTGCACAAAATGTCAGATAACATATGCAAAAAGAAAGAAAGCATGAAATTGACAAGATGTGCGAAGCACGTGATCTTTATTTATGCACGGGGTCTGCGCCCGGCTTTGTATGAAGGATTACATGCAACAGCGGCAAGACTTGTACAAAAGGTGGTTGCCGGAACGGGTTCCGGCAACCGCGCCTTATGGGTAAAACTTACGAAGATGCTCAATGTTCCAGGAGTTGCTCACCGGAATGCCATCTTCGGTCTCAAGGCGGACAGCGCCAGGCCTAGTGACTCGTTTCACCCGATAAGGGCCTTCCCACTTCGGCGTCAACTTGTTGGAATTCTTGGCGGACTGAACGCGCCGAAGAACAAGGTCGCCTTCCTCGAAACTTCTGGCTTTAACTTTGCGGCTATGGTAGCGATGCAAAGCTTGCTGATATCGAGCAGCTCGTACAGCAGCCTGAAGACGATCCTCCTCAAGGAGCAGCGCGTCATCTTGCCGCAGCTGCTCTTGCTCAAGCTCATCATAAGCGAGCACTCGAGGTGACCCGTATACGAGTTCCGTGCGGAGAACTGCCTCTGCTCCATAGACTAGAGCAAAAGGTGTCTGGCCAGTGGCTTGATTTAGCGTCGTTCTGATCGACCAAAGAACCACCGGCAGCTCCTCGATCCAGTTTCTTCCGCACTTGCGCAGCCTGTCGAAAGTTCTGGTCTTGAGGCCTCGCAGCACTTCAGCATTTGCCCTCTCCGCTTGACCGTTGCTTCTCGGATGAGCAACATAAGCGAAGCAGACCTTGGCGCCAAGATCTTGGACGTACTGCATGAAGGTGCGGCTCGTGAATTGCGTGCCGTTGTCGGTGATGATCCTGCTAGGGATCCCGGAACGGCAAACAATCGACCTGAAGAACTTGACTGCTGACTATGCTGCCACCTTCCTCACTGGTTCCACTTCCGGCCACTTTGTGAACTTGTCGATGGCGACGTACAAGAACTCAAAGCCCCCGACAGCTCGGGGGAAGGGGCCGAGGATGTCGAGCCCCCAGACCGAAAATGGCCAGGATAAAGGGATCGTCTGGAGAGTTTGAGCTGGCTGGTGTATCTGCTTGGAATGGAACTGGCACGCTTCACACTTGGTTACTTGTGCAGTTGCATCCTGGAGGGCTGTCGGCTAGAAGAAACCTTGCCGGAATGCTTTGCCGGCAAGTGCTCTTGCGCCAATGTGGTGACCACATATGCCTCCATGTATCTCTGCCAACAGCTGTTGTCCATCTTCCCGGCAAATAACTTCAATTTCACACCGTTGAGTCTTATTCTGTACAGTGTGTTGTCGACAAACTTGTACATACTCGACTGCCGGGATACTCTTTCCGCTTCTTCTTGCTCTTCGGGAAGCTCTCCTGTCTGAAGGAAACGGACAATCTGCTGCTCCCATGCTGGAGCTTATGGCTCGACAACAAGGACTAAAGGCACATCTGCTGCTGCGGGAACATCCGCTTCTACGGCAAGGGCTTGTGGCCCAACTGGAGCTTGATGCTCCCCGGCAAGCTTGCCGGAGCAAAACTTGTCGGGAGCGTCTGCTTCAACGGAACAAACCGTAAGGCTTGCCAGAGCAGACTGCTCCTCAGCACTCTTGGTATTTATCTTGGGGACCTTCTTGGCGGCGGCTTCGGGAAGCTCTGCCGGAAAGTAGTCGCCATAAATCAACTTCCTCTTCTTGCTCTGTCCAGTTGATGGTGTCACGGATGGCTGAGTTAGCTTGAGCATAAAGATTCCTGGTTCCACAGGTAACTTTAGCGCGGTGCACTTTGACAGGCCATCAGCAACGTCGTTCTGAGCTCTTGGAACATGTTCCATTTGTAAGCCGTCAAAGTGCTCTTCTAGCTTTCTCACTTCATCAACATAAGCTTCCATCAATGGACTCTGATAGTTCTTGTTCACTTAGCGGACGACAAGCTGCGAGTCACCCCTGACAATTAGCTTCTTGATCCCAAGGTCTGCCGCGATCCTGAGGCCGGCAAGCAAGCCTTCATACTCTGCCGTATTGTTAGTTGCTTGCTCCTTGGGAAAGTGCATCTGGACTACGTACTTGAGGTGCTCTCCGGTGGGTGCGATAAGCAGCACGCCAGCACCGACACCTTGCAGCGAGAAGGCACCATCAAAGTACATCAGCCATTCTTTGTTTGTCTCCTTGACGGGATGCTCGTTTCTGGAATTTCTTCGTCTGGTGTTGGCGTCCACTCTGCTATGAACTCTGCCAATGCTCTGCTCTGGATAGTTGAAGTGCTCTCAAACTTGAGGCCAAAGCTTGACAGTTCTAGTGCCCACTCGACGATCCTGCCTGTTGCTTCTGGATTCTGCAATATCCTCTTCAGCGAAAAGCGAGTGACAACTGTTATCTCATGTGCCTGGAAGTAATGGCGCAGCTTTCTCGAGGCCATGAGAAGGCCGAAAAGCAACTTCTGCACATCAGAGTACCTTGACCTAGCCCCCTGCAGAAGGGAGCTGACAAAGTAAACTAGGCGCTGCACCATTTTCTTCTGCACCTCCTCGCGCACCTGCGTAGATCCATTCTTGTCGGGACCAGAGCTTGTCGTTGAAGCCCCCTGCTTGTCGCTGGATGCACTTGCCGTGGTTGCGGGCTCATCATCCACCTCCCTCTCCGCCACTAACGCAGCACTAACCACTTGATTGGTTGCTGCTAGGTACAACAGCAACTTCTCTTGTGGCCTAGGTGCGACAAGTATTGGAGTGGAGGACAGGTACCTCTTCAAGTCCTGCAGCGCAGCCTCCGCTTCCGGAGTCCATTTCATTGGACCTGCCTTTTTCAATATTTTGAAAAATGGCAGGGCGCGCTCAGCAGACTTAGAGATAAACCTGCTGAGAGCAGCCACGCAACCGGCAAGCCTTCGCACATCCTTGACGCGCTTCGGTGCTTCAATCTGCTCGATGGCCTTGATCTTGTCGGGATCGGCTTCAATTCCCCGCTGAGACACAAAGAACCCAAGAAGCTTGCCAGAAGGGACTCCAAACACGCACTTCTCGGGGTTAAGCTTGAGGTTGATCTTGCGCAGATTTGCAAAGGTTTCATCTAAATCTTGAATCAGGGTTGCCTTGTCTTTGCTCTTGACCACTATATCATCCATGTAGGCTTCCACATTTCTGTGTATCTGGGGCTCAAAAGCAACATGGACTACCCTTGCAAATGTTGAACTAGCATTCTTTAACCTGAAGGGCATCCGTACGAAACAGTATGTGCCACATGGGGTGATGAATGCGGTTTTCTCCTCATCCTCTTCTGCCATGAAGATCTGATGGTATCCTGAGTATGCATCAAGAAATGAAAGCAAATCACATCCGGCCGTGGAGTCAACAATCTGGTCAATGTGCGGCAAGGGAAATGGATCTTTGGGACAAGCTTTATTGACATCGGTGAAATCGATACAAAGTCTCCATTTCCCATTGGCTTTGCGCACGACTACAGGATTGGCCAACCACATAGGATGGAGCACTCCTCTGACAAGGCCTGCTGCTTCCAACTTCTTGATTTCTTCTGCAATGAACTCTTGGCGCTCCACTGCTTGCTTCCTGACTTTCTGCTTGACGGGCCGCGCGTGGGGACAAATGGCTAGGTGGTGCTCAATTACTTTCCTGGGAACACCGGGGATATCAGACGGTTGCCATGCAAACATGTCGACATTCGCCCGCAGGAAAGCAACGAGCGTGCTTTCCTATTTTGGGTGGAGGGTGGCACTGATGGTGAAGGTACCACCAGTGCCGTCCTTCTTGGCGGGCACCTTCTTAGTCTCTGGTGGAGCTGCCATCGCCTTCTTACACTTGCCGGTGGAGCTCGATGGTGCGTCCTCGACGGTAGCACAGCACTCCGAAGAGGTGCGCTTGCCGGAGTGGGCATCAGAGCTCTTGCCGGACTTGGTCTTCTTCTTCCCCCCGGGAGCTTCAGCGGCAAGTGACTTGCGATCGGCTGCGGCTGCTGCCTCCCGGTAAATCTTGTCGGCGCAGGTAAGGGCATCCTTCTTGTCGCCTGGGACAGAGATGACACTTATCGGGCCTGGCATCTTGAGCACGTTGTATGCATAGTGAGAGGCTGCCATGAACTTGGCGAGTGCTGCGACCGAGGATCCCATTATAGGGCAATGGAAAGTCAGCAACGTCAAAAGTGACCCTCTCAGTTCTGAAGTTTAGCTCGCTGCCAAATGTCACCGGTAGTGTGATCTTTCCCTTTGGCTTGCTTCTTCCCGGGTTGATTCCTTGGAATGTGCCGGTCTCTTCGAGCTCGCTGTCAGGGATCTGGAGTTTCTGGAGGACCGCGGAGGAGATCAGGTTCAAGCCGGCCCCGCCGTCAACTAGCATCTTTGTGACTTTGAGGTTGCGGATAGTTGGTGAAACCAACATCGGCAAGCACCCGACCGCAGTTATGCGATCAGGGTGGTCCTCAATATCAAAGATGATAGGCGTGCTGGACCACTTCAGAGGCTTGCATGACTCTACGGATGGTTCTGCTGCATTAACTTCCCGCATCCACTGCTTGAGCTGGCGGTGCGAAGTATGCAGAGAAGCACCACCGTCAACGCACAGGACCTCTGTGGCTTTCTGGAACTCCTGCTCATCGGCCTCGTCATCTTCCATATCTTCATCGTCGTCGTTGTCTTCATCCTTATCGCGGCCACGGGGAGGCTTGTCTCCTTGCCGCTGCTTGGCCTTGCCACAGCGCCCTCCCCCCACCCCCCGGTCGGGGCGTTTCTTGCTGGCTCCTCCAGCACCCTCCTGGGCCTTCTCCTTGTCGCGTCGCTCGTACTCAGCTTTCTGTTGCTCGACAAGCTGCTCAACCTTCTTGCAGCTCTGGAGATCATGGCCCTTGGTGCGGTGGATTTTGTAGTACTGCTTGCCGGAGCTATCCTGCTTGTCGGCAGCCGCCACAGCCTGGCTCTCCTTGCCGGAGCTTCCAATTTTTGCTTTCTTGGTGCCACCTCCATTGCCGGACTGCTCAACAACTATCACCTCTTTGCCCTTCTTATTTCTGTTGTTCCGCCGCCGGCCTTTCCTTGCCGGGGCAGCATCCTCACTGTCGGATCCTCCTGCTCCTGTATTCTCTCCAGGGAGCCTCCTCCCTTCTTCAGCACGTGCACACTTGTCGGCCAGGGCATAAAGCTCGCTGACGTCCCTGATCTTGCACATCGCCATCTCCTCCCTCATCCTGCGGTTTCGCACGTTCTGATGAAACACGCTGATGACCGCGGCGGGGTGGACGTCTGGGATGTTGTGCTGTACACGGCTGAATCTCTGAATGTACTTGCGCAGGGGCTCTCCTTCCTTCTGGGCAAGCAGATGAAGATCGCTTTCTTGGCCATGAGGCTTGTGGCCACCTGTAAAGGCGCCGAGAAACTGATGGCATAGATCTTCCCAAGAGGATATGGAGTTGTCCGGCAAGTGCATGAGCCAGGATCTGACGTTAGGCTTGAGCACCAGCAGGAAGTAGTTGGCAAGGATCTTGTCGTCTCGTCCCCCGGCAGCCTGCACCATGATGGTGTATATGCTGAGGAACTCCGACGGATGCGACTTGCCGTCGTACTTCTCCGGTACATCTGGCTTGAAATTCTTCTTGCTGGGCCACTGGACTTGCCGCAGCTCATGAGTGAACACAGGGCAACCTACCGCGTACGGCAAGTCGCCTGGTTCCCCTGGCGCATGCATGTCCACAGAGGGCCCAGCGTGCTGGTCAGATTGACGCCGCGCTTCTCTTCGGCGCTTGATGCGGGTACGAGCGTCCTCTTGCTGTGGTTCGTGCAGAACTTGGCGCTGATCGCGACGAGCTCGTGGATCTGATGACGCGGTGGAGTCGCTGTCGAGGTGAACCCGGCGAGTCGGCGATCTTGGCCTTCGTGGTGGAGAGTGCATGGAAGTCGCACCCCCATCGGTCTTGTCGCCATCGGCTCGCGTCCGGCAGTCTTGCCGCGGCAGCGAGGTGCTTGGTTGTCGCGCAGTGTCGCGGTTGGCGAAGCCAATGAGACTCTGAATGGTGGCCCTCCACTCGTCGGTCTTGTCTGCCGTCGGAGGGTAATCTAGAAGCAATTGTGCTCGCGCCAAGGCTTCTGCTGGAGTGGTGGGCGGCAGCGGCGAATGGTGCGAGGAGCGGGATATGCTCGGACTTCTAACTATGTTAGAAGGAGTAGTATCCCGTCCAGGCGACTGTACTTCGCTCGGGCCAGCATGCTGGCGTGCATGCTGGTCTTGAACTCCGCGAGATCCACCAGCTTGATCTTGGCCCAGCGGACATATGGCGCTGCGAACGCCATGACGCTGCTGGTCCCGCGCCTCCTAAGACGGGCGCGGTGCGCGTACGGACGCCGAGGTCTATGCCGCCTTGTCCTTGGACTTGGCAGTACTGTGAGCACCCTCGTCGACGCCCATTCTTCCGCCAGCGTCTACTCCACCACCAGTTTGCTCCGATAGCGGTGGAAACAACGCGGACGGAACAGCTGCCTCCGAAGCCTTCTTCTTCGGTGGCATGTCTATGAAGATGATGAAGATTTAGCTCGTGTGCACGCCGGATCGGGTTCACACGATCTCGACGCCCCCCTACCTGGCGCGCCAAAGATGTTGGGGAAACTGATCCACGAACACCTACGGGACCGGCGGACCGAGCCCCTTTCGGTTCGACGAAGGGCGGAGGTCGCACGAAGAGCGGATCGAGGCAGTGCACACGAGCAGTTTACCCAGCTTCGAAGCTCTCCGGAGAGATAATACTCCTACTGCTGCATCTAAGTGTATATTGAGTTCTTGCTCAGGAGCGATCAGCGCTGCGAAACCGAGCGTGGGAGCGTTTCTAGCTTCGAATGAGTCGAACCCCCCCTACGTTGCGCATGGGCCTCCTTTTATATGCTCAAGGGGTTACCGACAGGTGGCAACGTAGATGAAGGGTAAAAATGGAAAAAGAATGTGGTAGGTACAGCTACCTATACTATAGACACGGTGTATCATACCTAACCCTGACGGTAGGGGACAAGGGCATTAAATGCACGTCTGTGTCATCTAAACAGTGCATGAAGAGACCGTCAGGGGCGCCACTGATCGCCACGATGGCCTTCTTGTCAGCGCCGCTTGCTACCACGCACCGCTGGCTGCACAGCCTCTCGCCACGCGTGCCTGGAAGGGTACCAGGACGACACGTTGGTGGATGTGCTGGAGCCTGGGCGTGGAGCGGCCTCTTGTCGCGGCAAGTGTCTTGCCGCGGTCGTCGTCTTGTCGGGCCCGAGAGCTTGTCGCTCACCGTGCCTTGCCGGGACTCGTGGCGCGTCGCGGCAAGCTTTCTTGGGATGCCATGGCTGGCCTTCCCGGCAAGCTCCTCTTGCCGGGGCCTTGTCTCCTTGGCTCGAATACTTTGTTCTTGAATGGCTTCCCGGCAAGCTCCTCTTGCCGGGGTCTTGTCTCTTAAGGAGTCACGGAGGATCTTGGCGGTGACCCGGCGAGCCTTGCCGCGGGGTGCTACAACTGCCCGTGCACAAGTTCGGGATACTAGGGTACCCCTACTCTAGTACACCGACAACGAGCATTGTCATAAGGGTTGAATTCAGTGAAGAACACATGCTCGCCGAAGAAATCATTAGCCTTGAATTTTTGCTTCTCGGAGAAGGGATCCTTTGGCTTGGGCCGAGGAGTGTCAGTTAATTGCATCACCACCTCAGGAATCACAATCTCAGGATCCACAGACTGAGGAATTTCAGGCTCTTCTTCAGCTGCAACCTGGGTCTTCAATTCTTCATTTACAATTTCATCAGCACTAGTGGCTGGTATTTCTTCATGGACAGACGGGGTTGCATGAGGTTCTTCAGATCCCATTTGTACTTCAGTAGCAGCAGGGGACTGAGGAATTGCTTGGAGTGGAGTGAACATTGGAGAGTTTGGGTGCTGACTTTCCCAAAAGTCATCATTTCGCACAGGTGTGGTACAGCCAATGTACACATCCTCATCTTCCATTTCTTCAACGCCTGCCTCTTCAGCAGTGAACTGAGGCATAGGCGAGGAGACAACTAGTGTTGAAGGGATTGCATCCACTTCAATTTCTTCATCCAACTTCTCTGACGAAGCAGCAGAAGGATTCTCTTCATCAGATTCACTGGGAATCACATGATCTTCACCAAAAGGAACAAGGTCCTTTGATGGCATGAATGATACAAGAACGACATCAATTGGATTGTCAATTGAGCTAGTCAGGGGCTTCATCTTCTTCGGAGCTGAAGAATGTGATGAAGTTGATGCCTTCCTTTTCTTCACAGTTGCACGCTCTGCAGCCTTGGTCTTCTTCGCATCTGATGCAGATGGAAGGATCGGAGTAGGTGTAGGCGCATGAGGTGCAGAGGACTTTGGTTCAGTTTCTTCAGGCCCAACTGATGCAGTTGCCCTGACTTCTTCATTTTCTTCAGGCGCACCACTAGTGGATGCCCTGGCAATTTCTTTAGCGGCTGGAATAGAGTCATAAGCCCTGGTACTTTCATTTTCTTCAGCAGCCTGATTGTCATCAGCGGTGCTGGCATGTTCTTCAGTGGACTGAGCAGATGCTTCAGCCGGTGTAACTTCAATGTGCACAGGAGCAGCAACACTTGAAGTGAGTTTCTTCTTTAGATTGACAAACCGGACCTTGGCGCCCTTCCAATCAGCATAGTAGCAATTGAATTCATCACCCAGTTGCTTGATCTCAACTTACAAGGCAATGAGTTGATCATGGGTAAGAGTGAGGACATTGTCCTTGAGGTAGCGCTGCTTCTTGTACTGCGCTTTCTTCAGTCTTCTGCCTTCTTCAAATTTCAGTGAAGGCGGTCAGAACATGACTTTGACTAGGAGTGAGGTTCATCTCCGGCAAAGGCGTGTTAGGGTCCTTGTGCCATAGGTCAATGAAGTCAAGGATCAACTTTGGATCCAATAGCAGTGGCACATTGCTGCCTTTGGCTCTAGCGGCCCTGGCTGCTACGTCTTGAGCTTGCGTTGGTTTTTCCTTGAAGAGGAAAGGGTGATGCAGCAATAGTAGCGTAAGTATTTCCCTCAGTTTTTGAGAACCAAGGTATCAATCCAGTAGGAGGCTCCTCAAAAGTCCCACACACCTACACAAACAAACAAAGAGCTCGCAACCAACACAATAAAGGGGTTGTCAATCCCTTCACGGCCACTTGCGAAAGTGAGATCTGATAGAGATAGTATGATAAGATAAATATATTTTTGGTATTTTATAATATAGATGCAAAAATTAAAGATGCAAATAAAAGTAGATTGGAAGCAAATATGATAAGAGATAGACCCGGGGGCCATAGGTTTCACTAATGGCTTCTGTCAAGATAGCATAAGTATTACGGTGGGTGAACAAATTACTGTCGAGCAATTGATAGAAAAGCGAATAATTATGGGATTATCTAGGCATGATCATGTATATAGGCATCACGTCCGTGACAATTAGACCGACTCCTGCCTGCATCTACTACTATTACTCCACACATGGACCGACTCCTGCCTGCATCTAGAGTATTAAGTCCATAAAGAACAGAGTAACGCATTAAGCAAGATGACATGATGTAGAGGGATAAACTCAAGCAATATGATATAAACCCCATCTTGTTATCCTCGATGGCAACAATACAATACGTGCCTTGCAACTCTTTCTGTCACTGGGTAAGGACACCGCAAGATTGAACCCAAAGCTAAGCACTTCTCCCATGGCAAGTGACGGTGTTCTGGACTAGGGGGTACTCAACGCGTCGTCTCCCGATCAGTTGGATTGGGCCGAGGACCCCCATAGCCGTATACTCATGGGCCAGTCCGGACAGCTGCCGCATACAAGGAAGAATCCACAAGACTTGGCGATCAAGACAAGGACTCCTCCCCCACCGGCGTATTCGGCTAGGACTCTTGTTATACTAGGCCTCTGGTGCATTATATAAACCGGGACCAAGCTAGTTGATAGAGATACGACAACAACAATCATACCATAGGCTAGCTTCTAGGGTTTAGCCTCTCTGATCTCGTGGTAGATCAACTCTTGTAATACCCACATCATCAATATCAATCAAGCAGGACGTAGGGTTTTACCTCCATCAAGAGGGTCCGAACCTGGGTAAAACATCGTGTCCCTTGTCTCCTATTACCATCCGCCTAGACGCACAGTTCGGGACCCCTACCCGAGATCCGCCGGTTTTGACACCGACATTGGTGCTTTCATTGAGAGTTCCGCTATGTGTTCGATAAAAGGTCGATGGCTCGCTTGCAGATCAACTGCGACTGCGGCATCTTCGTCACCAGCTCGGCTGGTCACCTTGGTTCGACCAAGGACTGCGCCCTACCTCCGATCGTCATGTTCAGATGAGGGCCTTCATCAACATCAACTCCGATCTCTATCAAGATCATGGAGGAGTCATCCATGGAGCTCGGGGGATCAACGTCAACATTGCCCTCAGGCGACCGTGCTATTTTTCTGGACAACAAACTTGTATCCGCCGCCACCGCCTCCTCGAGTGTTGCCTAAACGATTACTTCGGTGGAATTATGCGGAATTAAGTCTACAACAACCCTGCAAAAATTTCGTCGAGTTTCGATGGAGGAATCTCCGGCAATCTCCGATATATCGGAGCCCTGTTGAATCTGGATGAGAATCCGGACGAGTTTAGGGCGTGGTATCCAGCATCTAGCTCGGATGTCCTTTGGAAGATCCAACCGTTGATTTGCTGCGGAATTACCATATCTACCACCTGCCCAAAATTCAGCTCGATCCGACCGTCCAAACTCCGGAAAACTTCCGATTAGTGCGTCACTTTTTGGATCTACTTTCTGCGTGAGAACAAATCCGACCCAAATTCATCTTCTTTATGAACGGGATCTCGGACATCCTTTTTGAAGGAAGTTTTCGTATGGGGTATTGTGTTTTATTCTCAAACACATCCTAGTAGTATTAAAAGTATTCTTGCAATAAGAACTTCACCGTCGCGCCGGTGTCAAACCAGCCCGACAACATCACTCCACGGCGGCCGACCTGCGTTAGACACGTCGTCGCTTTGTTGAGCCGAGCTCAATTTCTTCGGATCATCATCTCGGCCAGCCGAACAATAGTTCGGCATCGTGAAGGATAAATCGTCACCAATATCGCCGCCCCACGGATTACACGGAGCGGGCACACCTGCATCGCCACACGGTCACTTCATCAAGCCGGAATCGACCACGTCACGACCTGCATCGCTGGACCGGGGGCTTCATCATCTCTTCATCAACCTACTCCGGAGACTTCGGCGTCGCTGGCCGACCAGCTCCGTCACGTTAGCTGGACCGAGGGCTTTGCCTCGGCGAGCCAACCTTTGCCAGCATCGCCAGGACGTTGCTTTATCGCCCATCAGGCGATAGGTGTGCGGATCGAGTCCCAATTTTGGGAATCACCTTTCTTCGGATTGCTACAACAAATAAGCCAGGTGCTATTAATCCTAATATGTTTTGCTTGTTAGGGTTCATTTTTCCCAATGAATTATTACTCTGGTTTGTCCGTCATATGTACGCAGGTCTATCAAATGGTGGCCGCATTAACGAGGGTCGCATGGTGGTTCGGTCAGTTTCCGTACATAGTCCGGCAAACGCCGCATCCGGAACTCGAACCGACCTGTGAATTCAGGCCTTGCCATGCCTTTACCGCATCACGCCGCCGCCCTGCATTGACATTGACTTCGGCGCCAGGCCATATTTCTTTTATTACTCACTTTGCATAAATTATTTGTTATGCAATGAATTTTTTTTATTGTTATTACTATTATCTCCGGTTTGCACTATTTTTTGTGCACAGGAAAATGATCCAGCCGGACTATATCCTTTGGCATCACCTCGGCTGGACGGGGGGCTTCGTCAACACTTCATTACCCCATGCCGGGGACTTCGGCATCACCCTGTCGTCCTGCATTGACCGTGCTATGTCACCACTTCGCAGTGCCGGCTCTTTGCTCCGCCACCTCGGGACCGGCTCGGGGATGGAACCTTGTCCCGCTTCAAGCTCGGACCGCGTCATCAATACCGAACACATTAACCAGCTAAGTTGTCTTCATGCTCAAAGTTTTAAATTTTTAACTTGTGTTCGGCTTGACCAAGCATTATACTTTTTCGGAAAAAAGTTGCTTGTAAAAATTTCCTTGTCCAAACTTTATTTGTGACGCACAAATTCAAATACCATGTTTACTTGGGGGCTTTCTTCATGAAGCTTTTTTCCTCTTGCATATGGTTATACTTGTACGGCTTCGTTCCTTGTTCGTGTATTACGCCACAATATGCACCATATTGACTTAAGCGATTTGCAAGCTGGGTTGCCTGGCTCCTGTGCTTACCCCTACGTTCCCGATTGTTCGGCTAGGGAGTAAAGGGAGCACCTCTGCGATTGTCACGATCGGGTCACCCGAGCCGGACCTCAGACTGGGTGAAGCCGAAAGCTAGCGCTCTTATTGTTTTCAATCATGGTCGGCACACAACGGAACTCATGAGTATAAAAAATCTATTGCACAAGTCTCATAATAATAATGAGCACCGAAGAAAGGTATCGGTGGGGGTACTATTTTCTTCGAAGATGCTTCTTACTCTTTGCAGTAATATAGCATAAGTTCCCTGAGCGCGCTTTGTCTGTTACAGCCTTATGGCCTGATTGCCTGATTATTGGAAACACCGTCGATATTCTCGACAGATGGAGTACATAACACTTTTCGGTCCTTGACCGAAGAGGGAGAAGCCGACGGTCAGTTAAGACGCGTTTAAAGTTCGGTTGGACATAGATATGATATAAGTACTTCGGTACATGCAATCATTCTTTTACCCAAGTCACTTGGGGGCTCTTAAATTTATATGAGCCGTTTTATGATAAGTGTTTTTCTTCTTAGTCGTTGCAGAGTTTTTATTATTTATCACTCCTTTTCTCGACACGAGTGTGCGGTCACTACCCGGGGAGCCTAATTTCTCTCTCAAAACCGCTAGAGTTTAGTTTTCTAAACTGGCCTAATGAGAAGTACTCCGCCTTCGGGATGGGAGACTGAAGCCGTAGGCTGACCTGCTTGAAGTCTTGAGATAGGATGTGTCATGTCAAAGCACGGCAGAAGCACTTTTTTTTCTAGAGTCCAATTTTCGGATTGGCATCGAACACTTGATCTTGTTCGGACGTCATGTTTTTACTGACGTTTTTTGGTTTTCCAAGCTTTTGGCACTTTTAAACTATTTGTGTTTTTTCAGCACAAGTCTCGCAGTGCAACGCCGGACACCTTTAGAGATTTGGCAAAAACATTCTCGGATATTGCTATATATGCATCAGTTTCGAATTGTGTCTTCGGTCAATAGTTGGGTTGCCCGGCTCCCGCGCTTGCCTCCTACGTTCCGCTTTGTTCGGCTAGGTGTGCAAAGGGAGAACCACTGCGATTGTGCTTCCAGCTCGCATGGTCAAGCACCTCAGTGGAGAAAGCCGAAAACTGACTGTCACAATAGGTGTAAACTAGTCAGCGATCCGATGACTATATTAAATGACGGGCCATTCATAACATTGGACGAAGTGTTTCCGGCTTGACCTCGACTGTCGCCAAACACTACCGGGGGCTATTAGCTGGCCTCCCAAACTAAATCCTCGATATTTTGCTCTTACATTGGAGCTGAGGTTTCATGATCATGCTTAGCATGACAACCCAAAGAAAGGAACCGATAGGGGGACTATTTTCTTTGGAAGACATTTCTTCTGTTAAACAGTAATATAACATATCTCTCCGCATACCTTTGTTTATAAAACCGTATGGCTAGATTGCCTTGTTTGTTGTCAATCTTTGCCCTCATAAAGGCTTTATAAAGTAGGACAAACACTCCTCGGCTATTGGCCGAGGAGGTGGAAGCTGATGGTCGGTCAACAAAGTTTTGTACAATGCGGATCCGAGCATTAATGACGTAAAGTACTTGGATACATAGAGTCATTACACATAATTTGTGATTTTACTATGGATATCGATCCTTAATTCGGCCTCCCGTGCCCGCATTAAGGCTCGGGGGCTACTAGGCTTCGGGCTTATTATTTACAAATATTAAAGGGGCACATCGATCCCCTAATCTGGTGTTGCCACCTGACCAGTGTCTCGGGGGCTACTGCATTACCAGTTCTATGCAGAAAATTTTAAGTGCAATACAGTCTCCGAGAAGATTTTGATCCTCAGGTTGGTCGGCCGCACCCAACCTGAGTCTCGAGGACTAAGCACGCCGCTTTTTGTGTCCCGAAGTATTATGCCGATCTAGGACTTGATCCTCAGACCGATTTTGCAAATCAACCTGAGTCTCAGCGGCTACAGGGATCAGTGGTCTTATGTCATCCTTCATGTGCATCTCGGGTTTTAGACCGATACCCACCTTAAGGGCTACTGGCACCAATCAAAAATATTGACAAAAATCGGCCCACATTCGGGGTGGTGCACCACCTCGGAAGCAGTCCGGCATAAAGCTCGGGCGCTAGTGGCTGGCTCCATAGAGGGCATTTCCGGCATTAAGCTCGGCTAAACTCCTTCAAACTTCTTTGAACCAAGGTGATTTACGACACCTCGGATACAGTCCGGCGTTGGAGCTCGGATACATAGTCCGGCGTTGGAGCTCGATTACATTCCGGCGTTGGAGCTCGGATACATAGTCCGATGTTGGAGCTCGGATACATTCCGGCATTAGAGCTGGGAAGCGGTCCGGCGTTGGTGCTCGGCTGCAAAGGATACCTCGAATGCAGTCCGGCGTTGGTGCTCGGCTGCAAAGGATACCTCGAATGCAGTCCGGCGTTGGAGCTCGGACGCAAGAGGACGTTGCCTCCCGGGAACAACTCCGAACCCGAGGTGTGGCATAAAAATAACAAGGCATTGATAAAGGCCGGAAACTTAAAGGGGCTCCTCGGATACCCGACGTATAAACTTGTCGAATGCATTTCGGCGATCCTCAAGATAGAAGATGAGAAGATTTGTCGAACCAGTTTTCAAGACCGGCAACCGAAGATGAAGAACAGTTCGGAAGAATCGAGGAGCGTCCCTAACTTGAAGACCGGTTCAGGGGGCTACTGACGGTGTCCTGGACTAGGGGGTACTCAACGCGTCGTCTCCCGATCAGTTGGATTGGGCCGAGGACCCCCATGGCCGTATACTCATGGGCCAGTCCGGACAGCTGCCGCATACAAGGAAGAATCCACAAGACTTGGCGATCAAGACAAGGACTCCTCCCCCACCGGCGTATTCGGCTAGGACTCTTGTTATCCTAGGCCTCTGGTGCATTATATAAACCGGGGCCAGGCTAGTCGATAGAGATACGGCAACAACAATCATACCATAGGCTAGCTTCTAGGGTTTAGCCTCTCTGATCTCGTGGTAGATCAACTCTTGTAATACCCACATCATCAATATCAATCAAGCAGGATGTAGGGTTTTACCTCCATCAAGAGGGCCCGAACCTGGGTAAAACATCGTGTCCCTTGTCTCCTGTTACCATCCGCCTAGACGCACAGTTAGGGACCCCCTACCCGAGATCCGCCGGTTTTGACACCGACAGCAAGAAAGATCAATCTAGTAGGCCAAACCAAACTGATAATTCGAAGAGACTTGCAAAGATAACTCAACCATACATAAAAGAATTCAGAGAAGATTCAAATATTATTCATAGATAAACTTGATCATAAACCCACAATTCATCGGATCTCGACAAACACACTGCAAAAAGAGTTTACGTCGAATAGATCTCCACAGGAGAGGGGGAGAACATTGTATTGAGATCCAAAAAGAGAGAAGAAGCCATCTAGCTAATAACTATGGACCCGTAGGTCTGTGGTAAGCTACTCACAACTCATCGGAGGGGCTATGGTGTTGATGTAGAAGCCCTCCATGGTCGATTCCCCCTCCGGCAGAGTGTCGGCGAAGGCTCCAAGATGAGATCTCGCGGATACAGAAGGTTACGATGGTGGAAATTGTGTTTCGTTGGCTCCCTGGATGTTTTTGGGGTACGTAGGCTTATGTAGGAGGAAGAAGTACGTCGGTGGACACCCGAGGTGCCCACGAGACAGGGGGCGCGCCCTATGGGGGGGCGCCCTCCTATCTCGTGGAGGCCTCGGATCCTTCTTGACTTGCACTTCAAGTCCTATGGATCACGTTCGTTCCAAAAATCACGCTCCCGAAGGTTTCATTCCGTTCGGACTCCGTTTGATATTCCTTTCCTACGAAATACTAACATATGCAAAAAAAAACAGCAATAATGACTAGGCCTCCGGTTAGTAGGTTAGTCCCAAAAACTGATATAAATGTGTAAAATAAAGCCCATAAACATCCAAAGGGGGTAATATAAGCATGGAACAATCAAAAATTATAGATACATTGGAGACGTATCAAGCATCCCCAAGCTTAATTCCTGCTCATCCTCGAGTAGGTAAATGATAAAAACAGAATTTCTGATGTGGAATGCTACCTAGCATAATTCTTAATGTAATTTTCTTTATTGTGGCATGAATGTTCAAATCTAAATGATTCAAAATAAAAGTTCATATTGATAAAAGAAATAGTAACACTTCAAGCATACTAATCAAAGTAATCATGTCTTCTCAAAATAACATGGCAAAAGAAAGTTCATCCCTACAAAATCATATAGTTAGGCTATGCTTCATTTTCGTCACACAAAGATGGTCCCAACTTATATACCCCCGATGACAAGCCAAGCAATTGTTTCATACTTAAATAATCTCAAACTTTTTCATCCTTCACACAATACATGAGCGTGAGCCATGGATATAGCACTATGGGTGGAATAGAATATGATGATGGGGATTGTGTCGACAAGACAAAAAAAGGAGAAAGTCCCACATTGACGAGGATAATCAACGGGCTATGGAGATGCCCATCAATTGATGTCAACATGAGGAGTAGGGATTGCCATGCAATAGATGCACTAGAGCTATAAATGAATGCTCAACAAAAGAAAACTAGTGGGTGTGCATCCAACTTGCTTGCTCATGAAGACCTAGGGCATTTGAGGAAGCTCATTGTAGGAATATACAAGCCAAGTTCTATAATGAAAAATTCCCACTAGTATGAAAAGACAACTTATGAGACTCACTATGAAAAACATGGTGCTACTTTGAAGCACAATATATGAGACTCACTACATGAAGAACAAGGTGTTACTTTGAAGCACAAGTGTAGAAAAGAAGATAGTAACATTGCCCTTTTTATTTATTTTTTTTTTTTCTTTTTCTTTTTTTCGGGCCTTTCTTTTTTTCTTTGGCCTTTCTTTTTTTCTTTTTGGGCAATGCTCTAATAATGATGATCATCACACTTCTATTGATTACAACATATGAATTACAACTCGAAACTAGAACAAGGTATGACTCTATATGAATGCCTCCGGTGGTGTACCGGGATGGTGCAATGAATCAAGAGTGACATGTATGAAAAATTATGCATGGTGTCTTTGCCACAAATACGATGTCAACTACATGATCATGCAATGACAATATGACAAAAGTAATGTATGTCATGATGATGATGAACGGAACGGTGGAAAGTTGCATGGCAATATATCTCGGAATGGCTATGGAAATGCCATAATAGGTAGGTATGGTGGCTGTTTTGAAGAAGATATAAGGAGGTTTATGTGTGATAGAGCTTATGGTATCATGGTGTTTGGATGCACCGGCGAAGTTTGCACCAACTCTCAAGGTGAGAAAGGGCAATGCACGGTACCGAAGAGGCTAGCAATGGTGGAAAGGTAAAAGTGTGTATAATCCATGGACTCAACATTAGTCAAAAGAACTCATATACTTATTGAAAAAATTTAGAAGTCATCAAAAATCAATTACTACGCGCATGCTCCTAGGGGGATAGATTGGTAGGAAAAGACCATCGCTCGTCCCCAACCGCCACTCATAAGGATGCACAAGCCAGGTACACTTCATGTTTCAAATTTGTTACACAACTTTAACCATACGTGCATGCTACGGGACTTGCTAACTTCAACACAAGCATTCTTTAAATTAATAATCACCCAACTAGCATGACTTTAATATCACTACCTCCATATCTCAAAACAATTATCAAATATCAAATTGATCATAGCATCCAATTCACTTCCTATGATAGTTTTTATTATACCCAACTTGGATGCCTACCATTCTAGGACCAATTTTATAACCAAAGAAAATACCATGCTGTTCTAAAAGACTCTCAAAATAATACAAGTGAATCATGAGAGACTAGCAATTTCTTCAAAATTAAGTCACGACCGTGCTCTAAAAGATATAAGTGAAGCACTAGAGCAAAAACTATCAAGCTCAAAAGATATAAGTGAAGCACATAGAGTATTCTAGCAAATTCTAATCAAATAGGCTTCTCCCAAAAGGTGTGTACATCAAGTATGATTGTGGTAAACTAAAAGGCAAAGACTAATATAATACACGATGCTCCAAGCAAAACACATATCATGTGGCGAATAAAAATATAGCTCCAAGTAAAGTTACCAACGAACGAAGACGAAAGAGGGGATGCCTTCCCGGGGCATCCCAAAGCTTAGGCTTTTGGCTATCCTTGAATACCTTGTGGTGCCATGGGCATCCCCAAGCTTAGGCTCTTGCCACTCCTTATTCCATAGTCCATAAAAGCTTTACCCAGAACTTGAAAACTTCACAACACAAAACTAACCAGGAAATCTTATAAGCTCCGTTAGTGAAAGAAAAAAACCACCACATAAGGTACTGTAATGAACTCATTCTTTATTTGTTTTGGTGTTAAACCTACTATATTCTAACTTCTCTATGGTTTACAAACTAATTTACTATCCATAGATGCATCAAAATAAGCAAACAACACACGAAAAACAGAATCTGTCAAAAATAGAACAGTCTGTAGCAATCTGTAACTAACGCAAACTTCTGTAACTCTACAAATCCTACCAAAATAGGAAGTCCTGGAAACTTTGTTTATTGATAAGCAGCAAAAAGAATCAACGCAAAAGCATGTTTCTGTGATTTAACAAAACTAAATTCGTGCGTGCAAAGTTTCTATTTTTCAGCAGAATCAAATCAACTATCATCATAGGTTATCCTATAGGTTCTACTTGGCACAAACACTAATTAAAAGATGAAAACACATCTAAACAGAAGGTAGATGCAAGATTTATTACTAAACAGGATCAAAAACAAAAAACACAAAGAAAATTGGGTTGCCTCCCAACTAGCGCTATCGTTTAACGCCCCTAGCTAGGCATAAAAGCGAAGATAGATCTAAGTAGTGCCATCTTTGGCACTAAATTCATAAGTAGCCCGCATGATAGATTCATAAGTTAATTTGACTTTCTTTCTTGGAAAGTGCTCCGTGCCTTTCTTTAATGGAAATTGGAATCTAATATTCCCTTCCTTCATATCAACAATCGCGCCAATCGTTCTAAGGAAAGGTCTACCAAGAATAATAGGGCAAGAAAGATTGCAATCTATATCAAGAACGATAAAATCTATGGGCACCAAATTTCTATTTGAGACAATGAAGACATCATTGATCCTTCCCATTGGCTTTTTAATGGTGGAATCCGCAAGGTGCAAATTTAAAGAGCAATCATCAACATCGTGGAAACATAGAATATCACATAAAGTTTTCAGAATCGTGGAAACACTAGCACCCAAATCACACAAAGCAAAATACTCATGATCTTTAATTCTAATCTTTATAGTAGGTTCCCACTCATCATTAAGTTTTCTAGGTATAGAAACTTCCAAATTAAGTTTTTCATCATAAGATTACATCAAGGCATCAATGATATGTTTGGTAAAAGCTTTATTTTGACTATAAGCATGAGGAGAATTAACAACGGATTGCAACAAGGAAATACAAACTTCTAAAGAACAATTATCATAATCAAATTCCTTGAAATCCAAGATAGTGGGTTCAATACTATTTAAAGTTGTGACCTCTCCAATCCCACTTTTACCAAATTTAGCATCAACATCTAAGAACTCTGAATTCTTGGGACGCCTTCTAGGTAAAGTTGACTCATCATCAGTACCATAATTATAAAGATTCATATTGCAAAACAATAGATCTAATAGGAGACGCATCAATAACTTTAAGATCCTCATCATTATTTTCATGGAAACTAGAAGAACACGCCTTTACAAAGCAATCTTTCTTAGCACGCAATCTAGCGGTTCTTTCCTTGCACTCATCAATGGAAATTCTCATGGCTTTGAGATACTCATTGATATCATGCTTAGGAGGAGAAGATCTAAGTTTAAGAGAATCAACATCAAGCGAAAGTCTATCAACGTTCCTAGCCAAATCATCAACTTTGAGCAATTTTTCTTCAAGCAAAGCATTAAAATTCTTTTGAGAAATCATGAATTCTTTCACACTATTCTCAAAATTAGAGGGCATCTTATTAAAATTACCATAAGAATTATTGTAGGAATTTCCATAATTATTAGAGGAATTACTAGGGAACGGTCTAGAATTAAAGTTTCCTCTATAAGCCTTGTTTCCAAAACTATTCCTACCAATAAAATTCACATCCATAGATTCATTATTATTCTCAATCAAAGTAGACAAAGGCATATCATTGGGATCAAGAGGAGTATTTTTACTAGCAAATAATTTCATAAGTTCATCCATCTTCCCACTCAAAACATTGGTTTCTTCTATAGCATGCACTTTTTTACTAGAAGATCTTTCGGCGTGCCATTGAGAATAATTAGCCATAATATTATCAAGAAGTTTTGTAGCATCTCCTAATGTGGTTTCCATAAACGTGCCTCCCACGGCCGAATCTAAGAGATTTCTAGAAGCAAAGTTCAAACCGGCATAAAATTTTTGTATGATCATCCATAAATTCAAACCATGAGTAGGGCAATTGCGAAGCATCAATTTCATTCTTTCCCAAGATTGGGCAACATGCTCATGATCAAGTTGTTTAAAATTCATAATATTGTTCCTAAGAGTGATAATCTTAGCGGGAGGAAAATACTTAGAGATAAAAGCATCTTTGCACTTGTCCCAAGAATCAATACTATTTTTAGGCAAAGGAGAAAACCAAACTTTAGCACGATCTCTAAGTGAAAACGGAAATAACTTCAATTTAACAATATTGTTATTCGTATCTTTCTTCTTTTGCATATCACACAAATCAACAAAGTTGTTTAGATGGGTAGCGGCATCTTCACTAGGAAGGCCGGTGAATTGATCTTTCATAACAAGATTCAGCAAAGCAGTATTGATTTCACAAGACTCAACATCATTAAGAGGAGCAATCAGAGTACTAAGGAAATCATTATTATTGGTATTCGATAAATCACACAATTTGGTATTATCTTGCACCATGGAAACAAGTAATCCAACACACAAGCAAACGGAAAAAGGCAAGCGAAAAAGAGAGGAGGAGATTGGGAAAGAGAGGGCGAATAAAACGGCAAGGGTGAAGTCGGGGAGAGGAAAACGAGAGGCAAATGGCAAATAATGTAAATGTGAGGGAGATGAGTTTGTGATGGGTACTTGGTATGTCTTGAGTTGAGTGAATACCTCCCCGGCAACGGCGCCAGAAATCCTTCTTGCTACGTCTTGAGCTTGCATTGGTTTTCCTTGAAGAGGAAAGGATGATGCAGCAATAATAGCGTAAGTATTTCCCTCAGTTTTTGAGAACCAAGGTATCAATCCAGTAGGAGGCTCCTCAAAAGTCCCACGCACCTACACAAACAAACAAAGAACTCGCAACCAACACAATAAAGGGGTTGTCAATCCCTTCACGGCCACTTGCAAAAGTGAGATCTGATAGAGATAGTATGATAAGATAAATATATTTTTTGTATTTTATAATATAGATGCAAAAAGTAAAGATGCAAATAAAAGTAGATTGGAAGCAAATATGATAAGAGATAGACCCAGGGGCCATAGCTTTCACTAATGGCTTCTCTCAAGATAGCATAAGTATTATGGTGGGTGAACAAATTACTGTCGAGCAATTGATAGAAGAGCGAATAATTATGAGATTATCTAGGCATGATCATGTATATAGGCATCACGTCCGTGACAAGTAGACCGACTCCTGCCTGCATCTACTAATATTACTCCACACATCGACCAACTCCTGCCTGCATCTAGAGTATTAAGTCCGTAAAGAACGGAGTAAAGCATTAAGCAAAATGACATGATGTAGAGGGATAAACTCAAGCAATATGATATAAACCTTATCTTGTTATCCTCGATGGCAACAATACAATACGTGCCTTACAACCCTTTCTGTCACTGGGTAAGGACACCGCAAGATTGAACCCAAAGCTAAGCACTTCTCCCATGGCAAGAAAGATCAATCTAGTAGGCCAAACCAAACTGATAATTCGAAGAGACTTGCAAAGATAACTCAATCATACATAAAAGAATTCAGAGAAGATTCAAATATTATTCATAGATAAACTTGATCATAAACCCATAATTCATCGGATCTCGACAAACACACCGCAAAAAGAGTTTACATCGAATAGATCTCCACAAGAGAGGGGCGGAACATTGTATTGAGATCCAAAAAGAGAGAAGAAGCCATCTAGCTAATAACTATGGACCCATAGGTCTGTGGTAAACTACTCACGACTCATTGGAGGGGCTATGGTGTTGATGTAGAAGCCCTCCATGGTCGATTCCCCCTTCGGCAGAGTGCCGGCGAAGGCTCCAAGATGAGATCTCGCGGATACAGAAGGTTACGGTGGTGGAAATTGTGTTTCATTGGCTCCCTGGATGTTTTCGGGGTACGTAGGCTTATATAGGAGGAAGAAGTACGTCGGTGGACGCCCGAGGGGCCCACGAGACAGGGGGCGCACCCTATAGGGGGGTGGCGCACTCTCCTATCTTGTGGAGGTATCAGCTGCTTCTTGACTTGCACTCCAAGTCCTCTTGATCACGTTCATTCCAAAAATCACGCTCCCGAAGGTTTCATTCCGTTTGGATTCCGTTTGATATTCCTTTTCTTCGAAATACTGAAATAGGCAAAAAAACAACATTACGGGTTGGGCCTCCAGTTAGTAGGTTAGTCCCAAAAAATGATATAAATGTGTAATATAAAGCCCATAAACAGCCAAAAGGGATGATATAATAGCATGGAACAATCAAAAATTATAGATACGTTGGAGACGTATCACTGGCCTGCCTGTCTCTGATGATTTCAGCAAGTTCTTCGTCATCAGCCTCATCATCATCAGAGGGCACTTGGAAGGCGACCTGCTTCTTGTGAGGACTTGGTCGAAGGCCTCGTCTAGTAGTGGCTTTTTTCTTTAGCAGAGAGGGGCCAGCTGAGGAATTTGGTGCAGCTGAGGAACTTGCAGATGCTCCTGAGGCAATTGAGATGCCTGTAGTCCTTTGGCATGTGGCGAGTGTTGGGGAACATAGTAATTTCAAAAATTTCCTACGCACACGCAAGGATCATGGTGATGCGTAGCAACGAGAGGGGAGAGTGTTGTCCACGTACCCTCGTAGACCGAAAGCGGAAGCGTTATGACAATGCAGTTGATGTAGTCGTACGTCTTCACGATCCGACCGATCCAAGTACCGAACGTATGGCACCTCCGAGTTCAGCACACGTTCAGCTCGATGACGATCCCCGGACTCCGATCCAGCAGGGTGTCGGGGATGAGTTCCGTCAGCACGACGGCGTGGTGACGATGATGATGTTCTACCGACGCAGGGCTTCGCTTAAGCACCTCTACGATATGACCGAGGTGGAATATGGTGGAGGGGGCACCGCACATGGCTAAGGAACAATCACGAAGATCAACTTGTGTGTTCTGGGGTGCCCCCCTGCCCCCGTATATAAAGGAGCAAGGGGGAGGGGGGCCGGCCTAGGAGGGGGCACGCCAAGGGGAGTCCTACTCCCACCGGGAGTAGGACTCCCTCCTTCCTTGTTGGAGTAGGAGAAGGGGAAAGAGGGGGAGAGGAAGAAGGAAAAGGGGGATGCGCCCCTTGTCCAATTCGTACCAGAGGGGGGGCGCAGGCCTCCTTCCTTTTGGCCTCTCTCCTCTATTCTCGTATGACCCAATAAGGCCCATATACTCCCGGGCGAATTCCCATAACTCTCAGGTACTCCGAAAAATACCCGACTCACTCGGAACCTTTCCGAACTCCGAATATAGTCGTCCAATATATCGATCTTTACATCTTGACCATTTCGAGACTCCTCGTCATGTCCCCGATCTCATCCGGGACTCCGAACTCCTTCGGTACATCAAAACTCATAAACTCATAATATAACTGTCATCGAAACCTCAAGCGTGCGGACCCTTCGTGTTCGAGAACAATGTAGACATGACCGAGACACGTTTCCGGTCAATAACCAATAGCGGAACCTGGATGCTCATATTGGCTCCCACATATTCTACGAAGATCTTTATCGGTCAAACCGCATAACAACATACGTTGTTCCCTTTGTCATCGGTATGTTACTTGCCCGAGATTCGATCGTAGGTATCTCAATACCTAGTTCAATCTCATTACTAACAAGTTTCTTTACTCGTTCCGTAATACATCATCTCGCAACTAACTCATTAGTTGCAATGCTTGCAAGGCTTAAGTGATGTGCATTACCGAGAGGGCCCAGAGATACCTCTCCGACAATCGGAGTGACAAATCCTAATCTCGAAATACGCCAACCCAACATGTACATTCGGAGACACCTGTAGAGCTCCTTTATAATCACCCAGTTACGTTGTGACGTTTGGTAGCACACAAAGTGGTCCTCCGGTAAACGGGAGTTGCATAATCTCATAGTCATAGGAACATGTATAAGTCATGAAGAAAGCAATAGCAACATACTAAACGATCAAGTGCTAAGCTAACGGAATGGGTCAATTCAATCACATCATTCTTCTAATGATGTGATCCCGTTAATCAAATGACAACTCATGTCTATGTTTAGGAAACTTAACCATCTTTGATTAACGAGCTAGTCAAGTAGAGGCATACTAGTGACACTATGTTTGTCTATGTATTCACACATGTATTATGTTTCCGGTAAATACAATTCTAGCATGAATAATAAACATTTATCATGAAATAAGGAAACAAATAATAACTTTATTATTGCCTCTAGGGCATATTTCCTTCAGTCTCCCACTTGCACTAGAGTCAATAATCTATTTCACATCGCCATGTGATTTAACACCAATATTCACATCTGTATGTGATTAATACCCATAGTTCACATCGTCATGTGATCAACACCCAAAGGGTTTACTAGAGTCAATAATCTAGTTCACATCGCTATGTGATTAACACCCAAAGATTACTAAGGTATGATCATGTTTTGCTTGTGAGAGAAGTTTAGTCAACGGGTCTGACATATTCAGAGCCGTATGTATTTTGCAAATATTCTATGTCCACAATGCTCTGCATGGAGCTACTCTAGCTAATTGCTCCCACTTTCAATATGTATCCAGATTGAGACTTAGAGTCATCTGGATTGGTGTAGAAGCTTGCATCGATGTAACTTTTTACGACCAACTTCTTTTATCACCTCCATAATCGAGAAACATCTCCTTAGTCCTCACCAAGGATATTCTTGACCGCTGGCCAGTGATCTACTCTTAGATCAAAATTGTATTCCTTTGCCAAACTCAGAGCAAGGTATACAATAGGTCTGGTACACAGCATAGCATACTTTATAGAACCTATGACTGAGGCATAGGGAATGAGTTTTCATTCTCTTTCTATTTTCTGCCATGGTCGGGTTTTGAGTCTTACTCAATTTCACACCTTTGCATCACAGGCAAGAACACTTTCTTTGACTGTTCCATTTTGAACTACTTCAAAATCTTGTCAAGGTATGTACTAATTGAAAATCTTATCAAGCGTCTTGATCTATCTCAATAGATCTTGATGCTCAATATGTAAGCAGCTTCACCAAGGTCTTTCTTTGAAAACTCCTTTCAAACACTCCTTTATGCTTTCCAGAAAATTCTACATCATTTCCAATTAATAATATGTCATTCACATATACTTATCAGAAAGGCTGTAGTGCTCCCACTCACTTTCTTGTAAATACAGGCCTTTCCAAAAGTCTGTACAAAACCATATGCTTTGATCAACTCATCAAAGCGTATATTCCAACTCCGAGATGCTTGCACCAGTCCATTGATGGATCGCTGGAGCTTGCACATTTTGTTAGCACCTTTAGGATTAACAAAACCTTCTGGTTGCATCATATACAACTCTTCTTTAAAAAATCCATTAAGGAATGCAGTTTTGACATCCATTTGCCAGATTTCATAAAATGTGGCAATTGCTAACATGATTCAGACAGACTTAAGCATCGACACGAGTGAGAAAATCTCATCGTATTCAACACCTTGAACTTGTCAAAAACCTTTCGCAACAAGTTGAGCTTAGTAGATAGTAACACTACTATCAGGGTTCGTCTTCCTCTTGAAGATCCATTTATTTAACATGGCTTGCTGATCATAGAGCAAGTCAATCAAAGTCCATACTTTGTTCTCATACATGGATCATATCTCAGATTTTATGGCCTCAAGCCATTTCATGGAATCTGGGCTCATCATCGCTTCCTCATAGTTCGTAGGTTCATCATGGTCTAGTAACATGACTTCCAGAACATGATTACCGTACCACTCTGGTGCGGATCTTACTCTGGAAGACCTACGAGGTTTGGTAGCAACTTGATCTGAAGTTTCATGATCATCATCATTAACTTCCTCACTAATTGGTGTAGGGATCACTGGAACTGATTTCTGTGATGAACTACTTTCCAATAAGGGAGAAGGTACAATTACCTCATCAAGTTCTACTTTCCTCCCGCTCACTTCTTTCGAGAGAAACTTCTTCTCTAGAAAGGATCCATCTTAGCAACGAATAACTTGCCTTCGGATCTGTGATAGAAGGTGTACCCAATAGTTACCTTTGGGTATTCTATGAAGACGCACTTCTCCGATTTGGGTTCGAGCTTATCAGGTTGAAACTTTTTCACATAAGCATCGTAGCCCCAAAATTTAAGAAATGACAACTTTGGTTTCTTGCCAAACCACAGTTAATAAGGCGTCGTCTCAACGGATTTTTTATGGTGCCCTATTTAAAGTGAATGCAGCTGTCTCTAATGCATAACCCCATAATGATAGTGGTAAATCAATAAGAGACATCATAGATCGCACCATATCCAATAAATTGCGGTTATGACATTCGGACACACCATAATGCTATGGTGTTCCATGTGGCGTGAGCTGTGAAACTATTCCACATTGTTTTATATGAAGGCCAAACTCGTAACTCAAATATTCTTCTCCACAATCAGATCGTAGAAACTTTATTTTCTTGTTACGATGATTCTTCGCTTCACTCTGAATTTCTTTGAACATTTAAAATGTTTCAGACTTGTGTTTCATTAAGTAGATATACCCATATCTGCTCAAATCATCTATGAAGGTGAGAAAATAATGATACACGCCGCGAGCTTCAATATTCATTAGACCACATACATCAGCATGTATGATTTCCAATAAATCAGTTGCTCGCTCCATAGTTCCGGAGAACGGCGTTTTAGTCATCTTGCCCATGAGGCATGGTTCGCAAGCATCAAATGATTCATAACCAAGAGATTCCAAAAATCCATCTTTATGGAGTTTCTTCATGCGCTTTACACCGATATGACCCAAATGACAGTGCCACAAATAAGTTGCACTATCATTATCAACTTTGCATCTTTTGGCATCAGTATTATGAATATGTGTATCACTACGATCGAGATCCAACAAACTATTTTCATTGGGTGTATGACCATCAAAGGTTTTATTCATTTAAATAGAACAACAATTATTCTCTGATTTTAAATGAATAACCGTATTGCAATAAACATGATCAAATCATATTCATGCTCAACGCAAACGCCAAATAACATTTATTTAGGTTCAACACTAATCCCGAAAGTATAGGGAGTGTGCGATGATGATCATATCAATCTTGGAACCACTTCCAACACACATCGTCACTTCACCCTCAACTAGTTTTTGTTTATTCTGTAACTCCTGTTTCGAGTTACTAATCTTAGCAACCGAACAAGTATCAAATACTCATGGGGTTACTATAAACACTAGTAAGGTACACATCAATAACCTGTATATCAAATACACCCTTGTTCAGTTTGCCATCCTTCTTATACACCAAATGTTCAGGGTATTTCCGTTTCCAGTGACCATTTCCTTTGCAGTGTAAGCACTCAGTTTCAGGCTTTGGTTCAGCTTTGGGCTTCTTCGTGGGAGTGACAACTTGCTTGTCATTCTAGTTGAAGTACCCTTTCTTTCCCATTGCCCTTTTCTTGAAACTAGTGATCTTGTCAACCATCAACACTTGATGCTCTTTCTTGATTTCTACCTTCGTCGATTTCAACATCACGAAGAGCTTGGGAATCGTTTTCGTCATCCCTTGCATACTATAGTTCATCACAAAGTTCTACTAACTTGGTGCTGGTGACTAGAGAATTCTGTCAATCACTATCTTATTTGGAAGATTAACTCCCACTTGATTCAAGCGATTGTAGTACCCAGACAATCTGAGCACATGGTCGTCTCGCCAACTATTGCTCTTGCAACTATTGCTATCGCATAGCAATAAAGTAAAGCAATTATTTGGCACTTGCATCTTATGCAACAAAGAGACAACCATAGGGCTTGTGCCAGTTGCCGATAACTTCAACAAAACATGATCATCTCATACAACAACTTATATCTCATCACGTCTTGACCATATCACATCACAACATGCCCTGCAAAAACAAGTTAGGCGTCCTCTACTTTGTTGTTGCAAATTATACGTGGCTGCTACGGGCTGAGCAAGAACCGATCTTACCTACGCATCAAAATCACAACGATAGTTCCTCAAGTTAGTGCTGTTTTAACCTTCGCAAGGACCGGGCGTAGCCACACTCGGTTCAACTAAAGTTGGAGAAACAGACACCCGCTAGTCACCTATGTGCAAAGCACGGCGGTAAAACCAGTCTCGCGTAAGCGTACGCGTAATGTCGGTCCGGGCCGCTTCATCCAACAATACCGCTGAACCAAAGTATGACATGCTGGTAAGTAGTATGACTTATATCGCCCACAACTCACTTGTGTTCTACTCGTGCATATAACATCTAAGCATAAAACCAGGCTCGGATGCCACTGTTGGGGAACGTAGTAATTTCAAAATTTTCCTACGCACACACAAGGATCATGGTGATGCATAGAAACGAGAGGGGAGAGTGTTGTCCACGTACCCTCCTAGACCGAAAGCGGAAGCGTTATGACAACGCGGTTGATGTAGTCGTACGTCTTCACGATCCGACCGATCCAAGTACCGAACGTACGACACCTCCGAGTTCAGCACACGTTCAGCTTGATGACGATCCCCGGACTCCGATCCAGCAGGGTGTCGGGGATGAGTTCCGTCAGCACGACGGCATGGTGACGATGATGATGTTCTACCGACGCAGGGCTTCGCCTAAGCACCGCTACGATATGACCGAGGTGGAATATGGTGGAGGGGGGCACCGCACACGGCTAAGGAACGATCACGAAGATCAACTTGTGTGTTCTGGGGTGCCCCCTGCCCCCGTATATAAAGGAGCAAGGGGGGAGGGGGCGGCCGGCCTAGAAGGGGGCGTGCCAAGGGGAGTCCTACTCCCACCGGGAGTAGGACTCCCTCCTTCCTTGTTGGAGTAGGAGAAGGGGAAAGAGGGGGAGAGGAAGAAGGAAAAGGGGGCTGCGCCCCTTGTCCAATTCGGACCAGGGGGCGCAGGCCTCCTTCCTTTTGGCCTCTCTCCTCTATTCCCGCATGGCCCAATAAGGCCCATATACTCCCCAGCGAATTCTCGTAACTCTCCGGTACTCCGAAAAATACCCGAATCACTTGGAACCTTTCCAAACTTCGAATATAGTCGTCCAATATATCGATCTTTATGTCTCGGCCATTTCGAGACTCCTCGTCATGTCCCCGATCTCATCCGGGACTCCGAACTCCTTCGGTACATCAAAACTCATAAACTCATAATATAACTGTCATCGAAACCTTAAGTGGGCGGACCCTACGGGTTCGGGAACAATGTAGACATGACCGAGACACGTTTCCGGTCAATAACCAATAGCGGAACCTGGATGCTCATATTGGCTCCCACATATTCTACGAAGATCTTTATCGGTCAAACCGCATAACAACATACGTTGTTCCCTTTGTCATCGGTATGTTACTTGCCCGAGATTTGATCGTAGGTTTCTCAATACCTAGTTCAATCTCGTTACCGGCAAGTTTCTTTACTCGTTCCGTAATACATCATCTCGCAACTAACTCATTAGTTGCAATGCTTGCAAGGCTTAAGTGATGTGCATTACCGAGAGGGCCCAGAGATACCTCTCCGACAATCGGAGTGACAATTCTAATCTCGAAATACGCCAACCCAACATGTACCTTTGGAGACACCTGTAGAGCTCCTTTATAATCACCCAGTTACGTTGTGACGTTTGGTAGCACACAAAGTGTTCCTCCGGTAAACGGGAGTTGCATAATCTCATAGTCATAGGAACATGTATAAGTCATGAAGAAAGCAATAGCAACATACTAAACGATCAAGTGCTAAGCTAACGGAATGGGTCAATTCAATCACATCATTCTTCTAATGATGCGATCCCGTTAATCAATTGACAACTCATGTCTATGTTTAGGAAACTTAACCATCTTTGATTAACGAGCTAGTCAAGTAGAGGCATACTAGTGACACTATGTTTGTCTATGTATTCACACATGTATTATGTTTCCGGTTAATACAATTCTAGCATGAATAATAAACATTTATCATGAAATAAGGAAATAAATAATAACTTTATTATTGCCTCTAGGGCATATTTCCTTCAGCGAGATGCACATGTGCAGAGGATTTGGTCGGAGCAGCTGAAGACTTTGTCGGAGGAACTGAGGACTTTGAAGGAGGAGGAGCAGTTTGAGGAATTGGCCATGAGGGCTTTGAAGAATCTGGCCTTGAGGGCATTGCTGAGGAACTTGGCCGTGAGGGCATTGAGGGAGAAGCACTTGACTTATGCGCAGGCTTATTAGGGATCGCCTTCTTCGGCTTACTAGCAGAGGCCTCAACAGCGGTAGCAGTAGCAACAGAGTCTGCATTGAATTTCTTCACTGCTTCCTTTGCTTGCTTGGCCAGTTTGGCCTAGCGCTTTGCCCATTCATCAGCATAGTCCTCACCGCGCTTGAGGCTGGTGGGATCTGCCAATTGGCCTGGTGCCAATGGAGGTCTTGAGCATGGAGGGTTGAGTGCGAATTTCTTCATATACTTGGGAGTAACATACATGTACTCCCTCCATTCCCGTGCCCATCTCCTCTCTATCTTTTGAATGCACACCTTGTGCTGATTTCTATCCTCCTGAGGGGGTGTGAAATACCCAGCATAAATGTCCTCAGGGATTTCAAAAGCAGTATTGACCTCAGGCCTCTTCCCACCCTTCTCTGGCTTCTTACCTTTAGCCATTTTCTTCAGTTGAGGAATATGAACAACTGAAGTTTCTGAAGAGGTGTGCAACTTTTCTTCGAGGAACACTGCAAATGAGTTAAGTTGATGAGAACCTAGTGATTCGGCAGCGGACATTTGTACCTATGAACAGAGTATGGTTGCGAGGAATTTGGAGAGGTCATATGCGTTCTCAGAAGGTTTTTCAAAAAGAATAGGTTTGAGGAATTTGACCAGATGAGTCTTGAAGAATTTCACTAAGCGTTTCTTTTTCTTAGGTTCCAGAGTTGTATAGATTGAAAATCCACAAAACTGAGGAATCTTGAAGAAAATCATTGCTTAGAGAAATGAGTCAAGAACAGATGACATGTGAGGTGTTCATGTGTGTGAAGATTTGAAGAATAAACACCTTTGAAGATTTTCAAGAAAACATATGAATCAAAGAGGGCAGTAAACGTAACTTTTAGTTACCCGAGTTGAAGAACACGACGAACTGGGAAGTGTAGATGTGAAGTTCGTCAGTTCAGATCTTCCACGCCCTAACTCGGCAGAGGAAGATGGCTACGGCGGCGGCGGAGTGAAGAAATCCACAACTGGCGCGAGTACGATAGCGACGAGGTTGAGGCAGTGAAGCTCTTCCTCACCGGCGACAATGAAGTAGCGGCGGCGCTAGTGAGGGAGTCCTGGACTAGGGGGTGTCCGGATAGCCGGATCACCATCATCGGCCGAACTATCATCGGCCGAACTATCATCATCGACCGGACTCCAAGACTATGAAGATACAAGATTGAAGACTTCGTCCCATGTCCGGATGGGACTTTCCTTGGCGTGGAAGGCAAGCTTGGCGATACGGATATGTAGATCTCCTACCATTGTAACCGACTCTATGTAACCCTAGCCCTCTCCGGTGTCTATATAAACCGGATGGCTCTAGTCCGTAGGACAACCAACAACAACCATTACAATCATACCATAGGCTAGCTTCTAGGGTTTAGCCTCCTTGATCTCGTGGTAGATCCACTCTTGTAAACATCCACAATATCAATATCAATCAAGCAGGATGTAGGGTTTTACCTCCATCAAGAGGGCCTGAACCTGGGTAAAACATCGTGTCCCTTGTCTCCTGTTACCATCCTCCTAGACGCATAGTTCGGGACCCCCTATCCGAGATCCGCCAGTTTTGACACCGACATTGGTGCTTTCATTGAGAGTTCCTCTGTGTCGTCACCGATAGGCTTGATGGCCTCTTCAATCAACAACGACGCAGTCCTGGGTGAGACTTTTCTCCCCGGACAGATCTTCGTATTCGGTGGCTTCGCACTGCGGGCCAACTCACTTGGCCATCTAGAGCAGATCGAAAGCTACGCCCCTGGCCGTCAGGTCAGGTTTGGAAGCCTAAACTTCACGGCTGATATCCGCGGGGACTTGATCTTCGATGGATCAAAGCCACAGCCGAGCGTGCCGCGCTGTCATGATGGGCACGACCTAACTCTGCCATCGGACAGCACCTTGGAGGCCGCACACGAATCCGCTCCGACCCATAGTCCGGAGCCGATCGCACAGATCGAGGACGGATGGCTGGACACCACCTCGGGAGCTGCAACTTCTACGGCGATGGAGCCGAACACTGACCTTGTCCCGCATAAAGCTCATGACTCCGAGGTGCCGGACTCCCTGCCGGACTCCGAACCTCCTGCACCCCTGCCAGTCGAATCCGATTGGGCGCCGATCATGGAATTCACCGTTGCGGACATCTTTCAGCACTCACCCTTTGGCGACATCTTAAATTCGCTGAGGCATCTCTCGCTATCCGGAGAGCCCTGGGCGGACTACGGCCAGGATGGTTGGGACGCGGACGACGAAGAAATTCAGAGCCCACCCACCACTCACTACATAGCCACCGTCGACGATCTAACCGACATACTCGACTACGACTCCGAAGACATCGACGGTATGGACGACGATGCCGGAGACTATCAAGAACCAGTGCCTATAGGACACTGGAAGACCACCTCATCATACGACATATATATGGTGGACACCCCAAAAGATGGGGACGGCGAAGAAATAGCGGAGGCCGATTCCTTAAAGAAACAGCCCAAGCGCCGACGTCAGTGGCGCCGCTCTAAATCCCGCCACAGCAAGAATGGAGATTCCGGCACAGGAGATAATAACACCCCAGAAAGTGCCGAAGATAACCCCCTCCAGCAAGATTCAGCACAGGAGGAGACAGAAGCAAGCCCTCACGAGAGGATAGCAGACGAAGAGGTCGAGGATGATAATTACATACCTCCCTCCGGAGACGAGGCAAGCCTCGACGACGACGAATTTGTCGTGCCTGAGGATCCCGTCGAACAAGAGCGTTTCAGACGCAGGCTACTGGCCACGGCAAATAGTCTAAAGAAAAAGCAGCAACAGCTTCAAGCTGATCAAGACCTGCTGGCCGACAGATGGACCGAGGTCCTCGCGGCCGAAGAGTATGAACTCGAACGCCCCTCCAAAAGCTACCCAAAATGCAAGTTGCTCCCCCGACTAGAGGAGGAAGCATACAAACCTGCATCACCAGCGCACAATACGGAAGACCGACCACCTCGTGGCCGCGACAGAGAGGCATGTAAGCCCTCCACCAAAACCGTACCCCGGCACCGCTCAAAAAGCACGAAGCCACGGGGGAACGCGCCGGACTTGCGGGATATATTGGAGGACAAGGCAAGACAATCCAGATCTATCTATGGATCACGTGGGCGCCCCAAGACCCACGATGAATACCGTCGCACCGGATACAACTACTCCGGCCGGGCCGAACACAGCAGACAACGCTCTCTTGAGCTACGTCGCGATATTGCTCAATACAGAGGTGCTGCACACCCACTATGCTTCACTGACGAAGTAATGGATCATCAAATCCCTAAAGGGTTTAAACCCGTTAACATCGAATCCTACGATGGCACAACAGACCCCGCGGTTTGGATTGAGGATTATCTCCTTCATATACATATGGCCCGCGGCGATGATCTTCACGCCATCAAGTATCTCCCACTCAAGCTTAAAGGACTAGCTCGGCATTGGCTTAACAGCCTGCCCGCAGAGTCAATTAGATGCTGGGAAGACCTGGAAGCCGCATTCCTCGACAACTTCCAGGGCACGTATGTGCGACCACCGGACGCAGATGACCTAAGCCACATAATCCAGCAGCCAGACGAATCGGCCAGGCAATTATGGACACGGTTCTTAACAAAGAAAAATCAAATCGTCGACTGTTCGGATGCAGAGGCCCTCGCGGCCTTCAAACATAACATCCGCGACGAGTGGCTGGCCCGGCACCTAGGACAGGAAAAGCCGAAATCCATGGCAGCCCTCACATCACTCATGACCCGCTTCTGTGCGGGACAGGATAGCTGGCTAGCTCGCAGCAACAACCTAAGCAAAAATGCTGGCAGTCCGGATACAAAGGACCGCAACGGCAGGTCGCGACGAAACAAAAACAAATGCCGCATTAACGGCGACAGCAATGAGGATATGGCAGTCAACGCCGGATTCCGAGGCTCCAAACCCGGTCAACGGAAGAAGCCATTTAAAAGAACCACTCCGGGCCCGTCCAATTTGGACCGAATACTCGATCGCTCTTGTCAAATACATGGAACCCCCGAAAGCCAGCTAACCACACCAATAGAGATTGTTGGGTATTCAAGCAGGCAGGCAAATTAATTGCCGAACACAATGACAAGGGGCTACACAGCGATGACGAGGAAGAGACCCGGCCGCCGAACAATAGAGGACAAAAGGGATTCCCCCCTCAAGTTTAGATGGTAAACATGATATACGCAACGCATATACCCAAGAGGGAGCGGAAGCGTGCACTAAGGGACGTATACGCGATGGAGCCAGTCGCCCCAAAATTCAACCCATGGTCCTCTTGCCCGATCACTTTCGATCGAAGAGACCATCCGACCAGTATCCACCATGGCGGATTCGCCGCATTGGTTTTAGACCCAATCGTCAACGGATTTCACCTCACGAGAGTCCTGATGGACGGCGGCAGTAGCCTGAACCTGCTTTATCAGGATACAGTGCGCAAGATGGGCATAGACCCTTCAAGGATTAAACCTACAAAGACGACCTTCAAAGGCGTCATACCAGGTGTCGAGGCCAATTGTACAGGCTCAGTTACACTGGAAGTGGTCTTCGGATCCCCGGATAATTTCCGAAGCGAGGAGTTAATCTTCGACATAGTCCGTTCCGCAGTGGCTATCACGCTCTGCTCGGACGAACCGCGTTCGCAAAATTCAACACGGTGCCGCATTATGCATACCTCAAGCTCAAGATGCCAGGCCCTCCTGGAGTCATCACGGTCAATGGAAACATGGAACGCTCCCTCCGAACGGAGGAACATACAGCGGCTCTCGCGGCAGAAGTATAGAGCAGCCTTTTAAGGCAATTCTCGAGTCCGGCCGTTAAACGACTGGACACGGCCAAACGCTCCTGGAGCAACATCAACCAAGACCACCTGGCATGTTTCAAGCACGCGTAGCAATGCGGTCCCAACCCCAGCCCTCCACAATTGCAAGACAAACTCTCCGCATACATAATTACGCCCTGGAGATACCATGGGCATAGGGGGAGAGGCACGACCACAACAGACCCAGAGAGCGGTTCGACCACACCAGGGGCTCCCAAGTGTGTCGCTCTTTTTACCTTTTATTTTTCTCTTTTTTTATAAACAGGACTCTGTCCGGCGGCGAACCTGCCGAACTCATGATGCAACAGCCAGGGAGGGACAAAGGCTGCGACGAACACTCAGGTGGTCTCCATTATGAGCATTAAATTTGTTAAATACACCATTCCGCGGCCTACCCCTGGAGGGAGACGCCTTTAATTCGTCCAATCCCTTGCTTTCCGCACTATTTGTATCATTCCGCACTCATAGCAGATCTTCTTGAATAAATAATGCAACACTGTTTGCCCATAATTGCATTACTTTATATATATATATATATATATATATATATATATATATATATATATATATGTTCATTTACGACATGTTGCATCCGTATACTTTGGTACGGCCGAATACACCAGGAGCTTATGTTCCCCGCGTTATGGTGTGATAAGTCCGAACACTTTCACAAGTGCGGCACCCCGAACTTATAGCATTATATGAATCGGCTCCGAATCATGTCTTGGGTCAATAGTTGGGTTTGCCCGGCTCCCATGTTTGGCACCTTATGTTCCGTTCTATCGGCTAAGGTAGCACTGGGAGAACCACTGCGATTGCGCCCCGATTGAGCCGGGTTAACGCGTGGAGAAAGCTAAAACTGACTGTCATGATAAGGCGAGAGACTGGTCGCTGTTCGAGAGGTCCTTTCGAGTCCCTAAAGACTCATGCCGCTTCGAGCGAAGAACCGGATAATGTCCGGCCAAGGCGTGGATAGCGCCCCGAACTCGGTCTTCCGAATACTAGGGGCTTCGCAGAAATTTAAAATTATAGAATTCTATGGCTAAGTGAGAGTGTTCAAGCACTATAAGTCCGGTTGCCTTGTTCGTTGTGTTGAGCGCCTCCCTAGATGGACCCAAAAATGGGAACAAGAGTGCGCAAGTTTATCCCGAACACCCCAGCACTCACGGCATGGGGGCTGAAGCCGACGACTTGCCATCTCTCAAATTTAATAAACGGCCGCACAGAAGGTAATATTTTAAATTAACAAGCGTTGCTTAGCGCATATGAACAAAGTTTTCAGCGCACAGGATAACACATTGCGAATTTACTCAATGATTACATCCCTGGGGCACTCATCCGCAATCTTGCGGGCACCCTTCAGGATAGTCTTATAATACATCTCGGGCGTACGATATTCCTTGCCCGCTGGTGGCGCGTCAGTGATTAGCTTCTCTGCATCCAGCTTGCCCCAATGCACCTTTGCGCGGGCAAGGGCCCGACGAGCACCTTCAATACAGGCGGAGCGCTTGATAACCTCCACCCAGGGGCACGCATCCACCAACCACCGCACGAGGCCGAAGTAGCTCCCAGGCATGGCCTCTCCAGGCCACAACCGGACTATGAGGCCCTTCATGGCCTGCTCGGCTACCTTGTGGAGCTCGACCAGCTGCTTCAGCTGGTCGCTAGGGGCACCGGATGGCCGGCCTCAGCGTACTGAGACCAGAAGACCTTCTCCGTTGAGCTCCCCTCCTCGGCTCGGTAGAATGCGGCGGCATCAAACACGCTGCGAGGCAGATCTGCAAACGCCCCTAGAGAGCTCCGAATTCGGGTAAGTAACACGTAATTTACATTCACATGCTCGCTTTGCATGAAAAATGCCTTACCCGCCGCTATCTTCTTCACCGACTCAATCTCCTGAAGGGACTTATGGGCCTCGGCCTTGGCGGCTTTGGCACTTTCGAGAGCCGAGGCAAGCTCGGACTCTCGAGTCTTTGAGTCACGCTCCAAACTCTCATGCTTTTCCATGAGAGCCTGGAGCTCTTGCCGAACCGCCGCCACCTGCGCCTCATGCTTTTCTCGCTCTGTCCGTTCCGCGGCCGCACTGCATTCGGCCGCGGACACGGCCTCCTTCAGGGTGGCCACCTCGCTCGTGGCCCCTGCAGTACCCATGTTATCCTTGTTATTTTTTGTCGCAACCTAAATCCTTTTCTGTAAGGTACAAGTTCAAAGTAGTGTTACTCACCTTCTTTGTCCTGGAGCTGCTTCTTGGCACGGCCGAGCTCTTGCTCGGACTGCTCGAGCTCCTGCTTCAAAGCACTGACCTCCGCAATCAGTGCGGCAGAGGTCAGCAGCGCAACCTGCAACCCATATTGACATAATTTTTTTAGCAACCCTGCGTATATCTTTTTTTCAGATCCTCAGTCCGGCTTTTCTTTCCGAACACTGAACCGAGCATCAGGGGCTACTGTCTATGCGGTATTACATTGCATATTTTTAACTTCTTACCTCAAAGCCTGATAGAAGGCTACTGCAGGCTTCGGTCAGCCCGCTCTTGGCGAGCTGTACCTTCTGAATCACCGCACTCATAATAGTGCGGTGTTCTTCCTCGATGGAAGCGCTTTGGAGCGCCTCCAATAAATTGTCCGGCGCCTCCGGTTGGACGGAAGCCCCCGGCGTCACGGTCTTGCCCTTCTTGCGAAGGGGCCGCCGGCTGGACTCCGGAACCACTGCGGGTTCCGACGTGGAGTCCGGCGCAAAGTCTGGGAGGCCGCCTTGTGGCGCCTCCGGAGCCTCCCCCTGATGGGTCCCTTCTCGGGATCCCACCTCGGCGTCCTCGGTGTCGCGAGGGGTGGAGGCGGTCGGGATGGAGTCTACATCCGACGGAGCCAACGACCCGCTCGATGAAGTGGGGAGATCATCATTGGCCGGACTACAGGCAGCATGCGGCATTAGAATGACACTATGTGACACAAAAGAGAAATTATAAATCATTCAGGAATCTGGATACTTACGATCTCGCCGGAGGCCTGGCCCTTGAAGGCCATTCTTCCTCGCCAACGCTGATGTTGGCGGAGCTGTCCGGGGGAATAGTCCTTCCCCTCTTGGACCCTTCGGCCTCCCATGTTGGGGAAGCCTTCCTCTTCCTCTCTCCCTCCTCTGGGAGAGAGTCCTCTTTCTCCTCCTCATTTTCGGGGGAGGAGTCCGCCTCGGAGTCGTCGGACACCTGAAAACGGGAACTCTTTCGAGTACCTGTGGCCTCCTTCTTGGCCTTCTTCTCCGGCACCACATGCGGTGCCGGAACCAGCAGCCTCGCTAGACGGGCGTCTACTGGGTTTTGTGGCATGGGAGCCGGGCAGACAAGCTGCTCCTCCTTCTTCATCCAGTCCTGTCAAAGGAAAATGGGAAATTAAAACCCGCATAGAGTCAAACTATGAAAAGCAAGTGTCCCGTAAAGGGGTAGAATCACTTACCTCGTCAGCTTGGCGCTGCGAGCGAAATCTGCGATCTTCAGTCACGGATGCGGGGGCTTCGGCGCCCTTAAACAGCACCCTCCAGGCGCCTTCGTACGTCATGTCGAAGAGCCCGCTCAACGCCTGGTGCTGTTCCGGATCGAACTCCCACAGATTGAATGCCCGCTCTTGGCATGGGAGAATCCGGCGGACGAGCATGACTTGGACCATGTTGACCAGCCTGAGCTTCTTCACCAGCTTCTGGATACAGGCTTGGAGTCCCGTCAGCTCCTCCGAACTACCCCACAGCAAGCCCTTCTCTTTCCATGAGGTGAGCTGCGTGGGGATACCAGATCTGAACTCGGGGGCCGCCGCCCATGTAGGGTCGCGCGGCTCGGTGATATAGAACCACCCCGATTGCCACCCCTTGACGGATTCCACGAAGGCCCCTTCGAACCAAAGGACGTTGGGCATCTTGCCCAACATGGCGCCTCCGCACTCCGCTTGAGTGCCCTTCACTACCTTCGGCTTGACATTGAAGCTCTTGAGCCACAAGCCGAAGTGGGGCAGGATGCAGAGAAAGGCCTCGCACACGACGATAAACGCCGAGATGTTGAGGATGAAGTTCGGCGCCAGATCATGGAAATCCAGGCCGTAATAGAACATGAGCCCCCGGACAAAGGGATGAAGTGGAAAGCCCAGTCCGCGGAGGAAGTGGGGAAGGAAAACGACCCTCTCATGGGGCCTGGGGGTGGGGATGAGCTGCCCCTCGTCGGGCAGCCGGTGCGCGATGTCACCGGAGAGGTATCCGGCGCCGCGCAGTTTGGCGATGTGCTCCTCCTTAATGGTGGAGGCCAACCATTTACCTCCCGCTCCGAACATGGTCGGAGAAGGTTGAGACGAGATGCGCGAACTTGGGCGCTGGAGCTCGAGTGCGCGGAGATGGATAAGCAAAGGAGGAAGAAGGCATAGGTGAAAAGGTGAATCCTTATCCCTTATATAGGCGGACGAAGTCTATGCGTCCCCCACCTGCCTGGTAAAACTCGCTTATCTCCCAAGCGTCACCATCAATGGCGCGGTTGGGTTACCCACGTCCGTATTGATGAGAATCCCGGATTAAGGGGGAACACGATCTCTGCTTCGACAAGACGTGCCAAGGAAACCGCTTCGCTAAATGCGCTGAGGTGGTAAAGTAAAAAACGATTCAAGTAATGGCTTGGTAGTGGTGTGACGTCATGCCGCAAAAAACGTCAGCAGATTGAAATTGTGTATATATTATTCTCTCTACGGTGGAATGTGGAATTTATTTTGCAGAGCCAGACACTATCCTGGTGTTTACAATCTTCTACGAATTATTCGGAGGAGGAACCCGCCTTGCAATGCCGAACAGTATGCACGCCAAACTCATCGTCATTGAAGCCTGGTTCAGGGGCTACTGAGGGAGTCCTGGACTAGGGGGTGTCCGGATAGCCGGATCACCATCATCGGCCGAACTATCATCGGCCGGACTATCATCATCGGCCGGACTATCATCATCGACCGGACTCCAAGACTATGAAGATACAAGATTGAAGACTTCGTCCCATGTCCGGATGGGACTTTCCTTGGCGTGGAAGGCAAGCTTGGTGATACGGATATGTAGATCTCCTACCATTGTAACCGACTCTATGTAACCCTAGCCCTCTCCGGTGTCTATATAAACCGGATGGCTCTAGTCCGTAGGACAACCAACAACAACCATTACAATCATACCATAGGCTAGCTTCTAGGGTTTAGCCTCCTTGATCTCGTGGTAGATCCACTCTTGTAAACATCCACAATATCAATATCAATCAAGCAGGACGTAGGGTTTTACCTCCATCAAGAGGGCCCGAACCTGGGTAAAACATCGTGTCCCTTGTCTCCTGTTACCATCCGCCTAGACGCACAGTTCGGGACCCCCTACCCGAGATCCGCCGGTTCTGACACCAACAGCTAGGGTTTTGGGAGCTCAAGCGGGAGTGAGAGCGAGCGGAGTAAAAACGAAGTGAGGAAGAGACAGGGGTATTTATAGTGGGAGTGAAAAACTGTACGCCCGAGGAAATCAGATGAACGTGCCCCTGGCCCTTCTCATTCGCTTGACATGTGTCACCCACGTACTGAGAGGTGGAGATCATGTAGGATCGTGGGTGAATAGATAAGTATTGTCGTGGGATGCGGAACGGTTTGAGCGGCAAAGACAAAAATTCAGATAAGATAAGTTAAAAGTTCCGTTCGCAATTTCTTCAGCTGTCAAGGACACGGTGAAGATTTTGAATGAGATTCAAATAGAACGCACATGAAGAATTTGTGAACAGACTGGGTTGAGTTTAGCATAGAGGGGGAAGGGTCCGACCACATTCACTTAGCAGAAGAAGTCAACTTGAAGAATTAGCAATAAGTGAATGATGTAGAGGACATAAACTCATATATATATATATATATATATATATATATTCAAATGAAGAACAACACCGGAAAGAGTGAAGACAATGCAAAGATGAAGAATTTGAAAAACTAAGGAATTTCAAAAACAAAGAAAAACTCAAATTGAAGATTTTCAACTTTGGTTGGTGGCGTAACCCACTATATAAGAAAGCTGATTTCAGACACTGCGTACAATTGTCGTAGGGCTCTGAGAATCAATTTCTTCACACTTAGAGGGTTAGTCTTCATTGATTGAAGAAAAACGTTACTTCGTGTGTTGCGCATCTAAGTCATCAAGTCAGCATAAGTGTTAGGATGTGTGTCCATTTCAGAGAACATTCGAAGATTCTAGGATATTTAGCTCACACCGCAACTTGCTAAATCTCTTCTCATCCAAGGGCTTAGTGAAGATATCAGCCAGCTGGTCTTCAGTGCTAACGTGGTCGATGGAGATGTCGCCCTTCAACACATGATCACGAAGAAAATGATGACGAATCTAGATGTGCTTTGTCTTCGAATGCTAAACTGGGTTATGAGCAATCTTGATAGCACTCTCATTGTCGCAGTAGAGAGGCACATTCTTCACGTTGATGCCATAGTCCTTGAGTATTTGCTTCATCTATAGTAATTGAGCACAGCACGATCCAGCAGCAATGTACTCAGCTTCTGCAGTGGACAGTGAAACGCAGTTCTGTTTCTTCGAGGACCAACAGACCAAAGATCGTCCGAGGAAATGGCATGTGCCTGACGTTGACTTGTGGTCCACACGATCGCCAGTATAGTTAGAGTCTGAATATCCAATGAGATCAAACAAAGAGCCCTTGGGATACCATAGTCCAAGTGTTGGTGTGTGAGCTAGATATCAAAGAATATGCTTCATAGCCTTATGGCGTGATTCCTTCGGTGTAGCTTGAAATCGGGCACACATGCAAACACTAAGCATAATATCCGGCCTAGATGCACATAGGTACAATAAAGAGCCAATCATGGAGCGGTATACCTTTTGATCGAAGTCTTTACCATTTTCATCAGTGCATAGATGGCCATTTGTGGGCATTGGAATTTTGACTGCTTTTGCAATCTTGCATGCCAAATTTCCTCAATACGTCCTTGAGGTATTTCTCCTGAGATATGAATATGCCATTGCGCTGTTGACGAATTTGAAGACCCAAAAAGAATTTCAGTTCTCCCATCATAGACATTTGATATTCTTCACTCATCATATAGGCAAATTCATCATTGTATCGTTGGTCAGTATAGCCAAAAATGCTATCATCAACATAGATTTGGCACACAAACAATTCACCATCATAAGATTTAGTGAAAAGAGTTGGGTCGAGTGAACCGGGTTTGAAGCCTTTCTTCATGAGGAATTCCTTCAAAGTATCATACCACACCCGAGGGGCCTGCTTGAGGCCATACAGGGCCTTATTGAGTCTGAAGACTTTGTCGGGATGCTTTGGATCTTCAAAACTTGGGGGTTGAGCAACATATGCTTCTTCCTCAAGCTTACCATTGAGGAATGCACTTTTCACATCCATTTGTTGTAAGATAATATCATGATGGTTAGCATAAGCAAGTAATATGCGAATAGTCTCAAGTCTAGCAACGGGTGCAAAAGTTCCATCAAAGTCAATTCCTTCAACCTGTGTGTAGCCTTGAGCTACAAGCCGTGCCTTATTCCTCACCACAAGGCCATTTTCATTTTGCTTGTTGCGATAGATCTACTTTGTGCCAATAATGTTGTGCTTGCGAGGATCTGGACGTTTGACCAGTTCCCAGACATTGTTGAGCTCGAAGTGACGTAATTCTTCTTGCATAGCATGAATCCACTCAGGCTCCAGAAATGATTCATCTACCTTAGTGGGCTCTGTGATAGAGACAAAAGCAAAGTGCCTGATACGTCTCCAACGTATCTATAATTTTTGATTGCTCCATGCTACTTTATCTACTATTTTGGACTATATTGGGCTTTATTTCCACTTTTATATTATTTTTGGAACTAACCTATTAACCGGAGGCCCGGCCTAGAATTGTTGTTTTTTGCCTATTTCAGTGTTTCGAAGAAATGGAATATCAAACACAGTCCAAACGGAATGAAACCTTCGGGAACATGATTTTCTCACCGAACGTGATCCAGGAGACTTGGACCCTACTCCAAGACGTAACAGAGACGGTCACGAGGGTGGGGGGCGCCCCCCCCCCTAGGGCGCGCCCCCCTGCCTCGTGGCCCCCCTGTTGCTCCAACGACGTACTCCTTCCTCCTATATATACCTACGTATCCCCAAACGATCAGGGCAGGAGCCAAAAACCCAAATCCACCGCCGCAACCTTCTGTATCCACGAGATCCCATCTTGGGGCCTGTTCCGGCGCTCCGCCAAAGGGAGCATCCACCATGGAGGGCTTCTACATCAACACCATAGCCCCTCCGATGAAGTGTGAGTAGTTTACTTCAGACCTTCGGGTCCATAGCTAGTATCTAGATAGCTTCTTCTCTCTTTTTGGATCTCAATACAATGTTCTCCCCCTCTTTCGTGGAGATCTATTCGATGTAATCTTCTTCTTTTTTGCGGTGTGTTTGTTGAAACCGATGAATTGTGGGTTTATGATCCAGTTTATCCATGAACAATATTTGAATCTTCTCTGAATTATTTTATGTATGATTGAGTTATCTTTGCAAGTCTCTTTGAATTATCCGTTTGGTTTGGCCAACTAGATTGGTAGTTCTTGCAATGGGAGAAGTGCTTAGCTTTGGGTTCAATCTTGCGGTGTCCTTTCCTAGTGACAGAAGGGGCAGCAAGGCACGTATTGTATTGTTGCCATCGAGGATAACAAGATGGGTTTTTTATCATATTACATGAATTTATCCCTATACATCATGTCATCTTGCTTAAGGCGTTACTCTGTTTTTAACTTAATACTCTAGATGCATGCTGGATAGCAGTCGATGAGTGGAGTAATAGTAGTAGATGCAGAATCGTTTTGATCTACTTGGCTCGGACGTGATGCCTATATACATGATCATACCTAGATATACTCATAACTATGCTCAATTCTGTCAATTGCTCAACAGTAATTTGTTCACCCACCGTAGAATACTTATGCTCTTGAGAGAAGCCACTAGTGAAACCTATGGCCCCCGGGTCTATTCTCATCATATCAATCTCCATTCCTTTATTACTTGCTTTGTTTTTACTTTGCCTTTTACTTTTCACTTTGCATCTATCTATAAAAAATACCAAAAATATTATTTATCATCTCTATCATATCTCACTCTCGTAAGTGACCGTGAAGGGATTGACAACCCCTAATCACGTTGGTTGCGAGGAGCTATCGTTTTGTGTAGGTACGAGGGACTTGTGCGTGGTCTCCTACTGGATTGATACCTTGGTTATCAAAAACTGAGGGAAATACTTACGCTACTTTGCTGCATCATCCTCTCCTCTTCGGGGAAATCCAACGCAGTGCTCAAGAGGTAGCAAGAAGAATTTCTGGCGCCGTTGCTGGGGAGGCTCACGCAAGCAAGTCAACCATACCAAGTACCCATCACAATCCCTATCTCTCGCATTACATTATTTGCCATTTGCCTCTCATTTTCCTCTCCCCCCACTTCACCCGTGCCGTTTTATTCGCCCTCTCTTTCCCAATCTCCTCCTCTCTTTCCCTTTTGCCTTTTCCCGTTGCCTTTACGTTTGCTTGTGTGTTGTATTACTTGTTGCCATGGCGCAAGATAATACCAAATTGTGTGACTTCTCGAATACCAATAATAATGATTTCCTTAGTACTCCGATTGCTCCTCTTAATAATGATGAGTCTTGTGAAATCAATACCGCTTTGCTGAATCTTGTTATGAAAGATCAATTCGCTGGCCTTCGTAGTGAAGATGCCGCTACTCATCTAAACAATTTTGTTGATTTGTGTGATATGCAAAAGAATAAAGATACGGATAACAATATTGTCAAATTGAAGTTATTTCCGTTTTCACTTAGAGACCGTGGTAAAGTTTGGTTTTCATCTTTGCCTAAAAATAGTATTGGTTCTTGGAACAAGTGCAGAGATGCTTTTATCTCTAAGTATTTTCCTCCCACTAAGATCATCACTCTTAGGAACGATATTATGAATTTTAAACAACTTGATCATGAGCATGTTGCCCAATCTTGGGAAAGAATGAAATTGATGCTTCACAATTTCCCTACTCATGGTTTGAATTTATGGATGATCATACAAATTTTTTATGCCGGATTGAATTTTGCTTCTAGAAATCTTTTAGATTCGGCTGCGGGAGGCACGTTTACAGAGATTACGTTAGGAGATGCTACAAAATTGCTTGATATTATCATGGCTAATTATTCTCAATGGCACACCGAAAGATCTTCTAGTAAAAAAGTGCATGCTATAGAAGAAATCAATGTTTTGAGTGAAAATATGGATGAACTTATGAAGATGTTTGCTCCTAAAAATACTCCTCTTGATCCCAATGATATGCCTTTGTCTACTTTGCTTGAGAATAATAATGAATCTATGGATGTGAATTTTGTTGGTAGGAATAGTTTTGGAAACAACGTGTATAGAGGGAATTTTAATCCTAGGCCTTATCCTAGTAATCCTTCAAATAATTATGGGAATCCCTACAACAACTCTTATGGAAATTTTAATAAGATGCCCTCTGAATTTGAGAGTAGTGTTAAAGAGTTTATGAATTCACAAAAGAATTTTAATGTTTTGCTTGAAGAGAAATTGCTTAAAGTTGATGATTTGGCTAGGAACGTTGATAAAATTTCTATTGAAATTGATTCTTTAAAGCTTGGAACTATTCCTCCTAAGCATGATATCAATGAGTCTCTCAAAGCCATGAGAATTTCCGTTGATGAGTGCAAAGAAAGAACCGCTAGGATGCGTGCTTCCAAAGATGCCTTTATTAAAGCGTGTTCTTCCAATTCCTATAAAAATCAAGATGAAGATCTAAAAGTTATTGATGTGTCCCCCATTAAATCTTTGTTTTGCAATATGAATCTTGATGAAACTGAATATGATCTTCCTTTACTTAGAAGGCGTTCTAAGAATTCGGAGTTTCTAGATCTTGATGATGAATTTGATAAAAGTGGGATTGAAAGAAATAAAAACCTAGATGTTGCTAAACCCACTATTTTGGATCTCAAGGAATTTAATTATGAAAATTGTTCTTTAATTGGTTGTATTTCCTTGTTGCAATCCGTGCTAGATTCTCCTCATGCTTATAGTCAAAATAAGGCCTTTACAGAACACATTGTTGATGCCTTGATGCAATCTTATGAAGAAAAACTTGAGTTGATAGTTTCTATCCCTAGAAAACTCTATGATGAGTGGGAACCTACTATTAAAATTAAAATCAAAGATTATGAGTTTCATGCTTTGTGTGATTTGGGTGCTAGTGTCTCTACTATTCCCAAAACTTTGTGTGATTTGCTAGATTTCCGTGACTTTGATGATTGCTCTCTAAACTTGCATCTTGCGGATTCCACTATTAAAAAGCCTATGGGAAGAATTAATGATGTTCTTATTATTGCAAATAGGAATTATGTGCCCGTAGATTTTATCATTCTTGATATAGATTGCAATCCTTCATGTCCTATTATTCTTGGTAGACCTTTCCTTAGAACGATTGGTGCAATTATTGATATGAAGGAAGGGAATATTAGATTCTAATTTCCCTTAAAAAAGGGCATGGAACACTTCCCTAGAAAGAAAATAAAATTACCATATGAATTTATCATGAGAGCCACTTATGGATTGCCTACCAAAGATGGCAATACCTAGATCTATCCTTGCTTTTATGCCTAGCTAGGGGTGTTAAACGATAGCACTGGTTGGGAGGCAACCCAATTTTTTTTTGTTTTTTTTCTTCTGTTTAGGAATAAATAATCCATCTACCTTCTGTTTGGATGTGGTTTTATGTTTTAATTAGTGTTTGTGCCAAGTAGAACCTATAGGATAACCTACGATGATAGTTAATTTGATTCTGCTGAAAAACAGAAACTTTGCACGCACATATATAATTTTGTTAAATCATAGGAACGTGCTTTTGCGTTGATTATTTTTGTTACTGATTAGTAAACAAATTTTCCAGGAGATTCCAGAAGTTTGCGTTAGTTAGAGATTGCTACAGATTGTTCTGTTTTTGACAGATTCTGTTTTGCGGGTGTTGTTTGCTTATTTTGATGAATCTATGGCTAGTAAAATAGTTTATAATCCATAGAGAAGTTGGAATACAGTAGGTTTAACACCAATATAAATAAAGAATTAGTTCATTACAGTAACTTGAAGTAGTCTTTGTTTTCTTTCTCTAACGGAGCTCACGAGATTTCTGTTGAGTTTTGTGTTGTGAAGTTTTCAAGTTTTGGGTGAATTCTTTTGATGGATTATGGAACAAGGAGTGGCAAGAGCCTAAGCTTGGGGATGCCCATGGCACCCCCATGATAATCCAAGGACACCAAAAAGTCAAAGCTTGGGGATGCCCCGGAAGGCATCCCCTCTTTCGTCCACTTCCATCGGTAATTTACTTGGAGCTATATTTTTATTCACCACATGATATGTGTTTTCCTTGGAGCGTCTTGTATTATTTGCGTCTTTGCTTGTTAGTTTACCACAATCATCCTTGCTGTACACACCTTTTGAGAGAGCCATACATGAATTGGAATTTGTTAGAATACTCTATGTGCTTCACTTATATCTTTTGAGCTTGATAGTTTTGCTCATTGTGCTTCACTTATATCTTTTGAGAGTGATAATTTTTGCTCTAGTACTTCACTCAGATCTTTTAGAGCATGGTGGTCGATTTGTTTTAAAGAAACTATTGATCTCTCATGCTTCACTTAGATTATTTTGGGAGTTGTTAATAGCATGGTAATTTGCTTAATGTTAATATACTTGGTATTCAAGATATGTGAAACTTTCTTTTGAGTGAATTGAATACTAAAATAAGTTTGATGCTTGATAATTGTTTTGAGATATGGAGGTGATAATATCAAAGTCGTGCTAGTTGAGTAATTGTGAATTTGAGAAATGCTTGTGTTGAAGTTTGCAATTCCCGTAGCAAGCACGTATGGTTAAAGTTGTGTAACAAATTTGAAACATGAAGTGTACCTGGCTTGTGCATCCTTATGAGTGGCGGTCGGGGACGAGCGATGGTCTTTTCCTACCAATCTACCCCCCTACGAGCATGCGCGTAGTACTTTATTTTTGATGACTTCTAAATTTTTGCAATAAGTATATGAGTTCTTTTGACTAATGTTGAGTCCATGGATTATACGCACTCTCACCTTTCCGCCTTTGCTAGCCTCTTCGGTACCGTGCATTGCCCTTTCTCACCTTGAGAGTTGGTGCAAACTTCGCCGGTGCATCCAAACCCCGTGATACAATACGCTCTATCACACATAAACCTCCTTATATCTTCCTCAAAACAGCCACCATACCTACCTATCATGGCATTTCCACAGCCATTCCGAGATATATTGCCATGCAACTTCCACCATCATCATCATGACATACATTACTTTTGTCATATTGCCATTGCATGATCATGTAGTTGACATCGTATTTGTGGCAAAGCCACCATGCATTATTTTTCATACATGTCACTCTTGATTCATTGCACCATCCCGGTACACCGCCAGAGGCATTCATATAGAGTCATATCTTGTTCTAAGTTTCGAGTTGTAATCCTTATGTTGTAATCAATAGAAGTGTGATGATCATCATTATTAAAGCATTGCCCAAATAAAAAAAAGAGAGAGAAAGGCCAAAAAAAGAAAGGCCCAAAAAATGGGCAATGCTACTATCTCTTTTCCACACTTGTGCTTCAAAGTAGCACTTTGTTCTTCATGTAGTGAGTCTCATATATTGTGCTTCAAAGTAGCACCTTGTTCTTCATGTAGTGAGTCTCATAAGTTGTCTTTTTATACTAGTGGGAATTTTTCATTATAGAACTTGGCTTGTATATTCCTACGATGGTCTCCCTCAAATGCCCTAGGTCTTCATGAGCAAGCGAGTTGGATGCACACCCACTAGTTTTCTTTTGTTGAGCATTCATAGCTCTAGTGCATCCGTTGCATGGCAATCCCTACTCCTCATGTTGACATCAATTGATGGGCATCTCCATAGCCCGTTGATTATCCTCGTCAATGTGAGACTTTCTCCTTTTTTTGTCTTCTCCACACAATCCCCATCATCATATTCTATTCCACCCATAGTGCTATATCCATGGCTCACGCTCATGTATTGCGTGAAGGTTGAAAAAGTTTGAGATTATTTAAGTATGAAACAATTGCTTGGCTTGTCATCGGGGGTATAGAAGTTGGGAACATCTTTGTGTGACGAAAATGAAGCATAGCCTAACTATATGATTTTGTAGGGATGAACTTTCTTTTGCCTTGCTATTTTGAGAAGACATGATTGCTTTGATTAGTATGCTTGAAGTATTATTATTTTTGTGTCAATATGAACTTTTGTCTTGAATCTTTCGGATCTGAATATTCATGCCACAATTAAGAAGATTTACATTGAAATTATGCCAGTATCACTCCACATCAAAAATTCTTTTTTATCATTTACCTACTCGAGGACGAGCAGGAATTAAGCTTGGGGATGCCTGATACGTCTCCAACGTATCTATAATTTTTTATTGCTCCATGCTACTTTATCTACTGTTTTGGACTATATTGGGCTTTATTTTCCACTTTTATATTATTTTTGGGACTAACCTATTAACCGGAGGCCCAGCCCAGAATTGTTGTTTTTTGCCTATTTTAGTGTTTCGAAGAAACAGAATATCAAATGGAGTCCAAACGGAATGAAACCTTCGGGAATGTGGATTTCTCACCGAACGTGATCCAAGACACTTGGACCCTACTCCAATACGTAATAGAGGTGGTCACGGGGGTGGGGGGCGCCCCCCCTAGGGCATGCCCCCTGCCTCGTGGCCCCCCTGTTGCTCCACCGACGTACTCCTTCCTCCTATATATACCTACGTATCCCCAAACGATCAGGGCAGGAGCCAAAAACCTAATTTCACCGCTGCACCCTTCTGTATCCACAAGATCCCATCTTGGGGCATGTTCCGGAGCTCCACCGGAGGGGGCATCCACCACGGAGGGCTTCTACATCAACACCATAGCCCCTCCGATGAAGTGTGAGTAGTTTACTTCAGACCTTCGGGTCCATAGCTAGTAGCTAGATGGCTTCTTCTCTCTTTTTGGATATCAATACAATGTTCTCCCGCTCTCTCGTGGAGATCTATTCGATGTAATCTTCTTCTTTTTTGCGGTGTGTTTGTTGAGACCGATGAATAGTGGGTTTATGATCCAGTTTATCTATGAACAATATTTGAATCTTCTCTGAATTCTTTTATGTATGATTGAGTTATGTTTGCAAGTCTCTTCGAATTATCTGTTTGGTTTGGCCAACTAGATTGGTAGTTCTTGCAATGGGAGAAGTGCTTAGCTTTGGGTTCAATCTTGCGGTGTCCTTTCCCAGTGACAGAAGGGGCAGCAAGGCACGTATTGTATTGTTGCCATCGAGGATAACAAGATGGGGTTTTTATCATATTGCATGAATTTATCCCTCTACATCATGTCATCTTGCTTAAGGTGTTACTCTGTTTTTAACTTAATACTCTAGATGCATGCTGGATAGCGGTTGATGATTGGAGTAATAGTAGTAGATGCATAATTGTTTCGATCTACTTGTCTCGGATGTGATGCAAATATACATGATCATACCTAGATATACTCATAACTATGCTCAATTCTGTCAATTGCTCAACAGTAATTTGTTCACCCATCGTAGAATACTTATGCTCTTGAGAGAAGCCACTAGTGAAACCAATGGCCCCCGGGTCTATTCTCATCATATCAATCTCCATTGCTTTATTACTTGCTTTGTTTTTACTTTGCCTTTTACTTTTCACTTTGCATATATCTATCAAAAATACCAAAAATATTATTTGTCATCTCTATCATATCTCACTCTTGTAAGTGACCGTGAAGGGATTGACAACCCCTAATCGCGTTGGTTGCGAGGAGCTATCGTTTTGTGTAGGTACGAGGGACTTGTGCGTGGTCTCCTACTGGATTGATACCTTGGTTCTCAAAAACTAAGGGAAATACTTACGCAATTTTTCTGCATCATCCTCTCCTCTTCGGGGAAATCCAACGCAGTGCTCAAGAGGTAGGAGTGCCCACAAAAGTTAGACAAATGTGAAGATTTTGAGCGTGTAAGAGGACCTGGTGCTTCAATGTCATCGATGATCTTCTCAATTTGCACTTCGTTTGCAATGCGAGAATGAGTGGGTTGTCTTCGAGGAATTTGATCCACATTTTCTTCAGAAGCATTTTCCTCAGCACCATTTTCTTCAGGTGCGCCAGCTCGACGTTCATCGTGTTCTGGAATGAATTCTTTAACAGTTTCTTCGGTGGGAATGACATCCTCAGTAGCCTTGAACTTGATAGATTCCTCAGGTGCCAGTTCATCTAACATAGAAGGTAGGTGCTCTCTTTGCGAGCCACTAGTTTCATCGAACCGCACATCTACAGTTTCAACAACCTTGCGAAGAACGTTGTTGAAGACTTTGTAGGTGTGTGAGTCCTTTCCATAACCAAGCATAAAACCCTCATGTGCTTTCGGTGCAAATTTAGAATTGTGATGAGGATCTCTAATCCAACATTTAGCACCGAAGACTTTGAAGTAACTCACATTGGGTTTCTTATCAGTGAGGAGTTCATAAACAGTCTTCTTGAAGAATTTGTGAAGATATACTCTGTTGATGATGTGGCACGTAGTATCAATAGACTCAATCCAGAAATGACGAGGTGTCTTGTATTCATCAAGCATAGTGCGAGCCATCTCAACAAGAGTTCTGTTCTTGCGCTCCACGATGTCATTCTGCTGAGGAGTATAAGGAGCAGATAACTCATGAGTAATACCAAGTTCATCAAGATAGTCATCAAGACCGGAATTCTTGAACTCAGTCCCATTGTCACTTCTGATGTGCTTGATCTTCACACCAAACTTGGTTGAAGCCCTCGAGGAAAATCGTTTGAAGACTTCCTGCACCTCATGTTTGTAAGTGACAATGTGCACCCATGTGTAACGAGAATAATCATCACCAATAACAAAGCCATATAGAGATGCATCATTTGTAACAGCAGAATAATGATTAGGACCGAAGAGATCCACGTGAAGCAATTCAAATGGTCGAGTGGTAGTCATGATAGTCTTCGCTGGATGCTTGGCCTTTGTCATCTTTCCAGCTTCACAGGCTCCACATAAGTGATCCTATAGGAATTTGACATTCTCAATGCCAATGACATGCTTCTTCTTCGCAAGCGTGTGCAAATTCCTCATGCCAGCATGACCAAGTCGTCGATGCCATAGCCAACCTTCTGAAGCTTTTGCAAGTAGGCATACGGACGGTTGTGGTCCTGTAGAGAAATCAACAATGTACAAGTCTCCTCTCCTAAATCCTTCGAAGACTTTGGAATTGTCAGCTTCCATGATCACAACGCAACGATATTTGCCAAAGACAACAACCATATCAAGATCACAAAGCATTGAGACAGACATGAGGTTGTATCCTAAGGACTCGACAAGCATGACTTTGTCCATGTGTCGATCCTTCGAGATCGCAACCTTACCTAGACCCAATACCTGACTTTTGCCTTTGTCAGCGAAGATGATATGCTTCAGATGCGATGGTGATAAAGTAGCATCCATCAATAGATTCTTGTCACCAGTCATGTGATTCGTACATCCACTATCGAGGACCCACTCATTGGCTTTGGGTTGATCATCCTGCAGATGAATTAGTGCAGCTTATGAACTCATATACTTCATCAGTGAAGAATATGACATCAATATCATCAGATCAATTTCATCAAGCAATAGAACAGATAAACAGTATGAGGACGTGTGAAATGAGAGTTCATTTCACATGATTAGCATGTGTCCTTTCAGGCACTGTTCAGGTCTCCAGCAAATTTTTCAGACGTTTTGAGCACGTCTGGAGACCTGACCCTGCATAAGAGATTAGTTCTTTTTCTTCACCACCCACATCTGAAGGGGTGGCAAAGAATTCATCACTCTGCGAGCACCATATGAGAAAGGTGGCATAGAAGCCAGTCCACTTTGTTTCACATAAGAGGGGTTAGGGTAAGCATATGAATAAGCAGAGAAATTCTTCGAGGACTTATGAACATAATGATTAGAAGAATAATGCTCATATTCATAGCCCTTGGCTCTACCCTCCGAAACAGAGGGGTTAGCACAATGATGGTCATATGAGGACTTTGATCCTTTTGAGGAATTTGATCCACGTGGGGAATTTGGTCCGTATGAGGACTTGGATCCATATGAAGAATTTGGTCCATATGAAGAATTTGATGTGGAGTTCCTATTCTTCACAGGTGGTGTCATGAGGACATTCACCTAAAGACTTTCAAGGCAACTTTTGGGAACCCAGATTTTCTTCATAGGGGATTCGTTCCTGCAGTTAGTGCCAACATATCTAGCAAATACTTCACCATTCTGATTTTTTAACAGTTTATAGTTGGAGTCAAATGACTCATCAGAAGAATGAGGAGATTCACATGTAAAGCCAGATAAATTGGATGGATCAACTGGAGGTCCCTTTGCAGCAACCCATGAGGTTTTGGGGTACTTCTCAGGCTTCCAATATGTTCCATCAACATTGAGTTTCCTCTCAAATGCAATACCCTCTTTACTAGGGTTTCTATTGAGGATCTGCTTTTTGAGCACATCACAAAGAGTCCGATGCCCTTTGAGGCTTTTGTACATGCCTGTATTTACAATTCCTTCAGCCCTGCATCATTAGTGATACTAGCAATGTCCTCAGATGAGGAATTAGTCATAGTAGAGACAGTTGAAGAATTTGTAGCATTAGAAGCATTTGAACATTCAGGTGAAGAATTAGCAGTTTCACGTTCAATGCACTTTAGACATGGAGGAACAAATTCTTCCTGAGTAGTGCTGATTTGTTGAGCAAGTAATGAATCGCGCTCCTTCTGAAGATCTTCATAATCCACTCTTAGCTTTTCAAGATCTTGCTTTCTTTGAAGAAATTCATAAGAAAGCTTCTCGTGATCAGATAAGAGAGTGTTATGATGACCTTGAAGGTTGTCAAACTTGGACTGAAGTCTCTGAAGATTTTCAGTCAAGGTTTTAGTGCGATCCATTTCTTCACCCAACATATCATCACTTTTATCTAGCATGTTTTGAACCTTTTCAAAAGCCTTTTGTTGTTTCACAGCAATCTTAGCAAGTTTAGAGTAGTTGGGCTTGAGGTTTTCATCAGATTCATCCTCACTAGATTCAGAGGAGGCGTATTTAGTTACCTTGGCACCCTTTGCCATGAAGCAATAGGTGGGAGCGTAGTCATCATTTCCTTCATCAGCCTTGTTGGTGAAGCCATTTTCTTCAGAGTTGAAGATAGACTTGCTGAAGAATGCAGTAGCGAGAGCTAGGCTCGCCACACCAGACTCGGACTCCTCAGATGCCTCCTCGTCCTCATGTTCCTCAAATTCAGCCTCAGAGTCCATTTCCTTGCCAATGAATGCCCGAGCCTTCTTGGAGCTGCTCTTCTTGTGAGATGAAGACTTCGAGGATTTTGATGATGAAGACTTTGAAGATTTCTTCTTCTTCTTTGCATCATCAGAACTATAGTCCTTGTATTTCTTCTTCTTTGATTCCTTATCCCACTGAGGACAATCTTGGATGCAGTGACCAGGTTTCTTGCATTTGTGGCAAAGCCTCTTCTTGTAGTCACTGGATGAGGAATCATTGCTCCTTGAGGATTTTCCCAAGCGACCACGTCTTGAGAACTTTTTAAATTTTTTCACGACCAGTGCTAGTTCCTGGCTCGGTTCTTCAGGGTCACCGAGGCTGCTGGCAGAGTCCTCATCTTCAGACTCAGAGACTGCCTTGGCCTTCAGAGCACGTGATCTGCCATAGCTCGAACCATAGAGATCTCTCTTCTCGGCAAGCTAGAACTCATGAGTATTTAGCCTCTCGTGGATATCAGCGGGATCAAGTGACTTGTAATCAGCACGTTCTTGAATCATCAGTGTCAGAGTATCAAATGAATAATCGAGCGATCTCAGCAATTTCTTCACCACCTCATGGTCGGTGATGTCAGTGGCGCCAAGCGCTTGAAGCTCATTTGAGATGTTAGTGAGGCGATCGAAGGTTTGCTGAACATTTTCATTGTCGAGTCTTTTGAAGCAGTTGAAGAGATTGCGAAGAACGTCAACACGAGAGTCACGTTGAGTTGAGACTCCTTCATTCACTTTGGACAACCTATCCCAGATCAGCTTAGAGTTTCCAAAGCACTCACTCTTCCATACTGCCCTTTGCTCAGATGGCCACATATGATATTCTTCGCTTGAGAATCGAGTTGCTTGAATCTCTTCACATCAGTAGCGTTCAGAGAAGGTGTGACTGAGGGAACACCATTTTCCATGACATACCAGAGATTGTTATCAATTGCCTCAAGATGCATTCGCATCTTATTCTTCCAGTAGGGGTAGTCCGTTCCATCGAAGGTAGGACACCCAGCAGAGACCTTGATCATACCTGCAGTCGACATAACTAAAACTCCAGGCGGTTAAACGAAAATCACATAGAACAAGGGAGTACCTTGCTCTGATACCAATTGAAAGTGCGTTATATCGACTAGAGGGGGGTGAATAGGCAATTTTTATGAATTCTTCACTAAGGAATTTGTTGGTGAGGAAATTTCTAAATGAAGAACTACTAGCAGCGGAATAAGTACTCAAATGTAAAATAATAGAACAGAGGCATGGTCATCATGATGGAATGAAGACAAGCACAGAGTACAGAAAGCGTAAAGACAGGATAACACAGAAAGAAGACGGACAGACTGAAGAAATTGAACTGAGGAAATTGAGAAAGTCTTCAGTCCAAGTCTTCAAACAGATATGAACAAGCACACAATAACAGTAATGAGGAAATAAAAGAGTCGAGGAAATAGAACCAGTAAGCTTGGTGAAGACAATGATTTGGTAGACCAGTTCCAACTGCTGTCTCAGTTGTATGTCTGGTTGGAGCGGCTGAGTATTTAAACTCGAGGACACATAGTTCCGGACACACAGTCCTCACCATATTCTCCTTGAGCTAAGGTCACACAGACCTCGCCCAATCACTCGTGGTAAGTCTTCTGGTGACTTCCAAACCTTCACAGACTAGGTCACTCGGCGATCCACAATTCCTCTTGGATGCTCTAGACCATGACGCCTAACCGTCTGGAAGAAGCACAGTCTTCAAAGGTAACAAGCGTCGGATCCATGCAGGATCAATCTCTTTAGTGATGCTCAATCACTTTGGGTTGTAGGTGTGTTGGGTTTGGGTTTTCCTCACTTGATGATTTTCGCTCAAAGTCCTCAAAGGATGGGATGCTCTCAAATGACAAGTGTCAGTTTCTCTCGGAGCAGCCAACCAGCTAGTGGTTGTAGGGGGCAGCTATTTATAGCCTAGGGAGCAGCCTGACATGATAAGACATAAATGCCCTTCAATGATATGACCGTTAGGTGGGTAGATATTTTGGGACAGCTGGCGCATAGCACAGCAACGGTCGGAATTTTGACTCTCAAATTCCTCAGGGCTATCATGTTCCTCACTGTGTAGGCAATCCGCACTGGCGAATTCCTAACTCCTCAGTCAGACCAAATTCCTCAGACACCAGAAGAACTTCGTCTCTGTCACTGAAGAATATGACTGAACTGTATGAGATTTCCAATGGCTTCACTCGAAGGTATTGGTAGGTGTAGGATTTTGAGTTGAGCATCACTTGGAAATTTTTCCTTAGTATTTCCTCGACCCCCTTTAGCAGTACGGTGTTTCCTATGACTCAAGAAAGAGAAAATGAAACTATAAAAACAAAAGTCTTCACGCTTCATGTTCCTCGAATGATTGCCAAGTCTTCAAGGTCACACCAATTTCTTCACTTTCAAAGTCTTCAGAAATCCAAAGTCTTCAGTTGAAGAACTTCATTTTTAGGGGTCGACTTTCTCTGTAAATATCAAACTCCTCATAGACTTATAGACCTGTGTACACTTACAAATGCATCACTCCCTTAACCTATAAGGATCAATACACCAAAATCACTAAGGGGCACTAGATGCACTTACAGCGCCACCTCCCGTGGCCTGCCTCCTCCTCTCCACTATAGCCCATGAGGCCCATTAACTTTCCCGGGGGGTTTCGGTAACCTCCCGGTATGATAGGTGGGAACCCGATGAACGAGTTCACGCCCGAGGGTGGTCCGATCTTCACGTCGTAGGATCGAATCGGGAGGGATAACTAGCTGCAAGCAGCCGGGATAACTAGCTTTATACCTGCCAAGGTTGGATGCAACCCGTACGTTGGGGATGGCTGACCGAAGCTACAAGAACTCCAATCTGTTGTCCGAACAATCACAGAACCACAAATCGGGACTAATCCACACAAAACGGCCGGAACCATAGAGCACGAACTAGGGGGAACCAGATGCTCCTTCTTGCGAATCCAAATGAACTCACAAGAGCAAAGGTAGCAAGATCTCTCCAATCTCTCTAGCAGTCTTGCTGCATAAGCTTGTAGCTGAATGGTTTGACAAAAGGTTGTCTAGAGGATGGGGGAGATGGGGTTATATAGCAGGGACAACCCCCCTTAGCTAGGTGTGAAAATGGTTTCAAAAGTAAACAGGTTTGCATGTCTTTCTTGGGTGAATAAGCAGTCAACTTTGGGAGTTGTTGAAGAGCTCCTCGGAAATTCGCAAAGTCTTGACAGCCTGGACACCTTCCACGAGAATGACTAGAACTTTTGACAAAAGGTTGACAAAAGGTTGTAGCTGAATGGTTTGACAAAAGGTTGTCTAGAGGATGGGGGAGATGGGGTTATATAGCAGGGACAACCCCCCTTAGCTAGGTGTGAAAATGGTTTCAAAAGTAAACAGGTTTGCATGTCTTTCTTGGGTGAATAAGCAGTCAACTTTGGGAGTTGTTGAAGAGCTCCTCGGAAATTCGCAAAGTCTTGACAGCCTGGACACCTTCCACGAGAATGACTAGAACTTTTGACTCACAACTCCAAATGATGTGAGGTGTTTTGAATTGGAAAGATAATTTAATTTAGCTTCTATTGATGTACCCCTATGGCCCCATATCTCCATCGTATGGGTGTGGCACACCAAAACATCAGAGGTAAAAACTGACAGCATCAGCTTCATTTGAGACTTGTTTTCTCCAAACTTGTTCCTCCAAAGCAGTTGCTTCAAGAGCTCATTGGTTGTTGGATTGCTTCCATGTTATACCTAAGTTCAACCAACAATGATGGAGATGAAAGCATAGTTGTGTCGTCAACGTTACAAGGTAAATTTAAGTTAGCGTTCACCTGGTCACTTATTTGTTTGGCGCGACTTCTTGTGATTGGACCTATAATTGTTGGAGACTTGTCAATGGTTGTGGTGTCCTCATCATCCTCCCCCTCTTGAAAAGGAGTCGTCCTCGATGCTGATGGTCCAAAGTATGGAGAGAGGTCAGATACATTGAAAGTAGTACTAACACTATAATCCATCGGAAGGTCAATCTTGTAGGCATTGTCATTAATCTTTGCAAGCACTTTGAATGGACCATCTCCACGTGGTTGCAACTTGCATTTGCGTTGATCCAGGAAATGATCCTTTCGCAGGTGAACCCACACAAGATCACCTTCTTCAAACAACACCTTCTTTCTTCCCTTGTTTGCTCGTTTTGCATATTGCTCAGTCATCTTCTCAATATTTTCCTTGGTCTTCTCATGAATTTTCCTCACAAAGTCAGCACGCTTACTTGCATCAAGATTGGTTCGCTCCTGCAATGGTAAAGGCAAAAGATCTATGGGAGCAGCAAGTTTGAAACCATAAACAATTTCAAAAGGACAAAATTTAGTGGTCGAATGTACTGCCCTGTTGTATGCAAACTCCACATGGGGGAGACACTCTTCCAACATCTTCAATTTTTTCTTTAAAACTGCTCTCAGCATCATGGATAGCGTGTGGTTGACAACTTCAGTTTGTTCATCCGTTTGTGGGTGGCATGTAGTGGAAAAGAGAAGCTTTGTCCCTAGCTTTGCCCACAACGTTTTCCAAAAATAGCTCAGAAACTTGGTGTCACGATCTGAAACAATAGTGCGTGGTACTCCATGTAGCCGCATGATTTCCCTGAAAAACAAATCAGCAATGTGTGAAGCATCATCGCTCTTATGACATGAGATAAAATGAGCCATCTTGCTAAACCTATCAACCACCACAAAAACTGAATCACTCCCCCTCTTAGTGTGTGGTAATCCAAGAACAAAATCCATAGAAATATCTTCCCAAGGTGTACTAGGAGTTGATAAGGGCGTATAAAGTCCATGAGGGTTTAAAGGTGACTTAGCTTTGCGGCAAATCTCACAACGTAGTACGTAGCGCTCAACATCACGCCTCATCCTTGGCCAAAAGAAATGGTCAATCAGCACACTCTCAGTTTTCTTTGCTCCAAAATGTCCCATGAGACCACCAGCATGAGCCTCCTGTAAAAGCAACAAACGAACAGAGCATTCTGGGATGCACAATTTGTTAGCCCGAAACAAAAATCCATCATGCAAGTGAAACTTTTCCCAACCTTTTCCCTCACTACACTTTGAGTGTGGTTCAGCAAAATATGGGTCATTCACATACAATTCTTTAATGCTTTGCAACCCAAGAATTTTAGTATCAAGTTGTGAGAGTAAAATATGGTGTCTAGACAAAGCATCGGCAACAACATTATCTTTTCCTTTCTTGTACTTGACAATATAGGGAAAAGATTCTATGAATTCACTCCATTTTGCATGTCTACGGTTCAGTTTTTGTTGACCCCTAAGGTGCTTTAAAGATTCATGGTCGGAATGTATCACAAACTCTTTAGGCCACAAATAATGTTGCCATGTTTCTAAAGATCTCACGAGTGCATATAATTCTTTGTCATAAACTGAATAATTTAGAGTTGGACCACTTAGCTTCTCACTAAAATATGCAATAGGCCTACCTTCTTGCATTAGTATGCCTCCAATACCCACACCACTTGCATCACATTCAATTTCAAAAGTCTTACCAAAGTTGGGTAGTGCAAGCAATGGTGTAGATGTCAATTTTTCTTTCAGCTCTTGGAAGGCCTTCTCTTGTGCATTTGCCCACTTGAAGGGAACATCCTTCTTGGTTAGCTCATTCATTGGGGCAACAATGGTGCTGAAGTCCTTCACAAACCGACGGTAGAAACCAGCAAGGCCAAGAAAGCTTTGTATTTGGCTTACATTTTGTGGGGGCATCCACTCACGGATGGCCTTGACCTTCTCCTCATCTACCTCCACACCTTGACCTGAAACAACAAAGCCAATAAACACAACTTTTTCTATGCAAAATGTGCACTTTTCTTTGTTAGCATATAATTTCTCTTCCCTTAGGACAACAAGCACACACCGAATGTGTTCAACATGTTCTTCCAAAGTTTTGCTATAAATCAGGATGTCATCAAAGTAAACAACCACAAACTTGCCAATGTACATTCTAAGCACATGATTCATTAATCTCATGAAGGTACTAGGTGCATTTGTCAATCCAAATGGCATAACTAACTACTCATACAAACCAGATTTTGTTTTGAAAGCAGTTTTCCATTCATCACCCTCTCTCATTCTTATTTGATGGTAGCCACTTCGCAAGTCAATTTTAGAAAAGATGGTGGCACCACTAAGTTCATCAAGCATATCATCAAGCCTAGGTATTGGGTGCCTATACCTCACGGTGATGTTGTTAATAGGCCTACAATCACAACACATTCAGGAAGATCCATCTTTCTTTGGTACTAAAAGAACGGGTACAACACAAGGAGAGAGACTTTCCCTTACATAACCTTTGTTTAGTAGGCCTTCAACTTGTCGCTGAATCTCCTCAGTTTCCTCTGGGTTTGTGCGGTATGGTGGTCGATTCGGCAATGGGGCCCCTGGGACCAAATCAATTTGGTGCTCAATGCCTCTTTGTGGTGGCAGCCCCAGTGGTATCTCCTCGGGGAACACATCTTCATGCCCCTGCAAAATTTCAGCAACAACGCTAGGAGTGGTAGAGGGTAATTCGTTAGTAGAAAGAAAGTTGTCCTTGTACAAAAGTACAAAGAACACGGAGTTGGGTTCTCTCAACTCTCTCATGTCCCTTTTCCTAGCCATCATAACTAATCCCTGTTTTTCCCATGTTTTGGTCAATTTAAGCTGTGGGGTTTTATTTGGCTTTGGATTCTCTCGCTCACTATGTTGGTGGATGTCACTCAAGTGTTTCTCGCTCACTCTCTCTTTCCTTTTCAGATCATCCATCAATATTTCTTCGGGTGTCAAAGGGAGCAAAGATATGTGCTCTCCCTCGTATTGGAACGAGAGACGATTAGCACGGCCGCTGATTTGCACATCATGATCATACAACCAAGGTCTTCCCAACAGCAATTGGCATGCTTGCATTGGCACCGCATTACATTCCACTTGATCTCGATACTTCCCAATGGAAAACTGAACGGTGACTATGTTGCTTACTCGAAGTGTACCACAATCATTGAGCCACTGCATCTTATATGGACTTGGGTGCCTTCTTTGTTTCAGTACCAATTTCTCTACCAAATCTGAACTTGCAATGTTGTTGCAGCTGCCATTGTCAACAATAATTCTGCAAACCTTGTCCTTGATGGTGCCACGGGTGTGAAAAATATTATGTCGCTGCCCTTTCTCTTCTCTAGCTGCATTGACACTAAGCACACGACGGGAAACAAAGCAATATCCCATGTCAGCCTGAATATCACAACTACTCTTCTCGCCCTCTTCATCCTCATGATCACCCAATGCTCCATTATCTTCATGCTCACTCTCAGATTCCCATTCACCTTGTTCATTCACAAAGAGAACTCTCTTGTTCCGACACTCAGAAGAAATGTGACCATGCCCTTTGCACTTCCAACACTCAATATCTCGGCTTCGAGATGATGGTACTGCCGTGGGGTTAGAAGTACTTCCAGCAGCAGCAGGAGCACGTTTGTCAACATTCCTAGGAGCCGGTGATGATGCCGATGAAGCCGCTGTTCATCGGGTGGTGGTAGGGTGTGAAGTATGCTGAAACTGAGAACCACCATGAGAGGCACTTGGCTACGACCTTTGCCATGGTGTGGTGGTCCAGCTATGAGATATTCGTCCATGACCACTCCTCTGCACCTTCCTCTCCGTGCACTTTGCTTGCTCCAAAATATCTTGTAGAGTGTTATAGGGAAACATCTTCACAAAATCTGAAATTTCATTGTTGAGACCATGCAGAAATCTTGCCATCTTTGACTCCTCATCTTCATGAATACGAGCACGAACCAGCAACAATTCCATCTCTTTGTAGTACTCATCCACCGTGCGCGTACTTTGGCTGAGACGCTGCAATCTATTTTGGAGATCTCTTTGATATTGCGAAGGAACAAACCTTCGCCTCATGGCTTGTTTCGTCTCTTCCCAAGTGTCAATGTGGTCACGGCCTAGCAGCAGCTGATTTTCTTGGAGTTGATTCCACCAAGTGAGTGCGTAACCAGAAAACTCAACACAAGCAAGGTTGACTCTCTTTGGATCAGCAAGGTTATGGATACGAAAAATCTGATCACACTGCTCTTCCCAATCAAAATATGCATCGGGGTCTTCCTTTCCTGTGAACTTGGGGACGTGCAACTTGATTCTTACCATGTCATCTTGTTCATGACGTTCTGCACGATGCCCATCTTTAGCAGCATGACGGTATGGAACACCATCATAATCATCAAAATCATCTCCATGACCACGAGCAACACGCTCATGAGGGTCATAGTAGTGCCCATGAGGACCATGGCCTTGCCCTCGAAGTTGTCCTCCTCGCTGCCCTCCATGAGCAGCAGCACCACGCCCACGAGCAGCAGCCACATGTCCACCATGGCTATTGTTATCATCCTCCAAGTCACCATCCACAGCAGCATGCACGGAATTTTCATCACTAACTTCCTCAAGTGGATCAATAGGGTGTTGTCGGTGTCGAACCCTATCACCACTTGCTAGAGGACGCTCGTGAAGCATCCTTTCCATGGCTTGGAGTAAGTTGTTCTCGAGTCGCTGCAGCTCGACATGTGTGACCGGGGCATCTTCTTCCCCATTGTTTTCTCCAAGAACACTCGATCTAGATCATGCCATGTTAGTAAGGCCAAAAGTGGAATAGGATAATTTTGTGGAATCACACAACCTCACCTCTTACTCACCAAAGTTCTTATGAGTTCACATCAGATTGTGCTTCTCCCAGATGTGTTAAAGCGATTGAAAGACAGGGATCAAAGAACTAGCTTCGGTTTTTGGTGGAGCTCGGTGGGGTAAACAAAAAGGGGCTTGTGCTGAAATCAAGTTGACGCAAACCAAGAAAAATATGTAGATGGATCTGCTGCACCTTTGCACCAAGATTGAAAAACACAACACACAAGCTTCTGAATTTTTTTCTATCAAGTTGAAACTTTTGGATCTTACATAAGACTTCCTTTTTCTCTCTTTACTTTTTTCCACTCTTTTTTTCTCTCTTTGATTTTTTTGCCACTCTTTTTTCTCTCTCTTTTTCCAAAGCACAACAACCAAATCTGAAAGCAATTATGAAGATGAACTTGGTGCAGATCTAAAAGATGAGGAACATGCAAGGTATGCAACAACAAGATCTCAGCACCAACAAGGCTTGGATTTATTTTTGGTGGGGCTTTGGACTTCTAGGACAGAAAATATAGCATGAAAAACACTCGATCTAAAGGGACGATAGCAAGATAAACTTGGATAACAGATCCTACCGTGTCAACGAAGGCTCTGATACCAGATGATATGTGGGAACCCGATGAACGAGTTCACGCCCGAGGGTGGCCCGATCTTCACGTCGTAGGATCGAATCAGGAGGGATAACTAGCTGCAAGCAGCCGGGATAACTAGCTTTATACCTGCCAAGGTTGGATGCAACCCGTACATTGGGGATGGCTGACCGAAGCTACAAGAATTCCAACATGATGTCCGAACAATCGCAGAACCACAAACCGGGACTAATCCACACAAAACGATCGGAACCGTAGAGCACGAACTAGGGGGAACCAGAGGCTCCTTCTCGCGAATCCGAATGAACTCACAAGAGCAAAGGTAGCAAGATCTCTCGGATCTCTCTAGCATCTTGCTGCATAAACTTGTAGCTGAATGGTTTGACAAAAGGTTGTCTAGAGGATGGGGGAGATGGGGTTTTATAGCAGGGACAACCCCCCTTAGCTAGGTGTGAAAATGGTTTCAAAAGTAAACAGGTTTGCATGGCTTTCTTGGGTGAATAAGCAGTCAACTTTGGGACTTGTTGAAGAGCTCCTCGGAAATTCGCGAAGTCTTGACAGCCTGCACACCTTCCACGAGAATGACTAGAACTTTTGACTCACAACTCCAAATGATGTGAGGTTTTTTGCATTGGAAAGATAATTTAATTTAGCTTCTGTTGATGTACCCCTATTGCCCCGTATCTCCATCATATGGGTGTGGCACACCAAAACATCAGAGGTAAAAACTGACAGCATCAGCTTCATTTGAGACTTGTTTTCTCCAAACTTGTTCCTCCAAAGCGGTTGCTTCAAGAGCTCATTGGTTGTTGGATTGCTTCCATGTTATACCTAAGTTCAACCAACAATAATGGAGATGAAAGCATAGTTGTGTCATCAACGTTACAAGGTAAATTTAAGTTAGCGTTCACCTGGTCACTTATTTGTTTGGCGCAACTTCTTGTGATTGGACCTATAATTGTTGGAGACTTGTCAATGGTTGTGGTGTCCTCATCACGGTGCTCCAAAAAATCCCCGAACCTCTTCGGAACCATTCTGGTGTCCGTACATAACCTTCCAGTATATCAATCTTTACCTCTCGACCATTTTGAGACTCCTCGTCATGTACGTGATCTCATCTGGGACTCCCAACAACATTCGGTCACCAAAACACATAACTCATATAATACATATCGTCATCGAACGTTAAGCATGCGGACCCTAGGGGTTCGAGAACTATGTAGACATGACCGAGACACCACTTCTGTCAATAACCAATAGCGGAACCTGGATTCATATTGGTTCCCACATATTCTATGAAGATCTTTATCGGTCGAACCACAATGTCAACATATGTTATTCACTTTGTCTTGGATATGTTACTTGCCCGAGATTCGATCATCGGTATCCTCATACCTAGTTCAATCTCGTTACCAGCAAGTATATTTATTTTTTTCATAGTGCATTATCCTGCAACTAACTCATTAGTCACATTGCTTGCAAGGCTTCATATGTTGTGCATTACCGAGAGGGCCCAGAGAAACCTCTCCGATACTCGGAGTGACAAATCATAATCTTGATCTATGCCAACCCAACAAACACCTTCGGAGATACCTGTAGAGCATTTTTATAATCACCCAGTTACGCTGTGACGTTTTATAGCACATAAGGAATTTCTCCGGTGTCCGGGAGTTGCATAATCTCATAGTCGGAGGAATATATATTTGACACGAAGAAAGCAGTAGCAATAAAACTGAACGATCATTATGCTAAGCTAACAGATGGGTCTTGTCCATCACATCATTCCACTAATGATGTGATCCCATTTATCAAATGACAACCCATGTCCATGGCTAGGAAACTTAACAATCTTTGATCAACGAGCTAGTCTAGTAGAGGCATACTAGGGACACTTTGTTAGGTCTATGTATTCACACATGAATCAAGTTTCCGGTTAATACAATTCTAGCATGAATAATAAACATTTATCATGAATAAGGAAATATAAAATAACAACTTTATTATTGCCTCTAGGGCATATTTTTTTCAGTCTTCCACTTGCACTAGAGTCAATAATCCAGATTACATTGTAATGAATCTAACACCCATGGAGTCTTGGTGTTGATCATGTTTTGCTCGGCGAAGAGGCTTAGTCAACGCGTCCGCAACATTCAGATCCATATGTATTTTGCAAATCTCTATGTCTCCCTCCTTGACCAAATCTCAGATGTAGTTGAAGCGTCTCTTGGTGTGTTTGGTCTTTTTGTGAAATCTGGATTCCTTCGCCAAGGCAATTGCTCTAGTATTGTCACAAAAGATTTTTCATTGGACCCGATGCACTAGGTATTACACCTAGATCGGATATGAACTCCTTCATCCAGACTCCTTCATTTGTTGCTTCCGAAGCAGCTATGTACTCCGCTTCACACGTAGATCCCGCCACGACGCTCTGCTTGGAACTGCACCAACTGACAGCTCCACCATTCAATAAAAATACGTATCCGGATTGTGACTTAGAGTCATCTGGATCAGTGCCAAAGCTTGCGTCGATGTAACCATTTACAACAAGCTCTTTGTCACCTCCATAAACGAGAAACATATCCCTAGTCCTTTTCAGGTACTTCAGGATGTTCTTGACCGCTGTCTAGTGATCCACTGCTGGATTACTTTGGTACCTCCCTGCTAAACTTATAGCAAGGCACACATCAGGTCTGGTACACATCATAGCATACATGATAGAACCTATGGCTGAAGCATAGGGAATGACTTTCATTTTCTCTCTATCTTCTGCAGTGGCCGGGCATTGAGTCTGACTCAATTTCACACCTTGTAACAAAGGCAAGAACCCTTTCTTTGACTGATCCGTTTTGAACTTCTTCAAAACTTTATCATGGTATGTGCTTTGTGAAAGTCCTATCAAGCGTCTTGATCTATCTCTATAGATCTTGATGCCTAGTATATAAGCAGCTTCACCGAGGTATTTCATTGAAAAACTCTTGTTCAAGTATCCTTTTATGCTATTCAGAAATTCTACATCATTTCCAATCAACAATATGTCATCCACATATAATATTAGAAATGCTATAGAGCTCCCACTCACTTTCTTGTAAATATAGGCTTCTCCAAAAGTTTGTATATCCATATGCTTTGATCACCTCATCAAAGCGTATATTCCAATTCCAAGATGCTTGCACCAGTCCATAAATGGACCGCTAGAGCTTGCATAGTTTCTCAGCACCTTTAGGATCGACAAAACCTTCTGATTGCATCATATACAACTCTTCTTTAAGAAATCCATTAAGGAATGCAGTTTTGACATCCATTTGCCAGATTTCATAATCATAAAATGCGGAAATTGCTAACATGATTTGGACAGACTTAAGCATCACTACGGGTGAGAACGTCTCATTGTAGTCAACTCCTTGAACTTGTCGAAAACCCTTTGCAACAAGTCGAGCTTTATAGACAGCAACATTACCATCAGCGTTAGTCATCTTCTTGAAGATCCATTTATTCTCGATGGGTTGCCGATCATCGGGCAGATCCACCAAAATCCACACTTTGTTCTCATGCATGGATCCTATCTCAGATTTCATGGCCTTAAGCCATTTATCGGAATCTGGGCTCATCATAGCTTCTTCATAGTTCGTAGGTTTGTCATGGTCAAGTAACATGACCTCCAGAACAGGGTTACCGTACCACTCTGGTGCGGATCGTGCTCTGCCAGACCTACGAGGTTCTGTAGCAACTTGATCTGTAGTTCCATGATCTTTATCATTAGCTTCCTCTCCAGTTGGTGCAGGCATCACGGGAAAAGATTTCTTAGATGAGCTACTTTCAAAATTGAGAGCAGGTACAATTACCACATCAAGTTCTGCTTTCCTCCCACTCACTTCTTTCGAGACAAATTCCTTCTCTAGAAAGGTTTCGTTCTTAGCAACTAAAATCTTGCCTTCGGACTTGTGGTAGAAGGTGTACCCAATTGTTTTCTTAGGGTATCCTACAAAGACACATTTATCAGTTTTGGGTTCGAGCTTATTGGGCTCAAGCCTTTTGACATAAGAATCGCATCCCCAAACTTTAAGAAACAACAGCTTAGGTTTGTTGCCAAACCACAGTTCATATGGTGTCGTCTCAACAGATTTTTAAGGTGCCCTGTTTAAAGTGAATGCAGCTATCTCTAATGCATAACCCCAAAACTATAGTGGTAAATCGGTAAGAGACATCATAGATCGCACCATATCTAATAAAGTGCGGTTACGACATTCGGACACACCATTACACTGTGGTGTTCCAGGTGGCGTGATCTGTGAAACTATTCCACATTGTTTTAAATGAAGGCCAAACTCGTAACTCAAATATTCTCCTCCACGATCACATCATAGAAACTTTATTTTCTTTTTATGATGATTCTCCACTTCACTCTGGAATTCTTTGAACTTTTCAAATGTTTCAGACTTGTCTTTCATTAAGTAGATATACCCATATCTGCTCAAATCATCTGTGAAGGTTATGAAATAATGATACCCGCCACGAGCATCAACATCATTGGACCGCATACATCGGTATGTATTATTTCCAATAAGTCACTAGCTCGTTCCATTGTTCCGGAGAACTGAGTTTTAGTCATCTTGCCCATAAGGCACGGTTCGCAAGTATCAAATGGTTCATAATCAAGTGATTCCAAAAGTCCATCTTTATGGAGTTTCTTCATGCGCTTTACACCGATATGACCCAAACGGCAGTGCCACAAGTAAGTTGCACTATCATTATCAACTTTGCATTTTTTTGGCATCAATATTATGAATATGTGTATCATCACGATCAAGATTCAACAGAAATAGACCACTCTTCAAAGGTGCATGACCATAGAAGATATTACTCATATAATAGAACAACCATTATTCTCTGATTTAAATGAATAATTGTCTCGCACTATCCATATATAATGTCCATGCTCAATGCTGGAACCAAATAACAATTATTCAGGTGTAAAACTAATCCCGAAGGTAGATGTAGAGGTAGCGTACCGACGACGATCACATCGACCTTGGAACCATTTCCGACATGCATTGTCACCTCGTCCTTAGCCAATCTTCGTTTAATCCGTAGTCCCTTCTTTGAGTTACAAATATGAGCAACCGAACTGGTATCAAATACCCAGGCACTACTATGAGAATTAGTAAGGTACACATCAATAACATGTATATCAAATATACCTTTGCTCACTTTGCCATCCTTCTTAACCGCCAAATACTTGGGGCAGTTCCGCTTCTAGTGACCAGTCCCTTTGCAGTAGAAGCACTCAGTTTCAGGCTTGGGGTCCATTTTTAGGTTTCTTTCCGGGAGTGACAAATTGCTTGTCATTCTTCTTGAAGTTCCCCTTCTTTTTACCCTTGCCCTTTTTCTTGAAACTAGTGTCTTGTTAACCATCAATACTTGATGCTCCTTCTTGATTTCTACCTCCGCGGCCTTTAGCATCGCGAAGAGCTCGGGAATAGTCTTTTCCATCCCTTGCATATTGTAGTTCATCACAAAGCCCTTGTAGCCTGGTGGCAGTGATTGAAGAATTCTGTCAATGACACAATCATCTAGAAGATTAACTCCTAGCTGAGTCAAGTGATTATGGTACGCTGCCAAACTAGCTTGACCGGAGATGTCGACCGCACAATGGGGTGTGTCATTCCATGTAGGATGGGTGCTCTCCGCACTAAGTTTTTTTTTGAGATTTCAGCTATGAGGGAATGTTTGTATGGCAACCAAAATCCAATGCGACACCATTTGTTTGGCCATGGAAAGAAAAAGTAATGTTTGTTTAGTTGATTCTGATTTACTTTTTTGCTATTTCCAATTCATCTTAGTCTCGCTAATGTCGACCAACTCATGAGTAAGCAGTGTTCAAAAAATAAAAGAAAAAACTCATGAGTAAGGCCAACTCCAATGCGTGACCCCAAACGGACGTCCGCTTTGTCTGGATTTCGTCCGTTTGGGACTGGCAATGGGGACGTGTCCACCCGAATTTGTGGATGCGTCGGCCGTGCGCCCAGCGCGCAGCCGCATTTCGGCCGCATCTTGTCCCCGTGCATGCAAAACTGAGAAACAAAGGATTTAAGCCGCGGTCACGGTTCACACTAGTTCACGCCGGCCACAACACAGCCGACAACCTACAATCTGATGCCGGCAACAAAGCCAGCGGCCGGCATAGGAGACAGCCTTCAAAAAGACATGCTTCACACCGGCAACAAAGCCAGCGGCCGGCACAGGAGCCAGCCTTCATAATGGACAAGTTTTATCGCCGGCAACAAAGCCAGCGGCCGGCATAGGAGCTAACCTTCAAAAAGGGACCGCCATCGCGGCCATCGCGGCCGTGGTCTCACCTAGATCATGCCGTTGCGGGCGAACATCTCCTTCTATCGGTTCATGAACCAAGCCTACTTCTCCGATGACATGTTGTTCTTGTCGACGATCATGATCTCTAGTGCCACCTCCTTGGATTTTGTGTCGGCATTGGTGGCCTTGATCTCTAGCTTCTTGAGTTGAGCGGCCTCCTCGATGTCAAGCTTCCTCTTCTTCACGACCTCCTCCATGTCAAGCTTCCTCGTTTGAAGATCGAGGTATATCTTCATTTGCTCCTCCTTCCCTTTGCTCTTCCTCTCCTCCTGCATTTCCTTTGGGCTCATCATATCCTCCAAAGTTCCTTGCAATGCTATAGAAGATGCATCACACTTCTCGCCGGACTTCGAGCTTGTCTTGCCCCTCGGCCTCTTGAGCACGTCTCCCGCATTAGCCTCAGTCGCCGCCTTCTCTCCTCTCTTCTTCCTACGAGCATTGTATTGGTCCTTGAACTTGGGGAAATCTTTGATTAGCACCCAACAATGTGTGAGAGTGAATGGCTTGTCTTTGTGTCGGGCCTTGAAGGCTTCCAAAGATTGGAATGCCTACACAATCAAAAGTGCGAACAACATGAAAGGACATAAAATGCATGAAACTTAAATGGCATGCCAACATGAATGGACACATGATGGAAAAGAGAGGGGTTCATACCGAGTCACCAAGGCCTAGGCCGCTCACGGGACGGGCTTTGATGCTCTCAAGCGTGGCACAATATTTGTTGCATTCTTGTTGGATGAATCCCCACCTTTTTTGGATTGAATTGATGTCACGAGTGCTTGTGAATTGGTAGGGGGTAAAATTTCTTCACTCATGAAAGTTCTTGTGCACTCTTGTCCAAAAGACCACTCCTTTGTGCTCGGCACCTTTGATTGGATCTTGGCCAATTTCCTTCCAACTCGCAAATCAAAGTGTCCTCGGCCTGGCTATATGACCCTGTGCGAGTGCTCTTCCTCCCCTTTTGTGCTTCGGCCTTTTGGGTGAGCTCGTCGACGAAACACAATGGCTCCACGGAAATGTCGACCTCTTCTTCTTCGTCTTCCCAATACAAGTCATCATCTTCATGCCACGAGTTGCCATGGTCATCCTCATCGTCATCATCATGGCCGCCGAACTGAGAGTCATCATAGGTACCACGGCTATCCTAGCTTTGGGTCGCGTCGGCATCAAAAGGTTGCTCCTGGCCGTCGACGTGGAACGCCTCACCACGACCCTCAAAGATGATGTTCTGCATGAACAAGGAGTAGTACGGGTCGTCGATCGTCGACGTCTGCATCGGCGGTGGCATATCGCTGAACATCTTGCGGGCACCGGCAATGTTAGCCGACTCGAACGACCGGGGGCTGCTTCCTTTGTGCGTCGTCTTCACAATGGCCAGCGCCACTGTACCCTGGCGTGACGTTGGTCGATAACGCCCGTGGGCGTGGTTGGATCAACCACCATGCAGTCCGGCGACGTAGAGAATCACGTCTGCCCATGGCTGTGCGGCGGCAGAGCACGAAAAGACGATCTGTCGTGTGAGATGAACGAGCTAGGGGAACGGTGCTGCAGTAGTCTATGGGCCGACGAGCCTCTGCTGGCCACGGCCATGGCAACGGTCGAGAGGGCCGGTGTGGGGCGGGCCATACCCCCCGTCATGAGGAGGGTGTGCGCCTTGGAGACGATGGACTCCCTATTTTTGATCTCGGCCTGGTGCTGCATCGCACGCCGCAGGGCACACTCGGAAGCGTACTGCGCGGCGGCCTTCTTCTCCTTCTCCATGGCTCGCCGGTCCCTCCTCTTGGTCGATTCCCTGTCGAGCTAGGCGGCCGACGCCGGCGAGAGCTCCGACCGCGGCTTCTTCATCACAGGCTTCTTTTTCTTCGCCACGGGTCGAGCAGTAGGTGATGGGTCACCGGGATTCGCGTCGTCGGCCATGGCAGATGGAGGGGGGGGGGGGGAAGGCCGGGGCGCGGGAGAGTGGATGGCGAGGCGTGGGAGCATTTTGGAGGGAAGGGGGGAAAGTGTCTGTCTGTGCCACTGACGGGCGGGCCAGGGAAGGGCAAGGGCACGCGTCACGGTCGTCCGAGCGTTGTACGTTCGGGAAAAACCTATTTGACACATTTTGCGTCAAACAATCGAGGAATCGCACATGGGAGGCCAACTAGTGAGCGATTTGGGCTAGCCCAACTAGGACCGTACATACAGTTTTGAGGTTCTGGTTTTAGGAAGCTTCTAGAGAATTCCCAGACGGTTTTTCTGGTTTTTGGAACCTTCTAGAAGTTCTTGAACCGAGTTTTTCTTTTTTCCTTCCTATTTTTTCTTTCTATTTTTCGTTTTTCTTTTTCCTGTTTTTTTCTTTTTCTGTCCTTTTTATATTTTTTTTTGTTTCTTTTTTGGTTTTCTTTTCTTTCAGTTTTCCTTTTTCCATTTATTTTTTTCAACAAATTTTCTGGAATAAAAAAAGTTCGTATTTCTTAAAATTTGTTCCTTTTTCCAGATTTTGTTCCTGTTTTCAGTTTTTCTTCAGAAATTCCAAAAAAGATTAGTAGTTCAAATTTTGTTCACTTTTTTTCGAAAAAGTTCGAAAATTCAAAAAATATTAAAATTTCGGATTTTTTGCATTTTCTAATTTTGTTCAATAATTCAAAATATGTTCACGGATTTCAGAAATGTTCCTGTTTTCGAAACAGTTCAGAAATTTAAAAAAATGTTCATGTTTCCAAAATTTGTTCGTAAATTTAAAAAATGTTCGGGAAATTAACTAAATTTTTGGAAAACTGTTCGCGTCTTGCAAAAATTGTTAATTTGAAAAAAAATGTTTCTGTTTTTAAAATTTGTTCATGAACTCAAAAAAATTCCCGTTTTCATAATTTTCCGCAAAATGAGAAAATGTTTTGGAGAATTTCATAATATATTCGTGTTTTGCAAAAAAATATTCATAATTTCTGAAAATGTTAGAGTTTTTAAATATTTGTTTATGTTTTTTGAAAAATGGTTGAAAAAGTTGTTCATAGTTTTGAAAAGTTCTCGTTTTCCATTTGTTCCTTCTTTTAGCAAAAACTGTTTGAGATTCCCAAAAAAGTTGAATCTTTAAAAGTTTGTGTGTAAATTTTGAAAATGTTCATTTTCATAAATGTATCTACTTTTGTGAAAAAGAAAACCACGTTTGAAATTTCAAAAAAAGTGTATTTTCTTTTGCCGCGTTATGTTCATATAATATGAGCTGGCATTTTAGACAAAGAAGTCTATGAACACAGTGGCTACCAATGTTGGTTCACTCGTGTGTTCGAATCTCATAGATGGACATTTTTCGGAATTTTTGCAAGCTGCTCTTTCTATTTTATCGTTGTGTTCGCTTCACTAGCACTAGAGACAGCTCGTCGCGGTGGATAGCTGCTCTTTCTATTTTAACGTATTTTACTGTTGCTGCAGTAAGCGGCGTACAGGAGGTCCCGTTCGTTCGGCCACAAACTCGGCTCAAACTTGGACTGGGAATGGATTAAAAGCGGACAGAAAACGAACGACGTTCCGTTTGCGGTCGCGTGTTGGAAGGCCTGCTTTGTCCATTTACCCCCAAACAGAAGCGAGCGGATAGGATGGGGTCGCACATTGGAGTTGGCCTAAGCAGAAGTTTGACCACAGTTTTGGTTAGCAAAGTATCTGTTAGAACAGACTTTAGCTATAACAAAATATACAACTAGTTTATATAGATGATAAAATGGCGTGTTGCTTACCGGAACCATGACGAGCCGAGAAAGGGACCAACACCACAAACGAGCATCGGAAACCATGGGTTGGTTCGCAGGTATCTCGGATCACCCACCAGTCATTCAAAGCACTAGCTTGGAGAGGAATATGGTCGTGTGGGCCCAAAGTGCAGGGTCAAGAAAGCAGAAAGAAAGAAAGGACGGAGAAAAAGACTGACCCTCCACGTTCTTATCTGCAGCCGGTTTGCTCCTGCTTTCGCTCCGCCCGCCGGCTGGCAGCGAACCGAATCCGGTACTGGCAGTACTCTCCGGCGCTAATCGCAATGATTTTCGCAGTAGGGGTCTTGGCTTCTTCCGCTGATCCTCATCTACAATACCGACTATTTAGGGCCGCGCCGCGATAGCAAGGACAGACTCACTGCCACTTCACCGCTCCCACCTTTCCCCACTCTTCTCCAACCCCCGGACGGAGAGGTAAAGAACCCAAAAACCCTCATCCCCCCCCCCCCCCCCCCCCCCCTCCTTCTTCCTCATTAATCGTGTCGTGTGAGATCCGGGCATTTCTTCGTTGTGGCTCCTCTGCTCCCGGATCCTGCTCTGCTTTTTGGTAGGGAGGGCGCGATCTTGACGGCCCGAGCGCATCGATCTTCCCCTCTGTTTTTTGTGTTTTGTTTTCCGTTTTCCGTTCTGTGTTCTTGTTTTCCCTCTCTGCTTCTGCCTTACTCTGCTTCTTCATTCGATGTAGTCTCTAGTCTAGCGCCGAGTCTTTGCGCGTCGTCGAGGTCCTCAACCCGCACCACCTCTCGCGCAATTTCCCCTTTGATTCTTTCTTCTTGTTCCGTTGCCTTTACCCTCTCCGTCTTTTTTTTCCAAAAAACCCTAATGTCGAGGATGGATTTCACCCGGTTTTTCTCCACACGCTGTCTCTTTCTTGATGTCTGGTGCGACGACTCCTAAGTCTGGTCGTCCTCGATCTCTATCCACTGCAATTTCCTCGTAATTATAAGACTAAAAAGAATTGGAAGTTACTGCAGTTTAGTCGTTTGGACGAGAACTGTTGGTGCTTGTGCTAGTTGCTCTCAGATATCTTTTCCCTCGTTGGAGTGTAGCACCAAATCTTACAGGGGTGTCTTTTCCCTAGTTTTCTCCTTGGATAATCAAACTAACTACTTTTTCATGGGTGCTTGCTGCCGAAATTGCTCAACTTTTTGTGTGGTATGAGTAGGGTCATAGAATTTTCTGCCGATTGCCTGTTAAATCAAATTATGATGATAGCAAGAAACACTGTTGCAGTCTTTACTATCTTTTCAATGTCCAACTGACTTTTCCTGTACGCTATTGTCTGCTGATTTGCAAAGACCTTATAACCATTATACATCCCTGAAACTGTTTAATACTCAAACATGCAAGTAGGGCATTAGTCAATGCTTAGGCTCATGTAGGCACTCCCTGATTGGTTCTGCTTTATGTCTGTACAACGGGATAATTGAGCATGATGCCGGCTGTAGCACGTCTTGCTTATATATACCTCTTTCCTGCCTCATTAATCACCCCACCTTGTCATTTGAACCTATCCTGGTACGAGCCAAGCATTCTTTCTTGTCTTGCATACTTGCATACTTCTATTGTCTGCTTTGCAGTAAACAAGTTATCGAGAATTACTTTAAGATTCGATATTGTTCTATATGATGGGGTTAATATTTTTACATAGTTCTTTTGGCTTTCTTATTTTCCGGAGCTCCAGCCAAAGCTCCAACAATTATGCATGCTAGTCAGCTCTGAAGCCTTGTAATGCTTATGAACGAGTAGTTGCTATTTTTTGTGTGTGGTGGGAGTGGGACCATATAATTGTCACCAATTGCAATTAATTCATTGGAATCAATAATGATTGCAAGAAGCACAGTTGCAGTCTTTAGCATCTTATCATTGTCTAATCTACCTGTTCTGTACGCAGTTGTCTCCTTAACAAATAGCCTAAGCCATTGAAAGTGATTCATATGTTCTTAAGTTAGCTCAAATGCCCAAGTGGTTGATTAGTGAATTGCTTAGGATGCGTATACGCTTGCTGATTGGTCTCATTGGTCTCCATCCAAGTGGATACAGATAACAATGGGATAATTGAACAGGCTGTAGACCTGTAGTGCGCCCTTGCTTATAAGGCGCATTGCAGATGCCTGTCTAACTTGTAAAGATCCACCCTGTTTCTAATTTGGCCCTATCCTTTTACCAGCTGAGCATTTCACTTTTGCCTTGCCAATTTAGATTTCGACCCAGGCATGTTCTATTGCACTCTTCCATTGATTGTTAGTATTGTTTTCAAGAATTGTGAGTTCTTTTGCTGTTCTGTTCTTGTGGTGTTCTACAGAAAGCTCTTATAGTTATGTATGTTCATCTCTGCAGCCTTGTAATTTTGTACAAACGAATTAAATCATTTTGCTCAAGTAAGTTAGAGATCTCAGTTTTGTTCACTGAGAAAATGAAAATCAAGCATCGGTAAAGCTGGATTTAGAGTAAATAGCTTTCTTTGGGTATATCTCTAGGTGTTTAGAGGCACAACTGTTTGTTTTGTTGGTCGATATGAGCATCATGCAACTTCTGAATGAGTTTATAAGGAGTTTGACTTTCCACCTATTATCCTGAGTCTAGGGATACTTATTGATTTAATAATGTGTGAAAATTTGGACGGGAGCATTTGTTGTCATGTACTCCCTCTGTCTGGAAATACTTGTCATCAAAATGAATAAAAGGGGATGTATCTAGATGTATTTTAGTTCTAGATACATTCCTTTTTATCCATTTTAATGACAAGTATTTTCGGACGGAGGGAGTAGTTGCTATTGGTGATTTACTTTTGGAAAAAAGAGTTGATGGTATTATGCATATCATCATTGTAGACATCTTTCTTACTTGTTGATCTTATGATATATGAAATATCCAGGTGCGCCCGGAAGTGATCGGAAGCCTGCAGTATGGGCAATCTGTGCTGCTGTGTTCAAGTCGACCAGTCTACCGTGGCCATCAGGGAGCAGTTTGGGAAGTTTGACAGTGTGCTTGAGCCAGGATGCCACTGCCTGCCTTGGATCTTTGGGAAACGTGTAGTTGGCCATCTCACACTCAGGTTGCAGCAGCTGGATGTGCGCTGTGAAACTAAGACAAAGGTTTCTCACTTTATCCTAACACCCAGTTACAAAATGGATGCTTAGATGTCTTTTATTTCTAAAGAAAATAGTGCCATCGTTTTTGTCCCAACAGAAATTTCAAAGCTTAATGTTGCATCTTATAGTAGTAGGTCTTTGTGGGCTGTAAATCACATAAATCCCTGTTTGGAGAAACATTGCTTTTCCTGTTAACTTCTAGGTAAAATGAACGGAACTGAAAATTGAATATAAAATTATATTGGTAGTTAGTTGCTCCCTGCAACTTCTAAATTTTAGCATTTTGGTTTGCCATCTGGATATAATCCTAAAGCGACTGCCACATGAGATTAAGAAACGTTCTCGTATAACAATACTTACTAATTATTAATCCTTTATTGCCGTAATTAAGTATCCAAAAGGTGACATTGCCATTGATGCTGTGTTCTGTATTTCTTCTGCTATTAAGAATTATCGTGATGTTGCTGACATGTGAAGTTCTATAGGACAATGTGTTTGTCACTGTTGTTGCATCGATTCAGGGCAAGGCCAACGCTCCAGGATGGACCGGTGCCCCAGCTGCTAAGTCGGCTTGGATAGTTGAACCTGAGAAAAAGATGCTGCTTGCAGCGCTAGACGGGATCCTGCAGAGGAGGCTGGTTCTCCCGTGAAAAAAGTGCAAGGCAGCCAATGGGAAAGTGTTGGAAAACACCATTGCTGAGCTCAACAGTACCTTGCTACCTTTTTGTACAGAGAAAAAGCTACCAAACCTGAGAACACTACTACTGCTTCCGTTGGATGAAGGTAGAACTAAACAGTAGCTTCAGTTACCTTTTATCTAGGTGGAGCATGGGGCACCAGTATAGTGATGCCACCATTGTACATGCCCTCAGTACCGACCTCTGGCTGGCAAAGAAAGTGACGCATACTACAAACTGACCAACACAAGATCCCAGATTCAAGCCTATGTCTTTGATGGTAGGATTTCTTGGACTACGTGAAGATTTCTATATGTTGTTTCAGTAGCTTAGTATATTCATATCATCACTGATACAACTGAATGTAATTTGTTCAACAAATCCCACTATTCCTGTATCCACTAATTTGGGGCACTGATTGATATCTGCAGTGATCAGGGCAAGTGTTCCAAAGCTCAACCTGGATGATGCTTTCGTGCAGAAGAACGATATAGCAAAGGCTGTGGAGGATGAACTTGAAAAGGCTATGTCGGCATATGGCTTTGAGATCGTGCAGACCCTCATTGTCGACATCGAGCCAGATGCGCATGTCAAGCAGGCGATGAATGAGATTAATGCAGGTTATTTGCTAAAGGCCTTATGTGATGAAAGTTGGACGCTTGTACTTAAATCTGGCCTCCATCATACTACTGACATGATACTTGTGCCTTTTGCAGCTGCAAGGATGAGGGTGGCTGCAAACGAGAAGGCGGAGGCTGAGAAGATTGTCCAGATCAAGCGTGCCGAGGGTGAAGCAGAGGCCAAGTACCTGTCTGGCCTGGGTATCACCCGCCAGCGCCAGGCCATTGTGGATGGCCTGAGGGACAGCGTCCTGGGCTTCTCAGTCAATGTGCCTGGCACCACTGCAAAGGACGTGATGGACATGGTGCTGATCACCCAGTACTTTGATACTATGAAAGAGATTGGCGCGTCCTCCAAGTCCTCAGCGGTGTTCATCCCCCATGGCCCTGGTGCGGTGCGCGACATCGCCACGCAGATCCGTGACGGTCTTCTTCAAGGCCAGTCTGCCTCTGACAACTAGCAGTTGGCTTCGCCGGCATGAACTTTGAAGCTGGTGGTGGTTTGTGGTTTGCTAGCTATTGTCTAGAGTACTGTCTAATATGATGCATGCTGTATTATTATGAACTTATATGGAACCATATGTGGATCGTGGCATGGCATGCCTTAGGTTGATGTGCGGTAACAAAACCTTTAACCTTGTGGGAATGCAGGATGATATAAGTGTGTTATGAAATGTTGGTGATGAACTTGATCTAATGCTTTTGCCTCGTTTATTTTGCCTTGTAGTGCTGTGGTTGCATATTTTTCATGGGGGATTTCTTCTTATGTCTTTCCTGTTTTGTGGGAGATGTTTTTTTTTTCTTGAGATTACACTTGTGCGTACCATATGTTTATAGAAGAGGAGACTATGATTACGATTGACGCCAGAACAATTGCAAGCTGATTGTCAGGGCCAACATCACACCATAGATACAAAGGCTACCCTCTGATAATACTAACACCTCTTCCAAGAACCACATGCACGGATTAAAATCAGCAACAAGCTTGCTGACCAACATAGCCTCATAAACCTGTTGCTGAGTGGCCGTTGGGAATATGCCCCGGACATGTATACACCAATCATGAAGCCTATTGATTTTACTGGGCACGCCAACCATTGGAAAGAGCTCAGAAAAACATGCCCAACACACGTACCTGGCGTATGTTAGATATTATCTTGTGTACCAAGCCAAGGTAGTTAGAGATAGATTTATCCTAGCAATGTTTTCATTTATCTTTCTATCTCTTCTTCTGTAATCTCCCGATGTATCTCCTCTCTGTTATGATGTATGCGCTATTGGAAGGTGCGCCCTAGCCTATCAATATATATCACGCGGGCCTCCTGTTTGGAGGTTGAGACGCTTCATTACAATCTTCCACATGGTATACAGAGCTACCCTCTTCCCCTTCGTCTAGCCATCCCTTCTTCCACCTCCAAACTCGACAATGTCGACGTCCACCTCGGTTGTCTCCACCGGCCTCAACAACAACGTCTCCGAACCTCTCACTCGTTCCAGTTATGTCCTCTGGCGTGCCCAAGCTCGTTCCCAGATCATGGGGGCGGGCCTCTTCGGGTATGTCGACAAAACCCTAGAAGCGCCACCCAAAACCATCTCCAGCAAGAACGCCGAGGGCAAAGATCAGGTGACTGTGAACCCTGCTTATGCACCTTGGCTCATCCAAGACCAACAGATCGTCGCATACCTCCTCTCCGCAATCTCTCGAAAGAAGTTTTGGTTCAAGTAGCATCGCTTGAAACCTCCCATGCCATCTGGTCCGCCCTCGCCAACATGTTCTCTGCCCAATCCCGTTCCCGCTGCAACCACATCCGCATCTCCCTCACCACTGCCCAGAATACTGCATACTTTGGCTACATGCGCGGCCTCGCTGATGAGATTGCAGCAGCTGGGAAACCCATCGATGAGGACGAACTCGTGTCTCACATCATATCCGGGCTCGACATGGAATATCAGTCCATCATCAGCGCCCTGGACGTGCGTCCTGAGCCAACCACCATCGACGAACTCTTCGGTATGGTATCTACTTTTGATCAGAGGGTTGAGATGTTCCAGGGCACCGGCGGCCAAGCTTTCAAATCATCGGCCAAAGCCGCCTCCCGCGGACGGGGTGGCCCTTCCAAAGGCTACCGCGGCGGTGGTGGTTCTCGTGGTGGTGGCGGCCACTATGTTGGCGGTGGTGGCAGTCACTACGGCGGCGGTGGTGGCGGTCACTACCCCAACTCCCACGGTGGTGGCAGCGGCGGCCACTACGGTGATGGTGGTGGCAACCATGGTGGCAACTATGGTGGCCACTACTCCAACTCCGGAGGCAACGGAGAACACAACTACAACAACGGTGGTCGGCCCTTCTACAACAACAACAGGGGAGGCCAGAACAACTACAACAACAACTTTCGAGGCTATGACGAATATGAAGGAAAGTGTCGAATTTGCAAGAAAACTAATCATATTGCAAAGCAATGCAAGTGGCATTATGCAGATGACAACTCACAAAAAAAGAAAGATGCCGCAGCAGCCAATAAGTCATATGGAGTAGATACAAATTGGTATGCTAATTCTGGTGCTTCTGACCACATCACCCATGAGCTTGAGAAGGTCACCATGCATGAGAAATATCACGGTCATGAGCAAGTTCATAACACCGACGGTACAGGTATGGAGATAAGCAATATTGGTCATTCAATTATTCGTTCCCCACATAGAGATATTCACTTGAACAATATTTTGCGTTGTCCCACTTCATCAAAAAATCTCCTATCCGTTCATCGCATTGCCCTTGACAATAATGTGTTTTTAGAATTTCATCCATTCTTCTTTTTTATCAAGGATCAGGTCACGAAGCAAATCCTCTATCGAGGTAGATGCGTGGATGGACTGTACCCGTTGATTCCTCAAGTTAGCAGATTCAATAAACAAGTGTGTAGTGCCATCAAGCTATCGTTTGAGAGATGGCATGCCCGTTTAGGCCACCCTTATTTTTCCATTGTCAAACAAATTCTTAGCAAAAATAAACTCCCGGTTGTTGGGGAGCACAATTCTGAAACTATTTGTGATTCTTGCCAAAGAGCAAAAACCCATCAGTTGCCTTATCCTGTTTCCACTAGCATTTCTGTTAAGCCATTGCAACTCATATTTTCAGATGTATGGGGCCCTGCTCCTCTCTCTGTTGGGAAACATGCCTACTATGTTAGCTTTATTGATGATTATAGCAAGTATACATGGATCTATCTTCTTAAGAAAAGATCTGATGTATTTCAAGTCTTTCTCAATTTTCAAGCTCTTGTAGAAAGAAAGTTTGATAGAAAGATCATCGCTATCCAGTCAGACTGGGGCGGCGAATACGAAAAGCTAAATTCTTTCTTTCAGAAGTTAGGCATTTCTCACCATGTATCGTGCCCCCACGCACACCAGCAAAATGGCTCCGCAGAGCGGAAACACAGACACATCGTCGAAGTAGGACTCTCCCTACTTGCGGCTGCTTCCATGCCCCTCAAGTTTTGGGATGGAGCCTATCTCACTACTGTTCATCTTATTAACATCCTACCTAGCCGAGTTATTAAGAATGAAGCACCCACTGAGCGTCTTTTCCATACTAAACCAGCCTATGCTCCTCTTTGTATTTTTGGCTGTGCATGTTGGCCCAATCTTCGCCCATATAACAACAGAAAACTCATGTTTCGTTCCAAACAGTGCGTTTTTCTGGGTTATAGTGCTCAACACAAGGGAGTCAAGTGTCTAGATGTCTCAACTGGCCGTGTCTATATTTCTCGCGATGTCGTCTTTGATGAAACACAATTTCCTTTTGCTAAACTTCATCCAAATGCCGACGCTCTCCTTCGCAAAGAAATCCTACTTTTAGACCCTCATCTCACAAATAGTGGTAGTGGGGCAATCAATAATTGTGATGATCAATATTTGCCTAACTCTCCTAATGGTTTACCTGAGTTTTCTATTTCAGAAGCTACTGCAGATCATGATGGTGCAAACAGTGCTGAAAATGGTGTACAAAATCGAGCTCCAGGCCAATATTTCATGTGCACGCATTCTCCTGGCGAATCTGCTTCGGGATCTCCCCAGGTGTCTGCGTCAGATGGGGCAGGCGCATCTGTCGCTGGCGAATCCGCCGCGGGATCGCCGCTAGGGCCCGCCTCACCGCTCTTGTCGGGCTCCCCGCCTAGCTTCTCCCGCACGCGCTGGGCTGGCCGTTCCGTGGGCGCCACGTCTCCCTCGCCACACGCCACTGGGCCCGCCACAGGCGCTGCTGGGCCAGCCGCATCTCCACCAGCCGCGCCTCATTGGCGCGGTCCCGCACCAACCGACCGGGCTGCTCCCGAGGCCTGACCAACGCCTGATTCCCCTGACGCGACGCCTGATTCGCCTGGCGAGATTGGATCGCGAGCCGCTGCTCCAGAATCTGCCTCGGGATCCCGTGCTGCAAAGGATCTGCTGCTGCACTCTCCCGGATCTCCTGCGGCTGCATCCCCTGTGGCTACTCCTACACCGCCACGTACACGGCTTCATCAGGGAACTATCTCCAGAATTAATTACAAAAATATTGCAAAATATGGTCTGACTTGCTTGACAGGTGAATCTTGTGAACCCAAGACTTTGCATGAAGTTCTTGGTAATTCGCGTTGGAAACAAGCAATGGAGGAGGAGTTTTCTACCTTGCCACGCAATAAGACGCGACACCTAGTTCCTCGTCGTGAAGGTATCAATTTAATTGATTGAATGGGTCTATAGAATTAAGCGAAAGTCAGATGGTACAATTGACCGGTTCAAGGCACGCTTGGTAGCAAAAGGTTTTAAACAACGCTATGGTATTGACTATGAAGATACTCTTAGTCCTGTTGTCAAAGCTACATCTATTCGTCTTGTGCTCTCTGTTGCTGTTTCCAGGGGATGGAGTCTCAGACAGCTAGACGTTCAGAACGCATTCCTTCATGGTGTTCTGGAAGAGGAGGTCTACATGAAACAACCTCCTGGGTTTGAGGACAAAAATTTGCCTTTTCATTTCTGCAAACTTGACAAAGCCTTGTATGGGCTCAAGCAAGCACCTACAGCATGGTATGCTCGGCTGAGTTTGAAACTACAAAAGCTTGGGTTTCTTCCATCCAAATCTGACACTTCTTTGTTCATTTACAACAAGTTTTAGACCATCATTTTTGTTCTCATTTATGTTGATATTATTGTGACTAGCTCATCTAATGAAGCCATAACAGCACTGTTAAAGGATCTTCGGGCTGATTTTCCTTTAAAGGATCTGGGAGACTTACATTATTTCTTAGGCATAGAAGTCAAGAAAACTGAGCATGGCATTCATTTATCACAAGGAAAGTATGTGACTGATCTGTTAGGCAGAGTTGGTATGCAAAATTGTAAGCCTTCTCCAACCCCCTTGTCCAACTCAGAGCAGCTATCCTTGACAGAAGGGGCACTTTTGAATCAGGAAGATAGCACCAGTTACAGGAGTATAGTTGGAGCTTTACAGTACTTGACTCTTACTCGACCTGACATTTCTTTTGCAGTCAATAAGGTTCGTTAGTTTTTGCATGCACCTACTACAACCCATTGGACAGCTGCTAAGCGCATCTTGAGGTATGTAAAGAGTACAACACACGTTGGTCTAGCTATAAACAAATCCTCCTCTCTTCGAATCAGTGCCTTTTCTGATGCGGATTGGGCTAGTTGTGTTGACGATAGACGCTCAACAAGGGGATTTGCTATCTTTTATGGACCTACTTTAATTTCATGGTGTGTAAAGAAACAAGCTATTGTTTCCAGGTCTTGTACTGAGGCAGAGTATAAAGCATTAGCTAATGCTACAGCTGAAATTATTTGGGTGCAAGCTTTATTAAGAGAACTTGGAGTATCACACATTCAGACACCTATACTCTGGTGTGATAACCTTGGTGCGACCTATCTTTCTGTTAATCCTGTTTTTCATGCCAGAACCAAACACATCGAGATAGATTTTCATTTTGTCAGAGAAAGAGTTGCAAACAAAGAATTGGAAATCAGGTTCATACCTTCTAAAGATCAAATTGCAGATGGGTTCACAAAGGCACTCTCTACAAGAAGCTTTGAGGAGTTTAAGCATAATTTCAACTTGTGCAGTTGTGATTAAGGGGGAGTGTTAGATATTATCTTGTGTACCAAGCCAAGGTAGTTAGAGATAGATTTATCCTAGCAATGTTTTCATTTATCTTTCTATCTCTTCTTCTGTAATCTCCCGATGTATCTCATCTCTGTTACGATGTATGCGCTATTGGGAGGTGCGCCCCAACCTATCAATATATATCACGCGGGCCTCCTGTTTGGAGGTTGAGATGCTTCATTACGATCTTCCACAACATACACACATTGGATGAGCAGATGGTAGCCGTGTCTTAGTCTTGTAGGCATAGGTGGCAAGGCATCATGTCGTCCCCAAGCCCATGTCTACTCTCCAATCGGATGTCCAGATGCGATATCGAAGGTGTTGAGTATCGTGATTATTTAGAAAACATTGGATAGCGTAGGATTTATTTTACCGTGTCTTGTACTTCAAAGAAATCATGTAGATATCAGCCTAACCCCGATCCACAACTCTAGCCGCCGCCGCTTGTGCAGCAAGCACGCCCCGGGGCGGTCGATCTCCATGATCGTCACCAGGGCCACGCCGCCTGTACCTAGGGTTCATCCGCCAATCCAGTTGATCGGCTGTCCTAGAGAGTCTTTTCCTGATTCTTTGATCCCGATTTCTCTCTCTCGTAAGTCGTGGTCGACATTTCTTTTTAGCTTTCCAATCTAAGATCGGTTTGCGTCGCCTGCTGCCGCCCGTCAACCCTCGCGCACCTCTATTCCGACTTCAGGGTCGACTCCACCGGCCTCTTCTTACTTCTTAGACATGGCGGCCTCAAGCGACACCCAGCAGCTCATGTCCGTCGTACATGCGCCTGTCTGTTCACCCGTCATCTGCATCGGTTGTCGTCGCCATGATTGGATTGGGATCCTCCATCAATCTTCATCCCGCTCGGCTGCATTAGGCCGCTGGGCCTCCACGCACGTGATGTGTCCACTGGTTGCGTCTGTGTTGCACCACCTTGCACCCCGCTCAGGCGTGAGCCGCGCGCGTGCGTCTGCCGACATGTATGTTCGAGCATCGCCTCAGTGGCTTGACCTTCATCACCAAGCTGCGTCCCTGACCTCGCGAGCGATCAGTTGGTCACCGGCCCGCGATCTGCCCCATTCGCGTCGCACGCTCGATCTAAGTCACTTGTGCACGCCTCCGCAGGTCCCTTTAAGATCGTCCCCGACTCCAGCGCACCCCTCAAATGACCGAGCAACGGGCTGACGTTGCGTCGCCCCGTGGTTCTCCCCGCTGCTGCCCTAACCCGCGTACCCCCACCCGCCACCCTTTGGGCCATAGAGCTCTGGCACGAGGTCCACACCGCCTCCTTGAGGCCATCCCCGCGGTTGCTCCGGCCTGTGCGCTACCGTTGTGTCGCCCCTTCAGGCCATAGGCCACGGTGCACGGTACATGCCGCCACCCAGAGGTCTTCCCCGCCATCGCCCCCGACTCGCACCCTGCCGCGGCATCGCCCCATCATTTCGTAGTTCCGCGACACGCAATGTACTTCGTCATCCCCGTGTGTCGACTTCTACGTGGTATGAGCCGCGCCGCCTCCCTAGGCGCGGGAACGCCATCGTCCGCGCACAGTGTTCGTCACCTCCCCTCCACTTCCTCCTTCGATCACTTACATTTATCCACCTTTCTTGTTGATTGATATGCCTCCATGATGAGAGAAGTAAGCTCTTTCGATCCCTCCAAGTGGTTTTAGTCAAAAAAAACTATGGTGTTGATGCATTTTTTGGCATAAGATGAACCCTAGTTCATCTAGTAGGTTTAAGCTTTGTTGATTCTAAGTTTATTTAGAATGATTCGATATGATGGATGTGTTGAAGATGAACCCTAGTTCATATTGTAGTTTTTAGTTTTATTGATTCTATCGAGTTTGAAGATGAACCCTAGTTCATATTATAGCTTTCTTTACAATGGTTCATTGATGTTTGATAAATATGGTTGATGTTGGTTGAATATGATGGATGTTGGTAAATGATTCATATGCATCTAATAGAATTGTTGAATATGAGGGATGTTGGTAAATGATTCATATGCATATTCCAATGTTGTTGATTATATCTTTATTTACAATTGTTGATTATAGCTTTATTTAGAATCATTTGAACATATGCATATTCCAATGTTGATTATAACTTTATTTAGAACATTTGAATATGATGAATATTCCAATATCCAATATTGATAAATGATTCATATGCATATAAGCATATTTGATGAATGAATGAAGAATGAAGAATGCATATTTCAGTGTTGTTGAATGGATGTTGTTGATATTTGACGGATGAATTAATATTGTTGATTAGATTTTTTTATTTAGTTTGTAATATATTAGTGGATTATATGCATATAGAATGAATGTTGATAAATAAATGTTGTCGTCAAAAATTTAACTTGAATTGGTAATTGTTTCCGGAAGACCCTTGATCTGAACATTGGCTAAGAACACCATGCTTGACCCTACGTTCGACAACGTTCATCGCGCATGTTTTATCGAGAATATAATGGTAATAATTGTGATCAAATTCTTGCCAAAAAATTTGGCTTTGCAAAAGTAGTTACTAACTATTTTCATCTAAATTTTGGCAGATGCTAGCACCATTGCTTATGAGGGCTCCCACAAAGGACTGCCATATGCAATACGACCACCGCTTCGAGACATAATTTAGGAGAGCCAGGGTTGTTTGTGCTTCAGTTAAAGCGTGCGCTGTCGATGCTCGTCCACTCAGCTTTACAGCCTTGGTGAACCGTTGGTAGCCCAAGATGCACATTTTCCATCTCCCATGTGGTACGATGACGATGACCCTCGAGGAATTTGGCATGATCACGACCCTGCTGCTCCAATGCTGGTGACGGTGTTCTAGACTAGGGGGTACCAACCTAGTTGGCCTGTAGTCCACGGGCCGAGCTTATGGGCCACCGTTCTCACAAGGAAGGACTCTGGAAGCCTCACACCTCGACGTGATCTACATGGACTCTGCTGAAGACTTGAGGTGTACTCCAAGGATAGCTTCGGCCGTCGCCATGTGCATCTTTAGATCGGCAACCGACCATGTGTAACCTAGGTACCCCTTGGCATCTGCGGGGCTTAGCTGGTAGAGGACGGTCAATCATAATCACATCCACCTAGACCTAGGTAGACCAAGTTTGTACTCGATACACAATCATCAATACAATCAAAGCAGGATGTAGGGTATTACCTCTTCGAGAGGGCCCGAACTTGGGTAAATATTGTCTCCTTCGTCCCTTGTTACCCATATATCCAGGATCCACAGCTCGGGACCCCCTACCCCGTGGTCTGCCAGTTTTAGTACCGACATTGTTGCTTTCATTGAGAGTTCCGCTATGGGATCTGATACATCCATTTTGCATCATGTTTTCCTATTGTTATTTATAGTGTTTTATGAAATATAACACTTTGTGGAGTAATTATAATGCCTTTTCTCTCATAATATGCAAGGTTTACACAAAGAGGAAGAATGCCAGCAGCTGGAATTCTGGACCTGAAAAAGCTATGTCAGAGATACCTATTCTGCACATCTCCAAGTGAGCTGGAATTTTATGGAGAATTATTTTGGAATAAATAAAAAATATTGGAGAAAGGTAATAACAGAGGGGGCCACCCAGGTGCCCACTAGACACCAGGGCGCGCCACCCCCTCCAGGCATGCCCTGGTGGGTAGTGGGCTACCTGGCCCACCTCTGGTACCCATCTTCTGGTACATAAGGTCTTTTGACAAGAAAAAAATATGGGGAGGACTTCCGGGATGGAGCGCCGTCGTCTCGAGGCAGAACTTGGGCAGGAGCACTTTCGCCCTCCGGCAGAGTGATTCCACCTGGGGAACTTCCCTCCTGGATGGGGAAATCGAAGCCATCGTCCTCACCAACAACCCTCTCATCTTTGGGAGGCCAATCTTCATCAATATCTTCAACAACATCATCTCATCTCAAAACCTAGTTCATCTCTTGTGTTCAATCTTTGTATCAAAACCTCTGATTGATACATGTGGGTGACTAGTAGTATTGATTACATCTTGCAGTTGATGCTACATGGTTTATTTGGTGGAAGATTATATGTTCAGATCCATTATGCTATTAATATCCCTCTGATTTTGAGCATGGATATTATTTGTGAGTAGTTGCCCTTGTTCTTGAGGCCACGAGAGAAGTCATGTTGCAAATAATCATGTGAATTTGATATTCGTTCGATATTTTGATGATATGTATGTTGTGATTCTCTTAGTGGTGTTATGTGAAGGTCAACTACATGAAACTTCGCCATCTTTGGGCCTAAGGGAATGCATTGTGGAGTAGTTATTAGATGATGGGTTGCTAGAGTGACAGCAGCTTAAACCCTAGTTTATGCGCTATTCCGTAAGGGGCTGATTTGGATCCATATGTGAATGTTATGGTTAGATTGTTATCTTAATTCTTCTTTCTTAGTTGTGGATGCTTGCGAGGGGATTAATCATAATTGGGAGGCTTGTTCAAGTAAGAACAGCACCCAAGCACCGGTCCACCCACATATCAAATTATCAAAGTAGCGAACGAGAATCAAACCAACATGATGGAAGTGAGTAGATGAAATTCCCATGTGCCCTCAAGAACACTTTGCTTATTATAAGAGAATGTTCCGGCCCATCCTTTGCTACAAAAAGGATTGGGCTACCTTGCTGCACTTTTGTTACCCTTACTGTTACTTGCTCATTAGAAATTATCTTGCTATCAAACTATCTGTTACCTACAATTTCAGTGCTTGCAGAAATTACCATGCTGAAAACCACTTGTCATTTGCTTCTGCTCCTCGTTGGGTTCGACACTCTTACTTATTAAAAGGACTACGATTGATCCCCTATACTTGTGGGTCATCAAGACTCTTTTCTTATGCCGTTTCCGGGGAGTGAAGTGCTCTTGGCAAGTGGAAAACGGTAAGAAAAAGTTTATATTACGTGCTGAAATTTACTGTTACTTGCTACTATGGAAAACAATCCTTTGAGGGGTTTGTTTGGGGTATCTTCACCTAGACTAGAAGCATCAAGAGTTTCCCCTCAAACCTACTGCACCTACTAAAAATATTGGTTATGAAATTCCTTCGGGTATGATAGAGAAACTGCTAGCTAATCCTTATGCGGGAGATGGAACACTACATCCTGATATGCATCTAATCTATGTGGATGAAGTTTGTGGATTATTTAAGCTTGCAGGTTACCGGAGATGAAGTTAAGAAGAAGGTTTTCCCTTTATCTTTGGGGGAAAAGCATTGACATGGTATAGATTGTGTGATGATATTGGAGCTTGGGATTGGAATCGATTGAAACTGGAATTTCACCAAAAAAATTATCCTATGCGTCTAGTTAATCGTGATCGGAATTATATATATAATTTTTGGCCTCGTGAAGGAGAAAGCATCGCTCTAGCTTGGTGGAGGATTAAATCAATGTTATATTCATGCCCCAATCATGAGTTCTCAGGATAAATTATTATACAGAATTTTTATGATTGGCTTTCTCGTAATGAAGGCACTAATCCAAAGGTAGTTAATAAGAAGTTATCTTCCAGAGGTTCGGAGTCCCTAGATATCTAATGACTGATGGTGGTTCACATTTTATTCATGGTGCCTTCCAAAAACTTCTTGCTAAATATGATGTTAACCATAGAATTGCATCACCTTGTCATCCTCAGTCTAGTGGTCAAGTTGAATTGAGCAATAGAGAAATCAAATTAATTCTGCAAAATACCATTAATAGATCTAGAAAGATTTGGTCTAAGAAACTTGATGATGCATTATGGGCTTATAGAACTGCTTATAAAAATCCTATGGGTATGTCTCCATATAAAATGGTCTATCGAAAAGCATGTCATTTACCTCTTGAGCTAGAACATAAAGCATATTGGGCAATTAAAGAACTTAACTATGATTTCAAACTTGTCGGTGAGAAGAGGTTATTTTATGTTAGCTCGTTAGATGAGTGGAGAACCCCAAGCATATGAAAATGCCAAGTCTTTTAAAGAAAAAGTTAAAAGATGGCATGATAAAAGAATCCAAAAATGGGAATTCAAAGTGGGTGAACATGTTCTATTATACAACTCTCGCTTCAGATTCTTTGCAGGAAAACTCACTGGTACAGTGAGCTGCTATACAAATGGTTTTTAATCCCTTTCCGCGATGACATTTTAAACTGTCGCCAAGTGAGTGTGGGCGATAGGGGGGGGATCCTTCCCACACGGCCCAGAAACCGTCAGGGATAGGTAGTAGGAATGCATAGGTTTTGCATAACTAAGCGTATGTGATGCGGGCATCTATCCCAAACACGATTCTTCACACAACTGTTTGTGATATATCAAATATCCCAAACGCTCCATCTTTGCAACTCGTGTGTGCTGGCATTACCATTGCACACACTATTATGTGGTGCAACATTTACGATGCGCACTCCATCACAAACAGTTCATGATTGGCAAGCGTGTGCGATCAGGAGACTAGCACACACATTCACTTCTCCCGAACCGTATGTGATATGTAACTAAGAAGATTACATAATCATCGTACGAGTGTCGGATAGGATTATGAAACGTCGGACCGTCATACCAGTGTCGTACAGGATAACTATCACACACGCTATTATGTGGTGCAACGTTTACAATGCCTATGACATCTGAAATAGTTCATGATTGCAAACCGTATACAATAAGGCGACTATCACAAACATTTAGTTTGCTCGCACCGTTTGTGATATTGTCTAACATCACACACGCTTCACAAACAGCAACTGTGTGCATGGTCACACATGTTTCCTCTCTGCAAGCCATGTCAAAAGTACATGTACATCACACATGTTTGTGCTTTACAGACCATGTGCACCGTAATGACCTGCAGAGCATATTTCGACCCTAATTAAATTGCTGCTATTTAAAATTGTATCGAATTTGAATTTGAAAGTTGGCTATAACTTTATTCATAACCATCAGGTTAAACAACCAATGTATCATTCGATTCATAGATACACATGTTCAAGAATTACATCAGCACCAAATAAACAATTATGAACCAGGGTTGTATACTTGTACTATTAAACACGGTAAAGAAAGATGCAAAAGAATTTTGGTTACTGAACAAGGTGAAGCAGAATGCCCGTATTATGCTCTCCTCCATGCGGAAGGCATGCATGACTCAGTCCAAACCCTTGTCCAACCGCCCATCCTTCACTGTCTTCATGACTCATGAGGGCATCTAATAGCCATTGTGTTATGGTAGAAATACTTTAACCTTTGCATGCCCACCAATCATGTAGTTCGAGAGGTAATCTTGAGTAAACTGCTTCGAGAACCACTGCAAAGGAACAAAATTTAGACATTGTCATCTAACACAACTCATTATGGGCAGTAAAAAGAAGGCTGCAAAATTCTTACTTACTATGTTGCAGTTCACTGTTGTTTTGGATAAAGTGTAAACAAATAGTTTAATTGCCATTTTTTGACCCATTTTAGTAACAATCTTTATCAGTTTCCTCACTTGATGTTGGTTCATCAATATCTCATTGCCCCATACGCAGAAAGGGTCGAAGCATGGATCTTTACCAATGACATGTACCTAAAAGCACCAAGTTAACATTAGAAGCTAAACAGCAATTGCAATATGATGTAGTATAACACTCCCTCCGTCCCATTATATAAGATCTTATAGCATCCAATATATTCACGGTGTGTATAATAAACATCTTATATTATGGGGCAGAGGTAGTTTATTACATTTGTACAAATATCAGCCAATTAGCTGCAGTTAACTGCTGCTGTGTTGTTGGTATTCTTGCTACTCTTCTATGTATATCTAGACATCATCAGAACATTAAGGTAACAATCTTGGTTTGAGACTATGTTTGCCAAAGGTTTCGACACCTAAGGTTAGGTGTGTGTTTGGTTCAAGCCACATCTTAGGCAAGCTACACTATTGTCCCACATCACATACACTCAAAAAGTGTGGCAAGATTCTCTTAGGCGTGCCAACTTGTGGCTCTCGTTTTGAAGAACTAACCCTTTGGCAAGTTTGGCGACATTGTATGGCAAAGTGTGGCACTCCTATGCCTAGACCAAATAACCCTTCATTGTTGCACTGTGGCCTAGGATTGCATATTTAGTCATTTAGTACAATGCATCTTGCTATGTAGCCTCGATATGCTAAGATATGGCCCTAGTTAACCTACTGATAAATGGGTTACATATATATTCAGTTAAATGTCCGATTCAACGATTAATCCCTTATCAGCCCCTGGCCTATATGGTACCACCTACCGATATCCTGAACAGTGAGTATATATAAGCCATGGGATGAAACTAACCTCGATGGTAAACAACAGATGTTCCCAAATTTAAGTCATGACACATCTACTGATATTGATTCATATTATGAATGTTGGTATTTTTTCTATAAAGTTTGTCAAACTTTACGAGGCTTGACTTTAGACAAATCTTATATGCGAACTAAAAGGGACCGGAGGGATTACAACATGCTTAACCGCAACCAAATATAGTCATTCATAGAGCTATTGTTATAACTGGTATTGATGAAATTGAACTGCACAGTTCATACTAGCACATATAGAACATCACATTGTGAATAACTGAAATAAACAAGGCATACTACGAACAACCAAAGATGGCAATTGAAACTGGACATATGCTAACTACAAACAACCGAAAAACCAAAAATCATAGAAATAAACAAGGCATAAAGCAAACAACCAAATATAGCAATAAATATTGGACAGGTTCTCGCTACAAAAGGGGTTCGAGAAGACAAATCATGGGATTCCCCCGGTGAAGAGGCACGGCAAAACAAATCATGAGTTTCCTCACTTGCCACGGACTGACTCCTCCTCGTGGTCGCCGTCGATGAGGTCTGACTTGACAGCTGAGGATCCCAAGCCAGTGTCGCAGAACGTGTCCTTCAGAAATGACAAAAGGGGCTCCATGGCGATGAAGGATGGCAAATTATTCATAACGAGCCGCAGGAGATCAGCAGCAGGGCCATCGATGAGATCGACGACTGTCAAACCCGAGGGGTTGGGAGTGGGTAACTTAACCTGTGACATAGCCCGTGTCAATCCGTCACTGTCAACAACCTCAATGTCGTAGCCGGTGTCCGCGACATGCCAGAATACTCTATCCCTCTGATTGAAAGGCTGCATCCAGTCATCATCGTCAGCTTCCTCGGCGGCCACCTCGCTGACTTCGGGTGAAGAGGCTGCCGTAAAGCTCTTTTAGGCCATTCGCTCCTCAAGATCCCCAGGAAGCATGGACGGGCTTAGGCTGCGACGCTCTGGAGTGGGGGTGGGGGTGGGGATGGGGATCTGTGGCAAAGGGGGCATTTCACATCTAAGAAACTCAGGGCAGCGAGGGTATGTATATCGGTGGGTAACCTGGACGGGCAGACCGGCAGAGGTTGACAATGGAGGCGGCGCGGCGGCAGCGACCTAGCTTGGTTTTGAGCGAGGGAGGAGTTGTGTGTATGTGTGTGAGCGGGGGATTTGGGGTGAGCGAAGGATTTGGTGTGTGTGTGTGTGTGTGGAGGCCTGGAGGGGGTCCACGGTGGTGTTTGAGGAAATGCTGAGGGTACTTAAAATTTTACTAGGCGGGAGTAAAACAGCGGAGCTACCAAAAATTTGGATCAATGGATTGAAGCAGAGCGAGGCGGGAGTAACAAACATCACACACGGTTAAAACATAATAATCGTGTGCTATCAAATAAAAAAACACTCCAGCTGAGCAGATATTTTTGAGATTGTGAGGGATGCAAGCGGGAGTAAAATGCCGGGGCTACTAAAAATTTGGATCAACTAATTGAAGCAGAGCGGGAGTCACAAACATCGCACACGGTCCACACATACTAATCTTGTGCTATCAAACAGAAAACCCTCTAGGCGGGTAGATATTTTGGAGATTTCTAGGGAGTATTCATTTTCGAGAGCGAGAGGGAAGCCTCGTGTAGCCAAATCTACTTGATGATGTGGGTGACAGGGGCAAGGGTGTGGCGCACGGGTAGTCCTAGGGAACTGTGTCTGTTGCATACCCAACCACAGACGGTTGCTGCGTCCGACTCGTCTGTTGTTTATAAATTTGGCAAAAAAACGTGGGAAAGGGTAAGAACACGAATGCACTTGCATGTGGACCAAATATATGTATGAAAAGGGTGGTTTGATATTCAAATATCCAATGCACAACTTTGATGTGACACATGTCGCACAAAGCGCACGTTATTATTGCCACCCCCCCCCCCCACACACACACATACACTTCGTGTTTGCGGGAGGGGAATCCTAGCTATGAACGCATGACATTCTTTGGGCTGTCCATGACGGAAAAATCATGGTAGAAGCAAGGGCGAGGAAAATATCGGGGAGTTCCCGGTTACGGTGGGTGGTCAGGGCCGAGCGATGCACGGAGGTTTGCGTGTTTCTCTTATACACGTACGCACGTGTGTGCGAGGTGCTGGGCTCTAACTGAACCCGAGCAAGGCGTTCGCTTACTGAACCCGAGCGATTGCACTAGCTACGTTACTGAACCCGAGCGATCGATCCCTTGGTTGTTAACTGAACTCGGGCGATTCCTTCGCTACTGCTGCTAACTGAAGCCGATCAAAACTGCTGCCTCTTGATGAACAGTGACCGTTGTTGGGGGTTGGATGAACAGTTCCCAATGGGGGTTGGATGAACAGGACCCCATGGTAGTAGAGGTTGTTGTCGTTGCATGAACAAGACCCTGATCGAGGAGGTGGGGTGGATGAACAGGACCCCGTGGAGGGTTGGTTGAACAATAGCCGGTGGAGGCTAGATGAACAGTAGCGCGTGGATGAACAGTGGCCTGTGGAGGCTGGAGGAAGTCGATGGTGGATGAACAGTAGCACGTGGAGGCTGGAGGAAGTCGACAGTGGATGAACAGTAGCCCGTGGAGGCTGGAGCGAGGTAGTAGACGGTGGATGAATAGTAGCCCGTGGAGTCCCGTTTTGCGGTATGCCACACCCCTCCCGATGAACAAGACCCAGTTTTGACCATAGGCGCTCCAACACAAGTCCGTTTCCTCCGTTTTTCGGGACACCACACCCCTCCTGATCAACAGCACCTCATTTTGACCGTAGGACCTCGAACACAAGTCTGTTTTCTTCGTTTTGTGGTACGCTAGACCCCTCCCGATGAGCAGGACCCCATTTCGACCGTAGTTGGTCGAACAGAAGGCCGTTTCCTCCATTCTGTGATACACCAGGCGCCATTTCGGCTATTCCGTCCAAGCCGGTAGGCTCCCGATGAACACGACGCGGATACGTCTCTAATGTATCTATAATTTTTGATTGTTCCATGCTATTATATTATCCATCTTGGATGTTTTATATGCATTTATATGCTATTTTATATGATTTTTGGGACTAACCTATTAACCTAGAGCCCAGTGCCGGTTTCTATTTTTCCTTGTTTTTGAGTTCTACAGAAAACGAATACCAAACAGAGTCCAAATGACCTGAAAATTTATGGTGATTTTCTATGGACCAAAAGAAGCCCTCGAAGCAAAAGAGTTGGGCCAGAAGATCCACGAGGCCTCCACAAGGGTGGAGGGCGCGCCCCTCCCCCCCGGCATGCCCTTCGGTCTTGTGGGCTCCTTGTCGACCCCCCTGACTTGTTCTCGATGCCAAAAATTCCTACAAATATAGAAACCCCCAAAAATAAACCTAGATTGGGAATTCCGCCGCCGCAAGCATCTATAGCCACGAAAAACCGCTCGGGGCCCTATTATGGCACCCTGCCGGACGGGGAAACCATCACCGGTGACCATCTTCATCATCCCGGCGTTCTCCATGACGAGGAGGGAGTAGTTCACCCTCGAGGCTGAGGGTATGTACCAGTAGCTATGTGTTTGATCTCTCTCTCTCTCTCTCTCTCTCTCTCTCTCTCTCTCTCTCTCGTGTTCTTGATGTGGCACGATCTTGATGTATCGCGAGCTTTGCTATTATAGATGGATCTTATGATGTTTCTCCCCCTTTACCTTCTTGTAATGGATTGAGTTTTCCCTTTGAAGTTATCTTATCGGATTGAGTCTTAGGGATTTGAGAACACTTGATGTATGTATTGCATGTGCTTATCTGTGGTGACAATGGGATATTCACGCGATCCACTTGATGTATGTTTTGGTGATCAACTTGCGGGTTATGTGACCTTGTGAACTTATGCATAGGGGTTGGCACACGTTTTCGTCTTGACTCTCCGGTAGAAACTTTGGGGCACTCTTTGAATTTCTTTGTGTTGGTTTGAATAGATGAATATGAGATTGTGGGATGCATATTGTATAATCAAACCCGCAGATACTTGTGGTGACATTGGAGTATCTGGGTGACATTAGGGTTTTGGTTGATGTGTGTCTTAAGGTGTTACTTTAGTACGAACTCTAGGGATGTTTGTGACACTTATAGGAATAGCCCAATAGATCGATGAGAAAGAATAACTTTGAGGTGGTTTTGTACCCTACAATAATCTCTTCGTTTGTTCTCTGCTATTAGTACTTTGGAGTGACTCTTTGTTGCACGTTGAGGGATTGTTATATGATCCAATTATGTTATCATTGTTGCGAGAACTTGCACTAGTGAAAGTATGAACCCTAGGCCTTGTTTTGAAGCATTGCAATACCATTTTTCGCTCACTTTTGTTACTTGCTACCTTGTTGTTTTTATATTTTCATATTATAAAAACCTATATCCTGTATCCGTATTGCACTTGTATCACAATCTCTTCGCCGAACTAGTGCACCACCATTGTATTGGGTGTGTTGGGGGCACAAGAGACTCTTTGTTATTTGGTTGCAGGGTTGTTTGAGAGAGACCATCTTCATCCTACGCCTCCCACAGACTGATAAACCTTAGGTCATCCACTTGAGGGAAATTTGCTATTGTCCTACAAAACTCTACGCTTGGAGGCCCAACACGAGTCTACAAGAAGAAGGTTGCGTAGTAGACATCAAGCTCTTTTCTGGCGCCGTTGCCGGGGAGGTTAGTGCTTGAAGGTATATCTTTAGATCTTGCAATCAAATCTTTTAGTTTCTTGTTTTATCACTAGTTTAGTCTATAAAAGAAAACTACAAAAATGGAATTGAGGTTGCCTCATATGCTTCGTCTTTTTAATGTCTTTCGTGAAAATGATGGAAAGGAAAATTGTGCTCAATTGTTAGAAGAAGAAGTCAATAAAATGTCTGGCACTAAATATTTCAATGATGAGCATGATTGCAATGTTGTTAGTATGAATTCTTTGAATATCCATGATGCTAATGATATGCAAAGCTACAAGCTTGGGGATGCTATGTTTGATGAATATTAGTCCCCCAAGTTTTGATGAGAATATTTATTATGATGAAAGCATGCCTCCTATTTATGATGATTATATTGATGAAAGTGAGTTTGGAAGAGTGCCAACTTTAGGAAGTAATGATCCCACTATTTTGGAGGGTGTTGAATCTTATTATAATGATGAAAGTGGATTTGGAGAGGTCATGGCTTTATTTAGTGATGAATCCACTATTTTGGAAGAGGTTCCAATTGGTTATGAGAACAAAGTTGCTATCTATGATGATTATTTTGATGACATGTATGCTATAAAGAATAATGATAACCATGCAACTTGTCATCTTCATTTTAATTTTCAATTGGATTATGCCTCACATTATAGTTATTTGTTGAGCTTGCTCCCACTACTATTCATGAGAAGAAATCTGCTTATGTGGAGAGTAATACAATTTCTATGCTTGTGCATCATGAAAATAATGCTTTATGTGATGGTTATATTGTTGAATTTATTCATGATGCTACTGAAAATTATTATAAGGGAGGAGTATATGCTTGTAGGAATTGCAATAATATCAAGTTTCCTCTCTATGTGCTTAAAGTTTTGAAGTTATGCTTGCTTTACCTTCCTATGCTAGTTGATTCTTGTTCCAATAAGTTGTTTGCTCACAAAATCCCTATGCATAGGAAGTGGGTTAGACTTAAATATGCTAGTCATATGCTTCATGGTGCTCTCATTATGTTTCAATTCTTATCTTTTATGTGAGCATCATTGAAATCATCATGCCTAGCTAGAAAGGCATTAAAGAAAAGCGCTTGTTGGGAGACAACCCAATGTTTCTACCTACTGTTTTTGTGTGTTCACATGATTAAGCTACTGTAGTAATCATGTTTTATTGCTTTTGTTTCAATAAAGTGCCAAGTAAATACTTTGGGATAATGTGGATGATAGTTGACTTGATTCTGTGCAAAAATAGAAACTTTTGCTCCCAGTCCAGGAATTTTGAAAATTCACTAGAACGTGCCTTTGATCTGAATTTTTTACACAAGATTGATATACAAATTGTCTACAATTGTTCTAATTGTTCAGAATTTTCTGAGTTACAGAAGTATGGAAAGTTTGCAGATTACTACAGACTGTTCTATTTTTGACAGCTTTTGTTTTCTATGTGTTGTTTGCTTATTTTGATGAATCTATGAGTAGTACTGGAGGGTATGAACCATGGAGAAGTTGAAATATAGTAGATACAACACCAATATAAATTGAGAATGAGTTCACAACAGTACCTAAGTGGTGATTTGCTTTATTATACTAACGGAGCTTACAAGTTTTCTGTTGAGTTTTGTGTTGTGAAGTTTTCAAGTTTTGGGTAAAGATTCGATGGACTATGGAATAAGGAGTAGCAAGAGCCCAAGCTTGGGGATGCCCAAGGCACCCCAAGGTAATATTCAAGGACAACCAAGCATCTAAGCTTGGGGATGCCCCGGATGGCATCCCCTCTTTCGTCTTCGTTCATCAGTAACTTTACTTGGAGCAATATTTTATTCACCACATGATATGTGTTTTTCTTGGAGCATCATTTTACTTTATTTTGTTTTGCTTGCTGTTTGAATAATATCCCAAGATCTGAACTTCTTAAATGTTAGAGAGTCTTCACATAGTTACACAATTATTCGACTACCCATTGATCTTCACTTATATATTTTGGAGTAGTTTGTCGTTTGCTCTAGTGCTTCACTTATATATTTTTAGAGCACGGCGGTGGTTTTATTTTGAAGAAATTGATGAACTCTCATGCTTCACTTATATTATTTTGAGATCCTTAAACGGCATGGTAATTTGCTTAGGTTATGAATTTAGTCCAAATATGATGGGCATCCAAGAGGGATATAATAAAAACTTTCATATAAAGTGCATTGAATACTATGTAAAGTTTGATTCCTTATGATTGTTTTGAGATATGAGGATGGTGATATTAGAGTCATGCTAGTGGAGTAATTGTGTATTGCAGAAATACTTGTGTTGAGGTTTGTGATTCCCGTAGCATGCACGTATGTTGAACCGATATGTGACGAAGTTGGAGCATGACATATTTTTCAATTGTCTTCCTTATGAGTGGCGGTCGGGGGCGAGCGATGGTCTTTTCCTACCAATCTATCCCCCTAGGAGCATGCTTGTAGTACTTTGTTTCGATGACTAATAGATTTTTGCAATAAGTATGTGGGTTCCTTATGACTAATGTTGAGTCCATGGATTAAACGCACTCTCACCCTTCCACCATTGCTACCCTCTCTAGTGTTGCGCAACCTTCGCCGATACCATATACCCACCATATACCTTCCTCAAATCAGCCACCATACCTACCTATTATTGCATTTCCATAGCCATTCCGAGATATATTGCCATGCAACTTTCCACCGTTCCATTTATTACGACATGCATCATCATTGTCATATTGCTTTTCATGATCATGTAGTTGACATCGTATTTGTGGCAAAGCCACCGTTCATAATTCTTTCATACATGTCACTCTTGATTCATTACACATTCCGGTACACCGCCGAAGGCATTCATATAGAGTCATATTTTGTTCTAGTATCGAGTTGTAAGTAAATAAAAGTGTGATGATATTCATTATTAGAGCATTGTCCCATGTGAGGAAATAAAAAGAGAGAGAAAAGGCCAAAAAAGAGAGAAGGCCCAAAAAAGAAAAAGGAAAAAAAATGAGAGAAAAAGAGAGAAGGGGCAATGCTACTATCCTTTTTCCACACTTGTGCTTTAAAGTAGCACCATGATCTTCATGACAGAGAGTCTCCTATTTTGTCACTTTCATATACTAGTGGGAAATTTTCATTATAGAACTTGGCTTGTATATTCCAATGATAGGCTTCCTCAAATTGCCCTAGGTCTTCATGAGCAAGCGAGTTGGATGCACACCCACTTAGTTTCTTTTTGAGCTTTCATAAACTTATAGCTCTAGTGCATCCGTTGCATGGCAATCCCTACTCACACACATTGATATCTATTGATGGGCATCTCCATAGCCCGTCGATACGCCTAGTTGATGTGAGACTATCTCCTTCTTTTGTCTTCTCCACAACCACCATATTCTATTCCACCTATAGTGTTATGTCAATGGCTCACGCTCATGTATTGCGTGAAAGTTGAAAAGGTTTGAGAACATCAAAAGTATGAAACAATTGCTTGGCTTGTCATCGGCGTTGTGCATGATTTGAATATTTTGTGTGATGAATATGGAGCATAGCCAGGCTATATGATTTTGTAGGGATAACTTTATTTGGCCATGTTATTTTGAGAAGACATAATTGCTTTATTAGTATTCTTGAAGTATTATTGTTTTTATGTCAATATTAAACTTTTGTTTTGAATCTTATGGATCTGAATATTCTTGCCACAATAAAGAAAATTGCATAGATAAAATATGTTAGGTAGCATTCCACATCAAAAATTCTGTTTTTATCATTTACCTACTCGAGGACGAGCAGGAATTAAGCTTGGGGATGCTTGATACGTCTCCAACGTATCTATAATTTTTTATTGTTCCATGCTATTATATTATCCATCTTGGATGTTTTATATGCATTTATATGCTATTTATATGATTTTTGGGACTAACCTATTAACCTAGAGCCTAGTGCCAGTTTCTGTTTTTTCCTTGTTTTTGAGTTTTACAAAAAAGGAATACCAAACGGAGTCCAAATGACCTGAAAATTTACGGTGATTTTTTATGGACCAGAAGAAGCCCCCGAAGCAAAAGAGTTGGGCCAGAAGAACCACGAGGCCTCCACAAGGGTAGAGGGTGCCCCTTTAGGGCGCGCCCTCTGGTCTTGTGGGCTCCTCGTGGACCCCCTGACTTGTTCTTGACGCCAAAAAATCCTATAAATATAGAAACCCCTGGAAATAAACCTAGATCGGGAGTTCCGCTGCCGCAAGCCTCTATAGCCACGGAAAACTTCTCAGCACCCTGTCCCGGCACCCTGCCGGAGGAGGAAACCATCACCGATGGCCATCTTCATCATCCCGACGCACTCCATGAAGAGGAGGGAGTAGTTCACCCTCGAGGATGAGGGTATGTAACAGTAGCTATGTGTTTGACCTCTCTCTCTCTCTTTCTCTCTCTCTCTCGTGTTCTTGATGTGGCACGATCTTGATGTACCGCGAGCTTTGCTATTAATAGTTGGATCTTATGATGTTTCTCCCCCTCTATCTTCTTGTAATGGAATGAGTTTTCCCTTTGAAGTTATTTTATCGAATTGAGTATTTAAGGACTTGAGAACACTTGATGTATGTCTTGCATGTGCTTATCTATGGTGACAATGGGATATTCACGTGATCCACTTGATGTATGTTTTGGTGATCAACTTGCGGGTTCTGTGACCTTGTGAACTTATGCATAGGGGTTGGCACACGTTTTCATCTTGACTCTCCGGTAGAAACTTTGGGGCACTCTTTGAATTTCTTTGTGTTGGTTTGAATAGATGAATATGAGATTGTGGGATGCATATTGTATAATCAAACCCGCAGATACTTGTGGTGACATTGGAGTATCTGGGTGACATTAGGGTTTTGGTTGATGTGTGTCTTAAGGTGTTACTTTAGTACGAACTCTAGGGATGTTTGTGACACTTATAGGAATAGCCCAATAGATCGATGAGAAAGAATAACTTTGAGGTGGTTTCGTACCCTACAATAATCTTTTCGTTTGTTATCCGCTATTAGTGACTTTGGAGTGACTCTTTGTTGCACATTGAGGGATTGTTGTATGATCCAATTATGTTATCATTGTTCAGAGAACTTGCACTAGTGAAAGTATGAACCCTAGGCCTTGTTTCGAAGCATTGAAATACCGTTTTCGCTCACTTTTGTTACTTGCTACCTTGCTGTTTTTATATTTTCATATTACAAAAACCTATATCTACTATCCATATCGCACTTTTATCACAATCTCTTTGTCGAACTAGTGCACCTATACAATTTACCATTGTATTGGGTGTGTTGGGCACACAAGAGACTCTTTGTTATTTGGTTGCAGGGTTGTTTGAGAGAGACCATCTTCATCCTACGCCTGCCACGGATTGACAAAACTTAGGTCATCCACTTGAGGAAAATTTGCTACTGTCCTACAAAACTCTGCGCTTGGAGGCCCAACACGAGTCTATAAGAAGAAGGTTGCGTAGTAGACACCAGACGCATTTAGTTGCCTCTCGATGAACATGACACAGTTTCTCCATTTCGACCCAGCCCGTTGGCTACTGATGAACAGGGCGCCGTTGCTGCCATCCGTTACGTCTCCATGTACACGTGCCCTGGTCATACGTGTTCGCGAGTAGGCATTCGAGAACCCACCCGTAGGTACGTACGTTGTCGTATTTTTTGGCATGTGGTTGTACATACATGTATAGGGTTTAGAAGGGACTGCCTGAACTGCTACGTCGGGGGCTCTACTACTACATGTGCCACTGCTTGCTCGACCACGGTTTCGTCGTTGAAGAGAGACCGATCGACCAGTATGTACGTACACGTTCGCGACCAGACAGACAACGCTACACACGCTTTGACCGGGTAGGTCCCAGTCGTCAGGAAGGATAAGGAGGCACTCCCTTGCTTGCGAAGATATATGTGGTGGGTCCCAGCTGTCAAGGGTAGGAATCATTTTTTGTGCGTAATAAGGAGGCACTTCCTTGCGTGCGAAGATGTGGCTAGTGGGTCCAGCTGTCAGCCTCACCGTGTACACTCGTCTTCCGATGGCTATCATTCATTGACAATGTTGACCATACCGCGTGGAGAGCACCAAGGAAATGGACGACGGCGAGGCCTGGTAAGGGAACGATGCGGAGCCTAGGAAGAGGAGGCGGTGGATGCCCACGAGGGGAGTACGAGGGTTCACTGGTTCCGCTGTGGTGTGAGGTTGTCGTCGCCAGAGAATAACACGGGGTGTGGGTTTGTAGAGGGAGGACCTGGCCAGTAGTGGGATTAGGGTGGGGCGGTGAGGCCTGCGCGGTGGCACTGCCGCCAACGGGAGGCAGGAGCGGGCTGTCCCGCAGGCACTGGTTTGGGCGGCTGGACCAAGAAGATCAGAGGTTGAAGAAGCAGCACGGCTGTTGGATTAACATCCAACGACTGTTAGAATCATTTGTTGACTAAGTTGACAAAGCCCTGCGTACGCGTCAGCTTAATAGGCCCACAAGTCAGCGTAATAAGGAAGCACTTGCTTGTGTAGGTCCCTACTGTCAGCCTCTCCACTTACATCCCTCTTCCGATGGTTGTCGTTTGTTGAACATGTTAACCATACCACGCTGAGAGCACCAACGCGGTGGACGACGAGGCCCAGGAGGGGAATGACCCGGAGTCGGCGAAGCCACAACAGTGGATGCCCACGCTGAGGGGAGTGCGAGGGCTGACTGGTCGGTTGCGGGGTGAGGCTGTCGTTGCCGAAAAATAACAGGAGGTGCGGGTGGGTAGAGGGATGGCCTGGCCAGCGGTGGGAGTAGGGTGGGCCGGTGAGGCCTGCACGACAGCACAGCCGGCCATGGAAGGAGGGAGCAGGCAGTCCCGTCGACACTGGTTTGGGAGGCTGGAGCAGGAAGATTAGAGATTGAAGAATCATGACGGCGGTTGGATGGACATCCAAAAGTCACTGCTTTGTCTTGACTAAGTTGACAAAGCCTTGCGTACGTGTAAAAAAAATTAGGACAACATTATCGTCAACCTAGTAGGCCCATAAGTCAGCCTCCAGATATATGGAAGATAGCATACATGCCATTTTCCATTATTTTTAATAATTTATAGCCCAATTGCTAATTTTTAAGGATATTGTGAAGCCCGTATTCTTTTTTTAGCATTACAGACCATACTCTGGCCACTGTTAAAAAATTCAAGAAACTTTTTGCTTATTTCGGTGGGGTCCAAACTCTTTTAATCACGAAATTTCGAGTCACATTAAAAATAATTATAAAAATAGTTTTATTTCAAATTTAAATACTATGAAATTTAAAATCTTGAAATCCTAAAAAAACGAAATTTGAATCTAGTTGCTGGTTTTCTGTATTTTTAAAATTTACAACCCTTTTCGTACTACTTATAGCCCATTTTCTGGGAAAGCCGAATACATCCCTCCTCGTCTTTAAAGATTTGCAGCCCAGAAGGGCTGAAAAAAACAAGTAGGCCTGGGTTGGCTATTGTCCAAAACAAAATATAACTTGGCTAGCCATTTTTAGAAAGAAAAAAATATATGAACTAGGCTCGTCATGTGCTTAAATAAAAGCCTGGGCTTCGTCTCTACAACTGGACGAGCAGTTCGGCCCTTGTTATTACAATATTTCTCCCTTTAATAAAGGAAATGGCAAGCCATTTACCTTGTTTCAAAGAAAATATGATAGTCACAGCCGAGTTAAAAAGGGCAACAACATCCAACTCAAGCTTACAACAGTACGAAAGGCCAAGGATTAATTGTTCATGAAATTTAAACAAAACTCAGATTGAACATGGCAATAACATCTAACCCAACCACTGTTTTTGGCAGTCACAAACAAATGGATCGGTCTGATCCATAAAATCAACATCATGTGCAAAAAAAAAATTTGGAACATGCACTACAAAAAAAATACACTTCCGTGATGATACGTGTTTGTCACAGTAGGTCATGTTTTCTGTCATGCATGTACATCCATGACGATTTTATGACAGAATCAAGATAGTCATATCTATGCTGTCGTAGAAGTGTTCCATGACATTACCAAAATTATCATCACGGAAGTGTCCACTTCCATGACGATAAATCACGCGTCATAGAAGTGATTTTGTCAAGGGTAACCGACACGTGGAATCCATCATAACGGGTCGCTATCGGGTTCCAGTTTGGATCTGATAACCCGTTAACAGCTGGGACCAACGAGAATTTTCCACGTGTAAAATTATCATTGGCTATAGCAACCACGTGTCAGCACCCGAAAAGGACAGGTGTCGACCGCCCAATGGACAGGAGGCACCTATGATACGTCAACATGTGGCAAGGCCCAACAGCGGCCCATTTAGGTTAAAAGGCTGATCCAGTCAAAATTAGCGGGCTGGCCCATTAACGGCCTGCTTGCAGATGACCCATTCACAGTTAAGGCTCGTACGGCTAGTGTCAAATCGGTCCACCAACGGCCCGTTCTAAACTTGTCATCATCGCGGCCCTTGGTCACTTCTGGCCCGTTAACAGTCTGCTAAGTATTTGGGCCGAATTACGGCCCGGTGTGTTTCCGGCCTGTTAAAGGTCCTGCTTCATTTGGGCCCATTTATTGGCCATTGAAACTTTCGGCCCATAAACGATCGTGAAGGATTTGGGTCATATTCGACCATGTCTGCCATTCGACCTGTTAGAAGCCCACTGTAGATTTGGGCCACTTCCAGCCTGTTGTGATTTTCAGCTGTTAACGTCGGACGAAATCCATGGGCCATATGTGGCCCGACGTGATTAATGACCCATATAAAACTGATACTAATAAAGCCTAACCGAACTTACGGACTGTTAAAGGCCCGTGTAGTAGGTCGGCGCATTTATGGCCCGTTTGAATTTCGGCCTGTGAACGATCCGCATTGTAAATGGGTCACCACGAGCCGAGATACATTTCGGCCTGTTAATGACCAGTGGGTTATTTGGCACAATCAGGGTCCAGTCTCACTTTCGGCCTATTAAAGGCCCATGTTATTTATGGGCTCGAGATATTTACACATGTTAACAGCCTATTGTTATTGAGGGCCTAAATTATATTTAGGCCTGTTAAAGGTCCACTAGGGGCACATGCCTACCTAAAATATGAAAGCTTATGCTTATGATGATTTATGTTTAGACCGATGATGGATTCACTATGACCAACCATTTTTTGGTTGATAAAAGGAGATACAAGTCTCGTGCTGGGCTGCAGCTGAGTTGCCGTTTGACTTGACTCAAAGGCCTAGCTGACTTGAAGCTAGGCTGCATTTTGACTTAAAACAAAGGCCCAAGAGTGCTATCTCTTGCTTACCATGAGACCTACACTCATCTCGCCTCTGACGCTTGGCGCGTTTTCTCGCCTTAGTGGGATGACACATTAGAGCGTTTTGGAAGATTCCACATATTGGTATGGACCGGTGCTAGAACATTCATGCATTTCCCCCCTTTTTTCTGTTTTTTTCTATGTTTTCCATGGTTTTTTCTTCTTATTTGTATTTCGTGCGCCTCTATTTATTCCTATCAATTTTCTTTTAGTTTTCGTTCTGTTTTTCTATTCTTTTTTCCTTTTTCAAGTACCTTAGCTTTTCCAAAGACACGTCGAACATTTTTCGTATACAGGTTGAACATTGTTCAGATACACAGTGAACATTTTTTTTGAAATTACACGTTGAACATTTAACAAATGCACATTGAAGAATTTTAATACACGGTGAACATTATGTAACACATATTGGACATTTTTCAGAAACACGAACATTTTCACAAAAAGCGTGCAAAACAATCTTTTTAAGAGTCAGTACATTTTTTAAATATCACAAACATTTTTTTTGAATGGTACAAAACATTTCTTGAAACTACACAACCATTGTTTTCCATTGCATAAATACGCTAAAAAAATAAACACGTGAACATTTTTTTAAAAATTGAAAAAATCATTTTTATGAGTGGTACAATTTTTTTAATTACAAGAACCTTTTTAACATTTAACAAACAATTTTTAAACTGTCGATAACTTTTTTTGAAATGCATGAACATATTTTGAATATCACAAACTTTTTCTAAAATTGTAAGGACATTTCTAAAAAATTACATGAACAAACTTTTGCGTCAACAATTTTAAAATACATGATGAACAATTTAAAAAATTTAAATTACGTAATAAGTTTCATATATGTATTTAAAACGTTTTAGTACATAAATAAAATTAAGGAGACTGCCGTTGTAGGCGATGCACCGGCTGGTCTCGCTATAATAAGTGAGACAAAAGATGGAACGCCCCTGTGTCCCGTTCAAAACGAAATGCAACAGATGGCGGCCAGCTCGCGGGAACCACGTTTTTTTAATATTTGTTTAGGTATTGACTATTCGTCATCCTGGGTGAGGAATATTTTTCTTCACCGCCCTCTATTTTAACATCAATGCACCGTAATTTTACGTTTTGTAAATTTTTTTCTTATTTCAAACGTAAAAAGAAAACATAAGAAAATATATATTCACCGTAAAAAATATTTTATATCATGTAAAATTACAAACGTAAAAATATAGTGTAAAATATACATAAAGTAAGATTTTTTTCGTCTTGGTCTTATGACCTATATTTTCCTTTTCCTAAGCCAAACTTTACATAGTGAAGGAATATGAATGTAACTATTTGTATTTCAAATGTAATTTATTTATAAAACGATCGTAAAGTTACCTCGGGTGAAGAATAACTTATTCTGCACCCTGGGTGATGACTAGTGTATATTTATATATGAGATAAATAAATATCAAACTAGCATTTTACAAATGTTAAAGGTGTATAGAAAAATGGTTCTCATGTATAGAAAAAAACAGTATGACAAAAGCTGGCTAAGTATCTGACTAGTGTGTGTGTGTGTGTGTGTGTGAGAGAGAGAGAGAGAGATAAATAAATATCAAACTAGCATTTTACAAATGTTAAAGGTGTATAGAAAAATGGTTCTCATTTATAGAAAAAAAAATAGTATGACAAAAGCTGACAAAGCATCTGAAAAATGTTAATGAAGCATTTGCAAAAATGTTAATCATCTACTTCCTCCGTCACAGTTTATAAGTCCTGCGTGTATACCTAGGTTGCCAATTTTATCACCCTAATATAAACTATATAACACAAAAATTATATCTTTTGAAAATAAAACATCTGAAGTTTATATTGGTATATTTTTTATAATATATGACTTGTATTAGGTTGGCCAAATTGACAACCTAGGGGTACGCGCACGCCCTGTAAACTGAGAGAGAGGAAGTATTTAAATTTTTTAAACGTGTATAATTGTTTTTATGATGTATAAAAAATGTAGAACATGTATTAAAAAAGTGAACCGAAAAACATAAAATTTAAAAATATTGATCATGTATCAAAGAAATGTTAATTATATATAGTAAAAATGGTAATACTATATGAAAGTTGTTTTGGATATTTACAAAAAATGTTAAATGTTTGAAAAAAGTTGTCCTTCAAACATAAATATTTGAAAAAAATATTAATCATCTATTTCAAAATATTAAATTTGTACCTTAAAATGTTCCTCATACATATATGAAAAATGTAGACATTTCTTGGAGAATTTGAATTTAAATTTTGTTTAAAGAAAATGTTGATCATGTATTAAAAATTGTTGTTCATATATTTAAAAATGTTAAACATGTATCAAAAAAATCCTGGTATATACCAAAAATGTAGAATGTGTATGAGAAGAGTAGTCATCAAACATAATTATTTTTAGTGTTAATCATCTAATTAAAAAATGTTAATCATGTACATGAAAAATGTTAAACAAGAATAAAAAGATGTTCTTGTTATATCCATGGTGTAAGGGCATATTTATCCCTAAGGTGTTTTGTTGATTGATGACAATGCTTTTGCGGACTAATCACGTGCGTTGAGTTTTTCAGAGATTCATCCTTTGGCACGAGACGATTCCCTCCCCTCGGAGTGTTAGTCAAGACGGTGCAGCTCTTTTGTTTCTATTTTGGTGGACTAGTTTCGTAGGAGTCACCATACTATCAAGAGGGGGTCCGCTTTGGTAGGGCTAGGGTGGAATCAACACGTACACATCCTTGTCACACCCTCTGAGCCTTTTCGCTTAAATGGAGAGCCCATTCCCCTTCTTATGTGCATCAGTTGGTCCCCGCGGTAGTACCGCGGGCCACAGCGGTAGTACCGCCCGAGTGCTACAAGCGGCAGTACCGCTTAGTACCGATGCGGCTCCGTGCTCCTACCGCCTCGACTCGAGGGCTCTTTTCTCGTGTCGGGTTTTGCGGCACTAGTTACGGCAGTAGAGGCGGTAGTACCGCTCTTAAGCGGTAGTACCGCCCTTACCACCACGGTAGTACCGCTCTGGGTCCAGGTCCTCCCTTTGCTCCTCGCTCCCCTCTTCTGCGCGGCAGTACCGCGAGGTGGGACGGTAGTACCGCTGGCCACAGTAGTAGTACCGCTCTCTGCGGGGCTGCTTTGGGGGGTAACGGTTGGATTGTTCCCCACACTATATAAGGGGGTCTTCTTCCCCAAAGTTGACCTACCTCTTCCCCCAAAAGCTCCATTGTTGCTCCAAGCTTCATTTTCGCCCAATCTCTCTCCCTAGCGAATCAAACGTGTTGATTTGCTTGGGATTGGTTGAGAAGGCCCCAATCTACACTTCCACCAAGAGAAATTTGATTCCCCCCACTAATCCCTAGCGGATCTTGTTACTCTTGGGTGTTTGAGCACCCTAGACGGTTGAGGTCACCGCGGAGCCATAGTCCATTATGGTGAAGCTTCGTGGTGTCGTTGGGAGTCTCCAATTAAGTTGTGGAGATTGCCCCAACCTTGTTTGTAAAGGTTCGGTCGCCGCCTTCAATGGCACCAATAGTGGAATCATGGCATCTCGCATTGTGTGAGGACGTGAGGAGAATACAGTGGCCCTAGTGGCTTCTTGGGGAGCATTGTGCCTCCACACCGCTCTAACGGAGACGTACTTCCCCTCAAAAGGAAGGAACTTCACCGGCTCCACTCTTGGTTATCTCGTGCATTTACTTGTGCAAGCTTATTTGTGTTGTATCCCTTGCTTGCTTGTGTACTTGTTGTTGTTGCATCATATAGGTTGCTCACCTAGTTGCATATTTAGACAACCTACTTTGATGCAAAGTTTAATTTGGTAAAGAAAAGCTAAAAATTGTTACTTGCCTATTCACCCCCCCCCCCCTCTAGTCAACTATATCGATCCTTTCAGTTGGTATCAGAGCCTCGTCTCTTTATTAAGGACTTTGCCGTCCGAAGAGTATGGTTGACAACATAGACGGTAGGGAGGAGCACTCCGGTGTGAATCCGAGCTCGTCTACGGGTGATGAGGGAACCACGGTGTCTCGTGAGGAATTCAATGTGGCTTTGGACACATTGAAAACCTCCATGACAACTGAGGTTGAAAGCATGTTTAATAAATTCTTAGAAGGACTTAAACTATCTACCTCGTCGTTGAAAGTGGGTGATCCCACTGACAAGGTGACGGATGCTAACTCCAACAAGGGGGAAGCTACTAGTGAAAAGGATCCTTCTACTAGTGGTAGAAATGGCACTGGCATCTTTGCCCATGTGGCACCTCCAATTTATGGAGGACCGATTCCTTCTACTCATTTAAATCATGTCGACCCTCCTCCTAAGATTGTGAAAAATGAGGACTTTGATTCTTGGGTATATCGCTTCAAGCGTCATTTAAATCATGTGAATACTAATCTTTGGAGAATCATTGAATAAGGTTTCCATCCACATGACCGAAGCAACTTCACCCCTAGAGAAGACGTGGACCATCAATTCAATGAGAATGCTCTCTTCATCATTCAAGATGCAGTTCTACCCGAAGATCTCCCTCATCTTCGACCCTTCGCCATGGCCAAAGACGCATGGCATTGCGTTGTTTCCCTCTATAAGGGAAGTGCAAGCATTCAACGCTCCAACTATGAAGTGGTGCAAGATGAAGCTGATGAGTTTGAAATGAAAGAAGATGAAGAACCTCGTGGGCTCTTTCGGAGAGTAACCAAACTTGCGGTCTCACTCCGAGATCATGGGAGCAAGGACACCGATGACAATTGGATCAAGCGCAAGTTCCTCAAAGCAATGATGCCTTTCCACAAGGCCTTGTCCTCCGTCATACGTCAAAGACCAGACTTCCACTCCTTGACCTCAAATGAAGTGTTGGATGAGTTTGTGGCAATGAGGATCTTGGACAAGACCACCGACAACGCGGTGTTGCGCTCTCAAAGGGTAAATAAGCCCAACCTTGCCTTGAAGGCCAAGGTTATTGTGGAAGAAGAGGAAGAAGAGAAATATTAGGAGAGCAACCCCGAAGATACAAAATATGATTATCATGAGCACATGGCTCTTGCTTCAAGGCAATTTTAGAGCAAGAAAAAACAAGGCCCAACTTCAACAAGAACAACTCAAGTGGATTCAAGGGCAAGCAACGTGTGAGAACATGTTACAATTGTGGCAATGTGAGCCATTTTGTTGTGGATTGCCCTTACGAGAAGCGGGAAGACAATGGTGGCAAGCTCATCCGAAAGGACAAAGCCAAGTCCTTCCCCAACAAGAACAACTTCACCAAAAAGACTCCTACTCAAGGGTTGGTGGTTCAAGAAGAATACCATGAGGATGACGATGATGATGAAGATAGTGAAGCCATGGACATGGCCTCCGTTGCCATTGCCACAACTCCACGGGTGTCCCTCTTTGACTCACCCAATGAGAACATCACCGCCAAGTGTCTCATGTCTAAAGCCACCAACAAGGTAACCCCCAACATCAAAACCACCATCATTACTAATCCCTCCTTGATGGATGGCATTGATGAAAGTGAGGGGTCTAATGAGGAAGTGAATTAATTTGAGTCTTTTATGAGTAAGCTCAAGGGCAAATCCAAGAAGCACTTTGTTGCTCTCTTGGAACAACTTGGTGAAGCCAATGACATGGTCGAGGCTCATGAAGAAACCATCTCTAAGATGGAAGGCCATAGTCGTGACTATGCCGATGAGATATCGGATCTCTCTAATGCTCTTGAGGAAGAGCGTGGGCATCATTTGGCTCTTGAGGAGTCACACAACGATGACCATGCTAAGTTAAAGAAAGATCTTGATCATGCTCTTGTTGTGTCTCGTGTGCTAACTTCCGAGAAGGCTAAACTTGGCGTTGACCATGCTAGACTCAAGGAGGAGTTTGATTTACTTGACAAGGCCCACAAGGTCTTGAAGGGTGCTCATGCTAGCCTCAAGGAGTCTCATGCTCAACTCCAAGTTAAGCTAACCAAAGAAAAAGCCACCTTTCCTCATATGGTATTAATTGATAATGCAAATGCCACTAACTCGTGTTGTGAGCATGTGCATCTTGTGGAGGAGAATGCCAAGTTGAAGGAGAAACTCGAGAAAGGCCTTGTGACGTGCATACAAGGTGAGAAGAACCTCAATGACCTTTTGAGCAATCAAAAGGAAGTTGTGGCCAAGGAGGGAGTTGGGTTCACACCCAAGTCCAAGAACAAGAAGAAAAACGACAAGACCAAACGACCTCCTCCTCTCAAGCAAACTTTTGTGAAGGAGGGAGAGGGTGCTCCTAAGGGGAAGAAGAACAATGTGAAGGGTGGTGATGTCAAAAAGGGCAAAGCCACCTCTTCCAACAAAGCCGGCGACTTTAACCCTTCCTATGTGTTGTGTCGTGCTAGTGATGGGCATGTTTATGCTAAATTTGTTGGTTCTTCTTATGAGTATATTTAATGGTCTATTTGGGTTCCTAAGACCCTTGTTACTAACATCAAAGGACCCATTACTAAATGGGTACCTAAAACCAAGCATTGATCTCTTGTAGGTGTTTGCTTCCGGTGGGGGATCATGGTTGCTCTATAGTGGAGCAACAAATCATATGACCGGAAGCAAGGACTTGGTGGTGGACGTGCACAAGATCCCATCTATGCCCACCAATGTCGAGTGGGGTGACGCCTCGTCTTCTAAGGTATTGGGTCTTGGCAAGGTTGTCATTTCTCATGATCTAACGATCAAGAAAGTCATGCTTGTTGAGTCCCTTGCGTACAATCTACTTTCCGTTCGTCAACTTGCACTCATGGGCTTTTCCACTTTCTTTGATATTGATACCGTGGCCCTCTTGTGGAGCAAGACTCTTAAAGTATCCTTTGTTGGGCATGTCGAGAACGGTCTCTATGTGAGTAACTTTTCGGAGCGACCCACTAAGATCGCGACATGCCTAATGGCTAAAGTTGATGTGGGATGGCTTTGGCATCGCCGTTTAGCCCACGTCAATATGAGATCTTTGCAAAGTCTTCTCAAGGGGGACCATGTCCGTGGACTAACAAATGTTAGTTTTGCCAAAGATCGTGCTTGCAGTTCTTGTATCGAAGGAAAGCTTCATGAAAAGGCTCACCCTCCCACGACTATCATCTACTCGAAGAGACCCTTGGAGCTCCTTCACATGGATCTCTTTGGGCCTCCATCCTTTGATAGTCTTTGAGGTAGAAAGTATTGCTTGGTGACTGTGGATGATTATTCAAGGTACACTTGGGTATTTTTCTACAAGAGGAAGAGTGAGACTCAACAAACCGTCATCAACTTTGCAAATGAATCTCAACGTCAACATGATGCAAAGATCTTGACAATAAGAAGTGACAACGGCACCGAGTTCAAGAACTACACCTTGTATGAGTTTCTTAGTGATGAGGGGATCAAGCATCAATATGCTGCACCATATACCCCTCAACAAAATGGTGTCGCGGAGAGGAAGAACTGGACGTTGATGGATGCGGCAAGGACCATGATGGCGGAGTTCAAGTCTCCATACAACTTTTGGGCTGAAGCCATCAACACAGCATGTCATGCATCCAATCGGCTCTATCTCTGCAAAGGCTTGAACAAGACTCCTTATGAAATACTTACCGGTAACAAGCCCAACCTCAAGTACTTCCGGGTGTTCGGGTGTAAGTGTTTCATTCTCAAGAAAGGTGTTTGCTTGTCTAAATTTGAGGCTAGAGCTTATGAGGGTATATTTTTTGGTTATGCTACAAACTCTCATGCTTACCGTGTCCTCAACAAGTCCACCGGACTCATTGAGGAGACGTGTAACGTGGAGTTTGACGAAAATAATGGCTCCCAAGTGGAGCAAAGTGGTACTTGTGATGTAGGTGATGAAATTCCTCCCCAAGCCATAAGAAGAATGGGTGTGGGTCATATCCTACCCATTTAGGAACCCCTTGTGGCCGGAGGAGAAGAACAATGCTCCACTCAAGTGGAGCCATCACCAACCCAAGACCCACACGCTTCTGAAGAACAAAGTGAAGGCCCTCAACCTCATGAACAAGACCAAGGGCAAGATCAACCTCAAGATGGTGGTGAACCACCAAAATGATGCCCAAGGTCAAGTTCTCCCCCTCGAGCAAGTTCAAGATCAAGAGCAAGCTCAAGATCTAGAACAAGCTCAAGACGGCGCTCAAGATAATCAAGTTAACCCTCCTCCTTCCACATCCGAGGAGGAATTAGAGCATCATGCCGTGAAGATTGCTTCCAAGCTCACCACCAAAGGTCATCTCATGGAGAATGTGGTTGGAAGCCTAAGAAAGGGGGTAAGCACTCGTAGACAATTAGCAAACTATTGTGAACATCACACGTTTGTCTCTTGTGTTGAACCCCAAAAGGTCTATGAGGCGCTCGAAGATTCGGATTGGCTCAATGCCATGCATGAAGAACTCAACAACTTCGAGTACAACAAGGTGTGGAGTTTGGTGCCAAGGCCATCGGGGAACCACAATGTCATTGGAACCAAGTGGATATTCAAGAACAAGCAAGATGCTCATGGGACCATCGTTCGCAACAAGGCAGGATTGGCAGCACAAGGCTACTCCCAAGTCGAGGGTATCAACTACGGTGAAACCTTTGCTCCTGTTGCTTGCCTTGAATCCATTCGTTTGTTGATTGCTTATGCTTTCCATCACAACTTTAAGTTACAACAAATGGATATGAAGAGTGCTTTTCTTAATGGTCCTATTAATGAGTTGGTTTATGTCAAGCAACCCCCCGGGTTCGAGGATCCCTACTTCCCGGATCATGTGTATCAACTCGATAAGGCACTCTATGGCCTTAAGCAAGCCCCACGTGCATAGTATGACCACCTTACCGAGTTGTTACAAGATCGTGGATTTGAGGTTGGGCAAATCGATCCCACTCTTTTTACTAAGAAGTTCAAAGGGGAGTTGTTTGCGTGCCAACTATATGTTGATGATATTATCTTTGGTTCCCCTAACAAAGCTTTCAATGAGGAATTTGCCGCTCTCATGACCCCTAAGTTCAAGATGTCTTCGATGGGAGAGTTGAAGTTCTTCCTCGGTTTCGATATCAAGCAAAGAAGAGAAGGTACTTTCATCAATCAAGCCAAATACACTCAAGACATGCTAAAAAGATTCAAGCTAAGTGATGTCAAGCCGGCTTCCACTCCAATGCCCACCAAGTGCCAACTTGACATTGATCCCAATGGTAAAGCGGTGGATCAAAAGGTATATCGCTCCATGATTGGCTCCTTGCTTTACCTTTGTGCATCTAGACCGGATATCATGTTGAGTGTGGGAATGTGTGCATGGTTTCAAGCCGCACCGAAGGAAAGCCTCTTTGTGGCGGTCAAGCGAATCTTCCGATATTTGGCTCATACCCCAAACTTTGGCTTATGGTACCCAAGAGGAGCAAACTTCAAGCTTGAAGTATATACGGATTCCGATTGGGCGGGAGACAAAGTGGATAGGAAGTCCACTTCCAGAGGGTGCCAATTTCTTGGTTGCTCTTTGGTGAGTTGGTCTTCCAAGAAGCAAAGTTGTGTATCTCTCTCGTCCACCGAAGCGGAGTATGTAGCGGCTGGTAGTTGTTGTGCACAACTCTTATGGATGAGGCAAACTTTAAAGGATTACGGTGTCATTTGTGACAAAGTGCCTCTCTGGTGTGACAATGAAAGTGCCATCAAGATTTCTCTCAATCCGGTGCAACACTTCAAGACGAAGCATATTGAGATTCGGTATCACTTCATCCGAGATCACATTAGGCGAGGGGAGATCGAGCTCAAGTATGTCAACACTCATGATAACCTTGCCGATATTTTCATGAAGCCCTTGGATGAAGCAAGATTTCGCGAGTTAAGGCATGAGCTAAATATCAATGATTCGAGCAATGTGTCTTGAACCCATGCACACCCCACCACATTCAACTTGTTGTCTAGTTTAGGTGTAGGCATGGACATAGGGGGAGTGTTGTTCTCTCAATGAACTCTCCCTCCCCCCATTATGCATAAAATGACCGAGTCTTTCACATTAACCATTTTTATGGTACTTGTGCTTCAAGGACGAGTTTTGGTCATGGACCCAAGGTTAAAATCTTTGCGGCGCCATACCTCTTGACTCAAACATAGGTGGCCTCGGCCACCGCCCTCTCTTGAAGAGGTGTGGTTCCTGTCCTCTTGCTAGTGTTCTTGTTGCTGAGTCTTAATTTCCTCTTCTTGCTGTTTGTTTTCCCTTCTTTTTGAGCCGAACCGTTTGGTGTCTAGTTGTTGAGACTTGCTGGGCGGTACCACCGCTGGTGGTGCGCGGTACTACCGCTTATGTTGACAAGCGGTACTACCACCCACCCGCGCGGTACTACCGTTGAGGGGCGGGACCAAGGGGTTATGTCGAGGCAGGGGGAGGTTTTGTCTCTCCCATACCCATTCGCTCCGCCCCCTCGTTCCTCTTCGTCTCTCCAGCATCAACTCACCGCAGGAGGGCTCCGGCGGGCCGTTCTCTTCGGGCCGTCCCTCTCCATTTCCTTCGGTGGAGTCGATCCCCACCTCGTCCTCTTGCCATGGATGCCGGTATTGCCCCTGTTCCTCCTCTCCTTTTGTCTAGATTTCAGATCTAGTGTCTTAGGGGCAATAGTGGTTACATCTCTCGATTTTTGGCTAAATCTAGGCTTGAGTAGTTTGGAGAAGGCAACTAGACTATTTGGATTCATGATTGGTAGGAGTATTTTTGAATTTGGCAGTCCGGTAGTGCCGGATTTGACCACGGCAGTAGGGAACCGCCGTTTCCCCGTCTTGAGCGGTACTACCGCTCCCAGTGGCATGGTACTACCGCTCGGGCGGTACTGCCGCTTACGGATCGCGGTACTACCGCTGTTTGCCCAGTTCCATCCTGTTCCTGCCATGTCCTGATCTCGTTTGTTGTGTTTGTTGGCTTATGCTCGTTCTTTCTGGTTGTTTTGTGTGTTCATATGTTTGGTTCCAGGTGATGAGCATCCTGAGCAGCAAGCGTTTCAACCCCGGTCGTGCAACGTCAAAGCGCTACCGTACATCTGATTCAGCAGGTGGTTCCTCTAGTGCTCCACCGCTGCCAGCGGGTGCTTCCTCAAGTGCTTCACCTTCGCCTCAACTCAAGAAGAAGTCTTCCATCAAGCCGAAGCCGAGGGGCAAAGCTGTGCCTGAAATGACTGCCAAGGAGTTCTAGGCAAGGCGTCGCCACAACCCCTATGTGGAAGACCAAGAACCCACTTTGGTCAACCGCCCGTTCTGGAACCGTTTTCAGTTTGCCATCTTCTTTGATGTGATCAAGGCCAATAAGAATCTCTATGTTGATGTGCGCTCCATTGACACGGATACTATGGAGAAGGACCCTGAGTACTTTGGTGAAGCCCTTCAAATGTGCTCTCAGCTGAACATTCTCAGAATCATGTAGTTCAACAAGGACTTTGATGCAGATTTGGTGGCTCAATTCTATGCCACTGTCCATCTAGGAACTGATGAGGAAAGGACACTGACTTGGATGACAAATGGCAAGTTGCTTTCTGATACGTCTCCAACGTATCTATAATTTATGAAGCATTCATGCTATTTTATTATCTGTTTTGAATGATTAAGGGATTTATTATACACTTTTATATTACTTTTGGGACTAACCTACTAATCGGAGGCCCAGCCCATATTGCTGTTTTATTGCCTGTTTCAGTATTTCGAAGAAAAGGAATATCAAATGGAGTCCAAACGGAATGAAACCTTCGGGAGCGTGATTTTTGGAAAGGATATGATCCAAGTGACTTGGAGTTCAAGCCAGGGAAGGCTCGAGGAAGCCAGGAGACTTGGATCTTATAATGTTTCTCCCCCTCTACTCTCTTGTGATGAATTGAGTTTTCCTCTTGAAGTTATCTTATCGGATTGAGTCTTTAATGATTTGAGAACACTTGATGTATGTCTTGTCGTGTTTATCTGTGGTGACAATGGGATATCACGTGCCACTTGATGTATGTTTTGGTGATCAACTTGCGGGTTCCGCCCATGAACCTATGCATAGGGTTGGCACACATTTTCGTCTTGACTCTCCGGTAGAAACTTTTGGAAACTCTTTGAAGTACTTTGTTTTGGTTGAATAGATGAATATGAGATTGTGTGATGCTTATCGTATAATCATGCCCACGGATACTTGAGGTGACAATGGAGTATCTAGGTGACATTAGGGTTTTGGTTGATTTGTGTCTTAAGGTGTTATTCTAGTACGAACTCTTGAATAGATCGATCCAAAAGAATAACTTTGAGGTGGTTTCGTACCCTACAATAATCTCTTCGTTTGTTCTCCACTATTAGTGTCTTTGGAGTGACTCTTTGTTGCATGTTGAGGAATTGTTATATGATCTATCTATGTTATTATTGTTGAGAGAACTTGCACTAGTGAAAGTATGAACCCTATGCCTTGTTTCCTACCATTGCAATAATGTTTACGCTCACTTTTATCATTAGTTACCTTGCTGTTTTTATAATTTCAGATTACAAAAACCTATATCTACCATCCATATTGCACTTGTATCACCATCTCTTTGCCGAACTAGTGCACCTATACAATTTACCATTGTATTCGGTGTGTTGGGGACACAAGAGACTCTTTGTTATTTGGTTGCAGGGTTGTTTGAGAGAGACCATCTTCATCCTACGCCTCCCACGGATTGATAAACCTTAGGTCATCCACTTGAGGGAAATTTGCTACTGTCCTACAAACATGTGCACTTGCAGGCCCAACAACGTATACAAGAAGAAGGTTTTGTAGTAGACATCAAGCTCTTTTCTGGCGCCGTTGCTGGGGAGGCTAGGTAAGCGGCACTCACACCCCGTCAACTAAGCTCTTTTCTGGCGCCGTTGCCGGGGAGGTGAGTGCTTGAAGGTATATCTTTAGATCTTGCAATCGAATCTTTTTGTTTCTTGTTTTATCACTAGTTCGGTTTATAAAAGAAAACTACAAAAAAAATGGAGTTAAGTTTGTCTCATACGCTTCTTCTTTTTAATATCTTTCGTGAGTTTGATGAAAAGGAAAACTATGCTCAAGTGCTAGAAGAAGAAATCTATAGAATGTTTGATACTAAATCTTTGAATGATGAGCATGATTGCAATGTTGTTAGTATGAATTCCTTGAATATCCATGATGCTAATGATATGCAAAGCCACAAGCTTGGGGAAGCTATGTTTGATGAAGATGATATTTTTTGTCCCCCAAGTTTTGATGAGAATATTTATTATGATGAAAGCATGCCTCCTATTTATGATGATTATATTGATGAAAGTGGATTTGAAGAGGTCATGACTTTATTTAGTGATGAATCCACTATTTCGGAAGATGTTCCAATTGATTATGAGAACAAAGTTGCTATCTATGATGATTATTGTGATGACTTGTATGCTATTAAGAATAATTATAACCATGAATCTTGTCATCATGATTTTAGTTTTCAATTGGATTATGCCTCACATGATAATTATCTTGTTGATTTTACTCCCACTATTCTGAATGAGAAGGATTTTGCTTATGTGGAGAGTAGAAAATTTTCTATGCTTGTAGATCATGAAAAGAATGCTTTAGGTTCTGGTTATATTGTTGAATTCATTCATGATGCTACTTAAAATTATTATGAGGGAGGAACATATGCTTGTAGGAATTGCAATAATATCAAGTTTCCTCTCCATGTGCTTAAAATCTTGAAGCTATACTTGTGTTACCTTCCTATTCTTGTTGATATTGTTCCCATAAGTTGTTTGCTCACAAAATCCCTATGCATAGGAAGTGGGTTAGACTTAAATGTGCTAGTCATATGTTTCATGATGCTCCCGTTATGTTTCAATTCTTATCTTTTATGTGAGCATCATTGTCATCATCATGCCTAGCTAGAAAGGCATTAAAGAAAATCGCTTGTTGGGAGACAACCCAATATTTATACTTACTATTTTTGTGTGTTCACATGATTATGCTACTGTAGTAATCATGTTTTATAGCTTTTGTTTCAATAAAGTGCCAAGTAAGACCTTTAGGATAGCTTACGGTGATAGTTGTGTTGATCCTGCTGAGAATCAGAAACTTTTGCACCCAGTAAATTAGTTTTCTTAATTCACAAAAACGTGCTTATGATCTGATTCTTTTTTATCTAGATTGGTACACAAATCACTTAGGACTTCCCAATTTGGTAGGATTTTTGGAGTTCCATAAGTATATGTTTGATACAGATTACTACAGACTGTTCTGTTTTTGACAGATTCTGTTTTCTATGTGTTGTTTGCTTATTTTGATGAATCTATGAGTAGTATCGGAGGGTATGAACCATAGAGAAGTTATAATACAGTAGATATTACATCAATATGAATTTATAATGAGTTCATTACAGTACCTAAGTGGTGGTTTTATTTTCTTATACTAACGGAGCTTACGAGTTTTCTGTTGAGTTTTCTGTTGTGGAGTTTTCAAGTCTTGGGTAAAGATTCGATGGACTATGGAATAAGGAGTGGCAAGAGCCTAAGCTTGGGTATGCCCATGGCACCCCAAGATATTCAAGAATAGCCAAAATCCTAAGCTTGGGGATGCCCCGGAAGGCATCCCCTCTTTCGTCTTCGTTCATCGGTAACTTTACCTGGAGCTATATTTTTATTCACCACATGATATGTGTTTTGTTTGGAGCATCATTTTCTTGTGTTAGTATTTGCTTGATGTTATTTAGAATAATGTTTTGCATCTTAGTTTCAATAAAAATGTTAAGGATAGCCTTTACCATGCTTATTTTGCTAATATACATGTTGCTGTTTGAAAACAGAAAGTTTACCACTGTTGCAAAAATTCCCTAGAAAAGTCAGAGCATGATATAATGTTGAAACTTTTTTCATAATGAGATCTGATAAATCTTCTACAGCTTAGTATTTTTCTCATAATTTTTGGAGTTAGGGAAGTATTGATACTCTTGCATTCTTTACAGACTATACTGCTTTGGTAGATTGCTGTTATTGTTGCATTTTTTTTGCATATGTTTGCTTGTTTAATGATTCTATTTGAGGATAGGAGTATTAAATATGCAGAGGAATTTAGTATGCAATGTTGAATAATAATTTTAGTGATTTGTTACAATAGAAAATGATAAGGTTTTGGATTGGTTTATACTAACCTATCTCACGAGTTCTTGTTGAGTTTGGTGTGGATGAAGCTTTTTGATAAAAAGAGAAACCATGATATGAGAGGAATTAAGGAGACACAAAAGTTAAAGCTTGGGAATGCACAAGGCACCCCAAGATAATATTTCAAGAAGTCTCAAGCATCTAAGCTTGGGGATGCCCCGTTAGGCATCCCACCTTTCTTCTTCAACAATTATCGGTTAGTATCGGTTGAGCCTAAGTTTTTGCTTATTCACATGAGTTGTGTTATCCTTGCAATGTTATTTTATTTTGTTTTGCTTGCTGTTTGAATACAATACTTAAGATCTGAAATTCCTTAATGAGAGAGAGTCTTCACATAGTTGCATAATTATTTAGCTACTCATTGATCTTCACTTATATCTTTTTGGAGTAGTTTTTCTTTCACTCGTGTGCTTCCCTTATATCCTATGAGTAAATTGTTGAATTAGTTGATTGTCATAAATCTGAAATTATATATGTCTCATTTGCTTACCCCATGGGGAGTAATGACTTCACATCTAAGAAGTAGAGGTTGTAAATTCATTGAAGGTTAGCAAGCATTGTATTGGTCATTCGAACAATTCATGAAAGAATATTGAAGGAAGAGAGATTTAACATATAAATATACTATCTTAGACATCTTTTATAATTGTGAGCACTCATTAAGTATGACATGCTAAAGAGTTGATGTTGGACAAGGAAGACAACGTAATGGGTTATGTTTTCTCACATCTTAGTTAAAGTATATTGTCATGGATCATTCAAACATGTTGAGCTTGCCTTTCTCCCTCATGCTAGTAAAATTCCTTGCACCAAGTAGAGATACTACTTGTGCTTCCAAATATGCTTAAACCCAGTTTTTGCCATGAGAGTCCACCATACCTACCTATGGATTGAGTAAGATCCTTCAAGTAAGTTGTCATCGGTGCAAGTAATAAAAATTGCTCTCTAAATATGTATGATCTTTTGGTGTGAAGAAAATAGCTTTATACGATCTTGTTATGGAAGCAATAAAAGCGACGGACTGCATAATAAAGGTCCATATACAAGTGGCAATATAAAGTGATGTTCATTCGCATTAAGATTTTGTGCATCCAACCCTAAAAGCGCATGACAACCTCTGCTTCCCTCTGTGAAGGACCTATCTTTTACTTTATGTCTTTTACTTTATGCAAGAGTCAAGGTGATGTTCACCTTTCCCTTTTTCATTTTATCCTTTGGCAAGCACCTCGTGTTGGAAATATCCTGGTATATATATCCAATTGGATGTAAGTTAGCATGAACTATTATTGTTGACATCACCCAAAGGTGAATACGTTGGGAGGCAACACTATAAGCCCCTATCTTTCTCAGTGTCTGATTAAAACTCCATAACCATTAGTATTGTGTGAGTGTTAGCAATTGTAGAAGACTATATGATAGTTGAGTATGTGGAGTTTGCTAAATCAAAGCTTTGACATAGACCCTTCCTGAAAATAAGATGAATTGTAATTGTTTGATGACCGAGAATGAAGTTTGCTAGTTTTCAAGAAAGTTTATGGTCTATGCTTTAACATGTGAATAGCTTGTTAATTGATTTTGAGAAGTTTTATGATGAACTACTATTATGACATATAATCATGCTAGAAAAGGTGGTTGAAATTATCATTGATCAAACTTGTGCACCTGCTAGCATTCACACTTCATAAATTCTTTCTTTTATCATTTACCTACTCGAGGATGAGTAGGAATTAAGCTTGGGGATGCTGATACGTCTCCAACGTATCTATAATTTATGAAGCATTCATGCTATTTTATTATTTGTTTTGAATGGTTACGGGCTTTAATATACACTTTTATATTACTTTTGGGACTAACCTACTAACCGGAGGCCCAGCCCATATTGTTGTTTTATTGCCTGTTTCAGTATTTTGAAGAAAAGGAATATCAAATGGAGTCCAAACGGAATGAAACCTTCGGGAGTGTGATTTTTGGAAAGGATATGATCCGGGAGACTTGGAGTTCAAGCCAGGGAAGGCTCGAGGAAGCCAGGAGATAGGAGGGCGTGCCCACCCCCTGGGCGCGCCCCTGTCTCCTAGGCCCCTCGAGGCTCCCCCGGCCGACTTCTTTCGCCTATATAAGTCCACGTACCCTAAAAACATCAAAGATGAAGATAGATCGGGAGTTCCGCCGCCGCAAGCCTCTGTAGCCACCAAAAACCTCTCGGGAGCCCGTTTCGGCACCCTGCCGGAGGGGGGATCCCTCACCGGTGGCTTTCTTCATCATCCCGGCGCTATCCATGACGAGGAGGGAGTAGTTCACCCTCGGGGCTGAGGGTATGTACCAGTAGCTATGTGTTTGATCTCTCTCTCTCTCTCTCTCTCTCTCTCTCGTGTTCTCTCTATGGCACGATCTTGATGTATCGCGAGCTTTGCTATTATAGTTGGATCTTATAATGTTTCTCCCCCTCTACTCTCTTGTGATGAATTGAGTTTTCCTCTTGAAGTTATCTTATCGGATTGAGTCTTTAATGATTTGAGAACACTTGATGTATGTCTTGCCGTGTTTATCTGTGGTGACAATGGGATATCACATGCCACTTGATGTATGTTTTGGTGATCAACTTGCGGGTTACGCCCATGAACCTATGCATAGGGGTTGCACATGTTTTCGTCTTGACTCTCCGGTAGAAACTTTGGGGCACTCTTTGAAGTACTTTGTGTTGGTTGAATAGATGAATATGAGATTGTGTGATGCTTATCGTATAATCATGCCCACGGATACTTGAGGTGACAATGGAGTATCTAGGTGACATTAGGGTTTTGGTTGATTTGTGTCTTACGGTGTTATTCTAGTACGAACTCTTGAATAGATCGATCCGAAAGAATAACTTTGAGGTGGTTTCGTACCCTACCATAATCTCTTCATTTGTTCTCCGCTATTAGTGTCTTTGGAGTGACTCTTTGTTGCATGTTGAGGGATTGTTATATGATCTATCTATGTTATTATTGTTGAGAGAACTTGCACTAGTGAAAGTATGAACCCTATGCCTTGTTTCCTACCATTGCAATAACGTTTACGCTCACTTTTATCATTAGTTACCTTGTTGTTTTTATAATTTCAGATTACAAAAACCTATATCTACCATCCATATTGCACTTGTATCACCATCTCTTCGCCGAACTAGTGCACCTATACAATTTACCATTGTATTCGGTGTGTTGGGGACACAAGAGACTCTTTGTTATTTGGTTGCAGGGTTGTTTGAGAGAGATCATCTTCATCCTACGCCTCCCACGAATTGATAAACCTTAGGTCATCCACTTGAGGGAAATTTGCTACTGTCCTACAAACCTGTGCACTTGCAGGCCCAACAACGTCTACAAGAAGAAGGTTGTGTAGTAGACATCACTTTTTGTCAAGTGGAAGGCCTTCATGGAGTTACTTGGGGTGGAAGATCACGGGCTTGAGACTCCGGTCGGCTTCCGCCCTCACCGCAATGCAACCTCCACTCACAAGCAAGCCCTCTGGCCCTACTGTTCTGTGAAGATTCACCCCGAGACTAAGAAGGAAACCTACGAGCTACCTACCTATCTGGACATCCTTCACCGTGTCTTCCGAGAGACTCTCTCCCCTCGTATCGGGAATCTGGATATGGTCCACTCCTATCTCGTGGACATGCTTCTATTCAGCCAGCATGAGAAGGAAGCAAACACTGGGGAGTCCCTGGACATTTCTCATGTTATGTGGTCTGAACTTCTATCTGCTATCTCTGAGCGCAAGTGCCCGATATATGGACCGTTCATCATGTTGCTCATTGAGAAGGCCTGGGGACATGCCTATCCCAGGGTCATGCTAGAAACTGGAGAATTGATTTCTCATGAGATCAAGCGTCTGAGGAAGAAGGACAATTGGGGCACCCCGGTCCCTAAAACTGGGGGTCCATCTAATGCTGCTGCCATGGAGACCGAGGGCCAGGCTGATGCTGATGATGACGATGATTACGAGCCTTCTAGAGTAGAGCCCTCTTGGGCAAAGAAGCTCAAGCACAAGATAAAGAAACTTTTCTGCATGGAGTCTCATGGTTAGTACATGACTCATGTAGCTGAGAAGAAGGCCAGGGGACGTCACAAGGAGCTCATGCGATAGTTGGGTGCGACCGTTGCCAGCGGATCTGAGGGCCAGATCACTGATGAGGAGGACTGGATTCATCAGCACTGCCCGTGGACCGATTCAGACGCCGAGCAGTTTTCGACCGATGACGGCGGTGCAAACGATCCCACTGGGATATGATGTTTGAGATCCTCAGCTTGCTATCACTTGGAGCCGTAGCAACACTCTTTGCCCTTTTTGGTGTCTCGATGCCAAAGGGGGGGGAGAGTTTAGGGATTTGTGTCATTGTTGAGTTGCGAGTGTTTCTTTGTGGTGTCGTTGTGTTTTCTCGCCATTTGCTTTGTTTGGTTTTGTGCCAGTGAGACCTAAGTTCCAGACATATGGTGTGAGACATATGCTACCTTATCTTTATCTTATCATTATCTATGTCTATCTAGTCCTTCGGTATCTTATGAGTTGCATGCTTATCCTGTTATATACCCTGCTCTCATGTATCCTGCTTAGGTTGTTGGTCTATAAAATATAGGGGGAGTGTTGATCCTAGTATGTGTGCCGTGCAGTCCAAAGCACTTATCTAGAAAGCACACATCTAGGGGGAGCCCGTCTATATTTTAGAGTTGTGGGGTTTGCTTATGTCCTATGTCTTTTCCCGTTTGTGCAAATCCCGTATTGTCATCAATCCACCAAAAATGGGGAGATTGTAAGGGCATATTTATCCCTAAGGTATTTTGGTGATTGATGACAATGCTTTTGCGGACTAATCGTGTGCGTTGAGTTTTTCAGAGATTCATCCTTTGGCACGAGACGATTCCCTCCCCTAGAAGTGTTATTCAAGACGGTGCAACTCTTTCGTTTCTATTTTGGTGGACTAGTTTCGTAGGAGTCACCGTACTATCAAGAGGGGGTCCTCTTTGGTAAGGCTAGGGTGGAATCAACACGTACACATCCTTGTCACACCCTCTGAGCCTTTCTGCTTCAATGGAGAGCCCATTCCCCTTCTTATGTGCATCGGTTGGTCCCAGCGGTAGTACCGCGGGCCACAGCGGTAGTACCGCCCGAGTGCTACAAGCGACAGTACCGCTTGAAGCCCTCCGCCGTAGTACCGCTGCGGCTCCGTGCTCCTACCGCCTCGACTCGAGGGCTCTTTTCTCGTGTCGGGTTTTGCGGCACTAGTTGCGGCAGTAGTACCGCCCTTACCACCATGGTAGTACCGCTCTGGGTCCAGGTCCTCCCTTTGCTCCTCGCTCCCCTCTTCTACGCGGCAGTACCATGAGGTGGGACGGTAGTACCGCTGGCCACAGCGGTAGTACCGCTCTCTGCGGGGCTGCTTTGGGGGGTAACGGTTGGATTGTCCCCCCCCCCCCCCACTATATAAGGGGGTCTTCTTCCCCAAAGTTGACCTACCTCTTCCCCCAAAAGCTCCATTGTTACTCCAAGCTTCATTTTCGCCCGATCTCTCTCCCTAGCCAATCAAACGTGTTGATTTGCTCGGGATTGGTTGAGAAGGCCCCGATCTACACTTCCACCAAGAGAAATTTGATTCCCCGCACTAATCCCTAGCGGATCTTGTTACTCTTGGGTGTTTGAGCACCCTAGACGGTTGAGGTCACCGCGGAGCCATAGTCCATTGTGGTGAAGCTTCGTGGTGTCGTTGGGAGTCTCCAATTAAGTGTGGAGATTGCCCCAACCTTGTTTGTAAAGGTTCGGTCGCCGCCTTCAAGGGCACCAATAGTGGGATCACGGCATCTTGCATTGTGTGAGGGCGTGAGGAGAATACGGTGGCCCTAGTGGCTTCTTGGGGAGCATTGTGCCTCCACACCGCTCTAACGGAGACGTACTTCCCCTCAAAAGGAAGGAACTTCGGTAACACATCCTCGTCTTCACCGGCTCCACTCTTTGTTATCTCGTGTCTTTACTTGCGCAAGCTTATTTGTGTTGTATCCCTTGCTTGCTTGTGTACTTGTTGTTGTTGCATCATATAGGTTGCTCACCTAGTTGCATATTTAGACAACCTACTTTGATGCAAAATTTAATTTGGTGAAGAAAAGCTAAAAATTGTTAGTTGCCTATTCCCCCCTCCCCTCTAGTCAACTATATCGATCCTTTCACATGAAATGCACAAATTTGTCTCAAAAAACGCAGACATGCGTTGAGAACAAAGAAAAAACAATGAAGAAAAGCGGAGAAAATTGAAGAAAGTAAGAAAGAAACAAAAGATACACCTTAGAAGCCAAGACAAATGGAAAAACCCGAGGACATCCGTGAAAATCAACGAGAAAGCAAAGAAAAATCAAGAAACCCGAAGAAACCCAATACAACAAAATAAAAGGAAACAAGAAAACTAAGAAAGCTTAGAAAGAAATAAAAAACTAAAGGAAAAGAAGAAACAAAATAAAAACTTGGTGAAACCGAGAAATATACAAAAAAAACTGTAAAAAAAGAAAAAAAAACAGAAGAATAGAGTGAAGAAGCAAAAGAAACCGTCAAGAACCATGAAATTTAAGAAAACCAGGGAAAAGGTGAAAGAAATAGAAAACCGAAGAAAACGATAAAGAAAGAAAACAAAATGAAAGACGGAAAAGGAAAAAATCAGACAGAAGTTGTGCAGCCGATCAAGCGAACTGCGACAAATCCATGGGGAAACACGAACGGCCGAAGCGTAACTAGCGAGCGTGCAAAAAAAAAAAAACAGCAGCACAAGGGGGCCCAGTAAACTACATGAGGAGAAAACCTTCAGGCGATGCTAGCTTAGAGCTCGCTTAAGACGAAATATAATCCTGGCGCAGAAGACGCGCCTCCAAAGGCGAGACCTCTTATAACGCGTCTGGATCGGGGAAGAACCACCAAAGGTACATCCCGCATGCCCCCCCCCCCCCCCCCCCCTCCCCTTGCCCCTGTTTTGCACCGACCTATGTGTCGGGCGGTCGCGCCTATTTTTTTCTTTTTTGTTTTATTTTCTGTTTTTCTTTAAAATGTTCAGTATTTAAAATAGTTTGATTTAGTAAAAAGTTCATGAGTTTGAAAAATGTTTCCAAATTTTAGAAAATGTATTGAATTTGGAAAATGTTTCTAGATTTCAAACAATGTTTACAAATATGAAAAATGTTCTAGGATTTAAAAAATGTTCCAAATTTCAAGTAGTGTTCACAAATTTGAAAATGCTTTGAACTTCAAAAACAATCTTGAAGTTCAGAAAATGTTCATGAATTTGAAATTTATTTCCGAATAAATGAAGTGTTCCGAATTTCAATAAATATTCACAAATTTGAAAAAAAAACAGTTTTAACAAAGATCATCAATTTGAAAAAGTTACGTATTTCAAAAAATGATTCGGATTCAAAAAATGTACATGAATTTGAAGTATTCTTAGATTTCAAAAAATGTTCCCATTGTTCCAATGTTTACAAAAAATGTTCACGAAATGATAAAATTTAGGCATAAATAGAAGGAAACCGAAATGAGAAAACCCCAAAAAATCAATAGAAAAGTGTAGGGAGAAAAAAAAAACAGGTTCAAGGAGTGTTATAGAATTAACCTTCCCAGAACCAGTGGGGAGGAAACGGGAATGGTCGGCCCATACACCAGGCTATCTCTTTTTCCCGCTCTTCGGGAGCGGCTAGCTCACGATTACCTCTTTAGGGGCAACCGAAGGGTCATTTTTGTGGTCTTGGAGCCTGCAAAGTGGTGCGTCCAGACGCCTCCACGTGTCATCCTCTAGTGTATCCTTGGGATCTTGTTTTTTTTCTTTCTGCACATGTTTTTGGATTATTAACTTTTTTTGCCTTTTGGTTTTTTCTAGATTTTGGTGCAATTTTTTCTTCTTCCGGGAAGCAATGTTTTTCTGCGAAAAACACAACACGTGCTTCTGCAAGAAGCACAATTGTACTTCTCTAAAAAGAAAAAAAACATAAACGGGAGAAGCACAATATTTCTTTCATGGGAAGCACAACTCAGCTCTACTTCTACCGTGCTTCCCGAAAGAGAAAAGCATTGACGTGCTTCCACCGAAAAAGTGAAAAACACAGTCTATGATTCTATGCTTCTGCAAGACCATAGCGTGTGCTTTTACGAGAAACACAATTGTGCTTCTGCGAGAAGCACAAATTCTATTATGCGAGAAGCACAAACAGTGAAAAAAGATAAAAGCACAGTTTGCGCTTCCCAAAAAATGAAAAACGCAATTGTGCTTCTGGGCTCCGATTTTTTTCTTCCAGATTTTGATTTTTTGTCAGTTTTTGTGGTCCGTTCTTCATGATAAAAAGTTCATCGAAACCTATTAATATGGGATCTAGTTCCAAAGATCTCGACGCGAGAAATTAAATGGTGACAACGATTCGGTATTTGGACGAATGGCTCAAAAGATAAATCGTTATGAAAAAATAAATCTATGAAAAAAAATATGGAACCACCAAGGTTGCGACAAGTGATCTACATGCAATGCGCCACGTCAGTATCAAAGAAGATGGAAAGTGAACTTTGCAGGGGGTAACCCTTAATTAATGATTTTGTCGCTAGTCCCCGACCTACACAGGGATATGATCTGCCCTCATAGGTCTGGTTGGGCTAATGAGCCATTTTATTCTATTAACTAGGCATAATTGTCTTGTTAGCCAATTCACTAAAAAAGAACTATCATCTTGCCTAAGAAAACCACGATCTTCTCAGCCTCCCGTGACAATTACTTATACCTAAAACAACTGAAAATGTAGCGGTTACGACATACTTGTACGTTTTTTTGCGAGGGAGGGTTCCTTTCAAAGAAATGGTTGATATATTCCCTCCTTTCCAAAATGTAAGGCGCGATTGACTTTGCATGATCTTTGATGCACAAGTTTGACCTTAATACATATGAAAATGCATGGAATGAATATATATAACCGATAACATTGTATTTGTCTAGCAAAAAATGTTATTTCATGTGTATTTACACTTATTTAGTGGATGTATAATCAGTGAAAATCATACTTAAAATTATGCGATGAAGACCAAAAAAAGTCAAAGCGTGACTTATATTTAGAGAAGAAGGGGTACAACTTTGGATTCCCTGAGGGGGAGGGGTTCCTTAACAGTATTACACCAAAACCGAGATGCCAAAATGCACTAGTTGCCTCCTTGCAGGACGGTGTGGGCACGGACAACAACTTACTCCGTCCGTTCCAAAATATATATAGTGCGTCCTTGGTTTCCTCACTTCAACTTTGACCATAAATTTAAGCAACGAGACCGACTGTGGCGGGAGCAAAAATTATATAATTAAAAACTTCTTTTGAATACGAATTCACTGTATAATTTTCGCTTCCGCCTCAGTTGGTCTCGTTAGTTAGATTTATGATCAAAGTTGAACCCCGGAAAGCGTGGGCGCGCTATATTTTGGAACGAAGGGAGTACCATCCATGGCTTCGACAACCCGGCCTGCACGTCCAATTCCACGGCGGGACAGGCACACACACAGGGGACTCTGTGTGGGCAATTCCTATTTAGCGCCACAGGCGCCGGTTTCTTCTGTTTTTCACAAACCGGCGCCTGCATCAGCTTTCTCACGCGTCTAGTTGGGCCAGCCCATATATTCTTTCTTTTCCTGCTAACTTCAAAAAAAAGGTGCAGCGTCGGCGGTCCAATCTCGAGACGTGAAGAATCACATAGAAGAGCACAAACCACTCAGCCACCTTCACACTCGTGGCTTATATCATCCTTTTTTATTTCTATTTCTTGTTCAAGCTCACTATGAATCGAGATTTCATTTTTCTTTTCTTTTTCCTTTATCTCTTTCTTGTTTGTTTTTTGATTTTCCCTTATTTTTCTGTTTCTTTTCTTTTTTTTATCATTTTGAAAAAGCAAAAACTTTGAAAACTCAGTGAACTTTTTCTTTAAACCGGTGAACTACTGTTTTGAATTTGATGAATTTTTCCAAATTCAATGAACTATTTTCAATTCTATGGACTATTTTGAAATTAGATGAACTTTTTTAGAAATTCGATGAACTTTTTCTAAATTGGTGAAATTTTTATTAAATTTCGATGAACTTTTTTCAAATGGATGTTTTTTTTCAATTTTGATGAACTTTTTCCTAAATTGATGAACTTTTTCAAAATCGATGAACGTTTTTAAAAATCTGTGAACTACCTTTTCCAAATTTTCTGAACTTTTTTTATTTAAAATCGATGAACTTTTTTTAAATTGGTGAACTTTTTTTCAAAATCAATGAATTTTTTTTTCCAAATTTGTGAACATTTTCGAAATTTCATAAAGTTTATCCTAAATTTTGTGAGCTTTTTGAAATTCGTGAGGTTTTCTCAAATTCACGATTTTTTTCAGGTTGTACGAACTTTTTCAACTTCGAATTCACACTTTTTATATTGCGCATTCGTTTTTCTATTTTTTTTCTTTTTATCATAAAATAGTACGCAAAATAGGTTGGGTTTGTAAGAAGGATTTTTGTCCTCAAAATAAACAGCCAAGGGGCCCGGCCTAGCACGTGAACGCATAGCACGTTGATCACACGTTCACACGAGATGCTCGTGCCACGTCAACACGATATATCTCCGCTGGTTTCTCAAACCAAACGCAACACAATCCTCAGCCGGCAATGCCGAAGTTGGAAGAAATTGTGGTTACGGACCAAAGAAGAGCAAAACGGTTTCCCAAAACTCCGAGCACAAAGAAAATCTCGACCGATATATCTCTCGGCCTACATGAACCACGAAGTAGTAGTACTCACATACAGCAGGCAGGCCCACATGCAGCCGGTTCCGTCAACGAGCCTGCTGACGCTGGCTCTGGAAATGGGATATCTCGTGGCATCTCCCGAGCTCGATTCCGAGCATCTCCCTCTCAGATCCCCACTGATGCCAATTCCGGGCATCTTTGCCCGCACTATTACGTTTGACAGCTCCCATTAACTGAAGATTTTCTCTTTTGCATGTACGCACCTCGAGTTTAGCTGGTTTTCTGTTTACAGGTCGAAGGATTTCTTTATTTTGGGAAACGATTTTTTTTTGCGAGAAAATTTTCAATCTATTCATTTTCAATCATGGCAGTACAACGAACACTAGAAATAATAAAAATTACATCCAGATACAAGACCACCTAGTGACGATTACAAGTACTGAAGCGAGCCGAAGGCGCGCCGCCGTCATCGCCTCTCCCTCGCCGGACCCAGGCAAAACTTGTTGTAGTAGACAGTCGGAAAGTCGTTGTGCTAAGGCCACATGGGACCAGTGCAACAAAACAACAACCTCCTCGCTCGTTATTGTGATATCAATGAAAGAAAGCTGGATACTGACTTCTTCCCAAGAGCTCTATCAGCCCTGAATTCCTTAGCCATACGACTCTTCCTTAGTTTCCTAATGCTGGTGGCCCTAGCTAGTGGTGAGACGGGGCATATACTATTCAGGGCTAAATTTTTCAGTAGCTAGTGGATCAGAAGGATCCAACCTGAAAACACATGAACCTAGACGAACTACGACCATATCCGAGCAAATCCACCAAGGATAGATCCGCCGAAGACACACCTTCACAAGCCCACCGATGATGCTAGACAATTATCGAGACGGGGGCTAGGCGGGAAGAACATTATTCCATCTTCAGGGAGCCGCCGCCGTCTGTCTTCCTGAACGGGATACAAACCCTAACAAAACGCGAAGAAACAACTGAAAATAGAGCCCTCCCACCGACAAGGGCCGAGATCCACCGCGCCGTCATGGTCCTAAGACCACCAAAGACGAGGCGGGCCGATGGCAGCGGAAAGGATATATATGTATGTATGTATGTATACTTTTCAAGAATTTGATGAAAAATGCCTTGACAGCTTAAAATTTTAAGCCGAAAGATTCAAGGCTAAATTTTTCAGTAGCTAGTGGATTGTGTTCTGCCTAGCACACTGCACATGTATTGTATCATTTTTGCAAAAAGAAATGATTAAAAAAAGTGTATCAGTGCACCTGTTTACCTAATCCAACATCCACGAAATATATGGATTTTTTAGGGGGAAGTATATAGAAATTACAAAAGCTCTCGGTACTAAACTGCAAACTCCATCATTTCCATTCCGCCATTTATATATACACTTCCTACCCAAGCCCACCCTCCTCACTATCCTCATCATTCACAACAAACCCAAAAACCAAACCTGCTCCTTCCCTATCTTGAACAACCGCCCGGAGACCTCCCCGTCGCCGTCGCCGTCGCCGCAAATGGAGCTGCTCAACGTGGTGCCGGCGGACGCCATGGACTTCCCCCTCTACTCCCTCCCCGCGGCGGCCAACACCGTCGCCTCGCTCTTCGCCTGGCTCGTCACCGCCCTCGCCGCCGCCGTCGGCCTCTGGCGCATCCGCGCGGTCGGCTCCTCCAACAAACTACCCGGCGCCGGCGCCCGCAGCAGCACCCTCGTGGACGACAAGCAGCAGACGCAAGCTGTTTCGTCGCCTGCCGCTGACGAGCCACGACCCGCACTCGCCGTGCCGGTGGAGCCGGCTTCCCCTATTAGCGAGCCGAGCTCGCCGTCCAAGGTCCGGTTCACGGCGTACTACGGCGGGGCCGGAGCTGACGCCGGCAACGATGGAGTAGTGGATGGCGTCAGGAAATGCGCGGACAGGGACGAGGACGACGACGGCGTGCCCGTCGTCGACGACCAGAGCGAGACGCTGCCGAGACGGACGGCGTCGATGAGGATCAGGTCGGCGGCATCGACGGCGGTGCCCTGCTGGGAGGAGAGGGAGATGGCGGTGAGGAGGCGGGGAGATTTGGGCTGGTACCGCCACCTTGACATGGCAGTGCTCGACGGCACCGTCGTAAGGCTGTGGGACGGCGAGGTCACCGCGGCGGTGGCGTCGCCGAGGGCGCGGCGGGGGAGGGCAGGATTGGAACTGCACCTGTCACTATAGAGATGGAGATCCTGATGTGTATAATGTGGTTAGGATTGTTGGACTGTGATTAGGGGGGTATGACAGTTTTGTCCTTCAATTTGGGCATGTCATATGTACTACGTGTATCATCGAAGAGGGCCGAGGCTGAAAAAGTGAACAGCCTTCGTCTCAGCTCTCAGGAGAAATAAAAATTTGGCAAATGGCAGAGTATTCTTGCTCAGTCTCCTTCCCTGCTTCCATTTTCATGGTTTGCACTGCTTTCTATACATCCTTCTGACCCTGTTCTCCAGTGGATGAGTTGTCTATTAATAATTCTAAAAGATATCAAGAATGTTGCCGCTGTGCCCTTGCAAAAACTGTATTAAGAAGTATCTCTTGTATACTTCATCTGGTGCATAATTTTTCATATCTTTGAACGGAGTTTTGCAGGTTTACATATTGGATGTCATTCCCAACATCCATGATTTTATTTTTCACAACTGGGAACTCAATATGAGATGCAGGTTTAACTAAATGCACAAAACTTGAGCCCTCGCAATGGGCTCCTTTGATTTGTTTAAAAGGAATTCCATATGATTTTTAGAGGATTTGGATCCTTAGGAATTTAGGATCACTTTGCACACTATTTTTGGAGGAAATTTTTCATCAAACCTCTTTGTAGTTTTTTGTTTTTGTGGCATCAACATTCTTTTATCCAAATTCATATGGTTTTCGCATCACTATGTTTCTTCTATTCCTGCATTTGAAAATTCTGTGAATTGAAGAAATAGAGGCTGATATTGGTGGCACTAACTTACAATATTTTCTTTGGGGAAGGATTCCCCCCCCCCCCCCCCCCCCAGCATACAAGTATGCAACCCATGCGTATTGGTTAAGTGACACCATACGGTATTGTTGCAGATAATGCTATATAATCATAGTGATGCGAAGACGAAGCCGGCTTATCAATTGCGCTATTAATAAAGTTGCTACATGATTCATTTCTTTTTCCAAATGAATTCAGTGAACCACCTTTGAATATCAACATAGTGGCAGTCCATGTTGCTTGATCTCTGCAAGCCAGAGTTTCCAGCCAAATATTTCAGTAGGGGTATAACACATCATTGTCACCACTTCTGAAGCCACATAAACTCATGGTTTTGGACCTCTTGGTGGCGGTGGAGAAAACAACACCATGTGTTGCTTTCCATTCCATACCAGTGTCTAAATAACAGTGTGCAATCAATAGTAGCATGGAATCATAATTAGGCGGATACGACGGTCTTAAATCCTTGTCTGGATTATGAATGCGACGTACGTGTTGACAGATCTGCACCATGAATGGTGATACCATAAGAATATGCTTGGACATATACTACTTGGTAGGTGGTTTAATTTCCACATAATGATTGTTCTAATTCAGTTGCGCTCATCCCTCAAGCTGCAAGCATCCTTGAGATCCAATGAACATGATCACATCATACATAATGGTTATTTCCGTTATGACTTCTGACTAATGAAAGGGGGTTAGCCCGGTTAAAAAAGATATCATACAGAATGGCACACAAGGGAAATTTAGATCCAATGCACGTTCATGCCATCCCTTTTCTCTTCTTTGTGGTTCCTATTGAATTCATGCTTCAGCCAGTGATCTCATCAAATAGGAAATTACTTAGGCTAAACAAAATTACGATGGAAGGATTGATTGAGACCGAAAGTCTTGCTAGCCGCATAGAAAAAGTTAGCGTGATAGTAGTTGGAGACTTGGACGTCAGGTGAACCTAACCACGCCCAAGAATGGCTCCAAACAAGGCAAGATCACACGCACCCGTCAAGCCCATCAAAGGCATCAATGCTGCTTCTGTCCGTATCCCAAGCAACTGGCCGCGCAGCGGCAAAGGAGTGGCGGAGTTTTATCGCGGCGTAGCTTTCGGTTCTCTCGTAGTATCGGACACTGGTGGACGACGTCGAGTTGAGGAAGCTGTGCGTGCGTGCGTGCGGCAGCGGCCGGTGTGGACCGTGGCGGCGTTGCGTACGTCCGGATTCCGGAGGGGCGTCGGTGTCCTGTAGGCTGTGGCTGTGTGGCCGTATGCTTTTGTGCCGTCTCGTTTGCCGGTGGAGCTTCCTGGCCGCGAGTTGTCGTAATATCATCACCGGTACTAACGTGTGGTCTCGTTTGACGCCGATTCTTCTCCGGCCCTCTCAAGGCAGCAAACATCCACTGTTTTGCTAGGTCAATCGCCTTTCGGGACGGCAGTTTTTTCGTTGAAAGCTTACGAGTTCTTTTTATTTGTCTGTTTTTTCTGTTGGAAATATTAGCACATTTTCGACTAATCTAATCCACGAGTAAACAGTAAACATGGCAAATACGGTATATATCTCATACCGATACCTAAGTATGTGAGCATTTACAGTACATAGAGCCGAAACATCCATGAACAACATATATACGGCCAACACATGAACAAGCAAATAGAGGATAATGAGTCATACCCTCCGGTTGGCCAGGCCAACGCGACAGCGGCGGCGCGGCAGCCTCGGCATCCGTCGAGGCCTTCTTCTTGGCGGCTTCGTCGTTAGCCCTGGAGTAGATGTAGGGGAAGTAATGGAAGCAGAGGCGGATGGAGACGGGGACGGAGCGGGAGCAGTTGCGTCGAGACACTCCCTAAAAACCTTATTGCTGTTCTCCCAGACAAGATCTCGAATGACGGGGTTTCGAAGGCACCTGCTCTCCCAACCCACCGTGCATGCGGTCGTCAGGATGGGATCGCCGGAAGCAGCACAGAGAGAGGAACAGTAGATGACAGCTACGGTTGTGCAAGAGGGAGTGTGAGTGAACTGAGTTAGGGTTCACTCCACTGGCTAGGGCCTTCTTATATAGGTCGTCGGGTGGATGGGCCTGGGCTGTAGCAACTCGTCAATTAACCATTTTTGACCAACAAAAATAAGCTTCGGCTCGGCTAGTTCCCGCAACCCGCGGCACGTGCATGATGACGAGGCGGCTGAGGAGGAGGAGGAGCGCTTGTGTACAACTGCTCTTCCCAGGCTCCCAATGGAATGTGGTAGAGCAACCATTATGAAGGGGTCTCACTCTCACTCCACTAGCAGTATGGTACTAAATTTCCCACCACTTGCCATACACCTAAATGGGCTTAGAGATTAATCAGGGATTATTGTCTTATATGAGCCTAAGCCAATGTGTAACCCAACATTTTCAAGATTCATTGTCTTGATACCCTGTGCCTTCCGCACTGCAGCGAAGAGCTAGGAAACAGTTCAGCGGATCTGAGAGTATCTTCAGCCGTTCGGCCCCCCAGGGGGCTTGAAAAATCGCCGCTTGGGGGCGAACTGACGATAAAATCGGCTTGGAGGCGATTGGGTTCCCAGCCGCCGCCCCCAGGTCGCCGCAGGCACCGATATCGGTCCGTTATGGCGCAAATTTGCCCGCTTTTCAGCCCATTATAGGCGCAAACCGGCCCATATTCACCGTGCTTCGGCGCAAATTCAACAGAAATTATCTTTTATCACATCAAGAAAATCAATAAAAATCAAATAGTTCAATACAAATTAAATAGTTCAACAACAAATAGTTCAATACGAATTATATAGTTCAATAAATAAAAACTTATATTTCATCACACGTCCAGCTAGGCATTGCCCTTGAGCCTCTATAGGTGCTCCATCAGATCCTGCTGCAGTTGTTGATGCACTTGTGGGTCTCGGATCTCCTGACGCATATTGAGGAAGGTCGTCCAGGTTGCCGGTAGCCGGTGATCAACTTGGGCTAGAGGACCCTGCCTGTAATATGGTTCACTGTCAAACACTAGCTCTTCCTGCTTGCTCTCAATGATCATGTTGTGCAAGATGACACAACAAGTCATGATCTCCCACATTTGATCTTTCAACCAGGTCTGAGCGGGGTACCGGACAACAGCAAATCGAGATTGGAGCACACCAAATGCACGCTCGACATCCTTCCTGCAAGTCTCCTGAACCTTGGCAAAGTGGGAGTTCTTGCCTTCTGGCATAGGGTTTGAGATTGTCTTCACAAATGTAGACCATGTCGGATAGATGTCATCTGCTAGGTAGTATCCCTTGTTGTAGTGCCACCAATTGACCTCGAAGTTCACCGGAGGAGAATGACCTTCAACAAGCTTGGCAAAGACAGGGGAGCACTGCATCACGTTGATGTCATTGTGAGTTCCTGGAATATCAAAGAAGGAGTGCCAAATCCAAAGGTCCTGTGTGGCCACTACCTCAAGTACCACACTGCAACCGCCTTTGGCACCTTTGTACATCCCCTGCCATGCAAATGGACAGATTTTCCATTTCCAATGCATGCAGTCGATGCTTCCAAGCATCCAAGGAAATCCTCTTGCTGCATTCTGTGCTAGGATCCGAGCAGTGTCTTCAGCATTGGGTGATCGCAAGTATTGCAGTCCAAACACTACCATAACTGCCCTGCAGAACTTGTAGAAACACTGAATGGTCGTGGACTCGGCCATGCGCCCATAGTCGTCGAGTGAATCACCAGGAGCTCCGTATGCAAGCATCCTCATAGCTGTCGTGCACTTCTGGATTGAGGTGAATCCAAGTTTGCCGGTGCAATCCTTCTTGCACTTGAAGTAGCTGTCGAACTCCCGGATGGAATTCACGGTCCTGAGGAAAAGCTTTTAGCTCATCCGATAACGATGCCAAAATACTTTGTCGCCATGCAATAGAGCGTCGGTGAAGTAGTCGGCGTAGAGCATGCAATAGCCTTCCAGATGATGCTGGTTCTTTGCTTTCAGCCGCCCCGGCGTCGAGCCACCTAGCCGTGGCTTTTCATTGCTCGCGAGCAGGTCGACCAGGGCGGCGACAACCCTGAGATGCTCCTCGTCCTGGACGTCGGCATCCGCTTCCTCCTCCAGCAGCACCGCGACCCCCTCCTCGTCATCCGAGTCCATCACCGAGCAGACAAATCAGCGAACACCTGGTGGGCGTGATGGGCGCACAGCCGCCGGTATCCCGCCCTGCACGGCCGGAGCGCTGGAAAACTCGCCCAGGAAGGTGGGGGAGAGGTTGCCGCGGCAAAACCTTCTTTCTTTCCCGGCGGGGAATGGTCTATCTAGCGGTGGTGGGCGGTGGGCGGCGTCGGGATCGGCAGGGTGGCGGTAGAGCACGCCGGGGTCGGGGGCGAACCTGGCCAATTTGTCTTGACTTTTCGCCTGACAGTGTGCCCCACGTGTGGTTTTCCCTTCCGCCAGAGCCCCTGAGCGCCCCCAGTACGCTGGGTCCGGCCTGGGATCGCCGGGCCCAAAATGGGCCGAGTCGGCGGATTTCGGCGTCTTGGGGGTGCGGCTGGGGGGGTTTTCGGCGCCGACGCGAAAACATTCGCCCTGGGGGGGCCTGTTGGGCGCGCTGCTAGAGATGCTCTGATAGTATCCCTTTTTTGAATGTCCAATGCCAAAGTCGCTGAATGCATGATTTCATAGGGATGTACAATGTAACCGCTTTTGAGAGCATAGGGCCTCCTTTGGTTTACAATAACTTCGTATGAATTCTAAAGAATAAGATTTTTCTAGAAAAAATGTCTTTGAAGCTCTTTGGTTGGGAAGATTTGGATTGGTACTGCCACCATGACATCGGAGTGCTTGACGGCACCATTTTAAGGTCGTCGACAGTTGCATTGTGGAGGGGGCGGCGGGGGAGGGCAGGATTGGAACCGCACCTGTCACTACAGAGGAAGAGATCCTAAGGGCATCTCCAATGGCAACCCTGCGAGTTTTCTCTCACATCCGTCCGTGAACACGGGTACTAGTCCGCGGACATGGATGCAGGAGGCCACCATCGAATGCCGCCCCTATACATTGCAAACACGTATTCAACAAACCGGATGAAATTCATGCAAACATGGATGAATTTCAAACAAATCGGACGACATTCATGCAAACACGACGGATTTTCTTTACATTTCGAACATTTAGAAGAAAAAACCCGACTCAATCCTAAACCTATCCTAAGGAGGCGGCGCCCGACGTTCAATCCCGTGTCGTCCTCCATCCACCGTCTCCATAAGCACCAGCAATAAGACCCGTGAAGTGAAGGTGCGGTCTTCGAAGAGCAAGAGTAGAACACGGTAGACATACTAGCCACATGGGACACCTGGCCTTGCCGCCTCCCGTGGCCTACTCATCCTCGGAGGAGTCCACGACCTGTTTGTCGCTAGTGGACGTGAGGTCCACGATGGAAATGGTGGCGCCAGCGCTGTTGTCGTCCCTTTGGGGCACCTGATAGTTTGTCAGTGGCGCGTAGGAGACGCAACTAGCATTGTTCTCCTCCGCGATCGCCTGGAGCTGCGCCTCGGCAGCGGCCGCTTCCTGGCAAGAGGCGGCATGAGCGCGAACGACATCATAGATGGCACGCTGCTCCGCGACAAAGTTGGGTTCGCCACGGCCTCCTCGCTTGCGCCCTCGCTGTAGATTTGGCCCTCCGCCAGCCGGTGTTGCTTCGCAAAGTAGTTGGACATCAGGGTCAAATGGTCGTGCGCCCTGTTGCGATTGAGCACTCTATGACCCTTGATCGAGCACTTGAAATTGAGAACATGCTTCTCCGCACGCTCCGCGTCTTCGAGGGTCGCCTGCATCATCGTCGTCTCATCCGAGTACTCCTCCTCATCGGACGAGCCGTCGAACGACTCAACATAGTGCTCGTATATGTACTCCAAACCGGAATCCATTGCTAGAAAAAAGAATGGAAAGCTGCTTTTAGCTCCGGCAATTAATCGAGCAGTTGCCGAGCATGGTGAGTATAGCAGTAGCAAACTGTACCTGGCGGGGCGGTCGGAGGACAGGGGTTGAACAGCGACGGTGGAGAAGCGAGGTGGAGCTTGGCTGGAACACTGGAGGTGCCGGAGATGTAGAGTTTCGGCAGGAGTGCGGTGTGGTGGCCGGGGTGGTGGAGCGGCGGGAAGGCAAGAGATAAAACAGGGAGGATGGAGGCATGGGATCTGGGAAGGGTTTTGGGTGGGTTGGGGGTGTCGGACTCCTACGTGTCTGGTATGCGGACTCCCAAGCTCCTTCATGTTTGTCTCCGGTTTACGGAAGAAAGTACGTCCGAACCGCCCTGTGGACTGATACAGGCCCGTGTTGAATGGCTTCTGAGGTCCGCACAACGCGGTCCAGATATATGCGGGCGGTTTACAGGTCCGCGTTGGAAATGCCCTGATGCGTCTATAATGTGGTTACGATTATTGGATTGTTATTAAAGGGTATGGCAATTTTGTCCTTCAATTTGGACATGTCATATGTATGTGTATCACTGAAGAGGGCGCGGCTGAAAAACGAACAACCTTCGTCTCAGCTCTCACGACAAATGAATGTTTAGATTCAGTCCTCCCTTGGATGAGATATCTTTCTCAAAGTTGTAAGAAAAAAAATCAAGAATGCTGCCGGCTGTGAACTTGCAATTGTTTTTATCAAGGAATATCTCTTGGCTCTTGCATACTTTATGTGGTGCATAAATTATCATATTTTTAAGGGAGTTTTGCATGTTTACATATTTGATATCTTGCCCAATGTCCATGTTTTTTTTCTTCGCAAACTTGAAAATTTTCAGATGCCTTCATTCAATATGAGATGCGTGCACAACTGAACGCTTAAATTTTGTGTTTCCAGTTCCCACATTAGGGCAACTCCAACGTTGTTCACCAAATTGACAACACCAAATGTCCAAAAAAACGTCCGGACGTGCCCTTGAATATCGGTAAGGAAACCGGCCATCCAACCATAGTCATCAAATTCGGACAGTGGGATAGTGACTGACAACGGCCAGGTGGACCACTAGAAAAAAGCACATTGGCTGTGGGGAGATGTGGACCAAGTAACGGGTGGGCTAGACGCACCTCTGGACTTGTCCAACTCTTCCCCAATTTTGGTTCCAGTTTGAGCGATTTTGGTTGTCTGCATTGAGGCACGAACGTTTAGTGATTTTCATTGGATGGTCAAAAATACATGAACCATCCGGTCCAGATATTCGGGAACGATTTGGTGTTATGCATGGGAGTTGCCTTAGAGCCTGGTATTTATAATATTACTATAGTACTAATACACAACTACTTTTTAAGCAAGGACTTTTATTTTCCATATAGGATGTTGCACATGACGCTATGTAATCATAGTGCTGTGAAGACAAAGCCGTCTTATTAATTGCTTGATTGATAAAGTTGCCGCTAAATGATTCACTGCTTTTCCCAATTGAATTTAGCGAACCACCTTTCAATATCATGTAGTGGCAAGCAGTATTCCTTGTTTTTTTCCAATTCATTGTTGCACTATCATTTTTTTGTTCGATGTCATGCCACACTTTCTAGCCAAATATTTCATTAGGTGTAACACATTACACGTCATTGTCACTACTTCTGAAGCCACATAAAACTCTTGGTTTGGGACCTTTTGGTGGTGGTGGAGAAAACAACAGCATGTGTTGCTTTCCAATCAATACCACTGTCTAAATAACAGAGTAATCAATAGTACTAGTATTAAATCATTATTAGGTGATTATGACAGACTTAAATCCTTGTCTGGATTATGAATGAGATGTTCGTGTTTAACTTGTTGTAGATATGCACTTCTTTTGTTGCCAGGAATATATCTGCACTATGAGTGATTATACCATGGGAATATGCTTGGACATATACTTTGGTACTAGGTGGTTAATTTCCACATAATGATTATTTAATCCGATCCCCTTTGGTACTACAGTGAAGCTGCAAGCATCTTTGAGATTCACATCATACATAATGCCGCAAGGTAAATTAGAATTAATGCACATGAAATTCATGCCACACTATCTCTTCTTTGTAGGGGCGGATCCAGCCCAGGCCGCCCCGAGCCGCCATTGTGTACTCAGGAATTGCTACAGTATATAAAGGATTTGGGCCTCATGCCCCGGGCATGAGCCTTAGATCCACCACTGTTGTTTTGTACTCCCCTACTGCATATACAACATTGATGCCATCTTCAATGCAAAACACTTGAAGAGGTGTCAAGGGAAATAAAAAATATATCATAAAATTGAAAGACCACTCTATGGCTATATGTTCCAGACGCTACTATAACAAACATGCGTCAAAAATTGGCCACTGCACTGATCATTTTATCCCACACTGTAAAATAGGCTCAAGCACCCGATTCTTTCTTTTTCGCCGATGACTCATCTAGGGCACCGCCCAACTGTCGATCAGCCATGAAATCAATTGTGGCACATATCTCCAAGCGTCCGCATTGGACATGTCTTGATATCATCAAATACGAAATTACATAGGCTAATGAAATTAGATTACGCTACAAATGGAACATCATTATTTTTAAGCATGGTTAAGGAAATTCCCATCCTCATGGCAACTGAATTTGTCATAAAAAGTGTTTGATTTACCATGGTTAGCGTTACCGAATAAACTTTCGACGCAATTATTTGTTGAGACCGAAAGTCTTGCAAGTTGCATTGAAAAGATTAGCATGATATCCCTCCATAAGGAACCGAAGAATAGTGCATCTTTTGGGATTTGGAGCAGTTGGAAACTAGGACGTCAGGCGAACCTAACCATCCCCAGGAATGGCTCCAAACGAGGCAAGATCACATGCAAACATGAAGGCAGAAATTTAATTTGGCTCCAGGGAGCATATGCTCCTGCTCGCTAAAAATCTATTTTGCAAATGTCAAAAAAATTGAGAAAATAGATGTGTTCATTGCCACGCCCATTTTTATACTTTCAAAGCTTAACTTGTTAAAATTGTTTTAAAAAATGAATTTTAAAATTTTAATGCAGTGTAAAATTTTGTTAGCGTAATTTGAATTTTTTTATAGCGTTAAAAAAAGATTATAACGTTAAAAAAATGCTCACACATTTGAAGAAAAAGTATGTGACATTAAAAAAATGCTAATCATGTTTATAATATATATTAAACATGTATTAAAGAATATTACTGATGTATGTGGAAAATTTACAGCATATATGAAAACAGTAGACATCAAAATATATATTTGAAAAAATATTAATCATGTATTTTGAAAATGTTAAACATGTATAAAAATGTTCTTGATGTATATGAAAAATTTATGAAAAAAATAGACATCAAAATGTATATTTGATAAAAAAATCATGTATTTAAAATATGATAAACTTGTTTTTTTACTGATATATATGAAAATGAAAAATGTAGACATCAACACATATATTTAAAAAATAATGTTAATCATGTATTTAAAGTTTTTTAAATGTGCATCAAAATAATATTCGTGATGTATATAAAAATGTACAATGTGTATGAAAAATGCATAAATATGTTTAAAGGACGAGAAAAGGAGAAAAAACAAAACAAAACAAAACAAAAAATAATAAAAATAGAAGTATAAGAAAACCATAGAGAAAAAAACTCATGTGTTACAGTACTAGGCCGGCCTAGTAGTGCCGCACAAGAGGCGAGATCGAATTAGGGCTTGGTACGGGTAAGAAATAGATCTCTCTCTCCCGTTATTAGCCCTCCTTGTGCTCTCAATAAGCAACATGCCATGTTTTCGCATAGGTTCGGCAATTTTGTGACATAGCAATTCTATACGCTGACCGCGGTAGTCGTTAAGACAGCTTTGCCTACAACAACGCCCAATAGGGGTGCCTCGACTATGTTTTTGCTGTTTTCTTTCTTCTATTTTTAGCCTTTTCACTTTTAATCCTTTTCGTTTATTTTCCCAGTGTTTCACTATATAAAAAAAATATGCCACCTGATTTTTTAAGAAATACAGGAACATTTTTTTATTTGTTATATCACAATTCCATACCATGAACATGTTTTTTATATTTATATGAACATTTTTCAACGCATAGGAACATATTTTTCCTAGTGCATGAACATTTATTTTTCAACATAATTATTTTTTGTTACACATCAGTATTTCCTCATTCACAACTCATATTTTCCATCTCTTTTTTTAACTGATTTGAACAATTATTATGAATTATTTTTAGATTTGAGAATAAAAGAGTAATTTTATTGGAAAACCTTCATGATGGATTATATTATGTTTGCAAACAGAGAAAGAAAACATACATGTTAGCCCATAAACCTTTTCCTTCAACGGTCGCCTTTCATTTTATTTTTGAGAATAATCGTTGCCTCCATATAGACAGGAACACCCAGCGCGACAAATGCAAACCAGCTAACTTAAACAAACCGATTTGGGTTTTGCCACGGCGAGAGTTCAACATCGGGCCTAACTTAAACAGACCGGTTTAGGTTTTGCCACGGCGAGAGTCACCGACCATCACATTGCGCCACACCGGACAAGGCCACCACCGTGATATCGTTGGCCTTCAGGCACGGGCGCGCATCAATGCAATGCAGGGTGATAGAGGCAAAGGTGTCCCATCTTTCGATGAGATGGTGATTATCGTTTCAGAGGAGTGGACTTTGACGATCCGACTACGTAAGTGTGAGGACGTCACGCCTTAGGAATCGGTAAACCAACTCCGAGAGGTTATTGACCATGCCGCAGCACGATCAACTTGACCATAAAGGTCTATTTCCTGCAAATAAACAAAGACAAAGCAAGAAACTAAGATTGCAATATGGATACTGCGAATATAAGATGAAAGCTTTATTGATCAAGGTGGGGTTCTGTGACGTCTTTGTCTGGTTGTTGAACACAAACGAAGTACACGAAGTTGCAGCAACGACGAACTTTAACCTAAACAAAACCCAAAATCTAAACGACGCCCTAAGGGCTGTATATATGGAGGAAGAGGGGGGAATTTCGTGGCCCTTGGGTGTAACATCTAAATTTTCAATTTGGATGTTATACATATATCATTCATATGCATCCATAATTTATTGCATTTTTGTTGTTTAGTTTTGCTTGCTTTTTTATCTAAGAGGCATTAAGGAACTCAAAGACCAATTTGAGAAAGTTGGAGGTTTCTCAAAAATTCAATTTTGATTTATCAAAATTTGGTAATTGGGTCAAATTGTTTAAAATTCTTTTTCTAAATATTTTAAAAATAACGAGAGAAGATAGTATGACTTCTTCAATTCAGTAGAAAAATATTGGAAATTGAATTTTGAATTTCGGAGAGTTTATTGGATTTGTTTCGCTAGTTTATTTATTAGTTAGCGGAGTAATTAGCACTGTAATGCTTGTTTTTAGTTTAGGAATTTTGGTCCAGAAAATGTTCATGAGGTCACTAATAAGGCCATTTAGCTACGTTAATTTTTCTGAAATTTTTAGGATTATTTTTGTAAGTGCATCTAGTGCCCCTTAGTGATTTTGGTGTATTGAAGACTTATAGGTTAAGGGACTAATGCGTTTGTGAGTGTACACAGGTCTATAAGTTTATGAGGAGTTTGATATTTACAGAGAAAGTCGACCCCTAAAAATGAAGTTCTTCAACTGAAGACTTTGATATTCTGAAGACTTTCTGAAGACTTTGAAAGTGAAGAAATTGGTGTGACCTTGAAGACTTGGTATTCACTTGTGGAACATGAAGCGTGAAGACTTTTGTTTTTGTAGTTTCATTTTCTCTTTCTTGAGTCACAGGAAACACCGTACTGTTAAAGGGGGTCGAGGAAATAGTAAGGAAAAATTTCCATGTGATGCTCAACTCAAAATCCTACACCTACCAAACCCTTCGAGTGAAGCCGAAATCTCGTACAGTTCAGTCAATCTCTTCAGCGACAGAGACGAAGTTCTTCTGGTCGCTGAAGAATTTGTTCTGACTGAGGAGTTAGGAATTCGCCAGTGCGGATTGCCTACACAGTGAGGAACATGATAGCCCTGAGGAATTTGATAGTCAAATTTCCGACCGTTGCTGTACTACGCGCCAGCTGTCCCAAAATATCTTATCCACCTAACGGTCATATCAGACAAGGGCATTTATGTCTTATCATGTCGGGCTGCTCCCTAGGCTATAAATATCCGCCCCCTACAACCACTAGCTGGTTGGCTGCTCCGAGAGAACTTGACACTTGTCATTTGAGAGCAACCCATCCTCCGAGGACTTTGAGCGAAAATCATCGAGTGAGGAAAACCCAAGACCAAACCCCTACAAACCCAAAGTGATTGAGCATCACTGAAGAAATTGATCCTGCGTGGATCCGACGCTTGTTACCTTTGAAGACTGTGCTTCTTCCAGACGGTTAGGCGTCATGGTCTAGAGCATCCAAGAGGAATTGTGGATCGCCGAGTGACCAAGTCTGTGAAGGTTTGGAAGTCGCCTGAAGACTTACCACGAGTGATTGGACGAGGTCGGTGTGACCTTAGTTCAAGGAGAATACGGTGAGGACTGGGTGTCCTGAGCTGCGTGCTCAGCGACTGGGTGTCCGGGACTGTGTGTCCTCGAGTTTAAATACTCAGCCGCTCCAACCAGACGTACAACTAAGACAACAGTTGGAACTGGTCTACCAAATCATCGTCTTCACCAACCTAACTGGTTCTATTTCCTCAACTCTTTCATTTCCTCATTACTGTGTTGAGTGTTTGTTCCTATCTGTGTTTGAAGACTTTGACTGAAGACTTTCTCAATTTCCTCAGTTCAATTTCTTCAGTCTGTTTGTTTTCATCTTGTGTTATCCTGTGATTACGCTTTCTGTACTCTGTGCTAGTCTTCATTTCATCATGATGACCATGCTTGTATTCTGTTATGCTTACTTCTGAGTACTTATTCCGCTGCTAATAGTTCTTCGCTAAGGAATTTCCTCACCGGCAAATTCCTCAGTGAAGAATTCATAAAAATCGCCTATTCACCCCCCCTCTAGTCGATATAACGTACTTTCAATTGGTATCAGAGCAAGGTACTCCCTTGTTCTGTGTGATTTTGGTTTAACCACCTGGAATTTTAGTTATGTCGACCGCAGGTATGAAGAAAGTGACATGCTCTATATTTGACGGTTATGATTATCCCAAGTGGAAGGCCATGATGAGGAAGCGCCTCATGACAATGAACAGCGAGCTGTGGACTGTCACTGAGATTGGTCTTACTGATCTATGCAAGATGGCGGACGCTGATGATATTCGCAAGTACACTCGACTTGACATCTTGGCGAAGGATATCATCTGTTCCTGCCTATCCAGAGATGAATTCAGGCGCATTATGCATCTTTGCAATGCGAAGCTTATCTGGGACCGAATCTCTGATGTCTATGAAGGTCATCGAACCCGTCATGATCCCTGGTTTGAGGACTTCAAGTAATCTCTTAAAACAATGACTTTTGAGCCAGAATCATCATCTTCTGCATCATGTCTCATGGCAAAGGATGACGAGGTAACCGAATGCTCCTCATCCGAGTTTTGTGACGATGAATCTGATGATGATGGATCTGATGATGATATTGAATCTAGTTATACCAAACTTGTTTGCATTGCCACTAAACAACAAACGGCTTTAGAACAAGTTCAAAACATGCTAGACAAAAGTGATGATATGTTGGGTGAAGAAATGGATCGCACTAAAGCCCTGACTGAAAATCTTCAGAGACTTCAGTCTAGGTTTGATAACCTTCAAAGTCATCATAACACTCTCTTATCTGATCATGAGAAACTTTCTTATGAATTTCTTCAAAGAAAGCAAGATCTTGAGAAGCTAAGAGTGAGTTATGAAGATCTTCAGAAGGAGCGCGATTCATTACTAGCTCAACAAATCAACGCTTCTCAGGAAGAATTTGTTCCTCCATGCTTAAAGTGCATTGAACGTGAATCTGCTAATTCTTCACCTGAATGTTCAAATGCTTCAACTGTTACAAATTCTTCACCTGCCTCTGCTATCACTAATTCCTCATATAAGGACATTGCTAGTATCACTGACGATGCAGGGCTGAAGGAATTGTACATGACAGGCATGTACAAAAGCCTCAAAGGGCATCAGACTCTTTGTGATGTGCTTAAAAAGCAGATCCTCAACAGAAACCCTAGGAAAGAGGGTATCGCCTTTGAGAGGAAACTTAATGCTGATGGAACATATTGGAAGCCTGAGCAGTACCCCAAAACCTCATGGGTTGCTGCAAAGGGACCTCCAGTTGATCCATCTAACTTATCTGGCTTTACATGTGAATCTCCTCATCCTTCTGATGAGTCATTTGACTCCAACTATAAACTGTTCAAAAATCAGAATGGTGAAGTATTTGCTAGATATGTTGGCACTAACTGCAGGAACGGTTCTCCTATGAAGAAAATCTGGGTTCCCAAGAAGTGCCTTGAAAGTCTTCAGGTGAATGTCCTCATGACACCACCAGTGAAGAACAGGAACCCCAGATCAAATTCTTCATATGGATCAAATTCCTCAAATGGATCAAAGTCCTCATATGATTATCATCGTGCTAACAACTCTGTTTCGCAGGGTAGAGCTAAGGGCTATGAATATGTGCATTATTCTTCAAATCATTATGTTCATAAGTCCTCGAAGAATTTCTTTGCTTATTCATATGCTTACCCTAACCCCTCTTATGTGAAATGAAATGGTTTGGCTTCTATGCCACCATTCTCGTATGGTGCTCGCAGAGTGATGAACTCTTTGCCACCCCTTCAGATATGGGTGGTGAAGAAAAAGAACTAATCTCTTCTGCAGGGTCAGGTCTCCAGACGTGCCTTAACGTCTGAAGAATTTGCTGGGGACCTGACAAAATTGCCTGAAAGGACGCAGGCGAATCATGATGAAATAAACTTTCATTTCACACGTCCTCTTACTGCTATATCTGTTTACTGCTTGATGAAATTCATCTGATGAACTTGATATCATATTCTTCACTGATGAAGCATATGAGATTGTAAGTTACACTAATTCATCTGCAGGATGATCAACCCAAAGCCACTGAATGGGTCCTCGATAGTGGATGTACAAATCACATGACTGGTGACAAGAATCTTTTGATGGATGCTCCCTTATCACCGTCAAATCTGAAGCATATCATCTTTGCTGACAAAGGCAAAAGTCAGGTATTGGGTCTTGGTAAGGTTGCGATCTCTAAGGATAAACACATGGACAAAGTCATGCTTGTTGAGTCCTTAGGATACAACCTCATGTCAGTCTCAATGCTTTGTGATCTTGATATGGTTGTTGTCTTTGGCAAGTATCGCTGTGTTGTGATTATGGAAGCTGACAATTCCAAAGTCTTCGAAGGCTTTAGGAGAGGAGATTTGTATATTGTTGATTTCTCTACAGGACCACAACCAGCCATGTGTCTACTTGCAAAAGCTTCAGAAGGCTGGCTATGGCATCGACGGCTTGGTCACACAGGCATGAGGAATTTGCACACGCTTGCGAAGAAGAAGCATGTCATTGGCATTGAGAATGTCAAATTCCTCAAGGATCACTTATGCGGAGCCTGTGAAGCTAGAAAAATGACCAAGGCCAAGCATCCAGCGAAGACTATCATGACCACTACTCGTCCATTCGAATTGCTTCACATGGACCTCTTCGGACCTAATCATTACTCAGCAGTCACTAATGATGCATCTCTATATGGTTGTGTCATTGTTGATGATTACTCTCGATATACATGGGTACACATTGTTACTTACAAACATGAAGTGTAGGAAGTCTTCAAACGTTTTTCCTCGAGGGCTTCAACCAACTTTGGTGTGAAGATCAAGCACATCAGAAGTTACAATGGAACTGAGTTCAAGAATTCCGGTCTTGATGACTATCTTGATGAACTTGGTATTACTCATGAGTTATCTGCTCCCTATACTCCTCAGCAAAATGGCGTCGTGGAGCGCAAGAACAGAACTCTTGTTGAGATGGCTCGCACTATGCTTGATGAATACAAAATGCCTCATCGTTTTTGGATTGATGCAATTGATACTGCATGCCACATCATCAACAGAGTATATCTTCACAAATTCTTCAAGAAGACGGCCTATGAACTCCTCACTGACAAGAAACCCAATGTGAGTTATTTCAAAGTCTTCGGCGCTAAATGTTGGATTAGAGATCCTCACCACAATTCTAAATTTGCACCGAAAGCACATGAAGGTTTTATGCTTGGTTACGGAAAGGACTCGCATTTCAAAGTCTTCAAGATTGTTGACACTGTAGATGTGCGGTTCGATGAAACTAATGGCTCGCAAAGAGAGCACCTACCTTCTGTGTTAGATGAACCAGCACCTGAGGATTCTATCAAGTTCAAGGCAACTGAGGATGTCATTCCTACTGAAGAATCTGCTGAAGAATTCATTCCAGTTCATGAAGAACATCGAGCTGATGCACCTGAAGAAAATGCTGAGGAAAATGGTGCTGAAGAAAATGCTGATCAAACTCCTCAGCGACAACCAGCTCATCCTCGCGTTGCAAAAAAAGTGCAAGTGGAGAAGATCATCGATGACATTAGAGCACAAGGTCCTCTCACACGCTCAAAAGCTTCACATTTATCTAACTTTTGTGGGCACTATGCTTTTGTCTCTATCATAGAGCCCACTAAGGTAGATGAAGCATTTTTGGAGTCGGAGTTGATTTAGGCTATGCAAGAAGAATTACATCAGTTCGAGCTCAACAATGTCTGGGAACTGGTCAAACATCCAGATCCTCGCAAGCATAATATCATTGGCACAAAGTGGATCTACCACAACAAGCAAGATGAAAATGGCCTTGTGGTGAGGAATAAGGCACGACTGGTAGCTCAAGGCTACACACAGGTTGAAGGAATTGATTTCGATGAAACTTTTGCACCTGTTGCTAGACTTGAGGCTATTCGCATATTACTTGCTTATGCTAACCATCATGATATCGTCTTATATCAAATGGATGTGAAAAGTGCATTCCTTAATGGTAAGCTTGAGGAAGAAGTATATGCTGCTCAACCCCCAGGTTTTGAAGATCCAAAGAATCCTGACAAAGTCTTCAGACTTAATAAGGCCCTCTATGGCCTCAAGCAAGCCCCTCAGGCGTGGTATGATACATTGAAGGAATTCTTCGTGAAGAATGGCTTCACACCCGGTTCACTCGACCCTACTCTCTTTACTAAATCTTATGATGGTGAACTGTTTGTGTGCCAAATATATGTTGATGATATTATCTTTGGCTGTACTGACCAACGTTATAGTGATGAATTTGCCTATATGATGAGTGAAGAATATCAAATGTCTATGATGGGAGAGTTGAAATTCTTCTTAGGTCTTCAAATTCGTCAACAACGCAATGGCATATTCATATCTCAGGAGAAATACCTTAAAGATGTACTGAGGAAATTCGGCATGCAAGATTGCAAAGGCGTCAAAATTCCTATGCCCACAAATGGCCATCTATGCACTGATGAAAATGGTATTGACTTCGATCACAAAGTATACCGCTCCATGATTGGTTCTTTATTGTACTTATGTGCATCTAGGCCAGATATAATTCTTAGTGTTTGCATGTGTGCCCGATTTCAAGCTGCACCGAAGGAATCACACCATAAGGCCGTGAAGCATATTCTTCGATATCTAGCTCACACACCAACACTAGGATTATGGTACCCCAAGGGCTCTGCTTTTGATATCATTGGATATTCTGACTCTGACTATGCTGGTGATCGTGTGGACCGCAAGTCAACTTCTGGCACTTGTCATTTCCTCGAACGATCTTTGGTCTGTTGGTCCTCGAAGAAACAGAACTGCGTATCACTGTCTACTGCGGAAGCTGAATACATTGCTGCTGGCTCTTGCTGTGCTCAACTGCTTTGGATGAAGCAAACACTCAAGGACTATGGCGTCAACGTGAAGAATGTGCCTCTCCTCTGCGACAATGAGAGTGCCATCAAGATTGCTCACAACCCAGTTCAGCACTCGAAGACAAAGCACATTCAGATTCGTCATCATTTTCTTCGTGATCATGTGTTGAAGGGCGACATCTCCATCGAGCACGTGAAGACTGAAGAACAGCTAGCTGATATCTTCACTAAGCCCTTGGATGAGAAGAGATTTAGCAAGTTGCGGTGTGAGCTAAATATCTTAGAATCTTCGAATGTTCTTTGAAAAGGACACATATCCTAACACTTATGCAAAATTGATGACTTAGATGTGCAACACATGAAGAAACGTTTTTCTTCAATCAATGAAGAATAACACTCTAAGTGTGAAGAAATTAATGAAGAATTTGATTCTCAGAACCCTACGACAATTGTACGCGGTGTCTGAAATCATCATTCTTATACGGTGGGTCACGCCACCACAAAAAGTTGAAAATCTTCAATTAGAGTTTTTCCTCAGTTTTGAAATTCTTCAGTTTTTCAAATTCTTCAACTTTTCAAAATCTTCACTGTTTCCTTCGTTTTTCTTCATTGGCTATATATATATATATATATATATATATATATATATATATATATATATATATATATATATATATATATGAGTTTATGTCCTCTACAGCATTCACTTATAGCTATTTCTTCAAGTTGCTTTTTCTGCTAAGTGAATGTGATCGGACCCTTCCCCCTCTATGCTATACTCAACCCAATCTATTCACAAATTCTTCATGTGCGTTCTATTTGAAACTCGTTCAAAATCTTCACTGTGTCCTTGTCAGCTGAAGAAATTGCGAACGAAACTTTAAAACAAATCTTATCCAAATTTTCGGTTTTGCCGCTCAAACCGTTCCGCATCCCACAATGCATTATTCTATTCACCCACGATCATACACGATCTCAACTACACAGTACGTGGGTGACACATGTCGCGAGAAGGAGAAAGGGCAGGGGCACGTTCGTCCCAAATCTTCGAGCGAACAGTTTTTCACCGTGTCTATAAATACCCCTCTCCCCTTCCTCACTTCATTTACTCCGCTCGATCGCTACTCTCTCACTCGAGCTCCTCAAACCCTAGCGCCGCCGCTACTCCATCATTGCCGGTGAGGAAGAGCTTCGTTGCCTTGACCTCGTCGCCGTCGTACTCACGCCGACCGCGGAAATCTTCACTCCGCCGCCGCCGTAGCTGTCTTCCTCTGCTAAGTTAGGGCGTGGGAGATCTACCTGACGAACTTCACATCTGTTCTTCTCAGTTCATCGTGTTCTTCACTTCGGGTAATTAAAAGTTACTTTTATTACTCACTTTGATTCTCAAACTTTCCTGAAAATCTTCAAAGGTGTTTATTCTTCAAATCTTCACACATATGAACACCTCACACATCATATGATCTTGAACTGTTTCTCTAAGCAATCATTTTCTTCAAGATTCCCTAATTGTGTGGATTTTCGATCTGTACAACTCTAGAACCTAAGACAAGAACGCTTAGTGAAATTCCTCAAGGTTCATCTAGTCAAATTCCTCAAAACTTGTTCTTTTCGAAAAACCTTCTGAGAATGCATATGACCTCTCCGAATTCCTCGCACCTGTACTCTGTTCACAGGTACTCATGTCTGCTGCTGAATCACTAGGTTCTCATCAACTTAATTCATTTGCAGCGTTCCTCGAAGAAAAACTGCATACTTCTTCAGAGAACTCAATTGTTCAAATTCCTCAACTGAAGAATATGGCAGACGGTAAGAAGCCGCAGAAAGGAGGAAAGAAACCTGAGGTTATGACTGCGTTTGAAATCCCTGAGGAAATTTATGCTGACTATTGCACACCCGATGAAGCAAAATTTGGCAAAGAAAATAAAAATCAGCGCAAGGTGCGCATTCAGAGGATTGAACGGAGATGGGCAAGGGAATGGAGGGAATACAGATATGTGACTCCAAAGTACATGAGGAAATTCGCCCTCAATCCTCCATGCCCAAGAGCTCCATTGGCACCTGGCCAAGTAGCTGACCCCACAAGCATCAAACGTGGTGAGGACTTTCCTGAAGAATGGGCTAAGCGCCAAGCTAAATTGGCAAGACAAGCCAAGGAGGCAGTGAAGAAATTCAATGAGGATTCTGCCACTGCTACTGCTACTGAGGCCTCGGTCAAACTGAGGAAATCCATGCCAAAGAAGCCTGCTCATAAGCCAAGTGCTTCACCAACAGCGCCCTCACGGCCAAGTTCCTCAGCAATGCCCTCACGGCAAATTCCTCACACTGCTACTGCTCCACCAAAGTCCTCAACAGCTCCTTCAAAGTCCTCAGCTCCTGTGCATCTGGCTACATGTCAAAGGACTGCTGGTTTCTCGATTGCCTCTGGTGTTTTAGCAAGTTCCTCAGCTGCACCAATTTCCTCATCAGGCCCCACACTGTTGAAGATTAAAGCAACAGCTGGACGAGGTCCTCGGCAAAGTCCAAAGAAGAAACAGGTCACATTCCATGTGCCTTCTGATGATGAAGCTTCTGATGATGAACTTGCAGAAATCATCAGAGACAGACAGGTGAAGGCCGCTAGAGCCAAAGGCACATATGTGCCACTGCTTTTGGATCCGAGGAAAATCCTCGATTACATTGATCTCTGGCACAAGGACCCTAACACCCCTATGCCTGATTTTCATCTGACCTCTGGTCAAAGTCACATGCTGACCCATTTCATCACTGAAGAGAAATGGAAGTTTGAAAAGGCAAGAGAGATCAAGAAAGCTCAATACAGAAAGGAGAAGCTCCTGAAGAAAAACGTTGTCAGAATGACACCTAAGGAACTTCTCCAGGCTCAGTCTGAAATTCAAGCCCTCAGCAAAGACTTTGATGCCTACTATGCTGATTGGCAAGGAGCTAAAGTAAGATTCGTCAATCTGACAAAGAAATTCACAAATGTTGCAGCCCCATCGCAACAAGAAAATCTTCAGGCTGCAGACTCTGCTCAGCCTGCTGAAGTACATGCCAGCACCGCTGATGACTTTCAGCCTTCTGAAGAAAATGCTCGTTCCAGGGCTGGTGAAGAAATTCCAGCCGCTGAAGAAATTGCCAGGGCATCCACTAGTGGTGCGCCTGAAGAAACTGAAGAGATCGGAGCAACTGCATCAGTTGCGCCTGAAGAAAATGAACCAGATTCCTCAGCTCCTCCCGCGCCTACACCAACTCCAATTCTTCCATCTGCTTCTGATGTGAAGAAGACCAAGGCTGCAGAGCGAGCTGCAGTGAAGAAAAGGAAGGCATCAGCTGCGTCAAACTCTTCGGCTGCGAAGAAAATGAAGCCAATGACCAGCTCACTCGAAAATCCAATTGATGCTGTTCTGATTTCCTCCATGCCATCAAAGGACCTTGTTCCTTTTGGAGAAGACTATGAGATCCCAAGCGGATCTGATGAAGAAAATCATTCTGCCACTTCGTCAGAGCAGCTTGATGAAGAAATTGAAGTGGTCGCAATCCCTTCAACGCCAGTCATTTCCTCACCTATGCCTCAGTTCACAGCTGAAGAGGCTGGTGTTGAGGAAATTGAAGATGAGGATGTGGATATAGGATGCACCACACCTGTGATGAATGATGAATTTTGGGAAAGTCAGCATCCCAATACTCCTCTCTTCACCCCGATCCAACAGATTCCTCAGTCCCCTACACCAACAGTTCAAATGGGCTCTGAAGAAACTCAACCCACTCTCTCTGTGCATGAAGATATTCCAGCCGCTAGTGCTGAAGAACCTGCTGCTGCTGATCCTCAGGTTGCACAAGAAGAGGAACCAGAAATTCCTCAGCCTGAAGAACCTAAGCTCGCGATTTCTGAGGTGGTGATGCAACTCACTGACACCCCTCTGCCAAAGCCAAAGAATCCGTTCTCAAGCAAACAGAAGTTCAAGGCTGAAGATTTCTTTGCCGAGCATGAATTCTTCACTGAGTACAACCCCTATGACTCTGCTCGCATAAGAAAGAGGCATTTCTGGACTGCTAGTCAAGCCAACTTCTATTCCTCTGTGCTGTTTGACAAAGACAAAATCTTCGATCATGAACATATTCCCCACGTGGACATGGAATCTCTGCCATGCTTCGAGCCAGTCCTCAGTGTTCTTCACGATGCAGGACTACTAAATTTCTGCATGGACATTTGCGATTGGAATGAAGAACTCATTCTTCAGTTCTACGCAACACTGCATATCACTGGAGACGCTGAAGATGTCAACTCATGGGTGTTAGACTGGATGACTGGAAACACTCACTACAAGGCACCGGCAACTGAATTGCTTCGTGTCCTTCCTCTCAATCCTCCCCATGACAGTGCACGTTGTTGGAAATATGCCCTAGAGGCAATAATAAAAGTATTATTATATTTCATTGTTCATGATAATTGTCTTTTATTCATGCTATAACTGTATTATCCGGAAATCGTAATACACGTGTGAATACATAGACCTCAATATGTCCCTAGTGAGCCTCTAGTTGACTAGCTCGTTGTGATCAACAGATAGTCATGATTTCCTGGCTATGGACATTGGATGTCGTTGATAACGGGATCACATCATTAGGAGAATGATGTGATGGACAAGACCCAATCCTAAGCATAGCACAAAGGTCATTTAGTTCGTTTGCTAGAGCTTTGCCAATGTCAAGTATCTCTTCCTTAGACCATGAGATCGTGTAACTCCCGGATACCGTAGGAGTGCCTTGGGTGTATCAAATGTCACAACGTAACTGGGTGACTATAAAGGTGCATTACAGGTATCTCCGAAAGTAGTTGTTGGGTTGACACGGATCGAGACTGGGATTTGTCACTCCGTATGACGGAGAGGTATCTCTGGGCCCACTCGGTAATGCATCATCATAATGAGCTCAAGGTGACCAAAGTGTTGGCCACGGGATCATGCATTACGGTACGAGTAAAGTGACTTGCCGGTAACGAGACTGAACAAGGTATTGGGATACCGACGATCGAGTCTCGGGCAAGTAACGTACCGATTGACAAAGGGAATTGTATACAGGGTTTGATCGAATCCTTGACATCGTGGTTCATCCGATGACAACATCGAGGAGCATGTGGGAGCCAACATGGGTATCCAGATCCCGCTGTTGGTTATTGACCCGAGAGCGTCTCGGTCATGTCTGCATGTCTCCCGAACCCGTAGGGTCTACACACTTAAGGTTCGGTGACGCTAGGGTTATTAGGAAGACTAGTATGTGACTACCGAATGTTGTTCGGAGTCCCGGATGAGATCCCGGACGTCACGAGGAGTTCCGGAATGGTCCGGAGGTAAAGATTTATATATGGGAAGTCCTATTTTGGCCACCGGAAAATGTTCGGGATTTTTCGGTATTGTACCGGGAAGGTTCTAGAAGGTTCCGGAGTGGGGCCCACCTGCATGGGGGGACCCACATGAACGTGAGTAGTGGGGGAAAGGCCCCACACCCCTGGTCAAGGCGCACCAAGATCCCCCCTTAGAAGGAATAAGATCATATCCCGAAGGGATAAGATCAAGATCCCTAAAAAGGGGGGATAACAATCGGTGGGGAAGGAAATGATGGGATTTCTTTCCTCCCACCTTGGCCAACGCCCCAATGGACTTGGAGGGCAAGAAACCAGCCCCTCCACCCCTATATATAGTGGGGAGGCGCATGGGAGATCAACACAAGCCAAGGCGCAGCCCCTACCCTCCCCAACATCTCTCCTCCTCCGTGTGTGCTTGGCGAAGCCCTGTCGGAGTACTACTACACCAATTGCACCACGCCGTCGTGCTGCCATTGGAGTGATCTTCCTCAACCTCTCCTCCCCCCTTGCTGGATCAAGAAGGAGGAGACGTCTCCCGTCCCGTACGTGTGTTGAACGCGGAGGTGCTGTCCGTTCAGTACTTAGTCATCGGTGATCCGAATCACGTCGAGTACGACTCCATCATCACCATCCCCTTGCAAGCTTCCGCACGCGATCTACAAGTGGTATGTAGATGCAAACTCACCCCTTGACTCGTTGCTTAGATGAACTCATAGATGGATCTTGGTGAAACCGTAGGAAAAATTTTAATTTTCTGCAACGTTCCCCAACAGTGGCATCATGAGCTAGGTCTATGCGTAGTTCTCTTTGCACGAGTAGAACACAATTTTGTTGTGGGCGTGGATCTTGTCAACTTACTTGCCTCTACTAGTCTTTTCTTGCTTCAACGGCATTGTGGGATGAAGCAGCCCGGACCAACCTTACACGTACCCTTACCTGAGACCGGTTCCACCGACTAACATGCACTAGTTGCATAAGGTGGCTGGCGGGTGTCTGTCTCTCCCACTTTAGTTGGAGCGGATTCGATGAAAAGGGCCCTTATGAAGGGTAAATAGAAGTTGACAAAATCACGTTGTGGTTATTCGTAGGTAAGAAAACGTTCTTGCTAGAACCCAATTGCAGCCACGTAAAAGATGCAACAACAATTAGAGGACGTCTAACTTGTTTTTGCAGCGATTGATCATGTGATGTGATATGGCCAGAAGTTGTGATGAATGATGAAGTGTGATGTATGAGATCATGTTCTTGTAATAGGATTCACGACTTGCATGTCGATGAGTATGACAACCGGCAGGAGCCATAGGAGTTGTCTTTATTTTTGTATGACCTGCGTGTCATTGAAGAACGCCATGTAACTTACTTTACTTTATTGCTAAACGCGTTAGCTATAGAAGTAGAAGTAGTCGTTGGCGTGACAACTTCATGAAGACACGATGATGGAGATCATGATGATGGAGATCATGGTGTCAAGCCGGTGACAAGATGATCATGGAGCCCCGAAGATGGAGATCAATGGAGCTATATGATATTGGCCATATCATGTCACAACTATATAATTGCATGTGATGTTTATTATGTTTATGCATCTTGTTTACTTAGGACGACGGTAGTAAATAAGATGATCCCTTACAAAATATCAAGAAGTGTTCTCCCCTAACTATGCACCGTTGCTACAGTTCGTCGCTTCTAAGCACCACGTGATGATCGGGTGTGATGGATTCTTACATTCACATACAACGGGTGTAAGACAGTTTTACACAGCGAAAACACTTACGGTTAACTTGACGAGCCTAGCATGTGCAGACATGGCCTCGGAACACGGAGACCAAAAGGTCAAACACGAGTCGTATGGAAGATACGATCAACATGAAAATGTTCACCGACGATGACTAGTCCCTCTCACGTGATGATCGGACACGGGCTAGTCGACTCGGATCGTGTAACACTTAGATGACCAGAGGGATGTCTAATCTGAGTGGGAGTTCATAATATGATTAGAACTTAATTATCATGAACTTAGTCTAAAACCTTTGCAGATATGTCTTGTAGATCATATGGCCAACACTCATGTCAACATGAACTTCAACGCGTTCCTAGAGAAAACCAAGCTGAAAGATGACGGCAGCAACTATACGGACTGGGTCCGGAACCTGAGGATCATCCTCATAGCTGACAGGAAACAATATGTCCTAGAAGGACCGCTAGGTGACGCTCCCGTCCCAGAGAACCAAGACATTATGAATGCTTGGCAAACTCGTGCTGATGATTACTCCCTCGTTCAGTGCGGCATGCTTTACAGCTTAGAACCGGGGCTCCAAAAGCGTTTTGAGCATCACGGAGCATATGAGATGTTCGAAGAGCTGAAACTAGTTTTTCAAGCTCATGCCCGGGTCGAGAGATATGATGTCTCCGACAAGTTCTACAGTTGTAAGATGGAGGAAAATAGTTCTGTCAGTGAGCACATTCTCAAGATGTCTGGGTTGCACAACCGTATGACCCAGCTAAATATTAACCTCCCCGATGAGGCGGTCATTGACAGAATCCTCCAGTCGCTCCCACCAAGCTACAAGAGCTTTGTGATGAACTACAACATGCAGGGGATGGAAAGGACCATTCCTGAAATGTTCTCGATGCTGAAGTCAGCAGAGGCTGAAATCAAGAAAGAACATCAAGTGTTGATGGTCAATAAGACCACTAAGTTCAAGAAGGGCAAGGGTAAGAAGAACTTCAAGAAGGATGGCAAGGAGGTTGCCGCGCCTGGTAAGCCAGTTACCGGGAAGAAGTCAAAGAATGGATCCAAGCCTGAGACTGAGTGCTTTTATTGCAAGGGGAAGGGTCACTGGAAGCGGAACTGCCCCAAATACTTAGCGGATAAGAAGGCCGGCAACACCAAAGGTATATTTGATATACATGTAATTGATGTGTACCTTACCAGTACTCGTAGTGACTCCTGGGTATTTGATACCGGTGTCGTTGCTCATATTTGTAACTCACAGCAGGAGCTACGGAATAAACGGAGACTGGCGAAGGACGAGGTGACGATGCGCGTCGAGAATGGTTCCAGAGTCGATGTGATCGCCGTCGGCACGCTGCCTCTACATTTACCCACGGGATTAGTTTTGAACCTTAATAATTGTTATTTAGTGCCAAGTTTGAGCATGAACATTGTATCTGGATCTCGTTTAATACGAGATGGCTACTCATTTAAGTCTGAGAATAATGGTTGTTCGATTTATATGAGAGATATGTTTTATGGTCATGCTCCGATGGTCAATGGTTTATTCTTAATGAATCTCGAGCATAATATTACACATGTTCATAGTGTGGATGCCAAAAGATGTAAAGTTGATAACGATAGTCCCACATACTTGTGGCACTGCCGCCTTGGTCACATTGGTGTCAAGCGCATGAAGAAGCTCCATGCTAATGGACTTTTGGAGTCTCTTGATTATGAATCGTTTGACACATGCGAACCATGCCTCATGGGCTAAATGACCAAGACTCCGTTCTCCGGAACAATGGAGCGAGCAACCAACTTGTTGGAAATCATACATACCGATGTATGCGGTCCAATGAGCGTTGAGGCTCGCGGAGGATATCGTTATGTTCTCACTCTCACTGATGACTTGAGTAGATATGGGTATGTTTACTTAATGAAACACAAGTCTGAAACCTTTGAAAAGTTCAAGGAATTTCAGAATGAGGTGGAGAATCAACGTGACCGAAAGATAAAGTTCCTTCGATCAGATCGTGGAGGAGAATACTTAAGTCACGAATTTGGTACACACTTAAAGAAATGTGGAATCGTTTCACAACTCACGCCGCCTGGAACACCTCAGCGAAACGGTGTGTCCGAACGTCGTAATCGCACTCTATTAGATATGGTGCGGTCTATGATGTCTCTTACCGATTTACCACTATCATTTTGGGGATACGCTCTAGAGACAGCTACATTCACTTTAAATAGGGCACCGTCTAAATCCGTTGAGACGACACCGTATGAATTATGGTTTGGGAAGAAACCTAAGCTGTCGTTTCTAAAAGTTTGGGGATGCGATGCTTATGTCAAGAAACTTCAACCTAAAAAGCTCGAACCCAAGTCGGAAAAATGCATCTTCATAGGATACCCTAAGGAAACTGTCGGGTATACCTTCTACTTAAGATCCGAGGGCAAGATCTTTGTTGCCAAGAACGGATGCTTTCTGGAAAAAGAGTTTCTCTCGAAAGAAGTAAGTGGGAGGAAAGTAGAACTCGATGAAGTACTACCTCTCGAACGGGAAAGTGGTGCAGCTCAGGATAATATTCCTGTGATGCCCACACCAACTGAAGAGGAAACCAATGATGATGATCAAGGTACTTCGGATCAAGTTGCTACTGAACTTCGTAGGTCCACAAGGACACGTTCCGCACCAGAGTGGTACGGCAACCCTGTCCTGGAAATCATGTTGTTGGACAACGGTGAACCTTCGAACTATGAAGAAGCGATGGCGGGCCCAGATTCCAAAAAATGGCTTGAAGCCATGAAATCCGAGATAGAATCCATGTATGAAAACAAAGTATGGACTTTGACAGACTTGCCCGATGATCGGCGAGCGATAGAAAACAAATGGATCTTTAAGAAGAAGACAGACGCGGATGGAAATGTTACCATCTATAAAGCTCGACTTGTCGCTAAGGGTTATCGACAGGTTCAAGGGATTGACTACGACGAGACATTCTCTCCCGTAGCGAAGCTAAAGTCCGTCCGAATCATGTTAGCAATTGCCGCATACTATGATTATGAGATATGGCAGATGGACGTCAAAACGGCATTCCTTAACGGGCATCTTAAGGAAGAACTGTATATGATGCAGCCGGAAGGTTTTGTCGATCCTAAGAACGCTAACAAAGTATGCAAGCTCCAGCGATCCATTTATGGGCTGGTGCAAGCATCTCGGAGTTGGAATATTCGCTTTGATGAGATGATCAAAGCGTTTGGGTTTATGCAGACTTATGGAGAAGCCTGCGTTTACAAGAAAGTGAGTGGGAGCTCTGTAGCATTTCTCATATTATATGTAGATGACATACTCTTGATGGGAAATAATATAGAATTTCTGGACAGCATTAAGGCCTACTTGAACAAATGTTTTTCAATGAAGGACCTTGGAGAAGCTGCTTATATATTAGGCATCAAGATCTATAGAGATAGATCGAGACGCCTCATAGGTCTTTCACAAAGCACATACCTTGATAAGATTTTGAAAAGGTTCAAAATGGATCAGTCCAAGAAAGGGTTCTTGCCTATGTTACAAGGTGTGAGATTGAGCTCGGCTCAGTCACCGACCACGGCAAAAGATATAGAAGAGATGAATACCATCCCCTATGCCTCAGCCATAGGATCTATTATGTATGCCATGCTGTGTACCAGACCTGATGTAAACCTTGCCGTGAGTTTGGTAGCTAGATACCAAAGTAATCCCGGCAAGGAACACTGGACAGCGGTCAAGAATATCCTGAAGTACCTGAAAAGGACAAAGGACATGTTTCTTGTTTATGGAGGAGACGAAGAGCTTGTCGTAAAGGGTTACGTCGACGCTAGCTTCGACTCAGATCCGGATGACTCTAAGTCACAAACCGGATACATGTATATGTTGAATGGTGGAGCAGTAAGCTGGTGCAGCTGCAAGCAGAGCGTCGTGGCGGGATCTACGTGTGAAGCGGAGTACATGGCAGCCTCGGAGGCAGCGCATGAAGCGATTTGGGTGAAGGAGTTCATCACCGACCTAGGAGTCATACCCAATGCGTCGGGGCCAATCAAACTCTTCTGTGACAACACTGGAGCTATTGCCCTTGCCAAGGAGCCCAGGTTTCACAAGAAGACCAGGCACATCAAGCGTCGTTTCAACTCCATCCGTGAAAATGTTCAAGATGGAGACATAGAAATTTGCAAAGTACATATGGATCTGAATGTCGCAGATCCGTTGACTAAACCTCTCTCGCGAGCTAAACATGATCAACACCAGAACTCTATGGGTGTTCGATTCATCACAATGTAACTAGATTGGTGACTCTAGTGCAAGTGGGAGACTGTTGGAAATATGCCATAGAGGCAATAATAAAAGTATTATTATATTTCATTGTTCATGATAATTGTCTTTTATTCATGCTATAACTGTATTATCCGGAAATCGTAATACACGTGTGAATACATAGACCTCAATATGTCCCTAGTGAGCCTCTAGTTGACTAGCTCGTTGTGATCAACAGATAGTCATGATTTCCTGGCTATGGACATTGGATGTCGTTGATAACGGGATCACATCATTAGGAGAATGATGTGATGGACAAGACCCAATCCTAAGCATAGCACAAAGGTCATTTAGTTCGTTTGCTAGAGCTTTGCCAATGTCAAGTATCTCTTCCTTAGACCATGAGATCGTGTAACTCCCGGATACCGTAGGAGTGCCTTGGGTGTATCAAACGTCACAACGTAACTGGGTGACTATAAAGGTGCATTACAGGTATCTCCGAAAGTAGCTGTTGGGTTGACACGGATCGAGACTGGGATTTGTCACTCCGTATGACGGAGAGGTATCTCTGGGCCCACTCGGTAATGCATCATCATAATGAGCTCAAGGTGACCAAAGTGTTGGCGACGGGATCATGCATTACGGTACGAGTAAAGTGACTTGCCGGTAACGAGACTGAACAAGGTATTGGGATACCGACGATCGAGTCTCGGGCAAGTAACGTACCGATTGACAAAGGGAATTGTATACAGGGTTTGATCGAATCCTCGACATCGTGGTTCATCCGATGACAACATCGAGGAGCATGTGGGAGCCAACATGGGTATCCAGATCCCGCTGTTGGTTATTGACCTGAGAGCGTCTCGGTCATGTCTGCATGTCTCCCGAACCCGTAGGGTCTACACACTTAAGGTTCAGTGACGCTAGGGTTATTAGGAAGACTAGTATGTGACTACCGAATGTTGTTCGGAGTCCCGGATGAGATCCCGGACGTCACGAGGAGTTCCGGAATGGTCCGGAGGTAAAGATTTATATATGGGAAGTCCTATTTTGGCCACCGGAAAATGTTCGGGATTTTTCGGTATTGTACCGGGAAGGTTCTAGAAGGTTCCGGAGTGGGGCCCACCTGCATGGGGGGACCCACATGAACGTGAGTAGTGGGGGAAAGGCCCCACACCCCTGGTCAAGGCGCATCAAGATCCCCCCTTAGAAGGAATAAGATCATATCCCGAAGGGATAAGATCAAGATCCCTAAAAAGGGGGGATAACAATCGGTGGGGAAGGAAATGATGGGATTTCTTTCCTCCCACCTTGGCCAACGCCCCAATGGACTTGGAGGGCAAGAAACCAGCCCCTCCACCCCTATATATAGTGGGGAGGCGCATGGGAGATCAACACAAGCCAAGGCGCAGCCCCTACCCTCCCCAACATCTCTCCTCCTCCGTGTGTGCTTGGCGAAGCCCTGTCGGAGTACTACTACACCAATTGCACCACGCCGTCGTGCTGCCATTGGAGTGATCTTCCTCAACCTCTCCTCCCCCCTTGCTGGATCAAGAAGGAGGAGACGTCTCCCGTCCCGTACGTGTGTTGAACGCGGAGGTGCTGTCCGTTCAGTACTTGGTCATCGGTGATCCGAATCACGTCGAGTACGACTCCATCATCACCATCCCCTTGCAAGCTTCCGCACGCGATCTACAAGTGGTATGTAGATGCAAACTCACCCCTTGACTCGTTGCTTAGATGAACTCATAGATGGATCTTGGTGAAACTGTAGGAAAAATTTTAATTTTCTGCAACGTTCCCCAACACACGTTGCACCTACAGTGACCCTGAACTGACAAATCACTATATGCAAGTGCTCATGAAGCCTTTGAAGCCTGGGCAGGCCCCACGAACCAAATTCCTCGTCAAGGAATTACTCTATGTGCCTCGGACTGTCTATCGAATTCTGATGAAGACAATGAGTCCTATCAAAGGCCGCGACTCAAATGATGAAGAAGTCGTTGGCATCATGAAGAATATGCTTTTCAACATCATTCATGGTGTTCCCGTCAACTTCCATGATTTCTTCATGAGGACTCTGGCCAATATTGCTATGTCACCATTCGAGCTGAAGCCTTATGCTCCTTGGATTATGAGATTCATCAGGGAAAGATCTTCACGGAATTACAAAGCTGACACTCTGAACCATGGTAGCTACTTGCCTCCCATTGAAGTCCACAAACGGATAGTTTCATCAGCTGATGATAAAGGCAAGGCCGCTGCTGTGATCGATGAAGGCACTCGTCCATTGGATGGTCAATTTCGCAAGGCTGCATCTTACTCTACCAATGACGATTCTGCCACACATGACTCTGCCGCAAATACCTCAGCCAAGCAAAATCCTCAAGCCACAGCACCCAGGGTGATGACTGACCGTGAGTTACTCCTCAGTCTTCATCAGAAGGTTGATCGCAATCACAAATGGGTAAAGCATCAGTTTGGTGCACTTCTTCACAATATGACCTCAACACACAATGCAGTGAAGAAGAACCAATACTACCTTCATGAAACCTTCAACCGCACCTGGGCTGTCCTCACTCATGTTTATAGCACTGAAGAACTGAAGACTATGGGTCTCAAGGAAGAATTTGACTGGTCTGCACCTCCTCCGAAGAAATTCAAGAGGGTCAAAATTCCTCCACTGGTGGCCAGCTCTTATTCTTCATCGCGTGACACTGATGAGTATGAAGATTTGGACGACACTGCGGCAGGCCCTGCTACAACAAACAACCCCGACAACGCTGGCGCTCCTCCATCGACTTGAAATTCTTTAGGGGCGTTAGTCCTCAGTTTCAATCCTTTTGGTCATTTGATGACAAAGGGGGAGAAATCTGAGTTAGTCTTCAAGCGGGTCTATATTAAGGGCATTTTTTTAAGTTACAACTCTCGTTCTTCTGAAACTTTTATTTGGATCGAGTTGTAATCTTAAACCCGATGGTGCGCTGATACTTTTGTTGCATTATGCTTTGCATGCTTATTCCTCGTTAATGACATTGCACGCATGTTGAATCTCATCAGGCACCATATTTCATCATGCATTTCAAATTCTTCATATTATATATCAAATGCGTGTATGAATTACAAGATATAGGGGGAGATCTCCATGATTCAACTCTTCAAATGTGCATTGCCTCAAAAGCAAATTCCTCACTATGCACATCTTCAGGGGGAGTTCTTCTATATCTTGTAATCAAATTCCTCAATATCAGTGTATACACTTCATATGTTTATCCCCGTTGAAAACTTAACCTATGTTGTCATCAATCACCAAAAAGGGGAGATTGTAAGTGCATCTAGTGCCCCTTAGTGATTTTGGTGTGTTGAAGACTTATAGGTTAAGGGACTAATGCATTTGTGAGTGTACACAGGTCTATAAGTCTATGAGGAGTTTGATATTTACAAAGAAAGTCGACCCCTAAAAATGAAGTTCTTCAACTGAAGACTTTGATATTCTGAAGACTTTCTGAAGACTTTGAAAGTGAAGAAATTGGTGTGACCTTGAAGACTTGGTATTCACTTGTGGAACATGAAGCGTGAAGACTTTTGTTTTCGTAGTTTCATTTTCTCTTTCTTGAGTCATAGGAAACACCGTACTATTAAAGGGGGTCGAGGAAATACTAAGGAAAAATTTCCATGTGATGCTCAACTCAAAATCCTACACCTACCAAACCCTTCGAGTGAAGCCTTTGGAAATCTCATACAGTTCAGTCAATCTCTTCAGTGACAGAGACGAAGTTCTTCTGGTCGCTGAAGAATTTGTTCTGACTGAGGAGTTAGGAATTCGCCAGTGCGGATTGCCTACACAGTGAGGAACATGATAGCCCTGAGGAATTTGATAGTCAAATTTCCGACCGTTGTTGTGCTACGCGCCAGCTGTCCCAAAATATCTTATCCACCTAACGGTCATATCAGACAAGGGCATTTATGTCTTATCATGTCGGGCTGCTCCCTAGGCTATAAATAGCCGCCCCCTACAACCACTAGCTGGTTGGCTGCTCCAAGAGAACTTGACACTTGTCATTTGAGAGCAACCCATCCTCCGAGGACTTTGAGCGAAAATCATCGAGTGAGGAAAACCCAAAACCAAACACCTACAAACCCAAAGTGATTGAGCATCACTGAAGAAATTGATCCTGCGTGGATCCGACGCTTGTTACCTTTGAAGACTGTGCTTCTTCCAGACGGTTAGGCGTCATGGTCTAGAGCATCCAAGAGGAATTGTGGATCGCCGAGTGACCAAGTCTGTGAAGGTTTGGAAGTCGCCTGAAGACTTACCACGAGTGATTGGACGAGGTCTGTGTGACCTTAGTTCAAGGAGAATACGGTGAGGACTAGGTGTCCTGAGCTGCGTGCTCAGCGACTGGGTGTCCGGGACTGTGTGTCCTCGAGTTTAAATACTCAGCCGCTCCAACCAGACGTACAACTGAGACAGCAGTTGGAACTGGTCTACCAAATCATTGTCTTCACCAACCTAACTGGTTCTATTTCCTCAACCCTTTCATTTCCTCATTACTGTGTTGAGTGTTTGTTCATGTCTGTGTTTGAAGACTTTGACTGAAGACTTTCTCAATTTCCTCAGTTCAATTTCTTCAGTCTGTTTGTCTTCATCTTGTGTTATCCTGTGATTACGCTTTCTGTACTCTGTGCTAGTCTTCATTTCATCATGATGACCATGCTTGTATTCTGTTATGCTTACTTCTGAGTACTTATTCCGCTGCTAATAGTTCTTCGCTAAGGAATTTCCTCACCGGCAAATTCCTCAGTGAAGAATTCATAAAAATCGCCTATTCACCCCCCTCTAGTCGATATAACACACTTTCAATTTTTATATTTATTATGAGTGTTTTTAGTCTCTGAAAAATTGTTTAAAAAAATTCCGAACTGGACCGGCCCAGCTCCCACCACCGCCAGCTCGGGACCAGGAGTCCGGTCCGGACTCGCGCTGCCGCTCCCTTCCAGAAGTCGGACACCCCCACGCCACCTATATAACGGGACCCCCTAGACTGTTCCCCTAACCCCGAACCGCAGCCGCCGCCGTCGCTTGTGCTGCCGCCCGCGCCGCCGTTGGCGCCCCATCTCGCCGCCGCCTGCTACAACTGTTGCCGCCGCCGCTGCCCACCCCCGCCTCACCGGAGCCGCCGCCCCGCCTCGCCCGAAGACCGCCGCGGCCGTCGAACCTCGTTGCCGCCGTTGACCGAACCGGCAGAATGGTATAAACCGATCCGCCGCCGGTTTCTTTTTTGGTTTTTAGTTTTAGATCGGTTTATGTATTTTAGATTTGTTAGTTAGCAAACGTTCACCAATTTAGATCTGTCAACGAATGTTTTCATTCGTTAGTCTCTGTTAGCGGGCGTTTGTATGAAAGATTTTACTTTTTCTGTTTATTTTCGGCCAGGGACCTATCCACGAATAGTTTTATCGCAGATTAGCCCCTAATCTTCAAACTAGCGTAACTTTTAGCTCGTTTGTCCAAATTAGACGAAACCAATGCCTAAATCTTCAAAGAAATCCCATCTATCCAGTAAACCAACTTGAACATGTTTTTTGACAATTTAAAATTTGAGTTTAGTTCAGATTAGTATTTGATCTTGATTTGTTAGTATCTTGAGTTTCGTAGCTCCGCTTGAGTTGATTCTTTTTGCAAGTCATAGCTAATCACATGTACCTACTGTTAACATCTAATCCACATAAATATAACATTGTTAGAATTTGTTTTCTGTTTAGATTAGTGTTTGCTTGTTTCAAGTTTTATTTGGATCTTTTCTTCGATTTTTTTGCATTGTTTGCTATTGCTTATGTATGCTATTGTTTGTCTATGCTAGATTTTCCGAAGTGCGAAGCTTGTTACTATGAATCTCTAGAGTTTTCCAATCGTCAGCAAGACAAGTTACACTTTGATCATACTCTCTTATACCCAGTTTTTACTATGCATTAGTTTTGCCCCTCAAATATTTGCATGAGTAGGATTGGGAACATGTGGATTTGGCTGTAGTACTTGAGGTAGGAACCTATTACCTTTGATCACCCCGGGAATATACATTATGCTCAATTATTGCTTAGCCATGCTCGTAGACGGGGATTAGATCGTGATGTACATGAAAGTTGTGAGAGTTAATAATTTTTAATAACTTTAAGGTGGCAACTTTAATACACATTTAGGTGGATTGGTTGGGGCACCTGGAGAAACCAGTGCTTGCCCATGGGAATCCTGGAGTACCCGTGTGATTTTCCCTCGGTTCGCCACCCAGACTCAAAGGGATCATATGATATTTCATGCCTAGAAACTTCCGTGTGCAGTCACAAGCCATTATGGGCTCTGGCATAGTTGAGTAAGTTGTGTGAGCTCTTGAAGAGGTGGACTAGCAGATATAGGGGAAACTAGGTGTACCGGTCTACTCAGAGTAGAGAGTTAATGCTTCAGAAAGACTATGTCTCGATCTTTCGATCATGGATGTGGTCGAGTCTCGTGGGGAAGAGTGTGCAACCTCTGCAGAGTGTATAAACTAATCATGGTTAGCCATGTCCCCAGTTATGGACATCTTGAGTATCTAGAAGTGGATATTATTGTTGATCTCATCACTCTTTAATTAATGAATTGGGTTTAATGATGATACTTGGTTAATGTTGGGATTTGAGTTGGAGTAACCTTCTCAAATAATGGTATAACTTTGTAGTAAATAAAATTTATTCCTTGGTTGTAGGAAAAAAATTAGCTTTCTGCAAAATATTTAAACTTAGAGCCTCCACCAGCCAAATATGCATGTAGATATAGTTTCTTGCATTCATTTGCTCTACAGTGTAACTCTGCCAGCATATTCCATGTGCTGACCTACACGGCTGCAACGTCTCATGTTGCAGACTTTACCGATGAAGAATAAGGTGCGAATAGGTCGTTGTCATGCACCCAGCTATGCTGTTGGAGTCGATGGACTCATTTATCTTCGAAGCTTCCGCAGTTATTTAGTTTAGATGGCCTTCAGCCATATTATTTGTGTAATAGATACTCTTTATGAGGACCTCGATGTAATAAGTGTGTGACTGAACTCTGTTATAATTCCTCGAGTAATGTGTGTGTCAGCATACCGATCCAGGGATGACACTTAAGCATAGAGACTTTGGTCCATTGGGATCATGGTCGCTACATTGGGGAAGGGGTCCGAAACTAACCCTATCTCTTGTTTCCCCACACATACAGACTCTAAAAATAGCCTATACTCAAGTATTTCGAAATTACATGGGCCTGGCCCAATAATAAGGTGACGCAACACCTAGAATAGCCTCTGGACGAAAGTTACGAAGTAGCATCTTGTATATTTCGTCCAAGGCTTCATGCACTCATTATGGTGGCTTCAATGTCCTAAAATAATCACTTGTAACTTCGTTCTTGTTCTCCTTGTGCATGCCATCATCTCCATGCTTGTGCTTTCTCCAATGTTTATCCTTCTCCAAGCTAGGCCCTTCATTTGTAAGCAAAACAAATGTATCCAATTTAGGCAGCATCATATTCTCATGAACATTAGAATCATTACCAAGAAACGGAAGTACCTTGTAATTTAATTGGCGTGCGCGAGCTCTAGTAATTGGTCCAGTATGTATATCCGCAGGGGCTGTGTGTGTAACAATGGTATTGATGTCCTCATCATCCCCCCCTTCTTGAAATGAAGTCGTCCTCGATGGAAGCTCATCTTCCTCTCCCAAATAAGGCTTCAAATCCGCAATGTTAAAAGTGGGACTAACCCCAAAATCTGCAGGCAGCTCAATTTTATATGCATTATCATTTATTTTCTCTAACACCTTAAAAGGACCATCAACACGTGGCATTAGCTTTGATTTGCAAATCAGGAAATCTATCCTTACGCAAATGTAACCAAACAAGATCTCTAGGTGCAAACACAACATGTTTTCTACCCTTATCTCCAACAAGTTTATATTTAGCATTCATACGCTCAATGTTTTCCTTAGTTAACTCATGCATTTTTAAAATCAATTCAGCATGTTGTTTAGCATCAAAATTAACCTTCTCCGAAGATGGAAGAGGCAACAAATCAATAGGTGCATGACGTAGGAAACCATACACAATTTCAAAAGGGCACATCTTAGTAGTAGAATGCAACGAGCGATTATAAGCAAATTCAATATGAGGCAAGCATTCTTCTCACATTTTCTTATTATTCTTCAAAACAGCCCTAAGCATAGTAGACAATGTTGTATTGACTACTTCAGTTTGTCCATTAGTTTGGGGGTGACAAGTAGTACTAAAAAGCAGTTTAGTCCCCAACTTAGCCCATAAACATCTCCAAAAGTGGCTAAGAAATTTAGTATCACGATCTGAAACAATAGTATTTGGCACACCATGCAAGCGAATAATTTCACGAAAGAACAAATCAGCAACATTAACAACATCATCACTTTTATGACATGGTATAAAGTGTGACATTTTCGAGAACCTATCCACAACAACAAATATGCTATCCCTCCCCTTCTCTGTTCGAGGTAAACTTAAAACAAAGTCCATAGATATATCCTCCCAAGGAACACTAGGTACAGGAAAAGGCATATATAACCATGAGGATTGAGTCGTGACTTAGCTTTTTGACATGTAGTGTAGCGAGCAACAAAACACTCAACATCTCGTCTCATCTTTGGCCAAAAGAAATGTGTAGCAAGTACATGAAGGAAATATGCCCTAGAGGCAATAATAAAGTTGTTATTTATTTCCTTATTTCATGATAAGTGTTTATTATTCATGCTAGAATTGTATTAACCGGAAACTTAGTACGTGTGTGAATACATAGACAAAACATAGTGTCCCTGGTATGCCTCTACTTGACTAGCTCGTTAATCAAAGATGGTTATGTTTCCTAACCATAGACATGTGTTGTCATTTGATGAACGGGATCACATCATTAGGAGAATTATGTGATGGACATGACCCATCCGTTAGCTTAGCATTATGATCGTTACAGTTTCATTGCTACTGCTCTCTTCATGACTTATACATGTTCCTCAGACTACGAGATTATGCAACTCCCGAATACCGGAGGAACACTTTGTGTGCTACCAAATGTCACAACGTAAATGGGTGATTATAAAGGTGCTTTACAGTGTCTTTGAAGGTGTTCGTTGGGTTGGCATAGATCGAGATTAGGATTTGTCACTTCGTGTTTCGGAGAGGTATCTCTGGGCCCTCTCGGTAATACTCATCACTATAAGCTTTGCAAGCATTGTGACTAATGAGTTAGTTGCGGGATGAAGTATTACGAAACGAGTAAAGAGACTTGCCGGTAATGAGATTGAACTAGGTATGATGATACCGACGATCGAATCTCGGGCAAGTAACATACGGATGACAAAGGGAACAACGTATGTTGTTATGCGGTTTGACCGATAAAGATCTTTGTAGAATATGTAGGAACCTGTTGGGGAACGTAGTAATTTCAAAAAAATTCCTACGCATGCGCAAGACCATGGTGATGCATAGCAATGAGCGGGGAGAGTGTGTCCATGTACCCTCGTAGACCGAAAGCGGAAGCGTTAGCATAACACGGTTGATGTAGTCGTGCGTCTTCACGATCCGACCGATCCAAGTACCGAACGTACGGCACCTCCGAGTTTAGCACACGTTCAGCTCGATGACGTCCCGCGAACTCCGATCCAGCAGAGCTTCACGGGAGAGTTCGTCAGCACGACGACGTGATGACAGTGATGATGGTGCTACCGACGCAGGGCTTCGCCTACTACGATATGACCGAGGTGGAATATGGTGGAGAGGGGCACCGTACACGGTTGGGAGAGATCAATAGATCAACTTGTGTGTCATGGGGTTCCCCTAGCCTCAGTATATAAAGGAGGAGAGGAGGGGGAGGGGCTGGCCCTCTCTATGGCGCGCCCTGGGGAGTCCTACTCTCACCGGGAGTAGGATTCCCCCCTTCCTTGTAGTAGGAGTAGGAGTCAAGGAAAGGGAAAAGAGAAGAGAAGGAAGGAGGGGGTGCAGCCCCTCCCCCTAGTCCAATTTGGACTAGGCCTTGGGGGGGGGGGCGTGGCCTACCTCTCTCTCTTTCCCTTAAAGCCCAATAAGGCCCATATACTCCCCGGCGAATTCCCGTAACTCTCCGGTACTCCGATAAATACTCGAATCACTCGGAACCTTTCTGATGTCCGAATATAGTCATCCAATATATCGATCTTTACGTCTCGACCATTTCGAGACTCCTCGTCATGTCCCCGATCTCATCCGGGACTCCGAACTACCTTCGGTACATCAAAACACATAACTCATAATATAAATCGTCACTGAATGTTAAGCGTGCGGACCCTACGGGTTCAAGAACTATGTAGACATGATCGAGACACGTCTTCGGACAATAACCAATAGCAGAACCTGGATTCTCATATTGGCTCCTACATATTCTATGAAGATCTTTATCAGTCAAACCGCATAACAACATACATTGTTCCCTTTGTCATCGGTATGTTAATTGCCCGAGATTCGATCGTCGGTATCTCAATACCTAGTTCAATCTCGTTACCGGCAAGTCTCTTTACTCATTATGTAATGCATCATATCTCAACTAACTCATTAGTCACATTGCTTGCAAGGCTTATAGTAATGTGCATTACCGAGAGGGCCCAGAGATACCTCTCCGACAATCAGAGTGACAAATCCTAATTTCGAAATACGCCAACTCAACAAGTACCTTTGGAGACACCTGTAGAGCACCTTTATAATCACCCAGTTAAGTTGTGACGTTTGGTAGCACACAAAGTGTTCCTCTGGTAAACTGGAGTTGCATAATCTCATAGTCATAGGAACATGTATAAGTCGTGAAGAAAGCAATAGCAACATAATAAACGATCAAGTGCTAAGCTAACGGAATGGGTCAAGTCAATCACATCATTCTCCTACTAATGTGATCCCGTTAGTCAAATGACAACTCATGTCTATGGCTAGAAAACTTAACCATCTTTGATTCAACAAGCTAGTCAAGTAGAGGCATACTAGTGACACTTTGTTTTGTTTATGTATTCACACATGTACTAAGTTTTCGGTTAATACAATTCTAGCATGAATAATAAACATTTATCATGAAATAAGGAAATAAATAATAACTTTATTATTGCCTCTAGGGCATATTTCCTTTAGAACCAATATGAGCATCCAGGTTCCGCTATTGGTTATTGACCGGAGATGAGTCTCGGTCATGTCTACATAGTTCTCGAACCCGTAGGGTCCGCACGCTTAACATTCGATGACGATTGGTATTATGAGTTTATGTGATTTCATGTACCGAAGGTTGTTCGGAGTCCCGGATGAGGTCATGGACATGACGAGGAGTCTCGAAATGGTCGAGATGTAAAGATCGATATATTGGAAGGCTATATTTGGACATCGGAAAGGTTCCAAGTGATTCGGGTATTTTTCAAAGTACCGGAGAGTTACGAGAATTCATCGGGGGAAGTAATGGGCCTTAATGGGCCATACGGGAAAGGAGAGAAGGGCCTCAAGGGGTGGCCGCGTGCCCCCCATGGGCTGGTCCGAATTGGACTAGGATGGGGCGGTGCCCCCCTCCTTCCTTCTCCCCTCTTCCTCCTTCCCTCCTCCTACTAGGAATGGGAAAGAGAAGGGGAATCCTACTTGGACTGGGGTGTCCTAGTAGGATTCCCCACACCTGGCGCCCCCCCTTGGGCCGTCCACCTCTTCCCTCCCCTCCTTTATATACGTGGCCAGGGGGCACCCCATAGACACACAAGTTGATCTTTTAGCCGTGTGCGGTGCCCCTCTCCACAGATTTCCACCTTGGTCATATCGTCGTAGTGCTTAGGCGAAGTCCTGCGCTCGTAACTTCATCATCACCGTCACCACGCCGTCATGCTGACGAAACTCTCCCTCGGCCTCAACTGGATCAAGAGTACGAGGGACGTCATCGAGCTGAACGTGTGCTGAACGTGGAGGTGCCGTACGTTCGGTGCTTGGATCGGTTGGATTGCAAAGACGTTCGACTACATCATCCGCGTTAACTAAACGCTTCCGCTTTCGATCTACAAGGGTACCTGGACACACTCTCCCCTCTCGTTGCTATGCATCACCTAGATAGATCTTGCGTGATCGTAGGAATTCTTTTTTGAAATTACCTCGTTCTGCAATAGTGGCATCCGAGCCAGGTCTTTATGTAGATGTTATATGGACGAGTAGAACACAAACAGTTGTGGGCGATAATAGTCATACTTCTTACCAGCATGTCATACTTTGATTCAACGGTATTGTTGGATGAAGCGGCTCAGACCGACATTACGCGTACGCTTACGTGAGACTGGTTCTACCGACATGCTTCGCACACAGGTGGCTAGTGGGTGTCTATTTCTCCAACTTTAGTTGAATCGAGTTTGACTACGCCCGGTCCTTGTTGAAGGTTAAAACAACACACTTGACGAAAAATCGTTGTGGTTTTGATGCGTAGGTAAGAACGGTTCTTGCTAGAAGCCCGTAGTATCCACGTAAAACTTGCAACAACAAAGTATAGGACGTCTAACTTGTTTTTGCAGGGCTTGATGTGATGTGATATGGTCAAGACGTGATGATATATAAATTGTTGTATGATATGATCATGTTTTGTAGAAGTTATCGGCAACTGGCAGGAGCCATATGGTTGTCGCTTTACTGTATGAAATGCAATCACCATGTAATTGGTTTACTTTATCACTAAGCGGTAGCGGTAGTCGTAGAAGCAATAGTTGGCGAGACGACAATGATGCTATGATGGAGATCAAGGTGTCGCGCCAATGATGATGGAGATCATGACGATGCTTCGGTGATGGAGATCATGAGCACAAGATGATGATGGCCATATCATGTCACATATTTTGATTGCATGTGATGTTTATCTTTTATGCATCTTATTTTTCTTAGTACGGTGGTCGCATTATAAGATGATCCCTTACTAAATTTCAAGGTATAAGTGTTCTCACTGAGTATGCACTATTGTTACAGTTCTTCGTGCTGAGACACCACATGATGATCGGGTGTGATAGGCTCTACGTTCACATACAACGGGTGCAAGCCAATTTTGCACACGCAGAATACTCGGGTTAAACTTGACGAGCCTAGCATATGCAAATATGACCTCGGAACATTGGAGACCGAAAGGTCGAGCGTGAATCATATAGTAGATATGATCAACATAGTGATGTTCACCATTGAAAACTACTTCATCTCACGTGATGATCGGACATGGTTTAGTTGATTTGGATCACATGATCATTTAGATGACTAGAGGGATGTCTATCTAAGTGGGAGTTCTTAAGTAATATGATTAATTGAACTTTAATTTATCATGAACTTAGTCCTGATAGTATTTTGCAAATTATGTTGTAGATCAATAGCTCGCGTTGTAGCTTCCCTTTATTTTCGATATGTTCCTACAGAAAAATAAGTTGAAAGATGATAGTAGCAATGATGCGGACTAGGTCCGTGATCTGAGGTTTATCCTCATTGCTGCACAAAATAATTATGTCCTTGATGCACCGCTAGGTGACAGACCTATTGCAGGAGCAGATGCAGACGTTATGAACGTTTGGCTAGCTCAATATGATGACTACTTAATAGTTTAGTGCACCATGCTTTACGACTTAGAATCGGGATTTCAAAGACGTTTTGAACATCATGGAATATATGAGATGTTCCAGGAGTTGAAGTTAATATTTCAAGGAGATGGTCGAGTTAAGAGATATGAAATCTCTAACAAATTCTATAGCTAAAAGATGGAGGAGAAATTCTCATCTAGTGAGCATGTACTCAGAATGTCTGGGTGCTACAATCACTTGAATCAAGTGGGAGTTAATCTTCCAGATAAGATAGTGATTGATAGAGTTCTCTAGTCACCATCACCAAGTTACTGGAATTTCATGATGAACTATAGTATGCAAGGGATGACTAAAACAATTCCCGAGCTCTTCGTGGTGCAGAAATCGGCAAAAGTAGAAATCAAGAAAGAACATCAAAGTGTTGATGATTGACAAGCCCACTAGTTTCAAGAAAAGGGCAAAGGAAAAGAAAGGCAACTTCAAATAGAATGGAAATAAAGTTGTCACTCCCGTGAAGAACCCAAAGCTAGACCTAAGCCTGAAACTGAGTGCTTCTACTGCAAAGGAAATGGTCACTGGAAGCGGAACTACCCCAAATACATGGTAGATAAGAAGGATGTCAAAGTGAACAAAGGTATATTTGATATACAGATTCTTGATGTGTACTTTACTAGTGTTCATAGTAACCCCTGGGTATTTGATACTTGTTCGGTTGCTAAGATTAGTAACTCGAAACAGGAGTTACAGAATGAATAGAGACTAGTTAAGGGTGAAGTGACGATGTGTGTTGGAAGTAGTTCTAAGATTGATATGATCATCATCGCACACCCCCTATACTTTCGGGACTAGTGTTGAACCTAAATAAATGGTATTTGGTGTTTGTGTTGAGCATGGATATGATTAGATCATGTTTATTGCAATATTCATTTAAGGCAGAGGATAATTGTTATTCTGATTACATGAATAAAACCTTCTATGGTCATACACCCAATGTTGATGGTTTATTTGAATCTTGATCGTAATGATACACATAATATTGATGCCAAAATATGCAAAGTTGATAATGATAGTGCAACTTATTTGTGGCACTGCCGTTTGGGTCATATCGGTGTAAAGCGCATGAAGAAACTCCATAAATATGGACTTTTGGAATCACTTGATTATGAATCATCTGATACTTATGAACCGTGCCTTATGGGCAAGATGACTAAAACTCCGTTCTATGAAACAATGGAACGAGCTACTGACTTGTTGGAAATAATACATACCGATATATGCGGTCCAATGAGTATTGAGGCTCGTGGAGGGTATCGTTATTTTCTTACCTTCACAGATGATTTGAGCAGATATGGTTATATCTACTTAATGAAACATAAGTCTGAAACATTTGAAAAGTTCAAAGAATTTCAGAGTGAAGTGGGAAATCATCGTAACAAGAAAATAGAGTTTCTACGATCTGATCGTGGAGGAGAATATTTGAGTTACGAGTTTGGCCTTCATTTAAAACAATGTAGAATAGTTTCACAGCTCACGCAACCTAGAACACCACAACGTAATGGTGTGTCCGAACATCATAACCGCACTTTATAGGATATGGTGCAATCTATGATGTCTCTGACCGATTTACCACTATTGTTTTGGGGTTATGCATTAGAGAAAACTGCATTCACTTTAAACAGGGCACTGTCAAAATCCATTGAGACGACGCCTTATGAACTTTGGTTTGGCAAGAAACCAAAGTTGTCGTTTCTTAAAGTTTGGGTCTGTGATGCTTATGTGAAAAAGCTTCAACCTGATAAGCTCGAACCCAAATCGGAGAAGTGTGTCTTCATAGGATACCCAAAGGAAACTGTTGGGTACACCTTCTATCACAGATCCGAAGGCAAAATCTTTGTTGCTAAGAATGGATCCTTTCTAGAGAAGGAGTTTCTCTCGAAAGAAGTGAGTGTGAGGAAAGTAGAACTTGATGAGGTAATTGTACCTTCTCCCTTATTGGAAAGTAGTTCATCACAGAAATCAGTTCCAGTGATTCCTGCAGGAAGTTAATGATGATGATCATGAAACTTCATATCAAGTTTCTACCGAACCTCTTAGTTCAACCTGTGTACGATTCGCACCAGAGTGGTACGGTAATCCTATTCTGTAAGTCATGTTACTAGACCATGATGAACCTACGAACTATAAGGAAGCGATTATGAGCCCAGATTCCACGAAATGGCTTGAGGCCATGAAATCTAAGATGGGATCCATGTATGAGAACGAAGTGTGGACTTTGGTGGACTTGCCCGATGATCGGCAATCCATATTAAATAAATAGATCTTCAAGAGGAAGACGGACACTGCAAAGCTCGACTTGTTGCAAAAAGGTTTTTGACAAGTTCAAGGTGTTGACTACAATGAGATTTTCTCAAATGTAGCGATGCTTAAATCCGTCTGAATCATGTTAGCAGTTGCCATATTTTATGAAATCTGGCAAATGGATGTCAAAACTGCATTCCTTAAATGGATATTTCTTAAAGAAAAGTTGTATATGATGCAACCAGAAGGTTTTGTCAATCCTAAAGGTACTAACGAGGTGTGCAAGCTCCAGCGATCCATCTACGGACCGGTGCAAGCATCTCGGAGTTGGAATATACGCTTTGATGAGTTGATCAAACCATATAGGTATATACAGACTTGCGGTGAAGCCTGTATTTACAAGAAAGTGAGTCGGAGCTCTGTAGCATTTCTAATATTATATGTGGATGACATATTGTTGATTGGAAATGATATAGAATTTATGGATAGCATAAAAAGGATACTTGAATAAGAGTTTTTCAAATAAAGACCTCGGTGAAGCTGCTTACATATTGGGCATCAAGATCTATATAGATAGATCAAGATGCTTGATAAAGTTTTTTCAATGAGTATATACCTTGACGAGTTTTTGAAAGAGTTCAAAATGGATCAGTCAAAGAAGGAGTTCTTGTCTATATTACAAGGTGTAAAGTTGATTAAGACTCAAAGCCCGACCACGGCAGAAGATAGAAAGATAATGAAAGTCATTCCCTGTGCCTCAGTCATAGGTTCTATAAAGTATGTCATCCTATGTACCAGATCAGTTATGTGCCTTGCTATGAGTTTGGCAAGGGGGTACGATAGTGATCCAGGAGTGGATCATTGTATAGCGGTCAAAATTATCCTTAGTGAGGACTAAGGAAATGCTTCTCGGTTATGGGGGTGATAAAGAGTTCATCGTAAAGAGTTACATCGATGCAAGCTTTTACACCAATCCAGATGACTCTAAGTCTCAATCTGGATACATATTGAAAGTGGGAGAAATTAGTTAGAGTAGCTCCATGCAGAGCATTGTAGACATAGAATATTTGCAAAATGCATACGACTCTGAATGTGTCAGACCCATTGACTAAACTTCTCTCACGAGCAAAACATGATCACACCTTAGTTCTCTTTGGGTGTTAATCACATAGCGATGTGAACTAGATTATTGACTCTAGTAAACCCTTTGGGTGTTGATCACATGGCAATGTGAACTATGGGTGTTAATCACATACAGATGTGAACTATAGGTGTGAAATCACATGGCGATGTGAACTAGATTATTGACTCTAGTGCAAGTGGGAGACTGAAGGAAATATGCCCTAGAGGCAATAATAAAGTTATTATTTATTTCCTTATTTCATGATAAATGTTTATTATTCATGCTAGAATTGTATTAACCGGAAATTTAGTACATGTATGAATACATAGACAAAACATAGTGTCCCTAGTATGCCTCTACTTGACTAGCTCGTTAATCAAAGATGGTTATGTTTCCTAACCATAGACATGTGTTGTCATTTGATGAACGGGATCACATCATTAGGAGAATGATGTGATGGACATGACCCATCTATTAGCTTAGCATTATGATCGTTACAGTTTCATTGCTACTGCTCTCTTCATGACTTATACATGTTCCTTAGACTATGAAATTATGCAACTCCCGAATACCGGAGGAACACTTTGTGTGCTACCAAATGTCACAATGTAAATGTGTGATTATAAAGGTGCTCTACAGGTGTCTCCGAAGGTGTTTGTTGGGTTGGCATAGATCGAGATTAGGACTTGTCCCTCCATGTTTTGAAGAGGTGTCTCTGGGCCCTCTCGGTAATACTCATCACTATAAGCCTTGCAAGCATTGTGACTAATGAGTTAATTGCGGGATGAAGTATTACGAAACAAGTAAAGAGACTTGCCGGTAACAAGATTGAACTAGGTATGATGATACCGACGATCAAATCTCGGGCAAGTAACATACCGATGACAAAGGGAACAACGTATGTTGTTATGCCGTTTGACCGATAAAGATCTTCGTAGAATATGTAGGAACCAACATGAGCATCCAGGTTCCGCTATTGGTTATTGACCGGAGATGAGTCTCGGTCATGTCTACATAGTTCTCGAACCCGTAGGGTCTGCACGCTTAACGTTCGATGACGATTGGTATTATGAGTTTACGTGATTTGATGTACCTAAGGTTGTTTGGAGTCCCGGATGAGATTACGGACATCACTAGGAGTCTCGAAATGGTCGAGACGTAAAGATCGATATATTGGAAGGCTAAATTCGGATAACGGAAAGGTTCTCAATGATTCGGGTATTTTCGGAGTACCGGAGAGTTACGGGAATTCGCCGGGGGAAGTAATGGGCCTTAATGGGCCATACGCGAAAGGAAAGAAGGGCCTGAAGGGGTGGTCGCGCGCCCCCCATGGGCTGGTCCGAATTGGACTAGGCGGGGGTGGCGCCCCCCTCCTTCCTTCTCCCCTCTTCCTCCTTCCCTCCTTCTCCTACTAGGAATAGGAAAGAGGAGGGGAATCCTACTTGGACCGGGGAGTCCTAGTAGGATTCCCCACACCTGGCGCGTCCCCCTTGGGCCGGCCACCTCTTCCCTCCCCTCCTTTATATACGTGGCCAGGGGGCACCCCATAGACACACAAGTTGATCTTTTAGCCGTGTGCGGTGCCCCCTTCCACAGATTTCCACCTCGGTCATATCCTCGTAGTGCTTAGGCGAAGCCCTGCGCCGGTAACTTCATCATCACCGTCACCACGCCGTCGTGCTGACGAAACTCTCCCTCGGCCTCAACTGGATCAAGAGTACGAGGGACGTCATCTAGCTGAACATGTGCTGAACGCGGAGGTGTCGTATGTTTGGTGCTTGGATCGGTTGGATCGCGAAGACGTTCGACTACATCAACAGCGTTAACTAAAGGCTTCTGCTTTCGGTCTACGAGGGTACGTGGACACACTCTCCGCTCTCGTTGCTATGCATCACCTAGATAGATCTTGCGTGATCGTAGGATTTTTTTTTAAATTACCTCGTTCCGCAATAGTACATCGTCCGTCTTCTTCACGCCAAAGTGTCCCATTAATCCTCCTCCATGTGCCTCCTGCAACAACAAAAGATGAACGGAGCTAGCCAGAATGCATATCTTGTTAGCACGAAACATAAATCCATCTTTAACGATGAAATTGTTCCATGTTCTTCCTTCTTTACAATTCTGCAATACATCTTTAAATTCAGCATCATGCACATATTGATCTTTGATAGTCTCCAAACCAAATATTTTAAAGTCAAGTTGTGAAACATTGTATAGCAACGAGACAATGCATCAACAATAACATTTTCTTTACCCTTCTTATGTTTAATGACATAAGGGAAAGACTCAATGAATTCAACCCAATTAGCATGTCTATGATTCAGTTTAGCTTGACTTCTAATATGTTTCAAAGATTTATGATCAGAATGTATAACAAATTCTTTGGGCCATAAATAATGTTGCCATGTTTCTGAAGTCTGAACAAGAGCATATAATTCTTTATCATAAGTAGAATAATTCAGACTAGGCCCACTCAAATTTTCAGAAAAGTATGCAACAGGTTTGCCATCTTGTAATAACACACCTCCTAATCCAATTCCACTAGCATCACATTCAAGCTCAAAAGTCTTATTAAAATCAGGAAGTTGGAGTAAAGGAGCATGTGTCAACTTATCTTTCAATATCGTGAAGGCTTCTTCCTGTGCGGTACCCCAAACAAAAGGCACATCCTTATTTGTAAGCTCATTGAGAGGTGCAGTAATGGTGCTGAAATCTCTCACAAAACGCCTAAAGAATCCAACGAGGCCAAGAAAACTCCTCAATTGTGTGACCATTTTGGGTTGTGGCCAACTCTCAATAGCCTCAATCTTGGCTATCAACTTCAATTCCATGTGGAGTAACAACATAGCCAAGAAAAGATACTCGGTCGGTGCAAAAGGTGCACTTCCCAAGGTTACCAAACAAACGTGCATCATGTAGAGCAATAAAAACAACACATAAATGTTCCTTCAAAGATCTGCTATAAATCAGTATATCATCAAAATAGACTACAACAAATCGTCCAATGAAAGCACGTAAAACTTCGTTCATTAATCTCATGAAAGTACTAGGTGCATTAGTTAACCCAAAAGGCATGACTAACCACTCATATAATCCAAACTTAGTTTTAAATGTTGTTTTCCATTCATCTCCCAATTTCATACGAATTTGATGGTATCCACTACGCAAATCAACTTTGGAAAATATTGTAGAGCCACTCAATTAATCAAGCATGTCCTCTAGCCTAGGAATAGGATGACGATAACGAATACTAATATTATTAATGCCTCTACAATCAACACACATACGCGATGTACCATCCTTTTTTGGCACTAGTATAATAGGAATAGCACAAGGACTAAGAGATTCGCGTACATAACCTTTGTCGAGCAGCTCCTGTACTTGACGCATAATCTCCTTCGTCTCCTATGGATTGGTGTGGTATGGCGCACGATGCTCAATCCCTCGAATGGGTGGTAATCCCGGCGGCACATCTTGTGGAAAGACGTCAGCAAACTCTTGCAAAATGTTAGTGACAGCAGGAGGCAAAGAGGAAGGTACATCCTCAAAAGAAAAGAATGCCTCTTTGCACATAAAAGCATAGCAAACAGATTTGCTGAAATCTAGATCATCAATATCAGATTTGGTGGCAAGTAAACATGCACTTTTCAATTTAATTTCAAAAGCAATACTAGATGGTTTATTATTAGGCTTCATTTGTTGCTCAAATTCTTTTGCCACAATCTGATTTTTACTCTTATTTTTCTCCTATTTTGCTTTATTAGCTCTATTAATATCATCTTTCAAAATGGAATCAGGAGTCATAGGAAGCAAAGTACTTTTTTTATCCTTATGAACAAGAGTATACTGATTATTTCTACCATGATGTACAGAATTTTTATCAAATTGCCATGGTCTATCAAGTAATAAGGAACATGCTTGCAGAGGTACCACATCACAATCACATAATCGGCATATGTAGAGATACTAAAATGCACACAAACAGTACGTGTTACCTTAACCTTGCCGCTGTTGTTGAACCATTGGATGTAGCAAGGATGTGGATGTGGTCTTGTGGTGAGAGACAGCTTCTCCACCATATCCATGCTAGCCAAGTTGTTGTAGCTCCCTCCATCTATGATGATGCGAACAGAATGTTCCTTCACAACTCCCTTTGCATGGAACAAATTATGCCTCTAATTTTGCTTAGCTTGTGTGACCTGCACACTCAAAACACCTTGAGCAACTAAACATTCATACCTGTCATGTATTGCGTCTCATGATCAGAATCATCTCCACTGTGTTCTTCACTTGTAATAAGAGCCAAAGTCTCCACATCATAGTCACTAGCGGACTCATACCCACCATCCTCAATAGCAATCATCACACACTTAGATGGGCATTCTCTTGCATAATGACCTCCACCCTTGCAATGATGACAAATAATATCATGTGTTTGCCCTATTGATGCCATGTATGAAGAAGAGCTATGTACGGAACCGGAAGGTGTACTCCTGGCAGATGGTGGTGATGGTGCTTGTTTTCTTGTATCTCGGTTGGAATTGGCGGCTAAAGTCAGTGGTGCTGCAGTAGGGCGTGTGGGAGTAGAGGATGCATGCGGTGTCCATGATGAGGGTCGACCTGCATAAAAGTTAGTTTGCGCCAATGTCTATCGATCTTGCACTTGACGTTCAGCTTTGCAAGCAAGATAGAATAAATGAGTGATATTATTATACTTCTTATACTCTAGAATGGTCTGAATCTCTTTATTTAATCCACCCATAAATCGTGCAAGCATAGCTTCATTATCCTCAACAATACCACATCTAATCATTCCAGTTTGCAATTCCTGATAATATTCTTCTACGGAGTTTTTTCCTTGTCTTAAACGCTGCAATTTTTGAAGTAATTCACGTTGATAATATGGTGGAACCCAATGAGTACGCATAGCAGTTTTCATAGCAGCCCAAGTAGTTGGAATATTATTCGGATATAATCTACGACGTTTAGACCACCACACACAAGCAAAACTAGTGAAACCACAAAGAGCAGCAGCAACACGTCTCTCCTCGGGGTATTACAAACATGTAAAATGTTGTTCAGTTTCTAACTCCCAGGTAAGATATATATCAGGAACATATCTACCCTCAAATGGTGAAATATTCAATTTCAGTTTAGGAAGGTGGTCATGATCTCGTACCTGAACTGGTAGTGCGGCCCTACCATTGCGATTATATGCCTGTGGACAACCTGGTGCTGGTGGTTGCACGTAGTTCTGATTTTGATCAACCTCATCCTCGTAATCACCCGCATAATCATCACCCTCCTCGGCACCACCAGCAGCAGGAGCAGGAGCCAAAGAAGCATCAACAACAGTAGCAGCAGCACCAGAATTTTGTCCTAGCTCAAGGGGTACGCGTTGTGCTCGTCCCACTTGATTCGGAAGGCATTGTTGTTGTTGTTGTTGTTGTTGTTGTTGTTGTTGTTGTTGTTGTTGTTGTTGTTGTTGTTGTTGTTGTTGTAGAGGTGCGACAGGTGCAGCCGGCGGTGGTTGTGGAAGACGCGCGAGCAATTCATTAAACTTGTTATCGAGCTTTGTTTCAAACGACTTCTCAATGCCATCTATCTTCTCCGTGGCCTCTTCAAATCTGTTTAGCACATCTTGCACCTGTCCACTCATCATTTGCTGAAACTTATCATGTAGCTGTTTGTTCGTCATGTTCTCCCAATCAGTCTCATTGGCTTGTGATCCTGCCATGGTTAGAAACAACAGAAACACACAAGAATATGATCGTACAGACTAATAGGAAGTAGTGGTGGTGGTGGTGGTGTGTCACAAATCCGTCAAGCGAATCTCAAAACTCTTACCATTCTTACTCAGCAGCAGGTGGTGATTGGCAACCGTTGTAGTCAAAACTCTCAAAGCTTAGATAGAGCGATTACCAGGGAGAGTCAAACACACGACGTCGATGTATGTGGAGCTGGGAAGGCTTATAATATGGTAGCAAAAAGGGTCAGCAATAATCAATTCAGAGATGCAAAGTTGAAGAAACGCTCAATGACGGCACTGTGCTGGTCCTAGGCTAGACCGTGCAAGAGACGTGAGCCTAGAACACTAACAAAATCACGGCACTGCACGGAAACATGGGGAAAGCACTCTGATTTTTTTTTGCTCCTCTTTTTTTTTGCCGAAAATCGCTACAATGGCGAGTGTCTCAAAACTCTTCCCAAGTCAAGATAATAGGATAGACACGAATTTTTTGCGAATTTTTTTTCGACTGCCCGGACCAAAATCTGGAAACGGCTCATAAAAAACTTTCTGTAATGGCACCTGCCTCAAAACGCTCGGAAACACCTAAAAATAGGATAGCCAATTTTTTTGACAAGTGCGTTTTTGGAAAATTTTGGGCCTAAATGGAGGGTGGTTTACAGACTTTTTTTTTGGAAACCAACCTCTTCTACGGATGACAAAAAATTGATGGAATCCGAAACCTACTCAGAACAAGAAAACACGAATCTAGAAACAGATGGATCGCGAAAGCAAACCTAATATGAGATGGACTCGGAATGATGGTGGTATATGGATACAGAGCGGTGGTGGTATATGGACTCGGAGCGGTGGCGGTATGTGGACGCGAATCGGTGGTGATATATGGATACGGATCGATGGTGGTATATGGATACTGGTCGGTGGTCGTATATGGATTCAGAGTGGTGGCGGATAAGCGATGGTGGTAGATGGCAGGGGCAAAGATGATGGTGCGGCGGCGGAGTGACTACTATGACCAGAACTCAAAACTCTAAAAGACTAGGCGCTAAGACCAACAATTGACACGACGATGCAACCGCAAATTCAACAAAGCAAAATACTGAAAAGACTATGCAATGGCTCAGACTGGTTTGGATATGATGAACTAACCCTAATTTTTTCTGGCTTTTTCATGGACTGTAGGTATGATAACAAACTCGATCTAAACTATGAAAAACTGTAAAATCTCACCGAGCAACCTCGAAATCTGATACCACTTGATAGAGGCAAAGGTGTCCCGTCTTTCGATGAGATGGTGATTATCGTTTCGGAGGAGTGGACTTTGACGATCCGACTACGTACATGCGAGGACGTCGTGCCTTAGCAATCGCTAAACCAACTCTGAGAGGTTATTGACCATGCTGGAGCAAACGAAGAACAAACAAGAAACTAAGATTGCAATCTGGATACTGCGAATATAAGATGAAAACTTTATTGATCAAGGTGGGGATCCGTGATGTCTTTGTCTGGTCATTGAACACAAACGAAGTACGTGAAATTGCAGCTATGGCGAACTTTAATATAAACAAAACCCAAAGTCTAAACGACGCCCTAAGGGTTGTATATATGGAGGAAGAGGGGGGAATTTCGTGGCCCTTGGGGTAGGGGTCCGAAACCAACCATATCTCTTATTTCCCCACATATACGGACTCTTAAAATAGCCTATACTCAAGTATTTCAAAATTATATGGGTCTGGCCTAATAATAAGGTGACGCAGCACCTAGAATAGCCTCTAGACGAAAGTTATGAAGTAGCATCTTGTATATTTCGTCCAAGGCTTCATGCACTCATTATGGTAGCTTCAACGTCCTAAAATCATCACTTGTAACTCCGTTCTTGTTCCCCTTGCGCATGCCATCATCTTCATGCTTGTTCTTGCTCCAATGTTCATCCTTCTCCAAGCTAGACCCTTCATTTGTAAGCAAAACAAATGTATCCAATTTAGGCAGCATCATATTCTCATGATCATTAGAATCATTACCAAGAAACGAAAGTACCTGATAATTTAATTGGCATTCACAAGCTCTAGTAATTGGTCCAGTATGTATAACAGCAGGGGCTGTGGGTGTAACAATGGTATTGATGTCCTCACCACAGGGTGCATGCGTGAACAAATCGGCTCGATGCATTTTCTCTTCCTTGCCGCTGAGACTCACTCAGCCAGTTGTTCCATATTGCTCGTTCCCACTTTTCTATTATATCTTTCTATACACCAATATCTGGCGAACATTTCCTGGGAGCGTCTTCCCAACAAACGCTCAAATTGTCATGCAATTTGAACTGAAGTTGCCATGGCAACTTTACATGCACCCCTGACCCCGCAAAAGAAAAAGAAAAAGGCAACTTTACATGCAGTTTTAACCAGGACTTGCCATGATCGAAAGAGAAAACTGCCATGCAATGCATAAAAATGCTAGCGATTTTGTTGTTGTTGCCATCCGCGTGATCTGGATCCAATAGCTGTGTGTGTGTTCCCTGAGACCTCCCCAAGGGAAAGTTCCTCATTAACATTTCCCATCTTTCTTCTCATTTCCCGTACTCCATCATAGAAGATCGCATTCCCAAAGAAGAAGGTGTTGGTCAACATACCGGAGCTTATTATCATTCAGCCGATAGGCACAGATGCACACATGAATGAATGCCCGGAAGATTTACATTCAGAATGGCAGCCTCCGGCCCTTGTACATATGCTTTAGCTAGCATTTGATACCGTAACTACCTAAAACTATACTGTGTACATGTATATTAGTATATCTGAAATTTAACCCAACTCTTTACCCTGCCTCCTTCCTTCTCCTTTTGGATACAGCAGCCTTGCTTTACTTTTTTTTTGTTAATAATATATAAATGGCACTAACTACCCTCCCCTAACAGGCTGTTCTTCTTTATACTATGTACAGTTCCAGATCAGGAAGAGAGAGAGGTCAGTTTCCTTTGCTTCTGTGCAAAAAATTCCTTCTCCTTTACCGGTGCCTAACGCTATGCAGATCAGAAGAATCAATGCTTCTTCCCATCAGAAGTACTCCTTGTGGAAATGGAAGCGCGTCGACGTCTTGTGGCTCATCTCGTGCGACAGGTTCTTCAGTTCTTTGGCCAGCGTCGGCGTGCCGCAGTAGAATACTCCTGCACGAATCAGAATGATCCTTGGTGAGCAAGTGAATGTGTGGAGTCGATCCATGGACGTCACTTGATTTTAGGAATGTTGTTGCTGATATCAACTTTTTTTTTAGAACCTTCCTGATATCAACTTATGCTAATGGATAGCCTGTCTGAGCGAGAGATCATACCAACTGTTGAATTCTGCTGCTTAGCGGCGATTTTGGTGAAGACTTCCCTCCAGTTTGGCCTGGCAAAGTGTGTCCTCACCTGTCAAGTGCACAGCAGATGTTTCAGTTTGCAGGCAGGCAGACATGAAAACACAAGTTAATCATCAAATAGTTTGTGTGTGGGTTTTTCCTTTCCATTTATTTATATAGTCGTGCCTATATGGTGAATATTGTGATCCATTAACTGAAAGAATGCAAGTTTACCCTGGTGCCCGAGACGATGTCGACACCATGCTTAGCATGGTTTAGAGCTTGGACCATGGACAACAGAGTTGTTCGTGCATCACGCTCCTCGTACACGCTCGTAAGATAATTGTGCAACTCTATGACACCCTGGTTAAGATTGCATGACGAGTAGTTCATCATCAGTAAAGTAAAAAACACTGCTGGGCAATCTGTAAAAGGAAGGCATGCACTCCTACCTTCTTGTCCATTTCAGCAACCTCATTCATCACTCCTTTGAACCACTCAAATGACATGGGCTCGCGAGTAACCCAGTAAAAATGTGCGCGGCTTGTTCTATATGCTCTCTTCCTGTTGCTGCTAGCTGTTGAGACACTGAAGCTGTTGGCACTGTCCTCGGACCTACTAGTTTGAGTAGTCTCCATTGCCAAGTCCTAATAGTTACAGAAAATCATGTAAGCTATCTCAGGGAACTGTCAAAATGCAAACAAAATAGGTTGAAGCAAATACCATCAGCTCATCAGCTAGCTTAATATTGTTAAGTAGGTCCTTTAGAATGCTTATGAAAGGTGTTGCTCCAATTCCGAGGCCAACTAGAAGCAGAACATCGTAGTTTCTGAAATCCTGTGCAGGCGCGCCATATGGACCATCAACGAGCAATTTTGGTGCGGGAGTGGGTCTAGGTTCTGCCGCGCCTAACTCGCTGAATGAAGTTCTTCTGTTCATGTGCGGCGAGAAGTAGTTCTCGACAAATATGCGCTTGAGCTCTTGCGTCCAGTCTCCGTTTGTGCGAATGTGAACAGCGAGGTAGTCATCTCCAGGAGCTGAGGTGATGGAGAAAGGATGCCTGAAGAAGAAAAACAGAGCAGAAGCAAGGTGAATTGCTGTGCTAAATCTAGGCCAAGCAGAGAAACAAAAGAAGGATATACACACCATTCAAATGGAGAGATCATCGGGCACTGAAGAAAGATATATTGTCCACTCCTATATCGAAATCCGTAGGGCTTTGACATTTGTATTGTCAGTACACTTCCAGGTAGAAGCAATACCTGAGTGAATCAAGTTTCTATAAGAACATGCATGAATATTGTGTGTACATCATGTCCTATATAAATTTTAGAATAACATTTAAAACCCTAAAACCATATAGTAAAAAATTATTTGAAACTCATTAATCAGATAATCTTATTAATGCCAGTAGTAATGATTAAACCTTGATTCAGAGACAAAAAAAAAGAAATTTGATACTACATCAGGCAGAGGAGCCCTCAGTGAAGAATAAACTAATGAACAATCAACCCGAAATTGTGGAACTTTTATATAAGGAGGCTGATAGAAAGGGACAGCCAATTTGAAAAGGACAGAAATGCTCAAGTAGAGGCTATATTCCACTGCAGATGATTTTGTTTTAGTAGTGGCAATATCATTTGTATCCCACAAGACCAACACAACATTGACCATTTTTAGAAATTGTTTCCAGATGTTGATGGATCTGTTTTAGTCTTATCACACACCAACCAATCCATTAATACTAGTGGTGTGTGTGTGAAGGCACTTGGTGCCTGAAGACAAGGTTCATCTGTGCAAAAATTTAGCAGTAGCACACAATTATCATATTAGTGGTGCATCTTCTTTTGATCATTTTTTTTATCGGCGGAAGATAGTGCTGGATACTCGCAGCATCTAAGAAATCCGCCCACTTATAATCATCAGGAATATAATTCTGCTACCTACTACTTACCTTGAGGATTTTGACAGGGTGAGCATTCGACCGCAAGGCTCGCAGCATCCTTTCGCCGACATAGAGCAGCAGAGGGACAGAAATGTACATCCATGTCTGAAAAATACCAAGAGATCAATCAATCACACCATGTCAGCGGGCTGCTACGATTATCATCAATGCAAACACCGAATGCTCCAAACAAGAGCCAGCCGTTGCAATGATTGAGCGTAGTGCAGAAGTCATGGCGGATTACAAACACCGCTGTTTCCACATGACACTGTTTCTGAGTAGAAATTCGCACATGGTAATGCTCCAAACGAGACTTCGTAGACAATATGTTAGAAGAAAAAATCAAGCCACTCGAGTTGGCAGCTGTCAGATTCCTTGGTGCTTCTAGAACGGCGCGACAGGGCGAGTTTAAAAACCCGAGCCATTTTATCCCCCGGGGTGGATATAATATTGGTAGAGTTCAGCTTAGCAAACATGTTAAGTGGGCTTGTACTGTTGCGAGTACAGCCACCAAGAACGTGCTGAACATGGGATTCCTCTCTGACATCCGAACCTTCCTAGTAGTGTGCAAATGGCGCTTACCTGCCTGCAGTAAAATGCAGTAAAATCCTACCCCCATTCTGCGTCTCAAGCCGGTTAGCTTGCCACTGACTCTCTGTCTAGCAGAGTAAAATTCAGAGAAGCACATTGTGAAAAGCATTTGGAGATCGCAAAGTGCATCAGAGAACGCAGCGGGCAGCAGCGCATGGCTCCCACTACAGAAATGCCCAGCGGAAAGGGAAAACAAGAAAGGAAAAGCGGTGAAACCCCAAAGCGCACACTCCCTCCCATGGATGATGGATTGCACGGGAAGTTTCACTGTCACGCGATTCGAGGCCTCTCTCTCTCCGTCTACCTCTTTTGCCTTTCACTAGCTGCTAGACAGCCTCTTTAATCGGATCCGATCCCTAGAGAGATGCCACCCCCACCCCACCCCACCCCACCCCATGACCATCCGTCCCCTGCCCTGCCTTTACAACTCAGCCCCTTGGCCCCGGTAGCACGGCAATAATTTTGAAACGCTGCCGCAACCGCACAGCATGTGAGTACGTACAATGTGCCATTCTCGCCTTCATTCACATTGCTCTCAAGTCTCGAGTGGGGGTCACTGGTCACGTAGAACAAAGCAAAGCCACCAGGGAAAAAGTACTCCCTCCTTCCATCTATATAGGGCCTAATGCGTTTTTTAAGACGGCCTTTGACTATTAACAAGATTAATAGTACATGACATGCATAATGTGAAAATTATATCATTGAAATCTCCTTTCACATACGAATTTGACGACATGCTTTGTGTAAGTTGCATGTCATATATTGTTGCTCTAACATTTGGTCAAAGTTAGCCTCGGAAAACGCATTAGGCCCTATATAGATGGAAGGAGGGAGTACTTAATCTTATCCTAGCCATAATTCAGAGTTGGGTGAGATGGTAATGGGCACCGAGCAAGCCAAAATTAGTGGCGTCCGTTATGGGGGAAAGGTCCGAGGCAGCATCCACATGTCCATGGACGGGAATGAGGAGTTCGTGGCAAATGTGAGGAGGAAAGCGGCACCGGCCGGCCGGTCGGTGCCGTTCGTCGCGTCGTCGCGGCCGGGGCAGTAGGTGGGCGGGAATATACTACTCCCTCTGTTCGGAATTACTTGTCTCGGAAATGGATGTATCTAGAACTAAAATACGTCTAGATACATCCATTTCTACGACAAGTAATTCCGAACGGAGGGAGTATCTCGCGGGCCATGTGATCTGGGGTCAAAGCTAATGGCGCCTTTGACAATGTGGCGCCCCAGATATGGAGGAAAGGAAGAAAATAAGGAAAAGCAACAGTGTCATACTACTACTACTACTAGTACTACTTGTCAGTGCTTGGAGCCAAGGCCAAGGCAGAGTTCATCATCGTAAGCTTAAAGGCTAAGGCAGAGTTGATCATCCATCGATCACTTGCAGATTTGGGGTACGGCCTGGCCTGCCTGCTGACGGTGGATCATTATGTGAGGCGGTGGTAATTGAGATGGTTGTGAGGAGTTTGTGACCGCCTCTCGCTCGCTCGTGCAGGGTGGGGCAGTAAAGTCGTTGGGCTTTAGGATGATGCCCAGTTGTCCATTTATTGGTGATGGATCCGCCCATGTTATTCGGTGATGAATGAATGGATTTCGGATGGGAGATTTATTTTGCGGAGTGCTACCACTCCACTCCACTCCACTCCAGTACTGGCAACAGTGCTTCCTGCTGTAAAGCAACTTACGGCTATTCATGGCATTAATAGATAGATCTAATCTATACTCCTACTCTATCTTGATGATTAGTGTTAGCGATGGTCACCTATTTCAGCGCCCAGTACAAAACGAAACGCCCTGCCTGCCTGCTGTAAAGCGATCATGGCTAGATCCACCAGCAAACATAGGACCATGATCAACGAACCTCTTATCTTATCTGCGTTTCCTAACCATGTTAATCATAGTGGTACACATGCGTGCAAATAGTGCCAGTACTACCATCCCTATATCACACCAAGTAGTAGTATATTATTGGTCAGCTAAGTTTCTATGATGAGAGAGACGGTGCTCCGGCGAGTCGGCGACGTCAACATTGGGGAGCTGGCAACACGAGCTAGCACTAGCAGTGCAAGCGGAGTAGGAGACGGGCGCAGACCGGAATGGCTCGGCAGTCAGCAGCACAGTTGGATCCATTCGTCATGGATCGAGAACCTCAGACTGCTACCGACACACATCAGTGGGCCGTGGCATCGCGCGTCAGCTACCACACGCCTAGTACGTGTGATATTCGTCTGCCTACCTCGCACCAAGTCGTCGAACGCGGCCCACATTTATGATCCTAACCGGACAGATTGACCACCATGCCGCTCCCATCGGGGTACATACACTACAGTCTACAGGGCGGTGCACGGAATAGCTGGGCTGTCATGCACGGCTGGGCTCCGGTTTGACCCCGGTGGCCACCGACATCAATACTTAAATCGTCTAGCACCAGTAGTACCCCCACATGCAGGCAGCCACCATGTTCAGACTAACGAGTAGTAACACTTATCTCGTTACGCCTTCTATTTACTGTTGGAATCACATCACATGGACGGACTTTTTCGAGGAAGAGGCACGATCCTCTCAACATTCTTATTTCTTTTCTTGGCGCACGGTTCCTGTCACGAGTAACGGCAAGTCGGCAAGGGTTGCTCCGGGTCTGATGGGCGCGTGTGAGGGCGCGCGGGCGGGGCAGCGCGTGAGCGAGATGGACCGCGAGAGGAGAGAGCGTGACATGATCGATCGATCCGTTTTCTAGAAGATGGCAACACGTTTCCTCATCATCAGAAATATAAAGTGAAGATGGCAACGTAAAGCACCACTAGGCCGAAGAGAACAGAACCAAACCGCTCGACAACGGCGTTCGCGAATAAAGCGACCGAGCGCGCGCGCACGGGCGGGCAGAGAGCTTTGCGACGGCGCGGACCAGAGCACCGTCGGCCTCGCGAAAGCTACGTATACTTGAATGAATGAAAAAAACATGGGTGGGTACGTACCGTTTTCTCGTACCAGCGGCGGACGAGGAAGAGGAAGTAGCCGTGGGCGAGGAGGAGCAGGTAGACGATGCCGAGGAGGTGGTGGGAGTACCAGAAGGCGTTGAAGCCGGCGAGGCGGTTGAGGGGCGCCGGCAGCCGCGACGCCGACGCCTCCTTCTCGCCCTTGCGGAACGGGTGCGTGGCCAGGGTGAAGGAGACGGTCATGAGCACCACCATGGCGATGCCCGTCACGCCCTCCACGCCGGAGATGAGCCGCCCGTACGTCGGCTTGGACGCGCCGAACGCGCCCGCCACCAGCCGGTACTCCTCCGGCCCCGACGCGATCACCCGCGGGAAGTCGCACGCCAGATGGTTCCCCGCGTGCAGCGTGATCCCCACCACGATCGCCGTCGCGATCATCTGAAACGGAGTAAGCACACAAAGATTTCTTTTGTTACGACCTGCGCTGCGTTTGGTGCACGTTGCTCGCCACATTCGGTCAGCTCCACTCCGGCGTGCCAATGACTTGTCAGTCCCTTGGACTTTTACGGGCACGACACGACTGACTTTTCTGTTTGGGGTAAGGGCGGAGGGATCGGCTGTGCATTTTTGGATTTGGACTGAGACCAAGTACGCAGCACGTCAAGACCGTCCACTGACTGCTGTCCATGCTCTCCAGTAGGATTACATGGCTCCATGCTGCCATGGCAGCACTGGGTGGAGTGATAGGAGGACTCGAGCGACCACATGGGTGGCACACATGATCCAGGAGCGCCGGCGTTCCACGTTACGCGCCAATCATTGCGCGCCACGCTCCCCCCGGCTAAACGACGCACCACCGCGCCGCGTCGCCGACGGCGACGGCCAAACCACCCGGCTTGTCAGAGTCGCGGTGACGGTAGCCACCACCAGTCTACCTCGGTTACTAATAACGACTCGAAAGAAGGGATCGGACGGCGAGGAAAGAATCGTGCGCGTACGTACGTACCTTGTGGAAGGTGATGTTGTCGTCGAAGGGGACGAAGAAGCGGGCCCAGGAGGAGCGGAGCCACGTGAGCGTGTTGCGGCAGACGGGGAGGAGGACGAGCGCCATGTTGAGCTTGAGCGTCTCGGCGGCGCCCTTGGCCGTCGGCAGGCAGTACCCCATCACCTGGAACGCCGCCGTCCGCCGGTACTGCACGAACTTCCACACGAACAGCGCCGCCATGGCCGCGAACCACAGCGCCAGCACCCACGCGCGCCGCCAGTTCTCCTCCGCCGCCACGCGCACGTGCGACGCCGCCTTGGCCACGCCGCGGCCCCACCCGCGCCGCCGCTCCCTCATCCCTTCCCCCCACGTCTGCGGGCCGCTGCCGTCGTCGTCGTCCCCCTTGGTGGCGGGCGGCACGGCCCCGCTGGCGCCGACGCCGAGGTTCTGGCTCCACTGCGCGCCGCTCGCCGTGCTCAGCGGCCGGCTGTAGTTCATGTACGTGTCGCGCTGGAGCAGCAGCGTCTCCAGCTGCCACAGCTGGCGAGCGGCCGAGACAAAAGTCATCACACGTGTCATCGTCCCGAGACCAAAGCTGGTGTACACGTAACGCGTACAATTAAGTCCAGGTACACGTATGGTACGCACCTCAATGTAGCCGAGGTTCTCCGGGTCGAGCTCCTCCATGATGAGCGACGCGTACTCCTCCGCCTGCTCCTTGAGCTTCGCCAGCTTGTTCGCCGACGCGCTCAGGACGATCAGCTGCTCCGAGAAGACGACCAAAGTTTACTCAGTGAGCATTTTTTACTACTACGTGGGACTTGATGAGTGAAGCAGAAGCAGAAGCAGCAGCGGAGCACGTGAAAGTAACAGCAAAGCCGTGACAGTTACTGCAGCAGTAATTAACTAACTACTCCTAAGTAGTAACAGCGAGCGTGACTGTAATTGGAGCTGGGCGCCCAGGAGAAGCTTCTAAACGCTAGTAATGGAGAAATGAACAGAGCAAAAGGGTTGAGGAAAGCGTTTAAACAAGTCATCACCTCCTGTACTTCCTCCCTCGTGATCCTCCCGTCCACGTTGGTGTCCACCCTGAATTGAATTTTGGGGCAAAACAAGAAGAATGAGCATCGAGAATCTGGGACGCGAGAGCTTGCATCGGAAGCCGGGAATGGCCCGACTAAAGCGGTTGCTTGGGATCCGGTGAAGGGAAATGTATGGGTGGGGAATTCGGTTCCGGTGGTGCTTACATGTCGAAGAAGATCTGGAGCCGCGCGTCGAAGCTCTGATCGGAGATCTGGAGCCAGAAGTCGTAGAGCTCCTCCTTGGTGATCCGCTCCAGGTTCTGCCGCCGCCGCCGCGCCAGCGCGTCGAAGATGCCCTCCGCGAACTCCTTCGAGTCCACCATTCCTGATGATCGACGGGCACGGCCAAGAACATCATCGCCATTAATAATCATACAATGGGATTGGGGGTACAGAGTGCAGTTGTTGCCAAGAAAGAAGCAGAGTACAGTGTGGGATGGTGTACCGATGCATTCGCCGAAGTTGTCGCGGGAGAGGAGGCCGTCGTGGGCGAGGGCGTTGAAGCGCTCCTCCACGCGGCGCCACAGCTCGGCGGCCTCCAGGGAGCCGGTGGTGCGGCTGATGAAGCGGAGGCCCTTGAGCGCGCGCTTGGCGCCGGCGCGCGACCGGTTGACCCGCGCCTGGATGCGGCGGCGCTCGCGGGCCGCCATGGCCGCCTCCCGCTGCAGCTCGGCGGGCGTGGGCACGCGCGGCGAGGGCGAGGGCGCGGGGGACGGCGACCGCAGCCACGCGAACTTCTTCCGTATTCGCGAGGACGTGGAGGAGCAGCGGCTGAGGGCGCCGCCAGCTCCTCCTCCCGGCGCCTCCGGCGTGTGCGGCATCGCGGCGGCGCTGTAGAGCGCGGCCCTGGTGGGCGTGACGCTGCGCACCACCATGGACTCCTCGTCGAGCTCCAGCATGACCTCCACCAGGTCCCCCTGGTCGGCGAGGAATGCCGGGAGCATGCCCCCGCCCCCGCTCCCCCCGGCGAAGAACTCGTCCCCATAGGCGGTGGTGAAGGACTCGTTGTCGGAGGTGTCGGTGTTGGTGGTCTGGTCGTCCGCGAGGCACTCCGCGATGCGCCGGTGGCCCGTCCGCCGCGCGTTGCTCCCGCGCGACGGCGTCCACATGGCCGCTCCCCGCGCCCCGCCCCGCGCCCGCCCGCGAGACGTGCAAGAGGAAGAAGGAGGCGAAGCAGAATAAAAATAACCCGGGGCTCTCGGTGGGGGCTGCAATGGTAGTTGCGGTGCGTCCGCCTGTATTATGATACGCAAGCTCAGCTCCCCTCCCCGCCGCGCACCGTGGGCTGGCTCGGCTTGTCGTACGCTCGCGCGCCCGCCGCGGGCCGGTGATCACCTGGCGCGGTGACCACCTCTTTCTCCTTCTATTCCTCTGCAGTACGCATGCACGCGGGCGCGCGCGCGCGGTTTTGCTCGGCTTCGCGGTGCGGTGCGGTGCTCGGCTTTGCTGCTGCCTCGGGCCAACGCTTTATCTTTATACGAAAGGGCGACGCATTTATCTTTCCTTCTGCCCGTTGTTGCGCCGCTCGTCTCCGAGGCCCAGAAACGAGCTGCGGGTGCCACGGGTTTGGCCTGGGGCGAGCGCTGCTGTGCTCGGTGCGGCGGCAACCTGCCTACGCGCGGGCGGTCGGTGTGGGGTGGGGCGGAGTAGAGTGTAGACTGTGGAACGTGGACCGGGCCACTTCGGTCCCGGAATCTCAGATGCTTCCAAATGGGTAAAAATGAAGTGGACTGGAAGGAGGGAGCACCCGACGGCCGCGCCTGGTGACCGTCGACTGTCGCCGTGTGGGTTAAACGGGGGAAGATAGGGGGACCGTTGATTCGGAGGGAGACTGTTGTTGCAACTTTGAATAGTTCACCTAAAAAAACTTTGAACAGTTTGAGTTTTCTTTTTGGCGACGCTACGCGTCCGACGGAAATTTAAAAAGGATCCGCCGTCTTGCTGACCATACATTAATGACCGGCCGATCTACCAACGTAACGTAAGCAGCCACCCCTTGTAACAAGAGTGGTGTTTCTGCGACAATCTGCTTGTTGCAATTACTCGAGCCTGCATTTTTTTTTATTTTCTACAACAAATATCCTTTTAGAAGATCCACCGCCTCGTGAGCCGTTCGATTGTGTGACACGAGCCGTTCAATTCTCTTGTCAAATTTCCCGCAACCATGCTCTTGTTGCAAGATCTGCTCTGCTCTGATTTCCTACAACAAGATCTTTGTTGCGAAACATCATCTTCTATAATTTCCTGCAACAAGACACATATTGCAAACCCTCTTCTTCTTTAATTTTCTACAACAAGGTCTTTGCAAAAAATGCAATAACATCTTCCGCTGCGTCAAATTTTCTGCAACAACATCTTCTGCCGCATCTATTTTTCTGCAACAAGATATTGTTACAAAATTTACAACAGCATCTTCCGTCGCGTCTAATTTTCTGCAGCAAGACCTTTGTTGCAAAAATTGCAACAAATCTGTTGTTGCGTATGAGCTCGAGGAGGCGAGAGCCATGGACGTAGGTGCTCCTCAGGACGACGGCGACATCAAACGACGAGCGGCGATAGAAGCAGCTCCAGAGGCGGCGCGGTGCGGTCCGGCGGCTTCCATCGCAGGCGTAGCCGGCAGGCAACACCGTGGTGGCCGGCTTCTAGCATCTACGCACCAGCCTTGGGTTCCCGCACCCGTCATCGGCCATGGAGCGCTTCTCGTCATGGACAAGGTCAATACTTCACTGGAGAGACACATGGCATGGAGGCATGTTGTGCCTACAGAGCTAGATGTAGAGGATGAATGAGGGGGGGGGGGGGTTAAGGGAACGGGTGGCTCTCGGCGAAGATAAGAAATAAAAAAGATACACGGTTATGGCCACTGTCGTGGTACTAAGACTGACAGTAGAATAGTGGGTAGGTATGGAGAGGCAAGATCCTAGCTATGGAGTAGTTGTATACGCAAGGGATTTACGAGTTCAGGCTCTTCTCGGAGGAAGTAACAACCCTACGTCTCGGAGCCCGGAGGCGGTCGACTGGATTATATGCGTATGAGTTACAGGGGTGCGAACCCTTCTGCCAGTGGAGGGGGGTGGCTTATATAGAGGATGCCAAGACCCCAGCCAGCCCACGTAGCGGAGGGTTTAAAGTACATTAAGGCCGGGTGTTACTGGTAATGCCTTACATAAAGTGTCATCATGACTATAAAGACTACTTAATTATAGACCGTTTGGATACAGAGTGGCTCTTGAATTCCTGGTGGTCGAGTGAGTCTTCATGGTCGAGTGTCTTCAAGTCCGTCGAGTGGAATCCCTCTAGGTCGACTGGAAGACGATTTCTTCTAAAGATGTCCTTGGGGAGGGTACCTTGGACAGGTCCATGACCCTACCCTAGGTACATGACTTCATCATTAGCCCCCGAATGGATCGAGGTTTGAGTGAGGAAGGAGTTGATAATCTTTCCGACCTGTTTTCTGGTTCTGTGAATGTGTCTTACTCTGGATCAATGACTTTTTAGTGATGGCGTCAACTTCTCTTTCAGTCGCCTTGATCCATTCTTCATATCTGTCGAGTGAATTTTATGAACTTGGAGATTTCCGAGCGACAGATCGCAGGAGATCTTCCGCCTGACAAGTTGCTCTGCTGTTAGCGGATTTAGTGGGATCCGAATTTCGGGAAGCGGGGAAGGCCGTGGTACTCGGATGGGATAAGGCAGAGACGCCTCGATTTCCGCGCTGCCTTTTTCGCCATGTATCGCTCGCGCGTCTGTTTCGGGATTTGACAGGATTGCCCGGGCCTACCAGTCAGCCACTCGGAAGCGACTCCATATAAGGCACCGGGCAGAGGTTTTTGAACAGTGCTCCCTCATTTTCCCCTCCCCCGTCTTCAGATTCATCTGCTGCGTTTGCCATCTGTTCCGCGCCGCTGCTCCGTACCAGCCTCGTCGGCAACAATGGTGAAGGAGAAGACGATGACTTTGGAGCGGGCGAAGAAGGCGATGACGAAGGCGAAGGGGAGAGCGACCAGTCGGGCTGGATCCTCGTCGCGGTCTAGCCTGCCGCAAGGTTGGATCTAGGGGGATTGGATCCGCTCGACCATCACCCAGAAGGATCTCGACGACCTGGCCAACGAAGGGTTGATCGAGCACGAAGCAGCTAGGCTTCCGGGGACGGAGTGGCAGCCTCAGCCTCAGGAGGGTGAGTGTGTCCTCTTAGCCACCCACGTCGATCGCGGGTTTTCTCTGCCGCCGCATCTTTTATTTCGGGGGTTTCTGAACTTCTTTGGGGCACAACTCCACCACTTCACACCCAATTCCATTGCCTATCTCGCCGCTTTCGTGTCTTTGTCCGAAAACTTCTTGGGTTGTCGGCCGCACTGGGGCCTTTTCAAACACATATTCACTTGTCGCTCTCAGACGGTGAAAAGGGCTAATCCGAATGACGAGAGAACCCAAGTAATCCAGATGTGTGGGGGTCTTGGGGTCCAGATGAGGAGTAAGAGTGCTTTCCCAGCCATGACCCTTCCCGAGTTAGTTAGAGGGTGGCAGTCGACCTGGTTCTATTGCCAAGACCAGTCGACACCAGGGTAGTCGACTGGGCTCCCTCCCTTCTCCATGAGTTGAGTGAACAAGCCGTCTTCTCTGAAAGTAGTTCCGGAGGAGAAGGCTCAGGTTAAAATGTTGATGGAACGTGTAGTCCAGCTCATTCGCGATGGGGTCACTGGCATGGATCTTCTGGAGGTTTTGCTTTGACGGTGCATTCAACCGCTCCAATACCGAGGTCACCCGATGTGGTTGTACTTTGGTACCGAAGACACCACTCGGGTCCACCCAGAGGAGGTCGACGACGCCACACTGGAGAGGTGGATGACTGCCATCAGAGGGAACAAAGATAATCCTCGTGGGGCGAGGAGGATCCCGCCACTCGACCAGTCTTATGAAGCAGACAAGGTATGACCACTTATCTCCGACTGTAATCATGTTTCGTCCATTCTGTTTTGTTGCAGATCAGTCGATTGACTTTTGTCTTGTCTGTTGTCTTTCAGGCTACCACTAAGTTGTATTCGATGCCCAACGGGGCGCAAGCACAGACCGAGGAGGAGGAAGGAAGTGGAGGTGAAAGTCAAGAGGAGTGGGAATCGGATGGCGATGAGGGTGATGAAGATGCTGGCTCCGATGAAGAAGAGGAGGAGGAAGAGGAGGAGGAAGCCGCACCTCCCTGTTCTGAAAGAAGATCCAAGCTTGTCCATGACCCTGCAGTTGAGCGCGGCAAGGGGGCCACGCCTGTTGTACAGTCGACCAAGCGTCCTCGGACGACCTCTCCGGCGCCGACTGAGAAAGCGTCGAAGCAATCTCGAGTGGCGTCGTCAAAGCCGACGAAGGCCTTGCCGAAGATGAAGATGGTGATTCCCACTATTTCTGGGTAATGGCGTAACTTGTGTCTTCTTGTTTCTCCTGGATTTATTCTTGGTCAATTCGTTAGCTGACCGGCTGATTTCTGAAACTGTAGTGCTGCTACTTTTGATACCTCGACCAGACCTGAAGATCAAGAGATGGAGGATGTTGTTACTTCCAACCCTGGTATGACCTTTGAAGTTTCGTTTTCAGTCGGTAGGATCTTCATTTTTAACTTTGACTCTTTTCTGCAGCTCCATCTAATATCATCATTGATCTGCCTGACGATGATGATGAGGAACCACTAAGGCAGAGGAGGAATAGGAGAGCGTCTGCTGGCAAGATAGCTCAGGTCGCATCAGCACCTGAGACGTTGGTTGCGGAGGGGGACAACGTCACTCGGCCTACCGTATCCTTTGCGGTGCCGCTGATGAGTGCTCGCCCTTTGTCGTCGAGTGCTGATCAGCCTTCACTTTTCTCTACCCACCACGTCCCAGAAGACCAAGCAAGCGCTGCTAAAGAAGCCATACGCCAGGCGGGGGTCATGATGGAGCAAGTGAAGGTGATCCGAGACGCCAGTCAAGCAGCTTATGACGCCAGTTCAGCCCTTCAGAGCAATGTTCAGGTTAGTCGATCACCACCTGTTCTGTTAGGATATGATACCTGAACACTTTTCTTTCTGAAAATCTTAGTATATGTTGTACACCGACTGGGTGTGTCGATTGATATTATGGATTGGTGGGGGCACACTGAGTGCACCCACTGGGTGTAGTCCCCAAGGCTATGGTCGACTGTTGGCAGTTGACCATAGTCTTTATGTCTTTGAGCTTTTTCTCATTACTTTCTTTACTTGATCTGGTCGAATGAAATCATAAACCGGTGGGGGCACGCTGAGTGCACCCACTGGGTGTAGTCCCCGAGACTGTGGTCGACTGCTGGCAGTCAACTACGGTCTGAAGAACACTTTTTTTTGGTCGACTGATCGACTCTAGCTGATAGAACTAGTGGGGGCACGCTGAGTGCACCCACTGGATGTAGTCCCCGAGACCACAGTTGAATGTTTAGATTCGGCTGTTGTCGGTGTCAAAATCGGCGGATCTCGGGTAGGGGGTCCCGAACTGTGCGTCTAGGCGGATGGTAACAGGAGACAAGGGACACGATGTTTTTACCCAGGTTCGGGCCCTCTAGATGGAGGTAAAACCCTACTCCTACTTGATTGATATTGATGATATGGGTAGTACAAGAGTGGATCTACCACGAGATCAAGGAGGCTAAACCCTAGAAGCTAGCCTATGGTATGATTGTTGTTCGTCCTATGGACTAAAATCCTTCGGTTTATATAGACACCGGAGAGGGCTAGGGTTACATAGAGTCGGTTACAATGGTAGGAGATCTACATATCCGTATCGCCAAGCTTGCCTTCCATGCCAAGGAAAGTCCCATCCGGACACGGGACGAAGTCTTCAATCTTGTATCTTCATAGTCTTGGAGTCCAGCCGATGATGATAGTTCGGCTATCCGGACACCCCCTAGTCTAGGACTCCCTCAGTAGCCCCTGAACCAGGCTTCAATGACGACGAGTCCGACGCGCATATTGTCTTCGGCATTGCAAGGCGGGTTCCTCCTCCAAATTCTTCATAGAAGATTGTGAACACCAGGATAGTGTCCGGCTCTGCAAAATAAATTCCACATACCACCGTAGAGAGAATAATATTTACACAACTTCAATCTGCCGACGTATTTCGTAGCATGACATCGCGCCACGGCCAAGCCTCTACTCGAATTTTTTTATTGTTCCACCTCAGCGCGTTTAGCGAAGCGGTTTCCCTGGCACGTCTTATCAAAGCAGAGATCGTGTCCCCTTATTCCGGGATTCTCATTAATACGGACGTGGGTAACCCAACCGTGCCCGTTGCCACGCCCCCTCCATCAGAGGCGAGTTCCAAACGGTCACGGGGACGGCTCTTGGTATTCTACCCCTTTATAATGAGACCAAGGCCTGTTTCTTTTCTTCAATCCTTGTTCAAATCCGCCCCTCGCCCCGAGTTCCAACACCCAAGGTTCCAGATTCGAGCGCTTCGGACCTTCGACAATGTCCGGCTCCGACCTACAGGGCCGGTGGATGCCTTCTTCCATCACGGAAGAGGACGTGCTAAAGCTGAGAGACGCCAGGTATCTAACCTGCGAGATTTCGCATAGGCTGCCCGCCCAAGGGCAAGTCATTCCCACCCCCAAGCCTGGTGAGAGCGTGGTGTTCATGTCTCACTTCTGTTGGGGTTTAGGCTTCCCGACGGACCCTTTCCTGAGGGGGCTCATGTTCTATTATGGGCTGGAGTTCCATGACTTGGCTCCGGAGTCCATCCTCCACATCTCATCTTTCATTGTTGTCTGCGAAGCCTTCCTCCGCACTACCCCTCATTTCGGTTTGTGGCTCAAGACCTTCAATGTGGAGCCGAAGATGATCGAGGGGCGACAGGCAGAGTGCAGAGGGGCTGTCATAAGCAAGAGGGCCGATGCTCCATGGCCCGAGGGCTCTTTTCAAGAGGAGCTTGGTTTGTGGCAACAGGAGTGGTTCTACATCACCGCTCCCAGGGGCACCAGGCAAGTGGCGCCACCTGTCTTCCGCGCGGGCCCTCCATAGCGGCTGGCGTCGTGGGTCAACGAAGGGCTTGACTTGGGGCCGTCCAAGGACGTACCAATACTGCAGGGCCAGATTCGAGACCTCCAAGAGAGGGAGATCACTCTGGTCGTAGTCACGCAGGTCATGATGATCCGGCGCCTTCTGCCCTGCAAATGTTGCCCTCTCCGGCTGTGGGAATTCAATCCGGAGGGACCGCGAGCTCTCCGCCACTTCATGGGTGCGACGCCCGTGGAGATGTATAAACTGTTCTTCGGATCACAAGAGATGTGTCCGGACTTGACCGAGGATGTCGGCCTAAGCTGCAATCGCCCGGATACTCAAGTAAGTAGCTCCCTTGCCCGGACGTGCTATCCATATATTCATCATAATTCTCGCTCTTTTAAAAAGTTGTCCCCTGAACAGGAGTGGATAGCAGAAGCAAAGCTAATAAGGTGTTCGGCCCCCCTCCCTGAGACCACGCCGGATCCCGTGTTAGCCAGGATGCTGGAGGCTGTGCCTTTAGAAGAGGGCGAAGGGGGAAACAGGGAAACTACTGCCTCTGCTAAAAAGGCTCTCAAGAAAGGGGGGATCGAGAATCCCTCCCTCCAGGGGGAGAAGAGGACCGCTTCCAAAGATCTGGAGGTCAAGGCCTCAAAGCGGGGGAAGAAATCTTCACCAGAGGGTCCTGCGCAAGGGGAAACCCAGGCCGCACTATTTCCCCAAGGGAATCAGCCCTCCAGCGAGCCGTAAGTAGAAAAGAGGAGTTTCATAATAAGGGACATCCTTGTTTTTATTTCTGAGGATAACCGAAGTTCTTACCTTGTAGTTCGGATCTCAGCCCTTCTCACCAGAGCTCATCTTCGGGGGATCCTCGTCCGGAGATGATGGAGAGCGAGACGCCTCCATCTGCCGCACCGTCAGGCGGGGCGGACGACCCTGAGGTGTCGTCGCGGAGGCTCTCCCCGAGTCCGGCAGGGCCGGAGAGTTCGGCACCAACTGGTGTACGGCCGGAGGAGCTGAAGGATCTGCTCGAGAGGGCGTTTATCCCAGAAGATCACCGTACATTAATGGGTACGGTGATTGAAAGGATTTCATCCGCTGAGAGCGGGTTGCATGAGGCCGTCAGAAGTTTATTGATGGGGTTTGAGGTACGTAAAAATGACCATACTTTTGACAGTTTTGTGCTTAGAATGCGCCCTGTATAGATAGTAGCCCCTGAGACTCGGTATGTTGGCGAGAACGACAGCATGCCGAGGATCATAATCTTAGTTATAAGGTATCGATCGTCCCGTACAGGTGGCGGGGCGTTCGGTGGCCGGCCGGACTGATGTAGTTGCCGAACTGAAGCGACAACTTGATGTTGCGGATGCGGACATCGCGCTGGTCAATAAATGGCTTGACGAGTCACAAGGTAGGTGGCTTCTCCGCGGTCACCTGGTAAGGGAGCTGATGCCCACGCCTGACAATATGTATGCTTGATGCAGATGGCGCCACTGCTATGGAGGAGCTTCAGGCGGAGCTTGCCCGAGTCAAGGAGCAAACCAGAAAGAGTGATGCGGCTGCCTCGAAGGCGGCCGAAGAACTAAAAGCCGAAAAGTCTACTCAGTGCCAAAGCAGGGAGGAGATGGCCAAAATGGCCGTGAAGCTAAAGGATGCTACCGACTGTTATGAGCTTCTTGAAAGAGAACGCCGAGCGGAGCAAGAGGACCTGAAGAAGGCCACTGCCGAAGCCAAAGATGCCCGCTCCGCGATGAGGGCTATAAAGGAGGAGCTGCGTCAGGTCGGGGATATTGCGGTCGGAAAGCCCTTTCTGCTGCATAGGAAGTTTACGGACCCGAAGTATGCTCAGTTGGGTCAGTTGTGGGGTGCGGAGGATACTTATCTGAATTTGCGGCGAGTGCGGCGGACGTGGTCGTGCACTTCCGAAGCCAAAAGGATCACGAGATGGAAGAGCTTTTTTGGTCTCAATTCCATAGTCCGGAGCGTCCACTTCCGTTAACTGATCGATTGGCTGAGTGGGCTGAGCTGAACAGGTTGTCCGGACTTGCCATGAAGGATGTCGTGGCTCATCTGTGGCCGGACAGGCCCAAGCCGGAGAGTTATTTTTGCTTGGTGCAACAGTTCCTTGATGCGGTTCCGCATATCAAGGCGATGAAGCGGTCGACATGCATAGAGGGTGCACGGATGGCCCTCGCCCGTGTCAAAACATGTTGGGCAGAGATGGATGCCACCGATGTTGCATCCCGGGGTTCGGACAGAAGCCAATTACCCGCCGAGCACTATTTTGAGGAAGTCCTGTGGGGCGCTCGCTTAATAGAGTCGCAGTGCTCGAAAAACATTATGTTCAAATGACATGTATGATTTGTAAAACTATATTTATAATATAAGGGCTTTTTATACTTGTGCGTTCAAGTATTGAAATATCTCCTGTGCGGTCGTTAATGTATATGTATATATAACCTGAAAGATGGCAGTCTTCGGCTTCAGCCCCCACGCACATGGTGCGGGGGTGTTTGCAAAAAGGTGCATTTTCACACTTAATCCAACGTCATGGTCCTGTGAAGGAGGTGATAGCGTAGCAAACTAGGCAACCGGACTATAATGCTTTATCACTTTCACTTAGCCATAGGATTTCGATGGTGGGGCTACTATATAGCCCCTAGGGGCACCGCGCTCTCCGAACTCGGGGCGCGTGTGTGCCTGACCGGGAAATGGTCCTTCGTCAAAGCAGAGGAATTCTAAACATTCTGGTGGTCGATCGAGTGGTTGACCACTCTCTCGCTATATCATGACAGTCAGTTTTCGGCTTTCTCTACTGAGGTGCTCACCCGGCCGAACCGGGGCACAATCGCAGTAGTTCTCCTGGTGCCGCGTTAGACGATAGAGCGGAACGTAAGGCAGCAAAACACAGGAGCCGGGCAAACCCAACATTTGACCAAAGACATGATTCGGAGCTGATGCATATAAGGCCTAACTCGAGACGCCGAACACTCCCTAAGGTATTCGGTCTTTACGATGACGGGCAGAACAATGCCCTAAGCCCCTAGTGTCCAGGTATGCGCAAAAACTTCTGACGCGGCTGATGCCAAAACGCCAGCCTCCTCCACGGTTATGGTAAGAGACCGGGGGATGTGTATCAACAAGGGACAGTAAAAAAGGTTTATGCAGTGTCTTAATCTGAAAAGAATCCTTGTAACGGGTCCCTGCTGCACGTCTGCGCCTGTGTCTCCGTTGTGCTATATCCTGGACGGGTGTAGCACGTTGTTCATCTGTAAAGAGAGAAGAACTTAGTTTGGAAAAAGAGCGTGCGAAAAATGTATTTAAAACGGAGCATGATTTAAAAAATGAATAAAATTGAGCTTTATTGGCTCTCATTGTTCATGCTCTCAGCCCCTTGTAAAGGGGTATGTGGCTAGTAAGCCCCTTGTTTATTTATACCGAACTCGTCTAACCGTGTCCGGGGTCTGAATGACCTGTTTTAGGAGCTTTGATCATCAAAGTCAGATTAGTGTGTAGCTTTCAAGGCAGTCTCACGTTCTTCCGCGGTCGAGGAACACTCGAAGTTACCTTTTAATGATATGATACCGCGTGGACCGGGCATTTTGAGTGTAAGAGACGCGTAATGCGGTATTGCGTTAAAGCGGGCGAAAGCTTCGCGTCCCAATAGTGCTTGATGGCTACTTTTAAATGGGGCGATATGGAAGATTAGCTTTTCGCGATGGAAGTTGTCGGATGAACCGAACACAACTTCTAGTAATAAGGAGCCCGTACAATTGGCATAAGGGCCTGGCGTTACTCCTTTAAAGGAAGTGTTGCTATGGCGAATTTTGATAGGGTCTATCCCCATTCTGCGGATTGAGTCCTGTTATAGCAGGTTTATATCGCTGCCACCATCCATTAGGACTTGTGTAAACTGTAGCCCGTTGATTATAGGATCCAATATCAAAGCAGTCCATCCTACGTTTTGAATACCTCTGGAGTAATCCTGATGGTCAAAAGTAATTGGTTGTGACATCCAGTTTCGGGGCTCCGCTGGGGTGGACCGTGCGGCGTGTACTTTAGTAGGTGCCGCCCTATTTTTCCTTGTTATCATTTGAAGTGAATTCACTATTTTGACTTCTTGTGGGAAAGTCTTTTGTTTCCCGACGCTCTGCTTGTGGGGTTCGTCGTCGTCCTCACTTGGTGCGTCGAGCCCCTTGTGTTCGGCGTTAAGTCGGCCGGACTGCTTGAAGACCCAACAATCTCTGTGGGTATGGTTTGCAGGCTTCCCGGTGGTACTGTGGATTTGACATATCTTGTCCAAGATTTTGTTTAGATTGGATAGCTCGTCACTGTTGTCCTTAAGAGGCAGTGTTTTGTTGTTCGGCCGAGAGCTTTTGAACCCGGCGTTAACTGCCGTGCTCTTTGGGCTATTTTCCTTATTCCGACGCTGGTCTTTTCTGCGCCGTGGTTTCCCATTTCCATCTCTGACCTTGGATGTACTCGGGTCGCTGGTGCTGCATCTTGCCAGCCAGCTATCTTCTCCCGTGCAAAAGCGGGTCATGAGGCTTGTTAATGCGGCCATTGTCCTTGGCTTTTCCTGGCTGAGGTGTCTGGCGAGCCATTCGTCTCGGACGTTATGTTTGAAGGCTGCTAAGGCTTCGGCATCCGGACAGTCGACTATTTGGTTCTTTTTGGTAAGGAACCTGTTCCAGAATTTGCGGGCTGACTCTCCGGGCTGTTGAGTTATGTGACTTAAATCGTCTGCATCCGGAGGGCGGACATAAGTCCCCTGAAAATTTGCCCGAAATGCGTCCTCGAGCTCTTCCCAACTTCTAATGGTATTTTCTGGGAGGCTTTTGAGCCAGTGCCGGGCTGGCCCTTTGAGCTTGAGGGGTAGGTATTTTATGGCGTGGAGATTGTCTCCTCTAGCCATATGTATGTGTAGGATGTAATCCTCAATCCAGACTCCGGGGTCTGTTGTTCCGTCGTATGACTCTATGTTTACGGGCTTGAATCCCGCTGGAAATTCATGATCCAGTACCTCATCGGTGAAACATAGGGGGTGTGCGGCGCCCCTGTATTTAGATGTGCCATTATTTTTGAACACTCGTCGTGTTGTTTTGCTCCCAGGAGCCTTCCTTCTTGGCCCGTAGATGGACCTGACCGGGCTATCCTTCTTGTGAAGATCCTTATGTGGATCGTGTGCCGGCTTGTGTGCGGTGCCGCTTGCCGCTCTTTGTTTGCCATGTGGTCGTCTATCCGACCGGGCAGCCCCTTTGTTTTTTGATTGTGGGGGCTCCATGGCCTCTTCATTGAATTCGGGCAATAGTGTGCGCTTCGGGTAGCTCTTTGTTTGGCGGCTATCGCCGTACTTGTCCTCGGTCTTGAGTACCTTGCTCCATCTCATTCTGAGTATGTCTTTCGCTATTTTGAGCTTCCGCTTCTGCTTCTTCAGACTTCGTGCAATGGTGACGAGCCTTTTGTGAAGATTTTTCTGTTCTAACGATGTGTTCGACGTGAGATCATCCAGACTGTTGTTTTCGCTGGGGATGGACTGTTTATCCAATTCCTCTTGTTCGGATGGTTGCTTGGTGGCATGTTCGTCGTCCACTGGTTCGTCCTGCTCTATGGCTAGGTCGATATGGGTGCTGTTGTTATCGAGGCAGGACTTCGGGCGATGCTTGCGTCGCTGTTTTGGCTGTTTTTCGGGGGAATTATGCCTCGTAGCGTCCCGTTGTTCCTCGTTATTGCTTCCTATTGGTGTATCCACCATGTATACATCGTGAGTTGAGGTGGTTTTCCAGTGCCCCGTAGGCGCTGATTCTTGGTCGTCTCTGGCATCGTCGTCCATACCATCGATGTCTTCGGAGTCGAAGTCTAGCATGCCGGTTAGGTCGTCGATAGTGGCTACAAAGTGGGTGGTGGGTGGGCTTTGAATTTCTTCGTCGTCCGCGTCCCAACCGTCCTGACCATGGTCCGGCCAGGGATCTCCTAATAATAAGAGATACTTTAGTGAGTTAAGGATGTCGCCAAAAGGTGAGTGCTGAAAGATGACCGTAGCGGTGAACTCCATGATCGGCGCCCAATCAGATTCGATTGGTAGAGGCGCGGGAGGTTCGGAGTCCGGTGAGGAGTCCGGCACCTTGGAGTCACGAGCTTCACAAGGGACAGGGTCGGTATTCGGCTCTATCGCCGTAGAGGTAGCAGCCCCTGAGGCGGTGTCTAAGCACCCATCCTCGATATGCGCAGTCGGCTCCGACTTAAGGGTCAGAGCAGACTCTTGTGCGGCCTCCAGGGCACTGTCCGGTGGCAGAGCTAGGTCATGCCCATCGTGACAGTGCGGCGCGCTCGGCTGTGGCTCGAATTCGTCGAAGATCAAGTCTCCGCGGATGTCGGTTGTGAAGTTCAAACTTCCAAATCTGACCTGACGGCCAAGGGCGTAGCTTTCGATCTGCTCCAGATGGCCGAGCAAATTGGCCCGTAGTGCAAAGTCGCCAAATACAAAGATCTGTCCGGGGAGAAAAGTCTCACCCTGGACCGCGTTGTTGTTGATGATCGAAGGAGCCATCGGGCCTATGAGCGACGACACGGAGGAACTCTCAATGAAAGCACCAATGTCGGTGTCAAAACCGGCGGATCTCGGGTAGGGGGTCCCGAACTCTGCGTCTAGGCGGATGGTAACAGGAGACAAGGGACACGATGTTTTTACCCAGGTTCGGGCCCTCTCGATGGAGGTAAAACCCTACTCCTGCTTGATTGATATTAATGATATGGGTAGTACAAGAGTGGATCTACCACGAGATCAAGGAGGCTAAACCCTGGAAGCTAGCCTATGGTATGATTGTTGTTCGTCCTATGGACTAAAACCCTCCGGTTTATATAGACACCGGAGAGGGCCAGGGCTACACAGAGTCGGTTACAATGGTAGGAGATCTACATATCCGTATCGCCAAGATTGCCTTCCACGCCAAGGAAAGTCCCATCCGGGCATGGGACGAAGTCTTCAATCTTGTATCTTCATAGTCTTGGAGTCCGGCCGATGATGATAGTTCGGCTATCCGGACACCCCCCTAGTCCAGGACTCCCTCAGCTGTTGTCTTAGAAATACTATGATTTTTCTTTCTTAGTCACTCGGAAGTGACCTATCTTTGACGTTTGTTGATTGGTTCTTCGCAGAAATCTTGCGAGCTTGCAGCTCGTTATACTGAGTTGGAGAACAAGCATATCCAGCTCGAACTTGATCTGAAGCTTGTCCATGAGAACTTCACGAAGGCGAAGGAGGAGGAAAAAGGTATGTTTGGTGAGAATCTTGACGACTACCTTTGTTCCTTGTCCATTCCCGAGTCTGATCTTACCGTGATTTTACAGATAAGCTGAGGGATTCTCTGAAGAAGAAGGATCTGGACCTCGCTGAAGCGCAGAAAGCAGCCTCAGAGAAGAACAAGCTCGCAGAAGGAAAGCTGGCTTCGATCAGCAAGCTTGAAGAGGAGAACACCAATCTGAAAGCTGCTCTTGATGCGGCCAACAAGGAGGTCAGTCGGCTGAAGAATGACAAGATTGCTTTGAGTGACAAGGCCAGCGAATTGGTGGGAAAGAAGAATGATCTGGAGGCTTATCTGGGAGGACTCGCCAAGAAGCTGTTCCTCATGCTCGAAGGTAACTCTTTGTACCCGGCAAGCCTTTTAATTATGGTTTTGTCATCAAACTGATGTCTTAACTTTTGGGGTTGTATCTTCAGAATTCTGTCAGAACTTTGGGGAGGAGACTGGTCGACTGGAGACGAGCCTGGATTCCATCAACTCTCCTATGAAGGATGAAGCCGCCATGAACGTGCTCCGACTCGAGTCTCGCGTTGCTGCTGTTGTCGACTATCTTGCAAGGCTGAAGGTTGCAACGTCACGCATCGACACAACACTCTGGCCAGGAGAAACACTTCAGAATGACCTTGAGTCTCTGATGACTCGACTGAATGAAGTTCCAAGTCGAGTGCAAGAATGGAAGAAGTCTTCTGCCAGATGCGGTGCCGACGTTGCTCTATCTTTGGTCCGTGTTCACTACAAAGATGCGCGAGAGGACAAGCTGGCAGCTCTCAAGGTGGCCAATACCAAGAAGCATGACTTCCGATCCTTTATGGAGACCTTCATCACTGCTACCACTCAGATCGCAGATGGAATCGACCTGGACGAGTTCGTTGCGCCTTCAAGCCCTCCACAGGAGGGGTAAAAAACTTCTATGCTTGACACTTTAAATTTGCCTCGGTATGCCGAGTGATTTTTGTAACCGATAAACTTTAACAAGCTTAGTGCCTGGGCACTTCCGGTTCCATGAGACACTATCTGAACTTGGGTTCGCCGTTGAATATGTTTGCATTCGCCTTCGAACGATCATTGTCCTTCGCTCGGAATATATATTAGTGTTCGTGATGCACTTTTGCATGTAGGGACGAAGCACAAATTGCAATCGACTTGTACCTCGCCACACTTAGGCGAGCACTGGACTGCAGCTAAGCCCCCGAACGGGAGGTTTGCTCTCCACTTGGTAGGATTTTCAAAAACTTAGGCGAGCATTGGGCTGCAGCTAAGCCCCCGAGTGGGAGGTCTGCTCTCCACTCGGTAGGATTTTCATCACTTAGGCGAGTACTGGACTGCAGCTAAGCCCCCGAGTGTGAGGTCTGCTCTCCACTCGGTAGGATTTTCATCACTTGGGCGAGTACTGGACTGCAGCTAAGCCCCCGAGTGGGAGGTCTGCTCTCCACTCGGTAGGATTTTCAAAAACTTAGGCGAGCACTGGGCTGCAGCTAAGCCCCCGAGTGGGAGGTCTGCTTTCCACTCGGTAGGATTTTCAAAAATTTAGGCGAGCACTGGGCTGCAGCTAAGCCCCCGAGTGGGAGGTCTGCTCTCCACTCGGTAGGATTTCAGTGGCGTAGCTCGGAAGGAGAGGGTAGCAGTCGACCTGCACCTCGTCCTCCTTGCGGAGCGGACGTTGCATTTGTGGCGTAGCTCGGAAGGAGAGGGTAGCAGTCGATCTGCACCTCGTCCTCCTTGCGGAGAGCACGTTGTATTTGTACTTAGGTGAGCGCTATGCTGCAGCTAAGCCCCCGAGTGGGAGGTCTGCTCTCCACTCGGCAGGATTCTGTTTAAACTTAGGCGAGTACTTGGACTGCAGCTAAGCCTCCGAGTGGAAGACTGGCTTACCACTCGGTAGGATTTTGTTTTAAACTTAGGCGAGTACTTGGACTGTAGCTAAGCTCCCGAGTGGGAGGCTGGCTCACCACTCGGTAGGATTTTGTTTAAACTTAGGTGAGTACTTGGACTGCAGCTAAGCCCCCGAGTGGGAGGCTGGCTCACCACTCGGTAGGATTTGTTTAAACTTAGGCGAGTACTTGGACTGCAGCTAAGCCCCCGAGTGGAAGGCTGGCTCACCACTCGGTAGGATTTTGTTTAAACTTAAGCGAAACGGATTCGCAGCTAAGCTCCCGAGTGGGAGGCTGGCTCACCACTCGGTAAGGATTTTTTTTACAGACTTAGGCGAAACGGATTCGCAGCTAAGCCACCTACTGGGGGACTGCTTTATGTGGACAAAAGTAACAACAATCACTGGGAAAATTATAAAGCTCTTGTCTTTGATAAATAAACTACAGAAGTACTTTTATTACAACTCATCCAAGTGAATACTTAAGTATAAAAGGGGCGGAGCAGCTCCGCGTTCCATGCTCGGGGCTCGTCAATCTGGTGCTCGACATTGTAAAGGCGGTACACCCCATTGTGGAGAACCTTGGTGATGATGAAGGGACCTTCCCAAGTAGGAGTAAGCTTGTGTGGCTTCTGCTGATCCACTCGGAGAACCAAGTCTCCCTCTTGGAAGGCTCCACTCTTCACATTTTTGGCATGGAAGCGACACAAGTCCTGCTGATAAATGGTCGATCGGATCAAGGCCATATCTCTTTCTTCTTCTAGAAGGTCGACTGCATCCTGTCGGGCTTGCTCTGCTTCAGCTTCGGTGTAGAGTTCAACTCGGGGTGCGTTGTGAAGCAGGTCGCTCGGTAAGAGTGCTTCAGCTCCGTAGACCAAGAAGAACGGAGTTCTCCTAGTCGACCGGTTAGGTGTGGTCCTTAATCCCCAAAGTACCGACGGAAGTTCATCGACCCATGCACCAGCTGCGTGCTTGAGGTCGCGCATCAATCGGGGTTTCAACCCTTTGAGAATTAAGCCATTTGCTCGTTCTGCCTGTCCATTCGACTGGGGGTGAGCGACTGAAGCATAGTCGACTCATGTACCCTAAGATGTGCAGAAGGCTCTGAATTCCTCGGAGTCGAAGTTTGACCCATTGTCTGTGATGATATTGTGTGGAACTCCATATCTGAATATCAACTCCCTGATGAAGCTGACAGCAGTGCCGGCATCAAGATTCTTGATGGGTTTAGCCTCGATCCACTTGGTGAACTTGTCGACTGCTACCAGCACATGGGTGAAGCCGCTTCTGCCTATTCTCAGTGGTCCAACCATACCCAATCCCCATACAGCGAAAGGCCAGACGAGTGGAATGGTCTTCAAGGCTGAGGCGGGCTTATGTGACATATTGGAGTAAAATTGACATCCTTCGCACTTGTCGACTTCTTCCTTTGCCATTTCATTCGCTCTTGGCCAGTAAAATCCCGCTCGGTATGCTTTAGCCACAATGGTCCGAGAGGACGCATGATGACCACAGGTCCCTGAGTGGATATCATCAAGGATTATTCGACCTTCTTCTGGCGTTATACACTTCTGACCAACTCCAGTCGCGCTTTCTCTGTACAACTGTCCCTTAATCACGGTAAAGGCCTTAGATCAGCGAACGATCTGTCGAGCCTCTTCTTCATCTTCTGGGAGTTCTTTCCTCAAGATATACGTGATGTACGGCACTGTCCAGTCGGGAGTGATCACTAACGCTTCCATGATCAGGTCGATCACTGCTGGAACTTCGACTTCAGTCGGATCTATGACACTTTTAGGCCGCGGAGCTTCTTCGGTAAAAGGATCTTCTTTAACTGATGGAGTATGGATATGCTCCAAGAACACATCACTGGGAATGGCTTCTCTCTTGGAACCTATCTTCACCAAATCATCAGCCGCTTGATTCTTCAGTCGGGGTATATGATGGAGCTGTAACCCTTCAAATTTCTTTTCAAGCTTTCTCACTGCATTGCAGTATCCAGTCATGGCTGGGCTTCTAACGTCCCACTCCTTCATCACCTGATTGACCACCAAATCCGAGTCGCCATAAACCATAAGGCGATGTGAAATGGCCATGCGTAACCCATACAAAAGCGCCTCATATTCTGCTTCATTGTTGGAGGAACCAAAGTGAATCTGGAGCACATATCTGAGCTTATCTCCTCGGGGGGAAACCAATACTACCCCAGCACCGGAACCATTTAGCATCTTAGAACCGTCAAAGAACATGGTCCAGTGCTCCGAGTGAACTTGAGTCGGCTGCTGTTGCTCGATCCACTCGGCGATGAAATCTGCTACTGCTTGGGACTTAATGGCTTTCTTTGCCTCAAACTTGATATCAAGGGGAAGGAGTTCAATCGCCCATTTCACCACTCAACCAGTTGCATCTCTGTTATGCAGAATCTCTAACAATGGGGCGTCGCTGATGACTGTAATGGAATGATCAGAGAAATAATGAGCAACCTTCTTCATGGTCATGTAGATCCCATACACGAGCTTCTGATAATGAGGGTATCTTTGCTTCGATGGGGTCAATACTTCGGAAAGATAATACACTGGGCGCTGAACTTTGAAGGCTTTCCCTTCTTCTTCCCACTCGACCGTAAGTACTGTACTAACGACTTGTCCTATGGCTGCAATGTAAAGTAACAGAGGCTCTTTGCTGATTGGAGCGGTAAGCACCGGCTGGGTGGAGAGTAGAGCTTTTAGCTCGGCAAATGCTGCATCAGCCTCTGGAGTCCACTCGAACTTGTCTGACTTCTTCATCAGTCGGTAAAGAGGCAATGCCTTTTCACCGAGGCGAGAGATGAATTGACTTAATGCGGCCAAGCATCCAGTAAGCTTCTGGACATCGTGCACACGCACAGGGCATTTCATTCAGAGTATAGTGCCAACTTTTTCTGGGTTAGCGTCGATTCCTCGTTCGGAAACGAGAAAACCGAGTAACTTTCCACCAGGAACTCCGAATGTGCATTTTGATGGATTGAGCTTGATATCATACCTCCTAAGATTGGCAAATGTTTCAGCTAGGTCCGTCAACAGGTTGGAACCTTTCTGTGACTTGACCACAATATCATCCATGTACGCTTCCACATTCCGACTGATTTGAGTGAGTAAACACTTCTGAATCATCCTCATGAACGTGGCTCTGGCGTTCTTGAGGCCGAACGGCATGGTGACATAGCAGAAGCACCCGAATGGAGTGATGAAAGCTGTCTTGATTTCATCGGGTCCGTACAGACGGATCTGATGGTACCCGGAATAGGCGTCTAAAAAAGATAATCTCTCACACCCTGCAGTCGAGTCGACAATTTGGTCGATGCGAGGGAGAGGAAAATGATCTTTCGGGCAGGCCCGATTGATATGTTTGAAATCAATGCACATGCGAAGTGAATTGCCCTTCTTGGGGACCATGACAACATTGGCGAGCCACTCGGAGTGGTAAATCTGTCGGATAAACTCTGCTGCCAGGAGCCGAGCCACCTCTTCGCCAATGGCCTTTCTCTTCTGGACGGCAGACCGTCGGTGATGTTCTTTGACAGGTTTTACCTTTGGGTCGACTCGTAGGCGGTGCTCAGCTAGCCCCCTGGGAACACCCGGCATGTCAGCAGGCTTCCATGCGAAGATGTCCCAGTTCTCATGGAGGAACTGGATGAGCGCTTCTTCCTATTTAGAGTCGAGTGTTGTGGAGATATGAGTCGGAGCAGCGCTGGGGTCGGTCGGGTGGATGTGAACTGGCTTTGTCTCACCGGATGATTGAAACACCGACTCTGTAGCTGGCTTCTTAGCTCGCAACAAATCACTCGGGTCTGCATTTTTCTGGTGTTCCTGCCACTCTTCTGCTATCATCTGAGCATCGGCAATCTTTGAGCCTTTCTGAAAGCACTCTTCCGCCTTCTTGCGATTACCAGTAACAGTGATCACAACTTTGGGGCCGGGCATCTTCAATTTGAGGTATACGTAACATGGTCGAGCCATGAAACGTGCGTAAGCTGGCCTTCCCAAAATAGCATGATAGGCACTTTGGAAATCTACAACCTCAAATGTCAGCCTTTCCTTGCGGAAATGTTTTGAATCGCCGAAAACCATATCGAGAGCAATTTGGCCGAGTGACTCAGCCTTCTTTCCAGGAATGACTCCATGGAAACTCATGTTGCTGGAACTGAGTCTGGACATCAGAATGCCCATTCCCTTCAGCGTCTCCGCATACAATATATTCAGGCCGCTACCACCATCCATCAGAACCTTAGTCAGTCGAGTGCCTTCGACGACTGGGTCGACCACCAAAGCTTGCCTCCCAGGGGTGGCTATGTGTGTCGGGTGATCAGACTGGTCGAATGTAATGGGGTTCTGAGACCATTTCAGATAGCTGGGTGTCGCCGGAGCAACCATATTCACCTCACAGTTGATAACTTTCAGTCGACTTTTGCTCTCCACATCAGCAAAAATCATCAGGGTGGAATTGACATGGGGGTAACCTTCATCACTGTCCTCTTTGTCCTCAACCTTGTCCGACTCCTTTTCCTTATCCTTGGGCGGTTTTCCTTGAAACTGCTGGATTAAGAGCCGACACTGGCGAGTGGTATGTTTCGGGTAAATGAAATTACCCTCTTCGTCTTTCTTCGTGTGGATGTGGCATGGCAAATCCATCACGTCATTTCCTTCCTTGTCCTTCACCTTCTTGGGGTTCCAGGATCCTTTGGGCTTCCCTTTAAACTTGCCCTGAGTCACGGCCAGGGCTTCTCCAGGAGCAGCTGGCTCGGCTTTCCGCTTCTGCTTCCGGCTGGAGTTTCCTTTTTCCGACTAACTCGGCTTGTACTTGCCACTCCGAAGTCGATCCTCTTCTTCACCATTGGCGTATTTGGTGGCAATCTCGATCATTCGACTCAGGGTCATGTCTCCGGTTCGACCAAACTTCAAACTCAACTCTCTGTTTTTAACGCCTTCCTTGAAGGCACATACTGCTTGGTGATCAGATACATTCTCCACTGTATGATGCAATGTGATCCACCTCTGGATGTAATCTCTCAAGGTCTCATTCGACTTTTGCACACAAACTTGCAGCTCGGTCAAACCTGCTAGTCGCTTGCAAGTTCCTTCAAATGTCCTGACAAACACTCAGGCAAGATCCTCCCAAGTGTAAATGCTACTAGGTGCCAATTGATTCAGCCAGGCTCTGGCCGAGCCCTCCAGCATGAGCGGTAGGTGTTTCATGGCCACTTCATCATTGCCACCGCCAATCTGAACAACCACTCGATAGTCCTCAAGCCAAGTATCGGGCTTGGACTCACCGGTGAACTTACTCACCCCAGTTGCCAACCTGAAGTTGGGAGGGATCACTGCGGCCCTGATGGCTCTGCTAAAACACTCTGGTCCTGAAACATGAACTCTGCTGCTGGTGGGCGCATCTCTGTCATGGCCTTCTCGGTGAGCTCTATTCCGGTCGACCAGACCTTGCACGATAATGGATCTCGCATCAAAGCCTGGTTCCTTGGGGTCGACTGGAGCTCTTCGCCCAACACTGCATTGGCGTCTGTCATCTTGTTACCGAGGGGCGCAAGACCCACCCCTTGGGGGAGGAGTGGGCACTCGACGCCGATCATCGCGATCGAATTGGTCATCATATTGATCACGTCGACCCCCACGTCCCTCATGCCACGGAGGCGATCTTGGGCCGTGAGCCGACTGAACCGTATTCGCAGTGATGGATCGACTATGAATCCTATTGCGTGACTGTGATACAGCTGAATTCTGATCTCCTGCACCCCAGAGCAAATCTCTGATCTGCATCAAGCCTCTGCCAGCCTCTGACTGAGAGGGTTGAATTGACTCTGCTATACGGGCTGCACCTGCTAGATTCCGAATTGGGGTTCGATATACCTGAGTCGGCGGCGGAAAGAGTTGACATCGACTGCAGTCCGGAACTCATTGCCGCGCGCGCTCGTCGAGTGGTCGCTGGAGGTTCTCCAGTCGAGTGCGCTCAGCCAAGTTGGCAAAACGTGCATCCTCCAAGGCACATGCCTCGGGGGTTTCTCCTACGATGGGAGTATGCAGCGCATCCATATTCCGGCGGCGAAGCTCTTCCCTTTGCAGAGAAGTGAGTGGCTCGGGTTGATACTCCTCATGGACCTGAGCGGGGTCACCTCTGCCGTCCGCTCCGTCGGTGCGAGGGAAGCCGGGAGGACTACGAGGCCCATTGACCATCAGGACCTCCACCGCTGGATCACTGCTGTCGCATTCGGATGCAGTCTCTACGGAGCCAGTCGACAGATCGAACATGGCGTAGAGAGATTCGTCGGGCTCGATCGCCGCGACTTGGGTAGTGGCCGATTGGCGAGCCACTGTGTGTCTCAGCCACCGCTGAAGCCTCGACCGAATGGAGCGCTTATGCTGGCGGGAGACAGGGAGGGGGGACGACGCAGGTGTCGACCAATACAGGGACGACGGTTGCCGCAGCAGGACGCCGCAGACACATGCGCGAAAGTGTGTTGCCCCGCGGACGGGAAGTGCGTCGATGTCGAGTGGAGCCTCCTGGAGCCAAGTGGAGTCATCGACGATGAACGTGAGCGCGCCGAGACGGATCTCGCGGCCCTCAACCAAAACACCGCCAGAAACCATGATGAAGGCGATCGGAACAATTGCAACTTCTGCAATAAGTCGCTAAGACACCTGCCCCATGGTGGGCGCCAACTGTCGTGGTACTAAGACTGATAGTAGAATAGGGGGTAGGTATGGAGAGGCAAGATCCTAGCTATGGAGTAGTTGTATACGCAAGGGATTTACGAGTTTAGGCCCTTCTCGGAGGAAGTAACAGCCCTACGTCTCAGAGCCCGGAGGCGGTCGACTGGATTATATGCGTATGAGTTACAGGGGTGCGAACCCTTCTGCCAGTGGAGGGGGGTGGCTTATATAGAGGATGCCAAGACCCCAGCCAGCCCACGTAGCGGAGGGTTTAAAGTACATTAAGGCCGGGCGTTACTGGTAATGCCTTACATAAAGTGTCATCATGACTATAAAGACTACTTAATTATAGACCGTTTGGATACAGAGTGGCTCTTGAATTCCTGGTGGTCGAGTGAGTCTTCATGGTCGAGTGTCTTCAAGTCCGTCGAGTGGAATCCCTCTAGGTCGACTGGAAGACGGTTTCTTCTAAAGATGTCCTTGGGGAGGGTACCTTGGACAGGTCCATGACCCTACCCTAGGTACATGACTTCATCAGCCACATGGGACGCGTGGCGTGAGTCTGAGGTGGCGGATGGAGCGCTATAATTCGCCGGGTGATAGTTATCGTTTCCCTTTCTTTTTGGCATTTTTTTCTTGCAACCGGGCTTAGGGCATCTCCAACGCTGATCCCAAACTGGAAACCGTTTTCGTCCGTGGACCGAAGGGACCTGCCCGTGAACAGTGATACTTGAGCCGGGCATCCAACCGTAGCCACAAAACATTCGGAGACATTTCGAGCAGAATTTAACAAAAATAAACAAATTTGATGCATGTTTAAACAAACTGGATGATTCTCATTCATACTTGGATAAATTTTACATAAAACCAGATGATTTTCACGTAAGCCGTTGCAAATTCATTACATTTCGACATATTTCAACTAAATTGTACTCTAACCTAGTCTAAATGACTGCTGTCATAGGACAACGAGGATGGTGGTGCCAGCTCGTCTTTGGTCACCTCTTGCATTGTCTCGTCCGCAGCGCCGACCTTCAATGAGCTCGTCCGTCTGTCGGCCTGCCAGCAACGCAATGGTGGCGATCTCCTTCTTCTGTTCGGATGAGAGACTGTCCCATAGGGTTTTGGAGCTCGAGGCGGCCATGGCGGGTGTGGTGCCAAGAGAAGGTCAGGAACAGAGGAGGTTGTATGCGGCTATTGCCGGGCCTGGAGTTTAAATAGTGAGTGGATGGCAGGCCAGGTGCAAGGTAGTTAATGGTGGGCGACAAATAGACAAACGGGTGGCACCGAAGCAGGCTTCTCGGCAACCGCACATGTTTAATGAATGGAGGCAGATAGATGGGTTGTCGTTTGAACACGGAGAAGGCACGTGCGCCGGGAAGCAACATGGGAGGCATTCTCCGTCGGCGCGCTCCTTCAATATCAGAGCGACTTGAGAGGTCGCGTCCGCTCTGGGCCGGCATGAATGCGGCGTTGACTCACTGGAGCGGTGTTGAACGCTTTAGGAGGAAGGGCGTGGGTGAGGGAGATTTTTTGGGTGGGTACATAATGTCGGAGGTGTGCGTGGCAACAGTTCGGACACTTGCAAAGCACCCTGTCTTGCTTCCTGTTGGCGAGAAAAAATACATCCAGACGGGCTAGCAGACGGATACAGGACCACGTTGAATTGCAAAACACGTCTGGAGTGCGCAATCCGGGCGGATGGGGGCGTTTTGAGGGTCCGTGTTAGAGAAGCCCTTCCACCCCTTTCTATTAGTTGCTTACTAAAACTATTTGGTATATGATTCCAATAAGAACTAGAGTGAAAGATAAGGGGACGGGAAAGAAGAGAAGTGAACTGGGGCATTAACAGGAAACCCGCTGCAAATGCTCGTCGTCGAAACACCTACCATGGAGCAAATGCTCGTCGTTGAAACACCTACCGTCGATGGGAAAGAAGAGAGCATCAAGTTTAAAGATAGAGTGAGCAAAAGAACTACAACAACCAACTCAGCGGGCATCAAAGAATGAGAGAACCTTAGCAAGATAAAAAGACAGTAGAGCAAAAGACACAATCACAGGCTTCATCCATGAACATCAGCAATATCCTAAATCATAAGCCTCTCACACAAACATATTGGTCACCAAAACAAATCTACTTGGATCACCCTCTTCACTCTAGCCTGGAACTCTACCCTCCATCTTCAGCAGCCTGTCACATCATAAAATGAACAAGCTGTGAAGACAAGTTCAAGAAGAGAACACACAATATGCCCCTAAAAAGTTACTTCTTTTTACGGGTACGCCAAATACCCCAACAAATGGTAGCTATATTCATCATGTAAAATTCTTGTCCCAAGGAAGGAAGCAGTTGAACCACGAGAAGCTCTGCCAAAGAAACCTTGGACAACAAGAAGCGCCAAACCAAATACCCCCCCTCCCCCAAATTGATCGAGCAAATGGACAAGTTTACAATTTCCATATTATTACAAAAGGAACAAGAAGGGTTCTCGGGCCAAATGCGGTTGTGCATATTGTCTCGAGTAAGCACACCATTTTCAAGCAATTGCCAATTAAAAATCTTTGATCCTGATCCATACAAGCTTTCCACACCCATCTATAGTCGTACTCGTCGTGATCCAAATCACCGGAGATCCTAGTGCCGAACGGACGGCACCTCCGTGTTCAACACATGTACAGCCCAGTGACGTCTCCTCCTTCTTGATCCAGCAAGGGGAGAGGAGAAGTTGAGGGAGAGCTCCGGCAGCACGACGGCGTGGTGGTGGAGCTTGCAGTTCTCCGGCAGGGCTTCGCCAAGCACTACTGAGGAGGAGGTGGAGTTGGAGAGGGGGAGGGCTACGCCAGGGGCAAGGGTGAAGCTCCCATGCACCTCCCCACTATATATAGGGGTGAAGGGGGCTGTTTTCTTGCCCTCCAAGTCCATTGGGGCGTTGGCAAAGGTGGGAGGAAAGAAATCACATCATTTCCTTCCCCACCGATTGTTATCCCCCTTTTTAGGGATCTTGATCTTATCCCTTCGGGATATGATCTTATTCCTTCTAAGGGGGGATCTTGGTGCGCCTTGACCAGGGGTGTGGGGCCTTGCCCCCACTACCCACGTTCATGTGGGTCCCCCCATGCAGGTGGGCCCCACTCTGGAACCTTCTAGAACCTTCCCGGTACAATACCGAAAAATCCCGAACATTTTCCGGTGGCCAAAATAGGACTTCCCATATATAAATCTTTACCTCCGGACCATTCCGGAACTCCTCGTGACGTCCGGGATCTCATCTGGGACTCCGAACAACATTCGGTAACCACAAACAAACTTCCTTTATAACCCTAGCGTCATCGAACCTTAAGTGTGTAGACCCTACGGGTTCGGGAACCATGCAGACATGACCGAGACAACTCTCCGGCCAATAACCAACAACAGGATCTGGATATCCATGTTGGCTCCCACATGTTCCACGATGATCTCATCGGATGAAACACGATGTCGAGGATTCAATCAATCCCTTATTCAATTCCCTTTGTCTAACGGTATTGTACTTGCCCGAGATTCGATCGTCGGTATACCGATACCTTGTTCAATCTCGTTAGCGGCAAGTCTCTTTACTCGTTCCGTAACACATCATCCCGTGATCAACCCCTTGGTCACATTGTGCACATTATGATGATGTCCTACCGAGTGGGCCCAGAGATACCTCTCCCTTACACGGAGTGACAAATCCCAGTCTCGATTCGTGCCAACCCAACAGACACTTTCGGAGATACCTGTAGTGCACCTTTATAGCCACCCAGTTACATTGTGATGTTTGGTACACCCAAAGCATTCCTACGGTATCCGGGAGTTGCACAATCTCATGGTCTAAGGAAATGATACTTGACATTAGAAAAGCTTTAGCATACGAACTACACGATCTTTAGTGCTAGGCTTAGGATTGGGTCTTGTCCATCACATCATTCTCCTAATGATGTGATCCTGTTATCAACGATATCGAATGTCCATGGTCAGGAAACCGTAACCATCTATTGATCAACGAGCTAGTCAACTAGAGGCTTACTAGGGACATGGTGTTGTCTATGTATCCACACATGTATCTGAGTTTCCTATCAATACAATTATAACATGGATAATAAACCATTATCATGAACAAGGAAATATAATAATAACTAATTCATTATTGCCTCTAGGGCATATTTCCAACAATACAGACTTAGTGGCAGAAGTCCCTTTACTACTAAAAGACCAAGAAATACTGGGAAACAAATTCAACTAAAAGTCTCTAGATTTGGAAACAATTTCATGCAATGATCAACTAGTTCTCCAAACAACCCACGACGGAAAGTAACTCACAACCAGCAGAAACAAAATCAGAGAATGTGCATTCTTATCTAGCAAATGTCAAAGAGCACAGAAAAAATATGTTTCAAGGGAACACCCGAGAACCAAGGATCATGCAAGAGCCTATGCAGGATACCATTGTTAATAAGATTTAAACATCTTTAACTTACATAATTGCTTTCTAGAAGGGTGAATGAATAAACCAAGGCTATATATTAGCAACTGGTTTATGGTTGAAATATCTAGCACACACAATCTGCTACCAAAGCCCATGTTTAGTTTTTAACTCCCACCACAATTTAAACAAAATACTGATTATTTTACTTATGGAGATCCTTGATACCAAGGCCACCAATCTTTTTACAGCGACAAATCCTCGACCATTTTACCAAATGATAAGATCTTTATTTTTACCTTTCCGCCAAAAGAAGTGTCTATAATGGGTATCCATCTTATCTACCAAGGTTTTGTTAAGCAAGAACATAGACATAAAATAAGTCGGGAAGCCGTCTAAACTCGAATTTAGAAAAATAGTTATGGCCCCAAGAGGAGGTTGAGTAACTAATCCAAGCATTAAGTATCTTAATCAACTTAGCATCAAGAAAATCCCAATCGATATTCTTAAGCATGGAATATGTTATAGGGACCCCCATGTAACTCATAGGAAAAGTACCCACCTGGTAGTCAAACATATCGTAGTACAAAACAATAACCTTATTATCTCCGCCAATAGTAAATATCTCACTCTTAAGATAATTGATTTACGAAACGAACATCAATTCAAACAAGTAGAGAAGGAGTTTGAGGTTCACAACTTTATATGGATCATGGGTAATACAGAGCACTACATCCTCCGCATAGTGAAAAATTGTCACAACCTCATCAATAAGATCAGGGACTAGACCTTGAATCAAGTTATTCTTTTGGGTAGCAATCACCATTTTGGTGAGACACACAGCTGCCAAATTAAACATTGACAAACTCCTTTAGCACTCTGAATATATGGATTCAGTTCATCGTTAATTTTAACACAAATTGTTCCATTATGTAAGATCCGATAAACTAAGCCACATCACTTATCTAAAGCCTCTTATTTGATACATGCGAGTAAAGAATAATCCTAATTCACTTTGCCGTAAGATTTTTCAAAATTTAGTTTAAGCAACATGCCAATATGCATCTTAATATGGATGTAATCCATAATCTCATGCAATTACATGATACCGTCCATGATAATACTATCTTTAATGAAGGCATTTTGTTGAATGTTAAATAATTTGGAAGTATATGGGGTCAAGTCTAATGTCCATGATCTTGGTAGTCGATTTAATGGGGAAGGAAGAATGAAAAAAAACCCTACAAACACCCAAGATCTAATCTAGGAGATGAATAGCAACGAGAGGGGAGTGTGTCAACATACCCTTGTAGACCAAAAGCGGAAGCGTATATAACACGGTTGATGTAATCGGACTCTTCGCGATCCGATCACGATCCAATCCGATCTAGCACCGAACAGACGTCACCTCCGCGTTCAGCACACGTGCGGCTCGATACGTCTCCTTATTCTTGATCTAGCAAGCAAGAGAGGAGAAGTAGATGGGATCTCAACCAGCACGATGGCGTGGTGGAGATGGTGGTGGTACATTGCCGGCAGGGCTTCGCCAAACGCTACCGGAACCGATCTGATGAGAAAACAAAGTAGTGTGAGAGGTAGGCTACCGCCGGGGCATGGAAATTGGTGTGTTTAGCCCCTCCCTCTCCCCCACTATATATAGGAGGAAAGGGGAAGGGCTAGGCGCATCCCTAGCCCCTCCTCCAAGGAGGGGCGTGGGCCTAGGGAGGTTTCCTCCCTCCCCGAGGCACATAGGGGGGTGCCTTCCCCCTTTAGGACTCTTCCTCCTCCTCCCCTCTTGGCACATGGGTCTCTTGGAGCTGGTGCCCCTGGCCCATATAAGCCAAGACACACCCCCTACAACCCATGTGGGCCCCCGTGGCAGGTGGACCCCCGGACCCCTTTCGTCACTCCCGATACAATACCAATAATGCCCAAAACTTTTTCGGTGACCAAAACATGACTTCCTATATATAAATCATTACCTCCAGACCATTCAGGAGCTCCTCAAGACGTTCGGGATCTCATGCGGGACTCTGAGCAACATTCGGTTACCATTGCATGATAACCCACAAATATAGGGGATCGCAACAGTTTTCGAGGGTAGAGTATTCAACCCAAATTTATAAATTCGACACAAGGGGAGCCAAACAATATTTGAAGGTATTAGCAGCTGAGTTGTCAATTCAACCACACCTGGAAATTAATTATCTGCAACAAAGTGATCAGTAGAACAGTAACATGATTGTTTTGATAGTAGCGACAGCAGCAATAGTAACAATAACAGTGATAGCAGTATTTTGTAGCAAGTGTGACAGTAGCAACGACAGTAATAACTTAGCAGAAACAATACAAGATAAATTTGTAGGCATTGGATCGGTGACTCGTTGGATGATGTTCATCATGTGACAGTTATAACCTAGGGCAATACGACACTAGCTCCAGTTCATCGATATAATGTAGGCATGTATTTCGTAAATAGTCATACGTGCTTTATTAAAAGAACTTGCATGACATCTTTTGTCCTACCCTCCCGTGGCAGCGGGGTCCATATTGGAAACTAAGGGACATTAAGGCCTCCTTTTAATAGAGAACTGGAACAAAGCATTAACACATAGTGAATACATGAACTCCTCAAACTACGGTCATCACCGAGAGTGGGCCCGGTTGTTGTCACTCCGGGGTTGTCCGATCATAACCGTAGCAGGTGAATATAACTTGCAAGATTAGATCTAAAACATGGATATAATGATGAATTCATAAATAGTTCAGATCTGAGTTTATGGCACCCGGGCCAAAAGTGACAAGCATTAAGCATAACAAAGTCATAGCAACATCAATCTAAGAACAAAGTGGATACTAGGGATCAGGCCCTAACAAAACTATCTCAATTGCATGATGAATCTCATCCAACTCCTCACCGACCAGTGAGCCTACGAAGGAATTACTCACTCCCGGTGGGGAGCATCATGGAATAGGCGATGGAGATGGGTTGGTGATGACGAAGAACGAAGATGCCCCTCTCCGGAGCCCCAAACGGACTCCAGACTTCTCCTCCCGAAGAAGAACAGGGCTTGGCAGCGGCTCCGTCTCGTGGATCGCGATAATTCTTTCTCCCTGAATTTTTTCTGGAAATATGTGATTTTATAGTATCAGGGGGGGTCGTCTGCGGGGCCACCAGGAGGGTATAACCCACCTAGGCGCGCCAGGAGAGGGGGCGCGCCCTGGTGGGCTGTGCCCACCCAGGTGCCCCTCTACGGCAGGTCTTGGCTCCAGAAATTCTTATTATTGATATAAAAAATCCTCTCAAAGTTTCATTCCATTCCGAGAACTTTTATTTCTGCACAAAAACAACACCATGGCAGTTCTGCTGAAAACAGTGTCAGTCCGGGGTTAGTTTCATTCAAATCATGCAAATTAGAGTCCAAAACAAGAGGAAAAGCATGAGAAAAAGTCGATACGTTGGAGACGTATCAACTCCCCCAAGCTTAAACCTTTGCTTGTCCTCAAGCAATTAAGTTGGTAAACTGAAAGTGAGAAATAAAAACTTTTATGAACTCTTTTGCTCTTGTTTGCATAAATAAGCTTAAACAACACCCAAGTTTTCAGCCAACATTATAACTAACCATGCCAACAATAACATTTAAAGATTATAATGACTCATATCAATGACATAATCAGCTAGCGAGCAATAATAAAATATCTCAAACAACAACACGTTGTCAAAACAACCATGATATAATATGACAATAGTGGCATCTCGCTAGTCCTTTCTGAGATCGCAAAACATAAATGCAGAGCACCTCCAAAGTTCAACATCAACTAAACATTGTAATTCATGGTAGAAAAGATCCAGTCATGATGCACCCAACATTAGCTACACATAATGCATAAATCATGACAGTTGTGCTCTACTCAGTTTGTGGCGCTTGTTTAGAAGGTGGTGACACAACATAAAAGTAAATAGATAGTCCCTTCGCAGAGGGAAGCAGTGACTTGCAGAGGTGCCAGAGCTCAATTTTTAAAATAGAGATAAATGATATTTTGAGACATGCACCCTTCTGATTCACTTCACGACCATCAGTTATCAACATATTCCATGCTAAGCACGCTAGTGGCGGTTCCCAAGTGATAAAAGTAAAGGTTTACTCCCCCTCCACCATCAATCACACTCCATGGCTTGTCCGAAACAACGAGTGTCGTCCATACCAATATCAGTCCCGGGGGAGTTTTGTTCAATTATTTGCATTTTTAGTTCGGGACTGGGAATCCCCATTACCGCCCATTTTCTCATGCGATGGCGAACGAATAGACACTCGACCTGAGAATAACCCGCTTAGCATGGAAGATACCGACCACCTCCTGCCGTTCCATGAACGATCCAGGCACACAAAAAGGATAATTTTTAAAAGTTTTTAGAGGTGGCACATGCAAATTTACTTAGGACGGTAGGGTAATACCACATATAGGTAGGTATGGTGGACTCATCTGGAATAACTTTGGGTTTAAGGTTTTTGATGTACAAGCAGAATTTCCACTTAGTACAAGCGAAGGCTAGCAATTTAGATTGAGAAGCGGCCAGCTAGAGAGCAACAACGATCATAACCATGGATTATGCGTAAGTAACATTGGACACTAGCATGAGTAGGATATGGACACCATGAACATAAATATCATAGAGGCTATGTTGGTTTTGATTCAACTACATGCATGAACATGTGCCAAGTCAAGCCACTCGAACATTCAGAGGAGGATACCATATCATCATACTACATCACAATTATTTTAACGCTATGTTGATATCCAAGATAAATCAGTATCAACTCCCAGCTACTTATGCATGGCATGAGAAACTATAATCTCTAATTGTCATTGCAAACATGTTTAATCATAATGTGCTGAATCATGGATACTAGGTTAAACATATTTACACAAACAGAACAAGTCGAGTTCATACCAGTTTCTTCCTGCCACGACCAGTTCATTGGATGTCGTCATTATTGCCTTTCACTTGCACGACCGAACGATATGAGAATAATAATAGTGCAAGAGTGCCACGGATTAAGCTGGAATCTGCAAGACATTTTATTCATCAGGAGAAGACAGGGTAAAATGTGCTCTTTAAGTTCAACAATTATTCATACAACAGCCACTCTACATTTTCATCATGGTCTTCTCCTTGGTAAGACTCGAATAAAAAGAGAAGAAGTTTAGAGAAACACACTGAAATATTTTTTGGAGTTTTTGATTTTCTAGAACGGGCAAATAAAAGGGAAAAGCAAAAACGAGAAAAACTATTTACACGGGAAAGCTCCCAACAAGCAAAAGAAGAATAAGGAAATCTTTTTGGATTTTCTTCTTAATACTGCTACTAAGCATGCGTAGAAAGTAAATTGACTACAACTAATTTTTTTTGTTTTTCTAAAGTTCTTCAAACACACAAGAATAAAGCAAGGAAATAAATCTAAGCATGGATGATACAATGAAAAAGTGGGAACACCGACAAGTAGAATGATATGAGTGAACATGAATATAATGTTGGTGAGAACACGTACTCCCCCAAGCTTAGGCTTTTGGCCTAGCTTGGTAGTCAATCAGTAGTCTGGATAGTAGTCAGCATGGTAGCTCACGGAGGCTCTCGGTGCGGATGCCTCGGCCTGCCGTTTTGCCACCACAGCCGCGTTATCAGCTCGGGCCTCGCTCTCAAGAACAAAATATCTTCCCTTGTTGTTATAGTCAAAAAGAGCAGGCACATGCAAATATGTGTCCACAACATGTGATTGGTTAAACAACAGATTATAAGTGAAGTTATCAACCTTTCCCTTGAGAATCTTATGCTCTTTAAGGTGTCAAAGTCTAAATACTACGTGGGTTGGATGGGATCAAAGGGTAAAGGTGAAAGGTGAAACACCCAACCCTCGTGCTAAACGCGTGGCATAAATTCCACCATAGAACCAGCCACTGTTAGCATTATGCTGAAGTCTACGTGAAACAATCACTCCAAGGTTATAATTCCTTTCACCAGTGAGAGCAGTGTGAATGAGGCTCATGTTTGGCGCACAAAGTATGCTACAGTCTTGCTTGCCTACTATGCATTTCCCATTAAATAATGCAAACCACTGAATTGCGGGAAAGTGAATGCTCTTTATTCTTCCTTGTCTTACTCCCCTATTTTCACCGTAACACAGGCTAGTCAAGAAAGACTCGTACTCAACCTTCGGTGGTTCATCAAGCGAACCCCAAAATGGCAGTTTGCAAGGGTAAGCAAAATTCTCTAGTGGGATAGTAAATGGTTTATCATAAAGCATAAAAGACACCCTAGACTCATGAGGGGAAAATGTAAATTCTTTGACAAATGACTCATTGAGAAGTTGGCATTGTTCACACTTATCTGAAAGGTAGGGATCGAGGCCAGCATTGTGAACATATTGCTCAAATTCCTCCTTAATGCCAACTCGCATCATATACTCATCGCAAGGCCATAAGCCTGTTTTGGTAGTGGCACTTCATGTGGAACTTTCGCTTGGTTCAACATAAGACCGGCGGGCGGAACTGTCACTAGAAGATGCCCCCGAGGATCTTCTCCTCAAAGAACTACTTCCAAACAAGTTCATAATGTCCGCGTACAATTTTCTGAAAATAAAAAATTTTGGGGTGACAAAAATTTGTCAAAAAAACTTTATAAAATTGATAGCAACTACTCATAGGGATACATAGAGGCCATAGCAAGCATTCAAACTACTTAGAACACTAAGAATTCAACATGCAAGCTCATCTACAGCAACACAAAGAGTATCTAATTATTCAAAGTATAAACCACAAAAACAAAAACTAATTGGACAAACGATGGAGTTACATACCAAGCAACAATCCACTGAAACAGTTTCGGAAACGGAGCTTCGAGCAAAGAGATCGAAATCAGCGGGTTTGAGCTCAAGAACACGGGAGAGAGAGAGCAATGGAGATTTTTTCTGGAGATAAGTGATGATGTGGGCTAAAGAGATAAGTGAGGGGGCCCACATGGGGACCACAACCCACCAGGGCGCGCCTGGGGGTCCTCGCGCGCCCAGGTGGGTTGTGCCCACCTGGTGCACCCCCCCTCTGGTATTATTTGCACCAAAAATTCAGAAATATTCAGAAAAATTCATGTTCAATTTCCAAGGCATTCTGAGAACTTCCATTTTTGGGTCATTTTTTATTGCATGGGAGATTCAAAAAACAGACAAAACATGGCATTTTATTTTATTTATCTAATAAAGACAGAAAACAAAAGGTAGGGACAGAAGGTAGTGCTTACTAAATTCATTAACTTCATACCATTCAAATATGATTCATTAATAAGTTTGATGAGGTCTTATTAACAACCACTTTCGATTAGCATGAAATCGAAGAACTTTCGTAAATCACTAAGTTACCTCAATGGGGATATGCATTTCCCCAACAATAAGCATTTCATATTTCTTTTTGACAGTAGGTAGAGGTATTTGAAAACTTCCAATAGTGATTGTCGGAGATTTTTCAATAACATTAATACCATTCACTTGGAATTAATATGTTTCTTCAGAAAGTGCATCGTATGCTCATTACCATTAATATGAAAAGTGACCTTGCTTTTATCGCAATCAATAACAGCCCCTGCAGTATTCAAGAAGGATCTACCAAGGATAATCAACAGGTTGTCATCCTCGGGCATCTCAAGTATAACAAAGTCAGTCAAAATAGTAACATTAGCAACAACAATGGGCACATCCTCACAGATACCGATAGGTATGGCAGTTGATTTGTCAGCCATTTGCAAAGATATTTCAGTAGGTGTGAATTTATTCAAGTCAAGTCTTTTATATAAAGAGAAATGCATAACACTAACACCAGCTCCTAAATCACACAAAGCAGCTTTCACATAATTCCTTTTGATAGAGCAAGGTATAGTTGGTATACCCGGATCTCCAAGTTTTTTAGGTACTCCATCTTTAAAAGTATAGTTAGCAAGCATAGTGGAGATTTCAGCTTACGGTATTTTTGTCTTATTTGTGATGATATCTTTCATATACTTTGCATAAGGAGGCATTTTAAGGATATCAGTCATGCGAGTACACAAAAGACTGGCCTCAGCATTTCAGCAAAGTGTTCAAATTCTTCATCATCTTTCTTTTTAGCTGACTTAGGTGGAAAGGGCATAGGTTTTTGAACCCATGATTCTCTTTCTTTACTGTGTTTTCTAGCAATAAAGTCTCTTTTATCATATCTTTTATTCTTAGGCTGTGGGTTATCAAGATCAACAGGTGGTTCTATCTCAACATCATTATCTGGTTCCTTATCATTATTTGGTTGAGTGTCTTCATGAACCTCATCATTATCTTTTTGATTATCACTAGGTGGATGTTCATTACCAGATTGAGTTTCAGCATCAGAGATAGAAACTTCATTATCATTATCAGGAGGTTTTTCTATTTCAGGTTCACTAGAGGCAGGCAAAGTCTTATCATTTTTTTCTTCTTTTTCCTTTTAAAAGAACCAGGTGTAGTGGTGTTATTTCTTTGCGAATCTTGTTCAATTCTTTTTGGGTGTCCCTCAGGATAAAGTGGTTCCTGAGTCATTTTACCTCCTCTAGTTGCAACTCTAACAGCAAAGTCGTGTATATTATGATTCATTTCATCAAGTAATTCTCTTTGTGATTTAGCAACTTGTTCTAACTGGGTTCGAACCATAGAAGCATGTTTTCCAACACCTCTAACATCATTTGAGATTCAATTGTTTCATATCAGAATTATATTTCAATTGTTTCATAACATTTGCATTGAAGTGGTCTTGTTTTCTAATGTAGTTTTCAAACTCATAAAGGCATTGGTGAAAGTGCGTTATATCGACTAGAGGGGGTGGGGTGAATAGGTGATTTTTATGAATTCTTCAGTGAGGAATTTGCTGGTGAGGAAATTCCTAAATGAAGAACTACTTGCAGCGGAATAAGTACTCAAAAGTAAACATGGCATAACACAAGCATAGTCATCATGATGAAATGAAGACAAGCACAGAGTACAGAAAGCGTAAGCACAGGATAACACAAGACGAAGACGAACAGACTGAAGAATTAAACTGAGGAAATTGGGAAAGTCTTCAGTCAAAGTCTTCAAACAGATATGAACAAGCACACAACAACAGTTATGAGGAAATGAAAGAGTTGAGGAAATAGAACCGGTAAGCTTGGTGAAGATAATGGTTTGGTAGACCAGTTCCAACTGCTGTCTCAGATGTACATCTGGTTGGAGCGGCTGAGTATTTAAACTCGAGGACACACAGTCTTGGACACACAGTCCCGGACACACAGTCCTCAACGTATTCTCCTTGAGCTAAAGTCACACAAACCTCGCCCAATCACTCGTGGTAAGTCTTCAGGTGACTTCTGAACCTTCACAAACTCGGCTACTCGGCGATCCACAATTCCTCTTGGATGCTCTAGACCTTGACACCTAACCGTCTGGAAGAAGCACAGTCTTCAAAGGTAATAAGCGTCGGATCCACGTAGGATCAATCTCTTCAGTAATGCTCAATCACTTTGGGGTTTTGTAGGTTTGGGTTTGGGTTTTCCTCACTTGATGATTTTCTGTCAAAGTCCTCGGAGGATGGGATGCTCTCAAATGACAAGTGTTAGTTTCTTGGAGCAGCCAACCAGCTAGTGGTTGTAGGGGGCAGCTATTTATAGCCTAGGGAGCAGCCCGACATGATAAGACATAAATGCCCTTGTCTGATATGACCGTTAGGTGGGTAGATATTTCAGGACAGCTGGCACGTAGCACAACAACGGTCGGAATTTTGACTCTCAAATTCCTCAGGGCTATCATGTTCCTCACTGTGTAGGCAATCCGCACTGGCGAATTCCTAACTCCTCGGCCAGAACAAATTCCTCAGAGACCAGAAGAACTTCGTCTCTGTCACTGAAGAATATGACTGAACTGTATGAGATTTCCAATGGCTTCACTCGAAGGGATTGGTAGGTGTAGGATTTTGAGTTGAGCATCACATGGAAATTTTTCCTTAGTATTTCCTCGACCCCCTTTAACAGTACGGTGTTACCTATGACTCAAGAAAGAGAAAATGAAACTATGAAAACAAAAGTCTTCACGCTTCATGTTGCTCGAATGATTGCCAAGTCTTCAAGGTCACACCAATTTCTTCACTTTCAAAGTCTTCAGAAAGTTTTCAGAAATCCAAAGTCTTCAGTTGAAGAACTTCATTTTTAGGGGTCGAATTTCTCTGTAAATATCAAACTTCTCATAGACTTATAGACCTGTGTACACTCACAAACGCATAAGTCCCTTAACCTATAAGTCTTTAATACACCAAAATCACTAAGGGGCACTAGATGCACTTACAATCTCCCCCTTTTTGGTGATTGATGACAATATAGGTTAAGGTTTCAACGGGGATAAACATATGAAGTGTAAATACTGATACTGAGGAATTTGATTGCAAGATATATAAGAACCCCCCCTAAAGATGTGCATAGTGAGGAATTTTCTTTTGAAGCAATGCACACTTGAAGAGTATAATCATGGAGATCTCCCCTATATCTTGTAATTCATACATGCATTTGACATATAATATGAAGAATTTGAAATGCATGATGAAATATGGTGACTGATGTAATTCAGCATGCGTGCATTAACATTAATGAGGAATAAGCATGCAGAAGAACTCATCAAAAGTATTAGGCCACCATAGAGTTTAAGATTACAACTCGATCTAGCAAAGTCATCAGAAGACGAGAGTTGTAACTTAGCAAAAAACGCCCATATAAGATAGACCCACTTGAAGACTAACTCAAATTTCTCCCCCTTTGTCATCGAATGACCAAAAGGGTTGAAAATGAGGACTAACGCCCTGAAGAATATCATGATGATGGAGGAGCGCCAGCGTTGTTGCGGTCTTGTGTCATTGTAGGGCCTGCTGCAGTGTCGTCCAAGTCTTCATACTCGTCTGTGTCGCGTGATGAAGAATATGAACTGGTGACCAAGGGAGGAACCTTGACCTTCTTGAATCTCTTCGGTGGAGGAGCACACCAGTCAAAATCTTCCTTGAAGCCCATTTGCTTCAGATCTTCTTTGCCATATAGATGTGACATTATAGCCTAGGTGCGATCGAAGACTTCATGGAGGTAGTAATGGTTTTTCTTCGCTGCATTATGTGTAGAAGTCATGTTGTGAATAATAGAGCCAAACTGACGCTTAACCCATTTGTGGTTTCGATCCACCTTCTGGTGAAGACTTAGAAGCAGCTCACGGTCAGTCATCACACGAGGAGCAGTAGCTTGAGGACTTGACTTGGGAGCATTGGCAGCAGAATCATGAGTGGCAGAGTCATCATTGGTGGAATAAGATGCAGCTTTGCGGAACTGACCATCGAATGGACGAATGCCTTCATCGATAACAGCTGGTGCCTTGCCCTTTTCATCAGCTGAGGAATAAGTCCGCTTGAGGACTTCAATAGGGGGCAAGTAGCTGCCATGGTTGAGTGTGTCTACTTTGTAGTTGAGTGAAGACCTTGTTCTGATGAATCTCATAATCCAAGGTGCATAAGGCTTCAGCTCAAATAGTGAAAGAGCAACATTCGCCAGAGTCCTCATGAAGAAATCATGATAATTGATAGGGATGCCATGCATGATGTTGAATAGCATATTCTTCATGATGCCAACAATTTCCTCATCAGATGAGTCGTGGCCTTTGATAGGACTCGTAGTCTTCGACAGAATGCGGTAGACGGTTCTTGGCACATACAACAATTGCTTCACGAGGAATTTGGTCCTTGGGGCTTAACCAGGCTTCAGAGGCTTCATGAGCACTTGCATGTAATGCGCTGTGAGTTCAGGCTCATGGTACAGACAATGAGCTCCTTCAGGTGGAGGACTGATGGGCAGGGCATGAAGTAATTCAGAGGCCAGTGCCTTATAATGAGTGTTTTCGGTCATCCAGTCCAACACCCAAGTGTTGATATCATCAGCATCACCTGTGATATGCAGTGTTGCGTAGAACTGAAGAATAAGCTCTTCATTCCAATCAACTATGTTGGTGCAAAAGTTGAGCAGTCCTGCATCGTGAATCGCACTGAGGACTGGGGTGAAGCAAGGCATTGATTCCATGTCCACGTGAGGAATATGCTGGTGGTCGAAGAATTTGTCCTTATTGAAAAGCAGTGAAGAATAGAAGTTGGCCTGGCTGGCAGTCCAAAAGCGCTTCCTTCTAAGACTAGCATTGTCATAAGGGTTGAATTCAGTGAAGAAGACGTGCTCGCCAAAGAAGTCATTAGCCTTGAATTTTTGCTTCTTTGAGAAGGGATCCTTTAGCTTGGGCTGAGGAGTGTCAGTCAATTGCATCATGACCTCAGGACTCACAATCTTAGGATCCATAGGCAGAGGAATTTCAGGCTCTTCTTCAGCTGCAGCCTGGGTCTTCAATTCTTCATTTACATTTTCTTCAGCACTAGTGGCTGGAATTTCTTCACGGACAGACGGGGTTGCATGAGGTTCTTTAGTTCCCATTTGTACTTCAGTAGCAACAGGGGACTGAGGAATTGCTTGAAGTGGAGTGAACATTGGAGAATTGGGGTGCAGACTTTCCCAAAAGTTATCATTCAACACAGGCATGGTACAGCCAATGTCCACATCCTCACCTTCCATTTCTTCAACGCCAGCCTCTTCAGCAGTAAACTGAGGCATAGGCAAGGAGACAACAGGTGTTGAAGGGATTGCATCCACTTCAATTTCTTCATCTATCTGCTCTGGCAAAGCAGCAGAAGGAATTTCTTCATATGATTCATTGGGAATCACATAATCTTCATCAAAAGGAACAAGGTCCTTTGATGGCATGACTGAGACAGGAACAACATCAATTGGGTTGTCAATTGAGCTTGTCAAAGGCTTCATCTTCTTCGGAGCTGAAGAATCTGATGAAGTTGATGCCTTCCTTTTCTTCACAGCTGCACGCTCTGCAACCTTGGTCTTCTTCGCATCTGATGTAGATGGAATGATCGGAGTTGGTGTAGGCGTAGGAGGAGCAGAGGAATTTGGTTCAGTTTCTTCAGGCACAGCTGATGCAGCTGCCCTGACTTCTTCACTTTCTTTAGGCGCACCACTAGTGGATGCCCTGGAAATTCCTTCAGCGTCTGGAATGCAGTCATCAGCCCTGGTACTTTCATTTTCTTTAGCAGCTTGATGGTCATCAGCGTTGCTGGCAAGTTCTTCAGTAGGCTGAGCAGATGCTCCAGCCGAAGGGACTTCAACATGCACAGGGGCAGCAACACTTGAAGTGAAAGTCTTCGTCAGATTGACGAACTGGACTTTGGCGCCCTTCCAGTCAGCATAGTAGCGATTGAATTCATCACTCAATTGCTTGATCTTATCTTGCAAGGCAATGAGTTGTTCTGGGGTAAGGCTGAGGACATTGTCCTTTAGGCAGTGCTGCTTCTTGTACTGCGCTTTCTTCAGTCTTCTACCTTCTTCATATTTCCACTTTTCTTTGTCTATGAAGGCAGTCAACACATGACTTTGACCAGGAGTGAGGTTCATCTCCAGCAAAGGCGTGTTTGGGTCCTTGTGCCATAGATCAATGAAGTCGAGGATCAACTTTGGATCCAACATTAGTGGCACATTGCTGCCTTGGGCTCTAGCAGCCCTGGCCTGCCTGTCTCTGATGATTTCAGCAAGTTCTTCATCATCAGCCTCATCATCAGAAGGCACTTGAAAGGCGACCTGCTTCTTGTCAGGACTTGGTCGAAGGCCTCATCTAGCAGTGGCCTTTTTCTTCAGCAGAGAGGGGCCAGTTGAGGAAGTTGGTGCAACTGAGGAACTCGCAGAAGCTCCTGAGGCAATAGAGATGCCTGTAGTCCTTTGGCACGTGGCGAGATGCACAGGTGCAGAGGGTTTTGTCGGAGCAACTGAAGATTTTGTCGGAGGAGCTGAAGACTTAGTCGGAGCAACTGAAGACTTTGATGGAGGAGCAGATTGAGGAATTGGCCGTGAGGGCTTTGAAGAATCTGGCCATGAGGGCATTGCTGAGGAACTTGGCCGTGAGGGCATTGAGGGTGAAGCACTTGGCTTGTGAGCATGCTTCTTAGCCATGGCCTTCTTCGGCTTGCTAGCAGAGGCCTCAGCAGCGGTAGCAGCAGCAGCAAAGTCTTCATTAAATTTCCTCACTGCTTCCTTTGCTTGTTTGGCCAGCTTGGCCTGGCGCCTTTCCCATCCATCAGGAAAATCCTCACCACGCTTGAGGCTGGTGGGATCCGCCAATTGGCCAGGTGCCAATGGAGGTCTTGGGCATGGAGGGTTGAGTGCAAATTTCTTCATATACTTGGGAGTAACATATCTGTACTCCCTCCATTCCCGTGCCCATCTCCTCTCTATCCTTTGTATGCGCACCTTGCGCTAATTTTTATCCTCCTTGCCAAATTTGGCTTCATCAAGAGTGCAATATCCAGCATAAATGTCAGCCGGGATCTCAAAATTTGTGTTGACCTCAGGCCTTTTTCCACCCTTCTGTGGCTTCTTACCATCAGCCATTTTCTTCAGCTGAGGAATATGAACAACTGAAGTTTGTGAAGAGGTATGCAACTTTTCTTCGAGGAATGCTGCAAATGAGTTAAGTTGATGAGAACCTAGTGATTCAGCAGCAGACATGAGTACCTGTGAACAGAGTATAGTTGCGAGGAATTTGGAGAGGTCATATGCATTCTCAGAAGGTTTTCCAAAAAGAACAAGTTTGAGGAATTCGACCAAATGAGTCTTGAAGAATTTCACTAAGCGTTCTTTATCTTAGGTTCCAGAGTTGTATAGATTGAAAATCCACACAACTGAGGAATCCTGAAGAATATTATTGCTTAGAGAAACGAATCAAGAGCAGATGACATGTGAGGTGTTCAGTTTGTGAAGATTTGAAGAATAAACACCTTTGAAGATTTTCAAGAAAACATATGAATCAAGGAGGGCAGTAAAAGCAAGTTTTAATTACCCTTGATGAAGAACACGACGAACTAAGAAGTGTAGATGTGAAGTTCATCAGTTCAGATCTTCCATGCTCTAACTTGGCAGAGGAAGACTGCTACGGTGGCGGCGGAGTGAAGAAACCCGCAACCGGCGCGAGTACGACGGCGACGAGGTCAAGGTAGTGAAGCTCTTCCTCACCAGCGGCGATGAAGTAGCGGCGTCGCTAGGGTTTGAGAAGCTCGAGCGGGAGTGAGAACGAGCAGAGTACAGACGATGTGAGGAAGAGGCGGGGGTATTTATAGTGGAAGTGAAAAACTGTACGCCCGAGGAAATCGGACGAACGTGCCCCTGGCCCTTCTCATTCGCTTGACATGTGTCACCCACGTACTGAGAGGTGACGATCGTGTCGGATCATGGGTGAATAAATAAGTATTGTCATGGGATGCAAAACGGTTTATGCGGCAAAGCCGAAAATTTAGATAAGATAAGTAGAAGTTTTGTTCGCAATTTCTTCAGCTGTCAAGGACATAGTGAAGATTTTGAACGAGTTTCAAACAGAACGCACATGAAGAATTTGTGAACAGACTGGGTTGAGTCTAGCATATAGGGGGAAGGGTCCGATCACATTCACTTAGCAGAAGTGAAAAACAACACCAGAAGGAGTGAAGACAATGCAAAGTTGAAGAATTTGAAAAACTGAGGAATTTCAAAAACGAAGAAAAACTCAAAAAGAAGATTTTCAACTTTGGTTGGTGGCGTAACCCACCGTATGAGAAAGCTGATTTCAGACACCGCGTACAATTGTCCTAGGGCTCTGAGAATCAATTTATTCATTAATTTCTTCACACTTGGAGGGTTAGTCTTCATTGATTGAAGAAAAACATTACTTTGTGTGTTGCGCATCTAAGTCATCAAGTCAGCATAAGTGTTAGGATGTGTGTCCTTTTCAAAGAACATTCAAAGATTCTAGGATATTTAGCTCACACCGCAACTTGCTAAATCTCTTCTCGTCCAAGGGCTTAGTGAAGATATCAGCCAGCTGGTCTTCAGTGCTTGCGTGGTCGATGGAGATGTCGCCCTTCAACACATGATCACAAAGAAAATGATGATGAATCTGGATGTGCTTGGTCTTGAGTGCTGAACTGGGTTATGAGCAATCTTGATAGCACTCTCATTGTCGCAGTACAGAGGCACATTCTTCACGTTGATGCCGTAGTCCTTGAGTGTTTGCTTCATCCATAGTAATTGAGCACAACACGATCCAGCAGCAATGTACTCAGCTTCTACAGTGGAGAGTGATATGTAGTTCTGTTTCTTCAAGGACCAACAGACCAAAGATCGTCTGAGAAAATGACATGTGCCTAATGTTGACTTGTGGTCCACACGGTCACCAACATAGTCAGAGTCTGAATATCCAATGAGATCAAACGAACAACCCTTGGGATACCATAATCCAAGTGTTGGTGTGTGAGCTAGATATCGAAGAATATGATTCACAGCCTTATGGTGTGATTCCTTCGATGTATCTTGAAAACGGGCACACATGCAAACACTAAGCATAATATCCGGCCTAGATGCACATAGGTACAATAAGGAGCCAATCATGGAGAGGTATACCTTTTGATCAAAGTCTTTACCATTTTCATTAGTGCATAGATGGCCATTTGTGGGCATTGGAATTTTGACCCCTTTGCAATCTTGCACGCCGAATTTCCTCAGTACATCTTTGAGGCATTTCTTCTAAGATATGAATAAGCCATTGCGCTGTTGACGAATTTGAAGACCTAAAAAGAACTTCAATTCTCCCATCATAGACATTTGATATTCTTCACTCGTCATATAGGCAAATTCATCACTATAACGTTGGCCAGTACAGCCAAAAATGATATCATCAACATAATTTTGGCACACAAACAATTCACCATCATAAGATTTAGTGAAAAGAGTTGGGTCAAGTGAACCGGGTTTGAAGCCTTTCTTCATGAGGAATTCCTTCAAAGTATCATACCGCGCCCGAGGGGCCTGCTTGAGGCCATACAGGGCCTTATTGAGTCTGAAGACTTTGTCAGGATGCTTTGGATCTTCAAAACCTGGGGGTTGAGCAACATATACTTCTTCCTCAAGCTTAGCATTGAGGAATGCACTTTTCACATCCATTTGATGTAAGATAATATCATGATGGTTAGCATATGCAAGTAATATGCGAATAGCCTCAAGTCTAGCAACAGGTGCAAAAGTTTCATTAAAATCAATTCCTTCAACCTGTATGTAGCCTTGAGCTACAAGCCGTGCCTTATTCCTCACCGCAAGGCCATTTTCATCTTGCTTGTTGCGGTAGATCCACTTTGTGCCAATGATGTTGTTCTTGCGAGGATCCGGACGTTTGACCAGTTCCCAGACGTTGTTGAGCTCGAACTGATGTAATTCTTCTTGCATAGCTTGAATACACTCAGGCTCCAGAAATGTTTCATCTACCTTAGTGGGCTCTGTGACAGAGACAAAAGCAACGTGCCCACAAAAGTTAGACAAATGTGAAGCTTTTGAGCGTGTGAGAGGACCTGGTGCTTCAGTGTCATCGATGATCTTCTCGACTTGCACTTCGTTTGCAATGCGAGGATGAGCTGGTTGTGTTCGAGGAATTTGATCCGCATTTTCTTCAGGAGCATTTTCCTCAGCACCATTTTCTTCAGGAGCGCCATCTCGGCGTCTTCACATTCTGGAATGAATTCATCAGCAGATTCTTCGGTAGGAATGACATTCTCAGTAGCCTTGAACTTGATAGATTCCTCAGGTGTTGGTTCATCTATCACAGAAGGTAGGTGCTCTCTTTGCGAGCCATTAGTTTCATCGAACCGCACATCTACAGTTTCAACAACCTTGTGGAGAACGTTGTTGAAGACTTTGTAGGTGTGCGAGTCCTTTCCGTAACCAAGCATAAACCCTTATGTGCTTTCGGTGCAAATTTAGAATTGTGATGAGGATCTCTAATCCAACATTTAGCACCGAAGACTTTGAAGTAACTCACATTGGGTTTCTTGTCAGTGAGGAGTTCATAAGCAGTCTTCTTGAAGAATTTGTGAAGATATACTGTGTTGATGATGTGGCACGCAGTATCAATTGCCTCAATCCAGAAACAACGAGGTGTCTTGTATTCATCAAGCATAGTGCGAGCCATCTCAACAAGAGTTCTGTTCTTGCGCTCCACGACGCCATTCTGCTGAGGAGTATAAGGAGCAGATAACTCACGAGTAATACCAAGTTCATCAAGATAGTCATCAAGACCGGAATTCTTGAAATCAGTCCCATTGTCACTTCTGATGTGCTTGATCTTCACACCAAAGTTGGTTGAATCCCTCAAGGGAAATCGTTTGAAGACTTCATGCACCTCATGTTTGTAAGTGACAATGTGCACCCATGTGTAACGATAATAATCATCAACAATGACAAAGCCATATAGAGATGCATCATCTGTAACAGCAGAATAATGATTAGGACCAAAGAGATCCATGTGTAGTAATTTGAATGGTTGAGAGGTAGTCATGATAGTCTTCGCTGGATGCTTGGCCTTTGTCATCTTTCCAGCTTCACAGGCTCTGCATAAGTGATCCTTGAGGAATTTGACATTCTCAATGCCAATGACATGCTTCTTCTTCACAAGCGTGTGCAAATTCCTCATGCCAGCATGACCAAGTCGTCGATGCCATAGCGAGCCTTCTGAAGCTTTTGCAAGTAAGCATACAGCCGGTTGTGGTCCTGTAGAGAAATCAACAATATACAAGTCTCCTCTCCTAAAGCCTTCGAAGACTTTGGAATGGTCAGCTTCCATGATCACAACACAATGATATTTGCCAAAGACAACAACCATATCGAGCTCACAAAGCATTGAGACAGACAAGGTTGTATCCTCAGGACTCGACAAGCATGACTTTGTCCATGTGTCGATCCTTTGAGATTGCAACCTTACCTAGACCCAATACCTGACTTTTTCCTTTGTCGGCGAAGGTGATATGCTTCAGATGCGACGGTGATAAAGGAGCACCCATCAATAGATTCTTGGCACAAGTCATGTGATTCGTACATCCACTATCGAGGACCCACTCATTGGCTTTGGGTTGATCATCCTGCAGATGAATTAGCGCAACTTACGAACTCATATACTTCATTAGTGAAGAATATGACATCAATATCATCAGATCAATCTCATCAATAAATAGAATAGATAAAACAGTATGAGGACATGAGAAATGAAAGTTCATTTCTTCATGATTAGTCTGTGTCCTTTCAGGCAATGTCCAGGTCTCCAGCAAATTCTTCAGATGATTTGAGCACGTCTGGAGACCTGACCCTGCATAAGAGATTAGTACTTTTATTCACCACCCACATATGAAGGGGTGGCAAAGAATTCATCACTCTACGAGCACCATATGAGAAAGGTGGCATAGTAGCCAGTCCACTTCGTTTCACATAAGAGGGGTTAGGATAAGCATATGAATAGGCAGAGAAATTCTTTGAGGACTTATGAACATAACGATTAGAAGATTAGTGCTCATATTCATAGCCCTTAGCTCTACCCAGCAAAACAGAGGGGTTAGCACGATGATAATCATGTGAGGAGTTTGATCCTTTTGAGGAATTTGATCCACGTGAGGAATTTTGTCCGCATGAGGACTTGGATCCATATGAAGAATTTGGTCGATATAAAGAATTTGATCTGGAGTTCCTATTCATCATAGGTGGTGTTATGAGGACATTCACCTGGAGACTTTCAAGGCAACTTTTGGGAACCCAGATTTTCTTCATAGGGCATCCGTTCCTGCAGTTAGTGCCAACATATCTAGCAAATACTTCACCATTCTGATTCTTGAACAATTTATAGTTGGAGTCAAATGACCCATCAGAAGAATGAGGAGATTCACATGTAAAGCCAGATAAATTGGATGGATCATGTAAGTGCATCTAGTGCCCCTTAGTGATTTTGGTGTATTGAAGACTTATAGGTTAAGGGACTAATGTGTTTATGAGTGTACACAGGTCTATAAGTCTATGAGGAGTTTGATATTTACACAGAAAGTCGACCCCTAAAAATGAATATCTTCGACTGAAGATTTTGGTATTCCTGAAAACTTTCATGAAGACTTTGAAAGTGAAGAAATTGGTGTGTCCGTGAAGACTTGATATTCATGCAAGGAATATGAAGCTTGAAGACTTTCGTTTTCATAGTTTTATTTTTCTCTTTCTTGAGTCATAGGAAACACCGTACTGTTAAAGGGGGTCGAGGAAATACTAAGGAAAAATTTCCATGTGATGCTCAACTCAAAATCCTACACCTACCAATCCCTTTGAGTGAAGCCATTGGAAATCTCATACAGTTCAGTCAATTTCTTCAGTGACAGAGACGAAGTTCTTCTGGTCGCTGAGGAATTTGTTCTGACTGAGGAGTTAGGAATTCGCCAGTGCGGATTGCCTACACAGTGAGGAACATGATAGCCCTGAGGAATTTTAGAGTCAAATTTCCGACCGTTGCTGTGCTATGCGCCAGCTGTCCCAAAATATCTTATCCACCTAACGGTCATATCATCGAAGGGAATTTATGTCTTATCATGTCGGGCTGCTCCCTAGGCTATAAATAGCCGCCCCCTACAACCACTAGCTGGTTGGCTGCTCCAAGAGAAACTGACACTTGTCATTTGAGAGCAACCCACCCTCCGAGGACTTTGAGCGAAAATCATCGAGTGAGGAAAAACCCAAACCCAAACACCTACAAACCCAAAGTGATTGAGCATCACTAAAGAGATTGATCCTACGTGGATCCGACACTTGTTACCTTTGAAGACTGTGCTTCTTCCAAACGGTTAGGCGTCATGGTCTAGAGCATCCAAGAGGAATTGTGGATCACCGAGTGACCGAAGTCTGTGAAGGTTTGGACGTCGCGTGAAGACTTACCACGAGTGATTGGACGAGGTTTGTGTGACCTTAGTTCAAGGGTAATACGGTGAGGACTTGGTGTCCTGAGCTGCGTGCTCAGCGACTGGGTGTCCGGGACTGTGTGTCCTTGAGTTTAAATACTCAGCCGCTCCAACCAGACGTACAACTGAGACAGCAGTTGGAACTGGTCTACCAAATCATTGTCTTCACCAACCTTACTAGTTCTATTTCCTCAACTCTTTCATTTCTTCATTAATGTGTTGAGTGATTGTTCATATATGTGTTTGAAGACTTTGACTGAAGACTTTCTCAATTTCCTCAGTTCAATTTCTTCAGTCTGTTTGTCTTCATCTTGTGTTATCCTGTGTTTACGCTTTTTGTACTCTGTGTTTGTCTTCATTTCATCATGATGACTATGTGTGTATTCTGTCATGCTTACTTCTGAGTACTTATTCCGCTACAAGTAGTTCTTTGCTAAGGAATTTCCTCACCGGCAAATTCCTCAGTGAAGAATTCATAAAGATCGCCTATTCACCCCTCCTCTAGTCGATATAACGCACTTTCAGATCAACTGGAGGTCCCTTTGCAGCAACCCATGAGGTTTTGGGGTACTGCTCAGGCTTCCAATATGTTCCATCGGCATTGAGTTTCCTCTCAAAGGCAATACCCTCTTTCCTAGGGTTCCTGTTTAGGATCTGCTTTTTAAGCACATCAGAAAGAGTCTGATGCCCTTTGAGGCTTTTGTACCTGCCTGTCATGTATAATTCCTTCAGCCCTGCATCATCAGTGATACTAGCAATGTCCTTAGATGAGGAATTAGTGATAGCAGAGACATATGAAGAATTTGTAGCATTAGAAGCATTTGAACATTCAGGTGAAGATTAGCAGATTTTTCAATGCACTTCGGACATGGAGGAACACATTCTTCCTGAGTAGCACTGATTTGTTGAGCAAGTAATGAATCGCGCTCCTTCTGAAGATCTTCATAACTCACTCTTAGCTTCTCAAGATCTTGCTTTCTTTGAATAAATTCATAAGAAAGCTTCTCGTGATCAGATAAGAGAGTGTTATGATGACCTTGAAGGTTGTCAAACTTGGACTGAAGTCTCTAAAGATTTTCAGTCAGGGTTTTAGTGCGATCCATTTCTTCACCCAACATATCATCACTTTTATCTAGCATGTTTTGAATCTTTTCAATAGCCTTTTGTTGTTTCACAGCAATCTTAGAAAGTTTAGAGTAGCTGGGCTTGAGGTTTTCATCAGATTCATCCTCACTAGATTCAGAGGAGGCGTATTTAGTTACCTTGGCACGCTTTGCCATGAAGCAATAGGTGGGAGCGTAGTCATCATTGCCTTTATCAACCCTGTTGGTGAAGCCATTTTCTTCAGAGTTGAAGATAGACTTGCTGACGAATGCAGTAGCGAGAGCTAGACTCGCCACACCAGACTCGGACTCCTCGGATGCCTCCTCTTCCTCATGTTCCTCAGATTCAGCCTCAGAGTCCATTTCCTTGTCAATGAATGCTCAAGCCTTCTTGGAGCTATTCTTCTTGTGATATGAAGATTTAGAGGATTTTGATGATGAAGACTTTGAAGATTTCTTCTTCTTCTTTGCATCATCAGAACTGTAATCCTTGTATTTCTTCTTCTTTAATTCCTTATCCCACTGAGGACAATCTTGAATGTAGTGACCAGGTTTCTTGCATTTGTGGCATAGCCTCTTCTTGTAGTCACTGGATGAGGAATCATTACTCCTTGAGGATTTTCCAAAGCGACCACGTTTTGAGAACTTCTGAAATTTCTTCACGAGCAGTGCTAGTTCCTGGCTCAGTTCTTCAGGATCACCAAGGCTGCTAGTAGAGTCCTCTTCTTCAGACTCAAAGACTGCCTTGGCCTTCAGAGCACGTGGTTTGCCATAGCTCGAACCATAGATATCTCTCTTCTCAGCAAGCTGGAACACATGAGTGTTTAGCCTCTCGAGGATATCAGCGGGATCAAGTGACTTGTAATCAGCACGTTCTTGAATCATCAGTGCCAGAGTGTCAAATGGAGAATCGAGCGATCTCAGCAATTTTTTCACCACCTCATGGTCGGTGATGTCAGTGGCGCCAAGCGCTTGAAGCTCATTTGAGATGTTAGTGAGGCGATCGAAGGTTTGCTGAACATTTTCATTGTCGAGTCTTTTGAAGCGGTTGAAGAGATTGCGAAGAACGTCAACACGAGAATCACGTTGAGTTGAGACTCCTTCATTCACTTTGGATAGCCTATCCCAGAGAAGCTTAGCAGATTCCAAAGCACTCACTCTTCCATATTCCCCTTTGCTCAGACAGCCACATATGATGTTCTTCGCTTGAGAATCGAGTTGCTTGAACCACTTCACATCAGCAGCATTCAGTGAAGGTGTGACTGAGGGAACACCATTTTCCACAACATACCAGAGATCGTTATAAATTGCCTCAAGATGCATTCGCATCTTATTCTTCCAGTAGGGGTAGTCCGTTCCATCGAAGGTAGGGCACCCGGCAGAGACCTTGATCATACCTGCGGTCAACATAACTAAAACTCCAGGCGGTTAAACCAAAATCACACAGAACAAGGGAGTACCTTGCTATGATACCAATTGAAAGTGTGTTATATCGACTACAGGGGGGTGAATAGGTGATTTTTATGAATTCTTCACTAAGGAATTTGCTGGTGAGGAAATTCCTAAATGAAGAACTACTTGCAGCGGAATAAGTACTCAAAAGTAAACATGGCATAACATAAGCATAGTCATCATGATGAAATGAAGACAAGCACAGAGTACAGAAAGCGTAAGCACAGGATAACACAAGACGAAGACGAACAGACTGAAGAAATTAAACTGAGGAAATTGAGAAAGTCTTCAGTCAAAGTCTTCAAATAGATATGAACAAGCACACAACAACAATTATGAGGAAATGAAAGAGTTGAGGAAATAGAACAAGTAAGCTTGGTGAAGACAATGATTTGGTAGACCAGTTCCAACTGCTGTCTCAATTGTACATCTGGTTGGAGCGGCTGAGTATTTAAACTCGAGGACACACAGTCCCGAACACACAGTCCTCACCGCATTCTCCTTGAGCTAAAGTCACACAGACCTCGCCCAATCACTCATGGTAAGTCTTCAGGTGACTTCCAAACCGTCACAAACTCGGTCACTCGGCGATCCAAAATTCCTCTTGGATGCTCTAGACCTTGACGCCTAACCGTCTGGAAGAAGCACAGTTGATACGTCTCCATCGTATCTATAATTTTTGATTGTTCCATGCCAATATTATTCAACTTTCATATACTTTTGGCAACTTTTTATACTATTTTTTGGGACTAACATATTGATCCAGTGCCCAGTGCCAGTTCCTGTTTGTTGCATGTTTTATGTTTCGCAGAAACCCAATATCAAACAAAGTCCAAACGGGATAAAAATAGACGGAGAATTATTTTGGAATATTTGTGATTTTTGGGAGGAAGAATCAACGTGAAACGGTGCCCGAGGTGGCCACAAGAGTGGCCCACGCCACCACTCCAAGGGGGCGCACCCCCCTATCTCGTGGGCCACCCATAAGGCGGTTGACGCTCTTCTTTTGCCGCAAGAAAGCTAATTTTATGAGAAAGATCTGGGCGAAAGATTCAACCCAATCGGAGTTACGGATCTCCTGATATAAAAGAAACGGTGAAGGGGTAGAATCAGAGAACACAGAAACAGAGAGATAGATCCAATCTCGGAGGGGCTCTCGCCCCTTCCAAGCCATGGGAGCCAAGGACCAGAGGGGAAACCCTTCTCCCATCTAGGGAGAAGGCCAAGGAAGAAGAATAAGAAGGGGGGCTCTCTCCCCCTTGCTTCCGGTGGTGCCGGAACGCCGCTGGGGGCCATCATCATCACCGCGTTCTTCACCAACACCGCCGTCATCTTCACCAACATCTCCATCACCTTCCCCCATCTATATCCAGCGGTCCACTCTCCCGCAACCCACTGTACCCTCTACTTGAACATGGTGCTTTATGCTTCATATTATTTTCCAATGATGTGTTGCCATCCTATGATGTCTGAGTAGATTTTCGTTGTCCTATCGGTGATTGATGAATTGCTATGATTGGTTTGAGTTGCATGTTTTATTATTGGTGCTGTCCTATGGTGCCCTCCGTGTCGCGCAAGCGTGAGGGATTCCTGCTATAGGGTGTTGCAATGTGTTCATGATTCGCTTATTGTGGGTTGTGTGAGTGACTCAAACACAAACCCGAGTAAGGGGATTGTTGCGTATGGGATAAAAGAGGACTTGATACTTTAATATTATGGTTGGGTTTTACCTTAATGAATCTTCAGTAGTTGTGGATGCTTGCTAAAGTTCCAACCATAAGTGCATATGATCCAAGTAGAGAAAGTATGTTAGCTTATGCCTCTCCCTCAAATAGAATTGCAATAGTGATTACCGGTCTAGTAACATAGTCAATTGCTTAGTGGTTGTTTGGATATCCAGGATTAGATGTGAGATTTAGCAAAACGAGTTTTAGGAGGATTTTTAGGAAAACCAGTTTTAGTTAGTTTTTCTGTTAAGATAAGTATATACAATTTCTTGTTTGGGTAGAGAGAAAGAAGAAGAACAACACAATTAGTCAGTTACCTTGCGCTCCTCCCACCCGAGGCCATGAAGCTTCGCTTGTCGCCTCCCTGCATACTTCTGTATGCTATATACATGACGCGGACGCAACGCACATGCTTTTCGGCCAATCGCGACTTGTCATATGTATACACGAGCACAAACAATGGCTTCGATGTGGACAAGATGTACACATAGCAGTATAGCAACGCAGCTGCAACGCTTGGTGTGGAGCGGAACGGTGGCAGAGGCGCAGCCAGACGCAGCCAAGCTGGCATGGATACGTTGAGAACGGGCGTGATGAGATAACCAGCGCCGCAGCCCGCAGCAACCAAGACGGGCATGGCGAGCTAAGTAGTAGACGAGCCGGTCGATGCACGGCCGGCCATGGCAGCGTGGTCTCTTGCCATTATACCGTAGTCTATTGCCGTCAGGTAACTAACCTTCAGCCTCGCATCGTCGATGCCGGGGAGCTCGACGTCGTCGTCGAGCGCCGGCGGCGACCGCCGCGGCCACCGGCATGGACGCGCCGGGGCGTAGAATTAGATGGCAACCTCAACCGTGGAGACAACGAAGATGATGCGAATGGCGATGCAAGCACTAAAGTTCAACAAGTCGAGGCACCGGATGGCGTGAAGTTACAGTATACAGAAAACAAGTTTATAGAAAAACATATATTAGTCGTTTTTCTATAAACTCACTTTTTGCGTTTTTAGCAAACTAGATAATCCATATCCACGATTCCATTGGATAACCCAAACAAGGTTTTAGGCGGTTATAACAGATTTTACGTTTAAGAAAAATTGGTTCTCCACAAACACCGTATCCAAACAACCCCTATGGGACAATTCCACAACTCCTACCACCACTTTTCCATACTCGCTATATTTACTTTATTGCATCTTTATCTAAACAGCCCCTATTTTCTATTTACGCGTTATTTATTATCTTGCAAACCTATCCAACAACACCTACAAAGTACTTCTAGTTTTATACTTGTTCTAGGTAAAGCGAACGTCAAGCGTGCGTAGAGTCGTATCAGTGGCCGATAGGACTTGATTGAGTATTTGTTCTACCTTTAGCTCCTCGTTGGGTTCGACACTCTTACTTATCGAAAGAGGCTACAACTATCCCGTATACTTGCGGGTCATCAAGACCTTTTTCTGGCGCCGTTGCCGGGGAGTCATAGCGTGGGGTGAATATTCTCATGTGTGCTTGTTTGCTTTATCACAAGTAATTTTTATTTGCTGTTCTAAGTTGTTCTCTATCTTTAGTTATGGATATGGAACACGAAATACCAAAAAAATTAGGTGTACTTGCTACTCATGGAGATAGGGTAACTCCTAAAACCCTCGATTCTCATTATGTGAGAGATATTATGTACTACTTTGATAATCCTAAGAAAACCCCATTCAACTTTATAATGGGAGACACGTTGGATCAACGTGAATACTTTAGGGATTATCGCTCGACACAAAAAGGGAAGCTATTATGGGACCAATTTATTATGTTGCGTTGGTATGCCCGGGATCTATGCTTGAGATATGATATTACTTGTTGCTCTAGGATGAAGGCTCCACACCTTCCCTTTTCATGCAAATTTAATGATAATGAAACCTTAGCTTCTTATGCTAATGGTATCTATGATTACTATAATGTTGAACAAATTGAAGAATTTGTTGCTTTTAAGGCTGCTTATGAAATTGAATCTTTGTTTGAAAAGTATGAAGCTTTTGATGATGATGGTGTTTGTAGGCCTGAAAATCTTGCTATACTTAGATATTGCTATGAAAATTATGAATACAATTACTATATTAATGCATTTATTGAGGAAGTCTCTATTGTCCAAGAAGAGATTAATATTTTGCAGGAAGCTAGGGAAGAAGAAATTGATGAAACTGTGAGCTCGTTGGATGAAAAATATGATGAGGAGAGCGAAGACCAAAAGAAGGAAGAGCGGATTAGCTACCCGTGTCCACCTTCTAATTAGAGTAACTCTTCAACTCATACATTGTTTAATTTCCCTTTGTGCTTACCGAAGGATGATTGCTACGATGATTGCTATGATCCCGTTGATTCTCTTGAAATATCCCTTTTTGATGATGCTTGCTATGCTTGTGGCCAAGATGCCAAAATGAATTATGCTTATGGATATGAACTTGCTATAGTTCCTTATGTTAAACATGAAGTTGTTGCTATTGCACCCACGCATGATAGTCCTTTTATCTTTTTGAATTCTCCAAACTACACTATATCGGAGAAGTATGTGCTTATTAAGGATTATAATGGTGGGTTGCCTTTTACCATTGCACATGAGGATTTTGATGAATGTAATATGCATGTGCTTGCTGCTCCTACTTGCAATTATTATGAGAGAGGAACTTTATCTCCACCTCTCTATGTTTCCAATACGATAGAATTGCAAGAAACTGCTTATACTATGCATTGGCCTTTACTATGTGTGCATGAATTGTTCTTTTATGACATGCCGATGCATAGGAAGAGAGTTAGACTTCGTTGTTGCTTGATATATAATACTTTGTTCTCACTACTAAATTACAAACCATTGTTAATTAAAATTGGCTTTGATATACCTTGGGATCCGGGTGGATTCGTTACTTGAGCAGTATATGCCTAGCTTAATGGCTTTAAAGAAAGCGCTGCCAGGGAGACAACCAGGAAGTTTTAGAGAGTCATTTATTTCTGTTGAGTGCTTTCATGTAGTTTAAAAACAAAAAAATAAAGAGGAGAATCTGAAACTTTTCAAAAAAAGGAAAGTGAAAGTGAGAAAGACAAGCATTGTTGAAGTGGGAGAGCTCCTTGAACTTTGTTCATGCTCACGTAAACTTTGTGAATCTTGATTACTGAAACTTTTCATCAAAAATAATTATCCCCTTGTATAATTCCATTGTATTATAAAAATAATGTGCCAAGGTTTGCCTTTAGGTTATTTACAATGCTTGTTGGTTTGTACGGTGCAGGACAGAAACTTTGGCTGTAGTGCGCGATTTTACATTTTTAGCTGGAACGTCAATTGGTTCTGATTCTTTTTGCACTGTCTTTCTGTACAACTTGTTTATTTTTCCTAACTTTGGTAGAATTTTTGGGGTACCATAAGTATGGTGAATGTTCATATTTCTACAGACTGTTCTGTTTTTGACAGATTCTGTTTTTGATGCATAGTTTGCTTGTTTTGATGAATCTATCAATTTATATCAGTGGATTAAGCCATGAAAAAGTTATGTTACAGTAGAAACAATGCAAAAAGAAAATATGAATTGGTTTGCTACAGTACTTAGAGTAGTGATTTGCTTTATTATATTAACGGATCTTACCGAGTTTTCTGTTGAAGTTTTGTGTGGATGAAGTGTCTAAACGAGGAGGTCTCGATATAAGAAAAAGGAAGAGAGGCAAGAGATCAAGCTTGGGGATGCCCGAGGCACCCCAAGTAAATATTCAAGTATACTCAAGCATCTACGCTTGGGGATGCCCCGGAAGGCATCCCGTCTTTCTTCAACAAGTATCGATATGTTTTCGTATTCGTTTCGTTCGTGCGATATGTGCAAGTCTTGGAGCATCTTTTGCATTTAGTTTTCACTTTTATTTTATGCACCATGCTGGTATGAGATAGTCCTTGGTTGATTTATAGAATGCTCATTCCACTTCACTTAAATATTTTGAGTATGGCTTTATAGAATGCTTCATGCACTTCACTTATATCATTTGAAGTCTGGATTGCCTGTTTCTCTTCACATAGAAAACCGCCATTTGTAGAATGCTCTTTTGCTTCACTTATATTTGTTAGAGCGTGGGCATATATTTTGTAGAAAGAATTAAACTCTCTTACTTCACTTATATCTATTTAGAGAGATGACAGGAATTGGTCAATCACATGGTTAGTCATAAAATCCTACATAAACTTGTAGATCGCTGAATATGATATGTTTGATTCCTTGCAATAATTTTGCGATATAAAGATGGTGATATTAGAGTCATGCTAGTGGGTGTTTGTGGATTGTAGAGACACTTGTGTTGAGGCTTGAAAGTCCCATAGCATGCACGTATGGTAACCGTTGTGTGACAAATTGGAAGCATGGGGTGTTTCTTTGATTGTCTTCCTTATGAGTGGCAGTCGGGGACGAGCGATGGTCTTTTTCTACCAATCTATCCCCCTAGGGGCATGCATAGTAGTACTTTGCTTCGAGGGCTAATAAACTTTTGCAATAAGTATATGAGTTCTTTATGACTAATGTGAGTCCATGGATTATACACACTTTTACCTTTCCATCATTGCTAGCCTCTTCGGTACCATGCATTGCCCTTTCTCACCTCGAGAGTTGGTGCAAACTTTGCCGGTGCATCCAAACCCCGTGATATGATACGCTCTATCACACATAAGCCTCATTATATCTTCCTCAAAACAGCCACCATACCTACCTATCATGGCATTTCCATAGCCATTCCGAGATATATTTCCATGCAACTTTCATCATCATCATATACATGACTTGAGCATTTATTGTCATCTCGCTTTGCATGATCGTAAGATAGCTAGCATGATGTTTTCATGGCTTGTCCGTTTTGATGTCATTGCTACGCTAGATCATTGCACATCCCAGTACACCGCCGAAAGCATTCATATAGAGTCATATCTTTGTTCCAGTATCGAGTTGTAATATTGAGTTGTAAGTAAATAAAAGTGTGATGATCATCATTATAGAGCATTGCCCCCCCAAAAAAAGAAAAAATAAAAAAAAATAAAAAAAGGAAAGGACAAAGAAGCCTGCATAAAAAAGGGGGCCAAAGAAGCCCACGGAAAAAAGAAAAAAAAGAAAAAAAAGAAAAGAAAAGGGGCAATGTTACTATCCTTTTCCACACTTGTGCTTCAAAGTAGCACCATGTTCTTCATATAGATTGTCTCCTATATTGTCACTTTCATATACCAGTGGGAATTTTCATTATAGAACTTGGCTTGTATATTCCAACGATGGGCTTCCTCAAATGCCCTAGGTCTTCATGAGCAAGCAAGTTGGATGCACACCCACTTAGTTTCTTTTGTTGAGCTTTCATACACTTATAGCTCTTAGTGCATCCGTTGCATGGCAATCCCTACTCCTCGCATTGACATCAATTGATGGGCATCTCCATAGCCCGTTGATTAGCCGCGTCGATGTGGGACTTTCTCCTTTTTTGTCTTCTCCACATAACCTCCATCTTTATATTCTATTCCACCTATAGTGCTATATCCATGGCTTGCGCTCATGTATTGCGTGAGGGTTGAAAAAGCTGAAGTGCGTTAAAAAGTATGAACCAATTGCTCGGCTTGTCATCGGGGTTGTGCATGATGGGAGCATTTTGTGTGACGAAAATGAAGCATGGCCAAACTATATGATTTTGCAGGGATAAGCTTTCTTTGGCCTTGTTGTTTTGAAAAGACATGATTGCTTTATTGGTACGCTCGAAGTATTGTCGTTTTTGATCTCAAATGATAGACTATTGCTTTGAATCACTCGTGTCTTAATATTCATGCCATGATTAGACATATGATCAAGATTATGCTAGGTAGCATTCCACATCAAAAATTATCTTTTTTATAATTTACCTACTCGAGGACGAGCAGGAATTAAGCTTGGGGATGCTGATACGTCTCCGTCGTATCTATAGTTTTTGATTGTTCCATGCCAATATTATTCAACTTTCATATACTTTTGGCAACTTTTTATACTATTTTTTGGGACTAACATATTGATCCAGTGCCCAGTGCCAGTTCCTGTTTGTTGCATGTTTTATGTTTCGCAGAAACCCAATATCAAACGGAGTCCAAACGGGATAAAAATGGACAGAGAATTATTTTGGAATATTTGTGATTTTTGTGAGGAAGAATCAACGTGAAACGGTGCCCGAGGTGGCCACGAGAGTGGCCCACGCCACCACTCCAGGGGGGCGCGCCACCTATCTTGTGGTCCACCCGTAAGGCAGTTGACGCTCTTCTTTTGCTGCAAGAAAGATAATTTTATGAGAAAGATCTGGGCGAAAGATTCACCCCAATCGGAGTTACGGATCTCCGGATATAAAAGAAACGGTGAAGGGGTAGAATCAGAGAGCGCAGAAACAGAGAGATAGATCCAATCTCGGAGGGCCTCTTGCCCCTCCCAAGCCATGGGAGCAAAGGACCAGAGGGGAAACCCTTCTCCCATCTAGGGAGAAGGCCAAGGAAGAAGAAGAAGAAGGGGGGCTATCTCCCCCTTGCTTCCGGTGGCGCCGGAACGCCGCCGGGGCCATCATCATCACCACGATCTTCACCAACACCGCCGTCATCTTCACCAATATCTCCCTCACCTTCCCCCATCTATATCAAGCGGTCCACTCTCCCGCAACCCGCTGTACCCTCAACTTGAACATGGTGCATTATGCTTCATATTATTTTCCAATGATGTGTTGCCATCCTATGATGTCTGAGTAGATTTTCATTGTCCTATCGGTGATTGATGAATTGCTATGATTGGTTTGAGTTGCATGTTTTAGTATTGGTGTTGTCCTATGGTGTCCTCCGTGTCGCGCAAGCGTGAGGGATTCCCGCTGTAGGGTGTTGCAATGTGTTCATGATTCGCTTATAGTGGGTTGCGTGAGTGACTGAAACACAAACCCGAGTAAGGGGATTGTCGCGTATGGGATAAAAGGGGACTTGATACTTTAATGCTATGCTTGGATTTTACCTTAATGAATCTTTAGTAGTTGCGGATGTTTGCTGGAGTTCCAATCATAAGTGCATATGATCCAAGTAGAGAAAGTATGTTAGATTATGCCTCTCCCTCAAATAGAATTGCAATAGTGATTACCGGTCTAGTAACATAGTCAATTGCTTAGGGACAATTCCACAACTCCTACCACTACTTTTCCATACTCGCTATATTTACTTTATTGCATTTTTATCTAAACAACCCCTATTTTCTATTTACGTGTTCTTTATTATCTTGCAAACCTATCCAACAACACCTACAAAGTACTTCTAGTTTCATACTTGTTCTAGGTAAAGCGAACGTCAAGCGTGCGTAGAGTCGTATCAGTGGCCGATAGGACTTGAGAGAGTATTTTTTCTACCTTTAGCTCCTCGTTGGGTTCGACACTCTTACTTATCGAAAGAGGCTACAACTATCCCATATACTTGCGGGTCATCAATAGTCTTCAAAGGTAACAAGCATCGGATCCACGCATGATCAATCTCTTCAGTGATGCTCAATCACTTTGGGGTGTTGTAGGTTTGGGTTTGGGTTTTCCTCACTTGATGATTTTCTCTCAAAGTCCTTGGAGGATGGGATGCTCTCAAATGACAAGTGTTAGTTTCTCTGGGAGCAGCCAACCAGCTAGTGGTTGTAGGGGGCGGCTATTTATAGCCTAGGGAGCAGCCCGACATGATAAGACATAAATGCCCTTGTCTAATATGACCGTTAGGTGGGTAGATATTTTGGGACAGCTGGCACGTAGCACAACAACGGTAGGAATTTTGACCCTCAAATTCCTCTGGGCTATCATGTTCCTCACTGTGTAGGCAATCCGCACTGGCGAATTCCTAACTCCTCAGTCAGAACAAATTCCTCAGAGACCTGAAGAACTTCGTCTCTGTCACTGAAGAATATGACTGAACTGTATGAGATTTCCAATGGCTTCACTCGAAGGGATTGGTTGGTGTAGGATTTTGAGTTGAGCATCACATGGAAATTTTTCCTTGGTATTTCCTCGACTCCCTTTAACAGTACGGTGTTTCCTATGACTCAAGAAAGAGAAAATGAAACTATGAAAACAAAAGTCTTCACGCTTCATGTTCCTCGAATGATTGCCAAGTCTTCAAGGTCACACCAATTTCTTCACTTTCAAAGTCTTCAGAAAGTCTTCAGAAATCCAAAGTCTTCAGTTGAAGAACTTCATTTTTAAGGGTCGACTTTCTCCGTAAGTATAAAACTCCTCATAGACTTATAGACCTGTGTACACTCACAAACGCATCAGTCCCTTAACCTATCTCTTCAATACACCAAAATCACTAAGGGGCACTAGATGCACTTACAATTGGCTAGGATGCATATTGTGAGGATTATCATTTTCATTGAACTTCATAAGAGAATTTACCTCTACCACCTTAGGCAGTGGTGGTGTATGAAGACCATGTATTTCTTCAATAGGAGGTAAATTTTTAACATCCTCTGCTTTAATTCCTTTTTCCTTCATAGATTTCTTTGCCTCTTGCATATCTTCAGGACTGAGATATACTATACCCCTCTTCTTCGGAGTGGGTTTAGGCGGTGGTTCAGGAATAGTCCAATCATCATAATTTTTCAATATGTTATTCAATAATTCTTTAGCTTGAGCAATAGTTCGTTCCCTGAAAACACAACCAACACAACTATCTAGGAAGTCCCTAGAAGCATCGGTTAGTCCATTATAGAAGATATCAAGTGTTGGGGATATAACTATTTGTGTAAGCCGTCCAGGAGGGGCCGGGTTACGCAAAGAGGACTCACCAGAAAGAAGCCCAAAAATCAAGCATGAAGATGGCGGTTCAATAAAGGGTTTAAGGCCCACAGGCGACTTAAGGCCCGTTGTAGTAAACCGCCACAATGGCATGACTTGTATCATAAGGTAGATTTAACTAGTAACCGAGCCAGACACTGTTTATAAGCCGGCTGGGACTCTGTAGGCCACAGGGCGTCAACTCGTGTATATAAGGGGGCGACCTGCTAGCGGCTTAGGGCAAGAAACAACTCATCAAGAGCCAGGCATAGCGTATCTCGCTCCCTGGTCATCGAAACATCAATACCAACCCAACTAGACGTAGGCCTTACCTTCACCGTAAGGGGCCGAACTAGTATAAACCTCTCGTGTCCTTTGTCCCGATTAACCCCTTCAAGCTTCCTAGCTGCGATGGCTCCACAACTAAGTCCTTTCACGAGGACATCTGACGTGACAATTCCACGATAGTTGGCGCCCACCGTGGGGCCAGCGCACGGTGGATTTGAGTTCTTGAAGGGCAACTTCGAAGGGCTCAAGGGATACGTAGTGGGCCGGATGACCAAGAGTCGTCGCGGCAAGATCTACATCGACGACGAAGGCTGGGGCCCCGACGCCGGCTCAATTGAGTACGGGTACCGGGTCGCCTTCGGCGGAATCCACGTCTTCATCGGCCGGATCGGACAGCCGGGCCCTGAGCCGGACAGCTGCACCGACCTCATCGAGACGGCTCAGTGTGCGAGAATGACCCGAGCTCAACCCGTCATGAAGCATGCTTTCGTGGGCTGCATCCACGGAGAGGAACTTTCTGAAGGATCTGAAGACGGTGGTGAGACGGCCGTCCTCCCAGACGGTGATTCGTCCGCCGGTTCAACATATTCGTTGTACCAGGTGCAAGATGGCGTGCTCGGGGGCTGTTCTGATGGCACCAGTATTCCGGACCCCTGTGAGCTGCCAAGATGGGCAGGAGTCTTCATGGCTGGGACTCAGCCCGATTCAAATTCTACAGCCACTACAGCAATAACGTCCGGGACAGGAGTGGCCGGGGCAGGAGGCCGTGTGCGCCCGCCGACTCAGGTACTGATAGACCTCATGGACAAGCTTACGGCCCTGTTAACCGCCACGGTTATCCCTGCAAACAAGGATGAGCATGACGCGGAGGTGGCACGGGTGCGTGAGGAAATAGCTCAAGCCAAGGAGGCTTTAGCAGCCGAGGACACCAGATTAGCCACGGAGCGGGCGGCTCTAAATGCCCGGGCACAGCGGCTACAGTCAGAAGCTTACCAGCTCACGATGAGCTTAAATGCGTCCAATGAGGTAATGAGGAGGAGACATCAGAAAACCCAATCCCGTTTACCTCCGAATTACGACCCTCGGGTTCTTTTTGCTACACCCGGAGCCGGCCCAAGTAACCCGCCCGAGACCAATCAGTTTATGACAGCCGGGGTAGGAGGACCAACTCAGCCTCGAGAGATGCAACCTCCTCAGGTGAGCATGGCGCCACCGCGTTATGTGCCGATACCTCTGGGTCACTTTTCCAACCCCATGGAGAACTTAATCGCGGCTTTGGCGTGCTTGGCGGCTCTGCCCATGGACGGTGATGACCCGACAGCGGTGGAGACCCGAAGGGTCAGAGAGCTTCTCCAGACGGCCCTGGCTCGGCAAGAGACTTATTCTTACAGCAGGGACAAGATTCATTCAACTCCTCCGCCTTGGTTAGCACCGCCTCGTCAGAACTGGAGCCTGAGTTATAGCAGGCACATGGAGTCTGAAGCTTTGTCAAGCAACGCCCAACGCCGTAACCAGCACGGTGGCTATAACCCGGTGCAAGACCGAGTACGTCAGGAGAACGAGCAGGCGGCTCAGCTGGCGGCGTAACAGGCGGTTCATCAGGATTTCCCAGAGTATCCAACGACTTCTGTTGAGGCGGGAGTAGCCACTAGAACCGATGGTGTTCCTTGTTTAGTACCGGCTTTGCGCAATGTGCGCCTGCCCAAGGACTTCAAGGGACCTCGAAAAGTGCCGAATTACACGGTCGACTTGCATCCCGGAGCTTGGATCGAAAGTTATGAGATGGCAATGGAGTTATTGGAAGTCAGCGATGCAACAATGGCCGAATACTTTACCATGATGTTAGATGGAACAACCCAGTCTTGGTTAAAGGGTTTGCCACCCAATTCCATTGACTCATGGGTAGAGTTAAAAGCCCGTTTCATCCAGAACTTCAAGGACACCTGCAAGAAATCTATGTCGATCATGGACTTGACGAATTGCAAGTAGGAGGAGGGTGAATCCACCACTCATTGGGTACGCCGGGTCAAGGAGATAATACATTCATCCGACAAGATGGATGCCAGCTCTGCAGTTCTCATGTTGAAGAAGAATTGTCGCTTTGAGCCGCTGAGGCAGAAACTGGGGCGCCTTAAACGTGACTGCAACGATATGGGGGCGCTAATGGCGGCTTTAGTCAAATATGCTGATTCTTATAGTACCAAGGATCCCGCGTCTGATGATGAGAAGACAGGGAAGGTAAAGAGGAAAGGCAATGGAAAGGGTTAGCAGCATAACCCGATGAATCAGAGCAGCAACAAGCGTAAGGCGGAAGGCAACCCGGAGTTTGTAGCCAATGCTAATGCACAGGGCAGCAATCAGAGACGTAAGGGCAGGCCGCCCCCTCGGTCTGGCGGGTCAGGCCCATCTCTTGAGCAGTTGCTTAATGAGCCTTGCCCGAGACATGGCACCCAGGAACGACCCGCTACCCACTTATGGAAAGATTGCGCGATCATGAAGGCTTTTAAGAATTCCAACACGTTTGGTGACAACTCTGGGTCTGGCGGCGGCTCGGGAGCTGGCGGTTTTCATGGCCTGGGCGGCAGTTCAAACTCCGGCTTTCAGGGACCTCCAGGCAATAATAATCAGCAGCAGCCTGGTCAAGGAGGGCAACAGCAGCTGCAGTCGGGTTATCAAAACCATCCAAAGCTGTTGAATGGTGGGCAATATCACGTGTTTACCACCATCTTATGTAAACGTGACCAGAAGGTTCATAAGAGGGCCATTAATTCTGTTGAGCCGGCAATTCCTTGTGATTTGAGGTGGTCAGAACAACCCATTATATGGAGTAGAGAGGATCACCCACCTTGGGTCGATAATCCGGGTCAGTTAGCCTTGGTGGTAGCACCTCAGGTTGGTGGATATAAATTCACTAAGGTACTCATGAAAGGAGGTAGCAGCATCAATATCCTCTACTATGAGACCTTTCAACGCATGGGGTTGACTGATAAGAATTTGAGAACATCCAACACTATTTTCCATGGAGTGGTTCCGGGTAAGTCGGCTTACCCAGTTGGTAAGATTGAATTGGATGTGGCCTTTGGAGATGAGTATGACTCCAGGGCTGTGAAATTGACGTTTGAAGTGGTTAAAATCAGGAGTCCATATCACGCTCTGTTTGGGCGACCGGATTATGTTAAGTTCATGGCACGTCCATGTTACGTTTACTTACAGCTCAAGATGCCGGGTTACAAGGGCACCATCACTGTGCATGGAAGTCGAATGGTGGCCTTGGAATGTGAAGAAGGCGACGCGGCTTACGCTGAGTCTGCCTGTGTCGCGGAGGAACTCAAATTTTATCAAGACAATGTTGACCCGGTAGATATGACCTCCCTAAAGAAGCCAACTACTGAGCATGACCCAGCGTTGAAGTTCAAATCGGCCGCTGAGATGAAGCTCGTTGATTTTACCCCAGGAGATACTTCTAAGCAGTTCAGTATTAGTGCCAATTTGGATCCTGAATAGGAAAGCGCGCTCATCAAGTTAATCCATGAGAACCGGGACATCTTTGCATGGAAACCTTCTGACATGCCGGGTGTACCGAGGGAACTCGCTAAGCACACTCTCAATATTGATCCGAAGTATAAGCCGGCCAGGCAGTTTCTCCGATGGTTCAATGAAGAGAGACGGAAAGCTATTGGGGAAGAGGTCGCTCGACTCTTAGCGGCCAGGTTTATTGTTGAAGTTTTTCACCCGGAGTGGTTGGCTAACCCAGTGCTTGTACTCAAGAAGAACGGCACTTGGCGGATGTTTCTTGATTACACGGACTTAAACAAGGCTTGTCCGATGGATCCCTTTGCTCTCCCCCGTATTGATCAAATCATTGATGCTACGGCGGGTTGTGAACGTTTGAGCTTCTTGGATGCTTACTCTGGTTATCATCAGATCAAAATGGCAGTTAAGGACCAGGAGAAGACAGCTTTCATCACTCCGTTTGGAGCCTTCTGTTATGTATCTATGCCGTTTGGACTCAAAAGTGCCCAGGCGACTTATCAGCGATGTGTGCAGAACTGTTTGCACGATCAGATTGGGCGTAATGTTCATGCTTATGTAGATGACATTGTGGTGAAGTCCAGAGAAAAGGAAACCTTGATATCTGACTTGAAAGAGACCTTTGATAATCTCCGGGTTTACAAGATGATGCTTAACCCGGCCAAGTGTGTGTTTGGTGTACCTGCGGGCAAGCTCTTGGGTTTTCTGGTATCAAACAGAGGCATCAAAGCTAATTCGGAGAAGATTCGGAGAAGATTAAGGTGATTACCTCTCTGGCTAAGCCGGCGTGCATCAACGATGTTCAGCGACAGGCGGGTCGTGTTGCCGCTTTAAGCCGGTTCATAAGCCGGTTAGGGGAGAAGGCCCTACCGTTATATCAGATGATGAAGAAAACAAACACTTTTGTCTGGAGTGATGCTGCTGATGCCGCCTTTGAAGACTTAAAAAGACAGTTGTCTGAACCACCGATTCTTGCAGCTCCTATTGATAAAGAGCCGTTGCTATTATACGTGGGTGCCAATTCACGAGTCGTCAGTGTTGCTATCGTGGTAGAGCGTAAGGAAGCTGGCAAGGAGCATCCGGTTCAACGGCCGGTTTACTATATCAGTGAGGTGCTCATTGAGTCTAAACAAAGGTATCCACATTGGCAGAAACTCGTTTGCGGAGTGTTTATGGCCAACCGAAAGTTGAAGCAGTACTTTCAAAGTCATCCTATAACTGTGGTAAGTTCTGCCCCTTTGGAAGACATCATCCAGAAGAGGGAGGCCACAGGACGAGTCGCCAAGTGGGCTATCGAGCCTGGGCCTCATGGTTTGAAGTACATGCCACGTACTACTATTAAGTCTCAGGCCTTGGTGGACTTTATCAATGATTGGACAGAGTTACAGGCACCTGAGGAGAAGCCAGATAACACATATTGGACTATTCACTTTGACGGGTCCAGGCAGCTAGAAGGCTCGGGGGCTGTAGTTGTTTTAACTTCCCCTCGAGGAGACAAATTTTGTTATGTACTCCGGCTTATGTTTCCATGTACTAACAATGCAGCTGAGTACGAGGCCTTACTCCATGGTCTCCGGATGGCCAAGGAGATGAACTTAAGCTGGGTAAGGTGTCTGGGCGACTCAGATCTCGTGGCTCAACAGGTGTCAGGCAAGTGGGATTCCAAGGATCCTCTCATGGCAGCTTATCATCGTGAAGTAGATGCTGTGGCTGGACATTTCAAGGGTTATCAAGTGGAGCACATTGATCGAAGGAAGAATGAGGCGGCTGATGCTTTCAGCCGGCTGGGATCTCAACGTAAGCCGGTGCCACCTAACACCTTTCTCGATGTTTTGCATAACCCTTCTGTCAAGGTGCCTACCGAGGAAGAACTAGCGGTGCCAGACCCAGAGGCCCAGCTGGTGGCAGCTCTTCACGTTATCCCGGATTGGACAGTGCCATATTTGGCCTACATGACCCGGGGAGAGTTACCGGAGGATGTGACTTTGGCAAGAAAAATTGTCAGGCGATCCAAATCCATGACGATTGTTAATGGTAAGTTGCATCATTGCAGTGTAACAGGGGCGTTTCAACGCTGTGTGTCGCCTGCAGAGGGACAAGAGATACTTCGTGAGATTCATGAAGGAGATTGTGGTCATCATGCCGGCTCAAAATCTCTTGTGGCCAAGGCCTTCCGTCATGGTTTCTACTGGCTCACGGCTCATGCTGATGCGGAGGATATGGTCAGTAAATGTGACAGTTGTCAGAAGTTCTCACGACGTGCTCATGTGCCGGCTCAAGAATTGAGGATGGTCCCAATTACTTGGCCGTTCGCAGTCTGGGGGCTTGACATGGTTGGACCTTTCAAAAGGTCTAAGGATAAAAAGACACATCTCCTGGTGGCAGTGGATAAGTTTACAAAGTGGGTTGAGGCGGAGCCAGTCAGTAATTGTGATGCGGCCACATCAGTTCAGTTCATGAAAAAGGTGATCTTTCGTTTTGGTTTCCCACACAGCATTATAACTGATAATGTCACTAATCTCTCCAAGGGAGCCATGGAAGAGTTCTGTCAACGAGAACATATCCGGCTTGATGTTTCGGCTGTTTCTCATCCTTAGTCCAATGGTCAAGCAGAAAGAGCTAATCAAGAGATCCTGAAGGGTATCAAGCCCCGGCTCTTTGTCCCCTTAAAACAAATTCCGGGTTGCTGGGTGGAGGAGTTACCCTCTGTGCTATGGAGCATCAACACTACGCCTAACAGATCTACGGGTTACACACCTTTCTTCATGGTCTATGGAGCAGAGGCAGTTCTGCCAAGTGACATCCGACACGACTCACCCCGCGTGACGGCTTATGTTGAGGCGGATAACGAAAAGGCTCGACAGGATGCACTTGACTTGTTGGATGAGGAGCGAGACTTGGCAATAGCCCGCTCGGCGATTTACCAGCAAGACCTGCGCCGCTACCACAACTGCCGGGTTAAGAGCAGAACCTTTCAGGAAGGCGACTTGGTACTCCGGCTCATCCAAGATCAATTTGACATGCACAAGTTATCTCCGCCTTGGGAAGGACCCTTTGTGGTCAGCAAGAATCTGAACAACGGGTCATACTACCTCATTGATGTTCGAGAGCACAAAGACTCACGTAAGTCGGAGGAGGAGACCCGCCGGCCGTGGAATATCGCCCATCTTCGGCCTTACTATACTTGAGCCACCGGCTCTTAAGATGTATATATTTTTTGACGATGTACATATTGTATAAAGCAATAAAGCAGGACCTCTGTCCTTTTTCCTCAAAAATATTTGTATGTCTTCCTTATCAGGTGGCGAAAACTACCAATCAGGGAGAGGATCATATTTGAATCCAGCTTTCCCTTTGGTCCGGCTTATGGTCATATCTGAACCTAGCCATGATCACTTGGGGGCTTCCTATTCAAACATAGGTCGTATTCGAACCAAAGAGAACATAGTTGTCGATACCCATTTGATCGGCATACTGCCAAACCCACTTGGGGGCTTCTTGATCATATTTGAATCATAGCTTAACCCCTTTGGGTTTGACGTGGATCGTATTCGAATCAACATCATTAAACAACTCTTATGGTCACTTGGGGGCTTCCTGTTCAAACATAGGTCGTCTTCGAACCAAAGAGAACATAGATGTCGATACCCACTTGATTGGCATCGCCAAAGCCACTGGGGGCTATATGATCGTATCTGAATCTTAGCTTAACCCCTTTGGAACGGTTTACTGATCATATTCGAATCAGAAGCCTGTAAATGTTGTTTATTATCCATCATAAGCATAATTATTTTGACTATCCTGAGACCTTGTGAAAAGCATTATGAGATGTTTTTTGTCTTTTCCGGTTTAATATTGGTCACACCAGGTTGTTAAGTACCAGGTGAGCATCACATCAGCGGGAAAGATTATCAAGGGGATCGCAGGTATGCTATTATGGTTATGTTCAACAAATATAGTCGTAAACCGGCCTGTATATGATATCTTTGGTTGGTATTCCGGGTTGTCAATACTTTATGTGACCCCCGGCGCGATAAACCACCAAGGGAATTTTGCTTGTTTTATGTGCAGGATAAGACAAGAAAATTTAAACGCCAAGGGAATAAACGATCAACATAAGCCAGGAATATATAGCAATAGCGGCTTACGAAAGTGTTAAGCGCTAGGAACATGCGCAAAGGCATGACAAACATTGAGAGGTTTTTTCTACCCTATTACAAGACTCCCCGAGTCTGAACAAATGAAGCATTGTTTTTTTGCAAAACACCTGGCAACTTACTCCTTCGGTGGGCTTGAAGACTCCGGGTTATCCTTCTCCGCTTCTCCATCAGCTATTTTGTCCTGGAAAGTTGACGAGGCCCAGTCAATGCCGCTCAAAGCTTCATACTCAGCTTCATCATCTATTAAACCGGCTGGGTCCACTTCAGGGGCAAAAGTATGCTTACGAATTGGAGGGATCAGGCTGACCTAATCATATGGAATGTTTGGAATTCTCCGGTTCTCGCTGTCATAACCCGGTGAATACTTGGTAAGGTCAGTATCGTTCCCAATAAGGGTCGCCACGGGACTTATGGCTTTGACACAGGCGGTGAAGTCATGATCATCAAATACAGTACCGTCCTCCTTCAGACTGGGATGTCCAAGAGCAAGGTCGACCGGGTCTAGCTCTAGAAGCCATGCTTTTGCCCGGCTCAATGCGGCTACGGCACCGGCTCTTGAGGACGCCCGCCTTAAATCTTGGATCCGCTGAGGGAGCACAACGAGGCACTTCAGCACATCTGGCAGAAGGTGTGGAGTGGTATTTGATAAAGCTACAACGGCCAAGGCACGTTGAGACCCAATGTACAGCTGCTCCACTAGAGTATAAACCGCCTTAAGTTTAATCAACATGTTCTGCTTAAGGTTGGTGCTCCTGGGGCCTGTGTTCACAAACATAAAGTGAGCCGGAAATAGCAATTACAATAATCATCAAGGAAAATATTACAATATTTAAGGTTATGACTTACCAAAGATGGCTGAGACCATTTGAGATATCTGCCGTTTTAAGTCAGACAACTCGGTTGTTGCTTCGGCAAGAGATGCTTCTGCCGTTTCGGCCCGGGTCACCAGTGCAGCCTTCTCATCAGCCCAGATTTTCTTCTCTGACTCAAAATTATTCTTCAACTTCTCTTGTTTAGACACACTGAATTCAAATTTGGATTTGGCCTTTTGAGTTTCCAGCTCTTGAGTTTTCAGCTGGCTTTTCAGGTCAGCAAGCTCCGACTCAAATTGACTTATGGTGGCCTGCATTGATACCAGGTTATGGTAAGGATCGCGGTAAGGTAACATTCAAGTCCCTAGCATTTTACAAGTAAAGATACTTGGCACTTGGGGGCTAATGTATGTTGAAGAATTTTTAAACCTACCATGCCGAGTCAGACATATTAAGTCTCAAGCACTTTACAAGTAAAGATGCTTGACACTTGGGGGCTAATGTGTATCGCAAATTTAAACTATCATGTTATAACTGGGTTAAATATATTCTCTTTAAACCGGGCAAACTAACAGTAAAGCAGATTTTTAAGTCTACACTATATTTATTCATAAGCAATAGACTTGGGGGCTGGTACAGTAAGTAAGATTCAGGAAAATAGCATAAGCTATACCTCCGATTTGTGCTGTATTTGTTTTACCATGTCAATTTCCAGGTCACGGCTATTATGCACTTGATTCAGATAGCCCGAGACTATATCACCAATGTTTAAGTGAGTATAATCAGTGATGTCCTACTTTGCCTTTCGGTGTTCGACAAGTTCTTCCTTGGCAGAGCATTTTGCAAGGACAGTAGGCCGCCCAGGTTCAACAAACTGACTTTTCACAAACTCAATTTCCGGTTCAGATGTCTTGACCGGGATAGGAGCTTTCGGGTTATCGGAGCTGTTGAGAGTATCTTTGACAGGCGGGTCAGAAGTTGGCACCAGAATGTCAGAGGCCGGTTCAGGCGGCTGATGGGTGGAGCTGTGTGGAGCAGACGTATCAATCATCGGTTCGGTTACAATCGGGTCTTGGGACGGCTTATTCTTCTTTGCCCTCTTGCTGGGTTTCACTTGCATGCTGTTAACAAAGGCAGAAGGATGAATACCGAAGCATGGGTAAAGTAAGGCTTAAAGTACATAAGGTTTCATTACCCGAGAGTAGTTTTGAAAGCCGGCATGTTTGATTGCATAGACTCGCTGGAAGAAGGAGAGGTATCCTGATAGTTGGAGTCAGATGAATTAAGAGGTTGGCGAATTAAACCCGCTAAAGGTAAAACAGAATGTAAATCGGAGATAACCTCAGTCTGACGTTTCCTAGTTACGTCAGGTAAGCCGGAGGAGAGTTCTGCATCCTTGTTGTTCTGGGCCTGCCTCCGTTTTTCAAGCTGTTGTTGCTTCAAAAGAAATTGAGGATCTTGATAAGCTAGAGGATGTGAAAATCTTACTTTCCGGGTCACCCTTCGGATTTTTTGCTTTGGCAAAGGCTCTGAGTCGGAGGAGATTATAGTTACCTCTTCGTCAACCGCTTGGCTGTTCCCCGTGTCCTCCTGAAAAGATGGAATGTCAATAAAATAGTGACGAAGGAGTTAAGAGAATCAGGGATTACCTCCTCATCATCCGAAGAAGTGTCATCCAATTTGAGTAAATCGGAAGCGCTGGGTTTCTTCTTCTTTGAGGTTCCCATTTTGGCGGCTTTCCTTTCGGTTTTCTTGGCTGTCCTGGCTTGTTTGGCAGCCTCATGGTCATATTTGACCTTCCAGAAGTTGTCATCGGCCTATGGGAAAGGATAAGGAATTATGAGTACAAATAAGGTATAACATAGCAAAGAGTATTTATTAAGATTGATAACTCACTGCAGGGGTTGGGTTCTTCTTGCAGAAGGGAAGTAAGCTGAAGGTATTACTAGTTACAGTGCCCTCCTTTAGCGGCGACTGGGTCCTAACATCCACCACATCATCTGGTAAGTCGTCAGGACTATGACGCAGCGGATCGTCCTTTTCGCCTGTGTAAGTACACATTAAGCCGGAATGGCGACTTAATGGAAGTACTCGCCAAGTGACCCAGACTCGAACCAGATCGATGCCGTTTAAGCCATTTCCCAAAAGAGCTTTGATCTTCTTGATGGTGGGATTGAGAGGCAGACGCTCGACAGCAGTCAGTTTATCCGCTAGCGGATGGTTGGACTGAAGGCGCAGGGCACGGAAGCCGGGCAGAGGGCTCTCATCAGCCGGTGAAGTGTCCTGACAATAGAACCACATCTGGTTCCAATCTTTTGGATGACTCGGCAGTTTAGCATAGGGAAAAAGGCAATCTCTCCCCCGCTGAATTTAAATACCGCCAAGCTCAAGACTAGGCCCGTTGGCACGTTCATTCTGCCGGTTCAAGTAGAAGAGCTCTCTGAACAATAGCAAACTTGGCTCTTCTCCCAGGTACACCTTGCAGAAGACTTGGAAATTGCAAATATTTGACATGGAGTTGGGTCCAATGTCTTGAGGTCTAAGATCAAAGAAATTCAAAACCTCCCTTAAGAATTTTGAGCCGGGAGGAGCAAATCCCCGGTTCATATGATCCGTAAAAATTATTACCTCCCCTTCTTTGGGTTGAGGCCTCTCTTCAGACGGGTCAGGGGCACGATAAGACATAACCTCCTTTTTTGGAAGATGGCCAAACTTCACAAATTCAGACAATTTACTCTTAGTGACTATGGATGGGACCCAATTGCAAGTCACAGGGGCTTTGGTTGCCTTAGGTGCCATGATAACAGTTGGCCTACAACAAAATAAGAGGTTTCGGTTCAATTTTAACCCGGGAGGAAATATCTTAATTATTCAAGATGGCGGCTTAAGAAGGAGCCTAATGATATAAGGATAGCTATGCAACAGTATTTAAGCCGCTACGTGTATCAAAAGCAGTTCCAATTTCTTAAAGTTATGAGAAGCAAGCCAGGCTCACGGATCAGTATCAGTTATTTAAGCCGGTTATATGGACAGTTATGTTTAAGCGTATTCGACAGAAGTAGGTTTCCGGGTGATACAAACAGGTTTCATAATCTGCTACTGTTATTTGAGATCAAAAGGTTGTTCTAGCAAGAAAATTTCTAGACCTAAGACTGGCGTAGATAAAGCTCAATGGCTCGAATGGGGCCTCTGTGTGACAGAAGGGGATCTGGTTGCATTCAAAATAGGTGCGGGAAATCTACTGCATCAGTTTTTACCATATTCAAGATCAAAAAGAGCGGGGGTGATGAAATCTATGAAAGGAAACTACCGAACAGCAAAGAGCATGAAGAACTCGAAGGCCCTAATGTAGATCTAAGGAGCAGGAAAGGGGAGACTCACTGATGCAAGATTGCAGCGGAAGGGCTCGTATTTTTCTAGCCCAACCAAGTTGATGCAGCGGCCTGAGTTGGTGAAGACGAAGAGATCCGCGACGGCAGCGGCGACGGAGCTCGAGCGACAGAGAAGCAGCGAGAGGAAGAAGATGAGTAGAAGGAGGAGAATGGGAAGACCAGGGTCGCGCCTATTTATAAGGGAAGTGAGGGAGTCCTGGACTAGGGGGTGTCCGGATAGCCGGACTATCATCATCGGCCGGACTCCAAGACTATGAAGATACAAGATTGAAGACTTCGTCCCGTGTCCGGATGGGACTTTCCTTGGCGTGGAAGGCAAGCTTGGCGATACGGATATGTAGATCTCCTACCATTGTAACCGACTCTATGTAACCCTAGCCCTCTTCGGTGTCTATATAAACCAGATGGCTTTAGTCGGTAGGACAACAACCATTACAACAATCATACCATAGGCTAGCTTCTAGGGTTTAGCCTCCTTGATCTCGTGGTAGATCTACTCTTGTAATACCCACATTATCAATATCAATCAAGCAGGACGTAGGGTTTTACCTCCATCAAGAGGGCCCGAAACTGGGTAAAACATCGTGTCCCTTGTCTCCTGTTACCATCCGCCTAGACGCACAGTTCGGGACCCCCTACCCGAGATCCGCCGGTTTTGACACCGACATTGGTGCTTTCATTGAGAGTTCCTCTGTGCCGTCGCCGATAAGAAGGATGCCTCTTCCCGTCTTCAAGGACGGTATCTTCGCCAAAGGAGCCCTGGCCGCCGGCCAAACTATCTGGCTAGGTGGTTTTCTCATGACCGCCTGTTCGGCCACCGCTTCGACGATGACCTCTCGGGTCATTAAAAGCAATCTTCACGTCAACTCGGAATTCGCCGAGCAGCTAGATCCAACAGAGCTCTCGTCTGTAAACGAACTCTTGGATCGCATCACCGCCCTGGGAGTCGCTACAGACTATGATCAGATCGGGCTTAAAACCGATCTGAGAGAGATTAACTCTCCCCAGGTAACCCACCACGTCACGGTGGTAGAGGAACATCGCGGCGACTCTTCTCCTGTATTGAAAACTAGTCGTGTCCGGGCTTCCGAACCCTCCATGCCGGATTCCCGCGAAGGGACGGACCTCGATCAAGCGCTGAACTTAAAGTCAGGCATCGGACAGGACTCGTTGGACAACGTTCCACTTTCCAAGCTTCCGAATTCGGAAACTTCTCGGCCCTTGAGCCTTGAGATGGGTAGGGTTCCGGACTCAATTAGACCCACCTACCCAGACATATGCGATCTATCTCTAATCCGGCAAGAGCCTGCTGAAACAGTACATCATTACTGGGCCAGATTCCTCCTGGTTATGGATAGGATAAAGGACTGCCGAGAGGAAAACGCAATCTCGATTTTTGGCAATAATTCCACGGACAAGGGAATCTTGAACGCCATCAGCCGTCGTGAAATCACACGCTTCACCGACCTGGCATCTATAGTACAAAAGTACTGTGCGATGGAGAGTTTCCGGAAAACCAAAAATAAGTTTTGGGACAATCCGGCCCTGAATACAACCCTAGTCCGCAACAAAAGGGTGCATCACACTCAGGCACCAGGTACAAAAACCAAAAAGCAGAAACCCCATAAAGGGCACGGAACCGTACTGGAGGGATGGCTCAACGGGCCCTGTACAATTCACAGTACAGAGGGCGCCACCCCAACACATAGCCTTCGAGCATGTTGGATATTGCGGCAGGTGGCCAAAAGTGGCGAGGAGCTTCTAGCCCCGGAAAACCACACCAACAATACCGGTACGGTATCAACAGTCTTCGAAACTTTCGCATCAAACAATATGCGGAAACGAACAATCCGCAGCCTCGCCGAAGTCTACCAAGTAGCAACAACAAACCCTTGGAGCAACGCGGCCATCACCTTCAACGCCAGCGACGAACCTAAATTCCGAACAGCCCGAGCACCAGCCGCATTGGTCCTCAGTCCAATAGTGGACGGCTTTCGACTGACCAAGGTACTCATGGATGGCGGCAGCGGATTAAACCTCATCTACGAGGAAACTCTTCAAAAAATGGAAATAGACTGGAGCCGCATTGAGCGAAGCAGCACAACCTTCAGAGGAATAATCCCTAGCCGGGAAGCGCGCTGCACCGGAAAAATCACACTTGATGTGGTGTTCGGCTCGCCGGACAATTACAGGTCCGAAGAAATCACGTTCCAAGTGGCCCCGTTCAGCAGCGGATATCACGCTATATTAGGACGAGAGGCATTCACAATTTTTCAAGCCATACCCCATTACGGGTACATGAAGCTCAAAATGCCTGGGCCCGGCGGGATAATCAATCTCGTTAGTGATCCGGAAATAGCACTCCGCGCCGAAAACAAAACAGCCGCATTAGCCCTGGAGGCACTATCCGAAGCCCTAGCGGCAGAGGAACTCACCGTGCTGCGCTCTACGGTGCATAGAGACGATGTGATACTCGATAAGAGATCCAAGTCCACCTCCTTTAAACCAGTGGACGAAATAATAAAATTCCAGGTCCATCCAACGGACCCGACAAAGACGGCCTCCATCGGGGCACGATTGAAGCCTGATGTAGACGCCGCACTGCGAGAATTCCTTCGGGAAAATTGGGACATTTTCGCCTGGAATCCTTCGGATATGCCAGGAATCCCACGCAGATTGGCAGAGCATAGCCTAAATATCCTAAAAGGGTTCAAGCCAGTCAAACAGGCTCTTCGACGATTTTCCGAACCCAAAAGACAGGCAATGGGAGAAGAACTAGCCAAACTATTGGAAGCCGGATTCATCAGAGACATCAAACATCCGGATTGGCTAGCAAACCTGGTAATGGTACCAAAGAAAGACAAATCCTGGCGCCTATGTGTCAATTTTAAAGACCTAAACAAGGCCTTCCCAAAGGATCCCTTCCCCCTCCCCCGCATCGACCAAATCATCGATGCTACCGCAGGGCACGATTCATTGTGCTTCCTAGACGCATACTCCGGCTATCATCAAATCAAGATGGCAGAAGTGGACCAAGCCGCAATGGCATTCATTACTCCATATGGACCATTCTGGTTCAACACGATGCCCTTCGGACTTAAAAACGCCGGCGCAACATATCAGCGCATGATTCAGACATGTCTGGCTACCCAGATCGGCAAAATAGTAGAGGCATACGTAGACGACGTAGTCGTCAAAACCAAACACGTCGAAACTCTAGTAGACGATTTGAGGGTCACGTTCGACAACCTCCGAGCATATGACATCAAACTGAATCAGGAAAAATGCATATTCGGCGTACCAGCCGGAAAGCTCTTGGGCTTGATCGTATCCGGTAGAGGAATTGAAGCGAACTCGGCCAAGATCCGAGCTCTGTCACAGCTGGATATTCCAAAAGACCTCAAACAGATCCAAAAATTGACTGGATGTGTGGCGGCTCTCAGCCACTTTATCTCCCGCTTAGGAGAAAAGGCATTGCCCCTCTACCGCCTCCTCAAACGCACCGAACACTTCGAGTGGACGGATGCTGCCACTGCCGGACTCGAACAAATAAAAGCCATATTGGCAACAAATTCGGTCCTGGCTGCGCCTAACCTGGGCGAACCAATGTTGTTATACATTGCGGCAGCACATCAAGTTGTAAGCGCGGTACTCGTCGTAGAACGAGAGACAGAAGGGCATAAATTCCCTCTTCAAAAACCAGTGTACTACGTATCCACTGTTTTAACTCCCTGCAAGTCCCGTTACCCGCACTATCAAAAGATAGCGTATGCGGTGTTCATGGCATCCCGGAAGCTCCGACCCTACTTTCAAGAGTGTTCGATAACAGTGGCCTCCGAAGTACCCCTAAATGACATTATAAATAACCGCGACGCAACGGGCAGGATTGCAAAATGGGCCATTGAGCTCTTACCATTCGATATAACTTACAAACCCCGGCGAGCTGTAAAGTCACAAGTTTTGGCTGACTTTGTCGCTGAGTGGACTGAAGCCAAACTCCCTAAAGAGTACGACGCATACTCCAATTGGATTATGCATTTCGACGGCTCCAAAATGTTGGCCGGATTGGGGGCTGGCATCGTACTGACGTCCCCAACCGGGGACACAGTCCAATACGTACTTCAGATAATGTACACGGACTCCAACAACGCAGCCGAATACGAGGCCCTCTTACATGGCCTCCGGATGGCAATCTCCATGTGCATCCAACGCCTAGAGGTGCGCGGGGACTCAAACCTCGCAATATCCCAAGTAAATGGAGACTTTGTCGCCAAGGATCCAAAAATGGCAGCCTATCGTAACGTTGTCCTTAAAATGTCAGCTCGGTTCGAAGGACTTGAATTCCACCACGTAGCCAGAGATAATAACCAAGCGGCCGACGTATTGGCATGCATCGGCGCAAAACGTGACGCTGTCCCTCCAAACATCTTCCTGGAACGGCTGTTCAAGCCCTCCATACTATGGGAAGAAGAGTCCGGAAATAACAAACTGGAGGCAGCCGTACCAACCGACGCAGAGCAATCTGACATAACCGGCGATTCAGCCGACGAAATAACACCCTTAGCCCACGACATAATGGCAGTAATCGCCCCGTGGACAGAGCCGTTCCTAGCCTACTTGCTTAGGCAGGAACTTCCCGAAGACCATAATGAGGCCCGCTGCATAGTTCGTCGATCTAAAGCCTACAAGGTCCATGAGGGAGAACTCTATAAGAAAAGCACAATCGGAGTCCTTCAAAGGTGTATCTCCGAAGAGGAAGGGCGAGACCTTCTGGCTGAAATTCACGCCGGACTAGGCGGACACCACGCCGCAGCCCGGGCCCTTGTAGGAAAGGCATTCCGTACAGGATTTTATTGGCCGACGGCCCGGGCAGATGCTCGGGACTTAGTCCAAAGATGCGTCGGTTGTCAGCTCTTTGCTAATCAGAGCCATATGCCACCCACCGCCCTCAAAACTATACCCATTACCTGGCCGTTCGCGGTCTGGGGGCTTGACATGGTTGGACCACTTAAAGGGGGAACCCACAAGCAAAGGTACCTATTGGTCATGGTGGATAAATTCACCAAATGGATAGAGGCCAAGCCAGTTAAAACAGCAGAGTCCGGACCAGTGATAGACTTCATATCCGGGGTAGTACACCGTTATGGTGTCCCCCACAGCATCATCACCAATAACGGCATGAACTTCACGGCCGATGAGGTTAAATCATGGTGCAAAAATATGGGCATCAAGCTTGATTACGCTTCAGTCTATCATCCTCAAACCAACGGTCAAGTGGAACGAGCAAATGGTCTAATAATGAGCGGCATCAAACCCAGACTAGTGCGGTCCCTTACGAAATCTGACACGCACTGGGTAGAGGAGCTCGACTCCGTACTCTGGGGGCTGCGGACAACGCCTAACCATACTACCAGATTCACACCATTTTTATGGTATACGGCGCAGAAGCAGTTTTGCCCGGCAACATCATTCATGACTCACCTCAAGTGCGCATGTACGAAGAAAGAGAAGCCGAGTTGGATCGGCAGGACAGCTCGGACACATTGGAGGAAGAACGCGACGTCGCCAAGGCTCGTTCCGCATTCTATCAGCAGCAGGCTCGAAGATACCAAAGCAAAGAAGTACGGGCCAAGACTTACAACGTTGGCGAACTAGTTCTACGCCTGCCGGACAAGAAAAAGGACAAGCTCAAGCCCAAATGGGAAGGCCCCTTCATCATCGATCAAGTCTTGACCGGCGGAGCATACCGTCTATGAAATGCGTCGGATAACCGACTCGAGCCGAACCCATGGAACGCAGCCCGCCTCCGAAGATTCTATGCCTAGCGCCGGACTAAGAGTTCGTCCCTTTTCCCCGTCCAAATTTTTTATATTTCAGCTGTCTTTTGTTTCTCTTTTTTCTCTCACCCCTATTCCTCAAAGCCTTAAAAGGCTTACTTGCGCATCGTTCGCACGCAATTGATGTGCTATCCGCACTCATTATACCTGGGGGCTTCTTTAACAGAAGCTTATTTATAAGGGCTTCATGCCCAAAACATGTGTCACACTTCCGCATGTACCCTTTTATTCACCATTATATGCATCGATATGACTTAGGTTTTGGCCAAGCTGGGTTGCCTGGCTCCTGTGCTTACCCCTACGTTCCCGATTGTTCGGCTAGGAGGTAAAGGGAGCACCTCTGCGATTGTTACTGCCGGGTCAGCCGGATGTGTACCTCAGACTGGGTGAAGCCGAAAGCTAGCGTTCTTAAGGGAATATTCGGTAGGTGATTTGAAAGATGATTTTTTTACCAATTTATTTATCTGCCCCCAGATGTTATCCTGCTCTTTTCGCAGTCCGGACATGCACTTTAGGGCATGCCTCCCCAGAGGAAAGGAACCCTTAACGGAACTATTCTCCCTGGAAGATGTTTCTTACTAACCATGTAATATAACATAACTAGTTGGGCACTTGTCTGATAAAGCACTAATGACCCCTACGCCTGGTCTCCATGCATGCCCCGGTTGTTTCTTAACCGAGAAGGTATTCGGACACACTCCGGACTCTAGGGTCCCGAGGTTGAAGCGAAAAGGTCGGCAAAGACAAACAATCTACAATCTGGCTAGAAGGCATTTTACATGTCATTTTATAATACATTATCAAATCGACTGACTATATTCCTCCTCAATCCCGTCTAACAGGCTGTCTAATTTACAGTCCCATTGGAAAAATTTAGCGGCCAACTCTACTTGGTCGTATACTAAACTCACAGGGATCTCCTTCCCATCGGGCCCCACAGGTCCGACCTCGGCCATGTGGTTGGGATCCGCCTTCTTGTACCGCATCTTCACCATGGCCCAGGCCTCCCTGGCACCTTGGCGGCAGGCTGAAATCTTTCATAAACGGAAGCGCTGCCGCACTCCCTGAAGCTTCTCCGCAAGCTCCCCAAGGCCCTCGGGTAGGGAGAAGGCTGGCCATAAAGCCTGGATGACGCCGCTCATTGCCTGCCGAACTCGTTCGATCAGTTGCAACAGCTCGGGAAGTTGATCACCCGTTGATACGGGCATCTCCTCTGCAGGGCGACCTGTGAGTATACCTACAGACATATTTTGTCAATTGACTTCCTCGCCGAACTCTTCTTTTCAAAGGAGTTCGCTTAAGCACTTACTATAGATGCCGCGACGAAGCCACTGATTCTCCTTAACGGAGCCAGACAGCTCGGCCCGAACGCCTTTTAGCTCTTCTCCAAGCTGGGCATGGGCATCCTGGAGCTTGTTCCTTTCGTGCTGTACCTAATGCAGCACCCTCTCGCCGGCCTTTAGCTGGCGCAGAAGTTCTTGCCTGTCCGGATCTTGTCCGGCAGCACCTGCAACGTCATTCTCAGACTTGCGCACAGGCCAAACACTCCTTATCTTTTTAAAAATAATGTGTTACAAGGAGAGGTCCCTGTGTTTCCTCCTGCGGCAGCGAGTGCGGCCTCAAGTTGGGCCTTACACTCTTGCAGCTCCTGAGACAGTTGGGTATTCTTCTTTGTAAGATCCTATAGTTCAAATGATCCTTAAATAAGTTAATACAACTACTTTAAGTCTCGGGGGCTACTGGTATATACAACTATTAAAATCAATTACCCGTATGTCTTTTACATACTGCTCCGTGGCTCTGGTCAAACCATCTTGAGCAGCACGGAGGTGCGCGTCCCCCGTGTTAAAGGCATTCAACGCCTCAGGGGAAAAGCACGCGTCACGAAAAACTGTCCGGTGGAGCCTGTGGCTCATGGCGCTCTCCACCTCAGATTTGGTGGCGGACAGTCTGTCGGCATCCTCCGTTGGAGGAGTATCCGGCTCGCGCCTTGCGCTCGCCTCCCCCTCCGGACCAGGCGCTGGAGCTTGGCTGGTAGAGGCGGGGTTGGCAACCTCTGCGCCCGCAGTCCGGCGGGCGCTTTTTCTCCTACAAAAGTTATAAGCACTCAAACGCTTCCTAGGAACGTTGTTCTAAATAACAAACCGTGAGCTATACCTTTGCGGCGGAGTTTCAATTCACGCCGCGCTCCTCTTCCGCCTGCTGGGCCGGGCTGACCCTTGTTGGTCAGCCGCCGCGGGTTCGGCTTCCTGCCTTGAAGGCACCGCCTGTAGGACACCGTTGTATACGGTGGTCAGAAACGCACGAAGATGGAATAATGGTGTTAGGAATTTGGTCATAAGTACCTGGGAAGCCGGTGACAAGCCGGGGTAGTCGGCCGTAATGGCGACTAAAGCATTGTCCATGCTGAGCTGGTGGAACACCCCGTCAATTAGCTCCACCTCTATATCCGGATCCTCTTCGGAGGTCGGATCAAGGGATCTTCCCGGATCCTCGGGTTGTGGAGCCGGACTGTGAATGTCCTCCACATCCCGGCGCAGTTCCTGCGTCGAAATCACAGAGTAAGGTACTCGGCTTTAAAAGCACGGGTCGGATGAATAAACGTCCGCTTACCCAGCTCCGAGGGTTATTCATGGAAAACCCATTCAATGGGTTCGTACAGAGGAAGTCTTCTTTCTCCCCCTTGTACAGGCCGGACAGGATCTTCGCCAGATCCTCGGCCGATCCCGGCCACTTGCGGCCGTGGCGGGTGGCATCGTCCTCCCCATTGAAATCCCACATTGGGTGGCCCCTGTATTGCAGCGGCTGCACCCCCCGCATAATGCACGTGGCCATGACTCCGATCATGGTCAATCCGGAATGGGCCAACAACCTTATCCGGCCCATCAAATAATGGACGCTCTTGTCTTCCTCCAACTGAGGGCTCCGCGGGCGCCAACTTAGGCGTTTCTTCAGAGGAGCGTCGCTAAACTCAGGGAGGCCGATCCGAACTGGGTCCGGCAATGGAGCGTCTTCTATATAAAACCGTTCTGAAGGCCAGTCTTCGGACGCCTTCCTAGGGGTTCCGGATAGGTATCCGGTCCCGTCGATGCGCCATATTTCGGCGCCGCCCACTTGGTATATTGACCCCTCATAAGAGCGGGGTACAAGGAAGAATAGCCTCTTCCACAACGCAAAATGGGGCTCGACGCCCAGGAATAGCTTGCAAAGGGCTACGAAACCCGCGATATGCAGAATGGAGGCGGGCGTTAGGTGATGGAGCTGGAGTCCGTAGAACTCTAGGAGCCCGCGGAGGAATGGATGTACAGGAAATCCAAGCCCCCTTATTAGATAAGGGATGAAGCATACCCGCTCCCCTTTAGAGGGACTAGGGATGGCCTCCGCTTGCTTCCCACCTTTGTAGGTGGCCAGCCCGGCTCGAACCGGGACCATAAAGGCCGGAGGAAGATATCCCTCTGCTTGGAGCATCACCAGCTCGCTGTGCGGAACAGAGCATCTCCTCCAATCTCCTGGCGAAGGACTGGGAACGTGAGAAGAGGAGCCGCGTTGACGATCCATGATGGAATGGATTTTTGGCCAAGAAGCGCTCCGATGAGTACTCGCGGGAGGAAGATGGTGCGATTTGGATCTGGATTCCTGCCTCTCTTATAGGCAGGTTATTTGCGCCGCTAGGGGGTAAAACGTAAAAGTTACCCTGGCTTTTCGCATTCGTGCGACGCATGGAAGAAGGCCATTATTGGGCGTGGAAGCCAAGAAGCGCAACATTGATGAGGAAGCCAGACACTGTTCGGCAGGTACATGGAACTTGAAGGAGAACCCGCCTTGCAACGCCGAAGAGTACACATGTGCTGGACTTATCGTCATTGAAGTCTGGTTCGGGGGCTACTGAGGGAGTCCTGGACTAGGGGGTGTCCGGATAGCCTGACTATCATCATCAGCCGGACTCCAAGACTATGAAGATACAAGATTGAAGACTTCGTCGCGTGTCCGGATGGGACTTTCCTTGGCGTGGAAGGCAAGCTTGGCGATACGGATATGTAGATCTCCTACCATTGTAACCGACTCTATGTAACCCTAGCCCTCTCCGGTGTCTATATAAACCGGATGGCTTTAGTCCATAGGACAACAACCATTACAACAATCATACCATAGGCTAGCTTCTAGGGTTTAGCCTCCTTGATCTCGTGGTAGATCTACTCTTGTAATACCCACATTATCAATATCAATCAAGCAGGACATAGGGTTTTACCTCCATCAAGAGGGCCCGAACCTGGGTAAAACATCGTGTCCCTTGTCTCCTGTTACCATCCGCCTAGACGCACAGTTCGGGACCCCCTACCCGAGATCCGCCGGTTTTGACACCGACAGGAAGGATAACTGAGGCGGCGCAAGAAACGAGGAGATAAAATTTATTATCCAGCGGCCCCGACGCCTCGGCTTTCGGAACAGACAGTAAAGGCAAAGATCCGTTGGAGGACCTGATGAAATAAAAAATGAATTTAAGTAAGGATGACGTCACGACGGGTTGACACGGATCCAAAATATGACGTCATGGCGGGTTAAAGAAAATCTTTGTACATGCAGAGGGTTAAGATTTATTTCTTAAGGTATTTTAGGATTGACATGAACAGGTTCAAATCAATCTGGGGCCTAATGTTGGGGATATAACTATTTGTGTAAGCCGCCCAGGAGGGGCCGGGTTACGCAAAGAGGACTCACCAGAAGGAAGCCCAAAAATCAAGCATGAAGATGGCGGTTCAATAAAGGGTTTAAGGTCCACAGGCGACTTAAGGCCCGTTGTAGTAAACCGCCACAATGGCATGACTTGTATCATAAGGTAGATTTAACTAGTCACCGAGCCGGACACTGTTTATAAGCCGTCCGGGACTCTGTAAGCCACAGGGCGTCAACCCGTGTATATAAGGGGGCGACCTGCTGGCGGCTTAGGGCAAGAAACAACTCATCGAGAGCCGGGCATAGCGTATCTCGCTCCCTGGTCATCGAAACATCAATACCAACCCAACTAGACGTAGGCCTTACCTTCACCGTAAGGGTCCAAACTAGTATAAACCTCTCATGTCCTTTGTCCCGATTAACCCCTTCAAGCTTCCTAGTTGCGATGGCTCCACAACTAAGTCCTTTCACGAGCACATTATGTGACAATTCCACGACATCAAGTATTTCATTTTTCTTAAGTGGATGATCAGGCAAAGCATTAAGTAACTGGCAAAGCCTCCCCTAATCTTGTGGAAGACTCTCTTCTTTAGTTTGAACAAAGTTAAATATTTCCTGTAAGGCAGCTTGTTTCTTATGAGCAATAAAATATTTTTCAAAGAAGTAGTAAATCATATCCTCAGGACTACCACACAACCAGGAGCAAGAGTATTGTACCAAGTTTAGCATCACCCTTTAATTAGGAAGGAAATAATTTGAGAATAAAGTCGTAAGGAGTTTTCTCATCATGAGTAAAAAGGGTGGCTATATCATTCAACTTAGCAAGATGTGCCACAACAGTTTCAGTTTTATAACCATGGAAAGGATCAGATTCAACCAAAGTAATTAACTTTGGGTCGACAGAGTTCATAATCCTTATCATCAATAAAGATAAGCGAAGTAGCAAACTTAGGATCACATTTCATTCTAGCATTCAGAGATTTTTCTTTATACTTGTGTAATAATTTCTCTAGATCATATCTATCCTTACAAGCAAGAATATCTCTTGTTGCATCTTCACTCATAACATAGCCTTCCGGTACCTTAGGCAATTCATATCTAGGGGGCTAGCTCTAGCAAGTGTTTCAGGAGTTTCAGTTTCAAGCTCATCATCAGAATCAACAACATCATGTTGTATTACTCTAGCAATTTGTTCATCAAGAAATTAACCAAGTGGCACATCATCATTATCGAGCATGGTACTAGCATCATCATAAGCATCATTCATAGTAGAAGTAGCATCATCAATAACTTGCGACATATCAGAATTAATAGCATGTGGTGGTGGTGTTGCAAGTTTACTCATAACAGAAGGTGAATCTAAAGCAGAACTGGATGGCAGTTTCTTACCTCCCCTCGTACTTGAGGGAAATATCTTAGTCTTTGGATCCTTCAGATTCTTCATAGTGATAAATTGATAATAATCCTAAGTGACTCAACAAATATAGCTATGCTCCCCGGCAACGGTGCCAGAAAAAGGTCTTGATAACCCACGAGTATAGGTGATCACAACAGTTTTCGAGGATAGAGTATTCAACCCAAATTTATAGATTCGACACAAGGGAGCCAAAGAATTTTTTAAGGTATTAGCAGCTGAGTTGTCAATTCAACCACACCTGGAAATTAATTATCTGGAGCAAAGTGATCAGTAGCACAGTAATATGATAGTTTTGATAGTGGCGACAACATCAATAGTAACAGTAATAGTGATAGCAGTATTTTGTAGCAAGTGACAGTAGCAGCAGCAGTAGTAACTTAGCAGAAACAATATAAGATAAATTCGTAGGCATTGGATCAGTGACTTGTTGGATGATATTCATCATGTGAAAGTTATAACCTAGGGCGATACGGCACTAGCTCTAGTTCATCCATATAATGTAGGCATGTATGCCGTAAATAGTCATACATGCTTTATTAAAAGAACTTGAATGACATCTTTTATCCTACCCTCCCGTGGCAGCGGGGTCAAAACTAAGGGATGTTAAGGCCTCCTTTTAATAGAGAACCGGAACAAAGCATTAACACACAGTGAATACATGAACTCCTCAAATTACGGTCATCACCGAGAGTGGGCCCGGTTGTTGTCACTCGATGGTTGTCGGATCATAACCATAGTAGGTGACTATAACTTGCAAGATCGGATCTAAAACATGGATATAATGATGAATTCATAAACGGTTCAGATCTGAGTTCATGGCACCCGGGCCCAAAGTGACAAGCATTAAGCATAGCAAAGTCATAGCAACATCAATCTAAGAACATAGTGGATACTAGGGATCAGGCCCTAACAAAACTAACTCGATTACATGATGAATCTCATCCAACTCCTCACCGACCAGCGAGCCTATGAAGGAATTACTCACTCCCGGTGGGGAGCATCATGGAATTGTCGATGGAGATGGGTTGGTGATGACAAAGAACGAAGATCCCCCTCTCCGGAGCCCCAAACGGACTCCAGATCTGCCCTCCCGAGGAAGAACAGGGCTTGGCGGCAGCTCCATCTTGTGGATCGTGATAATTCTTTCTCCTTATTTTTTTCTGGAAATATGTGATTTTATAGCATCAGGGGGGTCGTCTGCGGGGCCACTAGGTGGGTACAACCCACCTAGGTGCGCCAGGAGAGGGGGGCGCGCCCTGGTGGATTGTGCCCACCCAGGTGCCCCTCTCCGACAGGTCTTGGCTCCAGAAGTTCTTATTATTGATATAAAAAATCCTCTCAAAGTTTCGTTCCATTCCGAGAACTTTTATTTCTGCACAAAAACAACACCATGTAGTTCTGCTGAAAACAACGCCAGTCAGGGGTTACTTTCATTCAAAACATGCAAATTAGAGTCCAAAACAAGAGGAAAAGCGTGAGAAAAAGTAGATACATTGGAGATGTATCATTGCACACATCCCAATACTACTCTAGCGTCATCGAACGTTTAGCGTGCAGACCCCGCGGGTTCGTGAATCATGTAGAAATGACCGAGACACCTCTTCAGTCAATAAGCAATAGCGGGACCTGGATGCCCATATTGGTTCTTGCATATTCTTCAAAGATCTTTATCGGTTGAACCACAATGTCAAGGATTCAGTTAATCCCGTATGCAATTCCCTTTGTCTAGCGATATGTTACTTGCCCGAGATTCGATCGTCGGTATCTCCATACCTAGTTCAATCTTGTTCCCGACAAGTCTATTTACTCGTTCTGTAATACAAGATCCCGTAACTAACTCATTAGCCACATTGTTTGCAAGCTCTTAATGATGTTGTATTACCGAGAGGGCCCAGCGATATCTCTCCGCCATATGGTGACAAATCCCAGTCTCGACCCATCCAACCCAATAGACACCTTCAGAGATAGCTGTAGAGCACCTTTATGATCATCCAGTTACGAAGTGACGTTTGATAGCACACAAGGCATTCCTCCGGTATCCGGGAGTTGCATGATCTCATGGTCTTAGGAATAGATACTTGACATGAAGAAAGATGTAGCAAATAACTAAGTGATATGATCTGTTGCTAAGCTTACAGTTGATTCTGTCCATCACATCATTCTCCTAATGATGTGATCCCTTTATCAAATGACAACTCATGTATATGGTTAGGAAACCTTAACCATCTTTGATCAACGAGCTAGTCTGGTAGAGGCCTACTAGGGACACAATGTTGTTTATGTATTCACACATGTATCTATGTTTCCAGTCAATACAATTATAGCATGAATAATAAACATTTATCATGAACGGAGAAATATGATAATAACCAATTTATTATTGCCTCTAGGGCATATTTCCAACAAATTTATAAGGGTACCTCAAAATACAAATAGGTCTATACTATTGAATGTTTTTAGCATAGAGTTTTTAAGTAACAAAGTAATAGTATCATACTTCAAACATTGAACCTCATAAAACCACTCAAAAAGCCCGAAATGATCATAGAAAACAACATCCCAACAATTCTAATAGAATTCAGCCGTGGAGCCTAACTAGGTTCCATAGAAAATAAAGCAGACTTAATTCCTCAAGATAGAAAGGCCTTGTCAGGTCAGCATTATCATGAGAGGATAGGGTTTCATTAGTAGACCACCAAGATGGATCAACACTAAACAAGCTACCAGGTGCATGACCAGTCACACATTTATAAAAATGAGTAGCATGTGCCAACAAATTTTTAGTCCGCTCAATAAGCAAGTTACCACACTCAAGAGAATGCATAGTATTTCCTTCTTCTGCCATTTGCCATTTGTGGAAAAAATCATTATCATCGTCCCCTTTTAACAACTAACAGTCATGAGATTTTTAGTGCCCAAAAAGCTCCGCTTCAACATATAATACATTTATTTCCACGAGAATATCAAGTTTTCTCTTGTAAGCATCACCACATAGGTCGCATGATTCTTCAAGCAGTTCCAATTCTTGGTTTTCAAGTTTTAACATTTTTTCCTCACTGTATCATTAGCAAAACTATTAGACGCCCAACCTTTAAAATACTTCTCAATTATTTTACATATGATATTTAAAATGTCCAGAGGATCAGAAGTGTAAACTGGACCAAACACTAGCCACAAGGGGGAGAAAATCATCATTGCTTAACCAAGCAACATCAAACTTGAAACACCTATTGCTAGGAGCTCTAGATGGAGCTAAACCACAATCAAACAATAAGGGATTGTGGTCACACATATCTTTAACCAATTTTTTCACAGAAGCCAAAGGATATATGTTCTCTCACTCAGCTGAAAATGAGGACTCTCTCCAACTTCGTAATTTTCTTGTTTATTAGACCAGGTAAAACAACCACCAGACATGTGAATATCTCTCAATCCCACTAAGTGAATAAAAGAATTAAACACATCAAAAAAGTGGGACAAGGTAGTTTGTTTGTTCTTTCCCCCCGCGGTGCCTGAGAATAGTAAAATCCCCACCTACTAAGTAAGGAGAACTACCTAATAATAAAGAAAATTTGGTTTTTGGTCGACCGTCATGGCATTTTGCAGAAAAGTCCCTCTATTTCAGAGAATTCAACCCGCAGTCTTGTTTTAAGTAAGAACGAATTGTTTTTTTGTATTTTACACAAAAGCCCTTATGTTTTCTTGAAATCAACCCGCCATCCGGGTTTAAGTCACACCCGAACCGTTCTTTTACATTTTTTGTAAACCCCCTAACCTTTTGGGTAATTCATCCGCGCATCATATTTAAGTCAAACAAATGCTTTTCTAAATCATTCATATCTTTTAAACCGTAACTCTGATTTGAACATGTTATATATGAAATTTGATTAGAAAAAATATATAAAATATGAATATGAGATTAATTTTACCTGTTAAGTATTTTTAAATATTATTTTGGAAGATATTTAAGTCAAACAAATGTTTTCTAAATTATCCATATCTTTTAGACCGTAACTCCGATTTTAACATGTTATATATGAATTTTGATTAAAAAATGTGTGGAATCTGAATATGATGTTAATTTCACCTGTTAAATAATTTTTAAATATTGTTTTGAAAGCAAACTTATAATTTCTAGCGCACAATCCATTTTTCTTTCGTACCGGCGGTGATACGGATTGCAAATAAACACCCCACTATAACCATATAGAAAAAAAAACATCGATAACAACACATGCATACCTCTGAAAAACGAGCCAAGGAAAAACAACAGATTTCTCATCGCGAGAGTGAGAGAAAGCGAGCGAGCGAGCTAGAGAGAGAGAGAGAGAGAGAGAGAGAGAGAGAGAGAGAGAGAGAGAGAGAGAGAGAGAGAGAGACGCCTTAGGATTAAGCATATTCAAACACGTTTTGTTTTGTGTGAACACTGAGGCCATCGCCGGCGAGGATGAGAAGGAGGATAAGCGGCAATGCAAATATGATGCCTCGCTAAAATAAAGGAGATTGACCTATTGTGGTCTTGAGTGATGGTTGTTGGGTTAAGAGCGTGCATTATGTTTTTTCTCCCGTTGCAACGCACGGGCTCTTTTGCTAGTTTTATTACAAAAAGCAGAAAGCTCAGCAAGGAACTCATGTTTAAGCTCATCATGAACAACTCTTTACAGAACAAGGAGAACCCACTTGCAATTCTTTTTCTTATCGAAAAGATTAATTTGCAAAATGTATTTACCACAAACAATATCAATCACCTCTAGCTTCTCACGCCTTAAACCACACAGAATGCCCCCATACGTACCAATGGAAGTAACCCATTCCCACTTAAAATCCATAGCAGGATCAAACTTTCTAAAGAAGGGCGGTTTATAAGTTTTCTTCATGGTTTCTTGGAGACCAATAAAATCAACATTTTTGGCATTGATAATGTCAGTGAGACAGGACGTCATGCCTTTTCCGCCATTTACAATTTCAAAATAACCCTATCATTGATAATGACTAAAGAGATCTTTTGCTCTAGTATGTCTACCGGGGGCAGGGTAGACCTACCTTTTCTTTTGGCATGGATTTGGATTTTTAACGAATGGTAAAGCTAACTAGTAAACCAACCGGCACTAACACCCCTGGCATTTTTATTGAGAAGAACTGTGTAAACATTTTTGTTAGTTGCCGTGGATTCGGCGGTTGCTCGAGGGAAGATGTCTAAATCTTGCAATGAAGGAGTCAGCTATTGGAGTTTTAATGATGGCGTCATTTGTTTCTCTGGGATTGAGATAGACATCGCCCCTGTCAGCAGACGCATTGATATTTTTGTCCTCTGGCCAACTTCTCCTCCGGTAAGCTGATCATACGTCGCCGATGCCACCATCCTTCCCCACATTCGGTGGCGTCTCTTGCATCCTCATCTATTTCCCTGCACCCGCCTTTGATGACAGGAGCCGCTGGCTCCGCCATATCAAAGAACAGTATTTTCTCACACAGTGTCATTTGTATAGACGTTGAGGCAGGTATTTAAAGCATGTTAATGTACCTAACGTACTGCCAGCAACCTTAGGATGAGAAGCTAACCTCTTGTATGGGAGTATATGTCAAACCTTGCCGGGTTAAGTGCCGGATTAAGATTAAGCTGTTGCTCTCGAGGGAAAAAAGAGATGATAATTTTCAATAAATACAGGTCAGCTACCGGGTGGTATGATGTATGGTGCCGTACTTCGTCTTGTGTACGTCGCCGGAAATGACACCAAGAATATATCGTTATTCCGTCAATCACCATCGTTATTTTCGTAGCAAATGCAATGGAAAAGAAGGTAGCCTGGTTCGAAAATACAACCTCACGAAGGGAGTAGAACTTTTTACTCGCTATTACTTATTGCGTGCATCAATTATTGACTGATGGTATACTAGCAAAGTGCTGTACGGACATCCAGACCAGAGGGTCAGGAACTCTTTCGAGTGCCTAGCGCGGGCCGGCAGTTTGCAGCATCGGTTCCGAGTTTCAGTGTCAGTGTCAGCAGTAAGAGGGCCCCTCTTTCCCTTATACTATGATTATGATATGAAGCTGACTCAGACTGATGAGTGATCACTCTGTCTGATACTTCGTTTTGTCGTGCAAATGGATGTCATTTGGTCCCTTGCGGCCTGGAATGGCATCGTTTTGATCATAATCCATACAGAGGTAGGTGGGTAAATGTTTTGTTTGTACTGGAAAAGGACAGTAAGAATTAAAGAAAAGGTAAAGCATGCATGGAATTGACGTGAAGGAAAGCAAGCGCCGTGAGGGCTAGGGTTGGTAGCCGGTGAAAAGTTGGCCACTGAACTGAATGCGCCGTGTAAAACACGGCTGCCAACGTAGATCACATTCTGTCAAAAGTTAATAGACAGACGGCCGCTCCCGTCCCCCTCCCTCCTTGTGTCGCCGCAGAGCGCCTCCTCTCCGTGCAAAACTTGCTTCGCAACCGCCGATCGATTTAATTGGTCGCGGTTGTTCACGCGATTCCTCAGCGTACAGTACGTTATCTAGAAGGCTCATGCAGCAGCCAGCAGCAGCTGGTCTTCACTTGCAAGCTAAAATTGCAGAGCTTTAGCTTGTCGCACCATTCCCTCGCGCAAAAAAAAAAAAAGTTGCACCATCGGCACGGAAGATCAGATCTTGTGCGGTACTGTCAAGGACAGGGGGTTTGATTAATTAAAGATCGTCAATGAATCGGGAACAGTCAGGGGCGGTACATTAGTTGGGCAGTAGAGATTCGGGGAGTACAGAGGGTCGTACGTCATACACCGTACCATTGCTGTTTCGCGTCAACGCCGTAGTTGGCACGGCGGCGACAGGCCGACCGGAGAACAAAAATTCGTGGCCGGAAACCAGCGCCATGGCCTTTTCGGGGCCGACTCAGGCGTAGTGGCATCCTGGTCTGGTCTTGCTTGCCTTGGAGTCAAGTCTAGCCGTGTCTAGCTTTGCTGGATGGTGGTGCACGCACTAGTTAGTTTGGAGCCGACCCAAGCATGCCGTTAACTGAATTTTGTTCTTGCACACCCTTTTGCGTCACACTGGATCAACGAAAATCGGCTTGGTGCAGGCTCTTTTGATTCATATCAACACTACACCATAAGTTGAACAATACATTTTTGTTGAAACACACCAAAAAGGTTTTCACCGGCTATATAGATAAAGCACGAAACACAAATACATTTCTTTTTTCACCCGCAGAAAGACAAAACAAGAATGCACGGCTGAACGACTACATGGTTGGGAAGAAGCCCTCAGAGAAACAAAAATTAGGAAAAACAGACAACATACATCGGCAGAATGACGGCATCACTCAGCAAGAAAATAGGAGGACCTAAAGACTACAACACAATACGACTAACACCACTTGAGTTCCATGGCCACGCCCTCGAGAGGGAAACGACACAAAGCGTCGTCGTCGCAGCGTCCGGCGAAGTGGACAAAGGTATTCACCTAGAACCGTAACATGGAAGCAAAACCACGACAACATCCTCAAGGGAAAGCGGCACCACAGGGCGTCAACATCGTCAGTGCCAGAGCGCAGGGCTTTCACCTGGTAGCTTCCCCATACAATGAAGGAGCCACAAGCCCACCGTTGGTCGCCGCAAGGAAACGTGGACCTCCAGAACCAGCTTTGGGCCCTTCCCCTACCAAAACAAGGCGCCAAGGCCACCCACCACAACACCTCTTGTTGTCCACACGACCAAGAAGCACCGCCATGATCACTACGGAGAACTGCCGGAGAGCCCATCGAGTAGACCGCCACTCGAGGCCGCTGCCTCGGCATCTCAATCTGAACCTCCCGTTGGTGCTATAACATGCAACCGCCATCGCCCAGAGGAGAGGCAAATACCTCCCCTCCAACCCTCTGGTCCCATCACTCGGCTGGTCGAAGGGGGGCCATAGCCGGGTAAGATCATTGCCACGGCTGCCGAGCAAGCAAGCACTGGACTGCATGAGGGGAAAATGCCCATCATGTGCAAGGGGAGGGTTGTCCCGCCCTCGCACCTTGGCTCACACTACCGGCCACCTGCCGACCGCACCGCTGGAGGGAGCGGCAACCATCGCCCCGTCAAATCTGACCGTCCAAATCTGAACAGATGGCGGCCTGGGAACCGACAACTTCAGTCGTCGGGCAGTCTCGACAATTTTGACTGCCATCACCTCCGAGTGCCCACACAAGCACTAGCCCCCATCGTAACCAGCAAGGACCTCCAACTCATTATCAACCCACGACCCCCATGCCCAAGAGGGAGGCAGAGCCCCGGCTGCAGCTAGCCATAGTCCACCACACCTCCATTACGAGATATATGTCAATCGCCTCAACGCCGCATTGATATGCCGATTTCATTGATGCTTATAGTCATTTTACATGGATTTATCTTCTTCGGTGCAAGTCTGATGTGTTCGATATATTTATTCAATTTCAATCACATGTTGAACGACTTCTCAAACATAAAATTATACATGTTCGGTCGGACCCGGGGGGGGGGGGGGGGTTGAATATAGCAATATCAACATTTTTTCAGAAGCTTGGGATCTCTCATCATGTGTCTTGCCCTCATACACATTAGAAAATAGTGCTGTTGAACGCAAACACCGTCATGTTGAAACTGGTCTAACCTTGCTAGCTCATGCTTCGATTCCTTTTCATTTTTTGAGTGATGCCTTATGTACAACCTATTTTCTTATTAATCATCTTCCTCCACGCGTGCTCAATTTGAAACTCCTTTTGAAGTCCTCCTTAACGAAGTTCCCCACTAAACTTTTCTCAAGGTGTTTGGGTGTGCTTGTTGGCCACACCTCCGTCCCTCTATAATAGCCGTAAGCTTGAGTTCCACTCAAAGAAGTGTGCTTTTATTTGCTATAGTTCCCTTCACAAAGGATATCAGTGTCTTCATATACCTACTAATAAAGTTTACATCTCTCGTGATGTCATTTTTATGAGAACTCATTTCCGTTTTCAAATCTTTTGACATCATTTGACATACTGCAATCCTTGCGCCCCACTAAAATTTTCTCTGACTAGTTTAAAGATGTTGCATACTCGCCTCTTTTGTTGCTTAACCATGGTGCAGGTATTGGGTGCGGTGTGCGACTCGAGCTGCTGGACGATTTAGACTCTCCAAACAGTCCTATGGGCAACGTGCATGCACATGCACATAGTCCAATCCATGTAGATGGGACAAGCACAAGCACACCCCCGACGCCAGGGTCTTCCCCCTAGAGGGTTGAGCTGTTCACCCAAATATCCTAAAATCCTAAGTTTAATAAGCTACAATGCTGATCACCTAATTATCAACACTGCTTGCAAAATAAAATTGAATATTTAGCAGTTTTAAGGGTATCTCCAACACTGACCCTCAAACACCCGCATCCGTCCGGACCGCACTATCTGACACATTTTCTCATCCAACACGGGCATGTATTCGTCTATTGTCCAGTTTGGTACTCCAAGACAACATCTCACGATTGAGAGTCATGCTCGTTGGAACGAACAATGTTCTTTAGGCAGCAAACCATCCATCCCAAAACCAATGGCAAGGCTCTGTACAAAGGCCAGAGGTTGTAGAAGTAGCGGAGGTTGGAAATCTTCCTCAAACAATCTCAGCCGTGGTAGCGCAACACCAAACATCCCGACCACCATGAGCTCTCACCGCGCGCGATCTAGGTCATCACCCCGACTAGCGAGCTCGAGTGATGGAGCGCTACGACCACAACCATAAACCCCCGGAGCCACACTTCACCTACCTCACGTCAAGCATTAGGCCACCATACTTCGGGTACAAGGTGATAACACACTCCATTCTCGCAGCCGTTCATCGTCCGCAGCATCAAAAAGTATTCACGCGACACGAAGCCCGACCACTGGCTCAATGATTACATCACAACAATCAAGATGGCCAACGGAGACATCGACAATGTACTACGCCATATGCCCCTATATCTCATGGGCTCTGCACGCTCCTGGTTGAGCGGGCTACCGCCCAACTCCATCCACACTTTGGGCGCACTTTGAACAGAAGTTCCTCAACAACTTTGAGGGCACATACTAGTGCCCAGGAAGCGTTTACGACCTCCACAACATCATCCAGGGTACAACGAGTCTGCTCGCGACTTCGTTGCACGCTGGCTCAGGAAGAGGAATACACTGACCAATGACTCCGATGAAAGAACAATTGAAGCATTTCTTAATGGCGCACAAGACCCCTTCTTTCGCCACAAGCTAGGCAAGAAGCGGGGGATGACAAGCTGACATCAATGGCAACACTCATGAAGGTCACAAACGGCTACGCCACTGGAGAAGAAACGACAAAGGCAGGCCGCTGCCCCATGATAGGATTGAACATCGTAGAGCCCGTCAATGGTAATGGTTCCAAAGGTCAAAACAACAAAGGCAAAGAGGAAAGGCAAAGAGGACCGTGCTACTTGTGAGTTGCGTTGGGATTTTCCCTGAAGAGGACACGAGATGCAGTACAGTAGAGACAAGTATTTCCCTTAGTGAGAACCAAGGTTTATCAAACCAGAAGGAGAATCACGCAAAGCCTCATGAACAGTACCTACACACACAAAAGCAAATACTTGCACCCAACGCGTACAAGATGGTTGTCAATCCCCCTGGCGATACTTACAAGGATTAAATCTTGTAGTGGTAGATAGATAAATTGCAAAGAGAAAATAAAAGAAAATAAAAATTGTAGCAAATATAATTTGTTTTTATATATGATAAAAATAGACCCGGGGGGTATAGTTTTCCCTAGAGGCTTCTCTCTTGAACACATAGCATACGGTTGGTAAACAAATTACTGTTGGGCAATTGATAGAAAAGCGCATAATTATGACGATATTCAAGGCAATGATCATGTATATAAGCATCATGTCCCAGACAAGTAGACCGACTCCTGCCTGCATCTACTACTATTACTCCACCCATCGACCTCTATCAAACATGCATCTAGGATATTAAGTTAATAAAAACAGAGTAATGCCTTAAGCAAGATGACATGATGTAGACAAGTAAACTCAACTAATATGAATAAATCACATAGTTTTACCCTTAATGGCAACAACACAAATATGTGTATTGTCCCTTTTTTCACTCGGATAGAGCACCGCAAGATTGTACCCATCATAAAACACCTCTCCCACTAAAGATAAATCAATCTAGTTGGCCAAACCAAACGGATAGATCGGAGAGAAATACAAAGCTATAAAAGTCATGCATAATAAAGTTCTGAAAAGACTCAATTACTTCTAATGAATATTCAGATCATAAACCCACAATTTATCGGATCCCGACAAACACAACGCAAAAGAATATTACATCGGATAGAACTCCAAGAGCATTGAGTAGAACATGGTATCGAAGATCAAAGAGAGAGAAGACATCTAGCTACTAGCTATGGACCCGTAGGTCTGTGGTAAACTACCCACGCATCATCGGTAGGGCAGCAAGGTTGATGTAGAAGCCCTTCATGATCGATTCCCCCTTTGGCAGAGTACCAAAAAGGCCGCCGGATGGGATCGCGGAAGAACAGAGACTTGCGGTGGCGGAAAAAGTGTTTCGGGTGGCTCTCTGTTGATTTCCCAATATTTGAGAATTTATAGAAATGAAATTAGGTCAGATGAAGCCGCGAGGGGCCCACAAAGCAACAGGGCACGCCCCCTAGGGCGCGTCAAGTTGTCCGGCCATCTCCTCGTACTTCCTCTAGCCTCCCCCGAAGCTTCCAGTGTCTCTTATGTCCAGAAAAAAATCATGAAAAAGTTTTGTACCGTTTGGACTCCGTTTGGTACCAATTTTCTTGAAAACCAAAAACAAGCAGAAAACAACAACTGGCACTAGGCACTAGGTTAATTGGTTAGTCCCAAAAATTGATATAAAATAGCATATAAATGCATATAAAACATCCAAGATTGATACTATTGTTGGGGAACATAGTAATTTCAAAAAAAAAAATCCTACGCACACGCAAGATCGTGGTGATGCATAGCAACAAGAGGGGAGAGTGTTGTCCACGTACCCTCGTAGACCGTAAGCAGAAGCGGAAGCACACCGCAGTTGATGTAGTCGTACGTCTTCACGATCCGACCGATCCAAGTGCCGAACGTACGGCACCTCTGAGCTTAGCACACGTTCAGCTCGATGACGTCCCTCGAACTCCGATCCAGCCGAGCTTCAAGGGAGAGTTTCGTCAGCACGACGACATGGTGACGATGATGATGTTCTACCGACGCAGGGCTTCGCCTAAGCACCACTACGATATTATCAAGGTGGAATATGGTGGAGGGGCGCACCGCACACGGCTAAGAGATCAATGATCAATTGTTGTGTCTATGGGGTGCCCCCTGCCCCCATATATAAAGGAGCAAGGGGGGAGGCGGCCGGCCTAGGAGGAGGGCGCGCCAAGGGGGGAGTCCTACTCCCACCGGGAGTAGGACTCCTCCTTCCCTTGTTGGAGTAGGAGAGAAGGAAAGAGGGGGAGAGGAAGAAGGAAAAGGGGGCTGCACCCCTTGTCCAATTCGAACCAGAGGGGGCTGCGCGTCTCCTTCCTTTTGGCCTCTCTCATGTATACCCGTATGGCCCAATAAGGCCCATATACTCCCCGGCGCATTTTCGTAACTCTCTGGTACTCCAAAAAATACCCGAATCACTCGGAACCTCTCCGAAGTCCGAATATAGTCATCCAATATATCGATCTTTACGTCTCGACCATTTCGAGACTCCTCGTCATGTCCCTGATCTTATCCGGGACTCCGAACTCCTTTGGTACATCAAAACACATAAACTCATAATATAACCGTCATCGAACTTTAAGCGTGCGGACCCTACGGGTTCGAGAACTATGTAGACATGACGGAGACCCATTTCCGGTCAATAATCAATAGCGGAACCTGGATGCTCATATTGGCTCCCACATATTTTATGAAGATCTTTATCGGTCAAACCGCATAATAACATACGTTGTTCCCTTTGTCATCGGTATGTTACTTGCCCGAGATTTGATCGTCGGTATCTCAATACCTAGTTCAATCTCGTTACCGGCAAGTCTCTTTACTCATTACGTAATGCATCATCCCATAACTAACTCATTAGCTACATTTCTTGCAAGGCTTATAGTGACGTGCATTACCGAGAGGGCCCAGAGATACCTCTCGGACAATCGGAGTGACAAATCCTAATCTCGAAATACACCAACTCAACATGTACCTTTGGAGACACCTGTAGAGCTCCTTTATAATCACCCAGTTACGTTGTGATGTTTGGTAGCACACAAAGTGTTCCTCCGGTAAACGGGAGTTGCATAATCTCATAGTCATAGGAACATGTATAAGTCATGAAGAAAGCAATAGCAACATACTAAACGATCAAGTGCTAAGCTAACGGAATGGGTCAAGTCAATCACATCATTCTTATAATGATGTGATCCCACTGATCAAATGATAACACATATCCATGGTTAGGAAACTCAACCATCTTTGATCAATGAGCTAGTCAAGTAGAGGCATACTAGTGACACTATGTTTGTCTATGTATTCACACATGTATTATGTTTCTGGTTAATACAATTCTAGCATGAATAATAAACATTTATCATGAAATAAGGAAATAAATAATAACTTTATTATTGCCTCTAGGGCATATTTCCTTCAACTATAATAGCATAGAACAATATAAAAATTATAGATATGTTGGAGACATAGCAGACCGCAAATGCAAGGAGGATAGTGATTCCAAGCTGGTCGTTGTGGCAAGCGAGGCGGAAGAAACTGGTACCAAGAAGCAAAAGTGGGGCGGCAAGCCAAAGTGACTTATGTCGGTTCTATATCCGGCATATCTCGTAGTAGGGGTCCTAAGCTAGGTGTCTTGGAGCGATGGTAACATGGACACAAGATTTTACCCAGGTTTGGGCTCTCTCGAAGAGATAATACCCTACGTCCTTCTTTTGATTATATTGATATGGATGTAGTACAGAGTACATGTATCTACCACGATATTGTTCTAATGAATATTATATCGTCTATTGACTAGCCAACATCGGTTTATATAATGCACCAGAGGCCTAGAATTTGGAGGAGTCCTTGTCTTGTGCGCCAAGTCTTGTGGAATCTTCCTTGTATGCATCATGGGCTTCCCGAAGTGGCCCATGAGTGAACCGCCATGGGGGTCCTTGGCCCGATCCACCTGGGTAGGAGACGACATGGTGAGTACCCCCTAGTACAGGAAACCGTCAGTAGCCCCCTGAACCGGTCTTCAAGTTGGGGACACTACTCGATTCTTCCAAACTGTTCGTCATCTTTGGTCGTCGGTCTTGGAAACTGGTTCAACAAATCTTGCCATCTTCGATCTTGAGGATTGTCGAGCTAAATCGGAAGAGTTCACACGTCTGGCATCCGAGGAGCCCTTTAAGTCTTCAGCCTTTGTCAATGCCTTGTTATTTTTTACGCCACACCTTGGGTTTGAAGTGGTTCCCGTGCGGCAGTGTCCTCTTGCGTCCGAGCTACAATGCCGAACTGCATCTGAGGTGTCTTTTTGCAGCCGAACTCCAACACCGATCTGCATCCGAGATGTCTATTTGCAACCGAGCTCCAACGCCGATCTGCATCTGAAGTATCATAAATTACCTCATTCTTGAAAAACTCTGAAGGAGTTTAGCCGAGCTTAATGCCGGAAATGCCCTCTATGCAGCTAGCTACTTGGGCTGAACTTTTGCGAAGTTTTTTGATTGGTGCAATTTATTCTCCGCCGAGATATATAGCTAGTAGCCCTCAAGGTGTGTGTCGGCCAAAAATCCGAGATGCACCTAAAGGAAAACATAAAACCGCTAATCCCAGTAGCCCCTGAGACTCAGGTCAATGCACAAAATCGGCCTGAGGATCAACTGCTAGCTTGGCAGCATACTGAGGAATGGAAATGCAGCGTGCAATAGTTCTCGAGGCTCAGGTTGGGTGCGGCCGACCAACCTGAGGATCGTAATCTCCTGGGAAATTATTTCACACTTTGAATTTTCTGCATTGAATAGGCAATGCAGTTGCCCCCGAGCCACTGATCGGGTGGCAACACTAGGTCAGGGGATTGATCTACCCCTTTAATGGCTTTTAAGCGAGAAGCTCGAAACCCAGTAACCCGCGAGCATTAATATGGGCAAGGGTGGCCGAATTAATTATCTATATCTAGAGTAAATTGACTTTGATCATAATTTATGTGTAATGATTTTGTGTATCCAAGTACTTTACATCATTAATACTCGGATCCACATTGTACAAAACTATGTTGACCGACCATCGGCTTCAACCTCCTCGGCCAGTAGCCGGGGAGTGTTTGTCGTACTTTATAAAGCCTTTGTGAGGGCAAAGATTTACGACAAACAAGGCAATCTGGCCATACGGTTTATAAGCAAAGGTATGCGGAGAGATATGTTATATTACTATTTAACCTAAGAAACATCTTTTGAGAAAAAAATTGTTCTTTTATAAGTTCCTTTAACCAGGCTGTCATGTTGACCATGATCATGAAACCTCACCTCCGATCAATGTGGGGGAAAACATTGAGGATTTAGTTTGGGGAAAGTTCCCAAACTCCGTGGTCTTAATGAACCTAAATTTTCACTTCTGTCGATGCTGACCAATTATATTCTTAAGATAGCTAGCTTTTGGCTTCACCCAGTTTGAGGTACTAACCCGGATGACCCGGAAGTAACAATCACAGAGGTGCTCCCTTTTACCCCTAGCCAAACAATCGGGAACATAGGAGGTATGCCCAGGAGCCAGGCAACCCACCTTGGCCAAAATCTTAAGTCAAATTGATGCATATTTATGACTTTATAACAATAATTACACAAGGCAGCACTTGTATGTTAAATATAAATGCTTTGTGCTATATGTTATTTTGACTTTGTTGTGGCCATTTATCATTTAAAAGTGGTTCGTCGTGGCTTCCACCCCTTTGTAGATGCAACGCAGGGTGTTTCCGTACTAACAAGACAACGCTTAGCCGACGTCTCGGTGCCCAGAGGCGGTTGTGTTAGTGAAAACGAGGCAATCACATATGCATGCTTTATAATTTCACAAAGTCATAGGAGCTTAAAGTGGGGAGGCCAGTTACTTGCCCGCGGTTAGTGTTCAGTGTCAGCCGAGGTCAAGCCATTAACAATTTGGCCAATTTTATGAAAGTCCCATCGTTTAACATGGGGTAATCTCTATCAATCTATAGTTTGACACACTCATCGAATCGCAGATCAGTTTACGCTCATTGTGACAGTCAGTTTTTGGCTTTCTCCAGTGAGGTACCTTACCAGTTAAATTGGAAGTACAATCGCAGTGATTGTCCCTTTGCACACCTAGCCGGACAAAGCAGAACGTACGAAGCAAGCACAGGAGTTGGGCAACCCAACTATTGACTGAAGACACAATTCGAAACTGATGCATATAAAGCAATATCTGAGAATGTTTTGCCACAGACTCCTCGGAGTACCTTGGCTTTTGGTGGGTTCGGCTCTAGTCACATCCCCCCTTTGATATTGCCGATGCTTTAGTCCGAAGTTTTACTATGAGAGTTATGCTGGAGACACACAATATCCCCTGAGACTCAGGTTGGGTGCGGCCGACTAACCTGAGGATCTAATCTCCTCAGGAACTAGTCCAGGTGTCATGTGCGTTTCGCCAATACCGAGGTTCAGGTCGGCAGGTAAGATGACGAGCTCTGGGTTGGAAAAGTTCTCCTGAGCCGAATTATTACGCAGAGCACCTCGGTCATGAGGATGTCCCGCCTCATGAAAGAAAAATATACAAATAGCTTAAAAGTGCCATAAACTTGAAAAGCCAAAAAACATATGTAAAAACTTGATGTCCGAAGTAAAACAAGTGTTTTGGTGCCAATACGACAAATGGTCTTGAAATAAAAAAATTCCTTCTGTCATGCTTTAACATAACACATTTGATCTCTAAACTTCAGGCAGGTCAGCCTTCGGCTTCAATCTCCAAATCCCGATGGCGGAATGCTTCTCCGAGGCTAGTTTAGTTAAATAAACTTGAGTGACTTTAGAGAGAAACCAGGCTATTCGGCTATTGACCACACACTAGAGTCGAGAAAGGAGTGGCAGAAAAGACTTTGCAATGATTTAGAATTATAAAATGACTCATATAAATTTAAGAGCCCCAGTTAACATAGGCAAAGAAAGTTGTTTTTAACAAACATCGTTTTTGACAAACATCCCTTTTCTTAAACATGAATAATGCTTGGTCGAACCGAACGGAAATTAAAAATCGATAAAGTCGAGCATGAAAGCGACTTAGCTGGTTAATGTGCTTGGTATTAATGACGAGGTCTGGGCTTGTGGCAAGATGAAGACATAGTCCTCGGCCTGATGGAGGTCCCAGGCCCCAAGCCTGAGGTGACCGAGCAAAGAGCTCGACTTGACGAAGAGGCGATGCAGCACGGTTGATGTGGCGAGGCGAAGCCCCTGGTCTAGCCGCGGTGACGAAGCTGGTTGCTCATGACGCCGAAGTCCCTGGAGTAGGTTGATAAAAAATAGTGAAGCCCCCAGTCCAATCGAGGTGTCGAAGCCTCCATGTCAGTCGATGAGTCAAAGTAGGTCGGTGTGTTGGATGTTGGCTTGGAGAAGAGACGGCACAACGTTGCCAATGCTGGTCAAAATTTGTGACTCAGTCGATGCCAGCTTGATGAAGTAACCGTGCGATGATGACAGTGTTCCCGCCCCTATAATCCGTGGGGTAACGATGTTGGTGATGATTTAGCCTTCACAATGCCGAACTCTTGGTCGGCTGGCCGAGGTGATGATCCGATGAGTTTGACCTTGGCTCAACGAAGCGACGATTTGTCTAGAGTAGGTTGGCAGCCGTGGAGCGACTTTGCCGGGCTAGTTTGACACCAATGCGACAGTGAAGATTACCTTGGAAAAGGCCTTCAAATTTATTGGCACATGTGGGAAAACAACACACAATACCGTAGGAAAAAACTCCTCCAAAAAGGATGTTCAATATCCCTTTCAGGAAGAAAGATGAACTCGGGTCGGATTCGTTTTCACGCAGAAAATAGATCCGAAAATTGATGCACTCATCAGACGCTTCCCGGAGTTTGAACGGTCAGATCGAGCTAGAATTTTTAGGGGTGATAGATATGGGAATTCCGCAGCGGATGTACGGTTGGATCTTTTGAAGGACGTCTGAGCTGACTGCTGGACTCCTCACCCTAAACTCATCCAGATTCGACACAACTCTGGTATACTGAGATCGCCGGAGATTCCTCCATCAGAACACGACATAATTTTACAGTGTTGTTGTAGTATCAATTCCACACAATTCCACCAAAGCAATCGTCAAAGCGAGGCTCGTGGAGACAGGTATGGCGAACACAAATCCTCTATTCAGAAAAACTGCACCGGTGCCTGAGGACGATGTTAACGTCGAGCCCTCGAGCTCCATGGATGACCCCCCCCCATGATCTTGATAGAGATTGGAGTTGACGATGATGAAAGTATCTGTCCTATCTTGATGATCCAACGCGGAGCACATGTCCTGGGTCTAGCTGAGGTGACCAGTCGAGCTAGCAACGAAGATGTCGACATCGACAATAAAGCTCGGTTCCGATGGGTATATCATGCCGGATACAATCTGAATTCCCATCGCACAGTGGCGACTGCCAGCATGCTCTCAATGAAAGCACAAATGTCGGTTCTATATCCGGCATATCTCGTAGTAGGGGTCCTAAGCTAGGCGTCTTGGAGCGATGGTAACATGGACACAAGATTTTACTTAGGTTCGGGCTCTCTTGAAGAGATAATACCGTACGTCTCGCTTTTGATTGTATTGATATGGGTGTAGTACATAGTACATGTATCTACAACGAGTTTGTTCTAATGAATATTAGATCATCTATTGACTAGCCAGCTTCAGTTTATATAGTGCATCGTAGGCCTAGGATTTAGAGGAGTCCTTGTCTTGTGCGCCAAGTCTTGTGGAATCCTCCTTGTATGCGTCATGGGCTGCCCGAAGTGGCCCATGAGTGAACCGCCATGGGGTCCTCGTCCCGATCCACTTGGTCAGGAGATGACATGCTGAGTACCCCCTAGTACAGGACACTGTCAACATCCTAACACATATGAAGAAATAATGAGAGGACTATGCTTATATGATAGTTAAGAAACCCACAAGGTGGCTCATTCCATAAAACAATGCCAACTAAACGAACAACTCATCAAAGAGAAGATCAGCCAAGCATACAGAGATGACAGCGCCAACAAAGACACGAGGCCCCCGGTTTTAGCAGCCTGGCCAGACTTAATAGCACGCAACTCGGGCTAACGGGTGTTCCCAAAGTTGTATGCACGGTCAATATGATATCCTTCAACTCAAGCCAAAACGCGCAAGGAAGCGAGCATGCCGATGACCATATGCACGCACCACGAGAATCAAATGGTTCCTTGACTGGTTAGAGTACGCCATCTCCTTTGGATAGACAAATCACCCGGAGCGCGCTCCAAACCCAGGCAAACTGCCCTCATCGGGGGCTGCTGTCTCTCCAAATTGCTCATGGATGGGGGCTCTAGCATAAATATACTATATGCCAGCACCCTATCCCAAATGGGGATACATCTCACAACACTCTGACCATCTCTGACACAGTTCCATGGTGCCATACCAGGAAAGAAGGCAGATCCCCTCGGTCAGATAAACCTGGAGGTTATCTTTGGGCAAGCACATAACTCTCGGTCCGAGCTCCTTTGCTTTGAGGTTGTCCCCTTCTATGGGGGCTACCATGTGGTGCTCGGAGGATGACCTTCACCAAATTCATGGCAATTCCATGCTACACATACATGAAACTTAATATATTGGACCACATGACATCATCACAGTCTGCAGTGACCCCCCGAACGCATATGAAGCAACAATGGCCACCTGGCGCAAGCTGAGGACAAATTCTCCTTCCTCGGTTGCTCAAGGGTACAAACAACCATGCTAGTACCCATTGATACGTCTCCAACGTATCTATAATTTTTGACTGTTCCATGCTATTATATTATCTGTTTTGGATGTTTTATATTCATTAATATGTTATTTTATATTATTTTTGGGACTAACCTATTAACTTAGATCCCAATGTCAGTTTCTGTTTTTCCTTGTTTTTGAGTTTCGCGGAAAAGGAATACTAAACGGAGTCCAAATGGAATAAAACTTTATGATGATTTTTCTTGGACCAGAAGACACCCAGGAGACTTGGAGTTCAAGCCAGAAGAGCCATGAGGTGGCGACAAGGGTGGAGGGTGCGCCCAGGGGGGTAGGGCACGCCCCTCGGTGACCCCCTGACCTAGATCTTCCTCCTATGTATTCACATATATTCCAAAACCCTCAGAAGCATCCACGAAAATACTTTTCCACCACCACAACCTTCTGTTCCCGTGAGATCCCCTCTTGGGGCCTTTTCCGCCGCCCTGCCGAAGGGGAATTCGATCATGGAGGGCATCTACATCAACTCTATTACCCTTCCGATGAAGCGTGAGTAGTTTACCTCAGACCTACGGGTCCATAGCTAGTATCTAGATGGCTTCTTCTCTCTCTTTGATTCTCAATACCATGTTCTCCTCGATGTTCTTGGAGATCTATCCGATGTAATCTTCTTTTGCGGTGTTTTTGTCGAGATCCGATGAATTGTGGATTTATGATCGGCTTATCTATGAATATTATTTGAATCTTCTCTAAATTCTTATATGCATGATTTGGTATCTTTGTATTTCTCTTCGAATTATCAGTTTGGTTTGGCCAACTAGATTGGTATTTCATGCAATGGGAGAGGTGCTTAGCTTCGGTTTCAATCTTGCGTGATTTCACCCAGTGACAAAGTAGGGGTAGCGAGACACGTATTGCATTGTTGCCATCGAGGATAAAAAGATGGGGTTTTCATCATATTGCTTGAGTTAATTCCTGTAATCATGTCATCTTACTTAATGTGTTACTCTATTCTTATGAACTTAATACTCTAGATGCATGCAGGAGTCGGTCGATGTGTGGAGTTATAGTAGTAGATGCAGAATTGTTTCCTTCTACTTGACACAGACGTGATGCCTATATTGCATAATCATTGCCTTGGATATCGTCATAACTTTGCGCTTTTCTATCAATTGCTTGACAGTAATTTGTTTACCCACCGTTTTATTTGCCTTCATAAGAGCAGCCTCTAGTGAAACCTATGGCCCCCGGGTCTATTTTCCATCATATTAATTTCCGATCTACTGTTTTGCAATCTTTTATTTTCAAATCTATAAACCAAAAAACCCAAAAATATTTTATCTTTTTTAGTTTTATTTATCTATCTCTATCAGATCTCAATTTTGCAAGTGACCGTGAAGGGATTGGCAACCCCTTTATCACGTTGGGTGCTGATTGTCGGTGTCAAAACCGACGGATCTCGGGTAGGGGGTCCCGAACTGTGCGTCTAAGGCTAATGGTAACAGGAGGCGGGGGACACAATGTTTACCCAGGTTCGGGCCCTCTCTATGGAGGTAATACCCTACTTCCTGCTTGATTGATCTTGATGGATATGAGTATTACAAGAGTTGATCTACCATGGGATCGTAATGGCTAAACCCTAGAAGTCTAGCCTATGAGGTTATGATTGTTGTGGCTGAACCCTAGAAGTCTAAACCCTCCGGTATATATAGAAACCAGGGGTGACTAGGGCTGTACAAAGTCGGTTACAGAGAAAGGTGTCTACATATCTGAATCGCCAAGCTTGCCTTCGACACAAAGGAGAGTCCCATCTGGACATGGGGCGAAGTCTTCTATCTTGTATCATCATAGTCCAACAGTCCAGCCAAAGTATATAGTCCGGCTATCCGAGGGCCCCTTAGTCCAGGACTCCCTCAGTAGCCCCTGAACCAGGCTTCAATGATGATGAGTCTGGCGTGCAGATTGTCTTTGGCATTGCAAGGCGGGTTCCTTCTCCAATACTCCAACATAGTCTTCCGAACATAGAAAACATGTCCGGCTCTGCAAAACAAGTACCACACACAACCGTAGAGAGTATAATATTTCATGAGTCCAATCCGCTGACAACTTTTTATAGAGTGACATCACACCATTGCCCGGTCATTATTCGAACCGTTTTTAGCCTGTCGCTCCGTATTTCGAGGTGCAGTTTCACTGGCACGTCTTGTCGAAGCAGAGATCGTGTCCCCTTATCATGGGATTCTCATCAATACGGGCATGGGTAAGCCAACCGTGTCATTTGCACGGCACTTGGGGAATAAGCGAATTTTAAGGCGAGCAGGGAGGCGCATGACTTTTACTGCCTTTATAAGGGGATAAGGATTCATCCTTGTTCTCCCATGCCTTCTCCTTACTCTGCCCATCCGTTCTCGAGCTCCAGCGCCCAAGCTCTCACCTTCTCCGCCCAAAAAATCACTCCAATCATGTCCGGATCCGGAGCAGGAGGCAAGTGGATGGCCTCCTCCATTAAGAAGAAGGACATCAAGGAGCTCCGGGAGGCCAGATACCTGGCCAAAGACATCACTCATCGTATTCCGGCCAAGGGACAAATCGTCCCCACCCCAGAGCCCCAAGAGAGGGTGGTGTTCCTCACACACTTCATCCGCATGCTGGGATTCCCCCTCCACCCGTTTGTCTGTGGACTGATGTATTACTACGGGCTGGACTTCCATGATTTGGCCCCTAACTCTATCCTCAACATCTCAGCATTTATTGTCATGTGCAAGGCCTTCCTCCGCATCCCACCTCACTTCAGCCTATGGCTGAAGACCTTCAATGTGAAGCCGAAGGTGGTGAGCGGCCAACAAGCAGAGTGCGGAGGCACCATGGTGGGCAAGATGCCCAATGTCACCTGGCCCGAAGGCTCCTTTGTGGAGATTGTCAAAGGGTGGCAGTCGGGTTGGTTCTACATCACCGAGCCACGCGACACCAATTGGGCGGTGGCCCCCATGTTCCGATCCAGATTCCCGATGCGGCTCACCTCCTAGCAAGAGAAGGGCATGTCCTGGGGCTCTTCGAACGAGCTGACAGTGCTCCAGACGCGTGTCTAGAGCATGATAATTAAGAAAGTCAAGCTTGTCGATGTGATCCAGGTTATGCTCGTCCACCGGATTCTTCCATGACAATGTCGAACTTGCTATATGTGGGAGTTTGATCCGGACAAGCACCAGACCCTACTAGAGCTTTTCGGCACGATGCACGAAGACATCTGGAAGGTGCTCTTCAAGGCCGGCGAGACTCCACTGCCCACGACCGAGGATCATGGGCTTAGCTCAAAACGCTAGGCTAATCCGGTAAGTTCTTTCATGTTTTCAAGGTATACCCTTTACTAGCATATTTGAGGAAGGAATCTAAGCCTCCCTACCAATTTTTTTCAGGCCTGGATAGAGATAGCGGAGCGGATTTACTTTCCGGCTCCGCTGCCCGAAGACCCAGAAACCCCACTTCTAATGAAGATGTTGTTTCTGGCGCCTTATGAGGTGCTAGAGAAGAAGGCCAAAAAGAAGGCCAAGGGGACCAGAGATGGTCTCCGTCGCAAGGGCGCTTCAGAAGCAATGTTTGAAGTGTTGGAAATATGCCCTAGAGGCAATAATAAAATGGTTATTATTGTATTTCCTTGTTCATGATAATTTTCTATTATTCATGCTATAATTGTATTAACTAGAAACTGTAATACATGTGTGAATATATAGACCACAACATGTCCCTAGTGAGCCTCTAGTTGACTAGCTCGTTGATCAATAGATGGTTATGGTTTCCTGACCATGGACATTGGATGTCATTTATAACGGGATCACATCATTAGGAGAATGATGTGATGGACAAGACCCAATCCTAAGCATAGCACAAGATCGTGTAGTTCGTTTGCTAAAGCTTTTCTAATGTCAAGTATCATTTCCTTAGACCATGAGATTGTGTAACTCCTGAATACTGTAGGAGTGCTTTGGGTGTACCAAACGTCACAACGTAACTGGGTGACTATAAAGGTGCACTACAGGTATCTCCGAAAGTGTCTTTTGGGTTGACATGAATCGAGATTGGGATTTGTCACTCCGTATGACGGAGAGGTATCTCTAGGCCCAATCGGTAATGCATCATCATAATGAGCTCAATGTGACTAAGTAGTTAGTCACGGGATCATGCATTACGGAACGAGTAAAGTGACTTGCCGGTGACGAGATTGAACGAGGTATTGGGATACCGACGATCGAATCTCGGGCAAGTAACATATCGATTGACAAAGGGAATTGTATACGGGATTGATTGAATCCCCGACATCGTGGTTAATCTGATGAGATCATCGTGGAACATGTGGGAGCCAACATGGGTATCCAGATCCCGCTGTTGGTTATTGGCCAGAGAGTTGTCTCGGTCATGTCTGCATGATTCCTGAACCCGTAGGGTCTACACACTTAAGGTTCGATGATGCTAGGGTTATAAGGGAAGTTTGTATGTGGTTACTGAATGTTGTTCGGAGTCCCGGATGAGATCCCAGACATCACGAGGAGTTCCGGAATGGTCCGGAGGTAAAGATTTATATATGAGAAGTCCAGTTTCAGTCACCGGAATAGTTTCGGGGGTTATCGGTATTGTACCGGGACCACCGAAAGGTGTCCGGAGGTCCACCGGGTGGGGCCACCTGCCCTGGGGGACTTGATGGGCTGAATATGGGAGGGAACCAGCCCCTAGTGGGCTGGTGTGCCCCTCCCCAAGGGCCCGAGGCGCCTAGGGTTGAAAACCCTAGGGGAGGGGGGCTCCTCCACCTTGCTTGGGGGGCAAGCCTCCCCTCCTGGCAGCCGCCCCCTCTAGATGGGATCTAGAGGGGCCGGACCCCTCTCCCGTTCCCCTATATATAGTGGGGGTTTTGGGGCTGCCAAGAACATTAGTATTCCACTCTCCTGGCGCAGCCCTACCCCTCTCCCTCCTTGTCTCTCGCAGTGCTTGGCGAAGCCCTGCTGGAGTGCCACGCTCCTCCATCACCACCATGCTGTTGTGCTGCTGCTGGACGGAGTCTTCCCCAACCTCTCCCTCTCTCCTTGCTAGATCAAGGCACGGGAGACGTCACCGGGCTGCACGTGTGTTGAACGCGGAGGCACCATTCTTCGGTGCTTAGATCGGATTCGGCGGCGATCTGAATCGCTTCGTGAACGACTCCACCAACCGCGTTCTTGTAACGCTTCCGCATTGCGATCTTCAAGGGTATGAAGATGCACTCCCGTCTCTCTCGTTGCTAGTATCTCCATAGATTGATCTTGGTGATGCGTAGAGAATTTTGAATTTCTGCTATGTTCCCCAACAGTGGCATCATGAGCTAGGTCTATTGCGTAGATTCTATGCACAAGTAGAACAGAAGTTGTTGTGGGCGTTGATTTTGTTCAATATGCTTACCATTACTAGTCCTATCTTGTTTCGACGGTATTGTGGGATGAAGCGGCCCGGACCGACCTTACACGTACACTTACGTGAGACAGGTTCCACCAACTGACATGCACCTGTTGCATAAGGTGGCTAGCGGGTGCCAGTCTCTCCCACTTTAGTTGGATCGGATTCGATGAAAAGGGTCCTTATGAAGGGTAAATAGCAATTGGCATATCACGTTGTGGTTTTGGCGTAGGTAAGAAACGTTCTTGCTAGAAACCTATAGCAGCCACGTAAAAAATTTGCAACAACAATTAGAGGGCGTCTAACTTGTTTTTGCAGCATATGTCGTGTGATGTGATATGGCCAAAAAGGATGTGATGGATGAAATATATGTGATGTATGAGATTGATCATGTTCTTGTAATAGGAATCACGACTTGCATATCGATGAGTATGACAACCGGCAGGAGCCATAGGAGTTGTCTTTATTTATTATATGACCTGCGCGTCACTGAATAACGCCATGTAATTACTTTACTTTATTGCTAAACCGTTAGCCATAGTAGTAGAAGTAATAGTTGGCGAGACAACTTCATGGAGACACGATGATGGAGATCATGGTGTCATGCCGGTGACAATGATGATCATGGAGCCCCGAAGATGGAGATCAAAAGGAGCAAAATAATATTGGCCATATCATGTCACTATTTGATTGCATGTGATGTTTATCATGTTTATGCATCTTATTTGCTTAGAACGACGGTAGTAAATAAGATGATCCCTCATAATAATTTCAAGAAAGTGTTCCCCCTAACTGTGCACCGTTGCGAAAGCTCGTTGTTTCGAAGCACCACGTGATGATCGGGTGTGATAGATTCTAACATTCACATACAACGGGTGTAAGCCAGATTTACATACACGAAACACTTAGGTTGACTTGACGAGCCTAGCATGTACCGACATGGTCTCGGAACACAAGAGACCGAAAGGTCGAACATGAGTCGTATAGTGGATACGATCAACATGAAGATGTTCACCGATGATGACTAGTCCGTCTCACGTGAAGATCGGACACGGCCTAGTTGACTCGGATCATGTATCACTTAGATAACTAGAGGGATGTCTATCTGAGTGGGAGTTCATAAGATGAACTTAATTATCCTGAACATAGTCAAAAGGTTTTTGCAAATTATGTCATAGCTCGCGCTTTAGTTCTACTATTTCAGATATGTTCGTAGAGAAAATTTAGTTGAAAGTGAAAAGTAGCAATTATGCGGACTGGGTCCGTAAACTGAGGATTGTTCTCATTGCTGCGCAGAAGGCTTATGTCCTTAATGCACCGCTCGGTGTGCTGAACCTCGAACGTCGTCTGTGGATGTTGCGAACATCTGACATACACATTTTGATGACTACGTGATGGTTCAGTAATGTTAAACGGTATAGAATTGAGGCGCCGAAGACGTTTTTGAAACGTCGCGAAACATACGAGATGTTTCAAGGGCTGAAATTGGGATTTCAGGCTCGTGCCCACGTCAAGAGGTATGAGACCTCCGACAAGTTTCTTAGCCTACAAACTAAGGGAGAAAAGCTCAATCATTGAGCATGTGCTCAGATTGTCTGAGTACTACAATCACTTGAATCGAGTGGGAGTTAATCTTCCAGATGAGATAGTGATGGTTCTCCAAGGTCACTACCACCAAGCTACTAGAGCTTCGTGATGAACTATAACAGATCATGGATAGATATGATGATCCTTGAGCTATTCGCGATGTTTGACACTACGAAAGTAGAAATCAAGTAGGAGCATCAATTGTTGATGGTTAGTAAAACCACTAGTTTCAAGAAGGGCAAGGGCAAGAAGGGATACTTCATGAAACGGCAAATCAATTGCTACTCTAGTGAAGAAACCTGAGGTTGAACCCAAACCCGAGACTAAGTGCTTTTGTAATGAGGGGAACGACCACTGAAGCAGAACTACCCTAGATTCTTGGTAGATGAGAAGGCTGGCAAGGTCGACAGAAGTATATTGGATATACATCGTATTAATGTGTACTTTACTAGTACTCCTAATAGCACTAGGGTAATAAATACTGGTTCAGTTACTAAGTGTTAGTAACTCAAAATAAAAGGCTACGGAATAAACGGAGACTAGCTAAAGGCGAGGTGACGATATGTGTTGGAAGTATTTCCATGGTTGATGTAATCAAACATCGCATGCTCCCTCTACCATCGGGATTGGTGTTAAACGTAAATAATTATTATTTGGTGTTTGTGTTGAGCATAGACATGATTGGATTATGTTTATCGCAATATGGTTATTCATTTAAGGAGAATAATGGTTACTCTGTTTATTTGAATAATACCTTCAATGGTCTTGCACCTAAAATGAATGGTTTATTGAATCTCGATCGTAGTGATACACTTGTTCATGCCAAAGGATATAAGATAGTAATGATAGTACCACCTACTTATGGCACTGCCATTTGAGTCATATTAGTATAAAACACATGAAGAAGCTCCATGTTGATGGATCTTTGGACTCACTCGTTTTTAAAAAGTTTGAGACATGCGAACCATGTCTATTGGTATGTACGCATTAAGAAACTCCACGCAGATGGATCGTTTGGACTCACTTGATTTTGAATCACTTGAGACATGCAAATCATACCACATGGGCAAGATAACTGAAAAGCCTCATTTTCAGTAACTGAAAAGCCTCACTAGGGTCTACACACTTAAGGTTCGATGACGCTAGGGTTATAAGGGAAGTTTGTATGTGGTTACCGAATGTTGTTCGGAGTCCCGGATGAGATCCCGTACGTCAAGAGGAGTTCCGAAATGGTCCGGAGGTAAAGATTTATATATGGGAAGTCCAGTTTCAGTCACCGGAATAGTTTTGGGGGTTATCGATATTGTACCGGGACCACCGAAAGGTGCCGGAGGTCCACCGGGTGGGGCCACCTGCCCCGGGGGACTTGATGGGCTGAATATGGGAGGGAACCAGCCCCTAGTGGGCTGGTGCGCCCCTCCCCAAGGGCCCAAGGCGCCTAGGGTTGAAAACCCTAGGGGAGGGGGGCGCCTCCACCTTGCTTGGGGGGCAAGCCTCCCCTCCTGGCCGCCGCCCCCCCCCTCTAGATGGGATTTAGAGGGGACGGCCCCCTCTCCCCTTCCCCTATATGTAGTGGGTTTTTTGGGGCTGCTAAGAACATGAGTTCTCCTCTCTCCTGGCGCAGCCCTACCCCTCTCCCTCCTCGTCTCTCGTAGTGCTTGGCGAAGCCCTGCTGGAGTGCCACGCTCCTCCATCACCACCACGCCGTTGTGCTGCTGCTAGACGGAGTCTTCCCCAACCTCTCCCTCTCTCCTTGCTGGATCAAGGCACGGGAGACGTCACCGGGTTGCACGTGTGTTCAATGCGGAGGCACTGTTCTTCGGTGCTTAGATCGGATTCGGCCGCGATCTGAATCGCTTCGTGAACGACTCCACCGACCGCGTTCTTGTAACGCTTCCACATCGCGATCTTAAAGTGTATGAAGATGCACTCCCCTCTCTCTCATTGCTAGTATCTCCATAGATTGATCTTGGTGATGCGTAGAAAATTTTGAATTTCTGCTACGTTCCCCAACACGAAAACATAGAGGATCACTCCCCCATCGCTGAAGACGATGAGGAAGAGGAGGAGGAAGAAGAAGAGATCCATTCCCCCCCTACATGGGGGGAGAAAGAAGAGGATATCATATTCCCATGAATACATTCATGTTATCCTGTCCTGTAATATGAAACAAGATCTTTATGTAATATAATGCTTGTTTATTTAAAATTTTACCTCTTGTGCGGTCGTTTATGAAATCTGAGGGTTGGCCAGTCGTCGGCTTCTGCCCCCACGTAGATAGTACATGGGTGTTCGGGATAAATCTAAACACTCTTTACTCCAAATTTTGGTCCTTAAAGGAGGTGTTTAGCGCAACGAACAAGGCAATCAGACTATACGACATTATCACCCTCACTTAGCCATAGGAGTTTGATAATAAAAATTTTGGCGTAGCCCCTGGTGTTCGGAAGGCCGAACTTGGGGCGCTATAGGCGCCTAATCGGAAAAAAACCGATTCATCGCATGATGCAGAAACAATCTCTAAGGATTTGAAACCTCTCGAACAGCTGACCAGCTCTCGCCGGATCATGACAGTCAGTTTTCGGCTTTCTCTACTAAGGTGCTCGTCCGGAAGAACCGGGACAATCACAGTAGTTCTCCCTTTACTACCCTAGCCGATATAGAGGAACGTAAGGTAGGAAGCACAGGAGCCGGGCAACCCAACTATTGAGCAAATACATGCTATAAGTTCGGGGTGCCGAACTATACTATAAAAGTGTTCAGACTTTATTGCCGTGTTATGGGGTATGATGAAGCCCCTGGCGAATTAAGGCGTACCAGAGTGTACGGGTGCAATTGATAAAAAGTACAAAGACAAGGAAAAAATCAAGTAATAAGCTGACGCTGCAAATATTGAGCCGCAAACTATTTCCATTGTAATTTGATTAATACGTCAAGGCGTATTTGTACAAGTAATGCGATAAGCAAGTAAGGCTATTTGACATGCCATGACCAAGGGCGAGCTGCGTGCGGGTATTTAAAATAGGTATAACGACCGTTAGCAGAGACTACCTGGGGGTTCCCTTGTATGTCAAAGCTCCTTGCCTTCTTGGTGTATCCATCCTTTTATAGGTCCGATGATCAAGTTATCAGAAAAGCCTCAGGAAGAGAAGAACTTGAAATGAAAAATAAAAAGTGAAGGTATGGGGATCCAGGGCGGTTAAGCCACCTTATGGACCACGATCTAGCCATGCCTCCGTCCATGCCCATGGTATTTTAAGTGCGTAGTTATGTACACGCGGCACAAATTTCACCGCTTGATTGGGACTGGGACGGAGGCTGAATTGCTAGTCACGCTCTGGACGACGTGGACTGTCCTACTGCAGAGTAGTTCAGAATCACTTAACAATGTTATACTGCCGAATTGAGGTTCGGCCTAAAAAGGCTGCTATGTACTTCTGCTACAAGGGGCGCGGTGTGCTCCTCAGTACGGAGGGAGCGTTCCGTATTTACGTTGACCGTTATGACACCGTGTGGTCCGGGCATCTTGAGCTTGAGGTAGGCATAGTGCGGCACTGCATTGAATCGAGCGAATGCGGTTCGTCCGAGCAGTGCATGATAGCCACTGCGGAAGGGGATGATATCGAAGATCAACTCTTTGCTTTGGAAATTATCCAGGGATTCGAAGACCACTTCCAGTGTGATTGAGCCCGTACAGCAGGCCTCTACACCTGGTATGACACCTTTAAAGGTGGTTTTGGTGGGCTTGATCCTTGAGGGATCGATACCCATTTTGTGCACTATATCCTGATAGAGCAGGTTAAGGCTGCCGCCACTATCCATGAGGACTTGCGTAAGGTGGAATCCATCAATAATTGGGTCAAGGACCAGTGCGGCTGAACCGCCATGAAGGATACTAGTCGGATGGTCCCTGCAAACGAAGGTGATTAGATAGGATGACCATGGGTTGAACTTTGGGGCGACTGGCTCCATCACGTAGACGTCCCTGATTGCACGCTTGCGCTCCCTCTTGGGGATATGGGTGGCATATATCATGTTCACCATTTTAACTTGGGGGGGGGGGGACTTCTTCTGTCCCCATGTGTTCGGTGGTCGGGGTTCCTCGTCCTCGTCATCACTTTGCGACCCTTTCTCCTTATTGTCGGCATTTAACTTGCCGGCTTGTTTGAAGACCCAGCATTCCCTGTTGGTATGATTGGCTGGTTTATCAGGAGTGCCATGAATTTGGCATGGTCGATCGAGTATGCAGTCCAAACTGGACGGGCCCGGATTGTTTCTTTTAAATGGCTTCTTCCGCTGACCGGACTTAGAGCCACTGAATCCGACGTTGACTGCCGTGTCTTCGATGTTGTTACCGTTGTTTCAACGCTTGTGTCTACTGCGCCAGGGCTTGCCATTGCTGTTTCTGGCTTCAGAGGTGCCAGGTTCGCTTGTATTGTTGTTGCTACGGGCTATCCAACTATCTTCGCCCGCACAGAAGCGGGTCATGAGTGCCGTAAGTGCTGACATGGACTTTGGTTTTTCCTGGCCGAGGTGTCTGGCCAACCATTCGTCATGGATGCTATGATTAATGGCTGCTAGGGCTTCAGCGTCTGGACAGTCGACGATCTGGTTCTTTTTAGTTAGGAACCGAGTCCAGAATTTCCTGGCTGACTCTCTGGGCTGTTGGATTATGTGACTTAGGTCATCGGCATCCGGAGGTTGGACATATGTGCCTTGGAAGTTGTCGAGGAAGGCGTCCTCCAATTCCTACCAGCTTCCAATGGAATTTTTGGGCAAACTATTCAACCAGTACCTAGCTGGTCCCTTGAGTTTGAGCGGGAGGTATTTGATGGCGTGAAGTTCATCGCCGCGGGCCATATGAATGTGGAGAAGAAAATCCTCAATCCATACCGCGGGGTCTGTTGTGCCATCATATGATTCTATGTTTACGGGTTTAAACCCTTCTGGGAAATCGTGTCCCAATACTTCGTCAGTGAAGCAAAGGGGGTGTGCAACGCCTCTATATCGGGCCAAGTCGTGACGTAGCTCGGATGGAGTTCGTCTGCGGTTTTCGTCCTAGGCGTGATTATGTTTGTCACGTTCAGCTGGATGGCCATCGTTGCGCGTCGAGGCACGCCCCCGTGATCCATAGATTGATCTTGTCTGACCTGCTCTGTTTTCCAAATCGCGTCACAGGTCATGTATATATCCCCGAGCTGTTGTATTTCTGCTTGTTCAGCGAGGTAGTGCGGGCTGGTGTTCGGCTTGAGGTGTCGCTTTGTCCTGGCCATGTGGTGGTCGTTCAGTCGTATTGTACCTTGGTAGGATGGGCTCCAGCGCCTCGTCATCGAACTATGGTAGCAGTTTGCGCTTCGGGTAGATTTTGGTTGGGCGCTCGAGGCCATATTCCTCGGCTGCTAGGACATCAGTCCATCTTTTATTGAGCAGATCTTGATCAGCTTGAAGCTGCTGTTGCTTCTTTTTCAGGCTCCTTGCAGTGGCAATTAGCTGACGCTTAAAGCGTTCCTGTTTGGCGGGCTCCTCAGGCACGATGAAATCTTCATCGCCACCTCATCCTCATAGAGCGGAAGGTAGTTGTTATCTAATACGTCTCCGTCCTATCTATAATTTTTGATTGTTCCATGCCAATATTCTTCAACTTTCATATACTTTTGGCAACTTTTTATATTATTTTTGGGACTAACATATTGATCCACTGCCCAGTGCCAGTTCCTGTTTGTTGCATGTTTTATGTTTCACAGAAAACCAATATCAAACGGAATCCAAACGGGATAAAAACGGACGAAGAATTATTTTGGAATATTTGGGATTTTCCGGAGGAAGAATCAATGTGAAATGGTGTCCGAGGTGGCCACGAGACAGGGGGGCACGCCCACCCCCCTGGGTGCGCCCTGGACTCTCGTGGGCCACCGGTAAGGCGGTAGATGCCCTTCTTTTGCTGCAAGAAAGCTAATTCTACGAGAAAAATCTGGGCGAAAGATTCACCCGAATCGGAGTTACGGATCTCCAAATATAAAGGAAACGGTGAAGGGGGAGAAACAGAGAACACAGAAATAGAGAGATAGATCCAATCTCAGAGGGGCTCTCGCCGCTCCCAAGCCATGGAAGCCAAGGACCAGAGGGGAAACCCTTCTCCCATCTAGGGAGGAGGTCAAGGAAGAAGAAGAAGAAGGGGGCCTCTCTCCCCCTTGCTTCCGGTGGCGCCGGAGGGCCTCTCTCCCCCTTGTTTCCGGTGGCGCCGGAGCGCTGCCGGCGGCCATCATCATCACCGCGATCTACAGCAACACCGTCATCATCTTCACCAACATCTCCATCACCTTCCCCCCTCTATCTACAGCGGTCCACTCTCCCGCAACCCGCTGTACCCTCTACTTGAACATGGTGCTTTATGCTTCATATTATTTTCCAATGATGTGTTGCCATCCTATGATGTCTGAGTAGATTTTCGTTGTCCTATCGGTGATTGATGAATTGCTATGATTGGTTTGTGTTGCATGCTTTATTATTGGTGCTGTCCTATTATGCCCTCTGTGTCACGCAAGCATGAGGGATTCCCGCTGTAGGGTGTTGCAATGCGTTCATGATTTGCTTATAGTGGGTTGCGTGAGTGACTGAAACACAAACCCGAGTAAGGGGATTGTTGCGTATGGGATAAAGGGGACTTGATACTTTAATGCTATGGTTGGGTTTTACCTTAATGAATCTTTAGTAGTTGCGGATGCTTGATAGAGTTCCAATCATAAGTGCATATGATCCAAGAAGAGAAAGTATGTTAGCTTATGCCTCTCCCTCAAATAGAATTGCAATAGTGATTACCGGTCTAGTAACACAGTCAATTGCTTAGGGGAAATTCCACAACTCCTACCACCACTTTTCCACACTCGCTATATTTACTTTATTGCTTCTTTACCTAAACAGCCTCTAGCTTTTATTTACGTGTTCTTTATTGTCTCGCAAACCTATCCTCTCACACCTACAAAGTACCTCTAGTTTCATACTTGTTCTAGGTAAAGCGAACCTCAAGCGTGCGTAGAGTCGTATCAGTGGCCGATAGGACTTGAGAGAATATTTGTTCTACCTTTAGCTCCTCGTTGGGTTCGATACTCTTACTTATCGAAAGAGGCTACAACTATCCCGTATACTTGTGGGTCATCAAGACCTTTTTCTGGCGCCATTGCCGGGGAGTCATAGCGTGGGGTGAATATTCTCGTGTGTGCATGTTTGCCTTATCACTAAGTAATTTTTATTTGATGTTCTTAGTTGTTTTCTATCTTTAGTTATGGGTAGGAAACGCAAAATACCAAAAAAATTAGTTGTACCTACCGCTCCAATGGTTGAAGAACAACTCAAAATCTATCACACTACTGAAGCTTTTTACTTGGATCATCTTCGATCCCTATGTGCCCGTGCTGAAACCCCAACTAGCTTAGTTGAGGGCAAATCTTTAGATGAGCATGCTTGTTATGTTCAACACCGTATATCTAAAAAAGGGAAACTATTATGGGATCAAATTCAACGTTTGCAATGCTATGCTTGGAATTTATGTGAAATTTATGATGTTACTTGTTGTTCTGAATGTTGGGGAACGTTGCAGAAAATTAAAAATTTTCCTACGGTTTCACCAAGATCCATCTATGAGTTCATCTAAGCAACGAGTCAAGGGAGTGAGTTTGCATCTACATACCACTTGTAGATCGAGAGCGGAAGCGTTCAAGGGGATGGTGATGATGGAGTCGTACTCGCCGTGATTCGGATCACCGATGACCAAGTGCTGAATGGACAGCACCTCCGCGTTCAACACACGTACGGGACGGGAGACGTCTCCTCCTTCTTGATCCAGCAAGGGGGAAGGAGAGGTTGATGATGATCCAGCAGCACGACGGCGTGGTGGTGGATGCAGCAGAACTCCGGCAGGGCTTCGCCAAGCGACTACGGGAGGAGGACGAGGTATAGCAAGGGGAGGGAGGCGCCAAGCACAAGGGTGCAGCTGCCCTCCCCCTTGCCCTCCTTTATATAGGCCCCCAGGGGGGGCGCCGGCCCTGGGAGATTGAATCTCCCAAGGGGGCGGCGGCCAAGGGGGGAGGAGTGCCCCCAAGGCATGTGGTGCGCCCCCCCCCCCCCACCCTAGGGTTTCAACCCTAGGCGCAGGGGGTGGGCCTAGGGGGGCGCACCAGCCCACTATGGGCTGGCTCCCCTCCCACTTCAGCCCATGGGGCCCTCCGGGATGGGTGGCCCCACCCGGTGGACCCCCGGGACCCTTCTGGTGGTCCCGGTACATTACCGGGTGACCCCGAAACTTTCCCGATGGCCGAAATACCACTTCCTATATATAATTCTTTACCTCCGGACCATTCCGAAACTCCTCGTGACGTCCGGGATCTCATCCGGGACTCCGAACAACATTCGGTATACTGCATACTCGTATTCATACAACCCTAGCGTCACCGAACCTTAAGTGTGTAGACCCTACGGGTTCGGGAGACACGCAGACATGACCGAGATGACTCTCGGGCAATAACCAACAGCGGGATCTGGATACCCATGTTGGCTCCCACATGCTCCTCGATGATTTCATCGGATGAACCACGATGTCGAGGATTCGATCAAATCCCATATACAATTCCCTTTGTCAATCGGTACGTTACTTGCCCGAGACCCGATCGTCGGTATCCCAATACCTTGTTCAGTCTCGTTACCGGCAAGTCACTTTACTCGTACCGTAATGCATGATCCCATGATCAACCACTTGGTCACTTTGAGCTCATTATGATGATGCATTACCGAGTGGGCCCAGAGATACCTCTCCATCATACGGAGTGACAAATCCCAGTCTCGATCCGTGTCAACCCAACAGACACTTTCGGAGATACCTGTAGTGCACCTTTATAATCACCCAGTTACGTTGTGACGTTTGGTACACCCAAAGCACTCTTACGGTATCCGGGAGTTACACGACCTCATGGTCTAAGTAAGAGATACTTGACATTGAAAAGCTCTAGCAAACGAACTACACGATCTTGTGCTATGCTTAGGATTGGGTCTTGTCCATCACATCATTCTCCTAATGATGTGATCTCGTTGTCAATGACATCTGATGTCCATAGTCAGGAAACCATGACTATCTGTTGACCAACGAGCTAGTCAACTAGAGGCTCACTAGGGACATGTTATGGTCTATGTATTCACATGTGTATTACGATTTCCGGATAATACAATTATAGCATGAATAAAAGACAATCATCATGAACAAAGAACTATAATAATAACACTTTTATTATTGCCTCTAGGGCATATTTCCAACACTGAAAACCCTAAGAAACACATTCCCTACCAATGTGAGTTTATTGATAATGGAATTGTATCTTCTTATGATTAGGGGGTTTATAATTACTATGATGTTCAACAAATTGAATAATTTGTTGCTTTTAAGGGTGCTTTTGAAATTGCTTCTTTGATTGAAAAGTATGATGCTACTCTTTACAAATCTGAAAGTTTTGCCATACTTGAATATTGTTATGATAACTGTGCTTCTAATGCCTATGTTAAACCATATATTGAGAAATTCTCCGTTGTCCAAGAAGAGACTAATATTTTGTAGGAAGCTATGGAAGAAGAAATTGATGAAACTGTGAGCTCATTGGATGAAAAATATGATGAGGAGAGCGAAGAACAAAAGGAGGAAGAGCGGATTAGCTACCCGTGCCCACCTTCTAATGAGAGTAACTCTTCAACTCATACATTGTTTAATTTCCCTTCGTTCTTACCGAAGGATGATTGCTATGATGATTACTATGATGATTGCTATGATAATTGTTATGATCCCGTTGATTCTCTTGAAATATCCCCTTTTGATGATGCTTGCTATGCTTGTGGCCAAGATGCCAATATGAATTATGCTTATGGAGATGAACTTGCTATAATTCCTTATGTTAAACATGAAATTTTTGCTATTGCACCCATGCATGATAGTCCTATTATCTATTTGAATTCTCCCAACTACACTATATCGGAGAAGTTTGTGCTTATTAAGGATTATATTGATGGGTTGCCTTTTACCATTGCACATGATGATTTTGATGAATATAATATGCATGTGATTGCTGCTCCTACTTGCAATTATTATGAGAGAGGAACTGTATCTCCACCTCTCTATGTTTCCAATATGATAAGGTTGCAAGAAACTGCTTATACTATGCATTGGCCTTTACTATGTGTGCATGAATTGTTCTTTTACGACATGCCGATGCATAGGAAAAGAGTTAGACTTCGTTGTTGCATGATATATGTTACTTTGTGCTCACTACTAAATCACAAATCATTGTTAATTAAAATTGGCTTTGATATACCTTGGGATCCGGGTGGATTCATTACTTGAGCACTAAATGCCTAGCTTAATGGCTTTAAAGAAAGCGCTGCCAGGGAGACAACCCGGAAGTTTTAGAAAGTCATTTATTTCTATTGAGTGCTTTCATATAGTTTAAAAACAAAAAAATAAAGAGGGGAACCTAAAAACTTTTCAAAAAGGAAAGTGAAAGTGAGAAAGACAAGCATTGTTGAAGTGGGGAGCTCCTTGAACTTTGCTCATGCTCACGGAAACTTCGTGATTCTTGATTACAGAAAATTTTCATCAAAAATAATTATCCCCTTGTACAATTCCATTGTATTATAAAAATAATGTGCCAAGGTTTGCCTTTAGGATGTTTACAGTGCTTGTTGGTTTGTATGGTGCAGGACAAAAACTTTGGCTGTAGTGCTCGATTTTACATTTTTAACTGGAACGTCAAATAGTTCTGATTCCTTTTTCACTATCTTGATATTTTTTTATTTTTCCTAATTTTGGTAGAATTTTTTGGGTACCAGAAGTATGGTGGATGTTCAGATTGCTACAGACTGTTCTGTTTTTGACAGATTCTGTTTTTGATGCATAATTTGCTTGTTTTGATGAAGCTATGAATTTATATCAGTGGATTAAGCCCTGAAAATGTTATATTACAGTAGACACAATGCAAAAGCAAAATATGAATTGGTTTGCTAGAGTACTTAGAGTGGTGATTTGCTTTATTATACTAACGGACTTACCGAGTTTTCTGTTGAAGTTTTGTGTGGATGAAGTGTCTAATCGAGGAGGTCTCGATATGAGGAAAAGGAAGAGAGGCAAGAGCTCAAGCTTGGGGATGCCAAAGGCACCCGAAGTAAATATTCAAGGAGACTCAAGCTTCTAAGCTTGGGTATGCCCCGGAAGGCATCCCCTCTTCCTTCAACAAGTATCGGTATGTTTTCGGATTCGTTTCGTTCGTGCATTATGTGCAAGTCTTGGAGCGTCTTTTGCATTTAGTTTTCATTTTTATTTTATGCACCATTTGGTATGAGATAGTCCTTGGTTGATTTATAGAATGCTCATTGCACTTCACTTAAATCTTTTGAGTACGGCTTTATAGAATGCTTCATGTGCTTCACATATATCATTTGAAGTTTGGATTGCCTGTCTCTCTTCACATAGAAAACCACCATTTGTAGAATGCTCTTTTGCTTCACTTATACTTGTTAGAGCGTGGGCATATCTTTTGTATAAAGAAATAAACTCTCTTGCTTCACTTATATCTATTTAGAGAGATGACAGGAATTGGTCATTCACATGGTTAGTCATAAAATCCTACATAAACTTGTAGATCGCTGAATATGATATGTTTGATTCCTTGCAATAGTTTTGCGATATGAAGATGGTGATATTAGAGTCATGCTAGTGGGTGGTTGTGGATTGTAGAGACACTTGTGTTGAGGTTTGCAAGTCCCGTAGCATGAACGTATGGTAACCGTTGTGTGACAAATTTGAAGCATGGGGTGTTTCTTTGACTGTCTTCCTTATGAGTGGCAGTCGGGGACGAGCGGTGGTCTTTTCCTACCAATCTATCCCCTTAGGGGCATGTGTAGTAGTACTTTACTTCGAGGGCTAATAAACTTTTGCGATAAGTATATGAGTTCTTTATTTCTAATGTGATTCCATGGATTATACGCACTTTTACCTTTCCATCATTGCTAGCCTCTTCGGTACCGTGCATTGCCCTTTCTCACTTTGAGAGTTGGTGCAAACTTCGCCGGTGCATCCAAACCCCGTGATATGATACGCTCTATCACACATAAGCCTCATTATATCTTCCTCAAAACAGCCACCATACCTACCTATTATGGCATTTCCATAGCCATTCCGAGATATATTTCCATGCAACTTTCATCATCATCATATTCATGACTTGAGCATTTATTGTCATATTGCTTTGCATGATCGTATGATAGCTAGCATGATGTTTCCATGGCTTGTCCGTTTTTTGGTCACATTGCTACGCTAGATCATTGCACATCCCGGTACACCCACTACAAAAAAAGACACATCCGTGACATTTTGGGCCGAATGAAATTTTTTCTGTCATACATATGACACTTCTATGACGATAATTGTGAACCCGGTATCATCATAGATGTGGTGGGCTCCTACTTCTATGACAAAAAATCATGAAAGAAAATGGGCTTTTCATCCTGGGCGGGTCGGAGACGCAGCTGCATGACATTCTTTGGGCCATCCATGACGGAAAAAACCGTGGTAGAAGCGAGGGGGAGGAAAATTTCGGGGAGTTGCCGGTTACGGTGGGAGGTCGGGGGCCGAGCGATGCGCGTTTCTCTCGTACATGTACACGTGTGTGTGCGAGGCGTTGGCTCTAACTGAACCCGAGCGAGGCGTTGGGCTCTAACTGAACCCGACCGATTCCACTGCAAGCTACGCGTTACTGAACCCGAGCGATCGATGGCTGTTAACTGAACCCGATGGAGCGATTCCTTCGCTACTGCTGCTAACTGAAGCCGATCGATTGGATGAACAGTGAGCTTTGCGGGAGGGGGGGGGGGTTGGATGAACAGTGAGCAGTGGCATTGCCTCTGGATGAACAGGACCCCGTGGTGTGGAGGGCTGGATGAACAGTAGACAGTGGAGGGGTGGCCATGTAGGGGTGGTTGAAGAGGACCCCGTGGTGTGGAGGGCTGGATGAACAGTAGACAGTGGAGGGGTGGTTGAACAGTAGCCGGTGGAGTAGCGCGCGGTGGAGGCTGGATGAACTGGAGCCCATGGAGGCTGGAGGAGGTCGACGGTAGCCCGTGGAGGCTGGAGGAGGTCGACGATGGAGATGAACAATATTCTGTGAAGTCCCGTTTTGCGGTACGCCACACCCCTCCCGATGAACAGGACCCCCGTTTCGACCATAGCGCTCCAACACAAGTCTGTTTCATCCGTTTTGCGGTACGCCACACCCTTCCCGATCAATAAGACCCTCGTTTCGATCGTAGTGCTCCAACACAAGTCCGTTTCGTCCGTTTTGCGGTACGCCACACCCCTCCCGATCAACAGGACCCCCGTTTTGACCGTAGGAGGTCCGTTTCCTCCATTTTGCGGTACGCCACACCCCTCCCGATCAACAGGACCCCGTTCCGAACATAGGAGGTCCATTTCCTCTGTTGTGCGGTACATCAGGCCTCATTTCCATCGCCTGTTCCATCCAAGCCCTCCCGATGAACACGACCACGCATTCCGTTCCGACCCAGCCGGTTGGCTCCCCATGAACACGACGATGATGTTGTTTCTCCGTTCCGCCCCAGCCATGTACGTATGCGCGAGTAGGCGTTCGAGACCCTGCCCGTATGTATGTACATGGCCGTATTTTCTTTCTTGCACCCTCGCTGTTGTACGTACGTGTACATGCTACGTGCGTGCCTCTACTACGACACGTGCACGCCTCTACTATGACACATGCGTGCCTCTACATCGACTAGTATGTACGTACACTTTCGCAACTAGAATGACAACGCTACGTACGCTTCGACCAGGTGGGTCCCGACTGTCAGGCACTTCCTTGCCTGCGAAGATGTAGCTGGTGGGTCCCAGCAGTCAGGGGGGCGAATCGCTTTGTGGTTTTTTTTGCCCGGACACACTTCCTTGTGTGCGAAGATGTAGCTAGTGGGTCCCAGCAGTCAGGGGGGAAACATTTTTTTCGTGAAATACTGGTGGCCCGTCCGGTGGGTCCCTGCTGTCAGGTGGAGGAATAATTATTTTGCGCGTAATAAGGAGGCACTTCCTTGCGGCCGCCGTGGACCCAGCTGTCAGCCTCTCCATGCATAATACTCTTCCGATGGAAGTCGGTCGTTGACCACATTGACTAGGCCATGCCGAGAGCACCACGACGATGGACGACGGCGAGGCCTAGGAAGGGGATGACGCGGAGCCGGGGGAGACGTAGCAGTGGATGCCCACGCAAAGGGGAGTACGAGGGTGAGGTTGTCATCGCCGCAGAATAACAGTGGGTGTGGGTGAGTAGAGGGATGGCCTGGCCAGCAGTGGGCGTAGTAGGGGGCGATGAGGCCTCCGCGGCATCACAGCCGGCCACGGGAGGCAGGAGCATGCGGCACGACCGGCGCTGCTTTGGGCGGTTGGAGCACGAACACCAGAGGTTGAAGAAGCACTATGGCCGTTGGATGGACATCTTACGGTCACTGGAGCTAGAATCGTGCATATTATTGACTAAGTTGACAAAGCCCTCCGTCCCCGTCAACTTAGTAGGCCCACAAGTCAGCCTGCCACTATACTATGTCCCAGCTAACAGGCGGAGTATTCTTTTTTTTGTGCATAATAAGGAGGCACTTCCTTGCGTTCGAAGATATAGCTGGTGGGTCCGAGCTGTCAGTGGCGGTAGCGTTTTTTCCGTGAAATACAGAGGCCCTTTCGGTGGGTCCCTGATGTCAGGTGGAGGAATCATTATTTTGCGCGTAATAAGGAGGCATGTCCTTTCGTGCGGCCGTGGACCCAGCAGTCGGCCTCTCCACGTACAGTCCACTTCAGATGCATGTTGGTTGTTGACCACGTTGATCAGGCCGCGCCGAGAGCACCAGGGCGGTGGACGATGGCGAGGCCTAGGAAAGGAATGACACGGAGGCAGGGAAGACTCGGCAGTTGTTTCCCACGCGGAGGGGAGTACGACTGTACGAGGGTTTACTGGTTCATCTACCGTCGCCGGAGAATAACAGCAGGTGTGGGTGAGTAGAGGGATGGCTAGGCCAGCGATGGGAGTATCGTGGGGCGGTGAGGCCTGCGCGGCAGCAGAGCCAGCCGCGGGGAGGAGGGAGCAGGTGATGAAGCTATGTACCTAGGGTAGGGTCATGGACCTATCCAAGACACCCTCCCCAAGGACATCCCTAGAAGAAAACACCTTTCAGTCGAACTGGAAATGTTCCACTCAATGGACTCAAAGCCACTCGACCATGAAGCTATCCACTAGACATCCAGGAGACCTGAAGTCAGTCTGCACGCAAACGGTCGGTCATTAAGTAGCTTTTATGGTCATCATGGCACTTTATTTGTAGCCTTACCAGTAACGCCCTATCTTAATGTATATTAAACCCTGCATAACTGAGGGCCGGAGGGGTCTGGCGGACTCTATATAAGCCACCCCCCCTCCTCAGTGTAAAGGGTTCGCACCCCTGTAACTCATACACACATAATACCAGTCGACCGCCTCCGGGCTCCGAGACGTAGGGTTGTTACTTCCTCCGAGAAGGGCCTGAACTCGTAAACCCCTCGTGTATACAACTACTCCATAGCTAGGATCCGTGGGGCAGGTGTCTTAGCGACCTTATCATGGTTTCAGGCGGAGTTCTGGTTGAGGGCCGCGAGATCCGTCTCGGCGCGCTCACATTCATCGTCGACGACTCCGCTTGGCTTCAGGAGGCTCCACTCGACATCGACACACTCCCAGTCCGCGGAGTGACGCCCTTCCGCACGTGCGTCCGTGGTGTCCTCCTGCGGCAACTATTGACCCATTATCGGTCGGTCCCCATGTCATCCTCCCTCCCTGTTTCCAGCCGGCGCAAGCACTCCGGTCGGTCAAGGCTTCAGCGGTGGGTGAGGCACGCGGTGGCTCGCCAGTCGGCCACCCCCCAAGTCGCGGCAATCGAGCCCGACGAATCTCTCTATCGCCTGTTCGACCTGTCTACTGGCTCCGCAGAGACTGCATCCAGTGCGACAGCAGTGATCCCGCGGCGGAGGTTCTGATGGTCGATGGACCACGCAGTCCTCTAGGTTTCCCCCACGCCAACGGAGGCAACGGCGGAGGCGATCCGTCGCATGTCCATGAGGAATATCGGCCCGAGCCCCTCAATTCGCTGCAGAGGGAAGATCTTCACCGCCGGAACATGGATGCGCTGTACACTCCTATCGTTGGAGAAACCCCCGAGGCTCGTACCTTAGAGGACGCGCACTTGGCTAACTTGGCTGAGCGCACTCGACTGGAGAACCTTCAGCGAGCACTCGACGAGCGTGCGTGACAACGGGTTCCAGAATCCAATCGATGTCAACTCTTTCCACCATCGATTCAGGTATATCGAACTCCGATCCAGAATTTAGCAGCTGCAGCCCGTATAGCAGAGTCGATTCAGCCTTCCCAGTCAGAGACTGGCAGAGGCTTGTTGCACATCAGAGATTTACTCCGGGCAGCAGGGGATCAAAATTCAGCTGTATCACAGTCGCGGAATAGGATTCACAGCAGATCCGTCGCTGCAAATACAGTCCAGTCGGCCCATAGTCCAAGATCGCCTCCGAGGCGTGAGGAATGTGGAGACCGGCGTGATCAGTACAAGAACCGTGAGCAGTATGATCACCGAATCAATCGCGATGATCGACGTCCAGTGCCCACCCCTCCCCCAAGGGGTGGATCGTATGCGCCTCGACAGCAGGATGATAAACGCCATCACAGCATTGGGCGAAGGATTCCAGTCGACCCCAGGGAACCAGGCTTTGATGCGAGATCCATTATCGTTCAAGGTTTGGTCGACAGGAACAGAGCTCACCGAGAAGGTCATGACAGAGATATACCCACCAGCAGCAGAGTACACATCTCAGGACCAGAGTGTTTCAGCAGGGCCATCAGGGCCGCGGTGATTCCTCCCAACTTCAGGTTGGCGACTGGAGTCAGTAAGTTCACTGGTGAGTCCAAGCCTGATACCTGGCTTGAAGACTACCGAGTGACTATTCAGATTGGCAGTGGCAATGATGAGGTGTCCATGAAACGCATGCCTCTTATGTTGGAGGGCTCGGCCAGAGCATGGTTGAATCAGTTAGCACCCAGCAGCATTTACACTTGGGAAGATCTTGCCCGAGTGTTTGTCACCATGTTTGAAGGAACTTGCAAGCAACCAGCAGGGTTGACAGAGTTGCAGTCTAGTGTGCAGAAGTCAAATGAAACTTTGAGGGATTACATCCAGAGATGGATCACATTGCATCACACGGTAGAGAACATATCTGATCACCAGGCAGTCTGTGCCTTCAAGGAAGGTGTTAGGTACAGAGAGTTAAACTTGAAATTCGGTCGAACCGGAGACATGACTCTGAGTCGAATGATGGAGATTGCCACCAAGTATGCCAATGGTGAAGAAGAGGATCGACTCCGGAGTGGCAAGCATAAGTTAGTCGCCCACGAAACCGGAGGAGGGAACTCCAGTCGGCAGCAGAAGCGGAAAGCCGAGCCCGCTGCTCCTGGAGAAGCCTTGGCTGTGACTCAAGGAAAGTTCAAAGGAAAGCCCAAAGGATCTTGGAACCCTAAGAAGGTGAAGGACAAGGAAGGAAATGATGTGATGGATCTGCCGTGCCACATCCACACGAAGAAAGATGAGGAGGGTAACTTCATTTACCCGAAACATACCACTCAGCAGTGTCGGCTCTTGATCCAGCAGTTTCAGGGGAAACAACCCAAAGATAAGGAAAAGGAATCGGACAAAGTTGAGGACAAAGAGGATAGCGATGAAGGATATCCCCATGTCAATTCCACCCTGATGATTTTTGCTGATGTTGAAAGCAAAAATCGACTGAAAGTTATCAACCGTGAAGTGAATATGGTCGCTCCGGCGACACCCAGTTATCTGAAATGGTCTCAAACTGCCATCACATTCGACCAGTCCGATCATCCGACACACATAGCCACCCCTGGGAGGCAAGCTTTGGTGGTCGATCCAGTCATCGAAGGCACTCGACTGACTAAGGTTTTGATGGATGGTGGTAGCGGCCTGAATATATCATATGCAGAGACGCTAAAAGGGATGGGCATTCTAATGTCCAGAGTCAGTACCAGCAACATGAGTTTCCATGGAGTCATTCCTGGAAAGAAGGCTGAGTCACTTGGCCAAATTGCTCTTGATGTGGTTTTTGGCGATTCCAAGCATTACCGCAAAGAAAAGTTGACATTTGAAGTTGTGGATTTCCAGAGTGCTTATCACGCTATTTTGGGCAGGCCAGCTTATGCATGTTTCATGGCTCGACCATGTTATGTGTACCTCAAATTGAAGATGTCTGGTCCCAAAGGTGTGATCACTATTACTGGCAATCGGAAGAAGGTGGAAGAGTGTTTTCAGAAAGGCTCAAAGATCGCTGATGCTCAGATGGTAGTGGTGGAGCTGCCGGAATACCAGAAAACTGCAGACCCGAGTGATTTGTTGCGAGCCAAGAAGCCCGCTACAGAATCCGCATTTCAGTCGTCCGGTGAGACAAAACTGATTACATCCACCCGACCGACCCCAATGCTGCTCTGACTCATATCTCCACAACACTCGACTCCAAATAGGAAGAAGTGCTCATCCAGTTCCTCCGTGAGAACTGGGACATCTTTGCATTGAAGCCTTCTGACATGCCGGGTGTTCCCAGGGGGCTGGCTGAGCATCGTCTACAAGTCGACTCAAAAGTAAAACCTGTCAAAGAACATCTGCGACGGTCCGCCATTCAGAAAAGGAAGGCCATTGGTGTAAGGGCATATTTATCCCGTAGGTGTTTTGGTGATTGACGACAACGCTTTTGCAGACTAATCGTGTGCCTTGAGTTTCTCAGATACTTCATCACTAGGCACAAGATGATTCGGTGCCCCTCGGAGACTATTGAAGTCGGCGTTGTTCTACGTTTCTCTTTGGTGGATTTGAGTCATAGGACAGCCGTACTATTAAGAGGGGGTCCGCGTCGGAAAGGTTTGGGTGGAATCAGCACGAACACTTATCCCTCCTTTCTTGCACTTTGGAGCTGCCCTTCGTTGTCTTGGTTGTGCGGAAATCTGACGTCTACTGCTATACTTGCGGTAGTACCGCAAGTACAAGCGGTAGTACCGCAGTGTGTCATGGTAGTACCGCCCTTCTGGAGCGGTAGTACCGCAGCACCCAGGCCTTGTGCCGCTCCGGTGCGGCAGTAGGGGCGGATGTAATTTTTTACATCCGCGCCCCCCACGAAAGTACCGCTCGTCCAGCGTGGTAGTACCGTGGGGGCCCACGGTAGTACCTCTCCCTAGGAGTCGTAGTACCGTGACCCTCCTACCTAGTACCGCTGAGCCACGGTAGTAGGCACGGATTATTTTTTACATCCGCGCCCGCAGCGGTAGTACCGTGCCTCGCGTGCGGTAGTACCGAGTCGGATTTTTGTACCACCTCAGTTTCAGCGGAAGTAGGCACGGATGTAATTTATTTCATCCGCGCCCTTCCCAGGCTATGACTTTCCTGCCTTGCGGTAGTACCGCAAGGGGGAGCGGTAGTACCGCGCAAGCGGTAGTACTGCCCCCTAGTCAGGCAAGTTCCGGCCTGTGCTGCTGTCGCGGTAGTACTGTGGTCCTCCACGGTAGTACCACGCAGCCTCGCGGTAGTACCGCGCCCCTGGAGTGGTAGTACCGTGTGTCGCGGGCTGAACATGTGGATAACGGTTGGATTTTTCCCACGACTATATAAGGGGTGTCTTCCACCTCTAGTTGACTACCTCTTCCACCTCTAAGCTCCATTGTTGCTCCAAGCTCCATTTTCGCCCGATCTCTCTCCCTAGCCAATCAAACTTGTTGATTTTCTCGGGATTGGGTGACAAGGGCCCGATCTACACTTCCACCACAGGATATTTGATTCCCCCCACTTATCCCTAGCGGATCTTGTTACTCTTGGGTGTTGAGCACCCTAGACGGTTGAGGTCACCCCGAAGCCATACTCCATTGTGGTGAAGCTTCATGGTGTTGTTGTTGTTGGGAGCCTCCGATTGGTGTGGAGATTGCCCCAACCTTGTTTGTAAAGGTTCGGTCGCCGCCTTCAAGGGCACCAATAGTGGAATCACGGCATCTCGCATCGTGTGAGGGCGTGAGGAGAATACGGTGGCCCTAGTGGCTTCTTGGGGAGCATTGTGCCTCCACACCGCTCTAACGGAGGCATACTTCCCTTTAAAAGGAAGGAACTCCGGTAACACATCCCCGTCTCCACCGGCTCCACTCTTGGTTACCTCGTGCCTTTACTTTTGCAAGCCTTCTTGTTTTACATCCTTTGCTTGCTTGTGTGCTAGTTGTTATTGCATCATATAGGTTGCTCACTTAGTTGCACATCTAGACAACCTATTTTGTTGCAAAGTTTAAGTTGGTAAAGAAAAGATTAAAATTGTTAGTTGCCTATTCACCCCCCCCCCTCTAGTCAACCATATCGATCCTTTCAATTGGTATCAGAGCCTCGTCTCTTTATTAAGGACTTTGCCGTTCGAAGAGTATAGTTGACACCAACGCTGGTGCGGAGGAACACTCCAGTGTGAATCCCATCTCGTCTTTGGCTGAAGGAGGAACCTCGGTCTCATGTGAGGAATTCAATGTGGCTTTAGACACATTGAAAACCTCCATGACGGCCGAGGTTAAAAGCATGTTTGCTGAATTTTTAGAGGGACTTAAACTATCTACCTCGCCAATGAAAGTGGGTGATCCCACTAACAAGGTGACGGATGCTAACTCCAATAAGGGGGAAGCTAACAATGAAAAGAGTCCTTCTACTAGTGGTAGAAATGGCACCGGCATCTTTGCCCATGTGGAACCTCCTATCTATAGAGGACAGATTCCCTCCACTCATTTAAATCATGCCGGTCCTCCTCCTAAATATGTGAAAAATGAAGATTTTGATTCTTGGGTTTATCGCTTCAAGTGACATTTAAAACATGTGAACACTAACCTTTGGAGAATCATTGAAGAAGGTTTCTATCCTCATGACCCAAGCAACTTCACCCCTCGAGAAGAAGTGGACAATCAATTCAATGAGAGTGCTCTCTTCATCATCCAAGATGCTATCCTTCCGAAAGATCTTCCTCGTCTTCGACCTCATGTCATGGCTAAAGAAGCATGGAAATGTGTCGAGCGTCTCTATCGAGGAAGTGCTAGCATTCAACGCTCCAACTATGAAGTGGTGCAAGATGAGGCCGATGAGTTTGCAATGAAAGAAGATGAAGAACCTCGTGAGCTTTTTCGAAGAGTGACCAAACTCGCGGTCGCACTCCGAGATCATGGAAGCAAGGACACGGATGACAATTGGATCAAGCGAAAGTTCCTCAAGGCCATGATGCCCTACAACAAGGCCATGTCCTCCGTCATTCGTCAAAGACCGGAATTCCACTCCATGACCTCAAGTGAAGTGTTGGATGAGTTTGTTGCAATGAGCATTTTGTACAAGACCGCCGACAATGCGGTGCTCCGTTCTCAAAGGGCAAAGAAGCCCAACCTTGCTTTGAAGGCCAAGGTTATTGTGGAAGAAGAGGAAGAAGTGGAAGATGAGGAAAGCAACCCCGAAGACACCAAATTTGATTATCATGAGCACATGGCCCTTGCTTCAAGACAATTTTGGAACAAGAAGAGTTCATGACCCAACTTCAACAAGAACAACTCCAGTGGCGTCAAGGGCAAGCAACGAGTTAGAACTTGCTTCAACTGTGGCAATGTGAGCCATTTCGTTGCAGATTGTCCTTACGAGAAGAGGGAAGACAATGGTGGCAAGTTCATCCGAAAAGACAAAGCCAAGTCCTTCCCCAACAAGAACAACTTCACCAAAAAGACTCCCACTCGTGGGTTGGTGGTTCAAGAAGAATACCAAGAGGATGACGATGATGATGAAAATGAAGAAGCAATGGCCATGGCATCCGTTGCCATTGCCACTACTCCCCGGGTGTCTCTCTTTGATTCACCCAACGAAAACATCACCGCCAAATGCCTCATGGCTAAAGCTTCAAACAAGGTAACTCCCAACATTAAAACCACCATCATTCCTAATCCCTCCGTGGAGGATTGCATTGATGAACATGATGGGTCTAATGAAGAAGTGAATGAGTTTGAGTCTTTTATGAGTAAGCTCAAGGGCAAGTCCAAGAAGCATTTTGTTGCTCTCTTGGAACAACTTGGTGAGGCCAATGACATGATCGAGGCTCACGAAGAAACCATCTCTAAGATGGAAGGTCATAGTCGTGACTATGCCGATGAGATATCAGATCTCTCTAATGCTCTTGAGGAAGAGCGTGTGCATCGTTTTACTTTTGAGGAGTCACACAACGATGACCATGCTAAGTTAAAGAAAGATCTTGATCATGCTCTTGTCATGTCTTGTGTGCTAACCTCCGAGAAGGCTAAACTTGGGGTTGATCATGCTAGACTCAAAGAGGAGTTTGAGTTACTTGAAAAGGCCCACAAGGTCTTGAAGGGTACTCATGCTAATCTCAAAGAGTCTCATGCTCAACTCCAACTTAAGCTAATCAAGGAAAAGGCCACCTTTCCTCATATGGTATTAATTGATAATGCATGTGCTACTAACCCGTGTTGTGAGCATGTGCATCTTGTGGAGGAGAATGCCAAGTTGAAGGATCAACTTGAGAAAGGCCTTGTGACTTGCATTCAAGGTGAGAAGAACCTCAATGACCTTTTGAGCAATCAAAAGGAAGTTGTAGCCAAGGAAGGAATTGGGTTTGCACCCAAGTCCAAGAGCAAGAAGAAGAAGGACAACAAGACCAAACATCCTCTTCCTCTCAAACAAACGTTTGTGAAAGAGGGAGAGGGTGCTCCTAAGGAGAAGAAGGAAAAAGTGAAGGGAGTTGATGTCCAAAAGGGCAAACGCATGTCCTCAAACAAAGTCGGCGACTTTAACCCATCATATGTGTTGTGCCGTGCTAGTGATGGACATGTCTTTGCTAAATTTGTTCGTTCTCCTTATGAGTACATTGAATGGTCTATTTGGGTTCCCAAGACCCTTGTTACTAACATCAAAGGACCCATTACTAAATGGGTACCTAAAACCAAGCATTGATCTCCTGTAGGTGTTTGCTTCCGGTGGGGGATCATGGTTGCTCGATAGTGGAGCAACAAATCATATGACCGGGAGCAAGGACTTGGTGGTGGACGTGCAAGAGATTCCATCTATGCCCACCAATGTCGAGTGGGGTGATGCATCACATTCTAAGGTATTGGGTCTCGGCAAGGTTGTCATTTCTCATGATCTAACGATCGAGAAAGTCATGCTTGTTGAGTCCCTTGCATACAATTTGCTTTCCGTTCGTCAACTTGCACTCATGGGTTTTGCTACATTCTTTGACATTGATACCGTGGCCCTCTTGTGGAGCAAGACTCTTAAAGTAGCCTTTGTTGGGCATGTCGAGAACGGTCTTTATGTGATTAACTTTTCAGAGCGACCCACTAAGACCGCGACATGCCTAATGGCTAAAGTTGACGTGGGATGGCTTTGGCATCGCCGTTTAGCCCACGTCAATATGAGATCTTTGCAAAGTCTTCTCAAGGGGGACCATGTCCGTGGACTAACAAATGTTAGCTTTGCCAAAGATCGTGCTTGCAGTGCTTGTATCGAAGGAAAGCTTCATGAAAAGGCTCACCCTCCATCAACCATCATCTACTCGAAGAGACCCTTGGAGCTCCTTCACATGGATCTCTTTGGGCCTCCATCTTTTGATAGTCTTGGAGGAAGAAAGTATTGCTTGGTGATTGTGGATGACTATTCAAGATACACTTGGGTATACTTCTTCAAGAGGAAGAGTGAGACTCAACAAACCGTCATCAACTTTGCAAATGAAGCTCAACGTCAACATGATGCAAAGATCTTGACAATAAGAAGTGACAACGGCAGCGAGTTAAAGAACTACACCTTGGATGAGTTTCTCAGTGATGAGGGGATCAAGCATCAATATGCTGCTCCTTATACCCCTCAACAAAATGGTGTAGCGGAGAGGAAGAACCGGACGTTGATGGATGCGGCAAGGACCATGATGGCGGAGTTCAAGTCTCCACACAACTTTTGGGCCGAAGCCATCAACACCGCATGTCATGCATCCAATCGGCTCTATCTCCGCAAAGGCTTGAACAAGACTCATTATGAGATACTCACCGGCAACAAGCCCAACCTCAAGTACTTCCGGGTGTTCGGTTGTAAGTGTTTCATTCTCAAGAAAGGTGTTCGTTTGTCTAAATTTGAGGCTAGAGCTCATGAGGGCATATTTGTTGGTTATGCTACAAACTCTCATGTTTACCGTGTCCTCAACAAGTTCACCGGACTCATTGAGGAGACGTGTAACATGGAGTTTGACGAAAATAACGGCTCCCAAGTGGAGCAAAGTGGTACTTGTGATGTAGGTGATGAAATTCCTCCCCAAGCCATAAGAAGAATGGGTATTGGTCAAATTCCACCCATTGAGGAACCCCTTGTGGCCGAAGGAGAAGGACAATGCTCTACTCAAGTAGAGCCATCACCTCATCAAGACCCACATGCTTCCGAAGAAAAAAGTGAAGGCCCTCAACCTCGTGAACAAGACCAAGGGCAAGATCAACCTCAAGATGGTGGTGAACCTCTAAATGATGCCCAAGGTCAAGTTCTCTCCCTCGAGCAAGTTCAAGATCAAGAGCAAGCTCAAGATCAAGAACAAGCTCAAGACGGAGCTCAAGATGATCAAGTCAATCCTCCTCCTTCCACATCCAAGGAGGAATTAGAGCGTCGTGCCGCGAAGATAGCTTCCAAGCTCACCACTCAAGGCCATCTCATGGAAAACGTGGTTGGAAGTCTAAGAAAGGGGGTAAGCACTCGTAGACAATTAGCAAACTATTGTGAACATCACGCGTTTGTCTCTTGTGTTGAACCCCAAAAGGTCTATGAGGCGCTCGAAGACTCGGATTGGCTCAATGCCATGCATGAAGAACTCAACAACTTCGAGTACAATAAAGTATGGAGATTGGTGCCAAGGCCATCGGGGAACCACAATGTCATTCGAACCAAGTGGATCTTCAAGCACAAGCAAGATGCTCATGGGAACATCATTCGCAACAAGGCACGATTGGTAGCACAAGGCTACTCCCAAGTCGAGGGTATCGACTACGGTGAAACCTTTGCTCCCGTTGCTCATCTTGAATCCATTCGTTTGTTGATTGCATATGCTTCCCATCACAACTTTAAGTTGCAACAAATGGATGTGAAAAGTGCTTTTCTTAATGGTCCTATTAATGAGTTGGTCTATGTCAAGCAACCCCCCGGGTTCGAGGACCCCTACTTCCCGGATCATGTGTATCAACTCGATAAGGCACTCTATGGCCTTAAACAAGCCCCACGTGCGTGGTATGATCACCTTACCGAGTTGATACAAGATCGTGGTTTTGAAGTAGGACAAATCGACCCCACTCTTTTTACTAAGAAGGTCAACGGGGAGTTGTTTGTATGCCAACTATATGTTGATGATATTATCTTTGGTTCTCCTAACAAAGCTTTCAATGAGGAATTTGCCGCTCTCATGACCTCCAAGTTCAAGATGTCTTCAATGGGAGAGTTGAAGTTCTTCCTTGGTTTTGACATCAAACAAAGAAGAGAAGGAACCTTCATCAACCAAGCCAAATACACTCAAGACATGCTTAAAAGATTCAAGCTAAGTGATGTCAAGCCGACCACTACACCAATGCCTACCAAGTGCCAACTTGACATTGATCCCAATGGTAAAGCGGTGGATTAAAAGGTATATCGCTCCATGATTGGCTCCTTGCTTTACCTTTGTGCATCTAGACCAGATATCATGTTGAGTGTGGGGATGTGTGCACGTTTTCAAGCCGCACCAAAGGAGAGTCACTTTGTGGCGGTCAAGCGAATCTTTCTATATTTGGCTCATACCCCAAACTTTGGCTTATGGTACCCAAGAGGAGCAAACTTCAAGCTTGAAGGTTTCACGGATTCCGATTGGGCGGGAGACAAAGTGGATAGGAAGTCCACTTCCGGAGGGTGCCAATTTCTTGGTTGCTCTTTGGTAAGTTGGTCTTCCAAGAAGCAAAGTTGTGTGTCTCTCTCGTCCACCGAAGCGGAGTATGTGGCGGCCGGTAGTTGTTGTGCTCAACTACTATGGATGAGGCAAACTTTAAAGGAGTACGGTGTCATTTGTGACAAAGTGCCTCTTTGGTGTGACAACAAAAGTGCGATCAAGATTTCTCTCAACCCGGTGCAACACTTCAAGACGAAGCACATTGAGATTCGGTATCATTTCATCCGGGATCACATTAGGCGAGGGGAGATTGAGCTCAAGTATGTCAACACTCATGATAACCTTGCAGATATTTTCACGAAGCCCTTGGATGAAGCAAGATTTCGCGAGTTAAGACATGAGCTAAATATCATTGATTTGAGCAATGTGACTTGAACCGGTGCACCTCTCACCACACTCAACTTGTTGTATAGTTTAGATGTAGGCATGGACATAGGGGGAGTGTTGTTCTCTCAATGAACTCTCCCTCCCCTCATTATGCATAAATCAGTCACCTCTTTCACATTAGCCATTTTTGATGGTACTTGTGCTTCAAAGAAGAGTTTTGGTCATGGGCCCAAGGATAATTCTTCGCGGTGCCATACCATCCAACTCAAACATAGGTGGCTTCGGCCACCGCCCTCTCTCATCGAGAGGCTTTGTCACTTGGTGGTTTCTTGTTGTATTTGTCCTCTGGTCTGTGCGTGTTCTTATGGGTTCTTGTGTGTGAAAATTTCCCATGCAAAGGCGCTTTCCTCTCGTGTTGAAACGTGCGGTGACTTGAGCTCACGGTACTACCGCGGCCAGCTACGGTACTACCGCAGCCAGCCACGGTACTACCGCTGGCAGGAGCACGGTACTACCGTCACCACGCGGCAGTAATTTTTTTACTGCCGCCTGGTTGAGCGGTACTACCGCCTCGGCGCGGTACTTCCGCCCGAGCGGTACTACCGCGATGATACGCGGTACTACCGCGCCGGTTCGAGCGCATGGAGATAAGGACGGGCAGGGGGAGTTCTAACTCCCCATACCCATTCGTGTCCTCTCTCTCCACGTCGTCTCCTCCTCTCCCTTGCTCAAGAACGGAGCCGGCGTTCATCGCCGGATCTCCTCCACCGGCTGCCCTCCCGTGATTCCGACCGGTGGGATCGTTCCCCACCACGTGCTCTTGCTATGGATCAAGGTTTTCCCCAACTCCCTCTCCGTGTTGTTTGTGTTTGGTGTTTCTAGGTTTTGGGGAGGCTTGTGTGTTCTTGAGATTCATAGGCTTAATCTAAGCAAGAGTAGGATGAAGGAGCGTGGTATTGCATAGGATTTCTACTTGTATTGTTGTCTTGCGCTAGATCTGATCACCGTAGCACCGCCGTTGTTTCGCGGTTCTTTTCAGATTCAAATCACCAGTTAGATCTGACGTGACGCGGTACTACCGCCCGCACGGTACTACCGCCCTTCGGGAGCGGTACTACCACGCTCTGTGCGGTACTAAAAGTCTACTTCCGCTTCAGGCACGGTACTACCGTGACCTCGCACGGTACTACCGCGCTTGGAGTGGTACTAACATTTTAGTACCGCAGACAGTGGCAGTTCTACCGTGACTCACATCTATCGCATGCCAACTTTCTCGTATGCCTTCTATGTGTTTCTTGTGCTTTTTCGTGGCCTTTTGCATTGATCTTCTTCGCATCTTTAGTGTTTTGCGTGTGTGTCTCAGGTGGTGGCTCTCGCCGGTCCAATCCCAGTCGTGACACTGGCTCCAAGCGTCTGCGCAACCCAGGTGATGTTCCAGAGGGCTCGTCTGCCACCAAGCGCTACGTCAAGACCACAGCTAGCAAGCGCAAGGAGCCCGCCAAGGGCATGGATGAGATTCCCCCTGCTGAGTATGTCCGTCTCAGGAAGCTTCACCCTTATGTGAACCCGCGCTCCACTGTCAGAGGCTGTGAGCTGTTCTGGAACAAGGCTCAGACCCACATCTATTTGGATGTCATCAAGAACAAGCAGAATACCTATGTGGAGGTGAAGTGGATTGATATGCACCACATGAGGAAGGACAAGTTCTGTGACTACTTTGGAGAGGCTCTGGACTTGGTGGAGCAGTTTGGCATTGAGCATGTGATTTCCTTTCACCTGGACTATGACCCTAAGATTATCTGTCAGTTCTTTGCCTCCGTGTACTTTCACCCTAATGAAGAGAGGAGGATGACCTGGATGACCCATGGCCGCCAACTGTCTGCTACCTGGAAGGAGTTCATGGATCTGCTTCAGGTTCCTGATGATGGGCTTGACACTCCAGTGGGTGTTCGCCCTCATGGCAATGCAGAGTCTGCCAACAAGGACAGGCTTACTCCATTCATGGTTGAGAAGGCGCTCGCAAATGGCAAGACAACATTGGTGCTCAACCCCTTTCTGGATATCATGTATCGCATCTTCCGCAACTCCTTGTTCCCTCGCATCGGTGACAAAGACAAGGTTCATGCCTATATGGTGGACATGATGCTTATTTGCCAGGAGGCTCGTTCGTCTCAGACTCAGCCACTTGATGTCTCTCACATCATGTGGTGTGAGATTTGGTTTGCTGTGTTCAACCGCAAGGTGCCTATCTATGGGCCCTACCTGTTTCTGCTGATCTCGAAGACTTGGGAGAAGATGTTCCCTGGTGAGGAGTTCCTGGCTCCAGACTGGGTTCGCCATGAGCCCATTTGTCTGCGTATCAAATCCAACTGGGCCAACACCGCTACTCGTGCCGAGGTGACTGCTGTTAGGGCTGCTGTTGATGAGGAGGATGCTGGCACCGAGGATGTTGCTGAGGGCCATACTGCTAGGCCCTCCCAGAGTGCTTCTAGGCCATCATGGGCCAAGAAGTTGAAGGATAAGATGAAGTCTCTTTTCTGCATGCAAGCCAAGGGGCAGTACATGACTCACGTGGAGTCCAAGGAGAGTCGTCGCCGGCACAATAAGATCTTGCAGCTCTATGGTGAGGATGTGTCTGGCGGGTCTGAGGAGCGCATCACTCCTAAAGCCGAGTGGATGGAGAAGCAAGGCTACAGGTGGACTGATTCTGAGGAGGATGTCGAGGAGACCATTCCAGCTGCAGAGGAGTCCGACGGCATGGATTGGGACGAGTTCTCTGCTTGAGCCACCTCTTGTGTGTGTAGGCGTCCTCTCTGCCTTTTTGGCGTCTCGATGCCAAAGGGGGAGAAAGTGTAGGGATTTGCAAGTTTGCGAGTCATGTGTGTCGTGTGTTTGCTGCTTTCTCGATTTCGGTTGAACTATTTGCTGCTTTCTCGTTTGGACCTTGATTACGTTACTCCGTATGGTGTAAGACATATGCACTCTATGCACTCTACATATCCTAGCAGGCTTGTGTTATATTGTGCTATCTTTATGCTATGCTATGCTCATTATCATGTCTTGGTCTCTAAAATATAGGGGGAGTGTTGATCCTAGTCTGTGTGCTATGCAGTCCAAAGCATTCATCTAAAGTGCACACATCTAGGGGGAGCCCGTCTATATTTTAGAGAGGTGGGGTTTGCCCCTGCTCTCAATTATCTTATCTATGTGCAAATCCCGTGTTGTCATCAATCCACCAAAAGGGGGAGATTGTAAGGGCATATTTATCCCGTAGGTGTTTTGGTGATTGATGACAATGCTTTTGCGGACTAATCGTGTGCCTTGAGTTTCTCAGATACTTCATCACTAGGCACGAGACGATTCGGTGCCCCTCGGAGACTATTAAAGTCGGCGTTGTTCTACGTTTCTCTTTGGTGGATTTGAGTCGTAGGAGAGCCGTACTATTAAGAGGGGGTCCGTGTCGGAAAGGTTTGGGTGGAATCAGCACGAACACTTATCCCTCCTTTCTTGCACTTTGGAGCTGCCCTTCATTGTCTTGGTTGTGCGGAAATCTGACGTCTACTGCTATACTTACGGTAGTACCACAAGTACAAGTGGTAGTACCGCTGTGTGTCACGGTAGTACCGCCCTTCTGGAGCGGTAGTACCGCGGCACCCAGGCCTTGTGCCGCTCCGGTGCGGCAGTAGGGGCGGATGTAATTTTTTACATCCGCGCCCCCCATGAAAGTACCGCTCGTCCAGCGTGGTAGTACCGTGGGGGCCCATGGTAGTACCGCTCCCTAGGAGTCGTAGTACCGTGACCCTCCTACCTAGTACCGCTGAGCCACGGTAGTAGGCGCGGATGTAATTTTTGACATCCACACCCGCAACGGTAGTACCGTGCCTCGCGTGTGGTAGTACCGCGTCGGATTTTTGTACCACCTCAGTTTCAGCGGAAGTAGGCACAGATGTAATTTATTTCATCCGCGCCCTTCCCAGGCTGTGACTTTCCTGCCTTGCGGTAGTACCGCAAGGGGGAGCGGTAGTACCGCGCAAGCGGTAGTACTGCCCCCTAGTCAGGCAAGTTCCGGCCTGTGCTGCTATCGCGGTAGTACCGTGGTCCTCCACGGTAGTACCGCACAGCCTCGCTGTAGTACCGCGCCCCTGGAGCGGTAGTACCGTGTGTCGCGGGCTGAACATGTGGATAACGATTGGATTTTTCCCACGACTATATAAGGTGTGTCTTCCACCTCTGGTTGACTACCTCTTCCACCTCTAAGCTCCATTGTTGCTCCAAGCTCCATTTTCACCCGATCTCTCTCCCTAGCCAATCAAACTTGTTGATTTGCTCGGGATTGGGTGACAAGGGCCCGATCTACACTTCCACCACAGGATATTTGATTCCCCCCACTTATCCCTAGCGGATCTTGTTACTCTTGGGTGTTGAGCACCCTAGACGGTTGAGGTCACCCCGAAGCCATACTCCATTGTGGTGAAGCTTCGTGGTGTTGTTGTTGTTGGGAGCCTCCGATTGGTGTGGAGATTGCCCCAACCTTGTTTGTAAAGGTTCGGTCGCCGCCTTCAAGGGCACCAATAGTGGAATCACGGCATCTCGCATCGTGTGAGGGCGTGAGGAGAATACGGTGGCCCTAGTGGCTTCTTGGGGAGCATTGTGCCTCCACACCGCTCTAACGGAGACGTACTTCCCTTTAAAAGGAAGGAACTCTGGTAACACATCCTCGTCTCCACCGGCTCCACTCTTGGTTACCTCGTGCCTTTACTTTTGCAAGCCTTCTTGTTTTACATCCTTTGCTTGCTTGTGTGCTAGTTGTTATTGCATCATATAGGTTGCTCACTTAGTTGCACATCTAGACAACCTATTTTGTTGCAAAGTTTAAGTCGGTAAAGAAAAGATTAAAATTGTTAGTTGCCTATTCACCCCCCCCCCCCTCTAGTCAACCATATCGATCCTTTCAATTGGCAAGGAAGTGGCTCGGCTCTTAGCGGCGGAGTTCATCTGAGAGATTTACCATTCCGAGTGGCTTGCCAATGTCATCATGGTCCCCAAAAAGGACAAGTCACTTCGCATATGCATCGACTTCAAACATATCAATCGGGCCTGCCCGAAAGATCGCTTCCCTCTCCCGCGCATCGACCAAATAGTCGACTCGACTGCGGGATGTGAGCGCCTGTCTTTTTTAGACGCCTATTCCGGTTACCATCAGATCCGTTTGTATGGACCCGACGAGATCAAAACAACTTTCATCACTCCATTCGGGTGCTTCTGCTATGTCACCATGCCGTTCGGTCTCAAGAATGCTGGAGCCACATTCATGAGGATGATTCAGAAGTGTTTGCTCACTCAAATCAGTCGGAATGTGGAAGCATACATGGATGATATTGTGGTCAAGTCACGGAAAGGTTCCGACGTGCTGACTGACCTTGCTGAGACATTTGCCAACCTCAGGAGGTATGATATCAAGCTTAATCCATCAAAGTGCACATTCGGAGTTCCTGGCGGAAAGTTACTCGGTTCTCTCATTTCCGAACGAGGAATTGACGCCAATCCAGAAAAAGTTGGTACTATACTCCGAATGAAACGTCCTGTACGTGTGCACAATGTCCAGAAGCTTACTGGTTGCTTGGCCGCTTTAAGTCGATTCATATCTCGTCTCGGTGAGAAGGCATTACCTCTTTACCGACTGATGAAGAAGTCAGACAAGTTCGAGTGGACTCCTGAAGCTGATGCAGCGTTTGTAGAGCTAAAAGCCCTGCTTTCCACCCAGCCAGTGCTTGCTGCCCCAATCAGCGAAGAGCCTTTGATGCTTTACATTGCAGCCACGGGACAAGTCATCAGTACAGTACTGACGGTCGAGCGGGAAGAAGAAGGAAAAGCCTTTAAAGTTCAGCGCCCAATATACTATGTTTCTGAAGTGTTGATCCCATCAAAGCAAAGAAACCCTCATTATCAGAAGCTTGTATATGGGATTTATATGACCACGAAGAAGGTTGCTCATTACTTCTCTGACCATTTCATTACAGTCGTCAGCGACGCTCCATTGTCAGAGATTCTGCACCGGTCGAGTGGCAAAATGGGTGATTGAACTCCTTCCCCTAGATATCAAGTTGGAGGTAAAGAAAGCCATCAAGTCCCAAGCAATAGCGGATTTCATCGCCGAGTGGACTGAGCAGCAACTGCCGACTCAAGTTCACTCGGAACACTGGACCATGTTCTTTGATGGTTCTAAGATGCTAAATGGTTCCGGTGCTGGGGTAGTGTTAGTGTCCCCCCGAGGAGATAAGCTCAGATATGTGCTCCAGATTCACTTTGATTCATCCAATAACGAAGCAGAATATGAAGCACTCCTGTATGGGTTGTGTATGGCCATTTCACTCGGCGTCCATCGCCTCATGGTCTATGGCGACTCAGATTTGGTAGTTAATCAAGTGATGAAGGAGTGGGACGTCAAAAGTCCGGCCATGACTGGTTACTGCAATGTAGTAAGAAAGTTGGAGAAGAAATTCGAGGGGTTAGAGCTTCATCATATACCCCGACTGAAAAATCAAGCGGCTGATGATTTGGCAAAAATAGGTTCCAAGAGAGAAGCTATTCCCAGTAATGTGTTTTTGGAACACATCCACACACCATCAGTCCAAGAGGATCCTTTCACCGAAGAAGCCCCGCAGCCAAAAATTGCCACGGGTCCGACTGAAGTTGAAGTTCCAGCGGTGGTCGACCTGATCATGGAAGTTTTGGTCGTCACTCCCGACTGGACGGTGCTGTACATCACGTATATCCTAAGGAAAGAGCTCCCAGAGAATGAAGAAGAGGCTCGACAGATCGTCCGTCGATCCAAAGCCTTTACTGTGATGAAGGGACAGTTGTATAGAGAAAGCGCGACTGGAGTCGGTCAGAAATGCATAACACCAGAAGAAGGTCAGATAATTCTTGATGATATACACTCAGGGACCTGTGGTCATCATGCGTCCTCTCGGACCATTTTGGCTAAAGCATACCGAGCGGGGTTTTACTAGCCAAGGGTGAATGAAATGGCGAAGGAGATAGTCGACAAGTGCGAAGGGTGTCAGTTCTATTCCAATTTGTCGCACAAACCCGCCTCAGCCTTAAAGACCATTCCACTCGTCTGGCCCTTTGCTGTTTGGGGACTAGATATGGTTGGACCACTGAGAACTGGCAGGAGCGGCTTCACCCATGTACTGGTGGCAGTCGACAAGTTCACTAAGTGGATTGAAGCTAAGCCTATCAAGAATCTGGATGCCACCACTGCTATTAGCTTCATCAGAAAGTTGATATTCAGATATGGAGTTCCACACAGCATCATCACTTATAATGGGTCAAACTTCGATTCTGACCAATTCAGAGCTTTTTGTGCTTCTCAAGGCACGTGAGTCGACTACGCTTCCGTCGCCCACCCCCAGTCGAATGGACAAGCAGAAAGAGAAAATGGCCTAATTCTCAAAGGACTAAAACCCAGGTTGATGCGTGATCTCAAACACGCAGCAGGCGCATGGGTCGACGAACTTCCTTCAGTTCTTTGGGGATTGAGGACCACTCCTAATCGGTCGACTGGGCGAACTTCGTTCTTTCTGGTCTATGGAGTTGAAGTCGTTCTGCCGAGAGACTTGCTTCACAATGCACCCCGTGTCGAGCTCTACTCTGAAGATGAAGCAGAACAAGCCTGGCAGGACACAGTCGACCTTGTAGAAGAAGAAAGAGAGATGGCCATGATCAGATCGACTATCTATCAGCAATACTTGCGTCGATTCCATGCCAGAAACGTGAAGAGTCAAGCCTTCCAAGAAGGAGACTTGGTCCTCCGAGTGGATCAACAGAAACCGCACAAGCTCGCTCCTACTTGGGAAGGCCCCTTCATCGTCACCAAAGTTCTCCACAATGGAGCGTACCGTCTTTACAAGTCGATCGCCAGATTGATGAGCCACGAGCTTGGAATGCGGAGCTGCTCCGCCCCTTTTATACTTAAGTACTCACTCGGGTGAGATGTAATAAAAAGTACCTTTGAAGTTTGTTTATCAAAGACAAGAGTGTTATAATTTTCCCAGTGATTGTTGTTGCTTTTGTTTACGTGAGAAATCCCCTAGTGGGTGGCTTAGCTGCGAATCCGTTTCACCTAAGTTTGTAAAAAAAATCCCTGCCGAGTGACGAGCAAGCCTCTCACTCGGAGGCTTAGCTGCGAATCCGTTTCGCCTAAGTGTTTGAAAATCCTACTGAGTGGAGAGCAAACCTCCCACTCGGGGGCTTAGCTGCAGTCCAATACTCGCCTAAGTGTTTGAAAATCCTACCGAGTGGAGAGCAAACCTCCCACTAGGGGGCTTAGCTGCAGTCCAGTACTCGCCTAAGTGTTTGAAAATCCTACCGAGTGGAGAGCAAACCTCCCACTCGGGGGCTTAGCTGCAGTCCAGTACTCGCCTAAGTATTCGAAAATCCTACCGAGTGGAAAGCAAACCTCCCACTCGGGGGCTTAGCTGCAGTCCAGTACTCGCCTAAGTATTCGAGAATCCTACCAAGTGGAGAGCAACCCTCCCACTTGGGGGCTTAGCTGCAGTCCAGTACTCGCCTAAGTGTTTGAAAATCCTACCGAGTGGAGAGCAAACCTCCCACTCGGGGGCTTAGCTGCAGTCCAGTAGTCACCTAAGTATTTGAAAATCCTACCGAGTGGAAAGCAAATCTCCCACTCGGGGTCTTAGCTGCAGTCCAGTACTCGCCTAAGTATTCGAGAATCCTACCGAGTGGAGAGCAACCCTCCCACTCGGGGGCTTAGCTGCAGTCCAGTACTCACCTAACTATTCGAAAGTCCTACAGAGTGGAAACCAAACCTCCCACTCGGGGGCTTAGCTGCAGTCCAGTACTCGCCTAAGTATTTGAAAATCCTACCGAGTGGAGAGCAACCCTCCCACTCGGGGGCTTAGCTGCAGTCCAGTACTCGCCTAAGTATAAAATCCATTTTGATCTGCAAGGACGATGAGGTGCAGGTCGACTGCCGCCTTATCCTTTAGAGCTACGCCACAAATACAATGTGCGCTCTGCAAGGACGACGAGGTGCAGGTCGACGGTCACCTTCTCCTTTGGAGCTACGCCAGAAATACAACGTGCACTCTGCGAGGACGACGAGGTGCAGGTCGACTATCGCCTTCTCCTTCGGAGCTACGCCACAAATACAATGTGCACTCTGCAAGGACGACGATGTGCAGGTTGACTGTCACCTTCTCCTTTGGAGCTACGCCACAAATACAACATGCGCTCTGCAAGGACGACGAGGTGCAGGTCAACTGTCACCTTCTCCTTCGGAGCTATGCCACAAATACAACATACGCTCCCTCCCGATCCGCAAGGACGCAGGTCGACAGCAATCTGTGCTTCATCCCCACCTGCAAGAGCGATGAGGTGCAGGTCGACTGGATTCTCCATCTCAGAGCAGCGTCATAAGTACTAAAAGTATATTCCGAGTGAAGAACAAAATTCGCTCGAAGGCAAATGCAAGCATATTCAATGATAAGCCAAGTTCAGATAACGTCCTACGGATTTAGAAGTGCTCAGGCATCAAGCCTGTAAAAGTTTAATCGATTACAAAATCACTCGGCATTCTGAGGCAAATTTAAGGCGCAACATAGAAGTTTTTCTTACTCCTCGGGTGGAGGACTGGAAGGCGCGACAAACTCATCCAGGTCGATTCCATCAGCAATACGAGTGGCAGCAGCAATGAAGGCCTCCATGAAAGATTGGAAGTCATGCTTCTTGGTATTGGCCACTTTGAGGGACGCCAGCTTGTCCTCTCGCGCATCCTTGTAGTGAACACGGACCAGGGATAGAGCAACATCAGCACCGCACCTGGCAGAAGACTTCTTCCATTCTTGCACTCGACCTGGAACTCCATTCAATCAAGTCATTAGAGACTCGAGGTCATTTTGAAGCGTCTCTCCCGGCCAGAGCGTCGTGTCGATTCACGACACCGCGACCTTCTGTCGAGCGAGGTAGTCAACCACACCAGCAACACGAGAATCCAGTCGGAGCACGTTCATAGCAGCTTCATCCTTCACAAGAGAGTTAACGGGGTCCAAGCCTGTCTCCACTCGACTGGTCTCCTCCTCGAAGTTTTGGCAGAATTCTGTAAACACAACTCGAAGATAAACCAACAGTTCTACAATAGGTCGATGATTACAAGTCAGTCGGGCAGGAGAGATTACCATCAAGCATGATGAATAACTTCTTGGCGAGCCCTCCCAGATAAGCCTCCAGATCGTTCTTCTTCCCCACCAGTTCACCAGCCTTATCATTCAGAGCTATCTTGTCGCTCTTCAGATGGCTGACTTCCTTGTTGGCCGCGTCGAGAGCAGCTTTCAGATTGGCATTCTCCTCTTCAAGTTTTCCAACTGAAGCCAGTTTCTCTTCTGCAAGCTTCATTTTGTCCAAAGCCGCCTTCTGCGCCTTGGCAAGGTCATGGTCCTTCTTCTTCAGAGCCTCCTTTATTTTATCTGCAAAATGACAACGAGGTCAGAATTAAGAATGGGCAGAAAGATAAAGACAATTGTCAAGTTCTCACCAATCATACCTTTTGACTCGTCCTTCGCCTTCTTAAAGTTCTCCTGAACAAGCTTCAAGTCAAGGTCGAGCTGGATATGTTTGTTTTCCAACTCAGTATAGCGGGCCACAAGCTCGCAAGATTTCTGTGAAGAGTCAGTCGACAGACATCAAAGAGAGGTCGCTTCCGAGTGACTAAGAGGAAAATTGTAGCATTTCTAAGACTACAGCCGAATCAAAATATTCAACAGTAGTCTCGGGGACTACACCCAGTGGGTGCACTCAGCGTGCCCCCGCTGGTTCTACCGACTCAGTCCGATCAGTCGACCGAAAGAGACACAGAGGTTATGATCCTAAACCATAGCTCGCTGCCAGCAGTCAGCCATTGTCTCATCATGATCTACCAAAAAAACAGGTTCTTCAGACTACAGTCGACTGCCAGCAGTCCACCATAGTCTCGGGGACTACACCCAGTGGGTGCACTCAGCGTGCCCCCACTGGTTCCAAGATTCCATTCGACATGGTCCGACCAGACCGAGTGAAGAAGTTGGAGTGAAGAAATTCGAAATACAAAGACTACAGTCGACTGCCAGTAGTCCACCATAGTCTCGGGGACTACACCCACTGGGTGCACTCAGTGTGCCCCCACCAATTCAAAAGTTCAATCGACACACCCAGTGGGTGTACAGAAACAAAGATCTTCGAAAAGAAAGTCTTCAGATAGCATATCCTAATAGAACAAGCGGTGACCAACTAACCTGGACGTTGCTCTGAAGGGCCGAGCTAGCATCATAGGCCGCTTGGCTGGCTTCCCGGATCGCTTTCACCTGCTCCATCATGATCTCCGCATGGCGTATACCCTCCTTAGCAGCACCCTCTTGGTCCTCTGAGACGTGGTGTGTGACAAAAAGGGAGGGCGGGTCAGCAGTCGATGACAAAGGCTGGGCACTCGTTAGTGGCACAGCGAAGGACACAGAGTTCTGAGTGATGTTGCCACCCTCTGGAACCAATGTCTCAGGCACTGATGCAGTCTGAGGAGTCTTGCCAGCCGACGCATTTCTGTTCCTCCTCGACCTCAATGGCGCCTCGTCGTCATCATCAGGGAGATCGATGACATGGGGAGGAACTACAAAAAAATCCAAAGTTAAAATCGAAACTCCAATCGACCGAAAGTAAAACTACAGAGAGAGTACCAAGGTTGGAGGTGACAGCGTCTTCCATTTCCTGGTCTTCGTTCTTCGTGGAGGTCTCGGAGGTAGCATCACTGCAGATTTCAGAAACCAGTCGGTTAGTCCATGAGTCGACCAAGAGTTCGTCTGTGCTAAACAAGGAAATACAAGTTCTGCTGTTACCCGGAGATAGTGGGGATGGCCATTCTCATCTTGGGCAAGGCCTTCGGCGGCTTTGACGGTGCCGCTCATGGATGCTTCGGTGCTTTCTCAGTTGGCGCCGGAGAGGCCGCTCGAGGGCGCTTCGATGATTGCCCAACGGGTGTAGTCGCTTTGCCTCGCTCACTCACGGGATCATAGATGAGCTTGGATCGCCTTTCCGCGCAAGGAGGATCGACTTCCTCCTCCTCCTCCTCTTCACTGGAGCCATCGTCATCCTCTTCCTCCTCACCATCAGATTGTCACTCCTCCTTCACCTTTGCTCGCCTCTTCCTCCTCGGCCTGTTCTTGCGCCCCATTGGGCATCGAGTACATCTCAGTAGTGGCCTAAAAGACAACAAACAAAGACAGAAGTCAGTCGACTGAATTTTGGCAAAATGAAATGAAGAAAGCAAGATCACAGTCGGAGATGCAGAATTAGACCTTGTCTGGTTCATATGATTGGTCGAGTGGAGGAATCCTCTTGGCTCCTCGGGGGTTGTCTTTGTTCCCCGTGATGCTCGCCAGCCACCTCTCCAGCGTGGCATCGTCAATCTCCTCCGGGTGGATCCGAGTGGTGTCCTCAGTGCCAGAATACAACCACATCGGATGATCTTGAGCTTGAAGCGGCTGGATGCGTCGTCAGAGGAACACCTCCAAGAGGTCCATGCCGGTCACCCCGTCACGGATAAGCTTGACAACATGTTCGACCAGTACCTTAGCCTGCGCCTTCTCTTCCGGGAGCACCTTCAAAGAGGAAGGCTTCTTCACTCGGTCCATGGAAAATGGAGGGAGTCCGGTCGATTGCCCTGGCGTCGGCTGGTCTTTGCAGTAGAACCAAGTCGACTGCCATCCACGAACCGAGTCGGGAAGGATCATGGCCGGAAAAGCACTTTTCCCCCTCATTTCAACCCCAAGACCCCCACACATCTGAATCACTTGTGTTCTCTCGTCACTCGGATTGGCCTTTTTCACCGTCTGGGAGCGACATGTGAAGATGTGCTTGAAAAGACCCCAATGAGGCCGACAACCCAAGAAGTTCTCACACAAAGACACAAAAGCAGCGAGGTACACGATGGTGTTGGGTGTGAAGTGGTGGAGTTGTGCCCCAAAGAAATTCAGAAATCCCCGAAAGAAAGGGTGAGGCGGCAAAGAAAACCCATGGTCGACATGGGTGGCCAAGAGAACGCACTCACCCTCCTGAGGCTGCGGCTCGGACTCCTTCCCCGGGAGCCGCGCCGATCCATGGGGGATCAGTCCTCCATCGGCCAGGTCGTCAAGATCTACTTGATGAATCGTCGAGCGGATCCAGTCGCCCTGGATCCAGACCTACGGCAGGCTGGCCCTCGAAGAAGATCCGCCTCGACTGGTCGCTCTTCCCTTTGCCTTCGCCGTCGCTTTCTTCGCCCGCTCCAGGGCCGCCGTCTTCTCCTTCACCATTGTCACCGGCGAGACGCGGCGGATAAATCTGGAGAAGAGGGAAGGAAATGAGAATGCACTATTCAAAAAACCCCGTCCGGCGCCTTATATGGGGTTGCTTCCGAGTGACTGACTTGTAGGCCCGGGCGATCCTGTCAAATCCCGCAACAGTCACGCGTGTGATACGTGGCGAAAAAGGTGGTGCGGAGATCGAGGCATCCCTGCCTTATCCAGTTCGATTGCTGCGGCCTCCTCCGCCCCACGCGCTTCTCGAAAATATGAATCCCGCTAAATTCGCAAGCTGCAGAACAACTCGTCAGACGGAAGATCTCCTCTACTCTGTCGTTTGGAGTTCTCCAAGTAACAAGATTCACTCGACGGATACAAAGAATGTATCAAGGCAACTGAAAAAGAAGTTGATGCCATCATCTAAATTTCATTGATCCAGAACAAGACATACGCATAGCATGAAAATGGGTCGGAAGTCTGTTCAACTCCTTCCTCACTCAAACCTCGATCCATTCGGGGGCTAATGATGAAGCTATGTACCTAGGGTAGGGTCATGGACCTGTCCAAGACACCCTCCCCAAGGACATCCCTAGAAGAAAACACCTTTTAGTCGACCCGGAAATGTTCCACTCGACGGACTCAAAGCCACTCGACCATGAAGCTATCCACTCGACAGCCAGGAGACCTGAAGTCAGTCTGCATGTAAACGGTCGGTCATTAAGTAGCTTTTATGGTCATCATGGCACTTTATTTGTAGCATTACCAGTAACGCCCTATCTTAATGTATCTTAAACCCTGCATAACTGAGGGCCGGAGGGGTCTGGCGGACTCTATATAAGCCACCCCCCTCCTCGGTGTAAAGGGTTCACACCCCTGTAACTCATACACACATAATACCAATCGACCGCCTCCGGTCTTCGAGACGTAGGGCTGTTACTTCCTCTGAGAAGGGCCTTAACTCGTAAACCCCTCGTGTATACAACTACTCCATAGCTAGGATCTTGCCTCTCCATACCTACCCCCCTTTCTACTGTCAGACTTAGAACCATGATAGCAGGCAGTCCTGCCGGCGCTTGTTTGAGTGGCTGGAGCAGGAAGAGCAGAGATTGAAGAAGCACGACGGCCGTTAGATGGCAATCCAACAGTCACTGCTTGTGCGTCAACTTTTTTTGGGAAAGCCTCAAATCTGTGGAAAACAACATACAACCCATCTGCCATTATTTCTAATAATTTACAGCCCATTTGCTAATTCTTAAGGTTTTTTTGGAGCCCATATTCTTTTTGTTAGCATTACAGCCCATACTATGGCCACGGTTAAAAAATTATACGAAATTTTACATATTTCGGTGCGGTCTGAACTGTTTTTAATCCCGAAAGTTTGACTCACATTCAAGCTGATTTTAAAAATAAATGTATATCAATATAAAATCCAACAAATTCTCCACGCGTAAATATTAATGTAATTTAAAATCTCGAAATGAAAAAAAAGATATTTGAAACTAATTGCCGGTTTGATGTGTTTTAAAAATGTACAACCCAATTCTCATTGCTGATGGGCCATTTTCTCGGCTAGCCGAATGAAAGCTCTCCTCGTCTTGAAAGATTTGCAGCCCAACAGGCCTGACAAAGCGACTTACTTGGCAAATCACAAAATAACTGGGCTGTGGCCGTGGACCCAGCTGTCAGCCTCTCCATGTACAGTACTCTTCCGATGGAAGTCATTCCTTGACCACGTTGACCACACCGCGCGGAGAGCACCACGGCGGTGGACGACGGCGAGGCCTAGGAAGGGGACGACGCGGAGCTGGGGAAGACGCGGTAGTGGAAGCCCGCGCGGAGAGGAGTACAAGGGTTCACTGGTTCGGCTGCGGTGTGAGGCTGCCATCGCCGCAGGGCCTGGCCATCGGTGGGAATAGTAGGGGGCGGTGAGTTCTCCGCGGCAGCACAACTGTCCACGGGAGGCAGGAGTATGAGGCACGACCGGTGCTGGTTTGGGCGGCTGGAGCAAGAAGACCAGAGGTTGAAGAAGCACTACGGCCGTTGGATGGATATCGTACGGTCACTGGAGCTAGAATCGTTCATATTGACTAAGTTGACAAAGCCCTTCGTCCCCGTCAACTTAGTAGGCCCAGAAGTCAGCCTCCCACCAAGGTGGGTCCCAGCTAGCAGGGGGAGTATTCATTTTTTTTGCATAATAAGGAGGCACTTCCGGTGGGTCCGAGCTGACAGCCGGGGGGGACTTTTTTCGCGAAATACGGTGGCCCGTCAGGTGGGTCCCAGCAGTCAGGGGGCAAACATTTTTTTTGCAAAATATGGTGGCCCGTCCAGTGGGTCCCTGCTGTTAGTAGGAGGAATCATTATTTTCCGCGTAATAAGGAGGCACTTACTTGCTACGGCCGCAGACCCAGCTAAGACTCTCCACGTACAGTATACTTCCGATGGAAGTCGTTACTTGACCACGTTGACCTTGCCGCGTTCCGTTGCATGCATGCGTCCATGGGCGTGGTGCATCCCCACTGTCAGCCTCTCACGTACAGTCATCTTCCGATGACTCTCGGTTGTCGACCATGTTGACCACACCGTGCCGAGCGCACCCAGACTAGAACGGCCCGGGGATGGGGAAGACGGGGCAGTGGAGTCGCAGTTGGAGAGGAGCAGGAAACTTCACTGGTTCGGGTGCGCGGCAGCACAGCCGCGGTGCCGCCCACGGGAGACAGGAGCAACAACAGAGGTTGAAGAAGGAGCACGGCTATTGGATTAACATCCAACGGTCCAACTGCTAGAATCATTTGTTGATTAAGTTGACAAAGCCGTGCATACACGTCCACTTAGCAGGCCCACAAGTTAGTCACCAAATCTGACGGGTCCCAGCTGTCAACGGGATGAATAATTTTTTTCGCAAAACAAGGAGGCACTTCCTTCTGTGCAAAGATACAGCCGGTGGGTCCCAGATGTCATGTGGAGGAAACATTTTTTTCAGCTTAATAAGGAGGAACTTTCCTTGCGTGCGACCATGGATCTCATGGGTCCCAGCCGTCAGGCTCTCCACGTACAATACTCTTCCGATGACTCTCGTTTGTTGACCATGCCGCACCGAACACAGCGAGGCGGTGGACGATAGCGAGGCCCCGGACGGGAACGACTTGGAGATGGGAAAACGCGGCGATGGAGTCGCAGATTGAGAGGAGGAGAAGGGCTATAACTGGTTCTGTTGCAATTCATATCAAACTCAGGTTCACAGGACACTTTCATATTCATAGCCAGCATTCACTATCAACAACTCAAAAGATTCATATATACACAAGCTCAACATATCTATGCATCCAAATGATTGCTAGATCACACGACAATATTCATACATAATTAACAAAAAGATTCAGATATACACATGTTCAATATGTTTATGCATCCAAATGATTGAGATCACAGCCAATATGATCCATGGACGATCTTTAATTACCTAGGGTACAGACTGGTTGTGACACCCCAAAATTTTGACCTTGTTTTTATAAATTAAAATTTTGCCAGGAAACCAAAACTTTTATTTTCTGGATCTCCTTCTGATTTCAGAACCACTCTTTTCCTTATTACTATGGAGATTTTACCCCAAGTGAAAACTTCTCAGTCATTTTTGGACTTATTTCTCCTCTCAAATAAAACAATTCTTTTATCAGTGAGATTATCTATATAATTATTTTTCCCTGAGTTTTATTTCTCAAAATTGGCTTTTCATAAATTTCAGGGTTCCATTTGCACTGCAACAATTTGATAAACTTATTTAAAAATCCCACCAAAATTTGGAGATGCCATGTGATGCTTTTAAATCACTTTTATGCAAAAGTATATTCCATTCATTGGATATTTTGAGTTCTACACCAGGTTTTCAAATCTGGTCCAGTGGGCAGTTTTACACTACAACCTATTTAAATATTTATTTAAAACTTCTACCAAAATTATGGGATGTCAATGGTAGCATGCAATTCAACTTTATGCAAAAACTAAGTGATGTTCTTTGGAAAAATTGAGTGAATCAACCTCTTTTTCATTCTGGTCCAGCCATGTGTTTTCTACTGCAACCCTAATTATTTTTGCTCTAGTGACCTTGTGCTTTCTCCTGCTTGTAGTCAACCCCACAAAACCCCTAAGTCCAGGAGCATGCACCCATTGGGACATTTTTGGTTCATGTAATGATGCCATTTACCCCCTGTTCAAAATTGAAGTTTTGCAAAAGTTGCACTAACTAGTTTCTACATTTGGCAAACTAACCTCACCATCCTCTCATTCATCTAAAGAGACCCCACTCTGGAAGATTTGGCCACTCCAAGAAATGCCTAGATGCTTGTGGCATTTTGTCAAACACCTTGAGAGCATGGACAGATTTGGCATGAGTTTTTGTTTGCATTGTTAACTCGGTCCCCTGACCTAAACACCTTGTCCCTTGATCTTCTATCTATCACTAACCTAGTCATGTTGCTTGCCAACCTCACCTTGTCCCTTGATCTTCTATCTATCACTAACCTAGTCCTGTTGCTTGCCAACCTCACCCGAGCACTCTGGAGTGCCATGGCATTTCACCGAACAGTTGGTGGGCGTGCACCGGGCGCGCCCAGAGCGTGCCAAATGCAGCCACACACCCGAGCCGCCGCGTCGCGCTCAATCCGCGCCCCCGACCTTTGCTCAACTGCGGAACCCACCCCCAACCTTAGCCACTCACCAGAACCATCCAAGCCCTCCCCTGGAGCCGCACAGGGCCGCCGTCAGGTCGACCACGGCGGCTAGCGGCCGGCCGCAGTGGCTCCTGCCCCGGTCGGCACCGCCCGAGCCACCCCGGCTCGCCACCTGCCCCCTGGAGCAGCGCGAGCTCATCCACAGGCGTGTCCCCTAGCGCTCGTCGCCGCCACGTCCTCCTGCAGCAACAGAGAGGCGGTTCGCCGGCGATCCTATCCACGGCCGCCGCAAACCGACATGGCCACGCTATATAAGAGGCCCCCGAGCACGTCCCGTTCCCAAGGCAGCCTCAAATCACTCCCCTCGTTCCCCCGTGGCAGCCAATCGACCCGGGGAGGTCTTCTTCCCCATCTCCGACAACCGCAGCCGCCGCCACTGTCCCGGCCGTTCCAATGCCACCAGGGCCTCCCCCTCTCCACTCTCTTCACCAGGAACTCCCTCTCCCTTTCGTGAGCCCATCCCCCTACTCAGTTTTGGTCGGGAGTCACCGCAGGCGAAAACCCACTCTGCCCGACGGCCACCGTCCACTGCGGAGCTCGCCGCCGGCAGCTCCATCCACCCCAGGAACCCTGGCGACCACCGGAAGGACCGCCTCGACCCCCTGAGCCCGCGGATGGCCTCGGTTCCCCGAACAGTGCCACCGTTCGCCAGCGAGCATTGCCGGAGTCCCGCCTCTGCTCGGGCAGAGGAAGAGGAGGGAGGAGAGACCAGTCAAACCTGAACGGTGGACCAGGCGGGCCCACTGTCAGTGACCCACGCACGGTCCACGCTGGATAAGTGGAGGCGTAAAATCGAAATACTCCTTCGACGTGGTCAGTTCGAAACGTTTTGCCTTTTTTGTTTTATTTTAAAAACAGACTTTGACCAAAACATTGACTGGCTATATCTTTTTGAATAAGACTCCAAATGAGTTGATTCTTTTTCCTACCTCTCTCAAATTTAGTCTAGTTTATTTTAAGATTTATTTGAAAAAAATTCAGACAACTTTTTTTGTGCTGTTTTTAAAGTATGTGTTGTTTGGATATTTTTTGAAAATAGGAATTTGGAGAGGAGATTATAACTTTCAAAAGTTTTGGAGTGCACCTCACCCCTCCACAACTTGAAGGCAAGCATTCTGAACTCGGGTATAATTTTGTGTGTGTTGACTGACATGATGGCAATACCACCTCGACACGGAATGTCCGTTATTTTATGTGATGATATGTTCAAACTCATGAGGTGCATATTAATGATCTCATGCATATTGGAAATTTCCTTGCTGTTGGAACGGTCATGCTTGTGACAATAATCATCCTCGTATGCCTTTCGTGCCTGCCGGAAGGAGGTCGGGAAAGTCTCTATCTTGGGTAGACCCGAGCTTGTCCCTAGTTCCTCGTCGAGACGAGTGGGCCCGGTAGGGCATGATAGGGTATGATGAGCGGTGATCCTGTCCGTGGGATGAAATATAGATTCATATGCTGATCATGCAGGGAATACTTAAACCTCCTGAGTCGACCATAGATCGAGTCTTGTTCCGTTAACCCCCACACTTGTTTCATATTACCACTTGTCCCTACCATAGGTAGGGTATGGTTCAGTAAGTTGTCAAACCCTTTCTAGCACACACCGTATAGAGGGGCCGGGATGAGGGTTCCACGGCCGTGGATTAAAGCCAGTCATCCGATCAGGGGGCATGGGTGTTTTCGGTTGGGACCGAGAGGGGGGCACCCCTTAGAGCGCGCGATATAAATTTGATCCCATGCTACGAGAGGTTGTAGCCTCCCCACTTAGAGTTTTGCTTGACAGGTGTCATGGGTGATTCCAGACACCGGTAAGTTAAGCTGGTGTGTGCAAGTCAGGTGTGTTTTCAATTAAAAGACCGTAGACGGAATTAGTCCCGATGGACTAAACGAATGCGTTACTCGTGGGTAAAGAGTACACCCTCTGCAGAGATTAAATCTATTCGAATAGCCGTGTCCATGGTTAAGGACTACAGTCTGGGTTGGGTCAAGTGTCGGTCTTAGTGTCGGTCTTTGGAGGAGGAACTACTAAACCAGAACTTGGATCATGATTTGTGACTTGTGATGATTTTGATGATTATTATTATGGACTAACCCCTTATATTTGAATTATTGATTATCCCTGGGACGGTTCTACCTCCTGGATATTCACTGTGATTAATTTTCTTTATAAGCCCTTTTTGTGGTGTCGCTCAGACGCCCGACTGTGACATGCTTGTTATTTACTTTATAAGCCCTTTATGTGGTGTCGCTCAGACGCCCGACTGTGGCATGCTTGTTATTTACTTTATAAGCCCTTTATGTGGTGTCGCTCAGACGCCCGACTGTGGCATGCTGGTTATTTACTTTTTATGCCCTTTATGTGGTGTCGCTTAGACGCCCGACTAAGGCATGCTTCATATCATGATCCCTCCGAGGCGTCGCTTCAGACACCCGATCGGGGGATGTCATTTCTACTCCATTGTTGCATACGCATGTTGTATATAAATAACCAGCTTGCATGCATCATGGATTTTATTTTACGACTGACATTATGATCATAGGATAATATTCAGGGCATGATTATTGTTTGTTATATTATACCCATGTTCATAATGTTTGCGAGTACATTCAAAGTACTCACTGGCTTGTCCCTGGCTATTGTCTTGGCTAGATTCCTTGCTTGGAGAGGAGCGTTATGATGACAGCCCCAGAACCTAAGCAACGGTGATAGCAGCCTCGCGAAGATAGGAGTTAACCTGGTCAGCTGTTCCTGTTGGGGAATGGAGTCCCATAGACACTGATGATCCACAAACCGCTTCCGCCATCAACCACTAGAAACCATTTGTTTTACTCTTAGGCCAGAATGGTCTTGTACTACATATTTTGTATTTTTGCTTGGAATTTCTGTATCAAGTTGGTGCCTCATCAGCTAACAGTAATCCTGGGGTTGGTGAGCACAATGGCCATTTTCTGGAAATTAATACCCGGAAAACCGGTCGTGACACTGGTAAATGGTGTTCAATCAGAGGTACTTCTTGCTAAAATTAGTTCTTGTACGAGTAAACTTTCGAGTACAAAAGAGGCAGAACAGACAATCTGAAATTTGCTTGTAGGCTTGTAGGTTTGAGCAACTTGGCCACTACTTTCATCCAACTAGTTTACTGGCTCATCTTGGTCCTGTATCTCACCAAAATTCTACATTGCAGACGAGAAAGGAGGCGGTTGAGAAAATGAACCACCCAAATTTTTTGTGCAGTTCAACTGAAATGGAGCATCCTTGGCGTGTAGACTGATTAAGTGCCAGATGAATATATGTGTCAACCAACTTGTCTGGAATCTTTAGACTCCATGCCATATAGTTCGCTACCATATGTGCCGATAACCAAAAGGCACAAGTTGGGACCAAAGACTGGACTGCATTTTTCTGGGCTATGCACCAAGCAATATTTTTGGTGTTCACTCTCCTAATACTTGGAGTTTGACAATTGGTTGACGCCGGTTGATACTCAAATGAATATAGGCACTTCTTGTCAACATTGATGCTTGTCTGAGTGAACTTTGGAGTACATAGCAGCAGCGTAAGTACCTATCCATCTGATCATTTTGTGCAGTTCTACTGAAATCACCCGATGTAATGATTTGCCTGTGAGTTCAGGCTCCAAATTACTCCTTTATGAAATCGGCAAACAGTAGCACAATACCAAATTACCAATACATATGACAGGCACAATAATCAGGATAAAGACCAGTACCAACCTGTGTGAGGTAGCATATCAATTACTATTTCCTTTGACTGGAAGCCGAGATAAGCCAAGCGACTGACAGCAAAGGAAGAAAAGAAGCGGAGATTAGCGACTGACAGGAAAGGACGGAAGCTGTCGAGGCAATGAAGCACCCAAAGTTTTTGTGCATTTCCACCAAAATCGAGCATCCCTGTTGGCACATATATTGAGAGAGTGAGATTACTGTAATAGTGGGACTAGTTGATGAAACATACACTAACAAATAGAAGCACCCTCATTATTTTAATAGGTAAAGTTAGCAACATAGTAGTCTTGCTTAAAGAGAGGTATTAGTTTATTTAATCAGTGCCAATTAGCTCAACTCAACACTCAAAGCATTGCCATTTATCGTAGGTTGCAAAACTTAAAAGTGCAAAGATAAAGGAGTTTCTCATGACAGTAGCACGATACAAATAGAGATGACAGCAAACTAATATGGATGAAGGCCTTAGGCCCGTACCAACCTGAGAAAAAAAGCTTATTCATGTAGTCCCATAAGAGATGATAAAGCACTCACTGGAATCACACAATAGTATATATTTTTTGTGCACTTCAAATGTATGGTTGAAATCACTCTTGTTTACCAGTGCTGAGATTATATCGAAAGATTATCAAGAACTTCCAGCAGAGTTAAAGCACTGGCTGGGATACAGTTCATTGTATTGTCTTGTGTAGTTCCACTAAAATGTATGATTGGCACAACATAATCCCTGTTTGCACAAGTAGGAACAAGGTGAAACCTTCATTAGCTTAGTGAGAAAGGATAGGAAGACATTAGCATATTACTCAAATAGTAGCATCAAATTCATGATGGACAATATGCAAAACATTGCATCATTGAACCAATGGCAATAAATTGACATGCAAAACAATAGCACTATTATGTCATGACACTAATAATATTCCCTCCCTGCTCCACCACATGATTCACCTCCATAGACAAAGATTCACACGTACATGATTCAGCATAGGGTCCTACTAAAGATTTGTTTAACTCCAACAAGAAAATTAGGCAGTAATTAGTGGTACTTAAGTACTCCTAATTAATTAAGTGAGACAACAGAAGTGGAAGGGCTCCCTGGAGGATCGTCTCACATGTAAGGTAGTCGTTGCCGGAGCCCTTGAATAGCCTCGACTGAGGCCTCTGGCTTCAGCAAGATCGCCTTGGCACTGTTTATTCTTCTTCTTCCTCTTCATGCTCTGTTTCTCTTTATCCTCACCAGTTAGTGAAACCAAGTACATGATTGGCCTTCTAATTCAGAAGTGTACTAGTAAAAAACAACATTATTTTCTCATGGCAGTCGGAAAATAGAGATGAACACATGCATTAAATATCATTCTTACCTAAAGGAAGGTTATGGCGCCACTATGGATGATGAGGATTGGAACACAGATCTCCCTTTGTGCAGTTCCACCAAAATGAACCAACTGTTCCATCTGACATTCCAGTTAAACAACACAAAAGTCACTTCTTTTAAGAAGAGTTTTGTGCAGTGGCACCAAAAGGTCACAACAACAACTAGGTGAATTGGATATCCATGTTTTCACAAAAAGGCATAGAGGAAACAGTCAGAGTCTCAAACAATTACAGGCAAAAACATTTGGCTAAACTTGTCAGAGTCTCAAACAATTACAGGCAAAAATAGTGGCATGGCTTCATTTTTACAAGGGACATTATATTAAGAACAGCTAAGGCTGCGTTCGGTTCACAGGTTTGGTGCAGGATTTTCGTAGGAACACAATTCCTACGGTATTCTTTCCCTTCCAACCGTTCGGAACACGGAAAGGTGAATAGTGTTTCATAGGAAAGCTGGTCTGGTAGTACTGATTCCATCGGATTAGAAACATCCATGCGCTGCTCATTTTTTGGGCAGAAACCCGAGGCAGGCACTCGCTGCCATGCGTTAGACAGGTTGCTGTGCTGTGCTTGCCGGAATAAAAAAATCAACCTATGTGTGGTACGTGAGGTGAGGACAAGAGTAGTCACTATGCAGCTGAATAAACAAATAGCATCTCATACTGCCAAGCATGCTACTCTAAAAAAAACAAATCTGTACATTTCGTAGTCCATTCAAACACATTCTCTTGAGAGTTTCCTCCGGTTCGCTGTTCCATAGTTTTATACCTACATTCCTTTCCTATTCCTCTATTTTCATCAAGACCTATGTTTTCTGCCCCTTTATTCCGACCGGAGCCTAAATATTTGGTATAAGGGCATGGGACAGTGGGTGCACCAGCAGTACAGCACCATGTACGTAAATAGGGGCATAAAGTGGTGATTCATAGTTTGTTGCCCCGAGAAACAAACATCGAAGAAACATATCTGGGTTGGTTCCATTTTTGTTCACTCTAGCCACCTACTCCTATGTGTGGATAGCAAATCTAGTCCTAGTCATACCACTGTGTACAGCGTTACCCCTATATTTCCCTTTTAGACCAAGAGACCGGTTGGATGACCAGTCTGTACTACTTTCATCCCCTTTCCTTCATGTTTGTACCAAGTCCGACGTACATACTAAATTCCCCCACCCCCACTTTATTTCAATGACAAGTATTTTCGGACGGAGGGAGTACAAGATTCGACTCCATGAAGTAGCTTTACCTCTAACAATAGAAGAAAAAAAAAGGTGATGGTGGACCATCCGATCGAGAGGGACTGAGAGGTAGAAAATGATGCACATGCAACGACGTAGCGAGCTAGGGAAGTAGAGCTAAGGTGGTTTTGACCGAAGATATACCTGAAGGTCATCGGGATGTGGCTACGTGGGCGGCGGGAGGCCGGATCCGCCCACAGGCAATGACGAAGGGATCAGAGGACCTCCAGCGCCGGCGCTCGGCCAGAGATAACGGTGCGGCCGGCAGTGGGTCTCCTCCCTCGCTGTCGACGACGGCCTAAACGCTGCCCCTCCTCCCCTTCACCGGCGGAGGGGGATACGTCTGTATCTGTAACCAGTGGTGAGGATAGAAAGCCAGTGTTTTTTGAAGGAAGAAAGACAGTGTTACTACCCCTATCTTGTTTAGATCTGGAGAAGATGAGAGTGTGTGAATAGAGCAGCAATAGCAAGCAAGCGCGAAAGCTCCGGCCTATATATAAGTAGTGGGGTAGTTTTCCTTTTTCACTCCATCAAAACAATCGTTTAAAATTGTGTAATACTACATGCCAGGTCACGGTTTTTTTTAGTTGTTGATTGTTTTTTGAGATAGCTACCCGCTTGTTCCAACTGGTGTTACGGTGTGCCAGGTCGCACTTTGTATCGTTCAAGTCTGGTACTACAAGTCCCTCCATTAAGTGAACAACCACCCCTCGTAAAAATTGTGAACAAGCCCACGGCTAAAATTAGAGGAAACGTGGGTTGCCCCAACATGCATTATTATTTATATTTTCTACTCCCTCCGTTCCTAAATATAAGTCTTTTTTATTAGCCACACCTAAGACAAGAATTTTTTTATTAGCAGTGAACCCCACATGTCATAGACACAAAAATTGTGGCAAGATTCCCTTAGGCAAGCCAAAGTGTGTCTAACAATTTGAGCAACTCAGGTTAGGCAAGTGTGGAAAAAATAATGTGGCAACATAAGACAAACATAGTCACGATCCAAACAGCCCCGTGATTTTTTGTGACATGCATGAAAATTTGGTTAGTTAAATTTATAGTCAAAATTTGGCAAGGTGCATCAAATCAACACATGCAAGTATCGAAAGGAAAGTCACGGCATGCATGCATGCGTTGTACTCCCTCCGTTTCCAAATATAAGTCTTTTTAGAGATCGCAAAAACTGACTACTCCCTCCGTTCCTAAATGTAAGTCTTTTTAGGGATTCCACTACAAACTACATACGGATGTATATAGACATATTTTAGAGTGTAGATTCACTCATTTTGTTTCGTATGTAGTTCATAGTGAAATCTCTAAATAGACTTACATTTTGGAACGGAGGGAGTACATACGAAGCAAAATATGTCTACTCCTACATACGAAGTAGCCCATTTGAAATGTGTAAAAAGACTTTTATCGAGTGCAGTGCTTTGATGTGTCGCGTCAACTCGTACAAGACCGAGAAATTTGATTACTACGACGCCCTCCCCCTCGCGGACTGAGCTCCGGTGCCTTAACTGCACCTGCCTTTGGCTGCATGACAGGTGGGCCAACCACCTGTTGGGCCCACCTGTCATGGACGCAAAGGCAGGAGCAGTAAGTAGAAGCTTTCGCTACACGCTATCCCTCCCGCAGGAGGTGGACTGACATGCAGCAGTGGATTCGATACTGTAGAAGTAGGAGTAACATCATTGTTTGTCTTCTCGAAGAGGCGAAGAGCCAAGCACAAACCGAACATGGCAGTTGCGAACGCTCGCATGGTGCGGTTCCTTGGAGTACTAGCCAGGCTCTTGCATGAGACAAAATTGCTATTGTTAAACAATTAAACTCCATTATCCATTGGTTGATACTCATTCTACATAGGTCCACGCGCTTATCACTGTTTCCTCCTGGGGTCACCAATGTTTATTTGCTAATTAATAGCATTCCATGCAATGAACTAGCCATTGCAAGTCATTAAAAGCATGCACACCTCTCATCTCTTATTGATTGATATGTATGTCAAGAAACAAGAAACAAGGTAGAAGTTAATGCACCGCGCCTAAGTGTTTTGGGACTATTTGGTTTTCGTAAGATGACTTACACACCTAGATAGAGGGAGTAGTATAGACCTGTAAACCGGAAAGGAGTATTTGCCTTTCAAGAGATTTCAACAAGTGACTAGACTTCGGCTCAAAAAAAAAACAAGTGACTAGACTACACCGTATGCAGTACCCCCTCCCTTCTAGTTTATAGGGCTCAAATCTCAAATCTCATGAACCAAGGCATTTTGCTATTGGAGGAATGTATCTCGTACTTTACAAAACTACCCTAATTAAACTCATGCATTAATTATGTAGTTCTCTCGTTTTCCTCTCCGCCTTGGTCGCAGTGCACAATATTGAGCACTCCTATATGACTAGCCGCTCTATCTACATGCGGGACATTTCAAAGCATCCGGGCCCGCGTGCCATCCACCAAATCACAGTGAGGTGCTACAATCGAGACTCACCTGTCACCCCGGTGTGGCCATCATGACCCGTCATATCACAAAACCCACACCTATCTCAGCAGTGGTAATGTGGCCTCCAAGTTGGACTGGACGAAGCAACCATCATTTCATTGGAACGCTCGTTCAAGCCCTTTCTTCCCTTTCTTGAAGAAAACCTCACTCCAGGCTACTCACTTCTGCCATTTTTCTTCTCTACCGATGAAGGAAAGGTGGGTGAATCAGTTATGCTGCTATATTTTCATTCCAATAATCTTCTTTTTGCGAAGCACCGACCGATTCTCACATCCTATTCTTTCCCCGTTTTCATTGCGATTGTGGTTTCCTTTCGATTGCTTTTTGTTTGTCAGTTCATTGATGGATCCTGGAGCACTAGGCAAAGAGTTGCCGGCGGACAACCCATTGGAGACAGCGATCTCTAGGAAGCGAGCACTAACCAACGAGTTGACCATGTTGGCGGGCCAACCCATGGAGACGAACAACTCCAAGAAACAAGCACTGGCCAAAGAGTTGAGGATGTTAGCGGACGAACTCCTCAAAGAAAGTTGGAAGAACAGCAAGGGCCCCACCGTGCCTACCCCAGGAACTCTGATTGCCACCTATGTGAGGCGCAAGACCGAGTTTGAGGAGATAGTTGCCATTGAGAAGCAGTATTCCCCTGCCAAGGTGATGGCCCCCATCGAGGACGAGGAGATGGCCCCCGGAGGGATGAGATCCCCTGGTGAGCAATAATGGCTTATTACCATAGTTGTGGTTTTTGATTATTTGCAATGTGCTTGCTTTTTGATTATTTGCAATGTGCTTGCTAATATGTTAGGGTTGTGCAGGTGCCGGTGGTTGTCCTTGATGATTCTGATGTCGTGGCCCGTCCTGTTGGCATCGCCCCAGAGATCGATTCCGATGTCGCTGTCCATCCTGTGGACATCGCCCCAGAGATCAATTCCGATGTCGCGATCAGTCCTGTGGACATCGCCCCAGAAATCGATTCCCATGCCGCTGTCCATGCTGTGGTCATTGCCCGAGAGATCGATGACAAGAAATAGTTGGTCACGCTAATCCTTCAGGGTAGTTTGCACTGCCATGTGTTTAATTACCAGAATGATGCGTGTTATCAAACCATCTTAGGGCTAGTGCACTGTCTTGTGTGGGAGGATCTTGCTAATTTTGTTTGATAGTGAATCATGCGATGAATCATGCGAACCCTCTCCGAGTTATGGAAACAGATGTATCCTCGCCAGCTTTTGATGTAATATATGGCATGCTTAGATGTAAGTTTGAACTGTTTATCATATCAGCAGGGCTTGTTTGATGATTCTTGGTGTTAGTAGGCTAGCTACTGTGCGAGCTATAGTACTTGCAAAACACTCACCGAAGAGAAACGTTGGGGCTGATGAGCTCGTGGTACGCTTATACTTATACCTCGTTGATCGACCAATAGCCCTAGCTCCTAAAATTGTAGGCTTAGCGATCGATCAGACAATAGTCGACATACATTCAGGCCTCATTTGGTTCATAGGGTAGGAAAATCATAGCAAAAGTACAAAGAACGTGCAACACAAAATCATAGCAGTGGAGAGACGTACTCCCTCCGTTCCAAAATAGATGACCTAGGCGGGCTAGTTTGGCCTAGTGGGTTTCAGTGATATGACGTGGTACAGTGTCGTCCAGTCTTCGCATGTGGTAGCAGTATTGCGGGTACAGTAAGTATTCTTGAAGAAGCGGAATTCAACGAAGTCATGATGGTTCCTTCATCCGAACAACTTACAGTGGGAAAGGTTGGGCCTGCGAAATGACCGGGGTAGACCAGGATAATTTTGTGCATGGCAGGTGGACCAGGATGGTCGACGTCCCACATGTCGGCGAATGAAAGTATTTTGTCCAATATAGAGGACAACGAGTATTCATTGTTTATTTTTGATGAAAGCTATTGTCTCCACTGTTACTCCTTGACTTTGTCAATGCCTCTCTCTCCTCCACATAAGCGGGGACTACGAGCTGTGCATGCAATGGGCAGCTGGCGTCTTGAGGGGCCAGGGCGGTGAGAGCGGGCTCCGGAAGCAGTTCGTACTCCAGCATGGCCCGCCTCACATTATCACCATATATTTCTTGGAGTCCATGCGCGGCGGGTGGGCGATCCCTTCTCCCTCCCTCGTTTCTCTCTTCTCAGCCGACGCCCGCCGAGCGATTAGATTTCGGCTATCGACGGTTTATTCTTTTTTGAGGAATCGACGGTTTATTCAATTACGGTCCCACATGTCAGTGAAATTACAAGACAACGTGGGTCCCCTCTGGTGAGCGGCGTGCGAGCCGGACTGTCGGGGTTGCGACGCATACGAGTCATAAGTGTGCCGCCTTTTCCTTTAGAACTTGCGAAGTGTAACGTTTTCACGCGATCGATTGATAGAAATCCAGAACAAAATGACGAGGGTGGTGCTTTCCCGCTCGTTAGGTGGGCTAGTTTGAGTGATATGACGTGCTACAGTGACGTCCACTTGCTCCATTTTTATGTAAGCAAGAATTTACACTCTTACGCAGGAGGAGTGTGAAACACCGCACATCTTATTTTGATCGAGGGATAAGTGTTCCCTGCCAAATAATGGAGGATTCTTAGCGATTATAGCATGATAGTTAGGGCATCTCCAGTGCTGGCCCACAAATTTACACCGGCATCTGTCCGAGGACACTGATGGATGCCATCCGATGCTGCCCGCATACCTTTCGACAACTATATGAACTAACCGGACGAAATTCGTGCAAACAAAGCAAATTTCAAATTAACCGGATGAAATTCATCACATTTCGAAAACTTTTCCTACAAACTGGACGAAATTCATTACATATTTTGCACAAACCGTACTAAACCTACTGTAAACCTAATCTAAACGATCACCGGCGCCCGACCACCATGTCCGGCCATAAACCCGAGAAAGCCGGCCATTGCCTTTGCTTCCTCCTCATCCGCCTCGATAACCTCCTCCTCCGGTCGGAGCACAAGGTTATGAAGATTTCCGCCTCCATGTTGCCGTCAAGCGGCTAATCGGCCGCCGATGTTTACCCCACCAAGCTTGGCGTCGACTGAGTGGAGTAGCAGTGGCCTTCCCGGGACCAGAGCGGCGGCGACCTACCATGTACTACTCTTCCTCGCTGCTGACTGCACCCGCGCACGTGCGCCGACTTCTTGGTCGTGGCGGCGGAGGGCAGCCCGGGGGGTGCCGGCGATCTCCTTCGTTTGCTCCTGCGAAAGTACATCGAAGAGAGCTTTGGAGCGCGCCCGGAGCGGAGCCGCCGATGTACCTCGTCTGCTCCTGCGACAGTACGTCCAAGAGAGCTTCGGAGCGCCAGGAGGCCATGGTTGAAGTGGTGCCGACAGAAGGAAGGGACCGTAGGAGAATAAGTGTGGGTCTTTGGCTATGGCTAGGAGCTGGGGCTCAAGTTAATATAGCGGGCGAATGGCAATGAGTCACGGCAGACGGATGGACAACTGGCGCTGGAGTAGGTTCGTCGGGTGTGAATGCGGACGCTGCTTCAGTGACTTAACTGCAGATGCATTTGGGTTACTAACATGTGCGCCCAATGGGCGTCTGGCCCGCATGTCAGTGACACACCAATTGCACCCGCAGTTAAGTCCGGTGAATGCGGCATTGACATTCTGGAGAGACAATGACTGTTTTAGGTGGGAAGCACGCGCTAGCAATGGAAGGGGTTTCGGTGTGCAGTGGCACTAAGATCGGTCGCTCACGATAGTACATACTCCGTACCATACTACCATAGTACCCTCTCTAGCTTAGGCTATTTTATAGATTGTCGTTGCGATGGAGGATATACATGAGCAAGGTGGTCCGAGTATGACCGTTGGTGTTGAACCAGGTGAATACATGCTCGGCGTTCGTGTAGGCCTCCATCAAACGTCTAAACAGTAATGTCAGGCACCGCCGGGGCGCCCAGGTGATGGGCTCGCCGTTTGCGTTGCGCCATGAGCAGGACTTTGATTTAGAGGGCGACGTGCATGCATTAGCATGCTTTGACAGCGTGAGCGTGAGTGTCTGATGCGAAGTATTTCATTTTCATTTGGCTGACGAGGGTGTGTTGCAGCGACGAGTCCGTGGTTTGATTCCCCACATACGCATAATTTTGGTTTTTACAGTATTTCTTTCTCCATTGACAGGTAGGCCCGGGTAGATAGATAAAGAACATGAGCTGATGAGGCGCATGCGGACTGTTTGACTGGTCAACCATACAAATACGGAGCTATACGCTGAGCTAGCGATCATATAATCACCATATCTCATATACAATGATCAAAGTGAGCTATCAAGACAGGTTCGATGACCGCCAATGCATTTTACTCGGTAATAAATGACCAGAATTGAAGGAGAATCCAAATTTGCTTCGTATTCTGTCCTTGAGCTCTTGACAAACCAATGCACTATACGGTTGTCCGGCCACTCCACCCCAGAGCTCTCACCAAGCGTCGTTCATGCCACCGCGCCGCACACTAACCGGTAAGGCAGCAATGGCATCCCGCCGCACCGAGTTCCTCATCGCCCACGAACGCACACAAAATGGTAGGGAAGCAATGGCATCCCGCCATGCCGAGTTCATCGCCGCTCGCGACCTCACAACTATGTGGGAGGAATTTGAAGATGCCAAGGCCGAATGGGTGGTAGAGCAAGAGGCGGCCAAAGCCGCACAGAGGGAGTGGAAAAGTCAGAAAGCACTCAAGAAAAGAGAGGCCCGCCGCCGCAAGAAAGAAAAGGACGCATGCGCTGCTGCGGAGAGGTCAGCGGAGATCCAAGCACGGTGGGGTGTCGCCGACAATGCCGGGAAGGAGAACGACGGCGTCTAGCCAGCATGTGAGAAGTAGTAGTACTAGTAGTTAGTGTGTGTGTCTGTGTCTGAGTACGAGCATGTACCAGTACTACTAGTTACTATTGTAGTTTTTAGAGCAAATTACCAGTACATTAGCCTAGACTAAATGGAAAAATTCCTATCCTATGCATCAAATGGCATCTCTTTCTCTATAGGAATTGAGATGCATGTCATCTCACTTCCTATGATTTTCATATTCCTATCCTATGAACGAAAGGAGGCCTCTGTTGGAGTAAATACTGTAGCTAGCAGTACTGCTGGTACGGTAGTTTTCTTCAAGAACAGGAATTCAACGAAGTCATGATGGTTCCTTCGTCCGAGCAACTTCAAAGTGGGAAGTGGGCCTGTGATTTCACGGCTCATTAGTCATTGTTACTGCGGCGCGATGACCTGGGTGACTCTCCCTTGGAGTTCTGCGTGCATGGCAAGTGGACCAGGATGGTCGACGTCCCACATGTTGGCGAATGGAAGTATTCTTTCCGATATCGAGGAGCAAGGAAACCGCGTGGTATAGTATCACTGCTGATTGGTTCGCAAAAAAATAGTATCACTGCTAATTTATAATTATTTTTTATTTCTGATGAATGCTAGCGTTTCAACTCTTACGACGAAGGGTGCCAAACACGGCATGTGTTGGATGTCCCACACGTCAGCGAAAGGAGTGCGACATGAACAACGTTGTAGAGCCCAGCGTAGAAAAACAGCATGGTAGTGCGTCTCCACTTCTTCCACTTCTGGGTCGGTGACCACACGTAGTAGTACTTAGTGGTATGAACGATACAAAGTGCCACCTGGAGAGAAAGACGCATCTAGTTGGAAGGTCTCGGGACATACACGTAAACAAATATAAAAGTTAATATGTGCCTCCAACTAATATAGTAGTAGTAGAGTACTTAGGCACGTACTCCATAACATCACCGTGCATTGCACGTACAACATTTAGTGGTAGTACGTAGTAAGAGACAAATGTCGCCCAAGAGTTCCCTTCTCGACCTACTTTTGGGTGTTTGGTAGAGTGTATGGAGGGTGCATGAGTCCACACTAGTTTAGCACAAATACACTAGAAGCATGCATGAAGAGGGGTGTTGAGTTGAGCATGTATGAAGAGGGAACAACTATGCTGAGACGAGAACGCAACCAAACACACCCTGTATGCCACGCATGTTCATACCTTTTGTGCCTTTCTACTTCACTTACTGCGCTACATTACTCAGGTTCGTACGTCCACTCCTGGGTACATGTCCGTCTCGTAGTTCCAGTGCCACGTGTTCTTCATATAGATGGAACGATCGTTGCATAACACGTGCGCCTTGATGCTAGATGTCTCTCGTGTTGGCAAAAGGATGAACAAAGCTCACATAAAAAAATAGAGTGGAAGAACATAGATTCCGGATGACCGAGAAGGAGCAAGGAACCTCGTGGTGGAGCTTCTGCACTCATAATATTTAATATTATTCAGCGATATAAAATTAACCAATCATCTCCATAGTGGACTGGAAGAGTACGAAACACGGTAGCCCAGTGTAGTTACATCATACTAGTACATGGCTAACCCACGCTATCACCATATTTCTTGGCTTCCGTGCGACACCTATCTCCAGTAATCCAGCAGCCTGTATCGCTTCTCCCTCCTCGTCTCTATCAAAGTGCGGCGGGCTGGCATTTCTGCCGTCTATTGAGGTCGGTTAACTATCACATGTTAGCGACATGCCAAGAGCATTCTAAAAAAAATTCCTTTCACATTCCGTTTTCAAAAAGAAAAAAAATCCTTTTGTACTTACGAATTTGCCTGTATGCTTTGAGCAACTTGCATGTCCTATACTGCTCCTGTTTGATACTCTAACTTAGCTTGAGGTTAGACTAACTCATGACTAACCCTGAACTAACTATAGCCAAAGAGGTGTTTGGGTGACAGGGTTAGATTGACAATAAATGCACTTCATGGAGAGAGAAAAGTGATTTTTCAGTGGTCCCAATGAGAACTATCTCCAGTTAGCACCTCTTGGGTGGGATAGTTTTTTTTGGTGGGTTCAGTGCAACTTGCTCCAATTTAAACCCTCATGCTTCGATACTTTAGGGCTATTTGAGCCCCAACTAGCTCAAACTAACTCTAACCCATGGATCCAAACAGGGCCTATGGCCAGTCTCGACGCAGAGCAGTCGCGTGCACCGGGAAGCGGCGCTCTCTTGGCCGTCGCGCCACTTCAAAGCCGGCGCCAGTGAGAGGTCGCCTCCGCTCTGGCCGGGCATTAATGCGACACTGAAGCTCTAGGGCAACGCTGACCGTTTCATGCGGGAAGCATGCGCTGGCAAGGGAGTATAGGTTTTGAACCGTTTCGGGTGTAGTAGTAATGGTAGTTTGCAAAACTACTCAATTATTGCACTCAGTTTCCTAAGAAATTGTGGTAAAAAACGTTACTCCACAGCCCGCTTCCCTTCTCTTTCCTTCTCGTGATTTACGTGGCCATGTTAACGTGGTTGTGTCAAAAAAATGTCACTTCCTACTCATGATTTGCATTATATAATTACAAGCAAGATTCTCGTGCATTGCACAGAAGATCAATATGCATTTTTTTACAAAACACCTGTTGTGATTGACCGATGCAGGAGTAATCCCATGTGTAAAAACTAATGATATCTCGAAAATTTTATCGGAAAACTGGTATCTCGAGAATGTCATCGAAAAAATGAAAGATGAGAGATAAGGCGAGGATGAGTGGAGCGTGGTGGTGACTGGTGGTCGGAATGGGCGGCGGCATGGGGATGGACGGCGCCGGCAGGTGGTAACGGCCACCATGCATGCTAGATTGTTCCAAAGACTTATTCCTTTTTTAATTGCTGAGCAAGGAGGTTGCGGGAGATAATGATGTCGAGAGAGGTGCGGGTATCTTTTGTAAAATTATCATAGTTTGCTTCCTATCCGCCAGATATAGATCATACGGTCTGTATTACAAGATGGCAGGCACACCATCATCGCCAACTCGTTTTTTATAAGGGTACAGATGATAAGTTTGCTGACTACTAAAGTAAAGTGGAATCCGTCCATGTTATGCAAGTAAATAAAGGTGATTGTTTATCATACGGGTAAGGTTGGATGAAGGTGCTCCGCCTAGAGCATGTGTGTGTGAGATGGAGTCTTAGTGTGTGTGTGGGGTGTGTGTGTGTGTCAGAGAGAGAGAGAGAGATGGAGTCTTAGTTTGTGTGTGTGTGTGAGAGAGAGAGAGAGAGATGGAGTCTAAGTGTGTGTGGAGGGGGGCGTGTGTGTGTGTGTGTGTGAGAGAGAGAGAGATGGAGTCTTAGTGTGTGTGTGGGGGGGGGTGCGTGCGTGCGTGCGTGCGTGTGCGCGTGCGAGTGTGTGTGTGTGTGTCTGTGTGTGTGTGTGTGTGTGTGTCGCGGGGTCCCCTGTGGCGGATGTAATTTAAGTGTGCATGGCTTCATCATAGAGAGGTGATGTGTATGGCAGAGGCCACCAATGATGGGGTGCGAGAGAGAAAATGCCCGTAGGGAGGGAAGAGAAGGTGCGTGCGTGTGAGAGGAGTCGACATCGAGAGAATGTGTTTGTTCGAGAGACACCAAGGAAGACTACTATATATCGATGGTGCATGTAGGCGAGAATTAAACAAAGGGATGGTCTTATTGGTTTCGGGGATGTAGGGGAAGAGTGAGAGGCGCGCGTGGGGGGTAGCTAGAAGGAGATTGTTAAGTGTGAGTGTGTGTTTTGCCCATCCAGGCGGAAGTTATGTGCACAAAAGAGGAGAATGATTCGATGTGGCGTTAGGATTGAGGGTAATTAACTACGTATGGAGACATAGAGACCTTGAACGTGCATGTGTGAGAGGTATACATGTATACGTGGGATGTGTGTGTGCACACGCGCATGATCGAGATAAAAGAAAGAAGACATAAGTCCTAAGATCAACGACATGGGAGAGACGGATCGGTATGACAATATGCATGCATGTGAGAATGCAGGGAAGAAGGTCCAACAATTGAGCATGTGTTTTTGTCTTTATGAGATAATGGCATGGGCTGGAGCATGCATCTATGGCGAGCAGAGGGGGTGAGGCGCAAAGATTGTGAAAAAGAGATCAACCTATAAATGCATATGTATGGATAGACATATATAGTGTGGGTGATAGGAAGCAAGACTCCGTGCGAGAAAGAAATGTTGACGGAGAAACTACAAATAGATACATAGATGGAGATGCTGGCTAGAGAGACATCCGTTAGTTTGGGTGTCGAAGATGACCGTCGGGTGGTTCAAAGGGTGAAGTTATATATGTGTGTGAGAGGGCACTTGACTGCATGTAGAGAGAAACATACGTAGTGTGCGTGATAGGAATCAAGAGTGAGGGCAAGAAAGAAGGTTGATGGAGAAACAGATAAATAGAAAGATAAAGATGCTAGCTAGTGTGCGCTGGAGATAAGAGTCGAGTGGATCAGAAGGCTGGGTTATGTGTGTGGGTGTGAGAGAGATAGAGAGAGGGTGCATGTGAGTCACATACAAACAGATATCAGAGAGAAATGAGATCCAGAGAGACGGAGTTTTGTGTTTGCGAGAGAGAAAGATATTTCACAATGAGAGTGATAGCTAGAAAGACATATGAGGGAACACAAGATATCTCTAGGGAGAGAGGGTGTGTTTGAGCGACATACAAGAGAACAATGAAGAAATATGAGACCCTGGGAGACAGAGTTTGTGTTTGTGTGTGAGAAAGAGATATTGAAGAGGAAGAGTCGTAGGTTCTCATATCTAAGGAGCGAAAGACATCTATGTATGAGGGGTGTGTGACTGGCACACATGGGAATAGTTGAGAGAAATGAGACCCCGGGAGACAAAGTTTTGTGTTTGTGTGAGAGAAAGAGATTCCACATGGAGAATCATAGCTAGAGACACATAGCAGGGAGCGAGATATACTTAGAGAGAGATAGAGTGATGAAGGTCGAGGGAGAGAATACCGTTAGTGTGTTCCGAAGATAAAAGATCATTGTCGACATACATGTAGCACGAGAGATGCCTGAGAGATGATGAACGCGTATAGGTCCAGAGAGATAGTCCTATATAAGCATGAGTGATAGCTATATGAGACGAATATCTGGATTAAAGGGGATTCAAATATTTAAACTGGAGATCACGACATCGATAATATCAATAACGCAAATTGGTGTATCAAGCATGCATATTCATTTGAATTTGGGCACACATGTAATGTTATATAGTTTATCAATATTGGTGATCCATAGATTCTTCAATTACAAACAATGCATGGTTTATATGCAATTAATGTCTAAACGGGATTACACTATATGCATTGGCAGAGCTAGGTAAAATTGTTTGGGGGGGCCAAACAGAAAATATGGATGCTTGGGGGGGGGGCAAAAGTCTATATTTCTTCTAATCTTCCTCTCCAATTTTTTTTCCTTCACATAATTTACCCAGGCTGGGGGGGGCATGGCCCCTGCACACCACAACATAGCTCCGCCGCTGACTATATGTTGCATGTGTGAAACACATTTTACATGTTTGAGAAGTTAAAAAAAACGCATGAAACACACATTAATTGGAGACAGTTAGCGAGGAATGCATACATTGGATTTCACCATAAAGTGGTTTCAAATATTTGAAAATCCAAATTGATGGATACAACCTTATGAATCTGAGATCATGCCATTTGTAAACCATATTTATGTATAAATGGTGTTGTGCTTTTGAAAGTATATATAAAAAATGATGTATATAGAATGTAATTCCAATTGAAAATGGATCCCGCCCGAAAAAAATACTAGAATACAAACGGGATTCAAATTGAGTTGGCAGAGTAAACGTGCACTGTGCAAAATTTGAACGAAGCGGGGAAAGTCGCAATAACCGCCCGTAACCAAAATCTACGAGATGGAAATCACTACTGCTTATCCCTGCCACGCAAAGCCTATCTGCTGGATATCTATAGGTTTTGATAGGGGTAGGATTGTAATTTCACCCAAACATGACGTAACCGCCTCTCACCCGGATTCATACACGGTGGGCGCCAAAACACAGTGTGCCCTTGGCCAAAATCAACTCCCTCCCCGATTCATATTCATACACGGTGGGCGCCAAAAACAAACTCTTGTTGGCAAATATTCGGTGTATGCGAGATTACCGTCCTATCCCCAACCGACTAATGTTGTTGTGATGTAGTAGAAATTTGAAACGGGGGCTAAGTTTGTAAATTTCCTCGCATTTGAGACAAGCGTGCCCTGAATACATGGTTCCCCCCCCCCCCTTCCTCTCTACCTCCCTTTTCCCCATTTGTACTCCATGGGTGCCAAAACACCCTATCCACCCCACCCTCCTCCGTCCGCCGCCGTCCGCCACCCCCATCCACCGCCGTCTTCCTCCACCATGCCGGAGCTGATACCCCGCCGCCGCCGTCCATTACAAGAGATCGATCTCTCTCATCCACGCCTTCGGACCGGAATCCTTGCATCCCGTCCTCTCGCTTCATCCCCGCCGTCGTTCACCTTGCCAGCGCCGCTCATACGACCGTCTCGTCCACCATGCCCTGCCGCCACCCTCTTCCCTCCTAGATCTGCTTCCACGCCGCCGACAGCCATCGCTACCGCAGCACCATCAAATTCTCAGCAGATGCGTACACGGCGCCGCACCAGAGGCGGTACTCTTTCGTATCTGCTCAACTTATTTATCACAGCAAGAAAATAGATCGCCACTGCTTTACTCTGATTTCTTGTCTTGGTTGCGAAGTTTCCTTTGTCCGGTTTGCACCTTCAGATCCGCCATGGCACGCTCAACACTATACTCCCAATGCTCATGGTTTTCCCCTTTTATATTCCACACTAGTTAAATCAAAGTAGACTAAATTTGAAAATTGGGTCAGTCAATTTTTCAGAGCTCGCCGGAGTTCGCCGGTGCGATCCAAGGGGCTCGGGTGGTTGTGGGGCCTCGCCGAACAAAGAAAACTCGACGCGGGTGGGGGGTAGGGGTGGCAGAGGAACACAGGCGGTGGGGGCCGGTGGTCCGGCTGGCGGCCCGTGCGGTGTTCTGTATGGGAAGAATCAGAGATGAGGAAGAAGAAGGGTTAGGAGACGTAGGATCTTCATCCAACCTCCTGAAATGGTCGAGAGACAGCTGGGAGTTGCATTCTTAATGCGCTCTAGTTCATCATGTGTGGGCACTGCGCAACCAACATTTTATTATCCAAATCTGCTTGCTCTTCTTTACCATGTTCGATAGTGCTGGCATGTACGTGATCGATAGGCTTTCAATTACTAGCGGCAATACAACACCGTATTTTCAAGCCAGTTCCACTTTCCCGATTTATATATCATGGTTATGGTGTACCCCTATTATGTACACTATGATCTTCCTAGTTGTTGTGTGCTCGTGTTATCATGGTTTGGCAATAAACTCTCTATACAGTATATTATGAACCTATCATCTGCTAGCTATCCTTACTTCTGGAGCCTATTTTTTTGTGTACTTGTGCCAGATTATATAAATGCATGCACGATATTACAGCACACATGAGCTCTCTCATCAGAATCCAGTGATAGCACATAAGTGTTTACAAAGATAATCTCACAACTATTTATGTTTTCATGGTTCTCAGATATTTTACGCAATTACAGTGATTATCAGAATCGCGCATCAGAAGAATATTGTGGAACACTGAAATGACTTACAAAATTGGCACCAAGGCATTGAGTGCCATTCTGGAAGCAATGAAACTCGTACGCTCCCCACCTATTGATTCTTGTTCAGAATATCATCCTAATGACTATTCTAACCTCGAGGAGTCAAAGGCAGATGGCCTTTCCTGTTCATCCATCAAGGTGCATGTTCTAATTTGGCAAGATTTTATTGATTGCGCGTATCTTGCATATGTTGTCTTGCATTTATTCTACTTTGTTGCACCACCATCTGCTTAGTTTACTCATCATATAACTCGAGATGCCATGCCCATCCATTATCAGTACATATTCCATCTGTCATCATACCATGTTTTTCCACTCAAATGTTGTTCTTGTGCATCATACATCAAAAAGCAAGAGGGTGATTGCCGAACCTGAAGGAGCACCAGCAAAGTCATTGAAAAACATGGTGGTGTCGGAGAAATCAGACAGTGCCCCACTTATATTGGCTGTACAACCAGTGACACAAAACATAGGACCGACTCCAGCAGACTGTACCCATACTTCACTGGCCACACCACTTGCCCCACCACACAGGACCTGCACTCCAGCAAAAGGTATACCGATTTCATTTGCCATAGCACCAGCCGTACCACAAAAAAATCCCACTCCAGCAAAAAATACAGCAAGTCCACCGGCCGAAGATCTATCCCAACTGTAGAGACGGCCAATTCCTGCAGATTGGAACCCCATTCCATTTATTCCCAGTTTAAAAGACAATGCTTTCAATGTTGTTAGGGACTATGTGCATATATTCCCATCATGGGAAGATTATAGTGAAGACAAACACCATTTTCACATCTTCCTGTCCAACTTACGTGTAAGTGCTATTATTCATGGTTATTATTTTCCTGTTTTCTGCTGATCGAACACATCAATGATTTACATTACATTGTTGTAACTAGGTGAAGGTCAATCTGGATAGTCATGACGAGCAAAGCTTGCTTGTGCTTTTCAAGGAAGCATTACAGCACTATCGGTGTTACCTGAGGAAATCACACATTGATGGCAAGTCTATAAACGAATTTCCGGTGAAGTCTGTTGTGCTAAATTTAGAAGACATTGAATGGAAAAACCTTGTTATGCACTGGTCTCGTTCCCAGGATGAGGTACTGTCTATGAAATCACATGACAATTTGAACTTCTACTTTTCCGCATGTGCCTTACGGATCTTTTTTGCAGGAAATTAGCTCGAAGAAGAATTTCGGTTTGAGAAGAACGACAGGATATCGCAAATATGCTGCCCGCTGCTTTGCTCTTGTTAGTACCTGTTGTCCTGTATCACTGTACTTGCATACATACCTGGTTCATTATGTGACAGCAGTATGCATGATAGCTTGCTTATCAATTGTTCGCTCCAAATTATCTGATCTGTATGAATGGTTACATTAGTGTAGAATATACCCAATGCCAATGAATTTTTTTAGCTCTGCATTGTTCTTGTAAGTACATGTTGTCCTTTATCAGTGTACTTATATTGACAGGTAGTTGTTCATGTACCATCACTCTGCAGCTTATTTTCTTTTGCCCTCCATTTTCTACACATCAGATCTATATTTACTCTTACCATAAGGTTGGTACTGAAGAAGTTTAGCTGTGCATTGCTCTTGGCTGTGCCTTTTGCCTGTATCGCTGCACATACATTTATAGCTACTTGGTTATGTAGCATCACTCTTCATCTTATCTTAAATATTCTCCAGTTTTTCATATATTATCACATCTATATTTACTCTTAACAAAATGTAGAATAAAGGCAATGCTTATGAAGAAGATTATTTGCTAAACTTCTTGAATTGCCCCCCCCCCATCAGCATGGACAAGGGCTTTATAGAGCCTGTCTTCACCAGTAATGTAAGTTTGTCCTTATCAAGCCTTCAAACTTTGTTGTGTATGTTTGGTTAGGCATGACTGCAATAGCTGTTTATTTTTGGTGTTTGCATCAAATTGCATGTTTAAAGTTTATTATGTTGTTCATAAACAAAAGTTTGTCCTTCTCAATTTAAGTTTTCAATTGTACAACCAAGTTCCTTCTTCATACCATGTAAATTAAACTATTCAGAGCAAGTGATCTTCCTTTGCACTGCATGTATGCTTCTGTTCTTCATCCGTAATCCAGTGGTGTGGTGCACCTACCCACTACAGCACAATGTCATATTCTGCAATGTCTTAACTATGAACAATGTCATATCATTCTACTATTATTTAAATCATCTCTTTATTTGCCAATCTGAAATGGGATAAATTGACAGCACACTAACCATTGATACTTATGAGTTCTTGATCTGTAATCCAGTGGTGTCGTGAAGCTGCCAACTCCTTCACAATGTCATTTCCTGCCATGTCTTGACCTGAACAATACCATATTGTGTTAATGCAATTTTAAACTGTGTCACTTTATTCGTCAGTAAGAAATGTGATGAATTGTCAGCACTGATACTTTTATGTGAAACCTTTCATTTGTCTGCTTGTTTATCTTTCAGAGTGAGGAAGATATAAGTGTTGAACAAGCGCAGTCTCATCATCTTGCTCAGTTGCTTGCGCTGTAGCTCCCCAGCAGGGCTAACCTTTCTTGAACTCTATTGAAGTGCTGTCGGTTTTGTATATTATTTTGTCGGCGTGTTTATTTGCACTGGTGGCGATCTTTGATGCCCAGTGTATGTAATCTGTTGTCTGCTTGTGCTTTATTATCATAGTGGCAAACTTTGATGCCCAGTGGATGTAATATGCCGTAATTTGTTTATTGTATAGTCTAGGTTTTTTCTTATTCATGATGTTGCAATTATTTTACTGTATATATGTCCTATCTTCGCAGTAAACCGGCCAAACCGTAAAATTGTGGTACATAATCGGGCCGTCATGCAATCACGGCGTATGAACCGCATCATGGGCCCCGTCAAACTGGCTCACTAGTAGATTCGGGCCTTTAATAGGCCGAATAACCCCCGGCCCTCTTTTTGCAAGAAAACTCAATGGGCTTTTAGGAGGCTGAGAAGTAGGCTGGGCCTGCAACGTGCCGAATAGCTCACGGGCCGACGGCAGCCCGAAATGGACCCCGACCCATGATTGTGCGAATCAATTCACGGGCTTTTAACAGGCCAAAGTTGTCTCAGTCCTTGTTTGTCCCAATCAGATATATCGGCTGCGAGCAGGCCGGATGCAAACCAGGCCGTAGTTAGGCCCAACTATATGATGGGCTTTTGCCGAAATTAATATAGGGCCGAAATGTTAAATGGGCCCTTAACAGGCCAAAACTAATATCAGGCCGAATTACTAAATGGGCCTTTAGCAAGTGGGCCTAAAAGCATAGCGTCCAGTCAACGGACCGAATCTGATATGGGCCATAATTGAGCCCAAATCCTCTCAAAGGGCCGGACCTGATCTGGGCCGTGATTTGGCCTATAAAGTGGGAGGCTTTTAACATGCCGGATCTTATATGGGCCATTATTAGGCCCGGAACGTGGCAGGCCATTAATGGACCGGATCAATAATGGGTCGGCATTTGGCCCAAAACATGGCAGCCAGTTAATGGGCCGGCCTACTAGGGTCCTCAAAATCTTGTGGGCCTACAGTTGGGCCGGCCCATTAATCTCGACGCAATCTCGTGGGCCTTTAGCTAGGCCGGCCCATTATGATCCGCAAGAATTTTGTGGGCCTTTACCTGGGCCGGCCCATTATGGCACACAAAAATCTTGTGGGCCTTTACCTGGGCCGGCCTATTATGGCCCGCGAAATCTTGTGGGCCTTTAGCTGGGCCAGCCCATTATAGTCCCAAAATCTCGTGGGCCTTTACCTGGGCCGGCCCATTAAGGGCCGCAAAATCTTGTGGGCCTTTAGTTGGGCCGGCCTATTTAAACTTGTTGGGTCGTGCCACGTGTCGACGTATCATAGGCACCTTCTGTCCAGTGAGTGGATGACATCTGTTCCAACGATGAGCCGACACGTGTTTCCTCCAGCCAATGATGATTTTACACGTGGAAAATCCCCATTGGTCGGGGTTGTTAACGGGTTATCGGATCCAAAACCCGACCCGATAGCTTAACGGTGTTTCGTTACGATGGATGCCACGTGTCGGTCACCCTTGACGAAAGCACTTCTGTGACGCGCGATTTATCGTCATGGAAGTGGACACTTCCGTGATGATAATTTTGGTAATGTCATGGAACACTTCTACGACAGCACAGGTATGACTATCTTGATTCTGTCATAAATTTGTCATGGATGTACATGCACGACAAAAAACGCAACCTACTATGACAAACATGTATCATCATGGAAGTGTATTTTTTTTGTAGTGACCGCAGGAAGCATTCATATAGAGTCATATCTTTGTTCCAGTATCGAGTTGTAATATCGAGTTGTAAGTAAATAAAGTGTGATGATCATCATTATAGAACATTGCCCCATAAAAAAGGAAAGGCCAAAGAATCCTAAATAAAAAAGGGGGGCAAAGAAGCCCATCAAAAAAAGGAAAAAAAGAAAAAAGAAAGAAAAGAAAAGGGGCAATGTTACTATCCTTTTTCCACACTTGTGCTTCAAAGTAGCACCATGTTCTTCATATAGATTTTCTCCTATGTTGTCACTTTCATATACTAGTGGGAATTTTCATTATAGAACTTGGCTTGTATATTCCAACGATGGGCTTCCTCAAATGCCCTAGGTCTTCATGAGCAAGCAAGTTGGATGCACACCCACTTAGTTTCTTTTTTTGAGCTTTCATACATTTATAGCTCTTAGTGCATCCGTTGCATGGCAATCCCTACTCACATTGACATCAATTGATGGGCATCTCCATGCCCGTTGATTAGCCGCGTCAATGTGAGACTTTCTCCCTTTTTGTCTTCTCCACATAACCTCCATCATTATATTCTATTCCACCTATAGTGATATATCCATGGCTTGCGCTCATGTATTGCGTGTGGGTTGAAAAAGCAGAAGCGCATTAAAAAGTATGAACCAATTGCTCGGCTCGTCATGGGGGTTGTGCATTATGGGAGCATTTTTGTGTGACAATGAAGCATAGCCAAACTATATGATTTTGTAGGGATAAGCTTGCTTTGGCCTTGTTGTTTTGAAAAGACATGATTGCTTTATTAGTACGCTCGAAGTATTATTGTTTTTATGTCATATGATAGACTATTGCTTTGAATTACTCGTGTCTTAATATTCATGCCTTGATTAGACATATGATCAAGATTATGCTAGGTAGCATTCCACATCAAAATTATCTTTTTTATCATTTACCTACTCGAGGACGAGCATGAATTAAGCTTGAGGATGCTGATACGTCTCCGTCGTATCTATAATTTTTTATTGTTCCATGCCAATATTCTTCAACTTTCATATACTTTTGGCAACTTTTTATATTATTTTTGGGACTAACATATTGATCCAGTGCCCAATGTCAGTTCCTGTTTGTTGCATGTTTTATGTTTCGGAGAAAACCAATATCAAACGGAATCCAAACGGGATAAAAACGGACGGAGAATTATTTTGGCATATTTGGGATTTTCCGGAGGAAGAATCAACGCGAAACGGTGTCCGAGGTGGCCACGAGACCGAGGGCGCCCCCTGGGCGCGCCCTGGACTCTCGTGGGCCCCCCGTAAGGCGGTTGATGCCCTTCTTTTGCCATAAGAAAGCTAATTTTATGAGAAAAATCTGGGCGAAAGATTCACCCCAATCGGAGTTACGGATCTCCAGATATAAAGGAAACGGTGAATGGGCAGAAATAGAGAGATAGATCCATTCTCGGAGGGGCTCTCGCCCCTACCAAGCCATGGAAGGCCAGGACCAAAGGGGAAACCCTTCTCCCATCTAGGGAGGAGGTCAAGGAAGAAGAAGAAGAAGGGGGCCTCTCTCCCCCTTGCTTCCGGTGGCGCCGGAGCGCTGCCGGGAGCCATCATCATCACCGCGATCTACACCAACACCGCCATCATCTTCATCAACATCTCCATCACATTCCCCCCTCTATATACCGCGGCCCACTCTCCCGCAACCTGCTGTACCCTCTACTTGAACATGGTGCTTTATGCTTCATATTATTTTCCAATGATGTGTTGCCATCCTATGATGTCTGAGTAGATTTTCGTTGTCCTATCGATGATTGATGAATTGCTATGATTGGTTTGAGTTGCATGTTTTATTATTGGTGATGTCCTATTGTGCCTTCCGTGTCGCGCAAGCGTGAGGGATTCCCGCTGTAGGGTGTTGCAATGCGTTCATGATTCGCTTATAGGGGATTGTTGCGTATGGGATAAAGGGGACTTGATACTTTAATGCATTGGTTGGGTTTTAGCTTACTGAATCTTTAGTAGTTGCGGATGCTTGCTAGAGTTCCAATCATAAGTGCATATGATCCAAGAAGAGAAAGTATGTTAGCTTATGCCTCTCCCTCAAATAGAATTGCAATAGTGATTACCGGTCTAGTAACATAGTCAATTGCTTAGGGGCAATTCCACAACTCCTACCACCACTTTTCCACACTCGCTATATTTACTTTATTGCTTCTTTACCTAAACAGCCACTAGCTTTTATTTACGTGTTCTTTATTATCTTGCAAACCTATCCTATCACACCTACAAAGTACCTCTAGTTTCATACTTGTTCTAGGTAAAGCGAACGTCAAGCGTGCGTAGAGTCGTATCAGTGGCCGATAGGACTTGAGAGAATATTTGTTCTACCTTTAGCTCCTCGTTGGGTTCGACAGTCTTACTTATCGAAAGAGGCTACAACTATCCCGTATACTTGCGGGTCATCACTATCCTCCGAGTCTTTGTTCATGGCCTGTTCGCCAGGGCTGACTCGCCCATCCTCCTGTTCCTCCTGCTTGGAGGTTGGCTCAACGGGGTTTTCATTGTTTTCGGCATCGTCTGGAGTGTTATTTTCTACTGTGATGGTATTGCTGTTTTTACTACGACGTGGCTTAGAGCGGCTCGCTGACATTGGCGCTTTGGCTGTATCTCAAGAGGTTTATCCTCGACTGGATTTTCATTGTCGTTGTTGTTTTGTTTGGGTGTATCCACCATGTATATGTCGTATGAGAAGGTGGCTGTCCAACGCCCTGTATGTGGTGGTTCCTGCTCCTCTCTGGCATCGTCGTCCATACCATCGATGTCTTAAGAGTCGTAATCAAGCATGTCAGTTAAGTCGTCGACAATGGCTATGAAGTGGGTGGTGGGTGGGATAAAAAGTTCTTCGTCGTTCGCTTCCCAATCGAGCCGGACATAGTTCGGCCAAGAGTTCCCTGACAAGGAGAGGGATTTTAACAAGCTTAACATCTCACCAAAAGGCGAGTGCTAGAAGATGTCCGCGGACCTGAACTCCAAGACCGGCGCCCAATCAGGTTCGATGGATGCGGATGCACGTAGTCCAGAACCCATGGCCGGAGACGAGTCTGAGGTTCCGATGACACAAGCCCAGCTCGACGTTGGGTCTGTGTGCGGCTCGAGCGTCGCCGACTCTGCGGCCTCCATGGCGGGGTTAAGCTTCCCGTCTTCGGACGATGCAGTCCGCTCCGGCTCTAGGGCCAGGGCGGTCACATGTGATATCTTCTGTGTGTGGCACGATGACAGATCTTGGTCATGTTCATCGTAGCGGCCGGGGACAACCGTCATGGGCTTGAACCCGTCGAAGATCAAGTCTCCATGGATATCGGCCACAAAATTCAGGCTTCCGAATCTGACCTGATGGCCAGGGGCATAGCTATCAATCTGCTCTAGATGGCTAAGCGAGTTGGCCCGCAGTGTGAAGCCGCTGAATACGAAGATCTATCCGGGGAGGAAGATCTTCCCCGGGACTACGTTGTTGTAGATGATTGATGGAGCCATCAAGCCTTCTGGTGATGACGAAGTGGAACTCTCAATGAAAGCACCAATGTTGGTGTCAAAACCGGTGGATCTCGGGTAGGGGGTCCCGAACTGTGCGTCTAAGGCTAATGGTAACAGGAGGCGGGGGACACAATGTTTACCCAGGTTCGGGCCCTCTCTATGGAGGTAATACCCTACTTCCTGCTTGATTGATCTTGATGGATATGAGTATTACAAGAGTTGATCTACCACTAGATCGTAATGGCTAAACCCTAGAAGTCTAGCCTATGAGGTTATGATTGTTGTGGCTGAACCCCAGAAGTCTAAACCCTCCGGTTTATATAGACACCAGGGGGGGACTAGGGTTGTACAAAGTCGGTTACTGAGAAAGGAATCTGCATATCCAAATCACCAAGCCTACCTTCCATGCAAAGGAGAGTCCCATCCGGACATGTGGCGAAGTCTTCTATCTTGTATCTTCATAGTCCAACAGTCCGGCCAAAGTATATAGTCCGGCTGTCCGAGGACCCCTTAGTCCAGGACTCCCTCACAGGTGTTTAATTGTTTGTGCAGGTATTGGTGATTCACGTGTTCTTCTCCTACTGCATTCATACCTTGGTTCTTAACCGAGGGAAATACTTATCTCTACTGTGATGCATCACCCTTTCCTCTTCAAGGAAAAAACCAATGCAAGATCAAGAAGTAGCAGGAAGAATTTCTGGTGCTGTTGCTAGGGAGATCTATGCCAAGTCAAGATCTACATCAAGCCTACCAAGTACCCATCATAAAACTCTCATCTTTTGCATTACATTATTCGCCATTTGCCTCTCGTTTTCCTCTCCCCCACTTCTAAAACAATTTTCGAAAAGATTTGCCTTTTTTCGCCCTTCTTCCGTTCGTCTTTTCGTTTGCTTTTTGTTTGCTGGTGTGTTAGATTGCTTGCTTTGTCACAATGACTCGAGAGAATACCAAATTGTGTGACTTTTCCAATACTAATAATATTGATTTTATTAGTACTTCGATTGCTCCAACCACTAGTGCGGAATCTTATGAAATTAATGCCGCTTTGCTGAATCTTGTTATGAAAGATCAATTTTCCGGCCTTCCTAGTGAAGATGCTGCATCCCATCTAAATAGTTTCATTGAGTTGTGTGATATGCAAAATAAGAAATATGTGGATAATGATATTGTTAAATTGAAGCTATTTCCGTTTTCACTAAGAGATCGTGCGAAAACTTGGTTTTCATCTTTGCCTAAAAATAGTATTAATTCATGGAATAAGTGTAAAGATGCTTTTATTTCCAAGTATTTTCCTCCCGTTAAGGTCATCTCCCTTAGGAATGATATTATGAATTTAAGCAACTTGATCATGAACATGTTGCACAATCTTGGGAGAGGATGAAATTGATGATACAAAATTGCCCTACTCATGGTTTAAATTTGTGGATGATCATACAATTTTTTTATGCCGGATTGAATTTGGTTCTAGAAATCTTTTAGATTCGGCCGCGGGAGGTACTTTTATGGAAATTACTTTAGGAGAAGCTACTAAACTCTTAGATAATGTTATGGTTAATTATTCTCAATGGCACACCGAAAGACCTTCTTCTAATAAAAAAGTGCATGCGATTGAAGAAATTAATGTTTTGAGTGGAAAGACGGATGAACTTATGAAATTATTTGCTAGCAAGAGTGCTTCTATTGATCCTAATGATATGCCTTTGTCTAATTTGATTGAGAATAATAATGAATCTATGGATGTGAATTTTATTGGTAGGAACAATTTTGGTAATAACGCGTATAGAGGCAATTTTAATCCTGGACTGTTTCCTAGTAATTCCTCTAATAATTATGGTAATTACTACAACAATTCTTATGAAAATTATGATAATATGTCCTATTATTTTGTGAATAGTGTTAAAGAATTTTTGATTTTGCAAAAGAGTTTCAATGCTTTGGTTGAAGAAAAATTGCTTAATATTGATGATTTGGCTAGGAACGCGGATAGAATTTCTCTTGAGATTGATTCTTTGAAAATTAGATCTATTCCACCCAAGCATGATATTAATGAGTCTCTAAAAGCTATGAGAATTTCCATTGATGAGTGTAAAGAAAGAACCCCTAGGATGCGTGCCAAACGAGATTGGTTTGTAGAAGTGTGTTCTTCTAGTTTTTGTGAAAATAATGATGAAGATCTTAAAGTGATTGATGTGACTCATATTGAATCTTTGTTTTACAATATAAATCTTGATAAATATGGGACTGGAGACTAGTCAACTTTAGTTAAAAGGCGTCCCAATGATTCAGAGTTTATAGATCTAGATGCAAAAATTGATAAAAGTGGGATTGAAGAGGTCAAGACTTTAAATAGTAATGAACCCACTCTTTTGGATTTCAAGGAATTTAATTATGATAATTGTTCTTTAATAGATTGTATTTCCTTGTTGCAATCCATGTTGAATTATCCTCATTCTTATAATGAAAATAAAGCTTTTACTAAACATAACTTTGATGCTATGATGAAATCTTTTGAAGAAAAGCTTGAATTGGAAGTTTCTATCCCTAGAAAACTTTATGATGAGTGGGAACCTACTATTAAGATTAAGATTAAAGATTATGAGTGCCATGCTTTGTGTGATTTGGGTGCTAGCGTTTCCATGATTCCAAAAACTTTATGTGATGTGTTAGGTTTCCGTGAATTTGATGATTGTTCTTTAAATTTGCATCTTGTGGATTCCACTATTAAGAAACCTACGGGAAGGATTAATGATGTTATTATTGTTGCAAATAGGAATTATGTACCCGTAGATTTCATTGTTCTTGATATAGATTGCAATCCTACATGTTCTATTATACTTGGTAGACCTTTCAGTAGAACGATTGGTGCAATTATTGATATGAAAGAAAGAAACATTAGATTTCAATTTCTTTTAAGGAAGGGCATGGAACAGTTTCCTAGAAAGAAAATTAAGTTGCCATATGAATCTATTATGAGAGCTACTTATGGATTGCATAACAAAGATGACAATAACTAGATCTATGTTTCATGACTAGCTAACCGCGTTAAATAATAGAGCTTGTTGGGAGGCAACCCAATTTCATTTTTGTTTTTGCTTTTTTTGGTTATGTTTTTCAATAAATAATTCATCTAGCCTATGGTTAGATGTGTTTTAGTGTTTTAATTAGTGTTTGTGCCAAGTAAGACCTTTGGGATGGCTTACAGTGATAGTTGATTTGATCTTTCTGAAAAACAGAAACTTTTGCGCCCAGAAAAATAATTTTCATAATTCACATAAGTGTTCGTTTGATCTGAATTGTATACACAAGATTTATATACAAATTTCTGAAGTTGTCCTAATTTTTCAGAATTTTTGGAGTTACAGAAGTATTCGAAGTTCTGTGATTACTACAGGCTGTCCTGTTTTTGACAGATTCTGTTTTCTTTGTGTTGTTTGCTTATTTTGATGAATCTATGGTTAGTATCGGGGGGTATGAACCATGGAGAAGTTGGAATATAGTATATATTACACAAATATAAATAAATAATGAGTTCACAATAGTACCATAAATTGGTGATTTGCTTTCTTATACTAACGGATCTCATAAGATTTTCTCTTGAGTTTTGTGTTGTGAAGTTTTCAAGTTTTGGGTAAAGATTTGATGGACTATGGAATAAGGAGTGGCAAGAGCCTAAGCTTGGGGATGCACAAGGCACCCCAAGGTAATATTCAAGTACAACCAAGGGCCTAAGCTTGGGGATGCCCCGGAAGGCATCCCCTCTTTCGTCTTCGTCTATCGGTAACTTTACTTGAGGCTATATTTTTATTCACCACACGATATGTGTTTTGCTTGGAGCGTCTTGTATTATATGAGTCTTTGCTTTTTAGTTTGCCACAATTATCCTTTCTGTACACACCTTTTGAGAGGGACACGCATGAATCTTGATTTTATTAGAATACTCTATGTGCTTCACATATATATCTTTTGAGCTAGGCAATTTTGCTCTAGTGCTTCACTTATATCTTTTTAGAGCACGTCGGTGGTTTTATTTTATAGAAATTGGTGAACTCTCATGCTTCACTTATATTATTTTGAGAGTCTCTCTAAATAGCATGGTAATTTTCTTAGGTTATGAATTTAGTATTAATATGATAGGCATCCAAGAGGGATATAATAAAAACTTTCATATAACGTGCATTGAATACTATGAGAAGTTTGATTCCTTATGATTGTTTTGAGATATAAAGATGGTGATATTAGTCATGCTAGTGAGTAATTGTGGATTGGTAAGAATACTTGTGTTAAAGTTTGTGATTCCCGTAGCATGCACGTATGGTGAACCGTTATGTAACAAAGTCGGAGCATGATTTATTTATTGATTGTCCTCCTTTGTGTGGAGGTCGGGATCGTGCGATGGTTAACTCCTACCAACCCTTCACCTAGAAGCATGCGCATAGTACTTTGTTTTAATGACTAATAGATTTTTGCTATAAGTATGTGAGTTCTTTATGACTAATGTTGAGTTCACGGATTATACGCACTCCCACCCTTCCACCATTGCTAGCCTCTCTAGTACTGCGCAACTTTCACCGGTGGCATACACCCACCATATACCTTCCTCAAAACAGCCACCATACCTACCTATTATGGCATTTCCATAGCCATTTCAAGATATATTGCCATGCAACTTTCCACCGTTCCATTTATTATGACACGCTTCATCATTGTCATATTGCTTTGCATGATCGTGTAGTTGACATAGTATTTGTGGCAAAGCCGCTGTTCATAATTTTCATACATGTCACTCTTGAGTCATTGCATATCCCGGCACACCGCCGGAGGTATTCATATAGAGTCATATTTTGTTCTAGTATCAAGTTGTAATTCTTGAGTTGTAAGTAAATAAAATTGTGATGATCTTCATGATTAGAGCATTGTCCCATGTGAGGAAATCAAAATAAAAGAGGCCAAAGAAGCCATTCAAGAAAATGAGAGAAAAGAGAGAAGGGGCAATGTTACTATCCTTTTTCCACACTTGTGCTTCAAAGTAGCACCATGATCTTCATGATAGAGAGTCTCCTATTTTGTCACTTTTATATGCTAGTGGGGATTTTTCATTATAGAACTTGGCTTGTATATTCCAATGATGGGCTTCCTCAAATGCCCTAGGTCTTTATGAGCAAGCAAGTTGGATGCACACCCACTTAGTTTCTTTTTGAGCTTTCATAAACTTATAGCTCTAGTGCATCCGTTGCATGCCAATCTCTAGTCACTCACATTGATATCTCTTGATGGGCATCTCCGTAGCCCGTTGATACGCCTAGTTGATGTGAGACTATCTCCTTCATTTTGTCTTCTCAACAACCACCATATTCTATTCCACCTATAGTGCCATGTCCATGGCTCACGCTCATGTATTGCGTGAAAGTTGAAAAGGTTTGAGAATAATAAAGTATGAAACAATTGCTTGGCTCAAACCGGCGTTGTGTATGATTTGAATACTTTGTGTGATGAAGATAGAGAATAGCCAGACTATATGATTTTGTAGGGATAGTTTCCTTTAGCCATAGAATTTTGAGAAGACATGATTGCTTTATTAGTATGCTTGAAGTATTATTGTTTTTATGCCAATATTAAACTTTTGTTTTGAATCTTATGGATCTGAACATTCATGCCACAATGAAGAAAATTACATGGATAAATATGTTAGGTAGCATTCCACATCAAATTTTTTGTTTTTATCATTTACCTACTCGAGGACGAGCAGGAATTAAGCTTGGGGATGCTTGATACATCTCCAACGTATCTATAATTTTTGATTGTTCCATGCTATTATATTACCCGTTTTGGATGTTTATGGGCTTTACTTTACACTTTTATATTACTTTTGGGACTAACTACTAACCGGAGGCCCAGCCCAAATTGCTGTTTTTTTGCCTATTTCAGTGTTTCGAAGAAAATAAATATCAAACGGAGTCCAAATGGAATGAAACCTTCGGGAGCAATCTTTTTGGAACAAACGCAATCCAGGAGACTTGGAGTGGACGTCAAGAAGCAGCCGAGGCGGCCACGAGGCAGGAGGGCACGCCCTATGGGGTCTAGAGCCTAGTACCAGTTTCTGTTTTTTCCCCTTGTTGTTGAGTTTCGCAGAAAAGGAATACTAAACGAGTCCAAACAGAATAAAACTTTATGATGTTTTTTCTTGGACCATAAGACACCCAGGAGACTTGGAGTTCAAGTCAAAAGAGCCACGAGGCGGTGGCAAGGGTGGAGGGGGCACCCAGGTGGGTAGGGTGCGCCCCCTATCTTGTGTCCCCCTCGGCAACACCCTGACCTAGATCTTCCTCCTATATATTCACATATATTCCAAAACCCTTAGATGCATCCACGAAACCACTTTTCCACGGCTGCAACCTTCTGTTCCCATGAGATCCCATCTTGGGGCCTTTTTCGCCGCCCTGCCGGAGGGGGATTCGATCATGGAGGGCATCTACATCAACTCCATTGCCCTTCCAATGAAGAGTGAGTAGTTTACCTCAGACCTATAGGTCCATAGCTAGTAGCTAGATGGCTTCTCTCTCTTTGATTCTCAATACCATGTTCTCCTCGATGTTCTTGGAGATCTATCCAATGTAATCTTCTTTTGCGGTGTGTTTGTTGAGATCCGATGAATTGTGGATTTATGATCAGCTTATCTATGAATATTATTTGAATCTTCTCTGAATTCTTATATACATGATTTGGTATCTTTGTATTTCTCTTCGAATTACCGGTTTGGTTTAGCCAACTACATTGGTATTTCTTGCAATGGGAGAGGTGCTTAGCTTTGGGTTCAAACTTGCATGATTTCACCCAGTGACAAAGTAGGGGTAGCGAGACACGTATTGGATGTTGCCATCGAGGATAAAAAGATGAGGTTTTCATCATATTGCTTGAGTTAATTCCTCTACATCATGTCATCTTACTTAATGCGTTACTCTGTTCTTATGAATGTAATACTCTAGATGCACGCAGGAGTCAGTCGATGTGTGGAGTAATAGTAGTAGATGCAGAATCGTTTCGGTCTACTTGACAAAGATGTGACGCCTATATTGCATAATCATTGCCTTGGATATCGTCATAACTTTGCGCTTTTCTATCAATTGCTCGACAGTAATTTGTTTACCCACCGTATTATTTGCCTTCATGAGAGAATCCTCTAGTGAAACCTATGCCCCCCGGGTCTATTTTCCATCATATTAGTTTCCGGTCTATTGTTTTGCAATCTTTTATTTTCAGATCTATAAACCAAAAAAGCCAAAAACATTTTATCTTTTGTTTAGTTTTATTTATCTATATCTATCAGATCTCACTTTTGCAAGTGACCATGAAGGGATTGACAACCCCTTTATCGCGTTGGGCGCAAGTGTTTGATTGTTTGTGCAGGTGTTGGTGATTTGCGCGTTCTTCTTCTACTGGATTGATACCTTGGTTCTTAACTAAGGGAAATACTTATCTCTACTATGCTGCATCACCCTTTCCTGTTCATGGGAAAAACCAACGCAAGCTCAAGAAGTAGCACCCACCAAGTGATGGCCCATATTTTACGCATTTTCACGGCCCATTTGTTGCACATTATATCCGTATATCAAGTTATATCATGTCCCATTGAGCCAATTACATGTCCATATGCATGATTTCTAGTTTTTACTCTTTTCACCGCCAGTATTGCATATTCTTTATTCTCAATTTGTTTTTATTAGTTTTCTTTGTATTTGTGTGTCTTTAGGTGGCGCGGACTTTCCATGCACTTAGCATGATGAAAGGTGTACAAATGGAGGACATCCAGGACCCTAGACTTGGCCATTTTAGGGAGTGAAAACAATAAATTTTCCAAAGTGCTCAGAATCAAGACCTAAAACCAGATGGATTGGCATCGTCCATACAAACCAAACGAGACCAAGAACATCAAATCCGGAGTTTGTATGAAGAAATGGCAGCCATTTTACCGGAAGATGTCAGAGCCAAAGACGACGTTTCATATGACCGTGGCTAGTTGTATGGACGCTCGTTTGAGGCTCAAACTTCACCAAAAGTTGCCTGTTGTGACGGGATTCTTCGTGGATTTGGTCCTCATTTATACTACGACTTCCTTGGCCTTCAAGGGATGTTTTGGGATAGGATTGGGCTCACCTAGAGCCCTTGGATCAAAGGAGAGATGCTACATCAACGGAGGAGGCTACAAGACAGTTCTTATGTATACACCATCAACCCTAGCCACCACCAACCATTCATATTTCATCTTCACGTCCAATGGTTGTTCACATCGGGAACACCATTGTTGCAATCAATGGGCAGACCGAAGTGAGCCGCCGATGGTGGGGCGCGGCCATGGGCAGCCGCCACCGCTCCATTACCACCATCATCTGCCGCCGTGCCTCCATCACCACCATCAACACCCCTTCTTCCTCCTCCATCATGGTATCTGTGATGGGTTGTAACAACTCTTGAACCCCTTTTTATGTGATGTTATTTGAGTAAGTGTTTGCTATGGCTAGATGATATGTATCCATTGTATCTACTTTTCCAAACACTTTTCTCTTGTTTTGGACTCTAATTTGCATGATTTGAATGGTACTAATCCAGACTGACACTGTTTTCAGTAGAACTACCATGGTGTTGTTTTTGCACAGAAATAAAAGTTGTCCAAATTGAATGGAACTTTGCGGAGATTTTGTATTGAATAAATAAAAATACCGGAATGAAGATCTACTGGACGGGACCCACTTGTTGCCTACAAGGCAACATGGTGCGCCTACCCCCCAGGGAGCGCCCTGATGTCTTGTGGGGCCCACGAGGCTTCGCCTGACCTAATTTCAAGCCTATAAATTACTACTTCCCGAGAAAAAAGAAGAAGAAGTTTCATCGTGTTTTACGATACGGAGCCGCCACCACCTCCTATTCTTCATTGGGAGGGCTGTTCTGGAGTCCGCTTGGGGCTTTAGAGAGGGGGACTCGTCATCATCATCATCATCATCCCTTCTTCATCAATAGTTCCATGATGCTCACCACTGGGAGTGAGTAATTTCTTTGTAGTCTTGCTGGACGGTGATGGAGATGGATGAGATTTGTCATGTAATTTAGTCAATTTGTTAGGGTTTGATCCCTAAGATTGTACCCTCTAAGATGAGGGGAGGTAAGGAACTGTCATCTAACTTTCCACTTGATTCACCTTCTGTTTTAAGTCAACCTAGGACACCACCACCAGCTATGCAATCTGATATGTCGCAAGTGATTGATGATACTGCCTCTTCTATGAATGACAATCGTGATGATGCTTTTACCTTGCTTGATGAAACTATGCCACTAGGTGAATTTCTTGATGAACAAATTGCCAAAGCTAAAGAACCTGAGAATGATGAAACTGATGAAAATTATCACCTACTATGCCTAGCACTCCTACTATAATTAAAATGCCTAATGTACCTGAGGGTTATGTTATGGAGGGAGAGATTGCTAGAGAATTTCTTGCTTGTAATGATAGAGAGGATCTTAAGAAATTACCGAGTCAGCTGGAAGAAAAGGCTGTGATAGAAAGAATGAAATGTGATCCTAAGTTCGCAACCTCTCTTATCTTTGTTACTAATAAGGATTACAAATTCTCTGTTGATCCTGAACTTATTACTTTGGTAGAATTCGATCCTTTTCATGGTTATGAATCTGAAGCTGTTGTGGCACATCATACTAAATTAAATGATAATGCCACCCTATTTGCTCAGGCAAAAAATTGCTACTACTATATTCTTAAGTTATTTCCTTTCTCATTAAAGGGAGATGCTAAATAATGGTTTAATACTCTTGCTCCTGGTTGTGTGCGTAGTCCCCAGGATATGATATATTACTTCACCAAAAATATTTTCCTGCTCATAAGAAACAAGCTGCCTTATAGGGAACATATAACTTTGTGTAATCAGAGAAATAGCTCCACCCTCAAGCTTGGGGGAGGTTTCTCCAATTACTAAATGTTTTTCCCGATCATCCTCTTAAGAATAATGAAATACGTGATATCTTTTATAATGGACTAACCTATGCTTCTAGGGGCTACCTAGATAGTTGTGCTAGTTGTGTTTTAAGGGAACAAACTATTGAACAGGCCCAGGAATTATTGAATAACATATTGGGAAACACCAATGATTGGACACTTCCTGAATCACCACGTAAAACAACTCCAAAGAAGAGAGGTATTTTATTCCTCGATCTAGAAGATATGCAAGAAGCAAAGAAATCTATGAAAGAAATGGGTATTAAAGCTGAAGACGTTAAGAATTTACCACCCATTGAAGAAATACATGGACTTGATATCCCGACACATGTAGTGGAAGTAAATTCTCTCTATAAATTTGATGAAGGTGATATTCCTTATAATAAGTCTTGTAGTCAGTCTTTGGATGAATTTGATAATTCTATTGTTAAGCAAGAAAACTTCAATATCCACATTAGTGATCAATTGCAATGTAATGCTATTGTGATTGAACGTTTAAGTGATATCTAATGATGTTAAAGGCTTATGTAAACATGCATCTATCGTTCAAACTCAACTAGAACAAGTTTCTAAATCAAAAATGACTTGCTTAATAAGATGAAGAATAAAATGAATGATCGTATTGTTAATATATTGACTAGGGGAGGTAAAATAACTCAGGATCCTATATATCCTAAAGGTCATCGTAAAAGAATTGAACAAGATTCTTATAGAATTAATAATAATACACCTAGCTCACCTAGGACTAAGAAAAAGAAAAGAATAAAGATAGAGCTTTGTGTGCTTCTAGTGAACCTGTTGTCGAAAAACCTCATAACCCAAGTGTATAGGGGATCTCGACAGTCTTCGAGGGTAATATTTCACCCAAATTTATTGATTTGACACAAGGAGAGCCAAAGAATATTTACGAGCTTAGCAGTTGAGTTGTCAATTCAATCACACCTAAAGAACTAAATATCTGTAGCAAAGTGTTTAGTAGCACAATAGTATGATAGTTTGATAGAAGTGGTAACAGTAACAGTAACAATAGCAGTTTTGTAGTGATTGTAATAGCAACTGCAACAGTAGTAACTTAGCAAAGAGCAATATGAGAAAAGCGTAGGCATTGGATCAGCAATGGATATTTGTGTTGGATGATTCATCATATAACAGTCACAACCTAGAGCGATACACAATAGCTCCAATTCATCTATGTAATGTAGGCATGTATTTCATATATAGGCATACGTGCTTACAATAAGAACTTGCATGACATCTTTTGTCCTACCCTCTGTGGCAGTGGGGTCCATAGGGAAATCTAAGGGATATTAAGGCCTTCTTTCAATATAGAACCAAAACAAAGCATTAACACATAGTGAATACATGAACTCATCATACTATGGTCATCACCGCAGTGAATCCCATTTTTTGTCACCTTGGGGTTCGTGGATCATAACACGTAACAGGTGCATACAAGCTGCAAGATAGGATCCAAAACACACTTATATTCATGAAGACATAATATGTTCGTATCTGAAATCAAGGCACTCGGGCCCTAGTGACAAGCCTTAAGCATAGCAAAGTCATAGCAACTTCAATCTTAGAACATAGTGGATATATACTAGGGATCGAGACCTAACAAATTGACTCGATTACATGACAAATCTCATCCAAGTCCATCACGGTCTAGGAGTTACTCACTCCAGGCAGTGAGCATCATGAATTTGTTGATGGAGAAGGGTTGGTGATAATGATGCCGACGAATCCCCCTCTCCGGAGCCACGAACGGACTCCAGAACAGCCCTCCCAACAAAGTATAGGAGGTGGCGGCGGCTCCGTATCGTAAAATGTGATGAAACTTCTTCTCCTATTTTTTCTCGGGGAAGCGGAATTTATAGGATTGGAATTAGGTCAGATGGTTGCCTGTGGGACCCACAAGGCATCAGGGCGTGCCCTGTTTCCTTGTGAGAAACTGGTGCCCCACCCTCTAGTGGATCTTTGTTCCAGTATTTTTTATTTATTCAATAAAAAATCTCCAAAATGTTTTGTCCGATTCCGAGAACTTTTATTTCTGCAAAAAACAACATCATGGGAGTTTTGCTAAAACATCGTTAGTCTGGGTTAGTTTCATTCAAATAATGGAAATTAGAGTCCGAAACAAGAGCAAAGTGTTTGGAAAAATAGATACCACAGAGACGTATCAACTACCCAAGTGTAACTCATTGCTTGTCCTTAAGCAATTCGGTTGATAAACTGAAAGTGACAAAGAAAAACTGTTATGAACTCTTTTGTTCTTGTATCGATATATAAGCTCAAATAGTAACCAAGTTTTCAGCAAAGATCATGAACTAACCATGTGAATGATAACACTTAGAACTCATATTTACTCATATCAATGGCATAATCAACTAGCGAGCAATAATAACATATCTCCAATGCCAACAATTTGTCAAAACAATCATAATATAATATGATAACATGGTATCTCGCTAGCCTTTCTGGGACTGCAAAACATAAATGCAGATCACCTCTGAAGTTCAAGCAGCGACTAAACATTGTAATTCTGGGCAGAAGAGATCCAGTCATCCTCATATCCAACGTTATCTAGACTCAATTCATATTAAACCAAGAATGATAATAGCGCTCTCGGGATTGGTGCTCTGAATGAGAAGGTAATGACTCAATAGTAAAAGTAAATAACATGAAAGTAAATACATAGACCCTTCATAGAGGGAAGCAGAGATTTGCAGAGGTGCTAGAGCTCGACGCTTAAATCGGAGATGAATACAATTTTGAGTGGTGTGCTTTTCCTGTTAACGTCACGACAAAGGATTTTAATATCTTCCATGCTAAACATATTAATGGCTGTTCCCAAGCAAAAATGAGAAGTTTACTCCCCCACAACCATACAAACACAAGCCATGGCTAGCCGAATCCTTGGGTGCCCTCGAAACAATCAACTTTCTAGGGGGTTTGTTTTATTATATTTGTCTTTATTTTGATTAGAGGACTAGGCATCCAATTACTAGCCTCTCTCGTGCAATGATAAGTGAATAACCAACCATCATATAAATAACCCGCTTAGCATGGAAGATACTGACCACCCCATCGCTCCTTGAACGGTACGGGCACACAAAACAGATGATTATTTGATGATTAGAGATGACACATGCAAATTTACTTGGAACTACAAGGTAATACCATATATGGGTAGGTATGGTGGACTCATCTGGAACAACTTTGAGTTTCAGGATTTTTGGATACGCGGGTAGTATTTCCGCTTAGTACGGATGAAGGCTAGCAAATAGATTGAGAAGCGACCAACTATAGAGAGACAATGGTCATAATCATGCATTGTGAATATTTGGCATAACTACGAGCATGAGTAGGATATAAACACCCTAAGCATGAGTAGGACATATTACGAAGGCTGCATTGGTTTTGAATCAACTACATGTGTGAACATGTGCGAAGTCAAGCCACTCCAATTGTTCAGAGAGGATACAATACTAACATACTACATCATAACCATTTTAATGCATGTTGACATTCAAGATAAATCATTATCCACTCCTAGCAACTTAAGCATGGCATGAGCAACTATAATCTCTAATTTTCATCACAAACTTGTTTACTCATAATATGCTAAATCATGGATACTGAGTTAAACATATTTACAAAAACAAAAATAAGAAGAGTTCATACCAACTTTTCCTTGCCACAGTCACTTCATAAAATCAACGTCATTATTGTCTTTCACTTGCATGACCGAATGATGTGAAAATCATAATAGTGCAAGTGTGCGTGTACTAAGCTAGAACTTGCAAACAATTTAATCAAAGGAGAAGACAAGGTAATAGTGGCTCGTCCTTAGATCAACAACAAAGCTTATGAGAGCCTCTCAATAATTCTAGCATAGTCTTCTCCATACGGCGACTCAAAGAAAAGAAAAGAAATTCATATAAACACATTGAAATATATTTTTGGAGTTTTTATTTTTTTCAAAAAGCAAAGTAAAGAAAAAAATGAAAGCGAGAAAAAACTATTAATCCTAACAATTAACAAAAGAAGAAACGAGAAATCTCTTTGGGTTTTCTTTTAATACTACAAACTAATTGACTAAGAAAGAAAAATTGAAAAGAACCGACAAATATATTTTTTGGATTTTCAAAAAAATTCAAACACACAATAGAAAACGAAATAAATCTAAGCATGTATATACAATGAAACAATGAACACCGACAACTGGAATGAGTGTGTGAAGCATGAATGTAATGTCGGTGAGAAAACGTACTCCCCCAAGCTTAGGCTTTTGGCCTAACTACGTAATCAGCACCCGTACTATCCATCAGGTCTAGTAGGAAAGTGGCATGGCAAAAACACTTGAGCGTACCAAGGTTGGGCCTCGTCTCCACTGTAGCCAACTTCTTCTTGTAAGCAATGATATCCGACGGTAAAATGGCATATCCTTGCGTCCACTCTATGAGCAAGGTGAAGGTTCGGGCCACCTCTGGTGACTCCCTTGGGACTCCGGCTTGATGAATCTCTCGGGAAGAATTTCATTTTCTTAAGAGAAACTTTCTAAAAAATTTGGACCACAAAAAGATGTTAACAAAACTTCACAAGATTGATTGCAACTACTCATACACGTGTCTAGAGGCTATATCAAGCATACAAATTATGATCCCTTTGATCCTGGGTGGCGAACCGTAGGATGATCACATGGGTACTCCGGGATATCCTAGGACAACACTGGATTCTCTAGGTGCCCTGACAACCACTGGGTACTCCAGGGTGCCTCAACCAATCCACCCAGATGTGTATTTAAGTAGCCACCTTAAGTTAACCATTAATTAACAATACTCACATCTGTCATGGATACACTCACCCAATCCACGTCTACGAGCATAGCATAGCAATCCTGAGCATAACATAGAAGTAACTCCCAAAGGTTTGATAATACAAAGGCAATATGTTCTACCTCATCATCTACTTCCCAAACCCACATGTTAACCATATCCTAACCATGCAATGTTTGAGGATTGGAACTAATGCATAAAAACTGGGTATAAAGGGATATGATCAAAGTGTTACATGCCTTGCTGACAATCTGCAAAACCTAGAGACTCGTAGTAGCACGCTTCGCACTCCGGGAATTCTATCGCAAACAAACAAAGGCAAATATAAGCACTCAAACTAGAAGCATGGGTAAAACTCAAATAAGAATATCTAACCAGAAAGTTGAACTGAAGAACTCAGGTTTGCAAAAAGAATCAAATCAAACGGAGTAACGAAACTCAAACTACGGAAGAAGCAAGAATCGTTTACTAATCTGAACTAAAGTCAAATTTTACAGTACCAAAATCATGTTCAAGTTGGTTAAACAAAAAGAGGGCTTCGAGACGAAGATCTAGGCATTTGTTTCATCTAATTTGGATAAACGAGCGAGAAGTTATACTAGATCGAAGATTAGGGCAGAAATCGCGATCGAAAATAATCACGGATAAACCCTAGAAAATAAAATGAGAGGAAGAGGCTAACGAACGAACATTCGATGTCTGCGACTAACCTATGAACACCGTTCATTAAAATGAACGTACGGACGAACATACGCTAATTACCTAAATCGAAAAAAAACCGAACCAATCTAATTAAAAAAACTAGATTTAGGGTTTCTAAAAAACGAACGGTTTTTGAAAAAAAACCAAAACGGCGGCGGCATCTACCTCCGGCGAGGTCCGACGGGGCGGGGCGGGGCGGGGTTGGCGGCGGCTCCGGCGGGGCTCAGCTGCGGCGGCGGGGCAGCGAGGGGTGACGGCGGCGGCGTTGGGCGACGGCGACGAGGCGACGGTGAAGCTGCGCGGCGGCGGCGCTTGGCGGCGTCGGTGGCGGCGGGATGTGGTGGCGGGGCGGTGGTGAGGGGCGGCGGGGGTACTTATAGAGGGGTCGGGGGGTGTCCGTCTTGGAGAGGGGGCAATCCCAGGCGGCGACTGCGGCTTCAGCCCAGACTCCAGCGGAGTCTGGCTCGGACACGCCTGGCGTAGGCGGCGACGCAAGTGGGCCGGCTGGGCCTTCGGCCGAGTTCGGTCTGCGGATTTTTTTTAAATAATTCTGCCGAACAGAAAAAATCCTAAAAATAAAAAAAAAATCTAAAAATGCCAAAACAAGTTTTCACTCTCTATATGAAATATTTAGAACAAAGTGAACATTTTTCTGGCCTAGGAATACAATTTTGAAAACATGCATATTTTTCTAGTTCAAATAAAATAGCAATAAAACTCCAAATAAAATACTTATTTGATTTTGACATTTTTCCTCCAATATTTCTTTTACTTTGGGGAAGTCATTTTATCCCCTCTCTTTTATTTTGACATTGGAAATATTTGAAGAGAAATGATTAAAACCAAAATGATCCTCTTTTCAATATTTGAGAAAATTCAAATATGAAAATAAACGAAATCCCCAACTCTCTCTGTGGGTCCTTGAGTTTCTTAGAATTTCTAGGATCAACCAAAATGCAATAAAATATGATATGCAAAGATGACCTATGTATAACATTCCAAATTGGAAATTTGGGATGTTACAAACCTACCCCCCTTAAGATGAATCTCGCCCTCGAGATTCGGGTTGGCTAGAAAATAGGTGCGGGTGGTCCTTCCGTAGGTCTTACTCTCATTCCCAGGTGGCTTGATCCTCTGTATGGTGGCTCCACTGAACTTTGCAAAATTTGATAACCTTGTTGTGTGTGACTTGGCTGGCAAACTCAAGAATCTTCACTTGTTTCTCCTCATAGGTCAAATCACTATCCAGCTGAATCGCTTACAGTGGCACTATATCTCTTAGAGGAATATCGGCCATCTCTGCGTGGCACTTCTTCAACTGGGAAACATGAAACACGTCGTGAACTCCTGACAATCCTTCTGGCAATTCCAGCTTGTAAGCAACTTCTCCCATACGTTCCAAAACTTTGTATGGTTCCACAAAACGTGGTGCTAGTTTTCCCTTAACTCCAAAATGCTTAGCTCCTCGAAGTGGGGATACACGAAGGTATACTATGTCTCCAACTTCATAAACTGTCTCCTTGCATTTAGAATCCGCATAACTCTTCTGCCTGGACTGGGCTGCCTTGAGTCTATCGTGAATCAGTTTAACCTTCTCTTCAGACTCCTTCATCATATATGGTCCAAACAACTGACGGTCACCAACTTCATCCCACAATAACGGTGTCCTGCACCTCCTTTCATACAAGGCTTAGAAAGGGGCCATCTTCAAACTGGCTTGATAGCTGTTGTTATAAGAGAACTCTGCATACAGTAAATTGTCATCCCAACTAGATCCATAATCTAGCGCACAAGCTCTCAACATGTCCTCTAGAATTTGATTGACTCTCTCAGTCTGTCCATCTGTCTATGGATGAAAGGTTGTACTAAACTCTAGCCTAGTACCCAAACTCTCGTGCAACTGATTCCAGGACTTTGAGGTAAACTGGGTTCCTCTATCTGATACAATGGTCCTCGAAACTCCATGCAGACATACGATCCTGGTCATGTATATCTTTGCCAACTTCGAGCTTGTATAAGTGGTCTTCACTGGGATGAAATGAGCTACTTTCGTCAACCGGACGACTACAACCCATATCGAGTCATAGCCTGAACGAGTCTTGGGCAATCCTGTGATAAAGTCCATGCCAAGCTTGTCCCACGTCCATTCGAGTATCGGCAATGGTTGTAGCAATCCTGCTGGCTTCTGATGCTCTGCCTTCACTCTCTGACATACATCACATATTGCTACATACTCAGCAATATCCTTCTTCATTCCGGTCCACCAGAAACTTTCCTTCAAATCCACATACATCTTGGTGTTTCCTGGGTGAATCGAATATGGCGAATCGTGAGCCTCTTGCGGAATCAACTTCCTGATCTCAGGGTCATTAGGCACATATACGCGATCCTCAAACCATAAAGTATCATGCTCATCCTCATGAAATCCTTTAGCCTTTCCTTTGCTCATCCTTTCCTTTATCTCGGCAATCTCCTTGTCAGTCTTCTGAGCTTCTCTAATCTTGTCCATCAAAGTGGAATGAATTTCCAATGCTGCTACATAGCCTTTCAGAACTATTTCCAAACATAGCTCGTGAAGATCTTCTGCTAACTCCTTGGGTAATCCTCCGGTCATAAGCGTATTCACATAACTCTTGCGACTCAACGCATCGGCTACTACATTTGCCTTTCCGGGATGATAGTGCAACTTCATGTCATAATCCTTAATGAGCTGCAACCATCTCCTCTGCCTAAGATTTAACTCCTTCTGTGTGAAGATATATTTTAAGCTCTTGTGATCCGTGTATACCTCACAGTGGTTCCCGATGAGAAAATATCTACATGTCTTCAACGCATGCACTACGGCTGCTAGCTCCAAATCATGTGTAGCATAGTTTTGTTCATGAGGTTTAAGCTATCGTGAGGCATATGAAACAACTCTTCCCTCCTGCATAAGCACCGCTCCAAGTCCTCGACGTGAAGCGTCGCAATACACTTGATAATCCTTCTGTTGATCTGGAAGAATCAACACTGGGGATGTAACCAAATGTTTCTTCAACTCCTGAAAACTGGCTTCACACTCCTCAGTCAATTTGAACTTGGTGTCCTTCTTCAACAACTCTGTCATGGGCTTTGCAATCCTGGAGAAATTCTCAATGAACCTCCGGTAATAACCTGTGAGTCCAAGAAAACTCCTGATCTCTCCAACTGATGTGGGTGCTACCCATTTAGTAATAGAAACAGCCTTGGTGGGGTCTACTTCTATTCCTTCTCCGGATATAACATGTCCGAGGAATCCAACTTCCTTCAACCAAAACTCACACTTGCTGAACTTGGCATATAACTGATGTTCCCTGAGCTTCTCGAGAACAAAACGCAAATGTTCCTTATGCTCCTCTTCATTCTTCGAGTAGACCATTATATCATCAATGAACACCACGACGAACTTATCCAAAAACTCCATAAACACCTTGGTCATCATGTTCATCAAATAGGCAGGCGTGTTAGTCAAAACAAATGACATAACGGTATACTCGTATAGCCCGTACCTTGTGGTCAAAGTTGTCTTAGGTATATCCTGCTCTCGAATCTTTAGCTGATGGTATCCTGATCGCAGATCGATCTTGGAAAATACCTTAGCTCCTGCAACTGGTCAAACAAATCATTGATCATCGGCAGTGGGTACTTGTTCTTGATCGTCACTTCATTCAACGCAAGATAGTCAACAACCATCCTTAACGATCCGTCCTTCTTCTCCACTAGAAGTACTGGGCTCCCCAAGGTGATGAACTTGGGCGAATGTAACCTTTATCTAGTAACTCCATAATCTGACTCTTAACTTCCTCCAAATATTTTGCGGGCATCCGATACGGTCTCTTAGATATTGGCCCTGTGCCTGGCAGAAGCTCAATCAAAAATGCAATGTCTCTATCTGGTGGCATGCTTGGCAACTCATCCGGAAACACGTCGGGGTAATCCTTCACCACTGGTACTTCCTCCTGTACAACTCCTGATAAGGAATTCACTTGACTCCTCTTCGGCACATGTCGGGATACATACTTGATCCTTCTTCCTTCTGGGGTGGTGAGCATAATTGACTTACTAGCGCAATCGATGTTTCCTCCATACATCGATAATCAATCCATACCCAAAATCACATCCAACCCTTGTGACTCCAGAATTATCAGTTCTGAGGGGAAAAATGCCTACCTATGGTCAATGGCATCTGAAAACATCCTTGGCTTGCTATATGCTCTGCTCCTAGCGAGCTTACTAACATAGGTGTCCTAAGAACTTTGGTGGGCAACTTATACTTATCCACAAATCCCCTTGATATGTATGGATGTGATGCACCAGTATCAAGAAGAACGATTGTAGTAAATGACTTAACCAAAAACTTACCTATAACTGCATCTGGCTACTCTTCAACCTCCTCCACGCTAATGTGGTTCACTTGTCCCCTATTGAAAGGGTTGGGCTTATTCCCGGAGCTTCCATTGCCATTTCCAGAACACTCCGTGGCGTAATGTCCATTCTTCCCGCACTTGAAACAAATAATGTGACTTAGATCCTTCTTGGCGGGCGTTGCTGGGTTGGAATGGTTCTGGCCATTGCTTCCTCCATTCCCATTCCCATTCTTGGGGCCACTATGGTTATGCGAACTTCCTCCATTGGAATTATGGCCTCCATGGTTGTGGTGAATGTGTCCTCCCGAGTTCGGGGTAAAACGAGGCCTCTGCTGAGCTCCTGAATTGTACTTCCCTTGTCCATACTTCCTCTTGCAGCTATCTATCTGCTATTTCCTCCCTTCAATCATGAGAGCTCTATCTACAAACTCCTAGTAGTTGTTGAATGTTGCCACCATCAACTGCATGCTCAGCTCATCATTCAGTCCTTCCAGAAACTTCTCCTGCTTAGCAGCATCTGTAGCTACATCATCAGGGGCATAACATGCTAACTTACTAAACTCATCCACATACTGACCCACTGTGCATCCTCCTTGGCACAAGTTGCGAAACTTGTGCTTCTTCATGTTCATAGCTCCTGCTGAAACATGGGCAGTGTGGAAAGCCTGCTGAAACTGGTCCCATGTAACAGTGTCAATGGAGTAAGTGGCTGTGAAATTTTCCCACCATGATGCTGCGGGTCCATCAAGCTGATGTGCGGCAAAACACACTCTCTCCGCATCTGTGCGTCCTGCAGTGGTCAGCTCCCTTCCAATCTTGTGGAGCCAATCATCTGCAACAATCGGCTTGGTGCTACTAGAGAACACCGGCGGATTCAGCCTTAGGAAACGAGCTACGTGATCAACAGGTGGTGGTGGTGGTGGGTTATTGTTGTTGTTGCCTTGATTCTAATTCTGAACTAGTAGCTACATCAAGGTGTTCTGCTGCTGGATCAACTGAGTGAGCTCCGGTGGGAAAGCAAATCCATTGTCATGTCTCGGAGGCATCTGATGGGTTTAGAAAAGGTGAGAAAAAAATAGAATGAGGTCTAGAGGGAAACACTACCCATATTGCACATGAGACAAAGACAATCATATCACTTCAATCAATTCACACAAGGGCATACAATCGGTCTAACTATCGTTACAAAAGTGCTCAGACTATTCTATATACATGGGGGGATACTACTACTGATATGGTGGTCGACTAGAATTTTTGATCGGTGGAAGACTCCATGATATCTGCTCCAGCTTCATCAACATAGTCATCATCGCTATCGTCGGGGTTTGAATCAGTGTCGTCGATGATGATGTAGTCCTTCGAACGAATGTCCTTGGAATGGTCGTCATCTCCTCCTGGAGCGGGGTCTCCCATGAATACTCTTAGCTTCCTTGTCAGATCGTCATTCTTCTCCACTAGTATCATAATTTCCTCCTCATATCCATCGCGTGTAGACTTGAGTTCCTCTTCTAGCTCCGTAATCCTGGTTATTGCCTTCTTCAGATCTATCATGCCGGCCCACATATGGTTCTCCAGGCGACGAATGTGCTGATTTAACTCCTGGATAAATGCTGCAATGGACCTGTCCCTCCTGGTGCTGAGCATCTCCCATTGCTCATCTCGGCGGCCACATATCTGGTAGATAGTATCCTTAAGATTCTTGTGATAAACTTCTCCAATGCATCCCATGGCGATGTGGGCTGCCAAGCTCTTTCCTAGACTTCAGGTTGGTGCATCAAAGGAAAACTCTATGGGCTCAATGACTGGCATGAACGTCCTTCCTGGAACTTGAACTCGAATCATCCAACGCTCTTCTTATAGTAAAGTGGCGATGTAGGTCCCGGTGAAGCTTGGTATTCCGATGTTCAGGTACCTAGTAACTTCCTTCAAGTGTCGTCCAAAAGGGGTGTCTTCATCCAGTTGTGCGAACTTGTTCCTTGAGTCCGCCATCCTATAGAGTGGAAAAGGGAGAGGAGTCAGAAATGAGTAGAGAAGAGTGACCTACGGTTTTAGCTTAGTGGTCGTGCCCTACAGTCAGCGTGTGCTCCGATATACCATCTTGTAGCGACCAGACCTCAAACAGTCTAGTCTCTGTGCATCAGTGTCATCCCTGGATCGGTAATGCTAACACGCACAGTACTTGAGGATTTATAACAGAGTTTCAATCACACACTTATTACATCGAATGTCTCCAAAAGAGAACTTATTACAATAATATGGCTTAAGGCCATCTAATAAGATAACAGCAGAAGGCTTGGAAGATAAAGTGAGTCCATCAACTCCAACGGCATAGCTGAGTGAATGACAACGACCTATGGAACTTTACTGGTCATCTGAAAAGTTTGCAACATGACATGTTGCAGCCCGAAACGGGTCAGCACATGGAATATGCTGGCAATGTAACACAAGTGTAATGAACAGAATAAATGCTATCACTACATGCATGTATGGCTGGTGGAAAGCTCTATGGTTAAAGTTTTTCATAAAGTCAATTTTTTCCTACAACAAAGGAATAAATTTTATTTAACTATCATGGTGGGTGTTAAACATTGAGAAGGTTCCTCCAACTCAATCCCAATTAAGCATCATCAATTACCCAACAAAATTAATTTAGAGTGATGAGATCAACATCATAATCCAAGAACCAGATACTCAAGATGTCCATAACCGGGGACACGACTAACCATGATTAGTTTGTACACTCTGCAGAGGTTTGCGCACTTTTCCCCACAAGACTCGATCTCCTCCGTTGAATTTCTCACACTTCATGATGTTTGAGAAACGGATGACCGAGACACGGTCTTTCAGAGACAATAACTCTTTACTCTGGGTGGACAGTTACACCTACTTTCCCCTACATCTGCTAGCCCACCATTGAAAGAGATCATGCAACCTACTCAACTATGCTAGAGCCCATAATATCTTGTGGCTGCACACGTAAGTTTCTAGCATGAAATATCTTATGATCCCTTTGAGCCTGGGTGGCAAACTATAGGATGATCACACGGGTACTCTGGGATATCCTAGGACAACACTGGATTCTCCAGGTGCCCTGACAACCACTGGGTACTCCAGGGTGCCTCAACCAATCCACCCAGATGTGTATTTAAGTAGCCACCTTAAGTTAACCATTAATTAACAATACCCACATCTATCATGGATACACTCACCCAATCCACGTCTACGAGCATAGCATAGCAATCCTGAGCATAACGTAGAAGTAACTCCCAAAAGTTTGATAATAAAAAGGCAATAGGTTCTACCTCATCATCTACTTCCCAAACCCACATGTTAATCATATCCTAACCATGCAATGTTTGAGGATTGGAACTAATGCATAAAAACTGGGTAATAAAGGGATATGATCAAAGTGTTACTTGCCTTGCTGACAATCTGAAAACCTAGAGACTCGTAGTAGCATGCTTCGCACTCCAGGAATTCTATCACAAACAAACAAAGGCATACATAAGCACTCAAACTAGAAGCACGAGTAAAACTCAAATAAGAAGATCTAACCAGAAAGTTCAACTGAAGAACTCCGGTTTGCAAAAAGAATCAAATCAAACGGAGCAACAAAACTCAAACTACGAAAGAAACAAGAATCGTTTACTAATCTGGACTAAAGCCAAATTTTACAGTACCAAAATCATGTTCAAGTTGGTTAAACAAAAATAGGGCTTCGAGACGAAGATCTAGGCGCTTGTTTCATCTAATTTGGATAAATGAGCGAGAAGTTATACTAGATCGAAGATCAGGGCAGAAATCGCGATCGAAAATAATCGCGGATAAACCCTGGAAAATAAAACGAGACGAACAGGCTAATGAATGAACATTCGTTGTCTTGACTAACCGACGAACAACGTTCGTTAAAACAAATGTAAAAAAACCGAAAAAAACTGAACTGATCTAATTAAAAAAACTAGATCTAGGGCGAGGTCCGGCGGGGCGGGGCGGGGTCAGCGGCGGCTTCGGTGGGGCTCGACTGCGGCGGCGGGGCAGCGAGGGGCGACGGCGGCGGTGTTGGGCGACGGCGGTGAGGCGGCGGTGAAGCTGCGCTTGGCGGCATCCGCGGCAGCGGGATGCGGTGGCGGGGCGATGGTGAGGGGCGGCGGCAGCGGGTACTTATAAGGGGTCGGGGGGTGTCCGGCTTGGGGAGGGGGCAACCCCGGGCGGTGGCGGTGGCTTCAGCCCAGACTTTGGCGGAGTCCGGCTCGGGCACGCCTAGCATAGGTGGCTGCGCAGGTGGGCCGGCTCGGCCTTCGGCCGAGTTCGGTCCGCAGATTTTTTTTTTAAATAATTCTGCCGAACAGAAAAAAATCCTAAAAATATAAAAAATTCTAAAAATGCCAAAACAAATTTTCACCCTCTAAATGAAATATTTAGAACAAAGTGAACATTTTTCTGGCCTAAGCATGCAATTTTGAAAACATGCATATTTTTCGAATTCAAATAAAATAGCAATAAAACTCCAAATAAAATACTTATTTTATTTTAACATTTTTCCTCCAATATTTCTTTTATTTTGGGGAAGTCATTTTATCCCCTCTCTTTTATTTTGACATTGGAAATATTTGAAGAGAAAATGATTAAAACCAAAATGATCCTCTTTTCAATATTTGAGAAAATTCAAATATGAAAATAAACGAAATCCCTAACTCTCTCCGTGGGTCCTTGAGTTGCTTAGATTTCTAGGATCAACCAAAATGTAATAAAATATGATATGCAAATATGACCTATGTATAACATTCCAAATTGGAAATTTGGGATGTTACACCATTCCTACCTATTATGGCATTTCCATAGCCATTCCGAGATATATTGCCATGCAACTTCCTCTTGGAAATATGCCCTAGAGGCAATAATAAAATGGTTATTGTTGTATTTCCCTGTTCATGATAATTATCTATTGTTCATGCTATAATTGTATTAACTGGAAACCATAATACATGTGTGAATACATAGACCACAACATGTCCCTAGTGAACCTCTAGTTGACTAGCTCATTGATCAATAGATGGTTATGGTTTCCTGACCATGGACATTGGATGTCATTGATAACGGGATCACATCATTAGGAGAATGATGTGATGGACAAGACCCAATCCTAAGCATAGCACAAGATCGTGTAGTTCATTTGCTAAGAGCTTTTCTAATGTCAAGTATCATTTCCTTAGACCATGAGATTGTGCAACTCCCGGATACTGTAGGAATGCTTTGGGTGTACCAAACGTCACAACGTAACTAGGTGGCTATAAAGGTGCACTACAGGTATCTCCGAAAGTGTCTGTTGGGTTGGCACGAATCGAGACTGGGATTTGTCACTCCCTATGATGGAGAGGTATCTCTGGGCCCACACGGTAATGCATCATCATAATGAGCTCAATATGACTAAGTAGTTAGTCACGGGATCATGCATTATGGAACAAGTAAAGTTACTTGCCGGTAACGAGATTGAACGAGGTACTGGGATACCGACAATCGAATCTCGGGCAAGTAATATACCGATAGACAAAGGGAATTGTATACGGGATTGACTGAATCCTCGACATCGTGGTTCATCCTATGAGATCATCGTGCAACATGTGGGAGCCAATATGGGTATCCAGATCCCGCTATTGGTTATTGGCCGGAGAGGTGTCTCGGTCATGTCTGCATGGTTCCCGAACCCGTAGGCTCTACACACTTAAGGTTCGGTGACGCTAGAGTTGTTATGGGAAATAGTATGTGGTTACCGAAGGTAGTTAGGAGTCCCGGATGTGATCCCGGACGTCACGAGGAGTTCCGGAATGGTCCGGCGGTGAATATCGATATATTGGACGAAGGGTTTTGGAGTCCGGAAGTGTTTCGGGGGTACCAGGCTATGGCCAGCATGACCGAAAGGTGTTTCGGGAGCCCCGGCAAGTGTTGGAGGGCCTCATGGGCCAAAGGGGAAGGGGCAAACCAGCCCACTAAGGGGTGGTGCGCCCCCCACACCCTTTCCCACGTTATTTGGGGAGGTGGGGCACCTCCACCTGGCTTGGGAGGCAATCCTCCACCTGCTTGGCTTGGGGGGCAAGTCTTCCTAGGATTTTCCCTAGGGAGATCCAATCTGCTTGGCCGCCGCCCCCTAGGGGAAACCCTAGGGCGCCTCCCTCTCTCCCCTTGCCCCTATATATAGTGGAGGGGTGGGAGGGCAGTCGCACCTCTTCCCTGGCGCAGCCCTCTACCTCCTCCAACACCTCCTCCTCCTCCGTAGTGCTTGGCGAAGCCCTGCTGGAGAACCACGAGCTCCACCACCACCACGCCATCGTGTTATCGGAGTTATCCCTCAACTTCTCCTCTCCCTTTGCTGGATCAAGAAGGAGGAGACGTCCCCGGGCTGTACGTGTGTTGAACGCAGAGGTGCCGTCCGTTCGGCGCTAGATCGGATCTTCCGCGATTTGAATCGCCGTGAGTACAACTCCATCAACCGCATTCTTGTAACGCTTCCGCTTAGTGATCTTCAAGGGTATGAAGATGCTCACCCTCTCCCTCTCTTGTTGCTAGAATCTCCATAGATTGATCTTGGTGATGCGTAGAAAATTTTGAATTTCTTCTACGTTCCACAACAGTGGCATCATGAGCTAGGTCTATTGCGTAGATTTTATGCACGAGTAGAACACAAGTAGTTGTGGGCGTTGGTTTGTTCAATATGCTTACCATTACTAGTCCTATCTTGTTTCGACGATATTGTGGGATGAAGCGGCCCGGACCGACCTTACACATACGCTTACGTGAGACAGGTTCCACCGACTGACATGCACTTGTTGCATAAGGTGGCTAGCGGGTGCCAGTCTCTCCCACTTTAGTCGGATCGGATTCGATGAAAAGGGTCCTTATGAAGGGTAAATAGCAATTGGCATATCACCGTTGTGGCTTTGCGTAGGTAAGAAACGTTCTTGCTAGAAACCCGTAGCAGCCACATAAAACATGCAACAACAATTAGAGGACGTCTAACTTGTTTTTGCAGGGTATGCTATATGATGTGATATAGCCCAAAAGAATGTGATGAATGATATATGTCATGTATGAGATTGATCATGTTCATGTAATAGGAATCACGACTTGCATGCCGATGAGTATGACAACCGGCAGGAGCCATAGGAGTTGTCTTAATTTATTGTATGACATGCGTGTCATTGAAAACGCCATGTAATTACTCTACTTTATTGCTAATCGTTAGCCATAGTAGTAGAAGTAATAGTTGGCGAGACAACTTCATGAAGACACGATGATGGAGATCATGATGATGGAGATCATGGTGTCATGCCGGTGACGAAGGTGATCATGTCACGCCTCAAAGATGGAGATCAAAGGAGCAAGATGATATTGGCCATATCATGTCACTTTATGATTTGCATGTGATGTTTTTCATGTTTACATCTTATTTGCTTAGAACGATGGTAGCATAAATAAGATGATCCCTCACAAAATTTCAAGAAAGTGTTCCCCCTAACTGTGCACCGTTGCGAAGGTTCGTTGTTTCGAAGCACCACGTGATGATCGGGTGTGATAGATTCTAACGTTCGTATACAACGGGTGTAAGCCAGATTTACACATGCAAAACACTTAGGTTGACTTGACGAGCCTAGCATGTACAGACATGGCCTCGGAACACAAGAGACCGAAAGGTCGAACATGAGTCGTATAGTGGATACAATCAACATGAAGATGTTCACCGATGATGACTAGTCCGTCTCACGTGATGATCGGACACGGCCTAGTTGACTCGGATCATGTATCACTTAGATGACTAGAGGGATGTCTATCTAAGTGGGAGTTCATTAAATAACCAGATGAACTTAATTATCATGAACATAGTCAAAAGGTCTTTGCAAATTATGTCATAGCTTACGCTTTAGTTCTACTATTTAAGATATGTTCCTAGAGAAAATTTTAGTTGAAAGTTGACAGTAGCAATTATGCGGACTGGGTCCGTATACTAAGGATTGTCCTCATTGCTGCACAGAAGGCTTATGTCCTTAATGCACCGCTCGGTGTGCTGAACCTCGAGCATCATTTGTGGATGTTGCGAACTGTTGGAAATATGCCCTATAGGCAATAATAAATTAGTTATTATTATATTTCCTTGTTCATGATAATCGTTTATTATCCATGCTATAAATGTATTGATAGGAAACTCAGATACATGTGTGGATACATAGACAACACCATGTCCCTAGTAAGCCTCTAGTTGACTAGCTCGTTGATCAATAGATGGTTACAGTTTCCTGACCATGGACATTGGATGTCATTGATAACGGGATCATATCATTAGGGGAATGATGTGATGGACAAGACCCAATCCTAAGCCTAGCACAAAGATCGTGTAGTTCGTATGCTAAAGCTTTTCTAATGTCAAGTATCTTTTCCTTAGACCATGAGATTGTGCAACTCCCGGATACCGTAGGAATGCTTTGGGTGTACCAAACGTCACAACGTAACTGGGTGACTATAAAGGTGCACTACAGGTATCTCCGAAAGTGTCTATTGGGTTGGCACAAATCGAGACTGGGATTTGTCACTCCGTGTAAACAGAGAGGTATCTCTGGGCCCACTCGGTAGGACATCATCATAATGTGCACAATGTGACCAAGGGGTTGATCACGGGATGATGTGTTACGTAACGAGTAAAGAGACTTGCCGGTAACGAGATTGAACTAGGTATCCGCATACCGACGATCGAATCTCGGGCAAGTACAATACCGCTAGACAAAGGGAATTTTATACGGGATTGATTTAGTCCTTAACATCGTGGTTCATCCGGTGAGATCATCGTGGAACATGTGGGAGCCAACATGGGTATCCAGATCCCGCTGTTGGTTATTGACCGGAGAACGTCTCAGTCATGTCTACATGTCTCCCGAACCCGTAGGGTCTACACACTTAAGGTTCGATGACGCTAGGGTTATAAAGGAAGTTTGTATGTGGTTACCGAATGTTGTTTGGAGTCCCGGATGAGATCCCGGATGTCACGAGGAGTTCCGGAATGGTCCGGAGGTAAAGATTTATATATGGGAAGTCCTGTTTTGGTCACGGGAAAAGTTTCGGGTTTTATCGGTAACGTACCGGGACCACCGGGAGGGTCCCGGGGGTCCACCAAGTGGGGCCACCATCCCCGGAGGGCTGCATGGGCCAAGTGTGGGAGGGGACCAGCCCCTGGTGGGCTGGTGCGCCCCTCCACAAGGCCCAAGGCGTAGGGAAGAGTGGGAGGGGGCAAACCCTAGGGCAGATGGGCCCTAAGGCCCACCCCAGGTGCGCCTCCCCTCTCTCCCCTTCTGGCCGCCACCCAGATGGGATCTGGGGCTGCCGCCACCCCTGGGGAGGGAACCCTAGAGAGGGCGCAGCCCCCTCCCCTCCCCCTATAAATAGTTGATGTCTAGGGGCTGCCCAACACAAGAGTTTCACCTCTCCCTGGTGCAGCCCTACCTCTCTCCCTCCTCCTCTCCCGCAGTGCTTGGTGAAGCCCTGCTGGATCACCATGCTCCTCCACCACCACCACGCCGTTGTGCTGCTGCTGGATGGAGTCTTCCTCAACCTCTCCCTCTCTCCTTGCTGGATCAAGGCATGGGAGACGTCACCGGGCTGTACGTGTGTTGAACGCGGAGGTGCCGTCCATTCGGCACTAGGATCTCCGGTGATTTGGATCACGATGAGTATGACTCCTTCAACCCCGTTCTCTTGAACGCTTCCGCTTAGCGATCTACAAGGGTATGTAGATGCACTCTCCTTCCCCTCGTTGCTGGTTTCTCCATAGATAGATCTTGCTGACACGTAGGAAAAATTTGAATTTCTGCTACGTTCCCCAACAGTGGCATCATGAGCTAGGTCTATTGCGTAGATTCTTTGCATTAGTAGAACAAAAAGTAGTTGTGGGCGTTGATTTTATTCAATATGCTTACCGTTACTAGTCCAATCTTGTTTCGACGGTATTGTGGGATGAAGCGGCCCAGACCGACCTTACACGTACTCTTACGTGAGACAGGTTCCACCGACTGACATGCACTTGGTGCATAAGGTGGCTAGCGGGTGCCAGTCTCTCCCACTTTAGTCGGAATGGATTCGATGAAAAGGGTCCTTATGAAGGGTAAATAGCAATTGGCATATCACGTTGTGGTTTTGCGTAGGTAAGAAACGTTCTTGCTAGAAACCCATAGCAGCCACGTAAAACATGCAAACAACAATTAGAGGACGTCTAACTTGTTTTTGCAGGGTATGCTATGTGATATGATAGGGCCAAGAAGAATGTGATGAATGATATGTGATGTATGAGATTGATCATGTTCTTGTAATAGGAATCACGACTTGCATGTCGATGAGTATGACAACTGGCAGGAGCCATAGGAGTTGTCTTAATTTATTGTATGACCTGTGTGTCATTAAACAACGCCATGTAATTACTTTACTTTATTGCTAACCGGTAGCCATAGTAGTAGAAGTAATAGTTGGCGAGACAACTTCATGCAGACACGATGATGGAGATCATGGTGTCATGCTGGTGACGATGATGATCATGGAGCCCCGAAGATGGAGATCAAAAGGAGCAAAATGATATTGGCCATATCATGTCACTATTTGATTGCATGTGATGTTTATCATGTTTATGCATCTTATTTGCTTAGAACAACGGTAGTAAATAAGATGATCCCTCATTAAAATTTCAAGAAAGTGTTCCCCCTAACTGTGCACCATTGCGAAAGTTCGTCGGTTCGAAGCACCACGTGATGATCGGGTGTGTTAGATTCTTACGTTCACAAACAACGGGTGTAAGCCAGATTTACACACGCGAAACACTTAGGTTAACTTGACGAGCCTAGCATGTACAGACATGGCCACGGAACACAAGAGACCGAAAGGTCGAGCATGAGTCGTATAGTAGATACTATCAACATGAAGATGTTCACCGATGATGACTAGTCCGTCTCACGTGATGATCGGACACGGCCTAGTTGACTCGGATCATGTAATCACTTAGATGACTAGAGGGATGTCTATCTGAGTGGGAGTTCATAAGATGAACTTAATTATCCTGAACATAGTCAAAAGATCATTGCAAATTATGTCGTAAGCTCGTGCTTTAGTTCCACTATTTAGATATGTTCCTAGAGAAAATATAGTTGAAAGTTGACAATAGCGATTATGCGGACAGTAGAAAGCTTATGTCCTTAATGCACCGCTCAGTGTGCTGAACCCCAAACGTCGTATGTGGATGTTGCGAACATCGGACATACACGTTTTGATAACTACGTGATAGTTCAGTTAAACGGCTTAGAGTTGAGGCACCAAAGACGTTTTCCAAAATGTCGCGGAACATATGAGATGTTTCGAGGGCTGAAATTGGGATTTCAGGCTCGTGCCCACGTCAAGAGGTATAAGACCTCCGACGATTTTCTTAGCCTGCAAACTAAGGGAGAAAAAGCTCAATCGTTGAGCTTGTGCTCAGATTGTCTGAGTGCAACAATCACTTGAATCGAGTGGGAGTTGATCTTCCAGATGAGATAGTGATGTTTCTCCAAAGTCATTGCCACCAAGCTGCTAGAGCTTCGTGATGAACTATAACATATCAGGGATAGATATGATGATCCTTGAGGTATTCGCGATGTTTGATGCCACGAAAGTAGAAATCAAGAAGGAGCATCAATTGTTGATGGTTGGTGAAACCACTAGTTTCAAGAAGGGCAAGGGCAAGAAGGGATACTTCATGAAACGGCAAATCAGCTGCTGCTCTAGTGAAGAAACCCAAGGTTGAACCCAAACCCAAGACTAAGTGCTTCTGTAATAAGGGGAACAGCCACTGGAGCAGAATTACCCTAGATACTTGGTAGATGAGAAGGCTGGCAAGGTCGATAGAAGTATATTGGATATACATTATGTTAATGTGTACTTTACTAGTACTCCTAGTAGCACTAGGGTATTAGATACCAGTTCAGTTGCTAAGTGTTAGTAACTCGAAATAAAAGAGCTACGGAATAAACGGAGACTAGCTAAAGGTGAGCTGACGATATGTGTTAGAAGTGTTTCCAAGTTTGATGTGATCAAACATCGCACGCTCCCTCTACCATCAAGATTAGTATTAAACCTGAATAATTTTCATTTGGTGCTTGCGTTGAGCATAGACATGATTGGATAATGTCTATCGCAATACGATTATTCATTTAAGGAGAATAATGGTTACTCTATTTATTTGAATAATACCTTCAATGGTCTTGCACCTAAAGGAATGGTTTATTGAATCTCGATCGTAGTGATACACATTTTCATGCCAAAAGATATAAGATAGTAATGATAGTACCACCTACTTGTGGCACTGCCATGTAAGTCATATTGGTATAAAACACATGAAGAAGCTCCATGTTGATGGATCTTTGGACTCACTCGTTTTTTGAAAAGTTTCAGACATGCGAACCATGTCTATTGGTGTATATGCATGAAGAAACTCCATGCAAATGGACCATTTTGGACTCACTTGATTTTGAATCACTTGAGACATGCAAATCATACCACATGGACAAGATGACTGAAAGCCTTGTTTTCAGCAAAATGGAACAAGAAAGCAACTTGTTGGAAGTAACACATTTTGATGTGTGCAGTCCAATGAGTGCTGAGGCATGCAGTGAATATTGTTATGTTCTTACTTCACAGATGATTCGAGCAGATGTTGAGTATATTTACTTGATGAAACACAAGTCTGAATTACTGAATGGTTCAAGTGATTTCAGAGTGAAGTTGAAGATCATCGTGACAAGAGGATAAAATGTCTATGATATGATCATAGAGATGAGTATCCGAGTTACGAGCTTTGGCACGCAATTAAGACATTGTGGAAATTGTTTCACAATTAATACCGCCTCGAACACCATAGTGTGATGGTGTGTTCGAACATCATAGTTGCACCCTATTGGATATGGTGCCTACCATGATGTCTCTTATCGAATTACCACTATCGTTCATGGGTTAGGCATTAGAGACAACCGCACTCACTTTAAATAGGGCACCACGTAATTCCATTGAGACGACACCGTTTGAACTATGGTTTGGAGAAATCTAAGTTGTCGTTTCTTAAAAGTTTGGGGCTGCGACGCTTATGTGAAAAAGTTTCAGGTTGATAAGCTCGAACCCAAATGCATCTTCATAGGACACCCAAAACAGTTGGGTATACCTCCTAATTCAGATCCGAAAGCAATAGGGATTGTTTCTTTAATCGGGTCCTTTCTCGAGGAAAAGTTTGTCTTGAAAGAATTGAGTGGGAGGATGGTGGAGACTTGATGAGGTTATTGAACCGTCACTTCAACTAGTGTGTAGAAGGGCACAGGAAGTTGTTCCTGTGGCGCCTGCACCAATTGAAGTAGAAACTTATGATAGTGATCATGAAGTTTCGGATCAAGTCACTACCGAACCTCGTAGGACGACAAGGACGCGTACTGCTTCGGAGTGGTACGGTGATCCTGTCTTGAAGGTCATGTTGCTAGACAACAATGAACCTACGAGCTATGGAGAAGCGATGGTGGGACCATATTCCGACAAATGGTTAGAAGCCATGAAATCCGAGATAGGATCCATGTATCATAACAAAGCATGGACTTTGGTGGACTTGCCCGATGATCGGCAAGCCATTGAGATAAATGGATCTTTAAGAAGAAGACGGGCGTGGACGGTAATGTCACCGTCTATGAAACTTGACTTGTGGCGAAGAGTTTTTTCACAAGTTCAAGGAGTTGACTACGATGAGATTTTCTCATCCGTAGCGATGCTTAAGTCCGTCGGAATCATGTTAGCATTAGCTGCATTTATGAAATATGGCAGATGGATGTCAAAACGAGTTTCCTTACCAATTTTCGTAAGAAAAGGTTGTATGTGATACAATCATAAAGGTTTTGTCGATCCTAAGGATGCTAAAACGTATGCTGGCTCCAGCGATCCTTCTAAGGACTGGAGTAAGCATCTCGGAGTTGGAATGTGCGCTTTGATGAGATGATCAAAGATTTTGGGTTTATACAAAGTTCATGAGAAACTTGTATTTCCAAAGAAGTGAGTGGGAGCACTATAGAATTTCTGATGAGTATATGTTGTTGACATATTGTTGATTAGAAATGATGTAGAATTTCTGGAAAGCATATAGGGTATTTGAAAGGTGTTTTTCAATGGAAAACCTGGATTAAGCTACTAGAACATTGAGCATCAAGATCTATGAGGATAGATCAAAAGCGCTAAATGGTACTTTCAAATGAGCACATACCTTGACATGATCTTGAAGGTGTTCAAGATGGATCAGTCAAAGAAGGAGTTCTTGCCTGAGTTGTAAGGTATGAAGTTAAGAGTTAAAGCTCGACCAACGCAGAAGAGAGAGAAAGGACGAATGTCGTCCCCTCTGCTTCAGACGTAGGCTCTATAGTATGCTATGCTGTGTACCGCACCGGAAGTGTGCCTTACCATGAGTCAGTCAAGGGGTACAAGAATGATCCAGGAATGGATCATTGGATAGCGATCAAATATGTCCTTGGAGTAAATAAGGACATGTTTCTCGATTATGGAGGTGATAAAGAGTTCAGCGTAAAGGGTTACGTCGATGCAAGCTTTAACACCTATCCGAGTGACTCTGAGTAGCAAACCGGATACGTACAGTGGAGCAACCATTTGGAATAGCTCCAAGTGGAGCGTGGAAGCAGCATTTACAATATGACCTAGAGATTTGCGAAGTACATACGGATCTGAATGTTGCAGACCCGTTGACTAAAACTTCTCTCACAAGAAAAACATGATCAAACCCCAGAACTCATTGAGTCTTAATCACATGATGATGTGAACTAGTTTAATGACACTAGTAAACTCTTTGGATGTTGGTCACATGGCGATGTGACGTGTGAGTGTTAATCACATGGCGATGTGAACTAGATTATGGACTCTAGTGCAAGTGGGAGACTGTTGGAAATATGCCCTAGAGGCAATAATAAATTAGTTATTATTATATTTCCTTGTTCATGATAATCGTTTATTATCCATGCTATAAATGTATTGATAGGAAACTCAAATACATGTGTGGATACATAGACAACACCATGTCCCTAGTAAGCCTCTAGTTGACTAGCTCGTTGATCAATAGATGGTTACGGTTTCCTGACCATGGACATTGGATGTTATTGATAACAGGATCACATCATTAGGAGAATGATGTGATGGACAAGACCCAATCCTAAGCCTAGCACAAAGATCGTGTAGTTCATATGCTAAAGCTTTTCTAATGTCAAGTATCTTTTCCTTAGACCATGAGATTGTGCAACTCCCGGATACCGTAGGAATGCTTTGGGTGTACCAAACGTCACAACGTAACTGGGTGACTATAAAGGTGCACTACAAGTATCTCCGAAAGTGTCTGTTGGGTTGGCACAAATCGAGACTGGGATTTGTCACTCCGTGTAAACGGAGAGGTATCTCTGGGCCCACTCGGTAGGACATCATCATAATGTGCACAATGTGACTAAGGGGTTGATCACGGGATGATGTGTTACGGAATGAGTAAAGAGACTTGCCGGTAACGAGATTGAACAAGGTATCGGCATACCGACGATCGAATCTCGGGCAAGTACAATACCGCTAGACAAAGGGAATTGTATACGGGATTGATTGAGTCCTTAACATCGTGGTTCATCCGATGAGATCATCGTGGAACATGTGGGAGCCAACATGGGTATCCAGATCCCGCTGTTGGTTATTGACCGGAGAACGTCTCGGTCATGTCTACATGTCTCCCGAACCCGTAGGGTCTACACACTTAAGGTTCGATGATGCTAGGGTTATAAAGGAAGTTTGTATGTGGTTACCGAATGTTGTTCGGAGTCCCGGATGAGATCCCGGACGTCACGAGGAGTTCCGGAATGGGCCGGAGGTAAAGATTTATATATGGGAAGTCCTGTTTTGGTCACCGGAAAAATTTCGGGTTTTATCGGTAACGTACCGGGACCACCGGGAGGGTCCCGGGGGTCCACCAAGTGGGGCCACCATCCCCGGAGGGCTTCATGGGCCAAGTGTGGGAGGGGACCAGCCCCTGGTGGGCTGGTGCGCCCCTCCACAAGGCCCAAGGCGCAGGGAAGAGTGGGAGGGGGGCAAACCCTAGGGCAGATGGGCCCTAAGGCCCACCCCAGGTGCGCCTCCCCTCTCTCCCCTTCTGGCCGCCACCCAGATGGGATCTGGGGCTGCTGCCACCCCTGGGGAGGGAACCCTAGAGGGGGCTTAGCCCCCTCCCCTCCCCCTATAAATAGTTGAGGTCTAGGGGCTGCCCAACACAAGAGTTTCACCTCTCCCTGGCGCAGCCCTACCTCTCTCCCTCCTCCTCTCCCACAGTGCTTGGAGAAGCCCTGTTGGATCACCACGCTCCTCCACCACCACCACGCCATTGTGCTGCTGCTGGATGGAGTCTTCCTCAACCTCTCCCTCTCTCCTTGCTGGATCAAGGCATGGGAGACGTCACCGGGCTGTACGTGTGTTGAACGCAGAGGTGCCGTCCGTTCGGCACTAGGATCTCCGGTGATTTGGATCACGACGAGTACGACTCCTTCAACCCCGTTCTCTTGAACGCTTCCGCTTAGCGATCTACAAGGGTATGTAGATGCACTCTCCTTCCCCTCGTTGGTTTCTCCATAGATAGATCTTGGTGACACGTAGGAAAATTTTGAATTTCTGCTACGTTCCCCAACACAAACATCTGACATACACGTTTTGATGACTACGTGATAGTTCAGTGCGTAATGTTAAACGGTTTAGAATTGAGGCACCGAAGACATTTTGAAACGTCGCAGAACATATGAGATGTTCCGAGAACTGAAATTGGGATTTCAGGCTTGTGCCCACGTCAAGAGGTATGAGACCTCCGACAAATTTCTTAACCTGCAAACTAAGGGAGAAAAGCTCAATCATTGAGCTTGTGCTCAGATTGTCTGAGTACTACAATCACTTGAATCGAGTGGGAGTTAATCTTCCAGATGAGATAGTGATGGTTCTCCATAGTCACTGCCACTAAGCTATTAGAGCTTCGTGATGAACTATAACATATCAGGGATAGACATGATGATCCTTGAGCAATTCGCGATGTTTGACACCGCGAAAGTAGAAATCGAGTAGGAGCATCAATTGTTGATGGTTAGTAAAACCACTAGTTTCAAGAAGGGCAAGGGAAAGAAAGGATGCTTCATGAAACGGCAATTCAGTTGCTGCTCTAGTGAAGAAACCCAAGGTTGAACCCAAACCCGAGACTAAGTGCTTCTGTAATGAGGGAACAGTCACTGAAGCAGAACTACCCTAGATATTTGGTAGATAAGAAGGCTGGCAAGGTTGACAGAAGTATATTGGATATACATTGTATTAAGTGTGTACTTTACTAGTACTCCTAGTAGCACCAGGGTATTAAGATACCGCTTCGGTTGCTAAGTGTTAGTAACTCAAAATAAAAGAGCTACAGAATAAACGGAGACTAGCTAAAGGTGAGATGACGATGTGTGTTGGAAGTGTTCCCAAGGTTGATGTGATCAAGCATCGCATGCTCCCTCTACCATCGAGATTGGTGTTAAACCTAAATAATTGTTATTTGGTGTTTGCGTTGAGCATAGACATGATTGGATTATGTTTATCGCAATACGGTTATTCATTTAAGGAGAATAATGGTTACTCTGTTTATTTGAATAATACCTTCAATGGTCTTGCACCTAAAATGAATGGTTTATTGAATCTTGATCGTAGTGATACACATGTTCATGCCAAAAGATATAAGATAGTAATGATAGTACCACATACTTGTGGCACTGCTGTTTGAGTCATATTGGTATAAAACGCATGAAGAAGCTCCATGTTGATGGATCTTTGGACTCACTCGTTTTTGAAAAGATTGAGACATGCGAACCATGTCTATTGGTACATATGCATGAAGAAACTCCATACAGATGGATCGTTTGAACTCACTTGATTTTAAATCACTTGAGACATGCAAGTCCTACCACATGGGCAAGATGACTGAAAGGCCTCGTTTTCATAAAGATGGAACAAGAAAGCGACTTGTTGGAAGTAATACATTTTGATGTGTGCAGTCCAATGAGTGCTGAGGCACGCAGTGGATATCGTTATGTTCTTACTTCACAGATGATTTGAGTTTATGCTGAGTATATTTACTTTATGAAATACAAGTCTAAATTATTGAAAGGTTCAAGTAATTTCAGAGTGAAGTTGAAGATCGTCGTGACAAGAGGATAAAATGTCTATGATATGATCATAGAGATGAATATCCGAGTTACGAGTTTGGCACACAATTAAAGACATGTTGGAAATTGTTTCACAACTAATACCGCCAGGAACACCATAGTGTGATGGTGTGTCCAAACATCATAACTGCACCCTATGGGATATGGTGCATACCATGATGTCTCTTATCGAAATCACCACTATCGTTTATGGGTTAGACATTAGAGACAACCGCATTCACTTCAAATAGGGTACCATGTAATTCCGTTGAGATGACAGCGTATGAACTATGGTTTAGAGAAACCAAGCTGTCATTTCTTAAAAGTTTGGGGCTGCGACGCTTATGTGGAATTTTTTTAGCCTGATAAGCTCAAACCCAAAGCGGATAAATGCATCTTCATAGGACACCCAAAACACTTGGGTATACCTCCTATTTCGGATCCGGAAGCAAAAGTGATTGTTTCTAGAAACGGGTCCTTTCTGGAGGAAGAGTTTCTCTTGAAAGAATTGAGTGGGAGGATGGTGGAGACTTGATGAGGTTATTGAACCGTCACTTCAACTAGTGTGTAGCAGGGCACAGGAAGTTGTTCCTGTGGTGCCTACACCAATTGAAGTGGAAGCTGATGATATTGATCATGAAACTTCGGATCAAGTCACTATCAAAACTCGTAGGTTGACAAGGATACATATTACGTCAGAGTGGTACGTAATCCTGTCTTGGAGGTCATGTTGCTAGACAACAATGAACCTACGAGCTATGGAGAAGCGATGGTGGGCCCGGATTCCGATGAATGGCTCGAGGCCATAAAATCCGAGAGAGGATCCATGTATGAAAACAAAGTATGGACTTTGGAAGAACCACTTGATGGTCGTAAGGCTGTTGGGTGCAGATGGATTTTAAAAGGAAGACGGACAATGATGGTAAGTATCACCATTAAGAAAGCTCGATTTGTCGCTAAGATGTTTTCCGACAAGTTCAAGGAGTTGACTACGATGAGATTTTCTCACTCGTAGCGATGCTAAGAGTCCGTTGGAATAATATTAGCAGTTACTGCATTATTTATGAAATCTTGCAGATAGGAGGTCAATACATTGTTTCCTCAATGATTTTCTTGAGGAAAGGTTGTATGTGATACAACCAGAAGGTTTTGTCAATCCTAAAAGATGCTAACAAGTATGCAAAGCTCCAGCAATCCTTCTAAGGACTGGAGTAAGCATCTCAGAGTTGGAATATACGCTTTGATGAGATGATCAAAGATTTTGGGTTTATACAAAGTTTATGAGAAACTTGTATTTCCAAAGAAGTGAGTGGGAGCACTATAGAATTTCTGATGAGTATATGTTATTGACATATTGTTGATCAGAAATGATGTAGAATTTCTGGAAAGGATATAGGGTTATTTGAAAAGTGTTTTCCAATGGAAAACCTAGATTAAGCTGCTTGAACATTAAGCATCAAGATCTATAAGGATAGATCAAGATCGCTTGATAGTACTTTCAAACGAACACATATCGTGACAAGATTTTGAAGGAGTTCAAAATAGATCGGCAAAGAAGGAGTTCTTGGCTGTGTTATAAGGTGTGAGTATTGAGTAAGACTCAAGACCTGACCACGGCAGAATAGAGAGAAAGGACGAGGGTCATACCCTATGCTTTAGACGTAGGCTCTACAGTATGCTATGCTGTGTACCGCACCTGAAGTGTGCCTTGCCATGAGTCAGTCAAGGGGTACAAGTGTGATCCAGGAATGGATCACAGGACAACGGTCAAGGTTATCCTTAGTAACTAGTGGACTAAGGAATTTTCTCGATTATGGAGGTGGTAAAAGAGTTCGTCGTAAAGGGTTACGCCGATGCAAACTTTGACACTAATCTAGATGATTCTGAGTAGTAAACCAGATTCGTATAGTAGAACAGTTATTTGGAATAGCTCCAATTAGAGCGTGGTAGCTGCATCTACAAGATGACATAGATATTTGTAAAGCACACACGGATCTGAAAGGTTCAGACCCGTTGACTAATAACCTCTCTCACAAGCGAGATATGATCAAACCCCATGGGTGTTGAATTCATTACAATCACATAGTGATGTGAACTAGATTATTGACTCTAGTGCAAGTGGGAGACTGTTGGAAATATGCCCTACAGGCAATAATAAAATGGTTATTATTGTATTTCCTTGTTCATGATAATTATCTATTGTTCATGCTATAATTGTATTAACTGGAAACTGTAATACATGTGTGAATACATAGACCACAACATGTCCCTAGTGAACCTCTAGTTGACTAGCTCGTTGATCAATAGATGGTTATGGTTTCCTGACCATGGACATTGGATGTCATTGATAACGGGATCACATCATTAGGAGAATGATGTGATGGACAAGACCCAATCCTAAGCATAGCACAAGATCGTGTAGTTCGTTTGCTAAGAGCTTTTCTAATGTCAAGTATCATTTCCTTAGACCATGAGATTGTGCAACTCCCGGATACCGTAGGAATGCTTTGGGTGTACCAAACGTCACAACGTAACTGGGTGGCTATAAAGGTGCACTACAGGTATCTCCAAAAGTGTCTGTTGGGTTGGCACGAATCGAGACTGGGATTTGTCACTCCGTATGATGGAGAGGTATCTCTGGGCCCACTCGGTAATGCATCATCATAATGAGCTCAATGTGACTAAGTAGTTTGTCACGGGATCATGCATTACGGAACGAGTAAAGTGACTTGCCGGTAACGAGATTGAACGAGGTATTGGGATACCGACGATCGAATCTCGGGCAAGTAACATACCGATAGACAACGGGAATTGTATACGGGATTGACTGAATCCTCGACATCGTGGTTCATCCGATGAGATCATCGTGGAACATGTGGGGTCCAATATGGGTATCCAGATCCCGCTATTGGTTATTGGCCGGAGAGGTGTCTCAGTCATGTCTGCATGGTTCCCGAACCCGTAGGGTCTACACACTTAAGGTTCGGTGACGCTAGAGTTGTTATGGGAAATAGCATGTGGTTACCGAAGGTAGTTCAGAGTCACGGATGTGATCTCGGACGTCACGAGGAGTTTCGGAATGGTCCGGCGGTGAAGATCGATATATTGGACGAAGGGTGTTGGAGTCCGGAAGTGTTCCGGGGGTACCAAGCTATGGCCAGCATGACCGAAAGGTGTTTCGGGAGCCCCGGCAAGTGTTGGAGGGCCTCATGGGCCAAAGGGGAAGGGGCAAACCAGCCCACTAAGGGGTGGTGTGCCCCCCACACCCTTTCCCACGTTATTTGGGGAGGTGGGGCGCCTCCACCTGCCTTGGGAGGCAATCCTCCACCTGCTTGGCTTGGGGGGCAAGTCTCCCTAGGATTTTCCCTAGGGAGATCCAATCTGCTTGGCCGCCGCCCCCTAGGGGAAACCCTAGGGCGCCTCCCCCTCTCCCCTTGCCCCTATATATAGTGGAGGGGTGGGAGGGCAGCCGCACCTCTTCCCTGACGCAGCCCTCTACCTCCTCCAACACCTCCTCCTCCTCCGTAGTGCTTGGCGAAGCCCTGCTGGAGAACCACGAGCTCCACCACCACCACGCCGTCGTGTTGTCGGAGTTCTCCCTCAACTTCTCCTCTCCCCTTGCTGGATCAAGAAGGAGGAGACGTCCCCGGGTTGTACGTGTGTTGAACGCGGAGGCGCCGTCCGTTCGGCGCTAGATCGGATCTTCCGCGATTTGAATCGCCGCGAGTACGACTCCATCAACCGCGTTCTTGTAACGCTTCCGCTTAGCGATCTTCAAGGGTATGAAGACGCTCATCCTCTCCCTCTCTTGTTGCTAGAATCTCCATAGATTGACCTTGGTGATGCGTAGAAAATTTTGAATTTCTGCTACGTTCCCCAACACTTCCATCATCATCATATACATGACTTGAGCATTCATTGTCATATTGCTTTGCATGATTGTAAGATAGCTATCATGATGTTTTTATGGCTTGCATATTTTTTGATGTCATTGCTACGCTAGATCATTGCACATCCCGGTACACCACCGAAGGCATTCATATAGAGTCATATCTTTGTTCTAGATATCGAGTTGTAATATTGAGTTGTAAGTAAATAAAGTGTGATGATCATCATTATTAGAGCATTGTCCCATGTGAGGAAAGGATGATGGAAGCAATGATTCCCTCACAAGTTGGGATGAGTCTCCGGTCTTTATGAAAAATAAAATATGCCAAAAGAAGCCCACATAAAAAAAGAGGACAAAGAAGCCCACCAAAAAACTAAAAAAAATAAAAAAATGAGAGAAAATAAAAAAAATGAGAGAAAAAGAGAGAAGGGGCAATGCTACTATCCTTTTACCACACTTGTGCTTCAAAGTAGCACCATGTTCTTCATAGAGAGAGTCTCCTATGCATTCACTTTCATATACTAGTGGGAATTTTTCATTATAGAACTTGGCTTGTATATTCCGATGATGGGCTTCCTCAAATGCCCGAGGTCTTCATGAGCAAGCAAGTTGGATGCACACCCACTTAGTTTCCAGTTTGAGATTTCATACACTTATAGCTCTCAGTGCATCTGTTGCATGGCAATCCCTACTCCTCACATTTACATCAATTGATGGGCATCTCCATAGCCCGTTGATTAGCGGTGTTGATGTGAGACTTTCTCCTTTTTGTCTTCTCCACACAACCTCCACCATCATATTCTATTTCACCTATAGTGCTATAACCATGGCTCATGCTCATGTGTTGCGTGAAAGTTGAAAAAGTTGAGAAAACTAAAGTATGAAACAATTGCTTGGCTAAAACCGGGGTTGTACATGATTTAAATACTTTGTGTGGTGAAGATGGAGCATAGCCAGACTATATGATTTTGTAGGAATAACTTTCTTTGGCCATGTTGTTTTGAAAAGACATGATTGCTTTATTAGTATACTTGAAGTATTATTATCTTAATCAAATGATAGACTATTGCTTTGAATCACCCGTGTCTTAATATTCATGCCATGATTAGATTACATGATCAAGATTATGCTAGGTAGCATTGCACATCAAAAAGTATATTTTTAATCATTTACCTACTCGAGGACGAGCAGGAATTAAGATTGGGGGTGCTGATACGTCTCCGTCGTATCTATAATTTTTGATTGCTCCATGCCAATACTATTCAACTTCCATATACTTTTGGCAACCTTTTATACTATTTTTGGGACTAACATATTGATCCAGTGCCCAGTGCCAGTTCATGTTTGTTGCATGTTTTTTGTTTAGCAGAAAACCCATATCAAACGGAGTCCAAACGGGATAAAAATGGACGGAGAATTTTTTTTTTGGAATATTTATGAATTTTGGGAAGAAGAATCAACATGAGACGATGCCCGAGGGGGCCACGAGGCAGGGGGCACCCCGGGGGGGTGGGCGCACCCCTGACCCTCATGGACACCCCATAACCTGGTTGTTGCCCTTCTTTCGCCACAAGAAAGCTATTATCCGGAGAAAAATCGTGTTCAAAGTTTCAATCCAATCAGAGCTACGGATCTCCGGGAATATAAGAAACGGTGAAAGGGCATAACCAGGAACGCAGAAACAGAGAGAGACAGAGAGACAGATCCAATCTCAGAGGGGCTCTCGCCCCTCCCACGCCATGGAGACCATGGACCAGAGGGGAAACCCTTCTTCCATCTAGGTAGAAGGTCAAGGAAGAAGAAGAAGAAGGGGGGCTCTCTCCCCCTCTCTCCCGGTGGCGCCGGAACGCCGCCGGGGCCATCGTCATCACCGCGATCTACACCAACACCTCTGCCATCTTCACCAACATCTCCATCACCTTCCCCCATCTATCTACAGCGGTCCACTCTCCTGCAACCCGTTGTACCCTCTACTTGAACATGGTGCTTTATGCTACATATCATTATCCAATGATGTGTTGCCATCCTATGATGTCTGAGTAGATTTTCGTTGTCCTTCCGGTAATTGGTGAATTGCTATGATTGGTTTAATTTGCTTGTGGTTATGTTGTTATCCTTTGGTGCCCATCATATGAGCGTGCGCGTGGGTCACACCATAGGGTTAGTTGTATGTTGATAGGACTATGTATTGGAGGGCAAGAGTGACAAAAGCTTCAACCTAGCATAAAAATTGATGCATACGGGATTGAAGGGGGGCCAATATATCTTAATGCTATCGTTGGGTTTTACCTTAACGAATGTTAGTAGTTGCGGATGCTTGCTAATAGTTCCAATCATAAGTGCATAGAATTTCAAGTCAGTGATGACATGCTAGCAGTGGTCTCTCCCACATAAAACTTGCTATCGGTCTAGTAAAGTAGTCAATTGCTTAGGGACAATTTCACAACTCCTACCACCATTTTTCCACACTCGCTATACTAACTTTATTGCTTCTTTACCTAAATAGCCCCTAGATTTTATTTACGTGTTCTTTATTATCTTGCAAACCTATCCAATAACACCTACAAAGTACTTCTAATTTCATACTTGTTCTAGGTAAAGCGAACGTTAAGCGTGCGTAGAGTTGTATCGGTGGTCGATAGAACTTGAGGGAATATTTGTTCTACCTTTAGCTCCTCGTTGGGTTCGACACTCTTACTTATCGAAAGAGGATACAATTGATCCCCTATACTTGTGGGTTATCACACATTTATAATCACTCTTTTATGTTGTGACGTTTGGTAGCACACAAAGTGTTCCTCCGGTATTCGGAAGTTGCATAATTTCATAGTCTGAGGAACTTGTATAAGTCATGAAGAAAGCAGTAGCAATGAAACTAACACGATCATAATGCTAAGCTAACAGATGGGTCATGTCCATCACATCATTCTCCTAATGATGTGATCTCGTTCATCAAATGACAATACATGTCTATGGTTAGGAAACATAACCATCTTTGATTAACGAGCTAGTCAAGTAGAGTCATACTAGGGACTATATGTTTTGTCTATGTATTCACACATGTACTAAGTTTCCGGTTAATACAATTCTAGCATGAATAATAAACATTTATCATGAATTAAGGAAATAAATAAGAACTTTATTATTGCCTCTAGGGTATATTTTCTTCAGATTTGGCATTGGGTACTCACCTCTGCCGACAGGCATACCGTGGTGCCCACGAATAGTGAGACTCTACAGAGTTGGTGCATCCGCAAGAGCAAGTACAAAACCATAGGAGAACCATTCGCGCCATTAGCTTGCTAGTCCTGTGGGAGCTGTGGAAGCACCACAACGGCAACGTCTTTGATAGGGTCACGTCATCAACACTGACAGTAATTGAGCGGATCAACATCGAGGGACGAGTTTGGCGGGATGTCAGATTGCTCAAAGGAGACCTCGAGGGATTCTTTGCAAGTCTGTAGAGGCAGGTAGTTCGGGAGTAATCGCTATATGTTTTAGGTGCTCGTGGACGGTTGACCCGACATGTGAATGCACCGCTATGTGATTATGTGGTCCTTGGGAATTTTTCCCCTCTCCTCTATTAATGAATGATACGCACGAATGTGCGTATTACAGAAGAAGAAAAAAGATAGCCTAAAACTCAGCTTGCAACTCCTAGTGTTCCCTCTACGGCTATACCTCACTACTAGTACATGACATACGTGTGTTGGGTGGCCGGTGGAGGATGGCCGAAAAGCTTGGACAGCATCAAAGCCCAAATGGTCTCTTTTCACTGGGGCAAACGGAATGACCGATGGACGACGATGTATAACTGCATTTGCTGTTGCCCTCCTTCCATCGTCTTTACATTACTACCGCATGATTATACTATCGAAAGACGCGGTCCGATTTAAATAAAAGTCACGCGCATCTCGTAGCCTAAAATGCAGCGCAAACTTTAGAGGGGAAAGGATCGTCCTTTTTAATTACGTTTTCGCTCGTTCAGTGCATGAGTAGTCATCGTGCAATGACCTGCGACGGAGGAAATCGCTGTACCATATCAGGGCGTGATCCGCCATTTTCCAGACGTAAACAAGGTGGCACTGTGCCAAATCGACGGGGATAAAGGTCAGGAAGAAAGTAATCTTATTACAGGTGATGGCGTGGTCCCAAAACAAACAAGTGAGCACTGAACCGGCTACTAATTAATCAACGTGGTAAGACTGTGAGCTACAGAGAAATAATGCGCGACATGAACTGCAAACTGAGAGTGACAAATCGACAGGCCTCTTCTGGATGCCCTTGGAGACATATCGAATTGGAGCGTGATATCCAAGATAGGGAGATGTCACCGGTTTCTCCTCGGTTTTGTTCCCCTCTTGCCATTAAGACGATCTGCATCAGTTCAACTTGCTTCTAACAAAATCATCCATGTGTGCACGCACCAGACGCGGAGGGCGAGAGGTAGACGAGGTTCTTCCTTGGTCAGGAAGAAATGCCGATGGCATAGCGTATGAAGAAAGCCTAAGCACCATATACTATGCAGTGTACATGCATCAATCAATGGCCATGAATCTTTCCCCTTTTTGTTTTTGTATGTATTAGCCGACGCACCCGTAGTAGTATATGCTTCGGCTTATGTCTTCGGTTCGGTACAAAGGTGGTAGGTAGGTGAAGCCACGTACATGCGTATATAAGCCAGTGGCAGTAGGTGAACTCATACGTGTAGGACTTCTTAGATAAGCTAATCTCTTGGATCGCTTTCCATTCTTTGGTTAACACTTTCATTTGTCAGAGGATCAGTATCTAGGTTGAGCACCGGCTCGAAAGGGATTGTTCATATTTGTCTTTGCTCTGTATTATTATTTTTTGTAAGAATTTGAAAAAGATTGAGAAGAGGTGTGGTCCTAAATGCCCCGGAGAAAACAAATACTGATATCCAAAACCAAAATGATGGATATTTCCTTGATTAATCTGTATCCATCTATATGTCTCTAGGTACAAAAATCTACCCAAAAAAAGGGTACAAAAACCCACCTCCCGCAAAAAAAAGGTACAAACATCTACAAAATTGTCTCTGGGGAAAACAAACTATTAGAATGTCCTTATGTACCAGAACCATTAAACTGCATAACTGGCATTACCATATGTTGCTTCTTTGAAGAAGCGCTCAGATTGTATACACACACAAGCCAAATGGGTAGTTGGACAGTATACGCATCAACCACACGCGAGCAAGCATAGTCCGCGATAACCCATCCCTGTCCCGTAATATATCACCATTAGTGGTTTTATTAGGACAAAAAAAGGACAGTGTTTCATCAAGCTAGTTGAAGGCCGGTATCTGAATCTCCATCAGAAAAGATCGCTACTGCTGATCCTTGCATGTCATGTCAAGCTAGGTCATCTATCAGGCTAGTTAGAAAGCAAGAACTCCTATTACAGGTTCACCTAGCTAGTGTTTTGTACTTTTGTTGTCTTATTACTGGCCAACTAAACTGTACTAGCAGGTATAGTAACAACCAAGAGTGATATATACATCACACATGATTTATTTCGTTTTCAACATACTTATATTAGGCCCTGCTTGGATTGATAGTAATTTTGGCCTGCTCTCCGGTATTTAGCTCAAGCTTGAACTAAATACTGGAAAGTACACAAAAATTGCAGTCAATACAGGGCAGGGTCCATGATAGTTCGACAGTGTAATCTGACGAGGGAAATGGATTGAAAGGGAAACACCAACAGCTTGATTTTCGTTATGACCTCCTGTGACCTAGACAGACCCTATGATTTTGAGATGCTAGCCTTTGATTTGTTGCTGTCAAGCCTGGTTAATTAGCACTAACGGTCAGCATCTTCTACCTGCACCTCCTCCCACTTGCAGGAATAGGAGAAGATGGTGCACAAGTTGCACAAACGATTACTAGTTCCGTTCAGAAAGAATACTAGCTAGAGAGAAATGATCATGGTAACAATGCCTTGGGTATAAGAGAGAAACAAGTTAGAATTCTATGAATCCAGCTAGGTTTATAGGCATCCATCCTGCGTTTGAGTGTTTATGCACTCCATAAAATTCTGACAAAAATGTTCAGTGCTAAAGCATGTTAGGGCATATACACGTAAGCCAAGTAAAAGAACATCTGCCCTATATCAATCAAAAACACGTCTAGTTTGCAAACCTTTGGTACGAGTGAGTTAGCACCAAACTCTTTTTTCTTTTGAAAAACTGTTCTTTTTCCTGCACACCATTAGTGCCAAACATCTTTTGGTTTAATCCGTGATATACATTGTTGGTGTGTGAGTGGCAGAATCTGGTGCTTTTCTCCCTCCCTTTGCTCATCTTTACTTGAGCAACGGAAAGATAAGTGCGTGTCTGCTTTGGGGATTCCCACACCATCCGGGGACTTGGTAGGGCGACCATCATGAGCCTGCCTTTGCCCCCCACGAAGGAGGTCTGTCGCTCTCTCCTTTTTGTCTTCCCTTTTGAAGATCGCCATCCGCAGTATGTTTTTCTTGGGAGGCAACACCGGTCAAAGCCATCCGGTGACGGAGCACCGGGGCGGTTGCAAAGCAGTTCGCTGCTGAATCATCCCAGGCGATAAAATATGATGCCAAATTTTAACTCATCCTAAAGCAAAGTCTCCAATGTGTTGATCCATGACCATTGCGGATCGCATTTTAAAGTAAATTTTATTGTGTTTTAAAAGCAATATTGGTCGGGCGTGCGCCGGCCGTGTGCTACTATTGGTTGCTCTACAGTGGCAGCAGATGAGAGCAAAAACGTAATCAGATGAACCAAGACGGGTGTCAAACACAGCCAAAAAGATGGTACTCCGTAGCACTGCCTAGCAACAGCGGAAATCTGTGATGGCATCAGGGCAGCAGCCACAGGTTCGACGGTACGCGATACAGTGCGGCAGCAGCATTGCCTGAATGAGCCTTTCCATCCCGACATGCGCCACAGGAGGCAGACACGTTACGGTCGTGGGAGCACGGCGTCTCACGACATACATTGATACATACGACCTACTGTAGTCACGTGGCGTCGGCGCTTAATCAGCTTCACAAGTGGTACGATTACGATCAGAATGCGACTTGGGCGGCGGCAGCTGATCGGTTCATCTGCCCGGCAGCGAACGGCCCTCGTAACGATGTAAACTATGCTGCGACGAATTGAAGGTTTACCAACCGCCGATTACGTAGCGATTAATCTAGCAGCTTCAACCGATGACCTTTAACCAGTGAGATTCATCGGTCACTCTCGTTCCTTCTCAAATGCAGTGGGGGGCAAAAACAACGTTTCAGCATCTGTAACAGCGGAAATGTCAGAGAGAAAAATCAACTACTTGTGAGAGAAGAAAACAGTACTGCCACCAACCTCAAATTAATAGAACAAACGATCGTTCAGTAATATTGAGGAAGTAACATATTCACGAGTATTTATACTCCCTCCGTTCCTAAATATTTGTTTTTCTAGAGGTTTCAAATGGTGACTACATACAGAGCAAAACGAGTGAATCTACACTCTAAAATATGTCTATATACATCCGTATGTGGTGACCATTTGAAATCTCTAAAAAGACAAATATTTAGAAACGGAGGGAGTACAAGATATTGTCGAATTCTGGAGGCTCAAACCAGGGGAGAACACGAGTGCACAACGCAATGGGACCGCAATGGGACCAAACCGCGAACTACGATTCAATAACGATCACGTTGACGCGAATAAATGGATCTTCATGTATATATGAAAAATTGAAGCAAATTCATTCCAGTGAAACAAAAAATTCCAAATGTAGCACTCCCTCCGTAAACTAATATAAGAGTGTTTAGATCACTATGGAGTTTAAATACCAGAGGGATTCAGTGTATATAAGAAGACCTAGGTGAAGAAAACTCAAAACCGTGTCTCAAATCTTAGAGCATCTCCAACAGGCGCGGCAAAAGGCGCGCCCGCGCGGTAAAGTCAGGTTTTAGCGCGCGCCGGCTGATTCCGCGCGCTCCAACGGCGGCGGGAACTTATCGTGTGCGGGAAGCGTTTGCGCGCGCGCGGGAGAAAGCGGCACGCGGCGCGGTAGATTTGACGCGCCGCTTAACGCGCGCCTATAAATTGCCGCACTCGCCACGCGCACAGCACAAGCCACGCGCCCTCTCCTCGCAACCTCGCCGCCTCGCCACCACCGCGCCTCGCCACCACCACGCCACCATGCCGCCGCGCCGCCGGGGTGCTTCAGGCCATCGCGGCGTCCGCGAGCGCCCCAACGGCTGGTACTCCGCCGAGATACGGTCCGGCGACGTCCGGCTCGGCCTCGGGACGTTTCGGAGCGCGCAAGAGGCGGCCCGCGCGTACAACGCAGCGGCGTGGCGCTTGGACGGGCCCCGGTCTCAGATGAATTTTCGGGACGTCCTCACGCGCGAGCAGGCGCAGCGCGTGGCCCCTCCGACGCGTCTCATCACCGACATGGACCGTGCCGACCACGCTCGGCGGCAGCGCCGCCTCCTCGTCGCCGAGGAGGACGAGCGAGCCATGGCGGAGTGGCGCCGTCGCCACCCGGAGGACGTCGCCGACGAGCATGCCTACTGGGCGGAGAGGACGGCAAGGCGCCGCGCGGAGCGGGCTGACCGGCGTCAGCGGAAGGCATTGGCGAACGAGCAGTGCGACATAGTTTCAGCAGGTGGGAGGTCGTTCTTCACCGCGGACGACGAACGTTGGGACGACATATGGATCTCAACCTCGGACGACACCGACGAGGATGATGATGATGGTAGCAACTTGGAGTAGTTTCTATCGCTGTATGCCGTAGTAGTTCTATCTATCTATCTATTCCGTAGTAGTATCTATCTATCTATGTATGTCGAACTATCTATCTATCTATGTAAAATATCTTGTATCGTTTTTTTATCTATGCAAAAAAATGTTTTAAGAGCGCGCGTGCAGCATTTTTACCGCGCCTGCTGGAGCTGCGTGCGCGCGGCTTTACAGCGCGGCTGCTGGAGCAAACGCTGCGCGCCGCGCCAAACCGACCGAAGCGCGCGCGGCAAACCAGTTTTTTGCGCGCGCCGCGTTCGGCGCCTGTCGGAGATGCTCTTATACGAAGAGCCGCATATAACATGGAAGGAAAGGAATACTCTACTCTTTCATATACAAGAAAGAAAACCCATTTTTCTGGTCTTACCCTTTTGGCACATCACTGATGGTGCGCTAGCATATCATGCAGCCACCATAAATAGGCAAACGAGACTGATGGTAACTCTCCACCAGTTGGTAATGACAGAACGCTCACGGATGGTATTCCTCCTCAAATTACATTATGGTGAGCTGACATTACGGTCGCAAGAAAGTACGCAGCGGTGGTTCTCCTGTCCCTACCCAACTTTTAACATTGGACGAAACAGGGGTCATGAAACCAACTACAGGGGAGAGTACGAGAAGAAGCAGATGGATCATATGCAAATACAAGAAAAGCCAGAATGGCGTCGACGATAACTAGACCGAGCAAGGTTGATGTATCAGTACAGTTCTGAAGATGGAGCGGTGGCAGTTGGCGGCGGCGGCATCTGAGTGTACGCCGGACCGGTGAGACCCATGCCCGGCAGGCGTCCTGGATGGGTTCTCGGGTCTTAGATGTTAGGTTTGGCTGCGATGTCTGTTTGGTATTAGGCCCAGGCTATCTGCGCCCCTTCATCAGCTGGATAGAGGTGCTTAGACGGCGGCTTTAGTCTTACTGTTGTATTACTTTGTAAGGTCTTGTGAGAATAATTAATAAAGTGGCCGTATGCATCGCCCAGATGTAAAGGCCGGGGGTCATCCTCCTTTTCTAAAAAAACAAGAAACGCCAGAAACCCCCAAAAATTTAGCTGTTTGAAATGAAAGAACAAAACTAGCAAGAAACCAAGCTGTTGGCACTGTGCACACCTGAACTGTAACACCACTACACCAGCACCTGAGCTGTAACAGCAGCAAAAATGTCTAATATAGTTCGAAATATCTCCAGTTTTAAAAGAAATAATCATCACACTGGAACACTGACAAATTTTCATGAAAACCTTGCAACTTACTAGGGACCAGACCTATTTATTTGTAACTAATTCTGTAACATGCAGGAAAAGACCAAACAAAGGAATCTTCTAGATGAGATTAGCATGGACTGTCAGAATAAAGCTGGTCAAGCCAACAATGAAATGAAAAAACTTTTGAAGTAACAAAACAAGGCATCACTGAACTTAACTCGTACACACAAATAAAAGCAAACATCTCCATCCACAATTGCAGTAGTAGTGGACATAACACTATGACCAACATTCACATAGAATGGTGAAATCTTGCATATGCCAGTAAATGAAACTTTGACCATGTGACGTATCTGAACGATCAAAAGGAGGCTACCATAGCAGCCATTAGAGATGCAAAACATGACAACAACAAATTGGCATCACGAACAAGACTACAGAGGGTAGGTGAGAACTTTAGATGTCAGCACCAGGAAAGTAAACAGCGCACTCATGAAAGAGATGATTTAATCCGAAATCTTCTGTCAGAAACAATGACATGGAGCGACCCTCTCACGAGGGCCTCAAGATGTTGATAGTTTAATTGCTGATCTGGGATACTAATTCGAAAATTGAGATCAAATCCTTACAGTATGAAGTTAGTCAGAAAAGGAGAAGTTTGTACTTGCCTTTCTAAAGGTTTGAAAACTTGAGTAAAAACCATGCTCCTGAGCCAGTTTTTAACTGAAACAATTTTCTATTTCAGATGTTATCACTATTAAGGTAACATGAAAGCTGTAGATATCTAAGCTGGTATCTTTTGCGCTGTTTGGATAAACATACTAATAATTAAGGAGAAAATAGCATGGAAATAGAGAAATTAAACCGCGTTTTGATGTAAGGAGCAAAGTTGGGTTTTACAAATTTTGTCGAGCCTCAAGTATGGAGATAGTAGAATATGCTTGTCCAACATCGCCTGACATGGTTTGTGGGCATATTCAGCGTAGGCCTCCAGAAGCTCCAGTGCATAGCGGATGGCTAAAGTGTGCTGATAATGCCAAGAGAGGTCGGGGTAAACCAAACATGACATGGGAGGAGTCCGTAAAGAGAGATCTGAAGGACTGGAATATCACCAAAGAATTAGCCATGGACAGGGGTGCATGGAAGCTAGCTATCCATGTGCCAGAACCATGAGATGGTTGCGAGATCTGATGGGTTTCAGCTCTAGCCTACCCCAATTTGTTTGGGACTAAAGGCTTTGTTGTTGCTGCTGTCGAGTATGGAGGTAGTAGAATATGCTTGTGTGATGATCTTCAAACAGTTTCTTAAGTGAGGTTTGCTCCACAGGTCTGAGGAGTTCCAATGCAATGGATATTTCTTCAGTTGCTCGTAAGGGTCAAGACAAGTCCATGATGGGATAATAACCTTTTTCTGGCTATTTTTGCATAAAATTTATTTCTTAGTACTTGTTCTTTATGTTCATGATATTTGCCATGGTCATAATTATATGTTAATGTAGAAGTTTGTATACTGCAAACACTCTACTCGCATTTCATATCTTCCACATCATCATAGTGACAAAGATAGGAAGAGCTACTTAGCTCGGAACCTTGAAACTTTCAATGCTCAACAAGTAGATGCCGATGGATGTCTACTCAAGCGATACTGGTATACAAAATGCAGTGAGATGCAGTGAGCATGTAGACACATATGATCATCATTATCTGTGTTGGTGATAAGATACTTTTTATAAATATTCAGTGTTGTGGTTTATGCATGCTTGCTAAGTTTTTGTACTCACCTTTTGTTATTTCTATGTGTTTAGGTAACTCCTAAGGACAACATGCTGAAGATAAAGGGAGTAACACCCTCATCTTCGCCAATTCATGTTTATACAATATCTCACACATCATGTTTCTTGGAACTTTGCCATTGATGATAAGTTAGAAGCTCTACCCTGCCGTGATTAGTAAATTAGTCGGTCATAGAAGTTAAGTATTAAGGATTTTATCAGTTAACTAATAAATCGCTAGCAAGATTAAACTCTGTTGTGATGCCTTTAGTGAGCCTACAGTAGCTCCTTATTGTTATAGTTGCTTTGATTTAAAGTTCAGTTATGTGTGGCTCTGTTATATGCAAGCAATATTTTCATTATTTTGTGCAATGTTTTCTAAATGTTCGAAAAATGGAGTATGAAAGTAGACTGGCAAAATGTATAATTTTTCCGGGCTTCATAGTACTTAAGAGTACGCAGTAGCATTGCTAAGTATGATTGATAACTACAGTATTACAGCATATCTCCCTATGATATAGAAAACATAACTACAAGGTAACAAAAGGAAAATTAAAGGAGAATGCTACAAAAATAAGGTCAGAACGCTAGGTAGATATAACAGCTGATACCACTTTGATACACACAAGCATTAGCTTACAAGGAAGATCTACAGTATAGCATAATATATAGCGAAAAATAAAGAGTGATGGACAAACTGATGGTAGATTTTCCCAGCGCAAGGTTGCTAGCATTGCAATGACAATGCATTTTCCAATGAATTTTACAAGTGTTATTTGACGGAGCAAGTTGACAATAATCGCTATCTTGCCAAGGACTACAGAATTCAAATGTTGAGGATACAGATACAACAAGATGAAAAACAAAAGTAACTATATCTCATATTCTGCAAAACTGAGCAGGTATGCAACATACCCAGTGCTTAGTTAGTGTGGTTTTGGGACATGCCCATCAACAGCAAAATTTCTGGTAGCTGCTGGCAGTGCTAGTCTTATGCCATCAAGTTCAGGGCTTGCAATTACTTGGCAGCCAAGGCGAGATCTAAAACAAATGGGACCAGATTAGTTTAACTGGAGTAATGCATTTTGTACAATTTCACAAAAAAGATAAGCATACGTTTCTGTAAGCCCAAAAGCAAGGTCCAGCATATCGTTTTCCTCATCTTCAGGATCTTCCAATTTGTTATAGTAGTCTACGTCCTGAATAGAACTTTCTCATCAAACTGCACTTTGAACTATCTGAACATACTGAAAACTTAGAAAGAATGTATGTAGAACTTCGTACCGTTACAATCACATGACAGGTAGAACATGCAAGAGAGCCCTCACATGCTCCTGGTGATCATGGCAGAACAAGCAATTCAGATATATATGGCAAAAAAGGTTAGGGAGTACTGTAAATCAACATGCAACAGAATTTAAACGAAAATTCTAACAGATGCAGAATCAAAGGAGGCATACAATAACAGAAAGGTATCATGACATATCTATACCTAATTTTGAACTTACATATCAATGTAAGCTCCTTTAGCTAATAAAAATACAGGTGATATTAAGTCCAAGGAAGCAATGAACTCAAGTACAGGCGTGGTATTACTGCAGAATGTTCAAGATTCAAACCAAAATTAGTAAAAAGGAGTACTGCAGAGGACCTTCAAGTTCTATGTCATTCTCATGAGCAGCTTCCAGCATTGACATCCCAATAGGAACATTGATAACCGTTTCATCGCCATCCTTATCAACAAATGTCACAGATATCCTGCAAAGTAAATTCCAGTCATTGATACTGATTGCCAAGGGTATGACAAAATGGTAAAAATCTAAGAACCAAAAGCATGCGCGGCCCATCAGATATTAAGCAACAAATCAGCAAAAGAAAAGGGGATGGAATCCTAACTTCAAGATTAAGTTCCTAACTAATAAATGGAACATGTAACATATTATACACGCAAAACCAGAAATTGACAGAAGAAAAGGCTTTTAAATACAAAAATAATGAAAAAGGACAAACTCCCAGGTGTGTTCGAGAAAATAAAAAACTTAAATAAGCTGTAAAGTGAAGCAGATGGACCTCATAAAGACCCTATGCATCAAAATAGAGGCAGAACTGGTAAAATTCACACAAGTTCTCGCATGTCTGGATATTGCCGTTTATTGCTAAATTAATTTCATGCCCTAAATGCTGCATAGGTTCCATACGGACAAAATATGAAATAGACACCTGCATGAGCCCTGATTGTGTTAAAAATCAAAGGACAAAATATCACTAGCAAAGTATACTTGGCCCAGAAGTATGGCCAGTTGGCCACAACAGGAGGGCATCCCAGGAGGAAGGAGCACTTGCCCTACGGGTGGAGCTATCTTTCCCTAATAATAAAGCACGGATTGAGTCCGTCGGGTTCACCGTCACAATGCGCTTTCTTTCTGTGAATTTACGCTTTTAGTTTGAATTTAAAACGTATAAGCGAGGTGGTACTAATAAAATTTGATACGTCCCGAACGAGCGAGGCGTAGATGCATCCTCATTATTTTTCCATCAAATTCAAAAAATAAAAAGCAAGGCCACATATACCTGGTACTCAGGAGTCGAACTCAACACCTCCACTTCGTTACCCAAGGGTGCGGCCAATTGAACTAGCGTATGATGCTGTTTGGAGCGGGCCGTTCATACTAATGAATAGTACTACCGATGACCTGCAGTGCTTCGCCGGGCTTGAAAAAATAGAGTGTATCCAATTTGCCTTTGCTGGGCCGCAAGCCGCATGGGAAAAAATAGATAGCGCTGGGGGTGATCAGGTGAGCATCCATATTTTATGTTAGATTAGTCCCACATCGTTCGTTTAGATCAATCCGTAGCCCTTTATATACGTAGAAATTCTCCGGTATGACCAGCAAATTGCCTAAGAAAGGTTAACGTCAGAGCGGACAACCTTATAAAGGTCGGGCTGTCTTGGGCATTAAAAGAAACCAAGAAAGTTGTGTGTTGGGCATGAACATAAAAGGAAGGATGCACATGCACGCTTCATGATGCTTGAGTATTATTTAAATGAAGGAATTGAGGGATATCTTGGGCATTAAATTAAATGAAGGATGAATTTCAGGACTATTATGATTAAAGCGGGATTGTGTGGGACAGTTGACTTCATGACCTGATTGCACGCTGCTTGCCGGGATTGTGGAGATTTCATAGCCTAATTGAAAAGCAGGAATGTGGAAAATTAGATTTAACGGTCGCACAGAAAAACTCCTAACTAAAGCGGGATTGTGGGGCAGTTGATTTCATGGCTCATCATCATTGCACGCTGCATGCCATCTGGAAAACTAATGGGCGCAAAACAAAAATGACTCGTACTTAAACGGGATTGTGGGAAAATTAATCATTGCGCTGTGTTATTTTATTTTAATTTCAAGCTCGAGACTTTGTGTTACTAATCTAATTTTAAACAGAAAATCAAGTGTGTTAATTGAACAACTCTATTTTTTGAAAACTTAATTGAACAGTTCTGAAGTGAGGGAATTAACAAAAAATTGTGAGTTCCACAAGTTTTTCCCTTCATTCTTCATTCTGGCTTTTTTTTTCTTTTTGTTTGGTTCTACTGAAACTCCGGTAGACATGACGGCAATAACATTATTTTTATACTATATCACTACAAATGCGAGTAATATCCGCTACTCGAGGAAAGAGGAATAGGAAAAATATGAAGTGAACTATATGTTTTTAGAATTATGTTCCCTTCTTCTATCTATTTTCATACAAAATCTGTTAGAGTTGGATAGAAGAAGTGGCGCACTGAGCCGATTTGAAAATGAGCAACATTTCATAATTCTCATTAAATTTGATCCACGTCAAAGTTTTTTCCCGTTGCAACGCACGGGCATTTGTGCTAGTTCCTAACTAAGGGATGAGTGTCCCAGGTATATGTAAGTTGGGATATTGAATTCTTAAGAGTACCAAGGTTGTCACTTTCCATCCTTAGGTTTGTAAGCCGTCTCTGTAATGCCTAGCCTTCCCAACCAAGCAAGATATTTTCCCAATTACCTCTACTGATTGCCTAATTAGCGGGTAAGGATCTCAGTTATCTTTGAGTTTGGATTTCCCAGCTATCTTTAAGTTCGGATTCAAACCTCTTAAGGGTTCCCAAGGTTGTTACTTTCCATACTTGGGTTTGTAAGCGGGCTATATAATCCTAGCCCATTTCGTACCAATCAAACAAGAACTTATCCCAATTACCTCTCTCACAATTGTAAGCAGTGTCTATGTAGCATACTAGCCCCTTCAAGGGTGGTGTTGTAAGCAGGCTACATAACGTCTGGACCTTTTCTTACCAATCTGACAGTTCCTTCACAAGTGGCCTTATGCCACAAAATGCAGGGCCACATCCTCCAACATTCCACGACTATAATCTTCGCTCTAATCCTGCCACCGAGTCCCCCCCCCCCCCCCCCCCCCCCTCCCTGTGGCACATAGAGCAGCTTGTGTTCTTTAGCGAGGATCAGTTACACCCACATAGTACAAGCTATGGAATACAGGAATGGACATACTGCAGCTTGTAGGAATGCTGCTTTTAAGAATAGTGGAAGACAACAGCACCAATCAGAGAGGGGCCCAAAAACCATGTTAAGTCAGGTGGATGGCTTCTAGGTGGACAAATGTTACGCCATTTAAGTACTTCCAGGAATTTCCAAAATCATTTTTGGAACAGGAATTGAACTTAAAGGCCTCTTTACTATTCATAATAATTCAATGAGTGGATCTACCAATTCCTTTTTTTGCTCCATCTTGTAGTCAGCCTGTGTGCTGGACATGTTGTTGGCTGTTGGATCATGTATTCATGTATATCGTGTTTTCCTCCATATATTCTGTTGTATGTTACGCTTGAAATGGAACAGTTTGGAAGACCTGCCATATCTATCTTTACCTTACTCCTACACATTTTGGAGTTGGTGATGATGGCCCGACTGCCATCCCACTTTCCCTCCAGACAAGTGGGGTATCTCTATGGAGATTGATGTGCCACATATGATATGATTTGATATGTTTTGATTATTACTACTTCTGTAGCAATACCGGTGCATTTAGCTAGTTTTACATGATTCAATTTATTTTCTTATTATTACTTCCCTAGCGATATGGGGGCATTTCACTAGTTTTATTTGCTTCTCTAATCAGCTGTCTTGCAGAGACTATGACTACCCAAGTGCAAAAGGGGCCTAAGTGAAGAAACATTTTTATAGCATCTGAACGTTCTATTTTAGAAAATATGTCATGCCACAAACGGGATAACGGCATCAGTCCACATCAACCTGCCACAAAGTGAAATGACAACGGAAGTCCGTTGCCAAATTATTTGCTGATAGTTTCAACCATCAAATGGTTTAGCAGCAAGGGCAAACATCACTATGAAGGCTTAATTCACCAACCTAATGTGCTCTCTCTAATCCTTTACAAAATAATAATTTTCCATGCATAGCTTAAATTGGTAATCTTTTTTAATCAGACTCATTATGACCATCTATTTTGGTGGGCGTACCTATATTCATGTAATCCTAGTCCGTCCTAGTGCTCCAACAGTTACAGTCTAACTGTATCATTGTTGAACTGCCTGTATTCAGTTAGTCGTCAAAAGTGGTAAGTAAGGTTTATTGTGTTGGTCTCGCAGAGCCAATGAGCCATTAGAAGCTTTTATAAACAGCTAAGAAATTCATCCAAGGACCATAGGGTTGCTTCCATGAGCTTTGGTTATTATTCTGAATCCTTGCTGACGCAGAGATAGATCAGTAAATATTAATATTAGTGTGACACAATAGTCTGTACTGCTGATTTGAAAATATTGAGCATACATGAAAACATTTTAGTATTTATGCTACGCCCAACAGTAAGTAAGTAAAAGCTGACTGGCTAGGCATCAATAGTAAAAAGACTTACTTAGCTTTTGGCTGTTCGCTCCTGTCACTGACTTTAGCTCCCGTGGCGGAACATAGAGAATGATTACCCTGAAAAGAGTTCCATTTGTTATTCCATCTTTGAACTAAGTTATTCCAGTTTCTCTACATTATCTTTTTCATTTTAAATAAATTTAAAAAAAGTTAGGCACAGACACGAGATCTATACATCTGCACAACTTTTCAGACATCGATATCTGATAGTATGAAAACTATATAGAGTCAACTTTGCTTCGGTACACCCCCCTAGAAAAGTTTATGGACTTCGATGCAGATTAAAGGTGGAGATTAGAAGGTAACCTTGATATGAAAAAGGATAATATAGTCTTTTGTATCCAAATCAATCTATTCAATACGTTTGATCTGCAAACTGTGAAACTAATATGATGATAGCCTTTTTAAGTAACTTTAAGATTTGTGCAAAGTTTTAAGGGGGGGTGTACCGAAGCAAAGATGTAAGTTCTGCAGGTTAACGGTACAGTTAGGATTGCTCGAAGAAATTCCCTGAAAAAATGCTTGGAGGCCTAGCAAACGACAACTCCAACAACCAGGGAAACTCATTTGTATAAGTTGGCAGCAAATGTAGACAAGTGAACAATGCAACATTTGAGAGAGAGAGAGAGAGAGAGAGAGAGAGAGAGAGCTGACCACATAGTTCATACAAGCTCTAATTGGTTCTTCCTGATTCCTTGAATTTACTGACTTTTGACCTGATAAATGTCAGAATAATTCAGTGGACATAGAGAAAGGGAAGATGATCACAACAAACCGACAAGCATGCCAGTCTAAAGAATGTATCCTCTTAAAATTTACTTAAAGCACTAGTCAAAAATATCAAAGGGGTGAAGGGTATTTGACTCATCAAGGGATGACTTGGCCAGAAGAACTTCCGGATAAAAAAAATCCTAATGAACTTAGATACCAGAGTGTCTAGTTCAAACAACCACAACCTTACTATGGTACGGTGCACCGGAGTTATCAGACATTAGGCTCACATACCAAGAATAACTAAACATACATTTCTTCCAAAATGTGGATCTAAACATAAAAAGGGGAACAGCTTGGATAATGAATAGTATGCATCACCTTAAAAAACACATAAATGTTATTGTAACGTTTAAGCCATGGAAAACTGAGCATAACTAGTGCATCCTTGCCAACTACCAGATATAGGATTAGCTCTGTGTGACCAAATAGCAGGAAATCAGCGTGACAACAACCAACAGGTGCTGCTGCTGCTACTTCATCAAAGCACCTCGCATTTGCTCCCAGATGTCAATGAACTAATCATCAGCCTGACCACATCCAGAAACCTGAAACTAGGCACGTCACTGCATCCGGATGGCCTGGAATTAACAACCGGGGCCGTAGGACGTTGGGCTGAGCACAAATTTGGCAGGCCACCCCCAGGTGACCACCAGGTACACCCAAGGAGTACTTCCGAGCAACTCAGGAATCAGAATCACGCGCTCGATGCCCTCTAGTCCTAACCGAGACATCCAAATAAAACAGCAACGCAGCAGAGGTAAATGAAATCGTGAATTCGAGGGGCGACGGTGGAGAGGGAGGAGAGCTTACCTAGCCTCGCCCGGCTCAGGGCGTGGACGCCGAGGCGGGAGATCCTCGACAGCATCTTCACCGGCGGGACAAAGCCGACACGGACGCAGCGGCGGCAGCAGATTCGGGGCGCGGGTTTGGGAGGATCAGCGGAGGAGGAAGAGGGGTTCGGCTTCGCTTGACAAGGAAGTAGAGAGCGCGGGCCGAGCAGCTGGGCCGGGAGGGTAGCCCAACTGAACAGTTCTACGCGAATCTTGTAGTTGGGCCATTTCTCCAGCTTATCGACGCAAACTGTCGATAAAATAACTGATCCTAAAATGTCTCCAAAAAAAAAAAACTGATCCTCAAAATACGGTAATCTGAGATAAGGAAGGAAAACGAAAATGGAGACGCGGGGAATCGAACCCCGTGCCTCTCGCATGCGAAGCGAGCGCTCTACCATATGAGCTACGTCCCCAAGATGACGAATATGAGATCTAAAGCTTAATATTCATTTCCAGTTAAGAACTGAAAGGTTACGTTCGTTTTGAACTACTGCAGTACGGATGCCATCTTCAAAGGAGCAACAGGTGATAACTTGTTCAGAAAAAGAGCGTGTGGTAGGAAAAAAATGCACGCAAGGAGGCAAATACAATTACTGGCCGTTATTACTATATGAACTAGATGATTCCCCGAGCGTTGCTGCGGGACGTTAGCATGCCAATCTGCTCATCTGAGAGATGCACATTCAGGAAGGAAACTAAGAAGAGGAAGAGAAAATGTTTCTGGGGTTATGGTACAATTATTTTTCTTGCATTGATGAAAGAATTAACCAAAATGTGGTTTACAAAATATGTGCTCAAATGAAGTTGCTTGGTCTGATGGAGTTAACTCACTATATGATTGTATGTGCCTATGAGATTAATTTTGAGAACATTCCCTGTTTATAAGTAGACATCAAGACTTAACAATATTATAAAGAATATATGGTGCATGGCGGGGCGTAAAATAGTTACTCCCCCCGGCCCATACTGATTGGCGCACACTTAGTGGTACAATTTTAGTAAAAAGTTGTACACAGCGTAGTACAATTTTAGTACAAAGTTGTACATTAGTAGTACATTTTTAGTGTAAAGTTGTACTAATTAGGACGACCATACAGAAAAATGCTATGCTTGATCTCGACTGAGTACCTGAAACACCTATACATATCCAAAGAAAAAAATTGAAAACCCTCCACATTTGCAAGAATGGTAAAAGCAGAAGGCCTCAAATAAAAAGGAGTTGCTTGCATCAAGCAAAATGTCCGAACCTGAAATTATTGATGTATATTAGAATAGATATGCATGTTATGTAAATGAAGAAAAGCTAAAATTAAGTTAGTGTCTAGCAGGAATAATAGATAATCAAAGGGACAACCACGTCGAAGCCATACCAAACGGGACCAACGGTCTAATTAGAAAACAAACTGCCAATTCTGCAGTCAAGGGAACAAATACCAGGCAAAATAATGGAATCCAATCTAGTTAATCTGATCCACAAATATGGGCTAGTTAACTGAGGCGAGGCCTTGATGCATGGATATGTAGCTCAAAGAATACAGATACATGTATGCGAATTAATCAGAGGTACTTGTATATAACATGTAGACAGCTACTAGAATTAAAAATGAATGACGGTTCAAATGGTACCTTGAGCGGCCCAGAACTGCTACTCTGAAGTAGAACAGTGGCCAATGATACAGGAAAAGTAACCAACTAAAAATCACATAAATCATGACGGAAAACCAAGAATGTAACACGAAAGATGAACATATAAATGTTAGTAAGGATTGGTTGAGGAACACATACTGCTTCCCCAACGATGCCAGCAACAACAGGAAGATAAAACAGGGATTGGTAGGACTCCGAGGAAGATGAGAATGGCCGGATGTACCTCTTGACAGACCAAGACAGCGGCAACACGAAGAAGAAATTGCAACACCAAAGCAGCGGCTGGTACTGAGCTCAGCAATGGGTGGGGCATCATATATACAGGAGAGGTTGTCTTTGCGCCGAGAACCACGGCCTGACAGGCGTCCCAATGGACAGAGATGCCCGAGGAGGCGAGGAGGACCTGCAGGGATGCCCGAGGAGGTTTTGGGCAGAGGAACGACGTGCACAGGCCGATTAGGATGCGTCTTCCTCAACAATTTGAGTGGTCAGCAATGGAACCACAACCCGGCCCGCATCCCAACCAAAGTGAGGCATCGGAGGCCAGGCAGACCGACGGCTGGTGGTCATGCGGAAGGATCACCCTCCCTAGACCCCAGCGGTGGCAGATAGGGCTGGACCAAAAGCTCGTAGCTCGCGAGCTTAATGAGCGCTCGATAGTTCGGCTCGTTAAACTCGTAGCTCGCTTCTTAATAAACAGAGCCAATCATTGATTTTAGCTCGTTAAGCTTAACGAGCTTAACGAGCGAGCTAACGAGTTTCACGAGTAGCTCGTTAAGCTCGTTAGTAACAGCACAACGCATATTTTCATCTTACGTGACAAATTTTTTTGTAGCACCTCAGCCCATCTATTTAATCTAATCGACATATGAGGCAACAAATTACTTCATTTCTTTTTGTCACCATATTTCATCTTGAAAACCATACCTCCATATTCATCATGTACATCATAACATATTATAGTCTGTTAACGAGCGCTCGCGAGCGCTCACGAGCTTAACGAGCTTCAAACGAGCCGAGCCGAGCAGAGTTTTCTGCTCGTTAATCTTAACGAGCTTAACGAGCCGAGCCTTAACGAGCACGAGCTTAACGAATACGAGCTTAACGAGCCGAGCTGCTCGTTAGTCCACCCCTAGTGGCAGACCAATCCGGATGTCACATCCTAGCTTCTGGCAATGCACTAGGCTAGCTACATGTGTGCATCATGTTTAATTTTGAAAGAAACTTGAAATGGGGATTGCCTAAACCCTAACATCAAAGGAATTCACTAGGTTCAACTAAAATATTTTCAGTAAACCCAAATGGCTTTAAAAAATGTTCAACATTTTTGGAAAATGCTAGAAACAGTAACCAGAGGTGATGCACATTTTTCCATGACATATTTAGGCTCTGAAGTAAATCACAACTTATTTGCATGTGGGCATTTAAATGCAAATATGTGGACTCGTGTGCGCCATCTCAAAAGAATTACTTGCAGTCGTAGTTCAGGATAGCCACCGAGTCAAAGTTGGCTTGCTGCAGTTAAACCCACCATCCCTTTGTTGATACTGATGCATATGTAGTTAGTTCTGATGTAAGTCTTGCTAGGTACAATTGTACTCACGTTTGCCTAATTTATGTTTATGTAGAGAGACTTTAGTCTCACTAGTAGTTATGTGTGGACTTCGACATTTAACTTGTTACATTATATACGATCATGTGCCCTCTAGAGGGTCTTGTAGATAGTCGGGCTGTTGGGGAACGTAGCAGAAATTTAAAATTTTCCTACGAGTCACCAAGATCTATCTATGGAGAGACTAGCAACGAGGGGAAGGAGAGTGCATCTACATACCCTTGTAGATCGCTAAGCGGAAGCGTTCAAGAGAACGGGGTTGAAGGAGTCGTACTCGTCGTGATCCAAATCACCGGAGATCCTAGTGCCGAACGGACGGCACCTCCGCGTTCAACACACGTACAGCCCGGTGACGTCTCCCATGCCTTGATCCAGCAAGGAGAGAGGGAGAGGTTGAGGAAGACTCCATCCAGCAGCAGCACAACGGCGTGGTGGTGGTGGAGGAGCGTGGCAATCCTGCAGGGCTTCGCCAAGCACCGCGAGAGAGGAGGAGGACTTGGGAGAGGGGGAGGGCTGCACCAGAACTTGGGTAAAGCTCCCATGCGCCTCCCCACTATATATAGGGGTGGAGGGGGCTGGTTTCTTGCCCTCCAAGTCCATTGGGGCGTTGGCAAAGGTGGGAGGAAAAAAATCCCATCATTTCCTTCCCCACCGATTGTTATCCCCTTTTTTAGGGATCTTGATCTTATCCCTTTGGGATATGATCTTATTCCTTCTAAGGGGGGGTCTTGGTGCGCCTTGACCAGGGGTGTGGGGCCTTGCCCCCACTACCCACGTTCATGTGGGTCCCCCATGCAGGTGGGCCCTACTCCGGAACCTTCTAGAACCTTCCCGGTACAATATCGAAAAATCCCGAACATTTTCCGGTGGCCAAAATAGGACTTCCCATATATAAATCTTTACCTCCGGACCATTCCGGAACTCCTCGTGACGTCCGGGATCTCATCCGGGACTCCGAACAACATTTGGTAACCACATACAACCTTCCTTTATAACCCTAGCGTCATCGAACCTTAATTGTGTAGACCCTACGGGTTCGGGAACCATGCAGACATGACCGAGACAACTCTCCGGCCAATAACCAACAGCGGGATCTGGATATCCATGTTGGCTCCCACATGTTCCACGATGATCTCATCGGATGAACCACGATGTCGAGGATTCAATCAATCCCGTATTCAATTCCCTTTGTCTAACGGTATTGTACTTGCCCAAGATTCGATCGTCGGTATACCATTACCTTGTTCAATCTCGTTACCGGCAAGTCTCTTTACTCGTTCCGTAACACATCATCCCGTGATCAATCCCTTGGTCACATTGTGCACATTATGATGATGTCCTACCGAGTGGGCCTAGAGATACCTCTCCGTTTACACGGAGTGACAAATCCCAGTCTCGATTCGTGCCAACCCAACAGACACTTTCGGAGATACCTGTAGTGCACCTTTATAGCCACCCAGTTACGTTGTGACGTTTGGTACACCCAAAGCATTCCTACGGTATCTGGGAGTTGCACAATCTCATGGTCTAAGGAAAAGATACTTGACATTAGAAAAGCGTTAGCATACGAACTACATGATCTTTGTGCTAGGCTTAGGATTGGGTCTTGTCCATCACATCATTCTGCTAATGATGTGATCCCGTTATCAACGACATCCAATGTCCATGGTCAGGAAACTGTAACCATCTATTGATCAACGAGCTAGTCAACTAGAGGCTTACTAGGGACATGGTGTTGTCTATATACTCACACATGTATCTGAGTTTCCTATCAATACAATTATAGCATGGATAATAAACGATTATCATGAACAAGGAAATATAATAATAACTAATTTATTATTGTCTCTAGGGCATATTTCCAACAGTCTCCCACTTGCACTAGAGTCAATAATCTAGTTCACATCGCCATGTGATTAACACTCACAGGTCACATCCCCATGTGACCAACATCCAAAGAGTTTACTAGTGTCACTAAACTAGTTCACATCATCATGTGATTAAGACTCAATGAGTTCTGGGGTTTGATCATGTTTTGCTTGTAAGAGAGGTTTTAGTCAACGGGTCTGCAACATTCAAATTCGTATGTACTTTGCAAATCTCTAGGTCATATTGTAAATGTTGCTTCCACGCTCCATTTGGAGCTATTCCAAATGGTTGCTCCACTATACATATCCGGTTTGCTACTCAGAGTTATTCGGATAGGTGTTAAAGCTTGCATCGACGTAAACCTTTACGCCGAACTCTTTATCACCTCCATAATCGAGAAACATGTCCTTATTTACTCCAAGGACAATTTTGACCGCTGTCCAATGATCCATTCTTGGATCATTCTTGTACCCCTTGACTGACTCATGGCAAGGCACACTTCCGGTGCGGTACACAGCATAGCATACTATAGAGCCTACGTCTGAAGCATAGGAGATGACCTTCGTCCTTTCTCTCTCTTCTGCTGTGGTCGAGCTTTTACTCTTAACTTCATACCTTACAACTCAGGCAAGAACTCCTTCTTTCACTGATCCATCTTGAACACCTTCAAGATCATGTCAAGGTATGTGCTCATTTGAAAGTACCATTAAGCGTTTTTGATCTATCCTCATAGATCTTGATGCTCAATGTTCAAGTAGCTTAATCCAGGTTTTCTATTGAAAAACACCTTTCAAATAACCCTATATGCTTTCCAGAAATTCTACATCATTTCTGATCAACAATATGTCAACAACATATACTCATCAGAAATTCTATAGTGCTCCCACTCACTTCTTTGGAAATACAAGTTTCTCATGAACTTTGTATAAACCCAAATCTTTGATCATCTCATCAAAGCGCACATTCCAACTCCGAGATGCTTACTCCAGTCCTTAGAAGGGTTGATGGAGCCAGCATACCTTTTAGCATCCTTAGGACCGACAAAAACTTTCTGATTGTATCACATACAACCTTTCCATACGAAGACTGGTAAGGAAACTCGTTTTGACATCCATCTGCCAGATTTCATAAATGCAGCTAATGCTAACATGAATCCGACGGACTTAAGCATCGCTGGATGAGAAAATCTCATCGTAGTCAACTCCTTGAACTTGTGAAAAACTCTTTACCACAAGTCGAGCTTCATAGACGGTGACATTACCGTCCACGTCCGTCTTCTTCTTAAAGATCCATTTATCTCAATGGCTTGCCGATCATTGGGCAAGTCCACCAAAGTCCATGCTTTGTTTTGATACATGGATCCTATCTCGGATTTCATGGCTTCTAACCATTTGTCGGAATTTGGGCCCACCATCGCTTCTCCATAGCTCGTAGGTTCATTGTTGTCTAGCAACATGACCTTCAAGACAGGATCACCGTACCACTCTGAAGCAGTACGCGTCCTTGTCGTCCTATGAGGTTCGGTAGTGACTTGATCCGAAGCTTCATGATCACTATCATAAGCTTCCACTTCAATTGGTGTAGGTGCCACAGGAACAACTTCCCGTGCCCTGCTACACACTGGTTGAAGTGATGGTTCAATAACCTCATCAAGTCTCCACCATCCTCCCACTCAATTCTTTCGAGAGAAACTTTTCCTCGAGAAAGGACCCGTTTCTAGAAACAATCACTTTTGCTTCCGGATCTAAATTAGGAGGTATACCCAACCATTTTGGGTATCCAATGAAGATGCATTTATCCGTTTTTGGGTTCGAGCTTATCACGATGAAACTTTTTCACATAAGCGTCGCAGCCCCAAACTTTCAAGAAACGACAACTTAGGTTTCTCCAAACCATAATTCAAACGGTGTCGTCTCAACGGAATTACGTGGTGCCCTATTAAAGTGAGTGCGGTTGTCTCTAATGCCTAACCCATGAACGATAGTGGTAATTCGATAAGAGACACCTTGGTACGCACCATATCCAATAGGGTGCAACTATGATGTTCGGACACACGATCACACTATGGTGTTCCAGGCGGTATTAATTGTGAAACAATTTCCACAATGTCTTAATTGTGTGCCAAAGCTCATAACTGAGATACTCATCTCTATGATCATATCATAGACATTTTATCCTCTTGTCACGATGATCTTCAACTTCACTTTGAAATTACTTGAACCATTCAATAATTCAGACTTGTGTTTCATCAAGTAAATATACTCAACATCTACTCGAATCATCTGTGAAGTAAGAACATAACGATATTCACTGCATGCCTCAGCACTCATTGGACTGCACACATCAAAATGTGTTACTTCCAAACAAGTTGCTATCTTGTTCCATTTTACTGAAAACGAGGCTTTCAGTCATCTTGCCCATGTGGTATGATTTGCATGTCTCAAGTGATTCAAAATCAAGTGAGTCCAAACGATCCATCTGCATGGAGTTTCTTCATGTGTATACACCAATAGACATGGTTCGCATGTCTCAATCTTTTCAAAACGAGTGAGTCCAAAGATCCATCAACATGGAGCTTCTTCATGCGTTTTATACCAATATGACTTACATGGCAGTGCCACAAGTAAGTGGTACTATCATTACTATCTTATATCTTTTTGGCATGAAAATGTGTATCACTACGATCGAGATTCAATAAACCATTCATTTAGGTGCAAGACCATTGAAGGTATTATTCAAATAAATAGAGTAACCATTATTCTCCTTAAATGAATAACCGTATTGCGATAGACATAATCCAATCATGTCTATGCTCAACGCAAACACCAAATGACAATTATTCAGGTTTAATACTAATCTTGATGGTAGAGGGAGCGTGCGATGTTTGATCACATCAAACTTGGAAACACTTCCAACTCATATCGTCAACTCACCTTTAGCTAGTTTCCGTTTATTCCGTAGCTCTTTTATTTCGAGTTACTAACACTTAGCAACCGAACCGGTATCTAATACCCTGGTGCTACTAGGAGTACTAGTAAAGTACACAGTAACTTAATGTATATCCAATATACTTCTATCGACCTTGCCAGCCTTCTCATCTACCAAGTATCTAGGGTAATTCTGCTCCAGTGGCTGTTCCCCTTATTACAGAAGCACTTAGTCTCGGGTTTGGGTTCAACCTCGGGTTTCTTCACTAGAGCAGCAGCTGATTTGCCGTTTCATGAAGTATCCCTTCTTGCCCTTGCCCTTCTTGAAACTAGTGGTTTCACCAACCATCAACAATTGATGCTCCTTCTTGATTTCTACTTTGGTGTCAAACATCGCGAATACCTCAAGGATCATCATATCTATCCCTGATATGTTATAGTTCATCACGAAGCTCTAGCAGCTTGGTGGCAATGACTTTGGAGAAACATCACTATCTCATCTGGAAAATAACTCCCACTCGATTCAAGTGATTGTTGCACTCAGACAATCTGAGCACAAGCTCAATGATTGAGCTTTTCTCCCTTAGTTTGCAGGCTAAGAAAATCGTCGGAGGTCTTATACCTCTTGACGTGGGCACGAGCCTGAAATCCCAATTTCAGCCCTCGAAACATCTCATATGTTCCGCGACATTTCGAAAATGTCTTTGATGCCTCAACTCTAAACCGTTTAACTGAACTATCACGTAGTTATCAAAACGTGTATGTCCGATGTTCGCAACATCCACAGACGACGTTTGGGGTTCTGCACACTGAGCAGTGCATTAAGGACATAAGCTTTCTACTGATCGCATAATCGCTACTGTCAACTTTCAACTATATTTTCTCAGGAACATATCTAAACAGTGGAACTAAAGCGCGAGCTTACGACATAATTTGCAAAGATCTTTTGACTATGTTCAGGATAATTAAGTTCATCTTATGAACTCCCACTCAGATAGACATCCCTCTAGTTATCTAAGTGATCACATGATCCAAGTCAACTAGGCCGTGTCCGATCATCACGTGAGACGGACTAGTCATCATCGGTGAACATCTTCATGTTGATCGTATCCTCCATACGACTCATGCTCGACCTTTCGGTCTCTTGTGTTCCGAGGCCATGTCTGTACATGCTAGGCTCGTCAAGTTAACCTAAGTGTTTCGCGTGTGTAAATCTGGCTTACACCCGTTGTATGTGAACGTAAGAATCTATCACACCCGATCATCACGTGGTGCTTTGAAACGACGAACTTTCACAACGGTGCACAGTTAGGGGGAACACTTTCTTGAAATTTTAATAAGGGATCATCTTATTTACTACCGCCGTTCTAAGCAAATAAGATGTATAAACATGATAAACATCACATGCAATCAAATAGTGACATGATATGGCCAATATCATATTGCTCCTTTTGATCTCCATCTTCGGGGCTCCATGATCATCGTCGTCACCGGCATGACACCATGATCTCCATCATCATGATCTTCATCATCGTGTCTCCATGAAGTTGTCTCGCCAACTTATTACTTCTACTACCATGGCTACCGGTTAGCAATAAAATAAAGTAATTACATGGCGTTGTTCAATGACACGCAGGTCATACAATAAATAAAGACAACTCCTATGACTCCTGCCGGTTGTCATACTCATCGACATGCAAGTCGTGATTCCTATTACAAGAACATGATCAATCTCATACATCACATATCATTCATCACATTCTTTTGGCCATATCACATCACATAGCATACCCTGCAAAAACAAGTTAGACGTCCTCTAATTGTTGTTTGCATGTTTTACGTGGCTGCTATGAGTTTCTAGCAAGAACGTTTCTTACCTACGCAAGAACCACAACATGATATGTCAATTGCTATTTACCCTTCATAAGGACCCTTTTCATCGAATCCGCTTCATCCTACAATGCCGTTGAATCAAGATTGGACTAGTAACGGTAAGCATATTGAACAAAATCAACGCCCACAACTACTTTATGTGCTATTCGTGCAAAGAATCTATGCATAGACCTAGCTCATGATGCCACTGTTGGGGAACGTAGCAGAAATTCAAAATTTTCCTATGAGTCACCAAGATCTATCTATGGAGAGACTAGCAACGAGGGGAAGGAGAGTGCATCTACATACCCTTGTAGATCACTAAGCAGAAGCGTTCAAGAGAACGGGGTTGAAGGAGTCGTACTCGTCGTGATCCAAATCACCGGAGATCCTAGTGCCGAACGGACGGCACCTCCGCGTTCAACACACGTACAGCCCGGTGACATCTCCCATGCCTTGATCCAGCAAGGAGAGAGGGAGAGGTTGAGGAAGACTCCATCCAGCAGCAGCACAACGGCGTGGTGGTGGTGGAGGAGCGTGGCAATCCTGCAGGGCTTCGCCAAGCACCGCGAGAGAGGAGGAGGACTTGGGAGAGGGGGAGGGCTGCACCAGAACTTGGGTAAAGCTCCCATGCGCCTCCCCACTATATATAGGGGTGGAGGGGGCTGGTTTCTTTCCCTCCAAGTCTATTGGGGCGTTGGCAAAGGTGGGAGGAAAGAAATCCCATCATTTCCTTCCCCACTGATTGTTATCCCCCTTTTTTAGGGATCTTGATCTTATCCCTTTGGGATATGATCTTATTCCTTCTAAGGGGGAATCTTGGTGCGCCTTAACCAGTGGTGTGGGGCCTTGCCCCCACTACCCACGTTCATGTGGGTGCCCCCATGCAGGTGGGCCCCACTCCGGAACCTTCTAGAACCTTCCCGGTACAATACCGAAAAATCCCAAACATTTTCCGATGGCCAAAATAGGACTTCCCATATTTAAATCTTTACCTCCGGACCATTCCGAACTCCTCGTGACGTCCGGGATCTCATCCGGGACTCCAAACAACATTCGGTAACCACATACAACCTTCCTTTATAACCCTAGCGTCATCGAACCTTAAGTGTGTAGACCCTACGGGTTCGGGAACCATGCAGACATGACCGAGACAACTCTCCGGCCAATAACCAACAGCGGGATCTGGATATCCATGTTGGCTCCCACATTTTCCACGATGATCTCATCGGATGAACCACGATGTCGAGGATTCAATCAATCCCGTATTCAATTCCCTTTGTCTAACGGTATTGTACTTGCCCAAGATTCGATCGTCGGTATACCGATACCTTGTTCAATCTCGTTACCGGCAAGTCTCTTTACTCGTTTCGTAACACATCATCCCGTGATCAACCCCTTGGTCACATTGTGCACATTATGATGATGTCCTACCGAGTGGGCCCAGAGATACCTCTCCGTTTACACGGAGTGACAAATCCCAGTCTCGATTCGTGCCAACCTAACAGACACTTTCGGAGATACCTGTAGTGCACCTTTATAGCCACTCAGTTACGTTGTGACGTTTGGTACACCCAAAGCATTCCTACGGTATCCGGGAGTTGCACAATCTCATGGTCTAAGGAAAAGATACTTGACATTAGAAAAGCGTTAGCATACGAACTACACGATCTTTGTGCTAGGCTTAGGATTGGGTCTTGTCCATCACATCATTCTGCTAATGATGTGATCCCGTTAGCAACGACATCCAATGTCCATGGTCAGGAAACTGTAACCATCTATTGATCAACGAGCTAGTCAACTAGAGGCTTACTAGGGACATGGTGTTGTCTATGTACCTACACATGTATCTGAGTTTCCTATCAATACAATTATAGCATCGATAATAAACGATTATCATGAACAAGGAAATATAATAATAACTAATTTATTATTGCCTCTAGGGTATATTTCCAACACAGGCTTCTCAGCCCCTTTTCATATGTAGTTGTCTGTACTCAGACATGTTAAGCTTCTGCATGTGCCTTGTTTTATATGCTCTGAATGTTGGGTCATGATACCCATGATTGTAATACTTGGCTCCTCGAAGCCTATTGTATAAATACTTGAGTTGTAGAGTCATGTTGTGATGCCACGTTGTATTTGCACATATCGAGCATATTGTGTGTATGATTATTGAAATGCTTGGTATGTGTGGGATCCAACAACCTAGTTGTTTATTCTTGGAGCCTCTCTTACCGGGAAATGTCTCCTAGTGCTTCCGCCGAGCCATGGTAGCTTGCTACTGCTCCAGAACACTTAGGCTGGCCGGCATGTGTCCTTCTTCGTTCCTGTGTCTGTCCCTTCGGGGAAATGTCACACGTTGTTCCTTTAAGTCCCTGTAGCTTGCTACGACTTGGGTCCATACGTTGTTGACCGACACGTTCGTTGATGGGTCACGTATGCCTGTCCCTGTAAGTTAGCGCCACCTTGGGTTTATGACTAGTCATGTCGGCCCGGGTTCTTTATCATATGTATGCTAGCGGCACTATCATATACGTGAGCCAAAAGGCGCAAACAGTCCGGGGCCAGGTAAGGTGGCACCCGTGGGAATACCGTGCGTGAGGCCGCAAAGTGATATTGCTGTGTTACATGCTAGATCGGTGTGACTTAGGATCGGGGTCCTGACAGTTTTGGTATCATAGCCTGACTGCCTTAGGATTACCAAGCAACTGGTCGAAGTTGAGTCTAAAAATTGTTTAGTTAAATAATGGAATTGATTGTGGATGGGAACGTAAGGCTCTTTTTACTCCTTTACCTTATGCCCTTATGATCCGAGTCATCCTATCTTTTCTACAGGGTTAACGAACTAGGATTTCTCTTCTTTCTATCAGGATCACGTGTTACTAATCAGTAGACTCATAGGATTGATGGATTTAATCCTCAGTTCAGTTCCTACTTCTTCCGTGTGTTACTAATTGATCTCGAAACTTTGATATTGTGATGATCGAGTGGTTATGCCACCACTTTGCAGGATGTCCCAAATCTTTTTGAGCATTTACAGTCGTTATGTTGTCCGAGTCATCCTAGGTCTCTAAACAATCTGATGCATTTGCAAAATCCTTCCCTCTGTTTTTGATGTCCTTTTGGCCAGGTTAACCACACTAACCAGTGTGTTGGGGTACCTCATTGCCTCGACATATATGTTGGAGCTGTTATTATGATCCTAGGTGTCTTAGAGTATCACCTAGTAATCTAGCCATGTTTTGTATTCCCAGTGTGATGATTCTGGCCATTATTCTCGAAAGCATCCCGTGATGCCACTTAGTAGTAGGTATTCTACTCCTGGGTTATTGAACCCGAGATTCACCCTACCTACTTCATGTTGTTAGTGTTTGCTCGTTCCTTTAGGTTATTAGTAACCTTTTTGATAGTCTTCGAGGTTCGTGGTATATCCTTCTTCCAAGTACCATGAACTGCTTATGGCAGAAGTTCCTCGTTGAACCGAAGGATCACCATCAGAGTGCTCCTGACGAGTTTTCGATTCTATGTTGTGACTCTGCCAGTTCTACCTTTCTGCATGGGTTATCCGGAAGAAATATCATCATGTGTTCCTTTGAGTTGTCCCTCTTCAGTTGTTTCCTGGCCCTCATATATCAATTGATACTCGGGAGTAGTTCTGCATTCGTGTTTATCGGTTGTGTACGCTAGTAATGGAATCCATGATCGATGCATGCACATGGTTGTTGTGGCATCGCTAAGGCGAAGGGCTGCATGTTAATGTAAAACAAAGTGGGATCATTCTGGTAAATATATATGAAAAAAATAATAATAATTGATGATGTGGCATGTGTGATGAGGTGGATAGGCTGCATGTCAAGAGAAATAAAATAGTGAAGGATCACCACCAGAGTGTTCCTGACGAGTTCTCGATTCTATGTTGTGACTCTGCCAGTTCTACCTTTCTGCATGGGTTATCCGGAAGAAATATCATCATGTGTTCCTTTGAGTTGTCCCTCTTCAGTTGTTTTCTGGCCCTCATCTATCAATTGATACTCAGGAGTAGTTCTGCATTCGTGTTTATCGGTTGTGTACGCTAATAACAGAATCCATGATCGATGCATGCACATGGTTGTTGTGGCATCGCTAAGGCGAAGGGTTGCATGTTAATGTAAAACAAAGTGGGATCATTCTGGTAAATATATATGAAAGAAAAAAAATAAAATAATTGATGATGTGGCATGTGTGATGAGGTGGATAGGCTGCATGTCAAGAGAAATAAAATAGTGAAGGATCACCACCAGAGTGTTCCTGACGAGTTCTCGATTCTATATTGTGACTCTGCCAGTTCTACCTTTCTGCATGGGTTATCCGGAAGAAATATCATCATGTGTTCCTTTGAGTTGTCCCTCTTCAGTTGTTTTCTGGCCCTCGTCTATCAATTGATACTCAGGAGTAGTTCTGCATTCGTGTTTATCGGTTGTGTACGCTAATAACAGAATCCATGATCGATGCATGCACATGGTTGTTGTGGCATCGCTAAGGCGAAGGGCTGCATGTTAAGTTGTTAACGTAAAACAAAGTGGAATCATTCTAGTAAATATATATGAAAGAAAAAATAAAATAATTCATGACGTGGCATGTGTGATGAGGTGGATAGGCTGCATGTCAAGAGAAATAGGATAGTGGAGATGAACTATTTAAGCATTATAGATGCTCGTGCATCCTCGTGTCAATTCGACCAAAGCCATCTCTATCTACTACTCCCTCCGCAAGACACATCAATTTCCGAGACAAGTAATTCCGAACGGAGGGAGTAGTAGATAGAGATGGCTTTGGTCGAATTGACGCGAGGATGCACGGGCATCTATGTTCTAGACACATTCATTTTCGAGACAAGTAATTCCGAACTGAGGGAGTAGTTCGGAGAGTACCAGTAGTTGTTTGTTCCCCCTGAAAAGGCTTGAGCATTTCCCTTTTCCTCGCGCGGGTGGGAGAAATGTCCAACTAGCAGCTGTTCCTCGAGCTCTAGACAGTTCTACTAGCGCCGTGTAGGGCCAGCATCGCGTGATCATCAATCCTTACGATTAGATCGAGCTTTGGTCCTGAAGCAAAGCACCATCACTCCATCAGCAGCAGAGCAGAGCAGCACCGGTCCATTTCCGTTTCTGACCAATTAAATCGCCCGATTCCATTCCCTCACATGCACGGCAGGGCAGCAGCAGGGAAGGCGAGGCTGCCGGGCCCCTGAGGCGGACACGACGTGACCATCTGTGGCAGGAGACAGGTTCGAGAAACGCCGATAGGGGGCGTGGCCGTGGCGGACGGTTGAGCCATCCATAGACAGCCGTGCACCTGGTCCAGGGGACAGCAGATGAACCAACCAACCCCCGGCGCACCAGCATTTGTTGCGCACGCACGGAAATAGTTAACGCAACGCACCGTTACGTTGCCACGGGAGGGTGCGGCAGATCATGACGCACCGCGCGCAAATCCACCGTCGCGTTCCTTCAGAAACTTCACCCGCGTATGCAACGGAAGATAAATATCCCAACCTTGACGAAGAGATGTGCCACGGCGTCGTCAACGTCGATCACCACACGCATTGATGACCTGTCAGGCATCAACAGCCCCATCCGTTTGACCCTACAAAAGGAGGACGGTGACATTGGGAAATTCAGACAAGTCTCTCGTCGATCTGACACCAGGAATCCGTCGAAGCAAATTATTGGTGCCGTGCCGTTTCTCTGAACCAGCCCTAAGCAAGAAGAGGATGGATACCTGACAATAATCTACTGTATCAGAGAAGTGTCTCACTAGAGATTCACCATGGTATTACGCTCGTCAAGCTCCGTCATGATCTTCCTTCATTCAAAATCTTCAGCGAAGCGCTCAGCGATCGATAAATATCCTGGCTCTCGTCGGCAAATGAGGTGCCCCGTGCAGTCAGTATCACGAGCAAGTACACCCTCCGATCTGTCAAACGTCAAGAGGCCCGTCCTTTTGACCCTAACCGTACAGAGAAGACCGAGGACAGATAACCTTCACATCGATCTGACACCACCCTCGAATCAAATCGAGCAAATTATTGGTGCCATTTCTTCAACTAGCCCAACCAACTAGGGAGGATGCCTGACAATAATCACAGGAGTGGAGGTTCATTTAGCCATGCATTATTGCAGACATATTGTACACTGCATGCATTAGCACATGCTGCCCGCGGGCCTTGTACAGAGCAGCTAGAGCTCAACATCCCCTCTGATCTAGTGCATCTACTGGTAGGATTTACACACACACACACACACACACACACACACACACACACACACACTTCACATCGGTCTCATTCGCCTCAGGTCGTTGCACGTCGCCGGTTGCCTACTACCAAGTTTTCCTTGAGCTACCACTCGGATCCATCTAGCACATCCTTTGCTACGAAAACTCGCACCATCTCACGTGGAGTGGATGTTTACAACGGAAGTAGCAGTAGTAGTACATAACTAATACAGTAACATATACTGGGACATGGTTCCATCTTCCGGTCATAGTTTGCAGCTACTCTCCTTGTGCTCGTGCGCCTCTCCGTCTTGGGTGGATCTGCTTCTTCTTTTTCTACAGTTAGCGGTCGAGCGAACTAATCACCACCCTGCCAGATACACGGTTCAGAGGCATCAGATTTATGGTTACTACTAGTACTAGATAGAGTCATGTTGGTTGGATCTAGCATTTGGGTTCATGATGTGGCGCGCTCCAAAACAAGAGGGGATATTCAGTTTGAAGCCAACGCACCAGTCGTACACGGTGGGGCTCCTGGGGGTGCCGGGGCTGGCCTCCATGCCGTCGGCGGCCATCCTGCCTTTGCGGCGCAGCTTGCTCCAACCACTCTCTCCCCTGGGTGTCGTTGCTGCAGTCACAAGCCAAGCATATCAGCCACATCACGCCGGCCTCGTCTTACGAGATAAAAATAGGAGGCAAAGGAGTGGTAAGATACCTGTGCCGAAGGGGGAGTCCGGGACGCTGGCCGGGGACGAGGGCGCGGAGCCGGAGCCGGACTCGCTGCGCGGCGACGTCACGGACAGAGCCGGCGGGCGGAGGATGGTGATGCTCCGTGTCACCGCCGGCGCCGCCACATCGGCCGACGGCACGGCGGTCGTGCCGGCCGCCGCGGAGGACGGGGAGAAGGAGGCGTACTTGCGGAGCCTGCCGAGGCCGTGGTCCGGCCGCGGCCCGGCCACCGTGTCGTCCCACAGCTGGTCAAGAAGCCCCATGGAGCACGACGATCCAACCAAACCTGCGCGTTGCACGTGCGTGGTAGATCAGGAGCCGCGTTTGTTTACACGATCATCGTCCTCTCTTCATTTCCGGTGGCTAATCTGTTCTTTGCCTCGCGTGTTCATGGCCGAGGGGAAGGGAGGAAGAGACGAGAGGGAGGGGATGGAGCTGATTATTACCTTCGGTGTCGAGGGGTGTGTGTGGCGCAGGCGCAGGCGCAGTGGATCCTCCTTTCTTTCCTTCTTTGTTGGAGGGAGGGAGCGGGTGGAGTTTTATAGATGAGGCCGAGGGGTGGGGAGGGGACGTAGGCGAGATATTTGGGGGGCATACGCAACTCTGGGATCGCCCATCTTTCTGTTTCCGGGCTCCGTCTTGCGCGATCGGCTCGGCTCCAGCGGTCCAGCGTAGCCGACGCAGTTTTAGCCGCCCGAAATTAGGAAATGGATAGAGTGGGAGTGGATAAAATGGGCGGTGTGGTGTTGTTATTTTTGGGAGTCTTCGTCGATAATTGCGGATGATGAGTCCAACAAACCGGATAGGGTTGTTATTATCGGATAAAAGTAGTTTGGGATGCGGATTCCCCGCAGTATCGGAGTACTGAATCGGCTCAACGTGCAAAATGGATCTTGAGGAGTCAAGGGAGTAGAATGCTCGTGCGTTGTCACGGACTTTTAGTTTTTTTAGTTGCTGCATATATAAATGTAGCGCACGTCAAATTTCACATATATAGAAAAGTTAAATTCCACTTTTTTGCAATCTATTTAGATAAGAAATGTAATTCAATGACTATACTATCACTTCTTATGCACAAATAAAAATAAATGGTAAGAAAACATAGGGCAACTTTGTTGTGCATTGCATTGAGGATGATATATAGATAGAATCTAGACGCCCTTTTATGCACTATCTATCAAATGACCGATCATCTCAGGGAGCATGTCTATATATATATATATATATATATATATATATATATATATATATAGAGAGAGAGAGAGAGAGAGAGAGAGACATATATATAGAGACATATATATATATATATATATATATATATATATATATATATATATATATTTGTGTGTGTGTGTGTGTGTATTATCCATTAATTAAAGAAAAAACCTGGATGATCTTGTTCCCTTAGAAAATATATTCCAAGATGCCACAACCAGAAATTTGATTGCATTACGCAATTGCGTGGCAAACTATTACATATGAAATTAGGGGCTTGGAACCATATAGGTTACAATTTAGGAACTAATTCAACAAAACACCTACCTCCTACCATTTAGGAACCATGGCAACACAAAAAAAATCAACCACTCCCCATCTACTATTCATAGCTCAGTATATTTTGGGCAGATCCCATCTACTTTTGTTGACGCAAAAGGATTGAGGCCCCTTCGGCTGCAGTCAACTCCTAGGATATTTATTCTCTAAATGCCATGGAAAAAGGCATCCAGTGATATCGTTGGTGATCGTAAATGGCATAGTAAATTATTGATCATAGTTACTTGATATTTTCATATACAATATCTACATGGTAATGTATTTATAATCAATATCTTCTATTTACCACCCCCTCATCTCGGGTGCAACGGCATTAGCTTGATCGAACAACACCCTATTCAAGGCAGTCGGGGAGTGTGCTCTAATTAGAAACATAACAACCAAGTATTAGGCAATTTCATCAAAAGTGATCATATAAAACCAACAATAATTGATAAGATGATATTGTCTACCAATATGTTTTGCTCTCAGCATGGTAACCACTCTGACAATCATTGCACACAACTATGGCCTTTCTCTATTCATGAGAACATAGTGGGTATTACAAATATCACATTTGCATTCCCTAGCACGCTTGTCAACAACTACAAGGACCTCATATTATGTTGGAACTACTAACAGTCTCTAGTCATTGAATCCAATATCCCATCACAACATAGTGGGTATCATAGTTGATTTTCTTGTAAGCAAGCCAATGAGCTAATTACCAAACTTTTCCATTAGGCCAACTTTGATCGAAAGACAACATAAAAAAGATCTCAAAGTTGCAAGAGAGGAATGTTGATTTTCAACATGAATAACTACTTCAATGAAATTGAATTTTGTTTACATAATCCTTGACGACAACAACAATGCATAATATTGTTTTCCCTTCAGAGTAAGTTAGTCCCAAATAAGAGGTAGTGATATTCTGTAAAGTCAAAAACAAACAAAAAATCAACAACTGGCAGTGGGCACTAAGTTAATAGGTTAGTCCCAAAAAGTGATATAAGTTGCTTGTAAATGTATATAAAACATCTAAGATTGATAAGATAATAGCATGGAACAATAAAAAATATATAGATACGTTGGAGACGTATCATGGATCCATAGAACCATCTCGTTGATGTCCGTAATGAGATCGGCCAACGCCTCGGTGGAGCTAGTTTCTGAACTTATTAATTCAGATAACTGGACGTGGTGCCAACAGGTGGTTCGTAACAACTTTATTGCTCTAGATGCGGAAGCAATCCTTAACATACCGCTCCATTTCTGAGGCGGTGATGATTTTTATGCTTGGGCTTTTGATAGAACAGGTAACTACACTGTTAAGACAGCGTACCGTGGTCTAATGACTCGGGCAAAGCGACTTGCTCTAGAGGAAGTGAGGGCTACCAGAACTTAAATGGATGATCAACAGTTGTGGAAGACCTTGTGGAAGTTAAATGTCGTACTAAAAGTTTGTGTTTTTGGTGGCGTGTTCTTCGAGGGATTCTTCCTGATGAGGCCACACTAAAGAGAAGGCACATTGCAGAAATTGGTCGTTGCAAAATCTACTTGGCTATGGATGAAAATGTACAACATGCACTCATGTAATGTTCCCATGCGTTACATATGGATTCTTGGGACGCGGGACATCTTGTGTGATGATCGGTTTAGAGACAAGGATCAGGCTATTATCATTACTATCATGTGGTCGATCTACAATTCTAGGAACCGAATAAAGCATGAAGAAGGAGGTGTGGCCCCTGTCTCATGCATGAAATGGACAAAAGAAGATTTGACGATTCTGGACTTGCCTAGAACTATGGCAAAGATGTTGCCGGGATATGGGTGGATGCCACCTGAACCGGGAGTGATTAAAATCAACACCATAGCGAACTAGACTCTGATGGAAATTGCAGTGGTGCTGGTGGTGTGGCCAGGTCCTCCACTGGACTCCTTGGAGCTTGGTGTAAACCACATATGGGCATTACAGACCTACTGATAGCTGAAGCAATGTCAATGCGGGAGGGTGCACGGTTTGCTTATATTCGCGGCTATTCGCATGTAATCATGGAAGTTGATTGCATGGCGATGGTAGATCTCTAGAACACTCGCCACAATTCTCGTTCGGTTCTCACTACTATTTTGTTAGAAATTGGAGAGCTAGTTAGAGATTTTCAGTTATTTAATATTGTTCATGTAAACCGAGCAGCTGACATTCCAGCGCATCTCTGTGCTAAGAATGTTTGCACACTGAATGTGACAGACTGTTGGCTCGATGAGACTCCTAGTTTCGTAGTCACCAGCCTTTTGGCTGATTGTCCTAGGATGACCATTTTATGAATAAAGCTCTCTAAATTGCCCACAAAAAAGGGAGTCAAGGACATGTATAATGATGTCATCTAAATATGACATACTCAGAAAACCTAAAAAATTGTCTTCTTTTAAGGACCCAATAGTTGGCAACATTTTTTCTTGTAGTTCCTTCAGAGGCGCGTTGCATTTCTTCAAAGAAGCATGGCAGCTTCTAAGAAGATGAAAATTTTGAGGCAAAAAACGAGTAGAAATTGCCATCATTTGATATCGCGTTGCAACTAAAACGGGCGGCAAAATGCTTTCATTTGCCATCCCCTTCTCGGGGAACGTCAACCAACATTACTGCCTTTTAATTAAGAGATAATTTTTTATACTATCTTTCACCATGTTTTTAGATATATATCTTGTTACACTACACATAAGGCTAAGACATAACTCATGTTACATTTGCTTATTGCCAACTCTAAATTAGGCGCCAAGGCTAAAATAAGGGGATTTTTTTTGGTCCGTGCCATTATCGAACTTGATATTCGGATCACCCCCTCAAACTTTCCTATTTTAGTTTGTGCCACTAGCATTTGCGAAGAAATTATGTGTATGTCTTTACGTGTTGTCTTCGCCAATTGCCTCCAGGTTGCTGTTTACTTTGATCTATTTCCTTCCATATGGGACCGCTACTTCGCCACGTCAACCGCAATATTGAGGAGACCATATTTTCATTCTGCTAGTCTGATTTGGGCCCACCAATACTGATGAGGAGACTATTTGACCATTGTCCACTGCAGCACCCACCCTTGAGGCCACAATTTCCATTTTGCCACTTCGATGCGAGTCTTCAACCATTGTGGGCCCACCTGCAACGCTCAAAAGTGACACATTCCTAATATTTGGCCACGTTAGTCGATGTTGACATGTAAATAATTTTTTGGCAGTAGAGCCCCTTTCTTTGTCATTCCAGTCATGTTATCCCCTTGTTCTTCCCCCACCACCATCTCCTAGTCATTGCTGCCGAGCTCTAGTGCCACAAACGCCACCACCACGACCTCCATCGCCCCCGATCATGACTTCAAAAATGAATGGCAACCTCTGTAGCCATGTGAAAGAGTCGTTTCTCCCATGGGGATGGGCTAAGAATGTTAGGAAACATAGATGAAAACAACTTTTTTTCTCCCTACAATCACCCACTAGGAACAATAAGAAGATGCAAAAATGATACGTCTCCGTCGTATCTATAATTTTTGATTGTTCCATGCCAATATTATTCAACTTTCATATACTTTTGGCAACTTTTTATACTATTTTTTAGGACTAACATATTGATCCAGTGCCCAATGCCAGTTCATGTCTGTTGCATGTTTTATGTTTCGCAGAAAACCCCATATCAAACGGAGTCCAAACGGGATAAAAACGAACGGAGAATTATTTTGGAATATTTGTGATTTTTGGGAAGTAAAATCAACGCGAGACGGTGCCCGAGGTGGCCAGGAGATAGGGGCCCACGCCCACACAAGGTGGGCGCGCCCCCACCCTCCTGGGCCGCTCGTAAGGTGGTTGATGCCCTTGTTTGGCAGCAAGAAAGCTAATTTTTGGAAAACGATCTGGGCGAAGGTTTCAATCCAATCGGAGTTACGAATCTCCGGATATAAAAGAAACGATGCCAGGGCAGAATTCCAGAACGCAGAAACAGAGAGATAGATCCAAACTCGGAGGGGCTCTCGCCCCTCCCAAGCCATGGGATCCAAGGACCAGAGGGGAAACCCTTCTCCCATCTAGGGAGAAGGTCAAGGAAGAAGAAGAAGAAGGGTGGCTTTCTCTCCCTTGCTTCCGGTGGCGCTGGAGCGCTGCCAGGAGCCATGATCGTCACCGCAATCTTCACCAACACCTCCACCATGTTCACCAACATCTCCATCACCTTCCCCCTCTATCTATAGAGGTCCACTCTCCCGCAACCCGTTGTACCCTCTACTTGAACATGGTGCTTTATGCTTCATATTATTATCCAATGATGTGTTGCGATCCTATGATGTCTGAGTAGATTTTCGTTGTCCTATTGGTGGTTGATGAATTGCTATGATTGATTTAATTTGCTTGTGGTTATGTTGCTGTCCTTTGGTGCCCATCATATGAGCGCGCACGTGGATCACACCATAGGGTTAGTTGTATGTTGATAGGACTATGTATTGGAGGGCTAGAGTGACAAAAGCTTCAACCTAGCATAGAAATTGATGCATACAGGAAGGGGGACCAATATATCTTAATGCTATGGTTGGGTATTACCTTAATGAACGTTATTAGTTGCGGATGCTTGCTAATAGTTCCAATCATAAATGCATAGAATTCCAAGTCAGGGATGACATGCTAGCAGTGGCCTCTCCCACATAAAACTTGCTATCGGTCTAGTAAAGTAGTCAATTGCTTAGGGACAATTCCGCAACTCCTACCACCACTTTTCCACACTCGCTATATTTACTTTATTGCTTCTTTATCTAAACATCCCCTACTTTTTATTTACGTGATCTTTATTATCTTGCAAACTTATCCAACAACACCTACAAAGTCCTTCTAGTTTCATACTTGTTCTAGGTAAAGCGAACGCTAAGCGTGCGTAGAGTTGTATCGGTGGTCGATAGAACTTGAGGGAATATTTGTTATACCTTTAGCTCCTCGTTGGGTTCGACACTCTTACTTATCGAAAGAGGCTACAATTGATCCTATATACTTGTGGGTTATCGAGACCTTTTTCTGGCGCCGTTGCCGGGGAGTCATAGCGTGGGGTGAATATTCTCGTGTGTGCTTGTTTGCTTTATCACTAAGTAATTTTTATTTGCTGTTCTTAGTTGTTTTCTATCTTTAGTTATGGATACGGAACATGAAATACCAAAAAAAAATTAGGTGTACTTGCTACTCATGGAGATGGGGAACCTCCTAAAACCCTCAATGCTGGTTATGTGAAAAATATTATGTACTACTCTAATAATCCTAAGAAAACCCCATTCAATTATGTAATGGGAGACACATTGGATCAACGTGAATACTTCAGGGATTATCGCTTGACTCAAAAAGTGAAATTATTATGGGATCAAATTCATATGTTGCATTGGTATGCTCGGGAACTATGCTTGAGATATGATTATACTTGTTGCTCTAGGATGAAACCTCCACACCTTTCCTTTTCATGCAAATTTAATGATAATGAAACCTTGGATTCTTATGCTAATGGTATATATGATTACTATGATGTGGAACAAATAGAAGAATTTGTTGCTTTTATGGGTGCTTATGAAATTGAATCTTTGTTTAAAACATGTGAAAATCTTGATGATGCTGTTTACAGACCTGAAAATTTTGCTATACTTAAATATTGCTATGAGAATTATGAATATAATGCCGATATTGATGCATTTATTGAGGAAGTCTCCCATGTCCAAGAAGAGACTAATATTTTGCAAGAGTCTATGGAAGAAGAAATTGATGAAACTGTGAGCTCATTGGATGAAAAAGATGATGAGGAGAGCGAAGAACAAAAGGAGAAAGAGCGGATTAGCTACCCGTGCCCACCTTCCAATGAGAGTAACTCTTCAACTCATACATTGTTTAATTTCCCTTCGTGCTTGCCGAAGGATGAATGCTATGATGATTGTTATGATCCCGTTGATTCTCTTGAAATACCCCTTTTTGATGATGCTTGCTATGCTTGTGGCCAAGATGCCAATATGAATTATGCTTATGGAGATGAACTTGCTATAGTTCCTTATGTTAAACATGAAATTTTTGCTATTGCACCCACACATGATAGTCCTATTATCGTTTTGAATTCTCCAAACTACACTATATCGGAGAAGTTTGTGCTTATTAAGGATTATATTGATGGGTTGCCTTTTACCATTGCACATGATACTTTTGATAGGTATAATATGCATGTGCTTGCTACTCCTACTTGCAATTATTATGAGAGAGGAACTATATCTCCACCTCTCTATGTTTCCAACACGATAGAATTGCAAGAAACTGCTTATACTATGCATTGGCCTTTACTTGGTGCGCATGAATTGTTCTTTTATGACATGCCGATGCATATGAAGAGAGTTAGACTTCGTTGTTGCATGATTTATGTTAACTTGTGCTCACTACTAAATTACAAATCATTGTTAATTAAAATTGGCTTTGATATACCTTGGGATCCGGGTGGATCCATTACTTGAGTACTATATGCCTAGCTTAATGGATTTAAAGAAAGCGCTGCCAGGGAGACAACCCGGAAGTTTTAGAGAGTCATTTATTTCTGTTGAGTGCTTTTATATAGTTTAAAAACAAAAAAATAAAGAGGGTAACACAAAAACTTTTCAAAAAGGAAAGTGAAAGTGAGAGAGACAAGCATTGTTGAAGTGGGGGAGCTCCTTGAACTTTGTTCATGCTCACGGAAACTTTGCGAATCTTGATTACAGAAACTTTTCATTAAAAATAATTATCCCCTTGTACAATTCCATTGTATTATAAAAATAATGTGCCAAGGTTTGCCTTTAGGATGTTTACAATGCTTGTTGGTTTGTATGGTGCTGGACAGAAACTTTGGCTGTAGTGCACGATTTTACGTTTTTAAATGGAAAGTCGAACGGTTCTGATTCCTTTTGCAATGTGTTGATATAAAACTTGTTTATTTTTCCTAATTTTGGTAGAATTTTTGGGGTACCATAAGTATGGTGAATGTTCAGATTTCTACATACTGTTCTGTTTTTAACAGATTCTGTTTTTGATGCATAGTTTACTTGTTTTGATGAAACCATCAATTTATATCAGTGGATTAAGCCATGGAAAAGCTATATTACAGTATACACAATGCAAAAACAAAATATGAATTGGTTTGCAATAGTACTTAGAATGATGATTTGCTTTATTATACTAACGGATCTTACCGAATTTTCTGTTGAAGTTTTGTGTGGATGAGGTGTCTAATCGAGGAGGTCTTGATATGAGGAAAAGGAAGGGAGGCAAGAGCTCAAGCTTGGGGATGCCCGAGGCACCCCAAGTAAATATTGAGGGAGACTCAAGCGTCTAAGCTTGGGGATGCCCCGGAAGGCATCCCCTCTTTCTTCAACAAGTATCGGTATGTTTTCGAATTCGTTTCGTTCATGCGATATGTGCAAGTCTTGGAGCGTCTTTTGCATTTAGTTTTTCACTTTTATTTTATGCACCATGCTGGTATGAGATAGTCCTTGGTTGATTTATAGAATGCTCATTGCACTTCACTTAAATCTTTTGAGTATGGCTTTATAGAATGCTTCATGTGCTTCACTTATATCATTTGAAGTTTGGATTGCCTGTTTCTCTTCACATAGAAAACCGCCATTTGTAGAATTCTATTTTGCTTCACTTATATTTTTTAGAGAGTGGGCATATCTTTTGTAGAAAGAATTAAACTCTCTTTCTTCACTTATATCAATTTAGAGAGATGACAGGAATTGGTCAATCACATGGTTAGTCATAAAATCCTACATAAACTTGTGGATCACTGAATATGATATGTTTGATTCCTTGCAATAGTTTTGTGATATATAGGTGATAATATGTGGGAGTTACTAGTAGATGGTTGTGTTTAGTAAGAATGTTGGTGTTAAGGTTTGTGATTCCTGAAGCATGCACGTATGGTCTACTAACTATGTAACCAAATTGGCGCGCATTGTATTTTGATTGTTTATTTTTGCGTGAAGGTCGGGGGCGCGCGATGGTTAACTCCTACCAACCTCCCCCCCTAGGAGCATGCGTGTAGTACTTTGTTTCAAGGGCTAACAAATTTTTGCAATAAGTATGTGAGTTCTTTATGACTAATGTTGAGTCCATGGATTATACACACTCTCACCCTTCCATCATTGCTAGCCTCTTCGGTACCGTGCATTGCCCTTTTTCACCTCGAGAGTTGGTGCAAACTTCGCCGGTGCATCCAAACCCCGTGATACGATACGCTCTATCACACATAAGCCTCCTTATATCTTTCTCAAAACAGCCACCATACCTACCTATCATGGCATTTCCATAGCCATTCCGAGATATATTGCCATGCAACTTCCATCATCATCATATACATGACTTGAGCATTCATTGTCATATTGCTTTGCATGATCATAAGATAGCTAGCATGATGTTTTCATGGCTTGTCCCTTTTTTGATGTCATTGCTATGCTAGATCATTGCACATCCCGGTACACCGCCGGAAGCATTCATATAGAGTCATATCTTTGTTCTAGTATCGAGTTGTAATATTGGGTTGTAAGTAAATAAAAGTGTGATGATCATCATTATAGAGCATTGCCCCATGAAAAAAAGGAGAAAAAGAAAAAGAAAAAAAGGGAAAGGCCAAAGAAGCCTAAATAAAAAAGGGGGCCAAAGAAGCCCGCAAAAAGAAAAAGAAAAAAAGAAAAAAAGAAAGAAAAAAAGAAAAAGAAAAGGGGCAATGTTACTATCCTTTTTCCACACTTGTGCTTCAAAGTAGCACCATGTTCTTCATATAGAGAGTCTCCTATATTGTCACTTTCATATACTAGTGGGAATTTTCATTATAGAACTTGGCTTGTATATTCCAACGATGGGCTTCCTCAAATGCCCTAGGTCTTCATGAGCAAGCAAGTTGGATGCACACCCACTTAGTGTTGAGTTTGAGCTTTCATACACTTATAGCTCTAGTGCATCCGTTGCATGGCAATCCCTACTCCTCGCATTGACATCAATATATGGGCATCTCCATAGCCCGTTGATTAGCCGCGTCAATGTGAGACTTTCTCCCTTTTGTCTTCTCCACATAACCTCTACTATCATATTCTATTCCACCCATAGTGCTATATCCATGGCTCATGCGTATTGCGTGAAGGTTGAAAAAGTTTGAGAATACTAAAGTATGAAACAATTGCTTGGCTGACACCGGGATAGGCATGAGGGGTACCTTGTGTTAAGAAAAGGGAGCATACATGACTATATGATTTTGTAGGGATAACTTTCTGAAGCATTGATATTTTGAAAGACATGATTGTTTGTTGGGATGCCCTAAGTATTATTGTTTTTATGTCAAATGAGATACTATTGCTTTGAATCACTTGTGTCTTAATATTCATGCCATGATTAGACATATGATCAAGATTATGCTAGGTAGCATTCCACATCAAAAATTATCTTTTTTATCATTTACCTACTCGAGGACGAGCAGGAATTAAGCTTGGGGATGCTGATACGTCTCCGTCGTATCTATAATTTTTGATTGTTCCATGCCTTATTCAACTTTCATATACTTTTGGCAACTTTTTATACTATTTTTTGGGACTAACATATTGGTCTAGTGCCCAGTGCCAGTTCCTATCTGTTGCATGTTTTATGTTTCGCAGAAAACCCCATATCAAACAGAGTCCAAACGGGATAAAAACGGATGGAGAATTATTTTGGAATATTTGTGATTTTTGGGAAGTAAAATCAACGCGAGACGGTGCCCAAGGTGGCCAAGAGATAGGGGCCCACACCCACACAAGGTGGGCGCGCCCCCACCCTCCTGGGCCACTCGTAAGGCGGTTGATGCCCTTATTTGGTCGCAAGAAAGCTAATTTTTGGAAAACGATCTGGGCGAAGGTTTCAATCCAATCGGAGTTATGGATCTCCGGATATAAAAGAAACGGCGCCAGGGCAGAATTCCAGAATGCAGAAACAGAGAGATAGATCCAATCTCGGAGAGGCTCTCGCCCCTCCCAAGCCATGGGAGCCAAGGACCAGAGGGGAAACCCTTCTCCCATCTAGGGAGAAGGTCAAGGAAGAATAAGAAGAAGGGGGGCTTTCTCCCCCTTGTTTCCGGTGGCGCCGGAGCGCTGCCGGGGGCCATCATCATCACCGCGATCTTCACCAACACCTCCGCCATATTCACCAACATCTCCATCACCTTCCCCCCTCTATCTACAGCGGTCCACTCTCCCGCAACCCGCTGTACCCTCTACTTGAACATGGTGCTTTATGCTTCATATTATTATCCAATGATGTGTTGCCATCCTATGATGTCTGAGTAGATTTTCGTTGTCCTATTGGTGGTTGATGAATTGCTATGATTGATTTAATTTGCTTGTGGTTATGTTGCTGTCCTTTGGTGCCCATCATATGAGTGCGCGCGTGGATCACATCATAGGGTTAGTTGTATGTTGATAGGACTATGTATTGGAGGGCTAGAGTGACAGAAGCTTCAACCTAGCATAGAAATTGATGCATATGGGATTGAAGGGGGACCAATATATCTTAATGCTATGGTTGGGTTTTACCTTAATGAATGTTAGTAGTTGCGGATGCTTGCTAATAGTTCCAATCATAAGTGCATAGAATTCCAAGTCAGGGATAACATGCTAGCAGTGGCCTCTCCCACATAAAACTTGCTATCATTCTAGTAAAGTAGTCAATTTCTTAGGGACAATTCTGCAACTCCTACCACCACTTTTCCACACTCGCTATATTTAATTTATTGCATCTTTATCTAAACAGCCCCTACTTTTTATTTACGTGTCTTTATTATCTTGCAAACCTATTCTATCACACCTACAAAGTACCTCTAGTTTCATACTTGTTCTAGGTAAAGTGAACGTCAAGCGTGCGTAGAGTCGTATCAGTGGTAGATAGGACTTGAGAGTGTATTTGTTCTACCTTTAGCTCCTCGTTGGGTTCAACACTCTTACTTATCGAAAGAGGCTACAACTATCCCGTATACTTGCGGGTTATCAATAAACAGTTTGGATCATGATCGTTACCGACTCCGGAGTGCAATAGAAGTAGATGAGTTGGTTTATATCATACTTGGAGTCCCTCGAACCATCAATGAATGATCCCGCAAACCGCCCATGAACGATCCCTTGAACGGAAGACCAAAAGCACGACCTTTTCTTGGTTGCAAGCGTACGGTCTTCACGATCTGGCAATGCTTCACCGTTCAGAGCTAATTGTCGCCAGGGAATTAGAGGGAGGAGATCAAAACCACACCGGACTTCTAATTATGAGGATTAGGGGATCTAGGTCAAGCTCTAATTGATCAACTAGGTTCAACTAGAACTAGAACTAGAGGACTAGTGGAGGCTCCAAAAGTTGTGTGTATAAAAGTGCTTCGAACCTCTAGTATACATAGGTTGAGGGGAAAGGAAAGGGGTGCCACAAGGAGGGGAAGGACTCCCTCCTCCTTGGACATGCCAAAGGAGGGAAGTAGAAGTCCTTCCCTCACCCCAATTCGGCCTCCCTCAAGGTAGAAAGGGCCGCCTCCCCTACATGGGCCCTCCACTTGATTTGTAGTGTTGTTTGTTGCACTTTGCCATGCCATGTATATTTCAACCAGACATGCATCGTACTTGGTTGTGCATCGTGCCATGTTTATGCTTGTTGTTTTACCATGTTGTTTGCTTCTTTCTGGTTGTTCCTCTTCTTGATAGTTGCCGGTAACATTGCGATTGTGAGGATCGTTCGACTAGGTTGGTTTATCTACTTCATGGACTCAGTCTTCTTCCTAGCTGGATTTCAGGCAAGATGACCGTCACCATGGACTCGGTCTTCTTCTTATAGCATTGCTAGTTGCAGGTTGTTCCATGTTGGGACATGGATATCACAATATATCTTATTTAATTAACGCACATATATACTTGGTAAAGGGTGGAAGGCTCGGCCTTTTGCCTGGTTTTGTTACACTCTTGCCGCCCTAGTTTCCGTCATACCGGTGTTATGTTCCTTGATTTTGTGTTCCTAACACGGTCGGGGTTTATGGGCCCCCCTTGACAGTTTGCTTTGAATAAAACTCTTCCAGCAAGGCCCAACATTGCTTTTACCATTTGCCTAATAACAACTAAAACTTGCATAGGGACCAGCTAGCACCCGAGGACTCTTAATCAACAACCTGGGCCAGTGCTCCTCATGAGTGTTGGTACAAACTAGAGTACCTTGCGGCGCCCCCTTGGCAACTTTTGGCTCTCAGTGACCATAAGCTTAGGTCATTTGTCGTGGCCTGAGACAGGATACACGCAGCTACTATCAGGGTGTCGGCACATCGGGAGGTCTTGCTGGTTTTGTTTTACCATTGTCGAAATGTCTTGTGCATCGGGATCCCGATTTTGAACGGGTTGTCCCGCGATGGAGGGTTGTCTCTGTGGATCGTGAGATTTTCGTGGGCTAAGTTGGGACACCCCTACATGGTTTAAACTTTCGAAAGCCGTGCCCGCGGTTATGTGGTAGATGGGAGTTTTTAATATCCGGTTGTAGAGAACTTGACACCAGATCTGAAATAAAATACACCAACCGTGTGTGTAACCGTGACTGTCTCTCTTCGAATGAGTCGAGAAGAGAACACGGTGGGTTTACATTTGAACGTAAGTAGTTCAAGATCACTTATTGATCATTGCTAGTTTGCGACCGTTTGTGTAGTTTCTCGTCTTATTCTTGTACTCGTAAGGTAGCCACCACACAATGCTTGGTGCTGTTGCAGCTTCACCACATATCCATTCTACACCCATTAAGCTTTGCTAGTCTTGATACCCATGGTAATGGGATTGCAGAGTCCTCGTGGCTCACAGATTACTACAACAACAGTTGCAGGTACAGGTAGTGCGATGGTCTGACGTGAGTGTGATGCTTGCTTGTTTGCAGTTCTTCTTTTGCTTCTTCTTTGATCAAGGGATATATGTTCCGGGTTGGGAGCCTGGGATTAGCAGGGTGGTTGTCGTTCTTCTTTTTTGTTTGATTCCATCCGTAGTCGGATCCTTCTCTTCTGCATGATGAATGCGATGTATTGATGTATTGTTGTATGAATGTTGTACCTTGTGGCGAGTGTAAGCCTTTATCTTATATACTAATCTATTTAGTACATGGTTTATTGTAATGACGTCCACCTTGCTATGCGCTCGGAATGCGGTTGTGCCCCAATCATGAATTCATCATGTGATTGGGATAGAATCGCATCTTGGGCGCTGTCGGTGTCAAAACCGGCGGATCTCGGGTAGGGGGGCCCGAACTGTGCGTCTAAGGCTAATGGTAACATGAGGCGGGGGACACAATGTTTACCTAGGTTCAGGCCCTCTCGATGGAGGTAATACCCTACTTCCTGCTTGATTGATCTTGATGATATGAGTATTACAAGAGTTGATCTACCACAAGATCGTAGAGGCTAACCCTAGAAGCTAGCCTATGATTATGATTGTTCTTGTCCTACGGACTAAACCCTCTGGTTTATATAGACACCGGAGGGGGCTACGGTTACACAGATTTGGTTACAGAGAAAGGAATCTTCATATCCGAATCGCCAAGCTTGTCTTCCACGCAAAGGAGAGTCCCATCCGGACACGAGACGAAGTCTTCTATCTTGTACCTTCATAGCCCAATAGTCCGGCATATGCATATAGTCCAGCTGTCCGAGGGCCCCTTAATCCAGGACTCCCTCAGTAGCCCCTGAACCAGGCTTCAATGATGATGAGTCCGGCGCGCAGATTGTCTTCGGCATTGCAAGGCGGGTTCCTTCTCCGATACTCCAAAGTAGATCTTGAACATAAGAATCGTGTCCGGCTCTGCAAAAAAATTCCATATACCACCATGGAGAGCATAATGTTCTTGTGAGTCCAATCCGCTGACATCTTTTGTGACACGACATTGCATCATCATCCAGCCATTATTTCAAATCGTTTTTCCAACCCGCTGCTCCATGATACGTCCATTTTGCATCATGCTTTTATATCGATATTTATTGCATTATGGGCTGTTATTTCATGTTATGTCACAATACTTATGGCTATTCTCTCTTATTTTACAAGGTTTAACATGAAGAGGGAGAATGCCGGCAACTGGGATTCTGGGCTGGAAAAGGAGCAAATATTGGAGACCTATTCTGCACAGCTCCAAAAGTCCTGAAACTCCACGAAAGTCATTTTTGAATTTAATGATAATTATTCGGCACAAGAAATACCCGAGGGGGGCCACCCACCGTCCATGAGGGTAGGGGGCGCCCCCACCCTTACAGGGCGTGCCCTTGCCTCGTGGGCCACCTGGCAGCCCTCCGGTGCCCTTCTTCTGCGATATGAAGTCTTTTACCCTGAAAAAAAATCATAAGCAAGCTTTCGGGATGAAACTCCACCGCCACGAGGCGGAACCTTGGCGGAACCAATCTAGGGCTCTGGCAAAGCTGTTCTGCCGGGGAAACTTCCCTCTGGGAGGGGGAAATCATCACCATCATCATCACCAATGATCCCTCATTGGGAGGGGGTCAATCTCCATCAACATCTTCACCAGCACCATCTCCTCTCAAACCCTAGTTCATTTCTTGTATCCAATCTTTGTACCAAAACCTCAGATTGGTACCTGTGGGTTGCTAGTAGTGTTGATTACCCCTTGTAGTTGATGCTAGTTGGTTTATTTGGTGGAAGATCATATGTTCAGATCCTTAATGCATATTAATACCCCTCTAATTATGAACATGAATATGCTTTGTGAGTAGTTACGTTTGTTCCTGAGGACATGGGTGAAGTCTTGCTATTAGTAGTCATGTGAATTTGGTATTCATTTGATATTTTGATGAGATGTATGTTGTCTCTCCTCTAGTGGTGTTATGTGAACGTCGACTACATGACACTTCACCATTATTTGGGCCTAGAGGAAGGCATTGGGAAGTTTTAAGTAGATGATGGGTTGCTAGAGTGACAGAAGCTTAAACCCTAGTTTATAAGTTGCTTCGTAAGGGGCCGATTTGGATCCATATGTTTCATGCTATGGTTAGGTTTACCTTAATACTTCTTTTGTAGTTGCGAATGCTTGCAATAGGGGTTAATCATAAGTGGGATTCTTGTCCAAGAAAGGGCAGCACCCAAGCACCGATCCACCCACATATCAAATTATCAAAGTAACGAACGCGAATCATATGAGCGTGATGAAAACTAGCTTGACGATAATTCCCATGTGTCCTCGGGAGCGCTTTTCTCATTATAAGAATTTGTCCAGAATTGTCCTTTGCTACAAAAATGATTGGTCCACCTTGCTGCACCTTATTTACTTTCATTGCTTGTTACTCGTTACAAATTATCCCATCACAAAACTATCTGTTACCTACAATTTCAATGCTTGCAGAGAATACCTTACTGAAAACCGCTTGTCATTTCCTTCTGCTCCTCGCCGGGTTCGACACTCTTACTTATCGAAAGGACTACGATAGATCCCCTATACTTGTGGGTCATCAAGACTCTTTTCTGGCGCCGTTGCCGGGGAGTGAAGCGCCTTTGGTGAGTGGAACTTGGTAAGGAAACATTTATATCGTGTGCTGAAATTTACTGTCACTTGTTACTATGGAAACTAATCCTTTGAGGGGCTTGTTCGGCGTATCTTCACCCTGGCCAGTAGAGCAAAGAGTTGCTCCTCAACCTATTGAACCTACTGAAAATGTTTACTTTGAAATTCCTTCGGGTATGGTAGAGAAACTGCTAGCTAATTACTTTGCAGGAGATGGAACATTGCATCCCGATTTACACCTTATCTATGTGGATGAAATTTGTGGATTATTTAAGCTTGCAGGTATGCCTGATGATGTTGTTAATAAGAAGGTTTTCCCTTTATATTTGAAGGGAGACGCATTGACGTGGTGTAGGTTATGTGATGATATGGGATCTTGGGACTATAAATGATTGAAATTGGAATTTCACCAGAAGTTTTATCCTATGCATCTTGTTCATCGTGATCGTAATTATATATATAATTTTTGGCCTCGCGAAGGAGAAAGCGTCGCTCAAGCTTGGGGGAGGCTTAAGTCAATGTTATATTCATGCCCCAATCATGAGCTCTCAAGAGAAATGATTATTCAAAAAAAATTATGCTTGGCTTTCTCTCAATGATCGCACCATGCTCGATACTTCTTGTGCTGGTTCTTATATGCTGAAGACTATGGAATTCAAGTGGGGCTTATTGGAAAGAATTAAATGCAACTCTGAAGATTGGGATTCCGACGATGGTAAGGAGTCAGGTATGACACCTAAGTTTGATTGTGTTAAATCTTTTATGGATACCGATGCTTTTCGTGGATTTAGCACTAAATATGGACTTGACTCTGAGATAGTAGCTTCCTTCTGTGAATCATTTGCTACTCATGTTGATCTCCCTAAGGAGAAGTGGTCCAAATATAATCCTCCCACTGAAGTAAAAGTAGTTGCACCTGTTACAGTTGAAGAAAAGATTATCACTTATAATGATCCTATTGTTCCTACTACTTATGTTGAGAAACCACCTTTCCCTGTTAGGATAAAAGATCATGCCAAAGCTTCAACTGTTGTTCATAAAAGTAATACTAGAACATATACACCTCCTGAGCAAATTAAAGTTGAACCTCATATTTCTATGGTTAAAGATCTCTTGACCGATAATATTGATGGGCATGTTATTTATTTCCGTGATGAAGCTGCTAATATTGCTAGACCCGATGCTAAGATACATAGACCTATTGTAGGCATGCCTGTTATTTCTGTTAAAATAGGAGATCATTGTTACCATGGCTTATGTGATATGGGTGCTAGTGCTAGTGCAATACCTCATTCCTTATATAAAGAAATTATGCATGACATTGCACCTGCTGAGATAGAAGATATTGCTGTTACAATTAAACTTGCCAATAGAGATACTACTTCACCAATTGGGATAGTTAGAGATGTTGAAGTCTTGTGTGGGAAAGTTAAATACCCTGCTGATTTTCTTGTTCTTGGTTCCCCACAAGATGACTTTTGTCCCATTATATTTGGTAGACCCTTCTTGAATACTGTTAATTATAGGATTGATTGCGAAAAGGATGTTGTTACGATTGGCTTAGGAGATATGTCTCATGAGTTTAATTTTGCTAAATTTCATAGACAACCCCATGATAAAGAATTGCCTAGTAAGGATGAAATTATTGGTCTTGCTTCTATTGCCGTGCCTCCTACTGATCCACTAGAACAATATTTGCTAGACCATGAAAATGATACGTTTATGAATGAAAGAAGGGAGATAGATGAAGTATTCTTTAAACAAGGTCCTATTCCGAAACACAACTTGCCTGTTGAAATCCTAGGGGATCCCCCTCCACCCAAGGGTGATCCCGTGTTTGTGCTTAAACCATTACCTGATACTCTTAAATATGCTTATCTTGATGAAAAGAAGATATATCCTGTTATTATTAGTGCTAGCCTTTTAGAGCAGGAAGAGGAAAGATTATTGAAAACTCTGAAGAAGCACCGTGCTGCTATTGGATATACTCTTGACGATCTTAAGGGCATTAGTCCCACTTTATGCCAACACAAAATAAATTTGGAAGAAGATGCCAAACCAGTTAGATATCATCAACGACGGTTAAATCCTAAGATGAAAGAAGTGGTATGAAAGGAAATACTAAAGCTCCTTGAGGCAGGTATAATTTATCCCGTTGCTGATAGCCAGTGGGTAAGTCCTGTCCATTGTGTCCCTAAGAAGGGAGGTATTACTGTCGTTCCTAATGATAAAGATGAATTGATCCCGCAAAGAATTATTACAAGTTATATGATGGTAATTGATTTTCATAAATTAAATAAGGCTACTAAAAAAGATCATTAGCCTTTACCTTTTATTGATCAAATGCTAGAAAGACTATCCAAACATACACATTTCTGCTTTCTAGATGGTTATTCTGGTTTCTCTCAAATACCCGTGTCAGCGGACGATCAAGCAAAGACTACTTTTACTTGCCCTTTCGGTACCTTTGCTTATAGACGTATGCCTTTTGGTTTATGTAATGCACCTTCTACCTTTCAAAGATGCATGATGGCTATATTCTCTGACTTTTGTGAAAAGATTTGTGAGGTATTCATGGATGATTTCTCTGTTTATGGATCCTCTTTTGATGATTGCTTGAGCAACCTTGATCGAGTTTTGCAGAGATGCGAAGACACTAGTCTTGTTTTGAATTGGGAGAAGTGCCACTTTATGGTTAATGAAGGCATTGTCTTGGGGCATAAAATTTCTGAAAGAGGTATTGAAGTTGATAAAGCTAAAGTTGATGCTATTGAAAAGATGCCGTGTCCCAAGGACATTAAAGGTATAAGAAGTTTCCTTGGTTATGCCGGTTTTTATAGGAGGTTCGTTAAGGACTTTTCTAAAATCTCTAGGCCTCTGACCAATTTATTGCAAAAAGATATTACTTTTGTCTTTGATGATGATTGTGTAGAAGAATTTGAAATACTTAAGAAAGCTTTGATTTCTGCACCTATTGTTCAGCCACCTGATTGGAATTTACCCTTTGAAATTATGTGTGATGCTAGTGATTATGCTGTAGGTGCTGTTCTAGGACAAAGAGTTGATAAGAAACTAAATGTTATTCAATATGCTAGTAAAACTCTAGACACCGCCTAGAGAAATTATGCTACTACTGAAAAAGAATTCTTAGCAGTTGTATTTGCTTGTGATAAGTTCAGACCCTTATATTGTTGATTCTAAAGTAACTATTCACACTGATCATGCTGCTATTAAGTATCTCATGGAAAAGATAGATGCTAAACTTAGACTTATTAGATGGGTTCTCTTGCTCCAAAAATTTGATTTGCATATTATTGATAGAAAGGGAGGAGAGAACCCCGTTGCAGACAACTTGTCTAGGTTAGAGAATGTTCTTGACAACCCACTACCTATTGATGATAGCTTTCTTGATGAACAATTAGCTGTCATAAATGCTTCTCGTACTGCTCCATGGTATGCTGATTATGCTAATTACATTGTTGCTAAATTTATACCACCTAGTTTCACATATCAACAAAAGAAAAAGTTCTTTTGTGATTTAAGACATTACTTCTGGGATGACCCAAACCTTTATAAAGAAGGAGTAGATGGTGTTATTAGACGTTGTGTACCTGAGCATGAACAGGAACAGATCCTACGCAAGTGTCACTCCAAGGCATATGGAGGACACCACGCTGGAGATAGAACTGCACATAAGGTATTGCAATCCGGTTTTTATTGGCCTACTCTCTTCAAAGATGCCCGTAAGTTTGCCTTGTCTTGTGATGAATGTCAAAGAATTGGTAATATTAGTAGACATCAAGAAATGCCTATGAATTATTCTCTTGTTATTAAGCCGTTTGATGTTTGGGGCTTTGATTATATGGGACCTTTTCCTGCCTCTAATGGATATACACATATTTTAGTTGTTGTTGATTACGTTACTAAGTGGGTAGAAGCTATTCCAACTAGTAGTGCTGATCATAACACCTCTATTAAGATGCTTAAAGAAGTTATTTTTCTGAGGTTTGGAGTCCCTAGATATCTCAAGACTGATGGTGGTTCACATTTTATTCATGGTGCTTTCCTTAAAATGCTTGCTAAGTATGATGTTAATAATAGAATTGCATCTCCATATCACCCACAATCTAGTGGTCAAGTAGAATTGAGTAATAGAGAGCTCAAATTAATTTTGCAAAAACTGTTAATAGATCTAGAAAGAATTGGCCCAAGAAACTTGATGATGCATTATGGGCCTATAGAACTGCATATAAGAATCCCATGGGTATGTCTCCGTATAAAATGGTTTATGGAAAAGCTTGTCACTTACCTCTTGAACTTGAACATAAGGCATATTGGACTATTAAAGAGCTCAATTATGATTTCAAACTTGCCGGTGAGAAGAGATTATTTGACATTAGCTCACTTGAGGAATGGAGAACCCAAGCTTATGAGAATGCCAAACTGTTTAAAGAAAAAGTTAAAAGATGGCATGACAAGAGGATACAAAAGTGTGAGTATAACGTAGGTGATTATGTTTTGCTTTTCAACTCTCGTTTAAGATTTTTTTGTAGGGAAACTTCTCTCTAAATGGGAAGGCCCTTACGTTATCGAGGAGGTCTATCGTTCTGGTGCCATAAAAATCAATAACTTCGAAGGCACAAATCCGAAGGTGGTGAACGGTCAAAGAATCAAACATTATATCTCAGGTAATCCAATAAATGTTGAAACTAATATTATAGAAACCGTAACCCTGGAGGAATACATAAGAGGCACTTTCCAGAACGTTTCAGACTCCGAAAAGGAATAGGTAAGTGGTACTGTAAGTAAACCGACTCCAAAACAATTTTAATAGTAATTTTTCTCCGTTTTGGAATATTTAGGAAAATAAGAAGTAGTCCGAGAAGGACACGAGGCGTCCACAAGGGTGGAGGGCGTGCCCTACCCTACTAGGTGCGCCCCTGCCTTGTGGGCACCTTGTGTGCTCTCCGGACTCTGTTTTCTTGCACGATACTTCTTTTGGTCGGTAAAAATTCATTATATAATCTCCCGAAGGTTTTGACCACCGTATCATGCAAAATCTTCTGTAGTTGTTTCGAGCTGTTTCCCTGACAGATCTAGAGCACCATGACGTCTTCAAGCGCTCCCAAGGATAAGTTTTTTGAGAGGGTCATCAACCCCTACCTCGCGGAGGTGCTGCATCACCCTCAAACCATTGAGATGCGTGAGGGGGTGCTGCACATCCGTGATGTGGAGGGACCAAGGAGTACCGGAAGCGTGGAGACAAAGCTCGAAGCGATAGAACAACAAGTTTTCAAGTGCCAAGGATGGTGGAGCGCGGACTTAACGCCAACCAGATGCTGATCACGGAGTTCACCAACAACCACAAGCTGGACGCCAAGAACATTGGGGAGACCATCTTCAAGCTTCATGATAAAATCGAGCACCTCCAAGCCCGGATCTATGACCTGCAAAACCAAAACTGTGAGTATGAATATAGATTCAAGAGGATGAGTTTGGCTGCAGATTTGAGGATCCCGAAGACTCGATCATCCTCTATGATGGTGAGCCTATGCCTTGGAAGATGGACGACAAGCCTACATCATCAACAACTCCTTCTTCACCACCTTCGAGGACATAATCACATGGGTATGGGCACTCCCCTTGGCGACTGCCAAGCTTGGGGGAGTTGCCCCAGTATCGTATCACCATCACACTCCTATCTTTACCGTTTTACTTAGTTCGATCCTTTTGGTAATATCTTGATCTAGTAGAATAAAGTTTTGGTATGAATTAGTTTTGAGTTTTGCTTTGTGATCCCTCTATGTAATCGAGTCCGTGAGCTATATATAATAAAGATTAGTGTTGAGTCAAGGGCTTTGCTATCTTGCTATGATCTTAAGTGCACAAAAGAACAAAAAGAAATAAAAGAGTTCATATTGATCTTATAGATGGTAATAACTTCATATATAAAGAGTATGAGGCTTAAAAGTTGTTAAGAGTTGGCAAACATAGTTTTGGTCATCATTGCAATTAATAGGAAGTAATAAAGAAAGAGAGGTTTTCACATATAAATATACTATCTTGGGCATCTTTTATGATTGAGAGCACTCATTAAAGTATGACATGCTAAAGAGTTGATGTTGGACAAGGAAGACAACGTAATGGTTTATGTTTTCTCACATCTCAGTTAAAGTATATTGTCATGGATCATTCAAACATGTTGAGCTTGCCTTTCCCCCTCATGCTAGCCAAATTCCTTGCACCAAGTAGAGATACTACTTGTGCTTCCAAATATCCTTAAACCCAGTTTTGCCATGAGAGTCCACCATACCTACCTATGGATTGAGTAAGATCCTTCAAGTAAGTTGTCATGTTGCAGGCAATAAAAATTGCTCCCTAAATATGTATGACTTATTAGTGCAGAGAAAATAAGCTTTATACGATCGTGTGATTTGGAAGTAATAAAAGCGACGGACTGCACAATAAAGGTCCATATCACAAGTGGCAATATAAAGTGACGTTCTCTTGCATTCAGATTTCGTGCATCCAACCCTAAAAGCACGTGACAACCTCTGCTTCCCTCTGCGAAGGGCCTATCTTTTACTTTATATCTTTTACATTATGCAAGAGTCAAGGTGATCTTCACCTTTCCTTTTTATATTTTATCCTTTGGCAAGCACCTCGTGTTGGAAATATCCTAATATATATATCCAATTAGATGTAAGTTAGCATGAACTATTATTGTCGACATTACCCTTGAGGTAAAACATTGGGGGGCAACACTATAAGCCCCTATCTTTCTCTGTGTCCAATTAAAACTCCATAACCATAAGTATTGCGTGAGTGTTAACAATTATGAAAGACTAAATGATAGTTGAGTATGTGGACTTGCTGAAAAGCTCTTATGTCGACTCTTTCCTATGTTATGATAAATTGCAATTGCTTCAATGACTGAGATTATAGTTTGTTAGTTCTCAATGAAGTTTCTGATTCATACTTGACATTGTGAATAGATTGTTACTTGAGCATAAGAAATCATATGACAAAATATATATGTTGTTGTTATAAGAATGATCATGATGCCATCATGTCCGTATTCTATTTTATCGACACCTCTATCTCTAAACATGTGGACATATTTTTCGATCGCTTCTGCTTGAGGACAAGCGAGGTCTAAGCTTGGGGGAGTTGATACGTCCATTTTGCATCATGCTTTTATATCGATATTTATTGCATTATGGGCCGTTATTTCACGTTATTTCACAATACTTATGGCTATTCTCTCTTATTTTACAAGGTTTACATGAAGAGGGAGAATGCCGGCAGCTGGGATTCTAGGCTAGAAAAGGAGCAAATATTGGAGACCTATTCTACACAGCTCCAAAAGTCCTGAAACTCCACGAAAGTCATTTTGGGAATTAATAAAAAATATTCAGCAGAAGAAATACCTGAGGGGGCCACCCACCACTCACGAGGGTGGGGGGCGCGCCCTACCCCCCTGGGCGTGCCCCTTGCTTCGTGGGCCACCTGGCAGCCCTCCGGTGTCCATCTTCTGCTATATGAAGTCTTTTACCCTGGAAAAAATCATAAGCAAGCTTTCGGGACGAAACTCCACCGCCATGAGGCGAAACCTTGGCGGAACCAATCTAGGGCTCTGGCAGAGCTGTTCTGCCGGGGAAACTTCCCTCCGGGAGGGGGAAATCATCACCATCGTCATCACCAACTATCCTCTCACTGGGAGCGGGTCAATCTCCATCAACATCTTCACCAGCACCATCTCCTCTCAAACCCTAGTTCATCTCTTGTATCCAATCTTTGTACCAAAACTTCAGATTGGTACATGTGGGTTGCTAGTAGTGCTGATTACTCTTTGTAATTGATGCTAGTTGGTTTATTTGGTGGAAGATCATATGTTCAGATCCTTAATGCATATTAATACCCCTCTGATTATGAACATGAATATGCTTTGTGAGTAGTTACGTTTGTTCCCGAGGACATGGGAGAAGTCTTGCTATTAGTAGTCATGTGAATTTGGTATTCGTTCGATATTTTAATGAGATGTATGTTATCTCTCCTCTAGTGGTGTTATGTGAACGTCGACTACATGACACTTCACCATTATTTGGGCCTAGAGGAAGGCATTGGGAAGTAATAAGTAGAGGATGGGTTGCTAGAGTAACAGAAGCTTAAACCCTAGTTTATAAGTTGCTTCGTAAGGGGCTGATTTGGATCCATATGTTTCATGCTATGGTTAGATTTACCTTAATACTTCTTTTGTAGTTGCGGATGCTTGCAATAGGGGTTAATCATAAGTGGGATTCTTGTCCAAGAAAGGGCAGCACCCAAGCACCGGTCCACCCACATATCAAATTGTCAAAGTAACGAACGTGAATCATATGAGCGTGATGAAAACTAGCTTGACGATAATTCCCATGTGTCCTTGGGAGCGCTTTTCTCATTATAAGAATTTGTCCAGGCTTGTCCTTTGCTACAAAAAGGATTGGGCCACCTTGCTGCACCTAATGTACTTTCATTGCTTGTTACCAGTGGCGTAGCCAACCCAATACGCCAGGGTGGTCCACTAATAAAAATATTTACATCAGTTTATTTATTTTTAAAGAAATATTTTTTTACTACACTATATCCAAGCTATGGGAAAATTCCAGGGTGGTCCATGGACCACCCTGGCCACCCCCTAGCTACGCCACTGCTTGTTACCCGTTACAAATTATCCTATCACAAAACTATCTATTACCTACAATTTCAGTGCTTGCAGAGAATACCTTAATGAAAACCGCTTGTCATTTCCTTCTGCTCCTTGTTGGGTTCTACACTCTTACTTATCGAAAGGACTACGATAGACCCCCTATACTTGTGGGTCATCACTCCATGCTTCGCGAGGCGGTTTTATTGGCACATCTTGTCGAAGCGGAGATCGTGTCCCCTTATTACGGGATTCTCATCAACATGGGCATGGGTAACCCAACCCTCCCATTGGTATGATTCCTTGGGAATAGGCATGTTTTAAGGCCACGTAGGGGACGTTTGATATTCGTCATCTTTATAAGGAGGCCGAGACCCGCCTTTCCCCTCTACGTTACTCCCCTCCTCCTCCCACCTCGAGTTCCAACACCGAAGGCTTAACCAGTCGCTTTGAACCTCAGGCCATGTTCAGATCCAGCTTTCAAGGCCGATGGACGGCTTCCCCTGTCACCGAGGAGGATATCACGAAGCTCAGGAAGGCGAGGTATTCGACCACGGAAATCCTTCACAAGCTTCCTACACAAGGGCATGTTATCCCTACTCCTAGGCCTAATGAGAGGGTCGTATTTATCCCTCACTTCCTTCGGGGGCTAGGTTTCTCCCTTCATCCCTTCGTTTGAGGGCTCATGTTTTACTACAGACTAGATTTCCATGATCTAGCTCCGGACTCCCTCCTTCACATCTCATCATTCATTATCGTATGTGAGGATTTCCTCCGTATCTCTCCACACTTTGGCTTATGGCTCAAGACCTTCAATGTAAGGCCGAAGATAATAGACGGGAGACACGCAGAGTGCGGAGGTGCTTTGGTAAGCAAATCGGCCGACGTTGTCTGGCCAAAGGGTTCCTTCACCGCAACTTCCGGCCTATGGCAACGGGAGTGGTTTTATATCACGGAGCCCCATGGTACCAAGTGAGTGGCTTCACCCGCCTTCCGATCCGGCCCTCCGCCATAGCTTGCATCGTGGATCAACACGGGGCTGGATTGGGGATCACTAGATGAAGTTCAAATACTGCAAAGCCACATTCGAGACCTTATTAAGAAGGACATCGACCTCATCAAGGTAATCCAAGTTATGTTAGTCCGTCGGGTCTTGCCATGCCAGCGTCGACCTCTCCGTATGTGGGAGTTCAATCTGGAAGGACCGCGAACCATTCAACGCTTCTTCGGCACAACGCTCGAAGGGATGTATGAATTATTCTTCGGGTCACAAAAAGGTGTCCGGACACCACCAATGACGCATGCCTCGACTGTAACCATCCGGATTCCCTGGTAAGTACTCAATTTCCGAACACGTTTTTAGTTTAAGTTTCCCATAACAAAACTGAGAAAACCATACTCGGCCAGGGCTGTGTAAAGAAGGCGGAGAGGATAAGGTGTTCGGTCCCTCTTCCCGAAAACTCAGCGGACCCAGTGTTAACCAGGATGCTGGCTCCGGCACCTCATCAAGTGCCGTTGAGGGAACAAGAGGAGATAAGTGGAGAGGTCAAAAGCGGCCTTCATACCGGAGGTGCGTTATGCACCGTATCCAGGGAATTCAGAACTCCCGTGTTGGAGGATGAACAGGGAGGAGAATCTAACATTCCCTCCACCGGTGGGAAGAAGAGAGCCGCCCCCGAAGACCTGAAGGCAGAGGCCTCCAAGCGAGGGAAGAAATCCCTATCAGGGGTCCCAGATTCGGGAGGAGATATGGCCGCGCATTGTCCACAAGGGGGCCAGCCTTTAGCCGAACCGTAAGTGAACAAAGGTGTTTAATAAGCACACCCCGTCCTTTTCCTGTTTGTGAGGGTAATGTTTTGAAACATATGTTGCAGTTCGGCCTATAGCCTCCCTCAACAATCTTCATCCTCGGGGGATCTTCTTCCAGAGATGATGGAGAGCGAAACGCCGCCTCATACTTCCCCGCCCCATAAGGCGGACGACCCCAAGGTGTCGTCCCGGAGGATCTCTCGCGATCCGCGAAGGAGCACAAGGCCAGAAAATGACTCTTCGGCCGCCCGAGGTCCGGGGTGTTCGGCTCCTAGAGAGACCAACCACAAAAGTCCTGGACTATCCGATATACAGCCGGACATATGGACGGGTCTTCTGCGGCAAGCGCCTATCTCAGAGGAACATCGTACCTTAATGGGTACGGTGACTGAGAGAATTTCGTCCGCAAAAAGCGGACTGGATGAAGCCTTTACGAGCCTGCTAAGAGGCTTTGAGGTACATAATGTGGCCTCTTTTTTTGTGCCATAAATGCAATGTGCACTATGTATAGATAGTAGCCCCTGAGACTCTGGTTTCCCTCCGAATGGGGCGATCAGAGGATCAAAATATAAATACGCTCAGGTAATAATTTTGCTAATTTGTACACAGGCGGCTGCAGCCCCGACCACTACCCGGGCTGCAGAATTTGCCGAACTGAAGCGACAACTTGATGTAGCGGATGATGACATCACGCTTGTGAACAAGCGGCTTGATGAGGCACAAGGTATGTCTTTTGGGCGGTCAGTGAGTATAAATACGAGCGTGATGCTGGAATTTATAATATGCTTGACTGCGGATGGTACTGCCGCCGTGGAGACCCTTCGGGCTGAGCTTACCCGGGCCAAGGAGCAAGCCAGGATAAGCAATGCGGATACCGAGAAGGCAGTTGGTGAATTAAAAGCCAAACAGGTTGCTCATCGCCTGAGTGAGGAGAAAATATCCAACATGGCGCTTGAGCTAAGGGATGCCGCTAGCCAATATGCACTTCTCGAGAAAGAGACCAAAGAAAAAATGGCTGACCTTGAGAAGGCCTTACAAGCAGCAAAGGAAACCCGGTCAGAGGCCAGAGCAGCATGGGAGGAGATCTGGCAAGCCAGGGAGATCACGACAGGGAAGCCCTTTTTATTACGAACTAAGTTCGGCATATGCCCCGCTTGATCAAATGTGGAGTTGTCCGGACGCATGTTTGGACTTGTCGAAGAGTGCTTCTGATGCGATGCAGATTTTCCAGGCCCAAGAAGGCCATGAAGCGAAATGGCTTTTCTGGTCATAGTTTAGCATGCCAAGGCGTCCGCTGCCGTTGAATGAGCAGATGGCCGAATGGGCCGAGCTCCACAGGATATCCGGACTTGCCATGAAGGCTGTCGTGGACCAGCTGTGGCCTGGGGGACCAACTGCGAATAGTTATTTTGGTTTAGTGCAGCAACTTGTTTGTGCGGTGTCGCATATCGACGCTGTCAAGCGGTCAACGTGCATAGAAGGTGCACGGATGGCCCTTGCCCGTGTGAAGACGTATTGGGCAAAGATGAAGGCCATTGATATTGCAACAGGGGGTCTACCTGGGGTAAGGACACACCAGATCAATATTTTGAAGAAGTCTTAGAGGGTGCCCGCTTGATAGAGGGTCAGTGCTTTAAGAATATGATGTTCGAGTAACATGCATCCGAATTGTAAAAACAATGCTTATGATAATGAAGGCTGTGTTTATACTTTTGCCCTTAAAGTATTTTAGTGCTTCCTGTGCGACCGTTTATGTATATATGTATATAACCTGAAAGTTTGCAGTCGTCGGCTTCAGCCCTCGTGTATAACGCGGGGGTGTTCGGAAAAGCACTTGATCACACTTGACCCAACGTCTTGGTCCGTTAAGGAGGAGTTAGTGCGGCGAACTGATACGTCTCCGTCGTATCTACTTTTCCAAACACTTTTTCCCTTGTTTTGGACTCTAACTTGCATGATTTGAATGGAACTAACCCGGACTGACGATGTTTTCAGCAGAACTGCCATGGTGTTATTTTTGTGCAGAAATAAAAGTTCTCGGAATGACCTGAAAATCCAGAGAGCAACTTTTCAGAATTAATAAGAAATATTGGAAAAAGAATTAGCATCAGGGGGCCCACACCCTGTCCACAAGGGTGGGGGGCGTGCCCCTGCCTCGTGGGCCCCCTGGGCGTCCACCAACCTCAACTCCAACTCCATATATTGGCTTTTGCGGAGAAAAAATCAGAGAGAAAGTTTCATCGCGTTTTACGATACGGAGCCGCTGCCAAGCCCTAACCTCTCTCGGGAGGGCTAATCTAGAGTCCGTTCGGGGCTCCAGAGAGGGGGATTCGTCACCGTCGTCATCATCAACCATCCTCCATCACCAATTTCATGATGCTCACCGCCGTGCATGAGTAATTCAATCGTAGGCTTGCTGGACGGTGATGGGTTGGATGAGATTTACCATGTAATCAAGTTAGTTTTGTTAGGGTTTGATCCCTAGTATCCACTATGTTCTGAGATTGATGTTGCTATGACTTTGCTATGCTTAATGCTTGTCACTAGGGCCCGAGTGCCATGGTTTCAGATCTGAACCTATTATGTTTTCATGAATATATTTGAGTTCTTGATCCTTTCTTGCAAGTCTATAGTCACCTATTATGTGTTATGATCCGACAACCCCGAAGTGACAATAATCGGGGTACTTCTTGGTGATGACCCTAGTTTGAGGACTTCATGTATTCACTATTTGTTAATGCTTTGGTCTAGTACTCCATTAAAAGGAGGCCTTAATATCCCTTAGTTTCCACTAGATGTCATGCAAGTTCTTTTCCATAAGCACGTATGACTATATTCGGAATACATGCCTACATTACATTGATGAAGTGGGGCTAGTTTTGTGTCACCCTATGTTATAACTATTGCATGAGGAATCGCATCCAACATAATTATCCATCACTGATCCAATGCCTACAAGCTGCTCACATATTGTTCTTTGCTTATTTACTTTACCGTTGCTACTGTTACAATTACTACAAAACTGCTACCGTTACTTTTACCACTATTACCGTTACTTCCATACTACTTTGCTACTAAATACTTTGCTGCAGATACTAAGTTATCCAGGTGTGGTTGAATTGACAACTCAACTGCTAATACTTGAGAATATTCTTTGGCTCCCCTTGTGTCGAATCAATAAATTTGGGTTGAATACTCTACCCTCAAAAACTATTGCGATCCCCTATACTTGTGGGTTATCAAGACTATTTTCTGGCGCCGTTGCCCGGGAGCATAGCTCTATTCTTTGAGTCACTTGGGATTTATATCTGCTGATCACTATGAGGAACTTGAAAGACGAAAGAACTAAGATTTATCCCTCAACTACGAGGGGAGGTAAGGAATTGCCATCTAGCTCTGCACTAGATTCTCCTTCTGTTATGAGTAAGCTTGCGACACCTAAACCTGCTTCTGCTATTAATTCTGATATGTCGCATGTTATTGATGATGCCACTTCTACTATGCATGATACTTATGATGAAACTACTTCGGTGCTTGATACTACTGTGCCATTAGGTGAATTTCTCGATGAACAACTTGCTAGGGTTAGAGAGAATGAAATTATTGAAAATGAAATTATTGAAGATAGTGATGATGAAGGTTCTCCCCCTAAATATGAATTGCCTGTTGTTCCAGAGGGTTATGTTATGGATGAAGAAACTACTAGAGATATTCTTGGTTGCAATGATAGATCTGATATTAAGACGTTATCAGCTAAACTGAAACAGAAATCTCTAAATGCTAGAATGAAATATGACCCTGCTTTTGCTACTTCACCTATCTTTGTTACTGATAAGGATTATGAATTCTCTGTCGATCCTGAGATAATTACTTTGGTTGAATCTGATCTTTTTTATGGCAATGAATCTGAAACTATTGTGGCACATCTTACTAAGTTAAATGATATAGCCACCCTGTTCACTAATGATGAGAAATCCCGCTACTACTGTATCCTTAAGATATTTCCGTTCTCATTAAAGGGTGATGCTAAAACTTGGTTTGATTCTCTTGATCCTGGTTGTGTGGGTAGTCCCCGGGATATGATTTATTACTTCTCTGCTAAATATTTCCCTGCTCATAAGAAACAAGCTGCCTTGAGCGAAATATATAATTTTGTGCAAATTGAAGAAGAGAGTCTCCCACAAGCTTGGGGGAGGCTTCTCCGATTACTTAATGCTTTGTCTGATCATCCTCTTTTAACTGATGCTTCCAAGGACCACTTGGATAGTTGTGCTGGTTGTGTTTTCAGGGAAAGAACAGTCGATCAAGCTGAATTGCTATTGAATAATATGTTGACTAATGAAAATAATTGGACACTTCCTGAGCCAACTCCTGAGCCAATTCTTAAACCAACTCCAAAGAAGAGGGGAGTTCTATTTCTCAGTCCTGAAGATATGCAAGGGGCAAAGAAATCTATGAAAGAAAAAGGGTATTAAAGCTGAAAATATTAATAATTTACCTCCTGTTGAAGAAATACATGGTCTTGATATACCACCTATTTAAGAAACACATGGTCTTGATAACCCGACACAGGTAGTAAAGGTATATTCGCTCTATAGATATGATAAAGTTGAAATCCCATCTACTAAGTTTGCCAGCCGATGCTTGGATGAATTTGATGACTTTATGGCTAGACAAGAAAATTTCAATGCTTACGTTGGTAGAGAATTAAAGAGTAATTCTTACATGATTGGACGCTTGAGTGATTATATGGCTAGAGTTAAAGGTGAACGTAAACTCATTAGCAAATATGCTTCTATGGTCACCACTCAAGAAAAACAAGTACTGAAAGCTCAAAGTGATTTGCTCGATGAATTAAATAATAAACATGACTTTGCTGTTAGAGTGGCTACTAGAACGGGTAAAATGACCCAGGAACCTTTGTATCCTGAAGGCCACCCTAAGAGAATTGAGCAAGATTCTCAGAGAAATAATGAAGATGCACCTGGTCCTTCTAAAAAGAAGAGAAAGAAAAATGATAGGACTTTGCATGCTTCTAGTGAACCTGTTATAGACATACATGAGAATCCCAATGATATTTCTATTTCTAATGGTGAAACACAATCTGGTGATGAACATGAACCTAGTGATAATGTTAATGATAATGTTCATATTGATGCTCAACCTAGCAATAATAATGATGTAGAGATTGAACCTGCTGTTGATCTTGATAACCCACAATCAAAGAATCAACGTTATGATAAGAGAGACTTTGTTGCTAGGAAGCATGGTAAAGAAAGAGAACCATGGGTTCAGAAACACATGCCTTTTCCTCCTAAGCCATCCAAGAAAAAGGATGATGAGGATTTTGAGCGCTTTGCTGAAATGATTAGACCTATCTTCTTATGTATGCGTTTGACTGATATGCTTAAAGTAAATCCTTATGCTAAGTACATGAAAGATATTATTACAAATAAAAGAAAGATACTGGAAGCTGAAATTTCCACCATGCTTGCTAATTATACTTTTAAGGGTGGAATACCTAAGAAACTTGGAGATCCAGGAGTACCAACTATACCTTGCTCCATTAAAAGAAACTATGTTAAAACTGCCTTATGTGATCTTCGAGCCGGTGTTAGTGTTATGCCTCTCTCTTTATATCGTAGACTTGAATTGAATAAGTTGACACCTACTAAAATATCTTTGCAAATGGCCGATAAATCAACTGCTATACCTGTCGGTATCTGTGAGGATGTGCCTGTTGTGGTTGCAAACGTTACTATCTTAACGGACTTTGTTATTCTTGATATTCCTGAGGACGATAGTATGTCAATTGTCCTTGGTAGAACCTTTTTGAATACCGCAGGGGCTTTTATTGATTGCAATAAAGGTAATGCCACTTTTCATATTAATGGTAATGAGCATACGGTACACTTTCTGAGGAAACAATCTCAAGGTCATAGTATCAACTCTATTGGAAAAATTCCAACTATTATTATTGGAGGTTTTGAATTTCCTCTTCCTACTGTCAAGAAGAAATATGATATTCTTATTATTGGGGATGTTCATATCCCCGTTGAGGTAACCTAGTGTTATTTGAAATTTCTACTGTTCCATGTTATTCGGAATGAGTTTGTTAACAAGACTTGATTAACCTTGTTAGTGGATTCCTTTTGATGAGCATGAGATGGATGAAATTAGAAGGCACAACCTTCTGTACCCTCTTTTTACTTTCTGTTATTTAGATTAAACAACGCAAAAATAGCATTTTCTGTCTGTTTTCTGAATTATCCATGCAATAAAAAATACCCCGAAAATAAAAGTTCTCCAAATGCCCTGCAAATTTAATATGATTTTTTCTAGAATATTTGAGAATATCTGGCACTGAGAACACATCAGGGGGAGCTGGCACCTGGGCATGAGGCTCCAGGGTGCGCCCACCCCTACAGGGCGCACCCCCTGCCTCGTGGGCCCATGGTGCCCCCCTCCACTTATTCCTGCACCCACACACTTCATCTTCCTCCAAAAAAAATCACCATCCAGCTCAAGAAGGAGTTCTAGCTCACTTTACTGCCATTTTCGATCTCCTTGCTCAAAGCTCCATTCACAAAACTGCTTTGGAGGATTGTTCTTTGGTATGTGACTCCTCCTATGGTCCAATTAGTTTTTGTTCTAGTGCTTTATTCATTGCAAATTTTTGCTGCCTAGGTGACCCTGTTCTTGAGCTTGCATGTCAAATTTATGAGGTCCCAAGTAATTCTAATGCATGATATAGGCTCTAGGCACTTGTGGGAGTAGTTGCTATCAATCTTATTGAGTTTGGTTCACTTTTATTTTGAGTTACTAAAAATTTCAGAAATTTTTCAGAGGAAGAAATATGTCTAGGAAAATGTACCAAGGTGGTTCTTCAAGGAAGAAAGGACCCAAGCTCGGAATACGTGAGCAAGACGACGAACCACCAAGGGAAGTTGATGTGCGGCCTTGTGAATGGCCGTCAGAGGAGTTTATGGTCAAAGCGGGCATCAAGGATGAATTTGATGCATATGTGCATAATGCCAACCTTGAGGACTTAATGGAAGATAAGTGCCCGCAATACTACTATCTGCTTGATTCCTTTGCGAGAAGGTTTAAATTTACATCTTCGCGGCATTCACCAACTGTCCTGTTTGATATTTATGATAAATCATATACCATGGACCTCGAAGATTTCACTACTGCTTGTAAACTCCCGCAGTGGGGCAGTGTTAATGAACCCCGTAAATCTGAATATAAAGACTTCCTTGCTAGTATCACTGTGGGAGAATCTAGAGAAATAGCACAAGCTACCATAGGGAGCATTCATTTTCCTGCTATACATTATTTTGCTATCTTCAAAGGTAGATGCATTAACAGTAAGGATGAAGCATGTCACATGTGTGTTCCTGATCTTTGTGTTCTCAAGAGTGCTGTATTAGGTGATAAAGAATACAACTTAGGGGAAATTGTTGCATGTAGGTTGCATAATAATGGTTTAGTTGGAGACTTGTTTGGAGGGATTTATGCAACCCGTGTAGCTAATTATCTTGGTATACGTGCACATGAAAATGATAGGGAGTTGCCTCCCGGTTATTTAGATTATAATGCCATGGTTAGTCATCATTTTCTTGAGAGGAATGAACAATTCCTCCAGTATCGACTAATCTTTGACAGCGTCGCGCTGTCCATATTACTCCCCCTGCTCCTATCCTTTTTGATTATCAGGCAAAAAGAAGATATGTTATAACCAGGGAGGAGGCAAACGAGTACGAGAGGAGGACGGAGGCAGCTTGCCGCCATGCTGTAGCTCAGGAGGCAATGGCTTCTGCATCTCAGTACGACCCCAATTACAACTTTGGATATCAATCAGGCTACCCATGGCCATAGACCAACTTAGGCCAAAAGCCTAAGCTTGGGGGAGTACGTATTTCTCATCGACATTACATTCATGTTCACACACTCATTCTAGTTGTCAGTGCTCATACTTTTTCATTGTACTATCCATGCTAGTTTAATTTCTTTTTCTAGCTTTCTTCTTGTGTGTTTGATAAACCTTAAGAAAAAACCAAAAAAATTAGTTAGCTTACTTTCCATGCTTGTAGTAGTAATTAAAAGAAAACCCAAAAAGATTTCTCGTTCTTCTTTTGCTTGTTAGGAGCTTTCCCGTGTAAATAGTTTTAGTTCTTTTCTTTCCTTTGGGGGTCGAGAGGAGAAGACCATAATGAAAATGTTTAGTGGCTCTAATATGCATGATTGTCGATTTAACCAAGAGCCCAAATTACCTTATCTTCTCCCTTGAATTGAATGCTTGCAGATTCCAGCTTAGTTGAATGCACGTGCACTATTATTATTATACACACCGTTCGGTCGTGCAAGTGAAAGGCAATAATGATGATATATGATGGACTGATTGAGATGAGAGAAGCTGGTATGAACTCGACCTCTCTTGTTTTTGTAAATATGATTAGTTCATCGTTCCTGATTCAGCCTATTATGAATAAACATGTTTGCAATGACAATTAGATATTATAGTTTCTTATGCCATGCTTAATTAGCTAGGAGCTTATAATGGTTTACCTTGCGTGCCAACATGCTATTAAAATGGTTATGATGTGGTATGATAGGGTGGTATCCTCCTTTGAATGATTCGAGTGACTCGACTTGGCAGATGTTCACACATATAGTTGAAACAAAATCAACATAGCCTTCACGATATTTATGTTCATGGTGGATTATATCCTACTCATGCTTGCAATCGGTGTTGATTAATTTTAATGCATGTTCATGACTGTTGTCGCTCTCTCAGTTGGTCTCTTCCTAGTCTTTTGCTAGCCTTCACCTGTACTAAGCGGGAATACTACTTGTGCATCCAAACTCCGTAAACCCCAAAGTTATTCCATATGAGTCCACCATACCTTCCTATATGCGGTATCTACCTGCCGTTCCAAGTAAATTTGTATGTGCCAAACTCCAAACCTTCAAATGAAATTCTGTTTTGTATGCTCGAGCAGCTCATGTATCAACTAGGGCTGTCTGTATCTTCCATGTTAAGCGGGTTATTCTCAAGAGGAGTGGACTCTGCTCCTCATTCACGAGAAAATGGCTGAGCACCGGGATGCCCAGTCCCATGCTCAAATCAAATCAAAATAATTGCAAACAAAACTCCCCCAGGATTGTTGCTAGTTGGAGGCACCCGTTGTTTTGGGCAAGCCATGGATTGATGCTTGTTGGTGGTGGGGGAGTATAAACTTTACCATTCTGTTTGGGAACCGCCTATAATGTGTGTATCATGGAAGATGTCGATATCTCATAGTTGTTACATTGACAGTGAAAGTATACCACTCAAAATGTTATTCATCTCTACTTAAAAATTGAGCTCTGGCACCTCTACAAATCACTGCTTCCCTCTGCGAAGGGCTTATCTATTTACTTTTATGTTGAGTCATCACCCTCTTATTAAAAAGCACCCGCTGGAGAGCACCACTGTCATTTGCATGCATTACTATTTGTTTATATTGGGTATGACTATGACTGGATCTCTTTTACCATGAATTACAATGTTTAGTCAGTCCTTGATCTTTAAAGGTGCTATGCATTTATGTTTTGCGCTCTTAGAAAGGGCTAGCGAGATACCATTTTGTTATATCATATTATGATTGTTTTGAGAAACTGTTGTCATCCGAGATTTATTATTATTGCTCGCTAGTTGATTATGCCATTGATATGAGTAAACATGAGACCTAAGTGTTATTGTGAATATGGTAAGTTCATAATCTTTGTTGAAAACTTGAATGCTGGCTTTACATATTTGCAACAACAAGAGCAAACAGAGTTTGGAAAAGTTTTTCTTTATCACTTTCAGTTTATCAACTCAATTGCTTGAGGACAAGCAAAGGTTTAAGCTTGGGGGAGTTGATACATCTCCGTCGTATCTACTTTTCCAAACACTTTTGCCCTTGTTTTGGACTCTAACTTGCATGATTTGAATGGAACTAACCCGGACTGACGCTATTTTCAGCAGAACTGCCATGGTGTTATTTTTGTGCAGAAATAAAAGTTCTCGAAATGACCTGAAAATCCACGGAGCAACTTTTCAGAATTAATAAAAAATACTGGTGAAAGTGTTAGTGTTAGGGGGGCCCACACCCTGTCCACGAGGGTGGGGGGCGCGCCCCCCTGCCTCGTGGGCCCCCTGGACGTCCACCGACCTCAACTCCAACTCCATATATTGGCTTTCGCGGAGAAAAAAATCAGAGAGAAAGTTTCATCGGTTTTACGATACGGAGCCGCCACCAAGCCCTAATCTCTCCCGGGAGGGTTGATCTGGAGTCCGTTCGGGGCCCCGGAGAGGGGGATTCATCACCGTCGTCATCATCAACCATCCTCCATCACCAATTTCATGATGCTCACCGCCGTGCATGAGTAATTCCATCATAGCTTTGCTGGACGGTGATGGGTTGGATGATATTTACCATGTAATCAAGTTAGTTTTGTTAGGGTTTGATCCCTAGTATCCACTATGTTCTGAGATTGATGTTGCTATGACTTTGTTGTGCTTAATGCTTGTCACTAGGGCCCGAGTGCCATGATTTCAGATCTAAACCTATTATGTTTTCATGAATATATGTGAGTTCTTGATCCTATCTTGCAAGTCTATAGTCACCTATTATGTGTTATGATCCGACAACCCCGAAGTGACAATAATCGGGATACTTCTCCGTGATGACCGTAGTTTGAGGAGTTCATGTATTCACTATGTGTTAATGCTTTGGTCCGGTACTCTATTAAAAGGAGGCCTTAATATCCCTTAGTTTCCACTAGGACCCCGCTGCCACGGGAGGGTAGGACAAAAGATGCCATGCAAGTTTTTTTCCATAAGCACGTATGACTATATTCGGAATACATGCCTACATTACATTCATGAACTGGAGCTAGTTTTGTGTCACCCTATGTTATAACTATTACATGAGGAATCGCATCCGACATAATTATCCATCACTGATCCAATGCCTACGAGCTTTTCACATATTGTTCTTTGCTTATTTACTTTACCGTTGCTACTGTTACAATTACTACAAAACTGCAACCGTTACTTTTACCACTATTACTGTTACTTCCATACTACTTTGCCACTAAATACTTTGCTACAGATACTAAGTTATCCAGGTGTGGTTGAATTGACAACTCAACTGCTAATACTTGAGAATATTCTTTGGTTCCCCTTCTGTCAAATCAATAAATTTGAGTTGAATACTCTACCCTCGAAAACTGTTGCGATCCCCTATACTTGTGGGTTATCATGAACTAGGCAATCAGACTATAGAGCTTTAACACCTTCACTTAGCCATAGGAGTTTGATGGTGGGGCTACTATATAGCCCCTGGTATGTCCACGTTTATCCGAATATGGTGCGTTTACATACGTGACCGGGAAACCGGTCCTTCGTTAATGCAAAGGAATCACGAAGATTCCGCTGAGTCCTCGAGTGGTTGACCAGCTCTCGCCTTATCATGACAGTCAGTTTTAGGCTTTCTCTACTGAGGTGCTCGTCCGGATGAACCAGGGCACAATCGCAGTAGTTCTCCTTTGGCCACCTTAGCCTATAGAATGGAACATAAGGTAGCAAGCACAGGAGCCGGGCAAACCCAACTATTGACCAAAGACATGATTCGGAGCTGATGCATATAAGGAAAAAACTCGCGACACCGAACACTCCCGAAGGTATTCGAACTTTTCAATATATACCGGGATGGGTACAACCCCCGGTAATGAACCCTGAATTCAAGGCACGTGCTACGACCCAGCGTGAGGAGAAAGCGCCTGTGGTGAGAACATAGTTCTCAAAGCACACTGCTGGCTGCTTCTATAACATCCATTTTAGTACGGGGAATTGTAAGTTCGCGAATGCTGCCGATATCTTTCCTGGGCGTTTTATATGCCAGGTGGGTATGAAACAACAAGAGATAATAATAAGAAAAAAGGTTTACACAGGGTCTTAATCTAAATGGAAACCTTGAAACAGGGCCCTGTTGCACGTTTGTGCCTTTGTCTCCGTTGTGCAGTGTCCTTGAAGGGTATATCATGATGGCCTATCTGTAAAAAAAGAAAGAACCGGGTGAAAGAATCTGGTACGACCGTGGGTATAGTTTGTTGGTTTTTATGAACCGTGAACTGTAGATTCTTGAGTCCGAATAGGGTCAAGCTAAACTATTGATTTCTTACATGCAGGCTGCCCCCAGCGCTACCCAAGGAATTTTGAGTGTATATTTATGTATACGGGAAAACATGTACATTCTTCTTATGGGGCGATCTGTGGGGGCAGTGCTGCTAAACAAGCTCAGGTTTATCTGAGCTTTTACACGTAGGTGTGTGCCGAACACGTTTGGCTGTATCCACGGTCTTGAGGACCGATGAGCTGTTCGGCTTGAAAAGTCCGATTCGTGCTTCGGCTACTAGAGCCGCCGCGTATTCTTCTGTATGAAGAGAATGCTCTGTATTTCCTCTCACCATGATAACGCCATGCGGTCCAGGAAACTTGAGTTTAAGATAAGCATAGTGCAGAACTACATTGAAACGACGAAGGCCGTTCGTCCGTGTAGTTTGTGATAGCCACTTCGGAATGGAGCAATGTCAAAGATTAGCTCTTTGCTTCGAAAGTTATCGGGAGAGCCGAAGACGACATCCAATGTTAGGGTGCCCGTGCAGTGGGCCTCTACGCCTGGTATTACTCCTTTAAAGGTAGTGCTGCTTTGCTTGATTCTTGACGGGTCTATCCCCATCTTGTGGATAGTGTCCTGATATATCAGATTGAGACTACTGCCGCCGTTCATAAGGATTCGGGTGAGGTGGTATCCGTCAATTATTGGGTCGAGCACTAAGGCAGCCGAGCCCCCGTGACGGATACTAGTCAGATGATCCCTGCGATCGAAGGTGATCGAACAGGCCGACCATGGGTCGAATTTGGGGGCGACAGGCTCTATAGCGTATATGTCTCGGAGTGCGCGTTTGCGCTCCCTCTTTGGGATATGAGTGATGTAAATCATGTTCACTGTTTTGACCTCCCGTGGGAATTTCTTCTGTCCCCCCATATTCGGCTGGCGAGATTCGTCCTCGTCTTTGCTTTGCGGTCCCTTCCCTTTGTGTTCGGCGTTGAGCTTGCCGGCCTACTTGAAGACCCAACATTCTCTGTTGGTATGATTGGCTAGTTTGTCGGGGGTGCCATGAATCTGGCAGGACCTTTCTAGAATTTTATCTAGGCTAGATGGACCATCTCTACTGCCTTTAAGTGACTTTTTCCGTTGACCAGGTCTGGAGCCCTTGAATCCGGCGTTGACCGATGTATTGTCCGGGCTTTCTTCATTGTTCCAGCGTTTGTTTTTATTGCATCGTGGCTTTCCATTGCCATCCAAGACTTCAGATGTGCCAGGAACACCAGTGCTGCTACGGGCCAACCAGCTGTCCTCTCCCATGCAAAAGCGGGTCATGAGTGTAGTTAAGGCTGCCATTGTCTTTGGCTTTTCCTGGCCTAGGTGTCTGGCTAGCCATTCATCCCGGACACTGTGTTTGAAAGCTGTTAAGGCTTTGGCGTCCGGACAGTCGACGATTTGGTTCTTCTTAGTGAGAAATCGGTTCCAAAGCTTACATGCTGACTCTCCGGGTTGTTGGGTTATGTGACTTAGATCGTCTGAATCTGGAGGTCGGACATAGTTCCCTTGGAAATTGGCCCTGGAAGCGTCCTCAAGTTCTTCCCAGCTTCCAATGGAATTTTTGGGGAGGCTTTTCAGCTAGTGCCGAGCTGGCCCTTATAGCTTGAGGGGTAGGTATTTGATACCGTGGATATCGTCTCTGTGAGCCATGTGGATGTGAAGAATAAACTCTTCTATCCAGACTGTAGGGTCTGTCGTTCCATCGTATGCCTCGATATTCACGGGTTTAAACCCTTCTGGAAATTCATGATCCAGCACCTCATCGATGAAGAACAAGGGCTGTGCGGCACCCCTGTATTTGGCTGTGTCGCGGCTTGGGCCCGACGGTTGCAGTTTTTGGTGTTGGTTCGGAACTAGTGAGTTACCTGCATATTTGGTTTGATGGCCCTGATCCTGTGTCACGTCCCTAGTTCTGGTATGACCTAGACTAGCTAGTCATTTGTGCATCATGTTTAAATTCCATTTAAATTTGAAATGAGGATTTGTGAACCCTCAGAATCATCTATGGAAATGACCCAAATAAAAATTGCTCCAAAAGGGTCCAAGAAAATGCTCATGTTGCTCTCTGAAAATATTGGACAGAGATAAAAATCAAACCAATATTTTTAGGAGCTCATAAGTATTTATTTTGGGCATTTGGAATTAATGCATAAATATTTGCATTGGAAATATATTAGTTATATATATTAATATATGTCCAAAAATTATGCCACTTGTTGGGGAGTTCTGGAATAATACCACTAGTTCCTACAAAAATTGGCATAAGAAAATAAAATGGTTTAGTATTTTATTTAAACCAAACAAATGTCAGAAAAATAGAAAAAGAAATAAATGGGAAAAACCTTACCTGGACCTACCTGCGGCCCAGCTCCTATGCTGGCCCGGCACCGCTCAGCCCAGCAGCTGGTCCAGCCCACCTGGCCCCCTCCTCTGTCGTATTCCTCCCCCTCGCCCAAGCAGCTGCGTGCCCGCGCCACAGCCGGCCGCGGGCACGCGCCCGACCACCTCCTCCCTCCCTGCCCGCCTGCCCTCTCCCCGCCTCGTCTGGATGCCTCGGACGTCGCCACGCCCCCCGGACCCTCTCACTCTCCCCCGGGTCCTCTCCTCTCCTCTCCCTCGCTCTCTCTCACGGCCGAACGACACCGCTCGCCATTGCCGCGGCCACTGCCTCCCCCTCGTCCCTCTGTCGTGTCCACACGCTCCGCCGCTGTGGGCTACGCCTCCTCGACGAGATGCACGGCGCCGGACGCCCTGGAACGCCGCCATCTCCATCGTCTTTGTCACCGGCTGCCCGAGATCGCCGACGACGCTCCGGCCGCACCAGTGCTTCCCCGAGCTCGCTGACGCATTCGCTGGATCCACCGTGAGCTCTTCTACCGAACCCCCCTTCTCCCCCTTGCTAACGCGCGCTCTAGCACCGTTTGCCCGCCACGGCCGTAGCTCCTCGCGGCCGGCCATGTCGCCACCGCGGCTACGGCCATGCAAGCACGCGTCCAAGCTTACCACTGAGCTCACCGCACCCCCACGAGTCCAACGCGCCTAACCGCAGCCCCCCTAGTGCCCTGTAGTGCCTAACCCGCATCAACCGAGCTCCGGCCGCCGCCGCGAGCCCTGCTCCGGCGAGCTCCGCCGTCCCCGCGACCTTCCCTATGCCCAGGTGGATGCGGTCGAGCGCGGGCTGCCGATGGGTAGTCCCCGCGCGCTTTTCCGCCGCCTGTAGCGTGTTCTGGCGAAGCACCGCCGCGCGGTTTGGTCGCCGCCGGCCAACTCCGGCGGGCGCTGATGTGGCGGCTTAATTAGTGCTTAACCCCCCTCCTAATTACCCCCCTGAGACTGACCAGTGGGCCCTAGGGCTTAGTCAAAGCTAATCAGCCCAGGTTTGACTCGGGGTTAACCCCAGTGTCATTGACGTGTGGTCCCCACACGTCAGGTTTGACCCTGGTCAGCCCCGGTTGACCTACTGACGTCGTGCTGACGTCATGCTGGCGCAATAATATATTTTCTGGAATTAAAATAAATCAGGAAATTCCAGAAAATGTTCAAAACTTCAAAAATTCATATAAATTAACCGTAGGTCAGATTGAAATAATTTATATATGAAAAATTATTAGAAAAATGCAATCTTTCCATCTGTACTAGTTTCATGCATGACAAACAACCTTATACCTACTGTATAAGCGAAACACTATAATGGCTTATATAAAGAGCTTATTTTGGAGATGCATTTGAAGCTTTGGTTCAAATGGACTTCAAACCAAATGAATACTAGTTGCATTAGCTCAAACAGCATCACATCTTCATACCATGTTCATGCATCATATTGTTGCATATGCTTGTGTATTGATTGTTGGCACCGTTCCTTCTCGATAGGTCTTGCTCCGGAGACCGTTCCAGAGTACCTGTGTATGAAGCAGTGCCTCCCTTGTTGATCTACCAGGCAAGCAAACCCCTTTGTTCATTACGATACAATCCCACTCTCTCGCTCTTGCTCTCAGTTATTGCATTAGGACAACAACGATTCATCTGCTACTTTGTGCTGCGGTAGTTGAACCCATTCCTCTGCATGACCTGTCATTGCCACAGTAAGTAGTTGAAACCCACTAGCATGTGTAGGAGTTGATTGAGCCATGTTGTGTTCCTACCATGCTATGCCTGCTATTGCTTAGAGTTTGTCAGGTCTGATTCATTGGGAATGAATTGGAGTGTTACGATATGTTCTGATGCTGAGAGTGAAGTGTGTGAACATGATTTGGTAAAGGTAGCGGTGAGAGGCCATGTAGGAGTACATGGTGGGTTGTCTCACTGGAACCGTCCTTAAGCACTGAGTTCTATGTATGTTGTCCAATGACTCGATACTACCACACATTGGGATCCTTAATTGACTCTCTCGACTTATTAACCGACTTGATCTCTGTCCAGGAGTCGCAACTAGTTTCTGGTGTTTGTAGGTAGTGCTATTTTTCTACCAAGTGGCACCCGGCAGGGTGGGCTTGGGACAGACTAGGCACACGTGGCCTGGTGTACCGAGTGGCACCCGGATAGTGGGCTCGGGAACCCTGCACACATCATTTGGGGCCGTGAGCGACACCCCGGCCGGATCTCCTTGCGGATGGAACCCGAATAGGCGATAAACCTGGGCTAGAGTCTTGTGTGGTTAGTCAGGTCGTGGCCGACACCCTCGCCAGGCTTCCGCTTGAAGGTTGCCGAGATACATGACGTGTACATGGCGGTAAGTGGCGAGAGCATGTGTGAAGAAGTACACCCCTGCAGGGTTAACATGATCTATTCGAATAGCCGGGTCCGCGGTTATGGACTTCTTGGATGCTTACATGGTACATAGAAAACTTGAAGTGGATACTCTAAAATGCTCAAGACAAGTGTGAGTGCTATGGATGGCCTTCTCGTAGGGAGACGGGGATGAATCCATAGTAGTGTATTGTGTGGTGATTAGTGGACTCATCTGCGCCATATCACCTCAAAGAAGTTCTCGTAGTCGTAGAACAGGATAGCCACAGAGTCAAAGCTGGCTTGCTGCAACTAAACCCCGCACTACCTTCTTGTTACAAGTGCATGTATGATAGGATCTTATGTAAGTCTAGCTGAGTACCTTTGTACTCATGTTGCTTTATTTATGTTTTTGTAGCGGAGACTTCGGTCTTACTAGTGTTCTCGTGGACTTCGACAAGTCGCTTGTACCTCAGCTACGATCTTGATCGGATGTTGTAGATAGTCAGGCTCTTCAGCCTTCTTCATTTGTAGATGTCTGTACCCAGACATGTAATGCTTGCGCTTGTTGCTTGTATGCTCTGTATGATGGGTCTTCTGACCCTTGTTTGCAATAAATGCTATGATGGCCCTTTGAGCCTTATCTATATGAGTTGTTGAATTATGCTGTGATGCCATGTTGTACAGCACATACTTGCATGTTATGCGTACGTGTAATGTGTATTGCTATGTGTGGGATCTGACTATCTAGTTGTTTATCCTTAGTAGCCTCTCTTACCGGGAAATGTCTCCTAGTGCTTCAACTGAGCCATGGTAGCGTGCTACTGCTCCGGAACACTTAGGCTGGCCGGCATGTGTCCTTCTTCGTTCCTGTGTCTATCCCTTCGGGGAAATGTCACGCGGTGTCTACCGGAGTCCTGTTAGCCTGCTACAGCCCGGTTTACCGGAGTCCTGCTAGCCCAGTTGCTACAGCCCGGATTCGCTCGCTGATGACCGACACGTTCGTTGTTGGGTCATGTATGCCTGTCCCTGTAAGTTAGTGCCACTTTGGGTTCACGACTAGCCATGTCAGCCCGGGTTCTCTGTTATATGGATGCTAGCGACACTATCATATACGTGTGCCAAAAGGCGCAAACGGTCCCGGGCATGGTAAGGCGACACCCGTGGGAATACCGTGCGTGAGGCCGCAAAGTGATATGAGGTGTTACATGCTAGATCGATGTGACTTAGGATCGGGGTCCTGACAACTTTGGTATCAGAGCCTGACTGCCTGTAGGATTACCAAGCCAAACTGGTCGAAGTTGAGTCTAGAAATTCTTTAGTTATGTAAGGGAATTGATTGTGGGAAGGAACGTAAAGCTCTTTTTACTCCTTATACCTCATGGCCTTCTGATATGAGTCATCTTATTTTCCTACGGGGTTAAGGAACTAGGCTTTCTCTTCCGTCTATCAGGATCACGTGTTACTACTCCGTAGTCCCATAGGATTGGTTGATCAGAGTCATATCTCAGTTTCGAGTACTTCCGGAGTAACCTGTTTAGTATGGTCTCAGAACCTTGAGTGATGATGTTGAGTATGTTACTACCCCATTTTAGCAGGATGTCTCATTCTGAGCATTTTACTGCCGTTATGCTGCCGGAATTGCCCTAGGAGCTCGAGAGTTACTAATTTCCTTATCCTACATTCTACAGTTGATAGTTGATGCTGATCCGTCCTTGGTTTCGTCTCTTAGGATGTCATCAGCTAAGCGAAGTTCTGTTGCTCGTAGCCAGAACCACGGAGATGGTAGGGATGAGGATCCTTCCGACCCGCCTTCGTTGACAGAGTTCATGTTAGAGATGGAGAGGAACAAGCGTGAGTCTAACCGCTTGTTGGCACGTATCGAGGAGAACACCGCACATCAGTTCAAAGGGTCTGCAACCATTCATGACTTCATTCGCTTGCACCCACCTACCTTTTATCATTCTATTGAGCTACTCGATGCAGATGACTGGCTCCATAGCATCACTCATAAGTTGCATTCCGCAAACGTATCTGAAGATGACAAGGTCACCTATGCCACGTACCACCTGGAAGGTCCTGCTAGTCTTTGGTGGCAGAACTATGAGGCTATGCTTCCAGCTGGCCAGATTCCTACCTGGAGGGATTTCACTGAGGCTTTTCGCGAGCATCACATTCCCCAGGCCCTCATCGATCGCAAGAGAGAAGAGTTCTGTAGTCTCACCCAGAGTAAGATGGCTATTGATGCTTACGATAGAGAGTTTGAGAACCTCGCCCGCTATGCCACAGAAGAGGTGTCCACAGACGCCAAGAAGCAGGCTAGGTTTCGGAAGGGTCTCAACCCCAAATTGCGTCGTGATCTCCACCTGCATCATTGTGATACATTCCAAGCTCTTGTGAACAAGGCCATTAATGCAGAGACAGCTCAGCTCACTTACGAGGAGTCTGATAAGCACACCCGTGATTTGGGATCTTCCTCCGGTTCTAGTTCTCAGAAGCGCCGGATTTGGATTCCAAACTCCGCTCTTCCTCCTGGATTTACACCGAGGCCATCCTATGTGGTGCCTTCCCCAGCTCAATCGTATGTTCCACCCAGGCCTACTGGTAGACCGCTTGTCAATGCGGGTCCACGTCCAACCTCGGGGACTTGCTTCACATGCGGGAAGCCAGGACACTATGCACATGACTGCTCTCAGACTAGTTATGCTCCACCCCCGCCCGAGAAGTCTGTTGGCCATGGTAAGCCATCGAGCAAGACAATCAGTGTCAAGTCAGCCCCCACTAAACGTGGACGTGTGCATCACGTCTCAGCTAAAGACGCTCATGATGATCCGGATGTCGTTCTTGGTACACTCCTTGTCAATTTTCATCCAGCATCGGTTCTGTTTGATACTGGAGCATCTCATTCTTTCATTTCCGAAGGCTATGCTCGTTTGCACGACATGTCATTTTGTGATATGCCAACTCCGCTTGAAATCCAAACCCCAGGGTCTAGATGGCAAACCACCAGAATCAGCTATGGTAATGAAATCCTTGTTGATAGACTTGTATTTCTTGCATCACTTGTAGCCCTCAAGTCCTCAGATATTAACATCATCTTGGGTATGGACTGGATGATAGCTCATCATGCCAAGATTGATTGTTACACCAGGTCTGTTCAGCTTACACACCCATCTGGCAAGATAGTCACCGTCTCCACTAGAGTTGCAAAGCATCAACTCTATTCTCTTAATGCCAGCCCTCTTCCAGACCTTGAAGATATCCCGGTAGTCCGTGACTTTCCGGATGTCTTTCCAGAGGAACTGCCAGGTGTTCCACCTGACAGAGATGTAGAGTTCGTCATAGATCTTATTCCAGGAACTGCTCCAATCTCTAGGAGACCTTACAATATGGCACCCTTAGAACTAGCTGAGCTTAAGAAACAACTTGATGAGTCCTTGCAAAAGGGTTTCATCCGTCCTAGTTCTTCTCCTTGGGCTTGCCCCGTCCTCTTCGTCAAGAAGAAGGATGGTACGGACCGGATGGTTGTAGATTATCGTCCCGTTAATTTGGTCACGATAAAGAACAAATATCCGCTCCCCAGGATCAATGATCTGTATGATCAGCTCGCTGGATCCTCAGTCTTTTCCAAGATGGATCTGAGGTTAGGCTACCACCAAATCAAGATCAGAAACGGGGACATTCCCAAGACAGCCTTTGTCACTCGTTATGGCCAGTACGAGTACACCGTCATGTCCTTTGGTCTAACCAATGCCCCAGCTACCTTCTCCCGCCTGATGAACTCGATCTTCATGGAGTACTTAGATAAGTTCATCATGGTTTACCTCGATGATATTCTTATTTACTCGAAGAATGAGGAAGAGCATGCCGAACATCTTAGACTTGTGTTAGAAAAACTCAGAGAGCACCGTCTTTATGCCAAGTTCTCCAAGTGTGAATTTTGGTTGCCAGAAGTGACCTACCTAGGCCATGTAATCTCTGGTAAGGGCATTGCTGTCAATCCTGAGAGAGTTAAAGCCGTTCTTGATTGGACTCCACCTGAAACCATTAAACAAGTTAGGAGTTTTCTTGGTCTAGCCAGCTATTGTGGCCGCTTTGTTGAAAACTTCTCCAAAGTAGCTAAACCCCTCACGGAACTTCTCAAGAAGGATAAAAAGTTTGAGTGGTCCCCATTGTGTGAGTACAGTTTTCAGGAACTGAAAAGACGCCTGACTTCTGCTCCCATACTTGTGCCACCGGATTTCACAAAGGACTTTGTTATCTATTGTGACGCCTCACGACAGGGACTAGGTTGCATTCTTATGCAGGATCGTCATGTGATTGCCTATGCATCTCGACAGTTGCATCCACATGAGGAGAATTATCCTACACATGATCTAGAGCTTGCAACCGTAGTCTATGCACTCAAGACCTGGCGACATTACCTCCTTGGTAAACGTTGCGAGATTTACACAGATCACCAGAGTCTCAAGTATATCTTCACCCAACCAGATTTGAACCTTAGGCAAAGACGTTGGTTGGAGTTGATCACAGATTATGATCTAGGGATTACCTACACCCCAGGCAAAGCCAATGTCATGGCTGATGCTCTAAGCCGTAAATCTTATTGCAACAATCTCATGTTGCAGCAAGACCAACCACTTCTCCATGAGGAATTCTGTAAGCTTAATCTTCACATTGCTCCTCACGGATTCCTTTCTACCTTGGTGGTGAAACCTACTCTTGAGGATCAGATCATAACTAGCCAGCAGTATGATACGAGTATTTCTCGAATCAAGGATAACGTTAAGAAGGGAGCTGCTGGTAGCTTCTTTGTTGATGATCGAGGTGTTGTTTTCTTCAAGAACCGTCTGGTGGTTCCCAAGAAGCAACATCTTCGACAACTGATTCTTAAGGAGGCGCATGAATCCCCTCTCACGATTCATCCCGATAGTACTAAGATGTATCAAGACCTACGCCAGAGGTTCTGGTGGACTAGGATGAAGAGAGAAATTGCTCAGTTTATTGCTAACTGTGACATTTGTCGTCGCGTTAAGGCAGAGCATCAAAGACCTGCTGGCACTCTTCAGCCTCTAGCCATTCCTGAGTGGAAATGGGATAAAGTTGGTATGGACTTCATCACCGGCTTTCCCAGGACCAAGAAAGGGAATAATGCTATCTTCGTAGTCATTGACCGTCTCTCCAAAGTGGCGCACTTCCTACCTGTTCGAGAGAGTATCACCGCTAGTCAGCTCGCTGACTTATATATTTCTCGAATAGTTTCGCTCCATGGTGTTCCACTAGAGATCAATTCAGACCGTGGTAGTCTTTTCACTTCTCATTTCTGGGAGAGTTTCCAAACTGCCATGGGAACCCATCTTTCCTTCAGTACTGCTTTCCACCCTCAATCGAGTGGTCAGGTGGAAAGGGTCAATCAAATTCTCGAAGACATGCTTAGAGCTTGCGTTATCTCATTCGGTATGGATTGGGAGAAATGTCTTCCTTTTGCCGAGTTTGCTTATAACAATAGCTATCAATCCAGTCTCAAGAAAGCTCCTTTTGAGGTTCTCTATGGACGAAGATGTCGAACACCTTTGAACTGGTCAGAAACCGGTGAAAGACAATTCTTTGGACCGGACATGATCCAGGAGGCAGAAGAGCAAGTTCGCATCATTCGTGAGAATTTGAAAACAGCCCAGTCTCGTCAGAAGAGTCAGTATGATCATCATCATAAGGATATGACTTATGAAATTGGCGACAAAGCTTACCTTCGGGTTACTCCTTTGAAGGGTACCCATCGTTTCGGTATCAAAGGCAAGTTGGCTCCTCGTTACATTGGTCCTTTTCGCATTCTCGCTAAACGAGGAGAGGTTGCCTACCAGTTGGAACTACCCCCACATCTTTCCAGAGTGCATGATGTCTTCCACATCTCTCAACTTAGGCGTTGCTTCTCGGATCCCATCCGCGGAGTGGACCATGAAACGCTTGATCTCCAAGACAAACTCACATATCGAGAGTACCCGATTCACATTCTTGATCAAGCAGAGCATGTCACTCGACGTCATAACATCAAGTTTCTCAAGGTTCAGTGGTCTCATCATTCCGAGAGAGAAGCTACCTGGGAGCGAGAAGACCGTCTTCGACTGGAGTACCCCGCTTTCTTTCCGTCGACCCCTGAATCTCGGGACGAGATTTTTTCAAGTGGGGGCGAGTTGTCACGTCCCTAGTTCTGGTATGACCTAGACTAGCTAGTCATTTGTGCATCATGTTTAAATTCCATTTAAATTTGAAATGAGGATTTGTGAACCCTCAGAATCATCTATGGAAATGACCCAAATAAAATTGCTCCAAAAGGGTCCAAGAAAATGCTCATGTTGCTCTCTGAAAATATTGGACAGAGATAAAAATCAAACCAATATTTTTAGGAGCTCATAAGTATTTATTTTGGGCATTTGGAATTAATGCATAAATATTTGCATTGGAAATATATTAGTTATATATATTAATATATGTCCAAAAATTATGCCACTTGTTGGGGAGTTCTGGAATAATACCACTAGTTCCTACAAAAATTGGCATAAGAAAATAAAATGGTTTAGTATTTTATTTAAACCAAACAAATGTCAGAAAAACAGAAAAAAAATAAATGGGAAAAACCTTACCTGGACCTACCTGCGGCCCAGCTCCTGTGCTGGCCCGGCACCGCGCAGCCCAGCAGCTGGCCCAGCCCACCTGGCCCCCTCCTCTGTCGTCTTCCTCCCCCTCGCCCAAGCAGCTGCGTGCCCGCGCCACAGCCGGCCGCGGCCACGCGCCCGGCCACATCCTCCCTCCCTGCTTGCCTGCCCTCTCCCCTCCTCGTCTGGATGCCCCGGACGTCGCCACGCCCCCCCGGACCCTCTCACTCTCCCCCGGGTCCTCTCCTCTCCTCTCCCTCGCTCTCTCTCTCTCACGGCCGAACGCCACCGACGCCACCGCTCGCTGTTGCCACGGCCACTGCCTCCCCCTCGTCCCTCCGTCGTGTCCACGCGCTCCGCCGCTGTGGGCTACGCCTCCTCGACGAGACGCATGGTGCCGGACGCCCTGGAATGCCGCCATCGCCATCGTCTTCGTCACCGGCTTTCCGAGATCGCCGACGACGCTCCGGCCGCACCAGTGCTTCCCCGAGCTCGCTGACGCCTTCGCTGGATCCGCCGTGAGCTCTTCTATCGAACCCCCCTTCTCCCCCTTGCTAACGCGCGCTCTAGCACCGTTTCCCCGCCGCGGCCGTAGCTCCTCGCCACCGGCCATGTCGCCACCGCGGCTACGGCCGTGCAAGCACGCGTCCAAGCTTACCACTGAGCTCACCGCACCCCCATGAGTCCAACGCGCCTAACCACAGCCCCCCTAGTGCCCTGCAGTGCCTAACCCGCATGAACCGAGCTCCGGCCGCCGCCGCGAGCCCTGCTCCGGCGAGCTCCGCCGTCCCTGCGACCTTCCCTATGCCCAGGTGGATGCGGTCGAGCGTGGGCTGCCGATGGGTAGTCCCCGCGCGCTTTTCCGCCGCCTGTAGCGTGTTCGGGCGAAGCACCGCCGCGCGGTTTGGTCGCCGCCGGCCAACTCTAGCGGGCGCTGACGTGGCAGCTTAATTAGTGCTTAGCCCCCCTCCTAATTACCCCCCCTGAGACTGACCAGTGGGCCCGAGGGTTTAGTCAAAGCTAATCAACCCAGGTTTGACTCGGGGTTAACCCCAGTGTCACTGACGTGTGGTCCCCACACGTCAGGTTTGACCCTGGTCATCCCCGGTTGACCTACTGACGTCGTGCTGACGTCATGCTGGCGCAATAATATATTTTCTGGAATTAAAATAAATCAGGAAATTCCAGAAAATGTTCAAAACTTCAAATATTCATATAAATTCAACCGTAGCTCAGATTGAAATAATTTATATATGAAAAATTATCAGAAAAATGCAATCTTTCCATCTGTACTAGTTTCATGCATGACAAACCAACTTATACCTACTGTATAAGCGAAACACTATAATGGCTTATATAAAGAGCTTATTTTGGAGATGCATTTGAACCTTTGGTTCAAATGGACTTCAAACCAAATGAATACTAGTTGCATTAGCTCAAACAGCATCACATCTTCATACCATGTTCATGCATCATATTGTAGCATATGCTTGTGTATTGATTGTTGGCACCGTTCCTTCTTGATAGGTCTTGCTCCGGAGACCGTTCCAGAGTACCTGTCTATGAAGCAGTGCCTCCCTCGTTGATCTACCAGGCAAGCAAACCCCTTTGTTCATTCCGATACAATCCTACTCTCTCGCTCCTGCTCTCAGTTATTGCATTAGGGCAACAACGATTCATCTGCTACTTTGTGCTGCGGTAGTTGAACCCATTCCTCTGCATGACCTGTCATTGCCACAGTAAATAGTTGAAACCCACTAGCATGTGTAGGAGTTGATTGAGCCATGTTGTGTTCCTACCATGCTATGCCTGCTATTGCTTAGAGTGTGTCAGGTCTGATTCATTGGGAATGAATTGGAGTGTTACAATATGTTCTGATGCTAAGAGTGAAGTGTGTGAACACGATTTGGTAAAGGTAGCGGTGAGAGGCCATGTAGGAGTACATGGTGGGTTGTCTCACTGGAACCATCCTTAAGCACTGAGTTCTATGTATGTTGTCCAATGACTCGATACTACCACACATTGGGATCCTTAATTGACTCTCTTGACTTATTAACCGACTTGATCTCTGTCCAGGAGTCGCAACTAGTTTCTGGTGTTTGTAGGTAGTGCTATTTTTCTACCAAGTGGCACCCGGCAGGGTGGGCTTGGGACAGACTAGGCACACGTGACCTGGTGTACCGAGTGGCACCCGGATGGTGGGCTCGGGAACCCTGCACACGTTTGGGGCCGTGAGCGACACCCCGGCCGGATCTCCTTGCGGATGGAACCCGAATAGGCGATAAACCTGGGCTAGAGTCTTGTGTGGTTAGTCAGGTCGTGGCCGACACCCTCTCCAGGCTTCCGCTTGAAGGTTGCCGAGATACATGACGTGTACATGGAGGTAAGTGGCGAGAGCATGTGTGAACAAGTACACCCCTGCAGGGTTAACATGATCTATTCGAATAGCCGGGTCCGCGGTTATGGACTTCTTGGATGCTTACATGGTACATAGAAAACTTGAAGTGGATACTCTAAAATGCTCAAGACAAGTGTGAGTGCTATGGATGGCCTTCTCGTTGGGAGACGGGGATGAATCCATAGTAGTGTATTGTGTGGTGATTAGTGGACTCGTGTGCGCCATATCACCTCAAAGAAGTTCCGGTAGTCGTAGAACAGGATAGCCACAGAGTCAAAGCTGGCTTGCTGCAACTAAACCCCACACTACCTTCTTGATACAAGTGCATGTATGATAGGATCTGATGTAAGTCTTGCTAAGTACCTTTGTACTCATGTTGCTTTATTTATGTTTTTGCAGCGGAGACTTCGGTCTTACTAGTGTTCTCGTGGACTTCGACAAGTAGCTTGTACCTCAGCTACGGTCTTGATCGGATGTTGTAGATAGTCAGGCTCTTCAGCCTTCTTCATTTGTAGATGTCTGTACCCAGACATGTAATGCTTCTGCTTGTTGCTTGTATGCTCTGTATGATGGGTCTTGTGACCCTTGTTTGCAATAAATGCTATGATGGCCCTTTGAGCCTTATCTATATGAGTTGTTGAGTTATACTATGATGCCATGTTGTACAGCACATACTTGCATGTTATGCGTACGTGTAATGTGTATTGCTATGTGTGGGATCTGACTATCTAGTTGTTTATCCTTAGTAGCCTCTCTTACCGGGAAATGTCTCCTAGTGCTTCCACTGAGCCACGGTAGCGTGCTACTTCTCCGGAACACTTAGGCTGGCCGGCATGTGTCCTTCTTCGTTCCTGTGTCTGCCCCTTCGGGGAAATGTCACGCGGTGTCTACCGGAGTCCTGTTAGCCTGCTACAGCCCGGTTTACCGGAGTCCTGCTAGCCCAGTTGCTACAGCCCGGATTCGCTCGCTGATGACCGACACGTTCGTTGTTGGGTCATGTATGCCTGTCCCTGTAAGTTAGTGCCACTTTGGGTTCACGACTAGCCATGTCAGCCCGGGTTCTCTGTCATATGGATGCTAGCGACACTATCATATACGTGTGCCAAAAGGCGCAAACGGTCCCGGGCATGGTAAGGCGACACCCGTGGGAATACCGTGCGTGAGGCCGCAAAGTGATATGAGGTGTTACATGCTAGATCGATGTGACTTAGGATCGGGGTCCTGACATCCTGTGCGGGAACGCATTCCCTGGATCTATAAATGGACCTGGTTCTGGCAGCCTTTTTGTCCAGGTCTTCACGTAAATCGTGTTTCTGGTTCTGGGTTGCGACCTCCTTTCCTTTATGGGGAGGGGGTGCGGTTTTGTGTGCGGTGTTGTTAGCCGCTCTATCTCGACTACGAGGTGGTCGGCCTGGTTGATCGGCCGTATTGTTGTTTGGCGGTATGGGCGCAATAGCATCGTCATCGAATTCGGGCAGCAGTTTGCGTTTGGGGTAGCTCTTTGTTTGGCGATTACCGCTGTGTTTTTCCTCAGTGTCGAGCACTTCGTTCCATTTATCATTGAGCGTATCCTGTGCGGATTTAAGACGTTGCTTCTGCTTCTTCAAGCTCCTCGTGGTGGCGATAACTCTCTTGTGGAGGTGTTCTTGTTCCAGTTGTTTTTCCGGGACGATGAATACATCATCATCCAGACTATTCTCCTCTTTTTAGACAGGTTGATAATTGGAGTCTTAGGCATCGCTGTGATCGGACAGGGGCCCCGGACTGTGTTCGCCATCACCTTGCTCGTCCTGCTCCATTGCTGGGTCCGCGGTTTCTTCATTGTCTTTGGCATCGTCCGGGGTGTTATTCCCTCTTGTGCCGGTATCGCTATTTTTACCGTGGTGTGGTTTCGCGCGGCGCCGCTGATGTCGGTGCTTGGGTTGCTTTCTAGAAGTTTTATCCTCAACTGGGTCCTTTTTGTCATCGCCATTGTCTTCTTTGGGTGTATCCACCATGTATGTGTCGTATGAGGAGGTGGCTGTCCAGCGCCCTGTGGGCGGTGGTTCCTGTTCTTATCCCGCATCGTCGTCCATACCGTCGATGTTTTCGGAGTCAAAATCAAGCATGTCGGTCAAATCGTCGACAATGGCTATCAAGTGGGTGGTGGGTGGGTAACAAAACTCTTGGTCGTCCGCTTCCCACTCAAGCCGGACATAGTTCAGCCAAGAATCTACTGACAAGGAGAGAGATTTTAATGAGTTTAACACGTCGCCCAGGGGTGAGTGTTGGAAGATGTCTGTGGAGCTGAACTCTAAGATCGGTGCCCGGTCGACGGGTGCGGATACACGCGGTTCGGAGCGTATGGCCGGAGATGAGTCCGAGGTTCCGATGACACAGGCTTCGTTGGAGGTCAGATCTGTGTTCGGCTCTAGCGCCGCTGAGTCTGCTACCTCTGTGGCGAGCTTGAGCTTCCCGTCCTTGAATGGCATGCTTTGTTCTGGATCTAGGGCCAGAGCGATTACATGCGCTATCTCATTCACACAGTCCAATGACAGATTTAGGTCATATTCATCGTGGCGACAGGGCGCGACTGTCATGGACTCGAATCCGTCGAAGATCAAGTCTCCGCGGATGTCGGCGGTTAGTTCAAGCTTCCAAACCTGACCTGATGGCCAGGGGCGTAGCTGTTGATCTGCTCTAGATGGCCAAGCGAGTTGGCCCGCAGTGCGAAGCCGCCGAATATGAAGATCTGTCCGGGGAGAAAAACTTCACCCTAGACTGTGTTGTTGTAGATGATTGAAGGAGCCATCAAGCCTTATGGTGACGACAAAGTGGAACTCTCAATGAAAGCACCAACTCGCCGGCACCCTGGACTGTGTTGTTGTAGCCTCTCAATGAAAGCACCAATGTCAGTGTAAAAACTGGCGGATCTCGGGTAGGGGGTCCCGAGCTGTGCGTCTAAGGCTAATGGTAACAGGAGGCAGGGGACACAATGTTTACCTAGGTTCGGGTCCTCTCGATGGAGGTAATACCCTACTTCCTGGTTGATTGATCTTGATGATATGAGTATTACAAGAGTTGATCTACCACGAGATCGTAGAGGCTAAACTCTAGAAGCTAGCCTATGATTATGATTGTTCTCGTCCTACGGACTAAACCCTCCGGTTTATATAAACACCGGAGGGGGCTAGGGTTACATAGAGTCGGTTACAGAGAAAGGAATCTTCATATCTGAATCACCAAGCTCGTCTTCCACGCAAAGGAGAGTCCCATCTGGACACGGGACGGAGTCTTATATCTTGTACCTTCATAGCCCAACAGTCCGACATATGCATATAGTCCGGCTGTCCGAGGACCCCTTAATCCAGGACTCCCTCAGGCGCTATAATACAGACGCACGCACACACACACACACACACACACACACACACACACACACACACACACACACACACACACACACACACACACACACACACACACACACACACACACACACACACTGGAGCCTTAGCGCTAGTAGTTGCTCTCTACACACTCTCTCACCCTATCTAGGTCTAAACAAGACTGCGTTGGCCTCTTTCTCGACGGGGAAGGCAAGGAGGCTTAACGTTGTCGTCGTCGGCAAGGGAGGGAATCCACTACCGGCACGGTCGTTCTCTTTCACCCAGCGGCGGCGCGGGAGGGTCTTCGACCCCTTCTTCCTCGTCGCCGTACATAGTGTGGGCAGATCGGCCTCTGGCCGCCCACCGAGCCACAACCCAAGAACCTTAAGGTATAATTTACTTAATCCACAGGCATTGCTCTAGCTGCATGTGGAATTTTTTCGCTTCTGCACTCGAATCTAGGTGTTGGATCAAACAGGAAAGTAGTGGGGAAAATTGTGTAGCATGAATCTAGGATGTGGTTCAAAGAGGAAAGGAAGGGGGAAAGTAGTAAAGACTGGCTATCTAACACCTATGTTGGCCGAAAAGAGAAAACAATGACAAACGTAGTACACACATCTGTAAGGAGCTGATCTTTCTGTGGGTGGGGGACATGGCTGTAGAGTTTGAGCAGCACTAGATTTGCTACTCTCGCATAGGGAAATGTGTCTAAAGATAACAAAAATGGGACCAAGACAAATATGCTCCTTGGTTGTTTGTTGCAATAGACTGTGCATCACCCCTTTGTACATCGGTAGATGCACATGGTGCTTGTGCGTCCACTATCCCATACAACTCTTTACCTGCTGTTAATCTAATAATGCCAATGGAAAATTGAAGCAATGCCACAATTTAAAGGCAATCATGTTTAACGAATTTTATTGTTAATATAATATCTCTGTTAATATGAATCAATGCCACGGTTTGAGAAATGCTACTGTCTTGGTTTTTCCCATTTAGATAAGTTGCTTATTTTTGTGGGCTTCTGTGTGATCCACCATTATTGACCAGTAATTGTTTCCTTTGCACCTCTGTGTAAACAAGGTTATCTACTTCACCTCATTGCTATTGTGACCTATTGTTGCACTACACAAAACGACTGTTTAAGAGTGTTTTGTGCAGCTCAACCAAAATGTCACACTGACAACGTTGCTTGATTTCTTTATCTTAGTGGAACTGTGCAAGAGGAGATCTGAGTTCCTATCCGTGTTGGTAAATTTGTTTTAGATCTTCTTCTTGTGAGTTGTTTGAATTCTGTGTCATGAGAGGTCAGTACTGGCCTTCTTTCACAAGATTGTGCAGTGTGCATTCATATGTTGTGCTACTTGTACAGTAATGTTGCTTGATTTTAGTGAACTGCTCAAAAGGAGACCAGACTTCCAATCTGTATGTGCACCGTAATACCCCATTGAGATAGGATAGATATTTCGCAACTATTGCCCTGTATTTTGCTACTCTCATCAGAAAATTAATGTTGATGTTTAGTGCTATACGTGTGCTACCTAATTGACATACCAAACCTTACATTGAAGGCGAAGCTTGTCTATTATTGAACCAAGTGATGAAGGGGAAGAACAAGCGGAAGAAGAACAAAAATCAACTCGCGGTGCTGTAGTGAAGCACTGGAACTGTGATGACACAAGTAATGATATAGTTTTGCATATTCTAATTTATTGCTATGGCTGGAACGAGCAATTGTTTTGCCATTGTGATTTGATGCCACTCTTAATGTAATATATAATTATCTCTACTTGTGCAAAGAGGGATCTTGTTTGAAGATAACATATATTTTAGTGGAACTTACAAGAAGATGTTGGAAACATTAAACTAATCGAGGAGTATATAGTAAGCATGGCAACCACAGTAGATAATAATTTCCCGAGAAGTGCTTCATTTGTATGCTCTACACAATAAGCCTCCTGACAAAGGTTGGTATCGGCCCATGGATTTCATCCATATGATTGAGCTTTGTCGTCTCTATTGGTGTTGTGCTACTGTTTAGTTGCTGTAATGAGAAATTGGTATTGTCCTCGAGAAGTGCTTCATATGTGCTATTTTAAATATTTCGTTTCCTTTTTTGAGCAAACAGGGATGCTAGTATCTAGTTGTTCTCTTGTGCTTGCACAAAAGGATCCTCCTCCTCTGAAGAAGAATATGGAGTATGTGAAGTGCCTATAGTTTCGACTATGCCAGGATCAAAAAGCCAAGCCTCTCTTCTTATCAGAAGAGAACAGATGAAGGATGGTTACACTACGGCCCACAAGAACAAACTAACTTAAGCTCAGAAGGACTCACAGGTCTCCATCTTTGTTGCTTCGATGGCCAATACAATGTTGTTTTATGATTATTTCTAGTGAGTTCCATTTAAATGTGTGCTCTGCATGGATCATGTAGTTGCCTGTTTAAACTATAAATTCATAATACATTTTGCTTTGTAGTAATCACTATTTTTGTATTTATGCAGACTCAACTTGCTTTCAATGGGAACTGCAGGAAATGTCTGATTGTTCGTGCCCTCCATTATACTTCATCATGCACAATACGTCGAGTGTTCTGGAATCATTCATTTCCACCTCCATCCACAAAATTAGCTACAGGAAAATAGGTGCTGATATGTTGAAGGCGTTGCAACATATAAAGGTGAAATCATACAAGCTATGCATGAAGTTGGTTGATTTTAGTGGAATTGCACAAAAAGAACAACTGGTTTATTTAGCATGAGGTGACATGTCAATGTCCAAATTGATGGCAAACCCCGCCCATTCCATAATCGTAGGCATTTGATATTTTGGAATGGGAAAACCTTACCAAAGTTTGCTCATTGACGTACGCAGAAAGACACACATTTGATATTTTGGAATGGGACAACCCTGTCAAATTTTGCTCATTGATGTTACCAAGAAGACATGCGTTTGATACTTTGAATTGGACGCCCTTTGCCATCAGCAGCATCGACCGATTTTCTTTATTCTTTAGTTGTGAAGTAAATATTATTTTGAATGTTCTCTATTAATTGCCAGGCCTATGAGTGATTCCAATGTACAGACATGCTAAAAAGCTGCTCAAACTTTTTGAACGTGTGAAACTGCTGCAAACGAGGTGATCACCGTGCGTCCTGAGAATAATGCTAGTACATATTGTTTTGCATGTTCATCTAATTCCAGTGATACAAGATTTCAAACAAATCGGACTAAATTCGTTCATCCACGGCCAGATTTCATATAAGCATGCCAGATTTCATTACATTTCATACATTCTTCAACTAAAAAGGGGTGCGCTGGAGGTATAATTAATTAACCTAATCTATGATCTCCAGCACCCATTCCCCGTGTCCGGCTGAGCCCCAAGAATAGAAGTTTCTTCTCCAGCTCTGCCTCTGGAGCTACAGGAAGTAAATCTGTTTGACTCCACGTTGCCGCCAAGTAGCTAATCTGTCGGTGTACTAGAGTAGGGGTACCCTAGTATCCCGAACTTGTGCACGGGCAGTCGCAGCACCCCGCGGCAAGGCTTGCCATGCGACCCCCAAGGTCCTCCGTGGGTCCTTTGAAGCCGTTCGAGAACAAAGTATTCAAGCCAAGGAGACAAGGCCCCGGCAAGAGGAGCTTGCCGGGAAGCCATTCAAGAACAAAGTATTTAAGCCGAGGAGACAAGGCCCCGGCAAGAGGAGCTTGCCGGGAAGGCCAACCACGGCATCTCAAGAAAGCTTGCCGCGATGCGCCACGCGTCCCGGCAAGGCCCGGTGAGCGACAAGCTTCCGGGCGCGACAAGACAACGACCGCGGCAAGGCGCTTGCTGCAGGAAGCTACCACTCCGCACCCGCGCTCCAGCGCATCCACCAACGTGTCGCCCTGGGGCCTTTCCAGGCGCGCGTGGCGAGAGGCTGTGCAGCCAGCAGTGCACGGTGGCAAGCGGCGCTGACAAGATTGCCATCGTGGCAAGCGGTGGCGCCCCTGACGGTCCCTTTCTGCACTGTTTGGGCGACACAGACGGGCATTTAATGCCTTTGTCCCCTGCCATCAGAGTTAGGTATGATACACTGTGGACACAGTACAGGCAGTTGTACCTACCGCATCTCTTTTTCCATTTTTGCCCTTTGTCTGCGTTGCCACCTGTCGGTGACCCCTTGAGCATATAAAAGGAGGCCCATGTGCAACGTAGAAGGGGTTGGAGAGGTTCGAAGCCAGAACACACTCACGCTCGCTCTCGAGCGTACTGTAGCAATCAGCGCTCTCGAGCAAGAACGCAATATACAACCAGACAAGCAGCAGTAGGAGTATTATCTCTCTGGAGAGCTCCGAAGCTGGGTAAACTGCTCGTGTGCTTCGCCTCGATCTGCTCTTCGTGCGATCTCCGCCTCCCGCCAAACCGAAAGGGGCTCGGTCCGCCGGTCCCATAGGTGTTCGTGGATCAGTTTCCCCGACATCTTTGGCGCGCCAGGTAGGGGGCGTCGAGATTGTGTGAACCTGATCCGGCGTTCACATGAGCAAGATCTTCATTTTTCTTCGTCAACATGCCACCGAAGAAGAAGGTTTCAGAGGCAGCTGTTCCGTCCGCGTCGATCCCACTGCAGAGCCCCCGGGCCTGGGAAACACACGGTGCCGAGCGCTGTTGGGCCAGGTCCAAAATAGGGCACGGGCACGCACGGCCTGGGTTGTGCCGTTTCTTACTCCGTATCCACCGCGCCCTCCCGAATGACACGCGTCGAATGCGGCGTCGTGGGAGAGATCGTGGGTGGTTTCTTTATTCGGAAAGGCGTAACGTTCGCCCCCTCCCTCTTTATAAGCAGAGGAAACAGGGGCAGTCGCCCATCTCGCCGGTTACTACTCCAAAATCTCCGCCGCTCCCCCCTTCTGAGAGAGAGCAACGCTCCGCCCCCCATCGCCACCAGCACCACCAACGCCGTCGATCTCCCCCACCACCTCCGCCATGGCTCCAAAAGCCGACAAGGGGAAGGGCGTGAAGTCGGCCGAGGCGCAGCGGCTCGCGGTGCTGCGAAAGGAGCGGGCAACCTCCCCCCCCCAGCTCGCCGCGACGGAGCTGAGGGAGTACTACTACCTCTTCTGGTCGACGGAGACGCGAGCGCATCCGTGCACGAAGGTACTCTCAGCCGCCGCCTCGAAACTGGCTCTGACCGGATACCCCTTTTTCGCGCTGTTCTTCTACTGCGGGCTCTGCCCGCCTTTCTCTGAATTCTTCTGCGATATCATGAACACCTACGGGCTCCACCTCCTTGACTTCACCCCCAATGTTGTTCTGACCATGGCAGTTTTCGCACATCTCTGTGAAAACTTTGTCGGAGTCCATCCAAATGTAGCCCTCTTCCGCCACTTCTTCATACCCCGAGTCGAGAGAGGGGAGCCCTTGTCTGGCGGAATCGCCTGGATCTCGAGACTCGGCAAGAAGGACGCTTATCTGGAGGGCGAGCTCCGCAGCAAGTGGGACGAGTGGAGAGCAAATTGGTGCTGGATTGTCGAGGAGAACCCGCAGCCATTCACCGCCGAGCGCCAAACTCCAGTAGTGCGCGGCAACGATTGGAGCAACGTGGCCCCGGAAGACGCCAGGCTGAAGATTGCCGTCACCAGGATCCTACGCCTCAGGCTTGCCGGGCTAACCGTAGGCGCTGTTGGCGCAGATTTCCTTCGCCGCCGCATCGCCCCCCTGTAGGAGAGGAGGAGACCCGCCTGGGAGTTCCAGAACGCGGCGGATATCATGAGGCTGCGCCCGGGCCTCAACTTCAACTTCACTGTCTTGGAATTGTATGCGATGCTTCTGGAGATGTTCAAGCATGATCCTGAACATCCCGGTGCGTTTAGGTTGCCGAGGAACGTCGTTCCGCTGTGCAACAACTCGTCGCTTGACCGCATCCGTGCAATGATGCCGCTGTGCGACTCGCATGGAATCGTCCCCACTTGGCAAGAGCCTGCTGATGACGTCGTGCAGGAGTTCTTTGACGGGCTGGTGGAAGTGGCAGTCCGCCCTGACGAGCAGAAGAGCCTCACCCGAGACACTACTGACGACGAGATGCAGCGCATCGCCACCAGGCTGGAAGAGGCGGCAGCAGCCACTGCCGCAGGTCAGTTTGGATTCACCGTGGAGGAGGCAGAGGCAGCAGAGGCGGCAAGCCTTGCCGAGCGAGAGGAGTTTGCTGGCGAGGAAGAGCTTGCCGGCGAGGAAGAACTTGCCGGGCCTGAAGCTGAGCCGAGCGAACCCGCCGAGGGCGCGATCGGCTCCTCCTCCTCCCCACCTTCAGCCAGCTCGCCGCAAGCGGAGCCCCTAGCTCCACCGAGAAGGCGTCTCCGCAAGGCCAGGGACGTAGCGGGGCGGCAGACGAGTCAACAGCCGCCGCGCCGCGCGACGCGCTCCACCGCGGCAAGCACCGTTGCCGCGGGAGCACCTCACGCTGTTGCGGCAACTGGATCAAGGTCCTCCCGATCCACTGCTCCAGCTCCCGCCAAGCGCCCAAGGGAACCTACTCCTCCGCCTCGTCACGCCGGAGGCGAGCCGGACTTCGATCTCTCCACGCTCAGCTCCGACGAGGAAGAAGAAGAGTAAGATTTCTCTACTGTACTTGTAGTTCTTCAATTTTGTTGCTTTGTCTTGTATCTGATTTGCTTCACTCTGAACTTATTCCTTTTCAGGACGCTGGCTCAGAGAGCGGCGAAGAGTGTCAAGGCCCCGGTGATTGTCATCGAGGATGAACCCATTGCGCCAATGGGGGACATGCCTGAGATCACCTTGCCGGACCCGGCAGCTACTCCCCAAAGCAGCCCCCAGCGTAAGTATATGGTTTACTTCTTACTGTTAGGCGTGCATGAGTGCTCTTTCTTTGCTGATATCTGACGTGTTGGTTTGTGTAGGAGCAGAGCAACCTCACCAGGAGCATCCGGAAACCGCTCCCGAAGTGCCATCTGCTTCGACCACACCGCCAAGGGAGGATTCCCCGGCAAGGGAGCGTTCTCCGGCAAGGGAGAATTCTCCGGCAAGGGACAGTTCTCTGACAAGAGGCAGTACCAGCGACCCTCCAGTGTTTGAGACGACGACTGCAGATCCAGGTACAGGTAACCCTCTTGCCTGAAAACTTCCCTTGGATTCTTCTTCTTCTGATTTTTCTTTCTGAATATTTGCTTGACTTTTCTCCCTCTTCCGGTCGTTAGATCCATCTGCCACGGAGCCAATGGAGACTGAGGTCGCCGGCGAGGAGAACGCGCGTGGCAACACCGACGACGCCGTGGCCACCAAAGAAGGAGCAGGCGCTGATGAGCCCGCCGGAGAGGAGGCCGCCAAAGCTGCCGCCGCAGAAGCTGGCGAGGGATCCGGCGATCACACTGACGGCCCTGAGGCCGCAGGAGCGCCAGGTGCTACGCCGACCGCTGATCCCTCCGCCGCTGCTGCAGCGCCAGGCTTCGAAGAGCCCCAGCCCGGCGCCTATCTGAAGGCCGGCGATGGCATCTTCATCAAGCTCCCCTGGGCGTCAAGCTCCAGGGCGCCGGTCGAAGGAGAAGTCTTGGACGGAGAAGTGCTTGCCTCCACTGGGCTGACATTGGTCGACGCGCCAAGCAGCAGCAGCGGCGAGCCTGAGGAGGTGCGGCTGCTGCGGAAGCTGCTGTCGCTCTACCGCGCCCGCCAAGCCAAGCTGGAATCCCGAGAAGCGCTTGTGGCAAAGGAAGGAGTGGACATCGAGAAGCGCGCGGAGGAGCTCCGGGGTCTTCGCCAGGAAGCTCTCCGGGCCTTGGCAGAGGAGCGGGAGCAACTTGCCGAGGAGCGGAAAGCCTTCCTCCTCGAGAAGGCCGAAGCTGAGGAGCAACAGTGACTTGCCGCCGAGAAGCTGTTTGCGCAAGAAGGCGAGCTGGCGCAGCGGAAGGTTAATCTTGACAGCCACGAGGAGGAGCTTGCCGTGCGTGAGCGAACAGTTGGCGGGGCACTAAAGGAAGCAAAGGATGCAGCCGCGGCTGCCGAGGCCGCAAGAAGGAGCTGGAGGCGAAGGTGGCGCAGCTGGAGGCCGACCTCAAGGCGAGCGGCGAGGAGCTTGCCGCGCTCAAGCATGAGCGCGACAAGGATGCCGCCGCTCATGGCGAGCTGCAGGGTCTCCTTGCCGAGAGGAGCAAAGAGCTTAGTGCCGCCAAGGACTCCAATGCTGATCTCGAGCTGAAGCTGGCCATCTTAACCCAGACGCTGGACGGTGCCAGGGAGCGGGAGGCGGCCTTGGCGGAGAAGGTCAAGGCCAACGAGGCGTTGCTGGCGAGTGTTGCCGCCGCCCAGAACACCTTCAGGGAGAATGTGGAGCACTGGACAGAGGGTCTTGTGGATGTTGCCGCCACCATCGACGGGGAGCTGGCGCAGCTGGGGATGGAGGATCTTGGGTACTCCTCCGATGAGCGCCTCCAACCCAGCGCCAAGCTCAGCTTGTTCTTCAAAGGCGTGGCGACGGCGCTCCAGCGACTCCGGGAGAGGATCCCAAAGTAGCTGGCCGACGAGTCGCGCAAGATCTGTGCGGGAGCTCTTCAGAAGGTGCTGGTGAAGGTGGCCTTCCACAACCCAGGCCTCAACCTCACCAACGTCCTCAGGTCCTTGCCGCCGGATGCTGATCTGGAAGCGCTCAAGGCCCTTGTCGCACCCATTGTGGACAAGGTGAGCGGGATCAAGAGGGTTGAGGGCGATCGCGTAGACTAAGCCGCCCATTTTCTTTTTTCCTTGTCGCTGCTAGTCATGTCGTGAGAACACTCTGTTAGAGCTATGACAAGCTATTTTGTAATATAACTCTATTTTGGATATCGATTGCTGTGTTATTTCCTTTACTTGATTCCTTCCTTTGTATGTTTTTGCCTTACGCTTTTAGGGAACTTGTCGGCGCAGGCACCTGAGCCGCGAGCGCTGAGTGCGGGACGTCAGCAGCCTGCTGGCGGTGCCGCAACCGACAAGAAACCTTGTCGCAACTAGTCGCAGCTCACTTAATTGTTGAGCGGACTCGAAACAAAGTAAGGGCGCAACTAGTTGCGAGTTGGTTCCTCCGCGCACAGGTTTTCCATACAAAGCATGGTCGTTCAAGGAAGATAACTTAAAAATTTGAAAACTAATTGCTCAAACTTTGGCAACTTAGCTTTTTTGTCGTTTGCTTCCCGGTAAGGCGAAACTTCCTTGAACGATGCCTGGTCCACACTATTATCTTCTCCTTTCCCCCCGACAAACTTATGGGCGAGGGAACCTTCCTTCCTTTGAGAAAGAGAAAGAAGAGAAAATAAAGATATGGAGCCTTATGGCTCGTTATTGCTTACCGGTGGTAGGTGCTGCACAAAGTGTCAGATAACACATGCATAAAAGAAGAAAGCATGAAATTGACAAGATGTGCGGAGCACATGATCTGTATTTAGGCACGGGTTCTGCGCTCGGCTTTGTACAAAGGATTACATGCAACAGCGGCAAGACTTGTACAAAAGGTGGTTGCCGGAACAGGTTTCGGCAACTGCGCCCTATGGGTAAAACTTACGAAGATGCTCAATGTTCCAGGAGTTTCTCACCGGAATGCCATCTTCGTTCTCAAGGCGGACAGCGCCAGGCCTAGTGACTCGTTTCACCCGGTAAGGGCCTTCCCACTTCGGCGTCAGCTTGTTGGAATTCTTGGCGGACTGAACGCGCCGAAGAACAAGGTCGCCTTCCTCGAAACTTCTGGCACTAACTTTGCGACTATGGTAGCGGCACAAAGCTTGCTGATGTCGAGCAGCTCGTACAGCGGCCTGAAGACGGTCTTCCTCAAGGAGCAGCGCGTCATCTTGTCGCAGCTGCTCTTGCTCAAGCTCATCATAAGCGAGCACTCGAGGTGACCCGTATACGAGTTCCGTGGGGAGAACTGCCTCTGCTCCATAGACTAGAGCGAAAGGTGTCTGGCCAGTGGCTCGATTTGGCGTCGTTCTGTTCGACCAAAGAACCACCGACAGCTCCTCGATCTAGTTCTTTCCGCACTTGCGCAACCTGTCGAAAGTCCTGGTCTTGAGCCCGTGCAGCACTTCAGCATTTGCCCTCTCCGCTTGACCGTTGCTTCTCGGATGAGCAACAGAAGCGAAGCAGACCTTGACGCCAAGATCTTGGACGTACTGCATGAAGGTGCGGCTCGTGAATTGCGTGCTGTTGTCGGTGATGATCTTGTTAGGGATCCCGAAACGGCAAACAATCGACCTGAAGAACTTGACTGCTGACTATGCTGTCACCTTCCTCATTGGTTCCACTTCCGGCCACTTTGTGAACTTGTCAATTGCAACGTACAAGTACTCAAAGCCCCCGGCAGCTTGGGGGAAGGGGCCGAGGATGTCGAGCCCCCAGACCGAAAATGGCCAGGATAAAGGGATCGTCTGGAGAGCTTGAGCTAGCTGGTGTATCTGCTTGGAATGGAACTGGCACGCTTCACACTTGGTTACTTGTGCAGTTGCATCCTGGAGGGCTGTCGGCCAAAAGAAACCTTGCCGAAACGCTTTGCCGGCAAGTGCTCTTGCGCCAATGTGGTGACCACATATGCCTCCATGTATCTCCGCCAACAGCTGTTGTCCGTCTTCCCGGCGAATACACTTCAATTTCACGCTATCGAGTCTTCTTCTGTACAGTATGTTGTCGACAAACTTGTACATACTTGACTGCCGGGCTACTCTTTCTGCTTCTTCTTGCTCTTCGGGAAGTTCTGCTGTCTGAAGGAAATGGACAATCTGCTGTGCCCATGCTAGAGCTTGCGGCTCGACAACAAGGACTAAAGGCACATCTGCTGCTGCGGGAACATCCGCTTCTACGGCAAGGGCCTGCGGCCCAGCCGGAGCTTGATGTTCCCCGGCAAGCTTGCCGGAGCAAAACTTGTCGGGAGCGTCTGCTTCAACGGAACAAACCCCAGGGCTTGCCGGAGCAGACTGCTCCTCAGCACTCTTGGTGTTGATCTTGGGGACCTTCTTGGCGGCGGCTTCGGGGAGCTCTGCCGGAAAGTAGTCACCAGAAACCAACTTCCTCTTCTTGCTCTGTCCAGTTGATGGCATCACAGACGGTTGAGTCAGCTTGAGCAAAAAGATCCCTGGTTCCACAGGTAACTTAAGTGCGGTGCACTTCAATAGGCCATCGGCAATGTCATTCTGAGCTCTTGGGACATGTTCCATCTGTAGGCCGTCAAAGTGCTCTTCTAGCTTTCTCACTTCATCAACGTAAGCTTCCATCAACGGACTCTGATAATTCTTGTTCACTTGGCGGACGACAAGCTGTGAGTCACCCCTGACAATGAGCTTCTTGATCCCAAGGGCTGCTGCGATCCTGAGACCGGCAAGCAAACCTTCATACTCTGCAGTATTGTTTGTTGCTTGCTCCTTGGGAAAGTGCATCTGGACTATGTACTTGAGGTGCTCTCCGGTGGGTGCAACAAGTAGTACGCCCGCACCGGCGCCTTGCAGTGAGAAGGCACCATCAAAGTACATCAGCCACTCTTTGCTTGCCTCCTTGACGGGGATGCTCGTTTCTGTAATTTCTTCATCTTGTGTTGGCGTCCACTCTGCTATGAACTCTGCCAGTGCTCTGCTTTGGATAGTTGAAGTGCTCTCAAACTTGAGGCCAAAGCTTGACAGTTCCAGCACCCACTCGACAATCCTGCCTGTTGCTTCTGGATTTTGCAGTATCCTCTTCAGCGGAAAACGAGTGACGACTGTGATCTCATGTGCTTGGAAGTTATGGCGCAACTTTCTCGAGGCCATGAGAAGGCCGAAAAGCAATTTCTGCACACCAGAGTACCTTGACCTAGCCCCCTGCAGAAGGGAACTGACAAAGTAAACTGGGCGCTGCACCATCCTCTTCTGCATCTTCTCTTGTGCCTGCGCAGATCCTTCCCTGTCGGGACCAGAGCTTGTCGGCGAAGCCCCCTGCTTGTCGCTGGATGCACCTGCCGTGGTTGCTGGCTCATCATCCGCCTCCCTCTCTGCTACTAACGCAGCACTAACCACTTGATTGGTTGCCGCTATATATAGCAGCAACTTCTCTTGTGGCTTAGGTGCGACAAGTATTGGAGTGGAGGACATGTATCTCTTCAAGTCCTACAGTGCAGCCTCCGCCTCCGGAGTCCATTTCATTGGACCTGCCTTTTTCAATATTTTGAAAAACGGCAGAGCGCGCTCAGCAGATCTAGAGATGAACCTGCTGAGAGCAGCCACGCAACCGGCAAGCCTTCGTACATCCTTGACGCGTTTTGGTGCTTCAATCTGCTCGATGGCCTTGATCTTGTCGGGATTGGCTTCAATTCCCCGCTGAGACACAAAGAACCCGAGAAGCTTGCCGGAGGTGACTCCGAACACACACTTCTCAGGGTTAAGCTTGAGGTTGATCTTGTGCAGATTTGCAAAGGTTTCATCTAAATCTTGAATTAGAGTCGCCTTGTCCTTGCTCTTGACCACTATGTCATCCATGTAGGCTTCCACATTCCTGTTTATCTATGGCTCAAAAGCAACATGGACTACTCTTGCAAATGTTGAACCAGCATTCTTTAAACCGAAAGGCATCCGTATAAAACAGCATGTGCCACATGGGGTGATGAATGCGGTCTTCTCCTCATCCTCTTCTGCCATGAAGATCTGATGGTATCCTGAGTATGCGTCAAGAAATGAAAGAAAATCACATCCGGCCGTGGAGTCAACAATCTGGTCAATGCGCGGCAAGGGAAATGTGTCTTTGGGACAAGCTTTATTGACATCGGTAAAGTCGATACAAAGCCTCCATTTCCCGTTGGCCTTGCGCACGACTACAGGATTGGCCAACCACGTAGGATGGATCACTCCTCTGACAAGGCCTGCTGCTTCCAACTTCTTGATTTCTTCTGCGATGAATTCTTGGTGCTCCACTGCTTGCTTCCTGATTTTCTGCTTGACGGGCCGCGCGTGAGGACAGACGGTAAGACGGTGCTCGATTACTTTTCTGGGAACACCGGGGATGTCAGACGGTTGCCATGCAAACACGTTGACATTCGCCCGCAGGAAAGCAACGAGCGCACTTTCCTATTTAGGGTCGAGAGTGGCACTGATGGTGAAGGTACCACCAGTGCCGTCCTCTTTGGCGGACACCTTCTTGGTCTCTGGCGGAGCTACCATTGCCTTCTTACACTTGCCGGTGGAGCTCGATGGTGCGTCCTTGACGGTAGCGCAGCACTCCAAAGAGGTGCGCTTGCCGAAGTGGGCATCAGAGCTCTTGCCGGACTTGGTCTTCTTCTTCCCCCGGGAGCTTCAACGGCAAGTGACTTGCGATCTGTTGCTGCTGCTTCCCGGTATAGCCTGTCGGCGCAGATAAGAGCATCCTTCTTGTCGCCAGGGACAGAGATGACACTTATCGGGCCTGGCATCTTCAACATGTTGTATGCATAGTGAGAGGCTGCCATGAACTTGGCGAGCGCTGGACGGCCGAGTATTCCATTGTATGGCAATGGAAAGTCAGCAACGTCAAAAGTGACCCTCTCAGTCCTGAAGTTCAACTCGCTGCCAAATGTCACCGGAAACGTGATCTTTCCCTTCGGCTTGCTCCTTCCCGGATTGATTCCTTGGAATGTGCCGGTCTCTTCGAGCTCGCTGTCAGGGATCTGGAGCTTCTGGAGTACTGTGGAGGAGATCAGGTTCAAGCCGGCCCCGCCGTGAACCAGCATCTTAGTGACCTTGAGGTTGCGGATAGTTGGTGAAACCAACATCGGCAAGCACCCGACCGCAGTGATGCGATCAGGGTGGTCCTCAATGTCAAAGATGATAGGCGTGCTGGACCATTTCAGAGGCCTGCGTGACTCTATGGATGGTTCTGCTGCATTGTCTTCCCGCATCCACTGCTTGAGCTGGCGGTGTGAAGTATGTAGAGAAGCACCGCCGTCAACACACAGGACCTCTGTGGGTTTCTGGAACTCCTGTTCATCGGCTTCATCATCATCTATATCTTCGTCGTCGTCGTCATCTTCATCCTTGTCACGGCCGCGGGGAGGTCTGTCTCCTTGTCGCTGCTTGGCCTTGCCGCGGCGTCCTCCCCGGCCGGGGCGTTTCTTGTCGGCTCCTCCTGCACCTTCCTGGGCCTTCTCCTTGTCGCGTCGCTCGTACTCAGCCTTTTGCTGCTCAACAAGCTGCTCGACCTTCTTGCAGCTCAGGAGGTCATGGGCCTTGGTGCGGTGGATCTTGCAGTACTGCTTGTTGGTGCCGTCCTACTTGTCGGCGACCGCCATAGCCTGCTCGCCGGAGGTACCAGCTTTGGCATTCTTGGCGCCACCTCCGTTGCCGGACTGCTCAACAACTAGCACATCTTTGCCCTTCTTCTTCCTGTTGTTCCGCCGCCGGTTTTTCCTTGCCGGGGCAGCATCCTCACTATCAGATCCTCCTGCTACCGTATTCTCTCCGGGGAGTTTCCTCCCTTCCTCAGCACGTGCACACTTGTCGGCCAGGGCATACAGCTCACTGACGTCTCTGATCTTGCACATCGCCATCTCCTCCCGTGTCCTGCGGTTTCGCACGTTCTGGTGGAACACGCTGATCACCGCGGCAGGGTGGACATCTGGGATGTTGTGCTATACATGGCTGAATCTCTGAATATACTTGCGCAGGGGCTCTCCTTCCTTCTGGGCGAGCAGATGAAGGTCGCTCTCTTGGCCATGGGGTTTGTGGCCGCCTGTAAAGGCGCCGACAAACTGATGGCATAGGTCTGCCCAAGAGGATATGGAGTTATCCGGCAAGTGCATGAGCCAGGATCTGACATTGGGCTTGAGCACCAGCGGGAAGTAGTTGGCAAGGATCTTGTCATCTCGTCCCCCGGCAGCTTGCACCGCAATGGTGTAGATGCTGAGGAACTCCGACGGATGCGACTTGCCGTCGTACTTCTCCGGTACGTCTGGCTTGAAATTCTTCTTGCTGGGCCACTGGACTTGCCGCAGCTCACGAGTGAACGCAGGGCAACCTACCGCGTACGGCAAGTCGCCTGGTTCCCTCGGTGCCTGCATGTCGACAGAGGGCCCAGCGCGCTGGTCAGATTGACGTCGCGCTTCTCTTCGGCGCTCGATGCGAGTACGAGCGTCTTCTTGCTGTCGTTCGTGAAGAACTTGGCGCTGATCGCGACGAGCTCGTGGATCCGATGACGCGGTGGAGTCGCCGTCGAGGTGGACCCGACGAGTCGGCGATCTTGGCCTTCGGGATGGAGAGTGCATGGAGGTTGCACCCCCACTGGTTTTGTCGCCATCGGTTCGCGCCTGGTAGTCTTGCCGCGGCAGCGAGGTGCTTGGTTGCCGCGGAGCGTCGCCGTTGGTGAAGCCGATGAGACTCTGAATGGTGGCCCTCCATTCATCGGTCTTGTCTGCTGTTGGAGGGTAATCCAGGAGCAGTTGAGCTCGCGCCAAAGCTTCTGCTGGAGTGGTGGGCGGCAGAGGCGAACGGTGTGAGGAGCAGGATATGCTCGGACTTCTAACTATGTTAGAAGGAGCAGTATCCCGTTCGGGCGACCGTGCCTCGCTCGTGCCAGCGTGTTGGCGTGCACGCTGGTCTTGAGCACCCCGAGATCCACCAGCTTGATCTTGGTTCAATGGACACATGGCACTGTGAGTACCATGACGTTGTCGGTCCTGCGCCTCCTGCGATGGGCGCGGTGCGCGTACGGACGCCGAGGTTTGCGCAGCCTTGTCCTTGGACCCGGCAACACCGTGATCTCCCTCGTCGACGCCCGTTCTTCCGCCGGCGTCCATCCCACCACCCTAATCGGTCGTCAACGTTCAACTCGTCAAGCTTGGCTTCAATAGGATGGTAGAAGCAGTGGCCTTACTTGGACCCGAGCGGCATCGACCTACCATCTTCTACTCTTCCTCGTTTTCTGTGTGGCGTGGCCTCGTTGCCGGCAGGGCGACGCCTCCGTGGATCAGGGGAAATCTTCTCCCTCGTTGTCGGCAGGGAGGGGCCTCGGCAGAGCCGGTGATGTCCTCTACCTCCACTACAAAAAAAGACACATCCATGACATTTTGGGCCGAACGATTTTTTTTCTGTCGTACATATGACACTTCTATGACGATAATTGTGACAAACCCGGTATCATCATAGATGTGGTGGGCTCCTACTTCTATGACAAAAAATCATGACAGAAAAAGGCCTTTTCATCCTGGGCGGGCCGGAGACGCAGCTGCATGACATTCTTTGGGCCATCCATGATGGAAAAAACCGTGGTAGAAGCGAGGGCGAGGAAAATTTCGGAGAGTTCCCGGTTACGGTGGGAGGTCGGGGGCCAAGCGATGCGCGTTTCTCTCATACACGTACGCACATGTGTGCGTGTTGTTGGCTCTAACTGAACCCGAGTGAGGCGTTGGGCTCTAACTGAACCCGAGCGATTGCACTGCAGGCTACGTGTTACTGAACCCGAGTGATCGATCGATGGCTGTTAACTGAACCCAATCGAGCGATTCCTTTGATACTGCTGCTAACTGAAGACGATCGATGCTACCTCTGGGATGAACAGTGAGTGTTGCAGGGGGGATTGGACGAACAGTGAGAGGTGGCCTTGCCTCTGGATGAACAAGACCCAGTTGTGTGGAGGGCTGGATGAACAGTAGATGGTGGAAGGGTGCCCGTGGAGCGGTGGTTGAACAGTAGCCGGTGGAGTAGCGCGCGGTGGAGGCTGGATGAACAGGAGCCCGTGGAGGCTGGAGGAGGTCGATGATAGCTCGTGGAAGCTGGAGGAGGTTGACGGTGGAGATGAACAGTATCTCGTGGAGTCCCGTTTTGCGGTACGCCACACCCCTCCCGATGAACAGGACCCCCGTTTCGACCGTAGCACTCCAACACAAGTCCGTTTCGTCTGTTTTGCGGTACGCCACACTCCTCCCGATCAACAGGACCCCCGTTTCGACCGTAGGAGGTCCGTTTTGTCCGTTTTGCGGTATGCCACACCCCTCCCGATCAATAGGACCCCGTTTTGACCGTAGGAGGTCCGTTTCCTCCATTTTGCGGTACGCCAGACCCCTCCCGATCAACAGGACCCCCATTTTGGACGTGGCCGATCGAACACAAGGCCGTTTCCTCCGTTCTACGGTACGCCAGGTCTCGTTTCCATCGCCTGTTCTGTCTAAGCCCTCCCGATGAACACGACGACGCATTCCATTCCGACCCAGCCGGTTGGCTCCCAATGAACACAACGACGACACTGTTTCTCCGTTCCAACCCAGCCATGTACACGAGCCCTGGCCGTACGTATGCGCGAGTAGGCGTTCGAGACCCCGCCCGTATGTACACATATGTGGCCGTATTTTCTTTCTTGCACACTGGCCGCTACACATACGTGTACATGCTACGTGGGCGCCTCTACATCCACTAGTATGTACGTACACGTTTACAACCAAAATGACAACGCTACGTATGCTTCGACCAGGTGGGTCCCGACTGTCAGGTACTTCCATGCGTGCGAAAATGTAGCTGGTGGGTCCCAACAGTCAGGGGGGCGAATCGTTTTCTTGCCCGGACACACTTCCTTGCGTGCGAAGATGTAGCTGGTGGGTCCCAGCAGTCAGGGGGGTGAATCATTTTTTTCGGACACACTTCCTTGCATGCGAAGATGTAGCTGGTGGGTCCCAGAAGTCAGGGAAAATGGTTTTTTCGCAAAAAACGGTGGCCCGTCCGGTGGGTCCCCGCTGTCAGGTGGAGGAATGATTATTTTCCGCATAATAAGGAGGCACTTCCTTGCTGCAGCCGTGGACCCAGCTGTCAGCCTCTCCACGTACAGTCCACGTCCGATGGAAGCCGTTCCTTGACCACGTTGACCACGCCGCGCCAAGAGCACCAGGGCGGTGGACGACGGCGAGGCCTAGGAAGGGGACGACGCGGAGCTGGGGAAGACGTGACAGTGGATGCCCATGCGTAGAGGAGTATGAGGGTTCACTCGTTCGACTGCGGTGTGAGGCTGCCATCGCCGCAGAATAACAGGGGATGTGGGTGCGTATAGGGATGGCCTGGCCAGCGGTGGGAGTAGTAGGGGGCAGTGAGGCCTCCGCGGCATCACAACCGGCCACGGGCTCAGGAGCAGGCGGCACGACCAGCTCTGCTTTGGGCGACTGGAGCAAGAAGACCAGAGGTTGAAGAAGCACTACGGCCGTTGGATGGACATCGTACAGACACTGGAGCTAGAATCATTCATACATTGACTAAAGTTGACAAAGGCCTCCGTCCCAGTCAACTTAGTAGGCCCACAAGCCAGCCTCCCACCAAGGTGGGTCCCAGCTAGCAGGGGGTATTCATTTTTTGTGCGTAATAAGGAGGCACTTCTGGTGGGTCCGAGCTGACAACGGGGGGACCGTTTTTTTCACAAAATATGGTAGCCCGTCCGGTGGGTCCCAGCAGTCAGGGGGCACATTTTTTTGCGAAATACTGGTGGCCCGTCTGGTGGGGTCCCTGCTGTCAGGTGGAGGAATAATTATTTTCCGCGTAATAAGGAGGCACTTCTTAGCGGCTGCCGTGGACCCAGCTGTCAGCCTCTCCACGTACAGTACTCTTCCGATGGAAGTCAGTCGTTGACCACATTGACCACGCCGCGCCGAGAGCACCACGGCGGTGGACGATGGTGAGGCCTAGGAAGGGGACGACGCGGAGTTAGGGACGACGCGGCGGTGGAAGCCCGCGCGGAGAGGAGTACGAGGGTTCACCGGTTTGGCTGCGGTGTGAGGCTGCCGTCGCCGCAGAATAACAGGGGGTGTGGGTGATGCCCTGGCCAGCGGTGGGAGTAGTAGGGGGCGCTGAGGCCTGCGCGACAGCACAACCGGCCATGGGAGGTGGGAGCAGGCGGTCCCGCCGGCGCTGCTTTGGCGGCTGGAGCAAGAAGACCAGAGATTGAAGAAACACGACGACCGTTGGATTGACATCCAACGGTTACGTCTGCTAGAATCGTTTCTTGACGTATATAACTAAAAAATCTTGCATACGCGTCAACTAAACAGGCCCACAAGTCAGACCACTCCCTCTTTTTTTAATAATTTATATATAGCTAATGGCAACTTCTTATGCAATTTATTGCAGTCGTTTCTTTTGGTTGGCCAGGGCCAATTTCGCATATTTCTGTGGGTTCCAAACTATTTTTAATGCCGAAATGTCGAGCCAAATTTAAAGTACTTTGAAGATATATTTAAATTAGGTTAATGCCCAGTGAAATAGGAATCTGAAAATGTGAAAAAATTCAGAAATTATAAAGTAATTGCCAATTTGTCATCTGTTTTTATATTTACAACCCATTTCATATTACTTTCAAGATTTGCAGGCGTCTTGAAAGAGTTGCAGCCCATCAGGGCATAGAAAAATAAGTAGGCCTGGATTGGGTATTCTTCAGGAAAAATATACTGGGCTCATTTTCACAAAGAAAAAATAGCTGGGCTGGTGACATGGTGAGCATAAAATATAAGCCTGGGCTAGACGGGCCACAGCCTAGTTCAAACCCTGCTCCATCTCAACAATAACAAAAAATACTGCTCGAGTAGCTACGTCCCTGGTATCAGCCGATCTTGCACTGTTCTCTTGTCTATTGACTATATACGCTCACAATGCCGTGGGTCCCAGATGTCAGGAAAACACTAGGAGGAAGCATTTTATTTTTCCATACGCTGACGTGGTGGGCCCCTACTGTCATCCTCTCCACGTACTTCTGTCGATTCCTGTTGTTTGTTGACCATGTTGACAACGCGAGAGGGCGGCGCCGCAGCGAGCGCACCAAAGTGCGCGGAGGACGTCGATGTTAACGATTTAGGATACGGTGGGGCGGCGATGCGTGCGCTGAGGCGCAGCCAGCCGTGGGAGGCGGAAGCAGGCGGCCCCGCCGGCGCTGGTTTGGTTTTGACGGCTAGAGGAATACAAGACTAAAGAAACACGACAGACTATAAAAGCAGCAAGAGTACTTAACAACCTTAACTGAAACCAGCAGGGGCACTTAACAACCAAAGCTGAAAGCAATATGAGTACTTATACAGGTTCAACCGTACAATGCACGCCTCGAACAGTGCTACTTTGCCTACAGTTAACTAAGGGTGAGGCCGCCAAGCCCCAGGACAAGGCCCAGGCGCCACCCCGCGCATCCACAACCTTCTGAAAGCGGCTTCATATTACAACGTGGTCAATAAATAGGATATTTGCTTTAGGGCCATGGAAAGGCATGAACATAATCTTCTGTCCTATTCTCCAAGATGGACGGGCCTTCATTATTTGAGACCACCCATGAATAAGTATCTTTTCACCTCCAAGGGAATTGAGTAGGTTGATATAAACATCATGTTGTAACCAAGCGCAAGTCTGACCCGACCATGGTCAGGCATATGTATAGGAAGAAATAGAACTGGGCACTTCCTGTTTCAAGAAGATCACAGTTGTAAAACTGTGTATAAGCAATAGTTTATGAACAACATATATAATAGAAAACAGCTTGTACCATAAGTTTCTCGACACAGTTGGACCTGTTCAACGAGTGCAGCAGTGGCACACATATCCCACATGGCCTTTCACCATTGAAACGCCCCACAAGGACCTCAAGACGATCAATAAAGTGTAGGAACTTGTGGATGTCGATCGAGTCAACTTCAGTGCCATCAGTAGCAGCCGAGTTATTACAGAGTAACAAACGAGCAGACTGCTTAACTCTGAAAAAACCTACACGTGCCACCAATTATAAGAAAATATTAGTTAGAAGTAGCATCTTCGTGAGAGATTTGTTGCTACTTCTAAAGTTAAATTGTGATTAGTTAGACATAATAGGTGGATTAAGAAGTAATCGAGGCAACAAGCAAGAACCAGATACAAAACTAACATGGATGAACAATTGGAATGATGTAGGGGTGGAAGATCGCAGTGAAGATGAGACCAGGTTCTGCTATCTCCATCAACATTCGTGCGCCAACTTTCAGTCCATAACACTTGAGAAAGTTTATCCAAGTTCGGCCATAAAAAAGCAGCGATCTTCTTGGTTCATGAACCGAACTCGGAACTTATATCCATGGCTTGTCTTCACTGTGACCATTAAACTAGTGTATTCAGTTATGGAAAGGTCGGGCATCTTGAGTACATGTGTTCTGGCAGAGCAAATAATACACTGCAGGAAAAATAATATGAGAACACATCATGTTCAAGAAAACCCCACCCTCCCAGATAGAAAAGAGGATTCTAGGAACATAGTGTGCACGTTTCAAAATGTTGTGTTAGGATGAGAAGGAACGAGTGTGGCATCTCGCCGAGGGCGCAGAATCCTGTAGGGTACTCGCACTTTGGGCACTCCAAATGAAACACACTAGATTCAGTAGGAAGAAAAATGCATCAACGGCGGCGGCTGCCATCCTAGGATTACCTGTGACCAAGGGACTTGGATTTATCGGGGATGGATGAAGAATTCGTACCTGGTTCTCCATGATAAAACCCTATGCAATCGCCGAGAGGGAGGTTTTCTCTGAACAAGCAGACGAGGGAGAAGGGGATTCAGGCCCAGTGAAATATTGCCGCTTCGTCCGTCCAGCTTATTGCTAAAGCTGGAAAAAGGGGGGGTTGTGATTTGACGGCTCATTGGGCATTAATGCAGCGCTATGACCGGGGTGTGTCTACCGTGAAGTTTTGCACTCTAATTTGTGCATATGGCACGTGGACCCCGTTGCCAGTTGCCCCACATATCAGCGAAAGGAAGTAGAAAGACATGAGTAACTAGTTACACATAAATATTATTTTTGACAGAGAGATACTCCCTCTGTAAAGAAATATACAAATCTTTTATATCACAGACAGGCTCACCTTGCCGAGAAATATACTCCCTCTGCAACACACGGGCATTATGGGGTTCAGCTGAGAATATAATACTCAGATAGGCTCACAGTTATGGACTTTGGGCCGCAGGCCGACCCTGCATGTTTGGGGGCCCATGTGTTCTACCTCAGCGCTTTTCATATTGCAAGCGATCGGTACGATGTTGGTTTTAGATGCTGTCGCAAGGCAGATACACAAAATTGAATAAAGCATGGCAGCTGTTGGAATGAAATCGAACGACAGTTCCTAACCAGCAATCAGAGTTGCAATTCTATCAACGGTATACCATGTGATAAATAATACTGTCGTACTACTTATACACACAAGACACTTGTTTCTCCATGCCAGATTATTACATCAAAATCTCTCGGAGGATAGATCAGTTCGGCAGTTGCGTGCTGCTACTGAAGAATTTCAAAGTTGATTTGGACCAGCTCTCCTTGCCGAGAATGTTCAATTTTGACATCATCCCCTACCGCAAGATATGATTTAGATTTGAACCTTGACCATCCTTTAGCATCAATCATCATGCGACCATCGTTTGTACTTACGGTATATTGAGCAGGTTCATTCACACCAAGGCTGCACATGGTAAGAGAAACTTGGCCGTGGTCGCCCGGATTGTTGAACGACTCCCTCATTGCTCTAGGAATTCTCTGTTTGCAAACAAGAAGACATACCCAAACAGTTAGATCAACACAGTGAATAATGTGAAACAACATGGAAAGAAAAAAGAACGAAGCACTTGGGCGGCCAATGCTTACCAAGAAGGTGGACATGTCGGTTTTTGTAAGGACTTTGGTATATGAAGTGCGAACTGCAGCCCAGCCTGTTGCTGGTGCAACTGCACAGGCCGGAGCAGATGCAAGTGCAAGTGTTGGTGCAGGTGCTGAAGCTGCTGCCCGCTGCCGGAGATGGTGCTCCTTGTAGAGCTGGTGCCGGTGTCGGAGCAGGTGCTGGTGTCGATGCCCGATCCTTCGGTAGATCAGACTGATCCACTGGCACGGTTGGTGCCCAATACTCAGCTGGATCAGACTGAGCTGCTGCCGCTGTCAGTGCTAGAGCAACTGCCGGTGCTCGATCCATTGCTGAAGGTGGTACCGATGTGCGAGACAACGGTGATCGTGTCTGGTCTGCTATGATCAACTTTCTAACTTGACTAGGATCCGTGACCTAGTTTTTTTCTTCATTTCTTTTAAACGCGAGAAGGACATTGTGGCGTTTTTGTTAAACCAAACTGCAGTTCATCATAGGGATTCAGCTTGTACTCAGACAACAGATTAATCCAATTTTTTCAAATAATATAAGTGATGGACAGTGCCTTTGTTACTGACATGACATAAGAAGTGAAACCTGCAAAAATAGCCATCATAGAGAAAACTAAACGGTTTATTCTGTGATGAATGTCACATGGCAAAACCTGCATCGTGAAATTGCAGGAAAAGAAAGAAAACATGACATTAAATCAATAAGATTTAGATAGTAAATCAATAAGATTTACTTGATGTGACATGAGTGAATCCTTACCAGGAAATCACTATGTTGAAGTACTAAACAGAAGATTGATCGTCCAACTACGCGTGGCATGCAGGGGCCCCGCCTACTCCCACAAGTAGGACAGTATAAAGGTCGTGACAAATCGTATGGACCGAACATCCATGGGACTGGAAATCCTGGTGGGTGCGATAAACCTTGCAATGCATACAGATATTGGAATGTAACCATAATTGATAAACCATCCTCACAAAAAATATGATCTGGATACTTCAAAATATACAGACTGAATTGAGTGGATAGACATTAACATAGACCGTTCTCAGGACCGACCACACACCAAAAGCGGTAGTACTAATAAACAATACAGGGTTCACAAACACAAATCAAGTACTGAACAATAGTACTTACTATAGACAAGCAAAGTTGCACTAACTAAACTCTGCAGACTACTTCTTGCCACCGACCTACAGGATGAACCCCGCATAACTGACTAGGCCATGGACTTTGTGTGAGATGTCTACATGCACCATCACCATCTTGTCAACCTTGGAGAACCTAACGGAGTGGTCTTTCCACTCATAAACATGATGATGAAGACATGCAGCATCAGATTTGTTGGGAAGCTTTACAAGACCACACCCTTCGTAATCGAAGGCACATCCAAGAAATTTTTGTGGTCAAGTACAGCCTCGAGAACACGCCTGACAACAAAGCTACAGGAAAACACTAGTTCAGGACACGTGGCGACAAGGACACAACAGTTGGATAGTTGAGCAGTAGAACTCATCATCAGGTCTTCCAGTTCACACGACATGACATTGAGAACTTCATCTCCACCGCGGACCTGGTTCTAATTCAAACAGAAACCATATTTTATTACTACCTCCATTCAGAAATATAAGTTGATTTTCGATATTATACTCCATATATGACTACATATATGCACAAAAATGAGTGAACAAAGACACTAGACTATGTCTTCAAAGGCATGAGAGCAGAGGGATTACTTGCAATATCCATAACACAAGTTACTGAGGCAAATATACCCTCTTAAAAGGTAGCATTGATGTTCATAAAGTACTCCCTCCGTCCCAAAATTCGTATCTTAGATTTGTCTAGATACAGATGTATCAAGTCACATTTTAGTATTAGATACATCCGTATCTAGACAAATCTAAGACAAGAAATTTGGGACAGAGGGAGTAGTTGAAAGTAATCTATAAGAAATTAGTGTCAACCTCTCGCATGTTTTGGTCAAAAGAGGAATTTAGAACCGTCATTTGGCACACTAAAATCACATGCAAGATCACCCAGAAAGTTGTACTACCAGTACTAGTACTGCGTTTTAGATGAAAAAACACGATCAAGATCGAGAAAAAGATCGTCAACAAGAGACATTACCTGGACTTGCTTAATGAGGGATCCCGGAGAGGGGGGCTTGGACAGGGCGATGGCTTTGAGCTTGTCTGCGGTAGTCTCGGCGGGGTGCTTGCGCTTCTTCGTACCATGAGCCTCGACGGTTTTGGCCAGAGCCATAGACATCACGTCGGCCGATGCTCCGGCGTCCATCCAAGAGAGGAAGCTGAGAGAGAATTGTGAAAAGAGGAATGAGATGAGGGAGAAGCGAAGCGAGTGGGGTTTTTCTTCAAGAGAGGAAGCTGAGAGAGAAGAGTGAAATTATGGGTGCTCCGTCCGTTCAACTTACTGCTGGAAAGGAGGGGGTTTTGTGATTTGACGGCTCATTGGGCATTACTACGGCGGTTCGATCGGGGCAATCTACCGTCACTCTACTACGGAGTAATTTAGTGCATGGCTGGTGGACCCAGGTGCTGGCTGTCCCACACGTCGGCGAAAGTGAGTAATTTAGTGCATGGCTGGAGGAGGATCCGCATGGTAGAGTGTGTCCACTGTTTTTCTGAAGAAAAAAATGATTACAACAAGCGTTTCCACTCTTATAACGGAGGAGTGCGAAACACGGCAGGCACTTGAACATACACAGTGCTCCTACTACTAGGCATGTGCAGTGGTTCATACGTCAGACTACACAATCTTGTTGCTAGTGTAGTAAGACATGACGATAACAAATGATGTTGTGCGCATGTCAACTACTCCTATATGTAACATAGTACCGCTTTTTCGACTGTCCGGTCGAGAATGAACGGTGAGATCAATGTTAACAGAACTAGGTCCACAGTGCACGGAGAGTACGGTGCTATAGTATTCCATGAAACATGAACCATATGAAGCATGAATAGTGTTAGGCATGGTGTATGAAGGGTGCACGGGATGGGAGCAAAAGTTCCCTTCTCGAACCACTTTTGGGTGTTTGGCAGAGTGCATGAAGGGTGCATGAGTCCACACTAGTAGGTTGACAAAAATACACGAAGAGGAAACAACTATATTGAGATGAGAATGCAACCAAACACACCCACACGCTTTGTGCTACAGTGACTGATCTGCACCGTCTGAGTTTGATCCAACGGTCATGTTGCGTCGAGACATGGACATGCCCATGCAGAGGGCGCCTAAACACTACCGAAGTCCCTCTGCTTCTCGAGATGCATGACGTTGGTGATGCAGGGTGCGACCGCCCGCAGAGCCCGCTCCTGGTCGACGGGAGCCAGCTCGTGAAAGACGGTGTCCAATAGCACGAATGGATTCCGGTGACGGAGCCCTGAAAGGATTCGCCGGCAATGGTGACGGTAGCCTGCAACCCCACCTTGTCCAGCTCAGCCCCCACCATCGCGCGGAGACAGCTCAGCTCCTCGGAGATATAGGTGAAGAAGGAGACCAGGTCAGGAAGTCGCAGCTCATTGAAGTCGACCGGGTGGTCAAACGGGTTTAGCCCGACAGCCGGCATCGTCGCGCTGGCACGACGGTAGGCATCACGTAGCCGCAACACGTGCGTGGCAACTTGGTTCACCAAGTGGCTGAGGCTCCTGGACCTCGTCACGATCAGCCCACTCGTGCTCCAGCCGGCTCCCCTGACGGCCTATCGTATCTCCCGCTTTCTGCAGCAACGCTGCGGACGCCTCGAGGATCTTTGTGGTGGACACCTGCCGCTTTTGAAGCTCCGTGAACTCCCGCACATAACGGAGGAGCATGGCACTCCTCTCCTCCTTGAGCTCACGGAGCTCCACGTCCTTGGCCCTGAGCTCCACATCCTTGGCATGGAGCTCCTGTATCAGGCGCCTCACCTTGGACTCCGTGATCTGCTGCGCCGCCATGGCACCAGGTAGAAGCAATGGGGAGAGTAAGCAAAGGGGGCGAAACGACTGAAAGGCAATGCAATCTACGGGAAGGCAGAGGGAGCCAGCCAAGGAGCAGGGAATCTTTTGGTTTTCACCACGGCAAAACACCAGTCGACAATTTCTCACATCAGGGAGCAGTGGGTTTTAAAGGCGGAGCCATCGTGACTAATTGCTCCCGCGCCTGCTCCCGTCAATCAAAAAATTAAAAATCCTGCCGCGCCTGCTCCCGTCAATCAAAAAATTAAAAATCCTACCGCACCCAAACACCAGAGCAATGCCGGGATGGATATTTGAATTTACCTGCTGCAAGTAGATAAAAAAGGGGTGAAAAAACAAATGTGGCGGCGGCCTAGCTAATCGGTAAAACTAACCCAACTAGCTAGCCACCGTGCTTCATTGATGTACTCTGCAGGAAAGGTGGTATTTCCTGATTTGATGACTCATTTACTTGCTTTGGTACTACGACCGAGGAGGACCCAGAAAACGCACGGTAGGGCATCCCATGTCAGGAAGAATATATGCGTGCACCACCCTGGAGGACCCCAAAACCGCGCTGTAGGGTGTGCCACATCTCGGCACGGAGGAAAAATGTGCGTGTAAAAATATACTGTATCAGACGTAGTATCTATGGTTCGACCTCGGGACCCAACTAGTCGGTCAAAAACACCCCACTAGCCACACAGCTTCATCATGCAAACGTGGCATGGAGGATAGATATGGTTAGCTCCGTCTCGACCAGCCACAACGTCTATCCTTCTATTTTCCAAGCTTTTTTAGTTGTAATAACACCACGGCAAGCTAGCGCCGCTCTTCGTGTGTGCCCGTGCAAAGGTTAGATGATGGAGAGAAGAGAGATTGAGATCACAGACCTGGGACCCACCAGTAAGTGAGACAACGGTCATGCATGTGTTGACGAGGCACTCCCTCTACTCTACTCAACGCAAGTACTGTATAAAATCAAGTTATGGGACAAAGCCAACAATCATTTGTTTTTTCAGGCTATCGACTTACGCTTTGTAGTCCAGGTTGCCAGTTCGAATTTCATCTTTTAGATTTTTTAGTTTTAGGTCCAAATTTGATTAATGACAAGTGGGACCCCCGTGTGTTGTTCCGATATTTCAGTGTAGGATGGTTTTTTTTGAACAAACACTTTGCGCGGTTAGACAAGTAACGGCACGAGTTACATGTATTTTGTAAGTTTACGAACAAAAATGACAGTGGCATAGAATATCACATCCACCCCGCAGCTTAGATACTATGGTGATACGAGTTTTTACACCGTTGGAAGTGAGATCCAATGGCTTGGGAGTAGTCTTTGTAATTATGCGCAATTTCCAAACTCTCAAAAGTTTTTTTTTGCAAATAAAACATTTAGGCCTCGTGTGTGCCGCTGCATCTTCGATCCAATGGCTCACCGTTGCTCATATTAGGTGCTCCCCGTAGCTTGATTGCCCCTATGGTGATATGAGCATCTAGGTCGTATGATCAGTGATCAGATGCCACATGCATAGTACTTGTACTTTCTGCGCATTTCCCAAACTCTATCAGCCGTATATTGCAAAAACATTCGAACCTCCTACTGTGGGCCGTTAGATCTCAGTGAACTCGTATCACCATAGAATCTACGGTGCGGGAGCACCTCATATTCTCCCGTGCGAGAAAACATAAGGTGCTATCGCAGCTTGGATGCTACGGTGATACGAGCTTGGAGGTCGTTTGATCTGAGATCCGATGGCATCTGAGCAGTCTTTGTGCTTGTAAGCAGTGGCCGAACTCTTTTGGGGCTTTTTTGTAAAAAACCATTCGAACCACCGAGGAGTTGTTGGGTCACAAATCCAACGCCTCCGAAGAGCTTGTATCACCAAAGCATCTAAGGTGTGGCAGCACATGATATTCTTACATACAGGAGAATATGATGTCCTCCTTCATCTTAGATGCTATGGTGATACGAGCTTCGAGGTCGTTGGATATGGGATCCAAGGGCATCTGAGTAGTTTTTGTAAAAATTGTGTGCAATTCTCAAACTCATCAAGGTTTCCTGCAAAAATAATAAGACACATCATGTGAGCTGCTATATCTCAGATCTACAAGCTCCAAGCAACTCATATCGGCATATAACATCTAAGGAATGGGGGCACATGATATTCTCCCGGGGAGGAGGGGTGGGGGGTGCACAACCAATCGGTGGTTGGGAGGATGGGGACAAGTATAATCTAAACAACCCTAAACAGAGCTCCACAATTTTATCTAAGGTCGAGGGGTTGACCCCCGACAATCATAGCTCCGCCTAAACACAACATTTGCATGTACTGTAGTACTAGACTTAATATTCATGTTTCAGTTTCATGTTCATTTTAAATATTGAACTGAGGACCATGGATGTCTTACATTTTACTCCCTTCGTTCCTAAATATTAGTCTTTATAGAGGTTTCAAATGGACTGGCACATACAGATGTATGTAGACATATTTTAGAGTCTAGATTCACTCATTTTGCTCCGTATGTAGTCACTTGTTGAACTCTCTAAAAGACTAATATTTAGGAATAGAAGGATTATTTTTGAATTTGTGTCATACATGCATGGTTTGGAAAATAGATGCACTATATTTATTGGATTGTTGTTGTGTTCGTGCGTGTGTGTCTCTGTGTGTGTGTGTGTGTGTGGTCATATGCTTGATACATATAAAGTTTTCTCACCTCCATATTGTTCATCTTTTAAATTTGAATTTGCATTGGAAAACTTATTAGGGATACCATGAAATGTGAAATCCACGTTGAGATCACTATATCACAAACTCGCTCTAATTCAACAACTCGTCATAAATCAATTACCACGTTGAGATTAGTATTTGCAAGGAAAATACGGGTATTGTAATACACATAGATTCCTTCGGCAATTTAAAAGGTTCCTTTCGTATTCTTGAATGGTAGGACCCAACGGCGTACCAGCCAAACCTTGGCTCGTGTTGATCCTAAAAAAATAAAAAAAATTAAAAAACCGGGCTCGTGTCCTTAGGTGGCGTGCGTGGTACGACCATTAGGCAACCCCAACCAGTCGAGCCTTACGTTTCAAGTCAAAATATCTGGCGGCCAGAATTCCAGCCCTAGGGAATTCCCCTCATGTCCCCAGTCCATAATGACTACCGATGAACAACGGAGGGATGTTTTAGTAACTAGACAACATTACCTACCGTGCCGAGCACGGTTTAATTCCCTCGGTCGCCGCTCGTCAAGGTCACCCGTCAACTGCATTGCCTATTACTACTACTACTACACCAGGATTAACACAGAATTGAGCCCGTTTGTTCGTGCCTAGTACTTGAGTTAATATATCAGGCAATGCACTGGTACAGAGGGATTATCCTTTTACTCTGCATATATAACTTGTCTGAAGTCTAACTAAGCAAAATGTTTGAGCAAATCCTTTCTTAAGAAATACAACAGGACAGATGTACGGCTTGAAAATTTATTGCATGATGAAGGTTATGATATAGTTTCGAATCCTGGATCTTAAATTTCAGAAAATCCAAAAGTGAGCATAAATTCTTGAAACTGAGCATGGTCATGTGATATGGCACAAATATTACTTCGTAAGTTTTTTATTCAATTTGAGACAAGCTGCTTATGACAAGTTGCACAACTGAAGAGCCAAGGTATTTTGGAACAAAGACCTGTCACGTTAAGGTGAACGCTTTCAGTATTGAAACCGTGGGCGTTTACGTGCCACCACGAGTCCCAACTTCTCATCGGCAGGTGCCGTCCGAGCAAGCATGTGAGTCGACAGGAGGCGTGCGAACAGACCGCTGCGCTGCCTGTCAGGGAGGCGTGCGAGCAGACTGTTGTGCAGGCTCACCGGGAGGCGAGCCCTTTGACCAGGCTCCGCCGCCCACCGTCATCCCAACTGCTCCCACTTTTAATGTTGCTGGTGCCACAGTTTAAAATCAACCCCGCACTACCCGGTATCGCTACAATCTTCTCTCTTCCTCTCCGATTCTCCTGTCATCTACCTCTAACTAGCCTGACCTAAACGTATGCCATGCCGCATCATGATGGTCTGCCCTTAGTGTTCCAGTTTCCTAAGGAAGACACCCAGCCGGAGTCTCAAGAACATAAGGTGCTTTGGGACGAGCTTGAACTGGCCTTGCAGGAAGACGCCACGCCTATCCCCGCTCCCGCTCCGGCTCCCGTCGCCCCGATTGCGCCCGTTCCCGTGGCATTGATGGGCTGGGAGCCGCACATTGTCGCCGAGCTTGATCCCACGGAGTTCCACGAGGTCCCCGCCGACTTTCACGCGCCCGTGCACCTACCATCACATGCGCCTGCGCGTGCACTAACATGCACGCCCGTGCAGGTGCCCGTGCACCTGCCAGTGCATGCGCCTGCGCGTGCACTGACATGCACGCCCGTGCTGGTGCTCGTGCACACGAATGTCTCCGCCGCGCCGTTGACAGTGCCTGTCCCCGCGCGAGTGCCAGTGCCCCCCTCAGCGGCATGGATGGCCACCGTCGACCGCTTCCTTGCACCAACGCCAGTCAGCTGCTCCCGCCAGTTGACTCGCTCCAAAGTCCAGACCATTTTGGCCTTCCTTGAAGCTAGGCCAACATCCAGGAGTACGCCAACAATGGCGCAGGACGCCGCCGTCGCCGTCGGTCAGTGGCCCAATGACACACAGAGCACGGCAGAGGAGCCGCTTCCCACCGCGAGACGCCCCCGTCGCCGCCGCGTAGTCTAAATTTGCCATGAAAAACGTTCCGATTGCCATGCTTAAAATCCGAACGTTTATCATTTCCGTTTATTTTATATCGATCATCGTATAATTTAAAGTCGGAGTCAGACTGAACGAAATCTATGGTTTGATCGATTGAATGTTCTGCTAGAGCCGTATCAAATTAAATATAAAACATCATCAAGCCACATGTATTCCTTGTCATCCGACGACCTAGACTGCTTCAATGTCGAGTGCTCAACACGTTTAGCGTGCAATTAATTTCATGCCAAAAATAGTGCTAATCACATAACAACACACAAATAATATCCCAGTACTTAATATCCGCATGCACTTAATATACTTCCAAATTAACGTGCATTGCACGTACACACTGACTAGTGCTGCTAGTACGTGAAACTGGTGCCGTGACTTGTGAACGCGTCCAGATATGGTCAACGGCAACATCGCCCGCGAGTTCTTCATGTTTGCCCGTGCGTCTAAACGCAGAAGGGGAGGAGAGAGAGAGAGCAAACATGGAACCCACCAGTAAGTGAAGGCGAATAGTACTAAAAATAATATTACATGTTTTCCATTAATTAGGCTGTGGTAATATAAAAACATTATGTGAAGAAAGGGGGTACAACAAACATTGCTATTCTACGTATGTTGCCTATTGACGTGAGGCTTGAAGGCCCGGTCGCATGTTCGATCCTCGTCCTTTATTTTTTAATTTGTATATGGGTCCAAATTTGTTTCATGACATGTGGCCCCCTTGGTGTGTAGTTTCTAGCACTTTAATTTGTGGGTCGAAATTTGTTCCATTCCAAGTGGACTATCGGTGTGTAGTTTTGTAGCTTATTTATAATAATTGAAGAGAACAACATAGTTTTTTCAACAATACCATGGTGTGACATTGAAGACGAGAAAGGACGTGCGAGAGAGCGATGACCGAGCCATAGGGAAATCAACTAGGGGAGTTGCGTGGGTTGGAACGGTGTTTGGAGTAGTTGTGGGCCGAATGCTACGGAAATATAATCTAAACCGACCGGAATAAATGCCTACACAAATTAATCCAAGGTTGGAGTGCCCCTCACAATGTAAATAGCTCTGGCTTTGCGAGGGATGGAGAAGTAGTATCTTCAATGCGTGGAAGATACGGTGTGAGAAAGCGAGGTCAATCGAGAGACATATAGATAGAGAGACAAAGTGAGTGTGGTCCGACATTCATTGAACAAATATATATGCTCTGGAGAGATATTGTCCAATTGAGCTTTTGGCAAGGGTGAGGGCTGTAAGATAGAGCTTGAGAGATGATCCAGTCACAGACGTGTAGATATATTTTGTGCGTGGGAGGAAGCAAGGTCAACCGATCACATAGGGTCATCGTGCGATCGAAAGAGTGAGACGGGTTGGAGAGAGTGACCTAGATAGACAATGTGCGTGAGAGAGTATACAATGTGAATAGGTCGAATTGGGCTCAAATATGGTGATATATCGTTTTTGTCCAAGAAAGAGCGAGGTCAATCGAGACATACAAAGATAGATAGATAGATAGGTAGATAGATAGAGAGAGAGAGAGAGAGAGAGAGAGAGAGAGAGAGAGAGAGAGAGAGATTGAGTGAGCGTGGCCCACCATGAGGTCGAAAGAGAGGCGGCGGCTTGGATGGACTGACCTAGATAGACAATCTGCGTGGGAGAGTATAGAGTGTGTCGATCGAGGCCCGGACAAGGAGATATATCATTTGTGTGTGAAAGAAAATGATGTTAAACGAGACTCAGATAAAGAGAGTGAGATTGAGCAAGTGAGGCCCGCCGTGTGGAAGAAAGAGTGAGACAGTCTCGGGGGAGTGACCTAGATATACAATGTGCGTGCGAGCGCACGAGAGGTTGGGGGGGGGGGGGGCTAGATAGGCAATGCATGTAGTTAGCGCGAGAGGGTGAGAGGGAGAGGGGAGAGAGAGAGCTCGGCATGGCGTGCAATGGCGGGTGTGTGAGGTAAATACATTTGGTAACAGAGTGGAAAAAAGGGTTGTGTAGTTGAGAGACTTAGAGATTGAAACATGGAGAGAAAGAATGAATGTGTTATGGAAACGATAGCTTCTGGTTAGGAGAGGAAGATTGACCGATATAGGAAGTATGTAGCGTTTGTGGGGGGGGGGGGGGGGGGGCTAAAAACAACATTTGAATGTACATAGTACGAGACTTAATATCGATGTTTCAATTCGGTGTACATTGTAAGATTTGAGCCGAGGACTAGGCATACGGGTAATTATTTTGAATTCGTACCATACTAAGTTTCGAAAAGTTGGCATTGACTCAATTTGTTGTGCTTTTTTGTAGGTCATATGTTTGAATCCATCCAGAAGTTTTCTCACTACCATGGTGTTCATCATATACATATGAATTTGTATTAAAAAAAGTAGCATGGATACAGTGAAATGTGAAATCCACGTTAGAATTGGAGATCGCTACGTGACACACACTCTAATTCAAATAACTAATTATGTGACACACACTCTAATCCACGTTAGTGTGAGTATTGTTTCTATTTTTTTTCAAATAACTCCTCATTAATTAATTTATAGTACTCCCTCTGTTCACTTTTATAAGACCTTGAAGACATTTCAGACAATGTGCAAAACAGTTCATTTTAAGTTGTCTGAAACGACTTACAAAAGTGAACGGAGGGAGTATCTTGTTTCGAATGACTAATTATTGCAAGGAAAACACGGGCATGGTAATACATACAGATTCATTTGCAAATGAAAGAAGATTCGTTTGCATTCCCAAATGTAGGCGCACCAGGCAGACCAGAGTCGTGTCGGGGTGGATGCTGCTTTGGTGCCTTAAAGGCAACTGCCTTTGGGTCACTGACATGTGGGCCGACCACCTGTTGGGCCCACATGTCATGGACACAAAGGCAGGTGCCTTAAGGTACCGAAGCATAGTCCTGTCAGGGTGGTCGCGTGTGTCGGACAGACGCGTAGCACCCAGCCACCCCCCCCCCCCCCCCCAAAAGACGACGACAAAATAAGTTCGCGCTTCCATGTTTCGGATTGAAATATCTAGCGGCCCCAATTCCAGCCCTACAAAATCTCTCTTCTCCACCGTCCCCTCCCGCGCCCAGATTGCTCAAATCCCTAATTCGCCGCCAACCCAAGCAAAGTTTGAATCGCCCCTCGTCTCGTCTCTTTCCCCACCGTTCCCCACCTCTGTGCCGGATGACGAAGACGAAGACGACGGTCGCTCTTCACCACCGCACCGGAGCTACCTCATCTACGCCCTCGTCCACCGCACCGGGTGGTCCACCGACAATGTCGGCCGCCGCAACCGACGTGCCTCATAGACATCGAGTTCCACTGCATCAGGTGCGCTTCACCGACGCCGTCTCCCAGCTCACCGGGGCTACTTCACCGAGCACATCGTCGCACCTCCGCCTCCTGAGGCTGTTGGGGCTTCACCAACGGTCTCGTCCACCGCATCATAGCGCTCCGCTGCCACTCAAGATCTGCATCCGTGCGCGGCCAGCCAACGCCAGCACATCACCCTCAACGGCTCTGAAGTGACCCGCACTCTAGCTAGGCGAGCATGCCCAAACGCCGGCCCGAACTAGGTATCCACACATCACTCCCTTGTGCACTGTTCCGACGATGTTTGGATATCCTTTCACTACTCTCTTAGCTTACACGCCTATGCAACTCTGACTTTAACTCTTATTTCTTCTTGAGATATCATCTGAAACAAGCAAATCCATTTTTTAGCGAAGCATGACGGCGCTACGGGATCTGGTACACATCCTGCACACCCGTATAACCTTGTAAGTATCTATCCTCCGGTACAACATCAAGGTCGATTCCTCTTATTTGATCAACCATTCGCCGTGTCAAAAATGCAGAGGGGGATGCAAGGAGCACAAGGCCTGCACATCCAAGCAAGTGGTAACATGGACTTGTACATGTAACATCCCAAGCGCAAGCAGAGCTGCAGTGAGCCTGTACAATGAGCTAGCGTAAGTCCCTGCATTTCATTTAATTCGTACTGGCATTCGTGTACGATTTGTGTTCAGTGGCTGATCCACGATGTCAAGTTACCAGGGGCGAACATTTAACTTAAAAAATACGAAGACACTTGCACTCCGGAAATCAACATAACTTGAGAAATGTGAAGCTACATGCACTTTGAAATCAGCTAATGATCCAAAGTAGTTCAGATTATAAACACTAAATGATGCAAGCACCAAAAAACACAAAATGCAACATGGTGTACAAGGACTACAAACATGTTCTGTACCTACTTGAATTATTCGTTCTCTGGCTAAAAATATTGAAGTGTAATTGCACGTATAACCAGTGTGCAAACTGCATATCAATATATCTATCCTGCACAAGTATGCCAATAGTTTCAAGCAACAGATTAGAAAAGTATTTATGCTATGTTGTCATGATACGGGGACTTTCTGGTAGATGGCCTCGACGTTTCCTCAAGCTATGAAAATGCACTATAATTTTCTTGTCATCAATGCTTGCAAATCTCTGTCTCTCTCAACATAGTAGATCATCATTAAACACTAAATCCTTCAATGAGCTTGCAAAATGCTTGCATTAGATCCCTCATTAGACACTATATGTTCATCACCAGGAGCATGTAAAATGTTTGCATCAAATCCTTCATTAGCAGTCTGTTCATTAGGCACTCCAGGCTCAAGAACAACATGAGCTTGTATGTTTGCGCCGGAAACTTGATTAGATACACCAGATTCAGTCAGTTCAGTATTGATTAGGGGAGTTATAAAATAAATAGAAAGTGGTTTCATTTTCTCATAGATTCCCTACATACAAGCAGCTTTACAACACCGTCAGGTTTAACTATTGGCCAGAAATTGAAGTGTTGAATTAGATATAGTCAGGGATGTGATGTACCTACCCGTTGCGCATGCTACTCTTGCAAGCTGTGACTGTCCTTTTGCGCAAGCTCGATGCCATGCCCGTGCTGCCGCCGCTGCCTCCCATGCAGGCTACACCCAGGGTTGGATCTTCATCTTCTTGTCCTTCCGTTCGCTTGAAGCCCGGCGACCGCCCTCCAACGAGGGCACAAGGAAGTGCTGTGTCGGTCTGTCTAGCGGCGGCTAGGTTAGGAGCGAACCAGATTGGAGGCTGGAGCGAATGAATTGGGATTTTTCCTGCTGTCGATCGATATGGGAGGCGCTTGTTTGGGCCACGAACCTGCTATAGGGCCTGCCGTGCACTTATGTTATTGGCCCATCCAAATTGAAACATTTTTCTTCATTTTTTACATTGCCTGCTCGTGCATTGGGACGAACAAAACTAGCATGGGCCAACCTGGACGACTCAAACTAGGTGCACACTTTCCAGCCACCTGAGGCGGCTGCCCATACCAGCCCCTATGGTGGCGTCGCCCCTTTTTGCGTGTATAATTGGATAGTGAAAAATATTCCAGTGGCGCTTTTGATTTACCCACAGAATGGTTGAATTGCTTGTTTCTATGAACTGAGTTCGCCAATAATGTGAAGGATGCCAGTCTTTTCATCCTATTGTAGATTGCTTAGATCTCGATATGCCAAAAGTAATCCCATGAAATATACAATAAAAGCCAGTGTGATGTGTGTGGCTATAACTAGTCTGACTACACGTCCTCATATAACATATCAAGGACGCACCATCTTACCAGATTAACCATTTGACTTACCCATGCAGTGTGGGAAGAAAGAAGTATTGGGACTGCGTATCCAAGCAATGATGCCATGGACTCCTTCGTACAACCTTGTAAGCGAAAAAGAAGTTGCAGTGTGCCTGTACAAAGAACTAGCGTAAGTTCAGTTACCTGCTTCTTGGAATTTCAGTTAGCCACTTATTGCAAAATTGTTCAATTACGTTGCTTGGCTTAATTTAGTTTGCTACTGATTACATAATGCCACAGCCTGTTAATCATATTGTAGACTGCGCCTATCTATGTGTTTGATACTTATTGTTAAGAATTACCTGTTTGCCTTAACTTAAATATCTACTTGCTTGTTTAATTGCTTTGCTGCTGCAACAACGGTTTACCATGATGTTAATAACTACTTTTCAGCATCCAATTGAAACTCTTTAATTCCTTGTTTGTTTAACTGGTTTGCTGGTATAACTCCCAGTTGAGATATTTTGCTAACTTCAACTTTTTTGAATCCAATCGGAACTTTAATGGCAAAACAGGTTAGCCCAAGATCAAAGAGTGAGGTCCCCATATACGTTGCATCATCCCACAACAGTGGCATCGTCCCAATCGTGCATTATGAATTGCCAACTGCTGATGCTCTAGAGGCTAAACTAGTGGTAGAAAGAGATTCTGCTTCTGCACTTAGAGATGAAGTTGACATGTTGAGGAAGCAAACAACACAATAACAAGCAGTACTCAAGACAACCATTAAATATTTGGTGGATTTCAAAACGAAGCAAGCTAAGACTGACCAGATTGTTAAGGTCCTGAAGGAAAAAAGGAAATTAAATTCCTACTTGGTAAATCATAGGTGAAATGTTCTTTCCATCGTTGAATAACCTTTGTGTTGTCTGTTCATGTAATCAATCAAACCATTTGTTTTAGAGATCATGTAGTAATTGTTTTTTTTTGGTTTGTAATTTTATTTGAGCACAAGTCTGTATTAATTGATAAGACTCAGAGACATTTCATTTGGATTGCTGTGCCAGACCTACAAATATGCCAATCAGGCTGAATGTGCATTCAGCAATAGTAGTAGTATAGATGGACCATAAGTGGCACACATCGGAAAGGGCCAAGATGCTGGCTAAAAAAGGATGTTGTTGTAGCCAAAAAAAAGTACAGCGACCTGGCTTTTGTATGTTAGTTGATATTATTGATCCATATACTCTATAAGTGTTTATATGTCTATTAGTTTTGTACATTCTTGGTTGATTGACTCGGTATTTGAATCTTGATATATCGCTTGTGTACATATCTAAATGGGAGTACACATTTTGATGCGTGTGACATTTGAGTTGGACATGAAGTGTTCCAAATATCCGAATTCACCTTAAACTGGATTCTAGCTTCTGAATTTGAGTATCGGCATTTGTAAACCATATTGATATATGACAGTGGAATACATCTTTGTCGTCCTTTTGAACATATATAAAAACACATAGAATGATTTATAAAGATTCATATAGGAATACAAAATGGATTCGAATTTAGTTGCCAGGGTAAACGTGGATGCTTATTGTCCCAAAATTCAAAAGAAGCGTCAAAATGTCCACTCCCACGTCAGCTGCCCAAGCCAAGTGTTTGGGAGATGGAAATTACTGTCTACCCATTACACGGACAATCCATCGGCCCGATTTCCACTGCTCTAAATAGGGGTAGGTTAGTAACTACAATTAGACGTGACACGACCGCCTCTGAGCCCATTCCGACATGGTGGGCGTCAAACATGGGCATCAAAACACATTTGGTTCAAGCTCGTCCGAAAGACCTCTGTTTCTCCCTCCATTCCCCATTCATACACGGTGGGCGGCAAAACAAACTCGACTCGACCGGAATCGATGTAGGCAAATATTTTCAATTGGGGCAGGTTTGTAACTTCACTCAGACCTGACACAACCGCCCTACCTGTCAGCCCTGTTCATACATCATGGGCACCAACCGTGGGCGCCAACCACCCTCTCCTTGCCCGAAATCACTCTGGGCAAATATTGGCGAGATGCGAGATTACTGTCCTATCCCCAATCGATGAGACGTCCAAATTTTAAACGGGGGCTAAGTTCATAACTTTCCCATATTTCAGACAGGCGCGTCCCAAAAACATGGTTCCCCATACCTCTCCCTCCATTTTCCCATTCATACACCGTCCGTGCTAGAACACCCCATCCCCACACCAGCCTCCGTCCGCCAACCCATCCATCGCCGCCGTCCTCCACCACATCCATCGCCACCGTCCTCCACCATGCCGGAGCGCCTACCAAGACCGCGTCGTCCACTGCTAGAGATGGACGTTTCTCATCCACGGCGATGGACCAATAGCCTTGCATCGCGTCCTCTCGCTTCATCGGCGCCGTCGTCCTCTTTGCCAGGGCCGCTCACACGACCTTCTCTTCCACTGCAACGGGACTTATCCCCCGATGCACCCGTCTACCGTCGTAGATCTGCTTCAACACCACTGACAGCCATCACACCCCCGATGCCTACACGGCGCCGCAAGAGAGGTGGTACTTCATATCTCCTCAACTTTTTGATCTCAACCAGAAAATATATCTTAACTTGGTTACTATACTATCTTTTCAGCTCTTAGAGTTTAGTTCTTAGTTCGAAGCAAACAATGGATGCTAAATATCATTTCTCTGGTTTGCAGCTTCAAATCTGCCATGGCACAACCATAATATGGTTTAATTGATCATGCTTAGGGTTTAATTGATCATGTTGGTTCCATGGTGGTTTATTTAATAAAAATCGGAGGGGAAACCCTCTTTTGCTAAAAAAATATGCTTAGAGTTTCCCACTTTTATGATCACTATACGATCAGAATACATGCTTCGTGTCATAATAACACTGCTCCACCCATCAAGCTAAACAAGCTTAGTTGTTCAAATACGAATCTGATATTATTAAAACAGATTTGTTTAATTGGTCAGCTAAATGTTCCTAAATTAGTTTTGAAAATGCATGTTCGCCGCTCGGGGTGCGTATGTGCCCACGGTGGGCCAGCCCACCCTGGGATTTTGGGTCGTCCCAAGCCCCGATTCCCCTGTATTCTGTTGCGCGCTTTCGATCTCTACTCGCCCCCAGCCGCCTGCCTCGCCGGCGACTTGCCGACCCCGGACGGCATGACTCTAGGAGGAGACGCTGGACTAATAGGAGGCCAGGAGCCGCTCGCCCAACAACGTCACCGCTACCCGGGCGCGCCGCCGTGCCTACCTTCCCAGTCCGTTCAGGGCTCAGGCGTGCAGTACCCACCAAGCCAACCCGATTTATCCTGAGATACATCCTCAACACTCAGCAGCCACTCCTCATCACCCATTTTCTAATTGATTCATTACTCATTAGGCAAGACTGTCATTAGGGTTTGTTGTGTGCTTAGTGCTACCTACACTTAATGGTTCAGATGTATTTTGGTAATCTTTAGTACCTCTAAAGTTCACAGGGTTTTCAAAATTCTGTCCCTCGGAACAGACACTAGTCATTTTGGGTTGTTGGTCGTAGTGACATTGACGCAGATTACTACTGCAAGCCAGGTTTGTTGGCAATTTTACTTGTCTTTCTTACTCATTCGATATAATATCCAATTATTCATGTCGATAGTTGCAAACAATAAGTGCTAGACAAACTTCTTCATTCAGATTTTGGACGGTCTCTTACTGTAGTTACAATTCTGCATACTTGTCCTAGTAAGCTCACAAGTAAATGATTGATTCACTACATCTATGCTTGCATTGTCATATTTGTTGTCAATATTCTTTTAGGGTGGACCACCATGTTTCTAAATACTGGAACCGTAGACATGAGTGAATAGTATTTCTCTATGTGATCTCTTCCATCATGTGTGGGCAACAAACACTGCATTGTATAGAAAGAAAGTGTCATTTCCAGCTTTTACATAGGTTTCGATCTTTTACATGGAATACAGTCTGCCTACTTGCTTTGTGTCGCACTACCAACACTCCACCCTTGAAGCTAAACATTATGCCACTCATAATTGCTTAGTTTATTTGTTCAAATACGAATTTCATATGATTCTAATGTTCCTACTTCAGTTTTGAAATGTGTGCCTGCCTGTTATAGAGACATAAGGGGTTTGTATTTCTGTGTGTGGTCTGGTCAGCACGGTTGGGGAGGTGAACTTTGCATATGCAGGGGTTTATAGGGAGACACTCTTCGAGTTGAATCCGCAATGCATTCCATAGATAATCTGACTACTTTTTATGTTTTCATGAATCTTAGATTCTGAGCGGCATCATAATGATTATGATCTTGCACGCATGAAAAGAATAAAGCAGAACAATGCCATGGCTGTCAAACTTGGCATTAAGGGACTGAAATCAAGTCTGGATGCAATGCAATGCAAACACTCTCTACCTACAGATTCATGCTCAGAATATGATCCTAACAGTGATTCTGAGCTAGAGGGAGACCTAAGTCAATGTAGCTCCCTAGTGGAGGAGTCAGAGGAAGATGCCCTATATTATTCACCCATCAAGGTACTTGCTCTAACTTTTCAATGTTACATTGCTCGCACGTATCTTGCAACTGATGCTTTGCATTGCTTCTACTTTGTTGAACTGCCATTACCTTAGTTTACACATCGTGTATGTGAATACGCCCTGCCTATCCATTTTCAGTACATATTCCATCTGTCATCATACCATATTTATCCATTCAAATGTTGTTATTGTGTATCAGACGTTCAAAAGGAAGAGGGCGATTGCTGATCATGGAGGAGCACAAGCAAAGTATTTGGAAAAGGTAGTGGCACCTGATAAATCAAATAGCCCATTAGGTGTAGTTGCAATATCACCTGACCCACAAAACACCCCAACTCTAGCAGACTCTAGCCCTACTACACTAGTCATTTCTGATGCCCCAACTCAGCAGCCACAACTGCAGCAAACATTATGATTATGCCAGTTGACATAGCACCAGCTGTACGACGCAAAACCCCCATTCCAGCAAAGAGTACACCAAATCCAGTTGCCAAATCCCTTTTCGAACCAGAGAGAGCCCCAATTGCAGCAAATAGGACCCCTGTTCCATTTCTTCCCAGTTTAGAAGACGAAGCTTATGTTGTTGTCAGGAACTTTTTGCGCATCTTTCCTTCATGGAAAGATTATACCGCAGACACAGAACAATTTCTAGTCTTCCTCCGCAACTTACGCGTAAGTAATGTACTAATGTTATTCATGGTCATTACTGCATATGTTTCTGCTGAAAGAAGATACAAGATTTCATTCTTTTAAATATGCAAGGAGCAAACTGGATTGTGATGACGAGCAAGGGTTGGTTGCACTTTTCAAGCACTCGTTGATGAAGTATCGTTCCTACCTGAGGCAAGCGCACTTCGATGGCAAGCCTCTGAACAAAATTTCTGTAAAGTCTCCGGTGCTACATTTATCCGACGGTGACTGGAATAATCTTGTTACACATTGGTCTCGGCTGCAGTGTAAGGTACTGTCTATGATATCACATCACAATTTGAACTACATTTCTCCATTTGCCTTAATGTCTCACTTGTACGAAAACTGTTACCAGAAGAACATTCGTTCTCAAGGGACCACAGAATGTCGCAACTATACTGCACACTGCATTGCTCTTGTGAGTACCTCTTGCCCTATATGACCATACTTACTTTCATAGTTGTTTGATTATGTAGCATCACTGCACATGTTAGCCTCGTAATCGTCCATTTGGTGGATATTATAAGATCCGTATAGACTCTTACATAAATTTAGAATCAACCCAATGCTTTTGAAGAGGTTTAGCTCTACAGTCCTCTTGTAAGGACTGAACATGGTCTATCACTGTACTTACATTAACAGCTACTCCCTCTGTCCCATAATATAAGAACGTTTTGTACAGTACACCAGTGTTCAAAACACTCTTGTATTATGGGAAGAGGGATTGGTTCAATTTGTTGCATTCTGCATCTTATCTCCCTCGCCCACCATTTACTAAAAAAGATCAAATCTATATTTAATCTTACCAACAAGTAGAATACACAGGCAATGCCAGTGCAGAAGTGTAGCCCATTGCTCTTGTTAGTACATTTTGTCCTGTAACGCTTGTACTTCCAGGGATTGGTAGTTGATTATGTAGCATCAATCTGCATCTTATCTTCATTATCCTCTATCCCTTCCAGTATTATCATATCTATAATTACTCTCTACAAAATGTAGAGTACAGGCAATGCTTATGAATAAAATTCTGTGTTGAAATTCTTGAGTTATCCTTCCCTTGATATGGAGAAGGGCATTATAAAGCCGGTGTTAACTGTTAACGTAAGTTAGTCCTTCTAAAGCCTTTATCCTCAACTGTTGTTTAATTTGCTCATACTCCCTATCGTTTGCTGCTGTTTAGTTTGCTGTTTCTACCAAAATGCATGTTTGCAAGAACCGTAAGTTCTAAGTTTTACTTGTAAAACCAAATTCCTTATTCATACCATGCACATTACTTAATAATCCCTATATGTATGCTTGTTTTTGTGGATCTATAATCCAGTGTGTGGTGAAGCAGCCCATGTTTGCACCTTGTCATCTCCTGTTTTATCTTACTGATGTGGATGATGATATGAACAAGATGCCATGCACATTATCCAAAATAGATACAATGATTTTCTTTGCCCTTCATCTATGCTTGTTATGTTGACATGGTAATCCAGTAGTGTGGTGAAGCTCCCCGCATTATGAACAATGCCAAATTATGCTATTGTTATTTTGAACTTACTCTTTATTTTCTAATTTTAAATTGGATGGAATTGACAGCACAATTATCATCTTTGTTTATACACGTGCAAAACCTGTCATCTCTCTGCTTTGTTTCAGGGTGATATGCCTGATGGCATGCACAAGTCTGCTAAAGGCTGTGAGACAAACCCAACATATATTGCAGCAAAGAAGGCAAAACATCTTGAAGATAGCGAGACAACCCCAAAGTCTTGTCTTGATGCAGTGTTCAAGTTACTTGAGACTAACAGTCAGACAAGCTCACAGAATTCGTGGTCTGAATCAGTTCGACTTCTTCAGTCCCAAGTTCTAGCAGAAAGGCATTCTGCAACTCAACTTCGACTTGAAGTCCTATCTCTAAGAAAGATTGTGGAGAACACCAATGAGAACCTCATCCCTAAACAGCTACACCTGGAAGCTATGACCGACATGCTAAGCCGGGCTCACAGCCTTCCTCAGTAGCTTGGGCAGCAGTTCCCCCGCAAGGCTAACCTTTCTTGAACTGTCTTGGAAGTGGTCTCGATTCAGTATTATTTTGTTACACTGCAATGGTGCCCAGTTTTTGTAATCTGCTTCTTCATTGCGCTTTATGATCACTGGTGGCGAACTTCGATGCCCAGTGGATGTAATATGCCTTAAATCCTTTATTGTATAGTGTAGGTTTATTCTTAGTTACTATGCCGTAATTTCTTTATTGTATAGAGTAGGTTTGTTCTTAATTCCTACTAGTTACTGCCATCATTCGCTATCTGAAAAAAATAAGATGTAGTCGACCGGGCCGAAACATTCGACTCTAACGGGCCAGGTTTTTAGTGGGCCACAATTGGGCCGGCCTGCGTCTTTCTTGGGCCCGAATGATTGGGGCCTTCACACATTGCGCCAGGCCCAAACTTACACCGGCCTATATTTTAGTTGGGCCTTTTGTCGACCCAGTGCTTAGTTTGGCCTAGGTAGCATTGGGCCATTAACAGGCTAAATATTGTACTGGCCTGTTACGGCCGAGATGAAACCACGGGCCTTTAGCAGGCCAAAATTCATGTTGGGCCTCAATTTTTCACTAGTCGTCAACTGGCCTTCAGCAGGCCGAAATGTAGACCGAGCCTTTTTTGGCCCAGTTAGCTCACGGGCCGTTACAAGGCCGAAACATATCTCGGGCCTTAGTTGGCCCACTGATATCATGGGCCTTTAAGAGGCCGAAAGCTTAGTACAAGCATCAACGGGCCGAATTACGCGACATGCCTTTAACAGGCCCAAAGTCACGTTGGGCTTAACTATTGCCACCTTTAGCACGGGTCATTACTGGGCCCGATGTCCCGTCAGACCATATGTGGCCCATGGGCAGCACGGGCCATTCCCAAGCCGAAAGTCACACCGGCTGAAATGGGCCCATGTCTACATCAGGCCTCTAACAGGCCAAAAGTCACTGTGCTGTAGTTGGGCCCAAATATTCGGCGAACAATTAACGGGCCAGATTTGGCTTCGGGCCACAAATGGCCCCAAATATTGGGCGAACAATTAACGGGCCAGATCTGGCTTCGGGCCGTAAATGGGCCCAAATATTGGGCGAACAATTAACGGGCCAAATCTGGCTTTGAGTCGTAAATGGGCCTTTATTAAGCAGGCCGTTATTGGGCTGGCCCACTAGTACCTGATTTAGTACTACGGGCATTTGACTTGGCTGGCCTTTTTAACCTATATGGGCCTCTGTTGGGCCCAGCCACATGTCGACGTATCATAGGCATGTCTCGTCCAATGGACGGGCGACATCTGGCCCACTGACGAGCTGACAGGTGTTCCCTTCGGCCAATCAGAATTTTACACGTGGAAATTTCCCGTTGGTCAGGGCTGTTAACGGGTTATCGGATCCAAAATCCAACCTGATAGCTTAACGGCGTTCCGTTATTGTGGATGCCACGTGTCGGTCACCCTTGACGAAAGCACTTCTGTGACGCGCGATTTATCGTCATGGAAGTGGACACTTCCGTGATGATAATTTTGGTAATGTCATGGAACACTTCTACGACAACACAGGTATTACTATCTTGATTCTGTCATAAAATCGTCATGGATGTACATGCATGACAAAAAACGCGACCTACTGTGACAAACACGTATCATCACGGAAGTGTATTTTTTTGTAGTGCTCGTTGTTGGCCGGGAGGGGCCTCGGCAGAGCAGGGCCTCACTATAGCCGGCGAAGTCCTCCACCTCGGTGCCGATGTGGCGGGGCCTCAACGGAGCCGAAATTTTCCTCCACCTCATCGTCGGTCTCTCCAAACAGCGCCTCGCTCGCTTCATCGCCCTCTTTGTGGGTAGTCGCAACCTCCGCCACCCGCATGTGGTACCGCCAGCGTGCGAGGCGGTTCTCATGGGAGAAGCGGTACGACTTGATCAACGCCTCTTGCTCCACCCGCTCCGCGGCATTCTGCTCCTCCGCCTGCAAGTGCTCCTGGAGGACATGGTGGTTGTACGCGGCGTCGGCCTGCGCCTCCTGGAACTGCTCCTCAGGCTTCTACCTTACCATGTCCATGTATTGGGCACAGACCACGCCAATGGTCATGGTGCAATGCACCAGCGAGGATGGCACGGAGGAGGGGGTTGGCACCAGATCATCGACGACCACATTATCCATTGGGACATCGTCGTCCTCTGCCTATCCCGAAGAGCGCTGGAGCGCGAAAACCATGTTGGGAGTGGTATGGAGAGGAGAAAGGGAACAAAGGAGGATGACTGCAGCTATGGCCAACGTAGCAGTTTATATATCAATGGCGGGCGGTAGAGGGACGGATGGGTGGCGCCGGAGTAGCTGCCGCGGCAACCGCGTATCATTAATGTGGGCGGCAGACGAACGGACGGATGGCACTTGTGTCGTGTGAACGCGGACCAGAGGTCTGGTCCAGCAGCCATACATGCAAGGTCGCTAGCGAGCTCGCCAAGCTCAGCAGCGACAACCAGATGATGGACGTGGCTTCCGACCAGTAGCCGACGCCACCTCCCAAGCCGGTTCATGCCGTTTTCACCATAGAGCAGGTGAATCCGCACTTCGACGTCCTAATGGAGGAAGAGCTACCAGTGCAGGAGGACCTGTGCTATATCCTCTGTCTCCTCAACGAGCACTAGCTTGCGAAGGGATGAATCGCCAGCGAACAAGCGAACGACAATGTTGTCGCGGACATGTGGCCCTATAATCCTGAGCAGCGGGCGCTGTATCAAACCATTCGTAGGGCCCACGAGGCCCTCTCCGTCGTCCTTCGAGTTGTTGCACTCGTCGTGGCGCCGCCATCTCACGATGACAACGAACATGAGGAATCAGGAAATGACTTTATGTGGAGAGGATGACAGTACAGACCCACTAGGGATATAGCCATATGTATGCAAGTGCCTCCTTATTTACAACTATAAAAAATTGCTTCCTCCTGGTTTCCTAACATCACGGTCCCACATCATTGTCAACCTATATAGTCAATAAATGAGAGAATTGCAAAAGGAGCAGCCGACAGCTGGGACCCAGCAGTTCGAGCAATATTTGTTTTTGATGTGTGAGCATAGTTTTTCTTGAGCGATGTTTTTGTTGTTGTTTAGATGAGCAGGGTATCAACTGGGTGGGCTGTGGCCAGTCTAGCCCAGGCTATTATTTTATGTCGACCAAATATCCAGCCCAGATATTAAATTTTCAAGGTGAAAATGGCTAGCCCAGCTATACTTTTTTTGAGGAATACCCACCCAGGACAACTTGTTATTCTCCGCCTAGCTGGGCTGCAAATATTTCCTAGGAGGGATGCATTAGGCCTAACAAGAAAATGGGCTTTAAGAAATAATAAATGGGATGCAATTGTAAATACTGGGCTGTAAATATAAAAAAGCACCAAATAGGTAATTAGTTTCAAAAATATTATTTTTGGATTTTGTAAATTTTAATTTCATTACTTGTCGCCCGCGCAATATTTAGTTGGATCTTTACCTAATACAAGTATATTTTGAAATTATATTTAATTTGACTCAAAATTTCGGGATAAAAATATTTAGGATCCCATCAAAATGTGGCAGTTTTTGTTGAATTCTGTTTTGAGCGGTTGGTTGAAATTATTAATCGTTGTCCTATCTAGAAAATGGGTTGTAATTCAAACAAGTTGTAAATTGGTTGTAGTAAATTCCATTAGAATTCAAAAATGGGTTGTACATTATTACAAATCCCAAATGGGCTATATGTTCTCTGCCACACATGTGATGCTCACTTGTGGGCCTACTAAGTTGATGCGTACGGAAGGCTTTATCAACTTATAGTCAACACACGGTTCTAGCAGCAGTGGTCGTTGGATGTCCATCCGACGGCTATAGTGCTTCTTAAATCTAGGATATTCTTGCTTCAGCTGCCCAAACCACCACCGGCGGTACCGCCTGCTACCGCCTCCTGTGGTCGGCTGTGCTGCCATGCAGGCTACACTGGCTCACCCTACTCCCATTGCCATTCAGGCCATTGCTCTACTCACCATCACCTTCTGTTATTCTCCGACGATGGCAGCCTCACACCGCAGCCAAACCAGTGAACCCTCGTACTCCCCTCCATGTGGGCATCCACTGCTATGTCTTTGCTGGCTCTGGGTCGTTCCCTTCCTAGGCCTCGCCATCGTTCACCGTGTTGGATCTCTCGACGCGGCGTGGTCAACTTTGTCAACAAACGACAACCACCGGAGGAGGCATGTACGTGGAGTGGCTGACTGCAGGGACCCACATGGCCCATGGTCGCACGCAGCAAGTGCCCCCTTATTATGCGAAAACAAATGATTTCTCCCCCAAACAGGTTGGACCCACCAGCTACAAATTCGCACGCAAGGAAGTGCTTCCTTTATTATGTGAAAAAAGTTTCCTCTCCCTGACAGCTAGGACCCACCAGCTTTATTAGGATCCATTTGGTGAAAATATAGATTGTACCAAATATGCTAAATTGTTTTCTTTCTATTCTAACTTAAAAAAAGAAATAAAAAAACCAAAATACATCTTCGCACACAAGGAAGTGTGATAACCCACAAGTATAGGAGATCAGATGTAGCCTTTCTCGATAAATAAGAGTATTGAACCCAATGATGAGCTAAAGATAGAGCAAATATTCCCTCAAGTTCTATCGACCATCGATACAACTCTACGCACGCTTAACATTCGCTTTACCTAGAACAAGTATGAAACTAGAAGTACTTTCTAGGTGTGATTGGATAGCTTTGCAAGATAATGAAGAGCACGTAAATAAAAAGTAGGGGCTATTTAGATAAAGAAACAACTAAGTTAGTTTTAGTAGAGAACTTTTTGTCACAAGAAAGTTATTTGTCCCTAGGCAATCGATAACTAGACCGATAATCACTATTGTAATTTTATAGGAGGGAGAGGCATAAGCTAACATACTTTCTCTTCTTGGATCATATGCACTTATGATTGGAACTCTAGCAAGCATCCACAACTACTAAAGATCATTAAGGTAAAACCCAACCATAGCATTATAAGGTATCAAGTCCTCTTTATTCCCATATGCCATAACCCACTTATCCGTGTTTGTGTTTCTATCACTCACGCAACACAGACAATAAGCAAACCATGAACATATTGCAAACCCTATAGCAGAGATCCCTCATGCTTGCGCGACACAGAGAGCACCATAGGACATCACCAATAATAAAACATGCAACTCAAACCAATCACGATCATCAATGAAGCCATAGGACAAAACGAATCTACTCAAACATCATACGATAGCCATACATCATTCAGAAATAATATATAGCATTGAGCACCATGTTCAAGTAGAGATTTCAGCAGGGAGAAGAGGTGTTACACCGCAGCATAAAGGGGGGGAGGGGGAGTTGGTGATGACGGCGGCGAAGTTGTTGGTGTAGATCTCCGTCGCGATGATGGCCCCGACGGTGTTCCGACGCCACCGGGAGAGAGGGGGAGAGAGCCCCCTCCTTTTTCTTCTTCCTTGACCTTCTCCCTAGATGGGAGAAGGGTTTCCCCTCTGGTCCATCGACTCCATAGCGGCGGAGGGGCGAGAGCCCCTCCGAAATTGGATCTCTCTCTCTCTCTCTCTCTCTCTCTCTCTCTCTCTCTCTCTGTTTCCTTCTGTTTCTGCGCTCCCAGATTCTGGGCTTTCACCGTTTCTTAAATTCACGGAGATCCATAACTCCGATTGGGCTGAAATTTTGACATGATTTTTATCTGGATATTAGCTTTCTTGCGGCAACAGAAGGACCACAACCGCTTTACAGAGTGGCCACGAGGGTCAGGGGCGTGCCCCCTGTCTCATGGACTCCTTGGGCATCGTCTCGCGTTGATTCTTTTTCCCAAAAATCACATATATTCCAGAAAAATCTTCGTAAGTTTTTATCGTATTTGGACTCCGTTTGATATGGATTTTCTGCGAAACAAAAAACGTGCAACAAACAGGAACTGGCACTGGGCACTGGATCAATATGACAGTCCCAAAATAGTATAAAAAGTCACCAAAAGTATGTAAAAGTTGTAGAATATTGGCATGGAACAATCAAAAATTATAGATACGACGGAGACGTATCTGCATCCCCAAGCTTAATTCCTACTCGTCCTCGAGTAGGTAAATGATAAAAAAGATAATTTTTGACATGGGATGCTACCTAGCATAATCTTGATCATATAATCTAATCATGGCATGAATATTAACACACGAGTGATTCAAAGCAATAGTCTATCATTTGACATTAAGGCAATAATGCTTCAAGCATACTAATAAAGCAATCATGTCTTTTCAAAATAACATGGCCAAAGAAAGTTTATCCCTACAAAATCATATAGTCTAGCTATGCTCCATCTTCACCACAAAAAATATTCAAATCATGCACAACCCCGATGACAAGCCAAGCAAGTGTTTCATACTTTTGATGTTCTCAAACCTTTTCAACATTCACACAATACAGGCACGTGAGCCATGGATATATCACTATAGGTGGAATAGAAGGTGGTTGTGAAGAGAAGAAAAAAACGGGAGAAAGTCTCACATCAACTGGGCAAACTAATGGGATATGGAGATGCCCATCAATCTATATTGATGCAAGTGAGTAGGGATTGCCATGCAACGAATGCACTAGAGCTATAAGTGTATGAAAGCTCAAACTGAAAACTAAGTGGGTGTGCATCCAACTTGCTTGCTCATGAAGACCTCGGGCATTTGAGGAAGCCCATCATCGGAATATACAAGCCAAGTTCTATAATGAAAATTCCCACTAGTATATGAAATTGATAACTCAAGAGACTCTCTATATTAAGAATATGGTGCTACTCTAAAGCACAAGTGTGGTAAAAGGATAGTAACATTGCCCCCTTCTCTCTTTTTCTCTCATTTTTTTTTGTTTTTTGGGCCCCTTTTTTTGCCTCTTTCTTTTCGTCCGGAATCTCATCCCGACTTGTGGGGGAATCATAGTCTCCATCATCCTTTCCTCACTGGGGCAATGCTCTAATAATGATGATCATCACATTTTTATTTACTTACAACTCAATATTACAACTCGATATCTAGAACAATATGACTCTATATGGATGCCTCTGGTAGTGTACCAGTATGTGCAATGATCTAGCATAGAAAAGATATCAAAAAATGGACAAGCCATAAAAATATCATGCTGGCTATCTTACGATTATGCAAAGCAATATGTCAATGAATGCTCAAGTCATGTGTATGATGATGATGGAAGTTGCATGGCAATATATCTCGGAATGGCTATGGAAATGCCATAATAGGTAGGTATCGTAGCTGTTTTGAGGAAGGTATATGGTGGGTTTATTGCACCAGTGAAAGTTGTGCGGTACTAGAGAGGCTAGCAATGGTGGAAGGGTGAGAGTGCGTATAATCCATGGACTCAACATTAGTCATAAAGAATTCACATACTTATTGCAAAAGTCTATTAGCTATCAAAACAAAGTACTACGCGCATGCTCCTAGGGGGATATATGGTAGGAAAATACCATTACTCGTCCCGGACCACCACTCATAAGGAAGACAATCAAAAAATAAATCATGCTCCGACTTCGTTACATAACGGTTCACCATACGTGCATGCTACGGGAATCACAAACTTTAACACAAGTATTCTTACCAATCCACAATTACTTACTAGCATGACTCTAATATCACCATATTTATATCGCAAAACTATTGCAAGGAATCAAACATATCATATTCAGTGATCTACAAGTTTTATGTAGGATTTTATGACTAACCATGTGAATGACCAATTCTTGCCATCTCTCTAAATAGATATAAGTGAAGCAAGAGACTTTAATTCTTTCTACAAATGATGTGCCCATGCTCTAACAAATATAAGTAAAGCAAAAGAGTATTCTACAAAATGCTATTTTCTATGTGTAGAGGAACAAGCAATCCAAACTTCAAACGATATAAGTGAAGCACATGAAGCATTCTATAAAGCCATACTCAAAAGATATAAGTGAAGTGCAAAGAGAATTCTATAAATAAACCAAGGACTATCTCATACCAGCATGGTGCAGTACTAAAAGAAAAATAGAAAGCACATGACGCTCCAAGATTTACGCATATCATGTGATGAATAAAAATATAGCTCGAAGTAAAATTATCGGTGATCGTTAGAAGAAAGAGGGATGCCTTCCGGGGCATCCCCAAGCTTAGTTGCTTGGGAGTCCTTGAATATTACCTTGGGGTGCCTCGGGCATCCCCAAGATTAGGCTCTTGCCACTCCTTATTCCTTCATCCATTGTGATCTCACCCAAAACTTGAAAACTTCAATCACACGAAACTTAACAAAACCCTCGTAAGATCCGTTAGTATAATAAAGCAAATCACCACTTTAAGTACTATTGCAAACTCATTCATATTTTATTTTTGCATTGTAGATACTGTATTATAACTAATCCATGGCTTATACCACCGATAAAATCGATAGTTTCATCAAAACAAGCAAAACAATGCATCAAAAATAGAATTTGTCTAAAACAGGATAGTCTATAGAAATTTGAACATCTACCATACTTCTGTAACTCCAAATATTCTAAACAATTAGGAAAAATGTTTCAGAACCGTTTGACTTTCCAGTAAAAAATGTAAATTCATGCACTACATCCAAAGTTTCTGTTTTTGCACCGCACAAACCAAACAAGCAATCCAATCATCCTAAAGGGAAATCTTGGCACATTATTTTTATAATACAATGGATTTTTACAAGGGAATAATTATTTTTGTTGAAAGGTTTCTATAATTCAAGATTTACAAAGTTTTCATGAGCCTGAACAAATTTAAGGAGCTCCCTTACTTCAATGATGCTCGTCCTTCTTACTTTCAGTTTTCTTTTTGAAAAGTTTTAGATTCCCCACTTTATTTTTTTGTTTTTAAACTTTATAAAAGCACTCAACAGAAACAAATGACTCTCTAAAACTTCCGGGTTGTCTCCCTGGCAGCGCTTTCTTTAAAGCCATTAAGCTAGGTATATAGTGCTCAAGTAAGGGATCCACCCGGATCCCAAGGTATATCAAAGCCAATTTTAATTAACAATGATTTGTATTTTAGTAGTGAGCACAAATCAACATATATCATGCAACAACGAAGTATAACTCTCTTCCTATGCATCGGCATGTCATAAAAAGAACAATTCATGCACACAAAGTAAAGGCCAATGCATAGTATAAGCAGTTTCTTGCAATCTTATCGTATTGGAAACATAGATAGGCGAAGATGTAGTTCCTCTCTCATAATAATTGCAAGTAGGAGAAGCAAGCACATGCATATTATATTTATCAAAATTATCATGTGCAACGGTAAAAGGCAACCCATCAATATAATCCTTAATAAGAACAAACTTCTCCAATATAGTGTAGTTTAGAGAATTCAAAATGATAATAGGACTATCATGTGTGTGCAATAGCAACAATTTCATTCTTTACATAAGGAACTATATCAATTTCATCTCCATAAGCATAATTCATATTGGCATCATGGCCACAAGCATAGCAAGCATCATGTTCATCAAAAAGGGATATTTCAAACAAATTCAAGGGATCATAGCAATTATCATAGCAATCATCCTTCGGTAAGCACGAAGGGAAATTAAACAGTGTATGAGTTGAAGAGTTACACTCATTAGAAGGTGGGCACGGGTAGCTAATCCGCTCTTTCTCCTTTTGTTCTTCTCTCTCCTCATCATCATTTTCATCCAATGAGCTCACAATTTCAGCATTTTCTTCTTCCATAGATTCCTGCAACATATTAGTCTCTTCTTGGGCAGAGGAGAATTTCTCAATAAACGCATCAATATCGACATTGTATTCATATTTCTCATGGCAATATTTAACTATAGCAAAATTTTCAGGCCTATAAACATCATCATCAAAAGCTTCATACTTTTCAAACAAAGATTCAATTTCATAAGCGCCCTTAAAAGCGATAAATTCTTCTATTTGTTACAAATCATAGTAATCATTTATACCGTTAGCATAAGACGCCAAGGTTTGATTATCATTAAATCTACAAGAAAAAGGAAGGTGTCGAGCCCTCATCCTAGAGCAACAAGTATAATCATATCTCAAGCATAGTTCCCGAGCATACCAATGCAACATATGAATTTGATCCCATAATAGTTTCCCTTTTTGAGTCAAGCAATAATCCCTAAAGTATTCACGTTGATCCAGCGTGTCTCCCATTACATAATTTAATGGGGTTTTCTCAGGATTATTAAATTAGTGCATAATATCATTCACATAATGAGCATCGAGGGTTTTAGGAGGTTCTCCATCTCCATGAGTAGCAAGTACACCTATTTTTTTTGGTATTCCGTGTTCCATATCCATAACTAAAGATAGAGAACAACTTAGAACAGGATAGGTTTGCAAGATAATAAAGAGAACGTAAATAAAAAGTAGGAGCTGTTTGGATAAAGAAACCACTAAGTTAGTTTTAGTAGAGAGCTTTTTGTCACGAGAAAGTTATTTGTCCCTAGGCAATCGATAACTAGACCGGTAATCACTATTGCAATTTTATATGAGGGAGAGGCATAAGCTAACATACTTTCTCTTCTTGGATCATATGCACTTATGGTTGGAACTCTAGCAAGCATCCGCAACTACTAAAGATCATTAAGGCAAAACCCAACCATAGCATTACAAGGTATCAAGTCCTCTTTATTCCCATATGCCATCACCCACTTATCCATGTTTGTGTTTCTATCACTCATGCAACGCAGACAATAACCAAACCATGAACATATTGCAAACCCTACAACGGAGATACCTCACGCTTGCGTGATACCGAGAGCACCATAGGACATCACCAATAATAAAATATGCAACTCAAACCAATCACGATCATCAATGAACCCATAGGACATAACGGATCTACTCAAACATCATAGGATAGCCATACATCATTGCAAAATAATATATAGTGTTGAGCACCATGTTCAGGTAGAGATTATAGTGGGGAGAAGAGGTGTTACACCGCTGCATAAAGTGGGAGAGAGTTGGTGATGGCGGTGGCGAAGTTGTTGGCGTAGATCTCCGTCATGATGATGACCTCGACGGTGTTCAGACGCCACTGTGAGAGAGGGGGAGAGAGCCCCCTCCTTCTTCTTATTCCTTGACCTTCCACCTAGATGGGAGAAGGGCTTCCCCTCTGGTCCATGGCCTCCATGGCGGCAGAGGGGCGAGAGCCCCTCCAAGATTGGATCTCTCTCTCTCTCTCTCTCTCTCTCTCTCTCAAATGTTGCATTGTTCACTTGTCTACATTTGCTGCCAACTTATACAAATGAGTTTCCCTGGTTGTTGGAGTTGTCGTTTGCTAGGCCTCCAAGCATTTTTTCAGGGAATTTCTTCGAGCAATCCTAACTGTACCATTAACCTGCAGAACTTACATCTTTGCTTCGGTACACCCCCCCATAAAACTTTGCACAAATCTTAAAGTTACTTAAAAAGGCTATCATCATATTAGTTTCACAGTTTCACAGTTTGCAGATCAAACGTATTGAATAGATTGATTTGGATACAAAAGACTATATTATCCTTTTTCATATCAAGATCCGTAACTCCGATTGGGCTGAAATTTTAACATGATTTTTATCCGGATATTAGATTTATTGCGGCGAAAGAAGGACCCCAACCGCATTAAGGAGTGGCAACGAGGGTCAGGGGGTGCCCTACCCCCTGGGGCGCGCCCCCTGTCTCGTGGACTTCTCGGGCATCGTCTCGTGTTTATTCTTTGTCCCAAAAATCACATATATTCCAAAAAAAATCTCTGTAATTTTTTATCGCGTTTGGACTCCGTTTGATATGGATTCTCTGTGAAACAAAAAACATGCAACAACAGGAACTGGCACTGGATCAATATGTTAGTCCCAAAAATAGTATAAAAAGTTGCCAAAAGTATGTAAAAGTTGTAGAATATTGGCATGGAACAATAAAAAATTATAGATACGGCAGAGACGTATCAAAGTGCTTCATTTATTACGTGGAAAAAAGTTTCCTCTCCCTGACAGCTGGGACCCACCAGCTTTATTATGATCCATTTCATGAAATATAGATTGTACCAAAGATGCTAAATTGTTTTATTTTTATTCTAACTCAGAAAAGGAGATATAAAAAAATCAGAAAACTTCTTCGCACACAAGGAAGTGCCACCTTATTACGCGCAAAAAAAATGGTTCCCCCTGCTAGCTGGGACCCACCAGACTTGGAGGCTGACTTGTGGGCCTACTAAGTTGACGCATACGCGGGGCTTTGTCAACTTAGTCAATAAACAATTCTAGCTGTAGTGACCGGTGGATGTTAATGTAAGTGCATCTAGTGCCACCCCTAGTTGGTTTTGGAGTATTGACGACAAACTTGGTTGAAGGACTAATGTGTTTGTGAGAATTGCAGGATAACACAGGTAGTAGTCCCATATTGATTCGGTTTACCTACCAGAGATGACCCCTAAAAGTGTGTGAAGACATTGAAGACAATGGTGGTCTGTGAAGATATTCACGTTGAAGACTATGACATGAGAAGACATTGCATGAAGACTATGGAGTGCGAAGACATAGTTGTTTCATAGTTTCCTTTTATTCTTTGTTGAGTCATTGGAACCACCGTACTATTAAGTGGGGTCCAAGTGAACAAAGTCAGAGTGACTAAAGTGATGCTCAACCAAATCCTATGTCTTCGAGCGAAGACAATGAGAGTAAATCTTATCGAGAGCTGGATGAGTCAGCTTTACTTGTAGCCCAGGTCAAGCTGCCGCGTGTGTTTGAAATCTGACCGTTGGACATGTGTCGGTTCCCTAGTGACCCAGGGTCATTTTGGACAAACCAGGTCGGGTTGCCTCTTGGCTATAAATGGCCCACCCCCTACACCATAAATTGGTGGCTACTCAGAGTTAGTGCAGGCTTTTGTCGTTTGAGAGCAACCCACCTCCGAAGCATTTGAGAGAGAAACCCTTGCGAGGACAAAGCCCGAAACACCCAGAGCCAAAGAGTGTTAGGCATCACTGAAGTCTTTCTGTCCGCGTGATCTGAAGACTTGTTACACTTGAGGACTGTGAATCCTCCAGCCGGTTAGGCATCATGTTCTGAGCATCCAAGAGTCATTGTGGATTGCCGGTGAACAAAGTCTATGAAGGTTTGGAAGTCTCCCTTGAAGACTTACCAGAGTGATTGGGCGAGGACTAAGTGTTCTTAGCTCAAGGGGAATAAGGTGAAGACGTGGTCTTCTGAGTTGAATCTCAGCCTCCCTAACCAGACGTACAGTTGTCACAACAATTGGAACTGGTCCAACAAATCCTTGTCCTCTCTGAGAAACTGGTTCTATCTTTCACCTCTCTTTACTTATAGTCTGTCTTTGTGAAGTCATTGCCCATTTGTCTGATCTGATTGACTTCACTGAGTGAAGACTATTTACTGTTTGGCTTCATACTATCTTCCATCCTGATCCTTACTACCTAGGTGCTGATAGTCTTCGTGCTTTCACTTCATTGCTTACTTGACTATGGCTTGTCTAGTGTAGTCTATCTTCCGCTACATATCAATAGGTTCATTTCTATTGTTTTTCTTCAAAGCACCCGTGTTCTGAAGACTTCCATAAAAATCGCCTATTCACCCCCCCCTCTAGTCAAATACTAGCACTTTTAGTTAATCCAAGGGCTGAGCTGTGACTTCAATCTCTTGACTTCTTGCTCCAGCCGCCCAAACCAGCGCCTGCCATACCGCCTGCTCCAGCCTCCCATGGTCGGCTGTGCTGTCGTGCAGGCCTCACTGCCTGACCATACTACCACTGGCCAGGTCTTCCCTCTACTCACCCACACCCCCAGTTATTCTCCAGCGGCGGCAACCGTACACCGCAGCTGAACCAGTGAACCCTCGTACTCCCCTCCGCGTGGGCATCCACCTGCCTCGTCTTCCCCGGCTTAGCGTCGTTCCCTTCCTAGGCCTCTCCATCGTCCACCACATAGGTGAAGGAAATATGCCCTAGAGGCAATAATAAAGTTGTTATTTTATATTTCCTTATATCATGATAAATGTTTATTATTCATGCTAGAATTGTATTAACCAGAAACTTAATACATGTGTGAATACATAGACAAAACATCGTGTCCCTAGTATGCCTCTACTAGACTAGCTCGTTGATCAAAGATGGTTAAGTTTCCTAGCCATGGACATGTGTTGTCATTTCATGAATGGGATCACATCATTAGGAGAATGATGTGATGGACAAGACCCATCCGTTAGCTTAGCATAATGATTGTTCAGTTTTATTTCTACTGCTTTCTTCATGTTAAATACATATTCCTCCAACTATGTGATTATGCAACTCCCGGACACCGGAGGAACGCCTTGTGTTCTATCAAACATCACAATGTAACTGGGTGATTATAAAGATGCTCTACAGGTATCTCCAAAGGTGTTTGTTTGGTTGGCATAGATCGAGATTAGGATTTGACACCCCGAGTATCGGAGAGGTATCTGTGGGCCCTCTCGGTAATGCACATCATATGAAGCCTTGCAAGCAATGTGACTAATGAGTTAGTTACGGGATGATGCATTACAGAATGAGTAAAGAGACTTGCCGGTAACAAGATTGAACTAGGTATGAAGATACCGACGATCGAATCTCAGGCAAATAACATACCGATGACAAAGGGAATAACGTATGTTGACATTGCGGTTCGACCGATAAAGATCTTTGTAGAATATGTGGGAACCAATACCAGCATCCAGGTTCCGCTATTGGTTATTGACCGGAGAGGTGTCTCAGTCATGTCTACATAGTTCTCGAACCCGTAGGGTCCGCACGCTTAATCTTCGATGACGATTTGTATTATATGAGTTATGTGTTTTGGTGACCGAAGGTTGTTTGGAGTCCCGGATGAGACCACGGACGTGATGAGGAGTCTCTAAATGGTTGAGAGGTAAATATTGATATATTGGAAGGTAGTATTCGGACACTGGAAGGGTTCCAGAATGTATCGGGTACATATCGGAGTATCGGAGGGGTTACCGAAACCCCCGGGGAAAGATATGGGCCATATGGGCCATAGGAGGGAGGCTAACCAGCCCACAAGTGGCTGGTGCGCCCCCCACAAGGGAGGAGGCTGAATTGGACTAGGGAAGGGGGCGGCGCCCCCTTTCCTTCCCCTACTCCCTCTCCTTCCTCCTTTCCCCTCCGGTAAAAGGAAAGGGGGGCCGAATCCTACTAGGAGCCCAAGTGGGACTCCTCCCACTTGTGGTGCGCCAAGGGCCGGCCTCCTCTCCCACCCTCCTTTATATACGGGGGGAGGGGTCCCCTAGAAGATACACCAATTGCTCTAAGCTGTGTGCGGCGCCCCCCCTCCATAGTTTACGCCTCCGTTCATATTCTCGCGGTGCTTAGGTGAAGCCCTGCGTGGATCACATCACCATCACTGTCACCACACCGTCGTGCTGATAGAACTCATCTACTCCTTCAACCCTATGCTGGATTACGAGCTCGAGGGACGTCATCGCACTAAACGTGTGCACAACTCTGGGGTGTCGTACGTTAGGTACTTGGTATGTCTTGAGCTTGCGTTGGTTTTCCTTGAAGAGGAAAGGGTGATGCAGCAATAGTAGCGTAAATATTTCCCTCAGTTTTTGAGAACCAATGTATCGATCCAGTAGGAGGCTCCTCAAAGTCCCACGCACCTACACAAACAAACAAGAACTAGCAACCAACGCAATAAAGGGGTTGTCAATCCCTTCACGGCTACTTGCGAAAGTGAGATCTGATAGAGATAATATGATAAGGTAAATATATTTTTGGTATTTTATGATATAGATTAGAAAAGTAAAAGATGCAAATAAAAGTAGATTGAAAGCTTATGTGATAAGAGATAGACCCGGGGGCCATAGGTTTCACTAGTGGCTTCTCTCAAGATAGCATAAGTATTACGTTGGGTGAACAAATTACTGTCGAGCAATTGATGGAAAAGCGAATAATTATGAGATTATCTAGGCATGATCATGTATATAGGCATCACGTCTGCGACAAGTAGACTGGCTCCTGCCTGCATCTACTACTATTACTCCACACATCGAACGCTATCCAGCATGCATCTAGAGTATTAAGTTCATAAAGTAAGGAGTAACGCATTAAGAAAGATGACATGATGTAGAGGGATAAACTCATGCAATATGATATAAACCCCATCTTTTTATCCTCGATGGCAACAATACAATACGTGCCTTGCTACCCCTACTGTCACTGGGAAAGGACACCGCAAGATTGAACCCAAAGCTAAGCACTTCTCCCATTGCAAGAAAGATCAATCTAGTAGGCCAATTCAAACTGATAATTCGAAGAGACTTGCAAAGATAACTTAATCACACATAAAAGAATTCAGAGGAGATTCAAATATTTCTCATAGATAAACTTGATCATAAACCCACAATTCATCGGATCTCGAGAAACACACTGCAAAAACAGTTACATCGAATAGATCTCCAAGAAGATCAAGGAGAACTTTGTATTGAGATTCAAAGAGAGACAAGAAGCCATCTAACTAATAACTATGGACCCGAAGGTCTATGGTAAACTACTCACAACTCATCGGAAGGGCCTTGGAGATGATGCAGAGGCCCTCCATGATCGATTCCCCCTCCGGCAGAGCGCTGGCAAAGGCTCCAAGATGGGATCTCACGGATACAGAAGGTTACAGCGGTGGAAATAGTTTTGCATGGTTGCTTCTGATGTTTTTAGGGTACGTGGGTATATATAGGAGGAAGAAGTAGGTCGGTGGACGCTCGAGGGGCCAACGAGGGTGGGGGCACGCCCACCTCGTGGCCGCCTCGCTTGTTTCTTGACTTCCACTCCAAGTCCTCTGGATCATGTTTGTTCCAAAAAGATTGCTTCCGAAGGTTTCATTCCGTTTGGACTCCGTTTGATATTCCTTTTCTTCAAAACACTAAAATAGGCAAAAAAAAACAGCAATTCGGGTTGGGCCTCCGGTTAGTAGGTTAGTCCCAAAAATGATATAAAAGTGTAAAGTAAAACCCATAAACATCCAAAATGGTTAATATAATAGCATGGAACAATAAAAAAATTTAGATACGTTGGAAACGTATCAAGCATCCCCAAGCTTAATTCCTACTCGTCCTTGAGTAGGTAAATGATAAAAATAGAATTTTTGATGTGGAATGCTACCTAGCATAATTCTCAATGTAATTTTCTTTATTGTGGCATGAATGTTCAGATCCAAATGATACAAATTAAAAGTTCATATTGACATAAGAAATAGTAATACTTCAAGCATACTAATCAAGACAATCATGTCTTCTCAAAATAACATGGCTAAAGAAAGTCCATCCCTACAAAATCATATAGTTAGGCCATGCTTCATTTTCGTCACACAAAAATTCTCCCATCTTGCACACCCCCGATGACAAGCCACGCAATTGTTTCGTACTTAAATAATCTCAAACTTTTTCAACTTTCATGCAATACATGAGCGTGAGACATGGATATAGCATTATGGGTGGAATAGAATATGATGATGGTGGTTGTGTGGAGAAGACAAAAAAGAGAAAGTCTCACATTGACGAGGATAATCAATGGGCTATGGAGATGCCCATCAACTGATGTCAACATGAGGAGTAGGGATTGCCATGCAACGGATGCACTAGAGCTATAAAGAAACTAGTGGGTGTGCATCCAACTTGCTTGCTCACGAAGACCTAGGGCATTTTGAGAAAGCCCATCATAGGAATATACAAGCCAAGTTCTATAACAAGAAATTCCCACTAGTATATGAAAGTGACAACATATGAGACTCTCTATATGAAGAACATGGTTCTACTTTGAAGCACAAGTGTGGAAAAAGATAGTAACATTGCCCCCTTTTTTATTTCCTTTTTTGGGGCCTTTTTTGGCCTTTTTTTATTTGGCCTTTCTTTTGTTTTATTTGGGGACAATGCTCTAATAATGATGATCATCACACTTCTATTTATTTACAACTCATGAATTACAACTCAATACTAGAACAATATATGACTCTATATGAATGCCTCCGGCAGTGTACCAGGATGGGCAATGAATCAAGAGTGACATGTATGAAATATTATGCATGGTGGCTTTGCCACAAATACGATGTCAACTACATGATCATGCAAGGCAATATGACAATGATAATGTGTGTCATGATGATGAACGGAACGGTGGAAAGTTGCATGGCAATATATCTCGGAATGGCTATGGAAATGCCATAATAGGTAGGTATGGTGGCTATTTTTAGGAAGATATAAGGAGGTTTATGTGTGATAGAGCGTATCGTATCACGGGGTTTGGATGCACTGGCGAAGTTTGCACCAACTCTCAAGGTGAGAAAGGGCAATGCACGGTACCGAAGAAGCTAGCAATGATGGAAGGGTGAGAGTGTGTATAATCCATGGACTCAACATTAGACATAAAGAACTCATATACTTATTGCAAAAATCTACAAGTCATCAAAAACCAAGCACTACGCGCATGCTCCTAGGGGGATAGATTGGTAGGAAAAGACCATCGCTCGTTGTAACACCCCGGATGTAACTTTCCATCTTTGTAACTCCAACTCTTGCCATTTTCGGCTATGTGTTATGATATTCCCTCCGTGGTTGGGTTTTGTTGTTCGTTTTGCATTTTGTTCATGTCATGCATCTCATATCATGTCATCATGTTCATCTCATTTGCATACGTGTTCGTCTCATGCATCCGAGCATTTTCCCCGTTGTCCTTTTTGCATTCCGACACTCCCACGTGCACCGGCGCACCCCTCTTGTCTCTTTTCATGTGTGGGTGTTAAAACATTCTCGGAATGGGACGAGGCTTGTCAAGTGGCCTTGGTACACCACCGGTAGACCACCTGTCAAGTTTCGAGTCATTTGGAGCTCGTTTGATACTCCAACGGTTAACCGCATAACCGCAAAGGCCTCTTTTGAGTTGCAGCCCAACACCCCTCCAAAACAGCCCAATAACCCACCTAAGTCACTTCCATGTCCATCGCCGTCGGATCACGATCGTGTGGGCAAAAACTACACCTCATTTGGACACTCCTAGCTCCTTCTACCTATAAAAACACCTCCCCCTCCGAATTCCGGATCAAATCCACCCTAACCCTAGCCCCGCTCCTCTTCACGCCGCCGGACACGTCCGGACGGAGCCGGACGCGTCCGCCGTTGCGCCCCGGGCGAATCGGCTCCTGCCACGTGGCAGCTCCGCCGCCCCTGCGCCGCCGGCCCGCCAGGCCCGCGCGAGGCCCGCCCGGCCCGCGCACCCGCCGCCGCCGCTCGCCCCCGCGCCCCGCACCTGACCCCGCCGGCCGCCGGCCGCCGCCGCGGCCCCGCGCCCCGCCGCCTCCGCCGCGCCGTCCCGCCCGCGACCGGCCGCCGTCCCCGCGCCGTTCCCCGCCGCCGTCAGCCGCCTCCGGCCGCGCCCGCCGCCTCCCGCACCCGACTCCTCCGGCCGCCGCCCCGTGCGCCGCTGCGCGCACCGGCCGCCGCCATCGCCTCTCCGCCACCGGTCGCCACGCCCCCGGCCGGTCAAGGCGCCGCCCGACCCAGCTTCGGCCCCGAGCTCCATCTCCGCCCCGACCCTCGCCGGAGCTCCGGTCGTCCTCTCCGACAAGCCGCTGCCGTCCTCGATCCGGATCAGATCCGATCTGACTCTGGTTGACTTCTCCCCCCCGAATTTCGTCTAAGTTCTTTTCTGTGATAAATTTTGTTGCATGTTCATCGTCCCACAACTTTGCACCCGTTGCTCCGTTTTGGACGTGTAGCATACCGAATTGTTCGTATCGAAGAGTACATCATTTCATCTCATTGCATCATTTTCATTTGAGCTCCTATTGATGCCCGAAATGCTGTTGGAAGAGGGCTATATAATGTTAGTTTCTGTTTCTTAACAGAACATGCACTTTTGTCATTTTTGCCATGATTGATGTGTGCACCTTATGAACTTGATCCCTACATATGTTTTGATCTATGCCATGCCAGCTTTACAGGTGTGTATGCCATGTATTTTTGTGATCAATGTGGTGACTAGCACAAGCATGCAAACTAGGCTTTGTACTATTGCTGATTTTAGTCCCTGTTCTACTGTTATTTTCATGCCATGTAAACATGTTGCTACAGAGAGATTCATGCATAATTTGAGATAGTTCAGTAAGGGTATTTTGAACATATGGTTATGCTCTATCCATACATGCTCATGGTTGCAATTATGGAGTAGTCTAGCATGTCATTTTCGAGCTCTACTTTTGCTTCAAAATGTTTCCTGGCAGATTGTTTACATGTTATTCAATTTTGCCAAGGTTGTTGTAGTTGATCCGTGTATGCTATGATGTTGTTCTTGCCATGTATAGCTTCTATGCCATGTCTTCTTGATGTATGTATACTTAGTTTATCATGAAGTGCTCTGTAGTGAGTGCATCGAGCTCACGAAGGTGCCTTCGTAATTCTGTCAATGCCATGCTTTGTTTGCTGAATCTGTTAACGAAACTTGCTATGTTCACATGGGTGCCATCATATTTTCTGATCCTTTTTGGCTTATGGTCAGTAAGGGAATTTTGATCTATGCTTTGATTTGATTCATTCCATGTCTTGTTTTGCTATTATATGTTCCTGTAGCATGTTGATAACTTGCTCTGAACATTGCTTCGTGATGCTGTTTATGCCATGTCCAGCCTGATATTTTTTGCACTTTTCACATGCTTGTTTGAACCTGTTATGATGTGATTTAGCCGTAGCTCAGTGTTCCTCTTTTGTTAAGCATCTCCTGTAGATCACTGCCATATGTTTTGTTTTTATGTTGGGTTGCTGTAGCATAGTTTCTTGTTGCATGCTAAGTAACATCACGCTGTTAATCGCAGCTTTGTGTCATTCTTGTTTTGCTTGCCATTTGCAAACCGTGCATCCGATTCCGGTGATCTTTATATCGATTTCAACCGAAATCATCTCATCTTTCCAGCAGCATACTTGGTTTGCCAAGTTGATGCCTTGTTCATCCTTTTTCCTCCCGAAGCACGCATAAGCATTGCATATCACATCTCGCATATCGTGACATGTATTGCATCATGTTGCTTGTGCATTGCTCCATGTTTGAATGTGGTTCCTTTGCTTGTGTTCTTGCTTTGGGTAGAGCCGGGAGACGAGTATGTGAACGAGGAACCTTTTGAGAACCCTTTCGAGGATCAAGCCTTCGACAACTCTGAGAACCTTGCAGGCAAGATGACCATACCTTCGATATCACTTCTATCTTTGCTTTGCTAGTTGCTCGCTCTGTCGCTATGTTAGCTCTACCTGCCATTGTTTACCATGCCTTCCTATTGCCATGTCAAACCTCTAACCACCCTGTCCTAGCAAACCGTTGTTTGGCTATGTCACCGCTTTTGCTCAGCCCCTCTTATAGCGTTGCTAGTTGCAGGTGAAGATGAAGTTTGTTCCTGATCGGAACATGGATATTTTGGGATATCACAATATCTCCTATTTAATTAATGCACCTTATATATTTGGTAAAGGGTGGAAGGCTCGGCCTTATGCCTGGTGACTTGTTCCACTCTTGCCGCCCTAGTTTCTGTCATACCGGTGTTATGTTCCTTGATTTTGCGTTCCTTACGCGGTTGGGTGATTTATGGGACCCCCTTGACAGTTCGCTTTGAATAGAACTCCTCCACCAAGGCCCAACCCTGGTTTTACCATTTGCCACCTAAGCCTTTTTCCCTTGGGTTTTCGCGAGCCCGAGGGTCATCTTTATTTTAACCCCCCCCCCCCCCCCCCCGGGCCAGTGCTCCTTCGGGTGTTGGTCCGAAACAGGCAGACTGCGGGGCCACCACGGGGCAACTCAAGGGCTGGTTTTACTCGTAGGCTGACCTATCCGGATGTGCCCTGAGAACGAGATATGTGCAACTCCTATCGGGATTTGTCGGCACAATCGGGCGGCTTTGCTGGTCTTGTTTTACCATTGTCGAAATGTCTTGCAAACCGGGATTCTGAGACTGATTGGGTCTTCCCGGGAGAAGGTTTATCCTTCGTTGACCGTGAGAGCTTATGATGGGCTAAGTTGGGACACCCCTGCAGGGTATATTATCTTTCAAAAGCCGTGCCCGCAGTTATGAGGCAGATGGGAATTTGTTAATGTCCGGTTGTAGATAACTTGACACTTGACTTCATTAAAAAGCATCAACTGTGTGTGTAGCCGTGATGGTCTCTTCTCGGCGGAGTCCGGGAAGTGAACACGGTTTGAGTTATGTATGGCCGTAAGTAGTTTCAGGATCACTTCTTGATCGCTTCTAGCTTCTCGACCGATGCGTTGCTTCTCTTCTCGCTCTCACTTGCGTATGTTAGCCACCATATATGCTTAGTGCTTACCGCAGCTCCACCATATTACCCCTTTTCCTACCTATGAGCTTAAATAGTCTTGATCTCGCGGGCGTGAGATTGCTGAGTCCCCGTGGCTCACAGATTCTACCAAAACAGATGCAGGTGCCGAGGTTACCAGCGCAGATGGCGCAACTGAGCTGAAGTGGGAGTTTGATGAGGCCCTTGGTCGTTACTATGTATCGTTTCCAGATGATCAGTAGAGGTGCCCAGTCAGGACGATCGGGGATCTGTGTAGCATTTGGGGTAGTCTTCTTTTATTTTGGTTCCGTAGTCGGACCTTGAGTGTAACCTGGATGATGGATGTTTATTTATGTATTGTGTGAAGTGGCGACTGTAAGCCAACTATGTATCTCTTTCCCTTATGTATTACATGGGTTGTGTGAAGATTACCTCACTTGCAACATTGCTTTCAATGTGGTTATGCCTCTAAGTCGTGCTTCGACACGTGGGAGATATAGCCGCATCGAGGGCGTTATACTCGTCCCCGACCGCCACTCATAAGGATGCACAATCTAAGAACACCTCATGTTTCAAATTTGTTACACAACTTTCACCATACGTGCATGCTACGGGACTTGCCAACTTCAACACAAGCATTATTTAAATTCATAATCACCCAACTATCATGACTCTAATATCACCACCTCCATGTCTCAAAAGAATTATCAAGTATGAAATTGATCATAGCATCCAATTCACTTCCTATGATAGTTTTTATTATACCCAACTTGGATGCCCATCATTCTAGGACCAATTTTATAACCATGGCAAATACCATGCTGTTCTAAGAGACTCTCAAAATAATATAAGTGAAGCATGAGATATTAACAATTTCTACAAAATAAAGCCACCGCCGTGCTCTAAAAGATATAAGTGAAGCACTAGAGCGAAATTTATCTAGCTCAAAAGATATAAGTGAAGCACATAGAGTATTCTAATAAATTCCAATCAAGTGGGTTTCTCTCAAAAGGTGTGTACAGCAAGGATGGTTGTGGTAAACTAAAAGGCAAAGACTAATATCATACAAGACGCTCCAAACAAAACACATATCATGTGGCGAATAAAAATATAGCTCCAAGTAAAGTTACCGATGAACGAAGACGAAAGAGGGGATGCCTTCCAGGGCATCACCAAGCTTAGGCTTTTGGTTATCCTTGAATATCTTGGGGTTCCATGGGCATCCCCAAGCTTAGGCTCTTGCCACTCCTTATTCCATAATCCATCAAATCTTTACCCAAAACTTGAAAACTTCACAACACAAAACTCAACAGGAAATCTCATAAGCTCCGTTAGTGCAAGAAAGAAAAACCACCACATAAGGTACTGTAATGAACTCATTATTTATTTATATTGGTGTTAAACCTACTGTATTCCAAGTTCTCTATGGTTCATACCACTTAATACTAGCCATAGATGCATCAAAATAAGCAAACAACACACGAAAAACAGAATCTGTCAAAAACAGAACAGTCTATAGCAATCTGTAACTCTCGAATACTTCCGGAACTCTAAAAATACTACACAAATAGGAAGTCCTGGTAAATTTTTCTATTGATCTACATCAAAAAGAATCAACGCAAAATCACGTTTCTGTGAATTGCTAAAATTACTTTCGTATAAGTTCTACTTGGCACAAACACTAATTAAAACATGAAAACACATCTAAACAGAAGGTATATGAAAAATTTATTACTAAACAGAAGCAAAACCAAGAAACAAAAATAAAATTGGGTTGCCTCCCAACTAGCGCCATTGTTTAACGCCCCTAGCTTGGCATAAAAGCGAGGATAGATCTAAGTAGTGCCATCTTTGGCACTCAATTCATAAGTAGCTCGCATGATAGATTCATAAGGTAATTTAACTTCCGTTCTTGGAAAGTGCTCCATGACTTTCCTTAATGGAAATTGGAATCTAATATTCCCTTCCTTCATATCAATAATCGCATCAATCGATCTAAGGAAAGGTCTACCAAGAATAATAGGACATGAAAGATTGCAATCTATATCAAGAACGATAAAATCTACGGGCACCAAATTCCTATTTGCAACAATAAGAACATCATTTATCCTTCCCATAGGCTTTTTAATGGTGGAATCCACAAGGTGCAAATTTAGAGAGCAATCATGAAGGTCATGGAAACCTAGAATAGCACATAAAGTTTTCGGAATCGTGGAAACACTAGCACCCAAATCACATAAAGCATAACACTCATGATCTTTAATTTTAATCTTTATAGTAGGTTCCCACTCGTCATTAAGTTTTCTAGGTATAGAAACTTCGAAATTAAGTTTTTCATCATAAGATTGCATTAAAGCATCAACAATATGTTTGGTAAAAGCTTTATTTTGACAATAAGCATGAGTAGAATTCAACACGGATTGCAACAAGGAAATACAATCTACTAAAGAACAATTATCATAATTAAATTCCTTCAAATCCAAGATAGTGGGTTCAATGTTATTTAAAGTCTTGACCTCTCTAATCCCACTTTTACCAAATTTACCATCAAGATCTAAAAACTCTGAATCATTGGGACGCCTTTTAACTAAAGTTGACTCATCTCCAGTCCCATCATTATTAAGATTCATATTGCAAAACAAAGATTTAATAGTGGACACATCAATAACTTTTAGATCTTCATCATTATTTTCATGGAAGCTAGAAGAACATGCTTTTACAAAGCAATCTTTCTTAGCACGCAATCTAGCGGTTCTTTCTTTGCACTCATCAATGGAAATTCTCATAGCTTTGAGAGACTCATTGATATCATGCTTAGGAGGAGTAGATCTAAGTTTCAAAGAATCAACATCAAGCAAAAGTCTATCAATGTTCCTAGCCAAATCATCAACTTTAAGCAATTTTTTTCAAGATAGGTACTAAAATTCTTTTGAGAGATCATAAATTCTTTAACGCTATTCTCAAAATCAGAGGGCATCTTATTAAAATTACCATAATAATTATTGTAGGAATTTCCATAATTATTAGAGGAATTATTAGGGAACGGGATAGGATTAAAATTTCCTCTATAAGCATTGTTACCAAAATTATTACTACCAACAAAATTCACATCCATAGATTCATTATTATTCTCAATCAAAGTAGACAAAGGCATATCATTGGGATCAATAGAAGCACTCTTAGTAGCAAACAATTTCATAAGTTCATCCATCTTTCCACTCAAAACATTAATTTCTTCTATAGCATGCACTTTCTTACAAGTGGATCTTTCGGTGTGCCATTGAGAATAATTAGCCATAATGTTATCAAGGAGTTTAGTAGCTTCTCCTAAGATGATTTCCATAAACGTGCCTCCCATGGACGAATCTAAAAGATTTCTAGAAGCAAAATTCAATCCGGCATAAAAAATTTGTATGATCATCCATAAATTCAAACCATGAGTAGGGCAATTGCGAATCATCAATTTCATTCTTTCCCAAGATTGGGCAACATGCTCATGATCAAGTTGTTTAAAATTCATAATATCATTCCTAAGAGAGATGATCTTAGTGGGAGGAAAATACTTAGAGATAAAAGCATCTTTGCACTTATTCCACGAATCAATACTATTCTTAGGCAAAGACGAAAACCAAACTTTAGCACGAACTCTAAGTGAAAACGGAAATAACTTCAATTTAACAATATCATTTTCCGTATATTTCTTCTTTTGCATCTCACACAAATCAACAAAGTTGTTTAGATGGGTAGCGGCATCTTCACTAGGAAGGCCGGAGAATTGATCTTTCATAACAAGATTCAGCAAAGCAACATTGATTTCACAAGACTCAACATCATTAAGAGGAGAAATCAAAGTACTAAGGATTGGAAAAGTCAAACAAATTGGTATTATCTTGCGCCATTGCGACAAGTAATCCAACACACAAGCAAACAAAATGGCAAGCAAACGAGAATGGAGATTGTGAAAGAGAGGGAAAATAAAACGGCAAGGGTGAAGTGGGGGAGAGGAAAACGAGAGACAAATGGAAAATAATGTAATGCAAGGAAGATGAGTTTGTGATGGGTACTTGGTATGTATTGACTTGAGCAAAGACCTCCCCGGCAACGGCGCCAGAAATCTTTCTTGCTACGTCTTGAGCTTGCATTGATTTTCCTTGAAGAAGAAAGGGTGATGCAGCAATAGTAGCGTAAGTATTTCCCTCAGTTTTCAAGAACCAAGGTATCAATCTAGTTGGAGGCTCCTCAAAAGTCTCAGGCACCTACATAACAAACAAGAACTTGCAACCAACGCAATAAAGGGGTTGTCAATCCCTTCATGCCCACTTGCGAAAGTGAGATCTGATAGAGATAATATGATAAGGTAAATATATTTTTGGTATTTTATGATATAGATTGGAAAAGTAAATGATGCAAATAAAAGTAGATTGAAAGCTTATACGATAAGAGATAGACCCGGGGGCCATAGGTTTCACTAGTGGCTTCTCTCAAGATAGCATAAGTATTACGGTGGGTGAACAAATTACTGTCGAGCAATTAATAGAAAAGCGAATAATTATGAGATTATCTAGGCATGATCATGTATATAGGCATCACGTCTGCGACAAGTATACCGACTCATGCCTGCATCTACTACTATTACTCCACACATCGACCGCTATCCAGCATGCATCTAGAGTATTAAGTTCATAAAGAATGGAGTAACGCATTAAGAAAGATGACATGATGTAGAGGGATAAACTCATGCAATATGATATAAACCCCATCTTTTTATCCTCGATGGCAACAATACAATACGTGCCTTGCTGCCCCTACTGTCACTGGGAAAGGACACCGCAAGATTGAACCCAAAGCTAAGCACTTCTCCCATTGCAAGAAAGATCAATCTAGTAGGCCAAACCAAACTGATAATTCAAAGAGACTTGCAAAGATAACTTAATCACACATAAAAGAATTCAGAGGAGATTCAAATATTTCTCATAGATAAACTTGATCATAAACCCACAATTCATCGGATCTCGACAAACACACCGCAAAAAGAGTTACATCGAATAGATCTCCAAGAAGATCAAGGATAACTTTGTATTGAGATTTAAAGAGAGAGAAGAAGCCATCTAGCTAATAACTATGGACCCGAAGGTCTATGGTAAACTACTCACAACTCATCGGAAGGGCCTTGGAGATGATGTAGAGGCCCTCTGTGATTGATTCCCCCTCCGACGGAGCACCGGGGAAGGCTCCAAGATGGGATCTCGCGGATACAGAAGGTTACGGCGGTGGAAATAGTTTTTCATGGTTGCTTCTAATGTTTTCAGGGTACGTGGGTATATATAGGAGGAAGAAGTAGGTCAGTGGATGCTCGAGGTGCCCACGAGGGTGGGGGGCGCGCCCACCTCTAGGGGGCGCGCCGGGCACCCTCGTGGCCGCCTCACTTGTTTGTTGATTTCCACTCCAAGTCCTCTGGATCACGTTTGTTCCAAAAAGATCGCTTCCGAAGGTTTCATTCCGTTTGGACTCTGTTTGATATTTCTTTTCTTTGAAACACTGAAATTGGCAAAAAAAAACAGCAATTCGGGCTGGGCCTCCAGTTAGTAGGTTAGTCCCAAAAATGATATAAAAGTGTAAAGTAAAGCCCATAAACATCCAAAACGGGTAATATAATAGCATGGAACAATCAAGATACGTTGGAGACGTATCAGTACTTAATCGGTCGGAACAAGAAGACGTTTTTTGACTATAAACAGTAGGGTAAACTCCCCACTACAACTTTTATTAAAATAAAGAAAAAAACAACAGAAGTCTTGTGGGCTTGAGGTAAGCCCAAAGAAAAGTAAATGAAAAAAATAAGAAGAAGAACATGAGAGAAACTACCAAAAAAAGGAGTCTAACCTACAGCTAAGAAGAATAAAGGACTAATAAAACAAAAAAGAACAAAGGGAACTATACAAATAAGTTACAGCCAAGCATCCAGCCAAGTAGAGAATTGATCTTCATACTTTTTCTTGATCCTGTGTTTGAGTAGCTTTAACTCCTGAAAGAATATATGCTTCCAGCCATCAAAAGAGGGGGTTATATTTTCAAAAATCTTGTGGTTTCTTGAAATCTAGATTGCCCATGAACCCAATATTATAATCTCCATAAAGAAGGGGCAAATGATTTTGTCCTTGAGATCCTGGTAAGCTTCCAGGACTGATAAGTTATGTGTCCTTGAAGGGCAGATGAAGTCCCAACATCTTACAACAAAACAGCATCCCCAAAAGAGATGGTGCAGAGTTTCTTCCTGTTGACAATTTCTCACTGCACAATTGTAGACTTCCAATTCAAAGTTTTTCCTTCTTAAAGGATTCCTGGTGTTGATTCTGTCATGTAAAAGCATCCGGAAGAAAACTTTGTGCTTGGGTTGACAGGAACTTTTCCAAATCCATGAGAAGTGAGGTGGAGTTTGTTTGTGTCCAATTAGCACTTTATATGCTTTGATTGAGGAATAAAATTCATTTCCCCAGATGTAACTCCAAGTATCCAGTGCATCTAAATATTCAGAGTGTCTTAGAGAAATGCACATGTCTTCCATTTTTATGAACTCCTCATATGCTTGTGTAGTAAGAGGCAGGTGGAATAAATCTTGGAGAAATTCAGTGTTGATCACTTGTTGAACACTTTTGTGAGGATCTTTAACAAAGGAATATAAGTGATCAAACCTGTGTTTAAGAATAAATTGGTCCCACATATCATCCCAGAACAGAGCACTTTTGCCATCTCCCACATTGCATCTGGCTATAGCTTTGAATTGGTCAATGAGTGCTAGGTTGGCTTTCCACCAAAATGAGCCCACCTTTTGATCCCCTGGAAGTTGTCCATTGCTGTAGTATGATTCCCAAATTAAATTGACCCAAGGGATATCATGTCTGTTGTAAAATTTATGAAGATTTTTCATGAGCAGGGTTTTATTTTGTGTGAAGATATCCAGGACACCCAAGCCACCTTGATCTTTTGGTCTGCAAACTGTGTGCCAAGCCACTAGTGCTGGCCTCCTATCCCCCATATCAGGACTCCTCCAAATGCAATGTCTTGAGTATTTAATGATTTGTTGTTTAATTGTGATGGGCACATCCAGGCAACATATGAAGTAAACTGCTAGAGAAGCCAAGACAGATTTGACCAACAATACCTTCCCTGCTTGAGTCATGAAAGTGGAAATGCCAGTAATCCTCTTAGCAATTCTGTTGACTATAGGCAAGCATTGCTCCACAGTTGGCTTATAAATTCCCAAAGGTAGCCCCAGGTAAGTAAATGGGAATTGCCCTCTGGCACATTGTAGAGTGTTTGTGAAAATTTCCACCTTGTCTTCTGTAATGTTTATTGGTACCATGATAGATTTCCCATAGTTTACTTTGAGACCAGTGGCATATGCAAATGTGTTTAGTAAAGCTTTGAGGCAAACTAGCTGTCTTGCACTTGCTTGCATGATGACAAGAGTATCATCAGCATACTGCACAATAGGGAAGTCAGGGCAGGAATTCACTTGCAGTGGAGGTGTGATTAAATCCCTTGCCATGGCTTTATTCAAGATTGATTGCAGTAGGTCGGCTGCAAGAAGGAAAAGAAGTGGAGAAAGGGGGTCTCATTGTTTGACTCCTCTTTTACAGTAAAATTTCTTCCCAGGCACCCCATTTAACATCACAGCAGAAGATTGAAGAGCATGTGCATCCAAGTTATCCACCTTTCACCAAATCCCTTAGCTCTAAGTATGTCAATTATAGCCTGATGTTCAATGGTGTCAAAGGCCTTTTCAAAATCCAGTTTTATTACAAGCATTTCCTCCTTTGACTTGTGGCACTGATGTATGTATTCATAGGCCCATCCCAAACAATCCTGGATCACTCTGCTCTTTAAGAATCCATATTGATTGATATGTACCAATTGTAGAATTACTTTTTGTAATCTGTTTGCCAGTAGTTTAGTAATGCTTTTGAGTACCCCATTAAGCAGAGAAATTGGTCTGAAATCATTAGGGGACATTGGTACCTCCTTTTTTGGGATGAGTGTGATATAAGAGGTGTTGATGCTTTCCAAATTCACAGTTCCAGCATGGAAGGCAATGATAAGCTCAGTTACATCCAGTTTTATAATTTCCCAGCAAGCTTTTAGGAATTCATTGTTAAATCCATGAGGACCTGGGGATTTGTCTGTTGGCAAATTTTTGACAACCTCATCAATTTCTTCCTGAGTGAAAGGTTTCTCAAGATCTTGAAAAATTTGTGGGTCCACTCTGCTATCATACAGGTCTTGTAAGTTGAAATGCATGTTGTGACCATTGGTGTGACCTAGTCTTTTCTTGAAAGCTTCCCATAATATTGCAGCCTTGCCCTCATGATCAGTAATTTCCACTTGGTCCTCATTTATGAGCATTGCAATTTTATTATGCCTGTGATTAATAGAAGCTTTTGTATGGAAGAATTTTGTATTTTCATCACCAAACTTGACCCCTTTGATTTTTCCTCTCTGTTTCCAATAAATCTTCTGATTACTGAGGGCAGTTAGGAGGGTTTCTTTCAGTAGCTCTCTGCAATTATGCTTAAATAAAGTTAAATCTCTGAATTCCTCCAAGAAGTCCCATAAAAATATACATTCATTCAACTCATCAATCTGTTTTTTGATAGAAGACAGATTCTTTGCCCAAAGTTTGAGGGCTCTCCTCAAGTTTTCGAATTTAGCATTGATTTTCTTAGCAGGATCAGTGTGACCAATAGGAATATTCCAAGCAGTTTGCACAATATCTTTGAAAGAGCTGTGTTTCAACCAGAAATTCTCAAATCTGAAAACTCTTGACTTGGGTATTGCTCTACCAATTTTTATAACACATGGCAAATGGTCTGAAATTGGCTTTGCAAGGGGCAGAGCAGTGGTGTCAGGGTAAGAAGTCATCCATGCAGCAGAAGTGAAGAACCAGTCTAACTTTTCAAGCAAAGGGTTGTCTTGCATGTTGCTCCAACTGAACTGTCTTCCTTTGAGTGGTAATTCAATTAATCCCAGGTTACTAATAGCTTCATTGAATAACAGCATCTGATTAACATCTCCACCGGGTCTATTTCTGTCTTCAGGTGATCTGATGAAATTAAAATCCCCCATGACAATCCAGTCAACATCATCAGGCATTTGTATATTTGTAAACCATTCAATAAATTCCAATTTCTCCTCAATGTTACAAGGTTCATAAATATTTGTTAAGATCCATGGTTTAAGGGAGGAGGTGCAAGTGAACTGCATTGTTAAAGAGAAATTGTGTTGGAAGAGCAACTGTCCAGTGAAGAGAGCCCCATTCCAAGCAGTCAAAATTCCACCAGAAGCTCCAATTGAAGGTAGATACTCAAATTTGTTGAATCGTTGAGGGCAGAAGTTTTGAATGTAGGTCAAATCAAAGTTTTGTCTTTTTGTTTCTTGTAAACACAAAATGCCAGCAGCACTTTCCTCAATTTTTTGCCTAATGGCCAGCCATTTATCAGGAGAATTAAAACCCCTAATATTCCAATTTAAAATATTCCAGGATCTATTCCTACTCATTGTTTACTATCTGAAAGAGGAACTGATACCAGGCCCTATCTCCTGGTATAATATCATACTCATGAAAATAATAGACATGGGTTGGCTGAGATCCAGTAGTGATTGAGAGCTTATACAAGCAATGACAAATGACATGACATATCATCAGTAACATGAGAAATAGATTAAACCCCACAATCCTGCTAGGGGGAATAAAGTTTTCAACATCTTCATAGAGACCACAAGTCCACAGTTCGACCAAACTGAACAAGATAGCAGTAGGGTACCAAGGTCTGAAGACAGACACTAAACATGGACAGACACTAAACAAGAAGACGTTCGACTACATCAACCGCGTTGAGAAAACGCTTCCGCTTTCAGTCTACGAGGGTACGTGGACACACTCTCCCCCTCTCTTGCTATGCATATCCTAGATAGATCTTGCGTGAGCATAGAATTTTTTTTGAAATAGCATGCTATGTTTCCTAGCACTGGGTGCTGTCCGTGCGGCGTGGTCAAGGTGGTCAATGAACGGCGGCCATCGGAAGAGTACTGTACGCGGTGAGGCTGAGAGATGGACCCACCAGCTACATCTTCACACGCAAGGAAGTGCATCCTTATCCTCCCTGACATCTAGGACCCACCCAGTCGAACTATACGTAGGGTTGTGTGTCTGGGCGCGAACGTGTATGTACATACTGTTCGATCGGTATCTTTGCAACGATGACCCGTGGCCAAGCAAGCAGCGGCACATGTAGTAGTAGAGCCCCCGACGTAGAAGTTCAGGCAGTCCAATCTAAACCGTGTACACGCATGTACAACCTGAAGCCCGAAAATATGGTCACGTACGTACATACGGGCGGGGTCTCGAACGCCTACTCGAACAAACGTACGGCCAGGGCTCATGTACATGGAAAGGCAGCGGATGACAACAACGACATCTTGTTAATCGGCAACCAACCGACTGGGTCAGAACGGAGAAATTGCATCGTGTTCATCGGGAGGCAACAAACTGCGTTGTGTGCATCGGGAGCCAACCGGCTTGGACAGAACAGCCGAAACAAGGCCTGGCATACTGTAGAACGGAGGAAACAGACTTGTGTTCGAGCTCCTACGGTCGAAACGGGGTGTTGTTGATTGGGAGGGGTGTGGCATACCGCAAAACAGAGGAGCAGACTTGTGTTGGAGCGCCTACGGTCAAAACAGGGTCTTGTTCATAGGAAGGGGTGCGGCGTACCGCAAAACGGGACTCCACTGGTACTGTTCATCCACCGTCTTAGTGCCTCGCTCCAGGCTCCATGGGCTACTGTTCATCTACCATCGACTTCCTCCAGCCTCCACCTGCTACTGTTCATCCACAGTCAACTTCCTCCAGGCTCCACCAGCCACTGTTCATCCAGGCTCCACCGGCTACTGTTCAACTATACCTCACAGGGGGTCCTGTTCATCCAGCCTCCACCACCTACTATTCAACCAACCCTCCATGGGGTCCTAATCATCCACCCCGAACCGACTCAGGTGTGGCGGGCTCCTGATCAGCTAGGGTCATGTTCATCCAGTGGCAACGGCCTACTACTACTACCACAGGGTCCTGTTCATCCAACCCCACCGGTAACTGTTCATCCAACCCAACAATGGTCACTGTTCATCAAGAGGCAGGTTCGATCGGCTCCAGTTAGCACCACTAGCAAAGGAATCGCTTAGGTTCAGTTAACAGGAAAGAGATAGATCACTCGGATTCACTAACGTAGCTAGTGCAATCGCTCGGGTTCAGTAAGCGAACGCCTCACTCGGGTTCAGTTAGAGCCCAACGCCTCGCATACGAGCGCATACGTATACGAGAGAAACATGCAAACTTCTGTGCATCGCTTGGCCCCGACCACCCACTGTAACCAGGAACTCCCCGATATTTTCGTCTCCCTCGCTTCTACCATGATTTTTTCTGTCATGGAAGGCCCAAGGAATGTCATGCAGGTGCGTCCCCGGCCCGCCCATGATGAAAAGCCCATTTTCTGTCATGATTTTTTGTCATAGAAGTAGAATCCCACCACATCTGTGCTGATACATGCTTTTGTCACAATTATCGTCATAGAAGTGTCATAAGCATGACAGAAAAATTCTCATTCGGGCCAAAATGTCAAGGATGTGTCTTTCTTTGTAGTGCCCCTAGGGCACGCCCTCAGGGCTTGTGGCCCTCTCGTGGCTCCTCTGGCCTCCTCTCCAAGTCTTCTGGGTTTATTCTGGTCCAAGAAATAGCATCGTAAAGTTTTATTCCATAGAGTCCACCGTACGGTAGGAAGTGACTACGATATTCTCATGGTCCGAGGAACTAAAAACATGTTAACACTCCTTGTTATAATAATTGATTTCAGATGATATTATATCCAAGTATAACAAACAAGTTTTGGCCGATTCAATGTGATTGTTCTTCTAACGTCTGATACGTCTCCAATGTATCTACAATTTATGAAGTATTCATGTCATGTTTACAACAATTTTATATGGTTTTGGTATGATTTGGTTAGAACTAACCCGGACTGACGCTGTTTTTAGCAGAACTACCATGGTGTGTTTTTTTGTGCAGAAATAAAAGTTCTCGCATAGGGCTGAAAATTTACGTTGATTTTTTTTGGACCAAAAGAGACCCCCGAAACTTCGTGGAAGGATTAGAAGAGCCTTGAGGACTCAACAATCCTGGGGGCGCGCCCTCCCCGCCCAGGGCGCGTCGGGCAGGCTTGTCGCTCCCTCGTGGGCCTCCTTGATGTGAAACCAATGCCAAAAAATCCTATAAATACCAAAAAAACCTAAAGGAACCTAGAACTTCTGCTCTGCCACCGCAAACCTCTGTACCTAGGTGGTCTCATCTGTAGCCCTACTCCGACACCCTGGTCGAGGGGGAAATCATCATCGGTGGCCATCTTCATCATCCTGGTGGTCACCATGATGAGCAGGGAGTAGTTCACCCTGGGGCTGAGGGTATGTACCCGTAGCTATATGTTTGATCTCTCTCTCTCTCTCTATCTATCTATCTATCTATCTATCTATCTATCTATCTATCTATCTATCTATCTATCTCTATCTCGCGCGCGCGTGTGTTCTTGATTTGGCACAATCTTGATGTACCGCGAGCTTTATTTATATAGTTGGATCATATGGTGTTTCTCCCTCTCTATCTTGTTGTGATGAATTGAGTTTTTACCTTTGAGGTTTCACTATTATCGGATTGAGTACTTCTTGGATTTGAGAATACTTGATGTATGTCTTGCATGTGGATACCCTGGTGACAATGGGGTGTTCTATCGATTCACTTGATATATGTTTTGCTATTCAACTTGCGGATTATCGTGATATTGGGGTAATTTATGCATAGGATTTGATGCATGTTTTCTTCCTTCTTTCTCCCGTAGAAACCTTGGGGAACTCATTGAAGTTCTTTGTGTTGGATTGCATATTATGAATCTGAAGTTGTTTGATGCATATCGAATAATTAACTCACAGATACTTGTGGTGACCTTGGAGTATCTAGATGACATTAGAGTTGGTTGATGTGTATCATATGATGTTATTTTAGTACGAACTCTAGGGCTGTTTCTGACACTTATAGGGATGGCTCAATAGATTGATCGAAAAAGATAACTTTGAGGTGATTTCGTACCCGACAACAATTTCATCCTATGTTCTCCGCTAGATAAGAACTTTGGAGTGACTCTTTGTCACATGTTGAGGGATTGTTATATGATTCAATTATGTTAGTGTCGTGGTTCTAAGCCTGACAGTAGAAAGGGAGGTAGGTATGGAGAGGCAAGATCCTAGCTATGGAGTAGTTGTATACACAAGGGGTTTACGAGTTTAGGCCCTTCTCGGAGGAAGTAACAGCCCTACGTCTCGGAGCCCGGAGGCGGTCGACTGGTATTATATGTGTATGAGTTACAGGGGTGCGAACCCTTTACACTGAGGAGGGGGGTGGCTTATATAGAGTCCGCCAGACCCCTCTGGCCCTCAGTTATGCAGGGTTTAAAGTACATTAAGGTCGGGCGTTACTGGTAACGCTACAAATAAAGTGCCATGATGACCATAAAAGCTACTTAATGACCGACCATTTCCCTGCCGAGTGACGTTAGGTCTCCTGCCTATCGAGTGGATGGCTTCATGGTCGAGTGGCTTTGAGTCCGTCGAGTGGAACGTTTCCGAGTCGACTGAAAGGTGGTTTCTTCTAGAGATGTCCTTGGGGAGCGTATCTTGGACAGGTCCATGACCCTACCCTAGGTACATAGCTTCATCATTAGCCCCCGAATGGATCGAGGTTTGAGTGGTGAAGGAGTTGAACACACTTCCGACCCATTTTCGTGTTGTGCGCATATCTTGTTCTGGATCAATGAACTATAGGTGACGGTACCAACTTCTTTTTCAGTCGCCTTGATCCATTCTTTGTATGCGTCGAGCAAAGTTTTTTTTACTTGGAGAACTTCGAACGACAGAGCGAAGGAGATCTTCCATCTGACGAGTTGTTCTGCAGCTCGCGGATTTAGCGGGATTCGTATTTTCAGGAAGCGCGCGGGGCGGAGGAGGCCGCAGCAATCGGACGGGATAAGGCAGGGACGCCTCAATTTCTGCGCCACCTTTTTCGCCACATATCACGCACGAGACTGTTGCGGGATTTGACAGGATCGCCCGGGCCTACAAGTCAGTCACTCGGAAGTAACCCCATATAAGGCACCGGACGGGGGTTTTTGAACAGTGCACCCTCATTTCCTCCCCTCTATTCCAGATTTATCTGCCGCGTTCGCTTCCATCCCAGCGCTGCTGCTCCGTGCGCGTCTCGCCGGCGACGATAGTGAAGGAGAAGATGGCGGCCCTGGAGCGGGCGAAGAAAGCGACGGCGAAGGCGAAGGGAAGGGCGACCAGTCGAGGCGGATCTTCTTCGAGGGCTGGCCTACCGCAGGGCTGGATCCAGGGCGACTAGATCCGTTCGACGATTCGTCAAGCAGATCTTGACAACCTGGCTGATGGAGGACAGATCCCCCATGGATCGGCGCGGCTCCCAGGGAAGGAGTCCGAGCCGCAGCCTCAGGAGGGTGAGTGCGTTCTCTTGGCCACCCATGTCGACCGTGGGTTTTCTTTGCCGCCTCACCCTTTCTTTCAGGGATTTCTGAATTTCTTTGGGGCACAACTCCACCAATTCACACCCAACACCATCGTACACCTAACTGCTTTCGTGTCTTTGTGCGAGAATTTCTTGGGTTGTCGGCCTCATTGGGGTCTTTTCAAGCACATCTTCACCTGTCGCTCCCAGACGGTGAAAAAGGCCAATCCGAGTGACGAGAGAACACAAGTGATTTAGATGTGTGGGGGTCTTGGGGTTCAAATGAGGGGGGAAAGTGCTTTTCCGGCCTTGGTCCTTCCCGACTCGGTCCGTGGATGGCAGTCGACCTGGTTCTACTACAAAGACCAGCCGACGCCAGGGCAGTCGACCGGACTCCCACCTTTTTCCATGGACCGAGTGAGGAAGCCTTCCTCTTTGAAGGTGCTCCTGGAAGAGAAGGCGCAGGTTAAGGTACTGGTCGAACGTGTCGTCCAGCTTATCCATGACGGGGTGACCGACATGGACCTCTTGGAGGTCTTCCTCCTCCGACGTATCCAGCCGCTTCAAGCTCGAGACCATCTGATGTGGTTGTATTCTGGCACTGAAGACACCACTCGGATCCACCCAGAGGATATTGACGAGGCCACACTGGAGAGGTGGCTGGCGAGCATCATGGGGAACAAAGACAACCCCCGAGGAGCCAGGAGGATTCCTCCACTCGACCAATCATATGAACCAGACAAGGTCCAATTATGCATCTCCGACTGTGATCCTGTTTTCTTCATTCCGTTTTGCCAAAATTCAGTCGACTGACTTCTTTCTTGTTTGTTGTCTTTTAGGCCACTACTGAGATGTACTCGATGCCCAACGGGGCGCAGGAACATGCCGAGGAGGAAGAGGCGAGCGGAGGTGAAAGTGAGGAGGAGTGGCAATCTGATGCTGAGAAGGAAGAGGATGACGATGGCTCCAGTGAAGAGGAGGAGGAGGAGGAAGTCGATCCTCCTCGCACGAAAAGGCGATCCAAGCTCACCCATGATCCCGCGATCGAGCGTGGAAAAGTGACTGCGCCCATTGGGCATTCATCGAAGCACCCTCGAGCGGCTTCTCCGGCGCCGACTGAAAAAGCGTCGAAGCACCCACGAGCGGCGCCATCAAAGCCGCCGAAGGCCTTGCCCAAGATGAGAATGGCCATTCCCACCATTTCTGGGTAACATAACTCTTGTTTTCTCGTTTAGCACAGACGAACTCTTGGTCGAATCATTGACTTATCCGACTGATTTCTGAAATCTGCAGTGCTGCTACTTCCGAGACCTCCACCAGGAACGAAGAATAGGAAATGGAAGACGCTGCCACCTCCAACCTTGGTACGCTCTCTGTAGTTTCATTTTTGGTCGATTGGATTTTCGATTTCAGCTTTGGATTTTTCTTGTAGTTCCTCCTCATGTCATCGATCTCCCTGATGATGACGACGAGGCGCCACTAAGGTCGAGGAGGAATAGAAAGGCGTCGGCTGGCAAGACTCCTTAGACTGCATCAGTGCCTGAGACATTGGTTCCAGAGGGTGGCAACATCACTCGGAACTCCGTGTCCTTCGCTGTGCTGCTGACGAGTGCCCATCCTTCGTCGTCGACTGCTGACCCGCCCTCTCTTTTTGCCACACACCACGTCCCAGAGGATCAAGCAGGTGCTACTAAGGAGGCTATACGCCAGGCGGGGATCATGATGGAGCAGGTGAAAGCGATCCGGGAAGCCAGCCAAGCGGCCTATGATGCTAGCTCAGCCCTTCAGAGCAACGTCCAGGTTAGTTGGTCACCGCTTGTTCTGTTAGGATATGCTATCTGAAGACTTTCCTTCCGAAGATCTTTGTTTCTGTACACCCACTAGGTGTGTCGATTGAATTTTTGGATTGGTGGGGGCACGCTGAGTGCACCCACTGGGTGTAGTCCCTGAGACTATGGTGGACTGTTGGCAGTCGACTGTAGTCTTCGTATTTTGAATTTCTTAACTCTAACTTCTTCACTCGGTCTGGTCAGACCATGTCGAATGGAATCTTGGAACCGGTGGGGGAACACTGAGTGCACCCACTGGGTGTAGTCCCCGAGACTATGGTGGACTGCTGGCAGTCGATTGTAGTCTGAAGAACCTATTTTTTTTGGTAGATCATGATGAGACCATGGCTGACTGCTGGTAGTTAGCTGTGGTTTTCGATCATAACCTCTATGTCACTTTTGGTCGACTGATCGGACCAAGTCGGTAGAACCAGTGGGGGCACGCTGAGTGCACCCACTGGGTGTAGTCCCCGAGACTACTATTGAATATTTTGATTCGGCTGTAGTCTTAGAAATGCTACAATTTTTCTCTTGGTCACTCGAAAGCAACCTCTCTTTGATGTCTGTCAACTATTTTTTTCCGCAGAAATCTTGCGAGCTTGTGGCTCGCTACACTGAGTTGGAAAACAAACATATTCAGCTCAACCTTGACTTGAAGCTTGTTCAGGAGAACTTTAAGAAGGCGAAGGACGAGGCAAAAGGTATGATTGGTGAGAACTTGACAACTATCTTTATCTTTCTGCCCATTCTTGATTCTGATCTCATTGTCATTTCGCAGATAAAATGAAGGAGGCTCTGAAGAAGAAGGACCACGACCTTGCCGAGGCGCAGAAGGCAGCTTTGGACAAAACGAAGCTTGCAGAAGAGAAACTGGCTTCAGTCGGAAAAATTGAAGAGGAGAACGCCAATCTGAAAGCTGCTCTCGACGCGGCCAACAAGGAAGTCAGCCGTCTGAAGAATGACAAGATAGCTCTGAATGACAAGGTTGGTGAACTGGTGGGGAAGAAAAATGATCTGGAGACTTATCTGGGAGGGCTCGCCAAGAAGTTATTCATCATGCTTGAGGGTAATCTCTCCTGCCCGACTGACTTGTAATCATCGACTTATCGTATAACTGCTGGCTTACCTTTGAGTTGTGTTTACATAATTCTGCCAAAACTTCGAGGAGGAGACCAGTCGAGTGGAGACAGGCTTGGACCCCGTTAACTCTCCTGTGAAGGACGAAGCTGCTATGAACGTGCTCCGACTGGAGTCTCGTGTCGCTGGTGTTGTTGACTACCTTGCTTGAGTGAAGGTTGCGGCATCACGAATTGACACGACACTCTGGCCAGGAGAGACGCTTCAAAACAACCTCGAGTCTCTAATGGCTCGACTGAATGAAGTTCCAGGTCGAGTGCAGGAATGGAAAAAGTCTTGTGACAGGTGTGGTGCTGATGTTGCTCTGTCCCTGGTCCGCGTTCACTACAAGGATGCACGAGAGGACAAGCTGGCGTCCCTCAAAGTGGCCAATACAAAGAAGCATGACTTTCAATCTTTCATGGAGACCTTCGTTGTTGCTACCACTCGGATTGTTGATGGAATCGATCTGGACCAGTTTGTCGCACCTTCCAGTCCTCCACCCAAGGAGTAAGAAAAATTTCTGTGCTTCACCTTAAATGTGCCTCGGAATGCCGAGTGGTTTTGTAACCGATAAACTTTTACAGGCTCGATGCTTGAGCACTTCTGAATCCGTAGGATGTTATCTGAACTTGATTTATCGTTGAATATGCTCGCATTTGCCTTCGAGCGAACTTTGTTTTTCACTCGGAATATACTTTAATGCTTGTGATGCAGCTCTGAGGTGGAAAATCCAGTCAACCTGCACCTCATCGCTCTTGCAGGTAGGAATGAAGCACAGATTGCAATCAACCTGTGTCCTTCTGGATCGGGACGAAGCGCACATTGTATTTGTGGCGTAGTCCTGAAGGAGAAGGCTACAGTTGACCTGCACCTCGTTGTCTTTGCAGAGCGCACATTGTATTTGTGGCGTAGTTCCGAAGGAGAAGGCGACAGTCGACCTGCACCTCGTCAGTGCACATTGTCTTTGTGGCGTAGCTCCGAAGGAGAAGGCGACAGTCGACCTGCACCTCTTCGTCCTTGCAGAGCGCACATTGTATTTGTGGCGTAGCTCTGAAGGAGAAGGCGACAATCGACCTGCACCTCGTCGTCCTCGTAGAGCGCACATTGTATTTGTGGTGTAGCTCCGATGGAGAAGGTGGCAGTCGACATGCACCTCGTCGTCCTTGCGGATCAAAATGAATTTCATACTTAGGCGAGTACTGGACTGCAGCTAAGCCCCCGAGTGGGAGGGCCGCTCTCCACTCGGTAGGATTCTCGAATACTTAGGTGAGTACTGGACTGCAGCTAAGCCTCCGAGTGGGAGGTTTGCTCTCCACTCGGTAGGATTTTCAAATACTTAGGCGAGTACTGGACTGCAGCTAAGCCTCCGAGTGGGAGGTTTGCTCTCCACTCGGTAGGATTTTCAAATACTTAGGTGAGTACTGGACCGCAGCTAAGCCCCCGAGTGGGAGGTTTGATCTCCACTCGGTAGGAATTTCAAATACTTAGGCGACTACTGGACTGTACCTAAGCCTCCGAGTGGGAGGTTTGTTCTCCACTCAGTAGGATTTTCAAATACTTAGGCGAGTACTGGACTGCAGCTAAGCCCCCGAGTGGGAGGTTTGATCTCCACTCCTTAGGATTTTCAAATACTTAGGTGAGCACTGGACTGCAACTAAGCCTCCGAGTGGGAGGTTTGCTCTCCACTCGGTAGGGATTTTTTTTACAAACATAAGCGAGTACTGGACTGCAGCTAAGCCCCTGAGTGGGAGGGTTTCTCTCCACTCGGTAGGATTCTTGAATACTTAGGCGAGTACTAGACTGCAGCTAAGCCTCCAAGTGGGAGGTTTGCTCTCCACTCGGTAGGATTTTCAAATACTTAGGCGAGTACTAGACTGCAGCTAAGCCTCCGAGTGGGAGGATTGCTCTCCACTCGGTAGGATTTTTTTACAAACTTAGGCGAGTACTGGACTACAGCTAAGCCCCCGAGTGGGAGGTTTTCTCTCCACTCGGTAGGATTTTCAAACACTTAGGCGAGTGCTGGACTGCAACTAAGCCCCCGAGTGGGAGGTTTGCTCTCCACTTGGTAGGATTTTCAAACACTTAGGTGAGTACTAGACTGCAGCTAAGCCCCCGAGTGGGAGGTTTGCTCTCCACTCGGTAGGAATTTTTTTACAAACTTAGGCGAGTACTGGACTGCAGCTAGGCCCTCGAGTGGGAGGTTTGCTCTCCACTCAGTAGGATTTTCAAACACTTAGGCGAGTACTGGACTGCAGCTAAGCCCCCGAGTGGGAGGTTTGCTCTCCACTCAGTAGGATTTTCAAATACTTAGGCGAAAACGGATTCGCAGCTAAGCCCCCGAGTGAGAGGCTTGCTCTCTGAGGGAGTCCTGGACTAGGGGGTGTCCGGATAGCCAAACTGTCATCATCGGCCGGACTCCAAGACTATGAAGATACAAGATTGAAGACTTCGTCCCGTGTCCGGATGGGACTTTCCTTGGCGTGGAAGGCAAGCTTGGTGATACGGATATGTAGATCTCCTACCATTGTAACCGACTCTATGTAACCCTAGCCCTCTCCGGTGTCTATATAAACCGGATGGCTTTAGTCCGTAGGACAACAACCATTACAACAATCATACCATAGGCTAGCTTCTAGGGTTTAGCCTCCTCGATCTCGTGGTAGATCTACTATGGTAATACCCACATCATCAATATCAATCAAGCAGGATGTAGGGTTTTACCTCCATCAAGAGGGCCCAAACCTGGGTAAAACATCGTGTCCCTTGTCTCCTGTTACCATCCGCCTAGACGCACAGTTCGGGACCCCCTACCCGAGATCCGCTGGTTTTGACACCGACACTCTCCACTCGGTAGGATTTTCAAATACTTAGGCGAAAACGGATTCGCAGCTAAGCCCCCGAGTGAGAGGCTTGCTCGTCACTCAGCAGGGATTTTTTTACAAACTTAGGCGAAACGGATTCGCAGCTAAGCCACCCACTAGGGGATTTCTCACGTAAACAAAAGCAACAATCAATCACTGGGAAAATTATAACACTCTTGTCTTTGATAAACAAACTACTAAGGTACTTTTTATTACATCTCACCCGAGTGAGTACTTAAGTATAAAAGGGGCGGAGCAGCTCCGCATTCCAAGCTTGTGGCTCATCAATCTGGCAATCAACATTGTAAAGACGGTATGCTCCATTGTGGAGAACTTTGGTGACGATGAAGGGGCCTTCCCAAGTGGGAGCGAGCTTGTGCGGTTTCTGTTGATCCACTCGGAGGACCAAGTCTCCTTCTTGGAAGGCTCGACTCTTTACGTTTCTGGCATGGAATCGACGCAAGTCTTGCTGATAGATAGTCGATCTAATCATGGCCATCTCTCTTTCTTCTTCTAGAAGGTCGGCTGCGTCCTACCGGGCTTGTTATGCTTCATCTTCAGAGTAGAGCTCGACTCGGGGTGCATTGTGAAGCAAGTCACTCGGCAAAACGACTTCAGCTCCATAGACCAGAAAGAACGGAGTTCGCCCAGTCGACCGATTAGGAGTGGTCTTCAATCCCCAAAGAACTGAAGGAAGTTCGTTGACCCACGCGCCTGCTACGTGTTTGAGATCACGCATCAACCTGGGTTTTAGTCCTTTGAGAATTAGGCCGTTTGCTCTTTCTGCTTGTCCATTCAACTAGGGGTGGGCGACGGAAGCGTAGTCGACTCGCGTGCCTTGAGAAGCACAAAAAACTCTGAATTGGTCGGAATCGAAGTTTGACCCATTATCAGTGATGATGCTGTGTGGAACTCCATATCTGAATATCAATTCTCTGATGAAGCTGATAGCAGTGCTGGCATCAAGATTCTTGATAGGCTTAGCTTCAATCCACTTAGTGAACTTGTTGACTGCCACCAGTACATGGGTGAAGCCGCTCCTGCCAGTTCTCAGTGGTCCAACCATATTTAATCCCCAAACAGCAAAGGGCCAGACGAGTGGAATGGTCTTCAAGGCTGAGCCGGGTTTGTGCTACAAATTGGAATAGAACTGACACTCTTCGCACTTGTCAACTATCTCCTTCGCCATTTCATTCGCCCTTGGCCAGTAAAACCCCGCTCGGTATGCTTTAGCCACAATGGTCCAGGAGGACGCATGATGACCACAGGTCCCCGATTGGATATCGTCAATAATTATCTGACCTTCTTCTGGTGTTATACATTTCTGACCCACTCCAGTCGCGCTTTCTCTGCACAACTGTCCCTTTATCACAGTAAAGGCTTTGGATCGACGGACGATCTGTCGAGCCTCTTCTTCATTCTCTGGGAGCTCTTTCCTTAGGATATACGCGATGTACGGCACTGTCCAGTCAGGAGTGACGACCAAAACTTCCATGATCAGGTCGACCACAGCTGGAACTTCAACTTCAGTCGAATCCGTGGCACTTTTTGGCTGCGGGGCTTCTTTGGTGAAAGGATCCTCCTGGACTGATGGTGTGTGGATGTGTTCCAAAAACACATTACTGGGAACGGCTTCTCTCTTGGAACCTATTTTTGCCAAATCATCAGCCGCTTGATTTTTCAGTCGGGGTATATGATGAAGCTCTAACCCCTCGAATTTCTTCTCCAACTTTCTTACTACATTGCAGTAACCAGTCATGGTCGGACTTCTGACGTCCCACTCCTTCATCACTTGATTAACTACCAAATCCGAGTCGCCATAGACCATGAGGCGACGGACGCCGAGTGAAATGGCCATACACAACCCATACAGGAGTGCTTCGTATTCTGCTTCGTTATTGGATGAATCAAAGTGAATCTGGAGCACATATCTGAGCTTATCTCCTCGGGGGGACACCAACACTACCCCAGCACCGGAACCATTCAGCATCTTAGAACCATCAAAGAACATGGTCTAGTGCTCTGAGTGAACTTGAGTCGGCAGTTGCTGCTCAATCCACTCGGCGATGAAATCCGCTATTGCTTGGGACTTGATGGCTTTCTTTGCCTCAAACTTGATATCTAGGGGAAGGACTTCAACCGCTCATTTTGCCACTCGACCGGTTGCATCTCTGTTGTGCAGAATCTCTGACAATGGAGCGTCGCTGACGACTGTAATGGAATGGTCAGAGAAGTAATGAGCAACCTTCTTTGTGGTCATATAAATCCCATATACAAGCTTCTGTTAATGAGGGTATCTTTGCTTTGATGGGGTCAAAACTTCAGAAACATAGCATACTGGGCGCTGAACTTTAAAGGCTTTTCCTTCTTCTTCCTGCTCGACGGTAAGTACTGTACTGACGACTTGTCCCGTGGCTGTGATGTAAAGCAGCAAAGGCTCTTCGCTGATTGGGGCAGCAAGCACCGGCTGGGTGGAAAGCAGGGCTTTTAGCTCTTTAAACGCTGCATCAGCTTCAGGAGTCCACTTGAACTTGTCTGACTTCTTCATCAGTCGGTAAAGAGGCAATGCCTTCTCACCAAGACGAGAGATGAATCGACTTAAAGCGGCCAAGCAACGAGTAAGCTTCTGGACATAGTGCACACATGCAGGACATTTCATTCGGAGTATAGTACCAACTTTTTCTGGATTGATGTCGATTCCTTGTTCGGAAACAAGAAAACCGAGTAACTTTCCGCCAGGAAGTACGAATGTGCACTTTGATGGATTAAGCTTGATATCATACCTCCTGAGGTTGGCAAATCTCTCAGCAAGGTCAGTCAGCAGGTCAGAACCTTTTCGTGACTTGACCACAATATTATCCATGTATGCTTCCATATTCCATCTGATTTGAGTGAGCAAACACTTCTGAATCATCCTCATGAACGCGGCCCCGGCATTCTTCAGACTGAATGGCATGGTGACATAATAGAAGCACTCAAATGGAGTGATGAAAGCTGTTTTGATCTCGTCGGGTCCATACAGATGGATCTGATGGTAACCGGAATAGGCGTCTAAAAAAGACAGGCTCTCACATCCCGCAGTCGAGTCAACTATTTGGTCGATGCGGGGGAGAGGAAAATGATCTTTCGGGCAGGCCCGATTGATATGTTTGAAGTCGATGCACATGCGAAGTGACTTGTCCTTTTTGGGGACCATGACGACATGGCGAGCCACTCGGAGTGGTAAATCTCTCGGATGAACTCCGCTACTAAGAGCCGAGCCACCTCCTCGCCAATAGCGTTCCTTTTCTGGACGGCAGACCGTCGCAGATGTTCTTTGACATGTTTTACTTTTGAATCGACTCGTAGACGATGCTCAGCCAGCCCCCTGGGAACACCCAGCATGTCGGAAGGCTTCCATGCAAAGATGTCCCAGTTCTCACGGAGGAACTGGATGAGCGCTTCTTCCTATTTGGAGTCGAGTGTTGTGGCGATATGAGTCGGAGCAGCATTGGGGTCAGTCGGGTGAATGTGAATCAGTTTTGTCTCATCGGACGACTAAAATGCTGATTTTGTAGCGGGCTTCTTGGCTCGCAACAAATCACTCAGGTTTGCAGTTTTCTGGTATTCCTCCAGCTCCACCACTGCCATCTGAGCATCGGCGATCTTTGAGCCTTTCTGAAAACACTCTTCCGCCTTCTTCCGATTGCCAGTAATAGTGATCACACCTTTGGGACCAGGCATCTTTAATTTGAGATACACGTAACATGGTCGAGCCATAAAACATGTATAAGCTGGCCTGCCCAAAATAGCGTGATACGCACTCTGGAAATCCACAACTTCAAATGTCAGCTTTTCTTTGCGGTAATGCTTGGAATCGCCGAAAACCACATCAAGAGCAATTTGGCCGAGTGACTCAGCCTTCTTTCCAGGAATGACTCCATGGAAACTCATGTTGCTGGTACTGATTCTGGACATCGGAATGCCCATCCCTTTCAGCGTCTCTGCATATAATATATTTAGGCCACTGCCACCATCCATCAAAACCTTAGTCAGTCGAGTGCCTTCGATGACTGGATCGACTACCAAAGCTTGCCTCCCAGGGGTGGCTATGTGTGTCGGATGATCGGACTGGTCGAATGTGATGGCAGTCTGAGACCATTTCAGATAACTGGGTGTCGCCGGAGCGACCATATTCACTTCACGGTTGATAACTATCACTCAACTTTTGCTTTCAACATCAGCAAAAATCATCAAGGTGGAATTGACATGGGTATATCCTTCATCGCTATTCTCTTTGTCCTCAACTTTGTCCGACTCCTTTTCCTTATCTTTGGGCTATTTCCCCTGAAATTGCTGGATCAGGAGCCGACACTGCCGAGTGGTATGTTTCGGGTAAATGAAGTTACCCCCCTCATCTTTCTTCGTGTGGATGTGGCACGACAAATCCATCATGTCATTTCCTTCCTTGTCCTTTACCTTCTTAGGGTTCCGAGATCCTTTGGGCTTTCCCTTGAACTTCCCTTGAGTCACAGCCAAGGCTTCTCCAGGAGCAGCGGGTTCAGCTTTCCGCTTCTGCTTCCGACTAGAGTTCCCTCCTCCGGTTTCGTGAGCGACTGACTTGTGCTTGCCACTCCGGAGCCGATCCTCTTCTTCACCATTGGCGTACTTGGTGGCAATCTCCATCATTCGACTCAGGATCATGTCTCCTGTTCGACCGAATTACAAGTTTAACTCTCTGTACCTAACACCTTCCTTGATGGCACAAACTGCCTGGTGATCAGATACATTCTCTACCGTGTGATGCAACGTTATCCATCTCTGGATGTAATCCCTCAAAGTTTCATTCGACTTCTGCACACAGGACTGTAGCTCTGTCAACCCTACTGGTCGCTTGGAAGTTCCTTCAAACATTGTGACAAACACTCGGGCAAGATCTTCCCAAGTGTAAATGCTACTGGGTGCTAACTGATTCAACCATGCTCTGGCCGAGCCCTCCAACATAAGAGGCAGGTGTTTCATGGCCACCTCATCATTGTCGCCACCAATTTGAATAGCCACTCGGTAGTCTTGAAGCCAAGTATCAGGTTTGGACTCACCGGTGAACTTACTGACTCCAGTCGCCAACCTGAAGCTGGGAGGAATCATCGTGACCCTGATGGCCCTGCTGAAACACTGTGGCCCTGAGACGTGCACTCTGCTGCTGGTGGGTATATCTCTGTCATGACCTTCTCGGTGAGCTCTGTTCCTGTCGACCAAACCTTGAACTATAATGGATCTCGCATCAAAGCCTGGTTCCCTGGGGTCGACTAGAATCCTTCGTCCAACACTATGATGGCGTCTGTCATCCTGTTGTCGAGGTGCGTACGATCCACCCCTTGGGGGAGGGGTGGGCACTCGATGTCGATCATCGCGATCGATTCGGTGATCATACTGCTCACGGTTCTTGTACTAATCACGCCGGTCTCCACGTTCCTCACGCCTCGGGGCGATCTTGGACTATGGGCCGACTGGACTGTATTTGCAGCGACTGATCTGCTGTGGATCCTATTCCGCGACTACGATACAGCTGAATTTTGATCCCCTGCTGTCCGGAGTAAATCTCTAATCTGTAACAATCCTCTACCAGCCTCCGACTGGGAAGGCTGAATCGACTCTGCTATACGGGCTGCAGCTGCTAAATTCTGGATCGGAGTTCGATATACCTGAGTCGGTGGTGGAAAGAGTTGACGTCGACTGGATTCTGGAACCCGTTGCCGCACACGCTCGTTGAGTGTCCACTGAAGGTTCTCCAGTCGAGTGCGCTCAGCCAAGTTAGCCAAGCGCGCGTCCTCAAAGGCACGAGCCTCGGGGGTTTCTCCAACGATAGGAGTGTACAACGCATCCATGTTCCGGCGGCAAAGATCTTCCCTCTGCAGCGAAGTGAGGGGCTCGAGGCGATATTCCTCATGGACATGCGACGGATCGCCTCCGCCGTCGCCTCCGTCGGCGCGGGGGAAACCGGGAGGACTGCGTGGTCCATCGACCATCAGAACCTCCGCTGTGGGATCACTGCTGTCACGCTCGGATGCAGTCTCTGCGGAGCCAGTCGATAGGTCGAACAGGCCGTAGAGAGATTCGTCGGGCTCGATTGCCGCAACTTGGGGGGTGTCCGACTGGCAAGCCACCGCGTGCCTCACCCACCGCTGAAGCCTCGACCAACCGGAGCGCTTGCGCCGGCGGGAAATAGGGAGGGAGGATGACACAGGGGCTGACCGATACTGGGTCGACGGTTGCCACAGGAGGACGCCATAGACGCACACGCAAAAGTGCGTCGCTCCGCGGACTGGGAGCGCGTCGATGTCGAGTGGAGCCTCCTGAAGCCAAGCGGAGTCGTCGGTGACGAATGTAAGCGCGCCGAGACGGATCTCGCGGCCCTCAACCAGAACTCCGCTTGAAACCATGATGAAGGAGATCGGAAAAAATGCAACTTCTCCAATAAGGTCGCTAAGACACCTGCCCCATGGTGGGCGCCAACTATCGTGGTTCTAAGCCTGACAGTAGAAAGGGGGTAGGTATGGAGAGGCAAGATCTTAGCTATGGAGTAGTTGTATACACAAGGGGTTTACGAGTTCAGGCCCTTCTCGGAGGAAGTAACAGGCCTACGTCTCGGAGCCCGAAGGCGGTCGACTGGTATTATATGTGTATGAGTTACAGGGGTGCGAACCCTTTACACTGAGGAGGGGGGTGGATTATATAGAGTCTGCCAGACCCCTCCGGCCCTCAGTTCTGCAGGGTTTAAAGTACATTAAGGTCGGGCGTTACTGGTAACGCTACAAATAAAGTGCCATGATGACCATAAAAGCTACTTAATGACCGACCGTTTCCCTACCGAGTGATGTTAGGTCTCCTGGTTGTCGAGTGGATGGCTTCATGGTCGAGTGGCTTTGAGTCCGTCGAGTGGAACGTTTCCGAGTCGACTGAAAGGTGGTTTCTTCTAGAGATGTCCTTGGGGAGGGTATCTTGGACAGGTCCATGACCCTACCCTAGGTACATAGCTTCATCAGTTAGCACCGTTGAGAGATTGCACTAGTGAAAGTTTGAACCCTAAGCCTTGTTTCTAAGCATTGCAATACCTTTTGTGCTCACTTTTGTTACTTTCTACCTTACTGTTTTTACATGGGTCGATGATATGCAACATATATAGTTGAGCAACAGAAAGAGACAGACTTGGCAAAAATATAAGCAACATATCATAAGCATAAATAACAAAGTTCATCATACCCAAAATGCCCTAACTAGAGTGAGCTTCGCTAGTTGAGGAGGACGGTTTAATTACATCACAAATAAAGTTTCGTCGTGCATAACTCAAAGTTTCGTCATAGAGAAAGTATGGACTAAATGGACACTGTCATATATCGTCAATCACTCTAACATGTCGTGCCATCCACCCAAGTCAGGGAGATAGTCCCCGAGTGCAGTGAAAGGCTTCAGGTCGAGACGCTGAGCCGATACGCGTGTTCAGATGTCTTCCCGCAACATTTTCCCTTCTTCATAGAACATCCCTGTTTTTTTGACGACCTCCTTCATGATGATTTGGGCAAGTTCACGCTGGATGTGATAGAACTCATCTCGAAGTCGATGATCCGGTATATCTCCTAGGTTCTTTGCCCATTGCAGAATACGAGTATCGCCAGATCTAGGTGACATGCGAAGGTTTCGTTGATCCCGTCTGTACTCCAGCATGTAGTGGAGGACATAGAATACATCACTAAGAGTACCACTCAGTTGCTAGATGCAGTAGAAGTCGGTCTTATGGCCAAAGGCAGGTGCGTGGTTCCTTTTCTTCCTGGTATTGATCTCTCCACCCCGTAGGTCATAGCTAAAGATAGCACTGTCCAGAACAGACTTGATGTGGGCGTAATCCTTTTTCTTCGTGTTCTTCGACGAGTCCAAGTAAAGAGCATGGAGAATCAGGGGTAAAGGATGATGAGGACGGCGCGCCCGTTGTTGCGCAAAATAAGTACACCTCAAATTAGCCTCCACACGTGCAAATGATTGATTGAAATCGAAGGAAAGATTTCTGTGGATGACTTACATGGGATGATAAGGCACGAGAATCGTCTCCTTGTTCTTATTGACGACCATGAAATCGGTGATGTAGTTACTCGCATATTCACGATGCTTTGGGAAGACTGTCAATAAGCCCTCGGGCATGAAGTACGGGTCAGGAACACAGATATAAGGTATCTGCTCAATCCTGATAATGTGGTTCATGTGCAAGGCAAAAAGGCGGACAAACGTAAAATCCAGCTTTTTCAAGTGAAACATGTCGAAGATGTAATCGAATCGAAGGAAGAACGTTTCCGCGGGAAATGTGTCGGTGTACAACCTTTGCTGCGACACGTTAACCATGTAGAGCGGGTATCCTGGATTTTCCGAGGCGATCAGGCTTTTCTCCCTCTGCGACACATCATCATGAAGTCTCCTTAGATCACCGTATATGGCCCCTACCGCTGCCTTAGGTAGGATTGGATCACCGGGGATATGACATTTTGCCACACCGGGGATAGGTATATGGTCTTGAACCCGAGGCTGCTGAAGCGGCTGGATCATAGAAGCAGCTTTGTTGCCTTTCCTTGGTCTCTTCCTATGCTTATTTCCTACTGGAAGTGAGCCTATAATACGTTCATCCTCCGGCAATTCAGGAACCAACTCATCATGCTCAAACCCTGAGTACTCATACTGCTGAGCCATCAATCTTCCATCGCCAGAGGCGCCGGTATTGAGATACTGTAGAGGGTCATTGTCATCCTCATCGATGGCATCATGCATTGCTTCTTCGACAGCGGCGACGTCATTAGCCACTAATGGAGCCTCTTCCTCACCTGGAATGACAGGCGATGCTAATTGGGTAGGTGGGGTGTTGGTGTTCATACCTTATTGAGGTTGCTTGGTCGTAGGTTTGCTCCCGGCTGCCCCCTGACAAAGAAGACTCTTCAGCCACAACAGGACCCAACGCTTGCAATCGCCAAGCCGCCGTGGGGTCTCATCGTCATCTCCTCCTAGTGCTACCAGAGGAGCCAAATTCACGTGGCTCGGTTCGACACTGGCCACGGAAACCTTGAAGACGTCAGGGGGGGTCGGTCGGCTGTGGAACAATTGTTCCTTCAGCTTCATTATCGCCGCCTTCCCCACATCCACCTTCTAGCTGCTGATGGTATATAATATGGTGCACGGGGTTATGTCGGCCTGCAAAGACATGTATACAATGTGAGACATCCGAAAGACAATGGAAACGGGAGATTATACATATATTGAAGAGGGCCAGTGTGACAGGTACCGTGAGGGCATCGAGCTTAGCCAAAGACGAAGCACTGCCGAGCACGTCCGAGATGGAGGACGAGCTGCTATGAGCAGGTGCGGGAGCCGATGCAGGAGCAGGTGCGGGGGCTGGTGCAGGAGCAGGTGCTGGTGCAATGCTACTCGAGCTACTCCCCAAGAGGTTGGAAAGGGGAAAGTCCACTGCATCCTTATTTGGATTTTGCTTGGTCCAACTGACGATAGCCGGAACCAAGACACTATACGAAGCTGCAATCTCCTCTTTTGCGGAAGCTACTGCTACTTTGACTGTCTCAGCTAATTTCTTATCAACCGCAATCGCAACCTTCTTGTTGATGTTTTCTTCATCCGTCTTTCCTTTCTCTCCTCTGTGGTCTCATGGTAGTACTTCTTCGATATGGCGCCGTCTCCGATGGCGTGCACGCGTCCATACGATAGCCGAGTGTCCACCGGGAGTCCTTTCAATATGTTCAAGGCCCGATTGAATGGGGTGTCCCACTTGGGCCTCGCCAACGCCTCAGACGGCAAGTCGCTTTCGGCCGTAATCCTGTGCTACTCTTTCTACAAACGGAACAAGGATCATTTACAAATATGACTAAACGTACAGTCGAATTGACCAGAAGCTAAAATTAGGGGGTAAATACAAAATTACCAGTAGTCTCATGAACCCCGTCGTGGCCGCGTCCGTCTCAAAAACCTTCTTGACTCGGTCCCAATGGTACCGGGCCCTGATGTTGTCACGCTCCTACGGGACGGTGAACTCTGCCAAGGGGTCTGGGATGCCCAAACTTTCACGTCCCGCATCCTCATTGGCCCATATGGACCTCTTCCCCACGTAACCACGGCTTCCGAGGTGGTGGCACCCCCATGTTCCTCTCTTGGAGCCCCTTCATGTACTCCTACCTTTCTTTGGCAGCTTCGGCAACGCAAGCCACCTTGAATATTTCAAACTGCTCTTCTGTAATTGTCGGATTATCCTTTACAATCTCAGAGTAGGGTTTCTTTTTGTCGATGATCTTATGTTTCACCCTTACTTTCCAGGTGGACAACGCGCTGCTAAACTTGCTCATGGCGCATTTGTTTATCTTCTTCATTGTCGAGTCTTTATCTGGATCAGTATATGTGATTTCATCCACGCCCGGGAACAAGAATACCTGGTGCAGCTTAGTTAGGAGGGACTGCTTTATATCTGGTATCTTCTTTAATTTCTCATCGTTGATGGTGGCGGTTGCTCGTAGGATGCAACCTACTTGATTGTCATAGCACGCGCGCGCTTCCGTAGGCTCTTTTGGCTCAAAATTTCCGTCGTCCACCTCTGTGACCACCATTCTATTAGTGATAAGCTGGTTTGTGAGTTGCCTCTTTTGTTTTGGTTCTATACCGGCTTCGCCAGCCACGGTGCCGGTCTCAGCGCCGGTGTCAGTCTTAGCGCCAGTCTTGGCGCCCGTCTGGATGTCGGTCTTGTTGGGGAACGTTGCAGAATACAAAATTTTTCCTACGGTTTCACCAAGATCCATCTATGAGTTCATCTAGCAACGAGTCATTAGATGCATCTACGTACCTTGTAGATCGCGAGCGGAAGCGTTCAAAGAACGGGGATGATGTAGTCGAACACGACGTGATCCAAATCACCGGAGATCCTAGCACCGAACGGACGGCACCTCCGCGTTCAACACACGTGCGGAACAGCCACGTCTCCTCCTTCTTGATCCAGCAAGGGGAGAGGAGAGGTTGAGGGAGATGGCACCAGCAGCAGCACGACGGCGTGGTGTTGATGGAGCTGCAGTACTCCGGGCAGGGCTTCGCCAAGCGCTATGGAGGAGGTGGAGGTGTTGGAGAGGGAGAAGGAGGCAACCAAAGGCCAAGGTCTGAAGTCCCTCCTTTCCCCCACTATATATAGGAGGGCCAAGGGGGGTTGGCCGGCCCTAGGAGATCCAATCTCCTAGGGGTGTGCGGCCAAGGGGGGGTTTCCCTCCCCCCAAGGCACCTAGGAGGTGCCTTCCACTAGTAGGACTCCTCCCCCATGGAAACCCTAGGCGCATGGGCCTAGTGGGGCTGGTGCCCTTGGCCCATGTAGGCTGAGGCGCACCCCCTACAGCCCATGTGGCCCCACCCGGTGGGCCCCGGGGACCCCTCCGGTGGTCCCGGTACAATACCGATAACCCCGAAACTTGTCCCGATGGCCGAAACAGGACTTTCCATATATAAATCTTTACCTCCGGACCATTCCGGAACTCCGCGTGACGTCCGGGATCTCATCCGGGACTCCGAACAACATTCGGGTTAATGCATATACATATCCCTACAACCCGAGCGTCACCGAACCTTAAGTGTGTAGACCCTACGGGTTCGGGAGACATGTAGACATGACCGAGATCGCTCTCCGGTCAATAACCAACAGCGGGATCTGGATACCCATGTTGGCTCCCACATGCTCCACGATGATCTCATCGGATGAACCACGATGTCGAGGATTCAATCAACCCCGTATGCAATTCCCTTTGTCAATCGATATGTTACTTGCCCGAAATTCGATCGTCGGTATCCCAATACCTCGTTCAATCTCGTTACCGGCAAGTCACTTTACTCGTACCGTAATGCATGATCCCGTGACCAGACACTTGGTCACTTTCAGCTCATTATGATGATGCATTACCGAGTGGGCCCAGTGATACCTCTCCGTCATACGGAGTGACAAATCCCAGTCTCGGTTTGTGTCAACCCAACAGACACTTTCGGAGATACCTGTAGTGCACCTTTATAGTCACCCAGTTACGTTGTGACGTTTGATACACCCAAAGCACTCCTACGGTATCCGGGAGTTACACGATCTCATGGTCAAAGGAAAATATACTTGACATTAGAAAAGCTCTAGCAAACGAACTACACGATCTCACGCTATGCTTAGGATTGGGTCTTGTCCATCACATCATTATCCTAATGATGTGATCCCGTTATCAATGACATCCAATGTCCATAGCCAGGAAACCATGACTATCTATTGATCAATGAGCTAGTCAACTAGAGGCTTACTAGGGACATGTTGGTGTCTGTTATTCACACATGTATTACGATTTCCGGATAATACAGTTATAGCATGAATAAAGACAATTATCATGAACAAAGAAATATAATAATAATGCTTTTATTATTTCCTCTAGGGCATATTTCCAACAGTCTCCCACTTGCACTAGAGTCAATAATCTAGTTACATTGTGATGAATCTAACACCCATGGAATTCTGGTGTTGATCATGTTTTGCTCTAGGGAGAGGTTTAGTCAATGGATCTGCTACATTCAGGTCCGTATGTACTTTACAAATCTCTATGTCTCCATCTTGAACATTTTCACGAATGGAGTTGAAGCGACGCTTGATGTGCCTTGTCTTCTTGTGAAACCTGGGCTCCTTGGCAAGAGCAATAGCTCCAGTGTTGTCACAGAAGAGCTTGATCGGCCCCAACGCATTGGGTATGACTCCTAGGTCGGTGATGAACTCCTTCACCCATATTGCTTCATGTGCTGCCTCCGGGGCTGCCATGTACTCCGCTTCACATGTAGATCCCGCCACGACGCTCTGCTTGCAACTGCACCAGCTTACCGCCCCACCATTCAAAATATACACATATCCGGTTTGTGACTTAGAGTCATCCAGATCTGTGTCGAAGCTAGCGTCGACGTAACCCTTTACGACGAGCTCTTTGTCACCTCCATAAACGAGAAACATTTCCTTAGTCCTTTTCGGGTACTTCAGGATATTCTTGACCGCTGTCCAGTGTTCCTTTCCGGGATTACTTTGGTACCTTCCTACCAAACTTACGGCAAGGTTTACATCAGGTCTGGTACACAGCATGGCATACATAATAGAACCTATGGCTGAGGCATAGGGGATGACACTCATCTCTTCTATATCTTCTGTCGTGGTCGGACATTGAGCTGAGCTCAATTTCACACCTTGTAAAACAGGCAAGAACCCTTTCTTGGACTGATCTATTTTGAACTTCTTCAAAATCTTATCAAGATATGTGCTTTGTGAAAGACCTATGAGGCGTCTTGATCTATCCCTATATATCTTGATGCCTAATATATAAGCAGCTTCTCCAAGGTCCTTCATTGAAAAACTCTTATTCAAGTAGGCCTTAATGCTGTCCAAAAGTTCTATATCATTTCCCATCAAAAGTATGTCATCTACATATAGTATGAGAAATGCTATAGAGCTCCCACTCACTTTCTCGTAAACACAGGCTTCTCCATAAGTCTGTGTGAACCCAAACGCTTTGATCATCTCATCAAAACAAATGTTCCAACTCCGAGATGCTTGCACCATCCCATAAATCGAGCGTTGGAGCTTGCACACCTTGTCAGCATTCTTAGGATCGACAAAACCTTCCGGCTGCATCATATACAATTCTTCCTTAAGGAAACCATTAAGGAATGCCGTTTTGACGTCCATTTGCCAAATTTCATAATCATAAAATGCGGCAATGGCTAACATGATTCGGACGGACTTCAGCTTCGCTACCGGTGAGAAAGTCTCATCGTAGTCAACCCCTTGAACTTGTCGATAACCCTTAGAGACAAGCCGAGCTTTATAGATGGTCACATTACCATCCGCGTCTATCTTCCTCTTAAAGATCCATTTATTTTCTATGGCTCGCCGTTCAACGGGCAAGTCAGTCAAAGTCCATACTTCATTTTCATACATGGATCCTATCTCGGATTTCATGGCTTCTAGCCATCTGTCGAAATCCGGGCCCGCCATTGCTTCTTCATAGTTCGAAGGTTCACTGTTGTCTAACAACATGATTTCCAAGACAGGGTTGCCGTACAACTCTGGTGTGGAACGTGTCCTTGTGGACCTTCGAATTTCAGTAGGAGCTTGATCAGAAGTATCTTGATCATTATCATTTACTTCCTCTCTAGTCGGTGCAGGCACCTCAGGAACATTTTCTTGAGTTGCGCCATTTTCCAGTTCAAGAGGTAATACTTCATCAAGCTCTACTTTCCTCCCACTTACTTCTTTCGAGAGAAACTCTTTCTCCAGAAAGGACCCATTCTTGGCAACAAAGATCTTGCCTTCGGATCTGAGCTAGAAGATATACCCAATAGTTTCTTTAGGGTATCCTATGAAGACGCATTTTTCCGATTTGGGTTCGAGCTTTTCAGGTTGAAGTTTCCTGACATAAGCATCGCATCCCCAAACTTTTAGAAATGACAGCTTAGGTTTCTTCCCAAACCATAATTCATACGGTGTCGTCTCAACGGATTTCGACGGTGCCCTATTTAAAGTGAATGCGGCAGTCTCTAAAGCATAGCCCCAAAAAGATAGTGGTAAATCGGTAAGAGACATCATAGATCGCACCATATCTAATAAAGTGCGATTATGACGTTCGGACACACCATTACGCTGAGGTGTTCCAGGCGGCGTGAGTTGTGAAACTATTCCACATTTTCTTAAGTGTGTACCAAACTCGTGACTCAAGTATTCTCCTCCACGATCTGATCGTAGAAACTTGATTTTCCTGTCACGTTGATTCTCAACTTCACTCTGAAATTCCTTGAACTTTTCAAAGGTCTCAGACTTGTGTTTCATTAAGTAGACATGCCCATATCTACTCAAGTCATCGGTGAGGGTGAGAACATAACGATAGCCACCGCGAGCCTCAACACTCATTGGACCGCACACATCAGTATGTATGATTTCCAATAAGTTGGTTGCTCGCTCCATTGTTCCTGAGAACGGAGTCTTGGTCATTTTACCAATGAGGCATCGTTCGCACATGTCAAATGATTCGTAATCAAGAGACTCTAAAAGTCCATTAGCATGGAGCTTCTTCATGCGTTTGACACCTATGTGACCAAGGCAGCAGTGCCACAAGTATGTGGGACTATCACTATCAATCTTACATCTTTTGGTACTTATACTATGAATATGTGTAGCATTACGCTCGAGATTCATAAAGAATAAACCATTCACCATCGGAGCATGACCATAAAACATATCTCTCATATAAATAGAACAACCATTATTCTCGGATTTAAATGAGTAGCCATCTCGAATTAAACGAGATCCTGATACAATGTTCATGCTCAAACTTGGCACTAAATAACAATTATTGAGGTTCAAAACTAATCCCGTAGGTAAATGCAGAGGTAGCGTGCCGACGGCGATCACATCGACCTTGGAACCATTCTCGATGCGCATCGTCACCTCGTCCTTCGCCAGTCTCCGTTTATTCCGCAGCTCCTGCTGTGTGTTACAAATATGAGCAACGGCACCGGTATCAAATACCCAGGAGTCACTACGATTACTGGTAAGGTACACATCAATTTCATGTATATCAAATATACCTTTGGTTTTGCCGGCCTTCTTGTCCGCTAAGTATTTGGGGCAGTTCCGCTTCCAGTGACCACTTTCCTTGCAATACAAGCACTCAGTCTCGGGCTTGGGTCCATTCTTTGGCTTTTTCCCGGCAGCTTGCTTGCTGGGCGCGGCAACTACCTTGCCGTCCTTCTTGAAGTTCTTTTTACCCTTGCCCTTCTTGAACTTAGTGGTTTTATTGACCATCAACACTTGATGTTCCTTCTTGACTTCTACCTCTGCTGATTTCAGCATAGCAAATACTTCAGGAATGGTCTTTTCCATCCCCTGCATATTGAAGTTCATCACAAAGCTCTTGTAGCTCGGTGGAAGCGACTGGAGGATTCTGTCAATGACCGCATCATCCGGGAGATTAACTCCCAGCTGAGTCAAGCGGTTATGTAACCCAGACATAGTGAGTATGTGCTCACTGACAGAACTATTTTCCTCCATCTTACAGCTGAAGAATTTGTCGGAGACTTCATATCTCTCGACCCGGGCATGAGCTTGTAAAACCATTTTCAGCTCTTCGAACATCTCATATGCTCCATGTCTCTCAAAACGCTTTTGGAGCCCCGGCTCTAAGCTGTAAAGCATGCCGCACTGAACGAGGGAGTAGTCATCGGAACGTGCCTGCCAAGCGTTCATAACGTCTTGTTCTGCAGGGAGAACAGGTGCATCACCTAGCGGTGCTTGTAGGACATAATCTTTCTTGGCAGCTATGAGGATGATCCTCAGGTTCCGGACCCAGTCCGTATAGTTGCTGCCATCGTCTTTCAGCTTGGTTTTCTCTAGGAACGCATTGAAGTTGAGGACTACGTTGGCCATTTGATCTACAAGACATATTGTAAAATATTTAGACTAAGTTCATGATAATTAAGTTCATCTAATCAAATTATAATGAACTCCCACTCAGATTTGACATCCCTTTGGTCATCTAAGTGTTACACGATCCGAGTCGACTAGGCCGTGTCCGATCATCACGTGAGACGGACTAGTCATCATCGGTGAACATTCTCATGTTGATCATATCTTCCATACGACTCGTGTTCGACCTTTCGGTCTCCGTGTTCCGAGGCCATGTCTGTACATGCTAGGCTCGTCAAGTTAACCCTAAGTGTTTTCGTTGTGTAAAACTGTCTTACACCCGTTGTATGTGAACGTAAGAATCCATCACACCCGATCATCACGTGGTGCTTAGAAGCGACGAACTGTAGCAACGGTGCACAGTTAGGGGAGAACACTTCTTGAAATTTTTGTAAGGGATCATCTTATTTACTACCGTCATCCTAAGTAAACAAGATGCATAAAACATAATAAACATCACATGCAATTATATAAAGTAGTGACATGATATGGCCAATATCATATAGCTCCTTTGATCTTCATCTTCGGGGCTCCATGATCATCTTGTCACCGGCATGACACCATGATCTCCATCATCATGATCTCCATCATCGTGTCTTCATGAAGTTGTCACGCCAACGACTACTTCTACTTCTATGACTAACGTGTTTAGTAATAAAGTAAAGTAGTTTACATGGCGTTCTTCAATGACACGCAGGTCATACAAAATATAAAGACAACTCCTATGGCTCCTGCCGGTTGTCATACTCATCGACATGCAAGTCGTGATTCCTATTACAATTGCATGAACATCTCATACATGACATATAGATCATTCATCATTCATCACAACTTTGGCCATATCATATCGCAAAGCACTTGCTGCAAAAACAAGTTAGACGTCCTCTAATTGTTGTTGCATGTTTTACGTGGCTGAAGTAGGGTTCTAGCAAGAACGTTTTCTTACCTATGTGAAAGCCACAACGTGATTTGTCAACTTCTATTTACCCTTCATAAGGACCCTTTTCATCGAATCCGCTCCAACTAAAGTAGGAGAGTCAGACAGCCGCCAGCCACCTTATGCAACTAGTGCATGTTAGTCGGTGGAACCGGTCTCACGTAAGCGTACGTGTAAGGTTGGTCCGGGCCGCTTCATCCCACAATACCGCTGAAGCAAGATAAGACTAGTAGCGGCAAGAAAGTTGAAAAATCTACACCCACAACAAATTGTGTTCTACTCGTGCAAAAAGAACTACGCATAGACCTAGCTCATGATGCCACTGTTGGGGAACGTTGCAGAAAACAAAAAATTTCCTACGGTTTCACCAAGATCCATCTATGAGTTCATCTAGCAACGAGTCATTAGATGCATCTACGTACCTTGTAGATCGCGAGCGGAAGCATTCAAAGAACGGGGATGATGTAGTCGAACACGACGTGATCCAAATCACCGGATATCCTAGCACCGAATGGACAGCACCTCCACGTTCAACACACGTACGGAACAGCCACGTCTCCTCCTTCTTGATCCAGCAAGGGGAGAGGAGAGGTTGAGGGAGATGGCACCAGCAGCAGCATGACGGCGTGGTGTTGATGGAGCTGCAGTACTCCGGGCAGGGCTTCGCCAAGCGCTATGGAGGAGGTGGAGGTGTTGGAGAGGGAGAAGGAGGCAACCAAAGGCCAAGGTCTGAAGTCCCTCCTTTCCCCCACTATATATAGGAGGGCCAAGGGGGGTTGGCCGGCCCTAGGAGATCCAATCTCCTAGGGGGGGAGGCCAAGGGGGGGTTTCCCTCCCCCCCAAGGCACCTAGGAGGTGCCTTCCACTAGTAGGACTCCTCCCCCATGGAAACCCTAGGCGCATGGGCCTAGTGGGGCTGGTGCCCTTGGCCCATGTAGGCCAAGGCGCACCCCCTACAGCCCATGTGGCCCCACCCGGTGGGCCCCGGGGACCCCTCCGGTGGTCCCGGTACAATACCGATAACCCCGAAACTTGTCCCGATGGCCGAAACAGGACTTTCCATATATAAATCTTTACCTCCGGACCATTCCGGAACTCCTCGTGACGTCCGGGAAATCATTCGGGACTCCGAAAACAACATTCGGGTTACTGCATATACATATCCCTACAACCCTAGCGTCACCGAACCTTAAGTGTGTAGACCCTACGGGTTCGGGAGACATGTAGACATGACCGAGATCGCTCTCCGGTCAATAACCAACAGCGGGATCTGGATACCCATGTTGGCTCCCACATGCTCCACGATGATCTCATCGGATGAACCACGATGTCGAGGATTCAATCAACCCCGTATGCAATTCCCTTTGTCAATCGATATGTTACTTGCCCGAGATTCGATCGTCGGTATCCCAATACCTCGTTCAATCTCGTTACCGGCAAGTCACTTTACTCGTACCGTAATGCATGATCCCATGACCAGACACTTGGTCACTTTGATCTCATTATGATGATGCATTACCGAGTGGGCCCAGTGATACCTCTCTGTCATACGGAGTGACAAATCCCAGTCTCGATTTGTGTCAACCCAACAGACACTTTCGGAGATACCTGTAGTGCACCTTTATAGTCACCCAGTTACGTTGTGACGTTTGATACACCCAAAGCACTCCTACAGTATCCAGGAGTTACACGATCTCATGGTCAAAGGAAAAGATACTTGACATTAGAAAAGCTCTAGCAAACGAACTACACGATCTCACGCTATGCTTAGGATTGGGTCTTGTCCATCACATCATTATCCTAATGATGTGATCCCGTTATCAATGACATCCAATGTCCATAGCCAGGAAACCATGACTATCTATTGATCAACGAGCTAGTCAACTAGATGCTTCCTAGGGACATGTTGGTGTCTGTTATTCACACATGTATTACGATTTCCGGATAATACAGTTATAGCATGAATAAAGACAATTATCATGAACAAAGAAATATAATAATAATAATGCTTTTATTATTGCCTCTAGGGCATATTTCCAACAGGTCTCAGTCTCAGATGTGACAGGTGGGCCCTAGAACAACCGTTGCTCATCGAGAAGGTTCAAATAGGCGTCTGCAGCCGCGTAGACATTGCAATCATCAGAACCCTGTCCTTCATCGTTGCTAAACATGTTTCCTACAATTAAATCTAGTCAATTAATTCTAAACCTAATAAAATGAATAATGACATAAAAAGGCCAATATTTTGCAGGAATGTTGATTCATTCATGTTGCGGCAAATCCCGGGCACTCGATATGTCCTAGTTTGTAGCACAAGTCATGCCAAAATTCATGAAAAAATTCAGCATTACCTCTTCTACAAAATGGACAAATAGAGCGCCTGAAATTTGCCGGAAAATAAATGAATCAACATTCCGGCAAAACATAGGTCACTCAGAATCATTCTGTGCAAACAACAAAAGCCCACTTGGGCACAATCGAACTACTTCAATATTGCATATAACATGAGCAAACACTATTGAGGAATTTGCATATAATATGATCGCTTCAATGAAAAGATATAATCAACAATAATGGAATATGCAAATGAACATCAATGACATATATCATATAACATCAATCTTGTTTTTTGTTTACATAGCAACAATTACTTTAACCAAGTTTTTGAAAAGAAAAACAATTCTGTTTTTTGTTTATAGCTAAATGCCATAGCTACTATTTTTTATTTATAGCTAAATACTTTTTGTCTAAAGCTAAAAGTCTAGGAAGGGATCATCTTTAAAATAAAACTTGCCTAAATTCTTTTCCTTCAAAAATAGTGGTCTTTCAAAAACCAAATATCTTTGCAAAATGCTCTCACTAAACACTTCTCTGCCTAAGATAGAACCCAAATTCTATTCTAGCTATTCCTCTCTCACACACACACATTACTTTCTTTTCATCCAAATTGTTTTAGAGCAAATATTCCAACAATACTTGACCTTATTAGAAATTGTAAAGGAACTCCATTTTCTCTAACCCTTCTGACCTCAACAAAATTTCCACAGCAAGACCTTAGTACCTACACCCAATTTCTTCAAAAATATTCAGGTTCATGGTCCAAATAATTCAAATTTCATTTGAATGAAATTTGGACCAAATTCAGGTCCATAGTCCAAATAATTTTTCATAGCTACATGCTACTATTTTTTTGTTTATAGCCTCTATTAATTTAAAGCTAAATGCTACTATTATTTATATAGCCTCTATTAATTTAAAGCTAAACGGAATTACTATTTAGGAATTTTCATAAAAAATTGCCCTAGCTAATTTCCTAAAAAAATTGCTAATCATTTTTTCGAAATGCTAAAAATATGCCTACTGCCCTAAACAAATCCAGGGTTCATATGAACACCGAGGGTTCATATGAACATCATAACAGTAGCACCATATGAAATTTACCCTAGCTAGCAGAGAGAGAAAGAGAGAGAGAGAGAGAGAGAGAGAGAGAGAGAGAGAGAGAGGAGGGCATGGATAGTTGAGGGAGAGGCTTACGTCCGACAGCGAGGGCGGGCTCGGGCAGCGACGGTCCAAGGAGGGCTCGGGCGGCGGCGGCAAGGTCGAGGGCGGCGGCGATGAGGTCGAGGGCAGCCTCGGGCGGTGGCGGTGAGGTCGAGGGCGGGCTCGGGCGACGGCCGGTGTCGAGGGTGGGCTCGGGCGCGGGGCGATCGAAGGTGGCGACAGATCGAGTGGGGATGTTGAGGAATGTGGTAATTTCAAAAAAAATCCTACAATCACGCAAGATCTATCTATGTGATGCATAGCAATGAGAGGGGAGAGTGTGTCCACGTACCCTCATAGACCGAAAGCGGAAGCGTTACGACAACGCAGTTGATGTAGTCATACGTCTTCATGATCCGACCGACCTTAGCACCGAACGTACGGCACCTCCGCGATCAGCACAGGTTCAGCTCGGGGATGTCCTCGTAATCTTGATCCAGTTGAGGCCAAAGGAGAGTTTCGTCAGCATGACGGCGTGGTGATGGTGATGGTGAAGTTACCGGCGCAGGGCTTTGCCTAAGCACTATGACGATATGACCGAGGTGTGTAACTGTGGAGGTGGGCACCGCACACGGCAAAACAATGTGAACTTGTGTGTCTATGGGGTGCCCCTTGGCCACGTATATATAGATGGAGGGAGGAGGAGGCTGGCCCTCATAGGGCGCGCCTAAAGTGTGGAGTCCAACTAGGACTCCCTAGTCCTAGTAGGATTCCACCTCCCACATGGAATAGGAAAAGGGGAAGGGAGAAGGAGAAGGAAGGAAGGGGCCGCCCCCTTTCCCTGGTCCAATTCGGACCAGTACATTGGGAAGGGGCACGGCCACCCTTGTAGCCTTTCTCTCCTTTCTCGTATGGCCCATTAAGGTCCAATGCGAATTCCCGTAACTCTACGGTACTCTAAAAATACTCGAATCAATCGGAACCTTTCCGATGTCCAAATATAGCCTTCCAATATATCGAACTTTACGTCTCGACCATTTTGATACTCCTCGTCACGTCCGTGATCTAATCCAAGACTCCGAACAAACTTCGGTCATCAAATCACATAACTCATAATACAAGTCGTCATCGAACGTTAAGCGTGCGGACCCTACGGGTTCGAGAACTATGTAGACATGACCGAGACATGTCTCCGGTCAATAACCAATAGCGGAACCTGGATGCTCATATTGGTTCCTACATATTCTTCGAAGATCTTTATCGGTCAAACCGCATAACAACATACGTTGTTCCCTTTATCATCGGTATGTTACTTGCCTGAGATTCGATCGTCGGTATCTCAATACCTAGTTCAATCTTGTTACCGGCAAGTCTCTTTACTCGTTCCGTAATACTTCATCCTGCAACTAACTCATTAGTTACAATGCTTGCAAGGCTTATAGTGATGAGTATTATCGAGAGGGCCCAGAGATACCTCTCCGAAACACGGAGTGACAAATCCGAATCTCAATCTATGCCAACCCAACAAACACCTTCGGAGACACATGTAGAGCACCTTTATAATCACCCTTTTACGTTGTGACGTTTGGTAGCACACAAAGTGTTCCTCCGGTATTCGGGAGTTGCATAATCTCATAGTCTGAGGAACATGTATAAGTCTTGAAGAGAGCAATAGCAATGAAACTGAAACGATCATAATGCTAAGCTAACAAATGGGTCGTGTCCATCACATCATTCTTCTAATGATGTGATCTCGTTCATCAAATGACAACACATGTCTATGGTTAGGAAACATAACCATCTTTGATAAATGAGCTAGTCAAATAGAGGCATACTAGGGACAATATGTTTTGTCTATGTATTCAGACATGTACTAAGTTTCTGGTTAATACAATTCTAGCATGAATAATAAACATTTATCATGAAATAAGGAAATAAATAATAACTTTATTATTGCCTCTAGGGAATATTTCCTCCAGTCTCCCACTTGCACTAGAGTCAATAATCTAGTTCACATCGCCATGTGATTTAACACCAATAGTTCACATCTGTATGTGATTAACACCCATAGTTCAGATCGTCATGTGACCAACACCCAAAGGGTTTACTAGAGTCAATAATCTAGTTCATATCGCTATGTGATTAACACCCAAAGAGTACTAAGGTGTGATCATGTTTTGCTCGTGAGAGAAGTTTAGTCAACGGGTCTGTCAAATTCAGAGCCGTATGTATATTGCAAATATTCTATGTATACAATGCTTTGCATGGAGCTACTTTAGCTAATTGCTCCCATTTTCAATATGTATCTAGATTGAGACTTAGTGTCATCTGGATCGGTGTAAAAGCTTGCAATGATGTAACTCTTTACGACGAACTCTTTATCACCTCCATATCCGAGAAATATTTCCTTAGTCCTCACTAAGGATAATCTTGACCACTGTCTAGTGATCTACTCCTAGATCCAAATTGTACTCCTTTTCCAAACTCAGGGCAGGGTACACAATAGGTCTGGTACACAGCACAGCATACTTTATAGAACCTATGACTATGGCATAGGGAATGACTTCGATTCTCTTTCTATTATCTGTCGTGGTCGGGCTTTGAGTCTTACTCAACTTTACGCTTTGTAATACAGGCAAGAACCCTTTCTTTAACTGACCCATCTTGAACTTTTTCAAAACTTGACCAAGGTATGTGCTTTGTGAAAGTCCAATTAAGCATCTTGATCTATCTCTATAGATCTTGATGCACAATATGTAAGTAGCTTCACCGAGGTATTTCATTGAAAAACTCTTATTCAAGTATCCCTTTATGCTATCCAGAAATTATATATCATTTCCAATCAACAATATGTCATCCACATATAATATTAAAAATGCTATAGAGCTCCCACTCACTTTCTTGTAAATACAGGCTTCTCAAAAAGAATGTATTAAACCATATGCTTTGATCATAGTATCAAAACGTTTATTTCAACTCTGAGAGGCTTGCACCAGTCCATAAATGGATCGCTGGAGCTTGCACACTTTGTTAGCACCCTTGGGATCGACAAAACCTTTTGGTTGCATCATATATAACTCTTCTTCCAGAAATCCATTCAGGAATGCAGTTTTGACATCCATCTGCCAAACTTCATAATCATAAAATGCAGCAATCGCTAACATGATTCGGAGAGAGTTAAGCATCACTATGGTGAGAAAGTCTCATCTAATCAACTCCTTGAACTTTGTCGAAAAACCTTTTTCTGACAAGTCGAGCTTTGTAGATAGTAACACTACTATCAACGTCTGTCTTCCTCTTGAAGATCCATTTATTTTCTATGGCTTGCCGATCATCGGGCAAGTCCACCAAAGTCCTCACTTTGTTCTCATACATGGATCCTATCTCAGATTTCATGGCCTCAAGCCATTTCATGGAATCTGGGCTCATCATCGCTTCCTCATAATTCGTTGGTTCATCATGGTCTATTAACATGACTTCTAGAATAGGATCGCCGTACCACTCTGGTGCGGACCGTACTCTAGAAGACCTATGAGGTTTTGTAGTCACTTGATCTGAAGTTTCATGATCCTCATCATTAGATTCGTCACTAATTGGTATAGGAATCACTGGAACCGATTTCTGTGATGAACTACTTTCCAATTTGGAGAAGGTACAATTACCTTATCAAGCTCTACTTTCCTCCCACTCACTTCTTTCGAGAGAAACTCCTTCTCTAGAAAGGATCCATTTTTAGCAACAAAGATTTTGCCTTTGGATCTGTGATAGAAGGTGTACCCAACAGTTTCCTTTGGGTATCCTATGAAGACACACTTCTTCAATTTGGGTTCGAGCTTATCAGGTTGAGGCTTTTTCACATAAGCATCCCAGCCCCAAGCTTTAAGAAACGACAACTTTGGTTTCTTGCCAAACCACAGTTCATAAGGCATCGTCTCAACGGATTTTGATGGTGCCCTGTTTAACGTGAATGCAGTTGTCTCTAATGCATAACCCCAAAATGATAGTGGTAAATCGATAAGAGACATCATAGATTGCAGCATATCCAATAAAGTGCAGTTACGACGTTTGGACACACCATTAAGCTGTGGTGTTCTATGTGGCGTGAGCTATGAAACTATTCCACATTGTTCTAAATGAAGTCCAAACTCATAACTCAAATAATCTCCTCCACGATCAGATCGTAGAAATTTTATTTTCTTGTTATGATGATTCTCCACTTCACTCTGAAATTCTTTGAACTTTTCAAATGTTTCATTAAGTAGATATACTCATATCTGCTCAAATCATCTCTGAAGGTCAGAAAATAACGATACCCGCCACGAGCATCAACACTCATTGGACCGCATACATCGGTATGTATTATTTCCAACAAGTCAGTAGCTCGTTCCATTGTTCCGGAGAACGGAGTTTTAGTCATCTTGCTCAAAAGGCACGGTTCGCAAGCATCAAATGATTCATAATCAAGTGATTCCAAAAGTCCATCTTTATGGAGTTTCTTCATGCGCTTTACACTAATATGACCCAAACGGCAGTGCCACAAATATGTTGCAGTATCATTTCAACTTTGCATCTTTTGGCATCAATATTATGAATATGCGTATCACTATGATCAAGATTCAATAAACCATCAACATTGGGTGTATGACCATACAAGGTTTTATTCATGTAAACAGAATAACAATTTATTCTCTGTCTTAGATGAATAATCGTATCGCAGTAAACATGATCTAATCATATTTATGCTCAACGCAAACACCAAATAACATTTATTTAGGTTAAACACTAATCTCGAAAGTATAGGGAGTGTGCAATGATGATCATATTAGTCTTGGAACCACTTCCAACACACATCATCGCTTCACCCTCAACTAGTCTTTGTTTATTATGTAACTCCTGTTTTGAGTTACTAATCTTAGCTACTATAAACACTAGTAATGTACACATCAATAACCTGTATATCAAATATACCCTTGTTTACTTTTGCCATCCTTTTAATCCACTAAATATTCAGGACATTTACGCTTCCAGTGACCATTTCCTTTGCAGTAGAATCACACAGGTCCAGGCTTTGGTCCAGCTTTGGGTTCTTCGCTGGAGTTACAACTTGCTTTCCATTCTACTTGAAGTTCTCTTTATTTCCCTTTGCCCTTTTCTTGAAACTAGTGGTCTTGTCAATCATCAACACTTGATGTTCTTTCTTGATTTCTACCTTCGTCGATTTCAGCATCACGAAGAGCTCGGGAATCATTTTCGTCATCTCTTGCATACTATAGTTCATCACGAAGTTCCAGTAACTTGGTGATGGTGAGTCAAGAACTCTGTCAATCACTATCTTATCTGGAAGATTAACTCCCACTTGATTCAAGCAATTGTACTACCCAGACAATCTGAGCATATGCTCACTGCTTGAGCTATTCTCCTCCATCTTTTAGCTATAGAACTTGTTGGAGACTTCATATCTCTCAACTCGGGTATTTGCTTGAAATATTAACTTCAACTCCTGGAACATCTCATATGGTCCATGACGTTCAAAACATCTTTGAAGTACCAATTCTAAGCCATAAAGCATGGTGCACTAAACTATCAAGTAGTCATCATATTGAGCTTAGCCAAACGTTCATAACGTCTGCATCTGCTCCTGCAATAGGTCTGTCACCTAGCGGTGCATCAAGGACATAATTCTTCTATGCAGCAATGAGGATAAACCTCAGATCACGAATCCAGTTCGCATCATTGCTACTATCATCTTTCAACTTAGTTTTCTCTAGGAACACATATAAAAACATAGGGAAGCAACAACGCGAGCTATTGATCTACAACATAATTTGCAAAATACTATCAGGACTAAGTTCATGATAAATTAAAGTTCAATTAATCATATTACTTAATAACTCCCACTTAGATAGACATCCCTCTAGTCATCTAAATGATCACATGATCCAAATCAACTAAACCATGTCTGATCATCACATGAGATGGAGTAGTTTTCAATGGTGAACATCACTATGTTGATCGTATCTACTATATGATTCACAGTCGACATTTTGGTCTCAAGTGTTCCGAGGCTATATCTGCATATGCTAGGCTCGTCAAGTTTAACAAGAGTATTCTGCATGTGCAAAACTGGCTTGCACCCATTGTATGTGAACGTAGAGCTTAACACACCCGATCATCACGTGGTGTCTCGGCACGACGAACTGTAGCAACGGTGCATACTCAGGGAGAACACTTGTACCTTGAAATTTAGTAAAGGGATCATCTTATAATGCTACCGACGTTCTAAGCAAAATAAGATGCATAAAGGATAAACATCACATGCAATCAAAATATGTGACATGATATGGCCATCATCATCTTGTGCTCATGATCTCCATCACCGAAGCATCGTCATGATATCCAACGTCACCAGCGCGACACCTTGATCTCCATCGTAGCATCGTTGTCGTATCGCCACCTATTGTTACTACGACTATCGCTACCGCTTAGTGATAAAGTAAAACAATTACATGGCGATTGCATTCATACAATAAAGCGACAACCATATGGCTCCTGCCAGTTTCCGATAACTTTGTAACAAAACATGATCATCTCATACAACAATTTATATCACATCATGCTTGACCATATCACATCACAGCAAGCCCTGCAAAAACAAGTTAGACGTCCTCTACTTTGTTATTGCAAGTTTTATGTGGCTGCTACGGGCTTCTAGCAAGAACCCTTATTACCTACGCATCAAAACCACAACGATTTTTCATCAAGTATGTTGTTTTAACCTACAACAAGGACAAGGCGTAGCCACACTAGATTCAACTAAAGTTAGAGAAATAGACACTCACCAGCCACCTATGTGCAAAACATGTCGGTAGAACCAGTCTCGCGTAAGCATACGCGTAATATCGGTCTGAGCCGCTTCATCCAACAATACCGCCGAATCAAAGTATGACATGCTGATAAGCAGTATGACTATTATCACGCACAACTCTTTGTGTTCTACTCGTGCATATAACATCTACGCATAGACCTGGCTCAGATACCACTGTTGAGGAACGCGGTAATTTCAAAAAAAATCCTACGATCACGCAAAATCTATCTATGTGATGCATAGCAACAAGAGGGGAGAGTGTGTCCACATACCCTCGTAGACCGAAAGCGCAAGCGTTATGATAACATGGTTGATGTAGTCGTACGTCTTCATGATCTGGCCGATCTTAGCACCGAACGTACGGCACCTCCGCGATCAGCACACATTCAGCTCGGGGACGTCCCTCGTACTCTTGATCTAGTTGAGGCCGAAGGAGAGTTTCGTCAGCACGACGGCATGGTGACGGTGATGATGAAGTTACCGGCGCAGGGCTTCGCCTAAGCACTACGATGATATAACCGAGGTGTGTAACTATGGAGGGGGGCACCACACACGGCTAAACAATGTCAACTTGTGTTTCTATGGGGTGCACCTTGGTCACGTATATAAAGGATGGAGGGAGGAGGAGGTCGGCCGTCATAGGGCGCGCCCAAAGTGTGGATTCCTACTAGGACTCCCTAGTCCTAGTTGGATTCCACCTCCCACATGGAATAGGAAAAGGGGAAGGGATATGGAGAAGGAAGGAAGGGGGCGCCCCCTTTCCCTACTCCAATTCAGACCAGTCCATGGGGAAGGGGCGCGGCCACCCTTGAAGCCTTTCTCTCCTTTCCCGTATGGCCCATTAAGGCCAAATACGAATTCCTGTAACTCTCCGGTACTCCAAAAAATACCCGAATCACACAGAACCTTCCGATGTACGAGTATAGCCTTACAATATATCGATCTTTACGTCTCAATCATTTTGAGACTCCTCGTCACATCCGTGATCTCATCCGGGACTATGAACAAATTTCGGTCATCAAATCACATAACTCATAATACAAATCATCATCGAACGTTAAGCGTGCGGACCCTACGAGTTTGAGAACTATGTAGACATGACCGAGACACGTCTCCGGTCAATAACCAATAGCGGAACCTGGATGCTCATATTGGTTCCTACATATTCTTTGAAGATCTTTATCTGTCAAACCGCATAACAACATACGTTGTTCCCTTTGTAATCGGTATGTTACTTGCCTGAGATTCGATCATCGGTATCTCAATACCTAGTTCAATCTCGTTACTGGCGAGTCTCTTTACTCGTTTTGTAATACTTCATCCCGCAACTAACTCATTAGTTACAATGCTTGCAAGGCTTATAGTGATGAGTATTACCGAGTGGGCCCTGAGATACCTCTCCAAAAAACGGAGTGACAAATCCTAATCTCGATCTATGCCAACCTGATATGTCTCCAGCGTATCTATAATTTTTTATTGTTCCATGCTATTATATTACCTGCTTTGGATGTTTATGGGCTTTACTTTACACATTTATATCATTTTTGGGACTAACCTACTAACCGGAGGCCCAGCCCGTATTGCTGTTTTTTTGCCTATTTTAGTGTTTCGAAGAAAAGGAATATCAAACGGAGTCCAAACAGGATGAAACCTTCGGGAGCGTGATTTTTGGAACGAACATGATGCAGAGGACATGGAGTGCAAGTCAAGAAGCAGTCAAGGCAGCCACGAGGGTGGAGGGCGCCCCCCCTATTGGGCGTGCCCCCCTATCTCGTGTGCCCCTCGGGCGTCCACCGACCTACTTCTTCCTCCTATATATACCCACGTACCCCGAGAACATCAGAACAAGCCGCAAAAACCTAATTCCACTGCCGCAACTTTCTGTATCCGCGAGATCTCATCTTGGAGCCTTCGCCAGCGCTCCGTCGGAGGGGGAATCAACCATGAAGGACTTCTACATCAGCACCATCGCCCCTCCGATGAGTTGTGAGTAGTTTACCATAGACCTTTGGGACCATAATTATTAGCCAGATGGCTTCTTCTCTCTTTTTGGATCTCAATACCATGTTCTCCTCGATCTTCTTGAACCTCTATTCAATGTAACTCTTTTTGCGGTGTGTTTGTCAAAATTCGATGAACTGTGGGTTTATGATCAAGTTTATCTATGAGAAATATTTGAATCTCTTCTGAATTCTTTTATGTGTGATTAAGTTATCTTTGCAAGTCTCTTCAAATTATCAGTTTGGTTTGGCCTACTATATTGATCTTTCTTGCAATGGGAGAAGTGCTTAGCTTTGGGTTCAATCTTGCGGTGTCCTTTCCCAGTGACAGCAGGGGCAGCAAGGCACGTATTGTATTGTTGCCATCGAGGATAAAAAGATGGGGTTTATATCATATTGCATGAGTTTATCCCTCTACATCATGTCAGATTTCTTAATGTGTTACTCTGTTCTTTATGAACTTAATACTCTAGATGCATGCTGGATAGCGGTCGATGTGTGGAGTAATAGTAGTATATGCAGGCAGGAGCCGGTGTACTTGTCACGGACGTGATGCCTATATACATGATCATGCCTAGATAATCTCATAATTATTCGCTTTTCTATCAATTGCTTGACAGTAATTTGTTCACCCACTGTAATACTTATGCTATCTTGAGAGAAGCCACTAGTGAAACCTATAAGCTTTCAATCTACTTTTATTTGCATCTTTACTTTTCCTATCTATATCATAAAATACCAAAAATATATTTATCTTATCATATTATCTCTATCAGATCTCACTTTCGCAAGTGGCCGTGAAGGGACTGACAACCCCTTTATTGTGTTGGTTGCGAGTTCTTTGTTTGTTTGTGTAGGTGCATGGGACTTTTGAGGAGCCTCCTACTGGATTGATACCTTGGTTCTCAAAAACTGAGGGAAATACTTACGCTACTATTGCTGCATCACCCTTCCCTTCAAGGAAAACCAACCCAAGCTCAAGACGTAAAACAACCCAACAAACACCTTCGGAGACACCTGTAGAGTACCTTTATAATCACCCTTTTACGTTGTGATATTTGGTAGCACATAAAGTGTTCCTCCGGTATTTGAGAGTTGCATAATCTCATAGTCGAAGGAACATGTATAAGTCATGAAGAGAGCAGTAGCAATGAAACTGAAACGGATGGCTGATGTCCATCACATCATTCTCCTAATGATGTGATCTCGTTCATCCAATGACAACACATGTCTTCTGGCGCCGTTGCCGGGGAGGTCTTCGCTCAAGTCAAGACATACCAAGTACCCATCACAAACTCATCTCCCTCGCATTACATTATTTGTCATTTGCCTCTCATTTTCCTCTCCCCCACTTCACCCTTGCCGTTTTATTCGCCCTCTCTTTCCCAATCTCCTCTCTCTCTCTTTCACTTGCCTTTATGTTTGCTTGTGTGTTGGATTACTTGTCACGATGGCGCAAGATAATACCAAATTGTGTGATTTCTCCAATACCAATAATAATGATTTCCTTAGTACTCGGATTACTCCTCTTAATGATGTTGAGTCTTGTGAAATCAATACTGCCTTGCTGAATCTTGTTATGAAAGATCAATTCGCCGGCCTTCCTAGTGAAGATGCCGCTACCCATCTAAACAACTTTGTTGATTTGTGTGAGATGCAAAAGAAGAAAGATACAGATAATGATATTGTTAAATTGAAGTTATTTCCGTTTTCACTTGGAGATCGTGTTAAAGTTTGGTTTTCGTCTTTGCCTAAGAATAATATTGATTCATGGAACAAGTGCAAAGATGCTTTTATCTCTAAGTATTTGCCTCCCGCTAAGATCATCACTCTTAGGAACGATATTATGAACTTTAAACAACTTGATCGCGAGAATGTTGCTCAATCTTGGGAAAGAATGAAATTGATGATTCGCAATTGCCCTACTCATGGTTTGAATTTATGGATGATCATACAAAATTTCTATGCCGGGTTGAATTTTGCTTCTAGAAATCTTTTAGATTCGGCCGCGGGAGGCACTTTTATGGAAATCACCTTAGGAGAAGCTATAAATCTCCTTGATAATATTATAGCTAATTATTCTCAATGGCACACCGAAAGATCTACTAGTAAGAAAGTGCATGCTATAGAAGAAATTAATGTTTTGAGTGGAAAGATGGATGAACTTATGAAATTGTTTGCTACTAAGAGTTTTTCTATTGATCCCAATGATATGCCTTTGTCTACTTTGATCGAGAATAATAATAAATCTATGGATGTGAATTTTGTTGGTAGGAATAGTTTTGGAAATAATGCTTATAGAGGAAACTTTAATCCTAGAGCGTTCCCTAGTAATTCCTCTAATAATTATGGAAATTCCTATAATAATTCTTATGGTAATTTTAATAAGATGCCCTCTGATTTTGAGAATAGTGTGAAAGAGTTTATGATCTCTCAAAAGAATTTTAATGCCTTGCTTGAAGAAAAATTGCTCGAAGTATATGATTTGGCTAGGTACGTTGATAGACTCTCGCTTGATGTTGATTCTTTGAAACTTAGATCTACTCCTTCTAAGCATGATATCAATGAGTCTCTCAAAGCTTTGATAATTTCCATTGATGAGTGCAAAGAAAGAACCGCTAGATTGCGTGCTAAGAAAGATTGCTTTATAAAGGCGTATTCTTCTAGTTTCCATGAAAATAATGATGAAGATCTTAAAGTTATTGATGTGTCCCTTATTAGATCTTTGTTTTGCAATATGAATCTTAATAATAATGGGATTGCAGACGAGTCAACTTTAGTTAGAAGGCGTCCCAATGATTCAGAGTTTTTAGATCTTGATGCTAAATTTGGTAAAAGTGGGATTTGAGAGGTCAAGACTTTAAATAGCATTGAACCCACTATCTTGGATTTCAAGGAATTTAATTATGATAATTGTTCTTTAGAAATTTGTATTTCCTTATTGCAATCCATTGTGAATTCTCCTCATGCTTATAGTCAAAATAAAGCTTTTACCAAACATATTGTTGATGCCTTGATGCAATCTTATGATGAAAAACTTAATTTGGAAGTTTCTATACCTAGAAAACTTTATGATGAGTGGGAACCTACTATAAAGATTAAAATTAAAGATCACGAGTGTTATACTTTATGTGAATTGGGTGCTAGTGTTTCCACGATTCCGAAAACTTTATGTGATATTCTAGGTTTCCATGATATTGATGATTGCCCTTTAAATTTGCACCTTGCGGATTCCACCATTAAAAAGCCAATGGGAAGGATCAATGATGTTCTCATTGTTGCAAATAGAAATTTGGTGCCCTAGATTTTATCGTTCTTGATATAGATTGCAATCTTTCATGTCCTATTATTCTTGGTAGACCTTTCCTTAGAACGATTGGTGCGGTTATTGATATGAAGGAAGGGAATATTAGATTTCAATTTCCATTAAGGAAAGGCATGTATCACTTTCCAAGAAAGAAATTCAAATTACCTTATGAATCTATCATGCGAGCTACTTATGAATTGAGTGCCAAAGATGGCACTACTTAGATCTATCCTCGCTTTTATGCCTAGCTAGGGGCGTTAAACGATAGCGCTAGTTGGGAGGCAACCCAATTTTATTTGTGTTTTTTGTTTTTGTTTCTATTTAGTAATAAATTTTGCATATACCTTTTGTTTAGATGTGTTTTTATGTTTTAATTAGTGTTTGTGCCAAGTAGGACCTATAGGATAACCTATGGTGATAGTTAATTTGATTCTGCTGAAAAACAGAAACTTTGCGCGCACGAAAATAATTTTGTTAATTCACAGAGACGTGCTTTTGCGTTGATTCTTTTTTCTATAGGTCAATAGACAAATTTCCCAGGACTTCCTATTTTGGTAGGATTTTTGTAGTTCCATAAGTATTCGATGGTTATAGATTGCTACAGACTATTCTGTTTTTGATAGATTCTGTTTTTCGTGTGTTGTTTGCTTATTTTGATGCATCTATGGCTAGTATTAAGTGTTATGAACCATAGAGAAGTTGGAATACAGTATGTTTAACACCCATATAAATAAATAATGAGTTCATTACAGTACCTTATGTGGTTGTTTTGCTTTCTTTCACTAATGGAGCTTATGAGATTTCCTGTTGAGTTTTGTGTTGTGAAGTTTTCAAGTTTTGGGTTAAGATTTGATGGACTATGGAATAAGGAGTGGCAAGAGCCTAAGATTGGGAATGCCCATGGTACCCCAAGATATTAAAGAATAGCCAAAAGCCTAAGATTGGTGATGCCCCCGGAAGGCATCCCCTCTTTCGTCTTCGTTCATTGGTAACTTTACTTGGAGCTATATTTTTATTCGCCACATGATATGTGTTTTGCTTGGAGCGTCGTGTATGATATTAGTCTTTGATTTTTAGTTTTCCACAATCATCCTTGCTGTACACACCTTTTGGGAGAAGCCCACTTGATTAGAATTTATTAGAATACGCTATGTGCTTCACTTATATCTTTTGAGCTTGATAGTTTTTTCTCTAGAGCTTCACTTATATCTTTTAGAGCACAAGGTGGCTTAATTTCGTAGAAATTGTTGATCTCTCATGCTTCACTTCTATTATTTTGAGAGTCTCTTAGAACAGCATGGTATTTTCTATGGTTATAAAATTGGTCCTAGAATGATGAGCATCCAAGTTGGGTATAATAAAAACTATCATAGAAAGTGAATTGGATGCTATGATCAATTTGATACTTGAAAATTGTTTTGAGACATAGAGGTGGTAATATTAGAGTCATGCTAGTTGGGTGATTATGAATTTAAAGAATGCTTGTGCTAAAGGTTGTGATTCCCGTAGCATGCACGTATGGTGAACCGCTTTGTGATGAAGTTGGAGCACAATTTTATTTATTGATTGTCTTCTTTATGAGTGGCGGTCGGGGACGAGCGATGGTCTTTTCCTAGAAATCTATCCCCCTAGGAGCATGCGTGTAGTACTTTGTTTTTGATGACTTGTAGATTTTTGCAATAAGTACATGAGTTCTTTATGACTAATGTTGAGTCCATGGATTATACGCACCCTCACCTTTCCACCATTGCTTGCCTCTCTTGTGCCGCGCAACTTTCGCCGGTACCATACACCCACCATATACCTTCCTCAAAACATCCACCATACCTACCTATTATGGTATTTCCATAGCCATTCCGAGATATATTTCCGTGTAACTTCCCACCGTTCTGTTTATATAGCACGCATCATTATTGTCATATTGCTCTTTGCATGATCATGTAGTTGACACCGTATTTGTGGCAAGGACACCTTCATAATTTTCATACATGTCACTCTTGATTCATTACATATCCCGGTACACTGCCGGAGGCATTCATATAGAGTCATATCTTGTTCTAAGTATTGACTTGTAATCTTGAGTTGTAAGTAAATAAAAGTGTGATGATCTTCATTATTAGAGATTTGTCCCAGTCAGGAAAGGATGATGGAGACTGTGATTCCCCCACAAGTCGGGATGAGACTTCGGACTTTAAAAAAAAGAGAAAGGCCAAAAAAAGAGAAAGGCCAAATAAAAAATTAAAAAAATGAGAGAAAAAGAGAGAAGGGACAATGCTACAATCCTTTTTACCACACTTGTGCTTCAAAGTAGCACCATGATTTTCATGATAGAGAGTCTCCTATGTTGTCACTTTCATTTACTAGTGGGAATTTTTCACTATAGAATTTGGCTTGTATATTCCAATGATGGGCTTCCTCAAAATGCCCTAGGTCTTCGTGAGCAAGCGAGTTGGATGCACACCCACTTAGTTTCTTTTGTTGAACTTTCATACATTTATAGCTCTAGTGCATCCGTTGCATGGCAATCCCTACTCACTCACATTGATATCTATTAATGGGCATCTCTATAGCCCGTTGATACGCCTAGTTGATGTGAGACTATCTTCCTCCTTTTTGTCTTCTCCGCAACCACCATTCTATTCCACATATAGTGCTATGTCCATGGCTCATGCTCATGTATTGCATGAAAGTTGAAAAAGTTTGAGATTACTAAAGTATGAAACAATTGCTTGGCTTGTCATCGGGGTTGTCCATGATTAAATACTTTGTGTGATGAAGATAGAGCAACAGCCAGACTATATGATTTTGTAGGGATAACTTTCTTTGGCCGTGTTATTTTGAGAAGACATGATTGCTTGATTAAGTATGCTTGAAGTATTATTATTTCTTATGTCAATATGAACTTTTATTTTGAATCATTTGGATCTGAACATTCATGCCACAATAAAGAAAATTACATTGAGAATTATGCCAGGTAGCATTCCACATCAAAAATTCTGTTTTTATCATTTACCTACTCGAGGACGAGCAGGAATTAAGCTTGGGGATGCTTGATACGTCTCCAACATATCTATAATTTTTTATTGTTCCATGCTATTATATTACCTATTTTGGATGTTTATGGGCTTTACTTTACACATTTATATCATTTTTGGGACTAACCTACTAACCGGAGGCCCAGCCCGTATTGTTGTTTTTTGCCTATTTCAGTGTTTCGAAGAAAAGGAATATCAAACGGAGTACAAACGAGATGAAACCTTCGGGAGCGTGATTTTTGGAACGAACGTGATCCAGAGGACTTGGAGTGCAAGTCAAGAAGTGGAGGGCGCCCCCCCCCCCCCCGCCCCACACTGGGCGCGCCCCCTATCTTATGGGCCCCTCGGGCGTCCACCGACCTACTTCTTCCACCTATATATACCCACGTACCCTGAGAACATCAGAACAAGCCAAGAAAACCTAATTCCACCACCGCAACCTTCTGTATCCGCGAGATCTCATCTTGGAGCCTTCGCCAGTGCTCCGCCAGAGGGGGAATCAACCATAGAGGGATTCTACATCAACACTATAGCCCCTCGGATGAGTTGTGAGTAGTTTACCACAGACATTTGGGTCCATAGTTATTAGCTAGATGGCTTCTTCTCTCTTTTTGGATCTCAATACCATGTTCTCCTCGATCTTCTTGGAGATCTATTCAATGTAACTCTTTTTGCGGTGTGTTTGTCGAGATCCGATGAATTGTGGGTTTATGATCAAGTTTATCTATGAGAAATATTTGAATCTCTTCTGAATTATTTTATGTGTGATTAAGTTATCTTTGCAAGTCTCTTCAAATTATCAGTTTGGTTTGGCCTACTATATTGATCTTTCTTGCAATGGGAGAAGTGCTTAGCTTTGGGTTCAATCTTGCGGTGTCCTTTCCCAGTGACAGCAGGGGCAGCAAGGCACGTATTGTATTGTTGCCATCGAGGATAAAAAGATGGGGTTTATATCATATTGCATGAGTTTATCCCTCTACATCATGTCATCTTTCTTAATGCGTTACTCTGTTCTTTATGAACTTAATACTCTAGATGCATGCTGGATAGCGGTGGATGTGTGGAGTAATAGTAGTAAATGCAGGAAGGAGTCGGTCTACTTGTCACAGACGTGATGCCTATATACATGATCATGCCTAGATAATCTCATAATTATTCGCTTTTTTATCAATTGCTTGACAGTAATTTGTTCACCCACCATAATACTTATGCTATCTTGAGAGAAGCCACTAGTGAAACTATGGCCCTCGGGTCTATCTTTTATCATATAAGCTTTCAATCTTCTTTTATTTGCATATTTACTTTTCCTATCTATATCATAAAATACCAAAAATATATTTATCTTATCATATTATCTCTATCAGATCTCACTTTCCCAAGTGGCCGTGAAGGGATTGACAACTCCATTATTGTGTTGGTTGCGAGTTCTTTGTTTGTTTGTGTAGGTGCGTGGGACTTTTGAGGAGCCTCCTACTGGATTGATACGTTGGTTCTCAAAAACTGAGGGAAATACTTACGCTACTATTGCTGCATCACCCTTTCCTCTTCAAGGAAAACCAATGCAAGCTCAAGACGTAGCACAACCCAACAAACACCTTCGGAGACACCTGTAGAGTACCTTTATAATCACCCTTTTACGTTGTGGCGTTTGGTAGCACATAAAGTGTTCCTCGATATTCGGGAGTTGCATAATCTCATAGTCTGAGGAACATGTATAAGTCATGAAGAGAGCAGTAGCAATGAAACTGAAATGATTAAAATGCTAAGCTAACGGATGGCTGATGTCCATCACATCATTCTCCTTATGATGTGATCTCGTTCATCAAATGACAACACATGTCTATGGTTAGGAAACATAACCATCTTTGATAAACGAGCTAGTCAAGTAGAGGCATACTAGGGACAATATGCTTTATCTATGTATTCACACGTGTACTAAGTTTCCGGTTAATACAATTCTAGCATGAATAATAAACATTTATCATGAAATAAGGAAATAAATAATAACTTTATTATTGCCTCTAGGGCATATTTCCTTCATGGGAGAGGGGGAGAAGGGGGAAAGGACTTAGCAAAATTTTGAGCTTGCGCATGGTTAACTCAAACTAGCAGTAGCGCCGGTAGGAAAAAAGTGCTATAGCTAAGTTAGCTATAGCACTTTCCACCAGAACGTGCTATTGCTATACGATGTAGCTATTTATTTTCCTTTTTCTTTTTCTTTTATCTAAAGAACTTAGCTATAGCGCGGGAGTACAAAAAGCGCCACTGCTAAAGTAGTTATAGCACTTTGTGAGAACAAGCGCTACTGCTATGCCTTTGTCCTTTATTTTTCTTTTCCTTTTGTTTTTCTTTACATTTTCTTTTTTTATTTATCCTTTTTCTATTTCTTTCATTTCAATTACTTTCTATTTATTTTTCATTTTATTTTCTTTTTCTTAGTAGTAGCGCTCTACACCAGAAACACGCTACTACAAGGCACTTAGCGGTAGCCTGCTTTATGCTGGATCGCTACTACTATTCCTAGACTACCGGCAGCAGTTTGGGAATTATAGTAGTAGTGCTTTTACCTGCAGACTACTACCTCTTGAGCACTGCGTTGGTTTTCCCTTGAAGAGGAAAGGGTGATGCAGCAAAGTAGCGTAAGTATTTCCCTCAGTTTTTGAGAACCAAGTTATCAATCCAGTAGGAGGCTCCACACACGTCCCTCGTACCTACACAAACAAACAAGAACCTCGCAACCAACGCGATAAAGGGATTGTCAATCCCTTCATGGCCAGTTGCGAAAGTGAGATCTGGTAGAGATAATAAGATAAGATAAATATTTTTGTTATTTTTATGATATAGATTGGAAAGTAAAGATTGCAAAATAAAGTAGATTGGAAACTTATATGATAAAAGATAGACCCGGGGGCCATAGGTTTCACTAGTGGCTTCTCTCAAGATAGCATAAGTATTATGGTGGGTGAACAAATTACCGTCGAGCAATTGATAGAAAAGTGCATAGTTATAAGATTATCTAGGCATGATCATGTATATAGGCATCACGTCCACGACAAGTAGATCGAAACGATTCTGCATCTACTACTATTACTCCACACATCGACTGCTATCCAGCATGCATCTAGAGTATTAAGTTCATAAGAACAGAGTAACGCATTAGGCAAGATGACATGATGTAAAGGGATAAACTCAAACAATATAATATAAACCCCATCTTTTTATCCTCGATGGCAACAATACAATACGTGCCTTGCTGCCCCTGCTGTCACTGGGAAAGGACACCGCAAGATTGAACCCAAAGCTAAGAACTTCTCCCGTTGCAAGAAAGATTAATCTAGTAGGCCAAACCAAACTGATAATTCAAAGAGACTTGCAAAGATAACCAATCACACATAAAAGACATCAGAGGAGATTCAAATATTTCTCATAGGTAAACTTGATCATAAACCCACAATTCATCGGATCTCGACAAACACACAACAAAGAAGAGTTACATCGAATAGATCTCCAAGAAGATCGAGGAGAACTTTGTATTGAGATTCAAAGAGAGAGAATAATCCATCTAGCTAATAAATATGGACCCGAAGGTCAGTGGTAAACTACTCACAACTCATCGAAGAGGCCTTGGCGATGATGTAGAGGCCCTCTGTGATCGATTCCTCCTCCGGTGGAGCACCGGCGAAGGCTCCAAGATGGGATCTCGCGGATACAGAAGGTTGCGGCGGTGGAATTAGGTTTTCATGGTGCTCCTCGAAGTTTTCAGGGTACAGAAGTATATATAGGCGAAGGAGGTCGGTCAGGGGAGCCACGAGGGGCCCATGAGTGTGGGGGCGTGCCCACCACCCTAGGGCGTGCCCTCCTGCGTCGTGGCCGCATCGGCTGCTTCTTAACGTCCACTTCAAGTCTCCTCGGTTGCGTTTGTTCCAAAAAGATCGCTCCCGAAGGTTTCATTCCGTTTGGACTCCATTTGATATTCCTTTTCTTTGAAACACTGAAATAGGCAAAAAAAACAGCAATTCGGGCCGGGCCTCCGGTTAGTAGGTTAGTCCCAAAAATGATATAAATGTGTAAAGTAAAGCCCATAAACATCCACAACGGGTAATATAATAGCATGGAGCAATCAAAAATTATAGATACGTTGGAGACGTGTCAAGCATCCCCAAGCTTAATTCCTACTCGTCCTTGAGTAGGTAAATGATAAAAACAGAATTTTTGATGTGGAATGCTACCTAGCACATTTGTCAATGTAATTTTCTTTATTGTGGCATGAATGTTCAGATCCAAATGATTCAAGATAAAAGTTCATATTGACATTAAAACAATAATACTTCAAGCATGCTAACAAAGCAATCATGTCTTCTCAAAATAACATGGCTAAAGAAAGCTATCCCTACAAAATCATATAGTCTGGCTATGCTCTAACTTCATCACACAAAGTATTTAATCATGCACAACCCCGATGACAAGCCAAGAAATTGTTTCAAACTTTTATGTTCTCAAACCTTTTCAACTTTCACGCAATACATGAGCGTGAGCCATGAACATAGCACTATATGTGGAATAGAATGGTGGTTGTGGAGAAGACAAAAAAGGAGAAGATAGTCTCACATCAACTAGGCGTATCAACGGGCTATGGAGATGCCCATTAATAGATATCAATGTGAGAGAGTAGGGATTGCCATGCAACGGATGCACTAGAGCTATAAGTGTATGAAAGCTCAACAAAAGAAACTAAGTGGGTGTGCATCCAACTCGCTTACTCACGAAGACCTAGGGCATTTTGAGGAAGCCCATCATTGTAATATACAAGTGAAGTTCTATAATGAAAAATTCCCACTAGTATACGAAAGTGACAACATAGGAGACTCTCTATCATAAAGATCATGGTGCTACTTTGAAGCACAAGTGTGGTAAAAGGATAGTAGCATTGTCCCTTCTCTCTTTTTCTCTTTTTTGGGCCTTTTTTTATGGCCTTTCTCTTTTTTTTATAGTCCGGAGTCTCATCCCGACTTGTGGGGTAGTCATAGTCTCCATCATCCTTTCCTCACTTGGGACAATGCTCTAATAATGAAGATCATCACACTTTTATTTACTTACAACTCAAGAGTTACAACTCAATACTTAGAACAAAATATGACTCTATGTGGATGCCTCCGGTGGTGTACCGGGATATGCAATAAATCAAGAGCGACATGTATGAAAGAATTATCAAGGTGGCTTTGCCACAAATACGATGTCAACTACATGATCATCCAAAAGCAATATGGCAATGATGGAGCATGTCATAATAAACGGAACGGTGGAAAGTTGCATGGCAATATATCTCGGAATGGCTATGGGAATGCCATAATAGGTAGGTATGGTGGCTGTTTTGAGGAAGGTATATGGTGGGTGTATGGTACCGGCGAAAGTTGCGCGGCACAAGAGAGGCTAGCAATGGTGGAAGGGTGAGAGTGCGTATAATCCATGGACTCAATATTAGTCATAAAGAACTCATATACTTATTGCAAAAATCTACAGGTTACTGAAACAAAGTACTACGCGCATGCTCCTAGGGGGATAGATTGGTAGGAAAAGACCATCGCTCGTCCTCGACCGCCACTCATAAGGAAGACAATCAATAAATAAATCATGATCCAACTTCATCACAAAGCGGTTCACCATACGTGCATGCTACGGGAATCACAAACTTCAACACAAGTATTCCTCAAATTCATAACTACTCAACTAGCATGACTCTAATATCACCATCCTCATATCTCAAAACAATTATCAAGCATCAAATTGATCATAGCATCCAATTCACTTTTTATGATAGTTTTTATTATACCCAACTTGGATGCCCATCATTCTTGGACCAATTTTATAACCATAGCAAATACCATGTTGTTCTAAAAGACACTCAAAATAATATAAGTGAAGCATGAGAGGTCAATAATTTCTACAAAATAAAACCACCGCCGTGCTCAAAAAAGATATAAGTGAAGCACTAGAGCAAAATTGTCTAGCTCAAAAGATATAAGTGAAGCACATAGAGTATTCTAATAAATTCCGAATCATGTTGTGTCTCTCCCAAAAGGTGTGTACAGCAAGGATGATTGTGGTAAACTAAAAATCAAAGACTCATATCAAACAAGACGCTCCAAGCAAAACACATATCATGTGGCGAATAAAAATATAGCTCCAAGTAAAGTTACCGATAGACGAAGACGAAACAGGGGATGCCTTCCGGGGCATCCCCAAGCTTAGGCTTTTGGTTGTCCTTGGATTATCTTGGGGTGCCATGGGCTTCCCCAAGATTAGACTCTTTCCACTCCTTACTCCATAGTCCATCAAATCTTTACCCAAAACTTGAAAACTTCACAACACAAAACTCAACAGGAAATCTCATAAGCTTCGTTAGTGCAAGAAAGAAAAACCACCACATAAGTTAATGTAATGAACTCATTGTTTATTCATATTAGTGTTAAACCTACTGTATTCCAACTTCTCTATGGTTCATACCCCCCGATACTAGCCATAGATTCATCAAAATAAGCAAACAACACATGAAAAAACAGAATCTGTTAAAAACAGAACAGTCTGTAGCAATATGTAACTTTCGAATACTTATAGAACTCTAAAAATCCTACCAAAATAGGAAGTACGGGGAAATTTGTATATTGATCTACTTCAAAAATAATCAACTAAAAAGAATGTTCCTGTGATTTTTTAAAATTATTCTCGTGCATGCAAAAGTTTCTGTTTTTCAGCAGAATCAAATTAACTATCACCGTAGGTTATCCTATAGGTTCTGCCTGGCACAAACACTAATTAAAACATAAAACCACATCTAAACAGAAGCTAGATGATTTATTTATTACTAAACAGAAGCAAAAAGCAAGGAACAAAAATAAAATTGGGTTGCCTCCCAACAAGCGCTATCGTTTAACGCCCCTAGCTAGGCATAAAAGGGAGAATAGATCTAAGTATTGGCATCTTTCGTATTGGGAAAGAAAAGAGAAAATTTCCTTTCTATAGCATTCATCCGTATATTTTGGGAAAGCACATTACCATTAATGGAGGAAGAAATATTAAGCATGTTACGGAAATTTGCATCTAAGCTAGCCTTCATCTCTTTGATAATTTCATTTTGATAAAAGCATAAGAGAGTGGTGGATTCAACCTTATCATTCATGGGGTGCCCAAATATGGTTTTCATTTTTCATAAGTATCTATAGCATCCCCTTCAAGAAAACCTCCTTCAAAAATAGAATCTAGAACTTGCTTGAAAGAAGCGGGTAAGCCAACATAAAAGCTTTTTAAGTATATCTCAATTTGATATTGTGGCACATAGCTAGCCCGAATCCTTAATAACCTATCCCAAGCATCTTTTAAAGACTCATCAAGTAAATAACGAAAAATTCCGGAGTCATCTTCATCAAAATTATTCAAACTCTCATTGGTGACCCCGGTAGGTGTTTCCATAGCATCAATATTTATGAGCTTAGAGAGGATAGAGGGACTATCCAAGGTACTAAAACCCTGGAAAGAACCATTAGTTCTTTTTGATTCGGCCATGACAACGGGAAGGCAAACAACACAGAGAAGGCGAATAAAACGGGAAGGGTGAAGTGGGGGAGAGGAAAACGAGAGGCAAATGGCAAATAATGTAATGCGAGGGAGATGAGTTTGTGATGGGTACTTGGTATGTCTTGACTTGAGCGAAGACCTCCCCGACAACGGCGCCAGAAATCCTTCTTGCTACCTCTTGAGCACTGCGTTGGTTTTCCCTTGAAGAGGAAAGGGTGATGCAGCAAAGTAGCATAAGTATTTCCCTCAGTTTTTGAGAACCAAGGTATCAATCCAGTAGGAGGCTCCACACACGTCCCTCGTACCTACACAAACAAACAAGAACCTCGCAATGAACGCAAAAAAGGGGTTGTCAATCCCTTCATGGCCACTTGCGAAAGTGAGATCTGATAGAGATAATAAGATAAGATAAATATTTTTGGTATTTTTATGATATAGATTGGAAAGTAAAGATTGCAAAATAAAGTAGATTGGAAACTTATATGATAAAAGATAGACCCGGGGGCCATAGGTTTCACTAGTGGCTTCTCTCAAGATAGCATAAGTATTACGGTGGGTGAACAAATTACTGTCGAGCAATTGATAGGAAAGTGCATAGTTATGAGATTATCTAGGCATGATCATGTATATAGGCATCACATCCGTGACAAGTAGATCGAAACGATTCTGCATCTACTACTATTACTCCACACATCGATCGCTATCCAGCATGCATCTAAAGTATTAAGTTCATAAGAACAGAGTATCACATTAGGCAAGATGACATGATGTAGAGGGATAAACTCAACTTCATCTTTTTATACTCGATGGCAACAATACAATACGTGCCTTGCTGCCCCTGCTGTCACTGGGAAAGGACACCGCAATATTGAACCAAAGCTAAGCACTTGTCCCGTTGCAAGAAAGATCAATCTAGTAGGCCAAACAAATTGATAATTCGAAGAGACTTGCAAAGATAACCAACCACACATAAAAGAATTCAGAGGAGATTCAAATATTTCTCATAGATAAATTTGATCATAAACCCACAATTCATCGGATCTCGACAAACACACCGCAAAAAAGAGTTACATCGAATAGATCTCCAAGAAGATCGAGGAGAACTTTGTGTTGAGATTCAAAGAGAGAGAAGAATCCATCTAGATAATAACTATGGACCCGAAGGTCTGTGGTAAACTACTCACAACTCATCAGAGAGGCCTTGGCGATGATGTAGAGGCCTCCGTGATCGATTCCCCCTTCGGCGGAGCGCCGGCGAAGGCTCCAAGATGGGATCTCGCGGATACAGAAGGTTGCAGCGGTGGAATTAGGTTTTCGTGGTGCTCCTCGATGTTTTCAGGGTACGGGAGTATATATTGGCGAAGGAGGTCGGTCAGGGGAGCCACGAGGGTGGGGGCGTGCCCACCCCCTACGGCGCGCCCTCCTGCCTCATGGCCGCCTCGGCTGCTTCTTGACGTCCTCTCCAAGTCTCCTGGGTTGCGTTTGTTCCAAAAAGATCGCTCTCGAAGGTTTCATTCCGTTTGGACTCCGTTTTGATATTCCTTTTCTTCGAAACACTGAAATAGGAAAAAAAACAGCAATTCGGGCTGGGCCTCCGGTTAGTAGGTTGGTCCCAAAAATGATATAAATATGTAAAGTAAAGCCCATAAACATCCAAAACGGGTAATATAATAGCATGGAGCAATCAAAAATTATAGATACGTTGGAGACGTACCACAGACGTGCTACTGCTACAACCATAGCTATAGCGCGCTTTGCTGACATGCGCTACTACTAAGTAGCAGTAGCGGTTTGTTCTGACAGGCGCTACTGCTATACATTTGTGTATAAGGTTTTCCCTAGTAGTGTTAGGTCACCCACTTGAGGGAAAATTGCTACTATTCTACAAAATTCTGCGGTTGGAGGCCCAACATGAGTCTACAAGAATAAGTTGTGTAATACACATGAACATCATACTCTCAATGTTGTTTTAGGACTATCGTTACACTTAACGATATCCTAAGATCCAAAACATAAGATCTAGAAACATGATCACCAACAACACTTGAGCCAGTCTTAGAGGCGAGACTAGGAACCTATTATTTACCGTTTATCATTTCACATGTGCATATGAGTTTTCCACTGAATCGCATATTCCAGGATCATAGCAGTTATAGCATGAAATATAAACTCTTAGTTATGAAAATGGAAATATAATAATACAATATTACTGCCTCTAGGGCATATTTCCAACAAAGAAATCCATCATTCTCTTGTACTTGTTTTGTGATTCCCTTTTTTGATTCGATAGAGTTATCATGCTTTGCTTCGCGTAGGTTGACACACCCCCTTGTCTTGACAATGTTGTTAAAGATTCAACATGGCAACTTCAAAGTTAGTGGCAAATTTCCCTATTGATTCCTTGTAGACGGCAACATGTTCACTCCGAGGGATCTCAAGGAAATTGAAAGAATCCAAGGGATCAATACCAACGTTTCCTGCCCATGTATTATGAGAACGCATTGAAAAAATTTGTTGATGTAGCCAATCAGGATTGTTTGGCCTTGATATATGGTAAAGACATGAGTATTATGATTGTTTTGATGTGAGTTCATATCCTTAGCGACAAGACTAGGAAGAGCATATCGTCAATGGGGAATCAACATCCCTTGCTAAAACATCTCAACCTCGCCCAGAGCATAATGGTGAACATAGCCTTCAAAAGAACTGTTTCTGCAAGGAAATTTGTCGGTCATTAGATAATAACAAGTGTTATTTGTAGATTGAATACAAGCACATGTGGTATGAAATTGTTATAGATGAGGAAGTTGTAGGTCTAGGGTTCAGAACTGAACCTCCAATACTTGGAAGCCACCTGGAAGACCTAGGAAGCAAAGCATCAGAACCTCTCATGAAAAGGTTTCCAGATTAGAAGCAAGGAAAAACAAATTTAAAAACATTCTAGAGGACTTGGCCATGCCAAGAGGGTTTGCAGAAAGGATGTCCCATGAGAGCTCGAAGATGATGAAGTTCTCATTGAGGTGAATGCAAATGAACCTCTGGTTGAGGAAGATGCTCCCGCTGAGGAAGATGCTCAGGTGAATGGAGACGATCCTTCTCCTCCAAAGAAATAGAGAAAGAGTGGTGTTGTTGGTGAACTTAAGCACCAATATGGTGACTTTGCCAATATGAAGAATTTTAGCACCAAGACGATCAATTTCACCAACATAATAAGTATCAACACTAATATGATGGATTTGACCAACATGTTGAATAGCATCAGCAAGATGTTGGATTTGCTCAATTCTATGAATGCCATGAATTTCATAAAATGGTTGAAAGTGTTGTACATAGTATGAAGGTATCCATGCCAATTTCACTATTCTATTATTCTCTAGTTGATCATTCTCCAGCCTCCGAAAACATAATCTCCAAACACATAAGGAGTAACAAGAAACATCCATGCCACTTGATGATTCTCCAGTCTCCAAAAACATATGGAGGGACAAAAGGTCGAATTTGTAGTTGTGGCAATGTAATGATTTTTGAACAATGTACTAGACCGAGTATATCATGCTTACTTTTGATGAACAATGTATGTGACATGCATTTATGTTTAATTACTTAAAAACTATATCAAAATTTTCCTTAATCATTGAATTGGTCAAAGTTCAAAAACAATGGGCCAAAGAGCTAAAACTTTACCAATTTGTACAATACATGTATGTAGAATTACTTGACTTTTTTTAGAATAGCTAGATTTGCTTGTTGGTTGAAAAAATGGCTATATGTAGGCCAAAAAAGGTCAATTTTTTAGCAAGTGCGGTTTTCAACTTTGAAGCACTGGTGTGCTTTTTTTATGAAAAACTCATGTACTAATATTAGGACACATTGTGAATTTGTTTTTGACACCTTTTGTTTTTATTATTTATTTTTCTTCTAGAAAAGTTGGAGAAATGCTAAATATAGACTATTACATATAATTTGTGATTTTAATTAGCATTTATCATTGCAAATATTAAAGCAAGCAGTACATATAATTTATAGTGAAAATGAGCTTAAGTGAGTACTTCAAAAGTGTGTGTGTGTGTGTGCATATTTTAGTGTGATGTTATCGGAGATAGTCCAGTTGGTGATCTGTCATTATTTACCTTATATATGTGTATTTTTCTAAGATTTTTATTATAAGATATTCTACCGATATTATCACTTCATGCCAATTCCAATTAGTTTGGGACAATATTCGGATATTCTTTCGTTGTTTTGCCTTAAATAGCTAAAGATAATGCAAAAGTAATATTATTACATGAGAAACTGTGATTTTAATTCATATTTGTCATTATAGGTGTTAAAACAAGCTGTTGAATTTTCTCGAAGTAGAAAAGATTCAATGGTCACTAGAATATATTTGGGTGGTACAAACTTCACGATTTTGGGTAAGTATTATAAATTTTATGAGAGTTAGGCTATTTAGTGAACAATCTATTTTCTATCTTATGTATTCTTCTCTGATCACATGGTTATTTTATCATTTGTTTTGAAATCATGCAAAAATTCACGAGCGAGGAATTTAAACCTGTGTGTCTCAATGACTTAACTTCAACGATGAAGCTAAATAACTCACTTCGAAGGAGATTTTCAAGTCTTCGCTCACAGAAGGATTAGGTTTGACTAAGTACACACGAGACGTGAAGTCTTCAATCTTGCTTTCACTTAGACTCTCCTTAATGATACGGTTTGTCTTGCCACTTAAATGAGGAATAAAGAAACTAGAACGGAAAGTATGTACAGCAACTTTCAATTTTTCAATGGGCCTTCTGAAGACTTCAATGCTCTCATAATATTTTTAAGGGTCATCAACCCAAATCCCGGGGGTGACAAGCGTGACCAAAATCAGTTTGGTTTCATGCCTGGGAGGTCGACCACGGAAGCCATTTTCTTGGTACGACAACTTATGGAGAGATATAGGGAGCAAAAGAAGGACTTGCATATGGTGTTCATTGACTTGGAGAAGGCCTATGATAAGATACCGCGGAATGTCATGTGGTGGGCCTTGGAGAAACACAAAGTCCCAGCAAAGTGCATTACCCTCATCAAGGACATGTACAATAATGTTGTGACAAGTGTTCGAACAAGTGATGTCGACACCGATGACTTCCCGATTAAGATAGGACTGCATCAGGGGTAAGCTTTGAGCCCTTATCTTTTTGCATTGGTGATGGATGAGGTCACAAGTGGTATACAAGGAGATATCCCATGGTGTATGCTCTTTGCAGATGATGTGGTGCTAGTTGACGATAGTCGGACGGGGGTAAATAGGAAGTTAGAGTTATGGAGACAAACCTTGGAATCGAAAGGGTTTAGGCTTAGTATAACTAAAGATGTGCGGTTTCAGTACTACTAGGTGTGAGGAGGAGGAGGTTAGCCTTGATGGCCAGGTGGTACCTCGGAAGGACACCTTTCGGTATTTGGGGTCAATGTTGCAGGAGGATGGGGGTATTGATGAAGATGTGAACCATCAAATCAAAGCCGGATGGATGAAGTGGCTCCAAGCTTCTGGCATTCTCTATGACAAGAGAGTGCCACAAAAGCTAAAAGGCAAGTTCTACAGGACGGCGGTTCGACCCGCAATGTTGTATGGTGCGGAGTGTTGGCAAACTAAAAGGCGACATGTTCAACAGTTAGGTGTGGCGGAGATGCGTATGTTGAGATGGATGTGTGGCCACACGAGGAAGGATTGAGTCCGGCATGATGATATACGAGATAGAGTTGGGGTAGGACCAATTGAGGAGAAGCTTGTGCAACATCGTTTGAGATGGTTTGGGCATATTCAGCGAAGGCCTCCAGAAGCTCCAGTGCATAGCGGACGGTTAAAGCGTGCGGAGAATATCAAGAGAGGGTGGGGTCGACCGAATTTGACATGGGAGGAGTCTGTTAAGAGAGACCTGAAGGATTGGAGTATCGACAAAGAGCTAGCTATGGACAGGGGTGCGTGGAAGCTTGCTATCCATGTGCCAGAGCCATGAGTTGGTTGCGAGATCTTATGGGTTTCACCTCTAGCCTACCCCAACTTGTTTGGGACTAAAGGCTTTGTTGTTGTTGTTGTTGTTGTTGTTGTTGTTGTTGTTGTTGTTGTTGTTGTTGTTGTAACCCAAATCCCGGGGGTCTTTCACATGTTTATACTTACAAACACATTATTATTTTTAATCTATTTTGTATTCTTTTCCCTAGAAAAATTCTGGTCTATTCGTCGTGCCATGATAATACAGAGATCACTATAATAACAAAAAATACATCCATGTTCGTAGATTACATAGCGACGACTACAAGCATTTGAGCTAGTTGAAGTCGCATCACTATCGTCGCTCCTCCCTCACCAGAGCCAGGTCAAACATGTCGTAGTAGACAGTGGGAAAGTCGTCGTTTTAAGCCCCCACAAGACCTGCGTACCAGAACAAAAACGGTCCCTTATGAACATACTCCCTCCGTTTCAAAATATAGCGCGCCCACGCTTTCTGAGGTTCAACTTTGACCATAAATTTAACCAACGAGATCGACTGCGGCAGGAGCAAAAATTCTATAATTGAAAACTTCTTTTGGATATGAATTCACTGGTATATTTTTGCTCCCGCCGCAGTCGGTCTTGTTGGTTAAATTTATAGTCAAAGTTGAAGCGCGAAGACTGAGTACGCATTATATTTTGGAACGGAGGGAGTAGATCGAAAGGATCCAACCTATAGACACACGAACGACGACGAAAAAGACTGGATCCAAGCTAATCCAAGGATGGTCAACATCGACAAATGCCACCAGATCCACCGAGGACACACGTCCACACATCCTCTGCCGTCACTAAACACATCACCAGGACGGAGGCTAGGCGGGAGGACTTTATTCTATCTTCTGACAGCTGCCACCACCTCATCTTCCCGAGCAAGACAAAGGACCCTAAATGAACCCAAAAAACAGACCTAAAAACAAAATAAGATCCCTTCTGTAGTTAATCATTCAGAATTCACAAGAGGACACTAGATGCCCTTACCGCTAGATAGTTTAAAATTAAAGGGTTGAAGCAAATTAGATTGTTTGGCTAGATAGTTTGAAGCTAAACACATGTGCTTAGTTGTAGAAGCCTGCATTATTCGTTCATACTTGTGCTTCGGGAGATTCGAAACAAGCAAAATACTCCTTTTTTCTTAACATACCCATCACCCCAACAATAATTTTTGGGAAGCTCAAGTTGAAGATCTTAGAGCATCTCCAGCCGCGCCCCCAACAGCGCCTCCCCCCCCCCTGGGCGAATTTTTAGCGCCGATGGCCGAAAATTGGCCCAGTCGCGCCCCCAGGATCTCGTTTAGCGCCGGTTTGGGCGAAATCCAGAGCCGGCGGTCCCACCCCGAACCCAAGCGACCGGGTGTCGCCTGGGCGCGCCGGCGGAAGCGAAAAGAGGCGTGGGGCCGCTCTGTCGGCGACTGTAAGACTTTTTCCCGCCGTTTCCTCCTGCTCCCCCCTCTCTTCTCCATTCCTCCCGCCAAACCCCGCCTCCACCCCTGTCGTTCTGCCCGCCATGCCACTAAAGAAGTACGTGATGCCGCGCGCCACGGCGGATGCCGCCGCCGCCGCCCCGCCAAAGCAAAGGAAGCCTAGGGCTCCGCTGTCCAAGCCCCCCGACATGACAAACGTCGAGTGGAAGGCGGATGTGGAGTGCCAAGAAGCCGTCACCGCCGACAGGCGCAACAGGGCCAAGAAGGCCAGGGAGCGCGCGGTGGCCGAATGAGCGGAGGCGGCACGCGCGGCGGCTGCGGAGCGCGTGGCGGCCGAACAAGCGGAGGCAGCGCGCGCGACGATGATGAATCCACCCGAGCATTCGTACGCGCCCTGGAGCCAGCAAAGCATCGGCTCTCCGGCCGGGTTCTCATTGTCGCCGCACCCATGGAGCACGCAGTCGCCGAGCTATGCCGACGGGGACGCCCATGGCGGCTACAACCCCAACGTTACTTTCCCCCATGGGCGCCCCCTCTAGTCCACGCCCTCGCCCGCATTCGCCGGTGTGCAGTACCCGTCGTACACGTACTCGCCGCTGGACTATGTAGCCTCGCCGACGCTGCCTCTACTCACAAGCCTCCTCCTTGTCGCATCTTGGCGAGGCCGACATGACGGAGGCCGACATGGAGGACATCATCGCAGCCGGCTCGACTGCGGCCGCCGCTTCCCCCGGGTTCGCTATGCAGGACCTCGTCGATGTGGACGACGAGCTCGACTACGGCGGGGAAGAGCCGGAGGAGGAAGAGGAAGAGGTGGAGGAGCCGGCATCGGCGTCGACGAGGAAAAGCAAGAAGAAGAAGAAGAAGAAGAAGAAGAAGGCGTCCAAGCCCGGCGAACCACGCATCAAATGGGCGTCCAAGGAAGAAGAGTGCCTCGCCAAAGCATGGAAGTTTGTCTGCCTCGACCCGATCACCAGCACGAATTAGAGCATCGAGACATATTGGGACCGCATCAAGGCCGAGTTCGACGAGCGAAGCTCATCGACCCCTACTTCAAAGGCATGCACATGAAGCGGGGGTGGAAGGGGATGGCAAACCATTGGTCGCTCATTCAAACGGCGTGCAACAAATGGCATGGGATCGTCGAGGAGGTCACGGCTCGCCCGGAGAGCGGTACCAGCGTCGAGGATCAGGTATCGCATGTTGTCCATGTTGCTGCCTTTTTGCCGCGCGTGCGCTCTTTCCCCTTGCGCGCGCCCTGTACGTGCCCTGGTGCGAGCTCTGGGGCCGACTGGCGTTCTTACTCGGCGCAGTTGCTGCGCATGTTCGCCATGTTCCGCGACGACAACAGCAGCGCAGACATCAAGTACCTCCACGTCTTCAAGCGGATCGACAAGTGCGAGAAATGGGCGGCGGTGCGACGCACCCTCGCCAAGGCCAAAGAGACGTACAAGCCGGACGCGCTGACAGCGGGCGCGGCCGATGGACGCCCGGAAGGCAACAAAGGTGCCAAGAAGGCAAAATACATCGAGACAGCTGTCGCACGCGTGCAAGAGTCCATCGAGCACTGCATCACCGACGCCGAAACCAGGGCCGCCAAGCGAGAGGAGAAAACAGAGGCGAGGTGGGCTGTTTTGATGACGAACACCACCGTCAAACTCGACTTGCTCTGCACCAACGCCGCCGCGAAACTCCAAGCTCAAGATGCCAAGAAGAGGAACAATGACCTCGCCTTCTTGATGGGTGGCGCTGACATGCTCCAGAGCAGAGACGAGAAGCACAAAGCGTGGTGAGGGAGTCCCGGATTGGGGGGTGTCCGGATAGCCGAACTATCACCTTTGGCCGGACTCCTGGACTATGAAGATACAAGATTGAAGACTTCGTCCTGTGTCCGGATGGGACTTTCCTTGGCGTGGAAGGCAAGCTTGGCGATACGGATATGTAGATCTCCTACCATTGTAACCGACTCTGTGTAACCCTAACCCTCTTCGGTGCCTATATAAACCGAAGGGTTTTAGTCCGTAGGACGAAGAACAATCATACCATAGGCTAGCTTCTAGGGTTTAGCCTCTCTGATCTCGTGGTAGATCTACTCTTGTACTACCCATATCATCAATATTAATCAAGCAGGAGCAGGGTTTTACCTCCATCGAGAGGGCCCGAACCTGGGTAAAAACATCGTGTCCCTTGTCTCCTGTTACCATCCGCCTAGACGCACAGTTCGGGACCCCCTACCCGAGATCCGCCGGTTTTGACACCGACATTGGTGCTTCCATTGAGAGTTCCTTTGTGTCGTCGCCATCAGGAAGGATGCCTCATCCCGTCTTTAAAGACGGCACCGTTGCTAAAGGAGCTTTGGCCATCGGCCAAACTCTCCGGCTAGGTGGTTTTCTTATGACCGCCTGTTCGGCCACCGCGCTGACGATGACTTCTCGGGTCATCGAAAGCAATCTTCATGTTAACTCGGAACTCGCCGAGCAGTTAGATCCGATGGAGCTCTCTACCTTAAACGAGCTCTTGGATCGCATCGCCGCCCTGGGAGTCGCTACAGACTATGATCAGATTGGGCCTAAACCCGATCTGAGAGAGATCAACTCTCCCCAGGTTACCCACCACGTTGCTGTGGTTGAGGAACAATACGGCGACCCTTCCCCTATTTTAAGGACTAGCCATGTCCGGATTCCTGATCCCTCCGTGCCGGATTCCCGTGGAGGGGAGGACGTCACTCAAGCCCTGAACCTAAAGTCAGGCATCAGGCTAGATTCATTGGACAACATCTAAGAATACAAGCTTCCAAGTTCGGAAACTTCTTGGCCCCCGAGTCTTAGATTGGACCGGGTTCCGAATTCAATTCCACCCGCCCACCCAAACATAAGCGATCTATCCCAAATCCGGCAAGAGCCTGCAGAAACAGTACACCATTACTGGGCCAGATTCCTCCTGGTCATCAACAGGATAAAGGATTGCTGCGAGGAGGACGCAATTTCATTCTTCTGCAATAATTGCACGGACAAGGGAATCCTCAACGCCGTAAGTCATCGTGAAATTACACGCTTCGCTGACTTGGCGTCCATAGTACGAAAGTACTATGTGATGGAAAGCGCCTGGAAAACCGAAATTAATTTTTGGGACAACCCGGCCCTGAATACAACCCCAGTCCAAAATAAAAGGGTGCATCATCGCCAGGCACCTGGGTTAAATACCAAAAAGCAAAAACCCTCTATAGGGCATGGAACCGTACTGGAGGGATGGCTCAATGGACCCTGCAAAATTCATAGTATAGAGGGCGCCACTCCAACTCATAACCTTAGAGCATGTTGGATACTACGGCAGGTGGCCAAAACTGGCGAAGAGCTTCTAACTCCAGAGCACCATCCCAAGGATACCAGTACGGTATTAACAGTCTTCGAGACTTTCGCATCAAATAATATGCGGAAACGAACACTCCGCAGCCTTGCCGAAGTCTACCTTTAATGCCAGTGATGAACCTAAATTCCGAACAGCCCGAGGACCAGCCGCATTGGTCCTCAGTCCAATAGTGGACGGCTTTCGCCTTACCAAGGTACTCATGGACGGTGGCAGCTGATTGAACCTCATTTACGAGGAAACCCTCCGAAAAATGGAAATAGACTGGAGCCGCATTGAGTGAAGCAGCGCAACCTTTAGAGGAATAATCCCCAGTCGGGAAGCATGTTGTACAGGAAAAATCACACTGGATGTGGTGTTCGGCATGCCGGATAATTACAGGTCCGGGGAGGTCACGTTCCAAGTGGCCCCGTTCAGCAGCAGATATCATGCTCTATTAGGGCGAGAGGCATTCACAATATTTCAAGCTATACCCCATTACGGGTACATGAAGCTCAAAATGCCCGGGCCCAACGGAATCATCACTCTTGCTAGTGACCCGGACATAGCACTCCGCGCCGAAAATAAGACAGCCGCACTAGCCCTTGAGGCACTATCCGAAGCCCTAGCGGCCGAGGAACTCACTGCGCTGCGCTCCATGGTGAATAGGGACGATGTGATACTCGATAAGAGATCCAAGTCCACCTCCTTTAAACCAGAGGACGAAATAGTCAAATTCCAAGTTCATCCAACGGACCCTACAGAAACGGCCTCCATCGGGGCACAATTAAACCCTAATGTAGACGCTGCACTACGAGAATTCCTACGCAAAAATTGGGACATTTTTGCCTGGGACCCTTAGACATGTCAGGAATCCCACGCCGGCTGGCCGAGCACAGCCTAAACATCCTAAAAGGATTCAAGCTAGTCAAACAGGCTCTTCGGCGTTTCTCCGAACCCAAGAGACAGGCCATGGGAGAGGAGCTAGCCAAATTATTGGGCCGGATTCATCAGAGATATAAAACATCCGGACTGGCTAGCAAACCTAGTGATGGTACCAAAGAAGGACAAATCCTGGCGCCTATGCATCGATTTTAAGGACCTCAACAAGGCTTGCCCAAAGGATCCCTTCCCACTCACCCGCATCGATCAAATTATCGATGCTACCGCAGGACACGATTCATTGTGTTTCCTCGACGCATACTCCGGCTACCACCAAATTAAGATGGCAGAGCCCGACCAGGACGCAACGACATTCATCACCCCATACGGCACATTCTGCTTCAACACAATGCCCTTTGGGCTCAAAAACACCGGCGCAACATATCAGCGCATGATTTAGACATGTCTGGCAAACCAGATCGGCAAAACAGTGGAGGCATCCGTAGACGATGTGGTCATCAAAACCAAGCACGTCGAAACTCTAGTAGACGATTTGAGGCTCACGTTCGATAATCTCCGAACATATGATATTAAGCTTAACCCGGAAAAATGTGTTTTCGGCCTACCAGCTGGAAAGCTCTTGGGCTTCATTGTATCCGGTAGAGGAATTGAAGCAAACCCAGCCAAGATTCGAGCTCTGTCACAATTGGATATCCCAAAGGACCTCAAACAAATACAAAAATTGACGGGATGTGTGGCGGCTTTAAGCCGCTTTATCTCCCGTTTAGGAGAAAAGGCATTACCCCTTTATCGCCTCCTCCGACGCACCGAACACTTCAAGTGGACAGATGCCGCCACGGCTGGACTCGAAGAAATAAAAGCCATATTGGCAACAAACCTGGTCCTGGCCGCGCCCAACATGGGCGAACCAATGCTATTATATATCGCGGAAACTCATCAAGTTGTGAGCGCGGTGCTCGTTGTCGAACGAGAAACGGACGGAGACAAGTTCCCCCTTCAAAAACCAGTTTACTACGTGTCCACTGTCCTAACTCCATGCAAGTCATGGTACCCGCATTATCAAAAGATAGCGTACGCGGTGTTCATGGCATCCCGGAAGCTGCGACACTACTTTCAAGAGTGTTCGATAACAGTAGCCTCCGAAGTACCTCTTAATGACATTATAAACAACCGCGACGCGACGGGCCGGATTGCCAAATGGGCCATTGAGCTCCTCCCATTCGACATAACCTATAAGCCACGGCGAGCTATTAAGTCGCAAGTTTTGGCCGACTTCGTCGCCGAATGGACTGAAGCCGAACTCCCAAAAGAGTACGGCGCATATTCCAACTGGGTCATGCACTTCGATGGCTCCAAAATGTTGGCTGGTCTAGGGGATGGCGTCATTCCGACGTCCCCAACCGGAGATACGGTTCAATACGTACTCCAGATAATGTATACGGACTCCAACAACGCAGCCGAATACGAGGCCCTTCTACATGGCCTCCGGATGGCAGTCTCCATGGGCATTCAACGCCTAGAGGTGCGCAGGGATTCGAACCTCGCGATATCCCAAATAAATGGAGACTTCGATGCCAAGGATCCGAAAATGGCAGCTTATCGCAATGTCGTCCTAAAAATGTCAGCTCGGTTTGAGAGGCTCGAATTTCACCATATAGCTCGGGATAACAACCAGGCAACAGACGTATTGGCACGCATTGGTGCAAAGCGCGATGCCGTGCCTCCCAACATCTTCCTAGAGAGGTTTTTTAAGCCATCCGTACTATGGGAGGGGGAGTCCGGAAATAACAACCCAGACCCAACCGCACTGCCCGACACCGAACATTCTGACAGAATCGGTGGTTCTGCCAACGAGGTAACATCCTCAGCCCACATAATAATGGCAGTCATTGCCCCGTGGACGGAACCATTCCTAGCCTACCTAACCAGGCAGGAACTTCCCGAGGACCAAAACAAGGCCCGTTGCATAGTGCGGCAATCTAATGCCTATAAGGTCCATGAGGGAGAGCTTTACAAGAAAAGCACAACCGGAGTCCTTCAAAGGTGTATCTCTGAAGAGGAAGGGTGGAATCTTCTGGCTGAAATTCATGCCGGACTCGGCAGGCACCACGCCGTAGCCCGGGCCCCTGTAGGCAAAGCCTTCCGTACAGGATTTTATTGGCCGACGGCCCGGGCAGATGCTCAGGACTTAGTCCAACGATGCGTTGGTTGCCAGCTCTTTGCTAATAAAAGCCACATGCCACCCACCGCCCTCAAAACTATACCCATAACCTGGCCCTTTGCGGTCTGGGGGCTTGACATGGTTGGACCCATTAAAGGAGGAACCCACAAGCAAAAATACCTACTGGTCATGATGGATAAATTCACCAAATGGATAGAGGCCAAACCTGTTAAGACGGCCGAATCCGGACCAGTGATAGACTTCATATCAGGGGTCATACACCATTACGGCGTCCCCCATAGCATCATCACTGATAACGGCACGAACTTCATGTCCGACGAGGTCAAACTCTGGTGCAAAAACATGGGCATCAAGCTCGACTATGCTTCAGTCTATCACCCTCAAACTAACGGTCACGTCGAGCGAGCAAATGGTCTAATCATGAGCGGCATCAAACCCAGACTAGTGCGGTCCCTCAAGGAATCTAACACACACTAGGTAGAGGAGCTTGACTCCGTACTCTGGGGGCTGTGGACCATGCCGAATCGCACTACCGGATTCACACCATTCTTTATGGTATACGGTGCAGAGGCAGTTTTGCCCTGCGATATAATTCATGACTCACCTCGCGTGCGCATGCACGAAGAAAGAGAAGCCGAGCTTGATCGGCAGGATAGTTTGGACACCTTGGAGGAGGAGCGCGACGTGGCAAAAGCCCGTTCCGCATTCTATCAACAGCAGGCTCAAAGATATCAAAGCAGAGAAGTACAGGCCAAAACTTACAATGTTGGCGAGTTAGTTCTACGCCTTCCGGACAAGAAAAAGGACAAACTCAAGCCCAAATGGGAAGGTCCCTTCATCATCGACCAAGTCCTGACCGGCGGAGCGTACCGTCTGCGAAATGCATCGGATAACCGACTCGAGCCGAACCCGTGGAACGCAGCCCGTCTCCGAAGATTCTACACCTAGCGTCGGATTCTGAGTTCGTCTCCTTCCTCCGTCTATATTTTATACAGTAGTTGTCTTGTATTTCTCCCCTTCTCCCTCCTTTTCTCTTACAGCCTTTGAAGGCTCGTACGCGCTTTGCTCGCACACACTAGACACGCTATCCGCGCTCATTATACCTGGGGGCTTCTTTAACAGAAGCTTATTTATACGGGCTTCATGCCCAACACATGTGTCACACTTCTGCATGTACCTTTTATTCACCATTATATGCATCGATATGACTTAAGTTTTGGCCAAGCTGGGTTGCCTGGCTCCTGTGCTTACCCCTACGTTCCCGATTGTTTGGCTAGGTGGTAAAGGGAGCACCTCTGCGATTGTTACTGTCGGGTCAGCCGGATGTGTACCTCAGACTGGGTGAAGCCGAAAGCTAGCTTTCTTAAGGGAATATTTGGTCGGTGAACTAAAAGACGATTTCTTACCTATTTATTTATCTACCCCCAGATGTTTTTTCTGCTTTTTTCGCAGCCCGTACATGCACTTTAGGGCATGCCTCCCAGGGAAAGGAACCCCTAACGGAACTATTCTCCCTGGAAGATGTTTCTTACTAACCATGTAATATAACATAACTAGTTGGGCACTTGTCTGATAAAGCACTTATGACCCCTACGCCTGGTCTCCATGCATGCCCCGGTTCTTATATAACCGCAAGGGTATTCGGACACACTCCAGACTATTAGGTCCCGAGGTTGAAGCGAAAAGGTCCGCTATGACAAACGATCTACAATCCGGCTAGAAGGCATTTTACATGTCATCTTAAATTACATAGTCAATTCGACTAATTGTATTCCTCTTCAATGGCATCTAATAGGCTGTCTAGTTTACAGTCCTGCTGGGAATACTTTGCGTCCAACTCTACTTGGCCGTAACCTAAGCTCACAGGGATCTCCTTCCCATCGGGCCCCACAAGTCCGACCCCGGCCATGTGGTTTGGGTCAGCCTTCGTGTACCACGTCTTCACCATGGCCCAGGCCTCCCTGGCGCCTTGACGGTAGGCCAATATCTTCCATAATCGAAAGCGCCACCGCGCTCCCTGAAGCCTCTCCGCAAGCTCTCCAAGGCCTTCGGGCAGGGAGACAGATGGCCACAAGGCCTGGGCGACGCCTTTCATCACCTGCCGAACTTGTTTGCAAGAGCTTGGAAGTAGGTCACCCGTATAACCGGGCATTTCCTCTGCAGGACGGCCTGTGAGCATACCTACAGACATACCTCTGTTAGTCGACTTCCTCGCCAAACTCTTCTTCAAAGTTCGTTCAAGCACTTACTAAAAATGCCGCGTCGAAGCCGCCGATTCTCCTTAACGGTGTCAGACAGCTGGGCACGAACATCCTTTAGTTCCTCACCCAGCTGGATGTTGGCATCTTGGAGATTATTTTTCTCTTGCCTCACCCTTGTAAGCACATTCTCACCGGCCTTTAACCGGTACATGAGTTGTTGCTTGTCCGGATCTATCCCGGCGCCATCTACAATATTATTGTCAGACTTATACATACGCCGCACTTCACAAATTACTTATCTTTTGAAGCATATATTACTAGAGGGGGTCTCTTTGGCTTCCCCCGCTTCGGCTAGTGCAGCCTCAAGTTTGGCTTTGCACTCCTCCAGCTCCTGGGACAGTTGGGTATTCTTTTCTGTAAGATCCTGCACAACAAATGATCCTTATATCAGTTATTCTAACTATTTCAAGTCTCGGGGGCTACTGGCATATATAATTGTCAAATTTTCTCACCCGTATGTCTTTTACATACTGCTCTGTGGCTCTGGCTAGACCATTTTGAGCGGCACGAAGGTGCGCATCTCCTGAATTGAAGGCATCCAATGCCTCTGGGGAGAAACATGCGTCATGAAGAACTGTCCGGCGACGCCTGTGATTCATGGCACTCTCCACCTCGGAATTGGTGGCAGATAACCTGTCGGCATCCTCTGTCGGAGGAGCATCTGACGCACGCATCGTGTTCGCCTCCGCTTTTGGACCTGGCTTTGGAGCCTGGCGAGCGGAGGATTGATTGGCAACCTCTCCGGATACAGTCCGGTGAGCGCTCTTCTTCCTGAAAAAGCACGACCGTTAGTATGCCTCCCGGGAATAAAACCTGGGAGTAAGATGACACGCCATACCGTTGCATCGGTGTTTCAATATGGACTGCACTTCTTTTCAGCCTGTTGGGCCTTGCTGTCCCTTGTTGACTAGCCGTCGCAGGCTTGGCCTTCCGCCTCAAGGACTTCCCCTGCGAAACACCATTGATATATGGTGATCAAGAACAAGCACGGATGGGTCATTTTCAAAGTATTGGGACTTCAGTCTCAGTTACCTGCGAGGCTGGAAGTATTCCGGGGTGATCGGCCGTAATGGCGACCAAGGCATTATCGATGCTCAGTTGGTGAAATACCCCATCGATCAGCTCCATCGATATGTCCGGATCCTCTTGGGAGGTCGGATTGAGGAACCATTCCGGATCCTCGGGTTGTGGAGGCGGGCTGTTTATATCCTTTACGGCCCGGCGCAGTTCCTGCGCCGAAATCACAAAATGAGATACTTGACTATGGGAGTATGGATCGGATAGGCAAAAATAAATGTCCGCTTACCCAGCTTGGAGGATTGTACATAGAAAATCCGTCCTGTGGATTGACGCGGAGAAATTCCTCCTCTTCTCCCTTGTACAATGTGGACAGGATCTTCATTAGATCGGCGACCGATCCCGGCCCCTTACGACCGTGGCAGGTGGCATCATCCTCCCCGTTGAAATCCCACATGGGGTGGCCTCTATACTGGAGCGGCTGCACCCCCCGCATAATGCATGTGGCCATGACCCCGATCATGGTCAGTCCAGAATGAGCTAACGACCTAATTCGGCTCATCAGGTAAAGGACGTCCCTGTCACTTTCCTTCTGAGGGCTCCGTGGACGCCAACTTAGGCGTTTCTTCAAAGGAGCGTTATTGAACTCAGGGAGGCCGATCTGAACAGGGTCCGGTAGGGGGACATCTTCTATATAAAACCATTCCGAAGGCCAGTCTTCGGACGCCTTATTCAGGGTTCCGGATAGATATCCGGTTCTGGCGATGCGCCATAGTTCGGCTCCGCCCACTTGATATATTGACCCCTCTTGAGAACGGGGCACAAGGCAGAATAGCTTCTTCCACAACGCAAAATGAGCCTCGATGCCCAAAAACAGATCGCAAAGGGCCACGAAGCCCGCAATATGCAAGATGGAGGCAGGCGTGAGGTTGTGCAACTGGAGGCCGTAGAACTCCAGGAGCCCTCAGAGAAACGGATGAATTGGAAATCCGAGCCCTCTTATCAAATAAGGGACAAGGCATACCCGCTCTCCTTTGGAGGGACTGGGGATGCTCTCCTCTTGCTTTCTGCCCTTATAGGTGGCGAGTCCGGCTCGAACCGGAACCATGAAGGCTGGGGGAAGAAATCCCTTGGTTTGGAGCGTCACTAGCTCGTTGTGTGGGGCGGAGCATCTCTGCCAATCTCCAGGCTGAGGGCTGGGAAGGCGAGAGGAGGAGCCGCGTCGACTGTCCATGATGGAATGGATTTCTGTCAGATGCGCTCCAATGAATGCTTGCGAAGGGAGGATTGTGTGATTCGGATCTAGATCCTCGTCTCCTTTATAGGCAGCTCATTTGCGTAGCTAGGGGGTAAATGTAAAAATACCCTGGCTTTTCGCATTCGTTCGACACGTGGAAGATGGCCATTATTGGGCATGGAAGCCAAGGAGCGCAATATTTATGAGATGCCGGATGCTATTCAACAGGTGCACAGGATTTCGAGAAGAACCCGCCTTGCAATGCCGAAGACAATCTACGCGCCAGACTCATTGCCATTGAAGCCTGGTTCGGGGGCTACTGAGGGAGTCCCGGATTAGGGGCTGTCCGGATAGCCGAACTATCTCCTTTGGCCGGACTCCTGGACTATGAAGATACAAGATTGAAGACTTCGTCCCGTGTCCGGATGGGACCTTCCTTGGCGTGGAAGGCAAGCTTGGTGATACGGATATGTAGATCTCCTACCATTGTAACCAACTCTGTGTAACCCTAACCCTCTTCGATGCCTATATAAACCGGAGGGTTTTAGTCCGTAGGACGAAGAACAATCATACCATAGGCTAGCTTCTAGGGTTTAGCCTCTCCGATCTCGTGGTAGATCTACTCTTGTACTACCCATATCATCAATATTAATCAAGCAGGAGTAGGGTTTTACCTCCATCGAGAGGGCCCGAACCTGGGTAAAAACATCGTGTCCTTTGTCTCCTGTTACCATCCGCCTAGACGCACAGTTCGGGACCCCCTACCCGAGATCCGACGGTTTTGACACCGACACGTGGTTTTTGGCCCAGCGCGGCCTCATCCTGAACCAGATACCGGCAACGCCGCCGCCGCCGCCCAGCCCGGCGGCTGCTGATGATGACGACGAGGACGACGATGTCTCCGCCTTCGCTATGCCCTGCCCCACCGACGATGACTCCGCGACGCCCAGCCCCACCGACGATGCCTCCGCTGCGCCCAGCAGCACAGAAGACGCGCCGAACAGCCCAGAAGCCGCGCTGATTCCTCCCAGCCCGCGTATGCCGATGACCACGCCGCCGGACGGTTGAGCTCGAGCTTGATGTACTCCTTTCGCGCCCTTCATTTTTTGTACGCCGAACTACTGTGTGTCCTTTTATTTTGATCGCTGAACTGTGGCACCGACTCGCCGAACTATTGCGATGATCGCCGGTTTGTTGTTTCTTTCAGCGGGAATGATGTTTTTCAAATAGGGAGCGCCTTGGGGGGCAGCACCTGGGCGCGTGGCTGGGGAAAAATAAACCCCAGGGGCCGATCTAGTGCCGGCTCGCCCCCAGGCCGCTCTTTTTCGGCGCCCAGGGGGGCCGAACGGCTGGAGATGCTCTTAGTGTTGGGGAACGTTGCAGAAAATTAAAAATTTTCCTATGGTTTCACCAAGATCCATCTATGAGTTCATCTAAGCAACGAGTCAAGGGAGTGAGTTTGCATCTACATACCACTTGTAGATCGAGAGCGGAAGCGTTCAAGGGGATGGTGATGATGGAGTCGTACTCGCCGTGATTCGGATCACCGATGACCAAGTGCTGAACGGACAGCACCTCCACGTTCAACACACGTACGGGACGGGAGACGTCTCCTCCTTCTTGATCCAGCAAGGGGGAAGGAGAGGTTGATGACGATCCAGCAGCACGACGGCGTGGTGGTGGATGCAGCAGAATTCCAGCAGGGCTTCGCCAAGCGACTACGGGAGGAGGACGAGGTGTAGCAAGGGGAGGGAGGCGCCAAGCACAAGGGTGCGGCTGCCCTCCCCTTTGCCCTCCTTTATATAGGCCCCCAGGGGGGCACCGGCCCTGGGAGAATGAATCTCCCAAGGGGGCGGCAGCCAAGGGGGGAGGAGTGCCCCCCAAGGCATGTGGTGCCCCCCCACCACCCTAGGGTTTCAACCCTAGGCGCAGGGGGTGGGCCTAGGGGGGCGCACCAGCCCACTATGGGCTGGCTCCCCTCCCACTTCAGCCCATGGGGCCCTCCGGGATAGGTGGCCCCACCCGGTGGACCCCCGGGACCCTTCCGGTGGTCCCGGTACATTACCGGGTGACCCCGAAACTTTCCCGATGGCCGAAATACCACTTCCTATATATAATTCTTTACCTCCGGACCATTCTGAAACTCCTCGTGACGTCCGGGATCTCATCCGGGACTCCGAACAACATTCGGTATACTGCATACTCGTATTCATACAACCCTAGCGTCACCGAACCTTAAGTGTGTAGACCCTACGGGTTCGGGAGACACGCAGACATGACCGAGACGACTCTCGGGCAATAACCAACAGTGGGATCTGGATACCCATGTTGGCTCCCACATGCTCCTCGATGATTTCATCAGATGAACCACGATGTCAAGGAATAAACAATCCCGTATACGATTCCCTTTGTCAATCGGTATGTTACTTGCCCGAGACTCGATCGTCAGTATCCCAATACCTTGTTCAGTCTCGTTACCGGCAAGTCACTTTACTCATACCGCAATGCATGATCCCGTCACCAACCACTTGGTCACTTTGAGCTCACTATGATGATGCATTACCGAGTGGGCCCAGAGATACCTCTCCGTCATACGGAGTGACAAATCCCAGTCTCGATCCGTGTCAACCCAACAGACACTTTCGGAGATACCTGTAGTGCACCTTTATAATCACCCAGTTACGTTGTGACGTTTGGTACACCCAAAGCACTCTTACGGTATCCGAGAGTTACACGATCTCATGGTCTAAGGAAGAGATACTTGACATTGAAAAAGCTCTAGCAAAAGAACTACATGATCTTTGTGCTATGCTTAGGATTGGGTCTTGTCCATCACATCATTCTCCTAATGATGTGATCCCGTTATCAACGACATCTAATGTCCATAGCCAGGAAACCATGACTATCAGTTGATCACAACGAGCTAGTCAACTAGAGGCTCACTAGGGACATATTGTGGTCTATGTATTCACACGTGTATTACGATTTCCGGATAATACAGTTATAGCGAATAAAAGACAATTTATCATGAACACGGAAATATAATAATACTTTTATTATTGCATCTAGGGCATATTTCCAACAGTCTCCCACTTGCACTAGAGTCAATAATCTAGTTACATTGTGATGAATCGAACACCCATAGAGTTCTAGTAATGATCATGTTTTGCTCGCGAGAGAGGTTTAGTCAATGGATCTGCGACATTCAGATCCGTATGTACTTTGCAAATATCTATGTCTCCATCTTGAACATTTTCACGGATGGAGTTGAAACGACGCTTGATGTGCCTGGTCTTCTTGTGAAACCTGGGCTCCTTGGCAAAGGCAATATCTCCAATGTTGTCACATAAGAGTTTGATCGGTCCCGACGCATTGGGTATGACTCCTAGGTCGGTGATGAACTCCTTCACCCAAATAGCTTCATGCGCTGCCTCCGAGGCTGCCATGTACTCCGCTTCACATGTAGATCCCGCCACGACGCTCTGCTTGCAGCTGCACCAGCTAACTGCTCCACCATTCAACATATACACGTATCCGGTTTGTGACTTAGAGTCATCCAGATCTGTGTCGAAGCTAGCGTCGACGTAACCCTTTACAACGAGCTCTTCGTCACCTCCATAAACGAGAAACATGTCCTTTGTCCTTTTCAGGTACTTCAGGATATTCTTGACCGCTGTCCAGTGTTCCTTGCTGGGATTACTTTGGTACCTTCCTACCAAACTTACGGCAAGGTTTACATTAGGTCTGGTACACAGCATGGCATACATAATAGATCCTATGGCTGAAGCATAGGGGATGACACTCATCTCTTCTTTATCTTTTGCCGTGGTCGGGCATTGAGCCGAGCTCAATCTCACACCTTGCAATACAGGCAAGAACCCCTTCTTGGACTGATCCATTTTGAACTTCTTCAAAATCTTATCAAGGTATGTGCTTTGTGAAAGACCTATGAGGCGGCTCGATCTATCTCTATAGATCTTGATGCCTAATATATAAGCGGCTTCTCCAAGGTCCTTCATTGAAAAACACTTATTCAAGTAGGCCTTAATGTTGTCCAAAAGTTCTATATCATTTCCCATCAAGAGTATGTCATCTACATATAATATGAGAAATGCTATAGAGCTCCCACTCACTTTCTTGTAAACGCAGGCTTCTCCATAAGTCTGCATAAACCCAAACGCTTTGATCATCTCATCAAAGCAAATGTTCCAACTCCGAGATGCTTGCACCAGCCCATAAATGGATCGCTGGAGCTTGCACACTTTGTTAGCGTTCTTAGGATCGACAAAACCTTCCGGCTGCATCATATACAGTTCTTCCTTAAGATGCCCGTTAAGGAATGCCGTTTTGACGTCCATCTGCCATATCTCATAATCATAGTATGCGGCAATTGCTAACATGATTCGGACGGACTTCAGCTTCGCTACGGGAGAGAATGTCTCGTCGTAGTCAATCCCTTGAACTTGTCGATAACCCTTAGCGACAAGTCGAGCTTTATAGACGGTAATATTACCATCCGCGTCCATCTTCTTCTTAAAGATCCATTTGTCTTCTATCGCTCGCCGATCATCGGGCAAGTATGTCAAAGTCCGTACTTTGTTTTCATACATGGATTGTATCTCGGATTTCATGGCTTCAAGCCATTTCTTGGAATCTGGGCCCGCCATCGCTTCTTCATAGTTCGAAGGTTCACCGTTGTCCAACAACATGATTTCCAGAACAGGGTTGCCGTACCACTCTGGTGCGGAACGTGTCCTTGTGGACCTACGAAGTTCAGTAGCAACTTGATCCGAAGTACCTTGATCATCATCATTTTCCTCTTCATTGGTGTAGGCATCACAGGAACATTTTCCTGAGCTGCACTACTATCCCGTTCAAGAGGTAGTACTTCATCGAGTTCTACTTTCCTCCCACTTACTTCTTTCGAGAGAAACTCTTTTTCCAGAAAGGATCCGTTCTTGGCAACAAAGATCTTGCCCTCGGATCTTAAGTAGAAGGTATACCCTACCGTTTCCTTAGGGTATCCTATGAAGACGCATTTTTCCGACTTGGGTTCGAGCTTTTCAGGTTGAAGTTTCTTGACATAAGCATCGCATCCCCAAACTTTTAGAAACGACGGCTTAGGTTCCTTCCCAAACCATAATTCATACAGTGTCGTCTCAACAGATTTAGATGGTGCCCTATTTAAAGTGAATGTAGCTGTCTCTAGAGCGTATCCCCAAAATGATAGCGGTAAATCGGTAAGAGACATCATAGACCGTACCATATCCAATAGAGTGCGATTACGATGTTCGGACACACCGTTACGCTGAGGTGTTCCAGGCGGCATGAGTTGTGAAACGATTCCACATTTCCTTAAGTGTGTACCAAATTCGTGACTTAAGTATTCTCCTCCACGATCTGATCGTAGGAATTTTATCTTTCGGTCACGTTGATTCTCTACCTCATTCTGAAATTCCTTGAACTTTTCAAAGGTCTCAGACTTGTGTTTCATTAAGTAGACATACCCATATCTACTCAAGTCATCAGTGAGAGTGAGAACATAACGATATCCTCCGCGAGCCTCAACGCTCATTGGACCGCACACATCGGTATGTATGATTTCCAACAAGTTGGTTGCTCGCTCCATTGTTCCGGAGAACGGAGTCTTGGTCATCTTGCCCATGAGGCATGGTTCGCATGTGTCAAATGATTCATAATCGAGAGACTCCAAAAGTCCATCAGCATGGAGCTTCTTCATGCGCTTGACACCAATGTGACCAAGGCGGCAGTGCCACAAGTATGTGGGACTATCGTTATCAACTTTACATCTTTTGGTATTCACGCTATGAATATGTGTAATATTACACTCGAGATTCATTAAGAATAAACCATTGACCATCGGAGCATGACCATAAAACATATCTCTCATATAAATAGAACAACCATTATTCTCGGATTTAAATGAGTAGCCAACTCGTATTAAATGAGATCCAGATACAATGTTCATGCTCAAACTTGGCACCAAATAACAATTATTAAGGTTCAAAACTAATCCCGTAGGTAAATGTAGAGGTAGCGTGCCGACGGCGATCACATCGACTCTGGAACCATTCCCGACGCGCATCGTCACCTCGTCCTTCGCCAGTCTCCGCTTATTCTGCAGCTCCTGTTGTGAGTTACAAATATGAGCAACGGCACCGGTATCAAATACCCAGGAGTTACTACGAGTATTGGTAAGGTACACATCAATTACATGTATATCAAATATACCTTTGGTGTTGCCGGCCTTCTTATCCGCTAAGTATTTGGGGCAGTTCCGCTTCCAGTGACCCTTCCCCTTGCAATAAAAGCACTCAGTCTCAGGCTTGGGTCCATTCTTTGACTTCTTCCCGGTAACTGGCTTACCGGGCGCAGCAACCTCCTTGCCGTCCTTCTTGAAGTTCTTCTTGCCCTTGCCCTTCTTGAACTTAGTGGTCTTATTGACCATCAACACTTGATGTTCTTTCTTGATTTCAACCTCTGCTGACTTCAGCATAGAAAATACTTCAGGAATGGTCTTCACCATCCCCTGCATATTGTAGTTCATCACAAAGCTCTTGTAGCTTGGTGGGAGCGACTGAAGGATTCTATCAATGACCGCCTCATTAGGGAGGTTAATATTCAGCTGGGTCATACGGTTGTGCAACCCAGACATCTTGAGTATGTGCTCACTAACAGAACTATTTTCCTCCATCTTACAACTATAGAACTTGTCGGAGACGTCATATCTCTCGACCCGAGCGTGAGCTTGGAAAACTAGTTTCAGCTCCTCAAACATCTCATATGCTCCGTGATGCTCAAAACGCTTTTGGAGACCCGGTTCTAAGCTGTAAACCATGCCGCACTGAACGAGGGAGTAATCATCAGCACGTGTCTACCAAACGTTCATAACGTCTTGGTTCTGTGGGATGGGTGCTTCACCTAGCGGTTCATCTAGGACATATGCTTTCTTGGCTGCAATGAGGATGATCCTCAGGTTCCGGACCCAGTCCGTATAGTTGCTGCCATCATCTTTCAGCTTGGTTTTCTCTAGGAACGCGTTGAAGTTCATGTTGACATGAGCGTTGGCCATTTGATCTACAAGACATATTTTGCAAAGGTTTTAGACTAAGTTCATGATAATTAAGTTCATCTAATCAAATTATTATAATGAACTCCCACTCAGATTAGACATCCCTCTAGTCATCTAAGTGTTACACGATCCGAGTCGACTGGGCCGTGTCCCATCATCACGTGAGACGGACTAGTCATCGTCGGTGAACATTCTCATGTTGATCGTATCTTCCATACGACTCGTGTTCGACCTTTCGGTCTCCGTGCTCCGAGGCCATGTCTGTACATGCTAGGCTCATCAAGTTAACCCTAAGTGTTTTTGCGTGTGTAAATCTGTCTTACACCCGTTGTATGTGAACGTAAGAATCCATCACACCCGATCATCACGTGGTGCTTAGAAGCGACGAACTTTAGCAACGGTGCACAGTTAGGGGAGAACACTTCTTGAAATTGTTGTAAGGGATCATCTTATTTACTACCGTCGTTCTAAGTAAACAAGATGCATAGACATAATAAACATCACATGCAATTATATAGTAGTGACATGATATGGCCAATATCATATAGCTCCATTGATCTCCATCTTCGGGGCTCCATGATCATCTTGTCACCGGCATGACACCATGATCTCCATCATCATGATCTCCATCATCGTGTCTTCATGAAGTTGTCACGCCAACGACTACTTCTACTTCTATGGCTAACACGTTTAGCAATAAAGTAAAGTAAGTTACATGGCGTTCTACAATGACACGCAGGTCATACAAAAATAAAGACAACTCCTATGGCTCATGCCGGTTGTCATACTCATCGACATGCAAGTCATGATTCCTATTACAAGAACATGATCTCATACATCATAATATGTCATTCATCATTCATCACAACTTCTGGCCATATCACATCACATGACAATTGCTGCAAAAACAAGTTAGACGTCCTCTAATTGTTGTTGCATCTTTTACGTGGCTGCAATTGGGTTCTAGCAAGAACGTTTTCTTACCTACAAATAACCAAAACGTGATTTTGTCAACTTCAATTTACCCTTCATAAGGACCCTTTTCATCGAATCCGCTCCAACTAAAGTGGGAGAGACAGACACCCGCCAGCCACCTTATGCAACTAGTGCATGTCAGTCGGTGGAACCGGTCTCACGTAAGCGTACGTGTAAGGTTGGTCCGGGCCGCTTCATCCCACAATACCGCTGAAGCAAGATTAGACTAGTAGCGGCAAGCAAGTTGACAAGATCTACGCCCACAACAAAATTGTGTTCTACTCGTGCAATAGAGAACTACGCATAGACCTAGCTCATGATGCCACTGTTGGGGAACGTTGCAGAAAATTAAAAATTTTCCTACGGTTTCACCAAGATCCATCTATGAGTTCATCTAAGCAAGGAGTCAAGGGAGTGAGTTTGCATCTACATACCACTTGTAGATCGAGAGCGGAAGCGTTCAAGGGGATGGTGATGATGGAGTCGTACTCGCCGTGATTCGGATCACCGATGACCAAGTGCTGAACGGACAGCACCTCCGCGTTCAACACACGTACGGGATGGGATACGTCTCCACCTTCTTGATCCAGCAAGGGGGAAGGAGAGGTTGATGACGATCCAGCAGCATGACGGCGTGGTGGTGGATGCAGCAGAACTCCAGCAGGGCTTCGCCAAGCGACTGCGGGAGGAGGACGAGGTGTAGCAAGGGGAGGGAGGCGCCAAGCACAAGGGTGCGGCTGCCCTCCCCTTTGCCCTCCTTTATATAGGCCCCCAGGGGGGCGCCGGCCCTAGGAGATTGAATCTCCCAAGGGGGCGACAGCCAAGGGGGGAGGAGTGCCCCCCAAGGCATGTGGTGCGCCCCCCCCCCCCCACCCTAGGGTTTCAACCCTAGGCGCAGGGGGTGGGCCTAGGGGGGCGCACCAGCCCACTATGGGCTGGCTCCCCTCCCACTTCAGCCCATGGGGCCCTCCGGGATGGGTGGCCCCACCCGGTGGACCCCCGGGACCCTTCCGGTGGTCCCGGTACATTACCGGGTGACCCCGAAACTTTCCCGATGGCTGAAATACCACTTCCTATATATAATTCTTTACCTCCGGACCATTCCGAAACTCCTCGTGACGTCTGGGATCTCATCCGGGACTCCGAACAACATTCGGAATACTGCATAGTCGTATTCATACAACCCTAGCGTCACCGAACCTTAAGTGTGTAGACCCTACGGGTTCGGGAGACACGCAGACATGACCGAGACGACTCTCGGGCAATAACCAACAGCCGGATCTGGATACCCATGTTGGCTCCCACATGCTCCTTGATGATTTCATCGGATGAACCACGATGTCGAGGAATAAACAATCCCGTATACAATTCCCTTTGTCAATCGGTACGTTACTTGCCCGAGACTCGATCGTCGGTATCCCAATACCTTGTTCAGTCTCGTTACCAGCAAGTCACTTTACTCGTACCGCAATGCATGATCACGTCACCAACCACTTGGTCACTTTGAGCTCACTATGATGATGCATTACCGAGTGGGCCCAGAGATACCTCTCCGTCATACGGAGTGACAAATCCCAGTCTCGATCCGTGTCAACCCAACAGACACTTTCGGAGATACCTGTAGTGCACCTTTATAATCACCCAGTTACGTTGTGACGTTTGGTACACCCAAAGCACTCTTACAGTATCCGGGAGTTACACGATCTCATGGTCTAAGGAAGAGATACTTGACATTGAAAAAGCTCTAGCAAACGAACTACACGATCTTTGTGCTATGCTTAGGATTGGGTCTTGTCCATCACATCATTCTCCTAATGATGTGATCCCGTTATCAACGACATCTAATGTCCATAGCCAGGAAACCATGACTGTCAGTTGATCACAACGAGCTAGTCAACTAGAGGCTCACTAGGGACATATTGTGGTCTATGTATTCACACGTGTATTACGATTTCCGGATAATACAGTTATAGCATGAATAAAAGACAATTTATCATGAACACGGAAATATAATAATACTTTTATTATTGCCTCTAGGGCATATTTCCAACACTTAGGTCTTCAATTCGGTCTACCCGACCGAAGCACTTTGATCTTTAATATGGCGAGAGTAGTCAGTTTGGGCTCGCCGTTTGTAAACATTCAATCAAAACTTCGTTTTAGTTAATATTTTTTTGCCGGATTCATTTTAATTAATATGACGAGGCAAAAATATATATTTCCATGTTGAAAAAGCGATAGTACCACAATACATTTATGTTCTGTCCTTTTTTCTTTGCAAGTATGTCATGTCAGAGCATCTCCAGTCGCGCCCCCAATAGGCCCCCGGTCCATTTTTTAATGCCGGCGCTGAAACAACAGCCCAGTCGCGCCTCCAGGAGCTCAATTTTTACCGGTTAGGCCCAAAACTGGCACCGACGGAACCAGGCCGAACTTGGCGCGCTGGGTGATGCCTGGGGGCACTGGGGGAATCGTTTTTGGCGCGAAAGAATGGTAGGCCCGCCGGGTCAGCAACCCCCGCGCATCGTCGTCCTCATCGCCTTGGTTTCCCGCGGGGAATCAATGCCAAGGCTACCGCCGGTCAGCCCTCCATTGATTCCTCACGGGCGGCGCAATGCAGCGACGCGCCCTTTCCTGCCACGCGTACACAAGGTTAGCCGCCCCCGACCGCTATAAAAGCCGCCCCCTTCCTCACCGGTGGACGCACTCGCCCCGTGATACGTCTCCAGCATATCTACTTTTCCAAACACTTTTGCCCTTGTTTTGGACTCTAACTTGCATGATTTGAATGAAACTAACCCAGACTGACGTTGTTTTCAGCAGAACTGCCATGATGTTGTTTTATGTGTAGAAAAGAAAAGTTTTCGGAATGTCCTGGAAATCCACGGAGGCACTTTTTGGAATTAATAAAAACATTTGGCAAAATAAATAATGCCAGTGGTCCCCCTGGACCTCCACCGACCTCAACTCCAACTCCATATATTCACGTTCGGGGAGAAAAAATAGAGAGAAAGTTTCATCGCGTTTTACGACATGGAGCCGCCGCCAAGCCCTAATCTCTCTCGGGAGGGCTGATCTGGAGTCCGTTCGGGGCTCCGGAGAGGGGGGTTCGTCGTCGTCATCATCATCAACCATCCTCCATCACCAATTTCATGATGCTCACCGCCGTGTGTGAGTAATTCCATCGTAGGCTTGCTGGACGGTGATGGGTTGGATGAGATTTACCATGTAATCAAGTTAGTTTTGTTGGGGTTTGATCCCTAGTATCCACTATGTTCTGAGATTGATGTTGCTATGACTTTGCTATGCTTAATGCTTGTCACTAGGGCCCGAGTGCCATGATTTCATATCTGAACCTATTATGTTTTCATGAATATATGTGTGTTCTTGATCCTACCTTGCAAGTCTATAGTCACCTATTATGTGTTATGATCTGACAACCCTGAAGTGACAATAATCAGGATACTTCTCGGTGATGACCATAGTTTGAGGAGTTCATGTATTCACTATGTGCTAATGCTTTGTTCCGGTTCTCTATTAAAAGGAGGCCTTAATATTCCTTAGTTTCCATAAGGACCCCGCTGCAACGGGAGGGTAGGACAAAAGATGTCATACAAGTTCTTTTCCATAAGCACGTATGACTATTTACGGAATACATGCCTACATTACATTGATGAATTGGAGCTAGTTCTATATCACCCTATGTTATAACTATTGCATGAGGAATCGCATCCGGCATAATTATCCATCACTGATCCATTGCCTTTGAGCTTTTCACATATTGTTCTTCGCTTATTTACTTGTCCGTTGCTACTGTTACAACTACTACAAAAACCCAAAAAATTTATCTTTACTTTTGCTACCATTACCTTTATTATCATACCACTTTTGCTACTAAACACTTTGCTGCAGATACTAAGTTATCCAGGTATGGTTGAATTGACAACTCAACTGCTAATACTCAAGAATATTCTTTGGCTCCCCTTGTCTCAAATGAATAAATTTGGGTTGAATACTTTACCCTCGAAAGCTGTTGCGATCCCCTACACTTGTGGGTCATCAAGACTAATTTCTGGCGCTGTTGCCGGGGAGCATAGATCTATTCTCTGAGTCACTTGGGATTTATATCTGTTGATCACTATGAAGAACTTGAAAGACGCTAAAACCAAGATTTTACCCTCAACTACGAGGGGAGGTAAGGAACTGCCATCTAGCTCTGCACTAGATTCTCCTTCCGTTATTAGTAGGTTTGCGACACCTAAACCTACTACTGCTATGAATTCTGATATGTCGCATGTTATTGATGATGCCACTTCTGCTATGCATGATGAAACTACTTCTGTGTGTGATACTACTTTGCCATTAGGTGAGTTTCTTGATGAACAACTTGCTAGAGTTAGGGGGAATGAAAATATTGAAGAACCTATTATTGATCATAGTGATGATGAAGGTTCCCCCAATGATTATGTATTACTTGTTGTTCCTAAGGGTTATGTTAAGAATGAAGAAGCTGCTAGGGAAATTTTTTCTTGCAATGATAGAAATGATCTTAAGAAATTATTAGCTAAATGGAAGTAGCAGTCTCTTAATGCTAGAATGATCTAACGCCCTGGATTCGATGCGCCAGGTGTCTTCCAGTTATTCGCTGTCGTTGCCATGTCATTTTCTTGCGTGTTGCATTTTGCCATGTCGTCATGTGCATCTCATTTTGCATACATGTTTGTCTCATGCATCCGAGCATTTTCCCCGTTGCCCGTTTCGCGATCCGGCACTCCTATGTCATCCGGCGTCCCCTTCTCGCCTCTCTTCGTGAGTGGGTGTTAAACTTTCTCAGAATGGCCCGAGGTTTGCCAAGCGGCCTTGGTATAGCACCGGTAGACCGCCTGTCAAGTTTCGTGCCATTTGGAGGTCGTTTGATACTCCAACGGTTAACCGGGTAACCGTAAAAGCCTCTTTTGTTTGTAGCCAACACCCCTTCCAAACTGGCCCAAAACCCATCCAAACCACCTCCATGCTCTCGGTCGTTTGATCACGATCGTCTGGGCGAAAACCGCTCCTCATTTGGACTCTCCTAGCTCCCTCTACCTATAAAAATGCCTCCCCCTTCGAAATTCCGGGTCCAAACCCTAAAACCTACTCCTCTCCGCGACGGACATGTCCGTCCGCCGCCGGACACACTGCGCCGCCGCCCATCCGCGAATCAGGGGCCGCCACGTGTCGCCGCCGCCTCCACCCACCGCGTCGGCCCGCTCGGCCCGACGCGGGCCCCCGTGGCCCTTTCCCAGCCGATGCCGCCCGTGGGCGACCCTGCCCGGTCGCTGCACCCGCGCGCCTGCGCCGCCGCGGGGCATCTCGCCGCCGCCGGCGGCCACGGCCCCGCGCCGCCCCGGCGCTCACCGGCACCGCCCGCCGTCCTGCGTCCGGCCTCCCCACTGCCCCGACCGATGCCGCCCCGGCCGCCGCCGTCCTCCGCCTCCGGCCAGCGCCATCTCCGGTCGCCGCCCCGCGTCCTCCTCGTCCACCTCCGGCCAGATCCGGCCGCGAGAGGGCCGGATCCGACGAGGTCGAACCGTCGGCGACCTTCCCTGTCTTCTCTGGTCGTCTCCCTCCTCTCCGGCGTCTTCTCCAGCGAAGCCTCAGACCATCCTCGTTTTCCGTGCATCCCGAAGGTTGAACCCGGAATCCACTAAGTCCCTGAATCTGCAACTTTATCATGCCATGTTCAGCGCATCATAACTCTGTGCATACTGCTTCGTTTCGTGTGTGTAATATGTCAAATTGTTCGCCTCGACGAGTACTTCATTTCATTCCATTGCATCATGTTTATTTGATTCCATCTTGATGCCCGAATCATCGTTGCAAGACTGCTATGTGATGTTAATCTGCTGAAACTGTTATAACATGCTCATTTGTCATTTTTGCCATGATTGATGTGTGCATCTTATGAACTTGAGCCCTACATATGTTTTGAACTATGCCATGCCATCTTTACAAGGGTGTATGCCATGTATTTTTGTGATCAATGTCGTGACTAGCACAAGCATGTAAACTAGGCCTCGTGATGTTGCTGATTTCAGTCCCTGTTCTGCTGTTATTTTTATGCCATGTAAACTTGATGCTACAGAGAGATCCATGCTTATTTTGAGATACTTCAATAAGGATGTTTTGTGCATATGGTTATGTTCTATCCATCCATGCCCCTGGTTGCATTTATAGCTTTCTGTAGATTGTTGTAATCTTGCTCCAAAGTTGCTAAATGATGTTGCTGTCAGCCTGTTAACATGAAGTTCAGTTGTTGCCATGTGTTCTCCTAGTGATCCATGCACCCTATGAACTTGTTCTTGCCATGCTTAGCTTCATTGACATGTCTTATTACTGTTGGTTGACTTGCCATGCCATGTTTTGCTCTGTAGTGAGTGGTTCAAGCTCACCAACATGCCTACTTATTGTTGTTCCTGCCATGTATGAATCTGTCATATAACTTGCTATGTTTACATGGGTGCGATCATATCTTCTGATCCTTTTTGGCTCATGGTCAGTAAGGGACTTTTGTTCTATGCAATTAGTAGATTTATGCCATGCCTTTGTTTGCCATGATAATTTTCTGTAACGTATTGTTTGATAGCTCTAAACATTGCAACCTGATATTATTTCTGCCAAGTCTGTAAACTGTTATTATATGCAATCTTGTCATGTCCTTTTGAGCATGTTCTAGTGATTTCTGGAGATAGCTCAGTGTTCATGTTTTGTTATGCTTTACTTGTACTTTATGCCCATGCATTTTGTTATTACGTTGAGAGGTTGTAGCTTATTGTTTTGATGCTTCCTAGATGCCTAGTTGCTGTTATGGGCAGATTGTTGTTATGCCTTGTATAGAGTGTGTGTTGAACCGTTGCTCCGTTTAGAGTGTGCTCTATATGAAACTTGCTTGATTTTGCATGTAGTTTCATATTATCATGTTGCATCCTTGTTTTGAGGTGTTTGCTTGATGTTTGTATGCATTTTGCACCAATGCCATGTTTAACTTGTTTTGCTCATATCTTCTAGGTCGTAGCTCCGAACTAAATGAACTTTATATGTAACTTGACTAGAATCTCGTGTAGATCATCTTGGTGCATCTTAACTTGCTGTTAAACAACTTAAACATAAGGTTTATTCAGATCTGGACCAATTTCGAAATTTGCATATGAGGACTTACCGGAATTGTTATATGTTGTTCCCGGCCTCATTTAAACTTGCTTCGATGTGTTGCTCTTGTATGCATCATCCCTTGCCATGAGTAGCTTCATGTAGCTTTGTCATGCATCATGCTTGTTGTGCATCATGTCTTGTCTATGTGTGGTGTGTTTACCATGTTGTGTGCTTCTTCTCGATAGTTCCTGTTTCGTTACGATCGTGAGGATTCGTTCGTCTACGCTGGGTTCGTCTTCATGGCTTCATATTCTTCATGGACTCGTTCTTCTTCCTAGTGGGATTTCAGGCAAGATGATCGCTACCCTGGATCTCACTACTATCATTGCTATGCTAGTTGCTTCGTTCTATCGCTATGCTGCGTTACCTATCTTTTACTCCTCAAGCCTCCTGAATTGCCATGAACCTCTAACCTTTGACACCCTTCCTAGCAAACCATTGCTTGGCTATGTTACTGCTTTGCTCAGCCCCTATTGTAGCGTTGTTAGTTGCAGGTAAAGTTGAAGGTTGCTCCATGGTGGACAGAATTATGTTGGGATATCACAATATCTCTTATTTAATTAATGCATCTATATACTTGGTAAAGGGTGGAAGGCTCGGCATATGCCTGGTGTTTTGTTCCACTCTTGCCGCCCTAGTTTCCGTCATACCGGTGTTATGTTCCCGGATTTTGCGTTCCTTACGCGGTTGGGTGATTCATGGGACCCCCTTGACAGTTCGCTTTGAATAAAACTCCTCCAGCAAGGCCCAACCTTGGTTTTACCATTTGCCTCACCACCACCTACATTTCCCTTGGGAGTAATTAACCCGAGGGTCATCTTTATTTTAGCCCCCCCCCCCCCCCGAGCCAGTGCCTGTCTAAGTGTTGGTCCAAACCGAGTAGACTGCGGGGCCCCCTTGGGGAAACTCGAGGTTTGGTTTTACTCGTAGGATGTCTCATCCGGTGTTGCCCTGAGAACGAGATATGTGCAGCTCCTATCGGGATTGTCGGCGCATCGGGCGGCTTTGCTGGTCTTGTTTTACCATTGTCGAAATGTCTTGTAAACCGGGATTCCGAGAGTGATCGGGTCTTCCTGGGAGAAGGAATATCCTTTGTTGATCGCGAGAGCTTATCATGGGCTAAGTTTGGACACCCCTACAGGGTATTATCTTTCGAAAGCCGTGCCCGCGGTTATGGGCAGATGCGAATTTGTTAATGTTCGGTTGTAGACAACTTGACACCAGATCCGAATTAAAACGCATCAACCGTGTGTGTAGCCGTGATGGTCTCTTCTCGGCGGAGTCCGGGAAGTGAACACGGTTTTTGTGTTATGTTTGACGTAAGTAGGAGTTCAGGATCACCTCTTGATCATTGCTAGTTGACGACCGTTCCTTTGCTTCTCTTCTAGCTCTTATTTGCGTATGTTAGCCACCATATATGCTTAGTCGCTGCTGCAACCTCACCACTTTACCCCTTCTTTTTCCATTAAGCTTTGCTAGTCTTGATACCCATGGTAATGGGATTGCTGAGTCCTCGTGGCTCACAGATTATTACAACAACAGTTGCAGGTACAGGTTGCGATGATCTTGACGCGAGAGCGATGATTGCTTGTTTTGGAGTTCTTCTTCTGCTTCTTCTTCGATCAGGGGATAGGTTCCAGGTCGGCAGCCTGGGATAGCAGGGTGGATGTCGTTTGAGTTTCTGTTTGTGTCTCATCCGTAGTCGGATGGTGCTCTCTTGTAAGATGATGTTGTATTCGTGTGGCATTGTATGCCTTTTGTATGTATCCCTATCTATTATGTAATGTTGATGTAATGATATCCACCTTGCAAAAGCGTTTCAATATGCGGGTCTATCCTTGGTGGGACCTTCGAGTTCCTTTTTGATAGGGTTGCATATTGGGCGTGACAAGTTGGTATCAGAGCCTCGACCGACCTTAGGAGCCCCCGTGATTGATCGTGTAGTTTGGCCATTGTTGAGTCTAGAAGAAAACTGTTTTCTGAGTCTAGTTATATCGGAGAGTAGGGATTCTTTTTACTCCTCAGCCCCTTCGTCGCTCTGGTAAGGAATCTTGACGTAGGTGTTTTGGATTACTCCTCTTCCCATTCAAATTTTTTCTTTAGGATCACGCAGTTGGTTTTCCGATCGTTGGGTCTCAACTCTTTTCATCCGGTGCATTTCTCGTTAAGTTGATTCGACCCTCTCCGTTTTTGCAAGTTCAATCCTTAGTTGTTTTATTTTCCCACCTGCCCACCCTTCTTCCTCTCGGAGCTGGAGTCCGTAATCGAGTATCCATCTTTGCTTTCTTTCCTTAATGATTTCAACCGGTGCTTTCTCTTCAAGATATTCGTCGGTTCCCCCTTCCAAGTTGTCTTTATTTTCCCGCCCTCCCACCCTTTTTCTTCCCGGAGTCTGACCCTCTCTCGACCATCAATTTCATTCGTGCAGAGCCTCATCAGTCTTTCATAAATTATTTCAACCGGTGAATTCTCGTCTCGATAGACATTCTTCAACTCTTTTCCTTCTCCGGTGGACTCAATTCAAGTTTTCGGTGTTGATCGCAATCTTTTCCTTGGATGAAGTGTTCTCCTTGCTCGTTCAGCTCTCGCCACTCAATCATTCCGGAGTTCGGAAGACATCTCAGGAGATTCGTCTGTGTTTGAATTAATTCGTGGTTGTCACCTCATTCAAATATTTTAATTGTTCCGGTGCTTCTTCTATCTGTTCAACAATCCTTTCCAACGGTGTTATCTCTTCAGTGGGCCCTAACCCATAGGTCTTTTCCCAGGATCTTACTTGACTCTTCTAATTCCCCCGGAGTTATTCTCAATTCTTTTCAAGTGTGACGTAAGAATGGATTCCATCAGTCACATGCCTTGTCAAGATCAATTTCAAATCATTTCATTGTTGGCTCAACCTCTTTGGTTTTCATTCTCCCGGAGTATCTCAGTAATTTTGGTGGTTTTTCTCGTCGTCAGTTGAAGATCGAAGAAGAGTTTTTCCTCTAAATCTTGTCTGTTCTCCCGAAGATTCGTGGTTCTAGCTTTATGTTATCCTCTCATATTATTCCGTTCGTCAGATATTCTTTCTTACCCATCCGGAGTATGTCAGGAGTTGTTTTTCCATTTCTTTTTACCGGAGGCCATCATTCCAGTTATCGTTCTCTATTTACACCGGCGCTTCGTTCAAGTGTTCGTTAATCAGCTCATGATCTCTTTATTCTTTCGCATCTAAATCCCCTCGAGCATATTGGTTCTTCTAATTCTCTCCGGTGATTCAGTCTCTTTCATCAGTCATTTTCTAATTCTTACGGTGGTTCATTCAGATTTTTTCCTTGTTTATCATAGTAATTCATTCGTTCTTTCCAATCCTACCGGTGGTTCATGAAGACTTTCTCAAGTTTTGTGCTATATTCCCCCTTAATCCTTTTCAAGAAGAATAAGTAGTATGCGAAATCCACTGCTAGTCATCAATTTAATTTGATGAAGGATAAGCATACAATAAATCTTATTCTTATTTCATCCAAGTGATTAATCCCTTTCTTCGGAGTTTGTTCTTGAGGAATAAATTCTAGTTCCAAGCGTTTTCATCTTTTCTTTTCCGGAGTTCAAATTTTTCCTCGGCCTTTTCGTCGGAACCTCCATCTAAATCATCGTAAGATTTAATCTTATTCTTTCATCCTTCATTCTATCTCACCATCCTTTTGTTAACGGAGTTCTTCATGGTGGTTCTTCGTGATTCAATTCATTATTCAAGAGTTATCAAGTATCGTTCCATCCTCTCAAGCTCCTGTTCTATTCCTTCCATTTTCAGTCGGAGTGCTGCCTAAATCCTTTCAGTCTTATTCGTTTCTTATCTCGTTCTAACCAGAGTGGTTTCATAGTCTATCTGATTTTGTGAGCTTTCAATTCTTGTCATTCTCGTCGTCCCTCTCTTTTCTCGAGTGCTCTCGATTCTTTGTTTCTACTCTTGAGTTCTTGTTTCACCTCATTCCCTTTTCCCTTCCGTCTCGGTCCTAAGATCTCGGGACGAGATCTCTTGTTGGTGGAGGAGTGTTGTAACGCCCTGGATTCGATGCGCCAGGTGTCTTCCAGTTATTCACCGTCGTTGCCATGTCATTTGCTTGTGTGTTGCATTTTCCCATGTCATCATGTGCATCTCATTTTGCATACATGTTCGTCTCATGCATCCGAGCATTTTCCCCGTTGTCTGCTTCGCGATCCGGCACTCCTATGTCATCCGGCGTCCCCTTCTCGCCTCTCTTCATGAGTGGGTGTTAAACTTTCTCGGAATGGCCCGAGGTTTGCCAAGAGGCCTTGGTTAGCACCGGTATACCGCCTGTCAAGTTTCGTGCCATTTGGAGGTCGTTTGATACTCCGACGGTTAATCGGGTAACCGTAAAAGCCTCTTTTGTTTGCAGCCCAACACCCCTTCCAAACTGGCCCAAAACCCATCCAAACCACCTCCATGCTCTCGGTTGTTCGATCACGATCGTGTGGCCGAAAACCGCTCCTCATTTGGACTCGCCTAGCTCCCTCTACCTATAAAAATGTCTCCCCCTCCGAAATTCCGGGTCCAAACCCTAAAACCTACCCCTCTCCGCGACGGACATGTCCGTCCGCCGCCGGACACACCGCGTCGCCGCCCATCCGCGAATCAGGGGCCGCCACATGTTGCCGCCGCCTCCACCCACCGCGCAGGCCCGCTCGGCCCGACGCGGGCCCCCGTGGCCCGTTCCCAGCCGCCGCCGCCCGCGGGCGACCCCGCCCGGTCGCTGCACCCGCGCGCCCGTGCCGCCGCGGGGCATCTCGCCGCTGCCGCCGGCCACGGCCCCGCGCCGCCCCGGCGCTCGCTGGCTCTGCCCGCCGTCCTGCGCCCGGCCTCCCCGCCGCCCGACGCTCCGCCGCCCTGGCCGCCCCGACCGACGCCGCCCCAGCCGTCGCCGTCTCCGGTCGCCGCCCCGCGTCCTCCTCCTCCACCTCCGGCCAGATCCGGCCGCGAGAGGGCCGGATCCGACGAGGCCGAACCGTCGGCGACCTTCCCCGTCTTCTCCGATCGTCTCCCTCCTCTCCGGCGAAGCCTCCGACCATCCTCGTTTTCCGTGCATCCCGAAGGTTGACCCCGAAATCCACTAAGTCCCCGAATCTGCAACTTTATCATGCCATGTTCACTGCATCATAACTCTGTGCATACTGCTCCGTTTCGTGTGTGTAATATGTCGAATTGTTCGCCTCGACGAGTACTTCATTTCATTCCATTGGATCATGTTTATTTGAGTCCATCTTGATGCCCGAATCATCGTTGCAAGAGTGCTATGTGATGTTAATCTGCTGAAACTGTTATAACATGCTCATTTGTCATTTTTGCCATGATTGATGTGTGCATCTTATGAACTTGAGCCCTACATATGTTTTGAACTATGCCATGCCATCTTTCCAAGGGTGTATGCCATGTATTTTTGTGATCAATGTGGTGACTAGCACAAGCATGTAAACTAGGCCTCGTGATGTTGCTGATTTCAGTCCCTGTTCTGCTGTTATTTTTATGCCATGTAAACTTGATGCTACAGAGAGATCCATGCTTATTTTGAGATACTTCAGTAAGGATGTTTTGTACATATGGTTATGCTCTATCCATCCATGCCCCTGGTTGCATTTATAGCTTTCTGTAGATTGTTGTAATCTTGCTCCAAAGTTGCTAAATGATGTTGCTGTCAGCCTGTTAACATGAAGTTCAGTTGTTTCCATGTGTTTTCCTACTGATCCATGCACCCTATGAACTTGTTATTGCCATGCTTAGCTTCATAGACATGTCTTATTACTGTTTGTTGACTTCCCATGCCATGTTTTGCTCCGTAGTGAGTGGTTCAAGCTCACCAATATGCCTACTTATTGTTGTTCCTGCCATGTATGAATCTGTCATATAACTTGCTATGTTTACATGGATGCGATCATATCTTCTGATCCTTTTTGGCTCATGGTCAGTAATGGACTTTTGTTCTATGCAATTAGTAGACTCATGCCATGCCTTTGTTTGCCATGATAAGTTTCTGTAATGTGTTGTTTGATAGCTCTAAACATTGCAACCTGATGTTATTTCTGCCAAGTCTGTAAACTGTTATTATATGCAATCTTGCCATGTCCTTTTGAGCATGTTCTAGTGATTTCTGGAGATAGCTCAGTGTTCATGTTTTGTGATGCTTTACCTGTAATTCATGCCCATGCCTTTTGTTATTATGTTGAGATGCTGTAGTTTATTGTTTTGATGCTTGCTAGATGCCTAGTTGCTGTTATGGGCAGATTGTTGTTATGCCTTGTATAGAGTGTATATGTTGAACCGTTGCTCCGTTTTGAGTGTGCTCTATATGAAACTTGCTTGATTTTGCATGTAGTTTCATATTATCCTGTTGCATACTTGTTTTGAGGTGTTTGCTTGATGTTTGTATGCATTTTGCACCAATGCCATGCTTAACTTGTTTGGCTCATATCTTCTAGGCCGTAGCTCCGAACTAAATGAACTTTATATGTAACTTGACTAGAATCTCGTGTAGATCATCTTGGTGCATCTCAACTTACTGTTAAACAACTTGAACATAAGGTTTATTCAGACCTGGACCAATTTCGAAATTTGCATATGAGGACTTACCGGAATTGTTATATGTTGTTCTCGGCCTCATTTAAACTTGCTTCGATGTGTTGCTCTTGTATGCATCGTCTCTTGCCATGAGTAGCTTCATGTAGCTTTGTCATGCATCATGCTTGTTGTGCATCATGTCTTGTCTATGTGTGGTGTGTTTACCATGTTGTGTGCTTCTTCTCGATAGTTCCTGTTTCGTTGCGATCGTGAGGATTCGTTCGTCTACGCTGGGTTCGTCTTCATGGCTTCATCTTCTTCATGGACTCGTTCTTCTTCCTAGCGGGATTTCAGGCAAGATGACCGCTACCCTGGATCTCACTACTATCATTGCTATGCTAGTTGCTTCGTTCTATCGCTATGCTGCGTTACCTATCTTTTGCTCATCAAGCCTCCTAAATTGCCATGAACCTCTAACCTTTGACACCCTTCCTAGCAAATCGTTGCTTGGCTATGTTACCGCTTTGCTCAGCCCCTCTTATAGCGTTGTTAGTTGCAAGTGAAGTTGAAGGTTGCTCCATGGTGGACAGGATTATGTTGGGATATCACAATATCTCTTATTTAATTAATGCATCTATATACTTGGTAAAGGGTGGAAGGCTCGGCATTATGCCTGGTGTTTTGTTCCACTCTTGCCGCCCTAGTTTCCGTCATACCGGTGTTATGTTGCCGGATTTTGCGTTCCTTACGCGGTTGAGTGATTTATAGGACCCCCTTGACAGTTCGCTTTGAATAAAACTCCTCCAGCAAGGCTCAACCTTGGTTTTACCATTTGCCTCACCACCACCTACATTTCCCTTGGGAGCAATTAACCCGAGGGTCATCTTTATTTTAGCCCCCCCGGGCCAGTGCTTGTCTAAGTGTTGGTCCGAACCGAGTAGACTGCGGGGCCCCCTCGGGGAAACTCAAGGTTTGGTTTTACTCGTAGGATGTCTCATCCGGTGTTGCCCTGAGAACGAGATATGTGCAGCTCCTATCGGGATTGTCGGTGCATCGGGCGGCTTTGCTGGTCTTGTTTTACCATTGTCGAAATGTCTTGTAAACCGGTATTTCGAGACTGATCGGGTCTTCCTGGGAGAAGGAATATCCTTCGTTGATCGCGAGAGCTTATCATGGGCTAAGTTGGGACACCCCTGCAGGGTATTATCTTTCGAAAGCCGTGCCCACGGTTATGGGCAGATGGGAATTTGTAATGTCCGGTTGTAGACAACTTGATACCAGATCCGAATTAAAACGCATCAACCACGGAAGTGAACACAGTTTATGTGTTATGTTTGACGTAAGTAGGAGTTCAGGATCACCTCTTGATCATTGCTAGTTGACGACTGTTCCTTTGCTTCTCTTCCCGCTCTTATTTGCATATGTTAGCCACCATATATGCTTAGTCGCTGCTGCAACCTCACCACTTTACCCCTTCTTTTCCCATTTAGCTTTGCTCGTCTTGATACCCATGGTAATGGGATTGCTGAGTCCTCGTGGCTCACAAATTACTACAACAACAGTTGCAGGTACAGGTTGCGAAGATCTTGACGCGAGAGCGATGATTGCTTGTTTTGGAGTTCTTCTTCTGCTTCTTCTTTGATCAGGGGATAGGTTCCATGTCGGCAGCCTGGGCTAGCAGGGTGGATGTCGTTTGAGTTTCTGTTTGTGTCTCATCTGTTGTCGGATGGTGCTCTCTTGTAAGATGATGTTGTATTCGTGTGGCATTGTATGCCTTTTGTATGTATCCCTATCTATTATGTAATGTTGATGTAATGATATCCACCTTGCAAAAGAATTTCAATATGCAGGTCTATCCTTGGTGGGACCTTCGAGTTCCTTTTGGATAGGGTCGCATATTGGGCGTGACAAATGAAACCCGATCCTGCTTTTGCTACTTCACCTATCTGTGTTACTGATAAGGATTATGAATTCTCTGTTGTTCCTGAGATTATTACTCTAGTTGAATCTGATCCTTTTTATGGCCTTGAATCTGAAACTGTTGTGGCACATCTTACCAAGTTGAATGATATAGCCACCCTATTTATTCATGATGAGAAGTCTCGCTATTTATATATCCTTAAGATATTTCCGTTCTCATTAAAGGGTGATGCTAAGACTTGGTATAATTCTCTTGCTCCTGGTTGTATGCGTAGTCCCCAGGATATGATTTATTACTTCTCTGCTAAATATTTCCCTGCTCATAAGAAACAAGCTGCCTTTCCGGAAATATATAATTTTGTGCAAATTAAAGAAGAGAGTCTCCCACAAGCTTGGGGGTGGCTTCTCCGGTTACTTAATGCTTTGCCTGATCATCCTCTTAAGAAAAATGAAATACTTGATATCTTTTATAATGGACTAATCGATGCTTCCAAGGACTACTTGGATAGTTGTGTTGGTTGTGTTTTCAGGGAAAGAACAGTCGACGAAGCTGAAATACTATTGAATAATATGCTGACTAATGAAAATAATTGGACTCTTCCCGAGCCAGTTCCTGAAGTAATTCCTGAACCAATTGAGCCAACTCCTAAGCCTATTCCTAAACCCACTCCGAAGAAGAGAGGTGTTTTATTTCTCAGTCATGAAGATATGCAAGAGGCAAAGAAATCAATGAGAGAAAAAGGTTTAAAGCTGAAGATGTTAAGAATTTACCTCCTATTGAAGAAATACATGGTCTTAATATACCGCATGAAGAACCACATTGTCTCGATAACCCGACACAGGTAGTAAAGGTAAATTCTCTATATAGATATGATAAAGTTGAAATCCCCTCTACTAAATTTCATCGCCCGTGCTTAGATGAATTTGATGACTTTATGGCTAGACAAGAAAGTTTTAATGCTTATGTCGGTAGAGAGTTAAAGAATAATGCTTTCGCGATAGGACACGTAAGTGATAATCTGGCTAGAGTTAAAGATGAACTTCACCGTGTTAGCAGATATGCTTCTATGGTTGCTACTCAAGTTGAGCAAGTACTTAAAGCTCAAAATGATTTGCTTGATGAATTAAATAATAAAAATGACTTTGCTGTTAGAGTGGCTACTAGAACTGGTAGAATGACTCAGGAACCTTTGTATCCTGAAGGCCACCCTAAGAGAATCGAGCAAGATTCTCAGAGAAATAATTTAGAGGCACCTAGTTCTTCTAAGAAGAAGAAAAATAAAGACGATAGGACTTTGCATGCTTCTAGTAAACATGTCGTTGACACACCTGAGAATCCCAATGATATTTCTATTTCTGATGCTGAAACACAATCAGGTGATGAACATGAACCTAGTGATAATGTTAATGATAATGTTCATGTTGATGCTCAACCTAGCAAAAACAAGGATGTAGAGATTGAACCTGCTGTTGATCTTGATAACCCACAATCAAAGAATCAACGTTATGATAAGAGAGATTTTGTTGCTAGGAAGCACGGTAAAGAAAGAGAACCACAGAAACCCATGCCCTTTCCGCCTAAACTATCCAAGTCAAAGGATGATGAGGATTTTGAGCGCTTTGCTGAAATGATTAGACCTATTTTCTTACGTATGCGCTTAACTGATATGCTCAAAGTAAATCCTTATGCAAAGTATATGAAGGATATCATTACAAACAAAAGAAAGATACCGGAAGCTGAAGTTTCCACCATGCTTGCTAATTACACTTTTAAGGGTGGAATACCAAAGAAACTTGGAGATCCGGGTGTTCCAACTATACCATGCTCTATTAAAAGAAACTATGTTAAGGCTGCTTTATGTGATCTTGGAGCCGGTGTTAGTGTTATGCCTCTCTCTTTATATCGTAGACTTGAATTGAATAAGTTGACACCTACTGAAATATCTTTGCAAATGGCTGATAAATCAACTGCTATACCTGTCGGTATTTGTGAAGATGTGCCTGTTGTGGTTGCAAATGTCACTATTTTAACGGACTTTGTTATTCTTGATATTCCTGAGGACGATAGTATGTCTATTATCCTTGGTAGGCCTTTTCTTAATACTGCAGGGGCTGTTATTGATTGCAACAAAGGCAATGCCACTTTTCATGTTAATGGTAATGAGCATACGGTACACTTTCCGAGGAAACAATCTCATGTTCATAGCATCAATTCAATTGAAAAGGTTCCAACTATCATTTTTGGAGGTTTTGAGTTTCCTCTTCCTACTGTCAAGAAAAAGTATGATATTCTTATTGTTGGGGATTTTCATATCCCCGTTGAGGTAACTTAGTGTTATTCAAAATTTCTCCGGTTCTGTGTTATTCGGAATGAGTTTGTTAACAAGACTTGATCAACCTTGTTAGTGGGTTCATTTTGATGATCACGAGATGGATGAAACTAGAAGGCACAACCTTCTGTACCCTCTTTTTACTTTTTGTTATTTAGAATAAATAAAGAAAAAATAGTATTATCTGTCTGTTTTCTGAATTATCTGTGCATTAAAAATAGTCCAAAAATAAAAGTGCTCCAAATGCCCTGCAAATTTAGTATGATTTTTTCTGGAATATTTGAGGATTTTAGGCACTGAAAACACTGCAGGAGGGGCAGGCACCAGGCCACGAGAGAGGAGGGCGCCCCCCCCCCTATAAGGCGCGCCCCCCTGTCTCGTGGGCCCCTGGTGGCCCCCTCCACTTATGCCAGCACCCACACACTTCATCTTCTACCCAAAAAAATCTCCATCCAGCTCAAGCACGAGTTCTAGCTCGTTTTGCTGCGATTTTCAATCTCTTAGCTCAAAGCTCCATTCGCAAAACTGCTTTGGGAGATTGTTGCTTGGTATGTGACTCCTCCATTGGTCCAATTAGTTTTTGTTCTAGTGATTTATTCATTGCAAATTTTTGCTGCTTAGGTGACCATGTTCTTGAGCTTGCATGTTAAATTTTTGAGGTCCCAAGCAATTCCAATGCGTGATATAGGCTCTAGGCACTTGTAGGAGTAGTTGCTATCAATCTTGTTTAGTTTTATTCACTTTTTTTTGAAGTTACTAAAATTTCAGAAATTTTCAGAAAAAGTTAAGGAGGCTCTTTAAAGGCTCTTCTAGCCAAAGCTCTCAGGAAAAACAAGCAAAAGAAAAGGAAAAGGCCAAGTATAATCTTCCTCGCTTAGCGGAAATACGGTCATGTGAATGGCCATGCGAGGATTTCTTGAAAGAAGACGGAATTCATGAAGACTTTTATACTTTAATCGAGATTGCAGGCCTCACCGGTTTATTCAACAACCGAATCGATCAGTATCTCTTACTTACCAATACTTTCGTGCAAAACTTTTATTATTATCCTAAGAAATCACCGCCTGCAGTATCATTTCATTTATATGATGAATTCGAAGAAATGTCTTTACGTCATTTTTGCGCGGTATGTAGGATACCTTATGAGGGAGAATTAGATGAACACCATCATGAAGATGTGGGTGGCTTTGTTAATACTATTGCTGTAGAGGAGCCAAAGAAGGGCTCCGAGGCGAAGGTCTCTAGCATACACTTTCCTGTTTTACGCTATTTCGCTATATTTGCTAGTAGATGCTTGATTGGTCGTGGAAATAGTAGGAATTTGAGCATTCCTGATATTATCATTCTTCAACATGCTTTGCCTAGGGACAATACTTTTAGTATGGGTGCCGTCGTTGCTAAACGACTAGCCCTGAATCGTACGAAAGGTCCCATATTTGGAGGTATCTATGCTGCACGTCTTGCTAAACATATTCAGATACCCATTAGGCACCATGAGGAGGAGGAGATAAAATTTCCTCCTCGCATTTTAGATTACAAGAGCATGGTAGCACACAAGTTTATTGTTGACAACAATGAAAAGATGCTCTTGTATAAACTTAGATTTAATAAGAAACACATTGAGGTTATTATTTTGCCTGCGCCTCTGTTGTTTGATTTGCTTGTAGATTCCAGCTTAGTCCAATGCACGTGCACTCTTATTATTATACACATCGTTCGGTCGTGCAAGTGAAAGGCAATAATGACTATATATGATGGACTTATTGGGATGAGAAAAGCTGGTATGAACTCGACCTCTCTTGTTTTTGTAAATATGATGAGTTCATCATTCCTGAGTCAGCTATTATGAAGTAAACATATTTGCAATGACATTTAGAGATTATAGTTGCTTGTGCCATGCTTGAGTAGCTATGAGTTATAATGGTTTACCTTGCGTGCCAACATGCTATTAGAATGATTATGATGTGGTATGGTGGGATGGTATCCTCCTTTGAATGAATTGAGTGACTCGACTTGGCACATGTTCACGCATGTAGTTGAATCAAATCAACATAACCTTCGCGATATTTATGTTCATGGTGGATTATATCCTACTTATGCTTGTATTCGATGTAAATTAATTTTAATGCATGTTTACGACTGTTGTCGCTCTCTCAGTTGGTCGCTTCCCAGTCTTTTGCTAGCCCTCACCTGTACTAAGTGGGAATACTGCTTGTGCATCCAAACTCCTTAAACCCCAAAGTTGTTCCATATGAGTCCACTATACCTACCTATATGCGGTATTTATCTGTCGTTCCAAGTAAATTTGTATGTGCCAAACTCCAAACCTTCAAATAAAATTTTGTTTTGTATGCTCGAGCAGCTCATGTTACAACTAGGGCTGCCTATATCTTCCATGCTAGGTGGGTTATTCTCAAGAGGAGTGGACTCCGCTCCTCATTCACGAGAAAGGGTCGGTAACCGGGATGCCCAGTCCCATGATCCAAAACGATCAAAGCAAATCAAAATAATTAAACAAAACTCCCCGAGGGCTGTTGTATGTTGGAGGCACTCGTTGTTTCGAGCAAGCCATGGATTGATGCTTGTTGGTGGTTGGGGGAGTATAAACCTTTACCATTCTGTTTGGGAACTGCCTATAATGCATGTAGTATGGAAGATATAGACATCTCAAAGTTTTTGCGTTGACAGCAAAAGTATGCCGCTCAAAATATTATTCAATCTCTATTTTAAAATCGAGCTCTGGCACCTCTACAAATCCCTGCTTCCCTCTGCGAAGGTCCTATCTATTTACTTTTATGTTGAGTCATCACCCTTCTTATTAAAAGCACCCGCTGGAGAGCACACTGTCATTTGCATTCATTACTATTGATTTATGTTGGGTATGACTTGACTGGATCTCTTTTACCATGAATTACAATGTTTAGTCAGTCCTTGATCTTTAAAGGTGCTCTGCATTTATGTTTTGCGGTCTCAGAAAGGGCTAGCGAGATACCATTTTGTTACATCATGTTATGATTATTTTGAGAAAGTGTTGTCATCCGAGTTTTATTATTATGGCTCGCTAGCTTAGTATGCTATTGATATGAGTAATTATGAGACCTATGTGTTATTGTGAGTATGGTTAGTTCATAATATTTGCTGAAAATTAAATGTTGGCTTTTCATGTTTACAACAACAAGAGCAAACAGAGTTTGTAAAAGTTTTTCTTTATCACTTTCAGTTTATCAACCGAATTGCTTGAGGACAAGCAAAGGTTTAAGCTTGGGGGAGTTGATACGTCTCCAACGTATCTACTTTTCCAAACACTTTTGCCCTTGTTTTGGACTCTAACTTGCATGATTTGAATGAAACTAACCCGGACTAACGCTATTTTCAGCAGAACTGCCATGATGTTGTTTTATGTGTAGAAAAGAAAAGTTTTCGGAATGTCCTGGAAATCCACGGAGGCACTTTTTGGAATTAATAAGAATTTTTTGCGAAATAATTAATGCCAGTGGCCCCCCCTGGACCTCCACCGACCTCAACTACAACTCTATATATTCACATTCGGGGAGAAAAAAATCAGAGAGAAAGTTTCATCGCGTTTTACGACATGGAGCCACCGCCAAGCTATAATCTCTCTCAGGAGGGCTGATCTGGAGTCCGTTCGGGGCTCCGGAGAGGGGGATTCGTCGCCGTCATCATCATCAACTATCCTCCATCACCAATTTCATGATGCTCACCGCCGTGTGTGAGTAATTCCATCGTAGGCTTGCTGGTCGGTGATGGGTTGGATGAGATTTACCATGTAATCAAGTTAGTTTTGTTGGGGTTTGATCCCTAGTATCCACTATGTTCTGAGATTGATGTTGCTATGACTTTGCTATGCTTAATGCTTGTCACTAGGGCCCGAGTGCCATGATTTCAGATCTGAACCTATTATGTTTTCATGAATATATGTGTGTTCTTGATCCTATCTTGCAAGTCTATAGTCACCTATTATGTGTTATGATCCGATAACCCCGAAGTGACAATAATCGGGATACTTCTCGGTGATGACCGTAGTTTGAGGAGTTCATGTATTCACTATGTGCTAATGCTTTGTTCCGGTTCTCTATTAAAAGGAGGCCTTAATATCTCTTAGTTTCCGTAAGGACCCCGCTGCAACAGGAGGGTAGGACAAAAGATGTCATACAAGCTCTTTTCCATAAGCACGTATGACTATTTACGGAATACATGCCTACATTACATTGATGAATTGGAGCTAGTTCTATATCACCCTATGTTATAACTATTGCATGAGGAATCACATCCGGCATAATTATCCATCACTGATCCATTGCCTACGAGCTTTTCACATATTGTTTTTCGCTTATTTACTTTTCCGTTGCTACTGTTACAACTACTACAAAAACCCAAAAACATTTATCTTTACTTTTGCTACCGTTACCTTTGTTATCATACCACTTTTGCTACTAAACACTTTGCTGCAGATACTAAGTTATCCAGGTGTGATTGAATTGACAACTCAACTGCTAATACTCAAGAATATTCTTTGGCTCCCCTTGTGTCGAATCAATAAATTTGGGTTGAATACTTTACCCTCGAAAGCGGTTGCGATCCCCTACACTTGTGGGTTATCACCCCGCAACCCCTCTCTCTCGCCGTCGACACTCTCTCTTGCCCCCTCTCCCCGTCTAGCCACCGCGTGCACGCCCCGCCGATGGGAGAGCAGTTCCTCGGCGATGGAGCGGCGGCCAACGGATTCGGCCGCCGCCACCTGCATGAGTGGGAAGCCAACCTCCTCCACGAGGAGAACTACCCGGCGCCGCCCGACATGCGCGTGCCGGGGCGGTGGAGACTCAGCGTCGGGGGCGTCCCAGACCCCCCGTAGCCCGACGTCGACCACCCCAGCTACTTCCATGCCGAGATCGAGCGTGTTTGGGCTTCTTTGACGGAGGAGGAGTGGGACCTGCCGGAGTACACCGCCGACGATCACGCACACTAGGTGGCGTACTTCCAACGCTGGCAGGAGGAGCAGCTCGCCTCCACCAACAACGCGGCGGTGGTAAGGGGGAGCAACAATAGCGACAACCACCGCCTGTGGTGGGGCGCCCCCGGCCGCACGCTCCATGCAGTCTTCGAGTACCTCAAGGGTGGCAATGATCCACCGCTTGAGTACCCGGCGGACCCGCTCCCTCCCCCACCGAAGTGGCGGCATGTGGCTGCCGAGGCGCATGCTGGGCGGGTCCTCCTCCTCCTCCTCTTCCCGTTCCTCCTCCCACTCCTCTGGATCGCCGACGCTCATCAGCGTCAAGGCCGAGCCCGTGGAAACGCAGCTCGGCCAGCGCACCCACGGCTCCGCCCTCGTCATCAACGAGGGCGACCGTACCTCATCGGCTCCTACCTCCCGCCTCGTCAAGCCGAAGACAGAGTCGGAGCTCGCCTCCGTGAAGAGCAAGCACGATGGCATGGCAGCACTTGACGACAAGGCCGCCATGAAGTGGGTGCGGGAGGGTTGGGCCCGGCTGAAGATGGAGCGCCAGCACCGCGCCTTAGAGGAGATCGCCACTCGCCGTTGTAGCCGCGACGAGGGAGGCGTCATCGTCCTCGAGGACAACGACGACGACGCGCCTCCACCGGCCAAACCAGTCCGCCAGGGCGACCCCGAGCAGGGGTCCAACCGGGATGGCTGCGGAGTGAAGAAGGAGAAGGAGGAGGACCACAACGGCGACTACGACGCCTTCAACAAGCTCTTCGGCTTGTAGACGCGGCAGCAATAGTTTTTTTTTTCCTTTTAGTACATTTATGTTTTCAATATGCAAAAAGACTGTGGAACGCCTAAATGTCGCCGAATCTATGTCCTGTTTGCCGAATTTTGGCCAAGTATGTTTTAAAAAATATTTACAAAACGTCGACCGGGGGCGGGGGGTGGGAACCCGATCGCCCCCACGCCGAAATTATCGCCGGTTCGCCCCCAGGGCGGCGCTATTTCCAGTCCCTGGGGGGGCGAACGTAGGGCTGCAAACAAGTCGAGTTCGAGCAAGTTGGACTTGGCTCAGCTAAACTCATATTAAAATTCGAGCGAGCTCAAACTGAGTGAAACTCAAGGTCGAGCTGTAGAACATAACTCGTGCTCGGCTTGTAACGATCTCGACCTAGTTTCGAGCCACATGAGACGACAAAAATTATAAAATATATGATTATTATTTCAACTAGACGACGTGAAAATGAAAAAAAAAGTCTTACTTCAATTGATGGTACGGCAATCTCTTCATGCTTGGATTCGCAAAAATATCTCTTCACGCTTGGGAGAGCTCATCTTCTCTTAGAGGAAATCCAGATTGTGGTCTTTATGGATGAAAGAAAAGGAAAACGAAGGTGCATATGATGGGAACTTTCGCCAGAAACAGCGGAATAATTAACACACGGCCGATGTAGTATTTGTTTGTAAATGAAATGGAGAAAAATCCTAGACGATATATGTGGCTATAAATTATCATGTTTCCATTTAAAACATGGCATGATCCTTTAACATAATGAAATTATGCCGAGCTATCGAGCTAAAATCGAGCGAGCTAGTATTGGCTCAAGACCGGCTAGTTTCTCAATCGAGCTACAGGAAGTGTTCATACTTAGCTTGTTTTTTTTTTCGAGTCGATCTCAAGTCGAACCAAAAAACGAGTCGATCTCGAACGGCTCACGAGCATCGAGCTTTTCTTGCAGCCCCGAACGGCTGGAGATGCTCTCAAACCATACTATATCGAAATGAAAAAAGACTGTGGAACGCCTAATATCACCGAATCTATGTCTTGTTTGCCAAATTTTGGCCAAGTATGTTTTTAAAAATATTTACAAAACGTCGACTGAAGCTACCTGGGGCGGCGGCTGGGAACCCGTTCGTCCCCTCACCGAAATTATTGCCGGTTCGCCCCCAAGGCGGCGCTATTTCCAGCCCCGGGGGCCGAACGGCCGATGCTCTCAAATCATACTATATCGAAATGGAAAAACGATGATAACAAATATTGTGCATACTCTGCGTTTGTACTGTGCATTGAATTTTAGGCCATTCCGCCGACCAGCCCCTTGAGCCCAGCCGCCCAGGGTTCGTCCCGGTGCACAGTCCAAGCGAGATGGAGCCCTTGGTGTGTGTGACCCCTATCGCCTACAGGATGCGAAGCGCATGCAAGAACACGCGGTAGCATTGTCCGGGGTTTCTTCCTTCCATTGCAAAAAAAAAAAAAAAAAAAAAGGAGAGCTTTCTTACCGATGAATGGTCACCCGAGCCGTAGCAGAGCCGAGCCACGGTCGGCTTGCGATCCGTGCAACGAGCCGTCGTCCGCGGACGGACCGGTAAAAAGACTGTGAAGTGGAAGACGTTTGATCCGGCGGGCCCACCGCAGATGGGACCCAGATCGTCGTCTGTTTCCACGGAGCAGATAAGATCCAGTGCGTAAAAGCCAACACCGGCACGCCACGTAGTGGGGCCTACGTGTTGTTGCGAGCGCAGTTCAGATTAGATTATGGACAATCTAATGGCGCTTTTGATCATTCTTTGGATGCGGACGAGCCAGTGGTCTGATGAGATGGGGGGCTAAAGTACGGATTTTCTACGCTGGGCACATGGGCGTGGAAAAATCTAGAACTCCAGGCGTATGATTAATTATCTACGTACTCGTCCATGTCCATCCGAAGAAGTTTGTTCGTGTTTCAAGCACCAGTAAATGTATGCTACGTACTCCAGGCGTATGATTGTATGGCTGTATTTTTCTTCTTCTATAAAGCTATTGCGTACCCTCGAAAAAAAAATGTATGCTACATATATCCATCTAAAGGACAAGTTTGGGACAATTTTTATTATTTATTTATCCATGTAAAGGACATGGGCGTGGACAATTTTTATCCATGTAAAAGCTCATGGAGCCCGGAATTTTGTTTGGTCCGTGCATCGAACTGGGGAGTGGCAAGAATCATCTATATCTATACTATTATTAAAAGAGCAAACGTAAATTCTCCTAAAGCCACACAACAAACTGTACACGGGATAACCACGACTCTTCGATCAGAGCAATTTACACATATCCTACTGTCCATATTCCGTCAACAGTTTATCATTTAGATCAACGTCTCAGATTAAATGTTCTGCCAAAGCAGACGCCATCGTCTGCCAATCCTCGCAGCGCTCCCCGTCCTCGATCCCGCGGCCCCGCCCGTGATTTCCGGGAAGATTCCACCCGAATCACGCCTTACAGTTCAGAAAGAAAAGAAAAACGGATCGTAGCAAGCGCCGTTGCTCCTCCCGATCGCCCCGAGCCGACCCCGCCTCCGGTCGCCGCCCACACACCTGCAAGCCGCCGCCGTCGTCCTCTGCCGGTCAGCCGCACCCAGCATCCTCCTCCTCCCTTCTCTCTCCCTCCCCTCACTAATCTCTCTCTCTCTCCATTCCCGCACTGCAGGGCTCCGCCGGACCGTCCCGCGCGACTGCCGGCCTCCTCCCGGCCAGACCGACGATGGCGACGACTGGATCTGACCGGCCCCGTCCGTTTCCGCCTCCTAGCCGCACCACTCATCCGTCCCACCTCTCCCAGCCAGCCCCGCCGCCCCCTCCCTGCCGACCCCCCTGGTGGTGGACGGTGACATCTCACCTGGATTGGAGAGTTGCGCCCAATCAGGCCTCCCTCCTCTCCACTAAATGCATCTGATTCTGAACACAGAGTTCTTCACGGTATGTGTTCTACCATTTTTCTCTTTAGGCAGAAGTTTATGCTGCTATGTTGGTTCAACCTTTTGGTAGCGTTCTGATGAAAGTGATGGTTTATTTCATTCAGATGTTGATTAGTTTGCTTATGGATGTGCTACTTTGATGCAGGTAATTGTCAATTCTTTGACGCACGCCATTTGTGCGAGCCTGCTAATTAACTTATATGGTAAGACTCTATGGGAGGCTCCGAGAATAAAACTATTTTAGATGACACGGCAATATTTTACTATATGAAGTGAAAATATAGAAGTTGTAGATGGACAATTATGGTAGCTCTTCTATACAGTTATTTAGTGTCCAGCGAGGCCCTCAGAGGATATCTAAAGAAGTGAGAATGTACACCTTGTTTTTCTAGGCGAACATGACTTGGATGAGTCAATAGCATAGTAGCCGTAGTTATCTAAAATAGGCAGTTCCGGTGTTGATTGAATGGACGTGCCGTGATGTTTTCTCCAGGGAACGGACTGAAGTGGATTGACATGGTTTCTGTCCATCATGCAGTTATGTGCTATTCTTCCTTGCTGCAGTGTTGCGCATCTTTGTTGCTGTGGCTGACTCCATGAATATGAAAGCTATATTTACTCCTAAGCTATGAGTGTCCTCTAACTTCCTTCCATGAGAGGTATTTGCTCTCAGTCCCAGCCATCCTTATTACAAGGTTCAATGGATCATGACGTTTGGGCTAGATTTGAATCTGCATCTACTAAATCCATGCGTACATTTTTTATGCTATAAATTTCTTTTTCTTTCAGTATCCTATTGAAGTTCTATCAGCCGACAGGTGCATTGCGCTGTTGAGGAGACGCATGCATTTGTATTCGATATTGAAGCGAGCCTGACACTCTGAAAGAACTATACAATGATATTTGGCTATTGCTTTCAGTATTAGAGAAGCATAGAAACAGAACTGCAGGGCTTACTGTATTTTTATGTGACATTCCTCTATGCCATCATGCCATACTGTTTATTTTGAGCAACCTTTCTATGGTATTTTGTTGGACAGTTCTTAGTGTAATCTCAAGCACCTCAATATATGGTATAACAACTGCATGCTTGGGTATATATTTTATTCTCAATGTTGTATTCCTTTTATTTGCTTTGTTACTGTAGCAATAAAAAAGAATCGGGCACAAGCTCCAGTTAGTCCTGTGCAAAAATTGGTGTAGAAGTGTGGTCTATGGATTCCTTATTTTGTCGATTCAGACTTGAGATTGTAGGGAAAATTGTGGACTATGATAAATACCAGAACTGGATTGACCATGTCACATCTTCACCAAGAGTCATGGCACTGGCATATTCAAGCTTTGTTGTTTCCTTGGTTTTCAAGCAACACTCTTAAAGGCAATATGTGCAGGTTTATCATTCATGTGAGAGATATGAAAGATGAAACAAAAGTAAAAGGTGTTTATGCTACGGAGCATCAGAATTAGGTAGGAGTGTCAGTTGGTTTTATAAACCCAGTATCATCCTACTACTTGTAGTTTCTATATTGCCTGCAAACAATACAATTTTCAAATGATATTTTGTTACGGTCATATATAAATACATAAATATTTAAAAGTTTCAGAGGTTCCTTGAGACGAGATGATGGCTCTGATGTGCTATATGTTTACATAGGAGTTTTTTTTTCTCAGAGTCGTGCGTTGCACGTGCATTCTTACTAGTGTATGAAAATGAACATTATTATTATTTATTTTATGGGAATTTTTAATTTGTTCAACAAAAATCAAGATAGTATGAAGAACATAGAAAAATAACAGAAATTACATCCTATGACATGATACAATTGGTTTTGCCTAGGCTTCTAGCTAGCGGCCTATGCTATTGGAGAGTATCCAGGAAATGAAAGAGATTTGATAGGATGGTACGAACTCCCGATCGTCGTTCCTTCAATGTCAGTTCTAGATTGTTCGGAAACCTTTGCACCGTAAATGAATAATCCCTCCGTCCAGAAATACTTGTTAGAGGAATGGATGTATCTGGACGTATTTTAGTTCTAGATACATCCATTTTTATGCATTTCTTCGACAAGTATTTTCGGACGGAGGGAGTAATTTATTGTGGTCTTGTATTTTCTGTTGAGCCTGTTAAACCATAACAAAAACAAGTAAAAGCCATTTGAAAATATATATTCTCGCGGGTTTTCAAAAATATACTGTTAATGGAACCTACTCCGAACAATGCTCACGGTGTTAATCCACATTGAAAGTTGTTAACTTTTAAAAGGGGGTGTGACAACGCTCACCTTTCGTTTAAATTATGGCAATTTAGCATGAAAATCAATTTGGTTTATATATTTTTCACGCATCACTGAGTGATCTATGCGACCACGATAGTGAGGTTATTTTCATAGAACAAAATCTTAGGAAAATCTTATCTTGTTTTCTAAGAACATCTACAACCGGACTATGACCGATCAGGCCTCAAATATGCTCCTCTGCATCCGGGTCTCTCATATTCACCCTTAAATCCATACAAACCATGCAAAATAAACCTATGTACAACGCGACGCTAGCCACTACGCTTCATCGTCAAAGATGTCCACCACCTCGGTGACGGGCGTCGGGTAGATAGGTGCGTTGGAGGGCTCCGACTCCTCTTCTTCCTCCTCATCCATAAACGCGAGCATCTTGTCGACTTCTACGGCGTGCTCCGCCTCCGCCTCCTGCTGACGAAGGCATCTGGGCTTCGCCTTCGATTTCGACCGGAGGGAATCGAGGGTCGCCTGCAGATCCGCGTCCCCAGCGTCCCCAACATCCTCCTACGGCTTCTTCTCCTCCTCCTCCTCCTTCATTTCAACTGCCTCCTATTCGTCAACCTCCTCCTCCACCACCACCTAGTACTCTTCCGGATCTGGGGGGTAGCCCCATGGCGATCCGGGCTTCACGCCTTGTCTGGATCTGCTCAAGGAGCTGCAGTCGGCGCTCCAGCGTTAGATATGGCTAGCTCCTTACCCAGCAGCATGGGGGCATGGCTACTATTGGTGTTGGACGATTGGGGGGAAATGTGGATCGATAGGGTTTCTGTGCTGGCAGTCGACTTAAATAGCTGGGCTAGGTAGTAGACAGGCCGCCAGAGCGACGCCATCAGTTTGACATAGGAGACGAGCTTCGGACCGCCGGGTTTCGGAGTGTTTTCCTGTGAGACCCCATCATCAGTCCGACGTGGCGGACGCACCTGGGCCTCCCCATATCCACCCCATATTTGGGACGGATATGAGGGGGGCAGTCAGCCCAGGCGTTTGAGGCCTATTTGAGGCGTCTGTCTGGGTCGATTTTTGTGACCTATCACTGACTGGTCCGAGTGAGACGGGTGAAAGGATCGATATAGTTGACTAGAGGGGGGTGAATTGGCAACTAACAATTTTTAGCTTTTCTTTTCCAAATTAAACTTTGCATCAAAGTAGGTTGTCTAGATATGCAACTAGGTGGGCAACCTATATGATGCAACAACAACAAGTACACAAGTAAGCAAGGGATACAACACAAATAAGCTTGCACAAGTAAAGGCACGAGATAACCAAGAGTGGAGCCGGTGAAGACGAGGATGTGTTACCGAAGTTCCTTCCTTTTGAGGGGAAGTACGTCTCCGTTAGAGCGGTGTGGAGGCACAATGCTCCCCAAGAAGCCACTAGGGCCACCGTATTCTCCTCACGCCCTCACACAATGCGAGATGCCGTGATTCCATTATTGGTGCCCTTGAAGGCGGCGACCGAACCTTTACAAACAAGGTTGGGGCAATCTCCACAATAGAATTGGAGGCTCCCAACGACACCATGAAGCTTCACCACGATGGACTATGGCTCCGCGGTGACCTCAACCGTCTAGGGTGCTCAAACACCTAAGAGTAAGAAGATCCGCCAGGGATTAGAGGGGGGAATCAAATTTCTCTTGGTGGAAGTGTAGATCGGGGCCTTCTCAACCAATCCCGAGCAAATCAACAAGTTTGATTGGCTAGGGAGAGAGATCATGCCAAAATGGAGCTTGGAGCAACAATGGAGCTTTTGGGGGCAGAGGTTAGTCAACTTTGGGGAAGAAGACTCCCTTTGTAGTGGGGGGAACAATCCAACCGTTACCCCCCCAGAACAGCCCCGCAAAGAGAGGTACTACTGCAGGGGGCAGCGGTACTACCGCTAGCCCCAATGGTACTACCGCTCCCCCTCGTGGTACTGCCGTGCAGCCAGGGAGGGCTGGCATATGGGCAGGGGATGGACCTAGAGCGGTACTGCCGCGGTGGTAGGGCGGTACTACCGCTCTTGAGCGGTACTACCGCTTCTACTGCCGCTGCTTAGTGCCGCACAACCCGACACGAGAGGCGACCCCCTCGAGTCAACGCAGCAGGACCCGGTACCGCAGCGGTACTACGGCTGAGGACCCACAGGCGGTACTACTGCTATAGAGCGGTACTGCCGCCTGTGGCTCTTCAGCGGTACTACCGCTGGGCACCATGGTACTACCGCTGGGACCAAGCCAAAACCCATAGATGGAAAGAAAGCCTCCATCAAAGTGGGAAGGCTCAGGGGGTGCAAAATGGATGTGTACGTGTTGATTCCACCCTAGCCTTACCAACAGTGGATCCCCTCTTAATAGTACAGTGACTCCTACGAAACATGTCCACCAAAACAGAAACGAAAGAGCTACACCGTCTTGATAAAAACTCCGAGGGGAAGGAATCGTCTCGTGCCAAAGGATAGATCTCTGAAATGCTCAAAGCACACGATTAGTCCACAAACGTGTTGTCATCAATCACCAAAACTACATCGAGAGAGATATGCCTTAACAATCTCCCCCTTTTTGGTGGATTGATGACAACAAGGGATTTGCACAGGGATAGGACAAGAATAAAGATATACTTAGGACTACAAAACATAGAGGGGCTCCCCTTGAATGTGTGCACCTAATTAGTGGTACCCTTGGAATGCAAAGCACACACATTAGGATCAACACTCCCCCTATCTTTTATAGTCCAACAACCTAAGCATATGGGCACGAGTGAGCAAGGTATATAACAGAATAAGCATGCGACTCACAAAATAGCAAAGACTTGAAGGACATAGATAATAAAGGATAAGGTAGCATATGTCTCACACCATATGACTGGAACTTAGGTCTCACACCATAAAACCAAAGCAAGCAAACGACACGAGAAAGCAGCAACACAACAAAACATAAGGACACACACACTCGCAACTCGGCAATGACACAAATCCCTAAACTCTCTCCCCCTTTGGCATAGACACCAAAAAGGCAAAGAGCATTGCTACGGCTCCAGGTGATAGCAAACTGAGGATCTCGAACATCACATCCCAGCGGGATCGTCTGCATTGCCGTCTTCGGTCGGAAACTGCTCGGCGTCTGAATCGGTCCACTGGCAGTGCTGCTGAACCCACTCCTCCTCATCAGTGATCCTGCCCTCAGACCCGCTTTTAACAGTTGCACCCAACTGACGCATGAGCTCCTTGTGACGGCAGCGGGCCTTCTTTTCAGAGACATGAGACATGTACTGGCCATGAGACTCCATGCAGAAGAGTTTCTTCATCTTACGCTTGAGCTTCTTTGCCCAAGAGGGCTCCACTCCAGAGGGCTCATAGTCCTCATCATCAGCAGCCTCAGCCTCGCCCTCAGAATCCAAGTCGGCAGCAGAAGATGGACCCCTAGATTTAGGAGCCGGGGTGCCCTAATTGTCCTTCTTCCTTAGACGCTTGATCTCATGAGACACCAATTCTCCAGTTTCCAGCATAACCTTGGGATAGACATGATCCCAGGCCTTCTCAATAAGCAACATGATAAATCGACCATATATCGGGCACTTGCGCTCAGAAACGGTAGAAAGAAGTTCAGACCACATAACATGAGAGATGTCCAGGGACTCTCTAGTGTTTGCTTCCTTCTCATGCTGGCAGAAGAGTAGCATATCCACAAGATAGGAGTGGACCATATCCAGATTCCTGATACGAGGGAATAGAGTCTCTCGGAAAACATGGTGAAGGATGTCCAGAAAGGCAGGCAGCTCATAGGTGACCTTCTCAGTCACGGGGTGCTTCTTCATAGAACAGTAGGGCCAAAGAGCTTGCTTGTGAGTGGAGGTGGTATTGCGGTGAGGACGGAAGCCAACTGGAGCCTCAAGCTCGTGATCTTCCATCCCAAGTAACTCCATGAAGGCCTTCCACTTGACAGATAGCAGCTTGCCATTTGTCAACCAAGTCAGGTCCTGTCAGCATCAGTACTGAGATGAACAGTGGCATAGAATTGAGCCACCAAGTCTGCATCAAAGTCCTTGTTGAACTGCATGATTCTGAGGATGTTCAGCTGAGTGCACATCTGAAAGGCTTCACCAAAGTACTCAGGGTCCTTCTCCATAGCATCCGTGTCGATGGAGCGCACATCAACATAGAGGTTCTTCTTGGCCTTGATCACATCAAAGAAGATGGCAAACTAAAAACGATTCTAGAATGGGCGGTTGACCAAAGTGGGTTCTTGGTCTTCCGCATAGGGGTTGCGGCAACGCCTTTCCCAGAATTCCTTGGTAGTCATCTCAGTCACAGTCTTGCCCCTCGGCTTCGGCTTGTTGGCAGGCTTATTCTTGAGTTGAGGTGGAGGATGGGAACTTGATGAAGCACCCACTGACTCAGAGGTGCGATAGCGCTTTGACGTTGAACGTCCGGGGTTGACACGGCGGGCTTACTGCTCAGGGTGTTCATCACCTGGAACCAAACACGCGAGCAAAAGAAACAACACGAAAGAAAGAGCATAAGCCTCCAAACATAGCAACAGGGATCAAAAATTGGTAGGACAATGATGGAATTAGGCATCCAGCAGTAGTACCGTGGCAATACCGCTTGAGCGGTAGTACCGCTCCAGATGAGCGCCAGTACTGCTCTAGACGGGGAATGGAGGTTCCCTACTGCCGTGGATGGATCTGGCACTACCGGTGATGCCAAATTCAAAAATAAACCTACCAAACTTCAATCCAACAGGCCTAGAAGCCATCTTCATCCTACTCAAGCCTCGACTTAGCCAAAAATCAAGAAACACAATGCCTATTGCCCCTAACAACTAGATGCAAGATCTAGGCAAAAAGAGAGCGAGAACGGGGGCAATACCGGCATCCATGGCAAGAGGGCGCGGTGGGGATCGACTCCACCGGAGGAACTGGAGAGAGGCAGCACGAAGACGGCGGCCGACCGAGGCCCTCCTGCGGCGAGGCGTTGCTGGAGCGACGGGGAAGATGAGTGAGTGGGGCGAATGGGTATGGGGGAAAAAGCAACTTCCCCTACCCGAACATAACCCCCCAAGCCTGCCCCGGAGCGGTAGTACCGCTTGGTGTGGGAGGTAGTACCGCTCAGCCGCAAGAAAGCTGGCAAAAGGCTTATCTCAAGAAAAACAAACCTACTGGAAACGAGAGAAAACACAAACGCAAAAACACAAACACAAAGAGGACGAAAACCACACTCCTCTCCAAGAGAGGGCAGTGGCCGAGGCCACCTATGTTTGAGTCCGTAGGTATGGCGCCACGAAGAATTATCCTTGGGCCCATGACCACAACTTGTCTTTGAAGCACACATACCATCAAACATGCCTATGTGAAAGAGTTGATCAGTTTATGCATAATGGGGGGAGGGAGGGTTCATTGAGAGAACAACACTCCCCCTATGTCCAGGCCTACACCTAAACTAGACAACAAGTTGAATGTGGTGGGATGTGCAAGGGTTCAAGTCACATTGCTCGAGTCAATGATATTTAGCTCATGCCTTAACTCGCGAAATCTTGCCTCATCCAAGGGCTTCGTGAAAATATCTGCAAGGTTATCATGAGTGTTGACATACTTGAGCTCGATCTCCCCTCGCCTAATATGATCCCGGATGAAGTGATACCGAATCTCAATATGCTTCGTCTTGAAGTGTTGCACCGAGTTGACAGAAATCTTGATGGCACTTTCATTGTCACACCAAAGAGGCACTTTGTCACAAATGACACCGTAATCCTTTAAAGTTTGCCTCATCCATAAGAGTTGTGCACAATAACTACCGGCCACTACATACTCTGCTTCGGTGGATGAGAGAGACACACAACTTTACTTCTTGGAAGACCAACTTACCAAAGAGCAACCAAAAAATTGGCACCCTCCAGAAGTGGACTTCCTATCCACTTTGTCTCCCGCCCAATCGGAATCCGAATATCCTTCAAGCTTGAAGTTTGCTCCTCTTGGGTACCATAAGCCAAAGTTTGGGGTATGAGCCAAATATCGGAAGATTTGCTTGACCGCCACAAAGTGGCTTTCCTTCGGTGCGGCTTGAAACCGTGCACACATTCCCACACTCAAAATGATATCCGGTCTAGATGCACAAAGGTAAATCAAGGAGCCAATCATGGAGGGATATACCTTTTGATCCACTGCTTTACCATTGGGATCAATGTCAAGTTGGCACTTGGTGGGCATTGGAGAAGAAGCCGGCTTGACATCACTTAGCTTGAATATTTTTAGCATGTCTTGAGTGTATTTGGCTTGGTTGATGAAGGTACCTTCTCTTCTTTGCTTGATATCGAAACCGAGGAAGAACTTCAACTCTCCCATCAAAGATATCTTGAACTTAGAGGTCATGAGAGTGGAAAATTCCTCATTGAAAGCTTTGTTAGGGGAACCAAAGATAATATCACCAACATATAGTTGGCACACAAACAACTCCCCTTTGACCTTCTTAGTAAAAAGAGTGGGATCGATTTGCCCAACTTCAAATCCACGATCTTGCAACAACTCGGTAAGGTGGTCATACCATGCACATGGGGCTTGCTTAAGGCCATAGAGTGCCTTATCGAGTTGATACACATGATCGGGAAAGTACGGATCCTCGAACCCGGGAGGTTGCTTGACATAAACCAACTCATTAATAGGACCATTAAGAAAAGAACTCTTCACATCCATTTGTTGTAACTTAAAGTTGTGATGGGAAGCATAAGCAATCAACAAACGAATGGATCCAAGGCGAGCAACGGGAGCAAAGGTTTCACCGTAGTCGATACCCTCGACTTGGGAGTAGCCTTGTGCTACCAATCTTGCCTTGTTGCGAATGATGGTTCCATGAGCATCTTGCTTGTTCTTGAATATCCACTTGGTTCCAATGACATTGTGGTTCCCCAACGGCCTTGGCACCAATCTCCACACATTGGTGTACTCGAAGTTGTTGAGTTCTTCATGCATGGCATTGAGCCAATCTGGATCTTCGAGCGCCTCAAAGACCTTTTGGAGTTCAGCACAAGAGACAAACACGTGATGTTCACAATAGTTTGCTAATTGTCTACGAGTGCTTACCCCCTTTCTTAGGCTTCCAACCACATTCTCCATGAGATGACCTTGGGTAGTGAGCTTGGAAGCAATCTTTGCGGCACGACACTCTAATTCCTCCTCCGAAGTGAAAGGAGAAGGGGTAACTACTTGATCATCTTGAGCGCCGTCTTGAGCATGTTGTTGATCTTGAGCTTTCTCTTGATCTTGAACTTGCTCGAGGGGGAGAACTTGACCTTGGGCATCAATTGGTGGTTCACCACCATCTTGAGGTTGATCTTGCCCTTGGTCTTGTTCATGAGGTTGAGGGCCTTCACTTTGTTCTTCGGAAGCATGTGGGTATTGGGTTGGTGATGGCTCCACTTGATTGGAGCATTGTCCTTCTCCTTCGGCCACAAGGGGTTACTCAATGGGTAGGATATGACCCACACCCATTCTTCTTATGGCTTGGGGAAGAATTTCATAACCTACATCACAAGTACCACTTTGCTCCACTTGGGAGCCGTTATTTTCATCAAACTCCACGTTACACGTCTCCTCAATGGGTCCAATGGACTTGTTGAGGACACGGTAAGCATGAGAGTTTGTAGCATAACCAACAAATATGCCCTCATAAGCTCTAGCCTCAAATTTAGACAAACGAACACCTTTCTTGAGAATGAAACACTTACACCCGAACACCCGGAAGTACTTGAGGTTGGGCTTGTTACCGGTAAGTATTTCATAAGGAGTCTTGTTCAAGCCCTTGCGGAGATAGAGCCGATTGGATGCATGACATGCTGTGTTGATGGCTTCAGCCCAAAAGTTGTATGGAGACTTGAACTCCGCCATCATGGTCCTTGCCGCATCCATCAATGTCCGATTCTTCCTCTCCGCGACACCATTTTGTTGAGGGGTATATGGTGCAGCATATTGATGCTTGATCCCCTCATCACTAAGAAACCCATCCAAGGTGTAGTTCTTGAACTCGGTGCCATTGTCACTTCTTATTATCAAGATCTTTGCATCATGTTGACGTTGAGCTTCATTTGTAGAGTCGATGACGGTTTGTTGAGTCTCACACGTCCTCTTGAAGAAAAATACCCAAGTGTACCTTGAATAATCATCCACAATCACCAAGCAATACTTTATACCTCCAAGACTATCAAAAGATGGAGGTCTAAAGAGATCCATGTGAAGGAGCTCCAAGGGTCTCTTCGAGTAGATGATGGTCGTGGGAGGGTGAGCCTTTTCATGAAGCTTTCCTTTGATACAAGCACTGCAAGCACGATCTTTGGCAAAACTAACATTTGTTAGTCCACGGACATGGTCCCCCTTGATAAGACTTTGCAAAGATCTCATATTGACGTGGGCTAAACGGCGATGCCAAAGCCATCCCACATCAACTTTAGCCATTAGGCATGTCGCGGTCTTAATGGATCGCTCTGAAAAGTTAATCACATAGAGACCATTCTCGACATGCCCAACAAAGGCTACTTTAAGAGTCTTGCTCCACAAGAGGGCCACGATATCAATATCAAATAAAGTGGCAAAGCCCATGAGTGCAAGTTGACGAACGGAAAGTAGATTGAAAGCAAGGGACTCAACAATCATGACTTTCTCGATCGTAAGATCATGAGAAATGACAACCTTGCCAAGACCCAATACCTTAGAAGACGATGCATCACCCCACTCGATGTTGGTGGGCATAGAAGGGATCTTGTGCACGTCCACCACCAAGTCCTTGCTTCCGGTCATATGATTTGTTGCTCCACTATCGAGCAAGCATGATCCCCCACCGGAAGCAAACACCTACAAGAGATCAATGCTTGGTTTTAGGTACCCATTTTGTAATGGGTCCTTTGATGTTAGTAACAAGGGTCTTAGGAACCTAAATAGACCATTCAATGTACTCATACGGAAAACCAACAAAATTAGCATAAACATGCCCATCACTAGCACGGCACAACACATAAGAAGGGTTAAACTTGCCGGCTTTGTTGGAAGGGGTGGCTTTGCCCTTTTTGACATCACCACCCTTCACATTGTTCTTCTTCTCCTTAGGAGCACCCTCTCCCTCCTTCACAAAAGTTTGCTTGAGAGGAGGAGGTCGTTTGGTCTTGTCGTTCTTCTTCTTGTTCTTGGACTTGGGTGCGAACCCAACTTCCTCCTTGGCCACAACTTACTTTTGATTGCTCAAAAGATCATTGAGGTTCTTCTCAACTTGTATGCACGTCACAAGGCCTTTCTCGAGATGCTCCTTCAACTTGGCATTCTCCTCCACAAGATGCACATGCTCACAACACGGGTTAGTGGCATTTGCATTATCAATTAATACCATATGAGGAAAGGTGGCCTTCTCTTTGGTTAGCTTAACTTGGAGTTGATCATGAGACTCCTTGATACTAGCATGAACACCCTTCAAGACCTTGTGGGCTTGTCGAGTAAATCAAACTCCTCCTTGAGTCTAGCATGGTCAACGCCAAGTTTAGCCTTCTCGGAAGTTAGCACGCGAGACACACCAAGAGCATGATCAAGATCTTTGTTTAACTTAGCATGGTCATCGTTGTGTGACTCCTCAAGAGCCAAACGATGCCCACGCTCTTCCTCAGGAGCATTAGAGAGATCTGATATCTCATCGGCATAGTCACGACAATGACCTTCCATCTTAGAGATGGTTTCTTCATGAGCCTCGATCATGTCATTGGCTTCACCAAGTTGTTCCAAGAGAGCAAGAAAGTGCTTCTTGGATTTGCCCTTGAGCTTACTCATAAAAGACTCAAATTCATTCACTTCCTCATTAGACCCCTCACTTTCATCAACGCCATCCGTCAAGGAGGGATTAGTAATGATGGTGGTTTTGATGTTGGGGGTTACCTTGTTGGTGGCTTTAGCCATGAGACACTTGGCGGTGATGTTCTTATTGGGTGAGTCGAAGAGGGACACCCGTGGAGTTGTGGCAATGGCAACGGAGGCCATGGCCATGGCTTCAGTATCTTCTTCATCATCGTCATCCTCATGGTATTCTTCTTGAACCACGAACCCTGGAGTAGGAGTATTTTTGGTGAAGTTGTTCTTGTTGGGGAAGGACTTGGCTTTGTCCTTTCGGATGAGCTTGCCACCATTGTCTTCCCGCTTCTCGTAAGGGCAATCCACAACAAAATGGCTCACATTGCCACAATTGTAACATGTTCTCACATGTTTCTTGCCCTTGAACCCACTTGAGTTGTTCTTGTTGAAGTTGGGCCTTGTGTTCTTCTTGCTCCAAAATTGCCTTGAAGCAAGAGCCATGTTCTCATGATAATCATATTTTGTATCCTCGGGGTTGCTCTCCTCTTCTTCCTCTTCTTCCACAATAACCTTGGCCTTCAAGGCAAGGTTGGGCTTCTTTGCCCTTTGAGAGCGCAACATCGCGTTGTCGGCGGTCTTGTCCAAGATCCTCATTGCCACAAACTCATCCAACACTTCATTTGAGGTCAAAGAGTCGAAGTCCGGTATTTGATGGATGACGGAGGACAAGGCCTTGTGGTAAGGCATCATTGCTTTGAGGAACTTGCGCTTGATCCAATTGTCATCCGTGTCCTTGCTCCCATGATCTCGAAGTGAGACCGCAAGTTTGATTACTCTGCGAAAGAGCTCATGAGGTTCTTCATCTTCTTTCATTGCAAACTCATCGGCTTCATCTTGCACCACTTCATAGTTGGAGCGTTGAATGCTTGCGCTTCCCTTATAGAGGGAAACAACACAATTCCATGCATCTTTGGCCATGGTGAAGGGTCGAAGATGAGGGAGATCTTCGGGTAGAACTGCATCTTGAATGATGAAGAGATCATTCTCATTGAATTGATTGTCCACTTCTTCTCTAGGGGTGAAGTTCCTTCAGTCATGTGAATGGAAACCTTCTTCAATGATTCTCCAAAGGTTAGTAGTCACATGATTTAAATGACGCTTGAAGCGATATACCCAAGAATCAAGGTCCTCATTTTTCACAATCTTAGGAGGAGGGCCGGCATGATTTAAATGAGTAGAAGGAATTGGTCCTCCATAAACTGGAGGTGCCACATGGGCAAAGATGTCGGTGTCATTTCTACCACTTGTAGAAGGATACTTTTCACTAGTAGCTTCCCCCTTGTCGGAGTTAGCATCCGCCACCTTGTCAGTGGGATCACCGACTTTCAACGGCGAGGTAGATATTTTAAGTCCTTCTAAGAATTTATTAAACATGCTTTCAACCTCGGTTGTCATGGAGGTTTTCAATGTGTCCAAAGCCACATTGAATTCCTCACGAGACACCACGGTTCCCCCATCACCCATAGACGAGCTCGGATTCACACCGGAGTGCTCCTCCCTACCGTCTATGGTGTCAACCATACTCTTCGAACGGCAAAGTCCTTAATAAAGAGACGAGGCTCTGATACCAATTGAAAGGATCGATATAGTTGACTAGAGGGGGGGTGAATAGGCAACTAACAATTTTTAGCTTTTCTTTACCAAATTAAAGTTTGCATTAAAGTAGCACTACAAAAAAAATACACTTCCGTGATGATACGTGTTTGTCACAGTAGGTCGCGTTTTTTGTCATGCATGTACATCCATGACGATTTTATGACAGAATCAAGATAGTCATACCTGTGCTGTCGTAGAAGTGTTCCATGACATTACCAAAATTATCATCAAGGAAGTGTCCACTTCCATGAAGATAAATCGAGCGTCACAGAAGTGCTTTCTTCAAGGGTGACCGACACATGGCATCCACCGTAACGGAACACCGTTAAGCTATCGGGTCCGGTTTTGGATCCGATAACTCGTTAACAGACCAGACCAATGGGGATTTTCCACGTGTAAAATCATCATTGGCCACAGGAAACACGTGTTGCCTCACCGTTGGGACAGATGTCATCCACTCATTGGACAGGAGGCGCCTATGATATGTTGACACGTGTCACGGCCCAACAGTGGCCCATTCCGATGAAAAAGGCCAGCCCAGTAAAAATTAGCAGGCCGGCCCATATAATGCCTATTTGTGTCAGATCCATTTAAGCCCACGACCCATACGAGATGTGCCAATTCGGCCCATCAATGGCCCGTTAAATATTTGACACCATTGCAGCCCATCATCAGTTCGAGCCCGTTAACAGCCCGCTATATATTTGGGCTCAATATCGGCCCGATGAGATTTTGGCCTGTTAACGGCCCATTCAATGGATGGGCCAATTTTCAGGATGTACATCTTTCGGCCTTTTAGCGACCCATTTAAATGTTGGGCTAATTTCCGGCTCGGTGTGTCTTTCAGCCTGTTGATGGCCCATAAATCTGATGGGCCATTTGTAGTCGGACCTGAATTTTGGCCTTTTAGTGGCCCATTTAAGTGTTGGGCCAATTTCTGGCCCGGTGTCACTTTCAGCCTGTTGACAGCCCATAAATCAGTTGGGCCATTTGTAGTCGGACCTGAGTTTTGGCCTTTTAGCGACCCATTTAAGTGTTGGGCCAATTCCCGGCCCTGTGTGCCTTTCGGCCTGTTAACGGACCATAAATGAGTTGGGCCATTTGTAGTCGGACCTTAGTTTTGGCCTTTTAACGGCCCATGCCCTTCATGGTCCAATACCAGCCCGGTTTCTCTTTCGGCCTGCTAAAGGCCCACACGCAGTTGGGCCATTTACAATATGACCTAACTTTCGGCCTCTTAGCAGCCCATGCTCTTCATGGTCCAGTACAAGCCCGCTGTCTCTTTCGGCCTGCTAAAGGCCTACAGTATAGTTGGGCCATATGTAGCCCAAACTTAGTAACGACATGTTAACGGCCCGTGAAATAAATTGGGCCCACCTATTGCCCGCTTTGATGTCGGCCTGTTAACGACCCGGGAGGTAAGAGGGCCGACCATTAACTTTCGGCCTAGTAACGGCCCATTAACTTAATGGGACCACTAACGTTCGTACATGTCTTTAGGCCAAATTAGATAATTTGAGCCCATTACGACGAGCAATTATGCAGAGGACCAAAACCGATCAAGCAAAGGTATGGCATACAGGGAATAACGTTACACATCCAGCATATATTACAGGAAATTACATCCACTGGGCAATCAAAGATTGATGCCAGTGCAAATAAATGAGCAGAACCTAACCATCTACAACGTCACAATCTGCAACCTCAACACAGATGACGCCCATAAGCATGTGGGCAAGTTCTTGCTGCTTTGCTACACTGTCTCTGAAAACATTGATCAGTTGTTGTGTCGCACGACTCTGCACCTCTGATTCATCCACCATTTCCATCATTGCTTCAGCCATTAATTGGTTCACAAACATACATTTATTCCGTTGCATTCGAGACAAAGGATACTGAACATATTCAGATGGAGATTTTGGCAGGCTTGTATCATTGATAGTGGAGAGTGTCTCGACCACTGCATCATAACATAAATTAGGACGGGAACCAAACAGATTAATCATGAGCTATTGCCATATTATCTAGCCTAGATTTACTGGAAAGAAACAATGGGGTTGCCTTGCTGTTTTCAGAGTTTGTCTTCTTATCTTCAGCAGCCTGCACAAAATTAACACACTAGCATTGCTATCATTGGCCAAGTCAGATAATAGGAAAGCAACATTGACACAACGAACGTTTGGGCAACTAGCCTACACCAAATTAACACAATATGGCACAGCTATCGTCAGCCAGGAAAGGTAATACGAAAGCAACATTGACACAATGAATGAATGGGCAACCAGAGAAGCACTACAATTCAGTAATGTGCATGATATGAGATGGTACACTCATGCAGCTCAGTATGCAAAACTACCAGGCAGTTTTCCTTACAAAAATCAACATTGGCACCTTTAACATTTTGCTACAACTAATTTTAGATCAGATAAAGGTTAGATTCACGCCGATTAACAAAATACATGTTGATGTAAAAATTTAGTGATATACAACAGGTACTTACATCAGCATTGGAGCACAGAGAATTCCCACTAGATATTTTCCTCGAATACGATCCCAATGGAGGAAGTCTACTATCGTTTAACCTTATTTTATAAAAGAGAGATGGGTAAGAAACATGTAGAAAATATGATCAGAATGCTATAAAATTTCATGATGCGAGGATACACACACGCTTCTTAGAATGGAGTTGACATTCTTTTGCTGGAATGGAGCGGACTAGTTCTTTGGCCACTGGAATCTGCTTATTATCAGTGGGAGTTGGGTTTCTCTGTGCTAGAACAGTATCTATGAAAAATGGAGTTGGTTTATTATCTCCTGGCGTTTGGATCTTTTGCAAAGACCTGGTTTGAAACCCTTCAGATTCTAACATAGCCGTCTTCCCCTTGCATGCCTTATATAAAAGAATGGTGATTCAGTTATAAAACATGCTACAGCAGAGATGGAATAGGTACTGAAGAATAGAAAGGCATGACATATTGACATGTATTCCCTCCATCCGGAAATAAATGGATGGGTCTAGGCGTATTTCAGTTCTAGATACATCCAGTTTTATCAATTTCTGCGACATGTAATCTGGAATGAGGGAGTATGATGTAAGAGCTAGGGATACGGCAGGACAACACAGTAAAAAAACACTGAAAAACCCACTGCAGAACCAAAGTATTCAAACCCGCTGATATGAGATAGTACACTCATGCAGCTCAGGATGCAAAACTACCCAGCAGTTTTCCTTACAAAAATCAACATTGTGGCCTTTAATCATACATTTTGCTACAACTAAATTTAGATCAGATAAAGGTTGGATTCATGCCGATTAACAAAATACATGATGATGTAAAAATATAGTGATATACAACAGGTACTTACATCTACATTGGAGCACAGAGAATTCCTGCAAGAATCTTTCCTCACAAACGATACCATTGCAGAAATTCTTCTATCTGTTAAGCTTATTTTCTAAAAAAAAGATGGGTAAGAAACATGTAGAAAATATGATCAGCATGCTATAAAATTTCATGATACAAGGATACGCACACGCTTCTTAGAATGGAGTTGAAATAGTTTTCTGGACTCGAGCGGACTAGTTCTTTGGCCACTGGAATCTGCTTATTATCAGTAGGAGTTGGGTTTCTCTGTGCTGGAGCAGTATCTATAAAAACTGGAGTTGGTTTATTATCTCCTGGCGTTTGGATCTTTTGCAAAGGCCTTGTTTGTAACCCTTCAGATTCTAACATAGTCGTCTTCCCCTTGCATGCCTTGTATAGAAGAATGGTGCTTTAATTATAAAACATGCGACAGCAGAGAGATGGAATAGGCACTGAAGAATAGAAAGGCATGACATATTGACATGTATTCCCTCCATCCGGAAAAAATGGATGGGTCTAGGCGTATTTCAGTTCTAGATACATCCTTTTTTATCCATTTCGGCAACATGTAATCCAGACGGAGGGAGTATGGTGTAAGAGCTAGGGATACGACAGGACAACACAGCAAAAAAACACTAGTTGAATGTAAAACTGTATGCTAGCGGAATACGTACAGAAATAACTAAGGCAACATACATGTGTATGATTGGGAAACTAAGATGGCATTACAACAGAGCACTAGAACAACACTTCAATGTAAAAAAACATGGTATGGTAGACAGATGAAGTACATACTAATGAATAACAATGCATAAGATATTCAGAAGCATGATGTCCAAATTAAGCAGATGGCATTGCGATAGAGTAGAATGACAGTACTTGAATTTGAAAACATGTTATCACGAATGGAATAGGTACTGAAAAACAGGAAGGCATGACATATTTACATGCATGATCAGCATGCTAAGCACATGACATTGCAACAGAGTAGATACACTCCAGGACATTATATGCATGTTGTACCCATATCACAAGCCAAGTTAGAGCAAGGACCTTGTGGGGTGAAGAGGATTCATCATCTTTCTGTAAGTCTTCTGAAGAACTGTCTTTACATGTTCCATCATATTGGGTATCATTGACATCAAGTTTATTGGCCTTTACATTGCTCCATGAGGTTCTTGTGGATATATCAGTGTGTGCAATTATATCTGACATGCATGGAAGACAACTAGTAGTTAGATTTATGTAATGAGTGCCTGTAGGAGACGACATAAATAGTAGGACTGGGGTTAACTAGCAGCAACAGGTATCATAAACTAAAGGGAGAACACAAATGAAAGCTACAGAATATGTATCGTTTGTACTCGAGATTAACTAGATGGCACACAAAAGTATTAAAGAACAACATAGGTAATACTAGAAGTGGTATAATACTATAATCACCAGCCTGTGGGATAGCATTGGCTGATGGATGATAACTATGGAACAGCGTTACCTAAAGAGCAAGTATCTTAGCTGAACTATGGAACAATGTTAACTCCTGAACAAGACCCGTAAGAGATCAGCATGAATATACAGTGAAATGTGATGATCTATTTTCCATGCTTAGATGAATAACAAAGCCATAAATGTTGCACACAAGTAAGATGAGGGTACAACCTATCTGGCTGCCATCCATAGGAGTGAGCATCATGTGCTGACCTGTCGATGGCCCTGCAGTTGTTGTGGCTGTCCATGTCGGGCACGCGCATTCAATGCAGGGAACTGTTGAGTGGGGACTATAGCTCCCTTCTGGTGTATGCTTCCCTTGTTGGAGCAGCTGCGGTGAGTCGGAAGACGGTGTGCCTGAAGATGCAGATAACGCATAATGTTAAGAACGACATATCTCTTTGATCTGAAGAAATACACTACGAGATCAACAGCAAGGTACGAGAGTGGTCACATGTCTGTTGACTGAAGACTAAATTGGGGTCACACGATTTTATTTTATTTTGGTACTGTCCGATCTATGCCGGATGGCTTGATGGCCATCTTGTGCCTCCCGGCTGACACTGTTCAGAATATTCCCCGAAGAGCTAGCGACCAACAGCAGAGCAGCCTGCCTCCGCCGTCTGTGGCCCCGGCTAAAACCCCGCTCCCCGCCCCACCGCACTGCCGTGGTTGTGCCGCCCCCGGGCCAATCCACAAAGACTCCCCGTCATCTAGATCCGGCAGCGGCAGTACCTTCAACCCACACAACTGTAAAAGATAGCCATCTAAGCGCTGCTTCCGCGGCGAACTTATGGCCCCGCACCCTTACGTTAGACACCAGCCAACCGGCAGCCTAGGAGCTCCTCCGCCTCGAGGGGTGCTGCTTCCCATTGGGAATCGATTGGCCCAGAATAAAAACTCAGACAACTGACGCCTAAATAAAGTGATTTGATATGAGGGTGCGACCTATCTGGCGGCATGGTGAAGTAGGTAGGTGCAGCTACCGAGTCGGTGAGGCCGGCGCAGTTGCGGTGGCGACCGGCGGCAGGGAAAGAGTGATGTCACGACGGTCGAGGGCTACGGGGAAGCAGCGCCAGGACTCTGTACGGATCCGAAGTTGGAGCCGCTCCAGCGCCGTGAACAACGGCGGGGGTGAATCGCCTCCGGTACAGTTCACGCGGCCGTCATCGAGGCATCACCAGCAGCACGGAGTAAGAGGCACACGGCCCAGTGCACGACGGCAAATGAACAGCACCTCCGACATTAGGGAGGAGGGCGGCTGTGAAATTGGTGCGGTGGGGGGCGCCATGGAGGTGGGGCTGAGGTTTCGCGGCTCGGGAGCAGGGAGCTTCCCGGGGAGAAGGTGATTTGGCGCCCAGGAGGTATGAATGGGGGCGGGCGGGGGGGGGGGGAATTGGGAGGGGAGTGGAACCATGTCTTAGGGACGCATTTGTCTGAAATGTGAGGGGGAGTTACAATTATACCCTTGCCTATAGGCTTCTCAACTTGGGTCTGTGTACTGAGGGTCGGGGATAGTAGAGTAACTTTGCTTCTCCCCAAATAGTGGGCGAGGGCAATTTTGGGCGAGGAGGGCGTGTTTTGAACTATAGTGGGTGCGAGCGATTTCGGGCGAGGAGAGCGTGTTTTGAAATAGTGGGCGCGAGCTATTTCGGGCGAGGAGAGCGTGTTTTGCCGACCATGGTTTATGAATTATTTGGCACATGTCATTTCGGCCGAGGAGAAGGCGCGCTTGGATGAATTTATGAACCTACCCTCGATGTACAACGGGCCAATTGATGCGTGTCCCACATATGACGGTAATTTCGCGTCTCCCATTTATTTGCTCGGGCGAATTCCACCGAGCAGAGAGGATGTTTAACGGTTTGTTCAAATTTTGGGAGAACGAGCATCCACGTCTACCTTACCAAGTCGATTCGAATCAAATTTTGAAATATTAGCTTGCCACTTCTTTTTTAGATGGAGAGATGATGCTCGGGAGTAATGTGTTTTTACATGATCGTTGCTAGCGATTTACTATATGACAAATAGTTGACCCACTCAAAAACGTGAATCAAACCCAAAATGAAATATCTCAATTCAATAAAATAGCTCGTTCACTAGGTCAAAATAGTGAACTAAATCCAAAATTGAACACATCAATCGAGTAGCATGTTGTACAGTATTATAGTACTCCATGAACATGTTGAAAGTCAAATTAATGAACTTGTTTGATATACGTATATATCCGTTCATGTGTGGATTGCAGACAACATGTTCTCCAATTTAAATATTTGAATGGAAGTTTATATCAAAACATGGATTATATCAGTCTTTAATGCATAAAACGCGACCTCCCTGTCTCCCGGACTCCTATTCTCTCTCTCTCTCTCTCTCTCTCTCTCTCGGACAATCTTCAATTCTGTCGCACGCATCCGACACAAAAACCTTGTTGGTCCCTCTCCCTTTCTCTCTCTCTCTCTCTCTCTCTCTGTGTGTGTGTGGGGGGGGGGTCTTTGTAGTTCGCATGGATATATACACCATCTATAGGTCTCTCTCGCACACAATGTATGATACTCTAACTAGTCCAAGCTAGATAACTTGGGTGCACTCATCGTACACACACAAATTCCTTGGATCTTTGCCCGTAACTCTCTCACGCACCACTCTGTCGTCTCGGAGCTCTTCCCCCTTCTCTCAAACTCTCCATCCACCTGGGTCACACATACACATGCATATCTCACTCGCACTCGATAGGCCCATTGAGGGAGTCCTGGACTAGGGGGTGTCCAGACAGCCAGACTATCATCAGCAGCCGGACTCCAAGACCATGAAGATACAAGATTGAAGACTTCGTCCCGTGTCCGGATGGGACTTTCCTTGGCGTGGAAGGCAAGCTTGGCGATACGGACATGTAGATCTCCTACCATTGTAACCGACTCTATGTAACCCTAGCCCTCTCCGGTGTCTATATAAACCGGAGGGTTTTAGTCCGTAGGACAACATAACCATTACAACAATCATACCATAGGCTAGCTTCTAGGGTTTAGCCTCCTTGATCTCGTGGTAGATCCACTCTTGTACTACCCATATCATCAATATCAATCAAGCAGGAGTAGGGTTTTACCTCCATCGAGAGGGACCGAACCTGGGTAAAAACATCGTGTCCCTTGTCTCCTGTTACCATCCGCCTAGACGCACAGTTCGGGACCCCCTACCCGAGATCCGCCGGTTTTGACACCGACATTGGTGCTTTCATTGAGAGTTCCTCTGTGTCGTCACCGATAGGCTTGATGGCTTCTTCAAACAATAACTCAGTCCAGGGTGGGAATTTTCTCCCCAGACAGATCTTCATATTCGGCGGCTTCGCACTGCGGGCCAATTCACTTGGTCATCTCGAGCAGATCGGAAGCTACGCCCCTGGACATTAGGTCAGGTTAGGAAGCCTAAACTTCATGGCAGACATCCGCGGAGACTTGAACTTCGATGGATCCGAGCCACAGCCAAGCGCGCCGCACTATCACGATGGGCAAGATCTAATTCTGCCGCCGGACAGCGTTTTGGAGGCCGCACACGAATCCGCTCCGACCCATGGTTCAGAGCCGATCGCGCAGATCGAGGACAGACGGCTGGACACCGCCTTGGGGGCTACAACCACTACGGCGATGGAGCCGAACACTGACCTTGTCCCTTATAAAGCTCATGACTCCGAGGTGCCGGACTCCTCGCCGGACTACGAACCTCCCGCGCCCCTGCCAATCGAATCCGATTGGGCGCCGATCATGGAGTTCACCGCCACGGACATCTTTCAACACTCACCCTTTGGCGACATCCTAAATTTGCTAAAGCATCTCTCGCTATCCGGAGAGCACTGGCCGGACTACGGCCAGGACGGTTGGGACACGGACGACGAAGAAATTCAAAGCCCACCCACCACCCACTTTGTAGCCACTGTCGACGACCTAACCGACATGCTAGACTACGACTCCGAAGACATCGACGGTATGGATGACGATGCCGGAGACGATCAAGAACCAGCGCCTACGGGGCACTGGAAGACCACCTCGTCATACGACATATACATGGTGGACACCCCAAAAGATGGGGACGGCGAAGAAGCAGCGGAGGCAGATTCCTTACAGAAACAGCCCAAGCGCCGACGCCAGCGGCGCCGCTCTAAATCCCGCCATAGCAAGAATGGAGATTCCGGCACAGGAGATAATAATACCCCAGAAAGTGCCGAAGACAACCCCCTCCAGCAGGATTCAGCGTAGGAGGATGCAGAAGCCAGCCCTCACGAGAGAGCGGCAGACGACGAGGTCGAGGACGATAATTACATACCTTCCTCCGGAGACGAGGCAAGCCTCGACGACGACGAATTCGTCATGCCCGAGGATCCCGTCGAACAAGAGCGTTTCAAATGCAGGCTAATGGCCACGGCAAATAGCCTAAAGAAAAAACAACAGCAGCTTCAAGCTGATCAAGACCTGCTGGCCGACAGATGGACCGAGGTCCTCGTGGCCGAAGAGTATGAACTCGAACGCCCCTCCAAGAGCTACCCAAAACGCAAGTTGCTCCCCCGACTAGAGGAGGAAGCGTACATACCTTCATCACCAGCGCACAATACGGTTGACCGACCACCCCGTGGTCGCGACAGAGAGGCATCCAGGCCCTCCATCAAGGCCGTACCCCGGCACCACTCGAAAAGTACGAAGCCACGAGGGAACGCGCCGGACTTGCGGGATATATTGGAGGACAAGGCAAGACAATCCAGATCTATCTACGGATCACGTGGGTGCCCCACGACCCATGACGAATACCGTCGCGCCGGACACAACAACTCCGGCCGGGCCGAACACAGCAGACAACGCTCTCTTGAGCTACATCGTGATATTGCTCAATATAGAGGCGCCGCACACCCACTATGCTTCACAGACGAAGTAATGGATCATCAAATCCCAAAAGGGTTCAAACCCATCAACATTGAATCCTACGATGGCAAAACAGACCCCGCGGTTTGGATCGAGGATTATCTCCTTCATATCCATATGGCCCGCGGCGACGATCTCCACGCCATCAAATATCTCCCGCTCAAACTTAAAGGACCAGCTCGGCATTGGCTTAATAGCCTGCCCGCAGAGTCAATTGGGTGTTGGGAGGACCTGGAAGCCGCATTCCTTGACAACTTCCAAGGCACATATGTGCGACCACCAGACGCCGATGACCTAAGCCACATAATTCAGCAGCCAGACAAATCGGCCAGACAATTGTGGACACGGTTCTTAACAAGGAAAAATCAAATCGTCGACTGTCCGGATGCAGAGGCCCTCGCAGCCTTCAAACATAACATCTACGACGAGTGGCTGGCCCGGCACCTAGGACAGGAAAAGCCGAAATCCATGGTAGCACTCACATCACTCATGACCCGCTTCTGTGCGGGAGAGGACAGCTGGCTAGCTCGCAGCAACAACCTTAGCAAAAATGCTGGAAGTCCGGATACTAAGGACCACAATGGCAGGTCGCGTCGAAACAAAAACAAACACCGCGTTAATGGCGATAACAATGAGGATACGGCAATCAACACCGGATTCCGAGGCTCTAAACCCGGTCAGCGAAAGAAGCCATTCAAAAGAACTACTCCGGGTCCGTCCAATTTGTACCGAATACTCGACCGCTCTTGCCAGATACATGGCACCCCCGAAAAGCCAGCTAACCACACTAACAGAGATTGTTGGGTATTCAAGCAGGCAGGCAAGTTAATTGCCGAAAACAATGACAAGGGGCTGCACAGCGATGACGAGGAAGAGACCCGGTCGCCGAACAGTAGAGGACAGAAGGGCTTCCCCCCACAAGTGAGGACGGTAAACATGATAGACGCAACCCATATACCCAAGAGGGAGCGGAAGCGTGCACTGAGGGACGTATATGCGATGGAGCCAGTCGCCCCGAAGTTCAATCCATGGTCCTCTTGCCCGATCACTTTCGATCGAAGAGACCATCCGACCAGTATCCGCCATGGCAGATTCGCCGCATTGGTTTTAGACCCAATCGTCGATGGATTTCACCTCACGAGAGTCCTGATGGACGGCAGCAGTAGCCTGAACCCGCTTTATCAGGATACAGTGCGCAAGATGGGCATAGACCCCTCAAGGATTAAACCCACAAAGACGACCTTCAAAGGCGTCATACCAGGCGTAGAGGCCAATTGTACAGGCTCAGTCACCCCGGAAGTGGTCTTCGAATCCCCGGATAATTTCCGAAGCGAGGAGTTAATCTTCGACATAGTCCCGTTCCGTAGTGGCTATCACGCTCTGCTCGGACGAACCGCGTTTGCAAAGTTCAACGCGGTGCCACATTATGCATACCTAAAGCTCAAGATGCCAGGCCCTCATGGGGTCATCACGGTCAACGGAAATACGGAACGCTCCCTCCGAACGGAGGAACACACAGCGGCTCTCACGGCAGAAGTACAGAGTAGCCTTTTAAGGCAATTTTCGAGTCCGGCCGTTAAACGACCGGACACGGCCAAACGCGCCCGGAGCAACATCAGCCAAGACCATCTGGCACGTTCCGAGCACGCATAACAATGCGGCCCCAACCCCGGCCCTTGCATGATTGCAAGACCAGCTCTCCGCGTACATCCTTACGCACTGGAGATACCATGGGCATAGGGGGAGGGGCACGACCACGACAAGTCCAGAGTGCGGCTCAACCACACCAGGGGCTCCCAAGTGTGTCGCTCTTTTTTTCCTTCTTTTTATACACAGGACTCTGCTCACCAGAGGCCCTGTCCAGAGGCGAACTGCCGAACTCACGATGCAACAGCCAGGGAGGGACAAAGGCTGCGACGAACAATCAGGTGGTCTCCATTACAAGCATTAAATTTGTTAAATCCACCATTCCGCAGCCTACCCCTGGAAGGAGACACGTCTAATTAGTCCAATCCTTTGCTTACCGCACTATTTGTATCATTCCGCACTCATAGCAGAATTCCTTGAATAAATAATGCAGGACTTTTTGCCTATAATTGCATTATTTTACATATATGTTCATTAATGACATCTTGCACCCGTATATTTTGGTACGGCCGAATACACCAGGGGCTTATGTTCCCCGCATTATGGTGTGATAAGTCCGAACACTTTCACAAGTGCGGCACCCCGAACTTATAGCATTATATGAATCGGCTCCGAATCATGTCTTGGGTCAATAGTTGGGTTTGCCCGGCTCCCATGTTTTGGTACCTTACGTTCCGTTCTGTCGGCTAAGGTAGCACTGGGAGAACCACTGCGATTGCGCCCCGGTTGAGCTGGGCGAGCGCCTCAGTGGAGAAAGCTAAAACTGACTGTCATGATAAGGCGAGAGACTGGTCACTGTTCGAGAGGTCTTTTCGAGTCCCTAAAGACTTATGCCGCTTCGAGCGAAGAACCGGATAATGTCCGGCCAAGGCGTGGATAGCGCCCCGAACTCGGTCTTCCGAATACTAGGGGCTTTGCTGAAATTTAAAATTATAGAATTCTATGGCTAAGTGAGAGTGTTCAAGCATTATAAGTCCGGTTGCCTTGTTCGTCGTGTTGAGCGCCTCCCTAGATGGACCCAAAAATGGGAACAAGAGCGCTCAAGTTTATCCCGAACACCCCGGCACTCGTGGCATGGGGGCTGAAGCCAACGACTTGCCATCTCTCAGATTTAATAACCGGCCGCAAGGAAGGTAATATTTTAAATCAATAAGCGTTGCTTAGCGCATATGAACAAAGTTTTGAACGCACAGGATAATACATAGCGAGTTTACTCAATAATTACATCTCGGGGGCACTCATCCGCAATCTTGTGGGCACCCTTCAGGACACTCTTATAGTACATCTCGGGCGTGCGATACTCCTTGCCCGCTGGCGGCGCGTCAGTGATCAGCCTCTCCGCATCCAGCCTGTCCTAATGCACTTTGGCGCGGGCAAGGGACCGACGAGCACCTTCAATACAGGCGGAGCGCTTGATGACCTCCACCTAGGGGCACGCATCCACCAGCCGCCGCACGAGGCCAAAGTAGCTCCTAGGCATGGCCTCTCCAGGCCACATCCGGACTATGAGGCCCTTCATGGCCTGCTTGGCTACCTTGTGGAGCTCGACCAGCTGCTTCAGCTGGTCGCTAGGGGGCACCGGATGGCCGGCCTCAGCGTACTGAGACCAGAAGACCCTCTCCATTGAGCCCCCCTCCTCGGCTCGGTAAAACGCGGCGGCATCGGATACACTGCGAGGCAGATCTGCAAACGCCCCTGGAGAGCTCCGAATTCGGGTAAGTAATAGGTAATTTACATTAACATGCTTGCTTTGCATGAAAAATGCCTTACCCGCCACTATCTTCTTCACCGTCTCAATCTCCTGGAGGGCCTTATGGGCCTCGGCCTTAGCGGCTTTGGCACTTTCAAGAGCCGAGGCAAGCTCGGACTCGAGTCTTCGAGTCACGCTCCAAACTCTCATGTTTTTCCATGAGAGCCTGGAGCTCTTGCCGCACCTCCGCCACCCGCGCCTCCTGTTTCTCTCGCTCCGTCCGTTCCGCGGCCGCATTGCGTTCGGCCGCGGATACGGCCTCCTTCAGGGTTGCCACCTCGTTCGTGGCCCCTGCAGTACCCACGTTATCCTTGTTATTTTCATTGCAACCAAAATCCTTTTCTGTAAGGTACAAATTCAAAGATGGTATTACTCACCTTCTTTGTCCTCGAGCTGCTTCTTGGCAAGGCCGAGCTCTTGCTCGGACCGCTCGAGGTCCTGCTTCAACGCACCGACCTCCGCAGTCAGTGCGGCAGAGGTCAGCAGCGCAGCCTGCAAACCCATATTGACACAATTTTTAGCATTCCTGTGTATATCTTTTTTAGATCCTCAATCCGGTTTTTCTTTCCGAACACCGAACCGAGCATCAGGGGCTACTGTCTATGCGGTATTACATTACATATTTTTAACTTCTTACCTCAAAGCATGTTAGAAGGCTACTGCAGGCTTCGGTCAGCCCGCTCTTGGTGAGCTGAACCTTCTGAATCACCGCACTCATGATAGTGCGGTGTTCTTCCTCGATGGAAGCGCCTTTGAGCACCTCCAACAAGTTGTCCGGCGCCTCCGGTTGGACGGAGGCCGCCGGTGTCACGGTCTTGCCCTTCTTGCGAAGGGGCCGCCTGCCGGACTCCGGAACCACTGCGGGTTCCGGCGTGGAGTCCGGCACAAAGTCCGGGAGGCTGCCTTGTGGCGCCTCCGGAGCCTCCTCTTGATGGGTCCCTTCTCGGGATCCCACCTCGGCGTCCTCAGCGTCGCGAGGGGTGGAGGCAGTCGGGATGGAATCTACATCCGACGGAGCCAACGACCCGCTCAACGAAGCGGGGAGATCATCATCGGCCGGACTGCAGGCAGTGTGCGGCATTAGAAGGACACTATGTGACACGAAGGAGAAATTACGAAATCACTCAGGAATCCGGATACTTACGATCTTGCCGGAGGCCTGGCCCTTGAGGGCCATTCTTCGTCGCCAACGTTGGCGTTGGCGGAGCTGTCCGGGGGAATAGTCCTTCCCCTCTTGGACCCTTCGGCCTCCCCTGTTGGGGAAGCCTTCCTTTTCCTCTCTCCTTCTTCTGGGAGAGAGTCCTCATTCTCCTCCTCGTCCTCGAGGGAGGAGTCCGCCTCGGAGCCACCGGACGATGAGTCCGATATCACCTGGCGCCGGGAACTTTTTCGAGTTCCCATGGCCTTTTTCTTGGCCTTCTTCTCCGGCACCACATAGAGTGACGGGACTAGCAGCCCCATTAAGCGGGCGTCCGCTGGGTCTTCGGGAAGGGGATCCGGACAGTCTACCTGTCCGGACGTCCTCTGCCAGTCCTGTCAAAGGCATTGGGAGTTTTTAGATCCCACATAGAGTCAAACTATGAAAACAACTGTCCCATAGAGGATAACAAAGCTTACGTCACCGGCCGGGCGCTTGGTGCTAAATCCGCGATCTTTCGTCGCGGACGCGGGGGCTTCTCCGCCCTTGAACAACACCCTCCAGACGGCTTCATACATCGTGTTGAAGAGCCTGCTCAGAGTCCGGTGCTGTGCCGGATCGAGCTCCCACAGGTTGAAGGCCCGTTGTTGGCAGGGGAGAATCCGGCAGATGAGCATGACCTGGATCACATTGACAAGCTTGAGCTTCTTGTTCACCAAGGTCTGGAGACAGGACTGGAGTCCTGTCAGCTCCTCCGAACTGCCCCATAGCAAGCCCTTCTCTTTCCAGGAGGTGAGCTGCATGGGGATACCAGATCTGAATTCGGGGCCCGCCGCCCATTTTGGGTCACGCGGCTCGGTGATGTAGAACCACCCCGATTGCCATCCCTTGATGGACTCCACGAAGGCTCCTTCGAGCCAGATGACATTGGGCATCTTGCCCAGCATGGCGCCTCCGCACTCCGCTTGGACGCCCTTCACTACCTTCGGCTTGACGTTGAAGGTCTTGAGCCACAAGCCGAAGTGGGGCTGGATGCAGAGGAAGGCCTCGCACACGACGATAAACGCCATGATGTTGAGGATGAAGTTTGGCGCCAGATCGTGGAAATCCAGGCCGTAATAGTACATGAGCCCCCGGACAAAGGGATGCAACGGGAAGCCCAGTCCGCGGAGGAAGTGGGGAAGGAATACGACCCTCTCATGGGGCCTGGGGGTGGGGATGAGCTGCCCCTTGTCGGGAAGCCGGTGCGCGATGTCGCCGGAAAGGTATCCGGCGCTGCGCAGTTTGGCGATGTGCTCCTCCGTAACGGAGGAGGCCAACCATTTGCCTCCCGCTCCGGACATGGTCGGAGAAGGTCGAGACGAGATGCGCGGACTTGGGCGCTGGAGCTCGAGAGTGCGCGGAGATGGATAAGCAAAGGAGGAAGAAGGCGTAGGTAAAAAGGGTGGATCCTTATCCCCTTATATATGGGCGGACGAAAACTATGTGTCCCCACCGGCCTGGTAAAACTCGCTTATCTCCCAAGCGCCACCATCAATGGCGCGGTTGGGTTACCCATGTCCGTATTGATGAGAATCCCAGAATAAGGGGAACACGATCTCTGCTTCGACAAGACGTGCCAAGGAAACCGCTTCGCAAAACGTGCTGAGGTGGTATAATAAAAAACAATTCTAGTAAAGGCTTGGTGGTGTGACGTCATGCCAGAAAATACGTCAGCAGATTGAACTTGTGTACATAATATTCTCTCTACGGGGGAATGTGGAAATTAGTTTGCAGAGCCGGACACTATCCTGGTGTTCACAATCTTCTATGAATTATTCGGAGGAGGAACCCGCCTTGCAATGCCGAACAATATGCGTGTCGGACTCATCGTCATTGAAGCCTGGTTCAGGGGCTACTGAGGGAGTCCTGGACTAGGGGGTGTCCGGACAGCCGGACTATCATCGGCAGCCGGACTCCAAGACCATGAAGATACAAGATTGAAGACTTCGTCCCGTGTCCAGATGGGACTTTCCTTGGCGTGGAAGGCAAGCTTGGCGATACGGATATGTAGATCTCCTACCATTGTAACCGACTCTATGTAACCCTAGCCCTCTCCGGTGTCTATATAAACCGGAGGGTTTTAGTCCGTAGGACAACATAACCATTACAACAATCATACCATAGGCTAGCTTCTAGGGTTTAGCCTCCTTGATCTCGTGGTAGATCCACTCTTGTACTGCCCATATCATCAATATCAATCAAGTAGGAGTAGGGTTTTACCTCCATCGAGAGGGCCCGAACCTGGGTAAAAACATCGTGTCCCTTGTCTCCTGTTACCATCCGCCTAGACGCACAGTTCGGGACCCCCTACCCGAGATCCGCCGGTTTTGACACCAACACCCATCTAAAACTCTATCTCTCTCCCTCGTTCTCTCTCCATCTCACACGCACACACACACAATCTCATGCCTAGCTAGCCAAGTATGATGGTCTCTCACTCAATTGTAGGCACACGCAGTCCCCCCTATATGTATATGACTAGCTAATCTTAGTCTCCATCACAAACATGTCCATGGTCTATCTCGATTTCTCTCGGGGCATCTTTCTATCACGCACGCACTCCCTCGATCTCCCACCCATATAGTCCCCTCATGATCTTGAGGGGATCTCTCTATCACAAACACACCCCCTCTCCCTCCCCATGCGTCCATGCCATCCATGTGTCCCTCTCGACCTTTGTTCCTTGTTGGCCTGACCTCTATTGGACATGTGCTACAGGGGTGTCTCTCTCCATTGCAAACAATCACACACTAGCTATCTTCGTGTATCTCCTCGCCTCGCTTTTCCATCTCAGAGATGCATGCGTGATATGTTCGCATAAGAAACGAAAAAACACACACACTCCCTAATTTATCGTTTGCTGTCACTTTCTCTTTCACACACATACTCTTTTTGCACACTTACTCATTCTCCTTCACACACACTTGATCTGTCTCGACTTAGGCACTCTCCTCGGTCCATAGCATATAGATTTATTGAAAAGTCAAACATCACAAAGTTTGACCATGTACATGGAGAAAAACAATTACATCTAGTACGGCAAACATATACCATTAGATTCACCATGAGATGTAGTTTTGTATGATGTATCTTTGGTATTGTAGATATAAATAACATTTGCGTAAACCTGGTCAAAGTTTCCAAAGTTTGACTTCTAAAAATTTTACATGCACTGCATTATCGAGCGGATGGAATATCTCTTTCCCCCTCTCAGCTATCTGACGCACCACTCAGCCTTATCGGGGCTCCTCAATCTCTCTCAAACTTTATTGGTTAGTTTGGTTCGTGACCTGAACCTCGTGCCTTGATGGCCAGTACTGCCTGGTGTGGACGTGAGATGTAAAATATTTCTACCTGGCCAGGCTTGTGTGGTGCTGAAGCGTTTGGTTCATGCCTGGGCCAGCAAAGCATCAATGTCCCATCAATCAATCCATGCAGCAATATCCATCCATGTTGTTGTTAGCCTCGTGGCCGCACGACCAGGCACGGCCAGACGTTCCAAATCGGTCGCCTGGGCCAGGCTACTTGCAGTGTCTGGAGTCCAGCCAGGCTAATTAAAGTGCAAGGGAATCCAGGCCAGGCGGGCTTTCTTTTTCACAGGGTAGCAACCAAACAAGCGTGCATGAAATTCAGCCACAACCCCAGGCCAGGCAAAAGATGCTCAGGATGCAAGCCAAACTGACCTTATATCTCCCTGGTTCACACATACACATGTCTCGCTCGCACTATACATATAGACCCATCCAACACTCTTCGCCCTTGTTCTCTCTCCATGTGACACACACCCCCTAAGTACCATAATCCCTCACTCCATCATAGGCGCAAGCACCCCCCCCTCCTAAGTATGATTATCTCTTACTAGCCATCGGGAACACACGTATTGTCTCCTTCCATCCATACGTCTATCTCGATATCTCTCGGGGCATCTTCTATCGCGCACACACCTTGTCACTCGATCTCCCACCCATGTAGTCCCATCACGATCTTCAGGGGATCTCTCTATGACAAACATACACTCTCTCCTCCCCATGTCTGCATTTTCTCTGTACGTCTCTCTCAACCTCTCTCCCTTGTTTGTCAGACCCCTCTTGGCCACGTGCTAGGGGTCTTGCTCTCTCGGTTCCAAACAACCACACACTATCTCCTCACCTTGCCTCCATTGTCGAAGATGCATGTGCGATATGTTTGCATAAGACACGCACACTTTTTCTCTACTTTTATCGTGTGTTGTCCATGTCTCTTTCACACACGCACGCACACTTTTTTCACTCACTCTTTCTATCTCTCTCTCTCTCTCTCTAGTTAGGGACTCTGTCACGTCCATAAGCATATGGATGTTTTGAAAAGTCAAATCTCAGAAAAGTTTGACCAGGTATATGTGGAGAAAAACATTTACATCTGGAACGATCATTAGATTCATCACAACATGTACTTACTTCATACTATCATTTATCTTTGGTATTGTAGATATAAGTAATTTGTTTATAAACTTGGTCAAAGTTTCAAAAGTTTGACTTTAAAAAAATGTTGGAACTACATTATCGAATGGACGGAGTAGCTCTTTCTCTCTCTCTACTATCTCCCACGGGCCTCCCCTCTCACTCGAACTCTATACCGATGGATTATACGGTCATTGTGTCAGTGTATAGCTCCATATGTTGTTTAGTTGACCGGTCAACCAATCCACATGCTGCCTTGTCAGCTCGTGTTCTGTATCTTCGTGTGCTGGCCCATGTGGCAGTGGGTGAAAATAAGTAAACTCGAGGCCCATATGACACGCGGTGAAGTAAACAAAGTTGAAACCACTCGGGATAGCACCCCGCACGCTAGTAAATTGAGGGCGCATTGAGGACACACTTCTTGCGTGTTAAAAGGACGCACTCGCGCACAATTCACCACTGCACGGCGGCATGCACAGAAGGACGCACTCGCGCACACCCAGCACACAACACACACCAGCACACGTGTACACCGGCGTCGCCGCCGGTTGAGATGGACGGCGAGGCAGCCAACAAGCAAAGGCGGCTTGAGCCAAAACCGCGTCCGGCGAGCCTGGACTTCATCAGCAGCCTCCCCGACGACATGCTGCTCGTCATCATCGGCCTCCTCCCCACCAAATCTGCCGTGCGGACCGCCCTGCTCTCCCGGCGGTGGCGCCCCCTCTGGTGTTGCATCCCCCTCAACCTCACTATCGACAGCTGCCTCCGCGACGGGGATTGCAAACGCATGGCCGCAGTCTCCAAGATCCATTCATCGCACCCTGGGCCAGCAAGACGCCTTGACATCCGCATGTTCAATACCAACTGCAAGGTCCAACCCAAGTTCGACGAGTGGTTCTTATCCCCTGCCCTAGATCAGCTCGAGGAGCTCAACTTTGAAGCTAGATGGTGTCGCTCTCTGCCGCCGCTCGCGCTCCGCCTCACGCCAGCGTTGTGCCGCGCCAGCTTCAGCTCCTGCTATCTTCCCCAGATTAATGCCGCGCCCACCCTTCTTCTCCCTCAACTCAAGCAGCTCGACCTCTTCGACATTGTCATCTCGAAGAAGGCTATGGAGCACCTGCTCCGTAGCTGTACTGCGCTCGAGTACCTTCATCTTGAGCAGATCCACAGGTTCATTAGCCTCCACATCGCCTCGACGAATCTTCGATGGATTTATGTGTCTTGCTGGCCCCGCAACAAGACATCAATTGGGAAGAGATCACTCCAGCTGTTCTACATTATGGTCATTGAAAATGCGCCTTTCCTTGAGAGATTGCTTGTATCAGATCTAGAAGGTCCAACAAAAATCAGGGTCATTGACGCGCCGAAATTGACAGCGTTGGTGTACTCGTCTGCCAAATTCTCTGAACTCTTTATTGGATCTGTAATCATTCAGGTACAACACTCATCTTCTTGAAATTCACATTTTTAAATTTCTTCTTGATGTATTTACGACCGTCTTCCAGAAAATGATTCCCACAAGCTTGACCCAGTCCATGCGCACAGTGAAGATCTTAGCACTAAAATCTATCGGCCCCAATCTGGATCAAGTTGTTGGATTCCTTACATGCTTTCCGTGCACGGAGAAGCTACTCATCAAGGTGAAACTTCTTTCCTATAAGTAAACGGTAATCACAATGTAGCTCAATTTTTTCAGAATTTTCCCAAATTACGATTACAAGTGTAGTGTTCAAAACTGCATCTACGCACTGCACTGAAACAAATGTTTTTAGTATTTTTTTCTGACGTGATCACCTGCATCATTTTTATGCTGTACTACTATAGTAGCCAAGGCTAGTCATAGTGGAAAGTAACTTAGACTACTCCAGTAACTCTATGGTTACCCTAAGAGCAAGTACTACCTCCGTCCTGGTTTACTCTTCCAATTTTGTAGTATCAAAATTTGACCATAGATTTAACTGACAAAATGTTAATGCATGTCACTAAGAACTATATCGTTGGATTCGTATTTGAACATAATTTCAAATGGTGTAATTTTTAGTGACATGCATTGGCATTTTCTTAGGTAAATCTATGGTCAAAATTTTATACTAAATATGAGGTAGTATTCCCTCTGTCCCAAAATTCTTGTCTTACATTTGTTTAGATACGGATGAATCTAACACTAAAATGTAACTAGATACATCCGTATTTAGACAAATTTAAGACAAGAATTTTGGGATGGAGGGAGTACAAAAGTGGGCTATGTAGGCCAAAACATGTGCCAAATTCACTTGTGATGCATTTTGCATCGATGCCCCTCCATTGCTCACCTGGTGCCCCAATAAGGATCACCTACTTTGCTCCGGTGCCAAATTAACTCACGCAATGAAAAAACACTGTGTGGGAGAGAGAGAGGACTGAGGCAATAAAAAACACTTGTTTGGGAGAGTGAGAGACTGGTGTAGTTGGTTTGATTGATTTGTTTATACATGTGGGTCTGTGTGCACAGTGGTGCCAACTCTCTCACATCGCAAGAGCGGTGCCAAAATCTTTTGATTTGACATGGATGTGTATTATGTGGCATACTTTTGTGAAATATGGCATCGGCCACATAGTGGAAGGCAACAAATGCCCAAGCTCTTCACGTGCTCCTAGTTAAATAAGAGGAAATAGAAAAAGAGAGAGAGAGAGATAGAGAGAGAGAGAGAGGGAGGGAGGGAGGGAGAGAGAGAAATATCACTAGCCAGCCAACCCTATCGTATGAGCGAATGATATTGGTACCTCTTGATGACACAGCAATCTTATACAGCCAGCTGCTCTAATATGTTCTCTTCTTTTGCAGATAAAAAAGACCCTAAAGTGAAAAATGTGCTGCACTATAAGAATCTCATCGAATGCCTTGATCTCCATCTTACAGAAATTGATTTGATCGACTACCGAGGCAGCACATCTGAGATTAAATTGGCCAGGTTCTTTGTTCTGGAGGCAAGTGTGCTCAAGGTAATGAGGCTTGGCGTTCTCTGGCGCAACAATGAATGGCGTGCTGATCACCGCAAGCGTCTAAGCCTAAATGACAAAGTCTCCGCAGAAGCTGAATTTGTTTTTGAAACATCAAGTGGCCAGAGACTCGAAAACTTATTTGCCCATTAGTGACTTGTCAGGGCGGTGGATTTTAATTTGTATGATAATGCTGCATCCACCTAAAGTAACGAAAGTTCTTACGTAAACTTCCTAGTAATTCCCTCTTCGTAGGTGCAGCATTACTCCTAACATTTGTAATATTATTTTGAAACTTGTAATATTGCCGTGTCCTATTCCCGCGTTTTCAAAATCCTGTGAATCAAACAGGTCCTGAGTTGGTGATGATGTTGTGCCTCCCATCTTTCACCAATATCCGTCGGATTTAGATCTGACGCATACAAACCAAGCTTCTCCATTTTTGCAAAAAGATGCCCGCACTTGTTACCTATTTACAAACAACTCCTTGTCTCTCACAATCAGCCTTATCTCCTCCCCACCACATCTAGAAGGCCGTGGAAAAATCTGGCGTGATGGCCGCTGCCGGCGCCATCCACCCCCAATCTTGGTGTTCCGTGCAATGCACGGGCATCTACGCACGGGAAATTATGTCAAACAGGGCTAGTCGTGAGTAGGCTATCTCTACAGCCATGATGATAGTGACTACAGACGGTGAGGCTGACTATGGTATGCCGAACACAACGCCTATACTCAGGTGTCATCTCCGGCACAGGGTCTTGTCACTTCACTGTGAGGAGGAGCACGTACTAATTTGACCAACGGGATAGTATAGTGCTAGTACTCCTACTACATTGGTAGTACTACTACTAGTACTAGTAGCACCACCGTCTGGATTTAGGAGTACTACCACGTCCATCTGGATTTTAGTATTTGACTAGCAATATCTAGTAATGCATGTCACAAAAAATGTACTACTCCCTCTGTAAATAAATACATGGTGTTTTATACCTATCGGCGAGAGAACTTAATGTCTTTTTGCTAACTAGAGTACTAATAGGATTACATGGAATGAACTAAATATTGTATGTCATGTTTGGTAGTCTCAAGTAATTGAAAGCATGCACGGCCCACATCTCTCATTGGTTGATATGTCACGAAATAAGAAACAAGGAGGGAGTTAATGCACCGTGCCTAAGTGTTTTGGGATTATTTGGTTTTCGTAAGGTGACTTACACAACATTTTTGTTTACATGCGTTAACATTTTATTAGTTAAATCAAAGGTCAAAACTTGGTGCAAAATGCAAAGGGGACCAATAAACCAGTAAACATCAAACTTCTCTCGTTTGGCCCCAACTAGAGGTTCGGTGAGATGACTATACTGCACCGGCACGGAGGGGGACACAACTTCATTGACTTACGGCAACTGCCTTTGGGTGAATGACACGTGGGCCCAAGGGGTGGCCGAGGAGTAGAGGGCCAAAGGCAGGTGCAGTAGAGGGCCAAGGAGTAGTACGAAATCCTACGCACCTATGCACGCTAACCAAGGGCAAGAGTGATCACTTGATTCGCAAGATCAATTGACTAGAAGCTAAGCTAGACCCATGGAGGCGATGAGCGCGAGCATCAGCCGGCTGTGCCAGATGGTCCACGACGCTGGCCTGCGGCCCGGCACCAAGGAACGTCTCCAGGTAGTATTGCTTGAGGCCGCCAGGGCGAGCGGCCGCTTGGACGACAGCTTCGTCTCCTTGTTCGACGACGTCCTTGTCGGTTTCCTCGACAAGTTCACCGTCGTCAAGAAGCTCGCGGATGACTTTGACGTACTCATCTAGCTGACGCGCCCAGGCTCTGCGATGCCCGCCACCCTCAACGGCCACTATGGTGACAACCTCTTCGACGCACTAGTGGCCTTGCGACTGCCCGCTGTCGCGCCGGAGAATGTCCACCTCGAGGTCGTGCTCGCCGCGCAGCGCCTAGCGCAAAAGGACACCATCGACATAATCACCCACGTCTATGCGCAAATCGTCCACAAGGACTACTACATGCAAGAGGAGGACGATAGGACGCTGGCCTTCTTGGACCTCAGGGCAACCTTGGACGACATTGTTCAGAAGCACGTTGAGCTCGCTGCCAACACCCCTGCTCCTCACACATCAGTTCATCAGTTGGTGACCCGGCGCACTAGAACGTGAGGATGTCGTTGATGGATCCGTATGTATTTTTATCTTTCCGTCAAATCCATGTAGTAGTATATGATACTACTAGTAATTATCTTACCTTTTGCATCAACTTCATAATTTTCGTACGTACTCCATGCATGAACGGCGCCAGAACCAAACTTCTCATTACTCTAGGCAAAATCGTTATTTTCTATCTATCGGTCGTGCCATGGAGCAGAACCAAATTTTACAAGTTACGAGTTCAAAAGGAGAAGCCTGCCGTGTTCGCGTTGCACCCCCACACGGTTGGTCCGGCATGCCGCTCAAGCGGGAATGCGTGCGATGTTGCATTTTTACTTACAAGTGGGACCGCAGTTGAGCAAACCGACTATCGGCAAACCCCCACCCCGCCCATCGCGCGATGGCTGAGAAAACATGAGGGAGAAGAGATGGCTGTAGCACGGACTCCAAGAAAATTAGTGTCGGATGGGACTCGTGTGGGTGGCGTGGGCCGTACTGCTAGACGTGAATGCTATTTATGGCCCATGCCACCCCACTATATCGAGCCTATATCGAGGTACGTAGAACAAATTTCCTGGAGTCCGTGCTCAGCCCTCCTCTACCTCTCTTCTCAGCCAGCCAGCGGATGCGCGGAGCCCGTCGTCTGTTTGCTCACATGCGGTACCACATGTCAGTGAAAATGCAAGAGGACCCACTGACCTGCACATCTTTCACCTCGACGTGCTGGTGATGAAAAACAAATCCAATAAAGATCTTCGGTGGCCGCTTTTGGAGTTACTCAAGAGTAGTAAGATTCTATTTACAGTTTAACCCAAGATACACATCACGTGGCTTCAACTACCACTCTATTTTCTTGCATGACACGACCTGGATGCTGGATGTCTCACGTGTCGGCAAAAGGAGGAAGAACCCGACCAAATCTTCGGTTGTGCTCTCGGATTAGACTAGTTGTGCTAACTTAAAAAAATTATTGTGTACTCCCTCCGTTCCAAAGTACTTGACTTCCATTTGTCCAAAAATGGATGTACCTATATACTAAAACATGTCTGGATACATATATATTTTGACAAATAGAAGGCATGTTGTGCAACGAGGGAGTAGAATGGATGCAATTTTTGGTATTGGGAAGAAGAGTACATCCATATATTGATAGAGCGCAATTTAGTAGATGTTCTAGCACTTTTAGCTAGCATAGAGGCTAGAGATGAGACTAGTGCACTTGTTTGATACTCCTACTAGAATAGAGGCTAGACACGAGACTAGATGCGAGGAAGCAACGTCTACTTCTTTACACTCGAAGAAGAAAGAAGCATGCAAGATCGAGCCTTCGCAGATCAACAATGAATGCATCGAGAAGGCACTAATCCAACTTACAGGAGCAGTTATGGAAGTTGGATACCTTCTAGAGTAGTAAAATATATTCTTGTGGTTCTTGTTTTCTTTGGTCTTGCTTTTCTAGTCAAAATTATCATTGGAGTTCGTGCAAAACAGAGGTCCGTTTGGGGTCGTGCGTTGGAGTTGGCCTTACAAGTGGGATCGCAGTTGAGGAAACCAACTATCGACAAACCCCCACCTCGCTTGCCGCGTGATGGCTGAATTTAGAGAAACGACGAGGTTGAAGAGATTTCTCTAGCACGGAGTCCAAGAAATAATATGGTGTCAGATGGATGTCATGGTGGTGGCGTGTGCCGTACTCCGGGACGTGAATGCTTGTTCTGGCCCATGCCACCCTACTACTCCTACTACTTACTATATAGTACTAGTATAGAGGATTCGAGGTGCTGGTTACGTACAGCGAACACATTAACATATGGCTACAGTAAAAACACCCGTCCGACGCGCGAAGCATGTGAAGCTAGTACAAATAGTGTACTACTATTGTTGATTGGCCTCATCCGATAACCTGTTGCAATGCACGTACAATTATGTATGCGGAAAATATTTTTTTGCCTCGTCGCACCACTCACTTAGAGAAGCGACTCGAAAGCCATTCATAAATTTAGTAAGTTTATCACAGGCATATCATTTTATTACATACAACAGGTCATTAACCCACATCGACAATGAGGATAGATTATAAATACTAAAGTTTTCACCACACAACAAATAACAAGCAATGAAATGAACTTCAACTCAACCATTCCTCGGCCTTGGAAACGCTTGCTTTGAACCACAAGTGATTCTCTGGGACGGGCCATCCATTGTCGATCTGGAGACCAACGCAGGACTGATCATCCATGCTGAAGCGGCCTACTATATCAGTACCAGGGTAGGGAACCACCCAAATGTCCAAGGTAGAGACACAGTTGCTTCTCATAAATGGTAGTAACGTTGTGTCAACAGCAGTTGGATCGCCTTTCACCATCATTGGATAATTTTGTCCAAGGAAGAGCGAGTTTTCTCCAAGACTATCAATTCTGTACCAGGGAGAAGAAGTTGGCGCTAGCACACTAGTACCCATCCCGAATACCATGCAACGGGTGTTGGAATAGGTCTGGAGAGTGCGACCATGGGAGACTACACCTGCTTCCTTAGTAGTAACATTATCAGTGGGCTGTATACACACAAGAAGAGGTGATCCATCGGAATTAGTTGCCAGGCACCACAGAGTATATGGGCGCTGCTCGTCCTCATGCTCGTGATCATCACCATCGTCATCTTCCCCTTGGTTATAAATTTTTCAAGTATAGGTGGTGGAATGTTCACATGACCTTGGAAACACAAGAAGAAGGTTAATTAGTAAAGGGAAACTTGCTAACCTGCATGCATGTGGATGAAACAATTATAATTACGATGGAAGACAAACGTACCGAAATCATAAGGATTCCATGCAAAAACAGTGCCACGAGTGGTGGCAACAAACACAAGGCCCTCGTATTGAATTGCATCACAACACTCATCCGTGTACAGAAACTGATTTTTGAGCAATAACCATCCAGTCAACCCACGAAGGATGGCAGCAAGCTTGTCGAAGATAGCAACAACTTCATAGTTATTGTAATTCCAAGAGCGGTTGGGAGCTCGACAAATTTCTATCTTCCATAGAAGACAGTCACCATGATCGTATTTGGACGTGCGTACAATACCAGTGTGCTCAACCTCTGGGCAGTATGCTGAGATTTTTGGAAGTGGAACCCGGTCACGAGTGTACACATTCACAAGTTCCCACTCGCAGTTGGACCCAATGTAAACAACCCAATATCCATTTGCGCCTGCCCAAGCCTTACCCTCAAGTGATGGCATCTTAACATCATACGTATCATTATCAAGCGGCATCAACTTGCACAGGGCGAGGCCTCCGTCGTCCCCACGCCAGTCATCAGGGTCACGGCGAAGAAGATAGGGGAGATCAAACCGCTCCTTGACTCTTGGGTTCCTTATAATGATGTTATTAGTTGAGTCGAGAATGGGCTTGAACGAACCTGCCATGTTACCCGAGGTGATGACGTCGCACTGATCAATGAGTTCCTCCACCACGTCATCTTTCAGATCGGGGCAAGGATAACGGGGTCGTTTCTGGCCTGTTCCCTCCATGGAGAAGACGATCGAACAATGGCAGAAGAAAGGGTGAAGGGCTGAAGGAAAATGGAGGAGGGAGAGGAAGAGCGTGCGACAGCAGTTCCAAATCGAGAGGGAAAGGCGAAGAGTCGGTGGACGATTGCCAGTTTGCCACGGTTCATGAAGAGGCGCCCCGGCCTACACGTCCGTTCGGAAATACTACTAGTAGAAAAGGACTCGCTGTCGTCTCACTGATATGTTGGAACGGGACCACATGTCAATGAAACATGGTGTGTAATTTCTCGTGCAAAATGCGATCTGGCCGCGTTGGCCCGAGGTGCCGCATTAGTTATCGACCTTTATTTTTTTAATGGCGTGCCATTCAGTTTTGAAGCACGACTAACTGGTACTGTACGCAGAGAAAATATAAACTACTCTAACACTATTCCACCTCCAGTACTAGTAGTATGAAAAAGATATATAGGCTGGAGCTTCAGCGCTTTCTTGCTAAGGGTTGCCCACTTTATTCTCACACTACCACCCTCTCTCCAGATCTAAAAAAGACGGCCTCTCTCTCCCTCCTCACCGGTGGTCACAGATTCACCGGGGAAGAAAAGGACGTGCAGCGTTGACGCACTCGTCGTCGGCGAGCGAGGTCACGCACTGACGACAAGGCCGCCCTCTCAGACCTAGCGCCCGTGCGGGATGGCATCCGTCCCCAAGCTCGCTGCCATAGTGTGTGCAGAGGACGACGACCACGAGCGAAGCCACTTCCCGCCGACCCTCAAGTATGCTACCTCTTTTTGAACCATACCCTTGTTCTATTGCCCCATCTGCCATGTCGTTGCATGTGGATCTTTTTCCACTCCACCATCTTCCCAATTTGCTATCCTCTGCTCTGCTGGCCATGCAGACGAAAACCATAACTTGCACTATTAAAGGAAACCCTACTTCATGCAGACTAATCCATGTCTGGGTTGAATAAGGAAAGGAAGGGAGACTGTACTGTCCAATAGGGTAGGCATCGAACCCGCATCTAGGTTGAAAAGGGGAAAATCAGTAGCTAAGGAATGAGTCTCGTGTCTCTTGGTTGAAGAAGGGTAGAAAGGCATGACAATGCAATAGAGAATGACCAGGTCGATCGGTTTGTTGTCCTCACATAGGAAAAAGGTGGCTAAAGAGAACAAAAATGGGACGTAATCCACATATGTTGCCTGGATATTTGTTGTTCTGGGCAACCATACCTCCCTCACCACTCTGCGTCTGTGGAGGTACATCGTACTGGTGCGGCCCACTATCCCAATGGGCCTCCCATGCTCTTATTGCCACTTTTTTGCTGTTAGTATAACGCCAGCAGTCAAGTCAAGCAATACTACTGCTAAAGTGACGCCACATTTAACTAATGCCGCTCTCAGTCTAATGCTATCGATAAATTTAAGCAATGCCATTTAATGTCACTGGATTATTTCAGGGTTAGTTGTTGATTGTGGATGTATTAAAGATTTTTCAGCTAAGGCATTCTAATGTTGTTGCACAGCCAGTATACCAACGATGAAACTTGTTACTACCTTCAGATTTTTGCACCGTTAATGCTTATAGATTACATACCTCAATTTCATGAGATAAGTTAATTTTTTTGTACAGTGTCACCAAAATGCCAAGGCGCTGATGTCATTTTATTTTGGTTAAACTGCACAAAAAATTACGAAGACAAGAGGAAGGTCAAGAGTGGGCACCTTCTCCTCTGGTTGTTCTCTTGATTCGTTCGATCAAGTTTTTATGTTTGATCGATTATCAAGATTGGGATAGCAATTTTTAAGGTCCCCCCGAGTTCAAAATGATATTTACCTTGGAGGTACATGGTTTGCAATTTTTTATACAGTCATTAGTTAATAATGCTAGTTACCTTCAGACTTTTGTATTTGGTTTAATGCTCATGCACAGCTAGTATACCAATGCTGAAACTTGTTACCTTTACATTTTGTATTGTTAATTCTTATAGAAATCTTCCAGTGCTAGAGTTTATTGAAATCTGTTCAGTAAAACCATTGTATTGTACCCTATAATAAACTAACTACTCTACTGTTGCACTAGCCACTGGATTAGTGTATATTTGTAGTATTCGAATGGTGTTGCATTAGCGTATGGACATAAATAAAGTGTGGCAATCTTTAGATATGTGCTCAAGAAAACTACCACCTATTTTTCTAAATACTAGACGTTTGGGTACTTTAAATTGAACCACGAAAACGTCTTATATTAAGGAACAGAGGGTGTAGAGTTCACTCAAATTATCCCATAAAGCTAGTCACACCTTTGTTAAAATTAATGTTCATTATGTTATCGGAGGAGGTCTGTATGTTTGTCTCTAATGCCTGTCGACTACATACCTCACATCATGATGTAATGTTAAGTCATTTCCTTTGTACAGTGTCACTGAATTGTCAAGGCGGTGATGGCATTTTATTTTAGTTGAACTGCACAAAATATGCTTAAAAGAAGAGGAAAGGTCAGGAATGGCTCAATTTTTCAGAAAAAACTATGTATGCCTTCCTGACATCAGTCGTTGTTGCTTTATTTATTCCTTCAAACAGGTGGTTAGAAACAGTCTTCCTACCTTTTCCCATTAAGAAATTGGAAGGCTTATATTTGTGAGTCTATGCTTCAACTAGTGCCACTTTTATAGTAATCACACTTTCAATATCTATGCAAATAGGGATGCTCGATTTTACTGGAATTGCACAAAAAGTCCAACTGGTTCAACATTAGGAGCATGTTTTCTCCAAACCTTTATATCTAATTGGTGGCACTATGAACTATTCATTACGAAGGTACATGGTTTGCTACTATCTTGCTACTCTTTTTGTACTGTCATTAGATAGTAATACTAGTGGTTTGCATGTGAATTTATTGGCAGGGTGGACCTACACTGGAGGTGCAGGACAGGATTCAATGATTGGATGCTCAATTTCGGTTGTTTTGATTTCACCTCTTCCATCACTGCGAACATGGATATCCTTGGTCTGATGAAGAATAGGCGCTATATTTCTGCTCTGAACCAGCAAATCAATTCAGTATGAAATTGTCCAGGGCAAAACATAACTATATCAGATTGTCCAGTGCAGAACATGACAAATGCTAAGCGGAAGAGACATGTTTAAACCGAAAATACATCATGTGGTATATGTTTACTACTGCTTGATATTTGTGCAGACAGAGATGTCTGCCAGTTGCTATTTGGCAAACAAACAAAGTGTCCGCAATTTTGGTTGAACTGCACAAGAGAATAGTATAGTCACTGCATGCAGTGCCATTTGAAAATAGACACAGAAAGATTGGATAGTCACTTCGTGGACTGCAAAAAAGTAGTACTGTACTATTTATTGGCCAACACTATGTGCTTCATTGCTTTGGTCTGATTATACAATGGGCATCATTTTGCCTAAGTTAAAATTTGTATTCCGAAAATAGTCTCGCGGTGTGATCGAGAGAAGACCAAATCATATTGCAGTGGATGTTCCTCCATCATGTGTGGTTCATTCTCATGGTTCCAACTATTGGTGAAACCACTTATATTTGCAAGAGGAATTGTAGACTTCACAAACAAATTTGTCTTTCAGTCTGTACTGAATGTTGGCCAAGAGAAGCATCCATGTTAGTAGGAAGAACAGATGTTTTTTCTAGATCTTTGCTTTTGGAGCTACATATTTGTATATGATCTGTGAATCATTGAGATGCATTAACATGTTGATCTTATGTATGGGAATCGTACTAGTTAGTTTTAGTTGCGACGCAAGATTCGAAGTGGCTGATCTTTACTTTTGGAGCTACATATTTGTATATGATCTGTGAATCATTGAGATGCATTAGCAGTTACTTATTTCTGTTCGCTCAGTGTTTACAAGTTATTGATCGGTCACTAGCTAGCCTACAAATGCGCTCCTGGCAGTTTTATTTGCGACGCAAGATGCAAAGTGGCAGTTTTTTGAATAAAAATGCCTAGCTCTGAAGAAACTGACAAGCTACACTATCGATCCTACACGGATAAATAGTGGATCACGCACGTACTACCTCCTTTCCGGTTTGCAGGGCTCAATTCAAGAAACGACCTACTCGATCCTTCACGAATAAATAGTGGATCACGCACGTACTAGTACCTCCTTTCTGGTTTGCAGGGCTTAATTCAAACCTCTCACCAACCAAGGTACTCACTCCGTCCGGGTTTATTAGTCCCGCGAGCAAAGCAGCAAGACCAAGGCATGGCAATAATTAACGGCATGCAAAAGTTTAAGCCTAATTAATTCCAGTGATTTAAGTGGCTGCATGCGTGCCCTTGGCTGTGTCTCATTGCATGCTGCTCCGCGTACTGGCTGCGACCGATTCTGAGTGCATGCATGCAGCCGAACGTAATTAAGGCAGCTAATTGATGCAAAAAAGATGCGCTTTAATTGTTGCGGGCTTTTTAAATCCGTGTAATCGTTATTAACAAGGAGGGAGATGATTCGAGTGCACTCGTTTGACCACCATGCCGGCATGCGACCCAGATGGGACGGGACGGCACAGTCATAATTTCTGTTTCTCTAGTTTTCCACAGCAAGCTGGCGTGCTAAGCCATTATGCATTGAATTCCGATAACCGTCGCGCTACCTTCCGCCTATAAGTACTGTTTCCCGGCCTTCTCCGGTGGCACCGTGACCCAACTCGCCATATCCTCATAAGCCCCCAACGGCCCGACGTCACTCGCCACGTCCGCCATGCCCCCGCCCGTCCTAGTGTTCGGTTTTTCATCGGAAGGCAGACGGAGGGAGGAGGCATTCTATCTGTCTTTAGATGGCAATGCGGAGATTGAGGAGTTGTTGGAGCGCGGCCGCCTGGCAGAGGAGCAGGAGTTGTTGAAGCGCGACCGCCTGGCGGAGGAGCAGCGTATCACCGATTTGCACCGCCAGCAGGACATGGAGCAGCAGCGCACCGACGCTCTGAGTCGCGAGCAGAGCGCCCGCAACTGGGCCGACTACGTGGAGGCCGACGCCCGGCAAATAGCCCTGGAGGCTATCGGGCACGCACTCGTTGGCGACGCCGATTTTTACTACCAGTTCGTCAAGTGGGTTTCCCGCTTGGAAGCCGAAGCTTCGGTGGACCACGCCGGCATGGAAAGGGCCAACGCGCGCGAGCAACGCGCCCTATCGCACCTCTTGCAAGTCCGAGGCGAGGCGCAGGACGTCGGTGCCGCCGTTTAGCGTGTACCACAGATGGCGGCCGGCATCGTCTAGTCAGCTAAGAGTAAGTTAGTACTTGTATGCTACTAGAGTATTAGTGGGGGTAGATAGTTAACTTGGATATGATGGTTGTCAACGTGGAAGTTCAGTACTCTATATGTGGATCAGACCTGTTACTTTGCTCTGAATGTTGAACTTTCCATTTGAACGTATGGAATGGGCTGTTATTTTTTTAAATGGGTTGTATTTGTCCTCCACGGGTTTAGAGGCTAACTTGTGGGATTACCAAGTTGACGCGTACACAATCAGGACATGATTGTACGTGGAGAGGATGATAGCAGGGACCCGCCAAGGTCATGGCAGTATGCAAGCAAGTGCCTCCTTATTTCAAGCCAATAAAAAAATGGCTCCTCCTAGTGGATTTCTGACATCTGGGTCCCATGCCATTGTCAACGTAGTCAATAAACGAGAGAATTGCACAACGAGCGGCTGACACCAGGGACCCAGCAGCTCGCCTAATTATTTTTGTTTTGGGTAAATTTGATAAATGCCACTCCAAATCTGGTGTATCCGAGAAATGCCACTGCAATTTCCAAACTTTGAAAAATGCCATTTCTAGTGGCATTTTTTGAAGTCTGGAGTGGCGTTTTTCAAAGTTTGCAAACTACAGTGGCATTTTTCAAGGTTTGCAAAAATTGCAGTGGCATTTTTCAAAGTTTGGAAATTGCATTGGCATTTTTATGAATTGCCATAATTGGAGTGTCATTTATCTAATTTGTTTTTGAGAAGGAAGCAGGTGTCAACTGGGCTGTTGGGACACTCTGGCCTGTCTAGGCAGCCTTTTCTTTTATGTTTACCACAGACCAGCCCAGTAGTTTTTTTATTTCTGAAAATGGCTAGCCCAGTTTTTTGTGATTTGTCAAGTAAGTCGCTTTAATAGGCCTGTTGGGCTGCAAATCTTTCAAGGCGAGGAGAGCTTCATTTGGCTGGCCGAAAAAAGGGCCTATCAGTAATGAGAAATGGGTTGTACATTTTTGAAACACATCAAACCGACAATTAGTTTCAAATATCTTTTTTTTCATTTCGAGATTTTAAATTGCATTGATTTTTATGCGTGGACAATTTATTGGATTTTATATTGATATACATTTATTTTTAAAATCAGTCTGAATGTGACTCAAAATTTCGGGATTAAAAACAGTTCAGACCGCACCGACATATGCAAAATTTCGTATAATTTTTTAACCGTGGCCACAATATGGGCTGTAATGCTAACAAAAAGAATATGGGCTCCAAAAAAACCCGTAAGAATTAGCAAATGGGCTGTAAATTATTTGAAATAATGGCAGATGGCCTGTATGCTGTTTTCCACAGATTTGAGGCTTTCCTAAAAAGAAGGTTGACGCACAAGCAGTGACTGTTGGATGTCCATCCAACGGCCGTCGTGCTTATTCAATCTCTGCTTTTCCTGCTCCAGCCGCTCAAACAAGCGTTGGCGGGACTGCGTGCTCCCTCCTCCCCGCGGCCGGCTGTGCTGCCGCACCGGCCTCGTCGCCCCACCGTACTCCCATCGCTGGCCTAGTCATCCATCTACTCACCCACAGCTCCACACCTGCTGTTATTCTCCGGCGACGGCATACAAACCAGTAAACCCTCGTACAGTCATACACTCCTCCGTGTGGGAAACAACTGCCGAGTCTTCCCTGGCTCCGTGTCGTCCCTTCCTAGGCCTCGCCGTCGTCCACCGCCCTGGTGCTCTCGGCGTGGCGTGGTCAACATGGTCAACGACTGACATGCATCTGAAGTGGACTGTACGTGGAGAGGCTGACAGCTGGGTCCACGGCCGCACGCAAGGAAATGCCTCCTTATTACGCGCAAAATAATGATTCCTCCACCTGACTTCTGGGATCCACCGAAAGGGCCTCTGTATTTCGCGAAAAAAACGTTACCGCCGCTGACAGCTCAGACCCACCAGCTATATCTTCGCACGCAAGGAAGTGCCTCCTTATTACGCACAAAAAAGGGTATTCCCCCTGCTAGCTGGGACCCAATATAGTGGGCCTACTAAGTTGACGGGGACGAAGGGCTTTGTCAACTTAGTCAATATGCACGACTCTAGCTCGACTGACCGTACGATGTCCATCCAACGGTTGTAGTGCTTCTTCAACCTCTGGTCTTCTTGCTCCAGCCGCCCAAAGAAGCGCCGGTCGTGCCGCCTGCTCCTGCCTTCCGTGGCCGGCTGTGCTGCTACAGAGGCCTCATCGCCCCCATACTACTCCCACCACTGGCCAGGTCATCCCTCCAATCCACTCACCCACACCCCCTGTTATTCTGCGGCGATGGCAGCGTAGCCGAACTAGTGAACCCTCGTACTCCTCTCCGCATGGGCATCCACTGCCGCGTCTTCCCCGGCCATGTCGTCCCCTTCCTAGGCCTCACCATTGTCCACCGCCGTGGTGCTCTCGGCGTGGTGTGGTCAATGTGGTCAACGACCGAATTCCATCGGAAGAGTATTGTACGTGAAGAGGCTGACAGCTGGGTCCACGGCAGCCGCAAAGAAGTGCCTCCTTATTACGCGGAAAATAATTATTCCTCAACCTGACAGCAGGGACCCATCGGATGGGCCACCAGTATTTCGCAAAAAAAAGTTTGCCCCTGACTGCTGGGACCCACCGGACGGGCCACCGTATTTCGTGAAAAAACGTTCCCCCCGCTGTCAGCTCGGACCCACCGGAAGTGCCTCCTTATTATGCACTAAAAAATGAATATCCCCCTGCTAGCTGGGACCCACCTTGGTTGGAGGCTGACTTGTGGGCCTACTAAGTTGACGGGGACGGAGGGCTTTGTCAACTTAGTCAATATAAACAATTCTAGCTCCAGTGACCGTACGATGTCCATCCAACGACCGTAGTGTTTCTTCAACCTCTGGTCTTCTTGCTCCAGCCGCCCAAAGCAGCGCCGGTTGTGCCGCATGCTCCTGCCTCCTGTGGCCGGCTGTGCTACCGCGGAGGCCTCACCGTCCCCTACTATTCCCACCGCTGGCCAGGCCCTGCGGCGACGGCAGCCTCACACCGCAGCCGAACAAGTGAACACTCATACTCCTCTCCGTGCGGGCCTCCACTACCTCGTCTTCCCTAGCTCCCCGTCGTTCCCTTCCTAGGCCTCGCCGTCGTCCATCGCCCTGGTGCTGCCGGCGCGGTATGGTCAATGTGGTCAAGGAACGACTTCCATCGGACGTGGACTGTACGTGGAGAGGCTGACAGCTGGGTCCACAGCCGCAGTAAGGAAGTGCCTCCTTATTACGCGGAAAATAATGATTCCTCCACCTGACAGCAGGGACCCACCGGATGGGCCACCGTATTTCACAAAAAAACGTTTCCCCCCTGACTGATGGGACCCACCAGCTACACCTTCGCACGCAAGGAAGTGCGTCTGGGCAAAAAAAACGATTCACCCCCCTAACTGCTGGGACCCACCAGCTACATCTTCGCACGCAAGAAAGTGCCTGACAGTCGGGACCCACCTGGTCGGAGCGTACGTAGCGTTGTCATTCTGGTTGTGAACGTGTACGTATATATATATACTGGTCGATGTAGAGGCGTGCACGTATCGTAGTAGAGGCGTGTACGTGTCGTAGTAGAGGCGCGCACGTAGCATGTACACGTACGTACAGCGGCCAGTGTGCAAGAAAGAAAATACGGCCACGTATGTGTACATACGGGCGGGGTCTCGAACGCCTACTCGCGCATACGTACGGCCAGGGCTCATGTACATGGCTGGGTCGGAACGGGGAAATAGCGTCGTCGTCGTGTTCATGGGGAGGGAACGGAATGCGTCGTGTTCATGGGAAGGCAACAGAATGCGCCGTGTTCATCGGGAGGCAACGGAACACGTGGGATCCAATCGGCTTGGACGGAACAGGCGATGGAAACGAGGCCTGGCGTACCGCAGAACGGAGGAAACGGCCTTGTGTTCGACTATCCACGTTCGAAACGGGATCTTGTTCATCGGGAGGGGTCTGGCGTACCGGAAAACATAGGAAACGAACCTCCTACGGTCGAAACGGGGGTCCTGTTGATCGGGAGGGGTGTGGCGTACCGCAAAACGGACGAAACGGACTTGTGTTGGAGCGCTACGGTCGAAACGGGGGTCCTGTTCATCGGGAGGGGTGTGGCATACCGGAAAACGGGACTCCACGGGATACTGTTCATCTCCACCGTCGACCTCCTCCAGCCTCCACAGGCTCCTGTTCATCCAGCCTCCACCGCGCGCTACTCCACCGGCTACTGTTCAACCACCCCTCCACGGGCACCCCTCCACCGTCTACCGTTCATCCAGCCCTCCACGGGGTCATCTTGTTCATCCAGCCCTCCACTCCACGGGGGCCTGTTCATCCAGAGGCAACGCCACCGCTCACTGTTTATCCACCCCCCCCCCCCCCGCCCCGCAACGCTCACTATTCATCCAGAGAGGCAGCATCCATCGGCTTCAGTTAGCAGCAGTACCGAAGGAATCGCTCGATCGGGTTCAGTTAACAGCCATCGATCGATCGCTCGGGTTCAGTAACGTGTAGCCGGCAGTGCAATCGCTCGGGTTCAGTTAGATCCCAATGCCTTTCTCGGGTTTAGTTAGAGCCAACGCCTCGCACACACGCACGTACGTGTACGAGAGAAACGTGCATCGCTTGGCCCCCGACCGCCCACCGTAACCGGGAACTCTCTGAAATTTTCCTCGCCCTCGCTTCTACCACGATTTTCTCCGTCATGGACGGCCCAAAGAATTTCATGCAGCTGCGTCTCCGGCCCGCCCAGGACGAAAAGCCCATTTTCTGTCATGATATTTTGTCATAGAAGCAGGAGCCCACCACATCTATGATGATACCGGGTTTTGTCACAATTATCCTCATAGAAGTGTCATATGTATGACAGAAAAAAATTTCGTTCGGCCCAAAATGTCACGGATGTGTCTTTTTTTTGTAGTGTAGGTTGTCTAGATATGCTACTAGGTGAGCAACCTAAATGATGCAACAACAACAAGTACACAAGTAAGCAAGGGATACAACACAAATAAGCTTGCACAAGTAAAGGCACGAGATAACCAAGAGTGGAGCCGGTGAAGACGAGGATGTGTTACCGAAGTTCCTTCCTTTTGAGGGGAAGTACGTCTCTGTTAGAGCGGTGTGGAGGCACAATGCTCCCCAAGAAGCCACTAGGGCCACCGTATTCTCCTCACACCCTCACACAATGCGAGATGCCGTGATTCCACTATTGGTGCCCTTGAAGGCGGCGACCGAACCTTTACAAACAAGGTTGGGGCAATCTCCACAACTGAATTGGAGGCTCTCAACGACACCACGAAGCTTCACCATGATGGACTATGGCTCCACGGTGACCTCAACTGTCTAGGGTACTCAAACACCCAAGAGTAACAAGATCTGCTAGGGATTAGAGGGGGGGATCAAATTTCTCTTGGTGGAAGTGTAGATCGGGGCCTTCTCAACCAATCCCGAGCAAATCAAAAAGTTTGATTGGCTAGGGAGAGAGATCGGGCGAAAATGGAGCTTGGAGCAACAATGGAGCTTTTGGGGGTAGAGGTTAGTCAACTTCGGGGAAGAAGACTCCCTTTTCTAGTGGGGGGAACAATCCAACCGTTACCCCGAGAACAGTCCCGCAGAGAGCGGTACTACCGCAGGGGGCAGCGGTACTACCGCTAGCCCCAACGGTACTACTGCTCCCCCTCGCAGTACTGCCATGCAGCCAGGGAGGGCAGGCATATGGGCAGGGGATGGACCTAGAGCGGTACTGTCGCGGTGGTAGGGCGGTACTACCGCTCTTGAGCGGTACTACCGCTTCTACTGCCGCTGCTTAGTGCCGCACAACCCGACACGAGAGGCGACCCCCTCGAGGCGACGCGATAGGACCTCGGTACCGTAGCGGTACTACGGCTGAGGACCCACAGGCGGTACTACCGCTGTAGAGCGGTACTGCCGCCTGTGGCTCTTGAGCGGTACTACCGCTGGGCACCACGGTACTACCGCTGGGACCAAGCCAAAACCCATAGATGGGAAGAAAGCCTCCATTGAAGCGGGAAGGCTCAGGGGGTGCAAAACGGATGTGTACGTGTTGATTCTGCCCTAGCCTTACCAACAGCGGATCCCCTCTTAATAGTACGGTGACTCCTACGAAACATGTCCACCAAAACAGAAACGATAGAGCTACACCGTCTTGATAAAAACTCTGAGGGGAAGGAATCGTCTCGTGCCAAAGGATAGATCTATGAAATGCTCAAAGCACATGATTAGTCCGCAAACGTGTTGTCATCAATCACCAAAACTACAACGAGAGAGATATGCCTTCACAACGGGTTTGAGGCGCCCGGCTGTAGATGCTCTAATATTCTTTATTCACTAAGTCACGACCAGCAACGACCCAGAGGCTATTCTTTACGTCCAATGACCAGCAATGACTCAGAGGCAACAGTGTGAGGCGAGGGTGATGCTTGAGTCAACCCAAAGTTGTTGATGATATAGAGACCACGACGCCAGTGAAGGCGAGGCCTAAGGGCATCTCCAACGGTACCCCATAATTTCGTCCCGCATCCGTCCGCGAACAGGGGGACCAGTCTGCAAACACATATGCGGGATGCCGCCATCCAGCGCTAACCACATATATTCAAACTCGTTTTTTTCACAAACCGGATGAAATTCATGCAAACTCGGCCGGATTTCATACAAACACTGTGGATTTTCTTTACATTTCGAACATCTACAACAAAAAAGGACCCGACCTTAAACCTATCCTACAGCGGTTGTGCTCGGCGTCCAAACCCGTGTCGTCGTCCATCCGCCGTCTTCATGACCACCGGCGATAAGACCAATGAAGTGAAGGTGCGGTCTCCGACGAGGATGAGTAGAACACGGGAGACGGACCGACCCACATGGGTCCCAAGGCACTACCACCTCCTGTGGCCTACTCATCCTCGGAGGAGTTAGCAACCTGCCTTCACCGTTGGACGTGAGGTCCACGATGTAAATGGTAGCGCCGGCGCTATCGTCGTCCCAACGGGCCGCATGATGGTTCGTCGGCGGCGCATAGGAGGCGGCGCAGCTAGCGTTGTTCTCCTCCACGGTCTCCTGCAGTTGTGCCTCTATGGCAGCTGCTTCCTGGCAAGCGATGGCTTGAGTGCGGACGACATCGTACATGCCACGCTGCTCCACGACAAAGTTGGGGTTCGCCGCGGCCATGGCCGCCACGGCCTCCTCGCTCGCCCACTCGCCGTAGATCTGGTCGTTCGCCAGCCGGTGCTGCTCCAGGAGGAATGAGTTGTACCGTTGTTCCTCCTGTGCCTGCTGGAACACCGACAAAGGCGTCGATGCAGGCTGCACCTCCGCAATGACGGAGTTGTAGAGCGCATGCGCTTGCTCAAAGTTGAAGTTGACATGCACAGGCAAGCCGGCCTTGATCCGCCTGGCACAGCAGCTCTGCCAGGCGGCGGCAAGGGCGGTCATGGCGTGCTTCATCTCCTTGAAAATGCTCTCCCACAGAGCTTCGCCGCCCGCAGTCATGACGGATGCAGTGCAAGGAAGGAGGATGGGAGGGGCTTGTGTTGTGGTGTGGAGTTAGCCGGGTGTGGCCGCCCTTATATAGCGGATTCCAGTAAGGCGAGGCATACGGGTGCGTTAGCGCGCGTCGCCGAAGTGGGTTTCTCGTCCAGGGGGCTGCTTAATGGCGGCATACGGACGGACAACGACATTGAACATGCTTGGTAGATATCTGTCCCATCCCGTCCAGTCACGCGTCTCCGGCATTGAACGTGCGCAGACACTGGAGACGCGTCGCGGGCGACGCCCTCGGCCGGCGCGCCGCTTCAATGGCGGAGGCAATGAGAGGTCGCGTCCGCCCTGAACCATCTTCAATGTTTAGCAGCGCGCTCTACAGCGGCATGAATGCAGGCAACTGATGTTGGGCGAGAACGCACACGGGCGAGGGAGGAGGGGTTTTGGTGGGTCAGAAGCGGGCGTGGGATCGGTCCGGACTCCCGCAAAGCCCCCCATGTTTGTCTCTGATTTATGGAAGAAATCGCATCTGGACCGCTCTGCGGACCGATACAGACCCGCGTTGGATGGCTTCCTCGATCCAGACGAATGCGGGAGGTTTGCGGGTGCACCTTGGAGGTGCCCTAATGACATGGAGAAGATAGTGCCAACGAAGGTGAGGCGGAACAACTTAGAGGCTCATCCGTCACGAAGATTTTGTTTAGGTTCCTTTGATTCAAAGGATTTTTGTATGAATTTTAGAGTATTAGAATCTTTAGGAATACAATCATTGATTTGTATGACTGAATTTTTTATGATTTTTTTCTAAGGATTCTTACATGACATTCTATAGAAATTTGAGTATCCAATCATACATGTTGGATAGAGTCTAGGAGTATTGGTTTTCACTAGATGCACTCCAATCCTTTTTTGTTGAGAATCAATCCTAATTTTCTTTTTCTATTCATACGTTTCTTAAATCATGCAAATCAAATAGTCCTTGGCTTAGAGTGGGCATGCGTGGAAATATAGTGCAAACCGGAGCCGAGAGTTTTTAAATTGATTGATTGCTCTCCACCACCGAAGTCCGAAAAGAGAGAAGGGTACGGTTATTATATTGATAAATACACCCTCAGTCCCATAATATAAAAACATTTTCGATATGCCATTGTATTATGGAACGGAGGAAGTAGATAGTCACCGCTAGATTTCTGAATCTACATGTGTTCCTGGAGGAAACTCGTTCCCCTTGGTTTGGGTGTCATGTTGTCTCACCCCCTGGTTTGGGCGCCCTGACCCGGGCGTCATGCAAATGGATCCTAGCATGCGACACGGGATAGGGCTTCATGATATCTAGCACAACGTCTTAACCATGAGAGTCATGCAAAAGTGGACCATTTTTATTTTTATTAATTGTGTTTATTTTGTGTTAAAGTTTCAAAAAATGGCAAGATTTGTTCATTTTTCACTGCTCCACGTAACTTGATCAGCACTGGAGGAAGTAACATCAATCTCGTTCGGATTAGGCAAGGGTTCCGGCAAAGTCAGCATTATCCAAAAACTAGGGAAAAGAGAAGTACTGAGTTCGACCATGTACCGACAGCTTAGGATTCAGGGATATTGCTTTTCACCCTTTTCTTTATTCCTCGATCCATTATTCACTGGTCATTTTCATAGCAGTAACTAAGGAATTAGATTTGTTCATCTTTAAAACCAGCTAGGATCTTTTCTTTTGCTTTCTTTTCGTCGACGGAAACTAAACCTTTCCCTTTAAGAGCAGGCTGTGGCTAGAGGAGCAGACATTAGACAGTGGCGAGAGAAGTGGATGTATCTTTGCGACGCTTTTGTGCTGGCGCTGCGTCTTCCCGTTCTTTTTCTCCGTGACGATAACGCTGTCATTTTCACGTAGAAAAAGTACACTTGCAGTGAGTCAGCGACCGCGACTCGTGTGATGGAGGAGATGTCTATTTTATACTTACGTCCTACACTCCTACTACATTGTCTACATACGTACTCCGATTGAACTTTTTTAAGGAACTGAATTGAACTTTGTGCGTACATGGCTTAGATAAACATGTGTTCTGAATTCTGACCATATTATTAACTTTTTTAAGGAACGGAACTGAACTTTGTACACCACGTAGCCGATTTTATTTCAGATGATCTTATTAATAATATCTCGTTTTCGTCAACTTCGGTTACAACAAACAGACTAGTAGTACGACCGTTCCCCGGGGCTGGGAGCCACGGCGAGGCCGCAGACGTTACCGAGGATGGTCGGGTAGATATCGGCGAACGGGGAGCCGGAGAACACCGCGCGGTAGCACCCGGCGCCGGCCGTCTGCAGCGCGCGGCAGCAGACGTCGCTGCCGCACACGCCGAAGAAGGACCTGACGATGTCGTCCGTGCAGCTCTCCGCCACCACCCGCGACGCTGCCTCCGCTCTCCGGCTGCAGCCAACGGCGGACGGCGCCTCCGCGATCTCTGCCGCGGCGGTGGCCGGCGACGAGGTCGACGCTAGCAGCAGCAGGACCAGTAGGACTGAAGAGAAACAGATTATGGGCTGTGCAATCGCGATATATTGATCGGTGCACCAGGCAGGTATATATAAGTACAGAGGTGGGCCACAACCTCAACTATACAAGGAAACAGGAGGTGGGGGCCCTACACACATATACACGTACACAATATACTCAACACCCCCCCCCCCTGCAGTCGAAGCGGCGCCAGTGACGCAGAGACTGGAACGAAACTCCTCGAAGGTGGAAGTCGGCAGTCCCTTCGTCATCACATCAGCGAACTGCTGAGCAGTCGGCACATGGAGAACCCGCATGCGTCCAAGAGCCACCTGCTCGCGCACGAAACGAATGTCCAGCTCGATGTGTTTCGTCCGGCGATGATGAACGGGGTTGGCGGAGAGGTACACCGCAGAGACGTTGTCACAGTAGACAACCATAGTCTGAGAGACATCGTGATGGAGCTCCTGAAGTAACTGTCGAAGCCAGGTGCACTCGGCGACAGCGTTGGCCACAGCTCGGTACTCGGCCTCGGCGCTAGAGCGCGAAACCGTGGGTTGTCGCTTGGACGACCACGAGACGAGGGAAGGACCGAGGTAGACGCAGTAGCCAGAGGTGGACCGGCGAGTGTCGGGGCAGCCGGCCCAGTCTGCATCGGAGTAGGCCACCATCTCCAAAGAAGTGGACGCCGTGAGTGTCAACCCAAGGGTCATTGTGCCGCGGATGTAGCGAAGGATCCGCTTCACGAGAGTCCAGTGAGAGTCACGAGGGGCGTGCATGTGGAGACACACCTGCTGGACAGCATACTGAAGATCCGGTCTGGTGAGAGTCAAGTACTGAAGAGCGCCGACAATAGACCGGTAGAATGGAGCATCCGACGCAGGCGAACCCTCAAGAGCAGAAACCTTGGCCTTCGTGTCAACAGGAGTAGCAACCGGATGGCAGTTGAGCATGCCAGCGCGCTCAAGAAGCTCATGGGCATACTTCTGTTGATGAAGAAAGAAGCCGTCCGGGCGCCGAACGACCTCAATGCCAAGGAAGTAATGGAGAGCACCCAAGTCCTTGATAGCGAACTCGTCACGCAGCCGTAGAGTGATCTGCTGAAGAACGGCTGCGGAGGAGGCTGTCAGGATGATGTCGTCGACGTAAAACAGCAAATATGCAGTCGTGTCACCGTGGCGATAGACAAACAGTGAGGCGTCCGAGCGAGTGACGCTGAAGCCCAGTGTCTGAAGAAATCCGGCGATCCGCTGGTACCAGGCGCGGGGTGCCTGCTTGAGCCCGTAAAGAGAGCGCGACAGCAGGCACACATGGCCGGGTAATGAGGCGTCGACGAACCCGGTGGGTTGCTCACAAAACACCTGCTCCTCAAGATGGCCGTGGAGGAAGGCGTTGGAGACATCCATCTGGTGAACGGACCAGCCGCGAGAGACGGCGAGCTGGAGGACAGTGCGGATCGTGCCCGGTTTGACAACCGGGGCAAACGTCTCCGTGAAATCGACTCCAGCGCGCTGGCGGAAACCGCGGACCACCCAGCGAGCCTTGTAGCGCTCAAGTGAACCGTCTGAGCGGGTCTTATGACGGAAGACCCACTTGCCGGTGATGACGTTGGCGCGAGGAGGCCGGGGCACCAGAGTCCAGGTGCGGTTCCGCTGGAGAGCGTCGAACTCTTCCTGCATCGCCGCGAGCCAGTGAGGATCACGTAGGGCGGCGCGGGCGGACGCAGGAATGGGTGACGGCTCCGCGGCAGAGGCGGCGAGGACGTACTCGTCACGCGAGTACCGGAGGCTCGGGCAGTGAATGCCGGCGCGAGCACGGGTGACGGGGCCGGACGGAGCCACCGGGGCCGGCGAGGCGGCCGGCGAGGCTGCAGGCGACGCGTCCGGCGAGGCGGTCGGTGAGGAGGCCGGCGTCTCCGCCGGTGTCGAGGCCGGCGTCGCAGCCGGCGAGGAGGCGCCCGACCCCGCGGCGCCCGGCGAGGCGGCCGGCGACTGAGCCGGCAAGGCGGCCGGCGGCGAGGCCGGCGAGGCGGCCGATGGCGAGGCCGTCGAGGCGGCCGGTGAGGCGGCCGGCGACAAAGCCGGCGAGGAGGCGCCCGACCCCGCGGCGCCCGAGTCGGGGGCGGCGGGTGAAGGCGGGGCGCCGGCCGTGGAGGGCGCCGGCAGTAGGGCCCGTGGACCGCCAAAGCCCGGAGGCGGTCCACGAACCAGGCGTGCTCGTCCACCTGACGAGGTCGTCGATGAGCCGCCGGTGGCCGGTGGTGACGAGGCGACGAGGGGTGCCTGCTGCTGAAACGGGAAGACCATCTCATCAAAGTAAACGTGTCGGGAGGTGAAAACACGGTGAGAGACTGGATCGTAGCAGCGGTAACCCTTAGTGTTAGGTGGGTAGCCGAGAAAGATGCAGGCGACGGAGCGGGGTGCGAGCTTATGAGGCGCAGTGGCAGCGATGCTAGGGTAGCACAGGCAGCCGAAGATGCGAAGCCCTTCATAAGAGGGGGGTGCACCGAAAAGAAGGTGGTGAGGTGTAAAGTTCCCGCGAGTACGACATGGACGGATGTTTATGAGAAGGGAAGCGGTGGCTAGAGCGTCAGGCCAAAAGCGCGGGGGCACATTGGCGTGAAAGAGAAGAGTCCGAACGCAGTCATTAAGAGTGCGAAGGATGCGCTCAGCACAACCGTTCTGCTGCGAGGTGTACGGGCAAGTGAGACGAAAAATCGTGCCATGTGTGGCGAGAAGATCGCGGACAGCGGTGTTGTCAAACTCCTTCCCGTTGTTTGTCTGCAATGCAAGAATGGGCCGGCCAAACTGCGTGCGGACATAAGAGTAGAAACCGACAAGAGTGGAGATAACGTTCGACTTGCGGCGCAACGGGAAGGTCCACACATAATGCGAAAAATCATCAAGGATAACAAGATAATAAAGAAAGCCCGTGTTACTGGCAACAGGAGATGTCCAAACATCGTTATGAATCAACTCAAACGGGTACGATGCAACAAAGGAAGAAGCCCTAAACGGAAGACGAGCATGTTTGCCAAGGCGGCATGCATGACACGAGTGATCCTCGTTCTTATTACACGTGAAAGAAAAACTCCGAAGTATGTGGCGAAGGGTGGCATGATTAGGATGACCCAAGCGAGCGTGCCAGAGATCCACTCCGGTGGCGAGAGCGACAGGGGCGGCGGAAGTGGTGGAGGCGGCGGAGTGAACCGGGTAGAGCTCGTCGGGGCTGTCACATCGGTGGAGCACCATCCGCGTGCGAGCGTCCTTAACAGAAAAACCACATTCGTCAAATTCAACGGTCACCGGATTTTCACGTGTAAGAGAACGAACGGAAACAAGATTTTTAATAAGATCAGGAGAAACATGAATATTAGACATGGATATAGGAGTGGAGTTAGACGGAAAATATGTATGTCCAATATGGGTGATAGGAAGAGAAGAACCGTCACCGACGGTGATGCGGTTGGAGGTGTGGACAGGGTGAGCGGTATGAAGGTTACCGGGGTACGCCGCCATATGAGCGGTGGCGCCACTGTCCATGTACCAATCGCCGCCTCCGGTGTAGCTGGACGGAGAGGGGGCGGTGTGGAGAGCCGCCAGGAGAGCCGGGTCCCACGGCGCCGGTGGGAGGGACGGCGCAGACGTCAGGGGCAGCAGCGGCGGCCCGCCTGGCGGCGGCTGCTGCCTGTAGGGCGACGCATAGGGCTGCGGCGCGGCGTAGTACGCCTGGTGTGAAGGAGGCCGAGTGCCGAGAAGGCCCGGAGTAGGAGCCCGTGGAACCGGCATGGAATAGGCGTGGACGACGCCGGTCCACGGGTTCTGACCGGCGTACCACGGGGCCGCCGGCTGAGGAGCCGGCTGCTGCTGGCGTGGTGCTCCTCCCTGAGCACCGCCACCGCCACCGCCGCCTCCCTGCTTGCGGCCACCCCGGCGGCCGCCGCGACGGCCTCCTCCATTGGCCGCCGGCTGGGGCGGCGGGAAGGGGGCTGGTGGGGCGGGCGGGAAGCCCGGCGGGAAGGCGGGCGCCGCCTGCGGGGGCGGCGTCTGGCGAGGCTGTGGCGGGGCCGAACCCCCGCGGGTGCCGGCAACAAGGGCCGTGTGGGTGGCGCGCGTCCGGGCCGCCCGCATCCGGCGTTCCTCCAGCTTGAGGTACGCGACCACCTTGCCAAAGGTGGGCTCCGGGATGAGGGTGAGGTTGGAGGCGGCGTTCCCGAAGTCCTCGTTGAGGCCGCCGGAGAGGGTGCTGATGAGGAGCTCGTCGCCGATCTTCTCCCCCAGATCACGGAGCTCATCGGCGAGCTTCTTGAGGCGCATGCAAAAATCATCGATGGACGAGTCAAGTTGTTGGCACCCGTAAAACTCACCATAGAGGAGGACCTTGCGCTGCAGCCGATTGTCGGTGAAGAGGCCGTTGAGCTTGGTCCAGACCGCGTGGGCGTCGTCCTCGTCGTTCACCACGGTGTGGAAGATGTCGCTGAAGATGGTGAGGTAGAACCAGCGGATGATGGTGGCGTCGAGGATCATCCACTCCTCGTCGTGGATCATGAGCGCCGAGTCCACGGTGCCGTCCACGTGGCCGTGAAGGAGGTACTCACGGAACACGAGCGAGAAGTACCGCTTCCACGCAGAGTAGGAGGCGTTGGTGTGGTCAAGCTTGACCGGGACGCGCTCATGGATGTTGAGGTCGCGGACGAGGGTGACATCAGTACCGGCGAACGGGTTGGAGACGGTGGAGGAGGAGGAACTCATGGTGGCGGCGGGATCGGGTGAGTGGCGCGGCGCGGGTGGGAGAGAGAGAGGTGGTGCGGCGCGGGTGGGAGGGAGGCAGAGAGGAGCGGCGCGGGAGGGAGAAGGGCGGCGCGGGAGGGAGAGGAGCGGCGCAGGAGGGAGAGGCGGAAGCGGTGGAGCGGCGGCGGCGGCCTCGGATGGGAGGCGGCGGCGGCGGCTAGCGGGGCGGGTGGGGAGCGGCGGCGGTACCAGTCGGCGGCGGCGGCCGAAGGGAGGGTGGCGGCGGCGGCGATTGGTGACGGCGGCGGCGGGAGGCGGCGGCGGCGGCGGCGGCGGCGGCGCGGAGGCGCGGCGACGGCGGCGGCGGCGGCTAGGGTTAGGACCTTACTGCGATAGATACCATAAAGAGAGACAGATTATGGGCTGTGCAATCGCGATATATTGATCGGTGCACCAGGCACGTATATATAAGCACAGAGGTGGGCCACAACCTCAACTATACAAGGAAACAGAAGGTGGACCCCACACACATATACACGTACACAATATACTCAACAAGGACGAACAGTGGAGGGAATGGCCGGGACATGTTTGATACGACTTGGAATTCAGGTTCTTGCGAGCTGTGACTGATGTGCTGCAAATAGAATGACTGGCCATGAATTTATGGTTGAGCGATGTGCGGTTGTCTCCTTCGTTTCTTAGTTTCGAATCAGCAACGCGCGTTTGCTGATCCGTAAGCTGCACCGGAGTTTGTATCTACGCGTTTTTTATTTCTTCGTAGAAACGTTTGTATCCACGCGCAGGCGGTGACAGTTACGCACTTATGCTTCCATGCCTCACACGGATTTTTCTCCCGATGCTCCAGACTACATGGAATGTCACGAACTTTCAGAAGTGCATATTGGGCCAGGCCTAATGAATAGCTCCTACAGGCTTTATTTGGGCCGGTTTAGCGTCTAGAAAGTTCCCAGAACCTGAAAGAAAGTTCTTCATGGGCCAACCTATATTAAATTTTACCCCTTCAATTCTTAAGAGTTGTCTTTGCGGGGGAAAGACTCTTAAGATTATTTTTTCTGCTAAAAAGAAAGAGTTTTGCCAAAAAAAACGACTATTTTATCTTTACCTTTACCTAATCTTTACCTAATAATAAAGCAAATTGGATTTCTTTCGTCCGTCATGGCATTTTTCAAAGAAGTCCTTCTATTTCAGAGAAGTCAACCCGCAGTCCTGTTTTAAGTCAAAATGAATCGTTTTTTTTTCGTATTTTACACAAAAGTCCTTGTGTTTTCTTGAAATCAACCCGCCGTCCGAATTTAAGTCACACCCGAACCGTTATTTTACGTTTTTCGAAAAACCCCCCTGACATTTTAGGTAATTCATCCGCGGATCATATGTAAGTCAAACAAATACTTTTTTAAATCATCCATATCTTTTAAACTGTAACTCCGATTTGAACATGTTATATATGAAATTTGATTAAAAAATATGTAGAATATGAATATGAGATTATTTTTACCTATTAAGTATTTTTAGTATTATTTTGGAATATATTTAAATCAAACAAATGATTTTCTAAATTATCCGTATCTTTTAAACCGTAACTTCGATTTTAACATATTATATATGAAATTTTATTAGAAAAATGTGTGGAATCTAAATATGATGTTAATTCTACCTGTTAAATATTTTAAAATATTGTTTTGAAAGCAAACTTATAATTTCTAGCGCAAGATCCGTTTTTCTTTCGTATCCGCGACGATCCGGATTGCAAATAAACACCCCAGTATAACCATATTGGCAAAAAAAAACATCAATAACTACACAATGCATACCTCTGAAAAATATCGCAGGGGAAAACAACAGATTTCTCATCGCGAGAATGAGAGAAAGCGAGAGAGAGCGAGAGAGAGAGAGAGAGAGAGAGAGAGAGAGAGAGGCGAGGGAGGAGAGAGGGAGAGAGAGACACCTTAGGATTAACCATATTCAAACACGTTTTTGTTGTTGTTTTGTGTGAACACCGAGGCCATCACCGGCGAGGGTGAGAAGGAGGATAAGCGGCAACACAAATATGATGCCTCGCAAATATAAAGGAGATGGACATATTGAGTGATGGTTGTTGGGTTAAGAGTGTGTGTTATGTTTTTTCTCCCGTTGCAACGCACGGGCTCTTTTGCTAGTAATAATAAAGCAAATTGGGTTTCTTTCGTCCGCCATGGCATTTTTCAGAAAAGTCCCTCTATTTCAGAGAATTCAACCCGTAGTCCGGTTTTAAGTTAAAACCAATCGTTCTTTCATATTTTACACAAAAGTCTCTATGTTTTGTTGAAATCAACCCGCAGACCGGATTTAAGTCACATCCGAACCGTTATTTTACATTTTTCGAAACCCCCCTGATGTTTTAGGTAATTCATCCGCGGATCTTATTTAAGTCAAACAATATTTTTTTAAATCATCCATATCTTTTAAACCGTAACTCCGATTTGAACATGTTATATATGAAATTTGATTAGAATTTTTTTTAGAATATGAATATGAGATTATTTTCACCAGCTGACTATTTTTAAATATTATTTTGGAATATATTTAAGTCAAACAAATGATTTTCTAAATTATCCGTATCTTTTAAACCGTAACTTCGATTTTAACGTATTATATATGAAATTTATTAGAAAAATATGTGGAGTCTAAATATGATGTTAATTTTACTTGTTAAATATTTTAAAATATTGTTTTGGGAGCAAACTTATAATTTATAGCGTAAGATCCGTTTTCCTTTCGTACCGGCGGCGATCCGGATTGCAAATAAACACCCCACTATAACAATATAGAGAAAAGAAAACATCGATAACTACACATGCATACCTCTGAAAAATGTCGCAGGGAAAAACAACAGATTTCTCATCGCGAGAGTGAGAGAAAGCGAGAGAGAGAGGGGGAGGGAGGGAGGGAGGGAAAGGGAGGAGAGAGAGACACCTTAGGATTAAACATATTCAAACACGTTTTTGTTTTGTTTTATGTGAACACCGAGGCCATCGCCGGCGAGGGTAAGAAGGAGGATAAGCGGCAACACAAATATGATGCCTCGCAAAAATAAAGAAGATGGACCTATTGTGGTCTTGAGTGATGGTTGTTGGGTTAAGAGTGTGTGTTATGTTTTCTTTTCCGTTGCAACGCACGGACTCTTTTGCTAGTTATTATAAAGAGGGCAGCAATCCTTTAAGAACTTCGTCAGTACTACAGCTGTGCACATGTAGTACCGGCCACTCCAGTATGGGCGCATGACTAAACTAGGGGCAACATTATTCCACCCTCATAGTCATGATGGAATTGGAAGCACCCGAACTAGCTTAGCTCACTCTGCGCGTCGGTGATCTGTTTTCTTTTCGACGTACCACACGGCTAGCTCTTAAACAAGCTAGCCTAGCTAGAAGATATGATATACCAGACTAACCAAAAGAGAAAAGACCATCATATATTACATGCATCCAGCTGCCGGAATCCAATCCCTGTGCCGTGCAATCATATGGCTAGCTATGGGACACACACACGCGCGCGCGCCCTACAAAAACAGCAGAGGTTTAATGCCACAGGCCCGGCACCCATCCCGGACGAAACACGGAGACACGCTAAACGGCCCCGGCCGGCCGGACCGCACCGGCGAACCATTCACCACGAACGAAGCATGAATAGAGAAAAAATTTAACCACCCGCAGTTAAGAAGAAGCTGCCACCGGCCTGTCACATGGCACCATGGCTTTTCCCGTACCCAATTGGCAAGGTGAGCTTTGCGCGTCACTCCATGCATGCATGCATGCAACATGGCGATGTCTCGTGCGGTACCTTGGAGAAGCCGGAAGCGCGCCGCGCGCTTTTGCGTGCGCTTCCCGTGTGGTGTGGTGTGGGCTAGTTGGCCCGTCGGTACTCAGTGGTCATGTGCCTGCACGTTGCCGAGACCGGCTTTCCAAGCGATCGAGGCCCTGGCTGGCTTGCTGGCCTTATCTGAGAATCCATCCTCTAGCATGATTGATCTATGCTAACGTACAGTACGTACACAAGTCCAGCCACGTATGTGAGTCGTATAGTAGTAATTAAATCGGATCAAGCAAAGTGACATGGCGTAACCCTAACCCCAGTCCTAGGCCCCCGTGTCGCTCCCAGAGGGGCGACTCGGGCGGCGTAACCCTAACCCGCCGCCGGCCCTCTCCCCCACCTCTCCTCTCCCTCGTCGCCACCGGAGGTGGCCGCCGGTGAAGGTGGCGGCGAGGATCTGGCCGCCCCGTTCTTCCTCGGGGGGCTTTGGATCCATGGCGGCGGCCTCGGCTGGCGGATCGACGCCGGGTCTGCGGTGACCGGTGCTCGTTGGTGCTGGTCGTTCTTCCTCGGCCACGGAGGCGGTGAGGCGGCGGCGGGTGGCGGCTGTGGTGCGGGCGTCTCGGCAGCGCCCGATCGAGATCTGAAGGCCTCTGTCTACTTCAACCAGGGCTGCCTCCGATGGTCCTGCTTTGGGCGGCCTTTGTCGCCGGAGTTGTACCTGGTTGGTGGCTGGAGGTGGCTCCGGAGAAATCCGAGGCCAGCAGTGCTGGCCACGACGACGACGACGCCCGAGGACGCCGTACCCTTCTTGTAGGCGCCATCCAGGTCGCGTCCTTCCCCTCTTCCTTCCACCCAGCTCGTATGCCGGGCGAAAGCCCAAATCCTTGATGGATCGGGCGACAATGGCGCTCCGGGCGTCGTCACCCTCTTGGGGGTGTCGTTCGTGGTGAGCTTGGGGTGGATGTGATGCTTTGGTTGCTTGGCGGCGGTTGGTGGCGTGGTCGGAGTTCGTCTGGTGGCGGTGCGTTGGCGCTCTGCCGCCTATGTGCTCAGCCTCGGAGTCCTTCCACGGTGCTTGGTCTTCAGCAGCCCTGCCGGACTCGGCGGAGCGGTGCTTCATCCTACTCATTGATGTCGGCGTATCTCGGCGGCGTCGCGCAGGGGAGATTCGGCGTCCGATGTGTGGCGATGGACTCGCGCAGGAGGACGAAACTGTCTGGTGTCGTGGTGACGTCGATGGCTGAGTGACCAGAGAAGGTAGAAGCCTCAATATTTGCTCTGAAGACGGATCTGTGGAAGATGGCGGCGACGACACACGAGTGCGTCGAACCGGTTTGTACCCCAGACCCGGTATGTGGCTCGGCTGGGGCTTCCGCTTTTGATGTTAGGGTTAGGTGAGTGGTCTGGGTAGTGGCCCAGCTAGCACCCCTTCATCATTTTGACGTTAGGCTTAGATGAGTGGTCTGGGTTGTGGCCCAGCTAGCAAGCCTTCATCATTTGGATAGGAGTAGTGGCATATGTTGCCAAGATGACGGATTCAAGCATATTGTTGTAATACTTTGTAAGGTCCTCGAGAATAATTAATAAAGTGGCCGCATGCATCTCGCAGATGCAGAGGCCCGGGGTCATCCTCCTTTTAAAAAAAAGTGACATGGCGTAAGTTTCCTTTTTCTTATTACGTAACCACGAGGCTAGCTGAGTATTTAAAGGCCGAGAGCGAGGATGTGTTAGCGGTTGTGTGGTTCGTTAAACAATCTGGAGTAGAATACATTTTGCCTTGTTCAGATGCAGTGCATGCATGAAAAGTTTGGACACGTACGCAAAGGTACTGCTCTGCCACCGAGTCATTAGTTATTGTTTAGCGCTTAAGAATTGTCCTGATCGAGATGTCTGTGCAGGGGCGCAGTACTCGTGCTTTCCGGCGACCTGTTTATGGCGTGTCGGGTCACAGAAAAGAAAATGGGCCGTATGTACATGTACGGTATATATTTTACTGTACTTCCTCCACGGGACAGATCAGAGGTGCACAGGAGTAATCTGTAATCATGCTCTAACCTGGCATCCATCGAACAATCATGCAATGTACGCATGTTCTCGTGTAATCATAGATAGTGTGAGCCCCCTGCAGGCCCTCTCCCTCACTCCTTCCCCTCCCCGCCGCCACTTGAGGAGCCCTGCGGCCCTGGGTGCGAAGGCAGCGTCGGGCTAGTCCGGCGGGTGCCGCTGCGGGTGTTGGCTGGCCCTCTCGATCGCGTGGCCAGCGGTGGCTCTGCGACGTGGTCTGCTCCGATGGCTACGCCAGATCTGGATCCTGGCGCCTCGTCTCGGCCTCATCCGTCCTCGTCGGCTGCATATCCGACCGTCTCTGGGCCCCATGTTCGGGCACGCCTATATATGGGCATGGTGGGGGAAGACCTAGGAGGGGAAGCCCTAGCCGACCTCCCGTTGACCTTGACACCGACGGTGGCTCCGGCTCTGTGTTTCCCTCCTGAGGAGGCGTTTGATTCACTCTTTCCTCCACGTCCTCCTTCCCAATATACCGGGTGAAAACCCTAGCCACGTGCGGCTAGCCAGGGGCGGCGCTCCCTTGAAGTCGCCGCCTTGGGTTGGGAGAGGGCTGTGGATGTGCTTTGAGTAGTTTGCACTAGCGGTTGTGTGTTTCATGCTCGATGTCAATGGTGGTGGGTTTGAGGTCGCCTTCCCACAGCTGTTGTTGTGGTTCGCTGTCCGGCGACGCTGTGGGGTTGCTGGCCGGTGATGGTGCTCCAGTGTTGGGGCAAGTGGAGATATATAAGGTCTCCCTCCGGCAATGTGCGAGGAGAGATGGTGGTCTCTCGTCCTTCCCTGACTTGAATGCCCTGGCTTTTGTGACGGTGCTCATCCATGTGACGGTGTTCCTTTCACCCTTCGTCTGGCGCATCTCTATGACCTCTGCACATCTTGATCCTCTTCGGCATGGAGTTCATCTTCGACTTGATCCTGTTGCTTTCATCTGTGGCAGATGTGTGTGTCCTTCTCTAGTTAGCATCTTTTTGCATGGTAATATGTGTCTCATTTATATAGAATAAAGATCAAGTTACAAGGCACGTAAGCACCGACCATACATAACTGAAAAGATAGGAAAGTCCTATGCAAAATACCAGCGCCTGTCCCTTTCCTTCGACACCACCGAAGTGGCCACCAAAGGATAAAAGGACAGATCACCTCTTCACCCAAGCTCTCGATGCGGCTCCATCGCTAATCAACAGCTTTACGGACCTCCAAAGTAGTTTGCCAGAAGCAAAACCATAGCCATTGAAAGAATCAGACCGGGGCAACATGTCCCCGGAGACGCCATCGAACTTCAGAACTGACACCCCCGCATGACGACGACGACGTCGGAGGAGGAAACCAGAACTGGCAGCCTTCGACCACAGACCCAACACAGGATACTCCATCTTCCAGCTATCACTTGCGTAGACAACCGCCTGCGCGTACTCCTGAACAACAAAACCTGCCTGCTCCACCATGACGTCGGAGACAACGCCACAGCAACGGGGACAGAGCAGAAGGAGAGACACACCTGATGGAGTCGCCACCGCCGTCTCGCCAACGCAATCTTTTCAGTTACCGTCTCGTCCTTCCCTATCGGAGCCGGCTTGACCTTGTCGATGACATCTGAGAAGTCTTCGTGCATGTGCCTTTAAGGACCATCGCCTTAGAGTTGCAGTCGTTACCATTGAACCCTTGAATAGATTTGAAGCACTTGACACCATATCTCGCCACACGATGAGAAACTCTAACCTCATAGTCCTAAGAAGACGACATGAATCTGCGCCGGAGCTCCGTTGAGTATGTCCAGAAGGACCAACTCGAGGACGATCGGAGCCTAGAAGACAAACTCGGAAAAAGTGCCGCATCTATTCAAGCATCGCACCTGCCAGGATTGAAAAACTCTAACCTATAAACTACTAACTAGGCACCGGGATCCCCCCCCCCCCACCCCCCCACCCCCCCGGGCCAATCAGCCGCCGGGGTGGCAGGGAGAGGAGAGGCAAATCCACGGACTCGCCGGCAAAATCTGGAGGGGAGAGTTTGGCCTAGCCACCGAGCGGGGAAGGGAGGAGTTGAGGAAGAGGAATAATCCAACTTTGGTACTACTTCGGCTAAGCTAGGTTTCAATTTCATACTCAGTAGGCAAACCAACGCAAGTTAATTTTTTTTTTGAAAGCATCAAGATTTTATTTCTCAGATAATGGAAAGGTCATTTATAAGGGAATAGGAAATAAAATCAGGGAACGTAGAGTCCCAAAATTCAGAAGTCAATTTGCCCTACTTGCTGGTCTAATAGATAGATGGATCAAGCACACCGTATTGTATTCTTGCGCGGTACGCCTCGCTTCGCTAAGCAAGACCTTTAAATAACTAATCGGAAGTTGACTCTTATTACTACCTCTGTCTCGGTGAATAAGTCATTCGCGTAGTTCTAGGTTGACGATTTAACTATCTAAATATGTATTATATGTGACAAAAAATATATATTTAGAAACTACATCCTTATAGAAATCTAGTGATGTACTTTTCATAACATATAACACATATTTAATTGCTCAAATCGATGACCTAGAACTACGCGAATGACTTATTCACCTAGACGGAGGTAGTATTTCTCTTTCAGAAATTCAGGCCTGATATTTAAAAATATCTACACCTGGCCAGCGCGTATTTGCTGCGCACAATGCAGAAGAAAAGAGTATGTAGCGTACAAAACTAGGACCAAAAACCCCATTTCCTCACCACTTGGTTTACTTGGCACACCATCTAAGCTAATTTAATATTCCTGCTTAGCTTGCAAGCCCAACACAAGCTCCCCCTGCATGCCTTTGCCACCAAAGAAGTCTGAGCAAGCTGGCCTAATGGCTGGCTGGATCAAAGTTAACACACCGTGTTCCCGCCAGATATCGCTAAGCAAGACCATTTTAATAATCGGCAATGGAATCTTTTTACTTATTTTTCTTCTTTCTCTGGATGCCGCCATGGCGCCATGTTACCTCCTGCGGTAGGGCTGCGACGTCCTGATGATTATATAATCGGTGCATGCCACCCCCTCGTTTATTCTTCCAGCTCCCGGCCAGCATCCATTCTCAGCCTCTCGAGATCCAAGAAGAAGTCCCTCACTAGCGGTGTACGGTGCCGCGTGGGAGTAGTAAGTAGGTACGTACGTGATGGGCGACGACGGCGCCAAGGCGGCCACCACGACGATCGTGCGGCTGCGGGAGCTGCTGCACAAGTGGGCGCTCGGTGCCAGGGGCGACGCCGACGACGGCGAGGAGGAGGGGGAGGAGGCGCACGCGCCGGCGGCGGCGGCGGGAGCGGGAGCGGGAGGTGCGCCGCCGTCGATCCCGCCGTTCGTGCTGCGGCGGCTGACGAGGACGGTGACGGTGGACTCAGACGACGAGGGCTGCCACAGCCCGGAGGCGGCGCCGGACGTGCCCAGGGGGTACTGCCCGGTGTACGTGGGGCCGGAGCAGCGGCGGTTCGTGATCCCGACCAGCTACCTGGGGCACCCCGTGTTCCGGCTCCTCCTGGAGAAGGCCGAGGAGGAGTTCGGGTTCCGGCACGAGGGCGCGCTGGCCATCCCCTGCGAGACCGAGGCCTTCAAGTACATCCTCCAGTGCGTCGAGCGCCACGACAAGGGCCTCGCCGCCGACGACGTCGACGTCGACGGTATGTTGCCCGTCGTCGACTAGCTCCCGAGACGCTCGCATACTATACTAGCACAGGATGGATCATTTAACCGTGTGATGGATTCATCTGTAACAATGTTCTGAATTATGTTCGTTTGCGTTTTATTTTCAGAAGAAGCGAACCTGCGCAGTGTGCTAGAGCCAGCGTCGTCAATTCGTCATGTTTCGTAGATAGTGTGTGTAATGATGTAATTTCTGTCTCTTTTTCTAAGGAAAGGCCTAAATATACGATCAAGAATTAAATTGATCCGTCAAATTAGTTTTGCTGTAACTGGTTGTGATCTAAGTATGTTCGTACAGTTTGTAATGGTAATTGTTCTAGCTTTGCTGGGCGCTCGATCTGTTCGTCAGGCACCCAGCGCGTGAGCTATATGGAGGCTGCTAGAGCGCATTCCGCTCGATCTGCAGCCTCCATCTGCTGGGCTTTGATGGCTGTAGTTTTCTGCCGTTGGCATGCTTATCCATGTGTTCTGGTTTCCTCTTTTGATTTATCGCCCGGTTCATTAACATGTCTCTGGCTATGACTGACGGGAAAACATAGAAAACAGATCCGCATGTCTCCCGCCTGTCACTTATTTAACGTATCAACCGTCCCAATTCCACTGTCGCTTGTCAGCCAGCGTCTCGACACCCCGTCCCCCTCCTTCTGAATTTTGATACAGAAATGATGCGCATTTGGTTACTACTTACTTCCCGTCCGTTTGACATCTGATAAAATGACCCCAGTTTTGTTTTGGAGCAGAAAAATGTCCTGCCCTGCAGTGGCTCATCAGGTCGAGCGTTCAATTGCTGCCCAAGAGTGCGGATGCTGAATCTTTGTTTGACTACCGTCCGATCAACCCCATCCATCTCGTCGCGAAGCTCTTTTTTTTCCTACAAAACCCTCTCCCTTTGGCTTGCCCCTCGGCTTGGTGACATGGTGTCCGCGAACCAAAGTGTGTTCATCGCCGGACGCATCATCCACGACAACTTTTAGCTCGTGAAGCACACAGCGTGTCTCATTCACAACCTGAATGTCTCACGCATGATGCTCAAGATTGGCATTGCCCGAGCGTTCAACTCAGTCTCATGGCTGTTCCTTCTTCATATTCTGAGCCACCTTGGTTTGGCCAAGTGGATCTCCATCCTCCTCTTCACGACATCGACACATTTACTTGTTAATGGCGTGTCTGGGCACCCCATTTCCCACGCTAGAGGCTTACGCCAAGGCGATCTGCTCTCCCCGGTGTTGTTCACTCACGACATCGACGTCCTAAATGCTTTGACCATCGGGCGACTGGCAGGGGATTGCTCCACCGGCTCATTCCCTGGCACGCGGCCTCAAGTATCTTCCTTCATGCTGATGACATAGTCACCTTTTGCCATCCTGACGCACATGACATCGCGACCATCAAAGTGCTCATGCATGTCTTTTGCATTGCGTCCGGCCTAGCACCAACCTCCCCAAATGCTTTACCACACCAATTGGGTGCTCTTGAGGAGCACGAAGACACAATCCAGAGCAACCTTGCTTGCCCGAAATCCTCCATCCCGGTGCAATATCTTGGTCTCCCCGTGACTCTTGGCAAGGTGCCCACGGCGCCCCTACATCCCCTGGCCGAGAAGATCAAAGGCAAGACCCCCACATGGTGTGCCGCTATGCTCTCTCTTGGCAATCGGCTGGCCGTAGTGAGGCTTGTCCTATGTGCTATTCCTAACTATTTCCTCATCGCCACTGCGCTCAACAAATCAATCCTCGCGTGCGTCCACCGGGCGATCCGTGGCTTCCTCTGGGAGGGAGACAAGGATGTACGCGACGAGCAATGCTAGGTTAATTGGCCTCGCATTTGCCGACCCTGGGTCTTGGGGGCCTTGGCGTTCGGGATCTGCATCGAGCTGGTATGGCCTTGCGGGCATGATGGATTTGGATCCAATGCACCGACCCAAACTGTACCTTGAGCCACCTCCCCCTTCCTTGTAACCCAGAGGTCCAGACCTTGTCCGGGCGTGTGCTTCCTCGCATCTTGGCGATGGCCCATCCTGTCTTTTCTCGAGAGACTATTAGGTGTACGACCACTACATTCCCGAGCTTGCTCTTCTCATCTATGCGTTGGTCCCTCCTTGTCGCCGCAAGTTGTGCACTGTCCATGATGGACTGCTTCTCCGGGCTTGGGTCCAAGAGATCGAGGGCCCCTAGGCCCTGCAATCATGGTCCACTACGTCGACCTATGGCATTTGGTTCGACATACCTTTCTCCTTGGCACCCTAGACAAGCTTATCTAGCACTGGACTAGTCCGCCATGTTCCACTACCAGATCCACATTGATGGCTCACTTGGAAAACTTGGGCGCCTCTTCGCGTCAAGATCTTCATGTGGCTAGTCTTCCAAGGTCGATGCTAGACCACAGAAAGATTCACACGCCATGGTGTAGCTCATGAGGATAGATGCCTCATTCGCAACTAAGAATCGAAGAGCATTCATCACCTCTTTGGTGAGCTGCTCCTTCTCCCAACAACTCTGGCACGAATTGCTCGCATGGTGTCGACCATAGGATCCTCCACCCCACCCCAAATCCCCATTCCTGGAGTGGTGGTGTGATACCCTAGCCATGTCCCCGTTCTCCTGCCGAAAATGGCTCTCATCCTGATGGCTTGGCTTATATGGAAGCATCAAAACGGCTGCGTCATCGATGGACTACAACCCTCCTTGAGTAATCTCCTTCAGCTCATCAAGGATGAAGCTCGGCTCTGGGCACTAGCGCTTTTGGCTTGGCTAACATCATTGCAAAATAATCCGCATGTGGTAGTTTGTAACCCAAGTCCCCCTCTCTCTCGGCCTCCAGTTGTGTGTTGGAGACAGAGACCTTGTATTCTTGTTCGACTCCTCTACCAATGGAAGACATGCAAACTTTCTGTATTCGCGAAAAAGGTATTGTTATGGAGTTGAACTATTCGATGCATCTCCTATTATGATTTTCTTTATGTTGGATTGAATCTTATTCATGTTGTGTATTGAACTTTTGGGAATCATAAGGTCATATGATGCATGTCTAGTATAACTTTCAGAGACACTGTTGTATCATTTGGGTGACTCTATGGATTAATAATAGAAAGATAAAGAACATAACATGATTGTCTAGTATAATTTTTAGGGCTACCTGAGGTGACATTGGGGCGTGCTCTGTGTCTTAAAAAGATACTCCCTCCGTTCCAAAATATAGTGCTTCCTCTATTCCCGTGCTTCAACTTTGACCATAAATTTAACCAACAAGACTGCCTGCGGTGGGAGCAAAAGTTATACCAGTGAGTTCATATCCAAAAGAAGTTTTCAATTATATAGTTTTTTCTCCCACCGCAGTCGGTCTTGTTGGTTAAATTTATGGTCAAAGTTGGACCTCGGGAAGCGCGGACGCACTATATTTTGGAATGGAGGGAGTAATAGATAAAAGGGACTTTAGTGTGATGCTTTACCACACATTTTGAGGTTATATCATGTATTTTAGTGAATTAATAATTTTGAGGGTTGCCAATTGGGAAGCAATAAACCCTAGGCCTTGTTTCCAAACATTAAAATTCCACTTCAGTCACTTTTGCAACTTATTACTTTGCCGTTTTTTATTTATTACGAAAAGAAAACAATATTTCCACCATTCAAATATCAACTTATCATACAAATCATCAATCTATTCGTCAAACCAGTGCGCCGAAGCAATCTACGATTTTGTTAGGTGTGTTAGGTACACAAGAACTACTTGTATTGTGATTGCAGGGTTACTTGAGACCAGTATACATTCAACCTATTCCTCACACAAATTTATAGATCTTATGTGTTCTACTAGAGGGAAGTTGTTATTTTCCTACAAACCTCTACGCTTGGTGGCCTAACAAAGTCTACAAGAATAGAAGTGCATAAAGGCACCAGAGGCCCACAATCTTTAGGCATTATACATTCAATTTCTGCATATTGCGGAACCTCCATTTGTCAAACTCTCCAAGGCCTTGTATCTAGTGCTTACAACTTATCCAGATTAATTCCAACATGGATCCAATCACGGTGCTAAGTCTGTGGGAGTTCCTACTCACATACACATAGTAGAACATAGAAAAAGTTGTAAAACCTAGAAAAACTAAGGATTATGTGGAGCCCATGTTAACATTTACGGAAACAAGTTGCAAAACATACATAGAAGTGGCTCAATGAAACATGATATGAGTAAGTTTAGTATCGGATATGCACGAAGTGGGCTATAAATATGATGCATTTCAAACGCGTTGGTCACTTAACAAGTAAACACATAAAATACAGATGATTAACTACATCACCACCATAAGTATTTTTTCATTATAGGTAAAATAAACTTAGCACAACGTATAGCTTGGCAACAAAGCTTGTCAAGGCCACATTACTTAGCTAGTAAACCCATATAGAACACACATGTTCTCACATGAACTTGAGGAGATCATGGTGTTTTTCATCATATTTCATCCACACATAAAGACAAGAAAAAAAACATGATATAGTCTCATGATATACTCTTATGGAGGTTCATCCAAATATGATGGATCCAAACATGCAAGGACTTAGTAAGCACAATGATTGCCTTTGTTCAATCAGTTATATCAAGGACTATCTTTGGCTTCTCGGGGTTCTTATCCACTGCAGTCTTCATCTTGTTATGTATCCGCTTGGTAATATCTTCACCACCTTTGCCATCTAATTTCAAGTGGACCACTGTGAGTTTGGCAAGATTTTCTACACCAAAAAGTCCCTCCAGCATTTTGAAATTTAGCTCAAGCCTTTCTAGTTCTGGCATTGCATTTACTGAAAAGCTCAGTAATGGCAAGAGAGGAGCTGAGAAGCAAAGAAGCTTAAGATTCTTAAAACCTCCATCTAGAATTCTAATCTCCCCGTCAAAGTGCAACTTATTTTCAGCAAGAGTTGTCAATGTTTCTGGATCTAGCTTTTCTGCCCTAAATAAAAAGGTGACAGAAAACAATACCTCTATGTCGATGTACTAAAGTAGGGGTACCTTAGTATCCCGAACTTGTGCACGGGCAGTCGCAGCGTCCCGCGGCAAGGCTTGCCGGGCGTCCGCCAAGATCCTTCGCTATTCCTATTACTGCCATTCAAGAACAAAGTGTTTAACTGAGAAGATAGAGTCCCGGCAAGAGGAGTTTGCCGGGAAGGACAAGACCCCGGCAAGAGGAGCTTGCCGGGAAGGCCAACCTAGGCATTTTAAGAGACTTGCCGTGACGCACCGCGCATCCCGGCAAGGCCCGGCGGGCGACAAGCTTGCGGGTGCGACAAGACAGTGACCACGGCAAGGCGCTTGCCGCGGCAAAGCCACCACTCTGCGCCCACGCTCCAGCACATCCGACGATGTGTCGCCGCAAGATCGCTCCTGGTGCACGTGGCGGGTAGCTGTGCAGCCAAGCGGTGCGAGGTGGCAAGTGAAGATGACTAGAAGGCCATCGTGGCGATCGGTGGCGTCCCTAACGGTCGTTTCCTGCACTGTTCAGGCGACCGGACGGGCATTAAATGCCCTTGTCCCCTGCCGTCAGAGTTAGGTAGGGGGCACTGTTGATAGCAGTTGTACCAACCCCCATTTTTACTTTTTTACCCCTCTCTCTGAGTTGCCACCTGTCGGTGACCCCTTTAGACTATAAAAAGGAGGCCCATGCGCATGTAGAAGGGGTTCGACTCATTCGAAACTACAACAGACCCACGCTCTCAAGCAAGAACAGAATAGAAACACAAAGCAACAGTAGGAGTTTTATCTCTCCGGAGAGCTCCGAAGCTGGGTAAAATCCCTCGCGTGCTTCGCCTCGATCTGCTCTTCGTGCGCCCTCCGCTCCCTTGCCGGACCGAAAAGGGGCCCTGCCCCATAGGTGTTCATTTCCCACGACATCTTTGGCGCGCCAGGTAGGGGGGCGTCGAGGTTGTGCGAACCTGATCCGGCGTTTGCGCGCGCTACATCAACATCTTCATCGACATGCCACCAAAGAAGAAGGCTTCGGAGGTGGCCGCTCCGTCTACGACTATCCTACCGCCACCGGAGCAAACGGGCGGTGGGGTGGACGCCGGCGGAGGAGTGGGCGCTGACGGGGGCACTCACGTCGTCACCAGGTCCAAGGACAAGGCCCCGCAAGCTTCAGCGTCTGTACATCCACCGCACCCCTCTCAGGAGGTGCAGGATCGACAACGCCACGGTGCTCCTAGCACCGTACTCGCGTTGGAACAAGGCCAAGCTGGTGGGTCGCGGGACGCTCAAGGCCAACATACACGCCAACACGCTGGCACGAGCGCAGTACGGTCGCCTGGACGAGATATTGCTCCTTCTAACACTGTTAGAAGTTTGAGCATATCCCGCACCTCGCGTCGCTCGCCACCGCCACCCAAGACTCCAGAGGAAGCGCTGGCCCGAGCCCAGCTGCTTCTTGATTACCCTCCGGCGCCAGACAAGATCGACGACTGGAGGGCCACCATTCAGAGCCTCATCGGCTTCGCCAATGGCGACAAGCCCCGGCAATCGAGCACATCGAAGCCCCGGCAAGACGCCCAGGCGCAAGCCGACGCCGACAAGACTGCTGGGGGTGCCACCACCGTGCACTCCCCACCCCGAAGGCCAAGATCGCCGACTTGCCGGGCCGACCTCGACACCGACTCCACTGCATCGTCGGACCCGCGAGCTCGCCGCGATCAACGCCAAGTTCTCCAAGAACAACGACACGAAGACGCTCGTACTCGCATCGAGCGTCGAAGAGAAGCGCGGCGTCAGTCAGACCAGCGCGCTGGGCCCACTGTTGATATGCATGCGCCAGGGGAACCAGGCGACTTGCCGTACGCGGTAGGTTGCCCTGCGTTCACCCGTGAGCTGCGGCAGGTCCAGTGGCCCAGTACCAAGAACTTCAAGCCAGACGTGCCCGAGACGTACGATGGCAGGATACATCCGTCAGAGTTCCTCAGCGTCTACACCATCACGGTGCAGGCTGCCGGGGGGCGCGACGAGAAGATCCTCGCCAACTACTTCCCGCTGGTGCTCAAGCCCAACGTCAGATCTTGGCTCATGCACTTGCCGGACAACTCCATCTCTTCGTGGGCGGACCTGTGCCATCAGTTTGTCGGCGCCTTCACAGGCGGCCACAAACCCCATGGCCAGGAGAGCGACCTTCATCTGCTCGCCCAGAAGGAAGGAGAACCCCTGCGCAAGTACATACAGAGATTCAGCCAGGTGCAGCGCAACATCCCAGACGTCCACCCCGCCACGGTTATCAGCGCGTTCCATCAGAACGTGCGTAACCGCAGGATGAGGGAGGAGATGGCGATGTGCAAAATCAGAGATGTCAGCGAGCTATATGATCTGGCCGACAAGTGTGCACGTGCTGAGGAGGGGAGGAAACTCCCCGGAGAGAACGCAGGAGCAGAAGGATCTGACAGTGAGGATGCCGCCCCGGCAAAGAGGAACCGGAGGCGGAATAACAGAAAGAGAAAAGCTAAGGATGTGCTAGTTGTCGAGCAGTCCGGCAATGGAGGTGGCGCCGAGAAGGCCAAAGCTGGTGACTCCGGCGAGGCTGTGGTGGCCGCCGACAAGCAGGACAGCTCCGGCAAGCAGTACTGCAAGATCCATCGCACCAAGGGCCATGACCTCCAGGCCTGCAAGAAGGTTGAGCAGCTCGTAGAGCTGCAGAAAGTTGAATACGAGCGCCGCGACAAGGAGAAGGCCCAGGAAGGTGGCGGAGGATCCGGCAAGAAGCGTCCCGCCCGGGGAGGGCACCGCGGCAAGGCCAAGCAGCGGCAAGGAGACAGGCCTCCCCGCGGCCGCGACAAGGATGAAGACGAAGATGAAGATGAAGATGAAGAGATGGATGACGATGAGGCCGACGAGCAGGAGTTTCAGAAGGCGACGGAGGTTTTGTGCGTCGACGGCGGTGCTTCTCTGCATACCTCGCACCGCCAACTCAAACAGTGGGTGCGGGAAGTAAATGCAGCAGAACCGTCCGTTGAGTCGCGCAAGCCCCTGAAGTGGTCCAGTACGCCCATCATCTTTGATGTCGAGGATCACCCCGATCGCATAACTGCGGTCGGGTGCTTGCCGATGTTGGTTTCACCAACTATCCGCAACCTCAAGGTCACAAAGATGCTGGTTGACGGCGGGGCCGGCCTGAATCTGATCTCCTCAGTGGTACTCAAGAAGCTCCAGATCCCCGACAGCGAGCTCGAAGAGACCGGCACTTTTCAAGGAATCAACCCGGGAAGGAGCAAGCCAAAGGGGAAGATCACACTGCCAGTAACGTTTGGCAGCGAGCTGAACTTCAGGACAGAGAGAGTCACATTCGACGTTGCTGACTTCCCATTGCCCTACAATGGGATACTTGGCCGTCCAGCGCTTGCCAAGTTCATGGCAGCCTCTCATTACGCTTACAACGTGCTCAAGATGCCCGGTCCGATAAGTGTCATTTCTGTCCATGGCGACAAGAAAGATGCACTTATCTGTACCGACAAGATCTACCAGGAAGCAGCAGCCGCAGCAGAACGCAAACCACTTGCCGCTGAAGCTCCCGGGGGGAGGAAGAAGACCAAGTCCGGCAAGAGTAGCTTTGATGCCCACTCCAGCAAGCTTACCTCTTCGGAGTGCTGCGCTACCGTCGAGGACGCACCATCGAGCTCCACCAGCAAGTGCAAGAAGGCAAAGACAGCTTCACCAGAGACCAAGAAAGTGGCCGCCAAGGAGGACGGCACTGGTGGTACCTTCACCATTAGTGCCACGCTTGACCCTAAATAGGAAAGCGCGCTCGTTGCTTTCCTGCGGGCGAATGTCGATGTGTTTGCATGGCAACCATCTGACATCCCCGGTGTTCCCAGGAAAGTAATTGAGCACCACCTTGCCGTTTGCCCTCACGCGCGGCCCGTCAAGCAGAGAGTCAGAAAACAAGCAGTAGAACACCAAGAGTTCATTGCAGAAGAGATCAAGAAGTTGGAAGCAGCAGGCCTGGTCCGAGGAGTACTCCATCCAACGTGGTTAGCCAATCCAGTAGTCGTGCGCAAAGCGAACGGGAAGTGGAGGCTTTGTATTGACTTCACTGATGTTAATAAAGCTTGTCCCAAGGATCCATTTCCCTTGCTGCGCATTGACCAGATTGTCGACTCCACGGTAGGATGTGATCTGCTTTCATTCCTTGATGCATACTCAGAATATCATCAGATCTTCATGGCAGAAGAGGATGAAGAGAAAACTGCATTCATTACTCCATGTGGCACGTACTGCTTTATACGGATGCCTTTCGGACTAAAGAATGCTGGTTCAACATTTGCAAGGGTAGTCAGTCATGCTTTTGAGCCACAGCTGCACAAAAATGTAGAAGCTTACATGGATGACATAGTGGTCAAGAGCAAGGACAAAGAAACTCTGATCCAAGATTTGGACGAGACTTTTGCAAATCTGCGCAAGATCAATCTCAAGTTGAACCCCGAGAAGTGCGTGTTTGGAGTTCCTTCCGGCAAGCTTCTCGGGTTCTTTGTGTCCCAGAGGGGGATTGAAGCCAATCCCGACAAGATCAAGGCCATCGAGCAAATCGAAGCACCAAAGCAAGTCAAGGACGTACGAAGGCTTGCCGGCTGCGTTGCTGCTCTCAATAGGTTCATCTCTAAGTCTGCTGAGTGCGCCCTGCCGTTTTTCAAAATTTTGAAAAAGGCAGGTCCAATGAAATGGACTCCGAAAGCGGAGGCTGCGCTGCGGGACTTGAAGAGATACCTGTCCTCCACTCCAATACTTGTCGCACCTAGGCCACAAGAGAAGTTGCTGCTATATCTAGCGGCAACCAATCAAGTGGTTAGTACTGCGTTAGTAGCGGAGAGGGAGGCGGATGATGAGCCAGCGACCGCGGCGAGCGAATCCAGCGACAAGCAGGGGGCTTCCCCGACAAGCTCCGGTCCCGGCAAGGATGGATCTATGCAGCTGTCGGAAGAGAAACAAAAGAAGATGGTGCAACGCCTAGTTTATTTTGTCAGTTCCCTTCTGCAGGGAGCTAGATAAAGGTACTCTGGGGTGCAGAAGCTGCTTTTCGGCCTTCTCATGGCCTCAAGGAAGCTGCGGCATTACTTTCAAGCACACGAGATCACAGTTGTCACTCGCTTTCCGTTGAAGAGGATATTGCAGAATCCAGAAGCAACAGGCAGGATTGTCGAGTGGGCACTGGAATTGTCAAGCTTTGGCCTCAAGTTTGAAAGTACTTCAACTATTCAGAGCCGAGCATTGGCAGAATTCATAGCAGAATGGACGCCAACACCTGATGAAGAAACTCCGGAGAGGAGCATCCCCGTCAAGGAAGCGAGCAAAGAATGGATCATGTACTTTGATGGTGCCTTCTCGCTGCAAGGTGCCGGTGCGGGCGTGCTACTCGTCGCACCCACCGGAGAGCACCTCAAGTACGTGGTCCAGATGCACTTTCCCAAGGAGCAAGCAACAAACAATACTGCAGAGTATGAAGGCTTGCTTGCCGGATTCAGGATCGCGGCAGACCTTGGGATCAAGAAGCTTATTGTCAGGGGTGACTCACAACTTGTCGTCCGTCAAGTAAACAAAGATTATCAGAGTCCGTTGATGGAAGCCTACATTGATGAAGTGAGGAAGTTGGAAGAGCATTTTGATGGCCTGCAAATGGAACATGTTCCAAGAGCTCAAAATGACATTGCAGATGGCCTGTCAAAGTGCGCCGCACTCAAGTTTCCTGTGGAACCAGGAATTTTTGTGCTCAAGCTGACTCAACCTTCTGTAACACCATCAACTGGACAGAGCAAGAAGAGGAAGTTGGTTACTGGCGACTACTTTCCGACAGAGCTCCCCGAAGCCGCCGTCAAGAAGGTCCCCAAGATCAACACAAAGAGCGCTGAGGAGCAGTCTGCTCCGACAAGCCCTAGGGTTTGTTTCGTTGAAGCAGACGCTCCCGACAAGCTGTGTCCCGACACGCTTGCCGGGGAGCATCACGCTCCGGCTGAATCACAGATTCTTGCCGTGGAAGCAGATGTTCCCGCAGTAGCATTTGCGCCTTTAGTCCTTGTCGTTGAGCCACAAGCTCCGGCATGGGCACAGCAGATCGTCCATTTCCTTCAAACAGGAGAACTTCCCGAAGAGCAAGAAGAAGCGGAGAGAGTAGCCCGGCAATAAAGTATGTACCAGTTTGTCGATGACATACTGTACAGAAGAAGATTCAACGGAGTGAAATTGAAGTGCATTTCCCGGGAAGATGGACAGGAGCTGTTGGCGGAGATACATGGAGGCATATGTGGTCACCACATTGGCGCAAGAGCACTTGTCGGCAAAGCTTTCCGGCAAGGTTTCTTCTGGCCGACAGCCCTCCAAGATGCAACTGCACAAGTAACCAAGTGTGAAGCATGCCAGTTCCACTCCAAGCAGATACATCAACCAGCTCAAGCTCTCCAAACAATCTGTTTATCCTGGCCATTTTCGGTCTAGGGGCTCGACATCCTCGGCCCCTTTCCCCGAGCTGTCGGGGGCTTTGAGTACTTGTACGTTGCAATCGACAAGTTCACAAAGTGGCCTGAAGTGGAAGCAGTGAGGAAGGTGATAGCACAGTCAGCAGTCAAGTTCTTCAGGTCAATTGTTTGCCGTTTTGGAGTCCCTAACAGGATCATCACCGACAATGGCACACAATTCACGAGCCGCACCTTCATGCAGTACGTCCAAGATCTTGGCGCCAAGATCTGCTTCGCTTCTGTTGCCCACCCGAGAAGCAACGGTCAAGCGGAGAGGGCAAACGCTGAAGTGCTGCGCGGGCTCAAGACCAGAACTTTCGACAGGCTGCGCAAGTGCGGAAGAAATTGGATCGAGGAGCTGCCAGTGGTTCTTTGGTCGATCAGGACGACGCCAAATCGAGCCACTGGCCAGACACCTTTTGCTCTAGTCTATGGAGCAGAAGCAGTTCTCCCCATGGAACTTGTATACGGATCGCCTCGAGTGCTCGCTTATGATGAGCTTGAGCAAGAGCAGCTGCAGCAAGATGACGCGCTGCTCCTCGAGGAAGATCGTCTTCAGGCTGCTGTACGAGCTGCTCGCTACCAGCAAGCTTTGCGTTGCTACCATAGCTGCAAAGTTAATGCCAGAAGCTTCGAGGAAGGCGACCTTGTTCTTCGGCGCGTTCAATCCGCCAAGAATTCCAACAAGTTGACACCGAAGTGGGAAGGCCCTTATCGGGTGAAACGAGTCACTAGGCCTGGAGCTGTCCGCCTTGAGACCGAAGATGGCTTTCCGGTGAGCAACTCCTGGAACATAGAGCATCTCCGTAAGTTTTACCCATAAGGCGCGGTTGCCGGAACCCGTTCCGGCAACCACCTTTTGTACAAGCCTTGCCGCTGTTGCATGTAACCCTTTGTACAAAGCCAGGCGCTAATCCCGTGCATAAATAAAGTTTATGTGCTCCGCACATCTTGTCAAATTTCATGCATTCTTTCTTTTTTGCATGTTTTATCTGACACTTTGTGCAGCACTTACCCCCGGTAAGCAATAACGAGCCTTAAGGCCCCATACATTATTTTCTCTTCTTCCTTTTTCTCAAAAAGAAGGTTCCTTCGCCCACAAGTTCACGGGGGGGGGGGGGGGGGGGGGGGGGAGGAGAGGATAAAGGTGTGGACCGGGCGTCATTCAAAGAAGTATGGCCTTGCCGGGACACAGACGACAAAAAAAAGCTAAGTTGCCAAAGTTTGAGCATGATCAGTTCTTAAAATTTTAAGCTATCCTCCATGAACGACTGTGCTTTGTATGGAAAACCTGTGCGCGGAGGAACCTCCTCGTAGCTAGTTGCGCCCTTACTTTGTTTCGAGTCCGCTCAACAACTTAAGTGTGCTGCAACTAGTTGCGGCAAGGTTTCTTGCCGGAGCCGGCACCGCCAACGAGCTGCTGATGTTCCACACTCAGCACTCGCGGCAAGCGTGCCCGTGCCGGCAAGTTCCCTAAAAGCGTAGGGTAAAAACATACAAAGAAAAGGACCAAGTAAAGGAGATAGGATAGCAAGCATTGCCCAGGATAAAGTTATATTACAAAAGTAACTTGTTGCGGCACTGACTAAACTGTTCTCATGACTTAAATAAACAGCAACGAGGAAGGGAGAAGAAGGATGGCCTAATCCACGCGCTCGCCGTCAACCCTCCTGACCTCATTCACCTTGTCCACGATGGGTGCGACAATGGCTTTGAGTTCTTCAAGATCAGCACCCGCCGGCAGCTTCTTGAGGACGCGGGTGAGGTCGAGGCCCGGATTGCGGAAGAGTATCTTCACCAACACCTTCTCCAAGACCTTGGCGCAGATTGCGTGCGACTCATCCGCCAGCTTCTTTGGGATCCTTTCCCGGAGTTGCTGGAGGGCCGTCACCACGCCCTTGAAGAAAAGAGTAAGCTTGGCGCTGGGCTGGAGATTTTCGTCAGTGGAGTACCCGAAGCCCGCCAAGTCCAGTTCCGCCAACTCCTCGTCGATGGCTGCAGCGATGTTGACGAGGCCCTCCGTCCAGAGCTCCACCGTGGCCTTGAAGGTGTTCTGAGTCTCGGCAGCCCTCGTCAGCAGCTCCTCGTTGCCCTTGACCTCTTTCTTCAAGTCATCCTCTCGCCTCTTGGCGACGTCCAGCGTCTCCGTCAATGTGGCCAGCTTCAGCTCCAGATCAGCGCTCGAGTCCTTGGCGGCGTTCAGTTCCTTGATCTTGTCGGCAAGTTGAACTTGCAGATCGCCATGGGCAAGGGCATCCTTCTCACGTTCGCGCTGGAGTGCGGCAAGCTCCTCATCCTTCCCTTTCATATCAGCCTCCAGCTGCGTCACCTTTGCTTCCAATTCTCTCTTGGTGGCCTCGGCAGCTGCGGCAGCATCCTTCGCTTCCTTGAGCACCCCGCCAATTGATTGTTCCCGGGCGGCGAGATCCTCCTCGTGGCTGTCCAAGTTAACCTTTTTCTGTGTCAGCTCACCTTCCCGCCTGGACAGCTCCTCGGCGGCGAGCCTCTGCTGCTCTTCGACTTCAGCCTTTTCGAGGATGAACGCCTTCTTCGCCTCGACGAGCTGCGCCCTCTCCTCAGCAATGGATTGGAGGGCCTCCTAGTTGCGGCTCTTGAGCTCCTCCGCATGCTTCTCTATGTCAACTCCCGCCCGCGCGACCAGCGCTTCCCGGGACTCAAGCTTCGCTTGCCGGGCGCGGTAGAGTGACACCAACTTTCGGAGAAACTGCTCCTCCTCGGACTCGCCGCTGCTGCTGCTTGGCGCGTCAACCACTGCCAGCCCAGCAGAGGCGAGTACTTCCCCATCAAACTCCTCTCCTTCAACCGGCGCCCTGGAGCTTGACGCCCAGGGAAGCTTGATGTATACGCCCTCGCCGGCCTTCAAGTAGGCGCCTGGCTGGGGCTCCTCGGAGCCCGGCGCTGCATCAGCGGTGGAGGGGTCGGCAGTCGGTGTAGCGCCTTGCGCTCCTGCACCCTCAAGGTCGCCAGTACGATTGCCGGACCCCTCGCCAGCTCCTGCGCCAGCAGCCTTGGCAGCTTCTTCGTCGGCGGGTTCATCAGCGCCGGCCTCTTCCTCGTCAGCGGCGGCATCTTCAGTATTGCCGCGTGCGCCTTCCTCGCCGGTGGCCTCAGTCTCCATCGGGTCTGTGAGAGGGGGATCAGAAGACAGGAAGAGGAAGAAAAAGTCAAGCAAAGATCCAAAAAGAAGATCAAAAAAAACCCCAAGGGAAAATTTCCGACAAGGAGGGTTACCTGTGCTGGGCTCCGTGACCATGGGCTCCACCACCGGAGGATCCCTAGTCCCGTCCCTCGCCGGGGAACTGCCCCTTGCCGGGGACCGCTCCCTTGCCGGAGAGCGTTCCCTTGTCGGAGAATCGCCCCTCGGCGGCGTAGTCGAAGCAGACAGCACCTCTGGAGCGGCTTCTGGTTGCTCCTGATGGACCTATTCTTCTCCTACACAAATAAACCGACAATCAAGATGTCAGCAAAAGAAGAAGCACCCATGCACGCCCCACAACAGGAAGTGAACCAAACACTTACGCTGGGGGCTGTGCTGGGGGTTGCTGCGAGGAGAAGGAATCGGGTCCGTCAAGGTGGTCTCGGACGTGTCTTCTGCCATCACAGCAGGATCGTCCTCGATGACAACCACGGGGACCTTGGCCCTCTTCGCCGCTCTCTCGGCCAGAGTCCTGAAATAGGACAGGGATTCAGAGAGAAGCAAATCAGATACAAGACAAGCAACAACAAAGATCAAAGAAAAACAAGTACAGTGAGAAGAAAGCCTTACTCCTCCTCCTCTTCTTCCTCCTCGTCGGAGCTCAGCGCAGAGAGGTCGAAGTCCGGTACCCTTTCTGCACGGCGAGGCGGAGGAGTAGGCTCCCTTGGACGTTTGCCGGGAGCTGTGGTAGGATCAGGCGTGGCAGCCCGGGAAGACCCCGCCTCAGTTGCCGGCACGGCCTGAGATGCTCCCGCGGCAATGGTACTTGCCGCGGTGGAGCGCGTCCCATGACACTGCGGCTGTTGGCCTGCCTGCCACCCTACTGTATCTCCAACTCGACGGAGGCGCCTTCTTGGTTGGAATTAGGGCTGCGCTGGGGGCTCCGCCTGCGGCAAGCTGCTCGAAGACGGCTGGCCGCTCGCGCCCTCGGCGGGCTCGCTCGCTTTGGCCTCGGGCTCCCCCTCGCCAACGACCCCTCTGGCAAGGTCCTCCCGGTCGGCAAGGCTTGCCGCCTCGGCCGCCTCTGCCTCCTCCAACGTGAAGCCAAACTCGCCTGCGGCGGCGGCTGCCGCCGCCTCTTTGGCCCTGGTGGTGATGTACCGCATCTCGTCGTCGGTGGTGTCGCGAGTGAGGAGCCTCTGCTCGTCGGCATTGACTGCTACCTCCGTCAAGCCATCGAAGAATTGCCGCACGATGTCGTCGGCGGGCTCCATCCAAGTTGGGCTTATCCCGTGCGAGTCGCACTCTGGCATCATTGCGCAGATGCGATCGCGCTGGGAGTTGTTGCACAATGGGATGACGCCATGCGGCAGCCTGAACCACTCTGGATGGTTGGCGTCATGCTTGAACAGCTCCTTCAGCATCCCGTCAAGCTCCAGAACTGTGAAGTTGAAGTTGAGGCCTGGACGCAGCCTCATGATATCCGCCGGGCCGCCAAACAGCCAGGCGGGCCTCCCCCTCTTCTGCAGAGGGGTGATGCGACGGCGAAGGAAATCCGCGCCAACTGCCCCTGCTGTGAGCCCGGCAAGCCTGAGCCGGAGGATTCGGGTGGTGGCAATCTTCAGCTTGGCGTCGTCCGGCGACAGAGCGCTCAAGTCGCCACCGCGCACTACCCGGGTCTGGCGCAGATTGGTGAATGGCTGCGGATTGGCATCAGCGATCCAGCACCACTCCGCCCTCCACTCATCCCACTTGCTGCGGAGCTCGCCCCCCAGATACACCTCCTTCATGCCGATTCGTGAGGTCCAGGCGATTCCGCCGGCCAATGGCTCTCCTTTCTCGGCTCGGGGGGTGAAATAGTGGCGAAAGAGGGCAACATTTGGGTGGATGCCAACGAAGTTCTTGCAGAGGTGTGCGAAAACCGCCATTGTCAGAACGGCGTTGGGAGTGAAATCAAGAAGATGAAACCCGTAGGTATTCATGATGTCGCAGAAGAAATCAGAAAAAGGTGGGCAGAGCCCGCAATAGAACATCGGAAAGAAATAGTACCCTTTTGGGCACCGCTTCAAAGTGGAAGCTTCGGTGGAGAGCACCGGCGTGCGCGGATGCGCCCGCATCTGCATCGACTAGAAGAGGTAAAACTCCTCCCGCAGCGCCTTCGGGGTGAGCTCGGGGGGGGGGGGGGAAGCACTCGCTCCTTGCGCAGCGCCTCAAGCCGCAACGCCTCGGACGACTTTGTGCTCGACTTTGAGCTCTTGCCGGTCTTTGGAGCCATGGCGGAAGCGGCAGGGGAGCACGGAGGTGTTGAGGGTGACGGCGGCGACGGGCGGCGGAGCGCTGCTCTCTTTCGGCTTGGGAAGCGGAGGGAGCGGCGGAGCATTCGGAGGAAGATACTGCAAGTGGCGAGGGTGGGGGAACGGCCCTGTTCCCTCTGCTTATAAACAGGGGAGGCGAACGTTACGCTTTTCCTGATTTAAGAATTGCCCACGATCTCTCCCACGACGCCGCGATTGACGCGTGCCGTTACGGGAGGGCACGGTGGATACGGAGTCAGATTTAGTGTGGACCCAGGCCGCGTGTGCCCGTGCCCTGTTTTGGGCCTGGCCCAACAGCGCTCGGCACCGTGTATGGCCCAGGCCCGGGGGCTCCTGTCGGTGTACTAAAGTAGGGGTACCTTAGTATCCCGAACTTGTGCACGGGCAGTCGCAGCGTCCCGCGGCAAGGCTTGCCGGGCGTCCGCCAAGATCCTTCGCTATTCCTATTGCTGCCATTCAAGAACAAAGTGTTTAACTGAGAAGATAGAGTCCCGGCAAGAGGAGTTTGCCGGGAAGGACAAGACCCCGGCAAGAGGAGCTTGCCGGGAAGGCCAACCTAGGCATTTTAAGAGACTTGCCGTGACGCACCGCGCGTCCCGGCAAGGCCCGGCGGGCGACAAGCTTGCGGGTGCGACAAGACAGCGACCGCGGCAAGGCGCTTGCCGCGGCAAAGCCACCACTCTGCGCCCACGCTCCAGCACATCCGACGACGTGTCGCCGCAAGATCGCTCCTGGTGCACGTGGCGGGTAGCTGTGCAGCCAAGCGGTGCGAGGTGGCAAGTGAAGATGACTAGAAGGCCATCGTGGCGATCGGTGGCGCCCCTAATGGTCGTTTCCTGCACTGTTTAGGCGACCGGACGGGCATTAAATGCCCTTGTCCCCTGCCGTCAGAGTTAGGTAGGGGGCACTGTTGATAGCGGTTGTACCAACCCCCATTTTTACTTTTTTACCCCTCTCTCTGCATTGCCACCTGTCGGTGACCCCTTTACACTATAAAAAGGAGGCCCATGCGCACGTAGAAGGGGTTCGACTCATTCAAAACTACAACAGACCCACGCTCTCAAGCAAGAACATAATAGAAACACAAAGCAGCAGTAGGAGTTTTATCTCTCCGGAGAGCTCCGAAGCTGGGTAAAATCCCTCGCGTGCTTCGCCTCGATCTGCTCTTCGTGCGCCCTCCGCTCCCTTGCCGGACCGAAAAGGGGCCCTGCCCCATAGGTGTTCGTTTCCCACGACACTCTAGTTTGCTGAGGTTCTCCAAGTTGTCTTTCCGAAGAGCTATCACTTAAAGGGTTAGCTTGTTGAGAGCATTGAGTTTATTTATCCAACCAGGGAGCTTAACCATCTTTCCATATAACTCAAGGGCAGTCAGAAATTTTGGAGGCGTAGACAGAGCATCCAATGATTTTAGGAACTCAGATGATTCATCAACAATTATGAGTGTGTGTAGAGAATATCCACCAAGATACTCGATGGAGGAGCTTAATTCTTCAAAACTTGCACACCCCCATTGTTTTGAGCTTGTAGATGGCAAGTTTCCTCAACTCAGTCAAATGGTGAAAGTCAACTGACTCCCCAACAATCTCAATACCTGACAGTAGGCGAAGGCCTTCATTTTTTTCTTACTCATCTCTTCCGGATGCCATCCATGTTTTTTTATTCTCACCAATTATGTTAACTAGCCATTCAAGCTGGCATATGGTTTTAAGCAACTCAACAACATCTGTCTCTCTTATGTCCAAGGTCTCCAGGTCCACAAGCCTGTCAATCTTTTTTGAAAGCTCTTTGGAGTCAGTTATCCGGAGACTGAGAAACTTCAGAAGAAGCATTTTGCATATCACTTTTGTATGGTGGTGTTTGAAACCTGTACAACCTTCAAGATCTAAGACCTACACAATTCCAAACTTGAATGAATGGGAAGGTAACTGGTTGTTTAAATTCCCAAACATGGTCAGTGACCGAACATGAGACATGTTCATATTCTTTGCATCCTTTGCATGTTTAGAATCACTGCCTTGGAGAGATAGTCGACAGACCTTGCTGCTAGGAGGTTACTACCAACCACAGTGATGAAATTCTCTTCACTTGCCTTAGCAACAATGTGCTCAAGGACCATATCATGAACTACATTTTTCTTAACCTTTCCATTGCTGATATGCTCAACTGCTCGGATGCTCTTCCTCCTTATGAGGTGATTGAAATATGCTTCCGCAACATCCTCCACACTTAGACCTTGCTTTTCACAGACGAATCCTTCAACAATCCATCGTCTGGTCAGTCGCTTCCAGCTGATTTTGTGGCCCTTTGGAAATATGCTCAAATACAACGAGCAGGTCTTGGTTTCAGTAGACATGTCATTGTAGCAATAGCTAACAATCCTACCTGCTTCCTCCTGGGTGATGTCTTTCCCACCATCTTTACCATGATCTTTCCCTGATTCTAGGAATAGAGAACTTCTAAGATCAGACCATGTCTCTCGTGATATGTTTGGGTTGCAGGCGACATGACCACCCATGGTAACTATGGCCAATGGTAGTCCTCCACATACCTTCCAGACTTCATCCAAAAATGGAACATCTTCATTACCTTCAAGTCAAGAATAACATTTTAGTATATTAGATAGCCAAGGGGAGCAAATATTATGAATAAAGATCTTATACACATCAAACAAAAAACATCAATGATAATGTTGGCAAAAATATTAAGAACAAGATCACCTTCTTCTATCTTGGATGTTGTGGACTCGAGGAAAGCTTGTTTAAATAACTTCTTGGATTCTTCATCTCCAAGACGTTTAACTTTACGAATACCTGCTTCTCCTCTTCACGTTGTGGCAAAAGCATGAAATCATGTGGTAACTATTATTCTGTTCTCTTTAGTATCGTTATGGTTAGGAAGTTCTTTTATAATCTTGTCCAACATCGTTGCAGACCATACATCATCAATTACGATCAAGAAACTGCAAATAAACAACATCACGAGTGTGAGCAGATAAGCAAAATTTGCGTTACCAACAATTAGTATATGTTATTTTTCTATCCGAATAAAAAGTTCTGTAACTCAAATTAGTCAAGGAAATAATTCCTTATGATCATTTTCACTAATTATTTTCATGGACTAGCTAGCAGTTTTGTAATGTAAACTCGACAAGAAATAGTTGTGTGTGCATAAAATTAATAGACCACAAACCATGTCTAAATCTAATCATTATCATTTTTTATTCTTCATCTTTATTTACCCATGTCATTTGCCTAGTAACGACAAACTATGCTATATTTATCTAAGCTTTAACATAATCGACATTCCATGATATCATACCTTGTGGACATATGCCTAACCGGATGCTCTAAACAAAATCTACTTGATCCCTTGTATGTAAAATATATGATTAGGAGTGGATCTACATGGTATAGAAAACACTCCACACCCTTGCCGAAATTTCACTCAATCCCTAGCCTACTAGTAGGGCAAACACCGTAGACCCACATATTATATCACTCTTCTCACACTTTCATCCTCATATCAATACCTAGCCTACTAGTAGGGCACACACCTTATCCCTACCGACGCCATTCCTAGGCAACATGGTGACCGTCTTGGCCTCGATGAGCTTTGCCAAACTAAATTGAGCTCTGTGTCCATTAAGAATCAGAAGCAATTCCTATAAGGTATTTGAAAGATCGAGGATGTCGCCTAGAGGGGGGGGGGGTGAATAGGCGCTTTAAAATAATTATGGTTTAGGCTTAAACAAATGCGGAATAAACCTAACGGTTAATTTGTCAAGCACAAAACCTAAAACAACTAGGCTCACCTATGTGCACCAACAACTTATGCTAAGCAAGATAAGCAACTATGTGATAGCAAGATATATGACAAAGAACAATATGGCTATCACAAAGTAAAGTGCATAAGTAAAGGGCTCGGGTAAGAGATAACCGAGGCACGCGGAGACGACGATGTATCCCGAACTTCACACCCTTGCGGATGCTAATCTCCGTTTGGAGCGGTGTGGAGGCACAATGCACCCCAAGAAGCCACTAGGGCCACCGTAATCTCCTCACACCCTCGCACAATGCAAGATGCCGTGATTCCACTAAGGGGCCCTTGAGGGCGGTCACCGAACCCGTACAAATGGCAACCCTTGGGGGCGGTCATCGAACCCGTACACTTTGGCAACCCTTGGGGGCGGTCAACGGAACCCGTCAAATTGCTCGGGGCGATCTCCACAACCTAATTGGAGACCCCCACGCTTTTCCGGAGCTTTACTCCATAATGATTGAGCTCCGAACACCACCAACCGTCTAGGGCGCCAAGGCACCCAAGAGGAACAAGCTCTAGGGTGCCCAAACACCCAAGAGTAATAAGCTTCTCAAACTTCACTTCCACGTATCACCGTGGAGAACTCAAACCGATGCACCAAATGCAATGGCAAGGGCACACGGAGTGCCCAAGTCCTTCTCTCCCAAATCCCACCAAAGCAACTAATGCCAGGGAGGAAAATGAGAGGAAGAACGAAAGAAGAACACGAAGAACTCCAAGATCTAGATCCAAGGGGTTCCCCTCACTTAGAGGAGAAAGTGATTGGTGGAAACGTGGATCTAGATCTCCTCTCTCTTTTCCTTCAAGAACTAGCAAGAATCATAGGAGGGATTGAGAGTTAGCAATCTCGAAGAAGGTCAACAATGGAGGAAGAACACGAGCTCAAAGGATAAGGTTCAATGGGGAAGAAGACCCCCTTTTATAGGTGGGGGAAAATCCAACCGTTATGCTCACAGCCCGCACAGAGCGGTACTACCGCTCGTCCTCATGGTACTACTGCTAGGGATCGCGGTACTACTGCTTGCGGTACAAAAAAAATTACTTCCGTACCTACCTCCGCAGGACTTGGGACGAGTTTTTTAGTCCGGAGCGGTACTACCGCTGTAGGAGCCGCGGTAGTACCGCTCTGGAGCGGTAGTAAAAAATTACATCCGCTCCAATTCGCGGTAGTACCGCTGCATCCTTTTCAGAACACCAAAACTGCCACAACTTTTGCAAACGGACTCCGAATTCGATGAAACCAAGTTTGTTGAAAAGCTAGCGGAAAGTTCTAACACAATCTTGAAAGAAATATCAATAAGAAGCAAAATAGAAAAGGCGCATAAGAAAAAGGTGAGAACCCTTCCTCGGATAAGACCGGTAAAACCTCCAACACCGAAAACATCATAGAAGACACATGCGAACTCCGTTTTCGATGAAGTCAAGCTTGTCATCAAGATGACCATAAGCTCTAAGACTCACAAAGAGAACCAAACAAGAACCAAGAAACATGATGCAAGGATGCAATGGTTTGAGCTCTCTACTAACAATACGATCAAGCCACCAACTTGAGAGCCCCCCTTGATAGTACGGCAAACGATCCTATAGCCCGGTCTCCCAACCACCACCACGAGACCGGTAAAATAGAAAACCTATCAAGGGCAAAACCTTTGCCTTGCACATGGTCCACTTGAGCTAGATGATGACGATCTTGACTCCCTCAAGTTGGACGACCTTTCTTGATTGCGCTGGCTCGATGAAGACTAGATGATTGCTCCCCCATAGTCCACTATGGGTGAGCCACTCTTCGGCACATCTTCAAAAGTCCATTGACACCACAATGGATGGCAAGATTCAAGCACTTGATCTCTTTGTGATGCTCCACTTGAACTTGCACATGGCAATCTTGATGACGATCACCACTAGATGCCATCCTTTCCATGGGTTGTATGATATCTTCATCTTGACGCAAGCCCATGGACACGTACCTAACCCCACATAGAACTCTCACATAGACCATGGGTTAGTACACAAAGTGCAATGGACAATGCTTACCATACCATGGGATCACTTGATCCCTCTCGGTACATCTTCTACGCTTTGTGAGTTGATCAACTTGATTCACTCTTGACTTAGTCTTGATCAACCTTGAATCTTTCCAACTCTCTTCATTTGGATGATGTCTTGAAGGTAAACATGAATGATCACACAATCTTCTTCTTCAAGACATGCTTGCAGTAAGCTCAACACTCACATGACCAATCTTGGGATAATTCCTTAATAGCACCTTGGTCAACTCATAAACTCCTTGAAACCAACACATGGACTTCAAGAAAAACCTATGGACAAATCCTTAAAATATAACTCAAAACAACCATTAGTCCATAGAGATTGTCATCAATTACCAAAACCAAACATGGGGGCACCGCATGTTCTTTCAATCTCCCCCATTTTGGTAATTGATGACAATCACTTTCAAGAGAGTTTATATAAGGAATTATGCATCACAATGCAATGCAACAACCGATGATGCAGGAGAATGAGATGCAAATGCTTAGGAACAAAACCAAAGCAAGGAGAAAACTTTCTAAACTTCTCCACAAAACTCTCTGAAACTCCTCCCCCATTTGCATCGATTGCCAAAATGGGTGAAAAGCTTAGAATGCCAATATAAAGAGTGTTCCTCCATAAATTGTGTATCTCTCAAAAAGAGAGTGGAATGCAATATACATATCCAATGGTAAATACTTGGAGGAATACAAACTATATTGAGGCCCAAAGATTGCAAAAGAATGATATGCCACAAAGACATAACAAAGAGAGAAACAAGAAATCGAGCAATCAAAAGATACAAATTGAAGCAAGCAATCAAAGAATATCAATTGAACCAACTAGACCAAAGATCCTATGAGCCACATGAATGAATGATATTATGATATGAGCTGATGAGTGTTCTAAAGAAACTAGAGAAGCTCCCCATGATTTGTGCACATCAAGAATTTTTGTATTCGGATACAAAGTACACAAAATAGGATCATAGCTCCCCCAAAATCAATAGAAACTTACAAAAGTGCATGTGATCATATAGGAAACTAAGCCTAGTACTTGCAACAAACACAAGGTTGAGCAGCAAGTAAAAGAGGCAACTTGAGAATGGGCTCAACCAAAAAGATGTGTGTGAGTCAAGGAAATGCACTTGAGAAGACCAATGTACGGATGAGCATAAAGCATCAATGGGTTCACAACTAGCAAATGGGTTCACAAGCTTACTAATAAGCATATAAAGAACCTATGCTTGTGACAACCCGTGGTGAAGATAGAAGATGAAAGCCTCATCAAGACGAGGGATACCAATTAAGATGGCAAAAGCCTCGTAAAGACAAGCATGAGGAAAATAATCTTCACCACACAAGAGTGCATCAAGATGCTACAATAGAGGACACACACTCAAGGGAAAAGCTTTCACGGAGCCACAAAAGAAATAACATAAGAATGACAAGGTGGACGTGAAAGAAAGGATATCAACTAGAGATGTAAATTCTCTCAAGTGTATAGGGTTCTAGGTACACGAAATCATGATGATATATATCTACAAAGAAGGATGTACACCCGAAATAGTTACAGCATGAAGGAACAAGATATCCAAAAGGAAGTCATACATATACCAATAAGATATTTGGCTGGAAGCATAGCACATGGCTAGATATGGTCTTATTGTATATAAATGAATTCCTACCGCACGAACATCAAAGACATCACAACTAGCAACAAGAGATCATTGTTGGGATGCTTTGAGAAAGGAAACAAGTATCACAAGAAAGAAAGAATAACATGCCATGATACAACCCACACACGATTGATGCAATAATGTGTGCATGTAGTAGATGATGATACTTGTTACCGAGATAGCATTGGAAGGATGTAGTAGATACCAATTGAAGGTAGAAAGTAGTTCATTGATCATCCTAGCTTGACTCCAATAAGCACATGGTGACAACACCTTCCTTTTGAATGAGTCGAGTATCCAATGCATCTCCAATTGTTCCTAGAACAACAACACAAATAAAATGGCACCCAAACTCATTGGGACCAAAGAGTTAGAGAACCAACAATACATAGGACAAACTCCACATAGATATGTGCATATAGATATGAAAATGAATCTCATGCACATCTCATCCAATTTGAGACTTGGTGGAGTTTCCCCTATATATTGGGTCAAAGAAAGAAAGCATGCCAAAGGAACTACATGAAGTTAAAATGCATGCCCAAGACTTTCAAGAATCAATACCAAAATACAAGGAAAAAACCAAGTGAAAAGGATACCAAATGGAGAAATCATCACTTGGAAGATATCATTAAAAGATACATCAAGGAATGGGATATCCATTGGAACACACACAAAAAAGATGTCAAACTCCCAAAGGAGAGTGAGGGAGTCCTGGACTAGGGGGTGTCCGGATAGCCGGACTATCATCGTCGGCCGGACTCCAAGACTATGAAGATACAAGATTGAAGACTTCGTCCCGTGTCCGGATGGGACTTTCCTTGGCGTGGAAGGCAAGCTTGGCAATACGGATATGTAGATCTCCTACCATTGTAACTGACTCTGTGTAACCCTAGCCCTCTCCGGTGCCTATATAAACCGGAGGGTTTTAGTCCATAGGACGAACAACAATCATACCATAGGCTAGCTTCTAGGGTTTAGCCTCCTTGATCTCGTGGTAGATCCACTCTTGTACTACGCATATCATCAATATCAATCAAGCAGGAGTAGGGTTTTACCTCCATCGAGAGGGCCCGAACCTGGGTAAAAACATCGTGTCCCTTGTCTCCTATTACCATCCGCCTAGACGCACAGTTCGGGACCCCCTACCCGAGATCCACCGGTTTTGACACCGACATTGGTGCTTTCATTGAGAGTTCCTCTGTGTCGTCACCAATAGGCTTGATGGCTCCTTCGGTCATCAACAACAACGTGGTCCAGGGTGAGACTTTTCTCCCCGGACAGATCTTCGTATTCGGCGGCTTTGCACTGTGGGCCAATTCGGTTGGCCATCTGGAGCAGATTGAAAGCTACGCCCCTGGCCATCAGGTCAGATTTGGAAGTCTGAACTTCACGGCTGACATCCGCGGAGACTTGATCTTCGATGGATTCGAGCCACAGCCGAGCACGCCGCACTGTCACGATGGGCATGATTTAGCTCTGCTGCCGCATAGTGCCCTGGAGGCCGCACACGAGTCCGCTCCGATCCTCAATTCGGAGCCGACTGCGCAGATCGAGGACGGGTGGCTAGACGCCGCCTCGGGGGCTGCTACCTCTATGGTGATGGAGCCGAATACCGACCTTGTCCCTTGTGAAGCTCGTGACGCCGAGGTGCCGGACTCCTCGCCGGACTCCGAACCTCCCGCGCCCCCTCTAATCGAATCCGATTGGGCGCCGATCATGGAGTTCACTGCTGCGGACATCTTTCAACACTCACCTTTTGGCGACATCCTGGATTCGCTAAAGTATCTCGCATTATCAGGAGAGCCCTGGCCGAACTACGGCCAAGATGGTTGGGATGCGGACGACGAAGAAATTAAAAGCCCACCCACCACCCACTTTGTAGCCACTGTCGACGATCTAACCGACTTGCTAGACATCGACTCTGAAGACATCGACGGTATGGACGACGATGCCGGAGACGACCAAGAACCAGCGCCTACTGGGCACTGGAAAGCCACCTCAACTCATGACGTATACATGGTGGATACACCAAAAGGAAGCGATAACGAGGAACAACGGGACGCGGCGAAGGATAATTCCCCCGAAAAACAACCAAAACGGCGACGCAAGCGCTGCCCGAAGTCCCGCCTCGATAACAACAGCACCCATAATGACCTAGCGATAGAGCAAGGCGAACCAGTGGACGACGAACATGCAACCAAACAACCATCCAAATAGGATGAATTGGACAAGCAACCCATCTCCGGCGAAAACAACAGTCCAGACGATCTCACGCCGGACACATCACCGGAGCATAAGAACCTTCACAAAAGGCTCGTTGCCACTGCAAGAAGTTTGAAGAAGCAGAAGCGGAAGCTCAAAACAGAGGAAGACGTACTCTGAATGAGATGGAGCAAAGTACTCAAGACCGCAGACAAATACGGCAATAGTCACCAAGCAAAGAGCTACCCGAAGCGCAAGCTGTTGCCCGAATTTGACGAGGAGGCCGTAGAGCCACCACAATCAAAAAGAAAAGAGGCCGCCTGGCTGGATAGACGACCAGATGACAGGCTAAGAGCGGCAAGCGGCGCCGCACACAAGCCGGCACATGATACACATAAAGATCCTCGCAAAAAGGATGGCCCGGTCAGGTCCATTTATGGGCCAAAAAAGAGGGCTTCAGGAAGCAACACAACACGCCGAGTGTTCGAAGATAACGGCACACCTAAATACAGGGGCGCCGCACACCCACTATGTTTCGCCGATGAGGTACTGTATCATGAATTTCCAGCGGGATTTAAGCCCGTAAACATAGAGGCATACGACGGAACAACAGACCCCGGAGTCTGGATTGAGGATTACATCCTACACATACATATGGCTAGAGGAGACGATCTCCATGCCATAAAATACCTACCCCTCAAGCTCAAAGGGCCAGCTCGGCATTGGCTCAAAAGCCTCCCAAAAAATACCATTGGAAGTTGGGAAGAGCTCGAGGATGCGTTTCGATCAAATTTTCAGGGGACTTATGTCCGCCCTCCGGATGCAGACGATTTAAGTCACATAACTCAACAGCCCGGAGAGTCAGCACGCAAATTCTGGAACAGGTTCCTCACCAAAAAGAACCAAATAGTCGACTGTCCGAATGCGAAGCCTTAGCAGCTTTTAAGCATAACGTCCGAGACGAATGGCTCGCCAGGCACCTCGGCCGGGAAAAACCAAGAACAATGGCCACGCTAACAAGCCTCATGACCCGCTTTTGCGCGGGGGAAGATAGCTGGCTAGCAAGATGCGGCACCAGCGACCCGAGTACATCCGAGGTCAGGGATGAAAATGGGAAATCACGACGCAGAAAAGATCAGCGCCGGAATAAGGAAAATGGCCCAAAGAGCACGGCGGTCAACGCCGGGTTCAAAAGCTCTCGGCCGAACAACAAAACACTGCCTCTTAAGGACAACAGTGACGAGCTATCCAACCTAAACAAAATTTTGGATAGGATATGTCAAATCCACAGTACCCCCGGGAAGCCTGCAAACCATACCCACCGAGATTGTTGGGTCTTCAAGCAGTCCGGCCGACTTAACGCCGAACACAAGGGGCTCGACACGCCAAGCGAGGACGATGACGAACCCCACAAGCAGAGCGCCGGAAAACAAAAGACTTTCCCACAAGAAGTCAAAATAGTGAATTCACTTCAAGTGATAACAAGGAAAAATATGGCGGCACCTACCAAAGCACATGCCGCACGGTCCACCCCAGCGGAATCCTGAGATTGGATGTCAAAACCAATTACTTTCGACCATCTAGATTACTCCAGAAGTATTCGAAACACAGGATGGACTGCTTTGATATTGGATCCTATAATCGACGGACTACAATTTACACAAGTCCTAATGGATGGCGGTAGCGATTTAAACCTGCTATATCCGGACACAATCCGCAGAATGGGGATAGACCCTACCAAAATTCGCCATAGCAGCACTTCCTTCAAAGGAGTGACGCCAGGCCCTTACGCCAATTGCGCGGGCTCCTTACTACTAGAAGTTGTGTTCGGTCCATCCGACAACTTCCGTCGCGAAAAGCTAATCTTCCATATCGCCCCATTTAAAAGTAGCCACTAAGCACTATTGGGACGTGAAGCTTTCGCCCGCTTTAACGCAATACCGCATTACGCGTCTCTTACACTTAAAATGCCCGGTCCACGCGGCATCATCTCTTTAAAAGGTCGTTCAAGACCCCGGACACGGCTAGGCGAGTCCGGAATAAATAAACTAGGGGCTTCCTAGCCGCATACCCCTTTACAAGGGGCTGTGCGCATGAACAATGAAGAGCCAATAAAGCTCAACTTTATTCATTTTTTAAATCACACCGTGTTTTAAATACATCTCTTGCACGATATCTTTCCAAACTAAGTTCTTCTCTTTTTCAGATGAACAACGTGCTACACCCGTCCAGGATATAGCACAACGGAGACACAGGCGCAGACGTGCAGCAGGGACCCGTTGCAAGGATTCTTTTCAGATTAAGACCCTACGTAAACCTTTCTTACTGTCTCTTGTTGATACACATCCCCCGGTTTCCTACCATAACCGATGAGGAGGCTGGCGTTTTGGCATCGACCGCGCCAGAAGTTTTCGCCCGTACCTGGACACTAGGGGCTTAGGGCATTGTTCTGCCCGTTATCATAAAGACCGAATACCTTAGGGAGTGTTTGGCGTCTCGAGTTAGGCCTTATATGCATCAGCTCCGAATCATGTCTTTGGTCAAATGTTGGGTTTGCCCGGCTCTTGTGTTTTGCTGCCTTACGTTCCGTATCATCGGCTAACGCGGCACCAGGAGAACTACTGCGATTGTGCCCCGGTTCGGCCTGGCGAGCACCTCAGTAGAGAAAGCCGAAAACTGACTATCATGATATAGCGAGAGACTGGTCAACCACTCAATCGACTACCGGAATGTCTAGAATTCCTCCGCTTTGACGAGGGACCGTTTCCCGGTTAGGCACATACGCGCCCCGAATTCGGAGAGCGCGGTGCCCCTAGGGGCTATATCGTAGCCCCACCTTCGAACTCCTATGGCTAAGTGAAAGTCATAAAGCATTATAGTCCGGTTGCCTAGTTTGCTACGCTACCACCTCCTTCACAGGACCAAGATGTTGGATTAAGTGTGAAAAGGCGCCCTTTTGCAAACACCCCCGCACTATGTGCGTGGGGGCTGAAGCCGAAGACTGCCATCTTTCAGGTTATATATACATATACATTAACGGCCGCACAGGATATATTTCAATACTTGAACGCACAAGTATAAAAAGCACTTTTATTATAAATATGGTTTTACAAATCATACATGTCATTTGAACATAACATCTTTCGAGCACTGCGACTCTATTAAACAAGCGCCCTACAGGACTTCCCCAAAATAGTGCTCAGCGGGTAACCGGCTCTCGTCCGAACCCCGGGATGCAACATCGGTGGCATCCATCTCCGCCCAGTATGTCTTAACATGGGCAAGAGCCATCCGTGCACCCTCTATGCATGCTGACCGCTTCATCGCCTTGATATGCGGCACCGCCCCAAGGAATTGCTGCAATAAGCCAAAATAACTCTTCGGCTTGGGCCTATTCGGCCACAGATGAGCCACTACATCCGTCATGGCAAATCCGGACAATCTATTCAGCTCAGCCCACTCAGCCAACCGATCGGTCAACGGAAGTGAACGCTCCGAACTGTGGAATTGAGACCAAAAAAGCTCTTCCATCTCGTGATCCTTTTGGCTTCGGAAGTGCACAACCGCATCCGCCGCACTCGCCGCCAAATCCAGATAAGGATCCTCCGCACCCCACAGCTGGCCCAGCTGAGCATACTTCCAATCTGTGAACTTCCTGCGTAGCAGAAAGGGCTTTGCAGCCGCAATGTCTCCGGCCTGACGCAGCTCCTCCTTTATAGCCCTCATTGCAGAACGGGCATCCTTGGCTTCGGCGGTGGCCTTCTTTAGGTCCTCTTGCTCTGCTCGGCGTTCTTTTTCAAGAACCTCATAGCGGTCGGTAACATCCTTCAGCTTCACGGCCATCTCCTCCCTGCTTCGGCAGTGAGCAGCCTTTTCGGCTTTTAGCTCTTCGGCTGCCTTCAAGGCAGCCGCATCACTCCTTCTGGCCTGCTCCTTGGCTCAAGCAAGCTCTGCCCGAAGGTCCTCCACAACAGCGGCACCATCTGCATTAAGCATACATGTTGTAAGGAGTGGGCATCAGCTCCCTTACTAGGTGACCACGGAGATACAACCTACCTTGTGACTCGTCAAGACGTTTATTGACCAGCGCGATGTCCGCATCCGCAACGTCGAGTTGTCGCTTTAGCTCGGCAACTCTATCAGTCTGACTGGCCACCGGACGATCCGCCACCTGCATAAGAAAGGCGAGAATTAATAACTGAGATTATGATCCTCGGCACGCTGTCACTTTCGACAACATACCAAGTCTCAGGGGCTACTATCTATACAGGGTGCACTCTATGTGCAAAACTGTCAAAAGGTATGTCATTTTTACGTACCTCAAAACCCGCCAGTAAACTTCTGACGGCATCATGCAACCCGCCCTCAGCGGATGAAATTCTTTCAATCACCATACTCATCAATGTACGGTGATCTTCTGAGATAGACGCCCTCTCGAGCAGATCCTTCAGCTCCCCAAGCCGTACACCAGTAGGTGCCGAACTCTCCGGCCCCGCCGGACTCGGGGAGACCCTCCACGACGACACTTCAGGGTCGTCCGCCCCGCCTGACGGCGCGGCACATGGAGGCGTCTCGCTCTCCATCATCTCTGGACGAAGATCCCCCGAAGATGAGCTCAGCTGAGAAGGACGGAGATCCGAACTACAAGGTAAAATAAACTCCGGTTATCCTTAGAAATAAAAACAGGGATGTCCCTTATTACAAAACTCCCCTTTTTTTACTCACGGCTCGCTAGAGGGCTGATTCCCTTGGGGAGATGGTGCGGCCGGGGCTTCTCCTGGCGCAGGACTCTCTGGTGAAGATTTCTTCCCCCGCTTCGAGGCCTTGACCTCTGGATCTTCGGAAGCGGTCCTCTTCTCCCCTTGGAAGGAGGGATTCTCGATCCCCCCTTTCCCAAGAGCCTGCTCAGTAGAGGTGGTAATTTTCCTATTTTCCCCTTCGCTCTCTTCTGAAGGCGCAACCTCCAGCATCTTGACCAACACCGGATCCGGCGTGGTCTCCGGGAGGGGGGCCGGACACCATATCAATTTTGCTTGCGCTATCCACTCCTGTCCAAGGGATAGCTGGTTAAAAGGCAAATCCATGATAAAAAAATGGATGGTATGTCCGGACACAGGGTCGCTTACTTGAGTATCCGGGCGATTGCAGCTTAGGCCAGCATCCTCGGTCAATTCTGGACACATCTCTTGTGATCCGAAGAACAGTTTGTACATCTCCACGGGTGTCGTACCCATGAAGTGTTGAAGAGCTCGTGGTCCCTCCGGATTGAATTCCCACAGGCGGAGGGGGCGACGTTTGCAGGGCAGAAGATGCCGAATCAGCATAACCTGCATCACTACGACCAGATTGATCTCCCTCTCTTGGAGGTCTCGAATCCGGCCCTGCAATAGGGGTACGTCCTTTGACGGCCCCCAGTTAAGCCCTTTGTTGACCCATGACATCAGCCGTTGTGGAGGGCCCAAGCGAAAGATGGGCGGTGGCCTCTGCCTACTGCCCCTAGGAGCGGTAATATAGAACCACTCCTGTTGCCACAAACCGAGCTCCTCCTGAAAAGAGCCCTCGGGCCATGGAGCTTCGGCCCTCTTGCTTACAACCGCCCCGCCGCACTCTGCTTGACGCCCCTCGATCATCTTTGGCTCCACGTTGAAGGTTTTGAGCCACAAACTGAAGTGAGGGGTAGTGCGGAGGAAGGCCTCGCAGACGACAATAAATGATGAGATATGGAGGATGGACTCCGGAGCCAAGTCGTGGAATTCCAACCCATAGTAAAACACGAGCCCCCTCATGAAGGGATCCATCGGGAAGCCTAAACCCCGACGGAGGTGAGACACGAACACGACGCTCTCGCCTGGCTCAGGAGTAGGAATGACTTGTCCTTGGGCAGGCAACCTATGCGAAATCTCATAGGTTAAGTACCTGGCTTCTCTCAGCTTTAGCACATCCTCTTCCGTGACGAAGGAGGGCATCCACCGGCCATGTAGGTCGGAGCCGGACATTGTCGAAGGTCCTAAGCGCTCGAATCTGGAGCCCTGACTGCTGGAACTTGGGGCGAGGGGTAGATTCGATTGAGGATTGAAGAAAAGAAACGAGCCTTGGTCTCATTATAAAGAGGGAGAATACCAAGAGCCGTCCCCGTGACTGTTTGGAACTCGCCTTCGATGGAGGGGGTGTGGCAACGGGCGCGGTTGGGTTACCCACGTCCGTATTGATGAACACGATCTCTGCTTCGACAAGACGTGCGAAGGAAACCGCTTCGCTAGACGCGCTGAGATGGTATAATAAAAACGATTCAAGCAAAAGGCTTGGTAGTGGTGTGAAGTCACGCCACAAAATACGTCAGCAGATTGAACTTGTGTAAATATTATTCTCTCTACGGTGGTATGTGGAATTTATTTTACAGAGCCGGACACTATCCAGGTGTTTACTATCTTCTATGAATTATTCAGAGGAGGAACCCGCCTTGCAATGCCGAAGACAATATGCGTGCCAGACTTGTCGTCATTGAAGCCTGGTTCAGGGGCTACTGAGGGAGTCCTGGACTAGGGGGTGTCCGGATAGCCGGACTATCATCGTCGGCCGGACTCCAAAACTATGAAGATACAAGATTGAAGACTTCGTCCCGTGTCCGGATGAGACTTTCCTTGGCATGGAAGGCAAGCTTGGCAATACGGATATGTAGATCTCCTACCATTGTAACCGACTCTGTGTAACCCTAGCCTTCTCCGGTGCCTATATAAACTGGAGGGTTTTAGTCCATAGGACGAACAACAATCATACCATAGGCTAGCTTCTAGGGTTAAGCCTCCTTGATCTCGTGGTAGATCAACTCTTGTACTATCCATATCATCAATATCAATCAAGCAGGAGTAGGGTTTTACCTCCATCGAGAGGGCCCGAACCTGGGTAAAAACATCGTGTCCCTTGTCTCCTGTTACCATCCGCCTAGACGCACAGTTCGGGACCCCCTACCCGAGATCCGCTGGTTTTGACACCGACAGAGAGGATGGTTCCAAACAAACCAAGCTCTCTACAAAGTTTCATGTTGGCACAAAGTACCAAAAGAAACGACTTGCCATCCACCAACACACACTTAATATGGATCACAATATGAGTGTTTTTATAAAAAATAGGATAGCTCCCCCAAGACTAGTGCATTATAGAGAATTTGCATTTGAATACAGAATGCACAAGGTAGGATCACCACTTTCACTATATCTAGAAAACACTAAACAAGATCAAGAAAATAACAAGATCCACAAGTGGTATGGAAAACAATGGGAGTTGACACAATCCTAGGCACGAGATAAGGCCAATAAAAGCAAATGCCAATGTAAAGATGATCAATAATTTCTACCACACATAAGTGAGTACCAATTGTCATAAGACAAGAAGTATTTGGAAATAATTCCCGTTGGTAGATAGCAAGGATATCCAACATCATCTTCACACCAAACACAAGCAAATTGCAACTTGTAGAGCTAACATGCCACCTAGAAACAAGATAATCTACAATATCAACACTAGGTGACAATATCTCAAATGTACACATTTTCTAGGCTAGTAATATACATAGCATATTACTCCCCCATAATGTGATACCAATGAAGAAAACTTAACAAGAGGCAATAAGAGGAACCAACAAGAGATAATTAATGGACAATTTAGAATTTGAATTTCTCATGAGAATACATACCACATAGTGACTAGATAATCTTGTAATATCAATACTAGATGGTATTCCTCATGTACACACACTTATAGGAGTGTGAGGTGCACAAAGAACATCACTTCCCCATAATGGGATATTCCGTTAATCTCTCACAAGAGCCAACTAAGATACAAACAAGATGCACAAAGGCTCAACACACAACTCACACGTACATGAAGTGCACACCAACATACATAAGCAAGTTGGAAGCGCAACATATACAAACACTTGCAAGGAACAAAACCAAAACATGCAAGGGGGCAAGTAACTTTCAAAGTAAACAGTTTAAGTACAAGTTACCGCAAGGAGGCACATTGGATATAAGATAGAAACTTGATAATCCAATTGACTTGGCTTGTGACAAATAGAATGATGAAGTCGCCTTAATTCTTCATAATGTAGCCAAGTCTCCAATGCCCTCCAACAACACCTATTGATCAAGTTTGAGCTTGTTGGTCCCCAACCAAGTTGGGTCCTAAGAGGTTAGTCACAATAGGCTTGGCAACCCAAATGGTTCTTTTCTTGACACCACTTTGAGTACCAACAAACTTGGCAAACACATTGCCAACCTTATCCTTCCCAAGAGAATAGATATCATCAATAGTAATTGGGTTGGATAAGTTACCACTAGTGCATGAAGAAGCGACGTGGCCTTTCTCACGACATAAGTAGCAACGTCTACTCTTCACTTTCTTCTCACTTGATTTCTCAACTTGAGAAGCATTAGCTTGAGTTTTCTTGGGAAGAGGCCTTTCTTCAACTTGAGGTTGAGCATGAAAGTGAACTTGTGGCTGCTTCCCTTGTTGCTTGTCACTAATGGGCTTCTTCTTCAATGGGCAAGATCTAACATGATGCCCTTCTACTTTGCACTTGAAGCAAACAATCTTGGCCGAATTCTTGACTTGTTCTTGGCCCTTCTTTTTGTTCATCTTAGACTTCTTCTTCTTATTGGAGTTGAATCCAAGTCCACCTTTGTCATTGGGGAATTTTTGCACACTCAATATATTGTTGAGTGTGGATTTCCCTTCATGACTCTTTTCCAAGTCTTTCTTCAAATAAGTGACTTGGGCCTTGAGCTCTTTGATTTCCTCTACATGGTTAGTCTCAACACAAGTACTAGAGGAAGTATAAGCTTCATCGTTCGAGCAACAAGGCAAGGAAAGCAATTCATCACAAGATGTACCAACATTGTGAGTAAATGAATTACAAGGACTATCATATGGCAATATAGCACTTTGACTAGATGTAGTGCTAGTATCCACATGAGGCTCACTAGATGTTACCTTAGCAAGCATGGCCTCATGAGCTATCTTTAGCACATTATGGGATACTAGAAGATCATCATGAGAGTTTGAGAGCTTTTCATGGCTTTCTTCCAATTTCCCATATTTGCTAGATAGCAACTCAAGTTGATCCCGTAGCTCAACATTCTCCTTCAATATGGATGCTTCACAAGAGATAGAGTTAGTAGCACAAGCATCATCATTAGCAACAAGAGGAGAAGACAACTTGGCAAGCTCTTTTGAATATGAAGTTTTAAGTTGAGCATGAGACTCGGTGAGTTTGATGAGCTCACTCTTAATGACCCTTGAGCCATTTTTGAGGTGCTCAAAGTCCTCAAGGAGTTTAGCATGCGCAACTTCAAGCTCCTCATTTTTAGTTACAAAATCATTGGCCGCCTCAAGAGCTCTATCATGAGATTCCCTCACTCTAGATAGTTCTAGAGAAAAAGTCACCTCAAGAGATTCGGATGTGGTTTGTTCATGTTCAAGAGCTAGAGATAGCTCCGCGATCTCATTTGCGTAATCGCCCATGAGCTTCCATTTTCTCAATGGTGACCTCATGCTCCTCTAGATGAGATTCCAACTCCTCAATATATTTCTTGCCCTCAATGGCAATGGACATAATTTCCATGAAGTTGGAACAAGCAATTTTATTTTTATGAAGAGCTTTAAAAACCATTTCCCCCTTAATTTTTAAGGAGGCAACATTATCATTCTCTTCATCATTATCCTCATCATCATTAGCATCAACATCATCATCAAGAGACATATTGGGGTACAAAGTAGGGGATACCTTTGACGCCTTAGCCATAAGGCAAAAAGCAATAGATGATGATGTACGATCCCTTTTGGCACCATTAAACATCACATCTTGTTCCATGGAGTGTCCTATTTCCTCTACATTGTTAGCACAACAATTCGAGGAAATAGATGCATTTTTATCATGGCAACAAGACATAGCAAGCATATCATCCTGAGATCTAGTCACGCAATTTCTACATGATATGCAAGGACTATCAACACAATCATGTGAAACATTTGGAGTGTTCGAAGTGTTAAAGCCCAAAGAGGGAGCATTGCAATAAGATAGTGATGAGGGATCATCCACAATAAGCATACTATCATCATTGCAATGACCAACACTACTCACCATATCATTACCTTGTGGCAAACCACATGTAGGTGAAGTAGAAGAAGTTGAGAAGACTATACGACTGGAGGTGGAGGGAGAACAATCATCCCCACACTTGGACACACCATATTTATCTTGAAGCTTTGTCCACAACTCATGAGCATCCTGGAACGGCATGAGTTGAAATATAACTACATTGCTCAAAGCATCAAAAAGCACATTAGAAGCTTGAGCATTGAGATAAGAGTTTTTCTCATCCTCTAAAGATAATCTTTGGAGACCTTTTGGAGGAGAAAAACCCATATCTACAATTCGCTCTAAATTTGGGTCCATGACCCTAAAGAGCTTAAGCATGCGAATTACCCAAACATCAAAATTTCTGCCATCGAAACTCAAAGTGCCAGATAATCCTAAGCCCCTAGTCGACATCCTTACTCTCTAGGCGGTTAAGCCCTATAAAGAGAGACGAGGCTCTGATACCAATTGAAAGATCGAGGATGTCGCCTAGAGGGGGGGGGGTGAATAGGCGCTTTAAAATAATTACGGTTTAGGTTTGAACAAATGCGGAATAAACCTAACGGTTAATTTGTCAAGCACAAAACCTAAAACAACTAGGCTCACCTATGTGCACCAACAACTTATGCTAAGCAAGATAAGCAACTATGTGATAGCAAGATATATGACAAAGAACAATATGGCTATCACAAAGTAAAGTGCATAAGTAAAGGGCTCGGGTAAGAGATAACCGAGGCACGCGGAGACGACGATGTATCCCGAACTTCACACCCTTGCGGATGCTAATCTCCGTTTGGAGCGGTGTGGAGGCACAATGCACCCCAAGAAGCAACTAGGGCCACCGTAATCTCCTCACGCCCTCGCACAATGCAAGATGCCGTGATTCCACTAAGGGACCCTTTAGGGCGGTCACCGAACCCGTACAAATGGCGACCCTTGGGGGCGGTCACCGAACCCATACACTTTGGCAACCCTTGGGGGCGGTCACCGGAACCCGTCAAATTGCTCGGGGCGATCTCCACAACCTAATTGGAGACCCCCATGCTTTCCCGGAGCTTTACACCACAATGATTGAGCTCCGAACACCACCAACCGTCTAGGGCGCCAAGGCACCCAAGAGGAACAAGCCCTAGGGTGCCCAAACACCCAAGAGTAATAAGCTTCTCAAACTTCACTTCCACGTATCACCGTGGAGAACTCAAACCGATGCACCAAATGCAATGGCAAGGGCACAAGGAGTGCCCAAGTCCTTCTCTCCCAAATCTCACCAAAGCAACTAATGCTAGGGAGGAAAATGAGAGGAAGAACGAAAGAAGAACACAAAGAACTCCAAGATCTAGATCCAAGGGGTTCCCCTCACTTAGAGGAGAAAGTGATTGGTGGAAACGTGGATCTAGATCTCCTCTCTCTTTTCCCTCAAGAACTAGCAAGAATCATAGGAGGGATTGACAGTTAGCAATCTCAAAGAAGATCAACAATGGAGGAAGAACACGAGCTCAAAGGATAAGGTTCAATGGGGAAGAAGACCCCCATTTATAGGTGGGGGAAAATCCAACCGTTATGCTCACAGCCCGCACAGAGCGGTACTACCGCTCGTCCTCACGGTACTACCGCTAGGGATCGCGGTACTACTGCTTGCGGTACAAAAAAAATACTTCCATACCTACCTCTGCAGGACTTGGGACGAGTTTTTTGGTCCGGAGCGGTACTACCGCTGTAGGAGCCGCGGTAGTACCGCTCTGGAGCGGTAGTAAAAAGTTACATCCGCTCCAAGTCGCGGTAGTACCGCTGCAGCCTTTTCAGAACACCAAAACTGCCACAACTTTTGCAAACGGACTCCGAATTCGATGAAACCAAGTTTGTTGGAAAGCTAGCGACAAGGGCTAACACAATCTTGAAATAAATATCAATAAGAAGAAAAATATAAAAGGCCCATAAGAAAAAGGTGAGAACCCTTCCTCAGATAAGACCGGTAAAACCTCCAACACCGAAGACATCATAGAAGACGCATGCGAACTCTGTTTTCGATGAAGCCAAGCTTGTCATCAAGATGACCATAAGCTCTAAGACTCACAAAGAGAACCAAACAAGAACCAAGAAACATGATGCAAGGATGCAATGGTTTGAGCTCTCTACTAACGATACGATCAAGCCACCAACTTGAGAGCCCCCCTTGATAGTACGGCAAATGATCCTATAGCCCGGTCTCCCAACTAACACCACGAGACCGGTAAAATAGAAAACCTATCAAGGGAAAAACCTTTGCCTTGCACATGGTCCACTTGAGCTAGATGATGACGATCTTGACTCCCTCAAGTTGGACGACCTTTCTTGATTGCGTTGGCTCGATGAAGACTAGATGGTTGCTCCCCCATAGTCCACTATGGGTGAGCCACTCTTCGGCACATCTTCAAAAGTCCATTGACACCAGAATGGATGGCAAGATTCAAGCACTTGATCTCTTCGTGATGCTCCACTTGAACTTGCACATGGCAATCTTGATGACGATCACCACTTGATGCCATCCTTTCCATGGGTTGTATGATATCTTCCTCTTGACGCAAGCCCATGGACACGTACCTAACCCCACATAGAACTCTCACATAGACCATGGGTTAGTACACAAAGTGCAATGGAAAATGCTTACCATACCATGGGATCACTTGATCCCTCTCGGTACATCTTCTACGCTTTGTGAGTTGATCAACTTGATTCACTCTTGACTTAGTCTTGATCAACCTTGAATCTTTCCAACTCTCTTCATTTGGATGATGTCTTGAAGGTAAACATGAATGATCACACAATCTTCTTCTTCAAGACATGCTTGCAGTAAGCTCAACACTCACATGACCAATCTTGGGATAATTCCTTAATAGCACATTGGTCAACTCATAAACTCCTTGAAACCAACACTTGGACTTCAAGAAAAACCTATGGACAGATCCTTAAAATATAACTCAAGACAACCATTAGTCCATAGAGATTGTCATCAATTACCAAAACCAAACATGGGGGCACTGCATGTTCTTTCAGTATTTTTTTTCTTTTTTCTGTTTTTGCAACATAAAATTTGTTTGTGGTGGAAGATGTTGTAGATGAGTAAGTGAGAATCTTCTTCGTGGGATGATTCCTCCTAGGAAGAGGAATATGAGAGGGATGGCTATGTGGACATTACCATGATCATGATAGTCAACATGGAGGAGGATAAGAGATCAAAACATGGTGGTTTTGTTGTTGGTCGTATAGGTGATTCCTAGGAGGGTAGATGGGCACAACAAGCTCATGCTTGATTTTTGTGTGCGCAAATCCTATGTATCTAGAGCGATACTTTAGACACCAATTTAGAATGGCTCTAGATTTGTTTCTCCAAATTGCCAACTCAGTCAAATAGCATGACTGCTTCTTTGTGTAGAGGAAGCATTATAACAGAGTACACAACACTATCCAGATGGTGACTTCAACATTAGGCATGATGGATATGGTATTCCTGCAATTTTGATTGATGATGACTTGGTAATAGGAGAGATCACTTCCACAAAGTGTGTGAAGCGATTTACTAAGGTATGGTTGTAATTTTTAAGACAGAGTACTTGAGAGCACCTAATTCTCAAGAGACCCATAGTCTTTTGGAGATGAAAAATGCAAGAGGGTTTTCAGGGATGCCCGACTCAATTGACTGCATGCACTGGAAGTGGAAGAATTGCACTATTGGGACCTGGCATGGACAATTCAAAGGCCATATTATGATGGTGCAATCATTCCTAAAGCCATGCCAAATCAGGAGACGTGATTTTGCCATGAATATTTTGGAGTTCTTGGATTTTGCAATGACATCAATGTTCTCCACCTGTCACCACTTTTTTGCAAGTTTAGCCAATGGGGAATCACCATCTGTGGAGTTTAGGTAAATGGCCGCACATACAACATGGGCTATTACACACCAAATGAGAAATGTCCAAAGCGGGAAACATTTGTGAAGACAATTCCGAGCCCCAAAGATTAGAAATATTTTCAATTTCATAATGCTCAAGCAACTGCTAGTAAGGATGTGGAGAGCACATCTGCAATTTCACAAGCCTAGTTTTCTCTCTTTTTTCTGAGCACCAACTTGGTTTTGGGATCAAGAAATCTTTGGGTATATCATTACTGTCATCATGATCTACCGCAACATGATCATTGAGCATGAGTGTAGTCAAATTTGGATTAATTCTACTATGACTTCATGGGAAGGTGGTGCATCTCATTAGAAGGGAAGATCACATCTAATGCGTTTTTCAAGTTTATGATGAAATTCAACATGTGGGTACTCATGAAAATAAGATCTCATCGAGGAGTGTTGGACATGGAATGGGAAACAAGATCGCTAGTTATATTCTATATTTCATGTTCTGTGTGATGCACTTTGTATTATGCTTGATGAACAATTGTGTTGAATTTGAGGTTGTGGATTGATGAACTATGTAATAATTCAATATTATTTGTGTTTTCGTACTAATTTTAAATGAGTTTTATATTATTTTAGAACAACCCCTATGCACAAATATGGGTGCTATATGAGGAAGGCAAAATTTTAGGGCACCTATTTTAAAGCAGAATGTTTTCTGTCCCCAAAAACCTTATCTCTCTCCCCCTCATCTAACACCAGTTTTAGGGCACCGAATTATTGGGTTCCTGTTAGAGATGCTATAACAGACATGGTGACGATGAGGTTTTAGTTCCTTTCTTCTCCCTAATTAATGTTGTTACCGCTCGCACCACTCCTCCAAGCGTGATTACCACTAGAAACCTACACATCAATGCCGATCACTGTGTACCTTACCCGCTTGACACAATTTTCTATTACGCCCGTTCTTTTCCTACCACACACTATAATTTCTCGGCTCCCACCTGAAAGAACATGCGGTGCCCCCATGTTTGGTTTTGGTAATTGATGACAATCTCTATGGACTAATGGTTGTCTCGAGTTATATTCAAAGGATTTGTGAGGGAGTCCCGGGCTAGGGGGTGTCCGGATAGCCGAACTATCACCTTTGGCCGGACTCCTGGACTATGAAGATACAAGATTGAAGACTTCGTCCCGTGTCCGGATGGGACTTTCCTTGGCGTGGGAAGGCAAGCTTGGTGATACGGATATGTAGATCTCCTACCATAGTAACCGACTCTGTGTAACCCTAACCCTCTTCGGTGCCTATATAAACCGGAGGGTTTTAGTCCGTAGGACAGAACAACAATCATACCATAGGCTAGCTTCTAGGGTTTAGCCTCTCTGATCTCGTGGTAGATCTACTCTTGTACTACCCATATCATCAATATTAATCACACAGGAGTAGGGTTTTACCTCCATCGAGAGGGCCCGAACCTGGGTAAAAACATCGTGTCCCTTGTCTCCTGTTACCATCCGCCTAGACGCACAGTTCGGGACCCCCTACCCGAGATTCGCTGATTTTGACACCGACATTGGTGCTTTCATTGAGAGTTCCTCTGTGTCATCGCCATCAGGAAGGATGCCTCATCCCGTCTTTAAAGACGGCACTGTTGCTAAAGGAGCTTTGGCTATCGGCCAAACTCTCCGGCTAGGTGGTTTCCTTATGACCGCCTGTCCAGCCGCCGCGCCGACGATGACTTCTCGGGTCATCGAAGGCAATCTTCATGCTAGCTCGGAACTCGCCGAGCAGTTAGATCCGATGGAGCTCTCTTCCTTAAATGAGCTCTTGGATCGCATCGCCGCCCTGGGAGTCGCTACAGACTATGATCAGATTGGGCCTAAACCCGATCTGAAAGAGATTAACTCTCCCTAGGTTACCCACCATGTCGCTGTGGTAGAGGAACAATATGGCGACCCTTCTTCTATCTTAAGGACTAGCTATGTCCGGATTCCCGATCCCTCCATGCCGGATTCCCGCGGAGGGGAGGATGCTACTCAAGCCCTGAACCTAAAGTCAGGCAGCGGGCTAGATTCATTGGACAACATCCAAGAATCCAAGCTTCCAAGTTCGGAAACTACTTGGCCCCTGAGTCTTAAAGTGGACGGGGTTCCGAATTTAATTCCACCCACCCACCCAAACATAAGCGATCTATCCCAAATCCGGCAAGAGCCTGCAGAAACAGTACACCATTACTGGGCCAGATTCCTCCTGGTTATGAACAGGATAAAGGACTGCCGCGAGGAGGATGCAATTTCATTCTTCTGCAATAATTGCACGGACAAGGGAATCCTTAACGCCGTAAGTCGTCGTGAAATTACACGCTTCGCTGACTTGGCGTCCAATAGTATGAAAGTACTGTGCGATGGAAAGCGCCTGGAAAACCGAAATTAAATTTTGGGACAATCCGGCCCTGAATACAACCCCAGTCCAAAATAAAAGGGTGCATTATCGCCAGGCACCTGGGTTAAACACCAAAAAGCAAAAACCCTCTATAGGGCATGGAACCGTACTGGAAGGATGGCTCAATGGACCCTGCAAAATTCATAGTACAGAGGGCGCCACTCCAACTCATAGCCTTAGAGCATGTTGGATACTACGGCAGGTGGCCAAAAGTGGCGAAGAGCTTCTAACTCCAGAGCACCAGCCCAAGGATACCAGTACGGTATTAACAGTCTTCGAGACTTTCGCATCAAATAATATGCGGAAACGAACACTCCACAGCCTTGCCGAAGTCTACCAAGTAGCAACAATAAACCCATGGAGTGACATGGCTATTACCTTTAATGCCAGTGACGAACCTAAATTCTGAACAGCCCGAGCACCAGCCGCATTAGTCCTCAGTCCAATAGTGGACGACTTTTGCCTTACCAAGGTACTCATGGATGGTGGCAGCGGATTGAACCTCATTTACGAGGAAACCCTCAGAAAAATGGAAATAGACTGGAGTCGCATTGAGCGAAGCAGCACAACCTTTAGAGGAATAATCCCTAGTCGGGAAGCATGCTGTACTGGAAAAATCACACTAGATGTGGTGTTCGGCACGCCGGATAATTACAGGTCCGAGGAGGTTACGTTCCAAGTGGCCCCGTTCAGCAGCAGATATCACGCCCTATTAGGGCGAGAGGCATTCACAATTTTTCAAGCTATACCCCATTACGGGTACATGAAGCTCAAAATGCCCGGGCCCAATGGAATCATCACTCTTGCTAGTGACATGGACATAGCACTCCGCGCCGAAAACAAGACAGCCGCACTAGCCCTTGAGGCACTATCTGAAGCCCTAGCGGCCGAGTAACTCACTGCGCTGCACTCCACGGTAAACAGGGACGATGTGATACTCAATAAGAGATCCAAGTCCACCTCCTTTAAACCGGCGGACGAAATAGTCAAATTCCAAGTCCATCCAATGGACCCTACAAAAACGGCCTCCATCAGGGCACAATTAAACCCTGATGTAGACGCCGCACTACGAGAATTCCTACGTGAAAATTGGGACATTTTTGCCTAGCACCCTTCAGACATGCCAGGAATCCCACGCCAGCTGGCCGAGCACAGCCTAAACATCCTAAAAGGATTCAAGCCAGTCAAACAAGCTCTTCGGCGTTTCTCCGAACCCAAAAGACAGGCCATGGGAGAGGAGCTAGCCAAACTATTGGAGGCTGAATTCATCAGAGATATAAAACATCCGGACTGGCTAGCAAACCTGGTGATGGTACCAAAGAAGGACAAATCCTGGCGCCTATGTGTCGATTTCAAGGACCTTAACAAGGCTTGCCCAAAGGATCCCTTCCCCCTCCCCCGCATCGATCAAATTATCGATGCTACCGCAAGACACGATTCATTGTGTTTCCTCGACGCATACTCCGGCTACCACCAAATTAAGATGGCAGAGCCCGACCAGGCCGCAATGACATTCATCACCCCATACGGCTCATTCTTCTTCAACACAATTCCCTTTGGGCTCAAAAACACCGGCGCAACATATCAGCGCATGATTCAAACATGTCTGGCAAACCAGATCGGCACAATAGTGGAGGCATACATAGACGATGTGGTCGTCAAAACCAAGCACGTCGAAACTCTAGTAGATGATTTGAGGCTCACGTTCGATAATCTCCGAACATATGACATTAAGCTTAACCGGAAAAATGTGTTTTCGGCGTACCAGCAGGAAAGCTCTTGGGCTTCATTGTATCCGGTAGAGGAATTGAAGCAAACCCAGCCAAGATCCGAGCTCTATCACAATTGGATATCCCAAAAGACCTCAAACAAATACAAAAATTGACGGGATGCGTGGCGGCTTTAAGCCACTTTATCTCCCGTTTAGGAGAAAAGGCATTACCCCTGTATCGCCTCCTCCGACACACCGAACACTTCGAGTGGACGGATGCCGCCACGGCCGGACTCGAAGAAATAAAAGCCATATTGGCAACAAACCCGGTCCTGGCCGCGCCCAACATAGGCGAACCAATGCTATTATATATCGCGGCAACTCATCAAGTTGTGAGCGCGGTGCTCGTTGTCGAACGAAAAACGGACGGACACAAGTTCCCCCTTCAAAAACCACTTTATTACGTGTCCACTGTCCTAACTCCATGCAAGTCACGTTACCCGCATTATCAAAAGATAGCGTACGCGGTGTTCATGGCATCCCGGAAGCTGCGACACTACTTTCAAGAGTGTTCGATAACAGTAGCCTCCGAAGTACCTCTTAATGACACTATAAACAACCGCGACGCAACGGGCTGGATTGCCAAATGGGCCATTGAGCTCCTCCCGTTCGACATAACCTTTAAGCCACGGCGAGCTATTAAGTCGCAAGTTTTGGCCGACTTCGTCGCCGAATGGACTGAACCCGAACTCCCTAAAGAGTACGGCGCATATTCCAACTGGATCATGCACTTCGACGGCTCCAAAATGTTGGCTGGTCTGGGGGCTGGCGTTGTTCTGACGTCCCCAATCGGAGATACGGTTCAATATGTGCTCCAGATAATGTATACGGACTCCAACAACGCAGCCAAATACGAGGCCCTTCTACATGGCCTCCGGATGGCAGTCTCCATGGGCATTCAACGCCTAGAGGTGCGCGGGGATTCGAACCTCGCGATATCCCAAATAAATGGAGACTTCGATGCCAAGGATCTAAAAATGGCAACTTATCGCAACGCCGTCCTAAAAATGTCAGCTCGGTTTGAGGGGCTCGAATTTCACCATATAGCCCGGGATAACAACCAGGCAGCAGACGTATTGGCACGCATTGGCGCAAAGCGCGATGCCGTCCCTCCCAACATCTTCCTAGAGAGGCTGTTCAAGCCATCTGTACTATGGGAGGGGGAATCCAGAAATACAAACCCGGATCCAACCGCACAGCCCGACACCGAACATTCTGACACAATGGGTGGTTCTGCCAACGAAGTAACATCCTCGGCCCACGTAGTAATGGCAGTAATTGCCTCGTGGACGGAACCATTTCTAGCCTACCTAACCAAGCAGGAACTTCCCGAGGACCAAAACAACGCCCGCTGCATAGTGCGGCGATCTAAAGCCTATAAGGTCCATGAGGGAGAGCTTTACAAGAAAAGCACAACCGGAGTCCTTCAAAGGTGTATCTCCGAAGAGGAAGGGCGGAACCTTCTGGCTGATATTCATGCCGGACTCGGTGGGCACCACGCCGCAGCCCGGGCCCTTGTAGGTATAGGATTTTATTGGCCGACGGCCCGGGCAGATGCTCAGGACTTAGTCCAACGATGCGTCGGTGGCCAGCTCTTTGCTAATCAAAGCCACATGCCACCCACCACCCTCAAAACTATACCCATAACCTGGCCCTTCGCGGTCTGGGGGCTTGACATGGTTGGACCCCTTAAAGGAGGAACCCACAAGCGAAAATACCTACTAGTCATGGTGGATAAATTCACCAAATGGATAGAGGCCAAACCTGTTAAGACGGCCGAATTCGGACCGGTGATAGACTTCATATCAGGGGCCGTACACCATTACGGCGTCCCCCATAGCATCATCACTGACAATGGCACGAACTTTACGGCCGATGAGGTTAAACTCTGGTGCAAAAACATGGGCATCAAGCTCGACTATGCTTCAGTCTATCACCCTCAAACTAACGGTCAAGTCGAGCAAGCAAATGGTCTAATCATGAGCGGCATCAAACCCAGATTAGTGCGGTCCCTCAAGGAATCTAACATGCACTGGGTAGAGGAGCTCAACTCCGTACTCTGGGGGCTACGGACCACTCCGAATCGCACCACCAGATTTACACCATTCTTTATGGTATACGGAGCACAGGCAGTTCTGCCCTGTGACATAATTCATGACTCACCTCGCGTGGGCATGTACGAAGAAAGAGAAGCCGAGCTCGATCGGCAGGACAGTTTGGACGCATTGGAGGAGGAGTGTGACGTGGCAAAAGCCCGTTCCGCATTCTATCAACAGCAAGCTCGAAGATATCAAAGCAGAGAAGCACGGGCCAAAACTTACAACATTGGCGAGTTAGTTCTACGCCTGCCGGACAAGAAAAAGGACAAACTCAAGCCCAAATGGGAAGGTCCCTTTATCATCGACCAAGTCCTGACTGGTGGAGCGTACCGTCTGCGAGATGCATCGGATAACCGACTCGAGCCGAACCCATGGAACGCAGCCTGTCTCCGAAGATTCTACGCTTAGCGCCGGATTCTGAGTTCGTCTCCTTCCTCCGTCTATATTTTACATATTAGCTGTCTTCTGTTTCTCTCCTTCTCCCTCCTTTCCTATTACGGCCTTTGAAAGCTTGTTCGCGCATTGTTCGCACACACTTGACGCACTATCCGCATTCATTATACCTGGGGGCTTCTTTAACAGAAGCTTATTTATACGGGCTTCATGCCCAACACATGTGTCACACTTCCGTATGTACCTTTTATTCACCATTATATGGATCGATATGACTTAAGTTTTGGCCAATCTTGGTTGCCTGGCTCCTGTGCTTACCCCTACGTTCCCAATTGTTCGGCTAGGCGGTAAAGGGAGCACCTCTGTGATTGTTACTGCCGGGTCAGCCGGATGTGTACCTCAGACTGGGTGAAGCCGAAAGCTAGCATTCTTAAGGGAATATTCGGTCGGTGAACTAAAAGACAAATTCTTATCTATTTATTTATCTGCCCCCAGATGTTTTTCTGCTTTTTTCGCAGTCCGGACATGCACTTTAGGGCATGCCTCCCAGGGAAAGGAACCCCTAACGGAACTATTCTCCCTGGAAGATGTTTCTTACTAACCATGTAATATAACATAACTAGTTGGGCACTTGTCTGATAAAGCACTAATGACCCATACGCCTGGTCTCCACGCATGCCCGGTTCTTATATAACCGTGAGGGTATTCGGACACACTCCGGACTATTGGGTCCCGAGGTTGAAGCGAAAAGGTCCGCTATGACGAACGATCTACAATCCGGCTAGAAGGCATTTTACATGTCATCTTAAATTACATAGTCAACTTGACTGGGCATATTCCTCTTCAATGCCATCCAGCAGGCTGTCTAGTTTACAGTCCTGTTGGGAATACTTTGCGGCCAATTCTACTTGGACGTACACTAAGCTCACAGGGATCTCCTTCCCATCAGGCCCCGCGGGTCCGACCTCGGCCATGTGGTTTGGGTCAGCCTTCGTGTACCGCATCTTCACCATGGCCCAGGCCTCCCTGGCGCCTTGACGGCACGCTGATATCTTCCATAAGCGGAAGCGCTGCCGCGCTCCCTGAAGCCTCTCTGCAAGCTCTCCAAGGCCTTCGGGAAGGGAGACAGATGGCCACAAGGCTTGGGCGACGCCCTTCATCACCTGCCGAACTCGTTCGTGCAGTTGCAAGAGCTCGGGAAGAAAGTCACCCGTAGAACCGGGCATTTCCTCTGCAGGACGGCCTGTGAGCATACCTACAGACATAACTCTGTTAGTCAACTTCCTCGCCGAACTCTTTTTTCAAAGTTCGTTCAAGCACTTACTAAAAATGCCGCGTCGAAGCCGCCGATTCTCCTTAACGGAGTCAGACAGCTGGGCACGAACATCATTTAGTTCCTCACCCAGCTGGGTGTTGGCATCTTGGAGGTTATATTTCTCTTGCCTCACCCTTGTAAGCACATTCTCGCTGGCCTTTAACCAGCGCATGAGTTGTTGCTTGTCCGGATCTATCCCGGCGCCATCTACAATATTATTGTCAAACTTATACACACGCCGCACTTCACAAATTACTCATCTTTTGAAGCATATATTACCGGAGGGGGTCTCTTTGGCTTCCCCCGCTGCGGCTAGTGCGACCTCAAGTTGGGCTTTGCACTCCTCCAGCTCCTGGGACAGTTTTGTATTCTTTTCCGTAAGATCCTGCACAATAAATGATCCTTAAATCAGTTATTCTAACTATTTCAACTCTCGGGGGCTACTGGCATATATAACTGTCAAATTTTCTCACCCGTATGTCTTTTACATACTGCTCCGTGGCTCTGGCTAGACCATTTTGAGCGGCACGGAGGTGCGCATCTCCCGAATTGAAGACATCCAATGCCTCTGGGGAGAAACATGCGTCACGAAGAACTGTCCGGCGACGCCTGTGATTCATGGCACTCTCCACCTCTGAATTGGTGGCAGATAACCTGTCGGCATCCTCTGTCGGAGGAGCTTCCGATGCATGCCTCGTGTTCGCCTCCGCTTCTGGACCTGGCTTTGGAGCCTGGCGAGCGGAGGATTGATTGGCAAACTCTCTGGATATAGTCCAGCGAGCGCTCTTCTTCCTGAAAAAGCACAAGCGTTAGTATGCCTCCCGGGAATAATACCTGGGAGCAAGATGACACGCCATACCGTTGCATTGGCGTTCCAATCTGGACTGCACTTCTTTTCGGCCTATTGGGCCTTGCTGTCCCTTGTTGACTGGCCGTCGCAGGCTCGGCCTTCCGCCTCAAGGACTTCCCCTGCGAAACACCATTGGTATACGGTGATCAAAAACATGCACGGATGAGTCATTTTCAAAGTAATGGGACTTCGGTCTCAGTTACCTGCGAGGCGGGGAATATTCCGGGGTAATCGGCCATAATGATGACCAAGGCATTATCGATGCTCAGTTGGTGGAATACCCCGTCGATCAGCTCCACCGATATGTCCGGATCCTCTTGTGAGGTCGGATCGAGGAACCTTCCGGATCCTTGGGTTGTGGAGGCGGGCTGTTTATATCCTTTACGGCCCGGCGCAGTTCCTGCGCCGAAATCACAAAATGAGATACTTGATTATGGGAGTATGGATCGGATAGGCAAAAATAAATGTCTGCTTACCCAGCTTGGAGGATTGTTCATAGAAAATCCGCCCTGCGAATTGACACAGAGAAATTCCTCCTCTTCTCCCTTGTACAATGCGGACAAGATCTTCATCAGATCGGCGACCGATCCTGGCCCCTTACGGCCGCAGCGGGTGGCACCATCCTCCCCGTTGAAATCCCACATGGGGTGGCCTCTATACTGGAGCGGCTGCACCCCCCGCATAATGCATGTGGCCATGACCCCGATCATGGTCAATCCAGAATGAGCTAACAGCCTAATTCGGCTCATCAGGTAAAGGACGTCCCTGTCATTTTCCTTCTGAGGGCTCCGTGGACGCCAGCTTAGGCGTTTCTTCAAAGGAGCGTTATTGAACTCAGGGAGGCCGATCTGAATAGGGTCCGGCAGGGGGACATCTTCTATATAAAACCATTCCGAAGGCCAGTCTTCGGACGCCTTCTTCGGGGTTCCGGATAGATATCTTGTCCCGACGATGCGCCATAGTTCGGCTCCGCCCACTTGATATATTGACCCCTCTTGAGAACGGGGCACAAGGCAAAACAGCTTCTTCCATAGCGCAAAATGGGCCTCGATGCCCAAAAACAGCTCGAAAAGGGCCACGAAGCCCGCAATATGCAAAATGGAGGCAGGCGTAAGGTTGTGCAACTGGAGGCCGTAGAACTCCAGGAGCCCCCGGAGAAACGGATGAATTGGAAATCCGAGCCCTCTTATCAAATAAGAGACAAAGCATACCCGCTCTCCTTTGGAGGGGCTGGGGACGCTCTCCGCTTGTTTTCCGCCCTTATAGGTGGCGAGTCCGGCTCGAACCGGAACCATGAAGGCTGAGGGAAGAAATCCCTTGGTTTGGAGCATCACTAACTCGTTGTACGGGACGGAGCATCTCTCCCAATCTCCAGGCCGAGGGCTGGGAGGGCGAGAGGAGTCGCGTCGACTGTCCATGATGGAATGGATTTCTGTCAGATGCGCTCTGATGAATGCTCACGAAGGGAGGATCGTGTGATTCGGATCTATATCCTCGTCTCCTTTATAGGCAGCTCATTTGCGCAGCTAGGGGGTAAATGTAAAAATACTCTGACTTTTCGCATTCGTTCAACACGTGGAAGACGGCCATTATTGGGCGTGGAAGCCGAGGAGCGCAATATTCACAGGAAGTCGGACGCTATTCAACAGATACACAGGATTTGGAGAAGAACCCGCCTTGCAGTGCCGAAGACAATCTACGCGCCGGACTCATCTCCATTGAAGCCTGGTTCGGGGGCTACTAAGGGAGTCCCGGACTAGGGGGTGTCCGGATAGCCGAACTATCACCTTTGGCCAGACTCCTGGACTATGAAGATACAAGATTGAAGACTTTGTCCCGTGTCCGGATGGGACTTTCCTTGGCGTGGAAGGCAAGCTTGGTGATATGGATATGTAGATCTCCTACCATTGTAACCGACTCTGTGTAACCCTAACCCTCTTTGGTGCCTATATAAACCGGAGGGTTTTAGTCCGTAGGGCAGAACAACAATCATACCATAGGCTAGCTTCTAGGGTTTAGCCTCTCTGATCTCGTGGTAGATCTACTCTTGTACTACCCATATCATCAATATTAATCAAGCAGGAGTAGGGTTTTACCTCCATCGAGAGGGCCCGAACCTGGGAAAAAACATTGTGTCCCTTGTCTCCTATTACCATCCGCCTAGGCGCACAGTTCAGGACCCCCTACCCGAGATCCGCCGGTTTTGACACCGACAATTTGTCCATAGGCTTTTCTTGAAGTCCATGTGTTGGTTTCAAGGATTTTATGAGTTGACCAAGGTGCTATTAAGGAATTATCCAAAGATTGGTCATGTGAGTGTTGAGCTTATTGCAAGCATGTCTTGAATAAGAAGATTGTGTGATCATTCATGTTTACCGTCAAGACATCATCCAAATGAAGAGAGTAGGAAAGATTCAAGGTTGATCAAGACTAAGTGAAGGGTGAATCAAGTTGATCAACTCTCAAAGCGTAGAAGATGTGCCGAGAGGGATCAAGTGATCCATGGTATGGTAAGCATTGTCCATTGTGCTTTGTGTACTAACCCATGGTCTGTGTGAGAGTTATATGTGGGGTTAGGTGTGTGTTCATGGGCTTGCGTCAAGAGGAAGATATCACTCAACCCATGGAGAGGATGACATCAAGTGGTGATCGTCATCAAGATTGTCGTGTGCAAGTTCAAGTGGAGCATCACGAAAAGATCAAGTGCTTGAAGCTTGTCGTCCATTGTGGTGTCAGTGGACTTGTGAAGATGTGCCGAAGAGTGGCTCACACATAGTGGAGTATGGGGGAGAAATCATCTAGTCTTCATCGACCCAACACAATCAAGAAAGGTGGTCCATCTTGAGGAGGACAAGATCGTCATAGCTCAAGTGGATCATGTGCAAGGCAAAGGTTTGCCCTTGATAGGTTTTCTATTTTTCCGGTCTCATGTTGGGAATTTGGAGACCGGGTTATAGGATCGATAGCCGTACTATCAAGGGGGGCTCTCAAGTGAGTAGGTTGATCGTATCGTTCGTCGAGAGCTCAAACCATTGCATCCTTGCATCATATTTATTGATTCTTATTTGTATTTTCTTTTGAGGTTTTAGAGCTTGTGGTTATCTTCGTGACAAGCTCTAGTACTTCGAAAACGGATTTCATATGCTTCTTCTATCGCATTTTCGGTGTTGGAGGTTTTACCGGTCTTTTTTGAGGAAGGGTTCTCACCATTTTCTCATGGGAATTTTATAATGTACTTCTTATTGATATTTCTATCAAGATTGTGTTAGCCCATGTCGTTAGCTTTCCAACAAACTTGGTTTCATTGAATTCGGAGTCCGTTTGCAGAAGTTGTGGCAGTTTTGTGTCCTGAAAAGGCTGCAGCGGTACTACCGCGGACATGAGCGGATGTAATTTTTTACTACCGCTCCAGAGCGGTACTACCACGGCTCTGGACCAAAAACTCATCACAAGTCCAGCGGTGGTAGGCACGGATGTATTTTTTTTAGTACCACTACCCTTTGCGGTAGTACCGCTATCCCTAGCGGTAGTACTGTGAGGACGAGCGGTAGTACCGCTCCGGCGGTTCTACTGGCCTTTTGCCTCCTCGCTGTTGTTTTTCAAAGGGCTTCTACCTCCCTAGCGGTAGTACCACTCCTTGGAGCGGTAGTACCGCTCTGTGCGGGCTGTGAGGATAACGGTTGGATTTTTTCCCACCTATAAAAGGGGGTCTTCTTCCCCAATGGACCTCATCCTTTGAGCTCGTGTTCTTCCCCCATTGTTGACCTTCTTCAAGCTTGCTATCTCTCAATCCATCCATGGATTCTTGCTAGTTTTGGGGGGGAAAAGAGAGAGGAGATCTAGATCCACATTTCCACCAATCACTTTCTCCTCTATGTGAGGGGAACCCCTTGGATCTAGATCTTGGAGTTCTTAGTGTTCTCCTTCTTGTTCTTCCTCCCATTTTCCTCCCTAGCATTAGTTGCTTTGGTGGGATTTGGGAGAGAAGGACTTGGGCACTCCGTGTGCCCTTGCCATTGCATTTGGTGCATCGGTTTGAGTTCTCCATTGTGATACCTGGAAGTTACAAGTTGAGAAGCTTATTACTCTTGGGTGCTTGGTACCCTTGAGCTTGTTCCTCCTAGGTGCTTGGGCGCCCTAGATGGTTGGTGGTGTTCAGAGCTCAATCATTGTGGTGTAAATCTCCGGGCAAGCGTCGGGATCTCCAATTAGGTTGTGGAGATCGCCCCGAGCAATTTGACGGGTACCGGTGACCGCCACCAAGGGTTACCAAAGTGTACGGGTTCGGTGACCGCCCCCAAGGGTTGCCATTTGTATGGGTTCGGTAACCGCTCTCAAGGGTCCCTTAGTGGAATCACAACATCTTGCATTGTGCGAGGGTGTGAGGAGATTATGGTGGCCCTAGTGGCTTCTTGGGGAGCATTGTGCCTCCACACCGCTCCAAACGGAGATTTGCATCCGCAAGGGTGTGAACTTCGGGATACATCGTCGTCTCTGCATGCCTCGGTTATCTCTTACCTGAGCCCTTTACTTATGCACTTTACTCTATGATAGCCATATTGTTTCTTGTCATATATCTTGCTGTCACTTAGTTGTTTATCTTGCTTACCATAAGTTGTTGGTGCACATAGGTGGTCCTAGTTGTTGTAGGTTTTGCGCTTGACAAATTAACCGCTAGGTTTATTCCGCATTTGTTCAAGCCTAAACCGTAATTATTTTAAAGTGCCTATTCACCCCCCTCTAGGCGACATCCACAATCTTTCCATTGGTATCAGAGCCTCGTCTCTCTTTATTAGGCTTAACCGCCTAGACAGTAAAGATGTCGACTAGGGGATTATGATTCTCTGACATTCTTAGTTTCGATGGCACAAATTTTGATGTTTGAGTAATTCGCATGCTTAATATCTTTAGGGTCATGGACCCAAATTTAGAGCAAATTGTAGATATAGGTTTTTCTCCTCCAAAGTATCCCCAAAGATTATCTTTAGAGGATGAGAAAAACTCTTATCTCAATGCTCAATCTTCTAATGTGCTTTTCGATGCTTTGAGCAATGTAGTAATATTTGAACTCATGTCATTCTGGGATGCTCATGAGTTGTGGACAAAGCTTCACGATAAATATGATGTGTCCAACTTTTGTGGGGATGATTGTTCTCCCTCCACCTCCGGCCGTGTTGCCTTCTCAACTTCTTCTACTTCACCTACATGTGGATTGCCACAAGGTAATGCTATGGTGAGTAGTGTTGGTCATTGCAATGATGATAGTGTGCTAATCGTTGGTGACTCTTCATCACTGTCTTATTGCAATGCTCCATCTTTGGACTTTAACACTTAGTGCACCTTACATGTTTCTCATGTTTGTGTTGATAGTCCGTGCATATCATGTAGAAATTGCTTGACTAAATCTCATGATGATATGCTTGCTATATCTTGTTGCCATGATAAAAATACATGTATTTCCTCGAGTTTCTATGCTAACAATGTAGAGGACAACCAACACTCCATGGAACAAGATGTGGTCTTGGATGGTGCTTCAAGGGATCCTACATCATCATCTATTGCTTTTTGCCTTATGTCTAAGGCTTCAAAGGTATCTCCTACTTTGAACCCCAATATGTCTCTTGATGATGATGTTAATGCTAATGATGACGAGGATAATGATGAAGAGAATGATAATGTTGCTTCCTTAAAAATTAAGGGAGAAATGATTTTTAAATCTCTTGATAAAAATAAAATTGCTCGTTCCAACGTCATGGAAATTATGTCTATTGCCATTGAGGGCAAGAGATATATTGAGGAGTTGGAATCTCATCCCAAGGAGCATGAGGTCACAGTTGAGAAAATGGAAGGTCATGAGCGTGATTACGCTAATGAGATTACGGACCTCTCTCAAGCTCTTGAACTTGAACAAACCACCAAAGAATCTCTTGAGGAGACTTTTGCTCTAGAATTATCTAGAGTGAAGGAATCACATGATAGAGCTCTTGAGGTGGCCAATGATTTTGAAACTAAAAATGAGAAGCTTGAAGTTGTGCATGCTAAACTCCTTGAGGACTTTGGGAACCTCGAAAATGGCTCAAGGGTCATTAATAGTGAGCTCATCAAACTCACCGAGTCTCATGCACAACTTAAAGCTTCATATTCAAAAGAGCTTGCCAAGTTGCCTTCTCCTCTTGCTATTATTGATGATGCTTGTTCTACTAACTCTATTTCTCGTGAAGCATCCACTTTGAAGGAGAATGTTGAGCTAAGGGATCAACTTGAGTTGCTATCTAGCAATTATGAGAAATTGGAAGAACGTCATGAAAAGCTCTCAAGCTCTCATGATGATCTTCTGTATCTCATAATGTGCTAAAGATAGCTCATGAGGCCATGATTGCTAAGGTAACATCTAGTGAGCCTCATGTGGCTACTAGCACTATTTCTAGTCAAAATGCTATATTGCCATGTGCTAGTCCTTGTAATTCATCTACTCACAATGTTGGTACATCTCGTGATGAATTGCTTTCCTTGCCTTGTTGCTCTAATGATGAAGCTTATACTTCCTCTAGTACTTGTGTTGAGATTAACCATGTAGAGGAAATCAAAGAGCTCAAGGCCCAAGTCACTTCTTTGAAGAAAGACTTGGAAAAGAGTCATGAAGGGAAATTCACACTCAACAATATCTTGAGTGTGCAAAAAATCCCTGTCGGTGTCAAAACTGGCGGATCTCGGGTAGGGGGTCCCGAACTGTGTGTCTAGGCGGATGGTAACAGGAGACAAGGGACACGATGTTTTTACCCAGGTTCGGGCCCTCTCGATGGAGGTAAACCCCTACTCCTGCTTGATTGATATTGATGATATGGGTAGTACAAGAGTGGATCTACGACGAGATCAAGGAGGCTAAACCCTAGAAGCTAGCCTATGGTATGATTGTTGTTCGTCCTATGGACTAAAACCCTCCGGTTTATATAGGCACCGGAGAGGGCTAGGGTTACACAGAGTCGGTTACAATGGTAGGAGATCTACATATCCGTATTGCCAAGCTTGCCTTCCACGCCAAGGAAAGTCCCATCCGGACACGGGACGAAGTCTTCAATCTTGTATCTTCATAGTCTTGGAGTCCGGCCGATGATGATAGTTCGGCTATCCGGACACCCCCTAGTCTAGGACTCCCTCAGTAGCCCCTGAACCAGGCTTCAATGACGACCAATCCGGCGCCATATTGTCTTCGGCATTGCAAGGCGGGTTCCTCCTCTGAATAATTCATAGAAGATTGTGAACGCCAGGATAGTGTCCGGCTCTGTAAAATAAATTCCACATACCACCGTAGAGAGAATAATATTTACACAAGTTCAATCTGCTGACGTATTTTGCGGCGTGACATCACACCACTACCAAGCCTTTACTTGAATCGTTTTTATTATACCACCTCAGCGCGTTTAGCGAAGCGGTTTCCTTGGCACGTCTTGTCGAAGCAGAGATCGTGTTCCCCTTATTCCGGGATTCCCATCAATACGGACGTGGGTAACCCAACCGCGCCATTGATTGTGGCGCTTGGGAGATAAGCGAGTTTTACCAGGCCGGTGGGGACGTATAGTTTCGTCCGCCCATATATAAGGGGATAAGGATCCACCTCTTTTACCTACGCCTTCTTCCTCCTTTGCTTATCCATCTCCGCGCACTCGAGCTCCAGCGCCCAAGTCCGCACACCTCACCTCAACCTTCTCCAATCATGTCCGGAGCGGGAGGCAAGTGGATGGCCTCCTCCGTTACGGAGGGGCACATTGAAAAGTTGCGCAGCGCCGGATATGTGTCCAGCGACATCGCGCATCGGCTCCCCAACGAGGGGCAGCTCATCTCCACCCCCAGGCCCCATAAGAGGGTCGTATTCCTTCCCCACTTCCTCCGCGGACTGGGCTTCCCACTCCACCCCTTTGTCCGGGGGCTCATGTTCTACTACGGCCTGGATTTCCACGATCTGGCCCCGAATTTCATCCTCAATATCTCGGCGTTTGTCGTCGTGTGTGAGGCCTTCCTATGCATCCAGCCCCACTTCGTCTTGTGGCTAAAGACCTTCAATGTCAAGCCGAAGGTTGTGAAGGGCAGCCAAGCGGAGTGCGGAGGCGCCATGGTGGGCAAAATGCCCAACGTCACTTGGCTCGAGGGTGCCTTCGTGGAATCCGTTAAAGGGTGGCAATCGGGGTGGTTCTACATCACCGAGGCGCGTGACCCTAAATGGGCAGCGGCCCCCGAATTCATATCTGGCTTCCCCATGCAGCTCACCTCCTGGAAAGAGAAGGGCTTGCTATGGGGTAGTTCGGAAGAGCTGACCGGACTCCAGTCCTGTCTCCAGACCCTGGTGAACAAGAAGCTCAAGCTTGTCAACGTGATCCAGGTCATGCTCGTCCGCCGGATTCTCCCCTGCCAACAACGGGACTTCAATTTGTGGGAGTTTGATCCGGCACAGCACCGGACTTTGAGCGGGCTCTTCGATACTACGTACGAAGCTGCCTGGAGGGTGCTGTTCAAGGGCGCCGAAGCTCCCGCATCCGCTACCAAAGATCGCGGATTCAGCATGCAGCGTCCGGCTGGCGAGGTAAGTTATGTTATCCTTTATGGGACACTTGCTTTTCATAGTTTGACTCTATGCGGGATCTAAACTCCCAATACCTTTAACAGGACTGGCAGAAGACGTCCGGACAGGTTAACTGTCCGGCTCCCCTTCCTGAAGACCCAGCGGACACCCGTTTGACGGGGCTGCTGGTCCCAGCACTTTACGTGGTGCCGGAGAAGAAGGCCATGAAGAAGGCCACGGGAACCCGAAGGAGTTCCCGGCGTCAGGTGGTATCGGACTCATCGTCCGATGACTCTGAGGCGGACTCCTCCCACGAGGACAAGGAGGAGAAGAAAGAGGCCTCTCCCCCAGCGGGGGGAGAGAAGAAAGAGGCCTCTCCCACAGTGGGGGGAGAGAAGAAGAGGAGGGCCTCCCCAACGAGGGAGGCCGAATGGTCCAAGAAGGGAAGGACCCTTCCCCCGGACTGCTCCGCCAACGTCGGCGACAGCGACGAGGAGTGGCCCTCAAGGACCAAGCCCCTGGCAAGATCGTAAGTATTCGGACTCCTGGATGATTTATAATTTTTCTTTTCTCCATATGGTGTCTTTCTGATGCCGCATACAACCTGTAGTCCGGCCAAGGACGATCTTCCCGCTTCGTCGAGCGGGTCCTTGGGCACGTCGGATATGGATTCTCTTCCGACCGCCTCCACCCCTCGTGACGCTGACGACGTCGAGGTGGGATCCCAGGAAAGGACCCGCCAGGAGGAGGAGGCCCCAGAGGTGCCACAGGGCAACCTCCCGAACTTCGCACCGGACTCGGCACCAGAACCTGAAGTGGTTCCGGAGTCCGGTGAGCGGCCCCTTCGTAAGAAGGGCAAGACTGTGACGCCGGCGGCCTCCGTCCAACCGGAGGCGCCGAATAACTTGCTAGAGGCGCTCAACGGCGCTTCCATCAAAGAAGAACACCGGACTGTCATGAGTGCGGTGATTCAGAAGGTTCAGCTCGCCAAGAGTGGGCTGACCGAAGCCTGCAGCAGCCTTCTAACAGGCTTTGAGGTAAGAATTTTAAGATATGTAATATAATATCGCATAGACAGTAGCCCCTGATGCTCGGTTCGGTGTTCGGAAACAAAAGCCGGACTGAGCATCTAAAAAGATATACGCAGGAGTCTAAAAAATATGTCAATATGGGTTTGCAGGCTGCGCTGCTGACCTCTGCCGCACTGACTGCGGAGGTCAATACCTTGAAGCAGAGCCTCGAGCGGTCCGAGAGCGAGCTCGGCCGTGCCAAGAAGCAGCTTGAGGACAAGGAAGGTGAGTAACACCGTATTAAAGTTGTACCTTACAGAAAAGGATTTGGTTGCAAGAGAAATAACAAGGATAACGTGGGTACTACAGGGGCCACGAACGAGCTGGCGACCCTGAAGGAGGCGGTGTCCGCGGCTGAACGCAATGCGGCCGCGGAACGAGCCGAGCGAGAGAAGCGGGAGGCACGGGTGGCGGAGGTAAAACAAGAGCTCCAGGCTCTCGTGGAAAAGCACGAGAGTTTGGAGCGTGACTCGAAGACTCGAGAGTCCGAGCTTGCGTCGGCTCTTGAGAGTGCCAAAGCCACTAAGGCCGAAGCCTAGAAGGCCCTCCAGGAAATTGAGGATTTGAAGAAAATAGCGGCGGGTAAGGCATTCTTCATGCAAAGCAAGCATGTTAAAGTGAATTACCTGTTACTTACCCAGATTCGGAGCTCTCCAGGAACGTTCGCCGATCTGCCCCGCAGCATGTCCGATGCTGCCGCTTTCTACAGAGCCAAGGAGGGGAGCTCGACGGAGAAGGTATTCTGGTCTCAGTATGCTGAGGCCGGACATCCGGTGCCCCTTAGCAATCAGCTAAAGCAGCTGGTCGAGCTCCACAAGGTGGCCGAACAGGCCATGAAGGGCCTTATAGTTCGGCTGTGGCCCCAGGAGGCCATGCCTGGGAGCTACTTCGGCCTGGTGCGGCGGCTGGTGGATGCTTGTCCGTGGGTTGAAGTCATCAAGCACTCCGCCTGCATTGAAAGTGCCCGTCGGGCCCTTGCCCGTGCAAAGGTGCACTAGGGCAGGATGGACGCTGAGAAGCTTGTGATGGACGCGCCACCGGAGGGCAAGGAGTATCGTACGCCCGAGATGTATTATAAGAGTGTCCTGAAGGGTGCCCGCATGATTGCGGGTGAGTGCTCCAAAGATGTAATATTCGAGTAGACTCGCATTTTGTTATCATGTGCGTTGAAAACTTTGTTCATATGCGCTAAGCAACGCTTGTTAATTTAAAATATTACCTTTTGTGTGGCCGTTTATCAAATCTGAGAGATGGCAAGTCGTCGGCTTCAGCCCCCATGCCACGAGTGCTGGGGTGTTCGGGATAAACTTGAGCACTCTTGTTCCCATTTTTGGGTCCATCTAGGGAGGCGCTCAACACAACGAACAAGGCAACCGGACTTATAGTGCTTGAACACTCTCACTTAGCCATAGAATTCTATAATTTTAAATTTTGGCAAAGCCCCTAGTGTTCGGAAGACCGAGTTCGGGGCGCTATCCACGCCTGGGCCGGACAAAGCCGGTTCCTCGCTCTAAGTGGCATAAGTCTTTAAGGACTCAAAAAAACCTCTCGAACAGCGACCAGCTCTCGCCGTATCATGACGGTCAGTTTTAGCTTTCTCCACTGAGGCGCTCGCCCAGCTCAACCGGGGCGCAATCGCAGTGGTTCTCCCAGTGCTACCTTAGCCGATACAACGGAACGTAAGGTACCAAAACATGGGAGCCGGGCAAACCCAACTATTGACCTAAGACATGATTCGGAGCCGATGCATATAATGCTATAAGTTCGGGGTGCCGCACTTGTGAAAGTGTTCGGACTTATCACACCATAATGCGGGGAACTTAAGCCCCTGGTGTATTTAGCCGTACCAAAGTGTACGGATGCAACATGTCATAAATGAACATATGTATAAGAAAGAAATGCAATTATAAGCAAAAAAGCGATGCATTGTTTATTCAAGGAATACTGCCATGAATGCAGAACGATACAAATAGTGCGGCAAGCAAGGGATGGGACTATTAAACATGTCCCCCTCCAGGGGTAGGCTGCGGAATGGTGTATAAAACAGATTTAATGCTCGTAATGGAGACCACCTGGATACTCGTCATAGCCTTTCTCCTTCCCTGGCTGTTGCATCGTGAGTTCAGCAGATCTGCTGCCGGACAGGTCCTGTGGTAAATGGAGTCCTGTGGATGAGAAAAAAAAAGAAAGAAAAAAGAAGATGACACACTTGGGAGCCCCTGGTGTGGTTGAGCCGCACTCTGGGTCTGTCGTGGTCGTGCCCCTCCCCCTATGCCCATGGTATCTCCAGAGCGTAATGATGTACGCGAAGGACCAGTCTTGATATTGTGCAAGGGCCGGGGTTGGGGCCGTATTGCTACGCATGCTCGGTACGTGCCAGGTGGTCTTGTTGTAGGTTACTCCGGGCGCGTTTAGCAGTGTCCGGCCGCTTAACGGCCGGACTCGAGAATTTCCTTAAGAGGCTGCTCTGTACTTCTGTCGCGAGAGCCGCTGTGTGTTCCTCCGTTCGGAGGGAGCGTTCAGTGTTTCCGTTGAACGTGATGACTCCTCGAGGGCCTGGCATCTTGAGCTTAAGGTATGCGTAGTGCGGCATTGCGTTGAACTTTGCAAACGCGGTCCGTCCGAACAGAGCATGATAGCCGCTGCGGAACGGGACTATGTCAAAGATTAACTCCTCGCTTCGGAAGTTATCCGGGGATCCGAAGACCACTTCCAGTGTGACTGAGCCTGTACAATTGGCCTCTATACCTGGTATGACGCCTTTGAAGGTCGTCTTTGTGGGTTTAATCCTTGAGGGGTCTATGCCCATCTTGCGCATTGTATCCTGATAAAGCAGGTTCAGGCTGCTGCCACCGTCCATCAGGACTCTGGTGAGGTGAAATCCATCGATGATTGGGTCTAAAACCAATGCAGCGAATCCGCCATGGCGGATACTGGTGGGGTGGTCCCTTCGATCAAAAGTGATCGGGCAAGAGGACCATGGATTGAACTTTGGGGCGACTGGCTCCATCGCGTATACGTCCCTGAGTGCACGCTTCCACTCCCTTTTGGGTATGTGGGTTGCGTATATCATGTTCACGGTCCGCACTTGTGGGGGGAAACCCTTCTGTCCTCTATTGTTCGGCGGCCGGGTCTCTTCATCATCATCGCTATGCAGCCCTTGTCATTGTTTTCGGCAATTAACTTGCCTGCCTGCTTGAATACCCAACAATCCCTATTGGTGTGATTAGCTCGCTTTTCGGGGTATCGTGTATCTGGCACGAGCGGTCGAGTATTCGGTCCAAATTGGATGGACCCGGAGTAGTTCTTTTGAATGGCTTTTTCCGCTGACCGGGTTTGGAGCCTCTGAATCCGGCGTTTACTGCTGTATCCTCAGTGTTATCGCCGTTAACGTGGCGTTTGTTTTTGTTGCGACACGACCTGCCATTGTAGTCCTTGTTATCCGGACTGCTAGAATTTTTGCTGAGGTTGTTACTGCGGGCTAGCCAGCTGTCCTCTCCCGTGCAGAAGCGGGTCATGAGTGATGTGAGGGCTGCCATGGATTTCGGCTTTTCCTGTCCTAGGTGCCGGGCAAGCCACTCGTCGCGGATGTTATGTTTGAAGGCTGCGAGGGCCTCTGCATTCGGACAGTCGACGATTTGATTTTTCTTTGTTAAGAACCGTGTCCAGAATTGTCTGGCCAATTCGTCTGGCTGCTGAATTATGTGGCTTAGGTCATCGGCGTCTGGTGGTCGCACATATGTGCCCTGGAAGTTGTCAAGAAATGCAGCTTCCAGGTCCTCCCAACACCCAATTGATTCTGCTGGCAAGCTGTTAAGCCAATGCCGAGCTGGTCCTTTAAGCTTGAGTGGGAGATATTTGATGGCGTGAAGATCGTCACCGCGGGCCATGTGGATATGAAGGAGATAGTCTTCGATCTAAACCGCGGGGTCTGTTGTGCCATCGTAGGATTCAATGTTCACGGGTTTAAACCCTTCAGGGATTTGATGATCCGTTACTTCATCTGTGAAGCATAGTGGGTGTGCGGCGCCTCTATACTGGGCTATATCACGACGTAGCTCAAGCGAGCTTTGTCTACTATGTTCGGACCGGCCGGAGTTGCTGTATAGGGCCTAGAGGCCTCTCTGTCGCGGCCACGAGGTGGTCGGTCATCCGTATTGTGCGCTGGTGATGCGGGTTTATATGCCTCCTCCTCTAATCGGGGGAGCAACTTGCGTTTGGGGTAGCTTTTGGAGGGGCGTTCGAGTTCATGCTCTTCGGCCGCAAGGACTTCAGTCCATCTGTCGGCTAGCAGATCTTGATCAGCTCTAAGCTGTTGCTGCTTTTTCTTTAGGCTGTTTGCCGTGGCCATAATCCTGCGTTTAAAACGCTCTTGTTCGACGGGATCCTCGGGCACGACGAATTCGTCGTCGTTGAGGCTTGCCTCGTCTCCAGAGGAAGGCATGTAATTATCGTCCTCTACCTCTTCGTCTGTCGCTCTCTCATGAGGGCTGGCTTCTCCGTCCTGCTGTGTTGAATCTTGCTGGAAGGGGTTGTCTTCGGCACTCTCTGGGGTGTTATTATCTCTGATGCCGGAATCTCCATTCTTGCTGTGGCGGGATTTAGAGCGGCTCCGCTGACGCCGGCGCTTGGGCTGTTTCTTGGAGGAGTCTTCCTTCGTTACTTCCTCACCATTCCCATCCTTTGGGATGTCCACCATGTATATGTCGTATGACGAGGTGGTCTTCCAGTGCCCCGTAGGTGCTAGTTCTTGGCCGTCTCCGGCATCCTCGTCCATACCGTCGATGTCTTCGGAGTCGTAGTCTAGCATGTCGGTTAGATCGTCGATAGTGGCTACAAAGTGGGTGGTGGGTGGGCTTTGAATTTCTTCGTCGTCCGCATCCCAACCATCCTGGCCGCAGTTCGGCCAGGGCTCTCCTGATAACGAGAGATACTTTAGCGAATTCAGGATGTCACCAAAGGGTGAGTGTTGAAAGATGTCCGCGGCGGTGAACTCCATGATCGGTGCCCAATCGGATTCGATTGGAGGGGGCGCGGGAGGTTCGGAGTTCGGCGAGGAGTCCGGCACCTCGGAGTCACGAGCTTCACAAGGGACAAGGTCAGTATTCGGCTCCATCGCCGTAGAGGTTGCAGCCCCCGAGGCGGTGTCTAGCCATCCATCCTCGATCTGCGCAGCCGGCTCCGAGTTAAGGGTCGGAGCGGACTCGTGTGCGGCCTCCAGGACACTGTCCGGCAGCAGAGCTAAATCATGCCCATCGTGACAGTGCGGCGCGCTCGGCTGTGACTCGAATCCATCGAAGATCAAGTCTCCGCGGATGTCAGCCGTGAAGTTCAGACTTCCAAATCTGACCTGATGGCCAGGGGCGTAGCTTTCAATCTGCTCCAGATGGCTAAGCGAATTAGCCCGCAGTGCAAAGCCGCCGAATACGAAGATCTGTCCGGGGAGAAAAGTCTCACCCTGGACTGCGTCGTTGTTGATGATCGAAGGAGCCATCAAGCCTATCAGTGACGATACAGAGGAACTCTCAATGAAAGCACCAATGTCGGTGTCAAAACCGGCGGATCTCGGGTAGGGGGTCCCGAACTGTGCGTCTAGGCGGATGTTAACAGGAGACGAGGGACACGATGTTTTTACCCAGGTTCGGGCCCTCTCGATGGAGGTAAAACCCTACTCCTGCTTGATTGATATTGATGATATGGGTAGTACAAGAGTGGATCTACCACGAGATCAAGGAGGCTAAACCCTAGAAGCTAGCCTATGGTATGATTGTTGTTCGTCCTATGGACTAAAACCCTCCGGTTTATATAGGCACCGGAGAGGGCTAGAGTTACACAGAATCGGTTACAATGGTAGGAGATCTACATATCCGTATTGCCAAGCTTGCCTTCCACGCCAAGGAAAGTGCCATCCGGACACGAAGTCTTCAATCTTGTATCTTCATAGTCTTGGAGTCCGGCCGATGATGATAGTTCGGCTATCCGGACACCCCCTAGTCCAGGACTCCCTCAATCCCCCAATGACAAAGGTGGACTTGGATTCAACTCCAATAAGAATAAGAAGTCCAAGGTGAACAAAAAGAAGGGCCAAGAACAAGTCAAGAATTTGGCCAACATTGTTTGCTTCAAGTGCAAAGTAGAAGGGCATCATGTTAGATCTTGCCCATTGAAGAAGAAGCCCATTAGTGACAAGCAACAAGGGAAGTTCACTCTCATGCTCAACCTCAAGTTGAAGAAAGGCCTATTCCCAAGAAAACTCAAGCTAATGCTTCTCAAGTTGAGAAATCAAGTGAGAATAAAGTGAAGAGTAGACATTGCTACCTATGTCGTGAGAAAGGTCACCTCGCTTCTTCATGCACTAGTGGTAACTTATCCAACCCAATTATTATTGATGATGTCTATTCTCTTCGGAAGGATAAGGTTGGCAATGTGTTTGCCAAAGTTGTTGGTACTCAAAGTGGTGTCAAGAAAAGAACCATTTGGGTAGCCAAGCCTATTATGACTAATCTCTTAGGACCCAACTTGGTTGGTGACCAACTAGCTCAAACTTGATCAATAGGTGTTGTTGGAGGGCATTGCAGACTTGGCTACATTATGAAGAATTAAGGGGACTTCATCATTCTTATTGTCTCAAGCCAAGTCAATTGGATTATCAAGTTTCTATCTTATATCCAATGTGCCTCCTTGGGGTAACTTGTACTTAAATTGTTTACATTGAAAGTTACTTGCCCCTTTGCATGTTTCGGTTTTGTTCCTTGCATGTGTTTGTATATGTTGTGCTTCCAACTTGCTTATCTTGAGCAATCAAGTATGTGTGTGTTGGTTTGCACATCATGTACGTGTGTGTCGTGCGTTGAGCCTTTATGCTTCTTGTTTGTATCCTAGTTGGCTCATGTGAGAGATTAATGGAACATCCCATTTTGGGGGAGTGATGTGCTTTGGGCACCTCACAATCCTATAAATGTGTGTACATGAGGAATACCATCTAGTATTGATATTACAAGATTATCTAGCCGCTAGGTGGTACATCTCTCATGAGAAATTCAAATTCTAAAAAGTCCATTGATTATCTCTTGTTGGATCATCTTATTGCCTCTTGTTAAGTTTTCTTGGTATCACATTGTGGGGGAGTAATATGCTATGTGCATATTACAAGCCTAGAAAATGTGTACATTTGAGATATTGTCACTTCGTGTTGATATTATTAATTATCTTGTTCATAGGTGACATGTTAGCTCTACAAGTTGCAATTTGCTTGTGTTTGTTGTGAAGATGATTTTAGATATCCTTGTTATCTACCACCAGGAATTATTTCCATTTACTTCTTGTCTTTTGACAATTGTGTACTCACTTGTGTGGTAGAATTTATTGATCATCTTTACATTGGCTTTTGATTTTATCTGCCTTTTCTCTTGCCAAGGAATGTATCAACTCCCTTTGTCTTCCATACCACTTGTGGATCTTGTTCATTTCTTGATCTTGTCTAGTGTTTTCTAGATATAGTGAAAGTGGTGATCCCACCTTGTGCATTTTGTATTCAAATGCAAATTCTCTATAATGCACTAGTCTTGGGGGAGCTATCCTATTTCTATGAAACACTCATCTGGCGATCCTTATAAAGTGTCTGTTGGTGGAAGGCAAGCCGTTTTCTTTTTGGTACTTTGTGCCATCATGAAACTTCGTAGAGAGCTTGGTTTGTTTGGAACCATCCTCTCTTTTGGGAGTTTGATATCTTCTATTTAGCGTGTTTCAATGGATGTCTCATTCCTTGATGTATCTTTAATGATATCTTCCAAGTGACGATTTCTCCATTTGGTATCCTTTTTCACTTGGCTTTTCTTTTTCATTTGGTATCGGTTCTTGAAAGTTTTGAGCATGCATATTTACTTCATGTATTTTCTTGGGCATGCTTTCTTCTTTTACCCAATATATAAGGGAAACTCCACCAAGTCTCAAATTGTATGAGATGTGCATGAAATTCATTTTCATATCTATATGCACATATTTATGTGGAGATTGTCCTATGTATTGGTGTTTCTAACTATTTGGTCCCAATGAGTTTGGGTACCATTTAGTTTGTGTTGTTATTCTAGGAACATTTGGAGATGCATTGGATGCTCGGCTCACTCACAAGGAAGGTGTTGTCACCATGTGCTTATTGGGTTCAAGCTAGGATGATCAATGAACTACTATCTACCTTCAATTGGTATCTACTACATCCTTCCAATGGTATCTCGGTAACAAGTATCATCATCTACTTCATGCACACATTTCTTGCATCAAACTTGTGTAGGTTGTATCATGGCATGTAATTCATTCTTTCTTGTGATACTTGGTTCCTTTCTCAAAGCATCCCAACAATGATCTCTTGTTGCTAGTTGTGATGTCTTTGATGCTCGTGTGGTTGGAACTCATTTATATACAGTAAGACCATATCTAGCCATGTGCTATGCCTTTAAGCAAATATCTTATTGGTATATTTATGACTTCCGTGTGGATATCTTATTCCTTCCCTTTTGTAACTATTTTGTGTTTTCATCCTTCTTTGTGGATTGATATCATCATGATCTTCATCTACCTAGAATCTTATACACTTGAGAGAAGTTACATCTGTAGTTGATACCCTTATTCTTTCACGTCCACCTTTCCTTGGTGGTTATGTGAAAGGATTTATCTTGAGTGCGGATCTTATATTGTTGCATCTTGATGCACTCTGTTGTGGTGAAGATATTTTTTCTCTTGCTTGTCTTGATGAGGCTTTTGCCATTGGTATCCCTCCTCTTGATAAAGCTATAATTTTCTTTCTTCACCATGGGTTGTCACAAGTGTTGGTTATTCATTTTGCATTTTTAGTGTGCTTGTGAACCATTTGCTTGTTGTGCGTGTGTGGGAAGGACATGTCTTGCACCTTGTATCTCATTTATCCAAGACTATGTTGATGCTTAATGCTCATCCTTATATTAGTCTTCTCAAGTGCTTTGCCATGACTCACACACATCTTTTTGGTTGAGCCTATTCTTAAGTTGCCTCTTTTACATGTTGTTCAACCATGTGTTTGTTGCAAGTGCTAGGCTTTGTTTCCTATATGCTAACTTGCACTTGTTGTAAGTTTCTGTTGATTTTGGGGGAGCTATGATCCTATTTTGTGCACTTTGTATCCAAATATAAATATTCTTATGTGTGCACAAATCATGGGGAGCTTCTCTAGTTTCTTTAGAACACTCCTTTGCTTGTATCATAATATCTTATTCATGTGGCTCATAGGATCTTTGGTCTAGTTGGTTCAATTGATATCCTTTGATTGCTTGCTTCAATTGGTATATTTTGTTTGCTTGATTGCTTGTGTCTCTCCTTGTTATGTCTTTGTGGCATACCTTCTTTTGCAATCTTTGTGCCTCAATATAGTTTGTGTTCCTCCAAGTATTTACCTTTGGATTGTGTATTGCATTCTACTCTCTTGTTGAGGAATACACAATTTATGGAGGACCAAATTTATATTGGCCTTCTAAGCTTTTCGCCCATTTTGGCAACCGATGCCAATGGGGGAGAAGTTTCAGAGAGTTTTGTGGAAAAGTTTAGAGAGTTGTCTCTTCTGGCTTTGGTTTGTTCCTAAGAGCATTTGCATCTCTTACGCATGCATTATTGGTTGTTGCATTGCATAGTTATGCATAATTACTTATATAAACTCTCTTGAAAGTGATTGTCATCAATTACCAAAATGGGGGAGATTGAAATAACATGCGGTGCCCCCATGTTTGGTTTTGGTAATTGATGACAATCTCTATGGACTAATGGTTGTCTCGCGTTATATTCGAAGGATTTGTCCATAGTCTTTTCTTGAAGTCCATGTGTTGGTTTCAAGGAGTTTATGAGTTGACCAAGGTGCTATTAAGGAATTATCCAAAGATTGGTCATGTGAGTGTTGAGCTTATTGCAAGCATGTCTTGAAGAATAAGATTGTGTGGTCATTCATGTTTACCTTCAAGACAACATCCAAATGAAGAGAGTTGGAAAGATTCAAGGTTGATCGAGACTAAGTCAAGAGTGAATCAAGTTGATCAACTCACAAAGCATAGAAGATGTACCGAGAGGGATCAAGTGATCCCATGGTATGTTAAGCATTGTCCATTGTGCTTTGTGTACTAACCCATGGTCTATGTGAGAGTTATATGTGGGGTTAGGTACGTGTTCATGGGCTTGCGTCAAGAGGAAGATATCACTCAACCCATGGAGAGGATGACATCAAGTGGTGATCGTCATCAGGATTTTCGTGTGCAAGTTCAAGTGGAGCATCACGAAGAGATCAAGTGCTTGAAGATTGCCATTCATTGTGGTGGCAATGTACTTGTGAAGATGTGCCGAAGAGTGGCTCACCCATAGTGAAGTATGGGGGAGCAATCATCTAGTCTTCATCGACCCAACGCAATCAAGAAAGGTGGTCCATCTTGAGGATGACAAGATCGTCATAGCTCAAGTGGATCATGCGCAAGGCAAAGGTTTGCCCTTGATAGGTTTTCTATTTTTTCAGTCTCATGGTGGGAGTTTGGAGACCGGGTTATAGGATCGATAGCCGTACTATCAAGGGGGACTCTCAAGTGAGTAGCCTGATCGTACCGTTCGTCGAAAGCTCAAACCATTGCATCCTTGCATCATCTTTCTTGATTCTTATTTGTATTTTATTTTGAGGTTTTAGAGCTTGTGGTTATCTTCGTGACAAGCTCTAGTACTTCGAAAACGGATTTCATATGCTTCTTCTATCGCGTTTTTGGTGTTGGAGGTTTTACGGTCTTTTTCGAGGAAGGGTTCTCACCATTTTCTCATGGGACTTTTCTAATTTTCTTCTTATTGATATTTCTATCAATATTGTGTTAGCCCATGTCGTTAGCTTTCCAACAAACTTGGTTTCGTTGAATTCGGTGTCCGTTTGCAGAAGTTGTGGCAGTTTTGGTGTTTTGAAAAGGCTACAGCGGTACTACCGCGGACAGGAGCGGATGTAATTTTTTACTACCACTCTAGAGCAGTACTACCGCGGATACTACAGCGGTAGTACTCGTACCGCCCCGGACCAAAAACTCGTCACAAGTCCAGCGATGGTAGGCACGGATGTATTTTTTTAGTACCGCTCGCAAGCAGTAGTACCGTTCCCTTTGTGGTAGTACCGCTATCCCTAGCGGTAGTACCGTGAGGACGAGCGGTAGTACCGCTCCAGCGGATCTACTGGCCTTTTGCCTCCTCGCTGTTGTTTTTCAAAGGGCTTCTAATGCCCTAGCGGTAGTACCGCTCCTTGGAGCGGCAGTACCGCTCTGTGCGGGATGTGAGGATAACGGTTGGATTTTTCCCCACCTATAAAAGGGTGTCTTCTTCCCCAATGGACCTCATCCTTTGAGCTCGTGTTCTTCCCCCATTGTTGACCTTCTTCGAGCTTGCTATCTCTCAATCCATCCATGGATTCTTGCTAGTTTTGGGGGGGAAGGAGAGAGGAGATCTAGATTCATATTTCCACCAATCACTTTCTCCTCTATGTGAGGGGAACCCTTGGATCTAGATCTTGGGGTTCTTGGTGTTCTCCTTCTTGTTCTTCGTCGCATTTCCTCCCTAGCATTAGTTGCTTTGGTGGGATTTGGGAGAGAAGGACTTGGGCACTCCGTGTGCCCTTGCCATTGCATTTGGTGCATCGGTTTGAGTTCTTCACGGTGATACGTGAAAGTTACAAGGTGAGAAGCTTATTACTCTTGGGTGCTTGGTACCCTTGAGCTTGTTCCTCTTGGGTGCTTGGGCGCCCTAGATGGTTGGTGGTGTTCAGAGCTCAATCATTGTGGTGTAAAGCTCCGGGCAAATGTTGGGGGTCTCCAATTAGGTTGTGGAGATCGCCCCGAGCAATTTGACGGGTACTGGTGACCGCCCCCAAGGGTTGCCAAAGTGTACAGGTTCGGTGACCGCCCCCAAGGGTTGCCATTTGTACGGGTTCGGTGACCGTCCTCAAGGGTCCCTTAGTGGAATCACGGCATCTTGCATTTTGCGAGGGTGTGAGGAGATTACGGTGGCCCTAGTGGCTTCTTGGGGAGCATTGTGCCTCCACAACGCTCCAAACAGAGATTAGCATCCGTAAGGGTGTGAACTTCGGGATACATCATCGTCTCTGCGTGCCTTGGTTAGCTCTTACCCGAGCCCTTTAGTTATGCACTTTACTTTGTGATAACCATATTGTTTCTTGTCATATATCTTGCCGTCACTTAGTTGTTTATCTTGCTTAACATAAGTTGTTGGTGCACATAGGTGAGCCTAGTTTTTGTAGGTTTTGTGCTTGACAAATTAACCGCTAGGTTTATTCCGTATTTGTTCAAGCCTAAACCATAATTATTTTAAAGCGCCTATTCACCCCCCCCCCCCTCTAGGCGACATCCATGATCTTTCACCACCACCCACTGCTATAAAGCCTAGCGGCAACGTATCTCAGGCCACACCTCCCGTCCCCTTCCACCTCATCTCCAAACACATCGTGCCCTTCTTGATTCTCTGCTTCCGTCCTAGATCTAGCGCCATCTCACCTCTTCACACCGTCTCCCATGTAGCTACGTCGTGCGAGCGACTAGCTGAAGCATCTCGTTGAGGAGAAAGTGGTGTCACAGTTAATGTCACGCCAGACTCGGATTGGGCTTGCGGGCGGGCGGCCCCCTGACTTAGCCTTATCCTCCTGCACCACCATCGCCTCAAGAATTAGGACCACACGCTAACGCTCAATCGTCTCATGTTGTGACAACCCTTTGGATTTCACGCCATCATCGCAGCCGACTCCAACGATATGGAATTCAAGTTTGACGACGAGACTGGTGAACCCCTTTCCGCACCCCATCCCCACCCCTGGGCAAGATGGGTGAGCAACACCGATTCGGATGGAGCTCGAGTTCTCCATCAGTGACGAGGTCACCGAACATCTGTGACCGAGCCACCGTCCTCTAGCACGAGGATCTTGAGCTCCACCATGTGTTCTAGTAGTTGTGCCTCGATCTCGCCCAAGAGGCTAAGCACTATCACTAGTGGGCCGCCGATGAGGCATTGGACTCGGTGACTGAATAACTAGAGAAATTAGCAATGTTGACAAGTGGCATGGGCTTTCTATGTAGTACTGGTAGTGTACTAGTGTATGAACATCTCGCTTCATAGAGATATTTGAAGTGCACTCCAAAACAGCTTTAGAGCTCAAGATGCTGGGAATCTGCAAGAGTTGCTCTAACAATAGATGGTGAGTTATGTATGGCTTTTATATCAGCCACTGTTATATATGTATGTGTTGGTGGCTAGCCTAACCATTAGTTAGGGTCACATAATTAATAAAATATTTAAAACCCTTATTAAAAGTTCTGAGTGGTGGTGTACTGGCACATGTAAGGCCTTTTCCATTGCACTGTCTCTTAGCACGTTATCATACATAGAAGATATCTATACTTAATAATAAAGTAAGGTGTGTTTTTCAGATTTTTCATTGGTTTACTATACTCGAGGTGGTACTAATTCCATAATAAATTCATAATACAAAACTCGGTTCGGCCTGTCCCATGGTCTAGTGGGCCAGCTGTATAGGAATTTCAAAAAGAAGAAGAAAAAGCTCGCAAGGTCTAATGGTCTAGCTGTACCAGAATTTCGAAAAGAAAAGAAAAACTTGATCGATGTGTAGAGCGACCTTTTAGGCTGGCGACATGTTCTTTTTTCGTTTTTGCCTCTTTTTATAATTTAAATAATTTGGGATCCCAAATAAATTTTGGCTTTTTTTAAAAAATGTTCAAGAAATCATAAAATAATTGTGGATTTATTTTTTTCGTGATTTTAAAAAAATTCACACATTCAAAAAATGTTCATGATTTTGAAGAATGTTGCATGTTAAACAAATATTCATCAAATGAAAAATAATAATCACTAATTCGAATAATGTAAACATTTTTTAAAATGTTCACGAATTTCAAAAAATAGTTTGAAATTTTGTAAAGAATGTTAATGAATTCGATTTTTTAGGATAAAAAAGTTTGAGAATTTTAAATAATTTCCCTATTTCAAAACGAATTTGAAAAAATGTTCATGATTTGCAAACAAAATTTACGAATATGAAAAAATGTTCATGATTTCAAAAACAATGTTCACGAATTTGGAAAATGTTCACAATTTTAAAAAAATGCTCACAAGTTTGGAAGATATGCACGAAAAGAAAAAGAAAAAAGATAAGGAAAAAACTAAAATAAAAAAATAAGAAGGAAAAACAGAAAAGAAACGAAACGAAAGGGAAAATACAAAAACATAAAGAAACTAAAAAATAAAAAATAAAAAGAAAGAAAAAACCAAGAAAAGAAAGAAAAAGCGAGAAAACCGGTTCAACAGAGGTTCTGGAACCTTTCCAAAAATAGTGAGGAATACACCTAGAATGGGCAAGCCCAAACGCTGATCGAGCGTGTTGGATTGGTGCGTGCCGGGTCACTCACGGGTGGCCTATGTGCGAAATAGGAGACGATAGGAATCTAAGTCACGGCATGTCCTTGAACCCCATATGATCGGACCAGCAGAGTGAACCTGTGCGTGTGCGAGGAAGGAGGGTCGGGAGGAAGGTCGTCCCGTCCAACTCGACAAGCTTAGTTTTGAAAGTATTACACATTCACCTGCAATGACACGGTTCAATGTCAAATGTGTCATACGGTGATTGAGATCATCACCTTAGGGTTGACCACATTTCGAATGCATTGTGATTAATTGGAAACCACGACCATGATCGGTGAGGGTGGAAAGGAGGATAAGGGACAACGAACATGAGGCACTATGTTGAAATAGATAATGCAGACCAATGAACTTTGTGAAATCATTCTTATTGCATATGGAGCATGTGTTTTTATCCTGTTGCAACGCACGGGCATTTTGCTAGTAAACACTTAAGAGATAACTAGCCCAATGCATTGTTTGTTAAGTTGCATGTTAAATTTGATGATTTGGGGCTCATGCATACATGTGATTGGGCTAGTAAACATTTTTTACTATGGCCACGTGTGATGCAAGGGATACAGAAAGGCTTCCTCTATCTTCAGTAACTACTATCTCACGTTTGCAAAATACCAACCGTGCTAACTAGCATTTTGGGAGCAATAATCCTACACCTATGTATGGTGGTTACGTAATCTTACTTAATCTTCAATAATCTAATCGCCCTCCACCCCCTAAATTTCGCGGGGTGGGCCCCAGTCATATTTTCTTCCAATCTAATCATGCCAGTCAGCCATCACGTAAGTTAAACTAGAATATGTATGTAGGTGTAGCAAAGCCCTTTTGGGAGAGCCCTAACATCTTGGCAATAATGCTACATCGCGAATAGACTACGAAGACCTACATAACATTCCAAACAAATCCTCTTGGGCCCCCTGATTTTCGCCAAGGGTGAGCCTAGCTGCTAATTTTGGCCCAATTAATCTTCTCCGCATCAGCTTTTAAGTAAAACTCTCACGTTTCTTTTCGAACGTGTAGCATTGTCCATCATCTTGGTATTCCATTGCATACAAACTGATCTTCGAAGATCAGTGAAAATTGTTACGAGAAGCAGAAATCAATGATGAAGGCTTTAACGTTGGACGGATTAATTTTGAAGTTACCTTTTCCCTAAGAAATGCTCTGCTAACTCTTTCTTGAGTCTACCCAGCTTGTTGGACCTCTCACCCGTTCCCTCAGATGTGCCGGCACAGTTGCGGACAGCGAATGGTTTTTAAATGTCATGAACATATTTTTGAAATGATTAAATATTTTTCATACATGTTACAAATATTTTCTTTTAAATGTCGTGAGCCTTTTTTGAAATGCCCGAACATTTTTTGGAAATGTGTGGGCATTTTTTAAATGTCACGGATATTTTATGAATACACATTGACTTTTTTAATAAATGTGAAACACTTTTCAGATAGAACTTGAACATTTTAAAAAAGCATGACTAACTTTTTTTTCAAATACGCATTGACCATTTTCTCAAATACATGTTGTACTTTTTCCTATACTACGTGAACAGTTTTTGTTAGATAATGAAAATTTTAAAAAATACATGTTAAAAATTGAAATACATGTTGAATTTTTTTATATACATGTGGAACATTTTTTTTGAATGGTAAGAATATTTTTCTAAAAATTGCGTGAACAATTTTCTTATACTACATGCACATTTTTTAATGCGCAATGAACTTTTTCAATAATTAGGTAAATTAAGTTTTGGGATAGATGTATTTAGGAGCTTTCGAAATATAAACAAAAGTTAACGAAAAAAAAGAAAAAAACATGGTGTGCGCTGTGAAGTACGATGTGATCAGTGGCGGAGCTTGCCAAGAATCAATGGGGGGGGGGGGGGGGGGGGGAGGGGGGGCAAAAGACAAAAACAGTTAACCTACTACAAGAAAACAGAACTCAGCCTCCAGGCAAATGTATACCTATAGTACGATCACAAAATACATGTGTGACTAGTAACATATACTTCATATAAGAGAACTAATTACAATAAAATATTTTTTATTTTTGACTTGTCGACTTCGATATACCTCTCAACCTTCAGATTTCAAAGACATTCTCTGAGTCAACTAGCAAGTAATAGCTACTTCTTCGTTTATAAATATAAATCTTTTTAAAGATTTCAATACGGACTACATACAGATGTATATAGATATAGTTTAGAGTATATATTCATTTATTTTGTTTCATATGTAGTCTATATTGAAATCTCTAAAAAGACTTATAGAAACGTAGGAGTACAAAAGAAGTGGTATATTACAGAACAGCTATGAATAGAACCAAAGTGAATAGGCAACTGGTTGCAACTACAACTAGTACTACTTAGCAGAACATGGGGGCAGCAGGGCTCGGCCACGCCCGAGCATGATTGGAGAATAGAAAAATATAGAAACAGAGGCGAAGCAGTCAAGCAGCCGAACGACCGTGTGCGTATATGAGATGATGGGCTTTTCCAAAGCTGCAGGGGCCATTAATACCTGGTAAAATAAAAATTCCCACTTGGGCTGGGGGGGGCCACGGCCCCCTCACACTAACACATAGCTCCGCCGTTGGATGTGATGCAAGTACCTCGCTGTGTTTTTTTTTTCCGAGTAAGTACCTCGCTGTGTTGTACGCTGAAACTTGGCCCCGACCCATTTGATTTGCGCTGTAGGCGAGAAGCGAGGTATGGGCCCTCCCGTGCTCCTGAATGAAATTATATACGTAAGTAGAATGAAATCTCTACTTACCTAAAAGAAACGGAAGGTTCCGTCTCTCGTCCGTCGTCCAACCCCTTCGTCATCCCCACGATCCCACCCACGCACGGTTTTTCCCTTCCGATTTTTACTCAAATCTGTTTTCAATCGGCAAGGAAACTCCTGCATATCAGTCGGGTGGGGTAACTTACATTCGGTTTGGTAAGCTGATAAATTCCATTTGGTAAGCCAATAAATCACTTTGATTTATTTACATCAATCCGAAAAACTACATGGCAACTTCCTGGTATTTTCAGAAAGCAATCTCGGTGTGATTTTACATGCCTATCTTGTAATCTACGGATCAATCATGGTAATAGAAATCACAACATAATATAGAAGGTTGTAAAATAGGCATGTGATCACGGTGTTGCAGGAAGTAATCGCTGTAGTATAAATCACCGCGGCAACTGCCTGTTTCTCCATTCTATCGAGCAATCAGGGTAATTTGGCAGAGAATCTCATCATACACTTCCTTTGGTCTGCAAGGGCGCATGGTAGCGAGCGGCATGGCGGTTAGGTGGGATTGGATGGGTAGATCTCGTGGACGGGCTGGCGGCGCTCGTTGCAAGAGGAAGAGGAGTCATGCAGGCGTGTAGTGCTGCATGGCGACGCACAACCATTGCCGGGAGATGGAGGACGTGTGTGTGTGCGCGCCGCGAACGGTGCCGTTCTTTGTGGATGTGCTTCTGCACCTACTCGTCAGGCCGCGCGGCCGCGGACGGGGCGGTGCTCGACGCCGATGCACTCTTGCTGCTGCATTCCCTTGTTCTTCGTAGTGTACGACGGCAATGGCCATGCCTGGTGCGCCAGGAATGGAACTGATTCATCACCCAAGGCGAGCGCTGATCTCACTAGCCGTATCTTCCGTGTCCTGTCGGGAGAGGGTCCAGGTCGTCGTGAGAAAAGGAGCCGGGATAACATTAAGAATCTAGAGGAGGCCCACTGCTTCCATTTCTCATAATTTCCAGTTCTTTGATATGAGAAAAAGGACCATGGCTCTCCACCCCTTCTGCTAAGGACTTCATTGTGCAGTTAGTAGCTTATATGAGATAAAAATTTGCTCAGAAGCACCCTTGTTTATTTAATCCGCTTTGTGATATTAGCAAGGAGCATGAATTGCTAGCTCTGTAATGTGTGCAAGAAATTTGTGTCAAACTGTGTGTATGTACAGATGATAAGTTTTTAACTTTGTTTGGTATGTGGTGCGTTCACAAATTATGTAGTTGTTTCTTTAGGATCCTGATAATTAGTTTTTCTATTAGCTCAGGAGTTTTGACCTCGCTAAAGCATTACATCTCCGTTCAGAACTTCAAAAGGGGCTACATGCACAGATTGAGGCACGCACTAAATAGCTCTTTCATGTTTTATTATTTATGTATATCTTTTACCAAGATTAGATAAAAAGAAACGTCATTGCACATGGATTTGTTGGACTTTGGTATTTGACATGTTGGAGTTACTTGCACTTTGGAATTAAAAAAGGAAGCAAGAAATTCCCTTTCACCCTGTCCGCCATACTTGTTGGACTTTGATATTTCACTTGCATGGAAGTAGAAATAATGTTACAACTTTTAACATTGTCCGCCATATTAGTCAACTTGATTCCTTTAATTTGAACTTGGCTGACATGGTGTTTACAGTAATGTTCATGCTTGCTTTGACATTGCTATGAAAAATTGATGCTCATGTATTTAATGTGGCTCAAAACAACATGTTTATAGGATCAGGTAGATTATCTGATGATCCCTAAACACCATGCCATTCTACTCTTGGTGCGTTAAAAATTATTTGGCTCCCGTAGCAACGCACTGGCAATTACCTAGTTATATACATAAGCAGGTTGAAAGCCCATGCGCCTAGAGTCGCGACAGTGCTCTTACGTATTCCCGGGCCGGACGAGATCTACCGGCGGTCCGGCGCCATCCTTCCCTGCCCCATCGCGACGCACGCGCGGTCTGCGCTTCTGCGCGCGCCATGTTAGTCGCTCATCCATCGTCGAACATAGGTCGATGCGCATGTGCGACGCGGTACGGTCTGGAAAATCCTATACGACGCATTCTGCGTTAAAATGTCGGGGGTATCGCACACTGTTACTCAGCGATCGAACGTAACGGGCCGGGCCATTAGCATTCCACCGATCCGGTTTTGGGAACCTGCTGGAAGGTTCCAGCCGGCTTTTCCCAGTTTTGGGAACCTTCTAGTAGGTTCCTGAACCGGTTTTTTTTCGTTTTTTTCTTTCATGTTTGTTTATTCTTTTCTCTCTTTTTTCGTGTTCTTTTTTCTTTCTTTTTTTCCTTTTTTGCGATTTTGGAAAAATGTTCTTAATAAAAGTTGATTTATCATAATTTGTTCAATGTTTCAAAAAATGTTGCCAAATTGTATTCAGAAATTCAAAAAATATTCATGCTGTCCAAAAATTGTTCAAAATTTCACAACTTCTCAAATTTTGTTCAGTATTACGAAAATTGTCTCAAATTTATAATAATATTTGGGTATACAAATTTTGTTTGGGAGTTTAAAAAATGTTCATGATTTTTTAAATAATATTCTTGTTTTCAAATTTTGTTCAGGGATTTCAAAAAAATTTCGTGCTTTGAATTTTGTTCTGGAGTTTCAAAAAATGTTGGTGTTTTCAAATTTTATTCGGGAGATTAAAAAAAAGTTCCCATTTTTCAAAAATGTTTGCGTATCCAAAAACTGTTTTGCCATTCAAAAAATGTTATAGTTTTCTAAAATAATGTTCGTATTTTTCAGTTTTTTGGGCGAGTTTAAAAATTGTTTCCGTTTCTATAGAATTGTTTGAGTTTTTTCAAATATACACAATTTCGGAACATGTTCACGGTTTCATACAGAATTCCCTTTTTCTCCAAAATAATATTTCATGTCTAAATTTAAAAAATGTTCTTATCCACGCTTGGTATGGTTCTTAAGTGTTTGTGCTGCCCATTTAAATACCCAGCTCGCCAGCTCAAGTGATAGGAGTACTACTTGTATTTGCAGGTGGTCTTGTGTTTGAATCTTGCTTGTCGCATTATTTTTTGCGAGCGTGCGCTGTAGTTTTTTTGAGGATTAGTTTCTTCACTAGGGGGAACGGGAGAGCGACATGTGCCGGCCCAGTCGGGGAGACCCGCCTGTGGGTTCCCTCGACATTTTGCCGTAGTTAGCGGCAGATAGGAGCCCTCGTACGGTCTATCTTACCCGGGTGCTGTAGGACGTGTTTGGTTGCCTGCATCGAGCCCAACTAGGCCCGCGCGGGAAGAAAGAGGCATGTTTGATTGCCTGGTTGCACTGTTGGGTCAGCAGTTTCTCGTGAGCCAGGCTGAGTGCGGCGTGAGGTCGCACGGGCTAGTGCGACGCAAGGGCGAGGTAGGACGGCGGGAGATGGGAAATCTGGCGCGTCGTCCCGGCACCAAATCTAGCCTCACCCCCTTTCTACTCGCTCACCCATAGCCACTTTCTTCCCTACCCCCCTTCTTCCCTACTGCCTCACCACCGGCGGCGGCTGCGATTACAGATCTGCGCTAGAGGCGGCGGCGACGGAAGAGGCGGCGGTGTTTGTGGCGGATCTGGTGCTCCCCTTGCTATTGGCCACCGTCTGGTCGACCTTGTCTGTTCCAGGGCTCCCCCTATGCCGTCCTCGTCTCCGATGCCGGTAAGCAGCACGCCCTCCCCCTTTGTTAGGTCGGTGGTTAGACCGTTAGGCAAGGTGTAGGATCGATTTTCCACTGAACGAACCGTCGATGTCGACTAGGTTATGGACGCACGAATGAGGCTGATGTTGGGGAATATAGTAATTTCAAAAAAATTCCTACGCACACGCAAGATCATGGTGATGCATAGCAACGAGAGGGGAGAGTGTTGTCCACGTACCCTCGTAGACCGAAAGCGGAAGCGTTATGACAATACGGTTGATGTAGTCGTATGTCTTCACGATCCGACCGATCCAAGCACCGAACGTACGGCACCTCCGAGTTCAGCACACGTTCAGCTCCATGACGATCCCCGGACTCCGATCCAGCAGGGTGTCAGGGATGAGTTCCGTCAGCACGACGGCGTGGTGACGGTGATGATGTTCTACCGACGCAGGGCTTCGCCTAAGCACCGCTACGATATGACCGAGGTGGAATATGGTGGAGGGGGGCACCACACACGGCTAAGGAACGATCACGAAGATCAACTTGTGTATCATGGGGTGCCGCCCTCCTCTGTATATAAAGGGGGGAGGAGGAGGGGGCTGTCCAAGGGGGTGGCGCGCCCTAGGAGGGGGAAACCTACTCCAAGTAGGTTTGCCCCTCCCTTTCCTAGTCCAAGAAGGAGGGGGGAGGAAGGAGTGGGAGAGGGGAAAGGCAAGGGGGGCGCTGCCCCCCTTTCCTTGTCCTATTCGGACTCAAGGGGAGGGGGCGCGCCTCTTGCCCTGGCCGACCCCTCTCTCTCCACTAGGGCCCAACAAGGCCCATTAGTTCCTGGGGGGGTTCCGGTAATCCTCCGGCACTCCGGTTTTCTCCAAAATCACCCGGAACACTTCCGGTGTCCGAATATAGTCGTCCAATATATCAATCTTTATGTCTCGACCATTTCGAGACTCCTCATCATGTCCGTGATCACATCCGGGACTCCGAACAACCTTCGATACATCAAAACTCATAATAAAACTGTCATCGTAACATTAAGCGTGCGGACCCTACGGGTTCGAGAACTATGTAGACATGACCTAGAACTGTTTCCGGTCAATAACCAATAGCGGAACCTGGATGCTCATATTGGCTCCTACATATTCTACGAAGATCTTTATCGGTCAAACCGCATAACAACATACGTTGTTCCCTTTGTCATCGGTATGTTACTTGCCCGAGATTCGATCGTCGGTATCCAATACCTAGTTCAATCTCGTTACCGGCAAGTCTCTTTACTCGTTACGTAATGCATCATTCCGTAACTAACTCATTAGCTACATTGCTTGCAAGGCTTATCGTGATGTGCATTACCGAGAGGGCCCAGAGATACCTCTCCGACAATCGGAGTGACAAAACCTAATCTCGAAATACGCCAACTCAACATGTACCTTTGGAGACACCTGTAGAGCTACTTTATAATCACCCAATTATGTTGTGACGTTTGGTAGCACATAAAGTGTTCCTCCGGTAAACGGGAGTTGCATAATCTCATAGTTGTAGGAACTTTGTATAAGTCATGAAGAAAGCAATAGCTACATACTAAACGATCAAGTGCTAAGCTAACGGAATGGGTCAAGTCAATCACATCATTCTCCTAATGATGTGATCCCGTTAATCAAATGACAACACATGTCTATGGTTAGGAAACATAACCATCTTTGATTAATGAGCTAGTCAAGTAGAGGCATACTAGTGACATTATGTTTGTCTATGTATTCACACATGTATCATGTTTCCGGTTAATACAATTATAGCATGAATAATAAACATTTATCATGATACGAGGAAACAAATAATAACTTTATTATTGCCTCTAGGGCATATTTCCTTCAGTATCCCACTTGCACTAGAGTCAATAATCTAGATTACACAGTAATGATTCTAACACCCATGGAGTCTTGGTGCTGATCATGTTTTGCTCGTGGAAGAGGCTTAGTCAATGGGTCTGCAACATTCAGATCCGTATGTATCTTGCAAATTTCTAAGTCTCCCACCTGGACTTGGTTCCGGATGGAATTGAAGCGTCTCTTTATGTGCTTGGTCCTCTTGTGAAATCTGGATTCCTTTGCCAAGGCAATTGCACCAGTATTGTCACAGAAGATCTTCATTGGTCCCGATGCACTAGGTATGACACCTAGATCGGAAATGAAATCCTTCATCCAGACTCCTTCATTTGCTGCTTCCGAAGCAGCTATGTACTCCGCTTCGCATGTAGATCCCACCACGAGCTTTGTTTAGAACTGCACCAACTTATAGCTCCACCGTTTAATAAAAACACGTATCCATTTTGCGATTTAGAATCGTCCGGATCAGTGTCAAAGCTTGCATCGACGTAACCATTTACGACTAGCTCTTTGTCACCTCCATAAACGAGAAACATATCTTTAGTCCTTTTCAGGTATTTCAGGATATTCTTGACCGCTGTCCAGTGATCCACTCCTGGAATACTTTGGTACCTCCCTACTAAACTTATTGCTAAGCATACATCAGGTCTGGTACACAACATTGCATACTTGATAGAGCCTATGGCTGAAGCATAGGGAACATCTTTCATTTTCTCTCTATCTTCTGCTGTGCTTGGGCATTGAGTCTGACTCAACTTCACACCTTTTAATACAGGCAAGAACCCTTTCTTTGCCTGATCCATTTTGAACCTTTTCAAAACTTTATCAAGGTATGTGCTTCGTGAAAGTCCAATTAAGCGTCTTGATCTATCTCTATAGATCTTGATGCCCAATATGTAAGCAGCTTCACCGAGGTCTTTCATTGACAAACTTTTATTCAAGTATCCGTTTATGCTATCCAGAAATTCTATATCATTTCCAATTAACAATATGTCATCTACATATAATATCAGAAATGCTACAAAGCTCCCACTCACTTTCTTGCAAAATACAGGCTTCTCCAAAAGTCTGTATAAAACCATATGCTTTGATCACACTATCAAAACATTTATTCCAACTCCGAGATGCTTGCACTAGTCCATAAATGGATCGCTGGAGTTTGCACACTTCGTTAGCACCTTTTGGATCGACAAAACCTTCCGGTTGCATCATATACAACTCTTCTTCCAGAAATCCATTCAGGAATGCAGCTTTGACATCCATTTGCCAAATTTCATAATCATAAAATGCGGAAATTGCTAACATGATCTGGACAGACTTAAGCATCGCTACGGGTGAGAAAGTCTCATCGTAGTCAACCCCTTGAACTTGTCGAAAATCTTTCGCAAAAAGTCGAGTTTTGTAGACCGTTACATTACCATCAGCGTCAGTCTTCTTCTTAAAGATACATTTATTCTCGATGGCTTGCCGATCATCGGGCAACTCAACCAAAGTCCATACTTTGTTCTCATACATGGATCCCATCTCAGATTTCATGGCTTCAAGCAATTTTGCGGAATCTGGGCTCATCATCGCTTCCTCATAGTTCGTAGGTTCGCCATGGTCAAGTAACATGACTTCCAGAATAGGATTACCGTACCACTCTGATGCGGATCTTACTCTGGTAGACCTACGAGGTTCCCGTAGTAACTTGATCTAAAGTTTCATGATCAATATCTTTAGCTTCCTCACTGATTGGTGTAGTTGTCACAGGAACCGGTTCTTGTGATGAACTACTTTCCAATAAGGGAGCAGGTACAGTTACCTCATCAAGTTCTACTTTCCTCCCACTCACTTCTTTCGAGAGAAACTCCTTCTCTAGAAAGGATCCGAATTTAGCAACGAAAATCTTGCCCTCAGATATGTGATAGAAGGTGTACCCAATAGTCGCATTTGGGTATCCTATGAAGACACATTTCTCCGATTTGGGTTCGAGCTTATCTGGTTGAAGTTTCTTCACATAAGCATCGTAGCCCCAAACTTTAAGAAACGACAACTTTGGTTTCTTGCCAAACCACAGTTCATAAGGCGTCGTCTCAACGGATTTTGATGGTGCCCTATTTAACGTGAATGCGGCCGTCTCTAAAGCATAACCCCAAAACGATAGCGGTAAATCAGTAAGAGACATCATAGATCGCACCATATCCAGTAAAGTACGATTATGATGTTGTGGTGTTCCGGGTGGCGTGAGTTGCGAAACTATTCCACATTGTTTAAAATGTAAACCAAACTCGTAACTCAAATATTCTCCTCCACGATCAGATCGTAGAAATTTTATTTTCTTGTTACGATGATTTTCCACTTCACTCTGAAATTCCTTGAACTTTTCAAATGTTTCAGACTTGTGTTTCATCAAGTAGATATACCCATATCTGCTCAAATCATTTGTGAAGGTGAGAAAATAATGATACCCGCCACGAGCTTCAATATTCATTGGACCACATACATCAGTATGTATGATTTCCAATAAATCAGTTGCTCGCTCCATAGTTCCGGAGAACGGCGCTTTAGTCATCTTGCCCATGAGGCACGGATCGCAAGTACCAAGTGATTCATAATCAAGTGATTCCAAAAGTCCATCAGTATGGAGTTTCTTCATGCGCTTTACACCGATATGACCTAAATGGCAGTGCCACAAATAAGTTGCACTATCATTATCAACTCTGCATCTTTTGGCTTCAACATTATGAATATGTGTATCACTACTATCGAGATTCAATAAGAATAGACCACTCTTCAAGGGTGCATGACCATAAAAGATATTACTCATATAAATAGAACAACCATTATTCTCTGATTTAAATGAATAACCACCTCGCATCAAACAAGATCCAGATATAATGTTCATGCTTAACACTGGCACCAAATAACAATTATTTAGGTCTAAAACTAATCCCGATGGTAGATGTAGAGGTAGCGTGCCGACCGCGATCACATCGACTTTGGAACCATTTCCCACGCGCATCGTCACCTCGTCCTTAGCCAATCTTCGCTTAATCCATAGTCCCTGTTTTGAGTTGCAAATATTAGCAACAGAACCAGTATCAAATACCCAGGTACTACTGCGAGCATTAGTATGGTACACATCAATAACATGTATATCACATATACCTTTGTTCACTTTGCCATCCTTCTTATCCGCCAAATACTTGGGGCAGATCCGCTTCCAATGTCCAGTCTGCTTGCAGTAGAAGCACCCAGTCTCAGGCTTAGGTTCAGACTTGGGTTTCTTATCTTGAGCAGCAACTTGTTTGCTATTCTTCTTGAAGTTCCCCTTCTTCTTCCCTTTGCCCTTTTTCTTGAAACTGGTGGTCTTGTTAACCATCAACACTTGATGCTCCTTCTTGATTTCTACCTCCGCAGCTTTTAGCATTGCGAAGAGCTCGGGAATAGTCTTGTCCATCCCTTGCATATTATAGTTCATCACGAAGCTCTTGTAGCTTGGTGGCAGTGATTGAAGAATCCTGTCAATGACACTATCATCAGGAAGATTAACTCCCAGTTGAATCAAGTGATTATTATACCCAGACATTTTGAGTATGTGTTCACTGACAGAACTATTCTCCTCCATCTTACAGCTATAGTACTTATTGGAGACTTCATATCTCTCAATCAGGGCATTTGCTTGAAATATTAACTTCAACTCCTGGAACATCTCATATGATCCATGACGTTCAAAACGTCGTTGAAGACCCGTTTCCAAGCCGTAAAGCATGGCACACTGAACTATCGAGTAGTCATCAGCTTTGCTCTGCCAGACGTTCTTAACGTCGTCAGTTGCATCTGCAGCAGGCCTGGCACCCAGCGGTGCTTCTAGGACGTAATTCTTCTGTGCAGCAATGAGGATAATCCTCAGGTTACGGACCCAGTCCGTGTAATTGCTACCATCATCTTTCAACTTAGCTTTCTCAAGGAACGCATTAAAATTCAACGGAACAACAGCACGAGCCATCTATCTACAACAAACATAGACAAGCAAAATACTATCAGGTACTAAGTTCATGATAAATTTTAGTTTAATTAATCATATTACTTAAGAACTCCCACTTAGACAGACATCTCTCTAGTCATCTAAGTGATCACGTGATCCAAATCAACAAAACCATGTCCGATCATCACGTGAGATGGAGTAGTTTCAATGGTGAACATCACTATGTTGATCATATCTACTATAGGATTCACGTTCGACCTTTCGGTCTCCGTGTTCCGAGGCCATATCTGTATATGCTAGGCTCGTCAAGTTTAACCTGAGTATTCCGCGTGTGCAACTGTTTTGCACCCGTTGTATTTGAACGTAGAGCCTATCACACCCGATCATCACGTGGTGTCTCAGCACGAAGAACTTTTGCAATAGTGCATACTCAAGGAGAACACTTCTTGATAATTTAGTGAGAGATCATCTTAAAATGCTACCGTCAATCAAAGCAAGATAAGATGCATAAAGGATAAACATCACATGCAATCAATATAAGTGATATGATATGGCCATCATCATCTTGTGCTTGTGATCTCCATCTCCGAAGCACCGTCGTGATCACCATCGTCACCGGCGCGACACCTTGATCTCCATCGTAGCATCATTGTTGTTACGCCATCTATTGCTTCTACGAATATCGCTACCGCTTAGTGATAAAGTAAAGCAATTACAGGGCGTTTGCATTTCATACAATAAAGCGACAACCATATGGCTCCTGCCAGTTGCCGATAACTTCGGTTACAAAACATGATCATCACATACAATAAAATATAGCATCATGTCTTGACCATATCACATCACAACATGCCCTGCAAAAACAAGTTAGACGTCCTCTACTTTGTTGTTGCAAATTTTACGTGGCTGCTACGGGCTGAGCAAGAACCGTTCTTACCTACGCATCAAAACCACAACGATAGTTCGTCAAGTTAGTGCTGTTTTAACCTTCGCAAGGACCGGGCGTAGCCACACTCGGTTCAACTAAAGTTGGAGAAACAGACACCCGCTAGTCACCTGTGTGCAAATCACGGCAGTAAAACCAGTCTCGCGTAAGCGTACGCGTAATATCGGTCCGGGCCGCTTCATCCAACAATACCATTGAACCAAAGTATGACATGCTGGTAAGCAGTATGACTTGTATCGCCCACAACTCACTTGTGTTCTACTCGTGCATATAACATCAACGCATAAAATCTAGGCTCTGATGCCACTGTTGGGGAACGTAGTAATTTCAAAAAAAATCCTACGCATACGCAAGATCATGGTGATGCATAGCAACGAGAGGGGAGAGTGTTGTCCACGTACCCTCGTAGACCGAAAGCGGAAGCGTTATGACGACGCGGTTGATGTAGTCGTACGTCTTCATGATCCGACCGATCCAAGCACCGAATGTACGGCACCTCCGAGTTCAGCACACGTTCAGCTCGATGACCATCCCCGGACTCCGATCCAGCAGGGTGTCGGGGATGAGTTTCGTCAGCACGACGGCGTGGTGACGGTGATGATGTTCTACCGACGCAGGGCTTCGCGTAAGCACCGCTACAATATGACCGAGGTGGAATATGGTGGAGGGGGGCACCGCACACGGCTAAGGAACGATCACGAAGATCAACTTGTGTATCATGGGGTGCCCCTCTCCTCCGTATATAAAGGGGGCGAGGAGGAGGGGGCGGCCAAGGGGGTGGCGCTCCCTAGGAGGGGGAAACCTACTCCAAGTAGGTTTGCCCCTCCCTTTCCTAGTCCAAGAAGGAGGGGGAAGGAAGGAGTGGGAGAGGGGAAAGGCAAGGGGGGCTCCGCCCCCCCCTTTACTTGTCCTATTCGGACTCAAGGGGAGGGGGCGCGCCTCTTGCCCTGGCCGGCCCCTCTCTCTCTCCACTAGGGCCCAACAAGGCCCATTAGTTCCGGGGGGGGGGGGGGGTTCTGGTAACCCTCCGGCACTCCGGTTTTCTCCGGAATCACCCGGAACACTTCTGGTGTCCGAATATAGTCGTCCAATATATCAATCTTTATGTATCAACCATTTCGAGACTCCTCGTCATGTCCGTGATCATATCCGGGACTCCGAACAACCTTTGGTACATCAAAACTCATAAACTCATAATAAAACTATCATCATAACGTTAAGCGTGCGGACCCTACGGGTTCGAGAACTATGTAGACATGACCTAGAACTATTTCCGGTCAATAACCAATAGCGGAACCTGGATGCTCATATTGGTTCCTACATATTCTACGAAGATCTTTATCGGTCAAACCGCATAACAACATACGTTGTTCCCTTTGTCATCGGTATGTTACTTGCCCGAGATTCGATCATCAGTATCCAATACCTAGTTCAATCTCGTTACTGGCAAGTCTCTTTACTCGTTACGTAATGCATCATTCCGCAGCTAACTCATTAGCTACATTGCTTGCAAGGCTTATCGTGATGTGCATTACCGAGAGGGCCCAGCGATACCTCTCTGACAATCGGAGTGACAAAACCTAATCTCAAAATACGCCAACTCAACATGTACCTTTGGAGACACCTGTAGAGCTCCTTTATAATCACCTAGTTACGTTGTGACGTTTGGTAGCACACAAAGTGTTCCTCCGGTAAACGGGAGTTGCATAATCTCATAGTTGTAGGAACTTTGTATAAGTCATGAAGAAAGCAATAGCAACATACTAAACGATCAAGTGCTAAGCTAACGGAATGGGTCAAGTCAATCACATCATTCTCCTAATGATGTGATCCCGTTAATCAAATGACAACACATGTCTATGGTTAGGAAACATAACCATCTTTGATTAATGAGCTAGTCAAGTAGAGGCATACTAGTGACATTATGTTTGTCTATGTATTCACACATGTATCATGTTTCCGGTTAATACAATTATAGCATGAATAATAAACATTTATCATGATATGAGGAAATAAATAATAACTTTATTATTGCCTCTAGGGCATATTTCCTTCAGCTGATAATTCAGACAGCAACACTGATAAGTGTGATTCAGGTATGGGTCATGTTCATGCACCAGAGAGTTGTTCGTCGTGCTGGGAGACCTTTGATCCGCTATGGTCCAATGTTTATACGGGACAAGAGAGGATCCAAAATCTGAACTACACCTACAACTGCAATGACATCGAGGCTCTGTGGATGCTTTGAATGAAAAGAGCACCATTTTCCAGGCTTTGTCGAGACCTTCAGGAGCAGGGGGCTGCTACAAGATAACATTAACACCAGTGTGGAAGAGAAAGTGGCCATGTTCCTCCATGTTGTTCGCCATAACAAGAGGTTCAGGGTCATTCACAACACGTTCAGGAGATCAATTGGAGACCATCTCCAGGTACTTCAAGCAGGTGCCTTTTGCCATTTGGCCAGACTCCACCCAAGATTCGCGGAAAACCCAAGATGGTATCCATACTTCAAGGTGAGTGTCGGTGTCAAAACTGGCGGATCTCGGGTAGGGGGTCCCGTACTGTGCGTCTAGGCGGATGGTAACAGGAGACAAGGGACACGATGTTTTTACCCAGGTTCGGGCCCTCTCGATGGAGGTAAAACCCTACTCCTGCTTGATTGATATTGATGATATGGGCAGTACAAGAGTAGATCTACCACGAGATCAAGGAGGATAAACCCTAGAAGCTAGCCTATGGTATGATTGTTGTTCGTCCTACGGACTAAACCCTCCGGTTTATATAGACACCGGAGAGGGCTAGGGTTACACAGAGTCGGTTACAATGGTAGGAGATCTACATATCCGTATCGCCAAACTTGCCTTCCACGCCAAGGAAAGTCTCATCCGGACACGGGACGAAGTCTTCAATCTTGTATCTTCGTAGTCTTGGAGTCCGGTCAATGATGATAGTTCGGCTATCCGGACACCCCCTAGTCCAGGACTCCCTCAGTAGCCCCCGAACCAGGCTTCAATGACGACGAGTCCGGCACGCATGTTGTCTTCGGCATTGCAAGGCGTGTTCTCCTCCAAATTCCATGTACTCACCGAACGGTGTCCGGCTCTTTATAAATGTTGCGCTCCTTGGCTTCCACGTCCAATAATGGCCATCTTCCACGTGTCGTACGAATGTAAAAAGCCAGGGTATTTTTACATTCCATCCCTTAGCTGCACGAATGAGCTGCCTATAAAGAGAGGCGAGGATCTAGATCCGAATCACCCCATCCTCCTTTCGCGAGCATTCATCGGAGCGCCTCTGACCTAAAATCCATTCCATCATGGACAGTCGACGCGGCTCCTCCTCTCGCGCTCCCAGCCCTCAGCCAGGAGATTGGGGGAGATGCTCGGTCCCGCATAGTGAGCTGGTGACGCTCCAAATCGAGGGATTTCTTCCCCCAGCCTTCATGGTTCCGGTTCGAGCCGGACTTGCCACCTACAAGGGCGGGAAGCAGGCGGAGAGCGTCCCCAATCCCTCCAAAGGAGAGCGGGTATGCTTCGTCCCTTATCTAATAAGAGGACTCAGATTTCCCATACATCCATTTCTCCGGGGGCTCCTGGAGTTCTATGGGCTCCAGCTTCATCATCTTACGCCTACCTCTATCCTGCATATCGCGGGCTTCGTGGCCCTTTGCGAGCTCTTCTTGGGCATCGAGGCCCATTTTGCGCTGTGGAAGAGATTATTCTGCCTCGTACCTTGTTGAGGGAGTCCTGGACTAGGGGGTGTCCGGACAGCCGGACTATCAATATCCGCCGGACTCCAAGACTGCGAAGATACAAGATTGAAGACTCCGTCCCTTGTCCGGAGGGGACTTTCCTTGGCGTGGAAGGCAAGCTTGGAAATACGGATATGTAGATCTCCTACCATTGTAACCGACTCTGTGTAACCCTAGCCTCCTCCGGTGTCTATATAAACCGGAGGGCTTTAGTCCGTAGGACAACATACATTACAACAATCATACCATAGGCTATCTTGTAGGGTTTAGCCTCCTTGATCTCGTGGTAGATCTACTCTTGTACTACCCATATCATCAATATTAATCAAGCAGGACTTAGGGTTTTACCTCCATCGAGAGGGCCCGAACCTGGGTAAAACATTGTGTCCCTTGTCTCCTGTTACCATCCGCCTAGACGCACAGTTCGGGACCCCCTACCCGAGATCCGCCGGTTTTGACACCGACATTGGTGCTTTCATTGAGAGTTCCTCTGTGTCGTCACCGATAGGCTTGATGGCATCTTCAACCAGCAACGCTGTCCAGGGTGAGACTTTTCTCCCCGGACAGATCTTCGTATTCGGCGGCTTCGCCCTGCGGGCCAATTCACTTGGCCATCTGGAGTAGATCGAAAGCTACGCCCCTGGCCGTCAGGTCAGATTTGGAAGCTTAAACTTCACGGCCGATGTCCGCGGAGACTTGATCTTCGACGGACTCGAGCCACAGCCGAGCATGCCGCACTGTAATGATGGGCATGATCTAGCTCTGCCGCCGAACAGTGCCTTGGTGGCCGCACACGGATCTGCTTCGGCCATTAGCCCGGAGCCGATCGCTCAGATCGAGGGCCGGTGGATAGACGCCGCCCTGGGGGCTTCAATATCCATGGCGATGGAGCCGAACACCAATCTTGTCCCCCGCGAAACTCGTGATTCCGAGGCGCCGGACTCCTTGCCGGACTCCGAACTTCCCGCGCCCCTACCAATCGATCCGGATTGGGCGCCGGTTATGGAATTCACCGCCGCGGACATCTTCCAATGCTCGCCTTTCGGCGATATCTTGAATTCACTAAAGCATCTCTCGTTATCAGGAGAGTCCTGGACGGATTATGGCCAGGATGGTTGGGATACGGGCGACGAAGAAATTCAGAACCCACCCACCACCCACTTTGTAGCCACTGTCGACGATCTAACCGACATGCTAGACTACGACTCCGAAGACATCGACGCCATGGACGACGATGCCGGAGACGAACAGGAACCAGCGCCTACAGGGCACTGGAAGACCACCTCGTCATACGACATTTACATGGTGGACACCCCAAAAGACGGGGATGGCGAAGAAGCAGCGGAGGCAGACTCTTTAAAGAAGCAGCCCAACGCCGGCGTCAGCGGCGCCGCTCTAAATCCCGCCACAGTAAGAATGGAGATTCTGGCACAGGAGATAATAACACTCCAGAGAGCGCCGAAGACAATCCCCTCCGGCAAGACTCAGCGCAGGAGGATGCAGAAGCAAGCCCTCATGAGGGGGCGGCAGACGAAGAGGTTGAGGATCATAACTATATGCCTCCCTCCGAAGACGAAGCAAGCCTCAACGATGACGAATTCGTCGTACCCGAGGATCCCGTCGAACAAGAGCGCTTCAAGCGCAGGCTTATCGCCACAGCAAACAGCCTAAAGAAAAGGCAGCAACAGCTCCAAGCTGATCAAGACCTGCTGGCCGATCGATGGACCGAGGTCCTCGCGGCCGAAGAGTATAAACTCGAACGCCCCTCCAAAAGTTACCTAAGACGCAAGCTGCTCCCCCGATTAGAGGAGGAAGCATACATACCTCCATCACCAGCGCACGATATGGCTGACCGACCACCCCGTGGTCGTGACAAAGAGGCATCCAGGCCCCCAGCCAAGACCGTACCCCGGCATCGCTCCAAAAGTACGAAGCCAAGAGGGAACGCGCCGGACTTGCGAGACATATTGGAGGACAAGGCAAGGCAATCCAGATCCATCTATGGATCACGTGGGCGCCCTACAACCCACGACGAATACCGTCGTGCCGAATACAATAACCCCGGCCGGGCCGAACACAGCAGACAGCGCTCTCTCGAGCTGCGTCGCGATATCGCTCAATACAGGGGCGCCGCACACCCGTTATGCTTCACTGACGAAGTAATGGATCATCAGATCCCCGAAGGGTTTAAACCCGTAAACATCGAATCTTACGATGGCACAATAGACCCCGCGGTGTGGATCGAAGATTATCTTCTCCACATCCATATGGCCCGCGGCGACGATCTTCACGCCATCAAGTACCTCCCACTCAAGCTTAAAGGACTAGCTCGGCATTGGCTTAACAGCTTGCCTGCAGAGTCAATTGGGTGTTGGGAAGACCTGGAGGCCGCATTCCTTGATAACTTCCAAGGCACATATGTGCGACCACCAGACGCCGATGACCTAAGCCACATCATTCAGCAGCCAGACGAATCGGCCAGACAATTCTGGACACGGTTCTTGACAAAGAAAAACCAAATCGTCGACTGTCCGGATGCAGAGGCCCTTGCAGCCTTCAAACATAACATACGGGACGAATGGCTAGCCCGGCACCTGGGGCAGGAAAAGCCGAAATCCATGGCAGCCCTCACATCGTTAATGACCCGCTTTTGCGCGGGAGAGGACAGCTGGCTAGCCCGCAGCAACAATCTCCATAAAAACTCTGGCAGTCCGGATACCAAGGACAACAACGGCAGGTCACGACGAAGCAAAAACAAGCGCCACATTAACGGCGACGATAAGGAGGATACGGCAGTCAATGCCGGATTCCGAGGCTCTAAACCCGGTCAGCGGAAGAAGCCATTCAAAAGAACCACTCCGGGTCCGTCCAATCTGGACCGAATACTTGACCGCTTATGCCAGATACATGGCACCTCTGAAAAGCCAGCTAACCACACTAATAGAGATTGCTGGGTGTTCAAGCAGGCCGGCAAGTTAATTGCCGAAAACAATGACAAGGGGCTAAATAGCGACGACGAGGAAGAGACCCGACCGCCGAACAACAGAGGACAGAAAGGGTTTCCCCCCGCAAGTGCAGACGGTGAATATGATATACGCGACCCACATACCCAAGAGGGAGAGGAAACGCGCGCTAAGGGACGTCTACGCGATGGAGCCAGTCGCCCCAAAGTTCAATCCGTGGTCCTCTTGTCCGATCACTTTCGATCGAAGAGACCATCCGACCAGCATACGCCATGGCGGATTCGCCGCATTGGTCTTAGACCCAATCGTCGATGGATTTCACCTCACGAGAGTCCTGATGGACGGCGGCAGTAGCCTGAACCTGCTTTATCTGGATACAGTGCGCAAAATGGGCATAGACCCATCAAGGATTAAACCTACAAAGACAACCTTTAAAGGTGTCATCCCAGGAGTGGAAGCCAACTGTACAGGCTCAGTCACACTGGAAGTGGTCTTCGGATCCCCGGATAATTTCTGAAGTGAAGAGTTAATCTTCGACATAGTCCCGTTTCGCAGCGGCTATCACGCTCTGCTCGGACGAACCGCGTTTGTAAAATTCAACGCGGTGCCGCATTATGCATACCTAAAGCTCAAGATGCCAGGCCCTCGTGGAGTCATCATGGTCAATGGGAATACGGAACGCTCCATCCGAACGGAGGAACATACAGTGGCTCTCGCGGCAGAAGTACAGAGCAGCCTCCTAAGGCAATTCTCAAGTCCGGCAGTTAAAAAGCCGGATATAGCAAAGCGCGCCCGGAGCAATACCAACCAAGACCACCTGGCGCGATCAGAGCACGCGTAGCAATGCGGCCCCAACCCTCGCCTGCGCATGATCGCAAGAATAACATTCCGCGTACATCATTACGCTTTGGAGATACCATGGGCGCAGGGAAAGGGGCACGATCACAATGGACCCAGAGTGCGGCTCGACCACACCAGGGGCTCACAAGTGCGCCTCCCTTCTTTTTTATTTTATTTTTCTCCTTCTTTTATGTACACAGGACTCTGTTAACCAGAAGCCCTGTCCGGCGGCGAACCTGCCGAACTCATGATGCAACAGTCAGGGACTAAAGAAGGCCGCGACAAACATTCAGGTGGTCTCAATTACGAGCATTAAATTCGATTATATACACCAAGTCTGCAGCTCATCCCTGGAGGGGGACATGTTTATTTAGTCCAAATCCCTTGCTTGCCGCACTATTTGTATCAGTCCGCTCTACTAGCAGACTTTCTTTCATAAATAATGCAGCACTCTTTTATCGCAATTGCATTATCTTTTATATATATGTTCATTACATGACATCTTGCACCCGTATATTTTGGTACGGCCGAATACGCCAGGGGCTTCTGTTCCCCAAATTATGGTGTGATAAAGTCCGAACACTTTCACAAGTGCGGCACCCCGAACTTATAGCATTATATGAATCGGCTCCGAATCATGTCTTGTGTCAATAGTTCGGTTTGCCCGGCTCCCACGTTTTGGTGCCTTACATTCCGTTCTGTCGGCTAAGGTGGCACTGGGAGAACAACTGCGATTGCGCCCCGGTTGAGCCAGGCTAACGCCTCAGTGGAGAAAGCTAAAACTGACTGGCATGATAAGGCGAGAGACTGGTCGCTGTTCGAGAGGTTTTTTCGGGTCCTTAAAGACTCACGCCTCTTCGAGCGAAGTTCCGGATAATGTCCGACGAAGGCGTGGATAGCGCCCCGGATTCGGTCTTCCGAATACCAGGGGCTTCGCCGAAATTTAAAATTATAGAATTATATGGCTAAGTGAGAGTGTTCAAGCCTTATAAGTCCGATTGCCTTGTTCGTTGTGTTGAGCGCCTCCCTCGATGGACCCAACAATGGGAACAAGAGTGCTCATGTTTATCACGAACACCCCAGCACTCGCGGCTTGGGGGCTGAAGCCAACGACTTGCCATCTCTCAGATTTTATAAACGGCCGCACAAAAGGTAATATTTTAAATTAAACAAGCGTTGCTCATGGCGCATATGAACGAAGTTTTCAGCGCACAGGATAAATACACAGCGAGTTCACTCAAAAATTACATTTCGGGAGCACTCATCTGCAATATCGTAGGCTCCCTTCAGGACAGATTTATAATACTTCTCCGGCGTGCGATACTCCTTGCCCGGCGGCGGTGGGTCCGTGAGAAGCTTCTCCGCATCCAATTTGCCCCATTGCACCTTTATGCGGGCAAGGGCCCGACGAGCGCCTTCAATACAGGCAGAGCGCTTGACTACATCCAGCCTGGGGCATGCATCCACCAGCCGCCGCACGAGGCCAAAGTAGCTCCCAGGCATGGCCTGTCCAGGCCACAGCCGGACTATGAGGCCCTTCATGGCCTCCTCAGCTACCTTGTGCAGTTCGACCAGCTGCTTCAGCTGGTCGCTTGGGGGCACCGGATGGCCGGCCTCAGAGTACTGAGACCAGAAGACCTTCTCCGTCGAGCTCCCCTCCTCGCCACGATAGAATGCGGCGGCATCAGACGCACTACGCGGCAGATCTGCAAACGCCCCTGGAGAGCTCCGAATTCGGGTAAGTGTCAGGTAGTTCACATTAACATGCCTGCTTTGCATGAAAAATGCCTTACCCGCCGCTATATTCTTTATATCTTCAACCTCCTGAAGGGCCTTACGGGCCTCGGCCTTGGCGAACTTGGCACTTTCGAGAGCCGAGGCAAGCTCGGACTCTCGAGTCTTGGAGTCACGCTCCAAACTCTCATGCTTTTCCATGAGAGCCTGGTGCTCTTGCCGAACTTCCGCCACCCGTGCCTCTTGTTTTTCTCGCTCGGCCCGTTCCGCGGCCGCACTGCGTTCGGCCACGGACACAGCCTCCTTCAGGGCTGCCACCTCGTTAGTGGCCCCTGCAATACACATATTATCCTTGTTAATTTTATTTGCAACCAAAATCCTTTTCTGTAAGGTACTTATTCAAAGAGGTGTTACTCACCTTCTTTTTCCTCGAGCTGCTTCTTTGCATGGCCGAGCTCTTGCTCGGACCGCTCGAGATCCTTCTTCAGCACGTCAACCTCCGCCGTTAGTGCGGCAGAGGTCAGCAGCGCAGCCTGCAAACCCATATTGACATATTTTAGGCAACCCTGCGTATATCTTGTTAGATCCTTAGTCCGGCTTTTCTTTCCGAACACCGAACTAAGCATCAGGGGCTATTGTCTATGCGGTATTACATTACATAATTTTAACTTCTTACCTCAAAGCCTGTTAGAAGGCTGCTGCAGGCTTCGGTCAGCCCGCTCTTGGCGACCTGAACCTTCTCAATCACCGCACTCATGATAGTGCGGTGTTCTTCCTCGATGGAAGCGCCTTTAAGCGCCTCCATCAGGTTATCCGGCGCCTCCGGTTGGACGGAGGCCGCCGGCGTCACGGTCCTGCCCTTCTTTCGAAGGGGCCGCTTGCCGGACTCTGGAACCACTGCAGGTTCCGATGTAGAGTCCGGCACGAAGTCCGGGAGGCTGCCTGACGGCGCCTCCGGAGCCTCCTCCTGATGGGTCCCTCTCTGGGATCCCACCTCGGCGTCCTCGTCGGCGCGTGGGGTAGAGGCAGTCGGGATGGAATTCACATCCGACGAGGCCAATGACCCGCTCGATGAGTCAGGGAGATCATCGTTGGCCGGACTACGGGCAGAATGCGGCGTTAGAAGGATACTACACGACATGAAAGAAATTACACATCAAGGATCCGGATACTTACGATCTTGCCGGACGCCTGGCCCTTGGAGGCCACTCATCCTCGCCAACGCTGATGTTGGCGAAACTGTCCGGGGGGATAGTTCTCCCCCTCTTGGACCCTTCGGCCTCCCCGATTGGGGAAGCCTTCCTTTTCTTCTCTCCCTCCTCCGGGAGAGAATACTCCTCCTCCTCGTCTTCAGGGGAGGAGTCCTCGTCGTCGTCAGACGCCTGATTGCGGGAACTCTTTCGAGTCCCCGCAGCCACCTTCTTGGCCTTCTTCTCCGGCACCACGTGCGGTGCCGGAACCAGCAGCCCTGCTAAGCGGGCATCCACTGGATCTTCTGGCATGGGAGCCGGGCTGATAAGCAGCTCGGCCTTCTCCATCCATTCCTGTCAAAGGAAGAGGCAGAATGAAACCTCGCTGGAGTCAATTTAATTATCACAAGTGTCCCGTAATGGGGTTGAATCACTTACCTCGTCAGTTGAATACTGCGAGCTGAATCCACGGTCTTCCGTCGCGGATGCGGGGGCTTCGGCGCCCTTGAACAGCACCCTCCAGGCGCCTTCGTATGTTGTATCGAAGAGCCCGCTTAGCGCCTGGTGCTGTTCCGGATTGAACTCCCACAAATTGAATTCCTGTTCTTGGCATGGGAGGATCCGCCGGATGAGCATGACTTGGACCACGTCGACGAGCCTAAGCCTATTGCTCACCATCTTCTTGATGCAGGCTCGGAGTCCCGTCACCTCTACCGGATTGCCCCACTGCAAGCCCTTCTCTTTCCAGGAGGTGAGCTGCGTGGGGATACCAGATCTAAACTCGGGGGGCCGCCGCCCATGTAGGTTTGCGCGGCTCGGTGATGTAGAACCACCCCGATTGCCACCCCTTGACAGAGTCCACAAAGGTCCCTTCGAGCCAAGGTACGTTGGGCAATTTGCCCAACATGGCGCCTCCGCATTCCGCTTGCGTGCCCTTCACAACCTTCGGCTTGACGTTGAAGGTCTTGAGCCACAGGCCGAAGTGGGGCCGGATGCAGAGGAAGGCCTCGCACACGACGATAAACGCCGAGATGTTGAGGATGAAGTTCGGCGCCAGATCGTGGAAATCCAGGCCGTAGTAAAACATGAGTCCCCGGACAAATGGATGGAGCGGAAAGCCCAGTCCGTGGAGGAAGTGGGGGAGAAAGACGACCCTCTCATGAGGCCCAGGGGTAGGGATGAGCTGCCCCTCGTCGGGCAGCCGATGCGTGATATCGCCGGAAAGGTATCCGGCGCTGCGCAGCTTGGTGATGTCCTCCTCCTCAACAGTGGAGGCCAACCATTTGCCTCCCGCTCCGGACATATTCGGAGAAGGTCGAGTCGAGATGCGCGGGCTCGGGCATTGGAGCTTGAGTTCGCGGGGATGGATAAGCAAAGGAGGAAGAAGGCGTAGGTGAGAAGGTGAATCCTTATCCCTTATATATAGGCGGACAAAACTATGCGTCCCCCACCAGCCTGGTAAAACTCGCTTATCTCCCAAGCGCCACCATCAATGGCGCGGTTGGGTTACCCACGCACGTATTGATGAGAATCCCGGAATAAGGAGAACACGATCTCTGCTTCGACAAGACGTGCCAAGGGAACCGCTTCGCTAAACGTGATGAGGTGGTATAGTAAAAAACGATTCAAACAAAGGCTTGGTAGCGGTGTGATGTCGCGCCGCATAATACGTCAGCAGATTGAACTAAGTGTACATTTTATTCTCTCTACGGTGGAATGTGGAATTTATTTTGCAGAGCCGGACACTATCCTGGTGTTCATGATCTTCTCTGGATTATTCAAGGGAGGAACCCGCCTTGCAATGCCGAACATTATGCGCGCCAGACTTATCGTCATTGAAGACTGGTTCAGGGGCTACTGAGGGAGTCCTGGACTAGGGGGTGTCCGGACAGCCGGACTATCAATATCCGCCGGACTCCAAGACTACGAAGATACAAGATTGAAGACTCCGTCCCGTGTCCGGAGGGGACTTTCCTTGGTGTGGAAGGCAAGCTTGGCAATACGGATATGTAGATCTCCTACCATTGTAACCGACTCTGTGTAACCCTAGCCTCCTCCGGTGTCTATATAAACCGGAGGGCTTTAGTCCGTAGGACAACATACATTACAACAATCATACCATAGGCTAGCTTCTAGGGTTTAGCCTCCTTGATCTCGTGGTAGATCTACTCTTGTACTACCCATATCATCAATATTAATCAAGCAGGACGTAGGGTTTTACCTCCATCGAGAGGGCCCGAACCTGGGTAAAACATTGTGTCCCTTGTCTCCTGTTACCATCCGCCTAGACGCACAGTTCGGGACCCCCTACCCGAGATCCGCCGGTTTTGACACCGACACCTGTTCTCATGAGGGGTCGATATATCAAGTGGGCGGAGCCGAAATATGGCGCATCGCCGGGACCGGATATCTATCCGGGACCCCGAAGAAGGTGTCCGAAGACTGGCCTTCGGAATGGTTTTATATGGAAGACGCCTCGCTGCCGGACCCAGTTCGGATCGGCCTCCCGGAGTTCAGCAACGCTCCTCTGAAGAAACGCCTGAGTTGGCGCCCACGGATCCCTCACCGGGAGAATGATTGGGACGTCCAGTATCTGATGGGCCGAATAAGGTTATTGGCCCATTCCGGATTGACCATGATTGGGGTCATGGCCACATGCATTATGCGAGGGGTGCAGCCTCTCCAGTATAGGGACCACCCCATGTGGGATTTCAACGGGGAGGATGATGCCACCCGTCACGGCCGTAAGGGGCCGGGATCAGTAGACGATCTGGTGAAGATCCTGTCCGACCTGTACAAAGGGGAGAAGGAGGACTTCCTCCGTGCTAGTCCATTGAACGGGTTTTCCATGAACAACCCTCGGAGCTGGGTAAGCGGACGTTTGTCTAGCCGATCCATATTCCCAAAGTTAAGTGTCTCACTTTGTGATTTTGACGCAGGAACTACGCCGGGCCGTAGAGAATATACACAGCCCGACTCCACAACCTGAGGATCCGGAACGATCCCTCGATCCGGCCTCCGAAGAGGATCCGGACATAAAGGTGGAGCTGATTGATGGGGTGTTCCACCAACTTAGCATTGACAATGCTTTGGTCGCCATTACGGCCGACTACCCCGGAATATCTCCGGTTTCCCAGGTAACCGTGACCGGAGTCCTGATACCATTACTCATCCATGCTTATTTCTGACCACCGTATACCAATGGTGTTTCGTAGGAGGTGCCTCCGAGGCCGGAAGCCGAACCCACGGCAGATGGCCAACAAGGGGCAGCTCGGCCCAGCAGGCGAAAGAGAAGTGCGGCGCGGATCAAGACGTCGCCGCAACAGTATGGCGCACCACCACGTTTCCAGAAAAGGTTCCTGGAAGGCATATTAACATTCGTCGTTCTTTTCAGGAGAAAGAGCGCTCGCCGGACTGTGTCCGGAGAGATTGCCAATCAAGCCTCCGCCAGACAGGCTCCAACGCCAGGTCCGGAGGGGGAGGAGAAAGCAAGGCGCGCGTCGGGTGCTCCTCCAGCGGAGGACGCCGACCGGTTGTCCGCCACCAGATCTGAGGTGGAGAGCGCCATGAATCACAGGCGCCACCGGACAATTCTTCGTGATGCATGCTTTTCCCCAGAGGCGTTAAATGCCTTTAGTTCGGGAGATGCGCACCTCCACGCCGCTCAAGATGGTCTAACCAGAGCCACGGAGCAGTATGTGAAAGACATACGGGTGAGGAATTTTGACAGTTATATATGCCAGTAGCCCCCGAGACTTAAAATAGTTAGAATAACTGATTTAAGGATAATTTGTTATGCAGGATCTTACGGAGAAGAATACCCACCTGTCCCAGGAGCTGCAGAGTGCAAGGCCCAACTTGAGGCCGCACTAGCCGCCGCAGGGGGAGCCACAGAGACCCCTTTGGTAATACATACTTCGAAAGATAAGTAGTTTGTGAAGTGCGACGTGTGTATAAGTCTGACAATAATATTGCAGATGGTGCCGGACTAGATCCGGACAGGCAGTAGCTACTACGCCAACTAAAGGCCGGCGAGAAGGTGCTGACAAGGGTGCAGCAGGAGAAAAATAACCTCAGAGATGCCAACACTCAGCTGGGCGAGGAACTAAAAGATGTTCGGGTCCACCTGTCTTACTCCGTGAAGGAGAATCTGTGGCTTCGTCGCGGCATTTATAGTAAGTGCTTGAACGAACTTTTGAAAACAAGAGTTCGGCGAGGAAGTCTATTAACCCGAATATGTCTGTAGGTATGCTCACAGGCCGTCCTGCAGAGGAAATGCCTGGTTCAACGGGTGACCAACTTCCCGAGCTGTTGCAACTGCACGAACGAGTTCGGCAGGTGATGAGCGGCGTCGCCCAGGCCTTATGGCCATCCGTCTCCCTACCCGAGGGTCTTGGAGGGCTTGTGGAGAAGCTTCAGGGAGCTCGGCGGTGCTTCCGTCTGTGGAAGATATCGGCCTGCCGTCAAGGCGCCAGGGAGGCCTGGGCCATGGTGAAGACGAGGTACACGAAGGCCGACCCGAACCACATGGCCGAGGTCGGGCCTGTGGGGCCCGATGGGAAGGAGATCCCTGTGAGCTTAATGTACGGCCAAGTAGAGTTGGCCGCAAAGTATTCCCAGCGGGACTATAAACTAGACAGCCTGCTAGATGGTATTGAAGAGGAATACAATCAGTCAAGTTGACTATGTAATTTAAAATGACATGTAAAATGCCTTCTAGCCGGATTGTAGATCGTTTGTCATTGCGGACCTTTTCGCTTCAACCTCGGGACCCGATAGTCCGGAGTGTGTCCGAATACCCTCGCGGTTATAGAAAAACCGGGGCATGCGTGGAGACCAGGCGTAGGGGTCATTAGTGCTTTATCAGACAAGTGCCCAACTAGTTATGTTATATTACATGGTTAGTAAGAAACATCTTCCAGGGAGAATAGTTCCGTTAGGGGTTCCTTTCCCTGGGAGGCATGCCCTAAAGTGCATGTTCGGACTGCGAAAAAAAGTAGGAAAGCATCTGGGGGCAGATAAATAAATAGGTAAGAAATCATCTTTTAGTTCACCGACCGAATATTCCCTTAAGAATGCTAGCTTTCGGCTTCACCCAGTCTGAGGTACACATCCGGCTGACCCGGCAGTAACAATCGCAGAGGTGCTCCCTTTACCTCCTAGCCGAACAATCGGGGACGTAGGGGTAAGCACAGGAGCCAGGCAACCCAGCTTGGCCAAAACTTAAGTCATATTGATGCATATAATGGTGAATAAAAGGTACATGCGGAAGTGTGACACATGCGTTGGGCATGAAGCCCATATAAATAAGCTTCTGTTAAAGAAGCCCCCAGGTATAATGAGTGCGAGTAGCACGTCAAGTGTGTGCAGACGATGCGCAGACGAGCCCTTGAAGGCTTTGAGAAAAAAGGAGGGAGAAAGAGAGAAATAAAAGACAGCTAAAGTATAAAATGCAGGCGGAGGAAGGAGACGAACCCAGAGTCCGGCGCTAGGCGTAGAATCTTCGGAGACGGGTTGCGTTCCATGGATTCGGCTCGAGTCGGTTGTCCGATGCGTTTCGCAGACGGTATGCTCCGCCGGTCAGGACTTGGTCGATGATGAAGGGACCTTCCCATTTGGGCTTGAGTTTGTCCTTTTTCTTGTCCGATAGGCGTAGAACTAGTTCGCCAACATTGTAAGTTTTGGCCTGTACTTCTCTGCTTTGATATCTTCGAGCCTGCTGTTGATAGAATGCGGAACGAGCTTTTGCCACGTCGCGCTCCTCCTCTAAGGCGTCCAAACTATCCTGCCGATCCAGCTCGGCTTCTCTTTCTTCGTACATGCGCACGCGAGGCGAGTCATGAATTATGTCGCAGGGCAAGACTGCCTCTGCGCCGTACAACATGAAAAATGGTGTGAATCTGGTAGTGCGATTCGGCGTGGTCCGCAGCCCCCAGAGTACGGAGTCGACCTCCTCTACCCAGTGCATGTTAGATTCCTTGAGGGAGCGCACTAGTCTGGGTTTAATGCCGCTCATGATTAGACCATTTGCTCGCTCGACTTGACCGTTAGTTTGAGGGTGATAGACTGAAGCGTAGTTGAGCTTGATGCCCATGTTTTTGCACCAGAGTTTAACCTCGTCGGCCGTGAAGTTTGTGTCGTTATCAGTGATGATGCTGTGGGGGACACCGTAACGGTGTACTACCCCTGATATGAAGTCTATCACGGGTCCGGATTCGGCCGTCTTAACTGGCTTGGCCTCTATCCATTTGGTGAATTTATCCACCATGACCAATAGGTATTTTTCCTTGTGGGTTCCCCCTTTAAGGGGTCCAACCATGTCAAGCCCCCAGACCGCGAACGGCCAGGTGATGGGTATAGTTTTCAGGGTGCTGGGTGGCATGTGGCTTTGATTAGCAAAGAGCTGGCAACCAACACATCGTTGGACTAAATCCTGAGCGTCTGTCCGGGCCGTTGGCCAATAAAATCCTGTACGAAAGGCCTTGCTTACAAGGGCCCGGGTTGCGGCGTGGTGCCCACCGAGTCCGGCATGAATTTCAGCCAGAAGATTTCGCCCTTCCTCTTCGGAGATGCACCTTTGAAGGACTCCGGTTGTGCTTTTCTTATAAAGCTCTCCCTCATGGACCTTATAGGCTTTAGATCGCCGTACTATGCAGCGGGCCTCGTTTTGGTCCTCGGGAAGTTCCTGCCTAGTTAAGTAAGATAGGAATGGCTCGGTCCACGGGGCAATGACTGCCATTATTTTGTGGGCTGAAGGTGTTGTTTCATTGGCAGAACCACCGATTGTGTCAGAATGCGCGATGTCGGGCAGTGCGGTTGGGTCCGGATTGTTATTTCCGGACTCCCCTTCCCATAGTACGGATGGCTTGAAAAGCCGTTCCAGGAAGATGTTGGGGGGGGGGGGGGGGGACGGCATCGCGCTTTGCGCCGATGCGTGCCAATACGTCCACCGCTTGATTATTATCCCGGGCTATATGGTGAAATTCGAGCCCTTCAAACCGAGCTGACATTTTCAAAACGGCGTTACGGTAAGCTGCCATTTTCGGATCCTTGGCGTCGAAGTCTCCATTTATTTGGGATATCGCGAGGTTCGAATCCCCTCGCACCTCTAGGCGTTTAATGCCCATGGAGACCGCCATCCGGAGGCCATGTAGAAGGGCCTCGTATTTGGTTGCGTTGTTGGAGTCCATGTACATTATCTGAAGTACGTATTGGACTGTGTCCCCGGTTGGGGACGTCAGGACAACGCCAGCCCCCAGGCCGGCCAACATTTTGGAGCCGTTGAAGTGCATGATCCAGTTAGAATATGCGCCGTACTCTTTAGGGAGTTCGGCTTCAGTCCATTCGGCGATGAAGTCGGCCAAAACTTGCGACTTGATAGCTCGCCGTGGTTTATAGGTTATGTCGAATGGTAGGAGCTCGATGGCCCATTTTGCAATCCTGCCGGTCGCGTCACGGTTATTTATAATGTCATTGAGAGGTACTTCGGAGGCTACTGTTATCGAACACTCTTGAAAGTAGTGTCGGAGCTTCCGGGATGCCATGAACACTGCGTACGCTATCTTTTGATAATGTGGATACCGGGATTTGCATGGAGTTAGGACAGTGGATACGTAGTACACTGGTTTTTGAAGATGGAACTTATATCCGTCCGTTTCTCGCTCGACGACGAGCACCGCGCTTACAACTTGATGTGTTGCCGCGATATATAGTAGCATTGGTTCGCCCACGTTGGGCGCAGCCAGGACCGGATTTGCTGCCAATATGGCCTTTATTTCTTTGAGTCCGGCCGTGGCGGCATCCGTCCACTCGAAGTGTTCGGTGCGCCGGAGGAGGCGATAAAGGGGTAATGCCTTTTCTCCTAAGCGGGAGATGAAGCGGCTTAGAGCCGCCACGCATCCAGTCAATTTTTGTATTTGCTTGAGGTCTTTTGGGATATCCAATTGTGACAGAGCTCGGATCTTGGCTGGGTTTTCTTCAATTCCTCTACCGGATACAATGAAGCCCAAGAGCTTTCCGGCTGGCATGCCGAAGACGCATTTTTTCTAGGTTGAGCTTAATGTCATATGCTCGGAGATTGTCGAATGTGAGCCTCAAGTCGTCTACTAGAGTTTCGACGTGTTTGGATTTGACGACCACATCATCTACATATGCCTCCACTGTTTTGCCGATCTAGTTTGCCAGACATGTCTGAATCATGCGCTGGTATGTTGTGCCGGCGTTTTTGAGCCCGAAGGGCATTGTGTTGAAGCAGAATGGTCCGTATGGAGTAATGAATGCCGTTGCAGCTTGGTCTGGCTCTGCCATCTTGATTTAATGGTAGCCGGAGTATACGTCGAGGAAGCACAATGAATCGTGTCCTACGGTAGCATCGATAATTTGATCGATGCGGGGAAGGGGGAAAGGATCCTTTGGGCAAGCCTTGTTAAGGTCCTTGAAATCGACACACAGGCGCCAGGATTTGTCCTTCTTTGGTACCATTACCAGGTTTGCTAGCCAGTCCGGATGTTTTATGTCTCTGATGAATCCGGCTTCTAATAGTTTGGCTAGCTCCTCTCCCATTGCCTGTCTTTTGGGTTCGGAAAATCGCCGAAGAGCCTGTTTGACTGGCTTGAATCCTTTTAGGATATTTAGGCTGTGCTCTGCCAACCGGCATGGGATTCCTGGCATATCTAAAGGGTGCCAGGCAAAAATATCCCAATTTTCCCGTAGGAATTCTCGTAGTGCGGCGTCTACATCAGGGTTTAATTGTGCCCCAATGGAGGCCGTTTTTGTAGGGTTCGTTGGATGGACTTGGAATTTGACTATTTCGTCCGCTGGCTTAAAAGAGGTGGACTTGGATCTTTTGTCAAGTATCACGTCGTCCCTGTTCACCGTGGAGCGCGGCGCTGTGAGTTCCTCGGCCGCTAGGGATTCAGATAGCGCCTCAAGGGCTAGTGCGGCTGTATTATTTTCGGCGCGGAGTGCTACGTCCGGATCACTAGCAAGGGTGATGATTCCGTTGGGCCTGGGCATTTTGAGCTTCATGTACCCGTAATGGGGTATAGCTTGAAAAATTGTGAATGCCTCTCATCCTAATAAAGCGTGATATCCGCTGCTGAACGGGGCCACATGGAACGTGATCTCCTCGGACCTGTAGTTGTCCGGCGAGGCGAATACCACATCTAGTGTGATTTTTCCTGTGCAGCATGCTTCCCGACAAGGGATTATTCCTCTGAAGGTTGTGTTGCTTCGCTCAATGCGGCTCCAGTCTACTTCCATTTTTCGAAGGGTTTCCTCGTAGATGAGGTTTAATCCGCTGCCTCCATCCATGAGTACCTTGGTGAGGCGAAAGCCGTCCACTATTGGACTGAGGACCAATGCGGCTGGTGCTCGGGCTGTTCGGAATTTAGGTTCGTCACTGGCATTAAAAGTAATAGCCGTGTCACTCCATGGATTTATTGTTGCTATTTTTTAGACTTCGGCAAGGCTATGGAGTGTTCGTTTTCGCATATTATTTGATGCGAAAGTCTCGAAGACTGTTAGTACCGTACTGGTACTGCTGGGCCGGTTCTCTGGGGCTAGAAGCTCTTCGCCACTTTTGGCCACCTGCCGTAGTATCCAACATGCTCGAAGGCTATGCGTTGGAGTGGCGCCCTCTATGCTATGAATTTTGCAAGGTCCATTGAGCCATCCTTCCAGTACGGTTCCGTGCCCTTTAGGGGTTTTTTGCTTTTTGGTTTTTAACCCAGGTGCCTGAATATGATGCACCCTTTTATTTTGGACTGTGATGGATTCATGTACCTAGGGTAGGGTCATAGGCCTGACCCAAATGTCCTACCCAGGGACAGTCTTAGAAGAGATCACCTTCCAGTCGACCAACAAGGAACCCACTCGACTGACCAGAAGGACTCGACCATGGAGATTCACTCGACCATGAAGATACACTCGACCACCAGAAGGTCAGAAGGCACTCTGCACTGCAACGGCCTGTAATTGAATAGACTTAATGATAGTTAAGGCACTTTATGTGGGGCGTTACCAGTAACGCCCCAGACTTAATATACTTTAAACCCTCCATTACGTGGGCTGGCAGGGGTCCTGGCGTACTCTATATAAGCCACCCCCCTCCACAGGCAGAAGGGTTCGCACTCTGGTAACACCTATACACATAATCCACTCGACCGCCTCAGGGCTCCGAGACGTAGGGCTTTTACTTCCTCCGAGAAGGGCCTAAACTCGTACATCGCTTGTGTTTACAACATCTCCATAGCTAGGACCTTGCCTCTCCATACCTACCCCCCACTCTACTGTCAGACTTAGAACCACGACAGTTGGCGCCCACCGTGGGGCAGGTGTTTTAGCGATTTTGTGGAGAAGTTGCAGTATTTCCGAGTACTTTCATCATGATGACTGCTGGAGTTTTGGTCGAGGGGCGCGAGATCCGTCTTGGCGCTCTCACCTTCGTCGCCGACGACTCCGCGTGGCTCCAGGAGGCTCCACTCGACGTTGATGCGCTCCCCGTCCGCGGTGCGACGCATTTTCGCGCATGTGTCCGCGGCGTTCTGCTGCGGCAACCGTCGGCCCCCTATCGGTCGACTCCTTTATCGGTCGCCCGTCCGGTCTCCCACCAGTGCAAGCGCTCTGGTCGGTCGAGGCTTCAGCGGTGGGTGAAACACGCGGTGGCTCGCCAGGCGGCCATCGCACAAGTTGCGGCAATCGAGCCCGATGAATCTCTCTACGGCCTGTTCGATCTGTCGACTGGCTCCGTAGAGACTGCATCCGAATGCGATAGCAGTGATCCGGCGGCGGAAATTCTCATGGTCGACGGACCCCGCAGTCCTCCCGGCTTCGCCCATGGTGGTGGAGCGGGCGGTGGAGGTGGCCCCGCTCAGGACCACGAAGAGTACCAGCCCGAGGCACTCGACTCTCTGCAGAGAGAAGAGCTTCGCCGCAGGAACATGGATGCCCTGCATACTCCCATTACGGGAGAAACCCCCGAGGCTCGCGCCTTGGAGGAGGCACGTTTGGCCAATGTGGCTGAACGCGCTCGTCTGGAGAACCTTCAGCGAGCACTCGACGAGCACGCGTGGCAACGAGTTCCCGAAGCCAGTCGACGTCGACTCTTCCCGCCGACTCAGGTATACCGCACGCCAATTCAGAATTTAGCAGCTGCAACCCGTATAGCAGAGTCCATCCAGCCTTCACAGTCGGAAGCTGGGAGAGGCTTAATGCAGATCAGAGATTTGCTCCGAGCAGCAGGGGACCAGAACTCAGCCGTGTCGCAGTCGCCAACAGAATTCACAGTCGATCCGTCGCCGCGAATACCGTTCAGTCGGCTCACAGTCCCAGATCGCCTCCGCGGCGGGAAGGGCGCGACAACCAGCGTGATCAGTATGGAGACCGACACGACCGAGATGACAGGCGTCGAGTGCCCGTTTCCCCTCCGAGGGAAGGGTCTTACGCTCCTCGGTGACAGGATGACAGGCGTCAGTTCAGTGCGGGGCGAAGAGTTCCAGTCGACCCCAGGGGACCAGGCTTCGACGCGCGATCCATTATCGTGCAAAGCTTGGTCGACCGGAACAGAGCCCATCGAGGTGGACCCGAGAGAGATGCACCCACGAGCAGTCGAGTGCATGTTTCTGGTCCAGAGTGTTTTAGCAGGGCTATCAGAGCCGCAGTGATTCCCCCCAATTTCAGGTTGGCGACAGGAGTCAGCAAGTTCACTGGGGAGTCCAAGCCTGAAACTTGGCTTGAGGACTACCGAGTGGCTGTTCAGATTGGCGGTGGGAATGACGAGGTGGCCATGAAGTATTTGCCCCTCATGCTGGAAGGTTCAGCCAGAGCGTGGTTGAATCAGTTACCTCCTGACAGTATTTACACTTGGGAAGATTTGTTCCGAGTGTTTGTCAGAACTTTTGAAGGAACCTGCAAGCGACCAGCTGGTTTGACAGAGTTGCAAGTTTGTGTGCAGAAGACCAATGAGACTCTCAGAGAGTACATTCAGAGGTGGATCACTCTGCACCATACTGTGGAAAACGTGTCTAATCATCAAGCAGTCTGCGCCTTCAAAGATGGCGTCAAGAACAGGGAATTGAGTCTGAAGTTTGGTCGAACCGGAGACATGACCCTGAGTCGGATGATGGAGATTGCTACCAAGTACGCCAATGGCGAGGAAGAGGACCGACTCCGAAGCGGCAAGTATAAGCCAAGTTAGTCGGAGAAGGGAAATTCCAGTCAGAAACAGAAGCGGAAAGCCGAGCCAGCAGCTCCTGGAGAGGCCCTGGCCGTGACTCAGGGAAAGTTCAAAGGGAAGCCAAAAGGATCCTGGAATCCTAAGAAAGTAAAGGATAAAGAAGGAAATGACGTGATGGATATGCCGTGCCACATCCACATGAAGAAAGATGAAGAGGGCAACATTATTTACCCAAAGCACACCACTCGCCAGTGTCGACTCCTGATCCAGCAGTTTCAGGGAAAACAGTCTAAGGACAAGGAGAAAGAGTCAAACAAGGCCGGAGACAAAGAGGACAGTGAGGAAGAATATCCGCATATCAACTCCACTCTGATGATCTTCGCGGATGTGGAGAGCAAGAGTCGACTGAAAGTCATTAATCGTGAGGTGAATATGGTTGCCCCAGCAAAACCAAGTTATCTGAAATGGTCCCAAACACCCATCACATTCGACCAATCTGATCACCCGACTCATATTGCCACCCCTGGGAGGCAAGCTTTGGTGGTCGATCCAGTTGTCGAAGGCACTCAACTGACGAAAGTGTTGATGGACGGTGGCAGTGGGCTGAACTTGTTGTATGCTGACACACTGAAGGGAATGGGCATCCCGATGTCCAGACTAAGCACCAGCAACATGAGTTTCCACGGAGTCATACCAGGGAAGAAAGCCAACTCACTCGGCCAAATAGCCCTAGACGTGGTTTTTGGCGACTCAAAACACTTTCGCAAGGAAAAGTTGACCTTTGAGGTTGTGGATTTTCAGAGCGCGTACCACGCCATTTTGGGGAGGCCCGCCTACGCACGGTTCATGGCTCGACCATGTTACGTGTACCTCAAACTGAAAATGCCAGGTCCCAAAGGAGTGATCACTGTCACTGGCGATCGGAAAAAGGCAGAAGAGTGCTTTCAGAAGGGCTTGAAGATTGCCGATTCCCAGGTGACAGCGGTCGAGTTCGAAGAATACAAGCAAAACGCAGATCCGAGTGATTTGTTGCGATCCAAGAAACCAGCCACAGAGTCTGCATTTCAGTCGTCTGGTGAGACAAAGCCTGTTCACATTCACCCGACCGACCCCAATGCAGCCCCGACCCACATCTCCACGACACTCGACCCGAAATAGGAAGAAGCGCTCATCCAGTTCCTCCGTGAGAACTGGGACATTTTTGCATGGAAGCCAGCTGACATGTCAGGTGTTCCCAGGGGACTGGCTGAGCATCGCCTCAGAGTCGACAAATCAGCAAAACCAGTCAAAGAGCATCTTCGGCGGTCCGCCGTCCAGAAGAGAAAGGCTATTGGTGAGGAAGTGGCTCGACTGTTGGCGGCAGGATTTATCCGAGAGATATACCACTCCGAGTGGCTCGCTAATGTCGTCATGGTTCCCAAGAAGGACAAATCACTCCGCATGTGCATTGACTTCAAGCACATCAATCGGGCCTGCCCGAAAGATCATTTTCCTCTCCCTCGCATAGATCAAATTGTTGACTCGACCGCGGGATGTGAGAGATTGTCTTTTCTAGACGCATATTCCGGGTATCATCAGATCCGTCTGTATGGACCCGACGAAGTAAAAACAGCTTTCATCACTCCATTCGGGTGCTTCTGCTATATCACCATGCCATTCGGCCTCAAGAATGCCGGAGCCACATTCATGCGTATGATTCAGAAGTGTCTTCTCACTCAAATCAGTCGGAATGTGGAAGCGTATATGGATGATATCGTCGTTAAGTCGCGAAAAGGTTCCGACCTGCTTGCTGACCTCGCCGAAACATTTGCCAACCTCAGAAGGTACGATATCAAGCTCAATCCATCGAAGTGCGCATTCGGAGTTCCTGGTGGAAAGTTACTCGGTTTTCTCGTTTCCGAGCGAGGGATCGACGCTAATCCAGAGAAGATCGGCACTATTCTCCAAATGAAACGCCCTATGCGAGTGCACGATGTCCAGAAGCTTACTGGATGCTTGGCCGCATTAAGTCGATTCATCTCACGACTCGGTGAAAAGGCATTGCCTCTTTACCGACTGATGAAGAAGGCCGACAAGTTCGAGTGGACTCCAGAAGCTGATGCAGCGTTTGCCGAGCTAAAAGCTCTGCTCTCCACCCAGCCGGTGCTTGCTACTCCAATCAGCAAAGAGCCTTTGTTGCTTTATATTGCAGCCACAGGACAAGTCATCAGTACAGTACTTACGGTCGAGCGGGAAGAAAAAGGAAAAGCCTTCAAAGTTCAGCGCCCGGTGTATTATTTGTCTGAAGTCTTGACTCCATCCAAGCAGAGATATCCTCATTATCAGAAGCTTGTGTATGGAATATACATGACCACGAAGAAGGTTGCTCATTATTTCTCTGATCATTCTATCACAGTCGTCAGCGACGCCCCACTATCAGAGATTCTGCACAACAGAGATGCAACTGGTCGAGTGGCGAAATGGGCGATTGAACTTCTTCCCCTTGATATCAAGTTTGAGGCAAAGAAAGCCATTAAGTCCCAGGCAATAGCAGATTTCCTCGCCGAGTGGATTGAACAACAACAGCCGACTGAAGTTCACTCGGAGCATTGGACCATGTTCTTCGATGGCTCTAAGATGCTGAATGGTTCTGGTGCTGGGGTTGTTCTGGTTTCACCCAGAGGAGATAAGCTTAGATATGTGCTTCAGATTCACTTTGATTCCTCCAACAACGAGGCAGAATATGAGGCCCTTTTATATGGATTGCGCATGGCCATCTCACTCGGCGTCCGTCGCCTGATGGTTTATGGCGATTCAGATTTAGTGGTCAACCAGGTGATGAAGGAGTGGGACGTGAGAAGCCCAGCCATGACTGGATACTGCAATGCAGTGAGGAAGCTGGAAAAGAAGTTCGAGGGGTTGGAGCTCCATCACATCCCCCGACTGAAAAATCAAGCAGCAGATGATCTGGCAAAGATAGGTTCCAAAAGAGAAGCCATTCCGAGTGGTGTGTTTTTGGAGCATATACACACTCCGTCAGTTAAAGAAGATCCCTTCACAGAGGAAGCTCCACAGCCCAAGAGTGCCACAGATCCGACTGAGGTTGAGGTCCCAGCAGTGGTCGACTTGGTCATGGAGGTGTTAGTGGTCACTCCCGACTGGACAATTCCCTATATCGCGTATATCCTGAGAAAAGAGCTCCCAGAGGATGAGGAAGAGGCTCGGCAGATCGTCCGTCGATCCAAAGCCTTTACCGTTATCAAAGGACAGCTGTATAGAGAAAGCCCGACTGGGGTTGGTCAAAAATGCATAACGCCAGAAGAAGGTCGAATCATTCTCAATGATATCCACTCGGGGACCTGTGGTCACCATGCGTCCTCTCGGACCATTGTAGCTAAAGCATACCGAGCTGGATTTTACTGGCCAAGGGAGAATGAGATGGCAAAGGAAATAGTGGACAAGTGCGAAGGATGTCAGTTCTACTCCAATATGTCACACAAGCCCGCGTCAGCTCTGAAAATCATTCCACTCGTCTGGCCGTTCGCAGTATGGGGGTTGGACATGGTCGGTCCCTTGAGAACAGGTCGAAGTGGTTTCACGCACGTACTGGTCGCAGTCGACAAGTTCACAAAGTGGATCGAGGCTAAACCAATCAAGAATCTTGACGTCGGTACTGCAGTTACCTTCATCAGGGAGCTGACGTTCAGATATGGAGTCCCGCACAGCATCATTACGGATAACGGGTCGAACTTTGACTCGGAAGAATTCAAGGATTTCTGCAACACTCAAGGCACACGAGTCGACTACGCTTCAGTCGCTCACCCCCAGTCGAATGGACAAGCGGAGTGGGCCAATGGCTTAATCCTCAAAGGTTTAAAACCCCGACTGATGCGTGATCTCAAGCACGCGACTGGAGCATGGGTCGACGAACTTCCTTCGGTGTTTTGGGGTTTGCGGACCACACCCAATCGGTCGACTGGAAGAACTCCATTCTTTTTGGTCTATGGGGCTGAAGCCGTCTTGCCGAGTGATCTTCTTCACAATGCTCCTCGAGTTGAACTCTACAACGAAGCGGAAGCTGAGCAAGTGCGTTAGGACGCAGTCGACCTTCTAGAGGAAGAAAGGGAGATGGCTCTGATCCGATCGACCATCTATCAACAAGACTTGCGTCGCTTTCACGCCAGGAATGTGAGGGGTCGAGCCTTCCAAGAAGGAGATCTAGTTCTCCGAGTGGATCAGCAGAAACAGCATAAGCTCGCTCCTTCTTGGGAAGGACCCTTCATCGTCACCAAAGTTCTCCACAAAGGGGCATACCGTCTCTACAACGTCGAACACAACATCGAAGAGCCCCGAGCTTGGAATGCGGATCTGCTCCGCCCGTTTTACACTTAAAAGTTTTCCACTCGGATGAGTTGTAATAAAATACTTCTGTAGTTCATGGATCTCGAAATAATAGTGCCATAATTCCTTCATAATTTTTGTCACTTTTCCCCCCAGCGGGTGGCTTAGCCGCGAATCCGTTTCGCCTAAGTTTGTACAAATCCTACCGAGTGGTAAGCCAGACTTCCACTCGGAGGCTTAGCCGCGAATCCGTTTCGCCTAAGTTATAAAAATCCTACCGAGTGGTAAGCCAGACTTCCACTCGGGGGCTTAGCTGCAGCCCAGTGCTCGCCTAAGTTATAAAAATCCTACCGAGTGGTAAGCCAGACTTCCACTCGGAGGCTTAGCTGCAGCCCAGTGCTCGCCTAAGTTATAAAAATCCTACCGAGTGGTAAGCCAGACTTCCACTCGGGGGCTTAGCTGCAGCCCAGTGCTCGCCTAAGTTATAAAAATCCTACCGAGTGGTAAGCCAGACTTTCACTCGGGGGCTTAGCTGCAGCCCAGGGCTCGCCTAAGGTATAAAAATCCTACCGAGTGAAGAGCAAACCTCTCACTCGGGGGCTTAGCTGCAGCCCAGCGCTCTCCTAAGTTATAAAAAATCCTACCGAGTGAAGAGCAAACCTCTCACTCGGGGGCTTAGCCGCAGCCCAGTGCTCGCCTAAGTATCACATACGCTTGCAAGGAGGACGAGGTGCAGGTCGACTGCGACCCTCTCCTCTGAGCTACGCCATAAGTATAATGTGGGCTCGCAAAGAGGACGAGGTGCAGATAGACTGCGACTCTCTCCTCCGAGCTTCGCCACAAATACAACGTGAAAATCCTACCGAGTGAAGAGCAAACCTCTCACTCGGGGGCTTAGCTGCAGCCCAGCGCTCGCCTAAGTTATAAAAAATCCTACCGAGTGAAGAGCAAACCTCTCACTCGGGGGCTTAGCTGCAGCCCAGCGCTCGCCTAAGTTATAAAAAATCCTACCGAGTGAAGAGCAAACCTCTCACTCGGGGGCTTAGCTGCAGCCCAGCGCTCGCCTAAGTTATAAAAAATCCTACCGAGTGAAGAGCAAACCTCTCACTCGGAGGCTTAGCTGCAGCCCAGCGCTCGCCTAAGGTATAAAAATCCTACCGAGTGAAGAGCGAACCTCTCACTCGGGGGCTTAGCTGCAGCCCAGCGCTCGCCTAAGTTATAAAAAATCCTACCGAGTGAAGAGCAAACCTCTCACTCGGAGGCTTAGCTGCAGCCCAGCGCTCGCCTAAGGTATAAAAATCCTACCGAGTGAAGAGCGAACCTCTCACTCGGAGGCTTAGCTGCAGCCCAGTGCTCGCCTAAGGAATAAGTCGACTGCAGTGGACATCTTGCTGTGAACCTGCAAAGGACAATTCGAACCAGGAGCAATCATATCCAAACATCAAATCCAAGTTTAGGTCGATACCTAAAGGAACCGAGAGTGCTCAGGCACTAAGCCTGTTAAGGTTTACCGGTTACAATTCCACTCGGCATACCGAGGCAAATTTAAAGTGTCGAGTTTAAAGAAAGTTTTTTACCCCTCCTGTGGAGGGCTGGAAGGAGCAACAAACTCGTCGAGGTCGATCCCGTCTGCGATCCGGGTAGCAGCAGCGATGAAAGTTTCCATGAAGGATCTGAAGTCGTGTTTCTTGGTGTTGGCCACTCGGAGAGCCGCCAGCTTCTCTTCTCGCGTGTCCTTGCAGTGGACTCGGGCCAGACACAGGGCAACATCTGCGCCGCACCGAGCCGAGGACTTCTTCCACTCTTGCACACGGTCGGGGACCGCGTTTAGTCGAGCCATCAACGACTCGAGGTCATTCTGAAGTGTCGCCCCGGGCCAAAGCGTCGAGTCGATGCGAGAAGTGGCGGCCTTCAGCCTTGCAAGATAGTCCACGACAGCTGCAACGCGAGACTCCAGTCGGAAGACATTCATGGCAACTTCATCATTCACCGGAGAATTGACAGGGTCAAGGTTCGGCTCCAACTGGCTAGTCTCTTCTTCAAAGTTCCGACAGAATTCTGCAAGGACAAAACGCCGAATCAAGACAATGGTCGAATGGAAGCGTCACAGTTGAAAATGTTGGTCGAGTGAAAAAGATTACCTTCGAGCATAAGGAACAATTTCTTGGCAAGACCACCCAGGAAGCCTTCCAGGTCATTCTTCTTCCCTGTCAATTGGTTGATCTTCTCGGTCAGGGTAGTCTTGTCAGCTTTCAGTCGGTCAACATCCTTGGAGGCAATCGCCAGAGCAGTTTTCAGATTGTGATTTTCCTGTTCAAGCTTGGTGACTGAAGCTAACTTCTCGTCAGCAAGCTTGGTCTTCTCAGCTAGCTCAAGGTCCTTCTTCTTCTGGGCCTCCCGCACCTTGTCTGCAAGTTACAGCAAAGTCAGATTTTGAAACAAATGGAAGGAAAAAGGAGTCGTCGAGGTCTCACCAAACATACCTTTGGTCTCCTCCTTCGCCTTCGTCAGATTCTCCTGCACCAGCTTCAGATCCAACTCGAGCTGAATGTGCTTCTGCTCCAGTTCCGTATAGCGAGCCGCAAGGTCACAGGATTTCTACGAAGAACCAATCGACAAAATATCAAAGATGGTTCACTTCCGAGTGGATAGGGAAAAATCATACGTTTCTAAGACTACAGTCGAATGCAAGCATTCAACCGTAGTCTCGGGAACTACACCCAGTGGGTGCACTCAGCGTGCCCCCACTAGTTCTGTTCAAGACAGAGTCGACCAGTCGACCCCAAAAAAAAGGAGACATGCTCTTCAGACTGTAGTCGACTGCAAGCAGTTGACCACAGTCTCGGGGACTACACCCAGTGGGTGCACTCAGCGTGCCCCCACCGGTTCCGGAAAACCATTCGATCTAGTCGAATGATGAACAACCTTTACTTTTAAAGCCTAAGGTCGACTGCCAGCAGTCGACCTTAGCCTTGGGGACTACACCCAGCGGGTGCACTCAGTGTGCCCCCGCTAACACGGAGTTTTTTATCGACACACCCAGTGGGTGATTGCTATGAATTTCAGAAATCAGAAAGAAAAAGTTTTGATAGCATATCCTAACAGATCAGGCGGTGGTCGACTGACCTGAACATTGCTTTGAAGGGCGGAGCTAGCGTCATAAGCTGCTTGGCTTGCATCCCGGATGATCTTCACCTGCTCCATCATGATCCCCGCTTGACGTATCGCCTCCTTAGCGGCACTGGCTTGGTCCTCTGAGACATGATGTGTTGTGAAGAGCGAAGGTTGTGCAGCACTCGATGAAGTAGGATGAGCACTCGTCAACGGCACCGCGAAAGACACGGTGTGTCGAGTGAGGTTCTCCCCTTCCACGACCACAGTCTCGGGCGCCGTCGCACTCTGGGTTGCCTTACCAGTAGACGTCTTCCTGCTCGCCCTGTGCCTCAGCGGTTCTTCATCCTCATCATCATCTTCAGGAAGGGTGATAATGTCATGGGGTGGAGCTTCAGAAAAAGAATCAAAGTTAGAAATCATGAGTCAGTCGACTAAGGACAGAATTGAGAGTATAGTACCAGGATTTGAGGTTGCTGCGTCCTCCATCTCATGGTCGTCAGCCTTGCCTGAGGTCTCAGAAGTTGCAGCACTGAAGTTCCAAAGAATCAGTCGACCAACTCAAGTATCAACCAGAGATAAAGCTTATACAAAATAAGAGAACTCAAGTAGCGTGTTTACCCGGATATGGTGGGGATGGACACTTTCATCTTCGGCAGGAGCTTGGTGGGTTTCGGCGGAGCCACCCTCGACTGCTTCGGAGCCCTTTCACTCGGCACCGGAGAAGCGGTCCGAGGGCGTTTGGTCGACTGCGAGGCAGTCGCCACCCCCTTACCGCGTTCAGTCGCGGGGTCATGGACAAGCTTCGACCGCCTTTCCGAGCGCGTTGGTGCAACCTCCTCCTCCTCCTCCTCTTCGTCCTCGTCATCGTCGTCGTCGTCATCGTCATCTTCGGCTGTGTCTGAATCCCACTCCTCCTGGCTTTCGCCCCCGCTGGCTTCTCCCTCCTCAGTCGGAGCCTGAGCTCCATTGGGCATTGAATACAGGTCGGTGAGGGCCTGGAAGACGTCAAGACAGAGATCAGTCGACCAAGTCGCAGAACATACAGAAACAAATTTGACAAATATACAATGGAAGGCAGAGCAAATATACCTTATCTGGAACGGTGTGATGGTCGAGTGGAGGAATCCTCCTGGATCCACGGGGATTATCCTTATTCCCAGTAACCGCGGCCATCCATCTTTCCACCGTGGCGTCGTCGACTGCTTCCGGGTGGACTCGGGTATCGTCTTCAGTCCCGCAGTACAACCACATGCCATGGCTCCGGAACTGAAGAGGCTGGATTCGCCGCCGAAGAAAAAACCTCCAGAAGGTCCATGCCAGTCACGCCGTCCCGAACCAACTGCACCACGCGATCCATCAACATCTTCACATCTGCCCTCTCCTCCGGAACCACCTTCAGGGAGGAGGGCTTGTTCACTCGACTCATGGTGAATGGGGGGAGTCCACTCGACTGCCCCGGCGTCAGCTCGTTCTGGCAGTAGAACCAAGTCGACTGCCAGCCCCTGACCGACTCGGGAAACGTCATAGCGAGGAAGGTGCTCTTGTTCCTTACTTGAATTCCCAGACCCCCGCACATTTGGACAACTTGGGTCTTCTCATCGCCTGGACTCGCCTTCTTCACGGTCTGAGAACGACACGTGAAGATGTGCTTGAACAAGCCCCAGTGCGGTCGACAGCCCAGGAAACTCTCGCACATGGATACGAACGCAGCAAGATACGCGATGGAGTTCGGAGTAAAGTGGTGGAGTTGGGCTCCAAAGAAGTTCAAAAAACCACGAAAGAAAATGCTCGGTGGCAAAGAAAACCCTCGATCAATATGAGTGGCCAGGAGCACACACTCACCCTCTTCCGGCTGAGGTTGCCACTCTTTCCCTGGAAGTCTTGCGGCGCCATGGGGGATCAGCCCGTCGTCGGCCATGTCGAGGAGATCCTTCTCCCTGATGGTCGACTGGATCCAATCTCCCTGGACCCAGCCCTTCGGCAAGCGGGATCTCGACGAAGACCCACTGCGGCTGGTGGATCTCCCCTTCGCCTTCTCCGCCGCCGACGCCTTCTCCGTCGCCGACGCCTTCTTTGCGCGCTCCAGCGCCACCGTCTTCTCCTTGACCATGGCTGCCGGCGAGGTGCGCGAGGAAGGGCTTTGCGGGGGCGAAAGCGAGCGCGTTGGGCGGAGACGAGGAGAGCAGAAGAGAAAGAATGGAGCACTGTTCAGAAAACCCTCGTTGGTTGCATTTATAACATCCCTTCCGAGTGGATGACAGGTGGACCCAGGCAACCTAATCATATCCCGAAACAGTTGCATCGACACGATACGTGGCGGAAAAAGCGGCGCGGAGATCGAGGCGTCTATGTCCCGTCCCGTCCGAGCGCCACGGTTCGTTCCGCTTCGCGCGCTCCCCCAAATTTCGCATCCCGTGGAATCCGCGAACGGCAGATCGGTCTGTCAGACGCGAGATTTCCTGCGATCCGTCGCTCGGGAACCAGCAAAGTCTAAAAGATCACTCGACAAAAGACAAGAATGGATCGAGTCGACTGAAGAAAAGTTGCTCGTTATCAACAAAAGAGATCTTAATCCAGAACGACGCATAGCCAGTATGCAAAGGTCAATCGGAAACAGCATCAACTTCTTCCTCATTCAAGCCTCAATCCATTCGGGGGCTAATGATGGATTCATGTACCTAGGGTAGGGTCATAGGCCTGACCCGAATGTCCTACCCAGGGACAGTCTTAGAAGAGATCACCTTCCAGTCGACCAACGAGGAACCCACTCGACTGACCAGAAGGACTCGACCATGGAGATTCACTCGACCATGAAGATACACTCGACCACCAGAAGGTCAGAAGGCACTCTGCACTGCAACGGCCTGTAATTGAATAGACTTAATGATAGTTAAGGCACTTTATGTGGGGCGTTACCAGTAACGCCCCAGACTTAATATACTTTAAACCCTCCATTACGTGGGCTGGCAGGGGTCCTGGCGTACTCTATATAAGCCACCCCCCTCCACAGGCAGAAGGGTTCGCACTCTTGTAACACCTATACACATAATCCACTCGACCGCCTCAGGGCTCCGAGACGTAGGGCTTTTACTTCCTCCGAGAAGGGCCTGAACTCGTACATCGCTTGTGTTTACAACATCTCCATAGCTAGGACCTTGCCTCTCCATACCTACCCCCCACTCTACTGTCAGACTTAGAACCACGACAGACTGGGGTTGTGTTCGGAGCCGGATTGTCCCAAAATTTGGTTTCGGTTTTCCAGGCGCTCTCCATCGCACAGTACTTTTGTACTATGGACGCCAGGTCGGCGAAGCGTATAATTTCGTGACGACTTATGGCGTTCATGATTCCCTTATCCGTGCAATTATTGCAGAAAATTAAGATTGCGCTTTTCTCACGACAGTCCTTTATCCTGTCCATAACCAGGAGGAATCTGGCCAAGTAATGATGTACTGTTTCAACGGCCTCTTGCCGGATTCGGGATAGATCGCTTGTGTTTGGGTGGGCGGGTGGAATTAAATTCGGAACCCCGTCCAATCTAAGACTCAGGGGCCAGAAAGTTTCCGAAATTGGAAGTTTGGCTTGTTGGATGTTGTCCAACGAATCCGGCCCGCTGCCTGACCTTAGGTTCAGGGTTTGATCAACGTCCGTTCCTCCGCGGGAATTCGGCATGGAGGGGTCAGGAATTCGGACATAGCTTGTCCTTAATGTAGAAGAAGAGTCGCCGTGTTGTTCCTCCACCACAGCAACGTGGTGGGTAGCCTGGGGAGAGTTGATCTCTCTTAGATCGGTTTTAGGCCCAATCTGGTCGTAGTCTGTAGCGACTCCCAGGGCGGCGATGCGATCCAGGAGCTCATTTACGGAGGAGAGCTCCACCGGATCTAGCTGCTCGGCGAATTCCGAGTTGATGTGGAGATCGCTTTTGATGACCCGAGAGGTCATCGTCGACGTGGCGGCCGAACAGGCGGTCATAGGAAAACCTCCTAGCCGGATAGTCTGGCCGATGGCCAGAGCTCCTTTGGCGACGGTGCCGTCTTTAAAGACGGGATGGGGCATCCTTCCTGATTGCGACGGCACAGAGGAACTCTCAATGAAAGCACCAATGTCGGTGTCAAAACCGGCGGATCTCGGGTAGGGGGTCCCGAACTGTGCGTCTAGGCGGATGGTAACAGGAGACAAGGGACACGATGTTTTTACCCAGGTTCGGGCCCTCTCGATAGAGATAAAACCCTACTCCTGCTTGATTGATATTGATGATATGGACAGTACAAGAGTAGATCTACCACGAGATCAAGGAGCCTAAACCCTAGAAGCTACCCTATGGTATGATTGTTGTTCGTCCTACGGACTAAACCCTCCGGTTTATATAGACACCGGAGAGGGCTAGGATTACATAGAGTCGGTTACAATGGTAGGAGATCTACATATCCGTATCGCCAAGCTTGCCTTCCACGCCAAGGAAAGTCCCATCCGGACACGGGACGAAGTCTTCAATCTTGTATCTTCATAGTCTTGGAGTCCGGTCAATGATGATAGTTCGGCTATCCGGACACCCCTTAGTCCAGGACTCCCTCAGTGAGCATTAATAATATACACTTTTCATGGCTTGATATGCTTGTATTGTTCAAGTTGTGCACTAACACAGGCTAGGCTTATGATGCCATTTTCAGGATTGCATTCGGGTAATAGATGATACTCATGTCACTACCAGAGTTCCTAGGTCACAGTCTGCAGTATACAGGGGGAGGAAGCACTACACAAGCCAGAATGTGCTTGCTGCTGTTGACTTTGATCTGAAGTTCACATATGTGCTGGCTGGCTGGGAGGGGCCAGCGAATGATGCTAACATTCTCAGTGACAGCATGCGTCGATCTGATGGGATCAACATCCCCGACGGCAAGTTCTACCTTGGAGATGCTGGCTATGCATGTCGGCCGGGTGTTCTTCCATCCTCCAGGAAAACCAGGTACCATCTGAACGAGTTCTCTGGTAGGAACTATCCTAGGACAACACATGAGCTGTTTAGTCTCAGACGCTCCAGCCTTAGAGTAACTGTTGAGAGGGTATTTGGAGCTCTGAAGAATAGGTTCAAGATCCTGGATCAGAAGTCATTCTACATAACTGGATCCTCCGGTGGGGCTTTGATGAAGACGTACCTGAGGAGGAAAAGGTCGAGCCTGACGATGTTGTTAGCTCCGGCCATGGTGTGGAGGCATTTGACAATGACGCTTGGAAGAACAAAAGGTTGGAGTGGGCAGAGGCAATGTGGCTTAACAGAGGTCAGTGCAGGATTTGAAGAAGAGGAAGAAGAAGAAGCAGCACCAGCAACAGAAGCAGAAGAAGAGGAAGATGAAGAGGAAGATCTGGTAGCAGCAACACCGATGAACTATCCCTTATTTAGCCAATGGCTCTTAATAATTTGTTCTGTCATTTGATAGTAGTTAGAATGAACTGTCATTTTATTTAACTAGTTGGCACTACATGTTCAGATTGTGTGTGGTAAGCTCACCACTAGTTAGAAGTGATGACAACATCTTATGCAGGTTGCAACCAAACATCATGTCATATGTGCGCCTGATGCAGTGTGGGCAACCAAACGCCGGGTCAAAAATGATTGTCTCATGCAACTAAGATACACGCAGGCAACTAAACTATGTGCATCTGGGGTCTATTTGCCTGCATCCCCTTAAATCGACAATGTAACCAAACGCGCCCGTTCTATCGGTACAGTCGAGAACAGGGAGCGGCTAGGTAGTAGTCGTCAGCTCACTATGCTGCTCCTACTTGTGTACCGTGCCAGGACGCTCGAATTAGTTGCGCCTGCGCGTGACCACATGCAACATGTTTTTTCTTTTCTTCTTTTTGCGCAGGTGACCACATAGGTGTTGTGGTCACGCACACTTACCGCCAGCAATAATCGGTCGCACCCACGTAGTAGCAGTAAGTTGAATGAACAGTACTTGGCCGGGTTCACGGAACTGCACGCTCGCTCTTCTCCGTTTCCACCCGGGTCGACCGTTTGACCGACGATCTCGCTCTCGCGCTGGGTCGGTCGTCGGTGACGCACGGCGTCTCGCGCGGCCCCGACACGAACACGCCGCGGCACACGGGGCCCGAAAGGCGGACGCGACCTACCGCGGGGCGGGAAGCTGGCGTAAATGCGATGAGGGCGTGGTCACGACTGCTGCATACGGGTACTACGTCGTACGCACCACCCACGCGGCACTGTGGCCGTGCCCACGAGGCGCGCGCCGCCCGTGTTCCTCGCCGCGCACACATGGCCCGTCGCCATACGCCCTCCGCACCGCTACCGCGACCGTTCAACCGTAGACGACCCTCGCATGCGTGGCTGGGCGCCGGTCTTCTTTGCTTCCGTCCGTGTGAATTCCAGTGCTATATATCCGATGCTCCGGTTTGTCAGGGCGTCGGCCTCGGTGCAGGCTGCCAGTGCCATGCCCATGCAGTGCAACCAAGCACGCGAGCTAGCGCACTCCGTCGCGGGCCAGGCCGGCGGCATCTCTATCGGATACGCTTTTATCAGTTTGTTGCTCGACCTGACCCATCAACGCCCGCCCGGCTGCGTTTGCCTCGGCTCCCAACACCACATACAGAGCAGACAACTTCCTTTATTGATGACAGACACTCACGATTAGTTTGTCCTACTTGATCGAGTTCACTAACTAATAGTACACCTCTTAACCAACTCTAATTAAACCACTCCGATCGTGCACACATCATGTTACTTCCAGTCGTCTTCACGTTCATATTCTTCACGTGCCAATGCCATACATGGCCCAGTATTAATTTCCAGCTGCACGCACACTCATATCCATGCAGAGATGGCAGTACGATCAAGTTGAGAAGCCGGTGCACCGCCGCGTCATAGCGCTCATCGCCCCTTACCTCTCTCCGGCATTATTCACGTTCTTAGCTGGTCGAGAGAGACGCATAGTTAGGTTGGCGGCACTGCAGGGTCGCCATCGCAGAGATCCGCACCGGCAAACCAGCTTGTCACGCACGCAGGGCTAGCGTCTAGCTAGCGCGCCGCACGTACAAACCAACACCTTAATTGTCTGCCCGGTTGCTTACCGGTCGTCGGGAGAATACTAAGCGAGCACTGTGTGATCGTTCCTTTCTTCTCTGCTTTAGCGGCGCAGGACGCCCAACTGTAACTAGCCGCGTACGTATCGTACGTACGCGCAACAGTCTCTTCAGCTTCAGTTTCAGCACGTACAGTACGTACGTACGTACTGTGGAACAGTATTTCAGTTGCGGCCGGCCCCGGCCCTCCGTATTGTTATCTATCAATGAGGCGCCGGCGTGGTGATCATGAACTGATTAAGACTAAGCCTAGTTGACACTTGATTAGTTGATTTAATATACATGATTAACTTCCCACCATATTGTACGGTCGAGCTTGCTAGCGAACTGCCAGCACGCATGCGCAATTAACAAAGGAAATGAGAGGCTTAAACATGGAGGATTAATTAGAGTGCAATGACCTCCAGCTAGTACCGCAATGCTCTCATAGCTCCGTCCGTGGATTGTGTCAGTTAAGTACAGTGTTACGGACGCGCGCGTCGGTTAAGGAAATGGACCGGCGACCTACCTGGAGCTAGCAGCCAACTAACGTGACCGATCGATCCAGCCGGCCGGCCGGCCGGCTATGGCTATATAGCTAGCACGACTATACGTACCGAACCTTACCTTACTCTAACTAGCTAGCATGGGTACATGTACGTGAAAAAAACCAACAGTTGAAACCAGCCTTTTCTGGGATCGACCGCTTCAATGGAGCTGCTCTGCGAGACTGCGATCGCACATGCATGACTTCAACCAGATTGGACATTCATTCTCAGATTCCATGATTAATTTCTCTGGTACGCAGCTACTAGAACTACTTGCACGGTCGATCGGCACGATCAGTTAGGTTAGGGCAGCTCCAATGTTTGGTGAAGCTAGTAGCACTGGCACTGCTAGCTAGCAATGCGGACGTCGGCCCCTCGCCGTGCATGCAGCTCTATTGTCATGAGTTGCACAGTGCCAATCCAATCACAACTTCAAAACGGAAAATGGTTAGTAACATACTACCACCATGAGTGCGCCCGTGCGTAGTTTAATTAGTTAGGGACAGGGCTTCTTTAAATTTTGGTAACAGCGGATGACTGGCCTACCGCGCGCACTTTTAGTCCAACAGTGAAGGCGTTCAGCTTGTCCCCGACACGTATTATTTTATGCAAAGTGTAGCTTTAGCCCTAGCTTAATTAGCTCCAGAGTCGAGCCCCACTCCCGCCACCATCCACTAATCATCAGTTGGCACCAGCATTTGTATTAAATAAACTACATGATCTGCTACTAATGATTTGTGTTAGTAATATATATACACGACCAGTCAATGGATGAGAGGGCCGGTTTCGGGTTGCATGGAAAATGCCATAAGAGCGACTCAAATAGGGTTCCTGCTTTCATGTAGATTTTTTTTAAGAGTTGCTTTCATGTAGCTAGTTCTATGCGGCGATTAACTCGATCTTCTGGATTTTGCTATATCTATTTCCTGCAGTCCTTTCAATCAAGGACATTTTCGTTAACTTAATGTATTCCTTCGGTCCGAAAATACTTGTCGAGAAAATAAACGTATCTAAACGTACTTTTGTCCTAGAAACATCCATTTTTTATCTATTTCTTCAACAAGCATTTTCAGATGGAGGGAGTGGCATCAAGCAGATACAAAGCATGACGAGGGGCGCCCAACATGTCTTTTTTTTTGAAACAAGGCAAAAGACTTGCCATTTTCATTGATTAAGAAGAAGTGAGAATTGCCCGGTTAATTGACGGAAAACCGGGCTAAAATCGATACAACCCAACCCATATAACATGGGCACCACCGGCCAACCTGACCATCGACATGAAACATGAGCTGCAAAGAAGAAAAGACATCCGCCGAGGAGTCGCAAGCGTCATCGTCATCACGGGTTACCTCCGAACGGGCGACTCCGACTTCACCATAGAGCTCCACCAACGAAGCCTCCCCCACAAACAGCTACACAGAGCAATGACGGCACATGCCAACAGATGGCCACACGCGCCAACAACCGACAACTCCGACTTTGACGACGAGCCTCACAAGGGAACCAAGCTCCTCTTGACGCCATCATCGTTACCAAACAAAAATCGGCGCCCCCGAAACGGCCGCCTCAGCAAACCACGCGGCGAAGATGCCGCCCTTCCACGCGGCGAAGATGCCGCCCTTCCATGCGGCGAAGATGCCGCCATCCACCGGTCTCAGGTTGTAGCCGGCTCCAAGACGATGCCCCCAAGGAGGAAGAAGACGTGAAGACGCCTTCATCACCCAATCCCGCAGATCAGAGGTTTCTCTCCGGAGCCAAGGCCGCGGGGTGAGGGGTGGAGCACCATACATCAGCGACGCTTCCAAGAAAGAGCGCGATGCCCACAGGCGCCGCCGTCGCCAGCTCCGGCAAAGGCCGGAAGAAGGATTTCTCCCTGAGATGCTCGACCACCACCAGCCCGTACCGGCCAGCCACAGACCTCCATCAAACCTACATAAAACCTCCACCAAACCAGCACCGCAGAGCACCGAGGGGAGCCTCCCGTCAGCGCCCGCCCCTGCCAAGGCCGTCCCGCGCGCCCGCTCGACCAGTAGCCAAGATGCCGGGCCCTGGACGCACACCACCGTCACCACCGTCGGGCCGACCTCACCCTGTCGCCCTCACCAGGCCTTGGGGCAGGAGGTCACCGCCGCCACGCTGCAGGAACCGCACCACGCGGAGGCAACGAACAGGCTACAGCAGAAAACCCTCGAAGAACGCCCGGATCCAGCCACGCCCGGCCAGATCCAGCGTCCGCCAGCCTCCCCGTCGAACACCGAAGCATCACCGAGGCTCCCGCGCCCAACATGTCATACAATCTATTGCTAGTAAGGAGTTATTCAGTAATATTGAATATGTACTGCAAATCTCATCAGTTGTCACCAGTACTATTACCACTAGAATTTAGTTGCCAACTGGTGTACTATATACTACTCCTTCCGTCCCATATTAGTTGTCGTTCAAACATACTAATCTCTTCATCCATATTAGTTGTAGCTCAAACGGATGTATCTAGCACAACTGAGGTAGTATATGCTGGTATTTTTGTCTATTTTGGGCCTAGCCCAATAGCAGTTTCAGAAATTCTTAATAAATCCTAGAGGCCACGCAGCCCATTCGTGCAAGGCAAGAGGTGGAACTAAAGTTTAGTCCCACCTTGCTAGTTTAGAGGGAGTTGGACCTCTTTATAAGGGAGGCTCCTTCCCCACTTGTATGAGCATGAGAACAAGAGGGACATCCACGCGCGCTCCTCCGCCGCCCGCCTCGCCGCGCCACGCCGCGGTTTGTGGGAATGAGCCGAGCCGATGTCTAAATTTTTTGCCATGCACTATGGGTATACGAAAGGTCACTCGGAAGCTGAAACATTTTTTCTGTAGTGGACACTGAATCCGAACGGCGCGCCCCTTCGGCTGCTGCCTGTTCGTTTCGTCTCCCGCATTCCCTTCAGCTCCCGGCGCAGCCTCTCGCCTCCTTCTCTTGCGCCTATAAAAGGGAGGTCGCTCCTCTCAGAGAGACGCACCAGAACTACTCCTTCCCTCTCCATCAGTTCCATCTCTGAGCTGTTGCTGTCTTCCTCATCCCGGCTTGCGGCGTGCACCGCACGTCGGGACAGTAGGCCTCAGAGACCGCACCTTTTGAGTCCTGTACGGGAGAAGGGCGATAAGGTTTTTGGGGAGCGCTCAGCGTGACTACTGGCTGCTTCATCACCGACGATCCGGTCGCCGACGACTACTTCCCCGACGAAGACTTCTTCCCCTACGTCCACGACCTCCTCGACGACATGGCAGGCGAGGACACCGACCCCAAGTCCAGCGCTTCTGCTGCTGCTGTGCCGTACGTGTTCTTCTCCTTTCTATTAGAAGTCCTGCTACAGTTCTTGGCTCTAGTTTCTGCCCTACGTATGTTAGGTTCTGTTTTGTATAAGCAACTTCATCTAGTGTCTGTTCTAGATGTGTTTAGCTCAAGTTCATATATGCAGACGGTGTTTACCTTCTCTCTGGCATTCCCTTCAGCTCCCGGCGCAGCCTCTCGCCTCCTTCTCTTGCGCCTATAAAAGGGAGGACGCTCCTCTCAGAGAGACGCACCAGAACTACTCCTTCCCTCGCCATCGGTGTTGGGGAACGTAGTAATTTCAAAAAAATTCCTACGCACACGCAAGATCATGGTGATGGCATAGCAACGAGAGGGGAGAGTGTTGTCCACGTACCCTCGTAGACCGTAAGCGGAAGCGTTATGACAACGCGGTTGATGTAGTCGTACGTCTTCACGATTCGACCGATCCAAGCACCGAACGTACGGCACCTCCGTGTTCAGCACACGTTTAGCTCGATGACGTTCCCCGGGCTCCAATCCAGCAAAGCGTCGGGGATGAGTTCCGTCAGCACGATGGCGTGGTGACGATGATGATGTTCCGGCGCAGGGCTTCGCCTAAACTCCGCGACGATATGACCGAGGTGGAATATGGTGGAGGGGGGCACCGCACACGGCTAAGGAACGATCCGTAGATCAACTTGTGTGTCATGCGGTGCCCCCTGCCCCCGTATATAAAGGAGCAAGGGGGGAGGAGGCCGGCCCTAGGAGGGGGCGCGCCAAGTGTGGAGTCCTACTAGGACTCCCTAGTCCTAGTAGGATTCCACCTCCCTTGTTGGAGTAGGAGAAGGGGAAAGAGGGGGAGAGGAAGAAGGAAAGGGGGGCTGCGCGCCTTGTCCAATTCAAACCAGAGGGGGGGCGCAGGCCTCCTTCCTTTTGGCCTCTCTCCTCTATTCCCGTATGGCCCAATAAGGCCCATATACTCCCCGGCGAATTCCCGTAACTCTTCGGTACTCCGAAAAATACCCGAATCACTCGGAACCTTTCCGAACTCCGAATATAGTCGTCCAATATATCGATCTTTACGTCTCGACCATTTCGAGACTCCTCATCATGTCCCCGATCTCATCCGGGACTCCGAACTCCTTCGGTACATCAAAACTCATAAACTCATAATATAACTGTCATCGAAACCTTAAGCGTGCGGACCCTACGGGTTCGAGAACTATGTAGACATGACCTAGAACTGTTTCCGGTCAATAACCAATAGTGGAACCTGGATGTTCATATTGGCTCCTACATATTCTACGAAAATCTTTATCGGTCAAACCGCATAACAACATACGTTGTTCCCTTTGTCATCGGTATGTTACTTTCCCGAGATTCGATCGTCGGTATCCAATACCTAGTTCAATCTCGTTACCGGCAAGTCTCTTTACTCGTTCCGTAATACATCATCCCACAACTAACTCATTAGTTGCAATGCTTGCAAGTCTTTAAGTGATGTGTATTACCGAGAGGGCCCAGAGATACCTCTCCAACAATCGGAGTGACAAAACCTAATCTCGAAATACGCTAACCCAACATGTACCTTCGGAAGACACCTGTAGAGCACCTTTATAATCACCCAGTTACATTGTGACGTTTGGTAGCACACAAAGTGTTCCTCTGGTAAACGGGAGTTGCATAATCTCATAGTCACAGGAACATGTATAAGTCATGAAGAAAGCAGTAGCAACATACTAAACGATCGTGTGCTAAGCTAATGGAATGGGTCAAGTCAATCACATCATTCTCCTAATGATGTGATCCCGTTAATCAAATGACAACTCTTTTGTCCATGGCTAGGAAACTTAACCATCTTTGATTCACGAGCTAGTCAAGTAGAGGCATACTAGTGACACTATGTTTGTCTATGTATTCACACATGTATTATGTTTCCAGTTAATACAATACTAGCATGAATAATAAACATTTATCATGAAATAAGGAAATAAATAATAACTTTATTATTGCCTCTAGGGCATATTTCCTTCAGTCTCCCACTTGCACTAGAGTCAATAATCTAGTTCACATCACCATGTGATTTAACACCAATATTCACATCTGTATGTGATTAATACCCATAGTTCACATCGTCATGTGATCAACGCCCAAAGGGTTTACTAGAGTCAATAATCTAGTTCACATGGCTATGTGATTAACACCCAAAGAGTACTAAGGTATGATCATGTTTTGCTCATGAGAGAAGTTTAGTCAACGGGTCTGTCACATTCAGAGCCGTGTGTATTTTGCAAATATTCTATGTTCACAATGCTCTGCACGGAGCTACTCTAGCTAATTGCTCCCACTTTCAATATGTATCCAGATTGAGACTTAGAGTCATCTGGATTGGTGTAAAAGCTTGCATCGTTGTAACTTTTTATGACTGGCTCTTTTATCACCTCCATAATCGAGAAACATCTCCTTAGTCCTCACTAAGGATATTCTTGACCGTTGTTCTAGTGATCTACTTTTAGATCAAAATTGTATTCCTTTGCCAAACTCAGAGCAAGGTATACAATAGGTCTAGTACATAGCATAGCATACTTTATAGAACCTATGACTGAGGCATATGGAATGACTGTTCATTCTTTTCTATTTTCTTCCATGGTCGGGTTTTGAGTCTTACTCAACTTCACACCTTGCAACACAGGCAAGAACTCTTTCTTTGACCGTTCCATTTTGAACTACTTCAAAATCTTGTCAAGGTATGTACTCATTGAAAAATCTTATCAAGCGTCTTGATCTATCTCTATAGATCTTGATGCTCAATGTGTAAGCAGCTTCACCAAGGTCTTTCTTTGAAAAACTCCTTTCAAACACTCTTCTTTCCAGAAAAATTCTACATTATTTTCGATCAACAATATGTCATTCACATATACTTATCAGAAATGATGTAGTGCTCCCACTCACTTTCTTGTAAATACAGGCTTCACCGCAAGTCTGTATTAAAACTATATGCTTTGATCAACTTATCAAAGCGTATATTCCAACTCCGAGATGCTTGCACCAGTCCATTGATGGATCGCTGGAGCTTGCACATTTTGTTAGCACCTTTCGGATCGACAAAACCTTCTGGTTGCATCATATACAACTCTTCTTTAAAAAATCCATTAAGGAATGCAGTTTTGACATCCATTTGCCAAATTTCATAAAATGTGGCAATTGCTAACATGATTCAGACAGACTTAAGCATAGATACGAGTGAAAAACTCTCATCGTAGTCAACACCTTGAACTTGTCGAAAACCTTTTGTGACAATTCTAGCTTTGTAGATAGTAACACTATCAGCGTCCGTCTTCCTCTTGAAGATCCATTTAATCTCAATGTCTCGCCGATCATTGGGCAAGTCAATCAAAGTCCATACTTTGTTTTCATACATGGATCTTATCTCGGATCTCATGGCCTCAAGCCATTTTGCGGAATCTGGGCTCACCATCGCTTCTTCTTAGTTCGTAGGTTCGTCATGGTCTAGTAACATAACTTCCAGAACAGGATTACCGTACCACTCTGGTGCGGATCTTACTCTGGAAGATCTACGAGGTTCTGTAGTAACTTAATCTGAAGTTTCATGATCATCATCATTAACTTCCTCACTAATTGGTGTAGTAGTCACAGGAACAGATTTCTGTGATGAACTACTTTCAAATAAGGGAGCAGGTACAATTACCTCATCAAGTTCTACTTTCCTCCCACTCACTTCTTTCGAGAGAAACTCCTTCTCTAGAAAGGATCCATTCTTAGCAACGAATGTTTTGCCTTTGGATTTGTGATAGAAGGAGTACCCAACAGTTTCCTTTGGGTATTCTATGAAGACGCACTTCTCCGATTTGGGTTCGAGTTTATCAGGTTGAAACTTTTCCATATAAGCATCGCAACTCCAAACTTTAAGAAACGACAGCTTAGGTTTACTGCTAAACCATAGTTCATACGGTGTCATCTCAACGGATTTAGATGGTGCCCTTTTAAACGTGAATGCAGCTGTCTCTAATGCACAACCCCAAAACGATAGTGGTAAAACCGATAAGAGACATCATAGATCGCACCATATCCAATAAAGTGCAGTTATGACGTTCGGACACACCATAACGTTGTGGTGTTCCAGGCGGCGTGAGCTGTGAAACTATTCCACATTGTTTTAATTGAAGACCAAACTTGTAACTCAAATATTCGTCTCCGCGATCAGATTGTAGAAACTTTATTTTCTTGTTACGATGTTTTTTCCACTTCACTCTGAAATTCTTTGAACCTTTCAATTATTTCAGACTTATGTTTCATCAAGTAGATATACTCATATCTGCTCAATTCATCTTGTGAAGGTCAGAAAATAACGATACCTGCCACGAGCATCAACACTCATTGGACCGCATACATCGGTATGTATTGTTTCCAATAAGTCAGTAGCTCGTTCCATTGTTCCAGAGAACGGAGTTTTAGTCATCTTGCCCAAAAGGCATGGTTCGCAAGTATCAAATGATTCATAACCAAGCGATTCCGAAAATCCATCTTTATGGAGTTTCTTCATGCACTTTACACCGATATGACCCAAACGGCAGTGCCACAAATAAGTTGCACTATCATTATCAACTTTGCATCTTTTGGCATCAATATTATGAATATGTGTATCACTACGATCGAGATCCAACAAACTATTTTCATTGGGTGTATGACCATCAAAGGTTTTATTCATTTAAACAGAACAACAATTATTCTCTGATTTTAAATGAATAACCGTATTGCAATAAACATGATCAAATCATATTCATGCTCAACGCAAACGCCAAACAACATTTATTTAGGTTCAACACTAATCCCAAAAGTATAGGGAGTGTGCGATGATGATCATATCAATCTTGGAACCACTTCCAACACTCATCGTCACTTCCCCTTCAACCAGTCTCTGTTTATATAACTCCTGTTTCGAGTTACTAATCTTAGCAACTGAACAAGTATCAAATACTCAGGGGCTACTATAAAAACTAGTAAGGCACACATCAATAACATGTATATCAAATATACCCTTGTTCACTTCGCCATCCTTCTTATCCACCAAATATTCAGGGCATTTCCGCTTCTAGTGACCATTTCCTTTGCAGTGTAAGCACTCAGTTTTAGGCTTTGGTCCAGCTGTGAGCTTCTTCGCGGGAGTGGCAACTTGCTTGTCATTCTACTTGAAGTTCCCTTTTTATCTCTTTGCCCTTTTCTTGAAACTAGTGGTCTTGTCAATCATCAACACTTGATGCTCTTTCTTGATTTCTACCTTCGTCAATTTCAACATCACGACGAGCTCGGGAATCATTTTCGTCATCCCTTGCATACTATAGTTCATCACAAAGTTCTACTAACTTAGTGATGGTGACTAGAGAACTCTATCAATCACTATCTTATCTGGAAGATTAACTCCCACTTGATTCAAGCGATTGTAGTACCCAGACAATCTGAGCACATGCTCACTAGTTGAGCGATTCTCCTCCATCTTTTAGCAATAGAACTTGTTGGAGACTTCATATCTCTCAACTCGGGTATTTGCTTGAAATATTAACTTCAATTCCTGGAACATCTCATATGGTCCATGACGTTCAAAATGTCTTTGAAGTCCCGATTCTAAGCCGTTAAGCATGGTGCACTAAACTATCAAGTAGTCATCATAATGAGCTAGCCAAACATTCATAACGTCTGCATCTGCTCCTGCAATAGGTTTGTCACCTAGCGGTGCATCAAGGACATAATTCTTCTGCGCAGCAATGAGGATAAACCTCAAATCACGGATCCAATCCGCATCATTGCTACTAACATTTTTCAACACAATTTTCTCTAGGAACATATCAAAATAAACATATGAAAGCAACAACGCGAGCTATTGATCAACATAATTTGCAAAATACTACCAGGACTAAGTTCATGATAAATTTAAGTTCAATTAATCATATTACTTAAGGACTCCCACTTAGACAGACATCTCTCTAGTCATCTAAGTGATCACGTGATCCAAATCAACTAAACCATAACCGATCATCACGTGAGATGGAGTAGTTTTCAATGGTGAACATCACTATGTTGATCATATCTACTATATGATTCACGCTCGACCTTTCGGTCTCCGTGTTCCGAGGCCATATCTGCATATGCTAGGCTCGTCAAGTTTAACCTGAGTATTCCGCGTGTGCAAAACTGGCTTGCACCCGTTGTAGATGGACGTAGAGCTTATCACACCCGATCATCACGTGGTGTCTGGGCACGACGAACTTTGGCAACGGTGCATACTCAGGGAGAACACTTCTTGATAATTAGTGAAAGATCATCTTAAAATGCTACCGTCAATCAAAGCAAGATAAGATGCATAAAGGATAAACATCACATGCAATCAATATAAGTGATATGATATGGCCATCATCATCTTGTGCTTGTGATCTCCATCGAAGCACCGTCATGATCACCATCGTCACCGGCGCGACACCTTGATCTCCATCGTAGCATCGTTGTCGTCTCGCCAACTATTGCTTCTACGACTATCGCTACCGCTTAGTGATAAAGTAAAGCATTACAGGGCGATTGCATTTCATACAATAAAGCGACAACCATATGGCTCCTGCCAGTTGCCGATAACTTCGGTTACAAAACATGATCATTTCATACAATAAAATATAGCATCACGTCTTGACCATATCACATCACAACATGCCTTGCAAAAACAAGTTAGACGTCCTCTACTTTGTTGTTGCAAGTTTTACGTGGCTGCTACGGGCTTAGCAAGAACCGTTCTTACCTACGCATCAAAACCACAATGATAGTTCGTCAAGTTAGTGTTGTTTTAACCTTCGCAAGGACCGGGCGTTGCCACACTCGATTCAGCTAAAGTGAGAGAGACAGACACCCGCCAGCCACCTTTAAGCACGAGTGCTCGTAATGGTGAAACCAGTCTCGCGTAAGCGTACGCGTAATGTCGGTCCGGGCCGCTTCATCTCACAATACCATCGAACCAAAGTATGACATGCTGGTAAGCAGTATGACTTGCATCGCCCACAACTCACTTATGTTCTACTCGTGCATATGACATCTACGCATAAAACCTGGCTCGGATGCCACTGTTGGGGAACGTAGTAATTTCAAAAAATTTCCTACGCACACGCAAGATCATGGTGATGGCATAGCAACGAGAGGGGAGAGTGTTGTCCACGTACCCTTGTAGACCGTAAGAGGAAGCGTTATGACAACGCGGTTGATGTAGTCGTACGTCTTCACGATTCGACCGATCCAAGCACCGAACGTACGACACCTCCGTGTTCAGCACACGTTCAGCTCGATGACGTTCCCCGGGCTCCAATCCAGCAAAGCGTCGGGGATGAGTTCCGTCAGCACGACGGCGTGGTGACGATGATGATGTTCTACCGGCGCAGGGCTTCGCCTAAACTCCGCGACGATATGACCGAGGTGGAATATGGTGGAGGGGGGCACCGCACACGGCTAAGGAACGATCCGTAGATCAACTTGTGTGTCATGCGGTGCCCCCCTGCCCCCGTATATAAAGGAGCAAGGGGGGAGGAGGCCGGCCCTAGGAGGGGGCGTGCCAAGTGTGGAGTCCTACTAGGACTCCCTAGTCCTAGTAGGATTCCACCTCCCTTGTTGGAGTAGGAGAAGGGGAAAGAGGGGGAGAGGAAGAAGGAAAGGGGGGCTGCGCCCCTTGTCCAATTCGGACCAGAGGGGGGGGGGGGGCGCAGGCCTCCTTCCTTTTGGCCTCTCTCCTCTATTCCCGTATGGCCCAATAAGGCCCATATACTCCCCGGCGAATTCCCGTAACTCTCCGGTACTCCGAAAAATACCCGAATCACTTGGAACCTTTCTGAACTCCGAATATAGTCGTCCAATATATCAATCTTTACGTCTCGACCATTTCGAGACTCCTCATCATGTCCCCGATCTCATCCGGGACTCCGAACTCCTTCGGTACATCAAAACTCATAAACTCATAATATAACTGTCATCGAAACCTTAAGCGTGCGGACCCTATGGGTTCGAGAACTATGTAGACATGACCTAGAACCGTTTTCGGTCAATAACCAATAGTGGAACCTGGATTTTCATATTGGCTCCTACATATTCTACGAAGATCTTTATCGGTCAAACCGCATAACAACATACGTTGTTCCCTTTGTCATCGGTATGTTACTTGCCCGAGATTCGATCGTCGGTATCCAATACCTAATGCAATCTCGTTACCGGCAAGTCTCTTTACTCGTTCCGTAATACATCATCCCACAACTAACTCATTAGTTGCAATGCTTGCAAGGCTTTAAGTGATGTGTATTATCGAGAGGGCCCAGAGATACCTCTCAGACAATCGGAGTGACAAAACCTAATCTCAAAATACGCTAACCCAACATGTACCTTCGGAGACACCTGTAGAGCACCTTTATAATCACCCAGTTACGTTGTGACGTTTGGTAGCACACAAAGTGTTCCTCTGGTAAACGGGAGTTGCATAATCTCATAGTCACAGGAACATGTATAAGTCATGAAGAAAGCAGTAGCAACATACTAAACGATCGTGTGCTAAGCTAATGGAATGGGTCAAGTCAATCACATCATTCTCCTAATGATGTGATCCTGTTAATCAAATGACAACTCTTTTGTCCATGGCTAGGAAACTTAACCATCTTTGATTCACGAGCTAGTCAAGTAGAGGCATACTAGTGACACTATGTTTGTCTATGTATTCACACATGAATTATGTTTCCGGTTAATACAATACTAGCATGAATAATAAACATTTATCATGAAATAAGGAAATAAATAATAACTTTATTATTGCCTCTAGGGCATATTTCCTTCAATCGGTTCCATCTCTGAGCTGCTGCTGTCTTCCTCATCCCGGCTTGCGGCGTGCACCGCACATCGGGATAGTAGGCCTCCGAGACTGCACCTTTTGAGTCCTGTACGGGAGAAGGGTGATAAGGTTTTTGGGGAGCGCTCAGCGTGACTACTGGCTACTTCATCACAGACGATCCGGTCGCCGACGACTACTTCCCCGACGACGACTTCTTCCCCGACGTCCACGACCTCCTCGACGACATGGCAGGCGAGGACACCGACCCCAAATCCAGCGCTTCTGCTGCTGCTGTGCCATACGTGTTCTTCTCCTTTCTGTTAGAAGTCCTGCTACAGTTCTTGGCTCTAGTTTCTGCCCTACGTATGTTAGGTTCTGTTTCGTATAAGCAACTTCATCTAGTGTCTGTTCTAGATGTGTTTAGCTCAAGTTCATATATGCAGACGGTGTTTACCTTCTCTATGGCATTCCCTTCAGCTCCCGGTGCAGCCTCTCGCCTCCTTCTCTTGCGCCTATAAAAGGGAGGTCGCTCCTCTCAGAGAGATGCACCAGAACTACTCCTTCCCTCGCCATCGGTTCCATCTCTGAGCTGCTGCTATCTTCCTCATCCCGGCTTGCAGCGTGCACCGCACGTCGGGACAGTAGGCCTCCGAGACCGCACCTTTTGAGTCCTGTATGGGAGAAGGGTGATAAGGTTTTTGGGGAGCGCTCAGCATGACTACTGGCTGCTTCATCACGGACGATCCGGTCGCCGACGACTACTTCCCCAACGACGACTTCTTCCCCGACGTCCACGGCCTCCTCGACGACATGGCAGGCGAGGACACCGACCCCAAGTCCAGCGCTTCTGCTGCTGCTGTGCCGTACGTGTTCTTCTCCTTTCTGTTAGAAGTCCTGCTACAGTTCTTGGCTCTAGTTTCTGCCCTACGTATGTTAGGTTCTGTTTCGTATAAGCAACTTCATCTAGTGTCTGTTCTAGATGTGTTTAGCTCAAGTTCATATATGCAGACGATGTTTACTTTCTCTCTGTCAGACTGCATGACTTGCTTTATATTTGCTATTTTAGTCATGCTTTATCTAGTATTTTTGTTAATAAAATCATTCGGTAAATTGCTCGTATTTCCAACAATCCGAAAACCTTATTATAGGCAATTTACCCCGAGTGGTTTTGCTGCTTCCATGAGACCTCCTATGTTTGAGGGTATCCACTATAAGAGGTGGCGCGTGAGAGTAGTCTTATGGTTTCAAACCATGAGTTGCTATGACGCCACTCTTGGCAAACCTGAAGGAGAGCAAGATGCCCAACAGGCACAAGCTTTTCAGAAAATGGATACCTTGTTTAAGGCTGCTCTCTTGAGTGTTCTTGGTGAGAACATAGTTGATGCTTATGCATCAATTGACAATGGAAAAGATATGTGGGATGCACTCGAGGCCAAGTTTGGGGTCTCGAATGCCGACACTGAGCTGTACATCATGGAGCAATTCTATGATTACAGGATGACTGAAGAGTGCTCCGTGGTTGAGCAGGTTCATGAGATACAGTCATTTGCTAGAGAACTTGAGCACTTCAATTGTATCTTACCAGACAAGTTTGTTGCCGGGGGTATCATCACTAAGCTTCCTCCTTCATGGAGGAACTTTGCTACCTTACTGAAGCATAAGAGACAGGAGTTTTCCGTTCCGGATCTCATTGGTACTCTTGATGTGGAAGAAAAGGCGAGAGCAAAGGACACACGTGCTCGAGGTATTAAGGGAGGATCTAGTGCCAATCTGGTACAGAAGAAAAACTTCCAGTCCCACAAGTTCAAGAACAAGGGCAAGCTTGATGGTAAAGCAAAGTTTGATGGGAAGAACAAGGTTGTGCAGCACACGAACTTCAAGAAGAAGAATGACAAGAAGAAAGGTGTCTGTTATGTGTGTGGAGATCCTGATCATTGGGCTCCTAGTTGCCCCAATCGCTATGACAAGCGTCATCCTGGGAAAGGCGGCAAGACCGCTAATGTTGTCATTGGAGACACTGACATGAAGGATGCTGGGTATGGTATATTTCCCACTATTCTTTCAGTATGTCATTCTCCTGATTGGTTGATTGACACGGGTGCTAATGTGCATGTATGCAGTGATATTTCCATGTTTTCGTCTTATCAGACCGCAGGGACTTCAACCGTCCTGATGGGCAACGGTTCAAGTGCTTCTGTTCATGGTGTTGGCACGGTCGATCTGAAGTTTACTTCGGGGAAGATCATGCGGCTGAAGAACGTGCATTATGTCCCCTCCGTCAATAAAAATCTTGTTAGCAGATCTCTTCTGTGTAGAGATGGCTAACAAGCTTGTCTTTGAGTCGAATAAATTTGTAATTTCCAAATATGGAACCTTTGTTGGTAAAGGCTATGAGTCAGGAGGCCTGTTTCGTTTATCCTTATCAGACGTTTGCAATAAAGTTGTTAATCATATTTGTAACAATAGTGAATCAAATGTGTGGCATTCATGTCTTTGTCATGTTAACTTTGGTTGCATGTCGCGACTAGCGAAGTTGAACTTAATCCCTAGTTTCACCACTGTCAAGGGATCTAAGTGTCAAGTGTGTGTGCAAGCTAAGCAACCTCGTAATTCTCACGTGACTGCGGAGACGAGAAATCTTGCACCACTATAACTTATACATTCAGATCTATGTGAAATGAATGGTGTTTTGACAAAAGGTGGAAAGAAATATTTTATGACGTTAATTGACGACTCCACTAGATACTGCCGTGTGTATCTTCTAAAATCTAAGGATGAGGCTTTGAACTTTTTCAAGATCTATAAAGCTGAAGTGGAAAACCAACTTGATCGAAAAATCAAGAGGCTTAGGTCCGACTGTGGTGGAGAGTATTTTTCCAATGAATTTGATGCTTTTTGTGCGGAACATGGTATAATCCATGAGAGGACGCCTCCCTACTCACCTCAGTCAAATGGGGTGGCCGAAAGAAAGAACCGTACTCTAACTGATTTTGTTAACACCATGTTAGACAAATTGGGTCTCTCCAAGGCATGGTGGGGGAGGCGATATTGACAGCATGTCATGTCCTAAATCGAGTTCCCACAAAGAACAAAGAGATAACTCCATTCGAGGAATGGGAGAAGAAAAGGATAAAGCTCTCTTATCTGCGAACATGGGGTTGCTTGGCGAAAGTCAATGTTCCAATTCCAAAGAAGCGGAAGCTTGAACCAAAGACTGTGGATTGTGTTTTCCTGGAATATGCTTTTCATAGCATTGGCTATAGATTCTTGGTTGTAAAATTTGAGATATCTGACATGCATGTCGGTACAATCATGGAGTCGAATGATGCGACTTTCTTTGAAGATATCTTTCCCATGAAGGATATGGCTACCTCATCTAATCAGGAGATGCCTAGTTTTCATCAAATTAGGAAACAATTACAATTACTGAACCTGCCATTTCGATGGAACACTTTGAAAGTCCTGTGGAGGAGAACAATGAAGTTCCTACTAGGAGCAAGAGACAGAGGACAGCAAAGTCCTTTGGTGATGATTTTCTTGTGTATCTCATAGATGACACTCCCAGTTCTATTTTGGAGGCCTATGCATCGGAAGATGCTGACTACTGGAAGGAAGCAGTTCGTAGCGAGATGGATTCCATCTTGGCGAATGAAACTTGGGAGATAACTGATCGTCCTTATGGGTGCAAACCTATAGGATGCAAATGGGTATTCAAGAAGAAGCTTAGGCCTGATGGTACTATTGAAAAGTACAAGGCTCGGCTCATGGCAAAGGGTTATACCCAAAAGGAAGGTGAAGACTTCTTTGATACTTACTCACCTGTGGCTCGACTGACCACTATTCGAGTTCTACTTTCACTAGCTGCCTCACATGGTCTTCTCGTTCATCAAATGGATGTTAAGACTGCTTTCCTAAATGGAGAGTTGGATGAGGAAATTTATATGGAACAACCAGATGGGTTTGTAATAGATGGTCAGGAAGGGAAAGTGTGCAAGTTGCTGAAGTCTTTGTATGGACTCAAGCAAGCACCCAAACAGTGGCATGAGAAGTTTGAAAGAACTTTAACAGCTGCAGGCTTTGTTGTGAACGAAGCTGACAAATGTGTGTACTATCGCCATGGTGGGGGCGAGGGAGTTATGCTTTGCTTGTATGTTGATGACATACTGATTTTCAGAACAAATCTGAATGTTATTAAGGAGGTCAAGGATTTCCTATCTCGCTATTTTGAGATGAAGGATTTAGGAGTGGCTGATGTCATTCTGAACATCAAGTTGTTGAGACATGATGATGGTGGGATTACATTGCTTCAATCTCACTATGTGGAAAAGATCTTGAGTCGCTTTGGCTACAGTGACTGCAAGCCCTCTCCAACACCATATGATGATGGTGTGTTGCTCCGAAAGAATCGAAGAATTGCTAGAGACCAATTGAAATATTCACAGATTATTGGCTCGCTTATGTACTTAGCCAGTGCTACGAGACTTGACATCTCTTTTGCTGTTAGCAAACTGAGCCGGTTTGTCTCAAAACCAGGAGATGTGCACTGAAAAGCTCTAAAGAGAGTTTTGTGTTATTTGAAAGGCACTGCAAATTATGAAATTCACTACACTGGGCATCCAAAGGTGCTTGAAGGGTATAGTGACTCAAACTGGATCTCAGATGCTGATGAGATAAAGGCCACGGGCGGTTATGTATTCACTCATGGAGGTGGCGCTGTTTCTTGGAAGTCTTGCAAGCAGACCATCTTAACGAGGTCAACAATGGAAGCAGAACTCACGACACTAGATACAGCTACGGTCGAAGCAGATTGGCTTTGTCGGCTCTTGAATGACTTACCCGTAGTTGAGAAACCTGTACCGGGTATCCTTATGAACGGTGACAATCAAATTGTGATCACTAAAGTGAGTAGCTCAAAGGATAACATGAAGTCATCAAGACACGTTCAGAGAAGGTTAAAGTCTGTCAGAAAAATGAAAAACTCCGAAGTTATTGCATTGGATTATATCCAACCGTCTAAAAATCTGGCAGATCCTTTTACTAAGGGTCTATCATGTAATGTGATAGATAATGCATCGAGGGAGATGGGAATGAGACCCACAATATGAGTTGTTCACAGTGGTAACCTATTCTTTGTGATCGGAGATCCCGTGAATTAGATGTGGAAGACAAGCTGTTGGTCAACTGAGAGGAGAGTATCCTTACTGTTAAAATACCACTCCATGAAGATGCAATACTCTCCTAATCTGCATGGCAGGTTGATGTATATCTTAATGTGTTCTAGGTGGCTTTTTGAAGCAGAGATGTTGTCCTGCAGAACAACTTTTGAAGAACGCACCTATATGAGTCTGATTGTTAAACGTCGCAATCTATGAGAGTAGGGTTCTCTCTAGTAAACTCATGAAAGGTCACGGAGTATGACGCATAAGCTTCACCCGCGGGGAAGACCCTCGGTAGCCACGTATCGGTCAAGGCTTTATGTGAAGCTAGATTCGCAGAAAACTTGTAGTTCAAGGCCCAGTCCACTGTGCAAGTTGCGTACTAGTGTAGCATAGAGTTCTAGGTGGAAGTTCAACTTAACAGTCTCCACTGTAGTACCGGTATATAAAACAGTGTTTTGGAACCAAAGAAAAATTTTGTGTGCCTCTGGGATCTGGTGGGGGATTGCTGGAATTTTTGTCTATTTTGGGCCTAGCCCAATAGCAGTTTCAGAAATTCCTAATAAATCCTAGAGGCCCACGCAGCCCATTCGTGCAAGGCAAGAGGTGGAACTAAATTTTAGTCACACCTTGCTAGTTTAGAGGGAGTTGGACCTCTTTATAAGGGAGGCTCCTTCCCCACTTGTATGAGCATGAGAACAAGAGGGACATCCACGCGCGCTCCTCCTCCGCCGCCCGCCTCGCCACGCCTCGTCACGACGCGCCGCGCCGCGCTGTGGGTTGCGGGAATGAGCCGAGCCGATGTCTAAATTTTTGCCACGCACTACGGGTATACGAAAGGTCACTCGGAAGCTGAAACATTTTTTCTGTAGTGGACACTGAATCCGAACGGCGCGCCCCTTCGGCTGCTGCCTGTTCGTTTCGTCTCCCGCATTCCCTTCAGCTCCCGGCGCAGCCTCTCGCCTCCTTCTCTTGCGCCTATAAAAGGGAGGTCGCTCCTCTCAGAGAGACGCACCAGAACTACTCCTTCCCTCGCCATCGGTTCCATCTCTGAGCTGCTGCTGTCTTCCTCATCCCGGCTTGCGGCGTGCACCGCATGTCGGGACAGTAGGCCTCCGAGACCGCACCTTTTGAGTTCTGTAGCTCAGCGCGACTACTGGCTGCTTCATCACGGACGATCCGGTCGCCGACGACTACTTCCCCGACGTCCACGACCTCCTCGACGACATGGCAGGCGAGGACACCGACCCCAAGTCCAGCGCTTCTGCTACTGCTGTGCCGTACGTGTTCTTCTCCTTTCTGTTAGAAGTCCTGCTACAGTTCTTGGCTCTAGTTTCTGCCCTACGTATGTTAGGTTCTGTTTCTTATAAGCAACTTCATCTAGTGTGGGTTCTAGATGTGTTTAGCTCAAGTTCATATATGCAGACGATGTTTACTTTCTCTCTGTCAGACTGCATGACTTGCTTTATATTTGCTATTTTAGTCATGCTTTATCTAGTATTTTTGTTAATAAAATCATTCGGTAAATTGCTCATATTTCCAACAGTATATGTCATCTATCGATCGGTTGCTGAGGTTTAAGAAAGTTGTAGTACGTGCTAATCAACCAGCTGCTGCTACAGCATTTTGCAAAGAAGAATTGAGTTGGTTTACTGTGGCTGCTGGGTTGGGTATGGATGCGTGGTCCAACTCCAACGATGTTCAAGGGGACCAAATGCTTTCCCTCACCAACCAACTTAAATGGCCCTGGTTAGTACGTCCAAATACATGCCCAAAAGTTGTCCAAAGTTGTCATCATCCAGACAATTAATCAACCGGATTAAGCGCAGGCCCGTTACCAGTAAGCATGCGTGCGTGCATGCATGCATGCAAATACGAACCATGCAAAAGGAAGAGAAAAAGAAGCACCATGACAGCCAGGAATTGGACTCGCCTACGTACCCATCATCTGACTCTGCACCAAACTTGCACTTACTTAAAGCCCTGTGATTGGATTAGAATATGCATGGCATGGCGACCAGTCTTTGATGAGTCTTGGTGCGGCTTCGGCGACTAGGCTGTACGTGTTGCTTTGTGCATGCGCATGATGGCTAATTGATGGCCAAGTTTGGAGAAAGTTTGATCCAAGTTGCCTTTTTTGGCATGTTTTTGAACGACCCATAGCTGTCTCGTCTTTGTGGGACTTTGTAAACTGCACGAGATTATTGTCCCGCCAACGCCACTACGCCAGCATTAAGCTTTCTTGATTGCGGTTTTGTTACTTTTGGCCCAGGAAGAGATTCAGCTGTGCTTACATCAAGTCTGTCTTGAAATTCTACTACCAGCCACTTTGTGAAAGAAGATGAAGCACTGCACCTTGATTTTCTCCTGTCAATGACATCTTGTCTGTAGCAGTTTTGTCGGCTGGTGAAAATGCCTTCAACTACCAGCCAAGAATAATAATATCTACTACTCAAACCAGAAATTTAAAAATAATGTATTGATCCCAGAGGGAAATGAGCTTGCATGCACTTTATACACAGATGGAAATGTACGTGGATGCATTGATCCCTACATCTTATAGTATCTTATTGAAAGAAGAGAGGAAAAGGGAAAATGATTAATAAGAAGAATAAAAGAAGCTACCACACCAATCATTAGGGAAATTGATTAATAGCCCCAAAACAGCATCATTCTTGGGCGCGCGGTAATTGCAAAGCTACTCCCCGAATTACCACGGACGCCTCAAGGTTAAATAAATCTCCCCACACACACAGCTTAATTACTCACTTCGCCGCTCGATAAGCGTTTTATATTACAACTCTACCCCTAGCTGAAAGAAATGATTACCAAATTGCCCCCCTATGGAAGCCAGGCCACCAACTCTGGCGAGCTTGGTGCCAGCTGCGGATGATGTGGGCGGTTGGCCGGCCGGCCGGTTGGGTCAACACGCGTAGTACTCGACGAGCTCGTCCAGCGACTCGGGCTGCGGGTCCGCGTTCTCCAGCATCCAGAGGAGGTGCTCGAACAGCACCACCTCGCAGCCGATGATGGTGCCGCCGGCGCCGTCGCCGCCCACGCCGCCACCCGAGCGGTCCACGAGGTTCTGGAACAGCGGGTGGCAGACGAGGTCGGCGGCGATGAGGTAGCGGCGGCGCGACTTGCCGACGTAGACCGGGTGGAGGCCCGGGGGCACGCCGTCGGCGCCGTGGAACGACGCCGCCCCGCCCCCGCCGCCGACGCCGACGCCGCGGCCCCACGGGTCCTCCTCCTCGCCGCCGTGCGACACCGCCGAGGGCGTGCGCGAGATCCGGCTCGACGAGTGCCACCGCCTGATCATGCACTTGAGCTTGCTGCTCAGCCCGCCCTTCGCCATTGAAAGCAGAGGATGGATGGTCTTCGGGGTTCAGCTGGAAAGAGAGAGGAGGCGTAGGGATGACTTGCAGGGTCGGGGAGGTGGCGAGAGGTTATATATAGGGGGAGGAGGGGAGGCCGGCTGTGGACTGGCGGGATGGAGACCGGTGGGAGGGCGAGGGTCAAGGTGTCGGGGACGGTGCATGGCATGGCCATGGTGATTGATGGTAAAACCGAACCCGCAGGAGAGGAGAGGAGAACAGTGGGGAGGCAACTGGCCGCCGCCCCGTCCGGAAGTGGTGATGCTCCGTATGTGACGGTGCGAGGTATCTGTCCGTCCGTCCGTCTCTTTCTCTCCGGTTGGCATGCAGCACGGCAGCGCAGGCCCGACTGTGAATTTGCAAGGACCGTGACATGCCGGTCGTCAGGTAGTAGGCCGAGCTGGTATATGTCACATTTAGATTTAAGCCATATATGCTCGTCACCGGCCACTTGCACGAGGCCACAAAAATGGCTGTAGAACTTGTCCGTGAGTAGAAGTGCATCAACGGATTTGGGGCACGCAAGTGCGGGTACCAAGTCCCTCGCACGTGCTTTTTCTTTCGGCTTTTGATTTTCAATCTTTTATATCTTTTGAATAAAAGTTTGAATTAAATTTTGTAATTCATACTTTCTCCGTCTGAAAATACTTGTCATTGAAATGAATGTATCTAGATGTATTTTAATTTTATATACATCCATTTACATCCATTTATGCGACAAGTATTTTCGGACGTAGGGAGTATTTGTGTTTTTTAATGATGAGACCTTTCAAATAAGATCTGTTTTAAACATTTTTAAGTTTCAACTCTTGAAACTTAGTATGAGCGGCCGGTTAAATAACGACTTTTATGCCTGTGACTAATAAAAAATCTTAAAAATTTATCCGTGAAACTTGATAAGAGCGAGCAAGAATTGCAAGTTTCAGTTGAAATATCATAAGTTTTAACAACTGAAATTAAAGTTTACTATGCCCCTACGGTGCTTGGCAGGTACTACCGTCCATTCAAAAAAGCTTATCCCAAACTTGTTTCTTAAATGAATGTATCTAGCACTAAGGGATAAACTTTTTCGGACGGAGGGAGTCTGTGCCCCCGCACCCGCATGCCGGTGCGAATTTCCTAGTGGAAAGCTACAACCTATCGAGGAGTAGAACGCAAAGCTACCTCAACTATCTCCGTTCCAGGATCGCATGATTTTGCTCCTCGTCCGTAATGTAATACTACTACTACTCTTTTCCTTATGTTGCTCCCTTGTCGAGTCAGACAGACGTGGCATTGGCCACAGATTGCGCTTGCTCTTTTTGCAGCCCAGCTGTGCAAAAGCACCTCACCGCTATACGTGTCACACTTAGCAAAGGTCATTGGTTAGTTAGGGTCTGAACCCCAAAGAGATTCTTGCCCGTTCTCTTCTTCTGTATATAAATGAGCCAACCACCTGTGTTAGCATCAGATAAACAATTCTCATTAATCAATCAATTGAAAGGAAAGTTTGTAGGTAATTAAGACGGGACTTTTGCAACTTGGAGCTGAGTTTGTGGTTCATTTACCTATCATGTATCATCACAAGACAATTAAACACCTTTTCTTTCTTGGCACTTCTGCACATTCTATAGTCAGTCATCTGTACTTGTCTCATAGTGTAATCTAACACATACTCCCTCCGTTCCAAAATAGATGACCCAACTTTGAGTCATCTATTTTGAAAAAGTGTCAATCACTGTTTTTTTTTGCCATCAGCATTATCCATGAGAATATGACTATATATAATTTCTTAATATTGAAAAAGAAACAAAACTCCTGCTCGTGAGTTCTCTCTCTTCCTCTCTGTTTCACACACACAAACCTAGACATCAATCACCACTAACCCTCCGGTCGTCTCACCCCACCCTAGCCCCCTCTCCCCGCTCCCATATGCCCCCTCCCCGAGGAGGTGGCGTGGACCCCACCCTCGCCCATGCCACATGTGGTTCAATTCTACCCCGTCACTGCCACCACCTGTCTAGGTGGCGGTGGTCCCTTACCAGTAGGAAGGCGAGGTCTTCTTTCAAATGAGTATAGTTGTGTTTGGTCGTTGTCTTTTGGGATGGCTGCAACCAACAGGCATGCAGTTGCGACGCTCCAGATGTGTGGATGACATGGTGTCCCTTGGCTTACGCTCCATTGATGTTTTGCAAGTGCATGTGGCTAGTTTATAAACACGATTCGCAAGAACTATTGTAACCCAGTTTACATGTCAAATCCAAAGAAGTCAAAGGAAGGCAACTATCAGCCTCGCAACTATGTTGTGACGTACACAACTACGCCTGCACTCAAAGCGTAATTCAAAAATAGTCTATGTATTAGTTGCTAGGTGAACTAGAACATGAAGTAAATAATAAGACAAATGGTGAAGTAAACTATGGAGGTGAAGCGTTTAATTGGCCAGAGGGGGTGAATGGGAGGGTTTTATCAAATTCTTCGAAAGAAGCTATTTCTTCGAAGAATCGGCAAGGTAGGTGGCATTGAAGAAATACTTGCTGAATTGAAATAGGCAAAGCATGCGACCAACAGTCGTAGATGACAGAAATAGAAGAGCACGCGCACACACTCGCTTGCCTCGCCTGGCCGGGCTCAGACACGGGCCGGGGCTGGGTGGCACACATGTGACATGCACGTTAATCATTCGTACACATTCATTGCACTTGTAGGTGTTCATCACTTTATTTGTTTATTGGCGTTTGCTTTGGTTCATTTCTTTTGTGTGTTGAAAACACTTCATAAATCCAAAAAATTTTCTTGCTTCTTTTCAGTTTTCTTTCTTGTTTAGTTAGTTCATAGTAGTAAAAGAAAACCTAAAAAGATTTCTTATTTCTTCTTTTGTTGTTTGTTGGGAGTGATGGAGAATGAAACATGAAAAGCAAAAAAAAAAATCCTACGAACACCCAAGATCTAATCTAGGAGATGCATAGCTACGAGAGGGGAGTGTGTCTACATACCCTTGGAGACCGAAAGAGGAAGCTTATATAACACGTTTGATGTAGTCGTACACTTCGCGATCTAATCACGATCCAACCGATTTAGCGCCGAACGGATACACCTCCGAGTTTAGTATACGTGCGGCTCGGTGACGTCTCCTCCTCCTTGATCCAACGAGCGTAGGGGAGAAGTAGATGGAACCACAATCAGCACGATGGCATGATGGTGGTGGAGCAACGACACCGCTTCGCTAAGCAAAACCGGGACGAGGAGCTGGAGGGAGAGGGAGGGGCTGTGGTCGGGTGAAGGGATGAGCAACCCTCCTTGCACCTCCACTATATATAGAGGCGTGGGGAGGGCTGACTAGCCCTAGCCCCTCCTCCAAGGAGGTGGGGCTGGCGGCTAGGGGAGGGCACTTGCCCTCATGGCAAGTGGCCCTCCTCCCCATTAAGGTTTCCCCTTCCCTTGGCGCATGGGCCTTGTGGGGTTGGTTCCCTTGGCCCAATAAGGCCAAGGTGCATCCCCTAATGCCAATGTACGCCCTAGGGGCTGGTGGAACCCTTCTGTGGACTTCCAGAACCCTCTGGAACCTTCCGGTGACTTCCCGCTACATTACCGAAAAAACCGAAATCTTTCCCGGAACCCCGACAATAACTTTTCATATATAAATCTTTACAACCAAACCATTCCGGAGCTCCTCGTGATGTCAGGGACTCTGAACAACAATTGGTCACCAATACAAATACCCCAAATCTACTCTAGCATCATCTAACATCACTACAAAAAAATACACTTCCGTGATGATACGTGTTTGTCACAGTAGGTCACATTTTCTGTCATGCATGTACATCCATGACGATTTTATGAAAGAATCAAGATAGTCATACATGTGCTGTCGTAGAAGTGTTCCATGACATTACCATTATCATCACGGAAGTGTCCACTTCCATGACGATAAATCTCGCGTCACAGAAGTGCTTTCGTCAAGGGTGACAGACACATGGCATCCATCGTAACGGAACGCCGTTAAGCTATCGGGTCCGGTTTTGGATCCGATAACCCGTCAACAGCCCAGACCAATGGGGATATTCCAAGTGTAAAATCATCATTGGCCGGAGGAAACACGTGTTGACTCACCGTTGGGACAGATGTCATCCACTCACTGGACAGGAGGCGCCTATGATAGGTCAACACGTGGCACGGCCCAACAGTGGCCCATTCCGGTGAAAAAGGCAGGCCCATATAAGGCCTACTTGTGTCAGGTCCATTTAAGCCCACGACCCATACGAGATGTGCCAATTCGGCCCGTCAATGGCCTGTTAAAGATTTAACACCATTCCAGCCCATCGTTAGTTCGAGCCCGTTAACAGCCGGCTATATATTTGGGCTCAATATCGGCCCGATGTGATTTCGGCTTGTTAACGGCCCATTCAAGGGATGGGCCAATTTTCAGGATGTACATCTTTCGGCCTTTTAGCGACCCATTTAAGTGTTGGGCTAATTTCCGGCCTGGTGTGTCTTTCAGCCTGTTGGCAACCCATAAATCAGTTGGGCCATTTGTAGTCGGACCTGAGTTTTGGCCTTTTAGCGATCCATTTAAGTGTTGGGCCAATTCCCGGCCCTGTGTGTCTTTCAGCCTGTTGACGACCCATAAATGAGTTGGGCCATTTGTAGTCGGACCTGAGTTTTGGCCTTTTAACGACCCATGCCCTTCATGGTCCAATACCAGCCTAGTTTCTCTTTCGGCCTGCTAAAGGCCCACAACACAGTTGGGCTATTTACAATATGACCTGACTTTCGGCCTCTTAGCGGCCCATGCTCTTCATGATCCAGTACCAGCCCGCTGTCTCTTTCGGCCTGCTAAAGGCCCACAGTATAGTTGGGCCATATGTAGCCCGACCTTAGTAACGGCATGTTAACGGCCCGTGAAATCAAATGGGCCTACCTGTTGCCCGCTTCAATGTTGGCCTGTTAACAACCTGGGAGGTAAGAGGGCCGACCATTAACTTTCGGCCTGGTAACGGCCCATTAACTTAATGGGCCCACTAAAGTTCGTACATGTCTTTAGGACAAATTAGATAATTTGAGCCCATTACGACGAGCAATTATGCACATGACCAAAACCGATCAAGCAAAGGTACGACATACAGGGAAAAATGTTGCACATCCAGCATATATTACAGGAAATTATATCCACTGGGCAATCAAAGATTGATGCCAGTGCAAATAAATGAACAGAACCTAACGATCTACAACGTTACAATCTGCAACCTCAGCATGGATGACGCCCATAAGCATGTGGGCAAGTTCTTGCTGCTTTGCTACACTGTCTCTGAAAACATTGATCAGTTGTTGTTGCGCACGAATCTGCACCTCTGATTCCTCCACCATTTCCATCATTGCTTTAGCCATTAATTGGTTCACAAACATACATTTTTCCGTTGCATTCGAGACAGAGGAAACTGAACAGATTCAGATGGCGATTTTGGCAGGCTTGTATTATTGATAGTGGAGAGTGTCTCGACCACCGCATCATAACATAAATTAGGAGGGGAACCAAACAGAGTAATCATGAGTTATTGCCATATTACCTGGCCTAGAATTATTGGAAAGAAACAATGGGGTTGCCTTGCTATTTTCAGAGTTTGTCTTCTTATCTTCAGCACCTGCACCAAATTAACACACTAGCATTGATATCATTGGCCAAATCAGATAATAGGGAAGCAACATTGACACAACTAACGTTTGGGCAACTAGCCTACACCAAATTAACACAATATGGCACAGCTATCATCAGCTAGGCAAGGTAATATGAAAGCAACATTGACACAATGAATGAATGGGCAATCAGAGCAGCACTATAATTCAGTAATGTGCAAGATATGAGATAGTACACTCATGCAGCTCAGTATGCAAAACTACCAAGCAGTTTTCCTTACAAAAATCAACATTGGCGTCTTTAACATTTTGCTACAACTAATTTTAGATCAGATAAAGGTTGGATTCACGCCGATTAACAAAATACATGCTGATGTAAAAATATAGTGATACACAACAAGTACTTACATCAGCATTGGATCACAGAGAATTCCCGCAAGATATTTTCCTCGAATACAATCCCAATGGAGGAAGTCTTCTATCGTTTAACCTTATTTTCTAAAAGAGAGATGGGTAAGAAACATGTAGAAAATATGATCAGAATGCTATAAAATTTCATGATGCAAGGATACGCACACGCTTCTTAGAATGGAGTTGAAATTCTTTTGCTAGACTGGAGCGGACTACTTCTTTGGCCACTGGAATCTGCTTATTATCAGTGGGAGTTGGGTTTCTCTGTGCTGTATCAGTATCTATGCAAAATGGAGTTGGTTTATTATATGGCGTTTGGATCTTTTGCAAAGACCTGGTTTGTAAAGCTTCAGATTCTAACTAGCCGTCTTCCCCTTGCATGCCTTATATAGAAGAATGGTGCTTCAAGCCTTCAATTATAAAACATGCTACAACAGAGATGGAATAGGTACTGAATAATAGAAAGGCATGACATATTGACATGTATTCCCTCCACCCGGAAATAAATGGATGGGTCTAGGCATATTTCAGTTCTAGATACATCCAGTTTTATCTATTTTCGCGACATGTAATCCAGACGGAGGGAGTATGATGTAAGAGCTAGGGATACGACAGGACAACACAGTAAAAAACACTGAAAACCCACTGCAGAACCAAAGTATTCAAACCCACTGATATGAGATAGTACACTCATGCAGGTCAGGATGCAAAACTACCAGATAGTTTTCCTTACAAAAAACAACATTGTGGCCTTTAATCATACATTTTGCTACAACTAAATTTAGATCAGATAAAGGTTGGATTCACACCGATTAATAAAATACATGATGACGTAAAAATATAGTGATATACAACAGGTACTTACATCTGCATTGGAGCACAGAGAATTCCTGCAAGAATCTTTCCTCACAGACGATACCAGTGCGAATATTCTTCTATCTGTTAAGCTTATTTTCTAAAAGAGAGATGGGTAAGAAACATGTAGAAAATATGATCAACATGCTATAAAATTTCGTAATGCGAGGATACGCACACGCTTATTAGAATGGAGTTGACATATTTTTGCTGGACAGGAGCGAACTAGTTCTTTGGCCACTGGAATCTGCTTATTATCATTAGGAGTTGGGTTTCTCTGTGCTGGAGCAGTATCTATAAAAACTAGAGTTGGTTTACTATCTCCTAACATTTGGATCTTTTGCAAAGACCTTGTTTGTAACCCTTCAGATTCTAACATAGTCGTCTTCCCCTTACATGCCTTGTACAGAAGAATGGTGCTTCAATTATAAAACATGCTACAGCAGAGAGATGTAATAGGTACTAAAGAATAGAAAGACATGACATATTGACATGTATTCCCTCCATCCGTAAAAAAATGGATGGGTCTAGGTGTATTCAGTCCTAGATACATCCTTTTTTATTCATTTCGGCAACATGTAATCCGGACGAAGGGAGTATGGTGTAAGAGCTGGGGATACGATAGAACAACACAGTAAAAAAACACTACTTGAATGTAAAACTGTATGCTAGCGGAATACGTACAGAAAAAACTAAGGCAACATACACGTGTATGATTGGGAAACTAAGATGGCATTGCAATAGACCACTAGAACATCACTTCAATGTAAAAAAACATGGTATGGTAGACAAATGAAGTACATACTGATGAATAACAATGTATAAGATATTCAGAAGCATGATGTCCAAATTAAGCATATAGCATTGCGATAGAGTAGAATGACAATACTTGAATTTGAAAACATGTTATCATGAATGGAATAGGTACTGAAAAACAGGAAGGCATGACATATTTACATGCATGATCTGCATGCTAAGCACATGGCATTGCAACAGAGTAGATACACTCCAGGACATTATATGCATGTTGTACCCATATCACGGGCCAAGTTAGAGCAAGGACCTTGTGGGGTGAAGAGGATTCATCATCTTTCTGCAAGTCTTCTGAAGAACTGCCTTACATATTCCATCATATTGGGTATCATTGGCATCAAGTTTATTGCCCTTTACATTGCTCCGTGAGGTTCTTGTGGATATATCAGTGTGTGCAATTATATCTGACATGCATGGAAGACAACTAGTAGTTAGATTTATGTAATGAGTGCCTGTAGGAGATGACATAAATAGTAGGACTGGGGTTAACTAGCAGCAACAGGTCTCAAAAACTGAAGGGAGAACACAGATGAAAGCTACAGAATATGTATCGTTTGTACTCGAGATTAACTAGATGGCACACAAAAGTATTAAAGAACAACATAGGTAATTCTAGAAGTGGTATAATACTGTAATCACCATCCTGCAGGATAGCATTGGCTGATGGATGATAACTATGGAACAACGTTACCTAAAGAACAAGTCTCTTAGCTGAAACTATAGAACATCGTTAACTCCTGAACAAGACCCGTAAGAGATCAGCATGAATATACAACGAAATGTGATAATCTATTTTCCATGCTTAGATGAATAACAAAGCCATAAATGTTGCACACAAGTAAGATGAGGGTACAACCTATCTGGTCGCCATCCATAGGAGTGAGCATCATGTGCTGACTTGTCGATGGCCCTACAGTTGTTGTGGCTGTCCATGTCGGGCACACGCATTTGATGCAGGGAACTGTTGAGTGGGGACTATAGCTCCCTTCTGGTGTATGCTTCCCTTGTTGGAGCAGCTGCGGTGAGTCGGAAGACAGTGTAGCTGAAGATGCAGAAAACACATAATGTTAAGAACGACACATCTCTTTGATCTGAAGAAATACTCTAAGAGATCAACAACAAGGTACGAGAGTGGTCACACGTCTGTTGATTGAAGACTAAATTGGGGTCATACGATTTTATTTTATTTTGGTACTGTCCGATCTACGCCAGATGGCTTGATGGTCGTTGTCGGTGTCAAAACCAGCAGTTCTCTGGTAGGGAGTCCCAAGATGTGTGTCTTAGGATCAATGGTAACATGAACACGCGATTTTACCCAGCTTCGGGCTCTCTTGAAGAGATAATACCCTACATGCTGCTTGATTGACTTTAATGAGTATAGGGGTTACAACAGTTGATCTACCTCGAGATCATATGTTGGGGTCTAAACCCTAGAGGTATGATGAGTAATGTCATGGTCCTCTATCGACTAGCCTATCCTCGGCTTATATAACATACCGAAGGCCTAGGATAACAAGAGTCTTAGTCAAATGCGTAGGTGGAGATGAGTCCTTGTCTTGATCATCAAGTCTTGTGGAATATCCCTTGTATGCGGCATGGGCTGTCCGAACTGGCCCATGAGTGAACCGCCATGGGGGTCCTCGGCCCGATCCAGCTGATCGGGAGACGACGTGGTGAGTATACCCTAGTCCAGGACACCGTCATTAGCCCCCTGAACCGGTCTTCAAGTTGGGGACGCTGCTCGATTCTTCCAAACTGTTCTTCATCTTCGGTCGTCGGTCTTGAAAACTGGTTCAACAAATCTTCTCATCTTCGATCTTGAGGATCACCAAAGTAATTCTGAAGAGTTTACACATCGGGTATCCGAGGAGCCCCTTTAACTTCATGGCCTTTACCAATGCCTTATTATTTTTATGCCACGCCTCGGGTTTGAAGTGTTTCCCGTGCGGCGGTGTTCTCTTGCATCAGAGCTCCAACGCCGGACTACATTCGAGGTATCTTTTGCAGCCGAGCACCAACGCCGGACTGCATCCGAGCTCCAACGCCGGATTGTATCCGAGCTCCAACACCGGACTATATCCGAGCTCTAATGCCGGACTATATCCGAGGTGTCGTAAACTACCTTGATATTTTAAAAGATTGAACGAATTCAGCCGAACTTAATGCCGGAAATGCCCTCTATGGAGCCAGCCACTGGCGCCCGAGCTTTATGCTGGACTGCTTCTGAGGTGGTGCACCACCCCGATCGTGGGCTGATTTTTTGTGAATATTTTTGATTCGTGCAATTTGTTCTCTACGGGATATATAGCCAGTATATGTATATCCAGTAGCCCTCAAGGTGTGTGTCGGTCTAAAACCCGAGATGCACCTGATGGATGACATAAGACCGCTGATGCCAGTAGCCCCTGATACTCAGGTCAATTTGCAAAATCGGCCTCAGGATCAAATCCTAGCTTGGCAGCATACTTCAGAACACAAAAGTGGTGTGCACAGACCTCGAGACTCAGGTTGGGTGCGGCCGACCAACCCGAGGATCGTAATCTCCCCGGAAACTGTATTGCACTTAAATATTTTTGCATTGAATTGTAAATGCAGTAGCCCCCGAGCCACTGGTCGGGTGGCAACACCAGATTAGGGGATCGATGTGCCCCTTTAATGTTTATAAATAATGAGCATGAAGCCTAGTAGACCCCGAGCCTTAATGTGGGCATGGGTGGCCGAAGGATCGATATCCGTTTGACAGAAATTTTTGTTGTGTTTAACACAAACTTCTCGGAAAGAGAATAAAGATCTTTTAAAGGAGCTTAGAGCTAGTCGAAATTCGAGCTCGCCAAGGTAGGCCCCAAGGGGTTTAAAAGATGGATTGCAGTAAATGGATTTTACTCGCAATTTGTATGTGTAATGATTCTATGTATCCAAGTACGTTACATCATTAATGCTCAGATCCGCATTGTACAAAACTTTGTTGATCAACCATCGGCTTCAACCTCCTCGGCCAGTAGTCGGGGAGTGTCTATCCCACTTTATTAATTTCTTTATGAGGGCAAAGATTTACGACAAACAAGGCAATCCGGCAATACGGTTTTATAAACAAAGGTACACAGAGAGATATGTTATATTATGTTTTAATGTAAGAAACATCTTCCAAAGAAAATAGTCCCGCTATCGGTTTCTTTCTTTGGGTTGTCATGCTGATCATGATCGTGAAACCTCACCTCCAATCATGATTTAGGAAAATATTGAGGATTTAGTTAGGGGAAAAGTTGCCGAACTCTGTTGTCCATAAAAGGAACTGAAATTTTGACTTTCGTCGTTGCCGACCAATTATATCCTTTAAGATTGCTAGATTTCGGCTTCACCCCATCTGAGGTACTAACTCGGATGACCCGGTAGTAACAGTCACAGATGTGCTCCCTTTACCGCCTAGTCGAACAATCAGGAACATAGGGGTAAGCACATGAGCCAGGCAACCCAGCTTGGCCAAAATCTTAAGTCAAATCGATGCATATTTATGGCTTTATAACAATAATTACGGAAGGCATCCCTCGTATATTAAATATAAATGCCGATGATATGTTTATTTTGACTCTGTTGCGACCGTTTATCAGTTGAAAGTGAGCCATCGTCAGCTTCCACCCCCTTGTAGATACTATGCAGGGTGTTTCCGCAGTAACAAAACAACCCTTAGCCGACGTCTCGGTGCCCAAAGGAGGTTGTGTTAGCGGAAACAAGGCAATTAGATATGCAGGCTTTATAACTTTCTCTTAGTCATAGGAGCTTAAAGTTGGGAGGCCAGTTACTAGCCCCCGGTTAGTGTTCGGCGACAGCCGAGGTCAAGCCGTAAACACTTCGGCCAATGTTATGAACGACCCGTCATTTAACACAGTCATCGGATCGCTGACCAGTTTATGCTTATTATGACAGTCAGTTTTCGGCTTTCTCCACTGAGGTGCTTAACCATGCGAGCTGGAAGCACAATCACAGTGGTTCTCCCTTTGCACACCTAGCCGAACAAAGCGGAACGTAGGAGGCAAGCACAAGAGCCGGACAACCCAACTATTGACCGAAGACACAATTCGAAACCGATGCACATATAGCAATATCCGAGAATGTTTTTGCTGAATCTCTAAAGGTGTCTGACGTTGCACTGCAAGACTTATGCTGGAAACACGCAAATAGTTTAAAAGTGCCATATGGTCAAAAAGCCAAAAAACTTATGTAAAAGCTTGACGTCCGAACTAAATAAAGTCATTTGGTGCCACTTCAAAAATTTTTCTTAAAATTTTTGTGCTTCTGTTGTGCTTTTAACATGACACATCCGATCTCTAAACTGCAAGTAGTTCATCATCAACTTCAACCTCCTTATCCCGAAGGCGGAGTGCTTCTCCGAGGCCAGTTTAGCAAACTAAACTCGAGCGGCTTTAGCGAGAAGCCAGGCTATCCGGCTATTGACCATACACTTGAGTCTAAAAATGAGTGGTAGAAAAAGACTTTGCAACGACTAAGAAGAAGAACACTCATTATAGAATGACTCGTATGAATTTAAGAGCCCCCAAGTGACTTGGGTAAAAGAGTTATATGTATAAGGATTGTATGTACTGAAGTACTTATATCATATCTGTGTTCACCCGAACTTTAAATGCATCTTAACCGACCGTCAGCTTCTCCCCTCTTCAGTCAAGGGCCGAAAAGTGTTATGTACTCCACCTGTCGAGAATATCAATGGTGTTTCCGATAACCAGGCAATCAGGCCATAAGGCTGTAATAGACAAAGCGCGCTCAGGGAACTTATGCTATATTACTGACGAAGTGTAAGAAGCATCTTCGAAGAAAATAGTACCTCCACCGATAGATTTCTTCGGTTGCTCATTGTTACTATGAGACTTGTGCAATAGATTTTTTGTATTCATGAGTTCTGTTGTGTGCCAACCATGATTGAAAATAGTAAGAGCGCTAGCTTTTGGCTTCACCCAGTCTGAGGTCTGAGCTTGGATGACCCGATTGTAACAATCACAGAGGTGCTCCCTTTACTCCCTAGCTGAACAATCAGGAACGTAGGGGTAAACACAGGAGCAAGGCAACCCAACTTGCAGAACACTTAAGTCAACATGGTGCATGTTGAGGTGTAATACACGAACAAGGAATGAAGCCATACAAGTATAATCACATGCAAGAGGAAAGGCTTCATAAAGGAAGCCCCCAAGTAAATGGAGTATTTGAATTTGTTTGTAACAAACAAGGTTTTGACAAAGAAAGTTTTTCGCAAACGACTTTTTTTCAAAAACGTATAGTGCTTGGTCGAACCGAATAAAATTTAAAACTGAAAGTTTTGGTGCATGAAAGTGACTTAGCTGGTTAATGTGCTCGGTGTGACGTGGGCCGAGCTTGAAGCGGCTCAAGATCCCATCCGCGAGCTGGTCTTGACCGACCCGAGCAAAGAGCTCGGCTTGATGAAGTGATTGCATGACAGTGCCGAAGTGCCGAGGTGAAGCCCCCGGTCTAGCCGAGGAGACAGAGTAGTTCAGCATCGTGACAATGAAGCCCCCATGTCAGTCGATGTGTCGAAACAGGCCGGCATGGTGGACGTCAGTTTGGTGAAGCGGCGACGTGATAATGGCGACACAGGGTATCACACCAAGTTGACGGCGGAATTTGGTTGATAGAGGCGAGAGGGCGATGTCGTGGTTCTAAGTCTGACAGTAGTGTAGGGGGTTACTAAGGGAGAGGCAAGATCCTAGCTATGGAGTAGTTGTACACGCAAGAGTTTTACGAGTTCAGGCCCTTCTTGGAGGAAGTAACAGCCCTACGTCTCGGTGCCCGAAGGCGGTCGACTGGATTATATGCGTGTGAGTTACAGGGGTGCGAACCCCTTACGATGAGGAGGGGGGTGGCTTATATAGAGTTCGCCAGACCCCTCCGGCCCTCAGTTATGCAGGGTTTAAAGTACATTAAGACAGGGGGTTACTGGTAACGCCCACATAAAGTGCTATGAAGACCATAAAGGCTACTTAATGACAGACCGTTGCATGCAGAGTGACTTTAGATCTCCTGGCCGTCGAGTAGTTAGCTTCATGGTCGAGTGGTTATCTTCATGGTCGAGTGTCCTCGAGTCTGTCGAGTGGATCACCTCTAGGTCGACTGACAGGTAGTTTCTTCTAGAGATGTCCTTGGGTAGGGTAGCTTAGATAGGTCCATGACCCTACCCTAGGTACATAGCTTCATCATTAGCCCCCGAATGGATCGAGGTTTGAGTGGGGAAGGAGTTGAGAATTCTTCTAACACATTTTTCGTGCTATGAGTATGTCTTGTCTTGGATCAATGAATTTTTAGGTGACGGCATCAACTTCTTTTTTAGTCGCCTTGATCCATTCTTTATATCTGTTGAGTGAAGTTTTCACCTGGAGAGCTCTGAGTGACAGAGTGGAGGAGATCTTCTGCCCGACGAGCTGTTCTGCAAGCCGCAGATTTTGTGGGATTCGAATTTTGGGAAGCGCGCGGGACGGGGCGTAGTCGCAGCAATCAGACGGGATAAGGCAGGAATGCCTTGATCTCTGCACCACCTTTTTCACCACGTATCGCGCGCGCGACTATTGCGGGATTTAACAGGATCGTCCGGGACTACATGTCAGCCACTCGGAAGCAGCCTTATATAAAGCGCCGGATGGGGGTTTTTCAACAGTGTGCCCTCATTCCCCCCTCTTCTCCAGATTTCTCCGCCGCGTTCGCTTCAGCCTCAGTGTCGCGGCTCCGTGCGTGCTTCGCCGGCGACGATGGTGAAGGAGAAGACGGCGGCCCTGGAGCGGGCAAAGAAAGCGACGACGAAGGCGAAAGGGAGGGGAACCAGTCAGAGTGGCTCTTCATCGAGGACCGGCCTTCCGCCGGGCTGGATCTAGGGCGACTGGATCCGCTCGACAATTAGTCAGGTGGATCTCGACGACCTGGCTGACCCCCCATGGATCGGCGCGGCTCCCGGGGAGGGAGTCAGAGCCGCAACCTCAGGAGGGTGAGTGCGTTCTTCTGGCCACCCACGTCGACCGTGGGTTTTCTTTGCCGCCCCACCCTTTCTTTCGGGGTTTTTTGAATTTCTTTGGGGCACAACTCCACCACTTCATGCCCAACACCATAGTGTACCTCACCGCTTATGTGTCTTTGTGTGAGTGCTTCTTGGGTTGCCGGCCTCACTGGGGTCTCTTTAAGCACATCTTCACCTGTCGCTCCCAGACGGTGAAGAAGGCAAATCCGAGTGATGAGAGGACACATGTGATTCAGATATGTGGGGGCCTTGGGATCCAGTTGAGAGGGAAAAGTTCTTTTCCGACCATGGTTTTGCCTGACTCCGTCCGTGGGTGGCAGTCGACTTGGTTTTACTACAAGGACCAGCCGATGCCAGGGCAGTCGACCGGGATCCCTCCCTTTTACATGGAACGAGTGAGGAAGCCCTCCTCTTTGAAGGTGGTCCCGGAGGAGAAAGCACAGGTGAAGGTGCTGGTCGAGCGTGTCGTGCAACTCATCCGCGACGGGGTGACTAGTATGGACCTCCTGGAGGTCTTCCTCCGGCGGCGCATCCAGCCGCTCCAATTTCGAGATCATCCTATGTGGATGTATTCTGGAACTGAGGACACCACTCGGATCCACCCGGAGGATATCGATGACGCCACGCTGGAGCGGTGGATGGGAAGCATTACGGGGAACAAGGACAACCCCCGAGGAGCCAGGAGGGTCGTTCCACTCGACCAATCATATGAAGTTGACAAGGTCCAATTCTGCATTTCCGACTGTGATTCTGTTTTTTCCATTCTGTCTGTTTGGAATCAACCGACTGACTTTTGTCTTGTTTGCTGTCTTCTAGGTCACGACTGAAATGTACTCGATGCCCAACGGGGCGCAGGAACAAGCCGAGGAGGGAGAGGCAAGTGGAGGTGAAAGTGAGGAGGAGGAGTGGAAATCCGACGACGAGGGGGAAGAGGATGAAGACGGTTCCAGCGAGGAGGAGGAGGAAATGGAAGTCGATCCTCCTCGCACGGAAAGGCGATCCAAGCTCGCCCACGACCCCGCGAGGGAGCGCGGCAAAGCGATTGCGCCCGTTGTGCCGCCGACAAAGCGCCCTCGGACGGCCTCTCCGGCGCCGACTGAAAAAGCGTCGAAGCATCCGCGGGCGGAGTCATCAAAGCCGCGGAAGGCCTTGCCTAAGATGAAAATGGCCATTCCCACCATCTCCGGGTAATAGCAGGATTTGTGTTTCCTTATTCAGCTCGAGCGAACTTCCGATCGACTCATCGACTAACCGACTGGTTTCTGAAATCTACAGTGCTGCTACCTCCGAGACCTCTGCCAAGGACGACGACCAAGAAATGGAAGACACTGTCACCTCCAACCCTGGTACGTTCTCTTGTAGTTTTCGGTTTTGGTCGATTGGATCTTTGTTTCCAACTCTAGATTTATCTTGCAGCTTCTCGTCACGTCATTGATCTCCCCGATGACGATGACGAGGTGCCCCTGAGGGCGAGGAAGAATAGACAGGCCGCGGCTGGCAAGGCCACTCGGACTGCGTCAGCACCTGAGGTACTGATTCAAGAAGGTGGCGACATCGCTCAGCATTCTGTGACCTTCGCTGTGCCGCTGACAAGTGTCCGGCCTTCGTCGTCGACTGCTGAACCGCCCTCCCTTTTCGCCACACACCACATCCCAGAGAATCAGGCGGGCGCTGCTAAGGAGGCTATATGCCAGGCGGGGATTATGATGGAGCAGGTGAAGGCGATCCGGGAAGCGAGCCAAGCGGCTTATGATGCAAGCTCAGCCCTTCAGAGCAATGTCTAGGTTAGGTGGTAACCACATGTTCTGTTAGGATATGTTATCTGAAGATTTTCTTTCCAAAATCTTTGTGTCTGTACACCCACTGGGTGTGTCGATTGGGTTTATAGACTGGTGGGGGCACGCTGAGTGCACCCACTGGGTGTAGTCCCCGAGACTATGGTGGACTGCTGGCAGTCGACTGTAGTCTTTGTAGTTGAAATTTCTTCACTCGGTCTGGTCGGACCATGTCGAGTGGAACATTAGGACCTGTGGGGGCACGCTGAGTGCACCCACTGGGTGTAGTCCCAGAGACTATGGTGGACTGCTGGCAGTCGACTGTAGTCTGAAGAACTCTCTTTTTTTCCTTTTTTTGTAGATTATGATGAGACCATAATCTCTTTGATCCTTTAGGTCGACTGATCGGATCGAGTCGGTAGAACTAGTGGGGGCACGCTGAGTGCACCCACTGGGTGTAGTCCCCGAGACTACTGTTGAATATTTTGATTTGACTGTAGTCTTAGAAATGTTACTGTTTTTCTCTTAGTCACCCGGAAGTAACCTCTCTTTCATGCCTATCGACTGATTCTTTACAGAAATATTGCGAGCTCGTGGCCCGTTACACTGAGTTGGAAAATAAACATATCCAGCTCAACCATGACTTGAAACTTGTTCAGGAGAACTTTCAGAAAGCGAAGGACGAGGCAAAAGGTATGATTGGTGAGAACTTGACGACTGTTTCCTTCCTTCTGCACATTACTGATTCTGAACTCCTTGTCATTTTGCAATAAAAACGAAGGAGGCTCTAAAGAAGAAGGACCAAGAACTTGCTGAAGCGCAGAAGGTGGCTCTGGACAAAACGAGGCTTGCGGAGAGAAGCTGACTTCAGTCGGCAAGTTTGAAGAAGAGAACGCCAACTTGAAAGATGCTCTCGATGCGGCCAACAAGGAAGTCAGCCGTCTGAAGAATGACAAGATTGCTCTGAGCGACAAGGCTAGTGAACTGGTGGGGAAGAAGAATGATCTGGAAGCTTATCTGGGAGGGCTTGCCAAGAAGTTGTTCCTCATGCTTGAAGGTAACCTCTCTCACTCGACTGACTTGTCACCGTTGATTCATCGCGGAAATGCTGGTTTATGTTTGACTTGTGTGTACAGAATTCTGCCAAAATTTCAAGGAGGAGACCAGTCGAGTGGAGACAAGCCTGGATCCCATCAACTCTCCTGTGAAGGATGATGCTGCCATGAACGTGCTCTGGCTGGAGTCACGAGTCGCTGGTGTGGTTGACTATCTTGCCCGACTGAAGGTTGCGGCGTCACGAATCGACGCGACACTCTGGCCAGAGGAGACGCTTCAGAACGACCTCGAGTCTTTGATGACTCTACTGAATGAAGTCCCAGGCCGAGTGCAAGAGTGGAAGAAGTCTTCTGCCAGGTGCGGTGCTGATGTAGCTCTGTCTTTAGTCCGTGTTCACTGCAAAGATGCACGAGAGGAAAAGCTGGCGTCCCTCAAGGTGGCCAATACTAAGAAGCATGACTTTCGATCCTTCATGGAGACATTCATTGCTGCTGCCACTCGGATTGCTGATGGAATCAACCTGGACGAGTCCGTCGCACCTTCCAGTCCTCCATCGGAGGAGTAAAAAACTTCTATGCTTGATGCTTTAAATTTGCCTCAGAATGCCGAGTGGTTTTTGTAACCGGTAAACTTTAACAGGCTTGATGCTTGAGCACTTTTGGATCCATAGGATGCTATCTGAACTTGGCTTTACCGTTGAATATGCTTGCATTTTTCTTTGAACGAACGTTGTTCTTCGCCCGGAATATATTTTTGTGCTTGGGACGTGCTCTTGCAGGTTGGAGCACAGATTTCAGTCGAATTGCGTCCTTGCGGCCGAGGATGAAGCGCACATTGTATTTGTGCCGAAGCCCGGAGGAGAAAGTAACAGTCGACCTGCACCTCATCGTCCTTGCGGGTCGGGACGATTTTCGTACTTAGGCGAGTGTTGGACTGCAGCTAAGCCTCCGAGTGTGAGGCAGACTCACCACTCGGTAGGAATTTAAACACTTAGGCGAGCACTGGGCTGCAGCTAAGCCTCCGAGTGAGAGGCAGATTCACCACTCGGTAGGATTTCAAATGCTTAGGCGAGTTCTGGACTACAGCTAAGCCCCCGAGCGAGAGGCAGACTCACCACTTGGTAGGATTTCAAATACTTAGGCGAGTACTGGACCGCAGCTAAGCCCCCGAGTGGGAGGTTTGCTCTCCACTCGGTAGGATTTCAATCACTTAGGCGAGTACTGGACTGCAGCTAAGCCCTCGAGTGGGAGGTTTGCTCTCCACTCGGTAGGATTTTTAAACACTTAGGCGAGTACTGGACTGCAGCTAAGCCCCCGAGTGGGAGGTTTGCTCTCCACTCGGTAGGATTTTTAACACTTAGGCGAAACGGATTCGCAGCTAAGCCTCCGAGTGGGAGGTTTGCTCTCCACTCGGTAGGTTTTCAAACACTTAGGCGAAACGGATTTGCATCTAAGCCCCCGAGTGGGAGGTTTGCTCTCCACTCGGTAGGTTTCCAAACACTTAGGCGAAACGGATTCACAGCTAAGTCTCATAGTGAGAGGCTTGCTCGTCACTCGGCAGGATTTTTTTTACAAACTTAGGAGAAACAGATTCGCAGCTAAGCCACCCACTGGGGGATTTCTTACATAAGCAAAAGCAGCAATCAATGGGAAAATTATAACACTTTTGTCTTTGATAGATAAACTACAGGAATACTTTTATTATATCTCATCTGAGTGAGTACTTAAGTGTAAAAGGGGCGGAGCAGATCCGCATTCCAAGCTCGTGGCTCGTTAATCTGGCGATCGACGTTGTAAAGACGGTATGCTCCGTTGTGGAGAACTTTGGTGACGATGAAGGGGCCTTCCCAAGTAGAGGCGAGTTTGTGTGGCTTCTGTTGGTCCACTCGGAGGACCAAGTCTCCTTCTTGGAAGGCTCGGCTCTTCACATTTCTGGCATAGAATCGACGCAAGTCTTGCTGATAGATGGTCGATCGGATCATGGCCATCTCTTTTTCTTCTTCCAGAAGGTCAACTGCATCCTGCCGGGCTTGCTCTGCTTCGACTTCAGAGTAGAGCTCGACTCGCGGTGCATTGTGAAGCAGGTCACTTGGCAGGACAGCTTCAGCTCCATATACCAGAAAGAATGGAGTTCTCCCAGTCGACCGATTTGGATTAGTCCTCAATCCCCAAAGAACCGATGGAAGTTCGTTGACCCACGCGCCTGCTGCGTGCTTGAGTTCACGCATCAACCGGGGTTTCAGTCCTTTGAGAATTAGGCCGTTTGCTCTTTCTGCTTGTCCATTCGACTGGGGGTGGGCGACTAAAGCGTAGTCGACTCATGTGCCTTGAGAAGCGCAGAAGGCTTTGAATTGGTCGGAATCGAAGTTTGACCCATTATCGGTGATGATGCTATGTGGAACTCCATATCTGAATATCAATTCCCTGATGAAGCTGATGGCAGTGCCGGCATCAAGATTTTTAATAGGCTTGGCTTCGATCCACTTGGTGAACTTGTCGACTGCCACCAGTACATGGGTGAAGCCGCTCCTGCCAGTTCTTAGTGGCCCAACCATATCTAACCCCAAACAGCGAAAGGCCAGACGATTGGAATGGTCTTCAAGGCTGAGGCGGGCTTGTGTGACATATTGGAGTAGAACTGACATCCTCCACACTTGTCAACTATCTACACCATTTCATTTGCTCTGGGCCAGTAAAAACCCGCTCGGTATGCTTTAGCCACGATAGTCCGAGAGGACGCATGCTGGCCACAGGTCCCTGAGTGGATGTCGTTGAGAATCATTCGACCCTCTTCTGGCGTTATACATTTCTGGGTGACTCCAGTCATGCTTTCTCTGTACAACTGTCCCTTCATGACAGTAAAGGCCTTGGATTGACGGACAATCTGCCGAGCCTCTTCTTCATTCTCTAGGAGCTCTTTCCTTAGGATATACGCGATGTAAGGCACTGTCCCGTCGGGAGTGATAACTAGAACTTCCATGATTAGGTCGACCACGACTGGGACCTCAACTTCAGTCGGATCCGTGGCACTTTTTGGCTGCGGGGCTTCTTCGGTGAAAGGATCCTCTTGGACTGACGCCACGTGGACATGCTCCAAAAACACGCCACTGGGAATGGCTTCTCTTTGGAACCTATCTTCGCCAAGTCATCAGCTGCTTGATTTTTCAGTCGGGGTATGTGATGAAGCTCTAACCCCTCGAATTTCTTCTCCAGCTTTCTTACTGCGTTGCAGTAACCAGTCATAGCTGGGCTTCTGACGTCCCACTCCTTCATCACTTGGTTAACCACTAAATCCGAGTCGCCGTAGACCATGAGGCGACAGATGCCGAGTGAAATGGCCATACGCAACCCATACAAAAGTGCTTCGTATTCTGCTTCGTTGTTGGAGGAATCAAAGTGAATCTGGAGTACATATCTGAGCTTATCTCCTCGGGGGGGGGGGACCAACACTACCCCAACACCGGAACCATTCAACATTTTAGAGCCATCAAAGAACATGGTCCAGTGTTCCGAGTGAACTTGAGTCAGCAATTGCTGTTCAGTCCACTCAGCGAGGAAATCTGCTATTGCTTGGGACTTGATAGCTTTCTTTGCCTCAAATCTGATATCCAAGGGAAGGAGTTCAATCGCCCATTTTTCCACTCGACCAGTTGCATCTCTGTTGTGCAGAATCTCTGATAATGGGGCGTCGCTGACGACTGTAATGGTATGGTCAGAGAAATAGTGAGCAACTTTCTTCGTGGTCATATAAATCCCATATACAAGCTTCTGATAATGAGGGTATCTTTGCTTTGATGGGGTCAGGACTTCAGAATATAATATACTGGGTGCTGAACTTTGAAGGCTTTCCCTTCTTCTTCCCGCTCGACAGTAAGTACTGTACTGACGACTTGTCCTGTGGCTGCAATGTAAAGCAGCAAAGGCTCTTTGCTGATCGGGGCAGCAAGCATCGGCTGGGTGGAAAGCAGGGTTTTTAACTCTGCAAACGCTGCATCAGCTTCAGGAGTCCACTCGAACTTGTCTGACTTCTTCGTCAGTCGGTAAAGAGGCAATGCCTTTTCACCGAGACGAGAGATGAATCGACTTAAAGCGGCCAAGCAACCAGTAAGCTTCTGAACATCGTGCACACGCACAACTCTTTTCATTCGGAGTATAGTGCCTACTTTCTCTGGATTCGTGTCGATTCCTCGTTCGGAAATGAGAAAACCGAGTAATTTTCTGCCAGGAACTCTGAATGTGCACTTGGATGGATTAAGCTTGATATCATACCTCCTGAGGTTGGCAAATGTTTCAGCGAGGTCAGTCAGCAGGTCGGAACCTTTCCGTGACTTGACCACAATGTCATCCATGTATGCTTCCACATTCCGACTGATTTGAGTGAGCAAACACTTCTGAATCATCCTCATGAATGTGGCTCCGGCATTCTTGAGGCCGAATGGCATGGTGACATAACAGAAGCACCCGAATGGGGTGATGAAAGCTGTTTTGATCTCATCGGGTCCATACAGACGGATCTGATGGTACCCGGAATAGGCGTCTAAGAAAGACATTCGCTCACATCCCTTAGTCGAGTCGACTATCTGATCGATGTGGGGAAGAGGAAAATGATCTTTCGGGCAGGCCCGATTGATATGTTTAAAGTCAATGCGCATGCGAAGTGACTTGTCCTTCTTGGGGGCCATGACAACATTGGCGAGCCACTCGGAGTGGTAAATCTCTCGGATAAACTCTCCTGCTAAGAGCCGAGCCACCTCTTCGCCAATAGCCTTCCTTTTCTGGACGGCGGACTGTCGCAGATGTTCCTTGATAGGTTTTGCCTTTGAATCGACTCGCAGACGGTGCTCAGCCAGCCCCCTGGGTACACCTGCCATGTCAGAAGGTTTCCATGCAAAGATGTCCCAGTTCTCACGGAGGAACTGGATGAGCGCTTCTTCCTATTTGGGATCGAGTGTTGTGGAGATATTAGTCGGAGTAGCGTTGGGGTCGGTCGGGTGGATGTGAACTGGTTTTGTCTCACCGGACGACTGAAACGCTAATTTCCTAGCGGGCTTCTTGGCTCGGAACAAATCACTCGGGTCTGCATTTCTCTAGTGTTCCTGCCACTCTTCTACTACCATCTGAGCATCGGTGATCTTTGAGCCTTTCTGAAAGCACTCTTCTGCCTTCTTCCGGTTGCCAGTAACAGTGATCACACCTTTGGGGCCAGGCATCTTTAATTTGAGGTACACGTAGCATGGTCCATCCATAAAACATGCATAAGCTGGCCTGCCCAAAATAGCGTGATAGGCACTTTGGAAATCCACAACCTCAAATGTCAACTTTTTTTTGCGGAAGTTTTTGGAATCATCAAAAACCACATCGAGAGCAATCTGGCCAAGTGACGCGGCCTTCTTGCCAGGAATGACTCCATAGAAACTCATGTTGCTTGTGCTGAGTCTGGACATCGGAATGCCCATCCCTTTTAGCGTCTCAGCGTACAGTATATTCAAACTACTACCGCCATCCATCAACACTTTAGTCAGTCGAGTGCCTTCGACGACTGGGTCGACCACCAGAGCTTGCCTGCCAGGGGTGGCTATGTGCGTCGGGTGATCAGACTGGTCGAATGTGATGGCCGTCTAAGACCACTTTAGATAATTGGGTGTCGCCGGAGCAACCATATTCACCTCTCAGTTTATAACTTTCAGTCGACTTTTGCTCTCAACGTCAGCAAAAATCACCAGAGTGGAATTGACATGAGGATATTCCTCATCACTATCCCCCTTGTCCTCAACTTTGTCTGACTCTTTTTCCTTATCCTTGGACTGTTTCCCCTGGAACTGCTGTATCAGGAGTCGACATTGTCGAGTGGTATGCTTCGGGTAAATGAAATTACCCTCTTCATCTTTCTTCGTGTGGATGTGACACGGTAAATCCATCACGTCATTTCCCTCTTTATCCTTCACTTTCTTGGGGTTCCAAGGCCCTTTGGGATTTCCTTTGAACTTTCCTTGATTCACGGCCAAGGCTTCTCCAGGAGCAGCTGGCTCGGCTTTCCGCTTTTGCTTCCGACTGGAGTTCCCTCCTCCGGTTTCTTGGGCGACTGACTTGTGCTTGCCACTCCGGAGCCGGTCTTATTCCTCACCATTGGCATATTTGGTGGCTATCTCCATCATTCGACTCAGAGACATGTCTCCGGTTCGACCGAATTTCAGGCTTAGCTCCCTGTACTTAACGCCTTCCTTGAAGGTGCAGACTGTCTGGTGATCAGATACATTCTCTACCATGCGATGCAATGTGATCCATCTCTGGATGTAATCTCTCAAAGTCTCATTCGACTTCTGCACACAAGATTGCAGCTCTGTCAGTCCTGCTAGTCGCTTGCATGTTCCTTCAAACGTCCTGACAAACACTCGGGAAAGATCTTCCCATGTGTAAATGTTGCTGGGTGTCAACTGATTCAACCAAGCTCTGGCCGATCCCTCCAACATAAGAGGCAGATGTTTCATGGCCACTCATCATTTCCGTCGCCGATCTGGACAGCCACTCGGTAGTCTTCAAGCCAAGTATCAGGCTTAGACTCACCATTGAACTTACCGACTCCAGTCGCCAACCTGAAGTTGGGGGGAATCACTGCGGCCCTGATGGCTCTGCTGAAACACTCTGGTCCTGAGACATGCACTCGGCTACTGGTGGGTACATCTCTGTCGTGACCCTCTCTGTGAGCTCTGTTCCGGTCGACCAGAGTTTGAACGATGATGGACCTCGCATCAAAGCCTGGTTCCCTGGGGTTGACTGGAATCCTTCGCCCACCATTGTGCTGGCGTCTATCATCCTGCTGTCGAGGTGCGTAGGATCCACCCCTTGGGGGAGGGGTGGGCACTCGACGTCGATCATCGCGATCGAATCGGTGATCATACTGCTCACGGTTCTTGTACTGATCGTGCCGGTCTCCACGCCCCTCACGCCTCGGGGGCGATCTGGGGCTATGAGCCGACTGGACTGTATTCGCAGCCACGGATCTGCTGTGAATCCTGTACACCGACTGTGATACAGCTGAGTTCTGATCTCCTGCTGCGCGGAGCAAATCTCTGATCTGCATCAAGCCTCTGCTAGCCTCCAACTGGGAAGGCTGAATTGACTCTGCTATATGGGGTGCAGCTGCTAGATTCTGATTCGGAGTTCGATATACCTGAGTCGGTGGTGGAAAGAGCTGACGTCGACTGGAGTCTGGAACCCATTGCCGTGCATGCTCGTCGAGTGCCCGCTGAAGGTTCTCCAGTCGAGTGCGCTCAGCCAAGTTGGCCAAGCGCGCGTCCTCTAAGGCGCGAGCCTCAGGGGTTTCTCCAACGATAGGAGTGTGAAGTGCATCCATGTTCCTGCAGCGAAGTTCTTCCCTCTGCAGCGAATTGAGGGGCTCGGGAAGGTACTCTTCTTGGTCGTGCAACGGATCGCCTCCACCGTCGCCTCCTCCGATGCCGGGAAAACATGGGGGACCGTGTGGTCCATTGACCACCAGGACCTCCGCCGCTGGATCACTGCTGTCGCTCTCGGATGCAGTCTCTGCGGAGCCAGTCGACAAGTCAAACAGGCCATAGAGAGATTCGTCGGGCTCGATTGCCGCGACTTGGGCGGTGGTCGACTGGCGAGCCACCGCGTGCCTCACCCACCGCTGAAGCCTCGACCGACTGGAGCGCTTGCGCCGGCGGGAAGCAGGGAGGGAGGATGACACAAAAACCGGTCGATACTGGGTCGACGGTGTTGGTGAACGTTGCAGAAAACAAAAATTTTCCTACTCGTTTCACCAAGATCCATCTAGGAGTTCATCAAGCAACGAGTCATCGGATGCATCTACGTACCTTGTAGATCGCGAGCGAAAGCATTCAAAGAACAGGGATGATGTAGTCGAACACGACGTGATCCAAATCACCGGAGATCCTAGCACCGAACGGACGGCACCTCCGCGTTCAACACATGTATGGAACAGCCACGTCTCCTCCTTCTTGATCCAGCAAGGGGAGAGGAGAGGTTGAGGGAGATGGCACCAGCAGCAGCACGACGGCGTGGTGTTGATGGAGCTGCAGTACTCCAGCAGGGCTTCGCCAAGCGTTATGGAGGAGGAGGAGGTGTTGGAGAGGGAGAAGGAGGCAACCAAAGGCTTGGGATGAAAGCCCTCCTTCCCCCACTATATATAGGAGGGCCAAGGGGGGCGCCGGCCCTAGGAGATCCAATCTCCTAGGGGGGGCGGCGGCCAAGGGGGGTTTCCCTCCCCCCCAAGGCACCTAGGGGTGCCTTCCACTAGTGGGACTCCTCCCCTGTGGAAACCCTAGGCGCATGGGCCTATAGGGGCTGGTGCCCTTGGCCCATATAGTCCAAGGCGCACCCCCTATAGCCCATGTGGCCCCCCGGGGCAGGTGGCCCCCGGGACCCCTCCGGTGGTCCCGGTACAATACCGATGACCCCGAAACTTGTCCCGATGGCCGAAACAGCACTTCCTATATATAATTCTTTACCTCCAGACCATTCCGGAACTCCTCGTGACGTCCGGGATCTCATCCGGGACTCTGAACAACATTCGGGTTACTGCATATACATATCTTCACAACCCTAGCGTCACCGAACCTTAAGTGTGTAGACCCTACGGGTTCGGGAGACAAGCAGACATGACCGAGACGACTCTCCGGTCAATAACCAACAGTGGGATCTGGATACCCATGTTGGCTCCCACATGCTCCACGATGATCTCATCGGATGAACCACGATGTCGAGGATTCAATCAACCCCGTATGCAATTCCCTTTGTCAATCGATATGTTACTTGCCTGAGATTCGATCGTCGGTATCCCAATACCTCGTTCAATCTCGTTACCGGCAAGTCACTTTACTCGTACCACAATGCATGATCCTGTGACCAGAAACTTGGTCACTTTGAGCTCATTATGATGATGCATTACCGAGTGGGCCCAGTGATACCTCTCCATCATACGGAGTGACAAATCCCAGTCTCGATCTGTGTCAACCCAACAGACACTTTCGTAGATACCTGTAGTGCACCTTTATAGTCACCCAGTTACGTTGTGACCTTTGGTACACCCAAAGCACTCCTACGGTATCCGGGAGTTACACGATCTCATGGTCTAAGGAAAAGATACTTTGACATTGGAAAACTCTAGCAAACGAACTATACGATCTTGTGCTATGTTTAGGATTGGGTCTTGTCCATCACATCATTCTCCTAATGACGTGATCTTGTTATCAATGACATCCAATGTCCATAGTCAGGAAACCATGACTATCTATTGATCAACGAGCTAGTCAACTAGAGGCTTACTAGGGACATGTTGGTGTCTGTTATTCACACGTGTATTATGATTTCCGGATAATACAGTTATAGCATGAATAAAGACAATTATCATGAACAAAGAAATATAATAATAATGCTTTTATTATTGCCTCTAGGGCATATTTCCAACAGAAGGTTGCCGCAGGAGGACGCCACGGACGCACGCGCGAAAGTGCGTCGCTCCGCGGACTGGGAGCGCGTCGACGTCGAGCGGAGCCTCCTGAAGTCAGGCAGAGTCGTCGGCGACGAACGTGAGCGCGCCGAGACGGATCTCGCAGCCCTCAAACAAAACTCCGTCTGAAACCATGATGAAAGAGATCGGAAAAAAATTGCAACTTCTCGAATAAGTCGCTAAGACATCTGCCCCACGGTGGGCGCCAACTGTCGTGGTTCTAAGTCTGATAGTAGTGTAGGGGGGTACTAAGGGAGAGGCAAGATCCTAGCTATGGAGTAGTTGTACACGCAAGAGTTTTACGAGTTCAGGCCCTTCTCGGAGGAAGTAACAGCCCTATGTCTCGGTGCTCGGAGGCGGTCGACTAGATTATATGCGTGTGAGTTACAGGGGTGTGAACCCCTTACAATGAGGAGGGGGGGGGGCTTATATAGAGTTCGCCAGACCCCTCCGGCCCTCAGTTATTCACGGTTTAAAGTACATTAAGACATGGGGTTACTGGTAACGCCCACATAAAGTGCTATGAAGACCATAAAGGCTACTTAATGACAGACTGTTGCATGCAGAGTGACTTTAGATCTCCTGGCCGTCGAGTGGTTAGCTTCATGGTCGAGTGGTTATCTTCATGGTCGAGTGTCTTCGAGTCTGTCGAGTGGATCACCTCTAGGTGGACTGACAGGTAGTTTCTTCTAGAGATGTCCTTGGGTAGGTTAGCTTAGACAGGTCCATGACCCTACCCTAGGTACATAGCTTCATCAGGCGACTCCGTATGCCGAGGTGACTGCATGACGCAGCAAAAATAATTATCGAAGTCAATGTCGATGTAGGGCGTCAGCGTGAGGCCGTAAAGGCGTGGAAAAGCCTGAATTCATAGGTTGGTCCAAGTTCCGAATGCGACGTGCGCTGAACTATGTACGGAAACTGACCGAACCACCATGCGACCGTCATTAATACAGCCACCATTTGATGGACCTGTGTACAGATGATGGAACAAGCCAGAGTAATAATTCCTTGGAAAAAATAAACCCAAACAAGCAAAAATTACTAGGATTAATAGCACCTGGTTTATTTGTTGTAGAAATACGAAGAAAGGTGACTCCCAAAATTGGGACTCGATCCGCACAACCATTGCCTGATGGGCGATAAAGCGACAACATGGCGATGCTGGCAAAGGTTGGCTTCCCGATGCAAAGCCCTCGGTCCAACTAACGTGACGTAGCTGGTCGGCTAGTGACGCCGAAGTCACCAGAGTATGTTGATGAAGAAATAGCCAAGTCCCCGGTCCAGCCGAGGTGACGGAGCAGGTCAGTGAGGAGACATTGCAACTGCTTGTCAGCCGAGGTGTTGAAGCAGTTCGGCGTGATGGGCATCGGCTTGAAGAAGCAGGTCGGTGAGGAGACATTGCAGCTGCCTTATCAGCCGAGATGTTTCAGCTACCTTGTCAGCCGACACAGGTCGTAACTTGTGGCGCGGTCAATGATGGCTTGATGAGGTGACCATGCAGCGATGCCGGTGTGTGCACTTCGTGTAATCCATAGGGAAGCGATGTTGGTGATGATTTATCCTTCGCGATGCCGAACTCTTGTTCGGCTTGCCGAGATGATGATCCGAAGAAGTTGAGCTCGGCTCAATAAAGCGGCGACGTGTCTAGCGCAGGTCGGCAGCCGTGGAGCAATATTAACGGACTGGTTTGACACCAGTGTGATTGTGAATATTACCTCAGAGGAGTCTTAAAATTTTACGGGCACATGTTAAGAACAACGCACAAATACCCTAGAAGAAAATTCCTTTTAAAAAGGATGTCCGAAATCCCGTTCATAAAAAAGACGAACTCGGGTCGGATTCGTTCTCGCGCAGAAAACATATATGAAAAGTGATGCACTAATTGGAAGGTTCACGGAGTTTGGACGGTCGGATTGAGCTGAAATTTTGAGGGGTGGTAGATATAAGAATTCCGCACACGATCAACGGTTGGATCTTCCAAAGGATATCCGAGCTAGATGCTGGACATCACGCCCTAAACTCGTCCAGATTCCCGTCCAGATTTGACAGGGCTCCGATATATTATGGATTGCCAGAGATTCCTCCATCGGAACTCGATGAAATTTTGCATGGTTGTTGTAAAATTAATTCCGCACAATTCCACCAAACAAATCATCAAAGCGATGCTCGAGAAGGTGGTGGCAGAGGATACAAGTTTGCTGTCCAGAAAAACAGCACGGCCACACGAGGACAATGTTGACGTTGAGCCCCCCGGGCTCCATGGATGATTCCTCTATGATCTTGATAGAGGTCAGAGTTGATGATGACAAGGATATATGTTTGATCTTGATGATCCAAAGAAGGGTCTATTCCTAGGACCAGCCGAGGTGACCAGTCGTGCCGGCGATGAAGAAGCCGACATTACAGTTGATCTGTAGGTGAGCCATTGATCTTATTGCCGATCACACAGCGGAACTCTCAATGAAAGCACCATTGTCGGCATCAAAACCGACAAATATCGGGTGGGGGTCCCAAGTTGTGTGTCTTAGGATCAATGGTAACATGAACACAGGATTTTACCCAGCTTCGGGCTCTCTTGAAGAGATAATACCCTACATGCTGCTTGATTGACTTTAATGAGTATAGGGGTTACAAGAGTTAATCTACCTCGAGATCATATGTTGGGGTCTAAACCCTAGAGGCATGATGAGTAATGTCATGGTCCTCTATCGACTAGCCTAGCCTCGGCTTATATAACATACCGAACGCCTAGGATAACAAGAGTCCTAGTCAAATACGTAGGTGAAGATGAGTCCTTGTCTTGATCATCAAGTCTTGTGGAATATCCCTTGTATGCGGCATGGGCTGTCCGAACTGGCCCATGAGTGAACCACCATGGGGGTCCTCGGCCTGATCCAGCTGATCAGGAGACGACATGGTGAGTACCCCCTAGTCCAGGACACCGTCAGCCGTCTTGTGCCTCCCAGCTGGCACTGTTCGGAATCTTCCCCGAAGAGCCAGTGACCAACGGCAGAGCAGCCTGCCTCTGCCGTCCGTGGTCTTGACCAAAACCCCGCTCCCCGCCCCACCGCACTGCCGTGGTTGCGCCGCCCCCGGGCCACTCCACAAAGACTCGTCGTCATCCAAATCCGACGGCGGCAATACCTTCAACCCACGCAACTGTAAGATATCCATCTAGGCGCTGCTTCCAGGGCAAACTTGCGCCCCCGCACCCTTATGTTAGACACCAGCCAACCGGCCGCCTAGGAGCTCCGCCGCCTCGAGGGCTGCTGATTCCCATTGGGAATTGATTGGCCCAGAATAAAAATTCAGACAACTGATGCCTAAATAAAGTGATTTGAGATGAGGGTGCGACCTATTTGGCGGCACGGTGAAGTAGGCAGCTCCATCTGCCGAGTCGGTGAGGCCGGTGCGGTTGCAGTGGCGACCGGTGGCAGGGAAGCAGAGATGTCGCGACAGTCGACGACTACGGGGAAGCAGCGCCGGTACTTTGGACGGATCCGAAGTTGGAGCCGCTCCAGCGCCGTGAACAACGACGGGGGTGAATTGGCTACGATACGGTTCACGCGGCCGTCGTTGAGGCAGCTCCAGCAGCTCGGAGTAAGAGGCACACGACCCAGTGCATGATGACAAATGGACAACGTCTTCGGCATTAGGGAGGAGGGCGACTGTGAAATTGGTGCGGTGGGGGTGCCATGGAGGAGGGGCTGAGGTTTCGCGGCTTGGGAGAAGGGAGCTTCTGGGGAGAAGGTGGTTGGTACCCACGAGGTATGAATGGGGAGGGAATTGGGAGGGGAGTGGAACCATGTCTTACAGTCGCATTTGTCTGAAATGGGGGGGGGGAGTTACAGTTCTATCCCTGCCTTTAGGCTTCTCGGCTTGGGTCTGTGTACTGAGGGTTGGGGATAGTAGAGTAACTTTGCTTCTCCCCAAATAGTGGGCGTGAGCGATTTCGGGCGAGGAGGGCGTGTTTTGAAATATAGTGGGCGCGAGCGATTTTGGGCGAGGAGAGCGTGTTTTGAAATAGTGGGCGCGGGCTATTTCGGGCGAGGAGAGGGTGTTTTGCCGACCATGGTTTATGAATTATTCGGCACATGTCATTTCGGCCGAGGAGAAGGCGCGCTTGGATGAAGTTACGAACGTACCCTCGATGTACAACGGGCCAATTGATGCGTGTCCCGCATAGGCCGGTATTTTCGCGTCTCCCATTTATTTGCTCGGGCGAATTCCACGGAGCAGAGGGTGTTTAACGGTTCGTTCAAATTTTGGGAGAACGAGCATCCACGTCTACCTTACCAAGTCGATTCGAATCAAATTTTGAAATATTAGCCTGCCACTTATTTTTTAGATGGAGAGATGATGCTCGGGAGTAATGTGTTTTTACATGCTCGTTGCTAGCGATTTACTATATGACAAATAGTTGACCCACTCAAAAACGGGAATCAAACCCAAAATGAAATATCTCGATTCAATGAAATAGCTCATTCACCAGGTCAAAATAGTGAACTAAATCCAAAATTGAACACCTCAATCGAGTTGCATGTTGTACAGTATTATAGTACTCCATGAACATGTTGAAAGTCAAGTTAATTAACTTGTTTGATATACGCATATCTCCGTTCATGTGTGGATTGCAGAAAACATGTTCTCCATTTTAAATATTTGAATGCAAGTTTATATTGAAACAGGGTTTATATCAGTCTTTGATGCATGAAACGCGACCTCCCCCTCTCCTGGACTCTTTCTCTCTCTCTCTCTCTCACCGACAATCTTCAATTCTGTCGCACGCATCCAACACACAATCCTTGTTGGTCCCTCTCCCTCTCTCTCCATCTCTCTCTCTCTCTTTGTGTGTGCGTGGGGGGGGGTCTTTGTAGTTCGCATGCATATATACTCCATCTATAGGTCTCTCTCGCACACTATGTATGATTCTCTAGTCCAAGCTAAATATCTTGGGTGCACTCATCGTACGCACACAAATTTCTTCGCTCATTGCCCGTAACTCTCTCATGCACCACTATGTTGTGTCAGAGCTCTTCCCTCTCTCTCTCAAACTCTCCATCTACCTGGGTCACACATACACATGCATATCTCACTCGCACTCGATAGACCCATCTAAAACTCTATCTCTCTCCCTCGCCTTCTCTCCATCTCACATGCACACACACAGAATCTCATGCCTAGCTAGCCAAGTATGATGGTCTCTCACTTAATTGTAGGCACACGCAGTCCCCCCTATATGTATATGACTAGCTAATCTTAGTCTCCATCACAAACATGTGCATGGTCTATCTCGATTTCTCTCGGGGCATCTTTCTATCGCGCACGCACCTCCCTCGATCTCCCACCCATATAGTCCCCTCACGATCTCGAGGGGATCTCTCTATCACAAACACACCATCTCTCCCTCCCCATGCATCCATGTTCTCCATGTGTCCCTCTCAACCTTTGTTCCTTGTTGGCCAGACCTCTATTGGACATGTGCTATAGGGGTGTCTCTCTCCGTTGCAAACAAGCACGCACTAGCTATCTTCGTGTATCTCCTCACCTCGGTTTTCTTTCTCGGAGATGCATGTGGGATATGTTTGCATAAGAAACAGAAAAACACACTCTCTCTAATTTATCGTTTGTTGTCACTTTCTCTTTCACACACATACTCCTTTTGCACACTCACTCTTCACACGCACTTGATCTCTCTCGACTTAGGCACTCTCTTCGGTCCATAGCATATAGATTTATTGAAAAGTCAAACATCACAAAGTTTGACCATGTACGTGGAGAAAAATATTTACATCTAGAACAGCAAACATATACCATTAGATTCACCATGAGATGTAGTTTCGTATGATGTATCATTGGAATTGTAGATATAAATAACATTTGCGTAAACCTGATCAAAGTTTCCAAAGTTTAACTTCTAATTTTTTTACATGCACTTTATTATCGAGCGGATGGAATATCTCTTTCCCCCTCTCAACTATCTGACGCATCACTCAGCCTTTTCGGGGTCCTCTATCTCTATCAAACTTTATATCTCCCTGGTTCACACATACACATGTCTTGCTCGTGCTATACATATAGACCCATGCAACACTCTTCGCCCTTGTTCTATCTACATGTGACATGCCCCCCCTAAGTACCATAATCCCTCACTCCATCATAGGCGCAAGCACCCCCCCTAAGTATGATTATCTCTCACTAGCCATCAGGAACACACGTATTGTCTCCTTCCATCCATACGTCTATCTCGATATCTCTTGGGGTATCTTCTATCGTGCACACACCTTGTCACTCGATCTCCCACCCATGTAGTCCCATCATGATCTCCAGGGGATCTCTCTATGACAAACATACACTCTCTCCTCCCCATATCTGCATTTTCTCCGTACGCCTCCCTCGACCTCTCTCCCTTGTTTGTCAGACCCCTCTTGGCCATGTGCTAGGGGTCTTTCTCTCTCGGTTGCAAACAACCACACACTATCTCCTCACCTTGCTTTCATTGTCGAAGATGCATGTGTGATATGTTTGCATAAGACACACACGCTTTTTCTCTACTTTTATCGTGTGTTGTCCATGTCTCTTTCACACACGCACACACACTTTTTTCACTCACTCTTTCTATTTTACTCACTCTCTCTCTCTATCTCTCTCTATCTCTCTCTCTCTCTCTCTAGTTAGGGACTCTCTAACGTCCATAAGCATATGAATGTTTTGAACAGTCAAACCTCAGAAAAGTTTGACCAGGTATATGTGGAGAAAAACATTTACATCTGGAACGATCATTAGATTCATCACAACATGTACTTACTTCATACTATCATTTATCTTTGGTATTGTAGATATAAGTAATTTCTTTATAAACTTGGTCAAAGTTTCAAATGTTTGACTTTTAAAAAAATGTTGGTACTACATTATCGAATGGAGGGAGTAGCTCTTTCTCTCTCTCTCTCTGCTATCTCTCATGGGCCTCCCCTCTCACTCAAATTCTCTATACCGACGGATTATACACTCACTGTGTCATCATATAGCTTCGTATATTGTTTAGTTGACCGGTCAACCAGTCCACATGCTGCCTTGTTAGCTCGTTGAAAGATCGAGGATGTCGCCTAGAGGGGGGGGGGTGAATAGGCGCTTTAAAATAATTACGGTTTAGGCTTGAACAAATGCGGAATAAACCTAGCGGTTAATTTGTCAAGCACAAAACCTACAACAACTAGGCTCACCTATGTGCACCAACAACTTATGCTAAGCAAGATAAGCAACTATGTGATAGCAAGATATATGACAAAGAACAATATGGCTATCGCAAAGTAAAGTGCATAAGTAAAGGGGCTCGGGTAAGAGATAACCGAGGCACGCGGAGATGATGATGTATCCCGAAGTTCACACCCTTGCGGATGCTAATCTCCGTTTGGAGCGGTTTGGAGGCACAATGCTCCCCAAGAAGCCACTAGGGCCATCGTAATCTCCTCACGCCCTCGCACAATGCAAGATGCCGTGAATCCACTAAGGGACCATTGAGGGCGGTCACCGAACCCGTACAAATGGCGACCCTTGGGGGCGGTCACCGAACCCGTACACTTTGGCAACCCTTGGGGGCGGTCACCGGTACCCGTCAAATTGCTCGGGGCGATCTCCACAACCTAATTGGAGACCCTGACGCTTGCCCGGAGCTTTACACCACAATGATTGAGCTCCTAATAGCACCAACCGTCTAGGGCGCCCAAGCACCCAAGAGGAACAAGCTCAAGGGCACCAAGCACCCAAGAGTAATAAGCTTCTCAACTTGTAACTTCCACGTATCACCGTGGAGAACTCAAACCGATGCACCAAATGCAATTGCAAGGGCACGCGGAGTCCCCAAGTTCTTCTCTCTCAAATCCCACTGAAGCAACTAATGCTAGGGAGGAAAATGAGAGGAAGAACAAGAAGGAGAACACCAAGAACTCCAAGAACTAGATCCAAGGGGTTCCCCTCACATAGAGGAGAAAGTGATTGGTGGAAATGTGGATCTAGATCTCCTCTCTCTTTTCCCTCAAAAACTAGCAAGAATCCATGGAGGGATTGAGAGTTAGCAAGATCGAAGAAGGTCAACAATGGGGGAAGAACACGAGCTCAAAGGATACGTCTCAATGGGGAAGAAGACCCCCTTTTATAGGTGGGGAGAAAAACCAACCGTTATCCCCTCACTCAGCCCGCACAATGCGGTACTACCGCAAGGAGCTGCGGTACTACCGCGGTTGGCCGCGGTACTACCGCTGCAGGTTGCGGTACTACCGCATGTGCAGCTCTGGCCAGATGAAGGCCTGTTGCACAGGGCAACGAGCGGTAGAACCGCCGGAGCGGTACTACCGCGCGCCCCTACGGTACTACTGTAAGGCAGGCAACACTAGGCACAGAGAAAGCACGGACGTAAAAAATTACTTCCATACCTACTTCTGCTGAGGGAGGACCTGCGCAAAACTCCGGCACGGTACTACCGCACACGAAGAGTGGTACTACTGCGTAGAGCGTGGATGTAAAAAATTACATCCGCCCCTACTTCCGCTCATGCTGCTAAGCCTGGCCAGAGCCCACGGTACTACCCCGCTCGCGGCGCGGTACTACTGCGTAGGGCGCGGATGTAAAAAATTACATCCGCCCCTACTACCGCTCGAGCAGCTGCGCCTGGCCGGAGGCCACGGTACTACCGCTCCAACAGAGCGGTACTACTGCAAGGGCCTGCGGTACTACCGCTCCGGAGAGCAGTACTACCGCATGCCCCAGATCAGCAACACTAGGAGTCCTTCATTTTGCAGAGAAGACAACAGAGGGTAACAATAAAACCAGAACTGCCATAACTTCTGCAAATGAGCTCCGAATTGAGCAAACTCAAGCTTGTTGGATACAAGACAACGAGTAGCATCAAAACAGAGAGAAACCTCCAACAGAGAAGAACCGGCAGAACCTCCAACATCGAAAACATCATAGAATATGCATGTGAACTCCGTTTTCGATGAACTCGAGCTTGTCATGAAAATGACCAGAAGCTCCAAAACTCACAAGGAGAAGAACCAAACAAGAACCAATAAAGATGATGCAAGGATGCAATGGTTTGAGCTCTCTACGAACGATATGATCAAGAAACTCATCGAGAGCCCCCCCTTGATAGTACGGCAATCGATCCTATAACTCGGTCTCCCACAACTACCATGAGACAGGTAAAATAGAAAACCTATCAAGGGCAAACCTTTGCCTTGCACAAAATCCACTTGAGCTAGATGATGACGATCTACTCCTCCTCAAGATGGACCACCTTTATTGATTGCGTTGGCTCAATGAAGACTAGTTGATTGCTCCCCCATACTCCACTATGGGTGAGCCACTCTTCTGCTCATCTTCACAAGTCCATTGTCACCACAATGGACGACAAGCTTCAAGCACTTGATCTCTTCGTGATACATCACTTAAACTTGCACACCGTAACCTAACCCCACAAAGAACTCTGACAAAGACCATGGGTTAGCACACAAAGCGTAATGGACAATTCTTACCATACCATGGGATCACTTGATCCCTCGGTACATCTTGTGCGCTTTGTGTGTTGAATCTTTCCAACTCTCTTCATTTGGATGATGTCTTGAAGGTGGACATGAATGATCACACAATCTTATTCTTCAAGACATGCTTGCAATAATCTCAACACTCACATGACCAATCTTTGGATAATTCCTTAATAACACCTTGGTCAACTCATAAACTCCTTGAAACCAACACATGGACCTCAAGAAAGGCCTATGGACAAAACCTTCAAACATAACTCAAGGCAACCATTATTCCATAGAGATTGTCATCAATTACCAAGACCAAACATGGGGGCACCACATGTTCTTTCACTCGTGTTCTCTATCTTCGTGTGCTGGCCCATGTGGCAGTGGGTGAAAATAAGTAAACTAGAGGCCCATCTGACACGCGGTGAAGTAAACAAATTTGAAACCACTCGGGGTAGCAGCCCGCATGCTAATAAATTGAGGGAACATTGAGGACACACTTCTTCCGCATGAAGGACGCACTCACGCACAATTCACCACTGCGCGACAGCATGCACAGAAGGACGCACTCGCTCACACCCAGCATACCCTCCACTATGTAGGCCAAAACATGTGCCAAATTCACTTGTGATGCATTTGGCATCGATGCCCCTCCATTGCTCACCTGGTGCCACAATATAGATCACCTACTTTGCTTTGGTGCCAAATTAACTCACATAATGAAAAAACACTTGCGTGGGAGAGAGAGAGGACTGAGGCAATAATTAAACACTTGTTTGGGAGAGTGAGAGGCTGGTGTAGTTGGTTTGATTGATTTGTTTATACATGTGGGTCTGTGTGCACAATGGTGCCAACTCTCTCACATCGCGAGAGCGGTGCCAAAATCTTTTGATTTGACATCGATGCATATTATGTGGCATACTTTTGAGAAAATGGCATCGGCCACATAGTGGAAGGCAACAAATGCCCAAGCTTTTCATGTGCTCCTAGGTAAATGAGAGGAAAGAGAAAGAGAGAGAGAGAGAGAGAGAGAGAGAGAAAAGACCACTAGGCAGCCAACCCTATCATATGAGCGAATGATATTGGTACCTCTTGATGACACGACAATCTTATACAACTAGCTGCTCTAATATGTTCTCTTCTTTTGTAGATAAAAAAATACCCGAAAGTGAAAAATGTGCTGCACTATAACAATCTCATCAAATTCCTTGATCTCTGTCTTATAGAAATTGATTTGATCGACTACCGAGGCAGCACATCTGAGATTAAATTGGCCAGGTTCTTTGTTCTGGAGGCAAGTGTGCTCAAGGTAATGAGGTTTGGCGTTCTCTGGCGCAACAATGAATGGTGTGCTGATCACCACAAGTGTCTAAGCCTAAATGACAAAGTCTCCACAAAAGCTAATTTTTTTTGAAACATCAAGTGGCCAGAGACTCGAAAACTTATTTTCCCATTAGTGACTTGTGAGGGCGGTGGATTTTAGTTTGTACGATAATGCTGTATCCACATAAAGTAACAAAAGTTCTTACATAAACTTCCTAGTAATTCCCTCTTCGTAGGTGCAATATTACTCCTAACATTTGTAATATCAGTTTGAAACTTGTAATATTGCTGTCTCCTATTCCCGTGTTTTCAAAATCCTGCAAATCAAACAGGTCCTGAGTTGGTGATGATGTTGTGCCTGCCATATTTCACCAATAGCCGTCAGATCTAGATTTGACGCATACAAACCAAACTTCTCCAGTTTTGCAAAAAGATGCCTGCACTTGTTCCCTATTTACAAACAACTCCTTATCTCTTACAATCAACCTTATCTCGTCCCCACCACATCTAGAAGGCCATGGAAAAATATGGCGCGATGGCCGCTACCGGCGCCGTCCACCCCCAATCTTGGTGTTCCATGCAATGCATGGGCATCTACACATGAGAAATTATGTCCAACACGGCTAGTTGTAAGCAGGCTAGCTCTACATCCATGATGATAGTGACTGCAGACTGTGAGGTTGACTATGGTATGCCGAACACGGCGCCTATACTCAGGTGTCATCTCCGGCGCGGGGTCTTGTCACTTTGCTGTGAGGAGCAACACGTAATAATTTGACCAACGGGTAGTATAGTGCTACCACATTGGTAGTACTACTAGTAGTACTAGCACCATCGTCTGGATTTAGTAGTACTACCACGTCCATGTGGATTTTAGTATTTGACTAGCAATATCTAGTTATGCATGTCACTAAAAATGTACTACTCCCTCTGTAAATAAATACATGGTGTATTGTTTTATTCCTATCAGAGAGAGAACTTAATGTATTTTTGCTGATTAATAGGATTACATGCAATGAACTAACCAATGCATGTCATGTTTGGTAGTCTCAAGTCGTTGAAAGCATGCACGGCGCACTTCTCTCATTGGTTGATATGTCATGAAATAAGAAATGAGGAGGGACTTAATGTACCGTGCCTAAGTGTTTTGGGATTATTTGGTTTTCGTAAGGTGGCTTACACAACATTTTTGGTTACATGCATTAACATTTTATTAGTTAAATCAAAAGTCAAAACTTGGCGCAAAATGCAAAGGGGACCAATAAACCAGTAAACATCAAAGTTCTCTCGTTTGACCCCAACTAGAGGTCCGGTGAGATGACTATACTGCACCGACATGGAGGGGACGCAGCTTCATTGACTTACTGCACTTGCCTTTCGGTGCATGACACGTGGGCCCAACGGGTGGCTGTCCACCTGTCATACAGCCAAAGGCAGGTGCAGTAGAGAGCCAAGGAGTAGATGGACAACACGCACGTGAATTCAACGCAGTTTGCACTTCTCATATAAAGGCTCCCCGTCAGTCCAATCTAGTACGAAATCCTATGCACCTACGCAGGCTAACCAAGGGCAAGAGTGATCATTCCAATCACAAGATTAGTTTATTAGAAGCTAGACCCATGGAGGCGATGAGCGCGAGCATCAGCCGGCTATGCCAGATGGTCCACGACACCGGCCTGCGGCCCAGCACCGAGGAACGTCTCCAGGTAGTGGTTGCGGCCGCCAGGGCGAGGGGCCGCTTGGACGACAACTTCGTCTCCTTGTTCGACGAGGTCCTCGTTGACTTCCTTAACAAGTTAACCGTCGCCAAGAAGCTCGCGGACGACCTTGACATACGCCTCTAGCCCACGCGCCCAGGCTATGCGATGCTCGCCACCCTCAATAGCCACTATGGTGACAACCTCTTCGACGCACTGGTGGCCCTGCGATTGCCCGCTGTCGCGCCGGAGAATGTCCACCTCAAGGTCGCGCTCGCCGCGCAGCGCCTGGCGCAGCAAGACACCATCGACATAATCACCCACGTTTATGCGCAAATCATCCACAAGGACTACTACATGCATGAGGACGATAGGATGTTGGCCTTCTTGGACCGCAGGGCAACCTTGGACGACATTGTTCAGAAGCACGTTGAGCTTGCCGCCAACATCGCTGCTCCTCACACGCCATTTGTTGACCCGGCGCACTAGGGCGTGAGGATGTCGTTGATGGATCCATATGTATCTTTATCTTTCTGTCAAATCCATGTAGTAGTATATGGTACTACTAGTAATTATCTTACCTTGCACATCAACTTCATAATTTTCTTACGTACTCCATGCATGAACTGCGCCAGAACCAAACTTCTCATTATTCTAGGGAAAATTGTTATTTCTATCTATCGGTCACGCCATGGAGCAGAACCAAATTTTGTAAGTTCCAAGTTCAAAAGGAAAAGCCTGTCGTGTTCGTGTCACACCCCCACACGGTTGGTCTGGCACGACGCTCAAGGAGGAATACGTGTTGTGTTGAATTTTCACTTACAAGTGGGACCACAGTTGAGCTAATCGACCATCGGCAAACCCCCACCCTGCCCACCGCGCGATGACGGAGAAAAAAAGAGGGAGAAGAGATGGTTGTAGCACGGGCTCTAAGAAAATTGGTGTTGGATGGGACTCGTGTGGGTGACGTGTGCCGTACTGCTAGACGTGAATGCTAGTTATGGCCCATGCCACTCCACTATACCGAGCCTATATCGAGGTGCTGGTTACGTAGAACAAATTTCCCGGAGTCCGTGCTCAGCACTCCTCTATCTCTCTTCTCAGCCAGCCAGCAGACGCACGGAGCCCATCGTCTGTTTGCTCATATGCGGTCACACATGTCAGTGAAAACATAGGAGAACCACTAAACCTACACATCTTTCACCTCGACGTGCTGGTGATGAAAAACAAATCCAATAAAGATCTTCGGTGGCCGCTTTTGGAGTTACTCAAGATTAGTAAGATTCTATTTACAGTTTAACCCAAGATGCACGTCACGTGGCTTCAACTACCACTCCATTTTCTTGCATGACACGACCTGGATGCTGGATGTCCCATGTGTCGGCAAAAGGAGGAAGAACTCGACCAAATCTTCGGTTGTGCTCTCAGATTAGACTAGTTGTGCTAACTTAAAATTTTATTGTGTAGAATGGATGCAAGTTTTGGTATTGGGAAGAAGAGTACATCGATATATTGATAGAGCGCAATTTAGTAGATGTTCTAGCACTTTTAGCTAGCATAGAGGCTAGAGATGAGACTAGTGCACTTGTTGATAGAATAGAGGCTAGACATGAGACTAGATGCGAGGAAGCAACGTCTACTTCTTTACACTCGAAGAAGAAAGAAGCACGCAAGATCGAGCCTCCACGGATCAACAATGAATGCATCGAGAAGGCACTAATCCAACTTACAGGAGCAGTTATGGAAGTTGGATATCTTCTAAAATGTATTCTTGTGGTTCTTGTTTTCTTTGGTCTTGCTTTTCTAGTCAAATTTGGTGATGTATTTCCATGTACCAAAAATCACTGATTAAAAAAAGATATGTGTTTGCAAAGAAAAATGTACGCGGCCGGGATGCGTCCGCGCGTTGGGCGCACGACCACCGCATCTGAGAAATGGCCCGGACACGACCCCATTGCCCTACCCAAACAGACATAATATGGGCAAAACGGAGGTCCTTTTGGGGTCGTGCGTTGGAGTTGGCCTTACAAGTGGGACCACAGTTGAGGAAGCCGACTATCGGCAAACCCCCACCTCGCCTGCTGCGCGATGGCTGAGTTAGAGAAACAACGAGGTTGAAGAGACAGTTGTAGCACGGAGTCCAAGAAATATGGTGTTAGATGGAAGTCGTGCTGGTGGCGTGTGCCGTACTCCTAGACGTGAATGTTTGTTCTGTCCCATGCCACCCTACTATATAGTAGTAGTATAGAGGATTCGAGGTGTGATTACGTACATCGAACACATTAACATATGGCCCACCTCACACTGTGGCCAAATGTCGTGGATTCTGTGCTAGGTTAAAAAGTGTTCTTTGTGAGGGTGGGTGGCTGGTCTCAAGTTTAAAACTTGTTGTATTACGTATACGTAGACGTAGAGATAGTGCAGCAGTTCTGAAAGTTTGAACCCAAACATCAGAATGCAATTTCTACTGGACTCATCCGAGGACCTAGGATGATGGGATTCACAGCTACAGTAAAAACACCCGCCCGACGCGCAAAGCATATGAAGCTAGTACAAATAGTGTACTATTGTTGATTGGCCTCATCCGATAACCTGTTGCAATGCACGTACAATTATGTATTCGGAAAATATATTTTTGCCTCGTCGCAGCACCCACTCAGAGTAGCGACTCGAAAGCCATTCATAAATTTAGTAAGTTTATCACAGGCATATCATTTTATTACAATAGGTCATCAACCCACAACGACAACAAGGATACATTATAAATACTAAAGTTTTCATCACACAACAAATAACAAGCAATGAAATGAACTTCAGCTCAACCACTCATCGACGTTGGAAACACTTGCTTTGAACCAGAAGTGATTCTCTGGGAAGGGCCAGCTACTGTCAATCTCGAGACCAACGCAGGACTGATCATCCAAGATGAAGCGGCCTACTATATCATGACCAGGGTAGGGAACCACTGAAATGTCCGAGGTATAGATACAATTGCTTCTCATAAATGGTAGTAACATTGTGTCAACAACAGCTGGATTGCCTTTCACCATCATTGGATAGTTTTGTCCAAGGAAGAGTGAGTTTTCTGCAAGATTATCAATACTGTACCAGGGAGAAGATGTTGGCGCTAGCACACTAGTATCCATCCCTAATACCCTCCAATGGGTGTTGGAATAGGTCCGAAGAGTGCGACCATGGGAGACAACACCTGCTTCCTTTGTAACATCAGCAGTGCCTAGTATCAGACAAGAAGAGGTGATCCATCGGAATAAGTTGCCAGGCGCCACTGAGTATATGGGTCTTGATCGTCCTCATGCTCGTGATCATCCGCATCGTCATCTCCCCCTTGGTTATAAATTTTTTCAAGTATAGGTGGTGGAATGTTCACAGGACCTTGGAAACACAAGAAGAAGTTTAATTAGTAAAGGGAAACTTGCTAACCCACATGCATGTGGATGAAACAATTATAATTACAATGGAAGACAAACATACCGAAACTACGAGGATCCCATGCAGAAACAGTGCCACGAGTGGTGGCAGCAAACACAAGACCCTCGTATTGAATTGCATCACAGTACACATCCGTGTATAAAAACTAATTTTTGAGCAATATCCATCCAGTCGAACCAAGAAGGACGACAACAAGCTTGTCGAAGATAGTAACAACTCCATAGTTCCTATAATGCCAAGAGCGGTTGGGAACTCGACAAATTTCTATCTTCCATAGACAAGAGTCACCATGATCGTATTTGAACGTGCATAGAATACCGGTGTGCTCAACCTCTGGGTAGTCTGAGATTTTTGGAAGTGGAACCCGATGACGAGTGTACACATCCACAAGTCCCCACTCGCAGTTGGACCCAATATAAACAACCCAATCTCCATTTGTGCCTACCCAAGCCTTACCCTCAAGCGATGGCATCTTAACATCACACGTATCATTATCAAGCGACATCAACTTGCACAAGGCGAGGCCTCCGTCGTCCACATGCCGGTCAGCAGGGTCACAAGAAGAAGATAGGGGAGATCAAACGCTCCTGGACCCTTGGGTTCCTTGTAATGATGTTATTAGTTGAATCGAGAATGGTCTTGAACAAACTTGCCATGCTAGCCGAGGTGATGATGTCGCATCGATCAATGAGTTCCTCCACCACGTCATCTTTTAGATCGGGTCAAGAATAACGGGGTCGTCTCCGGCCTGTTCCCTCCATGGAGAAGATGATCGAACAATGGCAGAAGGAAGGGTGAAGGCAAATGGAGGAGGGAGGAAGAGCGTGCGATAGCAGTTCCAAATCGAGAGGGAAAGGCGAAGAGTCGGTGGACGGTTGCCAGTTTGCCACGGTACACGAAGAGGCGCCCCGGCCTACATGTTCATTCGGAAATTGTACAAAAGGACTCGGCGTCGTCTCACTGACATGTTGGAACAGGACCACATGTCAATGAAACATGGTGTGTAATTTCTCGTGCAAAATGCGATCTAGCTGTGTTGGCCCGAGGTGCCGCATTAGTTATCGACCTTTATTTTTTTAACATACAATCTGAGTGGATAGCTCCTGTGGTCATCACACGTGAGAGGATATATAGGTGGGCTAGGTGGGCAGGCGACAACAATCTGAGTGCTAAAAGAGTTGATCCAATGCTTGGTTTTGTTTGGATTTTCCAACTATGACCATTGGATAGAGTGAATCAATGGCTTACGTTCAAAGTTATTCTCATACTATAGAATGGTATAGGAACGTGGAGATATTTGGTTGATTTTATATCGCTGAATAATCTAAAATATTATGAGTGCAGACGCTCCAGCGCGAGGTTTGTTGGTCCTTCTCGGTCGCCGGGAATCTATGTTCTTCTACTCTTCCATTTAAGACATGAGCTTTGTTCATCCTTTTGCCGACACGCGAGACATCTATATGCCTCCATTTTAAAAATCATACTATATGCCTCCATGACACGCGGGATATCTAGCATCAAGGTGGTGTGTCATGCAAGAAAATGGAGATATGTAGTGCGTAAGTGAGTCGTGAACTTCGATGGCACCATACACAATATTTTTTCTCCTTGATGGCACGTGAATAGTGCATGTACTCAATGACAGAGCACGAGATGGTAGCCATGGACATGGTCGGCCCTTTTTGAAGAGAGTACTAAATAACTTTGATTTGTCCCATCAACTCGAGAAGCTTGCTTACTACGCCTTCTCCCTCGCCAACGCGTGCGTGATGGCTCGCAGCACGAGGAGAAACTTTTGCTTACAAGCGGTGGACGTGCAACAGTTCATTTGGTGCCAGATTGCTAGAAGTACTACTGTAGTACCATCACTATTGTTCGACTTCCGGAAGAGGAGAAGAGCCAGGCGCAAGGTCACCTACTAACCTAGTACAATACTACTATAGCCAAAGCTGGTCCACCTTTTTAGAGCATGGTTAATTAATATAGGCGGCTCTTGAAGCGGCACATCATTTAGAGCAAGTACTCTCTTCGTAGTAACAAAGGAAGTGAAACAAAAGTTGGAGTGGATGCTAGATTGCCAATTAAAACATGATTACATAGGGGAAAAAGTCCTATAACATTCTATCCTATGAATAAAACAACCAACAACAACGACAAAGCCTTTAGTCCCAAACAAGTTGGGGAAGGCTAGAGGTGAAACCCATAAGATCTCGCAACCAACTCATGGCTCGGGCACATGGATAGCAAGGTTCCACGCAACCCTGTCCATAGCTAGCTCTTTGGTCATACTCCAATCCTTCAAGTCTCTCTTAACATACTCCTCCCATGTCAAATTCGGTCTACCCCGCCCTCTCTTGACATTCTCCGCACGCTTTAGCCGTCCACTATGCACTGGAGCTTCTGGAGGCCTGCGCTGAATATGCCCAAACCATCTCAGACGATGTTGGACAAGCTTCTCTTCAATTGGCTCTATGAATAAAATGACCAATGTAGGAAAATTATGAGGTGGGGGGGGGGGGGGTCTCTCCAACAGTGTTCCTCGGCTCACACCTACCTTCATGGTGGTCGAACTTGGAGTCATTCATCTGGTACATGTGGCATCTCAGATCTGGACACAAGGTGACGCGACCTCTCGCTTCGTTCGCCATTTGAAGCGGCGCGCCGGTGGATGCTAGCATACTCCAATATTAGATTGGCTCTATGTGATGTGGCAACTTCATATACTAACCGGATGCTGGATATAATACTACGATACTCACACTCCAAGAAGTGACTTGAAAACCATTCATAAATTGAGTTTATGACATGCATTTGCAAATGTACCATTTATAACATACAACAAGTCATCAACACACAACAACAACGAGGATACATGTTGGATTATAGATTATTTCCAACAAAACATTATAGTAAATACTGAAGTTTTCATCACACAATAAATAACAAGCAATGAAATGAACTTCAACTCAACCAATCCTCGGCATTGGAAACGCTTGCTTTAAACCAAAGGTGCTCTCGGAAGGGCCAACTATTGTCAATATCGAGAGCAATGCATGAGTGATCATCCAGGCTGAAGCGGCATATATCAAGACTAGGGTAGGGAACCACCGCAATGTCTAAGGTATATATAGATACAGTTGCTTCTCATAAATGGTAGTAATGTTGTGTCAACAGCAGCTGGATCGCCTTTCACCATCATTAGATAGTTTGGTCCAAGGAAGAGCAAGTTTTCTCCAAGACTATCAATACTGAACTAGGGAGAAGGTGTTGGCGCTAGCACACTAGTATCCATCCCGAATACTCTACAACGGGTGTTGGAATAGGTCCGGAGAGTGCGACCATGGGAGACAACACGTGCTCCGTCAGTAGTAACAATCTCAGTGCACTGTATACAGACAAGAAGAGGTGATCCATCAGAATTAGTTGCCAGGCACCACTGAGCATATAAGTTCTGCTCGTCCTCATGCTCGTGATCATCACCATCGTCATCTCCCCCTTGGTTATAAATTTTTTCAAGTATAGGTGGTGGAATGTTCACAGGACCTTGGAAACATAAGAAGGTTAATTAGTAAAGGGAAACTTGCTAACCCACATGCATGTGGATGAAACAATCATAATTATGGTGGAAGACAAACGTACCGAAACTACGAGGATCCCATGCAAAAATAGTGCCACGAGTGGTGGCAGCAAACACAAGACCCTCGTATTCAATTGCATCACAGTACTCATCCGTGTACAAAAACTGATTTTTGAGCAATATCCATGGATGAGCCGTGGAATCAGTAACAACGGCAACAAGCTTGTCGAAGATAGAAACAACTTCATAGTTCTTGTAATTCCAAGAGCGGTTGGGAACTCGACAAATTGCTATCTTCCGTAGACGACAACCACCATGATCGTATTTTAATGTACGTAGATCATCTGTGTGCTCAACCTCAGGGCACTCTAAGATTTTTGGAAGTGGAATCCACTAACGAGTGTACACATTCACAAGTTCCCACTCGCAATTGTACCCAATATAAACAACCCAATATCCATTTGCGCCAGGCCAGGCCTTACCCTTAAGCGATGGCATCTTGACATCACACGTATCATTATCAAGCGGCATCGACTTGCATAAGGCGAGGCCTCTGTCGTCCGCACCCATGCGAACATGCTTATAGTGAAGAAGATAAGGGAGATCAAACCGCTCCTGGACCCTTGGGTTTCTTGTAATGATGTTATTAGTTGAGTCGAGAATGGTCTTGAACGAACTGCCATGCTAGCCGAGGTGATGACATCGCACCGATCAAGGAGTTCCTCCACCATGTCATCTTTCAGATCGGGGCAAGAATTAGGGGGTGGTTTCTGGTTTGTTCTCTCCATGGAGAAGACGATCGAACAATGGTAGAAGGAAGGGTGAAGGCAAATGGAGGAGGGAGGAAGAGCATGCGACAACAGTTCCAAATCGAGAGGGGAAGGCAAAGAGGCGGTGGACGGTTGCCACGGTACACGAAGAGGCGCCCCGGCCTACATAGATGTTCATTCGGAAATTGTACAAAAGGACTCACCATCGTCTCACCGACATGTTGGAATGGGACCACATGTCAACGAAACATGGTGTGTCATTTCTCGTGCAAAATACGATACGGCCACATTGGCCCGAAGTGCCGCATTATTTCTCAACTTTATTTTTTTAATGGTGCGTCGTTCAGTTTTGAAGCACGACTAACTGGTATTGTATGCAGAGAAAATATAAACTACTCTAACACTACTCCACCTCTAGTACTAGTAGTATAAAAAGATATATAGGCTAGAGCTTCAATGCTTTCTTGCTAAGGGCTGCCCACTTGCTTCTCACACTATCACCCTCTCTCCAGATCTAAAAAAGACGACCTCTCTCTCCCTCCTCACCGGTGGTCAAAGATCCGCCGGGGAAGAAAAGGACGTGCAGCATTGACGGACTCGTCATCGGCGAGCAAGGTCACGCACTAACGACAAGGCCGTCCTCTTAGACTTAGTGCCCGTGCGGGATGGCCTCCGTCCCCAAGCTCGCTGTCGTAGTGTGTGCAGAGGACGATGACCATGAGCGCAGCCTGTCAGGACCCCGACTCAATGGCACACCGATCTAGCATGTAACACCTCATATCACTTTGCGGCCTCACGCACGGTATTCCCACGGGCGTCGCCTTACCAGGCCCGGGACCATTTGCGCCTTTTGGCACACATATATGATAGTGTTGCTAGCATCCATATGACAAGGAGCCCGGGCTGACATGGCTAGTCGTGAACCCAAAGTGGCACTAACTTACAGGGATAGGCATACATGACCCAACAATGAACGTGTCGGTCAACAACAAGTGAATCCGGGCTGTAGCAACTGGGCTAGCAGGACTCCGGTAAACCGGGTTGTAGCAGGCTAACAGGACTCCGGTAGACACCACGTGACATTTCCCCGAAGGGACAGACATAGGAACAAAGAAGGACACATGCCGGCCAGCCTAAGTGTTCCGGAGCAGTAGCAAGCTACCAAGGCTCAGTGGAAGCACCAGGAGACATTTCCCGGTAAGAGAGGCTACCAAGGATAAACAACTAAATAGTCAGATCCCACACATACCAAGCATTTCAATAACATACACACAGTATGCTCGATATGTGCAAGTACAACATGGCATCACAACATGACTCTACAACTCAAGTATTTTATTCAATAGGCTCCGAGGAGCGAGCTATTACAAACATGGGTCTCATGACCCAGCATTCAGAGCACACAAGTCAAGCACAAGCGGAAGCTTAACATGTCTGAGTACAGACATCTACAAATGAAAGAGGCTGAGAAGCCTGACTATCTACCAGATCCTGCCGAGGGCACAAGATCGTAGCTGAGGTAACAAGCTAAATGTCGAAGTCCACGCAGTACTACTAGTGAGACTGAAGTCTCTCTGGAAAAACATAAAATAGGCAAACGTGAGTACAAATGTACCCAGCAAGACTTACATCAGAACTAACTACATATGCACCATTATCAACAAAGGGGTGGTGGGGTTTAACTGCAACAAGCCAGCTTTGACTCGGTGGCTATCTTGAACTACGACTGCAGGTAACTCTTTTGAGGTGGCGCACACGAGTCCACATATTCACCATATCAATACACCACTATGGATCCGCTCCCGTCTCCCTACGAGAACACCATCCATAGCACTCACGCTTATCTTGCGTATTTTAGAGTATCCACTTTCACTTGTCTATGAACTGTATAGGCAACCCAGAAGTCCTTTACCGCGAACACGACTATTCGAATAGATGATGTTAACCCTGCAGGGGTGTACTTCTTCACACACGCTGTCACCACTTATCGATGTTTACACGACATGTACTCGGCAACCTTCAAGCGGAAACCCAGCGAGGGTGTCTGACTAACCACACAAGTCTCTCGTCCAGTTTTATCGCCTATTCGGGTTCCATCCGCAAGGAGATCCGGTTGGGGTGTCGCTCACGGCCCCAAACGATGTGAGCAGGGTCCCCAAGCCCACCATCCAGGTGCCACTTGGTACACCATGCCACTGCGCCTAGTCTATCCCAAGCCCACCTGTACCGGCTGCCACTTGGTAGACTACTAGCACTACCTACAAACACCAGAAACTAGTTGCAACTCTTGGACAAAGATCGAGTTGATTAATAAGTCGAGTGGGGTCGAGTTACTGGAACCCAATGTGTGGTAGTAATTGTTCATGGATCACAAACACAGAACTCAGTTTCTGAGGACAGCTTCAATGAGAGAACCCACCATGTACTCCTACATGGCCTCTCACCGCTACCTTTAGCAAATCGTGTTCACACACTTAGCTCACACACAATAGGACATGTTACCACACCTTCAATTCATCCCCGATGAATCAGACCTGACTCAACTCTAAGCAGTAGCAGGCATGACAAACAAGCATGAATGAGTAGGCACATCAGGGCTCAAACAACTCCTACTCATGCTAGTGGGTTTCATCTATTTACTATGGCAATGACAGGTCATGCACAGGAAAGGGGTTCAACTACCGCAGCATGTAACAGTTGAATCGTTGTTGTCCTAATGCAGTAAAAGAGAGCAGGAGCGAGAGAGTGGGATTGTATCGGAATGAACAAGGGGGTTTTGCTTACCTGGCACTTCTGAAGATAGTATAGCTCTTCATCGGTGTCATCGAACTCATCGTCGATACGTTGTCTACTGAGAGGGGGCAAACACCGGCAAACAAGGAGGAACACAATCAATGCAATGCACAATATGATGCATGATCATGACATGGCAATATGCTGTGGGTTGAGCTAATGCAACTAGCAACAAGTTAAATGGAGTTGGTTTGAATCCAAGATTCAAATTCAAACTACATATGCGATGGTTTAAATGCCCTTTATATGATTTGTCCTAAACATCAGCTATAAGTTGTTCCAATATGCATGAAAATGGTACAAATGGATAGATTGGATTTTTCTCATCATTTTTCATATATAAATTATTTCATTTGGAGTTATGGTTGAATTTCTATGAATTTTGGAAGTTTATACTATTTTCTGGAATTTCTGAATTATTTTAAATCCAAAAATCAAATACAGCGTCATCATTGCGTCAGGGTGACATCAGCAGGTCAACTGACCCGGTCCAGGTCAAATCTGACTAGTGGGGTCCACTGGTCAGTGACCCAGTGTCATTTGTGTCGTTGACAGGTGGGACCAGTCATTGGCGACGCCAGCATGGTCAAACCGACGAGTGGGTCCACTGGGTTAGTCTGAGTTAAACAGGGAGTATATCCCTGGGTTTATTAGGGCGCGGGGCCCATCCATCAGTGGCACACGGGCTAAACTAACCGCGGGGTTAGTGACTAACGTAAACTGCCACGTCACCTAACCGGCGTTTAACCGCCGGTGCTAAGTAGAATACGGCGGCGCTAATCGCTCGGCCATTTGCAGCGACGAGAGCTCGTGTGGCTGGGCTCTACGGATGCAGCGCATCGAGGCGCATCGTTTGGTAGCAGCGGGAGGTGCTGGGGTGGTCCGAAACTGCAACGGCGGCGAGCGAGGCGGCGGTCTGAGCTCAGCTCCGTGCGAGCGTGGCTCTAGAGCTAGCAGGTGAGCGCGTAGAGGGCTATGCGGTCTCCTGGAGGCACCAGGAGCATGATGCGGTGCAAGGGCGCGGGTGGTTCGAGCTCAGGCCATGACGGCGACAAAGCCGGGCGGCGATGAGCTCCGGTCATGGTGGAAACGGCTCTACGGCATGCAAATGACAATGGGAGCAACGGTATAAGGGAGAGTGGCTCACGGCGCTTGCGACGGAAGGCACGACATGGTCGGGGTAGCTCTGAAGATGGCGCATCGACGACGGGGATCTCCGGCGATCCGAGGACGACGACGACTGCGGGCGAAGCAGAGCTTCCGGCGAAATGTGGCTCGGTGAGGATGAAGAGGAGGTCGTAGCGGAGCTCTAGGGCACGGAGGGAGATCCAGGGGGAGGCGGTGGCTGCGGTGGTACACGGCGGTGATCTCGGGCGCGCTCGGGTGCGGGGAGAAGAGCGAGACAGAGGAGGGAGGAACGCTTGGGGGAGAGAGAGGGAGAGCTGGGCGGGTCTGGGGGTCGCGTGGCACCCTCAGGGGAGGCCAGGGCTAGCAGGCAGGGAGGAGCTGGCCAGGACACGTGCCCGCGCGTGGCAACCACGCGCCCCTATCCTTCTGTCCAGGGAGGAAGACGACAGGGGCTGCGGTGGTGGGTTGGGCCAGAACAGGAGCTGGGCCGGCTCCGCTGCGGGTAAGCGCCAGGTAACTTCTCTCTCTCTTTTCTAATTATTTTGTTTTCTATTTCTTTCAATTTGTTTTGATTTAGTTCCTAAACCAAATCATTGTTGTAGCTTCTGAAAAATAGTATGTGGCCTGATACAAAATATCCAGAGCCACTCACAAGTTTTTAGAATTATTGGAGCCATAAAAATATTTATAGGGTCTATTTGCTCCAACTCAAATACTTTAGTGAATTAAATCAAAGCCCAAATAATTCCCTAAAAATGTTCAATATTCTTGGTTTGGATCAAAACCCTTGCCGAAATTATCAAACATTAATTAAGGCATTTTTGGGTTCATTGAAATATCTTTAGGTTGAACCTGTTTGATTTGATTTGGTGCTAGGGTTTGATCAATCCCCATTTCAAGTTTCAAAAGAATTTAAACGTGATGCAATAGACAAGTGCCAGTCTAGTGCAAGGTAAAGCTAGGGATGTGACAAAGCCACTCCCCGCCGACCCTCAGGTATGCTACCTCTTTTCGAACCATACCCTTGTTCTATTGCCCGATCTGGCATGTCGCTGCATGTGGATATTTTTCCACTCCACCATCTTCCCAATTTGCTATCCTCTGCTCTGCTCGTCACGCAGACGAAAACCTTAATTTTCACTATTAAAGGAAACCCTACTTCATGCAGACTAATCCATTTCTGGGTTGAGTAAGAAAAGGAAGGGAGATTGTACTGTCTAAGAGAGTAGGCAACGAACCCGCATCTAGGTTGGAAAGGGGAAAATCAGTAGCTAATGAACGAGTCTCGTGTCTCTTGGTTGAAGAATGGTAGAAAGGCATGACAACGCAATAGAGAATGACCAGGTCGATTGGTTTGTTGTCCTCACATAGGAAAAAGGTGGCTAAAGAGAACAAAAATGGGACATAATACACATATGCTGCCTGGATATTTGTTGCTCTGGGCAACCATACCTCCCTCACCACTCTATGCGTCCGTGGAGATACATCGTACTCGTGCGCCCATTGTCTGAATGGGCCTCCCATGCTCTTATTGCCACTTTTTTGCTATTAGTATAACGCCAGCGGTCAAATCAAGCAATGCTACTGCTAAAGTGATGCCACATTTAACTAATGCCGCACTCAGTCTAATGCCACCAATAAATTTAAGCAATGCCATTTAATGTCACTAGATTATTTTAGGGTTAGTTGTTGATTGTGGATGTATTAGAGATTTTTCAGCTAAGGCATTCTAATGCTGTTGCACAACTAGTATACCAACGATGAATCTTGTTACTACCTTCATATTTTTGCATTGTTAATACTTATAGATTACATACCTCACTTTCATGAGATAAGTCAATTTTTTTTATAGTGTCAAGAGGAAAGGTCAAGAGTGGGCACCTCCTCCTCCAGCTGTTCTCTTGATTCGTTCGATCAAGTTTTTATGTTTGACCGATTATCAAGATTGGGATAGCAATTTTTAGGCCCCCTCGAGTTCGAAATGATATTTACCTTGAAGGTACATGGTTTGCAATTTTTTATACTGTCATTAGTTAATAATGCTAGTTACCTTCCGTCTTTTGTATCTGGTTTAATGCTCATGCATAACTAGTATACCAATGCTGAAACTTGTTACCTTTACATTTTGTATTGTTAATTCTTATAGAAATCTTCCAGTGCTAGAGTTTATTGAAATCTGTTCAATAAAACCATTGTACTATACCCTGTAATAAAATAACTACTCTGCTGTTGCACTAGCCACTAGATTAGTTTATATTTTTACTATTCGAATGGTGTTGCATTAGCGTATGGACATAAATAAAGTGTGGCAAGCTTTCCCAGATATGTGCTCAAGAAAACCACTACCTATTTTTCTAAATACTAGACGTTTGGGTACTTTAAATTGAACTGTGAAAACGTCTTATATTAAGGAACAGAGGGTGTAGAGTTCACTCAAATTATCCCTGTAAAGCTAGTCACACCTTTGTTAAAATTAATGTTCATTATGTTATCAGAGGAGGTCTATATGTTTGTCTCTAATGCCCGCTAACTACATACCTGACATCATGATGTAATGTTAAGTCATTTCCTTTTGTGCAGTGTCACTGAATTGTCAAGGCGGTGATGGCATTTTATTTTAGTTGAACTACACAAAATATGCTTAAAAGAAGAGGAAAGGTCAGGAATCGATCATTTTTTCAGAAAGAACTATATATGCCTTCCTGACATCAGCCGTTGTTTCCTTATTTACTCCTTCAAACAGGTGGTTAGAAACAGTCTTGCTACCTTTTCCCATTAAGAAATTGGAATGCTTATATTTGTGAGTCTACGCTTCAACTAGTGCCACTTTTATAGTAATCACACTTTCAATATCTATGCAAACAGGGATGCTCGATTTTAGTGGAACTGCACAAAAAGTCCAAGTGGTTCAACATTAGGAGAATGTTTTCTTCCAAACCTTTATATCCAATTGGTGGCACTATGAGCTGTTCATCACGAAGGTGCATGGTTTGCTACTATCTTGCTACTCTTTTTGTACTGTCATTAGATAGTAATACTAGTGGTTTGCATGTGAATTTATTGGCAGGGTGGACCTACATTGGAGGTGCATGACAGGATTCAATGATTGGATGCTCAATTTTGGTTGTATCGATTTTACCTCTTCTATCACTACGAACATGGATATCCTTGGTCTGATAAAGAATAGGCGCTATATTTATGCTCTGAACTAGCAAATCAATTCAGTATGAAATTGTCCAGGGAAAAACATGACTGTATCAAATTGTCCAGGGCAAAACATGACAAATGCTAAGCGGAAGAGACGTGTTTAAACCAAAAGTACAAGGTGGGGTATATGTTTACTAGCTGCTTGATATTTATGCAGACAAAGATGTCTACCCATTGCTATTTGGCAAACAAACAAAGTGACCGCAATTTTGGTTGAACTACACAAGAGAATAGTATAGTCATTGCATGCAGTGCCTTTTGAAAATAGACACAGAAAGATTGGATAGTCACTTCATGGACTGCAGAAAAGTAGTACTGTACTATTTATTGGCCAACACTAGGTGCTTCATTGCTTTGGTTTGATTATACAATGGGCATCATTTTGCCTAAGTTAAAGTTTGTATTCCGAAAATAGTCTCGCCATGTGATCGAGAGAAGACCAAATCATATTGCAGTGGATGTTCCTCCATCATGTGTGGTTCATTCTCATGGTTCCAGCTGTTGATGAAACCACTTATGTTTGTAAGAGGAATTGTAGACTTCACAAACAAATTTGTCTTTCACTCTATACTGAATGTTGGCCAAGAGAAGCATCCATGTTAGTAGGAAGAACATATGTTTTTTTCTAGATCTTTGCTTTTGGAGCTACATATTTGTATATGATCTGTGAATAATTGAGATGCATTAACATGTTGATCTTATGTATGGGAATTGTACTAGTTGGTTTTGAATTTGGGCTACTAATGTGAACATATTACAATGCCAGGCCTGTGAGTCTCATGTGAACATTTCGAACGGATCGGCTCTTACTGCTGTGCACAACATGATCTTATTTCTGTGTTCTCAGTGTTTACAAGTTACTAACAATTCCTTATTTCTGTTCGCTCAGTGTTTACAAGTTACTGATCAATCACTAGCTAGCCTACTAATGCGCTCCTGACAGTTTTAATTGCAACGCAAGATCCGAAGTGACAATTTTTTGAATAAATATGCCTACCTCTGAAGAAACTGACATGCTGCTCTGAAGAAAATGCCATGCGAATATGAAGAAACTGCCAGCAAAAACGTTCACAAATGCCTTATCTCCCAGCTAACGTTCATCAGCTAATGCAATCGTACACGTACACTATCCGACCTACTCGATCCTACACGGATAAATAGCGGATCACACACGTACTACCTTCTTTCCGGTTTGCAGGGCTCAATTCAAGAAACGACCTACTCGATCCTACACGAATAAATAGCGGATCACGAACGTACTAGTACCTCCTTTCCCGTTTGCAGGGCTTAATTCAAAAATCTCACCAACCAAGGTACTCCCTCCGTCCGGGTTTATTAGTCCCGTGAGCCAAAGCAGCAAGACCAGGACATGGCAATAATTAACTACATGCAGAAGTTTAAGCCTAATTAATTCCGGCAATTAAGTGGCTGCATGTGTGCCCTAGGCTGCGACTCGTTGCATGTTGCTCCGCGTACTGGCTGTGAGCGATTCTGAGTGGCTGCATGCAACCGGCCGTAATTAAGGTAGCTAACTGATGCAAAAAAGATACGCTTTAATTGTTGCGGGCCTTTTAAATCCGTGGAATCATTATTGACAAGGAGGGAGTACCTCATCTGGATGATTCGAGTGCACTCGTTTGACCGTCATGCCGGCGTGCGACCCAGCACAGACGAGATGTGATGGCACAGTCATAATTTCTGTTTTTCTAGTTTTCCACGGCAAGCTAGTGCGCTAAGCCATGCCTGCTTATGCATTGAATTCTGATGACCATCGCGTTTCCCGCGACATGCTGGTTTGCCTACCTTCCGCCTATAAGTATTGTTTCCCGGCCTTCTCCGGTGGCACCATCACCCAACTCACCCTATCCTCATAAGCCCCCACCGGCCCGACGTCGCTCGCCACTTATCCTCGCCCCTGCCACGTTCGCCATGCCCCCGCCCGTCCGCGATAGGCAACGCCGGAGGCGGTCACCGTCGGAACTACTGTTCAGTTTTTCACCGGAAGGCAGACGGAGGGAGGAGGCATTCTATCGGTCTTTAGATGGCAATGAGGAGTATGAGGATTTGTTGGAGTGCGACCACCTGGCGGAGGAGCAGGAGTTGTTGGAGCGCGACCACCTGGCAGAGGAGCAGGAGTTGTTGGAGCGCGACTGCCTGGCGGAGGAGCAGCGTATCGCTGATTTGCGCCGCCAGCTGGACATGGAGCAGCTGCACACCGACGCTCTGAGTCGGTAGCAAAGCTCCCGCAACTGGGCCGACTATGTGGAGGCCGGTGCCCGACAAATAGCCTTGGAGGCTATTGGGCAAGCACGCGTTCGTGACACTGATTTTTACTACCACCTCGTCAAGTGGGTTTCCCTCTTAGAAGCCAAACCTTCGGTGGACCACACCGACATGGAAAGGGCCAACGCGCGCAAGCAACGCGCCCTATCGCACCTCTGGCAAGTTCGAGGTGAGGCGGAGGACGCCGATGCTGGCGTTTAGCGTGTACCGCAGATGGCGGTCGGCATCGTCTAGTTAGCTAAGAGTAAGTTACTACTTGTACGCTACTAGAGTATTAGTGGGAGTAGATAGTTAACTTGGCTATGATGATTGTCAACGTGGAAATTCAGTACTCTATATCTAGATCCGACCTGTTACTTTGCTCTGAATGTTGAACTTTCCATTTGAACGTATGGAATGGGCTGTTATTTTTTAAATGTGTTGTATTTGTCCACCACGGGTTTAGAGGCTGACTTGTGGGCCTACCAGGTTGACGCGTACACAATCAGGAGATGATTGTACATGGAGAGGATGACAGCAGGGACCCGCCAAGGTCATGGCAGTACGCAAGAAAGTGCCTCCTTATTTCAATCCAATAAAAAATGGCTCCTCCTAATGGATTTCTGACATCTGGGTCCCATGCCATTGTTAACGTAGTCAATAAACGAGAGAATTGCACAACAAGCGGCTGACACCAGGGACCCAGCAGCTCGCCCAATTATTTTTGTTTTGGGTTAATTTGATAAATGCCACTCCAAATCTGGTTATTCCAAGAAATGTCACTGCAATTTCCGAACATTGAAAAATGCCATTTCATGCCATTTCCAGTGGCATTTTTCGAAGTCTGGAGTGGCGTTTTTCAAAGTTTGCAAATTGTAGTGGCGCTTTTCGAAGTTTGCAAAAATTGTAGTGGCATTTTTCAAAGTTTGGAAATTGCGGTGGCATTTTTATGAATCGCCATAATTGGAGTGGCATTTATCTAATTTGTTTTTGAGACGGAAGCAGGGTGTCAACTGGGTTGTGCAGGGCACTCTGGCCTGTCTAGACAACCTTTTCTTTTATGTTTACCACAGACCAGCCTAGTAGTTTTTTTTCTTTCTCAAAATGGCTAGCCCAGTTTTTTGTGATTTATCAAGTAAGTCGCTTTGTCAGGCCTGTCGGGCTGCAAATCTTTCAAGACGAGGAGAGCTTCATTTGATTGGCCGAGAAAATGGCCTATCAGTAATGAGAAATGGGTTGTACATTTTTAGAACACATCAAACCGACAATTAGTTTCATTTTTTTTTCATTTCGAGATTTTAAATTGCATTGATTTTTATGCGTGGAAAATTTGTTGGATTTTATATTGATATACATTTATTTTTAAAATCAGTTTGAATGTGACTCGAAATTTCGGGATTAAAAATAGTTCGGACTGCATCAAAATATGCAAATTTTCGTATAATTTTTAACTGTGGCCAGAATATGGGCTTAATGCTAACGAAAAGAATATGGGCTCCAAAAAAAACCTTAAGAATTAGCAAATGGGCTGTAAATTATTAGAAATAATGGCAGATGGGATGTATGCTGCTTTCCATAGATTTGAGGCTTTCCTAAAAAAAGATTGACGCACAATTAGTGACCGTTGGATGTCTATCGAACAGCCGTCGTGCTTCTTCAATCTCTGCTCTTCTTGCTCTAGCCGCTCAAACAAGCACTCGCGGAACTACCTGGCCCCTCCTCCTGCGGCCGGCTGTGGTGCCGCGCAGGCCTCACCGCCCCACCGTACTCCCATTGCTGGCCTAGCCATCCCTCTACTCACCCACACCTGCTGTTATTCTCCGGCGATGGCAGACGAACCAGTAAACCCTCATACAGTCGTACTCTCCTCCGCGTGGGAAACAACTGCCGAGTCTTCCCTAGATCCATGTCGTTCCCTTCCTAGGCCTCGCCGTCGTCCACCGCCCTGGTGCTCTCGGCGCGGCGTGGTCAACGTGGTCAACGACTGACATGCATTTGAAGTGGACTGTACGTGGAGAGGCTGACAGCTGGGTCCATGGACGCACGCAAGGAAATGCATCCTTATTACGTGCAAACTAATGATTCCTCCACCTGACATATGGGACCCACCAAAAGGGCCTCTGTATTTCGTGAAAAAATGTTACCGCCACTGACAGCTTGGACCCACCAGCTATATCTTCGCACTCAAGGAAGTGCCTCCTTGTTACGCAGAAAAAAATGAATACTCCCCCTGCTAGCTGGGACCCAGTATAGTGGGACGCTGACTTGTGGGCCTACTAAGTTGACGGGGATGGAGAGTTTTGTCAACTTAGTCAATATGAACGATTCTAACTCCAGTGACCGTACGATGTCCATCCAATGGCCGTAGTTCTTCTTCAACCTTTGGTCTTCTTGCTCCAGCCGCCCAAAGTAGCGTTGGTCGTGTCGCCTGCTCCTGCCTCCCGTGGCCGGCTGTGCTGCCGCAGAGGCCTCACCGCCCCCTACTACTCCCACCGTTGGCCAGGCCATCCCTCCACTCACCCACACCCCCTGTTATTCCGCGGCGATGGCAGCCTCACACCACAGCCGAACTAGTGAACCCTCGTACTCCTCTCCGCGTGGGCATCCACTACCGTGTCTTCCCCGTCTCCGTGTCGTCCCCTTCCTAGGCCTCGCCGTCGTCCACCGCCGTGGTGCTCTTGGCGCAGCATGTTCAATGTGGTCAATGATCGACTTCCATCGGAAGAGTACTGTACATGGAGAGGCTGACAGCTAGGTCCACGGCAGCCGCAAGGAAGTGCCTCCTTGTTACGTGCAAAATAATTATTCCTCCACCTGACAGCAGGGACCCACCAGACAGGCCACCGTATTTTGCAAAAAAAACGTTTCCCCCCTAACTGCTGGGACCCACCAGCTACATCTTCACACGCAAGGAAGTGCGTCCGGGAAAAACAAAACGATTCGCCCCCCTGACTGCTGGGACCCACCAGCTACATCTTCGCGCGCAAGAAAGTGCCTGACAGTCGGGAGCCACCTGGTCGAAGCGTATGTAGTGTTGTCATTCTGGTTGCGAACGTGTACGTAGTCGATGTAGAGGCGTGCACATGTCGTAGTAGAGGCACGCACGTAGCATGTACACGTACGTACAACAGCCAGGGTGCAAGAAAGAAAATATGACCATGTAAGTACATATGGGCGGGGTCTCGAATGCCTACTCGCGCATACGTACGACCAGGGCTCGTGTACATGGCTGGGTCGGAACGGAGAAACTGCATCATCGTCGTGTTCATGGGGAGACAACGGAATGTGTCGTGTTCATCGGGAGGCAACGGAACGCGTGGGAGCCAACCGGCTTCGACGGAACAGCCGATGGAAATGAGGCCTGGCGTACCACGGAACGGAGGAAACAACCTTGTGTTCGACCGACCACGGTCGAAACGGGATCCTGTTCATTGGGAGGAGTCTGGCCTACCGCAAAACAAAGGAAACAAACTCCTGTTGGACCTCCTATGGTCGAAACGGGGTCCTGTTGATTGGGAGGGGTGTGGTGTACCGCAAAACGGAGGAAACGAACTTGTGTTGGAGCGCTACGGTCCAAACGGGGGTCCTGTTCATCGGGAGGGGTGTGGCGTACCGCAAAATGGGACTCCACGGGATACTGTTCATCTCCACCGTCGACCTCCTCCAGCCTCCACGGGCTACTGTTCATCCACCGTCGACCTCCTCCAGCCTCCACTTGCGACTGTTCATCCACGGGCTCCTATTCATCCATCCTCCACCGCGCGCTCCTCCATCGACTACTGTTCAACCAGCCCTCTCCACGGGGTCCTGTTCAACCACCCCTCTACGGGCTACTGTTCATCCAGCCCTCCACCGGCTACTATTCAACCAGCCCTCCACGGGGTCGTCCTGTTCATCCAGCCCTCCACGGGGTCATGTTCATCCACCCTCAACCGGCTCAATTGGGGTCCTGTTCATCCAGAGGCAACACCACGGGGTCCTGTTCATCCACCCTCACTGGGAACTGTTCATCCACCCCCCCCAACAACGCTCACTGTTCATCAAGGGAAGGAGGGAGCAGGGTTCGATCGGCTTCAGTTAGCAGCAGTAGCGAAGGAATCACTCGGGTTCAGTAACGTAGCTAGTGCAATCGCTCGGGTTCAGTTAGAGCCCAACACCTCGCTCGGGTTCAGTTAGAGCCCAACGCCTCGCACACACGTGCGTACGTGTACGAGAGAAACGCTCACCGCTCGGCCCCCAACCACCCACCGTAACCAGGAACTCCCCGAAATTTTCTTCGCCCGCGCTTCTACCATGGTTTTTTCCGTCATGGACGGCCCAAAGAATGTCATGCAGCTGCATCTCCGGCCCGCCCAAGACAAAAAGCCCATTTTCTGTCATAGAAGTAGGATCCCACCACATCTATGATGATACCGGGTTTTGTCACAATTATCGTCATAGAAGTGTCATAAGTATGTCAGAAAAAAATTTGAACGACCCAAAATTTCATGGATGTGTCTTTTTTTGTAGTGCATTAAGCGTGTGACCCTGCGGGTTCAGGAATCATGTAGACATGACTGTGACACCCCATCGGTCAATAACCAATAGTGGGACCTGGATTCCCATATTGGTTCCTACATATTCCACAAAGATCTTCATCGGTTGAACCACGATATCGAGGATTCAGTTAATCCGATATGCAATTCCCTTTGTTTGGTGATATGCTACTTGCTCGAGATTCAATTGTGGGTATCTCTATAACTAGTTCAATCTCGTTACTGGCAAGTCTCTTTACTTGTTCTGCAATACAAGATCCCGTGACTATACTCATTAGTCACATGAACCATCTTATGTTGTTGTATTTCCGTGAGGGTCCAGAGATATCTCTCCAACACACTGAGTAACTAATCCCAGTCTTGATCCATGCAACTCATCAAACACCTTCGGAGATACCTCTAGAGCAACTTTATGATCACCTAGCTATGAAGTGACATTTGATAGCACACAATATATTCCTCGGGTATCTAGGACTGACATGATCTCATGGTCTAAGGAACTGATACCTGACATGAAGAAAGCTGCAGCAAATAACTAAACGACCTAATGTTAAGCTTACGGTTGGGTCTGTCCATCACAACATTCACCTAATGATGTGATCCCATTATCAAATGACAACTCATGTCTATGGTTAGGATACCTTAGCCATCTTTGATCAACGAGTTATAGTCCAGTAGAGGCTTACTAGGGACATGGTGTAGTTTATGTATTCACACGCGTATTTAAGTTTCTGGTTAATACAACTCTAGTATGAATAATAAATATTTATCATAAAAGGGAAATATGATAATAACTATTTATTATGGGTTTTTTTACATTTGTGTCCATGGTTCCTTAGCTCTACTCATTTATCCCCGCGCTCCTAACTTTTGCTCAGTTTTCCCCACTCCCTTTCTTGAAACCCTCAGAACTGGTCCCAACGGACGTTGTCGTTGGGTTAATGGCTTGACAGTTAACTCTGACGAGTGGGGCCACGCTAGACTGTTCGTCCGTTGGACCTGCAAGTGGGGCCGCGTTGGGTGGTGTCGCTGTTTGACCATTGGCCATGGTTTCGTTGGGCCATCCATTGCATTAAGTGCCTGCGCGCGCCGCCATGACAGAAGCTTGCTATGCATGCACCCAACAAAGCCTGCCTGCATGCGCTGATGCAGGCCGCCATGATGCACTGACCGAGCAATTTTCTTGCATGCCAACCGCCACGAATGCAGCAGCAGTGACAGCCGCTGGTTCCTCTCTTCTAGATAGGTGGCTACATATTTGTGGCTTGTGTAAAAAAAAGAGAAGGGTTCGTTGTGGCTGCATGCACTAGGTGGTTACTAACAAAGCGAGCTCTCTAAGAAAACAATCAACAAATATGTAGTCCCAATATGTAGATAGGGCCAACAAGCCCATAGCACGACCACATAGTTCAAACTAGGAAGAACTTAATAATAAAATAGATAGAAAACTTAATAATAGAACTTAATAAAAGGGCCAACAAGCCCATAGCATCTCCAACATAGTTCAATTACAATTTAACATAACATAGACTCAAAAAAGATAGAGGGTTTAGAACCCTAGCCGCCGTCTTCTCCACCTCGCTCCTCCTCCGGGCGCCCTTCACTGCTCCTCCGGGGCGTTGTCGATGGGGTACGGAAGAGTGTGCATGCGCGACGAGGTGGGAAAGATGTTGGTGTACTCCGTGAACATGTTGTGGGTGGTGAAAGCGATGAACTCGCAGCCACACCAAAACACCCGGCCAATGAGGTAGAAGGCGTTGAATGTGTTGGTGAAGTGGGCAAGGAGAGCAAACACCACCCCATTTTGGATGACCTCCTCGACGCAGAACATCGTTGGAGATCCCCGCGGGAGGTGGTGGTAGCCGGACGCGAGGAAGAACTCGGTGAAGTTCCTTGCGGTCCTCCACCTTGATATCACCCACACACATAGTGTGCACTCAACGTACACGCCGATAGGGTAGAGCCTCTCCAGCACAGTGGGTGGGAAGCGGTAGGTTGGTCCGGTGTACTGCATGGCTGAGCGATGTGCAGAAGAAGGAGAAGGGGTCGAAGAGCAAGAAGGGCAGATGGCAGAGGATAGGAGATGGATGAGGGATGGCAGAGGCAGAGGGTGGCTTAAATAGCCGTAGTGCTATGTGTTATTTCGCCATGGCAATAACGGGGTCAAGTATTATGTAGCCTATTTTCACACCCACCGCGGCATCGGGAGTGTACACGCGTGGGAAACCATGGTTTGAAAATAAAAAGAAAAAGAAGATACTCCCTCTCTCTCAGTTTACAGGGCGTGTGCGTACCCCTAGGTCGTCAATTTGACCTACCTAATACAAGTCATATATTACAAAAAATACCAATATAAACTTTAGATCTTCTATTTTTAAAGGGTACAATTTTTGTGTTATATAGTTTATCTTAGGGTGATAAAATTGATGACCTAGGTATACGTGTAGGACTAGTAAACTGAAGCGGAGGGAGTAATTGCACGCGTGGAAATTCATGGTCATATATATTAGGGTCCCTATATATTATATGAACAAAAAGAGACAATTTTTGAATAGTTTGTGGCCATTTTGCATGATAAAAATAAATTTGGCCATTATAAATTTGGCCATTTTGCATTTGAATTGAACAAAAAGAACTAAATTTTTTAGGCAATGTCAATTGTTGTGTAATTTCAAACGATGCAAAAAATAGAGCCAACACGTTCACAAAAAACATAGTAAACAATGAAAAAGACGACGCAATTCGACGGCCCAACCCGAGATTGGTTTCTTTTTGGGCCCAATAACTACTTTTTTTTGCCGAGTCAGTGGTGGGCGAGCAGCCGAGAACAACCAATAGGATCGCCTCTTGCGGATTGCCCCACGATCCAACGATGCGGAGCCGTCCATGTGATCCAATGGCGCGGAGCCTGCCCACAGCCTGCCCACCGAATTCCTTCTAGAAGACCACATCTGAGGGATGTCGCTTGGCGCCAGGGTATGATAAGATGGCTGGCGTTCGGATCTAGGGTTAGGCGAAACCCCGCGGGGTTTAGAGGGGTTTTGAGATGGTCAACGGAGTTTCCAAGGCTTTGACTGAGCAAAACTAATTTAAAAAAATTCAAAAAATATGAAACCTTTGCAGTTCATCGTTTTATAAGACACACTAATGAGGAAAAAAATACTAAACTTGATCTATGGTCATTTTCATGAAAAAACCCTAGTTGGCACGATCGAGGTCAAATGAGCACCATTAATTTTAAAAAAACTCAAAAAACATTTATAAAACCTGCGCATAATGTTGTCTTATGTGACATGTTACCAACCAAAAATCATAAACTTGGCCTATGGTCATTTTCATGAAAAAACCTTCACACATATGAGCTATCACGTACAACATTTCATAGAGTTCAAAGAGAGGAGGTAGGGTTACCTTCTGTTTTTGAAAAATTTAAAAAATAAAAAAAACCAAAGCTTTATTTCAAATTGAATAAGAAGATCTGAACTTACTTTTCCATTTTCATATTTTAAATGTGTTTTTAATAGTTTTTATATTAAAGCATATTTTTTCAAAAGAAAATTTAAAAATATGAAGATTAATTCAAAAAATAGTGAGACTTCAAATCTACACTATATAGATTGAATAGGTGTTAATAAAAAAACATTTGGCTCATTTAGAGTAGGTCCAAAAAAACTTGATTACAAATGGGACTGTTTACCCTATCCTGGGAGCTCATTTGGAGCACATTTCTCAAACTCAAATTTCTTTGACCTCCTCTAAATCACCTTAAATTTTGCACACATGATCTGCTACACAAACATAGATAGTTTGCCAAGTTTTTTTTTCATTTTTTCTAATTTATAGTCCTGTCGAATGTCAGTTCAAAACATCGGTTAATGAGACATGCTGGTGGGAAAAAGCATGCATTTGACTAATAAACATGAGACAAATAATTAGGATAATACTCCTTTATGATTAGTAAAAAAGCAGCATGTCTGATCAGTGAAACAACACTGAAACAACATGCGTGATCATTGCAACACCTAAACTGGTGAGAAAAAGCAGCATGTCTAATCAGTGAAGCAACACTAAAACAACATGTGTGATCATTGCAACACCTAAACTCATAGCTCACAACATCTAAACAGAACTAACCATAAACCACATGCAAATTTAAGGACAGACAAATATAGATAGCATAATACATTACTACCATAGATTCAGTTCATCACATCATAAACAACCACATTCAGTTTACCAAAAGTAACCCAAAAGATAAAGATAAAACATGCTGCCACATTCAGTTCATCACATCATCACATCACACCGGAGCCAGGGCCTTCGCGAGGGCACATGCTGCCCCTGATCATGTATTCCTCCCTGCGAATCGCTACATCCTCTGCATGAGACAAAAGGTGATCCAAGTGGCCATCATTTAGCTTTGGCTTGGTGGTGCAGTAGGGCAGTGCCACTTCTTGATCTTGCAGTTGTAGAAGGAAGTAACTCCCTTGGCCTTGATCTTCTCCACCTCCTTCGTTGTGAAGGACACAACGTTTCCCTTGTACACATCTTCTCCAGAATCATACTGCACACATGAATGAATTACATTAATACATTATAGATTCATATACACCATATCAAAGGAACTAAATGAATAATCTAAATTTCAAGTAGGCTTACCTCATATTCTTCGTCGCCACTATACTCTGGATCGTACGGGTCGAACCCAGTAAGGGCCAACTTCCTCTTTTCCCCCAAACATCATCCTCCTGAATATACAATAGTAAATACAGAAGCCAACTACAAATTTAGATATGCACACATGAAAAATTGATCATAGGGCTAATATACTACTCCCTCCATTAGAAAATACTTGTCATCAAAATGGACAAAAGGGGATGTATCTAGAACTAAAATACATCTAGATACATCCCCTTTTATTCATTTTGATGACAAGTGTTTTCGGACGGAGGGAGTATGATCCTATTTGCATTTTCCATTGTCGTGCACACACATTGAACTACAGAGCTAATATAACTACATATTGTGGACAAATTTATATACTAATGAATCAAATAACTTCTTAACCAATGGATTCTATTTGGGCATATGACATTCAAAACCCCAATCTGTGTAGCATTCAAAAACAAATCCAATAAGTACCAAATCTAATAAGCATGCTTGTCGGTAGCATTAAAAAACCCAATCTATGTAGCATGAAAAACAATCTAATAAGCACCCATCTGTGTAGCATTGAAGCACAGAGTATCTCTCATATAGATCTATCTAGCATTTTTGCAACGAATGCAATCCAAAAACCCCAGTACAAAAACCCCCATCCTCCCATACAGAAAACCCCGGCCCATCCGTCAAACCAACCACTCTAACCATCTGTACTACCATATGAATCACAATCTAACCAATGCAACTAACTCTACAAGCTAATATCGTAAATATTGCAACTAACAAGCAAGTGCAAATACCTTTGCTCCACACCAGGCTGCGCATCAGGGGTATCAGGATGGACTGTGCCACTCGACGTTGTCACCTTCTGCTCCGGCAGCGTTGAGGTAGAGCCCGCCACCTCCTTCTCCACATCTGCAGTGGTTGCGACTTTCCCCGCACCGCCGTGGACGCCACCAACGTCCTTCAATTCATCTGCGGTCATCGCGCCCTGCACCTCCACTACATCTCCGGCCGCTGCGCCGGTGTCGCCACGAGCTTCCACCATCGGACAGATGTAGGCGATGAAGGTGAGGAAGAGGTTGCGGTGGGGGAGAGCGAGACGGTGCGGTTGAGGCAGTGGAGGAGAGCGAGACGACGCTGGTGGGGGAGAGGAAGACGATGTGGCAGTGAGGGGATTTGGGGGAAAATGGTAGGGGCGACATGCCGGGAGGTGGTTCCCCCTCTTTATACGATGGGACATTTCGGCCATGTCCCATGGACACGTGCTACCCCACGACTGTGGTCAGTTGCATGCGCCCATGTATACGAATACCACTGTATGGTAAGCATACGAAACCACTATACGGGTAAATGGTCAAAGGTGGACTCGGCCCTACGTGGCCCCACTCGTCAGAGTTAATGGTCAAAGGCATTGACCCGACGACAATGTCCGTTGTAACCTGTTCTGAGTGTTTCTTGCAAGGGAGTGGGGAAAAGTGAGCAAATGTTAAGAGCTTGGGGATGAATGAGTACAACTAATGAACCAGGGACACAGTAAATTTCCATTTATTATTGCCTCTAGGGTATATTTCCAATAGTCTCCCCCTTTAACTGGAGTTAATCATCTAGTTTACATTGTAATCAATCTAACACCCATGGAGTCCTGGTGTTGATCATATTTTGCTCATATAAGAGGTTTAGTCAATGGGTCTGCTGCATTCAGATTTGTATGTAATTTGCAAAGTTCTATGTCTCCATCCTTAATGTAAATATGAATGGAGCTGAAGCGACATTTGATGTGCTTGGTCTTCTTGTGAAACCTGGGCTCCTTGGCAATGGCAATGTCACTAGTATTGTCACAAAGGATAGTCATTGGATCCGATGAACTAGGTATCATCCCTAGGTCCGGTATAAAATCCTTCATACCTACTCCTTGCACTGCTTCCGAAGGAGCTATATATTCCGCTTCACATGTAGATCCAACTATGACGCTTTGCTTGGAACTGCACCAACTAACTGCTCCACCATTTAAAATAAATATGAATTCGGTTTGTGACTTCGAGTCATCCGGATCCGTGTCGAAACTAGCATCAACGTAACCCTTTATGACGAGTTCTTTGTCACCTTCGTATTCAAGATACGTGTCCATAGTCCTCTTTAGGTACTTAAGGATATTATTGACCGTTGTCCAGTGATCTACACCTGGATCACTCTGGTACCTGATTACTTGTATTTGTGTTGGTAATTCGCCGAAGAGGAGAGGATGATACAACACAACAAAGGTAAGTATTTCCCTCAGTTATGAAACCAACGTTATCAATCCAGTAGGAGAACCAAGCAACACTATGTAAACAATACCTGCATACAAACAACAAATAGTTACAACCCAACGCACAAGAGGGGTTGTCAATCCCTCCTCCGTATTGAGATAAATTAAATTGTATTATCTTTGAATAATAGATCTAATTAAAAAAAGTGTGGCAAGATATTTTTAGATTTAATATTATAGGAAATAGACTCGGGGGCCGTAGTTTTTACTAGAGGCTCCTCTCAAGAAAATAACATATGGTGGGTAAACAAATACTATTGGGTGGTTGATAGAAAAGCGAATAATCATGACAATATCCAAGGCAATGATCATGTACATAGGCATCATGTCCAAGATTAGTAGACCGACTCCTACCTGCATATACTACTATTACTCCACACATCGACCGCTATCTAGCATGCATCCAGTGTATTAAGTTCATGGAAAAATGGAATGATGCAATAAGAACGATAACATGATGTAGACAAGATAAACTCATGTATGAATAAACCCAATCTTGTTACCCTTAATAGCAACAGTACATGCGTGGCATGTCTCTTTCTATCACTGAGATTGAGCACCACAAGATGAACCCATCACAAAGCACCTCTTCCCATGGCAAGAAAAATCAATCTAGTTGGCCAAACTAAACCAACATTTTGCAGAAGAAGTACAAGGCTATAACCATCATGCATATAAGAGTTCAGCAAAGACTTAAATAATATTCATGGATAGAACTGATCATAATCCCACAATTAATCGGATACCAACAAACACATCGCAAAAAGGAGTTACATCAAATAGATATCCAAGAACATCAAGGAGAACATTGTATTGACGATCAAAAACAGACAAGAAGACATCTAGCTACTAGCTACAGACCCGTAGGTCAGTGGTAAACTAACCACGCATCATCGGAGGGGAAACAAGGATGATTAAGAACCCCTTCGTGATCGTTGCCCCCTCCGGCAGAGTGCCGGAAAAGGACTCTAGATTGGATCTCGTGGTTGTGGAACTTGGGGCGACTGGAAGAGTGTTTCATCGACTCCCCTAGGGGTTTTGGGATTTTAGAGTATTTATAGAGGTGGAAGTCAGTGGAGAAGCGTCCTATGGGACCCACTACCCACTAGGGCGCGCCTGGGCCCCCTGGCATGCCTGGTGCCTAGTGGTCCCCACGGTCCTCCTCCCGTGCGCTCCTTTGGCTCCCTGGGTGTTTTCTGGGCAGAAGAAAATCTCCAAATAATTTTGTTGCATTTGGATTTTTTTGGTATTGACATTCTGCAAAGTAAAAAAAGCAAAAAAGAACAACTGGCACTGGGCACTATGTGAATAGGTTAGTCCCAAAAAATTATATAACAACACGAAACAATGAAAAATAGATAAGCTGGAGATGTACCAACATCCCCAAGCTTAATTCCTGCTCGTCCTCGAGTAGGTAAATGATAAAAACAGAATTTTTGATGTGCAATATTGCCTAACATGTTCATCACATATTCTTTTCTTTTGTAGCATGGACTTTGAACTTTTAGACACAACTACAAGATGCTGCTAATGCGACACTACGATCAGAGATCCTTCGAGAAACTATGTGCGATGAAATAATCGCAAACAGTGGTGTCAGAGAACCGTCTAAAATGTGCAAAATGTTTGCGATGACGGATGCATCAAACACGATTCGGATTTTAGTTCTGTGTGAGATGCAGGGCATACAGTTTAGTTTAATTAACTATTTGCTATGAGGAGGAACAAAGAAACGGACAGCCAGATGAAGGCGTGTGCGATACACGGCATACGGTTCACTCGGATGAACTGTTTGTGATTAGGCAACACAAAAGAAATGGTCAGCCAGTTCAAGGTGTGTGTCCGATATACAACTTGCGGTTCACTCGGGTGAACTGTTTGTGTTGAGACAAGAGAACAAAAATGTTTCAATATAACAAGATGTGTGTGATACGCGGCAAATAGGTCTGTAATCAGAGATGTGTGGGAAGACCGATGACAACACGGACGATTCCTGTTAACAAGCCGTGTGTGTTGTGAGCGCACGATTGCTGGTATACAATTGTCATTGATTGATGAAATCATCACCGACGGGTTCCCTTGTTTAGTCCGTGTGCGATGTGATTTTCTCTGTCTACAGAGCATCAACAAATATACTTAAAAAGACAACATTGCGTAACCAAATTAAGCATACAATTAGACAAGTGACTATACGGATATCATTTTCGCACACCAAAGTAAGAAATTACATGCATACTAAACTAGGAGAAACAAGGATCTAATTAATCATCTACTTGTTGCGATGACGCTTGCCATTGCTCTGCTTCCGATTAGACCCCTGTCCGTTTTGGGGAAGGAGGCACTTCATGGATGTCAACAAACCACATGTACATGTCATAGCACGTGTATGCCTCCTTGGCCGCGTACACGACGTGAGCTTTGTCGAGTTTCTTCATCCAGGCCGACTGCTAGGCATGCTTGACCTTGTTGTAGGAATCCTTCATGTCTCTCTCCTCCACATAGGCAAAATTGCCATGTAAGCAGGCTACAAGCCCACTATTGTAGTACTTGCTCTTAGCGGCATGGCGGACCAACCGTGTGGGGTGCGAAGTGTCTTCGCTCGTGTGGGCGATGGAGGCCATCCCGCGCGGGCGCTAGGCATGAGAGGATGGCCTTGTCGTTAGTGTGTGACCTCTCTGTGGCAACTGTTCGCTCCCCACTAGCCTCTTCGTGTATCGTGGCAACTGTTGGGGATATGACTACTGGGTATGAACCGCCCAGGAGGGGCGAGTCATACCACTGGAGACTTATCAATGAAGATGGCGGGTCATAGCAAGCCCATTGACGGCCCAAGACCCAGAGGCGACTTAAGGCCCAAGAGGATGAACCGCCATATGAATAACTTTTATTGTAAAGCAGGTTTAATCAGTCATCGAGCCAGACACGTTTTCTATGATCCGGCCGGGACTCTGTAAGCCGCCGGGCGTCAACCTGTGTATATAAAGGGACGACCCGGTAGCGAGTTTGGAAGGAAAAGAGAAGATCGAGAACTAGGTCAAGCATATTCGCTCCCTGGTAATCGAAGCCCAATACATAACCACCCTACACTAGATTAGGCTTTTACCTCCACCGCGAGGGGCCGAACCAGTATAAACTCTCTGTGTCCCTTGTCCTGTTTAACCCCTTCAAGATAACCACGTTGCGATGGCTCCACACCTAAGTCCTTACGCTAGGACATCTGACGTGACAATTCCACGACAGTTGGCACCCACTGTGGGGCCAGCACACGGTGGTTTCGAGTTCTTAAAGGGCGGCTTTGCATGGCTCAAGGGGTACGCTATGGGCCAGATGACAGAGAGTCGTCGCGGCAAGCTCTACATCAACGACGAGGGTTGGGGCCCCGAGGTCGACTCAATCGAGTACGGGTATCGGGTCCCCTTTGGTGGAATCGACATTTTCATCGGCAAGATTGGTGAGTCGAAAGCTTAGCCGGACATCTGCACCCACATCGTTGAGTTTGGCTCGATGCGCCACGACCCGCCAAGGCTAAAGCCACCCCAAAGCATGTTTTCTTTGATTTTGTTCATGGAGCGGAGCTAGAAGGAGGATCTGAATCTGGTGGTGAGACGGCTATTTACTCAGGCGACGAGTCTTCTACTGGTGAAACCACCTCCATCTACCAGGTTCATGATGGCGGGCTTGGGGGCTGTTCAGATGGTGACAGTATTCCGAACCCCTCCGAGCCGCCACACCGGGTCACGGTCTTCATGGCCGGTACACAGCCAGCGCAGGACTCTACGACTGCAGAAGCAATGATCTCCGGGTCAGCAGCGGCGACGGCTTCCGGGTCTGGAGGCCCTGTGTGCCCGCCGGCTCAAGTATTGTCTGGTCTGTTGGATGCTCTGACAACATTGTTATCGGCGTAGGTTAACCCGGCAAATCAAACTCAGCATAATGCGGAGGTTGCAAAATTGCGTGATGGGATAGCACAAGCCAAGGAGGATCTAAACTTGGAGAATACCCGGATGGCAACGGAGCGAGACGCCTTACAGAGGGAGGCAGAATGGCTTTAGGCAAAGAGCTTCCGCTTAAGCCTGGACCTGGATGCATCAAACGCCGTTTTCAGTAGAAGGCATGTGAGCAGGCTGCCCCTGACTTATGATGCGAGGAACCTTTTCAACATGCCTGGGGCGGGACCTAGTAACCCGCCCGGTGTGGATCGGGCCACTCAGGCGCCAGCGGCTGGGGAACCGGTTCAACCACGAACTATGGACCCCCCATGTTTGAACTTAACCCCTCCTCAGCATGTTCCAACACCTCCGGGGCATTTTTCTAACCCCTTGGATAACATGATAGCTACGGCTACTCGACTAGCGGCTCTCCTAGCTTAGGATGAGTCATTAGGGGCATTGGAAATATGAAGGGCCGACGAGCTTCTTGAGACAGTTGTGGCCCAACCGTCGACTTATTTGTACAGTCGTGATCGTATCCACTCAACACCACGTCCAAGCAGGAGTTATTGCAGGCATGTTGATGAACCGGCCATGTCAAGTAGTGAAAGGTTCCGCAATAAGCCTCGTAGGCCTGACCTGCCGCGCATTGGAAATGATGCTCAGGCTTTGGTAGATCTGGGTAGAGCGCGGCATGAAGCAGAGCTGGCGGCTCAACAGCAATCTCCGGTTTATCCTTTAGCGTGCGTGGAGGTAGGAGTAACCTCTAGAACCTTGGGTGTGCCGTGTTTAGTGCCGGCTCTATGCAACGAGCGCTTGCCTAAGGATTTCAAGGGCCCTTGTAAGGTTCCTAATTACACGGCGGATCAGCCCCCAAAGGCTTGGATTGAGAGTTATGAGATGGCTATGGAGATGCTAGATGTCAGTGATGCTGCGTGTGCGAAGTATTTCACCATGATGTTGGATGGGCCGGCTCATACTTGGTTAAAAAGCCTGCCTGCTAATTCTATTGGATCATCGGCCGAGTTAAAGAGGCGTTTTATTCAAAATTTCAAAGACACATGCGAGCAGCCTATGTCAATTCTGGATTTGGATTCTTGCGTTCAAGGTGAAGGCGAGTCAACAACCCATTGGGTGCACTAGATCTCATCTATCATACACTCATCGGATAGTATCAATGCCGGTTCTGCAGTCCTGATGTTAGAGAAAAATTGTTGTTTCATCCCCCTTAAACAGAAGCTGGGACAACTTAAGCGCCACTTCAATGACATGGGGGAGCTAATGGCGGCTCTCGTCAAATATGCCGACTCTGACCGTACCAAGGACCCCGAGTCTGATGATGATAAGTCAGCTAAGGGAAAGAAGGGCGGCAATGTAAAAGGGCAGCAGCATAACCCGACAGGTCAAGGCGGCAACAGTAAGCGTAAGGCTGATGGTAATTTCGACTTTGTGGCTAACACCAATGCGCAAAATAATAATCAGCATTGCAAGGGAAGGCCGGCCCAGTCCAGAGGGTCAAGATTCAACCATGAGGCAGTAATGAATCAGCCTTGTACAAGGCACGGTACGCGGGAGAAGCCAACTTCTCATCTATGGAAGGATTGCTACATCATGAAGGAGTTTAAGAATTCCAATTTTTTCAATCATGGCCCGAGTGGCGGCTCTGGATCCAGCTCTCACGGACTGGCTTTGGTGGTGGCGGTTCAAACTCTGGCTTTCAGGGTCAAGGCAATCAAGGTGGTTTTAATCAACATTCTGGCCAAGGAAACCAGCAGCAGCAGTCTGGTTATCAAAGTAATCCAAACTAGCTGAATGGTGGTTAGTATCATGTGTTCACCACAAGTCTGTGCAAGCGAGATCAGAAAATTCATAAGCGGGCGGTGAACTCTGTTGAACCGGCGGTGCCCCGATACTTAAGGTGGTATGAATAGCCTATTGTATGGAGCCGAGAGGATCACTCGCCCCGGGTCGACAATCCAGGTCAGCTGGCATTGGTGGTTGCTCCACAGGTAGGAGGATGTAAACTGACGAAGGTGCTCATGGAAGGAGGCAACAGTATCAATATCCTTTACTATGAGACCTTTTGTCGTATGAATTTGATTGACAAGGATCTTAGGCCATCTTCTACTATCTTTCATGGGGTGGTGCCTGGTAAGTCGGCGTATCCTCTAGGAAGGATAACACTGGAGGTGGCTTTTGGAGATGACAATGATTCCAGAGCTGAGAAGTTAACCTTTTAGGTGGTGAAAATTAAGAGCCCATACCATGTTTTGTTTGGGCGGTCGGCTTACGCCAAGTTTATGGCACGACCATGTTATGTCTATTTGAGGCTTAAGATGCCGGGTCACAAGGGCACCATCACAGTGCATGGAAATAGAAGAATCGCTCTGGATTGTGAAGAGGGTGATGCTGCTTATGCTGAGTCAGCTTGTGCCACTGAAGAATTGAAGTTTTGTAAGGACAATGTTGACCAGAAGGATATGACACCTTTGAAGAAACCAACCACATAAAATGAGCCCTTAATGAAGTTTAAGTCGGCAGATGATACTAAGATGGTTTTTTTGTTCATGGCGATTCATCAAAGCAGTTAAGTATCAGTGCTAATATGGATCCAAAATAGGAAAGCACGCTCATTGAGTTCATCCGTGAGAAACATGACATCTTTGCATGGAAGCCTTCTGACATGCCAGGTGTACCGAGGGAACTCGCTGAGCACACTCTTAATGTGGATCCCAAGTTTAAGCCGGTCATGTAGTTTCTTCATCGGTTTAATGAGGAAAGGCACAAGGCAATTGGTGAAGAGGTGGCCCGGCTCTTGGCGGCAGGGCTCATCATTGAAGTTTTTCATCCTGAGTGGTTGGCTAACCTGGTGCTAGTGCTTAAGAAAAACGGCACTTGGCGTATGTGTGTGGATTATACAGACCTTAACAAGGCCTGTCCGGCTGATCCTTTTGCTCTCCCTCATATTGATCAGATTATTGATGCTATGGCGGGTTGCGAGCGCTTGAGTTTTTTGGATGCTTACTCGGATTGATAAACCTTAGGTCATCCACTTGAGGGAAAATTGCTACTGTCCTACAAAACTCTACGCTTGGAGGCCCAACACGTGTCTACAAGAATAAAGTTGCGTAGTAGACACCAAGCTCTTTTCTGGCGCCGTTGCCGGGGAGGTGAGTGCTTGATGTCTTTAGATCTTGCAATTGAATCTTTTAGTTTCTTGTTTTATCACTAGTTTGGTTTACAAAAACATAAAAAAAAATGGAATTAAGGTTGCATCATATTATTGATCATCTTTATAATATCTTTCTTGAAAATGATGGATCGGCAAGTTGTGCTCAATTGTTAGAAGAAGAATTTAATCAAATGATTGGTATGAATGATGAGCATGATTGCAATGTTGTTAGTATGAGTTCTTTGAATATCCATGAGGTTAATGATGATTGCACTAGCCATGATAGTGATGTCTACTACAAGGATGTAAATTTTTGCAGAGTATATTGGAAGTGCACACACACACACCAAAAAGGGAAGATATATTTTGTAAGAAGCATAAATATTTACAAACAAAATGGTTTCAAGAGAGGCTAGATGTTTGTGCTGAAAGATTCAATATTTTTTGCCATCCTTGTGAACTTTGAAATGAATGTGGTCATTTAAAACTCCAATGCCACTTGTTTCATTATCAAATCATGTCCAAAAATTGTGATCACTTGATTACCATTGAGCATCATAAAGTGCTTAGCTTTCTTTTGGGGTATGAAGAAATGAAACATATAACTAAAGATATTACAGAATTTGCCCTTGAAAGAGTTTTTGATTTTGATCTAGAGGAAATTTATATGTTTTGTGCGGTAAATTGCATTGAGAATCCTTACATTGCCAACTATCTAAAGAAAAGAAAAGAAATAGAATATGAAGAGAGTACTAATGAAAGGGAGAATATTTCCCAATACCCTCCTAGTGTTTCTTATGATGAATCAGGTAACGAGAAGGAGCTTCCTATCCAATCAATCTCTTCAATATGAAGCTCAAAAAAATTGATTAAACCCACACGTGAGGTGGTGAAGAAGAAAAAGAAAAAGAAAATAAGAAAAAGTAGAGGTAAAAAGGTAACTCTCCCAATTAATATTGCTCCTATCACCATTGCGCCTCATGAAAGTGAATCAAATATGTTGATGGAGGATGATGATATTGAGTATGATTTTGTGATGCCTACTTCTTGTTGTGATGATTATGATTGGGAAGACAATGATGTCTCTTATGACCTTGAAGATCTTTTTTGGCACTTGCTTGGAAGAATATGATAATAATGTTTGCTATACCATTGGTGCCATTCATTCTATTGATAAGAATGATTACGATGATATGCAAAACCACAAGCTTGGGGATGCTATGTTTGATGAGTATGAAATGTTTGAAGATTTATTTGCTAAAAATAATACTTGTCCCAAGCTTGGGGATGCTTTGCATAATAAATATGATCCTTTGATTCCTTCTACTTTCGATAAGAAATTTTTTATGATGATAGCATGCCTCCTATTTATGATGATTACAATGATGAAAGTGGGTTTAAAAGAGTGTCAACTCTAGGTAGTAGTGATCCCACTATTTTGGAAGATGTTGAATCTTATTACAATATTGATGAAAGTGGTTTGGAGAGGTCATGACTTTATTTAGTGATACATCCACTATTTTGGAAGAGGTTTCAATTGACCATGATGAGAACAAAGTTGCTACTTATGATGATTATTATGATGACATGTATGCCATAAAGAGTAATAAATTATCTATGCTTTTGGATCATGAAAAGAATGCTTTATGTGATGGTTATATGGATGAATCTATTCATGATTCTACTGAAAAGTATTATGAGAGAGGAACTTATGATTCATGATGCTCTTGTTATGTTTCAATTTATCTTTTATGCGAGCATCATTGAACTCATCCTGCCTAGCTAAAAGGCATTAAAGAAAAGCGCTTGTTTGGAGACAACCCAACACTTTTACCTACTGTTTTTGTGTGTTCACATGATTAGGCTACTGTAGTAATCATGTTTTATTGCTTTTGTTTCAATAAAGTGCCAAGTAAAGCCTTTGGGATCATGTTGGTTGATAGTTGATTTGATCTTGCTGAAAAACAGAAACTCTTGCGCTCACGAAAATAGCTCTCATTTTTAACATAAGGCTGCTTTTGAGTTGATTATTTTGGCAAAAGATTAATATACAAATTGCTCACATGGTAATATTTTTTTCATAATTTTGGGAGTAGTAGAAGTATGGTTTGAGTACAGATTACTACATACCACTACAGGAATCAGGAATGTCGGGGGTTTGGTGCGACATATGCCAAGGGATGGCTTATCTTTGTGGGGGCTAGTAAGACATCGCCGGTGCCTGGAAACGGGATAAGGCGTAAACATGCACTCCGCTAGTCCTGCTCTGCGGGGTCTCCGCATGATCACTAGATCAACAAGAAGCTACAAGCTTGCTTCTTAAGCTGTTTGGCTAGAGGAGGAAGAAGGGCTAGGCCAGCTCTACTCCTCTCTCTATGTGCGTGTGTATTTCCTAAGAAGCTGAACCCTTTGCATGGGTGCCCTGGGGGGTTTATATAGGCCTAACCCCAGGGGTACAAGGGTAATCCGGCCAGTTGTAGGCCCGGGCCATCAGTGTCTCTGGTCGCAGGCTTCTCCGCCGGCTGCTGGGGCCCGCCGCTTGGTGGGTCCCACTGGCTGCCGGGCTCTCGGCCGACAGGTAGGGCCCACTGCTTGTGGGTCCTGTCGGCTGCTCATCACTGTAGCCCTGCCTCTGATGACGAGGGCTTGGTCGGGGTGGAGCGTGGCTACAGTGCCGCCGCCTGGTGGGTGCTCACTATAGCCACACCCCGTCTTATCTGGTTAATGGCGCATTACCTTCAAGGGGAGGGGAGGGCCGGCTGCTGGGAGCCGGCCTCTCCCCATGCCGACTGGTCAAGGCTCGCCGCCTTCCGGCATCGCAGGACAGGTAGGGCCCGCCGCCTGCGGGCTGTACCGACAGCCCATCGTGGGGCATGGCTTCCTCTGCCATGGATGATGTCATGGGTAGCATGGCAATAGTGCTGCGCCGGGCTAGGGATGGCCGCCCAGTACATTGTACTGTGGCCACGCTCGTCCCTGGATTCGGTGGTGGCAGGCTGCACTGTAGCCATGCCCCGTCTCGTCGTTGTTACATGGGTGCAAACTTTGAGGGCGCGGGGGCGGGCTGCCTGCTAGGAGTCGACCACTCTGGTGGCCGCCTGCTAGGAGTCGAACCGCGTTAGTGCCGATTTTTGGGCCTTGCCGCCTTCGAGCAGCCAGCCGTTCGGGCCAGCCGGCCACAAGAAGGCGGTCCCTTGTCTTTGATGCTTGAGGCGCGCAGCCGGCCCCGATGTCTTGAAATATCTCGGGGAGCAGATAGGGCTACCCGTGGTCATTTACTCTGACAGTAGTCCCCGAAGCTGGTGGGGCATCATGGATGAAAGGGCGAGAAGCCTCAGCAGCTTCCTACTCCGAGGATCCGACAGCTAGGAGTCGGCCGCAATCAAGCATGCCGCCTGGTGATTTCGAAATGCGGAGGCGGGAGCTAGGTGGCACGCTTGCCGGGCGCCAGGCCAGCCGCTCGCTGACCGCGCGCCACATAGTTCCGGCCAGCCGGACTAGCCTGCCAGCCCACGCGCGCGATGGAACACCGCCGGAGGATGGGGCCCACCACTACCAGGCCTCGGCACCCGCACGGATCCACTGTGGCCGAGGCGGACGGTGGGGTTCCGAGGCGCAGTAAATGCGCGCTGTTACTGCGCGGTAAATGCGGGGTCCTGGGGTCGTGGGCGCAGTTAATCCCATGATCCCCACGCCCCGCCCCCCGGCTCCGTCGCTAGGGGCTATAAGTAGGGGGAGGAGGGAAGTGGCAGACGCACGCGCGCCCTCCTCTCCCTTAGCCATCTTCCTCTTCTTCTCTCTGCTGCCGCCGCAGCTCGCCGTTATTGTGCCCATTCTCCTCATAGTGTCGCTGCTCCGCCACAGTCTTGTGCACTCTCGTCGTTGCTGCGTCGTGCCTCCGTCGAGCTCCAAGCTCCCATGGCGCACGAGCGGGCAAGCACTGGCGCTTGGGACGGCTCCAACATCCATGAGGATCACCTCAACTTCCTCCGCCAAACGCGGCGGCTGCCCGATGAGGGCTACGTGTAGGAACGCCTGCTGCCTAAGAGAGAAATCTCGCCGGCGCCGGAGGACGGTGAACGCGTCGTCTTTCGGTCGCATTTCCTCCACGGCTTCGGCCTGCCGGCGAGCGGCTTCCTCCACTCCTTTCTCCAATTCTACCGACTCCAGCCGCACCACCTCACGCCGATCACGGTGGTGTTGCTGTCCACCTTCATGACCCTCTGCGAGGGCTACCTCGGCATCCTCCCCACCATCAAGCTCTAGGGGAGTTCTTCTACACCAAGCTCGGCACTACCGCCAAGGAGAAGGCGGCTCAGTGCGGAGCCTTCGTCGCGGTGCGGCGTCCCGGCACGGAGAACTGCTTCTTGGCCATCAGCTTGACGCAGTTGGTCAAGCTGTGGCAAAGATCTTACTTTTACGTCAAGAACATCCACATAGAGGCGGACTTAGTCAGCCTGCCAGCTTATGTAGCTGGCCCGCCAGCTGAGCCCCACACCAACTGGGCATTCCGACCGAAGACGCTATCAGGCGCCTCTTCCACCGCCATTGCCCGACTTAAGGTGATGACGGAGGTAGAAGGCCTCAAGGGGTCGGACCTGTTGACCGCCTTCGTGGTGCGTCGGGTGCTCCCCCTTCAAGGCCGGCCTCACATGATCAGCCAGATGAGCAGGCACTGAGACCCGTGCCTGATGTGCACTTGGGAGACGCCTGGTGCGGAGGTGGCCCATCTGGTGAACTACATCTTGAACTGGAAACTCCCGGAGGAGGAGTGGCAGTTCGGCAAGCGCCCGTACTCCCGCGCGCACCCGCCACCTGCAGTGACTCCTCAACTCTTTTTTCTCTTTATTTGTTGGGTTCTTCTTTGTTGCCTGTTCAGTCGGTCATGATGCAGATCTTCACCACCCAGTCGACAGCCGACGCCCTAGAGCAGGGCCACGAGTACCTGCCCGACCGGTCAGTGAGTGACGCGGAAGACCCCGACTTGGGGACAGCCGCCCTAGAAGAAGACGACGCCATGGGTGGTGGTGGTGGAGCAGGCGGCTCCGGAAGTGGAGGCGGCCTTGACGACTGGCCAGACGATGAGAAGGAGGAGAACGAGCCGCCCGTCCGTCGGGCGTTGAAAAGGTGGCCTGAGCTCGTCAGCCGCGCCGATAGCCCCAAACGGCGCATCGAAGCATCGAGCCGGCTCATTGCTGTACAACAGCCAGCCAAAGAAGCCCAAGAGATCGGCAGCGGCGACCAAGTGGGAGGAGGCCTCCACGAAGGCGGCCCGGTTTAAGAAGACCGTGAAGCAGCCCCTGATTGTGTCTGCGTAAGTGTTAGATTCCTCTCGCGTCCTTTCTCCTTTTTTCTTGCAACTCCTTTCTGAATTCCTTTTTACTTGGCTTGAACAGGGCACCGCTCTCTCGAGCGATCTGCTGCTGCCTCCGTGATCAGGACGGCAGAGGACTCCACCAACACCCACCACATGGATGCACGCGCCGAGCTCTAGGCGGCGATGGAGAAGAACACGCAGGAGGCACGCGAAGAGCGGGAGGAGCCGGAGCGGTAGAGGGCAGAGGCGGCCAAGGCAGCACAGGAGAAGGCGAGCGCAACCCCTAAGTCCCAAGCCGATGCCATAGCTAAGGCCCAAGCAGATGTCGCGGCCGAGATCCAGGGGGACGCGACCGCCAAGGCGCAAGCGGAAGAGGTTGCATGCGGCCAGACTCCACAACTTGTCATCCCCTTGCGCGCGCGCCGCCCGCACCCGAGATCCCGGCGCAGACTGGAAGAGGCGGCAATGACCAGCCGGTCATGGAGAGGGGAGGGGCGACGTCGTCGTCCTGGGGGCAGAGATGCCCCCACCAGCGCCGACTGCCAAGGCCCAAAGTAGGCGGCCTGACGCTCCACCGGCGCCGCCGGCTGGTGGCGAGCTAGTGGTGGGGACGACCCCCGTGGTATGCACTCCGGTACATCAGCGCGCGGCAAAGGCGACTTCGGCGCCACGGCCGCAAACTCGTCGGCCCCGGAAGTGGAGGCCACTAGTGCTGCTCCGCCAGAATGGATGCCTGGAGGTGGAACGGCTATTCTGAACGTGGCCGCATAGGACGTCTGGGCCCGACTCCAAGCTTAGGCCGCCACTCTCCAACATTATACGCATGAGTTCTTGGCATCACGAGCGGCCGCCCTGGTATGTTTCTTGTTTTAGATTATTGTAATCTTCTGTGGGGGTGCGTTAGCGCACCCATTGGGTGTAGTCCCCGAGTTCCGGGCCGGCTGCTGAGCAGGCGGCCTGGAACGCTCAAGCAGGCTCGAGTGTTGACTTGCTTTCTCTTCTGTTGTCTTCGTTGCAGGATTATCACAACATCCGTGTGGCCGCCTTCAACTCCCAGGTCCAGGAGCAAGCCCAGCGGACCGCTAATTTGACCGAGAGGCAGAGTAAGCACTCCGCCTTATCTCTCTCGCGGGGGCGTTAGCGTAGCTGCTGGGTGTAGTCCCCAAATTCGGGCCAAGTGCTGAGCAGTCGGGCCGGATCTCCCCGGCAACCTCTTGGTGAAGCCCAAACCGCGCTGCATGCCAAGGAGGAGGAGTGCATCAAGGTGGCCCAGGAGTGCGACCATCTAGTCAAGGAGCTGGCTGACCAGGCGGATCTTCACGAGGCCGCCCTTCAGAAGGCGAAGGACAGCCAGGCCAGTCTCTAGGCCGAGTTCAAGACTTAGTGCTCGAACTGGGCTGATACGGAGAGGGAGCTGAACGACAGCTACGGCCATATCGAGGACATGGTCGACAATGCATTATCTTCTTCTTTCTTTCATCTGCCGATTGTTAGATGATCCGGCTCCCGTCTTCATACTTCTTTTTCCTTCTTGATCAAAGTACTTCCCTGGTTATGCCGTTGCCGCCAGCCAAACCATTGAAGCTCGCCGCGAAGAGCGAAGGCAGGCTGGTACGGAGATCATGCCATACGCCCCTCGATCGCTTGATGAGCAGCTTCTGGCCATCCGGGCTCGTCTCCAGCCAGCTCATCGGATGCTCCACCGGGTCCAGCGTGTCGGGGTCCAGGTGATCTCCACCCTCTGGCTAGGTGTCCAAGCTCTGCGCGCCCCTAGTCGGACTGTCGACTGGTTGGATGTGGCTGTCGGCCGCTTCGAGGCGTGGAAGGGCTCCTGGGCTCGGGCAGGCGCACAGCGAGCCTTGGAGTTCGTGAAGGCATGGTATCCTGGGCTAGATCTAGCCCAGTTGGCCACATTCTGGCAAGAAGCCAACACGGAGTTGGAGGTGGTGAGGCGTGATCTCGTTCATCGCACCACGGTGATCGCCGAGTACACTGAGACCGGCCTCTTCATCCCCGAGCTGAACGAAGAGGGTGCTGAGGTGCCGCCAGACTTGTTCGGGCTGAACCCGGATGATGGCGAGGACTAGGCGGAAGAGATTGCCTCCAGCGACGAAGGCGAGGACGAGGAGAACGAGGATGGTAAAGACGCGGCGCCGGAGGATGGAGCGGACGGCCAGCCTCAACTCGACCGTGCCTCGAGCAATGAGCTGCGTGCAAGCGCATCGACTGCTACTGGAGACGATCAAGCCGAGGCTCACCAGCCGGCCATTCCACCACCCGGCGCCGCCGACTCCACCAGCCTGCCTAACCTGTCTGCTGCTCCCTTGTCCTAGGCGGCCAATTTCTATCTTAACTTTTCCTGCTTTGTAGTCTTTTGAATAAGATCGTTAAACTTGCACAATTCCACCCACCTGGGGTGTGGTCAAACTTGTTGAACTCCGGCTTGAAGGCCTTCCTATGTAAATATAATCTCACATGTGATGTGATTTTGCTGAATTTCCAACTTGTCTTGCTTTCTGTTCTTTTGCCTTTTTCCCTTGCCGCCCTCCCTTGGATGCCGTCTTGCCAGCCAGGTGGCCACTCTCGTGACCGTGGCTGGGTCAAGTACTTAGCCATTTTTGGGAGGACAAGTACGTTAGCCGTTTAGAACGTAGCAAGGTAAGTAAGAAACCGGCCGGCCGGCTGCTCAACAGCCGGTGGGCGAGGCGGGAAGCCGACCTATATTATGTAGATGCTTTAGCCATTTTTCATGTGGGCATCATTTCCTGACTTTAACTCTTGCCAGCCGGATAGTCCCTCTGCAAGCTGTGGCTTGTGGCAAGATAGGGCTTAGATGCCGGCACATTACTTGTCTGACTGCATCTAGCACTGACATAATACAAGGCGGCAAGCCCCCAGGCCGACTGGTCGAACCCGGTGCCAGGCAGAAGAATGAAATAACACATTCATAGGCATAGAACTTATCATATAGATAAAAAGGGTAGTCCCCAAGTGATCCTCGGGGGACCCGATGTCTTGCGCTTAATACAAAAGGTAGCGTGGTACATACTGCGTCAACTGTAAAATATTCGAAGGAGGTTTGCATTCCATGGTTGCTCTGATTCCTTGCCAGAGTCGTCCCTCTTGCGTGCCCTAGGCTTCTGTGCATCGATCAGGTAGTAGGAGTCGTTGCCCAAGGCTTTGCTGATGATGAAGGGGCCTTTCCAAGGGGCCGAGAGCTTGTGCTGGCCGGCTATTCGCTGGATCAGCCGGAGCACAAGGTCACCCTCTTGGAAGGATCTTGGCTTGACCTTCCGACTGTGATAGCGGCGCAGGATCTGCTGGTAGATGGTGGACCGGCTGAGTGCCAACATCCGGCCCTCCTCCAGCAGATTCATGCCGTCTTCTCATACTTCCTTCGCCTCCGCTTCCGTCTACATGGTGACGCGAGGTGAGTCGAACTCGATGTCGGTTGGGATGACAGCCTCGGCCCCGTACACAAGAAAGAATGGAGTGAAGCCGGTTGACTTGTTCGGAGTGGTGAGCAGGCTCCAGAGGACAGCTAACAGCTCATCGATCCAGCAGCCGGCCGAGCGCTCCAGTGGCTCGCTAGTCGGGGCTTGGTGCCAGAGTGGATGAGGCCATTCGCTCGCTCGACTTGGCTGTTTAACTGTGGATGGGCAACGGACGCTAAGTCCAGTCGGATGCCCTGCGTCGCGTAGAAACGGGCCAATGCTCGTTTGGAAAAAATTGTGCCATTGTCGGTCATGATGTTGTGCGGTATGCTGTACCGGACGATGATATCTGTGATGAAGGTCACGGCAGTCGGCCCATTCAACTTCTTGATTTGATTTGCTTCAATCCACTTGGTGAATTTGTCCACGGCGACAAGAAGATGAGTCATGCCACCGCATGCTGTATTGAATGGGCCCACCATGTCCATCCCCCAGACGGCAAAGGGCCAAGTGAGGGGGATGGTCTTGAGTGCAGAAGCCGACAGATGTTGCTTGGAGCTGAATTTCTAGCACCCCTTGCAATCCTTGACAAAGTCCTTGGCGTCTTCCAAAGCAGTCGGCCAGAAGAAACCGTAGCGGAAAGCCTTGGCAACGAGTGATCTTGAGGCCGCGTGGTGGCTGCATTTGCCTTGGTGGATATCTTTGGGGATTGCCTTGCCTTTCTCTAGTTCTACGCATCGCTAGAAGACTCCAGTCACGCTGCGCTTCACAAGCTCTCTGCTTACTATCGTGTAGGCTCCTGCCTGGCGCTGCACTTGCCGGGCCGAGATCTTATCAGTCGACAGCTCTCTGTTCACCAAAAAGTTGAGAATGGTCTACGCCCATGATGGAGCTGCGCCTTTTTCTACTGTCAGTACGGCCACTGCAACAAGGGCAGTTGGGTTGGGAGGTGGCAGGTTGGAGTCGGGCACCGCTTGCTGTTTTTTTCTTGAAGTCCCCGGGCCGGGTTCTGAAGTACCCAGGCTAGGTGTGGCTGCAGTAGTCCCCGAGCCGCCTGTCGAAGTCCCCGAGCCGACTGTTGAGGTCCCCAAGTTGGGTCCGACTATTCTGGGGGCACCCGGCACGAAGATAGAATCTGATTCCGGCGAAGGCTTGATAGACGGCTTGAGGAGGCGCTGAAGGGAGACGCCGGTTGGTATGGCTTGCCGGATGGAGCCGATTTGTGCTAGGGCATCTGCTTGCTCGTTGTCGGCCTGTGGCACGTGAAGGAACTCGCACCCTTCGAAATATCCGCTCAATTGCTGGACGAGGGAGCGGTAGCTTGCCATGTTTGCATTTTTGGCGTCCCAGTCACCAGACGACTGTTGGACCACCAAGTCCGAGTCGCCATAGCACAGGATCCGGCGGATGCCAAGATCTTTGGCCAGCCGGAGCCCGTGTACGAGCGCCTTGTACTCGGCCACATTATTGGAGGCGGCGAAGTGGATTTGCAATGTGTATCTGAGCTTGTCGCCTTTGGGAGAGGTAAGGACGATGCCGGCTCCCAGACCGATGCGCATCTTGGAGCCATCAAAATGCATCCGCTAATGGGTGGAGTCCGGTGCTGGCGGCAGGTACTGGGTCTCGGCCCAGTTGACGAGGAAGTCGGCAAATGCTTGGGACTTGATGGCGGTGCAAGTCTGGTAGAAGATGGTGTATGGAGCCAGCTCGATGGCCCATTTGGCCACCCGACCTGATGCATCTTTGCTGCCCATGATCTCGGCAAGCGGGGCAGTGCAAACAACCGTGATGGGGTGCTCTTGAAAATATGGCTTGAGCTTCTTGGCGACAAAGTACACGCCATAGCACATCTTCCGGTAGTGGGGATAGTTCTGCTTTGAGGCTGACAGCACTTCGCTCAAATAGTATACCAGCCTCTGGACCGGCCGTGCCTTGCCGTCTTCTGGGTGCTGTACCACACGGCTGGTTGCGGCAATGTAAAGGAGCATCGGCTCTTTGTCTGTTGGAGCCGCCAGGACAGGCGGCGTGGTCAACATCTTCTTTAGCTGGAGAAAGGCCTCGTCCCCCTGGTCGTTCCACTTAAAGTGAGTGGTTTTCTTCATGAGCTGGTACAGGGGAAGAGCCTTCTCTCCCAGCCGACTAATGAAGCGGCTGAGGGATGCCAAGCACCCGGTGAACTTCTGGACGTCTCGCAGTCGAGTGGGTATCTCTACCCTCTCGATGGCTTTGATCTTCACAGGGTTGCACTCAATGCCGCATTCAAAGACCAGGAAGCCAAGGAGCTAGTCGGCTGGTACTCCAAAGACACATTTCTCGGGGTTGAGCTTGATTTGAAAACGGCACAAATTGTCAAATGTTTCATTGAGATCTTCCAAAAGGGTACCACGCTTCTCCATCTTCACCACAATATCGTCTACGTAGACGTGGGCATTTCTGCTGAGCTGTTTGAGGAGGTACTTCTGCATGCAACGCTTAAAAGTGGCACCAGCATTTCTCAAGCCGAATGTCATGGTCAGGTAGTAGAAGGCTCCGAATGGTGTGATGAAGGCGATCGGCCGGGTTCAACTTGATCTTGTGGTATCCTGAGTAGACATCCAAGGAACTCAGCAGCTTGCATCCGGCTGTGGATTCTATTACTTGATCAATCCGAGGCAAGGCAAATGGATCTTTGGGGCATGCTTTGTTGAGGCTGGTATAATCAATGCACATGCGCCACTTGTTGTTCTTCTTCAGTACAAGGACTGGATTGGCTAACCACTCTAGAAAGAACACTTCCATAATGAAGCCGGCTGCCAGGAGTCGGGCTATCTCTTGAGCAACAATTCTTCTCTTCTCTTTTGATAGTCGGCGGAGGGGTTGCTTGATTGGTTTTGCATCTGATCTAACATGTATCTTGTGCTCAGCGAAATCCGTCGGAACACCCGACATGTCCTTGGGGGACCATGAAGATATCCCGATTCTCACGGAGGAAATCGACAAGCTTGCTTTCCTATTTGCTATCATGTTGGTTCCCACAAGGGCGAACCTCACCGGGTGGTTCGGGTCCAAGGGTATCTTCTTGGTTTCTTTGGCCGGCTGAAAAGAGCCCTGGGTCTCCGACTCCTTGAGGTCTGGTGACAGGTATGGCTGCTTGCCGGCCATGGCCACAACCCGGTCAAGGAGCTTTTTCTCTGCAGCAATCATGAGGGACTCGGCCAACCGACTGCTAGCTGCGGCACAGGCGGCCGACTTCTTGTAGTCTCCGGCTATGGTGATGATGCCCTCGGTTCCCGGCATCTTCCTCTTGAGGTAGGCATAGTGAGTTACTGCCATGAACTTGGCCAGAGCAGGTCGGCCGAGTAGTGCATGATAAGGGATCTCCAGGTCCATGACCTCAAACCAAATTGCTTCGCGGCGGAAGTGATCTTGCTCTTGCCGATTGGTGAGCAGGAAAGGCCAGGCACAATGCCATGGAAAACAGTCCGACTGGGCTGGAGTTTCTTCGCTTTGATGTTCAATTTCTCGATGGTATCGCAGTAAAGGATGTTGATGCTGCTACCGCCATCTATCAGGACTCGGGAGAAACGAGCAGCTCGCCTCTCTGTTGCAAAGGTGGCATCCAACACCAAGGCATAAGAACCCGGGGAAGGCATCACTTACGGGTGGTCAGCTTGGCTCCAACTGATGGGCTTCTCGGACCAGTGCGAGAACTCTGGGACTTTAGAGGCGACAACGTTGACTTCTTGGTGCTGCTGGCGCCAGCTGCGCCTATCATCGGCATGGCTGGTGAAGACAATGTAGGCTCCGTGTTCTTCAGGGAATTCATCTTGGATGTCACCGACTGCCGGACGGGCCGCCGGCTACAGAAGAGGCGGAGGCGGCTGGCCAGCAGGTGGAGGGGGCAGCATCCCTTCGCCTTTGGAGATTCGGGTGAGCCAGTGGCACTTTCGGGTGATGTGATTGGATGGCTTCACGCTGCTGTGGAACTTGCAAGGTGCATCAAGGGTTTGCTCGTAAGAGAATGCGGGCTGCCAAGCCGGCTTGCCGCCTTTCTGATGCTTGGGTAAGGGTTGCCCCTCTGGCTGCTAATCTTCGACTGTTGCCACCTGCCGGCTGGTGGAAGCCGGCATCGGGGCTTTGCGCTTATTGTCGTTCTGCTGCTCGCGCCGACTGGTGTCACCAGTCGGTGTTCTGGGAGCCGGAGGGAGCACCTTCCCAGAAGTGTTCACCTGAAGCTCTGACTTCATGGAGGAATCGGCAGTGGCGTAATTGTCTGCTATGATTAGCAGCTCATCGAGTGTAGCCAGCTCGTCGCAGAGGAGTCGGTTCTTGAGCAGGGTGCCTTCTCTGCACCCACGGTGAAGTACTCTATGGATTGCACCTTGTGCACCCCTTCACAGGAGTTGCGCAATTCAGCCTACCGCGTTAGGTAGTCGCGAGTGGACTCGGTAGGGCCTTGGACGCACATAGAGAGCTAGCGAGGCTTGGGCGGCCGCTTGTAAGTGCTGGTGAAGTTGCGGACGAAGACTTCGGTGAAGTCTACCCAGCTGTTGACGCTGTAGGGCTTGAGGCTATTCAGCCAAGTGCGCGTCGTGCCCTGAAGCATGAGGGGGACGTACTTCACGGCAACACGCTTGTTGCCGTTTGCTATGTTGACCGCGGTGGAGTAGTCGACCAGCTAGTCTTCCGGCTTCACGGAGCCCTTGTACTTGGGCGTATCTCTTGGGAGCGAGAACCCTTAAGGGAAGGGCTCGTCGTGAATGCGGGGGCCAAAACAAGCCGGACCAATCGCATCTTCTTCTTCTAGCGCCTGGGATCGAGCCAGGCGGTCGATCCCATGGCGGGCATCATTTTCTCCGATTCCTTCATGGCGTCCCAGCCGGCCGCTGAGCATACCTATCCCTGTGATGTGGGGGGGGGGGAGGCGGATAGTCGTCCCGCCGCTCCATAGCTTGGGGTCGGCCATCTTGTCGCGCTCAATGGTGAGGCGCGTCCGACTACAGCCAGCAGCCGACTCTCTGTCTCTTTGGTCGCGGGCGCTGCCTGCTGTCAGCGTTCTGGAGGTCGCGCCGTGCTCTTGGCAGGGGGAGGGGGATTCTCGGCGCGCGCGCCGGCTTCTTGCTACGCGGCAGCCACGTCGATGAGCTGCTGAACACGCTCCGTCATGCAGCGTCGCTCGTCACCCTCCAGGTGTTCTAGCTTGGCTGTCGCTGCTTGGGCAGCACGTAGGTTCTCGATGGGCGTGGCGTAGACTGGGCGGTCAGCCCCCAGCATCCTGGCGATGGTCGCGCCACGCTGTCGGATGATGCCCATGCGGCTAGGCTCGCCAGCAGCCGGCGTGCCACAGACAGCGCGATCGACCTCGCGCTGATAGGCCTCAGTGAGGAGTCTCATAGTGGCCAACTTCTTGCCACTCTTGATGAGTGTGACACAGCAGGCTTCCAGCGTCTCGGCATTGGCGTCGCCTGCGATGGTTACAGACAGGTCCCGCATTGTCGCCTGCAGTGGGTCTTGGGCGTCCCCACTGGAGGCTCTGCCATGGCTGATGACGAGCACCTCGGTGACGGTGCTGCCGTCGCTGTCCGCACTAGGGAGTGGCTCGGTGATGACCGCCATGTTGGCGGGGATAGCGTCGAGGGATATCGTGTCGGAGTCGACAAGCATCTGGTCGGTGGAGCCGATCGACTCCAAGTTGGAGGCGGGTTCGTTGGTGATGTCAAGCTTGCCAAAGAAGTCGATGAGGCAGCTCTCGAAGCTGGCTGCGCCCGTGCCTGGCACAGGCTCGTCGAAGAGGCCAATCTCGGTGATGAGATCAGCGAGGCATCTCACCACGCAGGCAACTTCCATGCCAAGCAGCGCGTCGGTGCAAACGCCATCGGGCGTGCCGGGCTGGCTGCGCTCGCCAGGGAGGAACAAGGTTCCCGTCCAAAACATATCTCCGGATGACAGTGCACCTGGCCCCACTGTGGGAGCCAAATGTCGGGGGTTTGGTGCGACATATGCCAAGGGATGGCTTATCATGGTGGGGGCTAGAAAGACATCACCGGTGCCTGGAAACGGGATAAGGCGTAAACATGCATGCCAACGCATCTTGCCCAGGTTTGGGGCTCTCCTAGGAGATAACACCCCTAGTCCTGCTCTGCGGGGTTTCCGCATGATCACTAGATCAACAAGAAGCTACAAGCTTGCTCCTTGAGCTATTTGGCTAGAGGAGGACGAAGGGCTAGGCTAGCTCTACTCCTCTCTCTATGTGCGTGTGTATTTCCTAAGAAGCTGAACCCTTTGCATGGGTGCCCTGGGGGGTTTATATAGGCCTACCCCCAGGGGTAGAACGGTAATCTGGCCAGGTGTAGGCCCGGGCCGTTAGTGTCTCTGGTCGTCGGCTTCTCCGCCGGCTACTAGGGCCCGCCGCTTGGCGGGTCCCGCCGGTTGCCGGGCTCTCAGCCGATAGGTAGGGCCAACCGCTTGTGGGTCCTATCGGCTGCTCATCACTATAGCCCTGCCTCTGATGACGAGGGCTTGGTCGGGGGGACCGTGGCTACAATGCCGCCGCCTGGTGGGTGCTCACTGTAGCCACACCCGTCTTATCTGGTTAATGGCGCAAAACTTCAAGGGGAGGGGAGGGCTGGCTAGTGGGAGCCGGCCTCTCCCCATGCCGACTGGTCAAGGCTCGCCGCCTTGTGGCATCTCACGAACAGGTAGGGCCCGCCACCGGCGGGCCGTACCGATAGCCCGTCGTGGGGCATGGCTTCCTCTGCCATGGATGATGTCATGGGCAGCATGGCAACAGTGCTGCGCCGGGCTAGAGATGGCCACCCGATAGGCTGTACTGTGGCCATGCTCGTCCCTGGATTCGGGGGTGGCAGGCTGCACTATAGCCACGCCCTGTATCGTCATTGTTATGTGTGTGCAAACTTTGAGGGCGCGGGTGAGGGAGTCTTGAATTAAGGGGTCCTCGGATGACCGGACTATTAACATGGGCCGGACTGATGGGCTATGAAGATACAAGACAGAAGACTTCTTCCCATGTTTGGATGGGACTCTCCTTGGCGTGGAAGGCAAGCTTGGCGTTTGGATATGTAGATTCCTTTCTCTGTAACCAACTTTGTATAACCCTAGTCCCCTCCGGTGTCTATATAAACTGGAGGGTTTAGTCCATAGAGGCAATCACAATCATAATCACATGGGCTAGACTTCTAGGGTTTTAGTCATTATGATCTCGTGGTAGATCAACTCTTGTAGTACTCATATCCATCAAGATCAATCAAGCAGGAAGTAGGGTATTACCTCCATAGAGAGGGCCCGAAGCTGGGTAAACATCGTGTCCCCTGCCTCCTATTACCATCAACCTTAGATGCACATTTTGGGACCCCCTAGCCGAGAACCGCCGGTTTGACACCGACATTGGTGCTTTCATTGAGAGTTCCGCTGTGTCGCCACCAAAAGGTTGGATGGTTCCGTCAATCGTCTACAACAATGCTGTCCAGGGGGAGGTTTTCCTCCCTGGACAAATCTTCATATTCGGCCGCTTTGCACTACGGGCCAACTCACTTGGCCATCTGGAGCAGGTCGACAGCTACGCCCCTGGCCATCCGGTGAGGTTTGGAAGCTTGAATTACATGGCCGATATCCACAGAGACTTGTGAGGGAGTCCAGGATAAGGGGGTATCCGGACAGCCGGACTATGTACTTTGGCCGGACTGTTGGACTATGAAGATAAAAGATTGAAGACTTCATCCCGTGTCCGGATGGGACTCTCCTTTGCGTGGAAGGAAAGCTTGGCGATTCGGATGTTAGATCTCCTTCTCTGTAACCGACTCTGTGTAACCCTAGGCCCCTACGATGTCTATATAAACCGGAGGGTTTAGTCCGTAGGACAACAACAATCAGACCATAGGCTAGCTTCTAGGGTTTAGCCTCTACGATCTCGTGGTAGATCAACTCTTGTAATACTCATATCATCAAGATCAATCAAGCAGGAAGTATGGTATTACCTCCATCGAGAGGGCCCGAACCTGGGTAAAACACCGTGTCCCCTGCCTCCTGTTACCATCAGCCTTAGACGCACTGTTCGGGACCCCCTACCCAAGATCCGCCGGTTTTGACACCGACATTGGTGCTTTCATTGAGAGTTCCTCTGTGTCGTCGCTATAAGGCTCGATGGCTTCCTCAACCTTCAACAACACAGTCCAGGGCGAGACTTTTCTCCCCGGACAGATCTTCGTGTTCGGCGGCTTCGCACTGCAGGCCAACTCGCTTGGCCATCTGGAGCAGATCAACAGTTATGCCCCTGGCCATTAGGCCAGGTTCAGAAACTTGAATTAGACGGCCGATGTCCGCGGAGACTTGATCTTTGACGGATTCGGGCTTACATCAGGAGCGTCGAACAGTCACGACGAGCACAACCTAAATCTGCTGTCGGACAGTATTCAGGATATCGCCCCTGCAGCTGCTCCGCACCTAAATCCGGGACAGATCGCGTCATCCGAGGACGGGTGGATGGGCCCCACCATGGAGGCCGCATGCTCTTTGGTGGTAGAGCCGAACACAGACTATGCCTTTAAGGGAATCTGTATCACTGGACCCCCGGACTTGTGTCCGGATGTGGATCCCAAACCGCGCGCGCCCGGGCCCATCGAGTCCGATTGGGCTCTAGTAATGGAGTTCGCCATTGCGGATATCTTTCAGCACTCCACCTTTGGCGATGTGCTAAATTCATTAAGGTCTCTCTCTCTCTCTCTGTCAGGAGATTCCTGGCCGAACTATGTGCGGCCCGAGTGGGATGCGGACGACAAAGAAAATCGCCTCCCACCCACCACCCACTTCATAGCCACTATCAATGACGTAACAGACATGCTTGATTTCAACTCCGATGACATCGAAGGTATGGACGCCGGTGCAGGGGACGATCTGGAACCACCACCCACGGGGTGCTGGACCGCCACTTCATCATATGACATCTACATGGTGGACACGCCTAAGGAGGACAACGGTGACAAAAAGGACACAACGGAGGATAAAACCCCCGGACAAAAGCCAAAATGACGGCGCAGGCGCTGCTCTAAGTCTAGTCACAGTAAAAATAGCGATAAGAGCGCAAGGAAAAATGACACTCCGTTTGACTCCAAAGGCAACAATATGAACCCATCGATGGAGCAAGAAGAGTGAGGCCAGGCTGAACAGACGCCTGATCACAGCGATCTCGAGGGCCGAACTCATCAAACTGTCTCCGGAGAGGAGGACAGTCCGGTTGACGATGCATTCATCATCCTGGAAAAACGTTTGGAACAAGATAACCTCCGCATAAGGCTTATGGCCACGGAGAGGAGCCTAAAGAAGCAGAAGCAAAGGCTTAAAGCCGCACAGGATACGCTCAACTGAAGATGGAGTAAGGTGCTAGGCACTGAAGGAAAATGTGGCGACAATCGCCACACAAAGAGCTACACAAAACGCAAGCTGCTGCCCGAATTCGATGATGAGGCTGCAGAGCCCATTCCACCAAAGAACAATACGGCCATTCGGCCGGACCAACCACTTCATGGCCACGATAGAGCAACCACTGACGCTGCACACGATTTACGTGAGCTCCTGGACAAAAAGGCCGATGCAGCCAGGTCCATCTACGGATCCAGAGGACATGCTATGATGCAGGATTATGGTCACCAAAACAATCACACTGATCAAATACCAGTTCGACTCAACATCGGATGCAACAACAGCCGACAGCATGCCACGACATGTCCAGATACAAAGGGGCTGCGCACCCTCTGTGCTTCACCGATGAGGTGCTGGATCACGAATTTCCACAGGGATTCAAACCTGTGAACATAGAGGCATATGACGGAACGACACACCCTGGTGTCTGGATTGAAGATTTTATCCTCCACATCCACATGGCTCGTGGGGATGACCTCCATGCCATCAAATACCTTCCCCTCAAGTTGAAGGGGCCAGCTCAGCACTGGTTGAAAAGCCTCCCTGAAAATTCAATCGGAAGCTGGGAGGAACTTGAGGACGCTTTCAGGGCCAATTTTCAAGGGACCTATGTCCGACCTCCGGACGCAGATGATTTAAGTCACATAATACAACAACCCGGAGAGTCAGCCCGCAAGCTTTGGAACAGGTTTCTCACTAAGAAGAATCAAATTGTCGACTGTCCGGATGCCGAAGCCCTAGCAGCCTTTAAGCACAGTATCCGGGACGAGTGGCTAGCCAGACACCTCGGCCAAGAAAAGCCAAGGACGATGGTGGCCTTAACCAGCCTTATGACCCGCTTTTGTGCGGGCGAAGACAGCTGGCTGGCCCGTAGAGGCACCAGTGACCTAGGCACATCCAAAATTTGAGATGGCAACGGGAAGCCACAGCGCAATAAGAACAAGCGTCGGAACAATGAAGAAAGTCTGGTCAACACGGCGGTCAACAATGGATTCAGGGGCTCTCGACCTGGTCAAAGAAAGAAGCCATTTAAAGGCAGCAAAGAAGGACCGTCCGGCCTGAATAAAGTCCTGGACAGATTGTGCCAAATCCATGGCACCCCCAAAAAACCTGCAAATCACACTCACAAAGAATGTTGGGTCTTCAAGCAGGCCGACAAGTTAACTGCCGAACACAAGGGAAGGGAAATGCTAAGTGAAGGCGAGGATGAGCCTCGCTAGCCGAACACTGGGGGACAGAAAAAATTCCCACCAGAAGTCAAAACAGTAAACATGGTCCACGCAACTCACATAGAGTCCGTTGCCACCAAATTCAACACCTGGTCGCTCTGCCCGATCACCTTTGATCACAGGGACCACCCGGCCAGTATCCGGCATGGAGGATCGGCTGCCTTGGTGCTCGACCCAATAATTGTCGGATACCATCTCACTCGAGTCCTAATGGACGGAGACAGTAGTCTTAATCTGATATATCAGGCCACCGTCCGCAAGATGGGGATAGACCCATCCAGAATAAGCCAAAGTAACACCACCTTTAAAGGAGTGATACCAGGCATTGAGGCCAGCTGCTGGGGCTCCCTCGTATTAGAGGTGACATTCGGTTCTCCCGACAACTTCAGAAGCGAGGAACTACTCTTCGACATCGCGCCCTTCAGCAGCGGTTATCATGCATTACTCGGAAGAACGGCCTTTGCTTGCTTTAATGCAGTACCGAACTACGCCTGCCCTAAACTTAAGATGCCTGGTCCACGTGGCGTCATTATTGTTAGCGGAAACACAGAGCAGTATGTGGCGGCTCTCGTAGCCGGACACTAAGCGGCCTCTCCCATCAGAACGCATGATCGGTCGTTAAGACCACATACATGGTTAGACGAGTCCAGTGCACCACCGTCAACAACAGCCCGGATAAACCTGAGCTGGGTGCCATACATATATCCCCATAAATGGTACCAGGGGCTGCAAACATGTAATAAAGCCCACAATTCGGCTTGCCTTATTAATAGGGCAATATCTCATATTTCTAACATCCATTGAGAATAGCCAACTTCTCGCACGCTTACTCTTTTACATGAGTTTTCATTTTTATAGACACTAATCGTGCGACACCCTTCCAGGATACGGCACAACGGAGATAAAGGCGCAGTCGTGCAGCAGGGCCCCGCTCAAAGGTTTCTCTTTAGATTAAGCCCCTGTGTAAACCTTCTTTACTGCCTTTTGTTGCTTGACATCCCGTGGGCATTCAATACACCCACAGCGGATACTGGCGTTATAGGCATTTTGCCATGACAGATCAATGCACGTACCTGGAAATACAGGGTTCATATTCAAGGGCGTTGCTCAGCCCAGTATATGTTATAAATTCTGAATACCTTCGGGAGTGTTCGGCGTCGCGAGTTTGGACTTACATGAATCAGCTCCGAATCATGTCTTTGGTCAAATGTTGGGTTTACCCGGCTCCTGGGTTTGCTGCCTTACGTTCTGTTTTATCGGCTAAGGCGACCAAAGGAGAACTACTGCGATTGTGCCCTGGTTATTCTGGATGAGCACCTCAGTAGAGAAAGCCAAAAACTGATTGTCATGATACAGCGAGAGACTGGTGAACCACTCAAAGACTCATCGGAATCTATAGGATTCCTCCGCATTAACGAAGGACCATTTCCCGGTCATGTACATACGCGCCCCTATCCCGATGCACGCGGAAGTACTAGGGGCCACATATTAGCCCCACCATTAAACTCATATGGCTAAGTGAAAGTGTTACAACTATATAGTCCGGTTGCCTGGTTCGACGCGCGATCACCTCCTTAATGGACCAAGACGTTGGATCAAGTGTGATACGCGTATTTTTTCGAACACCCCTGCATTATATGCGTGGGGGCTAAAGCCAACGACTGCTAACTTGCAAGTTATATGAATACATAAACGGCCGCGCAGGAGGCGTCATAACACTTTCAGGCAAAAGTATAAATACAACCTCTATATTTAACACATAATTGTTTACAATTAATCGACTTGTCACTCGAGCATGACATTCTTCGAGCACTGAGCCTCTATTATATGGGCACCTTCTATGGCCTGCTCAGAATAGTGCTCGGCTGGGTCCTGGCTTCCTGTCGGACTCTGGGTTGCAATGCTGGTGGCCTCCATATCTGCCCAATATGTCTTAACACGGGCAAGAGCCATCCGCGCACCCTCTATGCACGCCGACCTTTTCACGGCATCAATTCGCAATCCGACGCCAAATAATTGTTGCACTAAACCAAAGTAACTATCCGGCCTCGGTCCCTTCGGCCATAGACGGTCTATTACAGACCTCATTGCAAGATCGGACAACCTATGGAGCTCGGCTATAGCGGCCATCCTCTCACTCAATGGCAATGAGCACGTTGGAGCACTAAATTGCGACTAGAACAGCCTTTCTATTTCATTATCTTTATGATCCTTGAATAACTTGGTCCCATCAGCCGTACTTTTCTCCAAGGCCGCATACTCATCTGCAGCGCTCCAAAGCCGATCCAAAGGAGCATACTTTGGATCTAAGTACTTCATCCGCAACAAATAGGGGCTTCCAGTCGTGATTTCTCCGGCTTGTCGAAGTTCCTCCCGCGCGTCTCTAGTTTCAGAGCGTGTCTCCTTGCCCGCATCAAGGGCCCTCTTCAGATCAGCTGCTTTCGCCTGATTCTCCTTTTCAAGGAGCTCATACCGGCCGGCGGCGTCCCTCAGCTCCACGGCCATCTCGGCTATCTTTTCTTTGCTTCGGCGATGAGCAGCCTGTTCGGCTCTCAAGTCTTCGGCTGCCTTTAGGGCAGCCGCATTGCTAGCTTGGGATTGTTCCTTGGCTAGGGCAAGTTCCGCCCTCAGGGCCTCAAGGGCATCAGCTCCGCGTGCAGTCCCATCATACCATATCAATATTACAATCCTCTTAATATTTCCTTAACACATGAGGAAAAAACTAGCGCATACTCTGTGACTCGTCAAGCCGCTTGTTTACAAGTGTGATGTCGGCATCCACCACATCAATCTGTCGCCTCATTTCGGCGAATTCAGAGGTCCGGTCTACCACCGGACCCTTACCAACCTGCGCATGAATGCAGTATGATCATTACCTGAGAGTGTGATCCTCCGTTTGCCGCCTAGGGCTGGCAACCAGAGTCTCAGGGGCTACTATCTATACAGAGCACACCTAGCACGTACGGTACAACCAAAAATTGCGTATTTCATCGTGTACCTCGAAGCCTTTGAGCAAGCTTCGAAAAGCTTCATTTAACCCGCTCGTGGCAGACGAAATCTTCTCCAACACCGTACCCATTAGCGTACGGTGCTCCTCCGAGAGAGCAGCTTGCTCTAGGAGGCCCGTCAATATGTTCGGCCGGGCACCGGACTGTCCCGGACCCTTCTCATTGCCCTCCATGGGAGCCGAACGCACCGGGCTCGGGGCGGCCGAAGTGTTAACTTCCAGCCTCAGCGGATATGGACTCCTCCGTGATGACACCTCCGGGTCGCCTGCCCCATGGGGCGGAGAGGCAGGTGAGGTTTCACTCTCCATCATCTCTGGAAGAAGATCCCCCGAAGACGAACCCTCTTGAGACAAGCTACTAGCCGGACTGCAAAAAAATAGATCCTGGTTATTGTTCTTAGAGGAACAAGCAATGGCTTCTTGCTTATTAACTTACAGCTTGGTGGAGGGCTGGCCTATTTGAAGGCATGGTGCGGTGAGGACGCCCTTCGGGGTAGGCCCACCTGGTGAAGCTCTCTTCCCTTGCTTAGGCGCCTCCGTCTCCAAGTCTTTGGGGGCAGCCCTTTTCTTCCCGACGGGGGAGGAAACCTTGGAAAAACCTTCCCGATTATCCTCCTTCATGGAAACAGTAATTCCCCCGGTTTGGATGTGCAATGTGTGGAGTTCGGCTTCTCTATTCTTCTCTTCCCCTTTCCCCGAGGGCACTTGGCTTAATGGGCGTCTAAGCATCCTGGCTATTGCAGGACTAGGCGAGCCTTCGGGAAGTGGGGTCGGACACCTGATCCTCTCTACCTTGCTGAGCCAATCCTGGCCACGGACAAGTTTTCAGAATAATGTTGTATTAAACATAAGTGAAGTGTTCGGTTACATGGTTACTTACTTGGGTATTTGTGCGGTTGCAACTCAGGCCCGCATCCTCGGTGGTGTCCGGACACCTTACTTGTGGTCCGAGGAATAACTTATACGATCAATCAAGAAACCTGCACCTTGCTCGATCATCCAAAAGGACGAGGTGTATCCTAGGCGACTCCAAGGCGACTCCAAGGCGATCTTGCGCCGGTGGCCACTCCGGCCCCGGCGGCCACCTCTCCTGCCGGCGGCCACTCCGGCCACGGCAGCCACCACTCAAGATGGCTCCTTTTGCCCTCAACTTTGACCGTGGCAGAAAGTTTCAAGCAGATATGAGAACCAAGTTTGGGCATCTAGTGGTGTTTTCTCCTGGCTTTTGTCAACAAGAATTCATCTTGGTGGTTTCTTTCTGCCGCTCAACATTCAAGCTTGATGTGCACATGGTTAGTGTCTCTCTCCTGGCCATGTTTGGTGGTTATGCTCAAGGTTTTAGGGTTCGACACCTGAGGGATAGAACTTTCAAGCTCTCGATTGCTTCTAAGTATGTTGGTTTTGAGATTTACAACAATGGTAGAATTGTTGAACAAGATTTTGAGGTCGTGTTTAGTTTGTGGAATTATGGTGGGCCAAATTGGTTTAGAGAAGAACTAGCTTTCTATGAAGAACTTGATAATGAGTGGACCTTGGTTGGTAGGCATGGAAAAGCTGTCGCCAACAACTCCGGCGATCGCCGGAGTTACAACACGGTGGTCAAAAATGGTCGATCTGTTTTTGAGCGATTATCGGGTCCCATTCAATCAAATGTCAATCAAGGGGAATCTTTGAATTCGCCCTCCCTTAACTCTGAGTGTAATGGGTCACTTAACCAGCCACAAATATCTCAACGTGCTGCCCCTCGCACGTACGTAGTGTGTTTTGCATGTGGAGGTCAAGGTCACTTTGCACGTAACTGCATGGTTCCGAAGCTACCTGGGCTATGGCCTTTTTTCCATTTTGATTCTTTTTCGAGCCCACCCGAGCAGGCCTGGGCTGATGGTGAGGTGGAGGCCTGGTTCAAATGTGTTGGCCCAGTTCAGCCGATTTGGCAAGTCTCATCATTTATGGAGCTGGTCAAGGACCTCTTTCCAAACTTCCAACCGCGACTGCAGGCTGCCTCCTCGCATTCCTCTGTCCTTACCAACTTGGCCTCCACCTCTGTTTCTGCCTCGACAAGCTTGCTGTCTTCTTCAGCATCGGCGGAGTGGACATTGGTGGTCCGTTTGTTGGAAGCATCGGCCATGGCCAACATCCCCATCGACCCAGCTCCCTTCGTTCCTCATGGGTTCCAGGTTTTCGCGGTGCCTGGGCGTACTAGGGTTTCGAGGGCAATCTTGCCGCATCATCCAAGAAGGCACGAGGACTGGGCGATTGCAACCATTCAACCACATCCAAATGAGGTATTTTTTCCAAATGTTAGAGAAGTTCTTGAGGAGTTCTTTCAAGGTGTTGAAGAGGTGGGGTTCAGAGAAATCCAGCCATGTCCTTTTGGGGAGGCGTATGTTCAGTTTCAGCATGTTAGGGATAGCAATCGTCTCATCAGGAAAAGTCCTCACCCATTTGGAGATGTTTTCATCACTTTCACTAAGCATAATGAAGGTAGGAATTGGTGCAGACTGCATTTCAACAGAACCTGCTAGTTACTGTTTGTGGGTGTCCCTTTCGATTACTGCAACACTGAGGACATTGCAGCTGCCATTGCCAAGTGGGGTAGAATAATTAGTTGGGAGAGGGAGGATGCTCTGAGAGGGAAGATCCTAGTGAAGGCCAAAGTTACTGAGCTCATTGATATTCCAAAAAGCATCAGGTGGTCTGAAGGAGAGTGCTTTGAGGAGGAATCTTGGACTAGTTCAGTTGAGGTTTTGTTAGAAGAAATGCTGGGAGGTGGCCCTACTGATGAGGATCCTATTCCACCTCCTGGAGTGGACCCACACCCTCTTCCACAACATGCCAATGATTTCCCAGGTTTTCATCCTGCTCCAATTCAGAATGAGCCAGCACAGCATGATGATTGGGATGATTGGGAAGAGCAGGAAGACCGAGGCCATTGGGCATTCCCTCAGGCAAATATTCCACAGCCACAACTACCTCAGCAGCACATGGAGATGCTAGTTTTACAAGAGGATGGTGCTCCCAATAGCAGCATCACCACTACAGTTTCCCTGTCTGATGGTATATGGTCTAACACTCACATTGCCAGTGAGGAGGTCAATCAAGGTGCTCAAATTAACCCTTTGGGAATGGGTTTATAGAACATTCTTATTTCTTATCAAACAGATGGGGAGGAGGAAGATTTTTTGCAAGATAGTGCAAACCTGGCTGATATTGAAGAGCAGGAAGTTGTGGGGGCTCCTTTGGTTGTGCAGGAGGTTATGCATAAACCACCTGCTGTGGAAGTTGTTGGCCAAGCTGTGGTTCAAGTTGCTATAGAAGTACATGCTGTTGCTGAAGAAAATCTAGTGATAGATGGGCCTCTTGTTTAGAATGTTGGTGTTGCTTCTCTTGTTGAAGATGAGGTTCATGTTGAAGTAAATGAAGAGAGTGCTGCAGCTGCTTCTCAGCACAAGGATATTCCTCTGGGCAAAGATAATGAGGCTGCCAATGACTTGCCAGAGGAAACACAAGGCTTAGAGCTCAAAGCTGATATTAAGGGCAAAGCAGATGTCCCTATTGTTCAAGTTGGCACTTCCACTGATGGGCACAGTAAAGGTATGGAGAGATTTTCTTTAACCAACTCTCCTAGCTTACTAGATATTCAAAAACTAGTTGAAAATCATACCTTGGATATTATTGATGGTGCCCATTTGATTTCTGAGGAAGGTTTGGACCTGTGGATTCAGCACTTTGCTCCAGTAACACAGGGAGAAGTAAACACATTCAAAATTGACATACCTGTAAGTTGGTTTAATTTCATAATCCATCTTCTCCTCACTCCTGGTAAGTTTGGTTGGGTAATGCATCTGCTAAAATCTGAGCAGTGGAAAATGCTTACTGCAAATTGTGATTCTGAAGAGACTATCTTATTCCATATACCTGATGGATGTGCTACTTCACAGGCTCCAAGTTGCAAGGAAATAATGCTGGGTATGGGAAAGGAAAATGAGGGTATAAGCCCTGCTGCTCACTCCTCAAGTGGAGCTGGAAGCCCACTCAAGCAAGTGTCTCCCAATAAAGTCATCTAGCTGCCACTAGGTGAAGCTGTCTCAAGGAAAAGAAGAGATAAAGAGCCTCTTGTGGAGACTGAGGTAAGAAGGAGTGATAGAATTAAGAAAGACAACAATCGTTATAGAAGGAAATCATGTGATGCTAGCTCTTGCTTACCTTGTAATGCTATTCCACCCATTTTGCATAACAAAGTGGTCAAAAATCTGACAAAAACCTTTTGCGAGATGTTTGAGGATGAGGTTCAGGACAAGCTTTCAAAGAGGCCAAAGAAGAAGGGCCAGGAGGATGTGGCCAAGGTCTCCAAGGTCACTAGTGCTACAACTACTTAGAGTGTGCCATGAAGAACTCTCACATTAGTAATAGTGCCAGAACTATTTTGAGCAAGGCTAGTTTGATGGTTGAATGTATGATATGTGATGTGCTTGATGTATTTAGAACAAGTTTAATGTTTGTCTCTGAAACCCGATGGCTTCTTTTGCCTACTTCTATATTTATACGTCTGATAGAGCTCTGGGTTTGTGGCTTCTATGAAGATATTGAAGTTACTATACTCCATGTCGGAAATGTTGTGTTACATATGTTACTCATGTTGTTGAAAATGTGCACTGCTACTTGTTACTGCCTGTATGAGATCTCAAACTGTATTGGGTCACAGTACTCCAACTTCTATAATTTGCATGAGTTTGGTATCATACCAGGAGATGGGGCCTGGTATCCAAATTTAAACAAATAGTTAGTTAACCATGAGTAGAAACAGATCATGGAATATTTTGAACTGGAACATTAGGGGTTTGAATTCTCCTGAGAAATGGCTGGCTATTAGGCAAAAAATTGAGGAAAGTGCTGCTGGAATTTTGTGCTTACAAGAAACAAAGAGACAAAATTTTGATTTGGCTTATATTAAAAACTTCTGCCCACAGAGATTCAACAAATTTGAATACTTACCTTCAATTGGGGCATCTAGAGGTATTTTGACTGCTTGGAATGGGACTCTTTTTACTGGTGAATTGCTCTTCCAAAATAAATTCTCACTAACTATGCAATTCACTTGTACTTCCACTCTTAAACCATGGATCCTCACAAATATCTATGGACCTTGCAACATTGAAGAGAAATTGGAGTTTACTGATTGGTTTACAAATATTCAAATGCCTGATGATGTTGATTGGATTGTTATGGGGGATTTTAATTTCATTAGGTCACCTGAAGACAGAAATAGACCTGGTGGAGATGTTAATCAGATGTTACTATTCAATGAAGCTATTAGTAATTTGGGGCTAATTGAATTACCTCTTAAAGGGAGACAGTTTAGTTGGAGCAACATGCAAGATAGACCTCTACTTGAAAAATTAGACTGGTTCTTCACTTCTGCTGCATGGATGACTACTTACCCTAACACCACTGCTCTGCCCCTTGCAAAGCCAATATAAGACCATTTTCCTTGTGTAATAAAAATTGGCACAACAATACCCAAGTCAAGGGTTTTCAGATTTGATAATTATTGGTTGAAGCACAGCTCTTTCAAAGATATTGTTCAAACTGCATGGAACATTCCTGTTGGTTATACTGACACAGCAAAGAAAATTAATGCTAAATTAAAAAACTTGAGAAGAGCACTCACACTTTGGGCAAAGAGCCTATCCTGTCTCAAAAAGTAGATTGATGAGTTGAATGAATGTATATTGCTATGGGACTTCTTGGAGGAATTCAGAGATCTAAGTTTATTTGAGAATAACTGTAGAGAGTTGTTGAAAGAAACACTACTAACTGTCCTCAGTAATCAGAGGATTTATTGGAAGCAGAGAGGTAAAATCAAGGGGGTCAAATTTGGTGATGAAAATACAAAATTCTTTCATACAAAGGCTTCAATTAATCACAGGCATAACAAAATTGAGATGCTCATGAATGAGGACCAAGTGGAAATTACTAATCATGAAGGGAAGGCTGCAATCCTTTGGAAGGCTTTTAGGAAGAGACTGGGTTACTCCAATGGTCATACCATGCACTTCAATTTACAGGACCTGTATGAAAACAAAGTGGATCCACAAATTTTCCAAGATCTTGAGAAACCTTTCACTCAGGAAGAAATTGATGAGGTAGTAAAAAAACTCGCCCACAGACAAATCTCCAGGACCTGATGGATTTAATAATGAGTTCCTCAAAGCTTGTTGGGACATTATCAAACCGGATGTTACTGAGCTTATCATTGCCTTTCATGCTGGAAATGTGAATTTGGAAAGCATCAACACTTCTTATATCACACTCATTGCAAAAAGGAAGTACCAATATCCCCTAATGACTTCAGGCCAATTTCATTGCTTAATGGGGTACTCAAAATCATTACTAAACTGCTGGCAAACAGATTACAGAAATTAATCCTCAAGATGGTAAACATCAACCAATATGGATTCTTAAAGAACAGAGTGATTCAAGATTGTCTTGGTTGGGCCTATGAATATATACATCAGTGCCACAAGTCAAAAGAAGAAATGCTAGTAATCAAGCTGGATTTTGAAAAGGTTTTTGACACTATTGAACATCAGGCTATTATTGACATCTTAAGTTCTAAGGGATTTGGAGAAAAGTGGATAACTTGGATGCACATGCTCTTCAATTCTGCATCCTCTGCTGTGATGTTAAATGTGGTACCTGGGAAGAAATTTTATTGTAAAAGAGGAGTAAGACAAGGAGACCCTCTTTCACCTCTTCTATTCCTACTGGCAGCTGACTTGCTACAATCAATTTTGAACAAAGCCATGACAAGGGATTTAGTCACACCACCACTTCAAGTGAACTCTTGCCCTGATTTCCCTATTGTTCAGTATGCAGATGATACTCTTGTTATCATGCAAGCAAGTGCTAGACAGCTAGTATGCCTCAAAGCTCTACTAAACACATTTACATCTGCCACAGGCCTAAAAGTAAACTATGGGAAATCAATCATGGTGCCAATAAACATTGCAGAAGACAGGGTTGATATTTTCACAAACACTTTGCAATGTGCCAGGGGACAATTTCCATTCACTTATCTGGGACTACCATTGGGTATTTATAAACCAACTATGGAGCAATGTTTGCCTACAGTCAATAGAATTGCTAAGAGGATTGCTGGTATTTCCACTTTCATGACTCAGGCAGGGAAGGTTTTGTTGGTTAAATCTGTGCTCGCTTCTTTAGCAGTATACTTCATGTGTTGTTTCGACATTCCTATCACTATAAAACACCAGATCAGCAAATATTTAAGGCATTGCCTATGGAGGAGTCCTGATATGGAAGATAGGAGACCGGCCTTAGTTGCATGGCACACAATTTGCAGACCAAAAAACCAGGGTGGCTTGGGAGTCCTGGATATCTTCACACAAAATAAAACTCTGCTCATGAAAAATCTTCATAAATTTTACAACAGACATGAAATTCCTTGGGTGAATTTAATTTGGGAAACATACTACAACAATGGCAACTTCCAGGGCATCAAAAAGTGGGCTCTTTCTGTTGGAAATACAATCTGGTACTCATTGATCACTTCAAAGCTATAGCAAGATGCAACGTGGCAGATGGCAAAAGTGCTCTGTTCTGGGATGATATGTGGCACCAATTTGTTCTCAAGCACAAGTTTGATCACCTATATTCCTTTGTTAGAGATCCTCACACAAGAGTTCAACAAGTGATCAACACTGAATATCTCCAAGATTTATTCCATTTGCCTGTAACTACACAGGCATATGAGGAGTTCCAACTAATGGAAGACATGTGCATTTCCATAAGACAATCAGAATACTTAGATGCACTTGATACTTGGAGTTACATTTGGGGAAATTAATTCTATTCATCGATTAAAGCCTATAAGGTTTTAATTGGCCACAAACAAACTCCACCACACTTCACATGGATTTGGAAAAGCTCCTGCCAGCCCAAGCACAAAGTCTTTTTCTGGATGCTATTGCATGACAAAGTAAACACAATGAATCTTTTAAGAAGGAAAAACTTTGAATTGGAAGTTTAGAATTGTGCAGTGAGGGACTGTCAACAGGAAGAAACTCTGCATCATCTTTTTTGGGGATGTCCTTTTGCCATCAGATGTTGGGATTTCATCTGTCCTTCCACAACACCAAACTTGTCAGTTCTGGAGGCATATCAAGACCTCAAAGACAAGCTCAACTACCCTTTCTTTATGGAGATTATCATATTGGGATCATGGGCCATCTGGATATCTAGAAACAACAATTTTTTTGAGAATATAACTCCTTCATTTCCTGGCTGGAAATTCATACTCACAGAAGAGCTTAAGCTTCTCAAATACAGGATCAAGAAGAAATATGAAGTGCAGTTCTCTGCTTGGTTGGATTCATTGTTGTAATTATGTGTAGTGTTCCTTGTTGTTTTGTTTATTGTGGTTCTCAGTTGTAGTTTAGATTAGTTCTTTTTTTGGTAGTTTCTCTTTTGTTCTTCTTGTTTTCTTTTTTGGGCTTATCTCAAGCCCAACAGACTTTTGTTGTTCCTTTCTTTTAATTAATAAAAGTTGCAGTGGGGTATTGAAAGGATCGATATGGTTGACTAGAGGGGGGGTGAATAGGCAACTAACAATTTTTAGACTTTTCTTTAACAAATTAAAACTTGCAATGAAATAGGTTGTCTAGATGTGCAACTATGTGGACAACCTATATGATGCAAATACAATAAGCACACAAGCAAGCAATGGATATAACTCAAGTAAGCTTGCAAAAGTAAAGGGACAAGATAACCAAGAGTGGAGCCAGTGGAGACGAGGATGTGTTACCGAAGTTCCTTCCTTTTAAGGGGAAGTACGTATCCGTTAGAGTGGTGTGGAGGCACAATGCTCCCCAAGAAGCCACTAGGGCCACCGTAATCTCCTCACACCCTCACACAATGCGAGATGCCATGATTCCACTATTAGAGCCCTTGAAGGCGGCAACCGGACCTTTACAAACAAGATTAGGGCAATCTCCACAACACTTGGAGGCTCCCAACAACACCACGAAGCTTCACCACAATGGAGTATGGCTTTGAGGTGACCTCAACCGTCTAGGGTGCTCAACACCCAAGAGTAACAAGATCCGCTAGGGATAAGTGGGGGAAATCAAATTTCTCTTGGTGGAAGTGTAGATCTGGGCCTTCTCAACCAATCCCGAGCAAATCAACAAGTTTGATTGGCTAGGGAGAGAGATCGGGCGAAAATGGAGCTTGGAGCAACAATGGAGCTTTGGGGGAAAGAGGTGAGTCAACTTTGGGGAAGAAGACCCCTTTATATAGTGGGAAGAATAATCCAACCGTTATCCCACTCACCAGCCCCGCACAGAGCGGTACTACCGCTAGGGAAGGGCGGTACTACAGCTCCGGGCGGTACTACCGCTCGACCCAGCGGTACTGCCGCGCTGCCTGGGGCCCTGACCCCAGGGCGGTACTACCGCCAGGGAAGAGCGGTACTACCGCTCCGGGCGGTACTACCGCTTCGACCCAGCGGTACTGCCGCGCTGCCTAGGGCCCTGACACCAGGGCGGTACTACCGCTAGGGAAGGGCGGTACTACCGCTTAGAGCGGTACTACCGCCCCTGCTACCTCCCTTAGTGCCGCAAAACCCAACACGAAAAATTCGTTCGAGAATCGAGGCGGAGGTAGCCCAGACGTACAGTGGTACTACGGCCGAAAAACCCAAGCGGTACTACCGCTCTGAGAGCGGTACTACCTCTCAGAGCGGTACTACCGCTCTGAGAGCAGTACTTCCGTTGTGGAGTTTCGGCGGTACTACCGCTGTGGACGCGGTACTACCGCTAGGGCAGAGCAGAGCATAGTAAGGGGAAAACGGCAGCTCCAGAGATGCGGAAGGAAAGACGACGGGTGTGATAATGATGTGTACGTGTGATTCCACCCAAGTTTTACCAAAACGGATCCCCTCTTGATAGTACGGTGACTCCTATGAAACTAGTCCACCAACAACGAAACGAAGGAGCTACACCGTCTTGAATTACAACACCGAGGGGAGGAAATCGTCTCATGCCAATGGATGAATCTCTGAAAGAACTAAACGCACACGATTAGTCCGCACAAGCATTGTCATCAATCACCAAAACATATTGGGAATAAATATGCCCTTACAATCTCCCCCTTTTTGGTGGATTGATGACAATACGGGATTTGCACAATATGATAGATATAGGATAGGCGCAAAAGCACAAATGTCCTAAAATGTAGAAGGGCTCCCCCTAGATGTGTGCTACCTAGAAAAGTGCTTTGGACTGCACGGCACAGATGCCAGTATCAATGCTCCCCCTACATTTTAGAGACCAACTACCTAAGCAAGATATGAGAGCAACATATATATATATATAACAGGATAAGCATGGAACTCATAAGCTAGAAAGACATGGATAATGATACGAAGAGATAAGGTAGCATATGTCTCACACCATATGACTCGAGCTAAGGTCTTACTGACAGAACCAGAACTTAGGTCTCACTGACACAAACCAAATAAAGCAACAAGCGAAAGCACAAACACAAAAGACGGAAGACACAAAACGCAAATCCCTAAACTCTCTCCCCCTTTGGCATCGAGACACCAAAAAGGAGAGGGAGTGATGCTACGGCTCCAGGTGAAGGCAAACGATGGAAACCCATCAGATCTCAGAGGGATCATCTGCGGTGCCATCGTCAGCTGGGAAGTGCTCAGCATCAGAATCAGTCCAGGGGCAGTGCTGCTGAATCCACTCCTCCTCCTCGGTAAGCTGATCCTCAGAACCACTAATCACAATAGCACCCATATGACGCATGAGCTCCTTGTGGCGACCTCGGGCCTTCTTCTCAGCCACATGAGTCATGTACTGACCGTGAGACTCCATGCAAAACAGCTTCTTCACCTTGATCTTGAGCTTCTTCGCCCAAGAGGGCTCTGCCTCAGAAGGCACGTAGTCATCATCTTCATCCTCAGCCTCAGCCCCAAACTCCTCCTCAGTCTCCATGGCAGCAACAGATGAAGGAACTCCAGTCCTAGGGGCCTGAGTGCCCCAGTTATCCTTCTTCCTCAGACGCTTGACATCGTGAGAAACCCACTCTCCAATCTCCAGCACCACCTTGGGATAGACACGATCCCAGGCCTTCTCAATGAGCAGCATAATGAACGGACCATAAATCGGGCACTTGCGCTCGGAGATAGCAGAAACCAGCTCAGACCACATAACATGAGAGATATCCAAGGACTCTCCGGTGCTCTGCCCCTTCTCCCGGTGACAGAAGAGAAGCATGTCCACGAGATAAGAGTGAACCTGGTCCAGATTCCCGATGCGAGGGAAAAGAGTCTCTCTGAAGGTATGGTGAAGAATGTCCAGATAGGCAGGCAGCTCATAGGTCTCCTTCTTCGTCTCATGGTTGATCCTTAGAGTGCAGTAGGGCCACAGAGCTTGCTTGTGAGTGGCATCGGCGCGACGGTGGGGGCGAAAGCCGACAGAAGACTCAAGTCCAAGATCTTCCACCCCAATCAACTGCATGAAAGCTTTCCACTTGACTGGCAGCAACTTGCCATTTGTCATCCAAGTCAGAGTCCTGTCCTCATCGGTCCCAAGGTGAACCGTGGCATAGAATTGGGCCACAATATCAGCATCATAGTCCTTGTTGAATTGCATGATCCCAAGAATATTCAGCTGAGTGCACATCTGAAGAGCTTCACCAAAGCAGTCAGGATCATTCTCCATATGCTCGGTGTCGATGGAGTGCATGTTGACATAGAGATTCTTCTTGGCTTTGAGAACATCAAAATAGATGGCAAACTGGAACCTGTTCCAGAACGGACGGTTGACCAAAGTGGGATCTTGGTCGACCTCATACGGGTTGCCGCGGCGCCTTGCCCAGAACTCCTTGGGCGGCATTTCTGGCACGGTTTTTCTTGGCTTTGGCTTAACCCCAGGCTTCTTCTGCAGTTGGGGAGGAGGTGGAGCACTAGAAGATCCTCCGGCAGGCTCAGTGGGCTCAGTGGTGCGGTAGCGCTTGGACGAGGCACGACCGGGGTTGACACGACGAGCCTGATGCTCAGGAATCTCATCACCTGGAACCACACACACAAACACGCAAACAACCAGAAAGAACTAGCGTAAGACACAAACACGAACAAAAAATATCACTGAGAGGTAGGAGGATGATGGAACTGGGTAGAAGGCGGTAGTACCGTGACCCTTGAGCGGTAGTACCGCTCCAAGCGGTAGTACCGCTCTGGAGAGAGCGGTAGTACCGCTCCAAGAGGTAGTACCGCTCTGGGAGAGCGGTAGTACCGCTCGAGGCGGGGAAACAGCAGTTTCCTACTACCGTGGTCAGATACGATAATACCGTCCTACCAAATTCAAAAATACTCCAACCAAACACTAATCCAAACAGTCTAGAAGCATTCTCCATCCTACTCAAGCCTAGATCTGGACGAAAATCTAGAGATGCAACTGCTATTGCCCCTAGAACGCTGGATTGGAAATCTAGACCAAAGGAAACAGGGAACGGGGGCAATACCGGCATCCATGGCAAGAGGACAAGGTGGGGATCGATTCCACCAAAGGAAACGGAGAGGAGCGCCCCGGAGAGGGAGATCCACCGGAGCCCTCCCGCGGCGCCGGTTGGTGAAGAGAGAGACGAACAGGGCGAAGGGGGTGAGCGAATGGGTATGGGGGAGAAGAAACTCCCCCTGCCCCCGATATAACCCCCAGCCCGCGCCTCACAGCGGTAGTACCGCTCTAGAGGGCGATACTACCGCTGGGAGCGATAGTACCGCTCTGGAGGGCGGTAGTACCGCTGGGAGCGGTAGTACCACTCTGGAGGGCGGTAGTACCGCTAAGAGCGGTAGTACCGCTCGCCACCAGCGGTAGTACCGCTTCAGCAACCACACTGCATCTAGACCAACGGCTAACGCTCAAAAAGAAACGGAAAGCAAAGCCAAAAGAACGAGAGCACCGACGCGGCAACACACACACACACACAATAGACCATAAACAACTCAAACACAAACAACCACATGAAACAGAGCAAGCTCTGGCTTCTCTCAGGAGAGGTCGGTGGCCGGAGCCACCTATGTTTGAGTCAATTGGTATGGCACCGCGAAGAATTATCCTTGGTCCCATGACCAAAACTCGTCTTTGAAGCACAAGTACCATCAAAAATGGCTATTGTGAAAGAGTTGATCGTTTTATGCATAATGGGGGGAGGGAAAGTTCATTGAGAGAACAACACTCCCCCTATGTCCATGCCTACATCTAAGCTAGATACCAAGTTGAGTGGGGTGGGTGTGCAAGGGTTCAAGTCACATTGCTCGAATCAATGATATTTAGCTCATGCCTTAACTCGCGAAATCTTGCTTCATCCGAGGGCTTCATGAAAATATCTGCAAGGTTATCATGAGTGTTTACATACTTGAGCTCGATCTCTCCTCTCCTAATGTGATCCCGGATGAAGTGATACCGAATCTCAATGTGCTTCGTCTTGAAGTGTTGCACCGGGTTGAGAGAAATCTTGATGGCACTTTCGTTGTCACACCAAAGAGGCACTTTGTCACAAATGACACCGTATTCCTTTAAAGTTTGCCTCATCCACAAGAGTTGTGCACAACAACTACCAGCCGCCACATATTCTGCTTCGGTGGACGAGAGAGACAAACAACTTTGCTTTTTGGAAGACCAACTCACCAAAGAGCACCCAAGAAACTGGCACCCTCCGGAAGTGGACTTCCTATCCACTTTGTCTCCCTCCCAATCGGAATCCGTAAACCCTTCAAGCTTGAATTTTGCCCCTCTTGGGTACCATAAGCCAAAGTTTGGGGTATGAGACAAATATCGAAAGATTCGCTTGACCGCCACATAGTGACTTTCCTTCGGTGCAGCTTGAAACCGTGCACACATCCCCACACTCAACATGATATTTGGTCTAGATGCACAAAGGTAAAGCAAGGAGCCAATCATGGAGCGATATACCTTTTGATCCACCGCTTTACCATTGGGATCAATGTCAAGTTGGCACTTGGTGGGCATTGGAGTAGAAGCCGGCTTGACATCACATAACTTGAATCTCTTGAGCATGTCTTGAGTGTATTTGGCTTGGTTGATGAAGGTACCTTCTCTTCTTTGTTTGATATCAAAACCAAGGAAGAACTTCAACTCTCCCATCGAAGACATCTTGAACTTAGAGGTCATGAGAGCGGAAAATTCTTCATTGAAAGCTTTGTTAGGGGAACCAAAGATAATGTCATCAACATATAGTTGGCTTACAAACAACTCCCCTTTGACCTTCTTAGTAAAAAGAGTGGGATCGATTAGCCCCACTTCAAATCCACGATCTTGTAACAACTCGGTAAGGTGGTCATACCACACACGTGGGGCTTGTTTAAGGCCATAGAGCGCCTTATCAAGTTGATACACATGATCCGGGAAGAAGGGATCCTCGAACCCGGGGGGTTGCTTGACATAGACCAACTCATTAATAGGACCATTAAGAAAAGCACTTTTAACATCCATTTGTTGCAACTTAAAGTTGTGATGGGAAGCATAAGCAATCAACAAACGAATGGATTCAAGACGAGCAACGGGAGCAAAGGTTTCACCATAGTCGATACCCTCGACTTGGGAGTAGCCTTGTGCTACCAATCTTGCCTTGTTGCGAATGATGTTTCCATGAGCATCTTGCTTGTTCTTGAAGATCCACTTGGTTCCAATGATGTTATGGTTCCCGGAAGGCCTTGGCACCAATCTCCACACCTTGTTGTACTCAAAGTTGTTGAGTTCTTCATGCATGGCATTGAGCCAATCCGAGTCTTCGAGTGCCTCATAGACCTTATGGGGTTCAACACAAGAGACAAACGCATGATGTTCACAATAGTTTGCTAACTGTCTACGAGTGCTTACCCCCTTTCTTAGGCTTCCAACCACATTCTCCATGAGATGACCTTTGGTGGTGAGTTTGGAAGCAATCTTCGCGTCACGACGCTCAAATTCCTCCTCGGATGTCGAAGGAGGAGGGTTCACTTGATCATCTTAAGCGTCGTCATGAGCTTGTTCTTAATCTTGAGCTTGCTCATGATCTTGAACTTGCTCTAGGGGAAGAACTTGACCTTGGGCATCATGTGGAGGTTCATGACCATCTTGTGATTGATCTTGTCCTTGGTCTTGTTCCTTAGGTTGAGGGCCTTCACTTTGTTCTTCGGAAGCATGTGGGTCTTGAGTAGGTGAAGGCTCCACCGAGGTGGAGCATTGTCCTTCTCCTTCGGCCACAAGGGGTTCCTCAATGGGTAGGATATGACCAATACCCATTCTTCTTATGGCTTGGGGAGGAATTTCATCACCTACATCACAAGTACCACTTTGCTCCACTTGGGAGCCGTTATTTTCATCAAACTCTACGTTACACGTCTCCTCAATGAGCCCGTTGGACTTGTTGAGAACGGTAAGCGTGCATAACCAACAAATATGCCCTCATGAGCTCTAGCCTCGAATTTAGACAAACGAACACCTTTCTTGAGAATGAAACACTTACACCCAAACATCCAGAAGTACTTGAGATTGGGCTTGTTCCCGGTGAGTATCTCATACGGAGTTTTCTTCAAGCCTTTGCGGAGATAGAGCCGATTGGATGCATGAAAAGCTGTGTTGATGGCCTCGGCCCAAAAGTTGTATGGAGACTTGAACTCCGCCATCATGGTTCTTGCCGCATCCATCAACGTCCGGTTCTTCCTCTCCGCAACACCATTTTGTTGAGGGGTATATGGTGCAGAATATTGATGCTTAATCCCTTCATCACTAAGAAACTCATCCAAGGTGTAGTTCTTGAACTCGATGCCGTTGTCACTTCTTATTGTCAAGATCTTTGCATTGTGTTGACGTTGAGCTTCATTTGCAAAGTCGATGACAGTTTGTTGAGTCTCACTCTTCCTCTTGAAGAAGTATACCCAAGTGTATCTTGAATAATCATCCACTATCACCAAGCAATACTTTCTACCCCCAAGACTATCAAAGGATGGGGGCCCAAAGAGGTCCATGTGGAGGAGCTCCAAGGGTCTCTTCGAGTAGATGATAGTCGTAGGAGGGTGAGCCGTCTCATGAAGCTTTCCTTCGATACAAGCACTGCAAACACGATCCTTGGCAAAACTAACATTCGTTATTCCATGAACATGGTCCCCCTTGAGAAGACTTTGCATAGATCTCATATTGACGTGGGCTAAACGGCGATGCCAAAGCCATCCCACATCAACTTTAGCCATTAGGCATGTCGCGGTCTTAGTGGGTTGCTCCGAGAAGTTAACCACATAGAGACCATTCTCGACATGCCCAACAAAGGCTACTTTAAGAGTCTTGCTCCACAAGAGGGCCACGGTATCAATATCAAAGAAGGTGGCAAAACCCATAAGTGCGAGTTGACGAACGGAAAGTAAATTGAACGCAATGGACTCAACAAGCATGACTTTCTCGATCGTTAGATCATGAGAAATGGCAACCTTGCCAAGACCCAATACCTTAGAATGTGAGGCATCACCCCATTCGACATTGGTGGTCATAGATGGGATCTTGTGCACGTCCACCACCAAGTCCTTGCTCCCGGTCATATGATTTGTTGCTCCACTATCGAGCAACCATGATCCCCCACCGGAAGCAAACACCTACAAGAGATCAATGCTTGGTTTTAGGTACCCATTGAGTAATGGGTCCTTTGATGTTAGTAACAAGGGTCTTAGGAACCCAAATAGACCATTCAACATACTCATAAGGAGAACCAACAAATTTAGCATAAACATGCCCATCACTAGCATGGCACAACACATAAGACGGGTTAAAGTCGCCGGCTTTGTTGGGAGAGATGGCTTTGCGCTCTTTGGCATCACCACTCTTCCCATTGTTCTTCTTCTCCTTAGGAGCACCTTCTCCCTCCCTCACAAAGGTTTGCGTGAGCGAAGGAGGTCGATCGGTCTTGCTCTTCTTCTCCTTGTTCTTCTTCTTGTTCTTGGATTTGGGTGAGAACCCAACTCCCTCCTTGCCCACAACTTCCTTTTGATTGCTCAAAAGGTCATTTAGGTTCTTCTCACCTTCTATGCATGACACAAGACCTTTCTCGAGTTGTTCCTTCAACTTGGCATTCTCCTCCACAAGATGCACATGCTCACAACAAGGGTTAGTAGCATTTGCATTATCAATTAAGACCATGTGAGGAAATGTGGCATTTTCCTTGGTTAGCTTAACTTGGAGTTGAGCATGAGACTCCTTGAGGGTAGCATGAGCACCTTTCAAGACCTTGTCGGCCTTGTCAAGTACATCAAACTCCTCCGTGAGTCTAACATGATCAACCCCAAGCTTAGCCTTCTCGGAAGCTAGAACACGAGACACAACAAGAGCATGATCAAGATCTTTCTTTAGTTTAGCATGACCATCGTTGTGTGACTCCTCAAGAGCCAAACGATGCTCACGCTCTTCCTCAAGAGCATTAGAGAGATCCGATATCTCATCGGCATAGTCACGACTATGACTTTCCATCTTAGAGATGGTTTCTTCGTGAGCCTTGATCAAGTCATTGGCTTCACCAAGTTGTTCCAAGAGAGCAACGAAGTGCTTCTTGGATTTTCCCTTGAGCTTACTCATGAAGGACTCAAATTCATTGATCTCCTCATTAGACCCCTTACCATTATCAAAATCATCCGTTGAAGGAGGATTAGTAATAATGGTGGTTTTTATGTTGGGGGTTACCTTGTTGGTGGCCTTATCCATGAGGCACTTGGCGGTGATGTTCTCGTTAGGTGCATCGAAGAGAGACACCCAGGGAGTTGTGACAATGGCAACGGATGCCATGGCCATTGTTTCACCATCTTCATCATCATCGTCATCCTCACGGTATTCTTCTTGAACCACCAACCCGCGAGACGGAGTCTTCTTGGTGAAGTTGTTCTTGTTTGGAAAGGACTTGGCTTTGTCTTTTCGGATGAACTTGCCACCATTGTCTTCCCGCTTCTCGTAGGGACAATCTGCAATGAAATGGCTAACATCGCCACAGTTGAAACAGGTTCTAACTCATTGCTTCCCTTTGAGGCCACTTGAGTTGTTCTTGTTGAAGTTGGGTCTTGTATTCTTCTTACTCCAAAACTGTCTTGAGGCAAGAGCCATGTGCTCATGATAATCATACTTCGTGTCCTCGGGGTTGCTCTCCTCATCTTCCTCTTCTTCTTCTTCTTCCACACTAGCCTTGGTCTTCAAGGCAAGATTGGGCTTCTTTGCCCTTTGGGAACGGAGCACCGCATTGTTGGCGGTCTTGTCCAAGATGCTCATTGCAACAAACTCATCCAACACTTCACTAGAGGTCATGGAGTGGAAGTCCGGTCTTTGGCGAATGACGGAGGACATGGCCTTGTTGTAGGGCATCATGGCCTTGAGGAACTTGCGCTTGATCCAGTTGTCATCCGTGTCCTTGCTTCCATGATCTCGGAGTGCGAACGCGAGTTTGGTCACTCTTCGAAAGAGCACACGAGGTTCTTCATCCTCCTTCATTGCAAACTCATCGGCTTCATCTTGCACCACTTCATAGTTGGAGCGTTGAATGCTAGCACTTCCTCGATAGAGATGCTCGACACATTTCCATGCTTCTTTAGCCATGGCATGAGGTCGTAGATGAGGGAGATCTTCGAGGAGGATTGCATATTGGATGATAAAGAGAGCACTTTCATTGAATTGATTGTCCACTTCTTCTCGAGGGGTGAAGTTGCTTGGATCATGAGGATAGAAACCTTCTTCAATAACTCTCCAAAGGTTAGTGTTCACATGTTTTAAGTGACGCTTGAAGCGATAGAGCCAAGCATCAAAATCTTGATTTTTCACATATTTAGGAGGAGGACCGGCATGATTCAAATGAGTAGAGGGGATTGGTCCTCTATACACCGGGGTTTCCACATGGGCAAAGATGTCGGTGCCATTTCTACCACTAGTAGATGGACTCTTTTCATTGTTAGCTTCCCCCTTATCGGAGTTAGCATCCATCACCTTGTTAGTGGGATCACCCACTTTCATTGGTGAGGTAGATAGTTTAAGTCCCTCTAGAAATTCAGTAAACATGCTTTTAACCTCGGCCGTCATGGAGGTTTTCAATGTGTCTAAAGCCACATTGAATTCCTCACGTGAGACCGAGGTTCCCCCTTCGGCCGAAGATGAGATGGGATTCACACCGGAGTGTTCCTCCGCACCGTCGTTGACGTCAACCATACTCTTCGGACGGAAAAGTCCTTAATAAAGAGACGAGGCTCTGATACCAATTGAAAGGATCGATATGGTTGACTAGAGGGGGGGGTGAATAGGCAACTAACAATTTTTAGACTTTTCTTTAACAAATTAAAACTTGCAATGAAATAGGTTGGCTAGATGTGCAAATATGTGGACAACCTATATGATGCAAATACAATAAGCACACAAGCAAGCAATGGATATAACTCAAGTAAGCTTGCAAAAGTAAAGGGACAAGATAACCAAGAGTGGAGCCGGTGGAGACGAGGATGTGTTACCGAAGTTCCTTCCTTTTAAGGGGAAGTACATCTCCGTTAGAGCGGTGTGGAGGCACAATGCTCCCCAAGAAGCCACTAGGGCCACCGTAATCTCCTCACGCCCTCACACAATGCGAGATGCCGTGATTCCACTATTGGAGCCCTTGAAGGCGGCAACCAGACCTTTACAAACAAGATTGGGGCAATCTCCACAACACTTGGAGGCTCCCAACAACACCACGAAGCTTCACCACAATGGAGTATGTCTTCGAGGTGATCTCAACCGTCTAGGGTGCTCAACACCCAAGAGTAACAAGATCCGCTAGGGATAAGTGGGGGGAATCAAATTTCTCTTGGTGGAAGTGTAGATCTGGGCATTCTCAACCAATCCCGAGCAAATCAACAAGTTTGATTGGCTAGGGAGAGAGATCGGGCGAAAATGGAGCTTGGAGCAACAATGGAGCTTTGGGGGAAAGAGGTGAGTCAACTTTGGCGAAGAAGACCCCTTTATATAGTGGGAAGAACAATCCAACCGTTATCCCACTCACCAGCCCCGCACAGAGCGGTACTACCGCTAGGGAAGGGCGGTACTACCGCTCCGGGCGGTACTACCGCTCGACCCAGCGGTACTGCCGCGCTGCCTGGGGCCCTGACCCCATGGTGGTACTACCGCCAGGGAAGAGCGGTACTACCGCTCCGGGCGGTACTACCGCTTCGACCCAGCGGTACTGTCGCGCTGCCCAGGGCCCTGACACCAGGGCGGTACTACCGCTAGGGAAGGGCGGTACTACCGCCCCTACTACCTCAGTGCCGCAAAACCCGACACGAAAAATTCATTCGAGAATCGAGGCAGAAGTAGCCCAGACGCACAACGGTACTACGGCCGAAAAACCCAAGCGGTACTACCGCTCTGAGAGCGGTACTACCGCTCGGAGCGGTACTACCGCTGTGGAGTTTCGGCGGTACTACCGCTATGGACGCGGTACTACCGCTAGGGCAGAGCAGAGCATAGTAAGGGGAAAACGGCAGCTCCGGAGATGTAGAAGGAAAGACGACGGGTGTGATAATGATGTGTACGTGTGATTCCACCCAAGTCTTACCAAAACGGATCCCCTCTTGATAGTACGGTGACTCCTACGAAACTAGTCCACCAACAACGAAACGACGGAGCTACACCGTCTTGAATTACAACACCGAGGGGAGGAAATCGTCTCGTGCCAATGGATGAATCTCTGAAAGAACTAAACGCACACGATTAGTCCGCACAAGCATTGTCATCAATCACCAAAACATATTGGGAATAAATATGCCCTTACAGGTGTTTACCCTACTGTTTATAGTCAACAAAAAGGAATAACTTATACATCCCTTCGAGCGTCATGCCGAAGAAGTGCTGAATGGTTCGCGGACCTTCCGGATTGAACTCCCACATCCGGAGAGGCCGACATTTGCACGGCAGGATCCGCCAAACTAGCATTACCTGAATGATTTTGACAAGATCGATATCCCTCTCAAGAAGCTCCCGAATACGGCTCTGCAATATCGGTACATCATTAGCAGGCCCCCAGTCTAGTCCCACACTGGACCATGACGCCAGTTGAGGTGGAGGGCCCGGACAGAAGGCAGGGGCAGCCGCCCACATTGTGCCCCGGGGATCTGTGACATAAAACCACCTTCGTTGCCACAGATCAGAAACCTTCGGGAAGGAACCTTCTGGCCATGGAACATCGGCGTTTCTTCTTATTGCAGCGCCTCCGCGCTCCACGTGTCGCCCCTCAATCACCTTCGGCTTCACATTGAAGGTCTTGAGCCATAGGCCGAAGTGTGGGGTGATGTGGAGGAAGGCTTCACACACGACGATAAACGACGAGATGGGGAGGATGGAATCCAGAGCTAGAACATGAAAATCTTGCCCATAATAGAACATGAGCCCTCTCACGAAGGGATCAAGAGTAAGGCCCAGGCATCGAAGGAAGTGAGAAACAAATACGACACTCTCGTTGGGTTCGGGAGTGGGGATGACCTGCCCAGGGGCGGGAAGCCCGTGCTTAACGTCGGCGGTCAAATATCTAGCCTCCCTGAGCTTCAGAATGTCCTCCTATTGAAGGTTGCATCCAGACATGATTGAAGATCTGAAGTGCCTAAGCTTGAGCTTCGGGTGTTGGAACTCAAGAAAGGCACAAGCATGGTAAGAAAGGGATAGGACTTGACCCCTCTATAAAGGGGGAGGATATCAAGTGTCCCCAGCGTAACCGTTTGGGACTTGCCTAAAAACACAGAGTCATGCCAACAGGCATGGTGGGGTTACACATACCTATATTGATGAGGATCCCACGATAATGGGGACACGATCTCTGCTTCGACAAGACGTGCCAAGGAAACCGCCTCGCAATGTGTGTGGTAGCTGGTTGTAAAAAACGGTTCGAATAATGGCCGGGCCGTGGCGTGATGTCACGCTACGAAGAGTTGTCAGCAGATCAGATTTGTGGATTATTATTCTCTCTACGGTGGTATGTGAAATTTGTCTTGCAGAGCCGGACACGACTTAAGTGTTCGAAATTTACCTTGGAGTATTCGGAGATGGAACCCGCCTTGCAATGTCGAAGACAATCTACGCGCCGGACTAATCGTCATTGAAGCCTGGTTTAGGGGCTACTGAGGGAGTCCAGCATAATGGGGTATCCGGACAGCCGGACTATGTACTTTGGCCGGACTGTTGGACTATGACGATACAAGATTGAAGACTTCGTCCCGTGTCCGGATGGGACTCTCCTTTGCGTGGAAGGCAAGCTTGGCGATTCGGATGTTAGATCTCCTTCTCTGTAACTGACTCCGTGTAACCCTAGCCTCCTCTAGTGTCTATATAAACTGGAGGGTTTAGTCCGTAGGACAACAACAATCAGACCATAGGCTAGCTTCTAGGGTTTATCCTCTACGATATCGTGGTAGATCAACTCTTGTAATACTCATATCATCAAGATTAATCAAGTAGGAAGTAGGGTATTACCTCCATCGAGAGGGCCCGAACCTGGGTAAAACACCGTGTCCCCTGCCTCTTGTTAGCATCAGCCTTAGACGCACAGTTCAGGACCCCCTACCCGAGATCCGCCGGTTTTGACACCGACAACTTGATCTTCGATGGATTCGAGCCCATGACGGCCGCTCCATGCCACCATGATGAACATGACCTAAATCTGTCATCGGACCATGCTCAGGAGATAGCGCCTATAACCTCTCTGGCCCTAGATCCGGAGCAGATTGCACCATCCAAGTACGGGATGCTCAACCCCGCCACGAAAGCCACAGACTCAGCGGCGTTGGAGCCGCACACAGATCCAACCACGAGCGGGGCCTGTGCCATCAGAACCTCAGATTCGTCTCCGGCCATAAGTTCCGAACCGTGTGCATCCGCGCCCATCGAACCTGATCAGGCGCCGATCGTCAAGTATAGCTCTGCGGACATCTTCCAGCACTCACCATTAGGCGATGTGCTAAACTCACTAAAAGCCCTCTCCTTGTCAGGAGACTCTCAGCCGAACTATATCCGGTTTGGATTGGAGGATGACGATGGAGAATTCCGTTTCCCACCCACCACCCACTGTATAGCCATTGTCGAAGACTTAGCCGACATGCTCAATTATGACTCCGAAGATATCGATGGTATGGACGACGATGCCGGAGAGGAGCAGGCACAAAAACCACCGCTTACAGGGCGCTGGACAGCCACCTCCTCGTATGACGTATACATGGTGGATACACCCAAAGAGAACAACAACGACAATGAAAAGGATCCAGTCGAGAATAAACCTCCTGAGATACAGCCAAAGCGCCGACGTCAGCGATGCCGCTCTAAACCACACCGTGGAAAAAGCAGCAATACTGGCACATGAGAAAATAACACTCTGGACGATGCCGAAGACAATGAACCCCATTGAGACAACCTCCGAACAGGAAGAACGGAAAGATGGGCGAGTTAGTCCTGATGAACATGCCATGAATGAAGACTCGGAGGACAGTAACTACCTTCCGCTCTCCGAGGACGAGGTGATCCTCGGTGACGAAGACTTTATCGTGCCTGAGGATCCCGTCGACCAGGAGTGCTTTAAGCGTCGGCTAATAACCACTGCAAGGAGACTGGAAAAGAAGCAGCAGCAGCTTCAAGCTGATCAAGATCTGCTCAACGATATATGGACTAATGTCCTGGCAGTCGAGGAATACGGCCTCGAGCGCCCAACCAAGAGTTACCCGAAGCGCAAATTGCTACCCCAATTTGATGACGAGGCACTGGAGCCTGTCCTACCAGTGCATAATGTGGCTGACCGACCTCCACGTGGCCGGGACAAAGAGGCAACTCGAGACGAACACTAACCCGCACTACCTCACTGTAAAAACAGAAACCCAACAGCTTGGGGATACACATATGACTTGCGGCATGACCTGGAAAATAGAGCAGGTCAGACCAGATCGATCTACGGATCGCGGGGGCGTGCCCCGATGCGTGACGATGGCCATCCGGCCGGACATGACAAACATAACCATGCCTGGACCGAGGACCGCAGACGAACTCCATCCGAGCTACGTCGCGACTTGGCCCAATATAGAGGCGCCGCACACCCCTTTGCTTCACAGATGAAGTAATAGAACATGAATTCCTGGAAGGGTTTAAACCAGTGAACATCGAGTCATATGATGGGACAACAGACCCCGCGGTATGGATTGAGGATTTTCTTCTCCATATTCATATGGCCCACGGTGATGATCTTCACGCCATCAAATACCTCCCGCTAAAACTCAAGGGACCAGCTCGACACTGGTTGAACCGTTTGCCCGAAAACTCCATTGGCAGCTGGGAGGACTTGGAGGATGCCTTCCTCGACAACTTCCAAGGTAAATATGTCCGACCTCCGGATGCCGACGACTTAAGTCACATAGTTCAACAACCCGGAGAGTCAGCCAGGAAATTTTGGACTAGGTTCTTAACTAAACCAGATTGTCGACTGTCCGGATGCCGAGACCCTAGCGGTCTTTAAACATTGCATCCGTGATGAATGGCTCGCCCGACACCTCAGCCAAGAAAATCCGAAGTCCATGGCAGCCATCACGACACTCCTGACCCGCTTCTATGTGGGTGAAGATAGCTGGCTAGCCCATAGCAATAACAATACAAGCGAACCTGGCACTTCTAAAGCCAGAAACAGCAACGACACGGCAACAGTGACAACACCGAAGACACGGCGGTCAACGCCGGATTCAGTGGCTCTAAGTCCTGTTAGCGGAAGAAGCCATACAAAAGAAACAATCCGGGCCCGTCCAGTTTGGACCGCATACTCGATCGTCCATGTCAAATCCACGGCACTCCTGATAAACTAGCCAATCATACCAATAGAGAGTGTTGGGTTTTTAAATAGGACGGCAAGTTAAATGCCAAGAGCAAGGAGAAGGGGTCGCAAAGCAAGGACGATGACGAGGAGCCCCGGCCACCGAACACAGGGGGATAGAAGAAGTCCCCCCCCCCAAGTTAAAACGGTGAACTTGATATACGCTAGCCATATCCCCAAGAGGGAGCGCAAGCGCGCGCTCAGGGATGTTTACGCGATGGAGCCAGTCACCCCAAAGTTCAACCCATGGCCATCCTGCCCAATCACCTTCGATCGCAGGGACCATCCTACTAGTATCCGTCATGGCGGTTCAGCCACACTGATCCTCGACCCAATCATTGATGGATTCCATCTTACGCGAGTCCTCATGGACGGTGGCAGCAGTCTGAACCTGCTCTATCAGGATACAGTGCGCAAAATGGGTATTGATCCCTCAAGGATCAAGCCCACAAAAACCACCTTTAAAGGTGTCATACCAGGTGTAGAGGTCCGCTGTACGGGCTCAATCACGCTGGAGGTGGTCTTCGGATCCCCGGACAACTTCCGAAGCAAAGAGTTGATCTTCGATATCGTCCCCTTCGCAGTGGCTATCAAGCACTGCTCGGACGAACTGCATTCGCTCGATTTAATGCAGTGCCACACTATGCTTATCTCAAGATCAAGATGCCTAGACCACGTGGTGTCATAACATTCAATGGAAACATAGAATGCTCCCTCCGTACTGAGGAGCACACCACTGCCCTCGCAGCAGAAGCACAGAGCGGCCTTTCAGGCAGAATCTTAATTCGGAGGCTAAGCTCCTGGACATTGTCAAACGAGTACGAACTACTCTGCAGCAGGACGGCCCAGCTCATCAAGAGCTTGACTAGCAATTCAGCCTCCGTCCCAGTCCCGACCAAACGGCGGCGTTCGTACCGCATGTACATAACTACGCACTCAAAATACCATGGGCATAGACGGAGGCACAGCTAGATCGTGGTCCATAATATGGCTCGTCCTATCCTGGACCCACATATTTTCACTTTTTCTTTTTCTTTTCAGGTTTTCTTTTTTTCCAAGCCTTTCCTGGTGGCCTGATTATCGGACCTATCAAGGGACGGATACACCAAAACGACAAGAAGCATTGACGTATATGTGAATTTCCAGGTGGTCTCTTTAAATGATCGTTATGCCTGTTTTAAGGACCCGCACGCAGCTCTTCCTTGGTTGTGGCATGTTAAATAGCCATTTTGCTTATCGCACTACTCATACAAATATGCTTTGACGTATTAATCAAACTATAATAGAAAATAGCTTGCGGCCCAATTTCTGCAGCATTAGCCTATTGCTTCATTTTTCTTTTTCTTGATATTCTTATCAAATTGCACCCGTACACTTTGGTACGCCATAATTGGCCAGGGGCTTTACTACGCCCCATAATACGACAACAAAGTCCGAACACTTTTACAGTATAGTTTGGCACCCCGAACTTATAGCATTATATGCATCGGCTCCGAATCATGTCTTTGGTCAATAGTTGGGTTGCCCGGCTCTTGTGCTTACTACCTTACGTTCCGCTATATCGGCTAGGGTAGTAAAGGGAGAACTACTGCGATTGTGTCCTGGTTCATCTGGATGAGCACCTCAGTAGAGAAAGCCGAAAACTGACTGTCATGATGCGGCGTGAGCCGGTCAGCTGTTCGAGAGGTTACAAATCTTTAGTGATTTTTCCCGCATTATGCGATAAATCGGTTTCTATCCGATCAGGTGTTTACAGTACCCCAAGTTCAGTCTTATGAATACTAGGGGTTGTGCCTAAATTTCTATTGTCAAACTCCTATGGCTAAGTGAGGGTGATAAAGCCACATAGTCCGAATGCCTGGTTCATTGCACTAAACACCTCCTTTAAGGACCAAACTTTGGAGTAAAGAGTGTTTAGATCCATCCCGAACACCCCCATACTGCCTACGTGGGGGTGGAAACCGAAGACTGGCCAACCCTCAGATTTAACAAAACGGCTGCACATGAGGTGAAATTTTAAATAACAAGCATTACATTACATAACAGCTCTGTTTCATAATACAGGATAGAATAACATGAATGTATTCATTCAAAGATAACATCCTTAGCACATTGCTCCGCCACAACGCGGGATCCCTCTAAGACATTGTCAAAATACAGCTCGGGTGTGCGGTGCTCCTTGCCCGCAGGTGGACCCTCTGTCGCAACCTTCACGACATCCATCTTCACCCGGTGCATCTTGACTCGGGCAAAGGCCATGCGAGTGCCTTCGATGCAGACCGACCGCTTGATGGCATCAAGCCGAGGGAAGGCATTGAATAGCCGCTTCACGAGCCCGAAGTAGCTGCTCGATATGGCTTCGGCGGGCCATAGCCGGTTTATTAAATCCTTCATGGCTAGTTCGGCCGCCCTATGCAGTTCAACCAGTTGTTTTAGCTGATCGCTAAAGGGCACCGGATGTTTTGGCGCAAGGTATTGCGACCAAAACAGCTTCTCCAAGGAGCTCCCCTCTTTGGCTCAGAAGAATTCTGCAGCGTCTGAAACGATGCGCGGCAGATCCGCAAACACCCCTGGAGAACTCCAAATCCGGGTCAGTAAGAGGAACCTTTTCTTCACATATTTGCTCTGCATAATTAAGGCCTTACCTGCCGCGATTTTTTTGGCCTCCTGGATTTCCTGGAGGGCGCCTTGGGCTTCAACCCGGGCATCATGTGCGCTTTTGTGGGCCTTGGCAAGTTCGGAATCTTGATCCGTAATGTTGCACTCCAAGGACTCGCATTTCTTCACGGTGTCCTGGAGATCCTATTGGAACACACTGACCCTGGCCTTGTGCTTTTCGCGGGCAGCTTGTTCTTTGGCCGCTCTCTCCTCGGCCTCGTGCAGCGCCTTCTTGAGAACCTCCACCTCGGTCGCCACTCCTAATAAATATAATGGCACTTTAGTCAGCACAAATAATTCATCCTTCCTGAACAAAATAGACAAAGTTATTGCATACCTTGACTGTATTCCAGTTGTTTCTTCACACAGCCGAGCTCCTCCTCGGTCCACTCCAGACTCTACTTCAGTCCGGAGACCTCAGCAGTATGAGAGGTCACAGCCAGCAGCGACGCCTTCTTATTCACATAGACATGTCGGGTTAGTCTCCTGCAAAAATTATTTGATCCTTTGTTCGGCTTTTCTTTCCGAACACCGGACAGAGTCTCAGGGGCTACTGTCTATACTGTGACATTCTTTTTACATAATTGCATTGCTTACCTCAAAGCCTATCAGAAGGCTTGTGCAGGCTTCGGTCAGTCCACTTTTCACGGACTAGATCTTCTCAATCACCGTACCCATAAGGGTACGGTTTTCCTCAACAATGGAAACGCCCTACAGCGCTTCCACCAAATTATCCGGTGCCTCTGGATGGACAGAGGTCACCGGTGGAATAGGTGCACCTCCTTCTTTCGAAAGAGGCTACTCGCCTAATTCCGGAGCCACATTGGTCTTCGGAATTGTATTCGGCTGGGGGCCGAACTGAATATGGCCCCCATCGTCCGTCTCCATGGGGATTTGCTCCTCCATGTGTCCGGCGGCCGAGGCTTCACCCTTCGGTGCCACACTGGCGGCCTCCTGAGTCTCTCCCTGGCCTGGGATCCTTCGGGACAACACCTCGGTGTTATCCATGGCCTTGGGAGAGGAGGCCGCCGGAAGGGTGCCGTTGTCAATCGCCTCCGGGTCCAGCGAATCCCCCGAAGATAAGGGTCGCTCAATGTTCAACCGAGCCGGACTGCAAATACATGATTCAAACACATTAATACTATGAAGTAGTGAGGTCGGATATATAAATGTGTCCGGATTTTTGAGTACTCACGATTTGGCCAGGGGCTTGTCCCTGGGGCGCCACTCCGAGCTGTTGTCGGTGGCCGCTGTGGAGTTGTCCGGAAGGGAAGCTTTCCTCTTCTTGGATGCTTCGGCCTCTATACGCCTGGAGGCCGTCCTTTTCTTTCTCCCCCCCTCAGGGGGGAATGGCTTTCTTCTTCTTCCTCCTCTTCCTCGTCGTCCTCGGCAGCGGAGGAATGAGTCTCGGCGTCTTCGACGTCATGTCCGAAGCGCCCTTGTGATGGAGACCACCCCTGGTCCCCTTGGCCTTCTTCTTGGCCTTCTTCTCTGGCGCTTGATAGGGCGCCGGAACCAGCATCCACTACAAAAAAAAGACACATCCGTGACATTTTGGGCCGAACGAATTTTTTTCCTGTCATACATATGACACTTCTATGACGATAATTGTGACAAAACCCGGTATCATCATAGGTGTGGTGGGCTCCTACTTCTATGACAAAAAATCATGACAGAAAATGGGCTTTTCGTCCTGGGAAGGACGGAGACACAGCTGCATGACATTCTTTGGGCCGTCCATGACGGAAAAAACCATGGTAGAAGCGAGGGGATGCAAATTTCGGGGAGTTGCCGGTTACGGTGGGAGGTCGGGGGCCGAGCGATGCGCGTTTCTCTCGTACACGTGCGAGGCATTGGATCTAACTGAACCCGAGCGAGGAGTTGGGATCTAACTGAACCCGAGCGATTGCACTGCAGGGTACGCATTACTGAACCCGAGCGATCGATCGATGGCCGTTAACTGAACCCGATGGAGCGATTCCTTCGCTACTGCTGCTAACTGAAGCCGATCGATTGGATGAACAGTGAGCGTTGCGGGGGGGGGGGGGGGGGTTGGATGAACAGTGAGCGATGGTGTTGCCTCTGGATGAATAGGACCCCGTGGTGTGGAGGGCTGGATGAACAGTACACGATGGAGGGGTGTCCGTGGAGGGGTTGTTGAATAGGACCCCGTGGTGTGGAGCGGGCTGGATGAACAGTAGATGGTGGAGGGCTGGATGAACAGTAGACGGTGGAGGGGTGGTTGAGCAGTAGCCGGTGGAGTAGCACGTGGTGGAGGCTGGATGAATAGGAGCCCGTGGAGGCTGGAGGAGGTCGATGGTAGCCCGTGGAGGCTGGAGGAGGTCAACGGTGGAGATGAACAGTATCCTGTGGAATCCCGTTTTGCGGGACGCCACACCCCTCCCGATGAACAGGACCCCCGTTTCGACCGTAGGAGGTCCGTTTCGTCCGTTTGGCGGTACGCCACACCCCTCCCGATCAACAGGACCCCCGTTTCGACCGTAGGAGGTCCATTTCCTCGGTTTTGCGGTACGCCACACCCCTCCCGATCAACAGGACCCCTGTTTCGACCGTAGGAGGTCCGTTTCCTCCGTTTTGCGGTACGCCACACCCCTCCCAATCAACAGGACCCCCGTTTCGACCATAGGAGGTCCGTTTCCTCCGTTTTGCGGTAGGCCACACTCCCTCCCGATCAACAGGACCCCCTTCTGAACGTGGCCGGTCGAACACAAGGTTGTTTCCTTCATTGTGCGGTACGCCAGGCCTCATTTCCATCGCCTGTTCCGACAAGCCCTCCCGATGAACACGACCATGCATTCTATTCTGACCCAGCCGGTTGGCTCCCCATGAACACGACGATGATGCTGTTTCTCCGTTCCGACCCAGCCATGTACGTATGCGCGAGTAGGCGTTCGAGACCCTGCCCGTATGTACGTATGTGGCCGTATTTTCTTTCTTGCACCCTCGCTGTTGTATGTACGTGTACATGCTACGTGCGCGCCTCTACTACGACACGTGCACGCCTCTACATCCACCAGTATATATGTACGTACACGTTCGCGACCATAATGACAACGCTACGTACGCTTCGACCAGGTGGGTCCCGACTGTTAGACACTTCCTTGCGTGCGAAGACGTAGCTGGTGGGTCCCAGCAGTAAGGGGGCGAATGGTTTTTTTTGCCCGGACGCACTTCCTTGCGTGCGAAGATGTAGCTGGTGGGTCCCAGCAGGGGGGGCGAATCGTTTTTTTTGTCCGAACGCACGTGTGAATGTGTAGCTGGTGGGTCCCAGCAGTCAGGGGGGAAACGTTTTTTCATGAAATACGGTGGCCCATCCGGTGGGTCCCCGCTATCAGGTGGAGGAATAATTATTTTGCACGTAATAAGGAGGCACTTCCTTGCTGCGGACGTGGACCCAGTTGTCAGCCTCTCCACGTACAGTCCACGTCCGATGGAAGCCGTTCCTTGACCACGTTGACCATGCCGCGCCGAGAGCACCAGGGAGGTGGACGACGGCGAGGCCTAGGAAGGGGACGACAAGGAGCCGGGGAAGACGCGGCATTGTATGCCCACGCATAGAGGAGTACGAGGGTTCACTGGTTCGGTGCGGTGTGAGGTTGTCGTCGCCGCAGAATAACAGGGGGTGTGGGTGAGTAGAGGGATGGCCTGGCCAGCGGTGGGAGTAGTAGGGGCGGTGAGGCCTCCGCCGCATTGTAGCCGACCACGGGAGGCAGGAGCACGAGGCACGACCGGCGCTGGTTTGGGCGGCTAGAGCAAGAAGACCAGAGGTTGAAGAAGCACTACGGCCGTTAGATGGACATCGTACGGTCACTGGAGCTAGAATCGCGCATATTGACTAACCTAACAAAGCCCTCTGTCCCCATCAACTTAGTAGGCCCACAAGTCAGCCTGCCACTATACTGGGTCCCAGCTAACATGGGGAGTATACATTTTTTTTGTGCGTAATAAGGAGGCACTTCCTTGCATACGAAGATATAGCTGGTGGGTCCGAGCTGTTAGAGCCGGCCACGGGGAGGAGGGAGCAGGCAGTCCCGCCGGCTCTTGTTTGAGCGGCGGGAGCAGGAAGAGCAGAGATTGAAGAAGCACGACGGCCGTTGGATGGCCATCCAACAGTCACTGCTTGTGCGTCAACCTTTTTTTAGGAAAGCCTCAAATCTGTGGAAAACAGCATACAACCCATCTACCATTATTTTTAATAATTTACAGCCCATTTGCTAATTCTTAAGGGTATTTTTTGGAGCCCATATTCTTTTTGTTAGCATTACAGCCCATATTGTGGCCACGGTTAAAAACTTATACGAAATTTTGCATATTTCGGTGCGGTCCGAACTGTTTTTAATCCCGAAATTTCGACTCACATTCAAACTGATTTTAAAAATAAATATATATCAATATAAAATCCAACAAATTCTCCACGCATAAAAATTAATGTAATTTAAAATCTCAAAATGAAAAAAATATTTGAAACTAATTGCCGGTTTGATGTGTTTTAAAAATGTACATCCCATTTCTCATTACTAATGGGCCATTTTCTCGGCCAGCCGAATGAAAGCTCTCCTCGTCTTGAAAGATTTGCAGCCCAACAGGCCTGACAAAGCGACTTAATTGGCAAATCACAAAAAAACTGGGCTGTGGCCGTGGACCCAGCTGTCAGCTTCTCCATGTACAGTACTCTTCCGATGGAATGTCGTTGACCACATTGACCACACCGCGTCGAGAGCACCAAGGTGGTGGACGTCGATGAGGCCTAGGAAGGGGACGACGCGGAGCCGGGGAAGACGCGGCAGTGGATGCCCACGTGGAGAGGAGTATGAGGGTTCACTGGTTTGGCTGTGGTGTGAGGCTACCATCGCCGCAGGGCCTGGCTAGCGGTGTGAGTAGTAGGGGGCGATGAGGCCTCAACGGCAGCACAGCCGGCCACTGGAGGCAGGAGCAGGCAGTCTCCTGGCGCTGGTTTGGGAGGCTGGTGCAAGAAGAGCAGCGATTGAAGAAGCAGCAAGACCGTTCGATTCAAATCCAACGGTTACTACTGCTAGAATCATTTGTTGACTATGTTGACAAGCCCTGCGTACGCGTCAACGTAGTAGGCCCACAGGTCAGCCTCCCAACCGGTGTGCCCCAGATGTCAGTGGGAGGAATCATTTTTTTTCGCGTAATAAGGAGGCAGTTGATTGCGTGCGGCCAGGCCAGCGGAGGGAGTAGGGTGGGCCGGGGAAGCCTGCGCGGCATCGCAACGGGCCACAAGAGGAGGGAGAAGGCAGTCCCACCATCGCTAGTTTAGGCGGCTGGAGCAGGAAGATCAGAGATTGAAGAAGCACGAGGGCTAGAATCGTGTGTTCACTGACAAAGCCTTGCGTAAACAAGTCAGCCGCCCGTTTTCCATTTTTAGAATTGCCAGCCATTTTCTGGTCAGTACCAGGGTCAAAAAATTAACTAAATATGTGGTAAATTTTTGCTGAGGAACGAAATATTCTTAATCTAAAAATAAATAGCCATACTAAAACAAATTTAAAAATAAATTAGTATTATGTCATGTTAAATCCAATGAAATACGTATTAGATATCAGTGAAGAACAAAATTCAAAAAAACTAATATCCCATTTGCTATAATTTTTTTGGAATTTTCAACCCCTTTTGATATTACTTTTAACAGACATTGAACATACTCTTTGGCCAGGACGGAATGCATCCCTCCTCGTCCTGAAAGATTTGCAGCCCAGTAATTCGGAGAAAACAAATAGGCCTTGCTTGGGTATTCTTCAAAAAGAAATACTGGGCTACCTATTTTCCCAAAGAACTGGTGCATGAGCATTTAGCTTTATTTATTTATTTACTTATTTATGTTTAGGGGACCATGAGCATGTACCTGGGACAGATTCATGTGAGAGCCTCCCTTCCAGTTAATTATGGGCTTTTCTATTGGGCCTTCATCAGTGGGCTACATGTTATCAACAAGTGGAAAATGTGTTCCGTACGAAAAATAGTATGAGCTACGTACGGTACGGGGCACTAAAGGATCGAACCATGCAACGACTTCCAAAACATTGTGTTTGTCGTTCTAACAACACATTTATTCAACCAACAGAAGAAATATACTACTGATTGTACATTGAAAACAGCAGCGGCAGCAGCAACCAGGGCTGCGGGTGCAACAGAAGCAGTAAGCAGGCCAGAAGAGTGAAGACGCAGCTCTCTCTTCCAAACCAAACATCAGCCATCATTACAAAAGAGCTACCAAAAATGAATAAGTGTATGCATCAAACTAAATAAAGATCCTACTACACAAGTGTACGCATCTAACTAACTGGCTCAGTTAGACGTTACTATTTATTAAGTTGTGGAGATTGGCTGATGGCTTGAACCAGATGGGTGCCTGACGGGGGAAACTCCAGCTAGCAGGTCGAAGTCTGATACTTGCGATCCTCTCTCCTACTTTGGGCTGCAGAGCGTGGCGGCACATATCAGGTTATGGTGCATGCAGAGACGCAAGGTACGCTGTGTACACACAGTTTTGCCTGATGAATGAAACCGCGCTGCCATCATGATCCTTGCTGTCGGTTATCTCCTGGTTAATCGGATAGTTCAGTCCAACAAATAGAGAGCGTGTACCAAGGCTACTTACCAGCCTCCAGTCAAAAATTCCTGAAGGCCCAGAGAAGCTGGGATCCTTCTCAAAGTCCTTGTAGTGACTGTGATTGTATTCCGCGAAACAACACGTCCGGTACGTGCGAACGATCATCAATCTTTCATTGTTGTCTGATCGAGCCAGGAACCACCTGCAACTGCCATGCCGCTTTTCTTTGAAAGGTTCTGGGATTAGGAAGGGTAGGGACACCAGGCGGCCTACAACATCATATCATGTTGGAGTCAAATAAAAAAGGGCTCTTGATTTAGTCAATCTTAAGAACATCATGTTATGAGCATGAATATTTTTTTAGTAAATGTTGACAGTAATATAAGGAAGCCATCATGATATCATAGGAAAGTAACATACTGCTGTAATAGCCGTTTGTAGCAATGACTGGAGTAGGCCAGCAATACGTCCAGTCATAGAAGGAGTTGACAGCGTAAATGAAGCCCTTGTGTTCAATGGCATCAGAGAACCACGGAGGATGTATGATCCTGCGATGGACGTGCAAATTTATCCACTTACCGCAGTGACCTGTTAGATAGGCGAGACCGCGGTTGAAGAACACAATTAGCCTGAAATCTTTATAATTCGCAGATCTTGTGGGCACTTGGCAGATTACAACCTTGAGCAAATCAAACTTGGTATCATGTTGGCTACTGTAAGATTCCAAGTATTCTAGGCCGTGGTGGCAAAGCAGTGCAGTGTTAATCGAAGGAAGGGGATCAATCGCCGGGTTTAGACCTCCACGAGCATCCAGCTGCCGCGACCGTCGACGAGCACCATCCAAGACATGTTCATATCGACCAGTACATACCGTTAATGTAGCTGAGGCTGACGGGGATCGGATCACAGTGAAGGGGGTTGATGCTCGCCACCCTACAATTGTTATGCTGTGTGACACACTGTTTCTGAAGATCAGGCGGCATTAGCAAGCAAGGAGCTGTCTTAAAAAGTTCCGGCCTGAGGGCTTTGAGTAAATGGTACATCCCTGACGAGCACGCAGCGAGCGGCATGGTACTGAGATTGTCCACACGCGAAACAATGAGCTTGATTACCTTTGTGGGGAGCGAATTCCAACCACTCTTTCGGTGGACGCTACTCGGTTCTGCCATTGTTAGTGCTTGGGTTTCGGACGAGGGGGGGGGAGGCGCCTTAGCGGGGATGGAAGCTTGGACGAGATTATGTGCGGACAAAGATGGAGAAGCGAATATGTGCTGCGGGAAGTGGACAGGTGATGATGACTATAGCACGCCGCTTGACTTACAAGACACATACCAGCTGCATAGGGTCATATCGATGCCAGACAACTTGCTTGAGTGATCACAGTACTGGTACTCCCTACAGTACCTACTACAGTACTATGACCTAGCTTGCTAGAGTAGAGTAGTAGAGTAGGACTCTGCTCTACTACTAGCACCGGAGGAGTAGTATATTCTAATCTAAAATAGTTACAAACTTCAATGCCCGATCGTGGAACGACTACGAACTGTGCTCAGAGACCGTGTCTACATGGTGTTTGGACTTATACGCAAAAAAAATAGCAAGATGCCCGTGCATTGCACATCACACCATCATCACCAACTCGGTTTTTTCTCTAGTCCTACTCCTATAAAAGACTCAATTGGTGATGATGAAAGCCAGGAGGCGTGTTCAGCCGGGCGTGCAGCGGACGGCGCAGCACTATTCGATTTGTTATAAAAAAAGTAGTAGAGATAGAGACATAGGGAGGAGCACGAGGTAAGGCCTTATCTGTAATTGTGGAGAGAGGTGCGGGTATCTTTTGTAAAATTGTCATAGTTGGCTTTCTATCCGTCAGATATAGATCGGACGGTCTATATTACAAGATGGCAGGCATACCATCATCACCAACTCGGTTTTCTATAAGAGTAGATATATATAGATATAGATAGATAGAGACTAGGGAGTACTAGTAAGGACACCATCTACTGCTTCGTGTGCTACTCCTGCGCTCCATTCGGCGACTGCAACGTCCCCTACAGCCACTCCCTCCTGCGCTCCATTCGGCAGGCGCTGTTGAAATCTGGGGAGCGCAATCTTGCGACTGCTGGCAGCCACAACTTCACCGATGACGACTTCTTCCCCGACCTCGGCAACCTCTTCCTCGACGACATGGGAGACAACCTCAACGCCAACGGTGCTGCTCCTGTTGCACCATATGTGTTTCTGTCCTTCCTGTTCGAAATTGTGGTAGAATTCATGTTTCTACTCTGTATCCTACTACTATGCTAGTCCACATGATTAATTTCATCTCTGTTATAGCCGTCATGATTTATTTTGTGCTTATTCGGATTAAATCTCATAGTAACTTGCTCATATATTCAACTGGCGCAACGTCCCCTACAGCCACTCCCGTTTCATGGATGGCCTGGTCGATGCCTCCAAGGAGCCCTTGGTCCACTGCTATGAGTGCCCGATGCCGTTTTGTGGCTCGTCGGCGGACATGGTGCATCACCTCACGGATGCGTGCAATGGTCACTGCTGGCCCTTGGCGGAGAACATCAAGTACGACACGTGCTACCGGTTCACCATGCCGGAGTCGTTGGAGGATCACCACCGTCTGCTAGTCTCGGAGGAGGACGGCAGCGTCTTCCTCTTGATCGTGGGCACCGGCGAGGCCCGCGCAGGCCGCCGCCCCGTCTCTGTAATGTGCGTCACGAGGGTCGCCGCTACCGCTTACACTGACACGAGGCAAATGTACGGGTGCATGGTCAATGTTACTACCCCTCCGGGTCGCGTGGGCGGCGACACCGGCCTCATCGGACATACTTGGACTCTGGGGAGCTGGGACTATCCCGCCAATGTGGAATTGGAAAACCCATGGCATCCGTTCCATCCTTTACCCGCCGACTCGGTGCACGGGGACTCCAAGGAGGTTCACCTGGACATACGCATTATCAAGTGCACTTAGAAAACATGTAGTGTGTGTGTGGGCGCTTATGGCCCGTGTCTTTGCCGCTTTTGATTCTGTAAGCTTGTCATTAAACTTGAGTGGCTTTCGCCGCAGTCCTTCCTTTGAACTGCTCCTCTCAGTGAGCTGATGTAAGACACTTTGGGTTTCATATCACAAAATGGAACCGGGGAGGAGCCTCCCTGTTTTTCTAAAAAAATACGCATTATCAAGTTAAATGTTGATCATTAGTCTTCGCTCAATGTAATCTGCTGTCTAAGCATGTGGAGACATCCATGCATGATCTTGCTCTATTGGAGTATCGCGCATGAATAAAAGTGTATCCGTTTATGGTTTAGTCTAGAATCTTCCATGTATGAATTTTTACTACAGTACTGGCGAAAGACTTACGATGAACCATTTCTTACATCTCCTCTGCCCCCTTGCAAGTCATCCTGATTTAATCCCTCCGTCTAGGTGTATAAGGGCATGGTTAATATTACTTAATAGTATAGCCAACTGTTGACTATAAGAAAGTGCCATGTCATCTGTAGCCAACATGTATAACAATCATACTCAAAAACTAATTCTTAAAGATCATTTCTTGTAAAGCACAATAAGTGTTATTTCTTGACAAGTTTTGGATGCAGGTTGAACAGTTGAACGCTTTTGTTTGTAAAAGATACCTTTTTATCTATTTCACCCGGATGTTTGTGAGCTCTAGAGATGAGATAATATCCGAAGGAACCTATCGATACCCATTACACATGAGATGACCCCCACATCCTTTGTCAAATTAAACAACTCCCCGATCAATGCATTTCACTCTTCAGTGCAACGCACGGGCACCTTACTAGTATAGATTAGTACGACCAAAAATTGAACTAACATTATATATAGTACGATAAATACTGATGCATGTCACCTAAAATTATATCATTCAAAACTATTTTCAAATACGAATCCAACGATATAGTTTTTGTTGACATGCACTAACATTTTGTCAGTTAAATCTTCAGTCAAATTCAATGGGGGACAAATAAACCATGACTGATGTAGTACAAGTGTAGAGGGCGGCGCTGCACGGGAGTCTCACCTCTCACCCCGCTCGTGGCGTGGCAGTAAAGCCGTCATATCACAAAACCCAACCACTCCCAGTAATAAATGGCCTGGTAAAATAAACGGACAAGCAACCATCACATCCCTCCGTCTTTTTTGCATTTCATCTCTCTGCATTTACTTTCTCCGGTTCATCTCCCACACTCGATCCCTAGCTACTACTCCTAGGGCCAGTTCTTTTGGCGGCTTCCCCAGCTTTTCCCACAAGACTAGTCACAGTGGAGAGTAACAATAAGGCGCCTCACTCATTTATTTGGGCTTCTAAACTACTACTCTGTCCTGGTTTATTCCTCACCATTGTAATTTGTGCTAAATTTTGACCAAAGATTTAACTGATAAAATGTTACTCAAAACACTTAGGCGCGGTGAATCTAGGTGTGTAAGTCATCTTACGAAAACCAAATAATCCCAAAACACTTAGGCGCGGTGCATTAACTTCTACCTCGTTTCTTGTTTCTTGACATATCAACCAATAAGAGATAAAGAGTGTGCATGCTTTTAGTGACTTGAGATATCAAACACGACATGTAGTGGTTAGTTCATTGCATGCAATACTATTAATTAGCAAATAAACATTAACGTTTCTCGTTTTCTCCTCCTCCTTGGTCACGGTGCACAGCCTAAGATGACTTACTCACCTAGACGGATGGAGTAGTGCATGTGACATGCACTAACATTTCATTAGTTAAATTTATGATCAAAATTTGACACAGATTACAATGGGGACAAATAAACCAGGACAGAGGTATTAGTTATGGATTACTAATCTAGACGCCTAAAAGAACTGGCCCCTGGTACTCCTACTAGTAGTAGTACTCAAGTTGGAATTCCAATTGCACGGCACAACTTGTTAGGCAAAAAATTCGATACAGGGTGTAGGAAGCTGTTTGGGAATTTGCATGCCTTTCCAACCAGTGAGATGCTCCGTACAAAGTACGACAGAGAAATAACCACAGAGAAGGAAGCTAAAAGTAAACAATCAAACGAGCATTTTTGCATTTGTTTTGCATTGAATCGTTTCACAAGCTTGACTAGTGTTGTTTTTCTACTTTTACAAAAACTGCATCGTAATGTTAAAATGTGCATTTGCACGTACATAAGTAATAGTAGTACTCCATCCGTATAGGTGTACAAGTCTTCCCTCCTTCTTGGTCACCGTGCACAACCAAAGATGACTTATTGACCTGGACGGAGGGAGTAGCACAGTCTGCAAGCATATATCAAGAGAGACGTGTAGTCCGATAGTATATAGTAAAGTTTGTGCTATATGCACGTACTTGCAAAATGCGTAATAACAACGTTTCCAAACTTTCCCTTTTACATAATTAAGGACGCTAAAAATTCCTGAACGTTCGGGATTCATCATTTGCATCCCAAAACTAATGAGATTGCCTTACGAAACAAAAGTTATACTCCTCCTAAAAGCCACGGCGCTCACAGGAGCGCTTGCGGCGCGCCACGAGTGCCCTGGTGCGCGGCCGTTTCCCAGCGCGCCGACACAACGCCTCTTCCTCAGCCTCGCAACTCGCGAGGTGCTGATTGGCGACTTGCCGGCGGGTGAGCGCGATCTCACCGGTGTGGTGATCCGGCGCCAACAGGTACTCCTCCTGGCTGGAAGCGTGCCCCCGATCCATGTACCGCCAAGCGTAGATGAGGCGCTTGGGCCTGACTGCACTCAGGGCGTCGGCACGGGCGTCCTCCGCCACCCTCACGGCCCTCGCACGAGCCTTCTGCCAAAGAACCAATTGCTTGACTCTCTCGGACGCGACATAAATCTCCCAGAAAGCTTGTTGCGCGGTGCGCTTCTCTTCCTCGGCCTTCTTCTCCGCCTCTATTTTGGCGCGCTCTGCTGGAGGCAAAGCCTCCCACAAGGCGACATCCATTTCTTTCCAAACCTCCTCAAGTCTGGGGGCTCGACGGGCGGCGCGGTGTTCTCCTCATAGCGGGGAGCCGACGCGTCCCTCGACGCGCATGCTGGCGAGATTGGGAACGCCGATGCGTCCACCTCGACACGTCGCGGCGAGGAGCGGAATACGGATGCGTCCTCCTCGACTAGTGGCGGCGAGGAAAGGAACGACGACTCATCGCGTCGCGGCGAGGAGCGGAACGCCGACGCGTCCTCCTCGACTAGTTGTGGCGAGGAACGGAACGGTGAAGCATCGCATCGCGGCGAGGAGTGGAACACCGATGCGTCCTCCTCGGCTAGTGGCGGCGAGGAACGGAACAGCGACGCATCGTGTAGCGGCGAGGAGCGGAACACTGACGCGTCCTCCTCGACTAGTGGCGGCAAGGAACGGAACGGCGACGTGTGACCATCTGTGCGGTGCAGCGAGGGGCTCCTAGGGCTTGGGTGGGGCGATGCCATGGTGGTCGACGTGAGAGAGAGGGGGAGGAGATAGCAATGAACATGAACATGAGGGGGAGGAGATAGCGATGTCGTGGGAGGCGCAGTATTTATAGCGAGCAATGGCACACCTACGTAAGATATGGACTGAGCTGCACTGACTTAACTGCAGGTCCAGTTGCATCACTGACATGTGGGCCAGTACACTGCTGGGCCCTTATGTCAGTGACCCAATGCACCTGAAGTTAAGTAAAAGCTACATGGGCATATTTCTTGGAGTAAATTACGGGGGAGCGAAGGGGTGGAAATATTGCTGGTCACAACAGATTGGACGAGCGTGGGGGGAGGAGAGTCATGCATGCAGATTTTTTCACACGGGGTGGAGTGGTGGGATCGCCGGAGGGAGAAGGAGAGTTTGGCAGGCATATTGTTTCCACACATGGAGAGGAAAAGATTTGGAGACGAACGGGCTTCCTGCAGATATGGGGAACGGTGCATAATAAGTCATCTTGCATGCCGGGCTAGGTATAGTCTCAAGTCATTAAAAACATACACGCCCCACACATGTTCATATTTCAAGGTGCGCTAAATTATTGCATGCGATGATTAAGGCTGACCATCATGGTGGTATCTCAGCTGGTATCATGCACACGGGAATAGCAAACATGCTGATGTGGCAAATAATTAAAGATGAGAGGGGGTTAGAGTAACTAGTATTCATGCATGCATTGGTAAACACATTTTTTTGTGAAGAACGACAGCATTAGTTGAGTACTTTTGCAGACTTCAAAAACTATTCCACCGCCTCTACTATCTTGCTAAGAGTAGGTGAAATTTTTGAGTCGAGCCCTTTAAACTAGAAGGGAGGTAGTGGTACTCTAATAGCTAGGTGTGTAAGTCATCTTATGAAAACCAAATAATCCCAAAACACGTAGGCACGGTGCATTAACTTCTACCTCGTTTCTTGTTTCTTGACATATCAACCAATAAGAGATGAGGGTGTGCATGCTTTTAATGACCTGAGACTATCAAACATGACATGCAGTGGTTAGTTCATTGCATGCAATACTATTTAATTAGCAAATAAACATTAATGTCTCTCGTTTTCCCCTCCTCCTTGGTCACGGTGCACAGCCTAAGATGACTTACTCACCTAGACGGAGGGAGTATCAACATTCACAATGTCAAATCAATATTTTTACACTCATTATAAAACGTAGTTTTTATACTCATTATAATCAGTATTGTAGATATTGATATTTTTAGTATAAATTTGGTCGTGGGATTTCATTGATGCCTACAATGCGTGGAGGAAGCGGAGCTTAGGGCTTTGCATTGCCAGTCTCTACATAGGTATTTCTCTTCATAATCCTGTAATTTTAGAGACTGATTGCGCTTTTGTGGTAGCGTCTCTTGCATCGGGGTTCTATGACAGGTCTGCTATGCGTGGCCTGAAGATGGAAGCGTTGAGCATCTCGAAGTTGATCAACAATCTTCAATTGTCAAAGACTAGCCGTTCGGCCAATAAGGTGGCACACTTAATCACTCAGTATAGCTTTGACAATAGATTAGATGGTATTCTTGTAAATAATGTACCGCCCTGTGTGGTGAATATTGTATCGACTAAGTGTACTAGTATGGCTGGTTAATTAATATAAGGTGGTGTTCAAAAAAAGTATATATTTGGTCAAACACTTTGCAAACGGTTAACGGGAGTAAAAAGAACCAGAGGGAGTATCATGCATGCGGAGTAGGCAACAAAATTGCTCATTTATAGTTGGTCGAAGTCTCAAAGGGCGCGATCGCGTGAGGGAGGCGAAGGTCGTGGGAGGCGCAACGGTTGACGGAATTAGGTGAAGTTACATCCACGTGCCGGCATGGCATGCGAATAGGCAGAAGCTATATCGGCAGGCCTACGATATGGGTCTAGTAGAATTGACATCTAGTGGGTCCCGCATAGTTCTCGAGAACTCTTTGGGGGCTTGCAGCCGTTTATCCACCAGGCAAGCCAGCAACCCCACGCTGTTCGCACGCCCTACTCGTCCCTGTCTTCTACCTCACAACAGTTCGCTCCCAGTCATCCCGTCCTTTCACATTAGTTTGCTCCCAGTTTTTGCGGGGTACAACAGTTCAACTTCTCCTAACCCTCCTCCAAAATCCATGGCCTCCCAAATCTCCATGGTCACCGCTGAGTACCAGGTTAGAGCCATCACCGGCGATCAGTTCATCGTCATCTACACACTTGGATCCGCGACGGTGAAAGCATGGCTTGCTCGCTTCCTACGCATGTTTAACAGTTCAATGGATGAGTGGGTCGCTGGTCTAGATGTTGAGTACACCATAGTCCTGGGACGAGAGAAGGATCTAAAGGAAGAAGAGAGGAAGAAGCCCGTCGTGATCCAGGTTTGCGTACATAACCTTTGCTTGGTCTACCATATATGCCATGCCGACGTTGAGTGCCAGGATTTTAAGAACTTCCTCAAGGAAAAAAGAGTGAAATTCGTTACTGTAGGCTTTAAGAACGATAGGGATGTCCTGCGTCAGATAGGTCTTGTTGTAGGCCAGCCCTTCAATCTCTAGAAGGCAAGCCTGGTGTCCTCCTCTCAACCTTCAATGCTGACCCTGGCAGCAGCCATGATTGATCCTTCGTATGCTAAACTGAAGAAACCTCATCACGAGTTTCATCATGCATGGGAGTCGAAGACATTAGATGAAGATCACATCCTGTATGCAGCAATGGATGCCTACCTTTGTTTAAATATCTACATGGGTTGGATGAAGAAGCAGAGCCCAGTGTCCGGTTCAAGCAAAGAAGCGTCGGCGAAGAGGAAGAGGAAGAGGGACGAGGACGAAGTCGAGGACGTGGACTCGGACTCCGAGTAGGTGGCAGTGCCGTCGCTCATGCTAGTTCTACTGAGTGTCAAGCGGACTAGTTTCTTAGTTTATTTTCAAGGGTATGTTGTGCTGAGGCCCCAGCAGAACTATGTTTATGTTCTTTCTCGTTATTTGAACTCTTTAGTACGTAGAGTAGTACTATTACTATGTCTTACTATTGTTCTTCTTGCAGTTGGTACTACTGCTCGTACCTTTGTGTTCCTACTGTACTTAATACGTTCGTACTAGTAGTATAATTTGGGACAGTCGATTTGTGAAAGAAGTTCGACGGAGCGAAGGAAGAAGACGGCAGAAGAGGTGGAAGAAGCCCTTCTAGCCATCCATGTTGCATCAAACTGCTCACATGAGTCGACTGACCCAAATTGCTCCTTCAAATTGCAGGATCCACGTGGCATTCAAGGTCTCGAAGGTAGATTCCGCGTCCGCACCCGGTTTGCAGGCTTGACGTGCGCGCGACCGGCTTCCGCCGCGACAGCCACCATGCGCGCCTCCTCCGCGCGGGCAGAGATGACAATGACACGCTAGTTCCTCCTCGCCGGCGTGCTGGAGCACGCGTTCATCCTCGTCTTCGTATGCTGCGTGCATAGACGCGGCTCCACCAGCTGCTCGCGTGCTCGGCAGCACGGCGGCATGGCGAGGAGGGACTGCAGACGACGTGAGCGGGCGAGCCTTCGGCTTCATGGCACAGGGATGGCGGCGACACGGCGGTGATGGGCAAGAAATTGTTGTCCGGAGCAGGCGGGCGCCGGCATGCGCAACACCGGCGGCGGCATATTGATGAGTGCTCATATGGGAGCTTACTTTAGTTTTATATGAGGTTGGTCAAACTTAAAAGAAAACCGTATTACTAAACATTAGACTTAGGCAGTGCTTTTATTAAATTTTTTTGAAGTTAGTACCACAGCCATGATACAGAATCCTGTGCAAGCGCGTGAACCGTGGCCGCGCGGTCAATTGAACGGTGTGTCACCGTGTCGTGCTCGAAGGACATCCACCGAACCTTTTTGTGTGTGTGAAAACAATCCTCGAATATTACTCAACTTTTTTTTCCTGGGAAAGTTCTTGACGCTGCAATATTTCCATATATTTGAATTTAGCTCCAGTTTGTGTTTATTTGGAGTTGGATGTTTTAGGTGCGCCCTAGTTTTTTTAATACTTATTTTGTGTGTGTGACTATGAGAGAACGTGTGTATGTGTCCATATGTGTGTTGTGGTGGAAGGGCAATGTGGAGACGGTGTGTGTGTGATATAGACATAGAGAGGTGTGAATGTGCAAATGATCATGCATGAGTGAGACATAGACAGATGCCGATACGTTGTGTATACATGAGAGAACGGTCTTCTAGTTTACTTGTGTGTGTGTGTGTGAGAGAGAGAGAGAGAGAGAGACAGAGAGAGAGAGGAGCATCCGTAACACAACAACCATCTCTCTCGATTCGTCCGTCCCTTGCATGATCGCATGCAACATATGCATCAACGCGCACATTTTGACACCCTCACTCGGCCCCTGCCCACCTCAAGGTCCGCACAATCTCTTCGTGAATACCCATTTCTCTCCTTAGGTTTGTTTTCGCTCAATATCTGACACACACATACACATGCACACACACACGCAGCACAACATACACACACACACACTCCCCCGAGCACACATTTCATCCCCATCTAAGGTTATACGGTGACCACTCTCACTTGCGCTTCTTTGCACCCCAACATGCAAAACACCTCAATCTTCAAAGAGGGCATCAAGCATATTGAAGACGGCGATCACACCGCGCTAGAGAATGCGGGGTCATTTGGAAGCAGGGTGATGTGACGACGGCTGACTGACTCCTCCCCCCACCCTCTCTCTCTCTCTTGCACAAAATTACCAATCCCTCTCTCCCCCGCACAAAATTTTCAATCCCTCAACCCATGAGATCCTTCCCCTCTCATCCATGTTTTTCCAGCTCTCTCATCAAACATGTTGTCTCTTCTCCTTCCACGTATACAGAATCACGTATATTACATGTCTCCATCTTTCTCACAGACCTAACTTCTTCCTCTCTCTTTCTCTTTCTCTCTCTCTCTCTCTCTCTCTATGTTTCGTTAGGTTTGTCTCCTACTCTCTCGTCCACATACATACAATCTTTCCCGCCCTATCTGCTCCATCTTCGAAAGCTCTCTCTGCACGTTTCATTCACACAATGGGATATGTCAAAATGTTGCTTCTATAATGGCTGATGTAGAGTTTTGGTTGTTTTTGTTTCATCCTACAAAGTAATAACTATGAAATGCATTTAGATCCTCATTTGACTGGGATTATGTGAGTTTGAGCATGTTGTGAAGTACTATAGACCTTGTATACATCTTGGCATTCGACAATGATTGTAACTATTGAATTGTATAGACCATTACATTCGAAGTCAATAGCCTAATATATTTATTTCACAATTTCAACAAATGATTAGTTCACTACAAACTAAGAAAACAAATGTGTAGTCCCTCCGTTTTTATTTTAGTCCGCGTATTAGCATTGGTCAAAGTCAAGTTTTGTAAACTCTCGGAAAGCTTATAACAAAAAATATTAACATATACAATAACAAGTAAATACCATTAGATTCATTATTGAATGTACTTCCACATCATACATATTTGTTATGGTAAACGTTTATATTTTTATATAAACTTGGTCAAACTTTAGGAAGTTTGACTTCGGTCAAACCTAATATGCAGAGCTTACTACTACTACTCGCTAGTTGCTTAGCCGAATCACTCAACACGCCACACGGGGAGTCTAGTGTCACAAAATTTTGAGGTCAGCGAGAAAATCTCCCGCGACCCTGATTCGAGAAGTGGGAAGTTACCATCATAGCCTTTCGAACAGGCCTACGGACGAGCTTGGTAGGGGTTGTTTTCGTAACTTCAGGTTCACCCTACCCAGCCAGGCCCACCCCGGCACCCAGAGTAGTACACCTGAATACTCCCCATTTTCTATCCCCACCACAAAATAGACTTCTCCACGGCACCGCAGCCTTCGTGCTCCTCCCCTTTACATCGGCGCACTCGTCCACCGCAGCACATCGGCCTCATCGATGACCTCGTACGCCGCACTAGAGCCGGTCCACCGTCATCGTCATAGACGGAGCCTCTTCCCCGGCATCGTCTTCCACGGTCTCGGATCTGCTTCCCGGAAGCCGACGCCAAGTGCAGAAGTACCACCGTCGTGGACAATGAACTGACTCCCGTTGCCAGCCATGACTCACAGAGGCCGCCGCGACCATCGTTCTCCTCCTCGATTGGTAATGTGTGTATTGAATCACTTAGCAGTACATGTGCAGTTCCAATTTTGTTCATACCTACCCTTCAATTTTCCTGGGTGCTATTGTTCCCGTAAAAGTAATTGGTTATAGCCTCCATTGTCCAACAGAATACCAGCCTGTAATTGTGCGTCGCTCCTGTATTGCGCTATGCTTGGGTAGGTTTTTCATCTGCAACCAGCAGTGCGGCAAATGATGGAAAGGTTTTTAGAACTAGCAAGATGCCCATGCGTTGCACGCATCAAGATGCATTTGTATGAGTAGTTTATCTTGTGGGAGAAAAGGATGAACGAGGGAAGGCCTTATTTGCAAATCTGGAGAGGGGTATGGGTATCTTTTTTTATCTATCTATGCTGAGAACTATCCTATACTCTCTAGTATCTACTTCTCAATCTCAGCACTGTAAACACTTTTTTAAAGCGCCGCGCATTGCGATTCTGTTGGAGATGCTCTAAAATGGCAGACGAGTGCTTTAATGTTGCCCACAAGATGAGCAAGTATTACTAGTAGTATTTTTCTTGCCATGTTGAGATTTTAAAACCATGAGTGTGAACATGCAGAGGAGCAATGAAGACCAAACACGGGATATTCGGGACATCTTCAAGGAGCATGGCAAGTTAAAGAGGAGCTGCACCGAACCTGTAAAACGAGCTTTGGTAAGTAACACCCTTTCAATTACTTTCGTTTAGCCTCGTGTTCTTTGATGTGTATATGTTGTAGTTTCTGTTTCTCTTAAGCGTGGTGTTCTTCGATGTGTAATAAGAAGAATCTTAATCGTCCTAATGCTTTGGTTTTTAACTTGATGTAGGAAGTGGGTGTTCTCACCTTGTAGTCTGTTTTTATATTTCTTTTCCTTTTGAATTCACTTCTCCGAGTTCTGTTTATCTGGCTTCTACTAAATGGATCTAGGTTTCTCTGAGTATTGATCTAAAAAAGAAGTAACTTCATGTCAGGATGCAGTTCCTACGAGGAGGGAAGTATGGTCAACCTCGAGATCATGTTTCCAAAATGAGGCTAGATTACACACAAGGTGCCAGTTCCCTAATGATGCAGGATTACACACAAGGTGCAAATTCCCAGATGATGCTGGATTACACACAAGCCAGGTGGAGTCGTCAGCTGTTCGTGTCCTCCTGGCATTAGTAAAGGCTGAAAGAAAGCGGGCAGCAGCCCTTGAGAATGTAGCTGAGTTCCTAAAGAAGCGAAAAGAGCAATCAGATGCTCTCTTCACCCAAGCCAAAGAAGAGATGGAAGAAGCCAGAAATAAGCTAGCAGAGGCAGAGCAGGCTAGGCGTCTCCTGCTATCTAAAACTATTGTCAATACAAAATGTCCTTCATAATAGCTAGGTTCAAATGTTTATCCAGTCAGCATGTCTATTGTGATGTCTGTGCATCTACTGATGTGGCACAAAATGTTTTTTTTCGGGTCATGTAATAACAACAATTACTTTCCAAACAATAACAGACGAAGCATTGGACATGGTATAGTTCACACGCAAGCCCGACATTCCAAGTTCAACTTCCACATCAAACTCACGTTCACAGATATTTGCACATTCATACATAATGTCCACAACCATGATTCACTTCAAAGCAAAAAAAATGTGAGGAGAGTTATAAATAAAGAAAAACCTCTACTAGTTCCTGCTACCAGTGCGAGCACAACAAGTCAAGACCATGCGTAAATTAATTACTCCCTCCGTCCGAAAATACTTGTCATCAAAATGAATAAAAAGAGATGTATCTATAACTAAAATACGTCTAGATACATTCTCTTTTATTGATTTTGATGAGAAGTATTTCCAGACGCCATTCTTTGTGTATAGAACTAAAATACGTCTAGAACTAAAAGAGTATATTTTAGTCATTCTTTGTGTTCTAAAATGCCTGCCGGCTCGCGAAAGGACGTGTTGCCGGCACATGCGCGGATTCAATGAAGGCAGGCGGGGCAGTCTTAAGCTGGTTGCACGCGGCGAGGAGGCGTGCTCAGCTGGGCCTGTAGCGAGTACGGCCCTCTTGGCCGGCGCCCCGGTTCAATGCCTGCGCTATGAGAGGTCGCGTCCATGTCAGAGCAATCACTCCCTCCAGTCCTTTTTTGTTTGGGTATAACAAAATCTCGTTTTCCATTCACATTTTACTAGTAAAATTCGTGGACAAACTTTGACCCAAAGTACGATGGGGACTAGTAAACCAGAATGGAGGTAGTAGTTTTTTTTAATCAAAGAAGGGTTTCCCCTTCCGATTACTGAAAACCAGCATCTAAATCTAAACCATAGTATTTGCCCTAGAACTACCAGGTTCAACATCTCGTAACATAAACCCATACAACCATACGCCAAGGAGGTACGTAGTACTATGAATTCCATTTTCGCTCCATACCAATTGTTCTAAAAACTACTTAGTACTTATAACGTGCCGTTGAAAATCAGAACTCTTAACCCCGCTAAAAAACGATATTTTAAACGTGGCTACTCGATCTGTGGCAACTGGCGAGCCACCGCGCTCCAAGTCATTCACCTGTGGTCCCGACCATCAACTCTTACAAAGGTGATCCACCACGTACCCGGTACCCGCGAATGCAGCAATTGTGGACCTAGGGTTTTAGGGTTTATTTGTTAACATCGCCTTTAAGTAACACTCATGTGTGCGAGACAGCGAGAGGCCGACTGCGTGTGTGCACCTCTTCTCTTCGTATATGTACTCCACCATTTGTCTGGTGTCCAAAAAATTATAATAACTACTAGCAATGTGCCAATGCATTGCCACACGATCAAAGTAGATTAATACATATTCACTGATTTGATAGAAAAAAAAGTCTAGTTTTGAAATACGTATATCACTAAAAATATGTTATGTTTCACTAAAAATATATTCCATTGGCGGTTTTGATGAGATAAGGGAGGAATGTTGTTGGTTTCAAGATTCGAGAAGTGGTATATGTCTAATTTCTACTCTTACTGGCAAGATGCCCATGCGTTGCACGGAACATCAAGATCTTGTGGGAGAAAAGGATGAACGAGGGAAGGCCTTATCTGCAAATGTGGTGAAGAGTGTGGGTAAATTGCCATATTTTCCTTCCTATCCGTCAGATATAAATCGGACGACCTACATTGCAGGATGGTAGTCCCACCATCATCACCAACTCTATTTTTTATCCCTACTCTTATAAAAAGCATTGTTGGTGATGATCGTGTGGCCGTCCGATCTATATCTGACGGATAGGAAGGAAACTATGGCAATTTTGCAAAAAGATACCCACACCCCTCTCCACATTTGCAAATAAGGTCTTCCCTCGTTCATCCTTTTCCCCCACAAGATAAACTACTCATACAAATGCATCTTGATGTTCCGTGCAACGCATGGGCATCTTGCTAGTTGTTGCAAAAAGCCCATGTGTGTGTGAGAGAGAGGGAGAGTGGAGGAGGACAGAGTGCATGTGTGACAAAGACACAAGTAGTGTGTGTGCGATAGGTATCAGCTTAAAATGAGGCGATAGTGTGTGTGTGCACGATCGAGAGGGCGTGTCTCAAGAAGGGAAGAAAAAGCTACATAGATACAAGGAGCGGGAGAGAGACATGTATGCGATGGTGGAAGCATGAGCGTGCGGGTGTATAAACCTATCTAGAGGCTGGCTAGTCGATAAATGTTTGCGAGAGAAATACGAGTCGGGGTACGAAAGCAAGAGTTTTGTGTGTGTGAGAGAGAGACGGTAGTCGGGGAGGGGAGTGGAAGTAGGAGTTGTGTGTGTGTGTGTCTGTGTGTGAGAGAGAGAGGAGACGGTAGTCAGGGTTGTCTGATCGGTGTCAGTCTGGGATGGAGACGAAAAGGAGACCGCAAAAAATGTTGTGTCTACAGGAGAGAGAGAGAGAGAGAGAGAGAGAGAGAGTAATTTTAGTGGTATGAGTCATATGTAGAGACATATAGGGTGTGTGACAGAATCCCATAGAGAGAAAGACAAAGTGAAAGACGAGTGGAGACTGTGTGTGTGGCGGTGAAAAAGAAAGCTTAGGTACCGAGTGATACCAGAGAACAGTAGAGACTTGAGAGATAATGAAAACCGTGTAATGTATAATGATACAGAGAGTGTGACACTTCTCAAGGGAGACATCGAGAGACCATGTTTGCGAGGATAGGAGAAACATGAAGTGAGCATGCGGGTGAGCTGGAGAAAAGAGAGTGATAGCTACTTGAAGGAGCATGCATGCGAGAGAGATGGGCGTGAAAGGAGTGAACAAAAAAGGGATTCAAATATTTGAATTTGAGATGATGATACATGTAATCCATACTCGAACCAAAATTGATCTATCAAACATGATTACTCATATGAATTCACGCACATCTATGTTATTTAATATGTAGATATTACCGATCCATACATTTTAGTAGAACATAATTTGGTTAAAAAAATTCGAATTCAACCTTAAGATTTCGAGATCGTTGTATTTGTAAATCATATTATACATATAAAGGAGCAAAATTCTTTGTTGTGCTTTTGAAAGTACATATAGAAAAATGATGTATATAGAATGTAATTCCAATTGAAAATGGATCCCGCCCGAAAAAATAAAAGTAGAATACAAACGGGATTCGAATTGAGTTGGCACGGTAAACGTGCGCTGTGCAAAATTTGAACGAAGCTGGGAAAGTCGCAGTAACCGCCCGAAACCAAAATCTGTGAGATGGAAATCACTACTGCCTATCCCTGCCACGCAAAGCGTATCTGCTGGATATCTATAGGTTTTGATAGGGGTAGGTTTGTAATTTCACCCAAACGTGACGTAACCGCCTCTTACCCGGATTCATACACGGTGGGCGCCAAAACAGTGTGCCCTCGGCCGAAATCGACTCCCTCCCCGATTCATATTCATACACGGTGGGCGCAAAAAACAAACTCTCGTCAGCAAATATTTGGTGTATGCGAGATTACCGTCCTATCCCAACCAACTAATGTTGTTGTGATGTAGTAGAAATTTGAAACAGGGGCTAAGTTTGTAAATTTCCTCGCATTTGAGACAAGCGCACCCTGAATACATGGTTCCCCCTTCCTCTCTACCTCCCTTTTCCCCATTCGTATTCCGTGGGCGCCAAAACACCCTCTCCACCCCACCCTCCTCCGTCCGCCGCCGTCCGCCACCCCATCCACCGCCGTCCTCCTCCACCATGCCGGAGCTGATACCCCGACGCCGCCGTCCATTACAAGAGATCGACCTCTCTCATCCACGCCATCGGACCGTGATCCTTGCATCCCGTCCTCTCGCTTCATCCCCGCCGTCGTCCACCTTGCCGGCGCCGCTCCTACGACCGTCTCGTCCACCGTGCCCTGCTGCCACCGTCTACCCTCCTAGATCGCCTTCCACGCCGCTGACAGCCATCGCTACCGCAACACCGTCAAATTCTCAGCAGATGCGTACACAACGCCGCACCAGAGGCGGTACTCTTTCGTATCTGCTCAACTTATTTATCGCAGCAAGAAAATAGATCGCCACTGCTTTACTCTGATTTCTTGTCTTGGTTGCGAAGTTGCCTTTGTCCGGTTTGCACCTTCAGATCCGCCATGGCATGCTCAACACTATAGTCCCAATGCTTATGGTTTTCCCCTTTAATATTCCACACTAGTTAAATCACAGTAGACTAAATTTCAAAATTGGGCCAGTTGATTTTTCAGAGCTCGCCGGAGTTCGCCGGTGCGATCCAAGGGGCTCGGGTGGTTGTGGGGCCTCGCCGAACGAAGAAAACTCGACGCGGGTGGGGTGGGGGGTGGCGGAGGAACACAAGCGGTGGGGGCCGTGAAGGAAATATGCCCTAGAGGCAATAATAAAGTTATTATTTATTTCCTTATATCATGATAAATGTTTATTATTCATGCTAGAATTGTATTAACCGGAAACATAATACATGTGTGAATACATAGACAAACAGAGTGTCACTAGTATGCCTCTACTTGACTAGCTTGTTAATCAAAGATGGTTATGTTTCCTAACCATAGACATGTGTTGTCATTTGATTAACGGGATCACATCATTAGGAGAATGATGTGATTGACATGACCCATTCCGTTATCTTAGCACACGATCGTTTAGTATATTGCTATTGCTTTCTTCATGACTTATACATGTTCCTATGACTATGAGATTATGCAACTCCCGTTTACCGGAGGAACACTTTGTGTGCTACCAAACATCACAACGTAACTGGGTGATTATAAAGGAGCTCTACAGGTGTCTCCACAGGTACATGTTGGGTTGGCGTATTTCGAGATTAGGATTTGTCACTCCGATAGTCGAAGAGGTATCTCTGGGCCCTCTCGGTAATGCACATCACTTAAGCCTTGCAAGCATTGCAACTAATGAGTTAGTTGTGAGATCATGTATTATGGAACGAGTAAAGAGACTTGCCGGTAACGATATTGAACTAGGTATTGAGATACCGACGATGGAATCTCGGGCAAGTAACATACCGATGACAAAGGGAACAACGTATATTGTTATGCGGTCTGACCGATAAAGATCTTCGTAGAATATGTGGGAGCCAATATGAGCATCCAGGTTCCTCTATTGGTTATTAACCGGAGACGTGTCTCGGTCATGTCTACATTGTTCTCGAACCCGTAGGGTCCGCACGCTTAACGTTACGATGACAGTTTCATTATGAGTTTATATATTTTGATGTACCGAAGGTTGTTCGGAGTCCCGGATATGATCACGGACTTGACAAGGAGTGTCGAAATGGTCGAGACATAAAAATCGATATATTGGACGACTATATTTGGACACCGGAAAGGTTCCGGGTGAGATTGGGACAATACCGGATCACCGGGAGGTTATCGGAACCCCCCGGGAAGTATATGGGGCTTATTGGGCCTTAGTGGAAAGGAGGGGAAAGGAGCAAGGGAGGGGGCGCCCGCCCCCCAAGCCCAATCCGAATTGGGAGGGGGGCTGCCCCCCCTTTCCTTCCTCCCTCCTTCCTCTTCCTTCCCTCTCCTACTCCTAATAGGAAAAGGGAAAGTCCTACTCCCGGTGGGAATTGGACTCCCCCTGGGTGCGCCACCCCCCTTGGCCGGCCCTCTCCTCCACTCCTTTATATACGGAGGAGGGGGGCACCCCATAGACACAACAATTGATCCCTTGGATCTCTTAGCCATGTGCGGTGCCCCCCTCGGCCGAAATCGACTCCCTCCCCGATTCACATTCATACACGGTGGGCGCCAAAAAAAACTCTCGTCGGCAAATATTCGGTGTATGCGAGGTTACCGTCCTATCCCCAACCGACTAATGTTGCTGTGATGTAGTAAAAATTTGAAATGGGGGCTAAGTTTGTAAATTTTCCTCGCATTTGAGACAAGCGCGCCCTGAATACATGGTTCCCCCCTTCCTCTCTACCTCTCTTTTCCCCATTCGTACTCCGTGGGCGCCAAAACACCCTCTCCACCCCACCCTCCTCCGTCCGCCACCCCATCCACCACCGTCCTCCTCCACCATGCCGGAGCTGATACCCCGACGCCGCCGTCCATTACAAGAGATCGACCTCTCTCATCCACGCCTTCGGACCGGGATCCTTGCATCCCGTCCTCTCGCTTCATCCCTGCCGTCGTCCACCTTGCCGGCGCCGCTCCTACGACCATCTCGTCCACCGCGCCCCGCCGCCACTGTCTGCCCTCCTAGATCTGCTTCCACGCCGCCGACAGCCATCGCTACCGCAGCTCCGTCAAATTCTCAGTAGATCCGTACACGGCGTCGCACCAGAGGCGGTACTCTTTTGTATCTGCTCAACTTATTTATCACAGCAAGAAAATAGATCGCCACTGGTTTACTCTGGTTTCTTGTCTTGGTTGCGAAGTTGCCTTTGTCTGGTTTGCACCTTCAGATCCGCCATGGCACGCTCAACACTATACTCCCAATGCTTATGGTTTTCCCCTTCTATATTCCACACTAGTTAAATCACAGTAGACTAAATTTCAAAATTGGGTCAGTCGATTTTTCAGAGCTCGCCAGAGTTCGTCGGTGCGATCCAAGGGGCTCGGGTGGTTGTGGGGCCTCGCCGAACGAAGAAAACTCGACGCGGGTGGGGGTGGGGGTGGCGGAGGAACACATGCGGGGGGGGGCGGTGGTCCGGCCGGCGGCCCGTGCGGTGTTCTGTATGGGAAGAATTAGAGACAAGGAAGAAGAAGGGTTAGGAGACGTAGGATCTTCATCCAACCGCCTGAAATGGTCGAGAGACAGCTGGGAGTTGCATTCTTAATGTGCTCTGGTTCATCATGTGTGGGCACTGCGCAACCAACATTTCATTATCCAAAATCTGCTTGCTCTTCTTTACCATGTTCGATAGTGCTGGCCTGTACGTGATCGATAGGCTTTCAATTACTAGCGGCAATACAACACCATATTTTCAAGCCAGTTCCACTTTCCCGATTTATATATCGTGGTTATGGTGTACCCCTGTTATGTACACTATGATCTGCCTAGTTGTTGTGTGCTCTTGTTATCATGGTTTGGCAATAAACTCTCTATACAGTATATTATGAACCTATCATTTGCCAGCTATCCTTACTTCTAGAGCCTATTTTTTGTGTACTTGTGCCGGATTATATAAATGCACGCACGATATTACAGCACACATGAGCTCTCTCATCAGAATCCAGTGATAGCACATAAGTGTTTACAGGGGCGCCCCTATATTAGAATATCATCTGCATTACAAAGATAATCTCACAACTATGTATGTTTTCATGGTTCTCAGATATTATATGCAATTACAGTGAATATCAGAATCCGCACATCATAAGAATATTGTGGAACACTACAATGACTTACAAAATTGGCACCAAGGCATTGAGTGCCATTCTGGAAGCAATGAAACTCGTACGCTCCCTACTTGTTGATTCTTGTTCAGAATATCGTCCTAATAACTATTATAACCTCGAGGAGTCAAAGGAAGATGGCCTGTCCGGTTCACCCATCAAGGTGCCTATTCTAATTTGGCAAGGTTTTATTGATTGCGCATATCTTGCATATGTTGTCTTGCATTTCTTCTACTTTGTTGCACCACCATTTGCTTAGTTTACTCATCATATAACTCGAGATGCCATGCCCATCCATTATCAATACATATTCCATATGTCGTCATACCATGTTTTTTCACTCAAATGTTGTCCTTGTGCATCAGACATCAAAAAGGAAGAGGGTGATTGCCGAACCTGAAGGTGCACCAGCAAAGTCATTGAAAAACGTGGTGGTGACGGAGAAATCAGACAGCGCCCCACTTTTATTGGTTGTACAACCAGTGACACAAAACATAGGACCGACTCCAGCAGACTGTACCCATACTTCACTGGTCACACCACTAGCCCCACCAGACAGGACCTGCACTCCAGCAAAAGGTATACCGATTTCATTTGGTATAGCACCAGCCGTACCACAGAAAAATCCCACTCCAGCAAAAAGTACAACAAGTACACCGGCCGAAGACCTATCCCAACTGCAGAGACGGCCAATTCCTGCAGATTGGAACCCCATTCCATTTATTCCCAGTTTAAAAGACAATGCTTTGAATGTTGTTAGGGACTACGTGCATATATTCCCATCATGGGAAGATTATAGTGAAGACAAACACCATTTTCACATCTTCTTGTCCAACTTACGTGTAAGTGCTATTATTCATGGTTATTATTTTCCTGTTTTCTACTGATCGAACGCATCAATGATTTACATTACATTGTTGTAACTAGGTGAGGGTCAATCTGGATAGTAATGACGAGCAAAGCTTGCTTGTGCTTTTCAAGGAAACATTGCAGCAGTATCGGTGTTACCTGAGGAAATCACACTTTGATGGCAAGTCTATAAACGAATTTCCGGTGAAGTCTGCTATGCTAAATTTAGAAGACATTGAATGGAAAAACCTTGTTATGCACTGGTCTCGTTCCCAGGATGAGGTACTGTCTACGAAATAACATGACAATTTGAACTTCTACTTTTCCGCATGTGCCTTACGGATCTTTTTTGCAGGAAATCAACTCGAAGAAGAATTCCGGTTTGAAAAGAACGACAAGATATCGCAAATATGTTGCCCGCTGCTTTGCTCTTGTTAGTACCTATTGTCCTGTATCACTATACTTGCATACATACCTGGTTCATTATGTGACAGCAGTATGCATGATAGCTTGCTTATCAATTGTTCGCTCCAAATTATCTTATCTGTATGAATGGTTACATTAGTGTAGAATATATCCAATGCCAATGAATTTTTTTAGCTCCGCATTGTTCTTCTAAGTACATGCTGTCCTTTATCAGTGTACTTATATTGACAGGTAGTTGTTCATGTACCATCACTCTGCAGCTTATTTTCCTTTGCCCTCCATTTTCTACACATCAGATCTATATTTACTCTTACCATAAGGTTGGTACTGAAGAAGTTTAGCTATGCATTGCTCTTAGCTATGCCTTTTGCCTGTATCGCTGCACATACATTTATAGCTACTTGGTTATGTAGCATCACTCTTCATCTTATCTTAAATATTCTCCACTTTTTCATATATTATCACATCTATATTTACTCTTAACAAAATGTAGAATAAAGGCAATGCTTATGAAGAAGATTTTGTGCTAAACTTCTTGAACTGCCCCCCCCCCCCCCCATCAGCATGGACAAGGGCTTTATAGAGCCTGTCTTCACCAGTAATGTAAGTTTTTCCTTCTCAAGCCTTCAAACTTTGTTGTGTATATTTGGTTAGGCATGACTGCAACAGCTGTTTATTTTTGGTGTTTGCATCAAATGGAATGTTTAAAGTTTATTATGTAGTTCATAAACAAAAGTTTGTCCTTCTCAATTTAAGTTTTCAGTTGTACAACCAAGTTCCTTCTTCATACCATCTAAATTAAACTATTCAGAGCAAGTGATCTTCTTTTGCACTACATGTATGCTTCTGTTCTTCATCCGTAATCCAGTGGTGTGGTGAACCTACCCACTATAACACAATGTCATATTCTGCAGTGTCTTAACTATGAACAATGTCATATCATTCTACTATTATTTAAACCGTCTCTTTATTTGCCAATCTGAAATGGGATAAATTGACAGCACACTAACCATTAATACTTATGAGTTCTTGATCTGTAATCCAGTGGTGTCGTGAAGCTGCCAACTCCTTCACAATGTCATTTCCTGCCATGTCTTGATCTGAACAATACCATATTATGTTAATGCAATTTTAAACCGTGTCACTTTATTCGTCAGTAAGAAATGTGATGAATTGTCAGCACTGATACTTTATGTGCGAAACATGTCATCTGTCTGCTTGTTTATCTTTCAGAGTGAGGAAGATATGTGTTGAACAAGTGTAGTCTCATCATCTTGCTCAGCTGCTTGCGCTGCAGCTCCCCAGCAGGGCTAACCTTTATTGAACTCTATTGAAGTGTTGTCGGTTTTGTATATTTTTTGTCGGCATGTTTATTTGCACTGGTGGCGATCTTTGATGCCTAGTGTGTGTAATCTGCTGTCTGCTTGTGCTTTATTATCATAGTGGCGAACTTTGATGCCCAGTGGATGTAATATGCCGTAATTTCTTTATTGTATAGTCTAGGTTTTTTCTTATTCACGATGATATAGTTATTTTACTGTATATATGTCCGGTCTTCGCAGTAAACTGGCCAAACCGTAAAATTACGGTACATAATCGGGTCGTCATGCAGTCACGATGTATGATCCACATCATGGGCCCCGTCAAGCTGGCCCACTAGTAGATTTGGGCCTTTAATAGGCCGAGTAACCCCCGACCCTCTTTTCGCAAGAAAATTCAATGGGCTTTTAGGAGGCTGAGAAGCAGGCTGGGCCTGCAACGTGCTGAATAGCTCACGGGCCGGCGGCAGCCCGAAATGGACCCCAACCCATGATTGTGCGAATCAATTCACGGGCTTTTAACAGGCCAAAGTTGTATTGGTCCTTGTTTGGCCCAATCAGATATCGGCTTCGAGAAGGCCGGATGCAAACCGGGCCGTAGTTAGGCCCAACTATATGACGGGATTTTAACATGCCGAAATTAATATAGGGCCGAAATGTTAAATGGGCCCTTAACAGGCCGAAACTAATATCAGGCCGAATTACTAAATGGGCCTTTAGCAAGTGGGCCTAAAAGCATAGCGTCCAGTCAATGGGCCGAATCTGATATGGGCCATAATTGAGCCCAAAGCCTCTCAAAGGGTCGGACCTGATCTGGGCCATGATTTGGCCCAGAAAGTAGGAGGCTTTTAATGGGTCAGATCTTATATGGGCCATTATTAGGCCCGGAACATGGCAGGCCATTAATGGACCGGATCAATTATGGGCCGGCATTTGGCCCAAAACATGGCAGCCAGTTAATGGGCCGGCCTACTAGGGTCCTCAAAATCTTGTGGGCCTACAGCTGGGCCGGCCCATTAATGTCAGCGCAATCTCGTGGGCCTTTAGCTGGGCCGGCCCATTATGACCCGCAAGAATTTTGTGGGCCTTTACCTGGGCCGGCCCATTATGGCACACAAAAATCTTGTGGGCCTTTACCTGGGCCGGCCTATTATGGCCCGCGAAATCTTGTGGGCCTTTAGCTGGGCTAGCCAATTATAGTCTGCAAAGTCTCATGGGCCTTTAACTGGGCCGGCCCATTAAGGGCCGCAAAATCTTGTGGGCCTTTAGTTGGGCCGCCCATTTAAACTTGTTGGGCCATGCCACATGTCGACGTATCATAGGCGCCTTCTGTCCAATGAGTGGATGACATCTGTTCCAACGATGAGCCCACACGTGTTTCCTCCAACCAATGATGATTTTACACGTGGAAAATCCCCATTGGTCGGGGCTGTTAACGGGTTATCGGATCCAAAACCTGACCCGATAGCTTAACGGTGTTCCGTTACGGTGGATGCCATGTGTCGGTCACCCTTGACGAAAGCACTTCTGTGATGCGCGATTTATCGTCATGGAAGTGGACACTTCCGTGATGATAATTTTGGTAATGTCATGGAACACTTCTACGACAGCGCATGTATGACTATCTTGATTTTGTCTTAAATTTGTCATGGATGTACATGCATGACAAAAAACGCGACCTACTGTGACAAACACGTATCATCACGGAAGTGTATTTTTTTTTGTAGTGATCTTCGTCAAAAGTGGGATTTATGGGTCTTCGGGCAGCAGAGCCGGACAGTGAATCCGCTCCGCCTTCTTTGTCCAGCCTTGAGAAAATCAATAGGGAGGCTTAGGCGTCTTCCTCGAGTATGCAAGTAAAGGATGCACCTTGAAAAAATGAAAAAACTTACCGGACTAGCGGGATGGGCCAAGTCGTGCCCGCGGTCCTCGGTCGTGGCCGGCCGCGACTCGTTGGCCTTGAAGGGCACCTTCCAGATGTCTTCGTGTGTAGTGCTGAAGAACTGCTGGAAGGTCTGGTGCTTTGCCGGATCAAACTCCCACAAATGGCAAGTCCGGCGTTGGCACGGAAGTATTCGGCGAATAAGCATCACCTGGATCACATTGACAAGCTTGATATTGTTTATCATGTTCTGTATGCGCGTCTAAAGCGTTGTCAGCTTGTCCGGCGAAGACCAGTCCAGGCCTTTCTCTGGCCAGGAGGTGAGCCGTATTGGGGTTCCGGACCGGAATTTGGGCGCCGCAGCCCAGTTGGTGTCGCACGGCTCTGTGATATAGAACCACGATTTCTGCCACCCTTTAACAGTCTCCATGAAGGAGCCTTCGGGCCATGTGACATTGGGTATCTTGCTCACCATGGCGCGTCCGCACTCCGCGTGTTGGCTGCTCACCACCTTCGGCTTCACATTAAGATCTTCAGCCATAACCCGAAGTAGGGTGGGATGCGGAGGAAGGTCTCGCACACGACAATGAATGCCGAGATGTTGAGGATGGAGTTGGGGGCCAGATCATGGAAATCCAGCCCATAGTAGAACATGAGTCTGCAGATGAACGGGTGGAGAGGAAATCCCAACCCGCGGATGAAGTGGGGGATGAATACAGCCCTCTCACGGGGCTCCGGGGTGGGAACGATCTGTCCCTTGGCCGGAAGCCAGTGGGTGATTTCCTTGGCCAAATATCTGGCCTCCCAAAGCTGGGTTATGTACTTCTCCTGGACGGAGGAGACCATCCACTTGCCCTGCGCTCCGGATCCGTACATGGTCGGAGTGCTTTCTTGGGGTGGAGAAGATGAGAACTTGGGCGCTGGAGCTTGAGAATGGGGGAGGCTGAGAGAGATAAGGCGTGGGTGGAAGGGGTGAATCCTTATCTCTTCATAAAGGCAGTGAATATCAAGCACCTCCCCACTCGCCTTAAAACTCGCCTATTCCCCATGGGTTGTGCAGATGGCACGGTTAGGTTACCCATGCCCGTATTGGTGACAATCCCGCAATAAGGGGACACAATCTCTGCTTTGACAAGACGTGCCAATGAAACCGCATCTCGAAATATGGAGCGGCAGGCTAAAAAATGGTTCAAATAATGGTCGGGCGGCGGCGTGATGTCACACTACAAAAAGTTGTCAGCGGATTGGACTCATGAATTATTATACTCCCTACGGTTGTGTGTGGGATTTGTTTTGCAGAGCCCGACACGTTTTCTATGTTGGAAGACTATTTTGGAGTATTCAGAGAAGGAACCCGCCTTGCAATGTCGAAGACAATCTGCGCGCCGGACACCTCGTCATTGAAGCTTGCTTCAGGGGCTACTCAGGGAGTCCTGGATTAAGGGGTCCTCGGACGGCCGGACTATTAACATGGGCCAGACTGATGGGCTATGAAGATACAAGAGAGAAGACTTCTTCCCGTGTCCGGATGGGACTCGCCTTGGCGTGGAAGGCAAGCTTGGCGTTCGGATATGTAGATTCATTTCTCCGTAACCAACTTTGTATAACCCTAGTCCCCTCCGGTGTCTATATAAACCGGAGGTTTTAGTCTGTAGAGGCAATCACAATCATAATCACATAGGATAAACTTCTAGGGTTTTAGCCATTATGATCTCGTGGTAGATCAACTCTTGTAATACTCATATCCATCAAGATCAATCAAGCAGGAAGTAGGGTATTACCTCCATAGAGAGGGCCCGAACCTGGGTAAACATCGTGTCCCCTGCCTCCTATTACCATCAACCTTAGACGCATAGTTCGGGACCCCCTACCCGAGATCTATCGGTTTTGACATCAACAACGGGGGCGGCCCGCCTGCTAGGAGTCGGCCGCTCTGGTGGCCGCTTGCTAGGAGCCGGCCCGTGTCAGGGCCGATTTTTGGGCATTGCCGCCTTCTAGCAGTCGGCCGTTCGGGCCAGCTGGCCACAAGAAGGCGGTCCCTTGTCTTCGATGCTTGAGGGGCGCAGCCGGCCCCGATGTCTTGAAATATCTCGGGGAGCAGATAGGGCTACCTGTGGTCATTTACTCCAACAAGGAACTTTGCCGTCCACCGCGGCTGACGGCAAAGGCACACATGCTGGATGGCAAAGACCTTTGTCGTCAGCCAGTAGACGACAACATGTTCGGCTGAATAGGCTATGGCAAAGGCCTCTTGGCCATCAACTGGCAGACGGCAAAGATGAAAAAGGCTTTGTCGAGCGCTGGCTGACGGCAAAGAGCTTGGACGGCACACGTGGAAGTTTTGGTCCGTTAAGTGGTTAACGGTGTGCTTTGTAGTCAGCCAGCGGACGACAAAGATGAAAAGGCCTTTGCCGTCTGCTGGCTGACGGCAAATCTGCCAAATAGGCCAGCCCCTAATTGCCAGGTTGCACAGGTAGCTGCCACGTGGCATATTTTCCGTCTACTAGAGGACGGGAAAGCTCTTTGCCGTTCGCCGGCAGACGGCAAAGTGTCTATATAGCCCCTGTTTTTTCTGTTTTTTCTTAAATTCATTCAATTTTGACAAAATTTCACATACACATTTCAAAATAATTTCAACAATAAGTTTCCAACATGAGATATATACAAGTTTCCAACATTTCCATATATACAATAAGTTTGCAACAAGAGATATCCAACAAGTCTCCAACTAACAACATATCCAACAAGCTTCCGTAAATAAAAAGGAAGCACAAGCATAAGAAAAAGTTTCAACAATAAGTTTCCATCATTGCTAGCTTCCTCATCTCAAGCAAATGTGCAAATTAGGAAAGATGAAAGTCAGAAGAAGAAGAAGAATAGCTATAAGAAGAAGAAGAAGAAGAATAAGAAAAAAAAAGAAGAAGAAGAAGAAGAGGAAGAAGAAGAACTGCAAGTCTCCATCAATGCTTGTTCTTCTTCTTCTTCTTCTTCTTCTTCTTCTTCCTTCTTCTTCTTCTTCTTCTTCTTCTTCTTCTTCTTCTTCTTCTTCTTCTAACTAAGGTAGGTAAATTAAGTAGCTAAGCTAATTATAGATAATTATTGAGCTATACTAGGTTGTTATGCCATTTTGTGCCTAAGTGAGCTAATTATGTCATAAATGAAGTAGGTAAGCTAATTATAGATCATTATTGAGCTATCCTAGGTTGCTATGCCATTTTGTACCTAAGTGAGCTAATTATGTCATAAATGAAGTAGCTAAGCTAATTATAGATCATTATTGAGCTATCCTAGGTTGTTATGCCATTTTGTACCCAAGTGAGCTAATTATGTCATAAATGAAGTAGATAAGCTAATTATAGATCATTATTGCACTATCCTAGGTTGTTATGTCATTTTGTACCTAAGTGAGCTAATTATGTCATAAATGAACTAGCTAAGCTAGCTATAGGCCATTATTGAGCTATCCTAGGGTTTTATGCCATTTTCTAGCTAACAAAGCATTTGTTAAGCAAAACAATTGGGAAAACTTACCATGATCCGGGAGGTGAAGGGCCAGTAGGGGTTGCGCCACCGTGAGACGGAGAAGGATCGGTCGATCCTTTGTGGGAGGCGAGATGCACGAAAGATCATTTGCAATGTTTAGTTAGCATGATGAACTGAAATGTGAATAGCAGTAACTAATGGCCATTCAAATGAAACTCACCGTGTCTGCTATAGCAATCTGGGGCATCGGTGGAGGGGTCAGGCCAGTTTTCTCGCACACGGACTGCACCTTTTGTTTTCATGAGTCAAGTCATATGAGTTAGTAATGAAACGAACATTTCGTGCATGATTTGGCTAGTATGCGGGACAAACTTACCACGAGGATCTCGTATAGGGCCCTGTGACTTGCGTCGTTCCGGTTCCTCTCCGCCTCCAACAGATTTGACGTCCTCTCCTCCATGCCCCTCACCTTCTCATCCACCTTCCTGGTTGCCTCCGCCACAAGCTCCTGGGCCCTAGCCTTGATAGCGAGATCCACTGGCCATTGTCGAGGCCTCATCTCTGGAAGAGACTTCGTCTGCCACTTCTTGATCTCCAGGAGACTTCTAGGACAACGTTTGAGCCCATCCCCATTGGCTATGTGGCCATGTTTCCTCCCATCACCAGAGAGCATCATGAGCTCAGGATCAAAATGACTCTGGCTCGGGTTGAAGTCCTCGCCTTTCATCTCCTTCCCCCAGTCTCTGTTCCTCACAAGCTTGTCATGGAAGGAGATGTTGGTGAAGCTATCTAGATGATTGAGGTCATCCTCCGAGAATGACTTGGCCTTCGTGTTCGGGGCAGTATGGGCCATGGCATGGAGGTCGTACAGCGGCCGCACCTCCTTCTTGTTGTGTCGCGCCTGAAAGCGGGAACATGGTAAATTAGTAATTAAAGCTAGCATGAAGAATGAAATTGCATGAATCGAACCACATACCCAGTGATCCCCGTACTCAAACAGGTTGGAGCTCCCTTGATGGTGCGGCACACCTCGCATCTGGGCACGCTTCTCCATGGCCTTGCTGTGGGTGGCTAGCCATTGGGGAGAGCACCACTCATCCACCAACCTCTCCCAACAGTCCATCTTATCTGCACACCATCTCGTGGGCACCTAAGTTAGACAAAGATAAATTTTAGCGCTACGCCTACGAATCAAATCAAGGAAACTGGTACAAGGCCTTAAGAATAGGTAATTACCATCATGTACTTGTCCTTACTCAGATACTTGAGGCGACACTTCTTCTTCTCCCTCTTGATGTTAGTCGGGGCGTAGTAGCCTCGGACAGCCCGGACCCGAGCCTCGTGTTGTGTGTTCTGAAGTAGGTGCTTGCACTCGGCTTCGAGAACCATAGCCGCATCTGCCTCGTGTTCCTCAAGACACATGTAGAAGGTCTGCAATCAAACAAGACAACACCGATCATTAGTACAATCACTAGGTACTATTGATTTTTAATTCTGTAAAGGAGAACTTACCCAAATCCGCCGCCTCACAATGTCGGCCACCGTCTCACAAACGACACCGTCGACCATCTCCCTCGATGGGGCCGGGGCAGCCTGGTACAGCTCCCAGGTGAGTGCTAGCTGTGGAATCTCACCATCACCGGGCAACGTGACCCACCCCGGGAAGTGGTGCCGGACTAGAGTACCAAGGACCTGGTTGGGCCTGCAGACCTTATCTACGTGTACCCAACCCCTACAGTATGACAAGGCCAACACATTAGATATTAATTTAAACAAACATGAAGGAAAAAGGTTTAAAAGAGTAAATTAATGCACTTACTTCTCCTCGTTAGGCTTAATCAACCACCTCTAGTCGCGGGTTGCCGCCACAGACGGTAGCTTAGTACAACCAGTGGTGGTAGACCCTCTTTCCCTCCTCAACCCGCTCGCTCTCGCTATAGCTATACTTAGATAAGGTCTCCTCGAGATCATCATCATGGTCGCTAGTCTCCGGAGTCTCCTGGGAGGAAGATTGTGGGACCCGAGTCTCCTGGGAGGAAGGCACAGGGACCCGAGGCTCGGCGACCAGAGCCTCGTCGACCCGTGGCTCGGTGACTAGAGGCTTGTCATCCCGAGGCTCGTGGACCAAAGTCCGACACGGGTCCAGGTCAGACGGGTCCACCTGAGATGGATCACTCTGGTGGTCCGGAGACTCGTCGGGGGGTGGCCGCAAGGAAGGCACAACAACCTTCCTACCTCTACCAGCGCCCCATCCGCCTCTACCTGCACCCCTCTTCTTCCCCCGACCTCCTCTCCCGGCCAAAGAAGAAGCGCCCGCCGAAGGTGCTGAGGGTGTGTGCATGCTGTCTATCAGCGCCCTCCGAAGGTTCTAGGGTGGAATAACAACACCCCTCCCACACGCCAAGGTAGGAGGCTCAGAGCGCTCTCGACCCAAGCCCACTATATGTCAACACCTGCAACGAGAAAGAGTAAACGAAATTAGTACAACATAAACATAATAAAAAAATCAGTGTGTATCATCATCATGAACATAATAAAAAAATTTAGGGTGTCGTGTCGGGGGTCGAGGGGTCGGGGTGTCAGGGTGTCGTGTCGAGGGTCGAGGGGTTGTGGTGTCGTGGTTGAGGGTCGAGGGGTAGGGGTGTCGGGGTCAGGGGTCGGGGTGTCGTGGTCGGGATGGCAAATCCTCAACCCCTCGACCCCTTGACCCTGAACATGACACCCCGACCCCTTGACCCTCGACACGACACCCCGACACCCCGACCCCTTGACCCTTGACATGACACCCTGACACCCCGACCCCTCCACCCTCGACACGACACCCCCGACACCCCGACCCCTCGAAATGACCCCCTACCCCTCGACCCTTGACACGACACCCCGACCACTCGACCCTCGACACGACACCCCCGATTCCCCGACCCCTCGACCCTCGACACGACACCTCGACCACTCGACCCTCGACACTAAACTAAAAAAACCTAAACTAATTAAACTAGAAAACCAAAACCCCAACTAATTAAACTAAATAACCTAGACCAATTAAACCTAAACTAACTAAACTAGAAAACCAAAACAAATTAAAACAAAACTAACTAAACTAAAAAACCGAACCTAATTAAACCTAAACTAATTAAACTAATTAACCTAAACAAATTAAACCTAAACTAACTAAACTAAATAACCTAAACTAATTAAACTAATTAACCTAAACAAATTAAAACTAAACTAAATAACCTAAAATAATTAAACCTAAACTAAATAGCCTAAACAAATTAAACCTAAACCTTAACTAAAAAACCTTAATTGATTGAACCTAAAAACTAACTAAACTAAAAAACAGAAGAAAAAACAGGGGTGGCATGGGCTCACCGTGGGGGCAGCGACGGGTCGGGGAGGGGGTGGCGACGGGGAGTGGTGGCGACGGGTCGGGGAGGAGGCGGCGACGGGTGGCGCTCCTCGGGGGCAGTCCACCGGCGGCTATGGTGGGGAGGTGGCCGCGGGGAGGCTCGGGAGGGGGTGGGGAGGCAGGAAGGGGGCAATGACCAGGCAGGGTGGAGGGGCGGCGATGGAGAGGTGGGGGCCGGTGGGGGCGGCGGGCGGTGTGGGGCGATGGGGCGGCATCGGTTCTCGTCAGGCGAAGAGGAGAGGAGGAGAAAGAGATATGGCAATGGCGGGGGCGCGTGCCGTTATATTATTTTGTAGCATTGTCGTCCGTGTCGCCTTTGCTGTCCGCAAGCTGATGGCAACGACCTCTTTGTCGTCTACTAGCAAACGGCAAAGAGGGGGGCCGTTAGGGCTTAATAGCCAGTGGGCCAACCACCCTGTTTGTCTTCTGCTAGCGGACGACAAAGTAATGGCTGATGGCAAAGCATTACTTTGTCGTCTGTTGCCACTTTGCCGTCCATTTTCTCGTGACTGATGGCAAAGACATTCTTTGTCGTTCGCTAGCACACGACAAAGAGGTGGCAGACGACAAATCTTCTGATTCCAGTAGTGGATTGTTCTGTTTTTGACAAATTCTGTTTTCAATGCATAGTTTGCTTGTTTCCTTGTTTCTATGGCTTATATTTCTCAATATAAATTGTGGAAATGATATGCTACAGTAGGCATTGTGTGGAAACAATTATGAATCTTGTCTTTGACAATACCAAAGTGAAATGGTTTGCTCTTTATCATACTAACCTATCTCACAAAGTTCCGTTAAGATTTGTGTGATTGAAGTTTTCAAGTTTTGGGGAGATGTCAATATGAGAAGAATAAGGAGTGACAAGACCCTAAGCTTGGGGATGCCCAAGGCACCCCAAGGTAATATTCAAGTAATATCCAAGCAACTAAGCTTGGGGATGCCCCGGAAGGCATCCCCTCTTTCGTCTCCAACATTATCGGTAACCTCACTTGGAGCTATGTTTTCATTCATCATGTGATATGAGTTTTACTTGGAGCATCATTTTATTTTGTTAGGATTTGCTTGATGTTATTTAGAATAGTGTTTCCATCTTTTATTCAATAAAAGTGGCCATGATAGCCTTTGCCATGCTTATTTTACAAGTCTACATGTTGCTGTTTCAAAACAGAAAGTTTGCCGCTGTTGCAAACATTCCCCAGAAAATTCAGAATGTGATAAAATGTTAAAACTTTTTTGAAAAATAAGCTCTGATAAATTTTCTACAGTGTAGTATTTTTTTCATAATTTTTGGAGTTAGGGAAGTATTATGAATCTTGCATTCTTTACAGACTGTACTGGTTTGGCAGATTGCTGTTATATTTCCATTGTTTGCATATGTTTACTTGTTTAATGATTCTATTTGAGGATAGGAGTATTAAATATGCAGAGGCATTTAGTATGCAATGTTGAATATTAATTTTACTAATTTGCTACAGTAGAGAATGATAAAGTTTTGCATTGGTTTATAATAACTTATCTCACGAGGTCTTGTTGAGTTTTGTGTGGATGAAGTTTTTGAGATTTAGGGAAGCCGTGATATGAGAGGAATTAAGGAGACACAAAAGCTCAAGCTTGGGGATTCCCAAGGAACCCCAAGATAATATTTCAAGAAGTCTCAATCATCTAAGCTCGGGGATGCCCCAGTAGGCATCCCACCTGTCTTCATAAACAACTATCAGTTAGTATCGGTTGAACTAAAGTTTTTGCTTCTTCACAGGAGTTGTGCTATTCTTATAATGTCATTTTGTTTTCATTTTGCTTTCTGTTTTAATAAAATACTTAGACCTGAAAGTTTTTAAATAAAATAGAGTCCTCAAATAAGAGGCTAGGTAAGTGGCATTCACGTCCCGTCAACGAAGCTCTTTTCTATGGAATTGCTCTAATGCTTCACTTATATCCTATGAGTAAATTGTTGAATAAATTGAATGTTATGAAGTTGAAATCATATCATGCCTAGTGGTAGCTTCACATTTGGTTTAGGAAGTGAAAGCTTTTGAAGCTTGACAATCAAAATATTGGTCATACAAGCAATTCACGAATAATTAGTATAAGGAAGAGAACTTTCACATGCAAATATACTATCTTGGAAATCTTTTGTGATTGTGAGCACCCATCAAAATATTATATGCCAAAATTGTTAACGTTGGATAAGGAAGACAACATAATGATTTATGTTTTTTCATATTCACATAGAAGTTATATTGTCATAGATACTTCAACATGTGGTGCTTGCCCCCTATCTTTGCTAGCCTAAAATTCCGAACCAAGTAGATATACTACTTGTGCATCCAAAACCCTTAAACCCAAATATTGTTTTGAGATTCCACCATACCTACCTAAGGATTGGGCAAGATACTCAAGTAAGTTGTTTCTAAAAGTGTTAGATCATTTAGTGCAAGAGAAAATTCAGCGTTGTACGAACTTGTGATGGCAAAGAATAAAAGCGACAGACTGCATAATGAAGGTTGCTATTATAAGAGGCAATATATTGTGACGTTCTTTTGCACTAAGGGGTTGAGAATACAAACAAATAAGCGCATGGCAACCTCTGCTTCCCTCTGCGAAGGGCCTATCCTTTACTTTTATGTATTTACTTTTATGCAAAGAGTCAAAGTTTTTCTCTCTATTCCTTTTTATTTTTCTCCTTTGGCAAGCATCATGTGGCGAGGAAAGATCTAGGCACATATGTCGAGTTGAATATGGGTAGCATGAGTTATTATCGTTGACATCACCCAAAGGTGAATACGTTGCGAGGCAAAATTATAAGCCCCTATCTTTCTATGTGTCCGGTTGAAACGTTTTGCTCATGTGTATGCGGTGAGTGTTAGCAATCATAGAATACTATATGATGGTTGAGTATGTGGAGCTCTTACTTAGACTCTTTTGAATAACTTGAATTGCAATTGCTTGGTGACTGAGAACATAGGTTGTTGAGTTTCAAGAGAATTCATTGCTTGGACCTTAATATGTGAATTAATTGCTACTATAACATGAGAAGTTTTATAACAAAGAATTGCTGTTATGATGCCAGGAAAAGTGATTGAAATTATCATTGATCAAACTTATGCACTTTGCTAGCATTCACACTTCATAAATTATTTCTTTTATCATTTACCTACTCGACGACGAGTAGGAATTAAGGTTGGGGATGCTGATACGTCTCCAATGTATCTATAATTTATGAAGTATTCATGCTAATATGTTATCATTCCTAGATGTTTTAGAATCATTTTATAGCAACTTTATATCATTTTTTGGGACTAACCTATTAACCCAGTGCCCAGTGCCAGTTGCTGTTTTTTGCTTGTTTTTTACATCGCAGGAAATCAATATCAAACGAAGTCCAAACACCGCGAAACTCCTTGGAGAATTTTTATGGACCAGAACACCCAGGATGGGCCAGAGCAGCACCTGGGGGGTGCCCCGAGGGGGGCACAACCCACCAAGGCAGGCCTGGGCCCCTAGGCGCGCCCAGGTGGGTTGTGCCCACCTCGGTGGCCTCCTGCACCCCTTCTTCGCCCTATAAAATCCCAAATATCCCAAAACCCTTTGGGGTAGCCCTAGATCAGAAGTTCCGCCGTTGCAAGGCCTCTGTATCCACGAGATCCAATCTAGACCCCGTTCTGCACCCTACCAGAGGGGGGAATCATCTCCGGTGGCCATCTTCATCATCCCGGCGGCCATCACAATGAGGAGGGAGTAGTCCATCCTCGGGGTTGAGGGTTTGTACCGGTAGCTATGTGTTTAATCTCTCTCACTTGTGATCTTGCGATGTCACAATCTTGATGTATAGCAGGCTTTGTTAATATTAGATGGATCATATGATGTTTCTCCCCTCTCTACTCTTGTTGTGATGAATTGAGTCTTTACCCTTTGAAGTTTTGTCTTGTCGGATTGAATGTTCAAATATGAGAACACATGATATATGTCTTGCATATGAATACACGTGGTGACAATGGGGTATTATTTTGATATACGTTATGGCACTCAACTTGCGGATTCCCGCGGTGACCTTGGGGTAATCTTTGCATAGGGGTTGATGCATGTTTTTATTATCTTTTCTCCGATAGAAACTTCGGGGTCCCCTTGTAGTTCTTTGTGTTGGACTGAGCATTATGAATCTAAAATTGTTTGATACATATCGTATAATTAACTCACGGGTACTTGCGATGACATTGGGGTATCTAGGTTACATTAGAGTTGGTTGATATGTGTCATATGGTGTTATTTTAGTACGAACTCTTGATTGGATCGATCAGAAAGAATAGCTTGTTGTTATGTTAGTATGAACTCTAGGATAGATCGATCGGAAAGAATAGCTTTGAGGTGATTTCATACCTTACAAACAATCTCTATCTTTTGTTCTCCGCTAATAGAAACTCAGGAGTGATTCTTTGTTACATTTTGAGGGATAGTCATATGATCCAACTATGTTAGCATTGTTGAGAGATTGCACTAGTGAAAGTATGCACCCTAGGTCTCATTTTCCATCATTGCAATACCGTTTGTGCTTCGTTTTACTATTTACTACCTTGCTGGTTTTTTATTGTCCGCACTACAAAAACTCATATCTACTATCCATACTACACTTTTATCACCATGTCTTCGCCGAACTAGTGCACCTATACAATTTGCCATTGTATTGGTTGTGTTGGGGACACAAGAGATTTCTTGTATTTGGTTGCACGCTCGTTTGAGATAGACCATCTTCATCCTACACCTCTCACGGATTGATAAACCTAAGGTCATCCACTTGAGGGAAAATTGCTACTGTCCTACAAAACTCTGTGCTTGGAGTCCCAACACGTGTCTACAAGAATAAAGTTTCATCGTAGACATCAGTATCAAGCCCTGGATCATGGTTCCTTTGCACAGAACACCAGGTTATTGGGTGGAGGAGTTTCCCTCAGTGCTTTGGAGTATGGTACCACCCCCAACAGATCTACAGGTTACACGCCTTTTTTCCTGGTTTACGGGGCTGAGGCAGTTCTCCCCAGTGACATACGTCACGATTCACCTCATGTGGCGGCTTATGTTGAAACTGACAATGAGAAAGCATGTCAGGATGCTATTGACCTATTATATGAGGAGCGTGACCTTGCGGTGGCTCGCTCGGCTATTTACCAGCAAGATCTGTGTTGTTATCACAGCCATCGGTTAAAACCAGGACCCTTCAAGAAGGTGATTTGGTGCTCCGGCTCATCCAAGATCAAACTGACATGCACAAGCTATCCCCACCTTGGAAAGGGCCCTTCGTGGTCAGCAAGAATCTGAACAATGGATCATACTACCTTATCGATGTTTGAGACAATAAGGACTCACACACGTCGGAGGAGGAGACCCACCGGCCATGGAATATTGCTCATCTTCGGCCTTATTACACCTGAGCCACTGGCTCTTGTGATGTAAATACTTTGTCAATGTATATATTATCACGAATATAATAAAGCCGGCATCCCTGATAATTCAGGGCCTCTGTCATTTCATTTATGAGAATATGAGTCTTTATTGTCACTTCATACAATCACTTGGGGGCTTCCTATTCATTGAGCATAGCCATGACTACCCTCTTGATCCGGCTTGTACGCCATGATTAAAACATACTTGGGGGCTTCCTCCTCATTGAGCACAGCTCTGAATCTGGCTTATACGCCTGGAATTAACTTTTACTTGGGGGTTCATTAAGCATAGCTATGACCCTTGTAATAGGCTTGGATGCCTGATGTATTCACCAAAAAATCTGGGTTATCCTGCCTTTGTAAGTCTGCCACTCCGCCGAGGTAATCCTGGAATGACTCGTCATACTCTTCACCGTCAATTTTATAAAGACCCTGAACTTGTCAATGTTAAAACGGAGATTGGTCATGTGAGGTCCGGCTTACAAGGTTTGAATGAAGGTTTAACTCAGTGGCTGTGCGGCGCATGAAAGCACTTGAGTTTTAGGCTTGGCGGCCTATGAAAGCCTTGTTTTCTGATTTATCTTTGATTTATTTTGTTATATGAGGTTTTGATAAACCGACCCTAGCTATGGACTATTTAGTCCAGAGTGGTTTTTATATGGGGTATCGTGACCCGCCCTGGCGTAAACCGCCAGGGCACTTGTTATCTGTTTCTATGTAGGGGGAAAATGATAAACCTGACCTGCATAATGGATGATATAATAAAGCATAAGTGGCAGGTCTTCCCATAATGGATCAGCAGTGTTATGCAAACAAAACATGCACGATGGCACGGGAGATCAGTATTTAACTAGCCTATTACATGGCTCCGTGAGCCCAAATGGAGTGTTTTTTCAAGTAGTTTCTGATGGTGCAAGCAAAGAATCGTCCTGTGGCTCAATTCTACTATTCTTGGCGGCTTGAAGCTTCCGGGTCATCCCGCGTTGGTTTGTCTTCTCCCTCCACCGTCCGGAAGTCAGGCGATGACCAATTAATACCAGTCAAGGCTTGAAATTCAGCGTCGTCATCAATAAGCTCAGACGGATCGATTTCCGGGGCAAAAGTATGCTTGTGGACTGGAGGGATAAGATCTGCAATCTTGTAAGTCGGCGTGGGCATTTTCTGGTTCTCTGCGGTATAAGCTGCATGATACTTAGATAGATATGTTTCTTCAGCAAGCAGGCTCGCTAAAGGACGCATCTCCTTCACACAGGCAGCAAAATCTTTCTTATAAAAAGGATACCCGTCCTCTTTTAAACTAGGGCAGCCAGTGGCTAGCTCGGTCGGGTCTAATTCTGATTGCCATGCCTTCGCCCGGCTTAAAGCCGTAATGGCACCGGCTCTAGCAGCCGACCGCTTGTTTTCTTCAATTCTGGCAGGCAGGACGGAAAGGCTACTAAACACATTGCTGAGAAGAGCTGGTGTTTGTTTACTTGGGGAGATGGCGGCTATTGTGCGTTGAGCTCCGGTATATAGTTGTTCTACTAGTGTATAAACCGCCTTGAGCTTTGTTAGCATCTCCTTCCCAAGATTGCTGCTTCTGGGACCTGCATGGCGTATTATGATTAAGTCACTTGGCGGTTTATAACATGAAGAGCCAAAAGTCATTATGATATAAATAGATCTTACCGAAAATAGTAAAGGTCATCTGGTTGATATGATGCTTTAAGCCGGTGAGTTTGGTTGTGACCTCCTCCAATGAGGCCTCAGCTTTGTCGGCCCTTTGGATCAGGGCAGCCCTCTCTTCAGCCCAGGCGGCTTTCTCCGTGTTAAGTTCAGTCTTGAGCTTTTCATTTTCATCCAAGCTAAACTTGAACTTGGAGTCAGTCATCCGGGTCTCAGCTTCTTGTGTTTCAAGCCGGGTTTTCAAGTCAGTCAGCTGAGATTAGAATTGACTGGATGCTTCCTGAAAGAAATAGTCCAAAAAAATATGAACAATTATGAAACAATATATATTGATAAGTCCCAAGCCCTTTGCAAGCAATAGCACTTGGCACTTGGGGGCTAATGGGTGCAGAAAGTTTCTTTATGGAGTTATATATATTAATAAGTCCCAAGTCCTTCGCAAGCAACAACACTTGGCACTTGGGGGCTAATGGATGCAAAGCTTGTTTTATGATGCAATGACAGATGACCCCGGTTCATCATTTATCAAAGTTTGCCAGGTTTGCAAGGATGACTAGATGAGATTTTTTATCAAGCGATAAGTCCCGGTTTATTCTAATAGATTCAACCGGCCCTTGGGGACTACAGATGCAAGGTTGATCATTATTAACTGAAGAACCGACTTAACTTAATAGTTTCAGCCGGCTCTTGGGGGCTACATGTTATAACTCAAATGCATATCTAAAAGGCTATTTAACAATTCAATATTATATTTTATTCTATCATATTCAGTAGACTTGGGGGCTAAAGGAATATATCACATATGAGAGCAAGAGTTAATACCTCATGTTTCTGATGCATGTGCTTGACCATGTCAATCTCCAGATCATGGCTGTTGTGTACTTGATTAAGATAGCCGGAGAGGATTTCACTAATGTTCTGATTCGAGTAATTGGCCATGTCAAATTTGACCTTGCGCATCTCGACCAGTTCTTCCTTGGCAGAATGTTTAGCCAAAGCAAAAGGGTTCCCTGATTCTTGAAAACCAGTGCCAGTGACCACAACTTCCTTAGTGATTAGTTTGAAGGAAATATGCCCTAGAGGCAATAATAAAGTTATTATTTATTTCCTTATTTCATGATAAATGTTTATTATTCATGCTAGAATTGTATTAAGGAAACTTAGTACATGTGTGAATACATAGACAAAACATAGTGTCCCTAGTATGCCTCTACTTAACTAGCTCGTTAATCAAAGATGGTTATGTTTCCTAACCATGGACATGTGTTGTCATTTGATGAACGGGATCGCATTATTAGGAGAATGATGTGATGGACATGACCCATCTGTTAGCTTAGAATTATGATCATTACAGTTTCATTGCTACTGCTTTCTTCATGACTTATACATGTTCCTCAGACTATGAGATTATGCAACTCCCGGATACCGTAGGAACACTTTGTGTGCTACCAAACGTCACAACGTAAAAGGGTGATTATAAAGGTGCTCTACAGGTGTCTCCAAAAGTTTTTGTTGGGTTGGCATATATCGAGATTAGGATTTGTCACTCCATGTTTCGGAGAGGTATCTCTGGGCCCTCTCGGTAATACTCATCACTATAAGCCTTGCAAGCATTGTGACTACTAAATTAGTTGCGGGATGGAAGTATTACAGAACGAGTAAAGAGACTTGCTGGTAACAAGATTGAACAAGGTATGATAATACCGACGATCGAATCTCGGACAAGTAACATACTGATGACAAAGGGAACAATGTATGTTGTTATGCGGTTTGACCGATAAAGATCTCCGTAGAATATGTAGGAACCAATATGAGCATCCAAGTTCCTCTATTGGTTATTGACCAAAGACATGTCTCGGTCATGTCTACATAGTTCTCGAACCCGTAGGGTCCGCACGCTAAACTTTCGATGATGATTGGTATTATGAGTTTATGTGATATGATGTACCGAAGATTATTTGGAGTCACGAACATGACAAGGAGTCTCGAAATGGTCGAGACATAAAGATTGATATATTGGATGACTATGGTCAGACACCGAAAGTGTTCCGGAGAAGTTTCAGATAAAATCAGAGTGCTGGAGGGTTACCGGAACCCCCGGGGGAACTAACGGGGCTAGATGGGCCTTAGTGGGAGAAGAGAAAGGGCTAAGCGGGGCTGGCCGCACGCCCCGCCCCCTTGAGTCTGAATAGGACAAGGGAAGGGGAGCGGCGCCCCCCCCCCCCCCTTCCTTTCCTTCCCCCTCTTCCTTCCTCCTTCCCCCTCTTCCTTAGGTGGAAACGTATTAGGACTTGGGGTCCTAGTAGGATTCCCCTCTCTTGGCATGCCCTAGGAGGGCCGGACGGCCTCCCCCTTTCTCCTTTATATACGGGGGAAGGGGTCACCCTAAAACACACAAGTTGACAATTGTTTTAGCCGTGTGCGGTGCCCCCCTCCACAGATTTCCACCTCGATCATATCGTTGCAGTGCTTAGGCAAAGCCCTGCACCGGTAACTTCATCATCATCATCACCACTCCATCATGCTAACGAAAATATCCCTCGACCTCAGCTGGATCTAGAGTTCATGGGATGTCACCGAGCTGAACGTGTCCAGATCGCGGAGGTGTCGTACCTTCGATGCTAGGATCGGTCGGATCATGAAGACGTATGACTACATCAACCACGTTGTCATAACACTTCCGCTTTCGGTCTAAGAGGGTGCATAGACACACTCTCCCCTCTCGTTGCTATGTATCTCCTAGATAGATCTTGCGTGACCATAGGAATTTTTTTGAAATTACTGCGTTCCCCAAAAGTGGTATCAAAGCCAGGTCTATGGGTAGATGTTTTATGCACGAGTAGAACAGAAAGAGTTGTGGGAGATAATAGTCATGCTGCTTACCAGCATGTCATACTTTGATTCGGCGGTATTGTTGGATGAAGCAGCTCAGACCGACATTAAGCGTACGCTTACGCGAGACTGGTTCTACCGACGTGCTTCACACACAGGTGGCTAGTGAGTGTCTGTTTCTCCAAATTTAGTTGAATCGAGTGTGGCTACTCCCGGTCCTTATTGAAGGTTAAAACAACACACTTGACAAAAAATCATTGTGGTTTTGATGCATAGGTAAGAACGGTTCTTGCTAGAAGCCCGTAGCAGCCACGTAAAACTTGCAACAAAAGTAGAGGACGTCTAACTTGTTTTTGCAGGGCATGTTGTGATGTGATATGGTCAAGACATGATGGGTTCTATGAGATGATCATGTTTTGTTAAAGTTATCGGCAACTAGCAGGAGCCTTATGATTGTCTCTTTATTGCATAAGATGCAAGCGCCATATAATTGCTTTACTTTATCGCTATGCAATAGCAATAGTTGCCAAAGCAATAGTTGGCGAGACGACCATGTGATGACACGTTGATAAAGATCAGGATGATGGAGATCATGGTGTCATGCCAGTGACGGTGGAGATCATGATGGTACTTTGGAGATGGAGACAAAGGCACAAGATGATGATGTCCATAACATGTCACAAATTTTGATTGCATGTGATGTTTATCTTTCATATTCTTATTTTGCTTAGTTCGGCGGTAGCACTATAAGATGACCCCTTACTAAAATTTCAAGGTATAAGTGTTCTCCCTGAGTATGCATCATTGCGACAGTTCTTTGGGCTGAGACACCATGCGATGATCGGGTGTGATAAGCTCAACGTTCACATACAATGGTTGCAAGCCAGTTTTGCACACACAGAATACTCGGAATAAACTTGACGAGCCTAGCATATGCAGATATGGCCTCGGAACACTAGAGACCGACAGGTCGAGCGTGAATCATATAGTAGATATGATCAACATAGTGTTGTTCACCATTGAAAACTACTCCATCTCACGTGATGATCGGACATGGTTTAGTTGATTTGGATCACGTGATCATTTAGATGACTAGAGGGATGTCTATCTAAGTGGGAGTTCTTAAGTAATATGATTAATTAAACTTTAATTTATCATGAACTTAGTCCTGATAGTATTTTGCAAATTATGTTGTAGATCAATACCTCGCGTTGTAGATTCCCTATGTTTTTTATATGTTTCTACAAAAAACAAAGTTGAAAGATGATAGTAGCAATGATGCGGACGGATTCCATGACTGAGGTTTATCCTCATTGCTGCACAGAAGAATTATGTCCTTGATGCACCGCTAGGTGACAAAACTATTGCAAGAGTAGATGCAGACGTTATGAACGTTTGTATAGCTTAATATGATGACTAATTGATAGTTTAGTGCACCATGCTTTATGGCTTAGAATCGGGACTTCAAAGATGTTTTGAACGTCATGGACCATATGAGATGTTCCAGGAGTTGAAGTTAATATTTCAAGCAAATACTCGAGTTGAAAGATATGAAGTCTCCAACAGGTTCTATAGCTAAAAGATGGAGGAGAATAGCTCAAGAAGCGAGCATGTGCTCAGATTGTCTGGCTACTACAATCGCTTGAATCAAGTGGGAGTTAATCTTCCAGATAAGATAGTGATCGACAGATTTCTCTAGTCACCATCACTAAGTTACTGGAACTTCGTGATGAACTATAATATGCAAGGGATGACGAAAGAAATTCCCGAGATCTTCATGATGCTGAAATCGATGAAGGTAGGAATCAAGGAAAAGCATAAAGTGTTGATGATTAAACAAGACCGCTAGTTTCAAGGAAAGGGCAAAGGGAAAGAAAGGGGACTTCAAGAAAAATGCAAGCAAGTTGTCACTCCCATGAAGAAGCCCAAAGCTGGACCTAAGCCTGAACCTGAGTGCTTCTACCACAAAGGAAATGGTCACTGGAAGTGGAACTGCCCCAAATATTTGGTGGATTAGAAGGATGGCAAAGTGAACAAAGGTATATTCCATATACAGAATATTGATGTGTACTTTACTAGTGTTCATAGTAACACCTGGGCATTTGATACTTGTTCAGTTGCTAAGATTCGTAACTCGAAATAGGAGTTATAGAATAAACAGAGACTAGTTAAGGGTGAAGTGATGATGTGCGTTGGAAGTAGTTCCAAGATTGATATGGTCATCATTGCACCCCCCCTATACTTTCGGGATTAGTGTTGAACCTCAATAAATGTTATTTGGTGTTTGTGTTGAGCATGAATATGATTAGATCATGTTTATTGCAATATAGTTATTCATTTAAGACAAAGGATAATTGTTATTCTGTTTACATGAATAAAACCTTCTATGGTCATACACCCAATATTGATGGTTTATTGAATCTTGATCATAACGATACACATAATATTGATGCCAAAAGATGCAAAGTTGATAATGATAGTGCAACTTATTTGTGGCACTGCCGTTTGGGTCATATCAGTGTAAAGCGCATGAAGAAACTCCATAAAGATGGACTTTTGGAATCACCTAATTATGAATCATTGGATACTTGCGAACCGTGCCTTATGGGCAAGATGACTTAAACTCCGTTCTCCGGAACAATGGAACGAGCTAGTGACTTATTGGAAATAATACATACCGATGTACGCGGTTCAATAAGTGTTGATGCTCGTGGTGGGTATCGTTATTTTTCCACAGATGATTTGAGAAGATATGGGTATATCTACTTAATGAAACACAAGTTTGAAACATTTGAAAAGTTTAAACAATTTCAGAGTGAATTGGAGAATCATCGTAACAAGAAAATAAGGTTTCTACTATCTGATCGTGAAGGAGAATATTTGAGTTACGAGTTTGGCCTTCATTTAAAACAATGTGGAATAGTTTCATAGCACACGCCATCTGGAACACCACGGCGTAATGGTGTGTCCGAACGTCATAACCACACTTTATTGGATATATGGTGCGATCTATGATGTCTCTTACCGATTTACCACTATCATTTTTGGGATTATGCATTAGAGACAGCTGCATTCACTTTAAATAGGGCACCATCAAAATCCGTTGAGATGACGCCTTATGAACAGTGGTTTGGCAAGAAACCAAAGTTGTTGTTTCTTAAAATTTGGGGTTGCGATGCTTATGTGAAAGATCTTCAACCTTATAAGCTCGAACCTAATTCGGAGAAGTGCGTCTTCATAGAATACCCAAAGGAAACTGTTGGGTACACCTTCTATCACGAGATCCGATGGCAAGATATTCGTTGCTAAGAATGGATCCTTTCTAGAGAAGGAGTTTCTCTCAAAAGAAGTGAGTGGGAGGAAAGTAGAACTTGATGAGCTAATTGTACCTTCTCCCAAATTTGGAAAGTAGTTCATCACAGAAATCAGTTCCAGTGATTCCTACACCAATTAGTGAGGAAGCTAATGATGATCATCATGAAACTTCAGATCAAGTTATTACCGAACCTCATAGGTGTTCTAGAGTACAATCCGCACCAGAGTGGTACGATAATCCTATTCTGGAAGTCAAGTTATTAGACCATGATGAACCTACGAACTATGAGTAAGCAATGATGAGCCCAGATTCCGCGAAATGGCTTAAGCCATGAAATCTGAGATGGGATCCATGTATAATAACAAAGTGTGGACTTTGGTGGACTTGCCCGGTGATTGGGAAGCCATATTAAATAAATGGATCTTCAATAGGAAGACAGACGCTGATAGTAGTGTTACTATCTACAAACCTCAACTTGTCGCAAAAGGTTTTCGACAAGTTCAAGGTATTGACTACAATGATATTTTCTCAACTGTAGTGATGCTTAAATCTGTCCGAATCATGTTAGCAGTTGCCATATTTTATGAAATCTGGCAAATGGATGTCAAAATAGCATTCCTTAAATGGATATTTCTTAAAGAAAAGTTGTATATGATGCAACCAGAAGGTTTTGTCGATCCAAAGGGTGCTAACAAAGTGTGCAAGCTCCAGCGATCCATTTATGGACTGGTGCAAGCCTCTCAGAGTTGGATAAACGCTTTGATAGTGTGATCAAAGCATATGGTTTTATACAGACTTGCGGTGAAGCCTGTATTCACAAGAAAGTGAGTGGGAGCTCTGTAGCATTTCTAATATTATATGTGGATGACATATTGTTGATTGGAAATGATATAGAATTTCTGGATAGCATAAAGGGATACTTGAATAAGAGTTTTTCAATGAAAGACCCCGATGAAGCTGCTTACGTATTAGGCATCAAGATCTATAGAGATAGATCAAGACGCTTGATAAAAAAATTCAATGAGTAAATACCTTGACAAGTTTCTTTAAAAGAGTTCAAAATGGATCAGTCAAAGAAGGAGTTCTTGTCTGTATTACAAGGTGTAAAGTTGAGTAAGACTCAAATCCCGACCTTGGCAGAAGATAGAAAGAGAATGAGAGACATTCCCTATGCCACAGTTATAGGTTCTATAAAGTATGTTGTGCTGTGTACCAGACCTATTGTGTACCTTGCCATGAGTTTGGCAAGGGGGTACAATAGTGATCTAAAAGTAGATCACTGGACAGCGGTCAAAATTATCCTTACTAAGGACTAAGGAAATGTTTCTCGGTGATGGGGGTGATAAAGAGTTCGTCGTAAAGAGTTACGTCGATGCAAGCTTTTACACCGATCCAGATGACTCTAAACCTCAATCTGGATACATATTGAAAGTGGGAGAAATTAGCTAGAGTAGGTCTATGCAGAGCATTGTAGACATAGATTATTTGCAAAATACATACGGCTCTGATTGTGACAGACTCGTTGACTACACTTCTCTCACAAGCAAAACATGATCACACCTTAGTACTCTTTGGGTGCTAATCACATAGCGATGTGAACTAGATTATTGACTCTAGTAAACCCTTTGGGTGTTGGTCACATAGCAACGTGAACTATGGGTGTTAATCACATACAGATGTGACTATTGGTGTTAAATCACATGACGATGTGAACTAGATTATTGACTCTAGTGCAAGTGGGAGAATGAACGAAATATGCCCTAGAGGCAATAATAAAGTTATTATTTATTTCCTTATTTCATGATAAATGTTATTATTCATGCTAGAATTGTATTAACCTGAAACTTAGTACATGTGTGAATACATAGACAAAACATAGTGTCCCTAGTATGCCTCTACTTGACTAGCTTGTTAACCAAAGATGGTTATGTTTCCTAACCATAGACATGTGTTGTCATTTGATGAACGGGATGACATCATTAGGAGAATGATGTGATGGACATGACCCATCCGTTAGCTTAGCATTATGATCGTTACTGTTTCATTGCTACTGCTTTCTTCATGACTTATACATGTTCCCCAGACTATGAGATTATGCAACTCCCGAATACCGGAGGAACGCTTTGTGTGCTACCAAACATCACAACGTAAAATGGTGATTATAAAGGTGCTCTACAGGTGTCTCCTAAAGTGTTTGTTGGGTTGGCATATATCGAGATTAGGATTTGTCACTCCGTGTTTCGGAGAGGTATCTCTGGGACATCTCAGTAATACTCATCACTATAAGCCTTGCAAGCATTATGACTAATGTGTTAGTTGCGGGATGAAGTATTATGGAATGAGTAAACAGACTTGCCGGTAACGAGATTGAACTAGGTATGATAATACCGACGATCGAATCTCGGGCAAGTAACATACCGATGACAAAGGAAACAACGTATCTTGTTATGCGGTTTGACCGATAAAGATCTTCATAGAATATGTAGGAACCAATATGAGCATCTAGGTTCCGCTATTGGTTATTGACCGGATACGTGTCTCGGTCATGTCTACATAGTTCTCGAACCCGTAGGGTCCGCACGCTTAACTTTAGACGACGATTGGTATTATGAGTTTATGTGATATGATGTACTGAAGATTATTCGGAGTCCCAGATGTGATCACGGTCATGACGAGGAGTCTCGAAATGGTCGAGACGTAAAGATTGATATATTGGACGACTATGTTCGGACACCGAAAGTGTTCCAGAGAAGTTTTGGATAAAACCGGAGTGCCGGAGGGTTATCGGAACCCCCGGGGGAACTAACGGGCCTAGATGGGCCTTAGTGGGAGAAGAGGAAGGGCCAGGAGGGGCTGCCTCCCCTGAGTCCGAATAGGACAAGGGAAGGGGGCGGCGCCCCCCCCCCCCCCTCCTTCCCTTCCCCTCTTCCTTCCTCCTTCCCCCTCTTCCTTAGGTGGAAACCTACTAGGACTCGGAGTCCTAGTAGGATTCCCCTCTCTTGGTGTGCCCTAGGAGGTCTGTCCGGCCTTCCCCTAGCTCCTTTATATACGAGGGTAGGGGAGCACCCTAGGACACACAAGTTGAAATTTGTTTTAGCCATGTGCGGTGCCCCCCTCCACATATTTCCACCTCGGTCATATCATCGTAGTGCTTAGGCGAAGCCCTGCACCGGTAACTTCATCATCATCGTCACCACGCCGTCGTGATAACGAAACTCTCCCTTGACCGCAGCTGGATCTAGAGTTCCTGGGACATCACCGACCTGAACGTGTGCAGATCACGGAGGTGCCGTACCTTCGGTGCTAGGATCGATCGGATCATGAAGGCGTACGGCTACATGAACCGCGGTATCATAACACTTCTGCTTTCGGTCTATGAGGGTACGTAGAGACACTCTCCCCTCTTGTTGCTATGCATCTCCTAGATAGATCTTGCGTGATCGTAGGAATTTTTTTGAAATTACCGCATTCCCCAACATAGTTGGGCTTGGCGGTTCAGCAACCAAGGGATCAGCAACCATAGGATCGGCAGAGGTACCACAATTTTCTGGTGGTGGGTCATCAGCAAGATCATCCGGTTGTTCCACGGAGGCCTCAGAAATTGGTGCTTGCTTTTCCGGTTCGTGAGGCATGGGGTATTCTGTGGGCTTGTTCATTTGGCCTTTTAGCTAGACTTTGCTTTCCCACTGCAAGAGGATTCAAAAAGTCAGTATGAATTTAGAGATGTTGAAAAACACAAATTAAAGTTGGTACCCAGGGGCAGTCTTGAAAGGAGGAAGGTGAGTCTAAGATGAATCGTCGGACGAAGAGTGAGAGGTCCGCTGGTAATTCGAGTCAGAAGCATGAAGTACTGGATGAATAATGCATGTTTTAAAATAAATAAGAGTCGTAGTTTTTGAATACCTCATTCCGGCGTTTGTGTGGGGCTGGCGTGTTAGGCAAACCGGAGGAAAGTTCTTTGCCTCCAGTGGTCCAGGTTCTGTGCCGGTTCTCATGCTGTTGTTGCTTCAAAATAAAGTTAGGATCCATGTGAGCTAAAGGGTGAGAAAACCTTACTTTCCAGATCACGCGTCAAATTTTCTGTCTTGGCAAGGGCTCTGAGTCGAAGGAAATAATGGTTACCTCGTCATCAACCTCCTGGCTACTCTTCGCGTCATCCTGATAGTAATCAGTGTCAATAAGATGGATGAAAAGGAGCCAAGGGAATCAAGGTCTACCTCCGACTCTTCATCTTCATCCACGTTATATGTGTCAGAAGCAATGGATTTCTTTTTGTTCTTCTTCATGGCTTTGGTCTTGGCCCTGGCCTTCTTGGCGGCTTTTTCATCATATCTATTATCCCAAAAAGTGGATCCAGCCTGAGAAAGTTTACAATAAAGTTTGAATTTCTAGATTGTACAAGCAATGAAGTAAAGTATATAAACCGGACAGACATACCTCCGGTGCTGGGTTAAGTTTGCAGAAGGGATTCAGACCCACTCTGCTACAACTTTCCAAGGTTTCATTGAGAAGAGTCTTGGTCATTTCATTGATGGCTTTATCAGTCAAACGCGGCTTTATCAGTCAAATGCGTTGAACTGTAACATAGTGGATCTTTGGTGTCACAAGTATATGTACACATTAAACCGGGCCGGTGGCTTAAAGGTATGATCCTCCAAGCTACCTAACACTGAACTAGATCAATCCCAGTTAATCCATTGCCCAATAATGCCCTAACCTTTGAGAAGGTAGGTGCAAGTTTGGCCCGTTCAACAGTGATAAGCCGGCCGGGAAGAGGCTGTTTCGGGTTGAGCCATTGGTCATGATAGCCTGGTAAGGGATTTTCATCAGCAGGAGAAGTATCTTTGCAGTAGAACCAGGTTTTATTCCAATCTTTGGGATGGCTTGGAAGCGAAGCATAAGGGAAAATGGCGTCTCTGCATTGCTAAATTGAGATTCCTCCAAGTTCTTGGCTGGAGCCGTCAGTAAATTCATTCTGGCGGTTCAGGTAAAAATACTCTCTAAAGAGGTCAACAGTAGGTTCTTCTTGAAGGTATACTTCACAGACGACTTGGAAATTGCAAATATTCGAAATGTAATTGGGCTCGATATCTTGAGGATGAAGTTGCATAAAATGCAGAACATCACGGAAGAATTTTCATTCGGGCGGTGACAAGCCCCAGTTCATGTGATCAGTGAAAACGATAACTTCATCATCTTGCGGCCGAGGTTTGGCTTCATCTGGTTTAGGAGCACGCCAGTGAATGATGTCTTTGGCAGGTAAGAAACCAATTTTGACATAGTCTTCGAGCATTGCCTCCGTGACAATGGATGGGACCCAATCGCATGACATAACGGTCTTGGTCATGATTGAGTGCATGACCTACACGAGGTGATTCAAGATGTTATTAACCGGCAGATATTTGGCGGATTAAAATTATTGTTTAAACCGCTATACAATGATAAAACTATAGAAATCCAGTTCAAAATATGCGGATTGTTAAGCCGAAGGATTGAATTATGAGGATGAACCAGCCAGCTTGGGTAAACCGAAAGGATATGGCCGGATTATTGACTTAAGTGGATGATGTCGGCTTAAACGGGGCCTAATGTTATATGATGGGTCACGTTTTATGTCATAAGCCGCCATGGCAGTTTTGGTGTTTTGAATCTATCAAGTGAAAAATTTGCTAAGTGGCGGACAAACAGATTTCACAAGCTAAGAGCTATAATTTTGGATCTATGACAGTTCAGAAAAGGCAGTGAAAGTAAAACCTAAGGTGGTGGCAGTGAAAAACTTTGATGCTTTGATATGGTTTTCTATAGGGAGATGTTATTCTAATGATTAAAATGATGATAAAACTACTTCCGCGCAAGATCTATGGCCTATCGAGATTAAAAGTTGTAGGAGTTGAAGAAAGTAATGAAGAACAGCAAGAACACCGATGAACAGCCCAAACCCTAATGCAGATCTGAGATGAAAGGGGGAGGTGCACTTACAGGTGATGAGGATCAGCGATGGCGCACTGGAGTTCTCTGGTCCAGTCAGGTCGATGCGGCGGCCTGAGTTGATGCAACGGATGGAGGTCACGGCGGCGGTACCTGAGCGCTGGTGCGGCTGTGCGAAGGAGGAGAAGGAAGAAGGAAGCAAGGGGAAAATGAGAAAGGCCCATGTCCCTATTATAAGGGGGCGAATACAAGGCATGCACGGGAATCAAGGAGGATGAAATCATCATGTGGCTATATGGACGCCTCGATTTTCAAGATATTTATTAAGATAAGGATCAGTTAAGATGTTCTGGGCCTCGTGCAGAGTTAATGCGAAATGACGTCATGGCGGTTTAAGAAGATTTTGAGAACTGACGTCGTGGCGGGTTACAACAAGTGATGTAGATACTTATAAGTCAAGTATTGAAGATTGATATGAACAAGTTCAAATCAACCTGGGGACTAATGTTGGGGCTATAAGTACTGGGTATGAACTGCCCAGGAGGGGCGGGTCTGAAGGAAATATGCCCTAGAGGCAATAGTAAAGTTATTATTTATTTCCTTATTTCATGATAAATGTTTATAATTCATGCAAGAATTGCATTCACCGGAAACTTAGTACATGTGTGAATACATAGACAAAACATATTGTCCCTAGTATGCCTCTACTAGACTAATTCCTTAATCAAAGATGGTTATGTTTCCTAACCATAGACATGTGTTGTCATTTGATGAACGCGATCACATCATTAGGAGAATGATGTGATGGACATGACCCATCTGTTAGCTTAGCATTTTGATCGTTACAGTTTCATTGCTACTGCTTTCTTCATAACTTATACACGTTCTCAAACTATGAGATTATGCAACTCCCGAATACCGGAGGAACACTTTGTGTGCTACCAAACATCACAACGTAAATGGTTGGTTATAAAGGTGCTCTACAGGTGTCTCCAAAGGTGTTTGTTGGGTTGGCATAGATCGAGATTATGATTTGGCACTCCGTATTTCGAAGAGGTATCTCTGGGCCCTCTTGGTAATACTCATCATTATAAGCCTTGCAAGCATTGTGACTAATGAGTTGGTTGCGGGATGAAGTATTACAAAATGATTAAAGAGACTTTCCGGTAACAAGATTGAACTAGATATGATGATACCGATGATCGAATCTCGGGCAAGTAACATACTAATGACAAAGGGAACAATGTATGTTGTTATGCGGTTTGACCGATAAAGATCTTCGTAGAATATGTAGGAGCCAATATGAGCATCCAGGTTCCGCTATTGGTTGTTGACCAGAGATGTGTCTAGGTCATGTCTACATAGTTCTCGAACCCATAGGGTCCGCACGCTTAACGTTCGATGACGATATGTATTATGAGTTGTGTGTTTTTGATGACCGAAGTTTGTTCGGAGTCCCGGATGAGATGACGGACATGATGAGGAGTCTCAAAATGGTCGAGACATAAAGATTGATATATTCGACGGCTATATTCGGACAGCGGAAGTGTTCCGGAGAAGTTTCGGATAAAACCGGAGTGCCGGAGGGTTATCGGAACCCCCGGGGGAACTAATGGGCCTCGGTGGGCCTTAGTGGAGAGAGAGAGGGGCGGCCAGGGCAGGCCACACGGCCCCTCCTCCTTGGGTCCGAATTAGACTAGGAGGGGGCGCCCCCTTTCCTTCTCCCTCTCCCTCTCCTTTCTTCCCCCTCTCTCCCTCTTGGTGGAAACCTACTAGGACTTGGAGTCCTAGTAGGATTCCCCTTTTGGGGGCGCGCCTAGGAGAGACGGCCGGCCTCCCCTTGCTCCATTATATACGGGGGCAGGGGGCACCCTAGAACACACAAGTTTCTCTCCCAACCGTGTGCGGTGTCCCCCTCCACAGTTACACACCTCGATCATACCATCGTAGAGCTTAGGTGAAGCCCTGCGCCGGTAGCATCATCATCACCGTCGCCACGCCATCATGCTGATGGAACTCACCCTCAGCCTCAACTGGATCAAGTGTACGAGGGATGTCATCGAGCTGAAAGTGTGCTGAGCGCGGAGGTGCCATACGTTCGGTACTTGGATCGGTTGGATCGCAAAGACGTTCGACTACATCAACCGCGTTATTGAAACGCTTCCGCTTTCGGTCTACGAGGGTACATGGACACACTCTCCCCTCTCGTTGCTATGCATCACCTAGATATATCTTGCCTGATCGTAGGAATTTTTTTGAAATTACCGCATTCCCCAACAGTGGCATCTGAGCCAGGTCTATGCATAGATGTTATATGCACGAGTAGAACACAAAGAGTTGTGGGCGATAATAGTCATACTGCTTACCACCAACGTCTGACTTTGATTCGGCGGTATTGTCGGATGAAGCGGCTCGGACCGACATTACATGACCGCGTTCATGAGACTGGTTCTACCGACGTGCTTTTGCATAATGGTGGCCGGCGGGTGTCTGTTTCTCCAACATTAGTTGAATTGAGTTTGACTACGGTCGGTCCTTGTTGAAGGTTAAAACATCACACTTGACAAAAAATCGTTGTGGTTTTGCTGCGTAGGTAAGAATGGTTCTTGCTAGAAGCCCGTAGCAACCACGTAAAATTTGCAACAACAAAGTAGAGGACGTCTAAGTTGTTTTTGCAGGGCTTGCTATGATGTGGTATGGTCAAGGCATGATGTGATATAAATTGTTGTATGAGATGATCATGTTTTGTAACAAAGTTATCGGCAACTGGCCGGAGCCATATGGTTGTCGCTTTATTGTATGCAATGCAATCGCCATGTAATTGCTTTACTTTATCACTAAGCGGTAGCGATAGTCGTAGTAATAATAGTTGGAGAGACGACAACGATGCTATGATGGAGATCAAGGTGTCGCTCCGGTGATGATGGAGATCATGACGATGCTTTGGTGATGGAGATCATGAGCACAAGATGACGATGGCCATATCATGTCACATATTTTGATTGCATGTGATGTTTATATTTTATGCATCTTATTTTGCTTAGTACGACGGTAGCCTTATAAGATGACCCCTTACTAAAATTTCAAGGTTCAAATGTTCTCCCTGAGTATGCACCGTTGCTACAGTTCGTCTTGCCGAGACACCACGTGATGATCGGGTGTGATAAGCTCTACGCTCACATACAACAAATGCAAGCCAGTTTTGCACATGCAGAATACTCGGGTTAAACTTGACAAGACTAGCATATGCAGATATGGCCTCGGAACACTGAGACCGAAAGGTCGAACGTGAATCATATAGTAGATATGATCAACATAGTGATGTTCACCATTCAAAACTACTCCATCTCACGTGATGATCGAACATGGTTTAGTTGATTTGGATCACGTGATCATTTAGATGACTAGAGGGATGTCTATCTAAGTGGGAGTTATTAAGTAATATGATTAATTGAACTTTAATTTATCATGAACTTAGTCCTGATAGTTATTTTTCATGTCTATGTTATTGTTAATCAATGGCCCGTGCTACCGTTCCTTTGAATTTTAATGTGTTCCTAGAGAAGGCTAAGTTCAAAGATGATGGCAGCAACTACACGGACTGGGTCCGTAACTTGAGGATTATACTCATTGCTGCACGAAGAATTACGTCATGGAAGCACCGTTAGGTGTACCAGCCGCGCCAGCAACTGCAGACATTGTGAATGCCTAACAGATGTGTGTTGATGACTACTCGATAGTTCGGTGTGCCATGCTCTACGGCTTAGAATCGGGACTTCAAAGACGTTTTGATTGTCATGGAGCATATGAGATGTTCCAAGAGTTGAAGTTGATATTTCAAGCAAATGCCTGAGCTGAGATATGTGAAGTCTCCAACAAGTTATACAGCTGCAAAATGCAGGAGAATAGTTTTGTCAGTGAACAGAATGTATGGGTACCATAAGCACTTTACTCAGCTGGGAGTTAATCTTCCTGATGATAGTATCATTGACAGAGTTCTTCAATCACTGCCACCAAGCTATAAAGGCTTCGTGATGAACTATAATATGCAAGGGATGAACAAGACTATTCCCGAGCTCTTTGCGATGCTAAAGGCTGCGGAGGTAGAAATCAAGAAGGAGCATCAAGTGTTGATGGTCAACAAGACCACTAGTTTCAAGAAAAAGGGCAAAGGTAAGAAGGGGAACTTCAAGAAGAACGGCAAGAAAGTTGCTGCTCAAGAGAAGAAACCCAAGTCTGGACCTAAGCCTGAAACTGAGTGCTTCTACTGCAAGGGTACTGGTCACTGGAAGCGGAACTGCCCCAAGTATTTGGCGGATAAGAAGGATGGCAAAGTGAAAGGTATATTTGATATACATGTTATTGATGTGTACCTTACTAATGCTCGTACTAGCGCCTGGGTATTTGATACTGGTTCTGTTGCTCATATTTGCAACTCGAAACAGGGGCTACGGATTAAACGAAGATTGGCTAAGGATGAGGTGACGATGCGCGTCGGAAATGGTTCCAAGGTCGATGTGATCGCCGTCGGTGAGGGAGTCCTGGATTAAGGGGTCCTCGGGCGTCCGACCTATTGACATGGGCCATACTGATGGGCTGTGAAGATACAAGACCAAAGACTCTCACCTGTGTCCGGATGGGACTCTCCTTGGCGTGGAAGGCAAGCTTGGCACCCGGATATGAAGATTCCTTTCTCTGTAACCGACTTTGTACAACCCTAGTCCCCTCCATTGTCTATATAAACCGGAGGGCCTAGTCCATAGAGGCAATCATAATCATACAGGCTAGACTTCTAGGGTTTTAGCTAGCCATTACGATCTCGTGGTAAATCAACTCTTGTAATACTCATATTCATCAAGATCAATCAAGCAGGAAGTTGGGTTGTCGGTGTCAAAACCGGCGGATCTCGGGTAGGGGGTCCCGAACTGTGTGTCTAGGCGGATGATAACAGGAGACAAGGGACACGATGTTTTTACCCAGGTTCGGGCCCTCTTGATGGAGGTAAAACCCTACTCCTGCTTGATTAATATTGATGATATGGGTAGTACAAGAGTTGATCTACCACGAGATCAGAGAGTCTAAACCCTAGAAGCTAGCCTATGGTATGATTGTTGTTCATCCTACGGACTAAAACCCTCCGGTTTATATAGACACCGGAGAGGGTTAGGGTTACACAGAGTCGGTCACAATGGTAGGAGATCTACATAACCGTATCGCCAACCTTGCCCTCCACGCCAAGGAAAATCCCATCCGGACACGGGACGAAGTCTTCAATCCAATATCTTCATAGTCCAGGAGTCCGGCCAACGGTGATAGTTCGGCTATCCGGACACCCCCTAATCCAGGACTTCCTCAGTAGCCCCCGAACCAGGCTTCAATGACGACGAGTCCGACGCGTAGATTGTCTTCGGCATTGCGAGGCGGGTTCTTCTCCAAATTCCATATACTTGTTGAATAGTGTCCGGCTTTTGATAAATGTTGCGCTCCTTGGCTTCCACGCCCAATAATGTCCATCCTCCACGTGTCGAACGAATGCATCGCGGGCTTCGTGGCCCTTTGCAAACTGTTTTTGGGCATCGAGGCTCATTTTGCGCTGTGGAAGAGATTATTCTGCCTGGTACCCCGTTCTCATGAGGGGTCAATATATCAAGTGGGCGGAGCTGAGCTATGGCGCATCGCGGGGACCGAATATCTATCCGGAACCCAGAAGAAGGCGTCCGAAGACTGGCCTTCAGAATGGTTTTATATAGAAGACGTCCCGCTACCGGATCCCATTCGGACCGGCCTCCCGGAGTTCAGTAATGCTCCCTTGAAGAAACGCCTAAGTTGGCGTCCATGGATCCCCCAGAGGGACAGCGACATGGACGTCCTTTACCTGATGAGCCGAATAAGGTTGCTAGCTCATTCCGGACTGACCATGATCGGTGTCATGGCCACATGCATTATGCGGGGGGTGCAGCCGCTCCAGTATAGGGGCCACCCCATGTGGGATTTCAACGGGGAGGACGATGCCACCCGTCACGGCCGTAAGGGGCCGGGATCGGTCGCCGATCTGGTGAAGATCTTGTCCGTGCTGTACAAGGGGGAAGAGGAGGATTTTCTCTGCATCAGTCCATTGAACGGATTTTCTATGAACAATCCTCGGAGCTGGGTAAGCGAACATCTCCTTTTTTGCACATCCGATCCGTACTCCCATGGCTATATATCTCACTTTGTGAGTTCGATGCAGGAACTGCGTCGGGCCGTAAAAGATATAAACAGCCCACCTCCGCAACCCGAGGATCCGGAACGGTCCCTCGATCCGGCTTCCAAGAGGATCCAGACATATTGGTGGAGCTGATTGATGGGGTATTTCACCAACTAAGCATCGATAATGCTTTGGTCGCCATTACAGCCGATTACCCTGGAATACTTCTAGCCTCACAGGTAACTGAGACCGAAGCCCCAGTACTTTGATAATGACCTGTCCATGCTTATTTTTGATCATCGTATATCAATGGTGTTTCGCAGGGGGTGCCTTCGAGGCGGGAGGCCGAGCCCGCGGTGGCTAGCCAACAAGGGGCAGCACGGCCATGCAGGCTAAAAACAAGTGCGGTCCGGATTGAAACGCAGCCGCAACGGTAAGGCGTGTCACCATATTCCCGGGATTGATTCCGGGAAGGCATATTAATGCTGGTGCTCCTTTCAGGAAAAAGAGCGCTCGCCGGATTGTGTCCGGAGAGATGGCCAATCGAGCCTCCGCCAGCCAGGCTCCAACGCCGGGTCCGTAAGCGGGGGAGAACACGAGGCGTGCGTCAGATGCTTCTCCGACAGAGGATGCCGACAGATTGTCCGCCACCAACTCCGAGGTGGAGAGTGCCATGAATCACAGGCGTCGCCGGACTGTTCTTCGTGACGCATGTTTCTCCCAAGAGGCATTGAACGCCTTCAATTCGGGAGACGCGCACCTCCGTGCCGCTCAAGATGGTCTAGCCAGAGCCACGGAGCAGTATGTAAAGGACATACGGGTGAGGAGATTTGACAGTTATAAATGCCAGTAGCCCCCGAGACTTAAAATAGTTAGGAGAACCGGTTTAAGGATCATTTGTTATGCAGGATCTTACGGAAAAGAATACCCGACTGTCTCAGGAGCTTGAAGAGTGCAAGGCCCAGCTTGAGGCCGCACTAACCGCCACAGGGGGAGCCACAGAGACCCCCTTCGGTAATATATACTTTGAAAGATAAGTAATTTGTGAAGTGCGGCATGTGTATAAGTCTGACAATAATATTGCAGATGGCGCCGGACTAGATCCGGACAAGCAACATCTCCTGCGCCAGTTAAAGGCCGGCGAGAATGTGCTTACAAGGGTGAGGCAAGAGAAAAATAATCTCCAAGATGCCAACACCCAGCTGGGTGAGGAACTAAAGGATGTTCGAGCCCAGTTGTCTGACTCCGTTAAGGAGAATCGGCGGCTTCATCGCGACATTTGTAGTAAGTGCTTTAGCGAGCTTTTTTGAAAAGAAGAGTTCGGCGAGGAAGTCGACTAACAGAAATATGTCTGTAGGTATGCTCACAGGTTGTCCTACAGAGGAGATGCCCGATTCAACGGGTGACCTACTTCCCGAGCTGCTGCAACTGCATGAACGAGTTCGGCAGGTGATGAGAGGCGTCGCCCAGGCCTTGTGGCCATCCATCTCCCTACCCGAAGGCCTTGGAGAGATTGCAGAGAGGCTTCAGGGAGCACGGCGGCGCTTCGGACTATGGAAGATATCGGCATGCTGTCAAGGCGCCAGGGAGGCCTGGGCCATGGTGAAGACGATGTACACGAAGGCTGACCAAAACCACATGGCCGAGGTCAGACCTGTGGGGGCCGATGGGAAGGAGATTCCTGTGAGCTTAGTGTACGACCAAGTAGAGTTGGCCGCAAAGTATTCCCAGCGGGACTGTAAACTAGACAGCCTATTAGATGGTATTGAAGAGGAATACAATCAGTCAATTTGACTATGTAATTTAAAATGACATGTAAAATGCCTTCTAGCCAGATTGTAGATCGTTTGTCATTGCGGACCTTTTCGCTTCAACCTCTGGACCCGATAGTCCGGAGTGTGTCTGAATACCCTCTCGGTTATGTTAGAACCGGGGCATGCATGGAGACCAGGCGTAGGGGTCATAAGTGCTTTAGCAGACAAGTGCCCAACTAGTTATGTTAAATTACATGGTTAGTAAGAAACATCTTCCATGGAGAATAGTTCAGTTAGGGGTTCCTTTCCCTGGGAGGCATGCCCTAAAGTGCATGTCTAGACTGCGAAAAAAGCAGAAAAACATCTGGGGGCGGATAAATGAATAAGTAAGAAATCGTCTTTTAGTTCACCGATCGAATATTCCCTTAAGAACGCTAGCTTTCGGCTTCACCCAGTGTGAGGTACACGTCCGGCTGACCCAGCGGTAACAATCGCAGAGGTGCTCCCTTTACCACCTAGCCGAACAATCGGGAACGTAGGGGTAAGCACAGGAGCCAGGCAACCCAGCTTGGCCAAAACTTAAGTCATATTGAAGCATATAATGGTGAATAAAAGGTACATGCGGAAGTGTGACACATGTGTTGGGCATAAAGCCCGTATAAATAAGCTTCTGTTAAAGGAGCCCCCAGGTATACTGAGCGCGGATAACGCATCAAGTGTGTGCGAACAATGCGCAAACGAGCCTCCAACGGCTTCATAAAAAAGGAGGGAGAAGGAGAGAAATAAAAGACAGTTAAATTATGAAATATAGACGGAGGAAGGAGACGAACCCAGAGTCCGGCGCTAGGCGTAGAATCTTCGAAGACGGTCTGCATTCCATGGGTTCGGCTCCAATCGGTTATCCGATGCGTTCCGCAGATGGTACGCTCCGCCGGTCAGGACTTGGTCGATGATGAAGGGACACTCCCATTTGGGCTTTAGTTTGTCCTTTTTCTTGTCCGGCAGGCGTAGAACTAATTCGCCAACATTGTAAGCTTTGGCCCGTACTTCTCTGCTTTGGTATCTTCGAGCCTGCTGTTGATAGAATGTGGAACGGGCTTTTGCCACGTCACGCTCCTCCTCCAAGGCGTCCAAACTGTCCTGCCGATCAAGCTTGGCTTCTCTTTCTTCGTACATGCGCACGCGAGGTGAGTCATGAATTATGCCGCAGGGCAAAACTACCTCTGCGCCGTACACCATAAAAAATGGTGTGAATCCGGTAGTGCGATTCGGCGTGGTCCGCAGCCCCCAGAGTACGGAGTCGAGCTCCTCTACCCAGTGCGTATTAGATTCCTTGAGGGACCGCACTAGTCTGGGTTTAATGCCGCTCAAGATTAGACCATTTGCTCGCTCGACTAGACCGTTAGTTTGAGGGTGATAGACTGAAGCATAGTCGAGCTTGATGCCCATGTTTTTGCACCAGAGTTTGACCTCGTCGGCCATGAAGTTCGTACCATTATCAGTGATGATGCTATGGGGGACGTCGTAACGGTGTACTACCCCTGATAAGTCTATCACCGGTCCAGATTCGGCCGTCTTAACGAGCTTTGCCTCTATCCATTTGGTGAATTTATCCACCATGACCAATAGGTATTTTTGCTTGTGAGTTCCTCCTTTAAGGGTTCCAACCATATCAAGCCCCCAGACCGCGAACGGCCAGGTGATGGGTATAGTTTTGAGGGAGGTAGGTGGCATGTGGCTTTGATTAGCAAAGAGCTGGCATCCGACGCATTGTTGGACCAAGTCCTGAGCATCTGCCTGGGCCGTCGGCCAATAAAATCCTGTACGGAAGGCCTTGCCTACAATGGCCCGGGCTACGGCGTGGTGCCCACCGAGTCCGGCATGAATTTCAGCCAGAAGATTCCGCACTTCCTCTTCGGAGATACACCTTTGAAGGACTCCGGTTGTGCTTTTCTTATAAAGCTCTCCCTCATGGACCTTGTAGGCTTTGGATCGCCGCACTATGCAGCGGGCCTCGTTTTGGTCCTCGGGAAGTTCCTGCCTAGTTAGGTAGGCTAGGAATAGTTCTGTCCACGGGGCAATGACTGCCATTATTGTGTGGGCTGACGGTGTTATTTCGTTGGCAGAGCCACCAACTATGTCCGAATGTTTGGTGTGGGGTAGTGTGGTTGGGTCCGGGATGTTATTTCTGGACTCTCCCTCCCATAATACGGATGGCTTGAAAAGCCTCTCTAGGAAGATGTTGGGAGGGACGGCATCGCGCTTTGCACCAATGCGTGCCAACACGTCTGCTGCCTGGTTGTTCTCCCGGGCTATATGGTGAAATTTGAGTCCCTCAAACCGAGCTGACATTTTTAGGACGGCGTTGCGATAAGCTGCCATTTTCGGATCCTTGGCATCAAACTCTCCATTTATTTGGGATATCGTGAGGTTTGAATCCCCACGGACCTCTAGGCGCTGAATGCCCATGGAGACTGCCATCCGGAGACCATGTAGAAGGGCCTCGTATTCAGCTGCGTTGTTGGAGTCCATGTACATTATCTAAAGTACGTATTGGACTGTATCTCCAGTTGGGGACGTCAAGACGATGCCAGCCCCCAGACCCGCCAGCATTTTGGAGCCGTCAAAGTGCATGGTCCAGTTGGAATATGTGTTGTACTCTTTAGGGAGTTTGGCTTCTGTCCATTCAGCGACAAAGTCGGACAAGGCTTGCGACTTGATAGCTCGTCGTGGCTTATATGTTATGTCGAACGGGAGGAGCTCAATGGCCCATTTGGCGATCCGGCCCGTTGCGTCGCGGTTGTTTATGATATCGTTAAGAGGTACTTTGGAGGCTACTGTTATCGAACACTCTTGAAAGTAGTGTCGTAGCTTCCGGGATGCCATGAACACTGCGTATGCTATTTTTTGGTAATGCGGGTACCGGGACTTGCATGGAGTGAGGACAATGGACATGTAGTACACTGGTTTCTGGACAGGGAATTTGTGTCCGCCCGTTTCTCGTTCGATGACGAGGACTGCTCTTACAACTTGGTGAGTTGCCGCGATGTATAACAACATTGGTTCGCCGATGTTCGGCGCGGCCAGGACAGGGTTTGTTGCCAGTATAGCTTTTATTTCTTCGAGTCCGGCCGTGGCGGCATCCGTCCACTCGAAGTGTTCGGTGCGCCGGAGGAGGCGGTAAATGGGTAATGCCTTTTCCCCCAAGCGGGAGATGAAGCGGCTTAGAGCCGCCACGCATCCAGTCAATTTTTGTATTTGCTTGAGATCTTTTGGAGTATCCAATTGTGACAGAGCTCGGATCTTGGCTGGGTTTGCTTCAATTCCTCTACCGGATACAATGAAGCCCAAGAGCTTTCCGACTGGTATGCCGAAAACGCATTTCTCCGGGTTGAGCCTAATGTCATATGTTCGGAGGTTATCGAACGTGAGCCTCAAGTCGTCTATTAGAGTTTCGATGTGTTTGGTTTTGACGACCACGTCATCCACGTACGCTTCAACCATTTTGCCGATCTAGTTGGCCAGACATGTCTGAATCATGCGCTGATATGTTGCGCCGGCGATTTTGAGCCCGAAGGGCATTGTGTTGAAGCAGAATGGGTCGTATGGGGTGATGAATGCCGTTGCGGCTTGGTCTGACTCTGCCATCTTGATTTGGTGGTAGCCAGAGTATGCATCGAGGAAACACAATGAATCGTGTCCTGCAGTGGCGTCGATGATTTGATCAATGCGGGGGAGGGGGAAGGGATCCTTTGGGCAGGCCTTATTTAGGTCTTTGAAATCGACGCATAGGCGCCAGGATTTGTCCTTCTTTGGTACCATCACCAGGTTTGCTAGCCAGTCCGGATGTTTTATATCTCTGATGAATCCGGCTTCCAGTAGTTTGGCTAGCTCCTCTCCCATGGCTTGTCTCTTAGGTTCGGAGAAACGCCGAAGAGTCTGTTTAACGGGCTTGAATCCTTTTAGGATGTTCAGGCTGTGCTCGGCCAGCCTGCGTGGGATTCCTGGCATGTCTGAAGGGTGCCAGGCAAAAATGACCCAATTTTCTCGTAGAAATTCTCTGAGTGCGGCGTCTACATCAGGGCTTAGTTGTGCCCCGATGGAGGCCGTTTTTGTAGTGTCCGTTGGATGGACTTGGAACTTGACTATTTCGTCTGCCGGCTTGAAGGAGGTGGACTTGGATCTTTTGTCGAGTATCACGTCATCCCTGTCCACCGTGGAGCGCAACACAGTTAGTTACTCGGCCGCCAGGGCTTCGGATAATGCCTCGAGGGCCAGTGCGGCTGTCTTGTTTTTGGCGCGGAGCGCTGTGTCTAGATCACTAGCAAGAGTGATGATTTCGTTGGGTCCGGGCATTTTGAGCTTCATGTACCCGTAATGGGGTATAGCTTGAAAAATTGTGAATGCTTCTCGCCCTAACAAAGCGTGGTATCCGCTGCTGAATGGGGCCACTTGAAATGTGACCTCCTCGGATCTGTAATTATCCGGCGTGCCGAACACCACATCCAGTGTGATTTTCCCTGAACAGCACGCTTCCCGGCTGGGGATTATTCCTCTAAAGGTTGTGTTCCTTCGCTCAATGCGGCTCCAGTATATTTCCAGTTTACGCAGGGTTTCCTCATAGATGAGGTTCAATCCGCTGCCACCGTCCATGAGTACCTTTGTAAGCCGGAAGTCGTCCACTATTGGACTGAGGACCAGTGCGGCTGGTGCTCGGGCTGTCCGGAATTTAGGTTCGTCACCGGCATTAAAGGTAATAGCCGTGTCACTCCGTGGGTTTATTGTTGCTACTTGGTAGACTTCGGTAAGGCTGCGGAGCATTCGTTTCCTCGCATTGTTCGATGCGAAAGTCTCGAAGACTGTTGATACCGTACTAGCGTTTCTGGGGTGGTGCTCTGCGGATTCTGGAGTTAGAAGCTCCTCGCCACTTCTGGCCACCTGCCGGAGTATCCAACATGCTCTAAGGCTATGAGTTGGTGTGACGCCCTCTGTATTATGAATTTTACAGGGTCCATTGAGCCATCCCTCCAGTACGGTTCCATACCCTATAGAGGGTTTTTGTTTTTTGCTCTTTGGCCCGGGTGTCTGGCGATAATGCGCCCTATTTTTCCGGACTAAGATTGTATTCGGGGTCAGATTGTCCCAGAATTTTGTTTCGGTTTTCCGAACACTTTCTGTCGCATAGTACTTTCGTACTATGGATGTCAAGTCGGCAAAGCGTGTAATTTCGCAGCGACTTATGGCGTTGAGGATTCCGATGTCCGTGCAGTTGTTACAGAAGAGTGAAATTGCAGCCCTCTCGCGGCAGTCCTTTAACCTGTTCATAACCAGGAGGAATCTGGCCCAGTAATGGTGTACTGTTTCCCTGGGCTCTTGCCGAATTTGGGATAGATCCCTTATATTTGGGTGGGCGGGTGGATTTAAATCCGGAACCTCGCCCGTTCTAAGACTCAGGGGCCAAGAAATTTCTGAACTCGGAAGCTTGTTTTCTTGGACGTTATCCAATGAATCAGGACCGCTGCTTGACTTTAGGTTCAGGGCTTGGGCGACGTTCTCCCCTCTGCGGATGTCCGGCTTGGAGGGATCAGGAATCCGGACACATCTGGTCCTTAGGATGGGTGAAGATTCGCTGCATTGTTCCTCCACCACTTCAACGTGGTGGGTGACCTGGGGAGAGTCGATCTCTCTCAGATCAGGTTTAAGCCCAATCTGGCCGTAATCTGTAGCGACTCCCAGGGCGGCGATGCGATCCAAGAGCTCGTTTAAGGAGAAGAGCTCCATCGGATCTAACTGCTTGGCGAGTTCCGAGCAGATGTGGAGATTGCTTTCGATGACTCGAGAGGTCATCGTTGGCGCGGCGGCCGAACAGGCGGTCATCAAAAAACTGCCTAGCCAGAGAGTTTGGCCGACAGCCAAAGCTCCTTTAGCAACAGCGCCATCTTTAAAGACGGGGTGCGGCATCCTTCCTGATGGTGACGACACAGAGGAACTCTCAATGAAAGCACCAATGTCGGTGTCAAAACCGGCGGATCTCGGGTAGGGGGTCCCGAACTGTGCGTCTAGGTGGATGGTAACAGGAGACAAGGGACACGATGTTTTTATCCAGGTTCGGGCCCTCTCGATGGAGGTAAAACCCTACTCCTGCTTGATTAATATTGATGATATGGGTAGTACAAGAGTTGATCTACCACGAGATCAGAGAGGCTAAACCCTAGAAGCTAGCCTATGGTATGATTGTTGTTCGTCCTACGGACTAAAACCCTCCGGTTTATATAGACACCGGAGAGGGTTAGGGTTACACAGAGTTGGTTACAATGGTAGGAGATCTACATATCCGTATCGCCAACCTTGCCCTCCACGCCAAGGAAAGTCCCATCCGGACATGGGACGGAGTCTTCAATCCTGTATCTTCATAGTCCAGGAGTCCGGCCAACCGTGATAGTTCGGCTATCCGGACACCCCCTAATCTAGGACTCCCTCAAGGGTATTACCTCCATAGAGAGCGCCCGAATCTGGGTAAATATCGTGTCCCCCAACTGTTGGCGTTCTGGGAACGGGGGTCCCTAGACTTGCCTGCCTGCGGCCTGCGGCGTGGCTCAAGCAATGGCCCAGTGCGGCCCATCTTCATCGACTCAAGCTAAAGACCCTCGCGAGGGACCAAGCCTCGCCTGGTGGACGACAGGAAAGCATCCTCAGAAGTAGCCTCGTCAGGCTGGCTCACGAGGAGGCGAAGAGATCAAGGAAGGGGTACCTCGTGAGGTGCCCGTGACGCAAGCCATGACGATCGAGGCCAGGCGGGCGCCGGCCTACGCAGTGTCCTTGTTTACCCTTTGGTGCAAAGGGAGCAAGCACAGGCCAAGGCTTCAGGCAAATGCTACCATTTCAGTGCGACAAGACCAAGACCAGCAGAACGGCAGGAAGGAGGTCACCATGGAGCCCTGGGCGGCGTCATCGTCAGAGTCTTTGACAGGCGAGGACCGACTTTAGTCAGGATAAGTGTACTAGATGTTCCCCTTCAAAATGGCCAATTGTTGGCGCCCTTCCCGCTCAATATTTGGGAATAGGACGAGGGCCTCTTACTCTATATATAGGGATAGCCACCATAGTATAGAGGCATCTCGAATCGACCCCTCCAAAGGGACAACACCACCACAAGAACACCCCTCGCGAGGCTGTTCTTCCTTTGTACTGTTCATTATCAGCCCTAGAGGCAATCCACCACACCACAAACTAGAGTAGGGTATTACACGACAACGGTGGCCCGAACTAGTATAAACCTTGCATCTCTTGTGTTGTTCATCGTGTAGCCTAGATCCTTTGCGAGGCGACGAGACGTGAGTTGGTAGAGGAGAGATCTTCGCGCGCACCCCAGAGTTCAAACCTCAAGGGTCTGCCGGAACCCGCAATCCAACATTTGGCGCGCCAGGTAAGGGTGCGCCGGAATCGTGTCTTCCGCCGTCTTGCGTTTCGTCCTCCGTTGCATCCATGTCCGACGCTCGTCGAGCCCATGTTGAGCGTCGGGCTGCTCTCGCGGCCCACGTCGCCCAAACGGCCCCCATCGGCGGGCCTCCCCGTCGTTCCCCGTCGCCTGCCACCCATGCCGCCACCGGCCCGGCGGGGAACGAGTAGCAGGCGTCGTTGCTGTATCCCTCGGTGCGGCGGGAAGGCCGCACCGCTACCCCGTCGCTGACTCCAGCAGGCTCATCGTCGCACGCTCGTCGCGCTCCCGCGGACGCACACGCCGCGTTGCTCCTGGCACGTGAGCTCCTGCACTACCGCCCCGTCGACGATCTCTACGACGAGTAGCTTGCCCGCATCACCGAGCTCGTCAGCGCCGCAGGGGGCTCGTCAGCGCCGCAAGGGGCTCCCCTACGCCGTCCCTCTCGATGCATCACCCTTCGTCCTGTGCAGGCAACACAGCTCCGGAGGCGCCTCCGCCGCCTCCCCCTCAAGAAGGTGCCCTGGCCCCAAGACACGCGGCCCCCGAACGGGACCCACCGCGTCTAGCGCCCGCGCAGCAAGAAAAGAGCTGCCAAGAGATCCCTCGCCCCAAGAAGCTGCTCGTGTGCTCCCCGCACCGGCACGTCATGACCGCGCTCCTGCTCCAACACGCCAAGACCCCGCGCTGCTCCTGGCGGCAGCGCGCGGAGACCTCCAACATCAAGCCCTTCTTCACCAAAGGCCCCATGTGGCCACTGCAGGCTGCCGTGCCTTCACCGCCAAGCTGCGCGGCGTGGCTTGGCCGGGCAAGTTCAAGCCAGATCTGCCTCCACGCTACGACGGCACTACTGACGCTGCGGAGTTCCTCCAGCTCTACGAGTTGGGCATCGAGGCGGCCAATGCGGATGAAAAGGTCATGACGAACTGGTTTCCCATGGCGCTCTAGGACGGCGCCCATCCATGGCTCCTCAACCTGCCTCCCAGCACGATCTCCTCTTGGGACGAGATGCGCACTCGCTTCATCGCCAACTTCCAGGGCACTCGTGACCGGCCCCCGGCCATAAGTGACTTGCGCCGCATCAAGCAACAGCCAAGGGAGACCCTGCAGAAGTACATCCAACGCTTCAACAACGCCCGCCTCAAGATCCCCAGGGTAACTGAGGAGGCCATCATCTCAGCCTTCTCCGATGGCCTTCGAAACATCAAGATGAAGGAACAGCTAGCAATCCACGAGGACATGTGCACCTCTCTGGAGCAGCTCAACTTGGCAACCAAGTGCGCCAGGGCCGAGGAAGGATGCCTCTCCCTCCTCGAGCTTCCAGCTGCTGATCCAGAAGAGAAGAAGCCCAAGGTCAAGGACGTGAAGCGCAAAGGAGCAGTTGTGCTCACAGCTGAGCCAGATACCAAGCGAGGCAGGGATCAGCCGGAGTCATCCAAGGGCAGCCGGTACTGCGTGTACCACGACCTCCAAACCCACAACACCAACGAATGTCAGGAGCTCAGGGCTGTGCGAGATGAACGTATCGGCCGACGCCCCGAGCGCAATGATCGGGGCTATGGCCGAGGTGGAGGACGATGGGAAGACCGTGGCCCTCGCCAGGGGTGGCGTGACCGACCTCGCGAGGACCGCTGGCAGGACCATCCTCGCGAGGGAGGTTGGAGGGATGAGCCTCGTGAGGACCGCCTGCAAGGCAATGCAGGCCTCCCTCCGCTGCCGCCACCACCAAGGAGGAATGAAGACCAGCATCAAGACGAGGGGGCTGGGAGCTTCCAGGAGCCGCACGCAACTGCTTGCATCCTAGGCGGAGCTCAAGCCCCGACCTCTCAGCACATCTTCAAGCAGTTTGCTCGCGAGGTGAATGTGGTCCTCCCAAAAACCGAAACCTCATGCCCTCTCAGATGGTCCACGTGTGCCATCATGTTCAGTTCAGCGGATCAACTCAAGTGCACAGCAACAGCTATTGTCCTCCCGATGCTCTGCTCCCCAGTCATCAGCAACGTGCAGGTCACCAGGACCCTCATTGATGGTGGAGCAGGACTCAACATTCTGTCTGACAAAACTTTCAACAATCTCCAAGTGACGTATGACCAGCTTCAGCCAACCAAGCCCTTCTCAGGGGTCACTGACGGTTCTACCACCCCGATAGGGTAGGTCCGCCTCCCTGTCACCTTCGGACAGCACAAAAATTACCGCACAGAGCTCATCGACTTCGACGTCGCCCACATTCGCCTGCCCTACAACGCCATCCTTGGATATCCGGCCCTGGCCAAGTTTATGGCGGTGACCCACCATGGCTACAATGTTCTCAATATGCCAGGAAGCGGTGAAGTCATCACAGTCCCCTGCGAGGAGAAGGATGCAGTGTGTTCTCTCGAGCGTCCCTAAGAAGACCCAGATCGCAGGAGCGGGGGCCTTCCCGGGGCAGTCCCTAAGAAGAAGAAAACATCACCTGGTCCGAGACATCAGGAGGCAGGCACATCCAGGGGCGCCGCGCCAGGATCCGCGCCCATCAAAGGGGCGCCTCCCTCTGTCGCATAGGAAGGCGCGCCCGGCACCCTCATCGGGCAAGGCTCGGGGGCTCTCTCCTGGAGGGCCATCGACTTTGCCAAGGTCACGAGGGAGGTGCTCAGGCACCACTTGGAGGCGTGTTTCAAAGCATGTTTCCCTCGGGATGGTGTGGAGCAAGGAGGGCCATACCCTCAGGAGTTCATCGCAAGAAACACTTAGGAGCTGCAGGAGTCAAGAATCATGCGCAGCAGCCGCCGCTTACCCGCCGTAGCTCCCCATCCCGGCGAGGATGGTGGGCTGCGCGTCTGCATCGACGTACCAGGACTCAACCGAGCCGCATCTCGGGAGCACCTCTGGCCCTCGCGCGTGGGACGTTGCGAGGGTCCACCCCATAGCTACGTTCGCATGCCTCTCGGTCTGCCGAACGCGGTCGCTGCTCATCAGCACCTGTTGAGGAGCATCCTGGAGGCTCAGGAGGTCAGGTATTGCACAGTCCTGGTAGAGATGGAGATGGTCCTTGAACAGTCGCCAGTGCCCCCGGAGCCTCTTGAGGCTCTGGGCCCTGGGGGCTCGTGAGGATCAGCTTCCAAACCATGCGTCGTCAACTACTCCGGCATTCCTTCATCTCCAACGGTATCAGGTGACGCCTTTCAAGTTTCATTTCAGCTGGGAGCGCCCCCAGGGCTGCATCATTCCCAGGCCGCGTGGGTCCATCCTTGTGGCGTGTATCTCTTTTGTTCATGCCTTTAGGTTACCTTGTTGGGGACGCCCCTCGGGCTGCATTATCCCCAAGCTACTCGGGCCTGACCCAGTGGCGTGTATCGGTCTCGCACCTGCCTAAGCTAATATACCCTTCCATACTTAACCTGCTTGGCTTGATCGCCCGCTCGATTGACACCAACCTTCAAAGCTGCTCTCCCTGGCATGACGCTTGTGCATGGGTCCGTCCCTACACATCGACAAACCTGAGTGGTGGAGCTCTGGCCGCGGCAGCCCCACAAGGTGCCACCTCACCCAGCCCTCAGTGCCCTCATCACTCCCCCAGAGCAACCGGTGGCTGGCTAACGATTGTGATGGCAACTCTCGTTTTTCTCGTGATGAGTTTACAGGGTCTCTCTAAGGGACAACGTCGGGTGAGGCCTCCACGGCCCCTCTTCCTCTCTCACCCGCACGAACTGCTTGTGCGTTAAAGGGGGGGCACCTGAGCATCGCGAATCACGGGCTCTTACTGGCCCTCCAGCCCTCACCTCCTAGCCTTGTCCACGGCAACGTGACCTGGCATACCAGCGACAGCTGAGCCCGCTCGAGGGCCGAGACCCGAGGACATAGAGCACGAAGGGGAGTGCGGGGGAGAAGGAGGAGGCTCGCGAAGACCTCACCAGGCAACCTCCCAGCTGCTGACGCGCGGGCCAGGTGCAACACCGAGAAATGGTTTCAAGCTCCTGAGATAAGTCACTCCCCGGAACTGCTAGCTAACGCAACACCAACTTTGTACCTAATGCGGCCCTGTACTGGCGATGTTACGCTCCTTTCTCACCGAGCGGCGGCTGCTTGAGCGCTAAAGGGGACCTCGCGAGCATCGCGCCTCGGGGGCTCTTACTGGACCTCGGGCCGCTCACCTCCTGGCCTTGACCATGGTTTCGCGACCTGGCATACCAGCGATGGCTGAAGCCTGCCTGGGGACAGGGACCTGTTGGTCCAGAGCACCAGGCTCTCGTGAGGTTAGAAAGGAGGGACCAAGCTGAGACAGGACGAGCATCTCACACTACTTCGCGATGAGGATCGTATTAACAAAAGAGACTACAGACGCTTTACAAACCCCCGCGGGGTATGTTCTTGGTTCCTCGCAGGGAACAAAAGACACAAATCCTAAGGAGCCCTAACTACAGGAACCACAGTGGCAGACTCCATCATCAATAATGGGCCATGAGGGGCCGGCGCCAACCTCATCCAGGTCAGCCGCGCCGACCGCCAGGCGCACCGGCACTGCCTTGGGCGCGGCGCGAGCTCGGTGGCTCGTAGCTGTCGTCGCTCATCTCTGGAGTCAGGAGAAGTTCGGGGGAGTCGCTGGACCGTCCAGCCCGGCCGCTGCTGCCTGAGGAGCTGCTGGAAAGGCGGGCGGCAGGCCTGGCCCTTGCATCCCCGGAGCTCCGGCCACTGCCTCTGGGACAACACTCCAGCAGCGTCCTTCCTCGTCGAAGACCTTGAAGAACATCAGGGAAGCACCATTGTACTCCAGATGGATCACGAGGGTGTCCTCCGTTCGGCAGACCCTGGCGATCTCGCCCCAGCCTTGGGTCATGAAGACCTTGCCAGGCGCGACAACTTCGACCTCCGCTTCGGTCGCGGGGGTGCGGCAGTCGGCGTGCTGCAGCCAAAGCTCCTGAGGCCCCCTCGGCGGTATCTCGAAGTCGAAGAAAGCAGGAAGATGGATCTAAGAGCTGAGAGACATGGCGGCGTGAAGCACGAGCTCGCGGGAGGAGTTCATGGCATGGACTCCAGGAGGAACAACGCGCACCGCCGTGACCCGTCGGCGACGCCGGCAACATGGGCGGCGCCGCCCGACACCCTCTTCCCCAGGGCTCTCAGTCTGGGCGTACAAGGGCAGTGGATATCCAGGAGGAGGCTGCTCATACCAAGGCCTCGATGCCTCCCGCCGAGCACCCTCGTCTCGGCGGCAGGGGACCGGCCGTTTCTTCAGTGGGAGTGGGACGGGCCCCTCTCGTGGGGCTTTCCCTTTCTCTTCGGCTGAGAACCGGTGGATCGGTGCCATTGTCAATGAGTTGAAGGAGGAATGAAGAAGGAGAGGCATAGCAAGGAAGATGGACTGGAAGGGCTCGCGCCGTTCCGTACTTATAGCCGGCGGAGGCCAACCGTCGGCCTCCACGATCACAGGTAATCATGACCGGTTTTTGCATGCAGGGACTTGTCAGACGGACAGTTGCCGAGGCGTCATGGGGAAGCAGAGACGCCCACGTCCAATAAACCGCCACGCGGCGCCCAAGGCCGCAGGCTGTTGGGGCCCGCGGGCTTCACACTTGCCCCTTCGCTTCTCTGCTAAGCCAAGTCCGGGCGCGCCTTGGGCCCGGGGGCTACTATCGGTGTTCTGGGAACGGGGGTCCCTAGACTTGCCTGCCTGCGGCCTGCGGCGTGGCTCAAGCAATGGCCCAGTGCGGCCCATCTTCATCGACTCAAGCTCAAGACCCTCGTGAGGGACCAAGCCTCGCGGGGCGGACGACAGGAAAGCATCCTCAGGAGTAGACTCATCAGGCTGGCTCGCGAGGAGGCGGAGAGATTAAGGCAGGGGTACCTCGTGAGGTGCCCGTGATGGAAGCCATGACGATCAAGGCCAGGTGGGCGCCAGGCGGGCGCCGGCCTGCACAGTGTCCTTGTTTCCCCTTTTGTGCAAAGGGAGCAAGCACATGCCAAGGCCTCAGGAAAAGGCTACCATTTCGGTGCAACAAGACCAAGACCAGCGGAACGACGGGAAGGAGGTCACCGTGGAGCCCAGGGCGGCGTCATCGCCAGAGTCTTTGACAGGCGAGGACCGACTTTAGTCAGGATAAGTGTACTAGATGTTCCCCTTCAAAATGGCCAATTGTTGGCGCCCTTCCCGCTCAATATTTGGGAAGAGGACCAGGGCCTCTTACTCTATATATAGGGCTAGCCACCATAGTATAGAGGCATCTTGAATCGACCCCTCCAAAGGGACAACACCACCACAAGAACACCCCTCACAAGGTTGTTCTTCCTTTGTACTGTTCATTATCAGCCCCAGAGGCAATCCACCACACCACAAACTATAGTAGGGTATTACACCACAACGGTGGCCCGAACTAGTATAAACCTTGTGTCTCTTGTGTTGTTCATCTTGTAGCCTAGATCCTTTGCGAGGCAACGAGACGTGAGTTGGTAGAGGAGAGATCTCCGCGCGCACCCCAGAGTTCGAACCTCAAGGGTCTGCCGGAACCCGCAATCTGACACCACCTCCTGTTACCATCAACCTTAGACGCACAGTTCGGGACCCCCTACCTGAGATCCGCCGGTTTTGACACCGACATTGGTGCTTTCATTCAGAGTTTCGTTGTGACGTTGAAGACAGGATTGATGGATCGCCTTGTTATCAAGGACAATATCACCTTCGGAGGAGCCCTGGCCTCAGGCCAAACCCTCCGGCTGGGTGGCTTTACCATGACCGCCCGTTCGGCCATTAAGCTGACGATGACTTCTCGGGTCATTGAAAATCGCCTCTGTTTTGACTCCGAATACTCCAAATGGATGGATCCAACAAAGTTGTCGTATTTAAACGAACTCCTGGATCGCATTGCCGCCTTGGGGGTCGCTACAGACTACGATCGGATTGGGCTTAAACCCGATCAGAGAGAAATCAAATCTTCGCCGATCACCCATGAGATAGCGGTAGTAGAGGAGCAATACAACAACTCTTCTTCTATATTGAGGACGAATTATGTTCGGATTTCCGAGCTCGAAGAGCCGGATACCCGTCCGCAGAAAGACGTGCCCCGTCCTCTGAACCTAGAGTTGGACGGTGGACCTGAAAAATTGGTTGATATCCCGGAGCTCGAACTGTTAGCTCGGAAGTTTCTCAAACTCCGGATCCCAAATTGGGCCAGGGTTCGGATTCAAAGCCACCCACCCAGATATACGCGATCTCATGTACATATGACAGCAGTCTGAGGAAACCGTCCATCACTTTTGGGCCAGATTCCTCCTTGTTAAAAACAACATTAAAGATTGCCGCGACGAAGACGTAATCTCTGTATTCTGCAATAATTGCACGGACGAGGGAATCCTCAATTCCATTAACCAGCCTCGCGTATTACACTTTGCTGACTTGACAACCATAGTACAGAAGTACTACACAATGGAAAGCGCCTGGAAAACTCAAGTAGCTCCCTGGGAGCCACCAGTTTCCACTCAACCCCTCATCCGCGCAAAAAGAATGCACCCTCGTGGGTCGCCCGATCCAATAGTAAAGAAATCGAAGCCCATTATGGGGCGCGGAACCATTCTGAAGGGATGGCTCGATAGGCCATGCAAAATACACACAACATCAAATACCATACCAACCCACAGCCTCAGAGAATGTTGGATACTCCGGCAAGTGGCCAAGAGCGGCAAGGATCTCCTCACCAAAAATACCGCAGAGCAACACCCCACGGAAGACGACGACCTCAGAGTATTAGCGATCTTTGAGACTTTCGCCTCAAACAATAGGCGCAAAAGGGCACTCCGCGGCCTCGCTGAAGTCTGCCAAGTCACAGCAATAAACCCCTGGGACGACACGGCCATAACTTTCCATGCCAGTGACGAACCAAAATTCAGGACAGTCCGGGCACCAGCCGCATTGGTCCTCAGTCCAATCATGGACGGTTTTCGGCTTACCAAAGTGCTCATGGACGGCGGCAGCAGACTAAACCTCATCTACGAGAAAACTCTCAACAAAATGGGAATAGACAAGAGCCGCATTGAGCAAAGTAGCACGACCTTCCAAGGAATCATTCCCAGCCGGGAGGCGCGATGCACGCGAAAAATCACACTCGACATGGTATTCGGCATGCCGGAGAAATATTGGTCTGAAGAGATAACCTTCCAAGTGGCCCGTTTCAACAGTGGATATCATGCCTTATTAGGGTGAGATGCATTTGCACGCTTCCAAGCTATACCTCATTACGGGTACATGAAGCTCAAGATGCCCGGGCTCAATGGTATTATCACTCTTGCCAGTGATCCGGACATAGCACTCCGCGCCGAAAACAAAACCGCAGCCCTTGCCCTCGAGGCATTGTATGAAGCCCTTGCGGTCGAAGAGTTAACCGCACTATGACGGTGGATAGGGACGATGTGATCCTGGACAAGCGTCCCAAATCCACCTCCTTTAAACCAGCAGATGAAATAGTCAAATTTCAAGTCCACCCGACAGACCCCAAGAAGACAACATCCATCGGGGCACAGCTGGACCCAAAGATTGATGCCGCACTACGAGCGTTCCTACGCGAAAACTGGGTCATATTCGCCTGCCACCCTTCTCATATGCCAAGGATCCCATGCAGGCTGGCCAAACATGATTCAAACATGCCTGGAGAAAAAAATTGGCAAGATAGTTGAAGCATATGTGGATGACGTAGTCATCAAAACTAGGCACGTCGAGTCATTAATAGACGATCTGCGTCTCACATTCGACAACCTCCGTACATATGACATCAAGCTCAATCCGAAAAAGTGTCTTTTCGGCGTTCCCGCTGGAAAACTGCTGGGCTTCATCGTTTCCAATAGAGGAATTGAGGCGAACCCAGCTAAAATCCGAGCTTTGTCACAGTTGGCTACGCCAACGGACCTCAAACAAGTCCAAAAACTAGCCGGATGTGTGGCAGCTTTAAGCCATTTTATCTCCAGACTAGGAGAAAAGGCATTGCCACTTTATCGCCTTCTCCGATGCACCGATCACTTCGAGTGGACGGACGCGGCAACGGCCGGACTGGAATAAATAAAGGCTCTTTTAGCGAGCAACCCAATCATGGCCGCACCGAATGTTGGCAAACCCATGTTATTATACATATCGGCAACACACCAAGTCGTGAATGCGGTGCTCGTCATTAAACGAGAAGAGGATGAACACAAATTCCCGCTTCAGAAGCCAGTATACTATGTATCCACTGTCCTCACACCATGCAAATCCTGGTACCCTCATTACCAAAAAATAGCATACGCGGTCTTCATGGCATCCCGGAAGCTACGACACTACTTTCAAGAGTGCTCAATCACGGTGGCCTCCGAAGTACCACCCAATGACATAATAAACAATTGTGAGGCCACGGGCCGGATTGCCAAGTGGTCCATTGAGCTCCTCCCATTTGACATAACATACAGACCGCGCCAGGCCATTAAATCACAAGTACTGACCGACTTCGTCGCCGAATGGAAGGAGGCCGAACTCCCTAAAGAGTACGGCACATATTCCAACTGGGTCATGCACTTCGATGGCTCCAAAATGCTGGCGGGCTTAGGAGTGGGCGTTATCCTAACATCCCCCACTGGAGATACAGTTCAGTACGTACTCCAAATATTATACACAGACTCCAACAATGCAGCCAAATACGAGGCCTTATTGCATGGTCTTCGAATGGCTGTCTCCATGGGCATACAACGGCTGGAAGTGCATGGGGATTCAAACCTCGCAATATCTCAAATAAATGGAGATTTCGATGCCAAAGATCCGAAGATGGAGGCTTACCGTAACACCATTCTCAAAATGCTGGCTCAGTTCGAGGGGCTCGAGTTTCATCATGTGGCTCGAGAAAGTAATCAAGCGGCGGATGTCCTTGCTTGCATCGGTGCCAAGCGACCCTGTCCCACCTAATATCTTTTTGGAAAGGCTCTTCAAGCCATCTGTGGTGTGGCAAGGGGAGAGCGACAACACCAGTCCGGATCCGACTATAACCCCAGATTCCGAACACACTGTTATCATCGGGGGCTCAGCCACCGAAATAACACCGTTGGCCCATCTTATCATGGCAGTCATTGCCCCATGGACCGAACCCTTCTTGGCCTACCTTAATAGGCGAGAACTCCCTGAGGATCAGAATGAGGCGCGCCACATTGTTCGGCGCTCGAAAGCCTACAAGGTTCATGACGGAGAACTCTACAAGAAAAGAGCTACCAGAGTACTTCAAAGATGTATCTCCGAGGAAGAGGGGTGGCAACTCTTGGCTGAAATTCATGCTGGTCTCGGTGGTCACCACGCCGCGGCTCGGGCCCTTGTAAGCAAGGCCATCCGTACAGGTTTCTATTGGCCGATGGCCCGAGCGGATGCACAGGGCCTTGTCCAACATTGCGTCGGATGCCAGCTTTTCGCCAACCAAAGCCATATGCCACCCACCGCTCTACAAACAATCCCCATCACTTGGCCTTTCACGGTCTGGGGGCTTGATATGGTCGGACCCCTTAAAGGAGGAAGCCATAAGAAAAAATATATGTTGGTCATGGTGGATAAATTCACTAAGTGGATAGAGGCCAAACCAGTTAAAACGGCCGAAGTCGGACCAGTGATAGACTTCATATCCGGTGTTGTGCACCGTTATGGCGTTCCACACAGCATCATCATCGATAACGGCTCCAATTTCACAACCGATGAGGTGAAAACCTGGTGTGTTAATCTGGGCATTAAGCTCTATTACGCCTCCGTCTATCACATGCAAAAAAACGGTCAAGTCGAACGAGCCAATGGTCTTATTATGAGCAGCATTGAGCCCAGACTAGTGCGGTGTTTGAAAGAATCAGACAAGCACTGGGTTGAGGAGCTTGACTCCGTACTCTGGGGGCTGCGGACCACGCCCAACCGCACTACCGGATATACACCTTTCTTCATGGTGTACGGCGCAGAGGCTGTGTTACCCTGCGACATTATTCATGACTCACCTCGAGTACGCATGTATGAAGAGAGAGAGGCCGAGCTTGATCGGCAGGACAGCTTAGATGCCCTGGAGGAGGAGCGCGACATCGCAAAAGCCCGTTCCGCATTTTATCAACAATAGGCCCGCAGATATCAAAGAAGAGAAGTGCAGGCCAAGACTTATAATGTTGGCGAACTCGTTCTACGCTTGCCAGACAAGAAAAAGGACAAACTCAAGCCCAAGTGGGAGGGTCCCTTCATTATTGACGAAGTTCTCACTGGAGGAGCGTACCGCCTGCGTGATGCATCAGACAATCGCCTAGAGCCAAACCCATGGAACGTGGCCAGACTCTGAAGATTCTATGCCTAACGCCGGACTCTTTGTTCGTCTCCTTCTCCCTTTTGTTTCCATTTATTTTTTCCTCTCTTTTTGCTTTTTCTTTTTTTTCTTTAGCTTAAAGCTTTTGTGTGGCTAAACCGTGCACCTACGACGTACACATCCTCAAATATGTACGTCCATTATACCTGGGGGCTTCTTGTATAGAAGCTTATTATTATTTTCCGAGCATCAAGCTCACCACATACGTGTCTTTTCCCTGTATGTACCTTTTTCGCCATTATATGCATCGATATGACTTAAGTTTTGGCCAAGCTGGGTTGCCTGGCTCCTGTGCTTATGCCCTACGTTCCCATTAGTTCGGCTAGGGCATAAAGGGAGCACCTCTGCGATTGTTACTGCCGGGTCATCTGAATGTGTACCTCAGACTGGGTGAAGCCGAAAGATAGCGTTCTTAAGGCAATATTCGGTTGGCGGACTAAATATGTTTTTTTACTCATTATACTATGAACCCCCAGATGTTACTTATACTGAGATTTTTCAATCACAATTCGGGCATGCACGTTAACACATGCTCACCCAGGGAAAGGAACCCTTAACGGAACTATTCTCTCTAGAAGATGTTTCTTACAATCACAATGTAATATAACATAGCTAGCCGGATACTTGTCTGTTCAAGCAACTATGACCCCTACGCCTGGTTTCCACACATACCCTGGTTTATTTTGCCGCTCAGGTATTCGGAAACACTCCACACCTTCGGGTCCAGAGGTTGAAGCGAAAAGGTCTGCCATGACAATTGTTTTACAATCCGGCTAGGGACAAATATGTTAAGAAAGTACATAGTCACTTGGACTAAAAAATTTCCTCTTCTATGCCGTCCAACAGGTTGTCTAGCTTACAATCGTGTTGAGAATATTTTGCGACTACTTTTACTAACTAATGGGAACTTCTTTTCCATCTGACCCTAAAGGTCTGACTCGGGCCATATGATTCGGATCAAGCTTGGTATACCATGTTTTCACCATAGCCCAGGCCTCTCACGCACCTTCCCGGCAGGCCGATATTTTCCACAATTGGAAACACCGTCGCGCTCCCTTGAATAGTTGTACAAGCTCCTCCATACTTCCTGGAGGGGAGACGGACGGCCATAAGGCCTTGGCAACACTTTGCATCGCCTACCGAGCTCTCTCGTGCATTTGCGACAGCTCTTGTAGCAGATCGCCCGAAGATTCGGACATCTCCTCCTCGGGATGGCCAGTCAGCATACCTACACACATAACTCTGTCAGTTCCTTTCCTCACCAAATTACGTGGAGGTAAGTTTGAACACATACTAAATATGCCGCCTCGCAGCCTCTTATTTTCCTTCACGGAGTCAGCCAGCTGGGTCCGCACATCTTTCAGTTCTTCGCCTAGCTGGGTGTTGGAATCCTGGAGTTTGTTTTTCTCCTCCCTGACCCGTGTCAGTATACGCTCGCCCGCGGCCAGTTGCCTTTTGGCTTCTTGTTCACCCGCTTGTGCGACTTCCGGCACCCCTCCCAGATGACCTGACGATCCTGCCATAAGATATGCAACCGTGTTAGCATTGCTGGTATATTATTCGGTTTTTCTCGATGGAGGGACACATTACCAGGCGATGCCTTCTTGGATTGCTCCAGTTTGGCTATCGCAGAAGCTAGCTGGGTCCAGCACTTCTCCAGCTCTTGATACACTAGGTTGTTCTTCTCCGTAAGCACCTGGTTTTACAATGATCCTTAAATTAGCTGAATCAACTGCTCCAAATCTTGGGGGCTACTGGTATATAATGTGAGCTCACCCGCATATCTTTCAAATATTGGTCTGTGGCTCTAGAAAGCCCATCTTGAGCAGCTCGGATGTATGCATCACCCGAGCTGAAGGCATTGAAAGCCTCTGTTCTAAAGTCGGGGTCATGAAGAGCGGCCCTCCGGCGCTGATGGTTCATGGCGCTCTCCACTTCCGAGTTTGTGACGGACACATTATCCGAATCCTCTGCCAAAGGACAATCCGGTGGCACTCCCATATCAGCCCTCGTCGTTACGGCAGGGTCTGGAACCTGGCTATTGGGAGTGTGATGGGCAGGACTCCCGGACATAGTCCGGTGAACGCTCTTCCTGGTAAGACGCGAAAGGATAAGGTCACAGTTGGATGTGACTGCCAAAAGGCATATTTACAAAGCCATACCTCCTTGATGACGGCTCTGATGTGTCTTCACTTGCCTTCCTCTTCGAAAGCTTGCCCGGTGCAGGCGCCGCTCACTTTGGAGTCGCCTCTAGTGCAGGATGGCGTGCCGAGCGCCTCCCCTTTGGAGCACGAGATAGTGCGGTGGGTGAGGCATAATGAGGAAGCTCTTTCGGAGGAGATGTCTCCTGATTACTTGCGTGTGAGGCAGGAAGAAGACCCGGATAGTCGGCGGTGATGGCCACTTCCATGTCGTCATGGCTCACCTAGTAAAACACCCCATCCTCGAGCTCCACGAATATATCTGGATCCTCTTTGAATCTGGGGTCAAGGTCCCGGTTGTGGTCCTCCGGCTGTGGGGCGGGGTTGTGGAGCCCCTTGGTGATCTTCCACCATTCCTGTTACAAATGGACGAATTAATGTCCATGGAAAGTAACTCACGAAGTAGATTGAGTAGAGTAGTGGGATTGGAACTCACCCAGCTAGGAGGATTGTACATGGAAAACCCATCTCGGCGCTTGATATGAGTGAATTCCTCTTTCTCCCCTTTGTATAGTTTGGCCAATATTTTGGCCAAAGCGGCGGGGGTGTCCGGACCCTTCCGACCACAGCTGAGGCGTCATCTTCCCCATTACAGTGCCACATGGGAAGCCTTCTGTATTGGAGTGGCTAAACCCCTCGTACTATGGAAGACACCATTACCTCGACTATTGATAATTCGGACTGGGCGAGCTTCCACGCTATCTTCCTCCTCGAGGCTCCGAGGGCGCCAGGTGTGGCGTTTCTTCAACAGAACGCTTGAAAATTTGGGAAGACCCATTCGGACTAGGTCGGGAAGGGCGACGTCCTCGATATAGAACCATTCGAAAGGCCACTCTTCGGGTGCCTTCTTCGGCGTGCCGGACAGGTATCCGGTCCCGGCGATGCGCCATACCTCGGCTCCGCCCACTTCAAATATTGATCCCTCTTGGCTACAAGGGATGAGGCAGAATAGTTTCGTCCATAATTCAAAATGGGCCTCACAACCCAGGAATAGCTCACAAAGAGCAACGTAACCGCGATGTGCAGGATGGAGCCAGGAGTGAAATTGTGCAGTTGGAGGCCAAAATATTCCAGAAGTCCTCGGAGGAACAAGTGGATTGGAAATCCAACACCTCTCAACAAGTAGGGAACGAAGCACACTCGTTCCCCCCTGGATGGGTTGGGGAAATTCTCCGCCTGAGTCCCGCCGTTGAAAGAAATCAATCCTGCTCGAACATGGACTATATCCGCGGGGAGAAGAAATCCCTGTGTCTGCAGCTTCACTAGCTGACTGTGGGGTACGGAACATTCCTCCCAATCACCTTTTCCGGGGCCGTGGGGCCGGGAGGAAGAGCTGGGAGCACTAGCCATGTGTGAATGGTTTCTCCTAGCAAGCTCTGAGGATTCCTCTCTTTGTGTGGAATGGATCTGAAGATCCCAATCTCTTTAAATAGATGCCTTTCTTACATGGTCAGGGTGATATGTGCAAAAATACCCCAACCTCTCGTATTTGCTCGACACGTGGAAGCTGAAGTCATGAAGGTGTGGAAGCTGATGGGCGCAACATTAAATGGAAAGCCGAATACTGCTCTTTAAGTCAGGTACTTTGAAGTAATTGGAGGAGGAACCTGCCTTGCAATGCCGAAGACAATCTGCGTGCCAAACACATCGCCATTGAAAGACTGGTTAGGGGGCTACTAAGGGAGTCCTGGATTGAGAGGTCCTCAGGTGTCCGACCTATTGACATGGGCCGGACTGATGGGCTGTGAAGATACAAGACCGAAGACTCTCACATGTGTCCGGATGGGACTCTCCTTGGCGTGGAAGGCAAGCTTGGCGCCCGAATATGAAGATTCCTTTCTCTATAACTGACTTTGTACAATCCTAGTCCCCTCCGGTGTCTATATAAAATGGAGGGCTTAGTCCGTAGAGGCAATCATAATCATACAGGCTAGACTTCTAGGGTTTTAGCCATTATGATCTCGTGGTAGATCAACTCTTGTAATACTCATATTCATCAAGATCAATCAAGCAGGAAGTAGGGTATTACCTCCATAGAGAGGGCCCAAACCTGGGTAAACATCGTGTCCCCCGTCTACTGTTACCATCAACCTTAGACTCACAGTTCGGGACCCCCTACCCGAGATCTGCCGGTTTTGACACCGACAGTCGGCACGCTACCTCTACATCTACCATCGGGATTAGTTTTAGAAATAAATAATTGTTATTTGGTGCCAGCATTAAGCATGAACATTATATCTGGATCTTGTTTGATGCAAGACGGCTATTCATTTAAATCAGAGAATAATGGTTGTTCTATTTATATGAGTAATATCTTTTATGGTCATGCACCCTTGCTGAGTGGTCTATTTTCGTTGAATCTCAATAGTGATGATACACATATTCATAATATTGAAGCCAAAAGATGCAAAGTTGATAATGATAGTGCAACTTATTTGTGGCACTGCCGTTTGGCTCATATCAGTGTAAAGCGCATGAAGAAACTCCATGCTGATGGACTTTTGGAATCACTTGATTATGAATCACTTGGTGCTTGCGAACCGTGCCTTATGGGCAAGATGACTAAAACTCTGTTCTCCGGAACAATGGAGCGAGCTACTGGCTTATTGGAAATAATACATACTGCTGTATGCGGTCCAATGAGTGTTGAAGCTCGTGGCGGGTATCATTATTTTCTTACCTTCACAGATGATTTGAGCAGATATGGTTATATCTACTTAATGAAGCATAAGTCTGAAACATTTGAAAAGTTCAAAGAATTTCAGAGTGAAGTGGAAAATCATCGTAACAAGAAAATAAACTTTCTACGATCTGATCATGGATGAGAATATTTGAGTTACGAGTTTGGTCTTCATTTGAAACAACATGGGATAGTTTCACAGTTAACGCCACCTATAACACCACAGCGAATGGTGTGTCCGAACATCGTAACCGTACTTTATTGAATATGGTGCACTCTATGATGTCTCTTACTAATTTACCGCTATCGTTTTGGGGTTATGCTTTAGAGACGGCTGCATTTACTTTAAATAGGGCACCATCAAAATCCGTTGAGACGATGCCTTATGAACTGTGGTTTGGCAAGAAACCAAAGTTGTCGTTTCTTAAAGTCTGGGGCTGCGATGCTTATGTTAAAAAGCTTCAACCTGATAAGCTCGAACCCAAGTCAGAAAAGTGCGTCTTCATAGGATACCCAAAGGAAACTGTTGGGTACACCTTCTATCACAGAACCGAAGGCAAGATATTTGTTGCTAAGAATGGATCCTTTCTAGAGAAGGAGTTTCTCTCGAAAGAAGTGAGTGGCAGGAAAGTAGAACTTGATGAGGTAATTGTACCTTCTCCCTTATTGGGAAGTAGTTCATCATAGGAATCTGTTCCTGTGATTCCTACACCAATTAGTGAGGAAGTTAATGATGATGATCATGAAACTTCAGATCAAGTTACTACCGAACCTCGTAGGTCTTCCAGAGTGAGATCCACACTAGAGTGGTATGGTAATCCAGTTCTGGAAGTCATGTTACTACACCATGGTGAACCTACGAACTATGAGGAAGCGATGATGAGCCTAGATTCCGCGAAAGGTCTTGAGGCCATGAAATCTGAGATGGGATCCATGTATGAGAACAAAGTATGGACTTTGGTGGACTTGCCCGATGATTGGCAAGCCATAGAAAATAAATGAATTTTCAAGAATAAGACAGACGATGATGGTAATGTTATTGTCTATAAAGCTCGACTTGTTGCGAAAGGTTTTTGACAAGTTCAAGGAGTTGACTACGATGAGACTTTCTTACTCGTAGCGATGCTTAAGTCTGTCCGAATCATGTTAGCAATTGCCGCATTTTATGATTATGAAATGGATTTTCAAAATTGCATTCCTGAATGGATTTCTGGAAGAAGAGTTGTATATGATGCAACCAGAAGGTTTTGTCAATCCAAAAGGTGCTGACAAAGTGTGCCAGCTCCAGCGATCCATTTATGGACTGGTGCAAGCCTCTCAGAGTTGGAATAAACGCTTTGATAGTGTGATCAAAGCATATGGATTTATACAGACTTTTGGAGAAGCCTGTATTTACAAGAAAGTGAGTGGGAGCTCTGTAGCATTTCTAATATTATATGTGGATGACATATTGTTGATTGGAAATGATATAGAATTTTTGGATACCATAAAGGGATACCTAAATAAGAGTTTTTTCATGAAAGACCTCGGTGAAGCTGCTTACATATTGGGCATCAAGATCTATAGAGATAGATCAAGACACTTGATTGGACTTTCACAAAGCACATACCTTGCTAAAGTTTTGAAGAAGTTCAAAATGGATCAGTCAAAGAAAGGGTTCTTGCATGTGTTACAAGGTGTGAAGTTTAGTCAGACTCAATGCCCGACCACTGCAGAAGATAGGGAGAAAATGAAAGCCATTCCCTATGCTTCAGCCATAGGTATGCAATGTTGTCTACCAGACCTGATGTGTGCCTTGCTATATGCATAGCAGGGAGGTACCAAAGTAATCTCAGAGTGGAGCACTGGACAGCGGTCAAGAACATCCTGCCTGAAAAGTACTAAGAATATGTTTCTCGTTTATGGAGGTGAAAAAGAGTTCGTCGTAAATGGTTACGTCGATGCAAGCTTTGACACTGATCCGGATGACTCTAAGTCACAAACCGGATATGTATTTTTATTGAATGAAGGAGCTGTCAGTTGGTGCAGTTCCAAGCAGAACGTCGTGGCAGGATCTATGTGTGAAGCGGAGTACATTGCTTCTTCGGAAGCAGCAAATGAAGGAGTCTAGATGAAGGAGTTCATATCCGATCTAGGTGTCATACCTAGTGCATCGGGTCCAATGAAAATCTTCTCTGACAATACTGGTGCAATTGCCTTGGCAAAAGGAATCCAGATTTCACAAGAGAACCAATCACATCAAGAGACGCTTCAATTTCATCTGTCATCAAGTGTCGGAAGGGGACATAGAAATTTGCAAGATACATACGGATCTGAATGTTGCAGACCCGTTGACTAAGCCTCTTCCACGAGCAAAACATGATTAGCACCAAAGCACCATGGGTGTTAGAATCATTACTATGTAATCCAGATTATTGACTCTAGTGCAAGTGGGCAACTGAAGGAAATATGTCCTAGAGGCAATAATAAAGTTATTATTTATTTCCTTATTTGTGATAAATGTTTATTATTCATGCTAGAATTGTATTAAGCGGAAACTTAGTACATGTGTGAATACATAGACAAAACGTATTGTCCCTAGTATGCCTCTACTAGACTAGCTCGTTAATCAAAGATGGTTATGTTTCCTAACCATAGACATGTGTTGTCATTTGATGAACGGGATCACATCATTAAGAGAATGATGTGATGGACATGACCCATCCATTAGCTTAGCATTATGATCATTACAGTTTCATTACTACTGCTTTCTTCATAACTTATACATGTTCCTCACACTATGAGATTATGCAACTCCCGAACATTGGAGGAACACATTGTGTGCTACCAAACGTCACAACGTAAATGGGTGATTATAAAGGTGCTCTACAGGTGTCTCCGAAGGTGTTTGTTGGGTTGGCATAGATCGAGATTAGGATTTGTCACTCCGTGTTTCGGAGAGGTATCTCTGGGCCCTCTTAGTAATACTCATCACTATAAGCCTTGCAAGCATTGTGACTAATTAGTTAGTTGCGGGATGAAGTATCACTACTAGGGAAAACCCTAGTAGTAGCGCGGGTTTAATGCCTACTAGTAGCGCGGGACACCACGCTACTAGTAAGGCGCTACAACTATTACTTAGCAGTAGCACGCTCGACACACGCTACTGCTAAGACATATAGCCCCAGCGTGTGTTCACTCCCGCGCTACTGCTAATCTAGATAGTAGCTGCGTGTTTACACTCCATCGCTACTAGTATTCTTTTTTTTATTTTTTTTATTTTTAGTGTATTTATACGCCGTTATACAAATTTTGGTACAATACCAATTATGAGGTTTATATCATTATGTCCATAACAGTGTGTCAAATGAAGATGGATTAGGTTCAAGTGGAGGTAACATGTGGAGCATGTCAAAAGTATACTGCTGATCCAAACTTGATCTAGTTTGGACTAGTAGTACTTCCGATATGCACCACATGTGCCTCCACTTGAATCTAATCCGCCAACATAGTCATTACCACCAACAGTAGCTATTTAATCATCATAGTCATAGTGTAGCACATTATCATCTTCAAACTCATTCTAGCTACCTAATCACCATCGACACTAGCTGCGGTAGCTATCTAATCAGCACCAACGCTAGCTAATAATAATCATCATAGTCATTACCACCAACACTAGCTATTTAATCATCATAGTCATAGTGTAGCACATCATTATCTTCAAACTCATTTCTAGCTAGCTAATCACTCCTGCTACTCTCTCTCAGGTAAAATAGCATAAAACATGTGTAGCACTCCTGCTTCATCATGTTGGAGCATGCAGATGAACCTGCCTCCTAATCGTGGGTTGCGCTTCTGATTGCTGCCCCCTAGTACTTCTCTACGATCGTTCACAATTTTGCTCCAGTCTTTCACTATTAAGCATTCCCCGCTTTTAGAAATACTGAATGCACTAAAGTGCATTGTAGGATGTCTTGGCCGTAAGCTAACCATTCTCATGCGGCCTTTAGTCTCGATCCAATGAGTCACAACATTCATCGGGAGTCCCTGTTGAAGAACATCGTATAGTAACATAGTTAGCAATGAAGTTTAGCTTAAAAATTAATGTATGCAAAAGATGCACTGAGGACAAATAGTAAAAAAATTACCATCTTTCCTAAATAGATGCGACCGTAGTTCAATACGAACACTATTGGTCGCATGTTTTGAGTACTAAGATTTTTAAGTCTAGGAAAATAGTTTGTCTTGACAGTATGAAGATCCTCAAGCCATGAAACATAATGACCTATCTCCTCGCAGTTTAGTTCAGCCCTGGTACAGTGAACGGTCATGTCTACCAAGCACCGGACATGTTTGCTTGAATGTAAATAAGTTGTCAATAGAAATTGGTTGTCAACTATTTTTGAATAAACAATATCGAAGACATAAATATGGTTGAGAAACTCACATAATGGTATAACTGGAGGCATCTGCACATCGACCCAGATGTCGATATTACCTTAAATATCATCTTCTGGACGAATATCAGAGGTGGTAACCATATCAGGCTCAAATGCATAAGTCTTGCATAGTGCTTGCCAAGTTTTGCATTCAAAATAGGTGTAGGTGTCTGCGTCGTATAATTTTGCGTGGAAAGTATAACCATGCTCGGTCTTCAAGTAAACTCTCTTTACCTCCATAGTAGTTTTCATAGGACTGAAACCTATCTTATCCAAGACAAAAACTCTTGCATGGCAGGGGATACGCTAGTAGAATAGTAAAAAAATAAATTATAAGTTGAAGCAAATGAAGAAGATGTCATGCTTAATTACGAAAAAAGACTTGTCGTTGTGACTTACTGTATCCACTTCGAAGTTCTTGTCCAGCTTGATGCTGAAGCGCCTATCATCATCTAGGAAGATTCTGTCGCATAGGTCGCGCTCGTCTTCGCAGTATTCGCAAATACCGAAATCCTTTTCGTCATCAGACATTTCCTATGTTCATAGTTGAAACATTAATTGAAAATCGATCGAAGGCAACTACCAGGATACTCAACACACAAATCCAGGGCACTCGATATTCCCTACATATTCTGGCACAAGTCATGCCAAAATTCACGGAAAAATCCGGCATGACCTTTGCTAAAATAGGGCATATCAAGCGCCTGAAATTTGCCAGAACAGAAATGAATCAACACTCTGGCAAAACATAGGCCACTCGTAGGTGTAACCTGCAAATATGACCAGCCACTTGGGCAAGCACATATCCTATTTGAGCAACACAAGATATACATTTAAAAATATCGTATAGGACTCATATTGACATGAGCATTCAATAAGCAAAACCAAATCATAAAATAAATAAGTATTCAAATTAGCATGCATTCAATAAGCAAAAGTAAATCATCTCTTGCGTCCGTACATCGTCAAATATTATCACTAATACATCCCGAATAGTATCATACATATAACATCACTAATACAACTAAAACCCTAGCGAACAACGGGTATCGGTGCGGGCGGTGGACACCCAAAGAGAGGGAACCATCACAGGATCATAGCTCCAGTGAGATCCCTGGAGAACCTGCCAGGTATTGGAGAACCTGTGCTCCAACGCAACCAAGTATCGACGGACGTGCGTCCTCCTCGCTGACACGTTGCAGTACCACCTCCGCGGGGTCCTCAAGCCTTTGGACCGTCACTGGACCACGCGACCGCCACCAAAGAAGGTTCGGGTCAACGACGGGTTAACTCCTCACTAAGCTGCGCCCCCCGATAGGTAGCGCCTCCCAGTACCAGCCTGGTGGAGCCCAGTCTCGGACATGGCCCATCTGGTCAAGCAAGTGTCCTCCGCCGAGTCGACGACGAGGATGCGGGATAGGCATCATCGACAGCGATGCGGGAATAATTGCTTTAACTAAAAAAATAACAACAAATGTGACATGTTCAACAAGTTCTATTAATTCAACTAGTTCTTACTAAAAATAAACTTACTATAAATAAAAATAAACTAGTACCTAGTTCTTACTAACTAATTAGTACCTAGGAACTACTTCCCTAATTACAATCTAATTTGATGAACCAAGGGGTGGAAAGTGGTAGTGGATAATCCGAAATATCCGATATTCGTATTCGATCGGATATTCCAATTATCCAACTTAAAAGTCAAATAAGTGGTCAAATTTTACTCATTTTATGATTAATCTTAGACATTATTATGCATTACAATAGTGTTTATTCATAAACCTATTTATCGTTGACTTATTGTATGTCACAAGTTGAATACTTCATGTCACATAGCTATTGACTAATACACTTAAGCAATATGTCGCTATTATTCGTATCCGTTCCGGATCAAGAAAACATCCGAGCCGCATCCGTATCCGATAACATCCGTATTCGTTTTGTAAATATGAAAACGGAAGTGGTAAGAGCACTACCCGATCTGCATGCGATTCGTTTCCACCCATAGATGAACCCTAACTAATTTGATGCAACTAAAATTTGAAGAACCCTGGGTAGAGGTAGGGGAGGGGAGGAGCAGGCGTGCTCACCTCGGGTGCCTGTGGCGAGGGAGGGGCAGGTGGCGTCGAGGTCGGGGTCAGGGCTCGAGCACGCGGCGGAGGGCGGCATCGAGGTCGGGGTCGGGGCTCGGGCTCGCGGTGGAGGGCGGCGTCGAGGTCGGGGTCGGGGGCGGCGTCGAGGTCGGGGGCGGCGTCGAATTCGGGGTCAGGGGTGGCTTCGAGGGTGTACGGAGAGCGATGGGAGAGCGCGCGGCGGCCGATGGGCGACGGCGACGGCGACAGCGGATGAGTTGGGATTTGGGGGAAGTGGCTGTGGGGAAAAACGAACCGCGCTGTTAAGTCAAAAGTAGCAGTAGCGCGTTCCAGGAAGTGCGCTACTGCTAAGTTAGCTATAGCGCGTTCCTGGATATGCGCTACTGCTATTCCTTTCTGTTTTTCCCCTTTTTCATTTATTTTTCTTTACATTTTTTTCCTTTTCCCTTTTTCTATTTCTTCCATTTTGATTTACTTTTCTATTTGCTTTCCATTTAATTTTATTTCCTTTAGCAGTAGCGCCTTTCTGCGTAAACGCGCTGCTACAAAGCAAGTAGCGGTAGCGATGTTCGCCGTAGATCGCTACTATTATGTGTAGCCTATCGGCTAAGCAGTGGGAATTTTAGTAGTAGCATTTTTATCTTCAGGCGCGCTATTGCTACAATTGTATCTGTAGCGTGGTTTACGCCAACGCGCTACTGCTACTTAGCACTGGCGTGCTTTTTTAACATGCGCTACTGCTAAAGTTCTATGTATAAGGTTTTCCCTAGTAGTGTATTACATAACGAGTAAAGAGACTTGCCGGTAACGAGATTGAACTAGGTATGATGATACCGACGATCGAATCTCGGGCAATTAATATACCGATGACAAAGGGAACAATGTATGTTGTTATGCGGTTTGACCGATAAAGATCTTCGTAGAATATGTAGGAGCCAATATGAGCATCCAGGTTCTGCTATTGGTTATTGACCGGAGATGTGTCTAGGTCATGTCTACATAGTTCTCGAACCCGTAGGGTCCGCACGCTTAACATTCGATGACGATATGTATTATCAGTTATGTGTTTTTGATGACCGAAGTTTTTTCAGAGTCTCGGATGAGATCACGGACGTGACGAGGAGTCTCGAAATGGTCGAGACATAAATATTGATATATTAGACGGCTATATTCGGACACCGAAAGTGTTCCGGAGAAGTTTCGGATAAAACCGGAGTGCCGGAGGGTTATCGGAACCCCCGGGGGAACTAAAGGGCCTCGATGGGCCTTAGTGGAGAGAGAGAGGGGCGGCCAGGGCAGGTCGCGCGCCCCCTCCCCCTTGGGTCCGAATTGGACTAGGAGGGGGGCGGCGCCCCCCTTTCCTTCTCCCTCCCCCTCTCCTTCCTTCCCCCTCTCTCCCTCTTGGTGGAAACCTACTAGGACTTGGAGTCCTAGTAGGATTCCCCTTTTGGGGGCACACCTAGGAGGGCCAACCGTCCTCCCCTTGCTCCTTTATATACGGGGGCAGGGGGCACCCTAGAACACACAAGTTTCTCTCCCGACCGTGTGCGGTGCCCCCCTTCACAGTTACACACCTCGATCATACCATCATAGAGTTTAGGTGAAGCCTTGCGCCAGTTGCATCATCATCATCGTCCCCACACCGTCGTGCTGACAAAACTCACCCTCGGCCTCAACTGGATCAAGAGTACGAGGGACGTCATCGAGCTGAACGTGTGCTGAATGCGGAGGTGCCGTGCGTTCGGTACTTGGATCGATTGGATCGCGAAGACGTTCGACTACATCAATCGCGTTATTGAAACGCTTCCGCTTTCGGTCTACGAGGGTAAGTGGACACACTTTCCCCTCTCGTTGCTATGCATCACCTAGATAGATCTTTCGTGATCGTGGGAATTTTTTTGAAATTACCGCGTTCCCCAACAGGGTCATACCATTGGAGACTTATCAATGAAGATGGCGGGTCATAGCAAGCCCATTGACGGCCCAAGACCCAGAGGCGACTTAAGGCCCAAGAGGATGAACCGCCATATGAATAACTTGTATTGTAAAGCAGGTTTAGTTAGTCACCGAGTCGGACACGTTGTCTATGAGCCGGCCGGGACTTTGTAAGCCGCCGGGCATCAACCTGTGTATATAAAGGGACGACCCGGCGGCGAGTTAGGCAGGAAAAGAGAACATCGAGAACTAGGTCAAACGTATTCGCTCCCTGGTAATCGAAACCCAAGTAATAACCACCCTACACTGGATTAGGCTTTTACCTCCGCCGCGAGGGGCCGAACCTGTATAAACTCTCTGTGTCCCTTGTCTCGTTTAACCCCTTCAAACTAACCACGTTGCGATGGCTCCACACCTAAGTCCTTACGCTAGGACATCTGACGTGACAATTCCACGACAGAAGTCTTATTTATTACCAGCTTATTCTGCAAATTTGTTTATAAAGAAGGGGAAAAAAGCAATGTTCACCATGGTGTAATAATTTGTACATACGGAGCAAAACATATGTAGCACTGTCTCAGCCGACTAAGACAATCTGAGTTTTCAATTGACTTTGCAGTTTTTGTCAGGTATATAGATTTAAAAAAAGAAAGTGTATGGATAAACCCGGATACATATAAACCACATTGAAAAACACATTTTAAAATGCTAAAAAAATCTGAATTTTTTTTTGCACGGGTACATCTCCATGTTCTACATGTGTGCATAAAGTTTCACAGAAAAACAACTTTTTTGTGGCTTGTGTAAAAAACACAAAAAAATTGTGTCATGGAACATTTTTTAGAAGCACTGAAATTTGTCTTTTTTGCTGTGACAAAACAAAAATACATTTTTTCACAAAACTTTATGCCGCGTACACACATTTGCGAACATTTATGTGTAGTATTTTATTCTGATTTTTTTGACATTTTAAAACATGCTTAAAATGATTTATTTATTTTTGAAAAGTGGGTGCATATGCCCATGGGTGCAGGGGGTGCCCTCTCGATCTAAAAAGCACTATACTTTGTGGGAATTTGTTCTACAGTGCACACAAACATAGCATTTGTTCTAAGAGTCTGAAAAGGCAAAATTTTGCACGGATATTGACATCGGATTGGCAGTTATCGTTGTTCACCACTAATAAATTCTCACAAAACCGTCAAAAATCTGTGTGACATGGATTTCAGACGACATGTTTCATGACGTGAGGGAATCATATATACCGTGGATCCGCTCGTGCGTCACCCTCGACGTGGTAGGATCAGTTCATACGGTAGATATTGACAAACTGCAAACGGTTGGCACCTAACCTTTTTCTTTTCTTTAAAATGATGATTAAATAGGGAGTCCAATTCCAATGCCAACCGCAAGAATGTCCAAACAAATCAACAGCAGGAGACCGTTTGTCCTATTTTGCGCCATTAGTCTTCTCCCCAGGAAGCCATTCGGTGATTTGACAAAGGCATCTAGGGGGTCCTTGAGATTCTCTCTTAACCTCCAAGGACGAGATGTCTAGCACTAGATGAGTGGTTAGAGGCTTGCTCGATCGTCAAATCTAAAAATGATGTTGCCGTTTGTCAGCTAGTAGGATTTGATTCCCGCCAAAGCATGACATGCTGACATGCATGCATGAACCATTGCAATCATACGAATACCAAGTGATCGACCTGCTCTCCCTATCGTTTTGTTTGATATACTACTTATATATCAGTACATGTAATAAATATATAAAATATTCATGCACAAAGGGCCGGCGCCGGAGAGAATATGGGACGTGGCAGCGTATGAGGAAAAGCGGCGATTAAGTTAGTGAGCTTATCGGTGATCGACTAGTAGATTAATTAGGACCATGAGTTGAATGAGATCGTTCGAGGGGGCAGCAAAGTGGCGAGGCAAACGACGAAGACATGCTTTCATGTCCTTAGCGCCTCTTTAATTTAATGTAAAGAACTAGGAGTAATTAGATTAAGCTTGTAGTGCTGCTCCCCCAGACCCCCACGGTGGGTGGTGTGTACAGATTATATACAGACACCGAAGTGCCAGGCGAGCAAAAAGTTACTACTCGAGTATTTTAAGCGTCTCGTCAATGTTAGCCGGCGATGGACCGACGACAGCAACGTTTCTCCGGTTCTTCATCCCCTTTTTCCCCTACATGATTGTTTGATATGATAGATCATTTGAAGATCTTTTATTTAGAAAAAGGGTTCAACTCAAAAACGAACTGTTGGTCGCCGATGTTTTGAACCCGGAAGCGGCGGTCTGAGAGTTTCCGTTTGTTCGTACTTCCTCCGATCCTTTTTACTCTGCATATAAAAATAGTCTGAAGTCAAACTTTATAAAGTTTAATCATATTTATATGAAAAAATATCAATGTCTATCATGCTAAAGTTATACAATATGAAAATTTAAGTCATGATGCACTTAACGATGTTGAATTCACATTGTGAATGTTGATATTTTTTTCTGTAAAGTTGATCAAACTTTAGTAGGCTTGACTTCAGACAAATCTTATACAAGAACTAGAAAAGACCGGAGGGAGTACTGAACACGTCTTCGGTTGTACGTGAGCTGTGACAAACTCACACCGGTGTCTGCCGCGAACTCACGGCCGTCGGCACGGTGCGCGCGCGCGCCGGGGCGGGGAGATCCTCTCCCGTGCGGCGTACGACGTTGGGGCCAGCCGGCAGCCCGCTTTGATTTCAGGCAGCGTACGGGTCGCGGTCGTGCTGTGTGCATGTCCGGGCGGCGTCATCAATGCCGCGGCGCGGCAGGCGGCGGGCCGGGGACAGACACGCACGACCTACGTACTACGTGGGCGCCGCGTCCACTTGCGTCGTGCTGCTGCATGCGTGCACTGCATACACCCGCCGAGCATTCGGGTGCGCGCGCGCTTGGCGCTGGACCGAGCGCATGCAACTTGAGGCGCCCGCTTGCTACTGTATCTAACGACACCGTAAAGAAAAAACTTGTGGCTAACAACCACACAAGCACAGGGCGCGCATCAGCGCTGCATGGATGCCATTGACAAGCTAGCATGGTGAGTGAAGTGCAGATGAAAACAAATCGGCTAGTATAGCCGAGATCGCCGCTTGTTTGGGACAAGGCGCCGGTCCGGCGGGCGCGGGCACGAGGATAACAGACGGTCAAGGAGGGCATCCAAGACCAAGGCCGATCCAAAGCTTCCTGATCGGCCGGAGCGTGAGCGTGATCCTCCGCCGGTTCTGGATAAAGCCGATCATTACAAGATCATTATGACTGGATAGATACGGCATTGCATCTGCATGTGACGTGCTTACTGGATGGTGCCCCAGGTGCATGCATGTAGTGTGTGTAATCACGCCTAAATTGGTGGAATCAGCCAGGTGGCCGCCGGATCCGGCCCGTCTCTCTCAGCTCTTGGCGCGCCCACACGTGCATGCTCTACGTCCATGTGTATTACCACTAGCTGAGTTGGTTTTGGTGTATAGTAAAAAAAAACGACTCCATCGGCTGAAAGAGATTAAAAATTGTTTATTTCACGGATAAGAAAAACTGATGCGACTGTTTTACGTAGAAAACATACTAGCTACTGCTAGGCAGTGTAGCCCGCACGTGCTACAGAAAGGTGCCACATAGAGAGTAGAGACTGATCGACAAGCAGTTGGAGCATGTGGCGGGATAGGGATATACGAGCATATACTATCGCGGGTACACTGGCGCGCCTGCCTGGCCGAAGCGAGACCAAGCAAGAGCAGCGATTCACTATGGCCAGCGCCAGGGATCGGCTTTCGTACGTGGTAATACATGCATCCTCGGGAACCGCGACGAGCCAAACGCGCCGATCCGTCCATGCATGCACATATGGACGTATGGACGTATACGAACGTGGATCTGTTTCCTGAACCTGACGATAATAAGTATAATAAATGTGCAACAGTGGCCTACGTGTAACCTACGAAATTATTCGGTCATTAGCTAGCTCACTGTTGAACGAACATGCATGCATGTACGAAGATGCTTAGCTAGCCGCGGCGTGTTTGGATCTTTGTTTCCGGCGTATCCTACACGGTGCATTTGTCACGGCCAATTAAAACTCATCCAAAACGGCGCAATGTTGCGACCTTGCATCGTTTGGCAGGTACATCAAGGTGCCTAGAAGATTCCCCTAGAAAAAAAAGGTTCCTAGAAGACAACAAACTCCTCTGCAAAACGATCTTGTATCCACTGGTGTCAATACCCCCCAAAAAATACCCAATACTGGTCTCTCGATGGCAGTGCAGTGGTGTCACGTTGGATGCCTTGGTTGCACAATTCACCAGCAGTGTTGGCCACAGTATACAAAATCAAGGGAATGCGATACCGTATCTGTTTGTTAAATAATCTGTAGAATTAACACCGAGTTGACGATCTGATGATCAAGTTCATGTTTATTTAGTCGCTTTCGTGTAATGGATCTGCCTCCGATCGACGGAGGGACATGTGTGTATGCCAAGTTGTTGTCGCGCGTGCGCATGTGTGTATATACAATCTGTGTGTACACACACACTTCCTCCTTTTCTTTTTACTCCGCGTGTTAGGTTTGTCTAAAGGCAAACTCTCCAAAGTTTGATCAAGTTTATACAAAAAAATATACTAATGTATTAACCCAAAATTATGTTGTAGTAGGACACGGTCACCGTCGATGCACGTGAAGTTAATGTGGGGCCAAGTAGACAACGATCGAGCACGGTATTGTTCATGCACAATGTAGGGGAAGTGACCCATCGGCGCCGGGGTATATCGATTGGGTCCTATCTCCTGCTATGTCGTATGTACACGTGCGCACATGCATGCCTGCATACATACATACAGGGAACGTAGTCGACGTCTTACATTTCCATCACGAATTTGTGGGTTCACAAGAAGCACGAAGTTGGGCTAGCTATCGTCGCCGTGTCGATCACCTGGTAGCACGTTTGAAACAGGTAGACGGTGGACACCCCCCATGAAAAACGTGTGAAACACACGTAGACACCACATCGGTTATTATGTGATCGAATCCAAACGGTCGCGTAAGTTGAGGACGCAACTGAATGTCGAGCATGGCACAAAGCCACAAGGCAAAAACACATGGATTCCATCGAGTAGGAAGGTACTCCTACTAGTTCTCTCCAGCCACCGAGGCGAGCCAGCTAGCCCGCAGGAATCAACACGAAACTACCGGCCGGCCCCATGCCCCGGGCAACGCAGCCACCATGCACGCCCGTCGGTCATTTGCTTCCACTTGCCGAGGCGCGCATCCCGAGAGCGCTAGCCGCCGTTGGTTCTGTGTGCGGGCGTGACAGTTTCTGGGTGCCGGGTAGCGGGTAGGGTAGAGGTGGGCACGCGGCATGGGCGCCTCGTCTCTCTCTCTCTCTCGTCAGTGCCAGATCGAGCATGGATACGACCTCAGCCAACCTGTCTGAACGCAAGAGACGGACGCGGCTGCATGCACGGACGCGCCCAGGCCTTGGCGTGACTCTGACAGTGGCTTTGCTAGAGCTGCGCCATCGCGATCCAGCAGGAGATTTGGTCGAAGGAAGCATCCAGCTGCCTGAGCTGTGCTGTCACGCGATATACTACTACGTAACGTACGCCGACGATCGCCGGAGGCTTAGCGTCGTCCAGCCGTCCGCACCGCACCGCGTACAAGTTGCGATGCGCAGACAACGGTCAATGCGTCCGTGCCCCATGGATATTTTCTTTCTTCTCAAGCCGGGCGACTGGACATGGACTGACGTCGATCCATGCGGCGGCTGCTCTTTTTCACCCACCATTCAAGCCACAAAAAAGAAAGAAAAAATGGCTAGTTTTCTCTAGAACTAGGCACGGTACTTCTTACCGAGCTTTTACCCATCATGATCAAATAACTCACAGCTCTTGCACTTGTAACATTCTAGAACATGTGCACAATACTTTCCCAAATGTTACTATTATACAGAATATATAACATGGCAATCTACGTATGATGATGTATGCATTGTCGTATTACACGTAAAATGCCAACCAGAAGAAGGCCGTGCATGGACAGCTTGCCTGCCTGCCTGCTGGAAGGTGTATACGACCAACTCAGCGTCGCTGGTGCCATGCCTGAGAATGGATCGTTGTTCTCTTGGATTTCGGGTTAAATGCAGTGCATAGCCTGACTAGAGTCCAACAGCTTGGTCCCAACCTCCAAATCTTGATCACATCATATAGTGGTGGTACGGCCTGCCGGTGCCAACGTAGCACTCAACTCGGTCCAAATACATCACTCTTCAGAGTCGTATAGGTGCTATAATATTTACTCCGGTGTGTCCTTGTAATGGCAACCCCCCACGCCCCAGCCAACTGCATCAGGAAAGCGGCAACCAGCAAAATGTTTGTGATGAAACTGAACGAAGGCATAGCACTATAGATTCTACGGATATTTCTGCCGTTCTGGCTCTGATGTGTGTAAAAGCATCTCCAGTGTGGTAAATAAATGTATGATTAGTGCAAGCCATGGTCCTAGGTTTTTACACCACAGAAGTTGCACAAAGATTCAGTAGGTATCACATACCTTCATAAGCAGCATTCTGAACTTCAATGGACATAGAATAAATTATAATCTAAGCTTCTAAAGGGATCTGAAGTATTCAGCGATAGTTCTTGAGAGGACCCTAGTCTCATTGAGAGCCAATGATTTTAAGCCCTGCGCCAGAGCATCCGCTGGAGTGTATTCTGAACCAACCTGCCATTTAACATCCTGTAGTGTAGCTATAGTTAGAGCCTGGCACACATGAATAATAATGTGTACACATTAAATGTGGAAATCCAATTCGGCTCCCAGGAGCACATGCTCCCGCAAGCACCAGAAAATGTTTTTTTTCAAATGTAGAAAAAAAAAACAAAAAAAAGATGTGTTCATGGTCACATCCAAATTCTGCAAATTTCTATGTGGAATGCTTTAGCATTTTGACCTGTGCAGAAAAAAAAACAAGTTGAACACCAAATGTTACACTTAATTTTGTTATTTTTCAGGAAGCGCTGCTATCCCGTTTCGTATGAAAATTGTCACACACGCTTGTTACACTAACATGAACATATACCAAAAAAATCTGACTTTTTAAATTGTTTTACTATTTATTTTGAATTTACTGTTCATTCAGGGGCATATGCTCCCCAGAACCAAAACAGCCCTCCCATGGTATTACATATATTAACAGAGTGGTCTTCAACATGATCTAGTCATTACGAGAATTCCATTAGAAGATGAAAAATATGACTAGCTGTACCTGTACACACGGAGTTAGATGTGTTCCTGACAGTACGACCTTCTTTATTTGTCCACCAATTGAGTCTACCCGGGGTCTCAAGATGTCCTCAATTATGTCTGTATCATCAATAGCATCAACGCTGAATTTCACCTACAATACATACATGGAGCATTAACTAATGCTAAATTAGAACGGAAAGAGGTTTGCTTAAGTAAGTGCAAGTTTCTCAACAGTACCAATAATGTATTAGCTACACTGTAAGAATTCTTGCAGAATTCACGGTTCTCAGGTGGTGTTGGTTTGAATTCAGATACACCTTCTGTAACCTGTAAATAACATGGGAAGAATGTATGTTCAGGATTAAAAAGATATCTATGGACAAACATGTTGTCAGAGCACATTTCATTAATGAAATATAAGTTAGATTCATATAAATATAATACCTGATTCATTACTGATGGTAACTGATCGACAAATTTGCTTACAGATACCATAGCTTCTTGATCGTACTCCCGTATCAAACCTCCAGCTAAATCAAATAGGGCTTTCCACGCATTCCCTACAAAGTTACACCACACCTTATACTATGAAAACAGTCTCATGACCACTTTTTCCAATGTACACTAACTCTTGCATCATAAACGTTCTGACACTAGGCATTTGTAACATTTATATTTATACCAATATAGAAAGACCCAGAAGGGCAGATCCAATTAATCTCGGCCATCAAACCATGACAATACAACAATCTAGATTGCTCCATGGTGAGCGCTCAACATGTTTAGCGTGCAATTAATATCATACCAAATATCAACGTTTGTGCTAATCACATAATTAACGTGTAACTGATATCATGACTAATATCAGCGTGCAATTAATTTCCTCCCTAATATCAACGTGTATTACAACGTACACATATACTAGCGTCGGAAGTGACAGAAGACCATGTGGCATCGCAACAATGATGCAATAACATGAAGCACAGGACCCTCGAAAGCTACAAACTAACAGTTAACATGGAAGGTTAGTGGCAACCAGCAAGCCACAAATATTTCCTGGAAATTAAATAATAACTGATAAATGCAATGAATAATCACCTGATGCATCTCTAGCCACAGAGTATACAGGTGATGTCTCCATCATAGGCGTCAGTTGACTAATGAGGGGGCCTATCTGTATGAAACAAAAATTTATCAAGGATAAAATAATAAACAACAAAAAATGGAGAGAGCAAAAGGTAACAAATTAAAGAATGCAACGTGTCAGTACCTATTTGCACAAAGTTGTACGTTGGCAATGAAGTATCAAGTAGCATTGCTACATGTTTCTCAAACACTTTGCTAATAGTCTAATTCTTGTAAGTCACAATTTTTTGGGGGGTCGGTGGGTTCGACCTTTTGCACTCCCCTGATGCTTTAATTGATTACAACTGAAAAAATGTTTATTATTTTATGGCTGAATTTGTTAGTCCAATATCTAAACCATAAATTGTTTACTGATCCTGAAGTTTTGGCGCTCTGTACTTCACAATATGGAGCTGCTAGCTGTAGTTCAACATACCTACAGCATAGAACTCAGCTCATCCCCTAACCATAAAGCTTGGGAGAACCAAACACAAGCTAGTAATAACTAATAGATCAGTGCAACATCAGGAACATGTGTGTTTTTACACGACGAAAAGTAATCAAGTGGGGGGATTGTGTGGGTTTGGACGGAACTGCAGGTATTGTATACATGTGCATAGTTCAGGGCCAGAAATCTGGGTATTTTGTGAGTGTAGCGAGTATGTTTTATTGCGTGGGTAGGGGAATTATTGGCCTATAACCATGTTGAATTGTTTCTAAACATGGTTCAATATCAAGTCAGTCTGCAATCTGCAGATCCCTGATCTGAACCACAACGACCGCTTGATGACTCTAAAGTTCAGAATCTCAAACGGTGATGCTGGACAAACTCTTGCATGTGTCTGGAATCTGGGAATTGTGAACTGACAAGAATACAGGTATCTTCGAAAGACTAATAAAGCAAGATATTTAAAAAGGCACCACTTTATCTTTAAGTGTTTCTGCAGGAAATATTGTTTTGCTCATAGACTCAATGTCCCTTGGCTTCAATAATTCAATCAGCGGATCAGCTTATAGACATACGCATAAACTACTTAGTGGTACAAAGATGTGATATTGTTGTGCAGGATACAGATACACAGTTACCTATAAAAAAAACTTAGCAGCATAGGTCCCAATGTAGGAAACAGAGAGAATCAGCTAGCCATTTAAACAAAACCGAACGTCAATTGTTTTTCTGTTCATAAACCTATGCAAATGCAAACATAGAAATATATACATTGTCACACATCACTACACCAGTTACCAGTAAATCAAGTGCTTGGGCTGAAAATAGTTAAACAGAAGATCACTACAATGCAATGTGTGAGAAAGCATGGATCAAAATACCTGCTCAAAGTAAGGAACAGCCTCTGAAGCGGGCCTATTGTTGAATGAGACAATGGCATTAGCCTAAAATGATCAGAACCCAACAAAAGAAAATCAAACAATAAGCACTGTTACCAAAGAATTATACAAAGAAAATTAGGAACTCAAACTTTCCTCTGCAATCTCCATTAAAGAAAACAGAATTTTGTGGTTTTGCTGCTAGTATTAACTAAATACCAAGCAATACTGACAAGTACTTGTTTGAGCAGTATCCCTCTGTATATGATCTCCTTTCTAGAGGCACCTAAAGGAGTTCTGAAGAGATGGGATTATCACAGAGCTAGGATGTGAAATTGTATCATCTGGTGAACTGGCAGTCTATTTGCCAAAAGATTCTGGAAGTCTTGGCATTCTGCACCTGAAGACTATGAATCAAAGCCTGCTTTACAAATGGTTATGGAAGTTGCAAAATACTGATGGGATTTGGCAGACTATGCTGAAGAGCAAATATCTGCAGAAACAAGTATCAGGCTCGTCGCCAAGTGGTCGTGAGCGGTGGACCACAAGAACAAATATCTGCAGAAATATGTTCCCTCTCAATGGCAACCTGGGAGTGGAGGCTCCTATTTCTGGGAGAGTCTGATGGGTGTCAGCAATATTTTCCAGAAGTTGTCAGAAAGGATAATTGGTGATGGTGATAAAACATTATTCTCGGAAGATAGCTGGGTAAATAATTTACCATTGGCAGTGCAATTCCCGAGGCTTTACCAGATAACCTTCAGCAAAAATGTAAGAGTGCAAAAAGTTCTGGAGGGTCGTTTCGATACCATCCAATTATGGAGAACTTTGCTTGATGATACTGCTAAGGCAGTGGACTTGCAGTATATGATGTCAAAGGTCTTTTCTTCCTAACGAACAAAACAGAGTGAAACTGGAAGTGGGTGATAAAGCAGATTTCTCTGTCAGAGCAACTTATTTGCATCTGAGATCTGGGAGTCTGATTGGATTCAGCTTTGTCTGGAAGCTGAAGATCCCTCTGAAAATAAAAAATCCCTCTGAAAAATATTATCTTAACCAAGGACAACATGGGGCTGGAATGGGAATGAACAATGTTATTTCTGCAGTGCAAAGGAGACTGTAGATCATCTGCTCTTCCAGTTTGTCCTAGCCAAACTGATATTGCAGATTGTCCTATGTGCTTTTGGTCTTAATAGACCGTCTGATAGCACTGTGGATTTGTTTGGTAGATGGCTTTCATCCTTCCCTGCAACGCAAGCTGGTAATTAGTGGAGGGGCAGCCGTCTGCTGGATGCTATGGAAAACTAGGAATGCTGTGTGCATTCGACAGCATTTTCCTGATGACCCTGCTGATGTTATATTCCAATTAGGTAATCACCTATCTTCGTGGGCTTTACTGCAGAAATCCCAAGGCCGAAGAAGAATTGAAGGAGTGCAGCATTTGAAGATGGTGATGCCATGATGGCTGAAGTTTACTCCAGGTGTCATGGCTGGGCGCCGGTGATGAAACGAATAACGGCAGTTTGATGTTGATGTGTGGTGTTTGGTTATGATATCTGTGTGGCTGTTGAATGTTTCGTTGCCACGGAACAGTATGCTTTTGTGATAGCCTCTGGATGTAGGTCTAGATGCTGAGTTGTTTGTGTTTCTTTCGCTCTTCCTACTCATGTTGTAGAACTATGTGGCAGTTTCTTCAATGGAAATCGACGAGGAAGCTCGCTGTTTTAAAAAGAAAACTAAATACCAAGCGAACCTTTGGTATCTTTTCTGAGAAGTAGCTCCCAACCAACAGCTGAAGCAGCGCACCATTACTGCAATTCGTTGAAGAATACCGTCAGTAAAACAAAGCTTCAAACCTCTTCTGTGGTAAAGCATCGAACAGGTGGCGGGCGTGCAAGCACCTGTGACCAACGGAGTAGAGCGGGAGCCCCGCGATGTCCAGGGCGCTCAGCCCGGCCTCTGGCAGGCCCGACGCTCGGAGCGCGTCGTAGCAGCCGTGGAACCTCTCGAAGACCTCCCGCGTGGCGGCCGCGTGGTCGAAGGTGACGTTGTATGGGACGCACACCACGAGGAATCCCTCCTGCGCCAGGAGCTCCAGCAGGTAGCTGCAGCAAGCCACGGGGACCGAAACGCAAATCAGTACTACGAATCTCTTCCGTCCCACCGAAGCAATCGCGGACTACCGCGAGGGCGGACGGACTCCGCCTACCCGTAGGTGGCCTCGGGGGCGGCGCCGATGAAGGCGCCGCCGAGGAACTTGACGACGGCGAGCGGGCGGGCGCCGCGCGGGGGCGGGAAGAGGAGGCAGGAGTGCTCCCGCAGGTAGGCCCTCCCCCGAGCGGGCGACGGTCTGGGGGCGGCGAGCGCGGGTAGGGGAGCGTCGGGGCCTAGCGACGCGCGGCAGGAGAGGCTCCTGGCGGCCTCGGTGCGGCGGCGACGGCGAGGTACGGGCCGTGGAGACGCGACAGGTGGGTAGGTGAGCAGGTGAGCCGCAGCAGCAGCCGCTGCCGCCGCCGTCGTCGTCGCAGCCATGGAAGCGGAGCAGGATGTGGGGACAAACAACGGCTGGGGGTTTTGCCACGAGGCCGACGGCGCAGCCGGGGACTTTCTGCTGTGAGGATTGAGGAGGCAGTGCCACGTGGGTTCGCAAGCGCCGCCTGAGGGCATGTACAGCGGAGGCATCACCATGCGTATGCCCTAGCGAATCCACGCAAGCCTGAAGGAATGAAACCACCATCTTGCAATATTCTAGGCAATGAAGGCACTAGTCTACGGTCCAGATTTTGCAGTGACTTTGTTCCTTTCCTACGTCAAGCCCTGAGGAGGCTGGTGCATACTCCTCTTGCCACATCCTCTTCTCTCTCTTTGGTCCACAGACTAGTGGTCTTCTCTTGCTTTTTCTGTGCATACTCCTCTTTTCTCTTCTCTCTCTTTGCTTTTCACATGAGGAGGCTGGCTCTTCTGCAAGCATCACCTTTGGTCTGCAGGCAACACCTTTCGTTGAGCTGGACTCGTTAAGACAGACGTGGCAGCTGGGGCACTAGTCCATGCTAGAGCATTGGCCATGCCCTGATTCAGCAGCAGTTTTTTTGGACAGTGAGACTGAGGGGGTGTTTGGTTTAGAAGTCCTAGGACTTTTTCTAGTCCCAGGGACTAATCAAAAAAGACTCTCCAGTAGAGTCTTTTTCTAGTCCCTGTAGAAAAAGTCCCTCCCGTTTGGTTCCTAGGGACTTTTTCTAGTCTCTAGGACTAAAAAGTCCCTGAACCAAACACCCCCTCAAATGCTAGGCCGGCGGCCGTTTTCCATTTCGTGATTTTTTGAATCGTTGATGAATCAAGGTCCAATGGGCTCCGATCTTCCCTCTCTTCCTAGCTTCACGAGTACTACTTTTTTTTACGAGAAAGCTTTCAATCTATTCATCAACTGCCAAGGTAGTATAAAGAACACTGTCGGTGTCAAAACCGGCGGATCTCGGGTAGGGGGTCCCAAGCAGTGCGTCTTAGGATCAATGGTAACAGGAGACAAGGGACACGATGTTTTACCCAGGTTCGGGCCCTCTTGATGGAGGTAAAACCCTACGTCCTGCTTGATTAATATTGATGATGCGGGTATTACAAGAGTAGATCTACCACGAGATCAAGGAGGCTAAACCCTAGAAGCTAGCCTATGGTATGATTGTTGTTGTATATCTATCGACTAGCCTGGCCTCGGTTTATATAATGCACCAGAGGCCTAGGATAACAAGAGTCCTAGCCGAATACGCCGGTGGGGGAGGAGTCCTTGTCTTGATCGCCAAGTCTTGTGGAATCTTCCTTGTATGCGGCAACTGTCCGGACTGGCCCATGAGTATATGGCCATGGGGATCCTCGGCCCAATCCACCTGATCGGGAGACGACGTGGTTAGTACCCCCTAGTCCAGGACACCGTCAGTAGCCCCCTGAACCGGTCTTCAAGTTGGGGACGCTCCTCGATTCTTCCGAACTGTTCTTCATCTTCGGTTGCCGGTCTTGAAAACTGGTTCAACAAATCTTCTCATCTTCTATCTTGAGGATCGCCGAAATGCATTCGACGAGTTTATACGTCGGGTATCCGAGGAGCCCCTTCAAGTTTCTGGCCTTTATCAATGCCTTGTTATTTTTATGCCATGCCTCGGGTTTGAAGTTATTCCCAGGAGGCAGCGTCCTCTTGCGTCCGAGCTCCAACGCCGGACTGCATTCAAGGTATCTTTTGCAGCCGAGCACCAATGCCGGACTGCTTCCCAGCTCTAACATCGGACTATGTATCCGAGCTCCAACGCCGGACTGTATCCGAGCTCCAACGTCGGACTGTATCCGAGCTCCAACGCCGGACTAGGTATCCGAGCTCCAACGCCGGACTTGATCCAAGGTGTCGTAAATCACCTTGGTTCAAAGAAGTTTGAAGGAGTTTAGCCGAGCTTAATGCTGCAAATGCCCTCTATGGAGCCAGCCACAAGCGCCCGAGCTTTATGCCGGACTGCTTCCGAGGTGGTTAAGCACCTCGGTCGTGGGCTGATTTTTGGTCAATGTTTTTTACTGATGCAATTTATTCTCTAACGAGATATATAGCCAGTAGCCCTCAAGGTATGTATCGGTCTAAAACCCGAGATGCACCTGAAGGATGACATAAGACCGCTGATCCCCGTAGCCGCTGAGACTCAGGTTGATTTGCAAAATTGGTCTGAGGATCAAGTCCTAGCTCGGCAGAATACTTCGGGACACAAAAAGCGGCGTGCTCAGTCCTCGAGACTCAGGTTGGGTGCGGCCGACCAACCTGAGGATCAAAATCTCCTCGGAAACTGTATTGCACTTAAGATTTTCTGCATAGAACAAGCAATGCAGTAGCCCCCGAGACACTGGTCGGGTGGCAACACCAGATCAGGGGATCAATGTGCCCCTTTAATATTTGTAAATAATAAGCCCGAAGCCCAGTAGCCCCTGAGCCTTAATGCGGGCACGGGTGGCCGAATTAAGGATCAATATCCATAGTAAAATCACAAATTATGTGTAATGACTCAATGTATCCAAGTACTTTATGTCATTAATGCTCGGATCCGCATTGTACAAAACTTTGTTGACCGACCATCGGCTTCCACCTCCTCGGCCAATAGCCGAGGAGTGTTTGTCCTACTTCATAAAGCCTTTATGAGGGCAAAGATTTACAACAAACAAGGCAATCTGGCCATACGGTTTTATAAACAAAGGTACGCAGAGAGACATGTTATATTACTGTTTAACAGAAGAAATGTCTTCCAGAGAAAATAGTCCCGCTATCGGTTCCTTTCTTTGGGTTGTCATGCTAAGCATGATCATGAAACCTCTGCTCCAATGTAAGAGCAAAATATCGAGGATTTAGTTTGGGAGGCCAGTTAATAGCCCCCGATAGTGTTCGGCGACAGTCGAGGTCAAGACGGAAACACTTCGGCCAATGAATGGCCCATCATTTAATATAGTCATCGGATCGCTGACCAGTTTACACCTATTGTGACAGTCAGTTTTCGGCTTTCTCCACTTAGGTGCTTGACCATGCGAGCTGGAAGCACAATCGCAGTGGTTCTCCCTTTGCACACCTAGCCGAACAAAGCGGAACGTAGGAGGCAAGCGCGGGAGCCGGGCAACCCAACTATTGACCGAAGACACAATTCGAAACCGATGATATATAGCAATATCTGAGAATGTTTTTGCCGAATCTCAAAAGGTGTCCGGCGTTGCACTGCGAGACTTGTGCTGAAAACACACAAATAGTTTAAAAGTGCCATGGGCTCGAAAAGCCAAAAAACTTATTCAAAAGATTAATGTCCGAACTAGATCAAGTGTTCGGTGCCAATCCGAAAATTGGACTTTAGAAAAAAAAAGGTGCTTCTGCCGTGCTTTAACATGACACATCCTATCTCAAAACTTCAAGCAGGTCAGCCTACGGCTTCAACCTCCTATCCCAAAGGCGGAGTACTTCTTACTAGGCCAGTTTAGCAAACTAAACACTAGCGGCTTTGAGAGAGAAATTAGGCTCCCCGCTAGTGACCGCACACTTGTGTCAAAAAAAAGGAGTGATAAATAATAATAAAAACTTTGCAACGGCTAGGAAGAGAAACACTTAGTATGAAACGGCTCAAATAAACATAAGAGCCCCCAAGTGACTTGGGTAAAAGTTGACTATATAATGTAAGGTGACATGTAGAATGCCTTCTAGCCGGATTGTAGATCGTTTGTCGTAGCGGACCTTTTCGCTTCAACCTCTGGACCCAATAGTCTGGAGTGTGTCCGAATACCATCGCGGTTATAAAAACCGAGGCATGCGTGGAGACCAGGCGTAGGGGTCATTAGTGCTTTATCAGACAAGTGCCCAACTAGTTATGTTATATTACATGGTTAGTAAGAAACATCTTCCAGGGAGAATAGTTCCATTAGGGGTTCCTTTCCCTGGGAGGCATATGCCCTAAAGTGCATGTCCGGACTGCGAAAAGAGCAGCAAAACATCTGGGGGCAGGTAAATAAATAGGTAAGAAATCATCTTTTAGTTCACCGACCGAGTATTCCCTTAAGAACGCTAGCTTTCGGCTTCACCCAGTCTGAGGTACACATCCGGCTGACCCGGCAGTAACAATCGCAGAGGTGCTCCCTTTACCACTTAGCCGAACAATCGGGAACGTAGGGGTAAGCACAGGAGCCAGGCAACCCAGCTTGGCCAAAACTTCAGTCATATCGATGCATATAATGGTGAATAAAAGGTACATGCGGAAGTGTGACACATGTGTTGGGCATAAAGCCCGAATTAATAAGCTTCTGTTAAAGAAGCCCCCAGGTATAATGAGCGCGGGTAGCGCGTCAAGTGTGTGCGAACAAAGTTTCGACAAGGAAGATTTTTACAAGCAACTTTTTTCCGAGAAAGTATAATGCTTGGTCGAACCGAACACAAGTTAGAAATTTTAAAACTTTGAGCATGAAGGCAACTTAGCTGGTTAATGTGTTCGGTATTGACAATGCGGTCCGAGCTTGATGCGGGACAAGGTTCCATCCCCCAAGCCGGTCCCGAGGTGGCGGAGCAAAGAGCTCGGCACTGTGAAGTGGTGACATAGCATGATCAATGCAGGACGGCAGAGTGATGCCGAAGTCCCTGGCATGGGGTAATGAAGTGTTGACGAAGCCCCCCGTCTAGCCGAGGTGACGTCAAAGGATATAGTCCGGCTGGATCATTTTCCTATGCACAAAAAATAGTGCAAACCAGAGATAATAGTAAAAAAAAAATTGTTGCATAATAAATAATTTATGCAAAGTGAGTAATAAGAGAAATATGGCCTGGCGCCGAAGTCGATGTCGATGCAAGTCGTCGGCGTAATGCAATAAAGGCGTGGCAAAGCCTGGATTCACAGGTCGGTCCGAGTTCTGGATGCTGCGTTTCGCCGGACCATGTATGGAAACTGACCGAACTATCATGCGACCGTTGATAATGCGGCCACCATTTGATAGACCTGTGTACATATAATGGACAAACCAGAGTAGTAATTCCTTGGGAAAAATTAACCCAAACAAGCAAAAAGAAATACTAGGATTAATAGCACCTGGTTTATTTGTTGTAGCAATCCGAAGGAAGGTGATTCCCAAAATTAGGACTCGATCCGCGCACCCATTGCCTGGTCGGCTAGTGACGCCGAAGTGTCCGGAGTAGGTTGATGAAGAGATGGCGAAGCCCCCGGTCCAGCCGAGATGTCGAAGTAGGTCGGCGTGATGGACACCAGCTTGAAGAAGCAATAGTGCGGCCCTGCCGATGCAGGTCGTGACGCGGTCGATGCCGGCTTGATGAAGCGACCGCGTGGCGATGCAGGTGTGCCCGCTCCGTGTAATTCGTGGGGCGGCGATGTTGGTGACGATTTATCCTTCGCGATGTCGAACTATTGTTCGGCTGGCCGAGATGATGTTCCGAAGAAATTGAGCCCAGCTCAACAAAGCGACGACGTGTCTAACACAGGTCGGCCACCGTGGAGTGATGTTGTCGGGCTAGTTTGACACCGGCGCGACGGTGAAGTTCGTATTGCAAAAATACTTTTAATACTACTGGGATGTGTTTAAGAATAAAACACAACACCCCATACAAAAACTTCCTTCAAAAAGGATGTCCGAGATCCCGTTCATAAAGGAGATGAATTCGGGTCGGATTCGTTCTCGCGCAGAAAACAGATCCAAAAAGTGATGCACTAATCGGAAGTTTCCCGGAGTTTGGACGGTCGGATCGAGCTGAATTTTTGGCAGGTGGTAGATATGGGAATTCCGCAGTAAATCAACGGTTGGATCTTACAAAGGACATCCGAGCTAGATGCTGGATACCACGCCCTAAACTCGTCCGGATTCTCGTCCAGATTCAACAGGGCTCCGGTATATCGGAGATTGCCAGAGATTCCTCCATCGGAACTCGACGAAATTTTTGCAGGGTTGTTATAGACTTAATTCCGCATAATTCCACTGAAGTAATCGTTTAAGCAACACTCGAGGAGGAGGTGGTGGCGGATACAAGTTCGCTGTCCAGAAAAACAGCTCGGTCGCCTGAGGGCAATGTTGACGTTGAGCCCCCGAGCTCCATAGATGACTCCTCCATGATCTTGATAGAGATCGGAGTTGGTGTTGATGAATGCCTTCATCCGAACATGACGATCGGAGGTAGGCCGCAGTCCTCAGTAAAGCCAAGGTGACCAATCGAGTTGGTGACGAAGAAGCCGACGTCGCAGTTGACCTGCAGTCGAGCCATTGATCCTTTTGCCGATCACACAGCGAAACTCTCAATGAAAGCACCAAGGTCGGTGTCAAAACCGGCGGATCTCGGGTAGGGGGTCCCAAGCAGTGCGTCTTAGGATCAATGGTAATAGGAGACAAGGGACACGATGTTTTACCCAGGTTCGGGCCCTCTTGATGGAGGTAAAACCCTACGTCCTGCTTGATTAATATTGATGATACGGGTATTACAAGAGTAGATCTACCACGAGATCAAGGAGGCTAAACCCTAAAAGCTAGCCTATGGTATGATTGTTGTTGTATATCTACCGACTAGCCTGGCCTCGGTTTATATAATGCACCAGAGGCCTAGGATAACAAGAGTCCTAGCCGAATACGCTGGTGGGGGAGGAGTCCTTGTCTTGATCGCCAAGTCTTGTAGAATCTTCCTTGTATGCGGCAACTGTCCGGACTGGCCCATGAGTATACGGCCATGGGGATCCTCGGCCCAATCCACCAGATCGGGAGACGACGTGGTTAGTACCCCCTAGTCCAGGACACCGTCAAACACCAAAAGTAAAATTTACACCATACACCATCTAAGAAAGACTATTGATCAGTAATCACATCCCTTCGCTCTCATTGATGTCGGATCATGTACAATACAGGGTGTTTGGAACTTTGGATAGATGCTTGCAGAATATAAATTAGTTTTTGCTTGGACACCAATACTTATTTTTATAGCAGAGGTCCCTAACTAGGCATCTGCCTCTGCCATTTATAATTATACCGATGCTTAAGTGAAAAAAAATATTTCTGTAAGCACATCTCCAGCCACATTGCATTATACATGGCATCACCATTCCAATGGACTACCACTTTGCCTTGCATGAATCCATTTTGGCAATGCATGCCTCCTCCCGCGCCGGTCATCCCTTCACTCAAGGATCATTGATTCTTCTTTTACCACCATGAATCCCCTCGATTCTAGTCCTAATCTCTATAATAATTTTGCTCTACTTTACACTAGTCTTTGCTTCGCGATGATGGTATCTCTACCTCTATTATCACCTAGTCGACGAAGACTTCACCTTCAACTCAACCGATTTCTTAGCACCACCGAACATGGAAAAAGCATTGGATGGACCGAAGAAGAGGTAGGAAGAAGATGAGCTGGTAAGTGAAAAGTTTGATGATAAGGGAAAAGGCATAATACTTCACTCTTGTTTTCATTGTTGGTGATGCCCATATGTTTTTCTTGAAATAGAATGGAGTTGTTTCTTTGAAACTACACCACCATAATATTGTATGCCAAATGAAAAGACAATCATTGGAAGTCGACCCTACCAAAGGTCACCAAAAGAACACCTATGCTCCATTTATGGGTTTATATGCCAATGCCGCCAATTATGTGCTTGAAGTGGTTCTCTTCCCGAATTGGTCATTATGGAGTTGAAGTGTGGTTCCAAAGGTTATAAATTCCTCAAAGTGTTGTTCTGTGAACCCATTTGTTACATCAAGATGTTTTACCCAAGAAATGTTGTGAAGGGCATCATCATTCCGAATGATGATGCTTGTGAGTGCGTGGAAAAGATCATGTTCTCATCATTGCAAGGGTTTCTCGTGCTGAGTGGTTCATTCAACCCATGACTTTCTCGAACACAAAGCATGAAGCAAAACTTCTCTAAGTGGAAGATTCTGAGGCTGCCCAAGATGGTTTGGGGCAGCAAACCATTAGAAATGAGCCACATGGAGGTCTAAGAAATGTTTAATGATGTGCATCACTACAACTTTGATGATGTCCCTACAAGATTGGAAGGAACTCCATAATGAAGCCGTCCAACTCAATGCCTTATGAGAGGGAAATTGCTTATGCCGCAAGAATTCAGTAAAAGGTTTGTCAATGCCATAAAGATACTCATGATGTCTAGAACCTCCCAATTGAAATCAGTTTAGTGCCAATGGGCTTCCTGGCTCCCCACGTTGGATGGGGCTAGAGTTTCCCGAACCCTTCTGCAAGGGGAAGCTGGCTCGGACTACCTTAATACCAAAGGCAAGGTTGCTGCGAGGACGGAAGTCGAGGGAGCCACCGGATCGATCTACGTGCGCTGCTACACCGCTGCCGCCTGAGCGAGTCATCGGTGAGAGGGCGGGGCCGTCAATGCATTGGGCGAGGAAAGCTATGCCAACGACTACGGCGAACCTGGTGGTTGGTGGGGGCGATTATGGGGCTCCCTCTGCAGATGTCGCCCGCCCGAAGCCCTCCATTAGGGGATCTATAGTAGTCATGGCTATGAACCCACGTGTGCAGGACCTGATCATATGGAAGCGCAGAACAACGGAGACGCTGGAGGGGCAGCAGTCTCACGTACTTGGAGATGTTCATAACCAGGACATGCTGGAGGTGTCAAATGACAAGGAGGCAGTCGGCCCAGGGCCGCCAACAAACTGACGGGGTCGATGGATCCCCATCAGGAGCAATGGATGTCTTAAGTTGGAACTGCCGAGGGGCGGGGAACCCTCGGACAGTTCGTGATCTTGTGAGTCTTGTTCAGACTCACTCCCCTAGCATTGTTTTTCTTCGTGAAACTCGACAGTCCAAGAATAAAATGAGTAGGTATCATGCTCGTTTAGGTTTAAAGGGTTTTGATGATTCTGATAGTGTTGGTCTCAGTGGAGGTCTTGCTTTGTATTGGCATGAGGCGTTGTGTGTAGATGTAAAAACAATAAATGAAAGATATATCGACGCGTATGTGACGAGTGTGGCGGGCGAGCTGCCCTGGAGGCTCACTTGCATCTACGGCGAGCCCCGTACGGAGGACAAACATCGCATGTGGTCCATCCTTCGTGATCTGCACCGACAAGCCAACATGCCATGGGCAGTGGTTGGCGATTTCAATGAGGCCATGTGGGGCTTTGAACACTTTTCTGCTACACCAAGATCGGCAGGTCAGATGATCGACTTCCGCGATGTGCTTGAAGTATGTGGCTTGGGTGATCTTGGTTTTGCAGGGCTCTTGTATACATATGATAACCGGTGAGGTGCGCGGGCGAATGTCAAGGTACGCCTAGACCGGCCTGTGGCAAATAACTCCTCGAGGGATTTGTTTACACATGCAAAGGTTGAGCACTTGGTGGCTCCTGGTTTGGATCATCTACCTATCCTGCTCCGCTGCTCTAGGGAGGAGCCGAGGCAGGAGCATGTGTTGGGGAACATAGTAATTTCAAAAAAAAATCCTACGCACACGCAAGATCATGGTGATGCATAGCAACGAGATGGAAGAGTGTTGTCCACATACCCTCGTAGAGCGAAGGCGGAAGCGTTAGCACAACGCGGTTGATGTAGTCGTACATCTTCACGATCCGACCGATCAAGTACCAAACGTACGACACCTCCGAGTTCAGCACACGTTCAGCTTGATGACGTCCCACGAACTCCGATCCAGCAGAGCTTTCCGGGAGAGTTCCGTCAGCACGACGGCGTGATGGCGGTGTTGGTGATGCTACCGACGCAGGGCTTCGCCTAAGCACCGCTACGATATTACCGAGGTGGATTATGGTGGAGGGGGGCACCGCACATGGCTCAAAGATCAACTGATCAACTTGTGTGTCCATGGGGTGCCCCCCTCCCCCGTATATAAAGGAGTGGAGGAGGGGGAGGGCTGGCCCTCCTATGGCGCGCCCTGGAGGAGTCCTACTCCCACCGGGAGTAGGATTCCCCCCTTCCAAGTAGCAGGAGTAGGAGTCAAGGAAAGGGAAAAGAGAAGAGAAGGAAGGAGGGGGCACAGTCCCTCCCCTAGTCCAATTCGGACTAGGACTTGGGGGGGCGCGCAGCCTCCTCTCTCTCTTTCCCCTAAAGCCCAATAAGGCCCATATACTCCCCAACGAATTCCCGTAACTCTTTGATACTCCGATAAATACCCGAATCACTCGGAACCTTTCCGATGTCCAAATATAGTCAATATATCGATCTTTACGTCTCAACTATTTCGAGACTCCTCGTCATGTCCCCGATCTCATCCGGGACTCCGAACTACCTTTGGTACATCAAAACACATAACTCATAATATAAATCTTCACCGAACGTTAAGCGTGCGGACCCTACGGGTTCGAGAACTATGTAGACATGACCGAGACACGTCTCCTGTCAATAACCAATAGCGGAACCTGGATGCTCATATTGGCTCCCACATATTCTACGAAGATCTTTATCGGTCAAACCGCATAACAACATACGTTGTTCCCTTTGTCATCGGTATGTTACTTGCCCGAGATTCGATCGTCGGTATCTCAATACCTAGTTCAATCTCGTTACCGGCAAGTCTCTTTACTTGTTATGTAATGCATCATCCCACAACTAACTCATTAGTAATATTGCTTGCAAGGCTTATAGTGATGTGAATTACCGAGAGGGCCCACAGATACCTCTCCGACAATCGGGGTGACAAATCCTAATCTCGAAATACGCCAACTCAACAAGTACCTTCGGAGACACATGTAGAGCACCTTTATAATCACCCAGTTACGTTGTGACATTTGGTAGCACACAAAGTGTTCCTCCGGTAAACAGGAGTTACATAATCTCATAGTCATAGGAACATGTATAAGTCATGAAGAAAGCAATAGCAACATACTAAACAATCAAGTGCTAAGCAATGGAATGGGTCAAGTCAATCACATCATTCTCCTAATGATGTGATCCCGTTAATCAAATGACAACTCATGTCTATGGTTAGGAAACTTAACCATCTTTGATTAATGAGCTAGTCGAGTAGAGGCATACTAGTGACACTATGTTTGTCTATGTATTCACACATGTATTATGTTTCCGGTTAATACAATTCTAGCATGAATAATAAACATTTATCATGAAATAAGGAAATAAATAATAACTTTATTATTGCCTCTAGGGTTTATTTCCTTCAGCATGGGAGGAGGTGCCGCCAGTATGAGGTTATGTGGGAGAGGGATCCCACACTACCGGAGGTAATTATGAACACTTGGACCGAATTGGGTTCGATGCTTAACCTTGGTGAAATTGCTTCTGGGTTGGGAAACTTGATGAAAAGGTTGCATGATTGGAGTAGGAAAAAGTTTGGTAATGTCATCAAGGAAATTAACAAGTCTCGCTCTCGCCTAGAGGAGCTTATGTCTATGAATGCAGATAGGAAGGAGATAAGAGAGGCAATAGACAAGATGAATGAACTCTTGTATCATGAGGAGATGTTGTGGATGCAAAGATCACGGGTTGCATGGCTGAAGGAAGGTGACAGGAACACATAGTTCTTTCATAGGAAAGATGTTTGGCGCGCCCGAAAAAATCGCATTAAATCGTTAATGGATGCTGCAGGTGTCATTCACAGGGATCATGAGGCTATGGCGGCTATGGTTACTTCATATTTTGCAGTTCTCTTTTCAGCTGATAACTCATTATGTGCGGACCCTGTGATTGATCTCATTAATACTTGTGTTATTGACCACATGAATGATGCTCTCTGTGTAGATTTCTCGGACAAGGAAATTGCAGATGCCTTGTTCCAGATTGGACCCTTTAAGGCTCTAGGACCAGATGGGTTTCCCGCTCGCTTCTTCCAGAGGAACTGGGCTGTGATGCGGGACCAAGTCATTGCAGGAGTTAAAGAGTTTTTCCGGACGGGACTAATGCCGAAAGGGGTGAATGACACTACCATAATTCTCATCCCCAAGGTTGATAACCCGGAGAAACTGACAGAGTTTCGGCCTATCAGTCTATGCAATGTGATTTATAAGGTTGTCTCAAAATGTCTGGTAAATCGCTTGCGCCCTATCCATGATGATATCATCTCCCCCGAACAGAGTGCATTTGTTCCTGGCTGGATGATCACAAATAATGCACTAATTGTGTTTGAATGCATTCACTATATTCAGCAAGAGAAAGACCCTGATAAGAGCTTCTGTGCTTATAAGCTAGATTTGTCTAAAGCTTATGATAGGGTTGATTGGATCTTCTTGGAGCGAATGATGCAAAAGATGGGTTTTGCTCGCTGGTGGGTGAACTGGATTATGGCATGCGTCACCTTGGTGAGATACACAATTAAATTTAATGTAACCCTCTTGGATTCGTTCGCACCATCGCGGGGGCTACGGCAAGGTGATCCCCTCTCCCCGTTTCTGTTCCTGCTTGTGGCTGATGGTGTCTCCGCTTTGTTGAAGGATGGGGAGTGCAAAGGTGATTATACTCTGTTAAAAATCTGCCACAGAGCTTCGGGTGTTTCTCATTTATTGTTTACAGATGACACTTTGCTTTTCTTTAAGGCTAAAGAGGAGCAAGCTAGGAAATACAAGAGGTGCTAAATACGTATGAAAAAGCTGCAGGCCAGTGCATCAACCCAGCCAAGTGTAGTGCTCTGTTTGGCAATTCATGTGCCATTGAGGACCATGAGAAGGTGTGTGATGTCCTACACATTGAAACAATAACGTCTGAGGAAAAGCACCTTGGGTTACCTACACCGGAAGGACGTATGTCTAAGGGAAAATTTCAGAATTTGCAGTCTCGTCTGCTGAAGAGTCTCATTGCTTGGGGCGACACCCTCTCGCTTGCATGGAAAGAAATAATGATAAAAGCCATTGCCCAAGCTATCCTCACATATATCATGGGAGTATTCAAATTACCTATGTCTGTCTGTGATGACCTCAACAGAATGGTGAGGAATTTTTGATGGGGCTCCGCTGAAGGCAAGAGGAAAACTCATTGGTTGGCATGGCAAAAAATCTTAGCTCATAAAACAAAGGGCGGCCTGGGCTTCAGAGACTTCCATGTTTTTAACCAGGCTCTCCTTGCTCGCTAGGAGTGGCGGCTGCTTATCAAGCCTAATAGTTTATGTGCGCAGGTGATGAAAGCTAGGTACTACCCAGATGGATGCCTAGAGGACATGGGTCTTCTCCGGAAATGCTTCTTCTACGTGGCAGGCCTACAGTATGGACTGGAGCTACTAAAGAAGGGCATTGTGTGGAGGGTAGGGAATGGCCAGAACATCCGCATATGGCGGGATCGGTGGATCCCTCGGCAGCCGTCGCGCCAGCCTGTCTCCCAGCAGGGCACATGCCGGCTCCGGAGGGTGGCCGAGCTCCTCGGCCCGGACGAGACTCGGCGCATGGACCTATTATAACCCACAAGTATAGGGGATCAGAACAGTTTTCGAGGGTAGAGTACTCAACCCAAATTTATTGATTCGACACAAGGGGAGGCAAGGAATATTCTCAAGTATTAGCAGTTGAGTTGTCAATTCAACCACACCTGGATAACTTAATATCTACAATAAAGTATTTAGTAGCAAAGTAGTATGGAAGTGATGGTAACAGTGGCAAAGGTAACAGTAGCAGTTTTGTAGTAATTGTAATAGTGGCAACGGTAAAGTAACTAAGCAAAGATCAATATGTGAAAAGCTCGTAGGCATTGGATCAGTGATGGATAATTATGTCGGATGTGATTCCTCATGCAATAGTTATAACATAGGGTGACACAAAACTAGCTCCAGTTCATCAATGTAATGTAGGCATGTATTCCGAATATAGTCATACGTGCTTATGGAAAAGAACTTGCATGACATCTTTTATCCTACCCTCCCGTGGCAGCAGGGTCCTATTGGAAACTAAGGGATATTAAGGCCTCCTTTTAATAGAGTACCGGACCAAAGCATTAACACTTGGTGAATACATGAACTCCCCAAACAATGGTCATCATCGGGAGTGGTCCCGATTATTGTCACTTCGGGGTTGCTGAATCATAACACATAGTAGGTGACTATATACTTGCAATATAGGATCAAGAACTCACATATATTCATGAAAACATAATAGGTTCAGATCTGAAATCATGGCACTTGGGCCCTAGTGACAGGCATTAAGCATAGCAAAGTCATAGCAACATCAATCTCAGAACATAATGGATACTAGGGATCAAACCCTAACAAAACTAACTCGATTACATGGTAAAATCTCATCCAACCCATCACCGTCCAGCAAGCCTACGATGGAGTTACTTACGCACGGCGGTGAGCATCATGAAATTGGTGATGGAGGATGGTTGATGATGACGACGGTGACGGATTCCCCTCTCCGGAGCCCCGAACCGACTCCAGATCAGCCCTCCCGAGAGAGATTAGGGCTTGGCGGCGGCTCCGTATCGTAAAACGTGATGAATCCTTCTCTCTGGGTTTTTTCTCCCTAAACGTGAAAATATAGAGTTGGAGTTGAGGTCGGTGGAGCATCAGGGGGCCCATGAGGCAGGGGGGCGTGCCCAGGTGAAAGATCGAGGATGTCGCCTAGAGGGGGGGTGAATATGCGCTTTAAAATAATTACGGTTTAGGCTTGAACAAATGCGGAATAAGCCTAGCGGTTAATTTGTCAAGCACAAAACCTACAACAACTAGGCTCACCTATGTGGACCAACAACTTATGCTAAGCAAGATAAGCAACTATGTGATAGCAAGATATATGACAAAGAACAATATGGCTATCACAAAGTAAAGTGCATAAGTAAAGGGGCTCGGGTAAGAGATAACCGAGGCACGCGGAGACGATGATGTATTCCGAAGTTCACACCCTTGCGGATGCTAATCTCTGTTTGGAGCAGTGTGGAGGCACAATGCTCTCCAAGAAGCCACTAGGGCCACCGTAATCTCCTCACACCCTCGCACAATGCAAGATGCCGTGATTCCACTAAGGGACCCTTGAGGGCGGTCACCGAACCCGTACAAATGGCGACCCTTGGGGGCGGTCACCGAACCCGTACACTTTGGCAACCCTTGGGGGCGGTCACCGGTACCCGTCAAATTGCTTGGGGCGATCTCCACAACCTAATTGGAGACCCCGACGCTTGCCCGGAGCTTTACACCACAATGATTGAGCTCCGAACACCACCAACCATCTAGGGCACCAAGGCACCCAAGAGGAACAAGCTCTAGGGTGCCCAAACACCCAAGAGTAATAAGCTTCTCAAACTTCACTTCCACGTATCACCGTGGAGAACTCAAACCGATGCACCAAATGCAATGGCAAGGGCACACGGAGTGCCCAAGTCCTTCTCTCCCAAATCCCACCAAAGCAACTAATGCTAGGGAGGAAAATGAGAGGAAGAACGAAAGAAGAACACAAAGAACTCCAAGATCTAGATCCGGGGGGTTCCCCTCACTTAGAGGAGAAAGTGATTGGTGGAAACGTGGATCTAGATCTCCTCTCTCTTTTCCCTCAAGAACTAGCAAGAATCCATGGAGGGATTGAGAGTTAGCAAGCTCAAAGAAGGTCAACAATGGGGGAAGAACACGAGCTCAAAGGATTAGGTTCATTGGAGAAGAAGATCCCTTTTATAGGACCTCCCGAATCCAACCGTTATGTGCTCAGGTCGTGCACAAGCGGTACTACCACTTGGAGGAGCGGTACTACCGCTTAGCACGGTCAAAACAGCCCAAACGAGAGAGAAAACACGAGATTTTGGTCCCGGGCGGTACTACCGCTTAGGAGCCACGGTAGTACTGCTCTGGAGCGGTACTACCGCTCAGGAGCAGCGGTAGTACTGCTCTGGAGCGGTAGTAAAAAATTACATCCGCTCTAGTCGCGGTAGTACTGCTGCAGCCTTTACCAAAACAGCCACAACTTTTGCAAACGGACTCCAAATTCAACGAAACCAAGTTTGTTGGAAAGCTAACGACATGGGGCTAACACAATATTGATAGAAATATCAAGAATAAGAAAATGAGAAAAGTCCCATAAGAAAATGGTGAGAACCCTTCATCGGATAAGACCGGTAAAACCTCCAACACCGAAAACATCATAGAAGACGCATGCGAACTCCGTTTTCGATGAACTCAAGCTTGTCATCAAGATGACCATAAGCTCTAAAACTCACAAAGATAACCAAACAAGAACCAAGAAACATGATGCAAGGATGCAATGGTTTGAGCTCTCTACTAACGATATGATCAAGCTACCAACTTGAGAGCCCCCCTTGATAGTACGGCAAACGATCCTATAACTCGGTCTCCCAACTACCGCCACAAGACCGGTAAAATAGAAAACCTATCAAGGGAAAACCTTTGCCTTGCACATGGTCCACTTGAGCTAGATGAAGACGATCTTGACTCCCTCAATGGACCACCTTTCTTGATTGCGTTGGCTCGATGAAGACTAGATGATTGCTCCCCCATAGTTCACTATGGGTGAGACACTCTTCGGCACATCTTCACAAGTCCATTGACACCACAATGGATGGCAAGATTCAAGCACTTGATCTCTTCGTGATGCTCCACTTGAACTTGCACACGGCAATCTTGATGACGATCACCACTTGATGTCATCCTTTCCATGGGTTGTATGATATCTTCCTCTTGACGCAAGCCCATGGATACGTACCTAACCCCACATACAAGTATCACATAGACCATGGGTTAGTACATAAAGTGTAATGGATAATGCTTACCATACCATGGGATCACTTGATCCCTCTCGGTACATCTTCTACGCTTTGTGAGTTGATCAACTTGATTCACTCTTGACTTAGTCTTGATCAACCTTGAATCTTTGCAACTCTCTTCATTTGGATGATGTCTTGAAGGTAAACATGAATGATCACACAACCTTCTTCTTCAAGACATGCTTGCAATAAGCTCAACACTCGCATGACCAATCTTTGGATAATTCCTTAATAGCACCTTGGTCAACTCAAAAACTCCTTGAAACCAACACATGGACTTCAACAAAAGCCTATGGACAAATCCTTCAAATACAACTCAAGACAACCATTAGTCCATAGAGATTGTCATCAATTACCAAAACCAAATATGGGGGCACCGCATGTTCTTTCACCAGGGGGTATGGCGCGCCCCACCCCGTGGACAGGGTGTGGGCCCCCTAGACTTGATTCTTTCGCCAGTATTTTTTATTAATTCCAAAAATATTCTTCGTGGAGTTTCAGGTCATTCCGAGAACTTTTATTTCTGTACAAAAATAACACCATGGCAATTCTGCTGAAAACATCGTCAGTCCGGGTTAGTTCCATTCAAATCATTCAAGTTAGAGTCCAAAACAAGGGCAAAAGTGTTTGGAAAAGTAGATACGATGGAGACGTATCAACTCCCCCAAGCTTAAACCTTTGCTTGACCTCGAGCAATTCAGTTGATAAACTGAAAGTGATAAAGAAAAACTTTTACAAACTCTGTTTGCTCTTGTTGTTGTAAATATGTAAAGCCAGCATTCAAGTTTTCAGCAAAGATTATGAACTAACCATATTCACAATAACACTTAGGTCTCATGTTTACTCATATCAATGGCATAATCAACTAGCGAGCCATAATAATAAATCTCGGATGACAACACTTTCTTAAAACAACCATAATATGATATGACAAGATGGTATCTCTCTAGCCCTTTCTGAGACCGCAAAACATAAATGTAGAGCACCTCTGAAGATCAAGGACTGACTAGACATTGTAATTCATGGTAAAAGAGATCCAGTCATAGTCATACTCAATATAAATTAATAGTAAAGGATGCAAATGATAGCTGTGCTCTCCAACTGGTGCTTTTTAATAAGAGGATGATGACTCTACATAAAAGTAAGTAGATAGGCCCTTTGCAGAGGGAAGCAGAGATTTGTAGAGGTGCTAGAGCTCGAGTTTGAAATAGAGATAAATAATATTTTGAGCAGCATACTTTCTTTGTCAACATAACAACCAAGAGATCTCGATATCTTCCATGCTACACACATTATAGGCGGGTAAAGTTTATACTCCCCCACCACCAACAAGCATCAATCCATGGCTTGCCCAAAACAACGGGTGCCTCGAACTAACAACAATCCTGGGGGAGTTTTGTTTGCAATTATTTTTTTGATTTGAGCATGGGACTGGGTATCCCGGTTACCGACCATTTTCTCGTGAGTGAGGAGCGGAGCCCACTCCTCGTGAGAATAACCCACCTATCATGGAAGATATAGACAACCCTAGTTGATATATGAGCTGTTCGAGCATACAAAATAGAATTTCATTTGAAGATTTAGAGTTTGGCACATACAAATTTACTCAGAACGGTAGGTAAATACCGCATATAGAAAGGTATGGTGGACTCATATGGAATAACTTTGGGGTTTATGGAAATGGATGCACAAGCAGTATTCCCACTTAGTACAAGTGAAGGCTAGAAAAAGACTGGGAAGCGACCAACTAGAGAGCAACAACAGTCATGAACATGCATTAAAATTAATCAACACTGAGTGCAAGCATGAGTAGGATATAAATCACCATGAACATAAATATCGTGGAGGCTATGTTGATTTTGTTTCAACTACATGCGCGAAAATGTGCCAAGTCAAGCCACTCGAATCATTCAAAGGAGGATACCACCCTATCATACCACATCACAACCATTTTAATAGCATGTTGGCACACAAGGTAAACCATTATAAACTCCTACCTAATTAAGCATGGCATAAGCGACTATAATCTCTAATTGTCATTGCAAACATGTTTCATTCATAATAGGCTGAATCAGGAACCATGAACTAATCATATTTACAAAAACAAGATAGGTCGAGTTCATACCAGCTTGTCTCATCAACCAGTCCATCATATATCGTCATTATTGCCTTTCACTTACACGACCGAACGGTGTGGATAATGATAATAGTGCACGTGCATTGGACTCAGCTGGAATCTGCAAGCATTCAATTCAAGGGAGAAGACAAGGTAATATGGGCTCTTGGTTAAATCAATAATAATGCATAAAAGAGCCACTTCAACATTTTCATTATGGTCTTCTCCTCTCGACCCCAAAGAAAAGAAAAGAAATAAAACTATTTACACGGGAAAGCTCCCAACAAGCAAAAGAAGAACGAGAAATCTTTCTGAGTTTTCTTTTAATTAATACATGCATGGAAAGTAAACTAGCTAAAAGCTATAACTATTTTTTTCCTAAGGTTTTTCAAACACACAAGAAGAAGGCTTAGAAAAGAAAATAAACTAGCATGGATAGTACAATGAAAAAGTATGAACACCGACGACTAGAATAAGTGTGTGAACATGAACGGTGGGAAATACGTACTCCCCCAAGCTTAGGCTTTTGGCCTAAGTTGGTCTAATGCCAGGGATCAAAGCTGCCTTCGCCGGTGTGCGGAGGAGTGTCATCTAGGTGCCACTGGTTGGCGATCTCCTCCGGATCCCACTGATAAATGGACTGTTGATAAGGGTCAAGTGGTGGTTCCAGCTCAGGCTCTGGAGCTTGTGTCAGCCTCCAATATGCATAGATGGCCTCAGGCAAGATGAGGTACGTGCCTGAAAGTATGTTAAACAAAGAGGGTGCAGGTAGGATAATAGTCTCACTATGAGTTTTATTAAATATCAAATTATACTTAAGCATCATCTTCTTATTTTAACAATAAATTCATGTGCCACGATACTCTTATAATCTAGAAAAATAGGATGCAGCAACTTTTCCTCTTTCTCATAATGCCTAATAGGTATCTCAAAGTGTTCAGCAAGGCGTGAAGCAAAGATGCCTCCAAAGATGGGGCCCTTTGTACGGTTCAGACTTAATCGTTTAGCAATAATAGCGCCTAAGCTGAAGGTTGTATCACAAAACAAAGCATGGCACAAAATGACAAGATCAGGAGTACTAAGATTTCCACTGTTCCCGCGACCAATTAAACATCTAATAGCCAATATTGCAAAGTAACGTAGAACAGGAAAGTGTATGCTCGTAATTCTTGCATCGAAAACCTTCCTCGTCTCCCCTATAGCGATCATATCAATAAATCCATCTACATCACTACGATGTGGTTCCTCTATGTTGCCCACAAAGGGTATCTTGCAAACCCCACAAAAATCATATAGTGACATCTCCTTAACCTCATCATATAAATAAAACTCCACTGAAGGTGGTGATTTCCTAGCATGAAAGTAAAAATTTTGCACAAAAATATTAGTGAGTAGGAGATACTGATCGAGCTGGTCGTGGAGGAAGTCGGTGAGGCCTGCATTCTCATCCAAATAATAAAAATTATCATGAATCCCGGCTGCTCTCAAGAACTCATCACAAGGCCATTCACATGGCCAAACCTCCGTGGTGTGAGGGAGATTATATTTGGGCTTTTTATCCTCTTCACTTTGCTTATCCTTCGAGCTTCGGCTCGAAGAGCCCCTCAAAATCTCTTCATCATTTTCTGAAAATTTCTGAAATTTTTTAGTAACTCAAAATAAAAGTGAACCAAACTCAACAAAATTGATAGCAACTACTCCCACAAGTGCCTAGAGACTATATCATGCCTTAGAATTACTTGGGACCAAATAAATTTGACATGCAAGCTCAAGAACAGGGTCACCTAGGCAGCAACAATTTGCAATGAATAAAGAACTAGAACAAAAACTAATTGGACCATTGGAGGAGTCACACACCAAAGAACAATCCCCCAAAGCAATTTTGTGAGTGGAGCTTTGAGAAAGGAGATCAAAAATGGCAGCAAGATGAACTAGAACTCATGCTTGAGCTGGTTGGTGATTTTTTGGGAGGAAGAAGGAGTGTGTGGGTGCAGGAATAAGTGGAAGGGGGCCACCAGGGGCCCACAAGGCAGGGGGGCGCCCCCTGGACCCTCGTGGCCAGGTGTTGGCTCCCCCTGTTGTGTTCTCAGTGCCAGATATTCTCAAATATTCTAGAAAAAATCATATTTCATTTTCAGGGCATTTGGAGAACTTTTATTCTCGGGGTATTTTTTTTTATTGCATGGATAAATCAAAAAACAGACAAAAAAACTATTTTTGCTTTATTTAATCTAAATAACAGAAAGTAAAAAGAGGGTATAGAAGGTTGTGCTTTCTAACTTCATCCATCCCATGCTCATCAAAAGGAATCCACTAACAAGGTTGATCAAGTCTTGTTAACAAACTCATTCCGAATTGCATGAAACCGGAGAATTTTCGAATAGCACTAGGTTACCTCAACGGGGATATGTACATCCCCAATAATAAGAATATCATATTCTTCTTGACAGTAGGAAGAGGAAATTAAAAACCTCCAATAATAATCGATGGAATTTTTCCAATAGAATTGATACTGTGAACTTGAGGTTGTTTCCTCGGAAAGTGTACCGTATGCTCATTACCATTAACATGAAAAGTGACATTTCCTTTGTTGCAATCAATAACAGCCCCTGTAGTATTCAAAAAAGGTCTACGAAGGATAATCGACATACTATCGTCCTCGGGAATATCAAGAATAACAAAGTCCGTTAAGATAGTAACGTTTGCGACCACAACAGGCACATCCTCACAAATACCGATAGGTATAGCAGCTGATTTATTGGCCATTTGCAAAGATATTTCAGTAGGTGTCAACTTATTCAAATCAAGTCTAGATATAAAGAGAGAGGCATAACACTAACACAGGCTCCAAGATCACATAAAGCAGTTTTAACATAGTTTCTTTTAATGGAGCATGGTATAGTTGGTACTCTTGGGTCTCCTAGTTTCTTTGGTATTCCACCCTTAAAAGAATAATTATCAAGCATGGTGGAAATTTTAGCTTCCGGTATCTTTCTTTTATTTGTAACAATATCTTTCATGTACTTAGCATAAGGATTCATTTTAAGCATATCAGTAAAGCGCATACGCAAAAAGATAGGTCTAATCATTTCAGCAAAGTGCTCAAAATCCTCATCATCCTTTTTCTTGGATGGTTTAGGAGGAAAAGGCATGGGTTTCTAAACCCATGGTTCCCTTTCTTTACCATGCTTCCTAGCAACGAAGTCTCTCTTATCATAATGTTGATTCTTTGATTGTGGGTTATCAAGATCAACAACAGGTTCAACCTCTACATCATTATTATTGCTAGGTTGAGCATCAACATGAACATTATCATTAACATTATCACTTGGTTCATGTTCATACCGGATTGTGTTTCAGCATCGGAAATAGAAATATCACTGGGATTCTCAGGTGTGTCTACAACAGGTTCACTAGAAGCATGCAAAGTCCTATCGTTTTTCTTTTTCTTCTTTTTAGAAGGACCAGGTGCATCAACATTATTTCTCTGAGAATCTTGCTTAATTCTCTTAGGGTGGCCCTCAGGATACAAAGGTTCCTGAGTCATTCTACCACCTCTAGTCACAACTCTAACAACATTATCATTTTTCTTCTTATTTAATTCATTGAGCAAATCATTTTGAGCTTTAAGAACTTGTTCTACTTGAGTGGTAACCATAGAAGCATGTTTACTAATGAGTTTAAGTTCACCTTTAACTCTAGACATATAATCACTCAAGTGCTCAATCATATAAGCATTGCGTTTCAATTGTCTACCAACATAAGCATTGAAGTTTTCTTGTTTAACAATAAACTTATCAAACTCATCCAAGCATTGACTAGCAGACTTATAACAAGGAATATCACCTTCATCAAATCTATAGAGAGAATTTACCTTTACTACCTGTGTCGGGTTATCAAGACCATGTATTTCTTCAATAGGTGGTAAATTCTTAACATCTTCAGCTTTAATACCCTTTTCTTTCATAGATTTCCTTGCCTCTTGCATATCTTTAGGACTGAAAAATAGAACACCTCTTTTCTTCAGAGTTGGCTTAGGAGTTGGTTCAGGAAGTGTCCAATTATTTTCATTAGTCAACATATTATTCAATAACAATTCAGCTTGATCAACAATTCTTTCCCTGAAGACACAACCAGCACAACTATCCAGGTGGTCTCTGGAAGCATCGGTTAGTCCATTATAAAAGATATCAAGTATTTCATTTTTCTTGAGAAGATGATCAGGCAAAGCATTAAGTAATCAGAGAAGCCTCCCCCAAGCTTGTGGGAGACTCTCTTCTTAAATTTGCACAAAATTATATATTTCCCTTAAAGCAGTTTGTTTCTTATGAGCGGGGAAATATTTAGCAGAGAGGTAGTAAATCATATCCTGGGGACTATGCACACAACCAGGATCAAGGGAATTAAACCATGTTTTAGCATCACCCTTTAATGAGAACAGAAATAATTTAAGGATATAGTAGTAGTGAGTTTTCTCATCATTAGTGAATAGGGTGGCTATATCATTTAATTTAGTAAGATGTGCCACAACAGTTTCAGATTCATAGCCATAAAAAGGATCAGATTCAACCAAAGTAATTATCTCAGGATCGATAGAGAAATCATAATCCTTATCAGTAACACAAATAGGTGAAGTAGCAAAAGCAGGGTCGTATTTCATTCTAGCATTCAAAGATTTTTCTTTCAGCTTAGCTAATAATTTCTTAAGATCATATCTATCATTGCAAGCCAGAAAATCTCTAGCAGTTTCTTCATCCATAACATAACCCTCAGGCACAACAGGCAATTCATATCTAGGGGGAGAATCTTCATCATCACTTTCATCAGTATTATCAGTTTCAATAATTTCATTCTTTCTAGCCCTAGCAAGTTGTTCATCAAGAAATTCACCTAATGATACAGTATTATCAAGCATAAAAGTAGTTTCATCATAAGCATCACGCATAGCAGAAGTGGCATCATCAATAACGTGTGACATATCAGAATTAATAGCAGAAGCAGGTTTAGGTGTCGCAAGTTTACTCAAAACAGAAGGAGAATCAAGTGCAGAGCTAGATGGCAGTTCCTTACCTCCCCTCGTAGTTGAGGGATAAATCTTGGTTTTCTCGTCTTTCAAGTTCCCCATAGTGATCAGCGGATATAAATCCCAAGTGCCTCAAAGAATAGAGCTATGATCCCCGGCAACGATGCCAGAAAATAGTCTTGATAACCCACAAGTATAGGGGATCGCAACAGTTTTCGAGGGTAGAGTATTCAACCCAAATTTATTGATTCGACAAAAGGGGGGCCAAGGAATATTCTCAAGTATTTGCAGTTGAGTTATCAATTCAACCACACCTAGATAACTTAATATCTATAGAAAAGTATTTAGTAGCAAAGTAGTATGGAAGTAACGGTAACAGTGACAAAGGTAACAATAGCAATTTTGTAGTAATTGTAACAGTGGCAACGGTAAAGTAACTAAGCAAAGATCAATATGTGAAAAGCTCTTAGGCATTGGATCAGTGATGGATAATTATGTTGGATGCGATTTCTCATGCAATAGTTATAACATAGGGTGACATAGAACTAGCTCCAGTTCAACAATGTAATGTAGGCATGTATTCCGAATATAGTCATACGTGCTTATGGAAAAGAACTTGCATGACATCTTTTGTCCTACCCTCCCGTGGTAGCGGGGTCCTATTGGAAACAAAGGGATATAAAGGCCTCCTTTTAATAGAGTACCAGACCAAAGCATTAACACTTAGTGAATACATGAACTCCTCAAACTATGGTCATCACCGGGAGTGGTCCCGATTATTGTCACTTCGGGGTTGCTGGATCATAACACATAGTAGGTGACTATAGACTTGCAAGATAGGATCAAGAACTCACATATATTCATGAAAACATAATAGGTTCAGATCTAAAATCATGGCACTCGGGCCCTAGTGACAAGCATTAAGCATAGCAAAGTCATAGCAACATCAATCTCATAACATAATGGATACTAGGGATCAAACCCTAACAAAACTAACTCGATTACATGGTAAATCTCATCCAACCCATCACCGTCTAGCAAGCCTACGATGGAATTACTCACACACGGCGGTGAGCATCATGAAAATGGTGATGGAGGATGGTTGATGATGACGACGGCGATGGATTCCCCTCTCCGGAGCCCCGAACGGACTCCAGATCAGCCCTCCTGAGAGAGATTAGGGCTTGGCGGTGGCTCCATATCGTAAAACGCGATGAATCCTTCTCTCTTATTTTTTTTCTCCCCGAACGTGAATATATAGAGTTGGAGTTGAGGTCGGTGGAGCATCAAGGGGCCCACAAGGCAGGGAGCGCGCCCAGGGGGTAGGGTGCGCCCCCCATCCTCATGTACAGGGGTGTGGGCCCCTGGCCTTGATTCTTTCGTCAGTATTTTTTATTAATTCCAAAAATATTCTCCGTGGAGTTTTAGGTCATTCCGAGAAATTTTATTTCTGCACAGAAATAACACCATGGCAATTCTGCTGAAAACAGCGCCAGTCCGGGTTAGTTCCATTCAAATCACGCAAGTTAGAGTCCAAAACAAGGGCAAAAGTGTTTGGAAAAGTAGATACGATGGAGACGTATCAACCTACTCCGGCGCTATTTCCTTCCGGCAGATGTCAACGCGATCGCCAGCATCCACACTTCATCTTGTGTCACCGGCAACATCATCGCATGGGCTCCGGACAAGAACGGTATCTTCACCATCCGATCCGCCTATCACTTTCCCATGGACGAGCGCGAGCGTCCATCTGCCACAGCCATGAGCAGGGCACCGGATGGTCATCGCGCCATCTGCAAGATCATATGGGGGTGCCCTGCTCCGCCGAAGGTATGTGTGTTTGCATGGAGAATTGTTAGAAACTCACTTGCTACCTGGGCAAACAATTTCTCTCGGCACCTTGAGATTACTAATATTTGTCCTCTTTGTGGTGTGGAACGTGAGGACGGGTTCCACACATTCTGCAGGTGTCCACTAGCAAAGGAACTATGCCATGCTATGGCCTTGGACTGTCCTATTCCGAGGGTCGACGCCATCCATAATGTTGGGCCGGAATGGCTCTTCACACTTCTAGAGCCACTGGATGAGGACACGGATGATTGTGCTCATGATCATGTGGAGGATTTGGCATGTGCGGAATGACATTACACATGATAAGAAGCCACCGCCCACAGAAGCTTCTCGTCGATTCCTTCATGGGTACATCAATTCACTCTTGTGCCTGCAGCAACACCCAAGTGGAGAAGTGGTCAAGGGAAAGATGGTACTCAACGCACCACCGATCCTCACTAGAGAGCCGACTCCTCTCAAGGATGAGCGAGGATGGGTGATAATCCCCAAGTGCAGGGAATCATCGTAGCAATTTCCAAAGGTGGAAGTGATAAGTATGGAGTGTCGAACCCACAAGGAGCTAAGGGTAAGATCAATATTCTCTTAAGTCCTATCTGCCACTGATACGACTCTACATACACCGAATGTTTGCTTCCAACTAGATATGAGAAATAAAACTATGTTGTGCATATGAAGAGGATAACTTTGCATGGTATCAGAGAGCTAAAATATAAAAGTAGGTGATGTTATCATAAAGTTAGAATATATTACTAAATATTATAAATAGCGAGTGTGGATAATGATGGATCGGTGTCCGGAATTGTCCTAGGCAATTATTAACAAGACTGGTAATCACTATCGCAATTTCATATGAGGGAGAGGCATAAGCTAACATACTTTCTCTTCTTGGATCATATGCACTTATGATTGGAACTCTAGCAAGCATCCGCAACTGCTAATGATCATTAAGGTAAAATCCAACCATAGCATTAAAGTATCAAGTACTCTTTATTCCCATACGCCATGACCCACTTATCCGTGTTTGTGTTTCAGTCACTCACGCAACACAGACAATAAGTAAACCATGGACATATTGCAACACCCTACAGAGGGAATCCCTCATGCTTGCGCGACATGGCGGGCACCATAGGACAACACCAAAATAAAACATACAACTCATACCAATCTAGATCATCAATCAACCCAAAGACAAAAGATATCTACTCAAACATCATAGGATGGCAACACATCATTGGATCATAATATGTGGCATAAAGCACCATGTTCAAGTAGGGATTACAGCGGGGTGCGGGAGAGTGGACCGCGTAAAAGAGATGATGATGGTGATGACGATGGTGATGTTGATGAAGATGATCACCGTGGTGATGACTCCCCTCCCGATGGCACTCCGGCGCCACCGAGAGAGAGAGGAGGAGAGGTTCTACCCTTGTGCTTCCTCCTCCATGGCCTCCGCCCTGGATGGGGAGAGATTCCCCCTCTGGTCCTTGGCCTTCATGGCGATGATGGCCCCTCCGAGATCCTTCCCCATGGCCTCCGGTGATGATGGCCCTCTCCGACAGGGTGCCAGAGAGGGCCTAGATTGATTTCTCATGGCTATAGAGGCTTGCGGCTACGGAACTTCCGATCTAGGTTATTTCCCGAAGGTTTCTGTATTTATAGGAGGAGTTGACGTTGATTTCACGTCAGGGGGGCCCTCAAGGAGTCCACAAGGCAGGGGGCACGCCCTAGGGGGGTGGGTGCGCCCCCACCCTCATGGGGCCCACGGGACTCCCCTCCGGTAGATTTTTGTTCCAGTATTTTTCATATTTTCAGAAAAATCTCCGTTGATTTTCAGCGCATTCCGAGAACTTTTATTTCTGCACAAAAACAACACCACGGTAGTTCTTCTAAAAACAACGTCAGTCCCGGTTAGTTCTAATCAAATCATACCAAAATCATATAAAACTATTGTAAACATGGCATGAATACTTCATAAATTAGAGATACGTTGGAGACGTATCAGCATCCCCAAGCTTAATTCCTGCTCCTCCTCGAGTAGGTAAATGGTAAAAGAAATAATTTATGAAGTGTGAATGCTAGCAAATGCATAAGTTTGATCAATGATAATTTCAATCACCTTTTCTAGCATCATTATATGTCATAACAGTAGCTCATCGCATAAAACTTTTCATGATCAAGTAACAAGCTATTCACATGTTAAAGTATAGATCATAAACTTTCTTGAAACTAACAAACTATATTCTCAGTCATCAAACAATGGCAACTCATCTTATTTTCAAGAAGGGTCTATGTCAGAGCTTTGATTTAGCAAACTCCACATACTCAACTATCATTTAATCTTTCACAATTGCTAACACTCACGTGATATTTATGGGTTCAAAGTTTTAATCGGACACAGAGAAAGATAGGTGCTTATAGTTTCGCCTCCCAACCTTTTACCTCAAGGGCAATGTCAACAATAATAACTCATGAAAACCTACATCCAAGTGGATATATATATCCGGACCGCTCCAACAAAAAGTGCTTGCCAAAGGAAAAAGCGTAAAAAGGAAAGGTGATGATCACCATGACTCTTGTATAAGGGTAGAAGATAAAAGTAAAAGATAGGCCCTTCGCAGAGGGAAGCAGAGGTTGTCATGCGCTTTTATGGTTGGATGCACAAAATCTTAATGCAAAAGAATGTCACTTTATATTGCCGCTTGTGATAAAGACCTTTATTATGCAGTCCGTCGCTTTTATTTCTTCCCTATCACAAGTTCGTATAAAGCTTATTTTCTTCGCACTAATAGACCATACATATTTAGAGAGAAATTTTTATTGCATGCACCAATGACAACTTACTTGAAGGATCTTACTCAATCCTTAGGTAGGTATGGTGGACTCTCATGGCAAAATTGGTTTAATGGATGTTTGGAAGCACAAGTAGTATTTCTACTTGGTGCAAAGAATTTGGCTAGCATGAGAGGGAAAGGCAAGCCCAACATGTTGGATGATCCAAGACGATATAACGTTTCGGATATAGGAAAACATAACCCATTAAGTTGTCTTCCTTGTCCAACATCAACTTTTTAGCATGTCATATTTTAATGAGTGCTCACAATTACAAAAGATGTCCAAGATAGTATATTTATATGTGAAATCTCTCTTCCTTCAATATTCTTTCATGAATTGTTCAAGTGACCAATTCTGCGTTTGCTAACTTTCAATGAGTTTACTACCTATACTTATTATGTGTGAAGTCATTACTCCCCATGTTATAAGCATATGAAACGTATATAAATTCAGATTTATGATATTCAATTCATTCAACCATTTACTCATAGGATATACGTGAAGCATGTGAGCAAATGACAAACTACTCCAAAAGATATAAGTGAAGAACACTGAGTAGTCAAATAATTAACTAGCCATGGGAGGATTCTTTTTTTATTCAAGATTTCAGATCCAATGATTTTATTCAAACAGCAAGTAAAATTGAAAATACACTCCAAGCAAAACACATATCATGTGACGAATAAAAATATAGCTCCGAGTAAGGTATACCGATAGTTCTGAAGACGAAAGAGGGGATGCCTTCCGGGGCATCCCCAAGCTTAGGCGCTTGAGTCTTCCTTGAATATTACCTTCTGGTGCCTTGGGCATCCCCAAGCTTAGGGTCTTTCCACTCCTTATTATCCTCATATCGATATCTCGTCCAAAGCTTGAAAACTTCAATCACATAAAACTTAACGGAACTTAGTGAGATAGGTTAGTATGATAAAGAGTAAACCATTCACTTTGGTACTGTCAAAGACAAGTTTCATAATTGTTCTCACACAATGCCTACTGTACCATATCATTTCTACAATTTATATTGAGAAATATAAGTCATAGAAACTAGAAAACAAGCAAACTATGCAATGAAAACAGAATCTGTCAGAAACAGAACAGTCTGTAGTGATCTGAACAGAAACTATACTTCTGCTACTCCAAAAATTATGAAATAAATTGGTGGAAGTGAGTAATTTGTCTATTAATCATCTTCAAAAATAATCAACCTAAAAGCACTCTCCAGTAAAAAATGGCATCTATTCTCGTAGGCGCAAAGTTTCTGTTTTTTACAGCAAGACTGCAAAGACTTCACCCATGTCTTCCCAAAGGTCTTAATTGGCACTTTATTGAAACAAAAAGCTATAAAAAAATATTACTACACTATATTAATCATGTAAACACACAAAAACAGTAAGGGTAAATATTGGGTTGTCTCCCAACAAGCGCTTTTCTTTAATGCCTTTTAGCTAGGCATGATGATTTCAATGATGCTCACATAAAAGAAAAGAATTGAAACATAAAGAGAGCATCATGAAGAATATGGCTAGCATAATTGAATCTAACCCACTTCCTATGCCTAGGGATTTTGTGAACACATAATTTATAGGAAGAAGAATCAACTAGCATAGGAAGGCAAACAAAGTATAACTTCAAAACTTTAAGCACATAGAGAGGAAACTTGATATTATCGCAACTCCTACAATCCTATAATCCTCACTCATAATAATTTTAAGTAGAATCATGAATGAATTCAACAATATAACCATCACATAAAGCATTATTTTCATGATCTATAAGCATACATTTTTTACTACTCTCCACATAAGCAAAACTCTTCTCATTCGGATTAGTGGGATCACTAATTCGTAAAGTTGACACTCTTCCAAACCTGCTTTAGATGATAGTATTATTCATACTCCAAAAGATATAAGTGAAGTTCATGGATAATTCTACAATTAATATAGACTAACCAATATCCAATCTCAAAATATATAAGTGAAGCACACAAAGCATTCTATACAACCATACTCAAATGATTTAAGTGAAGCACAAAGAGCAATTCTATAAGATCATACTTAAAATATTTAAGTGAAGCACATGAAGTATTCTATAAATCAATGAAGGTCTATCTCATACTATCATGGTTCTTAAAGAAAAATAAAAACACAAAGGACACAAATCATGTGAACAAAATAAAAACCGAGGTATACCGATATTTGTTGAAGAAGAAAGATGGGATGCCAACCGGGGCATCCCAAAGCTTAGATGCTTGAGTATCCTTTGAAATATTTACTTGGGATTCCTTGGGCATCCCCAAGCTTTAACTCTTTCCTCTCTTTATTCTTCTCACACCGGTAACTCCTCATACTTCGAACACTTCATCCACAAAAACTTAACAAAAACTTTGTGAGATTCGTTAGTGTAATAAAGCAAACTACCACTTTAATGTACTGTAATAAATTCATTATTTATTTATATTTGTGTTAAACCTAATGTATTCCAACTTCTCTATGGTTCATACCCCCCGATACTAGCCACAGATTCATCAAAATAAGCAAACAACACGTGAAAAACAGAATGTGTCAAAAATAGGACAGTCTGTAGTAATCTGGAAGTTTAGTATACTTCTGTAAGTCCAAAAATTATGAAATAAATATGAAAATTTGAAAAATTTGTACAGAAGTAATGTGCAAAATGTTTCAGACCCATTTAACCTTCTAATAAAAAAAAAGTAAAATCACGCGCTACAGCAAAAGGTTCTGTTTTTATTCTGCCGTCACAAAGTAATTGGAAGAAGAAGTGCTTGAGAAGCTCATGGATATATTCTATGGTGGCTTCTCCAATAGTACATAGTAAACAAGCAATCTAATCATCCTAAAACCAAAGCTTGGCACCATATTTTTATAATACAATGGATATATACAAGGGGATAATTATTTACAGAGAAACTTCCATGAAAAATTCTACATTGTTTCCGTGAGCATGAACACAAGTACTCAAGGTCGATCCTCACTTCTTCAATGCATAACTTTCCAATCACTTCTCTTTTTGAAAAACTTTTTAGGCATGAGAGGCAAGTATTTTTTTTTATTCTCATTATTTAATTTTTTTTGTATGTTTCACCCACAACTAAACAGAAACAAAAAGGAAAAGCAAAATCTACTTAGTGAAGAAAGCAAACAAGCACATATGAGAATATCAACCCCACACTATTGCTCCCCGGCAACGATGCTAGAAAAGAGCTTGATAACCCCCAAGTGCAGGGAATCGTCGTAGCAATTTCCAAAGGTGGAAGTGATAAGTATGGAGTGTCGAACTCACAATAAGCTAAGGGTAAGATCAATATTCTCTCAAGTCCTATCTGCCACTGATACGACTCTACGTACACCGAACGTTTTCTTCCAACTAGATACGAGAAATAAAACTATGTTGTGGGTATGAAGAGGATAACTTTGCATGATATCGGAGAGCTAAAATATAGAAGTAGGTGCTATTATCATAAATTTAGAATATATTACTAAATATTATAAATAGCGAGTGTGGAATAATGATGGATCGGTGTGCGGAATTGTCCTAGGCAATTGTTAACAATACCGGTAATCACTATTGCAATTTCATATGAGGGAGAGGCATAAGCTAACATACTTTCTCTTCTTGGATCATATGCACTTATGATTGGAACTCTAGCAAGCATCCGCAACTACTAAAGATCATTAAGGTAAAACCCAACCATAGCATTAAAGTATCAAGTCCTCTTTATTTCCCATTTGCCATGACCCACTTATCCGTGTTTGTGTTTCAGTCACTCACGCAATGCAGACAATAAGTAAACCATGGACATATTGCAACACCCTACAGCGGGAATCCCTCACGCTTGTGCGACACGGAGGGTACCATAGGACAACACCAAAATAAAACATACAACTCATACCAATCTAGATCATCAATCAACCCAAAGACAAAAGATATCTACTCAAAACATCATAGGATGGCAACACATCATTGGATCATAATATGTGGCATAAAGCACCATGTTCTAGTAGGGATTATAGCGGGGTGCGAGAGAGTGGACCGCGTAAAAGAGATGAGGATGATGATGTTGATGAAGACAATCACTGCGGCGATGATTCCCCTCCCGATGGCACTCCGGTGCCACCGAGGGAGAGGAGGAGAGGTTCTCCCCCTTGTGCTTCCTCCTCCATGGCCTCCCCCTGGATGGGGAGAGGTTCCCCCTCTGGTCCTTGGCCTTCATGGCGATGATGGCCCCTCCGAGATTGTTCCCCATGGCCTCCAGTGATGATGGCCCCCTCCGGCAGGGTGCCAAAGAGGGCCTAGATTAATTTGTCGTGGCTACAGAGGCTTGCGGTAGCGGAACTTCCGATCTAGGTTATTTCCCGAAGGTTTCTGTATTTATAGGAGGAGTTGGCATTGATTTCACATCAGGGGGCCCTCGGGGAGTCCACGAGGCAGGGGGCGCGCCCCAGGGGGTGGGCGCGCCCCCCACCCTCGTGGGGCCCACGGGATTCCCCTCCCGTAGATTTTTGTTTCGGTATTTTTCATATTTTCCAGAAAAAATCTTCGTTGATTTTCAGCGCATTCCGAGAAGTTTTATTTCTGCACAAAAACAACACCATGATAGTTCTGCTAAAAACAGCGTCAGTCCGGGTTAGTTCTAATCAAATCATACCAAAATCATATAAAACTATTGTAAACATGGCATGAATACTTCATAAATTATAGATATATTGGAGACGTATCAATGGGTGGGCCCAGAGCTAGGCAATACTAAACTTAATACATATGGTAGCTTCATACCGGCGACAGGATTGACTAGAGGGGGCATGGTCCTTCGGGATTCTGAGGGCAAGATCATTTTCAATGCTTGTAGAGAAATTCGCGCATGCGATAATGCGCTCATGGCAGAGCTAGCAGCGTGTCGGGAGGGCCTGGAGCTAGCTCTTTGCCGTACGGACGCGGCCATTAAAGTCGAGCTTGATTGTGCGCAGGCGGTGACAATGATCACAACTCGTGAGCAAGACCGGTCAGCTCACCGCACCGTCATTGAGGAAATCAGGAGATTGGCAGCGATGGAGGGGAGGGAGGTCTCTTTTAGTCTTTGTTGTCATTCGCAGAACAAAGTTAGTCATGAGCTTGCCAAGTATGGCAGGAGCACCCCTCACACTGCTGTTCGGTTGCACTCGGGGTTAGACTTTATTGTAAACTTGGCTCTGGCTGAAAAGCCTCCGTGAGTAATGAGAATCCTCTTTTTCACCCGTAGAAGAAAAACAAATCAGTTTAGTGAGACAACCCTCCCCTTGGTTTCTTGCATAATTCCCTTTTCCTGGTGCAATGTCATCAACCATTGCCATGCCATAATCGACGATCCATGGATGAAGTACTTCCGCCTTCTTGCATTTGTGTGGATGTGGAAAAATCACCCTAGGTGAAGGTTATTAATACAAGGACGCTGCTTCTTCCTTGATCTCTCCATCACCATTGTACGATATCATCAACCATTATTACGCCTCAATCCATGGATGAAGTTCTTTCGCCTTCTTGCATTTGTGTGGATGCGATAATATATTGTGCTAGCATCTCTCTCGTGAAGGTTATCAATACAAGGGCACTTCTTCCTCCTTGATCTCTGCATCACCTCAAGCACAATAACCCTCCGAATAACAGGTCTGAATGTCTCTCTCTTTTTGTGATAGTAGGAAGTGTCTCGTTGCCGGAGGGCTCCCTGCGGGAGGCTGAGCTCTGCGATGGTCTCCTCCGCAGCAAGGGGCCGGCCGCCGCCGATGATGCCGACTGGCGCTCTTCTCGGGGCCGCGACCGGTCTCCCGAGGAGTGGGGCGACCGCGGCCGGGACCGGGACCATCGCTCTCCTCCTCACCTCTCCCGCTTCCCTCCCCGATCCGAGTGTGCGCCGGCCTCCCCCTCCCCCCCCCCCCCGCGGTGCCATGATCCGCCCCGTCGCCAAGCCCAATTCCCACCGACCGGCACCACCACCACCACCACCACCAACAACAACAACCGCAACGGTCGGGGGGCGTTCGCTAAGAAGAAGAAGAAGCGGGGCGCTCATCCCCAACCGGGTGGCCCGGCCTCTTCGGTCACCAACCTGACGGTGGTGCTGGTACCTCCTTCGGCCACGGCCTTAGCCACCTGCTTCAACTGTGGGGTGGCCGGGCATTGCCAGGTGGAATTCACCATGCCTCCCGCGTGCCATCTCTACAAGAAGACAGATCATCCCGCGGCCCTTTGTCCGGACCACCAGCCCGCTGGGACTCTTGGGTTGTTTGGTTACGCCTTGGATGACTTAGGCTTCTTCCAGATGGACCTCCCCGAGGCCCACCACGCCGCCCATGACTACGCTCATTTCAGTCCTGGATGGCCGGACGGCTTCCCCGGCCGTCATATTTGAGGAGCTTCGCCAGCTGTTTAACCCGGACTGGGATTGGGAGGTGACCCAAGTCTCAGAACGACAGTTTACCGTGGTCTTCCCTAACCCGGTCAATCTTCGCTACAACACCCACAACGCCCGACTCGCGCTCGCCCTCAACCAGCTCTCTGTCTGCATCTCGGTCCCGACCATGGACTCGCTTGCAGTGGCCTCCCTGTCCATGGTGTGAGTGCAGATCCGTGGGCTCTCTCCGGCTGCTAGGGTCGAGGGAGTCATCCGTGGCCTATCCCTCTTGTTGCGCAAGTTTGTGGCGGTCGACGACGCCTCTCTGTCCATGGGCCCGGCTGCTCGGGTGCAGATCAAGACTCCATACCCTTCCAAGCTCAAGACGACGATCAGGATGTTCTTCAATGATGCTGGCTATGAACTCCGCATCTCGGTGGAGGGTGGGACTCCCAGTGATCCCCTCAACTAGGATGGGGGTGGTGGTGCTGACCCCGAGCTAGGCCCTGGCGGTGGGGGTGCTGCCCCGAAGGGCTCCCCCCATTGTCCCCGCATCAGCTCCCCTCACTCTGAGGCCTCTAGCGACGACTCAACAAATCCTGAGGACGATCCTCCCCAGCCGGCTCCTCCCTCCCCTCGTCTACTCACGACTCAGGGCTCGGTGCTCTCGACACCTGCCCCGGGGAGAAGTCCGAGGACATCGAGGCTATTGCATCCATGCTCAACGAGGCTGCCACCCTTCCTCCTGGTGCCGCCCTCCCTCCTCCCTTCCTCCCTGCGCCGTTGTCGTTATCTGATGAGGAGGGGAGTGGGGTCAGCGGGGGTAGCATGGAGGTGCGCCCCCCATCCTCCCCGCGGCTCGTTTCTCCAGTGCTCGCCTGGGAGGACCCCGTGGCAGGAGTCTGGTCCCGCAGTCGCCTCCCCTCCCATGTCGTCCAGGTCTCCCAAGTCCCGGGGCCGCCACCGCTCGGCCTCTACCCCGGTCTCGTCAGCCCAGAAGAGTGCGCGGCTCAAGGCGGCTCCTCGGCTGACGAGGGCCTTGCTGACCGTGGTGGAGAAGGCATCGCGACGCGCCGCCATCTGCAACCTCGACACAGGTCCGTCTGACTCCCAGGCCCCTTGTCCTGACTCTGATGATTTTTGCGTCAATTCTTTCTCTGTGCTTGCTGGTGTCCCTCTTGGCCACCTGGCCAAGGTCGCAGCCGATTCGGCTATAGTTTTCCGTGGCGAGAAGGGTCCAGTCTTAGAGAAACTTGCATCCCTCCAGGCCAAGGAGATTCTGGAGGGCCATCTCGCGGCCACTAGGGCTCGTGAGGCGGCAGCAGCTACAGAGCCCCCCCCCCCATGCCCCGTCGGGTTGAGGTCAGGGCCTTCTTGCGGATGACCCCGACCGAGATTCGTGGTCGGACGCATTCTCATACTACCCAGTTACGTCGGGCCCTTAGTGCCACCTCTACCATTGGGTCCAGGGAGGACCCCATAGGCGAGTGATCATGCGCGCTCTATTTTGGAACCCGCGTGGCTTCGGTCACGATTGCTGCCGCCGGCAGCTCATTGAGTACAAGCGCGATGAGTCCATCGATGTAGTTGCGATCCAAGAAATGATGCGTACTGAGTTCTCGCTCGTAGAACTTGAGCATCTTTGCAGACATCTGTTCGCATAGCACTGGTTGCCATCTAGTGGGGTGACGGGTCACTCTGGTGGCATCCTTCTAGGTGTGAAGGATGCCACCTTTGAGGTGGGATCCATGGATCGTGGATCCCACTTCGTTAGTATGGAGGTCTGGGAGCGTGATATGAACTTCAAGTGGGAGGTCATCATGGTGTTTGGCCCGGCCAACCATAGCCACTTGGCCGCTTTCTTGGCCGAGCTCCACTCCAAGATTGCCTCCGCGACCCTCCTCGTTGTGGTTGGGGGAGACTTCAATCTCCTCCATTCTGCGCGGAAAAGAGCAACATGCGGGTCAATCTTGCGGAGATTCGTCGTTTCAACGAATGGGTTGCGGACTTAGGTATTTTGGAGTTGGACAGGGTGGGGTCACGATTTACCTGGACCAATAGACAGGTGTCTCCGACCCTTAGTGTGCTTGATCGGGTGTTTGTTTCCCCCAACTGGGAACTTCGGTTCCCTTTGGCATCTCTCCAGGCTATCACTCACATTGGTTCCGACCATGCCCCCCTTATGTTGTCTTCCAGGGACGAGAGACCCTGACCCCCCCCCCCCCGCAGTTTCGTTTCAAAGCATTCTGGCTCCAGCAGCCGGGCTTGTGGCTGCCGTTCAGGCTCATTGGACCTCGGCGTTAGCCGAGCCCCATAGGCAGATGTCGATCTTGGATGAATGGCGTCATCTATCCAAGTGATCCAGACAGTTCATGAAAGGATGGGGGTGCTAACATTGGGAGGGACCTTCGGGTCCAAAAGGCCTCCCTCCTCGAGGAGATCCGAGCCCTTGACCTTCACACAGATATTTTTGGGATCTCCGCTAAAGAGTGGGCTCATAGGTATAATCTGGAAGACTCCCTCATGGAGATCTATTCCAAGGAGGAGGAGTTCTGGTGCCAGCAGGGGTCTTTCAATTGGGTGCTATTTGGTGATGCTAACATGGCCTACTTCCAGGGCATCGCTAATGGCCGTCGGAGACGTTGCTCCATTCCCCTCCTATGGGAGGGAGGTCAGCTCTTTCAGGACCCCCTGGCTATTCGCTCGCTCGTGGACGACTTCTATAAATCGCTATTTGCGGGGCTACTAGGGGTGGGATAGCCCTTGCTGACCACATCTGACCGGCTGACCAGCGCATCTCCCCGGAGGAAAATGCGACCCTTCTCGCCCCTTTTGATGCCTCGGAGGTGGAGTCTTTCGTCAAAGCTATGAATGTGGCCTTGGCGCTGGGCCCTGATGGCCTCCCGGTTCATTTTTTCCAGGCTTTTTGGCCGATGGTCAAGGAGATTATCCTTGACCTGATCCGTGAGTTCTCCGGAGGAACATTAGACGTGCCCCGGCTTAACTACGGGATCATCTCCCTGATCCCCAAAGTGCCGGGAGCTGCTGATATCAGGCAGTTCCGACCTATCACAGTTCTTAATGTTAACTTTCGGATTCTGGCCAAGGGGTACGCCACTAGGGCGGCCCTGATTGCTCTCTGGATTCACCACCCGAACCAGTTGGCCTTCACGGAAGGCAGGTGTATTCTGGATGGGATCCTCATTCTCCACAAGGTCATCCATGAGGTCAAGAGCAAGCACCTTCGCGCGGTGTTCTTCAAGATTGACTTTCATAAAGCATATGACACAGCCCAGTGGTCCTTCCTTCGGGAAGTATTGCTCAAGCATGGGTTCGACTCCCACTGCGTAGCCCTGGTGATGCAGTTAGTGACGAGTGGTCGCACGGCTGTGAACGTTAATGGGGAGGTTTGGCCTTACTTCTCGACTGGACAGGGAGTTCGGCAAGGTGATCCGATCTCCCCATTTCTTTTCAACCTTGTGATTGATGCGCATCCTAGATTTGGCCAAACAGGCCGGTCACATTAGGGGGATTTGCCCTCATCTTGTGGCCAACGGAGGTCTGACACACCTCTAGTATGCTGATGACACCATTATGATGGTGGAAGGGTCAGACGAGGATATTCAGAACCTCAAATTCCTCCTCCTATGCTTTCAGGAGATGTCGGGCCTTACGGTTAACTTTGCCAAGAGTGAGGTGATGGTCCTTGGATACTCCCAAGTAGATGCCCAGAGAATTGCCAATCGCTTGAATTGTAGATTGGGATCCTTTCTGACCACTTACCTAGGCATGCCAATTAGTGACATGTGTCTTTGGAGAAAGACTTCCGTCCAATAATAGCCAACCTCCAACCTAGGATGGAGCCTTGGCAGGGGAGATGGCTGTCCAAGGCAGCTCGAGTGATTCTAATGAACTCCTCCCTTATTAGCCTCTTAATGTACCTCATGTGATTCTATAGTCAGCATGAATCCCTTCATCATAAGGTCAGCAAGCTTCTTTCTAGATTCTTCTGGGCTAGAGAGAATAATAAACAGAAGTACCACATGGTGAAGTGGTCTGAGATTTGTAAGCCCAAGGACCAAGGGTGCCTTGGGGTCAGCTCATCCAAGCGGATGAATATCACCCTCCTCTCCAAATGGCTCTGGCGTATTCAGACCTGTGAGGGAGGCCTGTGGTTGGAGATTATTCACGCGAAATACCTTCGCGGGCAGCCGTTGGCCTTCACCTCTCGTTCTGGAGGGTCCCAATTCTAGCAAGCAGTAATCCGTCTGATGCCGATCTTGTGTATTGGGACTTCCATTAAAGTGGGCACCGAATCCGGCACCCTATTTTGGCTTGATAGATGGGCTGGACTCCGACCCTTTGTGGAACGCTTTCATGTGTTATTCTCGATTTGTGCCCATCCACATCTTTCTGTGGTTGTGGCTCTCGCTGACTTGGGAGCTATTGCCTTCTGCCGCACCTTCGGGGCGACGGAGCACGAGCAATGGGATGAATTGCTTGTGTGTATTGCCCTTCACATGCCCTCCCTTGAGCCCGATTTGCTCTTTTGGCACCTAGAACCGAGCAACCGATTCTCAACTAGGTCCCTATACCAGGTGATTGTCCCCTCTCCAGGACCGGTAGAACTAGCGGTTCTTTGGGAAATCAAACTCCCCTTGAAAATCCGCATATTTATCTGGCAATGGGTCCGAGGCCGCTGAGGGATTCCTGGATAAGGGGGTATCCGGACAGCCGGACTATGTACTTTGGCCGGACTATTGGACTATGAAGATACAAGATTGAAGACTTCGTCCCGTGTCCGGATGGGACTCTCCTTTGCGTGGAAGGCAAGCTTGGCAATTCGGATGTAGATCTCCTTCTCTGTAACCGACTCTGTGTAACCCTAGCCCCCTTTGGTGTCTATATAAACCGGAGGGTTTAGTCCGTAGGACAACAACAATCATACCATAGGCTAGCTTCTAGGGTTTAGCCTCCACGATCTCGTGGTAGATCAACTCTTGTAATACTCATATCATCAAGATCAATTAAGAAGGAAGTAGGGTATTACCTCCATCGAGAGGGCCTGAACCTGGGTAAAACATCGTGTCCCAAGTCTCCTGTTACCATTAGCCTTAGACGCACAGTTGGGGACCCCCTACCCGAGATCCGCCGGTTTTGACACCGACATTGGTGCTTTCATTGAGAGTTCCTATGTGTCATCGCTGTAAGGCTCGATAGCTCCCCCAACCTTCAAAAACGCAGTCCGGGTGAGATTTTTCTCCCCAGACAAATCTTCTTGTTCGGCGGCTTCGCACTGCGAGCTAACTCGCTTGGCCATCTGGAGCAGATCGACAGCTACGCCCCTGGCCATCAGGTTAGGTTCGGAAACTTGAATTACACGGCCGATATCCACGGAGAGTTGATCTTCGATGGATTCGGGCCTATGTCAGGAGCGCCAGACAGTCACGACGAGCATGACTTAAATCTGTTGTCGGACAGTATTTTGGATATCACCCTTGCTGCGGCTCTGGACCTAAACCCGGTACAGATCGCGTCGTCCAAGGACGGGTGGATGGACCCCACCACGGAGGCCGCATACTCTTCGGCGGTAAAGCCGAACACAGACTCTGTGTTAAGGAGATCTGCGTCATCGGACCCCCGGACTTGTGTCCGGATGTGGGTTCCGAACCACGCGCGCCCGGACCCATCGAGTCCGATTGGGCTCCAATAATGGAGTTCACCGCCGCAGATATTTTTTAGCACCCCCCTTGGGCGAAGCACTTAATTCATTAAAGTCTCTCTCTTTGACAGAAGACTCTTGGCCGAACTATGTCCGGCCCGAGTGGGACACGGATGACGAAGAAAATCGCCACCCACCCACCACCCACTTCATAGCCACTGTCGATGACCTAACAGACATGCTTGATTTCGACTCCGACAACATCGACGGTATGGACGTTGATGCAAGGGATGATCTGGAACCACCGCCCATGGGGCGCTGGACCGCCACTTCATCATATGACATCTACATGGTGGACACACCTAAGGAAGACAATGGTGACAAAAAGGACACATCGGAGGATAAACCCCCTGGGCAAAAACAAAAACGACGGCGCAGGCGCCGCTCTAAGTCCAGTAACACTAAAAATAGCGATAACAGCGCAAGGAAAAATGACACTCTGGTTGACTCCGAAGGCAACAATATGAACCCAGCAGTGGAGCAAGAAGAGCAAAGCCGCGCCGAACAAACGCCCGATCACAGTGATCCCGAGGGCCGAACTCATCAAACTGCCCACAGAGGAGAGGACAGTCCGGTTGATGATGCATTTATCATCCCAGAAAAAATGCTTGGAACAAGATAACCTCCACAGAAGGCTCATGGCCACGGCGAGGAGCCTAAAGAAGCAGAAGCAAAGGCTTAAAGCCGCGCAGGATACGCTCAACTGAAGATGGAATAAGGTGCTAGACACTGAAGGAAAATGTGGCGACGATCGCCACACAAAGAGCTACCCAAAACGCAAGCTGCTGCCCGAATTTGACGATGAGGCCACATCGCCCATTCCGCCAAGGAACAATATGGTCACTCAGTCGGACCAACCACTTCATGGCCGCGATAGAGCAACCACTGATACCGCACACGATTTACGTGAGCTCCTGGACAAAAAGGCCAGTGCGGCCAGGTCCATCTACGGATCCATAGGACATGCTCCGACGCGGGATTATGGTGACCACAACGATCACACTGATCGAATACCAGTTCAGAATAAACATCGGACGCAACAACAGCCGACAGCATGCCGCGACATGTCCAGATACAGAGGGGCTGTGCACCCTCTGTGCTTCACCGATGAGGTGCTGGATCATGAATTTCCATAGGGATTCAAACACGTGAACATAGAGGCATACGACGGAACAACAGACCCTGGGGTATGGATTGAAGATTTTATCCTTCACATACACATGGCTCATGGGGACGACCTCCACGCCATTAAATACCTTCCCCTCAAGTTGAAAGGACCAACTCGGCATTGGCTGAAGAGCCTCCCCGAAAACTCAATTGGAAGTTGGGAGGAACTTGAGGATGCTTTCAGGGCCAATTTTCAAGGGACCTCCGACCTCCGGATGTAGACGATTTAAGTCACATAATACAACAACCCGGAGAGTCAGCCCGTAAGCTTTGGAACAGATTTCTCACTAAGAAGAATCAAATTGTTGACTGTCCGGATGCCGAAGCCTTAGCGGCCTTCAAACATAGTATCCGGGATCAGTGGCTTGCCAGACACCTCGGCCAAGAAAAGCCAAGGACGATGGTGGCCTTAACAAGCCTTATGACCTGCTTTTGTACAAGCGAAGACAGCTGGTTGGCCCGTAGAGGCACCAGTGACCCAGGCACATCCGAAATTCGAGATGGCAACGGGAAGCCATGGTGCACTAAGCACAAGCGTCGGAGCAATGACGATAGTTCGGACAACACGGCGGTCAACGCCGGATTCAGGGGCTCTCGACCCAATCATGGAAAGAAGCCATTTAAGGGCAGTAAAGAGGGACCGTCTGGCCTGAATAAAGTCCTGGACAGATTGTGCCAAATCCATGGCACCTCTGAAAAACCTGCAAATCATACTCACAGAGAATATTGGGTCTTCAAGCAGGCCGGCAAGTTAAACGACGAACACAAGGGAAGGGAAACGCCAAGCGAAGACGAGGATGAGCCTCGCCAGCCGAACACAGGGGACAGAAAAAATTCCTACTAGGAGTCAAAACAGTAAACATGGTCCACGCAACTCACACAGAGTTTGTTGCCCCCAAATTCAACACCTGGGCGGCCTGCCCGATAACTTTTGATCACAGGGACCACCTGGCCAGTATCCGGCATGGAGGATCGACTGCCTTGGTGCTCGACCCAATAATTGATGGATACCATCTCACTAGAGTCTTAATGGATGACGACAGTAGTCTTAATCTGATATATCAGGACACCGTCTGCAAGATGGGGATAGACCCATCCAGAATAAGCCAAAGTAGCACCACCTTTAACTAAGTGATACCAGGCGTTGAGGCCCACTGCTGGGGCTCCCTCGTATTAGAGGTGACATTTGGTTCTCCCGACAACTTTAGAAGCGAGGAACTACTCTTTGACATTGCTCCCTTCAGCAGCGGTTATCATGCATTACTTGGAAGAATGACCTTCGCTTGCTTTAACGCAATACCGAACTACGCCTGCCTTAAACTTAAGATGCCCGGTCCATGTGGCATCATAACCGTTAGCGGAAACATAGAGCAGTATGCGGCGGCTCTTGTAGCCGGACATTAAGCGGCCTCTCCCACCAGAACGCATGATCGGTCGTCAAGACAACGGACACGGTTAGACGAGTCCAGTGCACCATCGTCAACAACAGCCCGGATAAACCTGAGCTGGGTGCTATACATAGATCCCCATAAATGATATCAGGGGCTGCAAATATGTAATAAAGCCCACAATTTGGCTCGCCTCATTAATAGGCAAATATCTCGTATTTCTAACATCCATCGAGAATAACTAACTTCTCACACGCTTACTCCTTTTTATGATTTTCGTTTTTACAGACACTATTCATGCGACACCCTTCCAGGATATGGCACAACGGAGACAAAGGCGCAGACGTGCAGCAGGGCCCCGCTCAAAGGTTTCTCTTTAGATTAAGCCCCTGTGTAAACCTTCTTTACTGTCTTTTGTTGCTTGACATCCCCTGGGTATTTAATACACCCACAGCGGATACTAGCGTTATAGGCATTTCACCATGACAGATCAATGCACATACCTGGAAATACAGGGTTCATAATCAAGGGCGTTGCTCAGCCCGGTATATGTTATAAAGTCCGAATACCTTCGGGAGTGTTCGGCGTCGCGAGTTTGGCCTTATATGCATCTGCTCCGAATCATGTCTTTGGTCAAATGTTGGGTTTGCCCGGCTCCTGGGTTTGCTGCCTTACATTCCGTTCTATCGGCTAAGGCGGCCAAAGGAGAACTACTACGATTGTGCCCTGGTTATTCCGGATGAGCATCTCAGTAGAGAAAGCCGAAAACTGATTGTCATGATACAGCGAGAGACTGGTCAACCACTCGAAGACTCATCGGAATCTATAGGATTCCTCCGCATAAATGAAGGACCGTTTCCCGGTCACGTACATATGCGCCCCTATACGGATGCACGCAGATGTACTAGGGGCTCCTTAGTAGCCCCACCATTAAAACTCCTATGGCTAAGTGAAAGTGTTACAGCTATATAGTCTGGTTGCCTGGTTCGACGTGCGATCACCTCCTTAACGGACCAAGACGTTGGATCAAGTGTGATTACGCATATATTTTTTTCGAACACCCCCGCATTATATGCATGGGGGCTAAAGCCAACGACTGCTAACTTTCAAGTTATATGAATACATAAACGGCCGCACAGGAGGCATTATAACACTTTCAGGCAAAAGTATAAACATAGCCTCTATATTTCACATATAATTGTTTACAATTAATCGATTTGTCACTCGAACACGACATTCTTCGAGCACTGAGCCTCTATTCTACGGGCACCTTCTAGGACCTGCTCAAAATAGTGCTCGGCTGGGTCTTGGCTTCCTGCCCGACCCTGGGTTGCAATGCTGGTGTCCTCTATATCTGCCCAATATGTCTTAACACGGGCAAGAGCCATCCGCACACCCTCTATGCACGCCGACCTCTTCACGGCATTGATTCATGATCTGGCGCCAAACAGTTGCTGCACTAAACCAAAGTAACTGTCCGGCCTCGGTCCCTTTGGCCATAGATGGTCTATTACAGACCTCATTGCAAGATCGGACAACCTATGGAGCTCAGCTATAGCGTCCATCTTCTCACTCAATGGCAATGAGCGCGTTGGAGCGCTAAATTGCGACCAGAATAGCCTTTCTGTTTGATTATCTTTATGATCCTTGAATAACTTTGTCGCATCAGCCGTACTTTTTGCCAAGTCTGCATACTCATCTACAGCACTCCAAAGTTGATCCAAAGGAGCATACTTTGAATCTAAGAACTTCATCCGCAATAAATAGGGATTTCCAGCCGCGATTTCTCCGGCTTGTTGAAGTTCCTCCCGCGCGTCCCTAATTTCAGAGTGCGTCTCCTTAGCTGCATCCAGTGCCTTCTTCAGGTCAGCCGCCTTTGCCTGATTCTCCTTCTCAAGAAGCTCATACCGGCCGGTGGCGTCCCTCAACTCCACAGCCATCTCGGCTATCTTTTCTTCGCTTCGGCGATGAGCAGCCTGTTTGGCTCTCAAGTCTTCGGGTGCCTTTAGGGCAGCCGCATTGCTAACTCGGGCTTGTTCCTTGGCTAGGGCAAGTTCCGCCCTCAGGGCCTCAATGGCAGCAGCTCCGCCTACAGCTACAGCATATCATATTAATATTACAATCCTCTTCATATTTCCTAAAACAAATGAGGAAAAAACGAGCGCATACTTTGTGACTCGTCAAGCCGCTTATTTACAAGCGTGATGTCGATATCCACCACATCAATCTGTCGCCTTAGTTCGGCAAATTCAGAATTCCGGCCTATCGCGGGACTCTTAGCCACCTGCGCATGAATGCAGTACGATCATTACCTGAGAGTGTGATCCTCCGTTTGCCGCCTAGGGCTAGCAACCAGAGTCTCAGGGGCTACTATCTATATGGAGCACACCTAGCGCGTGTAGAACAATCAAAAATTACGTATTTTATCGCGTACCTCAAAGCCTTTGAGCAAACTTCCAAAGGCTTCATTTAACCCACTTGTGGCGGATGAAATCTTCTCCAACACCGTACCCATTAGCATATGGTGACCCTCTGAGAGAGCAGCTTGCTCTAGGAGGCCCGTCAGCGTGTTCGGCCGGGCACCAGACTGTTCTGGACCCTTCTCGTCGCCCTCCAAGGGGGCCGAACGTGTCGGGCTCGGGGCGGCCGAAGTGTCAGCTTCCGGCCTCATCGGATCTGGGCTCCTCCGTGAAGACACCTCAGGGTCGCCTGCCCCATGGGGCGGAGAGGCAGGTGGGGTTTCACTCTCCATCATATCTGGAAGAAGATCCCCTGAAGACGAACCCTGTTGAGATGAGCTACTAGCCGGACTGCAAAAAATAGATCCTGGTTATTGTTCTTAGAGGGAAAAAGCAATAGCTTCTTGTTTACCAATAACTTACAACTCGGTGGAGGGCTGGCCCGTCTGTGGGCACGACCCGGTGAGGACGCCCTTCGAGGCAAGGCCCCCTGGTGAAGCTTTCTTCCCTTGCTTAGGCACCTCTGTCTCCAAATCTTTGGAGGCAGCCCTTTTCTTCCTGTGAGGGGAGGGAACCTTGGAAGAACCTCCCCAATTATCCTCCTTCACGAAGACAGTAATTCCCCCGGTTTGGATGTGCAGCGTGTGGAGTTCGGCTCCTCTATTCTTCTCTTCCCCTTTCCCCGAGGGCACTTGGCCCAATGCACGCTTAAGCATCCTGGCTATTGTGGGACTAGGTGAGCCTTCGGGAAGTGGGGCCGGACACCCGATTCTCTCTGCCTTGCTAAGCCAATCCTGGCCGCGAACAAGTTTTCAGAATAATGTTGTATTAAGCATATGCGAAGTGTTCGGTTGCAGGGTTACTTACTTGGGTATCTGGGCGGTGGCAGCTCAGGCCCGCATCCTCGATGGTGTTCGGACACCTCACTTGTGGTCCGAAGAATAACTTATACATCCCTTCGAGCGTCATGTCGAACAAGTGCTGAATGGTTCGCGGACCTTCCGGATTGAACTCCCACATTCGGACAGGCCGATGCTTGCACGGCAGGATCCATCGAACCAGCATTACCTGAATGATTCTGACAAGATCGATATCCCTCTAAGAAGCTCCCGAATATAGCTCTGCAATGTTGGTACGTCATTAGCAGGCCCCCAGTCCAGTCCCACATTGGTCCATGACGCCAGTTGAGGCGGAGGACCCGAGCGGAAGGCAGGGGCAGCCGCCCATGTTGTGCCTCGGGGAGCTGTGACGTAGAACCACCTCCGTTGCCATAGATCTGACACCTCCGGGAAGGCACCTTCTGGACATGGAACATCGGTGTTTTTGCTTATTGCGCCGCCTCCGCACTCCGCGTGTCGCCCCTCAATCACCTTCGGCTTCACATTGAAGGTCTTGAGCCATAGGCCGAAGTGTGGGGTGATGTGGAGGAAGGCTTCACACACAATGATAAACGACGAGATGTGAAGGATGGAATCCGGAGCTAGATCGTGAAAATCTAGCCCGTAGTAGAACATGAGCCCTCTCACGAAGGGATCAAGAGTCAAGCCCAAGCCTCGGAGGAAGTGAGAAACAAATACGACACTCTTGTTGGGTTCGGGAGTGGGGATGATCTGCTCAGGGGCGGGAAGCCTGTGCTTGACATCGGCGGTCAGATATCTGGCCTCCCTGAGCTTCGCAATGTCCTCCCCTGTGACAGAGGAGGCCATCCACCGACCTTGAAGGTTGGATCCGGACATAATTGAAGATCCGAAGTACCTAAGCTTGAGCTTCGGGTGTTGGAACTCGAGAAGCGGAAAGCGCAAGCATGGTAAGCAAGGGATAGGCCTTGACCCCTCTATAAAGGGGGAGGATATCAAGCGTCCAACGTGGATGTTTTGGACTTGCCTAAAAACACGGAGTCACGCCAATAGGCGTGGTGGGGTTACCATACCCATATTGATGAGGATCCCATGATAAGAGGGACACGATCTCTACTTTGACAAGACGTGCCAAAGAAACTGCCTCGCAATATGTGCGGTGGCTGGTTATAAAAACGGTTTGAATAAAAGCCGGGCCGTGGCGTGATGTCACGCTACGAAGAGTTGTCAGCAGATTGGATTCGTGGATTATTGTTATCTCTACGGTGGTATGTGAAATTTATCTTGTAGAGCCGGACACGGTCCTTGTGTTCGGAAATTATCTTGGAGTATTCGGAGATGGAACCTGCCTTGCAATGCCGAAGACAATCTGCATGCCGGACTCATCTTCATTGAAGCCTGCACTACAAAAAAAGACACATCCGTGACATTTTGGGCCGAACAAAATTTTTTCTGTCATACATATGACACTTCTATGACGATAATTGTGACAAAACCCGGTATCATCATAGATGTGGTGGGCTCCTACTTCTATGACAAAAAATCATGACAGAAAATGGGATTTTCGTCCTGGGTGGGCCGGAGATGCAGCTGCATGACATTCTTTGGGCCGTCCATGACGAAAAAAAACATGGTAGAAGCAAGGGGAAGGAAAATTTCGGGGAGTTGCCGGTTACGGTGGGAGGTCGGGGGCGGAGCGATGCGCGTTTCTCTCGTACGTACGCGCGTGTGTGCGAGGCGTTGGCTCTAACTGAAGCCGAGCGAGGCATTGGGCTCTAACTGAACCCGAGCGATTGCACTGCATGCTACGCGTTACTGAACCCGAGGGATCGATCAATGGCTGTTAACTGAACCCGATGGAGCGATTCCTTCGCTACTGCTGCTAACTGAAGCCGATCGATTGGATGAACAGTGAGCGTTGCGGGGGGTTTGGATGAACAGTGAGCGGTGGCGTTTCCTCTGGATAAACAGGAACCCATGGTGTGGAGGGCTGGATGAACAGTAGACAGTGGAGGGGTGGCCGTGGAGGGGTGGTTGAACAGGACCCCGTGGTGTGGAGGGCTGGATGAATAGTAGATGATGGAGGGGTGCCCGTGGACGGGTGGTTGAACAGTAGCCGGTGGAGTAGCGCACGGTGGAGGCTGGATGAATAGGAGCCCGCGGAGGCTGGAGGAGGTCGACGGTGGAGATGAACAGTATCCCGTGGAGTCCCGTTTTGCGGTAAGCCACACCCCTACCCCCGTTTCGACCGTAGTGCTCCAACACAAGTCCGTTTCGTCCATTTCGCGGTACGCCACACCCCTCCTGATGAACAGGACCCCTGTTTCGACCGTAGCGCTCCAACACAAGTCTGTTTCGTCCGTTTTGCGGTACGCCACACCCCTCCCGATCAACAGGACCCCCGTTTCGACCGTAGGAGGTCCGTTTCCTCAGTTTTGTGGTATGCTAGGCCCCTCCCGATCAACAGGACCCCGTTTCGAATGTGGCCGGTCGAACACAAGGCCGTTTTCTTCATTGTGCGGTACGCCAGGCCTCGTTTCCATCGCCTGTTCCGTCCAAGCCCTCCCGATGAACACGACCACACATTCCGTTCCGACCCAGCCAGTTGGCTCCCCATGAACACGACGATGACGCTGTTTCTCCATTCCGACCCAGCCATGTATGTATGCGCGATAGGCGTTAGAGACCCTGCTCGTATGTACGTACATGGCCGTATTTTCTTTCTTGCACCCTCGCCGCTGTACGTACATGTACATGCTACGTGCGCGCCTCTACAACGACATGTGTGCGCCTCTACATCCACCAGTATATATGTACATACACGTTAGCGACCAGAATGACAACGCTACATATGCCTCGACCAGGTGGGTCCCGACTGTGAGACACTTCCTTGCGTGCGAAGATGTAGCTGGTGGGTCCCAGCAGTCAGGGGGGCAAATCGTTTTTTTTGCCCGGACGCACTTCCTTGCGTGTGAAGGTGTAGCTGGTGGGTCCCAGCAGCCAGGGGGGAAACGTTTTTTTCGTGAAATATGGTGGCCCGTCCGGTGGGTCCCCGCTGTTAGGTGGAGGAATAATTATTTTGCGCGTAATAAGGAGGCACTTCCTTGCTGCGGTCGTGGACCCAGCTGTCAGCCTCTCCACGTACAGTCCACGTCCGATGGAAGCCGTTCCTTGACCATGTTGACCACGCCGCGCCGAGAGCACTAGGGCGGTGGACGACGGCGAGGCCTAGGAAGGGGACGATGCGGAGCCGGGGAAGACACGGCAGTGGATGCCCACGCGTAGAGGAGTACGAGGGTTCACTAGTTTGCTGCGGTGTGAGGCTGCCGTCGCCGCAGAATAACAGGGGGTGTGGGTGAGTAGAGGGATGGCCTGGCTAGCGGTGGGAGTAGTAGGGGGCGGTGAGGTCTCCGCCACATCGCAGCCGGCCATGGGAGGCAGGAGCGTGAGGCACGACCGGCGCTGGTTTGGGCGGATGGAGCAAGAAGACCGTAGGTTGAAGAAGCACTACGACCGTTGGATGGACATCGTACGGTCACTCGAGCTAGAATCGTGCATATTGACTAAGTTGACAAAGCCCTCCATCCCCGTCAACTTAGTAGGCCCACAAGTCAGCCTGCCACTATACTGGGTCCCAGCTAACAGGAGGAGTATTCATTTTTTTGTGCGTAATAAGGAGGCACTTCCTTGCGTGCGAAGATATAGCTGGTGGGTCCGAGCTGTCAGCGGTGGTAACGTTTTTTCGCGAAATACTGAGGCCCTTTTGGTGGGTCCCCGATGTCAAGTGGCGGAATCATTATTTTGCGTGTAATAAGGAGGCATTTCCTTGCGGGCGGCCGTGGACCCAGCTGTCGGCCTCTCCACGTACAGTCCACTTCAGATGCATGTCGGTCGTTGACCACATTGACCAGGCCGCGCTGAGAGCACCAATGCGGTGGACGACGGCGAGGCCTAGGAAGAGAACGACACGGAGGTAGGGAAGACTCAACAGTTGTTTCCCACGCGGAGGGGAGTACGACTGAACGAGGGTTTACTGGTTCGTCTACCGCTGCCGGAGAATAACAGCAGGTGTGGGTGAGTAGAGGGATGGCTAGGCCAGCGATGGGAGTACGGTGGGGCGGTGAGGCATGCGCGGCAGCACAGCCGGCCGCGAGGAGGAGGGAGCAGACAGTCCCGCCGGCGCTTGTTTGAGCGGCTGGAGCAGGAAGAGCAGAGATTGAAGAAGCACGACGGCCGTTGGATGGCCATCCAACAGTCACTGCTTGTGCGTCAACCTTTTTTTAGGAAAGCCTCAAATATGTGCAAAACAGCATACATCCCATCTGCCATTATTTCTAATAATTTACAGCCCATTTGCTAATTCTTAAGGTTTTGTTTGGAGCCCATATTCTTTATGTTAGCATTACAACCCATATTGTGGCCACGGTTAAAAAATTATACGAAATTTTGCATATTTTGGTGCGGTCTGAACTATTTTTAATCCCGAAATTTCGACTCACATTCAAACTGATTTTAAAACTGAATACATATCAATATAAAATCCAACAAATTCTCCACGCATAAAAATTAATGTAATTTAAAATCTCGAAATGAAAAAAAAGATATTTGAAACTAATTGCCGCTTTGATGTGTTTTAAAAATGTACAACCCATTTCTCATTACTGATGGGCCATTTTCTCGGCCAGCCGAATGAAAGCTCTCCTCGTCTTGAAAGATTTGCAGCCCAACAGGCCTGACAAAGCAACTTACTTGGCAAATCACAAAAAAACTGGGTTGTGGCCATGGACCCAGCTATTAGCCTCTCCACGTACAGTACTATTCCGATGGAAGTTGTTCCTTGACCATGTTGACCATGCCGCGCGGAGAGCACCACGGCGGTGGATGACGGCGAGGCCTGGGAAGGGGACAACACGGAGCCGGGGAAGACGCGACAGTGGAAGCCCGCGCGGAGAGGAGTACGAGGGTTCACTGGTTTGGCTGCGGTGTGAGGCTGCCGTCGCCGCAGGGCCTGGCCAGCGGTGGGAATAGTAGGGGGCGGTGAGTCCTCTGCGGCAGCACAGCCGGCCACGGGAGGCAGGAGTATGAGGCACGACCGGCGCTGGTTTGGGCGGCTGGAGCAAGAAGACCAGAGGTTGAAGAAGCACTACGTTCGTTGGATGGACATCGTACGGTCACTGGAGCTAGAATCGTTCATATTGACTAAGTTTACAAAGCCCTTCGTTCCCGTCAACTTAGTAGGCCCACAAGTCAGCCTCCCACCAAGGTGGGTCCCAGCTAGCAGGGGGAGTATTCATTTTTTTGTGCATAATAAGGAGGCACTTCCGGTGGGTCCGAGCTCACAGCGGGGGGGACGTTTTTTTCGCGAAATACGGTGGCCCGTCAGGTGGGTCCCAGCAGTCAGGGGGCAAACCTTTTTTCGCAAAATACGGTGGCCCGTCTAGTGGGTCCCTGCTGTCAGTTGGAGGAATCATTATTTTCTGCGTAATAAGGAGGCACTTACTTGCTGCGGCCGTGGACCCAGCTGAGACTCACCACGTACAGTATATTTCCGATGGAAGTTGTTCCTTGACCACATTGACCTTGCCGCGTTCCGTTGCATGCATGCGTCCATGGGCGTGGTGCGTCCCCACTGTTAGCCTCTCACGTACAGTCATCTTCCGATGACTCTCGGTTGTTGACCACGTTGACCACACCGTGCCGAGCGCACCCAGACTGGAACGACCCGGAGATGGGGAAGACGGGGCAGTGGAGTCGCAGATGGAGAGGAGTGGGAAACTTCACTGGTTCGGGTGCACGGCAGCACAGCCGCGGTGCCGCCCACGGGAGACAGGAGCAAGAACAGAGGTTGAAGAAGGAGCACGGCTGTTGGATTAACATCCAACGGTCCAGCTGCTAGAATCATTTGTTGATTAAGTTGACAAAGCCGTGAGTACATGTCCGCTTAGCAGGCCCACAAGTCAGTCACCAAATCGGACGGGTCCCAGCTGTCAACGGGATGAATAATTTTTTTCACAAAACAAGGAGGCACTTCCTTCCGTGCGAAGATACAGCCGGTGGGTCCCAACTGTCAGGTGGAGGAAACATTTTTTTTCAGCTTAATAAGGAGGAACTTTCCTTGCGTGCGACCATGGACCTCGTGTGTCCCAGCCGTCAGGCTCTCCACGTACAGTCCTCTTCCGATGACTCTCGTTTGTTGACCACGCCGCACCGAACACAGCGAGGCGATGGACGACGGCGAGGCCCTAGACGGTAACAACTCGGAGATGGGAAAACGCGGCAGTGGAGTCGCAGATTGAGAGGAGGAGAAGGGTTATAACTGGTTCTGTTGCAATTCATATCAAACTCAGGTTCACAGGACACGTTCATATTCATAGCCAACATTCACTATCAACAACTCAAAAGATTCATATATACACAAGCTCAGCATATCTATGCATCCAAATGATTGATAGATCACACGACAATATTCATACATAATTCACATAAAGATTCAGATATACACATGTTCAGTATATTTATGCATCCAAATGATTGAGATCACAACCAATATGATCCATGGACGAACTTTAATTACCTAGGGTACAGACTGGTAAATGGTATTCAATCAGAGGTACTTCTTGCTAAAATTAGTTCTTGTACGAGTAAACTTTCGAGTACATAAGAGGCAGCACAGACAATCTGAACTTTGCTTGTAGGTTTATCCTCAAATAGTGGCCTCGTGCCAATGGAGGTTTGAGCAACTTGGCCACTACTTTCATCCAACTAGTTTACTGGCTCATCTTGGTCCTGTATCTCGCCAAAATTCTACATTGCAGACGAGAAAGGAGGCGGTTGAGAAAATGAACCACCCATTTTTTTGTTCAGTTCAACTGAAATGGAGCATCCTTGGCGTGCAGACTGATTAAGTCCCAGATGAATATACGCGTCAACCAACTTGTTTGGAATCTTTAGACTCCATGCCATATAGTTCGCTACCATATGTGCCGATAACCAAAAGGCACAAGTTGGGACCAAAGACTGGACTGCGTTTTTCTGGGCTATGCACCAAGCAATATTTTTGGCGTTCACTCTCCTAATACTTGGAGTTTGACAATTGGTTGACGCCGGTTGATACTCGAATGAATATAGGCACTTCTTGTAAACATCGATGCTTGTCTAAGTGAACTTTGTAGTACATAGCAGCAACATAAGTACCTGTCCATCTGATCATTTTGTGTAGTTCTATTGAAATCACCCGATGTAATGATTTGCCTGCGAGTTCAGGCTCCAAATTACTCCTTTATGAAATTGGCAAATAGTAGCACAATACCAAATTACCAATACATATGATAGGCACAATAATCAGGATAAAGACCAGTACCAACCTGTGTGAGGTAGCATATCAATTACTATTTCCTTTGACTGGAAGCCGAGATAAGCCAAGTGACTGACAGGAAAGGACGGAAGCTGTCGAGGCAATGAAGCACCCAAAGTTTTTGTGCAGTTCCACCAAAATCGAGCATCCATGTTGGCACATATATTGAGAGAGTGAGATTACTGTAATAGTGGGACTAGTTGATGAAACATACACTAACAAATAGAAGCACCCTCATTATCTTAATGGGTAAAGTTAGCAACATAGTAGTCTTGCTTAAAGAGAGGTATTAGTTTATTTAATCAGTGCCAATTAGCTCAACTCAACACTCAAAGCATTGCCATTTATCATAGGTTGCAAAACTTAAAAGTGCAAAGATAAAGGAGTTTCTCATGACAGTAGCACGATACAAATAGAGATGACAGCAAACTAATATGGATGAAGGCCTTAGGCCCGTACCAACCTGAGAAAAAAGCTTATTCATGTAGTCCCATAAGAGATGATAAAGCACTCACTGGAAGCACACAATAGTATATATTTTTGTGCACTTCAAATGTATGGTTGAAATCACTCTTGTTTACCAGTGCTGAGATTATATCGAAAGATTATCAAGAACTTCCAGCAGAGTTAAAGCACTTGCTGGGATACAGTTCATTGTATTGTCTTGTGTAGTTGCACTAAAATGTATGATTGGCACAACATGATCCCTGTTTGCACAAGTAGGAACAAGGTGAAACGTTCATTAGCTTAGTGAGAAAGGATAGGAAGACATTAGCATATTACTCAAACAGTAGCATTAAATTCAAGATGGACAATACGCAAATCATTGCCTCATTGAACCAATGGCAATAAATTGACATGCAAAACAATAGCACTATTATGTCATGACACTAATAATATTCCCTCCCTGCTCCACCACATGATTCACCTCCATAGACAAACATTCACACGTACATGATTCAGTATAGGGTCCTACTAAAGATTTGTTTAACTCCAACAGGAAAATTTGGCAGTAATAAATTAGTGGTACTTAAGTGCTCCTAATTAATTAAGTGAGACAACAGAAGTGGAAGGGCTCTGAGGGAGTCCTGGATTAGGGGGTGTCCGGATGGCCGGACTATGACCTTTGGCCGGACTCCCGGACTATGAAGATACAAGATTGAAGACTTTGTCCCGTGTCCGGATAGGGACTTTCCTTGGCGTGGAAGGCAAGCTTGGAGATACGATATGAAGATCTCCTCCCATTGTAACCGACTCTGTGTAACCCTAGCCCTCTCCGGTGTCTATATAAACCGGAGAGTTTTAGTCTGTAGGACGAACAACAATCATACCATAGGCTAGCTTCTAGGGTTTAGCCTCTCTGATCTCGTGGTAGATCAACTCTTGTACTACCCATATCATCAATATTAATCAAGCAGGAGTAGGGTTTTACCTCCACCGAGAGGGCCTGAACCTGGGTAAAAACATCGTGTCCCTTGTCACCTGTTACCATCCGCCTAGACGCACAGTTCAGGACTCCCTACCTGAGATCCGCCGGTTTTGACACCGACATTGGTGCTTTCATTGAGAGTTCCTCTGTGTCGTCACCTTTAGGCCCGATGGCTTCTTCGATCGTCAACCACAATGCGGTCCAGGGTGAGACTTTTCTCCCCGGACAGATCTTCGTATTCGGCGGCTTCGCACTGCGGGCCAACTCACTTGGCCATCTGGAGCAGATCGGAAGCTACGCCCCTGGCCATCAGGTCAGGTTTGGAAGCTTAAACTACACGGCCGACGTCCGCGGGACTTGATCTTCGATGGATTCGAGCCATGGCTAAGCGTGCCGCACTGTCTCGATGGGCATGATCTAGCTCTGCCATCGGACAGCGCCCAGAGCGCCGCTTAGGTGTCCGCTCCGACCATTAGCTCGGAGCCGACTGTGCTAGTCAGGGACAAACGGTTGGACGTCGCCCCAGGAGCCGCAATCTCTACGGCGATAGAGCTGAATACCAGCCTAGTCATTTGCAAGGCCCGTGACTCCGAGGTGCCGGACTCCGTTCCGGACTTCGAATATTCCGCACCCCTTCCGATCGAACCCGATTGGGCTCCGATCATGGAGTTCACCACCACGGACGTCTTTCAGCACTCGCCCTTTGGCGATATCCTGGATTCACTAAAGTCTCTCTCTTTGTCAGGAGAGCCCTGGCCGGACTATGCTCAGCAGGGCTGGGATGCGGACGACGAGGAAATTCGAAACCCACCCACCACCCACTTTGTAGCCACTGTCGACAATCTAACCGACATGCTCGACTTCGACTCCGAAGACATCGATGGTATGGACGCCGATGAAGGAGACGACCAAGAAGCAGCACCTATAGGGCACTGGAAGGCCACCTCGTCATATGACATATACATGGTGGACACCCCCAAAGCAGGGGATGGCGATGAAAAAGCGGAGGATGACCCCTCCAAGAAGCAACCCAAGCGCCGACGTCAGCGCCACCGCTCTAAATCCCGCCAAAGCAAAAAACGGCGAGTCCGGCACCGGAGACGTCAACACCCCGGACAGTGCCGAAGACAACCCCCTCCAGCAGAATTCAGCGCAGGAGGACGAAGGAGCCAGCCCTCATGAGAGAGCGACAGACAACGAGGTCGAGGACGACAATTATATGCCTCCCTCCAAAGATGAGGCAAGCCTCGACGACGACAAATTCATCGTGCTAGAGGATCCTGTCGAACAAGAGCATTTCAAACGCAGGCTTATGGCCACAGCAAGCAGCCTCAAGAAAAAACAGCAGCAGCTTAGAGCTGACCAAGACCTGCTAGCCGACAGATGGACCGAAGTCCTGGCGGCCGAAGAGTATAAACTCGAACGCCCCTCCAAGAGTTACCCAAAGCGCAGGCTGCCACCCCAACTAGAGGAGGAAGCAACTAAACCTACATCACCAGCGTATGATGCACCCGATCGGCCACCTCGTGGCCGCGACAAAGAGGCCTTTCGGCCCTCAATCCAAGTCGCACCCCGGCGCCGCTCTAAAAATACCAAAGCACGGGGAAACGCAACAGACCTGCGAGACATATTGGAGGATAAGGCAAGGCAAACAAGATCGATCTACGGATCGCGGGGGCGCCCCACATCACGGGACGATAACCGTCATGCCGGATATGATAAATACGGCCAGGCCGAATACAACAGACAAAGCTCATCCGAGCTACGTCACGATATAGCCCAGTACAGGGGCGCCACACACCCACTGTGCTTCACAGACGAAGTAATGGATCATCAAATCCCCGAGGGTTTTAAACCCGTAAACATCGAATCATACGATGGCACAACTGATCTCGCAGTATGGATCGAGGATTATCTCCTTCATATCCACATGGCCCGTGGTGATGATCTACATGCCATCAAATACCTCTCACTTAAGCTTAAAGGACCAGCTCGACATTGGCTTAACATCCTGCCAGCAGAGTCAATTAGTTGCTGGGAGGACCTGGAATCCGCATTCCTCGATAACTTCCAGGGCACTTATGTGCGACCACCAGACGCCGATGACCTAAGCCACATAATCCAGCAGCCAGAGGAATCGGCCAGACAATTCTGGACACGGTTCCTAACCAAGAAAAATCAAATAGTCGACTGACCGGACGCCGAGGCCCTTGCAGCCTTCAGGCACAACATCCGAGACGAATGGCTTGCCCGGTACCTAGGATAGGAAAAGCCGAAATCTATGGCAGACCTCATGACACTCATGACCCGCTTTTGCGCGGGCGAAGACAGCTGGCTAGCTCGTAGCAATAACATAACCAAGAGCCCTTGCAATTCGGATACCAAGGACAACAATGGCAGGTCACGTCGCAACAAGCACAAGCACCGCATTAATGGCGACAATACCGAGGATACGCAGTCAATGCCGGATTCAGAGGCTCTAAACCCGGTCAGCGGAAGAAGCCATTCAAAAGAAACCCTCCGAGCCTAGCCAGTTTAGACCGGATACTCGATCGCTCGTGCCAGATACACGGCACCCCCGAACAACCAGCCAACCACACCAACAGGGATTGTTGGGTGTTCAAGCAGGCAGGCAAGTTAAGTGCCGAAACCAGAGACAAGGGGCTGCGTAGCGATGACGAGGAGGAGCCCCGGCCGCCGAACAACAGAGGACAGAAGGGCTCCCCCCCGCAAGTGTGGACGGTGAACATGATATACGCAACCCACATCCCCAAAAGGGAGCGACAGCGTGCTCTCAAGGACGTCTATGCGTTGGAGCCAGTCGCCCCAAAGTTCAACCCATGGTCCTCCTGCCCGATCACCTTTGATCGAAGGGACCACCCCACTAGCATCCGTCACGGCGGATTCGCCGCATTGGTCCTAGACCCAATCAATGACGGATTTCACCTCACTAGAGTCCTCATGGACGGCGGCAGCAGCCTGAACCTGCTTTATCAGGATACAGTGCGAAAAATGGGTATAGAGCCGTCAAGGATTAAACCCATAAAGACAACCTTTAAAGACGTCATACCAGGTGTAGAAGCCAGCTGTACAGGCTCAGTTACACTCGAAGTGGTCTTTGGATCCCCGGATAATTTTCGAAGCGCAGAGTTAATCTTCGACATAGCCCCGTTCTGCAGTGGCTATCACGCCCTGCTCGGACGAACCGCATTTGCAAAATTCAATGCGGTGCCGCACTACGCATATCACAAGCTCAAGATGCCAGGTCCTCGCGGAGTCATTACAATAAATGGAAACACCGAACGCTCTCTCCGAATGGAGGAGCACATAGCGGCCCTGGCGGCGGAAGTACAGAGCAGCCTCTCAAGGCAACTCCCCAATCCGGGTGTTAAACGTCCGGACAACGTCAAGCGCGCCCGAAGCAACCTCCAACAAAGCCGGCTGGCACGTTTCGAGCAAGCATAGCAGTGCGGCCCCAACCCCGACCCTCGCCAGATGGTGATATCGGTACCACGCGTACATAATTACGCTTTGAAAATACCGTGGGCATAAGGGGAGGGGCACAACTACGGCATGCCTAGAATGTGGCTCAACCGCACTTAGGGGCTCCCTACTCTGCCATTTCCTTTTCTTTTTATATACTTTCAGGACCCAACTATTCGTAAGGCCTGTCCGGCAATACACTCGCCGAATACACGATGCAACAGCCAGGGAAAGAACAAGCTGCGTCGAATGTCCAGGTGGTCTCTGTAACGAGCTAAATAGCCATTTTACTTAAATTCACGCAGCTTGCCCCTGGAGGGGGACATGTCAAATAATCCCATCCCTTGCTTATCACACTATTTGTATCGTTCTGCTTTCATAGCAGCTCTTTTTTAATAAACAATACATAGCTCTTATCTATGATTGTATTCATCTATTTTTATACAAATATGTTCAGTCATGACATTATGCAACCATACACTTTGGTACGGCCAATACACCAGGGGCTTAAGCACCCCATAATATGGTGTGAGAAGACCGAACACTCTCATGAGTGCGGCACCCCGAACTTATAGCACTATATGCATCGGCTCCGAATCATGTCTTGGGTCAATAGTTGGGTTTGCCCGGCTCCCATGTTTTGGTACCTTACTTTCCGCATTGTTGGCTAAGGTAGCGCTGGGAGAACTACTGCGATTGTGTCCCAGTTGAGCTGGGTTAACACCTCAGCAGAGAAAGCTAAAACTGACCGTCATGATAGTGCGAGAGACCGATCGCTGTTCACGAGGTTTTTCGAGTCCTTAAAGACTTATGCCGCTTAGAGCGAGGAGCCGGATTTATCTGGCCAAGGCGTGGATAGCGCCCTGAACTCGGTCTTCCGAATACTAGGGGCTTCACCGAAATTTAAAATTATAGAATTCTATGGCTAAGTGAGAGTGATAAAGCATTATAAGTCCGATGGCCTGGTTCGTTGTGCTGAGCGCCTCCCTAGATGGACCCAAGAATGGGAACAAGAGCGCTCAGGTTTATCCCGAACACCCCAGCACTCGTGGCATGGGGGTAGAAGTCGACGACTTGCATCTCTCAGATTTAATAAACAGCCGCACAGAAGGTAGTATTTTAAATTAACAAGCGTTGTGTAGTGCATATGAACAAATTTTTCAGCGTACAGGATAACAAATGTGAGTCTACTAAAAAATTACATCTTTGGACCACTCATCCGCTATAAGGCGGGCACCCTTCAGGACGCCCTTATAATACATCTTGGGTGTGCGATACTCCTTGCCCGGCGGTGGCACGTCCGTCAAAAGCTTCTCCGCGTCCAGCTTGCCCCAGTGCACTTTAGCACGGGCAAGGGCCCGACGGGCACCTTCAATACAGACGGAGCGCTTGATGACTTCAACCCACGGACACGCGTCCACCAGCCGCCGCACCAGACCGAAGTAGCTCCCAGGCATGGCCTCTCCAGGCCATAGCCGAACTATGAGGGTTCGGCCACCTTGTGGAGCTCGACCAGCTGCTTGAGCTGGTCGCTCAGGGGCACCGGATGTTCGGCCTCAGCATACTGAGACCAGAACACCTTTTCCGTCGAGCTCCCCTCCTTGGCTCAGTAGAACGCGGCAGCATCAGACACACTACGGGGCAGATCGACGAACGCTCCTGGAGAGCTTCGGATCCGGGTAAGTGACAAATAATTTACTTTTATATTCTTGCTTTGCATAAAGAATGCCTTACCCTCCGCTATCTTCTTCATCGCCTCGATCTCCTGGAGGGCCTTCTGGGCTTCGGCCTTAGCGGTTTTGGCACTCTCAAGAGCCAAGGCGAGCTCGGACTCTCGAGTCTTCGAGTCACACTCCAAACTCTCGTGTTTTTCCACGAGAGTGTGGAGCTCTTGCTGCACCTCTGCCACCCGCGCCTCCTGTTTCTCTCGCTCGGTGCGCTCCAAGGCCGCACTATTTTCGGCCTTGGAGACCGCCTCCTTCAGGGTCGCCACCTCGGTCGTGGCCCCTGCAACATTTACGTTGGTCCTGTCATTATTTGCAACCAAGTATTTTTGTATACATTTACATGCGGTACTACATACCCTCCTTGTCCTCGAGCTGCTTCTTGGCACGGCCGAGCTTGTTCTCGGACCGACCGAGGCTCTCCTTCAATGCATTGACCTCTGCAGTCAGTGCGGCAGAGGTCAGCAGCGCAGCCTGCATTCCCATATTGACACATTTATGTTAGACTCATGCGTATATCTTTTTAGATCCTCAGCTCGGCTTTTCTTTCCGAACACCGAACCGAGCATCAGGGGCTACTGTCTATGCGGTAAACATTTTTATATGTTTCGAACACATACCTCAAAGCCTGTTAACAGACTTGTACAGGCTTCTGTCAGCCCGCTTTTTGCGGACTGAACCTTTTGAATCACCGCACTCATAACAGTGCGGTGTTCCTCGTCGATGGAGGCGCCGTTAAGCACCTCCTGCAAATCGTCCGGCGCCTCCAGGTGGAGGGAGGTCGTCGGTGTCGTAGGCTTTCCCTTCTTACGAAGGCGCCGCCTGTCGGACTCTGGAACCGTTGATGGTTCCGGAGCTGTGCCCGGCCCAGAGCCGGACTTAGATCCCTCTGGGGCTTTACCCCCTTTGGGCCTGAAGTCCGGGAGGTCGCCTTGCGGCGCCTCCAGGACCACCTCCTCCTGGTTTAGTCCCTTTTGGGACTCCATCTCGGCATCATCCACAGGGAGCGGGGAGGAAGCCGTCGGAAGTGAAGCACTTTTCACATCCGACGAATCCAGGGAGCTACTCGACGAATCGCCGAGCTGAGCCTTGGGCGGACTACATGATTGAATTCAGCGTCAGAAAATACCGAATAATAGAAGAGTTCCATAAGTTATTCGAGTATCCGGACACTTACGATTTTGCCAGGGGCTTGACCCTGGATGGCCATTCCTCCCTGCCGTCTTCGGCATCGGAGGCGTAGTCCAGCAGAAGGGTCTTCCCCTTCTTGGACCCTCCGGCCTCCCCAGTTGGGGCGGCCTTCCTTTTTCTTCTTCTTCCTCCTCCTCGTCTTCAGAGGCGGAGGGTGCGTCGGGGCTATCAGGCGATGAATCTGACACCACCAGGCACCGGGAGCTCTTTTGAGTCCCCGTGGCCTTCGTCTTGGCCTTCTTCTCCGGCACCACGTGAGGTGCCAGAACCAGTAGCTTGGTTAGGCGAGCATCCGCTGGGTCTTCGGGCAAAGGGGCCGGACAGTTGACCTGCCCAGACTTCTTCAGCCAGTCTTGTCAAAGGTAAGGGAGTTTAGATCCCGCATAGAGTCAAACTATGTAAAACACATACCCTGTAATGGGAAAATTAAGCTCACCATGCTGGCTTGGCTCTTGGCGCAGAATCCGCGATACTCGGTGATGGGAGGGGAGACCTCGGAGCTCTTGAATAGCACCTTCCAGGCATCCTCGTGCTTTGTTTTGAAGAGCCAGGACAGATTCTGGTGCCGGGCCGGGTCGAACTCCCACAAGTTGAAAGCCCGCTGTTGGCACGGGAGGATCCGGCGTATGAGCATGACCTGGACTACATTGACAAGCTTGATATTCTTGTTCACTAGCTTTTGGACGCAGGCTTGGAGTCCGGTCAACTCCTCCGAATCGCCCCACGTTAGGCCCGTCTCTTTCCAGGAGGTGAGCCTTGTGGGAAAGCCGGATCGGAATTCGGGGGCCGCCGCCCATTTGGGGTCGCGCGGCTCGGTGATGTAGAACCACCCCGATTGCCACCCTTTAATTGTCTCCACAAAGGAGCCCTCGAGCCATAGGACGTTGGCCATCCGGCCCACCATGGCACCTCCGCACTCCGCTTGGCGGCCGCCCACTACTTTCGGCTTGACATTAAAAGTCTTCAGCCATAAGCCGAAGTGGGGCTGGATGCAGAGGAAGGCCTCGCACACGACGATAAACGCTGAGATGTTGAGGACGAAGTTCGGGGCCAGATCATGGAAGTCCAGGCCGTAGTAGAACATGAGCCCCCGGACGAATGGGTGAAGAGGAAAGCCCAGTCCGCAGAGGAAATGGGGGAGAAAAACAACCCTCTCATGGGGCCTGGGGGTGGGGATGAGTTGCCCCTCATCTGGAAGCCGGTGCGCGATGTCGTCAGACAAGTATCCGGTCGTCCTCAGCTTTTTGATTTGCCCCTCCGTGACGGAGGAGGCCATCCATCTACCTCCCGCTCCAGACATGATTGGAGAAGGTTGAGGTGGGAAGTGCGGGCTTGGGCGTTGGAGCTCGAGTGCGCAGGGACGTATAGGAAAAGGAGGAAGAAGGCGTAAATGGAAAGGGTAGAATCTTATCCCCTTATATGGGTGGCCGAAACTACGAGCCCCCACCGGCCTAATAAAACTTGCTTATCCCCCAAGCGCCACGGTTAATGGCACGGTTGGGTTACCCACGCTCGTATTGATGAGAATCCCGGAATAAGGGGACACGATCTCTGCTTCGACAAGACGTGCCAAGGAAACCACCTCGCTAAACACGCTGAGGTGGAACAGTAAAACGATTCGAATAAAGGCTTGACCGTGGCCTGATGTCACGCTGTGGAATACGTCAGCAGATTAGATTTGTGCGGAAATTATTCTCTCTACGGTGATATGTGGAACTTATTTTTGCAGAGTCGGACACTATCCTTGTGTTCAACATCTTCTATGAAGTATTCGGAGGAGGAACCCGCCTTGCAATGCCGAAGACAATTTGCACGCGAGACTTGTCGTCATTGAAGCCAGGTTCATGGGCTACTGAGGGAGTCCTGGATTAGGGGGTGTCCGGATGGCCGGACTATGACCTTTGGCCGGACTCCCGGACTATGAAGATACAAGATTGAAGACTTCGTCTCGTGTCCGGATAGGGACTTTCCTTGGCGTGGAAGGCAAGCTTGGTGATACGATATGAAGATCTCCTCCCATTGTAACCGACTCTGTGTAACCCTAGCCCTCTCCAGTGTCTATATAAATCGGAGAGTTTTAGTCCGTAGGACGAACAACAATCATACCATAGGCTAGCTTCTAGGGTTTAGCCTCTCTGATCTCGTGGTAGATCAACTCTTGTACTACCCATATTGTCAATATTAATCAAGCAGGAGTAGGGTTTTACCTCCACCGGGAGGGCCCGAACTTGGGTAAAAACATCGTGTCCCTTGTCTCCTGTTACCATCCTCCTAGACGCACAGTTCGGGATTCCCTACCTGAGATCCGCCGGTTTTGACACCGATAGGCTCCCTGGAGGATCGTCTCACATGTAAGGTAGTCGTTGCTGGAGCCCTTGAATAGCCTCGACTGAGGCCTCTGGCTTCAGTAAGATTGCCTTGGCACTGTTTATTCTTCTTCTTCCTCCTCTTCATGCTATGTTTCTCTTTCTCCTCACCAGTTGGTGAAACTAAGTACATGATTGGCCTTCTAATTCAGAATTGGTTTTGTCAGTGAGGGAGTACAAGTGTACTAGTAAAAAACAACATTATTGTCTCATGGCAGTCGGAAAATAGAGATGAACACATGCATTAAATATCATTCTTACCTAAAGGAAGGTTATGGCGCCAATATGGATGATGAGGATTGGAACACAGATCTCCCTTTGTGCAGTTCCACCAAAATGAACCAACTGTTCCATCTGACATTCCAGTTAAACAACACAAAAGTCACTTCTTTTAAGAAGAGTTTTGTGCAGTGCACCAAAAGGTCACAACAGCAACCAGGTGAATTGGATATCCTTGTTTGCACAAAAAGGCACAAAGGAAATAGTCAAAGTCTCAAACAATTACAGGCAAAAACATTTGGCTAAACTTGTCAGAGTCTCAAACAATTACAAGCAAAAACAGTGGCATGGCTTCATTTTTACCAGGGACATTATATTAAGAACAGCCAAGGCTGTGTTCGGTTCACAGGTTTGGTGCAGGATTTTCATAGGAACACAATTCCTACAGTATTCCTTCCCTTCCAACCGTTCGGAACACGGGAAAGGTGAATAGTGTTTCATAGGAAAGCTGGTCTGGTAGTATTGATTCCATCGGATTAGAAACATCCACGCGCTGCTCATTTTTTGGGCGGAAGCCTGAGGCAGGCGCTCGCTGCCATGCGTTAGAAAGGTTGCTGTGTTGTATTTGCCGGAATAAAAAAATCAACCTATGTGTGGTACGTGAGGTGAGGACAAGAGTAGTCATTGTGCAGATGAATAAACAAATAGCATCTCATACTGCCAAGCATGCTACTCTAAAAAAACAAATATGTACATTTCGTAGTCCATGCGAACACATTCTCTTGAGAGTTTCCTCCGGTTCGTTGTTCCATAGTTTTATACCTACATTCCTTTCCTATTCATCTATTTTCATCAAGACCTATGTTTTCTGCCCCTTTATTCCGACCGGAGCTGTGGAGACCGATTCTCCGGTTATTAAATTCCAGAAAATGGCCTGTGTGCTCACCAGCCCCAGGATAACTGTTAGCTGATGAGGCACCAACTTGATACAGAAATTCCAAGCAAAATACAAAATATGTAGTACAAGACCATTTTGGCCTGTGAGTACAACAAATGGTTTCTAATGGTTGATAGCGGAAGCAGTTTGTGGATCATCAGTGTCTATGGGACTCCAATTCCCACAGGAACAGCTGACCAGGTTAACTCCTATCTTCGCGATGCTGCTATCACCGTTGCTTAGGTTCCGGGACTGTCACCACGGTCGCTCCTCTCCGCGCAAGAAAATCTGGCCAAGACAATAGCCAGGGACAAGCCAGTGAGTACTTTGAATGTACTCGCAAACATTATGAACACAGGTATAATATAATAACGATGTGCTGAAAATATTTTATACTCATGACGTCAGTCACAAAAGATAAATATAACTCTGATGCGTGCAAGCATGTTATATATGAATATGCAATAACATAGTAGTAAAATAATTATGAAATAAATAACAAGCATGCCACAGTCGGGCGTCTTAGCGACACCACGGAAAGGGCTTTAAAAGAAATACCACAGTCGGGCGTCTGAGAGACACCACATAAAGGGCTTTAAAAGAAATGCCACAGTCGGGCGTCTTAGCGACACCACATAAAGGGCTTAAAAATAAATGCCACAGTCGGGCGTCTGAGTGGCACCACATAAAGGGCTTTAAAGGAAATACCACAGTCGGGCGTCTGAGCGACACCACATAAAGGGCTTTAAGAGAAATGCCACAGTCGGGCGGCTTAGCGACACCACATAAAGGGCTTTAAAATAAATGCCACAGTCGGGCGTCTGAGTGACACCACATAAAGGGCTTTAAAAGAAATACCACAGTCGGGCGTTTGAGCGACATCACAAAAAGGGCTTTAAAATAAACAATCATAGTGAATATCCCAGAGGTAGAACTATCCCAGGGATACTCGATAATAACAATAATATCACGGGTTAGTTAACAATAATAATAGTCATAATTATCACAAGTCACAAGTAGTAATTCCAGTTCTGGTTTAACAGTTTCACCTCCGAAGACCGACACTAAGACTGACACTTGACCCATCCCAGACTGTAGTCCTTAACCATGGACACGGCTATTCGAATAGGTTTGATCTCTGCAGAGGGTGTACTCTTTACCCACGAGTAACGGATTCCTTTAGTCCATCGGGACTAATTCCGTCTACGGTCTTTTTGTTGGAAACACACCTAACTTGCACACACCAGCTTAACTCACATGTGTCTGGAATCACCCACGACACCTGTCAAGCAAAACTCTAAGTGGGGAGGCTACAACCTCGACATAACATGGGATCACAAAACTTATACCGCGCGCAAAACTGGGGAAGCTACCCCCTTCGGCTACAACCAAAACACCCATGCTCCCGAACCCGGTGGCATGACTACCGGATGCCTCCAGTATCTTCCACCATGGCCTCTCTGTACGGTGTGTGCTAGGAAAGGGGTTGACAACTTACTAAACCGTACCCTACTTATTGTAGAGACGAGTGGTAGTACGAAGCAAGTATGGGGGTTACTGGCACAAGACTCGATCTACGGTCGACTCAGGAGGTTGTAATATTTCCTGCATGATTAGCATAACAATGCATATATTTCAAACAACAGATAGAAACATCACGCGACATACCCCTCATGCCATAACGGACACGACCGTCTCAACGGAGGATTAGGGACAAGACCGTGTCTACCCAAGACAGAGGCCTTCCCGACTTCCTTCCGGTATGCATGAAAGACGTATGACGGTGATTTCCATCACAAATCATGTCAACTTCATCAGCATAAAATCATTAATATGCACCCATGAATAGGATCACATCCTCACATAAAATGACGCATGTACGTGTCAGGGTGGTGTTGTCACCGAGTCAAACAACACACACAAAAATTACACCCGGGTTCAGAATGCTTGCCTTCAGGTCATGGGAAAGAATGGTGCATCCAAAACATCTTGAAATCTTCAAAAATCCTATTTAAAAGAATATATATGAATTAACACACAAAATCAAAACATCACAAAAAGTTGTGTTGAATTTTTTTCAAATAAATCTTAAAATAAACTAGACCATATTTGAGAGAGGTAGGAAAAAGAGTTAATTCATTTGGAGCTGTATTTAAAAAGATACAGCCGGTCAAAGTTTGGTCAAAAATCTGTTATTTAAATAAAAACAGAAAAGAAAACATTTCGAAATATACGTACACGTCGAAGGCGCATTTTGGAAATGCGCTTCCACTTAACCCACGTGGACTGGGCGGGGTCACTGACAATGGGTCCAGGGGGCCCACTGGTTAGGTTTGACCAGTCCAACTCTCCCTCCTCTTCCTCTGCCCGAACGGCGGCAAGGCAACGGCTATCAACGCCGGCGAACGTCGGCTCCTCGCGGGATCCAGATGGTCGGGATGGATCCGCAAGACCGGGGCGGTCCTTCCGGTGGTCGCTGGGTCGGCGGGGACGGAGTGAGCTGCCGGCGGCGAGCTTCGCGGCGGAAGAGGCATTCGGGAGCAAAGTGAGTTTGGGGCTGCGGTGGCTCCCGATCAGAATCGAGCAGGCAGACAGGCTCACGGGAGGAAGGGAAGGCTCCTGGTGGAGAGAGTGGAGAGGGGGAGGCCCTGGTGGCGCCGGAATGGCTGGGGCCGTGGCGGCGGCTAAGGTTGCCGGAGATGGGGAAGGAGGCCTCCCCGAGTTGATTGGCTGCCATTGGGGTTCCTAGGGAGATGGTTTGGGACTGCCTGCATGCGGGGATGAGCTCGGGGCTCCTTATATAGGCGATGGAGGTCGGTTCCGAGGCGGCCGGCGATAAGGACGACGGCGAACCGCCATGCTGTAGCTTGGGCGACGTGGCGGCGACGAGCGCTAGGGGACACGCTTGTGGATGAGCACGCACTGCTCCAGGGAGCAGGTGGCAAGCGCTGGCAGCTTGGGCGGCGCCGACACGACCGGGGCCTGCATGCGGCCGTCAGCTAGCCGCCATGGCCGTCCTGACGGTGGCACTGTGGGGTGCCAGGGTGGTCGGGGTGGCGTGGCGGTGCAAGGGGACACAGCGAGCAGGTTGCGGTCGGTCACGGACCGGATTGGTGCGGGGTGGGATGCGGCGGCTCGGGCGTACGTGCGTGTCAAACACACGCTCTGGGCGCGCCCAGTGCACGCCCGGGACGTGCTCGATGAAATGCTACGGCATGCTAGAGGGTTCCAAACCACAAGAGGGTTAGCAGTGTGGGGTTATAGGCTAGGGCAAATCCATGAGACATGCTGGATAGGTCAGGGGCTCAAGTTCACAATGTAAACTTGAAATCATGCCAATTCTGGCTATGCACCCAGGGTGTTTGACAAAATGCCAAAGGCACCTAGGCAGTACTTGGGGGTGGCCAAATCTCCCAGGGTGGGGTCTCTTTAGGAGAAAGAGGGGGTGGTGAAGTTAGTTTGCAAAAAGGAGAAACTTGCTAGTGCAAGTTTTGCAAAACTACACTTCTGGACAGGGAGTAAATGGCATCATTACATGGACCAAAAGTGTTCCAAAGAGTGCATGCTCCTGGACTTAGGGGTTTTGCAGGGTTGACTACAAGCATGAGTAAACACAAGGTCACTAGAGCAAGAAATAATAGGGTTGCAGTAGAAAACACAAGTCTGGTCCAGAATGAAAAAGAGGTTGGTTCACTCAATTTTTCCAAAGAACAACACTAGGTTTTTGCATAAAGTTGGATGGCATGCTACCACTGACATCCCATAATTTTGGTGGAGGCTCTAGGGGAAAATTTAATTAGGCTATAGTGCAAAAGTGTCCACTGGACCAGATTTGAAAAACAGGTGTAGAACTCAAAATATGCAATGAAATAATTATATTATTGCAAAAAAGTGATTTAGAGACATCACATGATATCTCCAAATTTTGGTTGGATTTTTAGATAAATATATCAAATGGTTGTAGTACAAAAAGAGCTCCAAAACTTAAAGAAAGTCATTTTAATGAATAAAGCTCAGGGTGAAATAATTTAATAAATGAATCTACTGATTAAGAAATTGTTATACAGAGAGCATAGAAGTCCAATATATTTTGGAAAGCTCCACTTGGGAAAAAGATAAAACTCCTTAACAATAAAAGAAGAGTTCTGAAATCAACAGAAAAATCCAGAATGCAAAATTTTAAAACTCCTGGCAAGATTTTAATATCAAAAACTTGGTTAAATTTTTGGGGTGTTACAGGAGCCTAAATATTTGGTATAAGGGCATGGGACAGTGGGTGCACTAGCAGTACAGCACCATGTACGTAAACAGGGGCATAAAGTGGTGATTCATAGTTTGTTGCCCCGAGAAACAAACATCCAAGAAACATATCTGGGTTGGTCCCATTTTTGTTCACTCTAGCCACCTACTCCTATGTGTGGATAGAAAATCTAGTCTTGGTCATACCACTATGTACAGCGTTACCCCTATATTTCCCTTTTCGACCAAGAGACTGGTTGGATGACCAGTTTGTACTACTTTCATCCCCTTTCCTTCCTGTTTGTACCAAGTCCGATGTACATACTAAATTCCCCCACCCCCACTTTATTTCAATGACAAGTATTTTCGGACGGAGGGAGTACAAGATTCGACGCCATGAAGTAGCTTTACCTCTAACAATAGAAGAAAAAAATAGGTGACGTTGGACCATCCGATCGAGAGGGGCTGAGAGGTAGAAAATGATGCACATGCAGCAACGTAGCGAGCTGGGGAAGTAGAGCTAAGGCGGTTTCGAACGATGATATACCTGAAGGTCGTCGGGATGTGGATAGGTGGGCGGCGGGAGGCCGGATCCGCCCACAGGCAACGACGAAGGGATCGGAGGACCTCCCGCGCCGGTGCTCGGCCAGAGATAACGGTGCGGCCGGCAGTGGGTCTCCTCCCTCGCTGTCGATGAAGGCCTAAATGTTGCCCCTCCTCCCCTTCACCAGCGGAGGGGGATACGTCTGAATCTGTAACCAGCGGTAAGGATAGAAAGCCAGTGTTTTTTGAAGGGAGAAAGACAGGGTTACTACCCCTATCTTGTTTAGATCTGGAGAGGATGAGAGTGTGTGAATAGAGCAGCCCTAGCAAGCAAGCGCGGAGGCTCCGGCCTATATATAAGTAGTGGGGTAGTTTTCCTTTTTCACTCCATCAAAACAATCGTTTAAAATTGTGTACTATACTACATGCCAGGTCGCGGTTTTTTTAGTTGTTGATTGTTTTTTGAGATAGCTACCCGCTTGTTCCAAGTGGTGTTACGGTGTGCCAAGTCGCACTTTGTATCGTTCAAGTCTGGTAGTACTACAAGTCCCTCCATTAAATGAACAACCACCCCCTCGTAAAAATTGTGAACAAGCCCACGGCTAAAATTAGCGGAAACGTGGGTTTCCCCAACATGCATTATTATTTATATTTTCTACTCCCTCCGTTCCTAAATATAAGTCTTTTTTATTAGCCACACCTAAGACAAGAATTTTTTTTTATTAGTAGTGAACCCCACATGTCATAGACACAAAAATTGTGGCAAGATTTCCTTAGGCAAGCCAAAGCGTGTCTAACAATTTGAGCAACTCAGGTTAGGCAAGTGTGGCAAGTGTGGGAAAAATAATGTGGCAACATAAGACAAACATAGTCACAATCCAAACAGCCCCGTGAATTTTTGTGACATGCATGAAAATTTGGTTAGTTAAATTTATAGTCAAAATTTGGCAAGGTGCATCAAATCAACACATGCAAGTATCAAAAGGAAAGTCACGGCATGCATGCATGCGTTGTACTCCCTCCGTTTCCAAATATAAGTCTTTTTAGAGATTGCAACAAGTGACTACTCCCTCCGTTCCTAAATGTAAGTCTTTTTAGGGATTCCACTACAAACTACATACGGATGTATATAGACATACTTTAGAGTGTAGATTCACTCATTTTGTTTTGTATGTACTCCAGTTCATAGTGAAATCTCTAAAAAGACTTATATTTTGGAACGGAGGGAGTACATATGAAGCAGAATATGTCTACTCCTACATACGAAGTAGCCCATTTGAAATGTGTAAAAAGAGTTTTATCGAATGCAGTACTTTGATGTGTTGCGTCAACTCGTACAAGCCCGAGAAATTTGATTACTGCGACGCCCTCTCCCTCGCGGACTGAGCTCCGGTGCCTTAACTGCACCTACCTTTGGCTGCATGACAGGTGGGCCAACCACCTATTGGGCCCACCTGTCATGGACGCAAAGACGGGAGCAGTAAGTAGAAGCTTTCGCTACACGCTATCCCTCCCGCACGAGGTGGACGGACATGCAGCAGTGGATTCGATATTATAGAAGTAGGAGTAACATCATTGTTCGTCTTCTCGAAGAGGCGAAGAGCCAAGTGAAAACCGAATGTGGCAGTTGCGAACGCTCGCGTGGTGCGGTTCCTTGGAGTACTAGCCAGGCTCTTGTATGAGACAAAATTGCTATTGTTTAACAATTAAAGTCCATTATCCATTGGTTGATACTCATTCTGCATAGGTCCACGCGCTTAGCACCGTTTCCTCCTGGGGTCACCAATGTTTATTTGCTAATTAATAGCATTCCATGCAATGAACTAGCCATTGCAAGTCATTAAAAGCATGCACACGTCTCATCTCTTATTGGTTGATACGTATGTCAAGAAACAAGAAACAAGGTAGAAGTTAATGCACCGCGCCTAAGTGTTTTGGGACTATTTGGTTTTCGTAAGATGACTTACACACCTAGACGGAGGGAGTAGTATAGGCCTGTAAACCGGAAAGGATTATTTGCCTTTCTAGAGATTTCAACAAGTGACTAGACTTCGGCTAAAAAACAAGTGACTAGACTACACCGTGTGTAGTACCCCCTCCCCTCCGGTTTATAGGGCTCAAATCTCAAATCTCATGAACCAAGGCATTTTGCGATTGGAGGAATGTATCTCGTACTTTACAAAACTACCCTAGTTAAACTCATGCATTAATTACGTAGTTCTCTCATTTTCCTATCCGCCTTGGTCGCAGTGCACAACATTGAGGCTAGCCATAGTGGGAGTAACTTAGGTAGTAACTTAACACATCCCAAGACAATTTTGCTTATGTGGCAAGTATTTAATGAGGAAAGAGGTGCTTGTGGTAACATAATATGTTACTGTAACATAGCGCTTTCCGAGGCAAAATGAGTCTATGAGATAATAAATGAAGCAATATATGATACTACTACTATGTTACTTTACACTATGGAGGTAGTAACTTACACTAGTGTCATATGCATGACACTAGTCTAAGTTACTCCCCACTATGACCAGCTTGAGAGAGTGCTTTGATACGTTTTAGTCTCATGACTAAAAGTAGTGGGACTAAAACTTGTTAGCCTCATCCATGCTTGGATCCAAATACTAAAGAGACTAAAATCAAGTTAATGACATTTCAAAGCATCCGGGCCCGCGTGCCATCCACCAAATCACAGCGTAGTGCTACAGTCGAGACTCACCTATCACCCTGGTGTGGCCGTCATGACCCGTCATATCACAAAACCTACACCTTTACCAGCAGTGGTAAGGTGCCCTCCAAGTTGGACTGGACGAAGCAACCATCATTTCATTGGAACGCTCGTTCAAGCCCTTTCTTCCCTTTCTTGAAGAAAACCTCACTCCAGGCTACTCACTTCTGCCATTTTTCTTCTCTACCGACGAAGGAAAGGTGGGCGAATCAGTTATGCTGCTATATTTTCATTCCAATAATCTTCTTTTTGTGAAGCACCGACCGATTCTCACATCCTATTCTTTTCCTGTTTTCATTGCGATTGTGGTTTCCTTTCGATTGCTTTTTGTTTGTCAGTTCATTGATGGATCCTGGAGCAGTAGGCAAAGAGTTGCTGGCGGACAACCCACTGGAGACAGTGATCTCCAGGAAGCGAGCACCGACCAACGAGTTGACCATGTTGGCGGGCCAACCCATGGAGACGAAGAACTCCAAGAAACAAGCACTAGCCAAAGAGTTGAGGACGTTGGCGGACGAACTCCTCAAAGAAAGTTGGAAGAACAACAAGGGCCCCACCGTGCCTACCCCAGGAGCTCTGATTGCCACCTATGTGAGGCTCAAGACCGAGTTTGAGGAGATAGTCGCTGTTGAGAAGCAGTATTCCCCTGGCAAGGTGATGGCCCCCATCGAGGATGAGGAGATGGCCCCCAGAGGGATGAGATCCCCCGGTGAGCTGCACAAGGTAAAAAATAATGGCTTATTACCATAGTTGTGGTTTTTGATTATTTGCAATGTGCATGCTTTTTGATTATTTGCAATGTGCTTGCTAATATGTTAGTGTTGTGCAGGTGCCGGTGGTTGTCCTTGATGATTCCGATGTCGTGGCCCATCCTATTGGCATCGCCCCGGAGATCGATTTCGATACCACTGTCCATCCTGTGGACATCGCCCCAGAGATTGATTCCGATGTCGCGGTCAGTCCTGTGGACATCGCCCCAGAAATCGATTCCCATGCCGCTGTCCGCGCTGTGGTCATTGCCCGAGAGATCGATGACAAGAAATAGTTGGTCGCACTAATCCTTCAGGGTAGTTTGCATTGCCCTGTGTTTAATTACCAGAACGATGCGTGTTATCAAACCATCTTAGGGCTAGTGCACTGTCTTGTGTGGGCGGATATTGCTACTTTTGTTTGATAGTGAATCATGTGATGAATCATGCGAACCCTCTCCATTTTTATGTAAGCAAGAGTTTACACTCGTACGCGGGAGGAGTGCGAAACACCGCGAATCTGATTTTGATCAAGGGATAACTGTTCCCTGCCAAATAATGGAGGATTGTTAGCGATTATAGCATGATAGTTAGGGCATCTCCAGCGCTGGCCCACAAATTTACACCGGCATCTGTCCGAGGACACTGATGGATGCCATCCGATGCTGCCCGCATACCTTTCGACAACTATATGAACTAACCGGACGAAATTCGTGCAAACAAAGCAAATTTCAAATTAACTGGATGAAATTAACCCGATGAAATTCATTACATTTTGAAAACTTTTCCTACAAACTGGACGAAATTCATTACGTATTTCGCACAAACCGTACTAAATCTACTGTAAACCTAATCTAAACGATCGCCGGTGCCCGACCACCAAGTCCGGCCATGAACCCGAGAAAGCCGGCCATTGCCTTTGCCTCCTCCTCATCCGCCTCGATAACCTCCTCCTCCGACCAGAGCACAAGGTTATGAAGATTTCTGCCTCCACGTCACCGTCAAGCGGCTAATCGGCCGCCGATGTTTACCCCACCAAGCTTGGCGTCGACTGAGTGGAGTAGCGGTGGCCTTCCCGGGACCAGAGCGGCGGCGACCTACCATGTACTACTCTTCCTCGCTGCCGGCTGCGCCCGCGCATGCGCGCCGGCTTCGTGATCGTGGTGGCGGAGGGCGGCCTGGGGGGTGCCGGCGATCTCCTTCGTTTGCTCCTGCGATAGTACGTCGAAGAGAGCTTTGGAGCGCGCCCGGAGCGGAGCCGCCGATGTCCCTCGTCTGCTCCTGCGACAGTATGTCCAAGAGATCTTCAGAGCGCCACGAGGCCATGGTTGAAGTGGTACCAACAGAAGGAAGGGACCGGAGGAGAATAAGTGTGGGTCTTTGGCTATGGCTAGGAGCTAGGGATCAAGTTAATATAGCGGGCGAATGGCAATGAGCCGCGGCAGACGGATGGACAACTGGCGTTGGAGTAGGTTTGTCAGGCGTGAATGCGGACGCTGCTTTAGTGACTTAACTGCAGATGCGTTTGGGTGACTAACATGTGGGCCCAACGGGCGTCTGGCCCGCATGTCAGTGACACACCAATTGCACCTGCAGTTAAGTCCAGTGAATGCGGCATTGACATTCTGGAGAGACGATGACTGTTTCAGGCGCATGCGGACTGTTTGACTGGTCAACCATACAAATACAGAGCTATACGCTGAGCCAGCGACCGTATAATCACCATATCTCGTATACAATGATCAAAGTGAGCTATCAAGACAAGTTCTATGACCGCCAATGCATTTTACTCGGTAATAAATGACCAGGATTGAAGGGGGATCCTAATTTGCTTTGTCTTCTGTCCTTGAGCTCTTGACAAACCAATGCACTATACGGCTGTCCAGCCACTCCACCCCAGAGCTCTCACCAAGCGTCGTTCATGCCACTGCGCCGCACACTAACCGGTAAGGCAGCGATGGCATCCCGCCGCGCCGAGTTCCTCACCGCCCACGAACACACACAAAATGGTAGGGAAGCGATGGCATCCTGCCGTGCCGAGTTCATCGCCGCTCGCGACCTCGCAACTATGTGGGAGGAATTTGAAGATGCCAAGGCCGAATGGGCGGTAGAGCAAGAGGCGGCCAAAGCCACACAGAGGGAGCGGAAAAGTCAGAAAGCACTCAAGAAAAGAGAGGCCCACCGCCGCAAGAAAGAAAAGGACGCATGCGCTGCTGCGGAGAGGTCAGCGGAGATCCAAGCACGGTGGGGTGTCGTCGACAAAGCCGGGAAGGAGAACGACGGCGTCTGGCCAGCATGTGAGAAGTAGTAGTACTAGTAGTTAGTGTGTGCGTCTGTGTCTGAGTACGAGCATGTACCAATACTACTAGTTACTACTGTAGTTTTTAGAGCAAATTACCAGTACATTAGACTAGACTAAGTGGAAAAATTCCTATCCTATGCAACAAATGGCATCTCTTTCTCTATAGGAATTGAGATGCATGTCATCTCACTTCCTATCATTTTCATATTCCTATCCTATGAACGAAAGGAGGCCTCTGTTGGAGTAAATACTGTAGCTAGCAGTACTGCTGGTACAGTAGTTTTCTTCAAGAAGCGGAATTCAACGAAGTCATGATGGTTCCTTCGTCCGAGCAACTTCAAAGTGGGAAGTGGGCCTATGATTTGACGGCTCATTAGTCATTGTTACGACGGCGTCACGACCTGGATGACTCTCCCTTGGAGTTCTGCGTGCATGGCAAGTGGACCAGGATGGTCGACGTCCCACATGTTGGCGAACGGAAGTATTCTTTCCGATATCGAGGAGCAAGGAAACCGCGTGGTATAGTATCACTGTTGATTGGTTCACAAAAAATAGTATCACTGCCGATTTATAATTATTTTTTATTTCTGATGAATGCTAGCGTTTCAACTCTTACAATGAAGGGTGCCAAACACGGCACGTGCTGGATGTCCCACATGTCAGCAAAAGGAGTGGGACATGAACAGCGTGGTAGAGCCCAGCGTAAAAAAACAGCGTGGTAGAGCGTCTCCACTTCTTCCACTTCTGGGTCAGAGACCACACGTAGTAGTACTTAGCTGTATGAACGATACAAAGTACGACCTAGAGAGAAAGACACATCTAGTTGGAAGGTCTCGGGGCATACACGTAAACAAATATAAAAGTTAATATGTGCCTCCAACTAATATAGTAGTAGTAGAGTACTTAGACACGTACTCCATAGCATCACCGTGCATTGCACGTACAACATTTAGTGGTAGTACGTAGTAAGAGACAAATGCCGCCCAAGAGTTCCCTTCTCGACCTACTTTTGGGTGTTTGGTAGAGTGTATGGAGGGTACATGAGTCCACACTAGTTTAGCACAAATACACTAGAAGCATGCATGAAGAGAGCATGCATGAAGAGGGGTGTTGAGTTGAGCATGCATGAAGAGGGAACAACTATGCTGAGACGAGAACGCAACCAAACACACCCTGTATGCCACGCATGTTCATACCATTTGTGCCTTTCTACTTCACTTACTGCGCTACATTACTCAGGTTTGTACGTCCACTCCTGGGTACATGTCCGTCTCGTAGTTCCAGTGCCATGTGTTCTTCATATAGATGAAATGATCGTTGCATAACACGTGCACCTTGATGCTAGATGTCTCGCGTGTTGGCAAAAGGATGAACAAAGCTCACGTAAAAAAATAGAGTGGAAGAACATAGATTCTGGACGACCGAGAAGGAGCAAGGAACCTCGTGGTGGAGCGTCTGCACTCATAATATTTAATATTATTCAACGATATAAAATTAACCAATCATCTCCACAGTGGACTGGAAGAGTACGAAACACGGCAGCCCAGTGTAGTTACATCATACTAGTACATGGCTAACCCACGCTATCACCATATTTCTTGGCTTCCGTGCGACACATATCTCTAGTAATCCAGTAGCCTGTATCGCTTCTCCCTCCTCGTCTCTATCAAAGTGCGGTGGGCTGGCGTTTCTGCCGTCCATTGAGGTCGGTTAACTATCACATGTTAGCGACATGCCAAGAGCATTCTAAAAAAAATTCCTTTCATGTTCCGTTTTTAAAAAGAAAAAAATCCTTTCACGTACGAATTTGTCTGTATGCTTTGAGAAACTTGCATGTCCTATACTGATCCTGTTTGATACTCTAACTTAGCTAGAGGTTAGACTAACTCATGACTAACCCTGAACTAACTGTAGCCAAAGAGGTGTTTGGGTGACAGGGTTAGATTGACAATAAATGCACTTCATGGAGAGACAAAAGTGATTTTTCAGTGGTCCTAATGAGAACTATCTCCAGTTAGCACCTCTTGGGTGGGATAGTTTTTTTGGTGGGTTCGGTGCAACTTGCTCCAATTTAAACCCTCATGCTTGGATACTTTAGGGCTATTTGAGCCCCAACTAGCTCAAACTAACTCTAACCTATGGATCCAAAGAGGGCCTATGGCCAGTCTCGACGCGGAGCAGTCGCATGCACCGAGAAGAGGCACTCTCTCGGCCGTCGCGCCACTTCAAAGCCGGCGCCAGTGAGAGGTCGCCTCCGCTCTGGCCGGGCATTAATGCGGCACTGACGCTCCAGGCGACACTGACCGTTTCACGCGGGAAGCGCGCGCTGGCAAGGGAGTATAGGTTTTGAACCGTTTCAGGTGTAGTAGTAATGGTAGTTTGCAAACTACTCAATTATTGCACTCAGTTTCCTAAGAAATTGTGGTAAAAAACGTTACTCCACAGCTCGCTTCCCTTCTCCTTCCTGCTCGTGATTTACGTGGCCATGTTAACGTGGTTGTGTCAAAAAAAATGTCACTTCCTGCTCATGATTTGCGTTATATAATTACAAGCAAGATTCTCGTGCATTACACGGAACATCAATATGCATTTTTTTTACAAAACACCTGTTGTGATTGACCCATGCAGGAGTAATCCCATGTGTAAAAACTAATGATATCTCAAGAATTTTATCGGAAAACTGGTATCTCGAGAATGTCATCGAAAAAATGAAAGATGAGAGATAAGGCGAGGAGGAGTGGAGCGTGGTGCTGACTGGTGGTTGGAATGGGCGGAGGCATGGGGATGGACGGCGCCGGCAGGCGGCAGCGGCCACCATGCATGCTAGATTGTTGCAGAGACTTATTCCTTTTTTAATTGCTGAGCAATGAGGTTGCGGGAGATAATGATGTGGAGAGAGGTGCGGGTATCTTTTGTAAAATTATCATAGTTTGCTTCCTATCCGTCAGATATAGATCATACGGTCTGTATTACAAGATGGCAGGCACACTATCATCGCCAACTCGTTTTTGTATAAGGGTATACAGATGATAAGTTTGCTGACTACTAAAGTAAAGTGGAATCTGTCCATATTATGCAAGTAAATAAATGTGATTGTTTATCATACGGGTAAGGTTGGATGAAGGGTGGTAGGAACAAATGCTCCGCCTAGAGCATGTGTGTGTGAGATGGAGTCTTAGTGTGTGTGTGGTGTGTGTGTGTGTGTGAGAGAGAGAGAGAGAGGAGAGAGAGAGATGGAGTCTTAGTTTGTGTGTGTGTGAGAGAGAGAGAGATGGAGTCTAAGTGTGTGTAGGGGGGTGTGTGTGTGTGAGAGAGAGAGAGGGAGAAAGATGGAGTCTTAGTGTGTGTGTGTGGGGGGGTGCGTGCGTGCGTGCATGCGTGCGTGCGCGCGCGCGTGTGTGTGTGTGCACGCGCATGTGTGTGTGTGTGTGTGTCCCGGGGTCCTCTGTGGCGGATGTAATTTAAGTGTGCATGGCTTCATCATAGAGAGGTGATGTGTATGGCAGAGGCCACCAACGATGGGGTGCGAGAGAGAAAATGCCCGTAGGAGGGAAGAGAAGGTGCGTGCGCGTGAGAGGAGTCGACATCGAGAGAACGTGTTTGTTCGAGAGACACCACGGAAGACTACTATATATTGATGGTGCATGTAGGCGGGAATTAAACAAAGGGATGGTCTTATTGGTTTCGGGGATATAGGGGAAGAGTGAGAGGCGCGCGGGGCGGGGGGGGGGGGGGTAGCTAGAGGGAGATTGTTAAGTGTGAGTGTGTGTTTTGCCCATCCAGGCGGAAGTTATGTGCACAAAAGAGGAGAACGATTCGATGTGGCGTTAGGATTGAGGGTAATTAACTACGTATGGAGACATAGAGACCTTGAACGTGCATGTGTGAGAGGTATACATGTATACGTGGGATATGTGTGTGTGTGCGCGCGCATGATCGAGATAAAAGAAAGAAGACATAAGTCCTAAGATCAACGACATGGGAGAGACGGATCGGTATGACAATATGCATGCATGTGAGAATGCAGGGAAGAAGGCCCGACAATCGAGCATGTGTTTTTGTCTTTAAGAGATAGTGGCGTGGGCTGGAGCATGCATCTATGGCGAGCAGAGGGCGTGAGGCGCAACGATTGTGCAAAAGAGATCAACTTATAAATGCATATGTATGGATAGACATATATAGTGTGGGTGATAGGAAGCAAGACTCCGTGTGAGAAAGAAATGTTGACGGAGAAACTACAGATAGATACAGAGATGGAGATGCTAGCTAGAGAGAAATCCGTTAGTTTGGGTGTCGGAGATGACCGTCGGGTGGTTCAAAGGGTGAGGTTATATATGTGTGAGAGGGCACTTGACTGCATGCATGTAGAGAGAAACATATGTAGTGTGCGTGATAGGAATCAAGAGTGAGGGCGAGAAAGAAGGTTGATGGAGAAACAGATAAATAGAAAGATAAAGATGCTAGCTAATGTGCGCTAGAGATAGGAGTTGAGTGGATCAGAAGGCTGGGTTATGTGTGTGGGTGTGAGAGAGATAGAGAGAGGGTGCATGTGAGTCACATACAAACAAATATCAGAGAGAAATGAGATCCAGAGAGACGGAGTTTTGTGTCTGCGAGAGAGAAAGATATTTCACAACGAGAGTGATAGCTAGAGAGACATATGAGGGAACGCAAGATATCTCTAGGGAGAGAGGGTGTGTTTGAGCGACATAAAAGAGAACAATGGAGAAATATGAGACCCTGGGAGACAGAGTTTGTGTTTGTGTGTGAGAAAGAGATATTGAAGAGGAAGAGTAGTAGGTTCTCATATCTAAGGAGCGAAAGACATCTCTGTATGAGGGGTGTGCGAGTGGCACACATGGGAATAGGTGAGAGAAATGAGACCCCGGGAGACAAAGTTTTGTGTTTGTGTGAGAGAAAGAGATTCCACATGGAGAATCATAGCTAGAGACACATAGCAGGGAGCGAGATATACTTAGAGAGAGATAGAGTGATGAAGGTCGATGGAGAGAGTACCGTCAGTGTGTTACGAAGATAAAAGATCATTGTCGACATACAGGTAGCACGAGAGATGCCTGAGAGACGATGAACGCGTATAGGTCCAGAGAGATAGTCCTATATAAGCATGAGTGATAGCTATATGAGACGAATATCTGGATTAAAGGGGATTCAAATATTTAAACTGGAGATCACAACATCGATAATATCATAACGCAAATTGGTGTATCAAACATGCATATTCATTTGAATTTGGGCACACGTGTAATGTTATATAGTTTATCAATATTGGTGATCCATAGATTCTTCAATTACAAACAATGCATGGTTTATATGCAATTAGTGTCTAAATAGGATTACACTATATGTTGCGTGTGTGAAACACATTATACATGTTTGAGAAGTAAAAAAAACCCGCATGAAACACACATTAATTGGAGACAGTTAGCGAGGAATGCATACATTGGATTTCAACATAAAGTGGTTTCAAATATTTCAAAATCCAAATTGATGGATAAAACCTTATGAATCTGAGATCATGCCATTTATAAACCATATTTATGTATAAATGGTGTTGTGCTTTTGAAAGTATATATGTAAAAAAATGATGTATATAGAATGTAATTCCAACTGAAAATGGATCCCGCCCGAAAAAAATAGTAGAATACAAATGGGATTCGAATTGAGTTGGCACGGTAAACATGCATTGTGCAAAATTTGAACGAAGCAGGGAAAGTCACAGTAACCGCCCGAAACCAAAATCTGCGAGATGGAAATCACTACTGCCTATCCCTGCCGCGCAAAGCCTATCTGCTGGATTTCTATAGGTTTCTATAGGGGTAGGTTTGTAATTTCACCCAAACGTGACGTAACCGCCTCTCACCCGGATTCATACACGGTGGGCGCCAAAACACAGTGTGCCCTCGGCCAAAATCGACTCCCTCCCCGATTCATATTCATACACGGTGGGCACCAAAAACAAACTCTCGTCGGCAAATATTTGGTGTATGCGAGATTACCGTCCTATCCCCAACCGACTAATGTTGTTGTGATGTAGTAGAAATTTGAAACGGGGGCTAAGTTTGTAAATTTCCTTGCATTTGAGACAAGCGCGCCCTGACTACATGGTTCCCCCCCTTCCTCTCTACCTCCCTTTTCCCCATTCGTACTTCGTGGGCGCCAAAACACCCTCTCCACCCCACCCTCCTCCGTCCGCCACCGTCCGCCACCCCATCCACCGCCGTCCTCCTCCACCATGCCGGAGCTGATACCCCGACACCGTCGTCCATTACAAGAGATCGACCTCTCTCATCCACGCCTTCGGACCGGGATCCTTGCATCATGTCCTCTCGCTTCATCCCCGCCGTCGTCCACCTTGCCAGCGCCGCTCCTACGACCGTCTCGTCCACCACACCCTGTCGCCACCGTCTACCCTCCTAGATCTACTTCCACGCCGCCGACAGCCATCGCTACCGCAGCACCGTCAAATTCTCACCAGATGCGTACACGGCGCCGCACCAGAGGCGGTACTCTTTCGTATCTACTCAACTTATTTATCACAGCAAGAAAATAGATCGCCACTGCTTTACTCTGATTTCTTGTCTTGGTTGCGAAGTTGCCTTTGTCTGGTTTGCACCGTCAGATCCGCCATGGCATGCTCAACACTATACTCCCAATGCTTATGGTTTTCCCCTTTTATATTCCACACTAGTTAAATCACAGTAGACTAAATTTCAAAATTGGGTCAGTTGATTTTTCAGAGCTCCCCGGAGTTCGCCGGTGCGATCCAAGGGGCTCGGGTGGTTGTGGGGCCTCGCCGAACGAAGAAAACTCGACGCGGGTGGGGGTGGGGGTGGCGGAGGAACACAGGCGGTGGGGGCCGGTGGTCCGGCTGGCGGCCCGTGCGGTGTTCTGTATGGGAAGAATCACAGACGAGGAAGAAGAAGGGTTAGGAGACGTAGGATCTTCATCCAACTGCCTGAAATGGTCGAGAGATAGCTGGGAGATGCATTCTTAATGCGCTTTGGTTCATCATGTGTGGGCACTGCGCAACCAACATTTTATTATCCAAAATCTGCTTGCTCTTCTTTAGCATGTTCGATAGTGCTGGCCTGTACGCGATCGATAGGCTTTCAATTACTAGCGGCAATACAACACCGTATTTTCAAGCCAGTTCCACTTTCCCGATTTATATATCGTGGTTATGGTGTACCCCTGTTATGTACACTATGATTTTCCTAGTTGTTGTGTGCTCTTGTTATCATGGTTTGGCAATAAACTATCTATACAGTATATTATGAACCTATCATCTGCCAACTATCCTTACTTCTGGAGCCTATTTTTTGTGTACTTGTGCCAGATTATATAAATGCACGCACGATATTACAGCACACATGAGCTCTCTCATCAGAATCCAGTGATAGCACATAAGTGTTTACAGGGGCGCCCCTATATTAGAATATCATCTGCATTACAAAGATAATCTCACAACTATTTATGTTTTCATGGTTCTCAGATATTATACGCAATTACAGTGAATATCATAATCCGCGCATCAAAAGAATATTGTGGAACACTGCAATGACTTACAAAATTGGCACCAAGGCATTGAGTGCCATTTTGGAAGCAATGAAACTCGTACGCTCCCCACCTGTTGATTCTTGTTCAGAATATCATTCTAATGACTATTCTAACCTTAAGGAGTCAAAGGCAGATGGCCTGTCCTATTCACCCATCAAGGTGCCTATTCTAATTTGGCAAGGTTTTATTGATTGCGCGTATCTTGCATATGTTGTCTTGCATTTATTCTACTTTGTTGCACCATCATCTGCTTAGTTTACTCATCATATAACTGAAGATGCTATGCCCATCCATTATCAATACATATTCCATCTATCGTCATACCATGTTTTTCCACTCAAATGTTGTTCTTGTGCATCAGACATCAAAAAGGAAGAGGGTGATTGCCGAACCTGAAGGAGCACCAGCAAAGTCCTTGAAAAACATGGTGGTGCCGGAGAAATCAGACAACGCCCCACTTATATTGGTTATACAACCAGTGACACAAAACATAGGACCGACTCCAGCAGACTGTACCCATACTTCACTGGCCACACCACTAGCCCCACCACACAGGATCTGCACTCCAGCAAAAGGTATACCGATTTCATTTGCCATAGCACCAGCCGTACCACAGAAAAATCCCACTCCAGCAAAAAATACAGCAAGTCCACCGGCCGAAGACCTATCCCAACTATAGAGACGGCCAATTCCTGCAGATTGGAACCCCATTCCATTTATTCCCAGTTTAAAAGACAATGCTTTCAATGTTGTTAGGAACTATGTGCATATATTCCCATCATGGGAAGATTATAGTGAAGACAAACACCATTTTCACATCTTCCTGTCCAACTTACGTGTAAGTGCTATTATTCATGGTTATTATTTTCCTATTTTCTACTGATCGAACACATCAATTATTTACATTACATTGTTGTAACTAAGTGAGGGTCAATCTGGATAGTCATGACGAGCAAAGCTTACTTGTGCTTTTCAAGGAAGCATTGCAGCAGTATCAGTGTTACCTGAGGAAATCACACTTTGATGGCAAGTCAATAAACGAATTTCCGGTGAAGTCTCCTGTGCTAAATTTAGAAGACATTGAATGGAAAAACCTTGTTATGCACTGGTCTCGTGCCCAGGATGAGGTACTGTCTATGAAATCACATGACAATTTGAACTTCTACTTTTCCGCATGTGCCTTACAGATCTTTTTTGCAGGAAATCAGCTCAAAGAAGAATTCCGGTTTGAAAAGAACAATAGGATATCGCAAATATGCTGCCCGCTGCTTTGCTCTTGTTAGTACCTGTTGTCTTGTATCACTGTACTTGCATACATACCTGGTTCATTGTGTGACATCAGTATGCATGATAGCTTGCTTATCAATTGTTCGTTCCAAATTATCTGATCTGTATGAATGGTTACATTAGTGTAGAATATATCCAATGGCAATGAATTTTTTTAGCTCTGCATTGTTCTTGTAAGTACATGTTGTCCTTTATCAGTGTACTTATATTGACAGGTAGTTGTTCATGTACCATCACTCTGCAGCTTATTTTCCTTTGCCCTCCATTTTCTACACATCAGGTCTATATTTACTCTTACCATAAGGTTGGTACTGAAGAAGTTTAGCTGTGCATTGCTCTTGGTTGTGCCTTTGGCCTGTATTGCTGCACATACATTTATAGCTACTTGGTTATGTAGCATCACTCTTCATCTTATCTTAAATATTCTCCATTTTTCGGTATATTATCACATCTATATTTACTCTTAACAAAATGTAGAATAAAGGCAATGCTTATGAAGAACATTCTGTGCTAACCTTCTTGAATTGCCCCCCCCCCCTCAGCATGGACAAGGGCTTTATAGAGCCTGTCTTCACCAGTAATGTAAGTTTGTCCTTCTCAAGCCTTCAAACTTTGTTGTGTATATTTGGTTAGGCATGACTGCAACAGCTGTTTATTTTTGGTGTTTGCATCAAATTGCATGTTTAAAGTTTATTATGTAGTTCATAAACAAAAGTTTGTCCTTCTCAATTTAAGTTTTCAGTTGTACAACCAAGTTCCTTCTTCATACCATGTAAATTAAACTATACAGAGCAAGTGATCTTCTTTTGCACTGCATGTATGCTTCTGTTCTTCATCCGTGGTGTGGTGAACCTACCCACTACAGCACAATGTCATATTCTGCAATGTCTTAACTATGAACAATGTCATATCATTCTACTATTATTTAAACCGCCTCTTTATTTGCCAATCTGAAATGGGATAAATTGACAGCACACTAACCATTGATACTTATGAGTTCTTGATCTGTAATCCACTGGTGTCGTGAAGCTGCCAACTCCTTCACAATGTCAATTCATGCCAAGTCTTGACCTGAACAATACCATATTGTGTTAATGCAATTTTAAACTGTGTCACTTTATTCGTCAGTAAGAAATGTGATGAATTGTCAGCACTAATACTTTTATGTGCAAAACCTGTCATCTGTCTGCTTGTTTATCTTTCAGAGTGAGGAAGATATAAGTGTTGAACAAGCGCAGTCTCATCATCTTGCTTAGCTGCTTGCGCTGCAGCTCCCCAGCAGGGCTAACCTTTCTTGAACTCTATTGAAGTGTTGTCGGTTTTGTATATTATTTTGTCGGCTTGTTTATTTGCACTGGTGGCGATCTTTGATGCCCAGTGTATGTAATCTGTTGTCTGCTTGTGCTTTATTATCATAGTGGCAAACTTTGATGCCCAGTGGATGTAATATGTCGTAATTTCTTTATTGTATAGTCTAGGTTTTTTCTTATTCACGATAATGCAGTTATTTTACTGTATATATATCCTGTCTTCACAGTAAACCGGCCAAACCGTAAAATTATGGTACATAATCGGGCCGTCATGCAATCACGATGTATGATCCGCATCATGGCCCCGTCAAATTGGCCCACTAATAGATTCGGCCCTTTAATAGGCCGAGTAACCCCCGGCCCTCTTTTCGCAAGAAAACTCAATGGGCTTTTAGGAGGCTGAGAAGTAGGCTGGGCCTGAAACGTGCCGAATAGCTCATGGGTCGGCGGCAGCCCAAAATGGACCCCGGCCCATGATTGTGCGAATCAATTCACGGGCTTTTAATAGGCCAAAGTTGTCTCGGTCCTTGTTTGGCCCAATCAGATATTGGCTGCGAGCAGGCCGGATGCAAACCGGGTCGTAGTTAGGCCCAACTATATGACGGGCTTTTAACAGGCCGAAATTAATATAGGGCCGAAATGTTAAATGGGCCCTTAACAGGCCGAAACTAATATCAGGCCGAATTACTAAATGGGCCTTTAGCAAGTGGGCCCAAAAGCATAGCGTCCAGTCAACGGGCCGAATCTGATATGGGCCATAATTGAGCCCAAAGCCTCTTAAAGGGCCGGACCTGATCTGGGCCGTGATTTGGCCCAGAAAGTGGGAGGCTTTTAATGGGCCGGATCTTATATGGGCCATTACTAGGCCCGGAACGTGGTAGGCCATTAATGGACCGGATCAATTATGGGCCGGCATTTGGCCCAAAACATGGCAGCCAGTTAATGGGCCGGCCTACTAGGGTCCTCAAAATCTTGTGGGCCTACAGCTGGGCCGGCCCATTAATGTCGGCGAAATCTCGTGGGCCTTTAGCTGGGCCGGCCCATTATGATCCGCAAGAATTTTGTGGGCCTTTACCTGGGCCGGTCCATTATGGCACACAAAAATCTTGTGGGCCTTTACCTGGGCCAGCCTATTATGGCCCGTGAAATCTTGTGGGCCTTTAGCTAGGCCAGCCCATTATAGTCCGCAAAATCTCGTGGGCCTTTAACTGGGCCGACCCATTATGGGCCGCCAAATCTTGTGGGCCTTTAGTTGGGCCGGCCCATTTAAACTTGATTGGCCGTGCCACGTGTCGACGTATCATAGGCGCCTTCTGTCCAATGAGTGGATGACATCTGTCCCAACGATGAGCCGACACGTGTTTCCTCCAGCCAATGATGATTTTACACGTGGAAAATCCCCATTGGTCGGGGCTGTTAACGGGTTATCGGATCCAAAACCCGACCCGATAGCTTAACGGTGTTCCGTTACGGTGGATGCCACGTGTCGGTCACCCTTGACGAAAGCACTTCTGTGACACGCGATTTATCGTCATGGAAGTGGACACTTCCGTGATGATAATTTTGGTAATGTCATCGAACACTTCTACGACAGCACAGGTATGACTATCTTGATTCTGTCATAAATTTGTCATGGATGTACATGCATGACAAAAAACACGACCTACTATGACAAACACGTATCATCACGGAAGTATATTTTTTTTGTAGTGCTGGTTCAGGGGCTACTGAGGGATTCCTGGATAAGGGGGTATCCGGACAGCCGGACTGTTGGACTATGAAGATACAAGACTGAAGACTTCATCCCGTGTCCGGATGGGACTCTCCTTTGTGTGGAAGGAAAGCTTGGCGATTTGGATGTAGATCTCCTTCTCTGTAACCGACTCTATGTAACCCTAGCCCCCTCCGATGTCTATATAAACCGGAGGGTTTAGTCCGTAGGACAACAACAATCATACCATAGGCTAGCTTCTAGGGTTTAGCCTCTACGATCTCGTGGTAGATCAACTCTTGTAATACTCATATCATCAAGATCAATCAAGCAGGAAGTAGGGTATTACCTCCATCGAGAGGGCCCGAACCTGGGTAAAACATCGTGTCCCCAGTCTCCTGTTACCATTAGCCTTAGACGCATAGTTCGGGACACCCTATCGGAGATCCGCCGGTTTTGACACCGACAGCCGCCTTCCTTTGGGCACGGAGGTCCAAAAGCGTAATGGACCTGGGAACGGCCTCTGCCCCATTTGTTTGGTTCCAGAAGACTGCAACCACATGTTCTTCAGATGCCCGATGGCCCAATTCTTATGGAGTTGTTTCCGGGAGGTGATTGGTGGTAATTGGTGCCACGACAACCTCCCTGACTTGTTTGAGGAGGTCCTTAGGCTTCCCGGTCCTAGTCCACCACCCACCTGGGTGGCGCTGGGTATCCAAGTTGGACATTATGGTGTTGCCGCAATAAACTTGTCATCGAACGTGAACTCCATGCCGTGTGACTGATGCAATCTACAGAATGTGTGGCTTCTTACAGCTTTGAAGACCGCTTAGCAAGCGGCGTGACCGAGACATCATCGACAACATCATTGTGGGTCTTCATTCTTCGGCATCGGCTTTTGCTCCACCGCCACCTCCACCGCCTCCTCCTCCCGAGCCGGATTAGTCTCTTTTAGCTTTGTTTGGGGTTGTCCTGCAGTGCCCCCGGTGTGACTTTATGGCTTGACTGTACTTTGTACTGACTTGTTGGATGCTTGGGTCGTTGCTTTATAATATAAAGACGGGGAACTCCTTTTTCTTAAATGAAGAATGGCCTCTAAGGCCATGTGAAGTTGAAGCTTCCGTGTTCGACAAAAGGTTCTTGCTCCAAGCACGAGGCATCGACCCGCGCGGCATGCGTTGGAGCCTACGTGATAGAAGTTGAGGCAAAGTATTACATTATTACGGAAATATTACATATAGTACAAATGGCCATTTCTCTTTGCGGGTCTCAATGGATTCTTCTATACATACATGCAACATTATACTTGCACTGAACCTTGCAGTCAGTGAGATTCTGTCATCGAGGAAGATACGCAACTATGTATGATGTGTCAGCTAACTCTGTCATGTGACTATCTTCTACATACAGTATGTGCTGTCAAATTTCCTACCCCAAAACTTGGATATTCTTGTGTTCCAGAATATCAAAAGGAGGCTTAGTTAGATCTAAAGAACAAACTTATACACCAATTAGTCAGCATGAAGTATTTCTAAAAGAAGTTAAGACAATCGGCACACATACTCCACCAAATGGCACAAGTATTGACTCCACATTATGATATCTGCTAGTTTCTCTCCAAGATATATCCAGCTTCCTGGGTAGTTTATACGATACTGCCCCACCTGCATTCGCAATAACATTGGACAGAGCCGAGTTAATAATTTAGCAGATAGGAAACAAAGTATAACTGCAGTTCAAACATTACATACCTTATAATGATGAACGAAACAAATCATTCCTGCTCGGAGTTTATGTTGTTACCACGACCGATAATAGAGTTCATCTGTCAAGAGCCTAGAAATGAGTAGCATACCAATTTGCCAAGGGTATGAACCCCCACAGCTCCATTCCATCGGCAGCACCCCTCGGTGTAATCAGCTTTCTATGGCTGTGGCTCCCGCTGACTTGGGAGCTATTGCCTTCCGCCGCACCTTTGAGGCGACGGAGCATGAGCAATGGGATGAATTGCTTGTGTGTATTGCCCTTCACCCGCCCTCTCTTGAGCCCGATTTGCTCTCTTGGCACCTACAACCGAGCGGCCGATTCTCAACTAGGTCCCTATACCAGGCGATTGTCCCCTCTCCGGGACCGGTAGAACTAGCGGTTCTTTGGGAAATCAAACTCCCCTTGAAAATCCGCATATTTCTCTGGCAATGGGTCCGAGGCAGCCTTCCTTCGGGCACGCAGGTCCAAAAGCGTAATGGACCCGGGGACGGCCTCTGCCCCATTTGTTTGGTTCCGGAAGACTGCAACCACATTTTCTTCCGATGCCCGATGGCCCAATTCTTATGGAGCTGTTTCCGGGAGGTGATTGGTGGTAATTGGTGCCACGACAACCTCCCTGACTTGTTTGAGGAGGTCCTTAGGCTTCCCGGTCCTAGTCGACCACCCACCTGTGTGGCGCTGGGTACCCAGGTTGGACATTATGGTGTTGCCGCAATAAACTTGCCATTGAACGTGAATCCCATGCCGTGTGACTGATGCAATCTACAAAATGTGTGGCTTCTTACAGCTTTGAAGACCGCTTATCAAGCGGCGTGACCGAGACGTCATCGACAACAACATTGCGGGTCTTCAATCTTCGGCATCGGCTTTTGCTCCACCGCCACCTCCACCGCCTCCTCCTCCCAAGCCGGGTTAGTCTTTTTTTAGCTTTGTTTGGGGCTTGTCCTGCTGTGCCCCCAGCGTGACTTTATGGCTTGACTGTACTTTGTACAGACTTGTTGGATGCTTGGGTCGTTGCTTTATAATATAAAGACGAGGAACCCCTTTTTCTTAAATGAAGAATGGCCTCTAAGGCCATGTGAAGTTGAAGCTTCCGTGTTCGACAAAAGGTTCTTGCTCCAAGCCCGAGGCATCGACCCGCGCGGCGTGCGTTGGAGCCTACGTGACAGAAGTTGAGGCAAAGTATTACATTATTACGCAAATATTACATATAGTACAAATGGCTATTTCTCTTTGCGGGTCTCAACAGATTCTTCTATACATACAGGCAACATTATACTTGCACTGAACCTTACAGTCAGTGAGATTCTGTCATCGAGGAAGATACGCAACTGTGTATGATGTGTCAGCTAACTCTGTCATGTGACTATCTTCTACATACAGTATGTGCTGTCAAATTTCCTACCCCAAAACTTGGATATTCTTGTGTTCCAGAATATCAAAAGGAGGCTTAGTTAGATCTAAAGAACAAACCTATACACCAATTAGTCAGCATGAAGTATTTCTAAAAGAAGTTAAGACAGTCAACACACATACTCCACCAAATGGCACAAGTATTGACTTCACAGTATGATATCTGCTAGTTTCTCTCCAAGATATATCCAGCTTCATGGGTAGTTTATACGATACTGCCCCACCTGCTTTCGCAATAACATTGGACAGAGCCGAGTTAATAATTTAGTAGACAGGAAACAAAGTATAACTGCAGTTCAAACATACATACCTTATAATGATGAATGAAACAAATCATTCCTGCTCGGAGTTTATGTTGTTACCATGACCGATAACAGAGTTTATCTGTTAAGAGCCCAGAAATGAGTAGCATACAAATTTGCCAAGGGTATGAACCCCCACAGCTCCATTCCATCGGCAGCACCCCTCGGTGTAATCAACTTTCTGTGGATGAGGCTCTCGCTGACTTGGGACCTATTGCCTTCCACCGCACCTTCGAGGCGATGGAGCACGAGCAATGGGATGAATTGCTTGTGGTATTGCCCTTCACCCGTCCTCCCTTGTGCCCGATTTGCTCTCTTGGCACCTAGAACCAAGCGGCCGATTCTCAACTAGGTCCCTATACTAGGCGATTGTCCCCTCTCCGGGACCGGTAGAACTAGTGGTTCTTTGGGAAATCAAACTCCCCTTGAAAATCCACATATTTCTCTCGCAATGGGTTCGAGGCCGCCTTCCTTCGGGCACGGAGGTCCAAAAGCGTAATGGACCTGGGGACGGCCTCTTCCCCATTTGTTTGGTTCCGGAAGACTGCAACCACATTTTCTTCCGATGCCCGGTGGCCCAATTCTTATGGAGTTGTTTCCGGGAGGTGATTGGTGGTAATTGGTGCCATGACAACCTCCTTGACTTGTTTGAGGAGGTCCTTAGGTTTCCCGGTCCTAGTCGACCACCCACCTGGGTGGCGCTGGGTACCCAGGTTGGACATTATGGTGTTGCCGCAATAAACTTGTCATCGAACGTGAATTCCATGTCGTGTGACTAATGCAATCTACAAAATGTGTGGCTTCTTACAGCTTTGAAGACCGCTTAGCAAGCGGCGTGACCGAGACGTCATCGACAACATCATTGCGGGTCTTCGTTCTTTGGCATCGGCTTTTGCTCCACCGCCACCTCCACCGCCTCCTCCTCCAAAGCCGGATTAGTCTTTTTTAGCTTTCTTTGGGGCTTGTCCTGTTGTGCCCCCAGCGTGACTTTATGGCTTGACTGTACTTTGTACTGACTTGTTGGATTCTTGGGTCGTTGCTTTATAATATAAAGACGGGGAACCCCTTTTTCTTAAATGAAGAATGGCCTCTAAGGCCATGTGAAGTTGAATCTTCCGTGTTCGACAAAAGGTTCTTGCTCCAAGCCCGAGGCATCGACCAGCGCGGCGTGCGTTGGAGCCTACGTGACAGAAGTTGAGGCAAAGTATTACATTATTACGTAAATATTACATATAGTACAAATGGCTATTTCTCTTTGCGGGTCTCAATGGATTCTTCTATACATACATGCAACATTATACTTGCACTGAACCTTACAGTCAGTGAGATTCTTTCATCGAGGAAGATACGCAACTGTGTATGATGTGTCAGCTAACTCTGTCATGTGACTATCTTCTACATACAGTATGTGCTGTCAAATTTCCTACCCCAAAACTTGGATATTCTTGTGTTCCAGAATATCAAAAGAAGGCTTAGTTAGATCTAAAGAACAAACCTATACACCAATTAGTCAGCATGAAGTATTTCTAAAAGAAGTTAAGACAGTCAGCACACATACTCCACCAAATGGCACAAGTATTGACTTCACATTATGGTATCTGCTAGTTTCTCTCTAAGATATATCCAGCTTCCTGGGTAGTTTATACGATACTGCCCCACCTGCATTCGCAATAACATTGGACAGAGCCGAGTTAATAATTTAGCAGACAGGAAACAAAGTATAACTGCAGTTCAAACATACATACCTTATAATGATGAACGAAACAAATCATTCCTGCTCGGAGTTTATGTTGTTACCACGAACGATAACAGAGTTCATCTGTCAAGAGCCCAAAAATGAGTAGCATACAAATTTGCGAAGGGTATGAACCCCCACAGCTCCATTCCATCAGCAGCACCCCTTGGTGTAATCAGCTTTCTGTGGTTGTGGCTCTCGCTGACTTGGGAGCTATTGCCTTCCGCCGCACCTTCGAGGCGACGGAGCACGAGCAATGGGATGAATTGCTTGTGGTATTGCCCTTCACCCGCCCTCCCTTGAGCCCGATTTGCTCTCTTGGCACCTAGAACCGAGCGTCCGATTCTCCACTAGGTCCCTATACCAGGCGATTGTCCCCTCACCGGGACCGGTAGAACTAGCGGTTCTTTGGGAAATCAAACTCCCCTTGAAAATCCGCATATTTCTCTGGCAATGGGTCCGAGGCCGCTTTCCTTCGGGCACGGAGGTCCAAAAGCGTAATGGACCTGGGTACGGCCTCTGCCCCATTTGTTTGGTTCCGGAAGACTGCAACCACATTTTCTTCTGATGCCCGGTGGCCCAATTCTTATGGAGTTGTTTCCGGGAGGTGATTGGTGGTAATTGGTGCCACGACAACCTCCCTGACTTGTTTGAGGATGTCACGCCCAATATGCGATCCTATCCAAAAGGAACTCGAAGGTCCCACCAAGGATAGACCCGCATATTGGAACGCTTTTGCAAGGTGGATATCACTACATCAACATTACATAATAGATGGGGATACATACAAGAGGCATACAATGCCACACGAATACAACATCACATCAATACATGAGAACAACATCCGACTACGGATGAAACACAAACAGAAACTCGAACGACATCCACCCTGCTAGCCCAGGCTGCCGACCTGGAACCTATCCCCTGATCGAAGAAGCAGAAGAAGAACTCAACGCAAGCAAGCATCGCTCTCGCGTCATGATCATCGCAACCTGTACCTGCAACTTTTGTTGTAGTAATCTGTGAGCCACGAGGACTCAGCAATCCCATTACCATGGGTATCAAGACTAGCAAAGCTTAAAGGGAAAGGAATGGGTAAAGTGGTGAGGTTGCAGCAGCGACTAAGCATATATGGTGGCTAACATACGCAAATAAGAGCGAGAAGAGAAGCAAAGGAACGGTCGTCAACTAGTAATGATCAAGAGGTGATCCTGAACACCTACTTACGTCAAACATAACCCAGAAACCGTGTTCACTTCCCGGACTCCGCCGAGAAGAGACCATCACGACTACACACGCGGTTGATGCGTTTTAATTCGGATCAGGTGTCAAATTATCTACAACCGGACATTAACAAATTCCCATCTGCCAATAACCGCAAGCACGGCTTTCGAAAGATTATACCCTGCAGGGGTGTCCCAACTTAGCCCATGACAAGCTCTCGCGATCAACGAAGGAATAGACCTTCTCCCAGGAAGACCCGATCAGACTCGGAATCCCGGTTTACAAGACATTTCGACAATGGTGAAACAAGACCAGCAAAGCCTCCCGCTGTGCCGACAAATCCCGATAGGAGCTGCACATATCTCGTTCTCAGGGCACACCGGATGAGCCAGACGTCGGGTTGGCATAGACCCTGGTTGCCCAGGGGGCGCCGGACATCGCTCAGGTTGGACCAACACTCACAACGAGCACTGGCCCGGGGGGGATAAAATAAAGATGACCCTCGAGAGCGCGACTCCCAAGGGAAAAAGGGCTAGGTGAGGCAAATGGTAAAACCAAGGTTGGGCCTTGCTGGAGGAGTTTTATTCAAAGCGAACTGTCAAGAGGGTCCCATAAATCGCGTAAGGAACGCAAAATCTGGGAACATAACACCGATATGACGGAAACTAGGGCGGCAAGAGTGGAACAAAACACCAGGCATAAGGCCGAGTCTTCCACCCTTTACCAAATATATAGATGCATTAATAATATAAGAGATATTGTGATATCCCAACCAAAATCCTGTCCGCCATGGGGAAATCTTCAACTTCACCTGCAACTAGCAACACTATAAGAAGGGCTGAGCAAAGCGGTAACATAGCCAAACAATCGTTTGCATAGGAAAGGTGTCAAAGGTTAGAGGTTCATGGCAATTTGGGATGGCTTGATAAACAGGTGATAGGTAGCGCAGCAAAGCGATAGAACGAAGCAACTAGCATAGCAATGATAGTAGTGAGATCCAGGGTAGCGGTCATCTTGCCTGAAATTCCACAAGGAAGAAGAACGAGTCCATGAAGAATATGAAGCCACGAAGACGAACCAAGCGTAGACGAACGAATCCTCACGATCGCAACGAAACGGGAACTATCGAGAAGAAGCACACAACATAGTAAACACACCACTCATGAACGAGGCATGATGCACAACAAGCATGATGCATGACAAAGCTACATGAAGCTACTCATGGCAAGAGATGATGCAAACAAGAGCAACACATCAAGGCAAGTTTAAATGAGGCCGGGAACAACATATAACAATTCCGGTAAGTCCTCGTATGCAAATTTCGAAATTGGTCCAGATCTGAATAAACCTTATGTTCAAGTTGTTAAACAGCAAGTTAAGATGCATCAAGATGATCTACACGAGATTCTAGTCAAGTTACATATAAAGTCCATTAGATTCAGAGCTACGGCCTAGAAGATATGAGCAAAACAAGTTAAACATGGCATTGATGCAAAATGCACCCAAACATCAAGCAAACACCTCAAAACAAGGATGCAACATGATAACATGAAACTACATGCAAAATCAAGCAAGTTTCATATAAAGCACACTCAAAACGGAGCAACGGTTCAACACACACACACTATACAAGTTATAGCAACAATCTGTCCAAAACAGCAACTAGGCATATTGCAAGCATCAAAACAACATGCTACAGCATCCTAACATGATAAAAAAAAGCATGGACATGATTTACAGGTAAAGCATAACAAAACATGAACACTGAGCTATCTCCAGAAATCACTAGAACATGCTCAAACACACATGGGAAGATTGCAAATAATAACAGTTACAGACTTTGCAGAAAATAATATCAGGTTGCAATGTTCAGAGCTACCAAACAACATGTTACAGGAACTTATCATGGCAGACAAAGGCATGGCATGAATCTACAAATTGCATAGAACAATAGTCCCTTACTGACCAAGAGCCAAAAAGGATCAGAAAATATGATGGCTCCCATGTAAACATAGCAAGTTATATGACAGATACAAGCATGGCAGAAACAGAATTATGAAGGCATGTAGATGAGCTTGTACCACTCACTACAGAGCAAAACATGGCATGGAAAGGCACCCAACAGTAAGAAGGCATATTTATGAAGCTAAGCATGACAAGAGAAAGTTTGTAGGGTGCATGGATCACTAGCAAAACACATGGTAACAACTGAACTTAATGTTAACAGGCTGACAACAACATCATGAAGCAACTTTGGAGCAAGATATGAACAAGCTACATCAACCTATAAATGCAACCAGGGGCATGGATGGATAGAGGATGGCATGTAGATCAAAACATATTTATAGGACATCTCCAGATTATGCATAGAATGATTAGTAGCAACATGTTTATATAGCATCATGAAATAACAGAATCGGCCTAGCAAAACAGCAACATCATGTACACTACTTAACAAGCTCGATTCACTCATCACAAGTCATTGCATGACAAGATAAGCATAGCATCATTGAGAAGACATGTTTGTGAAACAAACCAAGTCAAGAACAAATCCATAGCATGCAAGGATCAACTATAGCAACCTTGGCAAAATTGAATAACATGTAAAGAATCTGCCAGGAAACATTTTGAAGCAAAAGTACAGCACTCAAATGACATGCTAGGCTACTCCATAATTGCAACAAAGGGCATGAATGGATAGACAATAACCATATGTTCAAAACATCCTTACTGAAGTATCTCAAATTAAGCATGGATATCTCTGTAGCCTCAAGTTTACATGGCATAAAAATAACAGCAGAACAGGGACTGAAATCAGCAACAACAAGTACCCTACTTAGCAAGCTCGATGCACTCAGCACACAAATCACAAAAATACATGGATAGCACCTATGGAAAGATGGCATGGCATAGGTTAAAACACATGTAGACATCAAGCTCATAGGATGCACACATCAATCATGGCAAAAATGACAAATGAGCATATTATAACAGTTTCAGCAGATTAACATCAACATGCACTCTTCCAACAGCATTTCGGGCATCAAGATGAGCTCAAATGAAAATGATGCAATGGAATGAAATGAAGTACTCATCGAGACGAACAATTTGACATATTACACGCACGAAACGGAGCTACGAATACAGAGATATGATGCGATGAACAGGGCACCAGAACATGAGGTTTCGGGGACTTGGAAGAATTTACCCTCGCGAAAAATCTGGATCTAGATCGGGCCATCTTCATCCCTCGTACTGGACGGCTCCGGCGGAAGTCAACTCCGATGGTGGGGCGGCGTGGGGCTCCGGTAGACGTCGGGGAGGCCGGGAATGGGCAGATCCGGGCATGGGGCCCCCGGATCCGGCGACGAGCTTCCAAGGTGGAGGCGGCTCCCAAGCTGGGGCGGTGGCGCCATGGCAGAGCTCCTGCAGGAGAGAGGGTGAGAGAGAGGAAGGAGAAGGAAGGGGAAGGAGGAGCAGGGGAGGTGAGGTCCGGCCTGGGTGGTCGTGGTGGCCGGCGGGAGGAGGCCGGCGTGCTCGGCGGCGGAGGGCGGCTACGGCGAGCGGCGGGAGCCGGGCAGCGCGCAGGAGGCAGCGGCGGCGCGCGGGCCGCGCGGGCCGGCTGCGGGCCTCGCGGGCCGCGGCGGCGCGTGGGACGGACGGCGGGCCACGTGGCGACGGCGGAGTGGAGGAAAGGGGCGGCAGGGTGACGTGGCGCGCTCCTATTGGATGGGGTGACGGGCGGACATGTCCGGCCCGGTCCGGATGTGTCCGGCGGCGCGGAGAGGAGCGGGGCTAGGGTTTGGACCCGGAATTTCGAAGGGGGAGGCATATTTATAGGTAGGAGGAGCTAGAAGAGTCCAAATGAGGAGCGGTTTTCGGCCACGCGATCGTGATCGAACGACCGAGAGCATGGAGGGGAGTTTGCTGGGTTTTGGGCCAGTTTGGAAGGGGTGTTGGGCTGCAACGCAAAGAGGCTTTTACGGTTACCCGGTTAACCGTTGGAGTATCAAACGACCTCCAAATGGCACGAAACTTGACAGGTGGTCTACCGGTGGTATACCAAGGCCGCTTGGCAAGACTCGGTCCATTCCGAGAAAGTTTAACACCCGCACACGAAAGGAGACAAAAGGGAAACGCCGGAGGACATAGGAGCGCCGGGTTACAAAACGGACAACGGAGAAAAATGCTCGGATGCATGAGATGAACATGTATGCAAAATGAGATGCACATGATGACATGATAAAATGCATATGATGACATGGCAAAGTGCAACATGCAAGCAAATGACATGGCAACAACAACGAATAACTGGCAGACACCTGGCGCATCGGATCCGGAGCATTACAAAGGAGGTCCTTAGGCTTTCCGGTCCTAGTCGACCACCCACCTGGGTGGCGCTGGGTACCCAGGTTGGACATTATGGTGTTGCCATAATAAACTTGTCATCGAACGTGAATTCCATGTCGTGTGACTGATGCAATCTACAAAATATGTGGCTTCTTACAGCTTTGAAGACCGCTTAGCAAGTGACGTGACCGAGACGTCATCGACAACATCATTGCGGGTCTTCGTTCTTCGGCATCGGCTTTTGCTCCACCGCCACCTCCACCGCCTCCTCCTCCAAAGCCGGATTAGTCTTTTTTAGCTTTGTTTGGGGCTTGTCCTGCTGTGCCCCAGCGTGACTTTATCTTTGTACTGACTTGTTGGATGCTTGGGTCGTTGCTTTATAATATAAAGACGGGGAACCCCTTTTTCTTAAATGAAGAATGGCCTCTAAGGCCATGTAAAGTTGAAGCTTCCATGTTCGACAAAAGGTTCTTGCTCCAAGCCCGAGGCATCGACCCGCGCGGCGTGCGTTGGAGCCTACGTGACAGAAGTTGAGGCAAAGTATTACATTATTACGCAAATATTACATATAGTACAAATGGCTATTTCTCTTTGCGGGTCTCAACGGATTCTTCTATACATACAGGCAACATTATACTTGCACTGAACCTTACAGTCAGTGAGATTCTGTCATCGAGGAAGATACGCAACTGTGTATGATGTGTCAGCTAACTCTGTCATGTGACTATCTTCTACATACAGTATGTGCTGTCAAAATTCCTACCCCAAAACTTGGATATTCTTGTGTTCCAGAATATCAAAAGGAGGCTTAGTTAGATCTAAAGAACAAACCTATACACCAATTAGTCAGCATGAAGTATTTCTAAAAGAAGTTAAGACAGTCAGCACACATACTCCACCAAATGGCACAAGTATTGACTTCACATTATGGTATCTGCTAGTTTCTCTCTAAGATATATCCAGCTTCCTGGGTAGTTTATACGATACTGCCCCACCTGCATTCGCAATAACATTGGACAGAGCCGAGTTAATAATTTAGCAGACAGGAAACAAAGTATAACTGCAGTTCAAACATACATACCTTATAATGATGAACGAAACAAATCATTCCTGCTCGGAGTTTATGTTGTTAGCACGACCGATAACAGAGTTCATCTGTCAAGAGCCCAGAAATGAGTAGCATACAAATTTGCCAAGGGTATGAACCCCCACAGCTCCATTCCATCGGCAGCACCCCTCGGTGTAATCAAGCTGCTAGCCGGGTGCTCTTTTTCGAGCAAGTTACAGTGCGTCAGTGTGAGCTAACATAGTATACACTGGAGAAGCCCTTCAGTGCTCACGTTTTGTGCAGACGTGATATCTTGTTGAAACTGGCCTCAAAGAGTACTTTTGTGGGTCCTCCCAATTCTCATGACACAGATGTATCCTTCTGAACAGGTCTCTGAGGGAAGAAAAGGATCGCAAGTAATGCACAAATACTTAACCCAATCGCACCATCAAACGGATGAAGATGATATGTACTAATCATCCAGAATGGAGTTTCAGGTTTGAATGCAATAATGCGACTGGTTTGTGTGAGATAACTAGCAGTCATAATTCCAGATCGCAGGCCAATCGGTGCAGCAAGATTCCCTTGTGTTCTTTGCTTAAGCCCAAAAAGCACCAGGGAAAGTAGCACAAAGCCTGGTACTGAAGGTAGAGACCTGCCATTCATTTGTAAAAATGTTAACACCTTTTGTTACTTGGTCTCACAACAGATCATGCTTGGTGCAAATATATATATATATATACATCAACCCACACAACTGTTGGCCTTAATCATTTTATATTATAAATATTTTTCAAGGTTGCTACAGAAAGGTCCTAATCTGTTTGTTAAAAGCCGTGAAATCAAGCTTTATTTGGTAGGAAACTGTACTCCATCCATCCCATTTTCTGCCACTCCCCTTCCCTGCTTGTGTCCTTCACCCAGTTCCCACACCCACCCCACCACAGTACCGTTTGCGGAACCACGCCGCTCAGTTGCTCACAGGTTTTAATGATTGCCCCCCAAATCACGCTCAGCTGCTCATGGGTTTTAGATCCCAAATTTAAGTCATGAGATCTACCAGTACTAACATGAACCATGTGCTGAAAAATTAAGTAGTGAAATAACAGAAGGGATGGTGGCTCGACTGGATATACCGGTGAATCAGAGAAAAAGCAACTCCAGACATCAGAATAGCATTGTAGTAACCAAGATCAACTGCAACTTCTTCTGGAAGCCATGATCTGAAAACCACTTCTTCCACCACAGAAATGCTAGTTGCTGTGATAAACCCTCTAAGAGCTGGCAACAATACATTTCTTGAAGATTTGAGAAGATCAAATGGTAAGAATGAAGGCGTCCCTTCTCGAAAAGTTGCAAAGCCAAGTAAAATGCTTATCGAATGCACCAACCAAACGACAGACACGCCTCCGACAAGACCTTGGAAAAATTCTTGCAGCTGCAATCAAAGGTTTAGTTGTCATGTATATGTGCCAGGAACATTTGACAGATATTTGCACACAAGACTAAGCAATGATCATACCCTTGATGAAGATGCAAGATTCATTCCATATTGCTCAACTGGATCCTCATAGCCACGTATTCTTTTTCCCCATAGCATTACAAGTATCATTATAGAGACATACAGACCAACAATGCAAGCATCCCCAACAATTCCTGTTGAAGCGCTTATTGTCCAGCTTTGAACAAGAGTTGGCAGTAAAGGAATCACCACAGGAGACCATAGAACAAGTACCATGAAGGAAAATCCCATAATCCTAAGAATTTGAGAAGGGTGAGTTAAGCACAGCATGATTTTTAGACATTACCATCAAAATGTATACTCCCTTTGTATCAAAATATAAGACGTTTTCTGACACTAGATACAGAGGGAGTAACTAATATGTATACTCAGCAGAGGTTCCACCACCGTAATATAAGAAGGGGTGGGTTCAGTATTCCTGATTTCATAGTACACTTGCAGTAAGAAAATAAAATCAATCAAACCGTTGTTCAAATAACCACTACACTACAGAACGAACCATTCATTGATAACACTCGTGATGCTTACAAAATAAGGCTACGCTGAAATTAATGGTGTTATCATATCATGTAGCAAACTGGCAACTAGTTCTACGAGGTGATTGATTTAGTGTAGCGCGCTAAAAACGACTGGAACTTATGGTTTGCTGATTCAAAATTCATTGCAACGCACGGGCATCCTGCCAGCCATTTTAATACTTTCATACCCTTCTAACATAATCTATGGACGAAGAAATGTCATTTGAATTATGTTTCTTCTCTATCTGGATATATTTCTGGAGAAAATTGTAAGTTGGAAGAACTAACCTCTGAAATAAGGGACGTTCGCTGATACGTAAGAACAAGATGAGCCTGTCAGTCAAGCTCATAGCACCACGAATACCTCCCCAGAGTAGAGCAATTTTCCCCACAAATTTCAAGATTCCACCTCTTTGCCCTAGTTCAGCTAGAACAGCAACAAGCCTGTTGCCAAAGACAGACATGGTAAGGGTATTCAAGAGACAACAAAGAGAGAATAAAGATGATAAATGCAATGGCAACATTAAACAGACCTATCGTGATCAAGTTCACCACCACCCTTCTTGGGTACCACCGGAGCTGCAACAGACATGGCTTTCTCAGCAAAGCTTCTCACTAAGTTGTTCTGGCCCTTTTCCAGTTCAGTGTCGTCAAAATTATGCTGAGTGCTATCCATGCTATCATGCTCTTCAGCATTCTTTTGCTGAGATATAAAAAAAACTGTATTGTTAGAATAAATAATTAAACAGAATATTTCAACAATAATAATTAGGAATCAAGAATAACTCAAATATGCAACATGGAACGCACTATAAGGAACAACCTTTGTGCACTGTTGAACTTGTGACAACTGATCAATGAGAACTAGTACCTAATAGTACTACAGATATTTGGACTATGTTAAAACAAAAGGCTGGGCCGGGCTCCAGCATCCATGTGTTTTATTTCCATCCAGCTTAATTATGAACAAAAATGAAACAACGTGACATTATTTGCTTACTTGATGATGTGCTACGAATGCAGAAGCACCTAGGGCAGCCGTTACAGCCCCAACCATCATGCCTTTACCATCTGACTTTGTTATCTCCTGTTGCTTGTGCTCACCGGGTTTTTCGTTATAATAATCTGTATTTGCTTCTTTTTGTGTGCAAAGATCAGCATTTGCTTCTTTCTGAGTGGAAAGATTATCTATATTTCCTTCGCCGGCATCCTGAATAATAAGATCCTCATCCAAAATTCCTGACTTGACCGCAGCTTTTGTAAGGTTGTCATGCTTAGAGACACCAACGTGGAAGTAGTTTCTCAAGGACGCTAAAGTTACACCAACTATTACACCCACTGGAAGAACCTTTCTCAGATCATGAGATTGCAGAACTGCAGTTGATACAGCTTCAACAACATTTTCGCCATGGACCACACCAAATTTCACAGTCGTTGGATTCCTCTGCACAGATGTTGCTCTGTATAACTCAGAGTCATGGACAATAGTTCTAGAAACTTGAGTAGCGAGTCGTTCTACATCATGTGCAAGACTTCTTTGAAGTTTCTCAGCTTTTGTTATCCCCAGTCTGCGACCAACTTCAGTTTTGAGGGTATTTGTTAACTCATCAGTAATAAAGTATGTGAGTGTCTGTCTCAAAGCAGTACCAGGCAACTTCTCAATTACCTTCCTTTTGGTTTCAGAATCTGCAAAATTTCGCAGAGCTGAGTATGGTGGCAAAATGACATTGCCTGTCCTAGGTGGAGCTTGCGAGGAATCTGCATGCTTGATCCCTTCATTGACGAAGCTATATTTTCCAGATATAGAAATGTCACCTTGCACATTGTCCATTTGATCTGCTAGTTTCCATTTACCCTCTTGCGGATCAAGGAAAAGATCAGTTGCCGAGTTCAAACCTGGTGACTGAAGTTGCAGTTGTCTTGTAAGATATTCATGAAGGTACAAAGCATACTGCACCTTCAAATAAGAACTGGCAGCTACATCCAACAAGTAATCAGGTGAGCCACTCACCATCTTCCCGACATCACCATCAACATCATTTCCAGGTATATTTCTTTGAGAATTTCTGATTTTTCCTTTCGAAGGTGGAACAGTGTTCAAATCAGATTTTTTCTCACTAAAATTATGATCTTCAGACATGATCGGACGATCTTTAACAGAAGTATTATGTTGTGATTCACCAGATGATGATGGATTTTTGTCCTTTCCACTTAACTCATTGTCCACATCCACCATCGCATCAGATTCCGTCTCATCCACAGGAGGCTTATCGGTGGCTCCATCAGAATTCTCCCTGTCCTCAGAGTCCTTGTGCTTTTGAAACTGGTCAATCATATTTTCAATAACTCCGAACACACTATTGACAGCCATTTGAGTCGAGTCATCAAAATCAGTTAAGGCATCTAATGCCTGTCTCACATTATTAACTGACGGATGTTTAGATTCTTCTGTTTTAGAGATTTGCGTGCTCTGATCAGCAACATTAAGTGCAACCTTATCTTCATTGGTGTGAACTGCATCAACTTCCTTGTCTACCATATTGGACTGTGGATTCTGCTCTGCTGTAGCATCTGCCGACTGCACTCGCTCTCTGGGAGTTCCGTTTGAATTGGCTGTTGATGGATCATCAGAAAGATGCTTTGGATCTGTTACACTGCCCTGATCGGCCTCTTGCTTCTCTTCACTGCTTTCATTCACTCCAGAGCTATCTCTCTCAGGTTTATCGAGTTGAATCTGATCACTTCCCGTTTCGATTCCAGTTCCGACAGGTCCAGAAGCTTGGTAAGGCTTTGATTGTGATAAATCAATACCTTCAGCAGGATTGTTGTCGTTTGAGGTCAGATTAGTATCTTTTTGGTCTCCCTCACCAATGGATGTAACACTCCTGTTCTGGTCAACAATTTTGGCATCCTTAACTCCACTCTCATGATCCGACTCTTTGACCTTTTCTTGGACCACTGTCTTGGTGGTTGATCTTGCATTAGCCCAGCCGCGCTTCAACGCATCCAAATTGAAATTGTGTCGTTTAGATTGTAAAATTTCAGTCACGGACGACGTAAGCTTTCCACGCACATCTTCAGGTACAGCTTCTTCTAGAGCTTTCACAAGGGATTCGCCTTGTTCTACTGCCACCATAACCTTATGACAAGAAAGAAACATGTAAGCAACTTGACGCACTCACAAGACTACAGCAAGAAAATTTGAGTTTTCCTATTATAAACTCAGTATTTATATAAACATCATAAATTACACGATGAACAGAAAAGAACGTGCCATGACTGGCCTATGAGCTTGGAAATGGAATGCTATAAGGCATCGAGAAATCTGACTCAACAGAAAATATTATGTAGATCTACTATACCTTCTTCTTTTGATCATCATCCAGAGTGCCAGGCATTGTAGCATCCAGCATATTCATCACAAGACCTGCTGATTGTAGTACATGACCTTTTTCAACATCTTCAGGAATTTCTTCTGGCTCCTCTTCATCAGCCTCTTTGCTTATCCTGCCTACGTCACCATTATCTTTTAACAGCCCGTTTTCGCTGTTTTGAGCACCAGAATATCCATTTGCAGAATCAGTGAGCAGCCCATTTTTGCTGTTTTGGGCACCAGAATATCCATTTGCAGAATCAGTGAGCAGCCCATTTTCGCTGTTTTGAGCACCAGAATATCCATTTGCAGAATCAGTGAGCAGCCCATTTTCGCTGTTTTGAGCACCATAATATTCATTTGCAGAATCATTGAGCAGCCCATTTATTCCATGGGGAAAATTATTAGAGAGAAAAAACTGAGCTTGCTCATGAAAATTGTCCTCTTTGGGGACCTTCTTATCATTCGGTTGAGGTGCGGTGAATGCTAGACCTTTGGATGGGTTAACAGTGATATCCACATCTTTGATAAGCGGATGACGACCCTTAAGAAGAGCAAACTCCACTGCTGACAACCACTGCATAAACCCAAAGACCAATTTAACGTGACAGCTGAAATGAGCAACATGACAACATGAAATAAGTAATTGCAGAAGCGATCCATAAGAATGCTAACTACCATGGAGACTGCAAGCAACAGAGTTTGGTGCCATCACTTAAAATGGATCAACTCATGCATCTAAATAAGTAGTTAAATAAAAACCAGAGAAAAGGGATAAAGCAGTCTCAAGAGAGTCAGATAACACATTATGAGTAAGCATGCACGTGTGCGTGCCCACGCACATAACAATCACGTTTTGTTGTTTTTTATGTGGAAACCTTCAACAGCAGGGAGCTGGGGTAGAGATCACGTTGAAGATAAAATATAAACTCTTCTTTGAGGTGGTACAAAAATGTCTCTATTGGAGTCAAAATAAAAAATGGCAATATTTACCTCTAGGGTAAGATTCTGGCACCATAATTCAGTGTATCTCTCAAAGGTGAATCCAGTTGAGTGTACACAAGAACAAAGGAGAAGGCTGGTAAAAGGATTTTCTGATATTGAACTGCGCGGTACTGACAAAAGTGGCACAGTCCCATCATCACTCTGCAAGATATGGCTTCAAAGTTAGATAACCAGAAAGGCAGTATTGACAGAGCATGTAGCTGGATTTTAGCATAATCTGGGAGTTAATACATTCACATATCCTAACATTGGATTGATATAAAAAATTCAAAAAGAACATTAGACTGGTATGATGTGTAATTATTTTAGGCTTATACCTGTATAAAGAGTACAGGTATTTTCACGCCGGCAACTAAAGGCCTCACGCTATTTTCCGAATAGAAGTCATCAACATTAGCAAACCCGTGTGAAACCATGGATATTGCTCCATCAAAGTCACGCAAACAGTTCGCCGATAAAGCCTTCTGGACATCAAAGTCTTTATCTTTTCCTTGAAAGAGTTCCTGAAACAATAAAACAGACTAAATGTCCTACTCTGGAGAAGAAAGACTGCTTGCAAATGCAGGCCATCTCAGGGGCAGCTGGCTGGTCAAGTTATTTAACATGCACAGCTTACGCTATTGCTCTGTTTACAAGATGTGGAAAGGAGATACTACTAGTGTGGGGTCACAACCTTATTGGCACGCAGAATATCAACCAAGCCAGCTGTGAGCTTTTGATCAAGAGCGATATTATGAGGAAATGTTCTTGTTGCTTCCTGTAGGTCAAAAGGATTGTCGATACAAACAGCAGCCGTAAGAGGAGTAGACTCTCCAGCTTCCACAAGGTACTTTGTCAGCATATTGGCACCATAACCCCACCCAACACCCATTATTGTTGTCCATGGCCTTTTGCTGTTTATAAAGCGGATCGTTGTGCAGATGTCATCACTGTCAGCCGCTGTAAATAACCTACAGAAGAAGTTTGTTTAGAAGAGCTACAATTTTAGGCAAGATATATATCATTGCAACCAGTGGCGGAGCTAGCCGAAAATCACTGGGGGTCGAAACGCAAATCATCGGTGTTTGGGGCGGCCAAATGTTAAAAACATTCTAATCTAAGTCTCCTTAAAAAAATTCTTCAGAAATTCATCCAAGGCCGCCCCCCCCGCCCCCCCCCCCCCCCCCCCCCCACCACCACCACCCCCCGCTCCCAACATAGCTCCGCCACTGATTGCAACGCATCAAAACTTGTGTATAACCATCAACAGAGTACAATGTTGCAATGATGTTCCTCTATAGAAGGGGTGAATTAAGTCGACGGCATAGCAATCACTAGAGGTCCCTGATGTTTCCGGATTACAAGAATTCTCAGTATCACAAATGATTGCTTACGGCTCGATAAAATAACAGTAAAAGAAACTAGTACAGTAATACTATGCTTCGCTACACTGGCTGAACTTGACAATATCACATTGCAATAACAAAATACTCCCTCCATCCCATAATATAAGATCTTATTACATTCAATATACTCACATATTGGATGTAATAACATCTTATATTATGGGACGGAGGGAGTACTTCCTACAGCTTTGAAGCTGCACTTACTGATCTGTTTTGGCTCTCATAAACTTAAATTTTCTATAGTACTACTATAGCCCTGGTCTCAGAGAGGGGAGTACCAAAATTCAAAATTATGTACAGACAGCAAGCATATGGCATTACCTGTTAGAATATATCTTGGTCAATTTAGTACTCAAGTTTGTAAATATGATCCAAGCAACAAATAATATAGCCATTTCCAGATACTTACAGTTCACTCTTAATCACTGTTTCTGCAGCCGCGATATAATAGCCCGAAAATTGGGCATACAGAAAATGTTTCTGACGCCTATTAATTTACTCCAACAATGATATGATATGTGTGCTAAATGTGCGGAATCGCAGACTGTAAAAGAGCTATAGTGACTAACTTCACCTTGGCGTAGTAACCGGTGATCCGCCGCACCCTCTGGGGTTCATGACAATGGGGAAGTAGCCATTCTTGAGCGCATCCAGCACGAACATCTCGATGCCCCTGTCCATGCTCCCCTCGGGGGTGCCGGGCACGACGAGCACCGTGGAATCAAGGCCATGCTCCTTGTCCAGATCCAGGTTAGCGGGCCAGTCAAGCGCGATCACCCCGCCGTCCTCGAGGGGGATGCAGAGCCGCTGGTAGGAGACCTCGCCGGCGCCCTGCCCGGCGGGCGCGGCGGGGATGCTGCCCCGGCTGAGGTTGACGTAGTGGCGGTCCTGGGTGAGCAGGCGCTCGTTGACGCCGTCGAGCAGCACGCCCCCGTCCTCGAAGGACACGGACGGGCAGCGCAGCAGCACGCAGCGGTTGAACGGCGTCGGGCTGGTGAAGAGGATCCACTCGCCGGCCGCGGCGGCGTCGTCCTCATGATCGGGGGAGCTAGGGGGAGGGAGGCCGCTCCGGAGGTAGGAGGACGGGGAGGCGATGGAGGAGACGACGGCGGCCGCGGCGGCCGCCGCCGCGGGCCCGACGAGCGCGAGCGAGGCCGGGAGGCTGGCGAGGAGGTCGGAGAGGGAGGCGCGGAGGCGGGCGTGCGGGCGGTGGCGGCGCCGCCGCTGCCGGCGGCGCAGCACGAGGAAGAAGAGCGCGGTGGCGGGGGCGGCGCTCCTGCGGGCCGCGGCGGCGGGGAGGCGGGGCGGCGGCGGGGAGGGGCCGGGGCGGAGAAGCATCAGCGGAGAGCTGGTGCTGGAGTGGGGGGCGGCGATGGAGGGAGCGGAGGGAAGCGGTGGTGGGGAGAGGCGGAGCCGGATTGGGAAAAGGGGGGAGGACGGGACGTCGACGGGAAGCAAAGGGCTCCTGGGCCTTTCGAGCGGAAAGCTCCGGCAGTTCGTCGTTATACCGGCGGGCGGGCGGGCCCACGGGTCCGTGTCGCTGGTCCGTGGGGCATGACCGCGGCTTGGAGCGCGCGCGGCCCCGTCGGCCGAGAGCTACGCGTACGGTGGCGGGGAAGGAGGCTTGCGTGGGCGTGGCGGGGAAGGAGGCTTGCGTGGGCGTGGGCCACGAGGAGCGGCTTCTGGTGGGCGTGGGCGGGAGCGGGGAGGGATGTGGCGGTGGAGAGCAACGACCGCGTGGGCGTGGCGCCGAGCGCTGGCGGGCATGCATGCGGTGCCGTGCGGGTGTGGGGCTGACTGGCTGGACAAGGGGGAGGAACGTTCCAGCGGCTAGCCGGGGTTTCTCGGCGCGTCTTTGGTCCCTCTGTGTTTTAAAATCGAACCCAAAAACCAAATGACCATATCTGTACCACTGTAACATACAGCGTGTGTGTTTTAAACTATTGCTCCCTCTGTAAATTAATATAAAAACGTTTAGATCACTAAAATAGTGTATTAGTTAACTGAGGGAGTAAATTTTTATTGGGTCAAAACGCAACTCAAACGGCTCAAAACGGTGGGATTCGCAGTTACAATAACTCCAACGAAGGCATTACTAACTTCTTTTTTCTTTTTTGAAAGATAGAGGCACTACTAATTTCTAGAACCATCGTCCTTTGCCATGGTCAGAAAAGTTACAGATGTGTGTTGTTATTGAGGCACACTAATAGCAAAGCTCGCGATACATCAAGATCGTACCACCTCAAGAACACGAGAGAGATCAAACACATAGCTACTGGTACATACCCTCGACCCCGAGGATGAACTACTCCCTCCTCGTAATGGAGAGCATCGGGATGATAAAGATGGCCATCGGTGAGGGATCCCCCCTCAGGTAGGGTGCCGGAATAGGGCCCCGATTGATTTTTGGTGGCTACAGAGGCTTGCGGCGGCAGAACTCCCGATCTATTGTGCTCCCTGATGTTTTTAGGGTATATGGACATATATAGGCGAAAGAAGTCGGTCAGGGAAGCCACGACGGGGCCACGAGGGTGGGGGGCACGCCCAGGGGGGTAGGCCGCGCCTCCCTGCCTCGTGGCCACCTCGAAGCTTCCCTAACTTCAACTCCAAGTCTCCTGGATTGCTTCCGTTTCAAAAAATAACTCTCCCGAAGGTTTCATTCCGTTTGGAATCCGTTTGATATTCCTTTTCTTTGGAACAGTGAAATAGGCAAAAAAAATAGTAATATGAGCTGGGCCTCCGGTTAGTAGGTTAGTCCCAAAAATGGTATAAAAGTGTAAAATAAAGCCCATAAACATCCAAAACGGGTAATATAATAGCATGGAGCAATCAAAAATTATAGATACGTTGGAGACGTATCAAGCATCCCCAAGCTTAATTCCTACTCGTTCTCGAGTAGGTAAATGATAAAAACAGAATTTTTGATGTGAAATGCTACCTAGCATATTTCTAAATGTAATTTTTGTTATTGTGGCATGAATGTTCAGATCCAAATGATTCAAGATAAAAATTCATATTGACATAAAAAATAGTAATACTTCAAGCATATTAATAAAGCAATCATGTCTTCTCAAAATAACATGGCTAAAGAAAGTTATCCCTACAAAATCATATAGTCTGGCTATGCTCTATCTTCATCACACAAAGTATTTAATCATGCACAACCCCGATGACAAGCCAAGCAATTGTTTCATACTTTAGTATTCTTAAACTTTTTCAACTTTCATGCAATACATGAGCGTAAGCCATGGACATAGCACTATATGTGGAATAAAATGGTTGTTGTGGAGAAGACAAAAAGGGAGAAGATAGTTTCACATCAACTAGGCGTATCAACGGGCTATGAAGATGCTCATTAATAGATATCAATGTAAGTGAGTAGGGATTGCCATGCAACGGATGCACTAGAGCTATAAGTGTATGAAAGCTCAACAAAAGAAACTAAGTGGGTGTGCATCCAACTTGCTTGCTCACGAAGACCTAGGGCATTTTAAGGAAACCTATCATTGGAATGTACAAGCCAAGTTCTATAATGAAAAATCTCACTAGTATATGAAAGTGACAACATAGGAGACTCTCTATCATGAAGATCATGGTGCTACTTTGAAGCACAAGTGTGGTAAAAGGATAGTAGCATTGTCCCTTCTCTCTTTTTCTCTCATTTTTTCTTCCCTTTTTTTCTCTTTTTTTTATTTGGCCTTTCTCTTTTTTTGTCCTTTCTCTTTTTTTATATAAAGTCTGAAGTCTCATCCTGACTTATGGGGGAATCATAGTCTCCATCATTCTTTCGTCACTTGGGACAATGCTCTAATAATGAAGATCATCACACTTTTATTTACTTACAACTCAAGATTACAACTCGATACTTAGAACAAAATATGACCCTATATGAATGCCTCCGGCGGTTTACCGGGATATGCAATGAATCAAGAGTGACATGTATGGAAGAATTATGAAGGTGGCTTTGCCACAAATACGATGTCAACTGCATGATCATGCAAAAGCAATGTGACAATGATGATGCGTGTCACTAAAAGAAACTGTGGAAAGTTGCATGGCAATATATCTCGGAATGGCTATGAAAATGCCATGATAGGTAGGTATGGTGGCTGTTTTGAGGAAGGTATATGGTGGGTGTATGATACCGGCGAAAGTTGCACGGTACAAGAGAGGCTAGAAATGATGGAAGGATGAGAGTGCGTATAATCCATGGACTCAACATTAGTCATAAAGAACTCATATACTTATTGCAAAAATCTACAAGTCATTGAAAACAAAGTACTACACGCATGCTCCTAGGGGGATAGATTGGTAGGAAAAGACCATCGCTCGTCCCCGACCGCCACTCATAAGGAAGACAATCAATAAATAAATTAGCTCCAACTTCATCACAAAGTGGTTCACCATACGTGCATGCTACGGGAATCACAAACTTCAACACAAGTATTCCTCAAATTCATAATTACTCCACTAGCATGACTCTAATATCACCATCCTCATATCTCAAAACAATTATCAAGCATCAAATTGATCATAGCATCCAATTCATTTTCTATGATAGATTTCATTATACCCAACTTGGATGCCCATCATTCTAGGACCAATTTTATAACCATAGCAAATACCATGTTGTTCTATAAGACTCTCAAAATAATATAAATGAAGCATGAGAGCTCAATAATTTCTACAAAATAAAACCACTGCCATGCTCTAAAAGATATAAGTGAAGTGCTAGAGCAAAAGACAAACTACTCTGAAAGATATAAGTGAAGATCAATGAGTAGTCGAATAATTATGCAACTATGTGAATATTCTCTAACATTTAAGAATTTCAAATCTTGGGAAATAGAACAGCAAGCAAAACAAAACAAAACAAAATGACGCTCCAAGCAAAACACATATCATGTGGTGAATAAAAATATAGCTCCAAGTAAAGTTACCAATGAACGAAGATGAAAGAGGGGATGCCTCGGAAGGCATCCCCAAGCTTAGGATCTTGGTTGTCCTTGAATATTACCTTGGGGTGCTTTGGGCATCCCCAAGCTTAGGCTCTTGCCACTCCTTATTCCATAGTCCATCGAATCTTTACCCAAAACTTGAAAACTTCACAACACAAAACTTAACAGAAAACTCGTAAGCTCCGTTAGTATAAGAAAAATAAATCACCATGATGACCCACAAGTGTAGGGGCTAAATCGTAGTCCTTTCGGTAAGTAAGAGTGTCAAACCCAACGAGGAGCAGAAGGAAATGATAAGCAGTTTTCAGTAAGGTTTTCTCTGCAAGCACTGAAATTGTAGGTAATAGATAGTTTTGTGATAAGATAAATAGTAACGAGCAACAAGTAAATAAAGTAAATAAAGTGCAGCAAGGTGGCCCAATCCTTTATGTATCAAAGGATAAGCCTGGACAATTTCTAATAATGAGGAAGGAGCTCCCGAGGACACATTGGGAATTATCGTCAAGCTAGTTTTCATCACGTTCATATGATTCGCGTTCGGTACTTTGATAATTTGATATGTGGGTGGACCGGTACTTGGGTACTGCCCTAACTTGGACAAGCATCCCACTTATGATTAACCCCTATTGCAAGCATCCGCAACTATAATAAGAAGTATTAAGGTAAACCTAACCACAACATTAAACATATGGATCCATATCAGCCCCTAACGAAGCAACGCATAAACTAGGGTTTAAGCTTCTGTCACTCTAGCAACCCATCATCTACTTATTACTTCCCCATGCCTTCCTCTAGGCCCAAATAATGGTGAAGTGTCATGTAGTCGACGTTCACATAACACCACTAGAGGAAAAGACAACATACATCTCATCAAAATATCGAACGAATACCAAATTCACATGACTACTAATAGCAAGACTTCACCCATGTCCTCAGGAACAAACGTAACTACTCACAAAGCATATTCATGTTCATAATCAGAGGAGTAATAATATGCATAAAGGATCTGAACATATGATCTTCCACCAAGTAAACCAATTAGCATAAACTACAAGGAGTAATCAACACTACTAGCAACCCACACGTACCAATTTGTGGTTTTGATACAAGATTGGATGCAAGAGATGAACTAGGGTTTTGAGAGGAGATGGTGCTGGTGAAGATGTTGATGGAGATTGACCCCCTCCCGATGAGAGGATCGTTGGTGATGACGTTGGTGATGATTTCCCCCTCCCGGAGGGAAGTGTCCCCGGCAGAACAGCTCCGCCGGAGCCCTAGATTGGTTCCGCCAAGGTTCTGCCTCGTGGCGGCGGAGTTTCATCCCGTAATCTTGCCCTCGATTTTTTCTGGGGTAAAAGTGATATTGCAGAAGATGGACGCCGGAGGTCCACCAGAGGGCCCAGGAGATAGGAGGGCGCGCCCTATAGGGGGGGTGCCCCTGTCTCCTGGATAGGGTGTGGGCCCCCTGGCCTATTTCTTTCACTCAGAAATTCTTATTAATTCCAAAAAGTTGTTTCGTGGAGTTTCAGGACTTTTGGAGCTGTGCGGAATAGGTTTCCAACGTTTGCTCCTTTTCCAGCCAGAATTCCAGCTGCCGGCATTCCCCCTCTTCATGGTAAACCTTGTAAAATAAGAGAGAATAGCCATAAGTATTGAGATATAATGTGTAATAACAGCCCATAATGCAATAAATATTGATATGAAAGCATGATGCAAAATGGACGTATCAATTCCCCCAAGCTTAGACCTCGCTTGTCCTCAAGCGGAAGCCGAAATCGAAAAATATGTCCACATGTTTAGAGATAGAGGTGTCGATAAAAATAAAATACGGACATGAGGGCATCATGATCATTCTAATAACAACAACATATATAGATTTTGTCATATGATTTCCTATGCTCAAGTGACAAGCAATTCAGAATGTCAAGTATGGTTCAAAAACTTCACTGGGAACTAATAAACTATAATCTCAATCATTGAAGCAATTGCAATTTATCGTAACGTCAGAAAGAGTCGACAATAGAGCTTTTCAGCAAGTTCACATACTCAACTATCATGTAGTCTTCTATAATTGCTAACACTCACGCAATATTTGTGGTTATTGAGTTTCAGCCGGACACTGAGAAAGATAGGGGCTTATTGTGTTGCCTCCCAATGTATTCACCTTTAGGTGATGTCAACAATAATAGCCCATGCTAACTTACATCCAATTGGATATATATATCATGATCTTTCAAACGCGAGGAGCTTGCCAAAGGATAAAATGAAAAAAAGGGAAAGGTGAGGATCACCTTGACTCAAGCATAAAGTAAAAACATAAAGTAGAAGATAGGCCCTTCGCAGAGGGAAGCAGAGGTTGTCATGCGCGTTTAGGGTTGATGCATGAAATCTTAATGCAAAAGAACGTCACTTTATATTGCCCCTTGTATGTGGACCTTTATTATGCAGTCCGTCGCTTTTATTACTTCCACAACAAGTTCATACAAAGCTTATTTTCTCCGCACTAATAAATCATACATATTTAGAGAGCAATTTTTATTGCTTGCACCGATGACAACTTACTTGAAGGATCTTACTCAATCCATAGGTAGGTATGGTGGACTCTCATGGCAAAACTGGGTTTAAGGTTATTTGGAAGCACAAGTAGTATGCTTACTTGGTGCAAGGAATTTGGCTAGCATGAGGGGGAAAGGCAAGCTCAACATGTTTGGAAGGTCAATGACAATATACTTTAACTGAGATGTCGGAAAACATAAACCATTACGTTGTCTTCCTTGTCCAACATCAACTCTTTTAGCATGTCATACTTAATGAGTGCTTCACAATCATAAAAGATGTCCAAGATAATATATTTATATGTGAACCCCTCTTTCCTTATCAGTTCCTATTAATTGCAACGATGACCAAGACTACGTTCATCAACTCTCAACAATTTTTGTGCCTCATACTTTCTATGTGTGAAGTTATCATTATCCATAAGATCAATATGAACTCCATTATTCTTTCTACTTTCTCAAGATCATAGCAACATAGCAAAGCCTTTGACTCAACACTAATCTTTATTATAGATAGCACACGGAATAGATTACAAAACGAGATCACAATACAAAACTCAAAACCACTTGATATCAAAACTTCAAACTACTAGATCAAGATACTACAAAAAGGATCGAACTAAATAAAGCTGTAAAGAAAGGAGTGTGATGGTGATACAATACCGGGGCACCTCCCCCAAGCTTGGCAGTTGCTAAGGGGAGTGCCCAAACCCATGTGATTATTTCCTCGAAGGTGGTGATGGTGGAGTTGTTGCATTTTTCTTCTCTAGCTTGCGTCTGAGGCTAAAATTTTCCTCCCTCAGATCCTCATTCTCGAGCTCAAGTTTCATTATCTTTTTGCATAGTGTTGCCTTGCTGTCCTGCAAAAAACATGGTGGGATAGATTGGACCTTAGGGAGGCTTGACTTCTTGAACTCCACATGCATATCACCAGGTTGGGGTAGTGGATCGTCCTCTTCATCGGAGCTTGTCTCCTCCTTCCCCTTTGGATCATAGTCTTCTTCTTCCTTCGTGGTCTAGCCATAATGTTCCACATCCCCATATACTTTTGGATTGCGATATAATCAGCCATGTAGCTCTCCCCCTCCGAATCTTGGGACGACATCTTGCTCTATTCTGCAACAGGAACAGCTCAAAATGAAAACAGAGGATATTTGCGTGATACGGTGGTCAAAGCCTTCGGGAGTATATATAATGAATTTTTACCGACCAAAATACGTAACATACAAGAAAACAGAGTCCGGGAGGCACACGAGGTGCCCACGAGACAGGGGCGCGCCCTATAGGGGGGCGCCCTCCACTCTCGTGGGAGCCTCGTGTCCCTTTCACACTACTTCTTTCTTCCTAAAATTCTTAAATAATCCAAAACTGATAAAAATTGCCATTGGAGTTGTTTTGGAGTCGGTTTACTTACCGTACCACATACTTATACCTTTTCGGAGTCTGGAGCGTTCTGGAAAGTGTCCCTTATGTATTCCTCAGGGGTTATGGTTTCAATAATATTAGTTCCAGCATTGATAGTATTACCTGAAATATAGTGTTTATTCTTTGACCGTTAACCACCCTTGGACTTGTGCCTTTGAAATTGTTGATTTTTATAGCACCAGAACGATAGACCTCCTCGATACCGTAGGGACCTTCCCATTTTGAGAGAAGTTTTCCTGCAAAAAAACTTAAACGAGAGTTGAATAATAGCACATAATCTCCTACGTTGAACTCACGCTTTTGTATCCTCTTATCATGCCAGCGTTTGACTTTTTCCTTGAATAGCTTGGCATTCTCATATGCTTGGGTTCTCCATTCATCAAGTGAGCTAATATCAAATAACCTCTTCTCACCAGCAAGTTTGAAGTCATAATTGAGCTCTTTGATAGCACAATATGCCTTATGTTCAAGTTCAAGAGGTAAATGACACGCTTTTCCATAAACCATCTTATATGGAGACATACCCATAGGATTTTTGTATGCAGTTTTATAGGCCCATAATGCATCATCAAGTTTTTTGGACCAATTCTTTTTAGATCTATTCACAGTCTTTTGCAAAATTAATTTGAGCTCTCTATTGCTCAACTCTACTTGACCACTAGACTGCGGATGATAAGGAGATGCTATTCTATGATTGACATCATACTTAGCAAGCATCTTGCGGAAAGCACCATGACTAAAATGTGAACCACCATCAGTCATAAGATATCTAGGGACTCCAAACCTCGGAAAAATAACTTCTTTAAGCATTTTAATAGAAGTGTTATGATCAGCACTACTAGTTGGAATAGCTTCTACCCACTCAGTAGCGTAATCAACAACAACTAAAATATGTGTACAACCATTAGAGGCAGGAAAAGGTCCCATATAATCAAAGCCCCAAACATCAAACGGTTCAATAACCAGAGAATAATTCATAGGCATTTCTTGACGTCTACTAATGTTACCTATTCTTTGGCATTCATCACAAGATAAGACAAACTTACGAGCATCCTTGAAGAGAGTAGGCCAATAAAAACTAGATTGTAGTACCTTGTGTGCAGTTCTATCTCTAGCGTGGTGTCCTCCATAAGATTCAGAGTGGCACTTGCGTAGAATTTATTTCTGTTCATGCTCAGGCACACAACGTCTAATAACACCATCTACTCCTTCTTTATAAAGGTGTGGATCATCCCAGAAGTAATGTCTTAAATCATAAAAGAACTTTTTATTTTGCTGGTATGTGAAACTAGGCGGTATATATTTAGCAACAATGTAATTAGCATAATCAGCATACCAAGGAGCAGTACGAGAAGCATTGACGATCGCTAATTGTTCATCAGGAAAGCTATCATTAATAGGCAGTGGGTCATCAAGAACATTCTCTAACCTAGACAAGTTATCTGCAACGGGGTTCTCAACTCCCTTTCTATCAATAATATGCAAGTCAAATTCTTGGAGCAAGAGAACCCATCTAATGAGTCTAGGCTTAGCATCTTTCTTTTCCATAAGATATTTAATAGCAGCATGATTAGCATGAATAGTAACTTTGAAATCAACAATATAAGGTCTAAACTTATCACAAGCAAACACAACTGCTAAGAACTCTTTTTCAGTAGTAGCATAATTTCTCTAGGCAGTATCAAGAGTCTTACTAGCATACTGGATAACATTCAATTTCTTATCGACTCTTTGCCCTAAAACAGCACCTACAGCATAATCACTAGCATCGCACATAATTTCAAAAGGTAAATTCCAATCAGGTGGCTGAACAATAGGTGCAGTGATCAAAGCTTTCTTAAGTACTTCAAATGCTTCTACACAATCATCATCAAAGACAAAAGGAATATCTTTTTGCAATAAATTAGTCAGAGGCCTAGAGATTTTAGAAAAGTCCTTAATGAACCTCCTATAAAAACCGGCGTGACCAAGGAAACTTCTTATACCTTTTATATCCTTGGGACATGGCATCTTTTCAATAGCATCAACTTTGACTTTATCAACTTCAATACCTCTCTTGGAGATCTTGTGCCCCAAGACAATGCCTTCATTAACAATAAAGTGACACTTTTCCCAATTCAGGACGAGACTAGTGTCTTCGCATCTCTGCAAAACTCGATCAAGGTTGCTCAAACAATCATCAAAAGAGGATCCATATACTGAGAAGTCATCCATGAATACCTCACAAATCTTTTCACAAAAATCAGAGAATATAGCCATCATGCATCTTTGAAAGGTAGCAGGTGCATTACACAAACCAAAAGGCATACGTCTATAAGCAAAAGTACCAAAAGGGCAAGTAAAAGTAGTTTTAGATTGATCCTTCGCTGACACAGGTATCTGAGAGAAGCCAGAATAGCCATCTAGAAAGCAAAAATGTGTGTGTTTGGATAGTCTTTCTAGCATTTGATCAATAAAAGGTAAAGGGTAATGATCTTTCTTAGTAGCTTTATTTAACTTACGAAAATCAATTACCATCCTATAACCTGTAATAATTCTTTGCGGGATCAATTCATCTTTATCATTAGGAACAACGGTAATACCTCCCTTTTTAGGGACACAATGGACAAGGCTTACCCATTCACATCAGCAAGGATGTAAATAATACCTGCCTCAAGGAGCTTTAGTATCTCCTTTCTTACCACTTCCTTCATCTTGGGATTTAATCGTCTTTGAGGATCTCTAACTGGTTTGGCATCTTTCTCCACTGAAATTTTGTGTTGACATAATGTGGGACTGATGCCCTTAAGATCATCCAGAGTATATCCAATAGCAGCTCGGTGCTTCTTCAGAGTTTTCAATATTCTTTCTTCTTCTTTCTATGAAAGGTTAGCACTAATAATAACAGGATATATTTCTTTTTCATCAAGATAAGCATACTTAAGATTATCAGGTAATGGTTTGAGTTCAAACACGGGATCACCCTTGGGTGGAGGGGGATCCCCAAGAATTTCAACGGGAAGGTTATGTTTCAGCATAGGTTCCTGTTTAAGGAACACTTCATCTATTTCTTCCCTTTCCTTCATAAACATATCGTTTTCATGGTCTAGCAAATATTGTTCTAACGGATCAGTTGGAGGAACAACAATGGAAGCAAGACCAATAATCTCATCCTTACTAGGTGGTTCCCTTTCACGAGGTTGTCTACTAAACTTAGCAAAATTAAACTCATGAGACATACCATCTATGCCAACAGTGACAATATTCTTTTCACAATTAATCTTAGCACTAGCAGTATTCAAGAAGGGTCTACCAAAAATAATGGGACAAAAATCATCTTGTGGGGAACCAAGAACAAGAAAATCAGCAGGGTATTTAACCTTCCCACACAAAACTTCAACATCTCTAACAATCCCAATAGGTTTAATGGTATCTCTATTAGCAAGCTTAATAGTAACATCAATGTCTTCTAATTCAATGGGTGCAATGTCGTGCATAATTTCTTTATATAGATCATAAGGTATCGCACTAGCACTAGCACCCATATCACATAAGCCATGATAACAATGATCTCCTATTTTAACAGAAATAACAGGCATGCCTACGACAGGTCTACGTGTCTTAGTATTAGGTCTAGCAATATTAGTAGTCTCACCCAAGAAGAAATAACATGCCCATCTAAGTCCTCATCCAAGAGATCTTTAACCATAACAATACCAGGTTCAACATTAATTTGCTCAGGAGGTGTATAAGTCTTAGTATTACTCTTACGAACAACAGTCGAAGCTTTAGCATGATCCTTTATCCTAACAGGAAAAGGAGGTTTTTCAACATAAGCAGTAGGAACAATAGGATCACTATAGGTAATAGTATTTTCTTCGACTGTAATAGGCGCAACTACTTTCACTTCAACAGGAGGATTATATTTAAACCACTTCTCTTTAGGGAGATCAATATGAGTAGCAAAAGATTCACAGAAAGTAGCTACTATCTCAGAGTCAAGTCCATACTTAGAGCTAAATCCACGAAAAGCATCGGTATCCATAAAAGATTTAACACAATCAAACTTAGGTGTCATACATGACTCCTTACCATCGTCGGAACCCCAATCTTCAGAGTTGCGTTTAATTCTTTCCAATAAGTCCCATTTGAAATCAATAGTCTTCAGCATATAAGGACCAGCATAGGAAGTATCGAGCAGGTTGCGATTATCAAGAGAAAGCCGAGCATAAAAGTTCCGAATAATCATTTCCCGAGAGAGCTCATGATTGGGGCATGAATATAACATTGACTTAAGCCTCCCCCAAGCTTGAGCGATGCTTTCTCCTTCGCGAGGCCAGAAATTATATATGTAATTACGATCACGATGAACAAGATGCATAGGATAGAACTTCTGGTGAAATTCCAACTTCAATCGCTTATAATTCCAAGACCCCGTATCATCACATAGCCTATACCATGTCAATGCATCTCCCTTAAAAGATAAAGGGAAGACCTTCCTTTTGACAACATCATCGGGAATGCCTGCAAGCTTAAATAATACACAAACTTCATCCACAAAGATAAGGTGTAAATCGGGATGCAATGTTCCATCTCCTGCAAATGGATTAGCTAGCAGTTTCTCTATCATACCCGAAGGAATCTCAAAGTAAATATTTTCATAAAGTTCAGTAGGTTGAGGAGCAACTCTTTGCTCTTCTGGTTGGGGTGAAGATACCCCAAACAAGCCCCTCAAAGGATTAGTTTCCATAGTGACAAGTAACAGAAAATTTCAGCACACTATATAAATGTTTCCTTACCAAGTTCCACTCACCAAAAGTGCTACACTCCCCGGCAACGGCGCCAGAAAAGAGTCTTGATGACCCACAAGTGTAGGGGGTAAATCGTAGTCCTTTCGAAAAGTAAGAGTGTCGAACCCAACGAGGAGCAGAAGGAAATGATAAGCGGTTTTCAGTAAGGTTTTCTCTGCAAGCACTGAAATTGTAGGTAATAGATAGTTTTGTGATAAGATAAATAGTAACGAGCAACAAGTAAATAAAGTAAATAAAGTGAAGCAAGGTGGCCCAATCCTTTATGTAGCAAAGGATAAGCCTGGACAATTTCTAATAATGAGGAAGGAGCTCCCGAGGACACATTGGGAATTATCGTCAAGCTAGTTTTCATCACGTTCATATGATTCGCGTTCGGTACTTTGATAATTTGATATGTGGGTGGACCGGTACTTGGGTACTGCCCTAACTTGGACAAGCATCCCACTTATGATTAACCCCTATTGCAAGCATACACAACTACAATAAGAAGTATTAAGGTAAACCTAACCACATCATTAAACATATGGATCCATATCAGCCCCTAACGAAGCAACGCATAAACTATGGTTAAGTTTCTGTCACTCTAGCAACCCATCATCTACTTATTACTTCCCCATGCCTTCCTCTAGGCCCAAATAATGGTGAAGTGTCATGTAGTCGACGTTCACATAACACCACTAAAGGAAAAGGCAACATACATCTCATCAAAATATCGAACGAATACCAAATTCACATGACAACTAATAGCAAGACTTCACCCATGTCCTCAGGAACAAACGTAACTACTCACAAAGCATATTCATGTTCATAATCAGAGGAGTAATAATATGCATAAAGGATCTGAACATATGATCTTCCACCAAGTAAACCAATTAGCATCAACTACAAGGAGTAATCAACACTACTAGCAACCCACAGGTACCAATTTGTGGTTTTGATACAAGATTGGATGCAAGAGATGAACTAGGGTTTTGAGAGAAGATGGTGCTGGTGAAGATGTTGATGGAGATTGACCCCCTCCCGATGAGAGGATCGTTGGTGATGACGTTGGTGATGATTTCCCCCTCCCGGAGGGAAGTGTCCCTGGCAGAACAGCTCCGTCGGAGCCCTAGATTGGTTTCGCCAAGGTTCCGCCTCGTGGCGGTGGAGTTTCGTCCCGTAAGCTTACCCCTGATTTTTTCCAGGGTAAAAGTGATGATATTGGAGAAGATGGACGCCGGAGGCCCACCAGGGGGCCCAGGAGATAGGAGGGTGCGCCCTATAGGGGGGGTGCCCCCTGTCTCCTGGACAGGGTGTGGGCCCCCGGCCTATTTCTTTCGCTCAGAAATTCTTATTAATTCCAAAAAGTTGTTTCGTGGAGTTTCAGGATTTTTGGAGCTGTGTAGAATAGGTTTCCAACGTTTGCTCCTTTTTCAGCCAGAATTCCAGCTGCCGGCATCCCCCCTCTTCATGGTAAACCTTGTAAAATAAGAGAGAATAGCCATAAGTATTGATATATAATGTGTAATAACGGCCCATAATGCAATAAATATTGATATGAAAGCATGATGCAAAATGGGCGTATCACACCACTTTAAGGTACTGTAGTGAACTCATTCTAAATTCATATTGGTGTAATATCTATTGTATTCCAACTTCTCTATGGTTCATACCCTCCGATTCTACTCATAGATTCATCAAAATAAGCAAACAACACATAGAAAATAGAATATGTCAAAAACAGAACGGTCTGTGGTAATCTGTAACTCTCGAATACTTCTGTAACTCCAAAAATCGTACCAAAATAGAAAAACCTGAGAAATTTGTGTACTAACCTAGAGCAAAAATAATCAGATCAAAAGCACCTTTCTGTGAATTATCAAAAATAATTTACTGGGTGCAAAAGTTTCTGATTTTCAGCAGGATCAACACAACTATCACCGTAAGCTATCCTAAAGGTCTTACTTGGCACTTTATTGAAACAAAAGCTATAAAACATGATTACTACAGTAGCGTAATCATGTGGACACACAAAAACAGTAAAGTTAAATATTGGGTTGTCTCCCAACAAGCACTTTTTTAATGCCTTTTAGCTAGGCATGATGATTTCAATGATGCTCGCATAAATGATAAGAATTGAAACATAAAGAGAGCATCATGAAGCATATGGCTAGTACATTTAAGTCTAACCCACTTCCTATGCATAGGGATTTTGTGAGAAAACAACTTATGGGAACAATAGTCAACTAGTGTAGGAAAGGAAAACAAGCATAACTTCAAGATTTTAAGCACATAGAGAGGAAACTTGATATTATTGCTATTCCTACAAGCATATGTTCCTCCCTCATAATAATTTTCAGTAGCATCATGAATGAATCCAACAATATAACCATCACATAAAGCATTCTTTTCATGATCTACTTGCATAGAAAATTTTCTACTCTCCACATAAGCAACTTCTTCTCATGAATAGTAGTGGGAGCAAACTCAACAAAATAACTATCATGTGAAGCATAATCCAATTGAAAATTAAAATCATGATGACAAGTTTCATGGTTATGTTTATTCTTTATGGCATACGTATCATCACAATAATCATCATAAATAAGAGGCATGCTTTCATCATAATAAATTTGCTCATCAAAACTCGGGGGACAAAAAATATCATATTCATCAAAATAGCATCCCCAAGCTTGTGGCTTTGCATATCATTAGTATCATGGGTATTCAAAGAATTCATACTAACAACATTGCCATCATGCTCATCATTCAAAGATTTAGTGCCAAACATTTTAATGCACTCTTCCTCTAGCAATTGAGCACAATTTTCCTTTCCATCATTCTCACGAAAGATAATAAAAAAATGAAGCGTATGAGGCAAATTCAATTCCATTTTTTATAGTTTTCTTTTATAAACTAAACTAGTGATAAAACAAGAAACTAAAAGATTCGATTGTAAGATCTAAAGATATACCTTCAAGCACTCACCTCCCCGGCAACAGCGCCAGAAAAGAGCTTGATGTCTACTACACAACCTTCTTCTTGTAGATGTTGTTTGGCCTCCAAGTGCAGATGTTTGTAGGACAGTAGCAAATTTCCCTCAAGTGGATGACCTAAGGTTTATCAATCCGTGGGAGGCGTAGGATGAAGATGGTCTCTCTCAAGCAACCCTGCAACCAAATAACAAAGAGTCTCTTGTGTCCCCAACACACTCAATACAATGGTAAATTGTATAGGTGCACTAGTTCGGTGAAGAGATGGTGATACAAGTGCAATATGGATGGTAGATATAGGTTTTTTGTAATATAAAAATATAACAACAGTAAGGTAACTAATGATAAATGTGAGTGTAAATGGTATTGCAATAATAGGAAACAAGGCCTAAGGTTCATACTTTCACTAGTGCAAGTTCTCTCAACAATAATAACATAACTGGATCATATAACTATCCCTCAACATGCAACAAAGAGTCACTCCAAAGTCACTAATAGCAGAGAACAAACGAATATATTATTGTAGGGTACAAAACCACCTCAAAGTTATTTTTTCTGATCGATCTATTCAAGAGTCCGTAGTAAAATAACACGAAGCTATTATTTCCGTCGATCTATCCTAGAGTTCATACTAGAATAACACCTTAAGGCACAAATCAACCAAAACCCTAATGTCACCTAGATACTCCAATGTCACCTCAAGTATCCGTGGGCATGATTATACGATATGCATCACACAATCTCAGATTTCATCTATTCAACCAACACAAAGTACTTCAAAGAGTGCCCCAAAGTTTCTACCGGAGAGTCAAGATGAAAACGTGTGCCAACCCCTATGCATAAGTTCATTGAACCCGCAAGTTGATCACCAAAACATACATCAAGTAGATCACGTGAATATCCCATTGTCACCACAGATAAGCACGGCAAGACATACATCAAGTGTTCTCAAATCCTTAAAGACTCAATCTGATAAGATAACTTCAAAGGGAAAACACAATCCATTACAAGAGAGTAGAGGGGGAGAAACATAATAAGATCCAACTATAATAGCAAAGCTTGCGATACATCAAGATCGTACCACCTCAAGAACATGAGAGAGAGAGAGAGAAATCAAACACATAGCTACTGGTACATACCCTCAACCCCGAGGGTGAACTACTCCCTCCTCGTCATGGAGAGCGCCGGGATGATGAAGATGGCCACCGGTGAGGGATCCCCCCTCCGGCAGGGTGCCAGAACAGGGTCCTGATTGGTTTTTGGTGGCTATAGAGGCTTGCGGCGGCGGAACTCCCGATCTATTGTGCGACCCGGTGTTTTTAGGGTATATGGACATATATAGGCGAAAGAAGTCGGTCAGAGGAGCCACGAGGGGCCCACGAGGGTGGGGGCACGCCCGGGGGTAGGGCGCGCCTCCCTGCCTCGTGGCCTCCTCGAAGCTTCCCTAACTTCAACTCCAAGTCTCCTGGATTGCTTCCGTTCCAAAAATAACTCTCCCAAAGGTTTCATTCCGATTGGACTCTGTTTGATATTCGTTTTCTTCGAAACACTGAAATAGGCAAAAAAAAAAGCCCAACAATATGGGCTGGGCCTCTGGTTAGTAAGTTAGTCCCAAAAATAATATAAAAATGTAAAATAAAGCCCATAAACATCCAAAACGGGTAATATAATAGCATGGAACAATAAAAAAATTATAGATACGTTGGAGATGTATCACACACGCACTGGCAGACAGACTGTGAGCGTTCGCGGCATATGCACTAATCTCGGCAGCCGGGAGTTAGAAGCTCCACATGAAGCTTCTTTTTTAGTTACCTGTGGTGCAAGATACTAAGGGCCAATTCGGTCTCCCTCCGCTCTGCAACTCCGCTCCGGAACGAAGTGAGCAGTTATATTTTAGGGAACTTCAATTATTATAAAAAATTTAGACGACTATAAGTCGATCGATGTGTGATCGATGTGTGGTACAAGAATTACAAAATTTGGCACGTTTAAGTGCCATGAGAAAAACCATGTTACAGTAGACACAGGTTTTTTTGAATAAGGTATATTTTTTTTCTAAAATATTTTTAATAAATGGGCCTAACAAGTAGCAAATTGCGATCAGAAAAATGTTTACGGTCATATTATAAACAAAATTAATCAACTAAAAGATTGATCCATGTGTGGTACGCGAATTATAAAATATGACACATTTATGCGCCAGAGGAAAATCCATGTTCATGTAAACGAGGGTTTTTAAATAAATATTACTACTAAACTTGGCATGTTGGCGCGCTTGCGGATTAATTGCACCATCCATGCTCTGATTATACAAGACTGGTACATATTGCGACCCAAGTTAGGAACCTGTTTCAAGATGATGGATCCAAACTGAACCAGACAAAATCTGTATCGGCACTAGATATTTTGTCAATGGGCTGGAACTCGCTCGGGATGATGAGCCAGTCCAACAGGGATAGTACGTACAATACATCTTGTTTATTCTGCTGACAAATGATATACATATAATGGTTAAATGCACAAATGATGATCCACAAGGCATTCAACGCCGCTGCGTAAGAAGTAGCATTCGCAGCAAAGTTCCAATACACTCAAACATATGACAAGGTATCAACGGTTTCTGGCTGAACCAGACCCAAAACCATAGCCCTCCCCATACTCGAAGCTGTCAAACTTTGCTAACTATGATTGGCCGTGAAAATTTTGCTTTATTTACTTAGAATATGATATGAAGGCCGCTCCAGGCGCAGCTCATCTCCCTCCCCTCCGGTCCTCCATGGTCCATGCATGCTCAACGGCTCCCTGTGCCCTACATTCAGATAAAAACATGATCAGCAATGACGGAATGGCATGGTTCTTTAGCTACATTACAGTATTACACGATAGCGTACCTCAAATCCTAGACAATTGCCCGCGGTATTAGGTCCTTCTGTTGCTCATCCTCACCGGGTCGCCGTGGAAAGCCATGCCTTCTTCCATAGCATGTAGAATAGTATCGAAGATGGTGCCCATGCCCTCCTCCATCGCGACGATGATGGCCCCTTGCACCGCCCGCTGATTCACGACCGCCATTGCACGGGTGACGGCTCCTTTGAGCTTGCTCAAGGTAATGAACCAACCTCTTAGGCGTCGGATATTGTCTCCGAAAAACAACGACGGAGCTATGTACACCCTCTATAAACTAATATAAGAGCATTTAGATCACTCATATCTAAACGCTCTTATATTAGTTTACAGAGGGAGTAGAAGGCTAGGGGGGGCCGTGCCCCCCCCCCACCCCACAACCCATGTGCATTTTCTTTACTAGGTATGTAATTGCGTGCCCTACAGCTTTTGGATGGCACATGCATATATACATAGAAGGCCTTTGATTGATTTCTTGGCTAGGTAAGACTCGACCAAACATGTACGTGCAAAGGTAAGACTCAACCAAGCAGCTAAGAGCAACTCTAGCAGACCCCGCAAAATGCCGGCCCGCAAAACGCGTTTGCAGTTCGCGCAAAACCGCTTTTGCGGGCCGGCGAGGGCTAGCACAGATGCAGACCCCCCAAACGGACCGAATATGCTTTTTTATGGGTCGGCTATGTCGGTTCTGCTCGGGCACCAGCGCAACAACCCGCAAACACAAAAACTGCAAATCTGAAATTGTCATAGGGTTTCACAAACAAGTTCAAATTCAAATGACATAAACAATTTGCGCGCGAATAAAAGCGAAGTTCATTATGCAAAAGAGGGCATGCAAAGGTATGCGCCCATGTCCGACATCATCTTGGGGGTCGATCTTCACTCGGCGCCATGGAGTCCATTTACTTCATCGGCGCCACCGTAGCCACCGTAGCCACCTCCGTCGCTTGTTCCAACTCCCGCACCGAAATCATCCACATTGCCACCATGTGGAGCAGAGAAAACATCACCGGAACTGGCAGACACCGCACTCTATATCTCTTAGCGGTTTGATTAGTACTCCATGCTTTGATCAAAGCTTGATCTTCCAAGATGGTGTAGTTTTTTGACCTTTGGCTTTTCCTAGCTTTTGCTTGTGAATTCTCAAACGCTATCGCTTCGATCTCCGCCAAGTCGTCCGCAAAACCATGATCGTCCACGCCGCCCTCCGTTTCATTGTAGTCAAAAGGTTCGAAAGGGGCTTGATCAATGTCAACCGCGTTCGTGTCCAACAAGTTCACGAACTCGGCTGTTGCATTGTTCGAACCACCGCTATACCGAACGATGACAAGTCATGAGCTATCACAAAACAATGGCGAAAATGAAATAGAACCACCAAAGTCCAAAGAGATATACCTTCCGGCCATTTCGTCAAACACCTCGCTCGCGGGTGGAGTGGCACCGTTGAACGGCATTGCCGGGGTACCACCTTGGGGGGGGGGGGGATAGAGTGAGAGGTTGAAGAAGATTTGTTCCTTGAAGTTGGAACCTTCCTCCGCTTTACGCCCGCGACCTTGCCGGCCGGGATCGCGCAGCGGCATTGGCGTCCGGAGCGCGGGCCATCACTACAAGAAATATGTCAACTTGTGACCATCACTATTGGTTGCTGAAAGGTCATAATTTTTCATTTGCGACCTTTTTGTGACCAAAAACTGAAGGTCAAAAGCTGGCAGTCGTAAACTGAAATTAGTGACCTTTGTGATATGTAAAAGGTCGTTGGTTGCACGACCAAATTTTTGGTCACTAGCAACCTCCCCAGACCACGTAGGCATCCAGCATGGCAAGCTGATGTGGCACAAAAATCAGCCCGGTCCGATTTGGTGTTTTAAATGGGCCGAGCCCAACAATTCAGCCTATTTGTTTTTTTCTCATATTAATTTTGGTCAGGTAGATGGGCCAAGCCCAACAATTAAGCCTTCTCATTTTTGGGCCATGGCCTTTTCGGCTAGACAATTTTATTTTTCTTTTTTCAAAAAATCCTCTAGTTAGATGGGTCCGAGTGGTCAAGTTCTAGTAAGTGGGCCCCTTTTGTCAATGCCTTCTTCTTCTGATTTTGATTTGATCGTAAATAAATAATCAATATTTAAACCAACACAGACATAAAACATAAGAAATACTTCAAGTAACAGCAACCAGAATCAATCTGTATACAGTGACAATCAATGTTACAATCTATACAAATATTGGGATCCTGCTCCGGTCATTGCACAGGTACAAATTCTACTATTGTAACAACGCATATACAAGTAGAATCACTGTTAAACATATGCAATGACAATCGGCACAAACTGGGCCCCTGCTCCAATCATATGAAACATATGCATGACTCAATGGGCGACCATACTTGACTAGGCCATGACCTTCATTACAATGGACTAACAGAATGACAATATGAACTATCATCATGCCTTCCACGGTCGCCCTGTTACATGAACCAGAAGAGAAGAATCAAAAGATTTGGGGACAATATATTATGAAGAAACCAATCAAAAAACAAACAAGTTCTTTAGAATGATAAGACAAATTCAGCTAGTACAATGCTTTCATTCTCCAGCAAGTTAAAATGAGATAATCATTCATACAAGAAAGGTGACGAAAGAAAATAGAGCATTTTACTCATAGCATGCAAAGTATCAATATTCTGATAAACATATACAAGTGTAAATGTCAACTATCTTACACCCAAATGAATGACTGCTTGTGGAAGAAATATGTTAAACCAGGTTAGTTGTAACGGAGAGGGGCTGACCTACATTGGCTATAGTGGTCGATTGTGGCCTGAACAAATTTGTTGTAGTCGTCGGGGTCTGCGACGTCCCCGGGGAGAATGATCACGTCCGGCGCGCCAAGCTCGAAGGCGCGGCCGGCGACCTGCCACAGGCTCCACTCCCTCCTTGCTACCAGGGCAAGGCATGCCCCCTTGGCAGCGTACTGGTAAGCCAGTTGCTGCATGCAGAAGAGAAGATCCCAAGTTGTTTGGAGTTAACAACGAAAGTACTGTATAATGTTTAGAACATGTATATTAAATATGACAAGTAGAAAAGCAGAGTTCTAGCAGAGTAGCATAAGAAGCAGAGGAATTCTGATTCTGTAACAAGAGGAGACGGAGTTGTCCTGTGCAACAAGAGGAATTCTGATTCTGTAACAAGAGGTAGAATTATCATCACTAGCTCTGTTGCTGTTGTTTTCATATTACATAAGTAGTTGTCTGCCTAAGCAAATAGAGAGGTATATGCAGCAAGAACACACAATGTGATGACAGTATGAGTGCACTATAACTCTGGAAGTAAAAAGAACATAAATTCATTTGGGCTGATTTGTACACAGCCAAGGAAAACTTCTTACAAATAAATTCATGGAAGCGTATCATCCTTTTAGTCCCTCACCCATATCTCCTAGTAGTATTACATAATGCCTAGTGAGTGATCTAGCAATGTACTGTACAAGAGAGTATATATGTGTACGGATTCCTGTAGCCAGCTTCTATCAGTAACATGCATGTATATATTGAAGTAAACGTAACAGAGAGTATCTTTGGAAACATTCAAAATATATTCAATGTTGAAGCTGCATCTTACAACTCAAGGAGCCACATGAAATCCATGGAAGGACCTTACTGTGACAATTCACTTGTATAGTCCTGCCTCATGTGCATAATGCCGTTGCAAACAATTTAGATAGTGTATATATATAGATAGAAAGAAGTGCTTGATCAACAAGCTGCTGTAATAGTGTATATATATACATGCTAACAACATGAATGTTCCATCAGGCCATGATCAACTACTCCAAACCATTACATGCTTTGCAAGAAAATAATAGAAAAAGTAATCAGCAGATGACACAATGAACAAGTGAAGGCTTTAAATATGTCCCTATCAAAGAATCAAGTCGATGAAGACATGCAGTACAAGGAGGAGCAGCCTTGCATCATCGTTTGCTCAGATCGACGCTGGAAAGTGTGCTGCTATACCATGATCAGAATCCGCACAACACAGCCTCTCTGTCCCCCACCTCAACTCGCCCATGCTGCTACTGCAGTTGGATGTAAGTGTGTAAATACAACATACTTTGCATCATGTATCTAGACTATAGCATCTTGCAGCTAGCAGTGCATGAATTCAACTCAATAGTATAATAAACATCCACTGGAAGTTGTCAAATTAATTCATTCTCTGCTAATTGCCAGAGCAAGTGTTGTAGATAGAATGGTGGTGTCATCCACAATAAGATAATATTGCTCCTACTGAAATACCATTCATTTAGTATGAAAATAACAGGCTTAGCTAAATATAACATTGCATTGTTTTTGTTCCTCTGTTTTGCAAGCTGAGAGGAACAACGGTGGCGGCAGTAACTAGCAAGGAAGATGATGGATACGGACCGAGGAGGCAGGAGACGGGGTAGTGCCGGGGGAAGTTGATGTGGTGGACCCCGTCGACGGTGTAGATCTCCCGGTAGAAGTCCTCCATGGCGGCGACGGTGTCGGTGTCGGGCACCTTGGAGGCGGCGTGGATCCAGAGGCGGCCGGTGACCGGCGACGGCCAGAAGCGGCCCTCCACGCGCTTGGTGCCGTGCACCAGCAGCGACGCCCACGACTGGTGCATCATCAGGCAGGGGTTCCGAAGCCTCCCACCGCCTCCCCCCGAGCGCCCTCCGCACATCGCCGCTCGTGGTGGTCCGGAGAGGAGAAGAGAGGGCGGCGGTTGCCGAAATTGAATCGGGTTGGATTGGAGCAGCGGCGGCGCAGGAATGGCGAGGAGGAACTTGGCATCGGGGTGGCGCGCTGCAAGGCCGGGAGATGCGGGGAGGGGAGGGAGGGACGCGATCGGCGGCGGTGGGTGAGGAGGACGGCGAGGTCGGCGGTGGGTGGAAGAGGACGGCGAGATCGGGAGGGGCGCGGGTACGGGGAGGAGGTGGCGGCGGGGGGGAGTTTGGGAGCAGGGAGAGGGGTGCGATGGGGGGATCTGATCTAGGGTTTGGGCTGCGGGGGGTATCACTTTTCTTTTCTTTTTTTCTTTTTTCTGTAGATGAATGGATGGATGGGTGTGGGATGGAGATATGGATGGATGGATGGGCGTCATGTCATCGATCCGTAGGAAGAGTTTTGATTGGTTCAGAAAATCAGTAATTTAAAATAGTTTCCAAGTACTAAAAATAGAGGGATTTTGTGAAGTAGCTATCAAAACTATTTTGCAAAATGGTATCACACAAATTTTCACTCAAGTTAGACCACATTTTATGGATGAGCACCAATTCGTATGCATTTCTGATCTTTCTATCTATTTTTAGTTATTTTTTGAGTGCTCAAAATGTGCTTTTTTGTGAATGACCTATCATATATTTGTTGCAAAATTGGACCGAATTATTTTTATAAAGTATTAGGTCATATTTAATGTAAAATTTACCAAATGGTTGGATGTGAAGAGTTTTGATGCACCTCTCGTGAAAAAGACAAATTTTCACCGATTCCGCTGGAAGCGGGTGAAATTTGAACTATAACTGTCTCATAGTTTGTTCCTTATTTTTTCTAAAAATCATTTCTAGGTACATAAGTATCTATTTAATCATAAAAACATCAAAAGTTTTTTAAAATTCAACGACTAGTAAGGAACGGTCATGCCCGCAATTTTGACCACATTTTCAAACAAGCATGAAAAATTCAAAAAAAAAATCAAAAAAATGGAAAACATTCGCATTGTTTCATTATATGTGACCAAGTTACGAAAAATAATAAACTTGTAATACGACAATTCTTTTTAAAAAGTGTTCTCAGAAATGAGCTATCATGTGTGGAGATCAATGGCTTTCAAGTCAAATGATCAATCCTATGGCAACATTCATGGCATAGTTTGTTCAAATGATCTCATATTGTGCAGAAGGGTGCATATTGGAATGGCAAACAATGTTGCCTAAGGAAGTTTTCATTTTCTTTGCACGAAAAAATCATTTTCCATTTTTCGAGTGCCCAAAATGAGGTTTTTTTAAGGACCTACCATATATTTGTTGCAAAATTGGACCAAATCAATTTTCTAAAATACTAGGCCATGTTTAATGCACAATTGACCAAATGGTTGGGTGTCAAAAGTTTTGATCCACCTCTGGTGAAAAAGACAAATTCCCGCTGATTTAGTTGGAAGCGGGTCAAATTTGAACTGCAACTTCCTCATAGTTTGCTCTTTATTTTTTCTAAAAATCATTTCTAGGTACATAAGTATCAATTTAATCAGAGAAACACCAAAAAATTCCAGGATTCAACCACTAGCTAGGAATGGTCATGCCCGCCGTTTTGACCGCATTTTGAAACGGGCATAAAAAATTCAAAAAAATTCAAAAAATTGGAAAACCTTCGCATTGTGTCACTATATGTGGCCAAGTTACCAGGAAAAATAATAAACTTGTAATACGATAATTATTTTAAAAAAAGTGTTCTCAGAAACGAGCTATCATGCGTGAAGATTCACGGCTTTCAAGCCAAATGATCAATCTTATGGCCACATTCATGGCATAGTTTGTTAAAATGATCTCATATTATGCAAAAAGGTGCATCTTGGAATTCCAAACAATGTTGCCTAAGGGAGTTTTCATTTTCTTTGCATGGAAAATTCATTTTCCATTTTTTGAGTGCCCGAAATGAGTTTTTTTGTGAAGGACCTACCATATATTTGTTTCAAAATTGGACCTAATCAATTTTATAAAATACTAGGACATATTTAATGCACAATTAACAAAATGTTGGAGTTTCAAAAGTTTTGATCCACCTCTGGTGAAAAAGACAAATTTCCGCCGATTCAGCAGGAACCGGGTCAAATTTGAACTGCAGCTACCTTATTGTTTGCTCTTTATTTTTTCAAAAAATCATTTCTAGTTACATAAGTATCTATTTAATCAGAGAAACACCAAAAAAAATCCAAGATATAACCACTAGCTAGGAACGGTCCTGCCCGTCGTTTTGACAACATTTTGAAACAGGCATAAAAAATTCAATAAAAATCAAAAAATTGGAAAACCTTCGCATTGTGTCATTATATGTGACCAAGTTTCCAGGAAAAATAATAAACTTGTAATACGACAATTATTTTAAAAAAGTGTTCTCAGAAATGAGCTATCATGCATGAAGATTCATGGCTTTCAAGCCAAATGATCAATCTTATGGCCACATTCATGGCATTGTTTGTTCAAATGATCTCATATTGTGAACAAGGATGCATCTTGGAATTCCAAACAATGTTGCATAAGGGAGTTTTCATTTTCTTTGCATGGAAAATTCATTTTCCATTTTCCGAGTGCCCGAAATGAGTTTTTTTTGTGCAGGACCTACCATATATTTTTTGCAAAATTGCACCAAATCATTTTTATAAAATACTAGGACATATTTAATGCACAATTGAAAAAATGGTTAAGTGTCAAAAGTTTTGATCCACCTCTGATGAAAAAGACAAATTCCCGCTGATTCAGCAGGAAGCGGGTCAAATTTGAACTCCAGCTGCCTCATAGTTTGCTATTTATTTTTTCCAAAAATCATTTCTAGTTACATAAGTACCTATTTAATCATAAATATATGGTTTGGTGGCGATACGTCGAGGTTTGGACGGTGGCCGAGAGCCCCAACTCTAGAGCGCGTAAACTCACATGCCCGCCGCATGGTCACCGCGCGACCTTGGTGTTGCCATGTGTTCTGGGCGGCCTAGGCATGTCTAGTGGGTTGGGCACTCCCTAGGTAGGTGCTAGGAAGAAAATCACAACATAAGATTCTCACGAGGAGACCGATCGATGCTCAAACATGAATAAGCAGCCAAGTGTTTGATTAGCGGTACAGGAAATGCAGATGGCTAATGGGCATGAGTTTTGGCTGAGGATGATCAGTTACTAAGAAGACCGTCTTCACATTTTGAACTCAAAAGGAGGAGCCTAGGTGGTACTTGCTTTGCAAAGTACCACACTGGACATAAATATGAATGTTGAAACTGGGCTCAAACTAATGAATGGATTGAGCTGGCATTTGGTGGAGGATGGTTATTTGGCAGAGGAAAGCACTGTAGAAAATGGATACCATTTGGACATGCCAAAGTGGTACTTCCCTCACAAATTGTTTTTCTGAACAGAATAGGAAAATGAATATTTTTGAATTATTTATGAACTAGGCAAGGAAGGTTTTTTTACATATTTGATGAAGATATGACCCAAAGAATTTATTAGATTTTTTTGGGAATTTTGGGAATGACAGAAATATAGGTTGCTTCACAACCTAGGGCAAAAACTACCACATGGACATGACACATAGGCAAAACTGATGAGGTGGCGCCTAGTCATAGCAATAAGTACTAATGTATCCACGTTCACAACCTCATGAACATTTATATTGGTCGTAATCAGGTAGAAATAAGGTCATGGACCACTCTTGTCTGCTTTATGACCATTTGGTGTAAGGCAATTCAGGGTTTGAGCCCTTCCAAGCGAAATGGCCGTGGATTTACGACCAATTCAGCTAGGGTCACTAAGAAGAAGGTCACTAATTGACATATTTCTTGTAGTGCATCGCGGTGGGGGCAGCCGGATTCCCGCCCTGCACAAGCACGTTGCCCTGCCACTTGCGGGCAGGCGTGGCGTGTGCTTGGGCGACGCCGGCGGGGCCTACATGGCCGGCGACGAGATCCGCTCGAGGGGAAGGGGCATGCGCGACCTCGATGGTGACGGGGGACAGCATGGGGTCGTCCATGGCGGCGAGGGACGGCCGGGAAGGAGGAACCGGAGCTTTCGGAGGGGGGCAATGGTGGCGGAGGGCGCGGGGAGCGGGAAAGGGGCGCGGAAATGTTCGTCCCGCCAAATCTCGCGCCAGATGGGGATTGCGCTCGGGTCGGCCTCCCAGCCCGTTAAGATGGAGGTTGAGGGAGAATATTTGCCGAACCCCGCAAAAAAATTTGCGGTCCAGGGCGTTTTGCGGGGTCTGTTCGTGTAGAATTTTTGGCCCCAACCCGTAATTTGGCGGTCATTTTGCGGGCCGGGTCGTTTTGCGGGGTCTGCTAGAGTTGCTCTAAGCAGCTTAATCGATTTCTTGGCTAGCTAATAGTATGTCCACGTCCTGCACCGCAGTACTTTAATAAAATGGTTATTATCATATTACGGGGAGCTTCAATTATTATAAAAAATTTAGACGACTATAAGTTCGATCGGTGTGTGGTACAAGAATAACAAAATTTGGCACGTTTAAGTGCCACGAGAAAAACCACGTTGCAGTAGACAAGATTTTTTTTTTAAATAAGGTATATTTTCATTCTAAAATATTTATAATAAATGGCCCTAACAAGTAGCAAAATGCGGTCAGAAAAATGTTTACGGCCATATTATACAAAAATGATCGACTAAAAGATGATCCATGTGTAGTACACGAAATATAAAATATGACACTTTTATGCGCCACAGGAAAATCCATGTTTCATGTAAACCAGGGTTTTTAAATCAATATTACTACTGAAACTGGCATGTTGGTGCATTTGCAGATTAATTGCACGACCCATGCTCTGATTATACAAGACTGGTACATATTGCGGCCCAAGTTAGGAACCTGCGTAAGAAGTAGAATGGTATACATAGAATGGTTAAATGCACAAACGATGATCCACAAGGCATTCGACGCCGCTGCGTCAGAAGTAGCATTCGCAACAAAGTTCCAATACACTCAAACATATGACAAGGTATCAATTCTAGCTGAACCAGACCCAAAACCATAGCCCTCCCCATACCCGAAGCTGTCAAACTTTGGTAAATACGATTGGCCGTGAAATTTTGCTTTATTTACTTACAATATGATATGAAGGCCGCTCCCGGTGGAGCTCATCTCCCTCCCCTGTGGTCCTCCATGGTCCATGCATGCTCAGCGGCTCCCTGCGTCCTACATTCAGATGAAAAACATGATCAGCAATGACGGAATGGCATGGTTCTTTAGCTGCATTATAGTATTACACGATAGCGTACCTCAAATCCTAGGCGATTGCCCGCGACATTAGGTCCTTTTGTTGCTCATCGTCATCGGGTTGCCGTGGGAAGCCATGCCTTCTTCCATAACATGTAGAATAGTATCGAAGATGGTGCCCATGTCCTCCTCCATCGCGACGATGATGGCCTCGTGCACCACCCGCTGATTCACAGCCGCCATTGCACGGGTGACAGCTCCTTCGAGCTTGCTCGAGGTAATGAACCAACCTCTTAGGCGTCGGATATTGTCTCCGAAGAACAACGACGGAGCTATGTACACCCTCTGTAAACTAATATAAGAGCATTTAGATCACTCATATCTAAACGCTCTTATATTAGTTTACAGAGGGAGTAGAAGCCTAAGGGGGCCGTGCCCCCCCCCCCCCCTACCCATGTGCAATTTTTTTACTAGGTATGTAATCGCGTGTCCTACAGCTTTGGATGGCACATGCATATATACATAGAAGGCCTTTGATTTATTTCTTGGCTAGGTAAGACTCGACTAAACATGTACATGCAAAGGTAAGACTCAACCAAGCAGCTAAGCAGCTTAATCATTTTTTGGCTAGCTAATAGTATGTCCACGTCCGGCGTCACAGTACTGTTGTAAATATGCACTAGAGACAATAATAAAATAGTTATTATCATATTTTGGGAAGCTTCAATTATTATAAAAAATTTAACGACTATAAGTTCGATCAGTGTGTGGCACAAAAATACAAAATTTGGCACGTTTAAGTGCCACGAGAAAAACCACGTTGCAGTAGACAAGAGTTTTTTGAATAAGGTATATTTTCGTTCTAAAATATTTATAATAAATGGCCCTAACAAGTAGCAAATTGCGGTCAGAAAAATGTTTAAGGCCATATTATAAAAAAAAATGACTAAAAGATCGATCCATGTGTGGTACACGAATTGTAAAATATTAAACTTTTATGCGCCATAGGAAAATCCATGTTCATGTAAACCAGGGTTTTTAAATCAATATTATTACTGAAACTGGCATGTTGGCGCACTTGCGGATTAATTGCAAGACCCGTGCTCTGATTATACAAGACTGGTACATATTGCGGCCCAAGAATGGTTTACATAGAATGGTTAAATGCACAAACGATGATCCACAAGGCATTCGACGCCGCTGTGTAAGAAATAGCATTCGCAGCAAAGTTCCAATACTCTCAAACATATGACAAGGTATCAAAGGTTTCTGGCTGAACCAGACCCAAAACCATAGCCCTCCCCATACCCGAAGCCGTCAAACTTTGCTAACTACGATTGGCCGTGAAGTTTTGCTTTATTTACTTAGAATATGATATGAAGGCCGCTCCCAGCGCAGCTCACCTCCCACCCCTCCGGTACTCCATGGTCCATGCATGTTCAGCGGCTCCCTGCGTCGTACATTCAGATGAAAAACATGATCAGCAATGATGGAATGGCATGGTTCTTTAGCTGCATTACAATATTACACGATAACGTACCTCAAATCCTAGACGATTGCCCGTGGTATTAGGTCCTTCTGTTGCTCATCCTCATCGGGTCGCCGTGGAAAGCCATGCCTTCTTCCATAGCATGTAGAACAGTATCGAAGATGGTGCACCTGCCCTCCTCCATCGCGGCGATGATGGCCTCGTGCACCGCCCGCTGATTCACGGCGGCCATTGCATGGGTGACCGCTCCTTCGAGCTTGCGTGAGGTAATGAACCAACCTCTTAGGCGTTGGATATTGTCTCCGAAGAACAACGGCGGAGCTATGTAGAAGGCTAATAAACAGTAGCGACGTACTTCACAGCGCGCTACTGTTAAGTGGCAGTAGCGCTGTCGGGGATATACCCCGCGGAGTAACCCGGCCGGAAGGATAAACCGGGCGGACTTGATGACTCACTAATGACCCGCTCTGGCTGGACGCTAAGTGACCCGCCCGATCCTGGCGACTTATGGGTGACCTGGCAAGCGGATCAGAGGAGCGACAAGACCCAGGGGCCCAGGAGGCTCAAGGCCCAGAAGGATGGCTTACGTTATGGTAGGCCGACTTAAGAGGAAAGGCGTGATGAATATCTTCCTTACAAGGAATCAAGACTCGGACTTGTATCCGGCTTGCAGTAGAAGATTGGCTAGTCCTAATCCTATTTGGACTCCACATGTAAACCGCCCCTCTAACTTATATAAGGAGGGGCAAGGCACCCCAAAGAGGGACAAGGAACAAGAAACAATATCTAGGGCTAGACACAAAGGGGGAGCCGGCTTATGCGGCGACTCTCGATGAGCATAATAAGACCTAGCCTCAAACAGCATGTAGGGTTGTTACCGGATGATGTTTCCCGGGGCCCGAAGCTGTCTAAATCTTTGTCTTGCGTGTTGCGTCTCTCGATTTTGATCAACCCCTTCAAGCTACCGCATAGATGCGTTGGCCTCGCGACTAAGTCCTGACACTAAGGACATCTGCCGTGACAATTCCATGACAGTTGGTGCCCATCGTGGGGCCTGCGCACGGTGATGTTGAGTTCTTGGAGGGATCTATCTCAGGGATCGAGAAGCTCGCGATGTGTTGGATGAAAAAGAGCCGGCGCAGAAGATGTCATCGCCGATGAATAATCAGAATAACATATACAAGATTTTTGGTCAAGAGAAAATTAGGGTTGCAGTGCGCGCCGTCACGACCGGACGATCCATCAAAACTAGGTTGATTTTTGCAGTGTCGCTGTTTGAAGCCGAGACGGACAAATTTTTTTCGCTGCAATAACTCGCACGCGGCCGTTTAGTTGTTACAAGTCATATCCTTGTTATTTGTTTTCGGAAGGAAACTAAGGCTAGTCATAGTGGGAGTAACTTAGCAAGTAACATAGCGCACTCCGATTTTTTTTTTGCTTATGTGGTATGTAATTAATGAGAAGTGGTAACATAATATGTTACTGTAACATAACGCTTTCCAAGACAAGATGAGTCTATAAGTTAATTAATGAAGTCCTATATGACACTACTATTATATTATTTTGCACTATGAAGGTAGTAATTTAGGCTAGTGTCATATGCATGACACTAGTATAAGTTACTCCCCACTATGACCAGCCTAAGCGAGACAGATCGCATCCTGAACAGCTGACGTATGCTGGTCCGCTTCAAATCCCAAGAATTGGGGAGCAAACAATCTGACCATTTACTATGTCATCACGTCAATTACCCAAGTCAAAGGACTAATTCAACTAGTACTCCCTCCGTCCGAAAATACTTGTCATCGAAATAGACAAAAAAAGATGTATCTAGAACTAAAATACATCTAGATATATCCCCTTTTATTCATTTTGATGACAAGTATTTCCGGACGAAGGGAGTACTTCTAACGTGCTGGATGGAAGCCAAGATGGAAATAAGACACCGCACCAAATTGACAGGGTTCTAGTAGATGCAAGTGTCGGTACTCAGGTCCTCAAGGGAAAATTACTATTAGGAGGAGGGAACGGTCTCGACCCGGATTCAGTCATGACTCGGACTCTGTTTCATTGCCGAGTCGCCCGCAGCGCGCAAGCCGCCGTCGAGATTGCCAGGCCGCCGAGACGGTCAAAATTCCATCTGGCCAGGCCGCCGCCGGCTTTGCTCCGCCTCGCTGCCGTAGCCTCACTTCATCAGTGAGCCGCCGGGCCTCTCCACTCTGTACCGGCTCAGCCCGCGCTTCCCCTCTACAGCAGCATCGGCTTCGGCTGCCCTTGCGCCCCCGGCGACCGGTTCTCCCACGGGCTCCCGTACGGCCGCGCGCCAGTGACACTCCGTCGTCCCGGGTCGCGCATCTGTTTTCGCTGCTGCGAGCTCGCCCTCGTCGCCTTGCTTCCGCTGCGTCACGGAGCACCGGGGCCTCTGTTCGCTTCGTCTTCGGCGTGTCAAACTGTTCGCCTCAGCCTTGCCTAAACCGCCTTTGTCGGCGTGCTGAGCTGCTGTAGTGGCCCTCTTCGCCTCTGACCCGCCTGCGCGGGCCCTCACGTCGAGCCGCCGCTGACTGCCGTTACCCTCTGAGCCGCCCCTGTGTAGACCGAGTGGCCGGGCGCCGCCGTCCTCTTCCTCCGCTCCTGAGTCGCCGCTCCACTTTTAGTATGAGCCGCCCTTCCACGGGCGTCACGGTGAGTCATCGGCCTCCGTCGGCGCGCCTCCGCTGCTGAGCCGCCTCGCTGCGGACCAACTTTGCTGCGGCCAGGTCAAGTCGCCGCCGCGTCACGCCGCCTCCGGTTCCAACCTGGCACCCGTGCGCTGACCTCCCGTTTGCTCTGTCATGCCGCAGCTGCCCGCGCGCCCGTCTCCTAAGTCGCCGTTACTGTTCTGCACGGTTTGAAGCCAAATTGGACAGCTTCAAGGATATGGTTTGGTCAAGTTTGCTAGCCATACAACTGATGAGCAGTTTCCTTCAGACAGTCAATAGATAAAGGATGCCAAATGCTGAGCTGGCATGCAGATTTAACTCGGCTAGTGCTGGTGAAAGGAAAGATTCAGGGCCTTCTACAATCCAAATGCAGCATAGACAAGATAAATTGCAGTACTGACACTTGCTGTGCTAATGAATGCTCTTGTCAGAAGGTGGTCTACAGAGGAGTTGCCGCAAACTCTGGCAAGGCCCTGGAGGGGATTAACACAAATATTCTTACTATAATGGTCAAAAGGCATTCAGCAAATGATGTTGAAAAGTGACGTTCTCCTATGAAGAGACCCCTGGTCGTCAAAGTGTTATGTTTACACTGGATGGGATGCACCATTACAAGGTTACTTACAGACATTGCGTACGGACCATTTGCCGTACAGATGCATCAGGACCATTATCCCTTACAAAAAGGTGTCGCAAAAGGGGCATGAGAAAATATTATTTTTGCACTAGCGCTCGACCTGTGCAAGTTGCCACCCCGGCTACATCAACACACGCGACTCACTCATTGTTCGTGCCCATGGCCGATTCGCCCGTCCGCTCTCGCGGCCGGTTCACGCGTCCATGCCGGCTTACAACAAGGAGGACAACTTGCTCGTCCGCACCGGCTTACAACGTTGCGGCCAACTCATCTGTCTGTTTCCTGCGGCTGACTCGCTCATAATTGATTTCAGCTTCACCATGGTGATCATCAACTCCGCGGGGGGATAATTTCTGGTTTAACATATCAGGTGAAATCCATCCAGTATATTTTTATATTATATATTGCTTTTCTTTAAAAGAGCAATTACGCTGGCTTGCAAGTTCTCCAATGCAGGACAAGTTATATCACTGAGTTGTTGATTGATTCATACCGGTTTATATTATGGTCAAATATGGAGAATCTCAAGACAACTCCTCGAGTTGCCTTGAGACCCGGGGGCTACGATGACATGACTCAGTAAATGATAGCCAATTTAAAGCAGATTCAAGAACTCCGGATCATTGGAGGGAAAAATAACCCGGCCCCGGAGGCTACTGCCTTATTGGCGAATATTTAAAGGCCGTCAGAAAATTTTCGGCTTAAAAAAAGGATTCCGGTTCAAGGAAAATTTGTTTACCACAAAGCTTTGAAGCTCTCAAATCCGGTTCAAAATCCGGCTTAAGGTAAATTTATCTCTCACAAAGTTTTGAAGCTTTGAAATCCGGTTTGAAGTTCCAGTTCAAAAAGAATTAATCTCTCGCAAGTTCGAGTTCTCAGAAAGATTAAAGGGTGCCAAAGAGCTTGCTGCCATGGTGCGCGGTTCAAACATAGGTATCCTGCCTTACGGCTTATCTTATTATGGTCACTTGGGGGCTTCCTGCTCATCGAGCATAGCTGTCGGTACCCTCTTGATCGGTGCAATGCTAATATATGGTCACTTGGGGGCTTCCTGTTCAAACATAGGTCGTATTCGAACCAAAGAGAACATAGTTGTCGATACCCTTTTGATTAGCAAACTGCTGAACCTACTTGGGGGCTTCTTGATCGTATCCGAATCATAGCTCAACCCCTTTGGGAATCGACGTGGATCGTATTCGAATCAGCGTCGTTAAATAACTTTAAAGGTCATTTGGGGGCTTCCTGTTCAAACATAGGTCGTATTCGAACCAAAGAGAACATAGCTGTCGATACCCACTTTGATCGGCAATGCCAACGCCACTGGGGGCTATATGATCGTATCCGAATCTTAGCTTAACCCCTTTGGAATGGTTTATTGATCGTATTCGAATTAGAAGCCTCAAAAAATTTATCTATTTTTATACAATCGCAAGTATTTGAGTTGTCACAAATATCATATGTGCCGGCTCTTACAGAGTTGACTTATCAAACTTCACTGCCGGGTCACATAAACCGGCGGTATCATTCAAAGGATCTTAGGGATCTTGTGATCTACTTGTGTGTAGGATAAGACTACATTTGGGTGAATACTCGCCCTGGCTTTTGACGTTAAGTCGCCAGGGCGTATGTTGTTTAAACTCTGTGCAGGATTTGCAGAACTATGACTTATATAAATGCTTCAGTCCAAGCTCATCACTGAAATTGGTGTCTCAAAAGGGTTATCAATTATTGATTTTCTCAAGGACTATAGGCCACCGGGTTACAAAAATTCCGGCTTACAATGAAAGCGCATTAAGTCGTCATCGGCCAAGAGCTGCCAGGTATTTAAACTCTGGATTTACTTGTCAACCGATGAGGTATTCAAATCTTTAATAACCAAAACTGACTGGATTTTAGTGATGATATTGAATGATTGAGGTTTTCATACCGGATTATATTATTCAAATCTTTAATAGCCAACATGGCTGGATTCTTATTATGGTTATCAATAGCCAATATTATGATGGAGGTCTTCAAAGTCGCTTCAGCGCAATGGTTATTATTTTATTAATGGACATGCTTTATTTTTACAATGGAGGGAATAGTCCCGAGTCGCTGCAGGCTTACGACCTGACACTTGGGGGCTACATTATTCAAATTGAGATTACATCGAATATGCAAGTCTCATGTCACTGCCAGCATGCACCATGGCACTTGGGGGCTAACGCAAAGTCATTTTTTGCTCAACTTATTGAAGACCCGACTCATCACATTATAATGATCCGGCCCTTGGGGGCTACCTATTGCTCATGTCAATAATTCAAGGTACACAAGTCTTAAATCCATTATATTCAAGGGTCTACTGCTCGGTTTGTAAAGCACAAAGCTCTTAACCCTATGGACGTGGGTTCAAGCCCCATGGTGGAGATTATATTATATGATGTTATTATCAATAAATTATATACAAAATCCCAGCTCAGTATTATCTTGCTAAGCCGGCCCTTGGGGCTGCATGTTTACTGTTCAAGTTTACATGGTTATATCTACAAAGTCCCTGCTCATTATTGCATAATGACCCGGCCCTTGGGGGCTACACTGGTTGAAGTTTTTATGAGCATAAAGCAATTACAAGTCCCAGGTTTCTGCAAGCATGACAACCCGGGGGAAGATATCTGGTGCTCCGGGAGCACCTAAACTTAGGTGCTCCGGGAGCTTCTCAGCCGTTGGATCTAAAATCCGAAGGCCAAAAAGAGAGCTCGCGCATTTATTCAAAAAAACACCCCTAGAAGTTCGTTATTGCAACCAGATCCAGCACATCCTAGATGACCGTTAGATTATAGATCCAACGGCTGAGAAGCTCCGGGAGCACCTAAACTTAGGTGCTCCCGTAGCACCTGATATTTTCCCGACAACCCGGTATTTGGGGGCTACATATGTGGAATATTCAGTTTATGACTAATGATTGAGATGAATAACCCGGATTTCTTCAAGGTTGCAACACTTATATTGAAGCAAGTCTTAAAGTTATCACTATGTTCTCCTCTTAAGACTTGGGGGCTACAGGTATTATGGATATAAAGAAGGAACATCTTCAAATTCTCAGCTTGGAGTAAATCAGAAAGATCAATTACATGACCCGGTGTCAACAACAATTATGACTCGACATCATCAGTCTTTTATAACCCGGAGATTTTGGAAATTATAACTCGGCAAGATCTACATCTTTAAGCCGGTTGAAAATCAGATGAGTATTTCAGGACCTATATTTTTTAAGCCGGCGCTTTGGAAGCCGACTCAAATGGATTATTTGTTTACAATATTTCTTCTACAAACAAATTGATTGTGAAGCTGGTATATTGACCCGGATTCTCTAGAAGAAGGAAATGACAAGGACTTAAGGATGTTCAGGTGCCGGTTTACAAGAATTCTTAACCCGGAGCACAACCTGTCAAATTTGTTCTTGTGTTTATTTTGCAACATAAGTTTACCATGGATAAATCCAAGCTAAACTTGGGGGCTAATGTCGGAGATATATCCCACGGAGTAACCCGGCCGGACTTGGCGACTCACTAATGACCCACCCTGGTTGGACGACACACTAAGTGACCCACCCGATCCTGGCGACTTATGGGTGACCTGGCAAGCGGATCAGAGGAGCGACAAGACCGGGGGGCCCAGGAGGCTCACGGCCCAGAAGGACGGCTTACGTTATGGTAGGCCGGCTTAAGAGGAAAGGCGTGAGGAATATCTTCCTTACAAGGAATCAAGACCCGGACTTGTATCCGACTTGTAGTAGAAGATAGGCTAGTCCTAATCCTATTTGGACTCCACATGTAAACCGCCCCTCTAACTTATATAAGGAGGGGCAAGACACCCCAAAGAGGGACAAGGAACAAGAAACAATATCTAGGGCTAGACACAAAGGGGGAGCCGGCTTATGCGGCGACTCTCGATGAGCATAATGAGACCTAGCCTCAAACAGCATGTAGGGTTGTTACCGGATGATGTTTCCCGGGGCCCGAAGTTGTCTAAATCTTTGTCTTGCGTGTTGCTTCTCTCGATTTCGATCAAGCCCTTCAAGTTACCGCATAGATGCGTTGGTCTCGCGACTAAGTCCTGACACTAAGGACATCTGCCGTGACAATTCCACGACAAGCGCCGCTCTTGAACCGGCGCTACTGATAAGCATCCACGTATAATGTTTTCCCTAATAGTGTAAGGGGGCCGCCCCCCTCCCCCAACCCATGTGCAATTTTTTTGCTAGGTATGTAATCGCGTGCCCTACAACTTTTGGATGGCACATGCATGGGAGAAGTCTAAAATAAACCTTGAACTTGTAGGCGAAAGCTAAATCAAACCCCGAACTTGCAATCCCAGAAATCAGCACATTGAACTTTCGGATCCTAGTCTATTTTAAACCTTGAGCCCTTTTAGTTGGTATTTGCTGACGTGCCAAGTCAAATCATAGGATTGTTGACCGGCTAGCTGGATATTAAGATGAATCGGGCCGGCCCATTAGCGTAGTCACTTGCGCTGCTTTGTTTTTTATTTTTATTTTTCTTTTTTGTTATTTATTTTCGTAATGATAATAATTTTTTAGTACTTTTTTAGTGACAACAAACATTTTTTTATAAAACTACACAAAGCCACTTGTCTTTTATAAGGAGCGACGAAAAATTACTAGGCGATAAAAGAAAAATCCGCTATCGAGCGTACTTCACAGGACTCAAACTCTGGTTCTCGCATTGAGAGAGCAACCCCAGCTAGCCACTGCCCTGAAGGCTGCTCATGACGCTAGGTAGTGCACATTTATAAGAACAGACATGAGCGTACATATATCTAAACATTTTAGAAAATTGAGCATTTCTTGAACTTTTTTTGAACAATTTTGTAATGCTAATTTTTTACGCAAATAATTTACGAAATTCCAAAAACATCTGTAAGGAAAATGCGACATAATTCCGAACCTCTTTTGACAAATGTAAAGAATTTTTACAAATTAGTAAACAATTTTGGTAAAACACCAAACATTTTTTAGTTTGTGACAAAATTAGAAAACATGAACATTTGTTTTACTACTGAACAATTTATGAAATGCTTGAACACTTTTTGAATTTATGAACAAAATTTTAGTAAACATTTTTTTGAAAGTTTGTGCATATTTTTTCAGGATTCAAGAATCGTTCCCTTTTTATTGTTATTTTTGTGTTTTGAAGAGTGCTCACTTTGTAAAACCTGATTGTGTTTCCAAAAAAATTGTTCCTTTTTCCAAAAGTATTCGGAATTTCAAAAAGTGTTCTCACCTTAGAATAGCTTGAGGATTTAAAAAAAAACCAAGTTTTCAAAATTTGTTTGCTCCCAAAAAATGTTTCCAAATCTCGACGCTGGTGTCTGATTAAATATATTTGCACTTTATATTCTTGCACTAAGAGTAATCTATATCTATATCTATACCTACTATTAAAGGGAATAGGTATTCTTGGTTTGGTTTGGTCCCTTTCATTGATTTTTGTTTGGTATGAGCTCACGCTAAAGTTTCGTACAGTTCGCTCGTATACATGGTAAGCCATCTGGGCCAGGTACTTGTTGTGACGCCACCGATTAAATCGTACACTAATCATACACACAAATGTGTACGGTGAATATGAGAGACTCAGGGGAAGATATCACAACACAATTCTAGACACAAATTAAAATAATACAAGCTTTATATTACAAGCCAGGGACCTCGAGGGCTCGAATACATCAACTCAAATACAAATGAGTTAGCGAAGCAATCATATCTGAGTACAGACATAAGTTAAACAAGTTTGCCTTAAGAAAGCTAGCACAAAAGCAATATCGATCGAAAAGGCAAGGCCTCCTGCCTGGGAGCCTCCTAACTACTCATGGTCGTCGGCACCCTCAGTAGTAGGCACCCTCAGTGTAGTAGCAGTCGTCGTTGAAGGTGGCGTCTGGATCCTAGGCTCCACCCTCTGGTTGCAGCATCCGAGAAGAATGGAAAGAGGTGGAAAAAAGGGGAGCAAAGCAATAGTGAGTACTCATCCAAAGTACTTGCAAGCAAGGATCTACACTAGATATGCATCGGTATCAATGAAATGGGTTGTATATATGGACTGAACTGCAGAATGCCAGAAGAGAAAGGGAAATCCTAGCCTATCAAAGACTAGCATCTTCAAGCAGCTCCAAGCATCCTGCAGCAATCAGAAGAGTATAGAATAGGAGTTTATATTTAACAAACATGTTGTAAAAATAACGCCCGGAGATCCTTCTCCGACTCCCTACGGGAAAGCAATCTCGGAGCCACATATCCATTACATGCCTCAGCATTCAGTATCCTGTTCTAGTTCTATCGATCAGGATACAACTCCGAGCGTCCGTTATCGTAGGCAGACTATCGATAGATGTTTTCTTTCCTGCAGGGGTGCACCAACTTACCCACCATGCTCGATTAACTCCGGCCGAACACACTTTTCTGGGTCATGCTCAGCCAAATGGTACGCCGCAATCCGACCTAGGTTTAATAGAGAGGTCAGCACACCAGACTAAACCTATGCCCCCAGGGGTCTTAGGCCATCGCCCCGGGAACTCCTACACGCTGCGTGGGCGTCCGGTGAGCAAACCTAGCTACCTCCTTAAAAAGGCAGGTGCTTACGTAGTCCAACCCGACGCGCGCCGCTCAGTCGCATGATGTCTATTAAGCTTCGGCTGATGCATACGACGCAGAACGCCCATACTATGCCTATGTGATGGTTAGTGCTATCAGGCCAGAGGCCCCTCAGATCAAGTATCCAAATGGTAATGGATTAGGAGTGCGCGGTAACAAGCAGAGACTCACGATCGATGTGACCCCGTCGCCCCGTCTCGAGGACTTGCGGCAAGGGCTAAGAATTCCCGGTCACGCCTCGTCATTAACTCACGGGCACCCTCCAGGTCAACCCGTCTCCACATCACTCGCATCACATGCTCGGGTAGGTACCCCTTGGGGATGACCCGTCTTTGTCCACTTTAATCAGTATAAATAGTAATGTAAGGCAATTCGTGTGGCCACCACATCAAGAAGGAACCCGAGGCATCATCCTCGCTGGATTCCCACGTGATGTAAATGATACGTCTCCGTCGTATCTACTTTTTCAAACACTTTTGCCCTTGTTTTGGACTCTAACTTGTATGATTTGAATGGAACTAACCCGGACTGACGCTGTTTTCAGCAGAATTGCCATGATGTTGTTTTATGTGCAGAAAACAAAAGTTCTCGAAATGACCTGAAACTCCACGGAACATCTTAAAAAAATAATAAAAAATCCTCGCCAAAGATGAAGACCAGGGGGCCCACACCCTGTCCACGAGGGTGGGGGGCGCACCCCCTACCTCATGGGCCCCCTAGTGGCCCTCCGACGCCAACTCCAACTCCATATATTGGCTTTCGGGGAGAAAAAAATTAGAGAGAAGAAATCATCACGTTTTTCGATACGAAGCCGCCGCCAAGCCCTAATCTCTCTCGGGAGGGCTGATCTGGAGTCCGTTCGGGGCTCCGGGGTGGGGGATTCGTCGCCGTCGTCATCATCAACCATCCTCCATCACCAATTTCATGATGCTGACCGCCGTGCGTGAGTAATTCCATCGTAGGCTTGCTGGACGGTGATGGGTTGGATGAGATTTATCATGTAATCGAGTCAGTTTTGTTAGGGTTTGATCCCTAGTATCCACTATGTTCTGAGATTGATGTTGCTATGACTTTGCTATGCTTAATGCTTGTCACTAGGGCCCGAGTGCCATGATTTTGGATCAGAACCTATTATGTTTTCATGAATATATGTGAGTTCTTGATCCCATCTTGCAAGTCTGTAGTCACCTACTATGTGTTATGATTCGGCAACCCCGAAGTGAAAATAATCGGGACCACTCCCGGTGATGACCATAGTTTGAGGAGTTCATGTATTCACTATGTGCTAATGCTTTGTCCCGGTTCTCTATTAAAAGGAGGCCTTAATATCCCTTAGTTTCCAATAGGACCCCGCTGCCACGGGAGGGTAGGACAAAAGATGTCATGCAAGTTCTTTTCCATAAGCACGTATGACTATATACGGAATACATGCCTACATTACATTGATGAATTGGAGCTAGTTCTGTGTCACCCTATGTTATGACTGTTACATGACGAACCACATCTGGCATAATTATCCATCACTAATCCGGTGCCTACGAGTTTTCCATATACTGGTTCTCGCTTATTTACTTTTCAGCTGCTACTGTTACAATCACTACAAAATACCAAAAACATTACTTTTGCTGTCTTTACTTTTGTTACCGTTACCACCACTATCATATTACTTTGCTACTAAACACTTTGCTGCAGATACTAAGTTTCCAGGTGTGGTTAAATTGACAACTCAGCTACTAATACTTGAGAATATTTATTGGCTCCTGTTGTGTCGAATCAATAAATTTGGGTTGAATACTCTACCCTCGGAAACTGTTGCGATCCCCTATACTTGTGGGTTATCAAGACCTTTTTGTGGCGCCGTTGCCGCGGAGCATAACTCTATTCTTTGAGTCACTTGGGATTTATATCTGTTGGACACTATGAAGAACTTGAAAGACGCTAAGACAACAATTTATCCCTCAACTACGAGGGGAGGTAAGGAACTGCCATCTAGCTCTGCACTTGATTCACCTTCTGTAATGAGTAAGATAGCGACACCTAAACCTGCTTCTGCTATTCGTTCCGATATGTTGCATGTTATTGATGATGCCACTTTTGCTATGCATGATACTTATGATGAAACTACTTCTATGCTTGATAATACTGTGCCCCTTGGTAAATTTCTCGATGAGCAAATTGCTAGGTCTAGAGAAAGAGAAATTATTGAATCTGAATACGATGATGAGAGTGATGATGAAAATATGCCTTCTATTCCTGAAGGTTATCTTTTTGATGCGGAATCTTCTGCAACTATTTTTGCTTGCCAGGATAGATACGAACTTAAGAGGTTGCTAGTTAAATGGAGTAAAGAATCTCTTAGAGATAGAATGAGACCCGACCCTGCTTTTGCTACATCACCTTTCTGTGTTCCCGATAAGGATTATTATGAATTTTCTGTTGATCCAGATATAATTACTTTGGTTGAATCGGATCCTTTCTATGGCTATGAATCTGAAACTGTTGTGGCACATCTTACTAAGTTAAATGATATAGCCGCCCTGTTTACTAATGATGAGAGATCGCGCTACCTTTATTTATTGAAAATATTTCCGTTCTCATTAAAGGGTGATGCTAAGATATGGTTTAATTCTCTTGATCCTGGTTGTGTGCGTAGTCCCCAGGATATGATCTATTACTTCTCTGCTAAATATTTCCCTGCTCATAAGAAACAAGCTGCATTGAGGGAAATATAAAACTTCGTGCAAATTAAAGAAGAGAGTCTCCCACAAGCTTGGGGGAGGCTTATCAAGTTACTTAATGCTTTGCCTAATCATCCTCTTAAGAAACCTGAAATACTTGATATCTTTTATAATGGACTAACTGATGCTTCCAGAGATTACCTGGATAGTTGTGCTGGTTCTCTTTTCAGGGAAAGAACACTGGATGAAGCTGAAATTCTATTGAATAATATGTTGACAAATGAAAATAATTGGGCACCTCCTGAGCCAACTCCCGAGCCAACTCCTGAGCCAATTACTGAGCCTATTCCTAAACCAACTCCAAAGAAGAGAGGTGTTCTATTTCTAAGGGACAATTGGATTTTTAGCCCTAGTTGGTTCCTACCCACGGGTTTTGCCCTTACTTTTCGAGCTTGCTCAGTTTTGCCCTTACTTTTTCCGTCCAGGTCCCTCGAATGCCCTTTGACCGTTTGACCAAAACTTTGAAAATTCATAACTAATTCATATGAACTCAGAAAAATGCAAATAAGATATCAAAATGTTCAGATAAACATTACCTTTATGTGCATATCATTTGCATTCAGGACAAAAGCACCCTTTAAACTACCTGAGGTAATTAATGTTATTGACATTATTAAAAATAAAAAGGTATAAACAATATTTTTTTTCATGAATAAAATTACATGCAAATGTAGGTGATGTTTTCTGAACATCCTGATATCTTATTTTCATTTTTCTGAGTTTGTATCAACTTGTTATGAAGTTTCCAAATAATGGTCAAAGTCGTTAGAACATTCTTAACAAGATGATACGAACTCAGAAAAATGCAAATAAGATATCTGGATGTTCAGAAAACATCACATACATTTGCATGTAATTTTTATTCATGAAAAAAAATATTGTTTTACCTTTTTATTTTTAATAATGTTAATAACATTAATTACCTCAGGTAGTTTAAAGGGTGCTTTTGTCCTGAAAGCAAATGATATGCACATAAAGGTAATGTTTATCTGAACATTTTGATATCTTATTTGCATTTTTCTGAGTTCATATAAATTAGTTATGAATTTTCAAAGTTTTAGTCAAACGGTCAAAGGGCATTTGAGGGACCTGGACGGAAAAAGTAAGGGCAAAACCGAGCAAGCTCGAAAAGTAAGGGCAAAACCCGTGGGTATGAATCAACTAGGGGTAAAAATGGAATTGTCCCTATTTCTTAGTCCTGAAGATATGCAAGAGGCAAAGAAATGTATGAAAGAAAAAGGTATTAGAGCTGAAGATGTTAAGAATTTACCTCCTATTGAAGAAATACATGGTCTTAATCTACCGCCTGTTGAAGAAGTATATGATCTCTATTCCTTATTCACTGAAGAACCTCCTGATCCCGATATCCCGACACAGGTAGTAAAGGTAAATTCTCTCTACAGATATGATAAAGCTGAAGTCCCTCCTACTAAAATTGCTAGTCAGTGCTTGGATGAGTTTGATGACTTTATGTTTAAGCAAGATGACTTTAATGCTTATTTTGGTAGACAATTAGAACAGAATACCTTTATGATTAAACGCTTGGGTGATTATATGGCTAATATTAGAGGTGAACTTAAACTTGTTAGCAAACATGCTTCTATGGTTACCACTCAAGTAGAACAAGTACTCAAAGCTCAGAAAAAAGTGCTTGATGAAATGAATAGTAAGAAAAATGATTATGCTGTTAGAGTGGCTACTAGAACTGGTAGAATAACTCAGGAACCTTTGTATCCTGAAGGCCACCCTAAGAGAATCGAGCAACATTCTCAGAGAAATAATATTGATGTACCTAGTTCTTCTAAAAGGAAGAAAAAGAAAAATGATAGGACTTTGCAAACTTCTAGTGAACCTATTGCTGAACCAGCTGAGAATCCAAATGATATCTATTTCTGATGCTGAAACACAATCAGGTGATGAACATGAACCTAGTGATAATGTTCATGATAATGTTCATGTTGATGCTCAACCTAGCAAAGACAATGATGTAGAGATTGAACCTGCTGTTGATCTTGATAACCCACAATCAAAGAATCAACGTTATGATAAAAGAGACTTCGTTGCTAGGAAACATGGTAAAGAAAGGGAACCATGGGTTCAGAAACCCATGCCTTTTCCTCCGAAACCATCCAAGAAAAAGCACGATGAGGATTTTGAGCGCTTTGCTGAAATGATTAGACCCATCTTTTTGCGTATGCGATTAATTGATGTGCTCAAAACAAATCCTTATGCTAAGTATATGAAGGATATCATTACTAATAAAAGAAAGATACCGGAGGCTAAAATTTCCACCATGCTTGCTAATTATACTTTTAAGGGTGGAATACCAAAGAAACTTGGAGATCCAGGAGTGCCTACTATACCATGCTCCATTAAGAGAAATTATGTTAAAACTGCTTTATGTGATCTTGGAGCCGGTGTTAGTGTTATGCCTCTCTCTTTATATTGTAGACTTGACTTGAATAAGTTGACACCTACTGAAATATCTTTGCAAATGGCTGATAAATCAACTGCTATACCTGTCAATATTTGTGAGGATGTGCCTGTTGTAGTTGCGAACGTTACTATTTTGACGGACTCTGTTATTCTTGATATTTCCGAGGATGATAGTATGTCTATTATTCTTGGAAGACCTTTTCTTAATACTGCAGGGGCTGTTATTGATTGCAACAAAGGCAATGTCACATTCCATGTTGCACACGGTACACTTTTCGAGGAAACAACCTCAAGTTTATAGTATCAACTCTATTGAAAAAATTCCATCGATTATATTTGGAGGTTTTGAATTTCCTCTCCCTACTGTCAAGAAAAAGTATGATATTCTTATTGTTGGGGATTTTCATATCCCCGTTGAGGTAACTTAGAGTTATTCAAAATTCTCCGGTTCCGTGATTATTCGGAATGAGTTTGTTAACAAGACTTGATCAACCTTGTTAGTGGGTTCATTTTGATGATCACGAGATGGATGAAACTAGAAGCACAACCTTCTGTACCCTCTTTATATTTTCTATTATTTAGTAGAAATAAAGTAAAATAGTATTTTTCTGTCTGTCTCCTGACTTATCCGTGCAATATAAAAATATCCCAAAAATAAAAGTCCTCAGAATGCCATGCCAATTTAATATGATTTTTTCGGGAATATTTGAGGATTTACTGTGCAAAAATTACCGCGGGGGGAGCTGCCACCTGGCCACGAGGGTGGAGGGCACACCCTACCCCCCTACGCGCGCCCCCCTTCCTCATGGGCCCACGGTGGCCCTCCTCTACTTATCTCTGCACCCATCTTCTTCCTCTGTCTCACACAAACACGAAAAACCAACTCAAGCACGAGTTCCAGACCCCGTTGCTGTGATTTTCGATCTCCTTGCTCAAAGCACCTCCCGCAAAACTGCTTGGGGAGATTGTTCCTTGGTATGTAACTCCTCCATTGGTCCAATTAGTTTTTATTCTAGTGCTTTATTCATTGCAAATTTGTGCTGCATAGGTGACCATGTTCTTGAGCTTGCATGTCAAATTTATATGGTTCCAAGTAGTTCTAATGCTTGATATAGGCTCTAGGCACTTGTGGGAGTTGTTGCTATCAATTTTATTGAAGTTGGTTCACTTTTATTTGAAGTTACTAAAAATTTCAGAAATTTTTCAGAGGAAACAATATGTTTAGGAAGATGTTCCAAGGTGGTTCTTCAAAGAAGCAAGGTCCCAGGCTTGCAATGCATGATGCTGATGAGGAACCACCAAGAGACGCTCTTGTGAGGCCCTGTGAATGGCCTTCGGAAAATTTTATGAATCAAGCGGGAATCAAAGAAGAATTTAGCACATATTTGCGTAATGCCGGTCTTGAGGACTTTGAAGCTGACAAATGCCCCCAGTATCATGATCTCACAAGTTCATTTGTGAGGAGGTTTGAGTTTTCATCTTTGCGTAATTCTCCTTCAGTCATGTTTGACCCTTATGACAAATCTTATACCATGGACTTAGAGGATTTCACTCTTGCTTGCAAACTTCCATCATGGGGTAGTGTCAGGGATCCCCCTAAATCTGAATATAGAGACTTTCTTGCTAGAATAACTGTGGGGGAATCTAGAGATATAACACAAGCCACTATAGGGAGCGTTCACTTTCCTGCTATACATTATTCTGCTCTCTTCATAGGTAGATGCATAAATGCTAAGGATGAAGCATGTCACATGTGTGTCCCTGATCTCAGCATTCTTAGAAGTGCTGTGTTAGGAGACCAATCTTATCATATGGGAGCCATTGTAGCTCGCAGGTTGCATCATAATAGACATGACGGAGATTTCTTTGGAGGAATTTATGCAACCTGCTTAGCTAATTTTCTTGAGATAGACATTCATGAGGGTGATATGGAGTTACCCCCTACATATTTAGATTTTGATTCTATGGTTTCCCACCAGTTTGTTGAGAGGACTGAACCACCTCTCCAGTATCGACTAATCTTTAACAAACGGCATGTTATCCATATTACTCTTCCTGCTCCTACCTTCTTTGATTCTCAGACAAAAGGAAGATATATTATTACCAGAGAGGAGGCAGATGAGTAGGAGAGGAGAGCAGAGGCTGCTCGACGCCACGCTACAGCTCAGGCGGCGATAGCCGCTGCATCACAGTATGACCCCAGCTTCACCTACGAGTATCCGCCAGGCTATCCCTGGCAATAAACCAACTTAGGCCAAACGCCTAAGCTTGGGGGAGTACGTATTTCTCACCGACATTACATTCATATTCACACACACTCATTGCTAGATGTCGGTGTTCTTACTCTTTCACTGTAATATCCATGCTAGTTTATTTCCTTTTTCCTGCTTTCTTCTTGTGTGTTTAATAAACCTTAAGAAAAAAAAACCAAAAAAATTAGTAGTAGCTTATCTCTTTGCTGTAGTAATTAAAAAGAAAACCCAAAAATATTTCACGTTCTTCTTTTGCTTGTTGGGAGCTTTCCCATGTAAATAGTTTTATTTTCTTTTCTTTCCTTTGGGGTCAAAGACTATATTGAAAATGCTTAGTGGCTCTTATATGCATGATTGTTTATTCAACTTAGAGCATCTCCAACAGTCGCCCCAAATGACACGCGCGCGCGGTAAACGCAGCTTTTAGCGCGCGCGGGGCGGTTTGTCGCGCTCCAGCGGCCGCGGGAAACAAGCGCGTGCGGGAACCGTTTGCGCGCGCGCGCAAAAAGGCGCCAGCTCGCGCGCAAGATTTGGCGCGCCGCTTCGCGCACGCCTATAAAAGCTGGGCGCGCCACGCGCCTTCTGCACACACATCTCTTTCCCTCTCCCTCTCCCTCTCTGCCACACGCCGCTCCAGCACCCCGCCACCGCTGCGCCGCCATGCCGCCGTGCCGCCAAGGAGCGTCCGGCTACCGCGGCGTCCGCCTGCGGCTCAACGGCAGCTACACCGCGGAGATACGCTCCGGCGAACTCCGGCTCACCCTCGGCACGTACGGGACGGCACGACAGGCCGCCCGCGCGTACGACGCGGCGGCGTGGCGCCTAGGCCGGCCGCGCGGCCAGATGAACTTCCAAGATGTGTACACGCTCGAGCAAGCACTCAACCTCGCCCCTCTGCCTCGTCTGAACACGGCGGAAGACCGTGCGGAGCACGCCGAGCGGCAACGCCGCCTCCTCGTCGCCCAGGAGGACGAGAGGGTCATGGCGGACTGGCGCCAGTGCCACCCGGAGGACGTCGCCTACGAGCAAGCCTACTGGGCAAGGCGCCGCGAGGAGGACACGCAAAGGCGCCGCGCGTCGCGGTTGGACAGGCGTCGGCGGAAGGCGTTGGCGAATGCGCAGTCCGACCTCGTTGCAGCAGGTGGGCGGTCGTTCTTCACGCCGAACGATGAGCGGTGGCTGGACATCTGGCTATCTACCTCGGACGACACCGCCGAGGATGATAGTGGTGATGATGATAGCGACTTAGAGTACTTTTTTTGTTAATGCAATCTATGTTTATCGTTTGTCGTTTTTATTTTATGCAATCTATGTTTCGGATGTAAAATACCTTTGTATCGTTTAATCTATGCAATCTATCTTGTTTTTTTTAAAAAAATTCAACTTTTAAAAATGCATACATTTCTAGTCGCGCGCGCTGCATTTTAGCGCGCTGCTGGAGCGGCGCGCGCGCGCTGCATTTCAGCGCGGCTGCTGGAGCCAGCGCAGGCGGGCGCGCAAAACCAGCCACAGCGCGCGCTAACAGGTTTTTTGCGCGCGGCGCTTTAGCGCGGCTGTTGGAGATGCTCTTAGAGCCCATATTACTTGTCTTCTCTCTTGAGTTGAATGCTTGCAGATTCCAGCTTAGTCCAATGCACGTGCACTCTTATTATTATACACATCGTTTGGTCGTGCAAGTGAAAGGCAATAATGATGATATATGATGGACTTATTGGGATGAGAAAAGCTGGTATGAACTCGACCTCTCTTATTTTTGTAAATATGATGATTCATCATTCCTGAGTCAGCTATTATGAATTAAAAATATTTGCAATGACATTTAGAGACTATAGTTGCTTGTGCCATGCTTGATTAGCTATGAGTTATAATGGTTTACCTTGTGTGCCAACATGCTATTAGAATGATTATGATGTGGTATGATGGGATGGTATCCTCCTTTAAATAAATTGAGTGACTAGACTTGGCACATGTTCACGCATGTAGTTGAACCAAATCAACATAGCCTTCATGATATTTATGTTTGTTGGGGAACGTAGCATAAATTCAAAATTTTCCTACGTGTCACCAAGATCTATCTATGGAGAAACCAGCAAAGAGGGAAAGGAGAGTGCATCTACATACCCTTGTAGATCGCTAAGCGGAAGCGTTCAAGAGAATGGGGTTGAAGGAGTCGTACTCGTCGTGATCCAAATCACCGGAGATCCTAGTGCCGAACGGACGGCACCTCCGCGTTCAACACACGTACAGCCCAGTGACGTCTCCCATGCCTTGATCCAGCAAGGAGAGAGGGAGAGGTTGAGAAAGACTCCATCCAGCAGCATCACGACGGCATGGTGGTGGTGGAGGAGTGTGGCAATCCTGCAGGGCTTCGCCAAGCACCGCGGGAGAGGAGGAGTACTTGGGAGAGGGGGAGGGCTGCGCCAGAACTTGGGTGCGGCTGCCCTCCCACCCCCCACATATATATAGGGGCAAGGGAGAGGAGGGCCGGCCCCCTCAGATCCAATCTGAGGAGGGGGCGGCGGCCAAGGGGGGGAGGAGTGCCTCCCAAGTCAAGTGGAGGCCCTCCCCTTTAGGGTTTCCCCCCTCCCATGCGCATGGGCCTTGGGGGGGCTGGTGCCCCTGGACCATTAAGACTAGGGCGCCCCCCTACAGCCCATGCTACTGTATTGGACGTGGTGGAACAATTTCCGGACCTCCGGAATCCTCCGGAACCTTCTGGAAGCTTCCCGGTACAATACCGAAAAAACCCGAACTTTTCTGGAACCCGAACAACAACTTTCCATATATAAATCTTTACCTCCGGACCATTCCGGAACTCCTCGTGACGTCCGGGATCTCATCCGGGACTCCGAACAACATTCGGTAACCACATACAAACTTCCTTTATAACCCTAGCGTTATCGAACCTTAAGTGTGTAGACCCTACGGGTTCGGGAACCATGCAGACATGACCGAGACGTTCTCCGGTCAATAACCAACAGCGGGATCTGGATACCCATGTTGGCTCCCACATGTTCCATGATGATCTCATCGGATGAACCACGATGTCAAGGACTCAATCAATCCCGTATACAATTCCCTTTGTCTAGCGGTATTATACTTGCCCGAGATTCGATCGTCGGTATACCGATACCTTGTTCAATCTCGTTACCGGCAAGTCTCTTTACTCGTTCCGTAACACATCATCCCGTGATCAACCCCTTGGTCACATTGTGCACATTATGATGATGTCCTACCGAGTGGGCCCAGAGATACCTCTCCATCACACGGAGTGACAAATCCCAGTCTCGATTCGTGCCAACCCAACAGACACTTTCGGAGATACCTGTAGTGCACCTTTATAGCCACCCAGTTACGTTGTGACGTTTGGTACACCCAAAGCATTCCTATGGTATCCGGGAGTTGCACAATCTCATGGTCTAAGGAAATGATACGTGACATTAGAAAAGCTTTAGCATACGAACTACACAATCTTTGAGCTAGGCTTAGGATTGGGTCTTGTCCATCACATCATTCTCCTAATGATGTGATCCCGTTATCAATGACATCCAATGTCCATGGTTAGGAAACCGTAACCATCTATTGATCAACGAGCTAGTCAACTAGAGGCTTACTAGGGACACGGTGTTGTCTATGTATCCACACATGTATCTGAGTTTCCTATCAATACAATTATAGCATGGATAATAAAAGATTATCATGAACAAGGAAATATAATAATAACTAATTTATTATTGCCTCTAGGGCATATTTCCAACAATGTTCATGGTAGATTATATCCTACTCATGCTTGTATTCAATGTAAATTAATTTTAATGCATGTTTACGACTGTTGTCGCTCTCTCAGTTGGTCGCTTCCCAGTCTTTTGCTAGCCTTCACCTGTACTAAGCGGGAATACTGCTTGTGCATCCAAACTCCTTAAACCCCAAAGTTGTTCCATATGAGTCCACTATACCTACCTATATGCGGTATTTACCTGCAATTCCAAGTAAATTTGTATGTGCCAAACTCTAAACCTTCAAATAAACATTCTGTTTTGCATGTTCGAATAGCTCATATGTCAACTGGGGCTGCCCTTATCTTTCGTGTTAGGCGGGTTATTCTCAAGAGGAGTGGACTCCGCTCCTCATTCACGAGAAAATGGCTGGTCACCGGGATGCCCAGTCCCATGCTTTATGCAAACTAAATGAAAATAATTGCAAACAAAACTCCCCCTGGGACCTGTTGAATGTTGGAGGCACTCGTTGTTTCGAGCAAGCCATGGATTGATGCTTGTGGAGGAGGGGGAGTATAAACTTTACCATTCTGTTTTTGAACCGCCTATAATTTGTTTAGCATGGAAGATATCGACATCTCTTAGTTGTCATGTTGACAATGAAAGTATGCCGCTCAAAATATAATTTATCTCTATTTCAAAATCGAGCTCTGGCACCTCTACAAATCCCTGCTTCCCTCTGCGAAGGGCCTATCTATTTACTTTTAGGTTGAGTCATCATCCTTCTTATTAAGCACCCACTGGAGAGCACACTGTCATTTGCAATCATTATAATTGGTTTATATTGGGTATGACTTGACTAGATCTCTTTTACCATGAATTACAATTAGTCAGTCCTTGATCTTTAAAGGTGCTCTGCATTTATGTTTTGTGGTCTCAGAAAGGGCTAGCGAGATACCATTCTGTTATATCATGTTATTATTATTTTGAGAAAGAGTTGTCATCCGAGTTTTGTTACTATAGCTCGCTAGCTGATTATGCTATTGATATGAGTAATTGTGAGACCTATGTGTTATTATTAGTATGGTTAGTTCATAACATTTGCTGAAACTTGAATGCTGGGTTTTCATGTTACAACAACAAGAGCAAACAAAGTTTGTAAAAGTTTTTCTTTTTTCTCTTTCAGTTTGTCAACTGAATTGCTTGAGGACAAGCAAGGGTTTAAGCTTGGGGGAGTTGATACGTCTCCGTCGTATCTACTTTTACAAACACTTTTGCCCTTGTTTTGGACTCTAACTTGTATGATTTGAATGGAACTAACCCGGACTGACGCTGTTTTCAGCAGAATTGCCATGATGTTGTTTTATGTGCAGAAAACAAAAGTTCTCAGAATGACCTGAAACTCCACGGAACATCTTAGAAAAAATAATAAAAAATCCTCACCAAAGATGAAGGCCAGGGGGCCCACACCCTGTCCACGAGGGTGGGGGCGCGCCCACCTCCTGGGCGCGCCCCCTATGTCGTGGGCCCCCTGGTGGCCCTCCGACGCCAACTCCAACTCCATATATTGGCTTTCGGGGAGGGCTGATCTGGAGTCCGTTCGGGGCTCCGGAGAGGGGGATTCATCATCATCGTCATCATCAACCATCCTCCATCACCAATTTCATGATGCTCACCAACGTGCGTGAGTAATTCCATCGTAGGCTTGCTGGACGGTGATGGGTTGGATGAGATTTATCATGTAATCGAGTCAGTTTTGTTAGGGTTTGATCCCTAGTATCCACTATGTTCTGAGATTGATGTTGCTATGACTTTGCTATGCTTAATGCTTGTCACTAGGGCCCGAGTGCCATGATTTCAGATCAGAACCTATTATGTTTTCATGAATATATGTGAGTTATAGATCCTATCTTGCAAGTCTATAGTCACCTACTATGTGTTATGATCCGGCAATCCCGAAGTGACAATAATCGGGACCACTCCCGGTGATGACCATAGTTTGAGGAGTTCATGTATTCACTATGTGCTAATGCTTTGATCCAGTTCTCTATTAAAAGGAGGCCTTAATATCCCTTAGTTTCCAATAGGACCCCGCTACCACGGGAGGGTAGGACAAAAGATGTCATGCAAGTTCTTTTCCATAAGCACGTATGACTATATACGGAATACATGCCTACATTACATTGATGAATTGGAGCTAGTCTGTGTCACCCTATGTTATGACTGTTACATGATGAACCGCATCCGGCATAATTATCCATCACTAATGCGGTGCCTACGAGTTTTCCATATACTGGTTCTCGCTTATTTACTTTTCCACTACTACTGTTACAATCACTACAAAATACCAAAAACATTACTTTTGTTGTCTTTACTTTTGTTACCGTTACCACCACTATCATATTACTTTGCTACTAAACACTTTGCTGCAGATACTAAGTTTCCAGGTGTGGTTGAATTGACAACTCAGTTGCTAATACTTGAGAATATTCTTTGGCTCCCCTTGTGTCGAATCAATAAATTTGGGTTGAATACTCTACCCTCGAAAATTGTTGCGATCCCCTATACTTGTGGGTTATCAGTAAACATCAAGGTGAACGTGAGAGGAAATCACCCTCGAGGTTCACACTTGAGGTGTTGCACGACAACGTCGTTATCGGAAGTGGAAATAGAGGATCACCCTCGATGACCACGACCGGATAACTACTCCATAGAGTTAGCATCAGAAGTGCTAACGAGGTATCACCCTCGACACTTGATAGTAATGCCACAGCGTTGTACAACTAAGGGGAGTGTTGTGCGGTATCGGGGCCTTCTCTTCAATCCCATGGATCGGGTCTTCTCATAATCCAGCGGGGCAGTTGGGTCAACATGGGATCTCTGATGGGTCTCTAACCAGCCTACACTAAGCAATTTAGGATAAACAGGTAGGTAACAATAGCAAGTTACAAGATCAGGCTATGCATTAGAATAGGTAAAGCAGTAGCAACAACAATTTCTAATGCAAGCATAAGAGAGAAGAGAATAGGCGATATCGGAATGTTCAAAGGGGGGATGCTTGCCTGGTTGCTCAGCGGCAAAGGCAGGGTCATCAGTGGTGTCGTCGGTGATGTAGTTGATCACAGGGACAACAACGATCTTGGGGTCTACCAGACAGAAGAGGGGGAAGAAACATATAAATACACAGTAATCATATGCAACACAGAGTATGCTATGCTAACGTGTAGTGTAGGGTTGCCTAAAGATATGTCTAAGTCATATTAATTATTTGAGGTTTAAGGTTGTATCTATTAACCGGTTCATATGCACTATTCATCTACCGGAGACAGGCTAAAAGTTGCGGGTTCACCGACGTGGAGGGTCCCGACATGGAAACAGACGGCCCGATCGGATTCATCTCGTTTTTCTAAGCAACTTTCATGTATAAAGTTTTTCGATCTGAGCTACGGTTTATTTTTTATGAATTTCTAAGGTTTATAACATTTTCTGAAATTATTTATATTAACAGAAATGGAATATGACATCAGCAGAGTGTCAGCATGACATCAGCAGGTCAACAGACCGGTTGACTGGTCAAAATGACCAGTGGGTCCCACAAGTCATACTTAGAGGGACTAACAGTAGTTTATTTTAATTAAACAAAGTTAATTAGCAGTAGGCCCCACATGTCAGTGACCGTCTAGGTTAACTAATTAATTTTATTTATAAAAATGTTTTAATTAGATTAATTACGCGGTGGGGCCCGGCTGTCAGTGACACTAGAATGCACAGTCAGCATGTTGAATGGGTCAACCCAGTCAATGGGGCCCGTGGGGCCCGCTAGCAGCGACCCAGGGGTGGCCCCACATCGGCGGCTAACGGCGGCGACGGTAGAATGCGCTGGCGACGGCCGTTCGATCGACTCCGGCGATGGAAGGGCGCGCGGCTGGGCCCGTTGGAAAGCTGCTAAAGCGGCGCTTCCAACGGTGGCGTCGGCTGGCGCCAGGGAGGACTCTAGCGGCGGTGGCGGCGGCCCGAGGCAACTCGGCCAGGGAACGCGTGGCGTCGCGGCAGAGCGAGGCTACTCGGGAGCGGCTAGAGCTTGTGGGCGCGCGGGGAAAGTGGTGGCCGGAGGCGGGGGCTCCGTCGGGGGGGGGGGGGGGGGTTGCAGACGCGGCGGCCAAGCGGGTGACGGTGGGAGTTGGGCTAGGCGGTTGACGGCGAAGCAAGACGTGGTCGGGCGCGGCGCGCGGAGGTAGTAGGTAGAGCAAGCAACATCGCAGCAACAGCAGAGCAGTGTGCAAGTACGTGTATGCTTATGCGAGAGCTCGGGCGAGCTCGAGGACGGCGACTACAGGCGCGGAAAAAGGCAGGGGAGAGAGAGGTTTAGGCAGGAGCTCACCGGAAGGCACACGGTTTGCCGTTGGGAGGCTTAGGAGCTGCAGGCTTCGCCGGAATCAACGAACGACGCCGACGACCAAAGAGGAAGAAGACGATGGCGATCTCGCGATGTATGGCTCCCCGGCTCCAACGGCTGGCACTGGACGGAGTAGTGGGCGACGGCGAAACTCGTGGGCGCGACGGCGAGGCACAAGGAGGACGGTGGCCGCGAGATCGAGCGTCGGTGGCAGCGAGCTCGTAGAAGGAGCGATAGAGAAGCAAGGGCGGAAAGAGGGGTAGCTAGGGTTTCACAGAGGGGCGTGGGGAAGGCCTTGTAGGCGTCGAGGAGGAATGGATGGCCGACGCGTGGACATCGGCGGCGTCGACGCACGCACTCTGTCCACGGTGTCTAAATGAATAGAAGAAGAAGAGTGCTAAGTGGGCGGGGCCGCGCTGCTGTAGTCATTGGGCTCGAGTGCATGGTGAGGTTTAGGCCTTTTCTATTTCTTATTTCTTTTCCTCTGTTTTCTTTATTCTTTTCTGTTGCATTTTCCTTTAGCTAGCAAAGTATTTTGTAGAAATGTGGGACTTGGCCAGATAAATACAATGGAGTATTTTGCACTGCCACAAAATGTTTGGGCAAGGTTTGATCCCATTTGAATTTGGCATAGCTAGAAATGGATTTAATATTGCCATTTTGGTACAATTTTAAATAGGCTAGGGGCATTTTAATAATTCAAATAATGTTGGCTTCAATTTATAATTGCCTATGGATTATTTTGCAAAATGATGAACTATTTAATTTGCATTTTGAAGAATATTTATTTGACTTTATTTTTTAAGTTTGAATTTGAGGTAGAAATATTTCTTTGACTATTTTTCTTATGGCATAATGATGATGACTTGGCATGATTAAGGGGTGATCACTGTATTTGATACATGGGGGTGTTACACTTATATGTTGATGGTCCTTCTATGGGCTTTCATAGAGACCACGAAAAACAATTGGGTCAAAGAATTGAAGCAGCACCTCGTGTCTAGCTCTTTGATGTAACAACCAACGAGCTATGCATCTTTCATGTTTACTAATCCCGGCTCGTTCTTTTACAATGGTTCGCACTAGTAAATATCCAATCGGCCTTAGGAATCAACCAACCGAGGGTCAAAGAAGCGGCCTTAGGAAGGATTATGGGCTTAAATAGAATGTTTAAATGGATGTGGCTAATTAAAGAAAAGATTGTGGTAAACTGGTGGAATAATTAAAGAATGATTGTGGTCTTAATAAATAAACTATTCAAATAGATGAGGCTAATTAAAGAAAGGATTTGAGGTAAAAATATAGGATAATTAAAAGGAAGGATCCATAGCCTTCATTGTGGTGGTGCTACTGAATTAGAAAAGGAAGGATTTGATGCCTGATTAAAACGGGTGAGGACGTCATGGTAACAAAAGGAAGGATTATACTTAAATGAAATTAGTGGGAGATTATGCCCGCAAAGAAAATATGGACGCGGATAAATTGCATCCTATTTTTTATGTTCATTGTGTATTCTTCGTAGTGAATCCGGTGCTACGATAAATTATGCTTGCACAAAACATCAATTTTTCCTGTTGCAACGCACGTGCATATGTGCTAGTCCACTCTGATGGCTAGCTACTGGATATCGACATTGCCAGGTCACAAGTTCGACTCCTCCTGGTCTCTATTTTTTTGTTATTTTTACGACGCGCTTACGAAAAAGTAAAAGAAGAAAGAAACCTCCCTTCACGCCTGATGGGTCGGGCCGGCCCAATCGCGTCTGCAGCCAACAATCCCAGGAGTTGATCTAGAATGTCGACAATCCCTGTTTGGGAACGCCTTCAAGGTTCAAAAATAGACCGGTATCAGTGAGTTCGGTGTGCTAATTTTCAGGATTACAAGTTTAGGGTTTGATTTAGCTTTCACTAGCAAAAAGTCCCTTGTGTTGCAACCGGAGAAAAATATACCACACACTTTTAATTTATAAAAAGTGGTTTATAATCTAAGAATTTGTAGCTACGACCTATAAAGACGCAATTTAAGATTCTACATATGTTCTATTTCAACATGGCTTGCATGTAGATTTAATCTGTACAAAGAAACGGACAAATGATCATGCATTAATTCATGTCATGTTCGGAATGGGGTGTTGTTATGGACGAGTAAAGAAAAATGATAAAAACAAATGATGACACATTAGCACACTACGGAGACATGAGTGTATCAATGGCAGTTTTCAGTTTAAGAATCACCAACTTAAGGTAACTCTTGAACACTTTATTTCACATGCACATTTCTTAAATACATGAAGAGTTGTTAAAAAGATACATGATTTTAATAAAAAAAAGAGTTCTTTTTGTCTAGATAATAACATTTTTGTATGGTCTTCTATGGACGCAGGTACTTGTGCCCCTATTTCATTATTATTTCTTGCCATACATGTCATAGGTATTGGTTCCTGTTTCATCACTATTTATATCTTATCAAATTGTCTTTTTTTTTGTCATGCATGCCTCATTTTTACTTTTCTTCATGCATGTCCTCTTTTTTCCCTTATATCTAGGAGAATAGTGCAACATCTCATATTTATCGGATCTCCTTTGCATTTTTTCCTTTATTTCTTTTATGGCAGACATCCCATCTTTATTGGGTCATTCTTTTATTTCTTGTCATGCATGTCCTTATTTATTGGGTGTATCTAGCAAGTTTATCTTCAATTTCATGTCCAATCCTGATTTTGTCGAGGTGTTCATCCCCAATTTGAATCAGTACCGGTATGAAAGAAAAGATGGATAATGCATTGTTGATTAACATTGCAACCTAGATAGTATTTTTTTTAAAAATACTAACAGGTAAAATAACATCATATTCTGATTCTACATATTTTTAATCAAATTCCATATATGACAAGTTAAATTTGGAGTTACGGTTTAGAAGATATGGATATTTTAAAAACATTTGATATGTGAGAAACATAGTGGGTTTTCTATAAAATAGCAAAACAAAAGAATACCTATTCTTTTATTGGTAGGTATAGAGATATAGATTATAAGCTTAAGGTTTGTTTTGGAGTTTTTCCCACATGCATATATACATAGAAGGCCTTTGATTGATTTCTTGGCTAGGTAAGACTCAACCAAATATCGTACGTGCAAAGCTAAGACTCAACCAAGCAGCTTAATCGATTTCTTGGCTAGTTAATATTACGTGCACATCTTGCGCCGCAACAAGAGGAAGAAGGGCGCGGTGATGGGGGCGGCGGCAGGAGGAGACAGGGCAGAGAAGCATCAATGAAGCCGGAGAGCCTACGGGGAAAGCTGGTGGTGGACTGGAGGCGGCTAGCTACAACGAGGGATGGTGGAAGCAGTGGTTGGAGAGGCGGAGATGGATTGGGAAAAAGAGGAGGACGAGATGTCGACGACAAAGAAAGAGCTCTCGGGCCTTTCGAGCGAAAAGCTCCGGCAGTTTGTCGCTACATCGGCGGGCGGGCCCACCGGTCTGTGTCGCTGGTGCGTGGGGCCTGGTCACGGCTTGGCGCACGTGTGGCCCTGCCGGCCGAGAGCTACGTGTACGGGGGCGAGGGAGGAGGCCCGTGTGGGATTCTGGTGGGCGGGAGAGGGACGAACGCGTGGAGCCGAGCGCTGGCGGCCATGCATGCAGTGCGGGGGCTAAATTTCGTGTTTTGTCCCTTTTTCATACCTATTCGAGATCTGACCCTAGTTTGAATTTTTTTCGAGATCTGACCCTTTTGCTACCACCAGGGTCCATGGCGGTAGGGTATAACTGCCTACCGCCAAGGTACCTGGCGGTAGGGTTGCATGCCCTATCGCGAAATTTTGCTAAGTATTGAACACAGTGCGTGCTTGTGCCTACCGCCAGGGACCTTGGCGGTAGGAAACATCCTGAAAGTGCAACTATCCCTGGCTGGTTTTGGTAATTCCTAACAACATATAGCTCATTGAGCTAATGCTATCTCAAGATAAATATTTCAGGAAAGCTCAATGATTGGCATGGCATGGATGAGAAAAGTGGATCCCTCAAAATGCTAAGGACAAAAGGATTGCCTCAAGCTCAAAGCACAAGACTCTACATTTTCTATTTTAGTGATCCAAGATCACATTGAGTCTATAGGAAAAGCCAATACTATCAAGGAGGGATGAGGTGTTGCTTAATGGCTTTCTTGCTCAAAATGCTTAGTTATATGCTCCAAAGCCCTCAACTACTTTCTCACATCCACATATGACCCAAACCAAAATTCCAACTCGGCCCCACCGATTCTTTCTATCCGGCGCCACTGAGTTCAGATGTCATAGCCACTGCCACAAACCCTAGTCAAATCGGTCTGACCGATTGGGATCTCGGTCTCACCGAAATGGGATTGTAATCTCTCTGTTTCCCTTTGTAACGTTTCGGTCAAACCGAGATGAGAGATCGGTCCCACCAAGACTGCGATGCAAACTCCCTGTTTCCCTTTCGTAACGTTTCGGTCTCACCGAGATGAGCGAAGCGGTCCCACCGAGTTTACCTGACCAAGTCTCTGGTTAGCTTATTACCAAAATCGGTCCCACCGAGCTTGTGTAATCGGTCTCACCGAGATTACGTTATGCCCTAACCCTAACCATATCGGTCCTATCAAGTTGCATGTCGGTCCCACCGAAAATCCTGACAGTCACAGTATTTGCTAAATCGGTCCGACCGAGTTTCACGATTCGGTCCCACCGAGATTGGTAAGTTGTGTGTAACGGTTAGATTTTGTGTGGAGGCTATATATACCCCTCCACCCACTCTTCATTCGTGGAGAGAGCCATCAGAACATGCCTACACTTCCAACATACATTTTCTGAGAGAGAACCACCTACACTTGTGTTGAGGTCAAGTTATTCCATTCTTACCATATGAATCTTGATCTCTAGCCTTCCCCAAGTTGCTTTCCACTCAAATCTTCTTTCCACCAAATCCAAATCCCGTGAGAGAGAGTTGAGTGTTGAGGAGACTATCATTTGAAGCACATGAGCAAGGAGTTCATCATCAACACACCATTTGTTACTTCTTGGAGAGTGGTGTCTCCTAGATTGGCTAGGTGTCACTTGGGAGCCTCCGACAAGATTGTGGAGTTGAACCAAGGAGTTTGTAAGGGTAAGGAGATCGCCTACTTAGTGAAGATCTACCCTAGTGAGGCAAGTCCTTCGTGGGCGACGACCATGGTGGGATAGACAAGGTTGCTTCTTTGTGGACCCTTCATGGGTGGAGCCCTCCGTGGACTCGCGCAGCCGTTACCATTCGTGGGTTGAAGTCTCCATCAAACGTGGATGTACGATAGCACCACCTATCGGAACCACGACAAAAACATCCGTGTCTCCAATTGCGTTTGCCTTCTCAAACTCCTCCCCTTTACCTTCATATGTGATTGTTTTACATTCCGCTGCTATACTCTTAGAATTGCATGTGTAGGTTGATTGCTTGACTTGTGCTAAGTTGCTAAAATCTGCCAACAACTAAAATTGGGAAAAGGCTAGATTTTTATTTGGTCAAGTAGTCTAATCACCCCCCTCTAGACATACTAGCAATCCTACAAGTGGTATCAGAGCTTTGGTCGACATTTGCTTTGATTTTCATAGCTTTTGCTAGTCATAGCTTTGGTTTCACAACCTAAGATAGTATGGCGTCTAGCGAGGGAAATTACCACTGTAGAGGTCCTTACTTTGATGGCACTAATTTTGCTTGTTGGAAGCATAAGATGAAAATGCATATTCTTGGACATAACCCCGCCGTTTGGGCTATTGTGTGTATTGGCTTGCAAGGTGAATTCTTTGATGGGAGAGAACCGAACCGTGAAGCTACCGCGGAAGAGTTGAAGATGTTGCAATACAATGCTCAAGCTTGTTATATCCTCTTCAACGGATTGTGCCTCGAAGAATTCAACAAAATCATCCGTCTTGAGAATGCAAAGGAAATTTGGGATACTTTGATTGACATGCACGAAGGCACCGACTCTGTCAAGGAATCCAAATTGGATGTGCTTCAAAGTCAACTTGACAAGTTCAAAATGAAGAACGGTGAAGGTGTCGCTGAAATGTACTCTAGGCTTGCTCTTATCACAAATGAGATTGTCGGCTTAGGAAGTGAAGAGATGACCGGCAAATTCATCATCAAGAAGATCCTAAGAGATTTGGATGGAAAATATGATACCGTGTGCACATTGATCCAAATGATGCCCAATTACAAAGATCTCAAGCCAACGGAAGTCATGGGAAGAATTGTTGCTCATGAGATGTCACTCAAGGATAAGGAGGAGCTCCACAACAAGTCGAGTGGTGCTTACAAAGCCTCATGTGAAGCTCCCACATCATCAAGTGAGAAACAAACCTTCAATGAAGAATTGAGCCTAATGGTGAAGAACTTCAACAAGTTCTACAAGAGTAGAAGCAAGGAAATAAGTTCCAAGTCAAGGTCCTACAATGACAAAAGATCTTCTAGTCGAGAGCGTAATTGCTACAATTGTGGAAGACCCGGACACTATTCCAATGAGTGTACGACACCCTACAAAAGAAGAGAAAATTCTCCAAAAAGAAGAAGTAGAAGAGAAGAATCACCATCTGGAGAAAGAAGGAGTAGAGATGATCGTTATGAACGAAGAACATCCCGGAGAAGCAAGGATTCAGAAAGGAAGGACAAGTCATCAAGAAGCTACACAAAACGAAGACATCAAGCTCATGTTGGTGAATGGGTATCCGGCTCTACTAAGTCTTGAGCTTGCGTTGGTTTTCCTCGAAGAGGAGAGGGTGATGCAGCAATAGTAGCATAAGTATTTCCCTCAGTTTTTGAGAACCAAGGTATCAATCCAGTAGGAGGCTCCTCAAAAGTCCCACGCGCCTACACAAACAAATAAAGAACTCGCAACCAACGCAATAAAGGGGTTGTCATCCCTTCATAGCCACTTGCAAAAGTGAGATCTAATAAAGATAGTAAGATAAGATAAATATATTTTTGGTATTTTATAATATAGATGCAAAAAGTAAAGATGCAAATAAAAGTAGATTGGAAGCAAATATGATAAGAGATAGACTCGGGGGCCATAGGTTTCACTAGTGGCTTCTCTCAAGATAGCATAAGTATTACGATGGGTGAACAAATTACTATCAAGCAATTGATAGAAAAGCGAATAATTATGAGATTATCTAGGCATGATCATGTATATAGGCATCACGTCCGTAACAAGTAGACCGACTCCTGCTTGCATCTACTACTATTACTCCACACATCGACCGACTCCTGCCTGCATCTAGAGTATTAAGTTCATAAGAACAGAGTAATGTATTAAGCAATATGACATGATGTAGAGGGATAAACTCAAGCAATATGATATAAACCCCATCTTGTTATCATCGATGGCAACAATACAATACATGCCTTGCAACCCTTTCTGTCACTGGGTAAGGACACCGCAAGATTGAACCCAAAGCTAAACACTTCTCCCATGGCAAGAAATATCAATCTAGTAGGCCAAACCAAACTGATAATTCGAAGAGACTTGCAAAGATAACTCAATCATACATAAAAGAATTCAGAGAAGATTCAAATATTATTCATAGATAAACTTGATCATAAACCCACAATTCATCGGATCTCGACAAACACACCGCAAAAAGAGTTTACATCGAATAGATCTCCACAAGAGATGGGGAGAACATTGTATTGAGATCCAAAAAGAGAGAAGAAGCCATCTAGCTAATAACTATGGACCCGTAGGTCTGTGGTAAACTACTCACAACTCATCGGAGGGGCAAGGATGTTGATGTAGAAGCCCTCGGTGGTCGATTCCCCCTCCGGCAGAGTGCCGGCGAAGGCTCCAAGATGAGATCTCGTGGATATAGAAGGTTACAGTGGTGGAAATTGTGTTTCGTCTGCCCCCTGGATGTTTTCGGGGTACGTAGGCTTATATAGGAGGAAGAAGTACGTCGGTGGACACCCGAGGGCCCACGAGACAGGGGCGCACCCTATAGGGGGGGGCGCCCTCCTCTCTCGTGGTAGCTTCGGCTGCTTCTTGACTTGCACTCCAAGTCCTATGGATCACGTTCGTTCCAAAAATCACCCTCCCGAAGGTTTCATTCCGTTTGGACTGCGTTTGATATTCCTTTTCTTCGAAATACTGAAATAGGCAAAAAACAACAATATGGGCTGGGCCTCCGGATAGTAGGTTAGTCCCAAAAATGATATAAATGTGTAAAATAAAGCCCATAAACATCCAAAAGGGGTAATATAATAGCATGGAACAATCAAAAATTATAGATACGTTGGAGACGTATCAAGCATCCCCAAGCTTAATTCCTGCTGGCCCTTGAGTAGGTAAATGATAAAAAAGAGAATTTTTGATGTGGAATGCTACCTAGCATAATTCTCAATGTAATTTTCTTTATTGTGGCATGAATGTTCAGATCCAAATGATTCAAAATAAAAGTTCATATTGATAAAAGAAATAGTAACACTTTAAGCATACTAATCAAAGTAATCATGTCTTCTCAAAATAACATGGCAAAAGAAAGTTCATCCCTACAAAATCATATAGTTAGACTATGCTACACAAAGATGTTCCCAACTTCTATACCCCCGATGACAAGCCAAGAAATTGTTTCATACTTAAATAATCTCAAACTTTTTCAACCTTCACGCAATACATGAGTGTGAGCCATGGATACAGCACTATGGGTGGAATAGAATATGATGATGGGGATTGTGTGGAGAAGACAAAAAAGGAGAAAGTCTCACATTGACGAGGATAATCAACGGGCTATGGAGATGCCCATCAATTGATGTCAACATGAGGAGTAGGGATTGCCATGCAACGGATGCACTAGAGCTATAAATGAATGCTCAACAAAAGAAAACTAGTGGGTGTGCATCCAACTTGCTTGCTCATGAAGACCTAGGGCATTTGAGGAAGCCCATCGTAGGAATATACAAGCCAAGTTCTATAATGAAAAATTCCCACTAGTATGAAAAAGACAACTTATGAGACTCACTATATGAAAAACATGATGCTACTTTGAAGCACAATATATGAGACTCACTGCATGAAGAACAAGGTGCTACTTTGAAGCACAAGTGTGGAAAAAGAGATAGTAACATTGCCCTTTTTTGGGCCTTTCTTTTTTTTTCTCTTTTGGCCTTTCTTTTTTTTGTTTGGGCAATGCTCTAATAATGATGATCATCATACTTCTATTGATTACAACATATGAATTACAACTCAAAACTAGAACAAGATATGACTCTATATGAATTCCTCCAGCGGAGTATCGGGATGGTGCAATGAATCAAGAGTGACATGCATGAAAAATAATGCATGGTGGCTTTGCCACAAATACGATGTCAACTACATGATCATGCAATGGCAATATGACAAAAGTAAAGTATGTCATGATGATGATGAACGGAACAGTGGAAAGTTGCATGGCAATATATCTCGGAATGGCTATGGAAATGCCATAATAGGTAGGTATGGTGGCTGTTTTGAGGAAGATATAAGGAGGTTTATGTGTTATAGAGTGTATCGTATCATGGGGTTTGGATGCACCGGCGAAGTTTGCACCAACTCTCAAGGTGAGAAAGGGCAATGCACGGTACCGAAGAGGCTAGCAATGGCGGAAAGGTAAAAGTGCGTATAATCCATGGACTCAACATTAGTCAAAAGAACTCATATACTTATTGCAAAAATTTAGAAGTCATCAAAAATCAAGTACTACGCGCATGCTCCTAGGGGGGATAGATTGGTAGGAAAAGACCATCGCTCATCCCCGACCGCCACTCATAAGGATGCACAAGCCAGGTACATTTCATGTTTCAAATTTGTTACACATGCGTGCATGCTATGGGACTTGCTAACTTCAACACAAGCATTATTTAAATTCATAATCACCCAACTAGCATGACTTTAATATCGCTACCTCCATATCTCAAAACAATTATTAAGTATCAAATTGATCATAGCATCCAATTCACTTCGTATGATAGTTTTTATTATACCCAACTTGGATGCCAACCATTCTAGGACCAATTTTATAACCATAGCAAATACCATGCTGTTCTAAAAGACTCTCAAAATAATATAAGTGAAGCACGATAGACTAGTAATTTCTGCAAAAATAAGTCACCACCGTGCTCTAAAAGATATAAGTGAAGCACTAGAGCAAAAATTATCAAGCTCAAAAGATATAAGTGAAGCACATAGAGTATTCTAGCAAATTCTAATCAAGTAGGTTTCTCCCAAAAGGTTTGTATAGCAAGGATGATTGTGGTAAACTAAAAAGCAAATACTAATATAATACACGACGCTCCAAGCAAAACACATATCATGTGGCGAATAAAAATATAGCTCCAAGTAAAGTTACCAATGAACGAAGACGAAAGAGGGGATGCCTTCCCGGGGCATCCCCAAGCTTAGGCTTTTGGATATTCTTGAATATCTTGGGGTGCCTTGGGCATCCCCAAGCTTAGGATCTTGCCACTCCTTATTCCATAGTCCATAAAAGCTTTACCCAAAACTTGAAAACTTCACAACACAAAACTCAGCAGGAAATCTTATAAGCTCCGTTAGTGAAAGAAAACAAAACCACCACATAAGGTACTGTAATGAACTCATTCTTTATTTATTTTGGTGTTAAACCTGCTGTATTCCAACTTCTTTATGGTTTATAAACTAATTTACTAGCCATAGATGCATTGAAATAAGCAAACAACACACGAAAAACAGAATCTGTCAAAAACAGAACAGTTTGTAGCAATCTGTAACTAACGCAAACTTATGTAACTCTAAAAATCCTACCATAATAGGAAGTCCTGGAAAAATTTTTTATTGATCAGCAGAAAAAATAATCAACGCAAAAGCACATTTCTGTGATTTAACAAAACTAAATCATGCGCGCAAAGTTTCTGTTTTTCAGGAGAATCAAATCAACTATCATCATAGGTTATCCTATAGGTTCTACTTGGCACAAACACTAATTTAGATACATTAAAACTGAGCACCTTTCCTACCCTCTCAGGCCATCAGCATTCCTAGCCGTTGGATCATCACTTTGAAACATTGTTGGTGATCCGATTAGCTCTTAATCGCACCCAACTCGCACGCATAGGTTTCCTGACGAGCGCTAACCTTCTCGGGCCGCTGCTCCAGTGGTTTTTTTGGGCATCTGAGATTCATTTGGGCCTACTGGGCCTATACTAGGAACCGATCGAACCCAAAAGTGGAGAACCCTAAAACATCTCTCGACCAGTCTCTTTCGCTCGCAGCCTCGGGTGTAAGACCTTGGAGCGCCGCCACGGGATGGGAGTAGAGGCAAACCGTCCTGAAGTTCAATCGCTAAGGATGATTGATCGAGAAGTTAATCGGCCATTAATGCTAATCGATGCTCCGGGTGGATCAGTTTCAATCGGCTTTCCTTCTTCTTATTCTACCAGAGACCAGACCAATAAAACCAGTGCTTCACATGGAGGACCCGAGGACGAGGGTGAGAAGAAGGAGACGACATGTGGTGAGACGGAAACGTGTCTCCTTCACCACCATCGCAGTTGTCGGTAGCCCCTCCAGCGATCAGCCATATCTTTCTCACCCTCAACAAACAGATCGCAGCTGACGCCATCATGGCGTCCAGGTCATGGAGCTCCTCACAGACGATGCGGGCGGCAGCAACGCGGTAATCAAGGTCACCCCAATCTACTTCTTCATTTGTATTCTTCCCATGGTATTGGAGTATACGGTCGACCTTATTCGAGTCATCTTGACAGGACACTGATGCAGGTAGTGGCGAAGCGGCAGTGGACTTTCGGTGAAGCAGAAGAGATAAACTAATCCGTTGGGATCGAAGTAGTCAAGTAGCAATCAATTGTCAGTTTTCGGTAGCATTCATCGCGGCTGAGGGGCGCACTCGCAGGTGACAATTAAATGGAGTTGTGCGTTGCTTTTTTCTGTCCGCATCTGCTTCAGTATATGCGCCACTTCGTCTCCTGTAGCTCTCCCCTATGCTTGGTAAATGCATTTTCTCCTTCCCAGTTATGATCCCTCTTTCACCCAACCATTACATTGTGTTATTATCTTCTCAATCCCAATTTTGTACATGCGGTTCTCATCCAGGTTATGGACAATTTGGGGTAAATCTTCGACACTCGTTCTGAAATTTAGATCAGAGAATTCTTTCACGCAATCTTCAATGTCTGATGGTCAGGTAAGTACTATACTTCACGTGGACAGCCATACCTCACCTTTTCATGATTTTGCATTCTTGTAGACGTATGCTTGCTTAGATTATGTTTATGTATCATTCATGGCTGGATGCCATGGTACTCTTTCTTGATATATGCAAAAGGTTACATCTGTAGTGGAGTATCAGTTGAAGGAGGGGCTCTTTTGGGATGCGTCTGCGGTGATGGCACAAGGACTAGAGGCAGCGGGTCCGTTTGCAGTCTCTTGGCATGCATGGGGCGCCTCTTCTTTGCTACGTTCATATCACGGTGCAGGCATCTATTAGGTAACTTTTTCTGCAGAATCAAGAGCTAATTAAGTTAGATTGGATCAAGGATTTATTAGTTAATTGTATGTGTTGGTCCATTACAGGCGTAATCAGTATAATTTATCAACTGTCAAGAGATTTCTTGGAGTATAATAAGCTTTTTAATGCATGAATTATGTGATGCATGTGACCATAGTCACTTAACTAAAGAAAATAATCATTCATTGTTGCTTAGTGGATAGAACGCAGCGCCGACCTAAGAAAATTGTTAGCCACTTATTGGGTGTTAATGCTAAATCCAAAGGTACAAATTTCTTTTATCTATGGGCTCTCAGCTGCCATTATTTTGTGCCTTTTCTACCTCTTTTTTATGGAGTGTTGTAGAAAAGCTACTATGTGAGTTTCAATCCTGATCATCCCAACTGCTAGCTTGGACCATAGTTGAACTTAAGATCCTTAAAAAGGTAACATCTGAACCTCTTCTCAGCTAAACCATGCCCTTCTCATATTTTAAAACTTCTAATTAGGGTTGCAAAAATTCAGCTAAGTGAATATGGTTATATGGTATTGTCACAAACAGATGAAAATGAAGCCTTTGGGGATATACTGCAAGTAGTATACGGGATTGGTGATTCTCACTTCTTGACGCGGATTATAAACCTCTGTTCTTACCATTTCCGTTGGTGTGAAATTAAGATATGGTAATAAAGAGTTTTCGATGACCCCTATATGTGAAACAAGGTCAATATAATTTTTAGTAAAAATGATATCGTGCATGGTGTCATTGACTTCAATGAGCCTTTATGTCTATCATCGTTCAATATAGTTTTCAGTTAAATTTACAGGTTCCATGAACTTCTACCTTATAGAAGTATGTTTATAAATCCCTAAAAAAGAAGAAGTATATTTATAATTGAAGTCTTGGATTCAGACATAGCTAAGTGTGTTTTCGCCGACTTCGAATCATTTCAGTTGTAGCATGCTTAGATATTAGTACAAGCTTAATGGATGTTCTACTGTTTACATCATGCATTTAGTTTTAAAGTTATCCGAATGGCCATTATGCTGGAAGGGTCAGTAACCCATATTTGCTTGTTTCGTGTTTGGTTGTATGGTTTTCATAAGATCTTTGTTGTGTGATTATCAGTAACCTAACATGTTTATCAATTTTGAAATAAGAAGCATTCCATGTTTTGAGAAGGAATCTTTTTATCTTCCTAATCAGTTTTTATTATTGACATGGATGAGTTATGCAGATTTAATTCAATTTTATTGCATATGTACATTTACAAACATCCTTTTATTCTGTCAAATAGATGGATGGGGGTGATAGTACACTCATCATAGAAATCTTGGAAAAATAATCCAAGTAAAGAAACTATGAAAAACATTCTTATATGAACTTCTTTTTCAATTCTTATTCTATTTGGTGTTTCTTTGTTTTAGAAACCTATACGACCTCAATAGAGATGGAAACATATCGCTTAAATTGCAAAATGATGTGAGAAAATGCATTGTACTAAACAAATGGAAACATGTCTCTTTCTATCCTTATATAACAGCCAAACCATTGAGACAAAATGGGCGCAGCAACGCGCGCTAGCAATGATCTAGTTAAGAGATAAAAACACATCTAAATAGAAGGTAGATGCATAGGCATATTATAAGCAAACAAATTTGCAAGGCAAGCAAAAACTAGTATATGCAAGGAAGAAGAAAGAGACGGTAGCAATCTCGACATGACGAGAGGTAATTTAATAAGATAAAAATTTCTACGACCATATTTTCCTCTCTCATAATAATTACATGTAGGATCATATGCAAATTCAACAAAATAGCTATCACAAAACATATTCTCAACATGATACACATGCATGCAAAGTTGACACTCTTCCAAGATAGTGGGATTAACATTAACTAAATTCATGAGCTTTCCGAACCCACTTTTATCAAAAATATCGTAAGATTGAACATACTCCAAATATGTGGGATCTAAAGTTGACACTCTTCCAAACCCACTTTCAATATTATTGCAAACACTATTATCAATCTCATATTCATCATGGGGCTTAAATAAATTTTCAAGGTTATAAGAAGAATCACCCCAATCATGATCATTGAAACAAGTAGTAGACATAGCAAAACTACCATCCCCAAGCTTAGAGTTTTGCATATTATTAGCACAATTGACATCAAGAGAACTTATAGGAAAATCGTTGCAATCATGCTTTTTATTCAAGGAGTTATTGTGAATCTCTTCATAAATTTCTTCATCGTAATTTTCAGATTCACAAATTTTAAGCAAAGCTTCATAAAGATAATCTAGTGCACAAAACTCACTAGCAATTGGTTCATCATAATTGTATCTCTTAAAAAGATTAGCAAGCGGATGAGGATCCATAGATCTTAGGTTCTCTGATTATCAATAAATAAGCATCTATTCCAACCAAACGAGCAAACAAAAGGGCAAGCGAAAGAGAGGAGGAGATTGGGAAAGAGGGCAAATAAAACGGCAAGGGTGAAGTGGGGGAGAGGAAAACAAGAGGCAAATGGCAAATAATGTAAATGCGAGGGAGATGAGTTTGTGATGGGTACTTGGTATGTCTTGACTTGAGCGAAGACCTCCCCGGCAACGGCGCCAGGAATCCTTCTTGCTATGTCTTGAGCTTGCGTTGGTTTTCCTCGAAGAGGAGAGGGTGATGCAGCAATAGTAGCGTAAGTATTTCCCTCAGATTTTGAGAACCACGGTATCAATCCAGTAGGAGGCTCCTCAAAAGTCCCACGCGCCTACACAAACAAACAAAGAACTCGCAACCAACGCAATAAAGGGGTTGTCAATCCCTTCATGGCCACTTGCAAAAGTGAGATCTAATAAAGATAGTAAGATAAGATAAATATATTTTTGGTATTTTATAATATAGATGCAAAAAGTAAAGATGCAAATAAAAGTAGATTGGAAGCAAATATGATAAGAGATAGACCCGGGGGCCATATGTTTCACTAGTGGCTCCTGTCAAGATAGCATAAGTATTACAGTGGGTGAACAAATTACTATCAAGCAATTGATAGAAAAGCGAATAATTATGAGATTATATAGGCATGATCATGTATATAGGCATCACGTCCGTAACAAGTAGAACGACTCCTGCCCGCATCTACTACTATTACTCCACACATCGACCGACTCCTGCCTGCATCTAGAGTATTAAGTTCATAAGAACAGAGTAATGCATTAAGCAAGATGACATGATGTAGAGGGATAAACTCAAGCAATATGATATAAACCCCATCTTGTTATCCTTGATGGCAACAATACAATACGTGCCTTGCAACCCTTTCTGTCACTGGGTAAGGACACCGCAAGATTGAACCCAAAGCTAAACACTTCTCCCATGGCAAGAAAGATCAATCTAGTAGGCCAAACCAAACTGATAATTCGAAGATACTTGCAAAGATAACTCAATCATACATAACAGAATTCAGACAAGATTCAAATATTATTCATAGATAAACTTGATCATAAACCCACAATTCATCGGATCTCGACAAACACACCGCAAAATGAGTTTACATCGAATAGATCTCCACAAGAGAGGGGGAGAACATTGTATTGAGATCCAAAAAGAGAGAAGAAGCCATCTAGCTAATAACTATGGACCCGTAGGTCTGTGGTAAACTACTCACAACTCATCGGAGGGGCAAGGATGTTGATGTAGAAGCCCTCTGTGGTCGATTCCCCCTCCGGCAGAGTGCCGGCGAAGGCTCCAAGATGAGATCTCGCGGATACAGAAGGTTACGGTGGTGGAAATTGTGTTTCGTCTGCCCCCTGGATGTTTTCGGGGTACGTAGGCTTATATAGGAGGAAGAAGTACGTCGGTGGACGCCCGAGGGGCCCACGAGATAGGGGGCGCGCCCTATTGGAGGGGCGCCCTCCTCTCTCGTGGAAGCTTCGACTGCTTCTTGACTTGCACTCCAAGTCCTCTGGATCACGTTCGTTCCAAAAATCACGCTCCCAAAGGTTTCATTCTGTTTGGACTCTGTTTGATATTCCTTTTCTTCAAAATACTGAAATAGGCAAAAAAAACAGCAATATGGGATGGGCCTCTGGTTAGTAGGTTAGTCCCAAAAATGGTATAAATGTGTAAAATAAAGCCCATGAACATCCAAAAGGGGTAATATAATAGAATGGAAAAAACAAAAATTATAGATACGTTGGAGACGTATCAGGCTCCGACTTCGACAATCACTCCGAGAGAAGCTATCACTCCGACTCCGAATATACTCAAGATGAAGGTGTTGCCGGTCTAGTCAACCAACTCCTACGACATATTTGATTCACCAAATGAAGGACTTGGAAGATGCTTCATGGCTAAAGGCCCAAAGGTATCACACCCCGAGTATGTTGATTTCAAGTGATGAAGATGACTTGTTAGGTGATGATGATTTACTTGTTGACAACTCTAGTGATGAATACTATGATGGAACGTCAATTAATCATCCTAATCAAGATAAAACAAATGACAATGATAAGGAGAAGCTTGAGCTCCTAACTAAAGAACTAAACACTCTTAAGTTAGCTCATGAAACTATCTTAGGAGATCATCGAGAACTTTTAAGGACTCATGAGAAGTTACGCTTTGAAAAGCTCAACCTTGAGCAAGAACATGAGTTTTTAAAAGCTATCAATGATGATCTTCGCAAGAAAAGTTCTTCTTACATTGCCAAGCGTTTACTCTTATCTACTTACATGCCTGAAGTCAAGTCTAGTAACAAGAACAAGAAAGATTCTCCCTCTAGTAGTAACGATAATCATGCTAAATCCAATGTTGTTGCTTCTAGTAGTTCTCTTGATTCCACTAATGATTCTCTTAGCCAAGTTACACTTGAGCAAGAAAATAGCTTATTGAAGGGAATTATAGAGAAAGGTGTTTACAAGATCCTTGCCGGGAGTAAGCAATTCAAGGAAATTGTACGCAAGCAAGGAAGGCACCGGAAGAACCAAGGTGTTGGTTTTGAACGAAAGTTCATTGCCAATGGAGTTGAGTGGGAAGAAGATCAATACCCCAAGACGAAGTTTGTTCCTCAACAAGAGAAGTATGATCCTACTTCTTTCAAAGGGACACAAGCTCAAGATGATCTTCCACCACAAGACCACAAGCAAAAAGGCAAGGATAAGCTTCAAGAGGAGACTGATGCATTTGAAGAAGCTCCTAAGGCCTCGGTAAAGTGGGTTCCCAAGACTACATCAAGTTCTACTTCATCGAGTACAACTACAACTCCAAGGATTCCCATCAAGATGATGTGGATCCTGAAGAAGAAGAACTAGAGAGTTCTTGAGGGTGACTCCTCCAACATATTTGACTCTTATCATTTTGGCAAGGACAAGTGCAATCAACTTCCACATCTTGCACTAGTTCAAGGAGTCACAAACCCTCTTGTTGGTAAGACAAGGGACAAGGTAACCTAATGCTTTCATAGACATCATCTTATGTGTGCATCACTCTATGTCTATGGATATCCTTGTTTGTTCCTTGTAGGACTAACCCGTGTAGGTATTGAAAGTGCAACTCACTCCAATGGATTGCTCCAAATGATCTACGTCAACATTGAGCATCCACATCTTCAACACCTACATGAAGTCATCATCGACAAAACCCAAGGTTAGTTCATCCCTCTTAGGGGGGATCTCACATCTAGGGGGAGCTTTACTCAAAGTATTGAGTTAAAGCAACTCTAATGGTGTGAACACAACAATGCTTTATGTAAAAGTGGTAACCCCACTTGTGCTTAAACGATGAGTATGACCTATGATCAAATGTTCTCATTTGACTCCTAAGTCAATATACTCATATATAGATGACCTAGTCATCGCCAATTGCTTGATAGATGCTAGAAGTGTTTGTGCATGCTTTGTCACATATTTCATTTGCCATTTTATTGTGTGAGCATGTTGGTTGCATAATTTACTCATTCGAGGACATCCACTTGTAGCTTTAATTGTTTGGTTTCTTATCTTTTGCCAAGTGGATGGACAAGAATGCCTAAGAACCTTCTCTTGCTATCTATGCTTTTCTTGTCTCAAACTCTATTCATGCTATATCACAAAGTTTGATCAAGTCAGATTCGAACCACTCTGTGTGAGGAGCACTCGGAGTCCCCGATTCATCATAGACTTAAACTTACAAAACCTCTTTGTGTGTTTTGGTCTGACCGATTCAACCTTTTCGGTCATACCGAGATCACTAAGTTGATCTAGGTTTTCAATCTCGGTGCAACCGATTTGAACTTTTCGGTCACACCGAGTTGCAGTAACTGCTTGCAATAATGCATCTCGGTGCCACCGAGTTGTTCCACTCGGTCACACTGACAGGGTCGGGCTATATATACCCCCGGGCCAAAATTTAGAAATTTTTTCGAAACCCCTTCGCCCATGCACAGCCTGCTCTTCCTCTTCGGGTCTCCGGATCATCCTCCTCGTCGCCGGTGACCTCCCGCCGCCATCAACGGGATTCTGCTCCACCGAGTTGTTCCGTAGATTAGTCTTGGATTGAAAATTTAGGGTTAGGTTTCCGCCGAATTCATCTCGGACCGACCGAGTTGTTGAAATCGGTCTCACCGATTTGGCTTAGGCCATTTCACAAGTGATTTGCGGTCTGACCGAGAATTGCAAATCGGTGTGACCGAGTTCGATTCTTTGTGAAACCCTAGCAGTCTCGGTGCCACCAAACTATGACTCGGTCTGACCGAGTTCACTAGTTTAGGTTCCAAAAGTTGCTTCGGTATCACCGAGTTTACAAATCGGTAGCTCCGTAATGCTTTCTGCGGAAAACTAAAACTAAGTTTTTGACTCAATTTTTGCAAAACCCTCTGTGCTTTGTGATGCTCATCTACATCTATTCACAGGGTCTGCTGTCAGAGTTTGCATCATGTCAGATCAGAGTGATAGTCAGAACAAGTCTGAGGAGCAAGTTCATATGAGTGAGGGCACTAGTCCCTCTAGCAGTTATGATGAGGGTAGCAAGAGCACACCCAACAATTTGCCCAAGGCAGCAACCAGGGCAAGGAAGAAGAAAACCTCAGATTCTGAAGATGAGGACTATGTGGCTGTTGAGGATGAGGCCATATCTAAGAAGAAGGTGCTGAAGAAGGAATATGGCACATCTCCTACCACAAAGCCAGGAGTGCAAAAGAAGGCACCTGCCAGGAGAATGCCCACTTCCAAACCTAGGAAGGTTGCCACTGGTGAAACCATGAAGTTCACCATTGAGTCTGATGGTGAAGCTGCTGGCCAAGATAAGAAGAAGAGAGTCAGAACTGCTACTACCAAAGTACTTGGCAAGCCCTCTATGAGGAGAGACTCTGAAGAAGAAGAGGAAGAGGTTGTTGCACCAGCACCTAAAGCTCAGAAGCTGATGGGAGATGCTATAAGATCAGGGGCTGCTCCATCTAAGCCCAAAGATGCTCCCAAGGCTGCTGCTCCTAAGCCCAACACTACAAAAAAAAGACACATCCGTGACATTTTGGGCCGAACGAATTTTTTTTCTGTCATACATATGACACTTCTATGACGATAATTGTGACAAAACCCGGTATCATCATAGATGTGGTGGGCTCCTACTTCTATGACAAAAAATCAAGACAGAAAATGGGCTTTTCGTCCTGGGCGGGCTGGAGACGCAGATGCATGACATTCTTTGGGCCGTCCATGATGGAAAAAACCATGGTAGAAGCGAGGGGGAGGAAAATTTCGGGGAGTTGCCGGTTACGATGGGAGGTCAAGGGCCGAGCGATGCGCATTTCTCTCGTACAGGTGCGAGGCGTTGGCTCTAACTGAACCCGAGCGAGGCATTGGGCTCTAACTGAACCCGAGCGATTGCACTCCAGGCTACACGTTACCGAACCCGAGCGATCGATCGATGGCTGTTAACTGAACCCGATGGAGCGATTCCTTCGCTACTGCTGCTAACTGAAGTCGATCGATGGATGAACAGTGAGCGTTGCGGGGGGGGGGGGGGGGGGTGGATGAACAGTGAGCGGTGGCGTTGCCTCTGGATGAACAGGAACCTGTGGTGTGGAGGGCTGGATGAACAGTAGACGGTGGAGGGGTGGTTGAACAGGACCCCATGGTGTGGAGGGTTGGATGAACTATAGACGTGGAGGGCTGGATGAACAGTAGACGGTGGAGGGGTGGTTGAACAGTAGCTGGTGGAGTAGCGCGCGGTGGAGGCTGGATGAACAGGAGCCCGTGGAGGCTGGAGGAGGTCGACGGTAGCCCGTGGAGGCTGGAGGAGGTCGACGGTAGCCCATGGAGGCTGGAGGAGGTCGACGGTGGAGATGAACAATATCCCGTGGAGTCCCGTTTTGCGGTACGCCACACCCCTCCCGATGAACAGGACCCCCATTTCGACCGTAGAGCTCCAACACAAGTCCGTTTCGTCCGTTTTGCGGTACGCCACACCCCTCCCGATCAACAGGACCCCCGTTTCGACCGTAGGAGGTCCGTTTTGTCTGTTTTGCGGTACGCCACACCCCTCCCAATCAACAGGACCCCCGTTTCGATCGTAGGAGGTTTGTTTTGTCTGTTTTGTGGTACGCCACACCCCTGCCGATCAACAGGACCCCCGTTTCGACCGTAGGAGGTCCGTTTCCTCCGTTTTGCGCTACGCCAGGCCTCGTTTCCATCGCCTGTTCCGTCCAAGCCGGTTGGCTCCCACGCGTTCCGTTGCCTCCCGATGAACACGACGCATTTCGTTGCCTCCCCATGAACACGACGCATTCCGTTGCCTCCCCATGAACACGACGCATTCCGTTACCTCCCCATGAATACGACGCATTCCGTTGCCTCCCCATGAACACGAGCCCTCGCCGTACGTATGCGCGACTAGGCGTTCGAGACCCCGCCCGTATGTACACATACGTGGCCGTATTTTCTTTCTTGCACCCTGGTCGCTGTACGTACGTGTACATGCTACGTGCGCGCCTCTACTACGACACGTACGCGCCCCTACTACGACACGTGCGCGCCTCTACATCGACCAGTATATATGTACATACACGTTCGCGACCAGAATGACAACGCTACGTACGCTTCGACCAGGTGGGTCCCGACTGTCAGGCAGTTCCTTGCGTGCGAAAATGTAGCTTGTGGGTCCCAGCAGTCAGAGGGGCGAATCGTTTTTTTTTGCCCGGATGCACTTCCTTTGCGTGCGAAGATGTAGCTGGTGGGTTCCAGCAGTTAGGGGGCGAATCGTTTTTTTTTGTCCGGACGCACTTCCTTGCGTGCGAAGATGTAGCTGGTGGGTCCCAGCAGTCAGGGGGGCGAATCATTTTTTTGCCCGGACGCACTTCCTTGCGTGCGAAGATGTAGCTGGTGGGTCCCAACAGTCAGGGGGAAACTTTTTTTCATGAAATACGGTGGCCCGTCCTGTGGGTCCCTGCTATCAGGTGGAGAAATCATTATTTTCCGCGTAATAAGGAGGCACTTCCATGCCGCGGCTGTGGACCCAGCTGTCAGCCTCTCCACGTACAGTCCACATCTGATGGAAGTCGTTCCTTGACCACGTTGACCACGCCGCACCGAGAGCACCACGGCGGTGGACGACGGCGAGGCCTAGGAAGGGGACGACTCAGAGCCGGGGAAGACGCAGCAGTGGATGCCCACGCAAAGAGGAGTATGAGGGTTCACTGTTTCGGCTGCGGTGTGAGGCTGCTGTCGCCGCAGAATAACAAGGGGTGTGGGTGAGTAGAGGGATGGCCTGGCCAGCGGTGGGAGTAGTAGGGGGCGGTGAGGCCTCCGCAGCATCACAGCCGGCCACGGGAGGTAGGAGCACGCGGCACGACCGGCGCTGGTTTGGGCGACTGGAGTAAGAAGACCAGAGGTTGAAGAAGCACTACAACCGTTGGATGAACATCGTACGGTAACAGGAGCTAGAATCGTTCATATTGACTAAGTTGACAAAGCCCTCCGTCCCTGTCAACTTGGTAGGCCCACAAGTCAGCCTCCCAGTATGCTGGGTTCCAGCTGGCAGGGGGAGTATTCATTTTTTTGCATAATAAGGAGGCACTTCCTTGCGTGCGAAGATAGCTGGTAGGTCCGACAAGTCAGCGGGGGGCATGTTTTTTTCGCGAAATACAGAGGCCCTTCCGGTGGGTCCCAGATGTCAGGTGGAGGAATCATTATTTTGCGCGTAATAAGGAGGCATTTCCTTGTGTGCGGCCGTGGACCCAGCTGTCAGCCTCTCCATGCACAGTCTACTTCCGATGGTGTCGTTCGTTGACCACGTTGACCACACCGCGCCGAGCGCATCCAAGGTGGTGGACGAGGCGAGGCCCCGGACAGCAACGAGCCAGAGATGGGAAGACGCGGGAGTAGAGTCACAGACGGAGAGGTGTACGAGGGTTAACTGGTTCTGGTGCGGTGTGGTTCGGCAGTCAGTGGAGAAGAACAGGAGGTGTGGAGGGGTGGAGGGATGGCCTGGCCAACGATGGAGTAGCGCTTCATAGAGAAGCGTGCTAAGCAGAGCTGCTAGCAGCAGGAGGCGGGAGGTGGTCCCGGCGGCGCTGGAGGAAGAAGACGAGAGATTGAAGATGGATGCCGGCCATTGGATGTAAATCCAACGGCTAACATGTCAGAATCATTTGTTGACTAAATTGACAACGACTTGCGTTGGCTTCGACCTATTGGCCCACATTTCAGCCTCCAAAAATGTGGCACGTATTCCACCCATTTTTCAGAATTTACAGTCTTTTCTTTTGCGCGGTAGAATTTACAGTCAATTTGATCTTTTTTTGAATTATAGCCATTAGCTGGGCTGGGTGAACAATTAATGTAGCTTTCATGCGGCCCATTTATTTTATTTCCTAAAAAATTACAGGCCATTTGCACTTTATCTAGATACACGATATTGCTGGGCTGATTCTAATTATAATGTTGGGTTGGGCCAGCAATGTTATCAAAAAATAAAAAAGGGCTGAACATTTTGTTATAAATATACTTAAATAATAAGTGATATTATTACATTCGTCCTTAAATCTTACCAAGCTTTTGTACACAATCACTAGAATTTTCGTGCCAAAACAATCCAGGATTTTATTTGTTAAGAAATTATTTTTATAAGTTAATAAGATGTGGGATATTGTTTTCTTACATATGTAAATATCTCTTAAATATATGATGACAATAAAAATAATATATAATAACATATAAAATAATTTAAATATATATAATATAGTTAGAAGGGAAACATAAGTTGTACCTGGCGTTCCTATTCTTATATAGAAAAATAGAACAAACCTCTGCGTTTTCTTCAAAAAAATACATAAATTGGGCTGCCAAAAATAAAACCTCGGATGGGAGGTCCATAGGCCGGTCGATACATGATGGCCCTAAGAAAATACAAACAGGCCCTCCCATCCGAGGTTATGGGCTGTGCATGTTAAAAATGAAAGCCTAGACGGGGCAGCCCAAAACCACGTCCAACACTTGCCAAAACTTCGTCCCTCGTTTTCTCTGTGTTTCACACACTCAACATTGTGTGGGAATTTTGACTGTGCATCATATGAAGATGTGCTATGCATGAATGTTGATCAGCATGATGTTAACTGGCTGGTAGTTCCATTTTTTACCACGAATAAAACTTCCAACATGATGTTAACCCTGTTTGAAAAGGCCGTGTTAATATAAATGCTCTGCCTCTGAAAGTTGCAGTTTCTTATCTGAAACTGAACTTGCAGTTTCTTATCTGAAACTGAAACTTGCAGTTTCTTCTCGTCTACACTTCTATACTCCTATGAAACTACATTTTTTAAAGTGCTAAAAATAGATCTCTAGAATTCATAAAATTCTTTATATGCTCAATACTGCAAATCTGAAATTCAAAAGACATTCATATCTAAAAGTACTCTCAAAATACACAACACAAAACACAATTCACAACCTTCAAATACTGACAACCCTAAGCTCCTCCTGACAATTCACAACCTGCCCGACTATTGGGCTGAGGGGGGGGCAGCCCCCTCCTATTCCTCGGCGGCAGACAGCCGCCCCGTGAGACGATGTGAACGGCGAGGGAGACGATGGCCGGGAAGCATTGTCGGGCCAACTGCTTTTCTCCTCTGGTTCGGTCGACGAAGACTCCACCAACTCGCTCTGGCAGGATACCCTCACAAATCGCACCCTGTAGATGCTCGATCCTTCAATCTCTGGTGGATGCTCCATCTGGGATCGATACTCCTACCACCGCTCCCTCACGATCGGATTTGGTGAATCTGTTTGCTCCATGGCCCAGAGGAGCAGCTCTATGTACTCCGGCGTGACTCCCTTCGGGAGTATCGTCGCCTTTTCGCTCTGTTGCAGATATTTGGCCATGGATGTCGCCGTCGCCGCTAGTTGGTCCTTGTTGTCAAACCAAGACTGTATCTCCAACATCCTAGCTAGCTTCATAGGGTCGCCGTATGCGATCCTCACGTATCGGTTGTACTCCTCCATCGATCTACTTCTCCACAACTTCTTCACTCCCCGGCGGTGGTTTTTGAATGGAAGAGGAGAGGAGCGGTGCTGGTTTTGGATTAGAACGGGAGAGGAGCGACGTTGATTTTGGACTGGAACAGGAGAGGAGGGGCGGTGGTTTTGAAATGGAAGAGGAGAGGAGCGGCGCTGGATTTAGATTGGAACAGGAGAGGAGCAACGGTGGTTTAAGAGGAGAAGTGCGGAAGAGCGGCGCTGGTCTTGGAAGTATTTTTTGTTGTTTTGCGTATTTTGGGTCAAAGTTTGACCACGTACTGTATGTGACAAGCAAAATGTGAATGCATGTCACCAAAAATTGTATCGTTTGGTTCGTATCTGAATGTACTTTCAAATTATATTATTTTTGCAATGTATAACATATATTTTATGTGCGAAAATCATGGTCAATTATGACCCAGAATAAAAGGGAGACTAGTTAATGTGGGGTCGCTTTCTTAATTGTAGGGTAAATTGATTTTGATTTTGATCCAGTCACAGCGCGCCGGCCCTCTCGCCCAATCCTAAATCGCTGCCATACGCTCCTCTCCCTCTTCTCCATTGCAAAACCACCTCCTCTCCTCTCCATCATCTCCATTCCAAAACCACCGTCTCGCCCCTCCCTCTTCTGATCTTCTCCATTGCAAAACCACCTCCTCTCCTCTCCATCATCTCCATTCCAAAACCACCTCCTCTCCTCTCCATCATCTCCATTCCAAAATCACCATCTCGCCTCTCCCTCTTCTGATCTTCTCTCCATTGCAAAACCACCTCCTCTCCTCTCCATCATATCCATTCCAAAACCACCTCCTCTCCTCTCCCTCTTCTCTATTGCAAGACCACCGTCTCTCCTCCCATCTTCCAAATCTAGCACCGGACCACTCAGAACAACATCTATGGAGAGGATGCAGCAGCGAATCTGGCAGATCGCCGGCGGCGACCAGACAAAGTTAGCCAGGTTGAAGGAGATCCTTAGTTGGTTTGACAATGAGTGGGACATAGTGAGGACGGTGCGGGCCATGTGGCAATGTATGCGAAAGAGCGAGACGGCGGCGATGAGGGCGGCGATGTACATGTACTCCTCGGCGGCAGTCACGCCGTAGTCCTCCGAGTTCATCGAGTATCTCCTATGGGCGATGGAGCAGACAGATTCGCCCGAGGCGACAGTCAGGCAGAGGTGGTGGGCGTACAGGCCGAAGGTCGAGCACCCAGAGGATAATGAATCGATTGAGTATGGTGTGTCGTTCGTAAGGGTGCAGAGCCAGCCGGAGCCACAGGAGTATTCATTCTCCCAACGCAAGAGGAGGCCGGATGGCGCGATGTCGCGTCCCCGATGTTCTCCACGGTTCCCTCGACGCTCGCCTCGTTTCAACGGCGGCGGTAGGGTTTAAGGTAAGCTTCACACTAACCTAATCTTCCACCTGCTCATGCTTACAATCAATGTGACAGCTAATGAAAATCATGCTTACAATCAGTCTCCGAGTACTACGCCAATCACCCTAAAATAGCTTTGGACCTTTGGGTCAAAGTTGTGACACAGTGTACAAATAAAGAAAAATAGATTGGTGCTTCTTTCAGAAATGAGTACTCCCTAGAAAACTGCCAATATAAGCTACTAGTATTTGGTTAGAGGATTTGCTGCCGAGAAAGATCCGTCCACAGAGAGCGCCACACATCCCATTGGTTGTGGTGGATGCCAATGCATGCATACAGCATGGTTGGTGTCGGTAATTTTTACTTGGCACACCTCGCACTCTGCATATATGCCGGTTCCATACATACATTTGTGCAGTTCCACCAAAATGCAACTGAATAACCCTGTTTGCACAGATAATGAAAAATCATGATTACATTATAGTGGCACTAGTTGATGAAACACACAAAATAAATAGAAGAAAATATTGCGATAGTATCATAGTATGCCATGCTGCGAGGGCGAGATGGGCCCTGCGACGCCTCATACGGTACGCCTCATACTGGACATCGTCCCAAGTCTCCCAGATACACCTTCTGCCAGTGATGAACATCAGTGTACAACAGTAGTACAAGGAGGCGCCTTGAGACATTCAAATCTCTATTTTTGTACATATCAACTAAAATTAAGCACCCCAGTTTGCAGAAACGCTTAAACATTAACAATGGGACTAGTTGAGGAAACACACTTTAACAAAGAGAAGCACTTTCTTTATCTACATTGGAAATGGAATGATAGAGATGACACTCGCTCTATTTTAACTATATTATTGCTTCATTTTATCAGTGACACTAGGGTCAAGCAGTTGGCAAACAAGGTGTACCGTGTGTCGCAAGGATGGAGGCCGGGGGTGCTTAGACTAGGATGCTGAAGCTGGCTCTTTCAGTCACCAACATGGATGATTCAATTCATGGGACCTTTTGGTGCATTTCACCTAAAATGAAGCAATGTCCCGTGAGCTAGCAGCTTCTTCTTCAATTTTTTTTTAAGAAAAGGGCTCCAGCCCCGGTTCCATTTCCATCAGAAAATTAAACCCACAAAGCTTCTTCTTCATTAGTTGCAATAAAATTGAGCAGCATCAAGGTTGGTTGTGAAGCTCCTGGAATGCTCAACTATAATTTGGATATCATTTGTGCAGTTCAACTAAGATCGAGCGTGAAATGTATATCTCTGTTTGCACAAAAAAGGTGGACAGGAGGGTGACTAACAAGTGATGAAACATGCATCAAATGAAAAGAAGCATGTTCCTTATCTGAATGGCAATCCTACAAGGACAGTAGCAATTTCTAAAGCAGTGGCATTGCTAGATATTAGTGTGGGCATTAGGATTAACTATGACAACTGTTAAATACGACATTACTTTGGGCACGGGAGAGTAGGCGGACCAGGACAGTTGCATTTCTAACGAAAAGAACCAACTTATCTTAATTGGAAATTTTAGGAGGACATGTAAAGAAGTGCCATTGATTCATATTACTGGAGGCATTACATTGAAAACAACATTGGTTTAACGTGTCCTTACTTTTAACAGTGCGACTGCTACATTTTACCAGTGGCATTACATAAGAGTGGCTCGGGGCAAAAACCATCAGAACAGGATATCTGGGTTGGTCCCATTTTTGTTCGTTATAGCCACCTTATAATGTGTGAGGCTAGCAAATAGTGCTGGACTTACTCTGTTGACTTGTCCCCCAGTCCCCACTTTCTTTCCTTTTTCAACCAATAGATCGGGTTTATATTGAGTTTGACTGCGTTTCCCTTTATTTCCCTATTAGACCTAGAGACCAGTTGGATAGCCAGACTCTGCTACTTTTTGCCCCCATTATTTCCTCTTTCGACCAAGTTCTAGATTCAGGTAACAAATCCTCCCCCACCCCACCCCCTTTCTTCCTTATTTGAACCAAGTAGTACTAGATTCGAGTGCATGAACTAGTTTTACCTCTTAAACGTAAAAAAAATTAGGTGGTTTTCGAACAGCCGATCGATCCTATCTACGAGGGGGCCTGAGAAATAGTAAAAGTTACCAATGCAGCAACGTCAGGAGCTCGGGAAGTAGAGCAAGACCGGTTTCGAAGGAAGTTATACCTGATGGTCGCCGGGATGTCACTAGGTGGGCGGCGGGAGGCCGGATCTGCCCACACTACGGCAGCGAGGAAGAAGGGGTTGGAGGCCCTCCCTCACCAGTGGTGCTTGGGAGAGAATGGCAAGGCAGGCTGATCGGGACGCGCCCAGCAGTGGGTAAGAGCCATCGCCGAGGACGACCGCGTGAACGTTGCACCTTCTCACCTTCCCCGGCGGAGAGGATCCGGCTGGATCTATGACCAGCGGTGAGTAGAGAGAGAGAGAGTGTGTGGCCACCGTTGTCGTGTTTAGATCTGGAGAGGCCGAGACAGTGTGAAGAGAGCAACACTAGCAAGCAAGCGCGGAGGCTCCTGCCTATATAGTGGAGTAGTACTTAGTTTTCTTTTGTCTACCGGAGCCGGCTTGACCTCGTCAATGACTGTCAAGAAGTCTTCATGCACGTGGCCCGGAGGCGCAGTTGTCGTCATTTTGATCTGAAGCGCCGGATTATAACATATAACACGAAAAAATGCCACATGACAAGAAATGATAACCTCACTACCCAAAGGAGACAACATGAATCCCGACGGACAAACTAGACGAGGAACAAAGCTCAAATTAAAGATAAACTCGTAGAAAAGGGGTCCGTCGATAGATGTCCTAATTAACATAGCCGGCTTGACCTAGATGGCAGCCGAGTAGTCACTGTTCGTGCATGTGCCCCCAATGACTAGCCCAACTCAATTGTCGCTGTTTAACCCTCGTAGTGATCCGAAGCACATGACACATAATTTGGCGAGATGACAAGAAACCTTTTTTTTAGATTTCTCACCACAACTACAACCATGTACAACACAGCCTGCATGATATGTAGACGATAGCCAATCCAGGCGTGTCTGCTGGAGTCTGGTCACATGCATGGACGAACTGATCTTCCATGTCTTGAAGGGATCGTCCAGGCACCAACGTAATACAACAATTCTCTAGTACTATCGCTCGTCTCCCTCTTCTATTAAGTCACCCGACTTGCGGGGCCGGGGAGTGTGCCTATGGTCGGTTCTCAATTGTCGTCCCACATGTGTGTGCGAACGCAATATGACGCGCGTTCCATTTGGAGAGCAGCGTGCCAGACCAACCGACCATCTGGGGTGCGACGCGAACGCGACGGGCGTGCTATATACTCCGTACATGTGTACCGCCGTTTTATAGATGCTTTGCTCCATGGCGCGGGCGCAATCCATGGATACAAAATTAGTATACTGTATACTATTTAAAAGTCGAGGGCGGGGCTTTTCCTGCCTGGTAGGCGGCGAGACAGTTCCGCCTAGAGCATGGTTAATAATATAGCCAACTGCTGGCTATATGATGTTGCCATGTCACATATAGCCAAGCTTATAGCCAACAAGTACAATAGCTAGATATAAATATGTACTACTTTGTTGATACATGGCCCACCCCACTCTCTCACAAAGTACCTAGGAGCACGTGCTGCAGCCGGCTGTTAACTAATAGCCTGCTTCTCTTCTCTCTCCTCTTCTCTCTCTTCCAAGTAAGCAAGAATATAATATTTAATGTCTTATAGCTCGCCTACATCACCTTATTGTACTTGCTCCTAGTCGGTTCGACAGAGACACGAGAAGACGAGGGAGTAGGCTGCTGCAAACGTAGGGCTATGTGATTTGATAGCGAGTTACTGCTGGATAGGTGGGGCCCCATGATTTGACTTGCCATTATCATTTTAACTGCGGTGCTACGACCGGCGTGAGTCTCCCGATTCCTGACCACCTCCATACAGGTGCCTCTCCCAATGCTCCACCATGTAGTAGTAGAGGCTGGCTCTTGCATGAGAGCCCACTTCTCCACTTTTTCCTTGCCTCTCTTTCCTCCACATAAGCAAAAATGCCATGTAAAGGGCACTATTGTACTTACTTGCTCCTACAGGTGCTTAAGCTTGCCACATAGGCATAAAGTCTGATGTGGCAAGTTAATCAAGAAGAGAGAGACTAGTTTGGTGAGCCAAGGAAGAAACGGTGCTAAGCGCGTGTACCTAGGTGAAAAGACAATTTTGAGTCTATAGCTAATTAAATGAAGCAAACTTAGAAACACCATTTCATTGGAAGAGGTCACTCCTTGGCAAATGCAATAAATACTAGTACTCCCTGTGTCCCATTATATAAGAACGTTTTTGACACTACACTAGCTAGTGTCAAAAACGTTCTTATATTATGGGACGGAGGGAGTACGAAGAAAGAGATAGAGAGGAGTAAAAAATACACTTATAGCCAACCTTATAGCCAACCTTGTTGTAGTATGAGTGACTAAGTGATGACTATGTATGACATGCCAACATCAGATAGCCTAACGCACCATGTTAAATCTCCAAGGACGCGACCACGCGAGCGACGCGGCGGTCGTGGTACGCGCGACCATGATACGGGCTGCTAGCAGCCCTTGGATCTGAGATCAAACGGTCGCATGCTAAGTTGCTGAAAATTTTAAGAATAACCCTCCAGGATAGGATATTCACCCATAGGTCTAGAATCACACCATGCAACCGTTCGATCTCAGATCCAAGGGCTCTCGGAAGCCCGTATCATGGGAGAATGGAAAGCCACTACCCTGTCGTTCGCACGCTGGCAGTTCGCTCCTACTCTTTCCCGCACGTCCTTTAATACTACGGCGGTTCGCTCCTAGTCGTCCCATCCATTCACATTACAACATTTCCACTAATCCTAACCCTCCTCCCAAATCCATGGCGTCCCAAATCTCCCCGATCGGCGGTGAGTACAAGGTTAGAACAATCACCGGCGATGAGTTCGACGTCATCTACACCCGTACTTCCGCGATGGTGAAAGGATGCCTTTATCGCTTCAGACGCATGTTCGAAAACTCACATGATGAGTGGGTCGCTGGGCTAGATGTTGAGTACACCACAGTCGTGGGACGAGAGAAGGCTCTAAAGGACGAAGAAAGGAAGAAGCCCGCCGTGATCCAGGTTTGCGCACATAATGTTTGCTTGGTCTACCACATATGCCATGCCGATGTTGAGTGCCAGGATTTTAGGAACTTCCTCGAGGACAAAACAGTCAAATTTGTTACTGTAGACTTTAAGAAGGACAAAGAAGTCCTATGTCGGATAGGCCTCGTTGTAGGCAACCCCTTTGACCTCCAGAAGAATTGGCTGGTGCCCTCTCGTCAGCCCTCAATGCTGACCCTAGCAGGAGCCATGGTTCATCCTTCGTACCGCAAACTGGAGAAACCTCATTACACGTTTCATCGTCATGCATGGCAGCGGAATGTACTAGATATAGACCACATCCAGTACGCTATAATGGATGGCTACCTTTGTGTCAATATCTACAAGGGTTGGATGAAGAGCAACAGCCAAGTTGGAGGTTCAAGCAAAGAAGTATCGGCCAAGAGGAAGAGGGACAAGGACGAAGTCGAGGACGTGGACGAGGACTCCGAGTAAGGTGGCAGTGTCATTGCTCATGGCGGTTCTAAACTTCTAATGCAGTGTCTACCGGATTAGTTGCATAGTTTAATTTCAGGTGTGCTTAGTTTAATTTGAGGGGTGTGTTGTGCTGAGCCCCCAGCAAAACTATGTTATGTTTCTTCTCGTTACTTTAACTCTTCAGTATGTACATACTAATACTAGTATTTCTTTAATAGAATTTAGCACCCCAATTAAGCACGTACTAGCTTTTTTAATAGTACTATATGCATAATTTGGCGACGAGCGCTCTCTATATGAACCACCTTTTTTTAAATTTCAATTTTTGCTCCATGGCGCAATCCATCGATAGTGGAGTACTACTATACAAAAGTATACATTTTTTAAAAGGCTAGTGTACTATTCATCACATATATATATAGCCAGTTAAATTATCAACCTAAAATGACGTGCATGCCATGTAGTAAACCGATCCGAAGGAAGTATAGTAAAAATGAGGTGATTTTACCGAGCGATCGGCGGGGGAGCATGGCCTGTCATGCGGTCCCACGTGTCATGATGTACCAAGGCGATGCGCGTGTCCCTCTTGAGGCAGAAGCAATACTAGTACGTGGTTAGAGATGATGTCGAACCGAAGTGTGAAATAATGGTTGCTTCGTCCGTCTGGGAAGATGCGGCATTGTGATTTGACGTCTCATTGCTCATTACTAACACTGGGCCAGTACGAGTGGGGTGCGCCCCCTGCTGTTCTGCACTATTATTTGGTGCTTGACACATCGACCCGGTTGCACATGAGATGACCCCCACATCCTTTGTCAAAATAAACAACACCCCAATCAATGCATTTCACTCTTCCGTGCAACGGACGAGCACCTTACTTGCTCCTACAGGTGCTTAAGCTTGCCATATAGGCATAAAGTCTGATGTGGCAAGTTAATCAAGAAGAGAGAGACTAGTTTGGTGACCCAAGGAAGAAACGGTGCTAAGCGCGTGTACCTATGTGAAAAGACAATTTTGAGTCTATAGCTAATTAAATGAAGCAAACTTAGCAACACCATTTCATTGGAAGAGGTCACTCCTTGGCAAATGCAATAAATACTAGTACTCCCTGTGTCCCATTATATAAGAATGCTTTTGGCACTACACTAGTGTCAAAAACATTCTTATATTATGGGACGGAGGGAGTACGAAGAAAGAGATAGAGAGGAGTAAAAAAATACAGTTATAGCCAACCTTGTTGTAGTATGAGTGACTAAGTGATGACTATGTATGACATGCCAACATCAGATAGCCTGACGCACCGTGTTAAATCTCCAAGGGCGACGGTCGTGGTAGGCACGACCATGATACGGGCTGCTGGCAGCCTTTGGATCTGAGATCAAACGGTCGCATGCTAAGTTGCTGAAAATTTGCAGAATGACCCTCCAGGATAGGATATTCACCCATTGGTCTAGAATCACGCCATGCAACCGTTCGATCTCCGATCCAAGGGCTCTCGGAAGCCCGTATCATGGGAGAATGCAAAGCCACTACCCTGTCGTTCGCACGCTGGCAGTTCGCTCCCACTTGTCCCCGCACATCCTTTAATACTACGGCGGTTCGCTCCTAGTCGTCCCATCCATTCACATTACGGCAGTTCCACTAATCCTAACCCTCCCACCAAATCCATGGTGTCCCAAATATCCCCGATCGGCGGTGAGTACAAGGTTAGAACCATCACCGACGATGAGTTCGACGTCATCTACACCCGTTCTTCCGCGACGGTGAAAAGATGCCTTTCTCGCTTCAGACGCATGTTCGAAGACTCAGATGATGAGTGGGTCGCCGGGCTAGATGTTGAGTACACCACAGTTGTAGGACGAGAGAAGGGGCTAAAGGACGAAGAGAGGAAGAAGCCCGCCGTGATCCAGGTTTGCGTGCATGACTTATGCTTGGTCTACCACATATGCCATGCCGACGTTGAGTGCCAGGATTTTAAGGAGTTCCTCGAGAGCAACCTAGTCAAATTCGTTACTGTAGACTTTGGTAACAACAAAGAAGTCCTGCGTCAGATAGGCCTCGTTGTAGGCAACACCTTCGACCTCCAAAAGAATTGGCTAGTGTCCTCTTGCCAGCCTTCAATGCTGACCCTGGCAGGAGCCATGGTTCATCCTTCGTACGGTAAACTGAAGAAACCTCCATGCACGTTTCATCGTCATGCATGGCAGCGGAATGTACTAGATATAGACCACATCCAGTACGCTGCGATGGATGGCTACCTTTGTTTCAATATCTACAAGGGTTGGATGAAGAGCAACAACCAAGTTGGCGGTTCAAGCAAAGAAGTATCGGCCAAGAGGAAGAGGGACAAGGACGAAGTCGAGGACGTGGACGAGGACTCCGAGTAAGGTGGCAGTGTCGTTGCTCATGGTGGTTCTAATGCAGTGTCTACCGGAATAGTTTCAAAGTTTAATTTCAGGTGTGCTTAATTTAATTTGAGGGGTGTGTTGTGCTGAGCCCCCAGCAGAACTATGTTATGTTTCTTCTTGTTACTTTAACTCTTCAGTAAGTACATACTAGTATTTCTTACATTTCATCTTTTAGTTGGTATCGTACTACCACTCGTTTATTCACATTATATACGTACAATATATATGGCCAACATCATATAGCCAGCAGTTTAGTTGTCAAAGAATTTCAGGGTGCTTAGTTTTGTCAAAGAATTCCAGGGTGCTTAGTTTTATTTGAGGAGTGGGTTGTGCGGGACACCATTTATTGTGACTAGCTTTTTTAATAGTAATATATGCATAATTTGGCAACGAGCGCTCTATATATGTACCACCTTTTTTTAATTTCAAGTTTTCTACATGGCGCAATCCATCGATACTACTGCTGTACAAAAGTATACATTTTTTAAAAGGCTAGAGGGCGGGGCAGTCTAGCTTGGTCGGTTTCACGAGAGGCGAGGACCTTTGTGATTTGACGACTCATTACTGCTGGAAGGCGGGGCCTTGTGATTTGACTGCTCATATAAATGCGCCGACGACCTGATCGAGGAGGAGCAAATAACTGTGCGATATACTCAAGTTTTCCACTGGAGTAGTACTGCGACGGAGGAGCACGGAACACGGCAGCCCAGTGCCATATGGCGATAAAAAAAGATCTAATTTGCTAGTCATCTCATTGTTAGCATTGTTCTATTCATTCCCTCAAAAACCAAAAACCATTGTTCTATTCATGCCTCACAGAGAACGTGACACGTGCGGCGAAACACCCGAAGCAAAAGATGAAACACAGCAGCAAAAGAAGAAGGAAGATTATCACCACAAATGATCTAATTCGCCGCGGAGTCGTAACTGCTTCTTCATCGCCTCCACGACCTCCATCTCCTTGCGCGTCTCCTCCGCCATCTTCTTCATTCTGTCCATGATGGGGGATTTCTCGACGCGAGCCTTCATCATCTGTTCCATGGCCGCATTACGTACCTTGACAGTAGCCGGGTGCTTGATGCGGAGCTTCGCCAACTCCTCCTTCTGTTCCATGACGAGGGCCTGCAGCATCTTCATCGAGGAACTACTATTCTCATGTAGCTTCTTCCAGCCGGCGTTCTTCTCCTTCAACAGGTCGATCTCGTGGCAGAGCTTCGCCTTGTCCTCCTGAAGTCGCAGGATTTCGCCGGTCGCCTTCTTCTCTGAGGCAATGCTCTTCTTCAACAACATCACCAAGCCAACGTTCAACTCCCCCTGCTGATTGAGCTCAGCGGGCATGTCGTCGAGCCTCTCCTTCAGCAACTCTGTCAAGCCTTGGATGAACTCCTTCTGCTTATTGAGGTGCTTATTGAGCTGATCGGGCATGCCGTCGAGGGATAACGACTCCAGCTCCGCCGGCTCGGCATGTTCGCCTCCGCGGCTAGGGCGCTCCTGGGAGCCATCGCCTGCCCGTGAGAGATCTTTTGAGGTCTCTGTGTGGCGGCGAGCCCTCTCTTTTTTTCCGCAGCCTTGGTTGTCGCTCCCTTGTTACGAGTAGTTCTCGACCTAGAGCTCTGCTCACCGGCCATGGCAACGACGGACGAAGAAGAAGCACTTATGAGGAGGAAAGGTAGAGTAATTTTCGGTTAGGTAGTTCCCCTTTTTATAACCTAAGTACTAGCACTAGTAGTACTAATACCTGCATAGTGGGAATATGTTCAGGTTTGGTACGTACTAGTAGGTGTGAGCAGGCTTTCGAATATGATGGGAACAAGGTAAAGATTAATTGATGGTTTTGGTTTTGAGGCCCGAAACGGCTCCCGATGAGTTTAGCGGAACATAAATTTCAAGTACTACACTGTCAAAAATTGGCACAAAATACGAAGGAAACCAATGAAAGTACTACTAGCAACCCACGATTTAACTATTCGCATGCCGCAGTGGAGTAATAATGTCTTTCTTCCGCCCTCACATCCACTCAATTTGCATGCGCTGTATTAATTGATCATCAATGAAGTGAACGACTTTACACGCGTCAAATTATCACATGGGGTGGATCTTGCTACAAAATTGTGTACGCCCGTGTACCCGCGTGTGCGTGCGAGGGAATGAGTGCGTGCGTGGTGTGCGTGAACATCTTCGCTTCGTGCATGTACCGCCAGTATGGCTCAGGGAGGACGAGTACATTCTTCTGGAACCAGCAGCACATCACTGTGATCAATCCACGCAAGGAGGTCGCGAAAACGCCTCCACATGTGCCATGTGGCTTCATGAACTGTAAGAGAGACACTGTGTAGTGTGCCATTGGTATTCTAATTTACGTGTTTTGCACATACTCGAAGTACTAGTAATTTACACGTGCATTGCACGCATCAGATTTTGCAACCAAATTATGAATAAATACCACATTATAGCATGTAAGCTCTTAGTCATATATGTGTGATGTAGCCCTTTGTTTAATTCTTATAGTTCATCTCATTCAAAATCAAATTAGTTTCTATAAAAAAGCTAAGAACGTGTGAATAGGAAAAACATGGGATTATAGTGGAATGTCGTCTTGAATCCTACAGGATTGTACAGGTGTTTGATTGTGCATAGAAAAAGCGCAGAATTCTTTCAAAGAGGTTTGAGTGGATGGGATGTTTCCTATGAAATCTAGTGCAAATGAATCATATGGAAAAATTCCTATGGTTTACAATCCTACGAATCAAACAACAAAGATAGGAAAAATTCCTAATGATTAGAATCCTCCAAAATTCCCTTGAGAATCCTTTGAATCAAAGAAGCCCTTAATCTATTTTATGATTCATCGAATTGTGCGTTGTAAAGCATAAAGTAAAAACAAATAATGGCAATTCAACTAGAAAAAAAGTTTGGGCAGTTATGATATGGAAGATTCTAGAACAAAAGAGAACCACTGCTGTTTTGAGGTTTGTGCATTATGCTTAAGTTCAACCATGGAGTCTGCTAGATTGTACATGTGGCAAAATCCGGTGGGGGGCTAGAAGATGGTGCGAGGGGCCGAGTGGAGGGAGACTATGAAGGAATGCACAAGTGCGAGATCGATATTTAGAGAGAGGGGGCGAACACGTGCGCTGTTGCACGCAGTGGCGGAGCCATGAAAAATAAATGAGCTAGGGGGTCAAGCATTGCTAATCCATTACAAGGAGGGTCAATTCATGAAATTAAACCTTTTTTAGCAGCAATTGTCTAATGATCACATTCATATTAGCCTTGATATACAGTGATGTTAGGGGAGGGGGCAGGGCCCTTACTGCCCCCTATCTTCACCATTGTGCACACGTCTGAGAGATGAAGCGGAAGGCATGGATGATGAGAGGGGGATGTTGGATATATAATTAATATGGGTGTATTAGCTATATATGTTAATCCTATACAAAGAAGTATAGATTGATCGATGTGGACGTGGGAAAAAGGGTGAGACCTCGCTGGATATATCGATTGATCGGTTTGTGTGGAAAACTATGAAAGACCTAGCTATATACACACATACATAGAGGAACATCGATCGTTGCGCATGCACGCGTGAGAGATAAAGAATGCCCGATATGATGGAGAGGGGGATGTGTGTGGGTGTGTGCCTTCATGGGAGACTGACCTGAAGAAAAAGATTGCATGTGTGCGATGGATAATGCCGACTGGTATTGTGTGTGCATGCATGCACGAGAGAAAGTTAGTGGTACAATTATAAAGAGAAGACTACTGTGTGGGTGTAAAAGAATAGGTGAGGTCATAATCAATGTAAAGTTGAATTCAAATATTTGAATAAGAGATCCTGATGTTTGAAACCCATCCATGCATGAATATAACCGAGATCTGCACGGTGTGGTTGGAAATGAGCATGTTGTAATGTATACACATTGAACAAGGTCAGACCAATTTGAATTTGAGATACCGATGGCAGACATCATTTGCCCACGTCGCATCCATGCATGGACACACTATTCTAAATGGAGATGATGGGCGGCTTTCACATCACATATCTATATCTATACCCCTATATATATATATTATATTATATATATATTTTATTGTGTGCGGGTAACTTTAACTTCGAAAGATGGTCGTTGGATGAGGCGAATCCGATGGTCCAAAGATGGCAAATTTGAGCACTATTGGCCATTGGATATAATCTAGATTCCACCAGATTTCGCCACATGTATAATCTAGAAGACTCCATGGTTGAACTTAAGCATAATGCACAAACATCAAAACACAAGCGCTTCTTATTTTTTTCTAGAATCTTCCATATCAGAATTGCCCAAATGTTTTTCTACATGATTTGCCATTATTTGTTTTTACTTTATGTCTTACAACACACAATTCCATGAATCTTAAAATAGATTAGCTTTCTTATAAAAACTAGATGATTTTGAATGAAATGAACTACAAGAATTAAACGAACATCTACATCATGCATATATGACTCAAAGCTTGCATGCTATAATGTGGTATTTATTCATAATTTGGTTGCCAAATCTCATGCGTGCAATAAACGTGTACCTTACTCTAGTCTAAATGGTGTTTGTGTGTGTGTTGTGCGTGTTGACGTGCAAATTGTCTTTTTTTGGGTACACGTTAAGCTTGTTCTTCCGAAATTTCAAGCCTCTCCTTGTTATGCCGAAAATTGAAGCTAGCGTCTCTGTCTATCGTGCTGCGAAACTCCCACCTCTTCAACCCGCGCCTTGTTAGCCCGAAATATTTAAGATATATCTTTGTCTCGTTGTGCTCCGACAACTCCTTCCATCTCAACCCGCGCCTTGCTATTCCGAAATTACAACACGCGCGAAAACTCCCACCTCCTGTGAGTGGATGGGATGTTTGAGTGGATGGGATGTTTCCTATGAAATCTAGTGCAAATGAATCATATGGAAAAATTCCTATGGTTTACAATCCTACGAATCAAACAACCAAGATATGAAAAATTCCTAATGATTAGAATCCTCCAAAATTCCTTTGAGAATCCTTTGAATCAAAGAAGCCCTTAATCTATTTTATGATTCATGGAATTGTGCGTTGTGAAGCATAAAGTAAAAACAAATAATGGTAATTCAACTAGAAAAAAAGTTTGGGCAGTTATGATACGGAAGATTCTAGAACAAAAGAGAACCACTGTTGTTTTGAAGTTTGTGCATTATGCTTAAGTTCAACCATGGAGTCTGCTAGATTGTACATGTGGCAAAATCCGGTGTGGGGCTAGAAGATGGTGAGAGGGGCCGAGTGGATGGAGACTATGAAGGAATGCACAAGTGCGAGATCGGTATTTAGAGAGAGGGGGCGAACACGTGCGCTGTTGCATGCAGTGGCGCAGCCATGAAAAATAAATGAGCTAGGGGGCCAAGCATCGCTAATCCTTTATGAGGAGGGTCAATTCATGAAATTAAACCTTTTTTAGCAGCAATTGTCTAATGATCACATTCATATTAGCCTCGATATATAGTGATGTTAGGGGGTGGGCAGGGCCCTTACTCCCCCTATCTTCGCCATTGTGCACGCATCTGAGAGATGAAGCGGAAGGCATGGATGATGAGAGGGGGACATTGGATATATAATTAATGTGGGTGTATTAGCTATTTATGTTAATCCTATATAGAGAGGTATAGATTGATCGATGTGGACATGGGAGAGGTATAGATTGATCGATGTGGACGTGGGAAAGAGGGTGAGACCTCACTGGATATATCGATTGATCGGTTTGTGTGGAAAACTATGAAAGACCTAGCTATATAGACACATACATAGAGGAACATCGATCATTGCGCATACACGCGTGAGAGATAAAGAATGCCCGGTATGATGGAGAGGGGGATATGTGTGGGTGTGTGCCTTCATGGGAGACCGACTTGAAGAAAAAGATTGCATGCGTGCGATAGATAATGCCGACTGGTAGTGTGTGTGCATGCATGCACGAGAGAAAGTTAGTGGTACAATTATAAAGAGAAGACTACTGTGTGGGTGTCAAAGAATAGGTGAGGTCATGATCAATGTAAAGTTGAATTCAAATATTTGAATAAGAGATCCTGATGTTTGAAACCCATGCATGCATGAATATAACGGAGATCTGCGCAGTGTGGTTTGGAAACGACCATGTTGTAATGTATACACATTGAACAAGGTCAGACTGATTTGAATTTGAGATACCGATGGCAGACATCATTTGTCCATGTCGCATCCGTGCATGTAATTGGAGATGATGGGCGGCTTTCGCATCACATATCTATATCTATACCCCTATATATATATTATATTATTTTTTTATATTGTGTGCGGATAACTTTAACTTTGAAAGATGGTCGTTGGATGAGGCGAATCCGATGGTCCAAAGATGGCAAATTTGAGCACTATTGGCCGTTGGATATCATCTAGATTCCACCAGATTTTGCCACATGTATAATCTAGAAGACTCCATGGTTAAACTTAAGCATAATGCACAAATATCAAAACACAAGCACTTCTTATTTGTTCTAGAATCTTCCGTATCAGAATTGCCCAAATGTTTTTCTACATGATTTGCCATTATTTGTTTTTACTTTATGTCTTACAATGCACAATTCCATGAATCTTAAAATAGATTAGCTTTCTTATAAAAACTAGATGATTTTGAATGAAATGAACTATTAGAATTAAACGAACATCTACATCATGCATATATGACTCAAAGCTTGCATGCTATAATGCGGTATTTATTCATAATTTGGTTGCCAAATCTCATGCGTGCAATGCACATGTACCTTACTCTAGTCTAAATGGTGTTTGTGTGTGTGTTGTGCGTGTTGAGGTGCAAATTGTCTTTTTTTTGGGTACACGTTAAGCTTGTTCTTCCGAAATTTCATGCCGCACCTTGTTATGCCGAAAATTGAAGCTAGCATCTCTGTCTATCGTGCTGTGAAACTCCCGCCTCTTCAACCTGCGCCTTGTTAGCCCAAAATATTTAAGATATATCTTTGTCTTGTTGTGCTCCGACAACTCCCTCCATCTGAACCCGCGCCTTGCTATTCCGAAATTACAACACGCGCGAAAAATCCCACCTCCTGTGAAATCCCGACACGCGAAATGTCCGTGGTACCCCTGAACCGAAAGGACCGCCTCAAATCGGTGGGGGGTACTTTCGTAACTTACCCCACATTTCGGACAAGCGCGTCTCTAAGCCATGGTTCCCCACTACCATCCCATCCGCCCACCCATTCGTACACCGAGGCCGCAAAAACCCGCGACGAAACCCCACACCCTGCTCCATTCGCCACCCAGCCGGAGCCTCTTCCCCGACGATGTCGTCCACAGCAACACCTCGACGTCCCTCATCCACCGTACCGGATGAGGATCAGTCGTTGATCTCATCGTCCCGCCGGTTCAGCCACCCCGTCCTCCACCTCCAAGGAGCTGCCCCGATGTTCCCCTCGTCTTTCGTGCCACCTCCATTCCCACACCGCTGTCTTCACCTGCACCACCAGAAGAGCATCATCATCACCGTTTCCTCGGATGAAACTGCGGCCTAATCGAGGCCACTAAAGAGGTTGTACACTAATCGCCGCATTTTCTTCTTGATTCGATCTCACGGTGCTGCCGGCGCTCGGTCCCGAGCCGATACGGCGCGGCTCCATCCACGATGGCGTCGCCGGCCACTTCCTCCACGGCGTCGCTCCCTCGGCGGCGACGTCCACATCAGTAGGAGCTGTTGCTGCTTTAGCTCTCGCTCGCGCTGCTGCTCTGCTCTTGCTCTCGGTCCCCTGCCTAGTCCGCTCTTGCTATTGCTCTTGCTCGCATTGCTGCTCTCGCTCTTGCTCTTGCTTGCGATGCTGCTCCGATTTGACTACACTTCAGTCGACTGAATCGACTTTTGGGTCAGTCAATTTTCAAGGGGTGGGCTCGCCGGGGTGAAGGAAGAACCAGCCGCAGCTGGGAGGGGGGCTCGCCAGAGAGGTACCCCACTATCTATCTTAGGGTTCAGGATGGGGGCGGTGGTCGCCGGCGGTGGCGGGGCGTTGGCGGGACGGTGGCATGGGGATTGCCGGAGAAAAAGCTCGGCACGGGGGGGCCTAGAGGGATGGCCGGGGCGGCGGCGGACCGGCGGTGAGGAGTGTTTTCGGGGCGGGGGGGGGGGGGGCTGCTGTTTGGCCGGTGGTGGCTGGCGGCTCAAGGGGGGGGGTGGAGGTTGAAGATGAACCGCAGGCCCTTGATTTCATATCCAACGGGTGCAAAATCGACTGACCAGAGATGAAAAAGTCAGTCGACCAACGTGCAGCCTCACCTTGCTAGTGCGTTCAGTTTTGACAGCAAAATTCAGTTTCGACAGCAAAATTCAGTTTCGACAGTTAAGTTCAGTTTCGACAGTTAAGTTCAGAGATGAGCGGCTGATGTATTTTACATCTAGCACTTTGTGGTTATGTATTTTACGTCATGTATTGGAGATGCTATTAGAATTCCACTCAGGTTAATGTTGTTCATTGTCTCTCTTGTCCTGCTTCAGCCTCGGCGTCGTACAACTCATCGGAGCTGCTCCAACGACGAAACCCTCCACCACAGCGGAGCAGTACCTCGGGCTCCATCTCTAGACTCCTAAGATCTTCTTCCCCTCCTCCGACAGCAAAGTCAGCCGGAGCATCCTCACCGGCCAACCCAATCACGATGAGATCGACATGGCTTCACCAAAGAGGTTGTACACTTGTTGCATCTCTTTTTTACTCTACATGTTATATATATTGTCCACTGAGCACTCGTAGTAATGGGAAATACGATTATTTTATCCTACTATATGACAAGCAGTGAGGTACGAGGCAACTTAGCAATCCGTGATGGACTCTCTTGAATGCCATCATTATTTATCTCTACGCGTTTGAGCTCTGCATTTGTCGATGGGCCTGGGAGTTGAGCTAGTATGGCAGTGGCCTGGGTCCAAAGTAATAGAAGTAGCACAAAAACATTTTTTAGTGTAGGATTTTCCTTGCTCAAGCCTGCCTACTAGAATCGCCAGTGCTTGAAAGGAAAAGTGAATGAAAAACATAGGAATTGGAAAGTTTCCTATGGTACTAATTTTCATGAATTTGGTGCAAAGGAAAACTGTAGGATTTGTTCCTTTAGTGTCTCCTTGAAAGAAAAAACGTAGGAATTCTAATTTCCACTTATCCTCCTTTTCATATTCCTATTCAGCAAGCACAAGACTAAGAGATAGTAGCATAATAGCATTATAACCGTACATTTTCTTGTGGTTTGACTTAATCTCACCATGCTTTTTTGCATCCTGTGATCTTCCAATTGTTGTGAATCAAACACCCAGATTGGCAGAAATCCTGTGTTTTTAAATTCTCTGTTTTGCATGTGCATTCCTATCCTATTCATGTCTATTTCCAATCCCTGCATTGTTAGAATCCTCAAATTCAAACAAGCCCTTACTCAATTACTTCTGTTACAGATATGTGTCAAAGAAAACCTTGTGTGGTTTGTCATGCTCCTGCGGCGCTGTGTTCCACCCCAGCTCAGCTGCTCCAACGACGGAAGGGTTCACCACAGCAGGGATCCGCTCTCCAGACTGTATTTCGCCGCCTCAGAACTTCTTCCCCGCGGCTGGCAGCCATGACAACTGCATTAGCATCATCAACTGAGCAGATGACCTTGAGGACTGCACGGGTCCGCAAGAGAGGTCGCACTCTTCCGTGTCTGCTTACGTTATGCATCGCTTAATATGATGACATGCTACATTATCATCGTGTTCACCTATTAGACTCCGAGTCAGGTCCAAACTAATGCTGAAACTTGAGTTTTTAAATGGTTGTGGGGTACATATTGGGGCAGCAATCAGTACTATCTGTCTACTATCTGGTTAATCTCCGGTGTCTACTGTGAGTTCATGTTGGGTGCAAACAAACATTAAAGGAGCCATTATCTGTATTTTTTAACTAAAGCTATTATCTGCCTGCTATCATTGGTTTTGGGTCTATCCACAGTTTGCTACCATCACTCTAGATTTGTGCATGCAGTCCTTACATAATCTCACTATGTTTTATTCCTATGCATGCCAGTTATTATACACAATGGAACTGATCATGTAGAGCGAAAGAGATGAGCCTTGCGTGGCAATAAAATTTCATGCAGACGTTGTTCCATGGTGGGCGCAAAGGCAGCCCCCCCTCCACCCATTTCGGATCGTAATCAAGAGGAAGATAACTGTTTTGAGGGGGATTCAGAAGGAGAAGACCACTCCTATTTACCCCATGAGGTCTTTGCTCTAACTTGGCATGCTGATGTTGGTAATATCATGCATATGGTGCCTTGCATTGCTTACTGTATACATTAAAGATGTCATCTGCTTAGTTTAGACATGCTTTGTGTCAATGCCATCTGTTTATTTTCTTTATCGTATATGTAAATCATGCAATGCCATCTTGTCTAGCTAGGCATCATATATGTGAATTTTGCAATGCCACCCTGGTTAGCCAGTCATCTTATATGTGAATTATATCATGCCATCATTTTTTTATTATGTGTTAAATTTGTCAACAATTTTAGTACATTCAATTACTCTTCCTGTGCATCAGCCATTCGACACAGTCATGGAAAAATCTGTAGTGGAAACAAGGTCTTCAGAGCAGACGATGCTATCTGACGAAGCGCGTGTCTTGCTGGTTACCGATAGCTCCTCAGAGGAGGATTCAGAGACAGATGACCAGTCATATTTCCCCCCTGAGGTGCATGCCCTAACTTGGCAGGGTTATGTTACTCATATCGTGCGTATGGTATCTTGCATTGCTATGTCATTTGCTTAGTTTAGACATGCTTTGTGTGAATGCCACCTGTTTAGTGTCTAATTACCATATATGTGAATTATGCAATGTCATCTTGTTGCAAGACATTATATATGTCAATTATGCAATGTTATCTTGTTGCAAGGCATTATGTATGTGAATTATGCAATGCCATGTTGTTTAGGCAAGCGTCATATATGTGAATTATATCATGCCATTCTTTTTTTGTATTTCTCATTGCTTTTGTCGACAATGTTTGTATATTCAACTGCTCTTCCTGTGCATCAACCATTTGAATTGGTGATGGAGAAATCTGGAGTGAAAACAAGGTCTTCAGAGCAGACAATGCTACATGCTGAAGCAGATATCGTGCTAGTTACAGATAGCTCTTCAAAGGAGGATTCAGAGGTAGATGACCAGTCCTATTATCCCCCTGAGGTGTATGCTCTAACTTGGCAGGGTTATATTACTCATATAATGCATATGTTGTATTGCAATGCTTATTTTTTACATCATATACACAATATTGAATGCCATCTCCTTAGTTTACACATCATATATGCAATTGCCCTCTGCTCACTTCCTTAGTATATAAATCATATATTTGAATTATGTCATGCCATGATGTTTACATAGACGGCTTGTATATGAATTATGGCATGCCAACCCATTTTCTAAAGACATAATATAGTTATATCATCTCATCCTGTTTACATAGTCATCATATTTTAAATTATGTCATTCTATCCATGAATTATATCATGCCATCATGTTTCCATCGATGACATGTTTGTGATTTATGGCATGCCAACCACTTTAATAGACACATCGTATAGTTATATCATGTCATCCTGTTTACATAGTCATCATATTTTGAAGTATGTCATTCTATCCTGTTTAGTTAGCCATCATACATGTGAAATTGTGTCATGCTATCCTGTTTAATTAGCCATCATATATGTGAAATTATGTCCCGCTATTCTGTTTGCTTAGACAACATAAATGTGAATTATTTCATGCCCTGTTTTCTTCCCTGCTATCCATTGCACCTGTCTATCTTACAATGTCTATACATTCAATTACTTTTCTTGTTTATCAGCCATTTCAATTGGAGGGAGTGACGACAGTATCTGTGGGCGTAAAAACACGGTCTTCAGAAAAGATCGTGCTACCTGTCGATGCAGATAGAACCACGGTTGTACTTGCCCAAGAATCAGCCCCACCACACATAACCCACACTCATGCAGATTGTACCCCTACCCAGTTGGACAGAGAACCAGCTACACCCCTTCTAACCCCAACCCCAGCAGATAGACACCCAGTTCCCGTTGACACAGCACCGTCTCCACCACAGAGCACCCAAACACGAGCAGTTAGTAAGGCAACTGCAGTGCCCAAATCACGAGGACCACCACTCTGAACCCGAAGTCAACGCTTAAAGCAGAAGAAGAATTGTTCTCAGGTCAGGTTCCGTAGCTATGGTTCATACTACTTTGCTCTTGCATCACTATATTTACTGATGCCAACCAATTTCAAATTTGAAGGATGCAATTGAAACTCCAATGGCGCAACAGGTATGTTTTAAACCTGTTTCTTCAACGCGTTTGGCTGTTTGCTGTTGTAACTTGCTCTATGTTGATTTCAGTTTCAATTGAATAAACAGTTCTGTTCTCATGCCATGCACATTACAAGTGTTGTTATTGCTATGTAGTTTCCCACACTTATATTCTGTCTATGCTGCTTTGTCTTAAATAGATATGATTCGAACTGTATCTATCTTGATTTGGCAACATAAACTAGAATGATATAGACCATATAGTGACCATACTACATAGATATATGTTTGTTTCATGTTGTTATCCTGTCCACCTTACTACTGAACTGGTTTACCAAAATGAGTTTCATATACTACATTGTAAACCTGAGATGTGTTTGTTTGTTTCTCTTTTAGAACGCGGATAAAATATTGGAGAAGAGTACCCTGTTATGCAATGGTAAAGGAAGTAATGCAGATAAGGTTCAAGATAGTGAGACATCCCTGTTGGTCTCCAAGAAAGCTGTTAAAAACTATACTGAGGACACTAAGACAACCCCAAAGTCCTGTCTTGATGTAGTGTTCGAGTTACTAGCTACCACTGCTGGCACCAGCTCTTCAAACTCATTGCCTGAGTCAGCTCGGCTTCTTGATTCTCAACTTCAAGTTGAAAGATATCGATCAGATGTTATGCGACAGGAAGCCAAAGGACTGAGGAAGTCCCTGCAGAATTCAGATGCATACTTTCTGGTGCAACAGCAGGCGCTGGAGGACTTAAGCGCCAAACAAGAGAAAGTTAATAAGCTTGATAAGCATCTTTCCAGCATTATGTGTACCCAGGATATTGTTTCTTGAGCTCTTCTGAAGTGGTTTCAGTTCTGGACTTGTTTTGCTGCGGCGTTTATATGCTGTTGTGTTCCCTATATTTGCACTGGTGGTGAACTTTGATGCCCATTGGATGTAATATGTGTAATAGCCGTGATAGCCTAGTGTAAGTTGCTTGCTTATTTATTTCCTTATTGTCTTGTTTATTTGTTTGCTTGTAGTCAGTGCAGTTCTTTTTCTGCGGTTTGCTAGTGGCTGCAATAACCTATTTTTTAAAACTAGGCCACAATAACCATGGGCTAATATTTACTGTAGTGACACTGGACCTACGGGTCGTAGAAACAGTGGGCCTTCTACGGCCGTATAAACAGTGGGCCTTCCACGGGCCGTAGAAAAAATGGGCCTTCTACGGGCCACAGAAGCAATGGGCCTTCTACGGGATGTATCATCAATGGGCCTTATACGAGCAGTGTGATCGATTGGCCAAACATGGGCCAATAACATGCCGCATTATGGCCGTAAACGGGCTAGAGTTGGAATCGTCCGTTCATGGGCCGACCATAACGGGCCATCGTTAATAGGCCGTATTTCATGACGCTATGAAAATGGCCCAACGTGTTAACATACCACAAACGGGCCGACTGTAACCACGGGCTGAATTTGGCCCATAAGCAGAAAATGACAGTAACGGGTCATAAGTAAACGAATGCTGGAAATGAGCCCAAGAATAAATGGGCTCTGAGAAGTACGAAAGATAACATGGGCTGGAAACGGCCCAACAGAATAACGGGCCCTTAATGGGTAATAAAGTGATACACTGTTCATTACGGGCCAGTTTCACCACGGGCCGTTAATGGGTGTAAAGTAATACACTGTTCATTACGGGCCAGTTTCACCACGGGCCATTAATAGGCCAAGAGTTACATAGGGCCTCGTATGGGCCGAAAGACGTCATGGGCCATACATGGGCCAGAAGTGAAAACGGGCTGGAATCATGGGCCATACATTGGAGGGTGGCCCAGATGACGCTACTGGGCCTAATTCGGATAGGGCGTAACGGGCCTTGGGTAGCGGGCTGTAAATGGGCTATATGCGAACAGGCCGTTAACAGGCTTTACATGGGCCGGCCTGCCACCTTTTGACCAAGTCAAATGGGCCGGCCTTTTCACAAGAATGGGCCTCTGTTGGGCCGTGCCACGTGTCAACGTATCATAGGCGCCTTCTGTCCAATGAGTGGATGACATCTGTCCCAACGGTGAGCCGACACGTGTTTCCTCCACCAATGATGATTTTACACGTGGAAAATCCCCATTGGTCGGGGCTGTTAACGGGTTATCGGATCCAAAACCCGACCCGATAGCTTAACGGCGTTCCGTTACGGTGGATGCCACGTGTCGGTCACCCTTGACGAAAGCACTTCTGTGACGCACGATTTATCGTCATGGAAGTGGACACTACCGTGATGATAATTTTGGTAATGTCATGGAGCACTTCTACGACAGAACATGTATGACTATCTTGATTCTGTCATAAATTTGTCATGGATGTACATGCATGACAAAAAACGTGACCTACTGTGACAAACACGTATCATCACGGAAGTGTATTTTTTTTGTAATGCAAGTCTGCACCTAAGAGGAACATCAGGAGTATTCCAGCTGAAGAGAAGAACAAGGCCCCAGTGACTGAAGTTGATGAAGAAGATGAAGATTCACTTGTTTTGAGGAAGTTAAAGCCCAAGATTCCTGATCATAATGATGCTCATCCAGTTGCAGAGGATATGAAGCTCGGGAAGGATGCTGGACTGAGACTCTGGAGATAGACTGATCCCTATGCTATCAGAAGAAGAACTGCAGTGGACTACAGGTTCCACACTAAGGAATAGCAAGATTTCTATGAGACAGTGTTGCTTGACAAGAAGTCCATAGTATGTGACATGAGATGGGTTGACTGGGAGTACATCAGGAAGAATGAAGAGCACTATCCAGGAGTGTATGACAGTTTCAATGCTTGTGGAGTAGATGACTTTGTTGGCCAGAAGCTCACCAAGTGGAATGATGAGCTCATCATGCAGTTTTACTCCACAGCTCACTTCTACCCAGATGGGAAGATAGTCTGGATGTCTGAAGGTACTAGGTACCAATCCACAGTTGAGGAATGGTCTAAGTTGAGAAATGCTCCAAAAGAAAATGAGGATGACTTGAATGTCTATGCCAAGAAGAAGAAATACCACAACTCTATGGCTCACATGTACAGAGAGATCCCAGATGATGCACTAGAGACACATAAGTTTGGATCTGTACATTACTTGTTGTCAGGATTGCCTACTATCAACTGGATCTTAAGGCACACTTTGCTGCCCAAGTCAGGTGATCACAAGATGATCAGAGGCCATGCAATAAACTTGCTGCATATATTTGATGTGCCTCAGAAATTCAAAGTCATGAGCCTGATTTTGGAAACAATCAAAAGGACTGCTGCTGATCAGAAGAGGAATTGTGGGTATGCCCCACACATTCAGGAGCTCATAAACTCCAAGATGGGCACAAGCACATATCTTTTGGACAAGGAGCACCTGCCCATCTACCCTGATTTTGAGCACAACACCATTGTGATGGATGAAAATGAACCATCATCTGTGCAAGCACAAGAGAAGAAAGAGAAAACAAGGGCTGAGAAAGCTGCAAAGATGCCAACTGCTAAAGAGGCATCTCAGATTTTTCTGAAGATCAAGCAAGATCAGCTTGGCTACTTGATTGCCTCCACCTTGAGGATTGAGAAGGGCTTGGCCACCCTGACTCAAAACCAGGAGAGCTTGGAGAGAATCAAAGAGAAGAAGCTTTATGCTCTTGATGTCAAAGGTACTGAGATCCAAATTGCAGTTGAGCAACTTCAGGAGGATGTGGAGGAGAAGAAGGGCAAGTCTACTACACATGCTTTTGCTAGAGTGCCCAGAGGACAGAGATCTGCTGCAGTGCCTCTTCCAGACACCAGAGCTACATCATCTGCACCAGCTACAACTTCAGTGCCTCCAGCTCCAGCACCTACTCCACCAGCTCCAGCTACATCAACAGAAGCTTTCGTCCTTGGAGCCATCTCTACACCATCACATGAAGACCAAGTCAGAGAGTCGTTTAGCACTATGCATTTTTTGTGAACTTTTTGGTAACTTGTTTCCAAAGGGGGAGAAAAATGTATAGATCATAAGCTTCGAGAGAGAGTGTTGCTTTTGATCTCTCTTGTCTTTTTGGTGGTTGAACTTCGTTATTTGTTTGCTTGATACATTATGCCTTTTGTGAGATTCTTGGATGATCGTGTGTTTGATCATATGCTATGCTACATTAATGCTTGTTGGATGATATTATCAATTATATCCTCATATGATCATTCACTTTGCTTGGTGATGAGTGCATGTGTTTAATTATCATCATTTTGAGTGCTCCACCAAGATGTATGTGACATGGAAGAGTAACCCATGATCCTAACTCATTGTGCATTTGCAGTCCAAAGCAAATTTTAAATAATGCACAAATTTAGGGGGGGGGGCTCTTACTTTTCACATACTTCTCAAAGTGACAATGTTTTTCAATCTTATTATCATTTGTCGAAGCTTTGATCTATATGTTGTCATCAATTACCAAAAAGGGGGAGATTGAAAGTGCAACTATCCCTGGGTGGTTTTGGTAATTCCTAACAACATATAGCTCACTGAGCTAATGCTATTTCAAGATAAATATTTCAGGAAAGCTCAATGATTGGCATAGCATGGATGAGAAATGTGGATCCCTCAAAATGCTAAGGACAAAAGGATTGGCTCAAGCTCAAAGCACAAGACTCTACATTTTCTATTTTAGTGATCCAAGATCACATTGAGTCTATAGGAAAAGCCAATACTATCAAGGAGGGATGAGGTGTTTCTTAATGGTTTTCTTGCTATAAATGCTTAGTGATATTCTCCAAAGCCCTCAACTACTTTCTCACATCCACATATGACCCAAACCAAAATTCCAACTCGGCCCCATCGATTCTTTCTATCCGGCGCCACCGAGTTCAGATGTCATAGCCACTGCCACAAACCCTAGTCAAATCGGTCTCATTGATAGGGATCTCGGTCTCACCGAGATGGGATTGTAATCTCTCTGTTTCCCTTCGTAACATTTTGGTCAAACCGAGATGAGCGATCGGTCCCACCGAGACTGCAATGCAAACTCTTTGTTTCCCTTTCGTAACGTTTTGGTCTCACTGAGATGAGCGAAGCGGTCCCACCGAGTTTGCCTGACCAAGTCTCTGGTTAGCTTATTACCAAAATCGGTCCCACCGAGTTTGTGTAATTGGTCTCACCGAGATTATGTTATGCCCTAACCCTAACCATATCGGTCCTACCGAGTTGCATGTCGGTCCCACCGAAAATCCTAACGGTCACATTATTTGCTAAATTGGTCCGACTGAGTTTCACGATTCGGTCCCACCGAGATTGGTAAGTTGTGTGTAACGGTTAGATTTTGTGTGGAGGCTATATATACCCCTCCACCCACTCTTCATTCGTGGAGAGAGCCATCAGAACATGCCTACACTTCCAACATACATTTTCTGAGAGAGAACCACCTACACTTGTGTTGAGGTCAAGATATTCCATTCTTACCATATGAATCTTGATCTCTAGCCTTCCCCAAGTTGCTTTCCACTCAAATCTTCTTTCCACCAAATCCAAATCCTGTGAGAGAGAGAGTTGAGTGTTGGGGAGACTATCATTTGAAGCACAAGAGCAAGGAGTTCATCATCAACACACCATTTGTTACTTCTTGGAGAGTGGTGTCTCCTAGATTGGCTAGGTGTCACTTGGGAGCCTCCGACAAGATTGTGGAGTTGAACCAAGGAGTTTGTAAGGGCAAGGAGATCGCCTACTTCGTGAAGATCTACCCTAGTAAGGCAAGTCCTTCGTGGGCGACGGCCATGGTGGGATAGACAAGGTTGCTTCTTCGTGGACCCTTCGTGGGTGGAGCCCTCCGTGGACTCGCGTAGCCGTTACCCTTCGTGGGTAGAAGTCTCCATCAACGTGGATGTATGATAGCACCACCTATCGGAACCACGACAAAAACATCCGTGTCTCCAATTGCGTTTGCCTTCTCAAACTCCACCCCTTTACCTTCATATGCAATTGTTTTACATTCCGCTGCTATACTCTTAGAATTGCATGTGTAGGTTGATTGCTTGACTTGTGCTAAGTTGCTTGATACGTCTGCAACATATCTATAATTTTTGATTGTTCCATGCTATTATATTACCCCTTTTGGATGTTTATGGGATTTATTTTACACATTTATATCATTTTTGGGACTAACCTATTAACCGGAGGCCCAGCCCATATTGCTGTTTTATTGCCTGTTTCAGTATTTCGAAGAAAAGGAATATCAAACGGAGTCCAAACGGAATGAAACCTTCCGAAAAGTTATTTTTGGAACAGAACCAATCCCAGGAACTTGGAGTGCAAGCCAGGGGATCATCGAGGAGGCCACGAGACAGGAGGGCGCGCCCACCCCCCTTGGGCGCGCCCTACCCTCTTGTGGGCCCCTCGAGGCTTCCTTGACTTCTTTCGCCTATATAATCCTACATACCCTAAAAACATCGATAACGAAGATAGATCGGGAGTTCTGCCGCCGCAAGCCTCTGTAGCCACCAAAAACCTCTCGGGAGCCTGTTCCGGCACCCTGCAAGAGGGGGAATCCATCACCGGTGACCATCTTCATCATCCCGGCGCTATCCATGACGAGGAGGGAGTAGTTCACCCTCGGGGCTGAGGGTATGTACCAGTAGCTATGTGTTTGATCTCTCTCTCTCGTGTTCTCTCTATGGCACGATCTTGATGTATCGCAAGCTTTGCTATTATAGTTGGATATTATGATGTTTCTCCCCCTCTACTCTCTTGTGATGAATTGAGTTTTCCTCTTGAAGTTATCTTATCGGATTGAGTCTTTAATGATTTGAGAACACTTGATGTATGTCTTGTTGTGTTTATCTGTGGTGACAATGGGATATCACGTGCCACTTGATGTATGTTTTGGTGATCAACTTGTGGGTTCCGCCCATGAACCTATGCATAGGGGCTGGCACACGTTTTCGTCTTGACTCTCCGATAGAAACTTTGGGGCACTCTTTGAAGTACTTTGTGTTGGTTGGATGAATCTGAGATTGTGTGATGCATATCGTATAATCATGCCCACGGATACTTGAGGTGACAATGGAGTATCTAGGTGACATTAGGGTTTTGGTTGATTTGTGTCTTAAGGTGTTATTCTAGTACGAACTCTTGAATAGATTGATCCGAAAGAATAGCTTTGAGGTGGTTTCGTACCCTACCATAATCTCTTCGTTTGTTCTCCGCTATTATTGGCTTTGGAGTGACTCTTTGTTGCATGTTGAGGGATTGTTATATGATCTATCTATGCTATTATTGTTGAGAGAACTTGCACTAGTGAAAGTATGAACCCTATGCCTTGTTTCCTACCATTGCAATACCGTTTACGCTCACTTTTATCTTTAGTTACCTTGCTGTTTTTATTATTTCAGATTACAAAAACCTGTATCTACCATCCATATTGCACTTGTATCACCATCTCTTCGCCGAACTAGTGCAGCTATACAATTTACCATTGTATTGGGTGTGTTGGGGACACAAGAGACTCTTTGTTATTTGGTTGCAGGGTTGTTTGAGAGAGACCATCTTCATCCTACGCCTCCCACGGATTGATAATCCCTAGGTCATCCACTTGAGGGAAATTTGCTACTGTCCTACAAACCTGTGCACTTGCAGGCCCAACAACGTCTACAAGAAGAAGGTTGTGTAGTAGACATCAAGCTCTTTTCTGGCGCCGTTGCCGGGGAGGTGAGTGCTTGAAGGTATATCTTTAGATCTTGCAATCGAATCTTTTTGTTTCTTGTTTTATCACTAGTTTAGTTTATAAAAGAAAACTACAAAAAATGGAGTTAAGTTTGTCTCATACGCTTCATCTTTCTAATATCTTTCGTGAATATGATGGAAAGGAAAATTGTGCTCAAGTGCTAGAAGAAGAATGCATTAAAATGCTTGGTACTAAATCTTTGAATGATGAGCATGACTGCAATGTTGTTAGTATGAATTCCCTGAATATCCATGATGTTAATAATATGCAAATCCACAAGCTTGGGGAAGCTATGTTTGATGAATATGATATGTTTAGTCCCCCAAGTTTTGATGAGAATATTTATTATGATGAAAGCATGCCTCCTATTTATGATGATTATATTGATGAAAGTGGATTTGGAAGAGTGTCAAATTTATTTAGTGATTCCACTATTTCGGAAGAGGTTCCAATTGATTATGAGAACATAGTTGCTATCTATGATGATTATTGTGATGACTTGTGTGCTATTAAGAATAATGATAACCATGAAACTTTTCATCATGATTTTAGTTTTCAGTTGGATTATGCCTCACATGTTAATTATTTTGTTGAGTTTGCTCCCACTACTATTCCGAATGAGAAGAATTTTGCTTATGTGGAGAGTAGTAAATTTTCTATGCTTGTAGATCATGAAAAGAATGCTTTAGGTGCTGGTTATATTGTTGAATTCATTCATAATGCTACTGAACATTATTATGAGGGAGGAACATATGCTTGTAGGAATTGCAATAATGTCAAGTTTCCTCTCTATGTGCTTCAAGTTTTGAACTCATGCTTGTTTTACCTTCCTATGCTAGTTGATTATTGTTCCCATAAGTTGTTTGCTCACAAAATCCCTATGCATAGGAAGTGGGTTAGGCTTAAATGTGCTAGTCATATGTTTCATGATGCTCCCGTTATGTTTCAATTCTTATCTTTTATGTGAGCATCATTGTCATCATCATGCCTAGCTAGAAAGGCATTAAACAAAAGCGCTTGTTGGGAGACAACTCAATATTTGTCCTTACTGTTTTTGTGTGTCCACATGATTATTCTACTGTAGTAATCATGTTTTATAGCTTTTGTTTCAATAAAGTTCCAAGTAAGACCTTTAGGATAGCTTACGGTGATAGTTGTGTTGATCCTGCTGAAAATCAAAAACTTTTGCACCCAGTAAATTAGTTTTGTTAATTCACAAAAACGTGCTTTTGATCTGATTCTTTTTGATATGGATTACTACACAAATTTATTAGGACTTCCTAATTTGGTAGAATTTTTGTAGTTCCAGAAGTATACGTTTGATACAGATTACTACAGACTGTTCTGTTTTTGACAGATTCTGTTTTCATTGTGTTGTTTGCTTATTTTGATGAATCTATGAGTAGTATCGGAGGGTATGAACCATAGATAAGTTGGAATACAGTAGATATTACAGCAATATGAATTTAGAATGAGTTCATTACAGTACCTAAGTGGTGGTTTATTTTCTTATACTAACGGATCTTACGAGTTTTCTGTTGAGTTTTGTGTTGTGAAGTTTTCAAGTTTTGGGTAAGGATACGATGGACTATGGAATAAGGAGTGGAAAGAGCCTAAGATTGGGGATGCCCAAGACACCCCGAGGTAATATTCAAGTACAACCAAGAGCCTAAGGTTGGGGATGCCCCGGATGGCATCCCCTCTTTCGTCTTCGTTCATCGGTAACTTTACTTGGAGCTATATTTTTATTCACCACATGATATGTGTTTTGCTTGGAGCGTCATTTTCTTTTGTTAGTATTTACTTTATGTTATTTATAATAATGATTTGCATCTTTAGTTTCAATAAAAATGTCAAGGATAGCCTTTACCATGCTTATTTTGCTAGTATACATGTTGCTGTTTGAAAACAGAAAGTTTACCGCTGTTGCAAAAATTCCCTAGAAAAGTCAGAGAATGATATAATGTTAAAACTTTTTGCATAATGAGCTATGATAAATCTTCTACATCGTAGTATTTTTCTCATAATTTTTGGAGTTAGGGAAGTATGATGAATCTTGCATTCTTTACGGACTATACTGTTTTGGCAGATTGCTGTTATGTTTGCATTGTTTGCGTATGTTTGCTTGTTTAATGATTCTATTTGAGGATAGGAGTATTAAGTATGCATAGGCATTTACTATGCAATGTTGAATAATAATTTTAGTGATTTTTTACAGTAGAAAATAATAAGGTTTTGCATTGGTTTATACTAACCTATCTCACGAGTTCTTGTTGAGTTTGGTGTGGATGAAGCTTTTGATAAAAAGAGAAACCATGATATGAGAGGAATTAAGGAGACACAAGAGTTCAAGCTTGGGGATGCCCAAGGCACCCCAATATAATATTTCAAGAAGTCTCAATCATCTAAGCTTGGGGATGCCCTGTTAGGCATCCCACCTTTCTTCTTCAACAACTATCGGTTAGTATCGGTTGAGCCTAAGTTTTTGCTTCTTCACATGAGTTGTGCTATCCTTGCAATGTCATTTTATTTTGCTTTGCTTTTTGTTTTAATACAATACCAAGATATGAAATTCCTTAATGTTAGAGAGTCTTCACATAGTTGCACAATTATTCGACTACTCATTTATCTTCACTTATATCTTTCGGAGTAGTTTGTCATTTGCTCTTGTGCTTCACTTATATCTTTTAGAGCACGGTGGTGGTTATATTTTATAGAAATTGCTAGTCTCTCATGCTTCACTTATATTATTTTGAGAGTCTTTTAGAACAGCATGGTATTTTGCTATGGTTACAAAGTTGGTCCTAGAATGATGAGCATCCAAGTTGGGTATAATAAAAACTATCATAGAAAGTGAATTGGATGCCATGATCAATTTGATACTTGATAATTGTTTTGAGATATGGAGGTAGTGATATTAAAGTCATGCTAGTTGAGGTGATTATGAAAAATGCTTGTGTTGAGGTTTGTGATCCCCGTAGCATGCACGTATGGTGAACCGCTTTGTGATGAAGTTGGAGCACAATTTTATTTATTGATTGTCTTCCTTATGAGTGGCGGTTGGGGACGAGCGATGGTATTTTCCTACCAATCTATCCCCCTAGGAGCATGTGCGTAGTGCTTGGGTTTTTTGATGACTTCTAGATTTTTGCAATAAGTATATGAGTTCTTTTGACTAATGTTGAGTCCATGGATTATACGCACCCTCACCCTTCCATCATTGCTCGCCTCTCTTGTGCCGCCCAACTTTTGCCGGTACCATACACCCACCATATACCTTCCTCAAACAGACACCATACCTACCTATTATGTCATTTCCATAGCCATTCTGAGATATATTGCCATGCAACTTTCCACCGTTCCGTTTATTATGACACATTCCATCATTGTCATATTGCTCTTTGCATGATCATGTAGTTGACATTGTATTTGTGGCAAGGCCACCTTCATAATTTTCGTACATGTCGCTCTTGATTCATTGCATATCCCGGTACACCGCCGACATTCATATAGAGTCATATCTTGTTCTAGCTTTGAGTTGTAAATCCATAAAAGTGTGATGATCTTCATTTACTAGAGCATTGTCTCAGTGAGGAAAGGATGATGGAGACTATGATTCCCCCACAAGTCGGGATGAGACTTCGGACTTTACAAAAAGAAAAAAAAGAAGAAAAAAGAGAGGCCAAAAAGAAAAAAAGAAAGGCCAAAGAAAAAAAGGGAGAAAAAGAAAAAAAAAATAAAATGAGAGAAAAAGAGAGAAGGGACAATGCTACTATCTCTTTTTCCACACTTGTGCTTCAAAGTAGCACCATGATCTTCATGATAGAGAGTCTCCTATGTTGTCACTTTCATAAACTAGTGGGAATTTTTCATTATAGAACTTGGCTTGTATATTCCAATGACGGGCTTCCTCAAAATGCCCTAGGTCTTCGTGAGCAAGCAAGTTGGATGCACACCCACTTAGTTTCTTTTGTTGAGTTTTCATATATTTATAGCTCTAGTGCATCCGTTGCATGGCAATCCCTACTCACTCACATTGATATCTATTAATGGGCATCTCCATAGCCCGTTGATACGCCTAGTTGATGTGAGACTATCTTCTCCTTTTTGTCTTCTCCACAACCACCATTCTATTCCACATATAGTGCTATGTCCATGGCTCACGCTCATGTATTGCGTGAAAGTTGAAAAAGTTTGAGATTACTAAAGTATGAAACAATTGCTTGGCTTGTCATTGGGGTCGTGCATGATTAAATACTTTGTGTGATGAAGATAGAGCAACAGCCAGACTATATGATTTTGTAGGGATAACTTTCTTTCGCCATGTTATTTTGAGAAGACATGATTACTTTGATTAGTATGCTTGAAGTATCACTATTTCTTATGTCAATATGAACTTTTATTTTGAATCATTTGGATCTTAACATTCATGCCCCAATAAAGAAAACTACATTGAGTATTATGCTAGGTAGCATTCCACATCAAAAATTTTGTTTTTATCATTTACCTACTCGAGGACGAGCAGGAATTAAGCTTGGGGATGCTTGATACGTCTGCAACGTATCTATAATTTTTGATTGCTCCATGCTATTATATTACCCCTTTTGGATGCTTATGGGCTTTATTTTACACATTTATATCATTTTTGGGACTAACCTATTAACAGGAGGCCCAGCCCATATTGCTGTTTTATTGCGTGTTTCAGTATTTTGAAGAAAAGGAATATCAAACGGAGTCCAAACGGAATGAAACCTTCGGAAAAGATATTTTTGGAACAGAACCAATCCCAGGAACTTCGAGTGCAAGCCAGGGCATCATCGAGGAGGCCACGAGATAGGGGGCGCGCCCACCCCCCTTGGGTGCGCCCTACCCTCTTGTGGGCCCCTCGAGGCTCCCCCGACCAACTTCTTTCGCCTATATAAGCCTACATACCCTAAAAACGTTGATAACGAAGATAGATTGGGAGTTCTGCCACCGCAAGCCTCTGTAGCCACCAAAAACCTCTCGGGAGCCCGTTCTGGCACCCTGCCTAAGGGGGAATCCATCACCGGTGGCCATCTTCATCATCCCGGCGCTATCCATGATGAGAAGGGAGTAGTTCACCCTCGGGGCTGAGGGTATGTACCAGTAGCTATGTGTTTGATCTCTCCCTCTCTCTCTCTCGTGTTCTCTGTATGGCACGATCTTGATGTATCGCGAGCTTTGTTATTATAGTTGGATCTTATGATGTTTCTCCCCCTCTACTCTCTTGTGATGAATTGAGTTTTCGTCTTGAAGTTATCTTATCGGATTGAGTCTTTAATGATTTGAGAACACTTGATGTATGTCTTGCCATGTTTACCTGTGGTGACAATGGGATATCACGTGCCACTTGATGTATGTTTTGGTGACCAACTTGCGGGTTCCGCCCATGAACCTATGCATAGGGGTTGGCACACGTTTTCGTCTTGACTCTCCGGTAGAAACTTTGGGGCACTCTTTGAAGTACTTTGTGTTGGTTGGATGAATCTGAGATTGTGTGATGCATATCGTATAATCATGCCCACGGATACTTGAGGTGACAATGGAGTATCTAGGTGAAATTAGGGTTTTGGTTGATTTGTGTCTTAAGGTGTTATTCTAGTACGAACTCTTGAATAGATTGATCCGAAAGAATAGCTTTGAGGTGGTTTCGTACCCTACCATAATCTCTTCGTTTGTTCTCCGCTATTAGTGGCTTTGGAGTAACTCTTTATTGCATGTTGAGGGATTGTTATATGATCTATCTATGTTATTATTGTTGAGAGAACTTGCACTAGTGAAAGTATGAACCCTATGCCTTGTTTCCTACCATAGCAATACCATTTACACTCACTTTTATCTTTAGTTACCTTGCTGTTTTTATTATTTCAGATTACAAAAACCTATATCTAGCATCCATATTGCAATTGTATCACCATCTCTTTGCCAAACTAGTGCACCTATACAGTTTACCATTGTATTGGATGTGTTGGGGACACAAGAGACTCTTTGTTATTTGGTTGCAGGGTTGTTTGAGAGAGACCATCTTCATCCTACGCCTCCCACGGATTGATAAACCTTAGGTCATCCACTTGAGGGAAATTTGCTACTGTCCTACAAATCTGTGCACTTGCAGGCCCAACAACGTCTACAAGAAGAAGGTTGTGTAGTAGACATCATTGCTAAAATCTGCCAAGAACTAAAATTGGGAAAAGGCTAGATTTTTATTTGGTCAAGTAGTCTAATCACCCCCCTCTAGACATACGTTCGATCCTACACATCCCTACCGCCAAACATAATGGCGGTAGCATGTACAACCCTACCGCCAAGGTGCTTGGCGGTAGGCTGTTACACCCTACCGCCATGGACCCTGGCGGTAGCAAAAGGGTCAGCTCTCGAAAAAAATTCAAATTAGGGTCAGATCTCGAATAGGTATCAGAAAAGGGTCAAAACACGAAATTTTGCCCAGTGCGGGGGCTGGCTAGCTGAACAAAGGGGAGGAACGTTCCAGCGGCTAGCCGGGATTTCTCGGTGTCTCGTTGAGCTTTTGATTTTTTTTCTAGGTCAATGTGTTTTATTTCATGATTGTAGAGTTACGGTTTAGAGGCAAGAATTTCTCAGCACATGGGGTCGTCATGTAGCCACACAGCCGTGCTACGCTCTATATGGCTATATCTCGTCAAATAATTTGCTACTCTATTCGGACTACATGAAGTTTTTCTATGAAATAAGCATCTGTGTTTCGTTGTGCTTTCGAGCCTTTTAACTGAATGTGTGGGTGTTTTCCTGCTAAAATTTCTTTGATTACTCATATTTTGGTAAGATAATTGTTTGAAGTTGGTATATCACTAAATACCAGGAAGAGATACTATGAGACCAACATTCACACGATACCATGTTTCAGAAATCAAATTTAAATGTTTTAAGATATTCTGAATTTTGTGTGGATGTTCACAAGATGCGTGTCTACGATCCTTAAATATTGAAGCGTGCGGCTTAAAATTAATAAAGCTTTCCCGCAAGAATAAATCTTTACCTAATAATAAAGCAAATTGGGTTTTTTTCGTCTGTCATGCCATTTTTGAGAAAAGTCCCTCTATTTCAGAGAATTCAACCCGCAGTCCCGTTTTAAGTTAAAACCAATCGTTATTTTCATATTTTACACAAAAGTCCCTGTCTTTTCTTGAAATCAACCCGCCTTCCGGATTTAAGTCACAACCGAACCGTTATTTTACATTTTTCGAAAACTCCCCTGATGTTTTAGGTAATTCATCTGCGGATCATATTTAAGTCAAACAAATACTTTTTAAAATCATCCATATCTTTTAAACTGTAACTCCGATTTAAACATGTTATATATGAAATTTGATTAAAAAATATGTAGAATATGAATATGAGATTATTTTTACGTTTTAAGTATCTTTAAATATTATTTTGGAATATATTTGAGTCAAACCAAATGATTTTCTAAATTATCTGTATCTTTTAGACCGTAACTTCGATTTTAACATATTATATATGAAATTTTATTAGAAAAATATGTGGAATCTAAATATGATGTTAATTTTACCTGTTAAATATTTTTAAAATATTGTTATGGAAGCAAACTTATAATTTATAGTGCAAGATCCGTTTTTTCATACCGGCGGCGATCCGGATTGCAAATAAACACTCCACTATAACCATATACGGAAAAGAAAACATCGATAACTACACGTGCATACCTCTGAAAAATGTCACAAGGGAAAACAACAGATTTCTCATCGCGAGAGTGAGAGAAAGCGAGCGAGCGAGAGAGAGAGGGAGAGGGAGAGATAGACGCCTTAGGATTAACCATATTCAACACATGTTTTTTTGTTGTTTTGTGTGAACACCGAGGCCATCGCCGGCGAGGGTGAGAAAGAGGATAAGCAGCAACACAAATATGATGCCTCGCAAAAATAAAGAAGATGGACCTATTGTGGTCTTGAGTGATGGTTGTTGAGTTAAGAGTGTGTGTTATATTTTCTCTCCCGTTGCAACGCACGGGCTCTTTTGCTAGTACAATAATAAAGCCAACATAACTAGCATCGTTCAGACTAGTTCGACAAACACCACAAATTCACAAGATTCAGGTAAAGGGATAGATCAAAAGGGTATCAAACATTGATAGTATAGTTTAACAAACTGAACCGATGAGGTTGCCGGTTCAGGTTTTACTGGTCGGACCGCCAGTTCATCGATTCATTTGCGATAATAAATTGAAATATTTAAGGTATTTTTTCAAAAACCTACATCAAATGAATACACATAATATTAGATGTAAACCATTAATAAAATCACTAAATGTTATTAGCCTAGTTGGTCATTGTGTCCTTAGCATGCCTTCTTGAAGGTCAGGTTGATTCAGCATTAATAGTTTTTTAATCTTTTTACTAAAAGATTAGTACACCTTAAATACCCAGGCAAGGTGTCGGTTCACGGTTTTTTCGATCAGATCGCCAGTCCGATCCGGTTTTCTAAATTATGCCTGAGAGCCCGCAGACTGGGGGAAGAAAAAATGGCCAACACTACCCTAAGCACCAGTTAGCGAACGAGCCAGATAGCAGACTTGACGAATCTTGGTGATCCCCTGGTCCATGAGCTCACCGTCCCTTTGCTTCCCGAGAGGCATCTATTGTTGCAAGAAAAATATTCGATTTGAATAGTCAACGGGATGAGATGGAAAAACAAACTCGGTCGCAATCTTGTTGCGAATATGCTAAATAGCCCATAGTAATGCCCCGACATACTGTTACATGACACGCTTAAGACCCTCATGCAGCAAATTTAACAACACAACCAACTTCGGACTCAAGGCGGGATCCTAATCCATCCCAGACGTCTCACACATTGCACTCCATGCAAACAACGCCAACGGGCATCAAAAGAAGTTTTGATTGGTGTCCTCCAGCACCGAACGCACAATGCAATTGCCACCCGAAGGGCCATTTTGTTTGGCAATATTATTCGAAGTCTGCAAGGTTGCGGAAAAGCTGCCATAGGAAATTTTGACGGTGAGTGGAATCCCCACCTTTCAAAGGTGGCGCACAACGGAGAGGGTAGAGGATTTGGAGAGCTACGCGTACACGGATAACTAACCCAAACTAGTAAGGTGCCACGACACCATATCAGGCATGCTGGACAAGGATGTGTCACGAAGCATATCACACAGTAAGATCCAACTAGCGTTCTAGGTGGGGGAAAGCTTGTGACGAAGGCCACCGTCAGTGGAGAGGAGTGAAGCGCTTCTGCTACTGAGATATCTGGCTCAACTGCAATATCATACAGATCACGAAACTCCATCCACAAATGTTGAACATCAAGCCATGAGTCAAACTAAAAGTGGATTGATCAACCTTCCCCCGTTGAAAACTTGGCCCTCAAGGCAAAATCGACTTAACCGTTTGGATCTCATTCCAAAACGGAGAGCCATGGACCTCAGACTAAAAAATGAGCCGTCCAGGCAGTATTTTGCCTTCAAAAGCTCAGCCCAAAGCCCCCCAACATTTTGTGAAAGTTTCCAAATCCATTTGGATAGAAGGGCAACATTCATGAGCTTCGAGTTAATTATTCCCAAGCCCCCAAACATTTACAAGCTTCACTTTTTAGCTCCCTCCCAAAAAATCTTGGAGCGAAGCATGTCCAGTTTGGCATCCCCCCCCCCCCCCCCCCCCCGCGCCAAAAGGAAGAGGCCCAACATGAGAACGAGGTAAGCGAAGTGAGGCTATAGTTAGTAAGGGTCAGCCTACTGCCTGATGACATGAAGTTGGCACGGCATAGGAAAATCCTCTTAGCTACCAAAGCACATAACGACTCCCCATCTGAAATATTCAGGTTCTTGTTCGAAAACGGAAGCCCAAGGTACGTTATAGGGAAGGATCCTAATTTACAGTTAAGAAGATTAGCAACCCACTGTCCCTCCCCATGGCAATCACCTCACACTTGTTTTTTTTTGAACGGACCAGCTGATGGCTGGCATATATTGATTTCATAGCAGGAAGCAGGCAGGAAAAACAATAGGTGGTGTTCGATCTAGAGATCATGGAGGAAAAAAGAAGAATTGAAAAAACCACAAAAAACTAGCCAGGTGTGACGCCCCCGATTCAATCGTACACTAATCATGCACGCAAATGTGTACGATCAAGATCAGGGACTCACTGGAAGATATCACAAATTCACAACACAACTCTAAAAGTAAAATAAGTCATACAAGCATCATATTACAAGCCAGGGGCCTCGAGGGCTCGAATACAAGTGCTCGAGCATAAACGAGTCAGCAGAAGAAACAATATCTGAGTACAGGCATAAGTTAAACAAGTTGCCATAAGATGGCTAGCACAAATTGGGATACAGATCGAAAGAGGCGCAGGCCTCCTGCCTGGGATCTGCCTAAACTACTCCTGGTCGTTGTCAGCGGCCTGCACGTAGTAGTAGGCACCTCCAGTGTAGTAGGAGTCGTCATTGACGGTGGCGTCTGGCTCCTGGGCTCTAACGTCTGGTTGCGGCATCCGAGAAGAAGAGGATAAAGGGGGAAAAGAGGGAGCAAAGCAACCGTAAGTACTCATCCAAAGTACTCGCAAGCAAGAATCTACACTACATATGCATGGGTATATGTGTAAAGAGGCAATATCGGTGGATTGAACTGCAGAATGCCGGAATAAGAGGGGGATAGCTAGTCCTATCAAAGACTATGCTTCTGGCAGCCTCCATCTTGCAGCATGTAGAAGAGAGTAGATTGAAGTCCTCCAAGTAGCATCACATAGCATAATCCTACCCGACGATCCTCCCCTCGTCGCCCTGTGGGAAAGCAATCACCGGGTTGTCTCCGGAACTTGTATGGGTGTGTTTTTATTAAGTATCTAGTTCTAGTTTTCATAAGGTCAAGGTACAACTCCGGGTCGTTCTTTTACCGAGGGACACGACTATTCGAATAGATCAACTTCCCTGCAGGGGTGCACCACATAACCCAACACGCTCGATCCCTCTGCCCGGACACACTTTCCTGGGTCATGCCCAGCCTCGGAAGATCAACATGTCGCTGCCCTACCTAGGCACAATAGAGGTCAGCACGCCGGTCTAAATCCTATGCGCGTAGGGGTCTGGGCCCATCACCCGTTGCACACCTGCACGTTGCGTACGCGGCCGGTGAGTAGACCTAGCAACCTCCATTACAAAGGAAGTTGCGTTACGCGGTCCAACTCGGTGCGCGCCGCTCAGTCGCTGACGTCAAGAAGGCTTCGACTGACACCACAACGTCGAGTGCCCATAACTGTTCCCGCGTAGTTGGTTAGTGCATATAGGCCAGTGGCCAGACTCAGATCAAATACCAAGATCTCGTTAAGCGTGTTAATTGATGTAACCGCAGATGCCAACCAGCGCCATGCCCACCTCTCACCTAGGTGGTCTCAACCTGCCCTGTCGCTCCGCCACAAAGTAACAGTCGGGGGCCGTCGGGAACCCAGGCCCACCTCTACCGGGATGGAGCCACCTGTCCTTCCATCCCCCACACCGGAATCACTTGCGGGTACTCTATGAGCCGACCCGACTTTAGTCACCATCTGTATAATATGTATGTATAGTATAAACCCGTGATCACCTCCCGAGTGATCACGGCCCAATAGATAGCAAGGCAGTCTGACAAGAATGTAGGGCCACTGATGATAACTAACATCCTATACTAAGCATTTAGGATTGTGGGTAAGGTATCAACAACTGTAGCAACAATGACAGGCTATGCAATAGAATAGGATTAACCGAACAGTAACATGCTACACTATCCTAATGCAAGCAGTAGAGAGAAGAATAGGCGATATCTGGTGATCAAGGGGGGGGGGCTTGCCTGGTTGCTCTGGCAAGGAGGGGGTCGTAGTCGATGTAGTCGATCACGGGGGTACCGACAGCAGTCTCGGGGTCTACCGGAAAGAAGTAATGGAAGGGGAACACAATAAATAACAGAGCAATCAAAACATCACAGATCATAACATGGCAATATGTGGTGCTAGGGTGACCTAACGCAGTACTAGGTGAAACCGGCAAAGGGGGAAAACATCCGGGAAAGTATCCTCGGTGTTTCGCGTTTTCGGGCAGGTGAACCAGAGGGGGAAAGTTGCGTGTTCGTTATGCTAGGGATGCGTGGCGGATGAACGGGCTGCGTATTTGGATTCATCTCGTCGTTCTGAGCAACTTTCACGTATAAAGTATTTTCATCTGAGTTATGGTTTATTTTATATTATTTTCCAAAGTTTTAATTCATTTTCTAATTTATTTTAATTCAAAATTAATGTTAAATTGCTAGATGTACCCAGCACAATGTACACAAAAATTGTACACTGGCTGACATGTGGGACCAAGGGGACCCAGTTGACCAGTCAAACTCTGACTAGTTAACAGGGGGTGGGCCTCCCTTGTCGTTGACTGTATAGTTAACTAACAAGTTTAGTTAGGCTAATTAGATAGTTAATTGGTTAATTAAGCAACATTAATTAAGTTAATTAATTATTAAATGAATTAATTAATTATTCTTTTTTTTATATGCTCTTTTTTTACTTAACAGGGGCGTGGGACCCCCTAGTCAGTGGCCCAGAGGGGGCTTAGCGGGCGCGCGGGTTACGTGTGTGGCCCAAACGAGCGTGGCCCGTGGGGGCGCACCCGACTGGACGCCGCAGAGCGCCGGCGGCCATGGCAGGACGGCCGCAGGGAGCAGGGAGGACAGGGCGTGCCGACATGGAGTAGTGGCATTGCTGCCTCGGGGCGGAAGCAAGGTGACGACGCAGGGAACCGGGCGACGGCTGCAGCAGGGAAGCGCGCAGCAACGCGAGCGCCGTGGCAAAGGAGCATGGCGCGGGGAAGCCGCCGGGCGCGCCCGGAGCAAGTAGGGGCCATGGCGCACGAGGCCATCTAGGTGCAGATGGTGCGGGCGTGCGTGCATGGCGAGCGCGAGGAGGGCGGAGGCGGTGCGGTGCGGTGGCGGCGTTCGGTGATCCAGACGGCGCGAGGGGATGGACGACGGTGACGGAGGGAGAAGAGGAGGCCGGGGGCCTCACCGAGGGAGCGTAGGGACATGGTAGTGGGGGTTGAGGAGGAGGACTGGGACGTCGCAGCGGAGAGGAAGCAGGCCGGTGGGGTGGCTTCGGCGTCGTGGCCTCCGGCGAGGTCCTCGGGCAGCGGCGACGGCGTAGTCAGGCGGCGTTGGGGTCGGTCGGTGCTATGGCGCCGGGGACGCGTCGGGGGCGGGCGACGGTGGTCAGGGCACGGGGATCGGACGCAGGGAGCTCCTCTCCCTGGCGCGATGTGTGTGTGTGTGCGCGCGCGCGTGCACGCCGTGAGGTGGAGGTCACTCTGTGCATTTGAAAACCGAACCGAAAAAACATATAAAAAATAAACCGAACCGAACCGACTGTATGGTTTTTATGGTTTCTGGTTTCGATATGGTATGAAATTTTCATACTGATTTGAGCTTTGGTTTTTATGGTATATACTGAAAAACCGAACGGTTAACCGAATAAACCAAAGTAAAAAATAAATTTATATTTCTTGAGATGAACAACCATACAAGTTGTCGTTTTTCTTGTACATGAGTCAAATTCACTACTAAGCACGTAATTTTTTTCTTGTAACATACTCATTTTTCTCTTTTTAAATGCTAAGCACGTCCATAAGAATCAACAGATGGATCAATTCATGCATATATATATAGTCATATACTATTTGTGTAAAATAGTATGTGTTTTGAGTCATAAATTTGCAAATTATTATTACGTCATTTTCAAATTCGCGTCAACTTTGGTTTTTATGGTACATACCGAAACCATACCGAAATAGTTTGGTATATACCGAAACCGAACCATATTTTATTTTCATACCGTATTTACCGAACTATTAATACCGTACAAACCGAAAAACCATATAAACCGAACCATGTAAACCGAATAAACCGAACGCACAGGGTGAGGTGGAGGGGATCAAGGGGAGAGATGGGGTTCGAGGGAGTGGGGAGTGGGGAGGGACCACTAGGGTTTCCTGGTAGTGTGGGGGGTTATGGGGGAGTGGGTGGCCGGTTGGGCCTGGCCCGCTGGTCAGCTGGGCCACGACCCAGTGGGAGGGGCTTCCTTTTTTTTCTTAGTTTTTTTCTTTTTTCTTTTATTTCTTTTCCTGTTTTCATTCATTTTAAATATATAGGCCTTATTATAAAAGCACGATTCCTTCACCATAAATACCCAGGCATTTACTGGCACACTCCGAACATTTTAGTTTAACATTTTGAAAACTTTTATTGTTTGTCAATATTTTAAATTTGCATTTAAATCGTTTTGAACTAACGCGCGTTTATCCACCGTAACCGAGGTGAAGTGGCATCATTAGCAGATGTTTACTGTAGCTTAGTTATCCGGGCGTCACACCAGGGGCTAGAGTAGCACGTTGACCCCTCATGGAGGGTCCCAGAAAGGGTGCTCTAGGTGAACTGCTCCTGCTTGGCGCCATAATTCGAACGTCCTTCTTATGCTCGCCATGGTTTCAGTCGTGTTTGCTATCTTTTGCCTGAAGGTGCACTCGTTTCGTAGATGCCAGATGCCTCCTAGCACCAAAACGATCATTGTCTTGACTCCCTTCTTGTGTTCGGGCCTTGCACCGTTCGTGATCTCGGCTATAATCTCCATGGCTTTGCTCTTGTGCTGCCAAGTTGTGGGGTGCATGGAATTGCATCCGTTCCCTTGAGCAGTTCTTGCCCAGATTTCAGCTGAGAAAGGGCACTGCCAGAAAAGGTATTGTGAGGTCTCCAGATTTCTAAAACAAAGTTGACAAAAATACTCATTTGGCCATCCTCTTCTTTGGAGCCGATCATTGCACCATAATCTGTTCTTGAGTAGCAGCCAGACCATAAGTTTCAGCCGTGCCGGTGCCCAAACCTGCCATGGCATCTTTCTGAAATTAGTCTTGATCATTGAAACGTCTCTAACATATCTACTTTTCCAAACACTTTTGCCCTTGTTTTGGACTCTAACTTGCATGATTTGAATGAAACTAACCCGGACTAACGCTGTTTTCAGCAGAACTGCCATGGTGTTGTTTATTGTGCAGAAAACAAGAGTTCTCGGAATGACCTAAAAATCCACGGAGATAACTTTTGGAAAATATAAAAAATACTGGCGAAAGAATCAAGGCCAGGGGGCCCACACCCTGTCCACGAGGGTGGGGGGCGCCCCCCTCCCCCTGGGCGCGCCCCCCTGTCACGTGGGCCCCGTGATGCTCCACCGACCTCAACTCCAACTCTATATATTCCGTTTCGCGGAGAAAAAAAACAGAGAAAAAGTTTCATCATGTTTTACGATACGGAGCCGCCGCCAAGCCCTAATCTCTCTCGGGAGGGCTGATCTGGAGTCCGTTCAGGGCTCCGGAGAGGGGGATTCATCGCCGTCGTCATCATCAACCATCCTTCATCACCAATTTCATGATGCTCACCGTCGTGCGTGAGTAATTTCATTGTAGGCTTGCTAGACGGTGATGGGTTGGATGAGATTTACCATGTAATCAAGTTAGTTTTGTTAGGGGTTGATCCCTAGTATCCACTCTGTTCTGAGATTGATGTTGCTATGACTTTGCTATGCTTAATGCTTGTCACTGGGGCCCGAGTGCCATGATTTCAGATCTGAACCTATTATGTTTTCATGAATATATGTGAGTTCGTGATCCTATCTTGCAAGTCTATAGCCACCTATTATGTGTTATGATCCGACAACCCCGAAGTGACAATAATCGGGATACTTCTCGGTGATGACCGTAGTTTGAGGAGTTCATGTATTCACTATGTGTTAATGCTTTGGTCCGGTACTCTATTAAAAGGAGGCCTTAATAACCCTTAGTTTCCACTAGGACCCCGCTGCCACGGGAGGGTAGGACAAAAGATGTCATGCAAGTTCTTTTCCATAAGCACGTATGACTATATTCGGAATACATGCCTACATTACATTGATGAACTGGAGCTAGTTCTGTGTCACCCTATGTTATAGCTATCACATGAGGAATCACATCCGACATAATTATCCATCACTGATCCAATGCTTATGAGCTTTTCACATATTGTACTTTGCTTATTTGCTTTTCCGTTGCTACTGTTACAATCATTACAAAACTGCTATCGTTACTTTTATCACTGTTACCATTACTATCATACTACTTTGCTACTAAGTACTTTGCTGCAGATATTAAGTTATCCAGGTGTGGCTTAATTGACAACTCAATTGCTAATACTTGAGAATATTCTTTGGCTCCCCTTGTGTCAAATCAATAAATTTGGGTTGAATACTCTACCCTCGAAAACTGTTGCGATCACCTATACTTGTGTGTTATCAAGACTATTTTCTGGCGCCGTTGCCGGGGAGCATAGCTCTATTCTTTGAGTCAGTTGGGTTTATATCTGCTGATCACTATGAGGAACTTGAAAGACGAAAGAACTATGATTTTTCCCTCAACTACGAGGGGAGGTAAGGAACTGCCATCTAGCTCTGCACTAGATTCTCCTTCTGTTTTGAGTAAGCTTGTGACACCTAAACCTGCAACTGCTATGAATTCTGATATGTCGCATGTTATTGATGATGCCACTTCTGCTATGCATGATACTTATGATGAAACTACTTTTGTGCTTGATACTACTGTGCCATTAGGTGAATATCTTGATGAACAACTTGCTAGGGTTAGAGAGAATGAAATTATTGAAGATGAAATCATTGATGCTAGTGATGATGAAGGTTCTCCCCCTAAATATGAATTGCCTGTTGTTCCTGAGGGTTATGTTATGGATGAAGAAACTGCTAGAGACCTTTTTGCTTGCAATGATAGATCCGATCTTAAGAAGTTACTAGCTAAACTTAAACAGAAAACTCTGAATGCTAGAATGAAATATGACCCTACTTTTGCTACTTCACCTATCTTTGTTACTGATAAGGATTATGAATTCTCTGTTGATCCTGAGATAATTACTTTGGTTGAATCTGATCCTTTTTATGGCTATGAATCTGAATTTGTTGTGGCACATCTTACCAAGTTAAATGATATACCCACCCTATTTACTAATGATGAGAAGTCTCGCTATTATTATATCCTTAAGATATTTACATTCTCATTAAAGGGTGATGCTAAAACTTAGTTTAATTCTCTTGATCCTGGTTGTGTGCGTAGTCCCCAGGATATGATTTATTACTTCTCTGCTAAATATTTCCGTGCTCATAAGAAACAAGCTGCCTTGAGGGAAATAAATAATTTTGTGCAAATCGAAGAAGAGAGTCTCCCACAAGCTTGGGGGAGGCTTCTCCGATTACTTATGCTTTGCCTGATCATCCTCTTAAGAAAAATGAAATACTTGATATCTTTTATAATGGACTAACCGATGCTTCCAAGGACCACTTGGATAGTTGTGATGGTTGTGTTTTCAGGGAAAGAACAGTCGACCAAGCTGAATTGTTATTGAATAATATGTTGACTAATGAAAATAACTAGACTCTTCCTGAGCCAATTCCTGAGCCAATTGAGCCAACTCCTGAGCCTATTCCTAAACCAACTCCGAAGAAGAGGGGTGTTCTATTTCTCAGTCCCGAAGATATGCAAGAGGCAAAGAAATCTATGAAAGAAAAAGGTATTAAAGCTGAATATGTTAAGAATTTACCTTCTATTGAAGAAATACATGGTCTTAATATACCGCCTGTTGAAGAAACACATTGTCTTGATAACCCGACACAAGTAGTAAAGGTAAATTCTCTCTATAGATATGATAAAGTTGAAATCCCGTCTACTAATTTCACAGCCAATGTTTAGATGAATTTGATGACTTTATGGCTAGACAAGAAAGTTTTAATGCTTATGTTGGTAAAGAATTAAAGAGTAATGCTTTCATGATAGGACGCTTGAGCGATTATATGGCTAGAGTTAAAGGTGAACTTAAACTCATTAGCAAATATGCTTCTATGATTACCACTCAAGCAGAGAAAATACTTAAAGCTCAAAGTGATTTGCTCGATGAATTAAATAATAAACATGATTTTGCTGTTAGAGTGGCTACTAGAACTGGTAGAATGACTCAGGAACCTTTGTATCCTGAAGGCCACCCTAAGAGAATCGAGCAAGATTCTCAGAGAAATAATTTAGATGCACCTAGTCCTTCTAAAAAGAAGAAAAAGAAAAACAATAGGACTTTGCATGCTTCTAGTGAACCTGTTGCAGACACACCTGAGAATCCCAATGATATTTCTATTTCTGATGCTGAAACACAATCAGGTGATGGACATGAACCTAGTGATAATGTTAATGATAATTTTCATGTTGATGCTCAACCTAGCAATAATAATGATGTAGAGATTGAACCTGCTGTTGATCTTGATAACCCACAATCAAAGAATCAATGTTATGATAAAAGAGATTTTGTTACTAGGAAGCACGGTAAAGAAAGAGAACCATGGGTTCAGAAACCCATGCCTTTTCCTCCTTAGCCATCCAAGACAAAGGATGAGGAGGATTTTGAGCGCTTTGCTGAAATGATTAGGCCTATCTTCTTATGTATGCGCTTAACTGATATGCTTAAAGTAAATCCCTATGCTAAATATATGAAGGATATCATTACAAATTAAAGAAATATACCGGAAGTTGAAATCTCCACCATGCTTGCTAATTATACTTTTAAGGGTGGAATACCAAAGAAACTTGGAGATCCAGGAGTACCAACTATACCTTGCTCCATTAAAAGAAACTATGTTAAAACTGCCTTATGTGATCTTCGAGCCGGTGCTAGTGTTATGCCTCTCTCTTTATATCGTAGACTTGAATTGAATAAGTTGACACCTACTAAAATATCTTTGCAAATGGCCGATAAATCAACTGCTATACATGTCGGTATCTGTGAGGATGTGCCTATTGTGGTTGCAAACGTTACTATCTTAACGGACTTTGTTATTCTTGATATTCCTGAGGACGATAGTATGTCAATTGTCCTTGGTAGAACCTTTTTGAATATTGCAGGGGCTTATATTGATTGCAATAAAGGTAATGCCACTTTTCATGTTAATGGTAATGAGCATACGGTACACTTTCTGAGGAAACAACCTCAAGTTCACAGCATCAATTCTATTGGAAAAATTCCAACTATCATTATTGGAGGTTTTGAATTTCCTCTTCCTACTGTCAAGAAAAAATATGATATTCTTATTGTTGGGGATGTTCATATCCCCGTTGAGGTAACCTAGTGTTATTCAAAATTTCTCTGGTTCCATGTTATTCGAAATGAGTTTGTTAATAAGACTTGATCAACCTTGTTAGTGGATTCCTTTTGATGATCATGAGATGGATGAAACTAGAAGGCACAACCTTCTGTACCCTCTTTTTACTTTCTGTTATTTAGAATAAATAAAGCAAAAATAGTATTATCTGTCTGTTTTCTGAATTATCCATGCAATAAAAAATATCTCAAAAATAAAAGTGCTCCGAATGCCCTGCAAATTTAGTATGATTTTTTATGGAATATTTGTGGATTTTAGGCACTGAGAACACAGAAGGGGGCCAAGCACCTGGCCACGAGGGTCCAGGGCGCGCCCCCTCCCCCTGGGTGCGCCCCCCTGCCTCGTGGGCCCACGATGGCCCCCCTCCACTTATTCCTGTATCCACACACTCCATCTTCCTCCAAAAAAAATCCCCATCCAGCTCAAGCATGAGCTCTAGCTCATTTTGCTGCGATTTTCGATCTCCTTGCTCAAAGCACCATTCACAAAACTGTTTTGGGAGATTGTTGCTTGGTATGTGACTCCTCCATTAGTCCAATTAGTTTTTGTTCTAGTGCTTTATTCATTGCAAATTTTTGCTGCATAGGTGACCCTGTTCTTGAGCTTGCATGTCAAATTTATGAGGTCCCAAGTAATTCTAATGCATGATATAGGCTCTAGGCAGTTATGGAAGTAGTTGCTATCAATCTTGTTTAGTTTGATTCACTTTTATTTTGAAGTTACTAAAAATTTCAGAAATTTTTCAGAGGAAGAAATATGTCCAGGAAAATGTACCAAGGTGGTTCCTCAACAAAGAGAGGACCTAGGCGTGCTATGCGTGAGCAAGACGATGAACCACCAAGGGAAGCTGAGGTGCGGTCTTGTGAATGGCCGTCAGAAGAGTTTATGGTCAATGCAGGCATCAAGGATGAATTTGACGCATATGTGTGTAATGCTGATCTTGAGGACTTCATGCAAGATAAGTGTCCGCAGTACTACCAATTGACTAATTCATTCGTGAGAAGATTTAAATTTACATCTTCGCGTAACTCTTAGAATGTCATGTTTGATATTTGTGATCAATCTTATACCATGGACCTAGAAGATTTTACAACTGCTTGCAAACTCCCACAGTGGGGCCATGTTAATGAACCCCACAAATCTGAATATAAAGACTTTCTTGCTAGTATCACTGTGGGAGAATCTAAGGATATAGCACAAGCTACCATAGGGAGCATTCATTTTCCTGCTATACATTATTTTGCTCTCTTCATTGGTAGATGCATTAATGGTAAAGACGAAGCATGTCACATGTGTGTCCCTGATCTTTGTGTTCTTAAGAGTGCTGTATTAGGTAATAAAGATTACAACTTGGGGGCGATTGTTGCACGTAGGTTGCATAATAATGGTTTAGTTGGAGGTTTATTTGGAGGGATTTATGCAACCCGTGTTGCTAATTATCTTGGTATACCCCCACGTGAGGGCGATATGGAGTTGCTTCCCGCTTATTTAGATTATGACGCGATGGTCAGACATCGTTTTCTTTTGAGGAATGAACAATTCCTCCAGTATCGACTAATCTTCGACAGATGTCGCGCTGTCCATGTTACTCTCCCTGCTCCTTCCCTTTTTGATTACCAGGTAAAACGAAGATATGTTGTCATCAGGGAGGAGGCAGCCAAACACGAGAGGAGAGCGGAGGCAGCTCGCCAACATGCCCCAGCTCAGGAGGCATTGGCTGCTGCATCTCAGTACGACCCCAGTTATAACTTTGGATATCAGCCAGGCTATCCTTAGCATTAGACCAACTTAGGCCAAAAGCCTAAACTTGGAGGAGTATGTATCTCTCATCGACTTTACATTCATGTTCACACATGCACTTATTCTAGTTGTCGGTGCTCATACTCTTTCATTGTACTATACATGCTAGTTTAATTTATTTTTCTAGCTTTCTTCTTGTGTGTTTGATAAACCTTAAGAAATCCAAAAAAATAGTTAGTTTAATTTCCATGCTTGTAGTAGTAATTAAAATGAAAACCCAAAAAGATTTCTCATTGTTCTTTTGCTTGTTGGGAGCTTTCCTGTGTAAATAGTTTTATTTCTTTTCCTTCCTTTGGGGGTCAAGAGTAGAAGACCATATTGAAAATGTTTAGTGACTCTCATATGCATGATTGTTGATTTAACCAAGATCCCATATTACCTTGTCTTCTCCCTTGAATTGAGTGCTTGCAGATTCCAGCTTAGTCCAATGCACGTGCACTATTATTATTATACACACTGTTCGGTCGTGCAAATGAAAGGCAATAATGACGATATATGATGGATTGATTGAGATGAGAGAAGCTGGTATGAACTCGACCTCTTTTGTTTTTGTAAATATGATGAGTTCATCGTTCCTGATTCAGCCTATTATGAATAAACATGTTTGCAATGACAATTAGATATTATAGTTGCTTATGCCATGATTAATTAGCAAGGAGCTTATAATGGTTGACCTTGCGTGCCAACATGCTATTAAAGTGGTTGTGATGTGGTATGATAGGGTGGTATCCTCCTTTGAATGATTCGAGTGACTTGACTTGACACATTCTCACGCATGTAGTTGAAATCAAATCAACATAGCCTTCACAATATTTATGTTCATGGTGGATTATATCCTACTCATGCTTGCACTCGGTGTTGATTAATTTTAATGCATGTTCATGACTGTTGTCGCTCTCTCAGTTGGTCGCTTCCCAGTCTTTTGCTAGCCTTCACCTGTACTAAGCGGGAATACTACTTGTGCATCCAAACTCCATAAACCCCAAAGTTATTCCATATGAGTCCATCGTACCTTCCTATATGCAGTATTTACCTGCCGTTCCAAGTAAATTTTTATGTGCCAAACTCCAAACCTTCAAATGAAATTCTGTTTGGTATGCTCGAGCAGCTCATGTTTCAACTAGGGCTGTCTATATCTTCCATGCTAGGTGGGTTATTCTCAAGAGGGATGGACTCCACTCCTCATTCACGAGAAAATGGCTGGTAACCGGGATGCCCAGTCCCATGATCAAAAAGATCAAGCAAATCGAAATAATTAAACAAAACTCCCCCAGTGCTATTGCTAGTTGGAGGCGCTCGTTGTTTCGAGCAAGCGGATTGGTGCTTGTTGGTGGTGGGGGAGTATAAACTTTATCATTCTGTTTGGGAACCGCCTATAATGTATGTAGCATGGAAGATATCGAGATCTCATAGTTGTTGCATTGACAGTGAAAGTATACCGCTCAAAATGTTATTCCTCTCTATTTTAAAATCGAGCTTTGGCACCTCTACAAATCCCTGCTTCCCTCTATGAAGGGCCTATCTATTTACTTTTATGTTGAGTCATCACCTTCTTATTAAAAAGCACCCACTGGAGAGCACACTGTCATTTGCATGCATTACTATTAGTTTATATTGGGCATGACTTGACTGCATCTCTTTTACCATGAATTACAGTGTTTAGTCAGTCCTTGATCTTTAAAGGTGCTCTGCATTTATGTTTTGTGATCTCAGAAAGGGCTAGCGAGATACCATTTTGTTATATCATATCATGATTGTTTTGCGAAAGTGTTGTCATCCGAGTTTTATTATTATTGCTCGCTAGCTGATTATGCCATTGATATGAGTAAATATGAGACCTAAGTGTTACTGTGAATATGGTTAGTTTATAGTCTTTGCTGAAAACTTGAATGCTGGCTTTACATATTTACAACAACAAGAGCAAACAGAGTTTGTAAAAGTTTTTCTTTATCACTTTTAGTTTATCAACTGAATTGCTTGAGGACAAGCAAAGGTTTAAGCTTGGGGGAGTTGATACGTCTCCAACGTATCTACTTTTCCAAACACTTTTGCCCTTGTTTTGGACTCTAACTTGCATGATTTGAATGAAACTAACTCGGACTGACGCTGTTTTCAGCAGAACTGCCATGGTATTGTTTATTGTGCAGAAAACAAAAGTTCTCGGAATGACCTGAAAATCCATGAAGATAACTTTTGGAAAATATAAAAAATACTGGCGAAAGAATCAAGGCCAGGGGGCCCACACCCTGTCCATGAGGGTGGGGGGCGCGCCCCCTCCCCCTGGGCGTGCCCCCCTGTCTCGTGGGCCCCCTGATGCTCCACCGACCTCAACTTCAACTCTATATATTCCGTTCCGCGGAGAAAAAAATCAGAGAAAAAGTTTAATCGCATTTTACGATACGGAGCCGCCGCCAAGCCCTAATCTCTCTCGGGAGGGCTGATCTGAGTCCGTTCGGGGCTCCGGAGAGGGGAATTCGTCGTCGTCATCATCATCAACCATCCTCCATCACCAATTTCATGATGCTCACCGTCGTGTGTGAGTAATTTCATCGTAGGCTTGCTAGACGGTGATGGGTTGGATGAGATTTACCATGTAATCAAGTTAGTTTTGTTAGGGTTTGATCCCTAGTATCCACTATGTTCTGAGATTGATGTTGCTATGACTTTGCTATGCTTAATGCTTGTCACTAGGGCCTGAGTGCCATGGTTTCAGATCTGAACCTATTATGTTTTCATGAATATATGTGAGTTCTTGATCCTATCTTGCAAGTCTATAGTCACCTATTATGTGTTATGATCCGACAACCCCGAACTGACAATAATCGGGATACTTCTCGGTGATGACCGTAGTTTGAGGAGTTCATGTATTCACTATGTGTTAATGCTTTGGTCCCGTACTCTATTAAAAGGAGGCCTTAATATCCCTTAGTTTCCACTAGGACCCCGCTGCCACGGGAGGGTAGGACAAAAGATGTTATGCAAGTTCTTTTCCATAAACACGTATGACTATATGCGGAATACATGCCTACATTACATTGATGAACTGGAGCTAGTTCCGTGTCACCCTATGTTATAGCTATCACATGAGGAATCGCATCCGACATAATTATGCATCACTGATCCAATGCCTACGAGCTTTTCACATATTGTGCTTTGCTTATTTACTTTTTCGTTGCTACTGTTACAATCGTTACAAAACTGCTATCGTTCCTTTTATCACTGTTACCATTACTATCATACTACTTTGCTACTAAGTATTTTGCTGCAGATATTAAGTTATCCAGCTGTGGTTGAATTGACAACTCAACTGCTAATATTTGAGAATATTCTTTGGCTCACCTTGTGTCGAATCAATAAATTTGGGTTGAATACTCTACCCTCGAAAACTGTTGCGATCCCCTAGACTTGTGGGTTATCAATCATCCCTTGGAATTGGCAGCTGTATGCCGAGCTGGTGGAGAAAGATCCCGAGGCACACTTGTGAAACTTTACATTTAGCCCAGAAATTGCCTCAAATCAGTTTTATCGAGATGCAGAACAAGTCTGGTTGGAAAAGCACCATTGTGTCACCAGCATATTGCAATTGCAAACCCCCTTGGGTCCCTACCTCAACCCGCACTTATCTAGTGTCAAAACCATTTCGTATCAACACCTTGCGAGTTATTTACCCAAAACCACCACACTTGAGGCTAGGGTAATAACTTAGTACCACATTGAAGATAGGGCACAAAAAACCATCAAAAATGCGCCTAATGAGTAACGCAGAGCACTGTCACTGGAATTTGATCGTGAAAACAGCAAAACCAACAAGTGGGGCCTGCCTGTCGGGGCTGATGTGGCAAAGACCAAGCACAAAAAAAAGGTTTGACCAGCTGAAGTGGCAAATGAGACGCGAACCCCATCTGTCTGTGACTACATGATCTTCTTCATCCCATTTCTTTTTCTATGCGGCATTACATCGAGCAGCTTGTGGGCGACCGGACTCCGGCGACTATGCCCACACTGCCGAGCACCGTGGATTCGGGGGGGGGGGGTGGGGCTCGTAGCCCGTCGTCGCTCCCGTCGGCATGGACACCCTAGCTCTCTGTGCCCGTGCCACATGAGAGCTCCATGGCCACCATGGCCATGGCAGCCGAGCAGCTGCTCAAGCTAGCCCCGGGGCGCCTTGTCTACGCGCGACCCACACCACGAGCACGCGCACACCTACATGCGCCCAGCAACACTCCACCGAGATCCGCCAGCAGGTCGTCCCACGCTGACCTTGGTCGTCAGCCATGGCTGACCTCGGCCGCACAGACGCATCTCATAGTGTCCCTAGTCGCGCACGCTCGCGTGGCCCCGCCTCGCCGTCGGCCGTCATTGCTGTCCGCGCCGACGAGCGCACTGTGCTTTCCATGCGCCTCCCCGTGGCCACGCGCGAGGTCCAGTGGCCGCACCCCGAGCTCCGGCGAGATCGCGCGCTGACTGTGTCTGCGTCCACCTCCGACGGGCGACCACTTCCAGGATGCGACCCTCATACACAACCTGATCTCCTGACGCAACGGCCTAGTCAAGCGTTGCCGTTGTGCACGCCCTCTCTGGTGGTTGTGCCGGTGATGTCCATGTCCAACGTTCACAACCTGTTCGGCTAATTAAATGCCCAGAGAGAAAAGGAGGAAGAAATAAAAAGAAAAGGTGAAAAATTAGTAAACACTTGAGTCATTGACAAATGGGACCCTCGTCCAACTCAGCATATTGTCCACACAAGCATGCCACCTCATCCCGACAGGCGGGCCCCACTTGTCGGTTTCGCTATTTTCACGACCAAATTCAAGCGTGAGTGCTCCGCGTTACACATTAGGCGTGCCATGCCTTGAATGTGGTACTAAGTTGTTACCCTAACCCCAAGTGTGATGATTTTGGGTAAATAACTCACACCTCGCGAAGGAACTCTCAATTAACACGATCGCAGGCTTTTTCGAAGTTAGGATAGCATGCTGCTTGCGGTGTTTAACCTTATGGACAATCTCCTGCAACTCCACTGGCCCTTCAAGGATTTAACGGCCTATGATGAAGGTGGATTGACATCGTTTGATGACACGGTGAGCCACCGAGGACAAACGCGAGCCATAGGCTTTGGCGCAGATTTGGAGCGACATGTTAATCAACACGAAATAGACGAATATTATCTGCCCGAGAACAAAGGCCCTTTATAACAACTCCAAAACCTATGAAAGAAGGCCACTGACCATCCATCGAGGTCAGGAGCCATGTGGTTTCATGGAGAAAAGAGCAGCGGGGCTTTTTAGTTCCTAGCCATAACTTGCCACACCTCAAAGTTATACAAGTTTGACTAAGTTAGATGGGTGTTTGGTTCTAGCCACACCTAAGGCAAAAGATTATTTTATGAGTAATATGTCCCACATGTCATTCATACAAAAAGTGTGGCAAGATTTTCTAAGGCAAACCAAAGTGTGGATAAGAATTTGAGCAACTCAAGTTAGGTAAGTGTGGCAACACAAGTTAGTCACAATCCAAACAGGCCCGAAGTACCCCAAGTTAGGCAAGTGTGACAAAAATAACGTGGCAACATATGCCAAAGATAGTCACGAACCAAACATGTCCAGCGTCAATTTCTAACGGCAGGAAGAAGCGCATGAGCTCTTCATTCTCCTCCGTTGAGACGCACCATGAGACCGACTTAGAAATCGTAAATATGCTTCATGACAGGAGCCCTACTCCGCTTGTGTACTCCGCTTGTAAACACAGAATGAAACACTTACAACAACAACCATTAGCATATGCATGAAAGTAACGAGTGTTTCCATCCCCGTGTGCGATCCATTTGACACCACCTTAAATGTTCATCCAAATTCAAAATACATAGTCAAAAAAGACAAATCCAAACATGTGATCATGTGAGTGTTGGTATCACATGATATTTTCCCCACTAAATACATTCTCACATCAGAAAGTCTTCTATTTCTATTGTTCCCCAGTCTTATCAAGTGAAGTTAATAGCCAGCTAATCAGCAAAGTTAACTAAAATAACACTGTCAAAAGTATCAGGCTAAACTTAGCTACACATTCTGTTTAACACTCCCTCCGTTCCATAATTCCTGCCATGGTTTAACTGAACTAAAACCACGACAGGAATTATGGAACAGAGGGAGTACCAAACATAAATCTGGCAACATAGACTTTCATTTCGGGTTTTTTATACTTTCATTTCAGTTGTCAAGAAGATCTTAGCTTGTCTTTACTAACCCTACAAGATTACTCCTCACTCTTCATCACAATCTTGTGTGGACTCGTCCTCATCGGGGGAAGCTGAAACAAAGGCAACAAGTAACGTTTGAAAATCTGTGAATGTTATCCAAGATAAGAGAAATATGATATGTCCTTGTGAATCAAAGTTAGGTTTAATCCACATCAAAATGTGTTTAAAAATATTAGACATATATAAATGCATCTAGTGGTTCCTGCAATTAGACCATTTGTGTCGAAAGTTAACTAGATACATCACACTAACTGTTTAATTGTGCATGTGTTATATACAACATAAAATACACATGATTAGTAGCTGGGTGATGGTTTTGGATTAGACAGCAAGTGCAACCCACACAGCCTGCAAGAGTTAAATTACTAGACTTTTTTTTATTATGGTTGGTTAATTATGTGATCTAAAATCAATATCATCACTTCCAAACATCATTGTTAAAGAATACTGAGTATGTAAAAGAGGATCTTATTCTTTTGTACCATTTTAAATTCATACTCATCCTAAATTGGCAGATCTTAATTAGCAATTTATTTACATAATGCACTTCAGTTTGTTAGCATTTTTCACATTTTGAAAAAAAGTTAGATGGCATCTATATGTCATAGGAAGCTACATGGACCGATGGATGTCATATGTTTGCAAAGGTATAAAATTTCACAAAGAGGAAACTCAACAGAGAATGAAACAGGGACAACTTAAAGTTATTCCTTCAAATATCATTAAGAGGAGAGAGGTCCTCACGATATCGATAGTCAGGTCGGGAGCACTTTCGAACAAGGGGCCCCTCATCATCATATTTATTATCTGGATATAGCCACTTGGTCTTGGGTACCGGCCATCTATCATTGAGACAATAAACTTCATGACAAATACTGACACTTCTTTTTACCAAACTATATGTGTCAGGAAAAACCTGTTTTGTTTGCTCATGTCAATCACTTCAGCGTTGATAGTTGCACAGAAGTCAAAACTGTTACCCGGCCTTAGGACAGATACCTATTTTCATATGCAATGGCATGACATAAAAATAATCAATGCATAATGTGGAAGGAGAAATAGTTCATACTAAAGCATCGAAACTAACCTCAAAAGGCATCACATCACCGTGTTGCGTAGTACCCGTCTTGTCCAAAACCAGGTTATGGAACTGGCAGGAATGACACTAGATTGTTTAAATCATGGACATTCATATGTTAATGTTATGCTTACAGACAATAAATAATTATGTCTAAAATCCATGTTCTCAAAACATCACATAACTCTAGCTTGCAATGGAAAATATGTCGAAATATTATGCTACATGCACCGAACAAGAATTGTGACAAAATGAATTGTGCATTTTGTTTTGGCCTGATATTCTCGTGTGTTTTTTGTGTGAGACAATATTAATATTGTAATTATAAACTGTTTAACTTTGCCTCATGAAAACATGTTACCTTGCACTTGTTCACTAAATTTATACATTTTCGTGTTGGAGGACTGACGTGCTCTTAACTGCTGTTTTGACGCGATAAAAACATTAGAGGTTATTGCTAAAAATGAGCACAACCAAAAACAAGGACTAACAGCGGTTTCCCAGAAGAACTAGTACAACATGCAATGGATTAGTCAGATGCAGCCGAACAACAAGAGCAAATGAAAGTTTGATTTTGCAACATAGTTTTAGGAAAAAAATACACGAGAAAATTATGAAATGGAACCTCTTGTGCACTGAACAAAGGGACTTCATCAAGCTTGGTAATGACATCGCCAACTTTGGTTCCAGAATTTGCTGCCGGGGATCCATCAAAACCTATCAGGCAAACCAAGGATCCATGAAAAACTTACAAGCAAATCATCGTGAGCTCAACATAAACAATACAGAAATCCTAATCATGTTCATATTCAATCTCAAAAGGCATAAGGTCTAAAATATAGCTTATGGTGTCCATTTCTTATCATTATGAAAAGTTCTGAACAGAATAACATTGTAGTCTTAATGTACTGATATTCAAACTTACTAAATTTGTTATCGATAATATGGCTTATAATTCCTTTTCTTATCGCCCTCAAGCAGATTGTTATACAACAACTTTTGGCAAGGCATAGATGTTAACACGGATACTTAATTGTTATCGTTCAAACAATGAAACAAAGTACCAGAAGTCAATAGTAAACTAGTAAAAAGATTTCTTTTTTCATAATTTGTTAGATAGATGCATGTGAACTTAACAATTTTTCAGTTGTGGCAACAAAAAAATGGTTCAAAATGTAGTGTATTTTACCTAATGCAAATAATTCTCATGAAAAGGGAAATGTCGGTTTTATGTCAATATGCAGTGTATTTTACCTAATGTAAATAATTTTATGAAAAGGAAAAGGCAGGTTTACCACAAATATCATTGTTTGCAAAGTAATTGATCTCAATATCTTATTTTGCACATGGATGCATCACACATGGTTGGATATGCATGTTAGAAAACGTGAGGAAGAGAGAATGACCGAACAGTTTTCTGGATTGAGGAGGAGAGAGAGATATACAAGGTTACATGGGCCTGGGCCTCACTCTAGACTATGGGCCTGGGCCTGTACAAGACAAACACAACATATATACTTAACACCCCCCCTTCAAACTTAAGGTGGGCCAGGAGCATCTGATACACCAAGTTTGAGAGTGTGAAACCTATGCTGATCTCTAGTTTGTGCCTTGGTGAAGAAATCTGCGACTTGAAGCTCTGATGGGACATATTGTAGCTTAACAGTGGATTGTTGACAATGAGATCGAGTGAAAAATGCATCCACACCAATGTGTTTGGTCAACTCATTCTTGACTGGGTCATTAGCAATCTGAATAGCAGCAGTGCTGTCACAAAGAAGAGGTGTTGGTGTATGACATAAGACACCAAGATCATCCAATAGCCAGCGAAGCCATACAATCTCTGCTGTAGTAGTAGAGAGAGCCCTAAGCTCTGCCTCGGCGCTGGAGCGAGACACGGCAGTTTGCTTCTTTGATTTCCATGCAATGAGAGATGTACCAAGAAATATGCAATAGCCAGTGACCGAGCGACGATCAATAGGATCACTCGCCCAAGTGGAATCAGAGTAAGCATGAAGCTGGAGCTGACTGGAATTAGCATAGAACAAGCGGCGAGATGTAGTTCCCCTTAAATACCTAAGGACTCGGAATAGGTGACCATGATGAACTGAGGTGGGAGCACAGACAAATTGACTGAGAATATGGACTGCATGTGCGATGTCAGGTCTGGTCACTGTGAGGTACACTAGACTGCCGACAATGTGACGGTAGCGAGAGGGATCCTCAAGAGGAGTGCCATCAGTAGGACGCAACTGCAGATGAAGCTCCATAGGTGTAGCAGCAATGCGCGTGCCAGTGAGACCTGAGCGAAGAATCAAATCCTGAGTGTACTTTTGCTGGGAGATATAGTAACCATCATCGGTGTGCTCAACCTCAATACCGAGAAAATAGCTGAGAGACCCCAAATCTGACATCTTGAATTGTTCACTCAATTTTTTCTTAACAAAATCAATATACCCAACATCATCTCCAGTGATCAACATGTCATCTACATAAAGTAGAAGCAATGTACGGCCATGCTCAGATGTATGAATGAAGAGTGCAGGGTCATGTTCGCTAGGAGAAAAACCGGCAGCTTGAATCACAGAACTGAACCGCTCAAACCAGGCACGAGGGGCTTGCTTAAGCCCATAAAGAGCCTTTCGAAGACGACAAACATGACCTAATGGAACCTTGATACCTGGAGGTGGCTGCATATAAACCTCCTCATGTAAATCACCATGAAGGAAGGCATTCTTCACATCCATGTGGTAAATTTTCCATGACCGAGTAGCAGCCACAACAATTAGAGTTCGAACTGAAGTCATGTGAGCAACAGGAGCAAACGTCTCATCATAATCTTTCCCATGAGACTGCTGAAAACCTCTTGCAACAAGGCGAGCCTTGTAGCGTTCCACAGAACCATTTGACTTGGTTTTAACCTTATACACCCATTTGCATGTGATAGGGACTGAACGAGGAGGTAATGGTACCAAATCCCATGTACCAGTACGCTCTAAGGCTGCAAGCTCCTCAGACATAGCCAGTTGCCACTCAGGTGACACAACTGCCTCCTGATAGGTACTAGGCTCAGAAACAACCCCTGCATACAAGTCCTTCTTGTATCACGTTGCTAGAGAAGAGCCGTCAGTGCAAGGATCAGTAGTACTGGCTGGAGGAGTAGAAGACAAAGGCATAGATGACTGCGTGTCACATGGAACTTTAGAACGACGAGTGTAATGGAAAGTACTGGCTGGAGGAGTAGAATAACGACGAGTGTAATGGAAAGGAAGACTATCTAGAGGTGGAGCTAGTGGAAGAGAGAAAGGAGCTGGTGAGGAAGGAGATGAAACATGTGGTGGAGATGGTTCTGATGTTAGGACAGAGGAAGGTTGTTCAGCTATGGACTCATCTAAAAAGATAGGTGGAAGTGAAAGAAACGAGGTAGACTCTAAAGAAGTTGAGGATGATGGTTTAGTGGAAGGGGAATAGAAGAAGGGTTGATCCTCAACAAAAGTGACATCGCGAGAAAAGCGAATGCGGCGAGCAGAAGAATCATAGCAACGGGAACCCTTATGTTCAAAACTATATCCAAGGAAGACACATTCAGCAGACTGAGAAGTCAACTTGGTACGCTCACGAGGTGCTAAAAGAACATAACAAGTACAACCAAAGACAGGAGGTGGTCATACGTGGGAGGAGAACCAAACAAAACTTCACCAGGACACTTGCCCTCAAGGCGAGTAGAAGGTTGGAGATTGATAAGATAAACAACAGTTGAGATAGCTTCACCCCAAAAATGAGTGGGGACAAAGGAAGAAATTAGAAGGGTACGAGCTGTCTCAACAATATGGCGATGCTTACGCTCAGCAACGCCATTCTGAGCATGGGCACCAGGGCATGAAAGCTGAGGGAGAGTACCCTCAGATGAGAGAAACTCGCGAAAAGTAGTAGATAGATACTCCCCCCCCCCCCCCCCGGAGTCAGAACGAAAAACACGAACAACACTGGAAAACTGAGTATGGACCATAAGTACAAAAGCTTTATATATAGAAAACAACTCAGAACGATGCTTCATAAAATAGACCCAAGTATGTCGAGAGTGATCATCAACAAATATGACATAATGTTTGTGGCCACCTTTTGAAACAAAGGGGGAAGGACCCCATACATCAGAGTGCACTAAATCAAAAGGATGACTAGAATGAGTAGTGCTGGAAGAGTATGGAAGTTGTATTTGTTTCCCTAGCTTACAACCCTTACAGTGAAAACCAGCATCTATGGAAACATGACCCAAAACACCTTGTCGAACAAGGGTAGATAAACGAGAACCACACAAGTGACCTAAGCGATGGTGCCACTGGGAAAAAGGAAACGACGAAGTGGATCTTGATGTTGATGCAACCATCCGGAACGCGGATGTGGTGGAAGCTGAAGGAAGGTGTAAGGTGTCAAGGATGTAGAGGGATGTGGATCCTCTACGGCGATGGCCAGTTCCAATGACCCTCTTGCTCTGACGGTCCTGCACATAACAAAATGAGTCATCAAAACCAACAAAGTAGTTCATATCAGCAAGCTGGCCAACAGACATAAGATTCATGGACAGCTCTGGAGCAAAGGAGATGGCAGGAACAGAAAACTTGGATGTGCAAAGAGAACCCTGATGAGTAATAGAACAAGGTGTACCATCAGCAGTCTGAACAGAGGCACCATCCCGCACTGGCTGGCAAGACACAAGCTGAGAGCGATCAGAGGTCACATGGAAAGAAGCTCCAGAGTCCAGAACCCAAGGCTGGGTTGCAGCAACGACGGGCTGAGAGAGAACAGATGCAGAAGCACCCCTCGCTTGCTGCTGATAAGGAGCCTGGGGTGCACGACGCTGCTGATTGAGGGCCCGTCTAGCCTGAAACTCAGCTAACAGCTCTGGATGAAGCTTGAAACAACCATCTCTATGGTGTCCTGCCTTCTTGCAGAACGAGCAGATGACAGCTGAAGGTGTGCCCTTGTAGGCACCTGGCCGCTGAGGAAAAGCCAGAACACTAGTGTGTAGAGTCTGCGCAGAAGTAGTCCCAAGAGAACGGAGACGAGTCTCCTCAGCGATCAAGCTAGCAAGTGCCTCTGTCAAGGTGGGAGGAGTCGTACGACCAAGCAATTGAGTGTGAATGTTCTCAAAGTCTGGCTTGAGACCCATCACAAACTGAAACATGAGAGGCTGATGGTTGTACTTTTCCTTCGCTACACATGACTCACAACCAGAATTACCCTTTGGAACCATGGAACCTAGCTGCCCAGTGATGCGAGTGAAAGCTCCATAGTACTCTTCTATGGACATGTCTTCTGGCTGCCGAGTGTTGTGTAAATTCTGCAACAAGGAGAAATGAAGTGCACTGCTGGGCTGAAGGTAGCGCTGCTCAAAGTACTTCCATATCTCTTTAGCTGAGGTGTGATGCTCAAGACTCATTCGAAGTGAGGGTTCAACACCCAGAATTAAAACTCCCATCACACGATCATCGATCTTTTGCCAAGACTTCCTTGCTGCATCATCATTTGGACTAGGTGGATCATCTGTCAGATGAGAAACAAAACCAGCCGTCCTCAAGACAGTCCGGGAAGAAAATGCTCATTCCCTGTAGTTTGAACCATCAAGCTTGATATCTATGATCAAAGAACCAAATCCGAAATCATTTCTTGCCATAGTGGTGAGCGGCCAGCAGCTGGAAACACCCAATTTGATAGCAGCTGCAGGCAGCAACAAGAGATGAGCAGCAGACAGCCACAAACAGGAGCAGCAACCCACTAGGCTGGCCGCTGCTTGCTGGATCTCACTGGATAGAAGGAGGAGCTTGCTGGATCTTGCTAGATAGGAGGGGGAACGCCTGGAGCTTGCTGTAGAGCAGGGAAGGCACCAAGAGCTTGCTGGAGATGGCTGCTGGAGAGCAGGGGAAGTATTCTCACAGAGTAGCTGTGAGGACACACAGAGGAGCTGCTGGAGAGCAGCTCCTACAGGTTGATGACGAAGATGGGATGGCGCAGCGATGTGGATGTCTCCTCACCAGACAGATCCGCCTGAATCACCTCACCGGCGGCGATTTCATGGGTGGCGGCTGGAAGAGGGACTAGGGTTTGGTCCTGGTCTGATACCATGTTAGAAAACGTGAGGAAGAGAGAATGACCGAACAGTTTTCTGTATTGAGGAGGAGAGAGAGGTATACAAGGTTACATGGGCCTGGGCCTCACTCTAGACTATGGGCCTGGGCCTGTACAAGACAAACACAACATATATACTTAACAATGCAAACTATATAATATTATTATATGATACTCTTAAATTGCATGTCATTGATGTCCCAATAAACAAAGGAGGTTCTGGCAGAACTAAACAGTTTTTCTTTATCTTGGTGAGTATTGCACTGCCAGATAGGTCAGATATATAGTGTTACAATATTCATCAGCATGTTTAATTATGTTTGTAATACAAAATAATACTAGGAAGAGGGTGATGCCGATGAAGACTATTATCATGATGATCACAAGGAGTAGGTCACATGGACTCCATCAATTGCCTGTGGCACAAATGGAGATGCTTCACATTTATTTTCTCTGTTCTCTGAATGTAATAAGTGTCATGTGGACATCATACTATGTAAGCCTTTTAATTGCATGTGCTCTCCCACTTCCAAGACACTACTCTTTGCTAAAGAGAAGGTGCGCCGATGGACCTGAGATTTTTCTTCTATAAACTTGTCTTCTAAAAGAAGGTGTGTCTATAGAGAAGATGTCTTTTACTTCTATATAGGTCTAGAAATAATCGATTTTTTCCCATTTGTTCCTTGGTTTCCTTTTTTCCAATCCATGGGTTGGCATGAAACTGAGATGGAAGAAAAATATAAGTTAGCTGAGATCAGATCCAACATTATATATCACCGATGCTTGCAAACAACTCCTAGGTGAGATGACCTGTAATTGGCTGTCCTTATAAGGAAACGGTTCCAACAGGCAGCATACAAAGCAGATAGCAAATGTGCATAAAAAATGGCATAACAACACAAAGATGGAAAAAATAGTAGTGTATATATCAAATCCATGAGTTGGACACTGACCCTCTCTACATAGATTCCATGTGCATCGGGGAAGCTGTCGTGTAGTTCTACACGGGTACCCAGCTTTTGAGCTTGAAGTGATCCAATCCTCAGACCAAGCCATGGCTGCACAACTCTCCTGTATGCATCACATGAGTTGCCACATGATTTATATTTTGATGTATATCCGTACTAACAATAGGAATCATCTAGGATAAAGTTGACAAGAAAACTGTACAAAAATTGCGTAGGCGAAACATGTATACTGCACAGCTGGCTATTCTGCACAATTTTGTGGCTGCTGCTGAACAGCTAGGGAGGTGGCAACGTAGCCTTGTGTTGCTGTTTATGGACATAGACCGCGGAAGGCGAACTGAGGATAGCAGGAATTTGTAACCCTGAAGCCGAACTAGGAAAACAGGGAAGTAATATATATATACTCCACCTGCTGTACTTTCAGTTTGCCCATCAGCAATGTAATATGTTCTAGGAAATCTAGGCAAAAACAACGTTCAACCCTCCAAAAAGCTAGGCAAACCATCTTCAAATAACAGAAGTAAAATCTGATATTCAAATTGTTCTGAGCAGTGGGAAAGGATACAAAGGTGCTAAAATTTGTTCAAAAGAGAACTACCAAATCAGAAACGAAAACAGAAAAATATTAAACACTCCAAATTGGATTAATGCATAAACATAAATTAAGCTTTCATGGTGGAAAGACGAGTGTGGTTTTCTGTAGGTCAAGCTACATTGTACCCCTTATCTTAGCCATCCATTTCAGCATCAAGATCCGTGCAGGGACATTTGTCTTTTTTGTTTCTCTCAAACAAAACAACATATAAACTTCAAATTTTGTAGGACAACAAAAAATTCTAACAAGAATGTGGGAAAAAAACTTTTGGTTTTTTTCATGGAAAAAAAAAATCTCATTTTGTATATTTATGTTGGACCAAAAAATCTGAAAGTTTTTTCAGACATTTGAAGTTCTAAAGTTTGTTTAATCTGCAAAGTTTGAAGTCCATATGTTGTTTAATTTGAGAGAAACAAAAAAGAGAAATTATCATGTACTCTCTTCATCCGGAAATACTTGTCGGAGGAATGGATGTATCTAGATTTATTTTAGTTCTATATACATCCATTCTAATCCATTTCTGCGACAAATAATTCCGGACGGAGGGAGTAGTATAGTTGGAGAGCACAAATCTCAAAGTAATGTTGGAGGTGTAAGGATAAGAGGTTCCATGTAGTTCGACCTCCATAGGAACTTTCTGTAATGTTTTTCTATGAAACTTATGTTACACAAATAATTCCTATGGACTGATAAGCACAACTGGTATTAAGTTCATCATTTAACAATAATTCATCCATGGAAAGACAATTTGTCTGCCCATGACTCCAATATGAACTTAGTGATTAATGTCATCTTCCGCATCCTCGCTAAGGGGTACGCCATTAGGGTGGCCCCAATTGCTGACCGAATCACACACCCGGATAAGTCGGCGTTTATCCAGGGCCGGTACATCTTGGACGGTGTCCTGGTGTTTCACGAAGCGCTCCATGAGGTGCACTCCAAACAACTCAAGGCAGTCTTTCTGAAACTGGATTTCCACAAGGCGTATGACATGGTCAGTTGGGCCTTCCTTCGGGAATGCTTGCTCCGGAAGGGCTTCGACGACAGATGGGTCACTCGGGTTATGCAAATGGTCTCCTCGGGCCGAACCGCAGTGAACATCAATGGCGAGATTGGACCTTTCTTCTCCACACTCTATGGGGTGCGCCAGGGCGACCCATTCTCCCGGTTCCTCTTCAACATGGTCGTGGATGCTCTGGCGGCCATTTTAGATAAGGCCAAAGCGGCGGGTCACATTAAGGGCATTGTGCCGCATCTTGTTGGGGGGAACGGGATCTCCCTCCTCCAATATGCTGATGACACCATTATTATGGTGGAAGGCTCAGCGAGCGACATCACGAACTTGAAGTTCCTCCTGTTATGCTTTCAACAGATGTCTGGCCTCAGGATCAACTTCGACAAAAGTGAGGTGATGGTCTTGGGATATTCCCAAGACAAGCGCCAGAGTATTGCGAACCGGCTTAATTGCCAGCTTGGGTGTTTCCCCATGACTTATCTGGGGATCCCCATTAGTGATTCGCGGCTCACGGTGGCTGAGTTGCGCCCCTCGGTTGGGAAGCTTCAGCACCGCATCGAGCCCTGGCAGGGCAGGTGGCTTTCGAAGGCTGCCCGGACGGTGCTCATTAACTCGTCCCTCTCCAGTCTGCTCTTATTCATCATGAGCTTCTACAGCTTCCCGGAGACCCTGCATCATGAGATTGCCACTGTCCAGGGACGATTCTTCTGGCTGGCGAGGGCGATAAGCAGAAGTACCACATGGTTCGGTAGTCGGAGATCTGTAAACCACATGACCACGGTGGCCTAGGGATCATGTCATCCAAACGCATGAACATAAGCCTCCTGACTAGGTGGCTATGGCGGATTGCTAACGGAGAGGGTGGTCTGTGGCTTCGCCTTATTCAGCAGAAATACCTCCGTGGCCAGCCTTTTGCCTTCTGCCAGCGGTCTGGAGGATCCCAGTTCTGGCAATCCATCATCCAGCTCCTCCCCGTCCTCCGCATTGGGACCTTGATCTCGGTTGGCTCGGGCGCTGCCACGCTGTTCTGGTCCGATAGATGGGCGGGTACCATGCCCCTCGCGGCCCGCTTCCCTAACTTGTTCTCCATCGCGGTTGATTCGCGGATCTCGGTCGCAACGGCCCTTATTGACTTAGGGCAACTCGCGTTCCGTTGTCCTTTTGGTCCGGCTGAGGTCGCTGACTGGCATGCATTGCTCGACTGCATTGCGCTCCACGAGCCAGATCTTGAGATTGGTGATGACCGCACCAGGTGGTGTCTAGAGCCCTCGGGGCAATTCTCCACTAAGTCTCTCTACCAGGCCAGCGCCCCCTCGATTGGCCATGAGGCGCTCACCGCCATTTGGGAGATCCGACTCCCCCTGAAGATTAGGATCTTCTTGTGGCAATGGATTCGCGGCTGCCTTCCGTCCGGCGTGGAGGTCCTGGAGCGCAACGGACCCGGCGATGGGCGTTGCCCGCTTTGCGGGCCTGAAGAGGACGCGAGCCATATCTTCTTCACCTGCGTGTCCGCGCAGTTCCTCTGGAGCTGTTTCTGCGAAGTAGTGGGTGGAAGCCGGGACCACAACAACTTCCCCGCTCTCTTCGCCGAACTCCAGTCGCTATCACCCTCTGTGCGCCACAATAGGTGGCTGGTCACTGGGGTGCTTGCCTGGACGCCGTGGACTGTTAGGAATAGGCTTGTGATTCAGCGTATCCCTCTTCGTCGTGCTACTGATGCTTTGTTCAAATGGTCTGGTTTCTTGCAGCTTTGGCGGCCGCTTAGCCGTCCCAAGGAGAGAGACGCCATCACCACCATCATCACCCAGCTTCGAGTGATGGCTCTCCGACTGACTCCTCCGCTTCCCCCACCACCGCCGGAGCCGGATTAGATCCTACCTTCCCAGCTGCCACCGCCGTTTATGTGTTGTCTTGTGAGCTTGTGTTGGGCTTGTTGTGTTGTGCCCACAGCTGAACCCATGTATGTTTGTGTGTGTGTGTGTTGGACCGGTGCCTGCGGTGGTGTTGTGTGTGTTTGCGGGTTTTGTTTGATACCTTGTGAATGTTGTGCTCGGTGGTTGCTTTATTTATAAAGCGGGGCGAAAGCCTTTTTCGGTATGAACTTAGTGCATTCATAGGAAGTCCTGCATCTTTTCAGTTTGAGAGGAACTTCAGAAAACAATCCAATTTTTTTTGAGAACCACAATCCAAATATTATGACCCATCTGTAGCAGTTAGCTATCCTAAGCTTGACAACTCTCAGCTATTTCCGTCTTTAGTCCTGAGTCCCGACTAAATATCATGTTTATTGTTCAACCAATACTCTTATTAACATATAAATACATTAAATGTGCCACAAAACACATCCTCGTTTCCATCTTTGATCTTGGACTAATCTCTTCAATCAAGCTTGTGTTTAAATAGTCCAGTAAAGGATGAAAAATTTGTTCAACACTCTGTGACCACATGCGATTGCATTGAAATTGATCTATAACACATAAAGTACCTAAATAAGAACTTGAAAACATACCCAAATGTATCAAAGTGCTTCAAACATTTCGAAAGTAGACTGGCTGGTAAGAAAGGAGTTCCATCATCTGAACAAAAGTTCATGCCAACGAAGTTTCCACCATAACCAATAAGGGGCCCACCAATCCCAGCCTAGCACAAAAGGCTGGTACGTGAACAAATGATGCATAAACGGTGTCATGTGTAACAACACTATAGTTACGCCTGTAGTTCTGAAGTATACTTTTCACAAGATATTCCATATGAATAAATGATTCCTAATAGAACAACCGCTCCTACTGATAGTCATACTGCCAATTTCATATATTAATATGTTTACCAAGCAATAAACGATAAGATAAGGGAAATACCTTTGTGATATAACAAGAAGAGGTCATGAGTTCCTGGCAGTCAAGTTTGGTAGTTTTATAAAGCAGTGTGCCAACTGTAGCCATTAGTTCTCCGGATTCAAAAGCTCGTCCAATGGCTACCAGTTTACTTTGTGGTAATTTGACATTAGCTTCGACTTGATTATGAATGTCTGCTGCGCGAAATTCAGGGAAAGCCTTCATGTTGACAACAGCAATATTATAATACAGATCGTATTTCCACAATTTTCCTGGAACAATCTTGCCGTTGGGCAGGCGCACCTTAATCTGCAACCAAGTGGCGGATGTTGATCATCATCTCACAAAGCAAAAAAACACAAATGAACCAATGGAAGAAAAAAAAATGGCTTGAAGCACTGACCTTCAGTTTATCATCTATCTCAGTTTCATCATTGGTGCATCTCACTAAACTAGCAGATGTTAGAATGCTCATGCTGGATGGCGTGCGTCCAACAATTGTGCCTGTGCACGTAAACTGTCGCGTTTTCCCTATATATAGGATCAACATTTTAATGACGGATTAACTTAAATAGATAGAACCCTTACAAACAAATGATTGTGTTATTACCCTTAAACGAAGCAAGCGAGACAATAGACTGAGACACGCTTAAAGCAAGTAATTTGATCTTCGTGTGATCTTCATTGTAGCCATCTAACTCTTTGAAACAAAGCTCAAAGGTGTTCACCAAGCGCATGCCCCCTAGTCAAGGAAACATGAGATAGTACCGCAATGTGGGATAAATCTCCAGAAACCTATCAAAATGAAATAAGGGGAGTACGAAATAAGAACTTGCCATAAACACCATCCGGCATAGGATAGCCATGACGACGCATCCTCCTTCGCATCATACATGTGAAGCCTAGTATGCAACAGGGTGAAAACTTGAAACGGTTAACAATTGGATGACCGATGCAAGGTAGGGTTTGTCGGCCACATGCCGAATTACAACTAACCGTCGCGCCGAGGCGGAGAATCTGCAAATAATGACAACGAATGGCATCAATACGAAATTGCAATGGTTAGATGCATGGCAATTCACAGTTCAGTGTGTTCTCAAAGATGGTTCACGACCCAATGGAGCCAGATTTAAGAAGTGCTCTGTGCGCTCTGTTCACCTTCTCGGTCAGAGTTGCGAGGCGAGGAGGCCTTTGCTCTCTTACTTGTGCTTCCTCCTTCGCATATGCTTGTAGGTTCTTGATTCTTCCAGGGCATCTTGTAGACCTGCAGTGGAAGAGACGACCTACCGGGGCGAGGCGAGCGTCCGCAGGAGCGAGATCACCCGCCGCAGTGACGAGAGGTGCCGTTCGTTTACGCCGTCGCACCGGGGCCGAACCAGCGGCAGGCGGCGGCGGCGGCGACGCGGTCTCCGTCACCAACAGCGGCGGGGAGGGATTTTTTTTTTACGGCCAGCGCGTCCCGTTTCTAGAGCACTCACTACTCCGACGAGGAATTTGGGCCAGAACCAGGCGGCTAGTTTAATTTGTCATGAGACCCACCACAACCGGAGGCCTGAATCTCAACAATAGGCCCAATACCCACCGGGAAGCAAGAAGACCCCATCCTTGCGCTGCGTATCGGGTCGACGCCGACCAGAACCCTCGCCGCCGGAGCGCCCGTGCGCCGCGGCGGCGGCCGAGGGGGGGCTCGAGGCCACACGCGCATCACTTGTGTTGGGAGCAATGCAGGTTCTGTGCCTCAACTCTGACAACAAGCAACAAGGAGAAGCTTGTCTGGACCCCCACAATCAGGCATTCATCAAGGTATGCCATTGTCCTTGCTACACTAACTGTGAAATACTCGTAAATCCCATCCCCACGCCAGCTAAAAGTGAGGGTAGGTATGTTATGATGCCTCAGTAAAATCTTGACAATTTGTGGATAAAATATATCGTATACTGGTAACTTATGCTTCATGCTTCAGCAAATTCTCTGGAATTTGAGGAAGCGAAACAGATACATATGTGGTTTGTTAAATGCTTATCTAAGCACTATTTCTTGGTAGCTTGATAATTAAGTGCTGTTCAATTTGTGGATAACAATATATCATATACTGGTAACCTCTGCTTCAACAAATTCTCTGGAATTTGAGGAAGCGAAACAGATACACATGGTTTGTTAAATGCTTATCTAAGCCCTATTTCTTGGAAGCTTGAGAACAAAGTTGTTCAACTTTGTGGCTCGGATGCTGATTTGGTTTCTAAGTTGATCTTTGTGTTTACTGTAATCCATCAGTTTCTATGCTAGGATCTTGGTAAAATCTGCTATGCCTTCAATTCTGCATCTAAAGAGTCTGGCCTAAATCGTAAAAGGTTGAACTGTTTGCTCACCCCTGTCTTCTAGTCGATGTCCCAGATCCTACATATGGTACATGTGGCGCAAGTTTTCATAAATCAAGTAATTTATTGACAATTTCGTTAAATTGGGAATGTTCTCATTTAAAAAGGGGGGTACAACTAAAATTTTACTCATAAAATAAGGACATCTATACTGTCTTAAGCAGCCATAGGAAAACAGAAATGGGAATTTCTTGCTTTCTTTCTTTTACAAGCCAGATAAGAATCTATACATTCCATAATCAATCCCAATCCCTCTAAGTAAAAACATTGCATCATCAAAGCTTTCAAAACCTGTTATTGCAGAAGAAATCAATAATAGATACACAAAGGCATGGGTCTAAGAAGAGATATCACTGTATTTAGACCAGATGGGCGACAAAGTCCTCATCGTGCAGCAGGACCAGTGGCCACCACTGAAGCGCTGCCAGAATTATTTTCCACTCTCAGTGCTGCGCTGCTGTGGGCAGCGTCAGTTGTGGATTGGCCAGTGGTGTACATACTAGAACTTGAATTGGGATCGTCGCAGCTACTGGTGTAGAAGATGCCATTCCTGTCACCACTGATACTTGTGTAGTATATGCCACTTGTGTCGCCGTTCATGGCAGTGTAAAAGATGCCACGGTTATCCTCCAGATCGAGGTACTCTAGCAACTGCGCCACCACACGGGTCATTGTGGGCCGCTGCGTTGGACTTTGCGCCGTGCACTCCAGCGCGAGGTCCACGACCTTCCACACACTGTTGATCTCATAATCGCCTTGCATGCGCGTGTCCACCAAGCCCTCGATGTCACCACGTGAAAGGCGTTGTTGCGCCCACTTGACAATATGGGTCGGCTGCTCCTGCCATATTTGCACGAAGGGAGTCTTTCCAGTGATCAGCTCCAGTAGCACCACACCAAAGCTGTACACATCGCTCTTTTCAGTGAGCTGCAGTGCTGTTGCATACCTGCAATGCATTGTAATACGTATTACATTTTTTTTCGAGAAAGTGGAAGGAGCACCTCCTTTCAATTTGAGGAAAGAGTGTTTGATTTGGATCACAAGTGTTATAATAAGTACTCTGAATCCGAAACAAACTAAAGCAATGAGAATATGGTTTACTATCATACTCAGGGGCAAGGTAGCCTTGTGTGCCAACCACCCTGGCCGTGGATACATGTGTATCATCATCGCAATTGAAGGCTTTCATCAAGCCAAAATCAGCAACCTTGGCCTTCATATTGGAATCCAGTAGGATGTTTGACGTCTTCACATCACGGTGTACAAATGGCGGGCTACACGCCTTGTGCAGGTACTCGAGGCCTGCATGCACATGGCATCAGTTTCATCGACCATTACACATCTTGTATCATGTAATCCTTCCAGAATAGATCAAAAGTGATAATGGCTTGTCGCGCTACAGTACCATGCCCATGCCAATACCTATCGTTTCACTATTCGGTTCAGATTCCTCTTACCATATATTGTGGATCGATTCTATATCTTATTACATATTTGTTGTATAAGCTGCGGCTACCCCTTTACATCTATATATACAGAGGAATAGACAACAAGGTCCGAACCAGAAGATATACCTTGCGCGGACTCTGATGCAATACAGAGCCTCTGTCTCCAGGTTAAACATTCACCATTGAGATCTCGCCCTGAAGAACATGGTTTGGTGTTAGCATTATGAAACTTGGGGATGGAAGCCTAAAATGCTCTTATGGATGAAGTGGAAATGGCAACACCACACCTCTGAGTTTATCTGCAAGGTTTCCATTTGACATATGCTCATAGACAAGGGCCATGTACTCTCCATCCTTGCAATAACCAATTAAGGAGACCAGATTCCTGTGATGAATCCCTGTTAAGTTTTGTGCCTGACAGAGGACAAGACAAATTAGTTACATGCCTTCCAAAGTTAGCTGCAAATATAGGCAACTGATTTACACTTGATCAGGCATTACCTCCGTCAAGAACTCTTTGACACCTTGATTGGAAGATTGAGACCTCAGCTTGACTGCCACCTGGGTACCATCCTCCAAGAAGCCGTCAAAGACCATGCCAAAGCCTCCTTCGCCGAGCACTCGCTGGAAGTTACTGGTTATCACCTCCAGTTCTGCATATGTGAACCGACGGTTGCGAGATGGCACTTCGCTCACCTCATTCGGTGGATTTGGCGGTCCTTCATAGGTAAATTATTAAGATCAAAACAAACATAGCCACCAGACATGTAGAACAACTGATGTGTTGATGTTAAAATTCTCTCGGTCTAACCTTGTTTCTTTTTCATTACAAAAAACAACAGTACTACTAGTCCTCCTATCGCCACAACTCCAACTATTATAACAGCAGTATGGGCGGCACTTATAGAGTTTTGCTTCTTCCTTTTAGGTTGGCAAGAACTGTTGTCGCTGCAAAGGTTTGGGTTCTTCTCATATCTATAAAAGAGAAATGATAAGCAAATCTGTCCGGGTGAGTGTCAATGTACGGAAAACAAACATATGTATATAATGGAATAACCTTAGAGTTAGGTTGCCATCACGCATCCGTATCAAAAGGCCAAATGGAATTGACCCATTAAGCTGGTTGGCTGTCAAATCTCTGAGGGGACGAATATATTGACGTGAAAAGAACAGTGCAGTGAGTATACAAAATTTTTACTCACTTGAGAGTTGTCGATTTGCCAAAAGGAAGAAAGGGGATACTCTGTTATATCGTAGTATCCAAATTAATCATAATATTTTTTATGACTAACTAAAACATTAACCCTGCTGTTTTAAAATGGCAGCATTATATATTTATTCTAAGTCAACTTTTTAAATTTGCCTAAGTTCATAAAATATGCCTATATCTTCGTCATCAATTAAAGATATTACAACCATGTTTCATAATGGATTTAATGGTACAAATTTGGTGTTTGAGATGTCTATTAATTTCTCCATATACTTGGTCAAATTTAATGCTACTATTTTGAAGCGGAGGAAGTCGGTACAAAAATAACATGATTGAGAAGTACTTACAACTTCTCAACCAATCAATGAAAAGAGGAGCAATACTTTTGTGTTTCCTCCAGAAAAGAAGTACTTACAACAGCACGAGTGAGGGTAGCTGTGAAAGTCCTTCAGGAATTGATCCAGTCAATTCATTATGTGACAAATCCCTAGGATACATGACAGTCATACTAGATATGTGAACTGCACTAAGTAAATTTCTTGTGTAAATGGATCTAAAACATGATACTCACAGGTACTGGATAGCTTTGAGATTGGCGAAATAGGATGATATATCGCCACCCAAACCGTGAAATGACATGTTTCTGTATAAACGCATAAAGGTTCAGACAACACAATTGCATTTCTATATCTACCAGAGAACTACTTTCGAACTTACATGTTTGTGATTCTCTGAGGTCTGGAGATGGGATAGCTACAGGCTAATCCATCCCACACAAGAGTCTTTGGGGCACATGGGTCACCCACCCAATTATTCTTCACCTGATACTTAGCCTTGATTGCAGTGATGGCAGATACTATTTTTTTCCGATAACACAAGACAAAAAACGAAGTTGTCAGCTCGTGTGCATCTATCTGTATCAACAAAGATATACTCATCAACTGATAGTGGATATTCAAGGAATTTTCTACAATATAATAATTATTTGGACTTTCAGTCATTTGTCAACTCTGGCATGTGTCATATGGTTTGGTGACATTTTGATCGACAACACATGACGAAGTTCATTGGATCTACTAACAAAAAAGGACTATGATCCCCGCAAAAAAAAGGGACTAAGCACAACAAAACCTAAATTAGCAAATATGTATCACAAAATATTGTCTAATCTGTTTTCTTGTTAATGAGTTCGGGCATGAAATATAGTGGCATACTAGATGTATCTAGTGTAAATATTATCTGATTTTCTATGCTGCAGCGGCACATGTCATAAAGGGTGAGAGCGCATGATATGTCCTCTAGAGGAGAGGTGGGTTTTACAAGGTGTTTGAGAAGCAAGTTATTTTTATAATAAGTTGTCTCTATCATGAAGTTGAACTCCTGCGGTTCTATGAGTTTGTGGTGACTCCAAAAATCAAAGTGTTTCTATTATGTTAACAATATTTGTTTGAGTATATTGCTGTAGTAACATATAATATCGGTTGGATCCTATTATATATAACATTTCTCGGTTAACAGTTTTTTTAAGCTCTGAAGAAATTGTAAGCAGAGTTATATACATGTCTTAGGCCTAACATATGGTGGGATTTCCGGCTATGCTGCTATGGGCAAAAGCTTCGTTGTGAGCAGCGAAGGCACCAGATGTTCGGATAGAAATAGGCAGATTCACATAGAGTGAAGCAGGGCCAAACACCTTAGGATATTAGACTTGTCATGGGACAAGAGGTAGCAGTTTTATCAATACAAACTTCAACACTCCCTCTTATATCTAGGCTTTAGATGCATAGAGTCCATGGGTGTTGAGAATCTAACGGAGATTGATCTGGCCAATATTCAAGAGATAACAACAATGAACGTGGCAGCTGAAATGATGGGCCATTGGATCTTTGTCTCCCTGCCTCAAAGAAGAGAACTCTCTCTTCCAAAACGTAAGTATTTCTAGTTTTAGCTAAGTTAGATCTTAAATTTGAGCAAGTTTACATAGAACAACATCTAAAAAAAAGTTTATGTAGAAGAGTATCAACATCTACCATATTAAATAAGTATACTCTAACACGCAAAAAAAAGTACACTGTAAAAAATATTTCACAATGATTCTTGTTTTGGTGGATATGTTCCATAATTGTTCTACTGTTGCTAATTGATGTCGTAAATATTGTTATTATTTTCTTCTCCCTCCTTTCCAAAATGATGTTCTAGTTTTGTTCTAAGTCAAATGTATTTAAGTTTGACCAAGTTTATAAAAAAAACATCTATGCCAACAATCTTTTTTGTGAAAAATAGATCAAATGGTGGATTTAATTAAATTAATGTGATGTTATAGATGTTGGTATTTTTTTGATATATTTGGTGGAAGTTAATAAAAACTTTGACTTGGTATAAAAACTAGAACATCAACTATTTTTGGAACTGATTGTATAAGCTTTGTCAAATTTGAGTTGGTTTGACTTAGGATAAATTAGAAATACTTTTATTTTAGAACAAAGGGAGTTTAAGGAGCAAAGATTGATGGGCAGTCACGGGTATGAAATTGGGGAACCAATATATGCACAATACACTGAAGCTGTTGTAATTCATGGAGTCTAGGCCCCAATGTCTTCTAAAAAGGAGGTGTGGAACAAAAATATGAATAACATTTGAATTGGAATGCTTATTATTCCAAATCATATGGTTTTATCCTACATATAGGGCCCCATCATTTATAAGTAACTCTTTAATTATAATACGAGTATGATTCCGCATTTGCATACCATCTTGAGCGTCGGTGCCGACACTAGCTGTGGAAATGGGGGAGAAAAGCTCGGCAGCATTGATGAAGGGCGGTAGTATTGTAGACGTAGCGTTGATGCCGTGAATTTCCCTGATTGCTGTGCGATTGGTGGCATTCAATTTGATGTAGTTCTCCTGCGGACTGAGGAATGGGGAGGGTTCATCTACGTGGAACACTTCTGTGATGTATCTCTCCACTTTGCCCATGCTTCCCCACCAATACTCGGCTTTGTTGACGCCGAGGAAGAATAGGCGGTCGTGGGTGCCGTCCAAGACCTGTAGCTCCGAGAAGTACAGAATAGGTAGGAGCCTACAACGGTTATGTGCAATTGGTCAGTAGACAAGTATATTAGCTAGGTTACTTTTATGATTTCCCATAGTGTCTCCAAAAAACATTTCCTAATTAATTGTAAGACATCGTGTTCTATCATATAATAAATAATATATACGGGAGGGATTTTACAAGATGGGATTGCATACGGTCAACGTATATATTTTCAAGACACAAATTGCCAAAGTTTTACAAAGTCGAGTACACATGTCTGTAACACAATAGTTTCTTTTCTTTTCTTTTATTTTCTTTTGGCGAAGGGGCCTAAGTTAGCTCTATGTATGGTTCTTAATTGATTGATTGGGTATGTCACACACTATATTGTATAGATATATATCTATGTGCTAATGACTAGCAAGTTGGTTTTGAACCACATGACTAAAATTTAACAGAGTAAATAATCAAATAGTGTGTTTATCGATCATACCCAGGCCTTGGGTATATGTGGTTGGGCTCGGCATCCCATGGGATCCGGATGAGGGTCTGCGAGGTGTTGAGTGTCGTGACGGCGGTCTGCATCACAACAGATGGCACATCATAGAGGGGTTTGTCCCCCAACTTCATGAGGACGAAATCCGATGATGAGATGCTAAGCCACTCTTTCAGGTTGGTCCACGGGACCCATGCACGGTCGTATGGATCATCCGGGTACCTGACCAAAATAAATGCATACAATATTCTCCAAATCAGTTTGCTCTTTAAGATAGTATATGCTTCCTCCGTTTCAAAATATTTGAAGTACTAGATTTGTCCTAAGTCAAACATTCTTAAGTTTGATCAAGTTTATAGAAAAGTTACTAATATCCACAACATCAACTATGTAAAGTATGGAAATATAATCTGATGAATCTAATGAACTAATTTGGTGTCGTAGATGTTGGTATATTTCTCTTTTTTTATATAGATTGGAACAAATCTAAAAAAGTTTGATTTATGACAAATTTAGAACTTCAAACATTTTGCTACCGAAAGAGTAGTATATGTGCTTTATATATAGTATATAAAGCGGGGTGAAAGTTTTTTTTTTCTGGTAAAGAGTAGTATATGCTCTTGCCGGCAAAGCAAAAGAAAAAAAGAGCAGTATATGCTCTGAAGAAACTTGCATGAATGCTCACCTAATCGACTCAGTGGCGCCGAAGTTGTGCCTGCCGATGAGGAGCAGCCCCTGCGTCCAGTTCACCAGCGGATACATGGTGTCCTCGAGAGGCCTCAGCTCCAGCGACGAGATGAAGGGCGTCCCGGAGTTGGTGTTCACCAGGCAGACATGCGCCGCGTCGACCGGGATGACGGAGATGACCTCGGCGGTGTGCACCGCGTCAGGCCTAGAGATGTTCACCGTCTTCCAGAAGTTGACGCCAAGGTAGAGGTCGAACACCGGGGCTTGTTGAGCTCGTCGTAGTTGCCGTACATGAAGGTGGCCCGGACCAGGTACTTGGACGTCCCGGCCTCGAAGGACGGGAGGGTGTAGCAGCCCCGCCGCCCCGGCGGGCCGGGGAAGCTGCGGACGGTGAGGAGCTGCCGGTGCCGTCTGAGGAAGGCCTGGTCGTTGTACTGTGCCGAGACGTTGTAGTTCTGGCCGGCGTCGGTGAAGTCGGCGTCCGAGCTGTAGGGCAGCTTGGTGGCGTCGTCCACGTAGCTGCTGTGCTCCGAGAGGCCACAGTCGACGCTGATGAAACCTGCATGTCCAACCCAACCAACCACGCACGCATGAATGATAACCCTGGATGCATGTGTACGCAATCCGATCTTAAAGCTCGGTCAGTACCCGTGGTGTCGGGCGCTCTCTGGGCGCCGGCATGAAGCACGCCGCCGACGAGACAGAGCAGGAGCAGCCACGACGGGGCCACCATTGCTCCCCGCGTTGACCGCTCCAGCCCACAACCACAGCGTGCGGACATGCCACAGCGTGTCCATTCAGCTCTTAAAGGGCCACGCTACCATGCTCACCCATGAACGAATTGATTAGTGGTTGGGGCGCCACCCTCTAGCGCCGCTTGAGACAAAATTGTGCGCACATTTTCATTTAAAAAAATACATAGATTTTTCGTCTCTGTTTAAAAAAATATCTTAGAAAAAAAATCCTCACATTCGTCTAAAAAAAGAAGTAAAAAGGAAAAAAAGATTACCACCGCAGCGTACCAGCGAGTGCCACTTTGCATAACCCTCCATTTAGAAAATACCAGAGGTCCTTCATCTAAAAAATACATTTAAAAAATAATCCACACATTCATCTAACTTTTTTTTAAAAGATATCTCACCACGGCCAACCAACTTGCGTCACATGGCATAACTGGTTGGCCTCCCTTCATGCGTAGCTTAATTGAACGAATTGATTATTAAGGCCTAATTATTCACCAGGTATCCAGTAGCCGGCTTGGACGTGGCTAGACCTCCACGGAAAGTCAACTTTGCGCAAGAACAGGACAGGCAAGCAAATTGGTCCGTGATCAGCTAACAACACAAAGCAAAGAAAAACTTATAAAGAACTGGCCGTCCATAGATTTTATTTGTAACAAGTTGCTTTCATTGGAGTAGAATAGGTTGATTTTGCTCAACCTAAGAGCATCTCTAGCATACCTCGTAAAAAGCCGCGATCCGCAAAATAACCGTCAAAATGCGGGTCGGTGCGAAAAATCTCGCCCGAACAGACCCCACAAACGCGTCCGACCCGTAAATATTTTTGCGGGGCGCGACAAAATCTCAACCCCAACCCTCGAATACACGCCCCCCCCCCCCCCCCCGGCCTGTCGGCGCCCTGCATATAGCGGGAGCGGTTGGTGGAAGGACATTTCAGCCCGTGCTTTTCCCACCTACCACCTCCCCTCTCCCCCTCGCCCCGCCGTCGGACTGTCGCCCACGTTTCCGACGGAAGTAGCTGGCGGGATCATGCCGAAAGGCCGCCACACGCCCGAGATTGCCCTCCGCCACCACCTCATGCATCAGTCGGAAAGTTGCAGATCTGCGGCCGTTCGACGCGGGTGGCTGGATTTGGCTTTTCCGGCCGCCGATGGTTGGGGAGCACCCCGCGCAGCCCCGGCAAAGCCCCATCGCCACATGCAGGTACAGGTTCGTCCTGTTGCCGCCGCCGACGATTTGCCGGCATGGATTCGGCTGGCCGTCCGCCGGGCTCGGCGCTCGCGCAGCGGCTCTGCGGCTCGCCGATGCCGCTCATACAATGCGACGACTGCACGCGGACAGTGCTGCGGCTAATTTCGGACACGCCGAAGCACCCCGGGTGGGTGTTCCTCAAATGCGAAAACAACAGGGTATGTATTGTTTTCATTCGGCTTTGGCACCGTATTCTTTGGTTCAATTGCGATAGCTCATTTCGAACATCGTCATGTGTGTAAGAAGATGGATGCTCATTTTGGTTTTGGAAAGGAGAATACATTGATTTATTGATAGAAAGAAACTTAATAGATGTTCGTGCACTCCTTAGTAGAATTGAAGATAATGATGCGACTGCATGTGCAATTAGAGAAGAAAGTAGAGGGGAAGCAACCTCTACTTCTCTAGAACCAAAGAAGAATAATGAAGAATGCAAAATCAAGTATCCGCAGATCAACAGCGAATGCATGGAGAAGATATTGGTCCAACTAGTGGGAGCAGTTATCTTCTAAAATGCATAATTGTGGTTCTTATTTTATTTGGTCTTACTATTCTAGCAAAGATTTGGTGAAGTCTTATGTATCCAATGCCGTTGAAAAAGCAAAAAAATGTATTTTCTTGTGTCAAATTGAATTGAAAATTTTGGATTTGCGGGCTGGCAGGAGCGGCGCCCGAGCAGACCCCGCAAAGCCGATCCTTAAAAGAGTATATTTCGTGAATATCCTTTTATACGGGTCCGTTTTATGGGGTCTGACTCTGCGGCCGACCGCGCCAGCCCGCAAAGCCATTTTTCCGTGAACTAAAAACATGTTTTGTGGGTCGGCGTTATACAAGGTCTGCTAGAGACGCTCTAACATCCCTTGTGGACTCCTCCATATATATGTTGTCTCACTATACACATATCATCCATCTACTTGATGGAAAGCCATGTAGCTAGTAACTGTTATACTGGGCTCATACAAAAGTGTCAAAAACACTCTTATATCACAGGACGGAGGGAGTAGCAAGCAATCTTAGAACACTGACAAAGAGCTTCTGCACTCGGGCAACGCAGACAAATAAAAAGAAAACACTGAGTATCATGATCTAATGATAGATATGGTCAGAGGGCAAGTACGAATAAACCCCGACGTTAACACGGTTTGCACACTCAAATCTAAATTGCTTGTATCCTCAAGGTCAAGATGCCATGTTTCGGTGAAACTTCGGAAAACCGTACCGGCTCCGGAATTCACGAAGATTTGATTTATTCCAGCAATCCAGATAAACATGTGTAATTCATTTTTTTTAGAAAAAAAGTTTGAGCCCGTATAAATAGAATCTTCACGGCAATGTCGACCGGCATACAACAAAGTACCAAATAAACCGTAGTTCAAAGGCACACATGACCAAGTACCGAGACGCAGGTACATAAAACAAGGCACACATGCCCGCCCGTAGGCACTAGGACGAACAAAAGGAGTAAGGCCAACTCCACCGCGCGATCCCAAACGGACGTCCGTTTTGTCCGAATTCTGTCCGTTTGGGTAGTGATTTGGGGTCGTGTCCGGGCCTGTCCTGGGATACGGTGGCCATGCACCCAACGCGTGGCCACATCCATTTGCCCCATCTTATTCGCGTATATTTCTTTGCAAGTCCTTAACTTTATTTCATCATTCATTTTTGGTACATGAAAAATACATCATCATATTTTGACTAGTAAAGCAAGACCAAAGAAAACAAGAACCACAAGAATACATTTGAGAAGATACCCAACTTCCATAGCTGCTCCCTTGAGCTGGGTTAGGGCCTTCTCGATGCACTCATTGTTGATCTGTGGAGGAGGCACGACATTGCACCCTCCTTTCTTCTTCAAGCCAGAAGTCGACGTTGCTTCCTCACACGTAGTATCGTGCCTTGTTGCTTTTTCGCACGTAGTATCGTGCCTAGCCTCTAATCTAGCAACAACTGCACTTGTCTCATCTAAAGCCTCTAGGCTAGCTAAAAGTGCACGAACATGCACTACATTTCACTCTATCAATATATCGATGTACTCTTCTTCCCAATTATAAGAACATGCGGTGCCCCCATGTTTTGTTTTGGTAATTGATGACAATCTCTATGGACTAATGGTTGCCTTGAGTTATATTTGAAGGTTTTGTCCATAGGCTTTTCTTGGAGTACATACGTTGGTTTCAAGGAGAGTTTGTGTCGACCAAGGTGTTATTCAAGGAATTACCTAAAAGATTGGTCTTGTGAAAGGTTGATCAAGACTAAGTCAAAGAGTGAATCAAGTTGATCAACACACAAAGCGTAGAAGATGTACCGAGAGGGATCAAGTGATCCCATGGTATGGTAAGCATTGTCAATTATGATTTGTGTACTAACCCATGATCTTCGTGAGAGTTCTTTGTGGGGTTAGGATGCGGTGTGCAAGTTCAAGTGATCAACACGAAGAGATCAAGTGATTGAAGCATGCCGTCCATTGTGGTATCAATGGACTTGTGAAGATGATCCGAAGAGTGGCTCACCCATAGTGGACTATGGGGGAGCAATCATCTAATCTTCATCGCGCCAACGCAATCAAGAAAGTTGGTCCAACTTGAGGGAGTCAAGATCGTCATCATCTAGCTCAAGTGGACTTCGTGCAAGGTAAAGGTTTGCCCTTGATAGGTTTTCTATTTTACCGGTCTCATGGTCGTAATTGGGAGACCGGGTTTTAGGATCGATTGCCGTACTATCAAGGGGGGCTCTCGATGAGTTGCTTGATCGTATCGTTCGTAGAGAGCTCAAACCATTGCATCCTTGCATCATCTTTCTTGGTTCTTGTTTGGTTCTCTTTGTGAGTTTTGAAGCTTATGGTCATCTTGATGACAAGCTCGAGTTCATCGAAAACGAAGTTCACATGCATCTTCTATGATGTTTTCGATGTTGGAGGTTCTGCCGGTTCTTCTCTGATGGAGTGTTCACTCCTCTATATCTTAGGCATACCTCCCTGCCTTCTGTCGTTGTTTTGATGCTACTCGTTGTCTTGTATCCAACAAGCTTGAGTTTGCTCAATTCGGAGCTCATATGAAGAAGTTATGGCAGTTCTGTTTTCTCCCTGCGGTAGTACCGCGGTGGCAGCGGTAGTACCGCTTGTAGCTTCAAGCAGTAGTACCGCTCGAATACCGCTCTACTACCGCCTCGATTTTGGGTCTTGCTCTTTTCGTGTCGGGTTTAGCAGTAGTTGCACGGCAGTAAGGCACGGTAGTTCCGCCTATAAGCGGTAGTACCGCCCCGATTGGGCGGTAGTACCGCCTATAAGCGGTAGTACCGCTCCGGTCGAGCGGTAGTACCGCTACTGCATTACTGCCGCCGTACTCTGCTCTGCCCTGCCTCTTTTGGACCCGTGTTCTGCTCCTCCAGCGGTAGTACCACTGGGGTGAGCGGTAGTACCGCCCCCAAGGTTCATGTTTTGCTGCTCCTTTTCCCTGCTTCTTCCGCCCGAGCGGTAGTACCGCTCGTGTGCGGGCTGAGCACATAACGGTTGGATTTTCCCCCTCCTATAAAAGGGGGTCTTCCTCCCCATTGAACCTTATCCTTTGAGCTCGTGTTCTTCCCCCATTGTTGACCTTCCCCGACCTTGCTATCTCTCAATCCTGCTAGTTTTTTTTGGGGGGGGGGGAGAGAGAGGAGATCTAGATCCACGTTTCCACCAATCACTTTCTCCTCTAAGTGAGAGGAACCCCTTGGATCTAGATCTTGGAGTTCTTGGTGTTCTCCTTCTTGTTCTTCCTCTCATTTTCCTCCCTAGCATTAGTTGCTTCGGTGGGATTTGGGAGAGAAGGACTTGGGCACTCCGTGTGTCCTTGCCATTGCATTTGGTGCATCGGGTTGAGTTCTCCACGGTGATACGTGGAAGTTTCAAGTTGAAAAGCTTATTACTCTTGGGTGCTTGGTGCCCTTGAGCTTGTTCCTCTTGGGTGCTTTGGCGCCCTAGACGGTTGGTGGTGCTTGGAGCTCAATCATTGTGGTGTAAAGCTCCGGGCAAGCGTCGGGGTCTTCAATTAGGTTGTGGAGATCGCCCCGAGCAATTCGACGGGTACCGGTGACCGCCCCCAAGGGTTGCCAAAGTGTACGGGTTCGGTGACCGCCCCCAAGGGTCACCATTTGTACGGGTTCGGTGACCGCCCTCAAGGGTCCCTTAGTGGAATCTCGGCATCTTGCATTGTGCGAGGGCGTGAGGAGATTACGGTGGCCCTAGTGGCTTCTTGGGGAGCATTGTGCCTCCACACCGCTCCAAAAGGAGATTAGCATCCGCAAGGGTGTGAACTTCGGGATACATCGTCGTCTCCGCGTGCCTCGGTTATCTCTTACCCGAGCCCCTTTACTTATGCACTTTACTTTGTGATAGTCTTATTGTTCTTTGTCATATATCTTGCTATCACATAGTTGCTTATCTTGCTTAGCATAAGTTGTTGGTGCACATAGGTGAGCCTAGTTGTTGTAGGTTTTGTGCTTGACAAATTAACCGCTAGGTTTATTCCGCATTTGTTCAAGCCTAAACCGTAATTATTTTAAAGCGCCTATTCACCCCCCCTCTAGGCGACATCCACGATCTTTCACCAATACCAAAACTTGCATCCGTTCTACACAATAAAACTTAATGTTAGCACCACTAGTCTAATTCAAGAGCACAAACCGAAGCTAAAAAGAGCACACACCCCTTCGTTTAAGCACTTGATGAACACCCATCGGGGATGCTCCGGCGTCGTAGACACGCGGCGCACGACCACCTTTGGGCAGTGGTCGCACTTGATGAGGGGCAACTGTGCGCCGACGAGCTTTTGGGCAAGCACCGAGCCCGGCCGGCCGCCATTCGCGTATCTGCCGGCGGACCACCGACGATGCGGATCCGAGCGGCTAGAGGACGAGCCACTGCCTGCATGTGGCCTTGCGGCCCTACCAGGGCCTTCCAGCAAGGTGCCCGGCCAGTCCATGGCGCGGCCCGGCCTCCCACAGCCGGGCGAGCTCAAGACCGACCGGATCCGCCCCAAATCCGGCCGGCGGGTGCGCAAACAAGGCGGCCGTGCTTGGGTAGCTCGGCGGCGACAAGAGGAAGGGGCTGGGCAAGCGCGCGTCCGAGTTGCACGACTACAATGGCAGCGGGCGGGCGGCCGGCGGCGGCGAGGGGAAGAGTGGGGAAGAGTGGAATGGATGCGGCCGGAGGGAGGGAGGGGGGCGGATAGAAAAAGGCCCGTCCTGTGCCACCGACGGGCGGGCCAGGGGAGGACACGCGCAGACGACCCGCGCGTCCACGTGGTGTCCGTTTCACCCCAAAAGCGACGCAAACTTGGGCCGTAGATGGGTCAAAAGCGGACAAAAGTCCGTTTGCGCCCGCGCATTGGGCCGTCTCGTTTGTCCCTTTTACCCCAAACGGACGGGGGCGGACATGATAGGGTTGCGCGGTGGAGTTGGCCTAATGTGATGGCAGCAACGGAGGAGCAGGGGGTGTCAGGTTGATAGCAGAGTTGTGAGTGCGCCCAAAAAAACTTAGTGGAGAAACCTCCCTCTCCTCCCCTCCCCTCCCCTCCCGCGGCGCACCCGCGCGCGCCCAGGGGGTCCCCTGTGGCCGCGGCCCTCGGTCCTGCCTCCCTCCCCTCCCCCCCGCCGTCGCTGGCGCGCTCCATCGGGCAAAGCCCGGCGGGCGAGGCGGCGGCGCGGCCCTCCTTCCCCGCCCGCTTGTGGGCGCCGGCGCGGGGCGGCTCCTTCGAGCGATGGTGCTGGACACCCGCGGGTTCCAGCGGCGCGGCGGCGTTCTTGGGGGGCGGCGGGGTGGCCTGCTGTGGCGGAGCTCCGGCGATCCTCGGTCTGCGCGCTACGGGGCGACTACGGTGCTCCCGTCTCGGGAGGTGGCGCGCGACCGGTCTCGTGCCGGATCCGTCCGAATCTGGCTTTGGGGGCCTGGCTCCGGTGGTGCGTGCCCGGCGGCTCCGTTACTTGGAGCTCGCCAGGCGACGCTGGTAGGGCAGCGCCGGGCGTGGCTGCTGCTCCGGTCGTGGGCGGCGGCATGGGTAGGTCTTGGTGGCCTACCGGTGTCGTGACGGCTTCACGGTGACTTGATGGATCTGTCCACGGCAATGGCCGGCTTCTCCGGCGTCGGTTTGTCTGCGTTCGGGCCGTCTCGTCCTTCACCCCATCTCCTCGTCGCCCGGGCGCTACTCCCATCAAAGGGCTGGTCCTCTCCCAGCTGCGATCCACCGCTCGTCTCGTGCCCGATGCCGCAGGACAGAGCTCGTATCGCGCACGATGCAGCAGGACCGAGCTCGTCTCGCGCACGATGCAGCAGGACCGAGCTCGTCTCGCGCACGATGTTGCAGGACTGACCTCGTCCCCCTCTTGTTGCTGCAGGACCGAGCTCATCTCGCGCTTGGGGTAGCAGGATGGGTCGGTGGATGCCATTTCTGGCTGACCTATTGGGTCTCGACGCTGGGGGTTGCCGAGGGGCGCGAAAGGTGGGACCTTTCCGCTCGTCTCTTTCGTTGGGGTGTGACGGGTCACGGGTGAGGTGGTGTCGAGGTCTTGGATGCTGGGGCGGTGACCCTGGTGGTGGTGGTGACGCGGTGCTCTTGGACAAAGCCCGCGCCTTGGTGTTGCCCGCTCATCATGGCCGTGTGGGCGGCGTGGTTGCCGGGGTGTGGCGTTCGGTGGCGGTGAATGTTGGCCGAGGTGAAAACCTGCTCTATCTTCGGACGGACCGGCGGCGGCGAAGATCGTTCCCTTCTTGAAGGCGTTGTCGCGGCTCTCATTGCCCGTCATGCGGCTCCGGGGGAAACTCTGATCCTTGGATCGGGCGGTGGCGGCGCTCCGACGTCGTTTCCTTCCTGAAGGCGCCGCCTTGAAGCGCATGGTTCGTCATATGTAGCTTCATATCTTCGGGGCGGTAGTGCTAGGAGTAGTGTTGCTGCGCTCAGCGCCTTTGTATCCCGTCCTGGGTGTGTGCATGTGTTGCGGTGGCGTAACGTGTAGTTGTACTGGATGCTTGTGGGTTGGTGCTTTATATATAAAACGGGGCGAAAGCCTTTTTCGGTATAGCAGAGGTGCGGATCTTGGAGATCATCCTGTGGATGGCATCAACATCAGAGGCTTTAGTCCAAGGGCTTGTTAGACGATAGGCTTGTTGTGTCGTGACAAGTTGTAACGCTGTGTTGGGTGCGTGACTTGTTGTACATGGCAGGTGGTTAGGCTAGATAGATCTTTATCTCCTTATCTTGTGTTTAGCTTGGAGTAGAGGTCAAGTCTATCAACCACCTGCCGAACCCTGTATCTTGTGAACCCTATTTAACATGAACGCGTCCCTGCCAGAGAGGCATACCCTTCCACCAAATACTTTCAGGGCTGTCCTCAATCACATCGACAAGGAAGATTGCCGGCCTAAGGCGCGAGGCTGCTGTAGTCATCCTATTATGAATCACACAAGATTTATGAAATTTGTTTTTGAAGAAAAGAAAATGACTAAAACCACATCGCTCGGTTAACCACTATGAGTCGAGGATACACTCATCCAATCGGGATACATTTTTGAAGCATGGTCTTTTGGCATATATATTATTTATCCAGCAAAAATGATATTGGATTAGGTTTAGCTTCAAACCTAATGTAGTTCATTCTAGCAGTGGCTCACTTGACCGAAGTTATCCCCTCAGAAAATGCTTGCTAAATTAAGTAGTCTCCAACCAACCACACATGAACCCAAACTCTTTCTAATTATACTAGCATTACGAATTAATTCTACTCAAATTGACGAAACAAAGAGTTTTGCTGTTAGCCATATCGCTCTTCGGTGTACAGGATTCCATTCTCAATACGGCGAAGAAGATAAGCTCTCCCAAGTGGCCACCTGTTGGTAAACGATATCAGAACACAGATACTGAAGAACTAAACTGTTTCTAACAACTATACAAATTACCTGTTTAACTTTCCACTAGGAGTAAACTTGTCGATGTTGATAGTTCTGGTTGTCTTTTCAGATTTGCGACCTCTCTGTGTTTTCACGTCGAACTGAATTGGATGTACAAATAGGACAGTAAGCTACAATCAAAATGTCAGCATGAATCATACAAAAACTTCATGCATTTATTTGCACTGAACCTTTAGGCTTATCACTGTTGACATCTGGTTGTAGTCCTCCGGTAGGCCCAATTTCTGTCTCTCTAGCATATGCTGACCACACGTATCAAGCAGTATACCACCAAACTAACAAAAAAAACACGTGTGTTGTTAAACAACATCGCGCAAATTACCAGTTCCTGGTGGTGACCAGATGAGGCCTACTGGCAATCAGTGATACCAGATCTGCTTTTCTATGCTATGTACTGTATCTTTGTATTTGTATTTGAGTTGGAGAAGTCCCTGCGCTATCCAAATGAACGTACTTCACCTATACCGAGCCTACCCCTTTCCCCTTTCTTTCAGATCATGCCATCATGGCCGATGTTCAGCGGATGACCGATGCTCCGGAGCCATGGACTGCATGCACCTAGAGCAGCAGCATTCCATGATCTTGGCAAGTAATGGACACTAAGTTTGGGTGATGCAACAGCTGCGATCGATAACATGAGGGGCAGATCGAGAACGATGCTTCACAAAGCAACAAAGGGGCAAGGGAGCAGCTCAACCATACGTGATGAGCTTGGCAGCGTGATTAGTGCTGCCAGGGAGAGTAAGCAGCGATGGAAGGTGAGATCGGTTAATGCCGTCCAAAAACAAGATGACGACCACCTGAGTGACCGATACGGCCAGAGCAGGTGTTCATTAGTCTGAGCATGCCAGTAATCAGTAAAACGATGACACATCCCATGATGAGGATCGGCACACGGGCATTCAGGCAACTATTTAGCATCATGTCGAGGAAGAAGGGTGATTCATGTGGTGAGAAAGATGAAGGTTATTTTTCAATCCATATCCCATTCCCACCTGCAAACCAGTTCCAATCCTGGTTCTTTTCAGATCTTGTGTACCAAAGAAGGGAGTGAATGTTTTTCGTAGTAGGGATCCCTGTATTAGCTAGTACGTTGTAACTTGTTGTCATATATAATATCAGCTACTGGGTTCTCGGGACCCTCTGTTAAAAGAAAGGTCATCTCACCCTGCTTTCCCATTTTCACCTCACATTTCCCATCTACCAAATGTCACATAATTCTTCAGCAAGTTCCTCATGCCTATAAGTAACTTAATATTACAACGACACTAACCTCTGCAGCACTGGAGAAAGGTATGCCATCAACATGAGTGATGATGTCCCCAACCTTTATCTCAGAATGTTCAGGTGAAGGTACTTCTATCTGAAGCACAACTCGTAAGACAAGAAGAATATAAAACTGTAAATTTTACGCATCAATGTAAGTAAGAAGCGCAACCGAGAAAATGTATACCTTGTCCACCATGACACCACTGTCCCCAGCCTTTATCTCAGAATGTTCAGGTGAAGGCACTTCTACCTGAAGAACAACTCGTAAGACAAGAAAAATACAAAACTGTAAAGTTATGCATCAATGCAAGTAAGAAGCGCAAACAAGAAAATGTATACCTTCTCCACTATGACACCACAGACACCAGGGAAGACCAGATGTATCTTCTCAAGTACAGTAAGCTGTTCTTCATGAAGAGTTTTAACTCTCAGTCCATGCAACGGTCGTATGACCCTCCTGCATCATCAGATAGTTCACTTAACTCATTAATGCTAGAAAGTGAACCACTAATAAACAGCATTTCTTACTAACTCGTACAATATTTCAACTAAAGGCTGTAGCTTAACTGGGGTAATGAGAAGGTGGAAAAATGAAGTAGCCAAATAATTGGATAAATAACAGTTAAAGCAAGAAGCGTATCAAAGATACTACACATAAAATGACACACTCAAAGTTAGTATATCATGAGAAGGGCATGCATACTGCAGATAAAGCTTTTCAGATAATTTGCCCAGATTGACCATTAAAGGGTAACAAAATTCCTTTGAAAACTTAAATTATGGACTTTGAAAATACAAATTAGTCAAGGAGGTCATACAGTCATGCTATGTCTAAAACATTGTATATTATAGTGACGAAACAAAGTTCTATTTACGTTATGCTCAGTTGGTGGCTTAATCAAACTAATGGTGCAAAAACATTAGTTTTTACACACCTGTTGACCGTGTCTGAAAAATCGAAGAGATCTTCACAAGGAGATGTACCAAAGTCCAAAGAAATAAGGAACACTAACTTTAAAATTACAAATCCAAGACCAGCTTAACTGCTTCAATACTATTACATAATATATATTGTGAAATTCTAGTATGGGCTAGAAAAGCAAACCTACTTAATGTTCCTTCTAATGAAACAGAAATAACAAAATACATACCCGAAATCATTGAAGTGTTGCAAACACTTCAACACGATGAAACCTGGAACGAAAGGGGTTTCTTTCTTGTCATAGAAGTTCATTCCGATGATATTTCCATCAAAATCCATCAGAGGACCCCCAACACCTCTCTGCAAATAATCGATCATTTGCAAGAAATACATTCATCACTGTAGCAAAGATCGAATGAAGAAATTTCCTAACATATAGCACGTGTTACAACAGATTTATATCCGTGAAGCAGTCGGCAAACTTCAACATGGACACTTTTTAGTGTGTTTGTTCACCCATTTCAGTACAGAGCGAAGTCATAAATTTAGTTCCTACTCCCTCCATTCATAAATATAAGATGTTCTCGCTTTTTTCTGAATCGGATGTACATAGACACGTTTTAGTGTATTTTTCACTCATTTCAGTCATATGTAGTCCATCTTGAGATATGCAAAACATCTTATATTTGTGAACGGAGGGAGTACAACATAACAGACCTTAGACAATGTAATTACTGAAGCTGCCTAGACAAGATATAGTCAGTTACAAGACTTGGCTACATACTGAAGCGAGAGATGAACAAACTAAGGTTTATCTAGTTCAAATATCAGATGATCATCAAAAATATTTTTTCACGGATTATTATGTAGAAGGATCCACAAATGGCTCCCGCCTTTGGAGAAAGAAGAAAACCTTCAGTTTCTTACAAATATACAAGAAGATGCGCTTTGTTCTTACAGAGCTGTGAAATTATATTAGATTTCTAGAAAGTTGAAATAAAGAATCTTCAATCATGATGTCCACGCATCTGGCTCTCCCAGACTAAGAGGCACAAATTTTAAGCACAACAAGGGCCAGATTATCAATTACCCACCACAGCACTACGGCACATAAATAATACTCCCTCCGCCCGGAAATACTTGTCATCAAAATGAATAAAAGGGGATGTATCTAGACGTATTTTAGTTCTAGATACATCCCTTTTTGTCCATTTTGATGACAAGTATTTTCGGACGGAGGGAGTACATCCTAACAGACCATGCAATCTAGTTCACCAGAGGGCAAAAGAATCCTTTCAGTAATAAAATTGCTAGCCCATGTGTCTCCTTGGTCTTACAGGCTGTGGCAAATGAGAGTGCGCTATGGTATTAGGCTGGTGCCCAGGGACTCCGTGAGCTGCTCTTAAGGTCGCTAGCCCTGACTCTTAGTCCACCCCCTGGGCGTGCCGGTCGTGTGCTTCTGTTGGTGTTGCGTTTCTTTGCTAGTTTCTTCAAGGTGTGTGGGTGTGGCGTGTGTGTTTGCTATGGTTGGGGCAGGGGTCTTTCTGCCCCCTCTCTGTACTTTTCTCTATCTTAATGGAATGATACGCAGCTCTCCTGCGTGTTCTAGAAAAAAATAATTGTGCATTCTAGAAATCTATGGGAGAGAGTCATTGAGCACTGCTTAAGAAGAATGACAAGCGTGAACAAAAATCAGTTCGGCTTCATGCCTGGGAGGTCGACCATGGAAGCCATTTTCTTGGTACGACAACTTATGGAGAGATACAGGGAGCAAAAGAAGGACTTGCATATGGTGTTCATTGACTTGGAGAAGGCCTATGATAAGATACCGCGGAATGTCATGTGGTGGGCCTTGGAGAAACACAAAGTCCCAGTAAAGTACATTACCCTCATCAAGGATATGTACGAAAATGTTGTGACAAGTGTTCGAACAAGTGATGTCGACACTGATGACTTCCCGATTAAGATAGGACTGCATCAGGGGTCAGCTTTGAGCCCTTATCTTTTTGCCTTGGTGATGGATGAGGTCACAGGGGATATACAAGGAGATATCCCATGGTGTATGCTGTTTGCAGACGATGTGGTGCTAGTTGACGATAGTCGGACGGGGGTAAATAGGAAGTTAGAGTTATCGAGACAAACCTTAGAATCAAAAGGGTTTAGGATTAGTAGAACTAAAACTGAGTACATGATGTGCGATTTCAGTACCGCTAGGTGTGAGGAGGAGGTTAGCCTTGATGGGCAGGTGGTGCCTCAGAAGGACACCTTTCGATATTTGGGGTCAATGCTGCAGGAGGATGGGGGTATTGATGAAGATGTGAACCACCGAATCAAAGCCGAATGGCTGAAGTGGCGCCAAGCTTCTGGCATTCTCTGTGATAAGAGAGTGCCACGAAAGCTAAAAGGCAAGTTCTACAGGACGGCGGTTGGACCCACAATGCTGTATGGCGCTGAGTGTTGGCCGACTAAAAGGCGACATGTTCAACAGTTAGGTGTGGCGGAGATGCGTATGTTGAGATGGATGTGTGGCCACACGAGGAAGGATCGAGTCCGGAATGATGATACACGAGATAGAGTTGGGGTAGCACCAATTGAAGAGAAGCTTGTCCAACGTCGATGGTTTGGGCATATTTAGCAGAGGCCTCTAGAAGCTCCAGTGCATAGTGGACGGCTGAAGCGTGCGGAGAATGTCAAGAGAGGTCGGGGTAGACCAAATTTGACATGGGAGGAGTTTGTTAAGAGAGACCTGAAGGATTGGAGTATCACCAAAGAACTAGCTATGGACAGGGGTGCGTGGAAGCTTGCTATCCATGTGCCAGAGCCATGAGTTAGTCGCGAGATCGTATGGGTTTCACCTCTAGCCTACCCCAACTTGTTTGAGACTAAAGGCTTTGTTGTTGTTGTTGTGCATTCTAGAAATCTGAAATTTAGACAGCAATAGTGACACCAGACAACAAATTTAAATTTGATAAGTAGTTCAGTGCAAATGCTCACATGTTTTTGGTTAATAAGCATTCCACGCAGGCAGGCTGAGTAGCAGGTAAGCTAAACATAGACACTAGTAAACAGAGACTACCCTCTATATAAAGAATCTAAGATCTAAGAACCTATGAAAGAAGAATGTGGCAACTGATAATTACTTTCTGACTCAGTTTACTGAGGAAGTTTGAATTGCCATTAAATTCAAACAGATTAAACAGAATGAACTAAACCAGATGGAATCATGGAGTTATTTTTTTTTTGCAAGAAATGCCATAATTTCATCTTACAGGAAATATTGGTACCCACAGTTTTTTTTTTTCAAAACGTGGTACGGAAATTTACTGTAACTTGAGACTGAACTAAGGGATGAATACTCCAATGCCAGGCCGGTGTAAGCCCGCCATAGCACCGTCAAAAAAAAAAACAAGATGGGAGCCAACAGAACTCTAAGTTCAGCACCCAGTAATTGTACTATCAAAGAATTAAGTAAATGTCTTTAAAATAACACACTTTTTTTGCCAAACTACAACGAGCCACATTTTTAATGAGCAGTTTCATAGAACAACAATTTTTTGCACTACGTTACAGATAACTACAATTAGGATGTGTCAGTCACGCCCCATCAACACAGTTCCAGGAAACTAGCATCCAATTTCTCTCGTGTCATTGAGAGGTTGGGCCTGGCTGTCAGTTTCTAATGAGAGCGGTTTCTGAGAGTAAAATGAAATAAAGGTAGTTTGGTGAAACTACTTAAAAATGATGTTTTTTTCATTGTTCGACATGAAAAGGTGCAGCTTTAAGAAATTTACTCAAATAACTAAATGGTGCCGATTAATATGTTGGAACAATTAAAGTGCTATTAGTTTTTATTAACAAGTTCGTATAGGATGTTATCATAATAAATTAGGATAAGACAATTTACTTCCAATGCTAGTTATGGATATACAGCGAGATCCTTAAACCTAAGATCAAGGTTGCTACAATTCTACTAATGGTGTCCAAACCAGGCACAAAAAGAAGCAAAACACTAAAACAATAAATTATCAAATTAGTGGTTCAGCCATCAATTTGCATAGTGATTTTCGTTGTTTGAATTACCTTTGAAATTCTGCAAGATGAAACAAGAAGTTCTTCACAATCAAACTGGCTTCTTCTTGGGGTTAACTTTCCAGAAGCAACGTTCAAGCTCCATCGCTTACAAAGGCGGCCTAAAGCTACAACATCTTTTGAATGGCAGTCATTGAAATTGAAACATGTAGTGTCCGCACTGAACCTTTTCGCTGGCAGCTGCGAAGTTGAACGGACATGTACCACACATATGTTGTAACAAAAGTCCACATTTGATACTGAGCCCTCAAGTATTTCTCCGCTTGGTAAGCATACATTGACCTAGAGGAAAATACAAGATAGCAAAAATTTAACCTTCACTGCTTAAAGAACACAACAATACCATAAAGAAAGGAAAAGAAGAATGCAGTAACCTTGAGTTTATCAGCTATCTCATCTTGGTGTGGCAATTTAACTAAACTAGCAGATGTTACCACACGACCAACACCCTTTAGAAACTCAACAATTGTTCCAGAGCAAGAGAAAAGATGCTTGTCTTCTGCAGGGAACAGATTGAACTCATTGTGGTATAGCCAAGTTAATACTCCCTCCGTCCCGAATTACTTGTCTTAGATTTGTCTAGACACGTTTTAGTGTTAGATACATCTGTTCTAGACAAACCTAAGACAAGTAATTTGGGATGGGGGTAACACTAACGTATATAACCCGCTGCAACAAATTTATATACCTGTAAATGACTGAAGTCCAACCACACACTCAGCAAGTTCCAATGTGTATTCCTCGACTCTCCAACTTGTACACTTCAGTACAGATATTCTCCCAAACTCATCAACGCCAAAAGATGGAACCCATTCGAAAGCTTAGAAATTCAAAAGTAACACCCATCAATAAACGTGAGGCGCTACAGGATAAACCGACATACTCCCTCTGTAAAGAAATATAAAAGCGTTTAGATCAACCTAAACGCTCTTATATTTCTTTACGGAGGGAGTATCATATAGGTACAAGTAAAATGGCAAGAGAAGCAAATAACCTGGTGGTTGGTTAGTGACTTCAGCTGCAATAAGTTTGTGCGAGGACTATGTTAGAAAGGGAAGAACAACTTATTTAAAAGAAACAATGAAAGAGGGTGAAATCAAAGGCTCACTAATGGGAACTGCCGGCCTCCAGCTCCAGGGAGGGGTGCTGCGGTACTTCTCCTGCTCCTCCTTGCCCTTTTCCGATGCCTCAAATTCGAGCCTCTTTTGATACATCTCTTCTCTTAACTGGAGGGCCCTGTCCACAATTGCTTTAGCTTCCTCTCTTTTACGTTGCTTCCTCAAGCGTTTCTTTTTTAAGCTTAAGCGCTTGATTTTGATGCGTTCCGCTCTCATCCTCTGCTGTTCTTTTTTCTTTTTCTTTGTGGCGTCATCAAAACCGCGTAGATCGTAAAAATCTATTGCACGCGGGTCATGGACGCCAACGATTTCACTGGTCGATATCTGGGGAGTGGGAGGAGATGGTTAAAGTTGATGTGGGATTACACAAGTCCTCTTTGCGCGATAATCAGTTAGGGTAAGATAAGAGGCAGAGAGATCGATGTCCTTCTAATAAGAGGCAGAGAAAGAGGGAGGTTACCTCGTCCATCTGCCGGCTATGAGGAGCTGCATCAACCAAAGAAATGCGAAAAGTTAGTATACTACTACTACGACGACTACTACTTATCTTTTTGGGCGGGGGAGGTGGGGATTAAGAGTTGATACCTCCAAAATCAATGTCCTGGATCGCGGACGGGGTGAGGACAGCAGGTGCGCGATGAGGTAGAACGGGAACGGTAAAGGCGCCGGCGGATCTATGGCGCAGTGTGGGTGGAGTCTAGCAAAGAGCCGCACCGAGCTGGATTGGAGCTTGGGCAGGTCGGAGCAGGGTAGTGGGGATGCGCGAGAGAGAGGAAGAGGGGAAAGAGGAAGGAGGAAGGAAATACAAGGATCAGGAGAAGTCGCGGCGGACAGATGGATTTCGATCGTTCAGATTGATTGGCGGTCAGACCCGACCTGACCGACCGGGTTTACCGTGGGCCGGGTGAGACGAGACGCACCCAAAAACAAACAAGTACCTTTTGCTCGCGTCCAGTCCGCTTTCTCCAAGCCCAGACCACGATGAGCTCTCCCGCTGCCACGGCCGCCGACCAAGAGGGGGAGGAGATGCCCCCGACCAAGACAAGTCGAGTAGAAGAGGAGCATCAAGACGAAGACCAAGGTACATGGGGGCACCGCCGCCGTTTCGATGCGCCGCGCGCCCAAATGCCCCGTGCTTACTAGTATTATTTTTTTCTGTTTTGTTTGTCTCATAACCTAGCTCCCTGCGACCCGTGGACGTACTGCTGCCAAAGTGACTCGGAGTCCTGCCCAAGCCCCTCCGCCGCCGCCGCCGCCGCCGCCAACGACTCCGAGGACGACCCGGAGGATTTAACTGAGGAGGGACTGAAAGCGAGGAACGCTGTCCTGGCGGTGTCCAAGTCCGTCGTCGCCCTAGCCGCGTCCATAGGTAGTAATTTGTTGTTCGCTTTGCGAAATTTGCGGATGCGCAATTCGTTGTCTCACACGTGAGCAATTTGTTTGTTGACTTCGCCAAGTGGGAGCAGATGGGGATCCCCCGTCCACCTTGGCCTGCACGGGCACGGTGGTCTCTCACGAGGACTCTGCGACCTGGATCTTAACCTCTGCAACTCTCATCAGGAAGCAGGGAACCGACACCGAGGTACATGAAGCATCCATTGCCAAGGTCAGCAATCAACACGTTTACTTGCGACTTCTCGTCCATTATTTCCTGTGTGTTCTTCTTGATATGCTGCTTGCTGGGCTGCAGATTGAGGTGCTCCTGCATAACAAGAAGGTTGTCAACGGGCAGTTGCTCATGTATGATTTGCAGTATAATGTCGCTGTTGTTTCCATTGATATTCAAGCCGATCTCCCTGTAGTGGTGCTCAGTGACCTCCCTGAATCCTACTTCTTGACACCTAGTCCGGTGGTTGCCATTGCCCGGAAATTTGAGTCTCAAAGTTTGCAGATGAAACGTGGTAACACATGCCGCACAGTTAGCGACTTAGACTGTAATGAACTTATGATCAGCACTTGCCAAATTGAGCAGGTAAAAGTTGTTTTCTGCTGATAGTAACAAAATTCAATAGTAGTCTTGTGAGCTCTGCTTCTGCTTGCATTTATTGAAAGTAAGCTCCATAAGTTGGTCATATTTCTGCGGACGTATTTCTGTATGGATCTCATTCAGTAAAACTTGTTAATATGTGTACCATTCCTTTCAGGTTTTCATTGGAGGGCTTCTGATAGATTTAGAGGAAAAAATTGTTGGGATGAATTTCATAGACGACGAAACTACTCCTTTCTTGCCAGTTCAGGTTGTTCGCGGATGCCTGACACACTTTAAAAAGTTTCGGTAAGTTATTTTATTGGGTCTGTCTAGGGCACATCTAGATGTGCCCTAGTTATTGCACATCTAAGTGATTCAATTAAGCATAAAAAGGAAAAAGGAAAAACTAAATAATTTACCCGCAGGAATCTCGGCATAAAATCAATGACATAGGACTTAGATGTACAATACTTAGGGCACATCTAGATGTGCTTTAGCAAAACCGTTATTTTATTCGACTTTTCAACTTATCTTGAACTTCTAACAGCATGCATATAATACATGAGGTGTTCACTAAATTGTTATCAGTTATCACCAATTATAACCTGATTGCTTTGAATTGTATAAACAACATAGCTGCGGACATTACACATTAGTGCATGAAACCAATTTGGTGATGGGTGCAGGGAAATCAAACAACCTTGGCTTGGAATACGGGGACGAGCCCTTCATGTGTTGGAATTAGCCAAGCTGGAGAAAATATGCCATCGGTGCCCTAAGCCACATTCTGGTATTCTTGTGGACATGGTACTTATCCAACCTCCAAGTCTTAAACCCACGGTTCTATATCCATGCCCCTTTTCTAACTCTTCTCCTCTTTATTTACTGTAGCTAGTTTTGTTGGGACATTTAATGAAATAACTAGCATGAGATGACACTGCTCAGTAAATGATTTGAGGATTTCAGAAATAGTATCTAGGGTGCTTTTGTGTTTTGCTGGCTCTTTTTCTATCCTTGTTTTGCAATTGCTTTAATTTAATATGTTGATCACATACATTTTATAGATTCCTGAAGCATCACGTGCAAATTGTGAGGGCGTTGAGGTTGGTGATATCCTTAATCAGCTTGATGGAGTTGTTTTACACTCTCCAGGACAGGTATTATTTTGGAAAAAATGGTCATGTTAGTCTTTTCGCCAGTATACATTCTGCCATAAAGAAAAGGCACTTTCTGTTTTTATTTTGTCCTGAGTTCTAATTTTTTTTGTCATGGGTTGGTGGGTTGGGTTATCATAACTGTTGGAGGGAGGTCTAGAAAAACCACGAGGTAAATTCTGAGGGTTTTAGAAAGTGTAGGCAAAAAATAAATAAAATTGGGTTTGGTAAGTTTGTTTGTGATTTTATTTGCTTTGCCCTTTGCCTAAAATTTAGGATGTTACATGATTGATGGATCTTAAATTTTCTGCTCAATGTTCATGAGTACTCCCTCCAGCCAAAGATGGATTTCATTTTAGGATACGTTTTTGCTATCGGTCTATATTGAAATATTTGGATTGGGTAGATCAAAATCATATGAGTAGATTTGCCTTGATTTTTTTCTTCATAAAATGTTAGGATGTTATTAGAGGGCAGGCCTGGCGCAGTGGTGAAGTCCTCCCCACTTGTGCCAAGAGGTCCTGGGTTCGAACCAGCCTCTCTGCATTGCACTTTGCGGGGTAAGACTAGGTTCCTATAATCCCTCCCCAGACCCCACCTTGTGTGGGAGCTTCTATGCACTGGGTCTGTCCATGATGTTAGGATGTTATTAGGATTAAATGTAGGTTTCAAGCTGGTTCCCATTGCTGGTCATCCCGAGAGTACGCCAGAAGATGGGCCAAATTAGGCAATGTTGGCAATATTGTACCGCCTCTCCTGAAAATACCATACACGAGTAAATGGCACTACTGTCCCTAAAAAACTTTATTTGTACTCACGAATTCCTTAAGGGGTACTACATCTTAGCAAGACTTGCAGATATATTACTTATATACACTTATACAGTAGTATAAATTAGTGGTCAAAATGACATTTTTGGAGACTGTTCCATTGTCCCACTGTGACATACTCCCTCCATCCCAAAATAAGTGACTCAACTTTGTACTAAAGTTGAGTCACTTATTTTGGGACGGAGGGACTAATTGTGAGTTATGACTGGAGGGGGTAGTCTCTAGTCTTTGTTTACGGTATCCTAGGACTATGACGCTCACTGTCAATTCATTTGACCACAAAAGTTATGTTAAACACTAGTTGCTGTACGATCGGACCATCCACCAAGTGCCAAATATGTAGGTATGTCTGTTGAGACTTGGACAGCTAATGTCTGCAAACCATCTGCGATTATTCAATGCTTGTGCAAAAGTCTGCTGCTTGACAGCTCTTTTAGAGATCAACTGGAATAAGTTTGGAGCCAATTTAGTAACTGTTATACCCTGTAACTATCCATTAGACCAGAACATGGTGTTATGTCCATTGCCTATAAAAGTTTGCACTGCAACTCAAAACGAAGCTTGGGCATTTCGCTGGGCAGTGGTTTTCTGTACCTTAATCTTCCAGGTTATGTATGCCCAATCCTCCATATTGGATTGGTCTGTTTGCCTGCTCCCATGAGACAAGGCAATTACCACCATTGGCCTTATGTTGGTCTTCCCATTGAGAGCTCATGGGGAGCCTATCAATGTTTAATCACCCATTTTGGCATTTCCAAAGCAATCATAAGGTAAATGGGTATAGTGATGAGCACCACTCCGACTGTAATGGGACGGCTAGCACCTTCATGATGGATGCTTTCCGACCTAGGAGATTATGTGCCACCTTGTCAATAAGTGGGTGAAATTCAGCCTTAGTAGGCTTCTGAATAGTAAGTGGAAGACCAAGGTAGGTGCAAGAGAAATCTTGTATTTCACAACAATGTGCTGGCATAATCTCCAAGTCTTCATCTTTGCCCTGAATAGGATCACTGACTTTTAGCCTACAAAGCATGGACACGACAGAAGTTGCCGAATCCCCGTGCTAATACGGCCGACACGGGGACATGCTCGGACACGTGGGGATATGCGTATCCCGCCGCATTTCCCGAATTAAGAATTAAAAGAAAGGCAGGACATGGCTGGGACACGTAGGGGACACGAGGTAGCGCTGGATCTGGAGCACCCTCCCGCCGCCGCGCTGCTGCTGCTGCTGCTCCGCCGCCGTTGCTGCTGCTGCATCCCCCGTTGCAGCGCTGGCCGCTGGCCGCCGCTGCTGCTGCAATGGCAAGAGGAGCACGCTTGGAGGAGGGTGGTGGCGAGAGCTGTTGCGGGGGAGATGAGAGATCCATCGCTGGGAGGAGGGGCGGTGGCAAGAGGGTGGCGGCTTGGTCAAAGCATTAGGTCAGAGAGAGAGAGATAGGGCTTGAGTTTTGACGGTGCAGATTAATGTGTAGCATCCAGTGGCTCTTGAAATGGCACTAGCTGGGCCGGCACAACTACTAATTTATCATCTTCTTTGTGGCTCTTGACAATGGGAGAGGAAATGGCACTAGCTGTTCAGAGGGTTATTGCTGAATGGGGTGATCTCTTTCTTGTTATTTTTTTGTCTTTAATTCTATATTACATGCCATATTTTTATTTATTTTATATATACTCGTCGTGTCCCGGATGGGCTCTTTTTGAAAAGGTATCACGTGTCCCCGTATCCGTGCTTTGTAGCTTTTAGCCATATTAGTTACAAGGCCTGTGGCATGGCTGAAGATGTCAAGGAGCTGTTTGATGAGGGAGAGGTCACTTGATATAGGATGTAGGAACAATGAGCAAATCATCTGCATAAAAAGAGATTTGATGTTGCGCTCGCTGTACAGCAAGTGGTTGCAAGAGGCCCTGAACAAAAGGGAGATTAAGACATTGCTAGGACTAGGGTTCCTACCGGCTCTACTCCTTAGGTTATAAGGGCAGAATAGCGGAGGATGGGGGTGAGGGCGCGAGCTCCGGCGCGTCGGCGCCGTCGCGAGGAAGGAGGAGGGCGGCGGCGATTAGGGCTGGAGGCGGCTAGGGTTCTGGCTCCTCTGGGAGCCGGGCAATAGGATAGAAAATATCTTTATTGCTTAATCTCGAAAAGGTGTCTTACAACTAATATTTATAACCTCGAAATGAATAGCCTAAGATAACTTGTGGGCCAAGCCCCTAACTACTGCCCAGTGGGCCTCCTCCGGTTATATGTTAAACCGGTCATAACATCTCTCCTCGCCTGCACAAACAGCTCGTCCTCGAGCTGAAAGTCTGGATAGTGGTGGCGGAAGTCATCACGTGGCTCCCAAGTAGCCTCCACCGGAAGACCCGCCCACTGGATCAAGACGAACCACACCCCGCGACGGAGTTGCGCCTTCAACACCTTCTCTGGCTCCGGAAGAAGACGTCCGTTGGCGGTCGAAGGAAGCGCGGGTGGAGCCGCCGGTGCCTCTCCACGAAAAGGCTTGAGCAGCCCCACATGAAACACGTCGTGGATGCGAGCGCCGGCCCGTAGCTGAAGGCGATAGGCCACCTGCCCGATGCGCTCCAAGACGGCGAAGGGCCCAGCGTAGCGAGGACCGAGCTTGCGCTTCGCGCGCGGGTCTAGTGACTGCGTAGAGCGGTGGAGAAGACACAACCACACCCAATCACCCACCGCGAACTCCGCCTTGCGATGGTGGTCGTCGTAGTAATGCTTCGCCAACTTCTGGGCCTGAAGGAGACGCTGACGGACCTCAGCAAGCATCTCGTCACGGGTGCGAATAAGGTCGCCCGCGGCCTCTGTCCGTGCCGTAGCCGGGTCAGTACTCCGCCCATGCGAGCCAATCCACCCAAGCGCGATGCCGATCACCTGTAACACAGCGTAAATACATGGCAATCACCTTGTTAACCACCTCAGATTGGCCGTTCGTCCGGGGGTGGAAGGCCATGCTGAAGCGGAGCTTGACTCCCGCCATCCTGAAGAGGTCGCGCCAGACATGGCCCGTGAACACCGTGTCGCGATCACTGGCGATCGAAGAAGGAAAACCGTGCAGACGAACGATACCGTCAAAGAAGGCACGGGCCACGGACGCGGCGGTGTAGGGATGCCCCAGCGCGATGAAGTGAGCATACTTAGAAAGGCGGTCGACCACCGTGAGAATGACCGATTTGCCGCCCACCTTGGGAAGGCCCTCAATGAAGTCCATGAAGATATCTGCCCAGACCTGAGATGGCACGTCCAAGGGCTGAAGAAGACCAGGCGGCCGTAACGTCTCCGTCTTGTTGCGCTGGCACGTCATGCAAGACCGCACCCAATCACGGACCAGGGCGCGATCACCAGGAATGTAGAAGTCGGCGCGGAGACGATGGAGGGTTTTCTGCACACCCTCATGGCCAGCCGAGTGGGCTATCAGCAAGACCTGGTGACGGAGATCATCATGCGCCGGAACGAAGACGCGGCGCCCATGGAGGAGCAGGCCGTCGGCGAAGCGCCAAGGCTCCTGCAGGTCGCCGGCCGCCAGCTGCTGCTGCAGGAGGACCGCGTCAGCAGCGCTCGCCGTGGCCCGGCGAATGTCGGCGAAGAGGCCGAAAGTCGGCCCTGAGCGGATGCACAACGCCATCCCCTCCGAGTCGCCGGTGGTGGAGTCGAGGTCGGCGTCGCGGCGGGACAAAGCATCGGCCACGGTGTTAAGACGACCCGAGCGGTACTCGACGGAGAAGTCGAAGCCGAAGAGCTTGCTAATCCACTAATGCTGCGGCATGGTCGAGAGCCTCTGGTCCAACAGATAGGGCCGTAGTGGTCCATGCGAATCTGGAAAGACCGGCCCCACAGATAGGGCCGCCAATGGCGCACCGCCTGCACCAAGCCAATGAGCTCCCGCTTGTACGCCACGAGCTTGAGATGGCGCGGGGCGAAGGGCCGGCTGAAGAAGGCGAGAGGACCATCGCCCTGATGAAGCACGGCGCCGAACCCTGCACCCGAGGTGTCACAGTCCACCACGAACGGCCGGTCAAAATCCGGCATCTGAAGAACGGGCCTCGTCGTGAGGGCCCCCTTGAGGGCCTCAAATGCTGCCGTCGCCTCCTCGTCCCAGGCGAAGGCGTCGCGGCGCAACAAACGCGTGAGTGGCGAAGCGATGAGGCCGAACTCCCGGATGAACTTCCGGTAGTATCCGGCGAGGCCGAGAAACCCGCGAAGGGCCCACGGAGAATGTGGCGTCGGCCGCCACCTTGTCGGCGTCCATAGCAACCCCGTCGGCCGAGATGACGTGGCCCAGGTAAGCAACCGAAGGCGTCCCGAACGAGCACTTCGAGCGCTTAAGATGAAGATGGTGCGCCCGAAGCTCGTTGAAGACGATGGCGACGTGCTGGAGGTGCTCTGCCCAAGACGGACTGTAGATTAGAATATCATCAAAGAAAACGAGCACAAACCGACGCAAGTAGGGCCGGAGGACGGCGTTCATCAGAGCCTGGAAGGTCGCCGGGGCGTTGGTGAGGCCAAAGGGCATCACCAAGAACTCGAAGTGGCCGTGGTTAGTCCAAAACGCCGTCTTGGCGAGGTCATCCGGTTGCATGCGCACCTGGTGGTACCCCGACCGGAGGTCGAGCTTGGTGAAGAAGCGCGCCCCGTGTAGCTCATCTAGGAGCTCATCGACCACCGAAATAGGAAATTTGTCCTTAAGTGTGACAACATTAAGGGCACGGTAGTCGATGCAGAAACGCCACGTGCCGTCCGACTTGCGGACGAGAAGCACCGGCGAGGTGGAGAGCCTGATGATGCCCGCCGCGAGCATGAGTGCACACTGCCACTCCAACTCGTCCTTCTGCAGCTGCTGATAGCGGTAAGGACGTACCGCCACCGGCGCGGAGCCCGTCAGAAGATGTATACGGTGATCATATGCCCGGGCGGGCGGAAGCCCCTGCGGCTCGGTGAAGAGGTCGCCGTGCTGCTGCAGAAGGCTCTCCAAGAGCGGGTGCTCGGCCTCGGCGGTGGTCGCGGCCAGCTGAAGTGGTGGTGCAGGTGCGGCACCCCCAATGCCGTCCCACCGAACGCGGCGGCCCAGCCGCCAGAAGGTCATCGTCAGCGCGTCGAAGTCCCAGAGAATGGGACCAAGAGTGCGCAAGAAGTCGACGCCGAGGATGAAGTCGAAGCAGCCCAAGTCAATGCCCGCGCAGGTCATGGTGAAGTGCTCGTCGCCGATAGTGATGGGCACGTCGCGGGCGAGCCCGTGGTAGCGTAGACGGTCGCCATTAGCGACAGTGACCCGCAACTGCTCCCCGTCGGTCGGCTGTAATGCAAAGCGCCGCATGGTGGTCTCCGGCAGGAAATTATGCGTGGAACCTGTGTCCAGGAGGGCCACCAGGCGCTCGCCACGGATCATGACCGGTAAGAACATCGTCCGTTCATCACGGATGCCGGCCAGCGCGTGAAGCGAAACAACGAGGGCGGGGGTCGGAGCGGGCGCGGGTGTCGGTGCGGGCTCCGCGAGGGCTGGGGCGTCGTGGCCATCCTCCAGGGTGTCATCCTCGGTCTCGTCCGCCGTCTCCAAGTAGAAGAGGCGCGGGCAGACATGGCCTGGTGCATAGGGCACATCGCAGTTGAAGCACAGGCCCAAGCGTAGGCGTTCAAGCTGCTCCGCCTAAGTAAGGCGCCTGAACGGCCGCGTCGTGGCCGGGGTGGCCGCCGGGGCTGCGGTGGACGACGCAGGTGCCGTTGGAGGCGGCCGGGGGGGTTGTCGGCCCCCACGTGGAGCGGATGGCCGCGTCAACGCCTGGGCGCGCTGCTCGAATGCCGGAGCATAGTACATGGCCGTCTGGAGGTCTTGGGGGCCCTTCATCTCGACGTCCACGCGGATGTGGTCGGGAAGGCCACCGACGAAGAGCTCCGCCCGCTGTAGGGCTGTCACACCTGGCGCGTGGCACGCCAGTGCCTGGAAGCGGTCGGCGAAATCCTGCACCGTGGAGGTGAAAGGCAGGCGACCCAACTCGGCCAAGCGGCTCCCGCGTAATGGCGGTCCGAAGCGAAGAAGACACAGCTCGCGAAAACGATCCCACGGGGGCATGCCGCCCTCGTCCTGCTCGAGGGCGTAGTACCATGTCTGGGCGGCCCCGCGGAGATGGTAGGAAGCCAGCCAAGTGCGCTCCGACGCGGGCGGGCGCTAGCCGTGGAAGAACTGGTCACACTGGTTGAGCCAGTTAAGCGGGTCGTCCGAACCGTCGTAAGTGGCGAAGTCGATCTTGGCGAACCGGGATGGCTGTTGGTGTGGCGCGCCATGGCCCACTGCCTCGGCGGTGCGGAGGGCTGATGACGGCGCTCGGTCCATGGTGGGAAGGCCGGCGTAGTTCCCCGTGGCGCCCGACGCCTCGGGCTGCAACTGGGAACCCGACGACGGTCGGGCCTCCGTGTAAGCCGGCGGAGGGCACGTCCCGTGGAGCCAGCCTGGAAGCGGAGACGGTGACGACGGAAAACGGACCTTCTGGATCGGGAGTCCGCTCGGCGCGGACCGGCCCAGGCTAGGGCTGGGCGGGGGCGGTGGTGGCACCTGCACGGTGGCCGCCGGGAGGGACGGCGCGGCGGGGGACAGCGCGGGCCAGGCCGGCCACTGCGGGCCCTGGGCGGCGGCTGGCACGCGGGTGGCGCCGCGAGTGCCGGCGTCGGCCACTGGGGCCAAGGCGGCGTCGAAGCCGCCGGTGATGGGAGCGCCGGGTATCCCCCGATGATGGCCACGGGGACGGAGTACCACGGTAGTGCCGGTTGTCCCGCGAGCACGGCCGGGTGGAGCGGCGGGGGCGGCCCGTACGGGCTAGCCAAGTAGAGGCGGATGCCTTGGACTGCGACGACCAGGTCGTTGAGCACGCCGGCCATGGCCTCTGGCGTAAACTGCTGCGGCACGGGGGGAGGCGACGGCGGCGAGTTTTGGACGGGGGGCGGTGGCTGGCCCTGGGCCGGCGTTGTGCTGGGTGCGGGGGAGATCGGCGCCGACAGCGAGGCCGTGGCGCTCGGCGATGAGGCGGCAGCGGTGGAGTTGGAGGCAGCGGCGGTGGGGGAGTTGGCGGGCAGCGGTGGTGGTGGTGGTGGTGGGGCGGGGGGGGGGGGGGGTGGCGGCGGGAATTGGTGGCGGCGAGGACATGGTCGAAGCCCGGGTACCTGATATCAAATTGGTAGGACTAGGGTTCCTACCGGCTCTACTCCTTAGGTTATAAGGGCAGAACAGCGGAAGATGGGGGCGAGGGCGCGAGCTCCGGCGTGTCGGCGCCGTCGCGAGGAAGGAGGAGGGCGGCGGCGATTAGGGCTGGAGGCGGCTAGGGTTCCGGCTCCTCTGGGAGCCGGGCAATAGGATAGAAAATATCTTTATTGCTTAATCTCGAAAAGGTGTCTTACAACTAATATTTATACCTTGAAACGAATAGCCTAAGATAACTTGTGGGCCAAGCCCCTAACTACTGCCCAGTGGGCCTCCTCCGGTTATATGTTAAACCGGTCATAACAGACATCCATCACCAAAATGGATTGGTGGACAGACACTGGACAGTGGGGTCACCTTGTCTTGAACCATGATGGTGGAAGATCATTTCCCATTAACTTAAATCCAAGTGGTCGGACCCTTCCCTGGACCCTGCGCAAGCGGGAGCTACATGCACCAGGTTGCCCTTTTTTTAAATCCAAGTAGATTGGGTGAATATCTTATGCTCAACAAGGTAAGATAAGTGAAAGCAAACCCTGTAGTCATGCATTGTAGTACAGAATTGTGGTGAAATAAAAGTGTTATCTATTCGGCAGATTAAATAATAATGCACTAGTACAATGAATGAAGTCAACTAGATGATGTTTGCATAACGTGTTTCTCATTCGGTGTGATGGTTTATTTGTAGTTGTTTCGCTTGATTTTTGTTCTTTCAGAAAGACAATTTGGTTATAGTTCCAAGAAGTTGCCCACATCAACCATTCTACCTACTACCTTGCCCTCCGGCCTCCCCTTTGAGAAATTTGGAAATATTGTTATAGTGTGTGTTTCTAGGGCAATCAGATGTCACTCGTTTTGACTTTTGAGTTCCCTTAACTTTGTGGAGCTTATGGTTAAAATCCATTCTCAGCTCACTGCGATGCTCCTAGACAAAATGGTGGTTGCAATGGATACACGCAAACCAGTCGTCATCAAGGTTAGTTCAGTTACCCGCCTTGGGTGTTTTAATTGTTTTACCAAGTTATTATTAACTTGTCTCTCCATTGCTAAATAGGCGCTCGTCCGGAGACCCAGGGATGGTACGACATTTGATGCAGACTTGAAAGTGATGGAGCGCCCCCCTGGTGAATGCGATCTTTTATTTAAAAACAGGTAGTTTTGTTTCTGAGGCAATCTGAGTCTCAAACATTTCATATTATACGGGCGGTTAATGTCGAGTTGGGTTTCAATCGTAGGTGGACATTGCCCCAGCCAGAGATGTATTATTGGGTCCCCGCGGAGACAGGTGAATGGGTTGACGAATCAGACTAATTTTCAGCAGCGGGTGTATGTCCTTTTTTCTGTATAATGTCGCATGATCAGAAGGCGATAGTGATACTAATCTTCCATCGCTGTACAATGATTCAGTTGACTGGGGTGACATGTCCGCCAGATCGAAGAGATCTTGTTCTAAGTACCTGCTGTCTTGATCTTGCTGTCTTGATCTTTTGATGTGGGTTTTTTAGTTTGTGTACTCACGTCTAACCTAACGCTATGTAATTGATTGATCTTATGGTGGAACAACTTGTGAGCCCTTGGATCTGCATCGAACAACTCATTGGCGTATCGTCGTCTCGCATCACATCTCACTCTTCTTCCTCTCGCTCTGTGTGCGGGATCTGAAGTTGCACCACTAGCCCATGCTGCTTTTCTTTTGCCGAGCAAGTAGAATAAGATGATGTAAGCAAACTATAATAATTTAAATATAATATTAGTTGATTGCTTGTGCATTGTCACAGAATAAAGAAGACGAATAAATTTAGAAATCAACTTGCTATAGAAAAGTATAAAAGGAAATGCATTAAGTCATTTTTTTGACATGGAACACATGTCATTCCATTAACCTAAATTCGTAATCCACAAAGTATGATCGCTACGAATTTCTCTAGCACCAAGACCTACCAGCACATGCGATGGAGTGTTACAAAATTTGCTTCTGTGATTTCGATGGAGTGTTACATCGGCACTCAACTTGGCGTTCGATGGACCCCAGAAGGAGGCGAAACTTTGCTTTTGTGAACAGAGTGCCCAAGGTAGATCTGTCATTTGCGTCGGAGCCTGCTTCTTGAAGCTTATGCAATTTGTCTCAAAAATGACCCTACCCATTACAAAGTTCTCTGAAAATTCGATTGCCTTCAAAAGTGCAATACTTTCAGCATGGATCGGTTCAGACAAATTGCTGAGAGGACCGGCTGCTGCAAACAAAATTTCTCCGTCCGGTGCCCAAGCTCGGACTGGTTTGGCCGCCGGCGGTGCCTCGTCGTCGCTGTCATCGAGAACGATGACGCCTCCCTCGTTGCGGCCACGGGGTCGAGCGGCGATCTCCTCCAGGGCGCGGCGCTGGCGCTCCATCTTCATGAAAGGCTGGCTGGCGGCAGCCTTGGCATTGATTCCCCATGAAAAACCGAGGCGATGAGGAAGACGAGGCGGGGGGTCGTTGACTCGGCGGGCCCACCGTTCTTTCGCGCCAAAAACGATTGCCCCGGCGCCCCCGAGCGCCCCAGCGCCCCGGGTTCGGCCTTGGTCCGCCGGTGCAAGTTTTGGGCCTAATCGGCGAAAATTGGTCTCCTGGACTGACTGGACCGTTTTTTCAATGCCGGCGCTAAAAAATGGCCTTGAGGGGGGAGGGGGAGGGGGCTGTTGGGGGCGGGGCTGCAGATGCTATTAGTCTGAATACTCGGTTGTGGTGAAAAGAACAGGCCCCATTCTGAAACTTGAGGATCAAACGCATCAGGCGTCATCCGATTTCTCCCCATGCCTCTCTCTATTTCGTTCGTTCCACCACTTCCACAACAGGGCCACCACTCTGAGCTTGGGACACTAAGCCTGGGAAAAGATAGACTCGAGGACCTCCATTGGTGATTGGCATATGAGCAAAGACTGTCTCACTTTTTTTAACTGTGTGACACGCCACACTTTTTTGATTTACTTGCACAATAGGTGACTATCATTCTCAAAGAGGCGTCCACACACACTGCATCGTGCAGCGACGTGCTACACAAATGGTGAAGGAAATATGCCCTAGAGGCAACAATAAAGTTGTTATTTTATATTTCCTTATTCATGATAAATGTTTATTATTCATGCTAGAATTATATTGATCGGAAACTTAAATACATGTGTGAATACATAAACAAATACCGTGTCCCTAGTAAGCCTCTACTAGACTAGCTCGTCGATCAAAGATGGTTAAGGTTTCCTAACCATAGACATGTGTTGTCATTTCATGACGGGGTCACATCATTAGGAGAATGATGTGATGGACAAGACCCATCCATTAGCTTAGCATATTGATCGTCCAGTTCATTGCTACTGGTTTCTTGTTGACAAATACATATTCCTTTGACTTTGAGCTTATGCAACCCCCGAATATCGGAGGAATACCTTGTGTGCTATCAAACGTCACAACATAACTGGGTGATCGTAGAGATGCTCTCCAGGTATCTCCGAAGGTGTTTGTTAAGTTGGCATAGATCAATTAGGATTTGTCACTCCGAGTATTGGAGAGGTATCTCTGGGCCCTCTCGGTAATACACATCATAAGAAGCCTTGCAAGCAAAGTGACTAAGGAGTTAGTTGCAAGATGATATATTACGGAACGAGTAACGAGACTTGCCGGTAATGTGACTGAACTAGGTATGAAGATACCGACGATCGAATCTCGGGCAAGTAACATACCAATGGGCGACAAAGGGAATTACGTATGTTGTCATAAGGTTTGACCGATAAAGATCTTCGTAGAATATGTAGGAGCCAATATGGGCATCCAGGTTCCACTATTGGTTATTGACCGGAGAGGTGTCTCGGGCATGTCTACATAGTTCTCGAACACATAGGGTTCGCACGCTTAACGTTAGTTGACGATATAGTGTTATATGAGTTATATGGATTTGGTGGCCGAATGTTGTTGGGAGTCCCGGATGAGATCACAGACATTTCGAGGAGCTCCGAAATGGTCCGGAGGTAAAGATTGATATATAGGACGATGATATTCGAACACCAGAAGAGTTTCGAAGAGCATCAGGTAGTCATCGTGTCACCGAAAGGGGTTCCGGACACCCCCAGTAGGTGTATGGGCCTAATGGGCCAAGGGGAGGACAGACCAGCCCACAAGGGGCTAGTGCACCCCTCTCCCTGGCCGGCTGGCCCTAGGGGAAGAAAAGGGGAGGGTGGCCCCTCCCACCTTTCCCTCCTCATGTGAGAAAGGAAAGGGGGGACGCCACCCTCCCCTGCCTTCCTCCCGCACCCATACATGGTAGGGGGCTTGGGGCAGGACCCCAAGTGGGATTCAGCCCCACTTGGGGCGCCTCCAGGCTGCCTCCTCCCCCCCCCACCTATATATATGTGGGAGGGGGCGCCAGACAGAACCACGACAATCTCTTAGCCGTGTGTGGCGCCCCCTCCACCATTTACACCCTCGGTCATATTTTCGTAGTGCTTAGGCGAAGCCATGCGGAGATAGCATCACCATCACCGTCACCACGCCGTTGTGCTGCCAGAACTCATCTACTACCTCGCCGTCTTGCTGGATCAAGAAGGCGTGGACGTCACCGAGCTAAATGTGTGTTGTACGCGGAGGTGTCGTACGTTCGGTACTCGATCGGTTGGATCGCGAAGAAGTTCGACTACATGAACCGCGTTAACAAATGCTTCCGCTTATAGTCTACGAGGGTACGTAGACACACTCTCCCCTCTCGTTTCTATGCATCTCCTTTATAGATCTTGCATGTGCGTAGAATTTTTTTTGTTTTCCATGCAACGTTTCCCAACAGTGGCATCATTGAAGGAAATATGTCCTAGAGTCAATAATAAAGTTGTTATTTTATATTTCCTTATTTCATGATAAATGTTTATTATTCATGCTAGAATTGTATTAACAAGAAACTTGATACATGTGTGGATACATAGACAAAATATTGTGTCCCTAGTAAGCCTCTACTATACTAGCTCGTTGATCAAAGATGGTTAAGTTTCCTAACCATAGACATGTGTTGTCATTTGATAAAGGGGATCACATCATTAGGAGAATGATGTGATGGACAAGACCCATTTGTTAGCTTAGCATTACGATTGTTCGGTTTTATTGCTATTGCTTTCTTCATGTCAAATACATATTCCTCCGACTATGAGATTATGCAACTCCCGACTACCGGAGGAATGCCTTGTGTGCTATCAAACGTCACAACATAATTGGGTGATTATAAAGATGCTCTACAGGTATCTCCGAAGGTGTTTGTTGGGTTGGCATAGATTGAGATTAGGATATGTCACTCAGAGTATCGGAGAGGTATCTCTCAGCCCTCTCGGTAATACACATCATAAGAAGCCTTGCAAGCAAAGTGACTAATGAGTTAGTTGCATGATGATGTATTACGGAATGAGTAAAGAGACTTGTCGGTAACGAGATTGAACTAGGTATGAAGATACCGACGATCGAATCTCGGGCAAGTAACATACCGATGAAAAAGGGAATAACGTATGTTGTCATAACGATTTGACCGATAAAGATCTTCATAGAATATGTGGGAACCAATATGAGCATCCAGGTTTCGCTATTGATTATAGACCAGAGAGGTGTCTCAGTCATGTCTACATACTTCTCGAACCCGTAGGGTCCGCACAATTAACGTTCGATGATGATATTGTATTATATGAGTTATGTGATTTGGTGACCGAATGTTGTTCGGAGTCTCGAATGAGATCACGGACATGACAAGGAGTCTCAAAATGGTCGAGAGGTAAAGATTCATATATAGGATGATATTATTTAGACACCAGAAGTGTTCCAGAGTGTACTGGGTACATATCGGAGTACCGGAGGGGTTACCAAAACCCCCGTGGGAAAGATATGGGCCATATGGGCCATAAGAGGGGAGCACACCAGCCCACAAGGGGAGGCACACCCCCCAAGGAAGGAGGCCGCGTGGGAGAAGGGAAAGAGGGGATTCGCCCCCCTTTACTTCTCTCCTTCCTCTTCCCTTTCCCCCCTCCGACAAATATGGAAGGGGGGGGGGCAAATTGGGGACGACCCCAAGTAGGATTCCTCCTACTTGGGGCGCACCCTTGCTGCTCCCCTCCCCTCCCATCTATATATTTATGGGGAGGGGTGCCTAGAACACACAACATCGACTGTTAGCCATGTGTGGCGCCCGCTCGATAGTTTACACCCCCGGTCATATTCTCGCGGTGCCTAGGCGAAGCCCTGCGCAGATCACAGACTACAAAAAAAAGACACATCCGTGACATTTTGGGACGAACGAATTTTTTTCTGTCATAATTATGACACTTGTATGACGATAATTGTGACAAAACCCGGTATCATCATAGATGTGGTGGGCTCCTACTTCTATGACAAAAAATCATGACAAAAATGGGCTTTTTGTCCTGGGCGGGCCGGAGACGCAACTGCATGACATTCTTTGGGCCGTCCATGACGGAAAAAACCGTGGTAGAAGCGAGGGCGAGGAAAATTTCGGCGAGTTCCCGGTTACGGTGGGTGGTCGGGGGCCGAGCGATGCGCGTTTCTCTTGTACACATACACGCGTGTGCGAGGCGTTGGGCTCTAACTAAACCCGAGAGAGGTGTTGGGCTCTAACTGAACCCGAGCGATTGCACTGCAGGCTACGCGTTACTTGAAGCCGATCGAGCGATTCCTTCGCTACTGCTGCTAACTGAAGCCGATCGATGCGGCCTCTGGATGAACAGTGAGCATTTTTTTTGAACCATTGAAACAGTAGGAGAGGCTCCTACTGCAAATTAATTAAATGAATCAACCACTGCACATGAGTCTAATGTTACAAATCCATCCCACTTTGTGGGTGGAGAGAGGGGGGTGTGGGGGGGGGGGGGTAGATGCACTAAGAGTTTTGTTACAAGGTTTGGATAAAGGAAAGTAAGAAGGGTTTATTCTTTTCTCCTACCCTATAGGTTAGGAGAGCTAGGTCTTCTTTCAGTCTAAAGAGCCAGGAGCTTGTGGATGGAGCTTGTGGATGGGGGTAGATGAACAGTGAGCATTGCCGGGGCGGAGGGGGGGTTGGATGAATAGTGAGCGGTGGGGGTGGATGAACAGGACCCCGTGGTGTTGCCTCTAGATGAACAGGACCCTGATCGATCGAGCCAGTTGGGGCTGGATGAACAGGACCCCGTGGAGGGCGGGATGAACAGGACGACCCCGTGGAGGGCTGGATGAACAGTAGACGGTGGAGGGGTGGATGAACAGTAGCCCGTGGAGGGGTGGTTGAACAGGTGCCCGTGGAGAGGGGTGGTTGAACAGTAGCCGGTGGAGTAGCGCGCGGTGGAGGCTGGATGAACAGGAGTCCGTGGATGAACAGTCGCAGGTGGAGGCTGGAGGAGGTCGACGGTGGATGAACAGTATCCCGTGGAGGCTGGTGGAGGTCGCCGGTGGAGATGAACAGTATCCCATGGAGTCCCATTTTGCGGTACGCCACACCCCTCCCGATGAACAGGACCCCCGTTTCGACCGTAGTGCTCCAACACAAGTCTGTTTCGTACGTTTTGCGGTACGCCACACCCCTCTCGATCAACAGGACCCCGTTTCGACCGTAGGAGGTCCAACACAAGTCCGTTTCCTCTGTTTTGCGGTACGCCAGACCCCTCCCGATGAACAGGATCCCGTTCCGAACGTGGCCAGTCAAACACAAGGCAGTTTCCTCCGTTCTGCGGTACACCAGGCCTCCTTTCCATCGCCTGTTCCATCCAAGCCGTCTCGATGAACACGACGGTGCATTCCGTTCCAACCCAGCCGGTTGGCTCCCCATTAACACGACGATGATGTTGTTTCTCCGTCCTGACCCAGCCATGTACACGAGCCCTGGCCGTACGTATGCGCGAGTAGGCGTTCGAGACCCCGCCCATATGTACGTACGTGGCCGTATTTTCTTTCTTGCACACTGGCCGCTGTACGTACGTGCACATGCTACATGCGCGCCTCTACTACGACACGTGCGCGCCTCTAGATCGACTAGTATGTACGTACACGTTCGCGACCAGAATGACAATGCTACGTACGCTTCGACCAGGTGTGTCCCGACTGTCAGGAACTTCCTTGCGTGCAAAGATGTAGCTGGTGGGTCCCAGCAGTCAGGGGGGCGAACCGTTTCTTTTGCCCAGACACACTTCCTTGCGTGCGAAGATGTAGCTGGTGGGTCCCAGTAGTCAGGGGGGCGAATCGTTTTTTTGGCCGGGCGCACTTCCTTGCGTGCGAAGATGTAGCTGGTGGGTCCCAGCAGTTAGGGGGGAAACGATTTTTTCGTGAAATACAGTGGCCCGTCCGGTGGATCCCTGCTGTCAGGTGGAGGAATCATTATTTTTCGCGTAATAAGGAGGCACTTCCTTGCCGCGGCCGTGGACCTAGCTGTCAGCCTCTCCACGTACAGTCCATGTCCGATGGAAGTCGTTCCTTGACCATGTTGACCACGCCGCGCCGAGAGCACCAGGGCGGTGGACGACGGCGAGGCCTAGGAAGGGGACAACACGGAGCCGGGGAAGACGCGGCAGTGGAAGCCCGTGTGGAGAGGAGTATGAGGGTTCACTGGTTCGGCTGCGGTGTGAGGCTGCCGTCGCCGCAGGAGCGTGGCCAGCGGTGGGAATAGTAGGGGGCAGCGAGGCCTCCGCGGTAGCACATCTGGCCATGGGAAGCAGGAGCATGCGGCACGACCGGCACTGCTTTGGGTGGCTGGAGCAAGAAGACCAGAGGTTGAAGAAGCACTACGGCCGTTGGATGGACATCGCACGGTTACTGGAGCTAGAATCGTTCGTATTGACTAAGTTGACAAAGGCCTCCGTCCCAGTCAACTTAGTAGGCCCACAAGTCAGCCTCCCACCAAGGTGGGTCCCATCTAGCAGGGGGAGTATTCATTTTTTTGTGCGTAATAAGGAGGCACTTCCGGTGGGTCCGAGCTGATAGTGGGGGGAACATTTTTTTCGCGAAATACGGTGGCCCATCCGGTCGGTCCCAGCAGTCAGGGGGGAAACATTTTTTTCGTGAAATAAGATGGCCCGTCTGGTGGGTCCCTGCTGTCAGGTGGAGGAAGAACTATTTTCCGCGTAATAAGGAGGCACTTCCTTGCGGCTGCCATGGACCCAGCTGTCAGCCTTTCCACGTACAGTACTCTTCCGATGGAAGTCCGTCGTTGACCACATTGACCAAGCCGCGCCGAGAGCACCAGGGCAGTGGACGACGGCGAAGCCTAGGAAGGGGATGACGCGGAGCCGGGGAAGACGCGACAGTGGAAGCCCGCAGAGAGAGGAATACGAGGGTTCACTGGTTCGGCTGCGGTGTGAGGCTGTCATCGCCGCAGAACAACAGGGGGTGTGGGTGAGTAGAGGGATGCCCTGGGCAGCAGTGGGAGTAGTAGGGGGCGGTGAGGCCTGCGCGGCAGCACAGCCGACCACGGGAGGCGGGAGCAGGCGGTCCCGCCGGCGCTGCTTTGGCGGCTGGAGCAAGAAGATGAGAGATTGAAGAACGGCCGTTGGATTGACATCCAATGGTTACGTCTGCTAGAATCGTTTGTTGACGTATATAACAACTAAAAAAATCTTGCATACGCGTCAACTTAACAGGCCCACAAGTCAGACCATTCCCTCTTTTTAAATAATTTTTATATAGCTCATTGCAACTTCTTATGCAATTTATTGCAGTCCATTTTTTGGTTGGCCAGGGCCAATTTCGCATATTTCTTTGGGTTCCAAACTATTTTTAATACCAAAATGTCGAGCCAGATTTAAAGTACTTTGAAGATATATTTGAATTAGGTTAATGCCCAGTGAAATAGGAATCTGAAAATGTGAAAAAATTCAGAAATTATAAAGTAATTGCCAATTTGTCATCTGTTTTTATATTTACAACCCATTTCATATTACTTTCAAGATTTGCAGGCGTCTTGAAAGAGTTGCAGCCCATCAGGCGTAGAAAAATAAGTAGGCCTAGATTGGGTATTCTTCAGAAAAAATAAACTGGGCTCATTTTCACAAAGAAAAAATAGCTGGGCTGGTCACATGGTGAACATAAAATATAAGCCTGGGCTAGACGGGCCACAACCTAGTTCAAACCCTGCTCCGTCTCAACGATAACAAAAAAATACTGCTCGAGCAGCTACGTCCCAGGTGTTAGCCGATCCTGTGTTGTTCTCTTGTCTATTGACTATATACGCTGACAATGTCGTGGGTCCTAGATGTCAGAAAAACACTAGGAGGAAGCATTTTATTTTTCCATACGCTGACATGGTGGGCCCCTACTGTCATCCTCTCCACATACTTCTGACGATTCCTGTTGTTTGTTGACCATGTTGACAATGCGAGAGGGCGGCGCTACGGCGAGTGCACCAAAGCATGAAGAGGACGACGTCGAGGCCTCGGACATCGACGTTAACGATTTAGGAGACGGTGGTCGCGATGCGTGCGCTGAGGCGCAACCAGCCGTGGGAGGCGGAAGCAGGCGGCCCCGCCTGCGCTGGTTTGGTTTTGGCGGCTGGAGGAAGACAGGACTGAAGAAACATGATAGACTTTAAAAGCAGTAGGAGTACTTAACAACCTTAACTGACACCAGCAGGGGCACTTAAAAACCAAAGCTGAAAGCAGTATGAGTACTTATACAGGTTCAACCGTACAAAGCACGCCTCGAACAGTGCTACTTTGCCTACAGTTAACCAAGGGTGAGGCCGCCAAGCCCCAGGACAAGGCCCAGACGCCACCCCACGCATCCACAACCTTCTGAAAGCGGCTTCATCTCGCAATGTGGTCAATAAACAGGATATTCGCTTTAGAGCCATGGAAAAGCATGAACATAATCTTCTGTCCTATTCTCCAAGATGGACGGGCCTTCATTATTTGAGACCACCCATGAATAAGTATCTTTTCACCTCCAAGGGGAATGGTGTAGGTCGACATAAACATCATGTTGTGACCAAGCGCAAGTCTGACCCGACCATGGTCAGGCATCTATATAGGAACAATAGAACTGGGCAGTTTCTGTTTCAAGAAGATCACAACTGTAAAATTGTGTATAAGCAATAGTTTATGAACAACATATATAACGGAAAACAACTCATACCATAAGTTTCTCGACATAGTTGGACCTATTCAACGAGTGCAGCAGTGACACACATATCCCACGTGGCCTTCCACCATTGAAACGCCCCACAAGGACCTCAAGACGATCAATAAAGTGTAGGAAATTGTGGATGTCGTCCCAGTCAACTTCAGTGCCATCAGTAACGAGCAGCCTACTTAACTCTGAAAAAACCTACACGTGCCACCAATTATAAGAAAATATTAGTTAGAAGTAGCATCTTCGTGAGAGATTCGTTGCTACTTCTGAAGTTAAATTGTGATTAGTTAGACAGAATAGGTGGATTAATAAGTAATTGACGCAACAAGCAAGAAACAGATACGAAACTAACATGGATGAACAAAACAATGTCGGGGTGGAAGATCGCAGTGAAGATGAGACCAGGTTCTGCTATTTCCATCAACATTTGTGCGCCAACTTTCAGTCCGTAACACTTGAGAAAGTTTATCCAAGTTCGGCCATAAAAAAGCAGCGATCTTCTTGGTTCATGAACCCAACTCGGAACTTATATCCATGGCTTGTCTTCACTGTGACCATTAAATTGGTGTATTCAGTTATGGCAAGGTCGAGCATCTTGAGTACATGTGTTCTGGCAGAGCAAATAATGCACTGCAGGAAAAATAATATGAGAACACCCCTATCCAAATCTAGAAATAACTTCCTCCTTCACATCAGTGTTGACCATCATACTAGTAGTACCTTTTATCCAAATATAGCCATCCAAATTTCCAAATTAGTCGACAACATGTTCAAAAAACCCCCACTCTCCCGGATAGAAAAGAGGACTCTAGGAACATACTATGCGCGTTTTAAAATCCTGTGTTAGGATGAGAAGGAACAAGTGTGGCGTCTCATCGAGGGCACAGAAACCTGTAGGGTCCTCACACTTTGGGCACTGCAAATGAAACACACTAGATTCAGTAGGAAGAAAAATGCATCAACGATGGCGGCTGCCATCCTAGGATTACCTGCGACCAAGGGACTTGGATTTATCGGGGATGGATGAAGAATTCATACCTGGTTCTCCATGAGAAAACCCTATGCAATTGCCGAGAGGGGGTTTTCTCTAAACAAGCAGACGATGTAGAAGGGGATTCAGGCCCAGTGAAATATTGCCGCTTCGTCTTACTGCTAAAGCTGGAAGGGGGGGTTGTGATTTGGCGGCTCATTGGGCATTACTGCGGTGCTATGACTGGGGTGTGTCTACCGTGTAGTTGTGCACTCTAATTTGTGCATATGGCATGTGGACCCCGTTGCCGGATGCCCCACATATCAGCGAAAGGAAGTAGAAAGACAGGAGTAACTAGTTACACATAAATATATTTTTGACAGAGAGATACTCCCTTTGTAAAGAAATATACAAATCTTTTATATCACAACTTTATACATAAAAAAATCAAGGGGAATATATATAACATATATAATTATAAAAAACAGAGTTGTTTTTAACACAGTATAGATGAGTTGGTGATGATGGTGTGCCTGCCATCCTGCAATATAGGCCATCCGATTTATATCTGACGGATAGGAAGGAAACTATGGCAATTTTGCAAAAAGGTACCCACACACCTCTCCACATTTGCAAATAAGGACTTCCCTCGTTCATCCTTTTCTCTCACAAGATAAAATACTCGTACAAATGCATCTTGATGTTACGTGCAACGCACGGGCATTATGGGGGTTCAGCTGAGAATATAATACTCAGACAGGCTCATGGTTCTGGACTTTGGGCCGCATGCCCACCCTGCATGTTTGGGGGCCCATGTGTTCTACCTCAGCGCTTTTCATATTGCAAGCGATCGGTACGGCACTGGTTTTAGATGCTGTCGCAAGGCGAATACACAAAATTGAATAAAGCACAGTAGCTGTTGGAATGAAATCGAACGAAAGTTCTTAACCAGCAATGAGAGTTGCAATTCTATCGACGATATACCATGTGATAAATAATACTGTCATACTAATTATACACACAGGACACTTGTTTCACCATGCCAGATTATTACATCAAAATCTCTTGGAGGATAGATCAGTTCGGCAGTTGCGTGCTTCTACTGAAGAATTTCAAAGTTGATTTGGACCAGCTCTCCTTGCTGAGAAAGTTCGATTTTGACATCATCCTCTACTGCAAGATATGATTTAGATTTGAACCTTGACCATCCTTTAGCATCAATCATCATGTGACCATCCTTTGTACTTATGGTATACTGAGCAGGTTCATTCACACCAAGGCTGCGCATGGTAAGAGAAACTTGGTCGCGGTCGCCTGGATTGTTGAACGACTCCCTCGTTGCTCTAGGAGTTCTCTGTTTGCAAACAAGAAGACATACCCAAATAGTTAGATCAACACAGTGAATCATGTGAAACAACATGGAAAGAAAAAAGAACGAAGCACTTAGGCGGCCAATGCTTACCAACAAGGTGGACATGTCGGTTTTTGTAAGGACTTTGGTATATGAAGTGTGAACTGCAACCCAGTCTGTTGCCGGTGCAACTGCTCGTTCGGTTGCCGCTGCACGGGCCGAAGCAAATGCAAGGGCAAGTGTTGGTGCAGGTGCCGAAGCCAGTGCTGCTGCCGGAGATGGTGCTCCTTGTAGAGCTAGTGCCGGTGTCGGAGCAGGTGCCAGTGTCGATGCCCGATCCTCTGGTAGACCAGCCTGATCCGCTGACGCGGTCAGTGCCCAATCCTCTGCTGGATCAGACTGAGCTGCTGCCGCTATTAGTGCTAGAGCAACTACCGGTGCTCGATCCGTTGCTGAAGGTGGTACCGATGTGCGAGACAGCGGCGATCATGTCTGGTCTGCTATGATCAGCTTTCTAACTTGACTAGGATCCATGACCGTGATCCAGTTTTTTTCTTCAGTTCTTTTAAACGCGACAAGGACTAATTGTGGTGTTTTTGTTAAACCAAACTGCAGTTCATCATAGGGATTCAGCTTGTACTCAGACAACAGGCTGATCCAATTTTTTCCAGTAGTATAAGTGATGGACAGTGCCTTCATTACTGACACGACATAAGAAGTGAAACCTGCAAAAATAGCCATCCTAGAGCAAACCAAACGGTTTATTCCATGATGAATGTCACATGGCAAAATCTGCATCGTAAAATTGCAGGAAAAGAAAGAAACATGACATTAAATCAATAAGATTTAGACAGTAAATCAATAAGATTTACTTGATGTGACACGAGTGAATCCTTACCATGAAATCACTATGTTGAAGTACTAAACAGGAGATTGATTATCCAACTACGGGTGGCATGCAGGGCCCCCGCCTACTCCCACAAGTAGGACAGTCCAAAGGTAGTGACAAATCGTATGGACCGAACATCCATGGGACTGGAAATCCTGGTGCGTGTGATAAACCCTGCAATGCATACAGATATTGGAGTGTAACCATAATTGATAAACCGTCCTCACAAAAAAGAAGATCTGGATACTTCAAAATATACAGACTGAATTGAGTGGACAAACATTAACATAAACCGTTCTTAGGACTAACCACACACCAAAAGCGGCAGTACTAATAAACAATACAGGGTTCACAAACACAAATCAAGTACCGAACAATAGTACTTACTAAAGACAAGCAAAGTTGCACTAATTAAACTCTACAGACTATTTCTTGCCACTGACCTACGGGATGAACCCCGCATAACTGACTAGGCCATGGACTTCGTGAGAGATGTCTACATGCACCATCACCATCTCCTCAACCTTGGAGAACCTAACAGAGTGGTCTTTCCACTCATAAACATGATGATGAAGACATGCCGCATCAGATTTGTTGGGAAGCTTTACAAGAACCACACCCTTCGTAATCGAAGGCACAACCAGGAAATTGTTGTGGTCAAGTACAGCCTCGAGAACACGCTTGACAACAATGCTACAAGAAAACACTACTTCAGGACACGTGGCGACAAGGACACAACAACTGGATAGTTTAGCAGTAGAACTCATCCTCAGGTCTTCCAATTCACACAGCATGACTTTAAGAACTTCATCTCCACCGCAGACCTGGTTCTAATTCAAACAAAAACCATATTTTATTACTACCTCCGTTCAGAAATATAAGATGATTTTCGATATTATACTCCATATATGACTACATATACGCACAAAAATGAGTGAACAAAGACACTAGAACATGTCTTCAAAGGCATGAGAGCAAAGGGATTACTTGCAATATCCATAACACAAGTTACTAAGGCAAATATACCCTCTTCAAAGGTAGCATTGATGTTCATAAAGTACTCCCTCCGTCCCAAAATTCATGTCTTAGATTTGTCTAGATACAGATGTATCAAGTCACATTTTAGTATTAGATACATTCGTATGTAGACAAATCTAAGACAAGAAATTTGGGACAGAGGGAGTAGTTGAAAGTAATCTATAAGAAACCATTGTCAACCTCTCGCATGTTTTGGTCAAAAGAGGAATTTAGAACCGTCATTTGGCACACTAAAATCACATGCAAGATCACCCAGAAAGTTGTACTACCGGTACTAGTACTGCGTGTTAGATGAAAAAACACGATCAAGATCGAGAAAAAGATCGTCAAGAAGAGACATTACCTGGACTTGCTTAATGAGGGATCCCAGAGAGGGGGGCTTGGACAGGGCGATGGCTTTGAGCTTGTCTGCGGTAGTCTCGGCGGGGTGCTTGCGCTTCTTTGTACCATGAGCCTCAACGGTTTTGGCCAGAGACATAGACATCACGTCGGCCAGTGCTCCAGCGTCCATCCAAGAGAGGAAGCTAAGAGAGAAGAGTGAAAGGAGGAACGAGATGAGGGAGAAGCGAAGCGAGTGGGGGTTTTCTTGAAGAGAGGGAGCTGAGAGAGAAGAGTGAAATGCTGGTTGCTTCATCCGTCCAACTTACTGCTGGAAAGGAGGGGGTTTTGTGATTTGAAGGCTCATTGGGCATTACTGCGGCGCTTCAATCGGGGTAATCTACCGTCACTCTACTACGGAGTCATTTAGTGCATGGCTAGTGGACCCAGATGCTGGCTGTCCCACACGTCGGCAAAAGTGAGTAATTTAGTGCATGGCTAGAGGATGATCCGCACGGTAGAGCGTGTCCACTGTTTTTCTGAAGAAGAAAAAATGATTACAGCAAGCGTTTGCACTCTTACGACGGAGGAGTGCGAAACACGGCAGCCACTTGAACATACACGGTGCTCCTACTACTAGGCATGTGCAGTGGTTATACGTCAACACTACATAATCTTGTTGCTAGTGTAGTAAGATATGACGATAACAAATGATGTTGTGAGCATGTCAACTATATGAACAGTAATGTAGTAACATAGTACCGCTTTTTCGACTGTCCAGTCGAGAATGAACGGTGAGATCAATGTTAACAGAACTAGGTCTACAGCGCACGGAGAATATGGTGCTACAGTACTCCATGAAACATGAACCATATGAAGCACGAATAGTGTTAGGCAGGGTGTATGAAGGGTGCATGGGATGGGAGCAAAAGTTCCCTTCTCGACCCACTTTTGGGTGTTTGGCAGAGTGCATGAAAGGTGCATGTGTCCACACTAGTAGGTTAACACAAATACACGAAGAGGAAACAACTATATTGAGATGAGAATGCAACCAAACACACCCACATGCTTTGTGCTACAGTGACTGATCTGCATCGTCTGAGTTTGATCCAATGACCATGTTGCGCTGAGACATGGACATGCCCATGCAGAGGGCGCCTAAACACCACCGAAGTCCCTCTACTTCTCGAGGCGCACGACGTTGGTGATGCAGGGTGCAACCGCCCGCAGAGCCCGCTGCCGGTCGATGGGAGCCAGCTCGTCAAAGATGGCGTCCAATGGCACAAATGGATTCCGGTGACGGAGCCCTGAAAGGATTCGCCCGGCAATGGCGACAGCAGCACGCAACCCCTCCTTGTCCAGCTCCGCCCCCACCATCGCGCGGAGACGGCTTAGCTCCTCGGAGATATAGGTGAAGAAGGAGACCAGGACAGGAAGCCATAGCTCGTTGAAGTCGACCGGGTGGTCGAACGGGTTTATCCCGATGGCCGGCATGATCGCGCTGGCACGACAGTAGGCATCACGCAGCCGCAACACGTGCGTGGCAACTTGGTTCACCAAGTGACTGAGGCGATCCTGGACCAAGTCACGATCGGCCCGCTCGCGCTCCAGCCGGCTCCCCTGACAGCCTATCATATCTCCCACTTTCTGCAGCAACACCGCCGACGCCTCGAGCATCTTTGTGGTGGACGCCTGCCGCTTTTGAAGCACTATGAACTCCCGCACATAACGGAGGAGCATGGCACTCCTCTCCTCCTTGAGCTCATGGAGCTCCGTGTCCTTGGCCTTGAGCTCCACATCCTTGGCCTGGAGCTCCTGTGTCAGGCGCCTCACCTCGGACTCCGTGATCTGCTGCACCGCCATGGCACTAGGTAGAAGAAATGGGGAGAGAAAGCAAAGGGGGGGGGAACGGCTGAAAGGCAATGCAATCTACGGGAAGGCGGAGGGAGCCAGCCGAGGAGCGGGGAATCTTTTGGTTTTCACCATGGTAAAACACCAGTCGACGACTTCTCACATCAGGGAGCAGTGGGTTTTATAGGCGGAGTCATCGTGACTAATTGCTGCCGCGCCTGCTCCCGTCAATCAAAAAATTAAAAATCCTGCCGCGCCTGCTCCCGTCAATCAAAAAATTAAAAATCCCGCCGCACCCAAATGCCAGTGCAACGCCGCGGTGGATATTTAAATTTACCTGCCAGCAAGTAGATAAAAAAAGGGGCAAAAAAAGAAATGTGGCGGCGGCCTAGCTAATCGATCGAACTAGCCCAACTAGCTAGCCACCGTGCTTCACTGATGTACTCGGCGGGAAAGGTGGTCTTTCGTGATTTGACGACTCATTTACTTGCTTCGGCGTACGACCGAGGAGGACCCAGAAAACGCGCTGTAGGGTGTCCCATGTCAGGAAGAATATGTGCGTGCACCACCCGGGAGGACCCCGAAACCGCGCGTTAGGGTGTGCCACGTCTCGGCACGGAGGAAAAATGTGCGTGTAAAAGTATACCTACGGTTCGACCTCGGGGCCCAGCCAGTCGGTCGAAAACACCCCACTAGCCACACAACTTCATCATGCTAACGTGGCACGGATGATAGATGTGGTTAGCTCCGTCTCGACCAGCCACAACGTCTCTTGTTCTAGGAGATTCTTCTCTTTTCCAAGATTTTTTTAGTTGTAATAACACGACAGCAAGCTAGCGCCGCTCTTCATGTGTGCCCGTGCAAAGGCTAGACGATGGAGAGAAGAGAGAGATCGCAGACCTGGGACCCACCAGTAAGTGAGTCAATGGTCATGCACGTGTTGACGAGGCACTCCCTCTACTCTACTCAACGCAATACTGTATAAAATCAAGTTATGGGACAAAGCCAAGAACCGTTGTTGTTTCAGGCTATCGACTTACACTTTGTAGTCCAGGTTGCTAGTCCGAATCTCGTCTTTCAGATTTGTTAGTTTTAGGTACAAATTTGATTAATGAAAAGTGGGACCCCCGTGTGTTGTTCCGATGTTTCAGTGTAGGATGGTTTTTTTGAACAAACACTTTGCACGGTTAGACGAGTAACGGCACGAGTTACACGTATTTTTCAAGTTTACAAACAAAAATGACAGCGACATAGAATATCACATCCATCCCACAGCTTAGATGCTATGGTGATATGAGTTTTTACACCGTTGGAAGTGAGATCCAAGGCTTGGGAGTAGTCTTTGTAATTATGCGCAATTTCCAAACTCTCCAAAGATTTATTTTGCAAATAAAACATTCAGGCCTCGTGTGTGCCACTGCATCTTGGATCCAATGGCTCCCCGTTGCTCATATTAGGTGCTCCCCGTAGCTTAATTACCCGCTACGGTGATATGAGCATCTAGGTCATAGGATCAGTGATCAGATGGCACGTGTGTAGTACTTGCACTTTCTGCGCATTTCCCAAACTCTCTCAGCCGTATATTGCAAAAACATTCAAACCTCCTACCGTGGGCCGTTAGATCTCCGTGAACTTGTATCACCATAGAATCTACGGTGCGGGAGTACCTCATATTCTCCCGTGCGAGAAAACATAAGGTGCTATCGCAGCTTGGATGCTACGGTGATATGAGCTTCGAGGTCGTTTGATCTGAGATCCAATGGCATCTGAGCAGTCTTTGTGCTTGTAAGCAGCGGCCGAACTCTTTGGGGGCTTTTCTGCAAAAAGCCATTCGAACCACCAGGAGTTGTTGGGTCACAAATCCAACGGCTTTGAAGAGCTTGTATCACCAAAGCATCTAAGGTGTGGTAGCACATGATATTCTTACATACAGGAGAATATGATGTCCTCCTTCATCTTAGATGCTACGGTGATACGAGCTTCGAGGTTGTTGGATATGGGATCCAAGGGCATCTGAGTAGTTTTTGTACAAAATGTGTGCAATTCTCAAACTCATCAAGGTTTCTTGTAAAAATATTAAGAAATCATGTGAGCTGCTATATCTTAGATCTACAAGCTCCAAGCAACTCGTATCGGCATATAGCATCTAAGGTATGGAGGCACATGATATTCTCCCGGTGAGGAGGGGTGGGGGTGCACAACCAATCGGTGGTTGGGAGGGTGGGGACAAATATAATCTAAACAACCCTAAACAGAGCTTCACAATTTTATCTATGGTCGAGGGGTTGACCCCTGACAATCGTAGCTCCGCCTAAACACAACATTTGCATGTACTGTAGTACTAGACTTAATATTCATGTTTCAGTTTCATGTTCATTTTAAATATTGAACTGAGGACCATGCATGTCTTACATTTTACTCCCTTCGTTCCTAAATATTAGTCTTTTTAGAGATTTCAAATGGACTGGCACATACGGATGTATATAGACATATTTTAGAGTGTAGATTCACTCATTTTGCTCTGTATGTAGTCACTCGTAGAAATAGAAGGAGTATTTTTGAATTCGTGTCAAACATGCATGGTTTGGAAAAATAGATGCACTATAATTATTGGATTGTTGTTGTGTTCGTGCATGTGTCTCTCTCTCTCTCTCTCTCTGTGTGTGTGTGTGTGTGTGTGGTCATATGCTTGATACACACAAAGTTTTCTCATCTCTATATTGTTCATCTTTTAAATTTGAATTTGCATTGAAAAACTTACTAGGGATACCATGAAATGTGAAATCCACGTTGAGATCACTATTCACAAACTCACTCTAATTCAACAACTCGTCATAAATCAATTACCATGTTGAGATTAGTATTTGCAAGGAAAATACAGACATTGTAATACACATAGATTTGTTCGGCAATTTAAAAGGTTCCTTTCGTATTCTCGAATGGTAGGACCCGACGGCATACCAGCCAGACCTTGGCTCGTGTTGATCCTAAAAAAAACTGGGCTCGTGTCCTTCTGGTGGTGTGCGTGGTACGCACATTAGGCAACCCCAACCAGTCGAGCCTCAGCGTTTCGAGTCGAAATATCTGGCGGCCAGAATTCCAACCCTAGAAAATTCCCCTCATGTCCCCGGTCCATAATGACTACCGATGAACAACGGAGGGATGCTTTAGTAACTAGACAACGTTACCTACCGTGCCGAGCATGGTTCAATTCTCTCGGTCGCCACTCGCCAAGGTCACTCGTCAACTGCATTGCCTAGTACTACTACTACTACACCAGGATGAGAACATAATTGCGCCCGCTTGTTCGTGCCTAGTACTTGAGTTAATATATCAGGCAATGCACTGGTACGGAGGGATTATCCTTTTACTCTGCATATATAACTTGTCTGAAGTCTAACTAAGCAAAATGTTTGACCAAATCCTTTCTTAAGAAATACAACAGGACAGATGTATGGCCTGAAAATTTATTGCATGATGCAGGTTATGATATTGTTTCGAATCCTTGATCTTAAATTTCAGAAAATCCAAAAGTGACCATAATTTCTTAAAACTGAGCATGGTCATATGGCACAAATATTACTTTGTAATTTTTTCTTCAATTTGAGACAAGCTGCTTATGACAAGTTGCACAAATCAAGAGCCAAGGTATTTTGGAAAAAAGACCTGTCACGTTAAGGTGAACGCTTTCACTATTGAAACCGTGGGCGTTTACGTGCCGCCACGAGTCCCGCTTCTCATCGCCAGGTGCCATACGAGCAAGTGTGTGAGTCGACGGGAGGCGTGCGAGCAGACCGCTGTGCCGGCTGACAGGGAGGCGTGCGAGCAGACCGCTGTGTAGGCTCACCGGGAGGCGAGCCCTTTGACCAGGCTCCGCCACCCACCTTCGTCCCAACTGCTCCCACTTTTAATGTCACCAGTGTCGTAGTTTAAAATCAACCCCGCACTACCCGGTATCGCTACAATCTCCTCTTTTCCTCTCCGATTCTCCTGTCGTCTACCTCCAACTAGCCTGACCTAAACGTACGCCATGCCGCATCACGATGGTCTGCCCTTAGTCTTCCAGTTTCCTGAGGAAGACACCCAGCCGGAGTATCAAGAACATAAGGCGCTTTGGGACGAGCTTGAACTGGCCTTGCGGCAAGACGCCGCGCCTGTCCCCGCTCCCGTTCTGGCTCCCGTCGCCCCGACTGTGCCAGCGCCCATCCCCGTGGCATTGATGGGCTGGGAGCCGCACATTATTGCCGAGCTTGATGCCACGTAGTTCCACGAGGTCCCCGCTAACTTTCACGTGCCCGTGCACCTGCCAGCGCATGCGCCTGCGCGTGCACTGACGTGCACGCCCGTGCACTTGCCAGCGCATGCGCCTACATGCACTGATGTGCGCGCCCGTGCCGATACCCGTGCACATGAATGTTTCCGCCGCGCCATTGACAACGCCTGTCCCCGCGCGGGTGCCAGTGCCCCCCTCAGCGGCATGGATGGCTGTCGTCGATCGCTTCCTTGCACCAACGCCAGTCGCCTCCTCCCGCCAGTTGACTCGCTCCGAAGTCCAGAACATTTTGGCCTTCCTTGAAGCTAGGCTAACGTCCAGGAGTACGCCAACAACGGCACAAGACGCCGCCGTCACCGTTGGTCAGTGGCCCGACGACACACAGAGCACGGCAGAGGAGCCGCTTCCCACTGCAAGACGCCTCCGCCGCCGCCGCGTAATCTAAATTTGCCATGAAAAACGTTCGGATTGCCATGCTTATAATCCAAACATTTATCATTTCCGTTTATTTTATATCAATCATTGTATAATTTAAAGTCGGAGTCAGACTGAACGAAATCTATGGTTTGATCGATTGAATATTCTGCTAGAGTCGTATCAAATTAAATATAAAACGTCATCAAGCCACATGTATTCCTTGTCATCCAACGACCTAGACTGCTTCAATGTCGAGCGCTCAACACGTTTAGCGTACAGTTAATTTCATTCCAAAAATAGTGCTAATCACATAATAACACGCAAATAATATCCTACTTAATGTCCACATGCACTTAATAACTTTCAAATTAACGTGCATTGCATGTACACACTGACTAGTGCTGCTAGTACGTGAAACTGGTACCATAACTTGTGAATGCGTCCAGATATGGTCAACGGCAACATCGCCCATGAGTTCTTCGTGTTTTCCCATGCGTCTAAACGCAGAAGGGGAGGAGAGAGAGAGAGAGCACACATGGAACCCACCAGTAAGTGAAGGCGAATAGTACTAAAAATAATATTACATGTTATCCATTAAATAGGCTGTGGTAATATAAAAACATTATGTGAACAAAGGGGGGTACAACAAACATTGTTGTTCTACGTATGTTGCCTATTGACGTGCGGCTTGAAGGCCATGGTCGCATGTTCGATCCTCGTCCTTTATTTTTAATTTGTATATGGGTCCAAATTTGTTTCATGACGTGTGGGCCCCTCGGTGTGTAGTTTGTAGCACTTTAATTTGTGGGTCGAAATTTGTTCGATTTGAAGTGGACTATCAGTGTGCAGTTTTGTAGCTTATTTATAATAATTAAAGAGAACAATAGAGTTTTTTGCAATAATACCATGGTGCGACGTTGAAGGCGAGAAAGGGCGTGCGAGAGAGTGATGACTGGGCCAGAGGGAAATTAACTAGGGGAGTTGTGGGGGTTGCAACGGTGTTTGGAGTAGTTATGGGTTGAATGCTACAAAAATATAATCTAAACCGACCGGAATAAATGCCTACACAAATTAATCCAAGGTTGGAGTGCCCCTCGCAATGTAAATAACTCTGGCTTTGCGAGGGATGGAGAGGTAGCTTCAATGCATGGAAGATACGGTGTGAGAAAGCGAGTTCAATCGAGAGACATATAGATAGAGAGACAAAGTGAGTGTGGTCCGACATTCATTGAACAGATATATATGCTCTGGAGAGATATTGTCCGATTGAGCTTTTGGCAAGGGTGAGGGCTGTAAGATAGAGCTTGAGAGATGATCCAGTCACAGACGTGTAGATATATTTTGTGTGTGGGAGGAAGCAAGGTCAATAGATCACATAGGGTCGCTGTGCGATCGAAAGAGTGAGACGGGCTGGAGAGAGTGACCTAGATAGACAATGTGTGTGAGAGAGTATACAATGTGAATAGGTAGAATTGGGCTCAAACATGGTGATATATCTTTTTGTCCGAGAAAGAGCGAGGTCAATCGAGACATACAAAGAGAGAGAGAGAGAGAGAGAGAGAGAGAGAGATTGAGCGAGCGTGGCCTGCCATGAGGTCGAAAGAGTGGGGGCGGCTTGGATGGACTGACCTAGATAGACAATCTGGATGAGAGAGTATAGAGTGTGTCGATTGAGACCCGAACAGGGAGATATATCATTTTTGTGTGAAAGAAAACAAGGTTAAACGAGACTCAGATAAAGAGAGCGAGATTGAGTGAGTGTGGCCCGCCGTGCGGAAGAAAGAGTGAGACAGTCTCGAGCGAGTGACCTAGATAGACAACGCATGTATTAATTTAGCGTGAGAGGGTGAGAGGGAATGGGAGGGAGAGAGAGAGAGAGCTCGGCATGGGGTGCAATGGCGGGTGTGTGAGGTAAATACATTTGGTAACAGTGGAAAAAGGGGGTTGTGTAGTTGAGAGAGTTAGAGAACGGAACATGGAGAGAAAGAAGGAACGTGTGTTAGAAACCGATAGCTTCCTAAGGTGGTTAGGAGAGGAAGATTGACTGATACAGGAAGTATGTAGTGTGTGTGCGCGCGGAGGGGGGGGGGCTAAAAACAACATTTGAATGTAGATAGTACGAGACTTAATATCGATGTTTCAATTCGGTGTACATTGTAAGACTTGAACTGAGGACCATGCATATGGGTAATTGTAGGATCGAAAGTATGTCTAGATGGGGGGTGATTAGACTACTTGACTAAATAAAAGCTTATCCTTTTCCCAATTTTAGTCTTTGGCAGATTTTAGCTATCTTAGCACAAGTCAAGCAATCTCTACACAATTCAAGCAAGCATGCAAAGAGTATATGAGCATCGGAAAGTAAAGCATGCAACTTGCAAGAATGTAAAGGGAGGGGTTTGGAGGATTCAAACGCAATTGAAGGCACGGATGTTTTTGTCGTGGTTCCCATAGGTGATGCTATCGTACATCCACGTTGATGGAGACTTCAACCCATGAAGGGTAACGGTTGCGCGAGTCCACGGAGGGCTCCACCCACGAAGGGTCCACGAAGAAGCAACCTTGTCTATCCCACCATGGCCGTCACCCACGAAGGACTTGCCTCACTAGCGTTAAATCTTCACGAAGTAGGCGATCTCCTTGCCCTTACAAACTCCTTGGTTCAACTCCACAATCTTGTCGGAGGCTCCCAAGTGACACCTAGCCAATCTAGGAGACACCACTGTCCAAGAAGTAACAAATGGTGTGTTGATCATGAACTCCTTGCTCTTGTGCTTCAAATGATAATCTCCCCAACACTCAACTCTCTCTCACAGGATTTGGATTTGGTGGAAAGAACATTTGAGTGGAAAGCAACTTGGGGAAGGCTAGAGATCAAGATTCATATGGTAGGAATGGAATATCTTGGCCTCAACACATGAGTAGGTGTTTCTCTCTCAGAAATAGCAAGTTGGAAGTGTAGGTTCGTTCTGATGGCTCCCTCCACGAATGAAGAGGAGGTGGAGGGGTATATATAGCCTCCAGACAAAATCTAACCATTACACACAACTTGCCAAACTCGGTGGGACCGAATTGGTAAACTCGGTCGGACCGATTCAGCAAATCTAGTGACCGTTAGGATTTTCGGTGGGACCGACATGCAACTCGGTAGGACCGATATAGTTAGGGTTTAGGGCTTAACGTAATCTCGGTGAGACCGATTACACAAACTCGGCGGGACCGATTTTGGTAATAAGCTAACCAGAGAGTTGGTCAGGTGAACTCGGTGGGACATGTTCGCTCATTTAAGTGGGACCGAAATGTTATGAAAAGGAAACAGGGAGTTTACATTGCAGTCCCGGTGGGACCGATCGCTCATCTCGGTGGTACCGAAATGTTACGAAGGGAAACAGAGAGATTACAATCCCATCTCGGTGAGATCGAGATCCCTATCGGTGAGACCGATTTGCCTAGGGTTTGTGGTAGTGGCTATGACATCTGAACTCGGTGGCGCCGAATATAAAGAATCGGTAGGGCCGAGTTTGACTTTTGGTTTAGGTCATATGTGGATGTGAGAAAGTAGTTGAGGGCTTAGGAGCATATCACTAAGCATTTTGAGCAAGTAAGCCATTAAGCAACACCTCATCCCTCCTTGATAGTATTGGCTTTTCCTATAGACTCAATGTGACCTTGGATCACTAAAATATAAAATGTAGAGTCTTGAGCTTTTGAGCTTTAGCCAATCCTTTTATCCTTAGCATTTTTAGGGGTCCACTTTTCTCATCCATGCCATGCCATTCATTGAGCTTTTCCTGAAATATTCATCTTGGAATGATGTTAGCTCAATGAGCTATATGTTGTTAGGAATTACCAAAACCACCTAGGGATAGTTGCACTTTCAATCTCCCCCTTTTTGGTAATTGATGACAACATATAGATCAAAGCTTCGACAAATGATAATAAGAGTGAAAAACATTGTCGCTTTGAGAAGTATGTGATAAGCAGGAGCTCCCCCTAAATTTGTGCATAGTTTAAGATTTGCTTTGGACTGCAAATGCACAAAGAGTTAGGCTCATGGGTTACTCTTCCATGTCACATACATCTTGGTGGGGCGCTCAAAATGATAATAATTGAATACATGCACTCATCACCAAGCAGAGTGAATGATCATATAGAGATAAATGGGATAATGTCATCCAACAAGCATAAATGTAGCATATGATCAAACACATGATCATCCAGGTATCACACAGACATGAAGTATCTCAAACAAGCAAATAAAAAGTAAGAGAGAATAATAAGTAACACTCTCTCTCGAAGCCTATGATCTATACATTTTTCTCCCCCTTTGGCAACAAGTTACCAAAAAGTTCATAGAAAATGCATAGCACTAAATCATCTCTCAGGCTTGATCTTCAGGTGGTGGTGTAGAGATGGCTCCTTGGACGAAGACTTAAGTAGATGTGGATGGAGCTGGAGGTGTAGGTGCTGGAGTTGGTTGCCCTGGAGCTGTAGGAGCTGTAGCTGGTGCAGATGAAGTGGCTCTGGTGTCTGTCACTGGCACTGCAGTTGATATCTGAGCTCTAGGCACTCTGGAAAATGCATCAGTGGTAGTCTTTCCCTTCCTCTCCTGCATATCATCCTGAAGCTGCTCAACAATAGACAGGATCTTAGTTACCTTCACATCCAAGTCATAGAATTTCTGCTCCATGATCCTCTCCAGGCTCTCCTGGTTTTGAGTCAACGTGGCCAGCCCCTTCTCAGTCCTCAGAGTGGATGCAATGAAGTAGCCTAGCTAATCTTGTTTGCTCTTCAAAAAGTACTGAGATGCCTCTTCCATTGTTGGCATCTTGGTAGCCTTCTCTGTTCTTGCCTTCTCCTTCTTTGCTTGAGCATGCACAAAAGATGGTTCATCTTCATCCATAACCACTTGGTTGTCCTCAAAGTCTAGATAGATAGGCATGTGATCCTTGTCCAACAAGTACGTGCCAGTGCCCATCTTGGAGTTAATCAGCTCCTGGATCTGTGGGGCATACCGACAACTTCTCTTTTGGTCAGCTATTGTCCTCTTGATAGTCTCAATTATGAGGCTCATGACCTTGAACTTCTGTGGCACATCAAATAAGTGTAGCAAGTTTACTGCATGGCCTCTGATCATGTTGTGATCACCTGACTTGGGCAAGAGAGTGTGCCTGAGGATCTAGTTGATGGTTGGGAGTCCTGACAGAAGGTAATGTACTGATCCAAACTTATGTGTTCCAACTGCAGCATCTGGGATCTCCTTGTACATATGTGCCATAGTGTTGTGATCCATCTTCTTCTTGGCATAGACATCCAAGTCATCTTCTTTCTCCTTAGGTGCATTGATCAGATTAGCCCATTCTTCAATTGATGATTGGTACCTTGTACCTTCAGACATCCATACTATCCTGCCATCTGGATAGAAATGTGCTGTGTAGTAGAATTGCATCATGAGCTCATCATTCCACTTTGTGAGCTTCTGCCAAACAAAGTTTGCAACTCCACAAGCACTAAAACGGTCATACACACGAGGATAGTGTTCCTCATTCTCCTTCATGTAGGTCCAGTCCACCCACCTCATGTCACACACTATAGGCTTCTTGTCCAGCAAAACTGTCTCATAGAAATCCTGCTGTTCCTTAGTATGGAACCTATAGTCAACAGCAATCCTTCTCCTGGCTGCATAAGGATCAAACAACCTCCACTGTCTGAGGCATGCATCCTTTCTCAGCTTCATGTTCTCAGCCACAGGATGAGCATCATTATGATCTGGAATTTTTGGCTTCAGCTTTCTCAAGACATGCTCTTCATCATATTCCTCTTCAGCAACAGTTTTAGGCACTCGGGCCTTGTTCTTCTCAGCAGCAGATATGTTTCTGGTATTCCTCTTAGGTGTAATCATGGGCTTGGAGGCAGCTTTGGGTGCTTCTTTGGGCTTTGATGATGCAGCCCCTAACTTGATAGCATCACCCATAAGCTTCTGAGCCTTGGGTGGTGGTGCAGCAACCTCTTCTTCTTCTTCAGAGTCTCTCCTCATAGAGGGATTGCCAATAACTTTGGCAGTAGTGGTTCTGACTCTCTTTTTCTTTTTGTCTTGGCCAACTGCTTCACTTCCGACTCAATAGTAAACTTCATGGTTTCTCCAGTGGCAACCTTCCTAGGTTTGGAAGTGGGTATCCTTCTTGCAGGTGCCTTCTTCTGCACTCCTGGCTTAGTGGTTCCAACTGAGCCATACTCCTTTTTGAGCACTTTCTTCTTGGAAGTGGCCTCATCCTCAACTACCACATAGTCTTCATCCTTAGATTCTGAGGTTTTCTTCTTTCTGGCCCTAGTGGCAGCTTTGGGTAAGTTGCTTGGGGTGCTCCTGCTACCATCATCAGAGGTGCTAGAGGGACTAGTGCCCTCACTCATTTGAACCTGCTCATCTGACTTGTTCTGGCTATCACTTTGATCAGACATAGTGCAAACACTGATTGCAGACCCTGTGAATAGATATAGACGAGATAGAGTGGATGAGCATCACAAAATAGAGAGGTTTTTGCAAAAGAATGAGTCAAAAACTTAGTTTTAGTTTTCCACAGAAAGCATTTTGGATCAACCGATTTGTAAACTCGGTGACACCGAAACAGCTTTTGGAACCTAAACTAGTGAACTCGGTCAGACTGAGTCACAGTTCTGTGGCACCGAGACTGCTAGGGTTTCACAAAGTCTTAAACTCGGTCACACCGATTTGCAATTCTCGGTCAGACCGAGAATCAATTGTGCAATGGCCTTAGCCGAATCGGTGGAACCGAGTTCTACAACCCGGTGGGTTTGAGATGGTTTCGGCTGAAACCTAACCCTAAATTTTCAATTCATCTCTAATCTACGGAGTGTTTTGACTAGACAGTATTATTTCAATCGTGGCAAGATTCATGGCGAACACAATGTGCTAGGAATCGGACGGGGATAGCACAATGATCGAGTCCATAAGCTAGTTCGGCGATGAACTCGCTACAGCGGAAACGGCGGGGATGATTTCCGTTGACGGCGGTGGAGACCAGCGAGAGGAGGCGGCTGGCGACAAGGTGGATGATCTGGAGACCCTGGAGGCAGAGCGGGCTACGCGCGAGTGAAGGAGCTTGGAGAAAGTTCCCAAATTTTTGCCCGTGGGTATATATATAGCCCGACCCTATCGGTGTGACCGAGTGGAACAACTCGGTGGCACCAAGATGCATAACTGCTGACAATTACAACAACTTGGTGTGACCGAAAAGTTCAAATCGGTTGCACCGAGATTGAAAATCTAGATCGACTTAGTGATCTCGGTATCACCGAAATGGAAGAATCGGTCAGACCAAAATGCACAAAGAAGTTTTGAAAGTTTAAGTCTATGATGAATCGGGGACTCCGAGTGCTCCTCACACAGAGTGGTTCGAATCTGACTTGAACAAATTTTGTGATGTAGCATGAATAGAGTTTGATACAAGAAAAGCATAGATAGCTAGAGAAGGTTCTTAGGCATTCTTGTCCATCCACTTGGCAAAAGAAAAAGAAATCAATCAATCAAAACAACAAGTGGATGTCCTCGAATGAGTAGAATATGCAACCAACATGCTCACACAATAAAATGGCAAATGAAATATGTGGCAAAGCATGCACAACCAATTGTAGCATCTATCAAGCAATTTGCGATGACTAGGTCATTTATATATGAGTATATTGACTTAGGAGTCAAATGAGAACATTTGATCATACGTCATACTCATCGTTTAAGCTCAAGTGGGGTTACCACTTTTACATAATGCATTGGGTGAATCCTAAGCAAATGTCATAGCCACTGCCACAAACCCTAAGCAAATCGGTCTCACCGATAGGGATCTCGGTCTCACCAAGATGGGATTGTAATCTCTCTGTGTATGTCCATTATCAAAATCGGTCTCACCGAGTTTGAGCAATCGGTACTACCGAGATTACAATGCAAACTCTCTGGTTCACTTATTACCAAAATCGGTCCCACCGAGTTTGAGTAATCGGTCCCACCGAGTTTTCCTGACCAACTCTCTGGTTAGCTAATTACCAAAATCGGTCTAACCGAGTTTGTATAATCGGTCTCACCGAGATTATGTTATGCCCTAGCCCTAACCATATCGGTCCTACCGAGTTGCATGTCGGTCCCACCGAAAATCCTAACGGTCACTAGGTTTACTAAATTGGTTTGACCAAGTTTGTTGATTCGGTCCCACCGAGTTTGGTAAATTGTGTGTAACGGTTAGATTCTGTGTGGAGGCTATATATACCCCTCCACCTCCTCTTCATTCGTGGAGAGAGCCATCAGACTGAACCTACACTTCCAGCATACATTTTCTGAGAGAGAACTACCTACTCATGTGTTGAGGCCAAGATATTCCATTCCTACCATATGAATCTTGATCTCTAGCCTTCCCCAAGTTGCTTTCCACTCAAATCTTCTTTCCACAAAATCCAAATCCTATGAGAGAGAGTTGAGTGTTGGGGAGACTATCATTTGAAGCACAAGAGCAAGGAGTTCATCACCAACACACCATTTGCTACTTCTTGGAGAGTGGTGTCTCCTAGATTGGCTAGGTGTCACTTGGGAGCCTCCGACAAGATTGTGGAGTTGAACCAAGGAGTTTGTAAGGGTAAGGAGATCGCCTACTTCGTGAAGATCTACCACTAGTGAGGCAAGTCCTTCGTGGGCGACGGCCATGGTGGGATAGACAAGGTTGCTTCTTATTGGACCCTTCATGGGTGGAGCCCTCCGTGGACTCGTGCAACCGTTACCCTTCGTGGGTGAAGTCTCCACCAACGTGGATGTACGATAGCACCACCTATCAGAACCACGCCAAAAACATTCGTGTCTCCAATTGCGTTTGAATCCTCCAAAACCCTTCCCTTTACATTCTTGCAAGTTGCATGCTTTACTTTCCGCTGCTCATATACTCTTTGCATGCTTGCTTGCTATATGTTGTGAATGTTAAACTTGTGCCTAAACTCCACTTAAACTTAAAGAACTTAAAAACTGCAACTTTGGTACTTAGTGTCTAATCACCCCCCCTCTAGACACCTCTTCTCAAGGTCCTACAAGTGGTATCAGAGCATTGGTCTCCATTGCCTTGGTTTAATCACCATTGGAGGAAGATGGATGAGTCTACTTTGGGGAGTCTTAGACATAGAGTGCCTATTGTTGATGGAGAGTATTTTCATGAGTGGAAAAATGAGATGCTTGTAATTTTCAATCAATATCATTTGAACAAGTACATTGCTAGCCCTTGTGCACCACATGTTGATCCTATGCATCCTACTCTTGATGAGTCAATTGACATGATTAGGAATCTTAGAACTGTTAATCTTATCACTAGAGGCTTGCCTAGAAACTTAATTATAAATTTGCCTACTCTTGAGTGTGTCTACACTATATGGAAATTTCTTGAGGAACGCTTTCCAAATTATTCCTTCAAAAATCTAGATGAAATTCTCCATAAGTCTATTGCCTTGAGTAAGATGAATACTAGTGATCCTATGTTTGGTGATCGTCTATTTGAACTTACAAACCTTATGCGTGCCAAAGGAGATGTTGGAATTATTAGTGATATTATTTCCGAAGCTATAAAAATTCATAAGCAAGATCATTGTCAAACTCACTCTAACGAATCACCCTCTCTAGGATTTGATCCACCACATGACGATGTTGAACATGGATACTATGATGAGGATGATGATAGTGACTTCGATCTTGATGATGCAATGAGACACTTTGGTCTTATGGCAAATCTTCGGGGATATATGTCAGGAGGAAAGGAATGGGTTCTTGATAGTGGATGTACCGATCACATGACCGGAGATAAAGACATGTTTCATGAGCTTGCAGAAAATGATGGTCCTCGAAAGTATGTCATTTTCGGTGACAACTCAAAGGGTAAGGTGGTTGGCCTCAGTAAGGTGGCCATATCACATGATAGCTCCATACAAAATGTCATGCTCGTTGAATCTCTTGGCTACAACTTACTTTCAGTATCTAGACTTGCTGATTTCTGTTTCAATGTCCTATTTACTAAAGTAGATTGCCAAGTGTTTCGTCGAGATAATCATAAAATGGTCTTTACCGGTGTGCGTAGAGGTGATCTATACATTGTTGATTTCACTAAAAAGGCTCAACCTAAAACTTGCTTCATTGCTAGATCCTCAAAAGGTTGGTTATGGCATAGAAGACTAGGTCACGTTGGCATGAGAAACCTTGACAAGCTTATTAAAGGGAATCATATCCTTGGTGTTAACGATGTCATATTTGATAAGAATAGACTTTGCAGTGCTTGTCAAGCAGGTAAACAGGTTGGAGGAAGGCATCCCGTGAAGAACATCATGACCACAAGGAGGCCACTTGAGCTACTTCACATGGATCTTTTTGGTCCCAACTCTTACAAGAGTCTCGGTGGAAATTCTTTTGGTCTAGTTATAGTTGATGATTTTTCAAGATTTACGTGGGTGATATTTCTCGATGATAAATCACAGGTCCAAAAGATCTTCAAAAACTTCGCGAGGAAGGCCCAAAATCAATTTGAAGTGAAGATCAAGAAGGTTCGCAGCGACAACGGAACGGAGTTCAAGAACGAAAATGTGGACACAAAGAAGGGATTTCACACGAGTTCTCGGCTACGTACACACCTCAACAAAATGGAGTTTTTGAGAGGAAGAACCAGACGCTCATCGAAATGGCGAGAACGATGCTTGATGAGTACAAGACACCGAAGCACTTTTGGGCAGAAGTGGTTGAGACAGCTTGTCATGCAACAAATCGCTTGTATCTTTACAAGCTACTCGGCAAGATGGCATACGGGCTCCTCACCGGTAACAAACCCCAAGTTGGATACTTTCGAGTATTTGGCTCAAAGTGCTACATTCTTGATAAGCATCGTCGTTCTAAATTAGCTCCTAAGTCTCATGAAGGTTTCCTACTAGGTTATGGCTCAAACTCTGACACTTACCGTGTCTACAACATTTTCACCCGAAAGGTTGAAGAGACGGTAGATGTGAAGTTTGATGAATCTAACGGCTCGCAAGTAGAGCAATTGCCAATTGATGTAGGAGACAAATTTCCTTCGGAAGCAATCCAAGACTTGTCTATTGGCAAGGTTCGTCCAACGGAGGTGAAGGAGAGTACCTCGTCCGTCCAAGTGGAAGCTTCTACTTCACGACAAGGTGAACCAAGAGTTGATATGGAAGCATCCACAAGTGGGACACACCAAGATGAAGAAAACGAGGAAGTGCATCAAGATGAACGTCAACAACCTCCTTCTCCACCACGACAAGAGAACCACAACGCCAACAATGAAGAAGGCCAAGAAGAAGAACAAGATGAAGAAGAAGTTCAACCAAGAACCAAGCAAAAGCTTTCACGAGTTCGAGCAAGAATTGCTAAAGGCCATCCCGTCGAACAAATCTACGATGATATTAGCTAACTTTTGTGAAAACTATTCTTTCATCTCTAGCATTGAACCTATGAGGGTCGAAGAAGCATTGGAAGATCCGGATTGGATAAATGCTATGCATGAAGAGCTACACAACTTTGAGAGGAACCAAGTTTGGACATTGGTTGAGAAGCCCGACAACAACCACAACATCATCGGTACCAAATGGGTGTTCCGCAACAAGCAAGATGAAGATGGACAAGTAGTTTGCAACAAAGCACGTCTCGTCACCCAAGGCTACACACAAGTCGAAGGTATGGACTATGGTGAGACTTATGCTCCTGTTGCTAGACTTGAGTCCATTCGCATCTTACTTGCCTATGCTAATCACCATGATATCACCTTGTACCAAATGGACATTAAAAGTGCTTTTCTAAATGGTGAAATAGAGGAGGAAGTTTATGTTAAGCAACCTCCCGGCTTTGTCAATCCTAAGAAACCCAATCATGTTTTCAAACTTCACAAAGCCCTTTATGGTCTTAAACAAGCTCCTAGAGCGTGGTATAAATGCTTGACCAAGTTCCTTATTGAAAAAGGCTTTGAAATTGGGAAAATTGATTCTACTCTTTTTACTAAAAGGGTTAATGGAGAACTATTTGTGTGCCAAATCTATGTTGATGATATTATATTTGGTTCAACTAACCCTCATTTTAGTGAAAAGTTTGGGAAGCTAATGTCGGAGAAGTTTGAGATGTCTATGATGAGTGAACTCAAATTCTTTCTTCGGTTGCAAATCAAGCAAACTAAGGAAGGTACTTTTGTCTCTCAAAAAAGTACACCAAGGACTTATTCAAGAAGTTCAATATGCAAGAATGCAAAGGTATGACTACACCCATGCCTACTAGTGGACATCTTGACTTGACCAAAGATGGTGAACCGGTTGATCAAAAAGTTTATCGCTCTATGATTGGTTCATTGTTATATCTATGTGCTTCACGTCCCGATATCATGCTAAGTGTGTGCATGTGTGCACGATATCAAGCTGCTCCTAAAGAATGTCATCTTAAGGCCGTGAAAAGGATAGTGAGATACTTAATCCATACACCAAATTTTGGCATTTGGTATCCTAAGAGGGCCTCTTTCGATCTTGTTGGCTACTCCGACTCGGACTATGCCGGTGACAAGGTTGATAGAAAGTCCACTTCAGGTACTTGTCAATTTCTTGGTAGATCTCTTGTGTCTTGGTCCTCCAAGAAACAAAACTCGGTATCCTTATCCACCGCCGAAGCGAAATACATTGCCGCTGGTTCATGTTGTGCTCAATTACTTTGGATGACCGAAACTCTTAAAGATTATGGGATATCTGTGAAACATGTTCCATTGCTTTGTGACAATGAAAGTGCTATTAAAATTGGTCATAATCCCGCACAACATTCTCGAACTAAGCATATTGAAGTTCGTCATCATTTCATTCGAGATCATGTTGCTAAGGGTGACATTGATCTTAAGCATGTTCGCACCGAAAAGCAATTAGCGGATATATTCACTAAACCTCTTGATGAGAAAGTGTTTTGCAGGTTGAGAGGAGAATTTAACACCATTGATGCTTCAAACTTGGAGTAGAAACTCCATTGGATACATGCAAGACATGAGCTTATGACTAATCCTTGATATTTCTCTTATGATGAAAATCTTATGTCTTGGATATATTTGGATCTTGCATGTTATCTAACCCATGTAGGTACTTGGTGGAATCAAATTCCATGAGATTGTAATCTACTCACATCTTGAGCAATCTCTACATCACCAAGTCTCTACACAATGGTGGTTGAAGACAAGGAAGCACGGAACCATTCAAACATATCCTTTGACAAATTCTATGTTGAGCTTCATGATTGTCATTTTTGGATACACAAGTGCTCTTCCTTGCAAGAACTAACCCATGTAGGTAGATGGACTCAAATTCCAAGTGGTGCTCCCAACTCCTGATGAGCTACATCAACCTTGAGCAACCCACACAAGTTCAACTACATGGACAACACCACCAACCAAGGTATGTTATTCCATCTTAGAGAAGCTTTACTCCGAGTCATGAGCTAAAGCAACTCGACAAGATGTGAATACATCAAGATGCTTAAACGAAAAATGGTAACCCCATTTTGAGCTTAAATGATGAGTATGACCTATGATCAAGTGACTTCACTTGACTCCTAAGTCAATATACTCTAACATAGGTGACTTTGTCGCCGACCATCTCTAGATGAAGTTCTCTTGTGTTCTTTTCTGTGTTTTTGCATTTGTCTCATGCATATTTGTTTCCCCTTTCAAAAAAAACTTCATCTAGATATCTTTCTGTTTGCTCTGCATTTTCTGCATCCAATTCTTTGCATATCATTCAGTAAATTCCTTGCAAATCTTTGTGAGACCTTACTAGTCCAGTGAGCTGAGGTGACAAGTGGTTTCTCTGTGGTGAACTCGGTTTCACCGATTTGTTGTTCTCGGTCCAACCGAATCCTTTCGGTACCACCGAAGCATACCACTCGGTGCCACCGATTTCACAACAGGAAAAACAGCTTGCCACTTATTCTGTGTTTCCTCTGATCCAGCTCCACTCAATGAATCTTGTCCTCTACAAGCATCACATTTTTATAAATGCTTTGTGCTGTGACTCAAGGATCAAACCCTTCTTGGAAATTGATGTCAAAGGGGGAGAGAGAGATCACATCAAAGCTTATCACTTAGAGAAATCACATCAGAGAGAGAAAGTATCACCTCCTCAGGGGGAGAAAGAGATCTCTAGGGGGAGAGAATACTCAAGTAGAAAGTATTTCTCAAGGATCCCAGATGCTTGGTGTTCAAGAGGAGAGATGCCACATGTCTTATTGAGGGGAAAGACATGTTCATATGTGCTTATTTGCATTAGCTTGCATTAGCTTGCATTAGATCTATTCATTTATATCTTTCAACTCTGATTTTCTGTTCCCTGTCTTCTCCCAGTATCACATGCTAGATTCAGGGGGAGCAAGACATCTAAGGGAAAGAAACCATTTAAATTCATTGCATATCTTTACTCTTGGGGACATGTCTAATCCAATGTGGTACTTAGTACTCACTCTCTACATGTCATCCCAGTCTTGGTATTCTTGTGGTCTCTTCTGTTTGCTCTGGCTAGTAGATGTACCTGTGTTATCTAACCTTGTTTACGCAGGTTCATTCCATCCTAAGCCAACTCAAGACTACAAGGTAAGTATATGCATCACAATCATGTGTATGAGGAATTCTTGCTGATGTACATACTGTTCGCAAGAAGGACTCATGAGCATGAATGTATTTTCTTTAATATTCTTTGCTCTGATGCATATGGCCAAGATACATGTAACACATTGCCTGCTCTATCATGGTTATGCTCTCACATGCTTCTACATTCCATATTCACATGATTTCATACATGTAGGGGGAGCCTATGCTTGTTACATGTATTTCCAAAGCTTTACTTGCTATTCTTTATATCTTTATCTAAAGCTTTGATGTATGTTGTCATCAATTACCAAAAAGGGGGAGATTGAAAGCACAAGTGCTCCCTAGGTGGTTTTGGTAATTAATGTCAACATATCTCTTGTTGGACTAACACTGTTATCTAGTATGTTTCAGATAAGTTCAACAATGGAGTGGCATGGACTAAAAGATGTGGGAAGTCCTTCTAGATGCTAAGGACAAAGGATTGGCTCAAGCTTCAAGCTCAAGACTCTTCATTTTATATTTTAGTGATCCAAGATCACATTGAGTCCATAGGAAAAACCAATACTATCAAGAAGGTATGAGGTGTTGCTTAATGAGTTTCTTGCTCCACAGTGCTTAGTGATATGCTCCAAAACCCTCAACTAATTTCCCACTTCCACACATATGTCCTAAACCTAAAGTCAAACTCGGCCACACCGATTCTTTCTATCCGGCGCCACCGAGTTCAAATGTCATAGCCACTGCCACAAACCCTACGCAAATCGGTCTCACCGATAGGGATCTCGGTCTCACCGAGATGGGATTGTAATCTCTCTGTGTATGTCCATTATCAAAATCGGTCTCACTGAGTTTGAGCAATCGGTACTACCGAGATTACAATGCAAACTCTCTGGTTCACTTATTACCAAAATCGGTCCCACCGAGTTTGAGTAATAGGTCCCACCGAGTTTGCCTGACCAACTCTCTGGTTAGCTAATTACCAAAATTGGTCTCACCTAGTTTTTGTAATCGGTCTCACCGAGATTACGTTATGCCCTAACCCTAACCATATCGGTCCTACCAAGTTGCATGTCGGTGCCACCGAAAATCCGAACGGTCACTAGGATTACTAAATCGGTCCGACCGAGTTTGTTGATTCGGTCCCACCGAGTTTGGTAAATTGTGTGTAACAGTTAGATTTTGTGTGGAGGCTATATATACCCCTCCACCTCCTCTTCATTCGTGGAGAGAGCCGTCAGACTGAACCTACACTTCCAGCATACATTTTCTGAGAGAGAACTACCTACTCATGTGTTGAGGCCAAGATATTTCATTCCTACCATATGAATCTTGATCTCTAGCCTTCCCCAAGTTGCTTTCCACTCAAATCTTCTTTCCACCAGATCCAAATCCTATGCTAGAGAGTTGAGTGTTGGGGAGACTATCATTTGAAGCACAAGAGCAAGGAGTTCATCACCAACACACCATTTGTTACTTCTTGGAGAGTGGTGTCTCCTAGATTGGCTAGGTGTCACTTGGGAGCCTCCGACAAGATTGTGGAGTTGAACCAAGGAGTTTGTAAGGGCAAGGAGATCGCCTACTTCGTGAAGATCTATCACTAGTGAGGCAAGTCCTTCGTGGGCGACGGCCATGGTGGGATAGACAAGGTTGCTTCTTCGTGGACCCTTCGTGGGTGGAGCCCTCCGTGGACTCGCGCAACCATTACCCTTCGTGGGTTGAAGTCTCCGCCAACATGGATGTACGATAGCACCACCTATCGGAACCACGCCAAAAACATCCGTGTCTCCAATTGCGTTTGAATCCTCCAAAACCCTTCCCTTTACATTCTTGCAAGTTGCATGCTTTACTTTCCGCTGCTCATATACTCTTTGCATGCTTGCTTGCTATATGTTGTGAATGTTAAACTTGTGCCTAAACTCCACTTAAACTTAAAGAACTTAAAAACTACAAATTTGGTACTTAGTGTCTAATCACCCCCCTCTAGACACCTCTTCTCAAGGTCCTACAACATCCAAGTCATCTTCTTTCTCCTTAGGTGCATTGATCAGATTAGCCCATTCTTCAATTGATGATTGGTACCTTGTACCTTCAGACATCCATACTATCCTGCCATCTGGATAGAAGTGTGCTCTGGAGTAGAATTGCATCATGAGCTCATCATTCCACTTTGTGAGCTTCTGCCCAACAAAGTCTGCAACTCCGCAAGCACTAAAATTGTCATACACACCAGGATAGTGTTCCTCATTCTTCTTCATGTAGGTCCAGTCCACCCACCTCATGTCACACACTATAGGCTTCTTGTCCAGCAACACTGTCTCATAGAAATCTTGTTGTTCCTTAGTATGGAATCTATAGTCAACAGCAATCCTTCTCCTGGCTGCATAAGGATCAGACAACCTCCACTGTCTGAGGCCTACATCCTTTCTCAGCTTCATGTTCTCAGCCACAGGATGAGCATCATTATAATCTGGAATTTTTGGCTTTAGCTTTCTCAAGACATGCTCTTCATCATCTTCCTCTTTAGCAACAGTTTCAGGCACTGGGGCCTTGTTCTTCTCAGCAATAAATATGTTTCTGGTATTCCTCTTAGGTTCAATCTTGGGCTTGGACGCAACTTTGGGTGCTTCTTTGGGCTTTGATGATGCAGCCCCTGACTTGGTAGCATCACCCATAAGCTTCTGAGCCTTGGGTGCTGGTGCAACAACCTCTTCTTCTTCTTCTTCTTCTTCTTCAGAGTCTCTCCTCATAGAGGGATTGCCAAGAACTTTGGTAGTAGTGGTTCTGACTCTCTTTTTCTTTTTGTCTTGGCCAACTGCTTCATCTTCTGACTCAATAGTAAACTTCATGGTTTCTCCAGTGGGAACCTTCCTAGGTTTGGAAGTGGGTATCCTTCTTGCAGGTGCCTTCTTCTGCACTCCTGGCTTAGTGGTTGCAACTGAGCCATACTCCTTTTTGAGCACTTTCTTCTTGGAAGTGGCCTCATCCTCAACTGCCACATAGTCTTCATCCTCAAATTACGAGGTTTTCTTCTTTCTGGCCCTGGTGGCAGCTTTGGGTAAGTTGCTTGGGGTGCTCCTGCTACCATCATCAGAGGTGCTAGAGGGACTAGTGCCCTCACTCATTTGAACCTGCTCCTCTGACTTGTTCTGGCTATCACTTTGGTCAGACATAGTGCAAACACTGACTGCAGACCCTGTGAATAGATATAGATGAGATAGAGTGGATGAGCATCACAAAATAGAGAGGTTTTTGCAAAAGAATGAGTCAAAAACTTAGTTTTAGTTTTCCACAGAAAGCATTTCGGATCAACCGATTTGTAAACTCGGTGATACCGAAGCAGCTTTTGGAACCTAAACTAGTGAACTCAGTCAGACCGAGTCACAGTTCTGTGGCACCGAGACTGCTAGGGTTTCAAAATGTCTTGAACTCGGTCACACCGATTTGCAATTCTTGGTCAGACCAAGAATCACTTGTGCAATGGCCTTAGCCAAATCGGTGGAACCGAGTTCTACAACCCGGTGGGTCCGAGATGGTTTTGGTGGAAACCTAACCCTAAATTTTCAATTCATCTCTAATCTACGGAGTATTTTGACTAGACAGGATTATTTCAATCATGGCAAGATTCCTGGCGAACACAATGTGCTAGGAATCGGACAGGGATAGCACAATGATCGAGTCCATACCTAGTTCGGCGATGAACTCACTACAGCGGCAACGGCGGGGATGATTTCCGTTATGGCAGCGGAGACCAGCGAGAGGAGGCGGCTGGCGATGAAGAGGACGATCCGGAGACCCTGGAGGCAGAGCGGGCTACGCGCGGGTGAAGGAGTTTGGAGAAAGTTTCCAAATTTTTGCCCGTGGGTATATATACAGCCCGACCCTGTCGGTGTGACCGAGTGGAACAACTCGGTGGCACCGAGATGCATAACTGCTGACAGTTACAGCAACTCGGTGTGACCGAAAAGTTCAAATCGTTTGCACCGAGATTGAAAATCTAGATCGACTTAGTGATCTCCGTATCACCGAAATGGAAGAATCGGTCAGACCAAAACGCACAAAGAAGTTTTGGAAGTTTAAGTCTATGACAAATCGGGGACTCCGAGTGCTCCTCACACAGAGTGGTTCGAATCTGGCTTGATCAAATTTTGTGATGTAGCATGAATAGAGTTTGAGACAAGAAAAGCATAGATAGCTAGAGAAGGTTCTTAGGCATTCTTGTCCATCCACTTGGCAAAAGAAAAATAAATCAATCATTCAAAACAACAAGTGGATGTCCTCGAATGAGTAAAATATGCAACCAACATGCTCACACAATAAAATGGCAAATGAAATATGTGGCCAAGCCTGCACAACCAATTCTAGCATCTATCAAGCAATTTGTGATGACTAGGTCATCTATATATGAGTATATTGATTTAGGAGTCAAATGAGAACATTTGATCATAGGTCATATTCATCGTTTAAGCTCAAGTGGGGTTACCACTTTTACATAATGCATTGATGTGTTCACACCATTAGAGTTGCTTTGACTCAATTCTTAGAGTAAAGCTCCCCCTAGATGTGAGATCCCCTCTTAGAGGGATGAACTAACCTTGGGTTTTGTCTATGATGACTTCATGTAGGTGTTGAAGATGTGGCTGCTCAATGTTGATGTAGATCATTTGGAGCAATCCTTTGGAGTGAGTTGCACTTTCAATACCTACACGGGTTAGTCCCACAAGGAACAAACAAAGATATCCATAGACATAGAGTGATGCACACACAAGATGATTTCTATGAAAGCATTAGGTTACCTTGTCCCTTGTCTTACCAACAAGAGGGTTTGTGACTCCTTGAACTAGTGCAAGATGTGGAAGTTGATTGCACTTGTTATTGCCAAAGTGATATGAGTGAAATTTGTTGGCGGAGTCACCCTCAAGAGCTATCTAGTTCTTCTTCTTCGGGATCCACATCATCTTGATGGGAATCTTTGGAGTTGTAGTTATACTTGATGAAGTAGAGCTTGATGTAGTCTTGGGAACCCACTTGACCAAGGCCTTTGGAGCTTCTTCAAATGCATCAATCTCCTCTTGAAGCTTATCCTTGCCTTTTTGCTTGTGGTCTTGTGGTGGAAGATCATCTTGAGATTGTGTCCCTTTGAAGGAAGTAGGATCATACTTCTCTTGTTGAGGAACAAACTTCATCTTGGGGTATTGATCTTCTTCCCACTCAACTCTATTGGCATTGAACTTTCGTTCAAAACCAACACCATGGTTCTTCCAGTGCCTTCCTTGCTTGTGTACAATTTCCTCAAATTGCTTACTCCCGGCAAGGCTTTTGTAAACACCTTTCTCTATAATTCCCTTCAATAAGCTATTTTCTTGCTCAAGTGTAACTTGGCTAAGAGAATCATTTGTGGAATCAAGAGAACTACAAGAAGCAACAATATTGGATTTAGCATGATTATTGTTACTACTAGAGGAGGAATCCTTCTTGTTATTGTTAATAGACTTGACTTGAGGCATGTAAGTAGATAAGAGTAAACGCTTGGCAATGTAAGAAGAACTTTTCTAACGAAGATCACCATTGATTGCCTTTAAGAACTCATGCTCTTGCTCAAGGTTGATCTTTTCAAAGCATAACTTCTCATGAGTCCTTAAAAGTTCTCGATGATCTTCTAAGATAGTTTCATGAGCTAACTTAAGAGTGTTTAGTTCTTTAGTTAGAAGCTCAATCTTCTCCTTATTATTGTCATTCGTTTTATCTTGATTAGCATGATTAATTGACGTTTCATCATAGTATTCATCGCTAGAGTTGTCAACAAGTAAATCATCATCACCTAACAAGTCATCTTCATCACTATTGAAATCAACATACTCGGGATGTGTTACCTTCGGGCCTCTAGCCATGAAGCATCTTCCAAGTCCTTCATTTGGTGAATCAAATATGTCGTAGGAGTTGGTTGACACAATTGCTTGACCGGCAACACCTTCATCTTGAGTATATTCGGAGTCAGAGTGATAGCTTCTCTCGGAGTGATTGTCGGAGTCGGAGCCGGATACCCATTCACCAACATGAGCTTGATGTCTTCGTTTTGTGTAGCTCCTTGATGACTTGTCCTTCCTTTCCGAATCCTTGCTTCTCCGGGATGTTCTTCGTTCATAACGATCATCTCTACTCCTCCTCTCTCTTGGTGGTGATTCTTCTCTTCTACTTCTTCTCTTGGGTGATTCTTCTCTCCTTTTGTAGGGTGCCGTACACTCATTGGAATAGTGTCCGGGTCTCCCACAATTGTAGCAATTGCGCTCTTGACTAGAAGATCTTTTGTCATTGTAGGACCTTGACTTGGAGCTTCTCTCTTTGCTTCTATTCTTGTAGAACTTGTTGAAGTTCTTCACCATTAAACTCAATTCTTCATTGAAGGTTTGTTTCTCACTTGATGACGTGGGGCTTCACATGAGGCTTTGTAAGCACTACTTGTCTTGTTGTGAAGTTCCTCCTTATCCTTGAGTGACATCTCATGAGCAACAATTCTTCCAATGACTTCCGTTGGCTTGAGATCTTTGTAATTTGGCATCATTTGGATCAATGTGCACACGGTATCATATTTTCCATCCAAAGCTCTTAGGATCTTCTTGATGATGAATTTGTCGGTCATCTCTTCACTACCTAAGCCGGCAATCTCATTTGTGATAAGAGCAAGCCTTGAGTACATTTCAGTGACACCTTCACCATCCTTCATTTTGAACTTGTCAAGTTGAATTTGGAGCACATCCAACTTGGATTCCTTGACGGAGTCGGTACCTTCATGCATATCAATCAAACTATCCCAAATTTCCTTTGCATTCTCAAGATGGCTGATTTTGTTGAATTCTTCGGGGCACAATCTGTTGAAGAGGATATCACAAGCTTGAGCGTTGTATTGCAACATCTTGAACTCTTCCGCGCTAGCTTCATGGTTCGGTTCTCTCCCTTCAAAGAATTCACCATGCAAGCCAATACACACAATAGCCCAAACGGCAGGGTTATGTCCAAGAATATGCATTTTCATCTTATGCTTCCAACTAGCAAAATTAGTACCATCAAAATAAGGACCTTTACGGTGACAATTTCCCTCGCTAGACGCCATACTCTCTTAGGTTGTGAAACCAAGGCTATGACCACCAAAAGCTATGGAAATCAAAGCAAATGGAGACCAAAGCTCTGATACCACTTGTAGGATCGACAGTATGTCTAGAGGGGGGGTGATTAGACTACTTGACCAAATAAAAGCTTATCCTTTTCCCAATTTTAGTCTTTGGCAGATTTTAGCTATCTTAGCACAAGTCAAGCAATCTCAACACAATTCAAGCAAGCATGCAAAGAGTATGTGAGCAGCGGAAAGTAAAGCATGCAACTTGCAAGAATGTAAAGGGAGGGGTTTGGAGGATTCAAACGCAATTGGAGACACGGATGTTTTTGTCGTGGTTCCGATTGGTGGTGCTATCTTACATCCACGTTGATGGAGACTTCAACCCACGAAGGGTAACGGTTGCGTGAGTCCACAGAGGGCTCCACCCACGAAGAGTCCACGAAGAAGCAACCTTGTCTATCCCACCATGGCTGTCACCCACGAAGGACTTGCCTCACTAGTGGTAAATCTTCACGAAGTAGGCGATCTCCTTGCCCTTATAAAATCCTTGGTTCAACTCCACAATCTTGTCGGAGGCTCCCAAGTGACACCTAGCCAATCTAGGAGACACCACTCTCCAAGAAGTAACAAATGGTGTGTTGATGATGAACTGCTTGCTCTTGTGCTTCAAATAATAGTCTCCCCAACACTCAACTCTCTCTCACAGGATTTGGATTTGGTGGAAAGAACATTTGAGTGGAAAGCAACTTGGGGAAGGCTAGAGATCAAGATTCATATGGTAGGAATGGAATATCTTGGCCTCAACACATGAGTAGGTGGTTCTCTCTCAGAAATAGCAAGTTGGAAGTGTAGGTTCGTTCTAATGGCTCTCTCCACGAATGAAGAGGAGGTGGAGGGGTATATATAGCCTCCACACAAAATCTAACAGTTACACACAACTTGCCAAACTCGGTGGGACCGAATTGGTAAACTCGGTCGGACCGATTCAGCAAATCTAGTGACCGTTAGGATTTTCGGTGGGACCGACATGCAACTCGGTAGGACCGATATGGTTAGGGTTTAGGGCTTAACGTAATCTCGGTGAGACCGATTACACAAACTCGGTGGGACCGATTTTGGTAACAAGCTAACCAGAGAGTTGGTCAGGTAAACTCGGTGGGACCTGTTCGCTCATTTCGGTGGGACCGAAATGTTACGAAAAGGAAATAGGGAGTTTACATTGGAGTCTCGGTGGGACCGATCGCTCATCTCGGTGGTACCGAAACGTTACGAAGGGAAACAGAGAGATTACAATCCCATCTCGGTGAGACCGAGATCCCTATCGGTGAGATTGATTTGCCTAGGGTTTGTGGCAGTGGCAATGACATCTGAACTTGGTGGCACCGGATAGAAAGAATCGGTAGGGCCGAGTTTGACTTTTGGTTTAGGTCATATGTGGATGTGAGAAAGTAGTTGAGGGCTTTGGAGCATATCACTAAGCATTTTGAGCAAGTAAGCTATTAAGCAAAACCTCATCGCTCCTTGATAGTATTGGCTTTTCCTATAGACTCAATGTGATCTTGGATCACTAAAATATAAAATGTAGAGTCTTGATCTTTTGAGCTTTAGCCAATCCTTTTATCCTTAGCATTTTGAGGGGTCCACTTTTCTCATCCATGCCATGCCATTCATTGAGCTTTTCCTGAAATATTCATCTTGGAATGATGTTAGCTCAATGAGCTATATGTTGTTAGGAATTACCAAAACCACCTAGGGATAGTTGCACTTTCAGTAATTATTTCGAATTCGTGCCATGCTAGGTTTCGAAAAGTTGACATTGACTCGATTTGTTGTGCTATTTTGTAGGTCATATGTTTGAATCCATCCAAAAGTTTTCTCACTACCATGGTGTTCATCATATACATGAATTTGTATTAAAAAAGTAGCATGGATACAATGAAATGCAAAATCCACGTTAGAATTGGAGATCGCTACGTGACACACACTCTAATTCAAATAACTAATTATGTGACACACACTCTAATCCACGTTAGCGTGGATACCGTGGATACCTTTTCGATTTTTTAATCTCCTCATTAATTAATTTATAGTACTCCCTCTGTTCACTTTTATAAGACCTTGAAGACATTTCAGACAATGTGCAAAACAATTCATTTTGAGTTGTCTGAAACGACTTACAAAAGTGAACGGAGGGAGTATCTCGTTTCGAATGACTAATTATTGCAAGGAAAACACGGGCATGGTAATACATACAGATTCGTTTGCAAATGAAAGAAGATCTGTTTGCATTCTCAAATGTAGGCGCACCAGGCAGACCAGGGTCATGTCGTGGTGGTCGCGTGTGTCGGACGGACGCGTAGCACCCAGCCACCCACGCCCCCCCTCCCCAAAAAGGACGACGGCAAAATAAGTTCGCGCTTCCATGTTTCGGATTGAAATATCTGGCGGCCCCAATTCCAGCCCTGCAAAATCTCCCTTCTCCACCGTCCCCTTTCGCGCCCACATTGCTCAAATCCGTAATTCACCGCCAACCCAAGCAAAGTTTGAATCACCCCTCGTCTCATCTCTTTCCCCACCTCTGTGCCGGACGACAACGACAAAGACGATGGTCGCGCTTCACCACCACACCGGAGCTACCTCATCTACGCCCTTGTCCACTGCACCAGGTGGTCCACCGACAACATCGGCCGCCGCAACCGACGTGCCTCACAGACACCGACTTCCACCGCATCAGGTGCGCTTCACCAACGCCGTCTCCCCGCTCACCGGGGCTACTTCACCGAGCACATCATCGCACCTCCGCCCGCCGAGGCCGTTGGGGCTTCACCAACGGTCTCGTCCACCGCATCGTAGCGCTCCGCTGCCACTCAAGATCTGCATCCGTGCGCGGCCAGCAAACACCAACGCATCATCCTCAACGGCTCTGAAGTGACCCGCACTCTAGCTAGGCAAGCATGCCCAAACGCCGGCCTGAACTAGGTATCCACACATTACTCACTTGTGCACTGTTCCGACGATGTTTGGATATCCTTTCACTGCTGTCTTAGCTTACACGCCTATGCAACTCTGACTTTAACTCTTATTTCTTCTGGAGATGTCATCTGAAACAAGCAAATCCATTTTTAGCGAAGCATGACGGCGCTACGGGATTTGGTACACATCTTGCACACCCGTATAACCTTGTAAGTATCTGTCCTCCAGTACAACATCAAGGTCGATTCCTCTTATTTGATCAACCATTCGCCATGTCAAAAATGCAGAGGGGGATGCAAGGAGCACAAGGCCTACACATCCAAGCAAGTGGTAACATGGACTTGTACATGGAACATCCCAAGCGCAAGCAGAGCTGCAGTGAGCCTATACAACGAGCTAGCGTAAGTCCCTGCATTTCATTTAATTCGTACTGGCATTCATGTATGATTTGTGTGTAGTGGCGGATCCACGAATTCAAGTTACCAGGGGCGAACATTTAACTTAAAAAATACGAATGCACTTGCACTCTGGAAATCAACATAACTTGAGAAATGTGAAGCTACATGCACTTTGTAAACCAGCTAATGATCCAAAGTAGTTCAGATTATAAACACTAAATGATGCAAGCACCAAAAAACACAAAATGCAACATGGTGTATAAGGACTACAAACATGGTCTGTACCTGCTTAAATTATTCGCTCTCTGGCTGAAAATATCGAAGTGTAATTGCACCTATAATCAGTGCGCAAACTGCATATCAATATATCTATCCTGCACAATTATGCCAATAGTTTCAAACAACAGATTATAAAAATATTTATGCTATGTTGTCATGATACGGGGACTTTCTGGTAGATGGCCTCGACGTTTCCTCAAGCTATGAAAATGCACTATAATTTGCTTGTCATCAATGCCTGCAAATCTCTATGTCTCTCTCAACATAGCATATCATCATTAGACACTAAATCCTTCAATGAGCTTGCAAAATGCTTGCATTAGATCCCTCATTAGACACTATATGTTCATCACCAGGAGCATGTAAAATGTTTGCATCAAATCCTTCATTAGGAGTCTGTTCATTAGACACTTCAGGCTCAAGAACAACATGAACTTGTATGTTTGCACCGGAAACTTGATTAGATACATCAGATTCAGTCATTTCAGTATTGATTGGGGGAGTTATAAAATAAGTAGAAATTGGTTTCATTTTCTCATAGATTCCCTACATACAAGCAGTTTTACAACACCGTCAGGTTTAACTATTGGCCAGAAATTGAAGAGTTGAATTAGATATAATCAGGGATGTGATGTACCTGCTTGTTGCGCATGCTAATCTTGCAAGCTGCGACTGTCCGTTTGCGCAAGCTCGATGCCATGCCCGTGCTGCCGCCGCCGCCTCCCGCGCAAGCTACACCCAGGGTTGGATCTTCATATTCTTGTCCTTCCGTTCGCTTGAAGCCCGGCGACCGCGCTCCAACGAGGGCGCGAGGAAGTGCTGTGTCGGTCTTTCCAGCGGCGGCTAGGTTAGGAGCGAACCAGACTGGAGGCTGGAGCGAATGAATTGGGATTTTTCCTGCTGTCGATCGATATGGGAGGCGCTCGTTTGGGCCGCGAGCCTGCTATAGGGCCTGCCTTGCACTTATGTTATTGGCCCATCCAAATTGAAACATTTTTCTTCATTTTTTACTAGCCTGGGCCAACCTGGACGACTCAAACTAGGTGGACACTTTCCAGCCACCCGAGGCGGCCGCCCATACCAGCCCCTATGGTGGTGTTGCCCCTTTTTGCGTGTATGATTGGGGTAGTGAAAAATATTACAATGGCGCTTTTGATTTACCCACAGAATGGTTGAATTGCTTGTTTCTATGAATTGAATTCGCCAATAATGTGAAGGATGCCAGTCTTTTCATCCTATTGTAGATTGCTTAGATCTCGATATGCCAAAAGTAATCGCATGAAATGTACAGTAAAAGCCAGTGTGATGTGTGTGGCTACAACTAGTCTAACTACACGTCCTCATATAACATATCAAGGACGCACCATCTTACCAGATTAACCATTCGACTTACCAATGCAGTGTGAGAAGAAAGAAGTATTGGGATTGCGTATCCAAGAAAATGATGCCATGGACTCCTTCATACAACCTTGTAAGCGAAAAAGAAGTTGCAGTGTGTCTATACAAAGAACTAGCGTAGGTTCAGTTACCTGCTTCTCAGAATTTTAGTTAGCCACTTATTGGAAAATTGTTCAATTATGTTGCTTGGCTTAATTTAGTTTGCTACTTATTAGATAATGCCACAGCCTGTTAATCCTATTATAGACTGCGTCTATCTATGTGTTTGATACTTACTATTAAGAATTACCTGTTTGCCTGAACTTAAATAGCTACTTGTTTGTTTAACTGCTTTGCTGCTACAACGATGGGTTACAATGCTATTAATAACTACTTTTCAGCATCCAATTGAAACTCTTCAATTCCTTGTTTGTTTAACTGGTTTGCTGTTATAACTCCCAGTTGAGATGTTTTGCTAATTTCAACTTTTCTGAATCCAATCGAAACTTTAATGGCAAAACAGGTTAGCCCAAGATCAAAGAGCGAGGTCCCCATGGACGTTGTATCATCCCACAATAGTGGCACCGGCCCAATCGTGCATTATGAATTTCCAACTGCTGATACTCTAGAGGCTAAACTAGTGGTAGAAAGAGATTCTGCTTCTGCACTTAGAGATGAAGTTCACATGTTGAGGAAGCAAACAGCACAATCACAAGCAGTACTCAAGACAACCATTAAATATTTGGTGGATTTCAAAACGAAGGAAGCTGAGACTAACCACATTGTTAAGGTCCTGAAGGAAAAAAGGAAATTAAATTCCCACTTGGTAAATCATAGGTGAAATGTTCTTTCCATCGTTGAATAACCTTTGTGTTGTTTGTTCATGTAATCAATCAAATCATTTTTTAGAGATCATGTAATAATTGTTTTTTGTTTTTTGTTTTTTGGTTTGTAATTTTATTTGAGCACAAGTCTGTATTAATTGATATTGATTGCTGTGCCAGACCTACAAATATGCCAATCAGGCTGAATGTGCATTCAGCAATAATAGTAGTATAGATGGACCATAAGTGGCAGGCATCGGAAAGGGCCAAGATGCTGTTGTAGCTTGGCTAAGAAAAGGATGATGTTGTAGTAAAAAAAGTATAGCGGCATGGCTTATGTATGTTAGTTGATATTATTGATCCATATACTCTATAAGTGTTTATATGTCTGTCAGTTCTGTACATTCTTGGTTGATTGACTCGGTATTTGAATCTTGATACATCACTTGTGTACATATCTAAATGGGAGTACACATTATGCTGCGTGTGATATTTGAGTTGGACATGAAGTGTTCCAAATATTCGAATTCACCTTAAACTGGATTCTAGCTTCTGAATTTGAGTATTGGCATTTGTAAACCATATTCATATATGATAGTGGAATACATCTTTGTCGTCCTTTTGAAGATATATAAAAGCACATAAAATGATTTATAAAGATTTGTATAGGAATACAAAATGGATTCGAATTTAGTTGCCAGGGTAAATGTGCATGCTTATTGTCCCAAAATTTGAAAGAAGCGGCAAAATGTCCACTCTCACGTCGGCTGCCCGAAGCCAAGTGTTTGGGAGATGGAAATTACTGTCTACCCATTACACGGACAATCCATCGGCCCGATTTCCACTGCTCTAAATAGGGGTAGGTTAGTAACTTCAATTAGACGTGACACGACCGCCTCTGAGCCCATTCCGACACGGTGGGCGCCAAACATGGGCGGAAAAACATATTTGATTCAAGCTCGTCCGAAAGACCTCTGTTTCTCCTCCATTTCTCCATTCATACACGGTGGGCGGCAAAACAAACTCGACTCGGCCGAAATCGATGTAGGCAAATATTTTCAATAGGGGCAGGTTTGTAACTTCACTCAAACGTGACACAACCGTCCTACCTGTTAGCCCTGTTCACACACCGTGGGCGCCAACCATGGGCGCCAACCACCCTCTCCTCGCCCGAAATCGCTCTGGGCAAATATTGGCGAGATGCAAGATTACCGTCATATCCCCAACCGACGAGACGTCCAATTTTTAAACGGGGGCTAAGTTCATAAATTTCCCATATTTCAGACAGACGCGTCCCAAAAAATGGTTCCCCGTACCTCTCCCTCCATTTTCCCATTCATACAACATCTGTGCTAGAACACCATCTCCACAACAGCCTCCGTCCGCCACCCCATCCATCGCCGCCGTCCTCCACCCCATCAATCGCCGCCGTCCTCCACCACATCCATTGCCACTGTCCTCCACCATGCCGGAGTGCCTACCAAGACCGCGTCGTCCACTGTTAGAGATGGACGTTTCTCATCCATGGCGACAGACCAATAGCCTTGCATCGTGTCCTCTCGCTTCATCGGCGCCGTCATCCTCTTTGCTGGGGCCGCTCACACGACCTTCTCTTCCACCGCAACGGGACTTATCCCCCGACGCACCCGTCTACCGTTGCATATCTGCTTCAACGCCACCGATAGCAATCGCACCCCCGATGCCTAGACGGCGCCGCAAGAGAGGTGGTACTTCATATCTCCTCAACTTTTTGATCTCAACCAGAAAATAGATCTTAACTTGGTTACTCTACTTTCTTTTCAGCTCTTAGAATTTAGTTCTTAGTTCGAAGCAAATTATGGATGCTAAATATCATTTCTCCGGTTTGCAGCTTCAAATCTGCCATGGCACAGTCTAATTTATCATGCTTAGGGTTTAATTGATCATGTTGGTTCCGTGGTGGTTTCTCTAATAGATATCGGAGGGGAAACCCTCTTTTGGGAAACCCTCTTTTGCTAAAAAAAATATGCTTAGAGTTTCCCCCTTATATGATCGTTATACGATCAGAATACGTGCTTCGTTTCATAATAGCACTGCTCCAGCCATCAAGCTAAACAAGCTTAGTTGTTCAAATACGAATCTGACATTATTAAAACAGAGTCGTTTAATTGGTCAGCTAAATGTTCCTAAATTAGTTTCGAAAATGCGTGTTCGCCGCTCGGGTGTGTATCTCTACAGGGTGCCCACGGTGGACCGGCCCACCCTGGGATTTTGGGTCGTCCCATGCCCTGATTCCCCTCTGTTCTGCTATGCGCTTTCAATCTCTACTCGCCCCTATCTGCCTGCCTCGCCGGCGACTTGCCGTCCCGGACAGCATGACTCTAGGAGGAGACGCCGGACTAACAGGAGGTCAGGAGCCGCTCGCCCAACAGCGTCACCGCTGCCCGGGCGCGCCGTCGTGCCTACCTTCCCAGTCCGTTCAGGGCTCAAGCATGCAGCACTCACCAAGCCAACCTGATTTATCCTGAGATACGTCCTCAAGACTCAGCAGCCACTCCTCATTACCCATTTTCTAATTGATTCATTACTCATTAGGCAGGACTATCATTAGGGTTTGTTGTGTGCTCAGTGCTACCTACACTTAATGGTTCAGATGTATTTCGGTAATCTTTAGTACCTCTGAAGTTCATAGGGTTTTCAAAATTCCGGACCTCGGAACAAACACTAGTCATTTTGGATTGTTGGTCGTAGTGACATTGACCCAGATTACTATTGCAAGCCAGGTTTGTTGACAATTTTACTTGTCTTTCTTACTCATTCGATATAATATCCAATTATTCACATCGATTAGTTGCAAACAATAAGTGCTAGACAAACTTCTTGATTCAGATTTTGGACGGTCTCTTACTGCTGTTACAATTCTGCATACTTGTCCTAGTAAGCTCACAAGTAAATGATTGATTCACTACATCTATGCTTGCCTTGTCATATTTGTTGTCAATATTCTTTTAGGGTGGACCACCCTGTTTCTAAATACTGGAACCGTAGACATGAGTGAATAGTATTTCTCTATGTGATCTCTTCCATCATGTGTGGGCAACGAACACTGGATTGTATAGAAAGAAAGTGTCATTTCTAGCTTTTACATAGGTTTCGATCTTTTACATGGAATACAATCTGCCTACTTGCTTTGTGTCGCACTAGCAACACTCCACCCTTGAAGCTAAACATTATGCCACTCATAATTCCTTAGTTTATTTCTTCAAATGCGAATTTCATATGATTCTAATGTTCCTACTTCAGTTTTGAAATGTGTGTCTGCCTGTTATAGAGATATAAGGGGTTTGTATTTCTGTGTGTGGTCTGGTCAGCACGGTTGGGGGGTGAACTTTGCATAAGCAGGGATTTATAGGGAGACACTCTTCGAGTTGAATCCGCAATGCATTCCATAGATAATCTGACTACTTTTTATATTTTCATGAATCTCAGATTCTGAACAGCATCATAATGATTATGAGCTTGCGCGCATGAAAAGAATAAAGCAGAACAATGCCATGGCTGTCAAACTTGGCATTAAGGGACTGAAATCAAGTATGGATGCAATGCAATGCAAACACTCTCCACCTACAGATTCATGCTTAGAATATGATCCTAACAGTGATTCTGAGCTAGATGGAGACCTAAGTCAATGTAGCTCCCTAGTGGAGGAGTCAAAGGAAGATGCCCTATCTTATTCACCCATCAAGGTGCTTGCTCTAACTTTCCAAGGTTACATTGGTTGCACATATCTTGCAACTGATGCTTTGCATTGCTTCTACTTTGTTGAACTGCCATTAGCTTAGTTTACACATCGTATATGTGCCCTGCCTATCCATTTTCAGTACATATTCCATCTGTCATCATACCATATTTATCCATTCAAATGATGTTCTTGTGTATCAGACGTTCAAAAGGAAGAGGGTGATTGCTGATTGTGGAGGAGCACAAGAAAAGTATTTGGAAAAGGTAGTGGCTCCTGATAAATCAAATAGCCCATTAGGTGTAGTTGCAATATCACCTGACCCACAAAACACCCCAACTCTAGCAGACTCTAGCCCTACTACACTGGTCATTTCTGATGCCCCAACTCAGCAGACCCCAACTGCAGCAAACAGTATGATTATGCCAGTTGACATAGCACCAGCTCTACGACGCAGAACCCCCATTCCAGCAAAGAGTACACCAAATCCTGTTGCCAAATACCTTTTCGAACCAGAGAGAGCCCCAATTGCAGCAAATAGGACCCCTGTTCCCTTTCTTCCCAGTTTAGAAGATGAAGCTTATATTGTTGTCAGGAACTTTGTCCGCATCTTTCCTTCATGGAAAGATTATACCGCAGACACAGAACAATTTCCAGTCTTCCTCCAGAACTTACGCGTAAGTAATGTACTAATGTTATTCATGGTCATTACTGCATATTTTTCTGTTGACAGAAGACACAAGATTTCATTCTTTTAAATAGGCGAGGAGCAATATGGATAGTGAAGATGAGCAAGGGTTGGTTGCGCTTTTCAAGCACTCGTTGATGAAGTATCGTTCCTACCTGAGGCAAGCGCACTTCGATGGCAAGCCTCTAAACGAAATTTCTGTAAAGTCTCCGGTGCTACATTTATCCGATGGTGACTGGAATAATGTTGTTACACATTGGTCTCGGCTGCAGCGTAAGGTACTGTCTATGATATCACATCACAATTTGAACTACATTTCTGCATTTGCCTTAATGTCTCACTTGTACGAAAACTGTTAGCAGAAGAACATTCGTTCTCAAGGGACCACAGAATCTCGCAACTATACTGCACACTTCGTTGCTCTTGTGAGTACCTCTTGCCCTGTATGACCATACTTACTTTCATAGTTGTTTGATTATGTAGCATCACTACACATGTTAGCCTCGTAATCGTCCATTTGGTGGTCTTTATAAGATCCGTATGGACTCTTACATAAATTTAGAATCAACCCAATGCTTTTGAAGATGTTTAGCTCTACAGTCCTCTTGTAAGGATTGAACGTCGTCTATCACTGTACTTACATTAACAGCTACTCCCTCCGTCCCATAATATAAGAACGTTTTGTATGTAGAATACACAGACAATGCCAGTGCAGAAGTGTAGCCCATTGCTCTTGTCAGTACATTTTGTTCTGTAACGCTTGTACTTCCAGGGATTGGTAGTTGATTATGTAGCATCAATCTGCATCTTATCTTCATTATCCTCTATCCCTTCCAGTATTAGCATAGCTATAATTACTCTCTACAAAATGTAGAGTACAGGCAATGCTTATGAAGAAGATTTTGTGCTGAAATTCTTGACTTATCCTTCCCTTGACATGGAGAAGGGCATTATAAAGCCGGTGTTAACTGTTAATGTAAGTCAGTCCTTCTAAAGCCTTTATCCTCAACTGCTATTTAATTTGCTCATACTCTCTATTGTTTACTGCTGTTTAGTTTGCTGTTTCTACCAAAATGCATGTTCGCAAGAACCATAAGTTCTAAGTTTTACTTGTAAAACCAAATTCCTTATTCATACCATGCACATTACTCAATACTCCCTATATGTATGCTTGTTTTTGTGGATCTATAATCCAGTGTGTGGTGAAGCAGCCCACGTTTGCACCTTGTCATCTCTTGTTTTATCTTACTGATGTGGCTGATGATATGAACAACATGCCATGCACATTAACCAAAATAGATACAATGATTTTCTTTGCCCTTCATCTATGCTTGTTATGTTGACATGGTAATCCAGTAGTGTGGTGAAGCTCCCGCATTATGAACAATGCCGAATTATGCTATTGATATTTTGAACTTACTCTTTATTTTCTAATTTGAAATTGGATGGAATTAATAGCACAGTTATCATCTTTGTTTATACACGTGCAAAACCTGTCATATGTCTGCTTTGTTTCATGGTGATATGCCTGATGGCATGCACAAGTCTGCTGAAGGCTGTGAGACAAACCCAACATATATTGCAACAAAGAAGGCAAAACATCTCGAAGATAGCGAGAAACCCCAAAGTCTTGTCTTGATGTAGTGTTCAAGTTACTTGAGACTAGCAGTCAGACAAGCTCACAGAATTTGTTGTCTGAATCAGTTCGACTTCTTCAGTCCCAAGTTCTAGTAGAAAGGCATTCTGCAACTCAACTTCGACTTGAAGTCCTATCTCTAAGAAAGATTGCGGAGAACACCAATGAGAACCTCATCGCTAAACAGCTACACCTGGAAGCTATGACCGACATGCTAGGCCGGTCTCACAGCCTTGCTCAACAGCTTGCGCAGCAGTTCCCCCGCAAGGCTAACCTTTCTTGAACTGTCTTGTAAGTGGTCTCGGTTCAATATTATTTTGTTACACTACAATGGTGCCCAGTTTTTATAATCTGCTTCTTTGTTGCGCTTTATGATCACTGGTGGCGAACTTCGATGCCCAGTGGATGTAATATACCTTAAATCCTTTATTGTATAGTGTAGGTTTATTCTTAGTTACTATGTCGTAATTTCTTTATTGTATAGAGTAGGTTTGTTCTTAATTCCCACTAGTTACTGCCATCATTCGCTACCTGCAAAAAGTCAGATGTAGTTGACCAGGCCGAAACATGACTCTAACGAGGCTGGTTTTTAGCGAGCCACAATTGGGTCGGCCTGCGTCTTTCTTGGGCCCGAATGATTGGGGCCTTCACACTTTGCGCCAAGCCCACAACTTACACCAGCCTATATTTTAGTTGGGCCTTTTGTGGACCCAATGCTTAGTTTGGCCCAGGTAGCGTTGGGCCATTAACAGGCTGAATATTGTACTGGCCTGTTACAGCCCATATGAAACCATGGGCCTTTAGCAGGCCGAAATGCATGTTGGGCCTCAATTTTCACTAGTCGTCGACGGGCCTTCCGCAGGCTAAAATGTAGACCGGGCCTTTTTGGGTCCAGTTAGGTCAGGGGCCGTTACCAGGCCGAAACATATCTCAGGCCTTAGTTTGCCCACTGATATCATGGGCCTTTAAGAGGCCAAAAGCTTAGTACAGGCATCAACGGGCCGAATTTTGCAACAGGCCTTTAACAGGCCCAAAGTCACGTTGGGCTTAACTGTTGCCACCTTTATCAAGGGCCGTTAGTGGGCCCGATGTCCCGTCGGACCATATATGGCCCATGGGCAGCACGGGCCATTCCCAGGCCAAAAGTCACACCGGGCTGAAATGGGCCCATGTCTAGATCGGGCCTCTAACAGGCCGAAAGTCACTGGGCTGTAATTGGGCCCAAATATTCGGCGAACAATTAACGGGCCAGATTTGGCTTCGGGCCGTAAATGGGCCCAAATATTCGGTGAACAATTAATAGGCCAGATCTAGCTTCGGGCCGTAAATGGGCCTTTATTAAGCAGGCCGTTATTGGGCTGGCCCACTAGTACCTAAGTAGTACTACGGGCCTTTGACTAGGCCGGCCTTTTTAACCTATATGGGCCTCTGTTGGGCCCAACCACGTGTCGACGTATCATAGGCATGTCTCCTCCAATGGATGGGCGACATCTGGCCCATTGACGAGCTGACAGGTGTTCCCTCCGGCCAATCAGAATTTTACACGTGGAAATTTCCCATTGGTCTGGGCTGTTAACGGGTTATCGGATCCAAAACCCGACCCGATAGCTTAACGGTGTTCCATTACGGTGGATGCCACGTGTCGGTCACCCTTGACGAAAGCACTTCTGTGACGCGCGATTTATCGTCATGGAAGTAGACACTTCCGTGATGATAATTTTGGTAATGTCATGGAACACTTCTACGACAACACATGTATGACTATCTTGATTCTGCCATAAAATCGTCATGGATGTACATGCATGACAAAAAACGCGACCTACTGTGACAAACACGTATCATCACGGAAGTGTATTTTTTTGTAGTGTTGTTACTAGCTATAGGATGGTAATTGATTTCAGAAAATTAAATAAAGCAACTAGAAAAGATCACTACCCCTTGCCTTTTATTGATCAAATGTTAGATAGACTTTCTAAGCACACAAACTTTTGTTTTCTTGATGGATATTCTGGTTTTTCTCAAATACCTGTCTCACAACCTAATCAAGAGAAAACCACCTTTTGGAACTTATGCTTATAGACGTATGCCTTTTGGTTTATGCAAATGCACATGCTACCTTTAAAAGATGTATGACTGCTATATTCTCTGATTTTTGTGAAAAGACTGTTGAGGTTTTCATGAATGATTTTTCCGTTTACGGAACTTCTTTTGATGATTGCTTAAGCAACCTTGATCAAGTTTTGCAGAGATGCGAGCAAACTAATCTTGTCTTGAAGTGGGAGAAGTGCCACTTTATGGTTAATGAGGTATTGTATTGGGACATAAAATTTCTGAACGAGGTATTGATGTGGATAAAGCTAACGTTGATGCAATTGAGAAAATGCCATGTCCTAAAGATATCAAAGGTATTCATATTTTCTTCGGTCATGTTGGTTTCTATAGGAGGTTTATTAAAGACTTCTCAAAAATTTCTAGGCCTCTTACAAATCTTTTACAAAAGGATGTTCCATTTGTTTTTGATGATGATTGTGTAGAAGCCTTTGAAACACTTAAGAACGCCTTAATTTCTGCACCTAGTCTTCAACCACCTAATTGGAACTTGCCTTTTGAAATTATGTGTGATGCTAGTGATTATGCTGTTGGTGTTGTTCTAGGACAAAGAGTTGTTAAGAAATTAAATGTTATTCATTATGCTAGTAAAACTCTAGATAGTGCCCAAAGAAATTATGCTACTACTGAAAACGAATTTTTAGCAGTGGTGTTTGCCTGTGATAAATTCATATCTTACATTGTGGATTCTAAAGTGATTGTTCACACTAATCATGCTGCTATAAAATATCTTATGGAAAATAAAGATGCTAAACCTAGACTCGTTAGGTGGGTTCTCTTGCTATAAGAATTTGACTTACATATCACTGATAGAAAAGGATCTGAGAACTCCGTAGTTGATAACTTTTCTAGGATAGAAAATATTCTTGATGAACCACAACCTATTAATGATACTTTTCTCGATGAGAAATTAGCTGCAATAAATGTTTCTCGTAACACTCCTTGGTATGTTGACTATGCTAACTACATTGTTGCTAAATATATACCACCTAGCTTCACATACCAACAAAAGAAAAAAATCTTTTATGATTTAAGACACTACTTTTGGAATGACCCACATATTTTATAAAGAAGGAGTAGATGGTATTATTAGACGTTGTGTACCTGAGCATGAATAGGGACAAATCCTACAGAAATGTCACTCCGAAGCTTGTGGAGGCACTATGCTGGAGATAGAACTTCTCACAAGGTATTGCAATCTGGTTTTTATTAGCCTACTCTCTTGCTGTTGAACCATTTGATGAAAGAATTGGTAATATTGGTAAGCGTCAGGAAATGCCTATGAATTATTCTCTTGATGTTTAACCATTTGATGTTTGGGGTTTCGATTACATGGGACCTTTTCCTTCCTCTAATGGGTATACGCATATTTTGGTTGCTGTTGATTATGTTACTAAGTGGGTAGAAGCTATTCCAACTAGTATTGTTGATCACAACACCTCTATTAAAATGCTAAACAAAATTATTTTCCCAAGGTTTGAAGTCCCTAGATATTTAATGACTGATGGTGGTTCACACTTTATTCATGGTGCTTTCCGTAAAATACTTGCTAAGTATGATTGAGGGAGTCCTGGATTAGGGAGTGTCCGGATAGCCGAATTATCACTGTTGGCCGGACTCCTGGACTATGAATATACAAGATTGAAGACTTCGTCCCGTGTCCGGATGGGACTTTCCTTGGCGTGGAAGGCAAGCTTGGAGATACGGATATGTAGATCTCCTACCATTGCAACTGACTCTGTGTAACCCTAACCCTCTCTGGTGTCTATATAAACCGGAGGGTTTTAGTCCGTAGGATGAACAACAATCATACCATAGGCTAGCTTCTAGGGTTTAGCCTCTTTGATCTCGTGGTAGATCTACTCTTGTACTACCCATATCATCAATATTAATCAAGCAGGAGTAGGGTTTTACCTCCATCGAGAGGGCCCGAACCTGGGTAAAAACATCGTGTCCCTTGTCTCCTATTACCATCCGCCTAGACGCACAGTTCGGGACCCCCTACCCGAGATCCGCCGGTTTTGACACCGACATTGGTACTTTCATTGAGAGTTCCTCTGTGTCGTCACCTTTAGGCCTGATGGCTCCTTCGATCATCAACAATGACGCGGTCCAGGGTGAGACTTTTCTCCCCGGACAGATCTTCGTATTCGGCGGCTTTGCACTGCGGGCCAATTCACTTGGCCATCTGGAGCAGATCGAAAGCTACGCCCTTGGCGATCAGGTCAGATTTGGGAGTTTGAACTACACGGCTGACATCCGCGGAGACTTGATCTTCGACGGATTCGAGCCACAGCCAAGCGCACCGCACTGTCTCGATGGGTATGATCTAGCTCTGCCGCCGAACAGTGCCCTGGAGGCCGCACCAGCGTCCGCTCCGACCCTTAGCTCGAAGCCGACTTCACCGATCGAGGACGAGTGGCTGGACACCGCCTCGGGGGCTACTATCTCTATGGCGATTGAGCCGAACACCATCCATGTCCTTTGCAAATCCCGTGACTCCGAGGTGCCGGACTCCTCTCCGGACTCTGAACCTCCCGCGCCCCTGCCAATCAAATCCGATTGGGCGCCGGTTATGGAGTTCACTACTGCGGACATCTTTCAGCACTCGCCCTTTGGCGACATCCTAAATTCTCTAAAGTCTCTCTCTTTATCAGGAGAGCCCTGGCCGGACTATGGTCAGGAAGGTTGGGATGCGGACGACGAAGAAATTCAACACCCACCCACCACCCACTTTGTAGCCACTGTCGATGATTTAACCGACATGCTCGACTTCGACTCCGAAGACATCGACGGTATGGACGACGATGCAGGAGACAACCAAGAACCAGCGCCTACAGGGCACTGGAAGGCCACCTCGTCATACGACATATACATGGTGGACATCCCAAAAGATGGGAATGGCAATGGAACAGTGGAGGATGACCTCTCCAAGAAACAGCCCAAGCGTTGGCGTCAGCGGCGCCGCTCTAAATCCCGCCACAGCAAAAACGGTGATTCCGGCACGGGAGATAATAACACCCCGGACTGTGCCGAAGACAACCCCCTCCAGCAGGATTCAACACAGGAAGAGGGAGAAGCCAACCCTCATGATAGAGTGGCACACAGAGAGGTAGAGGACGATAATTATATGCCTCCCTCCGAAGATGAAGCAAGCCTCGACGACGACAAATTTGTCATGCCCGAGGATCCCGTCGAACAATAGCGTTTCAAGCGCAGGCTTATGGCCACGGCAAGCAGCCTTAAGAAAAAGCAGCAGCAGCTTAGAGCTGACCAAGACTTGCTAGCTGATAGATGGACCGAAGTCCTTGCTGCCGAAGAATACAAACTCGATCGCCCCTCCAAGAGCTACCCAAAACGCAGGCTGCTACCCCAATTAGAGGAGAAAGCACCCAAACCTACATCACCAGCGCATGATGCGGTCGACCGGCCACCTCGTGGCCGCGACAGAGAGGCCTCTAAGCCCTCCACTAAAGCCGCACCCCGGCGTCGCTCAAAAAGTACAAAGCCACGGGGAAATGTGCCAGACTTGTGAGACATATTGGAGGACAAGGCAAGGCAAATAAGATTGATCTACGGATCACGTGGGCGCCCCACGACACGTGATGACAACCATCACGCCGGATACAACAATTCCGGCCGGGCCGAACACAGTAGACAAAGCTCATTTGAGCTGCGTCGTGATATAGCCCAATACAGAGGCGCGGCACACCCACTATGCTTCACAGACGAAGTAATGGATCATCAAATCCCCGAGGGTTTCAAACCCGTAAACATTGAATCATACGACGGCACAACAGATCCTGCGGTTTGGATCGAGGACTATCTCCTTCACATCCACATGGCCCGCGGTGATGACCTACACACCATCAAATACCTCCCACTCAAGCTTAAAGGACCAGCTCGGCATTGGCTCAACAGCTTGCCAGAAAACTCAATTGGTTGTTGGGAAGACCTGGAAGCCGCATTCCTTGGTAACTTCTAGGGCACATATGTGCGACCACTAGATGCCGATGACCTAAGCCACATAATTTAGCAGCCAGATGAATCGGCCAGACAATTCTGGACACAGTTCTTAACCAAGAAAAATCAAATCATTGACTGTCCGGATGGAGAGGCCCTTGCAGCCTTCAAACATAACATCCGCGACGAGTGGCTTGCCCGGCACCTAGGACAGGAAAAGCCGAAATCCATGGCAGCCCTCACATCACTCATGACCCGCTTATGCGCGGGAGAGGACAGTTGGCTAGCTCGCAGTAACAACCTAACCAAAAACCCTGGTAGTTCGGATACCAAGGACAACAATGGCAGGTCGCATCGCAACAAGCACAAGTGCCGCATTAACGGTGATAATGCTGACGATACGGCAGTCAATGCCGGATTCAGAGGCTCTAAACCCGGTCAGCGGAAAAAGCCGTTCAAAAGAAATACTCAGGGCCCGTCCAATTTGGACCGAATACTCGATCGCTCGTGCCAGATACATGGCACCCCTGAAAAACTAGCCAACCACACCTACAAGGATTGTTGGGTGTTCAAGCAGGCAGGCAAGTTAAATGCCGAAAACAACGACAAGGGGCTGCATAGCGATGACGAGGAGGAGCCCCGGCCGCCGAACAATAGAGGATAGAAGGGCTTTCCCCCACAAGTGCGGATGGTGAACATGATATACGCAACCCACATACCCAAAAGGGAGCGGAAGCATGCACTAAGGGACATATACGCGATGGAGCCAGTCGCCCCAAAGTTCAACCCGTGGTCCTCCTGCTCGATCACTTTTGATCAAAGGGACCACCCCACTAGCATCCGCCACAGCGGATTCGCCGCATTGGTTCTTGACCCAATCATTGACGGATTTCACCTCACTAGAGTCCTGATGGATGGCGGCAGCAGCCTGAACCTGCTTTACCAGGATACAGTGCGCAAAATGGGCATAGACCCCTCAAGGATTAAACCCACAAAAACGACCTTTAAAGGTGTCATACCAGGTGTAGAGGCCAACTGTACAGGCTCAGTCGCACTCGAAGTGGTCTTCGGATCCCCGGATAACTTCTGAAGCGAGGAATTAATCTTCGACATAGTCTCGTTCTGCAGCGGCTATCACGCACTGCTCGGACGAACCGCATTTGCAAAGTTCAATGCGTTGCCGCACTATGCATACCTCAAGCTCAAGATGCCAGGCCCTCGAGGAGTAATCACGGTCAATGGAAACACCGAACGCTCTCTCCGAACGGAGGAGCATACGGCGGCCCTCGCGGCGGAAGTACAAAGCAGCCTCTTAAGGTAGTTCTCGAGTCCGACTACTAAACGTCCGGACACAGTTAAGCGCGCCCGGAGTAACCTACAACAAGACCGCCTGGCACGTTCCGAGCACGCGTAGCAATGCAGCCCCAACCCCAGCCCTCGCGAAATCGCGAGACCAGTACCACGCGTACATAACTATGCTCTGGAGATACCATGGGCATAGGGGGAGGAGCACGACCACGGCATGCCCAGAGTGCGGCTCAACCGCACCAGGGGCTCCCAATTGTGTCATTCTTTTTTTTCTTATTCTCAGGACTCCGTTTTCCAGAAGCCCTGTCCGGCAGTAGAATCGCCGAACTCACGATGCAACAGCCAGGGAAGCGGAAAAGCTACGTCGAGTGTCCAGGTGGTCTCTATTACGAGCAGTATACCATTTTTACATACCATCCCGCAACCTACCCCTGGAGGGGGACATGTTAAATAGTCCCATCCCTTGCTTATCGCACTATTTGTATCGTTCTGCTTTCATTGCAGTATCTTTTGAATAAACAATACATAGCTTCTGCTTATTATTGCATTCCTTTTTTTTCATAAATGTTCATCTATGACATGTTGCACCCATACAACTTGGTACGGTCAATACACCAGGGGCTTAAGTACCCCAAAACATGGTGTGATAAGTCCGAACACTTTCACAAGTGGGGCACCCCGAACTTATAGCATTATATGCATCGGCTCCGAATCATGTCTTGGGTCAATAGTTGGGTTTGCCCGGCTCCCATGTTTTGGTACCTTAAATTCCGTTATATCGGCTAAGGTAGCGCTGGGAGAACCACTGCGATTGTGCCCGGTTGAGCTGGGTTGAGCACCTCAGTGGAGAAAGCTAAAACTGACTGTCATGATACGGCGAGAGCCGGTCGCTGTTCGGGAGGTTTTTCGGGTCCCTAAAGACTCATGCCGCTTAGAGCGAGGAGTCGGCATTGTCCGGCCAAGGCGTGGATAGCGCCCCGAACTCGGTCTTCCGAATACCAGGGGCTTCGCCGAAATTTAAAATTATAGAATTCTATGGCTAAGTGAGAGTGTTCAAGCATTATAGTCCAGTTGCCTCGTTCATCGTGTTGAACGCCTCCCTCGAAGGACCCAAGAATGGGAACAAGAGCGCTCAAGTTTATCCCAAACACCCCAGCACTCGTGGCACGGGGGATGAAGCCAACGACTCTCCATCTCTCAAATTTCATAAACGGCCGCACATAAGGTAATATTTTAAATTAACAAGCATTGCTTAGTGCATCTGAACAAAGTTTTCAGCATATAGGATAACAAATGTGAGTCTACTCAAAAATTACATCTTTGGAGCATTCACCCGCTATAAGGCGGGCACCCTTCAGGATGCCCTCATAGTACATCTCGGGCTTGCGATACTCCTTGCCCGGCGGTGGCGCGTCCATCACAAGCTTCTCGGCGTCCATCTTGCCCCAGTGCACTTTAACATGGGCAAGGGCCCGACGGGCACCTTCAATGCAGACGGAGCACTTGATGACTTCAATCCATGGACAGGCGTCCACCAGCCGCCGCACCAGATCGAAGTAGCTCCCAGGCATGGCTTCTTTAGGCCACAGCCGAACTATGAGGCCCTTCATGGCCTATTCGGCCACCTTGTGGAGCTCGACCAGCTGCTTCAGCTGGTCGCTCAGGGGCACCGGATGTCCGGCCTCAACATATTGAGACCAGAACACCTTTTCCGTTGAGCTCCCCTCCTCGGCTCGGTAGAACGCGGCAGCATCGGACACACTACTGGGCAGATCTACGAACGCTCCTGGAGAGCTTCGGATTCAGGTAAGTAACAGATAATTCACTTTTACATGCTTGCTTTGCATATAGAATGCCTTACCCACCGGTATCTTTTTTATCGCCTCAATCTCCTGGAGGGCCTTCTGGGCTTCGGCCTTAGCGGCTTTGGCACTCTCAAGAGCCAAGGCAAGCTTGGACTCTCGAGTCTTCGAGTCACGCTCCAAACTCTCGTGTTTTTCCACGAGAGCCTGGAGCTCTTGCCGCACCTCCGCCGCCCACGCCTCCTGCTTCTCTCGCTCGGTGTGCTCCGCGGGCGCACTGTTTTCGGCCTTGGACACCGCTTCCTTTAGGGTCGCCACCTTGTTCGTGGCCCCTGCAATACTCACGTTATTCCTGTCATTTTTTGCAACCAAATCCTTTCTATAAGGTATTACTTTAATAAGGTATTACTTGCCTTCCTTGTCCTCGAGCTGCTTCTTGGCAAGGCCGAGCTCGTTCTCGAACCGCTCGAGGCTCTCCTTCAATGCATTGACCTCCGTAGTTAGTGCGACAGAGGTCAGCAGCGCAGCCTGCATTCCCATATTGACATATTTATGTTAGACTCCTGCGTATATCTTTTTAGATCCTCAGCTCGGCTTTTCTTTCCGAACACCGAACTAAGCATCAGGGGCTATAGTCTATGCGGTAATATTCTTACATATCTTAAAAACTTACCTCAAAGCCTGTTAGAAGGCTGGTACAGGCTTCAGTCAGCCCGCTCTTGGCGGACTGAACTTTCTGGATCACCGCACTCATGATAATGCGGTGCTCCTCGTCGATGGAGGCGCTGTTAAGCACCTCCAGCAAGCTATCCGGTGCCTCTGGTTGGACGGAGGCCACTGGCGTAGCAGTCTTGCCCCTCTTACGAAGGGGACGCCTGCCGGACTTCGGAACCACTGTAGGTTCCGGTACGGAGTCCGGCACAGGGCCGGACTTAGAGCCCTCTGGGGTTTTGCCCCCTTTGCTCCCGGAGTCCGGGAGGTCGCCTTGCGGCGCCTCCAGGACCACCTCCTCCTGGTCGGGCCCCTTTTGGGACTCCACCGCAGCGTCGTCTGTGTGACGAGGGGAGGAGGCGGTCGGAAGTGAAGTGCTATTCACATCCGACAAATCCAGGGAGCCGCTCGACAAAGCGGGGAGCTCGTCCTTGAGCGGGCTACATGGTTGTATTCGGCGTTAGAAGACACTATGCGACAAATGAAAAATCATGAGTTATTCTAGAATCTGGACACTTACGATCTCGCCAGGGGCTTGGCCCTTGAGGGCTACTCCTCTTCGCCGTTGTCAGCGTTGGTGGAAAAGTCCAGAGGAAGGGTCCTTCCTTTCTTGGACCCTCCGGCCCCCCAAGCTGGGGCGGCCTTCCTTTTCTTCTCTCCCCCCGCTGGGGGAGAGGCCTCTTTTTCCTCCTCCTCGTCTTCACGGGAGGAGTCCGCCTTGGAATCGTCGGATGATGAGTCCGACAACACCTGGCGTCGGGCATTCCTTCGAGTTCCCGTGGCCTTCTTCTTGGCCTTCTTCTCCGGCACCGCGTGAGGTGCCGGAACCAGCAGCCTCATTAAGCGGGCGTCCGCTGGGTCCTCTGGCAAAGGAGCCAGACTGTTAACCTGCCCGGACATCTTCAGCCAGTCCTGTCAAAGATAAGGTAGTTTAGATCCCGCATAGAGTCAAACTATGAAAAACAAGTGTCCTGTAAAGGGTAAAATAGCTTACCTCGCCGGCTTGATGCTGCGAGTTGAATCCGTGATCTTCGGTAATGGATGCGGGAGCCTCAGCGCCCTTGAACAGCACCTTCCAGGCATCTTCGTACGTAGTGTCGAAGAGCCTACTCAATGTTTGGTGCTGTGCCGGATCAAACTCCCACAAGTTGAAGGCACGTTGTTGGCACGGGAGGATCCGGTGGATGAGCATGACCTGGACTACGTTGATGAGCTTGATCTTCTTGTTCACAAGGTTTTGGACGCAGGTTTGGACTCCGGTCAGCTCTTCCAAATCACTCCATGTCAGGCCCTTCTCTTTCCAGGAGGTGAGCCGTGTGGGGATGCCAGATCAGAATTCGGGGGCCGCTGCCCATTCAGGGTCACGCGGCTCGGTGATGTAGAACCACCCCGTTTGCCACCCTTTGATGGTTTCCACAAAGGAGCCCTTGAGCCATATGACGTTGGGCATCTTGCCCACCATGGCGCCTCCGCACTCCGCCTGCTGGCCGCCCACTACCTTCGGCTTGACATTGAAGGTCTTCAGCCATAAACCGAAGTGGGGCTTGATGTGGAGGAAGGCCTCGCACACAACGATAAACGCTGAGATGTTGAGGATGAAATTCGGGGCCAGATCGTGGAAATCCAGGCCGTAGTAGAACATGAGCCCCCGGACAAATGGGTGGAGTGGGAAGCCCAGTCCGCGGAGGAAATGGGGAAGGAACACCACCCTCTCATGGGGCCTGGGGGTGGGGACGAGCTGCCCCTCGTCTGGAAGCCGATGCGCAATGTCGTTGTGCAGGTATCCGGCTTTCCTCAACTTTTTGATGTGCCCCTCCGTGACGGAGGAGGCCATCCACTTGCCTCCCGCTCCGGACATGGCTGGGGAAGGTTGAGGCGAGATGTGCGGACTTGGGCGCTGGAGCTCGAGTGCGCGGAAATGGATGAGCAAAGGAGGAAGAAGGCGTAGGTGAAAAGGTGGATCCTTATCCCCTTATATGGACGGACGAAGCTATGCATCCCCCACCAGCCTGGTAAAACTCGCTTATCTCCCAAGCGCCGTAATCAATGGCGCGGTTGGATTACCCACGCCCGTATTGATGAGAATCCCGGAATAAGGGGGCATGATCTCCGCTTTGATAAGACGTGCCAAGGAAACCGCCTCGCTAAACACGCTGAGGTGGGACAGTAAAAACGATTCCGATAAAGGCTTGGCCGTGGTGTGACGTCACGCCATAGAATACGTCAGCAGATTGAATTTGTGTAAAGATTATTCTCTCTACGATGGTATGTGGAACTTATTTTGTAGAGCCGGACACTGTCCTTATGTTCAAAATCTTCTATGAAGTGTTCGGAGGAGGAACCCGCCTTGCAATGCCGAAGACAATATGCACGCCGGACTCGTCGTCATTGAAGCCTGGTTCAGGGGCTACTGAGGGAGTCCTGGATTCGGGAGTGTCCAGATAGCTGAACTATCACCGTTGGCCGGACTCCTGGACTATGAAGATACAAGATTGAAGGCTTCGTCCCGTGTTCGGATGGGACTTTCCTTGGCGTGGAAGGCAAGCTTGGCGATACAGATATGTAGATCTCCTACCATTGTAACCGACTCTGTGTAACCCTAACCCTCTCCGGTGTCTATATAAACCAGAGGGTTTTAGTCCGTAGGACGAACAACAATCATACCATAGGCTAGCTTCTAGGGTTTAGCCTCTTTGATCTCGTGGTAGATCTACTCTTGTACTACCCATATCATCAATATTAATCAAGCAGGAGTAGGGTTTTACCTCCATCGAAAGGGCCCGAACCTGGGTAAAAACATCGTGTCCCTTGTCTCCTGTTACCATCCGCCTAGACGCACAGTTCGGGACCCCCTACCCGAGATCCGCCGGTTTTGACACCGACAATGATGTTAACCATAGAATTGCATCACCCTATCATCCTCAATCTAGTGGTCAAGTTGAACTTAGCAATAGAGAAACAATATTAATTTTACAAAAAACTGTCAATAGGTCCCAAAAGAATTGGTCTAAGAAATTAGATGATGCACTTTGGGCTTACAGAACAACATATAAACATCCTATGGGTATGTCTCCTCATAAAATTGTTTATGAAAAAGCTTGTCATTTGCCTCTTGAGTTGGAACATAAGGCATATTGGGCAATTAAAGAACTCAACTATGATTTCAAACTTGCTGGTGAAAAGAGGTTATTTGGTATTATCTCACTAGATGAATGGGAAACCAAGCTTATGAAAATGCCAAATTATTTAAAGAAAACATTAAAAGATGGCATGATAAAAGAATCCAAAAGCATGATTTCAAAGTTGGAGACTATGTTCCTTTGTACAACTCTCGTTTCAGATTCTTTGCAGGAAAATTCTCTCCAAATGGGAAGGACCCTATGTTATCGAGGAGGTTTATCGATCTGGAGCTATCAAAATAACGAAGGTACTAACCTGAAGGTTGTCAATGGGAAAAGAATAAAACATTATATCTCAGGTACACCCATTAATGTTGAAAGCAATATTATCAAAACTATGACACCGGAAGAACACATAAAAGAAACCTTCTGGAACACTCTAGAATCATGAAAAAAAGAGGAGGTACATGATACGGTAAGTAAACGGACTCCAAAAAATCCGCAGAAATATTTTCTGTCAGTTTTGGAATATATTAAAAATTAGGAAAATAAGAAACAACCAGGAAGGTAACCCTGGTGGGCACAAGACACCAGGGCACGTCTGGACCTTAGTGGGTTGTGCCCACCTCGGGTACCTTTCGGACTCCGTTTTTCTCCCATTTGCTTGTTCCCTAAGACAAAAAATCTTTATATACCCCCTGAACCTATTGACCACCGTATCGCGAAGAAATCTTCTGCTTTCTTTTCTCGCTATTTTCTGTCAGGTCTGTCAAGCTAGGCATCATGTATTCTCCCTCTTCCATCAACAGAGAAGACGATGCAGGGTTGCTACAGGAGGGAATTGAAGATGTGGCCATGGAGAAGATGAGGGGAACTTACTTGGAGTTCACCCTTCAGCCTTCGAGAGAGGCACCCTAGCTGGCATCTCCACTCGCCCTAATCCTCATCGGGCCATGAGGCTAATGACCAGTCAAGAGAGCCCTGAAGTGTAAGAAGAACTCCCTCCAAGGAGGCCTTTACACAGGTTACATCGAAACAATTTTTAAAATTTGATTCATAACTATGGGTTCGAGAATACTCCTCGCATGCACCTACCGTCCAATTAGGACATACCTCGTCCAAGAGAAAGTGAAGTAGGAACAAAATCTTGGGCCCCGGAGAATAAACACATTATGGATGAAGTAGAGAAAAATATTGAATTACTTCATCGAGCCCTTTGAGAGATTCAAGACTTGAAGGGGCTACTCATGAGTATATTGGGGAACATGACCTCACCACCACTACCTTCTTCATCACCAAAGGAGACCTCAGTATCGGGTATGGGCACTCCCCTTGGCGTGTGCCAAGCTTGGGGGAGGTGCCCCGGTATCGTATCACCTCCACTATCTTTTGCCTTTACTTATCTTAGTTCTATCCTTAGTTATCTTTTGCTTTAGTTGAATAAAAGTTTAGTTTGATCCTTTCTTTTCAAGTGCTTAGAGATCTATCCTTGTAATCGGGTGCATGATATACAATGAAGTTTAGTTTGATTTTGCTTTCTTTACTTTCACGTTCAATAAAAAGAAAGGAAATGCATGAAAAAAAGATCATATGCTAATCTTATGGTAAGTAATGACATCACGTAAGGAAGAGTATAAGTAGAAAATTTCATTAGAGATTTACAAACATAACATTGGTCAATGATGCAATTCATGAAAGTATTAATAAGGGAAGAGAAGATTCACATGAAAATACACTATCTTGGACATCTTTTATGATTGTGAGCCCCCATCAAAATATTATATGCCAAAATTGTTGACGTTGGACAAGGAATACAATGTAATGATTTATGTTTGTTCATATTAACACAGAAGTTATATTGCCATAGATCCTTTAACATGTGGTGCTTGCCCCCCATCTTTGCTAGCCAAAAATTTTGCACTAAGTAGAGATACTACTTGTGCATCCAAAATCCTAAACCCAAATCTTATTTTGATAGTCCACCATACCTACCTATGGATTGAGTACGATCCTTCAAGTAAGTTGTCATCGGTGCTATAAGGCAATAAAAATTGCTTCTAAACGTGTTAGATCATTTAGTGCAAGAGAAAATTGAGCATTGTACGAACTTGTGATGGCAAAGAATGAAAGCGACATACTGCATAATAAAGGTTGCTATCATAAGGGGCAATATAACGTGACATTCATTTGCACTAAGAGATTGAGCATACAAACAAATAAGCGCATGACAACCTCTGCTTCCCTCTGTGAAGGGCCTATCTTTTACTTTTATGCATTTACCTTTATGAAGAGTCAAAGTTTTATTCTCTATTCCTTTTTATTTTTCTCTTTTGGCAAGCACCATGTGATGAGGAAAGATCTTGGCACATATATACAGTTGTATATGGGTGGGCATGAGTTATTATTGTTGACATCACCCTTGAGGTGAATATGTTGGGAGGAGAAACTATAAGCCCCTATCTTTCTATGTGTCCGGTTGAAACTTTTTGCTCATGTGTATGCGGTGAGTGTTAGCAATCATAGAAGACTATATGATGGTTGAGTATGTGGACTTGCCAAAAAGGCTCCGATACATGACCCTTCCTGAAAAGATGATGAATTGTAGTTGCAAAGTCGACTGAGAACATAGTTTGTTGCTTTTCAATAGATTTTATGCTTTATACTTCGATATTGTGATGAATTGTTACTTATTCATGAGAAGTTTATGATAAAAGTTTGTGATAAAAGTTCTATAATAAAGTTTGTTTCTATTATAATAATATACATGATGCTTTTAGGTCCGTATTTTGTTTTTATCGACACCTCTCTCTCTAAGCATGTGGACATGTTTTTTGATTTTGGTTTTCGCTTGGGGGAGTTGATACGTCCATTTTGCATCATGTTTTTCTACTGTTATTTATGATGTTTTTATGCATAATAATGCTTTATGGAGTCATTCTAATGCCTTTTATCTCATAATATGCAAGGTTCACACAGAGAGGGAGATTACTGGCAGCTGGAATTCTGGACCTGAAAAGCTACGTCAGGCCACCTATTCTGCACATCTCCAAATGAGATGAAACTTCGCGGGGATTTTTTATGAAATATATAAGAATTATTGGAGCAAATAACTACCAGAGGGGGCCCACCAGGTGGGCACAACCCACCTGGGCATGCTTGGGAGCCCAGGCGCGCCCTGGTGGGTTGTGCCCTCCTCCGCCCACCTCTGGTGCCCCTCTTCTAGTATATAAGTCATTTTGACCTAGAAAATAAATAAGAGGAGGACTTTGTGGACCAAGCGCTTCCCTCGAGGAGGAACTTGGGCAGGAGCACTTTTGCCATCCGGCGGAGCAATTCCGCCCGGAAACTTCCATCTCGGAGGGGGAAATCATCATTATCATCAGCAGCAGCAGAAGCAACAACAACTCTTCCATCTTGGGGAGGGCAATCTCCATTAACATCTTCAAGAGCACCATCTCCTCTCAAACCCTAGTTCATTTCTTGTGTTCAATCTTTGTACCGGAACATTAGGTTAGTGCTTGTGGGTGACTAGTAGTGTTGATTATATCTTGTAGTTGATTACTATATGGTTTATTTGGTGGCAGATTATATGTTTAGATCAATTATGCTATTTAATACCCCTCTGATCTTGAGCATGATTATCATTTGTGAGTAGTTACTTTTGTTCTCGAGGTCACGGGAGAAATCTTATTGCAAGTAATCATGTGAACTTGATATGTGTTTGATATTTTGATGATATGTATGTTGTGATTGCCTTGGTGGTGTCATGTGAACGTCGACTACATGGCACTTCACCTTATTAGGGCCTAAGGGAATGCATTGTGGATTAGTTATTAGATGATGGGTTGTGAGAGCTACAGAAGCTTAAACCGTAGTTTATGCGCTACTTCGTAAGGGACTGATTTGGATCCAAAAGTTTAATGCTATGGTTAGATTTTATCTTAATATATTTTTTTCGTAGTTGCGGATGCTTGCGAGGGGGTTAATCATAAGTAGGAGGTTTGTTCAAGTAAGAACAACACCTAAGCACCAGTCCAGTCACATATCAAATTATCAAAGTAGCAAACACAAATCAAACCAACATGATGAAAGTGACTAGATGAAATTCCTGTGTACCCTCAAGAACGCTTTGCTTATCATAAGAGACCATTTTGGCTTGTCCTTGCCACAAATGGATTGGTCTACCTTGCTACAGTTTTGTTACCGTTACTGTTACTTGCTCATTACAAATTATCTTGCTATGAAACTACTCGGTACTTATAATGTCAGTGCTTGCAGAGAATACGTTGCTGAAAACTACTTGTCATTTCCTTCTGCTCCTCGTTGGATTCGACGCTCTTACTTATCAAAAGGACAAGGATTGATCCCCTATACTTGTGGGTCATCAAGGAGGACGATGGTGGATGGGGTGGCGGCCGGAGCAGACTATGGTGGAGAGGGTGTTTTGGCACCCATGGAGTACGAATAGGGAAATCAAGGGAAAGAGGTAGGGGAACCATGTCTTCAAGACGCACTTGTCTCAAATGCGAGGAAATTTACAAACTTAGCCCCCGTTTAAAATTTCCTACATCACAACAATATTGGTTGGTTAGGGATAGGACGGTAATCTCGCATAAACCAAATATTTGCCAACGGAGATTTCTGCCGAGGAGAGTTTGTTTTGGCGCCCACCATCTATGAATCAGATTGAGAAGCGACTTAGGCTGAGGAGAAACTGTGTTTTGGTGCCCATCATGTATGAATCTAGGTGAGAGGCAGCTATGTCATGTTTGAGTGAAATTACAAACATGCCCCTATCTACACCTATAGAAATCGAGCCTACTGGTTTTGCGTGTCGGGGATAGATAGTAATTTCCATCTCCACAATTTTGGTTTCGGGCGGTATGGCCGAGCAGGGACTGCGTGTTTTGCTGATTTGTTCAAATTTTTAGAGAAAAAGCTTGCACATTTAGAGCATCTCCAATAGATGATGTATATTTGGGTGCTCCAAACCGGTGATGTAAAAATTTGGAGCACCAAAAAGTGCTTTTTACATCTCCGAAAAAGGCTCAACTCCAAAAAATGGTCCAAAACGGAGATGTAAATAAAGAGAAACTCCAACAGATGGTCCAAAACTAAGATGTAAAATCTTGAAAACGACCAACTACTACTTCAACTCAACATAGTTCAAACATAAAATCAACATAGTTCAAACATAGATGACATAAATTTAAACTAGCAGAACTACTCGTCGTCTGAGGGCATCTAGTACGACTCTTCTGAGTCATTTGAGAGCCCCCAGAACTCGTCCTCCTCCGATGATGATGATGACTCGATGGGGATCACTGTCGAGGGGTCGACCTCGTCCTCCTTCTTCACCTCCTTCTTCTTATTCTCCTCTTTGGTGTCAGGCTTCTAGTAGAACTCTTGCTCGGCCTGGACATACTCGGGATGCTCCCATGCAAACCGAGCATCACCGCCTCATCACTCTTGCCTGGAGTGATGACAACCGCCGGTATCTTCTTCTTCTTCTTCGGCATATCCTCCATCCGGGTGCCCTGCAGCATGAACCACTTTGCCTCCGCTTGGGTCTCAATCTCCAGGAAGTTGAGGTCGATCTTCGTCCTCCGGCACGCCACACCGCCATGTCATAGGCATGCGTGGCCTCATTAGTAGTGGGATACGTGCCGAGCCACCAAGCCACCCGACATTAGAGAACTCCACTCGGATGTTCCCGGAGGGCCTTGCTCTCATGTCGAAGAAATCCAACTTGCCCTTCGGCGCCATTGGGGAGCGGGTGGCGGTCGAGCAAGGAGTGAGTCGGGGCAGCGGCCAAGTGGAGAACGGGGCGGCGCGGGGAGAAGACGGACGGAGCGGGACGGTGGCGTGCGGTGCGGGGCGGAGGCGGATGGAGCGGGACGGCGGCGTGCGGTGCGATCGAGGGGGGGGGCGGCGTGCAGTGCAGGAGGGGGCGGCCAGAAGCCGGAGCGGAGGCGGAGGCGGCGAGATAGGAGGCGAACGGGGCTGAGGCGGGGCCGAGGCAGCTGGAGCGGAGGCGAACGTGATGGGGTGGCGCGGTGGCTGGCGGCAGCCCAGGTAGGGTGGAATCGGCGGGGGGGCTGAATCTATAGTGGGGCAGCGTCGGGTGATACATCTCCAACGTATCTATAATTTTTTTAGGTTTTGGATGTTTTATATTCATTGATATGCTATTTTATATTATTTTTGGGACTAACTTATTAACCTAGAGCCAGTGCTAGTTTCTTTTTTTTCCTTGTTTTTGAGTTTTACAGAAAAGGAATATCAAACGGAGTCCAAACGGAATGAAACTTTACCATGATTTTTCTTGGACCAGAAGACATCCATGGAACTTGGATAGGGGGGCAGAAGAGTCCCGAGGAGGCCACAAGCCTACTAGGCGCGCCTCGGGGGGGGGGGGGCCTGAGGGCTTGTGGGCCCCTCGGGTGTCCTCCACCCCTAATCTTTGTCCTATAAATTCCCAAATATTCCCAAACCAATAGAAGTGTCCACCAAAATACTTTTCCGCCGCCGCAAGCCTCTGTTCTCGTGAGATCCTATCTTGGGGCCTTTTCTGACACCCTGCCGGTGGGGGATTCGATCACGTAGGGCATCTACATCAGTCTTGATGTCCTTCAGATGAAGCGTGAGTAGTTTACCACAGACTCTATGGGTCCATAGCTAGTAGCTAGATGGCTTCTTCTCTCTCTTTTATCTTCAATGAAATATTCTCCTCAATGTTCTTGGAGTTCTATCCGATGTAATATTCTTTTGCGGTGTGTTTGTCGAGATCCGATGAATTGTGGATTTATGATCAGATTATCTATGACTATTATTTGAGTCTCTTCTGAATTATTATATGCATGATTTGATATCTTTGTATTTCTCTTCGAATTATCGGTTTGGTTTGGCCAACTAGATTGGTTCTTCTTGCAATGGGAGAGGTGGTTAATTTTGGGTTCGATATTGTGGTGTCCTCACCTAGTGAGAAAGTAGGGGTAGCGAGGCACATATTGTATCGTTGCCATCAAGGGTAAAAAGATGGGGTTTTCATCGTATTGCTTGAGTTTATCCCTCTACATCATGTCATCTTACTTAAGGCATTACTCCATTATTATGAACTTAATACTCTAGATGCATGCTGGATAGCGGTTGATGTGTGGAGTAATAGTAGTAGATGCAGGCCAGAGTCGGTCTACTTGACATGGACGCAATGACTATGTCCATATTCATTGCCTTGGATAATGTCATAACTTTGCGCTTTTCTATCAATTACTCGATAGCAATTTGTTCACCCACGGTATTATTTTCCTTCAAGAGAGAAGCCTCTAGTGAAACCTATGGCCCCGGGCCTATTTTCCATCATATATTTTTCAGATCTATGAACCAAAAAACCCAAAAATAGGTTGTTGCAATTTATTTATGTTTACTTTTTCTGTTTTAGTAATCTTTTATACCTATCTCTATTAGATCTTACTCTTGTTTGAGACCATGAAGGGATTGACAACCACTTTTTCGCGTTGAGTGCAAGTGTTTGTTAGTTTGTGCAGGTGCATAGGTTGGAGACTTGCTTGTGCCTCCTACTGGATTGATACCTTGGTTCTCAACTGAGGGAAACACTTATCTCTACTTTGCTCCATCACCGTTTCCTCTTCAAGGGAAAAATCAACGGAAGCTCAAGTATTACCAGGAAGAATTTCTGGCGGCGTTACTAGGGAGGTTCTACATCAAGCCTACCAAGTACCCATCAAACTCTCTTCTCTTGCATTACATTATTTTCCATTTGCCTCTCATTTTCCTCTCCCCCACTTTTAAAACGTTTTCAGAAAAACTCAAAAATATTTGCCTTTTTATTCGCCCTCCTTTCATTCGCCTCTATGTCTTACTTGGTTTATTTGCTTGTTTGCTTGGCATAATTGTGTATTTATTGGAAATCAAGAAAAAAATCTTATGGATCCTTGCCCAATTGCTATTCTTTTTAAAAGATCCAACTATGATGAACCAATTGCTAGTTAGTTGAGTGCACTAGATTATCCTTATGAAGTTTTGCTTGAAATTTGTGAATCTGTAAATTGTGATAAAATTTATGAAGTGATTCACGATAGCTCCTTCAATGAAAATCATGATTGCACTGATGCTAATAATATGCAAAACCCTAAGCTTGGGGATGCTAGTTTTGCTATGTCCGCTACTTATTGCAATGATCATGATTGGGGTGATAATGCTTCTTATGATCTTGAAAATTTGTTTAAGCCTCATGATGAATATGTTTGCGATAATATTGAAAGTGGGTTTGGAATAGTTGACACTCTAGGTAATAATGGCCCCACTACTTTGGTGAATGATCAATCTTATGAAATTTTTAATAAAAGTGGGCTTGGAAAGGTCATGACTTTATTTGATGATCCCACTATATTGGGAGAGTGTCAACTTTGCATGCATGTGGATCATGTAGAGAATATTTTATGTGATAGTTATATTGTTGAATTTGATTATGATCCTACATATAATTATTATGAGAGAGGAAACTATGGTTGTAGAAATTTTTCATGTTACTAAATTACCTCTCGTTATGTTGAGATTGCTATTGTTTATTTCTTCTTCCTTGCACATGCTAGTTTTTGCTTGTCTTGATAATTTGTTTGCTTATAAAATGCCTATGAATGGGAAGTATGTTAGACTTAAACTTATTTTTCATATGCTACATGATGCTCTCTTTGTGTTTCAATTGCTATCTTTGATGTGAGCATCATTAAAATTATCAATGCCTAGCTAAAAGGCTTTAAAGCAAAAGCTTGTTGGGAGACAACCCAACGTATTTCATTTCTATTTTTTTTTGAAAATACACATTATTACCTATATACTAATTGTGTTTTAGTGTTTTAACTAGTGCTTCGAACAAGTAAGACCTTTGGGATGATCTATGGTGATAGTTGATCTGATTTTGCTGAAAAACACAAACTTTTGTGCTCATTGCTGGAATTTTCATAATTCATAGAAACAAGATTTTGATTTGAATTTTCTAAAAGAGGTTTATATACTAATTTCCTAGGTTTTCCTATTTTTTCAGAATTTTTGGAGTTATAGAAGTATACAAAGTTTCCAGATTTCTACAGACTGTTCTATTTTTGACAAATTTTATTTTCTATGTATTGTTTGCTTATTTTGATGAATCTATGGGGAGTATCAGGGTTTATGAACCAAGTAGAAGTTGGAATACAGTAGATATTACACCAATATAAATAATTAATGAGTTCACAATAGTACCAAAAAGTGGTGATTTATTTTCTTATACTAACGGATCTCATGAGTTTTCTGTTGAGTTTGTGTTGTGAAGTTTTGAAGTTTTGGGTAGAAATTTGACGGATTATGGAATAAGGAGTGGCAAGAGCCAAAGCTTGGGGATGCCTCAAAAAGTGATGATTTATTTTCTTATACTAACGGATCTCATGAGTTTTCTGTTGAGTTTTCTGTTGTGAAGTTTTAAAGTTTTGGGTAGGAATTTGATGGACTATAGAATAAGGAGTGGCAAGAGCCAAAGTTTGGGGATGCCCAAGGCACCCCCAAGGTAATATTCAAGGACAACCAAGCATCTATGCGCGTGGATGCCCTAGATGGCATCCCCTCTTTTGTCTTCAATCCATCGGTAGGCTATATTATTATTCACCACATGATATGTGTTTTGCTTGGAGCGTCTTGTATTATATGAGTCTTTGCTTTTTAGTTTGCCACAATCATCCTTGCTGTACACATATTCTGAGAGGGACATGCATGAATCATGAATTTATTAGAATACTCTATGTGCTTCACTTATATCTTTTGACCTAGGCAATTTGCTCTAGTGCTTCACTTATATATTTTTAGAGCACAGCGGTGGCTTTATTTTAGAGAAATCATTGAACTCTCATGCTTAACTTATATTATTTTGAGAATCTCTAAAAAGCATGGTAATTTTCTTAGGTTATGAATTTAGTCCTAATATGATGGGCATCCAAGAGGGATATAATAAAAACTTTCATATAAAGAGCATTGAATAGAAGAGAAGTTTGATTCCTTGCATTTGTTTTGAGATATAAAGATGGTGATATTAGAGTCATGCTAGCAGGTAATTGTGGATTGGTAGAAATACTTGTGTTAAAGTTTGTGATTCCCATATCATGCACATATGGTGAACCGTTATGTTATGAAGTCGAAGCATGATTTATTTTTGATTGTCTTCCTTATGAGTGGCGGTTGGGGACGAGCGATGGTCTTTTCCTACCAATCTATCCCCTAGGAGCATGCGTGTAGTACTTTGTTTTGACATATATTAAGTTTTTGCAATAAGTATGTGAGTTCTTTATGACTAATGTTGAGTCCATGGATTATACGCACTCTCACCCTTCCACCATTGTTAGCTTCTCTAGTACCGCACAATTCTCGCTGGTGCATTACACCCACGATATACCTTCCTCAGAACATCCACCATACCTACCTATTGTGGCATTTCCATAGCCATTCCGAGATATGTTGCCATGCAACTTCCACCATTTCGTTTATTATGACACGCTTCATCATTGTCATATTGCTTTACGTGATCATGTATATGGCATAGTATTTGTGGCAAGGCCACCGTTCATATCTTTATACATGTCACTCTTGATCATTGCACATCCCGGTACACCATGGGTTTAGAAACCCATGCCTTTTCCTCCTAAGCCATCCAAGAAAAAGGATGATGAGGATTTTGAGCGCTTTGCTGAAATGATTAGACCTATCTTTTTGTGTATGTGTTTGACTGATATGCTTAAAATGCCTCCTTATGCTAAGTATATGAAAGATATTGTTACAAATAAAAGAAAGATATCGGAAGCTGTAATTCCACCATGCTTGCTAATTATACTTTTAAGGGTGGAATACCAAAGAAACTTGGAGATCCAGGAGTACCAACCATACCATGCTCCATTAAAAGGAACTATGTTAAAACTACTTTATGTGATCTTGGAGCCAGTGTTAGTGTTATGCCTTTCTCTTTATATCATAGACTTGATTTGAATAAGTTTACAGCTACTGAAATCTCTTTGCAAATGGCTGATAAATCAAATGCTATACCCATCGGTATTTGTGAGGATGTGCCTGTTGTGGTTGCAAACGTTACTATTTTAACAGACTTTGTTATTCTTGATATTCCCAAGCATGACAATATGTCGATCATCCTTGGTAGACCCTTTCTGAATACTGCAGGGGCTGTTATTGATTGCAACAAAGGCAATGTCACTTTTCATGTTAATGGTAATGAGCATACGGTACACTTTCCGAGGAAACAACCTCAAGTTCATAGTATCAATTATATTGGAAATTTTTCAACTATTGGAGGTTTTGAATTCCCTCTTCCTATTGTCAAAAAGAAATATGATATTCTTATTATTGGGGACATGGATATCCCCGTTGAGATAACTTACTGTTATTCGAAAATTCTCCGGTTCCATGTCATTCGGAAGAAGTTTGTTAATAAGACTTGATCAACCCTGTTAATGGATTTCTTTGATGAGCATGAGATGGATGAATTAGAAGGCACAACTTTTGGTACCCTCCTTTTACTTTCTGTTATTTGGAGTAAATAAAGCAAAAATAGTATTATTCGTCTGTTTTCTGGATTATCCGTGCAATAAAAATGCCCCGAAAATAAAAGTTCTCCAAATGCCCTAAAATTTTGGTATGATTTTTAGTAGAATATTTGAGAATTTCTGGCACTTAGAACACACCAGGGGGTCACACCAGCAGGCCACAAGGGTGAAGGGCACGCCCCCTGCCTTGTGGGCCCCACGTGGCCCCCCTCTACTTATTCCAGCACCCATCCACTTTGTCTTCCTCTAGAAAAAATCATCCCATAGCTCAAGCTCGTGTTCTTGCTCATTTTGCTGCCATTTTCGATCTCCTTGCTCAAAGCTAAATTCAGAAAACTGCTTTGGGCGATTGTTCTTCGATATGTGACTCCTCCAATGGTCCAATTAGTTTTTGTTCTAGTGCTTTATTTATTGCAATTTTTTGCTGCTATGGTGACCGTTTTCTTGGGCTTGCATGTCAAATTTATATGGTTCCAAGTAGTTTTGATGAATGATATAGCCTCTAGGCACTTGTGGTAGTAGTTGCTATCAATCTTCTTGAGTTTGGTTCACTTTTATTTTGAGTCACTAAAAATTTCAGAAATTTTTCAGAGGAAGAAAAATGTCTAGGAGAATGTACCAAGGTGGTTCTTTGAGGAAGAAAGCACCAAGGCTCGCCATACGCGAGCCAGACCTTAAACCACCGAGGTATGCTCAAGTGCGGCCTTATGAATGGTCGTCGGATGAATTTATGGTCCATGCAGGCTTCAAGGATGAATTTGATGCGTATGTGCCTAATGCTGATCTTGAGGAATTCGTATCAGATAAGTGCCGACAATATTATTACCTCATCGATTCCTTTGTGCAGAGGTTTGAATATTCATCTAAGCGCAATACCCATACTATTTTATTTGATCTTTATGATAAATCATATACCATTGACCCAGAAGATTTTAGTACTACCTGCAAAATCCCATAGTGGGGCATGCTTAGTTACCCTCACAAGTCTGAATACAATGATTTCCTCGCTAGCATCACGGTGGGAGAAACTGGAAATATCACACAAGCTACCATAGGGAGCATTCATTTTCCTTCCATTCATTATTTTGCTCTCTTTATAGGTAGATGCATTAATGGTAAACATGAGCATAGCCACCTTTGCGTTCCTGATCTTAGTGTCCTCAAGAGTGCAGTATTAGGCGATAAGCGATATAACTTGGGGGGCATTGTTGCAAGGAGGTTACATCTTAATGCTAAAGATGGAGATTTATTTGGTGGGATTTATGCAACTCGTTTAGCTAATTATCTTGGTCTATCTACAAGAGAGAATGACATTGAGTTGCCACCTACTTTTCTAGATTATAATGCTATGGTACGTTATCAGTTTCTTGAGAGGAACGACCAGTCCCTCCAGTACCAACTAATCTTTGACAGACAGCGTGTTGTCCGTATTACCCTTCCCGATCATGTCTTCTTTAACTTTCAGGTAAATGGGAGATACTTTATAACTAGGGAGGAGGCAAACGAGTATGAGAGAACAGCGGAGGCCGCTCGCCTCCAAGAAGCAGCTTGTCAGGCGGCAGCTGCCGCAGCACAGTACGGCCCCAACTATGATGTCGGATATCATCCGGGCCTCTGGTGGCCCTAGACCAACTTAGGGCAAAACCCTAAGCTTGGGGGAGTACATATTTCTCACCGACATCACATTCATGTTCACACACTCATTCTAGTAGTCGGTGTTCATACTTTTTCATTGTAATATCCATGTTAGTTTATTTTATTTTCTTGCTTTCTTCTTGTGTGTTTGAAAATTTAAAGAGAAAAACCAAATAAATTATTGTACCTTCTATCTAGTTTACTTTTCATGTTTGCTTGTGTAGTAGTACTATTAAAGAAAACCCAAAAGGATTTCTCGTTCTTCTTTTGTTTGTTGGGAGTTTTCTCATGTAAATAGTTTTGTTTTTCTTTTCTTTGGGGGTCAAGAGGAGAAGACCATGATGAAAATGTTGAGGTCTTCTCCTTTGAATATATGTTTGCGGATTCCAGCTTAGTCCAATGGATGTGCACTATTATTATTATGCACACCGTTCGGTCATGCAAGTGAAAGGCAATAATGAAGTCGACCTATCTTGTTTTTGTATATATGATTAGTTCATCGTTCCTGATTCAGCCTATTATGTATGAAACATGCTTGCAATGACAATTAGAGATTATAGTTACTCTTGCCATGCTTAATTAGCTAGGAGTTTATAATGGTTTACCTTGCGTGCCAACATGCTATTAAATTGGTTGTGATGTAGTATGATAGGTTGGTATCCTCCTTTCAATGATTCGAGTAGCTTGACTTGGTGCATGTTCACGCAAGATAGCCCCCAGTTACCTATCTTGTGTTGAGCCCCGTTCTTCCCGAGTCTTTCCCCCTTACATCACACCTTAAATCTCGGGACGAGATTTCTTGTAGTGGAGGATATTTGTAACACCCCCAGTGTCATGCTACAGTAATCCCATGTTAATGGTGCCATGTCATCATGTTACTGTTGCTAATATTCACTTGATCCAAATCACAATTCAAGTTCAAATCCAATCTAAAGTCAAAAATTCATATTTGTCAGACATGAAATCTAAAATGTTCATCATGTGGAAAATAATCATTTGTTACTATTGGTGGTGAACCAACATTTTTATAAGGTGTTTCACTGCCCTAAACTAAATAAAACAATGTCCTAGTCGATAATTTAATTTCCTTTCTAATTGGTAAAAATACTAAACTACTTTATTTTGGTGCCAAGTTAGTTATAGAAGTGGCCTAAGTTAAATTGGTATTTTAGGTGCAAGATTAGATTTTATAAAACTATTTTGCTTTCTGAAAATAAAAGAAAACAGAAAAGTTTAAAAAATGTAAAAGAAGAGGTGAGAGAGAGATCCACCCCCCTGCCCCTGGGCCTTAGCCGGCTGAATCGGTACAGTGGCCCAACACCTCCCCCTCCCTTGTCGTCTTCCCCCTCCTCTTCTATTCAACTGACCGAGGGCGCACGCCCCTCGCCATCCCCGCCTGACCTGCTCGCCGACCCACGCCGCCAGATCGCCGAGGGGATAAGGACGAGTCCCCTCGGCATCGTCGACAACCCTCGAGATCTTCCCCTCCCCCCCTCCTGCTCCTCTCCCTTGCCTTTCCATCATTCCCGAACACCATCGTCACCGCCATTCGCCATTGACGCGGCCACCATGGTTGTCGCGCCTCACCGATGAGTCCAACAGCTCCGCCTGCTTCCTCTACTCCATCTCTGACCAAGGGTTCGAGCTCGGCGCCACCACAACCCCGGAATCGAGTTCTTCCGCGCCTACGGTCGCCGGCGCTCCTCCACCAATTACTGACGCTCTGCTGCTCCTAATCCACCATCGGGCCTCCGTGTGCCTCCCCGGTGAGCAATCTCTCCTTTCCCCTCTCTCAGCGCTGCTCGTAGACGCCCGTAGCCGCCACTTCCATTTCCACCCGAGCTTTGCTCCACGGCGGTGGTCGTCGCCGTCGCTACCGACGATAAAGTGCCCAACCGAGCTCGTAGTCGTGCTCCGGGCACCTCTAGGACCCCGTAGGACCCCTCTTTTGGGCATGTCGCAGCCTCTGTCGTTGTTCGCGATGACACCAGAACTCCAGCGTCCGCCACGGTCGACACCGCTGTCGATGTAGCCCTCCTCCGCTCGAACCGATGCCGCAGATTGACGCCCGCTGCGCCCCCAACAGCTGCTGCTTTCTGCCGCCGCCCGCCCGCGTCGGCCGTCCCGCTCCTCTCCGTGCCATGCCACTTCGCCCCGGTGCTCGCTCACCCCATTCCCCCGCACGCCGCCCTATGCTGCCTCCATCGCCGCTTCTCCCCCTCCCTCCCGGCGGCTCTGTCCGGCATCTCCCCCATCACCGGCGACCTCTCCCCGAGGGCCGCCATCGGCCGAGGCCATGGCCTCGACGACCCTGCTGGGCGAGCGCCCGAGTGCCCGTGTCCCCGCCCGATAGCTCGTGCCCGCTATGGCATATGGGCCTTTGACAACGAGGCCCCACGCCCTCTTTCCAAAGAAAAAGAGTAAAATAATTAAAATAATTAATAAGTTAAATAGCTAATTAATTAATTTAAAAGTTAATTAACTTAATTAACTAATTATTTAGTCTGCAATTAGATAATTGAGCCTATGACAGGGGGCTCCACCCCCTATTGACCAGTCAAACATTGACTGGTCAACAGGGATCCCCTGGACCCACCTGTCAGTCACTGTGTACACTTTGTGTACACTATGCTGGGTGCATCTAGCATTTAAGCATTGTTTTCGAATTAGTATTAATTTCAGAATATTGTTAAATTTTGAAAAATCATAGAAAATGATCCGTAACTCGGATGAAAAAGTTTTATACATGAAAGTTTCTTAGAACGACGAGACGAATCTGAATACGTGGTCCATTTACCTGTCAGATGCCTCTAACTATCTGAACATGGAACATTCCCCCTCCGGTCATTTGTTTGACACAGGTCCGGAACCGGGAATACCTTCCCAGTTGAATTCCCCCTTCACCTATACCGTGTAGCCATATGTTAGGTCATACCCGACACAAGATATTGCCATGTTATGCTTTTGTGATGCTATGCTTGCTTTATATTTACTGTTTCTTCCCCCTCTTCCCTCCACTAGACCCCGAGACCGATGTTGCCCCTGTGATCGACTACATCAATGACGACACTTCTTGTTTTTCAGTAGAGCTTCCAGGCAAGCCCCCCCCCCCTTTTGATCATCCCGATATCGCCCATTCCATTTTCTCATGCTTGCATTAGATTTTGCTACTATAATTGATTGCTCCTATTCTTATGCATAGCCTGCTTTTGTAACCTGCTTATTGTTACTTACCTGCTTATCCTAAACTGCTTAGTATAGGTTGGTTAGTGATCCATCAGTGACCCCCCCCCCCCACCTTGTCCTTGTTGCCCCTGCTTCATCATCGAAGACTTGATCAACGGGATCGAAGACCACGCCCCGACACCGCACATCACTTCCCCTTAGTTTCTCGACACTACTGGGTTACTATTGAGTGCCGAGGGTGAGGCCTCATCAGCACTTCTGATGTTAACCCTGTAGTGTAGCTATTTGGTCGTGGTCATCGAGGGTGATTTCCTCTTTAACCACTTCCGATACGACTCTGTCATGCAACCCCTCAAGTGTGGACCTCGAGGGTGGCCCCTCTTACATTCACCTTGATGATTACATCGAGTGGAATTCATCGGTGGTGATTCCTCGAGTTTTCCCTTGATGTTTGGACACACAGTTACTATATTTACTATGACTTTACTCTGAACCATGTTACTAAAGACGGGTCGACCCTGAGGGGTACCCGCGCGAGCATAATTGCGAGTGATGTGGAGTCGGGTTGACCTGGAAGGTGCCCGCGAGTTAATTACGAGCTGTGGTCGGGCATTCCTAGCCCTTGTCGCAAGTCCTCGAGACGGGGCAACGGGGTCACACCTTTCGTGAGTCTCTGCTTGTTACCGCGCGTTCCTAATCCACTACGATTTGGATATTTGATCCAAGGGGCCTCTGGCCTGATACACTAACTATCACGTGGGCATAGTATGGCCGTTCTGCGTCGTATGCATCGGCCGAAGCTTATTAGACGACAACGACTGAGCAGCGCGCGCCGGGTTGGACTGCGTAAGCACCTGCCTTTTCGAAGGAGGTTAGCTATGTCTGCTCAACTGCCTCCCACGCAACGTGTAGGAGTTCCCGGGGAGATGGCCCATGACCCCTGGGGGCATAGGTTTAGTCTGGCGTGCTGACCTCTCTATTAAACCTAGGTCGGGTTGCGGCGTATTGTTTGGCCGAGGCCGGGCATGACCCAAGAAAGTGTGTCCGGCTGGAGTTAATCGAGCGTGGTGGGTAAGTTGGTGCACCCCTGCAGGGAAGAAAACATCTGTCGATAGTCTGTCCTATGGTAACAGACACTTGGAGTTGTATCCCGATCGATACAACTAGAACTGGATACTTGTGATGAGAAATGTATTGTGATGAGAAATGGATAGTATGGCTCTGGGATTGCTTTCTCGTAGGGAGGCGAGAAAGGATCTCTGGCCGAGCTTGATAACACTACTACTACTTTACTTTATACTACTCTGATCTCTTCTGATGCTGCAAGATGCTTGGAGCTGCTTGAAGATGCTAGTCTTCAATAGGCTAGGCTTTCCCCTTCTCTTCTGGCATTCTGTAGTTCAGTCCACACATGCATCCCATTTCATTGATACCTATGCATATGTAGTGTAGATCCTTGCTTGCGAGTACTTTGGATGAGTACTCACGGTTTCTTTTCTCCACCTTTTCCCCCTTCTTTTTTTCGGTTGATGCAACCAGATGTCGGAGCCCAGGAGCCAAATGCCACCATCGATGTCTACTACTACGTGAAGACCGCCGACGACCAGGAGTAGTTAGGAGGCTCCCAGGCAGGAGGCCTTGCCTTTTTTATCGTTGTTGCTCTTGTGCTAGCCTTTCTAAGGAAAACTTGTCTAACTTATGTCTGTTCTCAGATATTGTTGCTTCTGCTGACTCTTGTGTATTCGAGATTATGTATTCGAGCCCTCGAGGCCCCTGGCTTGTAATATAAAGCTTGTATTATTTTTATTTGTGTCTAGAGTTGTGTTGTGATATCTTCCCGTGAGTCCTTGATCTTGATCGTACACATTTGTGTGTATGATTAGTGTACGATTGAATCGAGGGCGTCACAAGTTGGTATCAGAGCCGACTGCCTGTAGGTAGCCCCCTTTCCAACTCCTTGGCCGAAGTTGAGTCTAGTCATTGAAAAACTTTTACTAACATGGTTGTGTGGCTTACGGGCCCACGTCGCCATTGGGTGGTATTAGGATATTTTATTCCTCATTATACTCTGGGGCTCTGATCTCTCTTCCATTCGGGTTAAACGATTTTGCTAACTCTAACATTAGGATCTCGTAACTACTTCCTCCCGGAGAGCCCCTTATTAGAGATGATCGCCTGCTGCAGTAGAAGATTCCAAAGATACCCTACGATGTTCTCTTGAGACTTTGTGCCCGTCGCTTTTGCAATTTCCTGGCACCGATATATCCTTATGGATAATTATGTACGCTTGCCATTCTTACAGTCATTCCCTGTTGCTCTTATTATTACAAGATACCCCTAGTATTCTCCGTTGCCCCGAGAATCCTTTGAGCTTACTGCCTTGCAGTTCTTTACCACATGAATACCCTTACGGATAATTCTTCGCACTTATCGAGTATTCACTCATCCCTAGTTATTCTTGTGTTTCACAATTTTTTTGGAAATACTATTCGAGCTTCTGAAAATCATTAGTGGCCTATTGCCCTTGTTCTTCCTTGCCTGCTTGCATTCTGGTTAATTCCATATGTCTAGCAATATTCATTAAAATTCTTTGCGATTGTCGTCCTTACCCTGTCGATTCAACATGTGTGTGAATGCACGCAATCATTAGTTGTTCCCTGGAAATTGCTCTTCCAGCTCAGACGTCATTCCGGGCATGAGCTGGTTCTCGGCAATCAAACCTTGATTGATTGCCCATCTAATCCTATTCAACATACTCGTACCTAATCATAGCATATGATTCTGATACACCCACCTGGGTATCGTAATTCCTTTGTATTGAAGTTTTGAAATTATCCTAAAATTTCTATAAGCCGATGCCTTTGCATCCCCTTCTTCATCTGATTGATTACCGATAATCACATCAACTCTGTCGTGAATCGCCAAATCCTTTGTTGGATTATTATCCGGTAGTGTATTTCACATTCTAAATTCTCGTGAGTTTTCCCCTGACACATAATGCCTATGGTAAACATTATCCTCTCTTTTTGTGAACCATGCTCTACTTTCGAGCTGGTGTTAAGTAGTATTGAAGTTCGTGGTATATGTTCCTAAGATGCCCCGATGGGTCGAACCTATGCCTTATCTAATCTGTGTGAACCCAGAAACTTCTACAGGTCATACTCTACTGGTGTTATGCCAGATAAAATTTCAACACTACAACTTTGTCGAAACTGAGAAGTGAATGAAAGGTTATGCATTGGAGGAGTGGGAGTTGACCTTGAACTTTGTGTTCATGCCCAGGGAGACGATGTAGATCTTATCATGGAATCTTCTCGTAACAATAATTGTTCCCTTGGTATAATTTGATCACGCATATGTGATTTTGGCCTTTGTAATCGTGGTTCCAACCAAGATTGTTCTTCTTTGATCCCATTTCTCGGACAAGTTGAAGTTCTTGCCTTCTGCATACCAATACACATGTCCAATATCTAATATGATCTACCTTTGAGTATTACCCCTAATATCTCTAGGATATCATGCCATTGCACCAAATCTTATGAACTTTTGATGAACACTACCTTTCCCTGTCATTGTCACTTCATGGGTTCTGGGTTGTTTATCAACCGATTCACACTGATAAGTGAATCGATCCCGCACTCCAATTCAATAACTCTAAGTAATTTTTGTTGCTTACGAGTTTAATAATACTTCGTGTCATTCCTAGCCTGATCGGCTATATTTTATTGTGCCAACTTTTAACCGTGCTACCTGGTCCTTATGCCCGGAGCAATTTCCGACGACGAGCGAAGCTTACATTGATCTTCTTCATCTTATCATTTCACCTTGAACAACAAGCTAGATTTCGAGCTTGTGTCGTATCCATGGTTCCAATAGATTTTCGCTTCATCATTCCTTTGACTTGATGTCATCACCAATCGATTACATCTTCCTGAATCTCTCGACAATTGTGTCGTGCTCGTCAACATTCTGAGCTCTTCCAGCATATCAATCGAATTCATGATGAGAAATACCATCCTTGACCTTCGATGAATTGAGTTATCATCGACCACCCCCCTTGTCTTCTTTCCAACACATGTTTGATCGTGTCTTGGTTATACCTTGGACTCCTTGCTATTCCTGCAATTATTCCTTGAGTATTTCTTATGATCTTCAACTCCAACCCCTACTTGGAACACCATGTTAATGCTACCTTGAAGCATGACTGGGGTATTACGAATATCAACAAGAACATTGGAAGCACATTGTTGAATGTTTCTTGATCTATTATCCAAACACCATTGTATGGGTAATATCATGATTCTTCCATCGCCCCTTTATCTAAATGCTTTTGAACTTGTGATCATATCATGTATATCCTGCTCCGCTTCCCCTTGGGAAGGATATACTCCCAATTCTTGTGTGTAAACACCTTTCCTTTCCATTGGTCATAATAATCACCTTTTCTTTTCCATTTTTTTGTTTAACCTTTCTTGTGGTTTATGAGATCTAAGCAGTAATAGTTCCCTGCTTATGTAAACACCTTGGTGTATAGTTTGTCAGTAAGACCTTGTTATTATTACTATTGACATTCCAATAACCACCGATGGATGAGAACTTTGCCTATTGGTCCGCCTCGTTCAACAGGCAGGAAAATAGTTCTCTTTGTCCCTCGCACTTGGTACCAAAGTTGTTGGCAACATAACTGACAGTCTATCATCTCACATGCCTTGCTATCGGCCCCCTTTCTACTTTTAACCCACATGGTGGGCCCATAACCCACAGTTCCACAGGATCGGAACCTGACTCTCCTATATATCTTTGATTCTGAAATATTCTTGCATTTGGCTTCATATCATGTCTCAATCCACCTTCCGAGAGATGATCTATTCCCGATGCTCTGAACCCCCTTTCTCACACTCTGTTCACGTATCAATCGTTTGTCCATCCACTTGAAGCTTCTTATTGCACCTTCTAGCCTTGCTCTCAATGACTTTCTTGAATTTCAAATTGAGAGATGCCTCTATGCGACGTTCGCAAGATAGCCCCCAGTTACCTATCTTGTGTTGAGCCCCGTTCTTCCCGAGTCTTTCCCCTTACATCACACCTTAAATCTCGGGACGAGATTTCTTGTAGTGGAGGATATTTGTAACACCCCCAGTGTCATGCTATAGTAATCCCCTGTTAATGGTGCCATGTCATCATGTTATTGTTGCTAATCTTCACTTGATCCAAATCACAATTCAAGTTCAAATCCAATCTAAAGTCAAAAATTCATATTTGTCAGACATGAAATCTAAAATGTTCATCATGTGGAAAATAATCATTTGTTACTATTGGTGGTGAACCAACATTTTTATAAGGTGTTTCACTGCCCTAGACTAAATAAAACAATGTCCTAGTCGATAATTTAATTGCCTTTCTAATTGGTAAAAATACTAAACTACTTTATTTTGGTGCCAAGTTAGTTATAGCAGTGGACTAAGTTAAATTGGTATTTTAGGTGCAAGATTAGTTTTTATAAAACTATTTTGCTTTCTAAAAATAAAAGAAAACAGAAAAGTTTAAAAAAATGTAAAAGAAGAGGTGAGAGAGAGAGATCCACCCCCTGCCCCTGGGCCTTAGCCGGCCGAACCGGTCCAGTGGCCCAGCACCTCCCCCTCCCTTGTCGTCTTCCCCCTCCTCTTCTGTTCAACCGACCGAGGGCGTATAGCTGGCCAAACGGGCCGGGATAGTTGGGCCGGCCCGGTAGCACGCCCGGCACGGCACGGGCCTGGCACGGCACGACACGTGCTAAACGGGCCGGGCCCGGCATGCGGCACGCCATAGGCCGTGCCTGGGCCTGAAGGGCGAGCACGCGGGCCGGCACGGCACGGCCCGATTAACTTTTTTATATTTTTTTATGTATCCTAATATGGGCCAACAGGTAAAAATAGGCTAAAAAACGCCCAGTGCGCAAAATATGAGGTAGATTAGTGGGCTTGGCGTGCCGGTGGGCCGGCCCGATTAGCATATGGGTCGTGCCTGGGCTGCAGGCTGCAGCACGCGGGCTGGCACGGCACGGCCCGTATAATAATCGTGCCTAGGCGGGCCGGGCCGTGCCAGGCACGATTAGGATGGGCCGTGCCGTGCCGGGCCGGGCCGGCCCGTTTGGCCAGCTATACGAGGGCGCACGCCCCTCGCCGTCCCCGCCTGACCTGCTCGCCGCCCCACGCCGCGAGATCGCCAAGGGGATAAGGACGAGTCCCCTCGGCCTCGTCGACAACCCTCGAGATCTTCCCCTCCCCCTCCCGCCTGCTCCTCTCCCTTGCCTTTCCATCCCGCCCGAACACCATCGTCGCCGCCGTTCGCCATTGACGCGGCCACCATGCTCCCCGCGCCTCGCCGATGAGTCCAACAGCTCCGCCTGCTTCCTATACTCCATCTCTGACCAAGGGTTCCAGCTCGGCGCCACCACAGCCCCGGAATCGAGTTCTTCTGTGCCTACGGTCGCCAGCGCTCCTCCGCCGATTGCCGACGCTCTGCTACTCCTAAGCCACCATCGGGCCTCCGTGTGCCTCCCCGATGAGCAGTCTCTCCTTTCCCCTCTCTCAGCGCTGCTCGTAGACTCCCGTAGCCGCCACTTGCATTTCCACCCGAGCTTTGCTCCGCGGCGGTGCTCGTCGCCGTCGCTACCGACGATAAAGTGTTCAACCGAGCTCGTAGTCATGCTCCGGGCACCTCTAGGACCCCGTAGGACCCCTCTTTTGGGCATGTCGCAGCCTCTGTCGTTGTTCGCGATGACACCAGAACTCCGGCGTCCGCCACGGTCGACACCGCCGTCGATGTAGCCCTCCTCCGCTCGAACCGATGCCGCAGATCGATGCCCACTGCGCCCCCAACAGCTGCTGCCATGCTGCTTTCAGCCGCCGCCCGCCCGCGTCGGCCGTCCCACTCCTCTCCGCACCAAGCCACTGCGCCCCGGTGCTCGCTCGCCTCGACGACCCTGCTGGGCGAGCGCCCGAGCGCCCATGCCCCCGCCCGATAGCCCGTGACCGCTACGGCCTATGGGCCTTTGACAGCGGGGCCCCATGCCCCTTTCCAAAAAAAGTAAAATAATTAAAATAATTAATAACTTAAATAGTTAATTAATTAATTTAAAAGTTAACTAACTTAATTAACTAATTATTTAATCTGCATTTAGGTAATTTAGCCTATGACAGGGGGCCCCACCCCCTATTGACCAGTCAAACGTTGACTGGTCAACAGGAACCCCCTGGACCCACCTGTCAGTCACTGTGTACACTTTGGGTACACTGTGCTGGGTGCATTTAGCATTTAAGCATTGTTTTCGACTTAGTATTAATTTTGGAATATTGTTATATCTTTAAAAAATCATAGAAAATGATCCGTAACTCGGATGAAAAAGTTTTATACATGAAAGTTGCTCAGAACGACGAGACGAATCCGAAAACGCGGTTCGTTTACCTGTCAGATGCCTCTAAATATCTGAACATGGAACATTCCCTCTCTGGTCATTTGTATGACACAAGTCCAGAACCGGGAATACCTTCCCGGTTGAATTCCCCATTCACCTATATCGTGTAGCCATACATTAGGTCATACCCGACACAATATATTGCCATGTTATGCATTGTGATGCTATGCTTGCTTTATATTTACTGTTTCTTCCCCTCTTCCCTCTAGTAGACCCCGAGATCGATGCTAGCCCTGTGATCGACTACGTCAACGACGACACTTCTTGTTTTTCAGCAGAGCTTCCAGGCAAGCCCCCCCTTTTGATCATCCCGATATCGCCCATTCCATTTTCTCATGCTTGCATTAGATTTCGCTACTGTAATTGATTGCTCCTATTCTGATGCATAGCCTGCTTTTGTAACCTGCTTATTGTTACTTACCTTCTTACCCTAAACTGCCTAGTATAGGTTGGTTAGTGATCCATCAGTGACTCCCCACCTTGTCCTTGTTGCCCCTGCTTCATCATCGAAGACCCGATCAACGGGATCGAAGACCAGGCCCCGGCACCGCACATCACTTCCCTTAGTTGCTCGACACTACTGGGTTACTATCGAGTGCCGAGGGTGAGGCCTCATCAGCACTTATGATGTTAACCCTGTAGTGTAGCTATTTGGTCGTGGTCATCGAGGGTGATTTCCTCTTTAACCACTTCTGATACGACTCTGTTGTGCAACCCCTCAAGTGTGGACCTCGAGGGTGGTCCCTCTTACGTTCACCTTGATGATTACATTGAGTGGAATTCACCGGGGGTGATTCCTCGGGTTTTCCCTTGATGTTTGGACACACGGTTACTATGGTTACCATGACTTTACTCTGAACCATGTTACTAAAGACGGGTCGACCCTGAGGGGTACCCGCGCGAGCATAATTGCGAGTGATGTGGAGTCGGGTTGACCTGGAAGGTGCCCGTGAGTTAATTACGAGGCGTGGCCGGGCATTCCTAGCCCTTGCCGCAAGTCCTCGAGACGGGGCAACGGGGTCACATCTTTCATGAGCCTCTGCTTATTACCGCGCGTTCCTAATCCACTACGATTTGGATATTTGATCCAAGGGGCCTCTGGCCTGATAGCAGTAACCATCACGTGGGCATAGTATGGGCGTTCTGCGTCGTATGCATCAGCCGAAGCTTATTAGACGACAGCGACTGAGCGGCGTGTGCCGGGTTGGACTGCGTAAGCACCTGCCTTTTTGAAGGAGGTAGCTAGGTCTGCTCACCGGCCGCCCATGGCCGAGGTTGATAACACTACTACTACTTTAATTTATACTACTCTAATCTCTTCCGATGCTGCAAGATGCTTGGAGGTTCTTGAAGATGCTAGTCTTTGATAGGCTAGGCTTTCCCCTTCTCTTCTGGCATTCTGCAGTCCAGTCCACATAGGCATCCCATTTTATTGATACCGATGCATATGTAGTGTAGATCCTTGCTTGCGAGTACTTTGGATGAGTACTCACGGTTGCTTTTCTCCCAGTAACATCCCAAATTTTCAACTTTGAATGTTATACACTAGATCATCATTGCATATCGTATTTTATTTGCTTTTGGTTTGATCCTAGAAATTCTACGCAACTTAAGGACCCTCGGAGAGAGTTGGGGATTTCGTTATTTTCATATTTGAGTCTTCTCAAATTTTGAAAATAGGATCATCTGATTTTTTTTGTTTTATCTTCAATTATTTCTATTATAAAAATATAAGAGAGGGAATAAAATGACTTTCCCAAAATAAAGAAATATTGAGGAGTTAATAAAAAAATCAAATAAGTTTTATTTTGGAGTTTTTGCTATTTTATTTGAATTTAGGAAAAATTGCACGTTTTCAAAACTGCATTTTAGGGCCAAGAAAAATGTTCATCTCGTTCTAAATATTTTATTTAGACGGTGAAAATTTGTTTGGCATTTTTAGTTTTTTATTTATTTTTATAGAATTTATTTTCTGTTCGGCGAAATTATTTAAAAAAAATCTCCCGCGCCCGACTGGGCCTAAGGCCCAGCCGAGCCAGGCCGGCCCGCCTCCGCGTCGCCGCCTCCGCGCCGCGCGCCACCGCAGCCGAGCCAGACTCCTTTCCCCCGCCGCCTTGCCCCTTCCCCAAGTAGCCCCCCTCTTAAATACCACCGCCGCCCCTCCCCACCCCGCCACCCAACCCGCCCCGCCGCAGCAGTAACATCCGCCGTCGCCGTTGCCACCGCCGCCTTGCGCCGCCGCCGCAGCCCCGCCACCCCTCGCCGTCCCGCCGCCGCACCGGATCCCCGCCAGAGCCGAGCCGAGGTAGCCGCCCCGCCGCCCGGTTTTTCTAAAGAAACCGATCCATTTTTTAGAAAACCCTAGTTTTTGTTTTTTAGAATAGATCGGTTTTTTTCGGTTTATTTATTTAGCGAGCGTTCGCCCGTTCGTTCGTATTAACGGACGAGTCCACCATTTAGTTTCAGTTAACGAACATTCGTTCGTTAATCTGTTCGTCATTTTTTCTTTTTCTCGGATTTTCCGCGGTTATTTCTGATCGTGATTTCTGATTCGATTTTCGTTCTAGTATAACTTTTCGCTCGTTTATCGAAATCAGGCGATTCAAGCGCCTAGGGTTTCGTCTCGAAACCTTCTTTCCGTTTAACCTACTCAAACAAGATTTTGCTTCTGTAAAATTTGACTTAGATCCAGATTAGTAAACGAAGCTTGTTTCTTTCACCGTTTGACTCTCATTGCTTCGTTCGATTTGATTCTTTTTGCAAACTCGAGTTCTTAAGTTGAACTTTCTGGTTAGATCTCTTATTTGAGTTTTACCCATGCATTAGATGAGTACTTATTGTATGCTTGTTTGTTTGCGATGGAGTACCCGGAGTGCGCCGCTTGCTACTTTGAATCTCTAGTTTTCACGGATCATCAGCAAGGCAAGTAACACTTTGATCATACTTCTTTACTACCCAGTTTTATTGCATTAGAACAATCCTCAAAAAATTGCATGATTAGGATCTAATTAATATGTAGGTTTTGGGAAGTAGATGAGGTAGTACCTATTACCTGTCTTATTATCAAACCCTTGGGAGTTACTTCTACGTTTGCTTATTATGCCATGCTATGCTAGTAGACGTGGATTGGGTGAGTGTATCCATGACAGATGTGAGATTGTTAAATTAATGGTTTATTTAAGCTGGCAACTTAAACACACATCTGGGTGGATTGACGCACCTGGGTATTCCAGCGATTGCCTGTTTTTCTTTATGGACTGTCACCCAGGCTCAAAGGGATCATGAGATTATTCATGCTAGAAACTTCCGTGTGCAGCCACAAGCTACTATGGGCTCTAGCATAGTTGACTAAGTCATGCGAACTCTTACAGTAGTAGACTAGCAGATGTAGGGGATGTAGGTTGGTACTGTCTACCCGATCATAAGGTGCTAGCGCTTCCGAAAGACTATGTCTCGGTCAACTGTTTCTCAAACATCATGTATTGCAAGAATCTCAATGGATGAGATTGAGTCTTGTGGGGAAAAGTGAGCAAACCTCTGCAGAGTGTATAAACTAATCATGGTTAGCCGTGTCCCCGGTTATGGACATCTTGAGTATCTAGTATCTGGATTATCATGTGAATCTCATCATGTTACTTTAATCAATCTTGTTGGGTTTAATGATGATGCTTAATTGGGATTGAGAGAATGTCTATCTTCTCAATGTTTAACAACCACCATGATAGTTAAATAAAAATTTATTCCTTTGCAGTAGGGAAAAATTGGCTTTATGCAAAACTGTAACCATAGAGCTTTCCCCCAGCCATATATGCATGTAGTATAGCATTACTATTTCATTGCTCTCTATGTGTTACATTGCCAGCATATTCCACGTGCTGACCCGTTTTCAGGCTGCAACGTTCAGGTTGCAGACTTTTCAGACGACGAGTAAGGTGCCTTTAGGTCGTGGTTCTATACTCAGTGATGCCGTTGGAGTTGATGGACTCACTTATCTTCCAAGCCTTTCGCTGTTATCATTAATAGATGGCCTTAAGCCATATTTATTGTAATAAGTTCTCTCTTGAGACATTCGATGTAATAAGTGTGTGATTGCTACTCTGTTATAAATCCTTCAAGTACTGTGCGTGTCAGCATTACTAATCCAGGGATGACATTAAAGCACAGAGATCAGACTGTTTAAGGTCTGGTCGCTACAAGATGGTATCAAAGCACACGCTGACTATAGGACACAACCACTAAGCTAAAACCCTAGATCACTACTCTCTCTCTCTTATCATTTCTGACTCCTCATCTTTTCTACTCTTTTAGGATGGTGGATGCAAGGAACAAGTTCACGCAACCGGATGAAGACACACCCTTTGGACGACACTTGAAGGAAGTCACTAGATACCTGAACATCGGAGTACCAAGCTTCACCGGGACCTACATCGCCACTTTACCCGAAGAGGAGTGTTGGATGATTGAAGTTCAAGTTCCAGGAAGGACGTTCATGCCCGTCACTGAGCCCATTGAGTTTTCCTTTGATGCACCAACCTGGAGTCTAGGAAAGAGCATGGCAGACCACATCACAATGGGACGTATTGGAGAAGTTTACCACAAGGATCTCAAGGATACTATTTACCAGATTTGTGGGCGCCGAGATGATCAATGGGAGATATCAGCACCAGGAAGGATAGATCCATTGCAGCTTTCATCCAGGAGTTAAACCAGCACATTCGACGCCAGGAGAACCAGATGTGCGCAGGCATGATAGATCTGAAGAAGGCCATGAACAAGATCACGGAGCTAGAGGAAGAACTCAAGTCTACACGCGATGGATATGAGGAGGAAATAGCAACACTCATGGAGAAGAATGATGATATGAAGAAGAAGCTAAAGGTGTTTATGGGATTTCCCGCGACTGGAGGAGAAGACGAAGATTGCACCTGTCCAGAGAACTATATCATCATCGACGACACCGACTCGGACCCAGACAATAGAGATGATGACTATGTTGATGAAGCTGGAGCAGATATCATGGAGTCTTCATCGGAGCAGTTTTTCTAGTCGACCACCATAACCGTAGTAGTATTCCCCCATGTATCCAGTATAGTCCGAGCACTTTTATAACGATAGTTAGACTGTTGTATGCCCTTGTTTGATTGAATGAAGTGATTTTGTTTGCATTTGTCTCATGTGCATATGGGTAGTGTTTTCCCTCTAGGCCTCATTCTATTCTACATTCTCATGTTTTCTAAAACCCTCAGATGCCTCCGAGGCGTGACAATGGATTTGCTTTCCCACTGGAGCTCACTCAGTTGATCCAGCAGCAGAATGCGTTGATGCACTTGCTAGTCCAGAATCAGAATCAAGGGAACAACAACAACAACAACCCACCACCACCACCTGTTGATCACTTAACCCGTTTCCTTAGATTGAATCCACCGGTGTTCTCCAGTAGCACCGAGCCGATAGTTGCAGATGATTGGCTCCGCAAGACAGGGAGGGAGTTGACCACTACAGGATGCACATATGCGGAAAATGTGCGTTTTGCTGCACATCAGCTTGAAGGACCCGCATCATCATGGTGGGAGAATTTCACAGCCACTTATCCTATCGACACTGTCACATGGGATCAGTTTTAGCAGGCTTTACGTACTGTCCATGTTTCAATAGGAGCTATGGCCATGAAGAAGCGTGAGTTTCGCAACTTGCGCCAAGGAGGACGGACAGTTGGCCAGTATGTGGATGACTTTAGTAAGCTAGCACGTTATGCCCCAGATGACGTTGCTACGGATGCAGCTAAGCAGGAGAAGTTTCTGGAAGGACTGAATGATGAGCTGAGCATGCAGTTGATGGTAGCAAGCTTCAACAACTACCAGGAGTTGGTAGATCGCGCTCTTATGATTGAAGGGGAGCAGCAGCAGATTGAAAACCGCAAGAAGAAGTATGGACAAGGGAAGTACAATTCTAGAGCTCAGCAGAAGCCACGTTTTACCCTTAAACCGGGAGGACATTTTCAGCATACCCATGGAGGAGGGAGTTTGCATAATCATAATGGCCCCAAGAATGGTAACGGGAATGGAGGAAGCAACGGCCAGAACCGTACCAACCCGTCAACCCCAGCCAAGAGAGACCTGAGCAAGGTCACTTGCTATAAGTGTCAGAAGACTGGATATTATGCCAATGAATGTCCTGAAGCCCAGAATGGAAATAGAAATGGAAGCTCGGGGAAGAAGCCGAACCCTTTCAATAGGGGATAGGTGAACCATGTTAATGTGGAGGAGGTTGAAGCTCAGCCAGATGCAGTAATAGGTATGTTTTTGGTTAAGTCATTTACTGCACTCGTTCTTTTTGATACTGGTGCATCGCATTCATACATCTCAAGGGGATTTGTGGATAAGTATAAACTGCCAACCCAAGCCCTTAGGTCATCCATGTTAGTAACCTCACCTGCAGCAGAATATATGGCTAGTCTATGGTGTGATCGGTAACCATTAAGGATTGGTAACTATGTATTTCCCTCGGACCTAATAGTATTGGAATCGCAAGGATTGGATGTGATATTAGGCATGGATTGGTTATCGAAGTATGGAGGGAACATTGAATGCGCTAGTAAGACGATTTTGCTTACGATGCCAGAAGGAAGAAGGATCAAGTATGTATCCCGGCATGTACCTAAGAGGATGCAAGTAAATTCCTTATCAGGAGTTGTGCAGGAGGAAGTACCAGTGGTGAAGAATTTCCCTGACATATTTCCAGAGGAGTTGCCAGGCATGCCACCGGATAGAGACATTGAGTTTTTGATCGAACTTTTGCCAGGCACAGGGCCAATATCTAAGAGACCATACAAGATGCCCGCAAAAAGATTTGGAGGAGAAGCAGATTAAGGAGTTACTGGATAAAGGTTATATTCGCCCAAGTTCTTCGCCTTGGGGATCGCCAGTACTTCTAGTGGAGAAGAAGGATGGATCATTAAGGATGGTTGTTGATTATCAAGGATTGAATGAAGTAACAATCAAGAACAAGTACCCACTGCCGATGATCAATGATCTGTTTGACCGATTGCAAGGATCTAAGGTATTTTCCAAGATCGATTTGCGATTAGGATACCATCAGTTGAAGATTCGAGAGCAGGATATACCTAAGACGGCTTTTACCACCAGGTATGGGTTGTACGAGTATACCGTTATGTCATTTGGTCTGACTAACGCACCTGCATATTTCATGAACATGATGAACAAGGTGTTTATGGAGTTTTTGGATAAGTTCGTCGTGGTGTTCATTGATGATATTTTAGTCTACTCAAAGAATGAAGAGGAGCATAAGGAGCATTTGCATTTGGTACTTGAGAAGCTCAGAGAACATCAGTTATACGCCAAGTTCAGCAAATGCGAGTTTTAGTTGAAGGAAGTTGGATTCCTCGGACACGTTATATCCGGAGAAGGAATAGAAGTAGATCCCACCAAGGTTGTCACTGTGACAAATTGGGAAGCCCCAACAACAGTTGGAGAGATCCGGAGTTTTCTTGGACTTGCAGGATACTACCGGAGATTCATTGAGAATTTCTCGAAAATTGCAAAGCCCTATGACGGAGTTGTTGAAAAAGGATACCAAGTTCAAATGGACTAAGGAATGTGAGACCAGTTTCCAGGAGTTGAAGAAACGCTTGTTTACATCGCCAGTGTTGATTCTTCCAGATCAGAGCAAGGATTACGAGGTGTTTTGTGACGCTTCACGTCGAGGACTTGGAGCCATGCTTATGCAGGAGGGAAGAGTTGTTTCGTATGCTTCACGACAGCTGAAACCTCATGAGTTGAATTATGCCACATATGATTTGGAGTTAGCAGCCGTAGTGCATGCATTGAAGACTTGGAGACATTTTCTCATTGGAAACCATTGTGAGGTGTACACGGATCACAAGAGTTTGAAGTATATTTTCACGCAGAAGGAGATAAATCTCAGGCAAAGGAGATGGTTGGAGCTCATCAAGGATTATGATATGAGATTGCATTATCATCCCGAAAAGGCTAACGTAGTAGCCGATGCGTTGAGCCGCAAGAGCCATGTCAACACACTAATGACCGGAGATTTACCGAAGGAGTTAGCCGAGGACCTTCGTGAGCTATGTTTGGAGATAGTTCTGAGAGGCTATGTAGCAGCATTGGAGATTCAGTCTACCTTGATGGATAAGATCAGAGAAGCTCAGAAGACTGACAAGGAGATTGCCTCTATTAAGGAGAAGATGAACAAAGGAAAAGCTAAAGGATTTCGTGAGGATGACCACGATACCCTATGGTTTGAAGACCGTGTTTATGTACCTAATGACCCGGAGATCAGGAAGTTGATTTTGTAGGATGCCCATGATTCACCATATTCGATTCACCCAGGAAATACCAAGATGTATTTGGATTTGAAGGATACTTTCTGGTGGACTGGAGCGAAGAAGGATATTGCAGAGTATGTAGCAGTTTGTGATGTATGTCAGAGAGTAAAGGCAGAGCATCAGAAGCCAGCAGGATTGTTACAGCCATTGCCAATACCCAAATGGAAGTGGGATAAGCTAGGCATGGATTTTATCACGGGATTGCCCAGCACTCGTTCAGGCTATGACTCGATTTGGGTTGTAGTCGATCATTTGATGAAGGTAGCTCATTTCATCCCAGTGAAGACTACTTACACCAGTGCCAAGTTGGCTAAGATATACATGACCAGGATCGTATGTCTGCATGGAGTTCCGAGGAGCATTGTATCAGATAGAGGAACCCAGTTTACCTCAAAGTTCTGGAATCAGTTACACAAAACTTTGGGTACCAAGCTAGAGTTTAGTACAACTTTTCATTCACAGACAGATGGACAGACCGAGAGAGTCAATCAAATTTTAGAGGATATGCTGAGAGCTTGTGCGCTAGATTATGGATCTAGTTGGGACGACAATTTGCCATATGCAGAGTTCTCCTACAACAACAGTTATCAATCCAGTTTGAAGATGGCCCCTTTGGAAGCCTTGTACGGAAGGAGGTGCAGAACCCCGCTGTTGTGGGATGAAGTTGGAGACCGCCAGTTGTTTGGACCAGATTTGATTAAGGAGTCTGAACAGAAGGTGAAGTTGATTCGCAATAGGCTCAAGGTAGCCCAGTCTAGGCAGAAGAGCTATGCATATTCTAAACACAAGGAGACAGTTTACGAAGTTGGAGACCGAGTTTATCTTCGTGTATCTCCACTTCGAGGAGTTAAGTGCTTTGGAGTTAAGGGAAAGTTAGCGCCACGTTTTGTGGGACCATACAAAGTTTTGGAGCGTATGGGAGAAGTAGCCTACAAATTGGAATTGCCCGAAGGATTGTCAGGAGGTCACGATGTATTCCACGTTTCCCAGTTGAAGAAGTGCCATGCAGAGATGGCTGATATACCACTGAGAGATATAGTGCCGCTGGAAGCGATTCAGTTGGACAGTGATTTGACCTATGAGGAGAAACCAGTCAAGATTCTTGAGTATGCCAGCCAAGTCACCTGCAGCAAGGTTATCAAGTTTTGCAAAGTTCAGTGGAGCCATCACACCGAGGATGAAGCCACCGGGGAGCGATAGGAAGATCTGCTGAAGGACCACCCTCAGCTATTTTCTAGCCAACCCGAATTTCGAGGGCGAGATTCATCTTAAGGGGGGTAGGTTTGTAACATCCCAAATTTTCAATTTGGAATGTTATACACTAGATCATCATTGCATATCGTATTTTATTTGCTTTTGGTTTGATCCTAGAAATTCTACGCAACTCAAGGACCCTCGGAGAGAGTTGGGGATTTCGTTATTTTCATATTTGAGTCTTCTCAAATTTTGAAAATAGGATCATTTGATTTTATTTATTTTATCTTCAATTATTTCTATTATAAAAATATAAGAGAGGGAATAAAATGGCTTTCCCAAAATAAAGAAATATTGAGGATTTAATAAAAAAATCAAATAAGTTTTATTTTGGACTTTTTGCTATTTTATTTGAATTTAGGAAAAAAATGCACATTTTCAAAACTGCATTTTAGGGCCAAGAAAAATGTTCATCTCGTTCTAAATATTTTATTTAGACGGTGAAAATTTGTTTTGGCATTTTTAGATTTTTATTTATTTTTCTAGAATTTATTTTCTGTTCAGCGGAATTATTTTAAAAAAATCTCCCGCGCCCGACTGGGCCTAAGGCCTAGCCGAGCCAGGCCGGCCCGCCGCCTCCGCGCCGCGCGCCGCCGCTGCCGACCCGGACTAGGAGTCCGAGCCGGACTCCTCTCCCCCGCCGCCTTGCCCCTTCCCCAAGTAGCCCCCCTCTTAAATACCACCGCGCGCCGCCGCTGCCGACCCGCCCCACCTCAGCAGCAGCAGCAGCCGCCGCCTCCATCGTTGCCGCCGCCGCGACCCCCACCTTGCGCCGCGGCCAGGAGCCGCCGCCGCCGCAGCCCCGCCACCCCACGCCGTCCCGCCGCCGCAGCCCCGCCACCCCATGTCGTCCCGCCGCCGCACCGGAGCCCCGCCGAAGTCGAGCCGAGGTAGCCGCCCTGCCGCCCGGTTTTTCTAAAGAAACTGATTCGTTTTTTTAGAAAACCCTAGTTTTCGTTTTTTAGAATAGTTCGGTTTTATTTTTTTCGGTTTATTTATTTAGCGAGCGTTTGCCCGTTTGTTCATTTTAACGGACGCGTTCACCGTTTAGTTTCAGTCAACGAACGTTCGTTCGTTAATCTGTTCGTCAGTTTTTCTTTTTCTCGGATTTTCCGCGGTTATTTCTGATCGCGATTTCTGATCTGATTTTCGTTCTAGTATAACTTTTCGCTCGTTTATCGTAATCAGGCGATTCAAGCGCCTAGAGTTTCGTCTCAAAACCTTATTTTCGTTAACCTACTCAAACAACATTTTGCTTCTGTAAAATTTGACTTAGATCCAGATTAGTAAACGAAGCTTGTTTCTTTCGCCGTATGACTCTCGTTGCTTCGTTCGATTTGATTCTTTTTGCAAACCGATGTTCTTAAGTTGAACTTTCTGGTTAGATCTCTTATTTGAGTTTTACCCGTGCATTAGATAAGTACTTATTGTATGCTTGTTTGTTTGTGATAGAGTACCCGGAGTGCGCCACTTGCTACTTTGAATCTCTAGTTTTCACGGATCATCAGCAAGGCAAGTAACACTTTGATCATACTTCTTTACTACGCAGTTTTATTGCATTAGAACAATCCTCAAACAATTGCATGATTAGGATCTGATTAATATGTGGGTTTTGGGAAGTAGATGAGGTAGTACCTATTACCTGTTTTATTATCAAACCCTTGGGAGTTACTTCTACGTTTGCTTATTATGCCATGCTACGCTAGTAAATGTGGATTGGGTGAGTGTATCCATGACAGGTGTGAGATTGTTAAATTAATGGTATATTTAAGGTGGCAACTTAAACACACATCTGGGTGGATTGAGGCACCTGGGTATTCCAGCGATTGCCTATTTTTCTTTATGGACCGCCACCTAGGCTCAAAGGGATCATGAGATTATTCATGCTAGAAACTTCCGTGTGCAGCCACAAGCTACTATGGGCTCTAGCATAGTTGACTAAGTCGTGCGAACTCTTACAGTGGTAGACTAGCAGATGTAGGGGATGTAGGTTGGTATTGTCTACCCGATCGTAAGGTGCTAGCGCTTTTGAAAGACTATGTTTCGGTCATCCGTTTCTCAAACATCATGTAGTGCAAGAATCTCAACGGAGGAAATCGAGTCTTGTGGGGAAAAGTGCGCAAACCTCTGTAGAGTGTATAAACTAATCATGGTTAGCCATGTCCCCGGTTATGGACATCTTGAGTATCTAGTACCTGGATTATCATGTGAATCTCATCATGTTACTTTAATCAATTTTGTTGGGTTTAATGATGATGCTTAATTGGGATTGAGAGGATGTCTATCTTGTCAATGTTTAACAACCACCATGATAGTTAAATAAAAATTTATTCCTTTGTAGTAGGGAAAAAATGGCTTTATGCAAAACTATAACCATAGAGCTTTCCACCAGCCATATATGCATGTAGTATAGCATTACTATTTCATTGATCTCTATGTGTTACATTGCCAGCATATTCCATGTGCTGACCCGTTTTCGGGCTGCAACGTTCATGTTGCAGACTTTTCAGACGACGAGTAAGGTGCCTTTAGGTCGTGGTTCTATACTCAGTGATGTTGTTGGAGTTGATGGACTCACTTATCTTCCAAGCCTTCTGCTGTTATCGTTAATAGATGGCCTTAAGCCATATTTATTGTAATAAGTTCTCTCTTGAGACATTCGATGTAATAAGTGTGTGATTGCTACTCTGTTATAAATCCTTCAAGTACTGTGTGTGTCAGCATTACTGATCCAAGGATGACACTAAAGCACAGAGATCAGACTGTTTGAGGTCTAGTTGCTACACTCCCCCTTTTCCCCCTTCTTTTTTTTCTGGTTGACGCAACCAGATGTCGGAGCCCAAGAGCCAGATGCCACCATCGATGTCTACTACTACATGAAGACCGCCGAAAACCAGGAGTAGTTAGGAGGCTCCCAGGCAGGAGGCTTTGCCTTTTCGATCATTGTTGCTCTTGTGCTAGCCTTCTTATGGCAAACTTGTCTAACTTATGTCTGTTCTCAGATATTATTGCTTCCGCTGACTCTTGTGTATTCGAGCTTATGTATTCGAGCCCTCGAGGCCCCTGGCTTGTAATATAAAGCTTGTATTATTTTTTATTTGTGTCTAGAGTTGTGTTGTGATATCTTCCCGTGAGTCCTTGATCTTGATCGTACACATTTGTGTGTATGATTAGTGTATGATTGAATCGAGGGCGTCACAACCTGGGGGAGTCCCGAGGAGGGGACAACCAACCACGGCACGTCAGGAGGCCCAGTCGCGCCCTGGTGGGTTGTGCCCACCTAGGGTGCCCCCGGACCGCCTCTTTGCTCTATAAATACCCCAATATTCTAGAAACCCTAGGGAAGCACGAAATATTCATCCAACCGCCGCAGAGTCCAGAACCACCAGATCCAATCTATACACTATCACGGAGGGGTTCACCACTTCCATTGGTGCCTCTCTGATGATGCGTGAGTAGTTATTTGTAGACCTTTGGGTCCATAGTTAGTAGCTAGATGGCTTTCTCTCTCTCTCGCTGAATTCTCAATACAATGGTCTCTTGGAGATCCATATGATGTAACTCTTTTTGCGGTGTGTTTGTGGAGATCCGATGAACTTCGAGTTTATGATCAGTTATATCTTTTATATACATGAAAGTTATTTAAGTTTCTTTGATCTCTTATATGCATGATCTCTTATAGCCTTGTATTTCTTCTCTGATATTTGGGTTTTGTTTGGCCAACTTGATCTACTTATCTTGCAATGGGAAGAGATGCCCAGTAGTGGGTTCGATCTTGCGGTGCTTGATCCCAGTGACAGAAAGGGAACCAACACGTATGTATCGTTGCTACTAGGGATAAAAGGATGGGATCTATATCTAAGCAATAGATACACGGATCTTGTCTACATCATGTCATCGATCTTATTGCATCATGTCATGGATAGCGGTGGATGTGTGGAGTAATAGTAGTAGATGCAGGCAGGAGTCGGTCTACTAATCTTGGATGTGATGCCTATGCAATGATCATTGCCTGGATATCGTCATAATTATTTGAAGTTCTATCAATTTCCCAACAGTAATTTGTTTACCCACCGTTTGCTATCTTGATCGAGAGAAGCCACTAGTGAAACCTACAGCCCCGAGTCTTCTTTCTCATATATTTGCCTTGCAATCTACTTTTTCATTGCGTTTATTTTCAGATCTATTAAACTAAAAATACAAAAATACCTTTCTGCAATTTATTCTTATTTATTTTATTTGGCAATCGATCTATCAATCTACTACAAATTTACCTCACGTCCTTTGCCTATCTTGAGGCGTCGTACCCTGAAAGGGATTGACAACCCCTTTAACACATCAGGTTGCGAGGTGTTGTTTTTTGTGTGCAGGGGCTGTTTACATTGTGTTGCTTGGTTCTCCTACTGGTTCAATAACCTTAGTTTCATATCTGAGGGAAATACCTATCGCCATAGTGCTGCATCATCCCTTCCTGTTTGGGGAAATACCGACGTAGCTTCAAGCGACATCAAAAGGAATTTTAGGCGCTGTTGTCGGGGAGGATCTTCAACATAACCAGGTTCCTAGTCACAAATCTCATTCCCTCGCAATTTACATTATTTTCCATTTGCCTCTCATTTTTCTCTCCCCCACTTCACAAAAATTTGCCGTTTTATTCGCTCTCTTTTTCGTTCGCGTTTTCTCGTCAGATATCTTCTTCGCTTATGTGCCATGTGTCTTCTATTTGCTTGCATCTTCACTTGCTAAATATCTCTTGATATGGATCCTCATCCACTTGCTAATCTTTTTAAGAGATCCAATTATCATGAACAAATTGCTAGTGATTTGAGTACACTAGATTATCTTTATGAAGTTTTGCTTGAGATTCGTGAATCTGAAAATTGTGATGAAGAAATTTATGAAGTGATTCATGATTGTCTTTGAATGAAAAGCATGATTACAATGATTTTACTCTAAATTCTATTAATTTCAATTGTGCTAATAATATGCAAAACCTCAAGCTTGGGGATTCTAATTTTTTTATGTCCACTACTTATTGCAATGATCATGATTGGGGTGATTCTTCTTATGATCTTGAAAATTTATTTAAGCCTCATGATGAATATGTTTGCAATAATATTAAAAGTGGGTTTGGAAGTGTGTCAACTTTAGATCCCACATATTTGGAGAATGTTCAATCTTATGAAATTTTTGATAAAAGTGGGTTTGGAGAGGTCATGACTTTAGTTAATGTTAATCCCACTATTTTGGAAGAGTGTCAACTTTGCATGCATGTGGATTGTGTTGAGAATATGTTATGTGATAGCTATTTTGTTGAATTTTCTTATGATCGTACATGTAATTATTATGACAGAGGAAAATATGGTTGTAGAAATATTCATGTTACTAAATTACCTCTCTTCATGTCGAGATTGCTATCGTCTCTTTCTTTTTCCCTGCATATTCTAGTTTTTGCTTGCCTTGATGATTTGTTTGATTATAAAATGCATATGCATAGGAATTATATTAGACTTAGATGTGTTTGTCACGTGTTTTATGATGCTCTCTTTGTGCTTCAATTCTTCTCTTCTTTATGTGAGCATCATTGAAATCTCAATGCCTAGCTAGGGACGTAAAACAATAGCGCTTGTTGGGAGGCAACCCAATGAATAAAATTTATTTTTGATTTTTGCTTTCTGTTCTTGAGTTGTAGCATGATTATTCTACTATGATGAATGTGTTTTTTCTGTTTTAGTTAGTGCTTGTGCCAAGAAATGACTTTGGGAAGACTTGGGTGAAAGTTTATTTGATCTTGCTTAAAATCAAAAACTTTTGCACTCACGGGATTCGTTGTCATTTTTTACAGAAGAGTGATTTTAAGTTGATTATTTTTGCATAGGATTAACAGAAAAATTCCTCACGTACACCAATTTATTTCATAATTTTTGGAGTTACATAAGTATTCGAAATTTTCAAATTGCTACAGACTGTTCTGTTTTTGACAGATTCTGTTTTCTTTGCGTTGTGTGCTTGTTTTGATGATTCTATGGTTTTCTTTGATGAGTTTTTGCCACAGAAAAGTTGGAATATAGAAGATATAATGCAAAAACAAAATAAGAATAGTTTTTCTACTGTACTTATAGTAGTGGTTTGGTTTCTTATACTAACAGATCTCATGAAGGTTTTTTCTGAGTTTTGTGTGATTGAAGTTTTCAAGTTTTGGGTTATCTTACGATGGATGAAGGAGTAAGGATAAGCAAAAGGCTAAGCTTGGGGATGCCCGCGGCACCCCAAGATAATATTCAAAGAAGTAGCAAGCGACTAAGCTTGGGGATGCCCCCGAGTGGCATCCCCTCTTTCTTCTAACGACCATCGGTATTTTACTCGAGGCTATATTTTTATTCGTCACATGATATGTGTTTCGCTTGGAGCATCTTGTATGATATGTGTCTTTGCTTGTTTTATTTTGTGTTTAAGGTCATCAATCCTTGCTGGACACACCTATTTGAGAGAGCCAAAATTATGTCATGACTTGTTAGAATTGCTCTCTATGCTTCACTTAAATTTTTATGAGCAATGGACTTGCTCTAGTGCTTCACCTATATCCTTTTTGAGCACAGTGTGCTTAGTATTTTTGAATAAATGCTCTCTTGCTTCACTTAGATTCATTTGAGAGTTGGTAAATTTTGAAGAAATTCTCTCCTGCTTCACTTAAAATATTTTGAGAGAAAGAAAATATGTTATGCTCATGATCTTCACTTATATTAGTTTGAGCTTATGAAAAGCAACACATGAAAATTAGTCCCAAAGTGATAGATATCCAAGAAGGATAAAGAAAGAAAAAAATATATGTCATGAAGATCATTGGACAAAATAGACTTGATTCTTAGTAATAGTTTTGAGATATGATGATGTGATATGTGAGTTATGTTGATGAGTAATTGTGCTCTAGTAAGAATATTGGTGTTAAGGTTTGTGATTCCCTATGCATGCACGAAAGTCAATAATCATGCAATGAAAATTATATCCTACTTGTGGTGCATTATTAGGTGTTAATTATGCTTAATGCTTGCTTATGAGATTATTCGTTTCTTGGTTGGTCGCTTCTCAATCTTTTTGCTAGCCTTCATTTTGCACCAAGTATGACCTCTACTTGTGCATCCAAAATCCTTTAAACCAGTTTTGCCACATGAGTCCACTATATCTACCTATATGCGGTATTCTTTTGCTATTCTAAGCAAATTTGCATGTGCCATCTCTAATTTTCAAAATAAACCTCTCCGTTGTGTGTTTGTTTCGCTCGCGGAACGGTAATGGGTGGCTAGTATTTTCCATGCTAGATGTGTTATTCTCACAATGAGTGTTTATTCACTTGTCATTGCATGAGTAAGGCAAATGTTTTAGGGATGCCCAGTCCCGAAATGCAAAATGAATTTACTTTATGTTGTCAAATAATAAATTCATTGGAAAGTGTTGGTATGGAGGGCAACCGTGGATACAGCTAGCCATGGAAAGTGAAAGTATAGTGGAAAAAGGAAGAAACTTTATTTTCTGTTTGGGAACCGCCTATGATATATCTAGCATGGAAAGTGTTGGGAACTCTGAGTCGTTTTTGTTGGTGGGATGGATACATCTCCCAAAATGTTTTTATCTCTGATTTTTCGCTTTGAGCTCTGGCACCTCTACAAATCCCTACTTCCCTCTGTGAAGGGCCTTTCTTTTACTTTATGCAATTTTTATTTTTGAAATTGAGTCTCCATCCTCTCTTATAAAAGCACCAACTAGGAGGGAATATCATCGTACTTAAGTATTGGGTGTATCTAATATTCGAATGTGTTTCATGAATGGATCAATGTTTGAGCATGATGGGCTAGGGATAACTTGTTTTAGCATTGATATTTTGAAAGACATGGTTGCTTGTTGATATGCTGGAGTATCTAAATTATTATGTCAAAACTAGACTATTGCTTTGAATCAAATAAAAGTCCAAATGTCCATGCTATAAATAAAAGAATATGATATGACATGATAAACAACACTCCACATCAAAAATTCTGTTTTTATCACTTACCTACTCGAGGACAAGCAGGAGGTAAGCTTGGGGATGCTTATACTTCTCCAACATATCTATAAATTTTTATTATTCCATGTTGTTTTATTATCAATCTTGGATTTTTTATAATCATTTTATAGTCATTTTTGGTACTAACCTATTGACATAGTGCCAAGTGCCAGTTGCTGTTTTCTGCATGTTTTTTACATCACAGGAAATCAATATCAGACGGAGTCCAAATACCACGAAACTTTACGATGATTTTATGGACCAAAAGGAAGAAGTTGGGCCCTGGTTGCACCTGGGGGAAGTCCCGAGGAGGGGACAACCCACCAGGGCACGCCAGGAGGCCCAGGCGCACCCTGGTGGGTTGTGCCCACCTCGGGTGCCCCCCCGGACTGCCTCTTTGCTCTATAAATACCCCAAATATTCCAGAAACCCTAGGGGAGTCAACAAAATATTCATCCAGCCGCCGCAGAGTCCAGAACCACCAGATCCAATCTAAACACCATCACGGAGGGGTTCACCACTTCCATTGATGGCTCTCCGATGATGCGTGAGTAGTTCTTTGTAAACCTTCGGGTCCGTAGTTAGTAGCTAGATGGCTTTCTCTCTCTCGCTAAATTCTCAATACAATGGTCTCTTGGAGATCCATATGATGTAACTCTTTTTGCGGTGTGTTTGTTGGTATCCGATGAACTTCGAGTTTATGATCAGTTATATCTTTTTATATCCATGAAAGCTATTTGAGTTTCTTTGATCTCTTATATGCATGATCTCTTATTGCCTCATATCTTCTCCGATATTTGGGTTTTGTTTGGCCAACTTGATCTATTTATCTTGCAATGGGAAGATGTGCCCGGTAGTGGGTTCGATCTTACGGTGCTTGATCCCAGTGACAGAAAGGGAACCGACACGTATGTATCGTCGCTACTAGGGATAAAAAGATGGGATCTATATCTACGCTTTAGATAAACGGATCTTGACTACATCATGTCATCATTCTTATTGCATTACTCCATTTTTCCATGAACTTAATACACTAGATGCATGCTGGATAGCGGTCGATGTGTGGAGTAATAGTAGTAGATGCAGACAGGAGTCGGTCTACTAATCTTGGACGTGATGCCTATGTAATGATCATTGTCTGGATATCGTCATAATTATTTGAAGTTCTATCAATTGCCGAACAATAATTTGTTTACCCACTGTTTGCTATCTTTCTCGAGGGAAGCCACTAGTGAATCCTACGGCCCCCGGGTCTTCTTTCTCATATATTTGGCTTGCAGTCTACTTTTTCCTTGCATTTATTTTCAGATCTATTAAACCAAAAATACAAAAATACCTTGCTGCAATTTATTCTTATTTATTTTATTTGACATTCGATCTATCAATCTACTACACATTTACCCCACGTCCTTTGCCTATCTTGAGGCGCCGTACCCCGAAAGGGATTGACAACCCCTTTAACACGTCGGGTTGCAAGGTGTTGTTATTTGTGTGCAGGTGTTGTTTACGTTGTGGTGCTTGGTTCTCCTACTGGTTTTATAACCTTGGTTTCATATCCGAGGGAAATACCTACCGCTGCTGTGCTGTCATCCGTTCCTCTTTGGGGAAATACCGACGTAGCTTCAAGCGACATCATATGCTCGAATCGCTCATGTAGCAACTAGAGCTTTCTATATCTTCCATGCTAGGTGGGTTATTCTCACGATGAGTGGACTCCACTCATCATTCATGAGAAAATGGCCGGTAACCGGGAGGCCCAGTCCCATGCTCAAATCAAATCAATATATTTGTAAACAGAACTCCCCTAGGGTTGTTGTTAGTTGGACGGTACCTGTTGTTTCGGACCAGTCGTGGAATGTGCTTGTTGGTGGTAGGGGAGTATAAACTTTACCGTTTTGTTTGGAAACTGCCTATAATGTATGTAGCATGGAAGATACCGAGATCTCTTGGTTGTTATGTTGACAACAAAAGCATACCACTCAAAATATTATTTATCTTTGTTTTAATAACTCGAGCTCTGGCACCTCTGCAAATCCCTGATTCCCTCAGCGATGGGCCTATCTATTTAATTTTATTGCTGAGTCATCACCCCCTTATAAAAAGCATCAGCTAGAGAGCAGCACTTTCATTTGTATGCATTGTTATTAATTTATACTGAGTGTGACTGTGACTGGATCTCTTTTGCCATGAATTACAATGTCTAGTCAGTTCTTAATCCTCAGGGGTGCTCTGCATTTATGTTTTGCAGTCTCAGAAAGGGCTAGCGAGATACCATCTTGTTATATCATATCATGATTGTTTTGAGAAAGTGTTGTCATCCCAGATTTATTATTATTACTCGTTAGCTGATTATGGCATTGATGTGAGTAAATGTGAGACCTAAATGTTATTGTGAAAATGGTTAGTTCATAATCTTTGCCGAAAACTTGAATGTTGGCTTTACATATTTGTAACAACAAGACCAAATAGAGTTTGTAAAAGGTTTTCTTTATCACTTTCAGTTTCTCAACTGAATTGCTTGAGGATAAGCCATCAGTTAAGCTTGGAGGAGTTGATACGTCCCATCATATCTACTTTTCCAAACTCTTTTGCCCTAGTTTTGAACTCTAATTTGCATGATTTGAATGGAACTAACCAGAAGTGGCGCTGTTTTTAGCAGACTTGCTATCACTACTGGAAACAGAGAATTTGCCATCAGCCAGCTCTTTGCCATATGCTAGCGAACGGCAAAGAAGGTCTTTGCCATCTGCTTATAAAAAACAGACGGCAAAGAACTGACACACGGTAAATAACCTGATTGCCATCAGCCAATTCTTTGCCGTCCGTCAGCGGACGGCAAAGAATCTTTGCCATCTGCTGACGGACGGCAAAAGGGTGGATGGGTCCAGTGGACGCCAGCGCTGTAACAGCCCACCACCCTCACCTCTTTGCCGTCTGTCAGCAGATGACAAAGAATCTTTGACGTCTGCCAGCAAAGAGGTGAGGCTGCCGTCTGTTCTTTTTCCGCGGACGCCAAAGAAGAAGCGCATGCCGCGGATCGATCCCACGGACCCTCGACCCACACAGCCCCAGGCCCCACCCACGCTGCACACACACCCACGCCCAACCCACGCACACACACCCATGTTGGATCCCATCTCTCTCATCCTCCTCGATCCCCTTTCTCCACCCCACGCCGCCACCAGATTCCGGCGATCCCCGCCGTTCCCCACCGCCCAGCTCTCCTCCCCGAGGTCACCTCTCCCCGCTCACCATCTCCACCGACCGATTTCTCTCCTCGCCCAGGAGAGCCACGCCCAGGCACTGGTGGTGGTGCACCGCGAGAAGGCCCCAGCGTCGTCGAGCTGCTGCTGCTGCAGGCACATCGACGCTGGGGAGGAGCTACGTCGGGATGCTGCTCCTGCGCCGAGCTACTGCTGCTACGGGCACGACAACGAGCCAGGGAGCAGCAGCTGCTGCGGGCGCGGCGTCTCTCCTTTCCCCAAATCCCCATCCGACGCATCCCTCTCCAGCCTCAAGCCGCTGCCCTGAGCTCCCCTACAGGCCGGCGACACCACTCTGATTAGGAGTCACGCATGTGGCTGGTATAGCATTCTGGTCACCAACTGCCCTCCAGGTATTCTCTTCATTTGGTTAAATTCACTGGCGGAGGAGCCCAGTGGGCAAGGTGTATCAGCCACCACACCTTGATTTCCACCAATTTTTTTTTATATATAAGCATATACTTTTCTTGATGGAAATACTGCTTGTCAGTTTTAGACCACGCTAGATCGATTCACCCAAACAAAGCCAGATGAAGCACGTAAGTTTTTTTTTTTTTTGAAACCGTACACCCGCAGGCATACGTTACTTGTATTTATACGAGTCAGAAAACAGTACATACAACGTAGATACCAAACGTACAAATACGAAAAACCAGGAAGGATACAATCCGTAGAGCTGGCCCCGCCATACATCGCAGAAGACCCCAAACAAAGAAAATTTGCAACCCCATCCTTGGTCTTCTCCGCCGATGCCGCTCCGTCGCGTCGAAGCCAACCACCACCGCTGGAGGCCGGAAATAACACGAAGGAGCGGCTCACATAGAGCTGAAGGAACCCCTTGCACATTGGCGTTGGTGAGCCGCAGTAGACACCAGATGCAAAGAACTGGATTTGATCCTAATTTTTCCATCGGCCGGAGGCAACGGCCATGTCGGCCGTGCTCCCCAAGCTCCTTCACCTCCAGGCCTGGGGACGACGCCACTCTGCCTCCCTGAAGACAGCCAGGCCCTTCCACCGCGAGCCAGATCCGATGCCAGCCGTGGACTCCATCCATCCCAAGCAGGGCACCGTCAGCACTGCTCCCAAACATACCTCCGGTCGAGCCCTGCAGCAAAACACACGTAGTCCTCACACGCTCCTCGGCGCCGCACAGAAGCACACCACCGGAGCAGGGTTGGAGCGGGAGGAACCAAACACCCACAAGCTTCTCGCCGAGCCCTGCAGCAAAACACACATAGTCCTCACACGCTCCTCGGCGCCGCACAGAAGCACACCACCGGAGCAGGGTTGAAGCACGTAAGTTAGATTGGAAGCACACAAGCAGGCAGCTTGATTGATGTGTTGTCCAGCACATGCCCATCTCACTACATAGACGTACGCGAACCAGCTCGCTTCCGCTGCACAACGATCGGATCGATTCTCTCCGCGGCTCGCTCCTGATGGAACTCGTGACTAGGCGATCCAAAAACAGAACGGATAAATTTTTGTTGATGCGTGCAACATGTATTTTTTTTCTTATGACATATATAAGAGTACATGATTGACTTCCGCCAGCCCGCCCGCGGGCGATTTTTGCCCTGAAACGCGCCGCCGTCGCCCGTCGGCCCACCCCCGACCCCGCCGCCGGCAGCGCAATCGTATTCCCCGCCGACCTGCCAATTTGAGTCTGCTATGCTGATGATGGCCCGCCTCCGCCGCCGGCGATTTGTGCCCAACAACGCCGCCACCCCCGCCCGTCCATCCATCCCTAACACCGTCTCGACCCGCGGCCTATCGAATTGGCTATTATGTTTTTGCATCAATTTTTTATTGAGGGGGCATCAATTTTGTCTAGTTGACAGTTTGCCACACCTTAATTTTTTTTCCGTCCTCCGCCTCTGGTTAAATTAATGTGTCTTTCCTCAGCTTAGATGTAACAGTTCATTGTTTCTTTCTCTGAATATGTGTACATTCAGGAGCAACTATGAACAACAGTTTCGTTCTTTGAATTATGCGTATTTTTAGGATCAGATGCTTAAATATCAGATGATGATTCTACATAGATACACTGGCTTTTGTATGACCTGAATAGAAGCAAATTAATATCATCAATTCTGATGTTAAGGAAAGTAAAACAGAGACGCCAGTTATTAACATGGGCAGAAAGAGTAGTTCTTGGCATCTTCCTCTCCCTCCTCACTTGTTACGATTGAGTAGCTGTTGTCAAAGGCCAATTATATCTGTGATGCTATGTCGACTTAGATCTGGATGTTGGTAGTTACCTAGATGTAGGAGGAAACAAGAAAGACCACGCTACAACACTAAGTGGTGTAATTTCTGGTAGTTACCTAGCTTTAGCATGCAACTTGGATCCCTACCTATTAACTTTACAGTGTATATGCATTGAAATTTAACTCCATCTTATGTTCTTTTTTTTTGTTGCTCTTGGCCATCCAATATGTTATCATTGTTTTTTCTATTTATTAACCCATAAGGTATCCCAGCCATTATTTGTCAGCAATTTTAGTTTAGAGCAACCTGCAGTTTATTTTCTATGGTTTCTACTGTTATACATTAATTGCAAGCCTTTTCTGCTTACAAACTTGTCATAGTCTTGACTTTTCACTATTTAGATTACTGTGACATGAAAGAAAATGTTTTGCTGGATGGTTGGTTTATATCATCATCTTACAGCAGAACATTCGGCTATTTGACCATGCATACTTGACCGCGCTTTTGCTAAGTCTATAGGTGTGAGCTGTTTTGCTCGTGGACAATCTCATGTGTTGGATCTGCATTGGATGGCAGATAAGCGGAGTGGGAGCTTGCAGCAGCAGCTTTGACCCCTTCCCAATGAGCTGCAGGTCGTAGACGAGGTCCCGGCCGAGGTATCCCTCCTCTCATTCCTTCCCCTTTCTACCACCTAAGGAGTGATTATAGTGTATGCTGCACAGAAGTTTCCAAAGTTCATGCTTAGCTGATATCTTTTGTTAACTGAATAGTTTGCTGTGATGAATCACTAGGACAGTATAGCAAGGCGGCTCTTAAAAAAGGTCCCTTCTTTGATTATAAATCCTAAACAGATCATAAATTATGAGCAAAGAACCTTCCATGATCCCCATCACAGAGTTTTGTTTTTGTTCCCTTGCATTGATATGCAAAATATATGCATCGCTAACAATTTTGCGTTAAGTTAATTGTTTGTTGTGATGAATCATAAGGACGATATCCGAGTACGCTGGCTCTTGAAAAAGGCCTCCTTCCTTGATTATAGTAATTCCTAAACTGGTCATATAGTCTGGGCAACCTGCACAAATCTGAATTTATGTTTTGGAAAACCATGTTTCCTGTTTAAATTCTACTAGTCATTGCTCTATGCTTTAATATTGGGTATTAGGACATGATCATGCTCCTATGGTTGTTCTATTTGATAAGACTTGAACATGCTTATTTTAGTTTAGATATCCATCTATGCTACCGTTCTGTCCATTTGGATGTTATGCACTTACAATTATACATTATGTAAATCCATATTTCAGTTGCAATGTATAGCTTGATTCGCACTTGTAGCAGCCATGCAAGATAAAAGAAAATAAATCTAGATTCTTACCCTTTCCCTTGATATATTCTCCTTGTTGAACAAACAAACAGTTTTTGATGAACTGATATTTCACCATTCTGCTGGTTGGATGCTTGTTGCATATATTTAGAATAAGCGTAAGTGCTTGTATCTTGCTACTATGAAAGTGGTGATGTTTTTAATGAAGTGATGCAGGCTGCAGTGGTGTGCAACATGTATTCATTGCAATATTTTCATATTTGTGGAGATTGGTTAGTATTTTGTGGTTGATTGCTGTAGCTGGCTTTTCCTCCTAAAATTTACATGTGGTGGGAACAGAGTACATGTGCCATAAAATTCACTTTTTCTCCTAACAACTTATACTTAGCACTTTGATCTTTGTAGAAAAAACCTTGCTGGGTCCAAAGTTGTCCAGATGCATGGTGAATGATGGCTGAGATATGGTGCGAAATGGAATAGAAAGAAAATTCTTGTGCCTGCAGGGAGCGGAACTGAATGTGATCGGGGGGTCACAGTCAAGAGAGTGCTTCCTTGGCGTGCTACCAAAGGGAAATGGTGAGTTGTCACTTGAAACTATCATCTTCGTTCTCAATTTATTTATTTTAGCAAAGGCAAAATATTCTAGGTTCTGCTCTTCATTTAGAATATTCACAAGTAAATGATTTCCTTTCTTGTATATCTGACATTTCAGCCACTATCATGGAAGTAAAAGAGATGGCCATTTAATTAGGCTAGGCTCACAAGTAGCTGGATTTTTTGTGTGTGAAGATGCATCAGTGATTTTTTTAGCAGTTTATAACGGTACTAGCCCCCTGTGCTTGTGGGTGCAGTGCCCTAATTGCAGAAAAATACCAGGTGCAAGTGTGGTGCTGGTTCTCTCCTTTGGCTCTTTGGTATTGGTTCTCTCCTTTGGCTCCTTGTAATATGTGTTGGATATGTGTTCATGGATATGTGTTCATGGATATGTGTTGGATATATATGTGTTCATGACTATTGGTAACATGTGTTGGATATGTGTTCATGGCTATTGGTAACATGTGTTGGATATGTGTTCATGGATATGTATATATATCTGTGTTTGATTTTCTGTGAAAATGAATTGATATAAGAAGAAACATAATTAATGCCTATTTGGTCTCTTTGCCATCTGCCAACAGATGGTAAAGAGCCTGCAGCCTTCGCCGTCTGCCAGCAGATGGCAAAGAGCCATGCCCTTTGTCGTCTGCCAGCAGATGCTTTGCCGACCCTGTCTTTGCTGGAGCTATTTGCCGTCCGCGGCAGATGGCAAAGGCCTTTGCCGTCCGCCATCCTAGCCTTTGCCGTCCGCTATGGCTGATGGCAAAGTACCAGATTCCTGTAGTGTATGGTGTTATTTTTGTGCAGAAATAAAAGTTCTCGGAATGACCTGAAACTTCACGGAGATAAGTTTTGGAATTAATAAAAAATATTGGCAAAAGAATCAACAGAAGGGGGCCCACACCCTAGCCACAAGGGTGGAGGGCGCGCCCTCCGGTCTTGTGGGCCCCCGAACCTCCACTGACCTCAACTCCAACTCCATATATTTTCTTTCGGGCATAAAAAAATCAGAGAGAAGGATTCATCGTGTTTTATGATGCGGAGCTGCCCCAAGCCCTATTCTTCCTCGGGAGGGAAAGTCTGGAGTCCGTTCGGGGCTCCGGAGTGGGGAATCTGTTGCCATCGTCATCATCAACCATCCTCCATCACCAATTTGATGATGCTCACTGCCGTGCGTGAGTAATCCCATAGTAGGCTTGCTGGACGGTGATGGGTTGGATGAGATTTACCATGTAATCGAGTTAGTTTTGTTATGGTTTGCTCCCTAGTATCCATTATGTTCTAAGATTGATGTTGCTATGACTTTGCTATGCTTAATGCTTGTCACTAGGGCCCAAGTGCCATGATTTCAGATATGAACCTACTATGTTTTCGTGAATATATGAGTGTTTTTGATCCTATCTTGCAAGTTATTGTCACCTACTACGTGTTATGATCCGGCAACCCCGGAGTGACAATAGTCGGGACACTTTCCGGTGATGACCGTAATTTGAGGAGTTCGTGTATTCACTAAGTGCTAACGCTTTGGTCCGATACTCTACTAAAAGGAGTCCTTAATATCCCTTAGTTTCCAATAGGACCCCGCTGCCACGGGAGGGTAGGACAAAAGATGTCATGCAAGTTCTTTTCCATAAGCACGTATGACTATATTCGGAATACATGCCTACATTATATTGATGAACTGGAGCTAGTTCTGTGTCACCCTATGTTATAACTGTTGCTTGATGAATGCCATCCAACATAATTATCCATCATTGATCCATTGCCTACAAGCTCGTTTCATATTGATCTTTGCTAAGTTACTTTTCTGTTGCCACTGTTACAATTGTTACAAAACTGCTACTGTTACTTTTGCCACCGTTACCGTTACTTCCATACTACTTTGCTGCTAAATACTTTTTGCAGAAATTAAGTCTTTAAGGTGTGGTTGAATTGACAACTCAGCTGCTAATACTTGAGAATATTCTTTGGCTTCCCTTGTGTCAAATCAATAGATTTGGGTTGAATACTCTACCCTCAAAAACCATTGCGATCCCCTATACTTGTGGTTTATCGAGACCTTTTTCTGGCGCCGTTGCCGGGGAGCATAGCTCTATTCTTTGAGTCACTTGGGATTTATATCTATTGATCGCTATGAGAAATTTGAAAGATCAAAGAATCAAGATTTTCCCTCAACTACAAGGGGAGTTAAGGAACTGCCATCTAGCCCTGCTCTTGATTCACCTTCTGTTTTGAGTAAACTTGCGATGCCTACACTTGCCATTGATTCCGATACGTCGCATGTTATTGATGATGCCACTTCTGTTGTGCATGATGCTTATGATGATACTACTTCGCTGCTTGATAATACTATGCCACTACGTGAATTTCTTGATGAACAACTTGCTTGGGTTAGAGAGAATGAAATTGCTGAAACTGATGATATTAATGAAAGTTATGTTCAAGATTCTCCCCCTAGATATGAATTTCCTGTTGTACCTGAGGGTTATATTATGGATGAAGAAAATGTTAGAGACTTCTTTGCTTGCAATGATAGATATGATCTTAAGAAACTGTTAGTTAATCTGAAAGAAAATTCTTTGAATGCTAGAATGCAATATGATCCTACGTTTGCTACTTCACCTATCTATGTTACTGATAACGATTATGAATTCTCTATCGATACCGAGTTAATTACTTTGGTTGAATCTGATCCTTTCCATGGCTATGAATCTGAAACTGTTGTGGCACATCATAATAAATTGAACAATATAGCCACCCTATTTGCTCATGAGGAAAAAATTCGCTATTACTAAATTCTTAAGTTGTTTCCTTTCTCATTAAAGGGTGATGCTAAGATATGGTTTAATTCTCTTGCTCCTGGTTATGTGCGTAGTCCCCAGGATATGATTTATTACTTCTCTGCAAAATATTTCCCTGCTCATAAGAAGCAAGCTACCTTACCGGAAATATTTAACTTTGTGCAAATTGAAGAAGAGAGTCTCCCACAAGCTTGGGGAGACTTCTCCAATTACTCAGTGCCTGGTCATCCTCTCAAGAAAAATGAAATACTTGATATCTTTTATATTGGACTAACCAATGCTTTTAGGGACCACCTAGATAGTTGTGCTGGTTATGTTTTCAGGGAATGAACTATTGAGCAAGCTGAATTGCTATTGAATAATATATTGAGTAATGATAATGATTGGACACTTCCTAAACCAACTCCTAAGCCAACTCTGAAGAAAAGAGGTATTCTATTTCTCAGTCCTGAAGATATGCAAGAGGCAAAGAAATCTATGAAAGAAAAGGGTATTAAAGCTGAAGATGTTAAGAATTTACCACCTATTGAAGAAATACATGGTCTTGATAACCCGACACAGGTAGTAAAGGTAAATTCTCTCTATATATTTGATGAAGGTGATATTCCTCATAATAAGTCTGCTAGTCAATGCTTGGATGAGTTTGATAATTTTATTGTTAAACAAGAGAACTTCAATGCTTATGTTAGTAGACAATTGAAACGTAATGCTTACATGCTTGACCACTTGGGTGATTATATGTCTAGAGTTAAAAGTGATCTTAAGCTTATCAGTAAACATGCTTCCATAGTTACAACTCAAGTAGAACAAGTACTTAAGGAACAAGATGATTTGCTCTATGAGTTAAATAAAAAGAACAATGATAATGTTGTTAGGGTTATGACTAGAGGTGGTAAAATGACCCAGGAACCTTTGTATCCTAAGGGCCATCCTAAGAGAATTGAGCAAGATTCTCAGAGAATTAATACTGATGCACCTAGTCCTTCTAATAATAAGAGAAAGAAAACTGACAGGACTTTGCATGCTTCTAGTGAACCTGTTATAGACACACCTGAGAATCCCAATGATATCTCTATTTCTGATCCTGAGACACAAACTGGTGATGAACATGAACCTAGTGATAATGTTAATGCTGATGTTCATAAAGATGCTCAACCTAGTAATGATAATGATGTAGAAGTTGAACGCTGTTGATCTTGATAACCCACAATCAAAGAATCAACATTATGATAAGAGAGACTTCGTTGCTAGGAAGAACGGTAAGGAAAGAGAACCATGGGTTCAGAAACCCATGCCTTTTCCTCATAAGACATCCAAGAAAAATGATGACGAGGATTTTGAGCGCTTTGTTGAAATGATTATACCTATCTTTTTGCGTATGTGTTTGACTGATATGCTTAAAATGCCTCCTTATGCTAAGTATATGAAACATATTGTTACAAATAAAATAAAGATACCGGAAGCTGAAATTTCCACCACGCTTGCTAATTATACTTTTAACGGTGGAATACCAAAGAAACTTGGAGATCCAGGAGTACCAACCATACCATGCTCCATTAAAAGAAACTATGAAACTGCTTTATGTGATCTTGGAGCCGGTGTTAGTGTTATGCCTTTCTCTTTATATCATAGACTTGATTTGAATAAGTTGACACCTGCTGAAATCTCCTTGCAAATGGCTGATAAATCAATTGCTATACCCATCGGTATTTGTGAGGATGTGCCTGTTGTGGTTGCAAACGTTACTATTTTAACGGACTTTGTTATTCTTGATATTCTAGAGGACGACAGTATGTCAATCATCCTTGGAAGACCCTTTCTGAATAATGTAGGGGCTATTATTGATTGCAACAAAGGCAATGTCACTTTTCATGTTAATGGTCGTACACTTTCCGAAGAAACAACCTCAAGTTCATAGTATCAATTCTATTAGAAAAATTTCAACTATTACTATTGGAGGTCTTGAATTCCCTCTTTCTACTGTCAAAAAGAAATATTATATTCTTATTGTTGGGGACAGGCATATCCCCGTTGAGGTAACTGTTACCTCTTGAGCACTGCGTTGATTTTCCCTTGAAGAGGAAAGGGTGATGCAGCAAAGTAGCGTAAGTATTTCCCTCAGTTTTTAAGAACCAAGGTATCTATACAGTAGGAGGCTACATGCAAGTCCCTCGTACCTATACAAACAAATAAGAACCTCGCAACCAATGCGATAAAGGGGTTGTCAATCCCTTCACGGCCACTTGCGAAAGTGAGATCTGATAGAGATAATAATAAGATAAATATTTTTGGTATTTTTATGATATAGATTGAAAAGTAAAGATTGCAAAATAAAGTAGATCGGAAACTTATATGATGGAAAATAGACCCGGGGGCCATAGGTTTCACTAGTGGCTTCTCTCAAGATAGCATAAGTATTACGGTGGGTGAACAAATTACTGTCAAGCAATTGATAGAAAAGTGCATAGTTTTGAGAATATCTAGGCATGATCATGTATATAGGCATCACGTCCGCGACAAGTAGATCGAAACGATTCTGCATCTACTACTATTACTCCACACATCGACCGCTATCCAGCATGCATCTAGAGTATTAAGTTCATAAGAACAGAGTAACGCATTAGGCAAGATGACTTGATGTAGAGGGATAAACTCAAGCAATATGATATAAACCCCAACTTTTTATCCTCGATGGCAACAATACAATACATGCCTTGTTGCCCCTGCTATCACTGGGAAAGGACACCGCAAGATTGAACCCAAAGCTAAACACTTCTGTCATTGCAAGAAAGATCAATTTAGTAGGCCAAACCAAACTGATAATTCGAAGAGACTTGCAAAGATAACCAATCATACATAAAAGAATTCAGAGGAGATTCAAATATTTCTCATAGATAAACTTGATCATAAACCCACAATTCATCGGATCTCGACAAACACACCGCAAAAAGAGTTACATCGAATAGATCTCCAAGAAGATCGAGGAGTGTATTGAGATTCAAAGAGAGACAATAAGCCATCTAGCTAATAACTATGGACCCGAAGGTCTATGGTAAACAACTCACAACTCATCGGAGAGGCTATGGTGTTGATGTAGAAGCCCTCCATGATCAATTCCCCCTCCGACGGAGCGTCGAAAAAGGCTCCAAGATGGGATCTCATGGGTACAGAAGGTTGCGGCGGTGGAAATAGGGTTTCGTGGTGCTTCTGGATGTTTTTAGGGTATGCAAGTATATATAGGCGAAGGAAGTCAGTCAGGGGAGTCACGAGGGGCCCACGAGGGTGGGGTGCGCGCCCACCCCCCTAGGGCGCGCCCTAGACCCTCGTGGCCGCCTCGTTTACTTCGTGACGTCCACTCCAAGCCTCCTGGATTGCGTTTGTTCCGAAAATAACTCTCCCGAAGGTTTCATTCCGTTTGGACTCCATTTGATATTCCTTTTCTGTGAAACACTGAAATAGGCAAAAAAACAACAATTTGGGCTGGGCCTCCGGTTAATAGGTTAGTCCCAGAAATGATATAAAAGTGTATAGTAAAGCCCATAAACATCCAAAATGGGTAATATAATAGCATGGAACAATCAAAAATTATAGATGCATTGGAGACGTATCAAGCATCCCCAAGCTTAATTCCTACTCGTCCTCGAGTAGGTAAATGATAAAAACAGAATTTGTGATGTGGAATGCTACCTAGCATATTTCTCAATGTAATTTTCTTTATTGTGGCATGAATGTTCAGATCCAAATGATTCAAAATAAAAGTTCATATTGACATAAATATAGTAATACTTCAAGCATACTAACAAGGTAATCATGTCTTCTCAAAATAACATGGCCAAAGAAAGTTATACCTAGAAAATCATATAGTCTGGCTATGCTCTATCTTCATCACACAAAATATTTAAATCATGCACAACCCCGGTTTTAGCCAAGCAATTGTTTCATACTTTAGTATTTCAAACTTTTTCAATCTTCAGGCAATACATGAGCGTGAGCCATGGACATAGCACTATATGTGGAATAGGATGGTGGTTGTGGAGAAGACAAAAAGAATAAGATAGTCTCACATCAACTAGGCGTATCAACGGGCTATGGAGATGCCCATTAATAGATATCAATGTGAGTGAGTAGGGACTGCCATGCAATGGATGCACTAGAGCTATAAGTGTATGAAAGCTCATCAAAAGAAACTAAGTGAGTGTGCATCCGACTTGCTCGCTCACGAAGGCCTAGGGTAATTTGAGGAAGCCCATCATTGGTATATACAAGCCAAGTTATATAATGAAAAATTCCCACTAGTATATGAAAGTGACAACATAGGAGACTCTCTATCATGAAGATCATGGTGCCACTTTGTAGCACAAGTGTGGAAAAGGATAGTAACATTGTCCCTTCTCTCTTTTTCTCTCATTTTTTTTATTTTGATGGGCTTCTTTGGCCTCTTTTTTTATTTGGGCTTCTTTGGCCTCTTTTATTTTTCATAAAGTCCAAAGTCTCATCCCGACTTGTGGGGGAATCATAGTCTCCATCATCCTTTCCTCACTTGGGACAATGCTCTAATAATGAAGATCATCACACTTTTATCTAGTTACAACTCAAGAATTACAACTCAATACTTAGAACAAAGTATGACTATGTGGATGCCTCCAGCGGTGTACTGGGATATGAAATGAATCAAGAGTGACATGTATGAAAGAATTATGAATGGTGGCTTTGCCACAAATACGATGTCAACTACATGATCATGCAAAAGCAATATGACAATGATGGAGCGTGTCATAATAAACGAAACGGTCGAAAGTTGCATGGCAATATATCTCGGAATGGCTATGGAAATGCCATAATAAGTAGGTATGGTGGCTGTTTTGAGGAAGGTATATGGTGGGTGTATGGTACCGGTGAAAGTTGCGCGGCACAAGAGAGGCTAGCAATGGTGGAAGGGTGAGAGTGCGTATAATCCATGGACTCAACATTAGTCATGAAGAACTCACATACTTATTGCAAAAATCTACAAGTTATCAGAACAAAGTACTACACGCATGCTCCTAGGGAAGGGTTGGTAGGATTTAACCATCGCGCGATCCCGACCTCCACACATAAGGAAGACAATCAATAAATAAATCATGCTCCAACTTCATCACATAACGGTTCACCATACGTGCATGCTACGGGAATCGCAAAATTTTAATACAAGTATTCCTCAAATTCACAACTACCCAACTAGGACGACTCTAATATTACCATCCTCATATCTCAAAACAATCATCAAGCATCAAATTGATCATAGCGTTCAATGCACTCTATATGATAGTTTTTATTATACCCAACTTGGATGCCCATCATATTAGGACTAATTTTATAACCAAAGCAAATACCATGCTGTTCTGAAAGACTCTCAAAATAATATAAGTGAAGCATGAGAGATCAATAATTTCTACAAAATAAAACCACCGCCGTGCTCTAAAAAGATATAAGTGAAGCACTAGAGCAAAATTTATCTAGCTCAAAAGATATAAGTGAAGCACATAGAGTATTCTAATAAATTCCGATTCATGTGTGTCTCTCACAAAATGTGTGTACAGCAAGGATGATTGTGGTAAATTAAAAATCAAAGAATCAAATCATACAAGACGCTCCAAGCAAAACACATATCATGTGGTGAATAAAAATATAGCTCCAAGTAAAGTTACCGATAGACGAAGACAAAAGAGGGGATGCCTTCCGGGGCATCCCGAAGCTTAGGCTTTCGGTTGTCCTTGAATTTTACCTTGGGGTGCCTTGGGCATCCCCAATCTTAGGCTCTTTCCACTCCTTATTCCATAGTCCATCAAATCTTTACCCAAAACTTGAAAACATTACAACACAAAACTCAACAGGAAATCTCATAAGCTCCGTTAGTGCAAGAAAGCAAACCACCACTTTAAAGTAATATAATGAACTCATTCTTTATTTATATTGGTCTTAAACCTACTGTATTCCAACTTCTCTATGGTTCATACCCCCCGATACTAGCCATAGATTCATCAAAATAAGCAAACAACACACAAAAAACACAATCTGTCAAAAACAGAACAGTTTGTAGTAATCTGTAACTTTAGAATACTTATGTATCTCTAAAAATCTTACGAAAAAAGGATGTCCTAGGAAATTTGTCTATTAATCTACTGCAAGAAGAATCAACTAAAAAGAGCGTTTCTGTGATTTACTAAAATTATTCTCGTGCGTGCAAAAGCTTTTGTTTTTCAGCAAGATCAAATTAACTATCACCCAAGATGATCCTATAGGTTCTACTTGGCACAAACACTAATTAAAACATAAAACCACATCTAAACATAATATGGATGAATTATTTATTGAATAACAGAAATGAAAAATATTGGGTTGTCTCCCAACAAGCGCTTTTCTTTAAAGCCTTTTTAGCTAGGCATTGAGATTTCAATGATGCTCACATGAAAGACAAGAATTGAAGCACAAAGAGAGCATCATAAAACATGTGAAAAACACACTTAAGTCTAACATACTTCCAATGCATAGGTATTTTATAAGCATTATCAAGGCAAACAAAAACTAACATATGCAAGGAAGAAGAAAGGAACAATAGCAATCTCAACATAACGAGAGGAAATTTTATAACATGAAAATTTCTACAATCATATTTTCCTCTCTCATAATAATTACATGTGGGATGATAAGCAAATTCAACAAAATAGCTATCACATAAAATATTTTCAACACGATCCACATGCATGCAAAGTTGACACTCTTCCACAATAGTGGGATTATCATTAACTAAAGTCATGACCTCTCCAAACCCACTTTTATCAAAAACTTCATAAGATTGAACATTATCCAAATATGTGGGATCTAAAGTTGACACTCTTTCAAACCCACTTTCAGTATTATTGCAAACATTATTATCAATCTCATATTCATCATGGGGCTTAAATACAATTTCAAGATTATAAGAAGAATCACCCCAATCATGATCATTGCAACAAGTAGTGGACATAGCAAAACTAGCATCCCCAAGCTTAGGGTTTTGAATATCATTAACACAATTGAAAATAATAGAATTTATAATAAAAACATTGCAATCATGCTTTTTATTCAAGGAGCTATCGTGAATCTCTTCATAAATTTCTTCATCACAATTTTCAGATTCATGAATTTCAAGCAAAACCTCATAAAGATAATCTAGTGCACTCAAATCACTAGAAATTGGTTCATCATAATTGGACCTCTTAAAAAGATTAGCAAGCGGATGAGGATCCATAGATCTTAGGTTCTCTGTTTAGCAATAAATAAACAACTATTCCAACCAAACGAGCAAACGAGCCAAGTAAGACATCAAAGCAAACGAAAAGACGAACAGAAGAAGGGCGAATAAAACAGCAAGGGTGAAGTGGGGGAGAGGAAAACGAGAGGCAAATGGCAAATAATGTAATGCGAGGGATAAGAGTTTGTGATGGGTACTTGGTATGTCTTGACTTGTGCGAAGACCTCCCAGGCAACGGCGCCAGAAATCCTTCTTGCTACTTCTTGAGCATTGCGTTGGTTTTCCCTTGAAGAGGAAAGGGTGATGCAGCAAAGTAGCGTAAGTATTTCCCTCAGTTTTTGAGAACCAAGGTATCAATCCAGTAGGAGGCTACACGCAAGTCCCTCGTACCTACACAAACAAATAAGAACCTCACAACCAACGCGATAAAGGGGTTGTCAATCCCTTCACGGCGACTTGCGAAAGTGAGATCTGATAGGGATAATAATAAGATAAATATTTTTGGTATTTTCATGATATAGATTGAAAAGTAAAGATTGCAAAATAAAGTAGATCGGAAACTTATATGATGGAAAATAGACCCGGGGCCCATAGGTTTCACTAGTGGCTTCTCTCAAGATAGCATAAGTATTACGGTGGGTGAACAAATTACTGTCGAGCAATTGATAGAAAAGTGCATAGTTATGAGAATATCTAGGCATGATCATGTATATAGTCATCACATCCGTGACAAGTAGATCAAAACGATTTTGCATCTACTACTATTACTCCACACATCGACCACTATCCAACATGTATCTAGAGTATTAAGTTCATAAGAACAGAGTAACGCATTAGGCAAGATGACATGATGTAGAGCGATAAACTCAAGCAATATGATGTAAACCCCATCTTTTTATCCTTGATGGCAACAATACAATACATGCCTTGCTGCCCCTGCTGTCACTGGGAAAGGACACCACAAGATTGAACCCAAAGCTAAACACTTTTCCCATTGCAAGAAAGATCAATCTAGTAGGCCAAACCAAACTGATAATTCGAAGAGACCTGCAAAGATAACCAATCATACATAAAAGAATTCAGAGAAGATTCAAATATTTCTCATAGATAAACTTGATCATAAACACACAATTCATCGGATCTCGACAAACACATCGCAAAAAGAGTTACATCGAATAGATCTCCAAGAAGATTGAGGAGAACATTGTATTGAGATTCAAAGAGAGTGTCGGGGGTTGGGTGCGACATATGCCAAAGGATGGTCTATCATGGTGGGAGCGAGTAGAACGTCCCCGGTGCCCGGAAGAGGGATGAGGCATAGACACGAACGCTGGCGTAATTTACCCAGGTTCGGGGCTCTTCTAGGAGATAACACCCCTAGTCCTGCTCTGCGGGGTCTCCGCATGATCACTAAAGGCACAAGTGATACAAAGTTGCTCCTTGAGCTGTATGCTAGAGGTAGGATAAGGCAAGGCAAGCTCCCTCCTGCTCTAGGAATGTGGCTAGGTCTAATGGGGTGGGAACCCTTTGCATGGGTGCCCTGGGGGTTTATATAGGCATACCCCCCCGGGGTACAATGGTAATCTGGCTGGCTATTGGGCCCGGCCGTCAGCGTCTCCGGCCTCCGGCTTCTCCGCCGACTACTGGGGCCTGCCGCCTGGTGGGCCCTGCCGACTGGTCTGATACGGAGCCGACAAGCCGCTCCCGCCGCTGGCGGGTCTGGTTGGTGGCTACTCACTGTAGTCATGCTGCTAATGACGCTAGCCTGGTCAGCTCAGTGTGGCTACAGTCCGCCGCCTGGTGGGAGATCACTGTAGTCACACCTGGTCTCATCAGGTTAATGGCGCGCTAGCTTTGAGGGAGGGGACGGCCGCCTGCTGGAGGCCGGCCCTCTCCTGGTCTGATTGGTTTGGCGTGCACCGTCTTCTGGGATGTCACTGCCCGATAGGGCCCGCAGCCTGCGGGCTGTATCGACAGGCCGACGTGGGGAACAGGGCTCCGCCTGCCCAAAGTGACGTCAAGGGAGGGTGGCAACAGTGCCACGTCGTGCGAAGATCTCCGGCTGTACGGGGCACTATGGCCACGCCAAACCCAATATTTTGGGTGAGGGCTTCATTGTAGCTACGCCCCATCTCGTCCTCTTGATGGGGGCACAAACTCTGAGGGTGCGCGGTGGCCGCTTGCTCGATGCCGTCTTCCCTGGAGGCCGGCCGGCTGGAGCCAGCCGCTCGTGATGCCGTCTGCTGGTGGTCGGCCGCCCTCTGGTGGCCGGCCGTTGAGCTAGCCGGCCCCCAGAGGGCGGAGCTTCAGCTTGGGGTGCAGCAAGGCGAAGCTGGCCCAAAGTCATGATAAATCCAGGGACCCGGGTGAGGCTACCCATGGCCCATTAACCTTACAGTAGTCCCCGAAGCCGGTGAGGCATTGTGGTCGAGGGGCCGCGAAGTCTCAGCGGCTTCCCCCCTCACTGAGCTCCGGGAGAGCGTTGATCCGCCTTGCGGTTGGCCGACTACTGAAGCCGGCTTCGTCTAGGCGGGGTTGTTGGTCGATTTTGAACTCCAAGGCAGGAAAATAGGTGGCGTGCCTGCTAAGCTTCACGAGCCGCCGCCCGCCGCAGACACGCCACGCGGCGCACGCCAGCCCGGCCAGCCTGCCACCCCACGCCCCTGATGGGACGTGACAGTGGGCCGGGCCCACCACTGCCGCGCCTCGGCACTCGGGTGGGTCTGCTGTGCCGAGGGGGGCGGTTGCAATTCCCACGACCGCTTGAGGCATGGTGAATGCACACGGTAAATGGGGGGGCGTCGGGTCGTGGGCGCAGTTAATCCCACAACCCACGCCCCGCCCCCTCGTCTTTGTAGCCCGAGGGCTATAAGTAGGGGGGAGGGAGGGGTGCGGCAAAGCTTGTGCACCCCCTCCCACTCTCTCTTCTTCCTCTGCTCTCTCCTCATAGCTGCCGCCGCTGCTCCGTGTTGCCGTGTTGCTGCCGCCGTTCGTCGCCGACGCACCCATCCTCCTCATGTGGCCCGCCCGAAGCCATGGCGCGCGAGAAGGGCGGCGATTGGGATGGGTCGACAATCATCGAGGATCACATCTCCTTCCTCCACGACACGCGCCGGATGCCCAACGCAGCATTCGTCAAGGAGCGGGTGCCGCCGGAGGAGGAGATCTCACCGGCGTCGAGGGGGAACGAGCGGGTCGTCTTCCGCTCGCACTTCCTCCGCGGCTTCGGCCTTTCGGTTAGCGGCTTCCTCCGCTCCTTTCTCGACTTCAACAACCTCCAACCTCATCATCTTACGCCCAACACCGTGACCTTGATCTCCGCCTTTGTCACGGCATGCGAGGGCTACATCGGCATCCTCCCCACACTCGAGCTGTGGGGAGCGTTCTTCTACGGGAAACTCGGCACCTCTGCCAAGGATACAGCGGCCGAGTGGAGTGGGTTCGTCACCATGCGCTGGCCGGCGAAACGGAATGCCTTCCCCGTCATCAAGCTGGCACAGTCTATGAAGATGTGGCAGCAGTCCTACTTCTATGTCGAGAACGTCGACCCGGCTGTCGACTTCATCAACCTGCCGACCTATGAGGCAGGCCCTCCCACTAGGGCTTGGCCCAACTGGGGCTATAAACCAAAGCCGGTGTCGCCGGATGTAGCGGCCGCCATCGGCCGACTCCGGGTGCTCCAGGAGTTGGAAGGACTCATGGCCTCCGACCTCCTCATCACCTTCGTCGAGCGCCGGGTTCTCCCGCTCCAGGGCCGCCCTCATCCAATCTTCCGGATGAGTGGGCACCGCGACCCCAGCCAGCTGCTGAGCAGGCGGTCCGGAACTTTAACTTGTATGCGTCAAATGTTGACTTATCTGATATCCCTTCTGCAGGACTACCACAATCTGTGCGCTGTCACCTTCAACTCCAGGGTTCGGGAGCTGGAGACACAGACCGCCCATCTGTCCGAGAGCCGGAGTAAGCTCCGACTTCCTTTCTTCGTGGGGGCACGCTGGCGCACCCGCGGGCAGTAGTCCCTGAGGTCCGGGCCGACTGCTGAGCAGTCGGGCCGAAGCTCCTCAGTGTTTCTACCTTTGTTAATTACTTCTTCTCTGTGGGGGCGCGATGGCGCACCCGCGGGCTGTAGTCCCCGAGATTCGGGCCGACTGCTGAGCAGTCGGGCCGAATCTGCCCGGCCACTACGTCCCTCTTTGTCTTTTTTGTTTGATGCTCTTTCTTCTTTTTCCTTTTTCAGAGGCCAAGGCTGCCTTGCAGCAGCAGCTGGGCGAAGCCAACACCGCTCTGCGCGGCAAAGAGTTGGAGTGCAGCAAGCTGACCGTGGAGCAAGACCAGCTGGTCGCCAAGCTCACCGAGCAAACGGAGGCCCTCAAGACGGCCCAGCGGGAGGCAAAGGCGAAGGAGACCGATCTCCTCGCCGAGTTTGAAACCAAGCGCGCCGCCTGGGCCGACAAGGCGGTGCAGACGATGGCCTGCTTCAGCAGCATCGAGGACTTGGTCGATGGTGAATTTTATTCTTCTTGTTCATTATCTTGAGCTGCCGGTCTTTGTCTAAGCCGACTGCTTGTTTCTGACTCTGTTTTTCCTTGCCTTCTGCCCGAGCAGATTTCTTCCCAGGTCACTCCGTCGCCGCGAGCCAAGTCATCGAGGCACAACGCAAGGAGTGTAGGGCGAAAGGCGCACAGACTGCTGCTGACGCCCCCCGTACTCTCAATGAGAAGATCCTCAGCATCCAGGCCCGTCTTCGGCCCGCCCATCAAGTGATGTGCCGTCTTCAGCGCGTCAGGGCCCAGGCGATTTCCGCCCTCTGGCCAGGCTTGCCGGCTCCGCGCACTCCAAGCCGGACCGCCGATTGGCTGGAGGTGGCGGTCGGCCGCCTGGAGGCCTGGAAGGGCTGTGCAGCCCGGGTAGGAGCGTGCCACGCCCTTGAGTTCATCAAGGCATGGTATCCTGGGCTAGCCTTAGCCCAGTTGGCCATGTTCCGACTGGAGGCGCAGGAGGAGCTAGCAGTGGTGGAGGCCGAGATTATCAATAGGGCGGCGGCGATCGCCGACTTCACCGACACCAACATCTTCGTTCTAGAGGTGGTTGAGGAAGGCGCCGAAGCACCACAGGAGTGGCTCGGGCTGAACACGGAGGACAGCAAGGACTCGGCCGAAGTCATCGACTCCAGTGATGAAGGGGAGGAGGGGGAGGAGGAGGAGGAGGAGGAGGAGGATAGCGACATCGACATGCCGAAGGCTGGTGCGAATGATCAGCCCTACCCCGACCGGGCCTCAAGCAACGACCCGCGCTCCAAAGCGCTGACCACTGTTGGAGGCGGCCAGGCGGTGACCGACTAGCCGCCCGTTCCTCCGACAGACGCCACCGACTCCGTCATCCAGCCGTCCGCCGTCCCGACTGGCGCCGCTGACTCCAGCGCCCAGTCGGAGCCATCTACCGCGCCAACCGGCGCAACTGACTCCGTCATCTAGCCAGAGCCGCCTGCTGCACCAACTGGCACTGCCGACCCCAGCGTCCAGCCAGAGCCTCCTGTTGCGCCAACCGGTGCAGCTGACTCCGTCATCCATCCGGAGCCGCTTGCTGCACCAACTGGCACCGCCGACCCTAGCGTCCAAACGGAGCCGTCTGTCGCACCAACTGGCGTCGTCGATCCCAACGCCCAGCCGGAATCCTCCGCTGCTCCCTAGGGTGTTTATCTTTTCTTTTCCCGCTTGCTGGTCTGGACATTTTTGTTAAATTCGCACAATTCCACCCGCGGGGTGTATATCAAACTTTGCTGAATGCCGGCCGATGGGCCTTTATCTATGTAAATATTCTATCGCAGCTTTATGCTTTGTTCTGCCGATCTCTAACTTTCCTTGCCTATACTCCTTGCTTTTTTCCTTTGCCACCCTCCCTTAGCTATCCTCTTGCCAGCCAAGTAGCCGCTCTGCGGACTGCGGCTTGTTTGAGTACTTAGCTTTTTGCGGGAGGGCAAGTACTTAGCCATTTGGAGGTTTTGGCAAGGGAGGTAGAAGCCGACCGGCCGGCTGCTCGACAGCCTGCCGGGCAGGTATGGTGCCGGCCTCGACTACATGCGGTTTTTCCTTAACCATTTTTCATGTGGGCACTGTCTTGCCGTCCCTGCCCGCCGTGCAGTTGTTCTACGAGTTGTGGCTTCTGACAGAAGATGTTTAGGTGCCAACACATTACCTGTCCGGCTGCAGGAGGCGGCATATAGTAGAATGCGGCAAACCTCTGGGTCGACTGGTCGACCCGGTGCCAAGCGGAAATAATAACAAGGCACACACGTGGGCATAGCGCTTATCATATAGATAAAAGGAGGGCAGTCCCCAAGTTCGTCTCGGGGGGCCCGGAGTCTTTGTACATAATACAAAAGGTAGCGTGACACATACTGCTTTCAACTGTAAAATCTCCGGAGGAGGTTTGCATTCCACGGCCTCTCCGTTTGCTTGCCTGAATCACCTCTTTTGCGTGCTCTGGGCTTCTAAGCGTTGATCATATAGTAGGAGTCATTGCCCAGCACCTTGCTGATGATAAAGGGGCCTTCCCAAGGCACCGAGAGCTTGTGCTGGCTGGCTGTTCGCTGGATCAGCCGGAGCACAAGGTCTCCCTCTTGGAAGGATCTTGGCTTCACCTTGCGGTTGTAGTATCGGCGCAGGCTCTGCTGGTAGATGGCGGGCCGGTTGAGTGCCAACAGCCGGCCCTCTTCCAGCAAGTCGACGCCGTCTTCTCATGACTCCTTGGCGTCCGCCTCGGTGTACATGGTGACTTGCGGGGAGTCGAACTCTATGTTCGTCGGGATGACGGCTTCAGCACTGTTGCCGAGGAAGAAGGGCGTGAAGCCGGTCGACTTGTTCGGAGTTGTGCGCAGGCTCCAAAGGACGGCCGACAGCTCATCGAGCCAGCAGCCGACCGAAAGCTCTAGAGGCTCAACCAGTCGGGGCTTGATGCCGGACAAGATGAGGCCGTTTGCTAGCTCAACCTGGCTGTTTGACTGCGGGTGGGCAATGGACGCTAAGTCCAGTCGGATGCCCTGCATCGCATAGAAACGAGCCAAGGCTCCTTTGGCAAAGTTTGTGCCATTGTCGGTGATGATGCTATGCGGTATGCCGTACCGAGTGGTGATGTCGGCGATGAAAGTCACAGCAGTCAGCCCATTCAGTTTCTTGATTGGCTTGGCCTCCATCTACTTGGTGAACTTGTCCACAACGACAAGCAGATGAGTAATGCCCCCACGGGCTGTCTTGAATGGCCCCACCATGTCTAAACCCCAAACAGCAAAAGGCCAAGCAATGGGAATAGTCTTGAGTGTAGAAGCTGGCAAATGAGGCTTGGAGCGGAATCTCTGGCACCCTTGGCACTTCTGGACCAACTCTTTGGCCTCTTCAAGAGCAGTCGGCCAGAAGAAACAATGGTGAAAAGCTTTGGCCACGAGTGCTCTTGAGGCCGCGTGGTGACCGCATTCGCCCTGGTGAATATCTCTGAGGATTGCTTGGCCCTGGTTCGGCTCCACACAGCGCTGGTACACACCAGTGACACTGCGCCAAACCAGCTCTTTGTTGATTATGATGTATGCCGCCGCTCGCCGCTGCACTTGTCGGGCCAGGATCTCGTCGGCTGGCAGCTCTTTGTTTACCAGGAATTTGAGGATGGGTTGAGCCCATGATGGTGCTGCTATCTCTCTGACTGCTACGACGACAACTTGTACAAGGGCGGTTGGGCTGGGAGGCGGCGGGTTGGAGTCGGTTGCCGCCTACTGTCTTGAAGGAGTCCCCGGGCCGACTGCTGCAGTCCCCGGGCCGAGTTCTGGAATTCCCAGGCCGGGTGCGACGGCTGCAGTCCCCGGGCCACCTACCGAAGTCCCCGCGCCGGCTTCTGGTATCCTCAAGTCGGATCCGACTGCTTCAGGAGGGGCCGGCACGAAGATGGAGTCGGATTCTAGAGATGGCTTGACAGACGGCTTGAGGAGGCGCTGCAAGGCGACGCCGGCTGGTATCGCCTGTCGGGTGGAGCCGATCCGTGCCAAGGCATCTGCTTTCTCATTATCATTTCTTGGCACGTGGAGGAACTCGCACCCGTCAAAGTATCCACTGAGTTGCTGCATGAGGAAGCGGTAGCTTGCCATATTCGCGTCCTTGGCGTCCCAGTCGCCTGATGACTGTTGAACCACCAAGTCGGAGTCACCATAGCACAAGATCCGACGGATGCTGAGTTGCTTGGCAAGCCGGAGTCCGTCTATGAGTGCCTCATATTCTGCTATGTTGTTGGAGGTGGCAAAATGGACTTGCAGCACATATTTGAGCTTGTCGCCTTTGGGGGAGGTGAGGACGATGCCGACTCCTAGACGGTGTGCATTTTGGAACCATCAAAATGCATCCGCCAATGGGTGGAGTCTGGTGTTGGCGGAAGGTACTGGGTCTCGGAAGGTACTGGGTCTCAGCCCAGTCGACGAGGAAGTCGGCCAACACCTGTGACTTGATGGCGGTGCGGGGCTGATAGTAGATGGTGTAAGGGGCCAGATCAATAGCCCACTTGGCCACTCGGCCAGAAGCATCTCGGCTTCCAATGATCTCAGCAAGCAGAGCCGTGCAGACGACGGTTATTGAGTGCTCTTGAAAGTAAGGCTTCAGCTTCGTGGCGGCAAAGTGCACACCATAGCACATCTTCTGATAATGTGGGCAGTTTTGCTTGGAGGTGGACAGTACTTCACTCAAGTAATATACCGGTCTCTAGACTGGCAATGCTCTGCCCTCCTCCTTGCGCTCTACCACAATGACCGTGCTGAAAACCCAACTGGTGGAAGCGATGTAGAGGAGCATGGGTCCTTCTCAGTCGGAGCTACCAGGATAGGTGGGGTTGCCAACATCTTCTTGAGCTGGGAAAAGGCTTCGTCCGCCTTGTCGTTCCACTCGAAAAAAGTGGTCTTCTTCATAAGTTGGTACAGAGGAAGAGCCTTCTCACCCAGCCGACTGATGAAACGACTAATTGATGCCAGGCAGCCGGTGAATTTCTACACGTCCAGCAGCCGGGTGGGAACCTCCATCTTCTCAATGGCCTTGATCTTCACCGGGTTGCACTCTATGCCGCGCTCTGAAACCAGAAAGCCGAGAAGCTCGCCGGTTGGTACTCCAAAGACCCATTTCTCTGGGTTGAGCTTGATCTGGAATCGGCGCAAGTTCTCAAAAGTTTCATTAAGGTCTTCTAGCAGCATGCCACGCTTCTCCGTCTTCACCACCACATCATCCACATAGACATGGGCATTTCTGTCGAGTTGCTTCAGGAGACACTTTTGCATGCAATGCTGAAACGTGGCGCCGGCGTTTCGCAAGCCGAACGTCATGGTCAGGTAGCAGAAGGCTCCAAATGTCCTGATGAAGCCGGTCTTCAGCCTGTCGGCCGGGTTCAGCTTTATCTGATGGTACCCTGAGTATGCATCCAAGAAACTCAACAACTCACATCCGGCTGTGGAGTCTATCACTTGGTCAATTCTTGCCAGAGCAAAGGGATCTTTGGGGCAAGCTTTGTTGAGTCTAGTGTAGTCAATACACATGTGCCACTGCTTATTCTTCTTCAATACCAGGACTGGGTTGGCCAGCCACTCTGGAAAGAACACTTCCATGATGAATCCGGCTGCTAGAAGCCAGGCTATCTCTTCTTTGACAACTCTTCTCTTCTTTTCCGATAGGTGGCGCAAGGGTTGCCTGATCGGCTTGGCGTCAGGTCGGACATGTAACTTGTGCTCGGCGAAATCCGTCGGAACACCCGGCATGTCTTTGGGAGACCATGCAAAGATGTCCCGATTCTCATGGAGGAAATCAACAAGCTCGCTTTCCTATTTGCTGTCAAGGTTTGCACCTATGACAGCGTGCCTCTCCGGGTGCTCCGGGTCCAAGGGTATCTTGTTTGTTTCCTTGGTTGGCTTGAACGAGCCCTCAACCTCCGACTCCTTGGGGATGGGTGACATTTCCGGCTTCTTGCCTGCCAACACCACCACCCGGTCAAGGAGTCGCTTCTCAGCTGCAATCACGAGGGACACGGCCAGCCGGCTGCTATCTGTGTCGCAAGCGACCGACTTCTTGTAGTCTTCGACTACGGTCAGGACCCCCTTGGTACTCGGCATCTTCATCTTGAGGTAAGCATAGTGGGGGGCTACCATGAACTTGGCCAGAGCTGGTCGGCCAAGTAGTGCATGGTAGGGGCTTTCGAGGTCCACCACTTCAAACCAAACTGGCTCTCGGCGGAAATGATTTTTGTCTCTGAAGAGAACATCAATTTGGGTCTTGCCGATTAGTGAGCAGGAAAGCCCAGGGACTATGCCATGGAATATAGTCCGACTGGGGATGAGCTGCTTCTGCTTGATTCCCAACTTCTCCATTGTGTCACGGTACATGATATTGATGTTGCTGCCGCCATCTATCAAGATTCTGGAGAAACGCACTGCCCACCTCTCCATTGCAAAGGTAGCATCTAGGACCAGGGCGTATGAGCCTGGGGAAGGCATCACTTCCGGGTGGTCGGCCCTGCTCCAACTGATAGGCTTCTCAGACCAGTGCATGAATTCTGGAGTACTTGAGGCCATCGCTTGCACTTCTTGTTGTTGCTGCCGTCTGCTGCGTCTGTCATCGGCCATGCTGGTGAACACAACATAAGCTCCATGTTCCTCTGGGTACTCGTCTTGTATGGCGCCGACTGGCCGGGCCGCCGGCTGCTGGGGCTGAGGAGGCGGCGGTCCGGCAGGCGGAGGAGGCAGGAGTCCATCTCCCTTGGCAATTCTGGCGAGCTAGTGACACTTCCGAGTGGTGTGGTTGGACGGCTTCGCGCCGCTATGGAACTTGCAAGGCGCATCTAAGGCCTGCTCATAAGAGAAAGTGGGCAACCAATTGGACTTGCCGTCCTTCTGACGCTTGGGTGCCGGCTGCCCCTCCGGCTGCTGATCCTCGATTGTCGCCACTTGCCGGCTGGTGGAAGCCGTCTGAGTGGCCTTCCGCTTGTTGTCGCTTGGTTGCTGTCGCCGATTGGTCTCACCAGCCGGAGTCTGAGGGGCCTGAGGTGCCACCTTGCCGGATGCATCCACTAGGATTTCCGCCTTCATGGAGGAGTCGGCCTTGGCGTGCTTGTCGGCGATGATCAGCAGCTCGTCGAGCGTCTCAGGCTCGTCGTAGAGGAGTCGATGCTTGAGGAGGGTGCCCTCTCGGCACCAGGTGGTGAAGTACTTGATTTCCTACACCTCGTGCACGCCCTCGCAGGAGTTGCGTAGCTCGGCCCAGCGCGTGAGATAGTCGCGAGTTGATTTTCTGGGCCATTGGACGCACAAGGAGAGCTGTCGGGGCTTGGGAGGCCGCTTGTAGGTGCTGGTAAAGTTGCGGATGAAGGCCTCGGTGAAATCAACCCAGCTATTGGTGCTGCGGGGCTTCAGGCTATTGAGCCATGTCCGGGCTGTGCCCTGAAGCATGAGTGGGACGTACTTCACGGCAATTACCGTTTGCTATGCTGACGGCTGTCAAGTAGTCGACCAGCCAATCCTCCGGCTTCACGGAGCCGGTGTATTTGGGCGTATCTCGCGGGAGGGTGAACCCTTTGGGAAAGGGCTCATCTCGGATTCGTGGGCCGAAACAGGGCGGGCCCAGTGCGTCTTCTTCTTCTAGCGCTAGGGATCGGTTGAGGTGGTCGATCCGATGGCGGGCGTCATTCTCTCCGACTCCCTCTTGGCGGCCGAGGCGGTCGCCGAGTGTCGGGTGCGTGACAGGTGGCAGAGTGGGATGTCTTGCTCCGTGAGGTGGAGGAGGTGGAGGTTCGCCTTGGCGCTCCACCGCTCGAGGGCGGCCGTCTTCGTCACGCTCGATGGAAAGGCGAGTCCGGCTTCGGCTAGCTGCCGGCTCGTTGCCTGGTCTCCCGCGGGCGCCGCCAGTCGGCGTCCGGGATGGCGCGCCGTGGTCTTGGCGAAGGGGCGGCTCTTCATTCCACGGGGCGGGCTCTTCAACGCGATAGCCGACTTCGTGCAACGCGGTGGCCGCGTCTAGGAGCTGCTGGACTCGATCCGTCATGTGGCAACGCTCGTCGCCCTCGTACTTGTCCAGTTCGTCTGTCACCGCCTGGGCGGCCCGGATGTTCTCCGCAGGCGTGGCGTAGACGGGGCGCTCTGCCCCGAACATGCTGGCGATGGTCCTGCCATGCTGCCGGATAGGGCCAATGCAGCTAGGCCCCCCGGGAGCCGGCATGCCGCCGACGGCTCGGTCCATCTCGCGCTGATAGGCGTCCGAGAGGCGTCGCATGCTGGCCAGTCGGCCAGCGCTCTTGAGGAGATGGACGCGGCGTGCCTCCAGCGTCTCAACATCCGCGTCTTCTGGGATGGGCGCAGTCAGGTCTCGCAACGCCGCATCGAGTGGGTCTTGAGCATCTCCAGTCGAGCGCTCGCCACTGTTGATGACAAGCACCTCCGTGACGGTGCTCCCGCTGCTGTGCTCGCGAGTTGACGGCTCATCGTAGATCACCACGTTGGTGGGGAATGCGTCAAGCGACGCCGTGTCGAAGTCGATGATCATCGGGTCGGTAGAGACAACAGACTCCAGGTCCCCAGCAGGCTCGCTGGTGACGTGAAGCTGGTCAAGAAGGCTGACGAGGCGGCTCTCAGGGCAGCCGGTGCCCTTGTTGGAGGTCGGCTCGTCGAAGAGGTGAACCTCGCCAACGAGGTCGGCGAGGCAGCTCGCCGCGTAGGCGATATCTACGCCATTCAGGGAGTCGAGGCTGACGCCACCGGGCGTGCTAGGCTGGCTTCGCTCACCAGGAAGGAACAGGGTTCCCGTCCAGAGCGGATCTCCGGGAGATGGTGCACCTCGCCCCATGGTGGGAGCCAAATGTCGAGGGTTGGGTGCGACATATGCCAAAGGATGGCTTATCATGGTGGGAGCGAGTAGAACGTCCCCAGTGCCCAGAAGCGGGATGAGGCATAGACACGAACGCCGGTGTACTTTACCCAGGTTCGGGGCTCTCCTAGGAGATAACACCCCTAGTCCTGCTCTGCAGGGTCTCCGCATGATCACTAAAGGCACAAGTGATACAAAGTTGCTCCTTGAGCTATATGCTAGAGGTAGGAGAAGGCAAGGCAAGCTCCCTCCTGCTCTAGGAATGTGGCTAGGTCTAATGGGGTGGGAACCCTTTGCATGGGTGCCCTGGGGGGTTTATATAGGCATACCCCCCAAGGGTACAATGGTAATCTGGCCGGCTGCTATGCTCGGCCGTCAGCGTCTCCGGCCTCCGGCTTCTCCGCCGACTACTGGGCCCGCCGCCTAGTGGGCCCTCGCCGACTGGTCTGGTTGGTGGCTGCTCGCTATAGCCGTGGTGCTAATGATGCTGGCTTGGTCAGCTCAGTGTGGCTACAGTCCCTTCGCCTGGTGGGAGATCACTGTAGCCACACCTGGTCTCATCAGGTTAATGGCACGCTAGCTTCGAGGGAGGGGACAACCGCCTGCTGGAGGCCGGCCCTCTCCTGGTCCGATTGGTTCGGCGTGCACCGTCTTCTAGGATGTCATTGCCCGATAGGGCCCGCAGCCTGCGAGCCATACCGACAGGCCGCCGTGGGGAACAGGGCTGCACCTGCCCAAAGTGACGTCAAGGGAGGGTGGCAACAGTGCCACATCGTGCGGAGATCTCCGCCTGTATGGGGCACTGTGGCCACGCCAAACCCACGATTCGGGGGTGAGGGCTTCACTGTAGCCACGCCCCATCTCATCCTCTTGATGGGGGCACAAACTCTAAGGGTGTGTGGTGGCCACCTGCTCGATGCCGTCTTCCCTAGAGGCCGGCCGGCTGGAGCCGACCGCTCGTGATGCCATCTACTGGTGGTTGGCCGCCCTCTGGTGGCCGGCCGTTGAGCTAGCCGCCCCCCAGAGGCTATGGTGTTACTCACAACTCATCGGAGAGGCTATGGTGTTGATGTAGAAGCCCATCTTGATCAATTCCCCCTCCGACGGAGCGTCGAAAAAGGCTCCAAGATGGGAACTCACGGGTACAGAAGGTTGCGACGGTGGAAATAGGGTTTCGTGGTGCTTCTGGATGTTGTTAGGGTATGCAAGTATATATAGGAAAAGGAAGTCGGTCAGGGGAGCCACGAGGGGCCCATGAGGGTGGGGGCGTGCCCACCCCTCTAGGGCGCGCCCTGGACCCTCGTGGCCGCCTTGTTTACTTCTTGACGTCCACTCGAAGTCTCCTGGATTGCGTTTGTTCCAAAAATAACTCTCCCGAAGGTTTCATTCCGTTTGGACTCCGTTTGATATTCCTTTTCTGCGAAACACTGAAATAGGCAAAAAAACAGCAATTTGGGCTGGGCCTCCGGTTAATAGGTTAGTCCCAAAAATGATATAACACTACTAGGGAAAAGCCTATACACAGAATCTTAGCAGCAGAGCGGTTCAAAAAGGAACGCTGCTGCTAACTAGTAGTAGCGCGTGTCCTGTAAACTCGCTGCTGATAAGGATTTAGCAGTAGCGCGCTCGGCCTAAAACGCGCTGCTACAAATATCGACCGGCGGTGTTCACCTAACTCTAAGTAGTAGTAGCGCGGTCGCAAGAACCGCGCTACTGCTAAGTATGTAGTAGTAGCGCACTTTTTCCGGGATCGCTGCTGGTAAATTTCAAATTGCCACACTTTTTTGTCCCAGTTAGTAGTAGCGCCGTATCCCATAGCGCGCTGCTGCTAAATCCTTATTAGCAGCGCGTTTTATGTCCTGCGCTACTGCTAACCCGCACCAACCCAACACCTTTCCCCACCCGTCCCTCCCCTCCCCCTCCTCTTTTCCCTTCCCCCTACCTCCCCCTCCTCTCTTCCCTTCCCCCTACCTCCACCACATGCTCCCACTCTCACTCTTCTTCTTCTCCTCAATACTTCTCCCCCATTACTCTCTCTCTTCTATCCACCTTTCTCTCTCTTCATTACTCCTACATAACTACACCACCTCCATTAATGCATCTCCTTTCTCTTTTTCCTCCCCCCTCCACTAGTTGAAGTTGTCTCCTCCCAAATTAGGTAGCTAGGTAGATGTAGGATTTAGTTAAGCGACCTATTTGCCCCCTAACTAGATCTATATTTGTCAAGAAGAGCTTTGTGCACTTTTCATCTCCCTACAACATCATCTCCACCGTGTGCTCGATCTCGATCGAGATAGAGGTGATGAAAATTTCATGCTTTTGCAAAATGGAAATATGTTTATGTGTGTGTGATATGTTTGTGGAAATTGTGTGTGTGGCATAAGTTGACGCTGCCAAATTGTGCTTTTGAGTTGCCTATGTTTTTCCGAAATGTTGATTTATTTCCGTTTCGGCGAATTCCGGGCAAACTCTAGATCCATATATGTCCTATTTTTAGGGAAGGTCATGCCAATTTTTTTTATGACTTTGATGCATGCATGCATTTTTATAATCAATTTGTTTATTATTACCGTGCAGAGTTGACGATGGTCAGTGGAACGATGGTGGACAGGTGGTTGAGGTTGGTGGTGCAGGACATGAAAGAAAATAACCGGACAGAGGTTTTATGTCCGTGTCGAAAATGCAAAGGAATAGTTTGGCTCGACCCCCATGATGATGGTCGTGTCGAAGCGCACCTGCTCATGACTGGTTTCATGGATGGCTATACTCGGTGGATAATTGAAGATGAGGATGATGATGTTGAGGATGCCGACGGGGCAGGCAATGATGACATGGGGCAAGACGAAGAGATGACCGATAATGGTGGCGGGGAAGAGGCCGGACATGGCGGCGGAGAAGGGGCCGAACATGGCGGAGGAGAAGGGGCCGGACATGGCGGCGGAGAGAACGACATGGACTCCATGCAGCAGAGTTCGTTGGTAGTAAGTTCAATTGTGCGGGACCCTCATATTCAAGCATTGCTTCGCAAGGAGACGAGTACTGAGAGAGCTGCTTCTAGAGAGGAGGCTAAGCTGGAGCAACTGGTGGTAGACTCGAACACTCCATTGCATGATGGTTGCAATCCTGAGGTGACCCGCTTGAGTTTCACGCTCCAACTCCTAAAGACGAAGGCTAAAAACAAATGGACCGACACTAGCCTCGATGAGCATCTCAAGTACCTAAAGGATGTTCTTCCCGCGGGTAATCTATGTCCTACTAGTGTTGATGAGGCCAAGAAGATCGTGTGCCCTCTTGATCTGCCACAAGTTAGATACCATGCATGCATCAACGATTGCATAATTTATCGGAAGGAGCACGCAGAAAAAACAAGCTGTCCGGTGTGCAATGCTTCTCGATACAAGAAGGCCGGGAAGAAATGTCCCTAGAAAGTTGTATGGTACTTACCGATCACTCCCCGTCTCCAGAGGTATTTTGTAGATCCCAAGGAAGCAAAGCTAATGCGCTGGCACGCGGAGAGGAAGAAGCCCGACGATGGAGATGATCCGAAGCTGAGACACGTGAAGGATGGAAGCTAGTGGAGAGCGTTGAACAGCTTCTATCGGTATTTTGAATGTGATGCAAGGAACATCGTGCTCGGCGCGTGTACCGATGGCATGAATCCGTTTGGCAACCAGAACACCAACCATAGCACATGGCCCGTGTTTGTATGGATTTACAACCTCCCCCCTGGTTGTGCATGAAATCGAAGTACATTCACATGAGCATGCTTATTCAAGGGCCGAAACAACCAGGAAATAATATTAATTTGTATCTGGAGCTACTTCAAGAGGAGTTAGACACGTTATGGAAAACACCGGCCAAGACATGGGACGCCAGCAAAGGTGAGTATTTCAACATGAGAGCCACGCTGATCACGACAGTGCAGGACTATCTCGGTTACGGATATGTGCCAGGCCAGGTGTGCCATGGATATTGCGGATGCACGCGGTGCATGGATGATACGACGTCTCAGCAGCTAACGTCAAGGAAAGATGGCGGGTCTGGGAAAATCGTGTACATGGGGCATCGAAGATGGCTTGAACAGGACGACCCGTGGAGAAACCGTGGAGATCTATTCAATGGTTACGCTAAGCATCGAGGACCTCCACGTAAGCAGAGCGGTGCCGAAATCGATGAGCTGTTGAAAAAATGGAAGGAGTGCCCCACGCCGGGAAAGACGATGAGAAAGGCGCTGGAGCCACTGCTGAAGGTATGGAAGACGAGGTCTGTGTTCTGGGACTTGGAGTACTGGCACAAACTCGATACACCTCATTGCCTTGATCAAATGCATATCTGTAAGAATGTCCTTGAGAGCTTGCTCGCAACACTGATGAACATGCCGTATAAGACCAAGGATGGGCCGAAGGCAAGAAAAGACTTGCAAGATTTGAAAATCAGGGAAGATCTGCACATGCTGGCCCGTAAAATGTCAGACGAGACAGAGACGGAGACAGAGGCACGGGAGAAGAAGGTCAAGAAAATAAAGAAAGAGGATTATTGCCCCCCTTCTTGCTTCACCTTAAGTCAGGCTGAGATCAATCAATTCTTTAAGTGCCTTACCGGAGTCAAAGTTAGTTCCGGTTATTGTGGCAAGATAAGCAGATATCTAGACACGGACAAGAAAAGGTTCAGCGGGATGAAGTCTCATGACTGTCATGTGATGATGACGCAGGTACTACCTGTTGCCCTTAGAGGGATAATGGACAAGCACGTCCGTGACATGCTTATTGGTCTCTGCAACTTTTTTGACGCCATCTCTCGAAAGTCAATCAGTGTGAAGCAGCTCCAAAGGCTACAGGAAGAGATAGTTGTGATACTGAATGAGCTTGAGATGTACTTCCCGCCCGCGTTCTTCGACGTGATGGTGCATCTGTGTGTCCATATTGTGGATGACATAATAGACCTGGGGCCGTCATTCCTGCACAACATGATGCCGTTTGAGAGGATGAATGGGATCATCAAAGGATTCGTTCGTAACATGTCCCGTCCGGATGGAAGCATCGTCCAGGGCTATTTGGCACAAGAGTGCATCTCTTTCTGTGAGAATTTTCTATATGGCGCAGACCAGCCGCCTGGTGCTAGTGTTGGTTTGCCCGTTAACAAGCACGATGGGAGGCTCGAAGGAGATGGTCACTGCAACGGTCGTAGGGAACTGCACGTGGCATACTCAGATCGACGCAGCGACTTTGACAGAGCAAACTTGGTAGTGCTACAACACCTAGACGAGGTAGATCCTTTCGTGGCACTGCACAAAGAAATTATCGCAAAGAAGTATCGTGACCGGGGGGTATGCAGGACGGACGCCGAAGTTACTAGAGAGCACAACTCCACTTTCCTGCATTGGTTCAAAGAGCATATTATTGCTAATCCCCCGGAGGAGGGCTCTAAGGACGGATTGCTCATATACGCCTTAGCACATGGCCCCTCGCCCAACCTCGTAACCTATCAGGCATATGATATCAATGGATACACGTTCTACACGGAGGCAAAAGATATGGACAGTGATGATCAGAACTTAGGGGTGACGATGGAATGCATGACCGGCAGCGACAACGGCACAATTGAACGATTTTATGGAAGGGTCGAGGAGATCTGGGAGCTTGACTACTCTGGACTGCACAACACGACGATGTTCCGTGTCAGATGGGCTAAGAATGTCGAAAGAGAAAGCCGGATGTTCACTACCATGACTATACCCGACGCCAAGAGCGCTACCGTGAACGCTATCGCAAAAAATGAGCCATGGGTACACGCTAAGCACGTGACACAATGCTTCTTCATAACTGACCCGCGCAATCCCAGCCGTGTTGTCATGAGGAGAGGCAAAAGGAACATCATTGGAATGGATGGAGTCGCCAACAAGGAAGACTATGATCAGTACGGCAACCCAATGAGGGAAGATGACGATGATGATGAAGTATACGTCAAAACAAGAATCAATATTACATTACCTAAGAAAAATCGTACTCCATGGAAAAGGCAAAGTCACAATGAGGGGCTCAATTATTCTTCGACGAATAAGAAGGGAAAGAAGCTGACTCAAAAACGAAAACGTCAGCACTGAGGAAACGTATGTTATGGGTCCAATGATGTGTAATATATATATATATATGTTCCTATTTTGTATACACACTTAGCCATTATTATGCATGGGTCCAATGATGTGTAATATATATGTTCCTATTTTGCATACATATTTAACCGTCAAATGATGCAATATATATCGCCCTCCCTTCGTTCACTGCCCTCGGGAAATAAAAGTGGGATAAAATAAAGGAAAAGAAAAAGGAAAACTGGCAGTAGCGACGGTAGTAGCAGCGCGTTTTGCATAAACCGCTCCAGCTACTGAATTTAGTAGTAGCGCATTTTACCTAAACCGCTGCAGCTACTGATGTTAGTAGCAGCGCGTTTTGACGTAACGCGCTACTGCTACGTCCACTTAACCCAAAATTCTCACTCACCCTGCTTCATCCCGCCATTTCCCCCCAAATCCCCACTCTCTCTCCCCCGTCGCACCGCCGCGCCCGAGCTGGCCCCAGCGCTCGCCCCCGACTCCGCCAGCGTCGGCGCTAGCCCCGACCCCGACGCTCACCCCCGTCCCGGCCCTCGACCCCGACCCCGGCGCCGGCGCTAGCCCCCGACCCTCGACCCCGACCCCGCCGCTCGCCCCCGACCCGGCTGGCCCTCGCCCCCGACTCCGGCGCCGGCGCTCGCCCCCGACCCCGGCGCGCTCGCCCCCGACCCATCGGCCCTCGCCTCCCTCCTCTCCCCTGCCGGCCGTCGTTGGGCCTGCCTCCTCGCCCCTGCATTCTCTGTAAACCCCCTCTCTGCTAGGTTTCTTCGGTTATGCTAATTAATTAGGTTATCTATTTAGTTATGAATTTAGCTAGGTTTCAAAATTAGCTCAATTTATATGCAAATTTGAACTGGACATGTGATATGTGCATATGTCATGTTTTGGACATGTCATGTTTGGAAAATGATCCGAGTGGCCTATGTTACGCGGAATGTTGATTCATTTCCGTTCCGGTGAATTTCAGGCGCTCGATATGTCCATTTTTTATCAAAGGTCATGCCGAAATTTCCCGTGAATAAAGGCATGATTTGTGCTACATAGTTGGCATATCGAGTGCTGGCACATAGATTTCTTTTTATGTCATTTCTCATTTATTCATACTTTTAGAAATAAATGAGGCCACTTAATCATAGGAAACATGTCGAACAACGAAGAAACTGGGCTTTCTGACCAAGATGCAGACGAGATGGATTATGAGGGTGAACAAGAGTACCTCGACTATTTGACTGCTAAGCAGGGTTTGCAGGTCGGCCTCGATGATGGTACTAACACCGACATCGACACCGACGGCGGCACCGAGACCGGTGGGGAAGGTACCGGCGGGGAAGGTACCGGCCCCGATGCCGCTACCGAAAAGAGGAAGCATAAGAAGCAGAGGATACGAAAACCTAACAAACTAGGGATTGCACGACTTGTGATCACAAAGATGGCACCTGGCAAGTTTGAGCCGTTAGAGCCGGAAGAACCTCGCAAATGCTAAGGGAACCAAGTAGGATGCATCCTACGGGAATGCGCGAGCATCAACGACGATGACTTAAGGAGTAAAGAACATTTGACGCAGTTGCTCCTAACGAAGTTGCACAAGAGATCCATGTTCCCCGACCGGGATGATAACATAGAACAACCGTGGGATGATCCGAAGATGAAAAAGATTAACAATCACACCATGGGCATGTTCAGCAATGATTTGGCCTCCTGGAAAGGGAGGGTGAAACGAGCTATTGAGGCTGATGAACCCCTGTCCAAGATTCTGTAGGAAAATCCGACACTTACGGAAGAGGAGTTCGAAAAGTTCAAGGACACTTGCGCTACCGAGGTAGCCAAGGCTAAGGCTGCCAAATTCAAAAGCCTTCAGCAAAGGAACCGGGCCTCCTCTCACAGCCGCTCCCGCTCATAGCAGCCCGTCCTCAGTCTCAGGCACGCTAGGTGGGCCTTCGTCTTTGGCTGAGCTCAACGCCTTCATGGTAATTACATGTCGCACCAACATATATATATATATATATATATATATATATATATATAGATAATATTCCATTTTTGTTGCCTTTCGGTTGTTTTACGCCACGAACATATGTGTTTGCAGGCGAAAGAAACCCCATGCACCATACTCTACTTGATCAAAGGCTAGAAGGTGGACGTGGGAAAGGGGATGATAATGGACCCCTCTCAACGCACGTTCCACAACCAGCCGATCTCCGCTGGGCACTTCAGGGTTAGCTTGACCAGTGTGAAATCGGGGCACGAGGATTTTCCTCCTCCAGTACAGCATGTGGGAGCGGACGACGAGACCCCGCCACGGATTGGAAGCTGCAAGGTTTGGGTGCTGCTATGGCCAAGGAATCTTATTCGTCTGGAGCCGGCCGAGAGCACACCAATAACTACCACACATCAACAAGCATGTGCGGAGACCACCACCCCGCCTACGTAATTACCAGCTCCTGTAGTGCCGGGTGAGAGCGGCGGACGACATGATGAAGGGGGTGCAATAGTACTGGCTGATGTAATTTCTCCTGTAGAACAGAGAATGGATGATGAGACGGAGGTCGACCCTATGGATTACCTCAATACAAACGCGTATGACTGTGACATAGATATGATGAGTCAACCATATGACGAATTGGGCTATCAGCTTGCTAATGAGGATATGGATGATATGCCCGGGCAGGGTCGTACCATGGATTGCAAAAAGTCTCTCTTCATGAAATCCTCACAGGACACGCCTGAAGATGCCGCCTCAACACAGGCTCAACTAGTCGGGCACGAGGGTCGTTCAATACTTAGCTTGGGAACACTTGGTCAGGGGTTAAGGAAGGGTCTGGAAGGTGTGCCCAAGAAAAAGGAGAGGAAGAGATCAGGGAAGGTAACTGCCTCCAAACAAGCCAGAGCACACAACAGCCAGACGATGCATTCTGAAGAGCGTGTACCCGTGAAAGGTGCGGTCATGTTCCATCTCACGGGCGAGCCGATGCTACCGCCGAAACCGCTGGAGGCACTATCAGGGGATCTCAGGAGACTGCACAACGATGTGCTGTCGACTGAGAAAAGCCTACTAGCCTCAAAGGATCCAGGATATCCGACATACGCGGCTCGTGTGCCTGAGGGGAAGTGCTACGTCAACACACGGCCCGCGGAGGTGTTCTTCCTGTGGTTTGACCATATCTTTGAGATGTTTCTAACAAGGCGGCTTGATTTTACTATCGTCCGCCTTTTTGCGCTACATATGAGCTCTGTCATGAAGAGTGAAGAAGTCTCGCAAATCTGTGTGGCGGATCCGTACTACATGCACGAGTCTTTCTTGAGTCTCGGCGACTTTGAGCATGAAACTGCTAGGGAGTACCTCCAAAACTTCATGGTACAGAATAAGGACTGGGAAATTGTCCTCGTGCCTTATCATCCAAAGTAAGTCAGTTCCGGACAACCCTTTCGTACATTTCAATCATTCCTTCTCTCTCATATGGGGAATAATTTGAGGTGTCTTTTCCCCGCAGCAACGGGCGCGCCGTCCTTATCGTTCTTTACCCGCAAGTCTCCCATGCCGTGTATTTTGACCCTTCCAGAGACTACGAGAAAAAGGACTACACCCACATAATGAATATTCTAGATGATGCTCTCCAAGGCTTCAACTTTAGAGGTGGCCACGTGCATATCAAGAAACAAAGGAACAAGAAGATGGGTTTCGCGCATAAAACTAACTTCTCCTGCATCCATGTCCCAAAACCAAGCAAGAAGGATGGATTCTACATCGTCCATCTCATGATTCAGTTCAACACGGATCACCAAAAGCTTCGCATTAACAGCAGAAATGATGATCATATCCACAAGTGGCTAGAATCTCATGGTGAAGCGAATTATAAACTTAGAGATGACTTCTTTCGCATCCAAAGCGACATTGCAACGATCATCATGAAATAAGTCGTCGATGAGAAGGGGATGTTCCACCACGGCCCTATATCGCGAGCTGACGTCCGAACTCGCATAGGCATGCAACGTCTAGACCTCACGCCATTCAAGAAGCTAGGGTTCGTCCTCGATGATATGGAAGGATGGAACTTCTAGTGATTTATGATGCCGATGATGATGATATGTGTCGGTTGAACTTGTATACTTTTTGTAGCGATGAAACTTTGTGATCGTCCACGGTCCCTGCCGAACTTGCGTAACGCTACTTTGTTAGTTTGCGTACGATGACCTGTGTACCTCTAGTTAATTAATTTGCATACTATATATGTTGCATCTAGTTGCTAACCCTTTCTTTTTCGGTGTTGCTCTAGTATATTTTGTTGCATATATATGATTGTACATCCTCTTCATGAACATGCATGTCTAACAGGTACCTAGTTTCTTGATGGCGAGATGGAAATGCTATGTTGTGTACAAAGGGAAGTTTCCGCGGGTGTACAACGAGTGGCATGAGTGTCAGGCGCAAGTGAATGGATTCACGGGCGCCAGCCATAAAGGCTTCAAAAGCAGACAAGAAGGAGAAGCTAGTTACTTGAGGTTCACGCTAGCGCGAGAGAGGACTCGTAACCACCACCTCATGTACTGCATAGTTCCGCTCTCACTCATAGTGATAGCACTTCTTGCGTATACCTTTGTTTAGATGGATGACGTTGTTGTAGTTGCAAGTATTCGAGACTTGCATGTATCGCTATTTTTGAGATGATGACAAGATATCACTTTGTGTTGGATGATGATTATGATGAGACTATTTGTATGTACATGCTATGATTACATTTGTGGTCTCGCAGGCATTTGTATGTGTATCATGATGACATTTCTATGTGCTAAAGATTCTTCTACAAAGCCTGTTCAAATACAAAACAAATATGCCAAAAAAACTACTTAAATTAGCAGTAGCGAGTGTATAAAAGTTAGCAGCAGCGCCACAGTAGCAGTAGTGCGTCCATGCAAAGAGCGCTAGCGCTACTAGCAGTAGCGACCTTCACCTAACCGCACTGCTGCTACACTTGTGTAGCAGTAGCGCGGGTGCGCACGCGCTACTGCTATGAGTTAGCTGTAGCGCCTTATTAGTAGCGCGGGTACCCGCGCTACTGACACATCTAAAACCCGCGCTGCTGCTAGCCTTTTCCCTAGTAGTGTAAAAGTGTATAGTAAAGCCCATAAACATCCAAAACGGGTAATATAATAGCATGGAACAATCAAAAATTATAGATACGTTGGAGACGTATCAGTAACTTAGTGTTATTCAAAAATTCTCCGGTTTCATGTCATTCAGAAGAAGTTTCTTAATAAGACTTGATCAACCTTGTTAATGGATTCCTTTTGATGAGCATGAGATGGATGAATTTAGAAGGCACAACTTTCTATACCCTCCTTTTACTTTCTGTTATTAGAGTAAATAAAGCAAAAATAGTATTATCTGTTGATACGTCCATTTTGCATCATGCTTTTATATGAATATTTATTGCATTATGGGCTGTTACTACACATTATATCACAATACTTATGCCTTTTCTCTCTTATTTTATAAAGTTTACATGAAGAAGGAGAATGCTGGCAGCTGGAATTCTGGGCTGGAAAAGGAGCAAATATTAGAGACCTATTCTGCACAAATCCAAAAGTCCTGAAACTCCATGAAAGTCAGTTTTGGAATATATTAAATATTGTTCAAAGAAAGCACCAGAGGGAGGCCACCCGCTAGCCACGAGGGTGGAGGGCGCGCCCCCTGCCTCGTGGGCCACCTGGTAGGCCCCCAATGCCCATCTTCTGCTATATGGTGTCTTTTGCCCTGAAAAAAATCGGAAGGAAGCTTTTGGGACGAAGCACCACCGGCTCGAGGTGGGACCTGGGCGGAACCAATCTAGGCGGATTTGTTCTACCAAGGAAACATCCCTCCGGGAGGGGCAAATCGTCGCCATTGTCATCACCGTCGATCCTCTCATTGAGAGGGGTCAATCTCCATCAACATCTTCACCATCACCATTTCCTCTCAAACCCTAGTTCATCTCTTGTATCCGATCTTTGTCTCAAAAACTCAGATTGGTACCTGTGGGTTGCTAGTAGTGTTGATTACTCCTTGTAGTTGATGCTAGTTGGTTTATTCGGTGGAAGATCATATATTCAGCTCCTTTATGCATAATAATACCCCTCTGATTATGAACATGAATATGATTTGTTTGTAGTTACGTTTGTTCCTGATGACATGGGAGAAGTCTCGTTATAAGTAGTCATGTGAATTTTGTATCAGTTTAATATTTTGATGAGATGTATGTCGTCTCTCCTCTAGTGGTGTTATGTGAACGTCGATTACATGACACTTCACCATGATTTGGGCCTAGGGGAAGGCATTGGGAAGTAATAAGTATATGATGGGTTGCTAGAGTGATAGAAGCTTAAACCCTAGTTTATGTGTTGCTTTGTAAGGGGCTGATTTGGATCCATATGTTTCATGCTATGGTTAGGTTTACCTTAATTATTCTTTCATAGTTGCGGATGCTGGCGAGAGGGGTTAATCATAAGTGGGATGCCTGTCTAAGGAAGGTCAGTACCCAAGCACCGGTCCACCCACATAACAAATTATCAAAGTAACGAACATGAATCATATGAGCATGATGAGAACTAGCTTGACAATAATTCCCATGTGTCCTCGGGAGCGCTTTGCTTCATATAAGAGTTTGTCCAGGCTTGTCCTTTGCTACAAAAAGGATTGGGCCACCTTGATGCACCTTGTTTACTTTTGTTACTTGTTACTTGTTATGAATTATCTTATCACAAAACTATCTATTACCGATTATTTCAGTGCTTGCAGAGAATACCTTACTGAAACCGCTTGTCATTTCCTTCTGCTCCTTGTTGGGTTTGACACTCTTACTTATCGAAAGGACTATGATAGATCCCCTATACTTGTGGGTCATCAAGACTCTTTTCTGGTGCCGTTGCCGGGGAGTGAAGCGCCTTTGGTAGGTGGAATTTTGTAAGGAAACATTTATATAGTGTGCTGAAATTTACTGTCACTTGTTACTATGGAAAATAATACTTTGAGGGGCTTGTTTGGGGTATCTTCACGCCGACAGAAGAGCAAAGATTTTCTCCTCAACCTACTGAATCTACTGAAAATATTTATTTTTAAATTCGTTCGGGTATCATAGAGAAACTGCTAGCTAATCAATATACAGGAGATGGAACATTACATCCCGATATGCACGTAATCTATGTGCATGAAGTTTGTGGATTATTTAAGCTTGCAGGTATGCCCGAGGATGTTATCAAGAAGAAGGTATTCCCTTTATCTTTGAAGGTAAAGGCACTGACATGGTTTAGGTTATGTGATGATATTGGATCATGGAACTACAAACGACTGAAATTGGAATTTCATTATAAGTTTTATCCTATGCATCTGGTTCATCGTGATCGTAATTATATATATAATTTTTGGCCTCGCGAAGGAGAAATTATCTCTCAAGATTGGGGGAGGCTTAAGTCAATGTTATATTCATGCCCCAATCATGAGCTCTCAAGAGAAATTATTATTCAAAAATTTTATGCTCGGCTTTCTTTCAATAACCGCTCCATGCTCGATACTTATTGTACTGGTTCTTTGATGATGAAGAATATTGAATTAAGATGGGATTTATTGGAAAGAACTAAACTCAGCTCTGAAGATTGGAAACTCCATGAAGGTAAGGGGTCAGGTATAACACCTAAGTTTGATTGTGTTAAATCTTTTATGGATACCGATGCTTTTCATGAATTTAGCACTAAATATGGACTTGACTCTGAGATAGTAGCTTCTTTCTGTGAATCATTTGCTACTCATGTTGATCTCCCTAAGGAGAAGTGGTTTTAATATCATCCTCCCATTGAAATAAAAGTAGTAGAACCTCTTAAAGTTGAAGAAAAGACTATCACTTATAATGTAGATCCTATTGTTCCTACTGCTTATATTGAGAAACCACCTTTCATTGTTAGAATAAAGGATCATGCTAAAGCTTCAACTTTGGTTTGTAAGAGTAATGCTAGAACACCTACACCCCCTGAGCAAATTAAAGTTGAACCTAGTATTGCTATGGTTAAAGATCTCTTGGTCGATAATATTGATGGGCATGCTATTTACTTCTGTGATGAAGTGATGACCCACAAGTGTAGGCGATCTATCATAGTCCTTTCGATAAGTAAGAGTGTCGAACCCAATGAGGAGTAGAAGGAAATGACAAGCGGTTTTCAGTAAGGTATTCTCTGCAAGCACTGAAGTTATCGGTAACAAATAGTTTTGTGATAAGGTAATTTGTAACGGGTAACAAGCAATGGAAGTAAATAAGGTGAAGCAAGGTGGCCCAATCCTTTTTGTAGCAAAGGACAAGCATGGACAAGTTCTTATATAGAGAAAAGCGCTCCCGAGGACACATGGGAATTATCGTCAAGCTAGTTTTCATCACGCTCATATGATTCGCGTTTGTTACTTTGATAATTTGATATGTGGGTGGACTGGTGCTTGGGTACTGCCCTTTCTTGGAAAAGCACCCCACTTATGATTAATCCCTATTGCAAGCATCAGCAACTACAAAAGAAGTATTAAGGTAAACCTAACCATAGCATGAAACATATGGATCCAAATCGGCCCCTTACGAAGCAACACATAAACTACGGTTTAAGCTTTTGTCACTCTAGCAACCCATCATCTACTTATTACTTCCCAATGCCTTCCTCTAGGCCCAAATAATTGTGAAGTGTCATGTAGTCGACGTTCACATAACACCACTAGAGGAGAGACAACATACATCTCATCAAAATATCAAACGAATACCAAATTCACATGACTACTTATAGCAAGACTTCACCCATGTCCTCAGGAACAAATGTAATTACTCACAAAGCATATTCATGTTCATGATCAGAGGGGTATTAATATGCATTAAGGATTTGAACAAATGATCTTCGAACGAATAACCAACTAGCATCAACTACAAGGAGTAATCAACACTACTAGAAACCCACAGGTACCTATCTGAGGTTTTGGTACAAAGATTGGATACAAGAGATGAACTAGGGTTTGAGAGGAGATGGTACTTGTGAATATGTTGATGGAGATTGACCCCCTCTCAATGAGAGGATCGGTGGTGATGACGATGGCGACGATTTGCCCCTCCCGGAGGGAAGTTTCCCCGGCAGAACAGTTCCGCCGGAGCCCTAGATTGGTTCCGCCAAGGTTCCGCCTCGTGGCAGCGGAGTTTCGTCCCAAAAGCTTGCTTATGATTTTTTTAGGGTAAAAGAATTCATATAGCAGAAGATGGCCACCGGAGGGCTGCCAGGGGGCCCACGAGGCAGGGGGGCGCGCCCCCCACCTTCGTGGCCAGGGTGTGGGCCCCCTCTTGTGCTTCTTCTGGTGAATATTTATTATTAATTCCAAAAATGACTTTCATGGAGTTTCAGGACTTTTGGAGCTATGTAAATAGGTCTCCAATATTTGCTCCTTTTCCAGCCCAGAATCCCAGCTGCCGGCATTCTCCCTCTTCATGTAAACCTTGTAAAATAAGAGAGAATAGCCATAAGTATTGCGACATAACATGTAATAACAGCCCATAATGCAATAAATATCAATATAAAAGCATGATGCAAAATGGACGTATCAACTCCCCCAAGCTTAGACCTCGCTTGTCCTCAAGCGGAAGCTGATACCGAAAAATATGTCCACATGTTTAGAGATAGAGGTGTCGATAAAATAAAATACGGACATGAGGGCATCATGATCATTCTTATAACAGCAACATATATATATATATATATATATATATATATATATATATATATTGTCATATGATTTCTTATGCTCAAGTAACAATCTGTCCACAATGTCAAGTATGAATTAGAAACTTCATTGAGAACCAACAAACTATGATCTCGGTCACTGAAGCATTTGCAATTTATGATAACATCGGAACGAGTCAAAATAAGAGCTTTTCAGCAAGTCCACATACTCAACTATCATTTAGTCTTGCACAATTGCTAATGCTCACGCAATACTTATGGTTATGGAGTTTTAATCGGACACAGAGAAAGATAAGGGCCTATAGTGTTGCCTCCCAACCTTTTACCTCAAGGGTAATGTCAACAATAATAGTTCATGCTAACTTACATCCAATTGGATATATATATTAGGATCTTTCCAACACAAGGTGCTTGCCAAAGGATAAAATAAAAAGGAAAGGTGAAGATCACCGTGACTCTTGCATAAGACAGAAATTAAAAGATAGGCCCTTCACAGAGGGAAGCAGAGGTTGTCATGTGCTTTTATTGTTGGATGCACGAAATCTTAATGCAAAAGAACGTCACTTTATATTGCCACTTGTGATACAGACCTTTATTATGCAGTCCGTCGCTTTTATTGCTTCCATATCACAAGATCATATAAAGCTTATTTTCTCCACACTAACAAGTCATACATATTTAGAGAGCAATTTTTATTGCTTGCAACATGACAACTTACTTGAAGGATCTTACTCAATCCATAGGTAGATATGGTGGACTCTCATGGCAAAACTGGGTTTTAGGATATTTGGAAGCACAAGTAGTAGCTCTACTTGGTGCAAGGTGGCTAGCATGAGGGGGGGAAGGCAAACTCAACATGTTGGATGATCCATGACAATATACTTTAATTAAGATGTGAGAAAACATAACCCATTACGTTGTCTTCCTTGTCCAACATCAACTCTTTAGGATGTCATACTTTAATGAGTGCTCACAATCTAAAAGATGTCCAAGATAGTATATTTATATGTGAGAACCTCTCTTTATTTATCACTTCCTATTAATTGCAATGATGACCAAAACTATGTTTGCCAACTCTCAACAACTTTTAATCATCATACTCTATATGTGAGGTCATTACTATCCATAATATCAATATGGTCTCTTTTATTTCTTTTTATTCTTTTATTTCCTCAAGATCATAGCAAGATAGAAAAGCCCTTGACTCAACACTAATCTTTATTATATATAGATCATAGACTCGATTACATAGAGGGATCATAAGGCAAAACTCAAAACTAAACCATACTAAAACTTTATTCTACTAGATCAAGATATTACCAAAGGATCGAACTAAGAAAAACGGTAAAGATAGGAGTCGTGATGGTGACACGATACCGGGGCACCTCCCCAAGCTTGGCAGTTGCCAAGGGGAGTGCCCATACCCATGTGTTTATGTATCCTTTTTCAGAAGTGGTGGTGTGATGTTCTTGGCAATGATACCCCTTAAGATACGATTCTCCTCATTGAGCTTATTGACTTGCTGCTTGAGATCCATTGTTTCCTTATAGAACTTATCCGCGACGGCTAGAGATACTTTCACCCATGGATGTTACATAGGTGCCGGAGAACAAGTGACACTCTTTTTCATAGTTTCATAAGAAAGAAATCTAACATTGGAAGGGATGACCGAGTTTGGAATAGCTAAGCTCTGTAGTTCCCCATCGTGAATCCGGCTCAGAAACGAGAGGTAACTTCTTGATCTTCCTCCATTGCATCTATCCTTTTCAAGTTGGCCTCCATCTCCTCCTCTGTTGATGGCCCAAAGTGATAGGCATCGCTGTTTGCTCCTGGACCCGGTGTCGGGTGAGACACCCGACTCCCCCCGACTGACTCTTGAGAAGACATCTTGCTCTAAATCTGTTGCAGAAACAGCTCGAAACAAAGATAGAGGATATTTGCGTGATGCGGTGGTCAAAACCTTTGGGGGATTATATAATGAATTTTTACCGACCAAAAGATGTATCGTGCAAGAAAACGGAGTCCGGAGAGGACATGAGGTGCCCACGAGGCAGGGGGGTGCGCCTAGGGGGGTAGGGAGCGCCCTCCACCCTCGTGGATGCCTGGTGTCCTTCCCAGACTACTTCTTATTTTCCTATTTTCTTATATATTCCGAAACAGAGAAAAATTGCTATTAGAACTGTTTTGGAGTCGGTTTACTTACCGTACCACATACCTATTCCTTTTCGGAGTCTGAAACGTTCTCGAAAGTGTCCCTTATGTATTCCTCCGGGGTTATGGTTCCAATAAAATTAGTTTCAACATTTATAGGATAACCTGAGATATAATGTTTGATTCTGTGACCGTTCACCACCTTCGGATTCGTGCCTTCGAAGTTGTTGATTTTTATGGCACCAGAACGATAGACCTCCTCGATAACGTAAGGGCCTCCCATTTAGAGAGAAGTTTTCCTGCAAAAAATCTTAAATAAGAGTTGAATAGCAACACATAATCACCTATGTTAAACTCACGCTTTTGTATCCTTTTGTCGTGCCATCTTTTAACTTTTTCTTTAAACACTTTGGCATTCTCATAGGCCTGGGTTCTCCATTCATCAAGTGAGCTAATGTCAAACAACCTCTTCTCACCAGCAAGTTTGAAATCATAATTGAGCTCTTTAATGGCCCAATATGCCTTATGTTCTAGTTCGAGAGGTAAGTGACATGCTTTCCCATAAACCATTTTATACGGAGACATACCCATAGGATTCTGATATGCAGTTCTATAAGCCCATAATGCATCATCAAGTTTCTCGAACCAATTATTTCTAGATCTATTGACAGTCTTTTGAAAAATTAATTTGAGCTCTCTATTACTCAATTCTACTTGACCACTAGACTGTGGGTGATATGGAGATGCAATTCTATGATTAACATCATACTTAGCAAGCATTTTACAAAAAGCACCATGAATAAAATGTGAGCCACCATCAGTCATTAAGTATCCAGGGACTCCAAACCTCGGAAAAATAACTTCTTTAAGCATCTTAATAGAGGTTTTATGATCAGCATTACTAGTTGGAATAGCTTCTACCCACTTAGTAACGTAATCAACAACAACTAAAATATGTGTGTACCCATTAGAGGAAGGAAACGGTCCCATATAATCAAAGCCCCAAACATCAAATGGTTCAATAACAAGAGAATAGTTCATAGGCATTTCTTGACGTCTACTAATATTACCAATTCTTTGACATTCATCACAAGACAAGACAAACTTACGGGCATCTTTGAAGAGAGTAGGCAAATAAAAATCGGATTGCAATACCTTATGTGCAGTTCTATCTCCACCGTGGTGTTCTCCATATGCCTCGGAGTGACACTTGCGTAGGATCTGTTCCTGTTCATGCTAAGGTACACAACATCTAATAACACCATCTACTCCTTCTTTATAAAGGTGTGGGTCATCCTAGAAGTAATGTCTTAAATCATAGAAAACCTTTTTCTTTTGCTAGTATGTGAAACTAGGTGGTATAAATTTAACAACAATGTAATTAGCATAATCAGCATACCATGGAGCATTATGAGAAGCATTTATGACAGCTAATTGTTCATCAGGAAAGCTATCATCAATAGGTAGTGGGTCATCAAGGACATTCTCTAACCTAGATAGTTGTCTGCAACGGGGTTCTCAGCTCCCTTTCTATCAATAATATGCAAATCAAATTCTTGTAGCAAGAGAACCCATCTAATAAGTCTAGGTTTAGCATCTCTCTTTTCCATAAGATATTTAATAGCAGCATGATCAGTGTGAATAGTTACTTTAGAATTAGCAATATAAGGTCTAAACTAATCACAAGCAAATACAACTGCTAAGAATTCTTTTTCAGTAGTAGCATAATTTCTCTGGGCAGTGTCTAGAGTTTTACTAACATATTGTATAACATTTAGTTTCTTATCAACTCTTTGTCCTAGAACAACACCTACAGCATAATCACTAGCGTCACACATAATTTCAAAGGGTAAATTCCAATCAGGTGGCTGAACAATAGGTGTAGAAATCAAAGCTTTCTTAAGTATTTCAAATGCTTCTACACAATCATCATTGAAGACAAAAGGAATATCTTTTTGCAAGAGATTAGTCAGAGTCCTAGAAATCTTAGAGAAGTCTTTAATGAACCTCCTATAAAACCGGCATGACCAAGGAAACTTTTTATACCTTTAATGTCCTTGGGACACGGCATCTTTTCAATAGCATCAACCTTAGCTTTATCAACTTCAATACCTCTTTCAAAAATTTTATGCCCCAAGACAATACTTCATTAACCATAAAGTGGCACATCTCCCAATTCAAGACGAGACTAGTATCTTCACATCTCTGCAAAACTCGATCAAGGTTGATCAAGCAATCATCAAAAGAAGACCCATATATGGAGAAATCATCCATGAAAACCTCACAAATCTTTTCACAAAAGTTAGAGAATATAGGCATCATGCATCTTTGAAAGGTAGCAGGTGCATTACATAAACCAAAAGGCATACATCTATAAGCAAAAGTACCGAAAGGGCAAGTAAAAGTGGTCTTTTCTTGATCCTATGCTGACACAGGTATTTGAGAGAAACCAGAGTAACCATCTAGAAAGCAAAAATGTGTATGTTTGGATAGTCTTTCTAGCATTTGATCAATAAAAGGTAAAGGGTAATGATCCTTTTTAGTAGATTTATTTAATTTGCGGAAGTCAATTACCATCCTATAACCTGTAATAATTCTTTGCGGGATCAATTCATCTTTATCATTAGGAACGACCGTAATACCTCCCTTCTTAGGGATACAATGGATGGGACTTACCCACTGACTATCAGGAACGGGATAAATTATACCTGCCTCAAGGAGCTTTAGTATGTCCTTTCTTACCACTTCTTTCATCTTAGGATTTAACCATCGTTGGTGATCAATAACTGGTTCTTCATCAGAGTTTCCAATTGTATTTTGTGTTGGCATAGCGTGGGACTAATGCCCTTAAGATCATTAAGAGTGTATCCAATAGCAGCACAGTGCTTCTTCAGAGTTTTCAATAATCTCTCCTCTTCCTGCTCTAAAAGGTTAGCACTAATAATAATAGGATATATCTTCTTTTCATCAAGATAAGCATATTTAAGAGTATCAGGTAATGGTTTAAGCTCAAACATGGGATCACCCTTGGGTGGTGAACGATCCCCTAGGATTTCAACAGGCAAGTTGTGTTTGAAAATAGGTCCCTGTTTAAAGAATACTTCATCTATTTCCCTTCTTTCATTCATAAACATATCATTTTTATGGACTAGCAAATATTTTTCTAAAGGATCAGTAGGAGGCACGACAATAGAAGCAAGACCAATAATTTCATCCTTACTAGGCAATTATTTATCATGGGGTTATCTACGAAATTTAGCAAAATTAAACTCATGAGACATATCACCTAAGCCAATCGTAACAACATCCTTTTCGCAATCTACCTTAGCATTAATAGTGTTCAAAAAGGGTCTACCAAATATAATGGGACAAAAGTCATCTTGTGGGGAACCAAGAACAAGAAAATCAGCAGGATATTTAACTTTCCCACACGAGACTTCAACATCTCTAACAATCCCAATTGGTGAGATAGTATCTCTATTGGAAAGCTTAATTGTAACATCTATTTCTCCTATCTCAGCAGGTGAAATGTCATGCATAATTTCTTTATATAAGGAATGAGGTATTGCACTAGCCCTAGCACCCATATCACATAAGCCATGATAAGAATGATCTCCTATTTTAACAAAAATAACAGGCATGCCTACAACAGGTCTATGTTTCTTAGCATCGGCTCTGGCAATTCTAGCAGCTGCATCACAGAAATAAATAACATGCCCATCAATATTATCACCCAAGAGATCTTTACCATAGCAATACTAGTTTCAACTTTAATTTGCCCAGGTGGTGTATATGTTCTAGTATTACTCTTACGAACCACAGTTCAAGATTTATCATGATCCTTTATACTAACAGGGAAAGGTGGTTTCTCAATATAAGTAGCAGGAATAATAGGATCATTATAAGTGATAGTCTTTTCTTCATCTGTAATAGGTGCAACTTTTACTTTAGTGGGAGGATTATATTTAAACCACTTCTCCTTAGGGAGGTCACATGAGTAGCAAATGATTCACAAAAAGAAGCTACTATTTCAGAGTCAAGTCCATATTTAGTGCTAAACCCACGAAAAGCATCGGTATCCATAAAATATTTAACACAATCAAACTTAGGTGTCATACCTGACTCCTTACCTTCGTCAGAATCTCAATCTTCAGAGTTGAGTTTAATTCTTTCCAATAAAGCCCATCTGAATTCAATAGTCTTCATCATAAAGGAACCAGCACAAGAAGTATCGAGCATGGAGCGATTGTTGAGAGAAAGTCGGGCATAAAAATTTGAATAATCATTTCTATTGAGAGCTCATGATTGGGGCATGAATATAACATTGACTTAAGCCTCCCCCAAGCTTGAGCGATGCTTTCTCCTTCGCAAGGCCAAAAATTATATATATATAATTATGATCATGATGAACAAGATGCATAGGATAAAACTTCTGGTGAAATTCCAATTTCAATCATTTGTAGTCCCATGATCCCATATCATCACATAGCCTATGCCATGTCAATGCATCTCCCTTCAAAGATAAAGGGAAGACCTTCTTGATAACATCATCAGGCATACGTGCAAGCTTAAATAATCCACAAACTTCATCCACATAGATTAGGTGTAAATAGGGATGCAATGTTCCATCTCCTGTAAAGGGATTAGCTAGTAGTTTCTCTACCATACCCGAAGGAATTTCAAAGTAAACATTTTCAGTAGGTTCAGTAGGATGAGGAGCAACTCTTTGCTCTACTGGTCAGGGTGAAGATACCCCGACCAAGCCCCTCAAATGATTATGTCACATAGTAACAAGTGACAGTAAATTTTAGGACACTATACAAAATTTTCCTTACCAAGTTCCACTTACCAGAGGCGCTTCACTCCCCGGTAATGGCGCCAGAAAAGAGTCTTGATGACCCACAAGTGTAGGGGATCTATCGTAGTCCTTTCGATAAGTAAGAGTGTCGAACCCAACAAGGAGCAGAAGGAAATGAAAAGTGGTTTTCAGTAAGGTATTCTCGGCAAGCACTGAAATTATCGGTAACATATAGTTTTGTGATAAGGTATTTTTTAACGGGTAACTAGCAATGAAAGTAAATAAGGTGCAGCAAGGTGGCCCAATCCTTTTTGTAACAAAGGACAAGCCTGGACAAGTTCTTATATAGAGAAAAGCGCTCCCGAGGACACATGGGAATTATCGTCAAGCTAGTTTTCATCACGCTCATATGATTCGCGTTCGTTACTTTGATAATTAGATATGTGGGTGGACCGGTGCTTGGGTACTGCCCTTTCTTGGACAAGCATTTCACTTATGATTAACCCATATTGCAAGCATCCGCAACTACAAAAGAAGTATTAAGGTAAACCTAACCATAGTATGAAACATATGGATCCAAATCGGCCCCTTACGAAGCAACGCATAAACTAGGGTTTAAGCTTCTTTCACTCTAGCAACCCATCATCTACTTACTACTTCCCTATGCCTTCCTCTAGGCCCAAACATAACACCACTAGAGGAGAGACAACATACATCTCATCAAAATATCGAATGAATAGCAAAGTCACATGACTACTTATAGCAAGACTTCACCCATGTCCTCAGGAACAAACGTAACTACTCACAAAGCATATTCATGTTCATGATAAGAGGGGTATTAATATGCATTAAGGATCTGAACAAATGATCTTCCATCGAATAAACCAACTAGCATCAACTACGAGTAATCAACACTACTTGCAACCCATAGGTAACAATCTGAGGTTTTGGTACAAAGATTGGATACAAGAGATGAACTAGGGTTTGAGAGGAGATGGTGCTGGTGAAGATGTTGATGGAGATTGACCCCCTCTCGATGAGAGGATCAATGGTGATGATTTCCCCCTCCCGGAGGGAAGTTTCCCCGGCATAACAGTTCCGCCGGAGACCTAGATTGGTTCCGCCAAGGTTCCGCCTCGTGGCGGCAGAGTTTCGTCCTGAAAGCTTGCTTATTATTTTTTTCAGGGTAAAAGTCTTCATATAGTAGAAGATGGCCACCGGAGGGCTGCTAGGGGGCCCACGAGGCAGGGGGCGCACCCCCACCCTTGTGGCCAAGGTGTGGGCCCCCTCTAGTGCTTCTTCCGCTCAGTATTTATTATTAATTCCAAAATGACTTTCGTGGAGTTTCAGGACTTTTGGAGCTGTGCAGAATAGGTCTCCAATATTTGCTCCTTTTCCAGCCCAGAATCCCAGCTGCCGGCATTCTCCCTCTTCATGTAAACCTTGTAAAATAAGAGAGAATAGCCATAAGTATTGTGACATAACGTGTAATAACAACCCATAATGCAATAAATATCAATATAAAAGCATGATGCAAAATGGACGTATCATGAAGCTGCTAGAATTTCTAGAACTGATACTAAAATTAAACATAGACCTGTTGTTGGCATGCCTGTTGTTTCTGTTAAAATAGGAGATCATTGTTATCATGGCTTATGTGATATGGGTGCTAGTGCGAGTGCAATATTGTGGCACCCCGGCTCAGAGAAACCGGAACGCCCCTTATTCCAGCCCAGAGATCGAGATGAAGTCTTCTGGAATACGACACTACTTAGCATAAAACAAATTGGCTCTTTATTACAATCTATTTGGGTACGAGGATTACATCGGCACGACGACACTACGCCTGCCACAGTTGCTCTATGCAAGCAGCAAAACAACTTGAAGAAGTGGAATAACTTCTGGAAGTAAAATAACTTCTAGCAGTGGAACAACAGCGACGGTGGTGAACTCCACTCCGTGGGGACTCTGACTGGAACCTTATCCTTTCTCGCAAAAACAGAATCCATGGCAAACAAGCAATCAAATCCGGCATGACCTGCAAACTGGCACGACACGCCAGGTCAGTACATTGAATGTACTTGCAAGCTCACAATAACCAGAAGCATTCAAGACAAACAACAACACGACAATTATAGGTTAACAATGATTAACATGAGATCATCAGGACAACATGGCATGAACGACATGAACATGGTACAGCTAGAACAATATGAGCATGGCATGAACATATGAATCTGACGATACTAGCATGCAACATGATGATACTATCATGCACCACTTATTCTGCTCGGGTTACCTCGTAACCATCACATGCATCACATACCATCACGGACATCACACAGTCATCTCAGGATCAAATCAAGCTTGGTATAAACAATACCGTAGTAATCATTACATGACCACAAGGAGCTTGATCTTTACCCACGATTCTCGCACAACATCACGAATATCCAACAACTTGGTATCCTCGGTACCACGGTGATCGTTCACGGATCACAAACGGAACCACACTTGGTTCAATGGGTTACCTTGTAACCAAACGATGATCACTCACGGATCACCTAACCAACTTATCTCATCATCGAATCGGGGTTGTTATTAAGCACATCATTATTATTATTACTGTTGACCCATAGTGTGACCAACTACGAACTGGGCCCTTATCCACGGGCACAACTATTGATAGATTTAAACACACACACTTTGCAGAGGTAGCGCACTTTACCCACACCACAGAACCCATGGCCTCGCACTCCCATTTGGGTGGACCAACAGCGTTCCGACAAAACCGATCTACAGCCCTGACACTCCCGGCCACTCCGACCAACCCCCCTTTGGGCCAAGTCATGGGTGGCCCTAGCCTACGAAAGGAAAAACAACCACCGTCATGGCAAATAAACAGTCCCAAACAGGGACAAGGTACCATAACAACAACAGGCTCACAAGGCTTATGTTCGCCTACCTAGTTGGAGGCACCGACGAGAGGCATGACAATAGACCCAGTTGGAGGCACCGGCGAGAGGCATGACAATAGACCCAGTCAGGACCGTCCCATTCCGGCAAATGTGGTTGCACTGGTCAGCTCGATATGGTAGCACCATGACTTAGCCAATAGTTGTTCAAGTTCAATTAAGTCTAGCTAAACTTGAATGCAATAAGCTGAGTCATATGGAAATAACTTGATGCAACTACAATATATGAGCATGACATCAACATAAGCATGGTTGTGCAACATTACTTCTTAACATATCAACAACATCAATTCCTATATCTGACTAAGCATGGCATATAGACTAGCATGAACATCACAAGTATACACTTCTCAGGAACATAACATGACCACTAGCATCAACAATAAATATCATGCAAGAACATATCAACAATGCTACCATGCAAGCATTTAACTAACTGGATGCAATAGAACACGCATAACAACGGCACTCGGAATAGACGACAGTCATGCACCAAAGACTATCACCAACATCAACATGTACTACTAGCAAGCATAAGCATATGAAAAGGAATACTAGCAGGTAGAACATGATAACAGAGTGCAAGATAACATAGCACGAGAGTGAACATGAAACTCTAATCATCACCAGAACAACGATAACCATTTTTAAACAAGCAAACATTGATTAAATATTCAACTTGAAAACCATGGCTACTGCATGACTATCATGCAAGTGGGTATTGTGGCTTGCCTGGGGATGAAGAAGGCACCGGGGAGAAGTGCAGTGAAGCCGCAGAAAGATTTGCTAGAAACAGTTCTCTCCCGGAGGGGGCTATTTACGGGCAAGGGCAAAATGGTCATTTTTATTGTGGGAGAACCTAGTGAAAATGGAATAAACAGAAATAGAACAACAATACGAATATTTGGGCATTGGATTCACCTTGATTGGAGTTACGGTTGAAAAGTTGTGAGGTGTTGAACATCAGGGACCAATCCGTGAAAGTTTTCATCACCAACAAGTCCCTGGGAGGAAACACTGAAGGCGGATAAGGAGAAATACGTTTTCTGAAAGAGAAAGTGTATTATGAACCGAAGTAGATTAAGAATATGCTTTCAAAACAAGAAAGCATAAACTAGGGATTACGTCTCCGCTTAACGTACCTAGGCCCGTGTTTTGACTCGCTTACACGCAGGACCCACGCAACAAGGTGGGGGGAGAGCCAATGCTCGTCTTCTTCCTCCTGTTCCCCCACAAGGGAAACAGAGGAGAAGCGAGGCAGGCCAGGGTCGTGCTGCGGGGAAGGGGCCGGCTGGCTCCGGCGAGCTACGGGGTTGGGACCGGGGCGGCGCGGCGGATCCATCCAGCAGAGCAGGCAACGCCGTGGAAGAGCAGGGTGGCGGCGACGGGTGGCGCCAGGAGGAGTACAGGGAGGCACGAGAAGTGGTGGAGCTCGATGAAACAGGGCTATCCGGTGAGGGGCAAGTGGTTGGGGCGGCTGAGTGGAACAAGGGGAAGTCGGCGGACGTGGTAGGAGGAGGAGAGGAGGCCTGCGGTGGCCAGAATAGAGAAGACCGGCGATGGCCGAGGCGAACTCTAGCGAAGAAAAGAGGGGTCCGAGGGCTCCAGGGGTCGGGAGAGGCATGGGAGGGGTTGGGAGCTGCGGGAGGACCTCCAGCACACTTATATAGCTGAGGGGAAGGCTCTAGAGCCTTGCTAGCGAGCTCAACTAGTGCACTAATGGAGGACAAAGGCTAGGCATGGCACGGGCATGGAGCTAGCGGCTCATTTATGGCGAACCAGGAGGGGGCCCGAGCATGGGGTGATGAAGGCGATCACAGGGAAGCTCTAGGACATGGTTTGTTGTCGAGACAAGGAAGACAACGGGAACAAGTGCAAGAAGACTCCAAAGCACGCAATTTGCATGACATCAGCGTGATCACCACGCGCACCGGATCAAACTCTGGGTTTTGGCCAAGCCGACCATGTCTTCTAGATATACCATCGTGCCCTTAGTCAAAATGAGGAAATATATCGGTCCAGGTGCAAAGAAGTGATTCACACCTAGCTCCAAAACATTGCAACATCAAGGTGTTTGTCACTTTCTCTGGCTCACTGATAACCCACAAGTATAGGGGATCGCAACAGTTTTCGAGGGTAGAGTATTCAACCCAAATTTAATTATTCGACATAAGGGGAGCCAAAGAATATTCTCAAGTATTAGCAGTTGAGTTGTCAATTCAACCACACCTGGATAACTTAGTATCTGCAGCAAAGTATTTAGTAGCAAAGTAGTATGGAAGTAACGATAACAGTAGCAAAAGTAACAGTAGCAGTTTTGTAGTAATTGTAACAGTGGCAACGGTACAGTAACTAAGCAAAGATCAATATCTGAAAAGCTCATAGGCATTGGATTAGTGATGGATAATTATGTTGGATGCGATTCCTCATGCAATAGTTATAACATAGGGTGACACATAACTAGCTCCAGTTCATCAATGTAATGTAGGCATGTATTCCAAATATAGTCATACGTGCTTATGGAAAAGAACTTGCATGACATCTTTTGTCCTACCATCCTGTGGCAGCGGGGTCCTAATGGAAACTAAGGGATATTAAGGCCACCTTTTAATAGAGTACCAGACCAAAGCATTAACACATAGTGAATACATGAACCCCTCAAACTACGGTCATCACCGAGAAGTATCCCGATTATTGTCACTTCGAGGTTATCGGATCATAACACATAGTAGGTGATTATAGACTTGCAAGATAGGATCAAGAACTCACATATATTCATGAAAAACATAATAGGTTCAGATCTGAAATCATGGCACTCGGGCCCTAGTGACAAGCATTAACATAGCAAAGTCATAGCAACATCAATCTCAGAACATAGTGGATACTAGGGATCAAACCCTAACAAAACTAACTTGATTACATGGTAAATCTCATCCAACCCATCACCGTCCAGCAAGCCTACGATGGAATTACTCACGCACGACGGTGAGGATCATGAAATTGGTGATGGAGGATAGTTGATGATGACGACGACAACAAATCCCCCTCTTCGGAGCCCCGAACGGACTCTAGATCAGCCCTCCCGAGAGAGATTAGGGCTTTGCGGCGGCTCCGTATCGTAAAACGCGAAGAAACTTTCTGATTTTTTCTCCGCGAAAGCAAATATATGGAATTGGAGTTGAGGTCGGTGGACGTCCAGGGGACCCACGAGGCAGGGGCGTGCCCAGGGAGGGGGCGCTCCCCCCACCCTCGTGGACAGGGTGTGGGCCCCCTAACGCTAATTCTTTCGCCATTATTTTATTAATTCTGAAAAGTTGCTCCGTGGATTTTCAGGTCATTCCGAGAACTTTTATTTCTGCACAAAAATAACACCATGGCAGTTCTGCTGAAAACAACGTCAGTCCGGGTTGGTTCCATTCAAATCATGCAAGTTAGAGTCCAAAACAAGGGCAAAAGTGTTTGTAAAAGTAGATACGACGGAGATGTATCAACTCCCCAAGCTTAAACCTTTGCTTGTCCTCAAGCAATTCAATTGACAAACTGAAAGTGATAAAGAAAAACTTTTACAAACTCTTTTCGCTCTTGTTGTTGCAAATATGTAAAGCCAGCATTCAAGTTTTCAGCAAAGATCATGAACTAACCATATTCGCAATAACACTTAGGTCTCATGTTTAGTCATATCAATGGCTGATCAACTAGCGAGCAATAATAATAAAACTCGGATGACAACACTTTCTCAAAACAATCATATTATGATATAACAAGATGGTATGTCGCTAGCCCTTTCTGAGACCACAAGACATAAATGCAGAGCACCTTTAAAGATCAAGGACTAACTAAACATTATAATTCATGGTAAAAGAGATCTAGTCATACCCAATATAAATTAATAGTAATGCATGCAAATGACAGCGGTGCTCTCCAGCTGGTGCTTTTTAATAAGAGGGTGATGACTCAACATAAAAGTAAATAAATAGGCTCTTCGCAGAGGGAAGAAGGGATTTGTAGAGGTGCCAAAGCTCGATTTTGAAATAGAGATGAATACCATTTTGAGCGGTATACTTTCACTGTCAACATAACAACTATGAGATCTCGAGATCTTCCATGCTACACACATTATAGGCGGTTCCCAAACAGAATGGTAAAGTTTATACTCCCCCACCACCAACAAGCATCAATCCATGGCTTGCCCGAAACAACGGGTGCCTCCAACTAGCAACAATCCTGGGGGAGTTTTGTTTAATTATTTTGATTTGATTTGAGCATGGGACTAGGCATCCCGATTACCAGCCATTTTCTCGTGAATGAGGAGCAGAGTCCACTCCCCTTGAGAATAACCCACCTAGCATGGAAGATACAGACAACCCTAGTTGATACATGAGCTGCTCGAGGATACAAAATAGAATTTCATTTGAAGGTTTGGAGTTTGGCACATACAAATTTACTTGGAACGGCAGGTAGATACCGCATATAGGAAGGTATGGTGGACTCATATGGAATAACTTTGGGGTTTATGGAGTTTGGATGCGCAAGTAGTATTCCTGCTTAGTACAGGTGAAGGCTAGCAAGAGACTGGGAAGCGACCAACTGAGAGAGCGACAACAGTCATTAACATGCATTAAAATTAATCAACACTGAGTGCAAGCATGAGTAGGATATAATCCACCATGAACATAAATATCATGAAGGCTATGTTGATTTTGTTTCAACTACGTGCGTGAACATGTGCCAAGTCAAGTCACTCGAATCATTCAAAGGAGGATACCACCCTATCATACCACATCACAACCATTTTAGTAGCATGTTGGCACGCAAGGTAAACCATTATAAGCTCCTAGCTAATTAAGCATGACATAAGCAACTATAATCTCTAGTTGTCACTGCAAACATGTTTATTCATAATAGGCTGAATCAGGAACGATGAACTAATCATATTTACAAAAACAAGAGAGGTCGAGTTCATACCAGCTTCTCTCATCTCAATCGGTCCATCATATATCGTCATTATTGCCTTTCACTTGAACAATCGAACGATGTGTATAATAATAATAGTGCACGTGCATTGGACTAAGCTGGAGTCTGCAAGCATTCAATTCAAGGGAGAAGACAAGGTAATATGGGCTCTTGTTAAATCAACAATCATGCATATAAGAGCGACTAAACATTTTCATTATGGTCTTCTCCTCTCGACCCCCAAAGGAAAGAAAAGAGATAAAACTATTTACACGGGAAAGCTCCCAACAAGCAAAAATAAGAACGAGAAATCTTTTGGGGTTTTCTTTTTTCTTAAGGTTTATCAAACACACAAGAAGAAAGCTAGAAAAACAATTTAAACTAGCATGGATAGTACAATGAAAAAGTATGAGCACCGACAACTAGAATGAGTGTGTGAACATGAATGTAATGTCGGTGAAAAATAAGTACTCCCCCAAGATTAGGCTTTTGGCCTAAGTTGGTCTATGCCCATGGATCATGGCTACTCTCTCCGGTGTACTGAGGAGTGTCATCATATTGCCACTGGCTGGCGATCTCCTCCGGATCCCATTGATAAAATGATGGATGATAAGGGTCAAGTGTCGGTTCCGGCTCGGGCTTTGGGGCTGATGTCTGGCCCCGGTACGCATAAATGGCCGTCGGCAAGACGAGGTAATGGCCGGGTCATGGAGGAAGTCGGTGAGGCCCGCAATATTATCAGCCAAAGAATAAAAGTCTTCATAAATCCCGGCTATTCTCAAGAAATCATCACAAGGCCATTCACACGGCCGTACTTCCGCCACACGAGGAAGATTATACTTGGCCTTTTCCTTCTCCTTAGTTTGTTTATCCTTAGAGCCTTGGCTAGAAGAGCCCCTCAAGAACAATCTCTTCATCTTTTTCAGAAAATTTCTGAAAGTTTTAGTAACTCAAAATAAAAGTGAACCAAACTCAATATAATTGATAGCAACTACTCCCACAAGTGCCTAGAGCCTATATCATGCATTAGAATTACTTGGGACCTCATAAATTTGACATGCAAGCTGAAGAACAGGGTCACCTAGGCAGCAAAATTTTGCAATGAATAAAGCACTAGAAAAAAAACTAATTGGACCATTAGAGGATTCACATACCAAGGAACAATTCCCCAAAGCAGTTTTGTGAATGGAGCTTTGAGCAAGAAGATCGAAAATCGCTGCAAAATGAGCTAGAACTCGTGCTTGAGCTGGATGGTGATTTTTTTGGGAGGAAGATGAAGTGTGTGGGTGCAGGAATAAGTGGAGGGGGCCACCGTGAGCCCACGAGGCAGGGGGGCGCGCCCTGGACCATCGTGGCCAGGTGCCAGCTCCCCCTGCTGTGTTCTTAGTGCCAGATATTCTCAAATAATCAAAAAAAAATCATACTAAATTTGCAGGGCATTTGGAGAACTTTTATTTTCGGGGTATTTTTTATTGCATGGATAATTCAGAAAACAGATAGAAAATACTATTTTTACTTTATTTAATCTAAATAACAGAAAGTAAAAGGAGGGTATAGAAGATTGTGCCTTCTAACTTCATCCATCTCATGCTCATCAAAAGGAATCCACTAACAAGGTTGATCAAGTCTTGTTAACAAACTCTTTCCGAATAACCTGGAACCGGAGAAATTTCAAATAACACTAGGTTACCTCAACGGGGATATGCACATCCCCAATAATAAGAATATCATATTTCTTCTTGACAGTAGGAAGAGGAAATTCAAAACCTCCAATAATGATAGTTGGAATTTTTCCAATAGAATTGATGCTATGAACTTGAGGTTGTTTCCTCGGAAAGTGTACCGTATGCTCATTACCATTAACATTAAAGGTGACATTGCCTTTGTTGCAATCAGTAACAGCCCCCGTAGTATTCAAAAAGGGTCTACCAAGGATAATCGACATACTATCGTCCTCGGGAATATCAAGAATAACAAAGCCCGTTAAGATAGTAACGTTTGCAACCACAACAGGCACATCCTCACAAATACCGACAGGTATAGCAGTTGATTTATCAGCCATTTGCAATGATATTTCAGTAGGTGTCAACTTATTCAATTAAAGTCTACGATATAAAGAGAGAGAGGCATAACACTAACATCGGCTCCAAGATCACATAAAGCAGTTTTAACATAGTTTCTTTTAATGGAGCATGGTGTTGTTGGTACTCCTGGATCTCCAAGTTTCTTAGGTATTCCACCTTTAAAAGTGTAATTAGCAAGCATGGTGGAAATTTCATCTTCCGTTAATCTTTCTTTTATTTGTAACAATATCTTTCATGTATTTAGCACAAGGATTTACTTTAAGCATATCAGTTAAGCGCATACGTAAGAAGATAGGTCTAATCATTTCGGCAAAGCGCTCAAAATCCTCATCATCCTTTTTCTTGGATGGCTTAGGAGGAAATGGCATGGGTTTCTGAACCCATGGTTCTCTTTCTTTACCATGCTTCCTAGCAACAAAGTCTCTCTTATCATAACGCTGATTCTTTGATTGTGGGTTATCAAGATCAACAACAGGTTCAATCTCTATATCATTATTATTACTAGGTTGAGCATCAACATGAACATTATCATTAACATTATCACTAGGTTCATGTTCATCACCAGATTGTGTTTCAGCATCAGAAATAGAAATATCATTGGGATTCTTAGGTGTGTCTACAACAGGTTCACTAGAAGCATGCAAAGTCATATCATTTTTTTTCTTCTTTTTTAGAAGGTCTAGGTGCATCAAAATTATTTCTCTGAGAATCTTGCTCAATTCTCTTAGGGTGGCCTTCAGGATACAAAGGTTCCCGAGTCATTTTACAAGTTCTAGTAGCCACTCTAACATCAAAATCATGTTTATTATTTAATTCATCGAGCAAATCACTTTGAGCTTTAAGTACTTGTTCTGCTTGAGTTGTAACCATAGAAGCATATTTACTAATGAGTTTAAGTTCACCTTTAACTCTAGCCATATAATCACTCAAGCATCCAATCATGTAAGCATTACTCTTTAATTCTCTACCAACATAAGCATTGAAGTTTTCTTGTCTAGCCATAAAGTCATCAAATACATCCAAACATTGGCTAGCAAACTTAGTAGACGGGATTTCAACTTTATCATATCTATAGAGAGAATTTACCTTTACTATCTGTGTCGGGTTATCAAGACCATGCGTTTCTTCAATAGGTGGTATATTAAGACCATGTGTTTCTTCAACAGGAGGTAAATTCTTAACATCTTCAGCGTTAATACCTTTTTCTTTCATAGATTTCTTTGCCTCTTGCATATCTTCATGACTGAGAAATAGAACACCCCTCTTCTTTGGAGTTGGTTTAGGAGTTGGCTTAGGAGTTGGCTCAATTGGCTCAGGAATTGGCTCAGGAAGAGTCCAATTATTTTTATTAGTCAACATATTATTCAATAGTAATTCAGCTTGATCCACTGTTCTTTCCCTGAAAACACAACCAGCACAACTATCCAAGTGGTCCTTGGAAGCATCGGTTAGTCCATTATAAAAGATATCAAGTATTTCATTTTTCTTAAGAGGATGATCAGGCAAAGCACTAAGTAATCAAAGAAGCCTCCCCAAGCTTGTGGGAGACTCTCTTCTTCAATTTGCACAAAATTATATATTTCCCTCAAGGCAACTTGTTTCTTATGAGCAGGGAAATATTTAGCAGAGAAGTAATAAATCATATCCTGGGGACTACGCACACAACCAGGATCAAGAGAATTAAACCAAGTTTTAGCATCACCCTTTAATGAGAATGGAAATATCTTAAGGATATAATAGTAGCGAGATTTCTCATCATTAGTAAATAGGGTGGCTATATCATTTAACTTAGTAAGATGTGCCACAACAGTTTCAGATTCATAGCCATAAAAAGGATCAGATTCAACCAAAGTAATTATCTCAGGATCGACAGAGAATTCATAATCCTTGTCAGTAACAAAGATAGGTGAAGTAGCAAAAGCAGGGTCATATTTCATTCTAGCATTCAGATATATCTGTTTCAGTTTAGCTAATAACTTCTTAAGATCAGATCTATCATTGCAAGTAAGAATATCTCTAGTAGTTTCTTCATCCATAACATAACCCTCAGGAACAACAGGCAATTCGTACTTAGGGGGAGAACCTTCATCATCACTATCTTCAATAATTTCATTTTCAATAATTTTATTCTCTCTAACCCTAGCAAGTTGTTCATCAAGAAATTCACCTAATGGCACAATAGTATCAAGCACAGAAGTAGTTTCATCATAAGGCTCATGCATAGTAGAAGTGGCATCATCAATAACATGCGACATATCAGAATTAATAGCAGAAGCAGGTTTAGGTGTCACAAGCTTACTCATAACAGAAGGAGAATCTAGTGCATAGCTAGATGGCAGTTCCTTCCCTCCCCTCGTAGTTGAGGGATAAATCTTAGTTCTTTCGTCTTTCAAGTTCCTCATAGTGACCAGCAGATATAAATCTCAAGTGACTCAAAGAATAGAGCTATGCTCCCCGGCAACGGTGCCAGAAATTAGTCTTGATAACCCACAAGTATAGGGGATTGCAACAGTTTTCGAGGGTAGAGTATTCAACCCAAATTTATTGATTCGACATAAGGGGAGCCAAAGAATATTCTCAAGTATTAGCAGTTGAGTTGTTAATTAAACCATACCTGGATAACTTAGTATCTGCAGCAAAGTATTTAGTAGCAAAGTAGTATGGAATTAACGGTAACAGTAGCAAAAGTAAAGTAGCAGTTTTGTAGTAATTGCAAAAGTGGCAACGGTAAAGTAACTAAGCAAAGATCAATATGTGAAAAGCTCGTAGGCATTGGATCAGTGATGGATAATTATGTCGAATGTGATTCCTCATGCAATAGTTATAACATAGGGTGACACAGAACTAGCTCCAGTTCATCAATGTAATGTAGGCATGTATTCCGAATATAGTCATACGTGCTTATGGAAAAGAACTTGCATGACATCTTTTGTCCTACCCTCCGGTGGCAGCGGGGTCCTAATGGAAACTAAGGAATATTAAGGCCTACTTTTAATAGAGTACCAGACTAAAGCATTAACACATAGTGAATACATGAACTCCTCAAACTACGGTCATCACCAAGAAGTATCCCGATTATTGTCACTTCGGGGTTATCGGATCATAACACATAGTAGGTGACTATAGACTTGCAAGATAGGATCAAGAACTCACATATATTCATGAAAACATAATAGGTTCAGATCTGAAATCATGGCACTCGGTCCCTAGTGACAAACATTAAGCATAGCAAAGTCATAGCAACATCAATCTCAGAACATAGTGGATACTAGGGATCAAACCCTAACAAAACTAACTTGATTACATGGTAAATCTCATCCAACCCAGCACCGTCTAGCAAGCCTACGATGGAATTACTCATGCACGGCGGTGAGCATCATGAAATTGGTGGTGGAGGATGGTTGATGATGACGACGGCAACGAATCCCCCTCTTCGGAGCCCCGAACGGACTCCAGATCAGCCCTCCTGAGAGAGATTAGGGCTTGGCGGCGGCTCCGTATCGTAAAACGCGATGAAACTTTCTCTCTGATTTTTTCCTCCACGAAAGAAAATATATGGAGTTGGAGTTGATGTCGGTGGACGTCCAGGGGGCCCACGAGGCAGGGGGCGCGCCCAGGGGGAGGGGCGCGCCCCCACCCTCGTGGATAGGGTGTGGGCCCCCTGACGCTAATTCTTTCGCCATTATTTTTTATTAATTCTAAAAAGTTGCTCCATGGATTTTCAAGTCATTCCGACAACTTTTATTTCTGCATAAAAATAACACCATGGCAGTTCTGCTGAAAACAACGTCAGTCCGGGTTAGTTCCATTCCAATCATGCAAGTTAGAGTCCAAAACAAGGGCAAAAGTGTTTAGAAAAGTAGATACAACGGAGACGTATCACTCACACGTGTGGAGTTAGACTCTGATATTTGGCACAACTTGATCCAGCACTAAGGTGATCCTGATTACCAAAAAGCAGCTTAAGAGGAAGAGTTTAGAGGGAGGGGGGTTCTTTAGAAAGTGCCATGATGGCGAGATTTAGATATTTGGATGATGCACTCACATACATAATTGGATTGAGCTGAATTTGAGCATGGCCCAATGATTTGAAGATATGAATATGCCCAAAAAGTTTTCAGGCCATTTGGATGAACCAAAGTGGCACTTGCTTCACAAAGCTTTATTCTGGCCAGAAACATGGAAAAATTCCACAAGGCAAATGGTGTAATGGATTGAGCCACACCTTGGTGGAGGGATTTTATATGGGTAATAGAATGTCCTGGTAAATTGGCAGATTAAATGAAGCAATATAAAATATAGTTGCTTCACAAACTGAAAATCTGGACAGAATCAAAGAATTGAAGATGAGCTCACATGGAGCCATGACATGAGCTCAATTTTGGTGGTGGGCTACGATATGATGATATTGAGGACCATGCAAAATTGCAAATAATTTGGATAGGCCTAGCTTGTACCTCCTTCACGAAGCTTCTTTCTAGACAGAAACTTTGGAAAATCATTAATAAATAATTACTAGGCTAACGAGGTTGCATTTTGGCATGTGGCAATGATATGGACATGAAAATATATCCAAGGAGTTTGAGGTCAATTGGGCAAAGGAAAATAGCACTTGCTTCACAATGTGCCATTTAGGGCAAAATAGGAATTAAATTATTTGAGGATTATTTTTGAACATGACAATGAAAAGTGTTGCCATATTTGAGCAATATATGACCTAAACATTTTATGAGAATTGTTTGGGAATTTTAGGAGTGAGGGAAATATGGGTTGCTTCACAACCTAGGGCAAATTGAGTTATTCCTTTAATTGAAAAGGAATATTCCCAATAAAAAGAATATTGGGATTTGCTCCAAGGTGGAAATGGAAAGGTCTAGGGAAGGAATTGGGGTATGACAAGCCACTCTATAAAGAAAGAAGAGGTCATCTTCTTCAGTTTCCAGACCACATAGTCGCGGAAAAAGAAAACTTCGGCAAAATCCCCAGAAAATCAAAAGAAAAAGAAAGGGCCAAAAATCAGGCTGTTATAACTCTTACCCCCTTAAAGAAATGTTGTCCTTGATATTTGGTTTCTCAAGGAACAAGTATGAATATACTGACTTAAGAAAACCGTTTCCAACTCGAGTATCCTTTTTCCCTTTATTGTTGTTCCCACTAAATTTTTATCTGGCTGGCCCTGGGGTGGTTTGCTTTACTGTATCCACATTCTGACAAATCTTACCTTGCTTGTTCATGCTTATACAGGCTCTCATTTCTTTTTAGATCTACTAACTTAGCTGAGTGTGAGTTGTTACCATGACTGAAATATATGCCCGTCTCACAAATCCGAGAGTGAAATCCGATGGGTGTGTCATCCAGCACTGACAACTTTCATGAAGCGGTGATCAGTTTTTTCTAGTGTACACCCAAGCTCTAACTCCTTGCATTGAGTTTCTCCACTAAATGCAGGTCCTTCGGGTTCCAAATAGTGATGTGAACCATAAACATTTTCCTGACAGATGCTGACTTATCGCAGGAATTTCTGAATCATCCTGACTGGCTCCACTATCTTGAGCTTCAGATTCATACCAAATATTTGATTGTCGCCTGTCGTGGCTAGCATAAGGGGTATGACCTTACATGATAATATCCTCAGACTTGACTAACGGTGGATCTGGCAGAAATTTTTTGTTCCATTCGGGCTACCCTTTGGTGATTAGCATAAGTGAGGGCACATGCTTCAAGGTTGTTATTTCCCCTTCAGATTATTCATTCTGTCGGCATATCCCTGGGGATAGTAGGTTGTGTGATGCTTCACCATAGTTGCTAGAGTCAAACTGTTGAATTGACCCTTAGTCTGACTTGACAGACTCATATATTTGATACTGACAAATCTGAGCATATACTGTTAACTGAGCGGGTTGTCTGGATAGGGGTCCTTACAAAAATTGAGTAGACCCACAGGTGAATATTCATGGTGGTCTACTAACTCAGATTGTCCGGGGTATCGGCATGATGTGGGTCATGCAACAGTTTATCATACTTGTACTGACGGTCTTTGCTCCTTTCACTCTTGGTTTCTTTGTCTGGATCCTTGGCTGAAAGAGCTGGGTCATATTGCTTTCGTATGACCATAGGTGCTGTCGGGTGCAATTTTGGCAAACATAACTTATCCTCATTCTTTTGACATGGTAACATTGTTTAAGTGGCAGGTTCATCACTTCTCAAGTTCCGACTGTTGGGAAATGATCATCCGAACCCTTGCTAGAAATCGGCAAATAAAGCAGTAGCCACCAGAACGTTTTTTCAGATCTGGGGCATTACTGAAATAACTCAACCACGGCTCATGACAGCCGAAAAGTAGCTCAGAGCATGAGACCGGGTCGATAAGAATAAAGTGACAGCTCTCTAAGATAGCCACAAAGCAGCTATAGGGCCACTGTCACAAAAAGAAACTCACTAGCTATACGAGATGGTCGGAAAGTAGCTCAGAACTCGTGACAGTTGTTGAATAGAGAAATAAAAATCCTCATCCACTCCGGATAGCTAAAAACAACTCAGATCATAGGCGTGGTGCCGTCACTGGAGAAAAGGAGACAAGGGATCATCAGGATCATTTTTCCAGGTTCACAGGTACTTGTACTGAGCTCCTTGATGTCGTAAATAGTCATAATCCTTTGTCATGCTGCAGTGTATATTGGCTTTCTTCTCTTAACAATCCTCACTTGGTTTTCAGATCCTTGTCTGAGTGACCTGCAAGACCTTGGTGGTATGCTTACCGCATATATATGAGAATCGGATTCCCGAGATAGACGTGTGTTCTGACTGATTCTTACTTCTAACCAAACTGTTGTGGATCTGATTCTTGGGATTCACTGCCATATGCTGTCAATTCATAGCGTACTACCTTGTACCAATGCCTTACTGAGGAAGATTGGATGACTTGTGCTCGAAACTTTCATCAGACCGCTTGCCGAAGAAGACTAAATATCGTGCTTCAGAAGCTTCCCCCCTTAAAGACTTTGCTGGGGAAAGACTCGATACCTTATGCCGGAAGCGTTTGCGGTTGCTTACTAAAGAAGGCAAAGTATCTTGCATGGGAATTCATTCATGCATCATACCGAGGAAGATGGATGAATCTTGCCTTGGAAGATTCACTGGTTGCTTGCGAGGGAAGATTGGGTTGCTTACACCAGAAGCTTCTTGTTGTGATATGCGGACCGATTTCCACATATACATACCATCTTAATATTTCTGCTGTTGATTTCTTGTATGAAACGGGGTTTTGCTGGTCTATCCTCCTTTCTGAGTATATGGCACATTCTCACTGGCTTCCAGGCATATCGTGTTTCAAAATCATCCTTAACAAAGAATCAAACTTGTATCTGAGCCATACCTTTGACTGATAATATTCTGTCAACAATCTTGCACACAATTTATCTTCTTGTTGATTTGATTATTTCTGCTATGAAGAATGCACACTAAGGGAGACTTGATATTTCGTATCACAATCAGATATCCCCAATCTCAATGCAGTCGGCTAAGAATTCCATACTGTTGTGAGGAGGGCTCACTAGTGCTTGATACCGACAGTCCATCCAGGGTTTATTTTGCATTCAGACAAGATATTCCCAATTTCACTACAGTCTACTAATAATTCCTTTCTGTTTTGCTGACTTTCCAAATATATGCATTCCTTGTTGCCTCTTTGAGTCCGATGTCAGTTGATGAGCAACTTTAATAAGGGGAAAGTTTGTAACACCGAAGGCCCAAAGAAACAAAATAACCAACGAAAACAAAGCACACAAGCACACTAATAATAAAATTAATCAAGAAATCTCACATATTACTGCTACTCACAACAATAATATGCATGCACACCTAAGCACACAAATCTCGCGGAAACTCCAGCATTACGGTCTAATATGATGTGGCGGTGTGCACGAAAATGATATCCATTTGTGGAAGAATTGGCGTACTGCACCAAGCATTGGCTGAACACACTAGATGGACACGGAGGCGAGGACGGACATGGTGGTCAAGTAGCGAGACGCAACGGTCACAACCACATCATCTTCAAGTGCACAAATGAAAACATACACATCCAAAGAATGGGATGACAGGGCAAAATAGCGGATGAAAATCAAGTCTCACTGGCATTGCCATTTTCTGATAACCAAGATCAGTAAGGGTTGCCAAGGGGATGATATGGAGGGCACGATTTGGGATAGAAACAAATCTATCACTGAAACAATATGGGTGGGTACCGAAAAGATACTGATACGTCCATTTTGCATCATGTTTTCTTATTGTTATTTGTAATGTTTTAATCCATAATAATGCTTTTTGGAGTAATTTCAATGCCTTTTCTTTCATAATTTGCAAGGTACACACCAAGAGGGAAAATACTGGGAGCTGGAAATCTGGACCTGAAAAAGCTATGTCAGGCTACCTATTATGTACAACTCCAAACAAGCTGAGCCGTCACGGAGAATTTTTATGGAATATTTAAGGAATATTGGAGCAAATAACTACCAGAGGGGGCCAACCAGGTGGGCACAACCCACCTGGGCGCGCCAGGGAGCCCAGGCGCGCCCTGGTAGGTTGTGCCCTCCTCGGCCCACCTCCGGTGCCCATCTTCTGGTATATAAGTCATTTTTGACCTAGAAAAAAAAATAAGGGGAGGCCATTCGGGATGAAGCGCCACCGTCTCGAGGCGGAACTTGGGCAGGAGCACTTTTGCCCTCCAACGGAGTGATTCTGCCGGGGGAACTTCCCTCGCGGAGGGGGAAATCATCGTCATCATCATCACCAATAACTCTCCCATCTTGTGGAGAGCCATCTTCATCAACATCTTCATAGCATCAACTCCTCTCAAACCCTAGTTCATCTCTTGTGTTCAATCTTTGTATCAAAACTATAGATTGGTGCCCGTGGGTGACTAGTAGTGTTGATTACATCTTGTAGTTGATTACTATATGGTTTATTTGGTGGAAGATTATATGTTCAGATCCATTACGTTATTCAATACCCCTCTGATTTTGAGCATGTTTATCATTTGTGAGTAGTTACTTTCATTCTTGAGGTCACGGGAGAAATCATGTTGCACGTAATCATGTGAATTTGATATGTGTTTGATATTTTGATAGTATGTATGTTGTGATTCCCTTAGTGGTGTCATGTGAACGTCGACTACATGACACTTCACCATATTTGGGTCTAAGGGAATGCATTGTGGAGTAGTAAATAGATGGTGGGTTGCGAGAGTGACAGAAACTTAAACCCCGGTTTATGCACTATTCCATAAGGGACCGATTGGATCCTAGAGTTTAATGCTATGGTTAGTATTTATTATTAATTCTTTTCTCGTAGTTGCGGATGCTTGCGGGACGGTTAATCATAAGTAGGAGGTTTTTTCAAGTAATAACAACACCTAAGCACCGGTCCACCCACATATGAAATTATCAAAGTAGCGAACACAAATCAAACCAACATGATGAAAGTAACTAGATGAAATTCCCGTGTACCCTAAGAACACTTTGCTTTTTATAAGAGACCGTTTTGGCATGTCCTTTGTCTAAAAAGGATTGGGCTACCTTGCTGCATGCTTATTGTTACTATCGTTACTTGCTCATTACAAATTATCTTGCTATCAAACTACTGGCTATTTACAGTTTCAGCACTTGCAAACATCATCTTACTTAAAACTACTTGTAATTTCCTTCTACTCCTCATTGGGTTCGACACTATTAGTTATCAAAAAGAGCTACAATTGATCCCCTATACTTGTGGGTCATCAAGGCTATTTTCTGGCGCCGTTTCCGGGGAGTGAGGCGCCTTTGGTAAGTGGAATTCGGTAAGGACACATTTATATAGTGTGCTGAAATTTACTGTCACTTGCAACTATGGAAAACAATCCTTTGAGGGGTTTTTTCAGGCTATCTTCACCTAGTCCGGAACCACAATTAGTTACCCCTCAACCTATTGCACCTACTGAAAATATTGAATATGAAATCCCTTCAGGTATGATAGAACAACTGCTAGCTAATCCTATGCAGGAGATGGTACTGAACATCCTGATCTGCACTTGATACATGTGGAACAAAATTGTAGATTGTTTAAGCTTATAGGTTTACCCAGGGATAAAGTGATGAAAAAGATTTTCCCTTTATATTTGAAGGGAAAAGCATTGATATGGTATAGGCTATGCGGTGATATTGGATCATGGAATTGGAATCGTTTGAAATTGGAGTTCCATCAAAAAAAATTATCCTATGCATCTAATTCATCGTGATCGGAATTATATATATATATATATATATATATAATTTTTGGCCTCGCGAAGGAGAAATTACCACTCTAGCTTGGGGGAGGCTGAAGTCGATGTTATATTCATGCCCCAATCATGAGCTCTCAAGAGAAATTATTATTTAGAATTTTTATGCTCAACTTTCTCATAATGATCAAACCATGCTCGATACTTCATGTACTGGTTCTTTTATGAAGAAGACTATTGAATTCTGGTGGGATCTTTTGGAAAGAATTAAGCGCAACTCTGAAGATTGGGAACTTGATGAAGGTAAAGAGTCGGGTATAAAGCTTAAGTATGATTGTGTTAAATCTTTTATGGTTACCGACGCTTTTCAAAAGTTTAGGACTAAATATGGACTTGACTCTGATATAGTAGCCACCTTTTGTGAATCATTTGCTACTCATGTTGAACTTCCTAAAGAGAAGTGGGTTAAATATCACCCACCTATTAAAAATGAAATTAAAGAACTAGTACCAGTTAAAGAAGAAACTATACTTTATAATGTTGATCCAGTTCTTCCTTCTCTTAAGAAGCAACCTTTTTGCCGTTCTTCTTGAAGTTACCTTTCTTCCCTTTGCCCTTTTTCTTGAAACTAGTGGTATTATTGACCGTCAACACTGGATGCTCCTTTTTGATTTCTACCTCCGCGGCCTTTAGCATCGCGAAGAGCTCGAGAATAGTCTTGTTCATCCCTTGCATATTATAGTTCATCATGAAGCCTTTATAGCTTGGTGGCAGTGATTGAAGAACTCTGTCAATGACACAATCAACTGGAAGATCAACTCCCAGTTGAGTAAAGTGATTATGGTACCCAGACATTCTGAGTATGTCTTCACTGACAAAACTATTCTCCTCCATTTTGCAGCTGTAGAACTTTTTGGATACTTCATATCTCTCAACTCGGGCATTTGCTTGATATTAACTTCAACTCATGGAACATGTCATATGCTCCAAGACGTTCAAAATGTCTTTAAAGTCCCGATTCTAAGACGTAAAGCATGGCACATTGAACTATCGAGTAGTCATCAGCTTTACTCTGCCAGACGTTCTTAACATCATCAGTAGCATCTGCAGCAGGCCTGGCACCCAACGGTGCTTCCAGGACATAATTCTTCTGTGCAGCAATGAGGATAATCCTCAAGTTATGGACCCAGACCGTGTAGTTGCTGCCATCATCTTTCAACTTAGCTTTCTCTAGGAACACATTAAAATTCAAAGGGACGGTAGAATGGGCCATTGATCTACAACAACATAGGCATGCAAAATACTATCAGGTACTAAGTTCATGATAAATTAAAGTTCAATTAATCATATTACTTAAGAACTCCCACTTAGATAGACATCCCTCTAATCATCTAAGTCATCGCGTGATCCAAATCAACTAAACCATGTCCTATCATCATGTGAGATGGAGTAGTTTTCAATCGTGAACATCACTATGTTGATCATATCTACTATATGATTCACGCTTGACCTTTCGGTCTCAGTGTTCCGAGGCCATATCTGCATATGCTACGCTCGTCAAGTTTAACCCGAGTATTCTGCATGTGCAAAACTGGCCTACACTTGTTGTATGTGAACGTATAGCTTATCACACCCGATCATCACGTGGTGTCTCGGCACGATGAACTGTAGCAACGGTGCATACTCAGGGAGAACACTTGTACCTTGAAATTTAGTAAGGGATCATCTTATAATGCTACCGACGTTCTAAGAAAAATAAGATGCATAAAGGATAAACATCACATGTAATCAAAATATGTGACATGATATGGCCATCATCTTGTGCTCATGATCTCCATCACCGAAGCATCATCCTGATCTCAGTGTCACCGGCGCGACACCTTGATCTCCATCGTAGCATCATTTGTCGTCTTGCCAACTATTGTTACTACGACTATCGCTACCGCTTAGTGATAAAGTAAAACAATTACATGGCGATTGCATTGCATACAATGAAGCGACAACCATATGGCTCCTGCCAGTTGTCGATACCTTAGTTACAAAACATGATCATATCATACAACAATTTATATCACATCATGCCTTGACCATATCATATCACAGCAAGCCCTGCAAAAATAAGTTAGACGTCCTCTACTTTGTTGTTGCAAGTTTTACGTGGCTGCTACAGGCTTCTAGCAAAAATAGTTCTTACCTACGCATCAAAACCACAATGATCTTTCGTCAAGTGTCTTGTTTTAACCTTCAACAAGGACCGGACATATCCACACTCGATTCAACTAAAGTTGGAGAAACAGACACTCACCAGCCACCTATGTGCAAAGCACGTCAGTAGAACCAGTCTCGCGTAAGCATACGCGTAATGTCGGTCTGAGCCGCTTCATCCAACAATACCGCCGAATCAAAGTATGACATGCTGGTAAGCAGTATGACTATTATCGCCTACAACTCTTTGTTATCTACTCGTGCATATAACATCTACGCATGGACCTGGCTCGGATGCCACTGTTGGGGGACACAGTAATTTCAAAAAAAAATCCTACGATCATGCAAGATCTATCACTAGGTGATGCATAGCAACGAGAGGGGGGAGTATTGTCTACGTACCCTCTTAGACCGAAAGCGGAAGCGTTATGACAACGTGGTTGATGTAGTCGTACGTCTTCACGATCCGACCGATCCTAGCACCGAAGGTACGGCACCTCCGTGATCTGCACACGTTCCGCTCGGTGACATCCCATGACTCTAGGTCCAGCTAAGGTTGAGGGAGAGTTTCGTCACCACGACGGCGTGGTGACGGTGATGATGAAGTTACCGGCGCAGGGCTTTGCCTAAGCACTATGACGATATGATCTAGGTGTGTAACTGTGGAGGGGGGCACCGCACACGGCTAAAACAATTGTCAACTTGTGTGTTCTAGGGTGCCCCTCTACCCCCGTATATAAAGGAGCAAGGGGGAGGCCGGCCAGCCCTCCAAGGGCGCGCCCCCAATAGGGGAATCCTACTAGGACTCCAAGTCCTAGTAGGTTTCCACCTAAAGGGGGAGATGGGGAAGGAATGAGAGGGAGAGGGGGAAGGCAAGGGAAGCGCCCCCCCTCTTCCTTTTCCTATTCAGACTCAAGGGGAGGGGGCGCGCGGCCTGCCCTGACCGGCCCCTCTCTCTCTCCACTAGGGCCCATCGAGGCCCATTAGTTCCCCCGGGGGGGGGGGGTTCCGATAACCCTCCGACACTCCGGTTTTATCCGGAACACTTCTGGTGTCCGAATATAGTCGTCCAATATATCAATCTTTATGTCTCGACCATTTCGAGATTCCTCGTCATGTCCGTGATCACATCCGGGACTCCAAAAAATCTTTGGTACATCATATCACATAAACTCATAATACCAATCGTCATCGAACATTAAGCGTGCAGACCCTACGGGTTCGAGAACTATGTAGACATGACCGAGACACGTCTCCGGTCAATAACCAATAGCGGGACCTGGATGCTCATATTGGTTCCTACATATTCTACGAAGATCTTTATCTATCAAACCGCATAACAACATATGTTGTTACCTTTGTCATCGTTATGTTCTTGCCAAAGATTCGATCGTCGGTATCTCAATACCTAGTTCAATCTCGTTACCGGCAAGTCTCCTTAATCATTCTGTAATACTTCATCCCGCAACTAACTCATTAGTCACAATGTTTGCAAGGCTTATAGTGATGGGTATTACCGAGAGGGCCCAGAGATACCTCTCCGAAACATGGAGTGACAAATCCTAATCTCGATCTATGCTAACCCAACAAACACCTTCAGAGACACCTGTAGAGCACCTTTATAATCACCCATTTACATTGTGATGTTTGGTAGCACACAAAGTGTTCCTCCGGTATTCGGGAGTTGCATAATCTTATAGTCTGAGGAACTTGTATAAGTCATGAAGAAAGCAGTAGCAATGAAACTGACACGATCATAATGCTAAGCTAACGGATGGATCATGTCCATCACATCATTCTCCTAATGATGTGATCCCGTTAATAAAATGACAACACATGTAAATGGTTAGGAAACATAACCATCTTTGAATAATGAGCTAGTCAAGTAGAGGCATACTAGGGACTATATGTTTCGTCTATGTATTCACACATGTACTAAGTTTCCAGTTAGTACATTACTAGCATGAATAATAAACATTTATCATGAATTAAGGAAATAAACAATAAATTTATTATTGCCTCTAGGGCATATTTCCTTCGGTCTCCTACTTGCACTATAGTCAATAATCTAGATTACATAGTAATGATTCTAACACCCATGGAGCTTTGGTGCTGATCATGTTTTGCTCGTGGAAGAGGCTTAGTCAACGGGTCTGCAACATTCAGATCCAGGTGTATCTTGCAAATCTCTATGTCCCCTTCCGACACTTGATGACGGATGGAATTGAAGCGTATTTTGATGTGATTGGTTCTCTTGTGAAATCTGGATTCCTTTGCCAAGACAATTGCACCAGTATTGTCACAAAAGATTTTCATTGGACCTGATGCACTAGGTATGACACCTAGATCGGATATGAACTCCTTCATCCAAATTCCTTTGTTTGTTGCTTCCGAAGCAGCAATGTACTCCACTTCACACGTAGATCCCGCCATGATGCTCTGCTTGGAACTGCACCAACTGATAGCTCCTCCATTCAATAAAAATACGTATCCGGTTTGCAACTTAGAGTCATCCGGATCAGTGTCAAAGCTTGCATCAACGCAACCGTTTACGACGAGCTCTTTTTCACCTCCATAAATGAGAAACATATCCTTAGTCCTTTTTAGGTATTTCAGAATGTTCTTGACCGCTGTCCAGTGCTCCACTCGGCGATTACTTTGGTACCTCCCTGCTATACTTATAGCAAGACATACATCAGGTCTAGTACACAACATTGCATACATGATAGAACCTATGGCTGAAGCATAGGGAATGACTTCTATTTTATCTCTATCTTTTGCAGCGGTCAGGCATTGAGTCTAACTCAACTTCACACCTTGTAACACAGGTAAGAACCCTTCCTTTGACTGATCCATTTTGAACTTCTTCAAAACTTTATCAAGGTATGTACTTTGTGAAAGTCCAATTAAGCGTCTTGATCTATCACTATAGATCTTGATGCCCAATATGTAAGCAGCTTCTCCGAGGTCTTTCATAGAAAAAGTCTTATTCAGGTATCCCTTTATGCTATCCAGAAATTCTATATCATTTCCAATCAACAATATTTCATCTACATATAAGATTAGAAATGTGATACGTCTCCAACGTATCCATAATTTTTGATTGTTCCATGCTATTATATTACCCGTTTTGGATGTTTATAGGCTTTACTTTACACTTTTATATCATTTTTGGGACTAACCTACTAACTGGAGGCCCAGCCCGAATTGCTATTTTTTGTGCCTATTTCAGTGTTTCGAAGAAAAGGAATATCAAACTTTCAGGAGCGATCTTTTTGGAACAAACGCAATCCAGGAGACTTGGAGTGGGCGTCAAGAAGCAGCCGAGGCAGCCACGAGGCAGGAGGGCGCGCCCTAGGGGGTGGGTGCGCCCCCCACCCTCGTGGGCCCCTTGTGGCTCCCCTAACCGACCTCCTTCGCCTATATATATCCACGTACCCTGAAAACATCCGGGAGCACCACGAAAACCTATTTCCACCACCGCAACCTTATGTTTCCGCGAGATCCCATCTTGAGCCTTCGCCGGCGCTCCGCCGGAGTGGGAATCGACCACGGAGGACTTCTAAATCAACAACATAGCCTCTCTGATGAGTTGTGAGTAGTTTACCACAGACCTTCTGGTCCATAGTTATTAGCTAGATGGCTTCTTCTCTCTCTTTGAATCTCAATACAACGTTCTCCTCGATCTTCTTGGAGATCTATTCGATGTATTAGTTTTTACGGTGTGTTTGTCGAGATTCGATGAATTGTGGGTTTACGATCAAGTTTATCTATGAGAAATATTTGAATCTCCTTTGAATTCTTTTATGTATGATTGGTTATCTTTGGAAGTCTCTTCGAATTATCAATTTGGTTTGGCCTACTAGATAGATCTTTCTTGCAATGGGATAAGTGATTAGCTTTGGGTTCAATCTTGCGGTGTCCTTTCCCAGTGACAGCAGGGGCAACAAGGCACATATTGTATTGTTGCCAGCGAGGATAAAAAGATGGGGTTTATATCATATTGTTTGAGTTTATCCCTCTACATCATGTCATCTTGCTTAATGCGTTACTCTGTTCTTATGAACTTAGTACTCTAGATGCAGGCAGGAGTCGGTCGATGTGTGGAGTAATAGTAGTAGATGCAAGCAGGAGTTGGTCTACTTGTCGCGGACGTGATGCCTATATACATGATCATGCCTAGATAATCTCATAACTATGCACTTTTCTATCAATTGCTCGACAGTAATTTGTTCACCCACCGTAATACTTATGCTATCTTGAGAGAAGCCACCAGTGAAACCTATGGCCCCCGGGTCTATCTTTATCATATAAGTTTCTTATCTATCTTTATTTGCAAACTTTACTTTTAAATCTATATTATAAAAATACCAAAAATATTTATCTTATCTTATTATCTCTATTAGATCTCACTTTTGCAAGTTACCGTGAAGGGATTGACAACCCCTTTATCGCGTTGGTTGCGAGGTTCTTGTTTGTTTGTGTAGGTACGAGGGACTTTTGAGGAGCCTCCTACTGGATTGATACCTTGGTTCTCAAAAACTGAGGGAAATACTTATGCTACTTTATTGCATCACCCTTTCCTCTTCAACGGAGAACTAACGCAGTGCTCAAGAGGTAGCAAGAAGGATTTCTAGCACCATTGCCGGGGAGGTCTTCGCTCAAGTCAAGACATACCAAGTACCCATCAGAAACTCATCTCCCTCGCATTACATTATTTGCCATCTGCCTCTCATTTTCCTCTCCCCCACTTCACCTTGCTGTTTTATTCGCCCTCTCTTTTCCGTTCGCTTATTTTTCGCTTGCCTTTTGTGTGCTTGTGTGTTGGATTGCTTGTCACGATGGCGCAAGATAATACCAAATTGTGTGACTTTTTCAATACCAACAATAATGATTTCCTTAGCACTCTGATTGCTCTTCTTAATGATACTGAATCTTGTGAAATCAATGTTGCTTCGTTGAATCTTGTTATGAAAGATCAATTCTCTGGCCTTCCTAGTGAAGATGCCGCTACTCATCTAAACAACTTTGTTGATTTGCGTGATGTGCAAAAGAAGAAAGATACGGATAATGATATTGTTAAATTGAAGTTATTTCCATTTTCACTTAGAGATCATGCTAAAACTTGGTTTTCGTCTTTGCCTAAAAACAGTATTGATTCATGGAATAAGTGCAAAGATGCTTTTATCTCTAAGTATTTTCCTCCCGCTAAGATCATCTCTCTTAGAAACGATATTATGAATTTTAAACAACTTGATCAAGAGCATGTTTCCCAATCTTGGGAAAGAATGAAATTAATGATTCGCAATTCCCTACACATGGTTTGAATTTATGGATGATCATACAAAATTAATATGCTGGATTGAATTTTGCTTCTAGAAATCTTTTAGATTCGGTTGCGGGAGGCACTTTTATGGAAATCACTTTAGGAGAAGGTACTAAACTCCTTGATAATATTATGGTTAATTCTTCTCAATGGCACACAGAAAGATCTACTAGTAAAAAAGTTCATGCGATATAAGAGATTAATGTTTTGAGTGGAAAGATGGATGAACTTATGAAATTATTTGCTACTAAGAGTGCTCCTATTGATCCCAATGATGTGCCTTTGTCTACTTTGATTGAGAGACATAATGAATCTATGGATGTGAATTTTGTTGGTAGGAATAATTTTGGTAACAACCTATACAGAGGGAACTTTAATCCTAGGCCGTTTCCTAGTAATTCCTCTAATAATTATGGTAATTCCTACAACAATTCTTATGGAAACTTTAATAAGATGCCCTCTGATTTTGAGAATAGTGTTAAAGAATTTATGATCTCTCAAAAGAATTTCAATGCTTTGCTTGAATAAAAATTTCTTAAAGTTGATGAATTGGCTAGAAACGTTGATAGACTTTCTCTTGATGTTGATTCTTTGAAACTTAGATCTATTCTACCTAAGCATGATATCAATGAGTCTCTCAAAGCCATGAGAATTTCCATTAATGAGTGCAAAGAAAGAACCGCTAGGATCCGTGCTAAGAAAGATTGCTGTGTAAAAGCATGATCTTCTAGTTTCCATGAAAATAATGATGAAGATCTAAAAGGTATTGATGTGTCTTCTATTAAATCTTTGTTTTGCAATATGAATCTTGATAATGATGGGACTGGAGATGAGTCAACTTTAGTTTAAAGGCATCCCAATGATTCGGAGTTTTTAGATCTTGATGCTAAATTTGGTAAAAGTGGGATTGGAAAGGTCAAAACTTTACATAGCATTGAACCCACTATTTTGGATTACAAGGAATTTAATTATGATAATTGTTCTTTAGTAGATTGCATTTCCTTGTTGCAATCCGTGTTGAATTCTCCTCATGCTTATAGTTAAAATAAAGTTTTTACCAAAGAAGTTAAAATAAAGTTTTTACCAAAGATATTGTTGATGCTTTGAATTCTCCTCATGCTTATAGGAAAATCTTGAGTTGGAAGTTTCTATACCTAGAAAACTTTATGATGAGTGGGAACCTACTATAAAAATTAAAATTAAAGATCACGAATGCTATGCTTTGTGTGATTTGGGTGCTAGTGTTTCCACGATTCCGAAAACTTTATGTGATGTGCTAGGTTTCCATGAATTTGATGATTTCTCTTTAAACTTGCACCTTGCGGATTCCACTATTAAGAAACCTATGGGAAGGATTAATGATGTTCTTATTGTTGCAAATAGTAATTATGTGCCCATAGATTTTATCGTTCTTGATATAGATTGCAATTTTTCATGTCCTATTATTCTTGGTAGACCTTTCCTTAGAACGATTGGTGCAATTATTGATATGAAGGAAGGAAATATTAGATTCAAAATTCCATTAAGGAAAGGCATGGAACACTTCCCTAGAAAGAAAGTCAAATTAACTTATGAATCTATTATGCGATCCACTTATGAATTGAATGCCAAAGATGGCAATACTTAGATCTATTCTCGCTTTTATGCCTAACTAGGGGCGTTAAACGATAACACTAGTTGGGAGGCAACCCAATTTTATTTGTGTTCCTTGCTTTTTGCTTCTGTTTAGTAATAAATAAATCTTCTAGCTTCTGTTTAGATGTTGTTTTATGTTTTAATTAGTGTTTGTGCCAATTAGAACCTATAGGATCATCTTGGGTGATAGTTAATTTGATTCTGCTGAAAAACAGAAACTTTTGCGCGCATGAGAACAATTTTAATAAATCACATAAACGTGATTTTGAGTTGATTATTTTTGAAGTAGATCAATAGACAAATTGCCTAGGACTTCCTATTTTGGTAGGATTTCTAGAGTTCCAGAAGTATTGGAAAGTTACAGATTGCTACAGAATGTTCTGTTTTTGACAGATTCTATTTTTCGTGTGTTGTTTGCTTATTTTGATGCATCTATGGCTAGTATCGGGGGGTATGAACCATAGAGAAGTTGGAATATAGTAGGTATAACACCAATATAAATAAATAATGAGTTCATTACAGTACCTTATGTGGTGGTTTTTCTTTCTTGCACTAACGGGGCTTATGAGATTTCCTGTTGAGTTTTGTGTTGTGAAGTTTTCATGTTTTGGGTAAAGATTCGATGGACTATGGAATAAGGAGTGGCAAGATCCTAAGCTTGGGGATGCCCATGGCACCCCAAGATAATTCAAGGACAACCAAAAGCCTAAACTTGGGGATGCCCCGGAAGGCATCCCGTCTTTCGTCTTCGTCTATCGATAACTTTACTTTGAGCTATATTTTTATTCACCACATGATATGTGTTTTGCTTGGAGCGTCCTGTATGATATGAGTCTTTGCTTTTTTGTTTAGCACAATCATCCTTGCTGTACACACCTTTTGTGATGGACACACATGATTTGGAATTTATAAGAATACTCTTTGTGCTTCACTTATATCTTTTGAGCTAGATAGGTTTTGCTGTAGTGCTTCACTTATACTTTTTTAGAGCACGACGGTGGTTTGATTTTGTAGAAATTATTGATATCTCATGCTTCACTTATATTATTTTGAGAGTCTTTTAGAACAGCATGGTATTTGCTATGGTTACAAAATTGGTCCTAATATGATGGACATCCAAGTTGGGTATAATAAAAACTATCATAGGAAGTGAATTGGATGCTATGATCAATTTGATGCTTGATAATTGTTTTGAGATATAGAGGTGGTGATATTAGAGTCATGATAGTTGGGTAATTGTGAATTTAAAGAATACTTGTGTTGAAGTTGGCAAGTCCCGTAGCATGCACGTATGGTAAAAGTTGTGTAACAAATTTCTTGCATAGGGTGCTCTTTTGATTGCCTTCCTTATGTGTGGAGGTCGGGGGCGCGCAATGGTTAACTCCTACCAACCTCCCCCCCCCTAGGAGCATGCATAGTAGTACTTTGCTTCGAGGGCTAATAAAACTTTTGCAATAAGTATATGAGTTCTTTATGACTAATGTGAGTCCATGGATTATACGCCCTCTTACCTTTCCATCATTGCTAGCCTCTTAGGTACCGTGCATTGCCCTTTCTCACCTTGAGAGTTGGTGCAAACTTCGCCGGTGCGTCCAAACCCCATGATACGATACGCTCTATCACACATAAACCTCCTTGTATCTTCCTCAAAACAGCCACCATACCTACCTATTATGGCATTTCCATAGTAATTCCGAGATATATTGCCATGCAAATTTCCACCGTTCCGTTCATCATGACACGCATCATCATTGTCATATTGCCTTGCATGATCATGTAGTTGACATCGTATTTGTGGCAAAGCCACCATGCATAATTTTTTATACATGTCACTCTTGATTCATTGCCCATCCCGGTACACCGCCAGAGGCATTCATATAGAGTCATATTTTGTTCTAGTATTGAGTTGTAATTCTTGAGATGTAAATAAATAGAAGTGTGATGATCATCATTATTAGAGCATTGTCCCCAAATAATAAAAAAAGGCCAAATAAAAAAAGGCCCAAAAAAGAAAATAAAAAAGGGGGATAATGTTACTATCCTTTTCCACACTTGTGCTTCAAAGTAGCACCATGTTCTTCATGATAGAGAGTCTCCTATGTTATCACTTTCATATACTAGTGGGAATTTTTCATTATAGAACTTGGCTTGTATATTCCAACGATGGGCTTCCTCAAAATGCCCTAGGTCTTCCTGAGCAAGCAAGTTGGATGCACACCCACTTAGTTTCTTTTGTTGCGCTTTCGTACATTTATAGCTCTAGTGCATCCGTTGCATGGCAATCCCAACTCCTCATGCTGACATCAATTGATGGGCATCTCCATAGCCCGTTGATTAGCCTCGTCAATGCAAGACTTTCTCCTTTTTTGTCTTCTCAACACAACCTCCATCATCATATTCTATTCCACCCATAGTGCTATATCCATGTCTCGCGCTCAGGTATTGCGTGAGAGTTGAAAAAACTGAAGCGTGTTAAAAAGTATGAACCAATTGCTTGGCTGAAATAGGGGTTGTCCTTGATGGGAGTATTTTGTGTGATGAAAATGAAGCATAGACTAACTATATGATTTTGTAGGGATAAACTTTCTTTAGCCATATTATTTTGAGAAGACATGATTGCCTTGTTAGTATGCTTGAAATATTACTATTTCTTATGTCAATATGAACTTTTATTTTGAATCATTTGTATCTGAACATTCATGCCACAATAAAAAAAATACGTTGAGAATTATGCTAGGTAGCATTCCACATCAAAAATTCTTTTTTATCATTTACCTACTCGAGGACGAGCAGGAATTAAGCTTGGGGATGCTTGATACGTCTCCAATGTATCTATAATTTTTGATTGTTCCATGCTATTATATTACCCGTTCTGGACGTTTATAGGCTTTACTTTACACTTTTATATCATTTTTGGGACTAACCTAGTAACCGGAGGCCCAGCCCGAATTGCTGTTTTTTTGCCTATTTCAGTGTTTTGAAGAAAAGGAATATCAAACGGAGTGCAAACAGAGTGAAACTTTCAGGAGCGATCTTTTTGGAACAAACGCAATCCAGGAGACTTGGAGTGGACGTCAAGAAGCAGCCGAGGCGGCGACGAGGCAGGAAGGCGCGCCTTAGGGGGGTGGGCGCGCCCCCCACCCTTGTGGGCCCCTCGTGGCTCCCCTAACCGACCTCCTTCGCCTATATATATCCACATACCCTGAAAACATCCGGGAGCACCACGAAAACCTATTTCCACCGCCGCAACCTTCTGTATCCGCAAGATCCCATCTTGGAGCCTTCGTCGGTGCTCCGCCGGAGGGGGAATCGACCACAGAGGGCTTCTACATCAACACCATAGCCTCTCCGATGAGTTGTGAGTAGTTTACCAAAGACCTTCTGGTCCATAGTTATTAGCTAGATGACTTATTCTCCCTCTTTGAATCTCAATAAAAAGTTCTCCTCGATCTTCTTGGAGATCTATTCGACGTAACTCTTTTTGCGGTGTGTTTGTCGAGATCCGATGACTTGTGCGTTTACGATCAAGTTTATCTATGAGAAATAGTTGAATCTCCTTTGAATTCTTTTATGTATGATTGGTTATCTTTGCAAGTCTCTTCGAATTATCAGTTCGGTTTGTCCTACTAGATTGATCTTTCTTGCAATGGGAGAAGTGCTTAGCTTTGAGTTCAATCTTGCAGTGTCCTTTCCCAGTGACAGCAGGGGCAGCAAGGCACATATTGTATTGTTGCCATCGAGGATAAAAAGATGGGGTTTATATCATATTGTTTGAGTTTATCCCTCTACATCATGTCATCTTGCTTAATGCGTTACTCTGTTCTTATGAACTTAGTACTCTAGATGCAGGCAGGAGTCGGTCGATGTGTGGAGTAATAGTAGTAGATGCAGGCAGGAGTCGGTCTACTTGTCGCGGACGTGATGCCTATATACATGATCATGCCTAGATAATCTCATAACTATGCACTTTTCTATCAATTGCTCGACAGTAATTTGTTCACCCACCGTAATACTTATGCTATCTTGAGAGAAGCCACCAGTGAAACCTATGGCCCCCGGGTCTATCTTTATCATATAAGTTTCTTATCTATCTTTATTTGCAAACTTTACTTTTAAATCTATATTATAAAAATACCAAAAATATTTATCTTATCTTATTATCTCTATTAGATCTCACTTTTGCAAGTTACCGTGAAGGGATTGACAAACCCTTTATCGCGTTAGTTGCGAGGTTCTTGTTTGTTTGTGTAGGTACGAGGGACTTTTGAGGAGCCTCCTACTGGATTGATACCTTGGTTCTGAAAAACTGAGGGAAATACTTATGCTACTTTGCTGCATCACCCTTTCCTCTTCAAGGGAAAATCAACGCAGTGCTCAAGAGGTAGCAAAATGCTATAGAGCTCCCACTCACTTTCTTGTAAATACAGGCTTCTCCAAAAGTCTGTCTAAAACCATATGCTTTGATCACACTATCAAAGCGTTTATTCCAACTCCGAGAGGCTTGCACCAGTCCATAAATGGATCGCTGGAGCTTGCACACTTTGTTAGCACCCTTTGGATCGACAAAACCTTCTGGTTGCATCATATACAACTCTTCTTCCTGAAATCCATTCAGGAATGCAGTTTTGACATCCATTTGCCAAAATTCATAGTCATAAAATGCAACAATTGCTAACATGATTCGGACAGACTTAAGCATCGCTACGGGTGATAAAGTGTCATTGTAGTCAACTCCTTGAACTTGTCGAAAACCTTTTGCAACAAGTCGAGCTTTGTAAACAGTAACATTACCATCTGCATCGGTCTTCTTCTTAAAGATCCCTTTTATTTTCTATGGCTTGCCAATCATCGGGCAAGTCCACCAAAGTCCACACTTTGTTCTTATACATGGATCCTATCTCAGATTTCATGGCTTCTAGTCATTTCAGGGAATCTGGGCTCATCCTCGCTTCCTCATAGTTCGTAGGTTCATCATGGTCTAGTAACATGACTTCCAGAACAGGATTACCGTACCACTCTGGTGCGGATCTTACTCTAGAAGACCTACGAGGTTCAGTAGTAACTTGATCTGAAGCTTCATGATCATCATCATTAGCTTCCTCACTAATTGGTGTAGGAATCACGGGAACTGATTTCTTTGATGAACTATTTTCCAATAAGGGAGAAGGTACAACTACCTCATCAAGTTCTACTTTCCTCCCACTCACTTCTTTCGAGAGAAACTCCTTCTCTAGAAAGGATCCATTCTTAGCAACAAAGATTCTGCCTTCGGATCTTTGATAGAAGGTGTACCCAACAGTTTCCTTTGGGTATCCTATGAAGACACACTTCCCCGATTTGGGTTCGAGCTTATCAGGTTAAAGCTTTTTCACATAAGCATCGCAGCCCCAAACTTTAAGAAACGACAACTTTGGTTTCTTGCCAAACCATAGTTCATAAGGCGTTGTCTCAATGGATTTTGATGGTGCCCTATTTAAAGTGAATGCAGCTGTCTCTAAAGCATAACCCCAAAATGATAGCGGTCAATCAGTAAGAGACATCATAGATCGCACCATATCTAATAAAGTACGTTACGACGTTCGGACACACCATTTCACTATGGTGTTCCAGGTGGTGTTAATTGTGAAACTATCCCATGTTGTTTCAAATGAAGACCAAACTCGTAACTCAAATATTCTCCTCCAAGATCAGATCGTAGAAACTTTATTTTCTTGTTACGATGATTTTCCACTTCACTCTAAAATTCTTTGAACTTTTCAAATGTTTTAGACTTGTGCTTCATTAAGTAGATATAACCATATCTGCTCAAATCATCTATGAAGGTAAGAAAATGATGATACCCACCATGAGCCTCAATACTCATTGGACCGCATACATCGGTATGTATTATTTCCAACACGTCAGTAACTTGTTCCATTGTTCCGGAGAACGGAGTGTTAGTCATCTTGCCCATAAGGCACGGTTCGCTAGCACCAAGTGATTCCTAATCAAGTGATTCCTAAAGTCCATCAGCATGGAGTTTCTTCATGCACTTTTACACCGATATGACCCAAACTGCAGTGCCACAGATAAGTTGCACTGTCATTATTAAACTTCAATATTTTGGATTCAACACTATGAATATGTGTATCAATACTATCGAGATTCAACAAAAATAGACCACTCAGCAGGGGTGCATGACCATAAAAGATATTACTCATATAAATAGAACAACCATTATTCTCTGATTTAAATGAATAACTATCTCGCATTAAACAAGATCCAGATATAATGTTCATGCTCAACGCTGGCACCAAATAACAATTATTCAGGTCTAAAACTAATCCCGATGGTAGATGTAGAGGTAGCGTGCCGACCGCGATCACATCGGCTTTGGAACCATTTCCCACGCGCATAATCACCTTGTCCTTAGCCAATCTTTGCTTAATCCGTAGCCCCTGTTTCGAGTTGCAAATATGAGCAACAGAACCAGTATCAAATACCCAGGTGCTACTGCGAGCATTAGTTAAGTACACATCAATAACATGTATATCAAATATACCTTTCACTTTGCCATCCTTCTTATCTGCCAAATACTTGGGGCAGTTCTGCTTCCAGTGACTAGTCCCTTTGTAGTAGAAGCACTTAGTTTCAGGCTTAGGTCTAGACTTGGGTTTCTTCGCTTGAGCAGCAAGATTTTTGACGTTCTTCTTGAAGTTCCCTTTCTTCCCTTTTGCCGTTTTTCTTGAAACTAGTGATCTTATTGACCATCAATACTTGATGCTCCTTTTTGATTTCTACCTCCGCGGCCTTCAGCATCGTGAAGAGCTCGGGAATAGTCTTGTTCATCCCTTGCATATTGTAGTTCATCACAAAGCCTTTATAGCTTGGTGGCACTGATTGAAGAACTCTGTCAATGACACAATCAACTGGAAGATCAACTCCCAGTTGAGTCAAGTGATTATGGTACCCAGACATTCTGAGTATGTATTCGCTGATAGGACTATTCTCCTCCATTTTGTAGTTGTAGAACTTGTTGGAGACTTCATATCTCTCAACTCGGGCATTTGCTTGAAATATTAACTTCAACTCTTGGAACATCTCATATGCTCCATGACGTTCAAAACGTCTTTGAAGTCCGATTCTAAGCCATAAAGCATGGCACACTGAACTATCGAGTAGTCATCAGCTTTGCTCCGCCAGACGTTCTTAATGTCATCAGTAGCATCTGCAGGCCTGGCACCCAACGGTGCTTCCAGGACGTAATTCTTCTATGCAGCAATGATGATAATCCTCAAGTTACGGACCCAGTCCGTGTACTTGCTGCCATCATCTTTCAACTTAGCTTTCTCTAGGAACGCATTAAAATTCAAAGGAACGGTAGAACGGGCCATTGATCTACAACAACATAGGCATGCAAAATACTATCAGGTACTAAGTTCATGATAAATTAAAGTTCAATTAATCATATTACTTAAGAACTCCCACTTAGATAGACATCCCTCTAATCATCTAAGTGATCACGTGATCCAAATCAACTAAACCATGTCCGATCATCATGTGAGATGGAGTAGTTTTCAATGGTGAACATCACTATGTTGATCATATCTACTATATGATTCACGCTCGACCTTTCGGTCTCAGTGTTCCGAGGCCATATCTGCATATGCTATGCTCGTCAAGTTTAACCCGAGTATTCTGCATGTGCAAAACTAGCTTGCACCCGTTGTATGTGAACATAGAGCTTATCACACCCGATCATCACGTGGTGTCTCGGCACGACGAACTATAGCAACAGTGCATACTCAGGGAGAACACTTGTACCTTGAAGTTTAGTAAGGGATCATCTTATAATGCTACCGACGTTCTAAGCACAATAAGAAGCATAAAGGATAAACATCACATGCAATCAAAATATGTTACATGATATGGTCATCATCTTGTGCTCATGATCTCCATCACCGAAGCATCGTCATGATCTCAACGTCACGGGCGCGACACCTTGATCTCCATCGTAGCATCGTTTGTCGTCTTGCCAACTATTGTTACTACGACTATCGCCCGTTAGCAATAAAGTAAAACAATTACGTGGAGATTGCATTGCATACAATAAAGCGACAACCATATGGCTCCTGCCAGTTGCCAATAACTTTGTTAGAAAACATGATCATCTCATACAACTATTTATATCACATCATGCCTTGACCATATCATATCACAACAAGCCCTACAAAAACAAGTTAGACGTCCTCTACTTTGTTGTTGCAAGTTTTAGGTGGCTGCTACGAGCTTCTAGCAAGAACAGTACTTACCTACGCATCAAAACCACAATGATTTTTCATCAAGTGTTTTTTTAACCTTCAACAAGGACCAGACATAGCCACACTCGATTCAACTAAAGTTGGAGAAACAGACACTCACCAGCCACCTATGTGCAAAGCACGTCGGTAGAACCAGTCTCGCGTATGCGTACGTGTAATGTCGGTCTGAGCCGCTTCATCCAACAATACCGCCAAATCAAAGTATGACATGCTGGTAAGCAGTATGACTATTATCGCCCACAACTCTTTGTGCTCTACTCATGCATATAACATCTTCGCATAGACCTGGCTCGGATGCCACTGTTGGGGAACGCAGTAATTTCCAAAAAATTCTAACGATCACGGAAGATCTATCACTAGGTGATGCATAGCAATGAGAGGGGAGAGTGTTGTCTATGTACCCTCGTAGAACGAAAGTGGAAGCGTTATGACAACACGGATGATGTTGTCGTACGTCTTCATGATCCGACCGATCCTAGCATCGAAGGTATGACACCTCCGCGATCTGCACACGTTCAGCTCGGTGACATCGCACAAACTCTAGATCCAGCTGAGGTCGAGCGAGAGTTTCGTCAGCACGACGGCTTGGTGATGGTGATGATGAAGTTACCGGCGCAGGGCTTCGCCTAAGCACTACAACGATATGACCGAGGTGTGTAATTATGGAGGGGGGCACCGCACACGGCTAAAACAATTGTCAACTTGTGTCTTCTAGGGTGCTCCCTGCCCCAGTATATAAAGGAGCAAGGGGGAGGCCGGCCGACCCTCCAAGGGCGCGCCCCCAATAGGGGAATCCTACTAGGACTCTAAGTCCTAGTAGGTTTCCACCTAAAGGGAGAGATGGGGAAGGAAGGAGAGGGAAAGGGGGAAGGCAAGGGGGGCGCCGCCCCTATAGTGACCAGACCTCAAATAGTCTGATCTCTGTGCATCAGTGTCATCCCTGGATTGGTAATGCTGACATGCACAGTAGTTGAAGGGTTTATAATAGAGTATAAATCACACACTTATTACATCGAATGTGTCAAAAGAGAACTTATTACAATAAATATGGCTGAAGGCCATCTAATAACGATAACAGCGGAAGGCTTGGAAGATAAGCGAGTCCACCAACTCCAACGGAATCACTGAGTATAAGATCACGACCTAAGGCACCTTACTCGTCGTCTGAAAAGTCTGCAACATGAACGTTGCAGCCCGAAAACAGGTCAGCACATGGAATATGCTGGCAATGTAACACATAGAGAGTAATGAACAGAATAATGCTATCACTACATGCATATATGGCTGGTGGAAAGCTCTATGGTTACAATTTTGCATAAAGCCAATTTTTTTCCTACAACAAAGGAATAAATTTTATTTAACTATCATGGTGGTTGTTAAACATTGAGAAGGTTCCTCCAACTCAATCCCAATTAAGCATCATCATTAACCCAACAGTATTAGATTAAGTAACGTGATGAGATTCACATGATAATCTAGGTACTAGATACTCAAACGTCCATAACCGGGGACACGGCTAACCATGATTAGTTTATACACTCTGTAGAGGTTTGCGCACTTTTCCCCGCAAGACTCGATCTCCTCCGCTTGATTTCTCGCACTACATGGTGTTTGAGAAACGGATGACCGAGACACAGTCTTTCAGGAGCATTAACTCTTTACTCTGGGTAGACAGTACCAACCTACATCCCCTATATCTGCTAGTCTACCACTGAAAGAGGTCACACAACGTACTCAACTATGCTAGAGCCCATAGTAGCTTGCGGCTGCACACAGAAGTTTCTAGCATGAATAATCTCATGATCCCTTTGAGCTTGGGTGGCGGTCCATAGGAGAATCACACAGTACCCCGGGATTTCCAAAAATACAGGCAACATTGGGTTCCCCAGGTGCCTCAATCCACCCAGATGTGAATTTAAGTTGCCACCTTAAGTAAATCATTAAATAACAATCTCACATCTATCATGGATACACTCACCCAATCCATGTCTACTAGCATAGCATAGCAATATAAGCAAACGTAGAAGTAACTCCCAAAGGTTTGATAATAAAATAGGTGATAGGTACTACCCCAATACCCACATGTTAAACAGATCCTAATCATGCAATTGTTTGAGGATTGATCTAATGCAATAAAACTGGGTAGTAAAGAGGTATGATCAAAGTGTTACTTGCATTGTTGATGATCCGTGAAACCTAGAGATTCGAAGTAGCAAGTGGTGCACTCCTGGTACTCTATCGCAAACAAACAAGCATACAATAAGCACTCATATAAAGCACAGATAAAACTCAAATAAAAGATCTAACCAGAAAGTTCAACTTAAGAACTCCGGTTTGCAAAAGGAATCAAATCAAACGAAGCAACGAAACTCAAACGGCGAAAGAAACAAACTTCATTTACTAATCTGGACCTAAGTCAAATTTTATGGTAGCAAAAACATGTTTGAGTTGGTTAAACGGAAAGAGGGTTTCGAGACAAAACTCCAAGCGCTTGAATCGCCTAATTCCGATAAACGAGCGAAAAGTTATACTAGAACGAAAATCGGATCAGAAATCACGATCAGAAATAATCGCGAAAATCCAAGAAAAAGAAAAATGGACGAACAGGCTAACGAACGAAAGTTCGCTGTTTGCGGCTAAAATACGAAACCATTCATTAAAACGAACGTACGGACGAACGTCCGCTAAATAAACTAAACCGAGAAAAAACCGATCTATTAAAAACGTGGTTTTTAAAAAAAACGAAGCAGTTAACCAGATGAAAACCGGCGGCGGCGGCTACCTCGGGTCAGTGTACGGCGAGGTCGGCGGCAATCTCTGGCAGGGCTGGCGGCGGCGGCGGCAAGGGGATCCGGCGACGGGGCGGTAGGGCGGCGGGGCGGCGGCGGCGGCGGGAGCGGGCGGCACAAGGGTTTCGGGGGCGGGGGCTGGCGGCTCGGGCCTCCGGCTCTTAAAGGCCGGCCGGGTCGGAGTCCAGGACGGACACGACCCGGTTAGGTCGGTTGACTCTTTTTAATAATTTCGCGCAGAAAAAATAAATAAAAGAAATACTAAACTTACTCCAAAAATCCCGAAACAAATTTTCCCCGTCCTCTAAAATCGAGACGAACAAGATGAACATTTATTTGGGACCTAAATGCAGTTTTCAAAAATGCGCATTTTTCCTAATTCAAATAAAATAGCGATAAAACTCCGAAATAAAATATTGTTTGATTTTAATATTAAACCCTCAATATTTTTTTATTTTGGGAAAGTCATTTTATTCCCTCTCATATTTTTATAATAGAAATAATTGAAGATAAAATAATTAAAATCAAATGATCCTGTTATCAAAATTTGAGAAAACTCAAATATGAAAATAACGAAATCCCCAACTCTCTCCGTGGGTCCTTGAGTTGCGTAGAATTTCTAGGATCAAGCCAAAATGCAATAAAATATGATATGCAATGATAATCTAATGTATAACATTCCAAATTGAAAATTTGGGATGTTACAAACCTACCCCCCTTAAGATGAATCTCGTCTTCGAGATTCGGGTTGGCTAGAAAATAGGTGAGGGTGGTCCTTCAGTAGATCTTCCTCTCGCTCCCAGGTGGCTTCATCTTCGGTATGGTTGCTCCACTGAACTTTGCAAAACTTGATAACCTTGCTGCGGGTGACTCGGCTGGAATATTCAAGAATCTTGACTGGTTTCTCCTCATAGGTCAAATCACTATCCAACTGAATCGCTTCTAGTGGCACAGTATATCTCAGCGGTATATCAGCCATCTCTGCGTGGCACTTTTTCAACTGGGAAACGTGGAACACATCGTGAACTCTTGACAATTCTTCGGGCAATTCCAACTTGTAAGTAACCTCTCCATATGCTCTAAAACTTTGTATGGTCCGACAAAACGTGGCGCTAACTTTCCCTTAACTCCAAAGCGCTTAACTCCTCGAAGTGGAGATACACAAAGATAAACTCTGTCTCCGACTTCATAAACTGTCTCCTTGCGTTTAGAATCTGCGTAGCTCTTCTACCTGGACTGGGCTACCTTGAGCCTATCACGAATCAACTTCACCTTCTACTCAGTCTCTTTAATCAAATCAGGTCCAAACAACTGGCGGTCTCCAACTTCATCCCACAACAATGGTGCCCTGCACCTCCTTCCGTACAGAGCTTCGCAAGGGGCCATCTTCAAACTGGATTGATAATTGTTGTTGTAAGAGAACTCCGCATATGCCAAATTGTCGTCCCAACTAGATCCATAATCTAGCGCAGAAGCTCTCAGCATGTCTTCCAGAATCTAATTGACTCTCTCGGTCTGTCCATCTGTCTGTGGATGAAAGGTTGTACTGAACTCTAGCCTAGTACCGAAAGTTTCGTGCAACTGATTCCAGAACTTTGAGGTAAACTGGGTTCCTCTATCTGATACAATGCTCCTCGGAACTCCATGCAGATATACGATCTTGGTCATGTATATCTTTGCCAACTTAGCACTGGTGTAAGTGGTCTTCACTGGGATGAAATGAGCTACCTTCATCAAACGATCGACTACAACCCATATCGAGTCATAGCCTGAACGAGTCTTGGGCAATCATGTGATAAAATCCATGCCTAGCTTATCCCACTTCCATTTGGGTATTGGCAATGGCTGTAGCAATCCTGCTGGCTTCTGATGCTCTGCCTTCACTCTCTAACATACATCACATACTGCTACATACTCCGTAATATCCTTCTTCATTCTGGTCCACCAAAAAGTGTCCTTCAAATCCAGGTACATCTTGGTATTTCCTGGGTGAATCAAATATGGCGAATCATGGGCCTCTTGCAGAATCAACTTCCTGATCTCCGGGTCATTAGGCACATAAACGCAGTCCTCAAACCATAAGGTATCGTGCTCATCCTTACGAAAACCTTTAGCTTTTCCTTTGCTCATCTTCTCTTTTATCTCGGCAACCTCCTTGTCAGTCTTCTGAGCTTCTTTGATCTTATCCATCAAAGTAGACTGAATCTCCAATGCTTCTACATAGCCTCTCGGAACTATCACCAAACATAGCTCGTGAAGATTCTCGGCTAACTCCTTTGGTAACTCTCCGGTCATGAGTGTGTTGACATGGCTCTTGTGGCTCAACGCATCAGCTACTACGTTAGCCTTTACGGGGTGATAATGCAATCTCATATCATAATCCTTGATGAGCTCCAACCATATCCTTTGCCTGAGGTTTAACTCCTTCTGCGTGAAAAGGTACTTCAAACCCTTGTGATCCGTGTACACCTCACAATGGTTTCCAATGAGAAAATGTCTCCATGTCTTCAAAGCATGCACTACGGCTGGTAACTCCAAATCATGTGTAGCATAATTCAACTCATGGGGCTTAATCTGTCGTGAGGCATACGAAACAACTCTCCCCTCCTGCATAAGTACTGCTCCAAGTACTCGACGAGAAGCGTCGCAATATACTTCATAATCCTTGCGCTGATCTGGCGGAATCAACACTGGTGATGTAACCAAACGTTTCTTCAACTCCTAGAAACTGGCCTCACATTCCTCAGTCCATTTAAACTTGGTGTCCTTATTCAACAATTCCGTCATGGGCTTTGCTATCTTCGAGAAATTCTCAATGAACCTCCGGTAGTATCTTGCGAGTCCAAGAAAACTCCGGATCTCTCCAACTGTTGTTTGGGCTTCCCAATTTGTCACAGTGACAACTTTGGTGGGGTCAACTGCTATTCCTTCTCCGGATATAACATGTCCGAGGAATCCAACTTCCTTCAACCAAAATTCACATTTGCTGAACTTGGCATATAGCTGATGTTCTCTGAACTTCCCAAGTACCAAACACAAATGCTCCTTATGCTCTTCTTCATTCTTTGAGTAGACCAAAATGTCATCAATGAACACCACGACGAACTTATCCAGAAACTCCATAAACACCTTGTTCATCATGTTCATGAAATAGGTAGGTGCGTTAGTTAGACCAAATGACATAACGGTATACTCATACATCCCGTACTTGGTGGTAAAAGCTGTCTTAGGTATATCCTGCTCTCGAATCTTCAACTGGTGGTATCCTGATCGCAGATCGATCTTGGAAAATACCTTAGCTTCTTGCAATTGGTCAAACAAGTCATTGATCATCGGCAGTGGGTACTTGTTCTTGATTGTCACTTCATTCATTCCTCGATAATCAACAACCATTCTCAATGATCCATCCTTCTTCTCCACTAGAAGCACTGGCGATCCCCAAGGTGAAGAACTTGGGCGAATTTAGCCTTTATCCAATAGCTCCTTTATCTACTTCTTAGTTTCCTCTAAATCTTTTGCGGGCATCATGTACAGTCTCCTTGATATTGGTCCTGTGCCTGGCAAAAGCTCAATCAAAAAATCAATGTCTCTATCCGGTGGCATGCCTGGCAACTCCTCTGGAAATACGTTAGGGAAATCCTTCACCACTGGTACTTCCTCCTGTAGAACTCTTGATAAGGACTTTACTTGAGTCCTCTTCGGCACATGCTGGGGTACATACTTGATCCTTCTTCCTTCTGGCGTGGTAAGCAAAGTCGACTTACTGGCACATTCAATGTTCCCTCCATACTTCGATAACCAATCCATGCCTAATATCACATCCAGTCCTTGTGATTCCAATACTATTAGGTTTGAGGGAAACACATAGTTACCAATCCTTAATGGTAACCGATCACACCATAGACTAGCCATATACTCTGCTCTTGGCGAGGTTACTAACATGGGTGACCTAAGGGCTTGGGTTGGCAGTTTATACTTATCCACAAATTCCCCTGGTATGTATGAATGCGATGCACCAGTATCAAAATGATTGCAGTAAATGACTTAACCAAAAACTTACCTATTACTGCATCTGGCTGGGCTTCAACCTCCTCCACGCCAACGTGGTTCACCTGTACTACGTTGAAGGGGTTAGGCTTCTTCCCAGAGCTTCCATTGCCATTTCCATTCTTTGCTTCAGGACATTCAGTGGCATAATGTCCAGTCTTCTGGCACTTGAAATAGGTAATGTGGCTTAGATCCCTCTTGGCTGGTGTTGAAGGGTTGGTACGGTTCTGTCTGTTGCTTCCTCCATTCCCATTACCATTCTTGGGGATACTATGGTTGTGTGAACTCCCTCGTCCATGAGTATGCTGAAAATGTCCTCCCAAGTTTGGGGTAAAACGAGGCTTCTGCTGAGCTCCAGAATTGTACTTCCCTTTTCCATACTTCCTCTTGCGGCTGTCAACTTGCTGCTGCTTCCCTTCAATCATGAGAGCTCTATCTACCAACTCCTGGTAGTTGTTGAAGGTTGTCACCATCAACTGCATGCTCAGCTCATCATTCAGTCCTTCCAGAAACTTCTCCTGCTTAGCTGCATCCGTAGCGACGTCATCTGGGGCATAACGTGCTAGCTTACTAAAGTCATCCACATACTGACCAACTGTACGTCCTCCTTGGTTCAAGTTGCGAAACTCACGCTTTTTCATGTCCATAGCTCCTGCTGAAACATGGGCAGTACGGAAAGCCTGCTGAAACTGATCCTATGTGACAGTGTCGATAGGATAAGTGGCTGTGAAATTCTCCCACCATGATGCTGCGGGTCCATCAAGCTGATGTGCGGCAAAACGCACCTTCTCCGCATTTTTGCATCCTGCAGTGGTCAACTCCCTTCCCATCTTGCGGAGCCAATCATCTGCAACTATCGGCTCGGTGCTACTGGAGAACACCGGGGGATTCAGCCTCAAGAAACGGGCTAAGTGATCAACAGGTGGTGGTGGTGGGTTGTTGTTCCCCTGATTCTGATTCTGGACTAGCATCTGCATCAATGCATTCCGCTGCTGGATCAACTGAGTGAGTTCCGGTGGGAAACCAAATCCATTGTCATGTCTCGGAGGCATTTGAGGGTTTAGAAAAGATGAGAAATATAGAACAGAAATAGATCTAGAGAGAAACACTACCCATATGCACATGATACAAATGCAATCAATATCACTTCAATCAATTCAAACAAGGGCATACAATGGTGTAACTATCGTTACACAAGTGCTCGAACTATACTATATACATGGGGGGATACTACTACTATTATGGTTGTCGACTAGAAAAATTGATTAGTCGAAGACTCCATGATATCTGCTCCAGCTTCGCCAACAAAGTCATCATTGCTATCGTCTGGGTCCGAGTCGGTGTCATTGATGATGATGTAGTTCACCGGGCAAGTGCAGTCATCGTCTTCTCCTCCAGTCGCGGGGAATCCCATAAATACTTTTAGCTTCTTCTTCAGATCATCATTCTTCTCCATGAGTGTCATCATTTCCTCCTCATATCCATCATGTGTAGACTTGAGTTCTTCCTCCAGCTCCATGATCTTGGTCATAGCCTTCTTCAGATCTATCATGCCTGCGCACATCTGGTTCTCTTGGCGACGTATGTGCTGGTTTAACTCCTGGATGAAAGCCGCAATTGATCTATCCTTCCTGCTGCTGATCATCTCCCATTTCTCATCTCGGCGCCCACAAATATGGTAGATAGTATCCTTGAGATCCTTGTGGTAAACTTATCCAATGCGTCCCATGGTTATGTGGGCTACCATGCTCTTTCCTAGACTCCACGTTGGTGCATCAAAGGAAAACTCTATGGGCTCAGTGACAGGCATGAACGTCCTTCCTGGAACTTGAACTTGAATCATCCAATGCTCCTCTTCTGGTAAAGTGGCGATGTAGGTCCCGGTGAAGCTTGGTACTCCTATGTTCAGGTATCTAGTAACTTCCTTCAAGTGGCTTCCAAAGGGTGTATCTTCATCCGGTTGCGTGAACTTGTTCCTTGCATCCGCCATCCTAAAAGAGTAGAAAAGATGAGGAGTCAGAAATAAGAAGAGAGAGTAGTGATCTAGGGCTTTAGCTTAGTGGTCGTGTCCTACAGTCAGCGTGTGCTCTGATACCACCTTGTAGCGACCAGACCTCAAATAGTCTGATCTCTGTGCATCAGTGTCATCCCTGGATCAGTAATGCTGACATGCACAATACTCGAAGGGTTTATAATAGAGTAGCAATCACACAATTATTACATCGAATGTCTCAACAGAGAACTTATTATAATAAATATGGCTGAAGTCCATCTAATAACAATAACAACGGAAGGCTTGGAAGATAAGTGAGTCCATCAACTCCAACAGCATCACTGAGTTTAATATCACGACCTAAGGCACCTTACTCGTCGTCTGAAAAGTCTGCAACATGAACGTTGCAGCCCGAAAACGGGTCAGCACATGGAATATGCTGGCAATGTAACACATAGAGAGTAATGAACAGAATAATGCTATCACTACATGCATATATGGCTAGTGGAAAGCTCTATGGTTACAATTTTGCATAAAGCCAATTTTTTCCTACAACAAAGGAATAAATTTTATTTAACTATCATGGTGGTTGTTAAACATTGAGAAGTTTCCTCCAACTCAATCCCAATTAAGCATCATCATTAACCCAACAGAATTAAATTAAGTAACATGATGAGATTCACATGATAATCCAGGTACTAGACACTCAAACGTCCATAACCGGGGACACGACTAACCATGATTAGTTTATACACTCTGCAGAGGTTTGCGCACTTTTCCCCGCAAGACTCGATCTCCTCCTCTTGATTTCTCGCACTACATGGTTTTTGAGAAACGGATGACCGAGACACGGTCTTTCAGAAGCATTAACTCTTTACTCTGGGTAGATAGTACCAACCTACATCCCCTACATCTGCTAGTCTACCACTGAAAGAGGTCACACAACATACTCAACTATGCTAGATCCCATAGTAGCTTGCGGCTGCACACGGAAGTTTCTAGCATGAATAATCTCATGATCCCTTTGAGCCTGGGTGGCGGTCCATAGGAGAATCACACGGTACACCGAGATTTCCAAAAAATACAGGCAACACTAGGTTCCCCAGGTGCCTCAATCCACCCAGATGTGAATTTAAGTTGCCACCTTAAGTAAACCATTAAATAACAATATCACATCTGTCATGGATACACTCACCCAATCCACGTCTACTAGCATAGCATATCAATATAAGCAAACGTATAAGTAACTCCCAAAGTTTTGATAATAAAACACATGATAGGTACTACCTCATCTACTTCCCAATACCCACATGTTAAACAGATCCTAATCATGCAATTGTTTGAGGATTGATCTAATGCAATAAAACTGGGTAGCAAAGAGATATGATCAAAGTGTTACTTGCCTTGCTGATGATCCGTGAAACCTAGAGATTCGAAGTAGCAAGCGGTGCACTCCGGGTACTCTATCGCAAACAAACAAGCATACAATAGGCACTCATGTAAAGCATAGGTAAAACTCAAATAAACGATCTAACCAGAAAGTTCAACTTAAGAACTCCGGTTTGCAAAAAGAATCATATCAAACGAAGCAACGAAACTCAAACGGCGAAAGAAACAAACTTCGTTTACTAATCTGGACCTAAGTCAAATTTTACAGTAGCAAAAACTTGTTTGAGTTGCTTAAATGGAAAGAGGGTTTTGAGACGAAACTCCAGGCGCTTGAATCTCCTGATTTCGATAAACGAGCGAAAAGTTATACTAGAACGAAAATCGGATCAGAAATCACGATCAGAAATAATCGCGGAAAATCCGAGAAAAAGAAAAAGGGACGAACAGGCTAACAAATGAACGTTCGCTGTCTGCGGCTAAAATATGAAAACCGTTCGTTAAAATGAACGTACGGACGAACTTCCGCTAAATAAACTAAACCGAGAAAAAAATAAAAACCGATCTATAAAAAAACAACCACGGTTTTTTTAAAACCCGAAGCGGTTAACCGGAAGAAAACCGGCGGTGGCGGCTACCTCGGGTCGGGGTCCGGCGAGGTCGGCGGTGATCTCCGGCGGGGCTGGCGGCGGCGGCGGTGAGGGGATCCGGCGGCGGGGCGGTCGGGCGGTGGGGCGGCGATGGCGGCCGTCGGCGGCGGCGGCGGCGGCGGAGCGTTGCGGCGGCTGCGGGAGCGGGCGGCACTAGGGTTTCGGGGGCGGGGGCTGGCGGCTCGGGCCTCCGACTCTTCAAGAGCCGGCCGGGTCGGAGTCCAGGACGGACACGGCCCGGTTAGGTCGGTTGACTTTTTTTGAAATAATTTCGCGCAGAAAAATAAATAAAAGAAATACTAACGTGACTCAAAAAATCCCGAAACAAATTTTCCCCGTCCTCTAAAATTGAGTCGGACAAGATGAACATTTATTTGGGGCCTAAATGCAATTTTGAAAAACACGCATTTTTCCTAATTCAAATAAAATAGCGATAAAACTCCAAAATAAAATCTAGTTTGATTTTAATATTAAACCCTCAATATTTCTTTATTTTGGGAAAGTCATTTTATTCCCTCTCTCATATTTTTATAATAGAAATAATTGAAGATAAAATAATTAAAATCAAATGATCCTGTTTTCAAAATTTGAGAAAATGCAAATTTGAAAATAACGAAATCCCCAACTCTCTCCGTGGGTCCTTGAGTTGCATATAATTTCTAGGATCAAGCCAAAATGCAATAAAATATGATATGCAAGGATGATCTAATGTATAACATTCCAAATTGAAAATTGTGGGGACCGGTTCTCCGGGTATAAATTCCCAAAAAATGGCCCTTGTGCTCATCAGCCCCAGGATAACTGTTAGCTGATGAGGCACCAACTTTATACAGAAATTCCAAGCAAAAATACAAATATGTAGTACAAGACCATTCTGGCTTGTGAGTACAACAAATGGTTTCTAGTGGTTGATGGCGGAAGCGGGTTGTGAATCATCAGTGTCTATGGGACTCCATTTCCCACGGGAACAGCTGACCAGGTTAACTCCTATCTTCGCGAGACAGCTATCACCGTTGCTTAGGTTCCGGAGCTGTCATCGCGGTCGCTCCTCTCCACGCAAGAAATCTGGCCAAGACAATAGCCAGGGACAAGCCAGGGAGTACTTTGAATGTACTCGCAAACATTATGAACACGGGTATAATATAACAACGATGTGCTGAAAAATATTTTATACTCATGACGTCAGTCACCAAAGATAAATATAACTCTGTTGCGTACAAGCATGTCAATTATAAATATGTAATAACTTAGCAATATTAAAATTTATGAAATGAATAACAAACATGCCACAGTTGGGCGTCTTAGCGACACCGCATAAAGGGCTTTAAAAGAAATACCACAGTCGGGCGTCTGAGCGACACCACATAAAGGGCTTTAAAAGAAATGCCACCGTCGGGCGTCTGAGCGACACCACATAAAGGTCTTTAAAAGAAATGCCACGGTCGGGCGTCTGAGCGACACCACATAAAGGGTTTAAAAGAAATGCCACAGTCGGGCGTCTGAGCGACACCACATAAAGGGCTTTAAAAGAAATGCCACAGTCGGGCGTCTGAGCGACACCACATAAAGGGCTTTAAAAGAAATGCCACAGTCGGGCGTCTGAGCGACACCACATAAAGGGCTTTAAAAGAAATGCCACAGTCGGGCGTCTGAGCGACACCACATAAAGGGCTTTAAAAGAAATGCCACGGTCGGGCGTCTGAGCGACACCACATAAAGGGCTTTAAAAGAAATGCCACAGTCGGGCGTCTGAGCGACACCACATAAAGGGATTTAAAAGAAATGCCACAGTCGGGCGTCTGAGCGACACCACATAAAGGGCTTTAAAAGAAATGCCACAGTCGGGCGTCTGAGTGACACCACATAAAGGGCTTTAAAAGAAATGCCATGGTCGGGCGTCTGAGCGATACCACATTAAGGGCTTTAAAAGAAATGCCACGGTCGGGCGTCTGAGCGACACCACATAAAGGGCTTTAAAAGAAATGCCACGGTCGGGCGTCTGAGCGACACCACATAAAGGGCTTTAAAAGAAACAATCATAGTGAATATCCCGGAGGTAGAACCATCCCAGAGATACTCGATAATAACAATAATATCACGGGTTAGTCAATAATAATAATAATCATGAATATCACAAGTCACAAGTAGTAATTCCAGTTCTGGTTTAACAGTTTCACCTCCGAAGACCGACACTAAGACCGACACTCGACCCATCCCAGACTGTAATACTTAACCATGGACACGGCTATCCGAATAGATTTAATCTCTGCAGAGGGTGTACTCTTTACCCACGAGTAACGGATTTCTTTAGTCCATCGGGACTAATTCCGTCTACGGTCTTTTTGTTGAAAACACTCCTAACTTGCACACACCAGCTTAACTCACACGTGTCTAGAATCACCCACGACACCTGTCAAGCAAACTCTAAGTGGGGAGGCTACAACCTCGCGCAGCATGGGATCAAATTTATATCGCGCGCTCTAAGGGGTGGCCTCCCCTCTCGGTCCCAACCGGAAACACCCATGCCCCTGGACCAGGTGGCCTGCCTACCAGCTACAACCGGTATCTTCCACCATGGCCTCTCTGTACGGTGTGTGCTAGAAAGAGGTTGACAACTTACTGAACCGTACTCTACTTGTTGTAGAGACGAGTGGTAGTATGAAACAAGTATGGGGGTTACTGGAACAAGACTCGATCTATGGTCGACTCGGGAGGTTTAAGTATTCCCTGCATGATTAGCATAATGAATATATATCAACCAATAGAGCCACCGCTCATATTACCTTACCATGCCATACCAGACATAACCGTCCCGACGGTGACCGGCGACAAACTCATGCCTACCCAAGGCTGAGGTTTTCCCGGTTTCCTGCCGGTATGCATGCAAGGCACATGAGGATGATTGTCATCACAAGTATGCTCATTTCCAACATCATGGAAATCACTAATATGCATTCATGCAAATAATCACTTCACATGAAATAACAAGTCTCTCCAAAGTGAGGTGATGTTATAAATGTGCCATCGAACACACAAAAATATTATGTCGGGGTTCAGAATGCTTGCCTTTAGGTCAAGGGAAGGCAGGGTGCATTTCAACCTCTTGAAATATTTCTCCTCTCTTCAAAAATCCTATTTTAGCAATATAAATGAATTAACACACAAAATAAAAACAGCACAAAAAGTTGTTCTGAATTTTTTTCAGATAAATCTTAAAATAAACTAGACAATATTTGAGAGAGGTAGGAAAAAGAATTAATTCATTCGGAGTCATATTTAAAAAGATAAAGCCAATCAAAGATTTGGTCAAAATCTATTTTTAATAATAAAACAGAAAAGAAAACGCTTCGGCAGAATACGCCTTCAAAATGGGGAGACGTACTCGGGGTCTTTACGCTTCCACTCACTCCGCGTGGACCGAGCGGGCGGGTCACTGACAGTGGGTCCAGGGGGCCCGCTGGTCAGGTTTGACCAGTCCCCACTCCCTCCTCTTCTCTGCCCGAGCCAGGGCGGGGCATCCGGCGATCGTCGCCGGCGAACGGCGTTTCTTCGCGGGCATCTGAGTGCAAGGATGGATCCGCCACTCCTAGGCGGTCCTTCCGGTGGTCGCAGGGTCACCGGAGGTGGAGGGAGTCGCCGACGGCGAGCTCCGCGGCGGAGGGGGGCTTCGGTGACAAAGTGATTTTGTGGCGGCGATGGCTCTCGATCAAAATCAAGTAGGGGAAAAGGCTCATGGGAGTATGAGGGAGTTCTTGGTGAAGAGAACGGAGAGGGGGAAGCTCTGGTGGTGCCGAAACGACTGGGACCGTGGCGGCGGCTGTGGTTGCCGGAGCTGGGGAAGGAGGCCTCCCTGGGTTGATTGGCGGTCACGGAAGCATTATGGGAGCATGCTGAGGCTGCCTCGCTAACGCAACGTGCTCGGATGCCTCTTTTTATAGAGCAACGAGGTCGGTTCAGTGGCGGCCACGGATGAGCTCGTCGGCTATCGTCTTTCTGTAGCCGCAGGGCGTCGTGGCGGCGACGAGTGCTAGAGGACGATGCTGTGGATGAGCACGCACTGCTCCAGGAGGCAGGTGGCAAGTGCTGGTGGCTTGGGCGGCGCTGGCTTGAGCAGGAGCGGTCGGGCGGCCGTGGCGGCTAGTCCTTGGCTTGCCGGGGACGCAGCGAGGCTCTGCTTGGCGCGTTGCAGTGAGGGGGAGCATGCTGCGTGCAAGGGGACACGGCGTGCTGGCTGCGGTCGGTCACGAGCTGGGGTGAGTGTGGGGCGTGACACGGCGACTCGGGTGCCGCTCGTGCAATACGCGCGCTCTGGGCGCGTCCAGTGCACGCACGGAAGGTGTTCGACATAATGCCGTGGCATGCTATAGGTCACAGGTGAGGGTGGCAAGCAACAGATCTAGGTTGTTGATAGAGTGAAGCTTAGAGGACAAGGTGTTTTGGTCAGGAGACCAAGTTCACAATGCCAACAACAATTCATGTCAAATCTGATCATGCACTCCAGGTGTTTGACAAAATGCCACAGGCACTTAGGCTTTTCTTGGAGTGGCCAAATCTTCCAGATCAGTGTCTCTTTGGAGGCACAAGAGGGTGGTGAGGTTATTTGGTGGAAAGCACAAACTTGCTAGTGCAAGTTTTGCAAAACTCCAAATCTGGACAGGAGGTGAAGGGCATTATTTCATGAACCAAAAATATGCCAATGGTTGCATGCTCCTGGACTTAGGATTTTAACATGGAGGACTACAAGAAGGAGAAAGAATCAAGGGCTAAAGAGTAAGAAAAATTATGGTTGCTGTACAAACCATCATGTTGGACCAGAATGAAGATGAGGTTGTTTCACTCAAAATTTTCAAAGAACAACCCTGGATTTTTGCATATAATGGAATGATATGATCCTACTGACATCCCAAAATTTTGGTGGAAGCTAGAAACAATTATTTAAAAGGGTTGCAGTGCAAAAATGCCTACTGGACCAGAGAAGAAAAACATGTGTAGCACTCAAAATATGCAATGAATGAACTATATTATTGCATAAAAGTGATTTAGAGGCATCACAGGACATCTCCAAATCTTGGTTGGATTTTTAGTTAAATTTATCAAATGGTTGTAGTTCAAAAAGAGCTTCAAAACTTAAAACCAGTCATTTTAATGAACATAGCTCAGGGTGAAATAATTTAATAAATAAACCTACTGATTAGGAAATTGTTTTAATGAGATGGCATAGAAGTTCAATACATTTGGAAGGATCCACTTGGGAAAAATAAATCCTTAATATTAAAAGAAAGGTTTTGAATTCAACAGAAATATTCTTGCAGGAAATTTTTTAACTCTTGGCAAAATTTTAATAACAAAAACCTGGTTAAATTTTTGGGGTGTTACAATTACTACCCCCCTTAAGAAAAATCTCGTCCTTGAGATTTGCTAAGAGCTGTTGTGAAAAACAATTACTCCATATGTGTTCAAGCGGTTGTGAGTCTGCTGCCGTGGTACTGCGTAAAATAAAAGTAATCCATGCAGCGAGAGGATAAAAGATGCAGCAAATTCTGGAAGAAGAAAATGTCATTCCAGGATTTTTCGCGGTTACACAGGTTGCTCATGAAGAAAACCACTCACAAATGTAAAAACTAAATACTCGACTCGTCGCACAAATTCGAGGTACCATGCACAAGTTACAACGTAATAGTAAATGCCGAAATAACAAACATAGCAGTGACATCTAAAATGAAAACGGTAACTGGACGGGGTCCCGATAAAATGTCTCTGGCAATGGGATACACTCCTCTTCTATCGGAGGAAGTGGATTGACCAATCGATGTATGCGTCTCTCTGGGTCGGGCCTCAGTGGTCTGCCGATGGCAATCTGAGGATTTAAATCAGCGAGACTCTAGAGATATTCCATCACTCGCTCTTTCAAATGCTCTTGAGCGATGATGTACTGGATAAGGTTGGCTAGTACTGGGTCTCTCTCAATTCGTCCACCGGGAAAAGATGTCACTCCTCCGGGTGTTGCACAGCTCGGAAAATAATAATATCCTCGTTCACGGGCATAGGGTACTGTGGATCGAAGGCGAGCAATCGCTTCTTTCGCAGCAGCTTCTATGGCCAAGTGTGGGGTCGGCATAGATTTCCCCATGAAGGAAACTTCCATAGGATCTTGGTTGGGGTCTATGGGAGGAATGTGTACTGCTGCCCAATATTCCGAGGTGGAAGGGGTGATTCTTGATTTGAACAGCTCGTACTGGGGTGGATATGTAGAACCCATAGTACTGCGGGTAAAGTCCCACAATATTTTGACAAAGCTACCTGGGGTTGCATCTAGGGTTCTTAGATGAATACTGGGGCTCGGCATGACGGGAAAAAGGTTGTGAGGGTGGTGCACAAAGTGTGGGGTGCTGGGTAAGATCACAAGGTGGCCTTTATATAGCAATGGAGCTGGGTCGCTTTACCGTGGTGAAAGGTAATAAATTTGCCAGCTTAGCCCCAAAGGTCGGGTCAGTGTCAGAGATACACATATCTCATAAAGAGACATGTTACTGTGGTTGTCGTCGGGGTTGGTTTTGGTGGCTGTGCCCGGAAAATACGCAACTATGCACTGACAAAATACGCAAGGCTACTATTAAAACAGAGGCACAATGACAGGCTGCGTTTATACACAAAATTACGTGATTACAAAGTGGGGATACACTGAGACTCGACACTACTCGTAAAGTCTAGTCTACCTCGTTTACGTCCAAACGGGCGTGTCCGGTGGATGTCGAGGCTTCTCCCTGGGTCTCACTGCTGGGATTAGCCGGGGATGGCGGAGGAACTGCAGGGTCGGGGTAGCGATGATGACCATCGCGGGGATTGTTGGCCACAATCCCGTTGGAGTGTGTTCCCAGAAGGCGTCGAAGCACTTCTGGGGTCATCACAGTATCTTGGATGATGGCTGGTGCTGACCTCAGGGCCTCGATCGGGTGTCCGAACAGCACGACTGGGTTGTCGGCCTCGGGCTCGTCTTCTCTTCTTGCTGGGGATCGACGAACCAGCTCTCCCCGAGCTGCGATCAGATCAATAGTGATTTGATCGAACAATGCCTCTAGTGCACTTACATAGTGCACTAGGTGCAACAACGCGGGATCTGTCTTGTGATCTCCGTTGGCAACTTGGGGTGGTCTGCCATACCCTTCACGCCTGGGGTAGTAGTAGAACGAGCGACAATTAACTCTGGGCGACAACTGCCGAAGTTGAACTATAGCCTCTCGAGCGGCTAACTGGATGGCTTGTGGCTCAAAGGAAGTTGTTCTTCCGGTGAACCTATAGGGGCGTTCTGGAGATAGACCCCTACCGTAGATGTGCATAGTGGCCCAGAATTGACGGCTTTCACCGCCCATGGGTCCTTGGTACACAACATATTCTGGAGGCTCCTCTAACGCATAGGCACGACGGGTGAGGTTTGCGAGTATGGTCACAAAACCTCCAAGGTTGGTTGCTGTGGTCTCATTGTGCACGATGGGGCCTGGCATTGTGGCTCGGTTTGGGGTAGAGGAGGTGATGTGCTGGGTTGGGCGAGCGTGCCCTTTTTATAGAAAAAGGGGACGGAGTCTTCCTTCGCACGCTTGTGGAGGAGACATCTTGGGTGCTGGTTACTGGCGCGTGATCGACAGGCTAGGTTGATAGGTTGGGCGCCGACTGCAAAAAGTGTTGGGGTCACTGTGTGGCCATCTTGCATGAGAAGCTTGGCTGGGGTTTTGGTTACGGTCTGGTGGGTTGGTTTGCCTAAGTTTTTCGACCTGGCTAAGATAGGATTAGCCAATGGTCAGCCTGGCTCTGATACCAAGTCTGTGGAGACCGTTTCTCCGGGTATAGATTCCCAAAAAATGGCCCTTGTGCTCATCAGCCCCAGGATAACTGTTAGCTGATGAGGCACCAACTTGATACAGAAATTCCAAGCAAAAATACAAATATGTAGTACAAGACGATTCTGGCCTGTGAGTACAACAAATGGTTTCTAGTGGTTGATGGTGGAAGCGGGTTGTGAATCATCAGTGTCTATGGGACTCCATTTCCCACGGGAACAGCTGACCAGGTTAACTCCTATCTTCGCGAGACTGCTATCACTGTTGCTTAGGTTCCGGGGCTGCCATCACGGTCGCTCCTCTCCACGCAAGAAATCTGGCCAAGACAATAGCCAGGGACAAGTCGGTGAGTACTTTGAATGTACTCGCAAACATTATGAACACGGGTATAATATAACAATGATGTGCTGAAAAATATTTTATACTCATGACGTCAGTCACCAAAGATAAATATAACTCTGTTGCGTACAAGCATGTCAATTATGAATATGCAATAACTTAGCAATATTAAAATTTATTAAATGAATAACAAACATGCCACAGTCGGGCGTCTTAGCGACACCGCATAAAGGGCTTTAAAAGAAATACCACAGTCAGGCGTCTGAGCCACACCACATAAAGGGCTTTAAAAGAAATGCCACAATCGGGCGTCTGAGCGACACCACATAAAGGGCTTTAAAAGAAATGCCACGGTCGGGCGTCTGAGCGACACCACATAAAGGGCTTTAAAAGAAATGCCACCGTCGGGCGTCTGAGCGACACCACATAAAGGGCTCTAAAAGAAATGCCACAGTCGGGCGTCTGAGCGACACCACATAAAGGGCTTTAAAAGAAATGCCACAGTCGGGCGTCTGAGCGACACCACATAAAGGGCTTTAAAAGAAATGCCACGGTCGGGCGTCTGAGCGACACCACATAAAGGGCTTTAAAAGAAATGCCACGGTCGGGCGTCTGAGCGACACCACATAAAGGGCTTTAAAAGAAATGCCACAGTCGGGCGTCTGAGCGACACCACATAAAGGGCTTTAAAAGAAACAATCATAGTGAATATCCCGGAGGTAGAACCATCCCAGAGATACTCGATAATAACAATAATATCACGGGTTAGTCAATAATAATAATAATCATGAATATCACAAGTCACAAGTAGTAATTCCAGTTCTGGTTTAACAGTTTCACCTCCGAAGACCGACACTAAGACCGACACTCGACCCATCCCAGACTGTAATCCTTAACCATGGACACGGCTATCCGAATAGATATAATCTCTGCAGAGGGTGTACTATTTACCCACGAGTAACGGATTTCTTTAGTCCATCGGGACTAATTCCGTCTACGGTCTTTTTGTTGAAAACACTCCTAACTTGCACACACCAGCTTAACTCACACGTGTCTGGAATCACCCACGACACCTGTCAAGCAAACTCTAAGTGGGGAGGCTACAACCTCGCGTAGCATGGGATCAAATTTATATCGCGCGCTCTAAGGGGTGGCCTCCCCTCTCGGTCCCAACCGGAAACACCCATGCCCCCGGACCAGGTGGCCTGCCTACCAGCTACAACCGGTATCTTCCACCATGGCCTCTCTGTACGGTGTGTGCTAGAAAGAGGTTGACAACTTACTGAACCGTACTCTACTTGTTGTAGAGACGAGTGGTAGTACGAAACAAGTATGGGGGTTACTGGAACAAGACTCGATCTATGGTCGACTCGGGAGGTTTAAGTATTCCCTACATGATTAGCATAACGAATATATATCAACCAATAGAGTCACCGCTCATATTACCTTACCATGCCATACCAGACATAACCGTCCCGACGGTGACCGGCGACAAACTCATGCCTACCCAAGGCTGAGGTTTTCCCGGTTTCCTGCCGGTATGCATGCAAGGCACATGAGGATGATTGTCATCACAAGTATGCTCATTTCCAACATCATGGAAATCACCAATATGCATTCATGCAAATGATCACTTCACATGAAATAACAAGTCTCTCCAAAGTGAGGTGATGTTATAAACGTGCCATCGAACACACAAAAATATTATGTCGGGGTTCAGAATGCTTGCCTTCAGGTCAAGGGAAGGCAGGGTGCATTTCAACCTCTTGAAATATTTCTCCTCTCTTCAAAAATCCTATTTTAGCAATATAAATGAATTAACACACAAAATAAAAACAGCACAAAAAGTTGTTCTGAATTTTTTTCAGATAAATCTTAAAATAAACTAGACAATATTTGAGAGAGGTAGGAAGAAGAATTAATTCATTTGGAGTCATATTTAAAAAGATAAAGCCAGTCAAAGATTTGGTCAAAATCTATTTTTAATAATAAAACAGAAAAGAAAACGCTTCGGCAGAATACGCCTTCAAAACGGGGAGACGTACTCGGGGTCTTTACGCTTCCACTCACTCCGCGTGGACCGAGCGGCGGGTCACTGATAGTGGGTCCAGGGGGCCCACTGGTCAGGTTTGACCAGTCCCCACTCCCCCCTCTTCTCTGCCCGAGCCGGGGCGGGGCGTCCGGCGATCGTCGCCGGCGAACGGCGTTTCTTCGCGGGCATCTGAGTGCAGGGATGGATCCGCCACTCCTAGGCGGTCCTTCCGGTGGTCGCAGGGTCACCGGAGGTGGAGGGAGTCGCCGGCGGTGAGCTCCGCGGCGGAGGGGGGCTTCGGTGACAAAGTGATTTTGTGGCGGCGATGGCTCTCGATCAAAATCAAGTAGGGGAAAAGGCTCACGGGAGGATGAGGGAGTACTTGGTGAAGAGAACGGAGAGGGGGAAGCTCTGGTGGCGCCGGAACGACCGGGACCGTGGCGGCGGCTGTGGTTGCCGGAGCTGGGGAAGGAGGCCTCCCTGGGTTGATTGGCGGTCACAGAAGCATTATGGGAGCATGCTGAGGCTGCCTTGCTAACGCAACGTGCTCGGATGCCTCTTTTTATAGAGCAACGAGGTCGGTTCAGTGGCGGCCGCGGATGAGCTCGTCGGCGACCGTCTTTCTGTAGCCACAGGGCGTCGTGGCGGTGACGAGTGCTAGAGGACGATGCTGTGGATGAGCACGCACTGCTCCAGGAGGCAGGTGGCAAGTGCTGGTGGCTTGGGCGGCGCTGGCTTGAGTAGGAGCGGTTGGGCGGCCGTGGCGGCTAGTCCTTGGCTTTCCGGGGACGCAGCGAGGCTCTGCTTGGCGCGTTGCGGTGAGGGGGAGCATGCTGCGTGCAAGGGGACACGGCGTGCTGGCTGCGGTCGGTCATGGGCTGGGGTGAGTGTGGGGCGTGACGCGGCGACTCGGGTGACGCTCGTGCAATACGCGCGCTCTGGGCGCGTCTAGTGCACGCACGGAAGGTGTTTGACATAATGCCGTGGCATGCTATAGGTCACAGGTGAGGGTGGCAAGCAACAGATCTAGGTTGTTGATAGAGTGAAGCTCAGTGGACAAGGTGTTTTGGTCAGGAGACCAAGTTCACAATGCCAACAACAATTCATGTCAAATCTGATCATGCACTCCAGGTGTTTGACAAAATGCCACATGCACTTAGGCTTTTCTTGGAGTGGCCAAATCTTCCAGATCAGTGTCTCTTTGGAGGCACAAGAGGGTGGTGAGGTTATTTGGTGGAAAGCACAAACTTGCTAGTGCAAGTTTTGCAAAACTCCAAATCTCGACAGGAGGTGAAGGGCATTATTTCATGAACCAAAAATATGCCAATGGTTGCATGCTCCTGGACTTAGGAGTTTAACATGGAGGACTACAAGAAGGAGAAAGAATCAAGGGCTAAAGAGCAAGAAAAATTATGGTTGCTGTACAAACCATCATGTTGGACCAGAATGAAGATGAGGTTGTTTCACTCAAAATTTTCAAAGAACAACCCTGGATTTTTGCATATAATGGAATGATATGATCCTACTGACATCCCAAAATTTTGGTTGAAGCTAGAAACAATTATTTAAAAGGGTTGCAGTGCAAAAATGCCTACTGGACCAGAGAAGAAAAACATGTGTAGCACTCAAAATATGCAATGAATGAACTATATTATTGCATAAAAGTGATTTAGAGGCATCACAGGACATCTCCAAATCTTGGTTGGATTTTTAGTTAAATTTATCAAATGGTTGTAGTTCAAAAAGAGCTTCAAAACTTAAAACCAGTCATTTTAATGAACATAGCTCGGGGTGAAATAATTTAATAAATAAACCTACTGATTAGGAAATTGTTTTAATGAGATGGCATAGAAGTTCAATACGTTTGTAAGGATCCACTAGGGAAAAATAAATCCTTAATATTAAAAGAAAGGTTTTGAAATCAACAGAAATATTCTTGCAGGCAAAATTTTAACTCTTGGCAAAATTTTAATAACTAAAACCTGGTTAAATTTTTGGGGTGTTACAAAAATTTGGGATGTTACAGCCACCCCTTCCTTATCCTATTCGGACTCAAGGGGAGGGGGCGCGCGGCCTGCCATGACCGCCCCTCCCCCCCCTCTCTCTCTCTCCACTAGGGCCCATCGAGGCCCATTAGTTCCCCAGGGGTTCTGGTAACCCTCCGGCACTCCGGTTTTATCCGAAACTTATCCGAAACACTTCCGGTGTCCGAATATAGTCGTCCAATATATCAATTTTTATGTCTAAACCATTTTGAGACTCCTCATCATGTCCGTGATCACATTTGGGACTCCAAAGAATCTTTAGTACATCATATCACATAAACTCATAATACTAATCATCATCGAACGTTAAGCGTGCGGACCCTACGGGTTCGAGAACTATGGAGACATGACCGAGACACGTCTCCGGTCAATAACCAATAGCGGAACCTAGATGCTCAAATTGGTTCCTACATATTCTACAAAGATCTTTATCGGTCAAACTGCATAACAACATACGTTGTTCCCTTTGTCATCGGTATGTTACTTGCCTGAGATTCGATCGTCGGTATCTTAATAGCTAGTTCAATCTTGTTACAGGCAAGTCTCTTTACTCGTTCTGTAATACTTCATCCCGCAACTAACTCATTAGTCACAATGCTTGTAAGGATTATAGTGATGAGTATTATCGAGAGGGCCCAGAGATACCTCTCCGAAACATGGAGTGACAAATCCTAATTTTGATCTATGCCAACCCAACAAAACACCTTTGGAGACACCTGTAGAGCACCTTTATGATCACCCATTTATGTTGTGACGTTTGGTAGCACACAAAGTGTTCCTCTGGTATTCGGGAGTTGCATAATCTTATAGTCTGAGGAACTTGTATAAGTCATGAAGAAAGAAGTAGCAGTGAAACTGACATGATCATAATGCTAAACTAACGGATAGGTGATGTCCATAACATCATTCTCCTAATGTTGTGATCCCGTTAATCAAATGACAACCCATGCCAATGGTTAGGAAACATAACCATCTTTGATTAACGAGCTAGTCAAGTAGAGGCATACTAGGGACTATATGTTTTGTCTTATGTATTCACAAATGTACTAAGTTTCCGATTAATACAATTCTAGCATGAATAATAAACATTTATCATGAATTAAGGAAATAAATAATAACTTTATTATTGCCTCTAGGGCATATTTCCTTCAAATAGACTAGGTTTTGGCATGCCTGTTGTTTCAGTTAAAATAGGAGATCACTGTTATCATGGTTTATGTGACATGGGTGCTAGTGTGAGTGCCATTACCCACTCCTTATATGAAGAAATTAGAGATAAAATTCACACCTACTGAAATAGAAGACATAGATGTTACTATTAAAATTGCTAATAGAGATACTATATCACCCATTGGGATTCTTAGAGATGTTCAAGTCTTGTGTGGGAAAATAAAAAACCTTACTGATTTTCTTGTTCTTACCACCCCACAAGATAAATCTTGTCCAATTATATTTTGTAGACCTTTCTTGAACACCGTCAATGCTAAAATAGATTGCAAGAAACAAACTGTCGGTGTTAGCTTTGGTGATGGATCTCATGAGTTCAATTTTTCCATGTTTAGTAGAAATCATCATGAAAAAGAATTGCATAGTAAGGGTGAATTAATTGGTCTAGCTTATATTGTTGTACCACCTACTGATCCTTTAGAACAATACTTGCTAGACCATGAGAATGATTTACATATGCATGAAAGAAATGAAATAGATAAGATCTTCCTCGAACAACATCCTCTGCTTAAACACTATTTGCCTATTGAAACTCTTGGAGGTCCTCCTCCACCTAAGGGTGATCCTGTGTTTGAATTAAAACCTTTGCCAGACACTTTGAAATATGCTTATCTTGATGAAAAGAAGATATATCCTATTATTATCAGTGCTAACCTTTCAGAACATGAAGAAGAAAGATTGTTGAAAGTTCTAAGGAAGCATCGAGCTGGTATTGGGTATACTCTTGATGATTTAAAGGGCATTATTCCCACTCTATGTCAGCAAAAAATTAATATGGAACCTGATGCTAAACCAGTTGTTGATCATCAACGCCGATTAAATCCGAAGATGAAACAAGTGGTAAGAACAGAAATATTAAAACTTCTGGAAGCAGGTATAATCTATCCTATAGCTGACAGTAAATGGGTAAGTCCTGTTCATTGTATCCCTAAGAAGGGAGGTATTACCGTTGTTCCTAATGATAAGAATGAGCTTATTCCACAGAGAATTGTCACAGGCTATAGAGTGGTAATTGATTATAGAAAATTAAATAAATCTACTAGAAAAGATCATTACCCTCTGCCTTTTATTGATAAAATGTTAGAAAGACTATCTAAGTACACACACTTTTGCTTCCTTGATGGATACTCTGGCTTTTCAAAAGTACATGTTTTACAATCTGATCAAGAAAAGACAACTTTTACTTGTCCTTTTGGAACATTTGCTTATAGACGTATGCCTTTCGGTTTATGTAATGCACCTGCTACCTTTCAAAGATGTATGACTGCTATATTCTCTGACTTTTGTGAAAAGATTGTTGAGGTTTTCATGGATGAATTTTTTGTCTATGGGAAGTCCTTTGATGATTATTTAAGCAATCTTGAGTGAGTTTTTCAGAGATGTGAACAAACAAATCTTGTCTTGAATTGGGAGAAGTGCCACTTTATGGTTAATGAGGGCATTTTGTTGGGTCATAAATTTTTTGAAAGGGGCATTGAAGTGGGCCAAGGTAAGGTTGATGCAATTGAGAAAATGCCATGTCCTAAGGACATCAAAGGTATTCGTAGTTTCCTCGGTGATGCTGGTTTCTATAGGAGATTTATTAAAGACTTCTCTAAAATTTCTAGGCCTATTACTAGTCTTTTGCAAAAGGATGTTCCTTTTGTTTTTTATTATGATTGTTTAGAAGCCTTTGAAACACTCAAGAAAGCCTTAATTTCTACACCTATTGTTCAACCACCTAATTGGAACTTGCCTTTTGAAATTATGTGTGATGCTAGTGATTATGTTGTTGGTGTTGTTCTAGGACAAAGAGTTGATAAGAAACTGAATGTTATTCATTATGCTAGTAAACCTCTAGACACTGCTCAAAGAAATTATGCCACTACTGAAAAGAATTTTTAGTAGTGGTGTTTGCTGGTGATAAATTTAGACCTTATATTGTTGATTCCAAAGTAACTGTTCACCCAGACCATGCTGCTATTAAATATCTTATGGAAAAGAAAGATGCTAGACCTAGACTTATTCGTTGGGTTCTCTTGTTACAAGAATTTGATTTACATATTATGGATAGAAAAGGAGCTGAGAACCCCGTAAGAGATAACTTGTCTAGGCTTGAAACCATGCTTGATGACCCACTACCTATTGATGATAGCTTTCCTAATGAGAAGTTAGCTGCAATAAATGTTACTAACAGTACTCCTTGGTATGCTGATTATGCTAATTACATTGTTGCTAAATATTTACCTCCTAGCTTTACATACCAACAAAAGAAAAAAGTTCTTCTATGATTTAAAACATTACTTTTGGGATGACCCACATCTTTATAAAGAAGGAGTAGATGGTATTATTAGACGTTGTGTACCTGAGCATGAACAGGGACAAATCCTACGGAAATGTCACTCTGAAGCTTATGGAGGGCATCACGCTGGAGATAGAACTGCTCACAAGGTGTTGCAATATGGATTTTGTTGGCCTACTCTCTTCAAGGATGCCTGTAAGTTTGTCTCATCTTGTGATGAATGCCAAAGAATAGGTAATATTGGTAAGCATCAAGAAATGCTTATGAATTATTCACTTGCTGTTGAACCATTTGATTTTGGGGGATTTGATTACATGGGACCTTTTCCTTCCTCTAATGGGTATACACATATTTTGGTTGTTATTGATTATGTTAATAAATGGGTAGAAGCTATTCCAACTAGTAGTGCTGATCACAACACCTCTATTAAGATGCTTAAGGAAGTTATTTTCCCAAGGTTTGGAGTCCCTAGATATTTAATGACTGATGGTGGGTCACACTTTAGTCGTGGTGCTTTTCATAAAATGCTTGCCAAGTATGATGTTAACCATAGAATTGCATCACCTTATCATCCTCAGTCTAGTGGTCAAGTTGAACTTAGAAATAGGTAAATACAATTAATTTTGCAAAAGACTGTCAATAGGGCCTGGAAGAATTGGTAGATGATGCACTTTGCGCTTATAGAACGACATGTAAAAATCCTATGGGTATGTCTCCTTATAAAATGGTTTATGGAAAAGCTTGTCATTTGCCTCTTGAGTTAGAACATAAAGCATATTGGGCATTTAAAGAACTCAACTATGATTTCTAACTTGCCGGTGAAAAGAGCTTATTTGATATTAGCTCTTTAGATGAATGGAGAACCCAAGCTTATGAAAATGCAAAATTATTCAAAGAGAAAGTTAAAAGATGGCATGACAAAAGAATCCAAAAGCGTGAGTTCAAGGTCGGAGAGTATGTTCTGTTGTACAACTCTCATTTTAGATTTTTTGCAGGAAACCTCCTCTCGAAATGGGAAGGCCCATATGTCATCGAGGAGATTTACCGGTCTGGAGCCATCAAAATAAATAATTTTGAAGGCACTAACCCGAAGGTTGTCAACGGGCAATGAATAAAGCATTATATCTCAGGTACGCCAATCAATGTTGAAAGTAATATTGTCCAAACTTTGACACCGAAAGAACACATAAAAGAGTTCTTTTGGAACACCCCAGAATCATCAAAATAAGGTGGTACGTAATACGGTAAGTAAACGGTCCCCGAAAAATCCACAAAAATATTTTTTGTTAATTTTGGAATATTTTAGAATTTTGGAAATAAAGAAACTCCCAGGAGACTTTCCCTGGTGGGTATAAGACACCAGGGCGCGCCAGGGATGCCTGGCGCGCCCAGGTGGGTTGTGCCCGCCTGGGGCACCTTTCAGATTCTGTTTTTCTTTTGTTTACTTGTCCTGCAAGATAAAAATTTTATATATACTTCCTGAACCTGTTAACCATTGTATCATGAAGAAATCCTCTGTTCCTTTTTATTGTTGTTCCTGGTCAGATTTATCAAGCAAGGAGCTACCGTAAATCCATCTCCGGTGACAACACAAGCACTGTTGGCAGAGGAGGAGGAAGAAGCTTCTTCACCACCAATGGAGAACTGAGTATCGAGTATGGGCACTCCCCTTGGCTTCCGCCAAGCTTGGGGGAGGTGCCCCGGTATCATATCATCCTACTATCTTTTTGCTATTACTTACCTTAGTTCAATCTTTTTTGCTTTAGATGAAATAAAGTCAGCTTGATCCTTTCTTATTTGAGAGTCCGCTTAGTGATCTATCCTCTTATTCATGTGCAAGTTTATAATAAATTTAGTCTGAGTTTTGCCTTATTTATCTCATGTTGTAAACAAAGAAAAGAAATAAGAATGGAGGAAAAAAAAGAAAGGAAATAAATCAATAAGATCATATACTAATCCTATGATAGGTGATAGCACCACACAAGGAAAAGTATAAGTAGGAAATTTTATTAGAGATTGACAAACAGAGCATTAGTCAATGATGCAACTCATGAAAGAATTAATAAGGGAAGAGAAGATTCACATATAAATATACTATCCTAGAAATCTTTTGTGCTTGCGAGCCCTCATCAAAATATTATATGCCAAAATTGTTGGCGTTGGATAAGGAAGACAACTTAATGACTTATGTATATTTATATTCACATAGAGGTCATATTGTCATAGATCCTTTAACATGTGATGCTTGTGCCCTATCCTTGCTAGCCAAAAATTCCGCACCAAGTAGTGATACTACTTGTGCATCCAAAACCCTTAAACCCAAATCTTTTTCAAGTGTCCACCATACCTACCTATGGATTGAGCAAGATCCCTCAAGTAAGTTGTCATCGGTGCAAAAAGGCAAGAAAAATTGCTTCTAAATATGTGAGATCATTTAGTGTAAAAGAAAATTGAGCGCTGTATGAACTTGGATGACAAAGAATAAAAGCGACAGACTGCATAATAAAGGTTATTGTCTTAAGGGGCAATACAACGCGACGTTCTCTTTCACTAAGGGATTGAGCATGCAAACAAATAAGCGCATGGCAACCTCTGCTTCCATCTGCGAAGGGCCTATCTTTTACTTTTATGTATTTACTTTAATTTAAAGAGTCAAAGTCTTCCTTCTATTCCTTTTTATCTTTTTTCTTTTGGCAAGCATCATGTGGTGAGGCAAGATCTAGGCACATATGTCCAGTTGAATATAGATAGCATGAGTTATTTTTGTTGACATCACCCTTGAGGTGAGTATGTGGGGAGGCGAAACTATGAGCCCCTATCTTTCTAGGTGTCTTGTTGAAACGTTTTTCTCATGGGTACGAGGTGAGTGTTAGCAATCATAGAAGACTATATGATGGTTGATTATGTGGACTTGCTAGAAGGCTCCGACACGTGACTCTTCCTAAAAAGATGATGAATTGCAGTTGCAAAGTTGACTCAGAACATAGTTTGTTGGTTTTCAATAGAGTTTCTGCTTTATACTTCGATTATGTGATGAACTATTACTTATTCATGGGAAGTATATGATGCAAGTTCGATGATAAAAGTCCTATGTTCAATTTTGTTGCTGTTATAATAATCAACATGATGCTTCTATGTTCGTATTTTTTATCGACACCTCTCTCTCAAAGCACGTGGACATGTTTTTCGATTTCGGTTTTTGCTTGAGGACAAGTGAGGTCTAAGCTTGGGGGAGTTGATACGTCCATTTATCATCATGTTTTCTTACTGTATTTATAATGTTTTTATCCATAATAATGCTTTTTGGAGTAATTCTAATGCCTTTTCTTTCATAATTTGCATGGTACACACCAAGAGGGAAAATTCTGGCAGCTGAAAATCTGGACCTGAAAAAGCTATGTTAGGCTACCTATTCTGCACAACTCCAAACAAGCTGAGCCTCGACAGAGCATTTTTATGGAATATTTAAGGAATATTGGAGCAAATAACAACCAGAGGGGGAACACCAGGTGGGCACAACCCACCTGGGCACGCCAGGGAGCCCAGGCGTGCCCTGGTGGGTCGTGCCCTCCTCGGCCCACCTCCGATGCCCATCTTCTGGTATATAAGTCATTTTGACCTAGAAAAAAAATAAGGGGAGGACATTTGGGACGAAGTGCCGCCACGAGGCGGAACCTGGGCAGGAGCACTTTTGCCCTCCGGCGGAGTGATTCTGCCAGGGGAACTTCCCTCCCGGAGGGGGAAATCATTGTCGTCATCATCACCAATAACTCTCCCATCTTGGGGAGGGCCATCTTCATGAACATCTTCACATCACCAACTGCTCTCAATTCGTAGTTCATCTCTTGCGTTCAATCTTTGTATCAAAACTATAGATTGGTGCCCGTGGGTGACTAGTAGTGTTGATTACATATTGTAGTTGATAACTATATGGTTTATTTGGTGGTAGATATATGTTCAGATCCATTATGTTATTCAATACCCCTCTGATCTTGAGCATGTTTATCATTTGTGAGTAGTTACTTTCGTTCTTGAGGTCACGGGAGAAATCATGTTGCATGTAATCATGTGAATTTGATATGTGTTTGATATTTTGATAGTATGTATGTTGTGATTCCCTTAATGGTGTCATGTGAACGTCGACTACATGACACTTCACCATATTTGGGCCTAAGGGAATGCATTGTGGAGTAGTAAATAGATGATGGGTTGCGAGAGTGACAGAAACTTAAACCCCAATTTATGCACTATTCCGTAAGGGACCGATTGGATCCTAGAGTTTAATGCTATCGTTAGAATTTATTCTTAATACTTTTCTCGTAGTTGCGGATGCTTGCGGGAGGGTTAATCATAAGTAGGAGGTTTGTTCAAGTAAGAACATCACCTAAGCACCGGTCCACCCACATATCAAATGATCAAAGTAGCAAACACAAATCAAATCAACATGATGAAAGTAACTAGATGAAATTCCCGTGTACCCTGAAGAACGCTTTGCTTGTTATAAGAGACCATTTTGGCCTGTCCTTTGTCTAAAAAGGATTGGGCTACCTTGCTGCATAGTTATTGTTACTACCGTTACTTGCTCGTTACAAATTATCTTGCTAACAAACTACTGACTACTTACAGTTTCAACACTTGTAGACAACATCTTACTGAAAACTACTTGTCATTTACTTCTACTCCTCATTGGGTTCGACATTCTTACTTATCGAAAAGAGCTACTATTGATCCCCTATACTTGTTGGTCATCAGATACCAATGCGATACCTGAGCATAACTCTTGCAAATGGTGTCTGGAACACTCGGCACCAGGGCATCATGTCAGATTAAGGGATCCGCAAACCCTTGAGAGGTTCGAACTCTGGGGTGCATGCGGAGATCTCAACCTACCCAGCCTGCCTACTCGCGATCCTTCTAATCCTAGCGCATCGAGCTCAAAGAGACACAAAGACACAACAGTTTTATCCTGGTTTAGACCACCTTGAGGTGTAATACCCTACTCCAGCGTTTTGGTGGATTGCCTCGAAGGGCTCAGGAGGAACTAGTAAAGTGGATGAAATGGCCTCAGGAGGCGAGGTGTTCTTGAGCTGGAGTGGTGTATGCTAGTTCTCCCTCTACTTGTTCTCCCCCCTTCTATGGTGGTGGCTAGTCCTATTTATAGTGCCACGAGTTGGAAAAAGTTGATCTACAAATTTTATATTGGCCAAAACTGCTACAAGGGGAGCGACCAGATCGGTTCAGCCTTGGCAAATTCATACGGGAAATATACACCAAGGAGACTGAGCTACCACGTGGTCAGACAATCCATCATGCTACTAGATGTTGTTGCTTTCGTTGGAAGTCATGGACAATTGCTAGTCACCAGCCATGCAGTGGTTTGCTTGGCGCCAAAGGTGCAAGCAGAGTACATGCATATTCTTGGAGTAGTACAATGCTATGACCGGTTTACCATCACGTTAAGACAAGAGAAGACCGTGTGGAGTACTGGAAAAAAATCGTGGAAGCAGTATAATTCAGATCAATTGAAAACCGATGACGGACATGACTGGCCCGACGTCCCAAGAAAAGCTCAGGTGCTATCCATCTCATTTATTTTTTCAATATACTTTAAGTTCCTCCGGAAACAATTGTCCTCCTTTTAATATTTTTTGTTCCATGATCATGGCAGAGATGACAGGATCATCTGTCATTCAAATACATCAGAACAATTATTCACCGTCGAAGTGGAGTTATATCACGGATATGGAGTGCATACTATCGTCATGGTGCACTAACATTTATCCGTGATGCCGTGCTCAACAGAAGTGCTTGCGCTACCGCCCTTGCGATCTGGTCTACATCAACATACCGGGTCGTGCTTGTCTGCATGAATTATTTATTGAATATGAGAAAGTCACTGCTTCGGTAGCCTGGTTTTTCTCCAATACCTTGGAGGCGAATTGTCATTCAGCCACCGTCTGCACTGGATGGATCAATGGACATGACAAAAAATCGCTGCCACTACAGTTTGGTCCACTTCAAACAACCAGCTGGAAGGAACCATTGGCCGAGTTGATGACACGGCTCATACGGGATCATGTATAACCCGCCACAGTCACCTCAATCTTCTGTGGATTCACATCATGCTATCAACACCAACGATATATACCTTCTGCTATGGTCAAGTACGGAGAATCTCAAAGACAACTCCTTGAGTCATCTTAAGATTCGGGGGCTACAATGATATATACCTTCTGTTATGATCAAGTCTTGCCAGTTTCAGCAAATTCAAGTACCCCAGGATGTTGAAGGGAAAGATAACCCGGTCCCGGAGGCTACTGCTATATTGATGAAAATTTAAAGGCCATCAGAGAATTTCCGGCTCAAAAAGTATATGACAAAATCCCGGCTCAATGAAGAAGTTCCGGGTCATCAGAAAAGATTCCGGTTCAATATCCGGTTCAAGAGACATCTCTCTCATAACGCGTTGAAGCTCTCCAAATATCCAGTTTATAATCCGGTTCACGGGGAAATTTATCTCCCACAAATCGCTGAAGTTGTCAGTATCCGGTTCAAAATTTCGGCTCAAAAAGAATTCATCTCTCGCAAGTTCGAGTTCTCAGAAAAATTAAAGGTTACCAAAGAGGACATGTTGCCATGACGCACGGTTCAAACATGGGTATCCCGCCTTATAGGCTTATCATATTATTGGTTACATGGGGGCTTCAACTGACAAAGCAGAGTTCTTTCCATTAATCCGGCTATCACGCCACAATACAGCTTCGGAGCTTCACACCCAAAGGGCCAAAGAGAGTCTAGATGCTATGCACAGCTCAAACATAGGCACTCAATGAGCACAGCTATCATGTTACTTGGGGGCTCCTTGTGTCAAATACACAGGAGTTTGAACAGACCCTTGTAACTGGGTATCGACCCACGGCTTGGAAGCCTGGTACATTTACCTAAAACCCCGGGTTAACCTGCCTTCATCAAGTAAGACACTCCTATCCAGGTCATCTTGGCACGACCCTCCGAACATTTGACAGTTACTCTCATTGAGACCCTGCACTTGTCAAAGTTAAAACGGTGATTGGTTAGTTGGAGGTCCATCTTAAAAGGCTTTGTTAAATGGTTCAACTCAGCGGCCTGGCATCCCACAAAAAGCCTCGAATTTGGGCTTGGCAGCCCTCAAAAGCCTCGACTACATGGTTTTATTTGCCTTTGTCAAGATTTTTCTCTTTTGATAAATTTTATATTAAACCGGTGTCTATTGACCCGGCATGACTATCAGTCATCAAATTAGTCCGGTGTTCTTTAAACCCGGCTCGACTCTCAACTACAAGTTGTCAGTGCATATAATCTGGTGTTTATTAACCCGGCCTGGCTTTGGACTATAAGTCGCCAGCATATATTTGGATTGCGCCATTGGAATTATGCGCTTATAAATCATTGGGTATATTATTCAAATAGCCAACATGGCTGGATTTCTATTATGGTTATCAATAACCAGTATTATGATTAAGGTTTTCAAAGTCGCTTTAGCGCAATGGCTATCATATTATCAATGGATATGATTTATTCTACAATTCAAGGAATAGTCCCGAGTTGCTGCAGGCTTACGACCCGGTACTTGGGGGCTACATTATTTTAGTTGAAATTACATCAAATACACAAGTCTCATGTCGCTGCAAGCATGCACCATGACACTTGGGGGCTAATGCAAAGTCATTGTTTACTCACCTTATAGAATACCCGACTCATCACTTCGTAATGAGCCGGCCCTTGGGGGCTACCAATTGCTTCTGTCAACAATTCAAGGTACAAAGTTTTTTATACATTACATTGTCCACTGCTCAGTTGGTAAAGCACAAGGCTCTTAACCTTGTGGACATGGATTCAAGCCCCATGATGGGGATTACATCATATGATGTTATTCTTATCGAAGTATATATCAAGTCCCAACTCAATATTATCTGTCTTAAGCTGTTTCTGTTCAAAGTTTACAAGATTATATTTACAAAGTCCCTGCTCATTATTGCATAATGACCCGGCCCTTGGGGGCTACACTGGTTGAAGTTTTTATGAGCATCAGGAAATTACAAGTCCCAGGTTACTGCAAGCATGACAACCCGGCACTTGGGGGCTACATATGTGGAATACTCAATTCTGACTAGTGATTGAGATCAACAACCTGGATTTCTTCAAGATTGTGATGTTTATATTGAAGCAAGTCTTAAGTTATCACTATGTTCTCCTCTTAAGACTTGGGGGCTATAGGTATTATGCATATAAAGAGAGAACATCTTCAAAATTCTCAGCTTTGAGTAAATCAGGAAGATCAATTACATGACCCGGTGTCAATAACAATTATGACTCGACATCATCAATCTTCTCTAACCTGGAGATTTTGGAAATTATAACTCGGCAAGATCTATATCTTTAAGCCGGTTGAAAATCAGATGAGTATATCAAGACCTATATTTTTTAAGCCGACGCTTTGGAAGCCGACTCAAATGGATTATTTATTTGCAATATTTCTTCTACAAGTAAATTGATTGTGAAGCTGGTCTATTGACCTGGATTTTCTAGAAGAAGGAAATGCGAAGGACTTAAGGATGTTCAGGTGCCGGTTTACAAGAATTCTTAACCCAGAGCACAACCTGTCAAATTTGTTCTTGTGTTTATTTTGGAGCATAAGTTTACCATGGATAAATCCAAGCTAAACTTGGGGGCTAATGTAGGGGATATACCCCGCGGTGTAACCCGGCCGGAAGTATAACCCGGCCGGACTTGGCGACTCAGTAATGACCCGCCCTGACTGGACGACACACTAAGTGACCCGCCCGATCCTGGCGACTTATGGGTGACCTGACAAGCGGATCAGAGGAGTGACAAGACCCGGGGGCCCAGGAGGCTCAAGGCCCAGAAGGCCGGCTTATGTTATGATAGGCCGGCTTAAGCGGAAAGGCGTGAGGAATATCTCCCTTACAAGGAATCAAGACCCGGACTTGTATCCGACTTGTAGTACAAGATAGGCTAGTCCTAATCCTATTTGGACTCCACATGTAACCCGCCCCTCTAACTTATATAAGGAGGGGCAGGGCACCCCAAGAGGGGACAGGCAAGAAGAAATAATCTCTAGGATAGACATAATTAGGAGAGCCGGCTTACGACGACTCTCTCATGATCATAATGAGACCTAGCCACAAACAGCATGTAGGGTTATTACCGGATGATGTTTCCCGGGGCCCGAAGCTGTCTAAATCTTTGTCTTGTGTGTTGCGTCTCTCATCCCGATCAACCCCTCTCAAGCTACCACATAGATGCGTTGGCCTCGCGACTAAGTCCTCACACTAGGACATCTGCCGTGACAAATCCACGACAGATCCCACACCGGCCGGATTTGAAAGGGGACAAGTAGTACAGCTTATCCTGACAAAAGTAGTCTTTGCCTGACACTGTGGTGGGCTCGTCGATGACCTCCGCCCTACCGTCCTGGCGGTCTTGGTCTCGTTGTACCAAAATGGCAACCTTTGGCTGATTCCTCGAAACTCCGCGCCTGTGGCTTGCCTCCTTTGCACCGAAGATGAAACATGCACTCTGCGCCCGCCTGGCCTTTGTCGTCATGGCTCACGTCAGCTGAGCCTCGTGAGGTAGTCTTGCATAGAACTCTCCACCCCTCAAGAGCCAGCCTGAGGAGGCCGATCCCCTCGGGGTCTTGGTGTCGTCCGCCTCGCGAGGCTTCACACCTCGCGAGGGTCTTGTGTTGTCGATGTTGAAGCCGGGTCATACCAGGTCCTCGATGGAGCCACATGGTGGGCCGCAGGCAGGTAGGGATGGATACCCCCACATCCAGGACACCGACAGTAGCCCCGGGCCCAAGGCGTGCTCGAGATTGTCTTCCAGGCGAAGCCAAAGGGCAAGTGCGGAGCGCCGCGGTCCCTAACCACCTACGGCCCTGATGACATGTGGCAGTTGATGGGACGTGGGCGTCTTCACTTTCCCACACCGCCTCGATATCTGGCAGGTCTAGCAGTCGCCTGTTGCCCGTGGAGCTCGCTCTTCGCAAATTACCGTGCTCGGCGCCCCCAAGCCGAGGAAGAAGAAGGTGAAGTCGCTCGCCCCGGCCGGTCCTCCGCTGGCCCTGGAGCCAGCCTTTGAGCAGTCGATGGTGATCAACGAGGAGGGGCTGGACAAGGTTCTCCATGCGCTCGCCGCCTGCTACCTCTTGAGCACTGTGTTGGTTTTCCCTTGAAGAGGAAAGGGTGATGCAGTAAAGTAGCGTAAGTATTTCCCTCAGTTTTGAGAACCAAGGTATCAATCCAGTAGGAGTCTACATGCAAGTCCCTCGTACCTACACAAACAAACAAGAACCTCGCAACCAACACGATAAAGGGGTTGTCAATCCCTTCACGACCACTTGCGAAAGTGAGATCTGATAGAGATAATAAGATAAGATAAATATTTTTGGTATTTTTATGATAAAGATTGAAAAGTAAAGATTGCAAAATAAAGTAGATCGGAAACTTATATGACGGAAGATAGACCCGGCGGCCATAGGTTTCACTAGTGGCTTCTCTCAAGATAGCATAAGTATTATGGTGGGTGAACAAATTATTGTCGAGCAATTGATAGAAAAGTGCATAGTTATGAGAATATCTAGGCATGATCATGTATATAGGCATCACATCCGTGACAAGTAGACCGAAACAATTCTGCATCTACTACTATTACTGCACACATCGACCGCTATCCAGCATGCATCTAGAGTATTAAGTTCATAAGAACAAAGTAACGCATTAGGCAAGATGACATGATGTAGAGGGATAAACTCAAGCAATATGATATAAACCCCATCTTTTTATCCTCGATGGCAACCATACAATATGTTCCTTGCTACCCCTGCTGTCACTAGGAAAGGACACCACAAGATTGAACCCAAAGCTAAGCACTTCTCCCATTTCAAGAAAGATCAATCTAGTAGGCCAAACCAAACTGATAATTTGAAGAGACTTGCCAAGATAACCAATCATACGTACATAAAAGAATTCAGAGGTGATTCAAATATTTCTCATAGATAAACTTGATAATAAACCCACAATTCATCGGATCTTGACAAACACACCGCAAAAAGAGTTACATCGAATAGATCTCCAAGAAGATCGAGGAGAACATTTATTGAGATTCAAAGAGAGAGAAGAAGCCATATAGCTAATAACTATGGACCCGAAGGTCTGTGGAAAACTACTCACAACTCATCGGAGAGGCCTTGGTGTTGATGTAGAAGCCCTCCGTGATCGATTCCCCCACCAATGGAGCGCCGGAAAAGGCTCGAAGATGGGATCTCACGGTACAGAAGGTTGCGGTGGTGGAAATAGGGTTTCGTGGTGCTCTTGGATGTTTTCGCGGTACATAGATATATATAGGTGAAGGAGGTCGGTCAGGGGAGCCACGAGGGGCCCACACGGGTAGGGGGCGCCCCCACCCCCGTAGGGCGCGCCTGTCCTACCTCGTGGCCGCCTCGTCTGCTTCTTGACGTCCACTCCACGTCTCATGGATTGCGATTGTTCCAAAAAGATCTCTCCTGAAGGTTTCATTTCTTTTGGACTCCATTTGATATTCCTTTTCTTTGAAACACTGAAATAGGCAAAAAAAACAACAATTTGGGCTGGGCCTCCGGTTAATAGGTTAGTCCCAAAAATGATATAAAAGTGTATAGTAAAGCCCATAAACATTCAAAACAAGTAATATAATAGGATGGAACAATCAAAAATTATAGATACGTTGGACACGTATCACCGCCGATTCCAATGAGGGGAAGGCGACAGTCGTCTGCCCTGCATCTTGGCGAGCGAGGGAGATGAGCGCCACCAGCATCCCCATCTATCTTTGTCGTGGTATTCTCATGGCTGGGTGCGAGGCGACAGATGCCACAAGGGCTTAGTGTGAGGCCAAGACTACTGCTGATAGGCCCGGGAGCGGGTATGTGAGTAGCACACGCTAGTTTACCCAAGTTCGGGGCTATCTGGAGAGATAATACCCATACTCCTGCATGTCTGAGTATATCTGGTATATCTGGTACAGAGTGCTCCTGGAGCTGTATCATTGGTCAGTGCCATAGGCATCTGACTTTGTATATGCGGGTGGCCGGATGACCATGCATGCTCTTGTGGCCGAATGGTTATGGCCGTGGATGTTCATGCGTGAGTGCATGTGAGTGTGCTCCTGCGTGAGAGCATGCGTGGGGATGGAAAGATATGTGCTAGCTTATATAGGCATGGCTAGCTTACTTGCTAAGCTATGTAGTGGCATGGGACAAGTGGGCATGGGGCACCATGCCCATGATGGTATGGACGTGATGTGCATGCCTCCTTGTTCCTGGTGCACTTTATAAAACAGTGTCCAGGGACAAATACACTGTAGATGATGTTGCCACTACTATTCGTTAACAGTGCTGGTGTCTTGTGGTTGCAGCGGTTGACTTCGGGCAGTCGGCAGCCGACCGAGCAGCCGACCGGGTGGAGCAGTGGGATGGGGAGCCGGCAGGAGCGGCCGGGCAGTTGGACTGAGGGGCTTTGCTAGCCCCGATGTCTTGAAATATTGTCTTGCCGTCTTCGGGGTACCCGTGGTCAATTACTTCGACAGTAGCCCCCAAGCCTCTGGGCAACTTGGAAAAGTTGGGCGGAGGTTTTTTTGGTGGGTGTTCACGGAAATGATCATGCAAAAGACAAAGTTAGTCCACGCAGATATATCAAATTATTGCTTCTAGTGTTGCAAGTTTTATGCGGAGGGTGCCGACTCGGTTTCGTCTGAGCTGCCTTCAATCTTTTTCGTGTTCCCTCTGCTTTTTGACTTGTTCTCTCGCTTGCCGGACAGCCGCTCTGCGGTCTGTGGCTGAGAGTGGGTCGTGAAGTGGAGTGTACAATACTTAGACTCCGGGAGCAGATTCGACCAAGCAGATACTCGCAAAAGAAACGACTGGGTCGCCCGAACTGTTTTTCTTCCCGAACGTTTTTCACGTGGGTGGCCTCCAGCGTTCACTCTTGCTAGCCGGACAGCCGCTCTGTGGTCTGTGGCTTTGGGCCTTTGGTACTGTGCATGCTACTAAGCCGTCTGCGGGAACTAACGTCTCAGGCCAAGCGGCCAGCCCCCGGGCCAACTCTGGCTGGCGCTAGGGCGAACGATGATGCAACTATAATAAAAATGCAGAGATAACCCCCGAGCATCGTTCGGGGTTATCCGTACTTGCGTGCTGCAAAAAATATGCGGGTGAGGAGCTCACATTGATTTTCATGTAGTCGCGGTCATCGAAGACAACCGACGTGACTCGGCGCTCGCGGAGCGCATCGGTGCACCCGCTGGGTGTAGCCCTCGAGCCTCCAAGTGCTCGAGGAGGGTCCAGCCGGTCGGGCTTGACCGGCCAGGCGGCGAGCGGAACGCGGCCGAGCCAGCTTGGTGCAGCCGGCCAGGCAGCGAGGAGTCTGGCAGCACCCTCTTCTTATTTTTTTCTCTTCTGCCAGTTGCTGGCAGCCGGACAAAACTCTTCTTGTTTTTGCTTCTTGCAATCTTCCATGTGGGCGCGCTAGCGCACCCACTGGGTGTAGCCCCCGAGATTCGGGCCGGCTGCTGAGCAGTCAGGCCGGATCTCCCCACGACTACTTTTTCTTCTTCTTCGTGGAGGCGCGTCGGCGCACCCGCTGGGTGTAGCCTCTGAGATTCGGGCCGACTGCTGAGCAGTCAGGCCGGATCTCCCAGCAACTACTTTGTCTTCTTTTTCATAGGGGCGCGTCAACGCACCCGCTGGGTGTAGCCCCCGAGATTCGGGCCGACTGCTGAGCAGTCGGGTTGGATCTCCCAGCAACTACTTTGTCTTCTTCCTCGCGGGGGCACGTTAGCATGTCCGCTGGGTGTAGCCCCCGAGATCCGGGCCGGCTGCTGAGTAGTTGGGTTGGATCTCCTGGGAACCACTTTGTCTTCTTCAGCCGGTCGGCTGTGGGTACCCGGCCTTTTCTTCAGCCGGCTCTGAGGAGCCGAATGCACACACCTCTACTCTTTTTTTTGTCGCCAGTCAGCCGTGGGCACCCGCCATTTTCTTCAGTCGGATCTGGGCAGCCGGATGCGCACACACATATTTTTTTCTCGCCAGTCGGCCGAGGGGCACCCGGCATTTTCTACAGCCGGATCTAGGCAGCCGGATGCTCACACACACACATTTTTTTCTTGCCAGTCGGCCGTGGGTGCCCGACATTTTCTTCAGCCGGGTCTGGGCAGCCGGACGCACACACACGTCCTTTCTTTCTCTCTTTTTTTAGCCGGCTTGATTTTTCTTTTTCCAGCCGGCCTCACACTTCTTTTTCTTTCTATCTTTTCCTTCTCTCCAGGCGGCCAGCGGAACGGAACTCGCAGGACAAAACCGGCATGGGCGCGGCGAGAGGCGGAGCAGTCGGCGCGGGGCGGCATCCCGGCGGGCGGAGCTGGCGGGGCGCGGGAGCTGAAGCCGGCAAGGGGCGCGGCAGCGGCCGGGAGCTGGCGCTGTGATGCAAGGTGGAGGAGGAGGCCTGGAGGGGCCGGCCCGCGGGGAACACGCGGAACTGTCCCGTGGCAAGGCGGCCTCGAGGCAAGCGAGGCCGGCCAGTGCGATAGCTAGCCCTCGGAAGAGCGAGGCGTCGCCGAAGTGCGCTGTGACAGCCGGCTACGACAGGGACCCAGCAGCGTGGGGAGGCGGCCGCGGAGGCGCGGGGGGGAGCCGGCGCGTCCAGTTGGAGGCGGCAGCTGGGTACTAGAGCCATGGGGATGGCGGGCCGGCGTCGGAGAGCTCGGATGAAAGGGCGGGAGGCGGAGCCGGCTACGGGCGCGGAGCACCCGGCCGGAGCGGTGAGGCACGGGATTCGGCGTCTGGGTGCACGGGGAGAGGGCGACGCGGCCAGTCAAAGAGGTGCGTGAGGCCCAGCAGTGAGAGCAGCGACGGGGGGCAGCCGGCTCCGTTTGGTGGAGGTGGGTGAAGCCGGCAGGCGCGCGGCACGCGACTGTGGGGCAGAGCCAGCAAGAGCGGGGCATGCGACCCCGAGGCAGGGAACGCGGCGTCGAGGACCCGGCGTGGCGATGAGGAGCCGGCGGACGGGCGCAGAGGCGAGCCCGGCGCGTGCGCAACGCGAAGGCGACCAGGCGCGGCCGGGCATCTGTGGGCGCGGGGAGGCGGCCAGGCGCGGGTGCTGGTGGAGCCGCGCGGAGGCGAGCAGTTGTGCGGGAGCGAGGACGGAGCGACCAGGTGGAGGTGACGCAATGAGGCGGGGGCAGAGGAAGCGACCTGCAGTGATGCTATGTGGAGCGGAGGTGGAGCTAGCATCTGCTCATTATCTGATGAATATACAGATAATATCCAACTTGCCTCTGGCAAGTACACGAAGGGTATCCGACTATAGTCTGATTAGCGTACGGGTAGTGTTTGACCACGTTTGACTAGCATCTAGCTAGCTTGTATCGGCAAAATATGAAGGAGAGAAAGCGCGTTCTGGCCAAAGCAAGGCGCAACGAGGAGGGGAGCAGATGCGAGCGGCGCGTGGAGGGCCACGGCCGACCGAAACGAAGCCCCGCGCGTGGCACGCACGTGGACGGACGGACAGTGTTGCGGTGGTGGTGAAGAAGGCGAGGCCGACGGCGAGGACGTGCCGCCCCTCGCTTCCATTCCGGGGGCACGTCGATGTCGAGCCCCCGACCACTATCTGAGAGACGGCGCGACGCCACAACGGTGAAGATGGAGATGGTGAGGCCGACGGCAAGGACGCGCCACCCCTCGCGGCCACTCCGGGGGCGTGTCGATGTCGAGCCCCCGACCGCTACTGGAGAGACGGCGCGACACCGTGGCGGTTAAGGCGAAAATGGTCCCGCCCGGACTGCGAAACTAGCAGCAGCGTGGTAGCATAGTACCACCCCACGGTGGGCGCCAACTATCGTGGTATTCTCACGGGTGGGTGCGAGGCGATAGATGCCACAAGGGCTTAGTGTGAGGGTAAGATTGCTACTGATAGGCCCGGGAGCGGGTATGCGAGTAGCATGCACTAGTTACCCAGGTTCGGGGCTCTCTGGAGAGATAATACCTGTCGCGGGCGGGGGGCACGGTCTACTTCCGTGGCCGCCGGACACCTATGGGGCACGGGAGGCCCCTTTTCTGGTTCAGAGAGGGGGTGCGGAGGCCGCGCGCAGAGCGGATCGAGGTCCCGGGCGCGCGGTGGAGTGAGAGAGACGGCGGGCGATCTTTTTACCCAGCTTCGGAGCTCTCCGGAGAGATAAAACTCCTACTGCTGCCTTGTGTTGTTATTTGATCTTGCTCGAATGCGAGCGCACGGTGGTGTGGTGTGTCTCTCGAACCCTAATCTTGTGTTCTTCCGATGAACCGAACCCCTTCTACGTGCGCATGGGCCTCCCTTTTATAGCCTAAAGGGGGCACCAACAGGTGGCAGCGTAAGAAGAGGGGGTAGAAAGGTAAAAACGCAGGTTGGTGTAACAGTGACCAACAGTGCCCCTACCTAACTGACGGCAGGGGACAAGGGCATTTAATGCCCGTCCGGTCGCCCCAACAGTGCGAGGAGGCGATCGTCAAGTGAGCCACCGGTTGCCACGATGGCGCCTCTATCAGCTCCGCTTGCCACCTTGCTCCGCATGGCTGTGTAGTGCCTCGCCACGTGCCTTTGGGACGGTCTTGTGATGACACGTCGCTGGATGTGCTGGAGTTGGGTTGGCAATCTTGCTGCGGCAAGCGCCTTGCCGCAGTCCTCCTCTTGTCGTGCCGGCAAGCTTGCCGGCCCTCGGGTCTTGCCCGGGCACGCAGGGCGCCGCGGCAAGTCCCCTGGAGGTGCCTCGGTCGGCCTTCCCGGCAAGCTCCTCTTGCCGGGGCTTTTGTTTCCTTCCCGGCGAGCTTTCCTCGCCGGGCCTTGGTTGACCTTCCCGGCAAGCTCCTCTTGCCGGGGGCTTTAGCTTGAGTACTCTGTCCCTGAACGGCATCAGCGCGGCCGTGGAGGACCTTGGCGGACGCCCGGCAAGCCCTGCCGTGGGTTGCCGCGACTGCCCGTGCACAAGTTCGGGGGACTAAGGTACCCCCCTACTTTAGTACACCGACAGTAGCCCCCGGGCCTGGGCCATACACAGTGCCGAGCGTTGTTGGGCCAGGCCCAAAACAGTGCACGGGCACGCGTGGCCAGGGTCCACACAAAATCGGACTCCGCTTCCACCGCGCCCTCCCGCAACGGTACGCGTCAGATGCGGCATCGTGGGCGACGTGGGCGGTGTGTGTGGGGCTGAGTCCCTGCGAGCGCGCGTCAGGCCATGACGGAGGGGACGGCCCACGCCCTCCCTCCTAAACGGCGGTAGGTGTGGGGGCGTGGTGCATTTACTGGACGAGGCCAGCGCGCGCGGCTTTTGAGGCGTCCGCTCCCATGCTCACGGGGTGGGGCGAGACTGCCTCACCCGTCCACTCGGCGCTGCATCCCTGCCACGCGGCTCTCATGCGCTTGGGGTCACGGACGGTGGGATTGGGGAATCCGGGCCGTCGTGAGCAGAGGCAGCGGGTCGGCTCCGATTCCCTGCTCTCCCGTGCCTTGATTCGCTGAGCGGGGCGGCCGAGCTCCCACACTGCTCCTTTATAAGGGGCAGGGGGGAGGGCACAGAAGCCTACACTCCTTCATCTCCTTCTTTCCTTTGTAACTTCTCCCCCCCTTCCTCACATTTGTCATGGAGAAAGGGAATCCTGGACCTTCGTCAGTGGCGGCGAGGGTTGCCGCCAGGCAGCGCATCCCTCTCTCTTTCGCTCCTGCGGCGGTGGAGCCGGTCGAGAGGGGAAGAGGGAGGGGGCGAGGCCGAGGGCGAGGTCGAGGTCGTGGCCGAGGCGCTCGGGGGAGAGGCGCTTGGGGTAGTGCGCCGCCCCCGTCTCCGCCGACGGCTCCTCTCCTCGAGGCGGTCCATATTGGGGACGACCCCTGGGAGTTCTTCGTCAAGCTGCGCCGGGCACCTCGTCGACGTCTTCGTCTTCCGGCTCCATTTGTGAGCGCGATGGAGCCGGACCCGCCCGAGATGCTGGAGTTGCGCATGAGGGGCTGCGGGATCAGCGGCACTCGAGTTAGTGTCGTATCCCCAGCCCCCGGCGTGATGTACTTCGACCGAGGGTGGAAGACGTTCGCCCGCATCCACAGCTTGACGACGGGGTTTACCCTCCATTTTAAGTTAATGGAGGGCAACCTTCTCGCCGTCAAGGTCTTCGGGGACTCCGGCACCCGGGCGAGATGCTGCATGGATGCTCCTCCGATAGCGAAGGTCCCTCCTCGAGCGAGAGTGACGAGGAGGGGAGCGACAGCGACGACGAGGGCGGCGGGTCCGACTAGGCGTCGGACGCGGCCTCGCGCGTGCCACCGGCGACCCCATCATCCGGGTCGCCGGCCTTCTGAACTCCCCGGGGCCGTCTCCTTGGGCGGCTGGCGTAGGGAGGCGGCAGAAGAGGAAGAGGGGTGGCGGCAAGGCCGTCAAGTCGGAGTACGAGGGCGAGGTGCCCTCGACAGCGTGCTGACGTCCTGCCGCCCCGTCTTCGAGCTCTGCCTCCGGCGCCTCCGTCTCCGCCAAGCTCCCGGCCGGGCCCCGGGAAGTTCTCTTGGTGTCTTCTGGCACCTGTAGCTCGCCTAGGCGTTTCTTTTGCCCTCCCCGGCAAGCTTCTCTTGCCGGGGCCTCCTTGACCTACTTCCTGAAGAGAAAACAGGAGAGGGATTACGGGCACCTTATCTTTTAATTTGTAAGCCTTCGGGCCTTTAGCTGTACTTAAAGCTTGTAATCCTCTCTATCATGTTTTTCATCCTCTATGGACTCACACTAAATTGGGATGTTTTTTAATGGAAAGAGGGGAAAGCTTGCCGGATTAAGTCTTTTACTTGATTGCGTGCCTTGTACGTTTTCACCTTACGCTTTTAGGGAACTTGCCGGCGCGGGCACCTTGCTGTGGGCGCCGAGTGCGGAACGTCGGCAACGGAACTGCAACCGACAGGAAACCTTGTCGCGGAGCTAGTCGCGGCTTACTTAAGTCGTTGAGCGGACTCGAAACGACAGTAAGGCAACTAGTTACGAGTTGGTTCCCTGCCGGCGGTGTCGCGGCCGACAAGAAACCTTGTCGTTGGGCCAGCCGCAGTTCACCTAAGTTGTCGAGCGAACTCAAAACAACGGTCGGTGCGCGACTAGCTATGAGCCGGCTCCTCCGCGCACAGGTTCTTTTCGTACAAGGCGTGACCGTTCAGAGACGCGGCCTCGCTTTCCCCAGCCCACAAGAGGATGCATGACGAGGGATGGAAAACTTAGCTGGTATTACAGCCCCTGGCGACTCTGGCTTGCCGGGGGTGAAACTTGATATTTGCAGCTCCCGGCAACTTTGGCTCCGCCGGGATCCAGGCGCTGGTGCGTCTTGCTCTGTTCTTGCCGCCAGCGTTATAGTCCCCGGGAACCATGACTTGCCGCGTAGGGATCTTGGCGGCCGCAGCCGCCAGTGAAGTCGGCTTTCCGGGGCCTCTTCGTCGGTGCGCCCTTCTGGTTTCTCCGTGTTGCTGTTATTACAGTCACAAAAAATAACTAAGACAGCACTGTAATAGGTTACTCTTTGCAACGTAATCTCAAGTTGGGCAATGCGATGCCATGTTTCACCCCTTTGCATGTTTACACTCTACGCTTCTAGGGAACTTGCCGGTGCTAACACACTTGCTGAGTGCGGAACGTCAGCAGCCTGCTGGCGGTGTTGTACCCGGCAAGAAACCTCCCCGGGCTAGTTGCAGCGCACTTGCATTGTTGAGAGGACTCGAAAACAAAGCAAGGGCACAACTTAACCACGAGTTAGCTCCTCTGCGCACAAGTTTCTTATACAAAGGATGTCCCATGGCAAGGCTTGCTACGTTACATCCTCGATTCCATTATACCCCTTGTACGTATTCGCCCTACGCTTCTAGGGAACTTGCCGGTGCTAACACACTTGATGAGTGCGGAACGTCAGCAGCCTGCTGGCGGTGTTGTACCCGGCAAGAAACCTTCTCAGGCCAGTTGCAGCGCGCTTGCATTGTTGAGCGGACTCGAAAACAAAGCAAGGGCGCAACTTAACCATGAATTGGCTCCTCAGCGCACGGGTTTCTCGTACAAGGGATGAACGTACGAGGAACATAACATAAGCGCTTAAAACTTAAAGAAAAGAGCTACGCGCTCGAGCTCGGGTGACTTAGCTTTTCTGTCTTTCACGGTCCAGCGAAGCCGCGCTCCTCCCTTGATTCCCTCCCTTGTACGTTTTCACCCCCCCCCCCCCCCCCGTGCTTTCAGCGAACCTGCCGGTGCAAACACACTTGCTGAGTGCGGGACATCAGCAGCCCGCTGGCGGTGTTGCCTCCGGCAAGAAGAACTCGTCGGGCTAGTTGCGGCGCGCCTTCGTCGTTGAGCAGACTCGAAACGGATCAAGGGCGCAACTTAGCCACGATTCGACCCTTCTGCGCGCAGGTTCTTCGTACAAGGTATGGATTCTCAGGGAGTACAATCCAAAAACTTTAAAGCTGGACGCTTTCTTTGCCCTACTGGCTAGTGGAGCTCGATGGTGTATCCTTGACGGCAGCGCGGCACTCCGGGGAGGCGTGCTTGCCGGAGCAGATACCAGAGCTGTTCTTGCCAGGTTTGATCTTTGGCGGATACGCCTTTGCTTTCTTGCACTTGCCGGTGGAGCTCGATGGTGCGCTCTCGACGGCAGCGCAGCACTCCGAGGAGGTGCGCTTGCCGGAGTGTGCATCAGGGCTGCACTTGCCGGACTTGAGCTTCTTCTTCCCCCGGGGAGCTTCAGCGGCAAGTGGCTCGCACCCTTCTGCGGCTGCTGCTTCCCGGTAAATCTTGTCGGCGCAGATGAGTGCATCCCTCTTGTCACCTTGGACAGAAATGATACTCATCGGGCCAGGCATCTTGAGCACGTTGTATGCGTAGTGAGAGGCTGCCATGAACTTGGCAAGCGCTGGTCGGCCGAGTATCCCATTGTAGGGCAATGGGATATCAGCAACATCGAAGGTGACCCTCTCTATCCTGGAATTCAGCTCACTGCCAAATGTCACGGGCAATGTGATCTTCCCCTTGGGCTTGCTCCTTCCCGGATTTATCCCTTGAAAGGTACCAGTCTCTTCGAGCTCGCTGTCGGGGATCTGGAGCTTCTTGAGCACTGCGGAGGAAATCAGGTCCAGGCCGGCCCCGCCGTCAACCAACATCTTTGTGACCTTGAGGTTGCGGATTGTTGGCGAGACCAACATTGGCAAGCACCCGACCGCAGTGATGCGATCAGGGTGGTCTTCTACATCAAAAATGATGGGCGTGCCGGACCATTTCAGAGGCCTGCGCGCCTCGACGGATGGCTCCGTTGCGTTCACCTCTCGCACCCACTGCTTGAGTTGGCGGTGTGAGGCGTGCAGAGAGGCGCCGCCGTCGATGCACAGCACCTCTGTCGCCTTCTGAAACTCTTGGTCATCGGTCTCATCTTCCTCCATCTCATCTTCATCTTCATCCTTGTCGCGGCCGCGGGGAGGCCTATCTCCTTGTCGCGGCTTGGGCTTGCCGCGGTGTCCTCCCCGGGCGGGAAGCTTCTTGCCGGATCCTCCGCCACCTCCCTGGGCTCTCTCCTTATCGCGGCGCTCGTACTCTGCCTTCTGTAGCTCTGCCATTTCTTCGACTTTCTTGCAGGTTTGGAGATCATGGCCCTTGGTGCAGTGGATCTTGCAATATCGCTTGCCGGAGCCGTCCTGCTTGTCGGCGGCTGCCACAGCCTCGCCAGAGTCATCGGCCTTGGCCTTGTCGGAGCCGCCTCCGTTGCCGGAATGCTCAACAGCTAGCACATCCTTAGTCTTTCTCTTCCTGTTGTTCCGTCTCCGGTTCTTCCTTGCCGGGGCGGTATCCTCACTGTCAGATCCTTCTGCTCCCGCAACCTCTCCGGGGATTTTCCTTCCCTCCTCAGCCCGTGCACACTTGTCGGCCAAAGCATAGAGCTCGCTGACATCTCTGATCTTGCACATCGCCATCTCCTCCCTCATCCTGCGGTTACGCACGTTCTGATGAAAGGCGCTGATAACCGCGGCAGGGTGGACGTCTGGGATGTTGCGTTGCACCTGGCTGAATCTCTGTATGTACTTGCGCAGGGGTTCCCCCTCCTTTTGAACGAGCAAGTGGAGGTCACTTTCCTGGCCATGAGGCTTGTGGCCGCCCGTGAAGGCGCCGACAAACTGATGACACAGGTCAGCCCATGAAGAGATGGAACCGTCCGGCAAGTGCATGAGCCAAGATCTGACATTGGGCTTGAGTACTAGTGGGAAGTAGTTGGCGAGGATCTTCTCATCGCGCCCTCCGGCAGCCCGCACCGCGATGGTGTAGTTGCTGAGGAACTCCGATGGATGTATCCTGCCATCGTACTTCTCGGGCACGTCTGGCTTGAAGTTCTTGGTTTTGGGCCTCTGGACTTGCCGCAGCTCGTGGGTGAACGCAGGGCAACCTGCCGCGTACGGCAAGTCGCCTGGCTCCCCTAGTGCATGCATGTCGACAGTGGGCCCAGCACGTTGGTGAGATTGACGTCGCGTCTCCCTTCTGCGCTCGATGCGAGTGCGAGCGTCTTCGTGCCGCCGTTCTTGGAGAACGTGGCGCTGGTCGCGTCTAGTTCGCGGGTCCGACAACGCGGTGGAGTCGCCGTCGGGGTTGGTCCGGCGAGCCGACGATCTTGGCCTTCGGGGCTGGGAGTGCACGGAGGTGGCTCCCCCAGGGGTCTTGTCGGCGTCGGCTTGTGCTTGTACGCCTTGCCGGGGCCTCGATGCGCTCGGTTGCCGGGGCTTGTCGCCGTTGGCGAAGGCGATGAGGCTGTATATGGTCATCCTCCAGTCGTCGATCTTGTGTGGCGCCGGAGGGTAGTCTAGGAGCAGCTGGGCTCGGGCCAGCGCTTCCTCTGCTGTCTTGGGTGGTGGTGGCGACGAGCGGCGCGAGGAGCGGGATGTGCTCGGACTCCCAACTGGATTGGGAGGTGCGTCACCCCGCCCTGGCGACCGTACCTCGCTCGCGCCAGCATGCGGGCGTGCATGCTGACCTCGAGCGTCTCGCGACCCACCAGCTTGGCCTTGCTCCAACGCGAGCACGGTGCTAGGAGCACCGGGGCGTTGTCGGCCTTGCACCTCCTGGGAAGGGTGTGGTGTATGCATGGTTGCCGACGCTTGCGGGGCCTTGTTTTTGGATCTGGTGACGATGCGAGCCCCACCGTCAGCACCCGCTCCTCCGCCGGCGTCCACTCCACCGCCCGTTTGCTCCGGCGGTGGTGGCGGAACCGATGTAGATGGAGCGGCTACCTCCGAAGGCTTCTTCTTCGGCGGCATGTTGATGAAGGCGCTGATGCAGCGCGCGCGGAGACCGGATCGTATGTTCACGACCTCGACGCGCCCCCTACCTGGCGCGCCAAAGATGTCGCGGGCGGGGGGCACGGTCTACTTCCGTGGCCGCCGGACACCTATGGGGCACGGGAGGCCCCTTTTCTGGTTCGGAGAGGGGGTGCGGAGGCCGCGCGCAGAGCGTATCGAGGTCCCGGGCGCGCGGTGGAGTGAGAGAGACGGCGGGCGATCTTTTTACCCAGCTTCGGAGCTCTCCGGAGAGATAAAACTCCTACTGCTGCCTTGTGTTGTTATTTGATCTTTCTCGAATGCGAGCGCACGGTGGTGTGGTGTGTCTCTCGAACCCTAATCTTGTGTTCTTCCGATGAACCGAACCCCTTCTACGTGCGCATGGGCCTCCCTTTTATAGCCTAAAGGGGGCACCAACAGGTGGCAGCGTAAGAAGAGGGGGTAGAAAGGTAAAAACGCAGGTTGGTTTAATAGTGACCAACAGTGCCCCTACCTAACTGACGGCAGGGGACAAGGGCATTTAATGCCCGTCCGGTCGCCCCAACAGTGCGAGGAGGCGATCGTCAAGTGAGCCACCGGTTGCCATGATGGCGCCTCTATCAGCTCCGCTTGCCACCTTGCTCCGCATGGCTGTGTAGTGCCTCGCCACGTGCCTTTGGGACGGTCTTGTGATGACACGTCGCTGGATGTGCTGGAGTTGGGTTGGCAATCTTGCTGCGGCAAGCGCCTTGCCGCAGTCCTCCTCTTGTCGTGCCGGCAAGCTTGCCGGCCCTCGGGTCTTGCCGGGGCGCGCGGGGCGCCGCGGCAAGTCCCCTGGAGGTGCCTCGGTCGGCCTTCCCGGCAAGCTCCTCTTGCCGGGGCTTTTGTTTCCTTCCCGGCGAGCTTTCCTCGCCGGGCCTTGGTTGACCTTCCCGGCAAGCTCCTCTTGCCGGGGGCTTTAGCTTGAGTACTCTGTCCCTGAACGGCATCAGCGCGGCCGTGGAGGACCTTGGCGGACGCCCGACAAGCCCTGCCGTGGGTTGCCGCGACTGCCCGTGCACAAGTTCGGGGGACTAAGGTACCCCCCTACTTTAGTACACCGACAATACCCCTACTCCTGTATGTCTGAGTATATCTGCTATATCTGGTACAGAGTGCTCCTGGAGCTGTATCATTGGTCAGTGCCATAGGCATCTGACTTTGTATATGCGGATGGCCGGATGACCATGCATTCTCTTGTGGCCGAATGGTTATGGCCGTGGGTGTTCATGCGTGAGTGCATGTGAGTGTGCTCCTGGGTGAGAGCATGCGTGGGGATGGATGGATATGTGCTAGCTTATATAGGCATGGCTAGCTAACTTCCTAAGCTATGTAGTGGCATAGGACAAGTGGGCATGGGGCACCATGCCCATGATGGTGTGGACGTGATGTGCATGCCTCCTTGTTCCTGGTGCACTTTATAAAACAGCGTCCAGGGACAGATACACTATAGATGATGTCGCCACTACTATTCGTCAACAGTGCCGGTGTCTTGTCGTTGCAGCGGTTGACTTCAGGCAGTCGGCAGCCGACAGCCAGCCGAGCAGTCGGCCGGGTGGAGTAGTCGGATGGGGAGCCGGTAGGAGCGGTCGGACAGTCGGACTGAGGGGCTTTGCTAGCCCCGATGTCTTGAAATATTGTCTTCCCATCTTCGGTGTACCCGTGGTCAATTACTCCAACAATCTCCATGCTCTTCTCGCGGGGTTGATTCCTCCCTTCTCCCCTTTCTTCAATGTTGTGATATCGCATTACCAGATCCACTTGCTGCCTTTGGACCCACACTCTGTTATCCTTCTCGCCCTCTTCGCCTTCCTCTGCAAGGCCATGGTCAGTATCACTCCTTCCGTGGCCTTGTTTCACCATTTCTTCTTGCTTCGGCTGGTCGACGCCCGCCAATGCTCTGGGTGCACGACCTTTGAAGCGGTGGCCGCAACCGCTGGTTTGGGAATCGATTCGAGCTTTCGCCAACTGCGAAGGGATTTTGGAAGCAGTGGCTTCTTATGGACGCCCGCGCGTTCAGCCTCCTACTCCAGATTCCTGGGGCACCGGCCTCGCCTAGCTCTAGTTGGTGCCATGGGAGGTTCTCTGACCGGCGTCTTGCTTCCGTCTGGAAGAGATTGCCGAGGCTTCAGGAATTGGAAGTGACAGCACCAATGGTGGTGAAGGAATTTGTCAGGCAGCGCATGGCTCCTCTCCAGTGCCATTCTCAGCCAATGTGAGACTTTGCATGCGTCAAAGGTTCGATGAGGCTGCGGAGGCCATCGCCGGCAGCTGACACCCTGAGCGTAGTGCTCAACTAACCGGCGAGCCCGAGCCTGCTGACCTTCCGGGGGTGGCTGCCTCCTCTATCTGTGCTCGAACAAGGCGACCTTTGCTGGACAGATGCCTGTGTTTGACGAGTGGGGGTTGCTTCCCGAGGGCCTTGAGGGGCCCACGAGAACCCCGTCTTCATGGCTCCTCTCCTGATCGATCCTGCCGCGCGCGCCCCTAGTGTGGAGGCAGGGGGCGCGCCTCTAGCTGCTGTTGATAGCTCCTCCGGAGGCCCGGCGCCAATGGAGGCCCAGGAGGCCGAGGCTCCTGGGGCCCTCGAAGGAGTTGCCGTAGAATTGGCGCGACCCCAAGCTCCAGAGGTAGAGGCTCCTGATGCCCAGGGTGGTGGCTCCCAAGTGGCTGCTGACGGCGAGGAGCCCACCGATGGCTCTGGAGCCGTGAGCCAGAAGGTCTTGCTAGGCGCCCCTGCTCTCGGGACCTCTGCCCTGGATGCCCCACTGAGCGCTCCCCCTTCTAAGGATCGGCCGTCGGCACTACAAAAAAATACACTTCCGTGATGATACGTGTTTGTCACAGTAGGTCGCGTTTTTTGTCATGCATGTACATCCATGACGATTTTATGACAGAATCAAGATAGTCATACCTGTGCTGTCGTAGAAGTGTTCCATGACATTACCAAAAATTATCACCACAGAAGTGTCCACTTCCATGACGATAAATCGCGCGTCACAGAAGTGCTTTCGTCAAGGGTGACCGACACGTAGCATCCACCGTAATGGAATGCCGTTAAGCTATCGGGTCGGGTTTTGGATCTGATAACCCGTTAACAGCCCCGACCAATGGGGATTTTCCACGTGTAAAATCATCATTGGCTGGAGGAGACACGTGTCAGCTCCGCGTTGGCACGGGTGTCACTCATCCAATGCGCGAGACGCGCCTATGATATGTTGACACGTGGACCGGCCCATCAAGTTTAAATTGGCTGGCCCAACTAAAGTCCCACAAGATTTTGCGAACCATAATGGGTCGGACCAGCTAAAGGCCCACGAGATTTTGCGGACCAGAATGGGCTGGCCCAGCTAAAGGCCCACAAGATTTTGCGGGCCATAATGGGCCGGCCCAGGTAAAGGCCCACAAGATTTTTGTGTGCCATAATGGGTCGGCCCAGGTAAAGGCCCACAAGATTCTTGCGGATCATAATGGGCCGGCCCAGCTAAAGGCCCACGAGATTTCGCCGACATTAATGGGCCGGCCCAGCTCTAGGCCCACAAGATTTTGAGGACCCTAGTAGGCCAGCCCATTAACTGACTGCCATGTTTTGGGCCAAATGCCGGCCCATATTTGATCCGGTCCATTAATGGCCTACCACGTTTCGGGCCTAATAATGGCCCATATGAGATCCGGCCTGTTAAAAGCCTACCACGTTCCGGGCCAAATTACGGCCCATATCAGGTCTGGCCCTTTAAGAGGCTTTGGGCTAAATTGTGGCCCATATCAGATTCGGCCCGTCAACTGGATGATATGCTTTTTGGCCCACTTGCTAAAGGCCCATTTAGTAATTCAGCCTGATATTAGTTTCGGCCTGTTAAGGGCCTATTTAACATTTCGGCCCTATATTAATTTCGGCCTGTTAAAAGCCCGTCATATAGTTGTGCCTAACTACGGCCCGGTTTGCATCCGGCCTGCTCGTAGTCGTTATCTGATTGGGCCAAACAAGGACCGAGACAATTTTGGCCTATTAAAATCCCATGATTTGATTCGCACAATCATGGGCCGGGGTCCATTTCGGGCTGCTGCCGGCCCATGAGCTGTTCGGCATGTTTCAGGCCCAACCTACTTCTCAGCCTCATAAAAGCCCATTGAGTTTTCTTTCTAAAAGAGGGCCGGGGGTTACTCGGCCTATTAAAGACCAGAATCTACTAGTGGGTCAGTTTACTTTTGGCCTTTTAACGGACTAAGATGACAGGGCCCATGATGCGGATCATACATCGTGATTGCATGACGGCCCGATTATGTACCGTAATTTTATGATTTGGCAGGTTTACTGCGAAGACAGGATATATATACAACAAAATAACTGCAGCATCGTGAATAAGAAAAAACCTAGACTATACAATAAAGAAATTACGGCATATTACATCCACTGGGCATCAAAGTTCACCACTATGATAATAAAGGACAAGCAGACAGCAGATTACATACACTAGGCATCAAAGATCGCCACTAGTGCAAATAAACACGCCGACAAAATAATATACAAAAACGACATCACTTCAATAGAGTTGAAGAAAGGTTAGCCCTGCTGGGGAGCTGCAGCGCAAGCAGCTGAGCAAGCTGATGAGAATGTGCTTGTTCAACACTTATATCTTCCTCACTCTGAAAGATAAATAAGCAGACAGATGACAGATTTTGCACATAAAGGTATCAGTGTTGACAATTCATCACATTTCTTACTGACGAATAAAGTGACACAGTTTAAAATTGCATTAACACAATATGGTATTGTTCAGGTCAAAACATGGCAGGAAATGACATTGTGAAGGAGTTGACAGCTTCACAACACCACTGGATTACAGATCAAGAACCCATAAGTATCAATGGTTAGTGTGCTGTCAATTTATCCCATTTCAGATTGGCAAATAAACAGACAGTTTAAATAATAGTAGACTGATATAACATTGTTCATAATTAAGACATTGCAGAATATGAAATTGTGCTGTAATGGGTAGGTTCACCACACCACTGGATTACAGATGAAGAACAAAAGCATACATGCAGTGCAAAATAAGATCACTTGCTCTGTATAGTTTAATTTACATGGTATGAAGAAGGAACTTGATTGTACAACTGACAACTTAAATTGAGAAGGACAAACTTTTGTTTATGAACTACATAATAAACTTTAAACAAGCAATTTGATGCAAACACCAAAAATAAACAACCGCTGCAGTCATGCCTAACCAAATATACACAACAAAGTTTGAAGGCTTGAGAAGGACAAACTTACATTATTGGTGCAGACAGGCTCTATAAAGCCCTTCTCCATGCTGATGGGGGGGGGGCAATTCAGGAAGTTTACCACAGAATCTTCTTCATAAGCATTGCCTTTATTCTACATTTAGTTAAGAGTAAATATAGATGTGATAATATACGAAAAAATGGAGAATATTTAAGATAAGATGAAGAGTGATGCTACATAACCAAGTAGCTATAAATGTAAGTGCAGCGACACAGGCAAAAGGTACAACCAAGAGCAATGCACAGCTAAACTTCTTCAGTACCAACCTTATGGTAAGAGTAAATATAGATCTGATGTGTAGAAAATGGAGGGCAAAGGAAAATAAGCTGCAGAGTGATGGTACATGAACAACTACCTATCAATATAAGTACACAGATAAAGGACATCATGTACTTACAAGAACAATGCAGAGCTAAAAAAAATCATTGGCATTGGATATAGTGTACACTAATGTAACCATTCATACAGATCAGACAATTTGGAGCGAACAATGATAAGCAAGCTATCATGCATACTGTTGTCACATAATGAACCAGGTATGTATGCAAGTACAGTGATATAGGACAGCAGGTACTAACAAGAGCAAAGCAGCGGTTAACATATTTGCGATATCCTGTCGTTCTTTTCAAACCAGAATTCTTCTTCGAGCAGATTTCATGCAAAAAAGATCTGTAAGGCACATGTGGAAAAGTAGAAGTTCAAATTGTCATGTGATTTCATAGACAGTACCTCATCCTAGGAATGAGACCAGTGCATAACAAGGTTTTTTCATTCAATGTCTTCTATATTTAGCACAGGAGACTTCACCAGAAATTCATTTATACACTTGTCATCAAAGTGTGATTTCCTCAGGTAACACCGATACTGTTGCAATGCTTCCTTGAAAAGCACAAGCAAGCTTTGCTCGTCATGACTATCTAGATTGACCCTCGCCTAGTTACAACAATGTAATGTAAATCGTTGATGTGTTCAATCAGCAGAAAACAGGAAAATAATAATCATGAATAATAGCACTTACACGTAAGTTGGACAGGAAGATGTGAAAATGGTGTTTGTCTTCACTATAATCTTCCCATGATGGGAATATATGCACGTAGTCCCTAACAACATTGAAAGCATTGTCTTTTAAACTGGGAATAAATGGAATGGGGTTCCAATCTACAGGAATTGCCCGTCTCTGCAGTTGGGAAAGGTCTTCGGCCGGTGGACTTGCTGTACTTTTTGCTGGAGTGGGATTTTTCTATGGTACGGCTGGTGCTATGGCAAATCAAATCGGTATACCTTTTGCTGGAGTGCAGGTCCTATGTGGTGGGGCTAGTGGTGTGGCCGGTGAAGTATGGGTACAGTCTGCTGGAGTCGGCCCTATGTTTTGTGTCACTGGTTGTACAACCAATATAAGTGGGTGCTGTCTGATTTCTCCGGCACTACCATGTTTTTCAAGGACTTTGCTGGTGCTCCTTCAGGTTCGGCAGTCACCCTCTTCCTTTTTGATGTCTGATGCACAAGAACAACATTTGAGTGGAAAAACATGGTATGATGACAGATGCAATATGTATTGATAATGGATGGGCATGGCATCGCGACATATATGATGAGTAAACTAAGCAGATGGCGGTTCAACAAAGTAGAAGAAATGTAAGACAACATATGCAAGATACGCGCAATCAAGAAAACCTTGCCAAATTAGAATAGACACCTTGATGGGTGAACAGGACAGGCCATCTGCCTTCGACTCCTCGAGGTTAGAATAGTCATTAGGATCATATTCTGAACAAGAATCAACAGGTGGGGAGCGTATGAGTTTCATTGCATCCAGAATGGCACTCAATGCCTTGGTGCCAATTTTGTAAGTCATTGCAGTATTTAGCTTCAAGAGAGGACTGCTGCTAGTGTGACACAAAGCAGCTACACAAATCATAGTGTAGATATAACGGGGAAAGCCGTAAGCATCAGAGTAAAATCAGCATAGTGGAACTTGCTGGAATATATGTGCTAGTACTGTCGGTACGGCTAGAAAGGCTTCGGATACCAGTTCTCTTCAACTCAAGGTGCAGTACTGTTAATATCAGTGTAACTCTCAAAGGCGACACAACTCCCCGCATTTCCTTGCTATTCTTATAGGATTCAAGTGGGTAGGCCACTACAAATCATATTCCTATGTTTACAAAATCCTACAAATCTAAGAGGCTCAAAGTGTTCATCACAACTGACCGTATAGACCTCTACACTGCAAATGTCCCTGCTCATCTTCAGTACAAGGAACATACTTTACTACTATCATACTCCCTCCATTCCAAAATAAGTCTTGGTAGAGATTTCCACTATGGATCACATACAAATGTATCCAGATAAATTTTAGAGTGTAGATTCACTCATTTTGCTCCATATGTAGTCCATGGTGGAATCTATACAAAGACTTGTATTGAGGAACGAAGAGATTACATATTAAAGAAGAACGGAAGAGGAACATGGTAAAGAAGAGCAAGCAGATTTTGGATAATAAAATGTTGGTTGCGCAGTGCCCACACATGATGAACCAAAGCGCATTAAGAATGCAACTCCCAGCTGTCTCTCGACCATTTCAGGCGGTTGGATGAAGATCCTACGTCTCCTAACCCTTCTTCTTCCTCGTCTCCGATTCTTCCCATACAGAACACCGCACGGGCTGCCGGCCGGACCACCGGCCCCCACCGCCTGTGTTCCTCCGCCACCCCCTCCCCCACCCCCGCCCCATCCCCCACCTGCGTCAAGTTTTCTTTGTTTGGCGAGGACCCACAACCACCCGAGCCCCTTCGTTCGCACCGGCGAACTCCGGCGAGCTCTGAAAAATCGACTGACCCGATTTTGAAATTTAGTTTACTGTGATTTAACTAGTGTGGAATATAAAAGGGGAAAACCATAAGCATTGGGAGTATAGTGTTGAGCGTGCCATGGCGGATCTGAAGGTGCAAACTGGACAAAGGCAACTTCGCAACCAAGACAAGAAATCAGAGTAAAGCAGTGGGGATCTATTTTCTTGCTGCGATAAATAAGTTGAGTAGATAAGAAAAAGTACCGCCTCTGGTGCGGCGCCGTGTATGCATCTGCTAAGAATTTGACGGTGCTGCGGTAGCGATGGCTGTCGGCGGCGTGGAAGTAGATCTAGGAGGGTAGACGGTGGCGGCGGGGCGCGGTGGACGAGACGGTCATAGGAGCGACACTGACAAGGTGGACGACGGCGGGGATGAAGCGAGAGGACGGGATGCAAGGATCCCGGGTCGAAGCTGTGGATGAGAGAGGTCGATCTCTTGTAATGGACGGCGGTGTCGGGGTATCAGCTCCGGCATGGTGGAGGAGGACGGCGGTGGATGGGGTGGCGGACGGCAGCGGACAGAGGAGGATGGGGTGGAGAGGGTGTTTTGGCGCCCACGGAGTACGAATGGGGAAAAGTGGGGTAGAGAGGAAGGGGGGAACCATGTATTCATGGCGCGCTTGTCTCAAATGCGAGGAAATTTACACACTTAGCCCCCGTTTCAAAATTTTGACATCACAACAATATTATTCGGTTGGGGATAGGACGGTAATCTCGCATACACCGAATATTTGCTGACAAGAGTTTGTTTTTGGCGCCCACCGTGTATGAATATGAATCGGGGAGGGAGTCGATTTTGGCCGAGGACACACTGTGTTTTGGCGCCCACCGTGTATGAATCCGGGTGAGAGGCGGTTACGTCACGTTTGGGTGAAATTACAAACCTACCCCTATCGAAACCTATAGAAATCCAACAGATAGGCTTTGCGTGGCAGGGATAGGCAGTAGTAATTTCCATCTCGCAGATTTTGGTTTCGGGAGGTTACTGCGACTTTTCCCGCTTCGTTCAAAAGCACAACAAAGAATTCTGCTCCTTTATATGTATAATATGATTTAAAAATACAATGATTTCAAAATCTTAAGGTTGAATTCAAAAAAATTTAACCAAATTATGTTCTACTAAAATGTATGGATCAGTAATATCTACATATTAAATAACATAGATGTGCATGAATTCATATGAGTATGCATGTTTGATGGGTCAATTTTGGTTCGAGTATGGATTACATGTATCATCATCTCGAATTCAAATATTTGAATCCCTTGTATGTTCACCCCTTTCACGCCCATCTCTCTCGCATGCATGCTACTTCATGTAGCTATCACTCTCTTTTCTCCAGCTCACCCGCATGCTCACTTCATGTTTCTCCTATCCTCGCAAACATGGTCTCTCGATGTCTCCCTTGAGAAGTGTCACACTCTCCCTATCATTATACATTACACGGTTTTCATTATCTCTCACGTCTCTACTGTTCTCTGGTATCACTCGGTACCTAAGCTTTCTTTTTCACCACCACACACACAGTCTCCACTCGTCATTCACTTTTTCTTTCTCTCTATGGGATTCTCTCACACACCCTATATGTCTCTACATATGACTCATACCACTAAAATTACTCTCTCTCTCTCTCCCGTAGACACAACATTTGCTGCGGTCTCCTTTTCGTCTCCATCCCAGACTGACATTATTCATTTGTTTACCGATCAGACAACCCCCTCTCTCTCTCACACAGACACACACACACACACACAACTCCTGCTTCCACCCCCCTTCCCGACTACCGTCTCTCTCTCTCACACACAAAACTATCGCTTTTGCACCCCAACTCGTATTTCTCTCACAGACATTTATCGACTAGCCTCTAGATAGGTTTATACACCCGCACACTCGTGCTTCCACTATCGCATACATGTCTCTCTCCCACTCCTAGTATCTATGTAGATTTTTCTTCCCTTCTGGAGACACGCCCTCTCGATCGTGCACACACACACTATCGCCTGATTTTAAGCGGATACCTTTCGCATACACACTCCTTGTGTCTTCGTCACACATGCACTCTGTCCTCCTCCACTCTCCCTCTCTCTCACACACACATGGGCTTTTTGCAACATCTAGCAAGATGCCCATGCATTGCACGGAACATCAAGATGCATTTGTATGAGTAGTTTATCTTGTGGGGAAAAAGGATGAATGAGGGAAGGTCTTATTTGCAAATGTGGAGACGGGTGTGGGTATCTTTTTGCAAAATTTCCATAGTTTCCTTCCTATCTGTCAGATATAGATCGGGCGGTCTATATTGCAGGATGGCAGGCACACGATCATCACCGACAATGCTTTTTATAAGAGTAGGGATAAAAACAGAGTTGGTGATGAAGGTGGGCCTGCCATCCTGCAATGTAGGTCATCCAATTTATATCTGACGGATAGGAAGGAAAATATGGCAATTTACTCGCACTCCTCACCACATTTGCAGATAAGGCCTTCCCTTGTTCATCCTTTTTTCCCACAAGATCTTGATGTTCCATGCAACGCACGGGCATCTTGCTAGTAAGAGTAGAAATTAGACATATACCACTTCTCGAATCTCGAAACCAAGAACATTTGTCACAGGCTCACAGCCCTAGCTCAGCCCCTGTTGTCTTTGCTTGATCATCATGTCATCATATTTAAGATTCAAATGAATCTGAATTGGGGATGTTCAAACCCTAGGATTAAATCCACTCAACTAGGGTGGATTAAAATCTTTTTTAATAAACCCAAAATGTCCCTAAGAAAAGTTCATGATTTCTGGTTAAGGTGGAAACCTCTGCCAAAAATGATGAATATATTCTTAGATCATTTTTGGATTTTTGAATTAAATCATATTGTATTTGACTTTGGGCATTTAAATACTATAAATAATTTAAGTGCTCGAATAATTCTGAAACTAAATGTGGGTCACTGGAATAATCCAGAGAGAATCCACAAATTATTTTAGGAGTTTTAAAAAATGGGTTAGTATTTTTACTAATTCAAAATAGAGGAAAAGAAATAGAAAAACAGAAACACAAGTGGGAAAGGGGAAAACTTACCTGGGCCTTACCTGGCAAAGGTTTCGGCCCAGCCAACCAGTGGTTCGCCCGTCGTCTTCCTCCCCTCGCCCCGAAGCAGCTGCGTGCCAGCAGCAGCGCGCGACCCTGGCCACCTCCTGCTTACACCTGCTGCTACCTCCCCCATTCTCATTCGAGCCCAGGAGAAGCCCCGCTGCCTCCTCTGTCTCTCCCCTCTCCCTCTGGTCGCTCTCCTCCTCTCTAGCTCCTCCCCGAGCTTCGTCCGAGAGCAGCCATCGCCGCCGTTCGCTGTTGCCGTAGCAACGACCACCCCCTTGCCCCTCCTCTGTGTCCCAGAGCTCTGCCTCGCTGCCCTTCATCGTCTACGTCAACCACATGTCGCCAGAGGCCTTGTGTCGACGTTATCATCATGATCTTCCTCGTCGGCCACCGCAGATCGCCGCCACTCGTGTGCCGCCACCAGAGCCTCCCCGACCGCACCGACTATGCCATACCACTCACTGTGAGCTCCGCTGCAGTTCCCCTCTTCCAGCTTTGTCTATTTCGTGCCGTAGCTAGGCTAGCTGTCGTACCCGAGCGCCGCCATCCGCCATGGCCGATGCCCTGCCTGCTGTCAAGCTTGTCCTACTCTGCTATGTTGCCCCTCATGCTCCCAGTGACTCCAGGGAGCCGTAGACCCCCTCAGCTGGGCACCCCTGGCTCTGTAGCCCCATGCCGCTCAAACCCGTGGCTCCGGCCACCACAAAACTCTTCACCGGCGCCGCTCCAGACCACCCTAGCCCCTTCTGTTTTCCCTAACAGATGCGCGGGAATGCCAGCTCGCTGTAGAGCCAAACCCCATCGCAAACCGCTGCCTGTAGCGCGACCCCGATCAACTCCGGCGTGCCTCCGCTGTGCTGGATGGTCGCCAGCGGCTAGTCCCCGGCCATGCTGACGTGGCGTCATTAGTTTAGAGTTAAGCACACGCTTAATTAACCACCCCTAGCTCAGTCGCTGACACATGGGCCCCACCCCTTAATTAAACACAGGGTTATTCCCTATTTAAACTAAGCTAATGACTATGGGCCCACCCGTCAATTTGACCATCCCACCTCAGCTTTGACCTGGCCCCACCGGTCAGCCTCTGCTGCCGACGCTGTTACACTGACATGCGTGACCCACAGGTCAGGTTTAACCTGGGTCAGCGCAGTTGACTCACTGACGTCATGCTGGCGCAGTGCTGACATAGTAATTTCTTTTCTGGAATTAGTTTAATTTTTTAACTCAAAAATTCCATAAAAATCCAAAACTTCAAAAATTCATATAAATTCAACTATAACTCAGAATGAAATAATTTATATATGAAAAATGATCAGAAAAATCCAATGTATCCATCTGCATTGTTTGCATGCATGTTAGAACAACTTATGGCTGCTGTTTAGGCCAAATCATATAATGGCATTTAAACCTTCACATATGGACTTTGAATTTAAACCTAGGGTTCAAACCAACTGCATTTAACCTGCTGCTAGTTGCATTAGCTCAAATCACAACATATTGACATGTCATGATCATGCATCATATTGTTGCATTGCATTGATTGTTGTTTCTTGTTTGCCGGTACTTGTTCCCTGAGGGAGTCCTGGACTAGGGGGTGTTCGGACAGCCGGACTATCAATGTCCGCCGGACTCCAAGACTACGAAGATACAAGATTGAATACTCCGGCTCGTGTCCGGAAGGTACCTTACTTGGCATGGAAGGCAAGCTTGGCGATACGGATACGTAGATCTCCTACTATTGTAACCGACTCTATGTAACCCTAGCCCTCTCCGGTATCTATATAAACCGGAGGGCTTTAGTCCGTAGGACAACATACACTACAACAATCATACCATAGGCTAGCTTCTAGGGTTTACCCTCCTTGATCTCGTGGTAGATCTACTCTTGTACTACCCATATCATCAATATTAATCAAGCAGGAGTAGGGTTTTACCTCCATCGAGAGGGCCCGAACCTGGGTAAAAAACATCGTGTCCCTTGTCTCCTGTTACCACCCGCCTAGACGCACAGTTCGGGACCCCTACCCGAGATAGGCTTGATGGCATCTTCAACCTGCAACGCTGTCCTGGGTGAGACTTTCCTCCCCGGACAGATCTTCGTATTCGGCGGCTTCGCACTGCGGGCCAATTCACTTGGCCATCTGGAGCAGATCGAAAGCTACGCCCCTGGCCGTCATGTCAGATTTGGAAGCTTAAACTTCACGGCCGATGTCCGAGGAGATTTGATCCTCGATGGACTCGAGCCACAGCCAAGCGCGCCGCACTGTGACGATGGGCATGATCTAGCTCTGCCGCCGAACAGTGCTTTGGTGGCCGCACACGAATCCGCTCCGGCCATTAGTCCGGAGCCGATCGCCTAGATCGAGGGCTGGTGGATAGACGCCGCCCCGGGGGCTTCAACATCCACGGCGATGGAGCCGAACACCAATATTGTCCCCTGCGAAACTCGTGATTCCGAGGCGCCGGACTCCTCGCCGGACTCCGAACCTCCCGCGCCCCTACCAATCAATCCAGATTGGGCGCCGGTTATGGAATTCACCGCCGCGGACATCTTTCAATGCTCGCCTTTCGGCGATATCTTAAATTCACTAAAGCATCTCTCGTTATCAGGAGAGTCCTGGCCGGATTATGGCCAGGATGGTTGGGATGCGGACGACGTAGAAATTCAGAGCCCACCCACCACCCACTTTGTAGCCACTGTCGACGATTTAACCGACACGCTAGACTACGACTCCGAAGACATCGCCGCTATGGAAGACAATGCCGGAGACGAACAGGAACCAGCGCCCACAGGGCACTGGAAGGCCACCTCGTCATATGACGTATACATGGTGGATACCCCAAAAGATGGGGACGGCGAAGGAACAGCGGAGGCAGATTCCTTAAAGAAACAGCCCAAGCACCGGCATCAGCGGCGCCGCTCTAAATCTCGCCACAGCAAAAACGGAGATTCCGGCACAGGAGATAATAACACTCCAGAGAGTGCCGAAGACAATCCCCTCCCGCAAGACTCAGCGCAGGAGGATGCAGAAGCAAGCCCTCATGAGGGGCCGGCAGATGAAGAGGTTGAGGATCATGATTATATGCCTCCCTCCGAAGACAAAGCAAGCCTCAACAATGACGAATTCGTCGTACCCGAGGATCCCGTTGAACAAGAGCGCTTCAAGCGCAGGCTTATCGCCACAGCAAACAGCCTAAATAAAAAGCAGCAGCAGCTTCAAGCTGATCAGGACCTGCTGGCCGATCGATGGACCGAGGTCCTCGCGGCTGAAGAGTACAAACTCGAACGTCCCTCCAAAAGTTACCCAAAACGCAAGCTGCTCCCCCGATTAGAGGAGGAAGCATACATACATCCATCACCAGCGCACGATATGGCTGACCGACCACCCCGTGGTTGTGACAGAGAGGCATCCAGGCCCCCAACCAAGACCATACCCCGGCGTCGCTCCAAAAGTACGAAGCCAAGAGGGAATGCGCCGGACTTGCGAGACATATTGGAGGACAAAGCAAGGCAATCCAGATCCATCTATGGATCACGTGGGCGCCCTACGACCCATGACGAATACCGTCGTGCCGGATACAATAACCCCGGCCGGGCCGAACACAGAAGACAGCGCTCTCTCGAGCTGCGTCGCGATATTGCTCAATACAGGGGCGCCGCACACCCGTTATGCTTCACTGACGAAGTAATGGATCATCAGATCCCCGAAGGGTTTAAACCCGTAAACATCGAATCTTACGATGGCACAACAGACCCCGCGGTGTGGATCGAAGACTATCTTCTCCACATCCATATGGCCCGCGGTGACGATCTCCACGCCATAAAATACCTCCCACTCAAGCTTAGAGGACCAGCTCGGCATTGGCTTAACAGCTTGCCCGCAGAGTCAATTGGGTGTTGGAAGGACCTGGAGGCCGCATTCCTTGATAACTTCCAAGGAACATATGTGCGACCACCAGACGCCGATGACCTCAGCCACATCATTCAGCAGCCAGACGAATCGGCCAGGCAATTCTGGACACGGTTCTTGACAAAGAAAAATCAAATCATCGATTGCCCGGACGCAGAGGCCCTTGCAGCCTTCAAACATAATATCCGGGACGAATGGCTAGCCCGGCACCTTGGGCAGGAAAAGCCGAAATCCATGGCAGCCCTCACATCGTTAATGACCCGCTTTTGTGCGGGAGAGGACAGCTGGCTAGCCCGCAGCAACAATCTCCGTAAAAATTCTGGCAGTTCGGATACTAAGGACAACAACGGCAGGTCACGTCGAAATAAAAACAAGCGCCGAATTAACTGCGATGATAAGGAGGATACGGCAGTCAATGCCAGATTCCGAGGCTCTAAACCCGGTCAAGGAAGAAGCCATTTAAAAGAACCATTCCGGGTCCGTCCAATTTGGACCGAATACTCGACCGCTCATGCCAGATACATGGCACCCCTGAAAAGCCAGCTAACCACACCAATAGAGATTGCTGGGTATTCAAGCAGGCCGGCAAGTTAATTGTTGAAAACAATGACAAGGGGCTAAATAGCGACGACGAGGAAGAGACCCGGCCGCCGAACAATAGAGGACAGAAGGGTTTTCCCCCACAAGTACGGACGGTGAATATGATATACGCGACCCATATACCCAAGAGGGAGAGGAAACGCGCACTAAGGGACGTCTATGCGATGGTGCTAGTCGCCCCAAAGTTCAACCCATGGTCCTCTTGTCCGATCACTTTCGATCGAAGAGACCATCCGACCAGCATACGCCATGGCGGATTCGCCGCATTGGTCTTAGACCCAATCGTCGATGGGTTTCACCTCACGAGAGTCCTGATGGATGGCGGCAGTAGCCTGAACCTGCTTTATCAGGATAGAGTGCGCAAAATGGGCATAGACCCATCAAGGATTAAACCTACAAAGACAACCTTTAAAGGTGTCATACCAGGAGTGGAAGCCAACTGCACAGGCTCAGTCACACTGGAAGTGGTCTTCGGATCCCCGGATAATTTTCGGAGCAAAGAGTTAGTCTTCGACATAGTCCCGTTTCGTAGCGGCTATCACGCTCTGCTCGGACGAACCACGTTTGCCAAATTCAACGCGGTGCCGCACTATGCATACCTAAAGCTCAAGATGCCAGGCCCTCGTGGAGTCATCACAGTCAATGGAAATACGAAACGCTCCCTCCGAACGGAGGAACACATAGCGGCTCTCGCGGCAGAAGTACAGAGCAGCCTTTTAAGGCAATTCTCGAGCCCGGCCGTTAACCGGCCGGATACAGCAAAGCGCGCCCGGAGCAATATCAACCAAGACCACCTGGCGCGATCAGAGCACGCGTAGCAATGCGGCCCCAACCCTCGCCCGCGTATGATCGCAAGAATAACACTTCACGTACATCATTACGCTTTGGAGATACCATGGGCACAGGGGAGGGGGCACGATCACAACGGACCCAGAGTGCGGTTCGACCACACCAGGGGCTCGCAAATGTGCCTCTTTTTTATTATTATTATTTTTCTTATTTTTTGTACACAGGACTCTGTTAACCAGAAGCCCTGTCCGGCGGTGAACCTGCCGAACTCATGATGCAATAGTCAGGGACTAAAGAAGGCCGCGTCGAACACTCAGGTGGTCTCAATTATGAGCATTAAATTCGATTATATACACCAAATCCGCAGCTCATCCCTGGAGGGGGACATGTTTATTTAGTCCAAATCCCTTGCTTACCGCACTATTTGTATCAGTCCGCTCTACTAGCAGACTTTTTCTTTCATTAATAATGCAGCACCTTTATGATCGCAATTGCATTACATTTTATATATATATTCATTATATGACATTCTGGCACCCGTATATTTTTGGTACGGCATAATACCCCAGGGGCTTATGTTCCCCACTTTATGGTGTGATAAAGTCCGAACACTTTCACAAGTGCGGCACCCCGAACTTATAGCATTATATGAATCGGCTCCGAATCATGTCTTGGGTCAATAGTTGGGTTTGCCCGGCTCCCATGTTTGTCTCCTTACGTTTCCGTTCTGTCGGCTAAGGTAGCACTTGGAGAACCACTGCGATTGCGCCCCGGTTGAGCCGGGTTAATGCCTCAGTGGAGAAAGCTAAAACTGACCGGCATGATAAGGCGAGAGACTGGTCGTTGTTCGAGAGGTTTTTTCGGGTCCTTAAAGACTCACGCCGCTTCGAGCGAAGTTCCGGATTATGTCCGATGAAGGCGTGGATAGCGCCCCGGATTCGGTCTTCCGAATACCAGGGGCTTCGCCGAAATTTAAAATTATAGAATTCTATGGCTAAGTGAGAGTGTTCAAGCATTATAAGTCCGGTCGCCTTGTTCGTCGTGTTGAGCGCCTCCCTAGATGGACCCAAATATGGGAACAAGAGTGCTCAAGTTTATCACCGAACACCCCAGCACTTGTGGCTTGGGGGCTGAAGCCAACGACTTGCCATCTCTCAGATTTTATAAACGGCCGCACAGAAGGTAATATTTTAAATTAAACAAGCGTTGCTCATGGCGCATATGAACGAAGTTTTCAGCGCACAGGATAAATACACAGCGAGTTCACTCAAAGATTACATTTCGGGAGCACTCATCTGCAATATTGCAGGATCCCTTCAGGACAACATTATAATACTTCTCCGGCGTGCGATACTCCTTGCCCGGTGGCGGTGGGTCCGTGAGAAGCTTCTCCGCATCCAATTTGCCCCATTGCACCTATATGCAGGCAAGGGCCCGACGAGCACCTTCGATACAGGCGGAGCGCTTGACTACATCCAGCCTAGGGCATGCATCCACCAGCCGCCGCACGAGGCCAAAGTAGCTACCAGGCATGGCCTGTCCAGGCCACAGTCGGACTATGAGGCCCTTCATGGCCTCCTCAGCTACTTTGTGGAGTTCGATCAGCTGCTTCAGCTGGTCGCTTGGGGGCACCGGATGGCCGGCCTCAGTATACTGAGACCAGAAGACCTTCTTCGTCGAGCTCCCCTCCTCGCCACGATAGAATGCGGCGGCATCAGCCGCACTACGCGGCAGATCTGCAAATGCCCCTGGAGAGCGCCGAATTCGGGTAAGTGTCCGGTAGTTCACATTAACATGCCTGCTTTGCATGAAAAACGCCTTACCCGCCGCTATCTTCTTTATGTCCTCAACCTCCTGAAGGGCCTTCTGGGCCTCGGCCTTGGCGGACTTGGCACTTTTGAGAGCTGAGGCAAGCTCGGACTCTCGAGTCTTGGAGTCACGCTCCAAACTCTCATGTTTTTCCATGAGAACCTAGAGCTCTTGCCGAACTTCTCGCTCAGCCCGTTCCGCGGCCGCACTGCGTTCGGCCGCGGACACAGCATCCTTCAGGGTTGCCACCTCGTTATGGCCCCTGCAATGCACATATTATCCTTGTCAATTTTATTCGCAACCAAAATCCTTTTCTGTAAGGTACTTATTCAAAGAGGTGTTACTCACTTTCTTTTTCCTCGAGCTGCTTCTTTGCATGGCCGAGCTCTTGCTCGGACCGCTCGAGATTCTTTTTCAGCACGTCAACCTCCGCCGTTAGTGCGGCAGAGGTCAGCAGTGCAGCCTGCAAACCCATATTGACATATTTTAGGCAACCCTGCGTATATCTTGTTATAGATCCTTAGTCCGGCTTTTCTTTCCGAACACCGAACCAAGCATCAGGGGCTACTGTCTATGTTGTATTATATTACATAATTTTAACTTCTTACCTCAAAGCCTGTTAAAAGGCTACTGCAGGCTTCGGTCAACCCGCTTTTCGCGAGCTGAACCTTCTCAATCACCGCGCTCATGATGGTGCGGTGTTCTTCCTCGATGGAAGCGCCTTTAAGCGCTTCCAGCAGGTTATCCGGCGCCTCCGGTTGGACGGAGGCCGCCGGCATCACAGTCCTGCCCTTCTTTCGAAGGGGCCGCTTGCCGGACTCTGGAACCACTGCGGGTTCCGATATGGAGTCCGGCATGGAGTCCGGGGGGCTGCCTGACGGCGCCTCCGGAGCCTCTTCCTGATGGGTCCCTCTTTGGGATCCCACCTCGGCGTCCTCGCTGGCGCATGAGGTGGAGGCAGTCGGGATGGAATTCACATCCGACGAGGCCAATGACCCGCTCGATGAGTCGGGGAGATCATCATTGGTCGGACTACGGGCATAATGCGGCGTTAGAAGGATACTTCGCGACATAAAAGAAATTACACATCAAGGATCCGGATACTTACGATCTGGCCGGACGCTTGGCCCTTGGAGGCCGCTGATCCTCACCAATGCTGATGTTGGCGGAACTGTCCGGGGGGATAGTTCTCCCCCTCTTGGACCCTTCGCCCCCCCCCCCCCCCCCGATGGGGGAAGCCTTCCTTTTCTTCTCTCCCTCCTCTGGGAGAGAGTACTCCTCCTCGTCTTCGGGAGAGGAGTCCTCGTCGTTGTCAGACGCCTGATTACGGGAACTCTTTCGAGTCCCCGCAGCCACCTTCTTGGCCTTCTTCTCCGGCACCACGTGTGGTGCCGGAACCAGCAGCCTTGTTAAAAGGGTGTTCGCTGGGTCTTCTGGCATGGGAGCCGGCCTGATGAGCAGCTTGGCCTTCTCCATCCATTCCTGTCAAAGGAAGAGGCAGAATGAAGCCTCACTAGAGTCAATCTAATTATCACAAGTGTCCCGTAATGGGGTTGAATCACTTACCTCGTCAGTTGGATTCTGCGAGCTGAATCCGCGGTCTTTGGTCGCGGACGTAGGGGCTTCGGCGCCCTTGAACAGCACCCTCCAGGCGCCTTCGTATGTTGTATCGAAGAGACCGTTTAGCGCCTGGTGCTGTTCCGGATTGAACTCCCACAAATTAAATGCCCGTTCTTGGCATGGGAGGATCCGCCGGATGAGCATGACTTGGACCACGTCGACGAGCCTGAGCTTATTGCTCACCATCTTCTTGATACATGCTCGGAGTCCCGTCACCTCCACCGGATTCCCCCACTGCAAGCCCTTCTCTTTCCAGGAGGTGAGCTACGTGGGGATACCTGATCTAAACTCGGGGGCCGCCTCCCATGTGGATTTGCGTGGCTCGGTGATATAGAACCACCCCGATTGCCACCCCTTGACGGAGTCCACGAAGGTCCCTTCTAGCCAAGGGACGTTGGGCAATTTGCCCAACATAGCGCCTCCGCATTCCGCTTGCGTACCCTTCACAACCTTCGGCTTGACGTTAAAGGTCTTGAGCCACAGGCCGAAGTGGGGCGGATGCAGAGAAAGGCCTCGCACACGACGATAAACGCTAAGATGTTGAGGATAAAGTTCGGCACCAGATCGTGGAAATCCAGGCCGTAGTAAAACATGAGCCCCCGGACAAATGGATGGAGCGGAAAGCCCAGTCCGCGGAGGAAGTGGGGAAGGAAGACGACCCTCTCATGAGGCCTGGGGGTAGGGATGAGCTGCCCCTCGTCGGGCAGCCGATGCGCGATATCACCGGAAAGGTATCCGGCACTGCGCAGTTTGGTGATGTCCTCCTCCTTGACGGTGGAGGCTAACCATTTGCCTCCCGCTCCAGTCATATTCGGAGAAGGTCGAGGTGAGATGCGCGAGTTCGGGCGTTGGAGCTTGAATTCGCGGGGATGGATAAGCAAAGGAGGAAGAAGGCGTAGGTGAGAAGGTGAATCCTTATCCCTTATATATAGGCAGACAAAACTATGTGTCCCCCACCGGCCTGGTAAAACTTGCTTATCTCCCAAGCGTCACCGTTGATGGCGCGGTTGGGTTACCCACGCACGTATTGATGAGAATCCCGGAATAAGGGGAACACGATCTCTGCTTCGATAGGACGTGCCGAGGAAACCGCTCTGCTAATGCTGAGGTGGTATAATGATTCAAACAAAGGCCTGGTGGCGGTGTGATGTCACGCCGCATAATACGTCAGTAGATTGAACTAAGTGTACATTTTATTCTCTCTATGGTGGAATGTGGAATTTATTTTGCAGAGCCGGACACTATCCTAGTGTTCATTATCTTCTCTGGATTATTCAAGCGAGGAACCCGCCTTGCAATGCCGAACATTATGCACGCCGGACTTATCGTCATTGAAGACTGGTTCAGGGGCTACTGAGGGAGTCCTGGACTAGGGGGTGTTCGGACAGCCGGACTATCAATGTCCGCCGGACTCCAAGACTACGAAGATACAAGATTGAAGACTCCGGCTCGTGTCCGGAAGGTACCTTACTTGGCGTGGAAGGCAAGCTTGGCGATACGGATACGTAGATCTCCTACTATTGTAAGCAACTCTGTGTAACCCTAGCCCTCTCCGGTATCTATATAAACCGGAGGGCTTTAGTCCGTAGGACAACATACACTACAACAATCATACCATAGGCTAGCTTCTAGGGTTTAGCCTCCTTGATCTCGTGGTAGATCTACTCTTGTACTACCCATATCATCAATATTAATCAAGCAGGAGTAGGGTTTTACCTCCATCGAGAGGGCCCGAACCTGGGTAAAAAACATCGTGTCCCTTGTCTCCCGTTACCATCCGCCTAGACGCACAGTTCGGGACCCCCTACCCGAGATCCACCGGTTTTGACACCGACATTCCTCCTCCGAGTAGACGTTGTTCCAATGATGAGTTCGATGACACCGATGAAGAACTATACTATCTTCAGAAGTGCCAGGCAAGCAAAACCCCCTTGTTCATTCCGATACAATCCCACTCTCTCGCTCTTGCTCTCTTTTACTGCATTAGGACAACAACGATTCAACTGTTACATGCTGCGGTAGTTGAACCCCTTTCCTTTGCATGACCTGTCATTGCCACAGTAAATAGATGAAACCCACTAGCATGAGTAGGAGTTCTTTGAGCCCTGATGTTCCTACTCAGTCATGCTTGTTTTTCATGCCTGCTATTGCTTAGAGTTGTGTCAGGTCTGATTCATCGGGATGAATTGGAATGTTGTGAAACATGTCCTACTGTTGAGAGCTAAGTGTGTGAACACGATTTGGTAAAGGTAGCGGTGAGAGGCCATGTAGGAGTACATGGTGGGTTGTCTCATTGAAGCCGTCCTCAGGAACTGAGTTCTGTGTTTGTGATCCATGAACAGTTACTACCACACATTGGGCTTCGGGTACTCCAAGCTCTCTCGACTTATTAATCAACCTGATCTCTGTACAGGAGTTGCAACTAGTTTTTGGTGTTTGTAGGTAGTGCTAGTAGTCTACCAAGTGACACCTGGTACAGGTGGGCTCGGCACAGACTAGGTGCAGTGGCACGGTGTACCAAGTGGCACCCGGTAGAGGTGTGCTTGGGAACCCTGCTCACATCATTTGGGGCCGTGAGTGACACACCGGCCGGATATCCTTGCAGATGGAACCTGAATAGGCGATAAACCTGGACTAGGGACTTGTGTGGTTAGTCAGGTCATGGCCGACTCCCTCGCCAGGCTTCATCTTGAAGGTTGCCGAGTAACACGACGTGTACATGGTGGTAAGTGGTGAGAGCGTGTGTGAATAAGTACACCCCTGCAGGGTTAACATCATCTATTCGAGTAGCCGTGTCCGCGGAAAAGGACTTCTAGGTTGCCTGTATTGTTCTTAGACAAGTGAAAGTGGATACTCTAAAATGCGCAAGATATGCGTGAGTGCTATGGATGGTGTTCTCGAAGGGAGACGGGAGCGGATCCATAGTGGTGTATTGAAATGGTGAATATGTGGACTCGTGTGCGCCACCTCAAAGAGTTACTTGCAGTCGTAGTTCAGGATAGCCACCGAGTCAAAGCTGGCTTGCTGCAGTTAAACTCCACCACCCCCTTTGTTGATAATGATGCATATGTAGTTAGTTCTGATGTAAGTCTTGCTGGGTACATTTGTACTCACGTTTGCATATTTTATGTTTTGGAGAGAGACTTCAGTCTTGCTAGTAGTTCCGCGTGGGCTTCGACGTTTAGCTTGTTACCTCAGCTACGATCTTGTGCCCTCGGCAGGATCTAGTAGATAGTCAGGCTTCTCAGCCTTTTTCATTTGTAGATGTCTGTACTCAGACATGTTAAGCTTCCATTTGTGCTTTTGACTTGTATGCTCTGAATGTTGGGTCATGAGACCCATGTTTGTAAGATCTCTGTGGGGACACCGACTCATAAGTCGTGATCACCGATTGCATGTGTAAAGTGATCCCAGAGATCAATGCTCACTGAACACACAGAAGCTGAATAACAAGAGTCTTACATCCATACATACAGTCTTACACAAGTAGGACCATTATGGTCAAGTCTTGAGTATAACATTGCAGCAGAAATCTTCGTCGATAACTTGGACCCATGCCATCTGCCTTAACCCTACCTGCATTCTGACTGGGAAGCGTCCTAGCTCGCACGATCGCCACCAAGGAACTCTTCAATATATCTTGTCTTTCATGCCTGGCTAATAAAATAACCAGTGGCAAGCCAATGAGTACTTTGAATGTACTTGCAAGCAACCCATGTTTTGGTTCAAGAAACAACAATGCATGATATAGGTAAATTTTTGCGGAAAGCTAGTTTTGAGTGCAATGACATGTTCAACAACTTGTAAGGCATGCATCAAGAGAATTTACGTAACCATGAGGACAGGTTATAGATATCAACATAAATAGAGTGGGCACCAACCCATCTCAATCACGTCAAGTCCTTTGGCCTGACCCAAGTAGTTTCCAAGCACACACACTAGTTCGTAAACTCTGGACATAGTTTAAGCAGCACCGCCCAACCATCCTTGACCGTGGACATGGCTATTCGAATAGTTTTACACTCTGCAGAGGTTGCACACTGTACCCACAAGATCCAGGGAACTTCCGTGTCATCCACGACCCGCGATACCTCAAGTACCCGGGGTAAGCACCCGATCACTACCTTTCCCTAGACGACACTAACATGGAGTCCACTCGTTGTTCCGTATCCTCATGATGTACATCATACGAGACTCACTCGAGATCGTAACATCCGAGAGGGGACACAATGGTGTATCTGGTGCCCTGTGAAAATAGTCATGGCCGCCCTACCTGGCACGACCCCGTCCCGAGAGAGAGCACCAACTCTCCCCCATCACTGGTAATGCGGGCTCCAAGCTAGTACCGGCCTAGGTAATCAATAATGCCCTTTCCAATACAAGGGTAGAGTGGTTGCGCATGTAAGGTTGGGACAGTCGACAAATCTTAAATCTAATCCGTTTTTGAAAACAACACACACTTTCCTCGGTACACCACTTCGTCGTCAAGTGGTTACCCAACTCATCATCTCCCCCGGGCATAAGTGGCACCCGATGGGGTTTTTGAAAAGTCTTTTGAAAATACTCTGCCTCCATCACCATGCATATTCCCGTCCCTTTTTGCGTAGCACTACTTTAGCATCCTATCTACTCCCACCGGCATAACCCTCATAAGAAGGTAGGGTCATGCACAATGCAAGTATCAACGAGGAAGTAACAGAGGCAACCAACCCACGCAGTTCACCATCTCATCATGATTCCGATGCAACAATAATAAAGAGCTATATGACATGCATAAAAAGGTTTCATAGACATGGTCAAAGGGCTACTTGCCTGGTTCATCAGAGTCTTGAAATCTTCTGGTCCTTCTCCAAGTACTCCGTCTACTTCGTCAACTAACGTCGAAACAATCATAATAAGCAACACAACAAGGCAGAAAATAAAAGTGCTCTAAAAAAATATGAAGTTGACTTTTCTTGGATACCTCTGGTCATATGAGGAATGACCAAAGTGATTTCATTGGAAGTGGATCTATGGATATTTCTAAACATTTCGATATGATGGAATCAAGGGGTTTATGGAATTGCAAGAAGTGTACAGAAACATATTTTTGAAAAATGAGCAAAGGCACCCATTTAACAAAGGATGATTTTAGAAGCATCTAGGAAATTGGTTTCACTGGATTTGGAGTTGAAATGATTTTCCTAGGAATTTGCAAAGTTGACAAATATGATGAAATAGACCGTCATTTGAGATGATACAGAAAGTATTAAGAAAAATGTTCATAAACTAAGTTATGAACTTATAGACATCTAGGATTTTGAATCATGGCATTTGGATCAAAAATGGGCTCTCTGTGATTTTCTAAAGTTCATCACAGAAATAGGAAAATGGGGATTTGGTAAATATTTGTGAATAAAAGGTCTCTGGAAAAATGTGCATGTTGCTTCACCAGATAGATCATGATTTATAGAGTCACTAGAAATTTGAATCATCAAATTTGGAGTCCATTTGAATTGTTTATGGGTTTTTGAAGCTGACTGGAAAAAGAAAAAGAAAAGGTTTAGGTTTATACCTAAAGCACGCACCGGGCGAAGGATAGCCACTGGGCCGGCCCAGCGGCTCGCCCGCACGCGCGCAGGGGCCACGTCGGAGGCGAGCTAGCGCAGGGCGTCTTCGCGCAGGGGAGGCGGATCCGGCCGAAGCCGTTTCCACTTAAACAGCGGGGCCCGCCCACCGGGTCACTGACGAGCGGGGCCCGCTTGTCGGGTTCGTCCACAACCTCCCGCTCGAATAGAGCAGAGGCAGGGGCGGCGTTGACGGCGGCTTGCCGGCGCTACAGGCCACCATTCTCGGAGGTCCTGCCACCGGCGTGCTCAACGGAGAGAGACGAACCCGGGGGACCCCACTACGGGCGCCTGCGTCACCGGATGGGAGCAGGTCCTTGCCCGCGGCAGATGGCGGCGTCGGGCGAGATGGGTTCCGGGGTCGTGGGGCGCTAGAGGAAGAGGTAAAGGGCGGAGGAGCCTCGCCGGCGTGCGGTGGCTCCATTGGTGTCCAAAGGAGGGGAGGGGAGGCTTCGGTTTGCAGGAATCTGGGCGGAGCCCGACGGCGGCTCTCCAGCCATGGAGGGAGCAGGAGGGCACGAGAGGAGGCGCAGGTTGGTCCAGAGGATGCTCAGGAGGGAGAGAGGGCCAAAGGAGTAGAGAGAGGGCTCGAGGGTGGCCTTAAGTAGAAGGGGGCGAGGTGCACCATGAGCTCACGCGCCGGTGAAGCTGTTGCGGTCGCTACAAGCCACGGGGGCTCGCGTGGGCGTGTCCGGGGTGTTTGTAGGGGTGGTATACGCCCAGAGGAAGGGAGAGAAGGAGCGGGGGAAGTGTTAGGGCATCGCGCGTGTGAGCTCGTCCATTGGAGCTCTCGGGCAGCCGGCGCGCGTGCGAATGGAGGCAACATGAGGAAGAAGGAGGAGGGGGACCAGGCCGTGGCGTGTCGCGGACGCCGAGGCGCGCTGACTGGCGCGCTTGGGCGGCCCGAGGTGGACGGGAGTGCGGCGGCAGGGCTCGGCCGCTACTGTAGCGCGCTCTAGAGCAGGCTTTTGGCCGGCATGAGCGCGTTTTGCGCGCTCTGCCGTGTCCACTTGCGTCTGGAGTGTGCTGGGTGATGGGCTAAATCCTGGGGAGAGCCTTGGATGCTCTGGAATGCCACTAGGAGAGGAGCGAGGTTGAGGGAGAGAGAGAAAAGGGTTGTCCAGAGAGAGAAAGTGAGGTTTTACCCCTCCAATAATTGAGCTATGGACTTGCCATTGCTACTGGAGGTGCAAGGGGACTCTGAGGGTCTGTGGTAAAAAGTTGAGGTCATGGAGAAGAGTGGAAGTGGTCAAAATGATGATTTTGGAAAAATGGCAGAAGGTGTTTGTTATTGGTTTGGGCAATAAAATTAATTCCACTTGCCATGAGAATTAAAAGGATGGAATGGCACATGGAAGTAGTGTGTTCCACCAATTTTGAGCTCATTTGGGCAAAATATCCAATGTAACTTTGGTAAACCCTAGAAATCAATAGAAATGGACTTCCTAAGATTTAGTCATGCAAACCTATTCTCCTTGATGCACCACTTGGTGTAGTGTCATCATTTGGGAATTTGAACATGTCCACAAAAGTTGAGATCAAGAGGAGAAAGTTTCCAATGTAGAGTTGTTCAAATTTGGTTATGGACAGGAAGGGTTTTGGGGCACTTTGATCAAGTTAAATTGTTCTCCAACTTGTGCCATTTGGTCTAGATTAATTATTAGACCATTTGAGCATGTTCACAAGGTTTGAGAACATTTGGACATGTTTGGCAATGTAAAGTTGCTCAAACTTCAAAATGGACATAAATGGTTTTGAGGGGATTTCATGGAGTTATACTATTATCCATGACATGAGACTTGGCAAAACCATCAAACATGTCATATGTGACATGCTAGAATTTTCTTGGAATTTTTGGAGAATATTTCCTTTGTAAATATTTCAAAAGCTTGAAATATCCAGAAAGGGTTTTTTGAGGTATTTGACCAATATTTTGAACATGACCATGTGTTGAAACTCTTATATATGGACAATATATGTCCACTGAGTTTCCCTAGGTTTTTGTCAAATATTTTTAAAATAAGAAAATAATTTTTCCCTATTAAAGACCATTTCTGGCCTTAAGAAAAAGCTTTTAAATAAAATAGGAAAATAACTTTTAAAATTATATTTTTGTGGTTTCTGGGTATCCTATATCTAATAGGAGTCAAATATATTTTTGGAAAGATTTTTGCTGCCCTTAATTAAGTACTTGCAGTGCAAACCTCAATTCAGGGGTTTTTGGAAAACTAATTTTTTTGAAAATACTTTTTGGCCAAATTATTTTTGTAAGAAAATACTATATTGCTCTATACACATGGCATGATCATTGGGAAAAGGTTTTGGATCAAGGAGATGAAGTATAGGAGTTGGAGGATTTATTTGATTTTTAGAGCACTTGCAAACAGCAAACAAAAATCCAATCAAGCAAAGTCCAAAACACTCAAAAGTTTTTGTCAAACCACATTTTATCATGATTTATTAGCTTAAGTGTTGTGCCATGAAAATCAGGGTGTGACAGACCTACCCCCCTTACAAGAATCTCGTCCCCGAGATTCCCAGACTAGGCGCGGAAAGGAATACGGAAACTTGGATTTGGGGTAGTCTTCAAGTCCTCGTGTTGCTTCTGCTTCCGTGTGGTGCTCCATTGAACCTTGCAGTACTTGATGGTTTGGCTTCGTCTATGACGTTCTTCTTGATCCAGGTTGCTAATGGGTAGCTCGCGGCAGGTTAGATTGGGCTAGGGGTCAATGGCTCGGTGGTTAATGCCCTCGTAGAGATCGGGCAAGTTAGGAAGTTGGAAACACTTCCGGGGTTGTGATGCATGGAAAGCGTTGTGCACATCAGGTAACTCAGGTGGCAACTCCAGCTGGTAACTGCCTACTCTTCGTCTCGTAGTGATCTCAGAAGGGGTTGTTAAATCTTGGAGTGATCTCGAAAGGGGCCTATGAATCTTGGTGTGGGTCTCCTTGTCATGGAAATGCTTGGTTCCTTAGAGAGGAGTGGCTTGCAGATACACCTGGTCTTTGATGCAGAGGTATACTTCTTGAAGATGGTGGTTGGCGTAGTTCTTCCTCCTAGGCATGACGATCTTTAGATGTTCCTTGACTAGCTCAACGATTCTTCTTCCGTCTTCGGGTAGACAAGGATGTCATCAAAGAAAGATGACAACTAACTTGTCTAAGTACTCCATGAAGACGTTTTCACAGGGTACATAAAGTAGGCTAGGGAATTAGTGGTGGTCTTGTTGAGTGTGGGCCAAGGTGGTTCTAGTTCTAGTGTCAAGGCCCTAAGGTCCTGATCCGACCATGTTGTAGCTTGGTAGGGCTTAAGGGTTTCATGGATTCTTAGTGTGCGAGCGAACGTTTGTCACCTCATCCTTAAGCACGGTTCCTGAGATGCCAATAGTCTATCTAGTCCTACATCTTATCACTGATAGCATCATTTTGCGTAGGTCAACTCCAATCATTACTCATGCTATTCATATCCTCATGACTCCCAAGAGGAGCTCTAACAAAATCATATATGTCAACGATCCCCAAACTCATGTGTGTGGCTACCCCTAAAAATCCATGGGTAGAGCATATAAGCTGCTAAGCTTGAATTTAATCACCACGATCCAAGTGCTCAGTCTATTGATCCAAGGTCCATGATAAAGCATCTCTATCCTAAGGAAACACGTCGTAAGCCACTCCAAGATCTTGTTTCCTTCCTATGAATCAACTCCAACAACCCATTAACTTCCATTAATTGCTACATAATCCATTAATTCTACAAATCCAATGTCTATGGTGTTCCACATGATCCCCTAAAGTCCATGTAATTCCCCAAATACTTGAAAGGGTTGTCTCTACTACAGTCAGTCCATCAATTCCCATTATCATGATCAGGTAAACTCCAAGATCAAGCTCATACATATCCCTAGATAAACTCCGACAATTAATCCAATCTCCTAGTTTATTGTCCTCCAAGAAACATGGTATCATAATCGAGATCATCAGTCTAAATCCAATGTACTCCAAACCATGTAGAATTACTCTGCATCCATACTCCACTAGGATAACCTATTGAATCCAAATCTCATGTCCCACGAGAATTCCTACCATTCTTCCAAGTCATTTTCGTATTGCCAACTATCTTCTATCAATATCCCCTAGCTAAGTCAAATCCTCATACTTCCAAGAATTTCAACTTGTGATCATAATTGTCCTACTAAATCCAGTTTACTCCAGGGGATAATGAAAGTTATGCTAATCTATAATCATGATCCAGCCACATTCATCTACCAACATGAAAGCCTCATAATCCACCAAATAGTCTCAGATGATTCCTCAAAGTCATTGATATAAACTCATCAAGTCATTTGTCCTCTATTCCTATATCTTAAACTGGTCTTCCCTATGGCATCGTCAGTTCTGGTGCTGTATTAGGATGATAATGTGCTCGTTCACTATGTCCACTAGTTCCATAATGAACCCAGTGTTGTGCAAGGTCTACAAAGGCTTAACTGGTTCTCTTGCAATTCTGTGGGTTAAGCACATGGTTAAGGATTCGAGCTGGGGTATCTTATAAAGTCTCGAAGGGTCTAGGAATGGGTTTCTAATCTTGAGGGTTAAACATAACTCTACGAGGTTTCACTTGGTCGAGGAGGCTGCAACAAAAGTCTTCATTGATAGTTGGTTGCCGAAGCAGTTGAGGAGAGAGAGACGAGAGGGAAAAGTAGCATAGAGGAGGTGGGATGCCTAAAGGGGGTTCTTTAGTGCAGGTGCAAACAAATAGGTGCCAAAAAGGCCAAACACAAACAACAAAATAAGGCAGGTGATATAGTCGCGTACTTGTTGCCTAGGGCAAAAATGGCGACTGATATCAAAAAAACAACAAATAAAAACAAGCAACACACAATCATGGTTCTACTCGAACCATCATACGGACTCGACTGCGCATAGGGGGTACACGACTCATCCTACCCTAGGGGTTCTCGGACTCCATAGTCGTGCCTTGTGCCTCATGTAGTCTCCCGGGTTTTCCTCAGGTGTTGCTACGTCTCTTGTAGTTGTTCGATGAAACAATCCGGGTTGAGCCTGAAGATTCTTCAACAACTTCTCGCCTGTTGAAGTGATGGGGTGAAGGTGGCTCCTCATAACTGGCATTGACTTGGTCTTCTATTGTCTTCTTAATCTCGACGACCCCTTTTTGTCTTCTAAGCCGTCAATGGTACCAGGTAGGTAATCCCTTATGCAATGATATTAACAAGGCATAGTAGAGGTCCAACATGTCGGTTACGTTGATGAAAACATCGACACCAAGAGCGGGGGATGAAGAGAACCGTTTTCCTGCTCACTATAGTGAGGCGGGCCAAATGGCGAGGTTCTCATCCACCGGTGGTTGCCGATACAACAACGGTAAGGACATGATTGCTCTATTAGCGATGTCTATCATGGTCTTGCATATCTTACACCCTGATCGTCATAGGACAAGGTTGCATCATCTTGGGGTAGTGTCAAGGGTGTCACCATCTCCTGGGTCCTCAGGTCTTCATCCCTTGACGATGTATCTTATGTTGGTATCATCTTGTTGTGATGTCGCCAATCTTGTGTTCAGGAGATGTGGGTGTACGTCTGGCAAGGCATCTTCCTTCTAGATTATCCACGAGGATTACAAGGAATCCAGTGGTCAGGGGCATAAGGGTTCTAGCGACCAAAGGTTTTGAAGGGGAAGAGATTAATAAGGAAAGTATACCTTAGTTTTTGAAAAACTGAGAAGGGAAGAGAAGTATAGATAGTTTTGAAAACTAGTAGTAGTTTTGGAAATAGTTTTACCCTAACTAACGACCATGCTAACTAAGGCTTCCTATAGTCAGGATGGCTTTGATACCAGCTCTGTGGGGACCCCGACTCATAAGTCGTGATCACCAATTGCACGTGTACAGTGATCCTAGAGATCAATGCTCACTGAACACACAGAAGCTGAATAACAAGAGTCTTACATCCATACATACCGTCTTACACAAGTAGGACCATTATGGTCAAGTCTTGAGTATAACATTGCAACGGAAATCTTCGTCGATAACTTGGACCCGTGCCATCTGCCTTAACTCTACAGGCATTCTGACTGGGAAGCGTCCTAGCTCGCACGATCGTCACCAAGGAACTCTTCAATATATCTTGTCTTTCATGCCTGGCTAATAAAATAACCAGTGGCAAGCCAATGAGTACTTTGAATGTACTCGCAAGCAACCCATGTTTTGGTTCAATAAACAACAATGCATGATATAGGTAAATTTTTGCGGAAAGCTAGTTTTGAGTGCAATGACATGTTCAACAACTTGTAAGGCATGCATCAAGAGAATTTACGTAACCATGAGGACAGGTTATAGATATCAACATAAGTAGAGTGGGCACCAACCCATCTCAATCACGTCAAGTCCTTTGGCCTGACCCAAGTAGTTTCCAAGCACACACACTGGTTCGTAAACTCTGGACATAGTTTAAGCAGCACCGCCCAACCGTCCTTGACCGTGGACACGGCTATTCGAATAGTTTTACACTCTGCAGAGGTTGCACACTGTACCCACAAGATCCAGGGAACTTCCGTGTCATCCACGACCCGCGATACCTCAAGTACCCGGGGTAAGCACCCGATCACTACCTTTCCCTAGACGACACTAACATGGAGTCCACTCGTTGTTCCGTATCCTCACGATGTACATCATACGAGACTCACTCGAGATCATAACATCTGAGAGGGGACACAACGGTGTATCCGGTGCCCTGTGAAAATAGTCATGGCCGCCCTACCTGGCACGACCCCGTCCCGAGAGAGAGCACCAACTCTCCCCCGTCACTGGTAATGCGGGCTCCAAGCTAGTACCGGCCTAGGTAATCAATAATGCCCTTTCCCATACAAGGGTAGAGTGGTTGCGCATGTAAGGTTGGGACAGTCGACAAATATTAAATCTAATCCGTTTTCGAAAACAACACACACTTTCCTCGGTACACCACTTCGTCGTCAAGTGGTTACCCAACTCATCATCTCCCCCGGGCATAAGTGGCACTTGATGGGGTTTTTGAAAAGTCTTTTGAAAATACTCTGCCTCCATCACCATGCATATTCCCGTCCCTTTTTGCGTAGCACTACTTTATCATCCTATCTACTCCCACCGGCATAACCCTCATAAGAAGGTAGGGTCATGCACAATGCAAGTATCAACGAGGAAGTAACAGAGGCAACCAACCCACGTGGTTCACCATCTCATCATGATTCCGATGCAACAATAATAAAGAGCTATATGACATGCATAAAAAGGTTTCATAGACATGGTCAAAGGGCAGCTTGCCTGGTTCATCAGAGTCTTGAAATCTTCTGGTCCTTCTCCAAGTACTCCGTCTACTTCGTCAACTAACGTCGAAACAATCATAATAAGCAACACAACAAGGCAGAAAATAAAAGTGTTCTAAAAATATGAAGTTGACTTTTCTTGGATACCTCTGGTCGTATGAGGAATGACCAAAGTGATTTCATTGGAAGTGGATCTATGGATATTTCTAAACATTTCGATATGATGGAATCAAGGGGTTTATGGAATTGCAAGAAGTGTACAGAAACATATTTTTGAAAAATGAGCAAAGGCACCCATTTAACAAAGGATGATTTTAGAAGCATCTAGGAAATTGGTTTCACTGGATTTGGAGTTGAAATGATTTTCCTAGGAATTTGCAAAGTTGACAAATATGATGAAATAGACCGTCATTTGAGGTGATACAGAAAGTATTAAGAAAAATGTTCATAAACTAAGTTATGAACTTATAGACATATAGGATTTTGAATCATGGCATTTGGATCAAAAATGGGCTCTCTGTGATTTTCTAAAGTTCATCACAGAAATAGGAAAATGGGGATTTGGTAAATATTTGTGAATAAAAGGTCTCTGGAAAAATGTGCATGTTGCTTCACCAGATAGATCATGATTTATAGAGTCACTAGAAATTTGAATCATCAAATTTGGAGTCCATTTGAATTGTTTATGGGTTTTTGAAGCTGACTGGAAAAAGAAAAAGAAAAGGTTTAGGTTTATACCTAAAGCACGCACCGGGCGAAGGATAGCCACTGGGCCGGCCCAGCGGCTCGCCCGCACGCGCGCAGGGGCCACGTCGGAGGCGGGCTAGCGCATGGCGTCTTCGCGCAAGGGAGGCGGATCTGGCCGAAGCCGTTTCCACTTAAACGGCGGGGCAGAGGCAGGGGCGGCGTCGACGGCGGCTTGCCGGCGCTACAGGCCACCATTCTTGGAGGTCCTGCCACCGGCGTGCTCAATGGAGAGAGATGAACCCGAGGGACCCCACTACGGGCGCCTGCGTCACCGGATGGGAGCAGGTCCTTGCCCGCGGCGGATGGCGGCGTCGGGCGAGATGGGTTCCGGGGTCGTGGGGCGCTAGAGGACGAGGTAAAGGGCGGAGGAGCCTCGCCGGCGTGCGGTGGCTCCATTGGTGTCCAAAGGAGGGGAGGGGAGGCTTCGGTTTGCAGGAATCTGGGCGGAGCCCGACGGCGGCTCTTCGGCCATGGAGGGAGCAGGAGGGCACGAGAGGAGGCGCAGGTTGGTCTAGAGGATGCTCAGGAGGGAGAGAGGGCCAAAGGAGTAGAGAGAGGGCTCGAGGGTGGCCTTAAGTAGAAGGGGGTGAGGTGCACGGTGAGCTCATGCGCCGATGAAGCTGTTGCGATCGCTACAAGCCACGGGGGCTCGCGTGGGCGTGTCCGAGGTGTTTGTAGGGGTGGTCTACGCCCAGAGGAAGGGAGAGAAGGAGCGGGGGAAGTGTCAGGGCATCGCGCGTGTGAGCTCGTCCATTGGAGCTCTCGGGCGGCCGGCGCGCGTGCGAATGGATGCAACAGGAGGAAGAAAGAGGAGGGGGACCAGGCCGTGGCGTGTCGCGGACACCGAGGCGCGCTGACTGGCGCGCTTGGGTGGCCCGAGGTGGACGGGAGTGCGGCGGCAGGGCTCGGCCGCTACTGTAGCGCGCTCTAGAGCAGGCTTTTGGCCGGCATGAGCGCGTTTTGCGGGCTCTGCCGTGTCCACTTGCGTCTGGAGTGTGCTGGGTGATGGGCTAAAGCCTGGGGAGAGCCTTGGATGCTCTGGAATGCCACTAGGAGAGGAGAGAGGTTGAGGGAGAGAGAGAAAAGGGTTGTCCAGAGAGAGAAAGTGAGGTTTTACCCCTCCAATAATTGAGCTATGGACTTGCCATTGCTACTGGAGGTGCAAGGGGACTCTGAGGGTCTGTGGTAAAAAGTTGAGGTCATGGAGAAGAGTGGAAGTGGTCAAAATGATGATTTTGGAAAAATGGCAGAAGGTGTTTGTTGTTGGTTTGGGCAATAAAATTAATTCCACTTGCCATTAGAATTAACAGGATGGAATGGCACATGGAAGTAGGGTGTTCCACCAATTTTGAGCTCATTTGGGCAAAATAGCCAATGTAACTTTGGAAAACCCTAGAAATCAATAGAAATGGACTTCCTAAGATTTAGTCATGCAAACCTATTCTCCTTGATGCACCACTTGGTGTAGTGTCATCATTTGGGAATTTGAACATGTCCACAAAAGTTGAGATCAAGAGGAGAAAGTTTCCAATGTAGAGTTGTTCAAATTTGGTTATGGACAGGAAGGGTTTTGGGGCACTTTGATCAAGTTAAATTGTTCTCCAACTTGTGCCATTTGGTCTAGATTAATTATTAGACCATTTGAGCATGTTCACAAGGTTTGAGAACATTTGGACATGTTTGGCAATGTAAAGTTGCTCAAACTTCAAAATGGACAGAAATGGTTTTGAGGGGATTTCATGGAGTTATACTATTCTCCATGACATGAGACTTGGCAAAACCATCAAACATGTCATATGTGAAATGCTAGAATTTTCTTGGAATTTTTGGAGAATATTTCTTTTGTAAATATTTCAAAAGCTTGAAATATCCAGAAAGGGTTTTTTGAGGTATTTGACCAATATTTTGAACATGACCATGTGTTGAAACTCTTATATATGGACAATATATGTCCACTGAGTTTCCCTAGGTTTTTGTCAAATATTTTTAAAATAAGAAAATAATTTTTCCCTATTAAAGACCATTTCTGGCCTTAAGAAAAATCTTTTAAATAAAATAGGAAAATAACTTTTAAAATTATATTTTTGTTGTTTCTGGGTATCCTATATCTAATAGGAGTCAAATATATTTTCGGAAAGATTTTTTCTGCCATTAATTAAGTTCTTGCAGTGCAAACCTCAATTCAGGGGTTTTTGGAAAACTAATTTTTTTGAAAATACTTTTTGGCCAAATTATTTTTGTAAGAAAATACTATATTGCTCTATACACATGGCATGATCATTGGGAAAAGGTTTTGGATCAAGGAGATGAAGTATAGGAGTTGGAGGATTTATTTGATTTTTAGAGCACTTGCAAACAGCAAACAAAAATCCAATCAAGCAAAGTCTAAAACACTCAAAAGTTTTTGTCAAACCACATTTTATCATGATTTATTAGCTTAAGTGTTGTGCCATGAAAATCAGGGTGTGACAATCTCTCTTCTCGGAACCTATTGAATAAAATACTTGAGTTGTAGAGTCATGTTGTGATGCCATGTTGTATTTGCACATATCGAGCATATTGTGTGTTTGTTATTGAAATGCTTGGTATGTGTGGGATCTGACTATCTAGTTGTTTATCCTTGGTAGCCTCCCTTACCGGGAAATGTCTCCTAGTGCTTCCACTGAGCCCTAGTAGCTTGCTACTGCTCCGGAACACTTAGGCTGGCCGGCATGTGTCCTTCTTCGTTCCTGTGTCTGTCCCTTCGGGGAAATGTCACACGGTGTCTACCGGAGTCCTGATAGCCCGGATTCTCCGGAGTACTGCTAGCCTAGCCGCTACAGCCTGGATTCACTCGCTGATGACCAACACGTTCGTTGTTGGGTCATGTATGCCTGTCCCTGTAAGTTAGCGCCACTTCGGGTTCACGACTAGCCATGTCTGCCCGGGTTCTTTGCCATATGGATGCTAGCAACACTATCATATACGTGAGCCAAGAGGCACGAACGGTCCCGGGCCTGGTAAGGTGACACCCGTGGGAATACCGCGCGTGAGGCCGCAAAGTGATATGAGGTGTTACATGCTAGATTGGTGTGGCAAAGGATCGAGGTCCTGACAGCTTTGGTAGAGCCTAAATGCCTGTAGGATTACCAAGCCAAACTGGTCGAAGTTGAGTCTAGAAATTCTTTTGTTATATAAGGGAATTGATTGTGGGATGGAATGTAAGGCTCTTTTTACTCCTTATACCTTATGCCCTTCTGATATGTATCATCTTATCTTTCCTACGGGGTTAAGGAACTAGGCTTTCTCTTCTGTCTATCAGGATCACGTGTTACTAATCCGTAAACTCATAAGATTGATGAATTCGAGCCTCAATTCAGTTCCTACTATCTTTGTGTATTGATAGTTGATCTCGGAACCTTGATTTTATGATGATCGAGTGGTTATGCCACCATTTTGTAGGATGTCTAAATATTTTCGAGCATTTAGAGCCGTTATGCTGTCCGAGTCATCCCAGGTTTCTAAATAGTCTGATGCATTTGCAAAATCCTTTCCCTCTGGTTTTGATGTCCTTCTAGGCCAGGTTAATCACACTAATTGCTGAGTTGAGGTACTCTATTGCCTCGACATATATGTTGGAGTTATCATTATGACCCTAGGTGTCTTAGAGTATCACCTAGTATCTCGCCCATGTTCTGTAATCACAATGTGGTGATTCTGGTCATCATTCTCGAAAGCATCCCGTGATGCCACCTAGTAGTAGGTATTCTACTCCTGGGTTTTGAACCCGAGATTCACCAAACTTATGTCATTTTGATAGTGTTTGCTAGTTCCTTTAGGATATTAGTAACCTTTGTGATAGTCCTTGAGGTTCATGGTGTATCCTTCTTCCAAATACCATGAACTGCTTATGGCAGAAGTTCCTCGCTGATCGAAAGATCACAACCAGAGTGCTCTTGACGAGTTCTTGTTGCTATGTTTTTACTCTGCTAGTTCTACCTTTCTGCATGGGTTATCCGGAAGAAACGTGTCGAACTCGTTCGACATGCTAATCTATGCACCCACAACTCAGGAAATCATATGTTCTTTTGAGTTGTCCCTCTTTAGTTGTTTTCTGACATTCGTCTATCAATTGATAGTCAAGATTATGCATGCATTTGTTCATCGGTGCCTATTATTCTTGTTGTCCGTCAAGCCATTCTATTCCAGAATGACTAGGAGAAACAAACTCCAGAACCTCATCCATATCCAGGATTGGGTCAAAGCAGTTGTAATCCGCAAATCAAAATGCCAATCCAGCTTTTGATTTTGTTCTACCTTGAAGTATTACCATATTTATATCAGGAATATCATGGGAATTGCACCATCCTATGAACTCTTGACACCGTGATACTTCTCGCCATCATTATTCATTCTTCGGTTTTGTGTTGTCGCAACCGGAATGCCGACAAGTGAATCGTGATGTGTGAAATTTATACTCCTAGCAACTCCATTGCTTGGTAGTTAAATGGATGATAACCTCATTCTTAGCATGTTGATTATTGAATCATCACCCTAAGGTTGATCGTGCTACCTAGTCCTTATTTCCGGTGCACTCTTCAGTCGGTGAGCTAGGATTTTGTCAATCCCTCGCTCGTTTGATCATATCATCTTGCCCTGAAAAGCTAGATTATTCTTGAGCTTAGTAACATATCATTGGTTCGTGATTTTTTGAGTATCTTCTCGGAGGTATCACTAGGTCGTCACCTGACCACTATGTTGAGTTCGTGATCAAGTTGGTTTATCTCTGTAAACCACCCCTTCTCCAAGAATCTGTGTTGGGTACCCTGAGCTAGTTGGTTAAGCTGAACAACAACTTGGAGAGTTGGAAGATAGAAGCTTGTCCGATTTAGTTCATTTTAAGGGATATCTTGTATGTGTGTTGAAGAAAGATGATATCTTCATCGAATGATCCTCGTGACCAGTTGTTGGACCTATTGTCTTATCAAAACTTTGATTTGAGTGTGGGCTATCATCAAATCAAAATCAGCACCAACGATGTTCGTAATGTTGTCTTACTTGTGGTTCATCCCTCGAGCATACACCATTACATCTTTTGGTCTAACCAATACTATCACATTGTTCACATAATGGTGGATGTCCAGTGATATGGAAATTCCGATGAGTTGCTGTTGAGCCCATCAGCGGCATTTTGTCTCCTCCATGATTCGTGTTGAACATCCATCTGGTGTTGGAAACTTTTATAAGCGTTATCTTCATGTTCCGTTCATGAAGCAAATGTTAGATGAAAGAAGTGACTTCCTCTAATTCACGTGCACTTGGTGTAAGTTGCCACCGTGGATTCGAGAAAGATTGTTTTTGCTTCCTTTGCAATTGTCCCAAGTCAGTCATGCATGTGCAAAGTATACTGTGCTTTGGTAGATTAATTACCTCCATTCCATATGTATTCCCTAGCACACCAAGCTTCTGATTGAGTTGTTCAAGGAGAAGAAGTTTCTTCTTGAGAGCATGCCTTATGCAAGGACTTAGATATCCTCGATGATGATTCCCAACCAGAACTCGGTAGTGTTTTATTGTAAGACTACCATGTGTTCATGCTTGTCTGGGACAACATGTTCACATGTGTGTAGCAGTAACAGCTCATGCCTTGGAGTTTGCTATCGTAGTTCATTTCCCGAGAATCTCACAACTCATCTCGTCGGGTTGTGTTGCCAACTTTCTTTTTCAGACATGCTATCTGTAATATCCTGTTTCCAACTAGACATAAATCTCAGGCATGTGTGATGGTTGGAACTTCTTCCAAGAACTATGATATAGGTTCTAGTGAAGTGGACACACCTAGCTGGAAGAACTATTGTTATAGTATCTTGATTAAGTCGTTTGGTCACCTCCCATGAGGATCTCGCATGACTTATTCTAGAAGTTGAACCTTATGGACTTTGTGCTCCCGAAGTCCGCCCTTTACTTGATGGCCATGTCGATGCTTTTAAGCATGATCATGGTAGCTAGAACATCAAGGAGAACATTAGAAGCGGAGTGCTAAATGTCTCTTGGTCGATCATCTAGATTTCGTTCCCTTGGCCTCGCTAAGGTGAAAACCCAGAAAGTGTTGTCTTCCTTTGCATCTGCATTGTCCATCACTATTCATCATGGTAGTAAGATGTGTTGCCAGGATTCTTGACACGAATATTGGTAAAACCTTGATGAATATGGAAATGCTCAAGTTCTTGAGAGCACGCGCACGCACTAGGATTTATCGTCGGCATTAATTGGGATTCGCTCTCGGTTTCTTTGGTTATGCCATAACCTTTCAAACAGTGGATTCACACTCTACTGTTGAGCATTCTCCCCAGTTACTAGAATCATTCCCAGTATTTGCATTTTTTCCCAGCTTACACCCGTTGTTGTGCCAGTATACCATGGGTTCCATCCATTTCCGATGATAGGAAAAAATCATCCATTACGTTGTCTTCAACAAGGTAGTCCACATCATCCATTCTAGTTAGAGTATGCCATTCTTTCATACTCTGCCAAACGATTGTTGGTGAATTGCCTTAGGATGGTGAAAAGAATTTCAATGATCTAAATATCAAAAGAAATTCTTTTTGCCACTTAAGGGAACATTCTACGAGTCACCTTCCCCAAGGTGCCCCATCATGGGATCATGGCAATTTTTTCCTCGCTTCTTTGAAACCCTCGTAAAATTGTTTCTTCTGTCCTTCCCGATGTGTGTTCTGCATCTCAGCTCGAAGGATGTTTCAATGTCTCACTCCATAAGTGATTTTGAGTTGCTCGATTCTCGAGAAGACCGATTCTTTTAGAATTTTCCCTTTTCCCTCATTGTCATGTTGGATGAAGATCTCGAAAGCAAAGACGCCAAGATCAATTTGAGTCAATAACTCAACAACTTCGAGAAGACAGTTGGATCATGAAGTTTGCGATACTTAGTGTCCCCTGTTGTCATCTTAACCTACGCTTGAATCTCGGGACGAGATTCTTGTTTAGTGGGAGTGAGTTGCTACAACCCGAGCTCAGCCCCTGTTGTCTTTGCTTGATCATCATGTCATCATATTTAAGATTCAAATGAATCTAAATTGGGGATGTTTAAACCCTAGCATTAAATCAACTCAACTAGGGTGGATTAAAATCTTATTGAATCATATTTTTGGATTTTTATATTAAATCATATTGTTTTGACTTTGGGCATTTAAATACTATAAATAATTTAAGTGCTCAAATAATTCTGAAACTAAATGTGGGTCATTGGAATCATCCAGAGAGAATCCACAAATTATTTCAGGAGTTAAAAAAATGGGTTAGTATTTTTACTAATTCAAAACAGAGGAAAAGAAATAGAAAAACAGAAACAGAAGTGGGAAAGGGGGAAAACTTACATGGGCCTTACCTGGCAAAGGTTTCGGCCCAGCCCACCAGTGCCTCGCCCGTCGTCTTCCTCCCCTCGCCTCGAAGCAGCTACATGCCAGCAGCAGCGCGCGGCCCTGGCCACCTCCTGCTTACACCTCCTGCTACCTCCCCCGTTCTCATTCGAGCCCAGGAGAAGCCCCGCTGCCTCCTCTATCTCTCCCCTCTCCCTCTGGTCGCTCTCCTCCTCTCTAGCTCCTCCCCGAGCTTCGTCAGAGAGCAGCCGTCACCGCCATTCGCCGTTGCCGTAGAAACGACCACCCCCTCGCCCCTCCTATGTGTCCCAGAGCTATGGCTTGCTGCCCCTCGTCGTCTACATCAACCACACATCGCCAGAAGCCCTGTGTCGACGTCATCATCATAATCTTCCTCGTCGGCCACCGCAGATCGCCGCCACTCGTGCGCCGGCACCAGAGCCTCCCCGACCGCACCGACTATGCCATACCACTCACTGTGAGCTCTGCTGTAGTTCCCCTCTTCCAGCTTTGTCTATTTCGTGTCGTAGCTAGGCTAGCCGTCGTACCCGAGCACCGCCGTCCACCATGGCCGATGCCCTGCCTACTGTCGAGCTTGTCCCGCTTTGCTATGCTGCCCCTCATGCTTCCAGTTACTCCAGGGAGCCGTAGACCCCCTGAGCTGGGCACCCCTGGCTCTGTAGCCCCATGCCGCTCAAACCCGTGGCTCCGGCCACCGCAAAGCTCTTCGCCGGCACCGCTCCAGACCACCCTAGCCCCTTCCGTTTTCCCTAACAGATGCGCGGGAATGCCAACTCGCCGTAGAGCCAAACCCCGTCACAAACCGCTGCCTGTAGCACGAGCTCGAGCAACTCCGGTGTGCCTCTGCCACGCTGGATGGTCGCGGACGGCTAGTCCCCGGCGACGCTGATGTGGCGTCATCAGTTTAGAATTAAGCACGCGCTTAATTAACCACCCCCAGCTCAGTCGCTGACACATGGGCCCCACCCCTTAATTAACCACAGTGTTATTCCCTATTTAAACTAAGCTAATGACCGTGGGCCCACCCATCAGTTTGACCATGCCATTCAGCTTTGACCTAGCCCCACCGGTCAGCCTCTGCTCCTCACGCTGTTACACTGACATGCGTGACCCACAGGTCAGGTTTGACCTGCGTAACCGCAGTTGAATCGCTGACATCATGCTGGTGTAGTGCTGATGCAGTAATTCCTTTTCTGGAATTAGTTTAATTATTTTAATTTAGAAATTCCAGAAAATATCCAAAACTTCAAAAATTCATATAATTTCAACCGTAACTCAGAATGAAATAATTTATATATGAAAAATGATCAAAAAAATCCAATTTATCCATCTGCACTGTTTTCATGCATGTTAGAACAACTTATGGCTGCTGTTTAGGCCAAATCATATAGTGGCATTTAAACCTTCACATATGGACTTCGAATTTGAACCTAGGGTTGAAACCAACTGCATTTAACCTGCTGCTAGTTGCATTAGCTCAAATCACAACATATTGACATGTCATGATCATGCATCATATTGTTGCATTGCATTGATTGTGTTCTTTCTTGTTTGCCGGTATTTGTTCCCCCTCCGAGTAGACATTGTTCCGACGATGAGTTGGATGACACTGATGAAGAACTATACTATCTTCAGAAGTGCCAGGCAAGCAAAACCCCCTTGTTCATTCCGATACAATCCCACTCTCTCGCTCCTGCTCTCTTTTACTGCATTAGGACAACAACGATTCAATTGTTACATGCTGCGGTAGTTGAACCCCTTTCCTTTACATGACCTGTCATTGCCACAGTAAATAGATGAAACCCACTAGCACAAGTAGGAGTTGTTTGAGCCCTGATGTGCCTACTTATTCATGCTTGTTTGTGATGCCTGCTATTGCTTAGAGTTCTGTTAGGTCTAATTCACCGGCGATGAATTGGAATGTTGTGAAACATGTCCTACAGTTGAGAGCTAAGTGTGTGAACACGATTTGGTAAAGGTAGCGTTGAGAGGCCATGTAGGAGTAGATGGTGGGTTGTCTCATTTAAGCCGTCCTGAGGAACTGAGTTATGTGTTTGTGATCCATGAATAGTTACTACCACAATTGGGCTCCGGGCACTCCAAGCTCTCTAGACTTATTAATCAACCTGATCTCTATCCAGGAGTTGCAACTAGTTTCTGGTGTTTGTAGGTAGTGCTAGTAGTCTACCAAGTGGCACTCGATACAGGTGTGCTTGGGACAGACTAGGTGCAGTGGCATGGTGTACCAAGTGGCACCTGGTACATGTGTGCTTGGGACAGACTAGGTGTAGTGGCACGGTGTACGAAGTGGCACCCGGATGGTGGGCTTGGGAACCCTGCTCACATTGTTTGGGGCCGTGAGTGACACGCCGGCCGGATATCCTTGCGGATGGAACCCGAATAGGCGATAAACCTGGACTAGAGACTTGTGTGGTTAGTCAGGTCGTGGCCGACTCCCTTGCCCAGGCTTCCGCTTGAAGGTTGTCGAGATACCCAATGTGTACATGGTGGTAAGCAGAGAGAGCGTGTGTGAAGAAGTACACCCCTGCAGGGTTAACATCATCTATTCGAATAGCCGTGTCCGTGGAAAAGGACTTCTGGGTTGCCTGTACAGTTCATAGACAAGTGAAAGTGGATACTCTAAAATGCACAAGATATGCGTAAGTGCTAGGGATGGCGTTCTCGTAGGGAGACAGGAGCGGATCGATAGTGGTGTATTGAAATGGTGAATATGTGGACTCGTGTGCGTCACCTCAAAGATTTACTTGCAGTCGTAGTTCAGGATAGCCACCGAGTCAAAAATGGCTTGCTGCAGTTAAACTCCACCACCCCGTTTGTTGATAATGATGCATATGTAGTTAGTTCGGATGTAAGTCTTGCTAGGTACATTTGTACTCACGTTTGCATATTTTATGTTTTGCAGAGAGACTTTAGTCTCACTAGTAGTTCCGCATGGGCTTCGACGTTTAGCTTGTTACCTCAGCTAAGATCTTGTGCCCTCGGCAGGATCTAGTAGATAGCTAGGCTTCTCAGCCTTTTTCATCTGTAGATGTCTGTACTCAGACATGTTAAGCTTCCGTTTGTGCTTTTGACTTGTATGCTCTGAATGTTGGCTCATGAGACCCATGTTTGTAATATCTCGCTCCTCGGAGCCTACTGAATAAAATACTTGAGTTGTAGAGTCATGTTGTGATGCCATGTTGTATTTGCACATATCAAGAATATTGTGTGCATGTTATTGAAATGCTTGGTATGTGTGGGATCTGACTATCTAGTTCTTTATCCTTGGTAGCCTCTCTTACCGGGAAATGTCTCCTAGTGCTTCCACTGAGCCCTGGTAGCTTGCTACTGCTCCGGAACACTTAGGCTGGCCGGCATGTGTCCTTCTTCGTTCTTGTGTCTGTCCCTTCGGGGAAATGTCACGCTGTGTCTACCGGAGTCCTGATAGCCTTCTACAACCCAGATTCTCCGGAGTCCTGCTAGCCCAGCAGCTACAGCCCGGATTCACTCGCTGATGACCAACACGTTCGTTGCTGGGTCATGTATGCATGTCCCTGTAAGTTAGCGCCACTTTGGGTTCACGACTAGCCATGTCAACCCGGGTTCTTTGCCATATGGATGCTAGCGACACTATCATATACGTGAGCCAAGAGGCGCAAACGGTCCCGGGCCTGGTAAGGCGACACACGTGGGAATACCATGTGTGAGGCCGCAAAGTGATATGAGGTGTTACATGCTAGATCGGTGTGGCATAGGATCGGGGTCCTGACAACATTCCTCCCTTATCTCATCAAAACCGCCAAAGGAATATATTTTGAGTGAAACATAACATATTTTTAGTGATATACGCATTTCAAAACTAGACATTTTTTTCTATCAAATCGGTGAATATGTATAAATCTACTTTGATCGTGTGGCAACGCATTGGCACATTGCTAGTAGTTATTATAATTTTTTGGACACTAGACAAACGGTGGAGTACATATACGAAGAGAAGAGGCGCATGCACGTAGTCGGCCTCTCCCTGTCTCGCACACATGAGTGTTACGTAAAGGCGATGTTAACAACTAAACCCTAAAACCCTAGGTGCACGATTGCTGCATTCGCGGGTACCGGGTACGTGGTGGAGCACCTTTGTAGGAATAGTCAGCTCGCATGATAATTTGATCCTTAGGAGTTGATGGCCGGGACCACAGGTGAACGACTTGGAGGCGGTGGCTCGCCAGTTGCCACAGATCGAGTAGCCATAGTTAAAATATCATTTTTTAGCGGGGTTAAGAGTTCTGATTTCCAATGGCGCATTATAAGTACTAAGTAGTTTTTAGAACGATTGGTATGGAGCGAAAATGGAATTCATAGTACTACGTACCTCCTTGGCGTATGATTGTATGGGTTTATGTTGCGATATGTTGAACCTGGTAGTTCTAGGGCAAATACTATGGTTTAGATTTAGATGCTGGTTTTCAGTAATGAAAATCGGAAGGGGAAACCCTTCTTTGATTAAAAAAATACTACCTCCATTCTGGGTTACTAGTCCCCATTGTATTTTTGGTCAAAGTTTGTCCACGAATTTTACTTGTAAAATGTGAATGGAAAGCGAGATTTTGTTATACCCAAACAAAACAGGACCGGAGGAAGTGATTGCTCTGACACGGACGCGACCTCTCATAGCGCAGGCATTGAACCGGCGCGCCGGCCAAGAGGGCCCCACTCGCTGCAGGCCCGTCTAACCACGCCTCCTCGCTGCGTGCAACCAGCTTAAGACTGCCCCGCCTACCTTCATTGGATCCGCGCGCACTACAAAAAAATACACTTCCGTGATGATACGTGTTTGTCACAGTAGGTCGCGTTTTTTGTCATGCATGTACATCCATGACAAATTTATGACAGAATCAAGATAGTCATACCTGTGCTATCGTAGAAGTGTTCCATGACATTACCAAAATTATCATCACGGAAGTGTCCACTTCCATGACGATAAATCACGTGTCATAGAAGTGCTTTCGTCAAGGGGGACCGACACGTGGCATCCATCGTAACAGAACGCCGTTAAGCTATCGAGTCAGGTTTTGGATCCGATAACCCGTTAACAGTCCCAACCAATGGGGATTTTCCACGTGTAAAATCATTATTGGCTGGAGGAAACACGTGTCGGCTCACTGTTGGGACAGATGTCATCCACTCATTGGACAGAAGGCGCCTATGATACGTCGACACGTGGCACGGCCCAATAGAGGCCCATTCCTGTGAAAAGGCCGGCCTGTTTGACTTGGTCAAAAGGTGGCGGGCCGGCCCATGTAAAGCCTGTTAACGGCCTGTTTGCATATAGCCCATTTACAGCCCGCTAACCCAAGGCCCGTTACGCCCTATCCGAATTAGGCCCAGTAGCGTCACCTGGGCCACCCAATATGATTCCAACCCGTTTTCACTTCTGGGTCATGTATGGCCCATGACGTCTTTTGGCCCATATGAGGCCCTATGTAACTCTTGGCCTATTAACGGCCCATGGTGAAACTGGCTCATAATGAACAGTGTATTACTTTACACCCATTAACGGCCCGTGGTGAAACTGGCCCGTAATGAGCAGTGTATCACTTTATACCCATTAAGGGCCCATTATTCCGTTGTGCCGTTTCCAGCCCATGTTATCTTTCGGCCTTCTCAGAGCCCATTTATTCTTGGGCTCATTTCCAGCATTCGTTTACTTACGGCCCGTTACAGTCATTTTCTGCTTATGGGCCAAATTCAGCCTGTGGTTACAGTCGGCCCGTTTATGGTCCTTTAACACGTTGGGCCGTTTTCATAGCATCATGAAATACGACCTATTAACGAAGCCCATTATGGTCGGCACATGAATGTACGATTCCAACTCTAGCCCGTTTACGCCCATAATGCGGCCTGTTATTGGCCCATGTTTGGCCAATCGATCATACTGCCCGTATAAGGCCTATTGATGATACGACCCGTAGAAGGCCCATTGTTTCTACGGCCCGTAGAAGGCCCATTGTTTCTACGGCCCATATAAGGCCCACTGTTTATACGGCCCGTAGAAGTCCCACTGTTTCTATGGCCCGTAGGTCCAGTGTCACTACAGTACATATTAGCCCATGGTTATTGTGGCCTAGTTTTAAAAAATAGGTTATTGCAGCCACTAGCAAACCGCAGAAAAAGAACTGCACTGACTACAAGCAAACAAATAAACAAGACAACAAGGAAATAAATAAGCAAGCAACTTACACTAGGCTATCACGGCTATTACACATATTACATCCACTAGGCATGAAAGTTTGCCACTAGTGCAAATATAGGGAACACATCAGCATATAAACACCGCAGCAAAACAAGTCCAGAACTAAAACCACTTCATAAGAGCTCAAGAAACAATATCATGGGTACCTATAATGCTGGCAAGATGCTTAGCAAGCTTATTAACTTTCTCTTGTTTGGGACTTAAGTCCTCTAGCGCTTGCTGTTGCACCAGAAATTATGCATCTGAATTTTGCAGGGACTTCCTCAGTCCTTCGGCTTCCTGTCGCATAACATCTGATCAATGTCTTTCAACTTGAAGTTGAGACTCAAGAAGCCGAACCGATTCAGGCAATGAGTTCGAAGAGCTGGTGCCAGCAGTGGTCGCCAGTAACTCGAATACTACATCAAGACTTTGGGGTTGTCTTAGTGTCCTCAATATAGTTTTATCAGCTTTCTTGGAGACCAACAGGGATGTCTCACTATCTTGAACCTTATCTGCATTACTTCCTTTACCATTTCATAACAGGGTACTCCTCTCCAAAATTTTATCCGCATTCTAAAAGAGAAACAAACAAACACATCTCAGGTTTATGAAACTCATTTTGGTAAACCAGTTCAGTAGTAAGGTGGACAGGATAACAGCATGAAACAAACATATATCTATGTAGTATGGTCACTGTATGGTCTATATCATTCTAGTTTATGTTGCCAAATCAAGATAGATACAGTTCAAATCATATCTATTTAAGACAAAGCAGCATAGACAGAATATAAGTGTGGGAAACTACACAGCAATAACAACACTTGTAGTGTGCATGGCATGAGAACATAACTGTTTATTCAACTGAAACTGAAATCAACATAGAGCAAGTTACAATAGCAAACAGCCAAATACGTTGAAGAAACATGTTTAAAACATACCTATTGCACCATTGGAGTTTCAATTGCATCCTTCAAATTTGAAATTGGTTGGTATCAGTAAATACAGTGATGCAAGAACAAAGTAGTATGGACCATAGCTATGGAACCTGACCTGAGAACAATTCTTCTTCTGCTTTAAGCGTTGACTTCGGGTTCGGAGTGGTGGTCCTCGTGATTTGGGCACTGCAGTTGTCTTACTAACTGCTCGTGTTTGGGTGCTCTGTGGTGGAGACGGTGTTGTGTCAACGGGAAATGGGTGTCTATCTGCTAGGGTTGGGGTTAGAAGGGGTGTAGCTGGTTCTCTGTCCAACTGGGTCGGGGTACAATCTGCATGAGTGTGGGTTATGTGTGGTGGGGCTGATTCTTGGGCAAGTACAACCGTGGTTCTATCTACATCGACAGGTAGCACGATCTTTTCTGAAGACCGTGTTTTTACTCCCACAGATTCTTCCATCACTCCCTCCAATTGAAATGGCTGATAAACAAGAAAAGTAATTGAATGTACAGACATTGTAAGATAGACAGGTGCAATGGATAGTAGGGAAGAAAACAGGGCATGAAATAATTCACATTTATGTTGTCTAAGCAAATAGAATAGCAGGACATAATTTCACATATATGATGGCTAATTAAAAAGGATAGCATGACACAATTTCACATGTATGATGGCTAACTAAACAGGATAGAATGACATACTTCAAAATATGATGACTATGTAAACAGGATGACATGATATAACTATACGATGTGTTTATTAAAGTGGTTGGCATGCCATAAATCACAAACATGCCGTCGATGGAAACATGATGGCATGATATAATTCACGGATAGAATGACATAATTTAAAATATGATGACTGTGTAAACAGGATGAGATGATATAACTATATTATGTCTTTAGAAAATGGGTTGGCATGCCATAATTCAGATACATGCCGTCTATGTAAACATCATGGCATGACATAATTCAAATATATGATTTATATACTAAGGAAGTGAGCAGAGGGCAATTGCATATATGATGTGTCAACTAAGGAGATGGCATTCAATATTGTGTATATGATGTAAAAACTAAGCATTGCAATACAACATATGCATTATATGAGTAATATAACCCTGCCAAGTTTGAGCATACACCTCAGGGGGGATAATAGGACTGGTCATCTGCCTATGAATCCTCCTCTGAAGAGCTATCTGTAACCAGCAAGATATCTGCTTCAGCAGGTAGCATTGTCGGCTCTGAAGACCTTGTTTTCACTCCAGATTTCTCCATCACCAATTCAAATGGCTGATGCACAGGAAGAGCAGTTGAATATACAACATTGTCGACAAAAGCAATGAGAAATACAAAAAAGGATGGCATGATATAATTCACATATATGACGCTTGCCTAAACAACATGGCATTGCATAATTCACATACATAATGCCTTGCAACAAGATAACGTTGCATAATTCACATATATAATGTCTTGCAACAAGATGGCATTGCATAATTCACATATATGGTAATTAGACACTAAATAGGTGGCATTCACACAAAGCATGTCTAAACTAAGCAAATGACATAGCAATGCAAGATACCATACGCACGATATGAGTAACATAACCCTGCCAAGTTAGGGCATGCACCTCAGGGGGGAAATATGACTGGTCATCTGTCTCTGAATCCTCCTCTGAGGAGCTATAGGTAACCAGCAAGACATGCGCTTCGTCAGATAGCATTGTCTGCTCTGAAGACCTTGTTTCCACTCCAGATTTTTTCATGACCGTGTCGAATGGCTGATGCATAGGAAGAGTAATTGAATGTACTAAAATTGTTGACAAATTTAACACATAATAAAAAATGATGGCATGATATAATTCACATATAAGATGACTGGCTAACCAGGATGGCATTGCAAAATTCACATATATGATGCCTGGCTTGACAAGATGGCATTGCATGATTCACATATATGATAAAGAAACTAAACAGATGGCATTGACACAAAGCATGTCTAAACTAAGCAGATGATATCTTTAATGTATGCAGTTCGCAATGCAAGGCACCATATGCATGATATTACCAACATCATCATGCCAAGTTAGAGCGAAGACCTCATGGGGTAAATAGGAGTGGTATTCTCCTTCTGAATCCCCCTCGGAACAGTTATCTTCCTCTTGATTACGATACGAAATAGGTGGAGGGGGGCTGCCTTTGCGCCCACCATGGAACGACGTCTGCATAATATTTTATTGCCACGCAAGGCTCGTCTCTTTTGCTCTACATGATCAGTTCCATTGTGTACAATAACTGGCATGCATAGGAATAAAACATAGTGAGATTATGTAAGGAGTGCATGCACAAATCCAGAGTGATGGTAGCAAACTGTGGATAGACCCAAAACCAATGATAGTAGCCAAATAATAGCTTTAGTTAAAAATACAGATAATGGCTCCTTTAATGTTTGTTTGGACCCAACATGAAACTCATAGTAGACACCGTAGATTAACCATATAGTAGACAGATAGTACTGATTGCTGCCCCAATATGTACCCCACAACCATTTAAAAACTCAAGTTTCAGCATTAGTTTGGACCTGACTCGGAGTCTAATAGTGGAACACGACCATAATGTAGCATGTCATCATATTAAGCGACACATAACGTAAGCGGACACTGAAGAGTGCGATCTCTCTTGCGGACCTGTGTAGTCCTCAAGGTCATCTGCTCAGTTGATGATGGTAATGCAGTTGTCGTGGCTGCCGGCAGCGGGGAAGAAGATCTGAGGTGACGAAAGCTGGAGAGCGGATCCCTGCTGTGGTGAACCCCTCCATCGTTGGAGCAGCTGAGCTGGGGTGGAACACAGCGCCGCAGGAGCGGGACAAACCACACAAGGTTTTCTTTGACACATATCTGTAACAGAAGTAATTGAGTAAGGGCTTGTTTGAATTTGAGGATTCTAACAATGCTGGGATAGGAAATAGACAGGAATAGGATAGGAATGCACGTGCAAAACAGAGAATTTAAAAACACAGGATTTCTGCCAATCTGGGTGTTTGATTCACAATAATTGGAAGATCACAGGATGCAAAAAAGCATGGTGAGATTAAGTCAAACCACAAGAAAATGTATGGTTATAATGCTATTATGCTACTATCTCCTAGTCTTATGCTTGATGAATAGGAATATGAAAAGGAGGAGAAGTGGAAATTAGAATTCCTACGGTTTTTTCTTTCAAGGAGACACTAAATGAACAAATCCGACCGTTTTCCTTTGCTCCATTCCTTTGCACCAAATTCATGAAAAGTAGTACCATAGGAAACTTTCCAATTCCTATGTTTTCATTCACTTTTCCTTTCAAGCACTGGCGATTCTAGTAGGCAGGATTGAGCAAGGAAAATCCTACACTAAAAAAATGTTTTTGTGCTACTTCTATTACTTTGGACCCAGGCCACTGCCATACTAGCTCAACTCCCAGGCCCATCGACAAATGCACAGCTCAAACGCGCAGAGATAAATAATGATGGCGTTCAAGAGAGTCCATCACGAATAGCTAAGTTGCCTGGTACCTCACTGCTTGTCATATTGTACGATAAAATAATCATATTTCCCGTTACTACGAGTGCTCAATGGACAATATATATAACATGTAGAGTAAAAATGAGATGCAACAAGTGTACAACCTCTTTGGTGAAGCCATGTCGATCTCAGCATGATTGGGTTGGCCGGTGAGGATGCTCCGGCTGACTTTGCTGTCGGAGGAGGGGAAGAAGATCTTAGGCGTCTGGAGATGGAGCCCGAGGTACTGCTCCGCTGTGATGGATGGTTTCGTCGTTGGAGCAGCTCCGGTGAGTTGTACGATGCCGAGGCTGAAGCAGGACAAGAGAGACAACGAACAACGTTAACCTGAGTGGAATTCTAATAGCATCTCCAATACATGACGTAAAATACATAACCACAAAGTGCTAGATGAAAAATCCATCAGCCGCTCATCTCTGAACTTAACTATCGAAACTGAACTTAACTATCGAAACTGAATTTTGTTGTCGAAACTGAATTTTGCTGTCGAAACTAAACGCACTAGCAAGGTGAGGCTACACGTCAGTCGACTGACTTTTTCATCTCTGGTCAGTCGATTTTGCAGCCGTTGGATACGAAATCAAGGGCCTGCGGTTCATCTTCAACCTCCACCCCCTGAGCCGCCAGCCACCACCGGCCAAACAGCAGCCCCCCGCCGCCCGCGGCCGACGGTGCGCCGCCCCGCCCACCCCGAAAACACTCCACACCGCCGGTCCACCGCCACCCCGGCCATCCCTCTAGGCCCCCCCGTGCCAAGCTTTTTCTCCGGCGATCCCCACGCCACCACCCCGCCAACGCCCCGCCACCGCCGGCAACCACCGCCCCCATCCTGGACCCTAAGATAGATAGTGGGGTACCTCTCCGGCGATCCCCCCTCCCCGCTGCGGCTGGTTCTTCCTTCACCCCGGCGAGCCCACCCCTTGAAAATCGACTGACCCAAAAGTCAATTTAGTCGACTGAAGTGTAGCCAAATCGGAGCAGCATCGCAAGCAAGAGCAAGAGAGAGAGCAGCAGCGCGAGCAAGAGCAATAGCAAGAGCAGACCAGGCAGGGGACCGAGAGCAAGAGCAGAGCAGCAGCGCAAGCGAGAGCTAAAGCAGCAACAGCTCCTACTGATGTTGATGTCGCCACCGAGGGAGCGATGCTGTGGAGGAAGTGGTCAGCGACACCGCCGTGGATGGAGCCGCGCCGTGTCGGCTCAGGACCGAGCGCCGACAGCACCGTGATATCAAATCAAGAAGAAAATTCGGTGATTAGTGTACAACCTCTTTGGTGGCACCGATTAGGCCGCAGCTTCATCCGAGGAAACGGTGATGATGATGCTCTTCCGGTGGTGCAGGTGAAGACGGTGGTGTGGGAATGGAGGTGGCGCAAAAGATGAGGGGAACGTCGGGGCAGCTCCTTGGAGGTGGAGGACGGGGTGGCTGAACCGGTGGGACGATGAGATCGACGATGGATCCTCATCCGGTACGGTGGATGAGGGACGTCGAGGTGTTGCTGTGGACGACGTCGTCGGGGAAGAGACTCCGGCTGGGTGGTGGACGGAGCAGGGTGTGGGGTTTCATTGCGGGTTTTCGCGGCCTTGGTGTACGATTGGGTGGGCGGATGGGATGGGAGTGGGGAACCATGGCTTAGAGATGCGCTTGTCCAAAATGTGGGGTAAGTTATGAAAGTACCCCCCACTGATTTGAGGCGGTACTTTCGGTTCAGGGGTACCACGGGCATTTTGCGTGTCGTGATTTCACAGGAGGTGGGAGTTTTCGCGCGTGTTGTAATTTCGGAATAGCAAGGCGCGGGTTGAGATGGAGGGAGTTGTCGGAGCACAACGAGACAAAGATATATCTTAAATATTTCGGGCTAACAAGGCGCGGGTTGAAGAGGTGGGAGTTTCGCAGCACGATAGACAGAGACGCTAGCTTCAATTTTCGGCATAACAAGGAGCGGCTTGAAATTTCGGAAGAACAAGCTTAACGTGTACCCAAAAAAAGACAATTTGCACGTCAACACGCACAACACACACACAAACACCATTTAGACTAGAGTAAGGTACACGTTTATTGCACGCATGAGATTTGGCAACCAAATTATGAATAAATACCACATTATAGCATGCAAGCTTTGAGTCATATATGCATGATGTGATGTTCGTTTAATTCTTGTAGTTCATTTCATTCAAAATCATCTAGTTTTTATAAGAAAGCTAATCTATTTTAAGATTCATGGAATTGTGTGTTGTAAGACATAAAGTAAAAACAAATAATGGCAAATCATGTAGAAAAACATTTGGGCAATTCTGATATGGAAGATTCTAGAAAAAAATAAGAAGCGCTTGTGTTTTGATGTTTGTGCATTATGCTTAAGTTCAACCATGGAGTCTTCTAGATTATACATGTGGCGAAATCTGGTGGAATCTAGATTATATCCAATGGCCAATAGTGCTCAAATTTGCCATCTTTGGACCATCGGATTCGCCTCATCCAACGACCATCTTTCAAAGTTAAAGTTACCCGCACACAATAAAATATATATATAATATAATATATATATATAGGGGTATAGATATAGATATGTGATGTGAAAGCCGCCCATCATCTCCATTTAGAATAGTGTGTCCATGCATGGATGCGACGTGGGCAAATGATGTCTGCCATCGGTATCTCAAATTCAAATTGGTCTGACCTTGTTCAATGTGTATACATTACAACATGCTCATTTCCAACCACACCGTGTAGATCTCGGTTATATTCATGCATGGATGGGTTTCAAACATCAGGATCTCTTATTCAAATATTTGAATTCAACTTTACATTGATTATGACCTCACCTATTCTTTTACACCCACACAGTAGTCTTCTCTTTATAATTGTACCACTAACTTTCTCGCGTGCATGCATGCACACACAATACCAGTCGGCATTATCCATCGCACACATGCAATCTTTTTCTTCAGGTCAGTCTCCCATGAAGGCACACACCCACACACATCCCCCTCTCCATCATATCGGGCATTCTTTATCTCTCACGCGTGCATGCGCAACGATCGATGTTCCTCTATGTATGTGTGTATATAGCTAGGTCTTTCATAGTTTTCCACACAAACCGATCAATCGATATATCCAGTGAGGTCTCACCCTCTTTCCCACGTCCACATCGATCAATCTATACTTCTTTGTATAGGATTAACATATATAGCTAATACACCCATATTAATTATATATCCAACATCCCCCTCTCATCATCCATGCCTTCCGCTTCATCTCTCAGACGTGTGCACAATGGTGAAGATAGAGGGCAGTAAGGGCCCTGCCCCCTCCCCTAACATCACTATATATCAAGGCTAATATGAATGTGATCATTAGACAATTGCTGCTAAAAAAGGTTTAATTTCATGAATTGACCCTCCTTGTAATGGATTAGCAATGCTTGACCCCCTAGCTCATTTATTTTTCATGGCTCCGCCACTGCGTGCAACAGCGCACGTGTTCGCCCCCTCTCTCTAAATATCGATCTCGCACTTGTGCATTCCTTCATAGTCTCCCTCCACTCGGCCCCTCGCACCATCTTCTAGCCCCTCACCGGATTTTGCCACATGTACAATCTAGCAGACTCCATGGTTGAACTTAAGCATAATGCACAAACCTCAAAACAGCAGTGGTTCTCTTTTGTTCTAGAATCTTCCATATCATAACTGCCCAAACTTTTTTTCTAGTTGAATTGCCATTATTTGTTTTTACTTTATGCTTTACAACGCACAATTCGATGAATCATAAAATAGATTAAGGGCTTCTTTGATTCAAAGGATTCTCAAGGGAATTTTGGAGGATTCTAATCATTAGGAATTTTTCCTATCTTTGTTGTTTGATTCGTAGGATTGTAAACCATAGGAATTTTTCCATATGATTCATTTGCACTAGATTTCATAGGAAACATCCCATCCACTCAAACCTCTTTGAAAGAATTCTATGTTTTTTCTATGCACAATCAAACACTCATACAATCGTGTAGGATTCAAGACGACATTCCACTATAATCCCATGTTTTTCCTATTCACGCGTTCTTATTTTTTTATAAAAACTAATTGATTTTGCATGAGATGAACTATAAGAATTAAACGAAGGGCTACATCACGCATATATGACTCAGAGCTTACATGCTATAGTGTGGTATTTATTCATAATTTGGTTGCAAAATCTGGTGCGTGCAATGCACGTGTACCTTACTAGTACTTTGAGTATGTGCAAAACACGTAAATTAGTATACCAATGACACGCTACACAGTGTCTCTCTTACAGTCCATGAAGCCACGTGGCACATGTGGAGGCGTTGTCGCGACCTCCTTGCATGGATTGATCACAGTGACGTGCTACTGGTTCCAGAAGAATGCACTTGTCCTCCCTGAGTCATACTGGCGGTACATGCACGAAGCGAAGATGTGCACACATGCCACGCATGCACTCATTCCCTCGCACGCACACGCGGGTACACGGGCGGATGCAATTTTGTACCAAGATCCACCCCATGTGATAATTTGGCACGTGTAAAGTCGTTCACTTCATTGATGGTCAATTAATACAGCGCATGCAAATTGAGTGGACGTGAGGGCGGAAGAAAGACATTATTACTCCACTGCGCGCATATGAGTAGTTAAATCGTGGGTTGCTAGTAGTACTTCCATTGGTCTCCTTCATATTTTGTGCCCGTTTTTGACAGTAACATAATATTTACGCATTTGAGCAGTGTAGTACTTGAAATTTATGTTCCGCTAAACTCATCGGGAGCCGTTTCAGGCCTCGAAACCAAAACCATAAATTAATCTTTACCTTGTTCCCATCACATTCGAAAGCCTACTCACACCTACTAGTACGTACCAAACCTGAACGTGTTCCCACTATGCAGGTATTAGTACTACTAGTGCTAGTACTTAGGTTATAAAAAGGGGAACTACCTAACTGAAAATTACTCTACCTTTCTGTAGGACCTTGAGAAGAGGTGTCTAGAGGGGGGGGGGTGATTAGACACTAAGTACCAAAGTTGCAGTTTTTAGGTTTCTTTAAATTTGAGTGGAGTTTAGGCATAAATTTAACATTCACAACACATAGCAAGCAAGCATGCAAAGAGTATATAGGCAGCGGAAAATAAAGCATGCAACTTGCAAGAATGTAAAGGGAAGGGTTTTGGAGGATTCAAACACAATTGGAGACACGGATGTTTTTGGCGTGGTTCTGATAGGTGGTGCTATCGTACATCCACGTTGATGAAGACTTCAACCCACTAAGGGTAACGGTTGCGCGAGTCCATGGAGGGCTCCACCCACGAAGGGTCCACCAAGAAGCAACCTTGTCTATCCTACCATGGCCGTCGCCCACGAAGGACTTGCCTCACTAGCGGTAGATCTTCATGAAGTAGGCGATCTCCTTGCCCTTACAAACTCCTTGGTTCAACTCCACAATCTTGTCGGAGGCTCCCAAGTGACACCTAGCCAATCTAGGAGACACCACTCTCCAAGAAGTAACAAATGGTGCGTTGATGATGAACTCCTTGCTCTTGTGCTTCAAATGATAGTCTCCCCAACACTCAACTCTCTCTCATAGGATTTGGATCTGGTGGAAAGAGGGTTTGAGTGGAATGCAACTTGGGGAAGGCTAGAGATCAAGATTCATATGGTAGGAATGGAATATCTTGACCTCAACACATGAGTAGGTAGTTCTCTCTCAGAAATAGGATGCTGGAAGTGTAGGTTCAGTCTGATGGCTCTCTCCACGAATGAAGAGGAGGTGGAGGGGTATATATAGCCTCCACACAAAATCTAACCATTACACACAATCTACCAAACTCGGTGGGACCCAATCGTTAAACTCGGTCAGACCGATTTAGCAAATAATGTGACCATTAGGGTTTTCGGTGGGACCGGAATGCAACTCGGTGGGACCGATTCGGTTAGGGTTAGGGCATAACGTAATCTCGGTAAGACCGATTACACAATCTCGGTAAGACCGATTACACAAACTCGGTGGGACCGATTTTGGTAATAAGCTTTCTAGAGAGTTGGTCAAGCAAACTTGGTTTGACCGATTATCAAACTCGGTGGGACCGATTTTGATAATAAGTTAACCAGAGAGTTTGCATTGTAATCTGGGTAGTACCGATTGCTCAAACTCGGTGAGACCAATTTTGATAATGGACATACACAGAGAGATTACAATCCCATCTCGGTGAGACCGAGATCCCTATCGGTGAGACCGATTTGCCTAGGGTTTGTGGCAGTGGCTAAGACATCAAAACTCGGTGGTGCCGGATAGAAAGAATCAGTGGGGCCGAGTTTGACTTTAGGTTTAGGACATATGTGTGGAAGTGGGAAAGTAGTTGAGGGCATTTGAAGCATATCACTAAGCACTTTGAGGCAAGAGGCTCATTAAGCAACACCTCATTCATCCTTGATAGTATTGGCTTTTCCTATAGACTCAATGTGATCTTGGATCACTAAAATGTAAAATGAAGAGTTTTGAGCTTGAAGCTTGAGCCAATCCTTTGTCCTTAGCATCTTGAAGGAGTTCCCACATCATTTAGTCCATGCCACTCCATTGTTGAATTTATCTGAAACATACTAGATAAAAGTGTTAGTCCAACAAGAGATATGTTGTCATTAATTACCAAAACCACCTAGGGAGCACTTGTGCTTTCACTTTCCTCCTCATAAGTGCTTCTTCTTCGTCCGTTGTTGCCATGGCTGGTGAGCAGAGCTCTAGGTCGAGAACTACTCATAACAAGGGAGCGGCAACCAAGGCTGCGGAAAAAAAGAGAGGGCTCGCCGCGACGTGGAACCTCGAAAGATCTCTCACGGGCAAGCGATGGCTCCCAGGAGCGCCCTAGCCACGGAGGCAAACATGCCGAGCCGGTGGAGCTGGAGTCGTTATCCCTCGACGGCATGCCCAATCAGCTCAATAAGCACCTCAGCAGAAGGAGTTCATCCAAGGCTTGATGGAGTTGCTGAAGGAGAGCCTCGATGACATGCCCGCTGAGCTCAATCAGCAGGGGGAGTTGACCGCCGGCTTGGTGATGCTGCTGAAGAAGAGCATTGCCTCGGAGAAGAAGGCGACCCACGAAATCCTGCGACTTTAGGAGGACGAGGTGAAGCTCTGCCACAAGATTGACCTGTTGAAGGAGAAGAACGCCGCCTGGAAGAAGTTGCACGAGAATAGTAGTTACTCGATGAAGATGTTGTAGGCCCTCGTCATGGAACAGAATGAGGAGTTGGCGAAGCTCCGCATCGAGCACCCGACTATTGTCAAGGTACGTAATGCGGCCGTGGAACAGATGATGAAGGGTCGCGTCGAGAAATCCCGCATCATGGACAAAATGAAGAAGATGGCAAAGGAGACGCGCAAGGAGATGGAGGTCGTGGAGGCGATGAAGAAGCAGTTACGACTCCGCGGCGAATTAGATCATTTGGGGTGATAATCTTCCTTCTTCTTTTGCTGATGTGTTTCATCTTTTGCTTCGGGTGTTTCACCGCACGTGTCATGTTCTCTGTGAGGCATGAATAGCACAATGGTTTTTGTTTTTTGAGGGAATGAATAAAACAATGCTAACAATGAGATGACTAGGAAATTAGATCATTTTTTATCGCCATATGGCACTGGGCTGCCGTGTTTCGTGCTCCTCCGTCGCAGCACTACTCCAGTGGAAAACTTGAGTATACCGCATGGTTCTTTGCTCCTCCTCGATCAGGTCGTCGGCACATTTATACGAGCAGTCAAATCACAAGGCCCTGCCTTCCAGCAGTAATGAGCCGTCAAATCACAAAGGCCCTCGCCTCTCGTGAAACCGACCAAGCTAGACTGCCCCACCCTCTAGCCTTTTAAAAAATGTATACTTTTGTACAGCAGTAGTATCGATGGATTGCGCCATGGTGCAAAACTTGAAATTAAAAAAAAGGTGGTACTAGTACATATAGAGAGCGCTCGTCGCCAAATTATGCATATAGTACTATTAAGAAGGCTAGTCACAATAATGGTGTCCAGCACAACTGTAACGCCCCGAGCCCGGCGCCCCTGAAGACTTCCAGCTATTCCGAGTTTCGCCGTGTGTTTTATTTGCTTGTTGCATTGCATCATGTCATCTATTGCATTGCATCGTGTCATCATGCCAGCATGTCATTTAATTTTTAATAACTCATCCAAATAAATTACATAGATTGTTGATCTATTTAAATCGAGGGAAGGGTGACTTCTCTTTATAACATATCGTCCCAATATTAGGGAGCTATATTAAATATTTCTTTAATTTGGAAATCACCATAACCCACTTGCAAAATATCCCATGCCGTAGTTATCTCAATTCTTGGTCTCCAACCTTGTCCATATTTTCTTTCATCATTTTCCGGAGCTCCACCAAAAATCCGAACATTTTTGGACCTTCCCAAACCTCCTTCCTTCTTCTTTTCTTCTTTGTTATTTTTCTGTTTTAGAAAATAAGAGTTAAAGAAGAGAAGGAAGAAGCCTTGCAGCCCAGCCGGCCTCTTAGGCCCGGCCAACCTAGCTGGCCCAGCCAGCCCATCTAATCCCTCTAACCCTAGCCCATCCCCCACGCATCTCATCTCTCCCTCTCATTCCCGTGCCCGCCGCCACACCCGCAACGCTCGACCGCTCCTCCCTCCTCGCTCGATCCCCATCTTCCTCGCAGCGCCGCTATCCCTCCCTCCTGCCACTTCGACCCGATCCCCTCGTCCTTCTCCTTCGTCGTGAGCCCCCTCGACCCGTTCCTCCTGATCCCGCGCAACCCCCCTCGCCGGCCAACTCTGGCGGCCCCATCGCCGTCACGCCCTTTCGCCACCACCAGAGCCCGCTGCCATCGCCCCCGGATCTGGCTGTGCCTCACCAGGGTCCTCCCCTGTCGTGCCTCGGCCCCTACCAGAGCGCCTCTGCCTCCTCTCTGCTTGCCCCACTGCTGCCGTGCTGCTCCTTACCCGCGCGCCTCCTCGCCCGCGCGTCTCCTCCTCCAGCAGCCTGCCGTGCCCCGTCACTCGCCTGACCCCTCCTTCCCTCGCCCGTCTCCGGCTAGGTCCGAGGCCTAGGGACTGGGTCCTCCTCGTCTCGGCCATCCCCGTCGTCTGCCCCTGCTTCCCTTCGAGCCCTCCTCTGTGTCGCTCACTCAGGATACCAGCAGCCTTAGCACGCCAAGGCCCAACCCAGTGCCGCATCTTCCTCAGCTTGCTGTTCCATCGCCTCCTTGCTGCTGCCTATCGAGGCCCTGGTGTTCCTTCGTTTTGGACCGACAAGACCCGGTAACCAGGAACGCCAAGCCCATCTTCGAGATTTTCGCAAGTACCAGGAGGTCGATGAATGGTTCATCTACGTGCGTGTGTGACCATCTTCGGCAAGGACCCGTGTATGACTACACAACAAACCGTGAAGTTCCTCTTCGACCCGTGTACCACTACCGTCGCCATGAACGACTACTTCCACTACAAGATGTACCACTACCGTCGACCCTCGAAGACCCCGACGACCCCGAACATCTACGGATCATGAACAACTACTTCATCTACGAAACGTGTACAACTACCGCCGCCGCCGTGTACCACTACTTCCACTACCGTCGCGAGAACAACTACTTCCACTACATCACGAGAACGTCTACTTCCCTCTACGAAACGCGTTCCGCCCCGAACGCACGCTGCAAAGGTATAACGACGGGACGACCGCCCGTGTATGAATGTGTGTTGTATGAGATGCTCGTGTTTTGCGCCCTGATCGAATCGTCCTTGCGATGCCCCTCTTTTGCCATGCCACCGTCCCGTGGGAACCCGGAATCCGGGAGCACCCCACCATCCTTCATGACTCGCTCACGCCCACTTCCTTTTGCACCGGTATCTCCGTGAGCTACCGGAACCGATATGTTGCCGTGACATCATTTTCGTTTCGCCGCCGTGGCACCTTTTCCTTCCGCCATGGCGACAAATGCCTCGTATCATGCTCATGTCAGCATTTTCATAAAAAATGCATAAAACTTGCTTATGTCATCCGCATCATGTTAACAACATTTAAAATGTTTAAAATTGTGTTTGCATTAAACTACTAAATGTCATATGGGGATTTCCGGAATTATCGTTTGTTGTTTTCGGCCTCATTTAAACTTGCCTAAATAGTTAGTTCAATTATGTTTCACCTCTTGCCATGCTTAACAACATTTAATATTGTTTGGTAACTTAAACAAGAGAGAACTAAATATTTGAATGTGGTGTTTGGTCAATATGCAACTTGTTGCACATTGAGCTCCATTTAACTTGTAGTATTGTTTGTTGCACATTGCCATGCCATGCCTCGTTAAACCGGACATGCATCATACTTGATTGTGCATCATGCCATGATTATGTGATGGTTGTTTACCATGTTTTTGCTTCTTTCCGGTTTGCTTCTCTCGTTAGCTTCGGTTTCGTTCCGGAGTTGTGAGGATTCGTTCGACTATGTTCGTTTGTCTTCTTCATGGACTCGTTCTTCTTCCTTGCGGGATCTCAGGCAAGATGACCATTACCCTCGATATCACTTATATCTTTGCTTGCTAGTTGCTTTGTTCTATCGCTATGCTGCGCTACCTATCACTTGTTTACCATGCCTCCCAAATTGCCATGTTAGCCTCTAACCTTTTCACCCATCCTAGCAAACCGTTGTTTGGCTATGTTACCGCTTTGCTCAGCCCCTCTTATAGCGTTGTTAGTTGCAGGTGAAGTTGAAGATTGATCCATGATGGACAGGATTATGTTGGGATATCACAATATCTCTTATTTAATTAATGCATCTATATACTTGGTAAAGGGTGGAAGACTCGGCCTTATGCCCGGTCCGCTCTTGCCGCCCTAGTTTCCGTCATACCGGTGTTATGTTCCTTGATTTTGTGTTCCTTACGCGGTTGGGTGATTTATGGGACCCCCTTGACAGTTCGCTTTGAATAAAACTCCTCCAGCAAGGCCCAACATTGGTTTTAACATTTGCCACCTAAGCCTTTTTCCCTTGGGTTCTGCAGACTCAAGGGTCATCTTTATTTTACCCCTTAGGCCAGTGCTCCTCCGAGTGTTGGTCCAAACTAGAGCACCGTGCAGGACCATTCCTTGGCAACTTGGATTACGTCGGTACCTGTACGCTTAGCTTATCCGGTGTGCCCTGAGAACGAGATATGTGCAGCTCCTATCAAGATTTGTCGGCACAACGGGTGGTCTTGCTGGTCTTGTTTTACCATTGTCGAAATGTCTTGTAAACCGGGATTCCGAGTCTGATCGGGTCTTCCTGGGAGAAGGAATATCCTTCGTTGACCGTGAGATCTTGTGATGGGCTAAGTTGGGACACCCCTGCAGGGTATAGTTTTTCGAAAGCCATGCTTGCGATTATAGGCAGATGGGAATTTGTTAATGTCCGGTTGTAGATAACTTGACACTTGACTTAACTAAAACGCATCAACCGTGTGTGTAGCCATGATGGTCTCTTTTCGGCGGAGTCCGGGAAGTGAACACGGTTTTGGGTTATGTTTGACGTAAGTAGGAGTTCAGGATCACTTCTTGATCATTGTTAGCTTCACGACCGTTCCGTTTGCTCTCTTCTCGCTCTTATTTGCGTATGTCAGCCACCATATATGCTTAGTCGCTGCTGCAACCTCACCACTTTACCCCTTCCTTTCCCATAAGCTTAAATAGTCTTGATCATGCGGGTTTTGAGATTGCTGAGTCCTCGTGACTCACCAGATACTATCACAACAGTTGCAGGTGCCGATGATACCAGTGCAGATGATGCAACCGAGCTCAGATGGGAGCTCAACGAAGACCTGGGTTGTTTCTATGTTTCGTTTCATGTTGATCAGTAGTGGAGCCTAGTTGGGACGATCGGGGATCTAGCAGTTGTGTTATCTTCTTTTCTTTTGGCTTCGTCCGTAGTCAGACTATATGTGTGTACTCTGAATGATGTATGATTTATTATATGTTCATTGTGTGAAGTGGCGATTGTAAGCCAACTCTTTATCTCATTCTTATTCATTACATGGGATTGTGTGAAGATGACCCTTCCTGCGACAAAACCATAATGCGGTTATGCCTCTAAGTCATGCTTCGACACGTGGGAGGTATAGCCGCATCGTGGGTGTTACGAGTTGGTAATCAGAGCCATCCCCGACTTAGGAGCCCCCTGCTTGATTGTTTGCTGGCATTGTTGAGTCTAGAAAAAAAATGTTTTGAGTCTTAGGATTATATATATCGGAGAGTAGGATTCTTTTTACTCCTCAGTCCCTTCGTCGCTCTGGTGAGGTCTCCTGACGTAGATATTTTGACTTTCCTCCCCTCAAATTTCACTAAAACAAATTTAGGATCACGCGGGTATCTTGGAATCGTTCCGATGGTTTTGTGACGAGAACATTGTTCTTGGTGCCTCCTGTCTTTTATGTGGCATTGACCCGGGGAGTTGAGCTCCGAGGTGTTGTCGTCACAATTCTATCGTTGCAGTTCTGGAATACCTGAGTTTTGCCGACCTCAAAAATCTCTTTTATGCAGTTGTTGGTGAGATAACCTCGACACCACCCAGTACTGGGGCGGGAGTTTGGGAGTATTGCCATAACTCGTATAACGGATGCTTTTCGAAGGTTGAGGTACATGATTTCCGAAGGTTTCTTGGTTATGTGTTGACGGATGGATACAGCTTGGATGTAGGAATTGCTAGTTTTGGGTGAGATATATATTGCTTCCCCTGTATCCCCAACACCAGATTGCATAACCAGAAAGTTTCGGGAGTTTTATAGGTGGGAATTCAAGTAGCTCCTAGAATATGTTTTTGACAGATGCATGATATTGGATTGGGGTTCGACGTCTAGTGGTCCGCCTTTCCACGGTCGTTTTTACAATGGTCTCGTTGTGTCTTAAAGAACCCTTGGCTATGCTGGTTCGGGGACACTTCGTATGTCATGTGCACTGCCTTGTACATGATGGTGCTTACGATCGAGTCCGTGTGGGCCCCACCACGAAAACTTCGGATGAAATCTCTATCATATGTTTGTTCCGGCTTATTCTGCAAGCCAAATCCTTTGTTTTGTGTTATATGTGGTATTCGAGTTGCTTCGAAGTCAAATGTTGAATCCATACCTTTCCTAAACAGTATTCTCATATTGTTATGTGAATACTAATCCTTCTTGATCATCGAGGTTGTCATGTTAATTCGTTCCAACTGGTGTGCTTCTTTTCAAGTGGTTCCGATCATTTCAACATTCGCAAGATCAATTCTAAGTTTTCTCAATGGCATCCATTCCATCTGCCCCAAGTTGCCTTTGTTTTTCCCGCCCTCCCACCCTTTTTCTTGAAGGACTCAGATTTCTTAATCATGTATCCCATTTATTTGTGAGAAGTCACTTCACCCTTTTTAATCAATGTTCTGATCCGATGATCACTCATGAAGATGCTAACGGAGTTTCAAGTTCATCATTTTTCATTCTTTTCTTCTCCGATGGATTCAATTCAAGCTTTGTCGATCATATCCTTTCCTCGTTTCAAATGCTATCCCATGCCGGTGCATCTCATAGTTGTTCACCTCTCTCTATTATTATCCGGAGTGCTCAAGATATCTCAGAAGATTCGTGTTTCCATTCTCAATCCGTTCAAGTTATTTTGAGGTTGTTATCTCATTCAAGCCATTTAACTCAACCGGTGCAAATTCCACCTTTTGATCAATCGTTCAATGGTGTATCTTTTTAGTGGGCCCTAACCCACATGTCTTTTCTCAGGATCTTACCTGACTCTTCTAATTTTTCCCGGAGCTATTCTCAAATTCTTTCAAAGTTTGATGTAAGAATGAATTTTCATCAGTCACATGCCTCCTCCAAGGCCGTTTTCAAATTCTTTTCATCTTTGGCTCAACCTTTTTTTTCTTTTAATCCTTCCAGAGTGTCTCAACAATTCATGGTGGTGTTTCTCATCGTCATTCTCGAATCTTGAAGACCGAAGAAGGATTTCTCCTAAATCTTATCCGTTCTCTCAAAGATTCGTGGTTCTAGCTTCATGCCATCCTCATAATTGTTTTCGATTGTGAGAATTCTTTTCTTACCATCCGGAGCATTTCATGAGTTGTTTCCATTTCTTTCCTCTGAAGGCCATCATGTCATAATTACTCATTCTCAGCGTGTAGCTATCATTCTCCAAATCTTACCAGTGCATCATTCAAATATCCTCTAATCAGTTCACGATCTCTTCGTTATCATGTATCTAAACCCCCTCAAGTATCTTCATTCTTTTTCCAATTCTTCCCGGAGAATTGTGCCTTTGTTACTTTCATTTTCTATTCTTATGGTGGTTCGTTCAAGATTTCACTTCCTTCGTTATCATATCAATTCATTCATTGTTTCCAAATCCCACCGGTGGTTCCATCAATACCTTCTGAAGTTTGCGCTATATCTGTATCTGTAATCATTTTTTCAATGGGAATAAGTAATATGCCAAATCCGTTGCTTGTCATCAATTTAAATTGGTGAAGGATACGCATAACTTAATTCTTATTATTGTTTCATCCAAGTGATCTAGTTTCTTCTTTCCAGAGTTGTTCATCATGTCTTTTTTCCCGGATCGAGATGTTTCATCTTTTCTTTTCCGGAATTCCAAGTTTTCTCGGTTATCTCGTCGCGAAGCTCCATATAAATCATTGCAAGGCTTCACCTTGTGTTTTCAACTTCTCTTTCTTTCTATCATCCTTTTATTACGGGAGTTCTTCATGGAGGCTCAACATGGTGGTTCGTTAAGGATTCCTTTCAATCTTCAATTGTTCTTCAAGATTTCTCTTGAAGCTATGATCCGCCAAGCTATACTCAAAATTAAACATGGTGCTCAACACATGTTTTGTTTTGAGGCGTTCAAGCTTTCTTCATCTCGCATTTTGAAGTGCTATTCCTTCTACCTTATCTTTTGAGGTGGTGTTATATCATTCTTCACAATTTCCATTCATGTTTCGCGATTCACATGTTGTCAAGAATGAGGTATTTTAAATTCATTAATCTCTTCGTTGGAGTTATCTTGTGTCATATTTCACCAAAAGCCTTCCCTAAGAATGTTGCTATTTGTGGTGCTTATCAATGATCCAAGTTTTCTCCTATCCTCTCGGCAAAAGCAGTTTTCATCTCTTCATTGATCTCAAGCAAGCAATTGTTTCCATTAGTGGCCGGCTGTCACCTCAGAATTTCGAGATGTTTTCCTTAAGCCCACAACAAGCTTATCCTTTCATTGTTGATAATCCAACAACTCCGTTCTAGCTTTTCCATTAAGCGTGCTCTTTCAAGATCAAGTTTTCCTCCGTTCATTCCATTCCATTTTTTCATTTCTTTCGGAGGCATTGTGATGTTGTGCTCTTCACCCATCACGTCGTTTTGTCAAGTTCATGTTATTTTCATGCTTATCCATTTAACCGGAGTGTTGCATCACCTCTTCAAGTTCTTTTTCATCTTATCAAGTCTTGCATCTCTTTTCAACCGGAGTGTTGTCCGAATTTGATCGTCCTTGTTCCTTGTTTATCTTGTTTTAACCAGAGTGGTTCCAATTCCTTCTTGTCCATTGTACTTGTCATTCATATAGCTTTTCAACCTCTCAAGGTTCTTTGGTTTCACTCATTGGTCGAAGAAGCAACTTAGTTTTACCTCTTCTCTTGCTCTTCCGTTTTCTCTCTGGTGCCATTCTAGATCTCGGGACGAGATCCTCTTGTAGTGGTGGAGTGTTGTAACGCCCCGACCCCGGCGCCCCAGAAGACTTCCAGTTATTCCGAGTTTTGCCGTGTGTTTTATTTGCTTGTTGCATTGCATCATGTCATCTCTTGCATTGCATCGTGTCATCATGCCAGCATGTCATTTAATTTTTAATAACTCATCCAAATAAATTGCATAGATCGTTGATCTATTTAAATCGAGGGAAGGGTGACTTCTCTTTATAACATATCGTCCCAATATTAGGGAGCTACATTAAATATTTCTTTAATTTGGAAATCACCATAACCCACTTGCAAAATATCCCATGCCGTCGTTATCTCAATTCTTGGTCTCCAACCTTGTCCATAATTTCTTTCATCATTTTCTGGAGCTCCACCAAAAATCAGAACATTTTTGGACCTTCCCAAACCTCCTTCCTTCTTCTTTTCTTCTTTGTTATTTTTCTGTTTTAGAAAATAAGAGTTAAAGAAGAGAAGGAAGAAGCCTTGCAGCCCAGCCGGCCTCTTAGGCCCGGCCAACCTAGCCGGCCCAGCCAGCCCATCTAATCCCTCTAACCCTAGCCCAGCCCCCACGCATCTCATCTCTCCCTCTCGTTCTCGTGCCCGCCGCCACACCCGCAACGCTCGACCGCTCCTCCCTCCTCGCTCGATCCCCATCTTCCTCGCAGCGTTGCTATCCCTCCCTCCTGCCGCTTCGACCCGATCCCCTCGTCCTTCTCCTTCGTCGTGAGCCCCCTCGACACGTTCCTCCTGATCCCGCGCAACCCCCCTCGCCGGCCAACTCCGGCGGCCCCATCGCCGTCACGCCCTTTCGCCACCACCCGAGCCCGCTGCCATCGCCCTCGGATCTGGCTGTGCCTCGCTAGGGTCCTCCCCTGTCGTGCCTCGGCCCCTGCCAGAGCGCCTCTGCCTCCTCTGTGCTTGCCCCACTGCTGCCGTGCTGCTCCTCACCCGCGTGCCTCCTCGCCCGCGCGTCTCCTCCTCCAGCAGCCTGTCGTGCCCCGTCGCTCGCCTGACCACTCCTTCCCTCGCCTTTCTCCGGCTAGGTCCGAGGCCTAGGGACCGGGTCCTCCTCGTCTCGGCCATCCCCGTCATCTGCCCCTGCTTCCCTTCGAGCCCTCCTCTGCGTCGCTCGCTCAGGCTACCAGCAGCCTTAGCATGCCAAGGCCCAACCCAGCGCCGCATCTTCCTCAGCCTGCTGTTCCATCGCCTCCTTGCTGCTGCCAATCGAGGCCCTGGTGTTCCTTCGTTTTGGACCGACAAGACCCGGTAACCAGGAACGCCAAGCCCATCTTCGAGATTTTCGCCAAGTACCAGGAGGTCGATGAATGGTTCATCTACGTGCGTGTGTCACCATCTTCGGCAAGGACCCGTGTACGACTACACAACAAACCGTGAAGTTCCTCTTCGACCCGTGTACCACTACCATCGCCATGAACGACTACTTCCACTACGAGATGTACCACTACCGTCGACCCTCGAAGACCTCGACGACCCCGAACATCTACAGATCATGAACAACTACTTCATCTATGAAACGTGTACAACTACCGCCGCCGCCGTGTACCACTACTTCCACTACCGTCGCGAGAACAACTACTTCCACTACATCACGAGAACGTCTACTTCCCTCTACGAAACGCGTTCCGCCCCGAACGCATGCTTCAAAGGTATAACGACGGGACGACCGCCCATGTATGAATGTGTGTTGTATGAGATGCTCGTGTTTTGCACCCTGATCGAATCGTCCTTGCGATGCCCCTCTTTTGCCATGCCACCGTCCCGTGGGAACCCGGAATCCGGGAGCACCCCACCATCCTTCATGACTCGCTCACGCCCACTTCCTTTTGCATCGGTATCTCCATGAGCTTCCGGAACCGATATGTTGCCGTGACATCATTTTCGTTTCGCTGCCGTGGCACCTTTTTCCTTCCGCCATGGTGACAAATGCCTCGTATCATGCTCATGTCAGCATTTTCATAAAAAATGCATAAAACTTGCATATGTCATCTGCATCATGTTAACAACATTTAAAATGTTTAAAATTGTGTTTGCATTAAACTACTAAATGTCATATGGGGATTTCCGGAATTATCGTTTGTTTTTTCCGGCCTCATTTAAACTTGCCTAAATAGTTAGTTCAATTATGTTTCACCTCTTGCCATGCTTAACAACATTTAATATTGTTTGGTAACTTAAACAAGAGAGAACTAAATATTTGAATGTGGTGTTTCGTCAATATGCAACTTGTTGCATATTGAGCTCCATTTAACTTGTAGTATTGTTTGTTGCACTTTGCCATGCCATGCCTCGTTAAACCGGACATGCATCATACTTGATTGTGCATCATGCCATGATTATGTGATGGTTGTTTACCATGTTGTTTGCTTCTTTCCGGTTTGCTTCTCTCGTTAGCTTTGGTTTTGTTCCGGAGTTGTGAGGATTCGTTCGACTATGTTCATTTGTCTTCTTCATGGACTCGTTCTTCTTCCTTGCGGGATCTCAGGCAAGATGACCATTACCCTCGATATCACTTCTATCTTTGCTTGCTAGTTGCTTCGTTCTATCGCTAGGCTGCGCTACCTATCACTTGTTTACCATGCCTCCCAAATTGCCATGTCAGCCTCTAACCTTTTCACCCATCCTAGCAAACCGTTGTTTGGCTATGTTACCGCTTTGCTCAGCCCCTCTTATAGTGTTGTTAGTTGCAGGTGAAGTTGAAGATTGCTCCATGATGGACAGGATTATGTTGGGATATCACAATATCTCTTATTTAATTAATGTATCTATATACTTGGTAAAGGGTGGAAGACTCGGCCTTATGCCCGGTGTTTTGTTCCACTCTTGCCGCCCTAGTTTCCGTCATACCAGTGTTATGTTCCTTGATTTTGCGTTCCTTATGCGGTTGGGTGATTTATGGGACCCCCTTGACAGTTCGCTTTGAATAAAACTCCTCCAGAAAGGCCCAACATTGGTTTTAACATTTGCCACCTAAGCCTTTTACGCTTGGGTTCTGCAGACTCAAGGGTCATCTTTATTTTACCCCCCGGGCTAGTGCTCCTCCGAGTGTTGGTCCAAACTAGAGCACCGTGCGGGACCATTCCTTGGCAACTTGGATTACGTCGGTACCTGTACGCTTAGCTTATCCGGTGTGTCCTAAGAACGAGATATGTGCAGCTCCTATCGGGATTTGTCGGCACAGCAGGTGGTCTTGCTGGTCTTGTTTTACCATTGTCGAAATGTCTTGTAAACCGGGATTCCGAGTCTGATCGGGTCTTCCCGGGAGAAGGAATATCCTTCGTTGACCGTGAGAGCTTGTGATGGGCTAAGTTGGGACACCCCTGCAGGGTATAATCTTTCGAAAATCGTGCCTGTGGTTATAGGCAGATGGGAATTTGTTAATGTCCGGTTGTAGATAACTTGACACTTGACTTAATTAAAACGCATCAACCGTGTGTGTAGCCGTGATGGTCTCTTTTCGGCGGAGTCCGGGAAGTGAACACGGTTTTGGGTTATGTTTGACATAAGTAGGAGTTCAGGATCACTTCTTGATCATTGTTAGCTTCACGACCGTTCCGTTTTCTCTCTTCTCGCTCTTATTTGTGTTTGTCAGCCACCATATATGCTTAGTCGCTACTGCAACCTCACCACTTTACCCCTTCCTTTCCCATAAGCTTAAATAGTCTTGATCTCGCGGGTTTTGAGATTGCTGAGTCCTCGTGACTCACCAGATACTATCACAACAGTTGCAAGTGCCGATGATACCAGTGCAGATGATGCAACCGAGCTCAGATGGGAGCTCAACGAAGACCTGGGTTGTTTCTATGTTTCATTTCATGTTGATCAGTAGTGGAGCCTAGTTGGGACGATCGGGGATCTAGCAGTTGGGTTATCTTCTCTTCTTTTGGCTTCGTCCATAGTCGGACTATATGTGTGTACTCTGAATGATGTATGATTTATTATTTGTTCATTGTGTGAAGTGGCAATTGTAAGCCAACTCTTTATCCCATTCTTATTCATTACATGGGATTGTGTGAAGATTACCCTTCTTGCGACAAAACCACAATGCGGTTATGCCTCTAAGTCGTGCTTTGACACGTGGGAGGTATAGCCGCATCGTGGGTGTTACAACAACCCACCCCTCAAATAAAACTAAGCACCCTGGAATTCTTTGACAAAACTAAGCACCCTGAAATTCTTTGACAACTAAACTGCTGGCTATATGATGTTGGCCATATATATTGTATGTATATAATGTGAAGAAATGAGTGGTAGTACTATACCAACTAAAAGATGAACTGGAAGAAATACTACTATGTACGTACTGAAGAGTTAAAGTAACAAGAAGAAACATAACATAGTTTTGCTGGGGGCTCAGCACAACACACCCCTCAAATTAAATTAAGCACACCTGAAATTAAACTTTGCAACTATTCTGATAGACACTGCATTAGAACCACCATGAGCAACGACACTGCCACCTTACTTGGAGTCCTCGTCCACATCCTCAACTTCGTCCTTCTCCCTCTTCCTCTTGGCCGATACTTCTTTGCTTGAATCGCCAACTTGGCTATTGCTCTTCATCCAACCCTTGTAGATATTAAACAAAGATAGCCATCCATTGGAGCGTACTGGATGTGGTCTATATCTAGTACATTCCGCTGCCATGCATGACGATGAAACATGTATGGAGGTTTCTCTAGTTTACCATACGAAGGATGAACCATGGCTCCTGCCAGGGTCAGCATTGAAGGCTGACGCGGGACTTCTTTGTCGTTACCAAAGTCTACAGTAACCAATTTGACTAGGTTTCTCTTGAGGAAGTCCTTAAAATCCCGACACTCAACGTCGGCATGGCATATGTGGTAGACCAAGCATAAGTCATGCACGCAAACCTGGATCACGGCGGGCTTGTTCCTCTCTTCGTCCTTTAGATCCTTCTCTCGTCCCACGAGTGTGGTGTACTCAACATCTAGCCCAGCGACCCACTCATCATGTGAGTTTTCGTACATGCATCTGAAGCGAGAAAGGCATCCTTTCACCGTCGCGGAAGTATGGGTGTAGATGACGTCGAACTCATCGCCGGTGATGGTTCTAACCTTGTACTCACCGCTGATCCGGGAGATTTGGGACGCCATGGATTTGGGAGGAGGGTTAGGATTAGTGGAACTACCGTAATGTGAATGGACGGGACGACTAGGAGCGAACTGCCGTAGTATTAAAGGACGTGCGGGGACGAGTAGGAGCGAACTTCCAGCGTGCGAACGGCAGGGTAATGGCTTTCCATTCTCCCATGATACGGGCTTCCGAGAGCCCTTGGATCGGAGATCGAACGGTTGCATGGCGTGATTCTAGACCTATGGGTCAATATCCTAGCCTGGAGGGTTATTCTGCAAATTTTTAGCAACTTAGCATTCGATCGTTTGACCTCAGATCCAAGGGCTGCCAGCAGCCCATATCATGGCCGCGCCTACCACGACCATCGCGTCGCTCGCGCGGTCGCGCCCTTGGAGAATTAACACAATGCGTTAAGCTATCTGATGTTGGCATGTCATACATAGTCATCACTTAGTCACTCATACTACAACAAGGTTGGCTATAAGGTTGGCTATAAGTGTATTTTTTTACTCCTCTCTATCTCTTTCTTCGTACTCCCTCTATCCCATAATATAAGAACGTTTTTGACACTAGTGTAGTGCAAAAAACGTTCTTATATTATGGGACACAAGGAGTACTAGTATTTATTGCATTTGCCAAGGAGTGACCTCTTCCAATGAAATGGTGTTGCTAAGTTTGCTTCATTTAATTAGCTATAGACTCAAAATTGTCTTTTCACCTAGGTACACGTGCTTAGCACCGTTTCTTCCTTGGGTCACCAAACTAGTCTCTCTCTTCTTGATTAACTTGCCACATCAGACTTTATGCCTATGTGGCAAGCTTAAGCACCTGTAGGAGAAAGTAAGGTGCCCGTCCATTGCACGGAAGAGTGAAATGCATTGATCGGGGTGTTGTTTATTTTGACAAAGGATGTGGGGGTCATCTCATGTGTAACAGGTATCGATAGGTTTCTTCGGATATTGTTTCATCTCTAGAGCTCAAAAACATCCGGGTGAAATAGATAAAAAAGTATCATTTGCAAACAAAAGCGTTCAACTATTCAACCTGCATCCAAAACTTGTGAAGAAATAACTCTTATTATGCTTTGCAGGAAATGGTTCATCATAAGTCTTTCACCGGTACTGTAGTAAAAATTCATACATGGAAGATTCTAGACTAAACCATAAATGGATACACTTTTATTCATGCGCGATACTCCAATAGAGCAAGATCATGCATGGAAGTCTCCACATGCTTAGACAGCGGATTACATTGAGCGAAGACTAATGATCAACATTTAACTTAGTAATGCATATGTATAGGTGAACCTCCTTGGAGTCCCCATGCACATTGTTGGGGTCAAATAATACCATGCGTCTTCCATGTCCACATCGGCGGGAAGGTCCCAGCTCGGCAGAGTCCAAGTCAGCTTGACGTAGCCACTGTCGCCGCCCACGGACCTCCGAGGGGTAGTAATAGGAGAACGCACCCGTACATAGGCCTCGTGTCAGTGTCAGCGTTAGCGGCATCGCCCCTGACGCACACTACAGAGATATGGCGGCGGCCTGTGTGGGCCTCGCCAGTGGCCACGATCAAGAGGAAGACGCTGCCGTCCTCCTCCGAGACTAGCAGGCGACATTGATCCTCCAGCGACTCCGGCACGGTGAACGGGTAGCACGTCTCGTACTTGATGTTCTTCGCCAAGGGCCAGTAGTGATTGCCGCATGCCTGCGTCAGGTGATGCACGATGTCCGCTGGCGAGCCCCAAAATGGCACCGGGCACTCATAGCAGTAGACGAAGGGCTCCTTGGAGGCATCGACCAGGCCGTCCATGAAACGGGAGTGGCTGTAGGGGACGTTCCGCCAGTTGAATATATGAGCAAGTTACTATGAGATTTACTACAAAATAAATCATGACGGCTATAACAGAGATTAAACTAATCATGCGGACTAGCAAAGTAGATGAACAGATCGAGTCTAGGACACAGACTAGAAACATGAATTCTACCATGATTTTGAACAGGAAGGACAGAAACACATACGGTGCAACAGGAGCAGCACCATTGGCGTTGAGGTTGTCGCCCATGTCGTTGAGGAAGAGGTTGCCGAGGTCGGGGAGGAAGTCGTCGTCGGTGAAGTCGTGGCTGCTAGCAGTCGCAAGAGTGCGCTCCCCAAATGTCAACAACGCCCGCCGAATGGAGCGCACGAGGGAGTGGCTGTAGGGGACGTTGCGGCCGCCGAATGGAGCGCAGGAGTAGCCCACGAAGCAGTAGACGGTGCTCCTCCCTAGTCTTTATTCTTATCTCTATCTCTACTACTCTTCTTTGTTTTTTATAATATACTAGTTGTAGTTGTCAAATCAAATAGTACTGCACCGTCCACTGCATGCCCGGCTGAACACGCCTCCTCGCCTCCATTAAACCCGTATGCAAACCGAGAAACCTACTCCGGCCCGCGGGAGGAAATTCGTCGGTTGCCGCGGGAGGGTTATTCTGCAAATTTTCAGCAACTTAGCATGTGATCGTTTGATCTCAGATCCGAGGGCTGCCAGCACCCCGTATCATGGTCGCACCTACCACGACCGTCGCGTCGCACGCGCGGTCGCACCCTTGGAGATTTAACATGGTGCGTTAGGCTATCTGATGTTGGCATGTCATACATAGTCATCACTTAGTCACTCATACTACAACAAGGTTAGCTATAAGGTTAGTCATCACTTAGGAGAAAATTTTACTACTCCCTCCGTTTACTCCTCGTCCCTACTACGTACGTACTATGGTTAGTACTCCCTCCATTTAATTATACAAGGCCACTATAAAAAATACATTTTGCATCTATACAAGGCCATAAATAGTAATCGAGCCTTTCCAGTTTATGGCTCAATTTCAAAATCTCTCCAACCAAGGTAGATAGTGAGTGGTCAAATTAATTTCGTAGTTTGCACAGTACGCTCGTTTTTCTCAAGAAGTTATGTTTACTGAGGCATTAATTAGAACGAATGCATGAATGACCACTAAATTTCCATGAACTTGTACATGCATTGGTTAGTTTCCTCTTGGCACCGCTTGCGTCGCGTGATCTAACGCACCTCGAAATCCAACATGTAATGGTACTATTACTACCAGTATAGTAGAACTGAGACTTATCAAACGAAAAAACGAATGTTTTTTAGATGAGCCCTATAAACCCTAGTGGGTATGTACTCCGTAAAAACAGATTTTTCCAAAACTAAGTCGCTCCCTTTCATGAATTCTGTAGTATACTCCTCCGTCGACGCTCCCTTTCATGAATTCTGTACTTCCTGTCGCCGACATGTGGGACATATAGCAACCGGGTCGACGTGTAAAGCACAAAATAACAGTGCAGAACAGCAGGGGGACGCACCCCACTCATATCGGACCAGTAGTAGTAATGAGCAATGAGATGTCAAATCACAATGTCGCACCTTCCTAGACGGACGAAGCAACCATTATTTCACACTTCGGTTCGACATCATCTCAAACCACGTACTAGTATTGCTTCTACCACAAGAGGGACACGCGCACCGCCTTGGTACATCATGACACGTGGGACCGCATGACAGGCCATGCTCCCTTGCCGATAGCTCGGTAAAATCACCTCATTTTTACTATACTTCCTCCGGATCGGTTTACTACATGGCATGCACATCGTTCTAGGCTGAGAATTTAACTAGCTATATATATGTGTGATGAACAGTAAGCTATCCTTTTAAAAATGTATACTTTTGTACAGTAGTACTATCAATGGATTGCGCCATGGAGCAAAAATTGAAATTTTTAAAAAAGGTGGTACATATAGAGAGCATCGCCAAATTATGCATATAGTACTATTAAAAAAGCTAGTACGTGCTTAATTGGGGTGCTAAATTCTATTAAAGAAATACTAGTACTAGTATATACATACTGAAGAGTTAAAGTAACGAGAAGAAACATAACATGTTTCTGCTGGGGGCTCAGCACAACACACCCCTCAAATTAAACTAAGCACACCTGAAATTAAACTATGCAACTAATTTGGTAGACACTGCATTAGAAGTTTAGAACTACCATGAGCAACGATATTGCCACCTTACTCGGAGTCCTCCTCCACGTCCTCGACTTCGTCCTTGTCCCTCTTCCTCTTGGCCGATACTTCTTTGCTTGAACCGCCAACTTGGTTGTTGCTCTTCATCCAACCCTTGTAGATATTGAAACAAAGGTAGCCATCCATTGGAGTGTAGTGGATGTGGTCTATATCTAGTACATTCTGCTGCCATGCATGACGATGAAACATGTAATGAGGTTTCTCCAGTTTACGGTACGAAGGATGAACCATGGCTCCTGCCAGGGTCAGCCTTGAGGGTTGACGAGAGGGCACCAGCCAATTCTTCTAGAGGTCGAAGGGGTTCCTACAACGAGGCCTATCCGACGCAGGACTTCTTTGTCGTTCTTAAAGTCTACAGTAACGAATTTGACTGTTTTGTCCTCGAGGAAGTTCTTAAAATCCTGGCACTCAACGTCGGCATGGCATATGTGGTAGACCAAGCAAACATTATGTACGCAAACCTGGATCACGGCGAGCTTCTTCCTCTCTTCGTCCTTTAGATCCTTCTCTTGTCCCACGACTGTGGTGTACTCAACATCTAGCCCAGCGACCCACTCATCATGTGAGTTTTCGAACATGCGTCTGAAGCGAGAAAGGCATCCTTTCACCGTCGCGGAAGTACGGGTATAGATGACGTCAAACTCATCGCCAGTGATGGTTCTAACCTTGTACTCACCGCCGATCGGGGATATTTGGGACGCCATGGATTTGGGAGGAGGGTTAGGATTAGTGGAACTGCCGTGATGTGAATGGACGGGGCAACTAGGAGCAAACCGCCATAGTATTAAAGGACGTGCGGGGACGAGTAGGAGCGAACTGCCAGCGTGCGAACGGCAGGGTAGTGGCTTTCTATTCTCCCATAATACGGGCTTCCGAGAGCCCTTGGATCTGAGATCAAACGGTTGCATGGCGTGATTCTAGACCTATGGGTGAATATCCTATCCTGGAGGGTTATTCTGCAAATTTTCAGCAACTTAGCATGCGACCGTTTGATCTCAGATCCAAGGGCTGCCAGCAGCCCGTATCATGGTCGCGCCTACCACGACCATCGCGTCGCTCGCGCGGTCGCGCCCTTGGAGATTTAACACGGTGCGTTAGGCTATCTAATGTTGGCATGTCATACATAGTCATCACTTAGTCACTCATACTACAACAAGGTTGGCTATAAGGTTGGCTATGAGTGTATATTTTTTTTACTCCTCTCTATCTCTTTCTTCGTACTCCCTCCGTCCCATAATATAAGAACGTTTTTGACACTAGTGTAGTGTAAAAAACGTTCTTATATAATGGGACACATGGAGTACTAGTATTTATTGCATTTGCCAAGGAGTGACCTCTTCCAATGAAATGGTGTTGCTAAGTTTGCTTCATTTAATTAGTTATAGACTCAAAATTGTGTTTTCACCTAGGTACACGCGCTTAGCATCGTTTCTTCCTTGGGTCACCAAACTAGTCTCTCTCTTCTTGATTACCTTGCCACTTCAGACTTTATGCCTATGCGGCAAGCTTAAGCACCTGTAGGAGCAAGTAAGTACAATAGTGCACTTTACATGGCATTTTTGCATATTTGGAGGAAAGATAGGCAAGGAAAAAGTGGAGAAGTGGGCTCTTGCGAGAGCCAGCCTCTACTACATGGTGGAGCATTGGGAGAGGCACCTGTATGGAGGTGGTCAGGAATCAGGAGACTCACGCCGGTCGTAGCGCCGCAGTTAAAATGATAATGGCAAGTCAAATCACGGGGCCCCACCTGTCCAGCAGTAACTCGCTGTCAAATCACACAGCCCTACGTTTGTAGCAGCCTACTCCCTCGTCTTCTCGCGTCTCTGTCGACCCGACTAGGCGGAACTGTCCCGCTGCCTACCGGGCAGGAAAATCCCCGCCCTCGACTTTTAAATAGTATACAGTATACTAATTTTGTATCCATGGATTGCGCCCGCGCCATGGAGCAAAGCGTCTAGAAAACGGCGATACACATGTACGGAGTATACAACACGCCGGTCGCGTTCGCGTTGCACCCCAGGCAGTCGGTCCGTCTGGCACGCTGCTCTTCAAATGGAACGCGCGTCATATTGCGTTCGCACACACATGTGGGACGGCAATTGAGAACCGACCATAGGCACACTCCCCGGCCCCGCAAGTCGGGTGACTTAATAGAAGAGCGAGACGAGTGATAGTAATAGAGAAGTGCTGTACTATGTTGGTGCCTGGACGATCCCTGCAAGACACGGAGGATCAGTTCGTCCATGCATGTGACCAGACTCCAGCAGACACGCCTGGATTGGCTATCGTCTACATATCGTGCACGAAACTACTATACGGACGACTTGGTGTGGACGAACTGTGGACGACAGAGGATTGAACGGTGATACCCAGTTTTCCAGTACGCATGGATGGCATGATCCGCTGCATCGTGCATAAATCATCCGGTTCTTATCGTGTGTGTAGCAGGGTTGTATCGTGCAGGCTGTGTTGTACATGGTTGTAGTTGTGGTGAGAAATCTAAAAAAAGGTTTCTTTTCATCTTGCAAAATTAGGTGTCATGTGCTTCGGATCACTACGAGGGTTAAACAGCGACAACTGAGTTGGGCTAGTCATTGGGGGCATATGCACGAACAGTGACTACTCGGCTGCCATATAGATCAAGACGGCTATGTTAATTAGGACATCTATCGATGGACCCCTTTTCTACGAGTTTATCTTTAATTTGAGCTTTGTTCCTCGTCTAGTTTGTCCGTCTGGATTCAAGTTGTCTCCTTTGGGCAGTGAGGTTATGATTTCTTGTCATGTGGCATTTTTTCGTGTTATATGTTATAATCCAGCGCTTCAGATCAAAATGACGACAACTGCGCCTCCGGGCCACGTGCATGAAGACTTCTCGACAATCATTGACGAGGTCAAGCCGGCTCCGGTAGACAAAAGAAAACTAAGTACTCCCTCCATTTTTGTATACAAGGCCACAAACTCGGATTACAGGTACCAATGTAAAATTTAATGCTTGCTTTACAAGTCAACGTTTCTTCTTGTTTACCGGGATCATTAATACTCCGCATGCATGCAAAGAAACTGAGTGGATCAAGTAGATGACTTTCATTATGACTGCATGCATGCAAGTATTAAACATATTGTTAGTACGAGAAAATATCATTAACTTTGCCTCGATTACTGTTGGTGGCCTTGTATAGATGCAAAATGTATAGTCCATAGTGGCCTTGTATATAAAAATGGAGGGAGTACTACTCCACTATATAGGCAGGAGCCTCCGCGCTTGCTTGCTAGTGTTGCTCTCTTCACACTGTCTCGGCCTCTCCAGATCTAAACACGACAGCGGTGGCCACTCTCTCTCTCTCTCTGCTCACCGATGGTCACATATCCAGTCGGATCCTCTCCGCCGGGGAAGGTGAGAAGGTGCAACGTTCACGTGGTCGTCCTCGACGATGGCTCTTACCCACTACTGGGCGCGTCCCGATCAGCCTGCCTTGCCGTTCTCCCCCAAGCACCGATGGCGAGGGAGGGCCTCCGACCCCTTCTTCCTCGCTGCCGTAGTGTGGGCAGATCCGGCCTCCCGCCGCCCACCTAGCGACACCCCAGCGACCATCAGGTATAACTTCCTTCGAAACCGGCCTTGCTCTACTTCCCGAGCTCCTGACGTCGCTGCATTTGTAACTTTTACTATTTCTCAGGCCCCCTCGTAGATAGGATCGATTGGCTGTTCGAAAACTACCTAATTTTTTTATGTTTAAGAGGTAAAACTAGTTCATGCACTCGAATCTAGTAGTACTTGGTTCAAACAAGGAAGAAAGGGGGTGGGGGTGGGGGAGGATTTGTTACCTGAATCTAGGATTTGGTCGAAAGAGGAAATAATGGGGGCGAAAAGTAGCAGAGACTGGCTATCCAACTGGTCTCTAGGTCTAATAGGGAAATAAAGGGAAACGCAATACAAACTCAATATAAACCTGATCTATTGGTTGAAAAAGGAAAGAAAGTGGGGACTGGGGGGACAAGTCAACAGAGTAAGTCCAGCACTAGATTTGCTAGCCTCACACAGTATAGGGTGGCTATACCGAACAAAAATGGGACCAACCCAGATATAATGTTCTGATGTTTGTTGCCCCGAGCCACTCTTATGTAATGCCACTGGTAAAATGTAGCAGTCGCACTGTTAAAAGTAAGGACACGTTAAACCAATGTTGTTTTCAATGTAATGCCTCTAGTAATATGAATCAATGGCACTTCTTTACATGTCCTGCTAAAATTTCCGATTAAGATAAGTTGGTTCTTTTCGTTAGAAATGCAACTGTCCTGGTCCGCCTACTCTCCCGTGCCCAAAGTAATGTCGTATTTAACGGTTGTCATAGTTAATACTAATGCCCACACTAATATCTAGCAATGCCACTGCTTTAGAAATTGCTACTGTCCTTGTAGGATTGCCATTTAGATAAGGAACATGCTTCTTTTCATTTGATGCATGTTTCATCACTTGTTAGTCACCCTCCTTTCCACCTTTTTTGTGCAAATAGAGATATACATTTCATGCTCGATCTTACTTGAACTGCACAAATGATATCCAAATTATAGTTGAGCATTCCAGGAGCTTCACAACCAACCTTGATGTTGCTCAATTTTATTGCAACTAATGAAGAAGAAGCTCTGTGGGTTTCGTTTTCTGATGGAAATGGAACCGGGGCTGGAGCCCTTTTCTTAAATTTTTTGAAGAAGAAGCTGCTAGCTCACGGGACATTGCTTCATTTTAGGTGAACTGCACCAAAAGGCCCATGAATTGAATCATCCATGTTGGTGATTGAAAGAGCCAGCTTCAGCATCCCAGTCTAAGCACGCCCGGCCTCCATCCTTGCGACGCATGGTACACCTTGTTTGCCACCTGCTCGACCCTAGTGTCACTGATAAAATGAAGTAATAATACAGTTAAAACAGAGCGAGTGTCATCTCTATCATTTCATTTCCAATGTAGATAAAGAAAGTGCTTCTCTTTGTTAAAGTATGTTTCATCAACTAGTCCCATTGTTAATGTTTAAGCGTTTCTGCAAACTGGGGTGCTTAATTTTAGTTGATATGTACAAAAATAGAGATTTGAATGTCTCAAGGCGCCTCCTTGTACTACTGCTATACACTGATGTTCATCACTGGCAGAAGGTGTATCTGGGAGACTTGGGACGATGTCCAGTATGAGGCGTCACAGGGCCCATCTCGCCCTCGCAGCATGGCATACTATGATACTATCGCAATATTTTCTTCTATTTATTTTGTGTGTTTCATCAACTAGTGCCACTATAATGTAATCATGCTTTTTCATTATCTGTGCAAACAGGGTTATTCAGCTGCATTTTGGTAGAACTACACAAATGTACGTATGGAACCGGCATATATGCAGAGTGCGAGGTGTGCCAAGTAAAAATTACCGACACCAACCATGTTGCATGCATGCATTGGCATCCACCACCACCAGTGGGATGTGTGGCGCTCTCTGTGGACGGATCTTTCTCGGTAGCAAATCCTCTAACCAAATACTAGTAGCTTATATTGGCAGTTTTCTAGGGAGTACTCTTTTCTGAAAGAAGCACCAATCTATTTTTCTTTATTTGTACATTGTGTCACAACTTTGACCCAATGGTCCAGAGCTATTTTAGGGTGATTGGCGTAGTAATCGGAGACTGATTGTAAGCATGATTTTCATTAGCTGTCACACTGATTGTAAGCATGAGCAGGTGGAAGATTAGGTTAGTGCGAAGCTTACCTTAAACCCTACCGCCGCCGTTGAAACGAGGCGAGCATTAAGGGAACCATGGAGAACAGCGGGGAAGCGACGTGACGCCATCCGGCCTCCTCTTGTGGTGGGAGAACGAATACTCCTGTGGCTCTGGCTGGCTCTGCACCCTCACGAACGGCACACCATACTCGATCGATTCGTTATCCTCTGGGTGCTCGACCTTCGACCTGTACGCCCACCACCTCTGCCTGACTGTCGCCTCGGGCGAATCTGTCTGCTCCATCGCCCATATGAGATACTCGATGAACTCGGAGGACTGTGGCGTGACTGCCGCCGAGGAGTACATGTACATCGCCGCCCTCATCGCCGCCGTCTCGCTCTTTCGCATACATTGCCACATGGCCCGCACCGTCCTTGAAATCTCCCCCTCATTGTCAAACCAACTATGGATCTCCTTCAACCTGGCTAACTTTGCCTGGTCGCCGCCGGTGATCTGCCTGATTCGCTGCTGCATCCTCTCCATAGATGTCCTTCTGAGTGGTCCGGTGCTAGCTTTGGAAGATGGGAGGAGAGACGGTGGTCTTGCAATAGAGAAGAGGGAGAGGAGAGGAGGTGGTTTTGGAATGGAGATGATGGAGAGGAGAGGAGGTGGTTTTGCAATGGAGAGAAGATCAGAAGAGGGAGAGGCGGGATGGTGGTTTTGGAATGGAGATGATGGAGAGGAGAGGAGGTGCTTTTGGAATGGAGATGATGGAGAGGAGAGGAGGTGGTTTTGCAATGGGGAAGATCAGAAGAGGGAGAGGCGAGACGGTGGTTTTGGAATGGAGATGATGGAGAGGAGAGGAGGTGGTTTTGCAATGGAGAAGAGGGAGAGGAGCGTGCGGCAGTGATTTAGGATTGGGCGAGAGGGCCGGCGCGCTGTGACTGGATCAAAATCAAAATCAATTTACCCTTCAATTAAGAAAGCGACCCCACATTAACTAGTCTCCCTTTTATTCTGGGTCATAATTGACCATGATTTTCGCACATAAAATATATATTATAGGTTGCAAAAATAATATAATTTTAAAGTACATTCAGATACGAACCAAATGATACAATTTTTGGTGACATGCATTCACATTTTGCTTGTCAACTACAGTACGTGGTCAAACTTTGACCCAAAATACGCAAAACAACACAAAAATACTTCCAAGACCAGCGCTGCTCTTCCGCTCTTCTCCTCTTAAACCACCGTCGCGCCGCTCCTCTCCTGTTCCAATCTAAATCCAGTGCCACTCCTCTCCTCTTCCATTTCAAAACCACCGCCCCTCCTCTCCTGTTCCAGTCCAAAACCAGCGTCGCTACTCTCCCGTTCTAATCCAAAACCAGTGCTGCTCTCCTCTTCCATTCAAAAACCACCGCTGGCGAGTGAAGGTGCTGTGGAGAAGTAGATCGATGTAGGAGTACAACCGATACATGAGGATCGCAGACGGCGACCCTATGAAGCTAGCTAGGATGTTGGACATATAGTCTTGGTTTGACAACAAGGACCAACTAGCGGCGACGGCAACATCGATGGCCAAATATCTGCAACAGAGCGAAAAGGCGGCGATACTCCCAGAGGGAGTCGCGCCGAAGTACATAGAGCTGCTCCTCTAGGCCATGGAGCAAACAGTTTCACCAAATCCGATCGTGAGGGAGCGGTGGTGGGAGTATCGATCCCAGATGGAGCATCCTCCAGAGATTGAAGGATCGAGCATCTACAGGGTGCCGTTTGTGAGGGTGTCCTGCCAGAGCGAGCCGGTGGAGTCTTCATCGACCGAACCCAACTACAAGAGGATAAAAGAAGTTGGCCCGAGGATGCTTCCCCGCCATCGTCTCCCTCGCCATTCTGTCGCCGAGGAATAGGAGGGGTGTCGGTGTCAAAACCGGCGGATCTCGGGTAGGGGGTCCCGAACTGTGCGTCTAGGCGGATGGTAACAGGAGACAAGGGACACGATGTTTTTACCCAGGTTCGGGCCCTCTCGGTGGAGGTAAAACCCTACTCCTTCTTGATTAATATTGATGGTATGGGTATTACAAGAGTTGATCTACCACGAGATCAGAGAGGCTAAACCCTAGAAGCTAGCCTATGGTATGATTGTTGTTTGTCCTACGGACTAAAAACTCTCCGGTTTATATAGACACTGGAGAGGGCTAGGGTTACACAGAGTCGGTTACAATGGGAGGAGATCTTCATATCGTATCGCCAAGCTTGCCTTCCATGCCAAGGAAAGTCCTTATCCGGACACGGGACAGAGTCTTCAATCTTGTATCTTCATAGTCCGAGAGTCCGGCCAAAGGTCATAGTCCGGCCATCCGGACACCCCCTAATCCAGGACTCCCTCAGTAGCCCCTGAACCAGGCTTCAATGACGATGAGTCCCGCGCGCAAGTTGTCTTCGGCATTGCAAGGCGGGTTCCTCCTCCGAATACTTCATAGAAGATGTTGAACACCAGGATAGTGTCCGGCTCTGCAAAATAAGTTCCACATGCCACCATAGAGAGAATAACATTTGCACCAATCTAATCTGCTGACGTATTCCGTAGCGTGACCTCACGCCACGGCCAAGCGTTTATTCATTTTACCATTCCACCTCAGCGCGTTTAATGAGGCGGTTTCCTTGGCACGTCTTGTCAAAGCAGAGATCGTGTCCCCTTATTCTGGGATTCTCATCAATACGGGCGTGGGTAACCCAACCGCGCCATTAACCGCGGCGCTTGGGAGATAAGCGAGTTTCATTAGGCTGGTGGGGGCTCGTAGTTTTGGCCGCCCATATAAGGGGATAAGAATCCGCCCTTTCCATTCATGCCTTCTTCCTCCTTTGCTTATTCGTCCCTGCGCGCTCGAGCTCCAACGCCCAAGCCCACACTTCCCACCTCAACCTACTCCAATCATGTCCGGAGCGGGAGGTAGATGGATGACCTCCTCCGTCACGGAGGGGCAAATCAAAAAGTTGAGGACGGCCGGATACTCGTCTGATGACATCGCGCACCGGCTTCCAGATGCGGGGCAAATCATCCCTGCATCCAGCCCGACTTCGACTTATGGTTGAAGACTTTTAATGTCAAGCCGAAAGTGATGAGCGGTCGCCAAGCGGAGTGCGGAGGTGCCATGGTGGGCCGGATGGCCAACGTCCTATGGCTCGAGGGCTCCTTCGTGGAGACAATAAAAGGATGGTAATCGGGGTGGTTCTACATCACCGAGCCACGCGACCCCAAATGGGAAGCGGCCCCCAACTTCCGATCTGGCTTTCCCACACGGCTCACCTCCTCGAAAGAGACGGGCTTAATGTGGGGAGATTCGGAAGAGCTGATCGAACTCCAAACCTGCGTCAAAAAGCTAGTCAGCAAGAACCTCAAGCTCGTCAACGTAGTCCAGGTCATGCTTATCTGCCGGGTCCTCCCATGCCAACAATGGGCCATCAAATTGTGGGAGTTCGATCCGCAACAGCACCAAGCCTTGAGCGGGCTCTTCGATACTACGTACGAAGATGCCTAGAAGGTGCTGTTTAAGGGCGCCGAGGCCCCCGCATCCGCTATCGAAGATCCCGGATTCAGCTCGCGGTGTCGGGCCAATGAGGTAAGTTATTCTACCCTTTACGGGACTCTTTTCTTTCATAGTCTGACTCTATGCGGGATCTAAACTCCCCTACCTTTGATAGGACTGGCTAAAGAAGTCCGGACAGGTTAGCTGTCCGGCTCCCTTACCAGAAGATCCAGCGGACGCCCGATTGACGGGGCTGCTGGTTCCGGCACCTCACGTGGTGTTGGAGAAGAAGGCCAAGAAGAAGGCCAGGAGGACTCAAAAGAGCTCCCGGCGCCTGGTGGTGTGGGATTCATCGCCCGGCAACCCCGACGCACCCACCGCCTCGGAAGACGAGGAGGAAGAAGAAGAAGAAGAAGAAGCCTCTCCCCCTCCAACGGGCGGAGGAGAGAAAAGGAAGGCCGCCCCAACTGGGAGGCCGGAGGGTCCAAGAAGGGGAAGACCCTTCTGCCGGACTACGCCTCCGATGCCGAAGATGGCGGGGAGGAATGGCCATCCAGGGTCAAGCCCCTGGCAAAATCATAAGTGTCCAGTTACCCGAATGACTCATGGCGCTCCTCCATTATTTGGTAATGTCTAACGCCGAATTTTAATCATGTAGTCCGCCCAGAGCTCAGCTCGGCGATTCTTCGAGCGGCTCCCTGAATTCGTCGGATGTGAACAACGCTTCACTTCCAACGGCCTCCTCCCCTCTCCCTACGGATGACGCCGAGGTGGGGTCCCGAAGGGGACCGAACTAGGAGGAGGTGGTCCTGGAGGCGCCTCAAGGCGACCTCCCGGATTCCAGGCCCAAAGGGGGTAAAGCCCCGGAGGGGTCTAAGTCCGGCCCCGGGCCGGACACTACTCTGGAACCACCAGCGGTTCCAAAGTCCGACAGGTGGCGCCTTCATAAGAAGGGCAAGCCTACTCCGCCGGTGACCTCCGTCCATCCGGAGGCGCCAGACAATTTGCTGGAGGCGCTTAACGGCGCTTCCATCGACGAGGAACACCGCAATGTTATGAGTGTGGTGATTCAAAAGGTTCAGTCCGCCAAGAGCGGGCTGACAGAAGCCTGCACAAGTCTGTTAACAGGCTTTGAGGTATGTCCTCAAAACATATAAAAATGTTACCGCATAGACAGTAGCCCCTGATGCTCGGTTTGGCGTTTGAAAAGAAAAGTTGAGCTGAGGATCTAAAAAGATATATGCAGGAGTCTAATAAAAATATGTCGATATGGGAATGCAGGCTGCGCTGCTGACCTCTGCCGCACTGACTGCGGAGGTCAATGCATTGAAGGGAAGCCTCGAGCGGTCCGAGAACGAGCTCGGCCGTGCCAAGAAGCAGCTCGAGGACAAGGAGGGTATGTAATACCGCATGTAAATGTATATAGAAATACCTGGTTGCAAATAATGACAGGACCAACTTAAATGTTGCAGGGGCCACGGCCGAGTTGGCGACCCTGAAGGAGGCGGTCTCCAAGGCCGAAAATAGTGCGGCCCTGGAGCGCGCCGAGCGAGAGAAGCAGGAGGCGTGGGTGGCGGAGGTGCGGCAAGATCTCCAGGCTCTCGTGGAAAAACACGAGAGTTTGGAGCGTGACTCGAAGACTCGAGAATCCGAGCTCGCCTTGGCTCTTGAGAGTGCCAAAAACGGTAAGGCCGAAGCCCAGAAGGCCCTCCAGGAGATCAAGGCGATGAAGAAAATAGCGGCGGGTAAGGCATTCTTTATGGAAAGCAAGAATATAAAAGTTAATTATCTGCTACTTACCCGAATCCGGAGCTCTCCAGGAGCGTTCGCCGATCTGCCCCGTAGTGTGTCTGATGCCGCCGCCTACTACCGAGCCGAAGAGTGGAGCTCGATGGAAAAAGTGTTCTGGTCTCAGTATGCTGAGGCCGAACATCCGGTGCCCCTGAGCGACCAGCTGAAGCAGTTGGTCGAGCTCCACAAGGTGGTCGAACAGGCCATGAAGTGCCTCATAGCTCGGTTGAGGCATGGAGAAGCCATGCCTGGGAGCTACTTCGGTCTGGTGCGGCGGCTGGTGGACGCGTGTCCGTGGATTGAGGTCGTCAAGCGTTCCGTCTGCATCGAAGGTGCCCGTAGGGCCCTTGCCCGTGCTAAAGTGCACTGGGGCAAGCTGGACGCTGAGAAGCTTTTGACGGACGCGCCACCGCCGGGCAAGGAGTATCGCACGCCCGAGATGTATTATAAGGGTGTCCTGAAGGGTGCTCGCCATATAGCGGATGAATGCTCCAAAGATGTAATTTTTGAGTAGGCTCGCATCTGTTATCCTGTACGCTGAAAACTTTGTTCATATGCGTTAAGCAACGCTTGTTAATTTAAAATATTACCTTCTGTGCGGCCGTTTATCAAATCTGAGAGATGCAAGTCGTCGGCTTCGACCCCCATGCCACGAGTGCTGGGGTGTTTGGGATAAACCTGAGCGCTCTTGTTCCCATTCTTGGGTCCATCTAGGGAGGCGCTCAGCACAACGAACCAGGCCGTCGGACTTATAATGCTTTATCACTCTCACTTAGCCATAGAATTCTATAATTTTAAATTTTGGCGAAGCCCCTAGTATTCGGAAGACCGAGTTCGGGGCGCTATCCACGCCTAGGCCGGATAAGTCCGGTTCGTCGCTCTAAGCGGCATAAGTCTTTAAGGACTCAAAAAACCTCACGAACAGCGACCGGTCTCTCGCACTATCATGACAGTCAGCTTTAGCTTTCTCTACTGAGGTGTTAACCTAGCTCAACTAGGGCACAATCGTAGTAGTTCTCCCAGCGATATCTTAGCCAACAATGCAGAACGTAAGGTACCAAAACATGGGAGCCGGGCAAACCCAACTATTGACCAAAGACATGATTCAGAGCCGATGCATATAGTGCTATAAGTTTGGGGTGCTGCACTCATGAGAGTGTTTGGTCTTCTCACACCATGTTATGGGGTGCTCAAGCCCCTGGTGTATTGTCCGTACCAAAGTGTATGGCTGCATAATGTCATGACTGAACATATATATATATATATATATATATATAAGGAATACAATAATAGATAGAAGCTATGTATTGTTTATTATTAAGGGGCTGCTATGAAAGCAGAACGATACAAATAGTGCGATAAGCAAGAGATGGGATTATTTGACATGTCCCCCTCCAGGGGCAAGCTGCGGGTTTTGTAAGTAAAAACAGGTATTTAACTCGTTATAGAGCCCACCTGGACATTCTACGTGGCTTGTCCTCACCCTGGCTGTTGCATCATGTGTTCAGCGAGTGTATTGCCGGACAGGCCTTCTGAGTAGTTGGGTCCTGAAAGTATATATATGAAAAAGGAAAACGACCGAATAGGGAGCCCCTAAGTGCGGTTAAGCCGCATTCTGGGCGTGCCATAGTTGTGCCCCTCCCCTTATGCCCATGGTATTTTCAAAGCATAATTATGTACGCGTGGTACCGATAGCACCATCTGACGAGGGCTGGAGTTGGGGCCGCACTACTATGCTTGCTCGGATCGTGCCGGTCGGCTCTGTTGTAGGTTGCTTCGGGCGCGCTTGACGTTGTTCGGACGTTTGATACCCGGATTGGAGAGCTGCCTTGAGAGGCTGCTCTGTACTTCCGCCGCCAGGGCCGCTGTGTGCTCCTCCGTTCGAAGAGAGCGTTCGGTGTTTCCATTTACCGTGATGACTCCGCAAGGGCCTGGCATCTTGAGCTTGAGATATGCGTAGTGCGGCACTGCATTGAACTTTGCAAATGCGGTTCATCCGAGCAGGGCGTGATAGCCACTGCGGAATGGGACTATGTTGAAGATTAACTCTTCGCTTCGAAAATTATCCGGGGATCCGAAGACCACTTCGAGTGTAACTGAGCCTGTATAGCTAGCTTCTACACCCGGTATGACACCTTTAAAGGTTGTCTTTGTGGGTTTGATCCTTGAGGGATCTATACCCATTTTTCGCACTGTATCCTGATAAAGCAGGTTCAGGCTGCTGCCGCCGTCCATGAGGACTCTGGTGAGGTGAAATTCGTCAATGATTGGGTCTAGGACCAATGCGGCGAAACCGCCGTGACGGATGCTAGTGGGGTGGCCCTTCGATCAAATGTGATCGGGCAGGAGGACCATGGGTTGAACTTTGGGGCGATTGGCTCCAACGCATAGACGTCCTTGAGAGCACGCTTCCGCTCCCTCTTGGGGATGTGGGTTGCGTATATCATGTTCACCATCTGCACTTGCGGGGGGAATCCCTTCTGTCCTCTGTTGTTCGGCAGCTGGGGCTCCTCCTCGTCATCACTACATAGCCCCTTGTCTCTGGTTTCGGCACTTAACTTGCCTTACTGCTTGAACACCCAACAATCCCTGTTGGTGTGGTTGGCTGGTTGTTCGGGGGTGCCGTGTATCTGGCACGAGCGGTCGAGTATCCGGTCTAAGTTGGATGGGCCCGAAGGGTTTCTTTTGAATGGCTTCTTCCACTGACCGGGTTTGGAGCCTCTGAATCCGGCGTTGACTACCGTATCCTCGGTATTGTCACCGTTAATGCGACGCTTGTGCTTGTTGCGACGTGACCTGCCATTGTTGTCCTTGGTATCCAAATTACCAGGGCTCTTGGTTATGTTATTGCTACGAGCTAGCCAGCTGTCTTCGCCCACGCAGAAGTGGGTCATGAGTGTCGTAAGGGCTGCCATAGATTTCGGCTTTTCCTGTCCCAGGTGCCGGGCAAGCCATTCATCTCGGATATTGTGCCTGAAGGCTGCAAGGGCCTCGGCGTCCGGACAGTCGACTATTTGATTTTTCTTGGTTAGGAAACGTGTCCAGAATTGTCTGGCCGATTCTTCTGGCTGCTGGATTAAGTGGCTTAGGTCATCGGTGTCTGTTGGTCGCACATAAGTGCCCTGGAAGTTGTCAAGGAATGCGGATTCCAGGTCCTCCCGGCAACTAATTGACTCTGCTGGTAGGCTGTTAAGCCAATGCCGCGCTGGTCCTTTAAGCTTGAGTGGGAGGTATTTGATGGCGTGTAGATCATCAGCGCGGGCCATGTGGATATGAAGGAGATAATCCTCGATCCATATCGCGAGATTAGTTGTGCCGTCGTATGATTCAATGTTTACGGGCTTAAAACCCTCGGGGATTTGATGATCCATTACTTCATCTGTGAAGCATAGTGGGTGTGCGACGCCCCTGTACTGGGCTATATGGCGGCGCGGCTCGGATGAGCTTGGTCTGTTGTATTCGGCCTGGCCGTATTTATCATATCCGGTGTGACGGTTATCATCACGTGATGCAGGGCGCCCATGCGATCTATAGATCGATCTTGCTTGCCTTGCCTTGTTCTCCAATATGTCTCGCAGGTCTGTTGCGTCTCCCCGTACTCTGGCATGTTTTGAGCGGTGCCGGGGTGCGGCTTGGGTTGAGGGCCTGAAGGCCTCTCTGTCGCGGCCACGGGGTGGCCGATCGGGCGCATCGTACACTGGTGATGTAGGTTTAGTTGCTTCCTCCTCAAGTTGGGGTAGCAGCCTACGCTTTGGGTAGCTCTTGGAGGGGCGCTCGAGTTTATACTCTTCGGCCGCCAGGACTTCGGTCCATCTGTCGGCTAGCAAGTCTTGGTCAGCTCTAAGCTGCTGCTGTTTTTTCTTGAGGCTGCGTGCCGTGGCCGTAAGCCTGCGTTTGAAACGCTCTCGTTCGACGGGATCCTCTGGCACGACGAATTCGTCGTTGTCGAGGCTTGCCTCGTCTTCGGAGGGAGGCATATAGTTATCGTCCTCAACCTCTCTGTCGGCCGCTCTCTCATGAGGGCTGGCTCTTTCGTCCTCCTGCACTGAATCCTGCTAGAGGGGGTTATCTTCGGCACTGTCCGGCGTGTTGTTATCTCCGGTGCCGGATTCGCCGTTCTTGTTTGGCGAGATTTAGAGCGGCGCCGCTGACGTCGGCGCTTGGGTTGCTTCTTGGAGGGGTCATCCTCCATTTTTTCCTCGACATCCCCTGCTTTGGGGGTGTCCACCATGTATATGTCATATGACGAGGTGGCTTTCTAGTTCCCTATAGGTGCTGGTTCATGGTCGTCTCCTTCAATGGCGTCCATACCGTCGATGTCTTCGGAGTCGAAGTCGAGCATCTCGGTTAAATCGTCGATAGTGGCTACGAAGTGGGGGTGGGTGGGCCTCGAATTTCTTCGTCGTCCGTATCCCAACCATGCTGACCGTAGTTCGGCCAGGGCTCTCCTGAGAAAGAGAGAGAGACTTTAGTGAATTCAGGATATCGCCAAAGGGCGAGTGCTGAAAGACGTCCGCGGCGGTGAACTCCATGATCGGAGCCCAATCGGGTTCGGTCGGAAGGGGTGCGGAAGATTCGGAGTCCGGAACGGAGTCCGGCACCTTGGAGTCACGGGCCTTGCAAAGGACTAGGCTAGTATTCGGCTCTATCGCCGTAGAGATTGCGGCTCCTGGGGCGGCGTCCAATCGTCCGTCCCTGGTTAGCGCAGTCGGCTCCGAACTAATGGTTGGAGCGGAGTCCTGAGCGGCACTCTGGGCGTTGTCTGGCGGCAGAGCTAGATCATGCCAATCGAGACAGTGCGACGCGCTCGGTCATGGCTCGAATCCATCGAAGATCAAGTCCCCGCGAATGTCGGCCGTGTAATTTAAGCTTCCAAACTTGACCTGATGGCCAGGGGCGTAGCTTTCGATCTACTCCAGATGGCCAAGCGAGTTGGCCCGCAGTGCGAAGCTGCCGAATACGAAGATCTATCTAGGGAGAAAAGTCTCACCCTGGACCGCGTCGTGGTTGATGATCGAAGAAGCCATCGGGCCTAACGGCAACGACACAGAGGAACTCTCAATGAAAGCACCAATGTCGGTGTCAAAACCGGCGGATCTCGGGTAGGGGGTCCCGAACTGTGCGTCTAGGCGGATGGTAACAGGAGACAAGGGACACGATGTTTTTACCCAGGTTCGGGCCCTCTCGGTGGAGGTAAAACCCTACTCCTGCTTGATTAATATTGATGGTATGGGTATTACAAGAGTTGATCTACCACGAGATCAAAGAGGCTAAACCCTAGAAGCTAGCCTATGGTATTATTGTTGTTCGTCGTACGGACTAAAAACTCTCCGGTTTATATAGACACCGGAGCGGGCTAGGGTTACATAGAGTCGGTTACAATGGGAGGAGATCTTCATATCGTATCGCCAAGCTTGCCTTCCACGCCAAGGAAAGACCTTATCCGGACACAGGACGGAGTCTTCAATCTTGTATCTTCATAGTCCGGGAGTCCGGCCAAAGGTCATAGTCCGGCCATCCGGACACCCCCTAATCCAGGACTCCCTCAAGGGGGATGCCCCCCCCCCCCCCCCCCCGAGCCCAATAGTCGGGCAGGTTGTGAATTGTCAGGAGGAGCTTAGGGTTGTCAGTATTTGCAGGTTGTGAATTGTGTTTTGTGTTGTGTATTTTGAGAGTACATTCAGATATGAATGTCTTTTGAATTTCATATTTGCAATATTGAGCATATGAAGAATTTTATGAATTCTAGAGATCTATATTTAGCACTTAAAAAATGTAGTTTCATAGGAGTATAAAAGTGCAGAAGAGAAGAAACTGCAAGTTTCAGTTTCAGATAAGAAACTGCAAGTTCAGTTTCAGATAAGAAACTGCAACTTTCAGAGGCAGAGCATTTATATTAACACGGCCTTTTCAAACAGGGTTAACATCATGCTGGAAGTTTTATTCATGGTCGAAAATGGAACTACCAGCCAGTTAACATCATGCTGATCAACATTCATGCATACCACATCTTCATATGATGCACAGTCAAAATGCCCACATAATGTCGAGTGTGCGAAACATAGAGAAAACGAGGCACGAAGTTTTGGCAAGTGTTGGACGTGGTTTTGGGCTGCCTCGTCTAGGCTTTCGTTTTTAACATGCGCAATCCACGACCTCGGATGGGAGGGCCTATTTGTATTTTCTTAGGGCCGTCATGTATCGACCGGCCTATGGACCTCCCATCTGAGGTTTTATTTTTGGTAGCCCAATTTATGTATTTTTTTGAAGAAAACGCAGAGGTCTGTTCTATTTTTCTATATAAGAATAGTAACGCCAGGTACAACTTATGTTTCCCTTCTAACTATATTATACATATTTAAATTATTTTATATGTTAATATATATTATTTTTATTGTCATCATATATTTAACAGATACTTACATATGTACGAAAAAAATATCCCACATCTTATTAACTTATAAAAATAATTTTTTAACAAATAAAATACTGGATTGTTTTGGCACGAAAATCCTAGTGATTGTGTACAAAAGCTTGGTAAGATTTAAGGACGAATGTAATAATATCACTTATTATTTAAATATATTTATAACAAAATGCTCAGCCCTTTTTTATTTTTTGATCACATTGCTGGCCCAACCCAACATTAAAATTAGAATCAGCCCAGCAAAATCGTGTATTTCGAGAAAGTGCAAATGGCATGTAATTTTTTATGAAATAAAATAAATGGGACGCATGGACGCTACATTAATTGTTCACCCAGCCCAGCTAATGGCTGTAATTCAAAAAAAAAAGATCAAATTGACTATATATTCTACCGCGCAAAAAAAAGACTGTAAATTCTGAAAAAGTGGGTTGAGTACGTGCCACATTTTTGGAGGCTGCAATGTGGGCCAATAGGTCGAAGCCAACGCAAGTCATTGTCAATTTAGTCAACAAATGATTCTGACATGTTAGCCGTCAGATTTACATCCAACGACCGGCATCCATCTTCAATCTCTCGTCTTCTTCCTCCAGCGCCGCTGGGACCACCTCCCGCCTCCTGCTGCTTAGCACACTTCGCTATGAAGCGCTACTCCACCGTTGGCCAGGCCATCCCTCCACCCCTCCACACCCCCTGTTCTTCGCCGCACTAGAAGGTTAGAACCAGTTAACCCTCGTACACCTCTCCATCTGCGACTCTACTCCCATGTCTTCCCATCTCCGGCTCGTTGCTATCTGGGGCCTCGCCGTCGTCCAGCACCTTGGATGCGCTCAGCGCGGCGTGGTCACGTGGTCAACGAACGACACCATCAGAAGTAGACTATGCATGGAGAGGCTGACAGTTGGGTCCACGGCCGCACACAAGGAAATGCCTCCTTATTACGCGCAAAATAATAATTCCTCCACCTGACATCTGGGACCCACCGGAAGGGCCTCTGTATTTCACGAAAAAAACATGGTCAAGGAACGACTTCCATCAGACGTGGACTGTAAGTGGAGAGGCTGACAGCTGGGTCCACGGCCGCAGCAAGGAAGTGCCTCCTTATTACGCGGAAAATAATGATTCCTCCACCTGACAGCCGGGACCCACCGGACAGGCCACCGTATTTCGCAAAAAAAAGTTTCCCCCTGACTGCTGGGACCCACCAGCTACATCTTCGCATGCAAGGAAGTGCATCCGGGCAAAAAAAAAACGATTCGCCCCCCTAACTGCTGGGACCCACCAGCTACATCTTCGCACGCAAGGAAGTGCGTCCGGGCAAAAAAAAACGATTCGCCCTCCTGACTGCTGGGACCCACCAGCTACATCTTCGCATGCAAAGGAAGTGCGTCCGAAAAAAATGATTCACTCCTCTGACTGCTGGGACCCACCAGCTACATTTTTGCATGCAAGGAACTGCCTGACAGTCGGGACCCACCTGGTCGAAGCGTACATAGCGTTGTCATTCTGGTCGCGAACGTGTACGTACATATATATTGGTCGATGTAGAGGCGCGCACGTGTCGTAGTAGAGGCGCATACGTGTCGTAGTAGAGGCGCGCATGTAGCATGTACACTTTCGTACATCGGCCAGGGTGCAAGAAAGAAAATATGGCCACGTACGTACATACGGGCGGGGTCTCGGACGCCTACTCACGCATACGTACATTGCTGGGTCAGAACGGAGAAACAAAGTCGTCATTGTGTTCATGGGGAGGCAACGGAATGCGTCGTGTTCATGGGGAGGCAACAGAATGTGTCGTGTTCATTGGGAGGCAACTGAACGCGTGGGAGCCAACCAGCTTGGACGGAACAGGTGATGGAAACGAGGCATGGTGTACCGCAGAACGGAGGAAACGACCTTGTGTTCGACCGGCCACATTCGGAACGGGGTCCTGTTGATCGGGAGGGGTGTGGCGTACCGCAAAACGGAGGAAATGGACCTCCTACGGTCGAAACGGGGGTCCTGTTGATCGGGAGGGGTGTGGCGTACCGCAAACCGTAGGAAACGGATCTCCTATGGTCGAAACGGGGGTCCTGTTGATCGGGAGGGGTGTGGCGTACTGCAAAATAGATGAAATGGACTTGTGTTGGAGCGCTACGATCGAAACGGGGGTCCTATTCATCAGGAGGGGTGTGGTGTACCACAAAACGGGACTCCACGGGATACTGTTCATCTCCACCATCAACCTCCTCTAGCCTCCACGGGCTACCGTCGACCTCCTCCAGCCTCCACGGGCTCCTGTTCATCAAGCCTCCACCGCGCGCAACTCCACCGGCTACTGTTCAACCACCCCTCCACCATCTACTGTTCATCCAGCCCTCCACACCACGGGGTCCTGTTCAACCACCCCTCCACGGCCACCCCTCCATCGTCTACTGTTCATCCAGCCCTCCGCACCACAGGGTCCTGTTCATCCAAAGGAAACACCACCGCTCACTGTTCATCCAACCCCCCTGCAACGCTCACTGTTCATCCAATCGATCGGCTTCAGTTAGCAGCAGTAGCGAAGGAATCGCTCCATCGGGTTTAGTTAACAGCCATCGTTCGATCGCTCGGGTTCAGTAAGGCGTAGCCTGCAGTGCAATCGCTCGGGTTCAGTTAGAGCCAAACGCCTCGCTCGGGTTCAGTTAGAGTCAACGCCTCGCACACACGCGTGTACATGTACGAGAGAAACGCGCATCGCTCGGCCCCCGACCTCCCATCGTAACCGGCCACTCCCCAAAATTTTCCTCCCCCTCGCTTCTACCACGGTTTTTTCCGTCATGGGTGGCCCAAAGAATGTCATGCAACTGCGTCACCGGCCCGCCCAGGACGAAAAGCCCATTTTCTGTCATGATTTTTGTCAGGACCGGTTTTCCAATAAAACATTTATTGAGAAATCAATCCTTTTATCGGACCAGTATAGGAAAATCCTCCTTACTGGTAGACAAATCCTTGATACAGAAATCCAGAAGTACTAAATATTATACAAGGTTGAGCTGAGACTGCTCAACAATTTATTACAAGCACGCCGATATTATACATAAAGGCGGATATGACACAAGGGTATGGTGGCATAACTACTGACTCGTAATAAAAGTGGTGGTGGATATGTCACAGTGAAGTGGGTGACATGACTCCTAATCCTACAGTTCATCGAGCGTCGGCGTGAGGCTCGATGATTTTTATTCGGCTAGCGGAAGCATCTATGATACAAGTGACCAATTCCAGGATCACACGGGACTGACTGGGACTCCTCTAGGCGTCAGACTCACTATCGTACTCTTCATCCATAAGATCGCCTTCGTCAACATCTGGCCAAATCAACAAGCCAGGTGAGTACTTTGAATGTACTCGCAAGATAGTTCAGACATAAGATATAACAAATGCAAACATGATGCACATGAGCAGTTTTGTAATGCGCACTCAGATAATAAATTTGCACGGCATGTTGAATAAAAAGGAAGTCAGGCGGTAGTCCTCCCGAAATCCCAATAAAATAACTAAAGACCGATCGGGTGTCTGAAGCGACGCCTCGAAAGGTAAAAATAAATTAACATGCCACAGTCAGGCGTCAGGGCGACACCGCATAAAGGGCTTATATTGAAAGGTAAATGACAGTGTGTGCCATAGTCGGACGTCTTAAGCGACATCTCGAAAAGGGCTTATAATGAAAGTAAATAACAAGGATGCCACAGTCGGACGTCTGAACGACATCACGTAAAGGGATTATATCGAAAGTAAATAACAAGAATGCCACAGTCGGACGTCTGAGCGACATCACATAAAGGGCTTATATCGAAAGTAAATAACAAGAGTGCCACAGTTGGACGTCTGAGCGACATCTCATAAAGGGCTTATATCGAAAGTAAATAACAAGAGTGTCACAGTCGGACGTCTGAATGACATCACATAAAGGGCTTATATTTCATCATTCAAATTCAAGCAGTTCATGAATTTAAATCATTCCAAGGAAATACTCAGTACATAATAATAAACGGGTTAGTCCACCCACAGGAATAACCTTCAGCCGGGTTTAACACTCATGTTTATTCACCGGAGATTGTCACTGAGACTGACACTGAGACGGACGTTCAGACTGACACTGACACTGACATAGATAAGTTGATCACAGTCCTTGACCATAGATATGGTTACTCGAATGGTTTTGACTCTGTAGAGTTTGTACTCTTTAACCACAGGCAACGGGTTTTAGTAGTCACAAGGACTAGTTCCGTTTACGGTATTTTAGAAGAAACACATCTAACCAGTACACACCCATTCCACATCCCGTTACCAGGGATCACCCTAGGCAACATTCAAGAAAAACTTTAAGACGGGGAGGCCACAACCTCGAATAGCATGGGATCAAATTTATATCGCGCGCTCTAAGGGGTGCCCCCCTCTCGGTCCCAACCAGAAACACCCATGCCCCCTGACCAGATGACGGGATTTAATCTAGGGCCATGGAACCCTCATCACGGCCCCTCTATTTGGTGTGTACGAGGAAAGAGGTTTGCAACTAACTAGACCGTATTCTTAATAGAAGACATGTGGCAGCACAAAAAGGGGACGAACGGGAACATGACTTGATCCACGTTAACACTAGAGTTAAACGGTTGACATAAGACTGACATGCTTCAACAATACCAGCTTGCAACCTATCATGCCACCACATGACCAGGTTATATCACCATCATATAAAATCATCAAATTTTGAAGCTCAGTTGTGGATTGCTTTGCATGCAATATAACATTCACTAATGCTTATATGAACATGCCATGAGAAACTACTCAAGTAAACATGCAAGACACTCATCATATCAAAGGTTCAAACATGCTTGCCTGGTTCGGAGTAGTCGGAGTCTAGCTCGGCGAAGTTTGCGGTTCCGTCACCTCCTCTAGTATAAAGAAATTGCATACTAACATAAATATTGTGTGTGCATAAAACTTGTTCCAAATATTATTCAAATAAACATGATAAAAACTAGACAGAAAAATAAAGATTACAGAAAAAGAATCAATTCAAAATCATCTTTTGTTTAAAAGTTATTAAGGTTTTAGTCCAGGGACTCATTTGTAATGAAACAGAAAGTTTCCAGGGGTAGTTTATAAAAAGATAGAAAATGTTTCAGTTAGAAAGCATATTTTTCCCGAAGGCATTTTCAGAAAACGGTTTGAAAAGGAGAAAAAGCTGACGAGGGGGTCCCACCTGTCAGGTTTGAATTCAAAACAGAGTGCACCGACGCCTGAGGACCGCGGTGGTCGCCGGCGTCGGTCCACGGCGAGGTAGGAGTGGATGGTACCTACGGACTCACGGTGCTCTTCCGCGTCTGTGGGTGGTGGAGTTGGTCGTCGGCAAGCACCACGTTGACGGCGGCCTTTACTCCGGTGGACGGCGGTTCGGGTGGTGGTGGGTCTCGCCGGGGAGAGCTGCAGGCGCCAAATTGAGGCTAGGGTCAGAAGAGTGGGTGCACTAGAAGGTTGCTGACGCTGTTTGGGAGGCGGAGGTGCCCTCACCGGAGAGAATCTTGCCGGACCCCGAAGCGGATCGGGGTGGCCGGAGTCGGGGAAGAAGACCTCCTCGAGGCCCTCCTAGTGGCTGGGCGTGGTTCTGGTGAGGTGGAAGAGTGGTTATGGGTCGATGGTGAGCTCGAGGCCTCCATTTATAGCCGGCCCAAGGCGGTTGCCATGATCGGGATTACTCCGGTGGTGATTATGGTGAGGCAGTGGCCGAACGGGGGTTTTAGGGGTCGGGGCCGCTGCGGATTGGATCACTGGCTTCATCCCATAGGTAAACTTGGCCAGACTTGGGCGACACTCCAAGCCCTCGACGAAACGGCTCACGGGCTCGTCGGCGGCAAAGGGCGCGGCTCTACGCCTCTCAAGCCACGGCGATGGTGCTGCAGCACGCACAGGCAAGAGGACAACCGCGCGGAGATTTATGGTGGCTTGAGCGGTGTTGGATGGCGCCGAAAGGCAGGGCTGGCCCCTGCTGGCCGCCACAAGTGGTTCTGCCACCACAGAAGACGCCGGCGTTGATGTGCCACGTCGCCACCGATGCTTGCGCCCGTCCAAACAATCGTGCGACGCACTGGATAAGAAGAAGGAGCAAGGAGCAAAGCGCCAACATGCACACTGGTGAGATTGACGTCGCGGTTCTGAAGAAATGACACTGACGACAGAACTGCATCACTGAAACTCTGAACTTTTCTGAATGTTGACAGACAGTGCACGCCAGGTGTTCGATGAAATGTTTTTGGCATGTGGAAAATTTTTCTGGAGTTGATTTTTGGTGAGCTGACCTCTCAATGCATCTGGGGGCTGCCTGATTTATTTCAGAAATTTTGGAGAAGAAAAACAATGAATTTCACCAAAAATGGCACATCTGGTCCAAACTTGCAGCAAGCAAAATTTGAAAATTTTGAGCTATGGACAAGTGGATCTTGATGGATCTAGGTTGAGGTACTAAGGACTAGTCAGAGGAGTTTATTTGGAACCAAAACTCAAAGGGGTTCTGGTGGTTCCTTTGTAAATCACCAAGGTTCAAAATAAAAGACAGAAATTGTTTTGAGGGTAAAATAAATAGAATAAAAATAAAAAATGGGTTGAAACTTGCTGGGATTGGATATTTGACTTGACCCAAATTGGAGGGGGGGTTTTGGAAGAAACTTTTCAACCTAGGTCATGGCAAAAAAAAATTGAATGAGGAAGAATCAATCCATAAGTCATAGGGTTATTTTTAGAAGAAAGAATTTCAAAAACTTTCCAAAAAAAATATTTGTGTTGAGTCAACACTAAATGAAAAGCCCTTAAGACCAAAATAAAGGTTGAGAAGAACACAAATTTTTTTTGCCATAAAGGTTTTGACAAGGAGAGGATTTTAAATAAAAAAAATTAAATAACCTCCTTCCCATAAAAAGGGAATTAATAAAACCAAATAAATTTTTTGGGGTGTTACAATTTTTTTCATAGAAGTAGGAGCCCACCACATCTATGATGATACCGGGATCTGTCACAATTATCTTCATAGAAGTGTCATATGTATGACAGAAAATAAATTCGTTAGGCCCAAAATGTCACGAATGTGTCTTTTTTTTGTAGTGGCGTGTGCCGGCAACACGTCCTTCCGCGAGCCGGCAGGCATTTTAGAACACAAAACATTACTAAAATATAATTAATTTACGCATAGTCTTGACTTGTTGTGCTCGCACTGGTAGCAGGAACTAGTATAGGTTTTTCTTTATTTATAACTCTCCTCACATTTTTTTGGCTTTGAAGTGAATCATGGTTGTGGACATTATGTATAAATGTGCAGATATCTGTGAACATGAGTTTGATGTGGAAGTTGAACTTGGAATGTCGGGCTTGCACGTGAACTATACCATGTCCAATGCTTCGTCTGTTATTGTTTGGAAAGTAATTGATGTTTTTACATGACCCGAAAAATATATTTTATGCCACATCAGTAGATGCACGGACATCACAACAGGCATGCTGACTGGATAAACATTTGAACCTAGCTATTATGAAGGAAATTTTGTATTGACAACAACTTTAGATAGCAGGAGATGCCTAGCATGCTCTGCCTCTGCTTGCTTATTTCTGGCTTCTTCCATCTCTTCCTTGGCTTAGGTGAAGAGAGCATATGATTGGTCTTTTCGCTTCTTCAGGAACTCAGCTACATTCTCAAGGGCTGCTGCATGCTTTCTTTCAGCCTTTACTAGGGCCACGAGGACACGAACAGCCGACGACTCCACCTGGCTTGTGTGTAATCCAGCATCATCTGGGAATTTGCACCTTGTGTCTAATGCAGCATCATTAGGGAACTGGCACCTTGTGTGTAATCCAGCCTCATGTTGGAAACATGATCTCGAGGTTGACCATACTTCCCTCCTTGCAGGAACTGCATCCTGACATGAAGTTACTTCTTTTTTAGATCAATACTCAGAGCAACCCAGATCCATTTAGTAGAAGCCAGATAAACAGAACTCGGAGAAGTGAATTCAAAAGGAAAATAAAAATAAAAACAGACTACAAGGTGAGAACACCCACTTCCTACATCAAGTTAAAAACAAAAGCGTTAGGACGATTAAGACTCTTCTTATTACACATCAAAGAACACCAGGCTTAAGAGAAACAGAAACTACAACATATACACATCGAAGAAAACGAGGCTAAACGAAAGTAATTGAAAGGGTGTTACTTACCAAAGCTCGTTTTACAGGTTCGGTGCAGCTCCTCTTGAACTTGCCACGCTCCTTGAAGATGTCCCCAATATCCCGTGTTTGGTCTTCATTGCTACTCTACATGTTCGCACTTGTGGTTTTAAAATCTCAACATGACAAGAAAAATATAGTACTAGTAATACTCGCGCATCTTGTGGGCAACATTAAAGCACTCGTCTGCCATCTTAGAGCATCTCCAACAGAATCGCAACACGCGGTGCTTTAAAAAAGCGTTTACAGTGCTGAGATCGAGAAGTAGAGAGACTAGAGAGTAGAGAATAGTTCTCAGCATTGATAGATAAAAAAATAGATAATTCAACTACTCCTCGTCGTCCGACTCCTCCTCGGTGATGTCCTCCTCCGACGTCTGACTGTAGGCGTCAAGGTACCGATCATCGTCGGATTCCCAGGGCGATGCTGCTCCTAGACTCATGTTGAATTGAGCGTCCGATTTTCGTCTATGCTTGTCCTCGCGATAGGCAGCTCGCTCCGCCCTCCTCTTACCCTCTCCACCCTCCTTTGTGCATAGAACTTGCACTCATTGATGATGTCCTGCGGGAAGTGTTGGCGCCACAGTGCCATAGCTTCCTTGTCCATCTTCTTGATGCCGAGATGGTGCTCCCTCCTTCGGTCGTCACGACGATCCTCGTTGATGCTAAGCCGCAGCAGAGGTGCGAGCTCCTGCGCCCGCTCCCGCGTCGGCGCGTTGGGGAAGTTAAATGTTCTATGAGGCCACCGGAGGCGCCACGTCGCCGCGTCGTACGCGCGGGCGGCCTCGTTGGCGGTGTCGAAATTGCCGAGGCCGAGGCGCATCCCGTAGAACCGGGTCTCGACTGAGAAGCCGCCAGAGGGGCGCGCGCGGATGCCGCGGTATCCCCAAGTTTCCCGGCGACGCATCGGCATGGTGGCGCGGCGGCGGCGAGGCGAGAAAGAGCGGGGAGAGAGCGGTGGCGAGGCATAGAGCGGGGAGAGAGCGGTGGCAAGGCACAGAGCGGTGGGAGGGCGTTGGATTTTATAAAGCGCGCTGGACGCCGTGTGCCAAAACTAGCGCACGCCCGGCTGCTTTTGCCCGCACACACGTGATCCTTTCCTGACGTCTCTGCTATCTCTACTCTCTTCTCTACTGTTATATTTATTTTATATTTAATATTTATCTCTACTTCTCTACTGTCTACTTTTTTTTGTCTATACTTTTTTTTCTTATAAAAAACAGAGTTGGTGATGATGGTGTGCCTGCCATCCTGCAATATAGGCCGTCCGAATTATATCTGACAAATAGGAAGGAAACAGTGGGAATTTTGCAAAAAGATACCCATACCCCTCTCCAGATCTCCCTCGTTCATCCTTTTCTCCCAAGCACAATGCATGGGCATACAAATGCATCTTGATGCGTGCAACGCATGGGCATCTTGCTAGTTCTAAAAAGCTTTCCAACATTTGCCACACTACTGGTTGCAGATGAAAAACCTACCCAAGCACAATGCGATACAGGAGCGACGCACAATTACAAGCTAATATTCTGTTGGACTATGGAGGCTATAACCAATTACTTTTACGGGAACAATAACACCCAGGAAATTTGAAGGCCAGGTATGAACAAAATTGGAACTGTACATGTACTGCTAAGTGATTCAATGCACACATTACCAATCGAGGAGGAGAACGATGGTCGCGGTGGCCTCTGTGAGTCATGGTCGGCAATGGGAGTTAGTTCATTGTCCACGACGGTGGTGCTTCTGCGCTTGGCGTCGGCTTCCGGGAAGCAGATCTGAGACCGTGGAAGACGATGCCAGGGAAGAGGCTCCGTGTATGATGATGACGGTGGACCGGCTCTAGTGCGGCATACGAGGTCATCGATGAGGCAGATGCGCTGCGGTGGACGAGTGCACCAATGTAAAAGGGAGGAGCATGAAGGCTGCGGTGCCGTGGAGAAGTCTATTTTGCGGTGGGGATAGAAAATGGGGAGTATTCAGGTGTACTACTCTGGGTGCCGGGGTGGGGTTGGCTGGGTAGGGTGAACTTGAAATTACGAAGACAGCCCCCTACCAAGCGTCATCCGTAGCCTGTTCCGAAGGCTATGATGGTAAATTCCCACTGCTCGAATAAGGGTTGCGGGATATGTTCCCGCCGACATCAAAATTTTGTGACACTGAACTCCCCGTGTGGCGTGTTGAGTGATTCGGCTAAGCAACTAGAGAGTAGTAGTAGTAAACTCTGCATATTAGGTTTGACCAAAGTCAAACTTCCTAAAGTTTGACCAAGTTTATAGAAAAATATAAACATTTACCATAACAAATATGTATGCTGTGAAAGTACATTCAATAATGAATCTAATGGTATTTATTTGTTATTGTATATGTTAATATTTTTTGTTATAAGCTTTCTGAGAGTTTACAAAACTTGACTTTGACCAATGCTAATACGCGGACTTAAATAAAAACGGAGCGAGTACACATTTGTTTTCTTAGTTTGTAGTGAACTAATCATTTGTAGAAATTGTGAAATAAATATATTAGGCTATTGACTTCGAATGTAATGTTCTATACAATTCAATAGTTACAATCATTGTCGAATCCCAAGATGTATACAAGGTCTATAGTACTTCACAACATTCTCAAACTCACATAATCCCAGTCAAATGAGAATCTAAATGCATTTCATAGTTATTACTTTGTAGGATGCAACAAAACCAACCATAACTCTACATCAGCCATTATAGAAGCAACATTTTGAACATATCCTAATGTGTGAATGAAACATGCAAAGAGAGGTTGCGAAGATGGAGCAGATAGGGCAGGAAAGATTGTATGTATGCGGACGAGAGAGTAGGAGACAAACCTAACGAGACAGAGAGAGATAGAGAGAGAAAGAGAGAGAGGAAGAAGTTAGGTCTGTGAGAAAGATGGAGACATGTAATATATGTGAGATGCATGTGCATCTGGATTCTGTATATGTGGAAGGAGAAGAGACAACATGTTTGATGAGAGAACTGGAAAAACATGGACGAGAGGGGAAGGAACTCATGGGTTGAGGGATTAATAATTTTGTGCGTGGGAGAGAGGGATTGGTAATTTTGTGCGAGAGAGAGAGAGAGGGTGGGGGAGGAGTCAGTCAGCCGTCGTCACATCATCCTGTTTCCAAATGGCCCCGCATTCTCTAGCGCGGTGTGGTCGCCATCTTTGATCTCCTCGATGCCCTCTTTGAAGATTGAGGTGTTGTGCATGTTGGGGTGCAAAGAAGCACAAGCGAGAGTGGTCGCCGTATAACCTTGGATGGGGATGAATTGTGTGCCCGGGAGGGTGTATGTGTGTGTTGTGCTGTGTGAGTCTCTATGTGTGTGTGTGTGTCAGATATTGAGAGAAAACAAACCTAAGGAGAGAAATGGGTATTCACGAAGAGATTGTGCGGGCCTTGAGGTGGGCAGGGGCCGGGTGAGGGTGTCAAAATGTGCGTGTTGATGCATGTGTTACATGCGATCATGCGAGGGACGGACGAATCAAGAGAGATGGTTGTTGTGTTATGGATGCTCCTCTCTCTCTCTCACACACACACACACACAAGTAAACTAGAAGAACGTTCTCTCATGTATACACAACGTATCGACATCTGTCTATGTCTCACTCATGCATGATCATTTGCACATTCACACCTCTCTATGTATGTATCACACGCACACCGTCTCCACATTGCCTTTCCACCACAACTCACATATGGACACATACACACGTTCTCTCTCGGTCACGCACACAAAATTAGTATTAAAAAAACTAGGGTGCACCTAAAACGTCCAAATCCAAATAAACACGAACTGGAGCTAAATTCAAATATATGGAAATATTGCAGCGTCAAGAACTTTTCCAGGAAAAAAAGTTGAGTAATATTCAGGGATTGTTTTCCCACACACAAAAAGGTTCGGTGGATGTCCTTTGAGCGCAACACGGTGATGCACCGTTCGATCGACCGCGCGGCCGCGGTTCATGGGCTTGCACAGGATTCCGTATCGTGGTTGTGGTACTAACTAATAAAAGCATTGCCTAAGTCTAATGTTTACGTGTACTAGTACGGTTTTCTTTTAAGTTTGACCAACCTTATATAAAACTAAAGTAAGCTCCCATACGCGCACTCATCAATATGCCGACGGCGCCCGCCTCCTCCGGCCAACAATTTCTCGCCCATCACCGTCGTGTCGCCACCATCCCTATGCCATGTAGCCAAAGGATCGCCCGCTCACGTCGTCTGCAGTCCCTCCTCGTGATGTCGCCGTGCTGCCAAGCACGTGAGCAGCTGGTGGAGCCACGTCTATGCACGCAGTGTACAAAGAGGAGGACGAGCGCGTGCTCTAGCACGCCGGCGAGGAGGAACTAGCGTGTCATTGTCGTCTCCGCCTGCGCGGAGGAGGCGCGCATGGTGGCTGTCGCGGAGGAAGCCGGTCGCACGCGCGCCGAGCCCGCAAACCGGGTGCGGATGCGGAATCTACCTTAGAGACCTTAAATGCCATGTGGATCCTGCAATCTGAAGGAGAAATTTGGGTCAGTCGACTCTTGTTAACCATTTGATGCAACATGGATGGCTAGAAGGGCTTCTTCCACCTCTTCTGCCGTCTTCTTCCTTCGCTCCGTCGAACTTCTTTCACAAATTGACTGAACCAAATTATACTACTAGTATGAACGTATTAAGTACAGTAGGAACACGAACATACGAGTAGTAGTACCAACTGCAAGAAGAACGGTAGTAAGACATAGTACTAGTACTACTGTACGTACTAAAGAGTTCAAATAACAAGAAAGAACATAAACATAGTTCTGCTGGGGCCTCAGCACAACAGACCCTTGAAAATAAACTAAGCAACTAGTCCGCTTGACACTGCAGTAGAACTAGCATGAGCGACGGCACTGCCACCTACTCGGAGTCTGAGTCCACGTCCTCGACTTCGTCCTCGTCCCTCTTCCTCTTCCTCTTCGCTGACGCTTCTTTGCTTGAACTGGACACTGGGCTCTGCTTCTTCATCCAACCCTTGTAGATATTTAAACAAAGGTAGGCATCCATTGCTGCGTACAGGATGTGATCTTCATCTAATGTCTTCGACTCCCATGCTTGATGAAACTCGTGATGAGGTTTCTTCAATTTAGCGTACGAAGGATCAATCATGGTTGCTGTCAGGGTCAGCATTGAAGGTTGAGAGGAGGACACCAGGCTTGCCTTCTGGAGATCGTAGGGCTGGCCTACAACGAGACCTATCCGATGCAGGACATCCCTATCGTTCTTAAAGTCTATAGTAACGAATTTCACTCTTTTGTCCTTGAGGAAGTTCTTAAAATACTGGCACTCAACGTCAGCATGGCATATGTGGTAGACCAAGCAAACATTATGTACGCAAACCTGGATCACAACGGGCTTCTTCCTCTCTGCCTCCTTTAGAATCTTCTCTCTTTCCAGGACTGTGGTGTACTCAACATCTAGCCCAGCGACCCACTCATCCATTGAACTGTTGAACATGCGTAGGAAGCAAGCAAGCCATGCTTTCACCATCGCGGATCCACATGTGTAGATGACGATGAACTCATCACCAGTGATGGCTCTAACCTGGTACTCAGCGGCGACCATGGATATTTGGGAGGCCATGGATTTTGGAGGAGGGTTAGGAGAAGTTGAACTGTTGTACCCCGCAAAAAAACTGGGAGCGAACTAATGTGAAAGGACGGGATGACTGGGAGCGAACTGTTGTAAGGTAGAAGACGGGGACGAGTAGGGCGTGCGAACGGCGTGGGGTTGCTGGCTTGCTCGGTGGATAAACGGCTGCAAGCCCCCCAAAGAGTTCTGGAGAACTATGTGGGACCCACTAGATGTCATGTCTATTAGACCCATATCGTAGGCCTGACGATATAGCTTCTGCCTGTTTGCACGCCATGTCGGCACGTGTATGTAACTTCACTTAATTCCTTCAATCGTCGTGCCTCCCACAACCTTCGCCTTCCTCGAGCGGTCGCGCCCTTTGAGACTTCGACCGGCTATAAATGAGCAATTTTTTTGCCTACTCTGCATGCATTATACCCCCTCTGGTCCTTTTTACTCCCATCAACCGTTTGCAAAGTGTTTGACCAAATTTATACTAAAAATATCAATATCTACAATACTGATTATAATGAGTGTAAGAACTATGTTTTATAATGAGTGTAAAATATTGGTTTGACATTGTGAATGTTGATACATTTTTCTATAAGTTTGGTCAAAGTAGAGGTACATTGACTTCAGAGAAAACTTAAATGCACAATGCAGACTAGTTCCTCCGTCCAGGTGCGTGCCATGTCCTATCTTGTCATCACAACAAGGTTAGCTTTTAGAGTACTACTACCTCCCTTCTAGTTTAAAGGGCTCGATTCAAAAATTTCACCTACTCTTAGCAAGATAGTAGAAGCGGTGGAATAGTTTTTGAAGTCTGCAAAAGTACTCAACTAATGTTGTCGTTCTTCACAACAAAATGTGTTTACCAATGCTTGCATGAACACTAGTTACTCAAACCCCCTCTCTTCTTTAATTCTTTGCCACATCAGCATGTTTGCTATTCCCATGTGCATGATACCAGCTAAGATACCACCATTATGGCCAGCCTTAATCATCGCATGCAATAATTTAGTGCACCTTGAAATATGAACATGTGTGGGGCATGTATGTTTTTAATGACTTGAGACTATGCCTAGCACGGTATGCAAGATGACTTATTATGCACCATTTCCCATACCTGCAGGAAACCCGTTCGTCTCCAAATCTTTTCCTCTCCATGTGTGGAAAGAATATGCCTGCCAGACTCTCCTTCTCCCTCCGGCGGTCCCACCACTCCACCCCGTGTGAAAAAATCTGCATGCATGACTCTCCTCCTCCCACGCTCGTCCAATCCGTTGTGACCAGCAATATTTCCACCCCTTCCCTCCCCCATAATTTACTCCAACAAATATGCCCACATAGCTGTTACGTTAATCACGCAACATATCTTCCAGGACGATGCTTCAGTTACTTAACTGCAGGTGCATTGGGTCACTGACATATGGGCCCAACAAGGGTCTGGCCCACATCTCAGAGACGCAACTAGACCTACAGTTAAGTCAATGTAGCTCAGTCCATATCTTACATAGGTGTGCCATTGCTCTCCATAAATACTGCGCCTCCCATGACATTCGGAAGAACGCTCACGTTCATCGCTATCTCCCCCTCCCTCTCATGTCGACCACCATGGCATCGCCCCTCCCAAGCCCTAAGCGCCCCTCATTGCACCGCCCGGACGGTCACATATAGCCGTTCCGTTCCTTGCCGCCACTAGTCGAGGAGGACGCGTCGGTGTTCCACTCCTTGCCGCGACGCGTCGAGGTGGATGCGTCGGCGTTCCCAATCTCGCCAGCACACACGTTGGAGGATGCGTCGGCTCGCTACTACAAGGAGAACGCCGCACCGCCCGTCGAGCCCCACAGCCTTGAGGAGCTTTGGACAGAAATGGATGTCGCCATGTGGGAGGCTTTGCTGCCGGCAGAGCACGCCAAAATAGAGGCGGAGAAGAAGGCCGAGGAAGAAAAGCGAGCCACGGGGCAAGCTGCCTGGCAGGTCTATGTCGCGTCCGAGAGAGTCAAGCAATTGGCTCTTTGGCAGAAGGCTCGTGCAAGGGCCGTGAGGGTGGCGGAGGACGCCTGTGCCAAAGCCCTGAGTGCAGTCGGGCTCAAGCGCCTCATCTAAGCTTGGCGGTACATGGACCGGGTGCATGCTTCCAGCGAGGAGGAGTACCTGCTGGCGCCGGATCACCACACCGGTGAGATCGCGCTCGCCCGCCGGCAAGCCGCCAATCAGCACCTCGCGAGTTGCAAGGCTGAGGAAGAGGCGTTGTGTCGGCGCGCTGGGAAACGTCTGTGCACCAGGGCACTCTTGGCGCGCTGCAAGCGCTCCTGCGACCGTCTGGCGTTTAGTAGGGAGTATAATTTAGTTTCGTAAGGTGATCTCATTAGTTTTGGGACACAAATGATAAATCCCGAACGTTCGGGAATTATTAGCATCGTTAGTTAAGTATGTAAGAGGGAAAGTTTGGAAACCTTGTGTATCCGTACGCATTTTGTAAGTAGGTGCATACAACACAAACTTTAGTACTATATACTATCACACTACACGTCTCTCTCTATATATATGCTTGCAGACTGTGCTACTCCCTCCGTCCAGGTGAATAAGTCTTCTTTGGTTGTGCACCATGACCAAGTAGGAGGGAACACTTTATACACCTAGATGGAGGGAGTACTACTATTACTTATGTACGGGCAAATGCACATTTTAACATAACAGTGCGGTTTTTGTAAAAGTAGAAAAACAGCACTAGTCAAGCTTGTCAAACTATTCAATGCAAAACAAATGCAAAAATGCTCGTTTTATTGTTTACTTTTAGCTTCCTTCTCTGTGGTTATTTCTATGTCATACTTTGTACGAAGTATCTCACTGGTCGGAAAGGCATGCAAATTCCCAAACCGCTTCCTACACCCTGTATCAAATTTTTTGCCTAACAAGTTGTGACGTGCAATTGGAATTCCAACTTGAGTACAAGTACTACTAGTAGGAGTACCAGGGGCCAGTTCGTCTAGGCTTCTAGATTAGTAGTAATCCCTTTACTACTAGCTCCGTCGTGGTTTATTGGTCCCCATTGTAATCTGTGTCAAATTTGATCATAAATTTAACTAATGAAATATTTGTGATGTCACATGCACTAACATTTTATCAGTTAAATCTTTGGTCAAAATTTACCACAAATTACAATGGTGACGACTAAACCAGGACGGAGGTACTCCCTCCATTTTTGTATACAAGGCCACTACAAAAAATACATTTTGCATCTATACAAGTGTCACGCCCAATATGCGACCCTATCCTAAAGGAACTCGAAGGTCCCACCAAGGATAGAAGCGCATATTGGAGACGCTTTTGCAAGGTGGATATCATTACATCATACCATTACATAATAGTTGGGGATACATACAAGAGGCATACAATGCCACACGAATACAACATCATCATACATAAGAGCAACATCCAACTACGGATGAAACACAAACAGAAACTCGAACGACATCCACCCTGCTAGCCCAGGCTGCCGACCTAGAACCTATCCCCTGATCAAAGAAGAAGCAGAAGAAGAACTCCAAAACAAGCAATCATCACTGTCGCGTCATGATCATCGCATAACCTGTACCTGCAACTATTGTTGTAGTAATCTGTGAGCCACGAGGACTCAGCAATCCCATTACCATGGGTATCAAGACTAGCAAAGCTTAATGGGTAAAGGAATGGATAAGTTGTGAGATTGCAGCAACGGCTAAGCAAAATATGGTGGCTAACTTACGCAAATAAGAGCGAGAAGAGAAGAAACAGAACGGTTGTGAAGCTAGCATTGATCAAGAAGTGATCCTGAACTTCTACTTACATCAAACATAACCCAAAACCGTGTTCACTTCCCGGACTCCATCGAAAAGAGACCATCACGGCTACACACGCGGTTGATGCGTTTTTATTAAGTCAAGTGTCAAGTTATCTACAACCGGACATTAACAAATTCCCATCTGCCACATAACCGCGGGCACGGCTCTCGAAAGTTTAAACCCTACACGGGTGTCCCAACTTAGCCTATCACAAGCTCTCACGGTCAACGAAGGATATTCCTTCTCCCAGGAAGACCCGATCAGTCTCACAATCCCGGTTTACAAGACATTTCCACAATGGTAAAACAAGACCAGCAAAGCCGCCCGATGTGCCGACAAATGCCGATAGGAGCTGCACATATCTCGTTCTCAGGGCACAGCAGATAGGTCAGCCTACGAGTAAAACCAGCCCTCGAGTTGCCCCATGGTGGCCCTGCAGTCTACCCGGTTCGGACCAACACTCGAAGGAGAACTGGCCCGGGGGGTTAAATAAAGATGACCCTCGGGCTTCAGAAACCCAAGGGAAAAAGGCTTAGGTACGCAAATGGTAAAACCAAAGTTGGGCCTTGCTGGAGGAGTTTTATTCAAAGCGAACTGTCAAGGGGGTCCCATAAATCATCCAACCGCATAAGGAATGCAAAATCAAGGAACATAACACCGGTATGACAGAAACTAGGGCGTCAAGAGTGGAACAAAATAGCAGGCATAAGGCCGAGCCTTCCACCCTTTACCAAGTATATAGGTGCATTAATTAAATACGAGATATTGTGATCTCCCAACATAATCCTGTCCATCATGGAGCAAATCTTCGACTTCACCTGCAATTAACAACGCTATAAGAGGGGCTAAGCAAAATGGTAACATAGCCAAGCAACGGTTTGCTAGGAAGGGTGAAAAGGTTAGAGGCTGACATGGCAATTTGGGAGGCTTGAAGAGCAAGTGATAGGTAGCGCAGCAAAGCGATAGAACGAAGCAACTAGCATAGCAATGATAGTAGTGAGATCCAGGGTGACGGTCATCTTGCCTGAAATCGCGCTAGGAAGAAGAACGAGTCGATGAAGAAGAGGAAGCCACGAAGACGAACCAAGCATAGACGAACGAATCCTCACGATCGCAACAAAACAGGAACTAACGAGAAGGAGCACAACCGGAAAGAAGCAAACAACAAGGTAAACACACAGCACATAGCCAAGACATGATGATCAACCAAGTATGATGCATGACAAGGCTATATGTAGCTACTCATGGCAAGAGAAGAGGCATACAAGAACAACACATCAAAGCAAGTTTAAATGAGGCCGGAAACAACATATAACAATTCCGGTAAGTCCTCATATGTAAATTTAGAAATTGGTCCAGATCTGAATAAACATTATGTTCAAGTTGTTCAACAGCAAGTTAAGATGCAACAAGATGATCTACACAAAATTCTAGTCAAGTTACATATAAAGTTCGTTTAATTCGGAGCTACAGCCTAGAAGATATGAGCAAAACAAGTTAAACATGGCATTGACGCAAAAGACATTCAAACATCAAACAAACACTCCCAAAACAAGGATGCAACATGATAATACGAAACTACATGCAATTCTAAGCAAGTTTCATACAGAGCATGCTCAAAACGGAGCAACGGTTCAACACATACACATGAAACAAGTTTAAAGGATAAGCTGTCCAAAACAGCAACTAGGCATCTAGCAAGCATCAAGACAATATGCTACAACACCTCACGATGAAAACAAAAGGCATGGAAATTATGTTCAGATAAAGCATGACAAAACATGAACACTGATCTACCTCCAGAAAACACTATAACATGCTCAAAAGGACATGGCAAGATTGCAAATAATAACAGTTCACAGACTTGGCAGAAAATCACTGAGCATGACAGAAATAACATCAGGTTGCAATGTTTAAAGCTATCAAACACATGCTACAGGAACTTATCATGGCCAATAAAGGCATGGATTCTAATACTAAAGACAAAGAACAAAACTCCCTTACTGAACTGATTCCAAAGATCAACAGAAAAGATGGTAGCATCCATGCAAACATGGCAAATGACATGACAGATTCAGAATAACAGTACATGCAGGAACAACGATAAGTAGGCATGTTGGTGAGCTTGTACAACTCACCACAGAGCAATACATGGCATAAAAAGGTGACCAACAGTAATAAGACACAATTATGAAGCTACACATGGCAAGAGCAAGTTCATAGGGCGCATGGATCACTAGCAAAGCTCATGGCAAAACTGAACTTAATGTAAATAGGCTAACAGCAACATTATTTAGCAATTTGAGAGCAAGATTACAACAAGCTACAGCAGGCTATAAATTCAACCAGGAGAATGGATGGATAGAGCATGACATGTATAACAAAACATCCTTAGTGAACATCTCCAGATTATGCATAGAATGAGGTTTACATAGCATCATGATATAACAGTTTCAGCCTAGCAAAACAGTAACAGCAAGTACCCGACTTCACAAGCTTGATGCACTCACCACAAGGCATACAAAAATACATGCATTGCGCCACTGTAAAGATGGCATGATGTAGCTCAAAACTCATGTAGACATCATGCTCAAAGGATGCACAACAAAATGCAATGAAAAGGACAAATCACCCAGTTCTGTTAACAGACAGCAGTTAACATCATATAGCACACTTGCAACGATGATTAGAGCATCAAAGTGAACTCAAACAAGCATGGTAGAATGAAATCAAATGAAGATCATCTGATGATGAACATTTTGACATATTACACGCACAAAACGGAGCAGCACACAAGAAGTTATGACATGTCAAAATGGGCACCAGAATATCAGGGTTTTCGGGACAGAGAAAAATTCACCTCGCGAAAGTCAACGGGACGGAGCGGTGCGGGACGAGTATATTTGGGACGTGGCGCGATGTTTGGATGCGGGGATGGGTGAATCTCATCCATCTTCCCGGACCTTGAGCGTGGAGGTGGCCGGAGAGGGCGCGGGGAGCCGGAGGAGATTGAGGACGACAGATTCGGGGTGGCCCCAGCCGGATCTCGCCGGATCCAGGCCGAAGGGCACGCCGGCGAGCTGGTCCTCGGCGGAGGACGAGGCGACGGCTTGGCGGCGCGAGGCCGCGCTGGAGGGCGGCGGGCGCGGGAGCAGGGCTGGAGGGCGGCGGGCGCGGGAGCCGGGCCGGAGGGCACGAGGGGAGGCCGACGGGCGGCGGCGCGAGGTGCCTGGGGCGGTGGCGGCGGGAGCCAGGCCGCGGGGGCGGCCGGCGGCGGCGAAGGCGGGGTTCTGGCGCTCGGGCGCCTGTGGGCGCGGGCAGCGGCGATGGATGGGCTCGCGGGGGCCGAGGGCGGGCCGAGCGGGCCGGCGCGGCGGGAGGAGAGAGGAGGGCTGCGGGGCTGACGTGGCGATGCTGGATTGGCCCGGGGACGGTGGCGCGGACATGTCCAGCGGCAGGAGAAAGTGTCCGGCGGCGCGGGGAAAGGCTAGGCTAGGGTTCATCCGCGAATTTTGGGGGAGGGGGTGTTTATATAGGTAGAGGGAGCTAGGAGAGTCCAAATGAGGAGCGGTTTTCGCCCACACGATCGTGATCGAACGGCGGAGATCATGGAGGGGGCTTAGATGGGCTAGGTGGGCTGTGGGAAGAGGTGTTTGGCTGCAAAGAGAAGGGGCTTTCGGTTAACTCTGTTAACCGTTGGGGCATCAAACGACCTCCAAATGGAACAAAATTTGACGGGCGGTCTACCGGTGATATACCAAGGCCACTCGACAAATCTTGGCCCATTCCGAGAACGTTTTATCCCACTCACGAAACAAGGTCTGAGAGGGGCGACAGGCGCGTGCGAGTGTGTCTATGCTCAGAACGAACAACGGAGAGAACTGGCGGAACCCGAACGGATGCATGTTTTGAAAAGCATGCAGATGAAATGTAGATGATGACATGGTAAAATGCAACATGCAAGCAAATGACATGGCAACAACGACGAATAACTGGGAGACACCTGGCGCATTGAATCCGGTGCATTACAACAAGGCCACCAACAGTAACCGAGACAAATATTAATGATGTTTCCTCGTAATAGTAACCCATGGCTTAGTTACTAGCATGCATGTAGTGGATGATAATGACAAACTCATCTATTCCTCTCTCACGGCCACTCAATTTCTTCTAATGTGCATGCACCCTATTAATTAACCCAGTAAACGAGAAAATAAATTGACTTGTAAAGCACACATTGATTTTTATCTTGGTACCTGTAATTTGAGTTTGTGGCCTTGTATATAAAAATGAAGGGAGTACTAGTGGTACTAGTAGTAGTTTAGAAGCCTAAATAAATGAGTTCGCACCTTAATGTTACTCTCCACTGTGACTAGTCTTATGGGAGAAGCTGGGGAAGAGACGGCTTATTTTTTAAGCCGCCAAAAGAACTGGTCCTAGGAGTAGTAGCTAGGGATACTAGGAGTAGTAGCCAGGGATCGAGTCTGTGAGACGAACTGGAGAAAGTAAATGCAGAGAGATTAAATGCAAAAAAGACGGAGGGATGTGATGGTTGCTTGTCCGTTTATTTTACCAGGCCACTTATTACTGGCAGTGGTTGGGTTTTGTGATATGACGGCTTTACTGCTGCGCCACAAGAGGGGTGAGACTCCCGTGCAGCACAACCCTCTACACTTGTACTACATCGGTCGTGGTTTATTAGTCCCCCATTGAATTTGACTGAAGATTTAACTGACAAAATGTTAGTGCATGTCAACAAAAACTATACCGTTGGATTCGTATTTGAACATAGTTTTGAATGATATAATTTTAGGTGACATGCATCAGCATTTATCATACTATATATAATGTTAGTTCAATTTTTGGTCGTACAAACCTGTAGTAGTAAGGTGCCCGTGCGTTGCACCAAAGAGTGAAATGCATTGATCGGGAGTTGTTTATTTTGACAAAGGATGTGGGGGTCATCTCATGTGTAACGGGTATCGATAGGTTTCTTCAAATATTATTTCATCTCTAGAGCTCACAAACATCCAGGTGAAATAGATAAAAAGGTATCTTTTGCAAACAAAAGTGTTCAACTGTTCAACCTGCATCCAAAACTTGTGAAGAAATAACACTTATTGTGCTTTGCAAGAAATGAACTTTAAGAATTAGTTTTTGAGTATCGATTGTTATACATGTTGGCTACAAATGACATGGCACTTTCTTATAGTCAACATTTGGCTATACTATTAAGTATTAACCATGCCCTTATACACCTAGATGAAGGGATTAATTCAGGATGACTTGGAAGGGGGTAGAGGAGATGTAAGAAATGGTTCATCGTAAGTCTTTCACCAGTACTGTAGTAAAAATTCATACATGGAAGATTCTAGACTAAATCATAAAGGGATACACTTTTATTCATGTGCGATACTCCAATAGAGCAAGATCATGCATGGAAGTCTCCACATGCTTAGACAACGGATTTCATTGAGCAAAGAATAACGATCAACATTTAACTTGGTAATGCATATGTCCAGGTGAACCTCCTTGTAGTCCCCGTGCAGCGTGTTGCGGGGTAAATCATACCATGCGTCTTCCATTTCCACATCAGCGGGAAGGTCCCAGCTCTGCATAGTCCTAGTCAGCATGATGGAGCCGGTGTCGCCGCCCACGTACCTCTGAGGGGTAGTAATAGTGAGAACGCACACGTACATCGGCCTCATGTCAGTGTCAGTGTCAGCGGCGTTGCCCCTGACGCACACTATAGAGACAGGGCGGCGGCCTGCACGGGCCTCGTTGGTGCCCACGATCAAGAGGAAGATGCTGCCGTCCTCCTCCGAGACTAGCAGGCGGCGGTGATCCTCCAGCGACTCCGACATGGTGAACGGGTAGCACGTCTCGTACTTGATGTTCTCTGCCAAGGGCCAGTACTGACCGCTGCACGCATCCGTGAGGTGATGCACCATGTCCGCCGGCGAGCCCCAAAACGGCATCGGGCACTCATAGCATTATACGAAGGGCTCCTTGGAGGCATCGACCAGAAACGGAAGTGGCTGTAGGGGAAGTTGCGCCAGTTGAATATATGAGCAAGTTACAACAAGATTTAATCCGAATAAGCACAAAATAAATCATGACGGATATAGCAGAGATGAAACTAATCATGTGTACTAGCATAGTAGATGAACAGATATAATCTAGTAGGATACAGAGTAGAAACATGAATTCTACCATGATTTCGAACAGGAAGGACAAAAACACATACGGTGCAACGGGAGCAGCACCGTTGGCTTTAAGAATTAGTTTTTGAGTATCGATTGTTATACATGTTGGCTACAGATGACATGGCACTTTCTTGTAGTCAACCGTTGGCTATACTATTAAGTATTAACCATGCCCTTATACACCTAGACGGAGGGATTAAATCAGGATGACTTGGAAGGGGCAGAGGAGATGTAAGAAATGGTTCATAGTAAGTCTTTCACCAGTACTGTAGTAAAAGTTCATACATGGAAGATTCTAGACTAAACCATAAATGGATACACTTTTATTCATGCGCGAAAGATCATGCATGGAAGTCTCCACATGCTTAAACAGTGGATTACATTGAGCGAAGACTAATGATCAACATTTAACTTGATAATGCGTATGTCCAGGTGAACCTCCTTGGAGTCCCCGTGCACCGCGTTGGCGGGTAAAGAAGACCATGGGTTTTCCAAGTCCACATCGGCGAGAAAGTCCCAGCTCCACAGAGTCCAAGTCCGTTCGATGTAGCCGGTGTCGCCGCCCACGTGACCCAGAGGGGTAGTAACACCGAGCACGCACCCGTACATCGGCCTCGTGTCAGCGTCAGCGGCGTCGCCCCCGACGCACACTACAGAGATGGGGCGGCGGCCTGCGCGGGCCTCGCCGGTGCCCACGAACAAGAGGAAGATGTTGTCGTCCTCCTCCGAGACTAGTAGGCGGCGGTGATCCTCCAGGGACTCCGGCATGGTGAACGGGTAGCATGTCTCGTACTTGATGTTCTCCGCCAAGGGCCAGTAGTGACCGCTGCACGCATTCATGAGGTGATGCACCATGTCCACCGGCGAGCCCCAAAACAGCATCGGGCACTCATAGCAGTAGATGAAGGGCTCCTTGGAGGCATCGACCAGGGGGTCCATGAAATGGGAGTGGCTGTAGGGGACGTTGCGCTAGTTGAGAACAAGTTACTACGAGATTTAATCCGAATAAGCACAAAATAAATCATGACGGCTATAACAGAGATGAAACTAATCATGTGGACTAGCATAGTAGTAGGATACAAAGTAGAAACATGAATTCTACCACGATTTAGAACAGGAAGGACAGAAACACATATGGTGCAACGGGATCAGCACATGTCGCCCATGTCGTTGTGGAAGAGGTTGCCGAGGTCGGGGAAGAAGTCATCATTAGTGAAGTCGTGGCTGCCAGCAGTCGCCGGAGTGTGCTCCCCAAATTTTAACAGCACCCGCCGAATGGAGCGCAGGAGGCAGTGGTTGTAGGGGACGTTGCGACCGTCGAATGGAGCGCAGGTGTAGCACATGAAGCAGTAGGTGGTGTCCTTACTAGTACTCCCTAGTCTCTATCTATCTCTACTCTTATAGAAAACCGAATTGGTCATGATGGTGTGCCTGCCATCTTGTAATATAGACCATCCGATCTATATCTGATGGATAGAAAGCCAACTATGACAATTTTTCAAAAGATACCCGCACCTCTCTCCACATTTACAGATAAGGCCTTGCCTCGTTCATCCTTATCTCCCACAACCTAGTGCTCCTCCCTAAGAGTCTATCTCTATTCTTATCTCTATCTCTACTACTCTTCTTTGTTTTTTATAACAAATTGAATAGTACTGCGCCGTCCGCTGCACGCCCAGCTGAACACGCCTCCTGTCCTCCATCATCACCAACTGAGTCTTTTATAGGCATAGGAGTAGGAGTAGGGAAAAAACCGAGTTGGTGATGATGGTGTGCCGTGCAATGCACGGGCATCTTGCTATTTCTTTTTGCATATAATTCCAAACACCAGGTAGACACGGTCTTTGAGCACAGTTCGTAGTCGTTCCAGGCTCAGGCATTGAAGTTTGTAACTATTTTAGATTAGAATATACTACTCCTCCGGTGCTAGTAGTAGAGCAGAGTCCTACTCTACTACTCTACTCAAGCAAGTTAGGGCATAGTAGTAGGTAATGTAGGGAGTACCAGTACTGTGATCACTCAAGCAAGTTGTCTGGCATCGATATGACCCTACGCTGCTGGTATGTGTCTCGTAAGTCAAGTGACATGTTGTAGTCATCATCACCTGTCCACTTCCCGCAACACATATTCGCTTCTCCATCTTTGTCCGCACATAATCTCGTCCAATCTTCCATCCCCGCTAAGATGCCTCCCCCTCGTCCGAAACCCAAGCACTAACAATGGTAGAACCGAGAAGCGTCCACCGAAAAAGTGGCTGGAACTCGCTCCCCACAGAGGTAATCAAGCTCATTGTTTCGCGTGTGGACAATCTCAGTACCATGCCGCTCGCCGCGTGCTTGTCGGGGATGTACCGTTTACTCAAAGCCCTCAGGCCGAAGCTTTTTAAGCCAGCTCCTTGCTTGCTGATGCCGCCTGATCTTCAGAAACGGCGTGTCACATAGCATAACGATTGTAGGGTGGCGAGCATCAACCCCCTTGACTGCGATCCGATCCCCGCCACCCTCAACTACATTAACGGTATATACTGGGTCGGCATGAACACGTCTTGGATGGTGCTCGTCGACGGTCGCGGCAGCTGGATGCTCGTGGGAGGTCTACACCCGGCGATTGATCCCCCTTCCTTCGATTAACACCACTGCTTTGGCACCGCGGCCCAGAATACTCGAAACCTTACAGTAGCCAACATGCAAGTTTGATTTGCTCAAGGTTGTAATCTGCCAAGTGCCCACAAGATCTGCGAATTATAAAGACTTCAGGCTAATTACGTTCTTCAGCCGCGGTCTCGCCTATCTGACAGGTCACTGCGGTAAGTGGATAAATCTACACGTCCATCGCAGGATCATACATCCTCCATGGTTCTCTAATGCCATTGAACACAAGGGCTTCATTTACGCTGTCGACTCCTTCTATGGCTGGACGTATTGCTGGCCTACTCCAGTCATCGCTACAATCGGCTGCTACAGTAGTCTGGTACTTTCCTATGATATCATGATGGGTTGCTTATATTATTGTTAACATTTACTGAAAAAATATTCGTGCCCATAACATGTTGTTCTGAGGATTGACTACATCAAGAGCCCTTTTTTATTTGACTCCAACTTCATATGATGTTGTAGGCCGCCTGGTGTCCCTACCCTTCCTAATCCCAGAACCTTTAGAGGAAAAGTGGCATGGCAGTTGCAGGTGGTTCCTGGCTCGATCAGATGGCGGCGAACGATTGATGACCGTTTGCATGTACCGGACGTGTTGTTTTGCGGAATACAATCACAGTCACTGCAAGGTCTTTGAGCAGGATCCCAGCTTCTCTGGGCCTTCAGGAATTTTTGACTTGAGGCTGGTAAGTAGCCTTGGTACACGCTCTCTGTTTGTTGGACTAAATTATCCGATTAACCAGGAGATGACCGATGACAAGGATCATGATGGCAGCGCAGTTTCGTTCATCAGGAAAAACTGTGTGTACACAACGTACCATGTGTCTCTGCATGCACCATACCCTGATATGTGCCGCCACGCTCTGTAGCACAAAGTAGGAGAGAGGGTCGCCAGTATCAGACTTCGACCTGCTGGCTGGAGTTTCCCCCGTCAGGCACCCATCTGGTTCAAGCCGTCGGCCAATCTCCACAGCTTAATAAATAGTAACATCTAAATGAGCTAGTTAGTTAGATGCGTACACTTGGTGTAGTAGGATCTTTATTTAGTTTGATGCATACACTTGTTCTTTTTTGGTAGCCCTTTTGTAATAATGGCTGATGTTTGGTTTGGAGGAGAGAGCTGCGTCTTCACTCTTCTGGCCTGCTTACTGCTTCTGTTGCACCCCCAGCCCTGGTTGCTGTTGCTGCTGTTTTCAATGTACAATCAGTAGTATATTTCGTCTGTTGGTTGAATAAATGTGTTGTTAGAATGACAAACACAATGTTTTGGAAGTCGTTGCACGGTTCGATTCTTAGTGCCCCGTACTGTATGTAACACATACTATTTTTCATACGGAACACATTTTCCACTTGTTGATAACGTGTAGCCCACTGATGAAGGCCCAATAGAGGAGCCCATAATTAACTGGAAGGGAGGCTATCACATGAATCCGGCCCAGGTACATGCTCATGGTCCCCTAAACATAATTAATTAAATAAATAAATAAAGCTAAATGCTCATGCACCAGTTCTTTAAATTCATGATTTAACAGGAGGATATTATTTCCTATGATAGTGTCGTTACATTCAGTCGATATTATTCTTAGGCAAAGATAGCGACCAGTCTTCTTTCTCCCAGCATTTTCTTCCTGCAACTAGAGGACCCATGCAAATCGTAGTCAACGTCGTAAATAGTTCTGGTCCATTTTTAGTTTTCAATAAGAATGTCTAACCCAGCCCAGCACATTGGCGACAACACTTTATCCTCCGCCTTGGTGCGCTCGTCGCGGCGACGCCGTCCGGCCCTGTCAACATAGTTCTTTTCTCGAAACGGTTCTTGTCAACATAGTGAATCGTGCGAGAACTGTAGTTGTGAGTATGACAGTACGGACACACCAGGTCCACTCCTGAACACAAGCAAGCGCCTCTTGTACTACTCAGATGCACCCCTCGTTTTTTTACTCTAATCCACCCTGCTGATATCCATGACCCACATCATTTTTAATGTATAGTCAATTAACGACAGAATTGCACAACTTTTTTTTGAGTAGTAATTCGGAGGAGCGGGCTATAAACTGGGTTGTGCGGTCTCTGTGGCCCATCTAACAACATGACCAGCCCAGCAGGTTTTTCTTTGGGAAAATAGGTAGCCTAGTATTTCTTTTTGAAGAATACCCAAGCTAGCCTATTTGTTTTCTTCGACTTACTGGGCTGCAAATCTTTGAAGACGAGGACGGATGCATTCCGGCCTAGCTAAAGAGTATGGTCAGTGTCTGTTAAAAGTAATATCAAAGGGGTTGAAAATTCCAAAAAATTTATAGCAAATGGGATATTAGTTTCTTTTTTTGTTTTTGTTCTTCACTCATATTTTATAGTATTTCAATCGATTTAACATGACATAGTACTAATTTATTTTTAAATTTGTTTTAGTATGGCTACTAATTTTTGGATTAAGAATATTTTGTTCCCTAGCCAAAATTTGTGAATTTTCAAAATTTCGCACGTATTTAGTTAATTTTTTTAACCCTGGTAGTGACCAGAAAATGGGCAACAATTCTAAAAATGGAAAAAGGGCTGCAATAATTTCCATATGAATTAGAAAATGAGTAAAAAATATAAAAGGAATAGCAAATGGGCTGTACACGCCACAGATTTCGAGGCTGACTTGTTTACGCAAGGCTTTGTCAGTCAACACACGATTCTAGCAGCAGTGACTATTGGATGTCCATCCAACGGCCGACGTGCTTCTTCAATCTCTGATCTTCCTGCTCCAGCCACCTAAACTAGCGCCGGCGAGACTGCCTGCTCCCTCCTCTTGTGGCCTGCTATGATGCCGCGCAGGCTTCCCCGGCCCACCCTACTCCCTCCGCTGGCCTGGCCACACGCAATCAACTGCGTCCTTATTACGCAAAAAAAACATACCTCCCACTGACATCTAGGGCGCACTGGTTGGGAGGCTGACCTGTGGGCCTACTAAGTTGACGCGTACGCAGGGCTTGTCAACTTAGTCAACAAACGATTGTAGCAGCAGTAACTGTTGGATTTGAATCGAACGGTCATGCTGCTTCTTCAAGTGCTGCTCTTCTTGCACCAGCTGCCCAAACCAGCGCTAGCGAGACCGCCTGCTCCTGCCTCCAGTGGCTGGTTGTGCTGCCATTGAGGCCTTACCGTCCCCTACAACTCCGACCACTAGCCAGGCCCTGCGGCGACAGCAGCCTCACACCGCAGCCGAACCAGTGAACCCTCGTACTCCTCTCCGCGTGGGCATCCACTGCCGCGTCTTCCCCGGCTCCGTGTCGTCCACTTCCTAGGCCTCGCAGTCATCCACCGCCCTGGTGCTCTCGGCGCGGCGTGGTCAACGTGGTCATGGAACGACTTCCATCGGAGGTGGACTGTACGTGGAGAGGCTGATAGCTGGGTCCACGGCCGCACACAAGGAAATGCCTCCTTATTATGCGCAAAATAATGATTCCTCCAGCTGACATCTGGGAACCACCGAAAGGGCCTCTGTATTTCGCGAAAAAAATGTTCCCCCCGCTGACAGGTTGGACCCACCAGCTATTTCTTCGCACGCAAGGAAGTGTCTCCTTATTACGCACAAAAAAATGAATACCCCCTGCTAGCTGGGACCCACCATAGTGGGTGGCCGACTTGTGGGCCTACTAAGTTGATGGGGCCAGAGGGCTTTGTCAACTTAGTCAATACTCCAGTGACCGTATGTTGTCCATCCAACGGCCTTAGTGCTTCTTCAACCTCTAGTCTTCTTGCTCCAGCCGCCCAAAGCAGCGCCCGTCGTGCCGCCTGCTCCTGCCTCCCGTGGCCGACTGTGCTGCCGCGGAGGCCTCACCGCCCCCATACTACTCCCACCGCTGGCCAGGCCATCCCTCTACTCACCCACACCCCCTATTATTCTGCAGCGACGACAGCCGCACACCACAGCTGAACCAGTGAACCCTCGTACTCCTCTCCACATGGGCATCCACTGCCGCGTCTTCCCCAGCTCTGCATTGTCCCCTTCCTAGGTCTCGCCGTCGTCCACCGCTGTGGTGCTCTCGGCGTGGCATGGTCAACGTGGTCCAGGAACGACTTCCGTTGGACGTGGACTGTACGTGGAGAGGCTGACAGCTGGGTCCACGGCCGCAGCAAGGAAGTGCCTCCTTATTACGGAGAAAATAATGATACCTCCACCTGACAGCAGGGACCCACCGAACGGGCCACTGTATTTCGCGAAAAAAATGTTTCCCCCTGACTGCTGGGACCCACCAGCTACATCTTCACACGCAAGGAAGTGCGTCCGGGCAACAAAAAACGATTCGCCTCCCTGACTGCTGGGACCCACCAACTACATCTTCGCACGCATGGAAGTGCCTGACAGTCAGCACCCACCTGGTCGAAGCGTACGTAGCGTTGTCATTCTGGTCGCAAACGTGTACGTACATACTAGTGGATGTAGAGGCGCGCACGTGTCGTAGTAGAGGCGCGCATGTAGCATGTACACGTACGTACAGTGGCCAGTGTGCAAGAAAGAAAATACGGCCACGTACGTACATACGGGCAGGGTCTCGAACGCCTACTCAGGCATACGTACAGCTAGGGCTCGTGTACATGGCTGGGTCGGAATGGAGAAACAGTGTCATAGTCGTGTTCATGGGGAGCCAACCGGTTGGGTCGGAACGGAATGCGTCGTCGTGTTCATCAGGAGGGCTTGAACAGAACAGGCGATGGAAACAAGGCCTGGCGTACCGCAGAATGGAGGAAACGGCCTTGTGTTCGACCGGCCACGTTAGAAACGTGATCCTGTTCATCGGGAGGGGTCTGGCATACCGCAAAACAGAGGAAACGGACTTGTCTTGGAGCGCTACGGTCGAAATGGGGGTCATGTTCAATGGGAGGGGTGTGGCGTACTGCAAAACAGGACTCCACGGGATGCTGTTCATCTCCACCGTCGACCTCCTCCAGCCTCCATGGGCAACTGTTCATCCGCTGTTGACATCCTCCAGCCTCCATGGGCTCCTGTTCATCCAGCCTCCACCGCGCGCTACTCCACCAGCTACTGTTCAACCACCCCTCTCCGCGGGCTCTTGTTCAACCACCCCTCCACAGGCTACTGTTCATCCACCCCTCCACCGTCTACTGGTCATCCAGCCCTCCACGGGGTCGTCCTGTTCATCCAGCCCTCCACGGGGTCCTGTTCATCCAGCCCCAACCGGCTCGATCGATCGGGGTCCTGTTCATCCAGAGGCACCCCACGGGGTCCTATTCATCCAACCCCACTGCTCACTATTCATCCAACCCCCCCATAATCCTCACTGTTCATCCATAGGCAGCATCGATCGGCTTCAGTTAGCAGCAGTAGCAAAGTAATCGCTCGATCGGGTTCCGTTAACAGCCATTGATCGATCGCTTGGGTTTAGTAACGCATAGCCTACAGTGCAATCGCTCGGGTTTAGTTAGAGCCCAACACCTCACTCGGGTTCAGTTAGAGCCAACGCCTCGCACACACGCACGTACATGTACAAGAGAAACGCGCATCGCTCGGCCCCCGACCACCCACCGTTACCGGGAACTCCCTGAAATTTTCCTCGCCCTCGCTTCTACCACGGTTTTTTCCGTCATGGACGGCCCAAAGAATGTCATGCAGCTGCGTCTACGGCCCGCCCAGGACGAAAAGCCCATTTTCTGTCATGATTTTTTGTCATAGAAGTAGGAGCCCACCACATCTATGATGATACCAGGTTTTGTCACAGTTATCGTCATAGAAGTGTCATAAGTATGACAGGAAAAAAATTCGTTCGGCCCATAATGTCACGGATGTGTCTTTTTTTTTGTAGTGCAGGGTCCGGTCGGCCCCGCATGTGCCTTGAGTCGCTCCTGAAGAAGAAAAGGTCCCCGTGCCGCAACGATGGTGCCTATCAGCCGATGAAGCCGAGGAGATACGTGGCTGCCGATGAGTAAGTACCTTTTCTCCTGATCTCCTTGCGCATCGTGTTTCCTCACGGCTGGGGTTTTGCAGGGCTCCCATGAAGGCGAAACCTCTGGAAGCAGTCATCCCCAAGGATTCCAGCTTGACGCCCGCGCACAGCCCCTAGCGCCCTGATCCTGCGCAGGGCGTGGGGCCGATCCCAGTTGCCACGACGTTGCGAGGGTGCCCCGAAACCGGGCCTCCTACTACCCCTCCCCGCGACTCAGCCTGTGAGACGGGGAATATACCGGCGATCCTTCATCTTGACATTGCTGGCAGGGGGTGCGTCCCAATCATCCTTCGTCTTTAAGTTGTGGGGCTACACCAGCCACCCCTCAGCCGGTGGCTGGCGGGGCACCCAGCGCCTCCCGAGTGGCCTCCGGGGCCGACGAACTCCTTGGCAGCGAGCTTGCACTCGCTCGCGGGTGCAGTGTCGTGCGCTTTGGGTTCTTTGGTGTGGCGATGTGTGCGATGATCCATCTTGGCGGAGAGCTCGCCTACGTCGACACCAGGCTCGAGGCAGAAAACCACCGCCTGGAGCATGAATGGCAGCGGGTAAAGGTTGCCATTAACCTTGGGAAACTTCAATGCGACGAGGCCAAAGCGCGTGCGGCGGCCTCGCTCGCGACTTCTTGTGAGGCTTGCCCCCGCGCCATGGAAGAGGTCGAGGCAGCCAACCGCCATTGTGAGGTGGCCGAGGAGCGGGAGCGAGATCTTCAGTCTTCAAATGCGGCTCTTGAGCGTGAAATCGAGGAGCGTCGCACCCTTCTGGCCTCCTCGCCAGGCAACGCCACGGGGACCTTGCTGAGGAGGAGCTCCTGAGGCGCCGAGGATTAGATGTTGGAGACCGTGGAGCACAACATGGCGTTGGAGAGGCTGGAGGTGAGCGAGCGGCAAGCTGCCGCGACTGAGGACGCCGTCACCGCTCGAGAAGCTCAGGTTCAGTTGGAGGTGGAGGAGAGGATGGCGAACGCGCATGCTGAGTTGGCTGGGTGACACCGCTTGGACCTGGAGCTGCTCAAGGCTGAGCTTGAGGGCCGGACCTCCGCCCTAAGGACTGAGCCACAGTCTGCGGAGCAACGTGAGAGCGCTGCTCGAGAAGCCCTGATTTCTTCTGAATCTGCCTTGGCCTCCGCCCGAGCCGAGCTGTCTTCTCGTCAGCAGGAGATCTAGGACACTGCGTCCCTGGCAGAGAGGACTGCGAGCAAAGTGAATTGCCGCCAAACGCTGTAGCGCGATCACACCTCGATGCTTCAGGGCCTCAGACTCAGAGCTAATTCCTCCTTAGGCACCATCTACGACGAGAGCGCTCCTCACCCGCATGAGAACGACTACGCCAGCCACCTAAACTTCTTCACCGACATCGTGACCTGCCTGGAGGCTGGGGCCGCAAGGTCTCGCGAGCTTGTAGCAGAGAGGAGTCCTGGTCTTCTGGGGCGCGTGTTCTCGTGTGTCTTCACCCACCTCCTCAACTGCGATCCTCACTTTGACTTTGATGATGTGTTGGTCCCCGTGCCCCCGGTTGTTCAGGACAACCTGGCCGGATGGGTAGACGACCACGTGGATGCCTTGGTAGCAGAATTCACCCTGGACGACAACATGGTCATGATCGCGGCTGGAGACGTTGGCGCGGATGGTGATGGCAAGGAGGACGGCGCCATTGATGCGAGCATCACGGATGGAGGTGACGAAGAGGGGCGTCCAGCTAGGCCCGTGTTTCTTTTGACTTGACCTGTATGCTGAAAACATGAACGCATCTTTGTGCAAGCATTTTGGTAAGGGGGTGCCCCTTATGATGTCTGAGATTGCTATATGCTTTTGAAGTAGCACCCAGAGCGGCCGCACCCTCGAGCCCCCTGGGGGAGCGATCGGCACCAGTGCGTACAACGTGCCCAGCCCCCGCTCACAAGGCGCTTGATGGCAGGGCAGCAGTCGCGAGCTCCAGAAAGAATGCAAGAACTGAAGGCAAGAGAGCGACACGAAACGAGAAAACTCCCCCCATTTTTATAAACGCCTGAAAAACAAACTGCTTCAAAAAGTTGGCAGGCAAGTAAAAAAAGGAGGCAAAAAGCAGATGGCCGCGTCCGGCGCCTAGCTAGTCTTCAGTCTTCGGTCTTCTCACCAGTGCGGAGCTAAGTGCTTCCACTGGCTAGGCATAGTCATTGGGGACAGTGTCGACGGCCAGCGCGGAGAATGGTGCTTCCACTAGGACGTGGGTGGGAGCCCCCGTGAGGCCCCAGGGCGGCACTCAGGAGACTCCGGGGCGTGTACAGCCCCACTCATTATTGCGTGATAGTGTCACGAGCAGAGACCTTCACAGGCCGGAGCCTTGCTTCATGTCGCCCAATGAGGACCCCGCCGTGCGCCACTCCTGACCAACGTTGGGGAGATCGGAAAACAGGACAAGACCAAGGGGCCAGGGGATGTTGGTGGCGTCCTCGACGACCGTAGGCCCCCCACCAGGCGGAAGGGCTCGCCAACGCCTTCCCCGGTGGGGAACCTACCTCCAGGCAGGGCCCTGCTCCGTGTAGCGCGAGGAGGGCCCTGCAGCCGGGCTCCCCCCCTCCCCCCCCCCCCCCCCCCGCTACTCCCAACGTCCCTCGCGCTCCTGCGGGGGATCCGTTGCCCTCAGCATTCTGGTGGCAGCTGCACCCTGGTTCACCTCCGATCCATAGTCAGCGTAAGCATGCTCCTGAAGCATTAGCTGTACCCAGAGGCTGTAGCCGTTGGAGACGTTGGCAGGGCTTGGTGGCTGCTCGAAGGAGAGCTCGGCCTCATGGATATCCAGCGCCCATCCTGGTGTGGGGGATCGGCTGGGGCCCTCTCCCTGCGCATGCCTTTGATCCATCGCGACGGGGACGTAGGCCTCCGGGCTGCCCGCACCAGGAGTGCCACCCGGCTGCCTCACGTTCCTGCCTTCTTCAGTCGCCCTCTGGTCCTGCCGGCCAGGGGCCGATACTCCAGCGGGGCCCTTGGTGATGTCGCCTAGAGCAGCCCCGCGCCATGGTGGCACGTTCGGGGTGGCGCGGGCTGCTCCACAGGGTTGGTCGGTGTCGAGAGGCTCTCTAGGGCCCCTGGGAAGGGGCGCGCGGTTCTGTGGGGACGAGCGCGCGCCCCCACCACTGCCTGCGATGTGGGAAGGGTGCAGAATAGCGCCGCCCCTCTACACGCCGCATCCAGCAGCTCGGCGACCCGCTCCAGCGGGGCGTCGTGGCCACTTTCCAGCAGCCTACACCGTAAGAGCTCTCGGGCCACGATGACCGCTGCCCGCTGCCCGCGTGTGTGGAGCGGTTGCTGCAGCGTAGTTTGCAGATCGCACGGTGGCGCTGCAACGGCGAGGCGCCAGTGGGGAAGGTTGTGTCGCGCGCCCCCCGTGGCTGGTCGCCCCAGACGGAACGCAGGCCGCGAGCAGAGCGGAGTGGAGGTCTTCCCCGTCGTTGGGCGCTGTCGTGGAGGCTTGGACGACCCAGTGCTCGATGTGCGCTCTCGGGGCATCATCCATGGCGTCGGTGGAGCGGCGGAGGACTGGTCGACGGAAGAGAAGATCCGATGCACCCCTAACTTGTGAACCCTTGAGAGGTTCGAACTCTGGGGTATGTGCGGAGATCTCAACCTACCCAGCCTGCCTACTCACGATCCTCCTAAGCCTAGCGCATCGAACTCAAAGAGACACAGAGAAACAGCAGTTTTATACTGGTTCGGGCCACCTTGCGGTGTAATACGCTACTCCAGCGTTTTGGTCGATTGCCTCGAAGGGCTGAGGAGGAACTAGTACAGTGGTTGAACTGGCCTCAGGAGGTGAGGTGTTCTCGAGATGGAGTGGTGTATGCTATCTCTCCCTCTACTTGTTCTTCCCCCTTCTATGGTGGTGGCTAGTCCCATTTATGGTGGCCTTGGTCCTCTTCCCAAATAATGGCAGGAAGGGATCCCACAACGCCCGGATTTTAAAGGGACAAGTAGTACATATTATCCTGACAAATGTAGTCTTCGCCTGTGAAAAGCCTCTGGTCGTGACGCTATGCTGGACTCGTCGATGACCTCCGTCCTGGCGGTCTTGGTCTCGTTGCACCGAAATGGCAACCTTTGGCTGATTCCTCAGGACTCCGCGCCTGTGGCTTGCCTCCTTTGCACCAAAGAGGAAACCTGTCCTTTGCGCCCGCCTGGCACCCGCCAGGCCTTGGTCGTCATATGGCTCTTGTCAACTGAGCCTCGTGAGGTAGCCTTGCATAGAACTCTCCGCCCCTCAGGAGCTAGCCTGAGGAGGCCGATCCCCTCGGGGTCTTGGTGTCGTCCGCCTCGCAAGGCTTGGCCCCTCGCGAGGGCCTTGTGTTGTCGATGTTGAAGCCGGGTCGTACCAGGCCATCGATGGAGCCACATGGTGGGCCACAGGAAGGCAGGGCTGGATACCCCCAAATCCAGGACGCCAACACATCACTCTGTTGGGACAGAGATGACGCCGAACACCGAAAAGCAGGCATGCTAAGAAGAGGGTGTAGGTAGTGGATCGAAATCGATGCCACCTACACTCACAAGATTAACCGTTAGTAACAAATAATGAGCTTATATGCATGCTATGCAACAAAAAAATGCAGCAATCAAGTGCAATACACCAACTGGGCTCTATAATATCGCTTTTTAACGTTCGTGTGGGCTAGGGCATCCTACAGCCAGACCTGCTCTGATATCAAGCCTGTGGCACCCCGGCTCAAAGAAACCGGAACACCCCGTATTCCAGCCTAGAGATCGAGATGAAGTCTTCTGGAATACAACACTGCTTAGCATAGAACAAATCAGCTCTTTATTACAATCTATTTGGGTACAAGGGTTACATCGGCACAACGACACTACGCCTGCCACAGTTGCTCTATGCAAGCAGTAGGACAACTTGAAACAGCGGAATAAGTTCTTGCAGCGGAACAACGGCGATGGTGGTGAACTCCACTCCACAGGGACTTTGGCTGGAACGCTTATACTAGCTCGCAAACACGAAATCCACGACAAACAAGCAATCAAATCCGGCATGACCTGCAAACTGGCATGACACGCCAGGTCCGTACATTGAATGTACTTGCAAGCTCACAATAACCGGAAGCATTCAAGACAAACAACAGCACGACAATTACAGGTTAGCAATGATTAACATGAGATCATCAGGAGAACATGGCATTAACAACATGAACATGGTACATCTAGAAAAATATGAGCATGGCATGAACATATGAATCTGACGATACTAGCATGCAACATGATGACACTATCATGCACCACTTATTCTACTCGAGTTACCTCATAACCATCACATGCATCACTTACCATCGCGGACATGCCATGATCATCTCAGGATCAAATCAAGCTTGGTATAAGCAATACCACAATAATCATTACATGACCACAAGGAGCTTGATCCTTACCCACGATTCTCGCACAACATCATGAATATCCAACAACTTGGTATCTTCGGTACCACAGTGATCGTTCACAGATCACAAACGGAACCACACTTGGTCCAACGGGTTACCTTGTAACCAAACGGTGATCACTCATGGATCACCTAACCAACTTATCTTATCATCAAACCAGGGTTGTTATTAAGCACATTGTTATTATTATTACTATTGACCCATAGGGTGACCAACTACGAACTGGGCCCTTATCCACGGGCGCGACTACCGATAGATTTAAACACACACACTCTGCAGAGGTAGCGCACTTTACCCACACCGCATAACCCATGGCCTCATACTCCCATTCGGGTGGACCAACGGCATTCCGACAAAACCGATCTACTACCCTGACACTCTCCCAGCCACTCCGACCAACTCCCCTTTGGGCTAAGTCATGGGTGGCCCCAGCCTACCAAAGGCAAAATGGCCACCGTCGTGGCAAATAAACGGCCCCAAACGGGGACAAGGTACCATAACAACAACAGACTCACAAGGCTTATGTCCGCCTACCTGATCAGGGTAGCGCTCGCCCATAATCTTCCCTAGTTGGATGCACCGGCGAGAGGCATGACAATAGACCTAGTCAGGACCGTTCCATTCCGGCAAATGTGGTTGCACTGGTCACCTCGATATGGTGGCACCATGACTCAGCCAACAGTTGTTCAAGTTCAATTAAGTCCGATTAAACTTGAATGCAATAAGCTAAGTCATACAAAAACAACATGATGCAACTACAATTATTAACCATGACATCAACATAAGCATGGCTGTGCAACATTACTTCTTAACATATCAACAACAACAATTCCTATATCTTACTGAGCATGGCATACTGACTAGCATCAACATCATAAGTATACACTTCTCAGAAACATAGCATGACCACTAGCATCAACAATAAATATCATGCAAGAACATATGAACAATGCTACCATGCAAGCATTTAACCAACTGGATGGAATGGAACAAGCATAACAACGACACTCGGAACAGACGACAGTCATGCACCGAAGACCATCACCAACATCAACATGTACTACTAGCAAGCATAAGCATATGAACGGAATACTAGCAGGTAGAACATGATAACAGAGTGCAAGACAACATAGCACGAGAGTGAACATGAAACTCTAAGCATCACCGGAACAACGATAACCATATTTTAAACAAGCAAACATTGATTAAATATTCAAGTTCAAAACCATGGCTACTACATGACTATCATGCAAGTGGGTATTGTGGCTTGCTTGGGGATGAAGAAGGCACCGGGGAGAAGTGCGGTGAAGCCGCGGAAAGATTTCCTGGAAACAGTTCTCTCCCGGAGGGGCCTGTTTACGGGCAAGGGAAAAATGGTCATTTTCACTATGGGACCACCTAGTGAAAATGGAACCAGCAGAAAGAGCTCGACGATACATAGATGTGGGCGTTGGATTCACGTCGATCGGAGTTACGGTTGAAAAGTTGTGAGGTGTTGAACACCAGGGACCAATTTGTGAAAGTTTTCATCACCAACATGTCCCTGGGAGGAAAAACTGAAGGCGCATAAGGAGAAATATGTTTTCTGAAAGAGAAAGTGTATTCTTAACCAAAGTATATTAAGAATACGCTTTCAAAACAGGAAAGCGTAACATAAGGATTACGTCTCCACTTAACGTACCTGGGCCCGGGTTTTGACTCGCTTACACACGGGACCCACGCGACAGGGGGGGCGAGCCAACGTTTGTCTTCTTCCTCATGTTCCCCCATGAGGGGAATAGAGCAGAAGCGAGGCAGGCCAGGGGCACGCTGCGGGGAAGCGGCCGGCCAGCTCCGGTGAGCTTCGGCCGAGCCGAGGCCATCTGCGGGACTTGGCGATGCGGCAGATCCATCTAGAGGAGGAGGCGAAGCCTCAGAGGATAAGGGTGGCGGCGATGGGCGGCGCTAGGAGAAGTACAGGGAGGCACGAGAAGTGGTGGAGCTCGGCAAAGGAGGGATCTCCGGCGAGGGGCAAGTGGTTGGGGCGGCTGGGTGGAACGAGGGGAAGTCGGTGGACGTGTTAGGAGGAGGAGAGGAGGCCTGCGGTGGCCGGAAACAGAGAAGATACGCGATGGCCAAGGCAAACTCCAGTGAAGAAAAGAGGGGGCCGAGGGCTCCAGGGGTCAGGAGAGGCGTGGGAGGGGCTTGGGAGCTGCGGGGGGACCTCAGGGATGTTTATATAGCCGAGGGGAAGGCTCTAGAGCCTTGCTAGCAAGCTCAACTAGTGCACTAATGGAGGACAGAGGCTGGGCATGGCACGGGCATGGAGCTAGCGGCTCATTTTTGGCGAACCAGGAGGGGGCCCGAGCACGGGGTGATGAACACGATCACGGGGAAGCACCAGGACATGGTTTGGCGTCGAGACAAGGAGGGACACGACGGGAACATGAGCAAGAAGGCTCCAGAGCACGCAATTTGCATGACATCAGCATGATCACCACATGCACTAGAGCAAACTCCAGGTTTTAGCCAGGCCGACCACGTCTACTAGATAGACCGTCATGCCCTTAGTCAAAATAAGGAAATAAATCGGTCCAGGGGCAAAGAAGTGATTCACACCTAGCTCCAAAACATTGCAAAAGCATGGTGTTTGTCACTTGTTGTGGCTCACACGTGTGGAGTTAGACTCTGATAGTTGGCACAGCTTGATCAAGCACTAAGGTGATCCTGATTACCAAAAAGCAGCTTAAGAGGAGGATGCCCAAAAAGGTTTTAGGCCATTTGGATGAACCAAAGTGGCACTTGCTTCACAAAGCTTTATTCTGGCCAGAAACTTGAAAAAATTCCACAGGGCAAATGGAGCAATGGATTGAGCCACAACTTGGTGGAGGAAGTTTATACGGGTAATAGAATGTCTTGGTAAGTTGGCAACTTAAATGAAGCAATATAAAATATAGTTGCTTCACAAACTAAAAATTTGGACAAAATCAAAGAATTGAAGATGAGCTAACATGGAGGCATGAAATAAGCCCAACTTCGGTGGAGGGCTATGATATGATGATATTGGGGACCATGCAAAATTGCAACTCATTTGGATATGCCTAGCTTGTACCTCCTTCACAAAGCTTCTTTCTAGACAAAAAGTTTGGAGAATCATTAATAAATAATTACTAGGAAAATGAGGTTGCATTTTGGCATGTGTTAATGATATGGATAGGAGAATATGTCCAAGGAGTTTGCGATGGGAAAAGGAAAATAGCACTTTCTTGACAATGTGCCATTTAGGGCAGAATAGGAATTGAATTATTTGAGGATTATTTTCGAACATCGCAATGAAAAGTTTGCCATATTTGATCAAGATATGACCTAAACAATTTATGAGAATTATTTGGGAATTTTAGGAGTGAGGGAAATATGGGTTTCTTCACAACCTAGGGCAAATTGAGTTATTCCTTTAATCAAAAAGGAATATTCCCAATGAAAAGAATATTGGGATTTGGTCCAAGGTGGAAATGGAAAGGTCTAGGGAAGGAATTGGGGTATGACAAGCCACTCTGGAAAGAAAGAAGAGGTCTTCTTCTTCATTTTCCACACCACATAGCCACGGAAAATGAAAAATCAAGAAAAATGCTCAGAAAATCAAAAGAAAAAGAAAGGGCCAAAAATCAAGCTGTTACAAATACCTCATTCCTTATACAAAGAAATTATGCATGATATTGCACCTGCTAAGATAGAAGATATTTATGTTACAATTAAGCTTGCCAATAGAGATACTATTTCACCAATTGGGATTGTTAGAGATGTGGAAGTCTTGTGTGGGAAAATTAAATACCCTACATATTTTCTAGTTCTAGGTTCCCCACAAGATGACTTTTGTCCCATTATATTTGGTAGACCATTCTTGATTACTATTAATGCTAACATAGACTGTGCAAAGGATATTGTTGCTGTTGGTTTAAGGGATATGTCTCATGACTTTAATTTTGCTAAATTTCGTAGACAACCCCATGATGAAGAATTGCCTAGTAAAGATGAAATTATTGGTCTTGCTTCTATTGTCGTGCCTCCTAATGATCCTTTAGAAAAATATTTGCTAGACCATGAAAATGATATGTTTATGAATGAAAGAAGGGAAATAGATGAAGTATTCTTTAAGCAGGGACCTATTTTTAAACACGACTTGCCTGTTGAAATCCTAGGGGATCCTCCACCACCTAAGGGTGATCCTGTGTTTGAGCTTAAACAATTACCTGATACTCTTAAATATGCTTATCTTGATGAAAAGAAGATATATCCTGTTATTATTAGTGCTAACCATTCAGAGCATGAAGAAGAGAAATTATTGAAAACTCTGAAGAAGCACCGTGCTGCTATTGGATATACTCTTGATGATATTAAGGGCATTAGCCCCACTCTATGCTAGCACAAAATAAAATTGGAAAAAGATGCTAAACCGGTTGTTGATCACCAACGATGGTTAAATCCTAAGATTAAATAAGTGGTAAGAACTGAAATACTAAAGCTTCTGGAGGCAGGTATAATTTATCCTGTTGCTGATAGTCAGTGGGTAAGTCATGTCCATTGTGTCCCTAAAAAGGGAGGTATTACTGTTGTTCCTAATGATAAGGACGAATTGATCCCACAAAGAATTGTTATAGGTTATAGAATAGTAATTAATTTTCATAAATTAAATAAAGCTACTAGAAAAGATCATTACCCTCTACCTTTTATTAATTAAATGCTAGAAAGACTATCCAAACATACACATTTTTGCTTTCTAGATGGTTATTCTGGTTTCTCTCAAATACCTGTGTCACAAGAGGATCAGGAAAAGACCACTTTTACTTGCCCTTTCGGTACCTTTGCTTATAGACGTATGTGTTTTGGTTTATGTAATGCACCTGCTACCTTTCAAAGATGTATGACTGTTATATTCTCTCACTTTTGTGAAAAGATTGTTAAGGTTTTCATGGATGATTTCTCCGTTTACGGAACTTATTTTGATGATTTCTTAAGCAACCTTGATCGAGTTTTGTAGAGATGTGAAGAAACTAATCTTGTCTTGAATTGGGAGAAGTGCCACTTTATGGTTATTGAAGGTATTGTCTTGGGGCATAAATTTCTGAAAGAGGTATCAAAGTTGATAAAGCTAAAGTAGATGTTATTGAAAATATGTCATGTCCTAAGGACATCAAAGGTATATCAAGTTTTCTTGGTCATGCTGGTTTCTATAGGAGGTTTATTAAATACTTCTCTAAAATTTCTGGACCTCTGACTAACCTCATACAAAATGATGTTCCTTTTGTTTTTGATGATGATTGTTTAGAAGCATTTGAAATACTTAAGAAAGCCTTGATTTCTGCCCTATTGTTTAGCCACCTAATTGGAATTTACCCTTTGAAATTATGTGTGATGCTAGTGATTATGTTGTAGGTGCTATTCTAGGACAAAGAGTTGATAAGAAATTAAATTTTATCCAATACGCTAGTAAAACTCTAGACAGTGCCCAGAGAAATTATGCTACTACTGAAAAAGAATTTTTAGCAGTTGTGTTTGCTTGTGATAAGTTCAGACCTTATATTGTTGATTCCAAAGTAATTGTTCACACTAATCATGTTGCTATTAAATACCTTATGGAAAAGAAATATGCTAAACGTAGACTTATTAGGTGGGTTCTCTTGCTACAAGAATTTGATTTGCATATTATTGATAGAAAGGGAGTCGAGAACCCCGTTGCAGACGACTTGTCTAGGTTAGAGATTGTTCTTGATGACCCACTACCTATTGATGATAGCTTTCCTGATGAATAGTGAGCTGTCATAAATGCTTCTCGTACTACTCCATGGTATGCTGATTATCCTAATTACATTGTTGCTAAATTTATAGCACCTAGTTTCACATACCAGCAAAAGAAAAGGTTTTTCTTTGATTTAAGACATTACTTCTGGGATGACCCACACCTTTATAAAGAAGGAGTAGATGGTGTTATTAGGCGTTGTGTACCTGAGCATGAACAGGAACAGATCCTACGCAAGTGTCACTCTAAGGCATATGGAGGACATCAGGCAGGAGATAGAACTGCACATAAGGTATTGCAATCCGGTTTTTATTGGCCTACTCTCTTCAAAGATGCCCGTAAGTTTGTCTTGTGATCCGGTTTGTCTTGCGATGAATGTCAAAGAATTGGTAATATTAGTAGACATGAAGAAATGCCTATGAACTATTCACTTGTTATTAAACCATTTGATGTTTGTGGCTTTGATTATATGGGATCGTTTCCTTCCTCTAATGGATATACACATATTTTAGTTGCTGTTGATTACGTTACTAAGTGGGTAGAAGCTATTCCAACTAGTAGTGTTGATCATAACACTTCTGTTAAGATGCTTAAAGAATTTATTTTTCTGACGTTTGGAGTCCCTAGATATTTAATGACTGATGGTGGTTCACATTTTATTCATGGTGCTTTTCGTAAGATGCTTTGTAAGTATGATGTTAATCATAGAATTGCATCTCCATACCATCCACAATCTAGCGGTCAAGTAGAATTTAGTAATATAGAGCTTAAATTAATTTTGCAAAAGACTGTTAATAGATATAGAAAGAATTGGTCCAAGAAACTTGATGATGTATTATGGGCCTATAGAACTGCATATAAAAATCATATGGGCATGTATCCGTATAAAATGGTTTATGGAAAAGCATGTCACTTACCTCTCGGACCAGAACATAAGGAATATTGGGCTATTAAAGAGCTCAATTATGATTTCATACTTGCCGGTGAGAAGAGGCTATTTGACATTAGCTCACTTGATGAATGGAAACAAAAGTTGGCATGACAAAAGGATACAAAAGTGTGAGTTTAATGTAGGCAATTATGTTTTGCTATACAACTCTCGTTTAAGATTTATTGCAGGAAAACTTCTCTCTAAATGGGATGGTCCTTATGTTATCTAGGAGGTTTATCGTTCCGGTGCCATAAAAATCAACAACGCCAAAGGCACAAATCCAAAGGTGGTGAACGGTCAAACAATCAAACATTATATCTCAGGTAATCCCATAAATGTTGAAACCAATGTTTTTGAGACCGTAACCCCAGAGGAGTACATAAGGGACACTTTCCAGAACGTTTCACATCCGAAAAGGAATAGGTATGTGGTACGGTAAGTAAACCGACTCCAAAACTGCTCAAATAGCATTTTTTTCTCTGTTTTGGAATATTTTAAAAATTAGGAAAATAAGAAGTAGTCCGAAAGAGACACGAGGCATCCATGAGGGTGGAGGGTGCGCCCTACCCCCCCTGGGCGCACCCCCTGCCTCGTGGACACCTCGTGTGCCCTCCGAACTCCGTTTTCTTGCATGATACTTCTTTTGGTCGGTAAAAATTCATTATATAATCTCCCGATGGTTTTGACCACAGTACCACAACAAAATCCTCTGCTTTTGTTTGGATCTGTTTTTCTAACAGATCTACATCACCATGACGTCTCCAAGCGCCCCCAAGGACAAGTTTTTCGAGAAGTTCATCAACCCTTACCTCGCGGAGGTGCTGCAACACCCTCAGACCGTTGAGATGCGTGAGGGGGTGCTGCACATCCATGATGTTGAAGGACCGAGGAGGACCGGAAGCGTGGAGACAAGAATCGAAACAATGGAGCAACAAGTTTCAAGTGCCAATGGATGGTGGAACGCGGACTCAATGCCAATCACATGATGATCACCAACAACCACAAGCTGGATGCCAAGAACATTGGGGAGACCATCTTCAAGCTTCACGAGAATCCGAGCACCTCCAAGCCCTGATCTATGACCTGCAAAACCAAAACTGTGAGTATGAATTTAGATTCAAGAGGATGAGTTTGGCTGCAGATTTGAGGATCCCGGAGACTCGATCATCCTTCTATGATGGTGAGCCTATGCCTTGGAAGATGGACGACAACCTTACATCATCAACAACTCCATCATCACCACCTCCGAAGAAAGAGAGATAAACACATGAGTATTGGCACTCCCCTTGGCAACTGCCAAGCTTGGGGGAGGTTCCCTGGTATCGTATCACCATCACACCCCTATATTTATCTTGATCTAGGTGAATAAAGTTTTAGTATGATCTAGCTTTGAGTTTTGTTTTGATCTCTATCTATGTAATCGAGTTCATGAGTTATATATAATAAAGATCAGTTTTGAGTTCAGGGCTTTGCTATCTTGCTATGATCTTGAGGGAATAAAAATAAAGAATAACAGGAAATAAAAAGATCATACTGATCTTATGGAGAGTAATGACTTGACACACAAAGAGTATGATGAATAAAAGTTGTTGAGAGTTGACAGACATAGTTTTGGTCATCGTTGCAATTAATAGGAAGTAATAAAGAAAGAGGTCTTATATCCAAAATAGTTCTATTGTCATGGATCATCCAACATGTCGAGCTTGCCTTTCCCCTTCATGCTAGCCAAATTCTTTGCACCAAGTAGAGATACTACTTGTGCTTCCAAACATCCCTAAACCTAGTTTTGCCATGAGAGTCCACCATACCTACCTATGGATTGAGTAAGATCCTTCAAGTAAGTTGTCATCGGTGCAAGCAATAAAAATTGCTCTCTAAATATGTATGATCTATTAGTGTGAAGAAAATAAGCTTTATATGAGCTTGCGATATGGAAGAAATAAAAGCAACATACTGCATAATAAAGGTCCATATCACAAGTGGCAATATAAAGTGCCGTTCTTTTGCATTAAGATTTTGTGCATCCAACCATAAAAGCGCATGAGAACCTCTACTTCCCTCTGCGAAGGGCCTATCTTTACCTTCTACCCTTATACAAGAGTCATGGTGATCTTCACCTTTCTTTTTTTAGGTTTTCATAAATTATTATTGTTGACATTACCCTTGAGGTAAAAGGTTGGGAGGCGAAACTATAAGCCCCTATCTTTCTCTGTGTCCGATTGAAACTTCATACCCATAAGTATCGCGTGAGTGTTAGCAATTGTGAAAGACTAAATTATAGTTGAGTATGTGGACTTGCTGAAAAGCTCTTATATTGACTCTTTCCGATGTTATGATAAATTGCAATTGCTTCAATGACTGGGATTATAGTTTGCTAGTTCTCAATGAAGTTTCTGATTCATACTTTAGATTGTGAATAGATTGTTACTTTAGCATAAGAAATCATACAACAATATATATGTTGTTGTTATAAGAAATGATCATGATGCCCTCATGTCCGTATTTTATTTTATCGACACCTCTATCTCTAAAGATCTGGACATATTTTTTGATATCGGCTTTCGCTTGAGGACAATCGAGGTCTAAGCTTGGGGGAGTTGATACATCCATTTTGCATCATGCTTTTATATCAATGTCTATTACATTATGGGTTGTTACTACACATTATGTCACAATACTTACGCGGTTTCTCTCTTATTTTATAAGGTTTACACGAAGAGGGAGAATGCCAGCAGCTGGAATTCTGGGCTGGAAAAGGAGCAAATATTAGAGACCTATTCTGCACAACTCCAAAAGTCCTGAAACTCCACAAAAGTCTGTTTTGGAATATATTGAAAATATTGGGCAAAGAAAGCACCAGAGGGGGGCCACCCACTAGCCACGAGGGTGGAGGGCGCGCCCTACCCCCGGGCACGCCCCTGCCTTGTGGGCTACCTGGCAGGCCCCGATGACCATCTTCTACTATATGGTGTCTTTTGCCGTGAAAAAAATCAAAAGGAATCTTTCAGGATGAAGCGCCACCGTCTCGAGGCGGAACCTGGGCGGAACTACTCTAGGGCTCTGGCGTAGCAATTCTGCCAGGGAAACAAATCTCTGAGAGGGGGAAATCGCCGCCATCGTCATCACCATCAATCCTCTCATCAAGAGGGGGTCAATCTCCATCAACATCTTCACCAGCACCATCTCCTCTCAAACCCTAGTTCATCTCTTGTATCCGATCTTTGTCTCAAAACCTTAGATTGGTACCTGTGGGTTTCTAGTAGTGTTGATTACTCCTTGTAGTTGATGCTAGTTGGTTTATTCGGTGGAAGATCATATGTTCAGATCCTTTATGCATATTAATACCCCTCTAATTATGAACGTGAATATGATTTGTGAGTAGTTATGTTTGTTCCTGAGGACATGGGAGAAGTCTCATTATAAGTAGTCATGTGAATTTGGTATTCGTTGGATATTTTGATGAGATGTATGTTGTCTCTCCTCTAGTGGTGTTATGTGAACGTCGACTACATGACACTTCACCATGATTTGGTCCTAGGGGAATGCATTGGGAAGTAATAAGTAGATGATGGGTTGCTAGAGTGACGGAAGCTTAAACCCTAGTTTATGCGTTGCTTCGTAAGGGGCTAATTTGGATCCATATGTTTCATGCTATGGTTAGGTTTACCTTAATTCCTCTTTCGTAGTTGCGGATGCTTGTGAGAGGGGTTAATCATAAGTGGGATGCTTGTCCAAGGAAGGGCAATACCCAAGCACCGGTCCACCCACATATCAAATTATCAAAGTAACGAACGTGAATCATATGAGCATGATGAAAACTAGCATGACAGTAATTCCCATGTGTCCTCGGGAGCGCTTTGCTTTATATAAGAGTTTGTCCAGGCTTGTCCTTTGATACAAAAAGGATTGGGCCACCTTGCTGCACCTTGTTTACTTTTGTTACTAGTTACCCGTTATGAATTATCTTATCACAAAACTATCTGCTACCGATATTTCAGTGCTTGCAGAGAATACCTTACTGAAAACCGCATGTCATTTCCTTCTGCTCCTCGTCGGGTTCGACACTCTTACTTATCAAAAGGACTACGATAGATCCCCTATACTTGTGGGTCATTATCTGTCTATGTTCTGGATTATCCGTGCAATAAAAAATACCCCGAAAATAAAAGTTCTCCAAATACCGTGAAAATTTAGTATGATTTTTTGTATAATATTTGAGAATTTCTGGCACTGAGAACACACCAGGGGGCCACACCAACTAGCCACAAGGGTGGAGGGCGCACCCTACCCCCTGGGTGTGCCCCCCTGTCTTGTGGGCCCCACGTGCCCCCCCCCCCCCCCGCTTATTCCAGCACCCATCCACTTCGTCTTCATCCAGAAAAAATCATCTCGTAGCTCAAACTCGTGTTCCTGCTCATTTTGCTACCATTTTCGATCTCCTTGCTCAAAGCTCCATTCAGAAAACTGCTTTGGGGGATTGTTCTTCGGTATGTGACTCCTCAAATGGTCCAATTAGTTAATGTTCTAGTGCTTTATTTATTGCAATTTTTTTGCTTCTATGGTGAACCTGTTCTTGGGCTTGCATGTCAAATTTATATGGTTCCAAGTAGTTTTGATGCATGATATAGCCTCTAGGCACTTGTGGGAGTAGTTGCTATCAATCTTGTTGAGTTTGGTTCACTTTTATTTTGAGTCACTAAAAATTTCAGAATTTTTTGAGAGGAAGAAAAATGTCTAGGAGAATGTTCCAAGGTGGTTCTTCGAGGAAACAAGCACCAAGGCTCACCATACGCGAGCCGCACCTTGAACCATCAAGGAAACCTCAAGTGCAGCATTGTAAATGGTCGTCGAATGAATTTATGTTCCATGCAAGCTTCAAGGATGAATATTATGTGTATGTGCATAATGCTGATCTTGAGGAATTCGTATCAGATAAGTGCTGACAGTATTATTAACTCACCGATTCCTTTGTGCGGAAGTTTAAACATTCATCTAAGCACAATACCCATACTGTTTTATTTGATCTTTATGTTAAATCATATACCATGGACCTAGAAGATTTTAGTACTGCCTGCAAAATCCCGTAGTGGGGCATGCTTAGTGAGCCTCACAAATCTGAATACAATGATTTCCTCGCTAGCATCACTATGGGAGAAACTAGAAATATCACACAAGCTACCAGAGGGAGCATTCATTTTCCTGTCATACATTATTGTGCTCTCTTCATAGGTAGATGCATTAACGGTAAACATGAACATAGCCACCTTTGCGTTCCTGATCTTAGTGTCCTCAAGAGTGCAGTATTTGGCGATAAGAGATATAACTTGGGGGCCATTGTTGCAAGGAGGTTACATCTTAATGCTAAAGATGGAGATTTATTTGGTGGGATTTATGCAACTCGTTTAGCTAATTATCTTGGTGTATCTATAAGCGAGAATGACATTGAGTTCCCACCTACTTTTATAGATTATAATGCTATGGTATGTTATCAGTTTCTTGAGAGGAACGACCAGTACCTCCAGTACCGACTAATATTTGACAGATGCCGTGCTGTCTGTATTACCCTTCCTACTCCTGACTTCTTTAACTTTCAGGTAAATGGGAGATACTTTATAAGTAGAGAGGAGGCAAACGAGTATGAGAGAACATCGGAGGCCGCTCGCCTCCAAGGAGCATCTCGTCAGGCGGCAGCTGCCGCAGCACAGTATGACCCCAACTATGATGTTGAATATCATCCGGTCCAGTGGTGGCCCTAGACCAACTTAGGCCAAAATCCTAAGCTAGGGGGAGTACGTATTTCTCACCGACATTACATTCATGTCCACACACTCATTCTAGTTGTCGGTGTTCATACTTTTTCATTATAATATCCATGTTAGTTTATTTTCTTTTCTTGCTTTCTTCTTGCGTGTTTGAAAAACCTAAAGAGAAAAACCAAAAAAATTATTGTACCTTCTAGCTAGTATACTTTTCATGTTTGCTTGAGTAGTAGTACTATTAAAGAAAACCCAAAAAGATTTCTCGTTCTTCTTTTGTTTGTTGGGAGTTTTCCCGTGTAAATAGTTTTGCTTTTCTTTTCTTTGGGGGTCAAGAGGAGAAGACCATGATGAAAATGTTGAGTGGCTCCCATATGCATTATTGTTGATCTAATAAAGAGCCCATATTACCTTGTCTTCTCCTTTGAATAAATGTTTGCAGATTCCAGCTTAGTCCAATGCACGTGCACTATTATTATTATCCACACCATTCGGTCGTGCAAGAGAAAGGTAATAATGACGATATATGATGAAATGATTGAGATGAGGAAAAGCCGGTATGAACTCGACCTATGTTGTTTCTGTAAATATGATTAGTTCATCGTTCCTGATTCAGCCTATTATGTATGAAACATGCTATCAATGACAATTAGAGATTATAGTTACTCATGCCATGCTTAATTAGCTAGGAGTTTATAGTGTTTTACCTTGCGTGCCAACAAGTAATTAAAATGGTTGTGATGTAGTATGATAGGATGGTATCCTCCTTTCAATGATTCGAGTGGCTTGACTTGGCGCATGTTCACGCATGTAGTTGAAACAAAATCAACATAGCATCAACGATATTTATGTTCATGGTGATTTATATCCTACTCATGCTTGCACTCATTGTTGGTTAGTCTTAATGCATGTTTATGACTATGTCGCTCTTGATACATCTCCAACGTATCTATAATTTTTGATTGTTCCATGCTATTATATTATCTGTTTTGGATGTTTAAAGGGCTTTAATATGCTATTTTATATTATTTTTGGGACTCACCTATTAACCGAAGGCCCAGTGCCAGTTTATGTTTTTTTTGCCTATTTTAGAGTTTTGCAGAAAAGGAATATCAAACGGAGTCCAAATGGAATGAAACCTTCGCGAGGATATTTCTTGGACCACAAGCAATCCAGAATACTTGGAGTTGAAGTCTGGGACTCTCTAAGGAGGCCACGAGGTAGGAGGGCACGCCTAGAGGGGTAGGCGCGCCCCCAACCTCGTGGGCCCCTCGTAGCTCCACCGACGTACTTCTTTTACCTATATATACTCTTATACCGTAGAAACATCAGGGGGAGCCACGAAACCACTTTTCCACCGCCGCAACCTTTTGTACATGTGAGATCCCATCTTGGGGCCTTTTCCGACGAGCTGCCGGAGGGGGAATCGATCACAGAGGGCTTCTACGTCAACACCATTGCCTCTCCGAAGAAGCGTGAGTAGTTTACCACAGACCTTCTTCTCCATAGTTATTAGCTAGATGGATTCTTCTCTCTCTTTGATACTCAATACAAACTTCTCCTCGATGTTCTTGGAGATCTATTCGATGTAATACTCTTTTGCAGTGTGTTTGCCAACATCCAATGAATTGTGGATTTATGAACTTGATTACCTATGAATATTATTTGGTTCTTATCTAAATTCTCATATGCATGATTTGATATCTTTGCAATTCTCTTCGAATTATTGGTTTAGTTTGTCCCACTAGATTGATCTTTCTTGCAATGGGGGAAGTGCTTAGCTTTGGGTTCAATCTTGCGGTGTCCTTTCCTAGTGACAGTAGGGGCAACAAGGCATGTATTGTATTGTTGCCATCGAGGATAAAAAGATGGGGTTTATATAATATTGCTTGAGTTTATCCCTCTACATCATGTCATCTTGCTTAATGCGTTACTCCGTTCTTATGAAGTTAATACTCTAGATGCATATTGGATAGCAGTTGATGTGTGGAGTAATAGTAGTAGATGCAAAATTGTTTCGGTCTACTTGACACAGACGCCATGCCTATGTTCATTATCATTGCCTTAGATGTCTTCATAATTATGCGCTCTTCTATCAATTGCTCGACAGTAATGTGTTCACCCACCGTAATACATGCTATCTTGAGAGAAGACACTAGTGAAACCTATGGCCCTCGGGTCTCTTTCTTATTATATTACATCTCTTTTATTTACATCGCATCTCGTTTACTACTTTGTAATCTTCACTTTCCAATCTATACAACAAAAATACCAAAAATATTTACTTTACTATCTCTATCAGATCTCACTTTTGCGAGTGACCGTGAAGGGATTGACAACCCCTTTATCGTGTTGCTTGCAAGGTTCTTGATTGTTTGTGCAGGTACTAGGTGACTTGTGTGTTGTCTCCTACTGGATTGATACCTTGGTTCTCAAAACTGAGGGAAATACTTACGCTACTTTGCTGCATCACCTTTTCCTCTTCAAGGTAAAACCAACGCATGCTCAAGAGGTAGCAAGAAGGATTTCTGGCACTGTTGCCAGGGAGATCTACGCCAAGTAAAGACATAACAAGTACCCATCATAAACTCTTCTCCCTCGCATTACATTATTTGCCATTCGCCTCTCGTTTTCCTCTCCCCCACTTCTAAAATGATTTTTGAAAACCTTTGCCTTTTCTTCGCCTTCTTCCCATATGTCCTTTTGTTTGTGTTTCCATGTGCCTTCTATTTGCTTGCTAAAAATCTATTGATATGCATCCACTTAAAGTGTTCTACTTGGATCATCTTCGATCCTTATGCACTCGTGCTAAAACCCCAACTAGCCTAGTTGATGGGAAATCTTTAGATGAGCATGCTGTGCATCACAGTTTGTCTAAAAAGGGGAGACTCTTATGGGATCAAATAAATAGACTGTTGTGTTATGCTTGGAATCTTTGTGAAATTTATGATTTTACTTGTTGCTCTAAGAACCCTAAAAAACACCTCCCCTACCTACGTGAGTTTAATGATAATGAAATCTTATCTTCTTATGCAAAGGGTGTTTACAGTTACTATGATATTGAACAAATAGAAGAATTTGTCGCTTTTAAGGGTGCTTATGAAGTTGCTTCTTTGATTGAAAAGTATGATATTACTCTCTACGAATCTGAAAATTTTGACATACTTAAATATTGCTATGAAAACTATGCTCATAATGTCTATGTCAAAGAATTTATTGAAAGAATGACCGTTGCTTTGGAAGAAAATAATGATATGCATGAATCTATAGATAATTATGATTCCGATGATTTTACTGAAATATCCCTTGATGAACATGATGCTTGCTCTTCTTGTGGCCATGATGCCAATATTTATGAAGACGAATTTGCTATAGTTCCTTATGTTAAACATGAGATCGTTGCTATTGCACCCATACTTGATAGTTCCTTCGATGAAAATCATGATTGCAAATGTTATTTTAAATTATCGTAATGTCAATTGTGTTAATGATGTGCAAAACCTCAAGCTTGGGGATGCTAGTTTTGTTATGACTACTATTTGTTGCAATGATCATGATTGGGGTGATTCTTCTTATGATCTTGAAAATTTATTTAAGCCCCGTGATGAATATGAGATTGATAATAGTGTTTGCAATATTATTGAAAGTGGGTTTGGAAGAGTGTCAACTTTAGATCCCACATATTTGGAGAATGTTCAATCTTATGAATTTTTTGATAAAAGTGGGTTTGGAGAGGTCATGAATTTAGTTAATGTTAATCCCACTATTTTGGAAGAGTGTCAAGTTCGCATGCATGTGGATCGTGTTGAAAATATTTTATGTGATATTTATTTTGTTGAATTTTCTTATGATCCCACATGTAATTATTATAAGAATGGAAAATATGGTTGTAGAAATTTTCATGTTACTAAATTACCTCTTGTTATGTTGATATTGCTATTGTTTCTTTCTGCTTCCTTGCATATGCTAGTTTTTCCTTGATATGATAATTTGTTTGCCTATAAGATGACTATGCATAGGAAGTATGTTATACTTAGATGTGTTTGTCACGTGTTTTATGATGATCTCCTTGCGCTTCAATTCTTGTCTTTCATGTGAGCATCATTAATCTCAATGCCTAGCTAGGGGCGTTGCGCTTGTTGGGAGGCAACCCAATTTTATTTTTGTTATTTGATTTTTTCTCCTGTTTAGTAATAAATAATTCATCTAGATTCTGGTCAGATGTGGTTTTATGTTTTAATTAGTGTTTGTGCCAAGTAGAACCTTTGGGAGGACTTGGGTGAAGTCTTTGCGATCTTGCTGTAAAAACAGAAACTTTTGCGCTCACGAGAATAGCTGTCATTTTCTACTGGAGAGTGATTTTAGGTTTATTATTTTTGCAGATGCTTAATATAAAAATTCCTCACATCCACCAATTTACTTGAGAATTTTTACAGTTACATAAGTATTCCAAAGTTACATATTGCTACAGACTATTCTGTTTTTGACAGATTCTGTTTTTCATGTGTTGTTTGCTTATTTTGATGAATCTATGAGTAGTATCGGGGGGGGGGGGGGGGGGTATGAACCATAGAGAATTTGGAATACAGTAGATTTAACACCAATATAAAAAAAGTATGAGTTCATTAGAATACCTTAAAGTGGTGGTTTATTTTCTTATACTAACGGAGCTCATGAGATTTTCTGTTGAAGTTTTGTGTTGTGAAGTTTTCAAGTTTTTGGGCAAAGATTTGATGGATTTTGGAATAAGGAGTGGCAAGAGCCTAAGCTTGTGGATGCCCAATGCACCCAAGGTAATTCAAGGACAACCAAAAGCCTAAGCTTGGGGATGCCCCGGAAGGCATCCCCTCTTTCGTCTTCATCTATCGGTAACTTTACTTGAGGCTATATTTGTATTCACCACATGATATGTGTTTTGCTTGGAGCGTCTTGTATAATTTGACTCTTTTCTTTTTAGTTTACCACAATCATCCTTGATGTACACACATTTTGGGAGAGACATGCATGAATCGGAATTTATTAGAATACTCTATGTGCTTCACTTATATCTTTTGAGCTAGATAATGTTTTTTTTACTATATACTGCAAGGCAACAGCCTCACAGTTCTTTATTGATAAAGAACCAGAGAATTACAAGATTACAATTTACAAGCAAAACAAAAGGAAAATACTTACAAAGAGTTCTAAGAAAGGGTAGCTATCAAGGAGATTAAGTTATCTTTAGATTTACATTCAATTCTATGAGCCAAAAGAGAAATGTCATGGATAAAATTCCTCCTCCAAGATGTAAAGGAAGGCAGCTCATATCTGAAGATCTGCCCATTCCTTTATGTCCAAATATTCCATGTAGCAGTGAAGACAACCTCTGTGAAAAAGGAAGGCCAAAATCCCTCCTAGCTGATAGAGCCATCTCATATGTAGTCTGGTTCGGTTGAATAATCCAAGAAATCCCAAGGTAGTTCCAAACCCTTTGACTGAAGTTGCAAGCAAAGAAGAGATGTGCACGATCTTCTGAGTAGCACAGTGGCATAGAACACATGTGTCATCCTGTATGATCCAGTGTTGGCACTGCATCATATCCCTAGTATTCAAACGGTCCATTAAGAGAAGCCATCCAAACACCTTGAATTTGAGCGTGCATGCACACTTCCAAATCCATTTGAAAATGGGATCAACCACCAGGTGGGAGAAGCAAGACTCATAGTAAATATTTGACTTAAAATCCCCAGATTTAGATGGCCATTTCCAAATGTCCTTTCTTTCCTCATCCAGGTTGATTAGTGACAGCAGGGACTGGAGTTGGGTGAACTCAATATAATCCTCCTACGACAGAGGCAGATGGAAGTGATCAGAGGCATCAGGCCGCTCCATAAACTCTTTGACTGTGATTGTGTCATCAATCACAAATGAATGAAGCCGTGGGAACTGCTCGTGCAGTAGGACAACATTATTACCCAGCTGCCATCGATCAAGCCAAAAGGCCACCGTGTTGCCTGCATGCACTTGTGGAACAGATAACTTGCAACTGTTGTTATATAAACGCATGACATCACGCCACCAAAAGGAGCCACAGCTCTGAGTGACTTGTGGCGGTGAGGAAGCATAATAAGTGTCCCATATTAATGTGACCCATGACACAGCAACCCTGTTAAAAAACTTGAAGAGGTGCTTGAGCAACAAGGCCTCATTTTGAATTCCCAAATTAAGAAAACCCAGACCACCGTACTTCTTAGGCCGACAGACCAAATCCCAAGCAGCCAATGATTGGCATGGGTTATCCATGTTTCCTCTCCACAGACATTGTCGCATGATTCGCTCAACCTGCTGCAAAATGCCCTTGGGAAGAGAGAGTGTACACAAGAAATAAATCGGCATGGAACACAACACCAACTTAAGCAGTTGTAGACGGCTCCCTTGATTCAGGAGGCATGAGGAAGCAGATAAACGGCGCTCAATGCGATCAACCAGAGGCAGTAGGTCATAGATCGTAGGTCTAGAAGTTCCCATGGGTAACCCTAGATATGTGAATGGCATGGAGCCAACATCACATCCGAGCAAACTGGCAACCCTAGCGCCCTCCTGGTCACTCATATTGATTGGAATAAGGGAGGATTTACTGAACTTGACACACAATGTTGTTGAAACCTCAAAGGTGTCAAGCATCTCCTTGAAGGCGATGAGTTGATCGTCTATCGTAGGTAGGACAATGAGGGTATCATCCGCATATTGGAAAATCGAGTAATCATTGGAACTGGTTGGGATTGGTAATGAAAGAATGTTCTTGGAGCACATCTCGTTGACCACTTACTGGATCAAATCAACTGCAATCACAAATAATAACGGAGATAAAGGATCCCCTTGACGAACACCAGTTCTGCAGATGAAGTGATTGCCTGGCACCCTGTTTAAGAGAACGGAAGAAGGTCCCGTAGATAAGATGCTATTAATCCTGCCAGTCCAACGATTATCAAAACCCTTGCATTAAAAGATTATGAGAATAACATCATGCTCAATTGTATCGAATGCCTTCGTAAGTCAAGCTTGAGGAGGACGATGGGACGCTTTGAAGCTTTACATTGATGAATGTATTCGAAACACCACGCCAGACAATTGAATAGATTGAGAACGAAGAAAAGCATATTGATTACAATGGATACATCTCAGGATCACTTTCTGAAGACGATTAGCCAGCAGTTTAGTTAAAAACTTCAAGCAAGTGTTGGTCAATGAGATGGGCCAAAAATCGCCAACCACTTCAGGGCTTAACTTCTTGGGGATAAGAGTAATTAAGGAAGTATTAAGACATTCCAAATTGCACCTCCCCTCATAAAACTCCTTGACAAGATGCATAAAATCCTCCTTGAGGATTGGCCAGCACTTCTTTAAGAATAGACCAGTAAAGCCATCGGGACCAGGTGCACGATCAGTTGGCATGTTCTTAATTACACACTCAACCTCAGAATCTGTGAACGGCTGGGATAAATCCTCCCGACCATCGACTCTCTCAATTAAAGTGTCCATATCAAATCCCATTTTAATTCCTTTTGCTTGGCCCATCAAAGTAAAGAATGGATTTGTTGCAATCAGAAATGAGCGCCTTAACTGTGGACAGGTTTAAATGCCATTTCTTGAGGGCATACCGGAGAGCTTTGAATTTAGAAGATATAGTTTAGAGGGCATAACTGTCCACAGTTATGCGGTCGCTTTGAATTTAGAAGAATGACTTTGTTGCAATCAGAAATGAGCTTCTTAACTGTGGACAGGTTTAAATGCCATTTCTTGAGGGCAAAACTAATGTATTGGGATGTTTCGAAGTTCATGCAACTGAAGTGAAAAACCAGTCAATTTGTTCAAGTAGAGGTTCAGTTTGCATATTTGACCAAGTGAACTGTCGTCCTTTGATTGGCAGCTCAATAAGACCCAAGTGTCCGATGATTTCATGATCAATTGAAAGTATAGCGGGTTTTTACGCCCAAACTACGGATGTCGTGTTCTCCACAGGGACTAGGCAACGGCGACTATGCTCGGCTAAAGCTAGGTAACACAATTCGGGTGATGACAGCAAGAAAGTAAAACTAAACTAAACAGGGTTGTCGCTAAAGAAAATGCAGATAAGCAAAGGTAGATTCAGATTTTACTCAATGTATTATTTTGGTGTTTTTGTTTTAGTTGAGAAATAAAATGCTAACACAAGCATACATCAACGGCTAGGGAGTTGAAAAGATATGAACATATATATATATATATATATATATATATATATATATATATATATATATATATATATAACTATTTAACATTTAACAGAAGGAAGAAACAAGTATGTAGGACAAAACATAAAATGCATCACATCACAGACACGCACAAACGTATATATATATATATATATCACACGCACTTACGCTAACACAAATACTACACAATGTAACAAGGTTTTTAAGCAAGAAATGGACAGGGGATATATATATAGCTAATTATCAAACATACAAACTGAGTGACACATGCCACGGTTCAGCTCACAGATCACCAATGTAACACTACAAACACAAGTCTGAAATGAACACAAAGGAGATCACACACATACACTAGCAGAATATTTATTGACAGAAAATGACAAGTACCAACTAAACATATAAGTGCTCTTAGAATCTGAACATTACAAAGTTTTACACATCTCAGCTTACAAAAAATTCAGAGAGAGAGAGAGAGCAGCAGCAGTTGGTAGGTTCAGAGAAGAAGGGTAGCAGGGGAGGTAGAGAGAGATAGCAGCAGGGGGTTGGGAGCAGCAGCAGGTTCAGAGAAGGAGGAACAGCAGCGAGGGGAAGGACAGAGGTTCAGAGAAGAAGAAGAAGAGGCAGCAGCAGGTTCGTGGAGAAGAAGCAGCAGGGAGCGGTGAGAGAAGAAAGGAGCAGCAGCAGAGTTTGGTGAAGAAGAAGCAGCAGGTTGAGGCGCTAGGAGAGGGGAAGCAGAGGAGGAGGAGCAGAAGGAGGTGAATGGAGTGGCGCTGGTGGAGCTGGTGGCGCGCGGTGGATGGATGGCTGCGGCGGCGGAGTGGAGTGGTGCTGGTGGTGCGTGTTGGAGGTGCTGGGTGGCGCGGTGGATGGTGCTGGTGATGGATGGTGCGCAGTGGTGCTGGTGGCATGGATGATGGAGACGAACGACGCACCTACCACGCCGGCCTGGCCGTGGCGGCGGCCGGAGTTGGAGAAGGATGGGTCAGGGAGAGAGAGATATGCCAGGCCCGATTTGGGGATTGAGAGCACTAGGGATTTTGATCCCCTCCCTGATCTGCCACTTTTCTGATTTGGCCCTTCTCCTTTCCTTCTTTCTTCCGAAGTAGATCCCCTCCATCTTAAGTTTTGGCCCCCGGTTTCTTCTTTCCTTAATGCTCATGTCCCTTTCTTCACTTCTTTCCTGCCCTTCTCTCTTCTCAATAGCCACATGGATGGACTCTTGACGATTATAGTGCCTCATCGCACTTTTCTGCAAATGAAACAAGTAACAAGTAAATGATCTTTTATATGATTTTCATTCAAATATATCACAATTCATAGCAAGAATGGATGGATATACCACGATAGATGCTAAATTTGAGTGCCAAATTATATATATGAAATGCACTTATCATTTCATTAAACAGAAAGATAAATTAATGTCAAGATCGAAATCGACCGCATTCATCTTCACAGTTATCAATTATAAATGACCATGTCAGGACCCCGACTCAATGTCACATCGATCTAGCCTGTAACACCTCATATCACTTTGCGGCCTCACGAACGGTATCCCCACGGGTGTCGCCTTACCTTTGCCCGGGACCGTTTGTGCCTTTTGGCTCACGTATATGATAGTGTCACTAGCATCCATATGATAAGGAGCCCGGGCTGACATGACTAGTCATAAACCCAAAGTGGCACAGACTTACAGGGACAGGCATCCATGACCCAGCATCGAACGTGTCGGTCATCAGCAAGTGAGTCCGGGCTGTAGCACTGGGCTAGCAGGACTCCGGTAAACCGGGCTGTAGCGGGCTAACAGGACTTCGGTACCCAATGCGTGACATTTCCCCGAAGGGACAGACACAGGAACGAAGAAGGACATATGCCGGCCAGCCTAAGTGTTCCGGAGCAGTAGCAAGCTACCATGGCTCAGTGGAAACACTAGGAGACATTTCCCGGTAAGAGAGGCTACTAAAGATAAACAACTAGGTAGTCAGATCCCACACATACCAAGCATTTCAATCATACACACAATATGCTCGATATGTGTAAATACAACAAGGCATCACAACATGACTCTACGACATAAGTACTTTATTTAAAGGCTCAGAGAGCCATACATAACATACACACAAGTACGGGTCACACGACCCACATTCAAGTCATACAAGCATACAAGCCAACATCGGAAGTAACTTGTCCGAGTACAGACAACTAGTAAAATAAAAGAGGCTTGGGTAAGCCTAGCTATACTACATGGTCCTTCACGTGCTCAGGATCACCACCTGGGCCTTAGTCTACTCATCGATGTCAACGTCTACGAAGAACCCGTCGGAAGGGGTTGTAGCATCTTCTGAAAATGTAAATTAAAGCAACATGAGTACAAAGGTACTCAGCAAGACTTACATCAGATCCTACATACATGCACATTGTCAAGAAGGGTTGGTGGAGTTATTGCAGCAAGCCAGCTTTGACTCTTGGCTAGGCTATCCTACGAGACTCCAACTTGAAATAGTTTTTGCGCACATGAGTCCACTACTCACCACTTCAATACACTACCGAGGATCCACCTCCGTCTTCCTACGGAAGAGCCATCCTCGGCACTCACGCTTATCTTGAGGCTTTTAGTAGTTTCCAATTTACTTGTCTATGAACTGTATAGGCAACCAAGTAGTCCTTTACCATGGACGCGGCTATTCGAATAGATTATGTTAACCCTGCAGGGGTGTACTTCTTCATACACGCTCTCACCACTTACCGCCATTTACACGACATGTACTCGGCAACCTTCAAGCGGAAGCCCAACGTGGGTGTCGGCCACGACCTACCTAATCACCTAAGTCTGTAGTCCAGGTTTATCGCCTATTCGGGTTCCATCCGTGAGTAGATCCGGCCGGGGTTTCGCTCACAGGCCCAAACAATGTGAACAGGGTTCCCGAGATGCCTAACGGGCATCCGGTACACCGTGCCACGTACCTACCGCGTCACAGCCCACCCCTACGGTCAGCGATGTCCACGGCCTCCAGTAGGCTACAAACACCAGAAACTACTTGCAACTCCTGGACAGAGTACTAGGGTGAATAAGAAGTCGAGAGGGTCAATTGGTTTCGGGCCCAATGCATGGTAGTAGCTGATTCTTAAATCACACATACAGATCTCAGTGCTTAAGGACGGCTTCAATGAAACAACCCACCATGTACTCCTACATGGCCTCTCATCGATACCTTTACCAAATCGTGTTCAACACACCACTCTCATACTGACATGATCATTTCACTCTAGCCCATCACCCAGATGAACCAGACCTGACACGACTCTAAGCATAGCAGGCATAGCAAGGTAGGAACAACATACATACATTGCTCAACCAACTCCTACACATGCTAGTGGGTTTCATCTAGTTACTGTGGCAATGACAGGTCATGCAGAGGAAATGGGTTCAACTACCACAGCACACAGTAGTTTGAAACGCGTTGTCTTAATGCAGTAAAAGAGAGCAGAAGCGAGAACATGGGATTGTATCGATATGATCAAATGGTTGGTTGCTTGCCTGATGGGTCGGTGCACTGGTATTGTTCTTCATTGGGGTAATCACGGTACTCCTTGAGGGCAGGACCTGCCGCAGAGAGCACCGATACACAATCATCACCAAACAATATGCAACAATATGATGCATGCATGAGACATGGCAATATGAGTGTGTTGGGCTAATGCAACTAAGACCAGATGGGTTTGAATCATTTTGAACCAAAGATTCTAATTTCAAACTCATAAATGGCCCTTTAAAGTGCTTTATCTTGTTCTGCAAAAAACAGTAGGTTAGCTTGTTTAAACATGCATAAAACCAGTACAGATGGATAGGTTGGATTTTTCTGATCATTTTTCATATATAACACTTCGCATTTGGAGCTATGGTTGATTTATTATGAATTTTTGAAGTTTAGATCATTTTCTGAAATTTATAAATCATTCTAGATTTATTTTAATTCCAGAAAAGGATTATTGCGTCAGCATGATGTCATGCTGACCTCAGCAAGTCAACAGGCCGGTCCAGGTCAAACTGACCAGTGGGTCCCGCGTGTCAGTGGTTAATTATAATAACTAAATTTAGTTTAAACTAATCTGAGGTAATTAGCAGAGGGGGCCCCACTTGTCATAGGCTCAGGGGGGTCAACCTGGACCCACCCTAGTCAAGGTTAAAGTCAAACACGCCGGCGTCTAGCCGCCGGCGAGGCCGAACGCGGCGGCGAGAGTTGTTTTGTGCTTTCCAGCGACAACATGGGCGGCGGAGAGCATCTACGGGTAGCTGGGACCGAGCCGCAGCTATTGGTGGTGGTGGTTGAGCTCGGGGTGGCCGGAGACGTCGCCGACGATGACTTTGGCGGTCGCCGGAGTCGGGTGAAGGTGGTGAGGTGCGTTGGGCCCCTGGGGACGCGGTGAGTGCGTTAGACAAGGTGGGGTGGTCGGTGGTTAGCCGGAGACACGTCGGCGACGAGCTCCGCGGCGGCGCGTGCGGGAGAGCTACGTGTGCTCGTGGTGGTGCAAGAGAGCGAGAAAGGAAAGGGGGAGGAGGTAGCCAGGCTCACAGCGGTCTTGAGGGAGCAGACGGCGCGGTCGGGGGCGAGCTGCTGTGGCGGCGACTGCGAAGGGGATCTCCGGCGATGGTGGTTTGGTCGAGGTCAGTGCGGTGGCTTCGGGGCACGCGAGCGCTCGGGGCTCGGCTAGCTCAAAGGAGTAGAGGGTGGCAAAGCTCCTGGACACGGTGGTGCAGCGCGGGGTTGACGAAGAGCGCGACTACGGCGAGGGTGCGGCGGCGGTGGCGTCGGCCATGGCGTGGGAGAGCGAGGGAGAGGAGCTGGGGCTGAGTGAGTGTGTCTACGGGGTTCGGTGCACGACGTGGAGCTCATCCAAGGCAACAGAGGGGCGAGAGGGGGAAGCAGGGCGACGGGCAGCTGCGTGGCGCATGCTGCGGCCGCCGTCGAGCACCTGCCTGCCTGCCTGGCCAAGCCAAGCAGCTCGCTGGAGCGGTGGGTGGGCTGGGCCGGCAGGTGGGCCTCTAGGTGGCGCCAGGTAAGCTTTTCCCTTTTTTATCTATTTTTGTTTATTCTGCAGGTTTGTTGAATTTCTAAAAATACCTAGGCAACTCCAAAAATCACCAAACTGCACCTGGTCCTTAGTTGGAATATTTCCAACATGGAACATTTTGGTTTGGGATTATTTGAGCATTAAAATATTTTTATAAATTTTAAATGCCCAAATTCAAATACTTATGATTTAACTCAAAGACCTTAGGATGACCTAGAAAATTGTGCATCACTTTTGGCAGAGGTTCTGAACCAAGACAAAAATGATGGACATTTTGGAAGGGCATTTCAGGTTCATTGAAAATATTTTTAGTAAACCCTACTTGGATTCAAAGGGGGCTGGGGGTTCTGTCATCCCCATTTCAAGTTTCTGTTGAAAGAATAAACATGATGCAACACTCTAATGCATGAACTAGCTAGGGTGTGACAGACCACCAGGTATTACGATTTTCAAGAGACCGCATGAAATTGAATCGCCCAAAAGAAGACAGTTATAATCACAATTAATGTCAAGATTGTATAACCACTGCACGAATTCATCACGGGTTGGACCCTGACATGGGGCACAAACAGAAACTAGAGTCCAAACTTCGGAGGTATGTTTAGAGAGGAATTCCACACTGATACCATAAGGTTTTGCCTCAATTAATTTGCCCTCAAAGAAAGAAGAGTTCCAAATAATTACCATACCAGCTGAAGTATCCACAGAAGGCATATAAGCAAAATTATCAAAATGACAAGGACAAAACCTCCTAATGAACCTATGATCTATATGCATACACTTTGTTTCTTGAAGACAGACCACAGAACAGCCATTTTCATCAAGCTTTTTCTTAACAACAAGTTGTCGCGCTTTAGAATTAAGGCTACGTATGTTCCAACATAAAACCTTCCAGTCTTTAAACCCGGACTGATTCATTACAAACCAAAAGAAAGTGCAACAAATTAAAGTAGATGACGCAATGACCTACATAGACCAGCTAAGCAGAGCGATATGACAGAGTTCCATACATGAAAACATAAATAAAGATAGATGGCGTTTAAAACGGTAAACCATGGACCAGAAAGTTGCTTGATGCAACTAATCATCAGAACTCCTGCTGCTGATGGATTTAGCTGGATCAGCCACAAGCTTATCCGCGATGATCTTCTCAGGGGCAATGCACATGCGAGTCCCAATACGCTGAAGATCAGCAATAGCAGTTTGGAGAGGCATGGACGAGTTCTCATCAGACTGAGTCGACTTGGTCATGCGCTTCTTTAAGGTGTGAGGAGACCTATTCTAGCTAGGGCCACTGCTTGGCACTCTACGATATCCATCACGTAAAGCACTGAGACGTGCACTGCATCTAACCTCAGTGTCCACCAAAATTTCAGTAGTCCTCGGCTTCCGATCACGTTTCATGGTCACTTTTGGGGCAGTAGTTAACTCGAAGGATTCAGTGAGCGGTTCAAAAAGGTCGTCAAAGCAGAGACCCCTTGCAACTAGCCTCTTAACTGGAGATGTACGACGAGCAGTGCTGCAAGAGGGGTCAGACACAGGCTGCAGAACGAAGCTGAGTTCAGTACCATTGTGGCAGAAATCCCAGGATCGCTTAGCAAGCAAGAGGGACCCAATCTCAGACTTGAACATAACCTTTGGAATCTCAGCAGTGCACAGAGACGACATTATCATCTCAAAAGTGCGCTGCCACTGCATGCCAGGAGGCAAGACTGGACCGAAAACAGTGAACACCTACCCAATATGCAGAGGAGCCTGGTGTGATCCCATTGGGAGCTGGTAAACTAACACATCCACAACTTTGTGCACATTGTTAACTGAATCATCAGATATCTGTAGAATGATTGATTCCTGGGATTGAACCTCCTCAACTTGTTCCTATTGAACAGCATCATGCACTGGTGGGATATCTTCCTGTGGCTGCTCATTGACAGGTGGTGGCACATCGTTCCACCCAAGCTCTGGGAACTCTGGCATGACCCAATTATGGTTCTCGAACTGCATATTTCCAGGCAGGGGATGGGAGTTGCTATCGAAAGGCATGGGATCCTCGTCGCTAGGCAGAACATCAGCAAAATCAGCAGACAGGATGTAAACAGGGGCAGCCCAAGATATCTTAACCCCACCAAAGTCTGAATATTCACGGTAAACCACGTCCCTTGGCACAAGTGATGGAGCCGGAAACGACACATAGACCAAAGTACGGACGAGCATCAGATCATCTTGGTGCCAGTGATGAAAGCGGCCGAAAGTGCTAACGGCGTCAGCAATATACTGTGTGCGTCTGTAATCCAATGGCACACCTAACATCACGATCTATCCACGACGAAAACCCTAGGTGGCTTTGTAGTTTACACCCTCATCATGCAGAACAAATCAAACGAATCTATCATTGCCCAGGTCATATGGAGGGTGATCAACTAAAGCTTGTCTAGCCGCGGCACTATGAAAGCGGAAGAGCCCAACCCCTTGAATCCATGGCCGCGCATCCAAAACCACCCTCCCAATGGTGTTAACAACAAAACCAATGACCAATGTTACGGAAGATGAGAATCTCTTCAGGCAACGGAGCCGGCTCGACGATGGCGATGGTGTAGTCCTCATGCTGACGATCTGGAGCCACCGCTGGCAAGAAGAAAGTGCGGGGAAGGCGAAGTGGACCACCCCGATCACTTCAAAGCTCGGAGGAGCAAACTCCATTGGATCAAGTGGGAAGCTGGCCATTGATGGCGCCGAGTCAGTAGCGGGGTTGGATGTGAATCTTGAATCTGCGGTGTGGCAATGGGGTGGTGTGGTTAGCGGTGGCGTGGTGGGCTGCGGAGGAGGCATTTTGGGCAGTGGCTCTATGGGCAATGGTGGAGGGGATGGGGTGGAAGACTTGACGGGACTGGGCAATGTCCCAGTTTTACAGGCGAAGGTAGAAATCGAGGCGTCAGGTAGAGATATTCCTGCTGACCGACCCGAAGAGCTTGCATTGACCCGCGTGACCCACTTGTAAGTTGGAGAGGGGGTAGAATCCGAACAACCCTTGGCCCAGTGACCCAGCCGAAAGCATCTGCAGCACCTAACTTGACTAGTACACGAATTGGTTAAATGCATCATAGATAAGCAATTCTGACACTTCCAAACTTTAAACACCATATCATCAATAAGATCATTTAACCGATCAGAATCAGTAGAGGAGTCTGTTACTATATTATCTTGGGGAATCTCGTTGCGTGAGACAACTGGAGACGAAATAATATCTGCATCACGCAATAAGTGTGCAGATTGGGTTTCGCTTGAAATGGCATGGGCCGTGTCAACTACTTGGGCTGGTGATCCAGGCCCATTTGAGTCACCAATGCTGACGTTGGCCCCATGCACATGCAGATTCACGTCTGAACTAGTTGGAGCGGCCACTGAAAGCCCGGCCGGAGATGTAGCACGGACGTTAACCGTTCCAAAAATGATGGGTGGCGACGCCACCGTCCACTGAAACTCGGTCGCCGGTGGCGAGGGAAGAATGACTCTCTCACGAGAATTAAAGGAATAACGAGCATCGACAAGTGTATCAACACAGCGCTGCGTAGCTGGGTATCTATAGCCCTTGCAAACATCATATTGTTGGAAGGTGCCAAAACAAAGTTTCTTCTTTGTCGATGAACCAGAATGCAAAGAAGATTTCCTAGGAGGCTGATGCATGGCAATCATACCAAGGGCGGCACGCCTTTTGGAAGGACTTATTAAAATCCACTTCGCATCACATTCTTTCTTCCAAATGATAAACTCACGTCTCCAATTAGGGCCACCATTTCCCCACAGATGGAAATGGCATTTGAAATGTGGGCAGACAAACGAATGCAATCTTTATTACCTAATAATAATAAAGCACATATTGAGTCTGCCGGGTTCACCGTCGCGCACTTTTTGCAAAAAAGACTCCATAGTTTCTGATATTAAACCCGCACTCCTTTTTTAAAGTGGCTAATTTGAAAAATGTTTGGTTAAAACAACCAAACCTCCGCCTCCTCCCCTGCTCTCCCATCGCCCGCAGAAGCCCACCCAAGCCCTCCCTCGCTCGCCGAGATCCATGGCATCCGCGGTGGCTGCAAGAGGATGCACACAGGAGGAGGAGTTCGGCGAGTTCTTGTGGACTTGCTGCCCATCGTGCGGGCCAGCAACCGCTGCCGCCGCCAGCAGTAGTAGCAACAGGAGGCGCGGGCGGATTTCCCCTCGTGGGGCCACCGAACAAGAAGCCCGCGACCAATGACGATAGTAGCAAGGGCATCGCGAGCCTGGACACCCCGCTCGCCTTCCCCTAGGATGACGAGACGGCGGCAATAGAGGCCGAGGCAAAGGCCAGCGCACAAGATAAGCTGAGCCGCCGGGCCGCGAGATCTGCGCCCGCCCGTCTCTCTTAGCCATTTTTTAGCCCACTTTGATTTTGATTTCTTGCTGCTCCTTGACGTGTTCGTCCATCCCTCTGCCTCTGCTTAGTGGCCGAGGTGGAGCTATAGGCCACCGAGGTTGCCTATGTCGTGGGATGAGGAGGAGGATGGCGAATGGGAAGCACTGAAGATTGACATCCCCAACTCTCCAATTGTGAAGAGGCACCCGGTTGTGGTGAATGGAAGAGGCCGATGAAGCAGAATTCTTCCTACAAAGGCAAGTGGCATGCGCCCCTGATTGACAACCCCAGCTACAAGGGAATCTGGAAGCCCCAAGATATCCCCAACCCTGAGTACTTTGAGCTTGACAAGCCTGACTTTGATCGAATTGCTGCTATTGGAATTGAGATCTGGACAATGCATGATGGCGTCCTTTATGGCAATATTCTTTTTGCCAATGATTAGAAGGTAGCCATCTCTATCCTGGAGAATACATGGAAGCCCAAGTTTGATGTTGAGAAGGAAAAAAGCAGATGGCTCAGTGGATCATCTAGCCTCCCACTTGGCAAGGTGCAGCGGCCCTCTTCTTGTTTTCTCTTTCCCAAGAGCACATCATGGATTATCAGCAGGATTGAGCCGATGGTCTAGATCGAGCAGGTTCAAAGGAACTTTCCAGCAATACTCCTTTTTGATCTGGTATGTTGTTCATCTTGGGTGTTTTCTACCCTGGAAAATAACATGGAACATCAAAAACTGCATTTTGAAAAGGTTCCTACAAACTTGATTTTATTGAGCCTGCATTTATGAATATTTATGAATAGGACAATCGTTCGTGTTTTCTTCCAGATGTTCTAATGTATAAAACGATGCCATTATAACCAAATGAAGAAAAGGATTCGGTTATTCTAAAAATATGTCCAGCAATATATATGTTATTGGGAAGGCTCTTGCAAGTGTAAAGTGAATATCTAATAGTCGACTTCTTAATATAGGTTGGAAAGTACACTTGTTTATATTTCTGAAAATATATTACCATTGTAGATTCCGATGAAAAATATATTCTCTGCCAACCATTGATTCAGGTATGTTAATATGGGCAAAGGAAAGTCAAGATATTTATCTCAGGGAAATGTTATGAAATCAGTGAAGCTGTATAGTATGTACTGGACTGATTGTGACACTGCTCATATTGTTACCACATCAACTTGATTCATCTCCTTGATCTAACAATCAGAAGATAAGTCAACAGAATATACCACATCAACCTTGTTCCATGAAGCAAAATTAGTTCATTAAGGATCTCTAAATTTAAGAGGGGACAATCTTGCGTTATTTAGTAGATTTGTTTGTTCGTAGCTGATTGTCTTGTGCATTCACGCCAGTGAAAGGAAGATGGATGAAGAAGGGGAAATTAGTAGCAGCATCACCATTGATTTCCCCCCTCGTAGAATTATATGTTGGTGTGAGCTCAGTTTAATTTCGCCTGGTTTTGATGTCTCTGCTGTGTGTGTCTGTGCAGGTGCTAAAGGCGTCCGATCCAACTCAGGTGGAGGCCAAGGAGGTTCGGCTCTCGGACATTGCACAATAACGCTGGATGATACCGACGTGCGGACTGTAAGTGTCATATATTCAGATTGTGGCCTTTCTTCCTGTTATTTTGCCATCAAAGCTGAAAAAGAGTGATGCTAATTTGCTAAAGGTCGATGTGGTCATGATGCATATCATGGTTCTCTGACCTTGTATCAATTTACTCTGCATTTACATGATATATTGCTAGGAAATAGACACTGGGCTCCATATTATCATTATCATATATGCTAGACTAGAGGTGGTGGTCACTGGTGAGGTGAAGTGGCAATTTATGCAGTAACATCCCAACTGTAAACTGACTATGATGTACTACCTATGTTTCAAGATTTCAGCAATAGTGCTTCCAATAGTTGGAGGGTTTACCTTTTATTTTTGTGTGACTGAAAATAGATGAAATCACTGAACTGAACATTGCAGAGGATTTTGATAAACGACCTTCAAAAAAAGCTTTTATTTCTTAAAGATCAATTAAAAAACAAATTACCCATCTATATGTATTCTCAGTTTTATCAATCTTAGTATCCAAACCACAAAAGTGCACAAGTTTGTTACAAAATAGGAATAAGAAACGTACTTAACAATACACGTTTTTGTTACAAAAATAGCAATCAGAATCCTAATTTGGTATGTACAAGAGCCCGAGACAAAGACACGGCTTCCCCTTTCTTTATTTAGCAAGATTTTGAATTCTAATTAGCTACACACGCCGTGCTGCTACAAATACAAGCACATGGCTTCCGCTGGCTTGGCTAGCTTTGTGCTTCGGCTTTGCGCTACAAGTCGCCTTTCTACGCTGTCTTACAATCTCGCGGTAAAGACCGTGCTCCACCTGAGGTACGTCCAATCTCATGCCAAGCAAAATATGGTTCTGTCATTTTGAAAAAGGGATGAACTTTCCTTTGTGTCTGCGACCATAGGTTCCATCATCATTACCTTGCCTGTATATGGACAGCTTGCACTCTTTAGGACTGATAGATGTGAAATTATTAGATCTTTGCATCAAATACAGGAACAACACAATGTAAGATATGCAAGTTTATCGAGAGGAATGCAAAGAAAAAAAACACATGTATGGTTTATTTGGCATCATCAACTTTTGTGTTTTCCGTGCACATCTTAGCCTATGTAAACTGCAAGTTGAATTAAGTGTGCTCTCTTTTTCTAGAATACTTTCTTTAATAAATGTAGAACATAAAAGCCTGATCTTAATAAGCGAGAGCTCAAGTTATTCTTTCAAGATAGATTCGGATCAAACCTTTTCAAAGTAAAGATCCCTCAGCCAGAGACTTACGTTACTCCTTCCGTCCGGAAATACTTGTCATCAAAATGGATAAAAGGAGATGTATCTACGTCTAGATACATCTCCTTTTATCCATTGTTAGGGAGTACATGATAAGCTTTAGCAGAAAAACATGATTGACTGGAATCAACAAAATTTCGATGCCACCAACTGCAACAAGTGGCAGCATGAAGTAGCTATGAGCAATATTTATAGGGTACTACTAGCAACCGCCAAGCAATCTGTCACAAAAACATGTCAGGCAGCTAGGCATGCGAGTGACATGTGTGTCGGTAACATTGGATGTTTGTGTGTAACTATAAATCACGAAAAATGGTTCTTGGTATCTAGAGAAGAAATACACACACACATGAGAGAGTAATTCATATAGTGGATATTAAATACCTATTAATGTTGTACGTGAGTTGACTTGACATGCTGCAGGATCTTCTGATTTGTTCTCTGAAGGTGGCCTTGGAGTATAGCGTTGCATATTCCTGAAGCAATTGTGATGTTCTGTTTTGTTAGGATTAAGATGCTTGAACATGTAAGCAGTACACTATCGAGCAATAGAGATCTTTCTCATGGTGACTACATGGGCCATACACATTGTTTAGTAACTAATCAAAAAGTGCAAAGGCTAGCTACCAAAGCAAATCTGAATCTGCTAACTATACTACTACTTCCACAACTAACCAAGGTTGGAGCATAAGAAAGGAGGGGTTGCTTCAACGTGAAGGACAAGATTCTTGACGGCGGCTGCACGCCTTGGTTGGAGCCTGCGAGAGGAGGGGTGGGAAGGAACAGGGAGGAAGCAAGAGCCGCCTATATAGATGCATTAATTAAAATAAGAGATATTGTGATATCCCAACATAACCATGTTCAAACATGGAGCAATCTTTAACTTCACCTGCAACTAACAACGCTATAAGAGGGGCTGAGCAAAAGCGGTAACTTAGCCAAACAACGGTTTGCTAGGAACATGGATTAGAGGCTTGACATGGCAATATGGGAGGCATGGTAAACAAGTGATAGGTAGCGCAGCATAGTGATAGAACGAAGCAACTAGCAAGCAAAGATAGAAGTGATATCGAGGGTAATGGTCATCTTGCCTGAAATCCCGCAAGGAAGAAGAACGAGTCCATGAAGAAGACAAACAGACGTAGTCGAACGAATCCTCATAACTCCGGAACGAAACCGAAGCTAACGAGAGAAGCAAACCGGAAAGAAGCAAACAACATGGTAAACACACAAGCATAAACATGGCATGATGCAAAAACAAGTATGATGTATGTCCGGTTTAAAGAGGCATGGCATGGCAAAGTGCAACAAACAATACTACAAATTAAGTGGAGATCAATATGCAACAAATTGCATATTGGAGAAACACCACATTTAATTATTAAGTTAACTCTCGTTTATGTACTCAACAATATTAAATGTTGGTTAACATGGCAAAAGGTTAGGCATAAGTAAACTACACATTTTAGGCAATTTAAATGAGGCCGGAAACAACAAACAACAATTCCGGAAAATCCCTATGTCATTTAGCAATTTTAATGCAAACATCAATTTTAAACATCTTAAACGTTGTTATCATGATGTAGATGACATAATCAAGGTTTATGCAATTTTATAAAAATGTTGACATCAGCATGTTATGAAGCATTTGGTCACCATGGTGGAACGAAAGATGTGCCACGACAACGACAACGAAAATGGTGCCACGGCAACATTCCGGTGATCCGACAACTCGTCGAGATGTCGGTGCAAAGGAAAGTGTGGATGTACGAAACATGCAAAAGATGGTGGGGTGATCCCGGTTACCAGGTTCCCACGGGTCGACGGCATGGCAACCGACACTACCAAAAAAATACACTTCCGTGATGATACGTGTTTGTCACAGTAGGTCACATTTTTTTTCATGCATGTACATCCATGAAAATTTTATGACAGAATCAAGATAGTCATACATGTGCTGTCTTAGAAGTGTTTCTTGACATTACCAAAATTATCATCACGGAAGTATCCACTTCCATGACGATAAATCACACGTCACAGAAGTGCTTTCATCAAGGGTGACCGACACCTGGCATCCACCGTAACGGAACGCCGTTAAGCTATTGGGTCGGGCTTTGGATCCGATAAGCCGTTAACAGCCCCAACCAATGGGGATTTTCTACATGTAAAATCATCATTGGTTGGAGGAGACACGTATCATCTCCGCGTTGGAACATGTGTCACTCATCCAATGGGCGAGACGTGCCTATGATATGTTGACACGTGGACCGGCCCATCAAGTTTAAATGGGCCGGCCCACCCAAAGGCCCACAATATTTTGCGGACCATAATGGGCCGGTCCAGCTAAAGGCCCACAAGATTTTGCGGACCATAATGGGCTGGTCCAGCTAAAGACCCACAAGATTTTGTGGGCCATAATGGGCCGGCCCAGGTAAAGGCCCACAAGATTTTTGTGTGCCATAATGGGCCGGCCCAGGTAAAGGCCCACAAGATTCTTGCGGATCATAATGGGCCAGCCCAGCTAAAGGCCCACGAGATTTCGACGACATTAATGGGCCGGCCCAGCTGTAGGCCCACAAGATTTTGAGGACCCTAATAGGCCGACCCATTAACTGGCTGCCATGTTTTGGGCCAAATGTCAGCCCATATTTGATCCGATCCATTCATGGCCTGCCACGTTCCGGGCCTAATAATGGCCCATATGAAATCCGGCCCGTTAAAATCCTACCACGTTCTGGGCCAAATTACGGCCCAGATCAGGTCTGGCCCTTTAAGAGGCTTTGGGCTAAATTATGGCCCATATCAGATTCAGCCCGTCAACTGGACGCTATGCTTTTGGGCCCATTTGCTAAAGGCCCATTTAGTAATTTGGCCTGATATTAGTTTTGGCCTGTTAAGGGCCTGTTTAACATTTCGGCCCTATATTAATTTCGGCCTGTTAAATGCCCATCATATAGTTGGGCCTAACTACGGCCCGGTTTGCATCCGGCCCCCTCGCAGCCGATATCTAATTGGGCCAAACAAGGACCGAGACAATTTTGGCCTGTTAAAAGCCCGTGATTTGATTCGCACAATCATGGGCTGGGGTCCATTCATGCTGATGCCGGCCCGTGAGCTGTTCGGCACGTTTCAGACCCGACCTACTTCTCAGCCTCCTAAAAGCCTATTGAGTTTTCTTGCGAAAAGAGGGCCGGGGGTTACTCGGCCTATTAAAGGCCCGAATCTACTAATGGGCCAGTTTACTTTTGTCCTTTTAACGGACCAAGATGACGGGGCCCAAGATGCGGATCATACATCATGATTGCATGACGGCCCGATTATGTACCGTAATTTTACGGTTTGGCCGGTTTACTGCGAAGACAGGATATATATACAGTAAAATAACTACATCATCGTGAATAAGAAAAACCTAGACTATACAATAAAGAAATTACGGCATATTACATCCACTTGGCATCAAAGTTCGCCACTATGATAATAAAGCACAAGCATACAACAGATTACATACACTGGGCATCAAAGATCGCCACCAGTGCAAATAAACACGTCGACAAAATAATATACAAAACCGACAACACTTCAATAGAGTTCAAGAAAGGTTAGCCCTGCTGGGAAGCTGCAGCGCAAGCAGCTGAGCAAGCTGATGAGACTGCGCGTGTTCAACACTTATATCTTCCTCACTCTGAAAGATAAATAAGCAGACACATGACAGGTTTTGCATATAAAAGTATTAGTGCTGACAATTCATCACATTTCTTACTGACGAATAAAGTGACACAGTTTAAAATTGCATTAACACAATATGGTATTGTTCAGGTCAAGACATGGTAGGAAATAATATTGTGAAGGAGTTGGCAGCTTCATGACACCACTAGATTACAGATCAAGAACTCATAAGTATCAATGGTTAGTGTGCTATCAATTTATCCCATTTCAGGTTGGCAAATAAAGAGACAGTTTAAATAATAGTAGAATGATATGACATTGTTCGTAGTTAAGACATTGCAGAATATGACATTGTTATGTAGTGGGTAGGTTCATCACATCACTGGATTACGGATGAAGAACAGAAGCATACATGCAATGCAAAAGAAGATCACTTTCTCTGTATAGTTTAATTTACATGGTATGAAGAAGGAACTTGGTTGTACAACTGAAAACTTAAATTGAGAAGGAAAAACTTTTGTTTATGAACTACATAATAAACTTTAAACATGCAATTTGATGCAAACACCAAAAATAAACAGCTGTTGCAGTCATGCATAACCAAATATACAAAACTTTTGAAGGCTTGAGAAGGACAAACTTACATTATTAGTGAAGACAGGCTCTATAAAGCCCTTGTCCATGCTGATGAGGGGGCAATTCAAGCAGTTTACCACAAAATATTCTTCATAAGCATTGCCTTTATTCTACATTTTGTTAAGAGTAAATATAGATGTGATAATATACGAAAAAATGGAGAAATTTAAGATAAGATGAAGAGTGATGCTACATAACCAAGTAGCTATAAATGTAAGTGCAGCGATACAGGCAAAAGGTACAACCAAGAGCAATGCACAGCTAAACATCTTCAATACCAACCTTATGGTAAGAGTAAATATAGATCTGATGTGTAGAAAATGGAGGGAAAAGGAAAATAAGCTGCAGAGTGATGGTACATGAACAACTACCTGGCAATATAAGTACACTGATAAAGGATAGCATGTACTTACAAGAACAATGCAGAGCTAAAAAAATCATTGGCATTGGATATATTCTACACTAATGTAACCATTCATACATATCAGATAATTTGGAGCAAACAATTGATAAGCAAGCTATCATGCATACTGCTGTCACATAATGAACCAGGTATGTATGCAAGTATAGTGATACAGGACAACAGGTACTAACAAGAGCAAAGCAGTGGGCAGCATATTTGCGATATCCTGTCGTTCTTTTCAAACCGGAATTCTTTTTCGAGCAGATTTCCTGCAAAAAAGATCTGTAAGGCACATGCGGAAAAGTAGAAGTTCAAATTGTCATGCGGTATCATAGATAATACCTTATCCTTGGAACGAGACTAGTGCATAACAAGGTTTTTCAATTCAATGTCTTCTAAATTTAGCACAGGAGACTTCAATGGAAATTCGTTTATAGACTTGCCATCAAAGTGTGATTTCCTCAGGTAACACCGATACTGCTGCAATGTTTCTTTGAAAAGCGCAAGCAAGATTTGCTCATCGTGACCATCCAGATTGACCCTCGCCTACTTACAACAATGTAATGTAAATCATTGATGTGTTCAATCAGCAGAAAACAGGAAAATAATCACCATGAATAATAGCACTTACACGTAAGTGGGACAGGAAGATGTGAAAATGGTGTTTGTCTTCACTATAAGTTTCCCATGATGGGAATATATGCACATAGTCCCTAACAACATTGAAAGCATTGTCTTTTAAACTGGGAATAGCTGGAATGGGGTTCCAATCTGCAGGAATTGGCCGCCTCTGCAGTTGGGATAGGTCTTCGGCCGGTGGACTTGCTGTACTTTTTGCCGGAGTGGGATTTTTTTATGGTACGGCTGGTGCTATGGCAACTGAAATCGGCATTCCTTTTGCTGGAGTACAGGTCCTGTGTGGTGGGGCTAGTGGTGTGGCGAATGAAGTATAGCTATAGTCTGCTGGAGTCGGCCCTACGTTTTGTGTCACAGGTTGTACAGACAATATAAGTGGGGTACTGTCTGATTTCTCCGGCACAACCACGTTTTTCAAGGATTTTGCTGGTGCTCCTTCAGGTTTGGCAATCACCCTCTTCCTTTTTGATGTCTAATGCACAAGAATAGCAATTGAGTAGAAAAACATGGTATGATGACAGATGGAATATGTATTGATAATGGATGGGCATGGAATCTCGACATATATGATGAGTAAACTAAGCAGATGGCGGTGCAACAAAGTAGAAGAAATGCAAGACAACATATGCAAGATACGGGCAATCAATAAAACCTTGCTAAATTATAACAGGCACCTTGATGGGTGAACATGACAGGCCATCTGCCTTTGACTCCTCGAGGTTAGAATAGTCATTAAGATCATATTCTGAACAAGAATCTACAGGTGGGGAGCGTTGAGTTTCACTGCATCCATAATGGCACTCAATGCCTTGGTGCCAATTTTGTAAGTCATTGAAGTGTTCCACAATATTCTTCTGATGCGCGGATTCTGATATTCACTGTAATTGCGTATAATATCAGAGAACCATGAAAACGCAAATAGTTGTGAGATTATTTTTTTAATGCAGATGATATTCTAATATAGGGGCGCCCCTGTAAACACTTGTGTGCTATCACTGGATTCTGATGAGAGAGCTCATGTGTGCTGTAATATGGTGCGTGCATTTATATAATCTGGCACAAGTACACAAAAAATAGGCTCCAGAAGTAAGGATAGTTGGCAGATGATAGGTTCATAATATACTGTATAGAGAGTTTATTGCCAAACCATGATAACAAGAGCACACATCAACTAGGCAGATCATAGTGTACATAACAGGGGTACACCATAACCACGATATATAAATCGGGAAAGTGGAACTGGCTTGAAAATATGGTGTTGTATTGCCGCTAGTAATTGAAAGCCTATCGATCACGTACATGCCAGCTCTATCAGCTGTTGACTGCAGATGTCCCTGCGCCCCTTTCTGACAAGGAACATACTGTACATACTAAATACAGAATAAACAAAGAGGAACATGTTAAAGCATATAAGAGGAAGCATATTCTTGAGGTTCCGCTTCATTGCATGCAATGTTGGTTGCCCACTCATGATGAATCACAGCACCCAAAGAAATGCAATTCCATGCTGTCTCCCTATATGTGGCAATTTTGAACAAGAGTCATTAGGATCATATTCTGAAGAAGAGTCAATAGGTGGGGAGCGTATGAGTTTCATTGCATCCAGAATGGCACTCAATGCCTTGGTGCCAATTTTGTAAGTCATTGAAGTGTTTAGCTTCAAGAGTGGACTACTGCTAGTGCGACACAAAGCAGCTACACAGATCATAGTGTAGATATAACGGGAAAACCTTAAGCATCAGAGTTAAATCAGCAAAGTGGAACTTGCTGGAATATATGTGCTAGTATTGCCGGTACGGCTAGAAAGGCTTCGGATACCAGCTCTCTTCAAGTGAAGATGCGGTACTGTTAATATCAGTGTAGCTCTCAAAGGCGACACAGCTCCCCGCATTTCCTTGCTATTCTTATAGGATTCAAGTGGGCGGGCCAGTACAAATCATATTCCTATGTTTACAAAATCCTACGAATCAAAGAGGCTCAAAGTGTCCATCACAACCGACCATATAGACCTCTACACTGCAAATGTCCCTGCTCGTCTTTAGTACAAGGAACATACTGTACTACTATGATACTCCCTCCATTCCAAAATATAAGTCTTGGTAGAGATTTCCACTATGGATCACATACAGATGTATCTAGATACATTTTAGAGTGTAGATTCACTCATTTTGCTCCATATGTAGTCCATGGTGGAATCTATACAAAGACTTGTATTTAGGAACAGAGAGAGTACATATTAAAGAAGAATAGAAGAGGAACATGGTAAAGAAGGGCAAGCAGATTTTGGATAATAAAATGTTGGTTGCACAGTGCCCACACATGATGAACTAGAGCGCATTAAGAATGCAACTTCCCACTGTCTCTCGACCATTTCAGACGGTTGGATGAAGATCCTACGTCTCCTAACCCTTCTTCTTCCTCGTCTCTAATCCTTCCCATGCAGAACACCGCACGGGCCGCCGGCCGGACCACCGGCCAACACCGCCTATGTTCGTCCGCCACCCCCACCCCCACGCCCGCCCCAACCCCCATCCACGTCGAGTTTTCTTTGTTCGGCGAGGCCCCACAACCCCCGAGCCCCTTCGTTTGCACCGGCGAACTCTGGCGAGCTCTGAAAAATCAGCTGACCCAATTTTGAAATTTAGTCTACTGTTATTTAACTAGTGCGGAATATAAAAGGGGAAAACCATAAGCATTGGGAGTATAGTGTTGAGCGTGCCATGGCGGATCTGAAGGTGCAAACCGGACAAAGGCAACTTCGCAACCAAGAAAAGAAATCAGAGTAAAGCAGTGGCAATCTATTTTCTTGCTGCGATAAATAAGTTGAGCAGATACGAAAGAGAACCGCCTCTGGTGTGGCGCCGTGTATGCATCTGCTGAGAATTCGACGGTGCTGCGGTAGCGATAACTGTCGGCAGTGTGAGAGCAGATCTAGGAGGGTAGATGGTGGCGGCGGGGTGCGGTGGACGAGATGGTCGGTGGAGCGGCGCCGACAAGGTGGACAACGGCGGGGATGAAGTGAGAGGACGGGATGCAAGGATCCCGGTCCGAAACCGTGGATGAGAGAGGTCGATCTCTTGTAATGGACGGCGGCGTCGAGGTATCAGGTCCAGCATGGTGGAGGAGGACGGCGGTGGATGGGGTGGCGGACGGCGGCAGACGGAGGAGGCTGGGGTGGAGAGGGTGTTTTGGTGCCCACTGAGTACGAATGGGGAAAAAGGAGGTAGAGAGGAAGGGGGGAGCCATGTATTTAGGGCGCGCTTGTCTCAAATGCGAGGAAATTTACAAACTTAGCCCCCATTTCAAATTTCCTACATCACAACAATATTAGTCGGTTGGGGATGTGATGGTAATCTCGGATACACCGAATATTTGCCGATGAGTGTTTGTTTTTGGCGCCCACCGTGTATGAATATGAATCGGGGAGGGAGTCGATTTCGGCCGAGGACACACTGTGTTTTGGCGCCCACCGTGTATGAATCCGGGTGTGAGGCGGCTATGTCACGTTTGGGTGAAATTATAAACCTACCCCTATTGAAACGTATAGAAATCCAGCAGATAGGCTTCGCGTGGCAGGGATAGGTAGTAGTAATTTCCATCTCACGGATTTCGGTTTCGGGCGGTTACTGCGACTTTCCCCGCTTCGTTCAAATTTTGCAGAGTGCACGTTTACCGTGCCAACTCAATTGGAATCCCGTTTGTATTCTATTTTTTTCGGGCGGGATCCATTTTCAATTGAAATTAAATTCTATATACATAATTTTTTTTATATATACTTTCAAAAGCACAACACCATTTATACATAAATATGGTTTACAAATGGCATGATCTCAGATTCATAAGGTTGTATCCATCAATTTGGATTTTCAAATATTTGAAACCACTTTATGTTGAAATCCAATGTATGCATTCCTTGCTAACTGTCTCCAATTAATGTGTGTTTCATGCGGTTTTTTTACTTCTCAAACATGTATAATGTGTTTCACACACGCAACATATAGTGTAATCCCATTTAGACATTAATTGCATATAAACCATGCATTGTTTGTAATTAAAGAATCTATGGATCACCAATATTGATAAACTATATAACATTATACATGTGCCCAAATTCAAATGAATATGCATGTTTGATACACCAATTCGCGTTATGATATTATCGATGTCGTGATCTCCAGTTTAAATATTTGAATCCCTTTTAATCCGGATATTCCTCTCATATACCTATCACTCATGCTTATATAAGAGTATCTCTCTGGACCTATACGCGTTCATCATCTCTCAGGTATCTCTCGTGCTACCTGTATGTCAACAATGATCTTTTATCTTCATAACACACTGATGGTACTCTCTCCCTCTACCTTCATCACTCTATCTCTTTCTAAGTATATCTCGCTCCCTGCTATGTGTCTCTAACTATGATTCTCCATGTGGAATCTCTTTCTCTCACACAAACACAAAACTTTGTCTACCAGGGTCTCATTTCTCTCTACTATTCCCATGTGTGCAACTCGCACACCCCTCATACAGAGATGTCTTTCGCTACTTAGATATGAGAACCTACGACTCTTCCTCTTAAATATCTCTTTCTCACACACAAACACAAACTCTGTCTCCCAGGGTCTCATATTTCTCCATTGTTCTCTTGTATGTCGCTCACACACACTCTCTCTCCCTAGAGATATCTTGCGTTCCTTCATATGTCTCTCTAGCTATCACTCCCGTTGTGAAATATCTTTCTCTCTCGCAGACACAAAACTCCATCTCTCAGGATCTCATTTCTCTCTGATATCTGTTTGTATGTGACTCACATGCACCCTCTCTCTATCTCTCTCACACCCACACACATAACTCAGCCTTCTAATCCACTTGACTCCTATCTCTAACGCACACTAGCTAGCATCTTTATCTTTCTATTTATCTGTTTCTCCATCAACCTTCTTTCCCGCCCTCACTCTTGATTCCTATCACGCACACTACATATGTTTTTCTCTACATGCAGTCAAGTGCCCTCTTTTTATTTTTCTCTCACACACACATATATAACTTCACCCTCTGAACCACCCGGCAGTCATCTCCAACACCCAAACTAGCGGATGTCCCTCTAGCTAGCATCTCCATCATTGTATCTATCTGTAGTTTCTCCATCAACATTTCTTTCTCGCACGGAGTCTTGCTTCCTATCACCCACACTATATATGTCTCTCCATACATATACATTTATAGGTTGATATCTTTTGCACAATCATTGTGCCTCACTCCCTCTGCTCGCCATAGATGCATGCTCCAGCCCATGCCACTATCTCTTAAAGACAAAAACACATGCTCAATTGTCAGGCCTTCTTCCCTGCATTCTCACATGCATGAATATTGTCATACCGATCCGTCTCTCCTATGTCGTTGATCTTATGACTTATGTCTTCTTTCTTTTATCTCGATAATGCGCGCGCGCACACACACATCCCACGTATACATGTATACCTCTCACGCATGCACGTTCAAGGTCTCGATGTATCCATACGTAATTAATTACCCTCAATCCTAACGCCACATCGAATCGTTCTCCTCTTGTGTGCACATAACTTCCGCCTGGATGGGTAAAACACAGACTCACACTTAACAATCTCCTTCTAGCTACCCCCCTGCCTCTCACTCTTCCCCTATATCCCCGAAACCAATAAGACCATCCCTTTGTTTAATTCCCGCCTACATGCACCATCAATATATAGTCGTCTTCCTTAGTGTCTCTCGAACAAACACGTTCTCTCGATGTCGACTCCTCTCATGCGCACACACCTTCTCTTCCCTCTCTACGGGCATTTTCTCTCTCGCACCCCATCATTCATGGCCTCTGCCATACACATCACCTCTCTATGATGAAGCCATGCACACTTAAATTACATCCGCCACCGAGGACCCCGCGACACACACACACACACACACACACACACATAAACACACACATACACACGCACGCACACCCACCCACCCACCCACACACACACATACACACTAAGACTCCATCTCTCTCTCTCTCTCTCTCTCTCTCTCACACACACACACACACAAACACACACACACACACACACGCACGCACGCACACCCACCCACCCCCCTCACACACACACACACACTAAGACTTCATCTCTCTCTCTCTCACACACACTAAGACTCCATCTCTCTCTCTCTCACACACACCCAACACACACTAAGACTCCATCTCACACACACACGCTCTAGGCGGAGCATTTGTTCCTACCACCCTTCATCCAACCCGTATGATAAACAATCACCTTAATTTACTTGCATAACATGGACAAATTCCACTTCACTTTAGTAGTCAGCAAACTTATCATCTGTAACCTTATAAAAAAACGAGTTGGCGATGATGGTGTGCCTGCCATCTTGTAATACAGACCGTTTGATCTATATCTGATGGATAGAAACCAAACTATGATAATTTTACAAAATATACCCGCACCTCTCTCCACATCCTTATCTCCCACAACCTCATTGCTCAGCAATTAAAAAAGGAAGTCTATGGAACAATCTAGCATGGTGGCCGCTGCCGCCTACCGGCGCCGTCCATCCCCATGCCTCCGCCCATTCCGACCACTAGTCACCACCATGCTCCACTCCTCCTCACCTTATCTCTCATCTTACATTTTTTCGATGACATTCTCGAGATACGAGTTTTCCGATAAAATTCTCGAGATATCATTAGTTTTTACACATGGGATTACTCCTGCATGGGTCAATCACAACAGGTGTTTTGTAAAAAAAATGCATATTGATGTTCCGTGCAATGCATGAGCATCTTGCTTGTAATTATATAACGCAAATCACGAGCAGGAAGTGAAATTTTTTTTACACAACCACGTTAACATGGCCACGTAAATCACTAGATAAAGTAAATACCATTATACTTATATCCCGATGCAAAAGGTTGAGTACATGTCCGAAGAGTAGAGTCACACACACGCACTCTGTCTCTCAGAATCTCTCACACACACACACCAGTTACGTGACACCCACTGAAGCAGACACGTATGTTACAATTTGTGCACCCGCGGGGTACACGTGATGCTGCGCATTTATTTAAGCCGGAAGGCGAACCCAAACACTAGCTGCATTCATTCCCCTCCTGCCTCCTCTTCTCTGGTCGCCGTCGCCCGATAGCCATGGCCCGGCCGACGGTAACAACATACGCCATACAGAAGTAGATCCTCTAACATCCTCAAGGGATGTCACGAAGCTACAGTGAAATGCATGTGTAAAGCGAAGAAGGGATGTCAGGCTTATTGTAGCAACTATTGTGCGGATTTATTGTAGCATATACAAAAATAAATCAAAAAATAATTTTATTGCACCACAATTATGTTTGTATGTCATTTTTGTAAATGTATACAATAGATTTGTAATTTACAAAATAATTATAATCATTTTAGGCTTAACCATATGGATGTGAAGAAGGGATGTCACGGTTACTGTAGCTTAGGTGACATCCCTTGAGGATGTTAGAGGATCCGGTTCCACGCCATACTCCCGCCGGAGCGACACTTTAATATAGAAATTTTAGTGGTCATGCATGCATCTTTTTGTGCTAGCACTCCTATATAAGGGTTGACCGGTCGCTTCCCACGGACGTGCGCGGGTGGTGGAAGAGGAAGGAGAAGGGAAGCGGGCTGTGGAGTAACGTTTTTTACCACAATTTCTTAGGAAACTGAGTGCAATAATTGAGTACTTTTGCAAACTACCAGTACTACACCTGAAACGGTTCAAAACCTATACTCCCTTGCCAGCACGCGCTTCCCGCATGAAACGGTCAGCGTCACCCTGGAGCGTCAATGCTGCATTAATGCCCGGCCAGAGCGGAGGCGGCCTCTCACTGGCGCCGACTTTGAAGTGGCGCGACGACCGAGAGAGCGCCGCTTCCCGGTGCACACGACTACTCCGCGTCGAGACTGGCCACCTGTTTGGATCCATGGGTTAGAGTTAGTTTGAGCTAGTTGGGGCTCAAATAGCCCTAAAGTATCCAAGCATGAGGGTTTAAGTTGGAGCAAGTTGCACCGAACCCACCAAAAAAACTATCCCACCCAAGAGGTGCTAACTGGAGATAGTTCTCATTGGGACCACTGAAAAATCACTTTTCTCTCTCCATCAAGTGCATTTATTGTCAATTTAACCCTGTCACCCAAACACCTCTTTGGCTACAGTTAGTTCAGGGTTAGTCATGAGTTAGTCTAACCTCTAGCTAAGTTAGAGTATCAAACAGGAGCAGTATAGGACATGCAAGTTGCTCAAAGCACACAGTCAAATTTGTACGTGAAAGGATTTTTTCTTTTTGAAAATGGAACATGAAAGGAATTTTTTTAGAATGCTCTTGGCATGTCGCTAACATGTGGTGAGTTAACCGACCTTAATAGACGGCAAAAACGCCAGCCCGCCGCACTTTGAGAGACGAGGAGGGAGAAGCGATACAGGCTGTTGGATTACTAGAGATAGGTGTCACACGGGAGCCAAGAAATATGGTGATAGTGTGGGTTAGTCATGTACTAGTATGATGTAACTACACTGGGCTGTCGTGTTTCGTACTCTTCCAGTCCACTGTGGAGATGATTGGTTGATTCTATATCGCTAAATAATATTAAATATTATGAGTGCAGACGCTCCACCACGAGGTTCCTTGCTCCTTCTCGGTCGTTCGAAATCTATGTTCTTCCACTCTATGTTTTTATGTGAGCTTTGTTCATCCTTTTGCCAACACGTGAGACATCTAGCATCAAGGTGCACGTGTTATGCAAGGATTGTTCCATCTATATGAAGAACACCTGGGACTGGAACTACGAGACGGACATGTACCCAGGAGTGGACGTACGAACCTGAGTAATGTAGCGCAGTAAGTGAAGTAGAAAGGCACAATGGTATGAACATGCGTGGCATATAGGGTGTGTTTGGTTGCGTTCTCGTCTCAGCATAGTTGTTCCCTCTTCATGCATGCTCAACTCAACACCCCTCTTCATGCATGCTCTCTACATGCATGCTTCTAGTGTATTTGTGCTAAACTAGTGTGGACTCATGCACCCTCCATACACTCTACCAAACACCCAAAAGTAGGCCGAGAAGGGAACTCTTGGGCGGCATTCGTCTCTTACTACGTACTACCACTAAATGTTGTACGTGCAATGCACGGTGATGTTATGGAGTACGTGCCTAAGTTCTACTACTACTATATTAGTTGGAGGCACATATTAACTTTTATATTTGTTTACGTGTATGCCCCCAAGACCTTCCAACTAGACGTGTCTTTCTCTCTAGGTCGCACTTTCTATCATTCATACCACTAAGTACTACTGCGTGTGGTCTTCGACCCAGAAGTGGAAGAAGTGGAGACGCTCTACCATGCTATTTTTTTGCGCTGGGATGTACCATGCTGTTCATGTCCCACTCCTTTCGCTGACGTGTGGGACATCCAGCACGTGCCATGTTTGGCACTCTTCGTCGTAAGAGTTAAAACGCTAGCATTCATCAGAAATAAAAAATAATTATAAATCAGCAGTGATACTATTTTTTTGAGAACGAATCAACAGTGATACTATACCACGCGGTTTCCTTACTCCTCTATATCGGAAAGAATACTTCCATTCGCCAACATGTGGGACGTCGACCATCCTGGTCCACTTGCCATGCACGTAGAACTCCAAGGGAGAGTCACCCCGGTCATCGCGCCACAGTAGCAATGACTAATGAGCCACCAAATCACAGGCCCACTTACCACTTTGAAGTTGCTCGGACGAAGGAACCATCATGACTTCATTGAATTCCTCTTCTTGAAGAAAACTACTGTACCAGCAGTACTGCTAGCTAAAGTAGTTACTCCAACAGAGGCCTCCTTTCGTTCATCGGATAGGAATTTTATAGGAATATGAAAATCATAGGAAGTGAGATGACATGCATCTCAATTCCTATAGAGAAAGAGATGACATTTGATGCACAGGATAGGAATTTTTCCATTTAGTCTAGGCTAATGTACTGGTAATTTGCTCTAAAAACTATAGTAGTAACTAGTAGTACTCGTACATGCTCGTACTCAGACACAGACACACACACTAACTACTAGTACTACTACTTCTCACATGCTGGCCAGACGCCGTCGTTCTCCTTCCAGGCTTTGTCGTCGACACCCCACCGTGCTTGGGTCTTCGCCGACCTCTCCGCAGCAGCGCGTGCGTCCTTTTCTTTCTTGCGGCAGCGGGCCTCTCTTTTCTTGAGTGCTTTCTGACTTTTCCGCTCCCTCTGTGCAGCTTTGGCCGCCTCTTGCTCTACCGCCCATTCGGCCTTGGCATCTTAAAATTCCTCCCACATAGTTGTGAGGTCGCGAGCGGCGATGAACTCGGCATGGCGGGATGCCATCGCTTCCATACCATTTTGTGTGCGGTCGTGGGCGGCGAGGAACTCGGCATGGTGGTATGCCATCGCTGCCTTACCGGTTAGTGTGCGGCGCGGTCGCATGAACAACGCTTGGTGAGAGCTCTGGGGTGGAGTGGCCGGACAACCATATAGTGCATTGTTTTGTCAAGAGCTCAAGGATAGAAGACGAAAGAAATTTGGATTCCCCTTCAATCCTGGTCATTTATTACCGAGTAAAATGCATTGACGGTGATTATACGGTCACTGGCTCAGCGTATAGCTCCGTATTTGTCTGGTTGACCAGTTAAACAGTCCGCATGCGCCTCATCAGCTCGTGTTCTTTATCTATCTACGTGGGCCTACCTATCAATGAAGAAAGAAATACTGTAAAAACCAAAATTATGCATATGTGGGGAATCAAACCATGGACTTGTCACTACAACGCACCCTCCTCAGCCAAATGAAAATGAAATGCTTCGCGTCAGACACTCACGCTCATGCTGTCAAAGCATGCTAATGCATGCACGTCGCCCTCTAAATCAAATCCTGCTCATGGCGCAGCGCAAACGGCGAGCCCATCACCTACGCGCCCCGGCGGTGCCTGGCATTACTGTTTAGACGTTTGATGGAGGCCTACACGAACGCCGAGCATGTATTCACCTGGCTCAACACCAATGGTCATACTCGGAGCGCCTTGCTCATGTATATCGTCCATCACAATGACAATCTATAAAACAGCCTAGCTAGAGAGGGTACTATGGTGAAGGAAATATGCCCTAGAGGCAATAATAAAGTTATTATTTATTTCCTCATATCATGATAAATGTTTATTATTCATGCTAGAATTGTATTACCCGGAAACATAATACATGTGTGAATATATAGACAAACATAGTGTCACTAGTATGCCTCTACATGACTAGCTCGTGAATCAAAGATGGTTAAGTTTCCTGACCATAGACATGAGTTATCATTTGATTAATGGGATGACATCATTAGGAGAATGATGTGATTGACTTGACCCATTCCGTTAGCATAGCACTTGATCGTTTAGTATGTTGCTATTGCTTTCTTCATGACTTATACATGTTCCTATGACTATGAGATTACGTAACTCCCGCTTACCGGAGGAACACTTTGTGTGCTACCAAACGTCAAAACGTAACTGGGTGATTATAAAGGTGCTCTACAGGTGTCTCCAAAGGTACTTGTTTAGTTTACATATTTCAAGATTAGGATTTGTCACTCCGATTGTCGGAGAGGTATCTCTGGGCCCTCTAGGTAATGCACATAACTATATGCCTTGCTAGAAATGTAGCTAATGAGTTAGTTACAGGATGATGCATTACGTAATGAGTAAAGAGACTTGCTGTTAACGAGATTGAACTAGGTATTGAGATACCGACGATCGAATCTCGGGCAAGTAACATACCGATGACAAAGGGAACAACGTATGTTGTTATGCGGTTTGACCGATAAAGATCTTCGTAGAACATGTAGGAGCCAATATGAGCATCCAGGTTCCGCTATTGGTTATTGACCGGAGACGAGTCTCGGTCATGTCTACATAGTTCTCGAACCCGTAGGGTCCGCACGCTTAAAGTTAGATGCCGGTTATATTATGAGTTTATGTGTTTTGATGTACCGAAGGTTGTTCGGAGTTTCGGATGTGATCACGGACATGACGAGGAGTCTTGAATTGTTCGAGACATAAATATCGATATATTGGACGACTATATTTGGACACCGGAATGGTTCCGGGTGAGATTGGGACAATACCGGAGCTCTGGGAGGTTATCGGAACCTCACGGGAGGTATATGGGCCTTAATGGGCTTTAGTGGAAAGGAGGGGAAAGGAGCAAGGGAGGGGGCGCCCCCCTCCAAGCCCAATCTTAATTGGGAGGGGGGCCACCCCCCTTTCCTTCCTCCCTCGTTCCTCTTCCTTCCCTCTCCCTCTCCAAATAGGAAAAAGGAGGAGTCCTACTCTCGGTGGGAGTAGGACTCCCCCCTTGGGCACGCCTCCTCCCCTTGGCCGGTCCCCTCCTCCACTTCTTTATATATGGGGGAGGGGGGCACCCCATAGGGACAACAATTTATCATTGATCTCTTAGCCATGTGTGGTGCCCCCCTCCACCATAGTCCTCCTCGATAATATCGTAGCGGTGCTTAGGCGAAGCCCTGCGTCGGTAGAACATCATCATCGTCACCACGCCATCGTGCTGATGGAACTCTCCCTCAAATCTCAGCTGGATCGGAGCTCGAGGGACGTCATCGAGCTAAACGTGTGCAAGAACTCGGAGGTGTCATGCGTTCGGTACTTGATCAGTCAGATCGTGAAGACGTACGACTACATCAACCACGTTGTGCTAACGCTTCCGCTTTCGGTCTACGAGGGTACGTGGACACACTCTCCCCTCTCGTTGCTATGCATCACCATGATCTTGCATGTGCGTAGGATTTTTTTTGAAATTACTATGTTCCCCAACAATGGCATCCGAGCCTGGTTTTATGCGTTGATGTTATATGCAGGAGTAGAACACAAGTGAGTTGTGGGCGATACAAGTCATACTGCTTACCAACATGTCATACTTTGGTTCGGCGGTATTGTTGGATGAAGCGGCCCGGACCGAAATTACGCGTACGCTTACGCAAGACTGGTTCTACCGACATGCTTTGCACACAGGTGGCTAGCGAGTGTCAGTTTCTCCAGCTTTAGTTGAACCGAGTGTGGCTACGCCCGGTCCTTGAGAAGGTTAAAACAACACTAACTTGACGAACTATCATTGTGGTTTTGATGCGTAGGTAAGAATGGTTCTTTCTTAGCCCGTAGTAGCCACGTAAAATTTGCAACAACAAAGTAGAGGACGTCTAACTTGTTTTTGCAGGGCATGTTGTGATGTGATGTGGTCAAGACGTGATGCTATATTTTATTGTATGAGATGATCATGTTTTGTAACCGCGTTATCGGCAACTGGCAGGAGCCATATGGTTGTTGCTTTATTGTATGCAATGCAATCGCCCTATAATTGCTTTACTTTATCACTAAGTGGTAGCGATAGTCGTAGAAGCAATAGTTGGCAAGATGACAACGATGCTACGATGGAGATCAAGGTGTCACGCCGGTGACGATGGTGATCATGACGGTGCTTCAAAGATGGAGATCACAAGCACAAGATGATGATGGCCATATCATATCACATATATTGATTGCATGTGATGTTTATCTTTTATGCATCTTATCTTGCTTTGATTAACGGTGCATTATAAGATGATCTCTCACTAAATTTCAAGATAAAAGTTTTCTCCCTGAGTATGCACCGTTGCCAAAGTTCATTGTGCCTAGACACCACGTGATGATCGGGTGTGATAAGCTCTACGTCCATCTACAACGGGTGCAAGCCAGTTTTGCACATGCAGAATACTCAGGTTAAACTTGACGAGCCTAGCATATGCATATATGGCCTCGGAATACTGAGACCGAAAGGTCGAGCGTGAATCATATAGTAGATATGATCAACATAGTGATGTTCACCATTGAAAACTACTCCATTTCACGTGATGATCGGTTATGGTTTAGTGGATTTGGATCACGTGATCACTTAGATGATTAGAGGGATGTATATCTAAGTGGGAATTCTTAAGTAATATGATTAATTGAACTTAAATTTATCATGAACATAGTACCTGATAGTATTTTGCTTGTCTATGTTTGTTGTAGATAGATGGCCCATCTTGTTGTTCCATTGAATTTTAATGTATCCTTGAGAAATCAAAGTTGAAAAATGATGGTAGCAATTACACGGACTGGGTCTGTAATTTGAAGATTATCCTCATTGCTGCACAGAAGAATTACGTCCTGGAAGCACCGCTGGGTGCCAAACCTACTGCAGGAGCAACACTAGATGTTATGAACGTGTGACAGAGCAAAGCTGATGACTACTCGATAGTTCAGTGTGCCATGCTTTACGGCTTAGAACCGGGACTTCAACGATGTATTGAACGTCATGGAGCATATGAGATGTTCCAGGAGTTGAAATTAATATTTCAAGCAAATGCCCGGATTGAGAGATATGAAGTCTCCGATAAGTTCTACAGCTGCAAGATGGAGGAGAATAGTTCTGTCAGTGAGCATATACTCAAAATGTATGGGTATAACAATCACTTGATTCAACTAGGAGTTAATCTTTCGGATGATAGCTTCATTGACAGAATTCTCCAATCACTACCACCAAGCTACAAGAGCTTCGTGATGAACTATAATATGCAAGGGATGGATAATACAATTCCCGAGCTGTTCGCAATGATAAAGGCTGCGAAGGTAGATATCAAGAAGGAGCATCAAGTGTTGATGGTCAATAAGACCACCAGTTTCAAGAAAAAGGGCAAAGGGAAAAAGAAGGGGAACTTCAAGAAGAACAACAAACAAGTTGTTGCTCAAGAGAAGAAACCCAAGTCTGGACCTAAGCCTGAGATTGAGTGCTTCTACTGCAAGCAGACTGGTCACTGGAAGCAGAACTGCCCCAAGTATTTGGCAGATAAGAAGGATGGCAAGGTGAACAAAGGTATATGTGATATACATGTTATTGATGTGTACCTTACCAGAGCTCGCAGTAGCACCTGGGTATTTGATACTGGTTCTGTTGCTAATATTTGCAACTCGAAACAGGGACTACGTATTAAGCGGACACTGGCTAAGGGCGAGGTGATGATGTGCGTGGGAAATGGTTCCAAAGTCGATGTGATCGTCGTCGGCATGCTACCTCTACATCTACCTCAAGGATTAGTTTTAGACCTAAATAATTGTTATTTGGTGCCAGCGTTAATCATGAACATTATATCTTGATCTTGTTTGATGCGAGATGGTTATTCATTTAAATCTGAGAATAGTGGTTGTTCTATTTATATGAGTAATATCTTTTATGGTCATGCACCCTTAAAGAGTGGTCTATTTTTGATGAATCTCGATAGTAGTGATACACATATTCATAATGTTGAAGCCAAAAGCAGAGTTGATAATGATAGTGCAACTTATTTGTGGCACTGCCGTTTAGGTCATATTGGTGTAAAGCACATGAAGAAACTCCATACTGATGGACTTTTGGAATCACTTGATTATGAATCACTTGGTACTTGCGAACCATGCCTCATGGGCAAGATGACTAAAACGCCGTTCTCCGGAACTATGGAGCGAGCAACTGATTTGTTGGAAATCATACATACTGATGTATGTGGTCCAATGAATGTTGAGGCTCGCGGCAAGTATCATTATTTTCTCACCTTCATAGATTATTTGAGCAGATATGGGTAATCTACTTAATGAAACATAAGTCTGAAACATTTGAAAAGTTCAAAGAATTTCAGAGTGAAGTTGAAAATCATCGTAACAAGAAAATAAAGTTTCTATGATCTGATCGTGGAGGAGAATATTTGAGTTACGAGTTTGGTCTACATTTGAAACAATGCGGAATAGTTTTGCAACTCACGCCACCCGGAACACCACAGCGTAATGGTGTGTCCGAACATCGTAATCGTACTTTACTAGATATGGTGAGAACTATGATGTCTCTTACTGATTTACCACTATCATTTTGGGGTTATGCTTTAGAGACGATTGCATTCATGTTAAATAGGGCACCATCAAAATCCTTTGACACGATGCCTTATGAACTATGGTTTGGCAAGAAACCAAAGTTGTCGTTTCTTAAAGTTTGGGGTTGCGATGCTTATGTGAAAAAGCTTCAACCTGATAAGCTCGAACCCAAATCAGAAAAATGTGTCTTCATAGGATACCCAAAGGAAACTGGTGGGTACACCTTCTATCACAGATCCAAGGGCAAGACATTTGTTGCCTAGAATGGATCCTTTCTAGAGAAGGAGTTTCTCTCGAAAGAAGTGAGTGTGAGGAAAGTAGAACTTGATGAGGTAACTGTACCTGCTCCCTTCTTGGAAAATAGTTCATCACAGAAACCGGTTCCTGTGATGACTACACCAATTAGTGAGGAAGTTGATGATATTGATCATGAAACTTCATATCAAGTTACTACCGAACCTCGTAGGTCAACCAGAGTAAGATCCGCACTAGAGTGGTATGGTAATCCTATTCTGGAGGTCATGTTACTTGACCAATGCGAACCTACGAACTATGAGGAAGTGATGATGAGCCCAGATTCCGCAAAATGGCTTGAGGCCATGAAATCTGAGATGGGATCCATGTATGAGAACAAAGTGTGGACTTTGGTTGACTTGCCCGATGATCGGCAAGCCATCAAGAATAAATGGATCTTCAAGAAGAAGACTGACGCTGATGGTAATGTTACTGTCTACAAAGCATGACTTGTTGCAAAAGGTTTTCGACAAGTTCAAGGGGTTGACTACGATGAGACTTTCTCACCCGTAGCGATGCTTAAGTCTGTCCGAATCATGTTAGCAATTGCCGCATTTTATGATTATTAAATTTGGCAAATGGATGTCAAAATTGCATTCCTGAATGGATTTCTGGAAGAAGAGTTGTGTATGATGCAGCCAGAAGGTTTTGTCGATCCAAAGGATGCTAACAAATTGTGCAAGCTCCAGCGATCCATTTATGGACTGGTGCAAGCCTCTCGGATTTTGAATAAATGCTTTGATAGTGTGATCAAAGCATATGGTTTTATACAGACTTTTGGAGAAGCTTGTATTTACAATAAAGTGAGTGGGAGCTCTGTAGCATTTCTAATATTATATGTGGACGACATACTGTTGATTGGAAATGATATAGAATTTCTGTATAGCATAAAAGGATACTTGAATAAAAGTTTTTCAATGAAAGACCTCGGTGAAGCTGCTTATATATTGGGCATCAAGATCTATAGAGATAGATCAAGACGCTTAATTGGACTTTCACAAAGTACATACCTTGATAAAGTTTTGAATAAGTTCAAAATGGATCAAGCTAAGAAAGGGTTCTTGCCTGTAATACAAGGTGTGAAATTGAGTCAGACTCAATGCCCGACCACTGCAGAAGATAGAGAGAAAATGAAAGAAGTTCCCTATGCTTCAGCCATAGGCTCTATCATGTATGCAATGATGTGTACTAGACCTGATGTGTGCCTTGCTATTAGTTTAGCAGGTAGGTACCAAAGTAATCCAGGAGTGGATCACTGGACAGCGGTCAAGAACATCCTAAAATACCTGAAAAGGACTAAGGATATGTTTCTCGTTTATGGAGGTGACAAAGAGCTAGTCGTAAATGGTTACGTCGATGCAAGCTTTGACACTGATCCGGACGATTCTAAATCGCAAACCGGATACATGTTTATATTGAATGGTGGAGCAGTCAGTTGGTGCAGTTCTGAACAAAGCGTCGTGGCGGGATCTACATGTGAAGCGGAGTACATAGCCGCTTCGGAAGCAGCAAATGAAGGAGTCTGTATGAAGGAGTTCATATCCGATCTAGGTGTCATACCTAGTGCATCGGGTCCAATGAAAATCTTTTGTGGCAATACTGGTGCAGTTGGCTTGGCAAAGGAATCTAGATTTCACAAGAGAACCAAGCACATCAAGGGATGCTTCAATTCCATCCAGGACCAAGTGCAGGAGGGAGACATAGAGATTTACAAGATACATACGGATCTGAATGTTGCAGACCCATTGACTAAGGCTCTTCCACGAGAAAAACATCATCAGCACCAAGGCTCCATGGGTGTTAGAATCATTACTATGTAATCTAGATTATTGACTCTAGTGCAAGTGGGAGACTGAAGGAAATATGCCCTAGAGGCAATAATAAAGTTATTATTTATTTCCTCATATCATGATAAATGTTTATTATTCATGCTAGAATTGTATTACCCGGAAACATAATACATGTGTGAATATATAGACAAACATAGTGTCATTAGTATGCCTCTACATGACTAGCTCTTGAATCAAAGATGGTTAAGTTTCCTGACCATAGACATGAGTTGTCATTTGATTAACGGGATCACATCATTAGGAGAATGATGTGATTGACTTGACCCATTCCGTTAGCATAGCACTTGATCGTTTAGTATGTTGCTATTACTTTCTTCATGACTTATACATGTTCCTATGACTATGAGATTATGTAACTCCCGCTTACCGGAGGAACACTTCCTGTGGTACGAAACATCACAATGTAACTCGGTGATTATAAAGGTACTCTACAGGTGTCTCCAAAGGTACTTGTTGAGTTGACGTATTTCAAGATTAGGATTTGTCACTCCAATTGTCGGAGAGGTATCTCTGGGCCCTCTTGGTAATGCACATCACTATAAGCCTTGCAAGCAATGTAGCCAATGAGTTAGTTATGGGATGATGCATTACGTAACGAGTAAATTGACTTGCTGGTAATGACATTGAACTAGGTATTGAGATAGTAACGATTGAATCTCGGGCAAGTAACATACCGATGACAAAGGGAAAAACGTATGTTGTTATGCAGTTTGACCGATAAAGATCTTCGTAGAACATGTAGGAGCCAATATGAGCATCCAGGTTCCGCTATTCGTTATTGACTAGAGACGAGTCTCGGTCATGTCTACATAGTTCTTGAACCCATAGGGTCCGCACGCTTAAAGTTAGATGACGGTTATATTATGAGTTTATGTATTTTGATGTACCGAAGGTTGTTCGGAGTCCCGGATGTGATCACGTACATGATGAGGAGTCTCGAAATGGTCGAGACATAAAGATCGATATATTGGACAACTATATTTGGACACGGGAATGGTTCCTGGTGAGATTGGGACAATACCGGAGCTCCGGGAGGTTACCGGAACCCCCCGGGAGGTATATGGGCCTTAATGGGCTTTAGTGGAAAGGAGGGGAAAGGAGCAAGGGAGGGGGCGCCCCCCCCCCCCAAGCCCAATCCGAATTGGGAGGGGGGCCGCCCCCCTTTCCTTCCTCCCTCCTTCCTCTTCCTTCCCTCTCCCTCTCCAAATAGGAAAAAGGAGGAGTCCTACTCTCGGTGGGAGTAGGACTCCTCCCTTGGGCGCGCCTCCTCCCCTTGGCCTGCCCCCTCCTCCACTCCTTTATATATGGGGGAGGGGGCACCCCATAGACACAACAATTGATCATTGATCTCTTAGCCGTGTGCGGTGCCCCCCTCCACCATAGTCCTCCTCGATAATATTGTAGTGGTGCTTAGGCGAAGCCCTGCGTCGGTAGAAAATCATCATTGTCACCACGCCGTCGTGCTGACGGAACTCTCCCTCAAAGCGTGACTAGATTGGAGTTCGAGGGACGTCATCGAGCTAAACGTGTGCAAGAACTCGGAGGTGCCGTGCATTCGGTACTTGATTGGTCGGATCGTGAAGACATACGACTACATCAACCGCGTTGTGCTAACGCTTCCGCTTTCAGTCTACCAAGGTATGTGGACACACTCTCCCCTCTCGTTGCTATGCATCACCATGATCTTGCATGTGCGTAGGATTTTTTTTGAAATTACTACGTTCCCCATCATATGGTAGTATGGTACGGAGTATGTACTATCGTGAGCGACCGATCTTAGTGCCACTGCACACGAGTGTGTTTTTGAACCATTCGTCCATTATTCGTAAGTTATGCATGGTTGTGTGGTGTCTATGGTGGTCGTCGAAGGCTAGCTGGCGACAAGAGCGGTTGTCAATACGTGCTGCATATGCTTCAAAGGCTCGTCATCCATGAGTTCACACTTTACCACAACACCAGCGTCTGACCGCCCTGGCCTACCGAAACCCCTTCCATCGCTAGCGTGCGCTTCCCGCCTGAAACGGTCACCGTCTCTCTAGAACGTCAATGCCGCATTCACCGGACTTAACTGTAGGTGCAATTGGTGTGTCACTGATATGCGGGCCAGATGCCCGCTAGGCCCACATGTCAGTAACCCAACGCATCTGCAGTTAAGTCACTGAAGCAGCATCCGCATTCACGCCTGACGAACCTACTCCGGCGTCAGTTGTCCATCCGTCTGCCGCGGCTCATTGCCATTCACCCGCTATATTAACTTGAGCCCCAGCTCCCAGCCATAGCCAAAGACCCACACTTATTCTCCTCTGGTCCCTTCCTTCTGTCAGCACCACTCCAACCATGGCCTCCTGGCACTCCGAAGCTCTCTTGGACCCCAGCTCCCAGCCATAGCCAAAGACCCACACTTATTCTCCTCTGGTCCCTTCCTTCTGTCAGCACCACTCCAACCATGGCCTCCTGGCACTCCGAAGCTCTCTTGGACGTACTGTCGCAGGAGCAGACGAGGGACATTGGCGGCTCCACTCCGGGCGCGCTCCAAAGCTCTCTTCAACGTACCGTCGTAGGAGAAAACAAAGGACATCGCCGGCACCCCCCGGCCGCCCTCCATCGCCATGACCACGAAGCCGGCGCGCGTGCGTGAGTGCAGCCGGCAGTGAGGAAGAGTAGTACACGGTAGGTCACTGCCGCTCTGGTCCCAGGAAGGCCACTGCTACTCCACTCAGTCGACGCCAAGCTTGGTGGGGTAAACATCGGCGGCCGATTAGCCGCTTGACGGCGACGTGGAGGCGGAAATCTTTAGAACCTTGTGCTTCGGAGGAGGAGGTTATTGAGGCGGATGAGGAGGAGGCAAAGGCAATGGCCGGCTTTCTCGGGTTCATGGCCGGATATGGTGGTCTGGCGCCGGCGATCGTTTAGATTAGGTTTACCGTAGGTTTTAGTACGGTTTGTGTGAAATATGTAATGAATTTCGTCCAGTCTGTAGGAAAAGTTTTCGAAATGTAATGAATTTCATCCGGCTAATTTGAAATTTGCTTTGTTTGCACGAATTTCATCTGGTTAGTTCATATAGTTGTCGAAAGGTACACGGGCAACATTGGATGGCATCCATCAATGTCCTCGGACAGATGCCGGTGTAAATTTGTGGGTCAGCACTGGAGATGCCCTAACTATCATGCTATAATCGCTAACAGTGCTCCATTATTTGGCAGGGAACAGTTATCCCTCGATCAAAATCAGATCCGCGGTTTTTCGCACTCCTCCAGCGTAAGAGTGTAAACTCTGGCTTACATAAAAATGGAGCAAGTGGACGGCACTATACCATGTCATATCACTCAAACTAGCCCGCCTAACGAGCGGGAAAGCACTGCCCTCATCATTTTGTTCTGGATTTCTATCAATCGATCGCGTGAAAATGTTACGCTTCGCAATTCCTAAAGGAGAAGGCGGCACACTTACGACTCGTACGCGTCGCACCCCCGACAGTCCGGCTCACACGCCGCTCACCAGAGGGGACACACGTTGTCTTGCAATTTCTCTGACATGTGGGACTGTAATTGAATAAACCATTGATAGCCGAAATCTAATCGTTCGGCGGGCATCAGCTGAGAAGAGAGAAACGGGGAAGGGAGAAGAGATCGCCCGCCTGTCGCGCACGAACTCCAAGAAATATATGGTGATAATGTGAGGTGGGCCATGCTGGAGTCCGGACCACTTCCAGAGCCCGCTCTGACCGCCCTGGCCCCTAAAGATGCCAGCTACCCGCCGCATGCATGCATAGCAAGTACTAAAAAACTGAGCTATAAGCCCGCTTATGTGGAGGAGAGAGAGGCATACTCACATTATCATTCAAATTTGATTTCAATTTGTACTTTTTAGTTACTTTACTTCTCCCCAATAGAGCTTAGAAGTAAGAATTTATTGGTTGATTGTATCCTTAACCACTTCTTTTTTTGACACGAGGAACTACTCACCATGAATCCACTAATTGTTGCTGCTTCTGACAAAGTCAAGGAGTGGGCTCTGCAAGAGCCCGTCTCTACTCCTAGGTATAAAAAATAATTCTAAAAAAGGCATAAAAAATAATTATGTCTAAAAAAGAAAAGTAAAAAACATTTGAGAGGAAATAGATAGAGAGAAAGTGAGAAAAAGTTGTAACCTTATAGCCAACCTTATAGTCAATAGTATGGTAGCACTACATGAGGAAGGAGGGACTGGTGCACATGCCAAGTTCACTGGGCTACGTGTTTCACACTCCTTCATCGTAACAGTGGAGACAATAGATATCATCAAAAATAAACAATGAATACTCGTTTCTCATCCTCTATATCGGAAAGAATACTTTCATTCGCCGACATGTGGGACGTCGACCATCCTGGTCCACCTGCCATGCACAAAATTATCCTGGTCTACCCCGGTCGTATCGCAGGTCCAACCTTTCCCACTGTAAGTTGTTTGGACGAAGGAACCATCATGACTTCGTTGAATTCCGCTTCTTCAAGAAAACTTACTGTACCTGCAATACTGCTACCACACGCGAAGACTAGACGGCACTGTACCACGTCATATCACTGAAATCCACTAGGCCAAACTAGCCCGCCTAGGTCATCTATTTTGGAAAGAAGGGAGTACGCCTCTGCACTGCTATGATTTTGTGTTGTACGTCTCTGTACTTTTGCTACGATTTTCCTACCCTGTGAACCAAATGAGGCCTGAATGTATCCGTGTCGACTATTGTCTGATCGATCGCTAAGCCTACAATTTTGGGAGCTAGGGCTATTGGTCGATCCACGACGGATAAGTATAAGCGTACCACGAGCTCATTAGCCCCAACGTTTCTCTTCAGTGAGTGTTTTGCAAGTACTATAGCTCGCACAATAGCTAGCCTACTAACACCAAGAATCATCAAACAAGCCCTGCTGATATGATAAACAGTTCAAACTTACATCTAAGCATGCCATATATTACATCAAAAGCTAGTGAGGATACATCGGTTTCCATAACACGGAGAGGGTTCGCATGGTTCACTATCAAACAAAAGTAGCAAGTACAGCCCACACAAGACAGTGCACTAGCCCTAAGATGGTTTGATAACACGCATCATTTTGGTAATTAAACACAGGGCAATGCAAACTACCCTGAAGGATTAGCGCGACCAACTATTTCTTGTCATTGATCTCTCGGGCAATGACCACAGCACGGACATCGGCATGGGAATCGATCTCTGGGGCGATGTCCACAGGACTGACCGTGACATCAGAATCGATCTCTGCGGCGATGTCCATAGGATGGACAGCGGCATCGGAATTGATCTTCGGGGCGATGCCAACAGGACGGACCGCAACATCGAAAACGATCTTTGGGGTGTTGTCCACAGGACGGGCCGCGACATCGGAATCATCAAGGACGTCCACCGGCACCTGCACAACCCTAACATATTAGCAAGAACATTGCAAATAATCAAAAACCACAACTATGGTAATAAGCCATTATTTTTTACCTTGTGCAACTCACCGAGGGATCTCATCCCTCCGGGGGCCATCTCCTCGTCCTTGATGGGGACCATCACCTTGCCAGGGGAATACTGCTTCTCAATGGCAGCTATCTCCTCAAACTCAGCCTTGAGCCTCGCATAGGTGGCCATCAGAGTGTCTGGGGTAGGCACGGTGGGGCCCTTGCAGATGACATGGCACAAAACAGGCAAAAGAACAGAACTAGATGCAGATGGGAATCTGATGATGGTACACACATTGGATGGTGTTGCGTGGAAAAAGTTTGATGAATTACATGCTGACAAAGAGGCAGATCCAAGGCATCCTCTAGTCGGCATCGGCACGGATGGGTTCAGTGTGTTTGGTATGACGGCTGCCCAATACAGTTGTTGGCCCGTATTTGTCTTTCCACTCAATCTCCCCCCCGGACAGATTATGCAAAGAAAGAACATTTTCCTGACGTTGATAATTCCAGGGCCCAACTATCCGCGGAAAAATATGAATGTGTACATGCAGCCGCTTAAGGACAAATTGCAAGAAGCCTGGGATAATGGGTTCAAGACATACGACGCCTATAGCAAACGAAACTTCATAATGCGTGTCTGGTACATGTACTCGACGCATGACTTGCCGGCGTATGCACTATCCGTTGGCTGGTGTGTGCATGGAAGGTTCCCGTGCCCCACATGCAAGGGAGCTCTTGAGTTTCGTTGGCTTCAGGCCGGTCGCAAGTTTTCTTGCTTCGACATGCATAGACAGTAACTAGATTCTCGCCATAAGTTCAGGAAAGACAAGAAGAACTTCATTAGAGGTAGAGTTGTAAAAAACTCTGCACCACCTGCGTTGACAGGCCAACAGACCCTGGATCAGTTAAACGCTCTCGAGCCAGATCCAGAGCATCCAGGGTACTTCAAGGGGTATAATTCTAAGCACGCCTGGACTCATAAAACATGCTTATGGGATCTGCCTTACTTCAAAGACCTCCTTTGCCCACACAACATTGACGTGATGCACACTGAGAAGAATATCGCCGAGGCACTTTTTGGTACATTGTTCGGCATAGATGGGAAGTCAAACGATAATACTAAGGCTAGAGTCGATCTGGAGGCGCTATGTGATAGACCGTTACAAAACATGAAAGAACCGAAAGGAAAGCAAAACTGGACGAAGCCAAAGGCATGGTTCAATCTTGGAAGGCTAGCTATGAGGGAAATTATCTTGTGAGTGAAAATGCATTTGATGTCCCCGATGGGTATGCAGCGAATCTAAAGAGGGGAGCGAGCACTACTAGAAAAAAGGGCTGCTAGTGGCGCACCTGTTTTCACTACAGGTGCGCCACTAGCACCACACCATTAGATTTTTTTTCTAATGGCGCACCTGTGGTGCACCATTAGTATCTGGTATACTAATGGCGCACCACACAGAAGTGCACCATTAGTAACAAAAAAATTTCAAATTTTTTTGAGATTTTTTTTAAAACTTTTTTTCAATTTTTTTTCGTTTTTTCTTAATCTCAGGTCAATATGCTTAATCTCAAGTCAAATCGCACTCTGTGGTCAAACTTCCCAGAAGGTCACCCATCCTCACACTACTCCAGCCCGAGCACACTTAACTTCGCAGTTCTATCCAACCCTAGCACCAGCTCACTTCACAGGCACTTGTTGATATATTTATCATATCAATCATATTAAACCTTCTTGATGTCTAGGACTTTGTTCATGTTCATGAGTATGATGAAATTTTGAAAAAATATTTCAAACTTCCCGGTCATATTACGTATCATATTTTGAAAAAAAAATCGATTTTTTTTCAAAACCATTTTTTTCTGTTACTAGTGACGCAACTAGCAGACGGTGCGCCACTAGTAAGTTTGAAATTCGATTTTTTTTTCAAAACCATTTTTTTCTGTTACTAGTGGCGCACCTAGCAAACGGTGCGCCACTAGTAAGTTTGAAATTTTTTCCATTTTTTTCCTCTAGATCTTAAAAGCCCCGTAACTTTTTTTCTGTTAGGTTTTTGGGGATTTTGAAAATGTTTAACGGGATTCGCATGCAAAAGTTATGCCCATTTTACAAATTTCCAGAGAGATTTTGCAAATAAAGTCGAAATTCATATTTTTAAATTTTCCCAACAACTACACCACATATCACATGGGAAACTTATTTTCTTTTATTTTTTTGACATTTTTATCATTTTCTTTTATTTTTTTAAAACTGAAAAGGCGGTCCACCAGGGGGGGGGGGTGCATTCGGTGGAATTTTTGGGCCAAGTTAGTAATGGCAGACCGTGGGAGTGGTGCGCCATTACTAGTTCAACTAGTAATGGCGCACCACTCCCACGGTGCGCCATTACTAGTTTTGAAAAAAAAATAAAAAATTTTGAAAAGAAATTTGAAAAAAAATTACTAGTGGCGCATCGTGGATGTGGTGCGCCATTACTAGTTAAAACTAGTAATGGCGCACTATGCCCTGGTGCGCCATTACTAGTTTTGAAAAAAATAATAAAAAAATTGATTTTTTTTTAATTTTTTTACTAATGGTGCACCGTGGATGTGGTGCGCCATTACTAGTTTAACTAGTAATGACGCACTATCCCCTGGTGCGCCAGTAGTAGTTTTGAAAAAAAAATTGTTACTAATGGCACACCAGGGATGTGGTGCACCATTAGTATTTGGACACTAATGGCGCACCAACACATGGTGCGCCATTAGTATATAGTAGTGGCGCACCACATGTCTGGTGCGCCATTAGTGTCCATTTCATCTATAGCCCTTTTCCTAGTAGTGGAGTCTTGATAAATTGAAGATATTTGGTCTCAAGAGTCATGATTGGCACATATGGATTGAGCGGGTAATGCCGGTGATGTTGCATGGCTTCATCCCTGAGGATGAATGGCTAGTACTAGCAGAACTCAGCTATTTCTTTCGTGTTCTTTGTGCGAAAGAACTATCGCCTGGCGTGCTAGAAGAAGTGGAAGAGTTGGCGCCGGAGTTGATCTGCAAGTTAGAGAAGATATTTCCACCGAGCTTCTTTAATCCAATGCAGCATTTGGTTTTGCATCTCCCGACCGAGGCAAGATTGGGGGGGGGGGGGGGGCGTGCAAAATCGTTGGTGCTACCCAACTGAGAGGATGCAGAAGATGCTTCGAGAAAAATGTAAAAATAAACGTAGAATTGAAGCATCGATGGCTGAGGCATTCATCACTGAGGAGGCGACAAACTTCGTGATAGCACACTAAGAAGCCAAAAATCGTCATTTGCATAATCCGAAGCCTCGGTACAATGCTGACGAGCCTAAAAAGGGTGGATCCAACCTCAGCCTATTCAAAGGGAATCTCGCACCAGCCAGTGTTTCAAATCCAGTATCTTTGGATAACGAAGAATGGCGGACCATTTCGTTGTATATCTTCAACAACCTGATAGAAGTGTGGCCGTACATCGAGTAAGTTCTCGGTACATTGTTTCGCAACTTTTATTTCCTTTGAACTGCTCTTATTCCTGGATATTTCATACAGTCGATACGTCGCCCTATTCTCGTATGGAGCGGTGATCCAAAAGGATTCCGTCGAAGAGTATGAGCTTCTTGCAAAGCGAGGAGGCGGCTATCCCGGTTCCATCTCTTGGTTCAAACAAACTGTAATTTCTATTAGACAATTTCATTTCATTCGCTAGTTTGTGCGTAATGCAACAATCCTTTCATATTAAACTTGTAGGCTAATTCAGAGTCTATGGACGCCGAATTGAGACAACTCGCTAATGGTTTTGACTATAAGGTCTGTTCATTTGACAAATACGACATCAAAGGGTATCACTTTCGTACCTATGGCAAAGAGCTATCTATGGCCGACCGAAAGTCTACAAATTGTTGTGTATCTGCTATCGGCGAAGGAGGTACCGAGTATTATGGGAGAGTTGAAGCAATTTATGAACTTCTATTCTATGGTGAAAAACCACCGAATGTCGTAGTCTTCAAATGTTATTGGTTTCAGCCGAAGGAGACTAGAAGGACTCATGAACATATAGGGCTAGTTGAAATCTACCAAAGCACCCATTTAGATGTTCCTGATGTCTATATTACGGCTCAACAGGCGACCCAAGTATTCTATCTACCGTGGGCCTGCCAAACTAAACCAAATCTGAAAGGTTGGGATGTCGTTTATGAAGTGCCACCACGTGCTAGACTATATCCCCCAAAGGAAGAGGATTATGAACCTCACATTAACCCAGACACATATGAAGGAGAATTCTTCCAAGAGACACGTCTTTCCAAAAAGCGTTTCAAGAACCGCTATACTTCACCCCAAAACATTGAAGTAGACAGCCACCGTGAATCCCACATCACCCCAGAGGAGGAACAAGAAGAGCCGGAACAAGAAGAGGTTACTGCTGTGGATGACCTGTCAATGCTTGACCGATTACGTAAAGGTGGCCTTCCACATGTTGATGCCACTGAACCCTATGAGCCCGTCATTGATTATAGTGATGATGATGATTATGCATTTATTGATGATACTGATCGAGATTATTAGTAGTGTCAGGTATTCAATTTTTTTATGTTGTACTTGATGATGATACACTTAAGTGATATACATATTATTATTCATGTCGGTATTTTTTTATGTTGTACTAATTTCGTTTACTCTTTGTCATGGCAGGTGTTGAAAGATGGAAGGGGAGCCAACTGAGGCCAAGGAAAAACGTGCCCAAATTGAAGGTGTGCCACACCATCAAGGTAGCTCCATCTTATATCAGTTCGGGTGGAACTGGGTATGTGGTTTGCTTCATGATTAATGCAATTCATTCATCATGCTAGCTTGAGCCCTTTAATTACTAATTTACTTTGTTTCTCTCTTTCAGGCATACTACAATAAGACGGATAAGGTGCCAGAGGGGTACGACCCGTATGCCATGGCCCACACTAGCTCTTACAAGCAAGTCAAGGGGAAGGCGAGGAAAGGGGAGGAGTTTAACCAGAGCCAGATTCCCATTGATCCAGAGCAGGTGATGATATCTAGTGGCGGGAGGTCCCGTGGCTCCATAGCCATTGATCCAGAGATTGCTCTTGAGACCACGGTGAGTTTATTTTGAATGGACGTTACTTGCTAGTCTTAACATTTGAGTGTCATCATGCTAACGAAACATTGGAAATGATCTTTGGTGCAGCGTAACCCCAGACAAGCATCACACGATCCTTCTCCAGCTACTGGCACGAGCCAGCCCGCTCCTACACCTCCATGATCAAGGTAAGTTTCTCTAGTTTTTTGCTTAACAAATGCATAAAGACCTAGACTTAGCTTTATTTCCTCCAATATGCTTACCTTAATGACCTAGAGTTAGCTTCTTTTCCTCCAAAATGACTTAATAAGCTTACTAACCTCCAAAACGAGCCATTTAACCTAAGTTAGCTCTAAAATGATCTATACTTAGCTTTGTTTCCTCCAAAATGACCTAAGTTAGTTATAATATGCTTAGTTAATTAGGTTTGCTCAATAATGACATGTACTTAGCTTAGTTAGCTCATAAACGATCCATTTTACCTAAGTTAGCTCTAAAATGACCCATTTTTACCTTAGTTAGCTCATAAATGATCCATTTTACCCAAGTTAGCTTTAAAATGACCCATTTTACATAGATTATCTCCAAAATGATCCATTTTACCTAGATTATCTCCAAAACGATCCATTTTACCTAAGTTAGCTCTAAAATGACCCATTTTACCTACGTTAGCTCCAAAATGACCCATTTTACCTAGGTTAGCTCCAAAATGACCCAATTTACCTATGTTAGCTCCAAAATGACCCATCTTACCTATGTTACCTCTAAAATGACCCATTTTATCTACGTTAGCTCCGAAATGACCCATTTTACCTACGTTAGCTCCAAAATGACCCATTTTACCTACGTTAGCTCCAAAATGACACATTTTACCTACGTTAGCTCCAAAATGACCCATCTTACCTACGTTAGCTCTAAAATGATGCATTTTACCTAAGTTAGCTCATAAACGATCCATTTCACCTAAGTTACCTCACAAACGATGGCGTGCTTCTTCCTCTAGTCTTCTTCTTCTAGTCACCTTTTCCTAACTTTCTTATTTGCCATTTTGCAGATTTCGTTCACTTCTTGGAAGCTATCTTGCTATGATGGAGTGCTTGTTTTTTATTTCATTCTCTTCTAGTATTCTTCTAGCTTGCTACGAGGGAACTTGCTATCTTGATGAAACTTTGCATTGTAATATGTATGTGCAACTTCCTAATGGTTGCAACTTATGTGTATGTGCAACTTGCTATGTATGAATGGATGGAACTATATATGTATGTACAATGAAACTTATGTGCTGGATATGTCATATGTTTGCTGTTAAATAGCCCTGTGAAATATATCTATATGTGTCATATATATTTGCTGTGAAAATTGTTGGATTTAAAAAAAACAGAAAAAAGAGCCAATATGCAGGCTCTTTGCCGTCCGCCACCGACGGCAACGGGCTCTTTGCCAATAGCCACGGACAGCAAATAAGACATGTGGCAGCCAACTGTGCTTCCTGGGAGCTGACCCATTTAGTCAGTTTGCCTACAGTGGCAGACGGCAAAGAGCAAACAATTTTGCCGTCAGCGGCGGACAACAAAGGCCTGCCGTGTAGTGACGTCTAGCTGACATCATACGGCGGACAGCAAAGGCAGGACAAATTTTGCCGTCAGCGGTCGATGGCAAAGTCCTGCCGTTAGCCACCTAACGGACTAACAGCGAAATTTTGCCGTCTGTGTTCTTTGCCGTCCGCTGCTGATGGAAAAGGCCCCTTTGTCGTCAGCCACCAAAAGCAAATGGAAAAGTAGCTCTTTACCGGACCTTTCCTTGCCGTCCACTTTTGCCGTCCGTGGCGGACGGCAAAGACCTTTGCCAGCCGCCATTCATGCCTTTGCCGTCCGCCGTGGCAGACGGCAAAGTAGGTGATTCCTGTAGTGGTGATAGATAGTTTTGTGATAAGATAAATAGTAATAAGCAAAAAGTAAATTCTAATAAGGATAAGGCTAGACAAATTCTAATAAGGATAAGGCTGGACAAAGTGCAGCAAGGTGGCCCAATCCTTTATATAGCAAAGGATAAGGCTGGACAAATTCTAATAATGAAGAAGGAGCTCCCGAGGACACAATGGGAATTATCGTCAAGCTAGTTTTCATCACGTTCGTAAGATTCGCGTTCGGTACTTTGATAATTTGATATGTGGGTGGACCCACACTTGGGTACTGCCCTAACATGGACAAGCATCCCACTTATGATTAACCCCTATTGCAAGCATCCACAACTACAAAAAGGAGTATTAAGGTAAACCTAACCACATCATTAAACATATGGGTCCATATCAACCCCTAACGAAGCAACGCATAAACTAGGGTTTAAGCTTCTGTCACTCAAGCAACCCATCATCTACTTATTACTTCCCTATGCCTTCCTCTAGGCCCAAATAATGGTGATGTGTCATGTAGTCAACGTTCACATAACACCACTAGAGGAAAGACAACATACATCTCATCAAAATATCGAACGAATACCAAATTCACATGACTACTAATAGCAAGACATCACCCATGTCCTCAGGAACAAACTTAACTACTCACAAAGAATATTCATGTTCATAATCAGAGGGGTATTAATATGCATAAAGGATCTGAACATATGATCTTCCACCAAGTAAACCAAATAGCATCAACTACAAGGAGTAATCAACACTACTAGCAACCCATAGGTACCAATTTGTGGTTTTGATACAAGATTGGATACAGGAGATGAACTAGGGTTTTGAGATGAGATGGTGCTGGTGAAGATGTTGATGGAGATTGACCCCCTCCCGATGAGAGGATCTTTGGTGATGACATTGGTGATGATTTCCCCCTCCCGGAGGGAAGTGTCCCCGGCAGAACAGCTCCGCCAGAGCCCTAGATTGATTCCGCCAAGGTTCCACCTCGTGGCGGCGGAGTTTCGTCCCGTAAGCTTGCCCATGATTTTTTCCAGGACAAAACCCTTCATATAGGAGAAGATGGACGTCGGAAGCCCACCAGGGAGCCTAGGAGATAGGGGGTTGCGCCCAAAGGGGGGAGGGCACCCCCCTGTCTCCTAGACAGTGTGTGGGCCCCCTGGCCTATTTCTTTTGCCCATAAATTCTTATAAATTCCAAAAAGTTGTTTCGTGGAGTCTCAGGTCTTTTGGAGTTGTGCAGAATAGGTTTCCAACGTTTGCTCATTTTCCAGCCAGAATTCCAGCTGCTGACATCCCCCTCTTCATGGTAAACCTTGTATAATAAGACAGAATAGCCATAAGTATTGAGATATAATGTGTAATAACAGCCCATAATGCAATAAATATTGATATAAAAGCATGATGCAAAATGGACGTATCAACTCCCCCAATCTTAGACCTCGCTTGTCCTCAAGCGGAAGCCGAAATCAAAAAATATGTCCACATGTTTAGAGATAGAGGTGTCGATAAAAATAAAATACGGACATGAGGGCATCATGATCATTCTAATAACAGCAACATATATAGATTTTTTCATATGATTTCCTATGTTCAAGTAATAAGCAATTCACAATGTCAAGTATGGTTCAAAAACTTCATTGGGAACTAACAAACTATAATCTCAATCAATGAAGCAATTGCAATTTATCGTAACATCAGAAAGAGTCAATAATAGAGCTTTTCAGCAAGCTCACATACTCAACTATCTCGTAGTCCCCTACAATTGTTAACACTCACGCAATACTTGTGGTTATAGAGTTTCAGCCGGACACTGAGAAAGATAGGGGCTTATTGTGTTGCCTCCCAACGTATTCACCTTTAGGTGATGTTAACAATAATAGCCTATGCCAACTTACATCCAATTGGATATATGTATCATGATCGGAGCTTGCCAAAGGATAAAAATAAAAAGGGTAAGGCGAGAATCACCTTGACTCAAGCATAAAGTAAAACATAAAGTAAAAGATAGGCCCTTCATAGAGGGAAGCAGAGGTTGTCATGTGCGTTTAGGGTTGATGCACAAAATCTTAATGCAAAAGAATGTCACTTTATATTGCCCCTTGTATGTGGACCTTTATTATGCAATCCGTCGCTTTTATTACTTCCACAACAAGTTCGTACAAAGCTTATTTTCTATACACTAATAAGTCATACATATTTAGAAAGCAATTTTTATTGCTGGCATCGATGACAACTTACTTGAAGGATCTTACTCAATCCATAGGTAGGTATGGTGGACTCTCATGGCAAAACTGGGTTTAAGGATATTTGGAAGCACAAGTAGTATCTCTACTTGGTGCAAGGAATTTGGCTAGCATGAGGGGGAAAGGCAAGCTCAACATGTTTGGAAGGTCAATGACAATATACTTTAACTGAGATGTCGGAAAACATAAACCATTACGTTGTCTTCCTTATCCAACGTCAACTCTTTTAGCATGTCATACTTAATGTGTGCTTCACAATCATAAAAGATGTCCAAGATAATATATTTATATGTGAACCCCTCTTTCCTTTTCACTTCCTATTAATTGCAGCGATGAGCAAGCCCACATTCATCAATTCTCAACAATTTTTATGCCTCATATTTTCTATGTGTGAAGTTATCACTATCCATAAGATCAATATGAAGTCTTTTGTTCTTTCTACTTTCTCAAGATCATAGCAACATAGCCAAGGCCTTGACTCAACACTAATCTTTATTATAGATAGCACACAGACTCGATTACATAAAGAGATCACAAAGCAAAATTCGAAACTACTTGATATCAAAAACTTCAACTACTAATAGATCAAGATACTACTAAAAGGATCGAACTAAATAAAGCGGTAAAGATAGGAGTGTGATGGTGATACGATACCGGGGCACCTCCCCCAAGCATGGCAGTTGCAAAGGGGAGTGCCCATACCCATGTGATTATTTCTCCTTCTTCACGGTTGGTGTTATGATCTTCTTGGCGATGATGCCCTTCAGGATACGGTTCTCCTCCTCGAGCTTATTGACTTGTTGTTTGAGGTCCATGATTTCTTTACGGAGCTTGCCCGTAACAGCCAAAGCTCCTTTTACCCAAGGATGCTGCATAGCTTCTGGAGAACACATGAAACTCTTTTTCATATTTTCATAAGAATAAATCTAGAGTTGGAAGGGATGACCGAAGCAGGGACAACCAAGCTAGGCAGTTCCCCCATAGTGAATTCTGCTTGGAGACGAAAGGTAACTTCTTGATCTTCCTCCATGGCATCTATCCTTTTCAAATCATCCTCCATCTCATCCTACGTTGATGTTCCAAAGTGATAGGCATCGCTATTTGCTCCTGGACCTGGCGTTGGGTGAGATACTCGGCTCTCCCCAACTGATTCCTGAGAAGACATCTTGTTCCAAATCTGCAACATGAACAACTCGAAACGAAAACAAAGGATATTTGCATGATACGGTGGTCAAAACCTTCGGGAGTATATATAATAAATTTTTACTGACCAAAATACGTAACATACAAGAAAACGGAGTCCGGGAGGCACACGAGGTGCCCACGAGACAGGGGGGCGCCCTCGTCTCTCGTGGGAGCCTCGTGTCCCTTTCGGACTACTTATTTCTTCCTAAAATCTTTAAATAATCCAAAACTGATAAAAATTGCCATAAGAGTTGTTTTGGAGTCGGTTTACTTACCGTACCACGTACCTATGCCTTTTCGGAGTCTGGAACGTTCTGGAAAGTGTCTCTTATGTATTCCTCAGGGGTTATGGTTTCAATAATATTAGTTTCAACATTGATAGGATTACCTGAAATATAATGTTTAATTCTTTGATTGTTTACCACCCTCGGATTTGTGCCTTCGAAGTTGTTGATTTTTATAGCACTAGAACGATAGACCTCCTCGATAACGTAGGGACCTTCCCATTTTGAGAGAAGTTGTCCTGCAAAAAATCTTAAGCGAGAGTTGAACAATAACACATAATCTCCTACGTTAAACTCACGCTTTTGTATCCTCTTATCATGCCAGCATTTGATTTTTTATTTGAAAAGCTTGGCATTCTCATATGCTTGGGTTCTCCATTCATCAAGTGAGCTAATATCAAACAACCTCATGTCACCGGCAAGTTTGAAGTCATAATTGAGCTCTTTAATAGCCCAATATGCTTTATGTTCAAGTTCAAGAGGTAAATGACACACTTTTCCATAAACCATCTTATATGGAGACATACCCATAGGATTTTTGTATGCAGTTCTATAGGCCCATAATGCATCATCAAGTTTTTTGGACCAATTCTTTCTAGATCTATTCACAGTCTTTTGCAAAATTAACTTTAGCTCTCTATTGCTCAACTCTACTTGACCACTAGACTACGGGTGATAAGGAGATGTGATTCTATGATTGACATCATACTTAGCAAGCATCTTACAGAAAGCACCATGAATAAAGTGTGAACCACCATCAGTCATAAGATATCTAGGGACTCCAAACCTCGGAAAAATTAACTTCTTTAAGCATTTTAATAGAAGTGTTATGATCAGCACTACTAGTTGGAATAGCTTCTACCCACTTAGTAACATAATGAACAGCAACTAAAATATGTGTATAACCATTGGAGGCAGGAAAAGGTCCCATATAATCAAAGCCCCAACCATCAAACGGTTCAATAACAAGAGAATAATTCATAGGAATTTCTTGACGTCTATTGATGTTACCTATTCTTTGACATTCATCACAAGATACGACAAACTTACGAGCATCTTTGAAAAGAGTAGGCCAATAAAAACCAGATTGTAGTACCTTGTGTGTAGTTCTGTCTCCAGCGTGGTTTCCTCCATAGGATTCAGAGTGACACTTGCGTAGGATTTGTTCCTGTTCATGCTCAGGCACACAACGTCTAATAATACCATATACTCCCAGAAGTAATGTCTTAAATCATAATAGAACTTTTTATTTTGCTGGTATGTGAAACTAGGAGGTAAATATTTAGCAACAATGTAATTAGCATAATCAGCATACCAAGGAGCAGTACGAGAAGCATTGACAACTGCTAATTGTTCATCAGGAAAACTATCATTAATAGGCAGTGGGTCATCAAGAACATTCTCTAACCTAGACAAGTTGTCTACAACGGGGTTCTCAGCTCCCTTTCTATCAATAATATGCAAGTCAAATTCTTGGAGCAAGAGAACCCATCTAATGAGTCTAGGCTTAGCATCTTTCTTTTCCATAAGATATTTAATAGCAGCATGATCAGTGTGAATAGTAACTTTGGAATCAACAATATAAGGTCTAAATTTATCACATGCAAACACAACTGGTAAGAACTCTTTTTCAGTAGTAGCATAATTTCTCTGGGCAGTATCAAGAGTCTTGCTAGCATAATGGATAACATTTAATTTCTTATTGACTCTTTGCCCTAAAACAGCACCTACAGCATAATCACTAGCATCACACATAATTTCAAAAGGTAAATTCCAATCAGGTGGCTGAACAATAGGTGCAGTGATCAAAGCTTTCTTAAGTGTTTCAAATGCTTCTACACAATCATCATCAAAAACAAAAGGAATATCTTTTTGCAATAAATTAGTCAGAGGCCTAGAGATTTTAGAAAAGTCCTTAATGAACCTCCTATAAAAGCCGGCATGACCAAGGAAACTTCTTATACCTTTTATGTCCTTGGGACATGGCATCTTTTCAATAGCATCAACTTTGGCTTTATCAACTTCAATACCTCTCTCGGAGATCTTGTGCCCCAAGACAATGCCTTGGTTAACCATAAAGTGACACTTTCCCTAATTCAGGACGAGACTAGTGTCTTCGCATCTCTGCAAAACTCGATCAAGGTTGCTCAAACAATCATCAAAAGAGGATCCATAGACGGAGAAGTCATCCATGAATACCCCACAAATCTTTTCACAAAAATCAGAAAATATAGCCATCATGCATCTTTGAAAGGTAGCAGGTGCATTACATAAACCAAAAGGCATACGTCTATAAGCAAAAGTACCAAAAGGGCAAGTAAAAGTAGTTTTAGATTGATCCCCCGCTGATACTGGTATCTGAGAGAAGCCAGAATAACCATCTAGAAAGCAAAAATGTGTGTGTTTGGATAGCCTCTCTAGCATTTGATCAATAAAAGGTAAAGGGTAATGATCTTTCTTAGTAGCTTTATTTAACTTGCGGAAATCAATTACCATCCAATAACATGTAATAATTCTTTGCGGAATCAATTCATCTTTATCATTAGGAACCACGGTAATACCTCCCTTTTTAGGGACACAATGGACAGGGCTTACCCATTCACTATCAGCAACGGGATAAATAATACCTACCTCAAGGAGTTTTAGTATCTCCTTTCTTAACACTTCCTTCATTTTGGGATTTAATCGTCTTTGAGGATCTCTAACTGGTTTGGCATCTTTCTCCACTGAAATTTTGTGTTGACATAATGTGGGACTAATGCCCTTATGATCATCCAGAGTATATCCAATAGCAGCTCGGTGCTTCTTCAGAGTTTTCAATAATCTTTCTTCTTCTTTCTCTGAAAGGTTAGCACTAATAATAACATGATATATTTCTTTTTCATCAAGATAAGCATACTTAAGATTATCAGGTAATGGTTTGAGTTCAAACACGGGATCAGCCTTGGGTGGAGGGGGATCCCCAAGAATTTCAATGGGAAGGTTATGTTTCAGCATAGGTTCTTGTTTAAGGAACACTTCATCTATTTCTTCCCTTTCCTTCATAAACATATCGTTTTCATGGTCTAGCAAATATTGTTCTAATGGATCAGTTGGTGGAACAACAATGGAAGCAAGACCAATAATTTCATCCTTACTAGATGGTTCCTCTTCATGGTGTTGTCTACGAAATTTAGAAAAGTTGAACTCATGAGACAAATCACCTAGACCAATTGTAACAACATCCTTTTCGCAATCTATCCTAGCATTAATGGTGTTCAAGAAAGGTCTACCAAATATAGTGGGACAAAAGCTATCTTGTGGGGAGCCAAGAACAAGAAAATCAACAGGATATTTAGTTTTCCCACACAAGACTTCAACATCTCTAACAATTCCCATTGGTGAAATAGTATCTCTATTGGCAAGTTTAATTGTGACATCAATATCTTCTAACTCAGTAGGTGCAATATCGTGCTTAATTTCTTTGTATAAGTCAATAGGTATTGCACTAGCACTAGCACCCATATCACATAAGCCATAATAACAATGATCTCCTATTTTAACAGAAATAACAGGCATGCCTACCACAGGTCTATGTTTATCTTTAGCAAAAGGTTTGGCAATTCTAGCAGTTTCATCACAGAAATAAATAACATGCCCATCAATATTATCAGACAAGAGATCTTTAACAATAGCAACATTAGGTTCAACTTTTATTTGCTCAGGAGGTGTATGAGTTCTAATATTGCTCTTACGAACAACAGTCTAAGCTTTAGCATGATCTTTTATCCTAATAGGAAAAGGAGGTTTTTCAACATAAGCAGTAGTAATAATAGGATCTCTTTGCTCTTCTGGTTGGGGTGAAGATACCCCAAACAAGCCCCTCAAAGGATTAGTTTCCATAGTGACAAGTAACACAAAATTTCAGCACACTATATAAATGTTTCCTTACCAAGTTCCACTCACCAAGAGCGCTACGCTCCCCGGCAACGGCGCCAGAAATTGACCCACAAGTACGGGGGATCTATCGTAGTCCTTTCGATAAGTAAGAGTGTCGAACCCAATGAGGAGCAGAAGGAAATGATAAGCGGTTTTAGTAAGGTTTTCTCTTCAAGCACTGAAATAGTAGGTGATAGATAGTTTTGTGATAAGATAAATAGTAACGAGCAAAAAGTAAATAAAGTAAATAAAGTGCAGCAAGGTGGCCCAATCCTTTATGTAGCAAAGGATAAGCCTGGACAAATTCTAATAATGAAGAAGGAGCTCCCGAGGACACATTGGGAATTATCGTCAAGCTAGTTTTCATCACGTTTGTAAGATTCGCGTTCGGTACTTTGATAATTTGATATGTGGGTGGACCGGCACTTGGGTACTGCCATAACATGGACAAGCATCCCACTTATGATTAACCCCTATTGCAAGCATTCACAACAAAAAGGAGTATTAAGGTAAACCTAACCACAACATTAAACATATGGGTCCATATCAACCCCTAACGAAGCAATGCATAAACTAGGGTTTAAGCTTCTGTCACTCTAGCAACCCATCATATACTTATTACTTCCCTATGCCTTCCTCTAGGCCCAAATGATGGTGAAGTGTCATGTAGTCGACGTTCACATAACACCACTAGAGGAAAGACAACATACATCTCATCAAAATATCGAACGAATACCAAATTCACATGACTACTAATAGCAAGACTTCACCCATGTCCTCAGGAACAAACGTAACTACTCACAAAGCATATTCATGTTCATAATCAGAGGGGTAATAATATGCATAAAGGATCTGAACATATGATCTTCCACTAAGTAAACCAAATAGCATCAACTACAAGTAGTAATCAACACTACTAGCAACCCACAGGTACCAATTTGTGGTTTTGATACAAGATTGGATACAAGAGATGAACTAGGGTTTTGAGATGAGATGGTGTTGGTGAAGATGTTGATGGAGATTGACCCCCTCCCAATGAGAGGATCATTGGTGATGACGTTGGTGATGATTTCCCCCTCCCAGAGGGAAGTGTCCCCGGCAGAACAGCTCCGCCAGAGCCCTAGATTGATTCCGCCAAGGTTCTGCCTCGTGGCGGCGGAGTTTCATCCCGTAAGCTTGCCCACGATTTTTTCTAGGACAAAACCCTTCATATAACAAAAGATGGACGCCGGAAGCCCACCAGGGGGCCCAGGAGATATGGGGGCGCCCCCCTGTCTCCTGGACAGGGTGTGGGACCCTTGGCCTATTTCTTTTACCCATAAATTCTTATAAATTCCAAAAAGTTGTTTCGTGGAGTCTCAGGTCTTTTGGAGTTTTGCAGAATAGGTTTCCAATGTTTCCTCCTTTTCCAGCCAGAATTCCAGCTGCCGGCATCCCCCCTCTTCATGGTAAACCTTGTAAAAGAAGAGAGAATAGCCATAAGTATTGAGATATAATGTGTAATAACAGCCTATAATGCAATAAATATTGATATAAAAGCATGATGCAAAATGGACGTATCACAGCTTTTTAGCATTTCTGTACATTGCAATCAAACACACAGGGCTGGCCATTCATAGAGAACATTCAAAACAATCAATGATTATGCATCTCAGTGACTCACATGCCAGAGACAATATTTACTTCACAACTAAAGAATAAAGAAAAAATTGATCGACGCTACCGACAGCAAAGGGCGTCCCATTCGAAAATATCAAACGCATGTCTTGCTAAAATCAATGAGCAAAATTTGACAAGGTTGTCCCATTCCAAAATATCAAATGCCTATGATTGTGGAATGGGCAGGGTTTGCCATTAGTTCGGACATTGAAATGGCACCTCGTGCTAAATAAACCAGCTATTCTTTTTGTGCAGTTCCACCAAAATCAACCAAATTTGCGCGTAGCTTGTATGATTTCGCTCTTATATGTTGCAATGCCTTGAACTTATCGGCACCTCCTTTCTTGTGGTGGAAATGAATGATTCGATGTATTCATGAACATTTTGTGCAGTTCCCATTGAAATCAAGCTGAGCACCCCTGTTTGCACAAATACAAAAAAGTGATTAGTATAAAGCAAACTGTACTATGAATTGACAGTTTCAACAGGCACCTACATGGTCCATGTAGAGCACACTTTTAGAAAAATGGAACTCACCAGAAAGAATCCTAGAACAACATTGTACTCGCGCATCACAGCAAAAAAATGGAGATTTGTCAGTCCTTCTGAGCTGAAGTTAGTTTGGTATTGTGGGGAGTAATGTAACCATACTTCAACTGCTCCTTCTGATGAGAAGATAGACCGAGCTTATTCATCCTGGCATAATCAGAACTAGTCACTTCACGTACTCCATATTCTTCTTCAGAGGAAGATGATCCTGTTGTGCAAAGACAAGAGGACTACTAAATGCTAGCATCCCTGTTTGCTCGAAAAAAAGGAAAGGAAATATTTAAAACAACATAGATGAAGCCCTTCTCAAGGACAATACCACTTTTTCATGACAGTATCTAAACAGTAGCACAACACCAATAGAGATGATAAAAGCTCAATCATATGGATGAAATCAGTGGACGAGTACCAACCTTTGTTAGGAGGCTTATTGTGTAGAGCATACAGATGAAGCACTTCTCCGGGACCATCTTCTAACTACGGTGGTGGCCATGCTTACTATATACTCCTCGATTAGTTTAATGTTTCCAACATCTTCTTGTGCAGTTCCACTAAAATATATTGTATCTTCAAAGAAGATCCCTGTTTGCACAAGTAGAGATAATTACGTATTACATTAAGAGTGGCATCAAATCAGTGGCAAAACAATTGCTCATTCCAGCAGTAGCAATAAATTAAGATGCAAAACTATATCATTACTTGTGTCAGCACAGTTCCAGTCCTTCATTACAGCACCAGGAGTTGATTTTTGTTTTTCTTCCGCTTGTTCTTCCCCTTCATCACTTGGTTCAATAACAGACAAGCTTTGCCTTCAATGTAAGATTTGGCATGTCAATTAGGGAGCACAAGTATAGTACTAAACTTAATTTTCTGATGGAAGTGGCAAAATATCCTTATCTTACCTCAATGGGATATTACGGTGCACATACAGATTGGAAGTCTTATCTCCATTTGTGCAGTTCACTAAAATCAAGCAACATTATCGTACAAGTATCACAACATATGAAAGCAAACTATAGAATCATGTGAAAGAAGGCTAGTACTAACCTCTCATGATGCGGAATTCAAACAACTCACAAGAAGAAGATTTGAACCGAATTTGCCAACACAGATATGAAGTAAGATCTCCCCTTGGGCAGTTCCACTAAGATCAAACAATCAAGCAACATTGTCGGTGTGACATTTTGGTTGAACTGCACAAAACACTCTTAAAACAAAAGTGTTTTGTGCAATGCAACAAAAGATCACAATGGCAACGAGGTGAAGTAGATAACCCTGTTTACACAGATGTGCAAAGGAAACAATTAGTGGTCAATACGGTGGATGACATAGAAGCCGACAAAAATAAGCATCTACCTTATCTAAATGGGAAAGAAAGCAAGACAGTAGCACTTCTCAAATGGTGGCATTGATTAATATTAACATAGAGATTATATTAACAATAAAATTTGTTAAACATGTAATTTGCTTTTAACTGTGGCATTGCATCAATTTTCTAGCGGCATTATTAGAGGGTATTTGTTTACAGGGACATTTTGGTGTAGGGACTAAAAAAACTCCGTGTCAGTCCCATCTAAACCAAACAGGAGGGACTTTTAGGGACTAAAAGTGGGCATTTGGGACTAAAGAAAGAAGACCCTGAGGGAGTCTTTTTGGGACTTTTTCCAATAGTTGCCCCTGCCACGCATCGCACCTTGTCTCTATTAGTTCATTACCAGGGTTAACATGGTCTTTTAGCATGTCATTTAATAACCTCTAGTCCATGTTTAGTCCTTGGAACCAAGCAGGTAGGGACCAGGGAGTTTTTAACCAAACAGGGCCTTAGATTAACAACAGCTAATGAGTTGCACGGGACAGTGGACGCACCAGCACCATGTGCATCTACCAATGTACTGTGGTCATGCATAGTCTGTTGCAACAAAGAACAAACAACCAAGGAGCATATTTGTGTTGGTCCCAGTTTTGTTATCTTTAGACACCTTTCCCTATGTGAGCGCAGCAAATCTAGTCCTGCTCAAACTCTACAGCCTTGTCCCTTCCTTTCCTTTTTGAACTAGTACTTTCGCCCCTTCCTTTCCTCTTTGAACCACGTCCTAGATTTATGCGATACAACTTTCCCCACTACTTTCCCCCATTCCTTTCCTCTTTGAAACACGTCCTAGATTCATGCTATACAACTTTCCCCCTTCATTTCCTCTTTGAACCACGTCCTAGATTCATGCTATATACAACTTTTCCCACTACTTTCCCCCACTCCTTTCCTCTTTGAAACACGTCCTAGATTCATGGTATACACGCAGCTAGAGCAATGCATGTGGAGTAAGTAAATTATACGTTAAGGTTCTTGGGGTGTGGTTCGGTGGGCGACGGGACGGCGGCGAAGAAGAAGGGGTCGGAGGCCCTCCCGCGCCGCCACTGGGTGAAAGTGAACAGCTGCGCCGGTAGTGGATTCCCTCCCTCACCGACGGCGACAGCATTAAGCCTCCTTTCCTTCCCGACTCTTTGAGTAGCAGTGAGGGGAGAGAGAGGCCAACGAAGTCTTGTTTAGATCTGGAGAGGACGAGAGAGTGTGAAGAGAGCAACTACAAGCGCTGAGGCTCCAGCATGTATATATATATATATATATATATATATATATATATATATATATATATATATATATATATATAGACACACACACACACACTAGAGAGAGAGAGTGTGAAGCGTGCAAACCCTAGAAAACAAGTGCCGAGGCTGCAGCTTATATGTGATGAGGTGATTATACGGTCACTACTAGATCGTATAGCTCCGTATCCATCCATTTTGACCAGTCAAAGAATCCTCCTGGCACAAATTATGCTCAAGTGTAGTTATCAAACCCGAGACCTCAAGTTTGATGAGCGAACAAGCTAACTAGCTACATAACCCTCCCGTTATGTTCAATGGGAGGAAAATAACCTTTTATACATTCCTGCATTCGTGTGACAAGCATGCCATGTTTTTTCTTGTGTGTGTGGGAGTCATTGGGATTTCAATCATAATCGTGTCATGTGGCATTGGTGGTAAGACTATCCACAGTGGTGCAGAAATAATGCAGCCTTAGTCACCTTACCTATCTCCACGTAGTACGTTGGGTCCCACCAGTCAGAGGGTTAAACAAACAAATTAATAAGAAAAATTAAAAGCGCCAGCAGTGTATCTTACCTCACACATCTCGCTACTGCTCGGGAACATTGTCCAATTGATCCCTCTGTTCGCTCACATACTATTTTAAGTGAATCCTTATTATAACATGCACACAAATTTTGGGCACTTGTATTCAACTTAAGTCAGTGTGCCACCGTATCTCGTATACTTACTACTCCCTCCGTCTAGGTGTAATGAGTCACGTTAGAAGGTGCAACGAGACCAAGGTGCATGCATGTGCGTGTGTGTGTGTTTAACAGCATGTGTGTGTTAGAGAGAGCGACAGATCGACCTACTCCTATAGAGAGATGGTTTGTAGTGTACGATTTTAGCCGCGAGAGTCGGTGCATCCTCTCGTTTCCGGGTGTGTCCGGTAGGGACATGCGTACTGTTGCCACGCCCGCTCCTGACCAGCCTGGCCCACCCAAAGCCCCTCCATTGCTTGCACGTGCTTCCCGCCCGAAATGGTCAGCGCCGCTCCAAAGAATAGGTGCAGCATTCAAGCCCGGGCAGAGCGGATGTGACCTCTCACTAGCGCAAGAGTGATGGTTGCTTCGTCCGTCCAACTTACTGCTGGGTCGATGTGATTTGACAGCTCATTGGTCTTTATTACTGAGGTGGTAGGACTGCTGGATGTCCCACGCTTTCGGAGAAAGGAGGTACTACTACTACTAGATTGCAATTTTCTCCATTCTTACAGCGGAGGAGTGCAAGAGCAGTGAAAACACGCAGGCTCAGTGATTACATGCCCACCTCACACTATCACCGTGCGACACCTAACTCTTTACATAGTACTCCCTCCGTTCCTAAATATTACTAGATGTGTCCCCGCGCGTTGCCGCGGAACAGCCGTATATCTCTCTGCGCAAAATTATCGATTTCATAGAACTAAAAAAACTCTATAACCACATGACAAATGTGGTAGCCAAACTAAATAAACTCCCATCATCATTTACATCATCCCACGTAAGGAAAAAGATCAGCCAACTCCTACTGCATAATGGGATTATATTTTTCTTTTTGACATGTTAATGGGACTTAAAAGCTCACTTACATGCATGCTACCGGTGCATGCTTGCATGCAGACATGTTGATGTGATCTAAAACCCACCCACATGCATGTCATGTTATTTCTGCATGCTTGCATGTGGCTTAGTGCGGAGCCTCTCAACGTCTAGATCAGATGGCTATTATGGACTGATTTAGTTCATATAACGGCTACATTAATTTTGATGATGTGGCTCAAGGAGAGGATAGAGAATTCCTAGTAGTGGAGGCTAGCTATTGCTAGTAGATAAGTCTTTGTAGAGATTCCACTAGGTGAACTACATACGGAACAAAATGAATGAATCTACACTTAAAATGCATCTATATACATCCGCATGTGGTTCATGGTGAAATCTCTACAAAGACTTATATTTAGGAAGGGAGGAGGTACTAGTATAGTACGTACTGTAATTTATCCGCGAGATAAATTTGTACAATGCCATGAAGCTTCCAGCTTCTGTTACATGTATCTTGCGTCCAAGGTTGCCCGTTGCAACATTTCATCAAATACAAAGGAGACTAACATGCATGCTATTGCATCTCAATGATTGGCAGACCATAGCAAATATGTACTCTCTCTGTTCCAAAATAAGTGTCTCAACTTTGTGCAAACTTTAGTACAAAGTTGTACTACTACTAAAGTTGACACTTATTTCGGAACAGAGGCAACTAAAGAAAAAAACAATCCATGCAGTCCCTAGCCCTTGAACCATGAACCCTGACCAGGCTTCAATTTGCTAGCAACGTTCGAGCTTGCTAATAAATGAAGTTTGCAATCTTTGGACCATCAGATCATTTTGTGCAGTTTCACCAAAATCGAGATGAGCATCCTTGTGGCAAAGAAATTGAAGAAATGTGGTTAGAATAAGATTAATGGGACTAGTTGATGAGACATAAACTCATCACAAATACAGTACGTAGAAGCCAGTAGAGGTATGTGCGGGGCAAAGAAGTAGAGAAATATCCACAGGGAGTGATGTGGGCAACTGGAGCAGTGGTGCAAGCCGGCTGTAAAGGGAGTTGTACCTGAGGGACGTAGCTCAACCTTGAGGAGGGCGGCGGGAGGCGGCAACTGCCCACGTTGCGGCAGTGAGCAAGGAAAGAAGGCAACCTCACCAGCTTTGTGAGAGAGAATGGCGGGAACCCCTAATCGGGACGTGCCAACAATGGGTTTTCGCCGTCGGCGACGGCGGGAACCACTAAGCATCCACCCCTTCCCCAAGCGGACGTGATCCGCCGGGATGTTAGAGATGTGGCCACAATCGTTTTGTGCAAGAGAGTGTGAAGAGAGCAACCCCAGCAAGCAACCATGTAGGCTGGCCCGTCCTGACTATGTATATAGTGGAGCGGTTTCCTTTTCTCTCCATATGAACCTATCATATTGCATACGTGCCACTGAAGAAAAAAAACTTTATTTATAAATGACACAGCACCTACTACTCGTTCTCCTATAACCTTGCGCTTGACATCTCCAGAATATTAACCTTGCAATTGGCTCTTCACCTCTTCGGGAAGTCGAGCAATAATGGTAGTGCAGTATATATCGTTCTAGCTATATGAGACCGAATGAATTGCTGCACGTCCACCACGTGGGCGAGGGTCGAGAGGCAAGGGAGAGTGCTACATATGGAGCAAAATGAGTGAATCTACACTCTAAAATACGTCTATATACATCAGTGTTTGGAGTATGTACTAGTAGTTCATATTGAAATCTACTAAAGGACATATATATTCCAAACAATATGATATAATCTCTATAACCATGGTAGTAGGGACGAGGAGCAAACGAGGGGAGTAGTAAATTTTTCTCCTTGTCCTGCGAGCCACTGCGTGCATGGGCGAGGGAGCGGGCGTAAGGCAGAGCAAGCTTCACCTCATCCTGCGAGCCACCACGCCCGTGGGCGGGGGAGACGGCGTACTAAGCAAGCTTCTCCTCGTTCTGCGAGTTGACGGGACACATCAAAAGTACTCCAGTGTATATAGCCTTGCCTCTAAGGTAGGCCCCACATGGTTTGCCTCTTTTTTTAATTTAACATAATGCATCAAGTCGCAATTTGTTTGTTCACCCGTGGTAGACAATCCTCCCTCCACCAAGTGGACAACCAGTACACGTCCCAAATGACCACATGGGCTGCCTTTTTCATACAGAAATGAGCTCCACCGTGTACCGGCGCGGGTGTGGTTGGGAAAGAGACGGGAGTACGTGTGCCGTGCATGGACCTCTTCTCTTCGTGCACGTCCCCCACCTACGTGGGTGTGTGTGAGAGATACAAACCGCATTCATGAGTGTTTTTTGTTTCGGGGTGAGGGTGGGGGTTGATTTCGTGAATTATTTGTGGGAATATGTGTCGATGACATCTCAAACAAAATTTTGCATGCAATGTGTGTGAAATGGAGGCCTATCAATATCATACATAGACGGTCGGGTAATCCACGAGAAGAGAGGGAGGGGTCATAGCTATCGATAGAGTCGAAGAGAGGATCAAGTGGGTGGGTGCGAGATCGATGAAGAGAGCCATCGAAATTGTGTGTGTGTGTGCAAGTCAAAGATATAGGGCGATTGGCCTACCAGAACTTTAGAGGGAACATGTCAAGTTTGTGTGTGGTAGGGAGACATGACTAGAGCGCTCTGTCGGATGTTGGGTTCCGGCAGACCCTTAAGGTTCGAGCTCTGGGGTGCGCACGAAGATCTCTCCCCTACCTATCTACGTCTCATCGTCTCATGAGATCTAAGCTGAAACGATGAACAACACGAGGGACACAAGATTTATAGTGGTTCGGGCCACCGTTGTGGTCTAATACTCTACTCTAGTGTGTGGTGTGGTCGATTGCCTCAGGGGCTAATGATGAACAGTACAAGGGAAGAACAGCCTCGCGAGAGGTGTTCTTGAGCTGGTGCCATGAACTGCTTGGGTGACTTTGATCGCCTCTATCTCTAATGAGCACTCGAAGATCCCTCTTTTTCTCTGTGGTGGCTAGTCCTATTTATAGAGGCCCTGGTCCTCTTCCCAAATATTGAGAGGGAAGGACGCCAACAACGGCCATTTCGAAGGGGAACATCTAGTACAAGTTATCCTGACTAAAGTTGGTCTTCGGCTGCCAAAAGCACTAGCGATGACGCCGTCTTGGGCTCCACGGTGACCTCCATCCTGCCGCTCGGCTGGTCTTGGTCTCGTTGCACTGAAATGGCAACCTTTGCTTGATGCCTCGGTACTCCACGCCTGTGCTTATCCCCTTTGCACCAAAGAGGAAACAAGGACACTGCGCAGGCCGGCGCCCGCCTGGCGCCCGCCCGGTCTCGATCGTCATGGCTTGCATCATGAGAACCTCGTGAGGTACCCCGCCTTGATCTCTCCGCCTCCTCGTGAGCCTGCCTAGCAAGGACGTTCTTGAGGAAGCCTTGCGTTGTCCGCCCCGCGAGGCTTGGCCCCTCGCGAGGGTCTTGAGTCTTGTGCTGACGAAGATGGGCCGTACTGGGCTACCACTTGAGCCACGCCGTAGGCCCTAGGCAGGCAAGTCTGGGGACCCCCGTTCCCAGAATGCCGACAGTAGCCCCCGGGCCCAAGGCGCGCTCAGACTTGGCTTAGCGGAGAAGTGAAGGGGCAAGTGCGGAGCGCCGCGGGCCCCATTAGTCTGCGGCCTTGGGTGCTGCGTGGCGGTTGATTGGACGTGGGTGCCTCCGCTTCCCCACGCTGCCTCGTCAACTGCTTGACTTGACAAGTCCTTGCATGCTAAAACGGGTCATGATTACCTGAGATCGTGGTGGCCGATGGTTGACCTCCTCCGGACTATATGTACGGACGGGAAAGGGCCCCCGTAGTCCATCCCTTCCTGCTACTCTCTTTCTTCTTCCTCCTCACCCTTGCTCCACCTTATGCCAATGGCGCTGATCTGCCATTTTCTGTGGAAGAGAAGGGAAAGGCCCCCCGAGAGAGTCCCGACCGCTTCCGCCGAAGAAACGGCCGGTCCCCGGCTGTCGCGGCATGGTCGCACGGATGGAGACGTCGCGGTCCTGGTATGAGCGGCCACCGCCTAGGTTTCCGCTGCCCTTGTACGCCCATATCCAGGGCCCCGGAGAAGAAGGCGCCGAGCGTCATTGCCGGCGCCGCAGGCGTCGCCGGCGAGTCACGGCGGTGCGCATCTTCACCCCTGGAGTCCATGCCGAGAGTTCTTATCGCGAGCTTGTGCTTCACGCCGCCATGCCTCCATGCTCTTGGATTCGTCTTCCTCCCTCCTTTGCCTTAGAGATGCCACCGAGTGGGTCTCTCGAGCTCTGGCTGTAGCATGTTGACTGCAGCACCCTTGCGACCGGAGCAGAGGTCGCAGTCGTCTCTCTGGGCAAGGTCTACATGACCCGGGGCTGGGGCGAGACCGCCCGGGTCTGCCGGACAGGGGGTGCCCTTGTAATTCATCTTGAATACGACGGTGCCTCCTTGATGTTCTTCAAGGTCTTCGATGCGGAAGGACACCGGCTGGAGTGCTTCCCCAAGGAAAGTGGCCGGGGGATCGACGAGGCAAGGGACAGGCCTTCCAATCGCTTCCCCAGGAGTTCCTCAAGCAGCAGCGGAGGGGACGGAGAATCCAGCGACTCCCCCGAGCTTCACGCGACCCCGGTGATGAGCGACGACAGCTACGAGCACCCGAGCTCACGTCGCGCTCGGAGCAGGGCAGGTGCGTCAGGCCGCCGATGCAGCTGATCTGGATGGGGTTGACGCTGGCGCCTTGCGGCCCACTGTTGATGATGGCGTCTCCTGTGGAGGTGCGCGTAGTTAGCGTTCCTTAGGATTAGCACCTTTTGTCCCCTGCGAGGAATCGAAATAACACCCCGCGGGGGTATGTAAGGTGCCTGCCATGTCTTTTGTGAATATGATATCCTTATTATGAATCAATGCAAAGTGCATGTCCTATCCCGACTCGGCTCCCCCTTTCTTTCCTCAGGAGGGCTTGGTACTCTATGCTGACAGGTCCCAGTCCCTAGGGAGGCTTCAGCCGTCGCTGGTATGCCAGGTCACGATGCCGTGGTCAAGGCCAGGAGGTGAGCGGCCCAAGGTCCAGTAAGAGCCCCTGAGTCACGATGCTCAAGAGGTCCCCTTTAGCGCTCTAGCAGCCTCCGCTGGGCGAGAAAGGAAGGCAATGTCACCGTGGCAGAGCCGCACTAGGCGTGGGTTTGGTGTTGCGTTGGTTTAGGTTCTGTAGGGGCGTGACTTATCTCATGAGCTTGAAGTCGTTCTTTGGCGAGGTGTCTGGTCCGCATGCCAGCAGCTGGGGTGTCGCTGGGTTGGGTCCTCATGAGCTTCTCCCCTCTTCCCACACTTTCCTTTATGCTCTACGTCCTTAGGTCCCGGCCCTCCAGCGAGCTCAGCCGCCGCTGGTATGACAGGTCGCGATGTCGTGGGTCAAGGCCAGGGGGTGAGGGCTGGAGAGCCAGTAAGAGCCCATGAGTCGTGATGCTCAGGTGCCCCCCTTTTAACGTGCGAGCGGATCGTACAGGAGGGAGAGGGAGGGAGGCCACGACGCCCCCCCCCCCACATTATTCCTTAGGCGGTTCCTGCACACCAACACGAGGAAAGCAAGGACTACCATTATGGTTGCCAGCCAGCCATTGGTTGCTTCGAGGGAGTGATTGAGGCACTGAGGGCCTGGTGAGGTAGCGCATTTGCGGGGCTACCGCTGCCAGAGCTCGACCACTCAGATTTGTCGACGTTGCAAGGACGGACCCATGCACAAGCGCCGTGCCAGAGCGAGCGGCTCCAAAGGTAGGTGTCAATCGAGCAGGCGATTATCTCAAGAAGGTTAGGCATGAAGGAGAAAATCAACTTCGATAGATGCAGAGAAAAGAAAACGCCACTGGGTCTGGCCCGAGCGACTTGGGGATGATGCAGCTCGAGGGGCGCCCCCAACAAGGTAAGCTGAAGACAAAAGCAAAATGGATACATGCCGCTGGGACGGACCCACGCGACCTGGGGATGATGCAGCCCTGGGGGCGCTCCCAGCTGAAACAAAACTTGACAGAAGTCACCTGATACCATTGCAGTGCGAGGGTCGGAGTAGCTGACGGAGCGTGGTGAAGAAGCCAATCCTCACGAGCCCTATGAGCCCCGAGCCTAAGGAGGCTCGCGAGGTCCGGGCAGCTCAACGAGGTCCATCTCCCCTTCCTCCATGAGCGCGCGATGCTTGGCCACCTGAGATTCCAGAATGCTTCTCATCAGGCGCTGGTGGGCAGCAGCCGCATTCGGCAGGCCGAAGGGCATGTGAAATGTAGCTGTGCGGTGGACCCGCGCAACGCCCCACGCGCGAAGGCCAGAAGCTCTCCTGAGACGCGACTCGATTGAGCCCTGGGTAGTCGATGTAGACGCGTAGCCCGCCATCCTCGCCTAGATGGGGAGCTACGCTCGGGAGGCGGCAGTTGCCGCGCATGACTCTCGATTCCTGTAATTCCTGAGCGACCTTGGTGATGAACTCCTGAGGGTTGGGCCCTCCTTGCCTCACGCCTTCCTGGGGGAAACGCGCCATGAAGCACGCCTGCAAGTGGTGCCCAAGCGCCTCCCTCGTGATCTTGAAAAGTCAGTGGCTCCCCAGGAGAGAGCCCCCGAGCCTTGCCCGAGGAGGGCGTCGGGAAAGCCTTCCTATGCGGCGGAGGGTGGCGCCCCTTGGTTGGGCGCAGGTCCAGATGTGGCGCCTTTGAAGGTGCCTGCCTCCTGGGGCTTTGAGCCAGGTGATATCTTCTTCTTCTTGGGAGCTGCTCCAGGAAGGTTTCCATTCTTGCTGTGTGGGTCCTCGATTGATGCGGCTTGGAAGGCGCGCTCGAGGGAGCACACTGCATCCTTCTCTATACAGGGGACCGTGATGACCCCGACACTTCCTGGCATCTTGAGTACGTTGTAACCATGGTGAGTCACCTCCATGAACTTAGCTAGGGCTGGATACCCGAGGATGGCATTGTATGGCAGGCGAATGTGGGCGACGTCGAAGTCAATGAGCTCGGTGCGGTAGTTGTTGTGCTTTAAAAAAGTGATAGGGAGGCGGACCTGCCCTATCGGGACAGTGGAACCATCGGTGACTCCTGAGAAGGGCTTGGTTGGTTGAAGCTGATCGTACGACACTTGAAAGTTGTTGAACGTCTCGACGGACAGGACGTTGAGCCCTGCCCCCCCCCCCCCCCCCCCCCGTCGATGAGGGTCCTCGTAACTTGCACATTGCTGATGACTGGGGAGCAGAGCATCGGGAGGACACCGACCATTGACACGCACTTGAGCTGATCCGCTGAGCTGAACGTGATGGCGCATGCTGACCACCTGAGAGGCCGCATGGCCTCAAGCTTGGGGAGGACTGCATTCACCTCGCGAGCAAACTCCTTGAAGATACACCGAGAGGCGGGGCCTGAGCGCCGCCCAAGATGCAAGCGATTACACATGGCTCCTGGAAGCCCCCAGCCCCCTCGTCCTGATGATGGTCTTCATTCCTTCTTGGTGGTGGCGGCAGAGGAGGAAGTCCTGCGTTGCCTTGCGGGCGATCCTCACGAGGCTGATCTCTCAAAGCTCCCTCACGAGGCTGGTCCTGCCAGCGGTCCTCGCGAGGTCGGTCACGCCACCCTTGGCGAGGGCTACGGTCATCCCATCGTCCTCCACCTCTTGCTCCGCCTCGGCCGTATCCCCAATCGTTGCGCTCGTGGCGTCGACCGACACGGCCTTCTCGCACGGCCTCGAGTTCTTGGCATTCATTGGTGGTGTGGGTGTGGAGATCGTGGTACACATAGTACCGACTGCCCTTGGATGACTCTGGCTAGTCCCTACCGCGCTTTGTGTCCGGCTCTGCTGCAAGCACGGCTGCTCCCTTGCACTTCACATCTTTGGCCTTGGCTTTCTTCTCTTCAGGGTCGGCGGCTGGGAGCTCGAGAAGGGAGAGGCGTCCTTCCTTAGCCCTTGCGCACTTGGTCGCCAGGTTGAACAACTCCAGAGACGTACACAATCTTCATGGATCGCCAGCTCCTCCTTCATCTTGACATTGCGGACGCCATCAGAGAATGCCGAGATGATGGCCTCCTTGGTCACCCTGGGAATCTTGAGGCGAGCGTTGTTGAAGCGCTGGATGTACTTTTGCAAGGTCTCTCCAGGCTGTTGCTTGATCTGGCGCAGGTCACCCACGGCCGGCGAACGGTCGCGAGTGCCCTAGAAGTTGGAGATGAAGCGAGTGCGCATCTCGTCCCAGGAGGATATCGTGCCGGGAGGCAGGTTCAGGAGCCAGGTGCGGGCACTGTCCTTGAGTGCCATCGGAAACCAGTTCGCCATGACCTTTTCGTCCCCGTTGGCGACTTCGATCCCCAGCTCGTAGAGCTGTAGGAACTCCGCGGGGTCCGCAGTGCCGTCATAGTGAGGAGACAAGTCAGGTTTGAACTTGTCTGGCCAGGCGACACCAAGTAGCTCGGCGGTGAAGGCACGACAGCCTGCGGTGGCCACCGGAGCTCTCTGCCGATGCGGGGCTTGCTCCTGGATATTCCCGTGCGCCGCTACCCGGAGAAGCGCGGGGTCTTGATGTGCTGGCGCAGGGATGCGGTCATGGCGCTCCGGTGCCGGGAGCACACGTGCACCTTCTTAGGGACGAGGGATTTTTTGGTAGCTCCTTTCTTGTCCCGCTGGCGCCGGATGCGGTGGGTCTCGTCCTGGGGCCGCGCACCTTGGAACCAGGGCGCCTTCTTGGGGAGGAGGTGGCGGAGGCACCTCCTGATCTGCGCCTCCTGCGCAGGACGGACATCGAGGTAGCGAGAAGGACGGCGCAGGGGAGCCCCATGCGGCGCTGACGAGCTCGGTGATGCGAGCGAGCCACTCCTCGTAGAGGTCGTCGACGGAACGGTAGTGCAGGAGGTCATGCACCAGGAGCAACACGGCGTGCGCGTCCGTGGGGGCGCGACGGGCGTGGGACGACGAACCAGCTGGAGTCAGCGACGGGGTGGCGGTGTGGCCTTCTTGCTGCACTGAAGGATGCAGCGATGAGGCCTGCTGCTCCTTCTTCGCCGGGCCGGTGGAGGCGTTGGCAGCAGGCGACGGGGAACGACGGGGACACCCACCGACGAGAGTCGTGTAGGCGACGCAGGCGGCGAGAGCAGCCCGACGCTCGGCGCGATCCCGGCGAGCATTTTCCATGGACACGCCGGAAGATCGACGCGAAACGGCGGAAGAAAGATTCTGGCGCACCCCTACCCAGCGCACCAAATGTCGGATGTTGGGTTCCGGCAGACCCTTAAGGTTCGAGCTCTGGGGTGCGCACGAATATCTCTCCCCTACCGATCTACGTCCGATCATCTCGTGAGATCTAAGCTAAAACGATGAACAACACGAGGGACACAAGGTTTATACTGGTTCGGGCCACCGTTGTGGCGTAATACCCTACTACACTGTGTGGTGTGGTGGATTGCCTCAGGGGCTAATGATGAACAGTACAAGGGAAGAACAGCCTCACGAGAGGTGTTCTTGAGCTGGTGCGATGAACTGCTTGGGTGAGTTCGATCGCCTCTCTCTCTCTAATGAGCACTCGATGATCCCTCTCTTTCTCTGTGGTGGCTAGTCCTATTTATAGAGGCCCTTGTCCTCTTCCCAAATATTGAGCAGGAAGGGCGCCAAAAATGGCCATTTCGAAGGGGAACATCTAGTACAAGTTATCCTGAGTAAAGTTGGTCTTCGGCTGCCAAAAGAACTAGCGATGATGTCGTCCTGGGCTCCACGGTGACCTCCATCCTGCCACTCTGCTGGTCTTGGTATCGTTGCACTGAAATGGCAACATTTGCCTGATGCCTCATTACTCCACGCTTGTGCTTGCCCCCTTTGCACTGAAGAGGAAACAAGGACACTTCACAGGCCGGCGCCCGCCTAGTCTCGATCGTCATGGCTTGCGTCATGAGCACCTCGCGAGGTACCCCGCCTTGATCTCTCCTCCTCCTCGCGAGCCTTCCTGGCGAGGCCGTTCTTGAGGAAGCCTTGCGTCGTCCGCCCCGCGAGGCTTGGCCCCTCGTGAGGGTCTTGAATCTTGTGCTGACGAAGATGGGCCGTATTGGGCCACCATGTCGACGTTCTGGGAAGGGGTGTCCCCAGACTTGCCTTCCTGCGGCCTGTGGCGTGGCTCAAGTGGGGGCCCAATGCAGCCCAGCTCCATCAGCTCAAGCTCAAGACCCTCGCGAGGGGACAAGCCTCGCGGGGCGGACGACAGGAAGCTTCCTCAGGAGCAGCCTCCTCAGGCAGGCTTGCGAGCAGGCGGAGAGATCAAGGCAGGGCACCTCTCGAGGGTCCCGTGACGCAATCCATGACGATCGGAGGCCAGGCGGGTGCCAAGCGGGCACTGGCCTGTGCAGTGTCCTTGTTTCCCTTTCGGTGCAAAGGGGGCAAGCACAGGCCAAGGCATCAGGCAAAGGTTACCATTTCGATGCAACAAGACCAAGACCAGCAGAACGGCAGGATGGGGGTCATCGTGCAACCTAGGACGGCGTCACCGTCAGGACCTTTGGCAGCCGAAGACCAACTTTAATCAGGATAAGTGTACCAGATGTTCCCCTTCAAAATGGCAAATTGTTGGCGCCCTTCCCGCTCATTATTTGGGGAGAGGCCCAGGGCCTCCGCCTATAAATAGGAGTAGCCACCCATGATCTAGAGGCATCTGGAGATCAACAAGAGAGAAAGAGAGAGAGAAGCGACTGAACTCACCCAAGCAGTTCACCGCACCAGCTCAAGAACAGCCCCTCGCGAGGCTGTTCTCCCTTTGTACTGTTCATCATCAGCCCCTGAGGCAATCCACCACATCACACACTAGAGTAGGGTATTACACCACAATTGTGGCCTGAACCAGTATAAATCTCGTGTCCCTTGTGTGTTCATCTTTCTTGCTTAGATCTTTGCAAGCCTTCGAGTCGTGAGCTGGTAGGGGAGAGATCTTCGTGCGCACCCCAGGGTTCAAACATCAAGGGTCTGCCGGAACCCGAAATCCGACATCTGGCGCGCCAGGTAGGGGTGCGCCGGAGTTCTCCTTCTGCCTCCTCGCGCTTCTTCGCCTCGCCGTCCTGATGAAAAGCGACCCGACTGCCAACGCCGACCGCTGGGCGGCATGGCCCGTCCATGCCGTGCCGCCATCCCAGGGCGACAGCAACCTTGCGCCTCAGGCAGCCCGCGCTCCGCAGGGCGCTGCGGGGCGCGGGCGACGCGGCCAAACGCCGCCTGCCCTCACACCGTGGCAAGTGCGGTCAGCAGCAAGTGCTTCGAACCACGTCTTGGCCACGACGCCGCACACCCGACGGGAGCAGGCGAACTCCAAGGCCGCGCTCACAGTAGCCCGAGAGCTGCTACGGTGCCGGCTGCTGGAGGGCAGCCCTGACGTGTTGCTGGAGCGTGTAGCCGAACTCCTGGACGCCGCCGCCTCAGGAGCGCCTCCTTTCTGCGTCCAGTTGTCACCCTAGGGCGGGCCATATGGCGGCCCCATACCTGCCCATGCGACTCAGAGCGGACTTCAGGCCCATCTCAATGCTGATCCGGCCGTCAGCACCGGGCGCCAAGTCACACCACCCCCATCTCTGGCCGGTGAAGGAGCACACCACACGACCTTCGTCATCGGCAGGCCACCACGCCATCACCCTCAAGACAATGCTCCAGGCCGAGCTGCGTGGCATGTGGGGCACTACAGCGAGAACCGTGGAGTTGCGGTGCCAGAAGCTTATGTGCCCCACATGGTGGATCGAGAATGCGCACTGGAAGAAGACCATGGCTCGTTCCTTGGGCCAGGCTGGGGCGAGGAGCCACCAGAAGCTGAGCTCTTTCAAGATCCCCAAGAGGGCCTCGACGGCCGCGCCGGTGGCAACAACTATCTGGTACCACTACTTCCTCAGGAGCAAACTTATACTAACCATGGGTCACAGGAGGAGCAGGTCGCCGTAGCAGATGGTTGCCCCAATGCTGCACCTTCCTACCCCTTGGGAGGAGGGCACCGGGGGTTGCAGGAGAGGGGCCGGGATCTGGGTTCGTCCCCGCGGCGCTCGCCATCAGGCACACTCCATAGGTAGGCCCTCTACCGGGGAGGTCCTACAGGGCCTGCCCCCGGCAGAGGACCCGTGGTCGTCGGGGGAACCGCTGGTGACCGCTCTACCCCATTGGCGTCGTCCTTGGTTTCCGGTCACCGTTAGTGGTGGTAGAGTGTGGCACAAGGCGGGGCCCTCGTCTGGCGATATGAAGCAAGGCCGGTACCTGTGAAGAAGGCCCAGTGCCTGTGAAGCTCACACCCCGTGACACTCTCACGTAATAATGAGTGGGGCTGTACACGCCCCGGAGTCTCCGGAGAACCGCCCTCGGGCCTCGGGGGCTCCCGCCCACGCCCACTGGCAGCATTTAGCTTCGCGCTGGTGAGAAGACGTCGAAGACTAGACTAGGTGCCGGACGCGGCTTTTTGCCTTTTTGCCTTTTGCCCTCTCCTCTGTCGACAAGTTTCTTCGATTTGAATTTAAGTTGGATTTGAGCTTGAGACTTGAGTGTGTTTGGGGAAGGGGAGCTTAGTCCCGTTCAAGCAATCTCTTGTGTTCTGGTTTCAGCTTTACGTCCAAGTTAGCGCCAGCTGCCTCCCCTTGCGAGCCGGGCCAGGCCAGGCACGTATACAATCCGGACCGCTATCGCCGCACCCTCTCCGGAGGTCCTCACTGCAGGATCAATAGGACCACCCAGAAGACACTCGAGGCATTGCGTCCCCCACAGGCCTGCTCGGGACTCATCGGAGTCAAGAGGTAAACAGGTCAGCTAACCCATCGCCAGGCCAGTAGCTAAGCGTTATGCTTACAATGAAATTGATCGCAAACCTTTACATGAGGGGCTTCCCCTCCCAAAATGCTCTTACAGTCTTCAGGGCCAAGCCCGGAGTTTCTTCACGCAGGGTGAACAGCGGTGACGTACGATCAGTCGGACATATCACTCGCTGCGTCATCTGGGGCGCCTCCAGAGGCGTCGCACGCGTCGCTCGTGTCATCACCATCATCGCCAACACCTCCGCCGGCGCCAGGCGCGTCCACCATGCCACCTTCATCAGAGGCCACGATCACACCATCAACATCAAACGTGAAGGCCCTAACGAGGGCGTCCACGTTGTCTTCCACCCATTGCACCAGGTCGCCCCGGATAGCTATGGGCACGGGTGCAATGGCGGCATCGAAATCGAAGTGGGGGTCCATGTTCTGCAGATGGCTGAAGACACGGGAGAAGGCACACCCAAGCAAGGCTCAGCTCCTCTCCTCGACGAGCCAACGGGACCTCTTGGAGCGGTTCTCCAGAAGCGTCACCACGTCAGTGAAATATTGGAGGTTGCCGGCATAGTTGGTCTCGTGCGGCACCTCGGCAGCGGCCTCGCAAATGTTGCCCAGGGCCGCGTTAGCCCGCTCCCTGAGCGTTCGGAGTATGGGGGCTTGCCCATGCTACAAGAGCCGCCTCTGGCGGATCTCGTCCTTGTTCTGCCATGCGACAGCCTCGGCGCCGTCGACCCTCTGTCGGAGAAGAAGCAGCTCGGCGCGGGAAGAGGCCAGCTCCGCCTGCGTCGCACCAAGGGCAGCCGCGGAGAAGTTCGCACCACGCGTCACCTCGGCCAGTTTGGCCCTGAGGGCCGCGGTCCTACCTTCAGCTTCGGCCCTGATCAGCACCAACCTTGCTTCATATTGGCGCTCGAGACCCGAACGAGCTTCCACCACTCGGCGGTCGATCTCCTCCTAGGGTCGGGCTTCGCGCGCTGTGACGTCATCCTCCACCTGAGCAACCAGGCGCTCCCTTGTCTCTAGCTGCTCAAGGTCAAGGTTGCGTTTGGCGGCCTCTAGTGTCAGCTTCTTCGCGCTTCTGGAGCTCTACCTGGTTGACGGAGGCCTCCTTCAGTGACACAAGGGCCGCCTAGCGCAGTTCCACCTGCTCCTCCAGGGAGTTGCTCCAGGCTTGGAGCTCCCACACGCGCTCCTCCGCATCCTTGCACCATCGGTCTACTTCCTGGGCCTCCTCGACGGCTCAGGAGCAGGCCTCTCGCAAGGCCACCAGTGACGCTTCAGCCTTCACGTTTTCAAGGTCACGCTGGTGACGCGCAAAGGTAATAGCTACCTTTAGCTTGCACATCTCTTAAGCGAGGCGCAAGCCTTCGGCCTTGAGGCGCGCATCCTCGCCAGCAAGCTCTGGTCCGATCTGGCTTACTGCGTCCGTCGCCCCTTGGAGGAATTCTTGGCGAAGGGCGCGGCGCTCGCGAGCAAGCCTGAGTACATCTTCCTCGTCATCCTCCGCCGCCGGCGAACCCGGGGGCACTGGGGTGGCATGCCCCCTCCCGGCGCAGGGCTAGGGGCGGGTGCCCCGGCAATCGTCAAATGGGCTGCACCAGGAGCCCGGCCTGGCACCGGTCCGTCCCCAAAAGAGAAGCTTAAGACCAACTTCAACCACTTGTCGTTCACTATCAGGGAAGGAGCACGGGGCAGGCTGGTTATGCCCCAGGGGAACCCATGGAGGGAAGATAGCAGGCGCGCAGGATCCAGATGCCCGCAGGATGGGCCACTCCTCCGATTGGCCGGGCGGCAGGAGCGCCGCTCGAGCTCGGCATGCTCAGGGTCAGTAGCAAGCACGAGGCTTGGGGGGATGGCTCCCTGGCCATCTCCACAAACCCAGCAGGAAGGGCCCTGAGAAAGCCGCGATCAGCTGCGAGAATAGAGAAATGAAGGAGCAAAGAAGGAAGAGGACTTACTCATCCATGGCAAAGTACTTCCTACGCTTAAACAAGCGACAAGGGCGATCTTCACCACCCAAGGCCTCCTTCCTCTTGCGGAGGGCCTCGAAATCTACACGAAATCGACCCAAGCGCTTGGCATAGGGGTCGGCTTGCGGGGTATTGGAGGCGTCGGGACGATCGGCGCTAATGGCACTGGCCTGAGGAGCGCCACTGGGCACCACCTCGTGAGGGACGACCGGAGGCTCGGGAGCCCCAACCTCGGGAGCCGTGGGCCGGAGCTCCTCGTCTGCCACTGCTCCAGGGCGGGCTTCATGAGATGTTGCCTTCAGCGCCCCTCGCGGCATCTGAAACTCCACAACATCATCCTTTTCGGCTCCCCGTGGTTCTCGTCTCCCTGCTTCGTCACCTGGGACGGGGCCGCTTTGGGCAACTAGAAGGGCAACCACCGCGACAGGATTCTTTCGGGGCCCCCTGAGGCCAGTCAGGCGTAGTCCCCATTCATCGAAGCTGGGCATCTGCTTCACAAAATCGGCCCTGCCCGAACAAAGATACATGAGGGCACCATCATGTCGGAGGCTACCTGGGGAAGGGTCGCCAGTCAAGACCTTGAGCACCGTCCTCAGTGCTTCAGGCGCCAGGTCCTCCTCCTGGAGCCGCATGCGGTCCTTGTGCCCCGCATAATCCCACATTCGGCGAGAGTGGCACTTGAGTGGAGCAATGCGACACTGGAGGAACTCCTTCACCACCTTGGGCGCTGTCACGTTGAGTGCCCTCAAGGTCTTGAAGCGGCGCCAGACGAAGACGAGCCGGGGGCTCACGAGCGCCTCATGAGCCCAGCCTGAGCTAGGAACAGCCGGCGCGGTTGGGTGCGAGAGCAGGGGGCTGGGTACCCCAACGTCCACATACAGCCATCGCTCTCTGAACTTGGCCTAAGAAGGAGGAAGGCCGAAGTTGATCCGTGAAGCAGCTGTCTCTGGCACGGCAAGAAAGCTCACACACCCTGAGCATTGAGTAGGATCGCTCAGGCGCAAGGAGATGAAATGGCGCAGCACGGCAACGGAAGGAGGAATGCCCACCATTGCCTCGCAAACAAAGGTAAAGACATCCAGGAGAGTAATGGACTCAAGTCCGAGGTGCATCATGTGGATCTAATAATGCGAGAGCACCGCATTGAAGAAAGCAGAGAAAGGGGGAACCAGACCCGCCCACAAGGCGTCAGCAAAGAACCGGACCTCTATGACAACACTGTTAATAGAAGCATGGGACGCAGGCCAGGCTGTGGTCCGGCCGCACTCGTTGAAGATGTTGGCAAGAGCAGAGCGGACCTTGCGCCGGGCCTCGGGATTGAGTATGATTGACCGATCGACAGCGGGGGCCGCCGCCGCCAGAGGCGAGTGGGACGAAGGCGCAGGCTTCTTCCCCTTTTCCTTCTTCGTCGGCACCATGGCAGGCAAGAAAGAGGAGAACTCGAGTTGGATTGGAGGCGGAGGTTGAGGCTCGAGGAAGGAGGAAGGGCAAGAAGCGCGCGGGCGGCGAAAAGGGAGTAGCTGTGTGCAACCATGGGTCCGCCTAGTCGGGTGCATAATGAGGCATCGTGGGGAAGCGCAGACGCCCACGTCCAATCAACCACCACGCGGCGCCCAAGGCCGCCGGCTGTTGGGGCCCGTGGCGCTTCGCACTTGCCCCTTCACTTCTCTACTAAGCCAAGTTCGGGCACGCCTTGGGCCCGGGGGATACTATCGGTGTTCTAGGAATGGGGGTCCCCAGACTTGCCTGCCTGCAGCGTGGCTCAAGTGGGGGCCCAATGCAGCCCAGCTCCATCAGCTCAAGCTCAAGACCCTCGCGAGGGGCCAAGCCTCGCGGGGCGGACGACAGGAAGCTTCCTCAGGAGCAGCCTCCTCAGGCAGGCTCACAAGGAGGCGGAGAGATCAAGGCAGGGCACCTCCTGAGGGGCCCGTGACGCAAGCCATGACGATCGGTGGCCAGGCAGGTGCCAGGCAGGCGCTGGCCTGCGCAATGTCCTTGTTTCCCTTTCGGTGCAAAGGGGGCAAGCACAGGCCAAGGCATCAGGCAAAGGTTACCATTTCAGTGCAACAAGACCAAGACCAGCAGAACGGCAGGATGGAGGTCATCGTGGAGCCCAGGACGGCGTCACCGTCAGGACCTTTGGCAGCCGAAGACCAACTTTAGTTAGGATAAGTGTACCAGATGTTCCCCTTCAAAATGGCCAATTGTTGGCGCCCTTCCCGCTCATTATTTGGGGAGAGGCCCAGGGCCTCCGCCTATAAATAGGACTAGCCACCCACGATCTAGAGGCATCTGGAGATCAACGAGAGAGAGAGAGAGAAGCGACTGAACTCGCCCAAGCAGTTCATCGTACCAGCTGAAGAACAGCCCCTCGTGAGGCTGTTCTCCATTTGTACTGTTCATCATCAGCCCCTGAGGCAATCCACCACACCACACACTGGAGTAGGGTATTACACCACAATGGTGGCCTGAACCAGTATAAATCTCGTGTCCCTTGTGTGTTCATCTTTCTTGCTTAGATCTTTGCGAGACTTCGAGACGTGAGCTCGTAGGGGAGAGATCTTTGTGCGCACCCCAATGTTCGAACCTCAAGGGTCTGCCGGAACCCGAAATCCGACACACCACATGGAGCCACGCCGCAGGCTGCAGGCAGGCAAGTCTGGCGACCCCCGTTCCCAGAACGCCAACACGCTCTATGTATCGGGTGTGTGGGGGGGAGGGGGTGGGGCAGGGGTAGGCAGAGGCCTAATATAGAGGTAGAATGACTCATATATGTGTTGAGAAGGAGAGACCCAGCTATGTCTTGAGGGAGATCGGTTGACATCCATACACAACTGAAGGACGGGAAATATGATGGGACAGAGATAGAGAGAGAGAGGAGAGAGAGAGGGAGGGAGAGGGATAGAGTGCTGGATGGGTGATGGAGTTGCTTCTCGGAGCTGGTGGGAGAGGCCTACTAGACAAACTGAGGGTGGAACTGCGATGTTATCAATAAGAGTGGGGATGTGTTTCTGTGTGTGCCTGTGCGTGATAGATCTGTCGGGACGCATCCATGGATGATGAAGGGGAACCATGTGTTTGGTAAGCAAACCTAACTAGATCGGTAGATCAATTGTTGTTTGTCGGAGGAAGGGAGAGACACAACTAATGAGGTAGATCGATCGACGCGTGGGTAAAAACGTGTTATGAGGACCTAGCTAGCTATATGTATAGAGAGAGATCAGTCGGTGTACGTCCATTTGTTACAGGAAAATAAGGCCTAGTGAGATGGATAGACAGAGAGAATGGACCTAGGAGGTGGTGCGAGAGGACCAACTACTAGCTAGATAGTGGGAGGAGTTTGCGGTTGTGAGATCGATGAAAAGAGGGGCGAGATTTCACATGTGTGTGCGACCGTATGAGAGACACGAGGCAAGGACACGTAAAGGAGGAGATTGAAGGTGTGTGTGTATGTTGTAGGCAGGCATCGCTGGAGAGGTTTATCGATTGGTGTGTGTCGGAAAGGAGTTGTGGAGACTCTGGGAGAACGAACTAAAGAAAAATAATGAATGTGCCCGGTGATAGAATGTCGAGGGAGGGGGAGGGCGAGGAGGGCGTGTGCATGCACGAGAGAAAGTTAGTGGTAGCTACAAAGGTTAGAGGATTGTGTGGGTGTAAGAGACTAACAAAGATCATAATTTGATATGAAAGCGGATTCATATATTTGAATAGGAGATCATAGTGTTTTAAACATTGCATGCATGAATATAGCGGCGATACACGTGATGTGCACATGTTATACCATAATGTGATAATGCATAGTGTTTGCAACTCACAGCTAAATGTCGAACAATCTAAACCATACTATACATCAAACAATCTCACATTTTATTTGAATTTGTGATAATGTGTGGCGTTTGCAGCTTACAACTAAATATCGAACAATCTAAAAAAATACTATATATCGAACATTCTCACATTTTATTTGAATTTGTGGTAATGTGTGGTGTTTGCAACTCACATCTAAATACTTGTAGGCGTAGGGGGCGGGGCACCATACATAATGTGATAAACACATTATACATATGAGACATGGTTTAGATTATGAAGATCTAGCTAGAGCTAGAAATGTAATGTGATTTGAAATCAAAATAAAGTGGATTCAAATAATCGAGTTCGAGTTCATATAGTACACATAGTTCATATGTAACTCGAGACTAATCGACTAATCATGTCGTGTGTTGTGAAGATAATACACAAATGATGGTTTAACTTGACAATAATGATGATTGTAGATCTTATCAAAACAGAGAAACGAATTCAAATGCTTTTACTTCACAACAATCATTACTGTAGATTTTATTCAAATAGAGAAACGAATTTAAATTTAGTTCATACTGAAGCGGTAGTATATACGTTTGGAATGCACTAAAACATTCATTTGAGTAGTAGGTTGCATGCATTATACACGTAGCAAAATATTTTAATTGAACATAACATGAATTCAAAGTTTTGAATGGCATTTGTAGTGCGCATTGATTTGGTACAGTACACGTTAGGCTTGTCCAGAAATTTCAATCCGCGCCTTGTTAGCTCGAAATATTTAAGATATATCTATGTCTCATTGTGCTCCGACAACTCCCTCCATCTCAACCCGCGCCTTGCTATTCCGAAATTACAACGCGCACAAAAACTCCCACCTCCTGTGAAATCCCGACACACGAAATGCCCGTGGTACCCCAGAACCGAAAGAACCACCTCAAATCGGGGGGTACTTTCATAACTTACCCCACATTTCGGACAAGCGTGTCCCTAATCCATGGTTCCCCAATGCCATCCCATCCGCCCACCCATTCGTACACTGAAGCCGCGAAAACCCGCGACGAAACCCCACACCTTGCTCCGTCCGCCACCCAGCCGGAGCCTCTTCCCCGACGATGTCGTCCATAGCAACACCTCGACGTCCCTCATCCACCGTACCGGATGAGGATCCGTCGTCGATCTCGTCCCGCCGGTTTAGCCACCCCATCCTCCACCTCCAAGGATCTGCCCGACGTTCCCCTTGTATTTCGCGCCACCTCCATTCCCACACCGCCGTCTTCACCTGCACCACCGGAAGAGCATCATCATCTCTGTTTCCTCGGATGAAGTTGCGGCCTAATCGGCGCCACCAAAGAGGTTGTACACTAATCGCCGCATTTTCTTCTTGATTCGATCTCACGGTGCTGCCGGCGCAGCTCCATCCACGGCGGCGTCGCCGGCAACTTCCTCCATGGCTTCGCTCGCTCGGCGGCGACATACACATCAGTAGGAGCTGCTAGTGCTTTAGCTCTCGCTCGCCCTGCTGCTCTGCTCTTGCTCTCGGTCCCCTGTCTGGTCTGCTCTTGCTATTGCTCTTGCTCGCGCTGCTGCTCTCGCTCTTGCTCTTGCTTGCGACGCTGCTCCGATTTAGCTACACTTCAGTCGACTGAATTGACTTTTGGGTCAGTCGATTTTCAGAGGGGTGGGGTGGGGGCTCGCCAGGGTGAAGGAAGAACCAGCCGTAGCGGGGACGGGGCTCGCCGGAGAGGTACCCCACTATCTATCTTAGGGTTCAGGGTGGGGGCGGTGGTCGCCGGCGGTGGCGGGGCGTTGGCGGGTCGGTGGCGTGGGCATCGCCGGAGAAAAATCTCGGCACGGGGGGGGGGGCTAGAGGGATGGCCGGGGCGGCGGCGGACTGGCGGTGGGGAGTGTTTTCAGGGCGGGCGGGGCGGCGCACCGCCGGCCACGGGCAGCGGGGGGTTGCTGTTTGGCCGGTGGTGGCTGGCGGCTCAAGGGGGTGGAGGTTGAAGATGAACCGCAGGCCCTTGATTTCGTATCGAACGGCTGCAAAATCGACTGACCAGAGATGAAAAAGTCAGTCGACCAACGTGTAGCCTCACCTTGCTAGTGAGTTTAGTTTCGACAACAAAATTCAGTTTCGACAGTTAAGTTCAGTTTCGACAGTTAAGTTCAGTTTCGACAGTTAAATTCAGTTTCGACAATTAAGTTCAGAGATGAGCGGCTGATGTATTTTACATCTAGCACTTTGTGGTTATGTATTTTACATCATGTATTGGAGATGCTATTAGAATTCCAGTCAGGTTAACATTGTTCGTTGTCTCTCTTGTCCTGCTTGAGCCTCGGCGTCGTACAACTCACCGGAGCTGCTCCAATAACGAAACCCTCCATCATAGCGGAGCAGAACCTCGGGCTCCATCTCCAGATGCCTAAGATCTTCTTCCCCTCCTCCGACAGCAGAGTCAGCCGGAGCATCCTCACCGGCCAACCCAATCACACTGAGATCGACATGGCTTCGCCAAAGAGGTTGTACACTTGTTGCATCTCTTTTTTACTCTACATGTTATATATATTGTCCACTGAGCACACGGATTTGTTCCTTTAGTGTCTCCTTGAAAGAAAAAATGTAGGAATTTTAATTTTCACTTGTCCTCCTTTTCAAATTCATATTCATTGAGCACAAGACTAAGAGATAGTAGCATAATAGCATTATAATCGTACAGTTTCTTGCGGTTTGACTTAGTCTCGCCATGCTTCTTTGCATCCTGTGATCTTCCAATTGTTGTGAATCAAACACCCAGATTGGCAGAAATCCTATGTTTTTAAATTCTCTGTTTTGCACGTGCATTCCTATCCTATTCCTGTGTATTTCCTATCCCTGCATTGTTGGAATCCTCCAATTAAAACGAGCCCTTACAGAATTACTTCTCTTACAGATAGTTGTCAAAGAAAACCTTGCGTGGTTTTTCCCGCTCCTGCTGCACCGTCATCCACCCCAGCTCAGCTGCTCCAATGACAGAAGGGTCCAGCACAGCAAGGATCCTGCCTCCAGACTGTCTTCTGCCGCCTTAGATCTTCTTCCCCGCAGCCGGCAGCCATGAAAACTGCATTACGATCATCAATCGAGCAGATGACCTCGAGGACTACACGGGTCCGCAAGAGAGGTCGCACTCTTTCGTGTCTGCTTACGTTATGCATCGCTTAATATTACATGCTACTTTATCTTCCTGTTCACCGATTAGACTCTGAGTCAGCTCCAAACTAATGGTCAAACTTGAGTTTTTAAATGGTTGTGGGGTACATATCAGGGCCGCTATCAATAGTATCTATCTACTATCTGGTTAATCTCCGGTGTCTACTATGAGTTTCATGTTGGGTGGGAAGCAAACAGTAAAGAAGCCATTATCTGTATTTTTTAACTGAAGCCATTATCTGCCTGCTATTATTGGTTTTGGGTCTATCCACAGGTTGCTACCATCACTCTGGATTTCTGCATGCACTCCTGGATTTCTGCATGCACTCCTTACATAATCTCACTATGTTTTATTCCTATGCATGACAGTTATTGTAAACAATGGAACTGAACATGTAGAGAAAAAGAGACGAGCCTTGCGTGGCAATAAAATTTCATGCAGACGTCGCTCCATGGTAGGCGCAAAGGCTGCCCCCCTCCACGCATTTCAGATTGTAATCGAGAGGAAGATATCTGTTCTGAGCGGGATTCAGAAAGAGAAGACAACTCCTATTTGCCCCCTGAGGTCTTCGCTCTAACTTGGCATGCTGATGTTGGTTATATCATGCATATGGTGTCTTGCATTGCTTACTTTATACATCAAATATGTCATCTGCTTAGTTTAGACATCCTTTGTGAGAATGCCATTTGTTTATTTTATTCATCGTTTATGTGAATTATGCAACGCCATCTTGTTTATCCAGACATCATATATGTGAATTTTGCAATGTCATCCTGCTTAGCCAGTCATCTTATATGTAAATTATATCAGGCCATCCTTTTTTTTCGTTACATATTATATTTGTCAACAATGTTAGTACATTCAACTGCTCTTCGTGTGCATCAGCCATTTTACACGGTGATGGCAAATTCTGGAGTGAAAACAAGGTCTTCAGAGCAGACTATGCTATCTGACGAAGTGCATATCTCGCTGGTTACGGATAGCTCCTCAGAGGAGGATTCAGAGACAGATGACCAACCCTATTCCCCCCTCCCCGAGGTGTATGCTCTAACTTGGTCGGGTTATGTTTCTCATATCGTGCGTATGGTGTCTCGCATTGCTATGTCATTTGATTAGTTTAGACATGCTTTGTGTGAATGCCACCTATTCAGTGTCTAATTACCATATATGTGAATTATGCATTGCCATCTTGTTGCAAGACATTATATATGTGAATTATACAATGCTATCTTGTTGCAAAGGCATTATATATGTGAATTATGCAATGCCATGCTGCTTAGAGAATCATCATGTATATGAATTATATCATGCTATCATTTTTTGTATTACGTGTTCCATTTGTCGACAACATTTGTATATTCAACTACTCTTCCTGTGCATCAGCCATTTGAAGCGGTGATGGAAGTATCTGGAGTGAAAACAAGGTATTCAGAGCAGACAATGCTACCTGCTGAAGCAGACATCTTGCTGGTTACAGAGAGCTCCTCAGAGGAGGATTCAGAGACTGATGCGCAGACCTATTTCCCCCCTGAGGTCTATGCTCAAACTTGGCAGGGTTATATTACCCATGTCAAGCATGTTGTCTTGCATTGCTTAGTTTTTACATCATATATGGATTGCCATCTGCTAACTTGCTTACTATATAAATCATATATTTGAATTATATCATGCCATCATGTTTACATAGTACATACACATCATATATCTGAATTATGGCATGGCAACCCATTTAATAAAGACATCATATAGTTATATCATCTCATCTAGTTTAGTGTTTACATTCATCATTTTTTTAATTATGGCATTCTATCCATGAAAGTATGTGAATTATGGCATGCCAACCTATTTAATAAACACATTATATAGTTATGTCATGTCATCCTATTTACATAGTCTGATATTTTGAACTATGTCTTTCCATCTTTCTTAGTTAGCCATCATAATGTGAAATTGTCTCATGCTGTCCTGTTTAGTTAGCCATCATATATGTGAAATTGTGTCATGCTATCCTGTTTGGTTAGACAACATAAATATGAATTATTTCATGCCCTCTTTTATTCCCCACTATCCATTGCACCTGTCTATCATACAATGTCTATACTTTCAATTAATTTTCTTGTTTATCAGCCATTTGAATTGGACAGCATGATGGAAGTATCTAAGGGAGTAACAACACTATCTTCAGAAAAAGATAGTGCTACCAGTTGAGGCAGATAGAACCACGTTTGTACTTGCCCAAGGACCAGATCCACCACACATAACCCAGACTCTTGCAGATTGTACCCCTACCTAGTTGGACAGAGAACCAGCTACACCCCTTCTAACCCCAACCCCGGCAGATAGTAACCCAGTTCCAGTTGACACAACACCGTCTCCACCAAAGAGCACCCAAACACGAGCAGTTAGTAAGGGAACTGCAGTGCCCAAAGCACGATGACCACCACTCCGAATCCCAACTCAACGCTTAAAGGAGAAGAATATTTGTTCTCAGGTCAGGTTCTGTAGCTATGGTTCATACTACTTTGTTCTTGCATTACTGTATTTACTCATACCAACTATTTTCAAATTTGAAGGATGGAATTGAAACTCCAATGGCGCAACAGGTATGTTTTAAACCTGTTTCTTTAACTGGTTTGCTGTTGTAACCCGCTCTATGTTGATTTCAGTTTCAATTGAATAAACAGTTATGTTCTCATGTCATCCACATTACAAGTGTTGTTATTGGTCTATAGTTACCCACACCTATATTCTGTCTGTTTTGCTTTGTCTTGAACAAATATTATTTGAACTGTGTCTCTATCTTGATTTGGCAACAAAAACTAGAATGATATAGACCATAAAAAGTGACCATGGTACATAGATATATGTTTGTTTCATGTTGTTATCCTGTCCACTTTACTACTGAACTCATTTACCAAAATGAGTTTCATATACAACATGGTAAACATGTGATGTGTCTGCTTGTTTCTCTTTTAGAATGCGGAGAAAATATTGGAGAACAGTACTGCGTTGTCCAATGGTAAAGGAAGTAATGCAGATAAGGTTCAAGATAGTGAGACATCCCTGTTGGTCTACAAGAAAGCTGATAAAAACTATCTTGACGACAGTGAGAGAACCCAAAAGTCATGTCTTGATGTAGTGTTCGAGTTACTGGCCACTACTGCTGGCACAACCTCTTCGAACTCACTGCCTGAATCAGTTCGTCTTCTTGAGTCTCAACTTCAAGTTGAAAGACATCGATCAGATGTGCTGCGATAGGAAGCTGAAGGACTGAGGAAGTCCCTACAGAATTCATATGCATATTTCCTGGTCCAACAGCAAGCGCTGGAGGATTTAAGCGCCAAACAAGAGAAAGTTAATAAGCTTGCTAAGCATCTTGCCAACATTATGGGTACCCAGGATCTTGTTTCTTGAGATCTTCTGAAGTGGTTTCAGTTCCGGATTTGCTTTGCTGCGGCATTTATTTGTGCTGGTCGCCAACTTTGACAACCAGTGTATATGATATGGTGCTTTGTTACCTATATTTGCACTGGTGGCGAACTTTGATGCCCAGTGGATGTAATATGTGTAATAGCCGTGATAGCCTAGCGTTAGTTGCTTGCTTATTTATTTCCTTGTTGTCTTGTTTATTTGTTTTCTTGTAGTCATTGCAATTCTTTTTCCGCGGTTTGCTAGTGGCTACAATAACCTATTTTTTAAAACTAGGCCACAATAACCATGGGCTAATATTTACTGTAGTGACAGTGGGCCTACTACTGGCCATAGAAACAATGGGCCTTCTACGGGTCGTAGAAACAATGGGCCTTCTATGGGCCGTAGAAACAATGGGCCTTCCCCCGGCCGTAGCATCAATGGGCCTTATACGGGTCGTGTGATCGATTGTCCAAACATGGGCCAAACAGACCGCATTATGGCCGTAAACGGGCTAGAGTTGGAATCGTCCGTTCATGGGCCGACCATAACGGGCCATCGTTAATAGGCCGTATTTGATGACGCTATGAAAACGGCCCAACGTATTAATGGACCACAAACGACTGTAACCACGGGCTGAATTTGGCGCACAAGCAGAAAATGACAGTAACGGGCCATAAGTAAACGAATGCTGGAAATGAGCCCAAGAATAAATGGGCTCTGAGAAGGCTGAAAGATAACATGGGCTGGAAACGGTCGAACGGAATAACGGGCCGTTAATGGGTTTAAGGTGATACACTGTTCATTACGGGCCAGTTTCACCATGGGCCGTTAACGGGTGTAAAGTGATACACTGTTCATTACAGGCCAGTTTCACCACGGGTTGTTAATAGGCCAAGATTTACAAAGGGCCTCATATGGGACGAAAGACGTCATGGGCCATACATGGGCCAAAAGTGAAAATGGGCTGGAATCATATTGGATGGCCCAGATGACACTACTGGGCCTAATTCAGATAGGGCGTAACGGGCCTTGGTTTAGCGGGCTGTAAATGGGCTATATGCGAACAGGCCATTAACATGCTTTCCATGGGCCGGCCTGCCACCTTTTGACCAAGTCAAACGGGCCAACCTTTTCACAGGAATGGGCCTGTGTTGGGCCGTGCCACGTGTCGACGTATCATAGGCGCCTTCTGTCCAATGAGTGGATGACATATGTCCCAACGATGAGCCGACACGTGTTTCCTCCAGCCAATGATGATTTTACACGTGGAAAATCCCCATTGGTCGGGGCTGTTAACGGGTTATCGGATCCAAAACCCGACCCGATAGCTTAACGGCGTTCCATTATGGTGGATGCCATGTGTCGGTCACCCTTGATGAAAGCACTTCTGTGACGCGCGATTTATCGTCATGGAGGTGGACACTTTCGTGATGATAATTTTGGTAATGTCATGGAACACTTCTACAAAAGCACAGGTATGACTATCTTGATTCTGTCATAAAATCGTCATGGATGTACATGCATGACAAAAAACGCGACCTACTGTGACAAACATGTATCATCACGGAACTGTATTTTTTTGTAGTGTAGTAACATACACATATCCCTAGACTATATTACTACCTTCATAGTGGGTAGTAACATAAGTGTGGTAACATGCAAAGCTTTATTTATTAGGTTATAGACTCATATTGCATTGAGACATGTGATGTTACAGTAACTAGCTAAGTTACTCAAACTACCTCTTTCCTCATTAACTCATATGACACATAAGCAAATTTGCTGAGTTGGAATCGATGTTACTGCTTAAGTTACTCCCACTGTGGCTAGTTTGATGTCCCGCATGTAGATAGAGCGGCTAGTCATATAGGAGTGCTCAATATTGTGCACCGCGACCAAGGCGGAGAGGAAAACGAGAGAACTACGTAATTAATGCATGAGTTTAATTAGGGTAGTTTTGTAAAGTACGAGATACATTCCTCCAATCGCAAAATGCCTTTTTTCATGAGATTTGAGATTTGAGCCCTATAAACCGGAAGGAGGGAGTACTGCACGCGGTGTAGCCTAGTCACTTGTTGAAATCTCTAGAAAGGCAAATACTCCTTTCCGGTTTACAGGGCTATACTACTCCCTCCGTGTAGGTCTGTAAGTCATCTTACAAAAACCAAATAGTCCCAAAACACTTAGGGGCGGTGCATTAACTTCTACCTTGTTTCTTATTTCTTGACATATCAACCAATAAGAGATGAGAGCTGTGCATGCTTTTAATGACTTGCAGTGGCTAGTTCATTGCATGCAATGCTATTAATTAGCAAATAAACATTGGTGACCCCAGGAGGAAATGGTGCTAAGCGCGTGGACCTATGCAGAATGAGTGTCAACCAATGGATGATGGAGTTTAATTGTTAAACAATTCAATGAGGGAAGCTTTGCTACAAATTCAATGACTTACTCACCTAGACGGAGGGAGTAGCAAGTACTAGTACTACAATAGTGGGCTCCAATAGCAATTTTGTCTCATGCAAGAGCCTGGCTACTATCTGCGTCCTCCAAGGCACCGTACGACGCGAGCATTCGCAACTGCCACGTTTGGGTTGCGCTTGGCTCTTCGCCTCTTCGAGAAGATGAACAATGATGTTACTCCTACTTCTACAGTATCGAATCCACTGCTGCATGTCCGTCCACCTCCCGCAGGAGGGATAGCGTGTAGCGAAAGCTTCTACTTACTGCTCCTACATTTGCGTCTATGACAGGTGGCCCCAACAGGTGGTTGGCTCTCCTGTCATGCAGCCAAAGGCAGGTACAGTTAAGGCACCGGAGGTCAGTACGTGAGGGAGAGGGCATTGTAGTAATCAAATTTCTCGGTCTTGTACGAGTTGACGCGACACATCCAAGCACTGCACTCGATATAAGTCTTTTTACATATTTCAAATGGACTACAACATACGGATGTATGTAGACATATTCTGCTTCATATGTACTCCCTCTGTCCCATAATATAAGAACGTTTTTGGCACTACACTAGTGTCAAAAACGTTGTTATATTATGGGACGGAGGGAGTAGTCACTTGTTGAAATCTCTAAAAAGACTTATATTTGGAAACAGAGGGAGTACAACGCATGCATGCATGCCGTGACATTCCTTTTGATACTTGCATGTGTTGATTTGATGCACCTTGCCAAATTTTGACTATAAATTTAACTAACCAAATTTTCATGCATGTCACAAAAAATTACGGGGCTGTTTGGATTGTTACTATGTTTGTCTTATGTTGCCACATTATTTTTCCCACACTTGCCACACTTTCCTAACTTGAGTTGCTCAATTTGTTAGACACACTTTGGTTTGCCTAAGGGAATCTTGCCACAATTTTTTTGTCTATGACATGTGGGGTTCACTGCTAATAAAAAATTCTTGTCTTAGGTGTAGCTAATAAAAAACACTTATATTTAGGAACGGATGAATGTTGGGGCAACCCACATTTCCGCTAATTTTAGCTGTGGGCTTGTTCATAATTTTTATGAGGGGGTGGTTGTTCATTTAATGGAGGGACTTGTAGTACCAGACTTGAACGATACAAAGTGCGACCTGGCACACCATAACACCACTAGGAACAAGCGGGTAGCTATCTCAAAAAACAATCAACAACTAAAAAAACCGCGACCTGGCATGTAGTACACAATTTTAAATGATTGTTTTGATGGAGTGAAAAAGGAAAACAACCCCACTACGTATATATAGGTTGGAGCCTCCGTGCTTGCTTGCTAGGGTTGCTCTATTCACAAACTCTCATCCTCTCTAGATCTAAACAAGATAGGGGTGGTAAAACTGTCTTTCTCCCTTCAAAAAACACTGTCTTTCTATCCTCACCGCTGGTTACAGATCCAGGCATATCCCCCTCCGCCGGTGAAGAGGAGGAGGGGCAACATTTAGGCCGTCGTCGACAGCGAGGGAGGAGACCCACTGCCGGTCGCACCGTTATCTCTGGCCGAGCGCCGGCGCGGGAGGTCCTTCGATCCCTTCGTCGTTTCCTGTGGGCGAATCCGACCTCCCGCTGCCCACCTATCCACATCCCAATGACCTTCAGGTATATCTTCATTCGGAACCGCCTTAGCTCTACTTCCCCAACTCGCTACATCGCTGCATGTGCATCATTTTTTACCTCTCAGCCCCTCTCAATCGGATGGTCCAACGTCACTTATTTTTTTTTCTTCTATTGTTAGAGGTAAAGCTACTTCATGGAGTCGAATCTTGTACTCCCTCCGTCCGAAAATACTTGTCATTGAAATGGATGTATCTAGATGTATTTTAGTTCTAGACACATCCATTTTGGTAACAAGTAATTCCGGGTGGAGGGAGTACTTGGTTCAAACAAGAAATAAAGTGGGGGTGGGGGAATTTAGTATGTACATCGGACTTGGTACAAACAGGAAGGAAAGGGGGTGAAAGTAGTATAGACTAGTCATCCAACCGGTCTCTTGGTCGAAAAGGGAAATATAGGGGTAACGCTGTACACAGTGGTATGACCAGGACTAGATTTGCTATCCACACATAGGAGTAGGTGGCTAGAGTGAACAAAAATGGGACCAACCCAAATATGTTTCTTGGATGTTTGTTTCTCGGGGCAACAAACTATGAATCACCACTTTATGCCCCTGTTTACGTACATGGTGCTGGACTGCTGGTGCACCCACTGTCCCATGCCATTATACCAAATATTTAGTTGTTCTTAATCTAATGTCCCTGGTAAAAGTAAAGCCATGCCACTGTTATAAGCCATGCCAAGTTTAGCCAAATGTTTTTGCCTGTAATTGTTTGAGACTCTGACTGTTTCCTTTGTACCTTTTTGTGCAAACAGGGTATCCAATTCACCTGGTTGCTGTTGTAACCTTTTGGCGCACTGCACAAAACTCTTCTTAAAAGAAGTGACTTCTGTGCTGTTTAACTGGAATGTCAGAATGGAACAGTTGGTTCATTTCGGTGGAACTGCACAAAGGGAGATCTGTGTTCCAATCCTCATCATCCATATTGGTTCCATAACCTTCCTTTAGGTAAGAATGATATTTAATGCATGTGTTCATCTCTATTTTCCGACTGCCATGAGAAAATAATGCTATTTTTTACTAGTACACTTGTACTCCCTCACTGACAAAACCAATTCTGAAATAGAAGGTCAATCATGTACTTGGTTTGACCAACTGGTGAGGAGAAAGAGAAACAGAGCATGAAGTGGAAGAAGAAGAAGAATAAACAATGCCAAGGTGATCTTGCTGAAGCTAGAGGCCTCAGTCAAGGCCATTCAAGGGCTCCGACAATGACTACCTTACATGTGAGACAATCCTCCAGTGAGCCCTTCCACTTCTGCGGTCTCACTAAATTAATTAGGAGTACTTAAGTACCACTAATTTATTGCTGCCTAATTTTCCTGTCGGAGTTAAACAAATCTTTAGTAGGACCTTATGTTGAATCATGTACGTGTGTATGTTTGTCTATGGAGGTGAATCATGTGGTGGAGCAGGGAGGGAATATTATTAGTGTCATGACATGATAGTGCTATTGTTTTGCATGTCAATTTATTGCCATTGGTTCAATGAGGCAATGTTTTGTGTATTTTCCATCATGAATTTGATGCTACTGTTTGAGTAATATGCTAATGTCTTCCTATCCTTTCTCACTAACCTAATGAAGGTTTCACCTTGTTCCTACTTGTGCAAACAGGGATCATGTTGTGACAATCATACATTTTAGTGGAACTACATAAGACAATACAATGAACTGTATCCCATCCAGTGCTTAACTCTGCTGGAAGTTCTTGCTAATCTTTCGATATAATCTCACCACTGGTAAACAAGAGTGATTTCAACCATACATTTGAAGTGCACAAAAGTATATACTATTGAGTGATTCCAGTGAGTGCTTTATCATCTCTTATGGGACTACATGAATAAGCTTTTTTTCTCAGGTTGCTACAGGCCTAAGGCCTTCATCCATATTAGTTTAATGTCATCTCTATTTGTATCGTGCTACTGTCATGAGAAACTCCTTTATCTTTGCACGTTAAAGTTTTACAACCTATGATAAATGGCAATGATTTGAGTGTTGAGCTAATTGGCACTGATTAAATAAACTAATACCTCTCTTTAAGCAAGACTACTATGTTGCTAACTTTACCCATTAAGATAATGAGGGTGCTTCTATTTGTTAGTGTATGTTTTATCAACTAGTCCCACTATTACAATAATCTCACTCTCTCAATATATGTGCTAACAGGGATGCTCGATTTTGGTGGAACTGCAAAAAAACTTTGGGTGCTTCATAGCCTCGACAGCTTCCTGATGGGGAACCTAGTAATTTCAAAAAACTTCCTACGCACATGCAAGATCATGGAGATGCATAGCAACGAGAGGGGAGAGTGTTGTCCACGTACCCGCGTAGACTGAAAGCGGAAGCGTTAGCACAACGCGTTTGATGTAGTCATATGTCTTCACGATCCGACTGATCAAGCACCGAACGTACGACACCTCCAAGTTCAGCACACGTTCAGCTCGATGACGTCCCTCGAACTCCAATCTAGCTGAGTTTTGAGGGAGAGTTCCATCAGCACGATGGCGTGGTGATGATGATGATGTTCTACCGACGCAGGGCTTCGCCTAAGCACCGGTATGATATTATAGAGGTGGATTATGGTGGAGGGGGGCACCGCACATGGCTAAGAGATCTCAAGGATGAATTGTTGTGTCTATGGGGTGCCCCCCTTTTCTGTATATAAAGGGGGGGGGAGGAGGAGAGGGACGGCCAAGGGGAGGGGCGCGCCCAAGGGGGGGCAATCCTACTCCAATTAGGTTTGCCCCCCCCCCCCCCCCCCGCTTTCCTATTCCAAGTAGGAGAAGGGGGAAGGAGGAGGTGGGGAGAAGGAAGGAGAAGGGGGGCCACCGCCCCCTTCCCTTTCCCAATTCGGATTGGGGCAAGGGGGGCTGCGTGCCACTTCCTGGCCTCCCTCTCTCCTTTCCACTAAGGCCCATAAGGCCTAAAGCTTCCTGGGGGGTCCGGTAACCCCCGGTACTCCGATATATATTTGATAACCCCCGGAACCATTCTGGTGTCTGAATATAGTCGTCCGATACATAAATCTTCATGTCTCGACCATTTCGAGACTACTCGTCATGTCCGTGATCACATCCGGGGCTCTGAACTACCTTCGGTACATCAAAACATATAAACTCATAATATAACCGTCATCTAACTTTAAGCGTGCGGACCCTACGGGTTCGAGAATTATGTAGAGATGACCGAGACACGTCTCCGGTCAATAACCAATAGCGGAACATGGATGCTCATATTGGCTCCTACATATTCTACGAAGATCTTTATCAGTCAAACCGCATAACAACATACGTTGTTCCCTTTTTCATCGGTACGTTACTTGCCCGAGATTTGATCGTCGGTATCTCAATACCTAGTTCAATATCGTTACTAGCAAGTATCTTTACTCGTTACGTAATGCATCATTTTGTAACTAACTCATTAGCTACATTGCTTGCAAGGCTTATAGTGATGTGCATTACCGAGAGGGCCCAGAGATACCTCTCCGACAATCAGAGTGACAAATTCTAAACTCGAAATACGCCAACCCAACATGTAACTTTGGAGACACCTGTAGAGCTCCTTTATAATCACCCAGTTACGTTGTGACGTTTGGTAGCACATATAGTGTTCCTCCGGTAAAACGGAGTTGCATAATCTCATAGTTGTAGGAACATGTATAAGTCATGAAGAAAGCAATAGCAACATACTAAACGATCAAGTGCTAAGCTAACGAAATGGGTTAAGTCAATCACATAATTCTCCTAATGATGTGATCCCATTAATCAAATGACAACTCATGTCTATGGTTAGGAAACACTACCATCTTTGATCAACGAGCTAGTCAAGTAGAGGCATACTAGTGACACTATGTTTGTCTATGTATTCACACATCTATTATGTTTCCGGTTAATACAATTCTAGCATGAATAATAAACATTTATCATGATATAAGGAAATAAATAATAACTTTATTATAGCATCTAGCGCACATTTCCTTCAGTCTCCCACTTGCACTAGAGTCAATAATCTAGATTACACAGTAATGATTCTAACACCCATGGAGCCTTGGTGCTGATCATGTTTTGCTCGTGGAAGAGGCTTTGGTCTGCTACATTCAGATCCGTATGTATCTTGGAAATCTATATGTCTCCCACTTGGACTTGGTCCCGGATGGAATTGAAGCGTCTCTTGATGTTCTTGGTCCTCTTGTGAAATCTGGATTCCTTTGCCAAAGCAATTGCACCAGTATTGTCACAGAAGATTTTCATTGGTCCCGATGCACTAGGTATGACACCTAGATCGGATATGAACTCCTTCATCCAGACTCCTTCATTTGCTACTTCTAAAGCAGCTATGTACTCCTCTTCACATGTAGATCCCGTCACGACGCTTTGTTTAGAACTGCACCAACTGACAGCTCCACATTTTAATATAAACACGTATCCGGTTTGCGATTTAGAATCGTCTGGATAAGTATCAAAGCTTGCATCGACGTAACCATTTACGACTAGCTCTTTGTCACCTCCATAAACGAGAAACATATCCTTAGTCCTTTTCAGGTATTTCAGGATATTCTTGACCGTTGTCTAGTGATCCACTCCTGGATTACTTTGGTACCTCCCTGCTAAACTTATTGCTAAGCATACATTAGGTCTGGTACACAACATTGCATACATGATAGAGCCTATGGCTGAAGCATAGGGAACATCTTTCATTTTCTCTCTATCTTCTGCTATGGTCGGGCATTGAGTCTAATTCAACTTCACACCTTGTAATACAGGCAAGAACCCTTTCTTTGCTTGATCCATTTTGAACTTTTTGAAAACTTTATCAAGGTATGTGCTTTGTGAAAGTCCAATTAAGCGTCTTGATCTATCTCTATAGATCTTGATGCCTAATATGTAAGCAGCTTCACCGAGGTCTTTCATTGAAAAACTTTTATTCAAGTATCCTTTTATGCTATCCAGAAATTCTATATCATTTCCAATCAACAACATGTCGTCTACATATAATATCAGAAATGCTACAGAGCTCCCACTCACTTTCTTTTAAATACAGGCTTCTCCAAAAGTCTGTATAAAACCATATGCTTTGATCACACTATCAAAGCGTTTATTCCAACTCCAAGAGGCTTGCACCAGTCCATAAATGGATCGCTGGAGCTTTCACACTTTGTTAGCACCTTTTGGATCAACAAAACTTTCTGGTTGCATCATATACAACTCCTCTTCTAGAAATCCATTCAGGAATGCAGTTTTGACATCCATTTGCCATATTTCATAATCATAAAATGCGGCAATTGCTAACATGATTCGGACAGACTTAGGCATCGCTACAGGTGAAGAAGTCTCATCATAGTCAACCCCTTGAACTTGTCAAAAACCTTTCGCAACAAGTCGAGCTTTGTAGACAGTAACATTACCATCAGCGTCAGTCTTCTTCTTGAAGATCCACTTGTTCTCGATGGCTTGCCGATCATCGGGCAAGTCAACCAAAGTCCATACTTTGTTCCCATGCATGGATCCCATCTCAGATTTCACGGCCTCAAGCCATTTTGCGGAATCTGGGCTCATCATCACTTCCTCATAGTTCATAGGTTCTCCATGGTCAAGTAGCATGACCTCCAGAATAGGATTACCAAACCACTCTGGGGCGGATTTTACTCTGGTTGACCTACGAGGTTCGGTAGTAACTTGATCTCAAGTTTCGTGATCAATATCATTAGCTTCCTCACTAATTGGTGTAGTCGTCACAGGAACCGGTTTTTGTGATGAACTACTTTCCAGTAAGGGAGCAGGTATAGTTACCTCATCAAGTTCTACTTTCCTCCCACTCACTTCTTTTGAGAGAAACTCTTTCTCTAGAAAGGATCTGTGGCACCCTGGCGTAGAGAAAACCGGAACACCCCATATTCCAGCCTAGAGATCGAGATGAAGTCTTCTGGAATACAACACGGTTTAGCATAGAACAAACTGGCTCTTTATAATTACACGAATATGAATACAAGGTCTTCGATATTACAATGAATAGCATCGGTACGGCGACACTACGCCATCCTCAGTTGCTCTATGCAAGCAGCAGGACAACTCGAAGCAGCGGAATAAATCTAGCAGCGGAACAATGATGACGGTGGTGAACTCCACTCCGCAGGGACTCTAGCTGGCACGCTTATCCTAGCTCACACGAACGGAAACCACGACAAGCAAGCAATCAAACCCAGCATGACCTGCAAGCTGGCATGACACACCAGGTCAGTACATTGAATGTACTTGCAAGCTCACAATAACCAGAAGCGTTCAAGACAGGCAACAGCATGGCAATTACAGATTAAGCAGAAATTAACATGATATCATCATAACAACATGGCATCAACATGATCATGATATAGCTAACACAATATGAACATATTAATCCGACAATACAAGCATGCAAGATGATGACACGATCATGCACTACTTATTCTGCTCGGGTTACCTCGTAACCAACACATGCATCACTTACCAACGTTGCACATCACACGATCATCTCAGGATCAAATCAAGCTTGGTATAAAAACTACCGTAGTAATCAGTAAATGACCACAAGGAGCTTGATCTTTACCCACGACTCTCGCACAACATCACGAATATACAACGACTCGGTATCCTTGATACCACCGTGATCCTTACGGCGATCACTACCCGACCAACACTTGGCCCGTGATCTTTACGGCGATCACAACCCGACCAATAGGTGGCCCGTGATCCTTACGGCGATCACAACCCGACCAACACTTGGCCCGTGATCCTTACAACGATCACAATCTGACCACTAAATGGCCCGTGATCCTTATGGCGATAACAACCAACTCATCTCATTGTTATTAAGCACATTATTCTTATTACTGTTGACTCATGGTGTACCCTACTTTCGACGTGGGCCCTTATCCGCGGCCGCGGCTATCGATAGATTTAATATACACTCTGCAGAGATTAGTACATTGTGCCCACACTACGGAACCCATGGCCTCGCACTCCCATTCGGGTGGACCAACGGCATTCCGACAAAACCGATCTACTGCCATGACTCTCTCCCGGCCACTCCGACTCACTCCCCTTTGGGCTAAGTCATGGGTGGCCCCGTGCCTACCTCAAGACACAACGACCACCGTCGTGGGCCGGCCCACATGGAGACACGGATCCAAAAACTCAAACAAAACTCAACAACGGGCGCACAAGGTTATGCATGCTTACCGGGCCAGGGTACAACACACCCATAACCTTCCCTCGTTGGAGGCACCGGCGAGAGGCACGACAATAGACCCAGTTAGGACCGTCCCATACCGGTAAGCATGGTTGCACTGGTCAACATCGATTCAGCGGCACCATGACTCAGCCAACCGTTGTTCAAGTTCAATTTAATATGGTTAAACTTGAATGCAAATATGGTGAGCCATGATAAAATACATGAACATGATACCAACATAATCATGAGAGTATCACATAACTATCCACCATAGCAACAATAAATCATATCCACTATGCATGGCATACTGACTAGCATGGCCATCACCAACATCAACATGTACTACTAGCAAGCATAAACATATGAAAGGAAATACTAGCAAGTAGAACATGATAATAGGGTACAAAACAACATATCACAAAAGTGAACATGCAAATCTGAACATCACCGGAACAACGATGACCATCTTTTCAACGAGCAAACATTTATTAAATATTCATGTTGAAAACCATGGCTACTACATGACTATCATGCAACTGGGTATTGTGGCTTGCCTGGGGTGGAAGAAATCACCGGAAGAAAGTGCGAGAAACTCGCGGAACGAATCACCGGAAAATGTTCTCTCTCGGAGGGGGCTGAATAAGGGCAGGGGCAAAATGGTCATTTTCATAGTGTCAAACCATAGTGAAAATGAAACCAACAGAACGGGCTCGACGAAACGAATAAGTGAGAGTTGGTTTCACCTTATTTGGAGCTACGGTTAAAAAGTTATGAAGGGTTGAATCTCAAGGACTTTTCCGCAAAAATTTCTTCAGCAAACAGGTCCCTGAGTGGATAAGGCAGAAGCGCAAAGTTAGAAATACATTTTTGATCACCGAAAACGTAAAGTGGAAATGCGCCTTCACTTAACTAACGTGGCGACGACCGGTCAAAAGGGGCAGAGGCGGGGCCGGGCGTCAGGGCCGCCGACAGGTGGGGCCGCGGAGCCCACGCGCTGGGTCAACGCCCACCTCCTGCTCTTCCTTCTTCTTTTCCCGACGCCACGCGCAGGGCAGAGGAGAGGCCACCGGTGCCAGCGCTCGCTCCGGCCACTCGGGCCACCTCTGGTGGAGCTTGGATCGCCGGAGTGCTCAGGACGGCGAGGCGCACCCGTCCCACCACCACATGAACGTCAGGGAGACTCGGGCAGGGCGGGACCATGGCCGCGGCGGACAGGGCTTCGGCCGAAGATGGAGGATGAGGCCATGGCGATTCCGGCGACTAACGGAGGGCTGCGGGAGAGGCTATGGTGGCTAGGTGACCTACTAGAGGTGGAAGACAGAGGAGAGGGGCTTCGGTTCGCCGGAATCAGAGTGGACAGGGGCGGCGGCCATGGAGACAATGGCGACCACAAAGAGCTCCTCGAGCTCAAGGAGTTGGCTAGGCGGGGCTCTAGGAGTGAGGCAACCTAGAGATGAGCTCGGACGACTCGAGGAAGGGCTTAAATAGCCACGGGGGGGGGGGGGGGGGGGGGGGGGGGCGTCGTGCTGTCACCGTCGCGGATGCGTTTCCGGCACCGCGGACGCGTGTGCTCGCGCATGAGCTCGGGGATGACGATGGTGAGGCACAAGGCAGAGCTTCACAGGGAGGAGGAGGCCAAAGGAGGACGGGGAAGATGCAGCCGAGGAGGAAAACGACGGCCGGTGCATTGTGCTCTCGTGGACGCTCGGTGGTTTGCGTCGGTGAGCAAGATGCCGAAGAGGGAGAGGGGTCCAGGGGAACGGCGACGACGCGGGCCAGCTGGTAGACACGCTCACGAGCGGGAAGATGACGAGAGGAGGAGGGGGTGCAGCACAAACAATGCTCTGGACACGCCACATCGCACTGAGCGCGCGCACAGGCATGCCAGTGTTGTAGTCACCACGTGAACATGGGCATTCAATGCTCTACAACACCAAAAATGTTGTCTAGCTGATAGTCCTTCCAAGTTAGGTTTGAACTATGGTGGTAACTTGGTTAAAACTGCTACGGTTAAAAGGTTATCAACTGCTGAAGTTTACTGTCGTAAACTTTAGCAGCTCAATGTGATCAACAGGGATATGCTAAGGGCCAAATAAGTTGTCTCGGGTGTTTAGCTATGGAGGGACTATGATCCTGGAGGTTTTGAGGGTAAATGGACCAAGTTTTAATATAGTTGCTTTGCAACTGCCAAAATGGTCCAGAAATGAAGATTATGATGGTGCACTCACATGTAGTGTGCACTTGATCTCAAATTGGGCAAAGCTTAGTCATATGGTCTTATGAAGATGCTCACCAAGTATCATGCCATTTGGCAAAGCCAAAATGGTACTTGCTTCACAAACACCTCTACTGACCAGAAACTTGAAATAATATTGGTGATAAAATGGCTAATTGAAATGATGCCAAATTGGGTGGAGAGATGTTTTATGGGTATAAGAACGATCTGGTAATTTATCAGGATTTTTGAAGCAATATAACATATACTTGCTTCACAACCTGAAAATATTGCCAGAAACAAAGATTTGCTCCATTGCTCAGATATATGATTGGATGGGGCTGAAAATGGGTGGAAGGGGTTAATATGAGCACATTAAGGAGTGTGCAAAAGTTCAACTCATTTGGGTACTTCTAGCTAGTACTTCCTTCACAAAGTCTTCTGTTTGACAGAAACTTTGAAATTTCACTAAGGAAGATTGGCTAGGCAAATAAATTTGAACTTGTGCATGAGGCAATTATTTGGACATATAAACATGCCCAAAAAGGTTGGGAGCCACTAGGAAAAATATAAATGACACTTCCTTCACAAAGTGCCATTCAGGGCAAAAAGGAAGAATGATTATTGGGGAATTATTTTTGAACATGGCAATGAAAAGTTTTGCCATATTTGATCAAGATATGACCCAAACAATTTATGAGAGTTATTTGGGAGTTTTTGGAGTGATGGAAATATAGGTTGCTTCACAACCTAGGGCAATTGGAGTTATTCCTTCAATAGAAAAGGAATATTCCCAATAAAAAGAGTTTTGGGATTTGGGCTAGGATGAAAATGACAGGGTCTAGGGAAAGATTTGGGAATGACAAGCCACTCTGGAAACAAACAAGAGGGCATCTTCTTCAGTTTCCAGACTACAAAGCCACGGAAAAAGAAAACTCATGCAAAAACCTCGGAAAAACGAAAGAAAAAGAAAGGGCCAAAAATTAGGCTGTCACAAACCTTACCCCCTCAAAGAAATCTCATCCTCGAGGTTTGGTTGCTCAGGGAACAAGTATGAATATTCTGACTTTAAGGAAACCGTTTCGAACTCGGGTATCTGACTGGCCCTAGGTGGTTTGCTTTACTGTTTCCACATTTTGACAGATCTTACCTGGCTTGCTCATGCTTATATAAGCTCCAATTTCTTTTTAGATCTGGTGACTAGCTGAGTGTGATTTAATTATCACGACTGAAATATATGTCCGTCTCACAAATCCAAAAGTGTTTTTCCGCTGGGTGTGCCACCCGACACTGCCAACCTTTCATGTAATGATGATCAGATTTTTCTGATGAAAACTCAAACTCTGACTCATTGCATTAGGTTTCTCCACTAAATGCAGGTCCTTTGGGTTCCAAACAGTGAGTTAAAACATAACTGTTTTCTGACAGATTCTGACTCATCGCAGAAGTTTCTGAATCATCTTAACTGGTTCCATTGTCGTGAGTATCGGATCCGTACCAAATATTTGATTGTCTCCTATCGCGGCCAGCATAAAGGGTTTGGCCTGTATGATAAAATCTGCAGACTTGGCTGATGGTGGCTCTGACGAAAAAAATTTGTTCACGACAGGCTATCCATGATGATTCATATAAGTGAGGACTCAGGATTCCAGACTGTTATTCCTCATGCCGATTACTCATGCTGTAGGCATATCCATGTGGATCAATACTGACTTAAACTGTTTGGGGGATCTGCACCATGGGGGTCGTGTACAATTTTCATACCTGCCTCACTTGTCTTGCTCCTTCATTATTGTTTTCTTGGTCTGGATCCTTGGCTGAAAGAGCTGGGCCATATTGCTTCTTCGTATGACCATAGGTACTATCGGTGCAATTTTTCGGCAATTGTAGTTTATCCTCATTTTTAGGGTAACCCATTAAATGGAAGGTTCAACACCTCTCAAGTTCTGATCGTTGGGAAATGATCATCCGAAACCATTGCAAGAAATCGGCAAATAAGTCAGTAGCCACCAGAACAGTCTTTACAACTCCGATCTGGGACATTACTAAAATAACTCAACCACGGCTCAGGACAGCCGAAAAGTAGCTCAGAGCATGAGACCGGGTCGGAAAGAAGAAGGTGGCAACTCCCTAAAATAGCCAAAAAGCAGCTATAGGGCTACTGTCACAAAAAGAAACTCAATAGCTGTACGAGACGGCCGAAAAGCAGTCAGACTCATGACAGTCGTTGAAGAGAGAAACAAAAATCGGCATCCACCCTGGATAGCTAGAAACAGCTCAGATCATAGGCGTGGTGCTGTCATTGGAGAAAAAGGGGACAATGGCTCATCAGGATCATTTTCCAGGTTCACGGGTACTTGTATTGAGCTCATTGATGTTGTCAATCCTCATAATCCTTTGTCACACTATGGTGTATACATGCTTTCTTCTATTAACCATCCTCACGTGGTTGTCAGGTCCTCATCCGAGTGACTTGTAAGATCTTGATGGTATGCTCATTGCATATATATGAGGACCTGATTCTGAGACAGACGTGTATTCTGACTGATTCTTGATTCTAACCAAAATGTTGCGGATCTGATTCTTGGGAGTCACTGCCATATGCTGTCAATTCACAGAGCACTACCTTGTACCAATATCTTACTGAGGAATATTTACTGGCTTGTGCTCGAAACTTTCGTCAGACAGCTTGCTGAAGAAGACTGAATATCGTGCTTCAGAAGCTTACCCCCTTAAAGACTTTGCTGGGGAAAGACTCAGTACCTTAGGCCGGAAGCTTTCATGGTTGCTTACTGAAGAAGACATGGTACCTTGTACGGAAAATCATCCACGTATCATACTGAGGAAGATAGATGAATCTTGACTTGGAAGATTCTCTGGTATCTTGCGATGGAAAAGTGGGTTGCTTACACCAGAAACTTCTTATTGTGATATGCGGACCGATTTCCACATATACATACCACCTTAATATTTCTGATGTTGATTTCTTGTATGAAACAGAGTTTTACTGGACTATCCTCCTTTCTGAGTATATGCCATATTTTTGCTTGCTTCCAGGTACATCGAGTTCCAAAATCATCCTCAACGAAAAATTAAACTTGTATCTGAGCCATACCGTTGATAATATTCTATCAACCTTGCACACAATTTATCTTCCTGCTGATTTAATCATTTTATTTTGAGGAGTACACGCTGAGGGAGACTTGACACTCAGTAACATGATCAGATATTCCCCAATCTGAATGCGGTTGGCTGAGAATTCCATACTGTTGTGAGGAGTGCACGTTAATGCAAACTTTATACTGATATTCCATCCAGGATTTCTTTTGTATTCAGACGAGCTATTTCCAATTTCACCGCAGTCTGCTAACAATCCCATTCTGTCTTAGCTGAGTTTCCAAATATATGCATTTCTTGCTGACTCTTCGGGTCCGGTGTCGGTTGACGAGCAACTTTAATAGGGGAAAACTTTGTAATACCGAGGGCACAAAGAAAGGAACAATAGAAACGACTAAAACAAAAGCACACAAGCATTCTACTAATATAATAAATCAAGCAATCATCACATATTACTGCTACTCACACAATAATATGCATGCACACGTAAGCACACAAATCTCACGGAAACTCCGGTATTGCGGTCTAATATGCTGTGGCGGCGTGCACGAGGACGAATAACAGTGTGGAAGAATCGGTGTAAACATCGCTACACCAAGTGCTAGCTTAGCCAGATAGCAACCTGGACTAGCTCGGAGGCGAGGACGTACTCGGTAATCATGTAGTGGGACACGAAGGTCGCAACTACATTATTATCAAGCGGACGGAAAAAGATTTGTACTCGTCCAAGAAATAGGATTGCGGGGAAAAACTGAGGCTGCTGACATTGTCCTTTCTTGATAACTAAGATCATTAAGGGTTGCCAACACGACAAAATAAAAGAACGATCCGGGATAGACGCATGTCCATCACCGAAACGATAGACGGGACTGAAAGAAAGACATCGGTGCGATACCTGAGCACCATTCTTGCAAACAGTGTCGGGATCACTTGGCATCACTCTACTGGGATAGAAATGACACCAAACACCGAAAGAAAAGAACTGGAGGAATGCAAAGGTTGAGCTATAGTGGATCCGGACCGATGCCAGCTGCACTCACCAGGTAAACCGTTATCACAACTAAGGCTATATGCATGGTATGCAACAAACAAATGCAGCAACCAAATGCAATAAACATGCCAGACTCTATACTACCGATTTCTAACGTTCGCGTGGTCTAGGGCGTCCTACAGCCAGACCTGCTCTGATACCAAGCCTGTGGCACCCCGGCTCAGAGAAAACCGGAACGCCCCGTATTCCAGCCCAGAGATCGAGATAAAGTCTTCTAGAATACGACACAGTTTAGCATAGAACAAACCAGCTCTTTATTATTACACGAATATGAATACAAGGTCTCCGATATTACAATGAATAGCATCGGTACGGAGACACTACGCCATCCTCAGTTGCTCTATGCAAGCAACAGAACAACTCGAAGCAGCGGAATAACTCTAGCAGTAGAACATCGATGAGGGTGGTGAACTTCACTCCGCAGGGACTCTGGCTGGAACGCTTATCCTAGCTCGCATGAACGGAAACCACGACAAGAAAGCAATCAAACCCGGCATGACCTGCAAGCTGGCATGACACGCCAGGTCAGTACATTGAATGTACTTGCAATCTCACAATAACAAGAAGCATTCAGGACAGACAACAACATGGCAATTATAGGTTAAGCAGAAATTAACATGATATCATTATAACAACATGGCATCAACATGATCAGGATACAGCTAACACAACATGAACATATTAATCCAACAATACAAGCATGCAACATGATGACACTATCATGCACTACTTATTCCGCTCGGGTTACCTCGTAACCAACACATGCATCACTTACCAACCTCGGACATCACACGATCATCTCAGGATCAAATCAAGCTTGGTATAAACAATACCGTAGTAATCAGTAAATGACCACAAGGATCTTGATCTTTACCCACGACTGTTGCACAACATCACGAATATACAATGACTCGGTATTCTCGATACCACCGTGATCCTTACGGCGATCACTACCCGACCAACACTTGGCCCGCGATCCTTACAGCGATCACAACCCGACCAATACATGGCCCATGATCCTTACGGCGATCACAACCCGACCAACACTTGGCCCGTGATCCTTACAGCGATCAAACCCGACCACTAAATGACCCATGATCCTTATGGTGATCACAACCAACTTATCTCATTGTTATTAATCACATTATTCTTATTACTGTTGACTCATGGTGTACCCTACTTTCGACCTGGGCCCTTATCCGCGGGCACGGCTATCGATAGATTTAATATACACTCTGTAGAGGTTAGTACACTATACCCACACTACGGAACCCATGGCCTCGCACTTCCATTCGGTGGACCAACGACGTTCCGACAAAACTGTTCTACTACCATGACACTCTCCCGGCCACTCCAACTCACTACCCTCTAGGCTAAGTCATGGGTGGCCCCGTGCCTACCTCAAGACACAACGACCACCATCGTGGCCCGTCCCACATGGGGACACGGATCCAAAAACTCAAAAAAACTCAACAACGGGCACACAAGGTTATGCATGCTTACCGGGCCAGGGTAGAACACGCCCATAACCTTCCCTCGTTGGAGGCACCGGCGAGAGGCACGACAATAGACCCAGTTAGGACCGTCCCATGCCGGTAAGCGTGGTTGCACTGGTCAACATTGATTCAGCGGCACCATGACTCAGCCAACAGTTGTTCAAGTTAAATTTAATATGGTTGAACTTGAATGCAAATATGCTGAGCCATGATAAAATACATGAACATGATACCAACATAATCATGAGAGTATCACATAACTATCCACCATATCAACAATAAATCATATCCACTATGCATGGCATACTGACTAGCATGGCCATCACCAACATCAACATGTACTACTAGCAAGCATAAACATATGAAAGGAAATACTAGCATGTAGAACATGATAACAGGGTACAAAACAACATAGCACAAAAGTGAACATGCAAATCTGAACATCACCGGAACAACGATAACCATCTTTTCAATGAGCAAACATTTATTAAATATTCAAGTTTAAAACCATGGCTACTGCATGACTATCATGCAAGTGGGTATTGTGGCTTGCCTGGGGTGGAAGAAGTCACCTGAAGAAAGTGCGAGAAACTCGCGGAACGAATCGCCGGAAAACGTTCTCTCTCGGAGGGGGCTGAATAAGGGCAGGGGCAAAATGGTCATTTTCACGGTGTCAAAACATAGTGAAAATGAAACCAACAGAACAGGCTCGACGAAACGAAGAAGTGAGCGTTGGTTTCACCTTATTTGGAGCTACGGTTAAAAAGTTATGAATGGTTGAATCTCAGGGACTTTTCTGCAAAAAATTCTTCAGCAAACAGGTCCCTGAGTGGATAAGGCAGAAGCGCAAATTTAGAAATACGTTTTTGATCAGCGAAAATGTAAAGTGGAAATGTGCATCCACTTAACTGACGTGGCGACGACCGGTCAAATGGGGCAGAGGCGGGGCCGAGCGTCAGGGCCGTCGACAGGTGGGGCCGCGGGGCCCACGCGCTGGGTCAACGCCCACCTCCCGCTCCTCCTTCTTCTTTCCCCGATGCCATGCACAGGGCAGAGGAGAGGCCGCCGGCGCCGACACTCGCTCCAGCCACTCGGGCCACCTCCGGCGGAGCTTGGACCGCCGGAGTGCTCAGGAAGGCGAGCCACACCCGTGCCACCACTACACGAACGTCAGGGAGACTCGGGCAGGGCGGGACCATGGCCGCGGCCGACGGGGCTTCTGCTGAAGATGGAGGACAAGGCCATGGCGATTACGGCGACTAACAGAGGGCTGCGGGAGAGGCTATGGTGGCTGGGTGACCTACTAGAGGTGGAAGACAGAGGAGAGGGGCTTCGGTTCGCCGGAATCGGAGTGGACAGGGGCGGCGGCCATGGAGACAATGGAGACCACAGAGAGCTCCTCGAGCTCGAGGAGTTGGCTAGGCGGGGCTCTGGGAGTGAGGAAAGGTTGGATATGAGCTTGGACAATTCGGGGAAGGACTTAAATAGCCGCTAAGAGGAGCTGTCGTGCTGTCACCGCCGCGGACGTGTGTCCGGCGCCGTGGACGCGTGTGCTCGCGCATGAGCTCGGGGAAGATGACGGCGAGGCACATGGCAGAGCTTCACGGGGAGGAGGAGGCCAAAGGAGCACGGGGAAGATGCGGCCAAGGAGGAAGACGACAGCCGGTGCACTGTGCTCTCGTGGACACTCGGCGGTTTGCGTCGGTGAGCAAGCTGCCGGAGCGGGAGAGGGTTCCAGGGGAACGGCGACGACGCGTTCCATCTGGTAGACATGCTCACGAGCGTGAAGACGACGAGAGGAGGAGGGGGTCCAGCAAAAAAAGCGCTCTGGACACGCCACAGCACACAGAGCGCATGCACAGGCATGCCAGTGTCGTAGTCACCACGTGAACATGGGCATTCAATGCTCTACAGCACCAAAAACATTGTCTAGCTGATAGTCCTTCCAAGGTAGGTTTGAGTTGTGGTGGTAACTTGGTTAAAACGGCTACGGTTAAAAGGTTATCAATTGCTGAAGTTTACTGCAGTAAACTTTAGCAGCTCAATTTGATCAACAAGAATAGGCTAAGGGCCAAATAAGTTGTCTAGGGTGTTTAGCTATGGAGGGACTATGATCCTGGAGGTTTTGAGGGTAAATGGACCAAGTTTTAATATAGTTGCTTTGCAACTGCCAAAATGGTCCAGAAATGAAGATTATGATGATGCACTCACATGGAGTGTCCACTTGAGCTCAAATTGGGCAAAGATTAGTCATATGGTCTTCTTAAGATTCTCACCAGGTATCATGCCATTTGGCAAAGCCAAAATGGTACTTGCTTCACAAACACCTCTGCTGACCAAAAACTTGAAATAATATTGGTGATCAAATGGCTCATTGAAATTATGCCAAATTGGGTGGAGAGATGTTTTATGGGTATAAGAATGATCTGGTAAGGTATCAGGATTTTGGAAGCAATATAACATATACTTGCTTCACAACCTGAAAATATTGCCAGAAACAAAGATATGCTCCTGTGCTCCCATAGATGATTGGATGGGGCTGAAAATGGGTGGAAGGGGTTAATATGAGCACATTAAGGAGTGTGCAAAAGTACAACTCACTTGGGTACTCCTAGCTAGTACTTCCTTCACAAAGTCTTCTGTCTGACAGAAACTTTGAAATTTCACTGAGGAAGATTGGCTAGGAAAATAAATTTGAACTTGTGCATGAGGCCATTATTTGGACATATAAACATGCCCAAAAATATTGGGAGCCACTAGGAAAAATATAAATGACACTTCCTTCACAAAGTGCCATTCATGGCAGAAAGGAAGAATGATTATTGCGGAATTATTTTTGAACATGGCAATGAAAAGTTTTGCCATATTTGATCAAGATATGACCCAAACACTTTATGAGAATTATTTGGGAATTTTTGGAGTGATGGAAATATAGGTTGCTTCACAACCTAGGGCAATTGGAGTTATTCCTTTAATAGAAAAGGAATATTCCCAATAAAAAGAATATTGTGATTTGGGCTAGGATGAAAATGACAGGGTCTAGGGAAATATTTGGGAATGACAAGCCACTCTGGAAACAAACAAGAGGGCATCTTCTTTAGTTTCCAGACCACAAAGCCACGGAAAAATAAAACTCACGCAAAAACCTCAGAAAAACAAAAGAAAAAGAAAGGGCCAAAAATCAGGCTGTCATAGGATCCAAATTTAGCAACAAAAGTCTTGCCTTCAGATCTGTGATAGAAGGTGTACCCAATAGTCTCCTTTGGGTATCCTATGAAGACACATTTCTCCGATTTGGGTTCGAGCTTATCAGGTTGAAGTTTTTTCACATAAGCATCGTAGCCCCAAACTTTAAGAAACGACAACTTTAGTTTCTTGCCAAACCATAGTTCATAAGGCGTCATCTCAACGGATTTTTGTGGTGCTCTATTTAACGTGAATGCGGCCGCCTCTAAAGCATAACCCCAAAACAATAGCGGTAAATCAGTAAGAGACATCATAGATCGCACCATATCTAGTAAAGTACGATTACAACGTTCGGACACACCATTACGTTGTGGTGTTCCGGGTGGCGTGAGTTGCGAAACTATTCTGCATTGTTTCAAATGTAAACCAAACTCGTAACTCAAATATTCTCCTCCACGATCGGATCATAGAAACTTTATTTTCTTCTTACGATGATTTTCCACTTCACTCTGAAATTCTTTGAACTTTTCAAATGTTTCAAATTTATGTTTCATTCAGTAGACATGCCCATATCTGCTCAAATCATCTGTGAAGGTGAGAAAATAACGATACCCTCCGTGAGCCTCAATGTTCATTGGTCCACATACATCAGAATGTATGATTTCCAACAAATCTGTTGCTCGTTCCATAGTTCCGGAGAACGGCGTTTTAGTCACCTTGCCCATGAGGCACGGTTCGCAAGTACCAAGTGGTTCATAATCAATTGATTCCAGAAGTCCATCAGTATGGAGTTTCTTCATGCGCTTTACATCAATATGACCCAAACGGCAGTGCCACAAATAAGTTGCACTATCATTATCAACTCTTGCATCTTTTGGCTTCAACATTATGAATATGTGTATCACTACTATCGAGATTCAATAAAAATAGACCACTCTTCAAGGGTGCATGACCATTAAAGATATTACTCATATAAATAGAACAACCATTATTCTCTGATTTAAATGAATAACCGTCTCACATCAAAGAAGATCCAGATATAATGTTCATGCTTAACGCTGGCACTAATTAACAATTATTTAGGTCTAAAACTAATCCCGAAGCTAGATGTAGAGGTAGCGTGCCGATCGCGATCACATCGACATTGGAACCATTTCCCACGTGCATCGTCACCTTGTCCTTAGCTAATCTTTGCTTAATACGTAGTCCCTGTTTCGAGTTGCAAATATTAGCAACAGAACCAGTATCAAATACCCAGGTGCTACTGCGAGCATTAGTAAGGTACACATCAATAACATGTATATCACATATACCTTTGTTCACCTTGCCATCCTTCTTATCCGCCAAATACTTGGGGCAGTTCTACTTCCAGTGACCAGTCTGCTTGCAGTAGAAGCACTCAGTCTCAGGCTTAGGTCAAGACTTGGGTTTCTTCTCTTGAGCAGCAACTTGTTTGCCGTTCTTCTTAAAGTTCCCCTTCTTCTTCCCTTTACCCTTTTTCTTGAAACTGGTGGTCTTGTTGACCATCAACACTTGATGCTCCTTTTTGATTTCTACCTCCGCAGCTTTTAGCATTGCGAAGAGCTCGGGAATAGTCTTGTTCATCCCTTGCATATTATAGTTCATCATGAAGCTCTTGTAGCTTAGTGGCAGTGATTGAAGAATTCTGTCAATGACACTATCATCAGGAAGATTAACTCCCAGTTGAATCAAGTGATTGCAATACCCAGACATTTTAAGTATATGTTCACTGACAGAACTATTCTCCTTCATTTTGCAGCTACAGAACTTATTGGAGACTTCATATATCTCAATCCGGGCATTTGCTTGAAATATTAACTTCAACTCCTGGAACATCTCATATGTTCCATGACGTTCAAAACGTCGTTGAAGTCCTGGTTCTAAGCCGTAAAGCATGGCACACTGAACTATAGAGTAGTCATCAAGACGCGACTGTCTCGCATTCACAATGTCTGCAGTTGCTGGTGCAGGTGGTACACCTAGCGGTAATTCCAGGACGTAACTTTTTTGTGCAGCAATGAGGATAATCCTCAAGTTATGGACCCAGTCCGTGTAATTGCTACCATCATCTTTCAACTTAGCTTTCTCAAGGAACGCATTAAAATTCAACGGAACAACAACACGAGCCATCTATCTACAACAAACATAGACAAGAAAAATAATATCAGGTACTAAGTTCAATCAATCATATTACTAAGAACTCCCACTTAGATAGACATCCCTTTAATCATCTAAGTGATCTCGTGATCCAAATCAACTAAACCATGTCCGATCATCACGTGAGATGGAGTAGTTTTCAATGGTGAACATCACTATGTTAATCATATTTACTATATGATTCATGCTCGACCTTTCGGTCTCAGTGTTCTGAGGCCATATGTGTATATGCTAGGCTCGTCAAGTTTAACCAGAGTATTCCGTATGTGCAACTGTTTTGCACCCATTGTATTTTAACGTAGAGCCTATCACACCCAATCATCATGTGGTGTTGTCACACCCTGCATTTTGTAACATTTCACTTGCATTATTAAAGCATTAAAATTGGGACCAACAAAAACTTTTGCATTATTTGGCTTTTATCTGGAGTTGGTTTTCTCTCTGTGATTGTTTTCAAGTGCTCTTTAAAGTCAACTACTCCACCTTCTGTACTTCATCTCCTTGCCCCAAACTTCTTCCCAATGATCATGCCATGTGTATAGAGCAACATAGTGTTTTCTTACAAAAAAAAATTGGCCAAAAAGTATTTTCTAAAATTAGTTTTTCAAAAACCCCTGAATTGAGGTTTGCACTGCAAGTACTTGATTTGGGGTATGAAATTATTTCAAAGAGTATATTTGAAACCTATTAGGTATAGGACTTCCATAAACCACAAAAATATAATTTTAAAAGCTATTTTCCTATTTTATTTAAAAGCTTTTCTTTAAGGCCAGAAATGGTCTTTAATAGGGAAAAATTATTTTATTGTTTCAAAAATATTTGACAAAACTTAGGGAAACTCAGTGGACATATATTTTCCATATATATGAGTTTCAACACATGGTCATATTCAAAATATTGGTCAAACCCCTCAAAAACCCTTTCTGGATATTTCAAGCTTTTGAAATATTCACAAAGGAAATATTCTCCAAAAAATCCAAGAAAATTGTATCACCTCACATATGACATACTTGATGATCTTGACAAGTATCATGTCATGGAGAATAATATAACCCCATGAAATCCCCTCAAAACCATTTCTGTCCATTTTGAAGTTTGAGCAACTTTACATTGCCAAACATGTCCAAATGTTCTCAACCTTGGTGCACATGCTCCAATGGTCTAATAATGCATCTAGACCAAATGTCACAGGTTGGAGAAAAAGATATCTTGATCAAAGTGCCTCAAAACCCTCTCTGACCAGAATCAAATTTGAACTACCTTGTACTACCAACTTTCTCTCCATGACCCCAACTTTTGTGAGCCTGATCACATGGCTAAATGAGGCCACCACACCAAGTGGTGCATCAAGGAGAAGTGATCTACTCAACTGGATCTACACAAGTCCATTCCTGCCAATTTTTAGGGTTTACAAAAGTTGCATTGGCATCTTTGCCCAAATAAGCTCAAAATGGGTGGAAGGCCCTAATTATATGGGACATCTCACCCTATGGAGTCTCGTGGCAAGTGGAAGTCATTAACTTGCCCAAACCATCATCAAACACCTTCTGGCAGAATGTTGAAATGCCAATTCCAGCCTCTTCCACTAATCTCCTTGAGCCCATCTTTTTACCACAACCCCTCCTCGTTCCCCTCTGTCACTTGGATGCTTTTCTGCCCGAGGAAGCAACGATGAGGGAGGGGGAAACCCCATTTGTCTTCTCTGGACAGCAGCTTCTCCCCTCTCTCTCAGCCTCCTTCTCTCCCCTCAGCCCTCCAGCACATCCAAGGCTCACTCCCACTTTTGCCCACACCCCCTGCAGCCTCCAGACGCTAGTGGACGTGCGCGGACGCGGGAAAGTCGCGGATGCCGGCCAAAGTCGCGCTCTGGAGCGCCTGGCAGGGCACCCGACCGTTGACACCGCGTCTCCCGACCACCTCGAGCTTCCCCCGCGCGCCAGTCGATGCACCTCGACGTCCGCTCCACGCCAGCAGGCCACCCACTTGCTCCCGCGCCCTCCTCTCTCTCCTGCAGCTCGCGCCAGAGTGCCGCCCCGCTCGACCAATGCCCGCGCCACCCCTGTGGCCTGCGTGCAGCTCGTCCCGCACCCTCCTCTCTCTCCCTGGCACCCTACACCACTCCCACGAACACCCCCGAGTCCTCCATTCCCTCTCCAACGGCCACCCGAGCCGATCCCGCGGGCACCCGTAGGCCATGCCCACGGTGGACCTCGGCCAGCCTATATAAGGCGACCCCGAGCTTCTCTCTCCCTCCCTGTCGCTCCCCCACACTCCTAATCTACCTCCCGACCCATCCATTTAACCCCAGAGAGGCCCGAGCTCGAGATCGAGCTCGAGCTCCGCCGCCTCGGGTCGTCGACGTCCACGCGGTACAGGCCTCCTCCGCCCCTGTTCTCTCTCGATCTGGAACCACAAGGCGTCGCTGACCTTTTACCCTCTCTTCCCCACTCGTTTTGCAGCCGGGAACAGCTGGAACCATCGACGCCCGAAGCACCTCCGCCACGTGACCTCGTCGCCGGCGAACCAGGCTGCTCCGGCGACCGTCTCCACCATCACCCGAACGGCGACACCTCCCCGAGTCCAACGGTACCACCAGCGCACCTTCCCGTGCTCTGTATCGCCGCCGGCGAGCTCGTCGTTGCCTCTGGACGGAGGTAGACGACGGCCGTGGGGCCAGCCCGTCAGCCTCACGCCCTGACGGGTGGGATCCACCTGTCAGGTTTAAACACGCGCGCGCGCGCGCACTGGTTCGCCCGTCGGCTAAAGGCGTATTTCGCCTTTACGCCTTCTATGTGGCGGCCCGCGTGGGCTGGTTTCCCCCCTAGGCCTGCTGCCCGTGGCCTCTCTGGCCCAGTAGCACAGTGCCATTTTTCTTTTTTCATTTTCTTCCTGTTTTACAAAAATTCCACAGGGAAAAATATTTATCCAAATGAAATATTTCCAACTCCTAAAATCCCAGAATAATCCCACCTATTTATTGATATAACTTTCATGCACATCCATTACACCTTTCTGCTTTGTTCAAATTTAAATTCAAATTTGAACAATAAAACCTCTGTTTGAAAATCCACAACTCTGTTTCCCTAGCTCCAAATCCAAAACCAAGAATTTTCCCCTTCCTAGTTTTCCTCCTAGTATTTTACAAAAATAAGTTGACATTTTTCTGAGCACTTTGACTTTTCTGTTTTTATTATTGTCTCATTTATCCGTTGTTTTATTGCGACGATTAGATCCTGTGTTTGACGAAGTAGTTGGAGAAGAAGGAGAGGAAGGGCCTGAAGACTTTGAAGACCAAGCCAACCAAGGCAAGCAGCCCTTTGACCATGTCTATGGAACCCTTTTTATGCATGTCATATAGCTCTTTATTATTGTTGCATCGGATTCATGATGAGATGGTGAACCACGTGGGATGGTTGCCTCCGTTACTTCCTCGTTGATACTTGCATTGTGCACGACCCTACCTTCTTACGAGGGTTATGCCAGTGGGAGTAGATAGGATACTAAAGTAGATGCTACGCAAAAGGGACGGGAATATGCATGGTGATGGAGACAAAGTATATTCAAAGGATTTTTCGAAAACCCCGTCGGGTGCCACTTATGCCCGAGGGAGATGATGAGATGGGTAACCACTTGATGACGAAGTGGTGTACCGAGGCAAATGTGTGTGTTGTTTTCAAAACGGATTGGTTTAAGTTGCGACTGTTATTCCAACCTTACATGCACAACCACTCTACCCTTATATGGGAAAGGGCATTATTGAGTACCTAGATCGATACTAGCTTGGAGCCCGCATTACTAGTGACGGGGGAGAGTTGGTGCTCTCTCTCGAGACGGGGTCGTGCCAGGTAGGGCGGCCATGACTGTTTTCACAGGGCACCGGACACACCGTTGGTACCCCGTGCCAGTGGTATGTGATAATTATGGGAGCGAGGCTCCAAGAAAGTGTTATGTGAAATGTTGGGAACGGGGGGTTATTGCCAATCGAGTGGACTCCATGTTAGTGTTGTCTAGGGAAAGGTAGTGATCGGGTGCTTACCCCGGGTACTTGAGGTACCGCGGGTCGTGGCTGACACGGAAGTTCCCCGGATCTTGTGGGTACAGTGTGCAACCTCTGCAGAGTGTAAAACTATTCGAATAGCCGTGTCCACGGTCAAGGACAGTTGGGTAACCGCTCTTGGGCTACGTCCACTTGTTTACAAACCCAGTGTGTGTGTTGATAAAATGACTTGGGTCAGGTCAAGGGACTTGACTTGATGAGATGGGTTGGTGCCCACTCTATTTATGTTAGATGGGTTGGTGCCCACTCTATTTATGTGGATATCTGTAACCTGTCCTCATGGTTACTTGAATTCTCTTGATGCATGCCTTACAAAGTTGTTGAACATGTCATTGCACTCGAAACTAGCTTTCTGCAAAAATTTACCTATATCATGCATTGTTGTATCTGGAACCAAAACATGGGTTGCTTGCGAGTACATTCAAAGTACTCATTGGCTTGCCACTGGTTATTTAATTGACCAGGCATGGAAGAACCGGAGTTCAAAGAAGAGTTCTTTGGAGACGAACATGCGATCTAGGACGTTTCCCAGTCAGAATGCCTGTATGGTTAAGGCAGATGGCATGGGTTCTACTTATTGACGAAAATTTCCGCTGCTTGTGTTTCATTTGATGTTCAGTCCTTAAGGCTTTATCAATGTAAGACTTGACCATAATGGTCACAATTTGTGTAAGACGGTATGTATGGATGTAAGACTCTTGTTATTCAGCTTCTGTGTGTTCAGTGAGCATTGATCTCTGGGATCACTGTACACGTGCATTCGGTGATCTCGACTTATCTGTCGGGCTCCCCACAGAGCTGGTACCAGAGCCATCCTGACTATAGGAAGCCTTAGTTAGCATGGACGTTAGTTAGAGTGAGACTATCCACGAAATTACATGTATACCTATGTTTTATGATAGTATCCCAAACATAGGTCACATTCCCTCTATTGACCCTTCCCCTTCCACTTTTGTAGATGGCCGTCGTACCCGAGGACTTCTTGACCACCGGATTTCCCGTGCTTCTTGAGGATAGCCTCAGGAAGTGCCAGTTCACTCGAGCCCCCACCTTCTCCTACCACAAGCACTGGATCAACAGCACCAAGAAGGAGTATCACGTGGAGGTAGTCGTGAGGGCGAACGACTCTCCGACGAGCTGGTTCTTTAAGGGACCCCAGATGGCAACACTGCTCCTCGCCGTGGAGACTGCTGCCCTCAAGGCGCTGACTCGCCTCCGGGATCTCCTGCCAGAGATGGCAAGTGAGCCAGCCACTCGTTACCTGCCTTATCGTAAGGAAGGTGATGACGAGAGCAGCACACCAGCCCCACCCTTGGACGAAGGACTTTCTCTCTGCTTCCAGACCTACTTCAGCTTGTGTGCCGACAGCCTGGCACAGCGCCTGGCCTCGGAGTCGATGGAGCTTCGGAAGGAACTCCATGAGACCAAGGAACTCCTCCGCCTAGATCAGATAAAGGCGGACAGGATCAAGAAGGATGGAGCACCCCCTGGACAGCCCGTTGTAGCCTATCGAGGCGGGCGACCCCCACAGGCCACGCATGCCAAGGGATCATCTCAGCCATGCCGTATGACGGCGAAGGAATATCGCAACCTCTTCACGATGCCACCGGCGAAGCAGCGCCGTGTCCAGCTCCTCCACTCCCTCACTCTCAAGTGACGAAGAGACTAAGACAGATGAAGATGAGGAGGAAGACCCAGAGGAGCCAGAATACCCGACCGAGCATTCCACCACTTAGACATCGTTCAGGTCTAGGATAGGCCAGTTCGTAACCCTATGGTAGGATAGATCATGTACCCCTTATGCGAAGTTGAGTCCATGTAATGGTTCAAATGAAACCATGTTGTGTTGTTTTGTTTTCAACTTGCTGTGATGAAGTCGTACTTTCCCTTCGGGAACTTGTAAACGACTACATTCCCCCATTTGGTTTTAATGCATGAGTTTGGCCCTTTTGGCCCTTGCATGAAATAATTAGTGTCATACCAACCCCCTTACTAGGCATCCCATCTATGTTGTCTTCCCCATCTTTTCCCAATCATGAGACCTTGACCACTCCAACAGGATGCCTGTTGCAACACGTACTGGTGCCTCTACCCAGCAATAAGAAGCCGGAGCAGGAGCCAGTCAGGACCAATCCCAAGGCCAAGCCCCACCACCGCCACCTCCTCCGAGCATGGACATGGCTCAGCTTCTCCAAGCCTTTCGAGAGGAACGCCAAGCCAACACTGCAGCCCTCCAGATGATTGCTCAAGCTGTCAATCGCCAGCCGGCGGGGCACGACAATGGACGTTCCACGTTGGTGGAGTTCAAGAAGCATGCACCACCCACCTTCATCGAGACTGCTGAACCCCTGGATGCAGACGACTAGGTCCGCACCATTGAGGATCTGCTGGCACTAGTCGGATGCACTGAGGACCGTGAGAAGGTGGCATATGCTACCCACTGCCTCGGGGGAACTGCCAGAGCTTGGTGGGATGGATTCAAGGCCATGCATGCTGAGCAAGACATCACTTGGGATAACTTCAAGGCAGAATTCCGCAAGGCGCACATTCCTTCTGGAATCATGGCCATCAAGAAGCGTGAGTTCTGAGCCCTGAAGCAAGGTAATAGCACTGTCAAGGAGTACATGCAGAAGTTCAGTGTTCTCTCAAGGTATGCCCCTGAGGATGTCAGCACTGATGCTGCCAAAAAGGAGCGCTTCATGGAAGGCCTTAATCAGACTCTGCAATACTCGCTTGTTGTGTGTGACTGCCCGACCTTTCCTGATCTGGTGGACAAGGCACTCATGCTTGAGGACAAGCGACGTGCTTTGGATGACACTCGTAAGCGCAAGATGATCAGCAAGGGTAGCTCCAGCAACCAGAAGCCTCGCCCGTGGCAGCCAGCCCCGGTCAAGCCAACCTATCAACAGCCAAGAGCTCCTGCACCCCGCACCAACTATCCACCTCAGCAGTATGCCAACCCCAGGCCAGCTTACAACAACCCCAATAACAATGCTGGCAAGAGCATCATCCCCAACCAAGTCACTTGCTTTGGATGTGGACAGCCGGGTCATTACTCCAAGAATTTCCCCAACAAGAAGCCCGACGCCCCGCACCCCAATGCGCAGAACCCAGGACAAGGCCGAGGAATACCACCAAGGAACCAAGCTCCCCGCAACCTTCCCAACAATGGCAAGGGTCATGTGAATCATGTCACTACAGAAGAAGCCCAGGAAGACCCGGACGTCATGCTGGGTACGTTCCTTGTCAATTCAGCACCTGCAACTGTCTTGTTTGATTCTGGAGCCATGCATTCATTTGTCACCCAAAGTTTTGCATTAAAAAGTGGCATGACCCCTACACCCCTGAATAACCCTATGGTGGTACAAACCCCCGGAGAAGAGATGAGAGCCAAGATAGGATGTAAAGGAGTCGGGATTATCATTAACGGGGTAGACTTCCTAGCAGACCTTATCATCCGGAAATCACAAGGCTTAGACGTGATCTTGGGAATGGATTGGCTCAGCAAGCACCAAGGCTTGATAGATTGCGCCAACCGGACTGTCACTATGATCAATGACCAAGGAGTCGAAGTTAAATTTGCCTCCAACCCCTCCTCTGCTCAAGCCAACCAAGTCAACTGTCTGACTGAAGTTGGATTGGAGCAAGTGCCGGTAGTATGCGAATACCCCGATGTTTTTCCTGATGAGCTACCGGGAATGCCTCCTGACCGAGACATTGAGTTCATCATCGAGCTCATACCCGGAGCGGGACCCATCTATAAGAAGCCTTATAGAATGGGATCGGTAGAGTTAGCAGAACTGAAGAAGCAACTGGAAGAGCAGTTGAGGAAAGGATTTATCCGCCCTAGTGCCTCCCCTTGGGGCTCACCCGTTCTATTTGTGGCAAAGAAGGACGGTACCATCCGCTTGTGCATTGACTACCGCTCCCTCAATGAAGTTACAATCAAAAACAAGTATCCACTCCCCAAGATTGAAGATCTGTTTGATCAACTCAACGGGGCCAAGGTGTTCTCCAAGATCGACCTCAGATCTGGGTACTACCAGCTGAAAATCAGACTCCAAGATATTCCGAAGACGGCATTTGTAACCAGATATGGCCTGTATGAGTGCACGGTCATGTCCTTTGGATTGACCAATGCCCCGGCTTACTTCATGTATCTCATGAATAAGGTCTTCATGGAATATTTGGACAAGTTTGTCGTTGTCTTCATTGATGACATTCTTGTCTTCTCGAAGACGGAAGAAGAGCACGAGCAACACTTGAGGATGGTCCTAAACAAGCTTCGAGAGCACCAACTGTATGCCAAGTTTAGCAAGTGTGAATTTTGGCTGCATGAAATTGGATTCTTGGGTCATGTTTTGACCGAAGAAGGATTGTCAGTCGATCCCGCTAAGATTGAAGCCGTGACTGAATGGCAATCCCCAAGCAATGTGAAAGAAGTCAGAAGCTTCGTCGGACTCGCGGGATATTACCGCAAGTTCGTTGAAGGATTCTCAAGCATTGCCTGACCCATGACTCAGCTCTTGAAGAAGGACAAGAAGTTTGAATGGACGCCGAAGTGCGAAGAGAGCTTCCAAGAGCTGAAGAAGAGACTGACCACCACCCCAGTTCTGGCCACACCAGATATACACAAGGAGTTTGTGATATATTGTGATGCGTCAAGAACCGGACTGGGAGGTGTTCTGATGCAAGAAGGCAGAGTCGTAGCTTACCTTTCAAGGAAACTACGGCCTCATGAAGAGAACTATGCTACTCATGATCTTGAGTTAGCAGCAGTGGTTCATGCCCTGAAGACATGGCGACATTACCTCTTAGGGAAGCGGTGTGAGATATACACGGATCACAAAAGTCTGAAGTATATTTTCACTCAAAAGGAATTGAACATGAGGCAAAGAAGATGGCTAGAGTTGATCAAATATTATGACCTCAGTGTTCAATACCACCCTGGGAAGGCTAATGTGGTAGCAGATGCATTAAGCAGAAAGGCTTGTTCCTTGAATGCTATGCTTAAGGACAAACTACCCGCCTTGTATGAAGAACTTGAAAGCTTCGGGTTGGAACTGGTTGCATCAGGATTCTTGGCCAACCTCGAAGTTAGGCCCACCTTGATGGATGATATTAAGGAAGCTCAGAAGAGGCACGAAAGTATTGAAGGCATCAAGAGGAAGATCAAGGCTGGCAAGGCCCTAGGATTCTGAGAGGATGAGAAAGGAATTGTGTGGTTTGGGAATCGCATTTGCGTGCCCAACAAGGTTGAGCTCAAGAATCTGATTTGCAAGAAGCTCACGACACCCCGTATTCCATCCATCCTGGATGAACCAAGATGTATCAAGACCTGAAGGGAAGATTTTGGTGGCATGGGATGAAAAGGGAGATTGCCACCTATGTTGCAAAGTGTGATGTATGCCAAAGAATCAAGGCTGAATATCAGCGACCTGCTGGATTGCTCCAACCACTCAAGGTTCCCGAGTGGAAATGGGATAAAGTCGGAATGGATTTCATCACTGGACTACCTAGGTCAAACAAGGGACATGACTCCATCTGGGTCATAGTCGACCATTTGACCAAAGTAGCCCACTTCATTCCTGTCAAGACGACCTACAAGAGGAACCAGTTAGCCAGTCTCTACATCAACCGAATCGTGAGCCTTCATGGTGTTCCCAAGGAGATTGTGTCAGATCGAGGAACCCAGTTTACCTCAAGGTTCTGGAAGAAATTCCAAGAGGCCATGGGGACCAAGTTGTCCTTCAGCACTGCTTTCCACCCACAGACCGGAGGTCAGACAGAACGAGTAAATCAGATACTCGAAGACATGCTCCGAGCCTGTGTCTTAGCTTATGGAGCTAAGTGGGAAGACTGCCTCCCTTTCGCCGAGTTCTCTTACAACAATAGTTATCAGTCAAGCCTTCAGATGGCACCATTTGAAGTGTTATATGGACGGAAGTGCCGCACACCCCTCAATTGGTCAGAGACTGGAGAAGGACTTGTCTTTGGGCCTGATATCCTTCATGAAGCAGAAGAGCAAGTCCATCTCGTCAGAGAGCGTTTGAAGACCGCCAAGTCAAGGCAGAAGAGCTACCCTGACTCACGTCATAGAGACATAAACTTCCAAGTTGGAGACCATGTCTATCTCCGGGTCACGCCTCTCAAGGGAACCCAGCGTTTCCATGTAAAAGGGAAGCTCGCACCAAGATACATCGGCCCCTTCAAGATCACTGAATGACGAGGAGAAGTGGCTTACCAGTTGGAGCTGCCACCTGAACTATCTGATGTGCACAACGTATTCCACGTGCCACAACTCCGGAAGTGCCTCCAAGTTCCAAACAAGCCTGATCTTTTCAAAGACGTCGATCACCAAGCCATTGACCTTCAGCCTGATTTGACTTACCGTGAGAGGCCCATCTGCATTCTGGATGAGGCTGAGCGACACACTCGAAGCCGCACCATCAAGTACTTCAAGGTCCAATGGAGCAACGACACTGAAGCAGAAGCAACTTGGGAGCATGAAGACTACCTTAGGTCCGAGTTTCCGTATCTCTTTAAAGCCTAGTTTAGGAATCTCGGGGATGAGATTCTTGTAAGGGGGTAGGTCTGTCACACCCTGCATTTTGTAACATTTCACTTGCATTATTAAAGCATGAAAATTGGGACCAACAAAAACTTTTGCATTATTTGGCTTTTATTGAGTTGGTTTTCTCTCTGTGATTGTTTTCAAGTGCTCTTTAAAGTCAACTACTCCACCTTCCGTACTTCATCTCCTTGCCCCAAACTTCTGCCCAATGATCATGCCATGTGTATAGAGCAACATAGTATTTTCTTACAAAAATAATTTGGCCAAAAAGTATTTTCTAAAATTAGTTTTTCAAAAACCCCTGAATTGAGGTTTGCACTGCAAGTACTTGATTTGGGTTATGAAAATTATTTCAAAGAGTATATTTGAAACCTATTAGTTATAGGACTTCCATAAACCACAAAAATATAATTTTAAAATCTATTTTCCTATTTTATTTAAAAGCTTTTCTTTAAGGCCAGAAATGGTCTTTAATAGGGAAAAATTATTTTATTGTTTCAAAAATATTTGACAAAAATTAGGGAAAGTCAGTGGACATATATTTTCCATATATAAGAGTTTCAACACATGGTCATGTTCAAAATATTGGTAAAACCCCTCAAAAACCCTTTCTGGATATTTCAAGCTTTTGAAATATTCACAAAGGAAATATTCTCCAAAAATTCCAAGAAAATTCTATCACCTCACATATGACATACTTGATGATCTTGACAAGTATCATGTCATGGAGAATAATATAACCCCATGAAATCCCCTCAAAACCATTTCTGTCCATTTTGAAGTTTGAGCAACTTTACATTGCCAAACATGTCCAAATGTTCTCAACCTTGGTGCACATGCTCCAATGGTCTAATAATGCATCTAGACCAAATGGCACAAGTTGGAGAAAAAGACATCTTGATCAAAGTGCCTCAAAACCCTCTCTGACCAGAATCAAATTTGAACTACCTTGTACTACCAACTTTCTCTCCATGACCCCAACTTTTGTGAGCCTGATCACATGACTAAATGAGGCCACCACACCAAGTGGTGCATCAAGGAGAAGTGATCTACTCAACTGGATCCACACAAGTCCATTCCTGCCAATTTTTAGGGTTTACAAAAGTTGCATTGGCAACTTTGCCCAAATAAGCTCAAAATGGGTGGAAGGCCCTAATTATATGGGACTTCTCACCCTATGGAGTCTCGTGGCAAGTGGAAGTCATTAACTTGCCCAAACCATCATCAAACACCTTCTGGCAGAATGTTGAAATGCCAATTCCAGCCTCTTCCACTAATCTCCTTGAGCCCATCTTTTTACCACAACCCCTCCTCGTTCCCCTCTGTCACTTGGATGCTTTTCTGCCCGAGGAAGCAATGATGAGGGAGGGGGAAACCCCATTTGTCTTCTCTGGACAACAGCTTCTCCCCTCGCTCTCAGCCTCCTTCTCTCCCCTCAGCCCTCCAGCGCATCCAAGGCTCACTCCCACTTTTGCCCACACCCCCTGCAGCCTCCGGACACTAGTGGACGCGCACGGACGCGGGAAAGCCACGGATGCTGGCCAAAGTCGCGCTCTGGAGCGCCTGGCAGGGCACCCGACTGTTGACACCGCGTCTCCCGACCACCTCGAGCTTCCCCCGCACGCCAGTCGATGCCCCTTGACGTCCGCTCCACGCCAGCAGGCCACCCACTTGCTCCCGCGCCCTCCTCTTTCTCCTGCAGCTCGCGCCAGAGCGCCGCCCCGCTCGGCCAATGCCCGCGCCACCCCTATGGCCCGCGTGCAGCTCGTCCCGTGCCCTCCTCTCTCTCCCTGGCACCCTACACCACTCCCACGAACACCTCCGAGCCCTCCATTCCCTCTCCAACAGCCACCCAAGCTGATCCCGCGGGCACCCGTAGGCCACGCCCATGGTGGACCTCGGCCAGCCTATATAAGGCGACCCCGAGCTTCTCTCTCCCTCCCTGTCGCTCCCCCACACTCCTAATCTACCACCCGACCCATCCATTTAACCTCAGAGAGGCCCGAGCTCGAGATCGAGCTCGATCTCCGCCGCCTCGGGTCGTCGACGTCCACGCGATACAGCCCTCCTCCGCCCCTGTTCTCTCTGGATCTGGAACCGCAAGGCGTCGCTGACCTTTTCCCCTCTCTTCCCCACTCGTTTTGCAGCCGGGAACGGCCGGAACCATCGACGCCCGAAGAACCTCCGCCACGTGACCTCGTCGCCGGCGAACCAGGCTGCTCCAGCGACCGTCTCCACCACCACCCGAACGGCGACACCTCCCCGAGTTCAACGGTACCACCCGCGCACCTCCCCGTGCTCTGTATCGCCGCCGGCGAGCTCGTCGTTGCCTCTGGACGGAGGTAGACGACGACAGCCGTGGGGCCAGTCCGTCAGCCTCACGCCCTGACGGGTGGGATCCACCCGTCAGGTTTAAACGCGCGCGCGCGCGTATTATTTCGCCCGTCGGCTAAAGGTGTATTTCGCCTTTACGCCTTCGACGTGGCGGCCCGCGTGGGCTGGTTTCCCCCCCTGGGCCTGCTGCCCGTGGCCTCTCAGGCCCAGTAGCACAGTGCCGTTTTTCTTTTTTCATTTTCTTCCTGTTTTACAAAAATTCCACAGGGCAAAATATTTACCAAATGAAATATTTCCAACTCCTAAAATCCCAGAATAATCCCACCTATTTATTGATATAACTTTCATGCACATCCATTACAGCTTTCTGCTCTGTGCAAATTTAAATTCAAATTTGAACAATAAAACCCCTGTTTGAAAATCCACAACTCTGTTTCCCTAGCTCCAAATCCAAAACCAAGAATTTTCCCCTTCCTAGTTTTCCTCCTAGTATTTTACAAAAATAAGTTGACATTTTTCTGAGTACTTTGACTTTTCTGTTTTTATTATTGTCTCATTTATCCGTTGTTTTATTGCGACGATTAGATCCTGTGTTTGGCGAAGTAGTTGGAGAAGAAGGAGAGGAAGGGCCTGAAGACTTTGAAGACCAAGCCGACCGAGGCAAGCAGCCCTTTGACCATGTCTACGAAACCCTTTTTATGCATGTCATATAGCTCTTTATTATTGTTGCATCGGATTCATGATGAGATGGTGAACCACGTTGGATGGTTGCCTCCATTACTTCCTCGTTGATACTTGCATTGTGCACGACCCTACCTTCTTACGAGGGTTATGCCGGTGGGAGTAGATAGGATACTAAAGTAGATGCTATGCAAAAGGGACGGGAATATGCATGGTGATGGAGACAAAGTATATTCAAAGGATTTTTTGAAAACCCGGTGGGGTGCCACTTATGCCCAAGGGAGATGATGAGATGGGTAACCACTTGATGACGAAGTGGTGTACCGAGGCAAATGTGTGTGTTGTTTTCAAAACGGATTGGTTTAAGTTGCGACCGTTATTCCAACCTTACATGCGCAACCACTCTACCCTTATATGGGAAAGGGCATTATTGAGTACCTAGACCGATACTAGCTTGGAGCCGCATTACTAGTGACGGGGGAGAGTTGGTGCTCTCTCTCGGGATGAGGTCGTGCCAGGAAGGGCGGCCATGACTGTTTTCACAGGGCACCGGACACACCGTTGGTACCCCGTGCCAGTGGTATGTGATAATTATGGGAGCGAGGCTCCAAGAAAGTGTTATGTGAAATGTTGGGCACGGGGGGTTACTACCAATCGAGTGGACTCCATGTTAGTGTCGTCTAGGGAAAGGTAGTGATCGGGTGCTTACCCCGGGTACTTGAGGTACCGCGGGTCGTGGCTGACACGGAAGTTCCCCGGATCTTGTGGGTACAGTGTGCAACCTCTGCAGAGTGAAAAACTATTCGAATAGCCGTGTCCACGGTCAAGGACAGTTGGGTAACCGCTCTTGGGCTACGTCCACTTGTTTACAAACCCAGTGTGTGTGTTGATAAAATGACTTGGGTCAAGTCAAGGGACTTGACATGATGAGATGGGTTGGTGCCCACTCTATTTATGTTAGATGGGTTGGTGCCCACTCTATTTATGTGGATATCTATAACCTGTCCTCATGGTTACTTGAATTCTCTTGATGCATGCCTTACAAAGTTGTTGAACATGTCATTGCACTCAAAACTAGCTTTCTGCAAAAATTTACCTATATCATGCATTGTTGTATCTGGAACCAAAACATGGGTTGCTTGCGAGTACATTCAAAGTACTCATTGGCTTGCGACTGGTTATTTAATTGACCAAGCATGGAAGAACCGGAGTTCGAAGAATAGTTCTTTGTAGACGAACATGCGATCTAGGACGTTTCCCAGTCAGAATGCCTGTAGGGTTAAGGCAGATGGCATGGGTTCTACTTATCGACAAAGATTTCCGCTGCTTGTGTTTCATTTGATGTTCAGCCCTTAAGGATTTATCAATGTAAGACTTGACCATAATGGTCACAATTTGTGTAATACGGTATGTATGGATGTAAGACTCTTGTTATTCAGCTTCTGTGTGTTCAGTTAGCATTGATCTCTGGGATCACTGTACACGTGCATTCGGTGATCTCGACTTATCTGTCAGGCTCCCCACAGGTGTCTCAGCACGAAGAACTTTGGCAATGGTGCATACTCAGGGAGAACACTTATACCTTGAAGTTTAGTGAGAGATCATCTTATAATGCTACCGTCAATCAAAGCAAAATAAGATGCATAAAGGATAAAAATCACATGCAATCAATATAAGTGATATGATATGGCCATCATCATCTTGTGCTTGTGATCTCCATCTTCGAAGCACCGTCATGATCACCATCGTCACCGGCGCGACACCTTGATCTCCATTGTAGCATCGTTGTCGTTTCGCCACCTATTGCTTCTACGACTATCGCTACCAATTAGTGATAAAGTAAAGCAATTACAGGGCGATTGCATTGCATACAATAAAGCGACAACCATATGGATCCTGCTAGTTGCCGATAACTCGGTTACAAAACATGATCATCTCATACAATAAAATATAGCATCACGTCTTGACCATATCACATCACAACATACCCTGCAAAAACAAGTTAGACGTCCTCTACTTTGTTGGTGCATGTTTTACGTGGCTGCTACGGGCCGAGCAAGAACCGTTCTTACCTACGCATCAAAACCACAACGATAGTTAGTCAAGTTAGTGTTGTTTTAACCTTCTCAAGGACCGGGCGTAGCCACACTCGGTTCAACTAAAGTTGGAGAAACTGACACCTGCCAGCCACCTATATGCAAAGCACGTCGGTAGAACCAGTCTCGCATAAGCGTACACGTAATGTTGGTCCGGGCCGCTTCATCCAACAATACTGCCGAACCAAAGTATGACATGCTGGTAAGCAGTATGACTTGTATCGCCCACAACTCACTTGTGTTCTACTCGTGCATATAACATCTATGAATAAAACCTGGCTCTGACTCCACTGATGGGGAATGTAGTAATTTCAAAAAAAATCCTATGCACACGCAAGATCATGGAGATGCATAACAGTGAGAGGGGAGAGTGTGGTCCACGTACCCTCGTAGGCCGAAAGCGGAAGCGTTAGCACAATGCGGTTGATGTAGTTGTATGTCTTCATGATCCGACCGATCAAGCAACGAACGTACGGCACCTCCGAGATCAGCACACGTTCAGCTCGATGACGTCCCTCGAACTCTGATCCAGCTGAGTTTTGAGGGAGAGTTCCGTCAGCACGATGGCGTGGTGACGATGATGAAGTTCTACCAACGCAGGGCTTCGCCTAAGCACCGCTACAATATTATCGAGGTGGATTATGGTGGAGGGGGGCACCGCACTCGGCTAAGAGATCTCAAGGATCAATTGTTGTGTCTATGGGGTGCCCCCTTCCTCCGTATATAAAGGGGGAAGGAGGAGAGGGCCGGCCAAGGGGAGGGGCATGCCCAAGGGGGGCAATCCTACTCCAAGTAGGTTTGGCCCCCCCTTTCCTATTCCAAGTAGGAGAAGGGGGAAGGAGGAGGTGGAGAGAAGGAAGGAGAAGGGGGACCGCTGCCCCCTTCCCTTTCCCAATTCGGATTGGGGAAAGGGGGGCCGCGCGCCACCTCCTGGCCTCCCTCTCGCCTTTCCACTAAGGCCCATAATGCCCAATAGCTTCCCGGGGTGGGGTGGGGGGGTTCCGGTAAACCCCGGTACTCCGATATATATACGATAACTCCCGGAACCATTCCGGTGTCCGAATATAGTCGTCCAATATATAAATCTTCATGTCTCGACCATTTCGAGACTCCTCGTCTTGTCCGTGATCAAATCCGGGACTCCAAACTAATTTCGGTACATCAAAACATATAAACTCATAATATAACCATCATCTAACTTTAAGCGTGCGGACCCTACGGGTTCGAGAACTATGTAGACATGATCGAGACATGTCTCTGGTCAATAACCAATAGCGGAACCTGGATGCTCATATTGGCTCCTACATATTCTACAAAGAACTTTATCGGTCAAACCGCATAACAACATACGTTGTTCCCTTTGTCATCGGTATGTTACTTGCCCGAGATTCCATCGTCGGTATCTCAATACCTAGTTCAATCTCGTTACCGGCAAGTCTCTTTACTCGTTACTTAATGCATTATTCTGTAACTAACTCATTAGCTTCATTGCTTGCAAGGCTTATAGTGATGTGCATTACCGAGAGGGCCCAGAGATACCTCTCCGACAATCGGAGTGACAAATCCTAATCTCGAAATACGTCAGCCCAACATGTACCTTTGGAGACACCTATAGAGCTCCTTTATACTCACCCAGTTACGTTGTGACGTTTGGTAGCACACAAAGTGTTCCTCCAGTAAACGGGAGTTGCATAATCGCTTAGTTGTAGGAACATGTATAAGTCATGAAGAAAGCAATAGCAACATACTAGACGATCAAGTGCTAAGCTAACGAAATGAGTCAAGTCAATCACATCATTTTCCTAATGATGTGATCCCATTAATCAAATGACAACTCATGTCTATGGTTAGGAAACACTACCATCTTTGATCAACGAGCTAGTCAAGTAGAGGCATACTAGTGACACTATGTTTGTCTATGTATTCACACATGTATTATGTTTCCGGTTAATACAATTCTAGCATGAATAATAAACATTTATCATGATATAAGGAAGTAAATAATAACTTTATTATTGCCTCTAGGGCATATTTCCTTCACTTCTGTCCTTTCCTGTCAATCACTAATCTCGGCTTGCTTTCTTCCTTTGCTTTAGTTGCTTCGCTTATCTCGGCTTCCAGTCAAAGGAAATAGTAATTGATATGCTACCTCACACAGGTTGGTACTGGTGTTTATCCTGATTATTGTGCTTGCCATGTATTGGTAATTTGGTATTGTGCTACTGTTTGCCGATTTTATAAAGGAGTAACTTGGAGCCTGAACTCGCAGGAAAATCATTGCATTGGGTGATTTCAGTAGAACTGCACAAAATGATCCGATGGACAGATACTTACGCTGCTGCCATGTACTCCATAGTTCACTCATACAAGCATCGATGTTGACAAGAAGTGCCTATATTCATTCGAGTATCAACCGACGTCAACCAGTTGTCAAACTCCCAAGTATTAGGAGAGTGAACGCCAAAAATATTGCTTGGCGCATAGCCCAGAAGAACACAGTCTAGTCTTTGGTCCCAACTTGTGCCTTTTGGTTATCGATAGATATGGTAGCGAACTGTATGGCATGGAGTCTAAAGATTCCAGACAAGTTGGTTGACGCGTATATTCATCTGGCACTTAATCAGTCTGCACGCCAGGGATGCTCCATTTTAGTTGAACTGCACACAAAATTTGGGTGGTTCATTTTCTCAACCGCCTCCTTTCTCGTCTGCAATGTAGAATTTTGGCGAGCTACAGGACCAAGATGAGCCAGTAAACTAGTTGGATGAAAGTAGTGGCCAAGTTGCTCAAACCTCCCTCGGCATGAGGCAACTATTTGAGGACAAACCTAAAAGCAAAGTTCAGATTGTCTGTGCTGCCTCTTATGTACTCGAAAGCTTACTCGTACAAGAACTAATTTTAGCAAGAAGTACCTCCGACTGAACACCATTTACCAGTCTGTACCCTAGGTAATTAAAGTTCGTCCATGGATCATATTGGTTGTGATCTCAATCATTTGGATGCATAAACATACTGAACATGTGTATATCTAAATCTTTTTGTGAATTATGTATGAATATTGTCATGTGATTTATCAATCATTTGGATGCATAGATATGCTGAGCTTGTGTATATATGAATCTTTGAGTTGTTGATAGTGAATGTTGGCTATGAATATGAACGTGTCCTGTGAACCTGAGTTTGATACGAATGTTTACCTTTTCTGTTGTATTTGTGTGTGAACTTGTTAGTATGCCTACTATGGGGTATGTGACGTGTGGGTGTCAACGGCACACCTTCTTCCCGAGAAGAATTGCACCTGCTTTGTTAGGGTAGCAACGGCGCATCAACTCTTTTTAATCTTTTTATTACTCTGTCTTCCCCTCTCCCCCGCTCAACCCCTGTCATAATGTTTTCGGCATCAAAACAAACATAATACTGCATTGTTTTGGGGGCTTGATGAAAAATCGAGTGCTGGTTTCTGTAGGTTGGCCCGCCTAGCAAATGGGCCGCTGGTCCACCACGACGGACTGGGAGGCTAAAAATACAAGTTGTATGGTGCAGAGGCAAGTAAAAAAAGGCTACCGAGAGCCATCCACTGAACAAGAAAAAATTGCTCCTGATGTGCTTCTTCAGTTGTGCCGCCGTCCCCCTCTTTAATCTAGTTCGCTCGGGTATCTGGTATCATTTTTTCCAGAGGGCGAACAAGTATCAGCTAGGCCTAGTGTCGGTGTCAAAACCGGCGGATCTCGGGTAGGGGGTCCCGAACTGTGCGTCTAGGCGGATGGTAACCGGAGACAAGGGACATGAAGTTTTTACCCAGGTTCGGGCCCTCTTGATGGAGGTAAAACCCTACGTCCTGCTTGATTGATATTGATATTGTGGATGTTATAAGAGTGGATCTACCACGAGATCAAGGAGGCTAAACCCTAGAAGCTAGCCTATGGTATGATTGTTGTTCTGTCCTACGGACTAAAGCCATCCGGTTTATATAGACATCGGAGAGGGCTAGGGTTACATAGAGTCGGTTACAATGGTAGGAGATCTACATATCCGTATCTCCAAGCTTGCCTTCCACGCCAAGGAAAGTCCCATCCAGATACGGGACGAAGTCTTCAATCTTGTATCTTCATAGTCTTGGAGTCCAGTCAATGATGATAGTCCGGCTGATGATAGTCCGGCCGATGATGGTAGTCCGGCTATCCAGACACCCCCTAATCCGGGACTCCCTCAGTAGCCCCTGAACCAGGCTTCAATGACGATGAGTCCAACGCGCATATTGTTCAGCATTGCAAGGCGGGTTCCTCCTCCGAATAATTCATAGAAGATTGTGAACACCAGGATAGTGTCCGGCTCTGCAAAATAAATTCCACATTCCACCGTAGAGATAATAATATATACACAAGTTCAACCTGCTGACGTTTTTTGCAGCATGACATCACACCACTGCCAAGCCATTACTTGAACCATTTTTTATTTTACCACCTCAGCGCATTTAGCGAAGCGGTTTCCTTGGCACGTCTTGTCGAAGCAGAGATCGTGTTCCCCCTTAATCCGGGATTCTCATCAATACGGACATGGGTAACCCAACCGCGCCCGTCGCCACGCCCCCTCTATCGAAGGCGGGTCCCAAACGGTCACGGAGACGGCTCTCGGTATCCTCCCTCTTTATAATGGGACCAAGGCTCGTTTCTTTTCTTCAATCCTCCATTGAATCCTCTTCCCGCTCCAAGTTCCAGCACCTAGAGCCCCAGATTCGAGCGCTTCAGACCTTCAATGATGTCCGGTTCTGACCTCCAGGGCCGGTGGATGCCCTCCTCCGTCACGGAGGAGGACGTGCTAAAGCTACGGGAGGCCAAGTACCTGGCTTACGAGATTTCGCACAGGTTGCCCGCCGAAGGGCAGGCCATCCCCACCCCCGAGCCCGGCGAGTATGTCGTTTTTGTACCCCACCTCCGTCGGGGTTTAGGCTTCCCGATGGATCCTTTTGTGAGAGGGCTCATGTTTAACTATGGGTTGGAATTCCATGACTTGGCTCCAGAGTCCATCCTCCACATCTCCGCATTTATCGTCGTCTGCGAATAGTTCCTCCGCGTCACTCCTCACTTCGGCCTGTGGCTGAAGACCTTCAATGTGGCACCGAAGATGATCGGGGGGTGTCAAGCGGAGTGCGGCAGGGCGACTGTCAGTAGGAGGGCCGATGCCCCGTGGCCCGCGGGCTCCTTCCAAGAGGAGCTCGGCTTGTGGCAGCAAGAGTGGTTCTATCTTACCATTCCGTGGGGCCGCAAACAAAAGCCGCCGCCCTTATTCCGCCCGGGACCTCCACAATGGTTGATGTCGTGGGTCAACCAAGGGCTCAACTGGGGGCCGTCAAAGGATGTGCCCCTACTGCAGGGCCGGATTTGAGATCTCCAGGCGAGGGAGATCGATCTGGTCGTGGTGATGCAGGTTATGCTGATCAGGCGTCACTTGCCCTGCAAACGCCACCCTCTCCGACTATGGGAATTTAATCCGGAGGGACCACGGATTCTTCAACACTTCATGGGTATGACACCCCTGGAGATGTACAAATTATTCTTCGGATCGCAAGAGGCGCGTCCGGAATTGACTGAGGATGCTGGCCTAAGCTGCAATCGCCCGGATACTCAAGTAAGTAGTTCCAAGTCCGGACATACCGTTTGTTTGCCTTTCGATGATTCGCCTTATGACCAATTTCCTTCTAAACAGGAGTGGATAGCGGAAGCAAAATTGATATGGTGTCCGGCCCCCCTCCCAGAGACCGCGCCGGATTCCGTGCTGGTCCGGATGCTGGAGGTTGCGCCTCCAGAGGAAGGCGAAGGGGAAAGTGGAAAAGCTACTGCCTCGCCTAAGGAGGCTCTTGAAAGAGGGGGGATCGAGAATCCCTCCCTCCAAGGGGAGAAGAGAATTGCCTCCGAGGACCCGGGGGCTAAAGGCCCTAAGCGGGGGAAGAAATCTTCGCCAGATGGTCCTGCGTTCGGGGAGGCCCCGGCTGCACAGTCTCCCTTAAAGGATCAGCCCTCCAACGAGCCGTAAGTAGAAAGAAAGGATTTTTATAATAAGGGACATGCCTATTTGTGCTTCTGAGGATAACTAAAGTTTTTACCTTGTAGTTCGGATCTCCGTCCTTCGCAAATGAGCTCGTCTTCGGGGGACCTTCGTCTGGATATGGTGGAGAGCGAGACGCCTCCGTCCGGGGCACCGTCGGATAGGGCGGACGAGCCTGAAGTGTCGTCACAGAGGGAGCCCCCGGGTTTGGCGAAGCCGGATAGTTCGGCGCCAACTGGTGTACGGCTGAAGGATTTTCTTGAGAAGGCGTCTATCTCAGAAGATCACCACGCATTGATGAGTGTGGTGATTGAAAGGATTTCATCCGCCGAAGGTGGGTTGCATAATGTCGTCAGGAGTTTGCTGGCGGGGTTTGAGGTACGTAAAAATGACACACCTTTTGACAGTTTTGCATATAGAATGCGCCCTGTATAGATAGTAGCCCCTGAGACTCGGTAGGTTGTCGAAAACGACATCGTGCCGAGGATCAAAATCGCAGGTTTAAATATTCACCGTGCCTATGTAGGTGGCGGGTCGTCCGGGGGCCAGCCGGACTGATGAAGTTGCTGAACTAAAGCGGCAACTCACCGTTGCGGATGCGGACATCACGCTAGTCAACAGGCGACTTGATGAGTCGCAAGGTAAGTGTTTCTGTGCGGTCACTTGGTAAGGGAGCCAAAGCCAGCTCATTACAACATGTGTGTGAAATGCAGATAGTGCCGCTGCTATGGAGAGTCTTCGGGCCGAACTTGCTCAAGCCAAGGAGCAGGCCAGAAGGAGTAACGCGGCGGCCTCGAGGGCGGCCGAAGAGTTAGCGGTCGAAAGGGCCGCACACTGCCGAAGCAGGGAAGAGATGGCCGAAATGGCCGTGAAGTTAAAAGATGCTACCGACCGCAAAGAGGCTCTTGGGAAGGAGCGCCTAGCGGGACAAGAAGACCTGGGGAAGGCCACCGCCGAAGCCAAGGATGCCCGCTCTGCAATGCGGGCTATAAAGGAAGAGCTGCGCCAGGCCGGAGATATTGTAGCTGGCAGGCCTTTTCTGCTGCGCCGAAGATTTACGGATCCAAAGTATGCTCAGCTGGGCCAACTGTGGGGTCCAGAGGACCCTTATATGGACTTAGCAGCGAGTGCGGAAGATGCCGTTGTGCATTTTCGAAGCCAGAAGGATCACAAGACGGAAGAGCTGTTTTGGTCTCAATTCCATAGTCCGGAGCGTTCACTTCCGCTGACCGACCGTTTGGCCAAGTGGGCTGAGATGAATAGGTTGTCTGGGCTTGCCATGACGGATATCGTGACCCATGTCTGGCCGGATAGGCCCAAGCCGAAGAGTTACTTTGGCTTATTGCAGCAATTTCTTGGGGCGGTGCCGCATATCAAGGCGATGAAGCGGTCGGCATGCATAGAGGGTGCGCGGATGGCACTCGCCCGTGTGAAGACACATTTGACAGAGATGGATGCCACCGCTGTTGCGACCCCGGGTTCGGACGATAGCCGGTTACCCGCCGAGCACTATTTTGGCGAAGTGCTGCATGGTGCTCGTGTAATAGAGTCGCAGTGTTCAAAAAATGTTACGTTCAAATGAACGTTTTATGTTGTAAAACAATATTTATGATGTAAGCGCCTTTTATACTTGTGCATTCAAGTAATGTAATATCTCCTATGCGGCCGTTCATGTATACGTGTGTATAACCTGAAAGATGGCAGTCATCGGCTTCAGCCCCCACGCACAAGGTGCGGGCGTGTTCGCAAAAAATAGCGTGTTTTCACACTTAATCCGACGTCTCGGTCCTGTAAAGGAGGTGGTAGCGTAGCAAACGAGGCAACCGGACTATAATGCTTTATCACTCTCACTTAGCCATGGAGTTCGAGGGTGGGGCTACGACATAGCCCCTGGGGGAACCGCGCTCTCCGAATTTGGGGCGCGTATGTGCTTGACTGGGAAACGGCCCTTCGTCAAAGCGGAGGAATTCTAAACATTCCCTTGGTCGATCGAGTGGTTGACCAGTCTCTCGCTGTATCATGACAGTCAGTTTTCGGCTTTCTCTACTAAGGTGCTCGCCCAACCGAACTGGGGCACAATCGCAGTAGTTCTCCTGGTGCCGCGTTAGCCGATGATACGGAACGTAAGGCAGCAAAACACAGGAGCCGGGCAAACCCAACATTTGACCAAAGACATGATTTGGAGCTGATGCATATAAGGCCTAACTCGAGACGCCGAACACTCCCGAAGGTGTTCGGTCTTTATAATGACGGGCAGAACAATGCCCTAAGCCCCTTGTGTCCAGGTACGGGCAAGTTCCTCTGGCGCGGCCGATGCCAAAATGCCAGCCTCCACTCTGGTTATAGTAAGAAACCAGGGGATTATAGCAACAAGAGACAGTAAGAAAGGTTTACGTAGGGTCTTAGTTTGAAAACAATCCTTGAAACGGGTCCCTACTGCACGTCCGCGCCTGTGTCTCTGTTGTGCCGTATCCTGGACGGGTGTGCACGTTGTTCATTTGTAAAAAGAGAGGAACTTAGTTTGAAAAGAAATCGTGCAAAAAGGTACATAAAAAATTGAAATATAAATTTAGAAAGCTGAGCCTATGCTAGCTCATTATAGCTTATATACACAAACCCTTGTGAAGGGGTGTGCGGCTAGGTAGCCCCTAGCTTATTTATTCCAGACCCGTCCAGCCATGTCCGGGGTCTTAGCCGACCTTTTTAATGAAATGATGCCACGTGGACCGGGCATTTTAAGCGTAAGAGACGCGTAGTGTGGTATTGCGTTAAACCGGACAAAAGCTTCACGTCCCAGTAGTGCTTGATAGCTACTTTTGAATGGGGCGATATGAAAGGTTAGCTTTTCTCGTCGGAAGTTGTCAGGTGACCCGAACACAACTTGTAATAGTAATGAGCCTGTGCACCTGGCGTAAGGGCCTGGCGCCACTCCTTTGAAGGAAGTGCGGCTATGTCGAATTGTAGTAGGGTCTATCCCCATCCTGCGGATTGTGTCCGGATATAGCAGGTTTAAGTCACTGCCGCCGTCCATCAGAACTTGCATAAATCGCAGTCCGTCTATTATGGGATCCAATATCAGAGCAGTCCATCCTGCGTTCCGGATACTTCTGGAATAATCCAGATGGTCGAAAGTGATTGGTTTTGACATCCAATCTCGGTGTTCCGCTGGGGTGGACCGTGCGACACTTGTCTTAGTGAGTGTCGTGTTGTATTTCCGAACTATCACATGAAGTGAGTTTACTGTTTTGACTTCTTGTGGGAAAGTCTTCTGACTTCCGGTGCTCTGCTGGTGGGGTTCGTCATCGTCCTCGCTTGGCGTACCGAGCCCCTTCTGTTCGGCGTTCAGTCTGCCGGACTGTTTAAAAACCCACCAATTTCGGTTGGTGTGGTTTGCAGGCCTTCCAGAGGTACTATGGATTTGACATATCCGATCCAAAATTTTGTTTAAGTTGGATAGCTCGTCACTGTTGTCCTTAAGAGGCAGTGTTTTATTGTTTGGCTGCGAGCTTTTGAATCCGGCGTTGACCACCGTGCTCTTTGGGCTTTTTTCTTTATTCCGGCGCTGATCCTTCCTGCGCCGTGATTTTCCGTTTCCATCTCTGATCTCGGATGTACTCGGGTCGCTGGTGCTGCATCTTGCTAGCCAGCGGTCTTCTCCTGCACAAAAGCGCGTCATGAGGCTTGTTAGCGCGGCCATTGTTCCTGGCTTTTCTTGGCCGAGGTGTCTGGCGAGCCATTCGTCTCGGACGTTGTGTTTAAAAGCTGCTAAGGCTTCCGCGTCCGGACAGTCGACTATTTGGTTGTTTTTGGTAAGGAACCTGTTCCAGAATTTGCGCGCTTACTCTCCGGGCTGTTGAGTTATATGACTTAGATCGTCTGCATCCGGAGGGCGGACATAAGTCCCTTGAAAATTCGCTCTAAACGCGTCCTCAAGCTCTTCCCAACTTCCAACAGTATTTTTTGGGATGCTTTTGAGCCAATGCCGAGCTGGCCCTTTGAGCTTGAGGGGTAGATATTTTATGGCGTGGAGATCATCTCCTCTAGCCATGTGTATGTGTAGTATGTAATCTTCTATCCAGACTCCGGGGTCTATTGTTCCGTCGTATGCCTCTATGTTTATGGGTTTGAACCCTGCTGGAAATTCATGATCCAGCACCTCATCGGTGAAACATAGCGGGTGTGCGGCGCCCCTGTATTTGGGTGTGCCGCTGTCTTCGAACACTTTTTGTGTTGTGTTGCTTCCTGGGGCCCTCTTTTTTGGCCTGTAGATGGACCTAGTTGGGCCGTCTATCTTCCCAGGATCATAAGTCGGCTTGTGTGTGGCGCCGCTTGTCGCTTTCGGCCTGTCATCTGGCCGTCTATCCGGCCAGGCGGCTTCTTTATTTTTTGGTTGTGAGGGCTCTATGGCTTCCTCGTCAAATTCTGGCAGCAGCTTGCGCTTCGGGTAGCTCTTTGTTTGATGGCCATTGCCATACTTGCCTGCGGTCTTGAGTACTTTGCTCCACTTCATTCTGAGTATGTCTTCCACTGTTTTGAGCTTCCATTTTTCCTTCTTCAAACTTCTTGCAGTGGCGACGAGTCTTTTGTGAAGGTTCTTATGCTCCTGTGGTGTGTCCGGACTGTTGATTGCTCCGGGAAGGGGTTGATTATCCGGTTCGTCCTGTTCGGAAGGTTGCTTGATTGCATGTTCGTCGTCCACTGGTTTGCCCTGCTCTATTGCTGGGTCATTAGGAATACTGTTTTGATCGAGGCGGGACTTAGGGCGGCATCTACATCACCGTTTTGGTTGTTTGTTGGCGGGATTATCCTCTGCCGCGTCCCATTGTTCCTCATTATCGCTTCCTTTTGGGGTGTCCACCATATATATGTCATGTGAAGAGGTGGCCTTCCAGTGCCCTATAGGCGCTGGTTCTTGATCGTCTCCGGCATCGTCGTCCATACCGTCGATGTCTTCGGAGTCGTAGTTTAGCACGTCGGTTAGATCGTCGACAGTGGCTACGAAGTGGGTGGTGGGTGGGCTCTGAATTTCTTTGTCGTCCGCGTCCCAACCATCCTGGCCGTAGTCCGGCCAGGGCTCTCCGGATAGCGAGAGATGCTTTAGCGAATTTAAGATGCCACAGAAGGGTGAGTATTGAAAGATGTCCGCAGCGGTGAACTCCATGATCGGCGCCCAATCGGATTCGAGTAGTGCCTATATTCATTCGAGTATCAACAGGCGTCAACCAGTTGTCAAACTCCCAAGTATTAGGAGAGTGAACGCCAAAAATATTGTTTGGCGCATAGCCCAGAAGAACATAGTCCAGTCTTTGGTCCCAACTTGTGCCTTTTGGTTATCGGTAGATATGGTAGCGAACTGTATGGCATGGAGTCTAAAGATTCCAGACAAGTTGGTTGACGCGTATATTCATCTGGCACTTAATCAGTCTGCACGCCAGGGATGCTCCATTTCAGTTGAACTGCACAAAAAAATTGGGTGGTTCATTTTCTCAACCGCCTCCTTTCTCGTCTGCAATGTAGAATTTTGGCGAGCTACAGGACCAAGATGAGCCAGTAAACTAGTTGGATGAAAGTAGTGGCCAAGTTGCTCAAACCTCCCTCGGCATGAGGCAACTATTTGAGGACAAACCTAAAAGCAAAGTTCAGATTGTCTGTGCTGCCTCTTATGTACTCGAAAGTTTACTCGTACAAGAACTAATTTTAGCAAGAAGTACCTCCGACTGAACACCATTTACCAGTCTGTACCCTAGGTAATTAAAGTTTGTCCATGGATCATATTGGTTGTGATCTCAATCATTTGGATGCATAAACATACTGAACATGTGTATATCTGAATCTTTTTGTGAATTATGTATGAATATTGTCGTGTGATTTATCAATCATTTGGATGCATAGATATGCTGAGCTTGTGTATATATGAATCTTTTGAGTTGTTGATAGTGAATGTTGGCTATGAATATGAACGTGTCCTGTGAACCTGAGTTTGATACGAATGTTTACCTTTTCTATTGTATTTGTGTGTGAACTTGTTAGTATGCCTACTATGGGGTATGTGACGTGTGGGTGTCAACGGCACACCTTCTTCCCGAGAAGAATTGCACCTGCTTTGTTAGGGTAGCAACGACGCATCAACTCTTTTTAATCTTTTTATTACTCTGTCTTCCCCTCTCCCCCGCTCAACCCCTGTCATAATGTTTTCGGCCTCAAAACAAACATAATACTGCATTGTTTTGGGGGCTTGATGAAAAATCGAGTGCTGGTTTCTGTAAGTTGGCCCACCTAGCAAATGGGCCGCTGGTCCACCACGACGGATTGGGAGGCGAAAAATACAAGTTGTATGGTGTAGAGGCAAGTAAAAAAAGGCTACCAAGAGCCATCCACTGAACAAGAAAAAATTGCTCCTGATGTGCTTCTTCAGTCGTGCCGCCGTCCCCCTCTTTAATCCAGTTCGCTCGGGTATCTGGTATCATTTTTTCCAGAGGGCGAACAAGTATCATCTAGGCCTAGTGTCGGTGTCAAAACCGGCGGATCTCGGGTAGGGGGTCCCGAACTATGCGTCTAGGCGGATGGTAACAGGAGACAAGGGACACGAAGTTTTTACCCAGGTTCGGGCCCTCTTGATGGAGGTAAAACCCTACGTCCTACTTGATTGATATTGATATTGTGGATGTTACAAGAGCGGATCTACCACGAGATCAAGGAGGCTAAACCCTAGAAGCTAGCCTATGGTATGATTGTTGTTCTGTCCTACGGACTAAAGCCATCCGGTTTATATAGACACTGGAGAGGGCTAGGGTTACATAGAGTCGGTTACAATGGTAGGAGATCTACATATCCGTATCGCCAAGCTTGCCTTCCACGCCAAGGAAAGTCCCATCCGGACACGGGACGAAGTCTTCAATCTTGTATCTTCATAGTCTTGGAGTTCGGTCGATGATGATAGTCCGGCTGATGATAGTTCGACCGATGACGGTAGTCCGGCTATCCGGACACCCCCTAATCCGGGACTCCCTCACCTAGGTTTTGTATTTTAACATGCTAGCCCATGACATACAGAGACAGTGGTTTCAACTTATTTTTTGAGGTCCATACCGGCCTATGGGCTTTTTCTTAAAGATCTGCAGCCCAATGTATTTTTCTAATAAAACGCAAGTCCCTGTTCTATTTATCTATATATAAGAATAATAATGTTGTGTCCAATTTATGTTTTCCCTTCTAACAACATTATATATATTTATATTATTACTATTATCGTATATTTTATAGAGACTCATATATACATTATAAAAACATCCCACGTGTTATTAACTTATAAAAGTAAATGTTTAACAGAATTTGGCAAGGAAAATCCTGGTTGTTTTTGATTCACACGCAAGGAAAATCCTGGTGATTGCGTACAAAAGCTTGCGAAGATTTTAGGGACCAATTTAATAATAACGTGCTCATTTTTATTTTGAGCAATAACTCGCTAATTTGTTAATTATATATATAAAAAATGTGCCTCTCTGGTTTATTCTTTGATATTAATTGCTCCTTCTAACATAACATTATATATATAACGAGCCCAGTTAATTCGTGTATTTCAAGGAAGTGCAAATGGGCTGGGATTTCTTAGAAAATATAAATGGGCCTGATTGACGCAAAATTATTGGTTCACCCAGCCCAACAAATGGACTGCACTTTCTAGAAAACATGGGTTAAATATATGCCACATTTTTGCAGGCTGACATGTGGGCCAATAGGTCGAAGCCTACGCAGGGCGTTGTCAACTTGGTCAACAAATGATTGTGACATCCACAGCCATTGGATTTATATCCAATGGTCGGCATGCACCTTCAATCTCTTGTCTTCATCCTCTAGCGTCGCCGGGACCGCCTAGTCTAGCCTCCGGCGCTAGTGGCTCTGCTTAGCACGCATAACTGCGAAGCGCTACCCCACCGCCGGCCAGGCTATCCCTCCACCCCTCGACACCTCCTGTTATTCTCCATGTACTGCAGCCCCACGGCGCAACAGAACCAGTTATAACCCTTCTCCTCTCAATCCGCGACTCCACTGCCGCGTCTTCCCATCTCCGAGTTGTTCCCGTCCGGGGCCTCGTCGTCGTCCACCGCCTCACTGTGCTCGATGCGGCGTGGTCAACAAACGAGAGTTATCGGAAGAGGACTGTATGTGGAGAGCCTGATGGCTGGGACCCACGAGGTCCATGGTCGCACGCAAGGAAAGTTCCTCCTTATTAAGATGAAAAAATGTTTCCTCCACCTGACAGCTAGGACCCACCGGCTGTATCTTTGCACGGAAGGAAGTGCCCTTCCTTATCTTACGCACGGCTTTGTCAACTTAATCAACAAATGATTCTAGCAGCTGGACCATTGGATGTTAATCCAATAGTCGTGCTCCTTCTTCAACCTCTGTTCTTGCTCCTGTCTCCCATGGGCGGCACCGCGGCTGTGCTGCCGCGCACCCGAACTAGTCAAGTTTCCCAATCCTCTCCATCTGCGACTCCACTGCCCCGTCTTCCCCATCTCCGGGTCGTTCCAGTCTGGGGCCTCGCCTCGTCCATCGGCCTTGGTGCGCTCGGCACGGTGTGGTCAACATGGTCAACAACCGAGGAAGATGACTGTACGTGAGAGGCTGACAGTGGGGACGCACCACGCCCATGGACGCATGCATGCAACGGAACGCGGCGTGGTCAACATGGTCAAGGAACGACTTCCATCAAAAGTGTACTGTACGTGGAGAGGCTGACAGCTGGGTCCACAGCCGCAGCAAGGAAGTGCCTCCTTATTAGGCAGAAAATAATGATTCCTCCACCTGACAGCAGGGACCCACTGGATAGGCCACTGTATTTTGTGAAAAAAACGTTTCCCCCCTGACTGCTGGGACCCACCTGACGGGCCACTGTATTTCACGAAAAAAGGTCCCCCCCGCTGTCAGCTCGGATCCATCGAAAGTGCCTCCTTATTAAGCAGAAAAAATGAATACTCCCCCTGCTAGCTGGGACCCACCTTGGAGGGAGGCTGACTTGTGGGCCCACTAGGTTGACGGGGACGGAGGGCTTTGTCAACTTAGTCAATATGAACGATTCTAGCTCCAGTGACCATACGATGTCCATCCAACGGCCGTAGTGCTTCTCCAACCTCTAGTCTTCTTGCTCCAGCCGCCCAAAGCAACGTTGGTCGTGCCGCGTGCTCCAACCTTCCGTGGCTGGCTGTGATGCCGCGGAGGCCTCACCGCCCCATACTACTCCTGCCGCTGTCCATGCCATCCCTCTACTCGCCCACACCCCCTGTTATTCTGCGGCGACGGCAGCCTCACACCACAGCCGAACGAGTGAAACCTCATACTCCTCGACGCGTGGGCATCCACTGCCGCGTCTTCCCCGGCTCCGCGTCATCCCCTTCCTTCCTAGGCCTCGCTGTCGTCCACCGCCCTGGTGCTCTCGGCGTGGTGCGGTCAACGTGGTCAAGGAACGACTTCCATCCGAAGAGTATTGTACGTGGAGAGGCTGACAGCTGGGTCCACGGCGGCCACAAGGAAGTGCCTCCTTATTACACGGAAAATAATGATTCCTCCACCTGACAGTAGGGACCCATCGGACGGGCCACCGTATTTCATGAAAAAAAGTTTCCCCCTAACTGCTGGGACCCACCAGCTACATCTTTGCACGCATGGAAGTGCGTCCAAGCAAAAAAGAACGATTCGCCCCCTGACTGCTGGGACCCACCAGCTACTTCTTTGCATGCAAGGAAGTGCCTGACAGTCGGGACCCACCTGGTCGAAGCGTACATAGTGTTGTCATTCTGGTCGCGAACGTGTACATACATATATATTGGTCGATGTAGAGGCGCGCACGTATCGTAGTAGAGGCGCGCACGTAGCATGTACACGTACGTACAACGGCCAGGGTGCAAGAAAGAAAATGCGGCCAGGTACGTACATACGGGCGGGGTCTCGAATGCCTACTCGCGCATACATACGGCCAGGGCTCGTGTACATGGCTGGGTCGGAACAGGGAAACATCGTTGTCATCGTATTCATGGGGAGCCAACCGGCTGGGTCGGAACGGAATGCATCGTCGTGTTCATCAGGAAGGCTTGGACGGAACAGGCGATGGAAATGAGGCCTGGCGTACTGTAGAACGGAGGAAACGGCCTTGAGTTCGACCGGACACGTTCAAAATGGGATCCTGTTCATCGGGAGGGGTCTACCGTACCGCAAAATGGAGGAAACGGACCTCCTACGGTCGAAACGGGGTCCTGTTGATCGGGAGGGATGTGGCGTACCGCAAAACGGATGAAGCAGACTTGTGTTGGAGCTCTACGGTCGAAACAGGGGTCCTGTTCATCGGGAGGGGTGTGGCGTACCGCAAAACGGGACTCCACGGGATACTATTCATCTCCACCGTTGGCCTCCTCCAGCCTCCACGGGCTACTGTTCATCCACCGTCGACCTCCCCCAGCATCCATGGGCTCCTGTTCATCCAACCTCCATCGCGCGCTACTCCACCAGCTACTGTTCAACCAACCCTCTCCATGGGCTCCTGTTCAACCACCCCTCCACGGGCTACTGTTCATCCAGCCCTCCACGGGGTCATCCTGTTCATCCAGCCCTCCACGGGGTCATCCTGTTCATCCAGCCCTCCATGGGGTCCTGTTCATCCAGCCCCAACCAGCTCAATCGATTGGGGTCATATTCATCCAGAGGCAACACCACAGGGTCCTGTTCATCCACCCCCACCGCTCACTATTCATTCACCCCCCCCCGCCCCCGCAACGCTCACTGTTCATCCAGAGGCAGCATCGATCAGCTTCAGTTAGCAGTAGTAGCGAAGGAATCGCTCGATCGGGTTCAGTTAACAGCCATCGATCGATCGCTCGGGTTCAGTAACGCGTAGCTGATAACCCACAAGTATAGGGGATTGCAACAACTTTCGAGTGTAGAGTATTCAACCCAAATTTATTGATTCGACACAAGGGGAGCCAAAGAATATTCTTGAGTATTAGCAGTTGAGTTGTCAATTCAACCACACCTGGATAACTTAGTATCTGCAGCAAAGTGTTTAGTAGCAAAAGTGGTATGATAATAATAGTAGCGGTAGCAAAAGTAAAGGTAAATATTTTTGGGTTTTTGTAGTAGTTGTAACAGTAGCAACGGAAAAGTAAATAAGCGAAGAACAATATGTGAAAAGCTCGTAGGCAATGGATCAATGATGGATAATTATGCGGATGCGATTCCTCATGTAATAGCTATAACATAGGGTGATATAGATCTAGATCCAATTCATCAATGTAATGTAGGCATGTATTCCGTAAATAGTCATACATGCTTATGGAAAAGAACTTGCATGGCATCTTTTGTCCTACCCTCCCATGTTCAGCGGTGTCCTTACGGAAACTAATGGATATTAAGGCCTCCTTTTAATAGAGAACCGGAATAGAGCATTAGCACATAGTGAATAAATGAACTCCTCAAACTACGGTCATCACCGAGAAGTATCCCGATTATTGTCACTTCGGGGTTGTCGGATCATAACACATAATAGGTGACTATAGACTTGCAAGATATGATCAAGAACACACATATATTCAAGAAAACATAATAGGTTCAGATACGAAATCATGACACTCGGGCCCTAGTGACAAGCATTAAGCATAGCAAAGTCATAGCAACATCAATCACAGAACATAGTGGATACTAGGGATCAAACCCTAACAAAACTAACTTGATTACATGGTAAATCTCATCCAACCCATCACCGTCCAGCAAGCCTACGATGGAATTTCTCACGCACGGCGGTGAGCATCATGAAATTGGTGATGGAGGATGGTTAATGATGACGACTCCGATGAATCCCCCTCTCCGGAGCCCCGAACGGACTCCAGATCAGCCCTCCCGAGAGAGATTAGGGCTTGGCGGCGGCTCCTTGTCGTGAAACGCGATGAAACTTTTTCTCTGATTTTTTCCTCCCCGAGACGGTATATATGGAGTTGGAGTTGAGGTCGCGAGGTGTCCAGGGGGCCCACGAGATAGGAGGGCGCGACCTAGGGGGGGCGCGCCCCCCTGTCTTGTGGACAGCCCGTGGACCCCTGGCCTTGATTCTTTCGCCAAAAATTCTTATTAATTCTGAAAAGTGCCTCCGTGGATTTCCAGGACATTCTGAGAACTTTTCTTTTCTACACATAGAACAACATCATGGCAGTTCTGCTCAAAATAGCGTCAGTCCAGGTTAGTTTCATTCAAATCATTCAAGTTAGAGTACAAAACAAGGGCAAATGTGTTTGGAAAAGTAGATACGTTGGAGACGTATCAACTCCCCCAAGCTTAAACCTTTGCTTGTCCTCAAGAAATTCAGTTTATAAACTGAAAGTGATAAAGAAAAACTTTTACAAACTCTGTTTGCTCTTGTTGTTGTAACATGAAAAGCCAGCATTCAAGTTTCAGCAAATATTATGAACTAACCATACTAACAATAACACATAGGTCTCACAATTACTCATATCAATAACATAATCAACTAACGAGCTATAATAATAAAACTCGGATGACAATACTTTCTCAAAATAATCATAACATGATATAACAAAATGGTATCTCGCTAGCCCTTTCTGAGACCGCAAAAGATAAATGCAGAGCACCTTTAAAGATCAAGGACTGACTAAACATTGTAATTCATGGTAAAAGAGATCCAGTCAAGTCATAACCAATATACACCAATAATAATGAATGCAAATGATAGTGTGCTCTCCAGCGGGTGCTTTTTAATAAGAAGGGTGATGACTCAACATAAAAATAAATAGACAGGCCCTTCGCAGAGGGAAGCAGGGATTTATAGTGGTGCCAGAGCTCGATTTTAAAATGGAGATTGAATAACATTTTGAGCGGCATACTTTCACTGTCAACGAAACAAATATGAGATGGTTGTATCTTCCATACTACATGCATTATAGGCAGTTCCCAAACAGAATGGTAAAGGTTTATACTCCCCCAACCACCAACAAGCATCAATCCATGGCTTGCTCGAAACAACGAGTGCCTCCAACATACAATAGCCCTGGGGGAGTTTTGTTTAATTATTTTGATTTGCTTTGATCTTTTTGGATCATGGGACTGGGCATCCCGGTTACCAGCCCTTTCTCGTGAATGAGGAGCGGAGTCCACTGCTCTTGAGAATAACCGAGCTAGCATGGAAGATATAGGCAGCCCTGTTGAAACATGAGCTGCTCGAGCATACAAAACAGAATTTCACTTGAAGGTTTGGAGTTAGGAAAATACAAATTTACTTGGAATGGCAGGTAGATACCGCATATAGGTAGGTATGGTGGACTCATATGGAACAACTTTGGGATTTAAGGAGTTTGGATGCACAAGCAGTATTCCCGCTTAGTACAGGTGAAGGCTAGCAAAAGACTGGGAAGCGACCAACTGAGAGAGCAACAACAGTCATAAACATGCATTAAAATTAATTTACACCGAGTACAAGCATGAGTAGGATATAATCTACCATGAACATAAATATCATGAAGGCTATGTTGATTTGATTCAACTACATGCGTGAACATGTGCCAAGTCTAGTCACTCAATTCATTTAAAGGAGGATACCATCCCATCATACCACATCATAATCATTCTAATAGCATGTTGGCACGCGAGGTAAACCATTATAACTCATAGCTAATCTAGCATGGAACAAGCAACTATAATCTCTAAATGTCATTGCAAATATGTTTACTTCATAATAGCTGACTCAGGAACGATGAATCATCATATTTACAAAAACAAGAGAGGTCGAGTTCATACCAGCTTTTCTCATCCCAATAAGTCCATCATATATCATCATTATTGCCTTTCACTTGCACGACCGAACGATGTGTATAATAATAAGGGAGCACATGCATTGGACTAAGCTAGAATCTGCAAGCATTCAACTCAAGAGAGAAGACAAGGTAGTATGGGTTCTAAGTATAATAATCAATCATGCATATAAGAGCCACTTAGCATTTCAATATGGTCTTCTCGACCCCCAAAAGAAAGAAAATAAAATAAAACTATTTACACGGGAAATCTCCCAACAAGTAAAAGAAGAACAAGAAATCTTTTTGGGTTTTCATTTTAATTTCTACTACAAGCATGGAAATTAAAATGACTATTTTATTTTGGTTTTTCTTAAGGTTTAACAAACACACAAGAAGAAAGCTAGAAAAAGAAATTTAAACTAACATGGATAATACAATGAAAGAGTGTGAGCACTGACGACTAGTGTGTGAACATGAATGTAAAGTCGGTGAGAAATACGTGCTCCCCCAAGCTTAAGCTTTTGTCCTAAGTTGCTCTAATACCAATGACCGCCTGGCTGATATCCATAAGAGTAGCCGGGGTAGTACTGAGATGAAGAGGCGACCGCCTCCCGAGCAGCAGCGTGTTGGCGAGCTGCCTCCATTCCCCTCTCATATTCAGTGGCTTCTTCCCTGGTGACAACATATCTTCCTTTTGTCTGATAATCAAAAAGGTAGGGAGCAGGAAGAGTAACAGGGACGACGTTGCGTCTGTTATAGGTTAGTCGATAATGGAGGAATTGTTCATTCCTCTCAAGAAAATGATGATCAAACATAGTTTCTTTATCCAAATAAACATGAGGTACAATCATATCCCCCTCTCGTGGGGCTATATTAAGAAAATTAGCCACACAGGTTGCATAAATTCCTCCAAAGAAATCTCCCCTTCTATTATTATTATGCAACCTACGTGCAACTATTGCCCCCAAGTTATAACCTCTATATCTTGACACAGCACTCTTGAGGACACAAAGATCAGGGGCACACATGTGACATACTTCGTCCTTACCGTTAATGCATCTACCAATAAAGAGAGCAAAGTAATGTATAGCAGGAAAATGAATGCTCCCTATGGTAGCTTGTGTTACGTCCCTAGATTCTCCCACAGTAATACTAGCAAGAAAATCTCTAACTTCAGATTTGGGAGGATCATTAATATTACCCCACTGCGGGAGTTTGCATGCAGTTGTGAAATCCTCTAAATCCATGGTATAAGATGTGTCATAAATATCAAACATAACACTAGGATAATTACGCGAAGAAATATATTCGAACCACCGCACAAAGGAATCAGTCAATTGATAATATTGGGGACACTTATCTTGTAAGAAGTCCTCAAGCTCAGCATTACGCACATACACGTCAAATTCCCCCTTGAAGCCTGCTTCAACCATAAAATCATCGAATGGCCACTCGCAAGCCCATACATTTGCGTCCCTTGGCAAATTAACATCTTATTCACGTATAGCAATCCTTGGCCCTTTCTTTGCCGAGGAACCACCTTGGTACATTCTTCTAAGCATATTTCTTTTTTTGAAAATTTCTGAAAATTTAGTAACTTCAAAATAAAAGTGAATAAAACTAAACAAGATTGATAGCAACTACTCCTCCAAGTGCCTAGAGCCTATATCATGCATTGGAATTGCTTGGGACCTTAAAAATTTAACATGCAAGCTCAAGAACATGGTCACCTAGGCAGTAAAAATTTGCAATGAATAAAGCACTAGAACAAAAACTATTTGGACCAATGGAGGAGTCACATGCCAAGCAACAATCTCCCAAAGCAGTTTTGAGAATGGAGCTTTGAGCTAAGAGATCGAAAATCACAGCAAAATGAGCTAGAACTCGGTCTTGAGCTGGATGGGGATTTTTTTGGGTAGAAGAGGAAGTGTGTGGGTGCTGGCATAAGTGGAGGGGAACCACCAGGGGCCCACGAGACAGGGTGGCGCTCCCAACGGGGGAGGGGGGGCTCCTCTCTCGTGGCCTGGTGCTTGCCCCTTTTGCAGTGTTTTCAGTGCCTAAAATCCTCAAATATTCCAGAAAAAATCATACTAAATTTGCAGGGCATTTGGAGCACTTTTATTTTCGGACTATTTTTTAATGCACGAATAATTAAGAAAACAGACGGATAATACTATTTTTGCTTTATTTAATCTAAATAACAGAAAGTAAAAAGAGGGTACAGAAGGTTGTGCCTTCTAGTTTCATCCATCTCGTGATCATCAAAATGAACCCACTAACAAGGTTGATCAAGTCTTGTTAACAAACTCATTCCGAATAACACAGAACCGGAGAAATTTCGAATAACACTAAGTTACCTCAACGGGGATATGAAAATCCCCAACGATAAGAATATCATACTTTTTCTTGACAGTAGGGAGAGGAAATTCAAAACCTCGAAAAATGATAGTTGGAATTTTTTCAATAGAATTGATGCTATGAACTTGAGATTGTTTCCTCGGTAAGTGTACAGTGTGCTCATTACCATTAACATGAAAAGTGACATTGCCTTTGTTGCAATTAATAACAGCCCCTGCAGTATTAAGAAAAGGACTACCAAGGATCATAGACATACTATCGTCCTCAGGAATATCAAGAATAACAAAGTCCGTTAAGATAGTGACATTTGCAACCACAACAGGCACATCCTCACAAATACCGACAGGTATAACAATTGATTTATAGGCCATTTGCAAAGATATTTCAGTAGGTGTCAACTTATTCAATTCAAGTCTATGATATAAAGAGAGAGGCATAACACTAACACCGGCTCCAAGATCACATAAAGCAGTTCTAACATAATTTCTTTTAATAGAGCATGGTATAGTTGGAACACCCGGATCTCCAAGTTTCTTTGGCATTCCACCCTTAAAGGTGTAATTAGCAGGCATGGTGGAAATTTCAGGTTCCAGTATCTTTCTTTTATTTGTGATGATATCCTTCATATACTTAGCATAAGGATTTACTTTCAACATATCAGTTAAGCGCATACATAAGAAAATAGGTCTAATCATTTCAGCAAAGCGCTCAAAATGCTCATCATCCTTTGACTTGGATGGTTTAGGAGGAAAGGGCATGGGTTTCTGAACCCATGGTTCTCTTTCTTTACCCTGCTTCCTAGCAACAAAATCTCTCTTATCATAACGTTGATTCTTTGATTGTGGGTTATCAAGATCAACAACAGGTTCAATCTCTACATCATTGCCTTTACTAGGTTGAGCATCAACATGAACATTATCATTAACATTATCACTAGGTTCATGTTCATCATATGATTGTGTTTCAGTATCAGAAATAGAAATATTATTGGGATTCTTAGGTGTGACTACAGTAGGTTCACTAGAAGCATGCAAAGTTCTATCGTCTTTCTTCTTCTTCTTTTTAGAACAACTAGGTGCCTCTAAATTGTTTCTCTAACAATCTTGATCGATTCTCTTAGGGTGGCCTTCAGGATACAAAGGTTCCTGAGTCATTCTACCAGTTCTAGTAGCCACTCTAACAGCAAAGTCATTTTTATTATTTAATTCCTCAAGCAAATCATTTTGAGCTTTAAGTACTTGCTCAGCTTGAGTAGCAACCATAGAAGCATATTTGCTAACGCGGTGAAGTTCATCTTTAACTCTAGCCAGATTATCACCTATGCATCCTATCTCGAAAGCATTATTCTTGAACTCTCTACCGACATAAGCATTAAAACTTTCTTGTCTAGCCATAAAGTCATCAAATTCATCTAAGCATGGGCTATGAAATTTAGTAGAGGGTACTTCAACTTTATCATATCTATAGAGAGAATTTAACTTTACTACCTATGTCGGGTTATCAAGACAATGTGGTTCTTCAGGCGGTAAATTAAGACCATGTATTTCTTCAATAGGAGGTACATTTGTAACATCTTCAGCTTTAATACCTTTTTCTTTCATTGATTTCTTCGCCTCTTGCGTATCTTCAGGACTGAGAAATAAAACACCTCTCTTCTTTGAAGTGGGTTAGGAATAGGCTCGGGAGTTGGCTCAATTGGTTCAGGAATTACTTCAGGAACTGGCTCGGGAAGAGTCCAATTATTTTCATTAGTCAACATATTATGCAATAGTATTTCAGCTTCGTCGACTGTTCTTTCCCTGAAAACACAACCAGCACAACTATCCAAGTAGTCCTTGGAAGCATCGGTTAGCCCATTATAAAAGATATCAAGTATTTCATTTTCTTAAGAGGATGATCAGGCAAAGCATTAAGTAACTGGAGAAGCCTCCCCCAAGCTTGTGGGAGACTCTCTTCTTTGATTTGCACAAAATTATATATTTCCCACAAGGCAGCTTGTTTCTTATGAGTAGGGAAATATTTAGCAGAGAAGTAATAAATCATATCCTGGGGACTACGCAAACAACCAGGATCAAGAGAATTATACCAAGTCTTAGCATCACCCTTTAATGAGAACGGAAATATCTTAAGGATATATAAATAGCGAGACTTCTCATCATGAGTAAATAGGGTGGCTATATCATTCAACTTGGTAAGATGTGCCACAACAGTTTCAGATTCAAGGCCATAAAAAGGATTTGATTCAACTAAAGTAATAATATCAGGATCACCAGAGAATTCATAATCCTTATCAGCAACACAGATAGGTGAAGTAGCAAAAGCAAGATCGGGTTTCATCCTAGCATTAAGAGACTGCTGCCTGCATTTGGCTAATAACTTCTTAAGATCATTTCTATCATTGCAAGCAAGAATTTCCATAGCAGCTGTTTCATGCATAACATAACCCTTAGGAACAACAGGTAAAACATAATCATTGGGGGGACCTTCATCATCACTATCATCAATAATATGTTCTTCAATATTTTCATTCCCCCTAAATCTAGCAAGTTGTTCAACTCGAAATTCACCTAATGGCACAGTAATATCAAGCACAGAAGTAGTTTCATCATTCATAGCAGAAGTGGCATCATCAATAACGTGCGACATATCAGAATTCATAGCAATAGCAGGTTTAGGTGTCGCAAGCTTACTTATAACGGAAGGAGAAACTAGTGCAGAGCTAGATGGCAGTTCCTTACCTCCCCTCGTAGTTGAGGGCAAAATAGTAGTTCGATCGTCTTTTAAGTTCTTCATAGTGATCAACAGATATAAATCCCAAGTGACTCAGAGAATAGAGCTATGCTCCCCGGCAACGGCGCCAGAAATTAGTCTTGATAACCCACAAGTATAGGGGATCGCAACAACTTTCGAGTGTAGAGTATTCAACCCAAATTTATTGATTTGACACAAGGGGAGCCAAAGAATATTCTTGAGTATTAGCAGTTGAGTTGTCAATTCAACCACACCTGGATAACTTAGTATCTGTAGCAAAGTGTTTAGTAGCAAAAGTGGTATGATAATAATAGTAGTGGTAGCAAAAGTAAAGGTAAATGTTTTTGGGTTTTTGTAGTAGTTGTAACAGTAGCAACGGAAAAGTAAATAAGCGAAGAACAATATGTGAAAAGCTCGTAGGCAATGGATCAATGATGGATAATTAAGCGGATGTGATTCCTCATGTAATAGCTATAACATAGGGTGATATAGAACTAGATCCAATTCATCAATGTAATGTAGGCATGTATTCTGCAAATTGTCATACGTGCTTATGGAAAAGAACTTGCATGACATCTTTTGTCCTACCCTCCCATGTTCAGCGGTGTCCTTACGGAAACTAAGGGATATTAAGGCCTCCTTTTAATAGAGAACCGGAACAGAGCATTAGCACATAGTGAATAAATGAACTCCTCAAACTACGGTCATCACCAAGAAGTATCCCGATTATTGTCACTTCGGGGTTGTCGGATCATAACACATAATAGGTGACTATAGACTTGCAAGATAGGATCAAGAACACACATATATTCATGAAAACATAATAAGTTCAGATCCGAAATCATGGCACTCGGGCCCTAGTGACAAGCATTAAGCATAGCAAAGTCATAGCAACATCAATCACAGAACATAGTGGATACTAGGGATCAAACCCTAACAAAACTAACTTGATTACATGGTAAATCTCATCCAACCCATCACCGTACAGCAAGCCTACAATGGAATTACTCACGCATGGCGGTGAGCATCATGAAATTGGTGATGGAGGATGGTTGATGATGACTACGGCGACGAATCCCCCTCTTCGGAGCCCCGAACGGACTCCAGATCAGCCCTCCCGAGAGAGATTAGGGCTTGGCGGCGGCTCCGTGTCGTGAAATGCAATGAAACTTTTTCTCTAATTTTTTTCTCCCCGAAACGGTATATATGGAGTTGGAGTTGATGTCGGGAGGTGTCCAGGGGGTCCACGAGATAGGAGGGCGCGCCCTAGTGGGGGCGCCCCCCTGTCTTGTGGATAGCCCGTGTGCCCCCTGGCCTTGATTCTTTCGCCAAAAATTCTTATTAATTCTAAAAAGTGCTCCGTGGATTTCCAGGACATTCCGAGAACTTTTCTTTTCTACACATAGAACAACATCATGGCAGTTCTGCTAAAAACAGCGTCAGTCCGGGTTAGTTTCATTCAAATCATGCAAGTTAGAGTCCAAAACAAAGTGTTTGGAAAAGTAGATACGTTGGAGACGTATCAGTAGCCTGCAGTGCAATCACTCGGGTTCAGTTAGAGCCCAACGCCTTGCTCGGGTTCAATTAGAGACAACGCCTCACACACACGCGCGTATGTGTGTGAGAGAAACGCGCATCACTCTGCCCTCGACCACCCACCATAACCAGGAACTCCCCGAAATTTTCCTCGCCCTCGCTTCTACCATGGTTTTTTCGTCATGGACGGCCCAAAAAATGTCATGCAGCTACGTCTCCGGCCCGCCAAGGACGAAAAGCCCATTTTCTGTCATGAATTTTTGTCATAGAAGTAGGAGCCCATCACATCTATGATGATACCGGGTTTTGTCACAATTATCGTCATAGAAATGTCATAAGTATGACAGTAAAAAAATCCGTTCGGCACAAAATGTCACGGATGTGTCTTTTTTTGTAGTGCAAGGAGGAACGTGCAACGACATCTCGGACACGGTTCGAACATGAGCATCTCATACAACATGCATTCGTTCACGGTCATTCATCTCGGTGGCTATACCTTCGAAGCGTGCGTTTTGGAGTGGGTCGAGTTCAATGCGGTCTAGATGGAAGTAGACGTTCTCGCGACGGTAGTGGAAGTACTGTTACATGTCTCGAAGAGGGACTTGACGCATCCGATGTCTTCGGGGCGACGGTAGTGGAACTTGGAGTTTGTGATACATAGTTCTTCGGTGACGGTAGTGGTACACGCACGTAGACGAACTTGGCGATCCGAAGGGGTACTTGGTGGATCCACAACACTGTAACCGTTCGTGGTAGAGGAACTTGATGTTCACGGGTCTCCCAAAGACGTTGTGGTACTTGGCGCTACTCCCTGCTCGTTGGTCGTTGGACTTGGCATCAACAACAACAACAAGGAGGCGATGGTGGTGGTTCGATGGTCTTGGCCACAAAGGTGGATGTAGCCACGGAAGGCCGTCGGAGAGGAAGCTGGGGCATGAGGAGGGCCATGACTGGCACGGGTCTACCGGACCTGCAACTGCAACTGATGACGACGCAGATGAGAGCTTGGGGTCGGCCCTGGCGTTAACTTGAACAGGGAGATGGCGGTGGTTGGCGCATGTGGTCGTTGGACATTGCGAACGACGCCGGAACGAGGCATAAGGAGGAGGAGCAGGGATACGACATGGTGAAGAGGTCGGGCGCGCCGACGAGGACGGGCAGCGGGATGACGCGAGGTCGCAGGGAGGTGGGCGATGGAGCAAGGTGGTGGTGGTGGTGGTGGACGCGGGCCGGCTCGATCCAGCCGGATCCGGCAGCTGGGGTTGGGGACGAGGCTGAAGATGCGAGGACGGGTAGGTCGGCGATGAGAGGAGAGCGACGCGGGGCTTCCGCTGGGTGCGGAGGACGACGGCTGTGGGTGCGGGTGCTCGAGGAGCTCCTCTCCTCAGGCACTCAGGTGACGGGGATGGATGGCGCCGGCGCAGAAGAGGAAGGAGGGTGGCGTCATTTGCAGGGGAGGCGCGCCATGGGGATCGAGCGCGGGCGCTCCTCCTGGCACTAGTTGTGTGCGTGCGTGTGTGAGTGGTGGCGGAGGAGGAACGAGAGGGAGAGGAGGAGATCGGGTAAGGGGATCGGGCTAGGGTTAGAGGAACTGGTGGGCTACGGGGAAGTTGGGCCTAACTGGGCTAGTCCGAAGGAGAAAATGGCCAGGGGCCTGCTGGGCTAGATTTAGAGAAAGGAAGGGGGAAAAGATTTTCCTTTTCTATTTATAGAAAATAAATAAGAGCAAAATATTTATTTCGAGGGCCAAATAAATACAAGTTGAGCTGAAAAAACTGGCATGGAGCTTAAACTGTAAGTGTGTTATGGTTTATTCCTAAAGAATGGAATATTTTATAGTAGCTCCCTAATATTGGGAGGATATGTTATAAAGAGAAGTCACCCTTCCCTCCATTTAAATGGATTGAAGATCCATACAATTTACTTAGATGAGTTTTTAAAATTAAATGACATGATGGCATGATGACATGATTCAGTGCAAATGATGCAATGAAGAATGCAACAAACAAAACAAATCACTCGACGAAACTTGGAATAGCTGGAAGTCTTCTAGAGCGTCGGTCTCGGGGCGTCACACTAATGTACTGGTAATTTGCTCTAAAAAGTACAGTAGTAACTAGTAGTACTGGCACATGCTCGTACTCAGACACACACACACACACACACTAACTACGAGTACTACTACTTCTCACATGCTGGAGGGACACCGACGTTCTCCTTCCCGGCTTTGTCGGCCACACCCCACCGTGCTTGGATCTCCGCCGACCTCTCCGCAGAAGTGCATGCGTCCTCTTCTTTCTTGCAGCGCCGAGCCTCTCTTTTCTTGAATGCTTTCTGACTTTTCCGCTCCCTCTATGTGTAGGACCTTGAAGTATGTCTAGAGGGGGGGGGGGTGATTAGACTACTTGACCAATTAAAAACTTAACCTTTTCCCAATTTTAGAGTTTGGCAGATTTTAGCAATCTTTGGACAAGTCAAGCAATCATCACACAATTCAAGCAAGCATGCAAAGAGTATATGAGCAGTGGAAATTAAAGCATGCAACTTGCAAGAAGTAAAGGGAAGGGTTTGGAGGATTCAAACGCAATTGGAGACACGGATGTTTTTGGCGTGGTTCCGATAGGTGGTGCTATCGTACATCCATGTTGATAGAGACTTCAACCCACGAAGGGTAACGGTTGCACGAGTCCACGGAGGGCTCCACCCACGAAGGGTCCACGAAGAAGCAACCTTGTCTATCCCACCATGGCCATCGCCCACGAAGGACTTGCCTCACTAGCAGTAGATCTTCACGAAGTAGGCGATCTCCTTGCCCTTACAAACTCCTTGGTTCAACTCCACAATCTTGTCGGAGGCTCCCAAGTGACACCTAGCCAATCTAGGAGACACCACTCTCCATAAAATAAAACCAAGAAGTAACAAATGGTGCGTTGATGATGAACTCGTTGCTCTTGTGCTTCAAATGATAGTCTCCCCAACACTCAACTCTCTCTCATGGGATTTGGATCTGGTGGAAAGAAGATTTGAGTGGAAAGCAACTTGGGGAAAGCTATAGATCAAGATTCATATGGTAGGAATGGAATATCTTGGCCTCAACACATGAGTAGGTGGTTCTCTCTCAGAAATGGTAAGTTGGAAGTGTAGGTTTGTTCTGATGGCTCTCTCCACGAATGAAGAGGAGGTGGAGGGGTATATATAGCCTCCACACAAAATCTAACCATTACACACAATTTACCAAACTCGGTGGGACCAATTCAAGAGACTCGGTCGGACCGATTTAGTAAACCTAGTGACCGTTAGGATTTTTGGTGGGACCGACATGCAACTCGGTAGGACCGATATGGTTAGGGTTAGGGCATAACATAATCTCGGTAAGACCGATTACACAAACTCGGTGAGACCGATTTTGGTAATAAGCTTTCCAGAGAGTTGGTCAGGTAAACTCGGTGGGACCGATTCGCTCATTTCGGTGAGACCGAAATGTTACGAAAGGGAAACAGGGAGTTTACATTGCAATCTCGGTGGGACCGATCGCTCACTTCGGTTAGACCGAAACGTTACGAAGGGAAACAGAGAGATTACAATCCCATCTCGGTGAGATCAAGATCCCTATCGGTGAGACCGATTTGCCTAGGGTTTGTGGCAGTGGCTATGACATTTGAACTCGGTGGCGCCGGATAGAAAGAATCGGTGTGACCGATTTTGACTTTGGATTTTAGGTCATATCAGGATGTGAGAAAGTAGTTGAGGGTATTTGGAGCATATCACTAAGCACTTGAAGCAAGAGGCTCATTAAGCAACACCTCATCCCTCCTTGATAGTATTGGCTTTTCCTATAGACTCAATGTGATCTTGGATCACTAAAATGTAAAATGAAGAGTCTTGAGCTTTTGAGCTTGAGCCAATCCTTTGTCCTTGATATTTTGAGGGATCCACTTTCATCATCCATGCCATGCCATTCATTGAGCTTTCCTGAAATAATAGTCTTGGAATAGCATTAGCTCAATGAGCTATATGTTGTTATGAATTACCAAAACCACCTAGGGATAGTTGCACTTTCAATCTCCCCCTTTTTGGTAATTGATGACAACATATAGATCAAAGGTTCGACAAATGATAATAAGATTGAAAAACATCATTGCTTCGAGAAGTATGTGATAAGCAAGAGCTCCCCCTAAATTTGTGCATAGTTTAAGATTTGCTTTGGACTGCAAATGCACAAGGAATTAGGCTCATGGGTTACTCTTCCATGTCACATACATCTTGGTGGAGCGCTCAAAATAATAAAGATTGAATACATGCACTCATCACCAAGCAAAGTGAATGATCATAAAAGGATAGGTAAGATAATATCATCAAACAAGCATAAGTGTAGCTTATGATCAAACACATGATCATCAATGTCTCACAGATAATAGCATAGTATCTCAAGCAATCAAAAGCAAACAAAGTTTAACCACCAAAGCAAGAGAGAACAAAAGCAACACTCTCTCTCTCAAAGCCAATGATCTATACATTTTCTCCCCCTTTGGCAACAAGTTACCAAAAAGTTCATAGAAAATGCATAGTGCTAGATCGACTCTCATGTTTGATCTTTAGGTGGTGGTGTCGAGATGGCTCCTTGGACGAAGGCTTCAGTTGATGTGGATGGAGCTGGGGGAGTTGGTGCTGGAGCTGGTTGCCCTGGAGTTGTAGGAGCTGTAGCTGGTGCAGATGATGTAGCTCTAGTGTCTGTCACAGGCACGACATCTGACCTCTGAGCTCTAGGCACTCTGGAAAATGCATCAGTGGTTGTCTTTCCCTTCCTCTCCTGCATGTCATCCTGAAGCTGCTCCATGACTGACTGAATCTCAGTTACTTTGACATCTACATCATAGAATTTTTGTTCCATGATTCTTTCCAGGCTCTCCTGGTTTTGAGTTAGGGTGGCCAACCCCTTCTCAATCCTTAGTGTTGATGCTATCAAGTAACCAAGCTGGTCCTGCTTGTTCTTCAAAAAGTACTCAGATGCCTCCTCTTGAGTTGGCATCTTGGCAGCCATCTCTCTCTTTGCTTTCTCCTTCTTCTCTTGAGCTTGCACTGATGATGGTTCATTCTCATTCATTACAACTTGATTGTCCTCAAAGTCTGGATAGAGAGCAAAGTGTTCCTTATCCAACATATATTTTCCTGTGCCCATCTTTGAGTTAATCAACTCCTGAATCTGTGGGGCATATCCACAACTCCTCTTCTGGTCTGCTGCTGTCCTCTTAATGGTCTCAACCATAAGGCTCATGACCTTGAATTTTTGTGGCACATCAAATATATGTAGCAAGTTAATTGCATGCCCTCTAATCATGTTCTGGTCACCTGACTTGGGCAAAAGAGTGTGCCTTAGGATCCAGTTGATCGTTGGTAGCCCTGACAGAAGAAAATGGACTGACCCAAACTTGAAAGTCTCAAGAGCTTTGTCCGGGATCTCCTTGTACATGTGTGACATAGAATTGTGATCCATCCTCTTCTTGGCATGGACATCCAAGTCATCTTCACTCTCCTTTGGGGCATTAATTAGATTGGCCCATTCCTCAATGGTTGACTGGTACCTTGTACCTTCAGACATCCAAACTATCCTCCCATCTGGATAGAAATGTGTTGTGGAGTAGAATTGCATAATGAGTTCATCCTTCTAGTTGGTGAGTTTTTGCCCAACAAAATCTGCAACTCCACAAGCAACAAAACTATCTTGTACTCCAGGATAGTGTTCTTCATTTTCCTTCATGTAGGTTCGGTCGACCCACCTCATATCACACACTATGGGCTTCTTGTCCAACAAGATTGTCTCATAGAAGTCCTGCTTGTCCTTAGTGTGGAACCTGTAATCAACAGCAGTTCTTCTCCTGGTGGCATATGGATCTGTCATTCTCCATAGCCTCAACCCCGAGTCTCTCCTAATATTCATGTCCTCAGCCACAGGATGAGCATCATTGTGGTTTGGAATATTGGGCTTTAGCTTCCTCAGGACTTGTCCTTCTTCATCTTCCTCAGCAGCAACTTCAAGCACTAGGGACTTGTTCTTCTCAGTAGCTGGAATATTCCTGGTATTCCTCTTTGGTGCACTCTTGGGCTTGGGGGCAGCTTTGGGTGCTTCTTTGGGCTTTGATGTTGCCGCCCCTGACTTTATAGCATCACCCATCAGCTTTTGTGCCTTGGGTGCTGGTGCAGCAACCTCTTCTTCCTGTTCTTCTTCCATCATGGAAGGTTGACCAACAACTCTGGCCATGGTCTTTGTGACCCTTTCCTTCCTTTTCTTTCCTTCTGCAGCTGGCTCTTTGGGATCAGGCTTTTCAGGCACTTTTGTTGATCCTCTGACCTTCAGCATAGGTGTCCTCTTGGCAGGAACCTTCCTATTAAGTCCAGGCTTTGTGGTCTTTGCTGAGCCATACTCCTTTTTGAGCACTATCTTCTTGGAAGTAGCCTCATCTTCTTCTGCCATATAATCCTCATCCTCATATTCTAAGGTTCACTTCTTCCTTGTCCTGGTGGCAGCTTTAGGTAGATTGCTTGGGGTGCTCCTTCTGCCATCATCTGAAGAACTTGAGGGACTAGTGCCCTCACACATGTGAATCTGCTCTTCTGACTTGTTCTGACTATCACTTTGGTCTGACATGCTGAGATCACTGACTGCTGACCCTGTGAATAGTTATAGATGACATAGAATGGATGAGCATCACAAAATGCAGAGATTTTTGCAAAAGAATGATTCAAAAACTCAGTTTTAGTTTTCCACAAAAAGCATTTTGGATCAACCGATTTTCAAACTCGGTGATACCGAAGCAGTTTTGGAACCTAAACTGGTGAACTCGGTAGGACCGAGTTACAGTTTGGTGGCAGCGAGACTGCTAGGGTTTCACAAAGTTCTAAAATCGGTCACACCGATTAGCAATTCTCGGTCAGACCGAGAGTTACTAGTGTAATGGCGTTAGCCAAATCGGTGGGACCGAGTTTTTCAACTCGGTGGGTCTGAGATGGTTTCGGCGGAAACCTAACCCTAAATTTTCAAATCGCATCTATTCTAAGGATTGTATTGACTGGATAGGAGTGTTTCAATCGTGGCAAGAATCATAATGAACACAATGTGCTAGGAATCAGACGAGGATAGCATTGTGATCGAGTCCATACCCTAGCTTGGCGATGAACTTGCTACGGTGGCAACGGTGGGGGTGAATCCCGTTGACGGCGGCGAAGACCAGCGACAGGAGGCGGCTGGCGACAAGGAGACGATCCGGAGACCCTGGAGGCACATCGAGCTATGCACGGGTGAAGGGGTTTGGAGAAATTTCCAAATTTTTTACCGTGAGTATATATAGCCCGACCCTGTAGGTGTGACCGAGTGGAACAACTCGGTGGCACCGAGATGCATAACTGTATACAGTTATAGCAACTCGGTGTAACCGAAAAGTTCAAATCGGTTGCACCAAGATTGAAAACCTAGATCGACTTAGTGATCTCGGTAGGACCGAAATGGAGGAATCGGTCAGACCGAGAATCACAAAGAAGTGTTGGAAGTTTAAGTCTATGACGAATCGGGGACTCCGAGTGCTCCTCACACAGAGTGGTTCGAATCTGACTTGATCAAATTTTGTGATGTAGCATGAATAGAGTTTGAGACGAGAAAAGCATAGATAGCTAGAGAAGGTTCTTAGGCATTCTTGTCCATCCACTTGGCAAAAAGAAAAGGAACCCAAACAATCAAAGCAACAAGTGGATGTCCTCGAATGAGTAAAATATGCAACCAACATGCTCACACAATAGAATGGCAAATGAAATATGTGGCAAAGCATGCACAACCAATTCTAGCATCTATCAAACAATTGGCTATGACTAGGTCATCTATATATGAGTATATTGACTTAGGAGTCAAATGAGAACATTTGATCATAGGTCATACTCATCGTTTAAGCTCAAGTGGGGTTACCACTTTTACATAATGCATTGTTGTGTTCACACCATCAGAGTTGCTTTGACTCAATTCTTAGAGTTAAGCTCCCCCTGGATGTGAGATCCCCTTTTAGAGGGATGAACTAACCTTGGGTTTTGTCGATGATGACTTCATGTAGGTGTTGAAGATGTGGATGCTCAATGTTGATGTAGATCATTTGGAGCAATCCTTTGGAGTGAGTTGCACTTTCAACATACCTACATGGGTTAGTCCCACAAGGAACAAACAAGAATATCCATAGACATAGAGTGATGCACACACAAGATGATGTCCATGAAATCATTAGGTTACCTTGTCCCTTGCCTTACCAACATGAGGGTTTGTGACTCCTTGAACTAGTGCAAGATGTGGAAGTTGATTGCACTTGTCCTTGCCATAATGATATGAGTGAAGAATGTTGGCGGATTCACCCTCAAGAACTCTCTAGTTCTTCTTCTTTGGGATCCACATCGTCTTGATGGGAATCCTTGGAGTTGTAGTGGTACTTGATGAAGTAGAACTTGACGTAGTCTTGGGAACCCACTTGACCAAGGCCTTAGGTGCTTCTTCAAATGCATCAATCTCCTCTTGAAGCTTGTCCTTGCCTTTTTTCTTGTGGTCTTGGGGTGGGAGATCATCTTGTGCTTGTGTTCTCTTGAAGGAAGTAGGATCATACTTCTCTTGTTGAGGAACAAACTTCGTCTTGGGGTATTGATCTTCTTCCCACTCAACTCCATTGGCATTGAACTTTCGTTCAAAACCAACACCTTGATTCTTCCGGTGCCTTCCTTGCTTGCGTACAATTTCCTCGAATTTCTTACTCCGGGCAAGGCTCTTGTATACACCTTTCTCTATAATTCCCTTCAATAAGCTATTTTCTTGCTCAAGTGTAACTTGGCTAAGAGTATCATTAGTGGAATCAAGAGAACTACTAGAAGCAACAATATTGGATTTGGCATCATTATTATTACTACTAGAGGAAGGATCTTTCTTGTACTTGTTACTAGATTTGACTTTAGGCATGTAAGTGGATAAGAGTAAATGCTTGGCAATGTAAGAAGAACTTTTCTTACGGAGATCATCATTGATTGCTTTTAAGAACTCATGCTCTTGCTCAAGATTGAGCTTTTCAAAGCGTAACTTCTCATGAGCCCTTAAAAGTTCTCGATGATCTTTGAAGATAGTTTCATGAGCTAACTTAAGAGTGTTTAGTTCTTTAGTTAGAAGCTCAATCTTCTCCTTATCATTGTCATTCATTTTAGCTTGATTAGCATGATTAATTGACGTTTCATCATAGTATTCATCACTAGAGTTGTCAACAAGTAAATCATCATCACCTAGCAAGTCATCTTCATCACTATTGAAATCAGCATACTCAGGATGTGTTACCTTTGGACCTTTGTCCATGAAGCATCTTCCAATTCCTTCATTTGGTGAGTCAAATATGTCGTAGGAGTTGGTTGACACAAGTGCTAGACCGGCAACACCTTCATCTTGAGTATATCCGGAGTCGGAGTGATAGCTTCTCTCGGAGTGATTGTCGGAGTCAGAGCCGGATACCCATTCACCAACATGAGCTTGATGTCTTCGTTTTCTGTAGCTCCTTGATGACTTGTCCTTCCTTTCCGAATCCTTGCTTCTCCGGGAGGGTCTTCGTTCATAACGATCATCTCTACTCCTCCTCTCTCTTGGTGGTGATTCTTCTCTTTTGCTTATTCTTTTTGGAAAATCTTCTCTTCTTTTGTAGGGTGCCATACACTCATTGGAATAGTGTCCGGGTCTTCCACAATTGTAGCAATTGCGCTCTCGACTAGAAGATCTTTTGTCATTGTAGGACCTTGACTTAGAGCTTCTTTCTTTGCTTCTACTCTTGTAGAATTTGTTGAAGTTCTTCACCATTAAGCTCAATTCTTCATTGAAGGTTTGTTTCTCACTTGATGATGTGGGGGCTTCACATGAGGCTTTGTAAGCACCACTTGACTTGTTGTGAAGTTCCTCCTTATCCTTGAGTGACAACTCATGAGCAACAATTCTTCCAATGACTTATATTGGCTTGAGATCTTTGTAGTTTGGCATCATTTGGATCGATGTGCACACGGCATCATACCTTCCATCCAATGCTCTTAGGATCTTCTTGATGATGAATCTGTCGGTCATCTCTTCACTCCCTAAGCCGGCAATCTCATTTGTGATAAGAGAAAGCCTAGAGTACATTTCAGCGACACCTTCACCATCCTTCATTTTGAACTTGTCAAGCTGACTTTGGAGCACATCCAACTTGGATTCCTTGACGGAGTCAGTACCTTCATGCATATCAGTCAAAGTATCCCAAATTTCCTTTGCATTCTCAAGATGGCTAATTTTGTTGTTTTCTTTGGGGCACAATCCATTAAAGAGGATATCACAAGCTTGAGCATTGTATTGCAGCATCTTCAATTCATCCGCATTAGCTTCATGGTTCGGCTCTCTCCCATCAAAGATTTCACCTTGCAAGCCAATACAAACAATAGCCCAAACGGCGGGTGTCGGTGTCAAAACCGGCGGATCTCGGGTAGGGGGTCCCGAACTGTGCGTCTAGGCGGATGGTAACATGAGACAAGGGACACGATGTTTTTACCCAGGTTTGGGCCCACTCGATGGAGGTAAAACCATACTCCTGCTTGATAAATATTGATGATATGGGTAGTACAAGAGTTGATCAGCCACGAGATCAGAGAGGCTAAACCCTAGAAGCTAGCCTATGGTATGATTGTTGTTCGTCCTATGGACTAAAACTCTCCGGTTTATATAGACACCGGAGAGGGCTAGGGTTACACAGAATCGGTTACAATGGGAGAAGATCTTCATATCATATCGCCAAGCTTGCCTTCCACGCCAAGGAAAGTCCTATCTGGACATGGGACGAAGTCTTCAATCTTGTATCTTCATAGTCCGGGAGTCCGGCCAAAGGTCATAGTCCGGCCATCCGGACACCCCCTAATCCAGGACTCCCTCAGTAGCTCCTGAACCAGGCTTCAATGACGACGAGTCCGGCGCGCAAATTGTCTTCGGCATTGCAAGGCGGGTTCCTCCTCCGAATACTTCATAGAAGATGTTGAACACAAGGATAGTGTCCGGCTCTGCAAAATAAGTTCCACATACCACCGTAGAGAGAATAATATCTGCACAAATCTAATCTGCTGAAGTATTCCGTGGTGTGACATCACGCCACGGCCAAGCCTTTATTCGAATCATTTTACTGTTCCACCTCAGCGTGTTTAGCGAGGTGGTTTCCTTGGCACGTCTTGTCAATGCAGAGATCGTGTCCCCTTATTCCGGGATTCTCATCAATACGGGCGTGGGTAACCCAACCGCGCCATTAACCGCGGCGCTTGGGAGATAAGCGAGTTTTATTAGGCTGGTGGGGGCTTATAGTTTCGGCCTCCCATATAAGGGGATAAGGATCCACACTTTCCATTTATGCCTCCTTCCTCCTTTGCTTATCCATCCCTGCGCACTCGAGCTCCAACGCCCAAGTCCGCACTTCCCACCACAACCTTTCTCCAATCATGTCTGGAGCGGGAGGTAGATGGATGGCCTCCTCCGTCACGGAGGGGCAAATCAAAAAGTTGAGGAAGGTCGGATACTTGTCTGACGACATCGCGCACCGGCTTCCAGATGAGGGGAACCTCATCCCCACTCCTGGGCCCCATGAGAGGGTCGTGTTTCTCCCCCATTTCCTCCGCGGACTGGGCTTTCCTCTTCACCCATTTGTCTGGGGGCTCATGTTCTACTATGGCCTAGATTTCCACGATCTGGCCCCGAACTTCATCCTCAACATCTCGGCGTTCATCGTCGTGTGCGAGGCCTTCCTCTGCATCCAGCCCCACTTCAGCTTATGGATGAAGACTTTTAATGTCGAGCCGAAGGTAGTGGGCGACCGCCAAGCGGAGTGCGGAGGTGCCAGGGCCTAGTGCGGTTGAGCCGCATTCTGGGCGTGCCGTGGTTGTGCCCCTCCCCTTATGCCCATGGTGTTTCCAAAGTGTAATTATGTACGCGTGGTACCCCTATGGCCATCTGGCGAGGGCTGGGGTTGGGGCCACACTGCTATGCTTGCTCGGAACGTGCCAGCCGGTTTTGTTGTAGGTTACTTCGGGCGCGCTTGACGTTGTTCGGACGTTTAACACCCAGATTGGAGAATTGCCTTGAGAGGCTACTCTGTACTTCCGCCGCCAGGGCCGCCGTGTGCTCCTCCGTTCGGAGAGAGTGTTCGGTGTTTCCATTTACCGTAATGACTCCGCGAGGGCCTGGCATCTTGAGCTTGAGATATGCATAGTGTGGCACCGCATTGAATTTTGCGAATGCGGTTCGTCCGAGCAGGGCGTGATAGCCACTGCGGAATGGGACTATGTCGAAGATTAACTCTTTGCTTCGGAAATTATCCGGGGATCCGAAGACCACTTCGAGTGTAATCGAGCCTATACAGCTGGCTTCTACACCTGGTATGACGCCTTTAAAGGTTGTCTTTGTGGGTTTAATCCTTGAGGGATCTATACCCATTTTTCGCATTGTATCCTGATAAAGCAGGTTTAGGCTGTTGCCGCCGTCCATGAGGACTCTAGTGAGGTGAAATCCATCAATGATTGGGTCTAGGACCAATGCGGCGAATCCGCCGTGACGGATGCTAGTGGGGTGGTCCCTTCGATCAAAAGTGATCGGGCAGGAGGACCATGGGTTGAACTTTGGGGCGACTAGCTCCAATGCATAGACGTCCTTGAGAGCACGCTTCCGCTCCCTTTTGGGGATATGGGTTGCGTATATCATGTTCACCATCCGCACTTGCGGGGGGGGGGGGGGGAGCCCTTCTGTCCTCTGTTGTTCGGCGGCCGGGGCCCCTCCTCGTCATCGCTATGCAGCCCCTTGTCTCTGGTTTCGGCACTTAACTTGCCTGCCTGCTTGAACACCCAACAATCCCTGTTGGTGTGGTTTGCTGGTTGTTCGGGGGTGTCGTGTATCTGGCACGAGTGATCGAGTATCCGGTCTAAACTGGATGGGCCCGAAGGGTTTCTTTTGAATGCCTTCTTCCGCTGACCGGGTTTAGAGCCTCTGAATCCGACATTAACTGCCGTATCCTCAGTATTGTCGTCGTTAATGCAGCGCTTGTGCTTGTTGCGACATGACCTGCCATTGTTGTCCTTGGTATCCGAATTGCCAAGGCTCTTGGTTATGTTATTGCTACGAGCTAGCCAGTTGTCTTCTCCCACGCAAAAGCGGGTCATGAGTGTCGTGAGGGCTGCCATAGAATTCGTCTTTTCCTGTCCTAGGTGCCAGGCATGCCATTCGTCTCGGATGTTGTGCCTGAAGGCTGCAAGGGCCTCGACGTCTGAACAGTCGACTATTTGATTTTTCTTGGTTAGGAACCGTGTCCAGAATTGTCTGGCCGATTCCTCTGGTTGCTGGATTATGTGGCTTAGGTCATCAGCGTCTGGTGGTCGCACATAAGTGCCCTGGAAGTTGTCAAGGAATGCGGATTCCAGGTCCTCCCAGCAACTAATTGACTCTACTGGCAGGCTGTTAAGCCAATGCCGAGTTGGTCCTTTAAGCTTGAGCGGGAGGTATTTGATGGCGTGTAGATCATCACCACGGGCCATGTGGATATGAAGGAGATAATCCTTGATCCATACTGCGGGATCTGTTGTGCCATCGTATGATTCAATGTTTACGGGTTTAAAACCCTCGGGGATTTGATGATCCATTACTTCGTCTGTGAAGCATAGTGGGTGTGTGACGCCCCTGTACTGGGCTATATCGCGACGTAGCTCGGATGAGCTTTGTCTGTTGTGTTCGGCCTGGCCGTATTTATCATATCCGGAATGACGGTTATCGCCACGTGACGTGGGGTGCCCACGCGATCCATAGATCGATCTTGTTTGCCTTGCCTTATCCTCCAATATGTCTCGCAGGTCTGTTGCATTTCCCCGTGCTCTGGTATTATTGGAGCGGCGCCAGGGTGCGGCTTGGGTTGAGGGCCGAAAGGCCTCTCTGTCGCGGCCACGGGGTGGCCGATCGGGCGTCTCGTACGCTGGTGATGTAGGTTTAGTTGCTTCCTCCTCTAGTTGGGGTAGCAGCCTGCGCTTTGGGTAGCTCTTGTAGGGGCGTGCGAGTTTATACTCTTCGGCAGCCAGGACTTCAGTCCATCTGTCGGCTAGCAAGTCTTGGTCAGCTCTAAGCTGCTGCTGTTTTTTCTTGAGGCTGCTTGCCGTGTCCATAAGCCTGCGTTTGAAACTCTCTTGTTCGACGGGATCCTCTGGCATGACGAATTCGTCGTCGTCGAGGCTTGCCTTGTCTTCGGAGGGAGGCATATAATTGTCGTCCTCGACCTTCCTGTCTGCCGCTCTCTCATGAGGGCTGGCTCCTCCGTCCTCCTGCGCTGAATCCTACTGGAGGGGGTTGTCTTCGGCAGTGTCCGGGGTGTTGTTGTCTCCAGTGCCGGACTTGCCGTTTTTGCTTTGGCGGGATTTAGAGCGGCGCCGCTGACGTCGGCGCTTGGGTTGCTTCTTGGAGGCATCGTCCTCCGTTTTTTCATCGCCATCCCCTGCTTTGGGGGTGTCCACCATGTATATGTCATATGACGAGGTGGCTTTCCTGTGCCCTATAGGTGCTGGTTCTTGGTCGTCTCCTTCATCGGCGTCCATACCGTCAATGTCTTCGGAGTTGAAGTCGAGCATGTCGGTTAGATCATCGACAGTGGCTACAAAGTGGGTGGTAGGTGGGTTCGAATTTCTTCGTCGTCCGCATCCCAACCATGCTGACCATAGTCCGGCCAGGGCTCTCCTGACAAAGAGAGAGACTTTAGTGAATTCAGGATATCTCCAAAGGGCGAGTGTCGGTGTCAAAACCGGCGGATCTCGGGTAGGGGGTCTCGAACTGTGCGTCTAGGCGGATGGTAATAGGAGACAGGGGACATGATGTTTTTACCCAGGTTCGGGCCCTCTCGATGGAGGTAGAACCCTACTCCTGCTTGATTAATATTGATGATATGGGTAGTACAAGAGTGGATCTACCACGAGATCAGAGAGGCTAAACCCTAGAAGCTAGCCTATGGTATGATTGTTGTTCGTCCTAGGGACTAAAACTCTCCAGTTTATATAGACACCGGAGAGGGCTAGGGTTACACAGAGTCGGTTACAATGGGAGGAGATCTTCATATCGAATCGCCAAGCTTGCCTTCCATGCCAAGGAAAGTCCTATCCGGACACGGGACGAAGTCTTCAATCTTGTATCGTCATAGTCCGGGAGTCCGGCCAAAGGTCATAGTCCGGCCATCTGGACACCCCCTAATCCAGGACTCCCTCAGTAGCCCCTGAACCAGGCTTCAATGACGACGAGTCCGGCGCGCAAATTGTCTTCGGCATTGCAAGGCGGGTTCCTCCTCCGAATACTTCATAGAAGATGTTGAACACAAGGGTAGTGTTCGGCTCTGCAAAATAAGTTCCACATGCCACCGTAGGGAGAATAATATTTGCACAAATCTAATCTGCTGACGTACTCCGCAGCGTGACATCACACCACGGCCAGGCCTTTATTTGAATCCTTTTACTTTTCCACCTCAGTGCGTTTAGCGAGGCGGTTTCCTTGGCACGTCTTGTCAAAGTAGATATCGTGTCCCCTTATTCCGGGATTCTCATCAATACGGGCGTGGGTAACCCAACCGCGCCATTAACCGCGGTGCTTGGGAGATAAGCGAGTTTTATTAGACCGGTGGGGGCTCATAATCTTGGCCGCCCATATAAGGGGATAAGGTTCCACCCTTTCCATTCACGCCTTCTTCCTCCCTTGCTTGTCCATCCGTGCACTTGAGCTCCAGCGCCCAGGTCTGCACTTCCCACCTCGACCCTTCTCCAATCATGTCCGGAGCGTGAGGTAGATGGATGGCCTCCTCCGTTACGGAGGGGCAAATAAAAAAGTTGAGGAAGGCCGGATACTTGTCTGATGACATCGCGCACCGGCTTCCAGATGAGGGGCAACTCATCCCCACCCCTAGGCTCCATGAGAGGGTTGTATTTCTCCCCCATTTCCTCCGCAGACTGGGCTTTCCTCTCCACCCATTCGTCCGGGGGCTCATGTTCTACTACGGCCTAGATTTCCACGATCTAGCCGCGAACTTCATCCTCAACATCTCGGTGTTCATCGTCGTGTGCGAGGCCTTCCTCCGCATCTAGCCTCACTTTGGCCTATGGCTGAAGATCTTCAGCGTCAAGCCGAAGGTCATGGGCGGCCGCCAAGCGGAGTGCGGAGGCGCCATGGTGGGCAAGATAGCAAATGTTACATGGCTCGAGGGCGCCTTCGTAGAGACCATCAAAGGGTGGCAATCGGGGTGGTTCTATATCACCGAGCCACGTGACCCTGAATGGGCAGCGGCCCCCAAGTTATGATCTGGCATCCCCACATGGCTCACATCTTGGAAAGAGATGGGCCTGTTGTGGGGTAATTCGGCGGAAGTGACCGGACTTCAAACCCTCATCAGAGACCTGATCGGCAGGAAGGTTAAACTTGTCACCGTAGTCCAGGTCATGCTCTTCCGCCGAATTCTCCCATGTCAACGACAGGCTTTCAGCTTGTGGGAGTTTGACCCGACCCAGCACCAGGCTCTGTCCCGGCTCTTCGACACAAAGCACAAGGATGCCTGGAAGGTGCTATTCAAGAGCTCCGAGGTCTCCCCTTCCGTCACCGAGGATCGCGGATTCTGCGCCAAGCGCCAAGCCAGCGTGGTGAGCTTAATTTTCCCTTTACGGGGTATTTGTTTTTCATAGATTTGATTCTATGCGCGATCTAAACCCCCATCTCTTTAACAGGACTAGCAGAAGAAGGCCGAACAGATCAACTATCCGGCTCCCTTGCCCGAAGACCCAGCGGACACTCTCTTGACGAAGCTGCTTGTTTCGGCACCTCACGTGGTGCCGGAGAAGAAGGCCAAGAAGAAGGCCACAGGGACTCGAAAGAGTTCCCGGCGCCTGGTGGTGTCGGATTCATCGCCTAACAACCCCGAAGCACCCTCCCCCTCTGAGAACGAGGAGGACGAAGAAGAAGAAGCCTCTCCCCCTCCAATGGGGGAAGGAAAGAAAAGGAAGGCTGCCCCAACTGGGGAGGCCGAGGGTCCAAGAAGGGGATAACCCTCCGTCCGGACTACACCTCCGATGCCGAAGACAGCGGGGAGGAATGGCAATCCAGGGTCAAGCCCCTGGCAAAATCGTAAGCATCCGGATATCCGAATAACTTATGGCGCTCCTCCATTATTTGGCATTTTCTGACGCCGAATTTGATCATGCAGTCCGCCCAAGGCTCAGCTCGACAATTCAAAGAGCGGCTCCTTGGATTCGTCGGATGTGAATAGTGCTTCACTTTCGATGGCCTCCTCCCCCTATGGACGACACCGAGGTGGAGTCCCGAAAGGGACCAAACCCGGAGGAGGTGGTCCTGGAGGCGCCGCAAGGCGACCTCCCGGACTCTAGGCCCAAAGGGGGTAAAGCCCCGGAGGGATCCAGGTCCGGCTCTGGGCCAGAGACTGCTCCGGAACCACCAACAGTTCCAGAGACTGGTAGGTAGCGCCTTCGCAAGAAGGGCACGCCTACCACGCCGGCGGCCTCCGTCCAACCGGAGGCACCGGATGATTTGCTGGAGGCGCTTAACGGCGCCTCCATCGACGAGGAGCACCGCACTATTTTGGGCGCGCTGATCCAAAAGGTTCAGTCTGCCAAGAGCGGGCTGACCGAAGCTTGTACGAGCCTTCTAACAGGCTTTGAGGTAATTATTCTAAACATATAAAAATGTTACCGCATAGACAGTAGCCCCTGATGCTCAGTTTGGTGTTCGGAAAGAAAAGCCGAGCTCAGGATCTAAAAAGATATACGCAGGAGTCTAACATAAATATGTCAATATGGGAATGCAGGATACACTGCTGACCTCTGCAGCACTGACTGCGGAGGTCAATGCATTGAAGGAGAGCCTCGAGCGGTCCGAGAACGAGCTCGGCCGTGCCAAGAAGCAGCTCGAGGACAAGGAGGGTATGTAATACCACATGTAAATGTATATAGAAATACTTGGTTGCAAATAATGATAGGACCAACGTAAATGTTGCAGGGGCCACGACCGAGGTGGCGACCCTGAAGGAAGCGGTGTCCAAGGCTGAAAACAGTGCGGCCTTGGAGCACACCGAGCAAGAGAAGCAGGAGGCGCGGGTGGCGGAGGTGCGGCAAGAGCTCCAGGCTCTCGTGGAGAAACACGAGAGTTTGGAGCGTGACTCGAAGGCTCGAGAGTCCGAGCTCGCCTTGGCTCTTGAGAGTGCCAAAACCGCTAAGGCCGAAGCCCAGAAGGCCCTCCAGGAGATCGAGGCGATGAAGAAGATAGCAGCGGGTAAGGCATTCTTTATGCAAAGCAAGAATATAAAAGTAAATTATCTGTTACTTACCCGAATCCGAAGCTCTCCAAGAGTGTTCGCCGATCTGCCCCATAGTGTGTCTGATGCTGCCGCATTCTACCGAGCCGAGGAGGGGAGCTCGACGGAAAAGGTGTTCTAGTCTCAGTATGCTAAGGCCGAACTTCCGGTGCCCCTGAGCGACTAGCTGAAGCAGCTGGTCAAGCTCCACAAGGTGGCCGAACATGCCATGAAGGGCCTCATAGTTCGGCTGTGGCCTAGAGGAGCCATGCCTGGGAGCTACTTCGGTCTTGTGCAGCGGCTGGTGGATGCGTGTCCGTGGATTGAGGTTATCAAGCGCTCCGTCTGTATCGAAGGTGCCCGTCGGGCCCTTGCCCGTGCTAAAGTGCACTGGGGCAAGCTGGACGCTGACAAGCTTTTGACGGATGCGCCACCGCCAGGCAAGGAGTATCGCACGCCCGAGATGTATTGTAAGGGCGTCCTGAAGGGTGCCCGCCTTATAGCGGACGAATGCTCCAAAGATGTAATTTTTTAGTAGACTCGCATCTGTTATCCTGTACGCTGAAAACTTTGTTCATATGCGTTAAGCAATGCTTGTTAATTTAAAATATTACCTTCTATGCGGCCGTTTATCAAATCTGAGAGATGCAAGTCGTCGGCTTCTACCCCCATGCCATGTGTGCTGGGGTGTTCGGGATAAACCTGAGCGCTCTTGTTCCCATTCTTGGGTCCATCTAGGGAGGCGCTCAGCACAACGAACCAGGCCATCGGACTTATAATGCTTTATCACTCTCACTTAGCCATAGAATTCTATAATTTTAAATTTCGGCAAAGCCCCTAGTATTCGAAAAACCGAGTTCGGGGCGCTATCCACGCCTAGGCCGGATAAGTCCGGCTCCTCGCTCTAAGCGGCATAAGTCTTTAAGGACTCGAAAAACCTCGCGAACAGCGACCGGTCTCTCGCACTATCATGACGGTCAGTTTTAGCTTTCTCTACTGAGGTGTTAACCCAGCTCAACTGGGGCAGAATCGTAGTAGTTCTCCCAGCGCTACCTTAGCCAACATTGTGGAACATAAGGTACCAAAACATGGGAGCCGGGCAAACCCAACTATTGACCCAAGACATGATTCAGAGCTGATGCATATAGTGCTATAAGTTCGGGGTGCCGCACTCATGAGAGTGTTCGGTCTTCTCACACCATGTTATGGGGTGCTTAAGCCCCTGGTGTATTGGTCGTACCAAAGTGTACGGTTGCATAATGTCATGACTGAACATATTTGTATAAAAACCGACGAACACAATAATAGATAAGAGCTATGTATTGTTTATTAAAAAAGGGCTGCTATGAAAGCAGAACGATACAAATAGTGCGATAAACAAGAGATGGGATTATTTGACATATCCCCCTCCAGGGGTAAGCTGCGGGATTTTAAGTAAAACAGCTATTTAGCTTGTTATAGAGACCACCTGGACATTTGACGTGCCTTGTTCTCTCCCTGGCTGTTGCATTGTGTGTTCGGCGAGTGTATTGCCGGACAGGCCTTCTGAATAGTTGGGTCCTGAAAGTATATAAAAAGGGAAACGGCGGAATAGGGAGCCCCTAAGTGCGGTTGAGCCGCATTCTGGGCGTGCCGTAGTTGTGCCCCTCCCCTTACGCCCATGGTATTTCCAAAGCGTAATTATGTACGCGTGGTACCGACATCACCGTCTGGCAAGGGCTGGGGTTGGGGCCGCACTACTATGCCTGCTCGGAACGTACTAGCCGGTGTTGTTGCAAGTTACTTCGGGCGTGCTTGATGTTGTACGAACATTTAACACCCGGATTGGATAATTGCCTTGAGAGGCTACTCTGTACTTCCGCCGCCAGGGCCACCCTGTGCTCCTCCGTTCGGAGAGAGCGTTCGGTGTTTCCATTTACCGTGATGACTCTGCGAGGGCCTGGCATCTTGAGCTTGAGATATGCATAGTGCGGCACCGCATTGAATTTTGCAAATGTGGTTCGTCCGAGCAGGGCGTGATAGCCGCTGCGGAATGGGACTATGTCAAAGATTAACTCTTCGCTTCGGAAATTATCCGGGGAACGGAAGACTACTTCAAGTGTAACCGAGCCTGCACAGCTGGCTTCTACACCTGGTACGACGCCTTTAAAGGTTGTCTTTGTGGGTTTAATCCTCGAGGGGTCTGTCGGTGTCAAAACCGGTGGATCTCGGGTAGGGGGTCCCGAACTATGCGTCTAGGCGGATGGTAACAGGAGACGAGGGACACGATGTTTTTACCCAGGTTCGGGCCCTCTTGATGGAGGTAAAACCCTACGTCCTGGTTGATTAATATTGATGATGTGGGTTACAAGAGTAGATCTACCACGAGATCAAGGAGGCTAAACCCTAGAATCTAGCCTATGGTATGATTGTTGTTCGTCCTATGGACTAAAGCCATCCGGTTTATATAGACACCGGAGAGGGCTAGGGTTACACAGAGTCGGTTACAATGGTAGGAGATCTACATATCCGTATCGCCAAGCTTGCCTTCCACGCCAAGGAAAGTCCCATCCGGACACGGGACGAAGTCTTCAATCTTTTATCTTCATAGTCTTGGAGTCCGGCCGATGATGATAGTTCGGCTATCCGGACACCCCCTAGTCCGGAACTCCCTCAGTAGCCCCTGAACCAGGCTTCAATGACGATGAGTCCAGCGCGCATATTGTCTTCGGCATTGCAAGGCGGGTTCCTCCTCCGAATAATTTATAGAAGATCGAGAACACCAGGAGAATGTCCGGCTCTGCAAAATAAATTCCACATACCACCGTAGAGAGAATAATATTCACACAAGTTCAATCTGCTGACGTATTTTGTTGGTTTTTATTGTTCTTATTGTTTTTATTGTTCCATCTCAGCGCATTTAGCGAGGCGGTTTCCTTGGCATGTCTTGTCGAAGCAGAGATCGTGTTCCCCTTATTCCAGGATTCCCATCAATACGGACGTGGGTAACCCAACCGCGCCATCAATCGTGACGCTTGGGGGATAAGCGAGTTTTACCAGGCCGGTGGGGACGCGTGTTTCTGTCCGCCCATATAAGGGGATAAAGATCCAGCCTTTTTACCTGCGCCTTCTTCCTCCTTGGCTTATCCATCTCTGGGAACTCGAGCTCCAGCGCCCAAGCCCACACATCTCACCTCAACCTTCTCCAAATATGTCCGGAGCGGGAGGCAAGTGGATGGCCTCCTCCGTCATGGAGGGGCATATCGAGAAGCTGCGCAGCGCCGTATACTTGTCCAGCGACATCGCGCATCGGCTCCCCGAAGAGGGAGAGCTCATCCCCACCCCCAGGCCCCATGAGAGGGTAGTATTCCTTCCCCATTTCCTCCGCGGACTGGGCTTCCCACTTCATCCCTTTGTCCGGGGGCTCATGTTCTACTACGGCCTAGATTTCCTTGATCTGGCCCCAAATTTTATTCTCAACATCTCGGCGTTTATCGTCGTGTGCGAGGCCTTCCTCTGCATCCAGCCCCACTTCGGCTTGTGGCTCAAGACCTTCAGTGTCAAGCCGAAGGTTGTGAAGGGCAGCCAAGCAGAGTGCGGAGGCACCATGGTGGGCAGGATGTCCCACGTTACGTGGCTGGAAGGCACCTTTGTGGAAACCATCAAGGGGTGGCAATCGGGGTGGTTCTATATCACCGAGCCGTGTGATCCCGAATGGGCAGCGGCCCCCAAATTCAGATCCGGCATCCCCACACGGCTCACCTCCTGGAAAGACAGCGACCAGATTTGGGGCGATTCGGAGGAGCTGACCATACTCCAAGCCTGCGTCCAAAAGTTGGTGGACAAGAAGCTCAAGCTTGTCAACATAGTCCAGCTCATGCTCATCCACCAGATTCTCCCGTGCCAACGACGGGGCTTCAATATGTGGGAGTTCGATCCGACACAGCACCAGACTTTGAATGGGCTCTTCGACACTACATACGAAGAGGTCTGGAAGGTGCTGCTCAAGAGCGCCGAGGCTCCCGCATCCGCTACCTAAGATCGCGGATTCAGCTCGCAGCGTCCAGCTGACGAGGTAAGTGATATTGTCCTTTACGGGACGCTTGTTATTCATAGTTTGACTCTATGCGGGATCTAAACTCCCTTTCCTTTGACAGGGCTGGCTGAAGAAGGCCGCACAGGCTATCTGTCTGGCCCCATTGCCAGAAGACCCAGCTGATGCCCGCCTAACGGGGCTGCTGGCTCCGGCACCCCACGTGGTGCCGGAGAAGAAGGCCAAGAAGAAGGCCACGGGGACTCGGAAGAGTTCCCATTTTCAGGTGCTATCGGACGACGAGTCCGAGGCTGACTCCTCCCACCAAGGCGAGGAGGAGAAGAAGAAAGCCTCTCCCCCAGCGGGGGGAGAGAAGAAAAGGAAGGCCTCCCCAACAAGGGAGGCCGAAGGGTCCAAGAGGGGAAAAACTCTTCCCCTGGACTGTTCCGCCAATGCTAGTGACGAGGACTGGCCTCCAAGGGCCAAGCCCCTGGCGAGATTGTAAGTATCCGAACTCCCGAATAACTTCAAGGTTTTCGTTTTCCGTCAGATTATGTCTTTCTATTGCCGCATACAACCCTGCAGTCCGCCTAAGGATGACCTCACCACTTCGTCGAGCGGGTCCTTAAGGGCATCGGATATGGATTCTCTTCCGACTGCCTCCACCCACCGTGATGCGGACGATGCCGAGGTGGGATCCCAGGTAGGGACCCACCAGTAGGAGAGGGCCCTGGAGGTGTCGCAGGACAACCTCCCGGACTTTGCACCGGACTCAGCCTCGGAACCCATAGTGGCTCCGGAGTACGGCGGGCGACCCCTTCGGAAGAAGAGCAAGACCGTGACGCCGGCTGCCTCCATCCAACCGGAGGTGCCGGATAATTTGCTGGAGGTGCTCAACGGCGCCTCCATCGAAGAGGAACACCGCACTGTTATGAGTGCGTTGATTCAGAAGGTTCAGCTCGCCAAGAGCGGGCTGACCGAAGCTTGCAGCAGCCTTCTAACAGGATTTGAGGTAAGAATTTCAATATATGTAAAATGGTACCGCATAGATAGTAGCCCCTGATGCTCGGTTTGGTGTTCGGAAAGAAAAGCCGGACAGAGGATCTTTAGAAAGATAAACACAGGAGTCATGAAAATATGTCAATATGGGATTGCAAGCTGTGCTGCTGACCTCTGCCACATTGACTACGGAGGTCAAAACTTTGAAGGAAAACCTCGAGCGGTCCGAGAACGAGCTCGGCCATGCCAAGAAGCAGCTCGAGGAAAAAGAAGGTGAGTAATACCTTACAAAAATTGTACCTTACAGAAAAGGATTTGGTTGCAAGAAAAATAACAAGGATAACTGGGGTATTGCAGGGGCTACTAATGAGGTGGCGACCCTGAAGGAGGCGGTGGCCGCGGCCGAACGCAATGCGGCTGCGGAGTGCACCGAGCGAGAGAAACAGGAGGCGCGGGTGGCAGAGGTACAGCAAGAGCTCCTGGAACTCGTGAAGAAACACGAGAGCCTGGAGCGTGACTCGAAGACTCAAGAGTCTGAGCTTGCAACGGCTCTTGAGAGTGCCAAAGCCGCTAAGGCTGAAGCCTACAAGGCCCTCCAGGAGATAGAGGCCGTGAAGAAAATAGCAGCGGGTAAGGCATTTTTCATGCAAAGTAAGCATGTGAGTGTTAATTACCTGTTGCTTACCCGAATTCGGAGCTCTCCAAGAGTGTTTGCAGATCTTCCCCGCAGCGTGTCCGATGCTGCCGCGTTCTACCGGGCCGATGAGGGGAGCTCAACGGAGAAGGTCGTCTGGTCTCAGTATGCTGAGGCCAGACATCCGGTGCGCCTTAGCGACCAGCTGAAGCAGCTGGTTGAGCTCCACAAGGCAGCCGAACAGGCCATGAAGGGCCTCATAGTTCGGCTGTGGCCTAAGGAGGCTATGCCTGGGAGCTACTTTGGCCTGGTACGGCGGCTGGTGGACGCGTGCCCGTGGGTTGAAGTTATCAAGCACTCCGCCTGTATCGAGGGTGCACGTCGGGCCCTTGCCCGCGCAAAGGTGCACTGGGGCAAGATGGATGCCCAGAAGCTTGTGACGGACCCCCCCACCAGAGGGCAAGGAGCATGACACGCCCGAGATGTATTATAGGAGTGTGCTGAAGGGCGCCCGCATTATTGCGGGTGAGTGCTCCAAAGATGTAATATTTGAGTAGACTCGCATTTTGTTATCCTATGCGCTGAAAACTTGGTTCATATGCGCTAATCAACACTTGTTAATTTAAAATATTACCTTCTGTGCGGCTGTTTATCAAATCTGAGAGATGGCAAGTCGTCGGCTTCAGCCCCCATGCCACGAGTGCTGGGGTGTTCGGGATAAACTCGAGCGCTCTTGTTCCCATTTTTGGGTCCATCTAGGGAGGCGCTCGACACAACGAACAAGGCAACCGGACTTATAATGCTTGAACACTCTCACTTAGCCATAGAATTCTATAATTTTAAATTTCGGCGAAGCCCCTATTTTTCGGAAGGCCGAATTTGGGGCGCTATCCACGCCTTGTCCGGACAAAATCTGGCTCCTCGCTCGAAGCGGCATAAGTCTTTAGGGACTCGCAAAGAACCTCTCGAACAGCGACCAGCTCTCGCCTCATCATGACGGTCAGTTTTAGCTTTCTCCACTAAGGTGTTAACCCAGCTCAACTGGGGCGCAATCGCAGTGGTTCTCCCAGTGCTACCTTAGCCGATAAAACGGAACGTAAGGTACCAAAACATGGGACCCGGGCAAACCCAACTATTGACCCAAGAACATGATTCAGAGCCGATGCATATAATGCTATAAGTTCGGGGTGCCGCACTTGTGAAAGTGTTCGGACTTATCACACCATAACGCGGGAAACATAAGCCCCTGGTGTATTTAGCCGTACCAAAACGTACGGATGAAACATGTCATGGATGAACATATGTGTAAGAAAGAAATGCAATTAGAAGCAAAAATGTGCTGCTTTGCTTTATTCAAATAAAAACTGCTGTAAGTGCAGGACGATACAAGTGGTGCGGTAAGCAAGGGATGGGACTGTTTAACATGTCCCCCTCCAGGGGTAGGCTACAGAATAATGCAATGAAACAGATTTAATGCTCATAATGGAGACCACCTGGATTCTCGTTGTAGCCTTTCTCCTTCCCTGTCTGTTGTATCGCGGGTTCAGCATGTCTGCTACCGGATAGGGCCTCTGACGAACGGATTCCTGTGGGTAAAAAATAAAAGGAAAAGAAAAAGAAACGACACACTTAAGAGCCCCTGGTGCGGTTGAGCCGCGGTTTGGGCTTATCGTGGTCGAGCCCCTTGCCCCATGCCCATGGTATCTTCAAAGCGTAATGGAGTACGCGAAGGGTCTGTCTTAATGTTTTACAGGGGCTGGGGTTGGGGCCGCACTTCTACGCGTGCTCGGAACGCGCCAGGTGGTCGTGTTGTAGGTTACACCGGGCATGCTTAGCTGTGTCCGGCCTCTTAGGAGCCGGACTCGAGAATTGCTTTAAAAGGCTGCTTTGTACTTCTGCCGCGAGAGCCGCTGTATGTTCCTCCGTTCGGAGGGAGCGTTCAGTGTTTCCGTTGACCGTGATGACTCCTCTAGGGCCTGGCATGTTGAGCTTGAGGTATGCGTAGTGCGGCACCGCATTGAACTTTGCGAACGCGGTACGTCCGAACAAGGCATGATAGCCGCTGCGGAACGGGACTATGTCGAAGATTAACTCCTCGCTTCGGAAGTTATCCGGGGATCCGAAGACCACTTCCAGTGTAACTGTGCCTGTACAATTGGCTTCTACACCTGGTATGACGCCTTTAAAGGTCGTCTTGGTAGGTTTAATCCTTGAGGGGTCTATGCCCATTTTGTGCACCGTGTCCTGATAAAGCAGGTTTAGGCTGCTACTGCCGTCCATCAGGACTCTGGTGAGATGAAATCCATCGATGATTGGGTCTAGAACCAATGCGGCGAACCCACCATGGCGAATGCTGGTGGGGTGGTCAATTCGGTCAAAGGTGATCGAGCAAGAGGACCATGGATTGAACTTCGGGGCAACTGGCTCCATCGCGTATACATCCCTGAGTGCATGCTTCCGCTCCCTTTTGGGTATGTGTGTGGCATATATCATGTTCACCGTCCGCACCTATGGGGGGAAACCCTTCTGTCCTCTATTGTTCAGCGGTCGGGTCTCTTCTTCGTCGTCGCTATGTAGCCCCTTGTCGCTATTTTCAGCAATTAACTTGCCTGCCTGCTTGAACACCCAACAGTCCCTATTGGTGTGGTTAGCTGGCTTTTCAGGGGTGCCATGTATCTGGCACAAGCGGTCGAAAATTCGGTCCAAATTGGACGGACCCTAAGTTGTTCTTTTGAATGGCTTTTTCCGTTGACCGGGTTTAGAGCCTCTGAATCCGGCATTGACTGCCGTATCCTCACTGTTATCGCCGTTAATGCGGCATTTGTTTTTGTAGCGACGCGACCTGCCACTACGGTCCTTGATATCCGGACTGCCAGAATTTTTGTTGAGGTTGTTGATGCGTGCTAGCCAGCTGTCCTCACCCGCACAGAAGCGGGTCATGAGTGATGTAAGGGCTGCCATGGATTTCGGCTTTTCCTGTCCCAGGTGCTGGGCAAGCCACTCGTCGCGGATGTTATGCTTGAAGGCCGCAAGGGCCTCGGCATCCGGACAGTCGACGATTTGGTTTTTCTTGGTTAAGAACCATGTCCAGAATTGTCTGGCCGATTCGTCTGGCTGCTGAATTATGTGTCTTAGGTCATCTGCATCTGGTGGTCGCACGTACGTGCCTTGGAAGTTATCGAGGAATGCGGCTTCCAGGTCCTCCCAACTCCAGATTGACTCTGCTGGCAAGCTGTTAAGCCAGTGCCGGGCTGGTCCTTTAAGTTTGAGTGGGAGATATTTGATGGCGTGGAGATCGTCTCCGCGGGCCATGTGGATGTGGAGGAGATAGTCCTTGATCCAGACCGCGGGGTCTGTTGTGCCATCATAGGATTCAATATTGACGGGTTTAAACCCTTCTCGGATTTGATGATCCATTACCTCATCTGTAAAGCACAGTCGGTGTGCGGCGCCTCTGTACTAGGCAATATCGCGACGGAGCTCAAAAGAGCTTTGTCTGTTGTGTTCGGCCCGGCCGGACTTACTGTGTCCGGGGTGACGGTGATCGTCACGTATCGTGGGGCGCCCACATGATCCATAGATCGATCTTGATTGTCTTGCCTTATCCTCCATATGTCGCGCAGGTCCGGAGTGTTCCCCTGTGGCCTTGTGCTTTTTGAGAGATGCCGGGGTACGGGTCTAGTGAAGGGCCTTGAGGCCTCTCTGTCGCGACCACGGGGTGGTCGATCAGCCGTATTGTCTCCTGGTGAAGCGGGATCATATGCCTCCACCTCTAATCAGGGGAGCAGCTTACGTTTGGGGTAGCTTTTGGAGGGGCATTCGAGTTCATGCTCTTCGGCCGCGAGGACTTCGGTCCATCTGTCGACTAGCAGATCTTGATCAGCTCTAAGCTGCTGCTGCTTTTTCTTGAGGCTGTTTGCCGTGGCCATAAGCCTGCGTTTGAAACGCTCCTATTCGACGGGATCCTCAGGTATGACGAATTCATCCTCGTCGAGGCTTGCCTCGTCTCCGGAGGGAGGCATATAGTCCTCTACCTCTTCTTCGGCCGCTCTCTCATGAGGGCTGGCGTCCCCCTCCTCCTGTGCTGGATCTCACTGGAGTGGGTTGTCTTCGGCGCTATCCGGTGTTTTATTGTCTCCGGTGCCGGAATCCTCATTCTTGCTATGGCGGGAGTTAGAGCGGCGCCGCTGACGCCGGCGCTTGGGCTGTTTTTTGGAGGGGTCATCCTCCGCTATTCCTTCGCCGTTCCCATCCTTTGGGATATCCACCATGTATATGTCGTATGAAGAGGTGGCTTTCCAGTGCCCGGTGGGCGCTGGTTCTTGGTCGTCTCCGGCATCGTCGTCCATACCGTCGATGTCCTCAGAGTCGTAATCTAGCATGTCGGTTAGATCGTCGATAGTGGCTACCAAGTGGGTGGTGGGTGGGCTCTGAATTTCTTCATCGTCCGCATCCCAACCGTCCTGGCCGCAGTCCGGCCAGGCCTCTCCTGATAATGAGAGGTACTTTAGCGAACTCAAGATGTCGCCAAAAGGTGAGTGTTGAAAGATGTCCGCCGCGGTGAACTCCATGATCGGCGCGCGATTGGATTCGACTGGAGGGGGCGCGGGAGGTCCGGAGTCCGGCGAGGAGTCCGGCACCTCGGAGTCACGAGCTTCATGGGGGACAAGATCGGTGTTCGGCTCTATCGCTATAGAGGTTGCAGCCCCCGAGGTGGTGTCTAGCCATCCATCCTTGGCCTGCGCAGCCGGCTCCGAGTCGAAGATCGGAGCGGGTTCGAGTGCGGCCTCCAAGGTACTGTCCGGCTGCAGAGCCAAATCATGCCCATCATGACAGTACGGCACGCTCGGCTGTGGCTCGAATTCGTCGAGGATCGAGTCCCCGCGGATGTCAGCCTTCGATCTGCTCCAGCTGGCCAAGCGAATTGGCCCACAGTGCGAAGCCGCTGAATACGAAGATCTGTTCAGGGAGGAAGGTCTCACCCTGGACTACATCGTTGTTGATGATTGAAGAAGCCATCGAGCCTATCGGTGACGACACAGAGGAACTCTCAATGAAAGCACCAATATCGGTGTCAAAACCGGCGGATCTCGGGTAGGGGGTCCCGAACTGTGCATCTAGGCGGATGGTAACAGGAGACGAGGGACACGATGTTTTTACCCAGGTTTGGGCCCTCTTGATGGAGGTAAAACCCTACGTCCTGCTTGATTAATATTAATGATGTGGGTTACAATAGTAGATCTACCAAGAGATCAAGGAGGCTAAACCCTAGAAGCTAGCCTATGGTATGATTCTTGTTCGTCCTATGGACTAAAGCCATCCGATTTATATAGACACCGGAGAGGGCTAGGGTTACACAGAGTCGGTTACAATGGTAGGAGATCTACATATCCATATCACCAAGCTTGCATTCCACGCCAAGGAAAGTCCCATCCGGACACAGGACGAAGTCTTCAATCTTGTATCTTCATAGTCTTGGAGTCCGGCCGATGATGATAGTTCGGCTATCTAGACACCCCGTAGTCCGGAACTCCCTCAGGGTCTATACCAATTTTTCGCACTGTATCCTGATAAAGCAGGTTTAGGCTACTGCCGCCGTCCATTAGGACTCTAGTGAGGTGAAATCCGTCGATGATTGGGTCTAGGACCAATGCGGCGAATCCATCGTGACGAATGCTAGTGGGGTCGTCCCTTCGATCAAAAGTGATCGGGCAGGAGGACTATGGGTTGAACTTTGGGGCGACTGGCTCCAACGCATAGTCGTCCTTTAGAGCACGCTTCCGCTCCCTTTTGGGGATATGGGTTGCGTATATCATGTTCATCGTCCGCACTTGCAGGGGGAAGCCCTTCTGTCCTCTGTTGTTCGGCGGCCGGGGCTCCTCCTCGTCATCGCTATGCAGCCCCTTGTCTCTGGTTTCGGCACTTAACTTGCCTGCCTCCTTGAACACCCAACAATCCCTGTTGGTGTGGTTGGCTGGTTGTTCGGGGGTGCCGTGTATCTGGCACGAGCGATCGAGTATCCGGTCTAAACTGGATGGGCCCGGAGGTTTTTTTTGAATGGCTTCTTCCGCTGACCGGGTTTAGAGCCTCTGAATCCGGCATTGACTGCCGTATCCTCAGTATTGTCATCGTTAATGCGGTGCTTGTGCTTGTTGCGACGTGACCTGCCATTATTGTCCTTGGTATCCGAATTGCCAGGGCTCTTGGTTATGTTATTGCTACGAGCTAGCCACCTGTCTTCTCCCGCACAAAAGCGGGTCATGAGTGTCGTGAGGGCTGCCATAGATTTCGGCTTTTCCTGTCCTTGGTTCCGGGCAAGCCATTCGTCTCGGATGTTGTGCCTGAAGGCTGCAAGGGCCTCGGCGTCCGGACAGTCGACTATTTGGATTTTCTTGGTTAGGAACCGTGTCCAGAATTGTCTGGCTGATTCCTTTGGCTGCTGGATTATGTGGCTTAGGTCATCGGCGTCTGGTGGTCGCACATAAGTGCCCTGGAAGTTGTCAAGGAATGCGGATTCCAGGTCCTCCAACAACTAATTGACTCTGCTGGCAGGCTGTTAAGCAAATGCCGAGCTGGTCCTTTAAGGTTGAGCGGGAGGTATTTGATGGCGTGTAGATCATCACCACAGGCCATGTGAATATGAAGGAGATAATCCTCGATCCATACCGCGGGATCTGTTGTGCCATCGTATGATTCGATGTTGATAGGTTTAAAACCCTCGAGGATTTGATGATCCATTACTTCGTCTGTGAAGCATAGTGGGTGTGCGGCGCCCCTATACTGGGCTATATCGCGACGCAGCTCGGATGAGCTTTGTCTTCTGTGTTCGGCCTGGCCGTATTTATCATATCTGGCGTGACGGTTATCGTCACGTGAAGTGGGGCGCCCACATGATCCGTAGATCGATCTTCTTTGCCTTGCCTTATTCTCCAATATGTCTCACAGGTCTATTGCGTCTCCCCGCACTATGGTATTTTTTGAGCGGTGCTGGGATGCGGCTTGGGTCGAGGGCCTCAAAGCCTCTCTGTCGCGGCCACGGGGTGGCCGATCGGGCGCATCGTACGCTGGTGATGTAGGTTTAGTTGCTTCCTCCTCAAGTTGGGGTAGCAGCCTGCGCTTTGGGTAGCTCTTCGAGGGGCATTCGAGTTTATACTCTTCGGCCGCCAGGACTTCTGTCCATCTGTCGGCTAGCAAGTCTTGGTCAGCTCTAAGCTGCTGCTGTTTTTTCTTGAGGCTGCTTGCCATGGCCATAAGCCTGCATTTGAAATGCTCTTGTTCGATGGTATCCTCTAGCACATCGAATTCGTCGTCGTCGAGGCTTGCCTCATCTTCGGAGCGAGGCATATAATTGTCTTTCTCGACCTCCATGTCCTCAGCTCTCTCATGAGGGCTGGCTCCTTTGTTCTCTTGCGCTGAATCCTGCTGGAGGGGGTTGTCCTCGGCACTGTCCGGCGTGTTGTTATCTCCGGTGCCGGACTCGCCGTTTTTACTTTGGCGGGATTTAGAGCGGTACCGCTGACGTCGGCGCTTGGGTTGCTTCTTGGAGGGATCATCCTCCGTTTTTTCATCGCCATCCCCTGATTTCGGGTTGTCCACCATGTATATGTCATATGACGAGGTGGCTTTCCAGTTCCCTATAGGTGTTGGTTGTTGGTCATCTCCTTCATCGGCGTCCATACGGTCGATGTCTTCGGAGTCAAAGTCGAGCATGTCGGTTAAATCATCGACAGTGGCTACGAAGTGGGTGGTGGGTGGGCTTTGAATTTCTTCGTTGTCCGTATCCCAACCATGCTGACCGTCCATGGCGAGTGCTGAAAGACGTCCATGGCGGTGAACTCCATGATCGGAGCCTAATCGAGTTCGATCGGAAGAGGTGTGGAAGACTCGGAGTTCGGAACGGAGTCCGACACCCTAGAGTCATAGGCCTCGCCAAGGACTGGGCTAGTGTTCGGCTCTATCGCCGTAGGGATTGCGCCACCTGGGGCAGCGTCCAACCGTCTGTCACCAATTGGCGTGGTCGGCTCCGAGCTAATGGTCGGAGCGGGCACCTGAGCGATGCTCTGGGCGTTGTCCGGTGGCAGAGCTAAATCATGCCCATCGTGACAGTGCGGCGTGCTCGGCCGTGGCTCGAATCCGTCGAAGATCAAGTCCCCACAGATGTCGGCCATGTAGTTTAAACTTCCAAACCTGACCTGATGGCCAGGGGCGTAGCTTTCGATCTGCTCCAGATGGCCAAGCGAGTTGGCCCGCAGTGTGAAGCCGCCGAATATGAAGATCTGTCCGGGGAGAAAAGTCTCACCCTGGACCGCGTCGTGGTTGATGATCGAAGAAGCCATCGGGTGTAAAGGTGATGACACAGAGGAACTCTCAATGAAAGCACCAATGTCGGTGTCAAAACCAGCGGATCTCGGGTAGGGGGTCCCGAACTGTGTGTCTAGGCGGATGGTAACAAGAGACAGGGGACACGATGTTTTTACCCAGGTTCGGGCCCTCTCGATGGAGGTAAAACCCTACTCCTGCTTGATTAATATTGATGATATAGGTAGTACAAGAGTGGATCTACCACAAGATTAGAGAGGCTAAACCCTAGAAGCTAGCCTATGGTATGATTGTTGTTCGTCCTACGGACTAAAACTCTCTGGTTTATATAGACACCGGAGAGGGCTATGGTTACACAGAGTCGGTTACAATGGGACGAGATCTTCATATCGAATCGCCAAGCTTTCCTTCCATGCCAAGGAAAGTCCTATCCGGACACGGGACGAAGTCTTCAATCTTGTATCTTCATAGTCCGGGAGTTCGGCCAAAGGTCATAGTCTAGCCATCCGGACACCCCCTAATCCAGGACTCCCTCAGCAAGTGCTGAAAGACGTCCGCGGCGGTGAACTCCATGATCGGAGCCCAATCGGGTTCGATCGGAAGGGGTGCGGAAGATTCAGAGTCCGGAATGGAGTCCGGCACCTTGGAGTCACAGGCCTCGCAAAGGACTAGGCTGGTATTCGGCTCTATAGCCGTAGAGATTGCGGCTCCTGGGGCGGCATCCAACCGTCCATCCCCGACTGGCGCAGTCGGCTCCAAGCTAATGGTCGGAGCGGGCACCTGAGCGGTGCTCTGGGCGCTGTCCGGCGGCAGAGCTTGATCATGCCCATCATGACAGTGTGGCGCGCTCGGCCGTGGCTCGAATCCGTCGAAGATCAAGTCCCCGCGGATGTCGGCCGTGTAGTTTAAGTTTCCAAACCTGACCTGATGGCCAGGGGCGTAGCTTTCGATCTGCTCCAGATGGCCAAGCGAATTGGCCCGCAGTGCGAAGCGGCCGAATACGAAGATCTGTCCGGGGAGAAAAGTCTCACCCTGGACCGCGTCGTGGTTGATGATCAAAGAAGCCATCGGGCCTAAAGGTGACGACACAGAGGAACTCTCAATGAAAGCACCAATGTCGGTGTCAAAACCGGCGGATCTCGGGAAGGGGGTCCCGAACTATGCATCTAGGCGGATGGTAACAGGAGACAAGGGACACGATGTTTTTACCCAGGCTCGGGCCCTCTCGATGGAGGTAAAACCCTACTCCTGCTTGATTAATATTGATGATATGGGTAGTACAAGATTTGATCTACCACGAGATCAGAGAGGCTAAACCCTAGAAGCTAGCCTATGGTATGATTGTTGTTCGTCCTATGGACTAAAACTCTCCTGTTTATATAGACACCGGAGAGGGCTAGGGTTACACAGAGTCAGTTACAATGGGAGGAGATCTTCATATCGAATCGCCAAGCTTGCCTTCCATGCCAAGGAAAGTCCTATCTGGACACGGGACGAAGTCTTCAATCTTGTATCTTCATAGTCCGGGAGTTCGGCCAAAGGTCATAGTCCAGCCATCCAGACACCCCCTAATCCAAGACTCCCTCAGCAAGTGCTGAAAGATGTCTGCGGCGGTGAACTCCATGATCGGAGCCCAATCGGGTTCGATCGGAAGGGGTGCGGAAGATTCAGAGTCCGGAACGGAGTCCGGCACCTTGGAGTCACAGGCCTCGCAAAGGACTAGGCTGGTATTCGGCTCTATCGCCATAGAGATTGCGGCTCCTGGGGCGGCATCCAACCGTCCGTCCCCGACTGGCGCAGTCGGCTCCGAGCTAATGGTCGGATCGGGCACCTGAGCGGCACTCTGGGCGCTGTCCGGCGGCAGAGCTGGATCATGCCCATCATGATAGTGCGGCGCGCTCGGCCGTGGCTCGAATCCGTCGAAGATCAAGTCCCTGCGGATGTCGGCCGTTTAGTTTAAGTTTCCAAACCTGACCAGATGGCCAGGGGCGTAGCTTTCGATCTGCTCTAGATGGCCAAGCGAATTGGCCCGCAGTGCGAAGCTGCCGAATACGAAGATCTGTCCGGGGAAAAAGTCTCACCTTGGACCGCATCGTGGTTGATGATCAAAGAAGCCATCGGGCCTAAAGGTGACGACACAGAGGAACACTCAATGAAAGCACCAATGTCGGTGTCAAAACCGGCGGATCTCGGGTAGGGGGTCCCGAACTGTGCGTCTAGGCGGATGGTAACAGGAGACAAGGTACACGATGTTTTTACCCACGCTCGGGCCCTCTCAATGGAGGTAAAACCCTACTCCTGCTTGATTAATATTGATGATATGGGTAGTACAAGATTTGATCTACCACGAGATCAGAGAGGCTAAACCCTAGAAGCTAGCCTATGGTATGATTGTTGTTCGTCCTATGGACTAAAACTCTCCTGTTTATATAGACACCGGAGAGGGCTAGGGTTACACAGAGTTAGTTACAATGGGAGGAGATCTTCATATCATATCGCCAAGGTTGCCTTCCACGCCAAGGAAAGTCCTATCCGGACACGGGATGAAGTCTTCAATCTTGTATCTTCATAGTCCGGGAGTCCGGCCAAAGGTCATAGTCCGGCCATCCAGACACCCCCTAATCCCAGACTCCCTCAGCGGGGTTATGTCCGAGAATATGCATTTTCATCTTATGTTTCCAACTAGCAAAATTAGTACCATCAAAGTAAGCACCTCTACGGTGACAATTTCCCTCGCTAGACGCCATACTCTCCTAGGTTGTGAAACCAAGGCTATGACCACCAAAAGCTATGGAAATCAAAGCAAATGGAGACCAAAGCTCTGATACCACTTGTAGGACCTTGAAGTATGTCTAGAGGGGGGGTGATTAGACTACTTGACCAATTAAAAACTTAACCTTTTCCCAATTTTAGAGTTCGGCAGATTTTAGCAATCTTTGGACAAGTCAAGCAATCATCACACAATTCAAGCAAGCATGCAAAGAGTATATGAGCAGCGGAAATTAAAGCATGCAACTTGCAAGAAAGTAAACGGAAGGGTTTGGAGGATTCAAACGCAATTGGAGACACAGATGTTTTTGGCGTGGTTCCGATAGGTGGTGCTATCGTACATCCACATTGATGGAGACTTCAACCCACGAAGGGTAACGGTTGCGCGAGTCCACGGAGGGCTCCACCCACGTAGGGTCCACGAAGAAGCAACCTTGTCTATCCCACCATGGCCATCGCCCACGAAGGACTTGCCTCACCAGCGGTAGATCTTCACGAAGTAGGCGATCTCCTTGCCCTTACAAACTCCTTGGTTCAACTCCACAATCTTGTCGGAGGCTCCCAAGTGACACCTAGCCAATCTAGGAGACACCACTCTCCAGGAAGTAACAAATGGTGCGTTGATGATGAACTCCTTGCTCTTGTGCTTCAAATGATAGTCTCCCCAACACTCAACTCTCTCTCATGGGATTTGGATCTGGTGGAAAGAAGATTTGAGTGGAAAGCAACTTGGGGAAGGCTAGAGATCAAGATTCATATGGTAGGAATGGAATATCTTGGCCTCAACACATGAGTAGGTGGTTCTCTCTCAGAAATGGTAAGTTGGAAGTGTAGGTTTGTTCTGATGGCTCTCTCCACGAATGAAGAGGATGTGGAGGGGTATATATAGCCTCCACACAAAATCTAACCATTACACACAATTTACCAAACTCGGTGGGACCGATTCAACAGACTCGGTCGGACCGATTTAGTAAACCTAGTGACCGTTAGGATTTTCGGTGGGACCGACATGCAACTCGGTAGGACCGATATGGTTAGGGTTAGGGCATAACGTAATCTCGGTAAGACCGATTACACAAACTCGGTGGGACCGATTTTGGTAATAAGCTTTCCAGAGAGTTGGTCAGGTAAACTCGCTGGGACCGATTCGCTCATTTCGGTGAGACCGAAATGTTACGAAAGGGAAACAGGGAGTTTACATTGCAATCTCGGTGGGACCGGTCCTCACTTCGGTTAGACCCAATACGAAGGGAAACAGAGAGATTACAATCCCATCTTGGTGAGACCGACATCCCTATCGGTGAGACCGATTTGCCTAGGGTTTGTGGCAGTGGCTATGACATTTGAACTCGGTGGCGCCGAATAGAAAGAATCGGTGTGACCGATTTTAACTTTGGGTTTTAGGTCATATGTGGATGTGAGAAAGTAGTTGAGGGTATTTGGAGCATATCACTGAGCACTTGAAGCAAGAGGCTCATTAAGCAACACCTCATCCCTCCTTGATAGTATTGGCTTTTCCTATAGACTCAATGTGATCTTGGATCACTAAAATGTAAAATGAAGAGTCTTGAGCTTTTGAGCTTTAGCCAATCCTTTGTCCTTGATATTTTGAGGGATCCACTTTCATCATCCATGCCATGCCATTCACTGAGCTTTCATGAAATAATAGTCCTGGAATAGCATTAGCTCAATGAGCTATATGTTGTTATGAATTACCAAAACCACTTACGGATAGTTGCACTTTCACTATGCGGCTTTGGCCGCCTCTTGCTCTACCGCCCATTTGGCCTTGGTAGCTTCAAATTCCTCCCACATAGGTGTGAGGTTGCGAGCGGCGATGAACTCGGCACGGCGGGATGCCATCGCTTCCCTACCATTTTGTGTGCGGTCGTGGGCGGCGAGGAACTCGGCGCGATAGGATGCCATCGCTTCTTTACCGGTTAGTGTGGGGGGCGGTGGCATGAACGACGCTTGGTGAGAGCTCTAAGGTACAGTGGCCGGATAACCGTATAGTGCATTGGTTTGTCAAGAGCTCAAGGACAGAAGACAAAGGAAATTTGGACTCCCCTTCAATCCTGGTCATTTATTTCCGAGTAAAATGCATTGGCGGTCATCGAACTTGTCTTGATAGCTCATTTTGATCATTGTATACAAGATATGGTGATTATACGATCACTGGCTCATCGTATAGCTCCATATTTGTCTGGTTGACTAGTCAAACAATCCGCATGTGCCTCATCAACTCGTGTTCTTTATCTATCTATGCAGGCCTACCTGTCTGTGGAGAAAGAAATAAAAATCAAAATTATGCGTATGTGGGGAATCAAACCACAGACTCATCGCTGCAACGCACACTCGTCAGCCAAATGAAAATGAAATACTTTGCATCTGATACTCACACTCGCGCTGTCAAACCATGCTAATGCATGCACGTCGCCCTCTCAATCAAAGTCCTGCTCATGGCGCAACGCAAACGGCGAGCCCATCACCTGCGCACCTCGGCGGTGCCTAACATTACTGTTTAGACATTTGATGGAGGCCTACGCGAATGCCGATCATGTATTCACCTGGCTCAACACCAACGGTCATACTTGGGAGTGCCTTGCTCATGTATATCGTCCATCACAACGACAATCTATAAAACAGCCTAGCTAGAGAGGGTACTATGGTATGGAGTATGTACTATCGTGAGCGACCGATCTTAGTGCCACTTTAGACGAGTGTGTGCCTAATCGATTCGTCCATTATTCGTAAGTTATGCATGGTTGTGTGGTGTCTAATGGTGGTCATCAAAGGCTAGCTGGTGACAAGAGCGGTTGCAAGGACACTTGGCTGTCAATACGTGTCGCATATGCTTCAAAGGCTCGTCATACATGAGTTCACATTTTACCACCACTCCAGCGTCTGACCGCCTTGGCCTACCAAAACCCCTTCCATCGCTAGCGCATGCTTCCCGCCTGAAACGGTCACCGTCTCTCTAGAACGTCAATGCCGCATTCACCGGACTTAACTGCAGGTGTAGTTGGTGTGTCACTGACATGCGGGCCCGATGCCCATTGGCCCAATGTCAGTAAACCAACGCACCTGTAGTTAAGTCACTGAAGAAGTGTTCGCATTCACGCCCGACAAACCTACTCCGGCGCCAACCGTCCATCCGTCTGCCGCGCCTCATTGCCATTCGCCCGCTATATTAACTTGAGCCCCAGCTCCCAACCATAGCCAAAGACCCACACTCATTCTCCTCCGGTCGCTTCCTTCTATCGGCACCACTCCAACCATGGACTCCTGGCGCTCCAAAGCTCTCTTGGACATACTGTCGCAGGAGCAGACAAAGGACATCAGCGGCTCCACTCCGGGCGCGCTCCAAAGCTCTCTTCGACGTACTGTCGCAGGAGCAGACAAAGGAGATCGCCGGCACCCCCCCCGGCTGCCCTCCGCCACCACGACCACGAAGCCGGCGCGTGTGCACGGGCGTAGCCGGCAGCAAGGAAGAGTAGTACACGGTAGGTCGCCGCCGCTCTGGTCCTAGGAAGGCCACCGCTACTTCACTCAGTCGATGCCAAGCTTGGTGGGGTAAACATCGGCGGCCGATTAGCCGCTTGACGGCGACGTGGAGGCGGAAATCTTCAGAACCTTGTGCTCCAGAGGAGGAGTTATCGAGGCGGATGAGGAGGAGGCAAAGGCAATGGCCGGCTTTCTCGGGTTCATGGCCAGACATGGTGGTCGGGCGCCAACGATCGTTTAGATTAGGTTTACAGTAGGTTTTAGTATGGTTTGTGTGAAATATGTAATGAATTTCATCGAGTTTGTAGGAAAAGTTTTCGAAATGTAATGAATTTCATCCAGTTAATTTGAAATTTTCATTGTTTGCATGAATTTCGTCCGGTTAGTTCATATAGTTGTCGAAAGGTATGCTGGCAGCATCGGATGGCATCCCTCAGTGTCCTCGGATAGATGCCGGTGTAAATTTGAGGGCCAGCGCTGGAGATGCCCTAACTATCATGCTATAATCGCTAACAGTGCTCCATTATTTGGTAGGGAATAGTTATCCCTCGATCAAAATCAGATCCGCCGTGTTTCGCACTCCTCCCACGTAAGAGTGTAAACTCTAGCTTACATAAAAATGGAGCAAGTGGACGACACTGTAGCATGTCATATCACTCAAACTAGCCCGCCTAATGCACGGGAAAGAACCGCCCTCATCATTTTGTTCTGGATTTCTGTCGATTGATTGCATGAGAATGTTACGCTTTGCAAGTTCTAAAGGAAAAGGCGGCACACTTACGACTCGTACGCGTCGCACCCCCAACAGTCCGGCTCGCACGCCACTCACCAGAGGGGACATGCGTTGTCTTGCAATTTCACTGACATGTTAGACTGCAATTGAATAAACCGTCGACAGCCAAAATCTAATCGCTCGGCGGGCGTCGGCTAAGAAGAGAGAGATGGGGGAGGGAGAAGAGATTGCTCGCCTACCGCGCACGGACTCCAAGAAAGATATGGTGATAATGTGAGGTGGGCCATAAGGGAGTCCGGACCGCTTCCAAGCCCGCTTCTAATCGCCCTGGCCCACCAGAAACCCCTCCACCTCCCCGCGCGTGCTCCCTCCTCAGACGCCAGCTGCCCGCCGCATGCATGCATAGCAAGTAGTACCAGTAAAATACTAGGCTATAAGCCCCGCTTATGTGGAGGAAAGAGACGCATTGACAAAGTCAAGGAGTGGGCTCTGCAAGAGTCCGTCTCTACACGTGCTCCTAGGTATAAAAAAACTAATTTGAGGCATAAAAAACAATTGTGTCTAAAAAAGAAAGGTAAAAAACATTTGAGAGGAAATAGATAGAGAGAAAGTGAGAAAAAGTTGTAACCTTATAGCCAACCTTATAGTCAACAGTATGGTAGTATTACATGAGGAAGGAGGGAGTGGTGCACATGCCAAGTTCACTGGGCTGCCTTGTTTCACACTCCGTCGTAATAGTTGAGACAATAGCTTTCATGAAAAATAAACAATGAATACTCGTTGCTCGTCCTCTATATCGGAAAGAATACTTTCATTCACCGACATGTGGAACGTCGACCATCCTGGTCCACCTGCCATGCACAAAATTATCCTTGTCTACCCCGGTCGTATCGTAGGCCCAACCTTTCCCACTGTAAGTTGGCCGAACGAAGGAACCATCATGACTTTGTTGAATTCCGGTTCTTCAAGAAAACTTACTGTACCTGCAATACTGCTACCATACATGAAGAATGGACAGCACTGTACCACGTCATATCACTGAAACCCACTAGGCCAAACTAGCCCGCCTAGGTCATCTATTTTGGAACAGAGGGAGTACGTCTCTGTACTGCTATGATTTTGTGTTGTACATCTCTGTACTTTTGCTACGTTTTTCCTACCCTATGAACCAAATGAGGCCTGAATGTATCCGTGTCGACTAAGCCTACAATTTTAGGAGTTTGGGCTATTGGCCGGCCGATGACGGATAAGTATAAGCGTACCACGAGCTCATCAGCCCCAATGTTTCACTTTGGTGAGTGTTTTGCAAGTACTATAGCTCGCACAGTAGCTAGCCTACTAACACCAAGAATCATCAAACAAGCCCTGCTGATATGATAAACAGTTCAAACTTACATCTAAGCCTGCCATGTATTACATCAAAAGCTGGTGAGGACACATCTGTTTCCATAACTCAGAGAGGGTTTGCACGATTCACTATCAAATGAAAGTAGCAAGTACTACCCACACAAGACAATGCACTATCCCTATGATGGTTTGATAACACACATCATTCTGGTAATTAAACACATGGCAATGCAAACTACCCTGAAGGACTAGCGCGACCGACTATTTCTTGTCATCGATCTCTCGGGAAATGACCACAGCACGGACAACGGCATGGGAATCGATCTCTGGGGCGATGTCCACAGGACTGACCGCGACATCAGAATCGATCTCTGGGGCGATGTCCACAGGATGGACAGCGGCATCCGAATCGATCTCCGGGGCGATGCCAACAGGTCGGACTGTGACATCAAAAACTGTAACACCCCAAGACCGACGCTCCAGATGCCTTCCTAGTATTCCGAGATTCGTCGTGTGATTTCGTTTGTTCATTGCATTCATCTTTGCATCATGTGCATTGCATCATGTCATGCACCCCTTTTTAAAACTCAAATAAATAAATCATGTGGATCATAGATCCATTTAAATCGAGGGAATTCACATGGTGATTTCGCTTTATAACATATCCTCTCGATATTTGGGGAGCGACATAAATATTCCATTGTTTTGGAATTTAACACAACACACTTGCATGTTAAATCCCTTGGCCTTTTTTTCTACAAGTTTTGGCTTTCTAACCTTGCCAACAATTCCTTATCTCTCGTATCGAGGTTCCTCCAAAAAATCCTTAACATTTTTGGACACTTCAAAACCTAGTCCTAGTTCAAACCCATTTGAATTAAATTCAAGTGAGTTTGAATTCAACTTCACGCCTATGCCCACTTTCTATTTTTCTTGGATCAAGCTCATTTTTTATGAGTCCGGGAAAATTATCCGCATGCGCAAATTCTTTCCCTAACCCTCTCCTTCTTTTCTTCTCTCTAATTATTTTCTGCTAAAGAATATGAGGGGGAGAGAGAGAGAGCCCAGCCAGGCCTCTTGGTCCTAACCAACCAGACCGACCCGTTCCCACAACCCACCTAAACCCTTCCTAAACCCAAGGCCTGGACCCTCACCATCGATCTCCCCTTCTCGTTCCCGTGCCACCGCCACACGCACAAACGCATCGCACCAGGGAGAGGAGATCCCCATGCTCCTCCCTCCTCTCGCTCGCTCCCTCATCCCGAACCTCCACCTCGTCCTCGTTGACCCGTGCCACCGGAGCCCAGCAGGTCGACGACCGCTCCTTCCTGTCCTCCTCGTCTGCCCCGCTCAAGCATCTCCGCGGGAGCACGCCTGCTGAGCTCCGTCACGCCCCCTCGTCGGCCCTCCTCCATGCCGTTGCCTCACAAGGACGCCACACCTGGCCTCCCGCGTCGCCATTGGAGGCCAACTCCGCGACCACGACCCCATCTCCCGCGCGAGACCCGCATCGCTGCTGCTCTACTCATGCGCACGTCCTGGAGCTCGTCCGCCTCCCCAAGTCGTCGCCCTAGCCTCGGTTCTGGCGGATTCCCATGCGCCCTCCCCCAGCCAAGTCCCCACAGCCAAGATCCTGCTGTCACTGCATCGCTCCACCCTGCATCGACTCGCTGCCGCCCCTGCCTTGCTCTTTTTCCGCCACCCCGAGTCTCCTTTGCTCAACCTCCACCTCCTGGCATCTCCAATGGCACTGCTGTCATCTCTGCTGCTCCGTTGTCGTTACCCGCCTCCTTGCCTTGGTCCCCGCTGTAGCCTCCCCATGCACCTGCAGTCACCGCTGACCTCGAAAAGATCAGGACACGGGGCCCGAGACCCGTGCCCTCTGTTGCTAATTTCCATGGACTTCATGTACCTCTACCACGACCCCGGATGTCTACGATTCGTGTACCTCTACAGCCGGTGTGCATTTCGTCAAGTCTGACTATGACATAAACAAGTACACAGATTCGCCAAGTACACCTTCGTCAAGACCGATGCCCGAACAAGCACCGTTTGCGTGGATTACGTCAAGTACCTCTACTGAAGACCCCGAACATCTACGGAGTTTGTACGATTGCAAAATGTGAACCACTACTTCCACTACCGTCGCTGTGTACCACTACGACCGTCCCAGGAACGTCTACTTCCCCTCCACCGCATCGAACCCGATCCGCTCTGAAAACGCACGCTTAGAAGGTATAACCCCGAGACGACCGCCCATGAACGAATGCATGAGTGATGTATGAGATTCCCGTGTTTGCATCGTGTCTGAGTTGTCGCTTGCACGTTCCTCCTCATTTGTCGTGCCGTCGACCCGTGGGAACCCAATGATGGTCTCTTTTCAACGGAGTCCGGGAAGTGAACACGGGTTGGGTCACTCCTTGATCACTTCTAGCTTCACGACCATTTCGTAGCTTCTCATCTTACTCTTGTATGCGTATGTTGGCTACCATATTTGCTTAGCGCTTGCTATAACCCCACCACATTACCTTATCCTACCCACAAGCTTAAATAGTCTTGATCTCGTGGGTTTTGAGATTGCTAAGTCCTCGTGACTCACAAATACTACCAAAACAGTTGCAGGTGCCGATGATACCAGTGCAGGTGATGCTACTGAACTCAAGTGGGAGTTCGACGAGGACCTTGGTCGTTACTATGTTTCATTTCCTGATGATCAGTAGTGGAGCCCAGTTGGGACGATCGGGGATTTAGCATTTGGGGTTATCTTCTTTTCATTTGGATTTGCCTGTAGTCGGTCTATGTGTGTATTTTGGATGATGTATGAATTATTTAAGTATTGTGTGAAGTGGCGATTGTAAGCCAACTCTCTTTATCCCATTATTGTTCATTATATGGGATTGTGTGAAGATGACCCTTCTTGTGACAAAACCACAATGTCGTTATGCCTCTAAGTTGTGCCTCGACACGTGGGAGATATAGCCGCATCGTGGGCGTTACAAGTTGGTAATCAGAGCCATCCCCGACTTAGGAGCCCCCCTGCTGGATCGAATCGCTGACGTTGTTGAGTCTAGAACAAAAATGTTTTGAGTCTTAGGATTATATATATCGAAGAGTAGGATTCTTTTTACTCCTCAGTCCCTTCGTCGCTCTGGTTAGGCCTCCTGACGTAGATGTTTTGTGTTTCCTCTCCTCAAATTTCACTAATTTTTTTTAGGATCACGTGGGTATCTTGGGATCATTCTGATATTCTTGTGACGAGAACATTGTTCTTGGTGCCTCCTGACATTTAGGGGTTGTGGCAGTGTCCCGGGGAGTTGAGCAACGAGGTGTTGTGGTGAAAATTTTATCGTTGCAGTTCTGGAATACCTAAGTTCGCCGACATTGAAAATCTCTTTTATGTAGCCAGTGGTGAGATAACGGATTCTTTTCGAAGGTTGAGGTACACGATTTCCGGAGTTTTCTTGGTTATGTGTTGATGGATGGATATAGTTGGATGTAGGGATTGTTTAGTTGGGTGAGATAAATTGCTTCCCGTATATCCCCAACACCAGATTGCATAACCAGAAATTTTCGGGAGTTTGTAGGTGGGAATTCAAGTATCTCGTAGGATATCTTTCCAACAGACACATGATACGATATGGAGTCTATCATATGTTTGTTCCGGCTTATTCTGCAAGCCAAATCCTTTGTTTTGTTTTGATTGTGGTATTCGAGTTGCTTCATTGTCAAGTGTTGATTCCATACCCTTTCTAAGTGGTGTTCTCATAATTCTATGGGAGTGCTAATCGTTCTTGATCACAATAAACTTTTGGTAAAAGTTCTATCTTGGTCGGAGTGGGGATAGCATTTCTCTTTTGCATGTCTATGGAGTTTTGCAAAACCCAAACACCTTAGAGATAGATATAGAGGTAGGAATATGTCGAACGAACCACACTCCTTCGTAGACGTCAGGAGTCCATTGATGAAAAGGGGCTGGGGAAAGCTTAAAAGGGATAAATTTCTTCATGATATGACAAAATTTGATCCTTTTCAATCTTTTTTTAGTATTAGAAGGAAAAAGAAAGAAAAGATGGATTGGGTTGAACCTCAGAGTCATTAAAAATTTGGTAAACCCCATTTTTTTAAAGGGGTACCCAAGCTAAATATAAGGCCTCAGGAATAAGAGCATAGAAAAGGCGGGGCTGGCTAATTAAACTGGATCCTCGAATTGAAAGAGAGATTGAGAGGGATCAAGAATCCTAATTCTCGCTACTAGAATGGATCCAATTCTATTGAGTCTGACTCATAGTGATCATTTCTCTTTAGCAAAGAATGACCTTGGTTATCAAAGGATTGAACAACTGGGATCCATTTACTTATGATACCTAGTCGGCATTGATAACAAGGATCTAATGAATTATGAGTTTAGTAGATCCTCTTTAGCGGAAAGATGTATATTCCTTGCTCATTATCGGACAATCACTTATTCCCAAACCTCGTGTGGGATTAATAGTTTTCATTTACCATCTCATGATTGAGATGGTCATGAAAATTCTTTTCCAACCGACGTGCTTCTATTCAAGTGGATCTGATCAATTTCAACATCCGCAAGATCAATTCTAAGTTTTGTCAACGGTGTTTGTTCCATCCATCCCAAGTTGCCTTTGTTTTTCCCACCGTCCCACCCTTTTCTTCAAGGGCATAGATTTCTTAATCAATTATCCGTTTCATTGAGGTGAAGCCTCTTCATTCTTTTCCTTCAAAGTTTCAATCTGGTGATCTCTCGTGAAGACGCGTAACAGTTTCAAGTTCATCGTCCTTCGTTCTTGTTTCTTCTTCGGTGGATTAAATTCAAGCCTTAAGTGTTGATGACATTCCTTTCCTCGTTTCAAATGCTTTCTCATGCTGGTGCACCTCTTAATCATTCTTCGATTGCTACTCAATTGTTCTAGAGTGATAAAGATATGTCTGAAGATTCGTGTTTCCACTCTGCATCCATTCAAGCTATTTCGAGGTTGTTACCTCATTCAAGCCGTTTAATTCAACCGGTGCAATCTCTCTTCAAAAATCACTTCAACGGTCTTTCTTCTAAGTGGGCCCTAACCCACAGGTCTCTTACAAGGATCTTACCTGACTCTTCTAATTTATCCAAAGCGATTCCCAAATTATTTCAAAGTTGACGTAAGAATGAATTATCATCCGTCATATGTCTTTCTCCAAGATCTTTCAAATTCTTTCATCGTTGGTTCAACCTTTCTATTCTTCATTCCGGAGTGCCTCAACAAATCATGGTGGTGTTTCTCGTCGTCATTATCGGATTTTGAAGACCGAAGAAGAGTTCCTCCTATATCCTTACCCGTTCTTCCAAAGATTCATGGTTTTAGCTTGATGCCATCCTCTCATAATTGTTTTTGATTGTGAGAATTCTTTTCACCCATTCAAAGCATTTCAGGAGTGTTTTCATTTTGATTCTCCGGGGCCATCATCTTAGAATATTTGTTTGTTCTCAACTTTCAGTTCTCATTAACAAATTCTCCTATGGTGTTGTTTCTTCATTCATCTCCCAATTCTTCCGGTGCATCGTTCAAGTATTTTCCAATCAGCTCGTCTTCTCTTTGTTCTCTTGCATCTAAATTCCCTCAAGTATCTTTGTTCATTTTGTAATTCTTCCCGGTGATTCGTTCTCTTTTCCTCAATCGTTTTCAATTCTTACGGTGGTTCATTCATGATTTCTCTTCCTCTGTTAACTTATCAATTCATTCGTTCTTCCCAAATCCTACCGGTGGTTTGTTTAAGACTTTCCCAAGTTGAGCAATATCTCTCTTCAATCCTTTTTCAATGAGTATAAGTAGTATGCCAAATCCTTGCTTGTCATCAATTTAAATTGATGAAGGATACACATAATCTAATTCTTATTCTTGTTTAATCGAAGTGTTTAATCCCTTCCTTCGGAGTTTGTTCTTGATGAAGTAATTCTCGGTTCTAGTGTTTCATCTTTTCCTTTTCTGGAGTTCCAAGTTTTCTCGGTTATATCATCGCGAAGCTCCATTTAAATCATTGCAAGGCTTCACCTTGTGTTGTCAACTTCTCTTTCTTTCTATCATCCTTTTATTACCGGATTTCTTCATGGAGGCTCTACATGGTGGTTCGTCAAGGATTCCTTTCATTCTTCAACCGTTTTTCAAGATTTCTCTTGAATTTATGATCAAAGATAAACATGGTTCTCAACACATGTTTTGTTTTGAGGAGTTCAAGCATTCTTCATCTTGCATCTGAAGTGCAGTTCTTTCTATCTCATCTTTTGAGGCGATGTTGTGTCATTCTTGATATTTTTCTTTTGTGTTTCATGATTCACAAGTTTTCAAGAGTGAGATATTTAAATCCATCATTTTCTCTTCATTCAAGAGATCTTTTCAACCAATCAATCTTTTTGTTGGAGTTATATTGGGTTATATTTCACCTACAGCGTTCCCTGAGAAATGTAGCTACTTGTGGTGCTTATCAATGATCCAATCTTCTCCTTCTCATCTCGGTGAAGAAGTTTTTCATCTCTTTGTTGTTCACAATCTATCATTGTTTTCGTTGGCGGCATAATTTCACCTTAATTTTGAGTTGTTTTCCATAAGCCCACAACAAGCTTATCCCTTTTCGTTGTTGATTTTTCAACAACTCCGTTCAATCCTTCTTTGTGAGAATGCTATATCAAATTCATTTGAGGTAGAAGATGTTATTGTCTTCTCCGTTCTTTTCATTCCATTCTTTCTTTTGTTTCAGAGTCATGGTGTTGTTGCTCTCGTCAAGTATCTTCCCATCTTTTCAGGTTATTGTTCTATTCATTCCATGTTCAACCGAAGTGCTGTCAAAATTATGCCATTCTTATTCCTTGGCAATCTCGTTATACCGTGTGGTTTCATATTCTTTTGGTTCATTAAGGCCTTGTTTCATGTCTTTCAACCCACAAGGTTCTCATAATGTTCCTTGTTCCTCTTTTCTAACAGAGCTTTTCAATCTTGTTCATCTCCGTTGTATTATTTCTTTCAAGTTGTCCAACCTTTCAAGGTTCATGGTTTCACTCGTTTGTCAAAGAAGTAACTTTGTTTTACCTCTTCCCTTTCCATTTCTCTCCGGTGCCATCCTTAGATCTCAGGGCGAGATCTCTTGTAAGTGGAGGAGAGTTGTAACGCCCCCAGACCGACGCTCCAGATGCATTCCTTGTATTCCGAGATTCGTCGTGTGACTTGTTTTGTTCATTGCATTCATCTTTTCGTCATGTGCATTGCATCATGTCATCATGCACCCCTTTTTAAAACTCAAATAAATAAATTATGTGGATGTTAGATCCATTCAAATCGAGGGAATTCATATGGTGATTTCTCTTTATAACATATCCTCTCAATATTTAGGGAGCAACATAAGTATTCCATTGTTTTGGAATTTACCACAACACACTTGCATGTTAAATCCCTTGGCCTTTACTTCCTCAAGTTTTGGCTTTCTAACCTTGCCAACAATTCCTTATCTCTCTTATCAAGGTTCCTGCAAAAAATCCTTCACATTTTTGGACACTTCAAAACCTAGTCCTAGTTCAAACCCATCTCGATTAAATTCAAATGAGTTTGAATTCAACTTCATGCCCATGCTCATTTTCTATTTTTCTTGTATCAAGCTCATTTTTTTGAGTCTGGGAATATTATCCGCGTGCGCAAATTCTTTCCCTAACCCTCTCCTTCTTTTCTTCTCTCTAATTCTTTTCTATTAAACAATATGAGGGAGAGAGAGAGAGAGCCCAGCCAGGCCTCTTGGGCCTAACAATATATTTTCCACACGCACACACGCATTGCACCAGGGAGAGGAGATTCCCATGCTCCTCCCTCCTATCACTCGCTCCCTCATCCCGCACCTCCACCTCGTCCTCGTTGACCCATGCCACCGGAGCCCAGCAGGTCGACGATCGCTCCTTCCTCTCCTCTGCGTCCGCCCCGCTCAAGCATCTCCCATGGAGCACGCCTGCTGAGGTCCGTCGCGCCCCCTCATCGGCCCTCCTCTGCGTCGTTGCCTCACCAGGACACCGTGCCTGGCCTCCCGCGCCACCACTGGAGGCCAACTCTGGCGCCCCTGCCTCGCGTCGCCCTCTGCTTCCATCTATGCCGCGACCACGACCCCATCTCCTGCGCGGGACCCGCATCGCTGCTGCTCTGCTCCACGTGCCCGTCCTGGAGCTCGTCCGCCTCCCCAAGCCGCCGCCCTAGCCTCGGTTCTGGCGGGTTCCCGTGCGCCCTCGCTCGGCCAAGTACCCGCTGCCAAGATCCTGCTGTCACCGCATCGCTCCGCCCCGCATCGACTCACTGTCGCCCCTGCCTTGCTCTTTTCCGCCACCCCGAGCCTCCTCTGCTTGAGCTCCACCTCCTGGCATCTCCGATGGCACTACTGTCATCTCTGTTGCTCTGTTGCCGTTGCCCGCCTGCATGCCTTGGGCCCCGATGTAGCCTTCCCATGCACCTGCAGTCACCGCTGACCTCCTAAAGATTAGGACACAGGGCCTGAGACCCGTGCCCTCCACTGCTAACTTCCGTGGACGTCAAGTACCTCTACCATGACCCCGGATGTCTACGAGTCATGTACCTCTATAGCCGGTGTGCATTTCGTCAAGTCCGACTGCGACATAAATGACTACGCGGATTCGCCAAGTACACCTTCGTCAAGACCGATGCCCGAACAAGCACTGTTTGCGTGGATTGCGTCAAGTACCTCTACCGAAGACCCAGAACATCTATAGGGTGTGTACGATTGCGAAACATGAACCACTACTTCCACTACCATCGCCGTGTACCACTATGACCGTCCCGAGAACGTCTACTTCCCCTACAATTCATCGAACCCGATCCGCTCTAAAAACGCACGCTTCAAAGGTATAACCCAGAGATGACCTCCCGTGAACGAATGCATGAGTGATGTGTGAGATGCCCGTGTTTGCAACCGTGTCCGAGTTGTCGCTTGCACGTTCCTCCTCATTTGCCATGCTGTTGACCCGTGGGAACCCAGTAACCAGGATCACCCCACCATCTCTAGCATGTTCTGCACCTCTGCACACTTGGTCTTTTGCACTGGTATCTCAATGAGTTGTTGGATCATTGGAATGTTGCTATGGCACCATTTCCGTTGTCGTTGTCGTGGCACCCCTTACGTTTCCGCCATGATGACAAATGATTCATTACATGCTCATGTCGACATTTTCTTAAAAATTACATATAACTTGCATATGTCATCTGCATCATGATAACAACATTTAAATGCTTAAAAATTGTTGCTCGCATTAAAATTGCTAAATGACATATGGGGATCTTCCGGAATTGTTGTTTGTTATTTCCGGCCTCATTTAAACTTGCCTAAATAGATAGTTTCTTTATGCTTCACCCCTTGCCATGTTTTATTACATTTAATATTGTTGGGTACATAAACGAGAGAGAACTAAATAATTCGAATGTGGTGTTTCGTCAATGTGAAACTCGTTGCATATTGAGCTCCACTTAACTTGTAGTATTGTTTGTGAACTTTGCCATGCCATGCGTCATTAAATGGACATGCATCATACTTGATTGTGCATCATGCCATGTTTATGCTTGTTGGTTTACCATGTTGTTTGTTTCTTTCTGGTGTTGCTTCTTCTTGATAGTTCCGGTAATGTTGCGACTGTGAGGATTCGTTCGACTACGTTGGTTCGTCTACTTCATGGATTCGGTCTTCTTCCTAGCGGGATTTCAGGCAAGATGACCATTACCCTCGACATCACTTCTATCTTTGCTTGCTAGTTGTTCGCTCTATAGCTATGTCGCGCTACCTTCCCTTATTGCCATTTCAAGCCTCTAACCCACCTTCCTAGAAAACCGTTGTTTGGCTAAGTTATCGCTTTTTCTTAGCCCCTCTTATAGCGTTGTGTGTTGCATGTGAAGTTGAAGACTTCTCATGTTGGAACATGATTATGTTGGCATATCACAATATCTCTTATTTTAATTAATGCATCTATATACATGGTAAAGGGTGGAAGGCTTGGCCTTATGCCTGGTGTTTTGTTCCACTCTTGCCGCCCTAGTTTCCGTCATACCAGTGTTATGTTCCTTGATTTTGCGTTCCTTATGCGGTTGGGGTTATGGGACCCCCTTGACAGTTCGCTTTGAATAAAACTCTTCTAGCAAGGCCCAACCTTGGTTTTACATTCGCCTAACAACCTAAGCCTTTTCCCTTGGGTTCTGCAGACTCGAGGGTCATCTTTATTTTAACACCCCCGAGCCAGTGCTCCTCTGAGTGTTGGTCCGAAACGGGCAGCCCGTGGGGCCACCTTCGGGAAACTTGAGGGATGGTTTTACTCGTAGCTTGTCCCATCCGGTGTGCCCTGAGAATGAGATATGTGTGACTCATATCAGGATTTGTCGGCACATCGGGCGGCCTTGCTGGTCTTGTTTTACCATTGTCGAAATGTGTTGTAACCGGGATTCCGAGATTGATCGGGTCTTTCCGGGAGAAGGTATATCCTTCGTTGATCGTGAGAGCTTGTGATGGGCTAAGTTGGGACACCCCTGCAGGGTATAAACTTTCAGGAGCCATGCCCGCGGTTATGTGGCAGATGGGAATTTGTTAATATCCGGTTGTAGAGAACTTGACACTTGACTTAATTAAAATGCATCAACCGTGTGTGTAGCCATGATGGTCTCTTTTCGGTGGAGTCCGGGAAATGAACACGGGTTGGGTCACTCCTTGGTCACTTCTAGCTCCACAACCGTTGCGTAGCTTCTCATCTTACTCTTGTATGCATATGTTAGCCACCATATTTTCTTAGCGCTTGCTGCAACTCCACCACATTACCTTATCCTACCCATAAGCTTAAATAGTCTTGATCTTGCGGGTTTTGAGATTGTTGAGTCCTCGTGACTCACAGATACTACCAAAACAGTTGCACGTGCTGATGATACCAGTGAAGGTGATGCTACCGAACTCAAGTGGGAGTTCGACGAGGACCTTGGTCGTTACTATGTTTTGTTTCCTGATGATTAGTAGTGGAGCCCAGTTGGGACGATCGGGGATCTAGCATTTGGGGTTATCTTCTTTTCATTTGGATTTGACCGTAGTCGGTCTATGTGTGTATTTTGGATGATGTATGAATTATTTAAGTATTATGTGAAGTGGCGATTGTAAGCCAACTCTCTTTATCCCATTCTTGTTCATTACATGGGATTGTGTGAAGATGACCCTTTTTGCGACAAAACCACAATGCGGTTATGCCTCTAAGTCGTGCCTCGACACGTGGGAGATATAGCCGCATCGTGCGGGTTACAAAAACGATCTCTGGGGAGTTGTCCACAGGACGGGCCACGACATCAGAATCATCAAGGATGTCCACTGGCACCTGCACAACCCTAACATAGTAGAAATCACATTGCAAATAATCAAAAACCACAACTATTGTTAGCAAATATTTTTTACCATGTGGAGATCACCGGGGGATCACATCCCTCCGGGGGCCATCTCCTCGTCCTCGATGGGGGCCATTACCTTGCCATGGGAATACTGCTTCTCAACGGCGACTATCTCCTCAAACTTGGCCTTGAGCATCGCATAGGTGGCCATTAGAGTTTCTAGGGTAGGCACGGTGGGGCCCTTGCTGTTCTTCCAACTTTCTTTGAGGAGTTTGTCCGCCAACATCGTCAACTCTTTGGCCAGTGCTTGTTTCTTGGAGTTCTTCATCTCCATGGGTTTGCCCGCCAACATGGTCAACTCATTGGTCGATGCTCGCTTCCTGGAGATTGCTGTCTCTAGTGGGTTGTCCGCAGGCAACTCTTTGCCTAGTGCTCCAGGATCCATCAATGTACTGACAAACAAAAAGCAATCGAAAGGAAACCACAATCGCAATGAAAACGGGAAAAGAATAGGCTGTGAGAATCGGTCGGTGCTTTGCAAAAAGAAGATTCTTGGAATGAAAATATAGCAGCATCACTCATTCGCCCACCTTTCCTTCATCGGTACAGAAGAAAAATGACAGAAGTGAGTAGCCTAGAGTGAGGTTTTCTTCAAGAAAGGGGAGAAAGGGCTTCAACGAGCATTCCAGTGAAATGATGGTTGCTTCGTCCAGTCCAACTTCGAGGCCACTTTACCACTGCTGGTAAAGGTGTGGGTTTGTGATATGAGGGGTCATGACGGCCACACCAGGGTGACCGGTGAGTCTCGACTGGAGCACCTCGCTGTGATTTGGTGGATCGCACGCGGGCCCGGATGCTTTGATGTCCAACATGTAGATAGAGTGGCTAGTCATATAGGAGTGCTCAATATTGTGCACTGCGAGCGGAGAGGAAAACGAGAGAACTACATAATTAATGCATGAGTTTAATTAGGGTAGTTTTGTAAAGTATGAGATACATTCCTCCAATCAAAAAATGCCTTGGTTGATGAGATTTGAGATTTGAGCCCTATAAACCGAAAGGGAGGGAGTACTGCACACGGTGTAGTCTAGTCACTTGTTCAAATCTCTATAAAGGCAAATACTCCTTTTCGATTTACAGGGCTATGCTAGGAAGTACTAGTACTACAATAGTGGGCTCAAATAGCAATTTTTTCTCATGCAAGGGCCTGGCTATATGCGTGCTCCAAGGCACCGCACCACGCCCCACCCCTACACAAAGACTGCCATGCGAGCATTCGCAACTGCCACGTTCGAGTTGCGCTTGGCTCTTCGCCTCTTCGAGAAGACGAACAACGATGTTACTACTACTTCTACAGTATCGAATCCACTGCTGCATGTCCGTCCACCTCGTGCGGGAGGGATAGCGTGTAGAGAAAGCTTCTACTATTCCTGCCAGCCACCACGCTCATGCGTGAGGGAGGGACACAGCTTCATTGACTTACTGCTCCTGCCTTTGTTTCTATGACAGGTGGGCCCAACAGGTGGATGGCCCACCTGTCATGCAGCCAAAGACATGTGCAGTTAAGGCACCGGAGCTTAGTCCGCGAGGGAGAGGGCGTTGTAGTAATCAAACTTCTCAGTCTTGTACAAGTTGACGCGACACATCAAAGCACTGCAATTGATATATTTCAATAATTTACATTTACTGATGCATTAATTACGCAACACATCAAAGCACTGCACTCGATATAAGTCTTTTGAGACATTTCAAATGGACTACAACATACAGATGTATGTGGGCGTATTTTAGAGTGTAGATCACTCATTTTGCTTCGTATGTAGTCACTTGTTGCAATCTCTAAAAAGACTTATATTTGGAAACGGAGGGAGTAAAACGCATGCATGCATGCCGTGATTTTCCTTTTGATACTTGCATATGTTGATTTGATGCACCTTGCCAAATTTTTACTATAAATTTAACTAACCAAATGTCCATGCTTGTCACAAAAAATTATGTGGTTGTTTGGATTGTGACTATGTTTGTCTTATGTTGCCACATTATTTTTCCCACACTTGCCACACTTGCCTAACTTGAGTTTCTCAAATTGTTAGACACACTTTGGTTTGCCTAAGGGAATCATGCCACACTTTTTGTGTCTATGACATGTCAGGTTCACTGCTAATAAAAAAATTCTTCTCTTAGGTGTGGCCAATAAAAATATATTTAGGAACGGAGGGAGTAGAAAATATAAATAATAATGCATGTTGGGGCAACCCACGTTTCCGATAATTTTAGTCCTGGGCTTGTTCACAAGTTTTACGAGGGGGTGGTTGTTCATTTAATGGAGGGACTTGTACCAGACTTGAACGATACAAAGTGCAACCTGGCACACTGTAACACCACTTGGAATAAGCGGGTAGCTATCTCAAAAAACAATCAACAACTAAAAAAACGGCGACCTGGCACGTAGTACAGAATTTTAAACGATTGTTTTGATAGAGTGAAAATGGAAAACTACCCCACTACATACATATAGGCCGAAGCCTCCGCGCTTTCTTGCTAGGGTTGCTCTATTCACACACTCTCATCTCTCCAGATCTAAACAAGATAGCGGTGGTAACACTGTCTTTCTATCCTCACCACTGGTTACAGATCCGGACGTATCCCCCTTCGCCGGTGAAGGGGAGGAGTGGCAGCTTTTAGGCCGTCATTGACAGCGGGGGAGGAGACCCACTGCCGGCCGCACCGTTATCTCTGGCCGAGCGCCAGCGCGGGAGGTCCTCTGATCCCTTTGTTGTTGCCCTAGTGTGGGTGGATCCGGCCTCCCACTGCCCACTTATCCACATCCCGACGACCCTCAGGTATATCTTCCTTCGAAACCGCCTTAGCTCTACTTCCCCAGCTTGCTACGTCGTTGCATGTGCATCATTTTCTACCTCTTAGCCCCTCTCGATCGGATGGTCCAACGTCACCTATTTTTCTTATTCTATTGTCAGAGGTAAAGCTACTTCATGGAGTCGAACCTTGTACTTGGTTCACGCAAGAAATAAAGTGGGGGTGGGGGAATTTAGTATGTACATCAGACTTGGTACAAACATGAAGGAAAGGGGGTGAAAGTAGTACAGACTGGTCATCCAACCGGTCTCTTGGTCGAAAAGGGAAATATAGGGGTAACGATGTACACAGTGGTATGATCAGGACTAGATTTGCTATCCACACATAGGAGTAGGTGGCTAGAGTGAACAAAAATGGGACCAACCCAGATATGTTTCTTGGATGTTTGTTTCTCGGGGCAACAAACTATGAATCACCGCTTTATGCTCCTGTTTAGGTACATGGTGCTGGACTGCTGGTGCACCCACTGTCCCATGCCCTTATACCAAATATTTAGCTCTTCTTAATCTAATGCCGCTGGTAAAATGAAGCCATGCCACTGTTATAAGCCATGACAAGTTTAGACAAATATTTTTGCCTTTAATTGTTTGAGACTCTGACTGTTTCCTCTGTAGCTTTTTGTGCAAACAGGGATATCCATTTCACCTGGTTGCTATTGTGACCTTTTGGTGCACTGCACAAAACACTTCTGAAAAGAAGTGACTTTTGTGTTGTTTAACTGGAATGTCAGTATGGAACAGTTGGTTCATTTTGGTGGAACTGTACAAGGGGAGATCTGTGTTCCAATCCTTATCATCCATATTGGTGCCATAACCTTCCTTTAGGTAAGAATGATATTTAATGCATGTGTTCATCTCTATTTTGCGACTGCCATGAGAAAATTATGCTATTTTTTACTAGTACACTTGTACTCCCTCACTGACAAAACCAATCTGAAATGGAAGGTCAATCATATACTTGGTTTCACCAACTGGTGAGGATAAAGAGAAACAGAGCATGAAGAGGAAGAGGAAGAAGAAGAAACAGTGCCAAGGTGATCTTGCTGAAGCTAGAGGCCTCAGTCGAGGCCATTCAAGGGCTCCGACAACAACTACCTTACATGTGAGACGATCCTCCAGGGAGCCCTTCCACTTCTGCAAGGTCACTTAGTTAATTAGGAGTACTTAAGTACCACTAATTTATTGCTGCCTAATTTTCCTATCGGAGTTAAACAAATCTTTAGTAGCACCCTATGCTGAATCATGTACGTGTGTATGTTTGTCTATGGAGGTGAATCATGTGGTGGAGCAGGGAGGGAATATTATTAGTGTCATGACATAATAGTGCTATTGTTTTCCATGTCAATTTATTGCCATTGGTTCAGTGAGGCAATGTTTTGTGTATTGTCCATCATGAATTTGATGCTACTGTTAGAGTAATATGCTAATGTCTTTCTATCCTTTCTCACTAAGCTAATGAAGGTTTCACCTTGTTCCTAATTGTGCAAACAGGGATCATGTTGTGCCAATCATACATTTTAGTGGAACTACACAAGACAATACAATGAACTGTATCCCAGCTAGTGCTTTAACTCTGCTGGAAGTTCTTGATAATCTTTCGATATAATCTCAGCACTGGTAAACAAGAGTGATTTCAACCATACATTTGAAGTGCACCAAAATATATACTATTGAGTGATTCCAGTGAGTGCTTATCATCTCTTATGGGACTACATGAATAAGATTTTTTTCCTTAGGTTGGTACGGGCCTTAGGCCTTCATTCATATTAGTTTGTTGTCATCTCTATTTGTATCATGCTACTGTCATGAGAAACTCCTTTATCTTTGCACGTTAAAGTTTTGCAACCTATGATACATGGCAATGCTTTGAGTGTTGAGCTAATTGGCACTGATTAAATAAACTAATACCTTTCTTTAAGCAAGACTACTATGTTGCTAACTTTACCCATTAAGATAATGAGGGTGCTTCTATTTGTTTGTGTATGTTTCATTAACTAGTCCCACTATTATAAAAATCTCACTCTCTCAATATATGTGCCAACAAGGATGCTCGATTTTGGTGGAACTGCACAAAAACTTTGGGTGCCTCATTGCCTCGACAACTTTCGTCCTTTCCTGTCAATCGCTAATCCGGGCCTGCTTCCTTTGCTGTCAATCGCTTCGCTTATCTCGGCTTCCAGTCAAAGGAAATAGTAATTAATATGCTACCTCACGCAGGTTGGTACTAGTCTTTATCCTGATTATTGTGCTTGTCATGTATTGGTAATTTGGTATTGTGCTACTGTTTGCCGATTTTATAAAGGAGTAACTTGGAGCCTGAACTCACAAGCAAATCATTGCATTGGGTGATTTTAGTAGAACTCAACAAAAAGATCAGATGGATAGATATTATGCTACTGTTATGTACTCCAATGTTCACTCAGACAAGCATCAATGTTGACAAGAAGAAGTGCATACATTCATTCGAGTATCAACCGGCGTCAACCAGTTGTCAAACTCCAAGTATTAGGAGAGTGAACGCCAAAAATATTACTTGGCGCATAGTCCAGAAAAACACAGTCCAGTCTTTGGTCCCAACTTGTGCCTTTTGGTTATCGACAGATATGGTAGCGAACTGTATGGCATGGAGTCTAAAGATTCCAGACAAGTTGGTTGATGCATATATTCATTTGGCACTTAATCAGTCTGCATGCCAGGGATGCTCCATTTCAGTTGAACTGCACAAAAAATTTGGGTGGTTCATTTTCTCAACCGCCTCCTTTCTTGTCTGCAATGTAGAATTTTGGCGAGCTACAGGACCAAGATGAGCCAGTAAACTAGTCTGATGAAAGTAGTGGCCAAGTTTCTCAAACCTCCCTCGGCACGAGGCCATTTTTTGAGGATAAACCTACAAGCAAAGTTCATATTGTCTATGCTGCCTCTTATGTACTTGAAAGTTTACTCGTACAAGCATTAATTTTAGCAAGAAGTACCTCCAACTGAACACCATTTACCAGTCTGTCCTCTAGTTAATTAAAGTTCGTCCATGGATCATATTGGTTGTGATCTCAATCATTTGGATGCATAAACATACTGAACATGTGTATATCTGAATCTTTTTGTGAATTATCTATGAATATTGTCGTGTGATCTATCAATCATTTGGATGCATAGACATGCTGTACTTCTGTATATATGAATCTTTTGAGTTGTTGATTGTGAATGTTGGCTATGAATATGAACGTGTCCTGTGAACCTGAGTTTGATATGAATGTTTACCTTTTCTGTTGTACTTGTGTGTGAACTTGTTAGTATGCCTACTGTGGGATATGTGAGGTGTGGGTGTCAACGACACACCTTCTTCCCAAGAAGAATTGCACCTGCTTTGTTAGTGTAGCAACAGCGCATCAGCTCTTTTTAATCTTTTTGCTCTGTCTTCCCCCTCCTCCGCTCAACCCCTGCCCTAATGTTTTTGGTCTCAAATCAAACATATTAATGCGTTGTTTTTGGGGCTTGATGAAAAATCGAGTGCTGGTTTCTGTAGGTTGGCCCGCCCAGCAAATCGGTTGCTGGTCCACCACGGACTGGGAGGCTAAAAATACAAGTTGTATGGTGCAGAGGCAAGTAAAAACGGCCATTGAGAGCCATCCACTGAATAAAAAAAATCGCTCCTGATGTGCTTCTTCAATCGGTCCGTCGACCCCCTCTTTAATCCAGTTCGCTCGGGGATCTAGCTGGTATCATTTTTTTTTCTAGAGGGCGAACAAGTATCTGCTAGACCTAGGTTTTGTATTTTAACATGCGTAGCCCACGACATACAGAGATAGTGGTTTCAACTTATTTTCTGAGGTCCATACCAGCCTATGGGCTTTTTCTTAAAGATCGGCAACCCAATGTATTTTTTAATAAAACGCAGATCTCTGTTCTATTTATCTATATATAAGAATAATAACGCCGTGTCCAATTTATGTTTTCCCTTCTAACCACATTATATATATTTATATTATTACTAGTATCGTATATTTTATAGAGACTTATATATACATTATAAAAACATCCCACGTGTTATTAACTTATAAAAGTAAATGTTTAACAGAAGTTGGCAAGGAAAATCCTGGTTGTTTTTGACTCACATGCAAGGAAAATCCTGGTGATTGCGTACAAAAGCTTGCGAAGATTTTAAGGACCAATGTAATAATAACGCGCTCATTTTTATTTTGAGCAATAACTCGCTAGTTTGTCAATTTTGTATATAAAAAATGTGCCTCTCCGGTTTATCTTTTGATATTAATTGCTCCTTCTAACATAACATTATATATATAATGAGCCTAGCAAATTCATGTATTTCAAGGAAGTGCAAATGGGCTGGGATTTCTTAGAAAATATAAATGGGCCGCGTTGACGCGAAATTATTTGTCCACCCAGCCCAGCAAATGGATTGTACATTCTAGTAAACATGGGTTAAATATATGCCACATTTTTGCAGGCTGACATGTGGGGCAATAGGTCGAAGCCTACACAGGGCGTTGTCAACTTGGTCAACAAATGATTATGACATCCACATCCATTGGATTTATATCCAACGGCCAGCATGCACCTTCAATCTCTCATCTTCTTCCTTCAGCATCGTCAGGACCACTTGGTCCGGCCTCCGTAGGCTAGCGGCTCTGCTTAGCACGCATCGCTGCAAAGTGCTACCCCACCGGCCAGGCTATCCCTCCAACCCTCCACACCTCCTGTTATTCTCCACTGACTACAGCCCCACGCTGCACCAGAACCAATTATAACCCTTCTCCTCCTCTCAATCTGCGACTCCACTACTGCGTCTTCCCATCTCCGAGTCGTTCCCATCCGGGGCCTCGCCGTCGTCCACCGCCTTGCTGTGCTCGGTGCAGCATGGTCAACAAATGAGAGTCATCGGAAGAGGACTATACGTGGAGAGCCTGATGGCTGGGACCCACGAGGTCCATGGTCACACGCAAGGAAAGTTCCTCCTTGTTAAGCTGAAAAAATGTTTCCTCCCCCTGACACCTGGGACCCACCAGTTGCATCTTTGCACGAAAGGAAGTGCCTCCTTGTTATGCGAAAAAATTATTCCTCCCGTTGACAGCTGGGACCCGTCAGATTTGGTGGCTGACTTGTCGGCCTACTAAGCGGACGTGTACGCAGGGCTTTTCAACTTAATCAACAAATGATTCTAGCTGCTGGACCATTGGGTGTTAATCCAACAGCCGTGCTCCTTCTTCAACCTCTGTTCTTGCTCCTGTCTCCCGTGGGCAGCACCGCGGCTATGCTGCCGTGCACCCGAACCAGTCAAGTTTCCCACTCCTCTCCATCTATGACTCCACTTTCGTGTCTTCCCCATCTCTGGGTCGTTCCAGTCTGGGGCCTCGCTGTCGTACACTGGCCTTGGTGCGCTCGGCATGGTGTGGTCAACGTGGTCAACAACCGAGAGTCATCGGAAGATGACTGTACGTGAGAGGCTGACAGTGGGGACGCACCACACCCATGGACGCATGCATGCAACGAAACGCGACATGGTCAATGTGGTCAAGGAGCGACTTCCACCGGAAGAGTACTGTACACGGAGAGGCTGACAGCTAGGTCCACGGGCGCAGCAAGGAAGTGCCTCCTTATTACACGGAAAATAATGATTCCTCCACCTGACAGCAGGGACCCACCGGATGGGCCACCGTATTTCATGAAAAGAAGTTTCCCCCTGACTGCTGGGACCCACCAGCTACATCTTCGCACAGTGCATCCAGGCAAAAAAATGATTCGCCCCCCTGACTGTTGGGACCCACCAGCTACATCTTTGCACGCAAGGAAGTGCCTGACAGTCGGGACCCACCTTGTCGAAGCCTATGTAGCATTGTCATTCTGGTCACAAACATGTACATACATACTGGTCGATGTAGAGGCATGCACGTGTCGTAGTAGTGGCACGCATGTAGCATGTACACGTACGTACAGCGGCCAGTGTGCAAGAAAGAAAATATGGCCACGTGCGTACATACGGGTGGGGTCTCGAATGCCTACTCGCGCATACGTACGACTAGGGCTCGTGTACATGGCTGGGTCGGAACAGAGAAACTGCATCATCGTCATGTTCATGGGGAGGCAACAAAATGCGTCGTGTTCATCGAGAGGCAATGGAACGCGTGGGAGCCAACCGGCTTGGACGGAACAACCGATGGAAACGAGGCCTGACGTACCGTAGAACGGAGGAAATGACCTTGTGTTCGACCGGCCATGGTCGAAACAGGATCCTGTTCATCAGGAGGGGTCGGGCGTACCGCAAAACGGAGGAAACAGACTTCTGCTGGACCTCCTACGGTCGAAACGGGGTCCTGTTGATCGGGAGGGGTGTGGCGTACCACAAAACAGAGGAAACGGACTTGTGTTGGAGCGCTACGGTCGAAACAGGGGTCCTGTTCATCGGGAGGGGTGTGGTGTACCGAAAAACAGGACTCCATGGTATACTATTCATCTCCACCGTTGTTGGGAATATAACTACTAAGTGTAAACCGCCCAGGAGGGGTCGGTTTATGCTTATCCGTATTGAAGCCCACGAAGACAAGGAGTATGGTGCTCTATCATTGAAGCTTAGAGGCCCAGAGCCCAAAGGCGATTTAGAGCCCATAAGTGTAAATCGGCATGAGATGTGTAAACTTGTGTTGTAAGTAAGGAAAGGTAGAAACCGAGCCGGACACTTGTATGAGCCGGCCTCGGTGTTCTGTAAACCACGGGGCATCAACCTGTTTATATAAAGGGACGACCCGGCGGTGGTTCAGGGACAAGAAAATAACAACTCGAGAGATAGGTAAAGCGGATTCGCTCCCTGCTCATCGAGACCCCATCAATTCCACCACAACTGGATTGTAGGATTTTACCTTCACCGCAAGGGGCCGAACCAGTATAAACTCCCCGTGTCCTTTGTACGGTTTAACCCCTTCTTTGCTAATCTCGTTGCGATGGCTCCATGACTAAGTACTTTTACTAGGACATCTGACATGTTAATTCCACGACAGTTGGCGCCCACCGTGGGGCTATCGCACGATGGTTTCGAGTTCTTAAAGGGCAACTTTAACGGACTCGTACGCGGTTGGCCGGATGACCAAGAGTCGTCGCGGCAAGCTCTACATCGAAGAAGCAGGATGGGGCCCCGAGGCCAGCTCAATTGAGTACGGGTATCGGGTCCCCTTTGGCGGAATTCACGTTTTCATCGGCAAGATCGACGAACCGGGCCCTGAGCCGGACATCTCCACCCACCTCGTCGAGATGGCTCAGCGTGCGAGTCCTGCCCGGGTTCAGCCTGCCATGAAGCATGCGTTCGTAGGATTCATCCATGGTGCGGGATCTGAACCAGTCTACGACGGTGAGACGTCCATCTACTCAGATGGCGAATCTTCCACTGGTGAAACCGAGTCACTGTACCAATTGCAAGACGGCCGGATTGGGGGCTGTTCCATTGGCGACAGTATTCCGGACCCCTTTGAACCGCCAAACCGGGCTGCGATCTTTATGGCCGGTATGCAGCCCACATTACAGTCTTCATCTACAGCAGCAGTAATCTCCGGATTGGCAGCCAGTGCAGGAGGCCCTGCGTGCCGGCCGGCTCAAGTTCTTTCCAGTTTGTTGGATGCTTGGACGATGTTGTTGACCACGGCAGTCACCCCGGAGACCCAGGATCAGCATAACGCGGAGGTTACAAGGCTAAAAGATCAGATAACTCAGGCCAAGGAGGACTTGGCGGCTGAGGAATCCAGGATGACTGAAGAGCGGGCCGCCTTAGATGCTCAGTCACAGCAGATCCAGGCGCAGAATTACCGGCTTATGTTGGATCAGAACGCGTCAAACGAAGTACTGCGGAGGAAGTACCGGTCTTGTCTGCCACCGGTTTACGAAGGAATGAATCTCTTCAATACGCCAGGAGCAGAGCCAAGTAATCCGGCAGTAGTAAACTGGACCGAGGCACCCGGGACAGTGTCGGGTCTGCCACGGGTGACGGACCCGCCTCGACGTACAGATAAACCGCCGCAATATGTACCGACGCCGCCGGGTCATTTCTCTAGCCCTTTGGATAACATGATTGCTGCGGCGTCTCGCTTGGCAGCTATTCCGATGGAGGGCGACTCGCTGGCGGCGGTTGAGATGCGTCGGGCCAGGGATCTTCTTCAAACCACTATTGTGAAGCAGCAGGCTTATTCATACAGCCGAGACAGAATACATTCAACCCCCCGCCCGAGCAAGAGTTACAACAGGCACATGGACGAACCGGCTGTGTCAAGCAGTGCGCGGCACCGTGACACCCCTAGAGGGCCTAATCCGGCGCGCGGTGGTATGAATGCTCAGGCTGTGGTAAACAATGGCAGGGCACAACGAGAGGCAGAGTTAGCGGCGCAGTTGGCGGCACAGTACCCAAATCATCAACCCGCTCCGGTTCAACCAGCGGCATCAGTTGAACATGGATTGTCTTTTAGCTCTTGGGGAGTGCCGTGCCTCACCCCAGCTCTACGTAATGTGCGGCTACCCAAGGATTTCAAGGGTCCGTGTAAGGTTCCTAATTACACCACCGATCAACCCCCCGAGGCGTGGGTTTAAAGTTATGAGATGGCAATGGAGATGCTGGATGTGGATGAAGCGGCATGTGCAAAATACTTCACCATGATGTTAGACGGAATGGCTCGCACCTGGCTAAAGTCTGCCTGTTAACTCGATCAGTTCATGGGACGAGTTGAAGGCCCGGTTTATAGCAAACTTCAAGGATACGTGCAAACAACCCATGTCCATTGTAGATCTGGCTGCTTGTGTCCAAGGAGAAAATGAGTCAACAACTCATTGGGTGCGCCGGGTTTCAGAAATCCTGCATTCATCGGACCGCATCAAAGCTGATTCGGCAATTATAACATTGGAGGGCAATTGTCGGTTTAAGTCGCTGAAGATGAAATTGGGATGGCTCAAGCGTCATTGCAATGACATGGGAACGCTCATGGCAGCTCTGGTTAAGTATGCCGATTCTGATAATACCAAGGATCCCGAGTCTGACAAAGAGAAGCTGGAGAAGGGAAAGAACAATGCTGGCACAAAAGGACAGCGTAATCAGGCTGGCCATGGGAATAACAGTAAGCGCAAGGCAGACAATAATTCTGATTTTGTGGCTAACACCAATGTTCAAGGCAATAATCAGCGCCGTAAGGGTAAACCGCCCCCGCGGGGTGGCGGATCAGGGATGAATCTGGAGCGTCTGTTGAACCAGCCTTGCCAAAAGCACGAGATGCAAGAAAAACCGGCTACGCATTTATGGAAAGATTGCTTCATTATGTGAGAGTTCAAGAATTCAGACCTCTTCCGATATGATCATGGACCATCCAGCGGATCAGGACCCCGGTTTCACGGACCGGGTTATGGTGGAGGTAATTCCGGTTCAGGTTTTCAGGGTAACCAAGGTGGACAGGGCAATCAAGGCAATCAGGGAAACCAAGGTGGTTATAATCAACAAGGGAATCAACAACAACAGCAGTCAGGTTATCAGAGCAACCCGAAGTAGTTAAATGGTGGACGGTATCATGTCTTCACTACTAGTCTGTGCAAGCACGATCAGAAGCTCCATAAAAGGGCAGTAAACTCTGTTGAACCAGCGGTGCCCCGTTATCTGCGCTGGTCTGAACAGCCAATTGTGTGGAGTCGGGACGATCATCCGCCCCGAGTTGATAATCCTGGTCATCTAGCATTGGTGGTTGCATCGCAAGTTGGGGGCTATAAGTTCACCAAAGTGCTCATGGATGGAGGAGCAGTATCAATATCTTGTATTATGAAACCTTCCGGCGTATGGGGTTAACAAATAAGAATCTTAAACCGTCAAACACCATTTTTCACGGTGTAGTACCTGGCAAATCAGCTTACCCAGTCGGTAAGATAGCTCTGGATGTGGTTTTTGGAGACGGTCATGATTCAAGGTCCGAGACATTAACCTTTGAAGTGGTTAAGATCAGAAGTCCGTACCATGCCCTGTTTGGATGGCCGGTTTATGCTAAATTCATGGCTAGACCGTGTTATGTTTATCTGCAGCTCAAGATGCGGGGTTATAAAGGGACCACCGCGGGGTAGCCGCAAGATTGCTCTGGAGTGCGAGGAAGGTGATGCGGCTTATGCTGAGTCGGTTTGCGCAACGGAGGAGTTGAAGTTCTATAAGGACAATGTTGATCTGGCAGATATGACTTCTCTGAAGAAGCCCACTATAGAGCATGATCCAGTGTTGAAGTTTAAATCGGCTGATGAGACTAAATTGGTTGATTTTGTTCCTGGCGATTCATCCAAGCAGTTCAGCATCAGCGTCAACTTGGATCTGAAATAGGAAAGCGCGCTCATCGAGTTCATCTGTGAGAACCGGGACATTTTTGCATGGAAACTGTCTGACATGCCAGGTGTACCGAGGGAGCTCGCTGAGCACACTCTTAATATTGATCCGAAGTTCAAACCGGTCAAATAGTTTCTTCGCCGTTTTAATGAAGAGAGGCGCAAGGCCATTGGTGAAGAGGTAGCCCGACTATTGGCAGCAGGGTTTATTGTGGAGGTGTTTCACCCTGAGTGGTTGGCTAATCTGGTGCCGGTACTTAAGAAAAACGACACTTGGCATATGTGTGTGGATTACACAGATTTGAACAAAGCTTGCCCAGCTGATCCCTTTGCCCACCCTCGTATTGATCAAATCATTGATGCTACGGCGGGATGTGAGTGTTTGAGTTTCCTGGTTGCTTATTCGAGATACCATCATATCAAAATGGAAGTTAAGGACCAGGAGAAGACAACTTTTATAACTCATTTTGGAGCCTCCTGTTATGTATTTATGCCTTTTGGGCTCAAGAGTGCTCAGGCGACTTATCAACGGTGTGTGCAGAATTGCATCCATAATCAGATTGGGCGTAATGTTCATGCTTATGTGGACGATATCGTGGTGAAATCTAGGAAAGCAGAGACACTCATAACTGATTTGCAGGAAACTTTTGATAACCTGAGGGTTTATAAAATGATGCTCAATCCGGCAAAGTGTGTTTTTGGTGTACCGGCTGGCAAAATCTTGGGTTTTCTGGTGTCCAGCAGGGGCATTGAGGCTAATCCGGAAAAAATCAAGGCTATCACATCCCTGGCTAAACCGGTGTGTATCAATGACGTTCAAAGACTGGCAGGTCGGATTGTAGCGCTAAGCCGGTTTATCATCCGATTGGGAGAGAAGGCGATCCCGCTTTATCAGATGATGAAGAAAATAGACAATTTTGTTTGGAGTGATGCTGCTGATGCGGCGTTTGAGGATTTGAAGAAGCAGTTGGCCGAGCCGCCTGTCCTTGCTGCCCCCATTGATAAGGAACCATTGTTGTTATATGTGGCTGCTAATGCCTGAGCTGTCAACGTGGCTATTGTGGTGGAGCGCAAGGAGGCTGGTAAGGAATATCCGGTTCAACGGCCGGTTTACTATATTAGTCAGGTGCTTATCGAGTCCAAACAGAGATACCCCCATTGGCAGAAGCCGGTGTATGGAGTGTTTATGGCAAGCCGGAAGCTCAAGCAATACTTTCAAGGCCATCCCATCACTATGGTCAGTTCTGCTCCATTGGTGGACATCATTCAAAATAAGGAGGCAACTGGCCGGGTTGCTAAGTGGGCTATTGAGCTTGGGCCTCACGGATTGAAATACATGCCTCGCACTACTATCAAGTCCCAAGCGCTCATAGACTTCATCAATGACTGGACGGAGTTACAGGCACCTGAGGATAAACCGGATAACACATACTGGACTATTCACTTTGATGGATCCAGACAATTGGAGGGCTCGGGGTCTGGAGTTGTTCTTACTTCCCCTCGAGGTGACAAATTTTGTTATGTTCTCTGCTTAATGTTTCCCTTTACTAACAATGCAGCTGAGTATGAGGCTTTGCTCCATGGTCCGTGGATGGCTAAGGAGATGAATTTAATCCGGGTACATTGCTTTGGTAACTCCGATTTAGTGGCTCAGCAAGTATCCGGTACGTGGGACTCCAAGGACCCACTCATGGCAGCTTATTGGCGAGAGGTGGACATCATTGCTGGTCATTTCAAAGGTTATCAAGTCGAGCACATTGACCGACGCAAAAATGAAGCGGCAGATGCTTTAAGCCGGTTTGGTTCCCAGCGTAAACCGGTGCCGCCTAATGTTTTTCTGGATGTTTTGCGTAATCCGTCGGTTAAGGTACCAACGCAGGAGGATCTAGTGATTCCTGATCCGGAGGCTAAATTGGTGGCGGTTCTTCATGCTATCCCTGATTGGATGTTGCCGTACCTGGCGTACATGAACCAGGGCGAGTTACCAAAAGATGAAGTTTTAGCCAGACAGATAATCTGGCGCTCTAAGTTCATGGCTATTGTCTATGGCGAGTTGCACCACTGTAGTATCTCAGGGGCGTTTCAGCGTTGTGTTTCTTCTGAAGAAGGATGCGAGATCTTGCGTGAAATCCACGAAGGAGATTGTGGTCATCATGCCAGTTCAAAATCCTTGGTGGCTAAGGCTTTCCGGCACGGGTTTTACTGGTTAACAGCTCATGTTGATGCGGAAGATCTGGTCCGAAGGTGTGATGGCTGTCAGAAGTTTGCACGTCGAGCTCATGTTCCGGCTCAGGAATTGAGGATGGTTCCAATTACCTAGCCGTTTGCAACTTGGGGGCTGGATATGGTTGGGCCTTTTAAGAGATCCAAGGATAAGAAGACCCACCTCTTGGTGGCGGTTGATAAATTCACCAAGTGGGTGGAGGCAGAGCCAGTGGGCAAGTGTGATGCGGCCACGGCGGTTCAGTTCCTGAAAAAGGTGATCTTCCAGTTTGGTTTTCCATACAACATTGCAACAGATAATGGCACGAATCTCTCCAAGGGAGCTATGGAAGAGTTCTGTCAACGTGAGCACATCCGGCTTGATGTGTCGTCGGTAGCCCACCCCTAATCTAATGGTCAAGCGGAGAGAGCTAATCAAGAAATCTTAAAGGGTATCAAGCCCCGGCTCATGGTCCCTTTGAAGCGGACGCCGGGTTGTTGGGTGGAGGAGTTGCCTTCTGTTCTATGGAGTATTAACACCACCCCCAAGAGGTCTACGGGTTACACGCCCTTCTTCATGGTCTATGGAGTAGAAGTCCTCCCAAGTGATATACGTCATGACTCGCCATGAGTGGCAGCTTACGTTCAAGCGGATAATGAAAGAGCACGCCAGGATGCCTTGGACCTGTTAAATGAACAACGGGATATTGCGGCAGCTCGCTCGGCGATTTATCAGCAAGACCTACGGCGTTATCACAGCCACCGGGTTAAAACCAGGACTTTTCAAGAAGGCGACTTGGTGCTCCGGCTTATCCAAGATCAGACTGACATGCATAAGTTGTCTCCACCTTGGGAAGGACCCTTTGTGGTCAGCAAGAATTTGAACAACGGGTCCTACTACCTCATCGATGTTCGAGAGCACAAAGACTCACGCAAATCAGAGGAGGAGACTCGCCGGCCGTGGAATATAGCTCATCTTCGGCCTTACTACACCTAAGCCATAGGCTCCTACTATGTATATGTTTTTGACAATGTACATATTATGATCAATAAATAAACTTGCATCCCTGCTAAAACGGGGCCTCTACCGTTTTCGTCTTATATGTTTCCTTGATTACTTGGGGTCTCATTCTTACAAAGTAGAGTTTTCCAGTAAACCGGCTTAAAAAGCCACAACATAGCTTGGGAGCTTCACACCCAAGGGACCAAAGAGAGCATGTTGCCACGCACAGCTCAAACATAGGTACCCATTGAGCACAGCTCACAATGTTACTTGGGGGCTCTTTGTGCATAGCAATAAAGAGTTTGAAAGGACCCTTGTAATAGGCTATCAAGCCACGGCTTGGAAGCCTGGTGTATTCACCTAAAACCCCGGGTTAACCTGCCTTCATCAAGTAAGCCACTCTTGTCCAGGTAATCCTGGTATGACCCGCCGAACGTTTGACAAGTCAATCTTATACAGACCCTAAACTTGTCAAAGTTAAAACGATGATTGGTTAATTGGAGGCCCATCTTAAAAGGCTTTGTCAAATGGTTTAATTCAGCGGCCTGGCAGCCCATCAAAAGCCTCGAATTTGGGCATGGCAGCCCTTGAAATTCCTCAACTACAAATTTTTATTTTGATTTTTGTTTTTGCAAAGTTTTCTCTCCTTTGATAAGGTTTTGAGTTAAACCGGCGTCCATTGACCCGGCCTGACTATAAGTCATTACATCAACCCGATGTTCCTTAACCCGACGTAGCTTTCAACTCTCAATTGTTAGCACATAATCAATTATGAACCGACGTTTCTTAGCCCGGTCTGGCATTGACTATAAGTCGCCAGGATGATCATCCGGTGTTTAATCATAACCCGACATGGTTTATTCAGCACCAACACAACATGGTGGGAGTTATCAAAACTCAAGATTTGGGTTATCACCCTTACTACGCAAGTTGGTAAAACAACGATGTGATTCAATATCACAGGTATGATATATTTCATATTTCATTGCTTTACAGCCTTGGTTATAAAAAACTCCGGTTCTGTATTGTGTATCATAACCCGGCCGGCGGTAAACCGCCAGGGCACATTTAAGTTTGTCAATGCAGAAGGCAGGATTTTCTAAACGTACTAAGGCACATGAGCAAGCATAGAAACAATCATGACGGATTACACAGTGTCATGTAGCAGTGCACGATGGCAGTAGATCAAAGTATTTCAACTAGCCTATTACAAGGCGCTTTGATGCCCAAAAGAATAATTGTTTGTTGCCCAGAACGCAATCTGCAGAAATAAAGCCGGCTGCCGGATTATGATTCATCACCAGGTTGACGTGAAGTTGATGGATCATCTCGCGTCAGTTCAACCTCCTCCTCCCCACCCAGTGGCTGGAAGTCAATGGTGGCCCAATCAATCCTGGTTAAAGCTTGGAAGACAGCTTCGTTGCTTATAAGATTGGATGGTTCAACGTCAGGGGCATAAGTGTGCTTACGGATTTGCGGGATAAGACTCTGCACTTCTTTCACAGATGCATCAACCCGTTTGTTGTCTGCATCATAGTTGGACCGGTGGATAGACAAGTCAACTTCCTCGGCCAATCTGCTTGCAAGCGGGCACATCTCTTTTGTCAAGGCTTTGAGGGCTTCACTATCAAATTCTGACCTGTCTTCTTGTTGGCTAGGATAGCCCTTTCTGATATCTTCTGGATCAAGATCAGCTATCCAAGCTTTGGCCCGAGTCAGTTCTAATAGAGCGCCAGCCCTTGCAGCAGATCGCTTTACCTCCTCTATCTGGGCAGGTGTCATAGATAATTTGGCCAATGTATCTTTGATCAAAGTTGGTGGCGGTTTATTGTATGAGGCTGCGCAGATGACTCGTTGAGCACCGGTATACAGTTGTTCTATCAAAGTATAGGCTGCTTTCAACGTTTTACGCATGTCTGAGCCGAAATGAGCAACACGACTACCTGCAACGGTTTAAGAATTTGCTGTTAAACCGGCAGTTTCAAAGATGATTATGAAAGGCTCTTACAAAGAATACTTACCAAATATAGCAGCAGTCATAGCATTGATTTGACGTTTTAAACCGGTTAGCTCTTCCGCCACCGGTTTAAGAGCTGCTTTGGCATCCTCAGCTCGTTTTAACAAAGAGGCCCTCTCAATTTCCCAGTCTGCCCGCTCGCTTTTGAAGCCATCCTTTAATTTCTCCATGGCAGTTAAAGCGCCCTTTAATTCATCTTTGGCTTTGGAAGTTTCTGCTTGCTGGGATTTGATATTTTCGTCAAGATCGGTGATTTGGGAATCTTTGTTGCTCAAGTCAGCCTGCAAAAGACAGATATTTTCTCAAAAAGTCCCAAGCACATAACAAGTTATATACTTGGCACTTGGGGGCTAATGCGGATTGCTTCCTCTTAACTGATATTTTAAGTCCCAAGGTTCAATACAGGTATTAATCTTGGCACTTGGGGGCTAATGCCCCGGTTCATCTTGAAGAGATAAACCGTCCCTTGGGGGCTACACAGTTTATGTCTTTTTTATCAAAAGTCCCGGTTCATCTTGAAGAGATAAACCGGCCCTTGGGGGATACAATGGAGTTGATATAAAGCACAAAGATAAATTTTTAAAATGTTTGAATAGAAGTCACCTCATAGCGCTCCTTCATCAAGTTGACTAAACCGGCCTCATAATCACGACTTGTATACAGGCGGTTTATATATCCAGAGTGGAGTTCCTGAGCATTGAGATGAGCACAGCTTGACAAATCAGTCTTCCACTTGCCTTTGTCCACAGCAGTAAATTCCTCTTAGGCATTGTGCTTTGATAAAGCGATAGGGTTGCCAGGGGTAGTGTGGCCAAAACCGATAATTACCACATCATCGGTGTCGTGGAATTAACACGTCAGATGTCCTTAGTGTGAGGACTTAGTCGTGAGGCCAACACATCTGTGTGGTAGCTTGAGAGGGGTTGAGCAGAATCGAGAGACGCAACATGCAAGACAAAGATTTAGACAGCTTCGGGCCCCGGGAAACATCATCCGGTAATAACCCTACATGTTGTTTGTGGCTAGGTCTCATTATGATCATGAGGGGGTCGCCGTAAACCGGCTCTCCTCTAGTTGTGTCTAGCCCTAGAGATTGTTTCTTCTTGCCTCCCCGTCTTTGGGGAGCCCTGCCCCTCCTTATATATGTTGAAGGGGCGGGTTACATGAGTCCAACTCGGACATAAAACTTAACTATTATGACTTCTCTTTATGGGCTTCATGACGTCTCGGGCTTCATAACCCTTGGCAACCCAGTTATCACTGTTTGCCGGTTTAAGATGGTCTGCTGGTTTAAGATGGTGTGCCGGTTTAAGATGGTTTGCCGGTTTAAGATGGTCTGCCAGTTTATGACTTCCTGACAGTTTATGAACTGACTTAACACCTGTCGGGTTATCATCTGACTTGACTCCTGCCGGTTTACCACCAGCCGGTTTACCATCTGTCTTAGCCATGTGTCTTAACTGTCTGTCTTAACTGTCCGCCAGTTTACCAAGTCCCAGCCGGTTTAGAACTCCAACCGGGTCATACCGCGGGGTATATCCCTGACATTAGCCCCCCAGTTTAATTTGGATTTATCCATGTTAAACTGATCTTGAGCATCTTTAAATCCTTGTCATTTCCTTCTAGAAAATCAGGGTCAATAGGCCAGCTTCATAATCAATTTGCTGACATTGGTTTGTCACAGAGAAATATTGTGAAGAATAACTTCTTTGACTCAGCTCCCAATGCTTAACAAAAATATTGGTCTTTGAAATACTCATCTGATCTTCAGCCGGTTTAAGAATGTAGAACTTGCCGGTTTAAAAATATTGATGGCACCGGTTCATAACTGTTTGTTAATATCAGCTTTTGAAAATATACCTCTTATATGCCTATCACCTGTAGCCTTCAAATCTTAAGAAGGTAACGTAGTAACCGCTTAAGATTTGCTTCAATATGAATGTCACGAGCTTGAAGAAATCCATGTTGTTCATCTCAGTCACTAGTAAAAGCTGAATACTCCATATTATGTAGCCCCCAAGTGTTGGGTTGTCATGCTTGCAGCAACCTGGGACTTGAAATTGCCTTATGCTCATAAAAACTTCAACCAGTGTAGCCCCAAAGGGCTGGCTCAGTAAGATAATATTGAGCTGGGACTTGATATATACTTTAATGAAAATAACATCATATGATGTAACCCCCATCATGGGGCTTGAATCCACGTCCACGAGGTTAAGAGCCTTTGTGCTTTACCAACTGAGTAGTGGACCCTTCAATATAATGGATTAAAAGTTTGTGTACCTTGAATTGTTAACAGAAGCAATTGGTAGCCCCCAAGGGCCGGCTCATTACGATGTGATGAGTCGGGTCTTCAATAAGGTGAGCAAACAATGACTTTGCATTAGCCCCCAAGTGTCATGGTGCATGCTTGCAGTGACATGAGACTTGTGTATTTTATGTAACCTCAATTTAAATAGTGTAGCCCCCAAGTGTCGGGTCGTAAGCCTGCAGCAACTCGGGACTATTCCTTCAATTGTAGAATAAATCATATCCATTGATAATATGAGCCATTGCGCTAAAGTGACTTTGAAAACCTTAATCATAATACTGGTTATTGATAACCATAATAAAAATCCAGCCATGTTGGCTATTAAAGATTTGTATAATATACCCAATGATTTGTAAGTGCATGATTCCAATGGCGCAATCCAAATATATACTGGCGACTTATAGTCCAAAGCCAGGCCAGGTTAATAAACACCGGTGATTTATAATTATGCTTTATTCAACCTGTTTCTGCATACAACAAGTTTAAAGTGTCCTGGCAGTTTATCGCCGGATGGGTCATAATGCTCAACATATAACCCGAGTTCATAACCAAGGCTACACTTAAGAATAATCAAATATGAAATATATCATACCTGTGACATTGAATCACATCGTTGGTTTACCAAGTTTTTGTAGTAAGGGTGATAACCCAAATCTTGAGTACGATAATTCCCCTCATATTTTGCCGGTTTGTAATAAAACCGTGCCGGGTTGTAATAAACACTGGATAATCATCCTGGCGACTTATAGTCAATGCCAGGCCGGGTTAAGAAATGTCGGTTCATAATTGATTATGTGCTAAACAACTGACAGTTGAAAGCGACGCCGGGTTAAGAAACACCGGGTTGATGTAATGACTTATAATCAGGCCGGGTCAAGAGACGCCGGTTTAACTCAAAACCTTATCAAAGGGGAGAAAACTTTGCAAAAACAAAATAAAATAAAAATTTGTAGTCGAGGCTTTTCAAGGGCTGCTGTCGGCGTTCTGGAAACGGGGGCCCCCAGACTTGCCTGCCTGCGGCCTGCGGCGTGGCTCAAAGGGGGCCCAGCATGGCCCATCTTCATCAGCGCAAGCTCAAGACCCTCGCGAGGGGACAAGCCTCACGGGGCAGACGACAAGGAGCTTCCTCAGGCACCGCCTCGTTAGGCTGGCTCGCGTGGAGGCGGAGAGTTCAAGGCGGGGTACCTCGCGAGGTGCCCATGACGCAAGCCATGACGACCAAGGGCGCCAGCCGGACGCCAGCCCGCGCAGTGTCCTTCTTTCCTCTTTGGTGCAAGGGGAGCAAGAGCAGGCAGGAGCATCAAGCAGAGGCGTCCATTTCGATGAAACAAGACCAAGACCAGTCCAACGGCAGCATGGAGGCCACCGTGGAGCCCAAGACGGCGTCACCACCAGAGCCTTTGACAGGCGAGGAGCAACTTTAGTCAGGATAAGTGTACTAGATGTTCCCCTTCAAATTGGCCAATTGTTGGCGCCCTTCCCGCTCAATATTTGGGAAGAGGCCCAGGGCCTTCGCCTATAAATAGGACTAGCCACCCACGGTGTAGGAACACCGATCTATCCATCCGGCCGGCAAATAGAGAGAGAGACCACAAGGACAGACCCTCGCGAGGCTGTTCTTCATTGTATTGTTCATCATCAGCCTAAGAGGCAATCCACCACACCACACACTGGAGTAGGGTGTTACACCACAATGGTGGCCTGAACCAGTATAAATCCTGTTTCTCTTGTGTTGTTCTTCTCGTAGTTTAGATCCTAGCGATTCGGCGAGGAGCAGGTAGGTAGAAGGCGAAACTTCCGTGCGCACCCCTGTGTTCGAACCTCAAGGGTCTGCCGGAACCCTAAATCCGACATTTGGCGCGCCAGGTAGGGGTGCTCCGGACTTCGTCTTCCGTCGCCATGCTCTTCTCCGACCGTCGCGCCCATGGCTGACGCTCGTCGGGCTACTCGCGCCGCTCGAGTCGCCCAGACGGCTCCCGTCGGCGCGCGCCCTCGTCGCTCCCTGTCGCCCGCCGTCAACACCGCCACCGGCTCAGCGGGGAACGAGCAATGAATATGGCCCCTACATCCCTCCGTGGCCTCTTGGGAAGAGCTGCGCAACCTCTTCCTCGCCCACCACGCCGCTCCGGCCTCCCCGGTCGTCGCGGCCCTCCTGGGCGGCTCGCAGGCGCCGCCCTCCAGTCACCATCTCAAGCCGTTCATCCGCCAGGTCGGCGCCACCTCCGCGCGGCAGGGGGCTTCCCGGTACCGGCCGGAGGCCCAGGCCAGGCTAGCCTTCAGTTCGGAAGACCACCCCTCCCACTCGGCCTACTCGGGTGCGATCCCGATGTTGTGCACCCCCACCATCTACCAGGTGGCTGTCACCAGAACCCTCATCGACGGTGGCGCGGGCCTCAACGTGCTTTCAGTCGAAACTTTCGACCTCCTACACATACCCCGGGAGCGGCTGGGGCGAGCCAACCCTTCATGGTCATCGGGGGCGGGGCATCCAGCTCCTTGGGACAGATCCGGCTCCCAGTGACCTTCGGCACCTATGACAATTTCCGCATGGAGCTGGTCGATTTCGACATCGCCCTCATCGGCCTCCCCTACAATGCCATCCTCGGCTACCCAGCGCTGGCCCAATTTATGGCCGCGACTCACCCGGCATACAACCTCATGAAGATGCCTGGGAGCAGCGGAGTCCTCACTGTGCCTGGGGACATCGGGGACGCGCTGCGAGGGCTCCAGCTCGCCTTCAAGACGGCGGCGGCAGCGCAGCCCGTCAAGGCGGGGGCCCCAGAGCCCAAGGGGGCTGCACCGGCCAAGAAGAAACAATTGTTCACCCAAGACAAGGCGGAGACCAAGCAGATACCTGTCGACGAGGACGGGTCCACCAGCGCCACTTTCACCATAGGCGCCCACCTCGGGCCCGAGCAGGAGGAAGCCCTGGTCAAGTTCTTGCGTGCAAACAAGAAGGTGTTCGCTTGGGAGCCCGATCAGCTGGCAGGGATCCCACGGGGCGTGATCGAGCACCACCTCAACGTGTGCCCCAACGTGCGCCCCGTAAAGCAGAAAGCAAGGCGGCAGTCCACTGAAAAGTAGGCCTTCATCATCCAGGAGACTCGCAAGATAGAAGCCGCGGGGGTCATTCGCGAGGTTCGATATCCAGATTGGTTGGCCAACCTGTGGTGGTACCAAAGAACGGAGGGAAGGAACGCATGTGTGTTGACTTCACCAACCTCAACAAAGCATGCCCACAAGATCCTTTCCCGCTCCCACCCATCGATCAAATCGTCGACTCCACCGCTGAGTGTGACCTGTTATGCTTCTTGGACGCCTTCTCCGGGTATCATCAGATCAAGATGGCGGTGGAAGACGTGGAGAAGACGGCCTTCCTGACCACGTGTGTGGTATACTGCTATACATGCATGCCCTTCGGACTGCGCAACGCAGGAGCAACCTTTCAGCGGCTCATGCACATCACCTTGGGCCCGCAACTCGGGAAGAACGTGGAGGCGTACATCAACGACATTGTGGTAAAGTCTCGCGAGGCCAAGACCCTGATACAAGACCTGGAGGAAACCTTTGCAAGCCTCAACGCCATGAACCTAAGGCTCAACCCGGAGAAGTGTGTGTTTGGAGTCCCCTCGGGCAAGCTCTTGGGTTTCCTCGTATCCCACCGAGGCATCGAGGCCAACCCAGAAAAGGTCAAGGCGGTCGAGGACATGAGCCCGCCAAAAACACTCAGAGATATGCAGAAGCTCACTGGGCGCGTGACTGCACTGGGGTGCTTCATCTCCAGGTTGGGGGAGCGGGCACTGCCTTTCTTCCAGTTGATGAAGAAAAAGGGGCCCTTTGAATGGACTGAAGAGGCCGACAAGGCATTCCAAGACCTCAAGAGATACCTGACCAGCCCACCGATGATGGTTGCCCCACGCCCACAAGAGCCCTTGGTACTCTACCTCGCCGCCACTCCCTACTCAGCTAGCGCGGCCCTGGTGGTGGTTAGGGAGGAGCGTCGGACCAAGGCTGCGGCAGCTGCCCGCGCCAAGGCAAAACAGGACCAAAAAGGGCTCGCAGAGATCACCACCACGATTGAGGAAGATCAGCCGCCGCAGGGGGACGCACCAGGAGCGGGAAAGGCCCTTCCCCCAGGCAACCAGCTTCTGGAGGATCCGCCGCCTCAGGAGGCACCACGGTTTCCGGAGGACGCCACCAGCACCGACGCTCCAAGCCTCGTCGAGCACCCGGTGTACTTCATCAGCACGGTGTTGCGAGACGCGAGGGCACGGTACCCCATGCCTCAGAAACTTCTCGTCGCGCTACTGGTGGCTTCGCGCAAGCTGCGGCACTACTTTCAGGGTCACTCTATCAAGGTCGTCTCCGCGTACCCCTTGGAAAGAGTGCTCCGGAGCCCTAACTCAGCCGAAAGGGTCGCCGAGTGGAATATTGAGCTGCAAGCATTTCAGCTCGAATTCAGCATGACCCGAGTCATCAAGGGGGCCGCCTTGGCAGATTTCATGGCGGAATGGACAGAGGCGTCGGGCCTAAAGGCTGGTGAGGATCGGTCCCTCTCCCCGGGAAGTGAGGCGCCGAACGGTTGGGTCATGTACTTCGACGGGGAGTTCTCCAGGCACGGCGCGGGGGCAGGTGCGGTACTTATATCTCCTACCCAAGACAAGCTCTACTATGTCATGCAGCTCTCTTTCCAACACGGAGAAAAGGTCTCCAACAATATAGCAGAATATGAAGGCCTGATAGCGGGCCTGAAGGCCGCGGCCGCCCTCGGAGTGAAGCGCCTTACCATCAAAGGTGATTCACAACTCCTCGTCAACTTCTCCAACAAAGTATACGAGCCAAGGGATGAGCACATGGAAGCCTACCTTGCGGAGGTACGCAGGACCGAGAAGCAGTTCTGGGGACTGGAGTTACAGCACGTGCCCCGCGGCACCAATCAGGAGGCTGACGACATAGCCAAACGAGCGTCCAGGCGGCTGCCTCAGGAGCCTGGCGTCTTCGAGGAGCGGCTCTTCAAGCCCTCGGCCACGCCGTCACTGTCAAGCGCGATGCAGCCTCGGGAGGAGCTCCCCCAGCCACCAGCCTCGGGAGCCCCGATCTGCGGGCCAGCCTCGGGGGCGTGTTTGCTCTTGACATTGGAGCCTCAGGAGGAATGCTGGGCCACGGAGCTCAGGAACTATCTGACACGAGGGATCTTGCCATAGAAAGAGGAGGAAGCGGAGCGCGTGGCGCGGCAGGCCACAGCATACTGCATCAAGGATGGGGAACTCTACCGGAGGCGACCAAATGATGTATCCTTACGCTGCATCTCCAGGGAGCAAGGGAAAGAGCTGCTAGCGGACATACACGGTGGAGACTGCGGGCACCACTCATCATCGCGAACCCTTGTGGGCAAGGCATTTCGAAGCGGTTTCTATTGGCCTACCGCGCTCAATGACGCCGTCGAACTGGTAAAGGCCTGCGAAGCCTGTCAATTCCATGCAAAGCAGATCCATCAGCCGGCAGGGGTCTGCAAACCATACCCCTCATGTGGCCATTCGCGGTCTGGGGGCTTGATATCCTTGGCCTGTTTCCCCAGGCGCCAGGGGGCTATCGCTACCTCTATGTCACCGTGGACAAATTCACCAAGTGGGCCGAGGTGGAAGCCGTCCGTACCATCCCCGTGAGTTCAGCGGTCAAGTTCATCAAGGGCATCGTGAGCCGGTTTGGGGTGCCGAACTGCATCATCACCGACAATGGTTCGTAGTTCACCAGCAACCTCTTCAAAACATACTATGCTAATCTTGGAAAGCAGATATGCTATGCTTCAGTGGCGCACCCCCGAAGCAATGGCCAGGCTGAGCGAGCCAATGCAGAGGTCCTGAGGGGCCTCAAGACCAGAACATTCAAGAAGAAGCTGGAGGCTTGCGGCAGAGGCTGGTACGACGAGCTCCAATCCGTGTTGTGGTCCATCCGCACGACCGCAACCAAGCCGACTGGAGAGACCCCTTTCTTCTTGGTCTACGGAGCCGAAGCGTTCCTCCCTCACGAGGTCAGACGTCTGTCCGCACGGGTCCTGGCGTTCGACGAAGCGCAGCAGGACGCCATGCGGGCGATGGACCTCGTGCTGGGGGAGGAGCGTCGCCGAGAAGCCGCGCTGCGAGCGGTGAGATATCAACAAGCACTGCGACGATACCACTGCCGCAACATCCGCCCCAGGACTCTCGAGGTAGGGGACCTTGTGCTCAGGCAGGTTCTCTCAAGGGAGGGGCTTCATAAGCTCTCTCCCATGTGGGAGGGCCCGTTCAAGGTTGTTCTTGTTTCCAGGCCCGGCTCCGCGTGCTTGGAGACTCAAGAGGGGGTGCCTCCAGAATGCGTGGAACATCCAGCACCTCCGGAGGTTTTACCCCTGAAAAGGCCCTGAGCCTATGAAGAAGGCGAATGCCTGTGAAGACCATCTTTTTGGAAAAGGCCCTGAGCCTGTGAAGAAGGTGAATGCCTGTGAAGACCATCTTTTTGGAAAAGGCCCTGAGCCTGTGAAGACCATCTTTTTGGAAAAGGCCCTGAGCCTGTGAAGAAGGTGAATGCCTGTGAAGACCATCTTTTTGGAAAAGGCCCTGAGCCTGTGAAGACCATCTTTTTGGAAAAGGCCCTGAGCCTGTGAAGAAGGCGAATGCCTGTGAAGACCATCTTTTTGGAAAAGGCCCTGAGCTTGTGAAGAAGGTGACTGTCTGTGAAAACCATCTTTTTGGAAAAGGCCCTGAGCCTGTGAAGAAGGCGAATGCCTGTGAAGACCATCTTTTTGGAAAAGGCCCGGTGCCTCTGAAGAGGGCCAATGCCCGTGAAGCTTGCTTCCCCGAAGAAAGGCCCGGAGCCTGTGAAGAAGGCCAACGCATGTGAAGCTCGCCGCCCATGACACTCTCACGTAATAATGAGTTGGGGTTGTACACGCCCCGGAGTCTCAGGAGCGCCGGCCTCAGGCCCTGGGGCTCCCTCCCACGCCCAGTGGCAGCACTTAGCTCCGCGCTGGTGAGAAGACGTTGAAGACTAGACTAGGTGCCGGACGCGGCTTTTTCATTTGCTTTCTGCAGTTGGCTAGTTCGTTCTCATTTGAAGTTTTATTGAAACTGTTGCTGTCTTTTGTCCTTTTGCTCTTCGGTTTCTTCGCCCACCGGCCCCGATTTCTCTTGCGCGAGGTCTCGCGAGGGGACGGCCCTGGCGCCCTCGCGAGTGTTTTGATCCTTTCGGTCAAGACCTCACGACCTAGGTCCACTACAGGAGCATCCCTCCAGTCCATGCCTCTTGGGCACCGCGACGCGAATACAGGACCTGGGTCGGTCGCCCCATGGCCAAGGCTGGGGATTACCTACGCGCAGGCGTTCAGCATGAAGGAACAATACCAGAATAACGGAAACATTACGACGACTGACAACGATAACACAAACACGCACCCACGGGGCCCGCATAAAGCTGTCTTTTTGCGCAGGAAAAAGGGAGAGGAAGGAACAAATCAGGCAAAGCTCGCCAGATGCCGGGCCTAGGCTGCCTCTGGAGCTCAAGCGGACTCCCTCTCGCGCTTCACCAGGGGGCGACGACGGGCGGACTCGCTACCACCCTCCAAGCGGCCACGACGGCGCGGAGGCAGACCGTGGCCCCTGCTAGAAGAGTCGCTATCCGAAGAGGAACCGGTGAAGCTTGAGGAATCATGGGCGCCACCGACCGCGTGCTCGCTGCCCTCTCCATCCTCGCCGGGGCTGGGTCCCTGGCCGTGGCCGTCGTCTGCAGGGCAGCACCCAGTGCGGCGACCATCTTCCCCAAACACCCTCACGTAGAGGGTGGCATCACCGTCAAACTTGAAGTGCAGGGTGCACCGGCGGCTCAGGCCTCGCGCGCGGGCAAACGTCTGCCAGCCGAGGGTCAGGGCCAGGCTCCCGGACGCAAAGACCTCCAGCGAAGCCCACGAGGCCCGGCTGCAACAGCCGTCTGCCTGGAGCCAGAGGCCGCCCGGGGCGCCAGCCAGGAGCTCACCTAGGAGGAAGCGAGGGAGCTGAAGCCGGGCGCTGGCCGGCTCCGCTGCCCACACAACAAACTCCGGCAGCACCTCCAGAGTGTGAGAGCGCGGCCTCGGGGGCCGCACGGCCAAGGCATGCCCCCCGGCCGCGGCCGGCCGCCCGTCGCCACGCGGGAAATCACCACCGCGGTCATGGGGAGCCGCCACGGAGGCCGCGGGGTTCTTGCGAGGGCGGCCGCGACCGCGCTTGGGCGGACGAGAGGCAGGATCGGCCTAGCAAGCTTTCCCCTTCTCTGCAGCCGAGAGCCTCATTGTAGGGGCCATGAGGAAGATGGAGAAGCAAGAGGGGATGAACTGGAAGGGCACGCGACGTGCCGTACTTAAAGCCAGAGGAGGCCAACCGCCGGCCTCCGCGACCACAGGTAATTATGACTCCTTCCGCGTGCAGGGACTTGTCGAATCCGCGCGGTTGCCGTGGCGTCATGGGGAAGTGGAGGCGCCCACGTCCAATCAACCGCCACGTGGCGCCCAAGGCCGCAGGCTGTTAGGGCCCGTGACGCTTCGCACTTGCCCTTTCGCCTCTCTGCTCGGCCAAGTCCGGGCGCGCCTTGGGCCCGGGGGCTACTGTCGGCATTCTGGGAATGGGGGCCCCCAGACTTGCCTGCCTGCGGCCTGCGGCGTGGCTCAAAGGAGCTTCCTCAGGCACGGCCTCGTCAGGCTGGCTCAAGACCCTCGCGAGGGGCCAAGCCTTGCGGGGCGGACGACAAGGAGCTTCCTCAGGCACGGCCTCATCAGGCTGTCTCGCGAGGAGGCGGAGAGTTCAAGGCGGGGTACCTCACGAGGTGCCCATGACGCAAGCCATGACGACCAAGGGCGCCAGCCCCCGCAGTGTCCTTCTTTCCTCTTTGGTGCAAGGGGAGCAAGCGCAGGCGGGAGCATCAAGCAGAGGCGTCCATTTCGGTGCAACAAGACCAAGACCAGTCCAACAGCAGGATGGAGGTCACCGTGGAGCCAAGACGGCGTCACCACCAGAGACTTTGACAGGCGAGGACCAACTTTAGTCAGGATAAGTGTACTAGATGTCCCCCTTCAAATTGGCCAATTGTTGGCGCCCTTCCCGCTCAATATTTGGGAAGAGGCCCAGGGCCTTCGCCTATAAATAGGACTAGACACCCACAGTGTAGGAACACCGATCGATCCATCCGGCCGGCAAAGAGAGAGAGACCACAAGGACAGACCCTCGCGAGGCTGTTCTTCCTTGTATTGTTCATCATCAGCCTAAGAGGCAATCCACCACAGCACACACTGGAGTAGGGTGTTACACCCCAATTGTGGCCTGAACCAGTATAAATCATGTGTCTCTTGTGTTGTTCTTCTCGTAGTTTAGATCCTAGCAATTCGGCGAGGAGCAGGTAGGTAGAAGGCAAAACTTCCGAGCGCACCCCTGTGTTCGAACCTCAAGGGTCTGCCGGAACCTTAAATCCGACAGCTGTCAGGCCCAAATTCGAGGCTGTTCATGGGCTGCCAGGCCGCTGAGTTAAACCATTTGACAAAGCCTTTTAAGATGGGCCTCCAATTAACCAATCGTCATTTTAACTTTGACAAGCTCAGGGTCTATATAAGATTGACTTGTCAAACATTCGGCGGGTCATACTAGGATTACCTGGACAGGAGTGGCTTACTTGATGAAGGCAGGTTAACCCGGGGTTTTAGGTGAATATACCAGGCTTCCAAGCCGTGGCTTGATAGCCTATTACAAGGGTCCTTTCAAACTCTTTGTTGTTGTGCACAAAGAGCCCCCAGGTAACATTTGAGATGTGCTCAGTGGGTGCGTATGTTTGAGTTTTGCTTTTTGCAACACTCTCTTTGGCCCGTAAGTGATTTCCTGTTGGCCTTACGCCAATCAAGAGGTGTAGCTATGATTCGAATACGACCAAGCCCCCAAGTGATTTCCTTGGTGGCCTTACACCGATCAAGAGGTGTAGCTATGGTTCGAATACGACCAAGCCCCCAAATGTTTTTTCTTGAAAATCAAACTTTGCGAGAGATATTTCTTCTTGAACCGGATGTTAAACCAGATTTTGAGAGCTTCAAAGCTTTGTAAGAGACAGTTTCCTCTTAAACCGGATTTGAACCAGATACTAAGGGCTTCAGTGCTGTGTGGGAGACAGGATTTCCCTTAAACCGTACTATAAACCGGAAGCATCATTGTGAGTCGGAATATTTGTGACGGCCTTTAAATTTTCATCAATATATGAGTAGCCTCGGAGACCGGGTTATCTTTCCCTTCAACATCCTGGGGCACTTTAATTTGCTGAAACTAGCAAGACTTACTGAGTCATATCATCGTAGCCTCCGAGTCTTAAGATGACTCAAGAAGTTGTCTTGAGACTTTCCGTACTTGACCATAGCAGAAGGTATATATCATTGGTGTTGATAACGCGATGTAAATCCATAGAAGGTTGAGGTGCATGCGGCAGGTTATAAATGATCCCGTAGGAGCCGTGTCAGCAACTCGGCCAATGGTTCCTTTCAACTGGCTGTTTGAAGTTTAACCAAACTGTAGTGGCAGTGATTTGTGCGCATGCCCATTGAACCATCCATCACAGACAGCGGCTGATGATAACTTGCCTCCAATTTGCTGAAAGAAAACTGGGCTACCCAAGCTGTGACGTGCTCATACACAATAAATAGCTCATGCAGACAGGTGCGGCCTGGTATGTTGATGTAAACCAGGTCACAGGGACGGCGACTTGCGCACGTTCATTCACCGGGTGGTATGACACGGACGAAACACCGGGGCAGAATGCTGCTAGTGCGTGCTCCGTGCCCGTAATATAACGCCTCATTTGTAATGAACAATTGTCCTGCGTCAAAAAATATCACATGCAAAAGTAATTGTTCACACAAAAATTAATGTGCTATAAAAACAAACCGGACGGATATCACCTGATGTTTTTTTGTTCGGACAACGGATGATCCGTTGATCGCAACAGAAGCGGTTTTAGCAGGTCGGCGACTCAATATGGTCCCGGCGGTTCGAGCAGAAACCCTCCGGGTTATTCTCCTGGTCTTTAAACACCCGGCACAGGCGGTGCAGATGTATATATCGCCTCCGACACCGGCGCACGAGGACCAGATCATACCTTGGCCATGAATCAATTGACCTTATTGTTTTGTTTGGCGAGTCCAGAGAGCTTCTTCTTATCTCTGCTCCAGGCACAAATGTCTTGACGTGCAATATTACATGCATATTTGCCCCGCTCATCAATTGGCATTACCCTTGCTAGTACTTTGCATTTGCTGGGATTTTCTTGTTAGGAAGATTGACTTAGCCTTAAGACCGTTGGCTCACGTGTGAACTACTCAGAAGATCTCACAAATTTGATAGCAAAAACAGCAACACCACTCAGACCGTCTGTTCCCAATCAGCAGCTGATCCAATCCTTTCCTACTGAATCATATCTTCAAAATCAGTTTCTTCAGCCACCATGGCTGCATAATCGCAAATGCTTGCTCTCTGCTAGCAGCAGCTGCAGATCTTATGATCAGTATTGCAGACTGTACACATTACCATGTCATTAAATCTATATTAACTTCAGAAGATAGCTGCCGCGGATGACAGAATCAACAGTACATGAAGTAATTCCTTGGTTTCATAGGCAGTTGGTCACTGTACGCGCAGATGTAGCTCAACCTGAAGAAAACACACTGAAGCCCGACAGTGGAGGCAACTTGAGGCCGGGGCAGCCTGTCAGTGACTCTCAAACCGGTGAAGGCGCACGGGGACGGCAGCAGCTCACAGCTATGGTGAACCGGCGCGTGGGGAGCCACAATAACGAGATAACAAGGAAGCAGTAGGTGGTGACTCGGAGCGGTCGTTGAGGCGATATAGCTCGGCACGGGCCACAGTAACGGAGCTCGTGGCTGTAGAGACGGAGGCAGTGACTCAGCGCGAGCTCGCGACAAGAGCAGCTACCTGCAGACATGGCGACAGCAACCAGCGGCTCGGGCACAGACCTGAATGAGGGGTAGCCTGAGGATGGGGACGACTCGCGACGACAGGGCCGGTTCAACCCGGCAGGTCGACAAGATGCGTCCGCGGCAGCGGCGAGTTGGAGATGCGCGGTCGTGGCTGATTTAGGCACAAGAGCTGGAAACGGAGCGGATTTGGCCGGGGCCGGTCGACTTGGTGGAGCCGGCGTGCACGCGGCCACGGGAGCTGGAGAGACGTGCGGCCCGCTGCGGGTATAGAGGAGGGCGAGGCCGAGCCGGCAGGCGCGACCACAGAGGGGTGCGAGGAGGAGAGGCTCGGACGCGGTCCGGCGGAGAGCGGAGTGAGCGCCGCTAGAGGGGGCGCGACCAGGCGCCCGCACGAGGGGAGGCGAGGCTCAGTCGTGCCATGGAGGCGACCAAGGCAGGGCGAGGCACCCCACGGCGACAGCGGGGCGACAAAGGGGCACCAGGCAGAGCTGCGGGGTGCAGCGCAGGTAGTGGCCGTGAGCAGTGACCCATCCCGGGCACGCAGAGTGAGTGCGCGGGCGGTTTATGGTGACACCTGTGGTTAAGGTGATTCGAAGGCGAGAGCTATGGCAGGAACAATGGGTCGAGGCCGCAGTGGCGTTTCGGCGCCGGGTTGGAGTGGCGCGGCCGGGTCGTGAGCGCAAGGCGGTTTCCACGACTGGTGAGGAGGCCCGTCCTAGGTCGGGTCACGGCGGCGACTTGGCGCATCATCGGCTTGAGGCGTGCCCCCCAACGGGCTACGGTCACGCAGCTGCAGCACGGTCGGCGAGTCGAGGGAGGCACGGCGATTTGAGGCTGTGGCGTACAAGGCAGCGGGTGAGGCGAGGCCGCACCCGCGGCGGATTGCAGCGGAGGTAGAGGTGGCCTACGGTTGAAAAGGAGGCCCACAACGAGGCGGCTCCAGGGGAGAAGGCTCGGCCGCTCGACGACTTAGCACGGCCAGGGCGGACGGCAGCCTACCCATGCTGCACCTGAATCGGACAGTGGCTTGACGAGGCTCAGGGCCAGGTCTGGCTCGTAGTAGCGGTGCGACAGCAAATCAGCAAGGGCGGCTCGGATTCGTCCGTGAATCGGGGCGACGGGAGCTGCTTGTAGCAGGGGTAAGGCGGCGATGGCTCAGTACAGAGATGAGCGGGGGCGGCTCGCGACAGAGGCACTTTAAGGACGCAGAAATAGCGGTGGTTCACCCGCTGAGCTGCGCTGGCATAGACCGGCAGCCCGGGGCCATGGCGAAGGCTGTTCGGGAGGCAGAAGTGACTCGACGATGGTAGCAGGTGGCAATGATAAACCGGAGGGAGTCATAGCAGAGGCGAAGCGGAGGAAACGGGGGCGCGGGTTGCAGCCAACGCGGATGAGGCAGCGTCAGTACGAGGCGAGCCGGCAGCGGCCTTGAGCGTCGAGGATGCTAGCGATTTCATTGCAGAGGCGACAGTGGCAGTTTGGAGGAACGCCAGCCCGGTGGGGTAGGGGCGTGGGTGACTCGAGGGCAAGAGCAGAGTCCCCGCCCATGTCCCAGTTCTTCTCCGAGTCGTAACTGTTTTGACCAGCTTATTGGATTCTTTCCATCTTATGTAGCGTGGGAACCTCGGATTGCTTGATACCCAAACGTGATCGCAAGAGTTTCTCCGGATTCCCATCTGCCTCGGTGACCCGCACTGCAACGGAAATTTTAACTACGCCGGCGAGTTACATAACCGGTTTGGATGCGCCGACAAAACAGGCAGCAGCGGAGAATCAATCTGTTTTCGACGGATTAACTGGTTACGTCGATCACACACTATGCAACCCCAATTTCTCTTGTCTTCGAATCGCATACTGCTAGTTCCAAAATTAACCTTGATTCTGATCATAAAACAACGAGCGTGTTGGCTCTTCCTCATCTGACAAAATCGCGAGCTTCTCGAACCCTAGGAGTGATCCCTCAAAGAACTCATCACCATCATGCGCAGGCCCCACGGTGGGTGCCAACTGTCGTGGAATTAACACGTCAGATTTCCTTAGTGTGAGGACTTAGTCGTGAGGCCAACGCATCTATGTGGTAGCTTGAGAGGGGTTGAGCGGAATCGAGAGATGCAACATGCAAGACAAAGATTTAGACAGCATCGGGCCCCGGGAAACATCATCCGGTAATAACCCTACATGTTGTTTGTGGCTAGGTCTCGTTATGATCATGAGGGAGTCGCTGTAAACCGGCTCTCCTCTAGTTGTGTCTAGCCCTAGAGATTGTTTCTTCTTGCCTCCCCCTCTTTGGGGAGCCCTGCCCCTCCTTATGTATGTTAAAGGGGCGGGTTACATGACTCCAACTCGGACTTAAGACTTAACTATTCTGACTTCACTTTATGGGATTCATGACTTCTCGGGATTCATAACCCTTGGCAACCCAGTTATCACTTTTTGCCGGTTTAAGATGGTCTGCCGGTTTAAGATGGTCTGCCGGTTTATGACTTCCTGACGGTTTATGAACTGACTTAACACCTTCCTGGTTATCATCTGACTTGACTCCTACTGGTTTACCACCAGCCAGTTTATCGTCTATCTTAGCCATCCGTCTTAACTGTCCGTCTTAACTGTCCGCCGGTTTACCAAGTCCCGACCGGTTTACAACTCCAGCCGGGTCATACCGCGGGGTATATCCCTGACAATCAGTCTTGCCATCAACAATATCATCTGCGTTGGATAGTTTAGCAGCGGCTCTTGCTGGGCTTAGGAGATTAGCAGCTGGACTTGGTGGATCGGCAGCTGGGCTTGCCGGATTAGCATGAGGACTAGCCGGATTAACTTCGGGTGGATCAACATAAGTGTCTTGATCTTGTGGCACAGAATCATCCAGAGCAACGTCAGCATCTCGATCAGTAGCTTCTGAAGTCCTCTCCGATTAAAAAGATGGATTATCATCAGTGGGAGCAGTCGGCTAGGCCTTTTTACTAAGTCGGGCTTTGGCACTACAAGTAACAAACAGAGGTTAGTATGATAAACCAGTGCAAGAAAGCAAATTCAAATTACTATGCTTACCCAGGGACGGTCTTGAGGGGAGGCATCTGTGTGGTTGATGAGTCGCCAGAGGATGAATTGGTAGTGCCCTAATAATTGGAGTCAAACAGATTAAGAGGGTATCGGAAGTAACCCGCTTTGGGATAAGATTTGTTAGAATTACAAGAGACCTCTGCATGGCGCTTCCAAACCGGTATGTCCGGTAAACCAGAGGAGGTGACTTGTTGGCGATTGTGTCGGGTTGCGCGACGAGCTTCAGGGTGTTGTGTCTTCAAAGAAAAGTATGGATCCAAATGAGTGAGGGGATGTGAACATTTCACTTTCCATACTGCACGACAGAGTTTTCGTACTGGCGCAAGATCTGAATCGGAAGTGTCGGTGTACTAGAGTAGGGGTACCCTAGTATCCCGAACTTGTGCACGGGCAGTTGCAGCGCCCCGCGGCAAGGCTTGCCGGACGACCGCCAGGGTCCTCCGTGGGTTCCTTTGGAGCCATTCAAGAACAAAGTATTTAAGATGAAGAGACAAGGCCCCGGCAAGAGGAGCTTGCCGGGAAGAGACAAGGCCCTGGCAAGAGGAGCTTGCCGGGAAGGCCAACCATGGCACCTCAAGAAACTTGCTGCGATGCACCGCACGTCCCGGCAAGGTCCGGCGAGCGACAAGCTTTTGGACGCGACAAGATGACGACCCCGACAAGGTACTTGCCGGGGGCCAGCTGCCACTCTATACCCGCGCTCCAGCGCACCCACCCGCGTGTCGCTGTGAGGCTTTCTCAGGGGCGCGTGGCGGGAGCCTGTGCAGCCAGGGGTACGCGGTGGCAAGCGGAGATGAAGAGGAGGCCATCGTGGCAAACGGTGGCGCTCCTAACGGTCACTTTTTGCACTGTTTAGGCAACTCAGACGGGCATTCAATGACCTTGTCCCCTGCCGTCAGAGTTAGGTAGGATACACTGTGTCCATAGTAGCGGTAGCTGCACCTACCAAATTCTTTTCCATTTGTTACCCTTCTAGTCTACATTGCCACCTGTTGGTGACCCCTTGAGCGTATAAAAGGAGGCCCATGCGCAACGTAGAGGGGGTTCGGCTCATTCGAAACACCAAGAATATTCTCACGCTCAGTCTGGTAGCGTTCATTGCTCCTGAGCAAGAATCCAATACAATCAAGAAAGCAGGAGTAGGGTTTTACGCATCCGTGCGGCCCGAACCTGGGTAAACTGCTCATGTGCACTGCCTCGATCCGCTCTTCGTGCGACCTCCGCCCCCCTCCGAACCGAAAGGGGCTCGGTCCGCCGTTCCCCATAGGTGTTCGTGGATCAGTTTCCCCGACATCTTTAGCGCGCTAGGTAGGGGGCGTCGAAATCGTGTGAACCCGATCCGGCGTGCACGCGAGCTAAATCTTCATCGTCTTCATCGACATGCCACCGAAGAAGAAGGATTCGGAGGCAGCTGTTCCGTCTGCGTCGCTTTCACCGCCTCCGGAGCAAACGGGTGGTGGAGTGGACACCGGCGGAAGAACGGGCGTCGACGAGGGAGCTCCCAGTGCGGCCAAGTCCAAGGACAAGGCGGCACAGACCTCAGCGTCCATGCGCGTACCGCGCCCGTCTCAGAAGGCGCGGGACCAGCAGCGTCATGGCGTTCGCAGCGCCATACGTCCACTGGGCCAGGATCAAGCTGGTGGTTCTCGTGGCGTCCAAGACCAGCATGCGGCCAACATGCTGGCTCGAGCGAAGTATGGTCTCCTGGACGGGACACTGCTCCTTCTAACGTGGTTAGAAGTCCGAGCATGTCCCGCTCCTCGCACCGTTCACCTCTGCCGCCCACCACTCTAGTAGAAGCCTTGGCGCGAGCTCAACTGCTCCTAGACTACCCTCCGACGGCGGACAAGACCGACGAGTGGAGGGCCACTATCCAGAGCCTCATCGGCTTCGCCAACGGCGACACTGCGTGGCAACCAAGCACCTTGCTGCCGCGGCAAGACTGCCGGATGCGAGCCGATGGCAACAAGATCAGGGGAGGTGCGACTTCCATGCACTCTCCACTATGAAGGCCCAGATCGCCGACTCGCCGGGTCCACCCCGACAGCGACTCCACCGCGTCGTCGGACCCGCGAGCTCGTCGCGACCAGCGCCAAGTTCTCCATGAACGGCAACAAGAGGACGCTCGTACTCGCATCGAGCGCCGAAGAGAAGCGCGGCATCTATCTGACCAGCGCGCTGGGCCCTCTGTCGACATGCACGCGCCGGGGGAGCCAGGCGACTTGCCGTACGCGGTAGGTTGCCCTGCGTTCACCCATGAGCTGCGGCAGGTCCAGTGGCCCAGTAAGAAAAACTTCAAACCAGACATGCCAGAGAAGTACGACGGCAAGACGCATCCGTCGGAGTTCCTCATCATCTACACCATCGCGGTGCAGGCTGCCGGGGGACGGGACGGCAAGATCCTTGCCAACTACTTCCCGCTGATGCTCAAGCCCAACGTCAGGTCCTGGCTCATGCACTTGCCGGACAACTCCATCTCCTCTTGGGCAGATCTATGCCATCAGTTTGTCAGCGATCTTCATCTGCTCGCCCAGAAGGAAGGAGAGCCACTGCGCAAGTACATTCAGAGATTCAGCCGTGTACAGCACAACATCCCAGACGTCCACCCTGCCGCGATCATCAGCACATTCCATCAGAACATGCGAAACCGCAGGATGAGGGAGGAGATGGCGATGTGTAAGATTAGAGACATCAGCGAGCTTTACGCCCTGGCCGACAAGTGTGCGCGCGCTGAAGAGGGGAGGAGGCTCCCCGGAGAGAATACAGGAGCAGGAGGATCCGACAGTGAGGATGCCGCCCCGGCAAGGAAAGGCCGGCGGCGGAACAACAGAAGGAAAAATGGCAAGGAAGTGCTAGCTGTCGAGCAGACCGGCAACGAAGGTGGCGCCAAGGAAGCTAAAGCTGGTGGCTCCGGCAAGGAGGCCCAGCCTCTGGCGGCCGCCGACAAGCAGGACAGCTCCGGCAAGCAGTATTGCAAGATCCACCGCACCAAGGGTCACGATCTCCAGAGCTGCAAGAAGGTCGAGCAGCTTGTTGAGCTGCAAAAAGCTGAGTACGAGCGACGCGAGAAGGAGAAGGCCCAGGAAGGTGCTGGAGGAGCCGGCAAGAAACGCCCCGGCCGGGGAGGACGCCGCGGCAAGGCCAAGCAGCGGCAAGTAGAGAGACCTCCCCGCGGCCGCGACAAGGATGAAGATGGCGACGACGACGAAGACATGGATGATGACGAGGCCGATGAGCAAGAGTTTCAGAAAGCCACAGAGGTCCTGTGCGTTGACGGTGGTGCCTCTTTTCATACTTCGCACCGCCAACTCAAGCAGTGGATGCGGGAAGTAAATGCAGCAGAGCCATCCATAGAGTCACGCAAGCCCCTGAAATGGTCCAGCACGCCTATCATCTTCGATATTGAGCACCACCCTGATCGCGTAACTGCGGTCGGGTGCTTGCCGATGTTGGTTTCTCCAACTATCCGCAACCTCAAGGTCACGAACATGCTAGTTGACGGCGGGGCCGGCTTGAACCTGATATCCTCCGTGGTCCTCCAGAAACTCCAGATCCCTGACAGCGAGTTCGAGGAGACCGGCACGTTCCAAGGAATCAGCCCGGGAAGGAGCACGCCGAAGGGAAAGATCACGCTGCCGGTCACATTTGGCAGTGAGCTGAACTTTAGAACTGAGAGGGTCACTTTTGACGTTGCTGACTTTCCATTACCCTATAATGGGATCCTTGGCCGTCCAGCGCTCGCCAAGTTCATGGCAGCCTCTCACTATGCATACAACATGCTCAAGATGCCAGGCCCGATAAGTGTCATTTCTGTCCCTGGCGACAAGAAAGATGCCCTTATCTGCGCCGACAAGATTTACCGGGAGGCAGCAGCCGCAGCCGTTCGCGAGTCACTTGCCGCTGAAGCTCCCGGGGGGAAGAAGAAGACCATGTCCGGCAAGAGCTCTGATGCCCACTCCGGCAAGCGCACCTCTTCGGAGTGCTGCGCTACCGTCGAGGACGCACCATCGAGCTCCACCGGCAAGTTTAAGAAGACGATGGCAGCTCCACCAGAGACCAAGAAGGTGTCCTCCAAGGAGGACGTCACTGGTGGTACCTTCACCATCAGTGCCACTCTCGACCCCAAATAGGAAAGCGCGCTCGTTGCTTTCCTGCGGGCGAATGTCGACGTGTTTGCATGGCAACCGTCTGACATCCCCGGTGTTCCCAGGAAAGTGATTGAGCACCACCTAGCCGTTTGTCCTCATGCGCGGCTCGTCAAGCAGAAAGTCAGGAAGCAAGCAGTGGAGCGCCAAGAGTTTATTGCAGAAGAAATCAAGAAGCTGGAAGCAGCAGGCCTTGTCAGAGGAGTGCTCCATCCCACGTGGTTGGCCAATCATGTAGTCATGCGCAAGGCCAACGGGAAATGGAGGCTTTGTATAGACTTCACTGATGTCAATAAAGTTTGTCCCAAAGATCCATTTCCCTTGCCATGCATTGACCAGATTGTTGACTCCATAGCCGGATGTGATTTGCTTTCATTTCTTGATGCATACTCAGGATACCATCAGATTTTCATGGCAGAGGACGATGAGGATAAAACCGCGTTCATCACCCCATGTGGCACATACTGTTTCGTACGGATGCCCTTCGGGTTGAAGAATGCTGGATCAACATTTGCAAGGGTAGTCCACGCCGCTTTTGAGCCCTAGATACACAGAAATGTGGAAGCCTACATGGATGATATAGTGGTCAAGAGCAAGGACAAGGCTACTCTGATTCAAGATCTAGATGAAACTTTTGCAAATCTGCGCAAGATCAACCTCAAGCTCAATCCCGAGAAGTGCGTGTTTGGAGTCCCTTCCGGCATGCTTCTCGGGTTCTTTGTGTCACAGTGGGGGATTGAAGCCAATCCCGACAAGATCAAAGCCATCGAGCAGATTGAAGCACCAAAGCGCGTCAAGGATGTACGAAGTCTTGCCGGTTGCCTGGCTGCTCTCAGCAGGTTTATCTCTAAGTCCGCGGAGCGCGCCTTGCCGTTTTTCAAAATATTGAAAAAGGCAGGTCCGATGAAATGGACTCCGGAAGCGGAGGCTGCGCTACAGGACTTGAAGATGTACCTGTCCTCCACTCCAATACTTGTCGCACTAAGCCACAAGAAAAGTTGCTGCTATATCTAGCAGCAACCAATCAAGTGGCTAGTGCTGCATTAGTAGCGGAGAGGGAGGCGGACAATGAGCCAGCAACCGCAGCAAGTGAATCCAGCGACAAGCAGGGGGCTTCTCCGACAAGCTCTGGTCTCGACAAAGATGGATCTACGCAGGCATGCAAGGAGGTGCAGAAGAAAATGGTGCAGCGCCCAGTTTACTTTGTCAGTTCCCTTCTGCAGGGGGCTAGATCAAGGTATTCTGGTGTGCAGAAATTGCTTTTCGGCCTTCTCATGGCCTCGAGAAAGCTGCGCCATTACTTCCAGGCACATGAGATAACAGTTGTCACTCGCTTTCGGTTGAAGAGGATATTGCAAAATCCAGAAGCAACAGGCAGGATTGTCGAGTGGGCACTGGAACTGTCAAGCTCTGGCCTCAAGTTTGAGAGCACTTCAACTATACAGAGCAGAGCATTGGCAGAATTCATAGCAGAGTGGACGCCAACACCAGATGAAGAAACTCCAGAAACGAGCATCCCCGTCAAAGAGGCAAGCAAAGAATGGTTGATGTACTTTGACGGTGCCTTCTCGCTGCAAGGCGGCGGTGCTGGCGTGCTGCTTATCGCACCCACCGGAGAGCACCTCAACTACGTAGTTCAGATGCACTTTTCCAAGGAGCAAGCAACAAACAATACCGCAGAGTATGAGGGTTTGCTTGCCGGCCTCAGAATTGCAGCAGACCTTGGGATAAACAAGCTCATTGTCAGGGGTGACTCACAGTTGGTCGTCCGCCAAGTAAACAAAAGCTATCAGAGTCCGTTGATGGAAGCATATGTTGATGAAGTGAGGAAGCTAGAAGAACACTTTGACGGCCTGCAAATGGAGCATGTTCCACGAGCTCCAGAACGATATTGCTGACGGCCTGTCAAAGTGCGCAGCACTAAAGTTACCTGTGGAACCAGGGATCTTTGTGCTCAAGCTGACTCAACCATCCGTAACACCGTCGACTGGACATAGTAAGAAGAGGAAGTTGGTTTCTGGTGACTACTTTCCGGCAGGGCTTCCCGAAGCCGCCGCCAAGAAGGTCCCCAAGATCGACGCCAAGAGTGTTGAGGAGCAGTTTGCTCTGGCGAACCTCTTGGTTTGTTCCGTTGAAGCAGACACTCCCGACAAGTTTTGCTCCGGCAAGCTTGCCGGGGAACATCATGCTCCGGCCGAACCGCAGGTTCTTGCCGTAGAAGCGGATGTTCCCACAGCAATAGATATGCCTTTAGTCCTTGTTGTCGAGCCGCAAGCTCCAGCATGGGCGCAGCAGATTGTCCGTTTCCTTCAGACAGGAGAGCTTCCCGAAGAGCAAGAAGAAGCGGAAAGAGTAGCCCGACAGTCAAGTATGTACAAGTTTGTCGACGGCACACTGTACAGAATAAGACTCAACGGTGTGAAATTGAAGTGCATTCGCCGGGAAGATGGACAACAACTATTGGCAGAGATACATGGAGGCATATGTGGTCACCACATTGGTGCAAGAGCACTTGCCGGCAAAGCGTTCCGACAAGGTTTCTTCTGGCCGACAGCCCTCCAGGATGCGACTGCACAAGTAACCAAGTGTGAAGCGTGCCAGTTCCATTCCAAACAGATACACCAGCCAGCTCAAGCTCTCTAGACGATCCCTTTATCCTGGCCATTTTCGGTCCAGGGGCTCGACATCCTCGGCCCCTTTCCCCGAGCTGTCGGGGGCTTTGAGTTCTTGTACGTCGCCATCGACAAGTTCACAAAGTGGCCGGAAGTGGAACCAATGAGGAAGGTGACAGCACAGTCAGCAGTCAAGTTCTTCAGGTCAATTGTTTGCCATTTCGGGATCCCTAACAGGATCATCACCGACAACGGCACGCAATTTATGAGCCGCACCGTCATGCAGTACGTCCAAGATCTTGGCGCCAAGGTCTGCTTCGCTTCTGTTGCTCATCCGAGAAGCAACGGTCAAGCGGAGAGGGCAAATGCTGAAGTGCTGCGAGGCCTCAAGACCAGAACTTTCAACAGGCTGCACAAGTGCGGAAGAAACTAGATCGAGGAGCTGCTGGTGGTTCTTTGGTCGATCAGGACGACGCCAAATCGAGCCACTGGCCAGACACCTTTCGCTCTAGTCTACGGAGCAGAGGCAGTTCTCCCCACGGAACTCGTTTACGGGTCACCTCGAGTGCTCACTTATGATGAGCTCGAGCAAGAGCAGCTGCGGCAAGATGACGCGCTGCTCCTTGAGGAAGACCGTCTTCAGGCTGCTGTGCGAGCCGCTCGCTACCAGCAAGCTTTGCATCGCTACCATAGCTACAAAGTTAAAGCCAGAAGCTTCGAGGAAGGCGACCTTGTTCTTCGGCGTGTTCAGTCCGCCAAGAATTCCAACAAGTTGACGCCGAAGTGGGAAGGCCCTTATCGGGTGAAACGAGTCACTAGGCCCGGCGCTGTCCGCCTTGAGACCAAAGATGGCATTCCGGTGAGCAACTCCTGGAACATCGAACATCTTCGTAAGTTTTACCCGTAGGGCGCGGTTGCCGGAAGCTTTTCCGGCAACCACCTTTTGTACAAGTCTTGCCGCTGTTGCATGTAATCCTTTGTACAAAGCCGGGCGCAGAACCCGTGCACAAGTAAAGTTCATGTGCCCCGCACATCTTGTCAGTTTCATGCTGTAATCCTTTTTGCATATGTTATCTGACGTTTTGTGCAGCACCAGACCCCAGTAAGCAATAACGAGCCGTAAGGCTCCATATCATTACTTTCTTTCTCTGTCTCTTTCTCAAAAGAAGGAAGGATCCCTCGCCCACAAGGTTTGCCGGGGGGGAAGGAGAAGATAATGGTGTGGACCGGGCCGTTCAAGAGAGTTTCTCCTTGTCGGGAAGCAGACGACAGAAAAGCTAAGTTGCTAAAGTTTGAGCAATCAGTTTTTAAGTTTTTGAGTTATTTTCCTTGAACGACCATGCTTTGTATGGAAAACCTGTGCACGGAGGAACCAACTCGTAGCTAGTTGCGCCCTTACTTTGTTTCGAGTCTGCTCAACAACTTAAGTGAGCTGCGACTAGTTGCGACAAGGTTGCTTGTTGGTAGCGACCCCGCCAGCAGGCTGCTGAAGTTCCGCACTCGGCGCTCGCGGTAAGGGTGCCTGCTCCGGCAAGTTTCCCTAGAAAGCGTAGTGTAGAACCATACAAAGCCAAGAGTCAAGTAAAGGAAGTAACACCGCAATTTTTTACCTAAGATAGAGTTATATTACAAAAATAACTTGTCGCGCCTCTAATAAAGTGTTCCCATGACATGATTGGTAGCGGCAAGAAAAGAAGAAAACGGACGGCCTAATCTACGCGACCACCGTCAACCCTTTTGACCTCGTTCACCCTGTCCACAATGGGTGCGACGAGGGCCTTGAGTGCGTCAAGATCAGCGTCCGCCGGCAGCCTCTTGAGGACGTTGGTGAGGTTGAGGCCCGGATTGCGGAAGGCCACCTTCACCAGCACCTTCTCCAGAACTCCGGCACAAATCATGCGCGACTCGTCGGCCAGCTGCTTTGGGATCTGTTCCCGGAGTTGTTGGAGCGCCGTCGCCACGCCTTTGAAGAACAGAGTGAGCTTGGCGCTAGGTTAGAGGTTCTCGTCGGAGGAGTACCCGAGGCCTTCCACCCCCAATTGCACCAGCTCCTCTTCGATGACTGCAGCAATGTTCACGAGGCCCTCCGTCCAGAGCGCCACAGTATCTCTGAGAAGATTCTGGGTTTCGGCGGCCCTCGCCACCAGCGCCTCGTTGGCCTTGATATCCTTCTTCAAGTCCGCCTCCCGTTTCCGGGCACCGTCCAACGTCTCCGTCAAGGTGGCCAGCTTCAGCTTCAGATCGGCGTTGGAATCCTTGGTGGCGCTCAGCTCTTTGCCCTTCTCGGCGAGTCGGCCCTGCAGCTCACCGAGGGCAAGGGCGTCCTTCTCGCGCTCCAGCTTGAGCGCGGCAAGCTCTTTGCCACCCACCTTCAGATCAGCCTCTAGCTGCGCCACCTTTACCTCCAATTCCTTCTTGGCGGTCTCGGCAGCCGCAGCCGCATCCTTTGCTTCTTGGAGCGTTTCGCCAAGTGCTTGTTCGCGCGCGGCAAGCTCCTCCTCGTGGCTGTCGAGACTCACTTTTCGTTGAGCCAGCTCGCCTTCTTGCGCATATAGCTTCTCGCCGGTGAGCCGCTGCTGCTCTTCAGCTCCGGCCTTCTCGAGGAGGAAGGCTTTCCGCTCCTCAGCAAGCTGCTCCCGCTCCTCCGCCAAGGCCCGGAGAGCTTCCTGGCGAAGACCCCGGAGCTCCTCCGTGCGCTTCTCTATATCCACGCTCGCTTTCGTGACAAGCGCTTCCCGGGACTCCAACTTGACTTGGCGGGCGCGATAGAGCGCCAGCAGCCTCCGTAGCAGCCGCTCCTCCTCAGGCTCGTCGCTGCTGCTTCCCGGCGCGTCGACGATCGACAACCCGGCGGAGGCGAGCACCTCCCCATTCAGAGCTTCTCCTTCCACCGGCGCCCTGGAGCTTGACGCCCAGGGGAGCTTGATGAAGATGCCCTCGCCGACCTTCAGATAGGCGCCGGGCTGGGACTCCTCGGAGCCTGGCGCCGCGGCAGCGGCGAAGGGATCGGCGGTCGGTGCAGCGCCTGGCGCTCCTGCGGCCTCAGGGCCGTCAGTGCGATCGCCAGATCCCTCACCAGCTTCTTCGGCAGTAGCCTTGGCGGCCTCTTCGCCGGCAGGCACATCAGCACCAGCTCCTTCTTCGGCAGCCGCGGCATCATCAGTGTTGCCGCGCGCGTCCTCCTCGCCGCCCGCCTCGGTCTCCATCGGATTCGCGGAGGGTGGATCTGACGACCGAAGAAGAATGAGGAATCAAACAAGCACTCGAGAAGAAAAATCAGCAGAAGAATACAAGGAAAGCTTCGGGCAAGAAGGACTACCTGTGCTGGGATCCGCTGTCGTGAGCTTCACCACCGGGGGATCATTAGCGCTGTCCCTTGCCAGAGACTCCTCCCTTGCCGGAGACTCCTCCCTTGCCGGAGATTTCTCCCTTGCTGGAGAACGCTTCCTTGCCGGGGAGTCCGCCCTTGGCGGCGTAGTCGAAGCAGACGACGAGTCGGAGGTGATCACCACGCCCTCCTGATGAAGCTGTTCTGCTCCTGCACAAACAAACCAGCGATCAGATGTCAACAAAGGAAAAGAGCAACCGCGCGTGCCCAGAAGCAGAAAGTAAACCATATACTTACGCTGGGGGCTGCGCTGGGGGCTGGTCTGCGAAGTAATGGCCGGATCCGGCAAGGTGGTCTCGGGTGCGCCTCCTGCCGTTGCAGTGGGCTCGTCCTCGATGATCACCACCTGAGCCTTGGCCCTCTTCGCCGCCCTCTGGGCCAGAGTCCTGAAAAGGGAGAGTCCAGGGTGGATCAGATCAGATGCAAGACAAGAATAGCAAGTTGAAGAACTATAAGAACAACAAGGGAATCTTACTCTTCTTCTTCCTCCTCGTTGGAGCTGAGTGCGGAGAGGTCGAAGTTCGGCCCACCTCCAGCGCGACGAGGTGGAGGGGTGGGATCCCTTGGCCGCTTGGCGGGGACTGTGGCGCTAGCCCAAGACGACCCCGCTCCAGTTGCCACCGCGGCAGGAGGCGCTCCCGCGGCAACCGTACTTGCCGCGGCGGAGCGCGTCGCGCGGCGCTGCGGCTGTTGACCCACTTGCCGCCCTGCCGCGTCCCCGACCCTGCGGAGGCGCCTTCTTGGTTGCGCTGGGGGCTGCGCTGGGGGCCCTGCTCGCGGCAAGCTCCTCGGAGATGGCGGGCCGCTCGCACCCTCGGCGGGCTCGGTCGACTCGGCGTCGGGCGCGGCGAGCTCATCTTCGTCTTCGGGCCACTCCCGTTCGGCAAGACTCGTCGCCGATGCCGCGTCCGCTTCCTCCACTGTGAACCCGAATTCACCCGCGGCTGCGGCTGCCGCCGCCTCTTCTGCCCTGGTGGTGATGCGTTCCATCTCTTGATCGGTGGTGTCGCGGGTGAGGAGCTTCTTTTCGTCAGCATTGACCGCCACTTCCACTAGACCGTCGAAGAACTGCTGCACGACGTCGCCGGCAGGCTCTTGCCAAGTTGGAGCGATCTCATGCGAATCACACAATGGCATCATTGCGCAGATGCGGTCGCGCGAGGAGTTGTTGCACAGAGGAACGACGCCTGCCGGCAACCTGAACCACTCGGGATGCTGTGGGTCGTGATTGAATATCTCCTTGAGTATCCCGTCCAACTCTAGGACGGTGAAATTGAAGTTGAGGCCTGGGCGCAACCTCATGATATCTGCCGGGCCTCCAAATTCCCAGGCGGGTCTCCACCTCGCCTGCAGAGGGGCGATGCGGCAGCGAAGGAAATCTGCGCCGACAACTCCTACAGTCAACCCGGCAAGCCTGAGGCGCAAGATCCGGGTGGTGGCGATCTTCAGCTTGTCGTCGTCCACGGACAGGGCGCTCCAATCATTGCCACGCACTGTTGGGGTTTGGCGCAGGGCGGTGAACGGCTGCGGATTCTTCTCTACAACCCAGCACCAATCTGCTCTCCACTCATCCCACTTGCTGCGGAGCTCCCCCTCCAGATAGGTCTCCTTCTTGCCGGCTTGCGAGATCCAGGCGATCCCACCGGCAAGAGTTCCCCCTCTCTCGACACGAGGCATAAAGAAATGGCGGAAGAGGGCTACGTTGGGGTGGACTCCGACAAAGTTTTCGCATAGATGGGCGAAAACTGCCGTGGTCAGAACGGCATTGGGGTGAAATCAAGGAGGTGGAACCCGTAGGTGTTCATGATGTCGCAGAAGAAATCAGAGAATGGCGGGCAGAGCCCGCAGTAGAAGAACACGGCAAAGAAAGGGTACCCGCCAACTGGAGCTTCTTGCGAGGCGACGGCAGAGAATACCTTCGTGCACGGATGCGCCCGTGTCTCCGTCGACCAGAAGAGATAGTACCGCTCCCTCAGCTCCTTTGCGGAGAGCTCGGGGGGGGGGGGGAAAGTGGCCCGCTCCTTCTGCAGCGCCTCAAGCCGCTGCGCTTCGGTCGACTTCACAGCTTTCGCAGCCGCAGTCTTCGCGGCCTTCCCCTTTCCGGCCTTAGGAGCCATGGCGGAGGCGGTGGGGGAGATCGACGGCGCTGGTAGTGGCGGCGGCGACGGGAGCGGAGCGCTGCTCTCTTTCGACTTTGCAAGCGGAGGAGGGCGGCGGAGATTTCTGAGATTGCGGCAGTGAATGGCAAAAGTAGGGGAAATGCCCCTGTTTCCCCTGCTTATAAGGAGGAGGGGGCGAACGTTGCGCTTTTTCCAAATAAAGAACCACCCACGATCTCTCCCACGACGCTGCGATTGACGCGTGCCGTTACAGGGGGCGCGGTGGATACGGAGTTAGATTCGGCATGACCCAGGCCCGCGCGTGCCCGTGCCCTATTTTGGGCCTGGCCCAACAGCGCTCGGCACCGTGTGTGGCCCAGGCCCAGGGGCTCCTGTCGGTGTACTAGAGTAGGGGTACCCTAGTATCCCGAACTTGTGCACGGGCAGTTGCAGCGCCCCGCGGCAAGGCTTGCCGAACGACCGCCAGGGTCCTCCGTGGGTTCCTTTGGAGCCATTCAAGAACAAAGTATTTAAGATGAAGAGACAAGGCCCCGGCAAGAAGAGCTTGCAGGGAAGGCCAACCATGGCACCTCAAGAAACTTGCCGCGATGCACCGCACGTCCCGGCAAGGTCCGGCGAGCGACAAGCTTCCGGACGCGACAAGACGACGAGCCCGACAAGGTACTTGCCGGGGGCCAGCTGCCACTCTATACTCGCGCTCCAGCGCACCCACCCGCGTGTCACCGTGAGGCTTTCTCAGGGGCGCGTGGCGGGAGCCTGTGCAGCCAAGGGTACGCGGTGGCAAGCGGAGATGAAGAGGAGGCCATCGTGGCAAACGGTGGCGCTCCTAACGGTCACTTTTTGCACTGTTTAGGCAACTCAGACGGGCATTCAATGACCTTTTCCCCTGCCGTCAGAGTTAGGTAGGATACACTGTGTCCACAGTAGCGGTAGCTGCACCTACCGAATTCTTTTCCATTTTTTACCCTTCTAGTCTACGTTGCCTCCTGTCGGTGACCCCTTGAGCGTATAAAAGGTGGCCCATGCGCAACGTAGAGGGGGTTCGGCTCATTCGAAACACCAAGAACATTCTCACGCTCAGTCTGGTAGCGTTCATCGCTCCTGAGCAAGAATCCAATACAATCAAGCAAGCAGGAGTAGGGTTTTACGCATCCGTGCGGCCCGAACCTGGGTAAACTGCTCATGTGCACTACCTCGATCCGCTCTTCGTGCGACCTCCGCCCCCCTCCGAACCGAAAGGGGCTCGGTCCGCTGGTCCCCATAGGTGTTCGTGGATCAGTTTCCCTGACAGGAAGAAAGGGGAATTACCTCTACATTATCAGCACGACTGGCTTCCACATCATCCTGATAATGATCATTGTCAATAAGATTTATGAAAAATGAACCAAGGGAGTCAAGTTCTACCTCTGGTTCCGAGTCATCAACATCTTCGGGCGGATCAGAGGACTCGGCGGTCTTCTTCTTTGCTGGCCTTTTTGTGACCTTGGTCTTGTTACGAGGTGCTCTCGCCGGTTTGTCTTGTGGTTTTGCTGGCTTGTCTTGAGTTTTCCTCTTCCAGAACGGATCTTTGTGCTGTAAGAATAAACAGAAGGCTATCATAAAATGTTAAAAGGGAGACGGATTAAAAGCAGAAAGATAAATTCTTACAGCTGCTAGTTTGTTGGAGGCATAAACGGGATGCAACCCAGTCTTGCTGCACTCAGATATCGGTTCATCTAACATCTTTTTGACAGACTCAGTGATCTCGTCATCAGTCATCTGTATTTCAGTGTGCCGTTGAGGTTCCTTGGCATCCCCGAAATATTCATACATTAATCCGTTGTGATGGCTTAAGGGCAAGATACTCCATCAAACCCAGCAACGGACAAGGTCAATACCGGTTAAACTGTTTGCCATAAGAGCCCGAAGCTTAGAAAGTTGTGGTGCATATGTCGATCGTTCTCTGGCAGTAAGCCATTGAGGCAGTGGATGTTAATTGCTGAGCCGATAAGCACGATAACCCAGCAGAGGATTTTCATCATCAGGAGCAGTGTTCATCCACCGTCGACCTCCTGCAGCCTCCACCTGCAACTGTTCATCCACGGGCTCCTGTTCATCCAGCCTCCACCACACGCTCCTCCACCAGCTACTATTCAACCAGCCCTCTCCACGAGATCCTGTTCAACCACCCCTCCACGGGCTACTGTTCATCCAGCCCTCCACTGGCTACTGTTCAACCAGCCCTCCACGAGGTCGTCCTGTTCATCCAGCCCTCCACGAGGTCCTGTTCATCCAACCCCAACCGGCTCGATCGGGGTCCTGTTCATACAGAGGCACCACCATGGGGTCCTGTTCATCCACCCCCACCGGGAACTGTTCATCCAACCCCCTCCCCCCCCAGCAGTAGCGAAGGAATCGCTCGATCACTCGGGTTCAGTAACGCGTAGCCTGTAGTGCAATCGCTCGGGTTCAGTTAGGAGAACGCCTTGCTCCGGTTCAGTTAGAGCCCAACGCCTCGCACCCACGCGCGTACATGTATGAGAGAAACCCGCATCGCTCGGCCCCCGACCACCCACCGTAACCGGGAACTCCCCAAAATTTTCCTCGCCCTCACTTCTACCACGGTTTCTACCGTCATGGACGACCCAAAGAATGTCATGCAGCTGCATCTACGGCCCGCCCAGGACAAAAAGCCCATTTTCTGTCATGATTTTTGTCATAGAAGTAGGAGCTCACCACATCTATGATGATACCGGGTTTTGTCACAATTATCATCATAGAAGTGTCATAAGTATAACATATTTTTTTCCGTTTGACCCAAAGTGTCACGGATGTGTCTTTTTTGTAGTGAATTCATGAAGAAAGTAGTAGCAATGAAACTGTAATGATCATGATGCTAAGCTAACGGATGGGTCTTGTCCATCACATCATTCTCCTAATGATGTGATCCCGTTCATCAAATGACAACACATGTCTATGGTTAGGAAACATAACCATCTTTGATTAACGAGTTAGTCAAGTAGAGGCATACTAGGGACACTATGTTTTGTCTATGTATTCACACATGTACTAAGTTTTCGGTTAATACAATTCTAGCATGAATAATAAACATTTATCATGAAATAAGGAAATAAATAATAACTTTATTATTGCCTCTAGGGCATATTTCCTTCAGTCTCCCACTTGCACTAGAGTCAATAATCTTGTTCACATCGCCATGTGATTTAACACCAATAGTTCACATCTGTATGTGATTAACGCCCATAGTTGACATCGCCATGTGACCAACACCCAAAGTGTTTACTAGAGTCAATAATCTAGTTCACATCGCTATGTGATTAGCACCCAAAGAGTACTAAGGTGTGATCATATTTGGCTCGTGAGAGAAGTTTAGTCAACGGGTCTCTCACAATCAGAGCCGCATGTATTTTGCAAATATTCTATGTGTACAATGCTCTGCATGGAGCTACTCTAGCTAATTGCTCCCACTTTGAATATGTATCCAGATTGAGACTTAGAGTCATCTGGATCGGTGTAAAAGCTTGCATCAACGTAAATCTTTACGACGAACTCTTTATCACCCCCATCACCGAGAAACATTTCCTTAGTCCTCACTAAGGATAATTTTGACCGCTGTCCAGTGATCTACTCTTAGATCACTATTGTACCCCCTTGCCAAACTCATGGCAAGGTACACAGCACAACATACTTTATAGATCCTATGACTGTGGCATAGGGATTGACATTCATTCTCTTTCTATCTTCTGCCATGGTCGGGCTTTGAGTCTTACTCAACTTTACACCTTGTAATACATACAAGAATTCCTTCTTTGTCTGATCCATTTTGAACTCTTTCAAAAACTTTGTCAAGGTATTTACTCATTGAAAAATCTTATCAACCGTCTTGATCTATATCTATAGATCTTGATGCCCAATTTGTAAGCAGCTTCACCGAGGTTTTTCAATGAAAAACTCTTATTCAAGTATCCCTTTATGCTATCCAGATATTCTATATCATTTACAATCAACAATATGTCATCCACATATAATATTAGAAATGCTACAGAGCTCCCACTCACTTTCTTGTAAATACAGGCTTCTTCAAAAGTCTGTATAAAACCATATGCTTTGATCACACTATCAAAGCGTTTATTCCAACTCCGAGAGGCTTGCACCAATCCATAAATGGATCGCTAGAGCTTGCACACTTGGTTAGCACCCTTTGGATCGACAATACCTTCTGGTTGCATCATATACAATTCTTCTTTAAAAAATATCCATTTAAAGAATGCAGTTTCTATATCCATTTGCCAGATTTCATAAAATATGGCATTTGCTAATATGATTTGGATGGACTTAAGCATCGCTACAGTTGAGAAAATCTCATTGTAGTCAACACATTGAACTTGTCGAAAACCTTTTGTGACAAGTCGAGCTTTGCAGATAGTAACACTGCTATCAGCGTCCGTCTTCCTCTTGAAGATCCATTTATATTCTATGGCTTGCCGATCATCGGGCAAGTCCACCAAAGTCCACACTTTGTTCTCGTACATGGATCCCATCTCAGATTTCATGGCCTCAAGCCATTTCATGAAATCTAGGCTCATCATCACTTCCTCATAGTTTGTAGCTTCATCATGGTCTAGTAACATGACTTCCAGAATAGGATTACCATACCGTTCTGGTGCGGACCATACTCTAGAAGACCTACGAGGTTCTGTAGTAACTTGATCTGAAGTTTCATGATCATCATCATTAGCTTCCTCGCTAATTGGTGTAGGAATCACTGGAACTGATTTCTGTGACGAACTACTTTCCAATTAGGGAGAAGGTACAATTACCTCATTAAGTTCTACTTTCCTCCCACTCACTTCTTTTGAGAGAAACTCCTTCTCTAGAAAGGATCCATTCTTAGCAACGATCTTGCCTTCGGATCTATGATAGAAGGTGTACCCAACAGTTTTCTTTGGGTATCCTATGAAGACACATTTCTCCGATTTGGGTTCGAGCTTATCACATTGAAACTTTTTCACATAAGCATCGCAGCCCCAAACTTTAAGAAACAACAACGTTGGTTTCTTGCCAAACCACAGTTCATAAGGCGTCGTCTCAACAGATTTTGATGGTGCCCTATTTAAAGTGAATGCAGTTGTCTCTAATGCATAACCCAAAAACGATAGTGGTAACCCGGTAAGAGACATCATAGATCGCACCATATCCAATAAAGTGCGGTTACTATGTTCAGACACACCATTACGCTGTGGTGTTCCATGTGGCGTGAGCTGTGAAACTATTCCACATTGTTTTAAATGAAGGCCAAACTCGTAACTCAAATATTCTCCTCTACGATCAGATCGTAGAAACTTTCTTTTCTTGTTATGATGATTCTCCACTTCACTCTGAAATTCTTTGAACTTTTCAAATGTTTCAGACTTGTGTTTCATTAAGTAGATATACCCATATCTGCTCAAATCATCTGTGAAGGTCAGAAAATATCGATACCCTCCACGAGCATCAACACTCATTGGACCGCATACATCAGTATGTATTATTTCCAACAAGTCACTAGCTCGTTCCATTGTTCCAGAGAACGGAGTTTTAGTCATCTTGCCCATAAGGCATGGTTCGCAAGCATGAAATGATTCATAATCAAGTGATTCCAAAATTCCATATTTCTGGAGTTTCTTCGTGCGCTTTACATTGATATGAACCAAATGGCAGTGCCACAAATATGTTTCACTATCATTATCAACTTTGCATCTTTTGGCATCAATATTATGAATATGTGTATCACTACGATCAAGATTCAATAAACCATAAACATTGGGTGTATGACCATAGAAGGCTTTATTCATGTAAACAGAATAACAATTTATTCTCTGTCTTAGATGAATAATCGTATCACAATAAACATGATCTAATCATATTTATGCTCAACGCAAACACCAAATAACATTTATTTAGGTTCAACACTAATCTTGAAATTATAGGGAGTGTGTGATGATGATCATATCAATCTTGGAACCACTTCCAACACACATCGTCACTTCACTCTCAACTAGTCTCTATTTATTCTGTAACTCCTGTTTCGAGTTACTAATCTTAGCAACCGAACAAGTATCAAATACCCAGGTGCTACTATAAACACTAGTAAGGTACACATCAATAACATGTATATCAAATATACCCTTGTTCACTTTGCCATCCTTTTTATCCACCAAATATTCAAGGCATTTCCGCTTCCAGTGACCATTTCCTTGTAGTAGAATTACTCAATTTCAGGCTTTGTTCTAGCTTTGGGTTTCTTCACGGGAGTGACAACTTGCTTGCCATTCTACTTGAAGTTCCCTTTCTTTCCCTTTGCCCTTTTCTTGAAACTAGTGGTTGATAATCCCAAAGTGCAGAGATTCATCGTAGCAATTTCCAAAGGTGGAAGTGATAAGCATGGAGTGTCGAACCCACAAGGAGCTAAAGGAAAGATCAAAATTCTCTCAAGTCATATCTGCCACTGATATGACTCTACGTACACCGAATGTTTGCTCCAACTAGAAACGAGAAATAAAACTACATTGTGGCTGTGAAGAGGATAACTTTGTATGATATTGAAGAGCTAAAATATAAAAGTAGGTGTTGTTATCATAAATTTAGAATATATTACTAAATATTATAAATAGCGAGTGTGGAATAATGATGGGTCGGTGTGCGGAATTATCCTAGGCAATTGCTAACAAGACCGGTAATCACTATTGCAATTTCATATGAGGGAGAGGCATAAGCTAACATACTTTCTCTACTTGGATCATATGCACTTATGATGGGAACTCCAGCAAGCATTGGCAACTACTAAAGATCATTAAGGTAAAACCCAACCATAGCATTAACATATCAAGTCCCCTTTATTCCCATAGGCCATGACCAACTTATCTGTGGTTATGCTTCTGTCACTCAAGCAACGCAGACAATAAGTAAACCATGGACATATTGCAACACCCTATAGCGAGAATCCTTCACTCTTGCGCTACACGGAAGGCACAAAAGGACAACACTAAAATAAAACATACAACTCATACCAATCTAGATCATCAATCAACCCAAAGACAAAGGATATCTACTCAAAACATCATAGGATGGCAACACATCATAGGATCATAATATGTGGCATAAAGCACCATGTTCAAGTAGGCATTACAGAAGGGTGCGGGAGAGTGGACCGCATAAAAGAGATGAGGATGGTGATGATGATGGTGATGTTGATGAAGATGATCACCGCGGCGATGATTCCCCTCCCGATGGCACTCTGTCACCATTGAGAGAGAGGAGGAGAGGTCCTCCCCCTTGTGCTTCCTCCCTCATGGCCTCCTCCCTGGATGGGAAGAGGTTCTCCCTCTGGTCCTTGGCCTTTATGGCGATGACGGCCCCTCCGGGATCCTCCTCCATGGCCTCCGGTGATGATTGCCCCCTGCGGCAGGGTGCCAGAGAGGGTCTAGATTGATTTCTCATGGCTACAGAGGCTTTTGGCGGCGAAACTCCCGATCTAGGTTATTTTCTGGAGGTTTCTGTATTTATAGGAATTTTTGGCGTCGGTCTCACGTCAGGGGGGTCTTCGAATCGTCCACGAGATAGGGGCCCACGCCCAGGGGGTGGGCGCGCCCCCTACCCTCGTGGACAGCCCGAGACTCTTCTGGCCCAACTCTTTTACTCCAGGGGATTCTTTTGGTACATAAAAAGTCATCAAAAATTGGCACGTCAATTGGACTCCGTTTGGTATTCCTTTTCTGTAAAACTCAAAAACAAGGAAAAAACAGAAACTGGCATTGGGCTCTAGGTTAATAGGTTAGTCCCAAAAATAACATAAAATAGCATATAAATGCATATAAAACATCTACGATGGATAATATAATAGCATGAATACTTCATAAATTATAGATACGTTGGAGACGTATCAGCATCCCCAAGCTTATTTCCTGCTCGTCCTCGAGTAGGTAAATGATAAAAGAAATAATTTATGAAGTGTGAACGCTAGCAGGTGCACAAGTTTGATCAATGATAATTTCAATCACCTTTTCTAGCATCATTATATGTCATAACTGTAGCTCATCTCATAAAACTTTTCATGATAAAGTAACAAGCTATTCACATGTTAAAGTATAGATCATAAACTTTCTTGAAAACTAACAAACAGTGTTCTTAGTCATCAAACAATTGCAATTCATCTTATTTTCGGGAAGGGTCCATGTAAGATCTTTGATTTAGCAAATCCCTCATACTCAACTATCATATAGTCTTTCACAATTGCTAACACTCATGTGATATTTATGGGTTCAAAGTTTTAATCGGACATGGAGAAAGATAGGGGCTTATAGTTTTGACTCACAACCTTTTACCTCAAGGGTAATGTCAACAATAATACTTTATGAAAACCTACATCCAAGTGGATATATATATCCGGATCGCTCCAACACAAAAGTGCTTGCCAAAGCAAAAAGTGTAAAAAGGAAAGGTGATGATCACCATGACTCTTGTATAAGGGTAGAAGATAAAAGTAAAAGATAGGCCCTTTGCAGAGGGAAGTAGAGGTTGTCATGCGATTTTAATGTTGGATGCACAAAATCTTAATGCAAAAGAACGTCAATTTATATTGCCTCTTGTGATAGAGACCTTTATTATGCATATGTCGCTTTTATTTCTTCCCTATCACAAGTTCGTATAAAGCTTATTTTCTTTGCACTAATAGATCATACATATTTAGAGAGCAATTTTTATTGCATGCACCGATGACAACTTACTTAAAGGATCTTACTCAATCCATAGGTAGGTATGGTGGACTCTCATGGCAAAACTAGTTTAATGGATGTTTGGAAGCACAAGTAGTATTTGTACTTGGTGCAAAGAATTTAGCTAGCATGAGAGGGAAAGGCAAGCTCAGCATGTTTGATGATCCATGACAATATAACTTTTCGGATATAGGAAAACATAACCCATTAAGTTGTCTTCCTTGTCCAACATCAACTTTTTAGCATGTCATATTTTAATGAGTGCTCACAATTACAAAAGATGTCCAAGATATTATATTTATATGTGAAATGTCTCTTCCTCATGAATTGTTCAAGTGACCAATTCTGCGTTTGCTAACTTTCAATAAGTTTACTACCTATACTTATTATGTGTGAAGTCATTAGTACTCATGTTATAAGCATATGAAACGAATATAAATTCATATTTATGATATTCAATTCATTCAACCATTTACTCATAGGATATATGTGAAGCACCTGAGTAAATGACAAACTACTCCAGAAAGATATAAGTGAAGAACACTGAGTAGTCAAATAATTAACTAGCCATGGGAGGATTCTTTTTCATTCAAGATTTCAGATCCAATGATTTTATTCAAACAACAAGTAAAATTGAAAATACGCTCCAAGCAAAACACATATCATGTGACGAATAAAAATATAGCTCCGAGTAAATATACCGATAGTTTTGAAGACGAAAGAGGGGATGCCTTCCGGGGCATCCCCAAGCTTAGGCGCTTGAGTCTTCCTTGAATATTACCTTGGAGTGCCTTGGGCATCCCCAAGCATAGGGTCTTTGTGCTCCTTATTCTCCTCATATCAATATCTCACCCAAAGCTTGAAAACTTCAATCACACAAAACTTAACGGAACTTCGTGAGATAGGTTAGTATGATAAAGAGTAAACCATTCACTTTGGTAATGTAAAAGACAAGGTTCATAATTTTTCTCACACAATGCCTACTGTACCATACCATTTCTACAATTTATATTGAGAAATATAAGCCATAGAAACTAGAAAACAAGCAAACTATGCAATGAAAACAGAATCTGTCAGAAACAGAACAGTCTGTAATGATCTAAACAACAACCATACTTATGCTACTCCAAAAATTATGAAATAAATTGGTAGACATGAGGAATTTGTCTGTTAATCTTCTGCAAAAAGAATAAACTCAAAAGCACTCTTCTGTAAAAAAATTGCAGCTAATCCCGTGAGCGCAAAGTTTCTGTTTTTTACAGCAAGATCACATTAACTTTCACCCAAGTCTTCCCAAAGGTCTTACTTGGCAATTTATTGAAACAAAAGCTATAAAACATGACTAATACAGTAGCTTAATCATGTAAACACACAAATACAGCAAGGGTAGATATTGGGTTGTCTCCCAACAAGCGCTTTTCTTTAATGCCTTTTAGCTAGGCATGATGATTTCAATGATGCTCAGATAAATGAAAAGAATTGAAACATAGAGAGAGCATCATGAAGAATATGACCAGCAAATTTAAATCTAACCCACTTCCTATGCCTATGGATTTTGTGAGCACATAATTTATAGGAACAAGAATCAACTAGCATAGGAAGGAAAAACAACTATAACTTCAAAACTTTAAGCACATAGAGAGGAAACTTGGTATTATTGCAACTCCTACAAGCATAAATTACTCCCTCAGAATAATTGTCAGCAGCATCATGAATGAATTTAACAATATAACCATCACAAAAAGCATTCTTTTCATGATCTACAAGCATAGAAATTTTTCTACTCTCCACATAAGCAAAACTCTTCTCATTCGGAATAGTGGGATCACTAATTCCTAAAGTTGACACTCTTCCAAACCCACTTTAAATGATAGTATTATTCATACTCCAAAATATATAAGTGAAGTTCATGGAGCATTCTACAATTAATATAGACTAACCAATATCCAATCTCAAAATATGTAAGTGAAGCACACGAAGCATTCTATAAAACCATACTCAAAAGATTTAAGTGAAGCACAAAGAGCAATTCTATAAGATCATACTTAAAAGATATAAGTGAAGCACATGAAGTATTCTATAAATCAATGAAGGGATAACTCATACTAGCATGGTTCTTAAAGGAAAAAACAAAAACACAAAGGACACAAATCATGTGAACAAAACAAAAACCGAGGTATACCGATATTTGTTGAAGAAGAAAGATGGGATGCCAACCGGGGCATCCCCAAGCTTACATGCTTGAGTATCCTTTGAAATATTTAATTGGGGTGCCTTGGGCATCCCCAAGCTTGAACTCTTGCCTCTCTTTATTCTTCTCATATTGATAGCTCCTCGATCTTCGAACACTTCATTCACACAAAACATTAACAAAAACTTTGTGAGATCCGTTAGTGTAATAAAGCAAACTACCACTTTAAGGTACTGTAATGAACTCATTATTTATTTATATTGGTGTTAAAACTACTGTATTCCATCTTATCTATGGTTCATACCCCCGATACTAGCCATAGATTCATCAAAATAAGCAAACAACATGCGAAAAAACAGAATCTGTCAAAAATAAGACAGTCTATAGTAATCTGGAAGTTTAGTAAACTTCTGTAACTCAAACAATTATGAAATAAACATGAACATTTGAACAATTTGTACAGAAGTAATGTGCAAAAAGTTTCAGACCCATTTGACCTTCCGTTAAAAAATGTAAAATCACGCGCTACAGCCAAAGTTTCTGTTTTTGTTCTGCACATAGTAAACAAGCAATCTAATCATCCTAAAGCCAAAGCTTGGCACATTATTTTTATAATACAATGGATATATACAAGGGAATAATTATTTACAGAGAAACTTCCATGAAAAATTATACATTGTTTCCGTGAGCATGAACACAAGTGCTCAAGGTCGACCCTCAGTTCTTCAATGCATAACTTTCCAATCACTTCTCTTTTTGAAAAACTTTTTTAGGCATGAGAGGCAAGTAAATTTATATATTTGTATTTTCATTCTTTAACTTTTTTTATGTTTCACCCACAACTAAACAGAAACAAAAAATAAAAAGAAAATCTACTTAGTGAAGAAAGCAAACAAGCACACACGAGAATATCAACCCAACGCTATTGCTCCCCGGCAACGGCGCCAGAAAAGAGCTTGATAATCCCCAAGTGCAGGGAATCATTGTAGCAATTTCCAAAGGTGGAAGTGATAAGCATGCAGTGTCGAACCCACAAGGAGCTAAAGGAAAGATCAATAGTCTCTCGACTCCTATCTGCCACTAATACGACTCTACATACACCGAGCGTTTGCTTCCAACTAGAAACGAGAAATAAAAGTATGTTGTGGGTATGAAGAGGATAACTTTTTATGATATCGAAGAGCTAAAATATAAAAGTAGGTGTTGTTATCATAAATTTAGAATATATTACTAAATATTATAAATAGCGAGTTTAGAATAATGATGGGTCGTTGTGTGGAATTATCCTAGGCAATTGTTAACAAGACCAGTAATCACTATTGCAATTTCATATGAGGGAGAGGCATAAGCTAACATACTTTCTCTTCTTGGATCATATGCGTTTATGATTGGAACTCTAGCAAGCATCAGCAACTACTAAAGATCATTAAGGTAAAACCCAACCATAGCATTAACATATCAAGTCCCCTTTATTCCCATACGCCGTGACCCTCTTATATGTGTTTATGCTTCTGTCACTCAAGCAACGCAGACAATAAGTAAACCATGGACATATTGCAACACCCTACAGCGAGAATCCTTCACGCTTGTGCGACACGGAAGGCACAATAGGACAACACCAAAATAAAACATACAACTCATACCAATCTAGATCATCAATCAACCCAAAGACAAAGTATATCTACTCAAAACATCATAGGACGGCAACACATGATTGGATCATAATATGTGGCATAAAGCACCATGTTCAAGTAGGGATTACAGCAGGGTGCGGGAGAGTGGACCGCGTAAAAGAGATGAGGATGGTGATGTTGATGAATACGATCACCGCGGCGATGATTCCCCTCTCGATGGCACTCCGGCGCCACCGAGAGAGAGGAGGAGAGGTCCTCCCCCTTGTGCTTCCTCCCTCATGGCCTCCCCCTGGATGGGGAGAGGTTCTCCCTCTGGTCCTTGGCCTTCATGGCGACGATGGCCCCTCCGAGATCCTCCTCCATGGCCTCCGGTGACGATGGCCCCCTCCGGCAGGGTGCCAGAGAGGGCCTAGATTGATTTCTCATGGCTAGAGAGGCTTGCGGCGGCGGAACTTCCGATCTAGGTTATTTTCTGGAGGTTTCTGTATTTATAGGAATTTTTGGCGTCGGTCTCATGTCGGCGGGGTCTCCGAATCGTCCATGAGATAGGGGCCCACGCCCAGGGGGGTGGGCACGCCCCCCACCCTCGTGGACATCCCGGGACTCTTCTGGCCCAACTCTTTTACTCCAGGGGCTTCTTTTGGTCCATAAAAAATCATCAAAAATTGGCACGTCAATTGGACTCTGTAACCAAAAAGCATATAAAATAGCATATAAATGCATATAAAACATCTACGAGGGATAATATAATAGAATGAATACTTCATAAATTATAGATACGTTGGAGACGTATCTGTGGTCTTGTCAATCATCAACACTTGATGCTCTTTCTTGATTTCTGCCTTCATTGATTTCAGCATCTCGAAGAGCTTGGGAATCGTTTGTGTCATCCCTTGCATACTATAGTTCATCACAAAGTTCCACTAACTTGGTGATGGTGACTACAGAACTCTGTCAATCACTATCTTATCTGGAAGATTAACACCAACTTGATTCAAGCGATTGTAGTACCCAGACAATCTGAGCACATGCTCACTGCTTGAGCTATTCTCCTCCATCTTTTAGCTATAGAACTTGTTGGAGACTTCATATCTCTCAACTTGGGTATTTGCTTGAAATGTTAACTTCAACTTCTAGAACATCTCATATGGTCCATGACATTAAAAATGTATTTGAAGTCCCGATTCTAAGCCGTAAAGCATGGTGCACTAAAATATCAAGTAGTCATCATATTAAGCTAGCCAAACGTTCATAACATCTGCATCTGCTCCTGGAATAGTTTTTTCACCTAGCGGTGCATCAAGGACATAATTCTTCTGTGCAGCAATGAGGATAAACCTCAGATCACGGACTCAGTCCGCATCATTGCTACTGTCATCTTTCAACTTAGTTTTCTCTAGGAACGCATTAAAATTCAAAGGAACGGTAGCACGGGCCATTGATCTGCAACAACATAGACATGCAAAATACTATTAGGTACTAAGTTCATGATAAAATAAAGTTCAATTAATCATATTACTTAAGAACTCCCACTTAGATAGACATCCCTCTAATCATCTAAGTGATCACATGATCCAAATCACCTAAACCATGTACGATCATCACGTGAGATGGAGTAGTTTTCAATGGTGAACATCACTATGTTGATCATATCTACTATATGATTCATGCTCGACCTTTCGGTCTCAGTGTTCCAAGGCCATATCTACATATGCTAGGCTCGTCAAGTTTAACTCGAGTATTTTTCATGTGCAAAACTGGCTTGCACCCATTGTGTGTGAACGTAGAGCTTATCACACCCGATCATCACGTGGTGTCTCGGCACGATGAACTGCAGCAACGGTGCATACTCAGGGAGAACACTTGTAAGTTGTAATTTAGTAAGGGGTCATCTTATAATGCTACCATCGTACTAAGAAAAATAAGATGCATAAAAGATAAACATCACTGCAATCAAAATATGTGACATGATATGGCCATCATCATCTTGTGCTCATGATCTCCATCACCGAAGCGTCGTCATGATCTCCATCGTCACCGGCGCGACACCTTGATCTCCATAGTAGCATCGTTGTCGTCTCGCCAACTATTGTTACTACGACTATCTCTACCGCTTAGTGATAAAGTAAAACAATTAGATGGCGATTGCATTGCATACAATAAAGCGACAACCATATGGCACCTGCCAGTTGCCGATAACTTTGTTACAAAACATGATCATCTCATACAACAATTTATATCACATCATGCCTTGACCATATCACATCACAGCAAGCCCTGCAAAAACAAGTTAGACGTCCTCTACTTTGTTGTTGCAAGTTTTACGTGGCTGCTACGGGCTTCTAGCAAGAACCATTCTTACCTACACATCAAAACCACAATGATTTTTCATCAAGTGTGATGTTTTAACCTTCAACAAGGACCGCGCGTAGCCACACTCGATTCAACTAAAGTTGAAGAAACAGACACCCGCCAGCCACCTATGTGCATAAGCACGTCGGTAGAACCAGTCTCATGAACGCGGTCATGTAATGTCGGTCCAGGCCGCTTCATCCAACAATACTGCCGAATCAAAGTATGACATGCTGGTAAGCAGTATGACTATTATTGCCCACAACTCTTTGTGTTCTACTCGTGCATATAACATCTACGCATAGACCCTGCCCCCGTATATAAAGGAGGGAGGAAGAGAGGCCGGCCCTCTAGGGGCGCGCCAAGTGTATGGAGTCGTACTAGGACTTCCAAGTCCTAGTAAGAATCCTTTACCTTTTAGGAGTAGGAGAGAAGGAAAGAGAGAGGGAGTAGGAAAGGGCAAGGGGGGCGCCGCCCCCTTCCCCTAGTACACTTAGGACCCATGGGGGGCGCCACCTCCCCTTGGCCTGCCTCCTCTATTTCCCATATGGCCCAATAAGGCCCATTACTTCTCCCGGTGAATTCCCGTAACTCCCCGATACTCCAAAAAATACCCGAATCACTCGGAACCTTTCTGAAGTCCGAATATAGCCTTCCAATATATCGACCTTTACGTCTCAACAATTTTGATACTCCTCGTCACATCCGTGATCTCATCCGGGACTCCGAACAAACTTCGGTCATCAAAACACATAGCTCATAATACATATCTTCATTGAACGTTAAGCGTGCGGACCCTACGGGTTCGAGAACTATGTAGACATGATCGAGACACATCTCTGATCAATAACCAATAGCGGAACCTGGATGCTCATATTGGCTCCTACATATTCTACGAAGATCTTTATCGGTCAAACTGCATAGCAACATACGTTGTTCCCTTTGTCATCGGTATGTTACTTGCCTGAGATTCGATCGTCGGTATCATCATACCTAGTTCAATCTCGTTACCGGCAAGTCTCTTTACTCGTTCCGTAATACTTCATGCCACAACTAACTCATTAGTCACATTGCTTGCAAGGCTTATAGTGATGAGCATTATCGAGAGGGCCAAGAGATACCTCTGCGAAACACGGAGTGACAAATCCTAATCTTGATCTATGCCAACACAACAAACACCTTCGGAGACACCTGTAGAGCACCTTTATAATCACCCTTTTATGTTGTGACATTTGGTAGCACACAAAGTCTTCCTCCGGTATTTGGGAGTTGCATAATCTCATAGTCTGAGGAACATGTATAAGTCATGAAGAAATCAGTAGCAATGAAACTGTAACAATCATGATGCTAAGCTAACGGATGGGCCTTGTCCATCACATCATTCTCCTAATGATGTGATCCCCTTAATCAAATGACAACACATGTCTATGGTTAGGAAACATAACCATTTTTGATTAACGAGCTAGTCAAGTAGAGGCATGCGAAGGACACTGTGTTTTGTCTATGTATTCACACATGTACTAAGTTTCCGGTTAATACAATTCTAGCATGAATAATAAACATTTATCATGAAATAAGGAAATAAATAATAATTTTATTATTGCCTCTAGGGCATATTTCCTTCAATAATGAACTGCTTGGATGAGTCGCCAGGAACAAAATCAACCAACTTAGTATCATTTGCCAGTTTAAACTTCAACAAGGGGTCATTCTCTGTAGTTGGCTTCTTCAAAGGTGGCATATGCGCCGGGTCAACATTATCTTTATAAAACTTTAACTCCTCGGTGGCACAGGCTGACTCAGCATACGCAACATCACCCTCTTCACAATGCAGAGCAATGTTGGGGATATCGCTTACCGGGAACTTATCGGTCCACCCATGATAAGGGGTAAATCGGCCTGTTTATCGGCATATCGGCCGATTTATCGCCATGACGGCGGAATTATCGGCCGATTTATCTTATCGGTTAGACAACGGTAAGCGATAAATCGGCCGATTTATCGGAATATCGGAAGATATCTTGAACAGTGATCCAGAGTGATCTTCCTGTCACCATACACCGTGATGGTGCCCTTATGACCCATCATTTTAAGCTGCAAATAAACATAACAAGGTCGTGGCATAAATTTGGCATAAGCTTGCCACCTAAACAAAGCGTGATACGGGCTTTTTATCTTGACCACCTCAAAGGTCAATTTCTCAGCTCTGGAATCATGGTCATCTCCAAAGGCCACCTCCAGGGTTATCTTACCCACTGGATACACCGACTTACCAGGCACCATCCCATGGAAAACAGTGGAAGACATCTTAAGATCTTTGTCAGTCAAATTAATACGACGAAAAGTATCATAGTAAAGGATATTGATACTACTGCCCCCATCCATGAGCACCTTTGTAAGCTTTTATCCTCCTACCTGAGGAGCAACCACCAATGCTAATTGACCCAAATTGTCAACCCAGGGCAAGTGATCCTCACGGCTCCATACGATAGGCTGCTCAGACCACCTCAAATATCGAGGCACTGCCGGCTCAACTAAGTTCACCGCTTGCTTATGGATTTTCTGATCCTGTTTGCTCATACTTGTGGTGAACACATGGAATTGACCACTATTCAGCTGCTTTGGGTTGCTCTGATAACCAGACTGCCGCTTCTGATTCCCTTGGCCAGATTGCTGATTAAAACCACCTTGATCGCCTTAGCCCTGAAAACCAGAGCTTGAACCGCCACCTCCAAAACCAGGTCATGAGAGCTGGATCCTGAACCACCATGCGGACTGTGATTATTCTGGAAAAAAATAGAATTTTCTATACTCCCTCATGATGAAGCAATCCTTCCACAGATGACTGGCCGGCTTATCCCGAGTGTCGTGCTTTGGGCAAGGCTGATTCATCATGGCCTCAAGGTTGAACTTGGGCCCTCCAAAATGGGGTGCTGATGTTTTCCTATTACGATGTTGGTTATTACTCTGTGTATTGGTGTTAGCCACAAAGTCTAAACCGCCATCAGCCTTGCGCTTACCATCGCCACCTTGACTCGCTATATTATATTGTCCTTTTGCATTGCCACTCCTTTTCCCTTTACCAACCTTCTCCTCATCAGACTCAGGGTCTTTAGTACTATCAGAGTCGGCATATTTGATGAGAGCCCCCATGAGCTCCCCCATATCATTACAGTTACATTTAAGCCACCTAATTTCTGCTTAAGGGAAAGAAAAACCGCAATTCTTCTCCAACATCAGAACTGCTAAACCGGCATTGATGCTATCCGACGAGTGTATAACGGCTCAAATCCGTCGCACCCAATTGGTTGTTGACTCGCCCTCACCTTGGATGCAAGAGTCTAAATCCAGAATCGACATAGGCTGCTTGCATGTGTCTTTAAATTGTTGGATAAAACACGTTTTCAACTCTGCCCATGATCTGATGGAATTAGCGGGCAACCCTTTCAACCAAGTACGAGCTGGCCCATCCAACATCATGGTGAAATACTTAGCACATGCAGCATCACTAACATCCAACATCTCCATGGCCATATCATAGCTCTCATTCCAAGCCTCCAGGGGTTGATCCGCCGTGTAGTTAGGCACCTTATGGGGGCCCTTCAAATCCTTAGGCAAGCGCTCATTACGTAGAGCCGACACTAAACATGGCACACCCAAGGTTCTAGAGGTCACTCCTGCCTCCACAGACGCTGACGGATAAACCGGAGATTGTTGTTGAGCCACCAGCTCAGCCTCATGCCGCGCTCTACCCTCGTCTACAAAAGCCTGAGCATCATTGCCAGCATGCGGCGGGTCAGGCCTACGAGGATGATTGTGGTGCCGCTCACTACTCGATATAGCTGGTGAATCAATGTGTCTGCTATAACTCCAGCTTGGACGTGGAGTTGAGTGAATCTGTTCACAATTGTATGAATAAGCCATCTGTTGAGCCACAGCCGTCAGAAGAAGTTCTCCAGCTCGCCGTATCTCCATCGCAGTTGATTCATCTTGAATAGGTAGAGCCACCAAATCGAGTAGCCGCGGCTATCAGGTTATCGAGAGGATTAGAATAATGACCCGGGGGCGTCGAAACATGTTGAGGAGGGGATCAAATTCAAACATGGGGTCTGCAGCATGTGAGCACGTGGCCGAACCGGTGCTCCAGCCGTAGGTTTCTCAATGGCCTGGCCCACAATAGGCAGGTTACTAGTTCCTGCCCCAGGCGTGTTGAAAAGGTTTCTCGCATCATAAACCGGGGGTAAACAACTTGCATGCCTTCTATTAAAGATAGCGTTTGATGCATTCCGGTCCAAGCTCAAGCGAAAATTTCTGCTTGAATCCATTCTGCCTCCCTCTCCAAGGTGGGTCGCTCCATCGCCATCCGGGTGTTCTCAGTGTTTAGATCCTCCTTAGCTTGAGCTATCTCATCGCATAACTTTGCAACATCCAGATTATGTTTCGCTTGGTTCGTCGGGTCACCTCCACCGCAAACAATGTTGCCAGAGCCTCCAATAGTTCAGATAAAACTTGAGCCAGCGGGCGCACAGGGCCTCCTGCCCCGGCTGCCATAGCAGTCGCTGAACTGGAGATCATTGCTGCCGCAGTTGAAGAATTCTGCCCCGGTTTCGTACCGGCCATGAAGATTGCAACCCGATTCGGAGGCTCATAGGGGTCCGGAATACTGTCGACCTCCGAACAGCCCCCAAGCCTACCATCCTGCACTCGATACATGGAGTTGGTCTCGCCAGTTGAGGACTCATTGCCTAAATAGATGGCCGTCTCTCGACCGGACACAGATCCTCCTTCCAGATCCACTCCTTGAGTAAAGCCAACAAAGACACGCTTCGGGACGGCTTGAACCTTGGCGGGTTCCGCGCGCTAAGCCGTCTTGACAATGCCGGCGCAGGTGTCCGGCCCAGCTTCCGACTCACCAATCTTGCCAATGAAGACATGAATCCCGCCAAAGGGGACCTGGTACCCATACTTGATTCAGTCGGCCGCAGGGCCCTAGCCCGCGTCATCGATGTAGAGCTTGCCGCATGGACACTTAGTCATCCGTCCCACAGCGTATCCCTTGAGCCCTGCGAAGTTGCCCTTCAAGAACTCGAAACCACCATGCGCTGGCCCCACGGTGGGCACCAACTATGGTGGAATTAACGCAGCAGATGCCCTAGCAAGAGGACTTAGGTGTGGAGCCATCACTGCTAGGTTAGCTTGAAGGGGTTAAACGGGACGAAGGACACAGAGAGTTTTTACCTAGGTTAGGCCCCTCTCAATGAGGTAAAAGCCTACTCCTGCTTTAGGTTGTATTGCTTGGGTTCGATTACCAGGGAGTGAATACGCTTGACCTAGTTCTCGACTTGTTGTTTTTTGCCTTAACCTGCCGTCGGGTCACCCTTTTATATACACAGGTGATGCCCGGTGGCTTACCGAGTCCCGGCCGGCTCATACACAACGTGTCCAGCTCAGTGACTATGTAAGCTTGCCTTACAATACAAGTTACACATATGGCGGTTTATCCACTTGGGCCTCAAGTCCCCTCTGGGTCTTGGGCCTTCAATAGGCTTGCTTCATAACCCGCCATCTTCATCCTTGAGTCGCCAACGGTATGACCAGGCCCCTCCTGGGAGGGTCATACCTAATAGTTATGTCCCCAACACCTCATAATAACGAAACATCCAAACAATTTACTGCGGTGCGTATTCTAACCAGATAAATGCTGATTGAATTGAGGGATAATTCACCCGGATTTGAATTGAATGCTCACGATCTTTGGTGATTGTTGTTTTCGCGGATGTTCCAACAGCCTTGCGCGGCTACGAAGCAATTGGACATGTAATGTGAAATGTTTGACATGCAGTTAGGGACCAAATCCATCAGGGTCGATGTTACCTCTTGAGCTTGTGTTGGTTTCCCTAGAAGAGGAAAGGGTGATGCAACAAAGTAGCGTAAGTATTCCCCTTAGTTTTGAGAACCAATGTATCAATCCAGTAGGAGACGATGCACAAGTCACTGAATACCTGCACAAACAATAAAGAACTTGCAACCAACACGTTAAAGGGGTTGTTAATCCCTTCACGGTCACTCGCAAAAGTGAGATCTGATAGAGATAATAAAGTAAATATTTTTGGTATTTTTGTTCTATAGATTTGAAAGTAAAGATTGCAAAATAGTAAACAAGATTCAATAATATGGAAACGAGATGCAAATATAATGGAAAAAAGACCCGGGGGCCATAGGTTTCACCAGTGGCTTCTCTCGAGATAGCATGTATTACAGTGGGTGAACAAATGAATGCCGAGCCATTGATAGAAAAGTGCATAATTATGATGACATATAAGGCAATGATCATGAACATAGGCATCACGTCCGTTTCGAGTAGACCGACTCCTGCCTGCATCTACTACAATTACTCCACACATCGACCGCTATCCAGCATGCATCTAGAGTATTAAGTTCATAAGAATGGAGTAACGCATTAAGCAAGATGACATGATGTAGAGGGATAAACTCAAGAAATATAATATAAACCCCACCTTTTTGTCCTTGATGGCAACAATACAATACGTGCCTTGCTCCCTCTACTATCACTGGGAAAAGACACCGCAAGATTGAACCCAAAGCTAAGCACGTCTCCCATGGCAAGAAAGATCAATCTAGTAGGCCAAACTAAACGGATAATTCGAAGAGACTTGCAAAGATATCAAATCATGCATATAAGAATTCAGAGAAGAACCAAATAATATTCATAGATAATCTTGTTCATAAATCCACAATTCATCAGATCTCGGCAAACACACCGCAAAAAAACTTACATCGAATAGATCTCCAAGAACATCGAGGAGAACTTTGTATTGAGAATCAAAGAGAGAGAAGAAGCCATCTATCTAATAACTATGGACCCGAAGAGGCTATGGTGTTGATGTGGAAGCCCTCCGTGATCGATCCCCCCTCTGGCAGATCGCCGGTGAAGGTCCCAAGATGGGATATCACGGGTCCAGAAGGTTGCGGCGGTGGAAAGGTGGTTTCGTGGCTCCCCCTGATGTTTTTAGGGTATAAGAGTATATATAGGCGAAAGAACTAGGCCGGTGGAGCTACGAGGGGCCCACGAGGGTGGGGGTGTGCCTACCCCCCTGGGCGCACCCTCCTGCCTCATGGATGCCTTGTTGCGTCTATGACTTCAACTCCAAGTCTTCTGGTTTGCTTTCGGTCCAAGAAAGATCATCGCGAAGGTTTCATTCCATTTGGACTCTGTTTGGTATTCCTTTTCTGCAAAACTCTAAAATAGGCAAAAAAACAGAAACTGGCACTGGGTTGTCGGTTAATAGGTTACTCCCAAAAATAATATAAAAGAACATATTAAAGCCCATTAAACATCCAAAATAGATAATATAATAGCATGGAACAATCAAAAATTATAGACATGTTGGAGACGTATTAAGCATCCCCAAGCTTAATTCCTGCTCGTCCTCGAGTAGGTAAATGATAAAAACAGAATTTTTGATGTTGAATGCTACTAACATATTTATCAATGTAATTTCCTTTATTGTGGCATGAATGTTCAGATCCAAAAGATTCAAGAAGAAAGTTTACTATTGACATAAAAACAATAATACTTCAAGTATACTAACAAAGCAATCATGTCTTCTCAAAATAACATGGCCAAAGAAAGCTATCTCTACAAAATCATATAGTCTGGTTATGCTCTATCTTCATCACACAAAGTATTTAATCATGCACAATCCCGATGACAAGCCAAGCAATTGTTTCATACTTTTGATGTTCTCAAGCTTTTTCAATCTTCACGCAATACATGACCGTGAGCCATGGACATAGCACTATAGATGGAATAGAATGGTGGTTGTGGAGAAGAAAAAAGGAGAAGATAGTCTCACATCAACTTGGCATATCAAAGGGCTATGGAGATGCCCATCAATAGATATCAACGTGAGTGAGTAGGGATTGCCATGCAACAGATGCACTAGAGCTATAAGTGTATGAAATCTCAACAAGAAACTAAGTGGGTGTGCATCCAACTTGCTTGCTCACGAAGACCTAAGGCACTTTGAGGAAGCGCATCATTGGAATATACAAGCCAAGTTATATAATGAAAAACTCCCACTAGTATATGAAAGTGACAACATAGGAGACTCTCTATCATGAAGATCATGGTGCTACTTTGAAGCACAGGTGTAGAAAAAGGATAGTAGCATTTCCCCTTCTCTCTTTTTTTATTTAGGCCTTTCTCTCTTTTTTATGGCCTCTTTTTTTTCTCCATACGCAGTCTCATTCCGACTTGTGGGGGAATCATGGTCTCCATCATCCTTTCCTCACTGGGACAATGCTCTAATAATGAAGATCATCACACTTTTATTTACTTACAACTTGATACTTAGAACAAAATATGACTCAATTTCAATGCCTCTGGAGGTGTACCAGGATGTGCAATGATTCAAGAGTGACATGTCTGAAAATTGTTAATGGTGGCTTTGCCACAAATACGATGTCAACTATATGTTCATGCAAAGAAATATGACAATGATGGAACGTGTCATAATAAACGTAACGGTGGAAAGTTGCATGGCAATATATCTCGGAATGGCTATGGAAATGCCATAATAGGTAGGTATGGTGGCTGTTCTGAGGAAGGTATATGGTGGGTGTATGGTACCGGCGAAAGTTGCGCGGTACTAGATATGTTAGCAATGGTGGAAGGGTGAGAGTGCGTATAATCCATGGACTCAATGTTAGTCATAAAGAACTCACATACTTATTGCGAAAATCTATTAGTTATTGAAACGAAGTACTACACGCATTCTCCTAGGGGGATAGATTGGTAGGAAAAGACCATCATTCGTCCCTGACCGCCACTCATAAGGAAGACAATCAATAAATAAATGATGCTCCAACTTCATCACATAACGGTTCACCATACGTGCATGCTACGGGAATCACAAACTTTAACACAAGTATTTATCAAATTCACAACTACTCTTCTAGCATGACTCTAATATCACCATCTTCATATCTCAAAACAATCATAAAGAATCAAACTTCTCATAGTATTCATTGCACTTTATATGAAAGTTTTTATTATATCCATCTTGGATGCCCATCATATTAGGACTAATTTTATAACCAAAGCAAATTACCATGCTGTTATAAAAGACTCTCAAAATAATATAAGTTAAGCATGAGAGATCAATAATTTCTATAAAATAAAACCACCGCCGTTCTCTAAAAAGATATAAGTGAAGCACTAGAGCAAAATTGTCTAGCTCAAAAGATATAAGTGAAGCACATAGAGTATTCTAATAAATTTCGATTCATGCGTATCTCTCCCAAAAGGTGTGTACAGCAAGTATGATTGTGCTAAACTAAAAATCAAAGATTCAAATCATACAATACGCTCCAAGCAAAACACATATCATGTGGTGAATAAAAATATAGCCTCAAGTAAATTTACCGATAGACGAAGACGAAAGAGGGGATGCCTTCCGGGGCATCCCCAATCTTAGGCTTTTCGTTGTCCTTGAATTTTACCTTGGGGTGCCTTGGGCGTCCCCAATCTTAGGCTCTTGCCACTCCTTATTCTGAAGTACATCAAATCCTTACCCAAAACTTGAAAACTTCACAACACAAAACTTCAACAGAAAATATCATGAGCTCCGTTAGTATAAGAAAATAAACCACCACTTTAAGGTACTATAATGAACTCATTCTTTATTTATATTGGTGTTAAAACTACTGTATTCCAACTTCTCTATGGTTCATACCCCCCAATACTACTCATAGATTCATCAAAATAAGCAAACAACACACAAAAAACAGAATCTGTCAAAAACAGAACAGTCTGTAGTAATATGTAACTTTCGAATACTTATGCAACTCCAAAAATTCGGAAATAAATTGGTGGACGTGAGGAATTTGTCTATTAATATTCTGCAAAAATAATAAACCTAAAAGCACGCTTCAGTAAAAAAATGACAGCTATTCTCGTGAGCGCAAAAGTTTCTGTTTTTACAGCAAGATTGCAAAGACTTCACCCAAGTCTCCCCAAAGGTTCTACTTAGCACAAACACTAATTAAAACATAAAACCACATCTAAACAGAATCTAGATGAATGATTTATTACTAAATAGGAGAAAAAATTAAATAACAAAAATAAAATTGGGTTGACTCCCATAAAGCACTATCGTTTAACGCCCCTAGCTAGGCATGGAGATTTCGATGATGCTCACATGAAAGACAAGAATTGAAGTGCAAAGAGAGCATCATGAAACACGTGACAAACACATATAAGTCTAACATACTTCCTATGCATAGGCATCTTTTAGGCAAACAAAATATCATAGCAAGCAAAAACTAGCATATGCAAGGAAGCGGAAAGGAACAATAGCAATCTCAACATGAAGAGAGGTAACTTAGTAACATGAAAATTTCTACAACCATATTTTTCTCTCTCATAATAATTACATGTGGGATCATAAGCAAATTCAACAAAATAGCTATCACATAAAACACGATCCACATGCATGCGAAGTTGACACTCTTTCAAAATAGTGGGATTAACATTAACTAAAGCCATGACCTCTCCATCCCCACTTTTATCAAAAACTTCATAAGATTGAACATTCTCCAAATATGTGGGATCTAAATTTGACACTCTTACAAACCCACTTTCAATAATATTGCAAACACTATTATAAATCTCATATTCATCATGGGGCTTAATTTTTTTTTCAAGATCACAAAAATAATCAACTCAATCATGATCATTGCAACAAATAGTAGACATAGCAAAACTAGCATCCCCAAGCTTAGGGTTTTGCATATTATTAGCACAATTGACATCAATAGAATTTATACTAAAATCATTGCAATCATGCTTTTTATTCAAGGAGCTATCGTGAATCACTTCATAAATTTCTTCATCACAATTTTCAGATTCACGAATTTCAAGCAAAACTTCATAAAGATAATTTAGTGCACAAAACTGACTAGCAATTGGTTCATAATAATTGGATCCCTTAAAAATATTAGCAAGTGGATGACGATCATAAACTTTTAGTAAGTGAGGATGCAAGCAAAAATAACGCACATGGTAACACAAGCGAACAAAAGATCGAACGGAAGAAGGGCGAAGAAAAGACAATCCTTTTTGAAAATCATTTTACAAGTGGGGGAGAGGAAAATGAGAGGCGAATAGAAAATAATGTAGTGCAAGGGAGAAGAGTTTATGATGGGTACTTGGTATGGATTGACTTGGCGTAGATCTCCCCGATAACAACGCTAGAAATCCTTCTTGCTACCTCTTGAGCTTGTGTTCGTTTTCCCTTGAAGAGGAAAGGGTGATGCAGCAAAGTAGCGTAAGTATTTCCCTCGGTTTTGAGAACCAAGGTATCAATATAGTAGGAGACGAAGCACAAGTCACCGAATACCTACACAAACAATCAAGAACTTGCAACCAACGCGATAAAGGGGTTGTCAATCCCTTCATGGTCACTCGCAAAAGTGAGATCTGATAAAGATAATAAAGTAAATATTTTTGGTATTTTTGTTGTATAGATTGAAAAGTAAAGATTGCAAAATAGTAAACGAGATTCAATAATATGGAAATGAGATGCAAATATAATGGAAAAGAGACCCGGGGGGCATGGGTTTCACTAGTGGCTTCTCTCGAGATAGCATGTATTATGATGGGTGAACAAATTACTGTCGAGCAATTAATAGAAAAGCGCATAACTATGATGACATCTAAGGCAATGATCGTGAACATAGGCATCACGTCCGTGTCAAGTAGACCGACTCCTTCCTGCATCTACTACTATTACTCCACACATCGACCACTATCCATCATGCATCTAGAGTATTAAGAACGGAGTAACACATTAAGCAAGATGACATGATGTAGAGGGATAAACTCAAGCAATATGATATAAACCCCATATTTTTATCCTCTATGGCAAAAATACAATACGTGTCTTGCTGCCCCTACTGTCACTGGGAAAGGACACCGCTAGATTGAACCCAAATCTAAGCACTTCCCCCATGGCAAGAAAGATCAATCTAGTAGGCCAAACTAAACCAATAATTCGAAGAGACTGGCAAAGATATCAAATCATGCATATAAGCATTCAGAAAAGAACCAAATAATATACATAGATAATCTTGTTCATAAATCCACAATTAATCGGATCTCGGCAAACACACCGAAAAAGAATATTACATCAACTAGATCTCCAAGAACATCGAGGAGAACTTTGTATTGACAATCAAAGAGAGAGAAGAAGCCATCTAGCTAATAACTATGGACCCGAAGGTCTGTGGTAAACTACTCACGCTTCATCGGAGAGGCAATGGTGCTGATGTAGAAGCCCTCTGTGATCGATTCCCCTTCCGACAGATCACCGGAAAAGGCCCCAAGATGAGATCTCACGGGTACAGATGGTTGTGGCGGTGGAAAAGTGATTTCGTGGCTCCCCCTGATGTTTTTAGGGTATAAGAGTATATATAGGCGAAAGAACTAGGTCGGTGGAGCTACAAGGGGCCCACGAGGGTGGGGGTCCACGTACCCCCCTGGGCGCGCCCTCCTGCATCGTGGACGCCTTGTTGCGTCTCTGACTTCAACTCCAAGTCTTCTGGTTTGTTTTCGGTCCAAGAAGGATCATCGCGAAGGTTTCATTCCTCTTGGACTCTGTTTGGTATTCCTTTTCTGCAAAATTCTAAAATAGGCAAAAAACAGAAACTGACACTGGGCCCTCGGTTAATAGGTTAGTCCCAAAAATAATATAAAAAAGCATAGTAAAGCCCATTAAACATCCAAAACAGATAATATAATAGCATGGAACAATCAAAAATTATAGATACGTTGGAGACGTATAAGTCGATTAAGAGAATTCAGTGGTTAGTGTACCGACCAAATCATTTCAACTCAAATTCTCTCTGTTGTTGTTTCAATGCTAGACATGCCGTTAAATATTGTTACATTTCATAGTGAATCAAGATAGGAATCTATTTTTTTTAACCTAATCCATGGACACCAATATCATGTGAGCTGGGTGTTGCAATGAGTAAGACTATTTTGCGGCTAGTAAGAGTTTTTTACTGTTATCTCAATGCTGCTATGATAACTGATTAAATTAATGATCAATTGTTGTTGGTTGCTATAGATGTTTCACATAAACTGCGAAATGGTTTTGAAACCTAACAATATTTGCAGAAATCAATGTTTGGTTATATTTGTAGAATTTATAATTGGAGAAATACAATGTTTTATTATGTTATCTCTTAAAGGAATATATGTATTTTCTAATCTTCAATTCCAGAAGTGTTACTTTGGTTCATCCATTTCACAAAATCAATGATACTCATGTCACAAGCATGGGGGATCAGAGTGTTAATGGGCAAAACATTCCGAAGCACTGCACATGGAAATTTCGTGTTATACGTGCATTCTGGAGCAATGCACGTCAAAACGTCACTAGACTTTGTAATCATTTGGTAAGGATTCAAAAATCATTTGTTGCAGAATTTAGAATCATATACTGATTTGGAGAATAAACAAGGTAATGGTCAAGGATGGTATGCTCGTCGGTCCAATTAGAAGAAAGCAGAATAGCTAAATGGCTATGAATAGCACCCCAGGCGAAAAAAGATGCAACTAAGTCATTTACACCATCCAGTGGATTGATTGAGCGTGAGTCTGCTCTGTTTACTGATGTAAGAAACATTTTTGCAAAAGGTCCATGATTGTGCACCCTTCTCTCCATGGTTGAGATTATTCTTTGTGTGTGACAAAGCCTCAAAACTGACATCCTTGTCTAATTTGCTGGATGCAAATGATGGAGTTGTAGAAAGGATTCCTCTTGCAGATGGCACAAATAGGAATGGAGAAGGTTAGTTCCCTTGATTTAGATATTAATATTTGTACATACGTTTAGTTCCGTTAAATTAGAGTGAAAAACAGGGTAGCCTGTTGCCTAAGGTTAATGTGATATTTTTCTTTTAAAATTTTGTAATGCTAATGTCATGTACCACCATATTTTATTTCCTAACTATGTCCTGAAGTTATATTGCCAGTTGCTATCATGTTTGGTTAATAAATATATATTGCCAGTCCGTGGCTTGAAGCTTATTGCCAGATTCTGCCATTTATAGTGCATAAAATATATTTGTACTTCCAGTGTCAAAATTGACTTGTACACAATTTGAAATTTTCAGACATTGTGCATACATGTGTTTTCTTTTGCTATACTAGGAAAATTGCCCGTTCGTTGTAACGGGAGGAAAAAACCACACACCCATGCTCCGTGCTTCGCTATTAACTAAACAACAATTGCGATAAACCAAGTGGCTAAAGACTATTGCCCTACCACGTAAATATCTTGTGTTTTGGCGCCAATGGTTGACTATGCACTCGTATGAACCGGGATCACCTGGAGACAAATTATTATATATATACTTTACTGGATTTGTAAGCATATATGTTTTCGCCGTGTATGCTCTAACATGTGTATATATGTTAGTTTAACATTGTTTATTACTGATCCATGTATGTATGGTGTTTGTTCTTTTCAGTTTTTGCGTTCTAGTAGCCAGTCAAATTCAACTTTTTTCAAATACGATTCAAATTCAACCTTAAAACTAAAGTGTGTGCATAGTTCACAGAACAAACACATATGTGCACAATACGTCAGCGTGATGGTGCTGTCAAGAAAAGAACATGTCCGCGTGATTGACCGGAGATTTTTATGGGTGCCTAGAGGATCCAAAGTATCTCAAAAAAAATCCACTAAAAATAGGACAACGTGCATGCTCTAAAAAAAGCTAGCTTAACACGTCGGCTGGTCTGGAAGAAACACCAGCAACCACGTTGCTAGCGCTTCCTCCAGCCTGTATGGAACTCATCGCTCGGGCCTATACCTGGCCATACCTCGGGCCGGGCCGATGCAAAAAACCCAGGCCCGGGCCCGGCCTGGCCCAACCAACGGGCCTATTTTTTTGGGCCTGAACCCGGCCTGAACACCTAAAAGCCCATCGGGCTTCGGGCCGGCCCGGCCCGACCTTCAGGAAAGTGCAAAAACAATGGGCCCGGGCCCGGCCCGGCCCGGCCTTCGGGCTCAAAATCTAGGCCCGAGCCCGGCCCGGGGGCAGCGTCGGGCCGGGCCGGCCGGGCCGGGCTTCCCATGGCCAGGTATACTCGGGCCTTCTCGCACAGCCTTATCTCATCTCAAGGCTCTCTCCGCTATTTATCCACATCCAGACTCTGGGACACGCCACCACTGTCGCTTGCAATCCACCAGGATCCCTCCCCCCCCCCCCGGCCATGGCGTGGCACTGACCTGCCCCTCGGTCGGGAATCCCTGCTCCCCCATAGCCACCGAGACCGTGCAGTTCCAACCGACCACACCATCGGTTGGGCGGCCATGCTCATTCCTGGATTTCATTCGCCTCTCTCCTCTTTGATTGTTCTGACCATCCTCACGGGGCTAGGGTTTGCTTTAGCATTTTTCAATTGGTGATGCATGGCCTCTTTCTTCATTTCTTTAGGATAAGGATGACCCATATCTCATCCTCTTTTGTTGGCTTGTTGATTCTCGCAACTCTGAAGTATATAAGTTGCTAGGGTTGGATGTAAAAGGGCAAAGTGGGGCTATTAATTGTAATTTGAAATTTGAGCGCGGGCATAAGCAAAATCTGTTTGCTACAGTCGTAAGGGAGGGGACGACCCATAACGAAAATTCTGGCCCATTATTAATTACAAAGCTGCAAACAACATACGGGACCGGACGGACGAGGACAAAAATTATGGCAGCGAGGACGACGGGCGAAACTAACGGACGGATATCAGGGGGGAAGAAGCGGTAATCCCATTATTAGTAGGTATAGATTTAGTATAGGTAGTGTTCTAACAGATAACATAAAGTTGGTCAATAGTTGGATCATGTATCCTTGACTTGAAGTTCAAATGATTGACATTCTTGAGAATGCACAACTGACACGCTACAACCTAACTTTGATTGCTTGCACAATCAACTTTCAGTTCAAGGAAGCTTTAGGTCTTACCTTAGAAATTTCTTTTGCCTCTTCCATCCATGCTACACGAGCAAGTTTCCAGTTATTGATTGTACATACAAAAAGTCCGCAATAATCTCTTCTGCTATAGTCCAACTTAATCAAAGGAGTCACTAGAAGTGGCCAGGAAATATCAAGGAACCTGTAGGCACGGCCGCACAGGCATCCTCCTCCCTCGAAAAAAAGCATGGAGCTGCTTATTTGTGTTGCCACCGCAATAATCGATCCTCTTCCCTCGACACTTATGTCGCCGCTCTCCTCCCAGCGGTCCAATTTTCTCTCTCTTTCATAAGTCTATGATACGTGTGTTGCACGTGCACGCTTACTAGTGAGAACAAAGTATGGACTTTGGTTGACTTGCCGAATGATCGGCAGGCCATAGAGAATAAATGGATCTTCAAGAAGAAGACATGCGCTGATGGTAATGTCACCATCTACAAATCTCGACTTGTTGCAAAAGGTTTTCGACAAGTTCAAGGAGTTGATTATGATGACACCTTCTTAACCGTAGCGATGCTTAAGTAAGTTTGAATCATGTTAGCAATTGTCGCATTTCATGAAATCTAACAAATGGATGTCAAAACTGAATTCCTTGATGGATTTCTTAAAGAAGAGTTGTATATGATGCAACCAGAGAGATTTGTCGATCCTAAAGGTGCTAAGAAAGTGTGCAAACTCTAGCAATCCATCTATGGACTGATGCAAGCATCTCGGAGTTGGAATATACGCTTTGATGATGTGATCAAAGCATATGGTGTTATACAGACTTATGGTGAAGCCTGTATTTACAAGAAAGTGAGTGGGAGCTCTATAGCATTTCTAATATTATATGTGGATGACATATTGTTGATCGAAAATGATATAGAATTTCTAGATAGCATAAAAGGATACTTGAATAAGATTTTTTCAATGAAAGACCTCGGTGAAGCTGCTTTTATATTGGGCATCAAGATCTATAGAGATAGATCAAGACGCTTGATTGGACTTTCACAAAGCACATACCTTGATAAAGTTTTCAAGAAGTTCAAAATGGATCAGTCAAAGAAAGGGTTCTTGCTTGTGTTACAAGGTGTGAAGTTGAGTAAGACTCAAATTCCCACCACGACAGTATATACATAGAGAGAATGAAAGTCATTCCCTATGCCTCAATCACAGGTTCTAAAAGTATGCCATGTTGTGTACCAGACCTGTTGTGTGCCTTGCCATGAGTTTGGCAAGGGGGTACAATAGTGATCCAGAAGTAGATCACTGGACAGCGGTCAAAATTATCCTTAGGTACCTAAAGAGGACTAAGGAAATATTTCTTGGTTATGGAGGTGATATAGAGTTCATCATAAAGAGTTACATTGATGCAAGTTTTGACACCAATCCGGATGACTCTAAGTCTCGATCTGGATACATATTGAAAGTGGGAGCAATTAGTTAGAGTAGCTCCATGCAGAGCATTGTAGACATGGAAATTTGCAAAATACATACACATCTGAATGTGACGGACCCGTCGACTAAACCTCCCTCATAAGCAAAACATGATCACACCTTAGTACTCTTTTAGTGTTAATCACATGGCGATGTGAACTAGATTAGTGACTCTAGTAAACTCTTTGGGTGTTAGTCACATGGCAATGTGAACTATGGGTCTTAATCACATGACGATTTGAACTAGATTATTGACTCTAGTGCAAGTGGGAGACTGAAGGAAATATGCCCTAGAGGCAATAATAAAATTGTTATTTTATATTTCCTTATTCATGATAAAGGTTTATTATTCATGCTAGAATTGTATTGATCAGAAACTTAAATACATATGTGAATACATAAACAAATATTGTGTTCCTAGTAAGCCTCTACTAGACTAGCTCATTGATCAAAGATGGTTAAGGTTTCCTAACCATGGGCATGTGTTGTCATTTTATAATGGGATCACATCATTAGGAGAATGATGTGATGGACAAGACCCACCCGTTTGCTTAGCATAATGATCGTTCAGTTTATTGCTATTGCTTTCTTCATGTTAAATACACATTCCTTTGACTATGTGATTATGCAACTCCCGGATACCGAAGGAATACCTTGCGTGCTCTCAAACATCACAATGTAACTGGGTGATCATAAAGATTCTCTACATGTATCTCCGAAGGTGTTTGTTGAGTTGGCATAGATCGAGATTAGGATTTGTCACTCCGAGTATCAGAGAGGTATCTCTGGGCCCTCTCGGTAATACACATCATAAGAAGCCTTGCAAGAAAAGTGACTAATGAGTTAGTTGCATGATGATGTATTACGGAACGAGTAAAGACACTTACTGGTAACGAGATTGAACTAGGTATGAAGATACCGACGATCGAATCTCGGGCAGGTAACATACCGATAGACAAAGGGAATTACGTATGTTATCATAACGGTTCGACCGATAAATATTTTCATACAATATGTAGGAGCCAATATTGGCATCCATGTTCCACAATGGTTATTGACCGGAGAGGTGACCCGGTCATGTCTACATAGTTCTCGAACCCGTAGGGTCCGCACGCTTAACGTTCGTTAACGATATAGTGTTATATGAGTTATGTGATTTGGTGACCGAATGTTATTAGGTGTCCCGGATGAGATCATGGACATGACGAGGAGTCTCGAAATGGTTGAGAGGTAAAGATTGATATATGGGACGATGGCATTCAGACAACGAATGTTTTGGAGGGTACCGGGTACTTATCGGGTCACCAGAAAGGAGTTTCGGGCACCCCCGGCAAAGATATGGGCCTTATGGGCCAAGAGACGGAACACACCAGCCCACAAGGGGATGGTGCACCCCTGTAGTGGCCTTCCCTATGTGGAGGAGAAGGAAAAAGGGGAGGGAAAGGAAAGTGTGGAGTAGGACTCACCCTTACTTCCCTCTCCCACCTCTTTCATTCCCCCTTCTTTATACAAGGAAAGGGGGGTGCAGGGCAAGGCAGGGCCCCAGGGGGCGGCGGCCAGCCCTAGGGAGCGCCTGGCTACCTCCCCTCCCCTCCCACCTATATATATGTGGGGAGGGGGCACCACACGACACACAACATTGTCTTAGCCGTGTGTAGCGCCCTCATCCACCCTTTACTCCCTCGGTCATATTTTCATAGTGCTTAGGCCAAGCCCTGCAGAGATCACTTTACCATCACCATCACCATACCGTTGTGCTGCCGGAACTCATCTACTACCTCACCATCTTGCTGGATCAAGAAGGCAGAGGACGTCACCAAGCTGAACATGTGCAGAACGCGGAGGTGCCGTACGTGGTACTTGATCGGTTGGAGTGCGAAGAAGTTCGACTACATCAATCACATTGTTAAACGCTTCCGCTTACGGTCTACAAGGGTACGTAGACACACTCTCCCCCTTCGTTGCTATGCATCCCCATGGATAGATCTTGCGTGTGCGTAGAATTTTTTTTGTTTTCCATGCAACATTTCCCAACACTTTCCTCCCTGTCAACCAATCCTTCTTGCTTCCCCTCTGTCTCTCTCAATGCCACTATATGCAAGTACTGACATGTGCTTTCGTTTGAATTCGACTTGATTTTTTCTTTTGTAAGATTCAATGATGGTTGATGCAAGCCCATGCTTCTCACAAGTTGGATTGAAGTTTTCTATTCCTCTATTTGTACTATTGTTTCCTTACCAATATATCAATACTGGGGTTGAAAGCACTTACCTATTACATAGTTCTTCACTGACAGCCGAATGCGCTGTTTGAAATATTTCCCCTATATGCAGGAAGTACAATTTACATGTAATTTTTTACTTCTAGTTTCAGATTATTCCCTTTTTCCGTGTGCATTTACTAGACACTTATACGAATCTGTGTCATCTTACATCGAGTACAATGTAAGTCAGTTCAAGTTTACATTGAGCATTTTTCAGTTCTCTAGGCTAATTTAGGTAGTTTTACTGGGCCATGCATACTTGCTTCGTGTCCTTTCTTTCAGACATTTGGTTAAAATTTCTCATCCAATATTTAGTTATTTTCTCATTATATTTTCCTGAAGGTGTCCAAATACAATCAATTTACCCCTGTGTAAGTGCACCCAATTTGATGTTTTTGTCAATTCTATTATTTAGAAGGCGCATATTTCTAGCAACCATATAATTTAGAAATGGTATGATATATGTTGCCATCTTGTGACCCCCATTTCACTCAGTTTGATTATCATTTTGCAGGTCTGGTATAGCAAAACTTGAGTTGAAGCTCTCTGAGTATACCAAAAAGATGCGATATCTGCTACAGATGGTCCAGGAGCTAGCCTCAAAGGTATAAATTCCGCACTGGATCTTATTTTCGTATTCACACAGTGGTGATTTGGTCATATATTTAAAATCAATTTATACATTTCTATCTGAAATTCCCATGCATACTGTATTAGTTAGTTCGTTGACAGTGCACTGGAATATACTATTTTCACTAACAGGGTAGTCTCTGTTGCCCTATGACTGTAGTCCGAACGAAGACTATGCCGAGATAGAGCTGAAGTTGAGGGAACATTGCAATAGTTTATTGCAACAATAGAATCCTTCAATATGATATACAGTAAGGTGAATATCATTTTTACTTCTCATTATCATTTTCCATGTGTTTTTTAGTTGTGAGAAGATAGAAGTTATTTGTCATTGTACGAAATCCATCCTTTGGCCCACATGATGGAGGTGCCACGGTTGCATGGGTTTAGTCCAGGTGCGAACCGCTTGTTAGAGAGGCTTAAAAGTTATAACACAATTTTAAGGGCACTTTCTACATTTGTCGAATTGTTTATCAGTTTGTTGCTCATTTGAATTTCTTGTCTATCTCTGACCTACATGTCATGATCTGGTTATTTCAACTTTTGATGGGATGAAAATAGTAAAAGTTCATTTGTCATTACACACTTAGTATGTCATAGTACAATCATAGTTCTATGGCATTTCTTTGAAGTTTCAGTGAACTTATTATTAAAGGAAATTTATTGTCCTGCAACATGAACTTAGTGCATGAGGCACATGTTTGTTTTTTCCTGTCAATAACTCAAAAATAGTCTCCATACTAAAACTTATTGGTGTTATTTTGAAAATTCTGATGGCCGGCAATAATATCTTCTGGACTCAAGCCAACTAGAATTAAACACGGTGCTGCAAATTTAAAATCAACTGAAATGATGCATAGAATGTAACCTCCTATGTAGAGTATCTCCGGTAGAGGAAAAACTTCTGCCGAATTTACATGAAGGTGGTGCAATCGATTTCATCAGTGTCGATGGGGGCGTAGGCACAGAGATGATGTCGATTGACAGCTAGGAGCAGTCGAGGAGCGGCACTCTGGCCGGTGCCGCCACGCCATCCCTCAGCCAGCTCTGCTCTAAATTCAAAACTCGTAACAAAACTGTGAAACAAATCTCAGCTGGTTGTAGTTGTGTAAATATATTTGAGGTGCAGGCCGATCAAATGAGGGCATGAGTGAAGAACAACATGACCAAGAGACTGTCCACATTGAGCCACAAGGTAGAGGGGAAGCAGGCAAGGGTCGAGGGGAGGCAGAACTGCAGGCACTCCGGTTGGCGTGATAGGTGGTGCGCATCTGGAAGACTGACCGCATGACGTCCCAGTTCTGGTGCTACAACTGGTTCCTATGCTCAAAACCGAACAAAATTGAGATTGCATCTGAAATGCAACCTGACTGAAGAAGCCTCAAGGTCTTAGTGCAAGATTCTGGGGCAAGATGTACATGAAATTATTTGAATCAATGTGTTGTAGGTGTTGCTTTACTCTGTAATCTATACAATCATTAATGGTTGTGACCTGAGCTTAAGTAGCATGTTATGAGCTAACGGTAATAGCCTACTGACTAATGTACTCAGAACTTTAAGTCATCTTTTCTTTAAGCTTAGTGGTAATTGTAGAAAAAGGAAAAACATGAGCTAATACTACGATCTTTTATATTCACACTTATTGGCACTTATTTTTTGGTGTTATATTTTATGTCACTACTTTCTGGTTGCTAACTAGCTTTTCTTCAAGAACAAATATTAATTTGTGAATTCATTTGAGACCTTGCCATCTTATAATGAAGAATCTATAAGAGATTGTTCAGTTGATGTGCCTTCTCACACTTACATTGTGCGTTTAGACTCTTTAGGTGAAATTGTGAAGGAGTTGTGATATAGTTGATGTCGCGAGATACCACGGCCACACCTATGAGGCTGCGAGCCCCTTTTGGTTCGGCGGGGGGATGGTCACATTGCACAAAGAGCAGAGAAGCGTAGCCCAGCGCAGCAGAGATCACACTGGCAATTTTACCCAGGTTCGGGCCGCCGTGAGACGTAAAACCCTACTCCTTCTTTGGTGGATTGATGGTGGGAAAGGTGGTGGTGTACACAATGCACTTTGCCTGGTAGGGTTGCCTCGGGACAGAAGTAGCTATGTGCGTATGGGTACGTGAGGGCCTGAACTTGGCAACCTCATGAACCGAACCCTTTTTACGTTTGCCATGGGCCTCCTTTTATAAATCAAGTGGTTACCACAGTGGCAAATCAGTCTTTGCGTACTGATTAGATAGCAAGCAGTGCTATCATACTTAACGCTGCAGGCTGACACATCACAATAAATGCAGCATCTAGTGTCACATCACAGTACGCCCGGCAGCCCTTGCCGGGCTGTTTTGCTAGCTTCGCCCCTGCTCGCTTGATACGTCCCAGGACGGGTGTCATATGGAGGTGTTAATGTAGGAGATGGCTATCATGTGAAAAAAAGCAGCCACTTAGTCATCTTGGGGCTTGACACCGCACTGACCTGTGACTTGCGTTGCTCGTGAGGTGGAGCGGGGGCGTAGCTTGCCTCCGCAAGTCCCGGCAGGGCCTGCCGGGACGATCTAGAAGTATGCTTCCGGGGCAAACCCAACCTTGCCAGGATCGCCTGCCCGGCAAGTGAGGTTTTTCCCTTGGCGTTATCTTGCTTCTCTGGCTCATCTTGGCCTTCTTGATCTGTACTTGAATCTTCCAAAGGAGTTGATCCTCCTTGCTTGGTCCGATCTTGGCGTTGTAATCTTGCCTTTGAGCCTATGCAAAGTTTGGGCAACAGACCTAGGGTTCATTGCATCGACAGGAGGCCCCGAACCTGGCACGAACGCACCGCTGGGCATCGTCGGGGTAGGCCCTAACCAATGCATAGGCAGGAGTGCGAGAGCAACTCTGCCCTTTTGAGATCTTCTTTGCTTCTTCCTTAACTTGAATCCGGTTCAGTTTTCGGTTTTCCCGCATGTCGTGTAACGCCAATCTTGGTGGTGCCATCCTTGTAATGGCCCGTGAATGACTTTAACGCATGGGTGGGTAACTGCCAATTCACTCTTCCCACAACGCCCTTATCCTTGTCCACGTATGCTGCATGCATAGAGCGGGTTATGTAATGGAGGCACGTGGTTCGGAGGAGCATGGAGGCAGGGGGCGTCCTTCTTGGGTTGTTGGAGGAGGACGGTGATTACTCACTAGGGAATCAGCCCCCAGCCCCTAGCCCGCCTATAAAAGGAGGAGCGGGGGAGAAATGGAGCCATTCATCCGCATCCCTTTCTCCCTTCATCCTCTGCTTTCTCTCTGGTATGCTGGAGGGGAGAACCCGGGGTCAGGCCCCGGGCCCTAGCATAGAGTTGATGACGCCAAGTAACCGTGCTGATGCTCGGGGAGTGAGTCTGGTCCAAGTCTGAGGCGTAGGGCTTGGGATCATTAGAAATCCCAGTACTACCCCTCTCCTTGGAACTGGGGTTGATGTCGATGAGGAGGGTGCCTTCCTGCCCGCCAAGGTGGGGAGCGGCGCACCTTGGGTGCCCTTGTTGTCGTAGTCTTCTGCCGTCTTCCTAGGGGAAGTGCTGGACCGAGAGGTCGGCACTTTGATACATCTCCAATGTATCTGTAATTTTTTATTGTTCCATGCTGTTATATTATCATTCTTGGATGTTTTACAATCATTTTATAATCATTTTATATCATTTTTTGGTACTAACCTGTTGTCATAGTGCCCAGTGCCAGTTGCTGTTTTCTGCTTGTTTTTTACATCGCAGGAAATAAATACCAAACAGAGTCCAAACGCAACGAAACTTTTTGTGGATTTTTTCTTGTGAGGGGTCGGATTTCTAGGACATAAATCCTAGCAAATGAACCTTGTGTCATCACCAGCCCCAGGATTACTGTTCGTTGGTGGACATTGAGGGAGTCCTGGACTATGGGGTCCTCGAGGAGTCGGCTTATGTGACATGGGCCAAACTGATGGGCCGTGAAGACACAAGGTAGAAGGACCTCCCCCGTGCCCCATTAGGACTTTCCCTTGCGTGGATGGCAAGCTTAGCGTTCAGATCATGTACCTTCCTTTCTCTATAATCGACTCTGTACAACCCTAGATCCCTCCGGTGTCTATATAAACCGGAGGGCTTAATCCATAGGTAGGATCACGATCATACAGGCTAGACATCTAGGGTTTAGCCATTACGATCTCGAGGTATATCAACTCCTGTAAACCCCTATACTCATCATAGTCAATCAAGCAGGAAGTAGGGTATTACCTCCATTAAGAGAGCCCGAAACTGGGTAAACATCGTGTCCCCTGCCTTCTTGTTACCTTCGATCCTTAGACACACAGTTTGGGATCTCCTACCCGAGATCTGCCGGTTTTGACACCGACATTGGTGCTTTCATTGAGAGTTCCACTGTGTCATCTCCAGAAGGCTCGATGGCTTCATCAACCATCCACAACAACACCGCCCCGAGGGAGACTTTTCTTCCCGGCCAAATCTTCGTATTCGGCGGCTTCGCACTGCGTGCCAATTCGATTGGTCATTTGGAGCAGATCGACAGCTATGCCCCTGGTCATCAGATCAGTTTTGGAAACCTAAACTACATCGCTGATATCCATGGAGACTTGATCTTCCAAGGGTTCGTGGCCTCAACCGCGGCTCCGGCCTTAGACCCGGAACTCCTCACCGAGTGCGAATACAGGATCTTAGAACCCGCCGGACTCTTTGTAGCCATAGAGCTCAACATCATAGATACGGAGGGAATCGTTTCACTGCTGTCCTAGAATCACTCTTGGCTCCCTTTATCCTCACCGAGCCAGACTCACCTCTGTGTACCAGCTCCGAAATCTCAAGGTCTGTGTTACACGAGCTCAGCTAGGGAACTCCGGTCCCGCCCTTCTCCACGGATTCTCGCTTCCCTATCCATACCTCACCCTTAAAAGAGGCTCTGGACTTAATGCGATCTCTCGCCGTTACAAAAGGATCGCTGCTGAACTATGCCCTGCCCACACTAGGGGCTGAGAGCAGGGAATTTTATGTCCCACCCACCACCCACTTCATAGCCACCGTCGAGGACCTAACCGACATGCTCGATTATGCTTCTAAGGACATCGACGGCATGGACGACGATACCGGAGAAGAGCAAAGCCAGAACCCATCGCTTACTGGGCGCTAGACGGTTACCTCTACATATGACGTGTATATAGTGGATAGACCCAAAGAGGATGACAGTGAAGGTGGGAAGGACCCAGTCGAGAATAATTCTCCTGTGGCACCACCAAAGTGTCGTCGTCAACGGTGCCGCTCTAAACCGCGCCGAGAAAAAGACAGCAATACCGGCACCGGAGACAACAATACTCCGGATAACACCGAAGACCAAGAAGCCCCTGTTGACCCAACATCCCAACACGATGATTGGGAGGAGGGCAAAGTCAACCTTGACGATCCCATCGGGAACAAGGGTTCAGAGGATGGTGATTACATACCAATCTCCGCAGAAGACGAGAGCCTCGGCGACGAAGAATTCATCGTGCCAGATGAACCCGTCAAACAAGAGCGCTTTAAGCACCGGCTAATATCCACTGCAAGAAGCTTGAAAAAGAAGCAGCAACAACTTCAAGCTGATCAGGATCTGCTTAATGACAGATGGCCTGATGTCCTAGCAGCCGAGGGATACAAGCAAAGATCCAAAAAGAAAACAAATAAAAAACTTCGGAAAACTCCAAAAACAACCAAATAAACTTTATGTACAGAACGTAATTTTTACATCAACAAAAATAAAAGGTTTTGGTTTTAACAGAGAGCACATGTCCCAAGCTTCGATTTGCAAAATAAATCACCCAAAACGGAGTTACGAAACTCAGGTTATGGCCTAACAAAGTTTGAATTAAAATCTGTTTGAATTCAAGTTTTAAAACTTTCAAAAATATTTTCCATTTGGTTCTCTGGATAGATGGTATTTTTATGAAACAGTAAGAAAAGGAATCAACTAAATCGGATCTATAGATTAAAAGATATAATAGAAAGAAGAATTGGTATAGAATCTGAGACTGGAAAAATACTGGAAAAAAGAAAAATAATTCGGCCAGATGCCAAGTGGCGCTCTCTGATTGGCTGGCTAGGTGCTCACCAGACTTGTCGCCGGCGACGAGGAAGAAGGCGGATCCGGTGTGCTTCGTCGGAGGACGCGTGCGGGACGGTGAAGTGCAACGTGAGGCGGATCCGAGGAGCAGAGCCGCGGGATCGGTCTCGTCTCCTGGCGAGGTGGAGAAGCCATCGGAATCCAGGAACTCTGGCGAGCAATTAAGAAGGATGGGGAAGGAGATAGGTCCCGAAGGAGGGGGCTTCAGACGAGGGTTGAAAAGGGCTCCCAGGGATGCTTTATATACGTCTTGGGGAGGTCAGAATTCGAGCAGAAGATTGAGTTTAATGGTGGTTGTTCCTCTGCCTCGTAATGGCCACTACGGGCGACTCCAAGGCGCACTAGGAAGGGGAAGGGGTAGAGGGAGGCGAGGGGGTTCCGTTCGATGAATTTCGGGGCGAGGGAGATGAGGGGAGGGGTGGGGGCGCTGGATGGAGATGTGATGCGTACGTGCATCCTGCCTCTGCCATGAACGCTCAAGGAAGAAGACGACCAGTTGGGCCTGTTGGGCTGCGCCTGGCCTGATTTTTTTTCAATTAGACAGAGAAAAAAATAAAGGGAGAACATAAATATATTTTTATATAGGACATATATATATATTGAAAATATTCATAAAAAGAAATCCTACAAGATGAACTATTTTTCAGAGGCTAAATAAAAATTTTATAATTTTTTTTTCAACAACGAATCAAAATGAAACACAAATTTGAATACAAATTTTTTTGGCATTGTTTTATTCTAACTTCTTTTGGAGTGTCAAGTTAGCTCCTCACATACTTTTGAACAAGTTCTTGTCAGGGATTTTTGAAATAAATTTCAAATGCCAAGTTCAATTGAAAGTCAGATAAAACTCAAATGTCTCTAAAATTTCCAAATGCCACTCAATTCAAACAAAATGCATAGATGCTTAGCTAATAAATGTAAAACATTCCAAATTAAAAAATTGTGATGTTACAACCCAAAACTAAGTACCTCTCCCATTAAAGAAGAACTAATCTGTTTGGCCAAACCAAACCGATAATTCGAAGAGAAATACAAATATATCAAATCATTCGTATAAGAATTCAGAAGAGAGACAAAAAAATATTCATAGATAATCTGATCATAAATCCACAATTCATCGGATCTCGACAAACACACCGCAAAAGAATATTACATCGGATAGAACTCCAAGAACATCGAGGAGAACATTGTATTGAAGATCAAAGAGAGAGAAGAAGCCATCTAGCTACTAGCTATGGACCCGTAGGTTTGTGGTAAACTACTCATGCTTCATCGGAAGGGAATCAAGGTTGATGTAGATGCCCTCCATGATCGAATCCCCCTCCGGCAGGGTGTCGGAAAAGGCCCCAAGATGGGATCTCACGGGAACAGAGGCTTGCGGCGGCGGAAAAGTATTTTGGTGGACGCTTCTATTGGTTTGGGAATATTTGGGAATTTATAGGACAAAGATTAGGGTTGGGGGACACCCGAGGGGCCCACAAGCCCTCAGGGTGCCCCCTGGGTGCGCCTAGCAGGCTTGTGGCCTCCTCGGAACTCTTCAGGCCCCTTCTCCAATTTTTTTGTATGTCTTCTGGTCCAAGAAGAATCATTGTAAAGTTTCATTTTGTTTGGACTCCGTTTGATATTCCTTTTCTGTAAAACTCAAAAACAAGTAAAAAACATAAACTGGCACCGGGCTCTAGATTAATAAGTTAGTCCCAGAAATAATATAAAATATTATATTAATGCATATAAAACATCCAAAATAGATAATATAATAGCATGGGACAATAAAAAATTATAGATACATTGGAGACGTATCAAGCATCCCCAAGCTTAATTCCTACTCGCCCTCGAGTAGGTAAATGATAAAAACAAAATTTTCGATGTGGAATGCTACCTAACATATTTATCCATGTAATCTTCTTTACCATGGCATGAATATTCACATCCATAAGATTCAAAACAAAAGTTTACCATTGACATAAAAACAATAATACTTCAAGCATACTAATAAAGCAATCATGTCTTCTCAAAATAACATGGCAAAAGAAAGTTATCCCTACAAAATCATATAGTCTGGCTATGCTTCATCTTTATCACACAAAGTATTTGATCATGCAAAACCCCAATGAAAATCCAAACAATTGTTTCTTACTTTTGGTGTTCTCAAACTTTTTCAACTTTCACGTAATACATGAGTGTGAGTCATGGATATAACACTATAGGTGGAATATAATATTATGGTGTGGGAGAAGACAAAAAGAAGGAGAAAGTCTCACACCAACTAGGCTTATGATAACCCACAAATATATGGGTTCGCAACAGTTTTCGAGGGTAGAGTATTCAACCCAACTTTATTGATTCGACACAAGGGGAGCCAAAGAATATTCTCAAGTATTAGCAGCTGAGTTGTCAATTCGACCACACCTGAAAGACTTAATATCTGCAGCAAAGTATTTAGTAGCAAAGTAGTATGTAAGTAACAGTAACGGTGGCAAAAGTAACAGTAGCAGTTTTGTAACAATTGTAACAGTAGCAACAGAAAAGTAACTTAGCAAAGATCAATATGAAACGAGCTCGTAGGCAATGGATCAATGATGGATAATGGCATTCATCATGCAACAGTTATAACATAGGGTGAGACAGAACTAGCTCCAGTTCATCAATATAATGTAGGCATGCATTCCGAGTATAGTCATACGTGCTTATGGAAAAGAACTTGCATGACATCTTTGGTCCTACCCTCCCGTGGCAGTGGGGTCCTATTGGAAACTAAGGGATATTAATGACTCCTTTTAATAGAGTACCGGTAATCACCGAGAAGTGTCCTGACTATTGCCACTCTAGGGTTGCCGGATTATAACACGTAGTAGGTGACTATAACTTGCAATATAGGATCAAGAACACTCATATATTCATGAAAACATAATAGGTTCAGATCTGAAATCATGACACTCGGGCCCTAGTGACAAGCATTAAGCATAGCAAAGTCATAGCAACATCAATCTTAGGACATAATGGATACTAGGGATCAAACCCTAACAAAATTAACTCGATTACATGGTAAATCTCATCCAACCCATCACCGTCCAGCAAGCCTACAATGGGATTACTCACGCAAGGCGGTGAGCATCATGAAATTGGTGATGGAGGATGGTTGATGATGACGACGGCGACGGATTCCACTTCGCGGAGCCCCGAACGGACTCCAGATCTGCCGTCCCGGGGAAGAATAGGGCTTGACGGTGGCTCCATATCATAAAACGTGATGAATCCTTATCTCTGATTTTTTTTATCCCCAAAAGAAAATATATGGAATTGGAGTTGAGGTCGGTGGAGGTCCAGGGGGCCCACAAGACCGGAGGGCGCACCGAGGGGGTAGGGCGCGCCCTCCACTCTTGTGACTAGGGTGTGGCCCGCTTCTGTTGATTCTTTTGCCAATATTCTTTATTAATTCCAAAACTTATCTTCGTGAAGTTTCAGGTCATTTCGAGAACTTTATTTCTGCACAAAAATAACACCATAGCAGTTCTGCTGAAAACAGCGTCAGTCCGGGTTAGTTCCATTCAAATCATGCAAATTAGAGTCCAATACAAGGGCAAAAGAGTTTGGAAAAGTAGATACGATGGAGACATCTCAACTCCCCCAAGCTTAACCCATTGCTTGTCCTCAAGCAATTCAGTTGACAAACTGAAAGTGATAAAGAATTTTTTTTACAAACTCTGTTTGATCTTGTTGTTGCAAATATGTAAAGCCAACATTCAAGTTTTTAGCAAATATTATAAACTAACCATTTTCATAATAACATTTAGGTCTCACATTTACTCACATCAATGGCATAATGAGCTAGGGAGTAATAATAATAAATCTGGGATGACAACACTTTCTCAAAACAATCATGATATGATATAACAAGATGGTATCTCGCTAGCCCTTTCTGAGACCACAAAACATAAATGCAGAGCACCCCTGAGGATCAAGGACTTACTAGACATTGTAATTCATGGCAAAAGAGATCCAGTCAAAGTCAGTATAAATTAATAACAATGCATACAAATGAAAGTGGTGCTCTCTAGTTGATGCTTTTTATAAGAGGATGATGACTCAGGAGTAAAAGTAAATAGATAGGCCCTTCGTAGAGCGAAGCAGGGATTTGCAGAGGTGCCAGAGCTCGAGTTTTTGAAACAGAGATAAATAATATTTTGAGTGGTATGCTTTCATTGTCAACATAACAACCAAGAGATCTCGGTATCTTCCATGCTACATACATTGTAGGCGGTTCCCAAACAGAATGGTAAAGTTTATACTCCCCCACCACCAACAACAATTACATTCCATGGCTGGTCCCAAACAATGGGTACCGTCCAACTAACAACAATCCTGGGGGAGTTTTGTCTGCAATTATTTTGATTTGATTTGAGCATGGGACTGGGCATCCTGGTTACCAGCCATTTTCTCGTGAATGATGAGCTGAGTCCACTCATCGTGAGAATAACCCACATAGCTTGGAAGATATAGACAACTCGAGTTGCTACATGAGCGATTCGATCATACAAAGCATAAGTTCATTTGTAGGTTTAGAGTTTGGCACATGCAAATTTACTTGGAATGGCAGGTAAATACCGCGTATAGGTAGGTATGGTGGACTCATATGGAATAACTTTGGGGTTTATGGAAGTGGATGCACAAGTAGTATTCCTGCTTAGTACAGGTGAACGCTAGAAAGAGACTGGGAAGAGACCAACTAGAGAGCTGCTGCCTCTTGAGCATGCGTTGGTTTTCCCTTGAAGAGGAAAGGGTGATGCAGCAAAGTAGCATAAGTATTTCCTTCAGTTTTGAGAACCAAGGTATCAATCCAGTAGGAGACGACACACAAGTCACCTAGTACCTGCACAAACAATCAAGAACCTTGCAACCAACGCGATAAAGGGGTTGTCAATCCCTTCACGGTCACTCGCAAAAGTGAGATCTGATAGAGATAGTAAAGTAAATATTTTTGGTATTTTTGTTGTATAGATTGGAAAGTAAAGATTGCAAAGTAGTAAACGAGATGCGATGTAAATAAAATAGATGTAATATAATAAGAAAGAGACTCGGGGGCCATAGATTCCACTAGTGGCTTCTCTCAAGATAGCATGTATTACGGTGGGTGAACAAATTACTGCCAAGCAATTGATAGAAGAGCGCATAATTATGAAGAAATCTAAGGCAATGATCATGAACATAGGCATCACGTCTGTGTCAAGTAGACCAAAATGATTTTGCATCTACTACTATTACTCCACACATCGACCGCTATCCAGCATGCATCTAGAGTATTAAGTTCATAAGAACGGAGTAACGCATTAAGCAAGATGACATGATGTAGAGGGATAAAATCAAGTAATATGATATAAACCCCATCTTTTTATCCTTGATGGCAACAATACAATATGTGCCTTGTTGCCCCTACTGTCACTGGGAAAGGACACCACAAGATTGAACCCAAAGCTAAGCACTTCTCCCATTGCAAGAAAGATCAATCTAGTAGGCCAAACTAAACTGATAATTCGAAGAGACTTGCAAAGATATCAAATCTGCATATAAGAATTCAAAGAAGAACCAAATAATATTCATAGTTAATCAATTTCATAAATCCACAATTCATTGGATCTCGGCAAACACACCGCAAAAGAGTATTACATCGAATAGATCTCCAACAAAATCGAGGAGAACTTTGTATTGAGAATCAAAGAGAGAGAAGAGGCCATCTAGCTAATAACTATGGACTCGAAGGTCTATGGTAAACTACTCACTCTTCATCGGAGAGGTAATGGTGTTGATATAGAAGCCCTCCGTGATCGATTCCCCCTCTGGCAGATCAACGGAAAAGGCCCCAAGATGGGATCTCATGGGTACAGAAGGTTGCGGCGGAGGAAAAGTGGTTTCATGGCTCCCCCTGATGTTTCTAGGGTATAAGAGTATATATAGGTGAAAGAAGTACGTCAGTGGAGTTCCGAGGGGCCCATGAGGGTGGGAGGTGTGCCCACCCCCTAGGCGCGCCCTCCTGCCTCGTGGCCTCCTTGTAGAGTCCCAGACTTCAACTCCAAGTCTTTTGGATTGCTTTTGGTCCAAGAAAGATCCTCGCGAAGGTTTCATTCCGTTTGGACTCTGTTTTATATTCCTTTTCTGCAAAACTCTAAAATACGCAAAAAACAGAAACTGACATTAGGCCTCCGGTTAATTGGTTAGTCCCAAAAAATTATAAAAGAGCATATTAAAGCCCATTAAACATCCAAAACAGATAATATAATAGCATGGAACAATCAAAAATTATAGATACGTTGGAGACGTATCAAGCATCCCCAAACTTAATTCCTGCTCATCCCCGAGTAGGTAAATGATAAAAATAGTATTTTTGACGGGGAATGCTAACTAGCATGTTTATCAGTGTAATTTTCTTTACTGTAGCATGAATGTTCAGATCCGAAAGATTCAAGGCAAAAGTTGAATATTGACATAAAAATAATATTACTTCAAGCATACTAACAAAGCAATCATGTCTTCTCAAAATAATATGGCAAAAGAAAGTTATGCCTACAAAATCATATAGTCTAGCTATGCTTTATCTTCATCACACAAAGTATTTAATCATGCACAACCCCGGTTTCTGCCAAGCAATTGTTTCGTACTTTAGTATTGTCAAACTTTTTCAATCTTCACGCAATACATGAGCGTGAGCCATGGACATAGCACTATAGGTGGAATAGAATGGTGGTTGTGGAGAAGACAAAAAGGAGAAGGTAGTCTCACATCAACTAGGCGTATCAACGGGCTATGGAGATGCCCGTCAATAGATATCAATGTGAGTGAGTAGGGACTGCCATGCAACGAATGCACTAGAGCTATAATTGTATGAAAGCTCAAAAAGAAACTAAGTGGGTGTGCATCCAACTTGCTTTCTCACGAAGACCTAGGGCACTTTGAGGAAGCTCATCATTGGAATATACAAGCCAGGTTCTATAATGAAAATTCCCACTAGTATATGAAAGTGACAACATAGGAGACTCTCTACAATGAAGATCATGGTGCTACTTTCAAGCACAAGTGTGGTAAAAGGATAATATCATTGTCCCTTCTCTCTTATTCTCTCATTTTTTTATTTGGGCCTTTTCTCTCTTTTTTATGGCCTCCTTTTTTATTTAGTCCGGAGTCTCATCCCAACTTGTGGGGGAATCATAGTCTCCATCATCCTTTCCTCACTGGGACAATGCTCTAATAATGAAGATCATCACACTTTTACTTACTTACAACTCAAGAATTACAACTCAATACTTAGAACAAAATATGACTCTTATGTGAATGCCTCAGGCAGTGTACCGAGATGTGCAATGATTCAAGAGTGACATGTATGAAAAATTATGAACGGTGGCTTTGCCACAAATGCGATGTCAATTACATGATCATGCAAGGCAATATGACAATGATGGAGCGTGTCATAATAAATGGAACGGTGGAAACTTGCATGGCAATATATCTCAGATGGCTATGGAAATGCCATAATAGGTAGGTATGGTGGCTATTTTGAGGAAATTATATGGTGGTTGTATGGTACCGGCGAGAGTTGCGCGGTACTAGAGAGGCTAGCAATGATGGAAGGGTGAGAGTGCGTATAATCCATGGACTCAACATTAGTCATAAAGAACTCACACTTATTGAGAAAATATACAAGTCATAAAAACAACACGCATGATCCCAGGGGAAGGGTTGGTAGGAGTTAAGCATCGCACGATCCCGACCTCCACACATAAGGAAGGCAATCAATAAATAAATCGTGCTCCAACTTCATCACATAACGGTTCACCATACGTGCATGCTACGGGAATCACAAACTTTAACACAAGTATTCTTCAAATTCACAACTACTCTACTAGCATGTCTCTAATATCACCATCTTCATATCTCAAAACAATAATAAAGAATCAAACTTCTCATAGTATTCAATGCACTTTATAAGAAACTTTTTATTATACCCATGTTGGATGCCCATCATATTAGGACTAATTTTATAACCAAAGCAAATTACCATGCTGTTCTAAAAGACTCTCAAAATAATATAAGTGAGTCATGAGAGATCAATAATGTCTATAAAATAAAACCACCACCGTGCTCTAAAAAGATATAAGCGAAGCACTAGAGCAACATTATCTAGCTCAAGACGAATAGTAGTAGCCCGTGTCTTCCAGTAGGATGGCTCTCCCACCTCCCCTCCCACGCACGCCCTAGGTTCTCCGGCGATCTCCCCCTCCAACCAGTGAATCTTGGCTTCTCTCCACTCATCTCCTATGGCGTCCTCTGATCTACCTCCCCATACCCATCTCATATGGGTTCTCATGGTGGATCAACTTTTGATCTGGATTTCTCCAAAGGACTGGCTTTTGCAGATGAGGTCTTCAGATCTTGTGGGAAATGCATCCACCAAATGGATGACACGGGTCGATTCATTATGGTAGTGTCTTTCAGCGGGCATGTTTTCTGTCTTAATGAAGATTCGGTGGTGGCGGTGTTGGAATCAGCTATTAGTGGATCAGCAATTGATTTGTCTGTTTAGCTCATTAAAGACAAGGTATTACATTCATTGTTTCTTGCAAACGAGTTGGACTTTTTATTCTACAACTAGTACAAATGCCCGTGAGTTGCACGAGGCGAATATTAAATATAACTTGCTCCACATGCCATTATGCAACACTTTTTTAATTTAATTTTTACCAACGTCAGAAATAAGGTTACACTAAGTTTTTTTTGGACCATGAAATTTGGACGTACCCTAACAATGTTCGACATGACCTATTTCACCTCTCCGATGAAACAATAGTTGTGCATGGAATAGTCTTTCAATCAATTTTATTTATTGTTGTACAGAAAAACATGAATATTTAATTATTTGAGAATGTGTTTTTAAAAGAAATTGATAATGTTTTTAGAATGGAATCATTTTTATGGTGACAAACATTTTTTGGAATATTATATTTAATTTGTAATTTATTTTGCACTATTTTTTGGGCTTGCCCATTGAAATACTTTTATTCACACACACACACGCGCACACACACACAACACGCACAAACTCAATCTTTCTTCACGTTCCCCATTCTCCTTCCCCATTGCTGGGCAGCGCTGCTACCGATGCCTTCCTTGTCCCCGTTGTTCTCGGAGGACAAGGGTAGGAAAAATAGAGCTTCCTGTGGCCGCACCATCATGTCTTCTGCCTGTGCCGCCATATGAACGGGACCTTGGGCGGCTCATGCTTCCTCCCTGTTCCTTCCCACCCCTCCTCCCGCAGGCTCCAACCAAGGCACGCAGCCGCCGTCTGGAAGCTTGTCCTTCACGTTCAAGCAACCCCTCCTTTCCTATGCTCCAACCTTGGTTAGTTATGGCAGTAGTAGTATAGTTAGCAGATTCATATTTGCTTTGGTAGCTAGCCTTTGACACTTTTTGAGTTACTAAACAATGTGTATGGCCCATGTAGTCACCATGAGAAAGATCTCTATTGCTCGATAGTGTACTACTTACATGTTCAAGCATCTTAATCCTAACAAAACAGAGCATCACAATTGCTTCAGGAATATGCAACGCTATACTCCAGGGCCACCTTCAGAGAACAAATCAGAAGATCCTGCAGCATGTCGAGTCAACTCACGTCCAACATTAATAGGTATTTTCTATCCACTATATGAATTACTCTCTCATGTGTGTGTGTATTTCTTCTCTAGATACCAAGAACCATTTTTCGTGATTTACATTTACACACAAACATGCAATGTTACCTACACACATGTCACCCGCATGCCTAGCTGTCTGACATGTTTTTGTGACAGATTGCTTGGCGGTTGCTAGTAGTACCCTATAAATATTGCTCATAGCTACTTCATGCTGCCACTTGTTGCAGTTGGTGGCATCGAAATTTTGTTGATTCCAGTCAATCAAGTTTTTCTGCTAAAGCTTAACATGTACTCCCTGACAATGGATAAAAGGAGATGTATCTAGACGTAGATACATCTCCTTTTATCCATTTTGATGACAAGTATTTCCGGACGGAGGGAGTAACTTAAGTCTCTTGCTGAGGGATCTTTACTTTGAAAAGGTTTGATCTGAATCTATCTTGAAAGAATAACTTGAGCTCTCACTTATTAAGATCAGGCTTTTATGTTCTACATTTATTAAAGAAAGTATTCTAGAAAAAGAGAGCACACTTAATTCAACTTGCAGTTTACATAGGCTAAGATGTGCACTGAAAACACAAAAGTTGATGATGCCAAATAAAACATACTTGTGTTTTTTTTCTTTGCATTCCTCTCGATAAACCTGCATATCTTACATTGTGTTGTTCCTGTGTTTGATGCAAAGATCTAATAATTTCACATCCATCAGTTCTAAAGAGTGCAAGCTGTCCATATACAGGCAAGGTAATGATGATGGAACTTATGGTTGCAGACACAAAGGAAAGTTCATGCCTTTTTCAAAATGATAGAACTATATTTTGCTTGGCATGAGATCGGACTCACCTCAGGTGGAGCACGGTCTGTACGGCAATATTGTAAGATGATACATCTCCAACGTATCTACTTTTCCAAACACTTTTGCCCTTGTTTTGGACTCTAACTTGCATGATTTGAATGAAACTAACGCGGACTAACGTTGTTTTCAGCAGAACTGCCATGATGTTGTTTTATGTGTAGAAAAGAAAAGTTCTCGGAATGTCCTGAAAATCCACGGAGGCACTTTTTGGAATTAATAGAATTTCTGGGCGAAAGAAATATACCAGGGGGCCAAGGTCCTGTCCACGAGACAGGGCCCCCCCGTAGGGCACGCCCCCTATCTCGTGGGCCCCCTGGACCTCCACCGACCTCAACTCCAACTCCATATATTCACGTTCGTGGAGAAAAAAATCAGAGAGAAAGTTTCATCGTGTTTTACAACACGGAGCCGCCGCCAAGCCCAAATCTCTCTCGGGAGGGCTGATCTGGAGTCCTTTCGGGGCTCCGGAGAGGGGGATTCGTCGCTGTCGTCATCATCAACCATCCTCCATCACCAATTTCATGATGCTCACTGCCGTGCGTGAGTAATTCCATTATAGGCTTGCTGGACGGTGATGGGTTGGATGAGATTTACCATGTAATCAAGTTAGTTTTGTTAGGGTTTGATCCCTAGTATCCACTATGTTCTGAGATTGATGTTGCTATGACTTTGCTATGCTTAATGCTTGTCACTAGGGACCGAGTGCCATGATTTCAGACCTGAACCTATTATGTTTTCATGAATATATGTGTGTTCTTGATCCTATCTTGCAAGTCTATAGTCACCTATTATGTGTTATGATCCGACAACCCCGAAGTGACAATAATCGGGATACTTCTCGGTGATGACCGTAGTTTGAGGAGTTCATGTATTCACTATGTGCTAATGCTTTGTTCCGGTTCTCTATTAAAAGGAGGCCTTAATATCCCTTAGTTTCCGTTAGGGCCCCGCAGCCATGAGAGGGTAGGACAAAAGATGTCATGCAAGTTCTTTTCCATAAGCACGTATGACTATTTACGGAATACATGCGTACATTACATTGATGAATTGGAGCTAGTTCTGTGTCACCCTATGTTATAGCTATTACATGAGGAATCGCATCCAACATAATTATCCATCACTGATCCATTGCCTATGAGCCTTTCATATATTGTTCTTCGCTTATTTACTTTTTCGTTGCTACTGTTACAACTACTACAAAAACCCAAAAAGAGTTATCTTTACTTTTGCTACCATTACCTTTATTATCATACCACTTTTGCTACTAAATACTTTGCTGCAGATACGAAGTTATCCAGGTGTGGTTGAATTGACAACTCAACTGCTAATACTAAAGAATATTCTTTGGCTCCCCTTGTGTCAAATCAATAAATTTGGGTTGAATACTTTACCCTCGAAAGGTGTTGCGATCCCCTACACTTGTGGGTTATCAAGACTAATTTCTGGCACCGTTGCCGGGGAGCATAGCTCTATTCTCTGAGTCACTTGGGATTTATATCTGTTGATCACTATGAAGAACTTGAAAGACGACCGAACTACTATTTCGCCCTCAACTACGAGGGTAGGTAAGGAACTGCCATCTAGCTCTGCACTAGATTCTCCTTCCATTATTAGTAGGATTGCGACACCTAAACCTGCTACTGCTATGAATTCTGATATGTCACATGTTATTGATGATGCCACTTCTGCTATGAATGATGAAACTAATTATGTGCGTGATACTACTTTGCCATTAGGTGAATTTCTTGATGAACAACTTGCTAGAGTTAGGGGGAATGATATTATTGAAGATGCTATTATTGATGATAGCGATGATGAAGGTTCTCCCAATGATTATGTATTGCCTATTGTTCCTAAGGGTTATGCTATGAATGAAGAAGCTGCTAGGGAAATCTTTGCTTGCAATGATAGATATGATCTTAAGAAATTATTAGCTAAATGGAAGCAGAAGTCTCTTAATGCTAGAATGAAACCTGACCCTGCTTTTGCTACTTGACCTATCTGTGTCACTGATAAGGATTATGAATTCTTTGTCGATCCTGAGATTATTACTTTAGTTGAATCTGATCCTTTTTATGGCCTTGAATCTGAAACTGTTGTGGCACATCTTACCAAGTTGAATGATATAGCTACCCTATTTACTCATGATGAGAAGTCTCGCTATTTTTATATCCTTAAGATATTTCCATTCTCGTTAAAGGGTGATGCTAAGACTTGGTATAATTCTCTTGCTCCTGGTTGTGTGCGTAGTCCCCAGGATATGATTTATTACTTCTCTGCTAAATATTTCCATGCTCATAAGAAACAAGTTGCCTTGCGGGAAATATATAATTTTCTGCAAATCAAAGAAGAGAGTCTCCCACAAGCTTGGGGGAGGCTTCTCCGGTTACTTAATGCCTTGCCTGATCATCCTCTCAAGAAAAATGAAATACTTGATATCTTTTATAATGGACTAACCAATGCTTCCAAGGACTACTTGGATAGTTGTGCTGGTTGTGTTTTCAAGGAAAGAAAACAGTCGATGAAGCTGAAATACTATTGAATAATATGTTGACTAATGAAAATAATTGGAGCCAACTCCCGAGCCAATTCCTGAAGTAATTCCTGAACCAATTGAGCCAACTCCTGAGCCTACTCCTAAACCCACTCCAAGGAAGAGAGGTGTTAAAGAAATACATGGTCTTAATATGCAAGAGGCAAAGAAATCAATGAAATAAAAAGGTATTAAAGCTGAAGATGTTAAGAATTTACCTCCTATTGAAGAAATACATGGTCTTAATATACCGCCTGTTGAAGAACCATATTGTCTTGATAACCCGACACAAGTAGTAAAGGTAAATTCTCTCTATAGATATGATAAAGTTGAAATCCCCTCTACTAAATTTCATAGCCCATGCTTAGATGAATTTGATGACTTTATGGCTAGACAAGAAAGTTTTAATGCTTATGTTGGTAGAGAGTTAAAGAATAATGCTTTCGAGATAGGACACGTAGGCGATAATCAGGCTAGAGTTAAAGATGAACTCAAACTCATTAGCAAATATGCTTTTATGGTTGCTACTCAAGATGAGCAAGTACTTAAAGCTCAAAATGATTTGCTTGATGAATTAAATAATAAAATGACTTTGTTGTTAGAGTGGCTACTGGAACTGGTAGAATGACTCAGGAACCTTTATATCCTGAAGGCCACCCTAAGAGAATCGAGCAAGATTCTAAGAGAAATAATTTAGAGGCACCTATTTCTTCTAAAAAGAAGAAAAAGAAAAACGATAGGACTTTGCATGCTTCTAGTGAACCTACTGTAGACATACCTGAGAATCACAATGATATTTCTATTTCTGATGCTGAAACACAATCAGGTGATGAACATGAACCTAGTGATAATGTTAATGATAATGTTCATGTTGATGCTCAACCTAGCAAAAACAATGATGTGGAAATTGAACCTGCTGTTGATCTTGATAACCCACAATCATAGAATCAACGTTATGATATGAGAGATTCTATTGCTAGAAAGCACGGTAAAGGAAGACAACCATGGTTCAGAAACCCATGCCCTTTCCTCCTAAACCATCCAAGACAAAGGATGATGAGGATTTTGAGCGCTTTGCTGAAATGATTAGACCTATTTTCTTACATACGCGCTTAACTGATATGCTGAAAGTAAATCCTTATGCTAAGTATATGAAGGATATCATTACAAATAAGAGAAAGATACCGGAAGCTGAAATTTCCACCATGCTTGCTAATTACACTTTTAAGGGTGGAATACCAAAGAAACTTGGAGACCCTGGTGTACCAACTGTACCATGCTCCATTAAAAGAAATTATGTTAGAACTGCTTTATGTGATCTTGGAGCCGGTGTTAGTGTTATGCCTCTCTCTTTATATTGTAGACTTGAATTGAATAAGTTGACACCTACTGAAATATCTTTGCAAATGGCTGATAAATCTACTACTATACCTATCGGTATTTGTGAGGATGTGCTTGTTGTAGTTGCAAATGTCACTATCTTAACGGACTTTGTTATTCTTGATATTCCCGAGGACGATAGTATGTCTATTATCCTTGGTAGACCTTTTCTTAATACTGCAAGGGCTGTTATTGATTGCAACAAAGGCAATTTCACTTTTCATGTTAATGGTAATGAGCATACGGTACACTTTCCGAGGAAACAATCTCAAGTTCATAGCATCAATTCTATTGGAAAAATTCCAACTATAATTATTGGAGGTTTTGAATTTCCTCTCCCTACTGTCAAGAAAAAGTATGATATTCTTATTGTTGGAGATTTTCATATCCCCGTTGATGTAACTTAGTGTTATTCGAAATTTCTCCAGTTACATGTTATTCGGGATTAGTTTGTTAACAAGACTTGATCAACCTTGTTAGTGGATTCATTTTGATGATCATGAGATGGATGAAACTAGCAGGCACAACCTTCTGTACCCACTTTTTATTTTCTGTTATTTATAATAATTAAAGCAAAAATAGTATTATCCGTCTGTTTTCTGAATTATTCGTGCATTAAAAAATAGTCCGAAAATAAAAGTGCTCCAAATGCCCTACAAATTTAGTATGATTTTTTCTGGATTATTTGAGGATTTTAGGCACTAAAAACACTACAGGAGGGGCAAGCACCAGGCCACGAGAGTGGAGGGTGCGCCCCTTGTCTCGTGGGCCCCTGGTAGCCCCCCTCCACTTATGCCAGCACCCACACACTTCATCTTCTACCCAAAAAATCCCCATCCAGCTCAAGCACGAGTTCTAGCTCGTTTTGCTGCGATTTTCGATCTCCTTGCTCAAAGCTCCATTCACAAAACTGCTTTGGGAGATTGTTGCTTGGTATGTGACTTCTCCATTGGTCCAATTAGCTTTTGTTCTAGTGCTTTATTCATTGCAAATTTTTGCTGCATAGGTGACCATGTTCTTGAGCTTGCATGTTAAATTTTTGAGGTCCCAAACAATTCCAATGCTTGATATAGGCTCTAGGCACTTGTAGGAGTAGTTGCTATCAATCTTGTTTAGTTTTATTCACTTTTATTTTGAAGTTACTAAAATTTCAGAAATTTTTAGAAAATGTTAAGGAGGTTTTTGAAGGGCTCTTCTAGCCAAATCTCTCAGGAAAAACAAGCCAAAGAGAAGGAAAAAGCCAAGTATAATCTTCCTCGCTTAGCGGATGTACGGTCATGTGAATGGCCGTGTGAGGATTTCTTGAAAGAAGCTGGAATTCATGAATATTTTTATGCTTTGATAGAGACTGCAGGCCTCACCGGTTTCATCAACGACCGGATCGATCAGTATTTCTTACTCACCAATAATTTCATGCAAAACTTTTATTATTATCCTAAGAAGTCACCGCCTGCGGTATCATTTCATTTATATGATGAATTCAAAGAAATGTCTTTACGTAATTTTTGCGCCGTGTGTAGGATACCTTATGAGGGAGAATTAGAGGAACCCCATCATGAAGATGTGGGTGGCTTTGTTAATACTATAGCTGTAGAGGAGCCAAAGAAGGGCTCGGAGGCAAAAGTCTCTAGCATACACTTTTCTGGTTTACGCTACTTTGCCATATTTGCTAGTAGATGCTTGATTGGTCATGGAAATAGTGGAAACTTGAGTGTTCCTGATATTATCATTCTTCAACATGCCTTGCTTGGAGACAATACTTTTAGTATGGGTGCCGTCGTTGCTAAACGGCTAGCCCTGAATCGTACAAAAGGCCCCATATTTGGAGGTATCTATGCTGCATGTCTTGCTAAATATTTCCAGATACCCATTAGGCACCATGAGAAGGAGGAGATAAAATTGCCTCCTCACATTTTAGATTACAAGAGCATGGTAGCACACAAGTTTATTGTTGACAATGAAGATAAGATGCTCTTGTATAAACTTAGATTTAATAAGAAGCACATTGAGATTATTATTTTGCCTGCGCCTCTATTGTTTGTTTTGCTTGCAGAAAATTTTCTTGTCACACCGGAAGCGGTGAACAATCATCGAGCCCAAGCTTTTACTCCAGAACCTGAACCTGAGCCGAAACCTGAACTGGACCCTTATCTTGCATCATCTATCCAGTGGGATCCGGAGATGACTAGCCAGTGCTATCCTAATTACACCTCCCAGTACATCGGGGAGAGTAGCGGCGGTCCTTGGTATTAGACCAACTTAGGCCAAAAGCCTAAGCTTGGGGGAGTACGTATTTCTCACTGACTTTACATTCATGTTCACACACTAGTCGTTGGTGCTCATACTCTTTCATTGTATTATCCATGCTAGTTTAAATTTCTTTTTCTAGTTTTCTTCTTGTGTGTTTGATAAACTTTAAGAAAAAACCAAAAAAATAGTTAGTTTAATTTCCATGCTTGTAGTAGAAATTAAAATGAAAACCCAAAAAGATTTCTTGTTCTTCTTTTACTTGTTGGGAGCTTTCCCGTGTAAATAGTTTTATTTTCTTTTCTTTCTTTTGGGGGTCGAGAAGACTATATTGGAAATGCTTAGTGGCTCTTATATGCATGATTGTTTATTTAACTTAGAGCCCATATTACTTGTCTTCTCTCTTGAGTTGAATGCTTGCAGATTCCAGCTTAGTCCAATGCATGTGCACTCTAATTATTATACACATCGTTCGGTCGTGCAAGTGAAAGGCAATAATGATGATATATGATGGACTTATTGAGATGAGAAAAGCTGGTATGAACTTGACCTCTCTTGTTTTTGTAAATATGATGAGTTCATCATTTCTGATTCAGCCTATTATGGGGTAAACATATTTGCAATGACATTTAGAGATTATAGTTGCTTGTGCCATGCTTGATTAGCTATGAGTTATAATGGTTTACCTTGCGTGCCAACATGCTATTAGAATGATTATGATGTGATGTGATGGGATGGTATCCTCCTTTGAATGAATTGAGTGACTCGACTTGGCACATGTTCACGCATGTAGTTGAATCAAATCAACATAGCCTTCATGATATTTATGTTCATGGTGGATTATATCCTACTCATGCTTGTATTCGGTGTGAATTAATTTTAATGCATGTTTATGACTGTTGTCGCTCTCTCAGTTGGTCGCTTCCAAGTCTTTTGCTAGCCTTCACCTGTACTAAGCGGGAACACTGCTTGTGCATCCAAACTCCTTAAACCCCAAAGTTGTTCCATATGAGTCCACCATACCTACTTATTTGCGGTATTTACCTGCCGTTCCAAGTAAATTTGTATGTGCCAAACTCAAAACCTTCAAATGAAATTCTGTTTTGTATGCTCGAGCAGCTCATGTTACAACTAGGGCTGCCTATATCTTCCATGCTAGGTGGGTTATTCTCAAGAGGAGTGGACTCTGCTCCTCATTCACGAGAAAGGGCCGGTAACTGGGATGCCCAGTACCATGATCCAAAAAGATCAAAGCAAATCAAAATAATAAAACAAAACTCCCCCAGGGCTGTTGTTAGTTGGAGGCACTCGTTGTTTCGAGAAAGCCATGGATTGATGCTTGTTGGTGGTTGGGGGAGTATAAACCTTTACCATTCTGTTTGGGAACTTCCTATAATGCATGTAGTATGGAAGATACAGCCATCTCATAGTTGTTGCGTTGACAGTGAAAGTATGCCGCTCAAAATGTTATTCAATCTCTATTTTAAAATCGAGCTCTGGTACCTATACAAATCCCTGCTTCCCTCTGCGAAGGGCCTATCTATTTACTTTTATGTTGAGTCATCACCCTTCTTATTAAAAGCACCCGCTGGAGAGGACACTGTCATTTGCATTCATTTCTGTTGGTTTATATTGGGTATGACTTGACTGGATCTCTTTTACCATGAATTACAATGTTTAGTCAGTCCTTGATCTTTAAAGGTGCTCTGCATTTATGTTTTGCGATCTCAGAAAGGGCTAGCGAGATACCATTCTGTTATATCATGTTATGATTGTTTTGAGAAAGTGTTGTCATCCGAGTTTTATTATTATGGCTCGCTAGCTGATTATGCTATTCATATGAGTAATTGTGAGACCTAAGTGTTATTATGAGTATGGTTAGTTCATAATATTAGCTGAAACTTGAATGCTGGCTTTTCATGCTTACAAAAACAAGAGCAAACAGAGTTTGTAAAAGTTTTTCTTTATCACTTTCAGTTTATAAACTGAATTGCTTGAGGACAAGCAAAGGTTTAAGCTTGGGGGAGTTGATACGTCTCCAACGATCTACTTTTCCAAACACTTTTGCCCTTGTTTTGGACTCTAACTTGCATGATTTGAATGAAACTAACCCAGACTGACGCTGTATTCAGCAGAACTGCGATGATGTTGTTTTATGTGTAGAAAAGAAAAGTTCTTGGAATGTCCCGAAAATCCACAGAGGCACTTTTTGGAATTAATAAGAATTTCTGGGCGAAAGAAATATACCAGGGGGCCCAGGGACTGTCCACGAGACAGCCCCCCCCCCTGTAGGACGCGCCCCCTATCTCGTGGGCCCCCTAGACCTCCACCGACCTCAACTCCAACTCCATATATTCACGTTCGTGGATAAAAAAATCAGAGAGAAAGTTTCATCGCGTTTTACAAGACGAAGCTGCCGCCAAGCCCTAATCTCCCTCGGGAGGGCTAATCTGGAGTCTGTTGGGGGCTCCGGAGAGGGGGATTCGTTGCCGTTATCATCATCAACCATCCTCCATCACCAATTTCATGATGCTCACCGTCGTGCGTGAGTAGTTCCATCGTAGGCTTGCTAGACGGTGATGGGTTGGATGAGATTTACCATGTAATCAAGTTAGTTTTGTTAGGGTTTGATCCCTAGTATCCACTATGTTCTGAGATTGATGTTGCTATGACTTTGCTATGCTTAATACTTGTCACTAGGGTCCGAGTGCCATGATTTCAGATCTGAACCTATATGTTTTCATGAATATATGTGTGTTCTTGATCCTATCTTGCAAGTCTATAGTCACCTATTATGTGTTATGATCCGACAACCCCGAAGTGACAATAATCGGGATACTTCTCAGTGATGACCGTAGTTTGAGGAGTTCATGTATTCACTATGTGCTAATTCTTTGTTCCGGTTCTCTATTAAAAGGAGGCCTTAATATCCCTTAGTTTCCGTGTAACGCCCCGGATCCGATGCGCCAGGTGTCCTTCAGTTATTCGCCTTCATTGCCATCTCATTTGCTTGCATGTTGCATATTGTCATGTCATCATGTGCATTTCATTTTGCATACGTGTTCGTCTCATGCATCCGAGCTTTTTCCCCGTTGTCCGTTTTGCGATCCGGCGCTCCTATGCCATCCGGCGTTCCCCTTTCGTCTCTCGTTGTGAGCGAGTACTAAACTTTCTCGGAATGGACCGAGTCTTGCCAAGCGGCCTTGGTATAGCACCGGTAGACCGCCTGTCAAGTTTCGTGCCATTTGGAGGTCGTTTGGTACTCCAACGGTTAACCGGGTAACCGTAAAGCCCCTCTCTCTTTGCAGCCCAACACCCCTTCCAAACTGGCCCAAAACCCATCTAACTCCCCTCCATGCTCTCGCTCGTTCGATCACGATCGCGTGGCCGAAAACCGCTCCTCATTTGGACTCTCCTAGCTCCCTCTACCTATAAAACTAGCCCCTTCCCCGAAATTCGCGGATGAAAATCTCCCCTAACCCTAGTTTTTCCCTCTCCGCCGCCGGACGCGTCCGCCCCCGGCCGGACACGTCCGCGCCGCCGCGCCCCAGCCAATCAGAGGCCGCCGCGTGGCCTCCCACGATGCCGCCGCCGCCGCGGCCCGCGGAGCCCATCGCGGGCCCGCGCGGGCCCTCGCGCCGCCGCCGCCCGGCCCGGCTTCCGCCGCCGCCAGCCCGCGCCGCCGCCCCGCCGGGGCCGGACCCCGTCGCCCGTGCCAGAGCGCCTCGTCGTCCCACCGCCTCGGCCGTCCGCCGCCATCGCCGGCGTGTCCCGCTCCCCACCGCCGCCCTCTGCCGCCGGCGCCCCTGCGCCCCCGCGCCCGGGCCCGAGTCGCCGCCGTTGCAGCCAGGGGCGCCCGCGCCCCGCTCCCCCCCCCCCCAGCGAGCAGCGCCCGAGCGCATCGCCAGCCCCATCGCCAGGTCGCCGGAGTTGCCCCTCCGGCTGCCGCCCGTCGCCTCCTTCGCCGGAGCGCGCCACCCCGCGCCGCCCAGCCATGTTCCGCCTCGCCGTGCGCCCTCTGTCGCGGCTCCTCCGCGCCTCACCGCCCCGCCGCCTTCCTACCTCGCCGGAATCGGCGCCCTCGCCGGAGCTCCGGTCAGATCCGATCCGGGTAGCTGGGTGGATGAGATCCACCAGCTCCTCGAACCAAACGGCGCCCCGTCCTGGATCCCCTCGTCCCGGAACGTCCTCGTCCACGTTTTTCGTGGGGTATAAATTCCACTAAGTCCCAGATTTTTGTCATTATCATGTCATGTTCGTCATGCTATATCTCTGCATCCGTAGCTCCGTTTCGTGCGTGTAATATGTCTTGTTGTTTGTCTCGACGAGTACATCATTTCATTCCATTGCATCATATTCACTTGAGGTCAGCTAGATACCTGATTCGTCGTTGTAAGAGTGCTTCATGATGTTATCTGCTGTCTGTTATCAGAACGAGCTCTTTTGTCATTTGTGCCATGATTGATGTGTGCATCCTATGAGGTTGATGTCTACATGTGTTTTGAACTATGCCATGTCTTCTTTATAGAGGTGCTTACCATGTATTTTTGTGGTCAATGTGGTGACTAGCACAAGCATGCAAACTAGGCTTCGTGATATTGCTATTTTCAGTCCCTGTTCTGCTGTTATTTTGATGCCATGTAAACTTGATGCTACAGAGAGATCTATGCATATTTTGAGATACTTCAGTAAGGATGTTTTGAAAATATGGTTTTTGTCTATCCATTCATGCCCTTGGTTGCAATCATGGATTAGTCTAGCATGTCATTTTCGTGCTCTACTTTTGCTTCAAAATATTTCCTGGCAGATTGTTTACTTGTTATTCAATTTAGCCAAGGTTGTTGTAGTTGATCCTTGCATGCTATGGACTTGTTCTTGACTTGGTTTGTTTCACAAACATGTCTTCTTGATGATGCTATGCTTATCTTGTCATGCAATGACTTGTGGTGAGTGAATCGAGCTTGTTAAGTAGTGTACATCATGTTGTTGTTTTTCTAGGCTGAATCTGTTATTTCGTGATGCTATATAAACATGTTGCTACTAATCATTCTATGCATAATCTGGAGATGTTCTATAAACATGTTTTGATATAAATAGCATCCTCTATCCATCCATGCCCCTGTTTGCATTTATATCTTGATGTAGCTTCTTCATATCTTGCTCCAAAGTTGCTTGATAATGATGTTGTCAGCCTGTTAACATTATGTTCAGTTGTTTCCATCTGTTTTCCTAGTGTTCCATGCACCCTATGACCTTGCTATTGCCATGCTTAGCTTCAAAAACATGCCTTCTGACTGTTGGGTGCCTTGCCATGCCATTTATTGCTCTGTGGTGAGTGGTACAAGCTCATCTACATGCCTTCATAATTCTGTTTCTGTCATGTTTGAATCTGTAATATAACTTGCCATGTTTACGTGGGTGCCATCATATCTTCTGATCCTTTTTGGCTTATGGTCAGTAAGGGACTTCTGATCTATGCAATTAGTAGATTCATGCCATGCCTTTGTTTGCCATGATAAGTTCCTGTAACATGTTGTTTGATAGCTCTGAACATTGCATCGTGATGTTATTTTCTGCAAAGTCTGAAATTGTCATAACTTGCAATCTTACCATGTGTGTTTGAGCATGTTCTAGTGATTTCTGGAGATAGCTCAGTGTTCATGTTTTGTAATGCTTTACCTGTACATCATGCCCATGTATTTTGTTTTCATGTTGAGATGCTGTAGCTTATTGTTTTGGTGCTTGCAATATGCCTAGTTGCTGTTTTGGACAGATTATTGCTATGACTTGTTTCATGTGTGTGTTGAACCGTTGCTCCGTTTTGAGTGTGCTCTATATGAAACTTGCTTAGAATTGCATGTAGTTTCATATTATCATGTTGCATCCTTGTTTTGAGGTGTTTTCTTGATGGTTGGGTGCATTTCGCATCAATGCCATGTTTAACTTGTGTCGCTCATATCTTCTAGGCCGTAGCTCCGAACTAAATGAACTTTATATGTAACTTGACTAGAATCTCGTGTAGATCATCTTTGTGCATCTTAACTTGCTGTTTAACAACTTCAACATAAGGTTTATTCAGATCTGGACCAACTTCGAAATTTGCATATGAGGACTTACCGGAATTGTTATATGTTGTTGTCGGCCTCAGTTAAACTTGCCTTGATGTGTTGCTCTTGTTTGCATCATCTCTTGCCATGGGTAGCCTCATGTAGCTTTGTCATGCATCATGCTTGTTTGTGCATCATGCCTTGTTCAGGTGTGGTGTGTTTACTATGTTGTGTGCTTCTTTTCGATAGTTCCTGTTTCGTTGCGATCGTGAGGATTCGTTCATCTACGCTTGGTTCGACTTCATCCGTTCGTCTTCTTCATGGACTCGTTCTTCTTCCTTGCGGGATTTCTGGCAAGATGACCGCTACCCTGGATCTCACTACTATCATTGCTATGCTAGTTGCTTCGTTCTATCGCTATGTTGCGTTACCTATCACCTGTTTATCAAGCCATCCCAAATTGCCATGAACCTCTAACCTTTGACACATTTCCTATGCAAACAATTGTTTGGCTATGTTCCCGCTTTGCTCAGCCCCTCTTATAGCGTTGCCAGTTGCAAGTGAAGTTGAAGATTTCTCCATGGTGGACAGGATTTTGGTTGGGATATCACAATATCTCTTATATTATTAATGCATCTATATACTTGGTAAAGGGTGGAAGACTCGGCCATATGCCTGGTGTTTTGTTCCACTCTTGCCGCCCTAGTTTCCGTCATACCGGTGTTATGTTCCCGGATTTTGCGTTCCTTATGCGGTCAGGTGATTTATGGGACCCCCTCGATAGTTCGCTTTGAATAAAACTCCTCCAGCAAGGCCCAACCTTGGTTTTACCATTTGCCTCACCACCACCTACTTTTCCCTTGGGAGTCGCTCTCCCGAGGGTCATGTTTATTATAGCCCCCCGGGCTAGTGCTTGTCTAAGTGTTGGTCCGAACCAGAGCCACTTGCAGCGCCACCTCGGGGAAACTTGAGGGTTGGTTTTAGTTGTACATAGTGTTCATCCGGTGTTGCCCTGAGAACGAGATATGTGCAGCTCCTATCGGGATTGTCGGCGCATCGGGCGGTCTTGCTGGTCTTGTTTTACCATTGTCGAAATGTCTTGTAAACCGGTATTCCGAGTCTGATCGGGTCTTCCTGGGAGAAGGTCTATTCCTTCGTTGATCGCGAGAGCTTGTAGTGGGCTAAGTTGGGACACCCCTGCAGGGTATAATCTTTCGAAAGCCGTGCCTGCGGTTATTGGCAGATGGGAATTTGTTAATGTCTGGTTGTAGATAACTTGACACCAGATCCGAATTAAAATGCATCAACCGTGTGTGTAGCCGTGATGGTCTCTTTTCGGCGAAGTCCGAGAAGTGAACACGGTTTCTGTGTTATGTTTGACGTAAGTAGGAGTTCAGGGTCACTTCTTGATCATTGCTAGCTTCACGACCGTTCATTTTGCTCTTTTCTCGCTCTTATTTGCGTATGTTAGCCACCATATATGCTTAGTCGCTGCTGCAGCCTCACCACTTTACCCCTTCCTTCCCTTTAAGCTTTGCTAGTATTGATACCCATGGTAATGGGATTGCTGAGTCCTCGTGGCTCACAGATTACTACAACAACAGTTGCAGGTACAGCTTATGCGATGACCATGACGCGAGAGCGATGCTTGCTTGCGTTGAGTTCTTCTTCTTCTTCTTCGATCAGGGGATAGGTTCCAGGTCGGCAGCCTGGGCTAGCAGGGTGGATGTCATTTGAGTTTCTGTTTGTGATTCATCCGTAGTCGGATGTAGCTCTTATGTATTGTGATGTTGTATTCGTGTGGCATTGTATGCCTCTTGTATGTATCCCCTTTTATTATGTGATGTTGATGTAATGATATCCACCTTGCAAAAGCGTTTCAATATGCGGGTCTATCCTTGGTGGAACCTTCGAGTTCCTTTTGGATAGGGTCGCATATTGGGCGTGACAAGTTGGTATCAGAGCCTCGACCGACCTTAGGAGCCCCCTTGATTGATCGTGTAGTTTGGCCGATGTTGAGTCTAGAAAAAAAACTGTTTTCAGAGTCTAGTTATGTCGGAGAGTAGGAATTCTTTTTACTCCTCTGCCCTTTCGTCGTTCTGGTAAGGAATCTTGACGTAGGTGTTTTGAATTACTCCTCTTCCCATCAAAATTTTCCTCAGGATCACGCAGTTGTTTTTCTTTATCGTTGTTCCTCAGCTCTTTTCATCCGGTGCATTTCTCGTCAAGTTGATTCGAGCCTCTTCGTCTTTGCAAGTTCAATCCTCAGTTGTCTTATTTCCCACCCGCCCACCCTTCTTCTTCAGGAAACCGGAGTCCGTAATCGGGTATCCTTCCTACTCGTGCGAAGTCTTTGCTTTCCTTCCTCAATGATTTCAACTGGAGTTTTCTCTTCAAGTTATTCGTCGGTTTCCCCTTCCAAGTTGCCTTTGTTTTCCCGCCCTCCCACCCCTTTTCTTCCCGGAGTCTGACTCTCTCTCGACCATCTATTTCATTCGCGCGCAACCTCTTCAGTCTTCCCTCAATCATTTCAACCGGTGAATTCTTGTCTTTTTCGTCATTCTTCATCCCTTTTATTTTTCCGGTGGACCCAATTCAAGTTTTGAGGTTGATCATATTCTTTTATTTGGATCAAGTGTTATCCTTGCTCGTTCGCTTCTCGCCAGTTTATCATTCTGGAGTTCGGAAGACATCTCGGGAGATTCGTCTGTGTTCGAATTAATTTGAGGTTGTCACCTCATTCTAATATTTCAATTGTTCCGGTGCATCATCTATCTGTTGAATAATCCTTTTCAATGGTGTTTTTCTCTTCAATGGGCCCTAACCCACATGTCTTTTCCCAGGATCTTACCTGACTCTTCTAATTCTCCCAGAGTTATTCTCAATTCTTTTCAAGTGTGGCGTAAGAATGGATCTCATCAGTCAGATGCCTTTCCAAGATCTCGTTCAAATTCTTTTCATTGTTGGCTCAACCTCTCTGCTTTCATTCTCCCGAAGTACCTCAGTAATTTTGGTGGTGTTTCTCATCGTCATTTGAAGACCGAAGAAGAGTTTTTCCTCTAAGTCTTGTCCGTTCTCTCGAAGATTCGTGGTTCTAGCCTCGTGTTACCATCTCGAATCTTTTCAGTTTGTCAGATATTCTTTTCCATCCGGAGTATTTCAGAAGTTGATTTCTGTTCCTTTTCACCGGAGGCCAGCGTCCCAGAAGATTTCTTCGCCCTCATCATTCTAGCTATCGTCCTCTAATCTTCCCGGTGCTTCGTTCAAGTATTCTTTAATCAGTTCTTTATCTCTTCGTTCTTATGCATCTAAATCCCCTCAAGCAGATATGTTCTTCTAATTCTTCCCGGTGATTAAGTCTCTTTCATCAGTCATTTTCGAATTCTTACGGTGGTTCATTCAAGATTCTTTTTCCTTGATCATCATTTTAATTCATCCGTTCTTTTCAATCCTACCGGTGGTTCATGAAGACCTTCTCAAGTTTTGGGCTATCCCTTCTCAATCCTTTTCAAGAAGATTAAGAGGTATGCAAAATCCATTGCTTGTCATCAATTTAATTTGATGAAGGATAAGCATACAATAAATCTCATTCTTATTTCATCCAAGTGAGTAATCCGTCTTTCGGAGTTTGTTCTTGATGAATAAATTCTAGTTCCAAGTGTTTTCATCTTTTCTTTCCGGAGTTCAATTTCCTCGGTCATTTTGTCGGAACCTCAATCTAAATCATCGCAAGGCTCATCTTATTCTTTCATCCTTCATCTTCTTTTGTTACTGGAGTTCTTCATGGTGGTTTCCATGATTTAATTCATTCTTCAAGAGTTCATCAAGATTCTTGTCGATGGAGTTCAAGTATCTTTTCTTCTTGCATCTCAAAGTGCAATTAATTCTCCATATTCTTTAGAATTGGAGTTTTGCATTTCTTTGTTCTTCTCAGATATTCAAATCCATTCAATCCTTCCTTCCAAGTTCTGTTCAATTCTTTCAATTCTTCTGGAGACATTGCGTTGTTTATCTCATCAAGTGCCATCCCATCTTGTGAAGTTCTTGTTCTATTCTTTCCTTGTTCAACCGGAGTGCTGCCTAAATCATTTCAGTCTTATTCGTTTCTCATCTCGTTCTAACCGGAGTGTTTCATAGTCTATCTAATTTCATGAGCTTTCGATTCTCGCCTTTCTCGTCCTTCCTCTCTTCTTCTCGAGTGCTCTCGATTCTTTGCTTCTTATCTTGAGTTCTTGTTTGACCTCATCCCTTTTTCCCTTTCGTCTCGGTCCTAAGATCTCGGGGCGAGATCTCTTGTTAGTGGAGGAGTGTTGTAACGCCCCGGATCCGATGCGCCAGGTGTCCTTCAGTTATTCGCCGTCATTGCCATGTCATTTGCTTGCATATTGCATATTGTCATGTCATCATGTGCATTTCATTTTGCATACGTGTTCGTCTCATGCATCCGAGCTTTTTCCCCGTTGTCCATTTTGCGATCCGGCGCTCCTATGCCATCCGGCGTTCCCCTTTTGTCTCTCGTTGTGAGCGGGTACTAAACTTTCTCGGAATGGACCGAGTCTTGCCAAGCGGCCTTGGTATAGCACCGGTAGACCGCCTATGAAGTTTCGTGCCATTTGGAGGTCGTTTGGTACTCCAACGGTTAACCGGGTAACCGTGAAGCCCCTCTCTCTTTGCAGCCCAACACCCCTTCCAAACTTGCCCAAAACCCATCTAACTCCCCACCATGCTCTCGGTCGTTCGATCACGATCGCGTGGCCGAAAACCGCTCCTCATTTGGACTCTCCTAGCTCCCTCTACCTATAAAACTAGCCCCGTCCCCGAAATCCGCGGATGAAAATGCCCCCTAACCCTAGTTTTTCCCTCTCCGCCGCCGGACGCGTCCGCCCCCGGCCGGACACGTCCGCGCCGCCGCGCCCCAGCCAATCAGAGGCCGCCGCGTGGCCTCCCACACCGCCCCCGCCGCCGCGGCCCGCGGAGCCCATCGCGGGCCCGTGCGGGCCCTCGCGCCGCCACCGCCCGGCCCGGCTTCCGCCGCCGCCAGCCCGCGCCGCCGCCCCGCCGCCCGCGCCGGAGCGCCTCGTCGTCCCACCGCCTCGGCCGTCCGCCGCCATCGCCGGCGTGCCCCGCTCCCCACCGCCGCCCTCTGCCGCTGACGTCCAGCCTCTGCCGCCGGCACCCCAGCGCCCCCGCGCCCGGGCCCGAGTCGCCGCCGTTGCAGCCCGGGGCGCCCGTGCCCCGCTCCCCCCAGCGAGCAGCGCCCGAGCGCATCGCCAGCCCCACCGACAGGTAGCCGGAGTTGCCCCTCCGGCTGCCGCCCGTTGCCTCCTTCGCCGGAGTGCGCCACCCCGCGCCGCCCAGCAACGTTCCGCCTCGCCGTGCGCCCTCTGCCACGGCTCCTCCGCGCCTCACTGCCCCGCCGCCTTCCTACCTTGCCGGAATCGGCGACCTCACCGGAGCTCCGGTCAGATCCGATCCGGGTAGCTGGGTGGATGAGATCCACCAGCTCCTCGAACAAAACGGCGCCCCGTCCTGGATCCCCTCGTCCCGGAACGTCCTCGTCCACGTTTTTCGTGGGGTATAAATTCCACTAAGTCCCAGATTTTTGTCATTATCATGTCATGTTCGTCATGCTATATCTCTGCATCGGTAGCTCCGTTTCGTGCGTGTAATATGTCTATTGTTCTCCTCGACGAGTACATCATTTCATTCCATTGCATCATATTCATTTGAGGTCATCTAGATGCCTGATTCATCGTTGTAAGAGTGCTTCATGATGTTATCTGCTGTCTGTTATCAAAACGAGCTCTTTTGTCATTTGTGCCATGATTGATGTGTGTATCCTATGAGGTTGATGTCTACATGTGTTTTGAACTATGCCATGTCTTCTTTACAGAGGTGCTTACCATGTATTTTGTTGATCAATGTGGTGACTAGCACAAGCATGCAAACTAGGCTTCGTGATATTGCTGTTTTCAGTCCCTGTTCTGCTGTTATTTTGATGCCATGTAAACTTGATGCTACAGAGAGATCCATGCATATTTTGAGATATTTCAGTAAGGATGTTTTGAACATATGGTTTTTGTCTATCTATTCATGCCCCTGGTTGAAATCATGGAGTAGTCTAGCATGTCATTTTCGTGCTCTACTTTTGCTTCAAAATGTTTCCTGGCAGATTGTTTACTTGTTATTCAATTTAGCCAAGGTTGTTGTAGTTGATCCTTGCATGCTATGGACTTGTTCTTGACTTGGTTTATTTCCCAAACATGTCTTCTTGATGATGGTATTCTTATCTTGTCATGCAATGACTTGTGGTGAGTGAATCGAGCTTGTTAACTAGTGTACATGATGTTGCTGTTTTGCTAGGCTGAATCTGTTATTTCGTGATGCTATATAAACATGTTGCTACTAATCATTCTATGCATAATCTGGAGATGTTCTATAAACATGTTTCGATGTAAATAGCATCCTCTAGCCATCCATGCCCCTGTTTGCATTTATATCTTGCTGTAGCTTGTTCATGTCTTGCTCCAAAGTTGCTTGATAATGTTGCTGTCAGCCTGTTAACATTAAGTTCAGTAGTTTCCATGTGTTCTCCTAGTGTTCCATGCACCCTATGACCTTTCTATTGCCATGCTTAGCTTCACAAACATGCCTTCTTACTGTTGGGTGCCTTGACATGCCATTTTTTGATCTGTGGTGAGTGGTACAAGCTCATCTACATGCCTTCATAATTCTGTTTCTGTCATGTTTAAATCTATAATATAACTTGCCATGTTTACGTGGGTGCCATCATATCTTCTGATCCTTTTTGGCTTATGGTCAGTAAGGGACTTCTAATCTATGCAATTAGTATATTCATGCCATGCCTTTGTTTGCCATGACAAGTTCCTGTAACATGTTGTTTGATAGCTCTGAACATTGCATCGTGATGTTATTTTCTGCAAAGTCTGAAATTGTTATAACTTGCAATCTTACCATGTGTGTTTGAGCATGTTCTAGTGATTTCTGGAGATAGCTCAGTGTTCATGTTTTGTAATGCTTTACCTGTACATCATGCCCATGTCTTTTGTTTTCATGTTGAGATGTTGTAGCTTATTGTTTTGGTGCTTGCAATATGCCTAGTTGCTGTTTTGGACAGATTATTGCTATGACTTGTTTCATGTGTGTGTTGAACCGTTGCTCCGTTTTGAGTGTGCTCTATATGAAACTTGCTTAGAATTGCATGTAGTTTCATATTATCATGTTGCATCCTTGTTTTGAGGTGTTTGCTTGATGTTTGGGTGCATTTTGCATCAATGCCATGTTTAACTTGTGTCGCTCATATCTTCTAGGCCGTAGCTCCGAACTAAATGAACTTTATATGTAACTTGACTAGAATCTCGTGTAGATCATCTTTGTGCATCTTAACTTGCTGTTTAACAACTTGAACATAAGGTTTATTCAGATCTGGACCAACTTCGAAATTTGCATATGAGGACTTACCGGAATTGTTATATGTTGTTCTCGGCCTCAGCTAAACTTGCCTTGATGTGTTGCTCTTGTTTGCATCATCTCTTGCCATGGGTAGCCTCATGTAGCTTTGTCATGCATCATGCTTGTTTGTGCATCATGCCTTGTTCAGGTGTGGTGTGTTTACTATGTTGTGTGCTTCTTTTCGATAGTTCCTGTTTCGTTGCGATCGTGAGGATTCGTTCATCTACGCTTGGTTCGGCTTCATCCGTTTGTCTTCTTCATGACTCGTTCTTCTTCCTTGCGGGATTTCAGGCAAGATGACCGCTACCCTGGATCTCGCTATTATCATTGCTATGCTAGTTGCTTCGTTCTATCGCTATGTTGCGTTACCTATCACCTGTTTATCAAGCTATCCCAAATTGCCATGAACCTCTAACCTTTGACACCTTTCCTATGCAAACCATTGTTTGGCTATGTTCCCTCTTTGCTCAGCCCCTCTTATAGCGTTACCAGTTGCAGGTGAAGTTGAAGATTTCTCCATGGTGGACAGGATTTTGGTTGGGATATCACAATATCTCTTATATTATTAATGCATCTATATACTTGGTAAAGGGTGGAAGGCTCGGCCTTATGCTTGGTGTTTTGTTCCACTCTTGCCGCCCTAGTTTCCGTCATACCGGTGTTATGTTCCCGGATTTTGCGTTCCTTACGCGGTCGGGTGATTTATGGGACTCCCTAGACAGTTCACTTTGAATAAAACTCCTCCAGCAAGGCCCAACCTTGGTTTTACCATTTGCCTCACCACCACCTACTTTTCCATTGGGAGTCGCTCTCTCGAGGGTCATCTTTATTATAGCCCCCGGGCCAGTGCTTGTCTAAGTGTTGGTCCGAACCAGAGCCACTTGCAGCGCCACCTCGGGGAAACTTGAGGGTTGGTTTTAGTTGTACATAGTGTTCATCCGGTGTTGCCCTGAGAACGAGATATGTGCAGCTCCTATCGGGATTGTCGGCGCGTCGGGCTGTCTTGCTGGTCTTGTTTTACCATTGTCGAAATGTCTTGTAATCCGGGATTCCGAGCCTGATCGGGTCTTCCTGGGAGAAGGTCTATTCCTTCGTTGATCGCGAGAGCTTGTCATGGGCTAAGTTGGGACACCCCTGTAGGGTATAATCTTTCGAAAGCCGTGCTTGCGGTTATTGGCAGATGGGAATTTGTTAATGTCTGGTTGTAGATAACTTGACACCAGATCCGAATTAAAACGCATCAACCGTGTGTGTAGCCGTGATGGTCTCTTTTCGGCGAAGTCCGGGAAGTGAACACGGTTTCTGTATTATGTTTGACATAAGTAGGAGTTCAGGGTCACTTCTCGATCATTGCTAGCTTCACGACCGTTCCTTTTGCTCTCTTCTCGCTCTTATTTGCGTATGTTAGACACCATATATGCTTAGTCGCTGCTGCAGCCTCACCACTTTACCCCTTCCTTCCCTTTAAGCTTTGCTAGACTTGATACCCATGGTAATGGGATTGCTGAGTCCTCATGGCTCACAGATTACTACAACAATAGTTGCAGGTACAGGTTATGCGATGATCATGACGCGAGAGCGATGCTTGCTTGCGTTGAGTTCTTCTTCTGCTTCTTCGATCAGGGGATAGGTTCTAGGTCGGCAGCCTGGGCTAGCAGGCTGGATGTCATTTGAGTTTATGTTTGTGATTCATCCGTAGTCGGATGTAGCTCTTATGTATTGTGATGTTGTATTCGTGTGGCATTGTATGCCTCTTGTATGTATCCCCATTTATTATGTAATGTTGATGTAATGATATCCACCTTGCAAAAGCGTTTCAATATGCGGGTCTACCCTTGGTGGAACCTTCGAGTTCCTTTTGGATAGGGTCGCATATTGGGCGTGACATTCCATTAGGACCCCGCTGCCACGGGAGGGTAGGACAAAAGATGTCATGCAAGTTCTTTTCCATAAGCACGTATGACAATTTACGGAATACATGCCTACATTACATTGATGAATTGGGGCTAGTTCTGTGTCACCCTATGTTATAGCTATTACACGAGGAATCACATCCGGCATAATTATCCATCACTGATCCATTGCCTACGAGCTTTTCATATACTGTTCTTCGCTTATTTACTTTTCCGTTGCTACTGTTACAACTACTACAAAAACCCAAAAACAATTATCTTTACTTTTGCTACAGTTACCTTTATTATCATACCACTTTTGCTACTAAATACTTTGTTGCAGATACTAAGTTATCCAGGTGTGGTTGAATTGACAACTCAACTGCTAATTCGCAAGAATATTCTTTGGCTCCCCTTGTGTCGAATCAATAAATTTGGGTTGAATACTTTACCCTCGAAAGCTGTTGCGATCCCCTACACTTGTGGGTTATCATAAGACAACGTAGAAAGGCGACTTGTAGTGCAAAGCTGACGTACAAAGCTAGCCAAGCCAGCGGAAGCCGTGTGCTTGTATTTGTAGCAGCACGGCGTGTGTAGCTAATTAGAATTCAAAATCTTGATAAATAAAGCAAGGGGAAGCCGTGTCTTTGTCTCGGGCTCTTGTACATACCAAATTAGGATTCTGATTGCTATTTTTGTAACAAAAACGTGTATTGTTAAGTACGTTTCTTATTCCTATTTTGTAACAAACTTGTGCACTTTTATGGTTTGGATACTGAGATTGATAAAACTGAGAATACATATAGATGTGTAATTTGTTTTTGGTTGATATTTAAGAAATAAAAGCTTTTTTTGAAGGTCTATTATCAAAATCCTCTGCAATGTTCAGTTCAGTGATTTCATCTATTTTCTGTAGTCACACAAAAATAAAAGGTAAACCCTCCAACTGTTAGAAGCACTATTGCTGAAATCTTGAAACATAGGTAGTACATCATAGTCAGTTTACAGTTGGGATGTTACTGCATAAATTGCCACTTCACCTCACCAGTGACCACCACCTCTAGTCTAGCATATATGATAATGATAATATGGAGCCCAGTGTCTCTTTCCTAGCAATATATCATGTAAATGCAGAGTAAATTGATACAAGGTCAGAGAACCATGATATGCATCATGACCACATCGACCTTTAGCGAATTAGCATCACTCTTTTTCAGCTTTGACGACAAAATAACAGGAAGAAAGGCCCCAATCTGAATATATGACACTTACAGTTCGCACGTCGGTATCATCCAGCGTTATTGTGCAATGTCCGAGAGCCGAACCTCCTTGGCCTCAACCTGAGTTGGATCAGATGCCTTTAGCACCTGCATGCACACACACAGCAGAGACATCAAAACCAGGCGAAATCAAACTGAGCTCACACCAACATATAATTCTATGAGGGGGCAATCAATGGTGATGCTGCTACTAATTTCCCCTTGTTCATCCATCTTCCTTTCACTGGTGTAAATGCACGAGACAATCAGCTACGAACAAACAAATCTACTAAATAACGCGAGACTGTCCCCTCTTAAATTTAGAGATCCTTAATGAACTAATTTTGCTTCATGGAACAGGGTTGATGTGGTATATTCTGTTGACTTATGTTCTGATTGTTAGATCAAGGAGATGAATCAAGTTGATGTGGTAACAATATGAGCAGTGTCACAATCAGTCCAGTACATACTATACAGCTTCACTGATTTCATAATATTTCCCTGAGATAAATATCTTGACTTTCCTTTGCCCATATTAACATACCTGAATCCATGGCTGGCAGAGAATATATTTTTCATCGGAATCTACAATGGTAATATATTTTCAGAAATATAAACAAGTGTACTTGCCAACCTATATTAAGAAGTTGACTATTAGATATTTACTTTACGCTTGCAAAGAGCCTTCCCAATAACCTATATATTGCTGGACATATTTTTAGAATAACTGAATCCTTTTCTTCATTTGGTTATAATGGCATCATTTTATGCATTAGAACATTTGGAAGAAAACACGAACGATTGTCCTATTCATAAATATTCATAAATGCAGGATCAATAAAATCAAGTTTGCAGGAACCTTTTCAAAATGCAGTTTTTGATGTTCCATGTTATTTTCCAGGGTAGAAAACACCCGAGATGAACAACATACCAGATCAAAGAGGAGTATTGCTGGCAAGTTCCTTTGAACCCGCTCGATCTAGATCATCGGCTCAATCCTGCTGATAATCGGATGTGCTCTTGGGAAAGAGAAAACAAGAAGAGGGCCGCTGCACCTTGCCAAGTGGGAGGCTAGATGATCCACTGAGCCTTCTGCTTTTTTCCTTCTCAACATCAAACTTGGGCTTCCATGTATTCTCTAGGATAGAGGTGGCTACCTTCTAATCATCGGCAAAAAGAATATTACCATAAAGGATGCCAACATGCATTGTCCAGATCTCAATTCCAATAGGAGCATTTCGATCAAAGTCAGGCTTGTCAAGCTCAAAGTACTCAGGGTTGGGGATATATTGGGGCTTCCAGATTCCCTTGTAGCTAGGGTTGTCAATCAGGGGCGCATGCCACTTGCCTTTGTAGGAAGAATTCTACTTCATCGACCTCTTCCATTCACCACAACCAGGTGCCTCTTCACAATTGGGGAGTTGGGGATGTCAATCTTCAGTGCTCCCTATTCGCCATCCTCCTCCTCATCCCACGACATAGGCAACCTTGGTGGCCTATAGCTCCACCTCAGCCACTAAGCGGAGGCAGAGGGATGGACGAACACATCAAGGAGCAGCAAGAAATCAAAATCAAAGCGGGCCAAAAATTGGCTGAGAGAGACGGGCGGGCGCAGATCTCGCGGCCCGGCGGCTCACCTTGTCTTGTGCGCTGGCCTCTGCCTCGTCCACCGTCACTGCCGCCTCATCGTCCTAGGGGAAGGCGAATGGGGTATCCGGGCTCGCGACGCCCTCGCTACTATCGTCATCAGCCGCGGGCTTCTCGTTCGGCGGCCCCACAAGGGGAAATCCGCCCGCGCCTCCTGCTGCTTCTGCTGCTGACGGCGGCAGCAATTGCTGGCCCGCACGATGGACAGCAAGTCCATAAGAGCTCGCCGAACTCCTCCTCCCGTGCGCGTCCTCTCCCAGCCACCACAGACGCCATGGATCTCGGCGAGCGAGCGAGGGCTTGGGTGGGCTTCTGCGGGCGATGGGAGAGAAGGGGAGGAGGCGAAGGTTTGGTTGTATTAACCAAACATTTTTCAAATTAGCCACTTTAAAAAAGGAGTGCGGGTTTAATATCAAAAACTACGGGGTATTTTTTGCAAAAAGTGCACGACGGTGAACCCGACAGACTCAATCTGTGCTTTATTATTAGGTAAAGATTAATGCATCTATATACTTGGTAAAAAGTGGAAGGCTCGACCTTATGCCTGGTGTTTTGTTTCACTCTTGCCGCCTTAGTTTCCATCATGCCGGTGTTATGTTCCTTGATTTTGCGTTCCTTACGCAGTCGGGTTTATGAGAAACCCTTGACAGTTCGCTTTGAATAAAACTCCTCCAGCAAGGCCCAACCTTGGTTTTACATTTGCCTAACAACCTATAACCCTCCCTTGGGGTCTGCAGCCCCGATGGTCATCTTTATTTTAACCCCCCGGGCCAGTGCTTCTCTAAGTGTTGGTCCGAACTAGAGCCACTTGGAGTGCCACCTCGGCGAAACTTGAGGGCTGGTTTTAGCTATACGTAGTGTTCATCCGGTGTGCCTTGAGAACGAGATATGTGCATCTCCTATCGGGATTTGTCGTCACATCCGGGCGGTCTTGCTGGTCTTGTTTTACCATTGTCGAAATGCCTTGTAACTGGGATTCTGAGACTGATCGGGTCTTTCCGGGAGAAGGAATATCCTTCGCTGATCGTGAGAGCTTGTGATGGGATAAGTTGGGACACCCCTGCAGGGTATAAACTTTCGAGAGCCATGCCCGCGGTTATGTGACAGATGGGAATTTGTTAATATCCGGTTGTAGAGAACTTGACACTTGACTTAATTAAAACGCATCAACCGCGTGTGCAACCATGATGGCCTCTTCTCGGCGGAGTCCGGGAAGTGAACACGGTTTGGGTTATGTTTGAATGTAAGTAGTCTTCAGGATCACTTCTTGATCACTTCTAGATGACAACCGTTGTGTAGTTTCTGTCCTTACTTTTGTACTCGCCTTTAGCCACCATATTTTGCTTATCAATTGCTGCAACTCCACCTCATTACCACATCCTACCCATAAGCTTAAATAGTCTTGATCTTGCGGGTTTTGAGATTGCTAAGTCCTCGTGACTCACAAGATACTACAAACAGTTGCAGGTGCCGATGATACCAGTGCAGGCGATGCTACCGAACTCAAGCGGGAGTTCAAAGAGGACCTTGGTCATTACTATGTTTCGTTTTCCTGATGATCAGTAGTGGAGCCCAGTTGGGACGATCAGGGATCTAGCATTTGGGGTTATGTTCTTTTCAGTTTCATTTGTCCGTAATCGGACTATGTGTGTACTCTGATTGATGTATGATTTATTTAAGTACTTGTGTGAAGTGGCGATTGTAAGCCAACTCTATTTATCCCTTTCTTGTTCATTACACGGGATTGGGTGAAGATGACTAATGACCCACAAGTGTAGGGGATCAATCGTAGTCCTTTCGATAAGTAAGAGTGTCGAACCCGACGAGGAGCAGAAGGAAATGATAAGCGGTTTTCGGTAAGGTTTTCTCTGCAAGCACTAAAATTGTAGGTGATAGATAGTTTTGTGATAAGATAAATAGTAATGAGTAACAAGTAAATAAAGTAAATAAAGTGCAGCAAGGTGGCCCAATCCTTTATGTAGCAAAGGATAAGCCTGGACAATTTCTAATAATGAGAAAGGAGCTCCCGAGGACACATTGGGAATTATCGTCAAGCTAATTTTCATCACGTTCATATGATTCGCGTTCGGTACTTTGATAATTTGATATGTGGGTGGACCAGTGCTTGGGTACTGCCCTTACTTGGACAAGCATCCCACTTATGATTAACCCCTATTGCAAGCGTCCGCAACTACAAAAAGGAGTATTAAGGTAAACCTAACCACAATATTAAACATATGGATCCATATCAGCCCCTAACGAAGCAACACATAAACTAGGGTTTAAGCTTCTGTCACTCTAGCAACCCATCATTTACTTATTACTTCCCCATGCCTTCCTCTAGGCCCAAATAATGATGAAGTGTCATGTAGTCGACGTTCACATAACACCACTAAAGGAAAAGACAACATACATCTCATCAAAATATCGAACGAATACCAAATTCACATGACTACTAATAGCAAGACTTCACCCATGTCCTCTGGAACAAATGTAACTACTCACAAAGCATATTCATGTTCATAATCAGAGGAGTAATAATATGCATAAAGGATCTGAACATATGATCTTCCACCAAGTAAACCAATTAGCATCAACTACAAGGAGTAATCAACACTACTAGCAACCCACAGGTACCAATTTGTGGTTTTGATACAAGATTGGATACAAGAGATGAACTAGGGTTTTGAGAGGAGATGGTGCTGGTGAAGATGTTGATGGAGATTGACCCCCTCCCGATGAGAGGATCGTTGGTGATGACGTCGGTGATGATTTCCACCTCTGATACGTCTCCACCGTATCTATAATTTTTGATTGTTCCATGCTATTATATTACCCCTTTTGGATGTTCATGGGCTTTATTTTACACATTTATATCATTTTTGGGACTAACCTACTAACCAGAGGTCCAGCCCATATTGCTGTTTTTTTGCCTATTTCAATATTTCAAAGAAAAGGAATATCAAACGGAGTCCAAACGGAATGAAACCTTCGGGAGCGTGATTTTTGGAACGAACATGATCCGGAGATCTTGGAGTGCAAGTCAAGAAGTCTCCGAGGGCCCCACAATATAGGGGGCCGCGCCCCCCCTGTAGGGCGCGCCCCCTATCTCGTGGGCCCCTTGGGCGGCCACCGACGTACTTCTTCCTCCCATATATTCCTACGTACCCCGAAAAGATCGAGGAGCACCATGAAACACAATTTACACCGCCGTAACCTTCTGTATCTGCGAGATCCCATCTTGGAGCCTTCGCCGGCACTCTGCCGGAGGGGGAATCAACCATGGAGGGCCTCTACATCAACATCCTTGCCCCTCCGATGAGTTGTGAGTAGTTTACCACAGACCTACGGGTCCATAGTTATTATTTAGATGGCTTCTTCTCTCTTTTTAGATCTCAATACAATGTTCTCCCCCTCTCTTGTGGAGATCTATTCGATGTAAACCCTTTTTGCGGTGTGTTTGTCGTGATCCGACGAGTTGTGGGTTTATGATCAAGCTTATCTATGAATAATATTTGAATCTTCTCTGAATTCCTTTATGTATGATTGAGTTATCTTTGCAAGTCTCTTCGAATTACCAGTTTGGTTTGGCCTACTAGATTGGTCTTTCTTGCCATGGGAGAAGTGCTTAGCTTTGGGTTCAATCTTGCGGTGTTCTTACCCAGTGACAGAAAGGGTTGCAAGGCACGTATTGTATTGTTGCCATCAAGGATAACAAGATGGGGTTTATATCATATTTCATGTGTTTATCCCTCTATATCATGTCATCTTGCTTAATGCGTTACTCTGTTCTTATGAACTTAATACTCTAGATGCAGGCAGGAGTCGGTCGATGTGTGGAGTAATAGTAGTAGATGCAGGAAGGAGTCGGTCTACTTGTTATGGACGTGATGCCTATATACATGATCATTCCTAGATAATCTCATAACTATGCGTTTTTCTATCAATTGCTCGACAGTAATTTGTTCACCCACCGTAATACTTATGCTATCTTGAGAGAAGCCTCTAGTGAAACCTATGGCCCCCGGGTCTATCTCTTATCATATTTGCTTTCAATCTACTTTTATTTGCATCTTTACCTTTTGCATCTATATTATAAAATACCAAAAATATATTTATCTTATCATACTATCTTTATTAGATCTCACTTTCGCAAGTGGCTGTGAAGGGATTGACAACCCCTTTATTGTGTTGGTTGCGAGTTCTCAGTTTGTTTGTGTAGGAGGGTGGGACTTTTGAGGAGCCTCCTACTGGATTGATACCTTGGTTCTCAAAAACTGAGAGAAATACTTATGCTACACTTTGCTGCATCACCCTCTCCTCTTCGAGGAAAACCAACGCAAGCTCAAGACGTAGCAAGAAGGATTTCTGGCGCCGTTGCCGGGGAGGTCTTCGCTCAAGTCAAGATTTACCAAGTACCCCTCACAAACCCATCTCCCTCGCATTTACATTATTTGCCATTTGCCTCTCGTTTTCCTCTTCCCCACTTCACTCTTGCCGTTTTATTCACCCTCTCTTTCCCAATATCCTCCTATCTTTTCCGTTTGCCCGTTGCCATGGCCGAATCAAAAAAGACTAAGGGTTTTCTCCCGAGCTCTAGTGCCTTGGACAATCCCTCTATCCTCTCTAAGCTCATGAACAATGATGCCATGGAAAGACCCACCGGAGTCACCAATGAGAGCTTGAATAATTTTGATGAGGATGATTCTGGAATTTTTCGCTATTTACTTGATGAGTCTTTAAAAGATGCTTGGGATAGGTTATTAAGGATTCGGGCTAGCTATGTGCCACAATATCAAATTGAAGATTACTTAAAAAGTTTTTATATTGGCTTGCCCGCTTCTTTTAAACAAGTTTTAGATTCTATTTTTGAAGGAAGTTTCCTTGAAAGGGATGCTGTAGACACTTATGAAAAAAATGAAAACTATATTTGGACAACCTATGAATGATAAGGTTGAATCAACTACTCTCTTGTGCTTTTATCAAAATGAAATTATTAAAGAGATGAAGTCTAGTTTAGAGGCAAACTTCTGTAACGTGCTTAATCTTACTTCTTCAATTAATGGCCATGTGCTTACCTTAAATAGAAGAACGAATGCTATAGAGAGGAGATCCTCCCCTCCTAGTGCCAAAGACGACACTTGTTAGATCTATCTTTGTTTTTATGCCTAGCTAGGGGCGTTAAACGATAGCGCTAGTGGGGAGGCAACCTAATTTTCTTTATGTTTTTTGTTTTTGCTCATGTTTAGTAATAAATATTGCATCTATCTTCTGTTTAGATGTGTTTTTATATTTTACTTAGTGTTTTTGCCAAGTAGAACCTATAGGATAACCTACGATGATAGTTGATTTGATTCTGCTGAAAAACAGAAACTTTGCACGCACGAATATAATTTTCTTAAATCACAGGAACGTGCTTTTTCGTTGATTCTTTTTGCTGCTGTTCAATAAACAAAGTTTCCAGGACTTCCTATTTTGGTAGTATTTTTAGAGTTCCAGAAGTTTGCGTTAGTTATAGATTGCTACAGACTGTTCTGTTTTTGACAGATTCTGTTTTTCGTGTGTTGTTTGCTTATTTCAATGCATCTATGGCTAGTAAATTAGTTTATAAATCATAAGGGAGTTGGAATACAGTAGGTTTAACACCAATATAAATAAAGAATGAGTTCATTGCAGTACCTTATGTGGTGGTTTTGTTTTCTTTCACTAACGGAGCTTATAAGATTTCCTGTTGAGTTTTGTGTTGTGAAGTTTTCAAGTTTTGGGTAAAGATTTTATGGACTATGGAATAAGGAGTGGCAAGAGCCTAAGCTTGGGTATGCCCATGGCACACCAGGATATTAAAGGATAGCCAAAAGCCTAATCTTGGGGATGCCCCGGGAAGGCATCCCCTCTTTCGTCTTCGTTCATTGGTAACTTTACTTGGAGCTATATTTTTATTCGCCACATGATATGTGTTTTGCTTGGAGCGTCGTGTATTATATTAGTCTTTGCTTTTTAGTTTACCACAATCATCCTTGCTGTACACACCTTTTGGGAGAAGCCTTTTTGATTAGAATTTGCTAGAATACTCTATGTGCTTCACTTATATCTTTTGAGCTTGATAGTTTTTGCTCTAGTGCTTCACTTATATCTTTTAGAGCACGGTGGTGTCTTAATTTTGAAGAAATTGCTAGTCTATCATGCTTCACTTATATTATTTTGAGAGTCTTTTAGAACAGCATGGTATTTGCTATGATCATAAAGTTGGTCCTAGAATGATGAGCATCCAAGTTGGGTATAAAAAAACTATCATAGAAAGTGAATTGGATGCTATGATCAATTTGATGCTTGATAATTGTTTTGAGATATGGAGGTAGTGATATTAAAGTCATGCTAGTTGGGTGATTATGAATTTAAAGAATGCTTGTGTTGAAGTTTGTTATTCTCGTAGCATGCACGTATGGTGAACCGCTTTGAGATGAAGTTGGAGCACAATTTTATTTATTGATTGTCTTCCTTATGAGTGGCAGTCGGGGACGAGCGATGGTCTTTTCCTACCAATCTACCCCCCTAGGAGCATGCGCGTAGTACTTTGGTTTTTGATGAGTTCTCAATTTTTGCAACAAGTATATGAGTTCTTTTGATTAATGTTGAGTCCATGGATTATACGAACTCTTTCACTCTTCCACCATTGCTAGCCTTTCTTGTACCGCGCAACTTTCGCCGGTACCATACACCCACCATTTACCTTCCTCAAAACAGCCACCATACCTACCTATTATGGAATTTCCATAGCCATTCCGAGATATATTGCCATGCAACTTTCCACCATTCCGTTCATATGCCACGCATTACTTTTGTCATATTGCTTTTTGCATGATCATATAGTTGACATTATATTTGTGGCAAGGCCACCTTCATAATTTTCATATGTGTCGCTCTTGATTCATTGCATATCTCGGCACACCGCCAGAGGCATTCATATAGAGTCATATCTTGTTCTAGCTTTGAGTTGTAAATCCATAAAAGTGTGATGATCTTCATTATTAGAGCATTGCCCTAGTGAGGAAAGGACAATGAAGACTATGATTCCCCCACAAGTCGGGATGAGACTTCGGACTTTACAAAAAGAAAAAAAATAAAGGCCAACGAAAAAGAAAAAAAGAAAGGCCAAAGAAAAAAAGAAAGGAAAGAAAAAAAGAAAAAATATATATATAATGAGAGAAAAAGAGAGAAGGGACAATGCTACTATCTCTTTTTCCACACTTGTGCTTCAAAATAGCACCATGATCTTCATGATAGAGAGTCTCATATGTTGTCACTTTCATATACTAGTGGGAATTTTTCATTATAGAACTTGGCTTGTATATTCCAATGATGGGCTTCCTCAAAAGTGCCCTAGGTCTTCGTGCGCAAGCTAGTTGGATGCACCCCACTTAGTTTCTTTTGTTGAGCTTTCATATATTTATAGCTCTAGTGCATCTGTTGCATGGCAATCCCTACTCACTCACATTGATATCTATTAATGGGCATCTCCATAGCCCGTTGATACACCTAGTTGATGTGAGACTATCTTCTCCTTTTGTCTTCTCCACAACCACCCTTCTATTCCACATATAGTGCTATGTCCATGGCTCACGCTCATGTATTGCGTGAAAGTTGAAAAAGTTTGAGATTATTAAAGTATGAAACAATTGCTTGGCTTGTCATCGGGGTTGTGCATGATTAAATACTTTGTGTGATGAAGATAGAGCATAGCCAGACTATATGATTTTGTAGGGATAACTTTCTTTAGCCATGTTATTTTGAGAAGACATGATTACTTTGATTAGTATGCTTGAAGTATTACTATTTCTTATGTCAATATGAACTTTTATTTTGTATTCATTTGGATCTGAACATTCATGCCACAATAAAGAAAATTACATTATGAATTATGCTAGGTAGCATTCCACATCAAAAATTTCTTTTTTATCATTTACCTACTCGAGGACGAGCAGGAATTAAGCTTGGGGATGCTTGATACGTCTCCAACGTATCTATAATTTTTGATTGTTCCATGCTATTATATTACCCCTTTTGGATGTTTATGGGCTTTATTTTACACATTTATATCATTTTTGGGACTAACCAACTAACCAGAGGCCCAGCCATATTGCTGTTTTTTTGCCTATTTCAGTATTTTGAAGAAAAGGAATATCAAACGGAGTCCAAACGGAATGAAACCTTCGGGAGCGTGATTTTTGGAACGAACATGATCCGGAGAGCTTGGAGTGCAAGTCAAGAAGCCTCCTAGGGCCCCACGAGATAGGAGGCCGCGCCCCCCCTGTAGGGCGCGCCCCCTGTCTTGAGGGCCCCTCGGGCGGCCACCGACGTACTTCTTCCTCCTATATATACCTACGTACCCCAAAAACAGCCAGGAGCACCACGAAACACAATTTCCACTTCTGTAACCTTCTGTATCCACGAGATCCCATCTTGGAGCCTTCGCTGGCACTCTGCCGGAGGGGGAATCAACCATGGAGGGCCTCTACATCAACATCCTTGCCCCTCCGATGAGTTGTGAGTAGTTTACCACAGACCTACGGGTCCATAGTTATTATTTAGATGGCTTCTTCTCTCTTTTTAGATCTCAATACAATGTTCTCCCCCTCTCTTGTGGAGATCTATTCGATGTAAACCCTTTTTGCGGTGTGTTTGTCGTGATCCGACGAGTTGTGGGTTTATGATCAAGCTTATCTATGAATAATATTTGAATCTTCTCTGAATTCCTTTATGTATGATTGAGTTATCTTTGCAAGTCTCTTCGAATTACCAGTTTGGTTTGGCCTACTAGATTGGTCTTTCTTGCCATGGGAGAAGTGCTTAGCTTTGGGTTCAATCTTGCGGTGTTCTTACCCAGTGACAGAAAGGGTTGCAAGGCACGTATTGTATTGTTGCCATCAAGGATAACAAGATGGGGTTTATATCATATTTCATGTGTTTATCCCTCTATATCATGTCATCTTGCTTAATGCGTTACTCTGTTCTTATGAACTTAATACTCTAGATGCAGGCAGGAGTCGGTCGATGTGTGGAGTAATAGTAGTAGATGCAGGAAGGAGTCGGTCTACTTGTTATGTACGTGATCCCTATATACATGATCATGCCTAGATAATCTCATAACTATGCGCTTTTCTATCAATTGCTCGACAGTAATTTGTTCACCCGCCGTAATACTTATGCTATGTTGAGAGAAGCCTCTAGTGAAACCTATGGCCCCTGGGTCTATCTCTTATCATATTTGCTTTAAATCTACTTTTATTTGCATCTTTACTTTTTGCATCTATATTATAAAATACCAAAAATATATTTATCTTATCATACTATCTTTATTAGATCTCACTTTTGCAAGTGGCCGTGAAGGGATTGACAACCCCTTTATTGCGTTGGTTGCGAGTTCTCAGTTTGTTTGTGTAGGTGCGTGGGACTTTTGAGGATCCTCCTACTGGATTGATACCGTGGTTCTCAAAACTGAGGGAAATATTTACGCTGCACTTTGCTGCATCACCCTCTCCTCTTCGAGGAAAACCAACGCAAGCTCAAGACGTAGCAACCTCCCGGAGGGAAGTGTCCCTAGCAGAACAGCTTCGCCGGAGCCCTAGACTGATTCCGCCAAGGTTCCGCCTCATGGCGGCAGAGTTTCGTCCCGTAAGCTTGCCCCCGATTTTTTCCAGGGTAAAAGTGATGATATAGCAGAAGATGCCGGAGGCCCACCAGGGGGCCCAGGAAATAGGGGCGCGCACTATAGGGGGGGCACGCCCCCTGTCTCCTGGATAGGGTGTGGGCCCCCTGGCGTATTTCTTTCGCTCAGAAATTCTTATTAATTCCAAAAAGTTGTTTCGTTGAGTTTCAGGACTTTTGGAGCTGTGCAGAATAGGTTTCCAACATTTGCTCCTTTTCCAGCCAGAATTCCAACTGCCGGCATTCCCCCTCTTCATGGTAAACCTTGTAAAATAAGAGAGAATAGCCATAAGTATTGAGATATAATGTGTAATAACAGCCCATAATGCAATAGATATTGATATAAAAGCATGATGCAAAATGGACGTATCAACTCCCCCAAGCTTAGACCTCGCTTGTCCTCAAGCGGAAGCCGAAATCGAAAAATATGTCCACATCTTTAGAGATAGAGGTGTCGATAAAAATAAAATACGGACATGAGGGCACCATGATCATTCTAATAACAGCAACATATATAGATTTTATCATATGAATTCTTATGCTCAAGTAACAATCAATTCACAATGTCAAGTATGGTTCAAAAACTTCATTGGGAACTAACAAACTATAATATCAGTCGTTGAAGCAATTGCAATTTATCATAACATCATAAAGAGTCAACAATGGAGCTTTTCAGCAAATTCACATACTCAACTATCATGTACTCTTCTATAATTTCTAACACTCACGCAATACTTGTGGTTATGGAGTTTCAGCCGGGCACTGAGAAAGATAGGGGCTTATTGTGTTGCCTCCCAACGTATTCACCTTTAGGTGATGTCAACAATAATAGCCCATGCTAACTTACATCCAATTAGATATATATTTCATGATCTTTCAAACACGAGGAGCTTGCCAAAGGATAAAATGAAAAAGGGAAAGGTGAGGATCACCTTGACGCAAGCATAAAGTAAAAAACATAAAGTAAAAGATAGTCCCTTCGCAGAGGGAAGCAGAGGTTGTCATGCGCGTTTAGAGTTGATGCACAAAATCTTAATGCAAAAGAACGTCACTTTATATTGCCCCTTGTATGTGGACCTTTATTATGCAGTCCGTTGCTTTTATTACTTCCACAACAAGTTCGTACAAAGCTTATTTTCTCTGCACTAATAAGTCATACAAATTTAGGGAGCAATTTTTATTGCTTGCACCGATGACAACTTACATGAAGTATCTTACTCAATCCATAGGTAGGTATGGTGGACTCTCATGGCAAAACTGGGTTTAAGGATATTTGGAAGCACAAGTAGTATCTCTACTTGGTGCAAGGAATTTGGCTAGCATGAGGGGGAAAGGCAAGCTCAACATGTTTGGAAGGTCGACAGTATACTTTAACTGAGATGTCGGAAAACATAAACCATTACGTTGTCTTCCTTGTCCGACATCAACTCTTTTAGCATGTCATACTTAATGAGTGCTCCCAATTATAAAAGGTGTCCAAGATAATATATTTATATCTGAACCCCTCTTTCCTTATCACTTCCTATTAATTGCAACGATGACCAAGTCTAAGTTTATCAACTCTCAACAATTTTTATGCCTCATACTTTCTATGTGTGAAGTTATCACTATGCATAAGATCAACATGAACTCTTTTATTCTTTCTACTTTCTCAAAATCATAGCAACAAAGCAAAGCCCTTGACTCAACACTAATCTTTATTATAGATAGCTCATGGACTCGATTACAAAAAGAGATCACAAAGCAAAACTCGAAACTACTTGATATCGAAACTTCAATCTACTAGATCAAGATACTACTAAAAGGATCGAACTATATAAAACAGTAAAGATAGGAGTGTGATGGTGATACGATACCGGGGCACCTCTTGGAAGTTGCCAAGGGGAGTGCCCATACCCATGTGATTATTTCCTCGGAGGTGATGGAGGTGGTGATGATGACGGTGGATAATCGCACATCGAGCATAAAAGCTCCTCCAACTTGCGGATAATGCCCTTGAGCCCAACAATATGATCCTTCAACAAAATATTCTCCTGTGTGAGATACTTGTTCTGTATGCGAGCTAACTCAATCATCTTGAAAGCTTCAATCTCTGTTGGAGTAAAGAGGTTAGGTAAAGGTTGAGGGATGTCTTCTTCTTTCACCGCCAGAGCTTGGACCTCCATGGCCTTCTTGATCCCTTCATCCTTGTTGATCTCTTCTAGTTATTCTCTTTTCAGCTCTGTCTTCAATAGTGAAGCATCATTGTCTTTGTTGTTGGAGGAGGGTGAAGTCATGGTGCTCTAGATCTACAACGAAAACAGCTCGAAACCAAAACAGAGGATATTTTCGTGATAAGGTGGTCGAAACCTTCGGGAGTATATATAATGAATTTTTACTGACCAAAATACTTAAGATGCAAGAAAACGGAGTCCGGGAGGCACACGAGGTGCCCACGAGACAGGGGGCGCGCCCTACAGGGGGGGGCGCCCTCCTCTCTCGTGGGAGCCTCGTGTCCCTTTCAGACTACTTCTTTCTTCCTAAAATTCTTAAATATTCCTAAACTGATAAAAATTGCCATTGGAGTTGTTTTGGAGTTGGTTTACTTACCGTACCACATACCTATACCTTTTCGGAGTCTAGAACGTTCTGGAAAGTGTCCCTTATGTATTCCTCAGGGGTTACGGTTTCAATAATATTAGTTTCAACATTGATAGGGTTACCTGAAATATAATGTTTAATTCTTTGACCGTTTACCACCCTCGGATTTGTGCCTTTGAAGTTGTTGATTTTTATGGCACCAGAACGATAGACCTCCTCGATAACGTAGGGACCTTCCCATTTTGAGAGAAGTTTTCCTGCAAAAAATCTTAAACGAGACTTGAATAATAATACATAATCTCCTACGTTAAACTCACGCTTTTGTATCCTCTTATCATGCCAGCGTTTGACTTTTTCTTTAAATAGCTTGGCATTCTCATATGCTTGGGTTCTCCATTCATCAAGTGAGCTAATATCAAACAGCCTCTTCTCACTGGCAAGTTTGAAGTCATAGTTGAGCTCTTTAATAGCCCAATATGCCTTATGTTCAAGTTCAAGAGGTAAATGACACGCTTTTCCATAAACCATCTTATATGGAGACATACCCATAGGATTTTTGTATGTAGTTCTATAGGCCCATAATGCATCATCAAGTTTTTTGGACCAATTCTTTCTAGATCTATTCACAGTCTTTTGCAAAATTAATTTGAGCTCTCTATTGCTCAACTCTACTTGACCACTAGACTGCGGATGATAAGGAGATGCGATTCTATGATTGACATCATACTTAGCAAGCATCTTACGGAAAGCACCATGAATAAAATGTGAACCACCATCAGTCATAAGATATCTAGGGACTCCAAACCTCGGAAAAATAACTTCTTTAAGCATTTTAATAGAAGTGTTATGATCAGCACTACTAGTTGGAATAGCTTCTACCCACTTAGTAATGTAATCAACAACAACTAAAATATGTGTATAACCATCAGAGGCAGGAAAAGGTCCCATATAATCAAGCCCCAAACATCAAACGGTTCAATAACAAGAGAATAATTCATTGGCATTTCTTGACGTCTACTAATGTTACCTATTCTTTGACATTCATCACAAGATAAGACAAACTTACGAGCATCCTTGAAGAGAGTAGGACAATAAAAACCAGATTGTAGTACCTTGTGTGCAGTTCTATCTCCAGGGTGGTGTCCTCCATAAGATTCAGAATGACACTTACGCAGAATTTGTTCCTATTCATGCTCTGGCACACAACGTCTAATAACACCATCTACTCCTTCTTTATAAAGGTGTGGATCATCCCAGAAGTAATGTCTTAAATCATAAAGAACTTTTTCTTTTGCTGATATGTGAAACTAGGCGGTTATATTTAGCAACAATGTAATTAGCATAATCAGCATACCAAGGAGCAGTACGAGAAGCATTGACGACCGCTAATTGTTCATCAAGAAAGCTATCACTAATAGGCAGTGGGTCATCAAGAATATTTTCTAACCTAGACAAGTTATCCGCAACGGGGTTCTCAGCTCCCTTTCTATCAATAATATGCAAGTCAAATTCTTGGAGCAAGAGAACCCATCTAATGAGTCTAGGCTTAGCATCTTTCTTTTCCGTAAGATATTTAATAGCGGCATGATCAGTGCGAATAGTAACTTTGGAATCAACAATATAAGGTCTAAACTTATCACATGCAAACACAACTGCTAAGAACTCTTTTTCAGTAGTAGCATAATTTCTCTGGGCAGTATCAAGAGTCTTACTAGCATACTAGCTAACATTCAATTTCTTATCGACTCTTTGCCCTAGAACAACACCTACAGCATAATCACTAGCATCACACATAATTTGAAAAGGTAAATTCCAATCAGGTGGCTGAACAATAGGTGCAGTGATCAAAGCTTTCTTAAGTGTTTCAAATGCTTCTACACAATCATCATCAAAGAGAAAAGGAATATCTTTGCAATAAATTAATCAGAGGCCTAGAGATTTTAGAAAAGTCCTTAATGAACCTCCTATAAAACCGGCATGACCAAGGAAACTTCTTATACCTTTTATGTCCATGGGGCATGGCATATTTTCCATAGCATCAACTTTGGCTTTATCAACTTCAATACCTCTCTCGGAGATCTTGTGCCCCAAGACAATGCCTTCATTAACCATAAAGTGACACTTTTCCCAATTCAGGACGAGACTAGTGTCTTCGCATCTCTGCAAAACTCGAACAAGGTTGCTCAAACAATCATCAAAAGAGGATCCATAAACGGAAAAATCATCCATGAATACCTCACAAATCTTTTCACAAAAATCAGAGAATATAGCCATCATGCATCTTTGAAAGGTAGCAGGTACATTACATAAACCAAAAGGCATACGTCTATAAGCAAAAGTACCAAAAGGGCAAGTAAAAGTAGTTTTAGATTGATCCTTCGCTGATACAGGTATCTGAGAGAAACCAGAATAACCATCTAGAAAGCAGAAATGTGTGTGTTTGGATAGTCTTCCTATAACCTGTAATAAAAGGTAATGGGGTAATGATCTTCCTTAGTAGCTTTATTTAACTTACGAAAATCAATTACCATCCTATAACCTGTAATAATTCTTTGCGGGGTCAATTCATCTTTATCATTAGGAACAACGGTAATATCTCCCTTTTTAGGAACATAATGAACAGGGCTTACCCATTCACTATCAGCAACGGGATAAATAATACCTACCTCAAGGAGCTGTAGTATCTCCTTTCTTACCACTTCCTTCATCTTGGGATTTAATCGCCTTTGAGGATCTCTAATTGGTTTGGCATCGTCCTCCAATGTAATTTTGTGTTGGCATAATGTGGGACCAACTCCCTTAAGATCATCTAGAGTATATCCAATAACGGCTCGGTGCTTCTTCAGACTTTTCAATAATCTTTCTTCTTCTTTCTCTGAAAGGTTAGCACTAATAATAACAGGATATATTTCTTTTTCATCAATATAAGCATACTTAAGATTATTAGGTAATGGTTTGAGTTCAAACACGGGATCACCCTTGGGTGGAGGGGGATCCCCAAGAATTTCAACGGGAAGGTTATGTTTCAGCATAGGTTCCTGTTTAAGGAACACTTCATCTATTTCCTCCCTTTCCTTCATAAACATATAGTTTTCATGGTCTAGCAAATATTGTTCTAACGGATCAGTTGGAGGAACAACAATGGAAGCAAGACCAATAATTTCATCCTTACTAGGTGGTTCCCTAGCACGAGGTTGTCTACTAAACTTAGCAAAATTAAACTCATGAGACATACCATCTATGCCAACGGTGACAATATTCTTTTCACAATTAATCTTAGCACTAGCTGTATTCAATAAGGGTCTACCGAAAATAATGGGACAAAAATCATCTTGTGGGGAACCAAGAACAAGAAAATCAGCAGGGTATTTAACCTTCCCACACAAAACTTCAACATCTCTAACAATCCCAATAGGTTTAATGGTATCCCTATTAGCAAGCTTAATAGTAACATCAATGTCTTCTAATTCAACGGGTGCAATGTCGTGCATAATTTCTTTATATAGATCATAAGGTATTGCACTAGCACTAGCACCCATATCACATAAGCCATGATAACAATGATCTCCTATTTTAACAGAAATAACAGGCATGCCTACGACAGGTCTACGTGTCTTAGTATCGGGTCTAGCAATATTAGCAGTCTCAACCAAGAAAGAAATAGCATGCCCATCTAAGTCCTCATCCAAGAGATCTTTAACCATAGCAATAGTAGGTTCAACATTAATTTGCTCAGGAGGTGTATAAGTCCTAGTATTACTCTTACGAACTACAGTCGAAGCTTTAGCACGATCCTTTATCCTAACAAGAAAAGGAGGTTTTTCAACATAAGCAGTAGGAACAATAGGATCACTATAGGTAATAGTCTTTTCTTCGACTGTAATAGGTGAAACTACTTTCACTTCAATAGGAGGATTATATTTAAACCACTTCTCTTTAGGGAGATCAACGTGAATAGCAAAAGATTCACAGAAAGTAGCTAATATCTCAGAGTCAAGTCCATATTTAGAGCTAAATCCACGGAAAGCATTGGTATCCATAAAAGATTTAACACAATCAAAAGGTGTCATACCTGACTCCTTACCATCGTCGGAACCCCAATCTTCAAAGTTTCGTTTAATTCTTTCCAACAAGTCCCATTTGAAATCAATAGTCTTCAGCATATAAGAACCAGCACAGGAAGTATTGAGCAGGTTGCGATTATCAAGAGAAAGTCGAGCATAAAAGTTCTGAATAATCATTTCCCGAGAGAGCTCATGATTGGGGCATGAATATAACATTGACTTAAGCCTCCCCCAAGCTTGAGCGATGCTTTCTCCTTCGCGTGGCCAGAAATTATATATGTAATTACGATCACGATAAACAAGATGCATAGGATAGAACTTCTGGTGAACTTCCAACTTCAATCGCTTATAATTCCAAGATCCCGTATCATCACATAGCCTATACCATGTCAATGCATCTCCCTTCAAAGATAAAGGGAAGACCTTCGTTTTGACAACATCACCGGGAATACCTGCAAGCTTAAATAATCCACAAACTTCATCCACAAAGATAACGTGTAAATCGGGATGCAATGTTCCGTCTCCTACAAATGGATTAGCTAGCAGTTTTTCTATCATACCCGAAGGAATCTCGAAGTAAATATTTTCATAAAGTTCAGTAGGTTGAGGAGCAACTCTATGCTCTTCTGGTTGGGGTGAAGATACCCCAAACAAGCCCCTCAAAGGATTAGTTTCCATAGGGACAAGTAACAGAAAATTTCAGCACACTATATAAATGTTTCATTACCAAGTTCCACTCACCAAAAGCGCTACACTCCCCGGGAACGGTGCCAGAAAAGAGTCTTGATGACCCACGAGTGTAGGGGATCAATTGTAGTCCTTTATATAAGTAAGAGTGTCGAACCCAGCGAGGAGCAGAAGGAAATGATAAGCGGATTTCGTTAAGGTTTTCTCTGCAAGCACTGAAATTGTAGGTGATAGATAGTTTTGTGATAAGATAAATAGAAACGAGTAACAGGTAAATAAAGTAAATAAAGTGCAGCAAGGTGGCCCAATCCTTTATGCAGCAAAGGATAAGCCTGGACAATTTCTAAAATGAGAAAGGAGCTCCCGAGGACACATTGGGAATTATTGTCAAGCTAGTTTTCATCACGTTCATATGATTCGCGTTCGGTACTTTGATAATTTGATATGTGGGTGGACCGGTGCTTGGGTACTGCCCTTACTTGGACAAGCATCCCACTTATGATTAACCCCTATTGCAAGCGTCCGCAACTACAAAAAGGAGTAATAAGGTAAACCTAACCACAGCATTAAACATATGGATCCATATCAACGCATAAACTAGGGTTTTAGCTTCTGTCACTCTAGCAACCCATCATATACTTATTACTTACCCATGCCTTCCTCTAGGCCCAAATAATGGTGAAGTGTCATGTAGTCACATAACACCACTAGAGGAAAAGACAACATACATCTCATCAAAATATCGAACGAATACCAAATTCACATGACTACTAATAGCAAGACTTCACCCATGTCCTCAGGAACAAACGTAACTACTCACAAAGCATATTCATGTTCATAATCAGAGGAGTAATAATATGCATAAAGTATCTGAACATATGATCTTCCACCAAGTAAACCAATTAGCATCAACTACAAGGAGTAATCAACACTACTAGCAACCCACAGGTACCAATTTGTGGTTTTGATACAAGATTGGATACAAGAGATGAACTAGGGTTTTGAGAGGAGATGGTGCTGGTGAAGATGTTGATCGAGATTGACCCCCTCCCGATGAGAGGATCGTTGGTGATGACGTTGGTGGTGATTTCCCCGTCCCGGAGGGAAGTGTCCCCGGTAGAACAGCTCCGCCGGAGCCCTAGATTGATTCCGCCAAGGTTCCGCCTCGTGGCGGCGGAGTTTCGCCCCGTAAGCTTGCCCCCAATTTTTTCCAGGGTAAAAGTGATGATATAGCAGAAGATGGACGCCGGAGGCCCACCAGGGGACCCAGGAGATAGGTGTGCACCCTATAGGGGGGCGCCCCTGTCTCCTGGACAGGGTGTGGGCCCCCTGGCATATTTCTTTCGCTCAGAAATTCTTATTAATTCCAGAAAGTTGTTTCGTGGAATTTCAGGACTTTTGGAGCTGTGGAGAATAGGTTTCCAACATTTTCTCCTTTTCCAGTCAGAATTCCAGCTGCCGACATTCCCCCTCTTCATGGTAAACCTTGTAAAATGAGAGAGAATAGCCATAAGTATTGAGATATAATGTGTAATAACAGCCCATAATGCAATAAATATTGATATAAAAGCATGATGCAAAATGGACGTATCAATGACCCTTCTTGCGACAAATCCACAATGCGGTTATGCCTCTAAGTGATGCCTCGACACGTGGGAGATATAGCCGAATCGTGGGTGTTACAATTAGCCTAGACTCAATGGAAAAATTCCTATCCTATGCATCAAATGGCATCTATTTCTCTATAGTAATTGAGATGCATGTCATTTCACTTCCTATGATTTTCATATTCCTATAAAATTCTTATCCTATGAACGAAAGGAGGCCTCTGTTGGAGTAACTACTGTAGCTGGCAGTACTGCTTGTACAGTAGTTTTCTTCAAGAAGAGGAATTCAATGAAGTCATGATGGTTCCTTCGTCTGAGAAACTTCACAGTGGGAAAGGTTGGGCCTATGATTTGATGGCTCATTAGTCATTATTTTTGCGGCGCGATGACCAGGGTGAATCTCCCTTGGAGTTCTGCGTGCATGGCAAGTGGACTAGGATGCTCGACGTCCCACATGTTGGCGAACAGAAGTATTCTTTACTTTATCGAGGAGAAAGGAAACCATGTGGTATAGTATCACTGCTAATTTATATTTATTTTTTATTTCTGATCAATGCTAGCGTTTCAACTCTTACGATGAAGAGTGCCAAACACGGCACGTGCTGGATGTCCCACACGTCAGCGAAAGGAGTGGGACATGAACAGCGTGCTAGAGCCCAGCGCAAAAAAAACAGCATGGTAGAGCGTTTCCACTTCTTCCACTTCTAGGTCGGAGACCACACGTAGTAGTACTAGTGGTATGAACGATACAAAGTGCGACCCGGAAAGAAAGACACGTCTAGTTGGAAGGTCCCGGGGCATACACGTAAACAAATATAAAAGCTAACATGTGCCTCTAATTAATATAGTAGTAGTAGAGTACTTAGGCACGTACTCCATAACATCACCGTGCATTGCACGTACAACATTTAGTGGTACGTAGTAAGAGACAAATGCCTATATGCCACGCATGTTCATACCATTTGTGCCTTTCTACTTCACTTACTGCGCTACATTACTCAGGTTCATACGTCCACTCCTGTGTACATGTCCATCTCGTAGTTCCAGTCCCACGTGTTCTTCATATAGATGGAACGATCCTTGCATGACACGTGCACCTTGGTGCTAGATGTCTCGCGTGTTGGCAAAAGGATGAACAGAGCTCACGTAAAAAAAGAGTGGAAGAATATTGTGACGCCCGGGTAATTGAGCTACAGTAACCCCCCTCGCAATGATACCACGTCACCCCAGTTACTATTGACAAATCTCGCGTTAGTTCAAAACGATTCAAATTCAAATTTGAATTAGAGGCAAACAACAAAAGTTTTTAAAATATTAAATTAAAATGTTCGAAGTGTGCAAATAAATGCTAAGGTATATATGGTCAGGGAACCATGCATTTATAAAAAAACTAAATACATAAAATGAATTAAAATATAAAAGAGAATTAAATAAAAGAAAAGGAAAATACAAAACAGAAAAGAAAAGATAAAAGAAGAGAACCCCCCTGGCCGACTGGGCCAGACGACCCAGCCGGCTAGCCCATCTGGCCCTAACCGGCACAGCCCCACTCCCTTAACCACCCACTACGACCGAACCCTAACCCCTATCCACCCCACTCGCTGCCCACGACCCCCTCTCTCTCGGTCGCTCCTCTCCCACTCTCCCGATCCGATCTGGGGGGGATCGAACCCCCCAGCGCCCGAGGCCGCTGCCCCTGACGCCGCCCCAACGGCCACGCCCCGCCACCCGGTGCTGCCCGACGCCGCTTGCCGTTGCCCGCCGACGCCGTTGCTCGACGCCTCCCCGACCCCGTCACTGGTGCCGTCCCGGACCGTCGTTGCCGCTCGTCGGAACCACGCCGCCACGACTCCGTCGCTGCCCGTCGTCCCCGACTCCTCCTCGACCCCCACTGCCCCGGACCCTACTCCACGCTGTGAGCACCGCACCTCCCTCCTTCCACTTTGCCTCCGCCCTCGTGCGTCGCTAAGCTTGCCGCGGCCCCACTCTCTCCCCGTGCTCCTCTCCATCGTGCACCACTCGCGTGCCTCGGCCGCACTGGCCGCGCTTCGCAACACCCACCGCTCTCTGTCTGTGCTTGTCCTTGGCCGTGACGGAGCTCTTTGCTCCTGCCGTGTGCTCCTCCTACCTTGGCCGGTCGCGCTCGCAGCCATTCGGTGCCGCCCCCGCTGTTGCTCCAGCCAAGCCACCCCGCGACCACTGTCGCGGCTCCCGCAGGGTTGCAGCCGCTGTTGCGCCGTCTCCAGCCAGGGCCGGTGCCTCCACCGCCCGTCCTCGCCGCCGTTTCACCGTACTGCTCCGGCCGCTGTCGAGGCCGGCGCCCCCTGGTGGCCTCGGGCCTGCACGCCCGGCGCCCGGAACCGCGCCCGTGTGCCCGATGCCTAGTGCCCGTTAAGGCCCCTGGGCCATTGACAACAGGGCCCCACCCCCAGAACGTTTAAAAAAAAGAAGAATTAGAAAAATATTAATTAATTAATTAATTAATTAGATAATTAATTAACTTAATTAGATCTGTTAATTAACCTTATTAACTCTGATTAGATAACCTAATGATTAATTAACTAGTTAATTAGGTTTAGTTAAACTGTGACTATGACAAGTGGGACACACACGTAGGTTTGACTAAGTCAACAGGACTGTTGACTGCTGACTGGGCCTGCTGACCGTGCTGTTGACCCAGTCAATGGCCCCATCTGTCAGGTTGACCAGTCAACTCTATTGACTGTTGACATCAGCATGACATCATGCTGATGTCATAAATCCATTTTCGAATTAAATTAAATAATTAATTAAATTCCAAAAATTAATAAAATCTTTAGAAAATCATATCTTTTAAACCGTAACTCGGATTAAATTATTTTCAACATGAGAGTTGCTCAGAACGACGAGACGAATCCAGAAATGCAGCCCGTTCGTCCGCCACACATCCCTAACCTATCGAACTCGCAACTTTCCCCCTCCGGCTCCTCTGTCCGGAAGCACGAAACACCGGGGATACTTTCCCGGATGTTTCCCCCCTTCATCGGCATCACCTCATACGGCGTTAGGACACGCCTAGCATCACGTTTTGCTTTGTCATGCATCGTCATGCATCTGTTTCTTCCCCCTCTTCTTCCGCTAGACACCGAGACCGACGCCGCTGCTACCCAGTACGACTACGGAGTTGACGACCCCTCTCTCTTGCTAGAGCAACCAGGCAAGCCCCCCCCCCCTTTATCACCAGATATCGCCTATTCTCCTCTATACTGCTTGCACTAGAGTAGTGTAGCATGTTACTGCTTTAAGTTAATCCCATTCTGATGCATAGCCTGACATTGTTGCTACATCTGTTGATACCTTACCTGCAATCCTAAATACTTAGTATAGGATGCTAGTTTATCATCTGTGGCCCTACATTCTTGTCAGTCTGCCTTGTTATCTATTGGGTCGTGATCACTCGGGAGGTGATCATGGGTATATACTATACATATATATACATACTATACAGGTGGTGACTAAACTCGGGTCAGCTCGATGAGTACCCGCAAGTGATTCTGATGAGGGGGCTGAAAGGACAGGTGGCTCCATCCCGGTAGAGGTGGGCCTGGGTTCCCGACGGCCCCCGACTTTTACTTTGTGGCGGAGCAACAGGGCAAGTTGAGACCACCTAGGAGACAGGTGGGCCTACCCCTGTTCAGCGTTCGCGGATACTTAACACACTTACCGAGATCTTGGTATTTGATCTGAGTCTGGCTACTGGCCTATACGCTCTAACTAACTACGTGGGAAAGATATGGGCACTCGACGTCGTGGTATCAGCCGAAGCCTTCTAGACGTCAGCGATTGAGCGGCGCGCGCCTGATTGGACCGCGTAACGTGACTTCCTTTGTAATGGAGGTTGCTAGGTCTTCTTCTGGCCGCCCTCGCAACGTGCAGGTGTGCAATGGGCGATGGGCCCAGACCCCTGCGCCATAGGAGTTAGACCGACGTGCTGACCTCTCTGTTAGGCCTAGGTGGGGCTGTGACGTGTTGATCTTCCGAGGCCGGGCATGACCCAGGAAAGTGTGTCCGGCCAAATGGGATCGAGCATGTTGGGTTATGTGGTGCAACCCTGCAGGGAAGTTAATCTATTCGAATAGTCGTGATCTTCGGTAACAGGACGACTTGGAGTTGTACCTTGACCTTATGACAACTAGAACAGGATACTTAATAAAACACACCCTTTCAAGTGCCAGATACAACCCGGTGATCGCTCTCTAACAGGGCGACGAGGGGAGGATCACCGGATAGGATTATGCTATGCGATGCTACTTGGAGGACTTCAATCTACTCTCTTCTACATGATGCAAGATGGAGGCTGCCAGAAGCGTAGTCTTCGATAGGACTAGCTATCCCCCTCTTATTCTGGCATTCTGCAGTTCAGTCCACTCATATTGCCTCCTTACACATATACCCATGCATATGTAGTGTAGCTCCTTGCCTGCGAGTACTTTGGATGAGTACTCACGGTTGCTTTTCTCCCTCTTTTCCCCTTTTCCCTTCTACCTGGTTGTCGCAACCAGATGCTGGAGCCCTGGAGCCAGACGCCACCGTCGACGATGACTCCTACTACACTGGAGGTGCCTACTACTACGTGCATGCTGCTGATGACGACCAGGAGTAGTTTAGGAGGATCCCAGGCAGGAGGCCTGCGCCTCTTTCGATCTGTATCCCATTTTGTGCTAGCCATCTTATGGCAACTTGTTTAACTTATGTCTGTACTCAGATATTGTTGCTTCCGCTGACTCGTCAATGATCGAGCACTTGTGTTCGAGCCCACGAGGCCCCTGGCTTGTATTATGATGCTTGTAGTACTTATTTTCTTTTTGAGTTGTGTTGTGATATCTTCCCGTGAGTCGCTGATCTTGATCGTACACGTTTGCATGTATGATTAGTGTACGATTGAATCGGGGGCGTCACAAGTTGGTATCAGAGCCGACTGCCTGTAGGAATCCCCCTTCCCAACTCCTTGGCCGAAGTCGAGTCTAGACGTTGCAAAAACTTTTACTAACATGGTTGTGTGTCTTACCGGCACACGTCGCCATTGGGTGGTAGTAGGATCTTTTATTTCTCGACCTATACTCTAGGACTCTGACCTCTCCTCTATTCGGATTCAATGATTTTACTAACGCCGACTGTAGGTTCTCGTAACTACTTCCTCCCGGAGAGCCCTCACTCCAGATGATTGCTTAGTACCAGAAGAATTCGAAGATACTCTACGATGTTCTTCTGAGACACTTATGCCCACCGCCCTTACGAACCCCCTACCATTTTATATCCTTATGGATAATTATATACACATGCCATTCTTACATTCAATCCTATGGATCTTGATATTACAAGATGCCCTGAACTGCTCTCCATTGTTCCGAGAATCCTTTGAGCTTACTGCCCTACAGTTCTTACCTCATGAAGACCCCCTACGGGAAATTCCTTGCACTTACCGAGTATCCGTTATTCCCCGTTGTTCATATGATGCACAAGATACATTGAGAAGTTATATGATCTTCCGGTAATCCTCTGCCGCTATTGCTCTGCAATTGTGTGCTTGCATTTTGGTTGCATTCCTTAAGACCAGCAATATTCATTTAGTATCCTTTGTCATTATCATTTCGAGTCCATTGATTCAATATATTGTGAATGCTCGCAATCCTCAATCAGATCCTAGAATTCATCCTTTCGACTCAGAAGTCGTTTTAAACATGAGCTGGTTCTTGACCAGTCAATGCCTTGATCGTTTGTGCTTCTAAGTCCATTGAACTTCTTCATTTTCGATCAGAACGATTACTTCTGATCCCTTGATTCGGAAATCATAACTCCTTTGCATTTGAGCTTTGAATTAGTCAGTTGTTTCTATAATCTGCCCCCTTGCCTTCTTTCTTCTTCTGATTGAGTACCGATACTCACGTCAGCTGCGTTATAGACCACAAGACCCCTTGTTGGATAATTATCCGACGGTGTCTTTCACATTCAAAATTCTTGCGGGCCTTTCCTCGAATACATAATGCCTTTGCTAAATCGTATCCTCTACTTTCTCAACCATGCTTTGTTGTCGAGCTGGTATAAATTACTCCTGAAGTCTGTGTTATATGTTCCTAAGATGCCCTGATGGGTTGAACCTATGCCTTCCTTAATCCGTGTGAACCCGAAAATTACACGTGTTATACACTACTGCCGCTTCGTCAGATAACTTTTCAACACAACAACTTCGATAACGAGAAGTGAATGGATGGTCATGCATTGGAGAAGTGGAAGTCGACCTTGAACTTTGTGTTCATGCCCATGGACACGATGTAGATCCTATCATGAAAGCTTCTTGTAATAATAACTATTTCCTTGATATAATATGCTTTGGTATCGGTGAATTGATCCTTTGTAATCGTGCTTCCGACCGTATGTTCTTCTTTGATCCCATTTCTCGCGCAAGTTTAAGCACTTGTCTTCTGTGGATCAATACCCCGGTCCAACCTCTACTTTATCTGTTGTCGAGTATTACACTCTGGTATCTCGAGAATATCACTGAACTACATAACTTCTTGTGAGTTCTTCATCAACTATTATTTCTTGATGACTCCAATTTTCTTCGGGTTTTGAGTTGTTTGTCACTTGAAACATCGATAACCGAATCGAGTCCGTTCTACGGTTCAACTACTCTTTGTAATCCTTATTACCTGCGAGTTGTACTCGCTGATGTCATTCCCAACCGATTGCCTACATCATCATCGTCATGTTAAAGCTTAAACAGTGCTACTTGGTCCTTATTCCCAGAGCACAACTTTCGATGATGAGCCAGGCTTACGTTGATAGTCCTCGTCATATCATTTCGCCTTGAACAACAAGCTTGATTTCGAATTTGTGTCATGCTCGTGGTTCAAATAACCTTTTGCTTCATCATTCTTTTGACTTGATGTCATCACCGATTGATTACATCTTCATGAAATCTCTCGACAATTGTGTCGTGATCATCATCAACATTCTGAGATCTTACAGGATATCAATCGAATTTGTGATGAGAAATACCATCCTTGCCCCTCGATGATTTGTGTTATCATTGACAACATTATGGCCTTCCCCCAACACAAACTTGTTCATGTTTTGAGTTGTATCTTGATTTCCTTGCTATCTAGCTTATATTGCAGTCTACCGTGAAATATTACCATCTATATGTCGAGGATGTTGTGAGAATTTATCCACCTCTTGAGAATTCTTGACATAGAAATACTTCTGGCCATCTTCGTCCATTTCTTGGTCCCCGTGTTGATTCTAACCGGGATACCAACAAGTGAATGGTGTTGTTTGGATTCTGTACTTCTAGCAGCCCTATTGCTTTGAATTTAATGATCGATAGTTCATTCTTAGACTATTGGTTATCGAATCGCCGTTCTAACATTTATCGTGCAACCCATCCCATATTTAGGGTGCACCTGTCAACCAATGTTTAATTGTGGATGTTTTTCTCGAACATACATCATTATATCATTTGATCCGACAATTGTTATCTCCTTGTTCACACAATTGTGAAAATCCATTGTTGGAAATCTTGATGACTTGTTTCTGAGTCCATCAACCACATCCTCATTTTCTCCTTGGATAATGATGAACTTGTGTTTTGGAACTTGCTTCTATAGTTCATTTCCCGAGGATCTTATAATGTCATCTTGTTGATTTGTGTTGCACCTCTTCTTCTCAGGCATCTAGAGTCTGAGGTATCCTGACACCAATTAGATCCGAATCTCGGTCAGATATGATGGTTGGAACATATTTCCAAGAGATATAACACTGGTCTTTATGTGACCCGGTAAGGTGATGTCGTGCCTAGCACACCTGGCCGGAGGACCTATTGTTATAGTTTCCATTCTGCAAGGTTATCCATTCATCCATGAGGAAATTGTAAGACTTATTCTATAGGTTGTTCCTGATGGATTCTTCGTATATCCAAGTCCGACCTTGGCTTGAAGACAATGTCAATGCTATCTCGAAGCATGTCTGTGGTACTTCGATTTTCAATAAAACATTTGAAGCACAATGCTAAATTTTACTTGTCAATTATCCAAACACCGTTATATGGGTAATGTCAGGAAATTTCTCTCCCCTTACCTAAATGGTTTTCTACCTTCTATCCTATCATGAATATCATCTGCTTGTCCTTGGGAAGGATATACCCTTGGAATATGTGTTTAAACACATTTTCCTTTCCATTGATCTGGTTAAATCTGATAATCATATCTTCCTTCCCATTGTTTGGTTTAACCTTTCTTGTGATCTATATGATCTATGCAGTAATATTCTCCTACTTTTGTAAACACCTTGGTGTACAATTCTGACAGAAAGACCCTGTTATTTTTGTTGATGACAGTCCAGTAACCACCGATGGACGAGAACTTTGCCTACTGGTCCGCCTCGTTCAACGAGCAGGAAAATGGTTCTCTTCGTCCCTCGCCCTTGGTACCGATGTTGTTGCCGACATAACCGACAGACTATCCTCTGGCATGCCTGGCTTACATGATCATTCAAGATGTCACCGACCTTCCTACTTTTAACCACATGGTGGGCCCATAACCCACAGTTCCATAGGATCGAAACCTGACTCTCCTGTACACCCCCTGTTCCCAAAGATATTCCTCGCGCGTGGCTCGTAGGTAATTCATGAGCCACCTTCCGCGAGATCGTCGATTCTGGTATCAGACACAAAACTAATTCCCGTTGCTCTAAACCCCTTTCACACTATGTTTCAGACAATGAACGGTTGTCTATCCGCTTGAAATTTCTTATGGTACCTTCGGACTTTACTCTTGATGTGTTTTAATTGTTCAACTCGAGAGGTACTCATATGCTCATTCATGGGTCAATCCCAGATTATTACCCTTATAGCATTATGTCATTGCCGTTCTACCCCGTTACCTATTCGTAATTACGAGACCGACCCCGAAAAAAGGATGCGACTTTGTCAAGATGACCTGAAGTAGAGAAAGGAAGACATCAACGACAGGGATCAACTTCTTCACGAAGAGCAAGCCAGGATGAGAAGTCCCGCTAGATTCGTAACCAAAACCTTTCCCCCTTCACTACCTCTTAAATATCGGGACGAGATTTCTTGTAGTGGAGGAGAATTGTGACGCCCGGGTAATTGAGCTACAGTAACCCCCCTCGTAATGATGCCACGTCACCCCAGTTACTATTGACAAATCTCGCGTTAGTTCAAAACGATTCGAATTCAAATTTGAATTAGAGGCAAACAACAAAAGTTTTTAAAATATTAAATTAAAATGTTCGAAGTGTGCAAATAAATGCTAAGGTATTTATGGTCAGGGAACCATGCTTTTATAAAAAATCCTAAATACATAAAATGAATTAAAATAGAAAAGAGAATTACATAAAAGAAAAGGAAAATACAAAATAGAAAACAAAAGATAAAAGAAGAGAACCCCCCTGGCCAACTGGGCCAGACGACCCAGTCGGCCAGCCCATCTGGCCCTAACCAGCCCAGCCCCACTCCCTTAACCACCCACTACGACCGAACCCTAACCCCTATCCACCCCACTCGCTGCCCACGACCCCCTTTCTCTCGGTCGCTCCTCTCCCACTCTCCCGATCCGATCTGGGGGGGATCGAACCCCCTAGCGCCCGAGGCCGCTGCCCCTGACGCCGCCCCAGCGGCCGCGCCCCGCCACCCGGTGCTGCCCGATGCTGCTTGCCGTTGCCCGCCGACGCCGTTGCTCGTCGCCTCCCCGACCCCGTTGCAGGTGCCGTCCCGGACTGCCGTCGCTGCTCGCCGGAACCACGCCGCCACGACTCCGTCGCCGCCCGTCGTCCCCGACTCCTCCTCGACCCCCACTGCCGTGGACCCTACTCCCTGCAGTGAGCACCGCACCTCCCTCCTTCCCCTTTGCCTCCGCCCTCGTGCGTCTCTAAGCTCGCCGCGGCCACGCTCTCTCCCCGTGCTCCTCTCCGTCTTGCACCACTCGCGCGCCTCGGCCGCACTGGCCGCACGCCACGCCATACCTTGCCCGCGCTCTGCCTCACCCCACCGCTCTCTGTCCGTGCTTGTCCTTGGCCGCGACGGAGCTCTTTGCTCCTGTCGTGTGCTCCTCCTACCTTGGCCGGTCGCGCTCGCAGCCGTTCGGTGCTGCCCCCCTGTTGCTCCGGCGAAGCTACCCCGCAGTCACTGTCGCGGCTCCCGCAGGGTTGCAGCCGCTGTTGCGCCGTCTCCAGCCAGCGCCGCTGCCTCCACCACCCGTCCTCGCCGCTGTTTCACCGTACTTCTCCGGCTGCCGTCGAGGCCGGCGCCCCCTGGTGGCCTCAGGCCTGCACGCCCGGCGCCCGGAACCGCCCCCGGGTGCCCGATGCCTAGTGCTCGTTAAGGCCCCTGGGCCAGTGACAACAGGGCCCCACCCCCAGAACGTTTAAAAAAAAGAAGAATTAGAAAAATATTAATTAATTTATTAATTAATTAGATAATTAATTAACTTAATTAGATCTGTTAATTAACCTAATTAACTCTGATTAGATAACCTAATGATTAATTAACTAGTTAATTAGGTTTAGTTAAACTGTGACTATGACAAGTGGGACCCATGCGTAGGTTTGACTAAGTCAACAGGACTGTTGACTGCTGACTGGGCCTGCTGACCGTGCTGTTGACCCAGTCAATGGCCCCATCTGTCAGGTTGACCAGTCAACTCTGTTGACTGCTGACATCAGCATGACATCATGCTGATGTCATAAATCCATTTTCGAATTAAATTAGTTAATTTATTAAATTCCAGAAATTAATAAAATCTTTAGAAAATCATATCTTTTAAACCGTAACTCGGATTAAATTATTTTCAACATGAGAGTTGCTCAGAACGACGAGACGAATCCAGAAACGCAGCCCGTTCATCCGCCACACATGCCTAACCTATCGAACTCGCAACTTTCCCCCTCCGGCTCCTTTGCCCGGAAGCACGAAACACCGGAATACTTTCCCGGATGTTTCCCCCCTTCATCGGCATCACCTCATACGGCGTTAGGACACACCTAGCATCACGTTTTGCTTTGTCATGCATTGTCATGCATCTGTTTGCATTGTATTCATTATCTCTTCCCCCTCTTCTTCCGCTAGACACCGAGACCGACGTCGCTGCTACCCAGTACGACTACGGAGTTGACGACCCCTCTCTCTTGCCAGAGCAACCAGGCAAGCCCCCCCCCCCTTGATCACCAGATATCGCCTATTCTCCTCTATACTGCTTGCATTAGAGTAGTGTAGCATGTTACTGCTTTCCGTTAATCCTATTCTGATGCATAGCCTGACATTGTTGCTACATCTGTTGATACCTTACCTGCAATCCTAAATACTTAGTATAGGATGCTAGTTTATCATCTGTGGCCCTACATTCTTGTCAGTCTGCCTTGCTATCTATTGGGCCGTGATCACTTGGGAGGTGATCATGGGTATATACTATACATATATATACATACTATACAGGTGGTGACTAATGTCGGGTCAGCTTGATGAGTACCCGCAAGTGATTCTGATGAGGGGGCTGAAAGGACAGGTGGCTCCATCCCGGTAGAGGTGGGCCTGGGTTCCCGACGGCCCCTGACTGTTACTTTGTGGCGGAGCGACAGGGCAGGTTGAGACCACCTAGGAGACATGTGGGGCTGGCCCTGTTCAGCGTTCGCGGATACTTAACACGCTTAACGAGATCTTGGTATTTGATCTGAGTCTGGCTACTGGCCTATACGCACTAACCAACTACGTGGGAAAGATATGGGCACTCGACGTCGTGGTATCAGCCGAAGCCTTCTAGACGTCAGCGACTAAGCGGCGCGCGCCTGATTGGACCCCGTAACGTGACTTCCTTTGTCATGGAGGTTGCTAGGTCTGCTTCTGGCCGCCCTCACAACGTGCAGGTGTGCAATGGGCGATGGGCCTAGACCCCTGCGCCATAGGAGTTAGACCGGCTTGTTGACCTCTCTGTTAGGCCTAGGTGGGGCTGCGATGTGTTGATCTTCCGAGGCCGGGCATGACCCAGGAAAGTGTGTCCGGCCAAATGGGATCGAGCGTGTTGGGTTATGTGGTGCACCCCTGCAGGGAAGTTAATCTATTCGAATAATCGTGATCTTCGGTAACAGGATGACTTGGAGTTGTACCTTGACCTTATGACAACTAGAACCGGATACTTAATAAAACACACCCTTTCAAGTGCCAGATACAACCCGGTAATCGCTCTCTAACAGGGCGACAAGGGGAGGATCGCCGGATAGGATTATGCTATGCGATGCTACTTGGAGGACTTCAATCTACTCCCTTCTACATGCTGCAAGATGGAGGCTGCCAGAAGCATAGTCTTCGATAGGACTAGCTATCCCCCTCTTATTCTGGCATTCTGCAGTTCAGTCCACTCATATTGCCTCCTTACACATATACCCATGCATATGTAGTGTAGCTCCTTGCTTGCGAGTACTTTGGATGAGTACTCACGGTTGCTTTTCTCCCTCTTTTCCCCTTTTCCCTTCTACCTGGTTGTCGCAACCAGATGCTGGAGCCCTGGAGCCAGACGCCAACATCGACGACGACTCCTACTACACTGGAGGTGCCTACTACTACGTGCAGGCTGCTGACGACGACCAGGAGTAGTTTAGGAGGATCCCAGGCAGGAGGCCTGCGCCTCTTTTGATGTGTATCCCAGTTTGTGCTAGCCATCTTATGTCAACTTGTTTAACTTATGTCTATACTCAGATATTGTTGCTTCCGATGACTCGTCTATGATCGAGCACTTGTATTCGAGCCCTCGAGGCCCCTGGCTTGTATTATGATGCTTGTATGACTTATTTTATTTTAGATTTGTGTTGTGATATCTTCCCGTGAGTGCCTGATCTTGATCGTACACGTTTGCGTGTATGATTAGTGTACGATTGAATCGGGGGCGTCACAAATATAGTTTCCCGACGACCGGGAAGGAGCAAGGAACCTCGTGGTGGAGCGTATGCACTCATAATATTTTATATTATTCACTAATATAAAGTCAACCAATCATCTCCAGGGTGGACTGGAAGAGTACGAAACACGGCAGCCCAGTGTAGTTACATCATACTAGTACATGGCTAACCCACGCTCTCACCATATTTCTTGGCTTCCGTGCGACACCTAGCTCTAGTAATCTAGCAGCCCGTATCGCTTCTTGCTCCTCGTCTCTCTCAAAGTGCAGCGGGCTGGCGTTTTTGCCGTCTATTGAGGTCGGTTAACTCATCACATGTTAGCGACATGCCAAGAGCATTCTAAAAAAATAGTATTGTACTCTATTGTTATGCCAAGAAGAGGAAGCGCTTTGACCGATGGACCAAATGAGACAGGCATGCCGTGTCATGAGTGGGGTCCAGTTTCTCGTTTTGAACTCGTTTAGAACACTTGGTTTTGACTACTGATAAGATTTTATATAGGGCCTAATGTATCCTCGAGGATGCCTTTGACTATTCATAATATTTTATATAATTTGAAAATTATATATTTCGAAGATCCTTTCACGTTCCGTTTTCAAAAAAAGATCCTTCCACATACAAAATTTGACTGTATGCTTTGAGCAACTTGCATGTCCTATATTGCTCCTGTTTGGATACTCTAACTTAGCTAGAGGTTAGACTAACTCATGACTAACCCTAACTTTAACCAAAGGGGTGTTTGGGTGACAGGGTTATATTGACAATAAATGCACTTGATGGAGAGAGAAAAGTGATTTTTCAGTGGGCCCAATGAGAATTATCTCCAGTTAGCACCTCTTGGGTGGGATAGTATTTTTTGGTGGGTTCGGTGCAACTTGCTCCAATTTAACCCTCATGCTTGGATACTTTAGGGCTATTTGAACCCCAACTAGCACAAACTAACTCTAACCCATGGATCCAAACAGGGCCTATGGCCAGCCTCGACGTGGAGCAGTCGCGTGCACCGGGAAGCAGCGCTCTCTCGGCCGTCACGCTGCTTTAAAGCCGGCGCCAGTGAGAGGTCGCCTCCGCTCTGGCCGGGCATTAATGGGGCGCTGACGCTCCAGGGCAATGCTGACCGTTTCACGCGGGAAGCGCACGCTGGCAAGGGAGTATTGGTTTTGAACCGTTTCAGGTGTAGTACTTATAGTTTGCAAAACTACTCAATTATTGCACTCAGTTTCCTAAGAAATTGTGGTACAAAACGTTACTCCATAGCCTGCTTCCCTTCTCCTTCCTCTTCCACCACCCACGCACTTTCGCGGGAAGCGACCAGTCAATCTTATATAAGAGTGCTAGCACAAAGAGATGCATGCATGACCACTAAAATTTCCAGATTAAAGCGCCGCTCCGGCAGGAGTATGGCATATGTTGTTACCTTCGGCCGGGCCATGGCTACCGGGCGACGGCGACTAGAGAAGAGGCGGTGGGAGGGGAATGAATGCAGCTATTGTTTGGGTTCGCCGTCCGGCTTAAATAAATGTGCACCATCACGTGTACCCGCAGGTGCACAAATTGTAAGATACGTGTCTGCTTAAGTGGGCATCACATAACTGGTCTGTGTGTGTGTGTGATTCTGAGAGACAGAGTGCGTGTGTGCGACTCTACTCTTCGGACATGTACTCAACCTTTTGCATTGGGATATAAGTATAACTGTATTATACTTTAGCTAGTGATTTACGTGGCCATGTTAACGTGGTTGTGTAAAAAAATGTCACTTCCTGCTCGTGATTTGCGTTATATAATTACAAGCAAGATGCTCGTGCATTGCACGGAACATCAATATGCGTTTTTTTTACAAAACACCTGTTGTGGTTGACCCATGCAGGAGTAATCCCATGTGTAAAAACTAATGATATCTCAAGAATTTTATCAGAAAACTGGTATCTCGAGAATGTCATCGAAAAAATGAAAGATGAGAGATAAGGCGAGGAGGAGTGGAGCGTGGTGGTGACTGGTGGTCGGACTGGGCGGAGGCATGGGGATGGACAGCACCGGCAGGCAGCAGCGGCCACCATCCTAGATTGTTACATAGACTTCCTTTTTTAATTGCTCGGCAATGAGGTTGTGGGAGATAAGGATGTGGAGAGAGGTGTGTATATCTTTTGGAACATTATCATAGTTTGCTTTCTATCCGTCAAATATAGATCGGACGGTCTATATTACAAGATGGCAGGCACACCATCATCACCAACTCGATTTTTTATAAGGGTAGAGATGATAAGTTTCTAACTACTAAAGTAAAGTGGAATTTATCCATGTTATACAAGTAAATCAAGGTGATTGTTTATCATATGGGTAAGGTTGGATGAAGGGTGGTAGGAACAAATGCTTTGCCTAGAGCATGTGTGTGTGAGATGGAGTCTTAGTGTGTGTGTGTGGGTGGGTGGGTGGGCAGCGTGTGTGTGTGTGTGTGTGAGAGAGAGAGAGAGATGGAGTCTTAGGGCCAGTTCTGAAACACGCTAGCTTTAGCAAAACTTCTCGTATCCAGCTTCTGCCCCAACTTCTTGCTTCAGGTGGCGCTACGCAAACCGTTCTGGAGGCGAGGCAGCTTCTCCTAGCGCCTGGGTTAGTTGGCAGCCCAGCTTCTTGCCACCTTGGGCCGGCTGGAAGTAGCCCATTTCGGGCTAAACTGCGCACACAGGCTGATAAAAAGAGAGAAATGAGCTGGGCCTGCTTCCTGGGGTGACTGGCCGGATTTTTTTCACACGAGATAATTTGTTTGATTTCTACCAGTAAAGAGAGGGTGTACAGAGAGGTAGAGGTGTACAGAGAACTGGGCCTGCAGCCGGCATGTATTTTTGAACTATAAAGGGCTTATTTTTTAACGTATTTTTTAACTGAGAGGTGTAAAGAGAACTGCACACAGCTGGCATGTATTTTTGAACTTGCCACAAATATTCCTAGTTAAGACAAGTTATAATAAAGACGATATAACTAGTTTTGTTATATGTCATACAACAAAAGTTTCATTTGCATATAAGTATGCAAATCAAAATGGTGTCGCATCTAAAGACATGAACATGATTACTTCACCAACTAAGAGAAATGGCGGTAGCTAGTTCATGTCTAAACAAATCCATGTTAGGACCACTTTCTGACGGTGTTGAAGAACCCGAGGCATTTGGAGGAATAACATACTTCTTGTATCTCTCTGGAATAGTTGGGACATAATCCGGATCCCTCTCACACCGAAGAAAGTGGATATCCTCTTTGTCATGGAGGACATAGTTGTGTAGTGTCATGGTAGCCGCAATTATCATCTTTTGTGTTTGAATCTAATAGTTTGGCATCTTGAGCAAGATTTGCCATTTCATCTTACACACACCAAAGGTTCTATCTATGGTATTGCGCTTGGAGGAGTGGATCCGGTTGAACTTCTCTACAGGAGTAGTTGGGGGTGCACCTCGTTGAATGTCGGGGACATGATAGCATTCTCCTTTGTACGGTGCTAGATAGCCATCCCTATTAGGATAGCCGGCGTCTACAAGGTAATACTTGCCTATAGAAATGGACAACAAACATGAATGTGAGTTGAAGCACATGTTATATAAATTACAACAACAGGAAATACTTACCCTTGGGAGGATGTGGGAATGTGGCCTTGTCATTTTCAATTTCATGAAATAGCACACTTGTATCATGCATAGAACCTTGTTGTCCAATTGAAGCATAGGTGCTGAAATGCATATCAAAGTCACATACTTCCATCACATTTTGTGTTGTTGCACCGGTTCTTCCAATGTACCTTATTTTTGAAGGTCCTTCTGGAATAGAAGCCCTAATATGTGTCTCATCTATTGCACCAATGTAGTCTTTGAGATGAGGATAAGCCCTTTTGTCACGCTTAATCCTATGATGGACGATGTGAAAATTTGGGTCTTGAGGCCTAATGTAGTGAGATGACATCTTGACCACACATTGTAGAACCTCATGGAACTTACGGTGGACTGTATCTGCTCCATGTTTGAAACGGTTTTGGGTTCTCCTATTTGATTCGCACCCGCCCAAGGTCCACAAGAACATAGCAAGAGACTCATAAGTGGTAATAAAACATGTTTCTTTGAGGCCATACTCCGCCACCAACTTGTCATGAAGATCAAAGAACACATTTGCATTCATTTGCAACTTTGTGTACGTCTCTCCGGGTGCCAATAGTCTCTCGCAACCATTCAAAACCACTCAACCTAGATGTCCTAGGATCGGCCTTCATGACCTAACTTTTGCAATACTTATCAACTATGGATGACAAACCCGAATAAAGCATGACCATACCATGTTGATATTGGAGAACCATAACTTTCTTTCTTTCATAATTAGTGTCATCGTCACTTTCACTATACGATGACATCTGCAAATAAACAATCGTCAACATATGAAACACAAGTTAGGACCAATTGGATCAAGACCATATACATAATACATACATAAATAGCAAACACTAGGTCCAACAAGATGAACATAGAGATGGTTCAAGAACAATGCATTCATAAATAGCAAATGGTTCTACAAAATGCATTCATAAATAGCAAACAATAGGTTCAACAACATAAAAGATGGTTCAACATAAAAGATGAAATGGTATCAAGCACTAGGTTCAACATAATAGATGGTCATCACACATAGATGGTAGGCATGTTGCACTAGTTCCCATACTTCAAATCATACTTCCTACGCAACCAACTCTTTCGGGACTCAAGAGGAATGTAAAGAAACATCTCCCTTTGCACCCTCTTCACAAACAACTCTCTAGCCATGAATAACTCATCCGTACCGACTGTTGCACCACAAGCAATGACTTCATACATGAACAAGGTGACATAGTCTGCCTCATCTCGCTTCATGAAAGACTGAAATGATGAGTGAGAAGCCTCGGCAATGTCACCTATTCTTGTTACTTGCTCACACATCACTTGTGCGGTCTTTGGTTTCTTGTTCTTCTCCAGAATAACGATCCCAAGCCTCACTTTAGATGAAGTAGGTGTTGCATGAGATGCTTGTTCTTCGGTATCATCCAAATCAAGATCTTTGATCTCATCAACATTGATGGCGGCTTTCACCGCCTCACTAGAGGGGGGTGAGGGAGTCCTGGATTAGGGGGTGTCCGGACAGCCGGATTGTGTACAATGTCCAGACTATTGAAGCGTGAAGATACAAGACTCAAGACTTCGGCCCGTGTCCGGATGGGACTCTCCTTGGCGTGGAAGGCAAGCTTGGTGATCGGGATATTGTGTTTCCTTCCTTGTAACCAACTCCATGTAAACGCTAGCCCTCTCCAGTGTCTATATAAACCGGAGAGGTTGGTCCTTAGAAGGCCGATCACAATTACAATCATACCATCATAGGCTAGCTCTTAGGGTTTAGCCTCTACGATCTCGTGGTAGATCTACTCTTGTACTACCCATATCATCAATATTAATCAAGCAGGAAGTAGGGTTTTACCTCCATCGAGAGGGCCCGAACCTGGGTAAACATCTGTGTCCCTTGCTTCTTGTTACCATCAGCCTTGACGCACAGATCAGGACCCCCTACCCGAGATCCGCCGGTTTTGACACCGACATTGGTGCTTTCATTGAGAGTTCCTCTTTATCGTCGCTGCGGGGCTCGATGGCTCCTTCAATCATCGTCAACGACGCGGTCCAGGGCGAAACTTTCCTCCCCGGATAGATCTTCCTGTTCAGCGGCTTCGCACTACGGACCAATTCGGTTGGCCATCTAGAGCAGATTGACAGCTACGCCCCTGGCCATCAAATCAGGTTCGGAAACTTGAACTACATGACGGATATCTGCGGAGACTTGATCTTCGATGGATTCGGGCCTGCTCCAGGAGCACCGGACAGTCACGACGAGCATGGCCTGGACCTGCTGTCGGAGAACACTTGGGATTTCCCCCCTGCAGTAGCCCTGGACTCAAATGCGGAGCAGGTTGCGTTGCCTACGGACGAAGGGATGGACCCCGCCCCGCAGGCCATACACTCATCGGCGTTGGAGCCGAACATAGGCCTCACTTCTGAGGAAGCTTGTGACTCCGGACCCTCGGATTCGTATCCGGATGTAGGTTCCTGTCCATGCGTTCCCGAACCCGCCGAGCGTGGTTGGGCTCCGATAATGCAGTTCACCGCGGCGGACATCTTTCAGCACTCGCCCTTTGGCGACATGATGAACTCATTGAAGTCTCTCTCTTTGTCAGGAGGCTCTGGGCCGAACTATGTCCAGCTTGAGTGGGAAGCAGGCGACGACGGAATTCATTGCCCACCCACCACCCACTTCATTGCCATGGTCGATGATTTAACCGACGCGCTTGACTTTGACTCCAAAGACATCGACGGTATGGACGACGATGCAGGAGAATTACAGGAGCCACCACTCACAGGGCAGTGGACGGCCACCTCCTCATACGATATATATATATATGGTGGATACTCAGAAGGAAACCAATGGCGACGAGGCAACGGAGGATAACCCCTCAGGAAGAAAAGTGAAGCATGGGCGTCGTCAGCGCCGCTCCAAGCCCCGCCACAGCAATACCGGCCCCGGAGATGAAAGCAATCCGGATGGCGCTGAAGAGGAATATAACCCTGACCAGCCCACCTTCCAGCAGGCCGAATAGGAAGATGAGTAGGTCAGCCTAGAAGAACAGGTGACGGACGGATACTCGGAGGAGGACAACTACCTGCCCCCCTCCGAAGACGAGATTAGCCTTAGTGACGATGAGTTCGGCATGCCTGAGGATCCTGTGGACCAGGAACGCTTCAAGCGTTGGCTTATAGACACTGCGAGGAGCCTGAAGAAGAAGCAACAGCAACTCCAAGCTGACCAAGACCTGCTCACAGACAGATGGACTAAAGACCTGGCAGCCGAGGAATACGGACCCGAGCGCCAAACGGCGAACCGGCCACCCCGTGGCCAAGATAAAATGGGATATCAGCCCGAATACCAGCCCGCACCCCCAGGCCGATACACTACAGCCCAGGGCAACAGGCAAGACCTGCAAGATATTCTGGAAAACAAAGCAGGGCAGCCAAGATCGATCTATGGATCGCGGGGGCGCGCCCCAGCGCGCGACGACGACCGTCACGCCAGATACATTATCAACAAGTCTGGCCGGGCCGAACATAGCAACCCAGACCAATTCGAACTGCGTAGCCACATAGCCCAGCACAGGGGCGCCGCACACCCCCTCTGCTTCACTGACAAAGTGATGGATCATGAATTCCTAGAAGGGTTGAAACCCATAAACATTGAATCATATGATGGCACAACAGACCCCGCAGTATGGATTGAAGATTTCCTTCTCCACATTCACATGGCCCGCGGAGATGATCTACACGCCATCAAGTATCTTCCCCTTAAGCTCAAAGGACCAACCCGGCACGGGCTAAACAGCCTGCCAGCAAATTCCATTGGCAGTTGGGAAAACCTGGAAGACGCATTCCTCGACAACTTCCAGGGCACATATGTGCGACCACCAGACACTGATGACCTGAGCCACATTACTCAACAGCCCGGAGAATCAGCCAAGAAATTCTGGACTCGGTTCCTAACCAAAAAGAACCAAATAGTTGACTGTCTGGACGACGAAGCCCTGGCGGCTTTTAAGCATAACATCCGTGACGAGTGGCTTGCTCGACACCTCGGCCAGGAAAAACTCAAGTCCATGGCAGCTCTCACAACTCTAATGACCTACTTTTGCGCAGGCGAGGACAGCTGGTTGGCCCGCAGCGGCACCGCGCCACATTCCGGCACTTCTGGTATCCGCGATAACAACGGCAAGCCACGACGCAACAGACACAAGTGACGGAGCAACGGCGACAACACTGAAGACACGGCAGTAAACGCCGGATTCAGCTGATCCAAGTCCAGTCAGCGGAAAAAGCCGTTCAAAAGAAATAATCAAGGACCGTCTAGTCTGGACTGCATACTGGAATGCTCGTGCCAAATTCATGGCACCCCGGACAAGCCAGCCAACCACACCAATAGAGACTGCTGGGTGTTCAAACAGGCCAGCAAAATAAACACCGAAAACAAGGTCAAGGGGCTGCATAGCGACGATGACGAAGAGCCCCAGCGTCCGAACACGGGGGGACAAAAGAAGTTCCCCCCCAGGTGAAAACGGTCAACATGATCTACGCCACTCACATCCATGGTCATCTACGGGAACGGAAGCGAGCACTACGGGATGTCTATTCGATGGAGCCAGTCACCCCCAAATTCAACCCATGGTCAGCTTATCCGATCACCTTTGATCGTAGAGATCATCCTACTAGCATCCTTCACGGCGGCTCAGCTGCATTGGTCTTAGACCCAATCATCAACGGATTCCACCTCACGCGAGTCCTTATGGATGGCGGCAGCAGCCTGAACCTGCTTTATCAGGACACAGTGTGCAAAATGGGCATTGACCCTTCAAGGATCAAGCCCACCAAAACCACCTTTAAAGGTGTAATTCCTAGAGTAGAGGCCCGCTGTACGGGCTCTATAACACTGGAAGTGGTCTTCGGATCCCCGGACAACTTCCGGAGCGAAGAGTTAATCTTCGATATTGTCCCTTTCCGTAGTGGTTACCATGCACTGCTCGGACGAACCGCATTCGCTAGATTCAATGCGGTACCACATTATGCATATCTCAAGATCAAGATGCCAGGTCCGCGCGGGGTCATAATAGTCAACGGAAACATGGACCGCTCTCTCCGTATAGAAGAGCATACTGCAGCCCTCGTGGCAGAAGTGCAATGCGGCCTCCTCCGGCAAACCACCAATCCGGCGACGACAACCTCAAGCACCGTCAAGCGAGTCCGGAGCACCCTGCAATAGGACCATCAGAAACGCCAAGAGCGTGATTAGCAGTCCAGCCTCCTCTCAAGCCCCATCAAAGCAGCATTCGTGCCACGCATACACAATTACGCACTCAAGATACCATGGGCATAGGCGGAGGCGCAACAACGACTCAGTCAATAGTGCGGATAACCGCCAAATACCTTCACAATCTTTCCCTTTTACCTTTCAGGACATCGCTTTAGTGCAGCATCCTCAGAAGAGCCAGATTGCTAGACTTACATGGGAGAGACAACCAAGGAGGCAACAGGCGTTGTGCACAGAAGGAAATACCCAGGTGGAATCTATTTACGATCATTATACCTGCTTTATCTATCTGTACGCAGCCTGCCCCTTGATAGGACATGTCAAATAGTCCAATTTATCTCCACTTAATGCATCAATTGTAAACATACGCTTAAACGTATTATTCATCAATGGGAGATCATATATAGTGTCAGCTTACTATTCTTATTTGAGCATTTTTTTTCTCATAAATTTTTATTTGATATTGCATCCGTACACCTTGGTACGGTCAGTTTGCCAGGGGCTTCTTATGGCGCCCCATAATACGGCAATACAGGTCCGAACAGTTTCAACACTGCGGCACCCCAAACTTATAGCACTATATGCATCAGCTCCGAATCATGTCTTGGGTCTACAGTTGGGTTAGCCCGGCTCCCTTGTTTTGGTACCTTACGTTCCATTATATCGGCTAAGGTAGCGCAGGGGGAACTACTGCGATTGTGTCCCGGTTCTTCCGGACGAGCACCTCAGTAGAGAAAGCCGAAAACTGACCGGCATGATGTGGCGAGAGCTGGTCGCTGTTCGAGAGGTCCTAAAATCCTTAAAGATTTTCCGCTTTAGGCGCTAAACCGGCTTCGTCCGATCTAGGCGTGTATAGCGCCCCAATTTGGCCTTCCGAATTCTAGGGGCTTCGCCGAAATTTAAAATTGTAGACTTCTATGGCTAAGTGAAAGTTATAAAGCCGCATAGTCCGACTGCCTTGTTCGCTGCGCCGGACACCTCCTTAAGGGACCAAACATTTGGATAAAGAGTGTCCAGGTTTTCCACGAACACCCCAGTACTAGTTACGTGGGGGCGGAAGCCGATGACTCGCCTACTTTCAGAATTTTATAAACAGCCGCACATAAGGTAATATTTTAAATAACAAAAGCGCTACATAGCGCAAGTAACTCCATCTTTAAATTACAAACATGACAGAAGTGAATTCATTCTAAAATGGTGTCCTTGGTACATTCATCGGCCACGAGATGAGCACCCTTCATAACGCCATCATAGTACATCTCGGGATGGCGATGCACCTTGCCCTCCGGTGGCCCGTCCTTGACCAGCTTCTCCGCATCCAGCTTGCCCCAATGCACTTTGACGCGGGCAAAGGCCCGGCGGGCACCCTCAATGCAAACGGATCGCTTGATCACTTCAAGCCGCGGACAGGCATCCACCATCTGCTTGATCAGGCCAAAGTAGCTAGTGGGAAGGAGCTCACCAGGCCACATCCGGACTATGAAACCTTTCATAGCCGGTTCGGCCGCCCTGTGGAGTTCGACCAACTGCTTCAGTTGGTCACTCAGAGGCATTGGGTGTTCGGCCCCAGCATATTGGGACCAGAACAACTTCTCCGTTGAGCTTCCTTCCTGGGCATGGTAGAACTCCGCAGCGTCTGATACACTGCATGGCAGATCTGCGAATGCCCCTGGAGAGCTCTTAATTTGAGTAAGTAAAAGAAACGCCTCCTCCACATGTTTGCTTTGCATAAAGAACTTCTTACACGTTGCTATCTTTTTGGCCTCCTGGATTTCCTGCAGTGCCTTCTCGGCTTCAGCCTTGGCGTCTTTTATATACTCACAAGGGCCTTCGCAAGCTCGGCCTCTTTCATCTTCAGATCATGCTCCACGGACTCGTACTTCTAACCGAGGTCCCGGAGCTCTTGCTGTACCTCGACCACTCTAGCACTTTGCTTTTCACGCTCCTTGCATTCCAAGGCCGCCTTCTCTTTGGCCTCGGACAACGCTTTCTTCAGGGACGCCACTTCAACGGTGGCCCCTGTCACACAATCACGACGCTTTGGCGTTAAAATAACCAATTCTGTCTATCCTTAAATACATAAGAGCGGGGAATCACTTACCCTTGTTCTCTTCGAGCTGCCTCTTAGTGAGGTCAAGCTCTCCCTGCACCTGCTCCAGGTCCCGCTTTAGTTCGGCCACCTTGGATGTGCGGGCGGCAGCGCCAAACAGCACAACCTGTTTATTCACATGAATACTTACTATTAAACTCCTGCGGATCATAATTGACCCTCTGTTTGGCTTTTCCTTTCGAACACCAAACAGAGTATCAGGGGCTACTACCTATCGGGTGGTAATCTCATACATTTTTCATTACTCACCTCAAAGCCGGTCAGCAGGCTGGTGCAGGCTTCAGTTAGTCCGCTCTTGGCAGACGAAACCTTCTGAATCACCGCACTCATAAGAGTGCGGTGCTCTTCATCCATGGAAGCGCCGCGAAGCGCTTCCCTTAGACAATCCGGCGCCTCGGGTGCAACGGAAGTCCTCGACACAAACGGCTTTCCCTCCCTAACGAGGGGCCGCCCCTCTCAGTCCGGAACTAGTGAAGGTTCCGGAACTGTGTTCGGCTGAGAGCCCGGCTTACCGTGGCTCTCATCGACACGATCTGTAGGGATTTTGAACCCCGCATGCCCGACATCTGGAATCCCGCCTTGGGGCGTCTCTAGAGTCACCTCCCCCCGCTCTGGGAGCCTTCGGGACAACACCTCCGTGTCATCCACGGGTTGAGGAGTAGTGGCTGTCGGATGCAAATTCATCTCTGAATCGCTCAGGGATCCGGAGGAAGATACCTCGGGATGAACCCTAGCCGGACTGCATATATGTTCGGAATTATAAATACAAAAACTATGAAGCAAAATCATGATAGAATGCGGACACTTACGATCGCACAGGGGGCTTCCCCCTGGGCAGCCACCCCTCCTCGCTGTGAGCGGCCGTGTCGGAATAGTCCGGAAGGGATACCTTTCCCTTCTTGGACGCCCCTGCCTCCCCCTCCGGGGCGGCTTTTCTCTTTTTCACCTCCCCAGTGTGGGGAGGTAGAGTTTCTTCTTGCTTCCCCCCGCCTCCGCGGGAGGAATCTGTCTCGTCGTCATCAGACGACGTGGGTATGATGGCCTTACGCCGAGGACCTTTTCCGGCCCCCTGGTCCGCCTCCCCGGGCCCCTCATCCTTTCCGGATGAGGCGTCTTCTTCTTCTTCTTCCTCCTCCCCTTCGTGGGAGGAGTGTGCCTCGTCGTCTTCGGATGAGGCTTCTGGAACAACCTTACGCCGGAGACCCTTTTGGGTCCCCGGGGCCTTCTTTCCGGCCTTCTTCTCCGGCACCTTGTACGGTGCCAGGACCAGCATCTCCGTTAGGAGAGCATCAGCTGGGCCTTCTGGCAGCGGAGCCGGACAGTAAACCTGCTCCGCTGTCTCCACAGAATCCTGAACAAATATGCATAACTACTTAAGGCTCTCCCATGAGTATATTGAGAAGAGCCGAATCCGGTGGTAGTCTGAGAATTCACCTGACTAGGAGGTCGTGCAGCATGAAGCCCGCGGTCCTCGGATGTGGGAGGAAGTACTTCGGAGGCCTTGAACAACACCTTCCATGCGCCTTTGTGCGTCATGTCATAGAACTTCCGGAGCGTATGGTGTTCGGCCGGGACGAACTCCCACAGATTGAATGCCCGCCTTTGGCAGGGCAGAATTCGGCGAACGAGCATGACCTGGATCACGTTGACAAGCTTGATGTTCTTGTCCTTCATGCTTTTGATGCAGCTCTGGAGTCCGGTCAGCTCCGTAGATTCGCCCCAGGATAGGCCCTTTTTCCCAGGAGGTGAGCCGCATGGGGGCTCCGGCTCGGAACTCGGGGGCCGCCGCCCAGTTGGCGCCGCGCGGCTCAGTGATGTAGAACCACCCCGTTTGCCACCCTTTTACGGTCTCCGCGAAGGAACCGTCCAGCCAGGTGACATTAGGCATCTTGCCCACCATGGCTCCTCCGTACTCCACTTGTTGGCCGCTTACAACCTTTGACTTCACGCAGAAGGTTTGCAGCCATAGGCCAAAGTGAGGCCGGATGCGGAGGAAGGCCTCGCATACGACGATGAACGCCGAGATGTTGAGGACGAAATTCGGGGCTAGATAATGGAAATCTAGCCCATAGTAGAACATAAGCCCACGGACGAAGGGATGAAGTGGGAATCCCAGTCCATGGACGAAGTGGGCAATGAAAACGACCCTCTCGTGGGTTCCTGGGTTCGGAATGACCTGCCCGGCGTCCAGTAGCCGATGCGCTATGTCTGCGGCTAAGTATCCGGGCGCCCGAAGATTTGTGACGTGCTTCTCCTTGACGGTGGAAGCCACCCACTTGCCTCCTGCTCCGGACATGTTTAGCTGTGCGGAGAAGACTTGGGATTGGGTGCTGGAGCTCGAGGGGGCAAGAGTGGACAACGGAGAAAGAGGGCGTGGGTAAAAATGAGGAAATCTTATCCCTTTATAGGGGCGACGAAAGCGGTGCGCCTCCCCACTTGCCCGTTGGAAATCGCTTGCTTCCCAAGCGCCACGATTGATGGCGCGGTGAGATTAACCATGCCCGTATTGATGAGAATCCCGTGATAAGGGGACATGATCTCTGCTTTGACAAGACATGTCAAAGAAACAGCCTCGCAATATGCGCTGGGGCTGGTTGGGGGAAACAGTTCGAATAATGATCCGACCGTAATAACATGTCACGTCGTCTGAAAAAGTTGTCAGCAGATTGCATTTGTGAAATATCATTCTCTCTACAGTGGTGTGTAAAGATCATTTTGTGAATCCGGACATGATTCAAGTGTTCGATAATTACTTAGGAGTATTCGGAGAAGGAACCCGCCCTGCAATGCCGAAGACAATACTGCGCGCCGGACTCATCGTCATTGAAGCCTGGTTCAGGGGCCACTGAGGAAGTCCTGGATTAGGGGGTGTCCGGATAGCCGTACTATGTACAACGTCCGGACTATTGAAGTGTGAAGATACAAGACTCAAGACTTCGGCCCGTGTCCAGATGGGACTCTCCTTGGCATGGAAGGCAAGCTTGGCGATCCGGATATTGTGTTTCCTTCCTTGTAACCGACTCCATGTAAACCCTAGCCCTCTCCGGTGTCTATATAAACCGGAGAGGTTGGTCCTTAGAAGGCCAATCACAATTACAGTCATACCATCATAGGCTAGCTCTTAGGGTTTAGCCTCTACGATCTCATGGTAGATCTACTCTTGTACTACCCATATCATCAATATTAATCAAGCAAGAAGTAGGGTTTTACCTCCATCGAGAGGGCCTGAACCTGGGTAAACATCTGTGTCCCTTGCTTCTTGTTACCATCAGCCTTGACGCACAGATCGGGACCCCCTACCCGAGATCCGCCGGTTTTGACACCGACAGGGGGAGGTATGCCAGAGGAGGGATTCCAATGGTCAATACCATTAGTTGTGATATCTCCAAATATAATCCGCAAGTATTTCTCATTAGCAAGACCTTTCTTCTTGAACTTGCCACAACCTGTAATGTCCTATAATACAACAAAGGAAACACGTTATTAGTAATCAAAGTGATATGGATGAATTAAGATATGCAATACATTAGCGAAATAACTCACAATTTTTGCCTTTTTCCACCACTCATCATCTTGTCACACGGTGTTGTTCACATAGTCCCATCCGGCTCCGGTCTCCCGGAACTTGAGTTTCTTGAACAAACTGAAATCACCTTTAAGCGTGTCCCATTTGTTTTTCAGTTGTGTATATGTGTAGTCTAGCCCAGTTCTCATCTTAAATTGCCTTCCTACCTCATCAAATGCATTTGGTGTCAAGTAATTGCCTGGCCTATTCCCGGCGCTCACTTGCTCAGCAAACAACTCATAGATAATCTGAGTGTTTTCAACGCTCCATTCAGCAGCCCCAGACATACTTGAAACTTCTCTAAAAAATGCATGTCACTTTGATAAATACAAAAACTATATTTTTGTGCACAGCCAAGGGCATGTAATATCTAAACTAGCAGTACATTACACACATATACCACTAGACTTATGATAATAAATTGCAAACATATAGCAGTAACTTTCTGCATAGCCAAAATTGAATTTCACTTTTCTGAAAATTGTAACATATTACCACTCATGGCAGTACCCACATAGCAATATGCATTAACTTATGATCCTAGAATTGCACACATATACTCCAGAGTAGCAATACATTTTCTGCATAGCCAAAATTGTATTTCACTTTTATGAAAATTGTAACAAATTAGCACTCATGGCAGTACCCACATAGCAATCTACATTAAAATTTATGATTCCATAATTGCACACATATATTCTAGAACTGCACAACGAACAATAGGTTCCTGTGTAGGAATATGCACACAACAAATACAACTCTGAAAATAAACTGCACAGATGTACAGAACAGAGGACATGAGCCAGGACACCAATCCATAGGGGAGAAGGGAAGGGGACGATCTCACCTTGCAGTTTATGCTTGGAGGAGCAATCGTCCTGGTGCCACTCCTGGCTTGGGAGCATCGCTTGGGCGTCAATGGCGTTGGGGCCAGCTCCTCCCAGCCATGGGGTCGCAGCTCCTTGCACCAGGCGCGACGGATGGTGACAACAATGGGACCCAGTAGGAAATAGACTGGGGTGGCCGGATCTGTAGTCCGGGTCAATGATTTTGCTGGCGACGAGGGCTGCCAGGTGTGGCGGCAGCAACGGCGGCGGTAGGGTTACAGAGGAGAAACGAGGGGGAGGGAGATGTTGCGAGCGGGTTGACCTGCGGGATGGAGCGAGGGGGAGTTGACGAAACGTTTTCTTTGGCGGTGGCAATTCGGCCGTAAATAACGAGCAGCTTCAGATTCACAAAAACGGGAAGCTGGGAATCGGTCGCTTCGAAAAAATGAACTACAGCCCATCGTGGCTTCCTGGATTTCAGCTTCGCGAAGCTAATCCGTTCGGGCTGGCTTCGGCAAAAAAATTTAGAAGTATGGAGTGGGAGGAGATCAGAACACGCCCTTAGTGTGTGTGTGTGTGTGATTGAGTCTTAGTGTGTGTGTGTGATGGAGTCTTAGTGTGTGTGTGTGCGTGTGTTTGTGTGTGTGTGTGGGGGTGGGTGCGTGCGTGTGTGTGTGTGTGTGTGTGTCTGTGTGTGTGTGTGTGTGTGTGTGTGTCGCGGGGTCCTCGGTGGCGGATGTAATTTAAGTGTGTGTGGCTTCATCATAGAGAGGTGATGTGTATGGCAGAGGCCACCAACGATGGGGTGCGAGAGAGAAAAGGCCCGTAGAGAGGGAAGAGAAGGTGTGTGCGCGTGAGAGGAGTCGACATCGAGAGAACATGTTTGTTTGAGGGACACCGAGGAAGACTACTATATATCGATGGTGCATGTAGGCGGGAATTAAACAAAGGGATGGTCTTATTGGTTTCGGGGATATAGGGGAAGAGGGAGAGGGGGTAGCTAGAAGGAGATTGCTAAGTGTGAGTGTGTGTTTTACCCATCCAGCCAAAAGTTATGTGCACGCAAGAAGAGAACAATTCGATGTGGTGTTAGGGTTGAGGGTAATTAACTACGTATGGAGACATAGAGACCTTGATGTGTGTGTGCGCACGCGCGCATGATCGAGATAAAAGAAAGAACACATAAGTCATAAGATCAACAACATGGGAGAGACGGATCGGTATAACAATATGCATGCCTGTGAGAGTGCAGGGAAGAAGGCCTGACAATTGAGCATGTGTTTTTGTATTTAAGAGATAGTGGCACGGGCTGGAGCATGCATCTATGGCGAGCAGAGGGAGTGAGTGTCAGTGTCAAAACCGTCGGATCTCAGGTAGGGGGTCCCGATCTGTGCGTCTAAGGCTAATGGTAACAGGAGGCAAGGGACACGATGTTTACCCTGGTTCGGGCCCTCTTGATGGAGGTAAAACCCTACTTCTTGCTTGATTGATATTGATGATATGAGTATTACAAGAGTTGATCTACCACGAGATCCTAGAGGTTAAACCCTAGAAGCTAGCCTATGATGATTACGATTGTCCCTCTAAGGACTAAACCCCCCGGTTTATATAGACACTGGAGAGGGCTAGAGTTTACACAGAGTCGGTTACAAATAAGGAAATACAATATCCGGATCGCCAAGATTGTCTTCCACGCAAAGGAGAGTCCCCTCCGGACACGGGACGAAGTCTTGAGTCTTGTATCTTCATGGTCCAATAGTCCGGCCAAAGTATATAGTCCGGTTGTCCGGATACCCCCTAATCCAGGACTCCCTCAGTAGCCCCTGAACCAAGCTTCAATGACGATGAGTCCGGCGCGCAATTTGTCTTCGGCATTGCAAGGTGGGTTCCATCTCCGAATACTCCAACACAGACTGAGGATTGTGTCCAGCTTTGCAAGATAATTTCCGCACACTTCCGTAGGGAGCATAGCACTTCATAAATCTGATCTGCTGGCAATTTTTGTACACTATGCTCTTACGCCGTGGTCTGGTCCAACACAAACCGGTTTTTCTTGGCCCGCCTCGATACGCGTTGCGAGGCGGTTTTATTGGCACTCCTTGCCAGAGCAGAGATCGCGTTCCCCTTATCGCGGGATCTTCCATCAATACAGGCGTGCGTAACTCCACGACTATTGGTATGACTCTGTCTTTTTAGGTAAGCCCCAAGCGGTTACGCTGAGGACGCCTGATATTCACCCCCTTTATAGAGGGGCCGAGGGCTATCCCTCTTTTCTACCACGCTTGCGCCTTTTCGCATCTCGAGCTTCAACACCCGAAGCTCAAGCTTAAGCCCTCCGGATCTCCAATCATGTACGAATCCAACCTTCAAGGCCGGTGGGTGGCCTCCTCTGTCACAGAGGAGGATATCACGAAGCTTAGGGAGGTCGGATACCTAACCGCCGACATTAGGCACAGGCTCCCTGCTCCAGGGCAGATCATCCCTACTCCCGAGCCCAATGAGAGCGTCGTATTTGTTTCTCACTTCCTCCATGGCTTAGGCTTCACCCTTGATCCTTTCGTGAGAGGGCTCATGTTCTATTACGGGCTAGATTTTCATGATCTAGCTCCAGACGCCATCCTTCACATCTCGGCGTTCATCGTTGTGTGCGAAGCTTTTCTCCACGTCACTCCTCACTTCGTCTTATGGGTCAAGACCTTCAATGTGAAGCCGAAGATGATTGAGGGGCAACACGCGGAGTGCGGAGGTGCTGTAATAAGTAGGAACGCTGACGCCCCATGGCCAGAGGGCTCCTTCCCAGAGGTGTCCGATCTATGGCAGCAGAGGTGGTTTTACGTCACGGCTCCCAAAGGCACAAAGTGGGTGTCTGCCCCCGACTTCCGTTTGGCCCTCCTTCTCAACTGGCGTCATGGACCAATGTAGGACAGGATTGGGGGTCGGCTAATGATGTACCAACACTGCAGAGCCATATCCGGGAGATTCTTGAGAGGAACATTAGCCTAGTCAGGATAATTCAGGTAATGCTAGTCCGACAGATGTTGCCGTGTAAACGCCGGCCTCTCCGAATGTGGGAGTTCAACACGGAAGGTCCGCGGACTATTCTGCACTTCTTTGGCCTGACCCTCGAAGGGATGTGCAAGTTATTCTTTGGACCACAAGAAAAGTGTCTGGACACCACTGAGGATGCGGGCCTGAGCTGCAATCGCCCAGATACCCAAGTAAGTAACCCAGAAACCGAACACTTCATTTATATTTCTCATAACATTATTCTAAAAATCCTCCGTGGCCAGGAATGGCTCAGCAAGGCGGAGAGAATCAGGTGTCTGGCGCCACTTCCCGAAGGCTTGCCAAGCCCCGCCATAGCCAAGATGCTTGGTCGTGTGCTAAGTAAAGTGCCCTCGGGGAAAGGCGAAGGGAAGAATAGAGAAGCAGATCTTCACACATTGCACATCCAAACCGGGGCAATTGCTACCTCCCTAGAGGAGTATAGTCGGGGAGGGGAATCTAAGGCCTCCTCCCCTCGCGGGAAGAAGAGGGCCGCCTCCGAAGACTTGGAGACGGAGGCGCCCAGACAAGGGATGAAAACTTCACCAGGGGGCCCTGCCCCCGAAGGGCGTCTTCACCGCACGATGCCCGCAAACGGGCCAGCACTCAGGCGAGCTGTAAGTTAATCGTAAATATAAAGTTTAGTGCCACCTCTAAGAATAGTAACCAGGATCCATTCTTTGTAGTCCGGCTAGCAGCTCTTCTCGACAAAGTTCGTCTTCGGGGGATCTCCTTCCAGAGATGATGGAGAGTGAGACCCCATCAACCTCTCTGCCTCACGCAGCGGGCGACGCCAAGGTGTCGTCACGGAGGAGTCCGGATTTGTCGAGGCCAGAAGTTAGTACTTCAGCCGCCGTGAGCCCGGAGCGTTTGGCTCCCACGAGGGGCGATAAGGAAGGTCCAGCACAGTTCGGAGACCGGCCGGATACGCTATCGGGCCTTCTGGAGCGAGCTGCTCTCTCGGAGGATCACCATTCATTAATGAGCATGGTGCTTAAGAAGATTTCATCTGCCACGAGCAGGTTGAATGAAGCTTTTACGAGCCTGCTCAGAGGCTTTGAGGTATGAAACGAAATACGTAATTCTTGATTTATGGCCCACGCACTAGGTGTGCTCCATATGGATAGTAGCCCCTGAGACTCTGGTTGCCAGCCCAAGGTGGCAAACGGAGGATCACCTCATTGAATAATGATCATACTGTGTTTTATGCACAGGTGGCTAAGGGTCCGGTAGCCAACCGGTCTGTTGAAGTCACCGAACTGAGGCGACAGATTGGAGTTATTGACGCCGATATCACGCTTGTGAACGAGCAACTTAACGAGTCACAAGGTATGTTCTCTGCTTTCCTTATTTGTTATAGGAAAAACTGAGAGGAGCATAATGTTAATGTTATATGCTTGGACTGTAGATGGAGCTGCTGCCATGGAAAACCTGAGGGCGGAGCTTGCCCTGGCCAAGGAACAAGCCCGGGCTAGTAATGCGGCTGCCCTAAAGGCGGCCGGAGAGTTGAGAGCCGAACAGGATCCTCGTTGCCGAAGCAAAGACAAAATAGCCGAGATGGCTGTGGAGCTAAAAAATGCCGCCGACGGGTATGAGCTCCTTGAAAAAGATAATAAGGCGAATTCAGCTGACCTAAAAAAGGCCCTTGATGCGGCCAAGGAAAAGCATTCCAAGATTACGGATGCGCGGGAGGAGCTTTTACAGGACAGAGAAATCGAGGCTGGAAACCCTTACTTGCTGCAGATGAAGTTTTTAGATCTGAAGTACCCTCCTCTGGATCGACGCTGGAGTCCTGCAGACGCCTATGCAGATTTGGCGAAGAGTACGGCTGATGCGGCCAAGTTTTTCGAGGATCAAAAAGATAATGAAGTGGAAAAGCTATTCTGGTCGCAATTCACTGCTCCAGCGCACCCATTGCCGTTGAGTAAGAGGATGGCTGCTGTGGCTGAGCTTCATAGGCTGTCCGGTCTTGCAATGAGATGTGTAATAGACCAGTTATGGCTAAAGGGGCCTAAGCCAGACAGTTATTTTGGTTCAGTGCATCAATTCCTTGGTGCCGTATCGCAGATCGATGCCCTGAAGAGGTCGGTGTGCATAGAGGGTGCATGGATGGCTCTTGCCCACGTTAAAGCATATTGGACAGATATGGAGACCACCATCATTGCGACCCAGAATCTGGCGGGAGGCCAGGATCCGGCCGAGCACTACTTGGAGCAAGTAGCAGAAGGTGCTCGCTTAATAGAGGCTCAGTGTTCGAAGAATGTCATGTTTGAGTGACAAATCGTTTCATTGTAAAAAACAATGCTATTGTAATTATGAAGGCTATGTTTATACTTTTTGCCCGAAAGTGCTAATGTGCCTCCTGTGCGGCCGTTTTATGTATATATGTAATCTGAAAGTTAGTAGTTGTTGGCTTCAGCCCCCACACATGCAATGCGGGGGTGTTCACGAGAATATGCATAATCACACTTGATCCAACGTCTTGGTCCATTAAGGAGGTGATCGCACATCGAACTAGGAAACCAGACTATATAGCTTTAACACTTTCACTTAGCCATAGGAGTTTGACGGTGGGGCTATGGTGGGGATACTATGTAGCCCCTAGTACCTTCACGTGCATCTGAATACAGTCACGTGTGTACATGACCGGGAAACGGTCCTTCGTTAATGCGGAGGAATCCTAAAGATTCTGATAAGTCTTCGAGTGGTTGAACAGTCTCTTGCTATATCATGACAATCAGTTTTCGGCTTTCTCTACTGAGGTACTCATCCAGAATAACCAGGGCACAATCCCAGTAATTCTCCTTTGGCCGCCTTAGCCGATAAGAACGGAACGTAAGGCGGCAAACCCAAGAGCCGGGCAATCCCAACATTTGACCAAAGACATGATTCGGAGCTGATGCATATAAGGCCAAACTCGTGACGGCGAACACTCCCGAAGGTATTTGGACTTTATAACATGTACTGGGCTGAGTAACGCCCTTTATTATGAACCCTGTATTCCCAGGTACGTGCATTAGTCTGTCGTGGCGAAATGCCAATAATGGCTGTATCCTCTGTGGGTGTAGTACCCATGGGATGTGTAAGCAACAAGAGACAATGAAGAAGGCTTACACAGGGGCTTAATCTAAAGAGAAACCTTTGAGCGGGGCCCTGCTGCACGTCTGCGCCTTTGTCCCCGTTGTGCCGTGTCCTGGGAGGGTGTCGCACGAATGGTGTCTGTAAAAAGAAAAACTCATGACGGAGAGTATGGCGTAAGCGTGCGAAAAGTTGGCTATCACTAATGGATAGTAAGAGTGTAAGACATTGGCCTGTTAAGAAGGTCAGGCGGAGAATTGGGCTTGATTAACTATCTATAGCCCCTGGTGTCCTCTATGGATTACATGTGTGGCACCTAGATCAGGTTTATCTGGGCTGCCGGACTCGTCTAACCGTGTCCGTGGTCCTAACGACCAATCATGCTTTCTAGTATTAGAGGTCGCTTAGAGTCCGGCTGCTAGAGCTGTCGCGTATTCTTCCGTGCATAAGGAACACTCTGTGTGTTCCGCTAACGGTGATGACGCCACGTGGACTAGGCATGTTGAGTTTAAGGTAGGCGTAGTGCGGTATTGCATTGAAGAGGGCGAGGGCCGTTCTCCCAAGCACTGCATGATAGCCGCTTTGGAGGGGGCGATGGTGAAGAGTAGTTCTTCACTTCTGTAGTTGCCTGGAGAACCGAATGTTACCTCCAGTACGAGGAAGCCCCTAAAGTGGGCTTCAACGCCTGGTATCACCCCTTCAAAGGTGGTGTTACTTTGGCTGATTCAGGATGGGTCTATCCCCATCCTGCGGACAGTGTCCTGGTATATTAGATTAAGACTACTGCCGCCGTCCATGAGGACGTGAGTGAGGTGGTATCCGTCGATTATTGGGTCGAGCACCATGGCAGCTGATCCTCCGTGTCTAATACTAGTCGGGTAGTCCCTGTGATCAAAAGTGATCGGGCAGGCCGACCAGTGGTTAAGTTTGGGTGCGACGGGCTCTACAGCGTATGCGTCTCTGAGCGCGCGTTTGCGCCTTCTCCTGGGTATGTGAGTCGCGTGGATCATGTTTATTGTTTTTACCTCTGGTGGGAATTTTTTCTGTCCCCCAGTGTTCGGCTGGCGAGGCTCATCCTTGTCTTCACTTGGTGTTTCCCTTCCCTTGTGTTCAGCATTCAACTTGCCGGCCTGCTTAAAGACCCAACATTCTCAATGGGTGTGGTTCGCAGGTTTTTCGGGTGTGCCATGGATTTGGCACAGTCTATCCAGGACTTTGTTCAGGCCGGACGGTCCTTCTTTGCTGCCTTTAAGTGGCTTCTTTTGTTGATCGGGTCGAGAGCCCCTGAATCCGGCATTGACCGTTGTGTTGTCCGGACTTTCTTCCTTGTTTCAACGTTTGTTTTTATTGCACCGTGGCTTCCCATTGCCATCCCTTATTTCGGATGTACTTGGGTCACTGGTGCCTCTATGGGAAACCAGCTGTCTTCACCCGCACAAAAGTGGGTCATAAGGCTTGTTAGGGCTGCCATTTTCATCGGCTTTTCCTGGCCGAGGTGTCTAGCAAGCCACTCGTCCCGGATACTGTGCTTGAAGTCTGCTAGGGCTTCGACATCCGGCCAGTCAACAATTTGATTCTTCTTAGTAAGGAATATGTTCCAAAGCTTGCGGGCGGACTCTCCGGGCTATTGAATTATGTGACTTAAATCGTCCGCGTCCGGAAGTCGGACATAGGTCCCTTGAAAAATGGCCCTGAAAGCATTTTCGAGTTCCTCCCAACTTCTGATTGAATTTTTGGGGAGGCTTTTCAACCAGTGCCGAGCTGGTCCCTTCAATTTGAGGGGTAGATATTTGATGGCGTGGAGGTCGTCCCGACGAGCCATGTGGATATGCAGGATAAAATCCTCAATCCAGAACCCGGGGTCTATCGTTCCGTCATATGCCTCTATGTTCACAGGTTTAAAACCCTGTGGAAATTCGTGGTCCAGCACCTCTTCAGTGAAGCACAGAGGGTGAGCAGCCCCTCTGTATCTGGACGTGTTGTGGCATGCTGTAGGCTGTTGTTGTGTCCGGTGCTGATTCCGAACTGGTATCCGATCAGTCTGATTGTTTTGTTGATCGTAGTCCTACGCCGAGGCGTGTCCTCGAGATCCATAGATGGACCTTTTGCACTAGCCTTTTTATCCAGGAGCTCACGTAAATCATGTGCAGTGTCAGTAGCTGCTCTATTGCAGTTACGAAGTGGTTGGTTCGGCCCATTGGTCGTATTGTCCTTTGGTAGAATGGCCTCATCGTCGAATTCTGGTAGCAGCTTGCGCTTTGGATAGCTCTTTGTTTGGTGATCGGCGCTGTACTTTTCTTCAGTGTCTAGTACTTTATTCCATCTGCGATTGAGCATTTCCTGTGCGGCTTTAAGCTTTTGATTCTGCTTCTTTAGACTTCTCGTAGTGGCCATAAGCCTTTTGTGGAGGTTATCTCGTTCCAAGCGTGTTTCCTGGATGATGAATGCGTTGTCATCCAAACTGTGCTCCTGTCCCGGGGCAGTTTGATGAGTTCTTCCCTCGGGATCACTCTGATCGGGTGTCTGCTCCGGGCTGTGTTCGACGTGACCTGGCTCATCCTGCTACATCTCTGGGTCCATATGGTCGTTGTTGCCTTCGCAGTTGACTGGGGTGTCGATTTTTCTAGCGCTATTATCGCTATTTTTACTGTGGCTGGACTTAGACCAACGTCTGCGCCGTCGTTTTGGCTTCTGTCCGGGGGTTTTATCCTCCGTTCCGTCACCATCATCCTCCTTAGGCGTATCCACCATGTATATATCATATGATGAGGTGGCAGTCCAGCGCCCCATGGGTGGTGGTTCTGAATCGTCTCCTGCGTTGACGTCCATACATTCAGTGTCATCAGAGTCGAAGTCAAGCATGTCTGTTACGTCATCGACAGTGGCTATGAAGTGGGTGGTGGGAGGGCAACGAATTTCTTCGTCGCCTTCTTCCCCCTTGAGCCGGACATAGTTCGGCCAAGAGTCTCCTGATAAGGAGAGATACTTTAATGAGTTCAGCATGTCGCCAAAGGGGAAGTGCTGGAAGATATCCGCAGCGGCAAATTCCATTACTTGAGCCCAGCCGGAATCGACGGGCTCGGGGGCGCGCGGCCTGGGACCTTCAATCGTACGCAAGTCCAGGGTCCGGCGACACAGGCTTCCTTGGGGATGAAGTCTGTGTTCGGCTCTACCGCCGATGAGTGTGCGGCCTCCGGGGCAAGGTCTATCCAACCGTCATCGGACGACGCAACCTGCCCCGGATTTAGGTCTGGGGCTCCTGCAGGTGCGGTATCCCGAGTATTGTCCGACAGCAGGTCTAAGCCGTGCTCATCGTGACTGTTCGGCGCTCCTGACGTAGGCCCGAATCCGTTGAAGATCAATCTCTGCGGGTATCGACTCTGTAGTTCAAGTTTCTGAACCTGACCTGATGGTCAGGGGCGTAGCTGTCAATCTGCTCCAGATGGCCGAGCAAATTGGCCCACAGTGTGAAGCCGCCGAACACAAAGATCTGTCCAGCGAGAAATGTCTCACCCTGGGCCGCGTTGTTGGTGATGATTGAAGGAGCCATCGAGCCTTGCAGCGATGACACAGAGGAACTCTCAATGAAAGCACCAATGTCGGTGTCAAAACCGGTGGATCTTGGGTAGGGGATCCCAATCTGTGCGTCTAAGGCTAATGGTAACAGGAGGCAAGGGACACGATGTTTACCCAGGTTCGGGCCCTCTTGATGGAGGTAAAGCCCTACTTCCTGCTTGATTGATATTGATGATATGAGTATTACAAGAGTTGATCTACCACGAGATCGTAGAGGCTAAACCCTAGAAGCTAGCCTATGATGATTATGATTATTCCTCTAAGGACTAAACCCTCCAGTTTATATAGACACCGGAGAGGGCTAGGGTTTACACAGAGTCGGTTACAAATAAGGAAATACAATATCCCGATTGCCAAGCTTGTCTTCCACGCAAAGGAGACTCCCCTCCGGACACGGGACGAAGTCTTGAGTCTTGTATCTTCACGGTACAATAGTCCGGCCAAAGTATATAGTCCGGCTGTTCAGATAACCCCTAATCCAGGACTCCCTCAGTGAGACACAACGATTGTGCAAAAGAGATCAACCTATAAATGCATATTTATGGAGAGACATATATAGTGTGGGTGATAGGAAGCAAGACTGCGTGCGAGAAAGAAATGTTGACGGAGAAACTACAGATAGATACAGAGATGGAGATGCTAGCTAGAGGGACATCCGCTAGTTTGAGTGTTCGAGATGACCGCCGGGTGGTTCAGAGGGTGAAGTTATGTGTGTGATAGAGAAAGATAAAAAGAGGGCACTTGACTGCATGTAGAGAGAAACATATATAATGTGCGTGATAGGAAGCGAGAGTGAGGGCGAGAAAGAAGGTTGATGGAGAAACGGATAAATAGAAAGATAAAGATGCTAACTAGTGTGCGTTAGAGATAGGAGTCGAGTGGATCAGAAGGCTGAGTTATGTGTGTGTGTGTGAGAGAGAGGGAGAGAGAGGGTGCATGTGAGTCACATACAAACAAATATCAGAGAGAAATGAGATCCCGAGAGATGGAGTTTTGTGTCTGCGAGAGAGAAAGATATTTCACAATGAGAGTGATAGCTAGAGAGACATCAGAGGGAACGCAAGATATCTCTAGGGAGAGAGAGAGTGTGTGAGCGACATACAAGAGAACGGTGGAGAAATACGAGGCCCTGGGAGACAGAGTTTGTGTTTGTGTGGGAGAAAGAGATATTTAAGGAGCGAAATACATCTCTATGTGAGGGGTGTGCGAGTGGCACACAGGAGAATAGTAGAGAGAAATGAGACCCCGGGAGACAAAGTTTTGTGTTTGTGTGAGAGAAATAGATTCCACATGGAGAATCATAGTTATAGACACATATTGTACAAAAAAAATACATTTCCGTGATGATACGTGTTTGTCACAGTAGGTCGCATTTTTTGTCATGCATGTACATCCATGAAGATTTTTTGACAGAATCAAGACAGTCATACCTGTGCTGTCGTAGAAGTGTTCCATGACATTACCAAAATTATCATCACGAAAGTGTCCACTTCCATGACAATAAATCGCGCGTCACAGAAGTGCTTTCGTCAAGGGTGACCAACACGCGGCATCCACAGTAATGGAATGCCGTTAAGCTATCAGGTCTGGTTTTGGATCCGATAACCCGTTAACAGCCCGCACCAATGGGGATTTTCCACATGTAAAATCATCATTGGCCGCAGGAAACACGTGTTACCTCACCGTTGGGACAGATGTCATCCACTCATTGGACACGAGGCGCCTATGACACGTCGACACATGGCATGGCCCAACAGTGGCCCATTCCGGTGAAAAAGGCCGGCCCAGTAAAAATTAGCAGGCCGACCCATATAAGGCCTACTTGTGTCAGGTCCATTTAAGCCCACGGCCCATACGAGATGTGCCAATTCGGCCCGTCGATGGCCCGTTAAATATTTGACACCATTGCAGCCCATCGTCAGTTTGAGCCCGTTAACAACCCGCTATATATTTGGGCTCAATATCGGCCCGATGAGATATCGGCCTGTTAACAGCCGATTTAATGAATGGGCCAATTTTTAGGACGTACATCTTTCGGCCTTTGAGCAACCCATTTAAATGTTGGGCTAATTTCCGGCCCGGTGTGTCTTTCAGCCTGTTGACGACCCATAAATCTAATGGGCCATTTGTTGTAGGACCTGAGTTTTGGCCTTTTAGCGGCCCATTTAAGTGTTGGGCCAATTTCTGGCCCGGTGTCACTTTCAGCCTGTTGAGGGCCCATAAATCAGTTGGGCCATTTGTAGTCGGACCTGAGTTTTGGCCTTTTAGTGGCCCATTTAAGTGTTGGGCCAATTCCCGGCCATATGTGCCTTTCGGCCTGTTAACGGACCATAAATGAGTTGGGCCATTTGTAGTCGGACCTTAGTTTTGGCCTTTTAACGGCCTATTCCCTTCATGGTCCAATACCAGCCCGATTTCTCTTTCGGCCTGCTAAAGGCCCAAACACAGTTGGGCCATTTACAATACGACCTGACTTTCGGCCTCTTAGCGGCCCATGGTCTTCATGGTCCAGTACAAGCCCGCTGTCTCTTTCGGCCTACTAAAGGCCTATGGTATAGTTGGGCCATATGTAGCCCAAACTTAGTAACGGCCTGTTAACGGCCCGTGAAATAAATTGGGGCCACCTGTTGTCCGCTTCGATGTCGGCCTGTTAACGAGCTGGGAGGTAAGAGGGTCGACCATTAACTTTCGGCCTAGTAACGGCCCATTAACTTAATGGGCCCACTAAAGTCCGTACATGTCTTTAGGCCAAATTAGATAATTTGAGCCCATTACGACAAGCAATTATGCACAGGACCAAAACCGATCAAGCAAAGGTACGACATACAGGGAATAACATTGCACATCTAGCATATATTACAGGAAATTACATCCACTGGGAAATCAAAGATTGATACCAGTGCAAATAAATGAGCAGAACCTAACCATCTACAACGTCACAATCTGCAACCTCAACACAGATGACGCCCATAAGCATGTGGGCAAGTTCTTGCTGCTTTGCTACACTGTCTCTGATAACATTGATCAGTTGTTGTGTCGCACGACTCTGCACCTCTGATTCATCCACCATTTCCATCATTGCTTCAGCCATTAATTGGTTCACAAACATACATTTATTCCGTTGCATTCGAGACAGAGGATACTGAACAGATGTAGATGGCGATTTTCGCAGGCTTGTATTATTGATAATGGAGAGAGTCTCGACCACTGCATCATAACATAATATAGGACGGGAACCAAATAGATTAATCATGAGTTATTTCCATATTACCTGGCCTAGATTTACTGAAAAGAAACAATGGGGTTGCCGTGCTATTTTCAGAGTTTGTCTTCTTATCTTCAGCAGCCTGCACAAAATTAACACACTAGCATTGCTATCATTAGCCAAGTCAGATAATAGGAAAGCAACATTGACACAACGAATGTTTGGGCAACTAGCCTACACCAAATTAACACAATATGGCACAGCTATCATCAGCCAGGTAAGGTAGTACGAAAGCAACATTGACACAATGAATGAATGGGAAACCAGAGAAGCACTACAATTCAGTAATGTGCGTGATATGAGATAGTACATTCATGCAACATTGGATGGTCTTATTGGTATCCGGGATATAGGGGAAGAGTGAGAGGGGGGTAGCTAGAAGAAGATTGCTAAGTGTGAGTGTGTGTTTTACCCATCCAGCCGAAAGTTATGTGCACACAAGAAGAGAACAATTCGATGTGGTGTTAGGGTTGAGGGTAATTCTCTACGTATGGAGACATAGAGACCTTGAACATGCATGTGTGAGAGGTATACATGTATATGTGGGATGTGTGTGTGCGCGCGCACATGATCGAGATAAAAGAAAGAACACATAAGTCATAAGATCGACGACATGGGAGAGACGGGTCGGTATGACAATATGCATGCATGTGAGAGTGTAGGGAAGAAGGCCTGACAATTGAGGATGTGTTTTTGTCTTTAAGATATAGTGGCTCGGGCTGGAGCATGCATCTATGGCGAGCAGAGGGAGTGAGTGTCGGTGTCAAAACCGGCGGATCTCGGGTAGGGGGTCCCGATCTGTGCGTCTAAGGCTAATGGTAACAGGAGGCAAGGGACACGATGTTTACCCAGGTTTGGGCTCTATTGATGGAGGTAAAACCCTACTTCTTGCTTGATTGATATTGATGATATGAGTATTACAAGAGTTGATCTACCACGAGATCGTAGAGGTTAAACCCTAGAAGCTAGCCTATGATGATTACGATTGTCCCTCTAAGGACTAAACCCTCCGGTTTATATAGACACTGGAAAGGGCTAGGGTTTACACAGAGTCGGTTACAAAGAAGGAAATACAATATCCGGATCACCAATCTTGTCTTCCACGCAAAGGAGAGTCCCCTCCGGACACGGGACGAAGTCTTGAGTCTTGTATCTTCACGGTCCAATAGTCCGGCCAAAGTATATAGTCTGGCTATCCGGATACCCCCTAATCCAGGACTGCCTCAGTAGCCCCTGAACCAGGCTTCAATGACGATGAGTCCGGTGTGCAGTTTGTCTTCGGCATTGCAAGGCGGGTTCCATCTCCGAATACTCCAACGCAGATTGAGGATTGTGTCCAGCTTTGCGAGATAATTTCCGCACACTTCCGTACGGAGCATAACACTTCATAAATCTGATCTGCTGGCAATTTTTGTACGGTGTGCTCTTACGTCATGGTCTGGTCCAACACGAACCGGTTTTTATTGGCCCGCCTCGATACGCGTTGCGAGGCGGTTTTATTGGCACGCCTTGCCAGAGCAGAGATCGTGTTCCCCTTATCGTGGGATCTTCCATCAATACAGGCATGCGTAACCCCATGACTGTTGGTCTGACTCCCTGTTTTTTAGGTAAGCCCCAAGTGGTTATGCTGAGGACGCCTGATATTCACCACCTTTATAGAGGGGTCGAGGCCTATCCCTCTTTTCTACCACGCTTGCGCCTTTTCGCATCTCTAGCTTCAACACCTGAAGCTCAAGCTTAAGTCCTCCGGATCTCCAATCATGTCCGAATCCAACCTTCAAGGCCGGTGGGTGGCCTCCTCTGTCACAGAGGAGGATATTGCGAAGCTTAGGGAGGTTGGATACCTAACCGGCGACATTAGGCACAGGCTCCCTGCTCTAGGACAGATCATCCCTACTCCCGAGCCCAATGAGAGCGTCGTATTTGTTTCTCACTTCCTCCGTGGCTTAGGCTTCACTCTTGATCCTTTCATGAGAGGGCTCATGTTCTATTACGGGCTAGATTTTCATGATCTAGCTCCGAACGCCATCCTTCACATCTCGTCGTTCATCATTGTGTGCGAAGCTTTTCTCCACGTCACTCCACACTTCGACTTATGGCTCAAGACCTTCAATGTGAAGCCGAAGATGATTGAGGGGCGACACGCGGAGTGCGGAGGTGCTATAATAAGTAGGAACGCTGATGCCCCATGGCCAGAGGGCTCCTTCCCAGAGGTGTCCGATCTATGGCAGCGGAGGTGGTTTTACGTCACGGCTCCCAGAGGCACAAAGTGGGTGGCTGCCCCCGACTTCCGTTCGGGCCCTCCTTCACAACTGGCATCATGGACCAACGTAGGACGGGATTGGGGGTCGGTTAATGATGTACCAACACATCAGAGCCGTATCCGGGAGCTTCTTGAGAGGGACATTAGCCTAGTTAGCATAATTCAGGTAATGCTAGTCCGACGGATGTTGCCGTGTAACGCCGGCCTCTCCGAGTGTGGCAGTTCAACCCGGAAGGTCCGCGGACTATACTGCTCTTCTTTGGCCTGACCCTCGAAGGGATGTGTAAGTTATTCTTTGGACCACAAGTAAAGTGTCCGGACACCATTGAGGATGCGGGCCTGAGCTGCAATCGCCCAGATACCCAAGTAAGTAACCCAGAAACCGATCACTTCGTTTATATTTCTCATAACATTATTCTGAAAATCCTCCATGGCCAGGAATGGCTCAGCAAGGCGGAGAGAATCAGGTATCTGGCTCCACTTCCCGAAGGCTCGCCAAGCCCCACCATAGCCAAGATGCTTGGGCGTGTGCTAAGTAAAGTGCCCTCGGGGAAAGGCGAAGGGAAGAATAGAGAAGCAGATCTTCACACATTGCACATCCAAACCGGGGGAATTGCTACCTCCCTAGAGGAGGATAGTCGGGGAGGGGAATCTAAGGCCTCCTCCCCTCGCGGGAAGAAGAGGGCCACCTCCGAAGACTTGGAGACGGAGGCGCCCAGACCAGGGAAGAAAACTTCATCAGGGGGACCTGCCCCGAAGGGAGTCTTCACCGCACCATGCCCGCAAATGGGCCAGCCCTCAGGCGAGCTGTAAGTTAATCGTAAATATAAAGCTTAGTGCCTCCTCCAACAACAGTAACCAGGATCCATTCTTTGTAGCCCGGCTAGAAGCTCTTCTCGACAAAGGTCGTCTTCGGGGGATCTCCCTCCAGAGATGATGGAGAGTGAGACCCCACCAACCTCTCCGCCTCACGCGACGGGCAATGCCAAGGTGTCGTCATGGAGGAGTCCGGATTTGCCGAGTCCAGAAGTTAGTACTTCGGCCGCCCTGAGCCCGGAGCGTTTGGCTCCCACGGGGGGCGATAAGGAAGGTCCGGCACAGTTCGGAGACCGGTCGAATACGCTATCGGGCCTTCTGGAGCGAGCTGCTCTCTCGGAGGATCACCATTCATTAATGAGCACGGTACTTAAGATGATTTCATCCACCACAAGCCGGTTGAATGAAGCATTTACGAGCCTGCTCAGAGGCTTTGAGGTATGAAACGAAATATGTAATTCTTGATTTATGGCGCACGCGCTAGGTGTGCTCCATATGGATAGTAGCCCCTGAGACTCTGGTTGCCAGCTCAAGGAGGCAAACGGAGGATCACCTCATTGAATAATGATCATACTATGTTTTATGCACAGGTGGCTAAGGGTCCGGCAGCCGACCGGTCTGTTGAAGTCGCCGAACTGAGGCGACAGATTGGAGTTATTGATGCCGATATCATGCTTGTGAACGAGCAACTTAACGAGTCACAAGGTATGTTCTCTGCTTTCCTTATTTTTTATAGGAAAAACTGAGAGGAGCATAATGTTAATGTTATATGCTTGGACTGTAGATGGAGCTGCTGCCGTGGAAGCCCTGAGGGTGGAGCTTGCCCTGGCCAAGGAACAAGCCCGGACTAGTAATGCAGCTGCCCTAAAGGCGGCCGGAGAGTTGAGAGCCGAACAGGTTGCTCGTCGCCGAAGCGAAGACAAAATAGCCGAGATGGCTGTGGAGCTAAAAAATGCCGCTGACCGGTATGATCTGCTTGAAAAAGATAATAAGGCGAATTCGGCTGACCTAAAAAAGGCCCTTGATGCGGCCAAGGAAACGCATTCCGAGATTAGGGATGCGCGGGAGGAGCTTCGACAGGCCGGAGAAATCGCGGCTAGAAACCCTTACTTGTTGCGGATGAAGTTTTTAGATCTAAAGTACGCTCCTTTGGATCGACGCTGGAGTCCTGCAGACGCCTATGCAGATTTGGCGAAGAGTACGGCTAATGCGGCCAAGTTTTTCGAGGATCAAAAAGAGAATGAAGTGGAAAATCTATTCTGGTCACAATTCAGTGCTCCCGCTCGCCCATTGCCATTGAGTAAGATGATGGCTGCTATGGCTGAGCTTCATAGGCTGTCCGGTCTTGCAATGAGGTCTGTAATAGACCATTTATGGCCGAAGGGGCCTAAGCCGGACAGTTATTTTGGTTTAGTGCAGCAATTCCTTGGTGCCGTATCGCAGATCGATGCCCTGAAGAGGTCGGCGTGCATAGAGGGTGCACGGATGGCTCTTGCCCGCGTTAAAGCATATTTGACAGATATGGAGACCACCATCATTGCGACCTAGAATCCGGCGGGAGGCCAGGATCCGGCCGAGCACTACTTGGAGCAAGTAGCAGAAGGTGCTCGCTTAATAGAGGATCAGTGTTCGAAGAATCTCATGTTCGAGTGACAAATCTTTTCATTGTAAAAAACAATGCTATTTTAATTATGAAGGCTATGTTTATTCTTCTTGCCCGAAAGTGTTAATGTGCCTCCTGTGCGGCAGTTTTATGTCTATATGTAATCTGAAAGTTATCAGTCATTGGCTTCAGCCCGCACGCATGCAGTGCGGGGGCGTTCACGAGAATATGCATAATCACACTTGATCCAACGTCTTGGTCCATTAAGGAGGTGATCGCACATCGAACTAGGCAACCAGACTATATAGCTTCAACACTTTTACTTAGCCATAGGAGTTTGACGGTGGGGCTACTATGTAGCCCATAGTACCTTCGCGTGCATCTGAATACAGGCGCGTGTGTACATGACCGGGAAACGGTCCTTTGTTAATGCGGAGGAATCCTAAAGATTCCGATAAGTCTTCATGTGGTTGAACAGTCTTTCGCTATATCATGACAATCAGTTTTCGGCTTTTTCTACTGAGGTGCTCATCCGGAATAACCAGGGAACAATCTCAGTAGTTCTCCTTTGGCCGCCTTAGCCGATAAGAACGGAACATAAGTCGGCAAACCCAAGAGCCACGCGAACCCAACATTTGACCAAAGACATGATTCGGAGCTGATGCATATAAGGCCAAACTCGCGACGGCGAACACTCCCGAAGGTATTCGGACTTGATAACATGTACTGGGCTGAGTAACGCCCTTTATTATGAACCCTGTATTCCCAGGTACGTGCATTAGTCTGTCGTGGTGAAATGCCAATAACGGCAGTATCCTCGGTGGGTGTAGTACCCATGGGATGTGTAAGCAACAAGAGACAATAAAGAAGGTTTACACAGGGTCTTAATCTAAAGAGAAACCTTTGAGCGGGGCCCAGCTGCACGTCTGCGCCTTTGTCCCCGTTGTGCCGTGTCCTGGGAGGGTGTCGCACGAATGGTGTTTGTAAAAACAAAAACTCATGTCAGAGAGTATGACGTAAGCGTGCGAAAAGTTGGCTATCACTAATGGATAGTAAGAGTGTAAGACATTGGCGTGTTAAGAAGGCCAGGCGGAGAATTTGGCTTGATTAACTATCTATAGCCCCTGGTGTCCTCTATGGGATTACATGTGTGGCACCTAGATCAGGTTTATCTGGGCTGCCGGACTCGTCTAACCGTATCCGTGGTCCTAATGACCAATCATGCTTTCTGGTATTAGAGGTCGCTTAGAGTCCGGCTGCTAAAGTCGTCGCGTATTCTTCCGTGCGTAAGGAATGCTCTGTGTTTCCGCTAACGGTGATGACGCCACGTGGACCGGGCATCATGAGTTTAAGGTAGGCATAGTGCGGTACTGCGTTGAAGCGGGCGAAGGCCGTTCTCCCAAGCAATGCATGATAGCCGCTTTGGAGGGAGCGATGGTGAAGAGTAGTTCTTCGCTTCTGGAGTTGCCTGGGGAACTGAATGTTACCTCCAGTACGAGGGAGCCCCTGCAGTGGGCTTCAACGCCTGGTATCACCCCTTCAAAGGTGGTGTTACTTTGGCTGATTCAGGATGGGTCTATCCCCATCCTGCGGACAGTGTCCTGGTATATTAGATTAAGATTACTGCCGCCGTCCATGAGGACGTGAGTGAGGTGGTATCCGTCGATTATTGGGTCGAGCACCAAGGCAGCTGATCCTCTATGCCTAATACTAGTCGGGTAGTCCCTGTGATCAAAAGTGATCGGGCAGGCCGACCAGTGGTTAAGTTTGGGTGCGACGGGCTCTACAGCGTATGCGTCTCTGAGCGCACGTTTGCGCCTTCTCGTGGGTATGTGAGTCGCGTGGATCATGTTTATTGTTTTTACCTCTGGTGGGAATTTTTCTGTCCCCCAGTGTTCGGCTGGCGAGGCTCATCCTCGTCTTCACTTGGTGTTTCCCTTCCCTTGTGTTCGGCATTCAACTTGCCGGCCTGCTTAAAGACCCAGCATTCTCGGTGGGTGTGGTTCGCAGGTTTTTCGGGGTGCCATGGATTTGGCAAAGTCTATCCAGGACTTTGTTCAGGCCGGACGGTCCTTCTTTGCTGCCTTTAAGTGGCTTCTTTTGTTGACCGGGTTGAGAGCCCCTGAATCCGGCGTTGACCGTTGTGTTGTCCGGACTTTCTTCCTTGTTTCAACGTTTGTTTTTATTGCACCGTGGCTTCCCATTGCCATCCCTTATTTTGGATGTACTTGGGTCACTGGTGCCTCTATGGGAAACCAACTGTCTTCACCCGCGCAAAAGCGGGTCATAAGGCTTGTTAGGGCTGCCATTTTCCTCGGCTTTTCTTGGCCGAGGTGTCTAGCGAGCCCCTTGTCCCGGATACTGTGCTTGAAGGCTGCTAGGGCTTCGACATCCGGCCAGTCAACAATTTGATTCTTCTTAGTAAGGAATATGTTCCAAAGCTTGCGGGCGGACTCTCCAGGCTATTGAATTATGTGACTTAAATCGTCCGCGTCTGGAAATCGGACATAGGTCCCTTGAAAAATGGCCCTGAAAGCATCCTCGAGTTCCTCCCAACTTCTGATTGAATTTTCGGGGAGGCTTTTCAACCAGTGCCGAGATGGTCCCTTCAATTTGTGGGGTATATATTTGATGGCGTGGAGGTCGTCCCCACGAGCCATGTGGATATGCAGGATAAAATCCTCAATCCAGACCCCGGGGTCTGTCGTTCTATCGTATGCCTCTATGTTCATAGGTTTAAAACCCTGTGGAAATTTGTGGTCCAGCACCTCTTCGATGAAGCGCAGAGGGTGAGCAGCCCCTCTGTATCTGGACGTGCTATGGCATGCCGTCGGTTGTTGTTGTGTCCGGTGTTGATTCCGAACTGGTATCCGACCAATCTGATTGTTTTGTTGATCGTAGTCCTGCGCCGAGGCGTGTCCTCGAGATCCATAAATGGACCTTTTGCGCCGGCCTTTTTATCCTGGAGCTCACGTAAATCGTGTGCGGCGTCAGTAGCTGCTCTATTGCGGTTACGAAGTGGTTGGTTCGGCCCATTGGCCGTATTGTCCTTCGGTGGAATGGCCTCGTCGTCGAATTCTGGTAGCAGCTCGCGCTTTGGATAGCTCTTTGTTTGGCGATCTTCGCCGTACTTTTCTTCAGTGTCTAGTACTTTATTCCATCTGTGATTGAGCGTTTCCTGTGCAGCTTTAAGATTTTGCTTTTGCTTCTTTAGACTTCTCGCAGTTGCCATAAGCCTTCTATGGAGGTTATCTCGTTCCAAGCATGTTTCCGGGATGATGAATGCGTCGTCGTCCGGACTGTGCGCCTGTCCCGAAGCAGTTTGATGAGTTCGTCCCTCGGGATCACTGTGATCGGGTGTCTGCTCCGGGCTGTGTTCAACGTGACCTGGCTCATCCCGCTCCATCGCTGGGTCCATATGGTCGTTGTTGCCTTCGGAGTTGACTGGGGTGTTGATTTTTCTAGCGCTATTATCGCTATTTTTACTGTGGCTGGACTTAGACCAATGTCTGCGCCGTCGTTTTGGCTTTTGTCCGGGGGTTTTATCCTCCATTCCGTCACCATCGTCCTCCTTAGGCCTATCCACCATGTATATATCATATGATGAGGTGGCAGTCCAGCGCCCCATGGGTGGTGGTTCTGAATCGTCTCCTGCGCTGACGTCCATACCTTCAGTGTCATCAGAGTCAAAGTCAACCATGTCTGTTACGTCATTGACAGTGGCTATGAAGTGGGTGGTGGGTGGGCAACGAATTTCTTCGTCGCCTTCTTCCCCTTTGAGTCGGACATAGTTCGGCCAAGAGTCTCCTGATAAGGAGAGATACTTTAATGAGTTCAGCATGTCGCCAAAGGGCGTGTGCTGGAAGATATCCGCAGCGGCAAATTCCATTACTTGAGCCCAGCCAGAAACGGCAGGCTCGGGGGTGCGCGGCCTGCGACCTTCAACCGGACTCAAGTCCAGGCTCCGGCGACACAGGCTTCCTTGGGGATGAAGTTTGTGTTCGGCTCTACCGCCGATGAGTGTGCGGCCTCCAAGGCGGAGTCTATCCACCCGTCCTCGGACGACGCAACCTGCCCCGGATTTAGGTCCGGGGCTCCTACAGGCGCGGTATCCCGAGTATTGTCCGACAACAGGTCTAAGCCATGCTCATCGTGACTGTTCGACGCTCCTGACGTATGCCCGAATCCGTTGAAGATCAATCTCCGCGGGTATGGGCTGTGTAGTTCAAGTTTCCGAACCTGACCTAATGGTCATGGGCGTAGCTGTCAATCCGCTCCACATGGCCGAGCTAATTGGCCCGCAGTGTGAAGCCACCGAACATGAAGATCTATCCGGGGAGAAAGGTCTCACCCTGGGCCACGTTGTTGGTGATGATTGAAGGAGCCATCGAGCCTTGCAGCGATGACACAGAGGAACTCTCAATGAAAGCACCAATGTCGGTGTCAAAACAGGCGGATCTTGGGTAGGGGGTCCCAATCTATGCGTCTAAGGCTAATGGTAACAGGAGGCAAGGGACACGATGTTTATCCTGGTTCAGGCCCTCTGGATGGAGGTAAAACCCTACTTCCTGCTTGATTGATATTGATGATATGAGTATTACAAGAGTTGATCTACCACGAGATCGTAGAGGCTAAACCCTAGAAGCTAGCCTATGATGATTATGATTGTCCCTCTAAGGACTAAACCCTCCGGTTTATATAGACACCGGAGAGGTCTAGGGTTTACACAGAGTCGGTTACAAAGAAGGAAATACAATATCCGGATCACCAAGCTTGTCTTCCACGCAAAGGAGACTCCCTTCCGGACACGGGATGAAGTCTTCAGTCTTATATCTTCACGGTCCAATAGTCCGGCCAAAGTATATAGTCCAGCTGTCCAGATACCACCTAATCCAGGACTCCCTCAGTGAGACACAACGATTGTGCAAAAGAGATCAACCTATAAATGCATATGTATGGAGAGACATATATAGTGTGGGTGATAAGAAGCAAGACTGCGTGCGAGAAAGAAATGTTGACGGAGAAACTACAGATAGATACAGAGATGGAGATGCTAGCTAGAGGGACATCAGCTAGTTTGAGTGTTGGAGATGACCGTCGGGTGGTTCAGAGGGTGAAGTTATGTGTGTGAGGGAGAAAGATAAAAAGAGGGCACTTGACTGCATGTAGAGAGAAACATATATAGTGTGCGCGATAGGAAGCAAGAGTGAGGGCGAGAAAGAAGTTTGATGGAGAAACAGATAAATAGAAAGATAAAGATGCTAGCTAGTGTGCGTTAGAGATAGGAGTCGAGTGGATCAGAAGGATGAGTTATGTGTGTGTGTGAGAGAGAGAGAGAGAGGGTGCATGTGAGTCACATACAAACAAATATCAGAGAGAAATGAGATCCCGAGAGACGGAGTTTTGTGTCTGCAAGAGAGAAAGATATTTCACAATGAGAGTGATAGCTAGAGAGAGATCTGAGGGAACCCAAGATATCTCTAGGGAGAGAGAGTGTGTGTGAGTGACATACAAGAGAACGGTGGAGAAATACGAGGCCCTGGGAGACAGAGTTTGTGTTTGTGTGGGAGAAAGAGATATTTAAGAGGAAGAGTCATAGGCTCTCATACCTAAGGAGCGAAATACATCTCTGTGTGAGGGGTGTGCGAGTGGCACACAGGGGAATAGTAGAGAGAAATGAGACCCCGGGAGACAAAGTTTTATGTTTGTGTGAGAGAAATAGATTCCACATGGAGAATTATAATTATAGATATATACTCTACAAAAAAATAGACTTCCGTGATGATACATGTTTGTCACAGTAGGTCGCATTTTTTGTCATGCATGTACATCCATGAAGATTTTATGACAGAATCACGATAGTCATACCTGTGTTGTCGTAGAAGTGCTCCATGACATTACCAAAATTATCATCATGGAAGTGTCCACTTCCATGACAATAAATCGCACGTCATAGAAGTGCTTTCGTCAAGGGGACCGACACGCGGCATCCACCATAATGGAATGCCGTTAAGCTATCGGGTCCGGTTTTGGAACCTGATAACCCGTTAACAGCCGAGACCAATGGGGATTTTCCACGTGTAAATTCATCATTGGCCGCACGAAACACGTGTTGCCTCACCATTGGGACAGATGTCATCCACTCATTGGACAGGAGTCGCCTATGATAGGTCGACATGTGGCATGGCCCAACAGTGCCCCATTCCGGTGAAAAAGGTCAGCCCAGTAAAAATTAGCAGGCCGGCCCATATAAGGCGTACTTGTGTCAGGTCCATTTAAGCCCACGGCCCATACGGGATGTGCCAATTCGGCCAGTCAACGGTCCATTAAAGATTTGAAACCATTGCAGCCCATCGTCAGTTCGAGCCTGTTAACAACCCACTATATATTTGGGCTCAATATCGGCCCGATGAGATTTCGGCCTGTTAACAGCCCATTTAATGGATGGGCCAATTTTCAGGATCTACATCTTCCGGCCTTTTAGCGAACCATTTAAATGTTGGGCTAATTTCCGGCCCGGTGTGTCTTTCAGCCTATTGACGGCCCATAAATCTGATGGGCCATTTGTTGTAGGACCTGAGTTTTGGCCTTTTAGCGGCCCATTTAAGTGTTGGGCCAATTTCTGGCCCGGTGTCACTTTCAGCCAGTTGACGGCCCATAAATCAGTTGGGCCATTTGTAGTCGGACCCGAGTTTTGGCCTTTTAGCGACCCATTTAAGTGTTGGGCCAATTCCCGACCTTGTGTGCCTTTCGGCCTGTTAATGGACCATTAATGAGTTGGGCCATTTGTAGTCGGACCTTAGTTTTGGCCTTTTAACGGCCCATTCCCTTCATGGTCCAATACCAGCCCGGTTTCTCTTTCGGCCTGCTAAAGGCCCACAACACAGTTGGGCCATTTACAATACGACCTAACTTTCGGCCTCTTAGCGGCCCATGGTCTTCATGGTCCAGTACAAGCCCATTGTCTCTTTCGGCCTGCTAAAGGCCTACAATATAGTTGGGCCATATGTAGCCCAAACTTAGTAACGCCCTGTTAACGGCCCATGAAATAAATTGGGGCCACCTGTTGCCTGCTTCGATGTCGGCCTGTTAACGTCCCGGGAGGTAAGAGGGCCGACCATTAACTTTCGGCCTAGTAACGGCCCATTAACTTAATGGGCCCACTAAAGTCCGTACATGTCTTTAGGCCAAATTAGATAATTTGAGCCCATTACGACGAGCAATTATGCACAGGACCAAAACCGATCAAGCAAAGGTACGGCATACAGGGAATAACGTTGCACATCCAGCATATATTACAGGAAATTACATCCACTGGGCAATCAAAGATTGATACCAGTTCAAATAAATGAGCAGAACATAACCATCTACAACGTCACAATCTGCAACCTCAACACAGATGACGCCCATAAGCATGTGGGCAAGTTCTTGCTGCTTTGCTACACTGTCTCTAAAAACATTGATCAGTTATTGTGTCGCACAACTCTGCACCTCTGATTCATCCACCATTTCCATCATTGCTTCAGCCATTAATTGGTTCACAAACATACATTTATTCCGTTGCATTCGAGATAGAGGATACTGAACATATGTAGATGGTGATTTTGGCAGGCTTTTATTATTGATAGTGGAGAGAGTCTCGACCACTGCATCATAACATAAATTAGGATGGGAACCAAACAGATTAATCATGAGTTATTTCCATATTACCTGGCCTAGATTTGCTGGAAAGAAACAATGGGGTTGCCTTGCTGTTTTCAGAGTTTGTCTTCTTATCTTTAGCAGCCTGCACAAAATTAACACACTAGCATTGCTATCATTGGCCAAGTCAGATAATAGGAAAGCAACATTGACACAAAGAATGTTTGGGCAACTAGCCTACACCAAATTAACACAATATGGCACAACTATCATCACCCAGGTTAGGTAGTACGAAAGCAACATTGACACAATGAATGAATGGGAAACCAGAGAAGCACTACAATTCAGTAATGTGTGTGATATGAGATAGTACATTCATGCAGCTCAGTATGCAAAACTACCAGGCAGCTTTCCTTACAAAAATCAACATTGGCGCCTTTAACATTTTTCTACAACTAATTTTAGATTAGATAAAGGTTAGACTCATGCCGATTAACAAAATACATATTGATGTAAAAACATAGTGATATACAACAGGTACTTACATCAGCATTGGAGCACAGAGAATTCCCGCAAGATATTTTCCTCGAATACGATCCCAATGGAGGAAGTCTTCTATCATTTAACCTTATTTTCTAAAAGAGAGATGGGTAAGAAACATGTAGAAAATATGATCAGAATGCTATAAATTTTCATGATGCGAGGATACGCACACGCTTCTTAGAATGGAGTTGAGATTCTTTTGCTGGACTGGAGCGGACTAGTTCTTTGGCCACTGGAATCTGCTTATTATCAATGGGAGTTGGGTTTCTCTGTGCTGGAGCAGTATCTATGAAAAATGGAGTTGGTTTATTATCTCCTGGCGTTTGGATCTTTTGCAAAGACCTGGTTCGTAACCCTTCAGATTCTAACATAGCCGTCTTCCCCTTGCATGCCTTATATAGAAGAATGGTGATTCAGTTATAAAACATGCTACAGCAGAGATGGAATAGGTACTGAAGAATAGAAAGGCATGACATATTGACATGTATTCCCTCCATCCGGAAATAAATGGATGGGTCTAGGCGTATTTCAGTTCTGGTTACATCCAGTTTTATCCATTTCTGCGACATTTAATCTGGACGGAGGGAGTATGATGTAAGAGCTAGGGATACGACAGGACAACACAGTAAAAAAACACTGAAAACCCCACTGCAGAACCAAAGTATTCAAACCCACTGATATGAGATAGTACACTCATGCAGCTCAGGATGCAAAACTACCAGGCAGTTTTCCTTACAAAAATCAACATTGTGGCCTTTAATCATACATTTTACTACAACTAAATTTAGATCAGATAAAGGTTGGATTCACGCCGATTAACAAAATACATGCTGATGTAAAAATCTAGTGATATACAACAGGTACTTACATCTACATTGGAGCACAGAGAATTCCTGCAAGAATCTATCCTCATAAACGATACCATTGCAAAAATTCTTCTATCTGTTAAGCTTATTTTCTAAAAGAGAGATGGGTAAGAAACATGTAGAAAATATGATCAGCATGCTATAAAATTTCATTATGCAAGGATACGCACACGCTTCTTAGAATTGAGTTGACATATTTTTGCTGGATTGGAGCGGACTAGTTCTTTGGTCACTGGAATCTGCTTATTATCAGTAGGAGTTGGGTTTCTCTGTGCTGGAGCAGTATCTATAAAAACTGGAGTTGGTTTATTATCTCCTGGCGTTTGGATCTTTTGCAAAGGCCTTGTTTGTAACCCTTCAGATTCTAACATAGTCTTCTTCCCCTTGCATGCCTTGTATAAAAGAATGGTGCTTTAATTATAAAACATGCGACAACAGAGAGATGGAATAGGTACTGAAGAATAGAAAGGCATGACATATTGACATGTATTCCCTCCATCCAGAAAAAAATGGATAGGTCTAGGCGTATTTCAGTTCTAGATACATCCTTTTTTATCCATTTCGGCAACATGTAATCCGGACGGAGGGAGTATGGTGTAATTGCTAGGGATACGATAGGCAGCACAGCAAAAAAAACACTAGTTAAATGTAAAGCTATATGTTAGCGGAATACATACAGAAATAACTAAGGCAACATACACGTGTATGATTGGGAAAATAAGATGGCATTGCAACAGAGCACTAGAACAACACTTCAATGTAAAAAAACATGGTATGGCAGACAGATGAAGTACATACTGATGAATGACAATGCATAAGATATTCAGAAGCATGATGTCCAAATTAAGCAGATGGCATTGCGATAGAGTAGAATGACAGTACTTGAATTTGAAAACATGTTATCATGAATGGAATAGGTACTGAAAAACAGGAAGGCATGACATATTTACATGCATGATCAGCATGCTAAGCACATGGCATTGCAACAGAGTAGATACACTCCAGGTCATTATATGCATGTTGTACCCATATCATAGGCCAAGTTAGAGCAAGGACCTTGTGGGGTGAAGAGGATTTATCATCTTTCTGCAAGTCTCCTGAAGAACTGCCTTTACATGTTCCATCATATTGTATATCATTGACATCAAGTTTATTGGCCTTTACATTGCTCCGTGAGGTTCTTGTGGATATATCAGTGCGTGCAATTAAATCTGACATGCATGGAAGACAACTAGTAGTTAGATTTATGTAATGAGTGCCTGTAGGAGACGACATAAATAGTAGGACTGGGGTTAACTAGCAGCAACAGGTCTCATAAACCTAAAGGGAGAACACAAATGAAAGCTACAGAATATGTATCGTTTGTACTCAAGATTAACTAGATGGCACACAAAATTATTAAAGAACAACAGAGGTAATACTAGAAGTGGTATAATACTATAATCACCAGCTTGTGGGATAGCATTGGCTGATGCATGATAACTATGGAACAACGTTACCTAAAGAACAAGTATCTGAGATGAACTATGGAATAGCGTGAACTCCTGAACAAGACCCGTAAGAGATCAGCATGAATATACAGTGAAATGTGATGATCTATTTTCCATGCTTAGATGAATAACAAAGCCATAAATGTTGCACACAAGTAAGATGAGGGTACAACCTATCTGGCTGCCATCCATAGGAGTGAGCATCATGTGCTAACTTGTCGATGGCCCTGCAGTTGTTGTGACTGTCCATGTCGGGCACGCGCATTCATACAGGGAACTGTTGAGTGGGGACTATAGCTCCCTTCTGGTGTATGCTTCCCCTGTTGGAGCAGCTGCGGTGAGTCAGAAGACGGTGTGTCTGAAGATGCAGATAACGCATAATGTTAAGAACGACATATCTCTTTGATCTAAAGAAATACACTAAGAGATCAACAGCAAGGTATGAGAGTGGTCACACGACTGTTGACTAAAGACTAAATTGGGGTCACACGGTTTTATTTTATTTTGGTACTGTCCGATCTACGCCGGATGGCTTGATGGCCATCTTGTGCCTCCCGGCTGACACAGTTCAGAATCTTCCCCGAAGAGCCAGCGACCAATGGCAGAGCAGCATGCCTCCGCCGTCCGTGGCCCCGGCCAAAACCCCGCTCCCCGCCCCACCACACTGTCGTGGTTGCGCCGCCCCCGGGCCAATCCACAAAGACTCCCCATCATCCAGATCCGGTGGCGGCAGTACCTTCAACCCACGCAACTCTAAAAGATAGCCATCTAAGCGCTGCTTCTGCGGCGAACTTGCAGCCCCGCACCCTTACATTAGACACCAGCCAACCGGCAGCCTAGGAGCTCCGCTGCCTCGAGGGGTGCTGCTTCCCATTGGGAATCGATTGGCCCAGAATAAAAATTCAGACAACTGACGCCTAAATAGAATGATTTGAGATGAGGGTGCAACCTATCTGGCGGCATGGTGAAGTAGGAAGGTCCCACTGTCGAGTCGGTGAGGCCGGTGCGGTTGTGGTGGTGACCGGCGGCAGGGAAAGAGCGATGTCGTGACGGTCGACGGCTATGCGGAAGCAGCGCCAGTACTCTGGACAGATCCGAAATTGGAGCCGCTCCGCCGCCGTGAACAATGACGGGGGTGAATCGGCTCCGGTACGGTTCACGTGGCCGTCGTCGAGGCAGCACCAGCAGCACGGAGTAAGAGGCACATGGCCAAGTGCACGACGGCAATTGGACAATGTCTCCGGCATTAGGGAGGAGGGCGGCTATGAAATTGGTGCGGTGGGGGCACCATGGAGGTGGGGCTGAGGTTTCGCGGCTCGGGAGAAGGGAGCTTCCCGGGGAGAAGGTGATTTGGCACCCACGAGGTATGAATGGGGGCGAGCGGGGGGGGGGGGGGGAATTGGGAGGGGAGTGGAACCATGTCTTACAGGCACATTTGTCTGAAATGTGAGGGGGAGTTATAGTTCTACCCTTGCCTATAGGATTCTCGGCTTGGGTCTGTGTATTGAGGGTCGTGGATAGTAGAGTAACTTTGCTTCTCCCCAAATAGTGGGCGGGAGCGATTTCGGGCGAGGAGGGCGTGTTTTGAACTATAGTGGGCGCGAGCGATTTCAGGCGAGAAGAGCATGTTTTGAAATAGTGGGCGCGAGCTATTTCGGGAGAGGAGAGCGTGTTTTGCCGACCATGGTTTATGAATTATTCGGCACATGTCATTTCGGTCGAGGAGAAGGCGCGCTTGGATGAAGTTACGAACTTACCCTCGATGTACAACGGGCCAATTGATGCGTGTCCCACATAGGACGGTAATTTCGTGTCTCCCATTTATTTGCTTGGGCGAATTCCACCGAGCAGAGAGGATGTTTAACGGTTCGTTCAAATTATGGGAGAACGAGCATCCACGTCTACCTTACCAAGTCGATTCGAATCAAATTTTGAAATATTTAGCTTGCCACTTCTTTTTTAGATGGAGAGATGATGCTCGGGAGTAATGTGTTTTTACATGCTCGTTGCTAGCTATTTACTATATGACAAATAGTTGACCCACTCAAAAACGCGAATCAAACCCAAAATGAAATATCTCGATTCAATGAACTAGCTTGTTCAGTAGGTCAAAATAGTGAACTAAATCCAAAATTGAACACCTCAATCGAGTAGCATGTTGTACAGTATTATATTACTCCATGAACATGTTGAAAGTCAAATTAATGAACTTGTTTGATATACACATATATCCGTTCATGTGTGGATTGCAAACAACATGTTCTCCAATTTAAATATTTGAATGCAAGTTTATATCGAAACATGGTTTATATCAGTCTTTGATGCATAAAACGCGACCTCCCCCTCTCCCGGACTCCTGTTTTCTCTCTCTCTCTCTCTCTCTCTCTCTCTCTCTCTCTCTCTCTCTCTCCGACAATCTTCAATTCTGTCGCACGCATCCGACACAAAAACCTTGTTGGTCCCTCTCCCTTTCTCTCCATCTCTCTCTCTCTCTCTCTCTCTCTATGTGTGTGTGTGTGGGGGGGTCTTTCTAGTTCGCATTCATATATACACCATCTATAGGTCTCTCTCGCACACCATGTATGATACTCTAGCTAGTCCAAGCTATATATCTTGGGTGCACTCATCGTACGCACACAAATTCCTTGGCTCTTTGCCCGTAACTCCCTCACACGCCACTATGTCGTCACGGAGCTCTTCCCCCCCTCTCTCAAACTCTCCATCCACCTGGGTCACACATACACATGCATATCTCACTCTCACTCGATAGGCTCATCTAAAACTCTATCTCTCTCCCTCATTCTCTCACCATCTCACACGCACACACACACACAATCTCATGCCCAGCTAGGCAAGTATGATGGTCTCTCACTCAATTGTAGGCACACGCAGTCCCCCCTATATGTATATGACTAGCTAATATTAGTCTCCATCACAAACATGTGCATGGTCTATCTCAATTTCTCTTGGGGCATCTTTCTATCGCGCACGCACTCCCTCGATCTCCCACCCATATAGTCCCCTCACGATCTCGAGGGGATCTCTCTATCACAAACACACCCTCTCTCCCTCCCCATGAGTCCATGCCATCCATGTCTCCCTCTCGACCTTTTTTCCTTGTTGGACAGACATCTATTGGACATGTGCTACAGGGGTGTCTCTCTTCGTTGCAAACAATCACACACTAGCTATCTTCGAGTATCTCCTCGCCTCGCTCTTCCATCTCGGAGATGCATGCGTGATATGTTCGCGTAAGAAATGAAAAGACACACTCTCTCTCTAATCTATCGTTTGTTGTCACTTTCTCTTTCACACACATACTCTTTTTGCACACTTACTCATTCTCGTTCACACGCACTTGATCTGTCTCGACTGAGGCACTCTCCTCCGTCCATAGCATATAGATTTTTTGAAAAGTCAAACATCACAAAGTTTGACCATGTACATGGAGAAAAAGAATTACATCTAGTACGGCAAACATATACCATTAGATTCACCATGAGATGTAGTTTTGTATGATGTATCTTTGGTATTGTAGATATAAATAACATTTGCGTAAACATGATCAAAGTTTCCAAAGTTTGACTTCTAAAAAATTTACATGCACTGCATTATCGAGCAAATAGAATATCTCGTTCCCCCTCTCAGCTATCTGACGCACCACTCACCCTTATCGGGGCTCCTCAATCTCTCTCAAACTTCATTGGTTAGTTTGGTTCGTGGCCTGACCCTCATGCCTTGATGGCCGGTACTGCCTGGTGTGGATGTGAGATGTAAAATATTTCTGCCTAGCTAGGCTTGTGTGGTGCTGAAACGTTTGGTTCATGCCTGGGCCAGGCAAAGCATCAACGTCCCATCAATCAATCCATACATCAATTATTTAATGCTAATATCCATCCATGTTGCTGTTAGCCTCATGGCCGCATGACCAGGCACGGCCAGGCGTTCGAAATCTCTCTCTCTCTCTCCGACAATCTTCAATTCTGTCGCACGCATCCGACACAAAAACCTTGTTGGTCCCTCTCCCTTTCTCTCCATCTCTCTCTCTCTCTCTCTCTCTCTCTCTCTTTGTGTGTGGGGGGGGATCTTTCTAGTTCGCATTCATATATACACCATCTATAGGTCTCTTTCGCACACCATGTATGATACTCTAGCTAGTCCAAGCTAGATATCTTGGGTGCACTCATCGTACGCACACAAATTCCTTGGCTCTTTGCCCGTAACTCTCTCACACACCACTATGTCGTCACGGAGCTCTTCCCCCCCCCCCTCTCTCAAACTCTCCATCCACCTGGGTCACACATACACATGCATATCTCACTCTCACTCGATAGGCTCATCTAAAACTTCTCTCCCTCGTTCTCTCTCCATCTCACACGCACACACACAGACACAATCTCATGCCCAGCTAGGCAAGTATGATGGTCTCTCACTCAATTGTAGGCACACGTAGTCCCCCCTATATGTATATGACTAGCTAATCTTAGTCTCCATCACAAACATGTGCATGGTCTATCTCAATTTCTCTTAGGGCATCTTTCTATCGCGCATGCACTCCCTCGATCTCCCACCCATATAGTCCCCTCACGATCTCGAGGGGATCTCTCTATCACGAACACAACCTCTCTCCCTCCCCATGCGTCCATGCCATCCATGTGTCCCTCTCAACCTTTTTTCCTTGTTGGACAGACCTCTATTGGACATGTGCTACAGGGGTGTCTCTCTCCGTTGCAAACAATCACACACTAGCTATCTTCGAGTATCTCCTCGCCTCGCTTTTCCATCTCGAAGATGCATGCGTGATATGTTCGCGTAAGAAACGAAAAAACACACTCTCTCTCTAATTTATCGTTTGTTGTCACTTTCTCTTTCACACACATACTCTTTTTGCACACTTACTCATTCTCCTTCACACGCACTTGATCTGTCTCGACTGAGGCACTCTCCTCCATCCATAGCATATAGATTTTTTGAAGATTCAAACATCACAAAGTTTGACCATGTACGTGGAGAAAAAGAATTACATCTAGTATAGCAAACATATACCATTAGATTCACCATGAGATGTAGTTTTGTATGATGTATCTTTGGTATTGTAGATATAAATAACATTTGCGTAAACATGATCAAAGTTTCCAAAGTTTGACTTCTAAAAAATTTACATGCACTGCATTATCGAGCAGATGGAATATCTCATTCCCCCTCTCAGCTATCTGACGCACCACTCAGCCTTATCGGGGCTCCTCAATCTCTCTCAAACTTTATTGGTTAGTTTGGTTTGTGACCTAACCCTCACGCCTTGATGGCCGGTACTGCCTGGTGTGGATGTGAGATGTAAAATATTTTTGCCTAGCCAGGCTTGTGTGGTGCTGAAGCATTTGGTTCATGCCTGGGCCAGGCAAAGCATTAACGTCCCATCAATCAATCCATACATCAATTATTTAATGCTAATATCCTTCCATGTTGCTGTTAGCCACGTGGCCGCACGACCAGGCACGGCCAGGCGTTCGAAATCGGTCGCTTGGGCCAGGCTACTTGCAGTGTCTGGAGTTCATCCAGGCTAATTAAAGTGCAAGGGAACCCAGCCCAGGCGGGCTTTCTTTTTCACAGGGTAGCAACCAAACAAGCATGCATGAAATCCAGCCACAACCCCAGGCCATGCAAAAGATGCTCAGGACGCAAGCCAAACTGGCCTTATATCTCCCTGGTTCACACATACACATGTCTCCTCGTGCTATACATATAGACCCATCCAACACTCTCCTCCCTTGTTCTCTCTCCATGTGACACGCACCCCCCTAAGTACCATAATCCCTCACTCCATCATAGGCTCTATTTGGATCCATGGGTTAGAGTTAGTGTGGGTTAGTTTGGAGTCAACTAACCCAAAAAGATCCAAACAGGAGGGTTAGTTTGGGTTAGATGCATCTAAACCATCCAAAAAAACTAACCCATCCAAGAGGTGCTTATTTGGGTTAGTTCTTCTCGGGACCACTAATAAACACTTTTTTCTCTTGCTCTCCCCACAGCAGATTCCTCCCCACTTCCTTGAAGCTTCTCGTCCTCTCCCTCCCTCCCTCTCGCACCACCCGTGAAGGTGCCTCGCCGTATCCGCGCTCAATCTAACACTGCCATCCAAACACCTCTTTACTTAGAGTTAGTTCAGGGTTAGTTCAGGGTTAGAATCTAACTCTAACCTCTAACTGAGTTAGAGTATCCAAACAGGGCCATAGGCGCAAGCACTCCCCCCCCCCTCCTATGTATGATTATCTCTTACTAGCCATCAGGAACGCACGTATTGTCTCCTTCCATCCATACGTCTATCTTGATATCTCTCGGGGCATCTTCTATCATGCACACACCTTGTCACTTGATCTCCCACCTATGTAGTCCCATCACGATCTCCAGGGGATCTCTCTATGACAAACATACACTCTCTCCTCCCCATGTCTGCATTTTCTCTGTACGTCTCTCTCGACCTCTCTCCCTTGTTTGTCAAACCCCTCTTGGCCACGTGCTAGGGGTCTTGCTCTCTCGGTTCCAAACAACCACACACTATCTCCTCACCTTGCCTCTGTTGTCGAAGATGCATGTGTGATATGTTTGCATAAGACACGCATGCTTTTTCTCTACTTTTATCGTGTGTTGTTCATGTATCTTTCACACACACGCACACACACTTTTCTCTCTCTCGCTCTCTCTCTCTCTCTCTCTCTCTCTCTCTCTCTCTCTCTCTCTCTCTCGTTAGGGACTCTGTCATGTCCATAAGCATATGGATGTTTTGAAAAGTCAAACCTCAGAAAAGTTTGACCAGGTATATGTGGAGAAAAACATTTACATATAGAACGATCATTAGATTCATCACAACATGTACTTACTTCATACTATCATTTATCTTTGGTATTGTAGATATAAGTAATTTGTTTATAAACTTGGTCAAAGTTTCAAAAGTTTGACTTAAAAAAATGTTGGAACTACATTATCGAACGGAGGGAGTAGCTCTTTCTCTCTCTCTCTGCTATCTCTCACGGGCCTCCCCTTTCACTCGAACTCTCTATACCGATGGATTATACGCTCGCTGTGTCAGCGTATAGTTGACCGGTCAACCAATCCACATGCTGCCTTGTCAGCTCATGTTCTGTATCTTGGTGTGCTGGCCCATGCGGTAGTGGGTGAAAAAAAGTAAACTAGAGGCCCATCTGACACGCGGTGAAGTAAACAAAGTTGAAACCACTCGGGGTAGCACCCCGCATGCTAGTAAATTGAGGGCGCCTTGAGGACAAACTTCTTGCATGCGAAGGACGCACTCGCGCACAATTCACCACTGCGCGGCGGCATGCACAGAAGGACGCACTCGCGCACACCCAGCACACAACACACACCAGCACACATGTACACCGGCATTGCCGCCGATTGAGATGGACGGCGAGGCAGCCAACAAGCGGAGGCGGTTCGAGCCAAAACCGCATCCGGAGAGCCTGGACTTCATCAGCAGCCTCCCCGACGACATGCTGCTCATCATCATCGGCCTCCTCCCCACCAAATCTGCCGTGCGGACCGCCCTGCTCTCCCGATGGTGGCGCCCCCTCTGGCGCTACGTCCCCCTCAATCTCACGGTCGACAGCTGACTCTGCGACGGGGATTGCAAATGCATGGCCGCAGTCTCCAAGATCCTTTCATTGCACCCTGGGCCAGCCAGACGCCTTGACATCCGCATGTTTAGTACCAACTGCAAGGTCCAACGCAAGATTAACGAGTGGTTCTTATCCCCCGCCCTAGATCAGCTCGAGGAGCACAACTTTGAAGTTGGACGATGTCGCTCTCTGCCGCTGTCCGCGCTCCGCCTCACGCCAACGCTGCGCCGCGCCAGCTTCAGCTCCTACTATCTTCCCCAGATTAATGTCGTGCCCGCCCTTCTTCTCCCTCAACTCAAGCAGCTCGACCTCTTCGATGTTGTCATCTCGAAGAAGGCTATGGAGCACCTGCTCCGCAGCTATACTGCGATCGAGTACCTTCATCTTGAGCAGATCCACGGGTTCATTAGCCTCCACATCGCCTCGACGAATCTCCGATGGATTTATGTGTCTTGCTCGCCCCCCAACAAGACATCAATTGGGAAGAGATCACTCCAGCTGTTCCATGTTATGGTCATTGAGAACGTGCCTTTCCTTGAGAGATTGCTTGTATCGGATCTAGAAGGTCCAACAAAAATCAGGGTCATTGACGCGCCGAAAATGATAGTGTTGGTGTACACATCTGCCAAATTCTCTGAACTCTTTATTGGATCCGTAATCGTTTAGGTACAACACTCATCTTCTTCTCCGTCTTCTTGAAATTCACATTTTTAAATTTCTTCTTGATGTATTTACGACCGTCTTCTAGAAAATGATTCCCACAAGCTTGACCCAGTCCATGCGCACAGTTAAGATCTTAGCACTAAAATCTATCGGCCCCAATCTGGATCAAGTTGTTGGATTCCTTACATGCTTTCCGTGCACGGAGAAGCTACTCATCGAGGTGAAACTTCTTTCCTATACGTAAATGGTAATCACAACGTAGCTCAATTTTTTCGTCATTTTCCCAAATTACGATGACAAGTGTAGTGTTCAAAACTGCATCTACACACTGCATCGAAAGAAATATTTTTAGTATTTGTTTTCTCACGTGATCACCTGCATCGTTTTTATGCTGTACTACTATAGTTTCCTAGGCTAGTCATAGTGGAAAGTAACTTAGACTACTCCAGTAACCCTATGGTTACCATAAGAGCAAGTACTACCTCCGTCCTGGTTTACTCTTCCAATTTTGTAGTATCAAAATTTGACCATAGATTTAACTGACAAAATGTTAATGCATGTCACTAAGAACTATATCGTTGGATTCGTATTTGAACATAATTTCAAATGGTGTAATTTTTAGTGACATGCATTGGCATTTTCTTAGGTAAATCTATGGTCAAAATTTTATACTAAATACGAGGTAGTATTCCCTCTGTCCCAAAATTCTTGTCTTACATTTGTTTAGATATGGATGTATCTAACAATAAAATGTAACTAGATACATCCGTATTTAGACAAATTTAAGACAAGAATTTTGGGACGGAGGGAGTACAAAAGTGAGCTATGTAGGCCAAAACATGTGCCTAATTCACTTGTGATGCATTTGACATCGATGCCCCTCCATTGCCCACCTGGTGCCCCAATCTGGATCACCTACTTTGCTCCGGTGCCAAATTAACTCACGCAATGAAAAAACACTGCGTGGGAGAGAGAGAGGACTGAGGCAATAAAAAACACTTGTTTGGGAGAGTGAGAGGCTGGTGTAGTTGGTTTGATTTATTTGTTTATACATGTGGGTCTGTGTGCACAGCGGTGCCAACTCTCTCACATCGCGAGAGTGGTGCCAAAATCTTTTGATTTGACATTGATGCGTATTATGTGGCATACTTTTGCAAAATATGGCATCGGCCACATAGTGGAAGGCAACAAATGCCCAAGCTCTTCACGTGCTCCTAGTTAAATGAGAGGAAACAAAGAGAGAGAGAGAGAGAAAGTGAAAAAATATCACTAGCCAGCCAACCCTATCATATGAGCGAATGATATTGGTACCTCTTGATAACATGGCAATCTTATGCAGCCAACTGCTCTAATATGTTCTCTTCTTTTGCAGATAAAAAAAGACCCGAAAGTGAAAAATGTGCTGCACTATAACAATCTCATCGAATGCCTTGATCTCCATCTTACAGAAATTGATTTGATCGACTACCGAGGCAGCACATCTAAGATTAAATTGTCCAAGTTCTTCATTCTAGAGGCAAGTGTGCTCCAGGTAATGAGGTTTGGTGTTCTCTGGCGCAACAATGAATGGCGTGTTGATCACCGCAAGCATCTAAGCCTAAATGATAAAGTCTCCGCATAAGCTGAATTTGTTTTTGAAACATCAAGTGGCCAGAGACTCGAAAACTTATTTGCCCATTAGTGACTTGTCAGGGCGGTGGATTTTAGTTTGTACGATAATGCTGCATCCACCTAAAGTAACGAAAGTTCTTACGTAAACTTCCTAGTAATTCCCTCTTCGTAGGTGCAGCATTACTCCTAAGATTTGTAATATCAGTTTGAAACTTGTAATATTGCCGTGTCCTATTCCTGCATTTTCAAAATCCTGTGAATCAAACAGGTCCTGAGTTGGTGATGATGTTGTGCCTCCCATCTTTCACCAATAGCCGTCGGATCTAGATCTGATGCATACAAACCAAGCTTCTCCATTTTTGCAAAAAGATGCCCGCACTTGTTCCCTATTTAAAAACAACTCCTTGTCTCTCACAATCAGCCTTATCTCCTCCCCACCACATCTAGAAGGCCGTGGAAAAATCTGGCGCGATGGCCGCTGCCGGAGCCGTCCACCCCCAATCTTGGTGTTTCGTGTAATGCACGGGCATCTACGCACGGGAAATTATGTCGAACAGGGCTAGTTGTAAGCAGGCTAGCTCTACAGCCATGATGACAGTGACTGCAGACGGTGAGGCTGACTATGGTATGCCGAACACGGCGCCTATACTCAGGTGTCATCTCCGGCGCAGGGTCTTGTCACTTCACTGTGAGGAGCAGCACGTAATAAGACCAACAGGTAGTACAGTGCTAGTACTCCTACTACTACATTAGTAGTACTACTACTAGTACTAGTAGCACCACCATCTGGATTTAGGAGTACTACCACGTCCATCTGGATTTTAGTATTTGACTAGCAATATCTAGTAATGCATGTCACAAAAAATGTACTACTCCCTCTGTAAATAAATACATGGTGTTTTATTCCTATCGGCGAGAGAACTTAATGTTTTTTTGCTAACTAGAGTACTAATAGGATTACATGCAATGAACTAAACACTGCATGTCATGGTTGGTAATCTCAAGTCATTGAAAGCATGCACGGCCCACATCTCTCATTGGTTGATATGTCATGAAATAAGAAACAAGGAGGGAGTTAATGCATCATGCCTAAGTGTTTTGGGATTATTTGGTTTTCGTAATGTGACTTAGACAACATTTTTGTTTACATGCATTAACATTTTATTAGTTAAATCAAAGGTCAAAACTTGGCGCAAAATGCAAAGGGGACCAATAAACCAGTAAACATCAAACTTCTCTCGTTTGGCCCCAACAAGAGGTCCGGTGAGATGACTATACTGCACTGGCATGGAGGGGGACGCAGCTTCATTGACTTACGACAACTGCCTTTGGGTGAATGACACGTGGGCCCAGGGGGTGGCTGGCCCACCTATCATACAGCCAAAGGCAGGTGACATAGAGGGCCGAGGAGTAGTACGAAATCCTACGCACCTACGCATGCTAACCAATGGCAAGATGATCACTCGAATCGCAAGATCAGTTGACTAGAAGCTAAGCTAGACCCATGGAGGCGATGAGCGCGAGCATCAGCCGGCTCTGCCAGATGGTCCACGACGCCGGCCTGCGGCCCGTCAACAAGGAACGTCTCCAGGTAGTATTGCTTGAGGCCGCCAGGGCAAGGGGCCTCTTGGACGACAGCTTCGTCTCCTTGTTCGACGAGGTCCTTGTCGGTTTCCTCGATAAGTTCACCATCGTCAAGAAGCTCACGGACCACTTTGACGTAAGCCTCCAGCCGACGCGCCCAGGCTTTGCGATGCCCGCCACCGTTAATGGACACTATGGTGACAACCTCTTCGACGCACTGGTGGCCCTGTGACTGCCCGCCGTCGCGCCGGAGAATGTCCACCTCGAAGTCGCGCTCGCCGCATAGCGCCTGGCGCAGCAGGACACCATCGACATAATCACCCACGTCTACGCACAAATCATCCACAAGGACTACTACATGCAAGAGGAGGGCGATAGTATGCTGGCCTTCTTGGACCGCAGGGCAACCTTGGACGGCACTGTTTAGAAGCACGTTGAGCTCGCCGCCAAGGCCGCTGCTCCTCACACGTCGGTTGGTGACCCGGCGCACTAGGGCGTGAGGATGTCGTTGATGGATCTGTATGTATTTTTTTTTCCATCAAATCCATGTAGTAGTATATGATACTACAGTAATTATCTTACCTTTCGCATCAACTTCATAATTTTTGTACATACTCCATGCATGAACGGCGCCAGAACCAAACTTGTCATTACTCTAGGCAAAATCATTATTTTCTATCTATCGATCACGCCATGGAGCAGAACCAAATTTTACAAGTTACGAGTTCAAAAGGAAAAGCCTGCCGTGTTCGCCTCGCACCCCCACACGGTTGGTCCGGCACACCGCTCAAGCGGGAATGCGTGCAGTGTTGCATTTTTACTTACAAGTGGGACCGTAGTTGAGCAAACCGACTATCGGCAAACCCCCACCCCGCCCACCACGCGATGGCTGAGAAAACAGGAGGGAGAAGAGATGGTTGTAGCATGGACTCCAAGAAAATTGGTGTCGGATGGGACTCGTGTGGGTGGCGTGTGCCGTACTGCTAAACGTAAATGCTAGTTATGGCCCATGCCACCCCACTATATTGAGCCTATATCGAGGTACGTAGAACAAATTTCCTACAGTCTGTGCTCAGCCCTCCTCTATCTCTCTTCTCAGCCAGCCAGCGGATGCACGGAGCCCATCATCTGTTTGCTCACATGCGGTCCCACATGTCAGTGAAAACACAAGCGGACCCACTGAACCTGCACACCTTTCACCTCGACGTGTTAGCGATGAAAAACAAATCCAAGAAAGATCTTCGGTGGCCACTTTTGGAGTTACTCAAGAGTAGTAAGATTCTATTTACATTTTAACCCAGGATGCACATCTCGTGGCTTCAACTACCACTCTATTTTCTTTCATGACACGACCTGGATGATGGATGTCCCACGTGTCGGCAAAAGGAGGAAGAACCCGACCAAATCTTCGATTGTGCTCTCGGATTAGACTAGTTGTGCTAACTTAAAAAAATTATCGTGTACTCCCTCCGTTCCAAAATACTTGACTTCCATTTGTCCAAATATGGATGTACCTATATACTAAAACATGTCTAGATACATATATATTTTGACAAATAGAAGGCATGTATTGTGCAACGGAGGGAGTAGAATGGATGCGAGTTTTTGTATTGGGAAGAAGAGTACATCCATATATTGATAGAGTGCAATTTAGTAGATGTTCTATCACTTTTAGCTAGCACAGAGGCTAGTGATGAGATTAGTGCACTTGTTGATACTCCTACTAGAATAGAGGCTAGACATGAGACTAGATGCGAGGAAGCAATGTCTACTTCTTTACACTCGAAGAAGAAAGAAGCACGCAAGATCGAGCCTCCGCAGATCAACAATGAATGCATCAAGAAGGCACTAATCCAACTTACAGGAGTAGTAAAATGTATTCTTGTGGTTCTTGTTTTCTTTGGTCTTGCTTTTCTAGTCAAAATTATCGTTGGAGTTCATGCAAAACGGAGGTCCGTTTGGGGTCGTGCGTTGCAGTTGGCCTTACAAGTGGGACCGCATTTAAGGAAATCGACTATCGGCAAACCCCCACCTCGCCCGCCGCGTGACGGCTGAGTTAGAGAAACGATGTGGTTGAAGAGATTTCTCTAGAACGGACTCCAAGAAATATGGTGTCGGATGGAAGTCGTGCTGGTGGCGTGTGCCGTACTCCTGGACGTGAATGCCTGTTCTGGCCCATGCCACCCTACTACTCCTACTACTTACTATATAGTACTACTAGTATCGAGGATTTGATGTGCTGGTTACGTAGTACAATATGGCTACAGTAAAAACACCCGCACGACGCGCGAAGCATGTGAAGCTAGTACAAATAGTGTAATACTATTGTTGATTGGCCTCATCCGATAACCTGTTGCAATGCACGTACAATTATGTATTTGGAAAATATTTTTTTTGCCTCATCGCACCACTCATTCACAGAAGCGACTCGAAAGCCATTCATAAATTTAGTAAGTTTATCACAGGCATATCATTTTATTACATACAACAGGTCATCAACCCACATCGACAACGAGGATACATTATAAATACTAAAGTTTTCATCACACAACAAATAACAAGCAATGGAATGAACTTCAACTCAACCATTCCTTGGCGTTGGAAACGCTTGCTTTGAACCACAAGTGATTCTCTGGGATGGGCCATCCATTGTCGATCTGGAGACCAACGCAGGACTGATCATCTAGGCTGAAGCGGCCTACTATATCAGTACCAGGGTAGGGAACCACCCAAATGTCCGAGGTATAGACACAGTTGCTTCTCATAAATGGTAGTAACATTGTGTCAACAGTAGTTGGATCGCCATTCACCATCATTGGATAGTTTTGTCCAAGGAATAGCGAGTTTTCTCCAAGACTATCAATTCTATACCAGGGAGAAGGAGTTGGCGCTAGCACACTAGTATCCATCCCGAATACCATGCAACGGGTGTTGGAATAGGTCCGAAGAGTGCAACCATGGGAGACTACACCTGCTTCCTTAGCAGTAACATCATCAGTGGGCTGTATACACACGAGAAGAGGTGATCCATCGTAATTATTTGCCAGGCGCCAAAGAGTATATGGGCGCTGCTCGTCCTCATGCTCGTGATCATCACCATCGTCATATCCCCCTTGGTTATAAAAATCTTCAAGTATAGGTGGTGGAATGTTCACAGGACCTTGGAAACACAAGAAGAAGGTTAATTAGTAAAGGGAAACTTGCTAACCCGCATGCATGTGGATGAAACAATTATAATTACGGTGGAAGACAAACGTACCGAAACAACAAGGATGCCATGCAAAAACAGTGCCACGAGTGGTGGCAGCAAACACAAGGCCCTCGTACTGAATTGCATCACAGTACTCATCCATGTACAGAAACTAATTTTTGAGCAATATCCATCTAGTCAAACCACCAAGGACGGCAACAAGCTTGTCGAAGATAGCAACAACTTCATAGTTGTTGTAATTCCAAGAGCGGTTGGGAACTCGAGAAATTGCTATCTTCCGTAGAAGACAGTCACCATGATTGTATTTGAACGTGCGTACAATACCGGTGTGCTAACCTCTAGGCAGTCTGCTGAGATTTTTGGAAGTGGAACCCGGTCACGAGTGTACACATTCACAAGTTCCCACTCACAGTTGGACCCAATGTAAACAACCCAATCTCCATTTGCGCCTGCCCAAGCCTTGCCCTCAAGCGATGGCATCTTAACATCATATGTATCATTATCAAGCGGCATCAAATTGCACAGGGCGAGGCCTCCATTGTGACGGCACCAGTCATCAGGGTCACGACGAAGAAGATAGGGGAGATCAAACCGCTCCTTGACTCTTGGTTCCTTGTAATGATGTTATTAGTTGAGTCGAGAATGGGCTTGAACGAACCTGCCATGCTAGCCGAGGTGATGACGTTGCACCAATCAATGAGTTCCTCCACCATGTCATCTTTCAGATCGGGGCAAGAAAAACGGGGTCGTTTCCGTACTGTTCACTCCATGGAGAACACGATCGAACAATGGCAGAAGAAAGGGTGAAGGGCTGAAGGAAAATGGAGGAGGGAGCGGAAGAGCGTGCGACAGCAGTTCCAAATCGAGAGGGAAAGGCGAAGAGTCGGTGGACGGTTGCCAGTTTGCCACGTTTCACGAAGGGGCGCCCCCGCCTACACGTCGGTTTGGAAATACTCCTACTACTCGTCGTCGTCTCACTGATATGTTGGAACGGGGCCACATGTCAACGAAACATGGTGTGTAATTTCTCGTGCAAAATGTGATCTCGCCGCGTTGGCCCGAGGTGCCGCATTAGTTATTGACCTTTATTTTTTTAATGGAGTGTCATTCAGTTTTTCAGCACGACTAACTGGTACTGTACACAGAGAAAATATAAACTACTCTACCACTACTCCACCTCCAGTACTAGTAGTATAAAAAAGATATATAGGATGGAGCTTCAGCGCTTTCTTGCCAAGGGCTGCCCACTTGCTTATCACACAACCACTCTCTCTCCAGATCTAAAAAAGACGGCCCCTCTCTCCCTCCTCACCGGTGGTCACAGATCCACCGGGGAAGAAAAGGACGTGCAGCGTTGACGCACTCATCATCGGCGAGCGAGGTCACGCACTGACGACAAGGCCGTCCTCTCAGACCTAGCGCCCGCGCGGGATGGCCTCCGTCCCCAAGCTCACTGCCGTAGTGTGTGCGGAGGACGACGACCACGAGCGAAGCCACTTCCCCGCCAACCCTCAGGTATGCTACCTCTTTTCGAACCATACCCTTGTTCTATTGCCCCATCTGGCACGTCATTGCATGTGGATCTTTTTCCACTCCATCATCTTCCCAATTTGCTATCCTCTGCTCTCCTAGCCACGCAGACAAAACCCATAATTTGCACTATTAAAGGAAACCCTACTTCATGCAGACTAATCCATGTCTGGGTTGAATAAGGAAAGGAAGGGAGACTGTACTGTCCAAGAGAGTAGGCATCAAACCCGCATCTAGTTTGAAAAGGGGAAAATCAGTAGCTAAGGAACGACTCTCGTGTCTCTTGGTTGAAGAAGGGTAGAAAGGGATGACAACGCAATAGAGAATGACCAGGTCCATCGGTTTGTTGTCCTCACATAGGAAAAAGGTGGCTAAAGAGAACAAAAATGGGACGTAATCCACATATGTTGCCTGGAAATTTGTTGCTCCGGGCAACCATACCTCCCTTACCACTCTGCGTCCGTGGAGGTACATCGTACTAGTGCGCCCACTGTCCGAATGGGCCTCCCATGCTCTTATTGCCACTTTTTTTGCTGTTAGTATAACGCCAGCAGTCAAGTCAAGCAATGCTACTTCTAAAGTGTTCCACATTTAACTAATGCCGCTCTCAGTCTAATGCCAGCGATAAATTTAAGCAATGCCATTTAATGTCACTGGATTATTTCAGGGTTAGCTGTTGATTGTGGATGTATTAAAGATTTTTCAGCTAAGGCATTCTAATGTTGTTGCACAGCCAGTATACAAACGATGAAACTTGTTACCACCTTCAGATTTTTGCACTGTTAATGCTTATAGATTACATACCTCACTTTCATGAGATAAGTTAATTTTTTTGTACAGTGTCACCAAAATGCCATGGCGCTGATGTCATTTTATTTTGGTTAAACTGCACAGACAATTATGAAGACAAGAAGAAAGGTCAAGAGTGGGCACCTCCTCCTCCGGTTGTTCTCTTGATTCGTTCGATCAAGTTTTTATGTTTGATCGATTATCAAGATTGGGATAGCAATTTTTAAGGTCCCCCCGAGTTCGAAATGATATTTACCTTGGAGGTACATGGTTTGCAATTTTTTATACTGTCATTAGTTAACAATGCTAGTTACCTTCAGACTTCTGTATTTGGTTTAATGCTCATGCACAGCTAGTATACCAATGTTGAAACTTGTTACCTTTCCATTTTGTATTGTTAATTCTTATAGAAGCCTTCCAGTGCTAGAGTTTATTGAAATCTGTTCAGTAAAACCATTATACTGTACCCTGTAATAAACTAACTACTCTACTGTTGCACTAGCCACTGGATCAGTGTATATTTGTAGTATTCGAATGGTGTTGCATTAGCGTATGGACATAAATAAAGTGTGGCAAGCTTTCCCAGATATGTGCTCAAGAAAATTACTACCTGTTTTTCTAAATACTAGACGTTTGGGTACTTTAAATTGAACCGCGAAAACGTCTTATATTAAGGAACAAAGGGTGTAGAGTTCACACAAATTATCCCAGTAAATCTAGTCACACCTTTGTTAAAATGAATGTTCATTATGTTATCGGAGGAGGTCTGTATGTTTGTCTCTAATGCCCGTCGACTACATACCCGACATCATGATGTAATGTTAAGTCATTTCCTTTTGTACAGTGTCACTGAATTGTCAAGGCGGTGATGGCATTTTCTTTTGGTAGAACTGCACAAAATTTGCTTAAAAGAAGAGGAAAGGTCAGGAATGGCTTAGTTTTTCAGAAAAAACTGTGTATGCCTTCCCGACATCAGCCACTGTTGCTTTATTTATTCCTTCAAACAGGTGGTTAGAAACAGTCTTGCTACCTTTTCCCATTAAGAAATTGGAATGCTTATATTTGTGAGTCTATGCTTCAACTGGTGCCACTTTTATAGTAATCACACTTTCAATATCTATGCAAACAGGGATGCTCGATTTTAGTGGAACTGCACAAAAAGTCCAACTGGTTCAACATTAGGAGCATGTTTTTTTCCAAACCTTTATATCCAATTGGTGGCACTTTGAGCTGTCCATTACGAAGTTACATGGTTTGCTACTATCTTGCTACTCTTTTTGTACTGTCATTAGATAGTAGTACTAGTGGTTTGCATATGAATTTATTGGCAGGGTGGACCTACATTGGAGGTGCAGGACAGGATTCAATGATTGGATGCTCAATTTCGGCTGTATAGATTTCAACTCTTCCATCACTGCGAACATGGTGTGGTATATGTTTACTAGCTGCTTGATATTTGTGCAGACAGAGATGTCTGCCGTTGCTATTTGGCAAACAAACAAAGTGTCCACAATTTTGGTTGAACTGCACAAGAGAATAGTATAGTCACTGCATGCAGTGCCATTTGAAAATAGACACAAAGATTGGATAGTCACTTCATGGACTGCAGAAAAGTAGTACTGTACTATTTACTGGCCAACACTAGGTGCTTCATTGCTTTGGTCTTATTATACAATGGGCATCATTTTCCCTAAGTTAAAGTTTGTATTCCGAAAATAGTCTTGCGGTGTGATCGAGAGAAGACTAAATCATATTGCAGTGGATGTTCCTCCATCATGTGTGGTTCATTCTCATGGTTCCAGCTGTTGGTGAAACCACTTACGTTTGCAAGAGGAATTGTAGACTTCACAAACAAATTTGTCTTTCAGTATGTACTAAATGTTGGCCAAGATATAGGTCTCTCTCGCACACCATGTATGATACTCTAGCTAGTCCAAGCTAGATATCTTGGGTGCACTCATCTTACACACACAAATTCCTTGGCTCTTTGCCCGTAACTCTCTCATGCACCACTATGTCGTCTCGGAGCTCTTCCCCCCCTCTCTCAAACTCTCCATCCACCTAGGTCACACATACACATGCATATCTCACTCTCACTCGATAGGCCCATCTAAAACTCTATCTCTCTCCCTCGTTCTCTCTCCATCTCACACGCACACACACACACAATCTCATGCCCAGCTAGGCAAGTATGATGGTCTCTCACTCAATTGTCGGCACACGCAGTCCCCCCTATATGTATATGACTAGCTAATCTTAGTCTCCATCACAAACATGTGCATGGTCTATCTCGATTTCTCTCGGGGCATCTTTCTATCGCGCACGCACTCCCTTGATCTCCCACCCATATAGTCCCCTCACGATCTCGAGGGGATCTCTCTATCACAAACACACCCTCTCTCCCTCCCACTACTAGGGAAAAGCCTATACACAGAATCTTATCAGCAGTGCGCTTTAAAATAAGGTGCTGCTGCTAATTAGCAGTAGCGTGCTCGAGAGTAACTCACTGCTGAAACAAATATGGCAGTAGCGCGCCTGCTCAAAGACGCGCTACTGCTATAATTCCCACGAGGCCGCCGCGAGGCTAGTTATAGAAGCAACGCATTATAACGAAGGGCGCTACTGCTACCTAGCATAGTAGCAGCGCATTTCGCCAATAAGCGCTACTGCTAAGTTTACTACAAAAATTTAGTCCCACCTCGCTCCGTGAAGAGAGTTTCTACCACCTTAAATATGTTACTTCTCAAACTTTGACAAGCACTTGGTCTTCATTGAACTCTATGTGTAGAATTTGTGGCTGCAATATGAGTCTTCACCTATTCCTAAACCGGTGAGGACTCATATTGACAAATCAGATTGTATACAAAAAGATCGTTGATGATCAATGTATTTTTTATATATTGAACAAAGTCTATTTTTACATGCTGACACATAGCAGAAGCACTTTATTGTGAAAGGCGCTGCTGCTGGGTAGCTTAGCAGTAGCGTCTTTCTCCATAGCGCGCTACTGCTAAGCCATTCCATCTCTCACCCCCGTCTCCTCTATCCTATCCACTCACAATCACACTCACTGTGGATCCCCTCTCAATCCCCCGCGCCGGTCCACCCCCGTCGCCCCTCCTTCGTCTGTGCCGCCGTCACCTCCTCCTCCTTGCTATGGACTCGGTACCGGCCTCCTACTCCGTCCTCCCTCTCCACTCGCCGCTGGCCGGCACCTCCTCGCTCCGCCTTCCTCCTCCGTCCTCCCTCCACTGGCCGCCGGCCGGCCCCTCCTCGCTCCGCCTTCCTCCTCCATCCTACTCTCTTCTCCCTCCTTGAGTCGCCCCTCCTTCTCCCTCCCGCCCGCTACATTTTGATTTAGTAGGCTAGTTCATATGCAACATTTTGATTTAGTTGATTTAGTAGGCTAGTTGATTTAGTTGACTTAGAACATTTTGATTTAGTTGATTTAGTAGGCTAGTTGATTTAGAACATTTTGATTTAGTTTATTTAGTAGGCTAGTGGATTTAGTTGATTTAGAACATTTTGATTTAGTTGATTTAGTAGGCTAGTTCATTTAGTTGATTTAGAACATTTTGATTTAGTTGATTTAGTAGGCTAGTTCATTTAGTTGATTTAGAACATTTTGATTTAGTTGATTTAGTAGGCTAGTTCATTTAGTTGATTTAGAACATTTTGATTTAGTTGATTTAGTAGGCTAGTTCATTTAGTTGATTTAGAACACTTTCATTTAGTTGATTTGGTAGGCTAGTTCATTTAGTTGATTTAGAACATTTTGATTTAGTTGATGTAGTAGGCTAGTTCATTTAGTTGATTTAGTATGCACCATTTTATTGTTATTTTTTTTGTAGATGGATAGGTATGTAGTTGCTTTTGTTTTTTAATAAGTTACTTTTTGGCAAAATGTAGGGGGTACCTTGTCATCTAATATGTTACTAGATCTTTAGGAAAAATGGCGCCACCACCACCACCACTATGTCGACTGTGCAAGTCAAGATGCGCCAACAGCCTTGCAACTGGCAAGCTGTTCGGCATCTACTTCCAGTCGAGTTTTCATCATGCGGCGGTAAGAAATTAGATGAAATGTAATAACTATTTTATTTTTAGTGTTGGCATTACTGCATTGTGTCATTTTGCTTATTTTACACAGATCGTCCCATGCAATGTGAGGTTGAAATTCAACAAGCTGACAGGAGACACTGTGACATTTGAGGCTCCTAGGGGGCCGTACACTATGGAGGTCGAGAAAGGACGCAATATGTCGCAGATTGGAGGAGATGGATGGGCCCGTTTCGTCGCTCGCATGCGTCTTACTGGTGGTGAGTTGATCAGCTTCTCCTTCCGAGAACAAAGACCCAAGCTGGCTGTCATTTATCTCAACCTGGTGGAAGATGACGAAGATGATGAAGATGATGAGGACCCACTCGATGAAGATGATGATGACCCACTTCATGAAGCCATCGTAGCTCAAAGAACAAGGCTGAGTGAGGAGGAGGTGTCCAACCTGTGGGACATAATTCCGCCACATGCTGACTTTGTCGGGGTGCCACTCGTGACCCGCTTGACAAATACCATGGTTGATCGACATGATATGGTATTTTATACTTACAAATGAAAATTATCCGATGAATTACTGAGTGTATAGTCCAATGATATGGTATGTTGTGTGGAATCTAGTCGATGATATGTTTTAGTGTAGAGTTCGATCACATGCTTATTAGTGTAGAATCTAAGGAAATTATTAATAGTGTAGATAATCCATATGCACTTATTTGCGAGGCTATTTATTAATTGATATGTTTTTCTTATTTAGAAATTGGCAAAGAGCATATCTGTGAGTTATGGTATCGAGCCTGATGAAGAAGGCTCAGCTGGACTACGCCTTACTGCAAGGGGCTCCGTCACAACCTGTACTTACCGTGTGGACACGGACGGTCGCACACACTTAAACTCGGTTGGGTGGAAGAAATTCCTCGATGGCAAGAATCTTCGTGTTGGACAGGGCATCCTAATTACTATGAGGAAGACCAACCGCCCAGGCTTGAGGATGATGATTGTCTTCGATATCATCTAGAACTACATATGTGTGTGTGGCTATATCATCTAGAACTACATATGTGTGTGTGGCTATATCATCTAGAACTACATATGATGATCGTCGTCGATATCATCTAGAACTACATATGATGATCGTCGTTGATATGGCCTTGTACTGCTTGAGGATGCATGTTGACTATGCATGAAATTGTTATCTAGTACTCCCTTCGTTCCAAATTACTCGTCGTGGTTTGAACTAAAACCATGACGAGTAATTTGGAACAAAGGGAGTACTACCCAGTAATGGTTTATGAATTTGATATCTACTAGCAGTACCTAGTATCTAGTATCTGAAAGGGAAACTAAAAGGGAAAGGGGTACGGGAAAATGATGAAAGATATAGCAGTAATGAGGGACCGCGAAATCGCTACAGTTAGGTAATAGTAGCGCGTTCATAAAAAGCGCTGCTGATATTGTCAACAGTAGTAGCGCGGGTAAGGGCCGCGCTACTACTATGAGTTAGCTGTAGCGCCTTATTAGTAGCGCGGCCACCCGCGCTGTTGCTAGCCTCAAAACCCGTGCTACTACTAGGGTTTTCCCTAGTAGTGTCCCCATGCATTCATGCCATCCATGTGTCCCTCTCGACCTTTTTTCCTTATTGGCCAGACCTCTATTGAACATGTGCTACAGGGATGTCTCTCTCCGTTGCAAACAATCACACGCTAGCTATCTTCGTGTATCTCCTCGCCTCGCTTTTCCATCTCGGAGATGCATGCGTGATATGTTCGCATAAGAAACGAAAAAAAAACACTCTCTCTCTCTAATTTATCGTTTGTTGTCACTTTCTCTTTCACACACATACTCTTTTTGCACACTTACTCATTCTCCTTCACACGCACTTGATCTGTCTCGACTGAGTCACTCTCCTCCGTCCATAGCATATAGATTTTTTGAAAAGTCAAACATCACAAAGTTTGACCATGTACGTGGAGAAAAAGAATTACATCTAGTACTGCAAACATATACCATTAGATTCACCATGAGATGTAGTTTTGTATGATGTATCTTTGGTATTGTAGATATAAATAACATTTGTGTAAACATGATCAAAGTTTCCAAAGTTTGACTTCTAAAAAATTTACATGCACTGCATTATCGAGCGGATGGAATATCTCTTTCCCCCTCTCAGCTATCTGACGCACCACTCAGCCTTATCGGGGCTCCTCAATCTCTCTCAAACTTTATTGGTCAGTTTGGTTCGTGACCTGACCCTCATGCCTTGATGGCCGGTACTGCCTGGTGTGGACGTGAGATGTAAAATATTTCTGCCTGGCCAGGCTTGTGTGGTGCTGAAGCGTTTGGTTCATGCCTGGGCCAGGCAAAGCATCAACGTCCCATCAATCAATCCATGCATCAATTATTTAATGCTAATATCCATCCATGTTGCTGTTAGCCTCATGGCCGCACGACCAGGCACGGTCAGGCGTTCGAAATCGATCGCTTGGGCCAGGCTACTTGCAGTGTCTGGAGTTCAGCCAGGCTAATTAAAGTGCAAGGGAACCCAGCCCAGGCGGGCTTTCTTTTTCACACGGTAGCAACCAAACAAGCGTGCATGAAATCCAACCACAACCCCAGGCCACGCAAAAGATGCTCAGGATGCAAGCCAAACTGGCCTTATATCTCCCTGGTTCACACATACAGATGTCTCGCTCGTGCTATACATATAGACCCATCCAACACTCTCCGCCCTTGTTCTCTCTCCATGTGACACGCACCCCCCTAAGTACCATAATCCATCACTCCATCATAGGCTCTGTTTGGATCCATGGGTTAGAGTTAGTTTGGGTTAGTTTAATGCCACATTTAACTAATGCCGCTCTCAGTCTAATGCAATCGATAAATTTAAGCAATGCCATTTAATGTCACTGGATTATTTCAGGGTTAGCTGTTGATTGTGGAACTTGTTGTTGCATAGCCAGTATACCAACGATGAAACTTGTTACTACCATCAGATTTTTGCACTGTTAACACTTATAGATTACATACCTCACTTTCATGAGATAAGTTAATTTTTTTGTACAGTGTCACCAAAATGCCAAGGCGCTGATGTCATTTTATTTTGGTTAAACTCCACAGACAAAATCCACCTCCGGCTGTTCTATTGATTCATTCGATCAAGTTTTTATGTTTGATTGATTATCAAGATTGGGATAGCAATTTTTAAGGTCCCCCCGAGTTCGAAATGATATTTACCTTGGAGGTACATGGTTTGCAATTTTTTTATACTGTCATTAGTTAACAATGCTAGTTACCTTCAGACTTCTGTATTTGGTTTAATGCTCATGCACAGCTAGTATACCAATGCTGAAACTTGTTACCTTTACATTTTGTATTGTTAATTCTTATAGAAACCTTCCAGTGCTAGAGTTTATTGAAATTTGTTCAGTAAAACCATTGTACTGTACCCTGTAATAAACTAACTACTCTACTGTTGCACTAGCCACTAGATTAGTGTATATTTGTAGTATTCGAATGGTGTTGCATTAGCGTATGGACATAAATAAAGTGTGGCAAGCTTTCCTAGATATGTGCTCAAGAAAACTACTACCTGTTTTCTAAATACTAGACGTTTGGGTACTTTAAATTGAACCGCGAAAACGTCTTATATTAAGGAACAGAGGGTGTAGAGTTCACTCAAATTATCTCGGTAAATCTAGTCACACCTTTGTTAAAATTAATGTTCATTATGCTATTGGAGGAGGTCTGTATGTTTGTCTCTAATGCCTGTCGAATACATGCCCGACATCATGATGTAATGTTAAGTCATTTCCTTTTGTACAGTGTCACTGAATTGTCAAGGCGGTGATGGCATTTTATTTTAGTAGAGCTGGACAAATTTTGCTTAAAAGAAGAGGAAAGGTCAGGAATGGCTCAGTTTTTCAGAAAAAACTATGTATGCCTTCCTGACATCAGCCGATGTTGCTTTATTTATTCCTTCAAACAAGTGGTTAGAACCAGTCTTGCTACCTTTTCCCATTAAGAAATTGGAATGCTTATATTTGTGAGTCTATGCTTCAACTAGTGCCACTTTTATAGTAATCACACTTTCAATATCTATGCAAACAGGGATGCTCGATTTTAGTGGAACTGCACAAAAAGTCCAACTGGTTCAACATTAGGAGCATGTTTTTTTCCAAACCTTTATATTCAATTAGTGGCACTTTGAGCTGTTCATTACGAAGGAACATGGTTTGCTACTATCTTGCTACTCTTTTTGTACTGTCATTAGATAGTAATACTAGTGGTTTTCATGTGAATTTATTGGCAGGGTGGACCTACATTGGAGGTGCAGGACAGGATTCAATGATTGGATGCTCAATTTCGGTTCTATCGATTTCACCTCTTCCATCACTGCGAACATGGTGTGGTATATGTTTACTAGCTGCTTGATATTTGTGCAGACAGAGATGTCTGCCCGTTGCTATTTGGCAAACAAACAAAGTGTCTGCAATTTTGGTTGAACTGCACAAGTGAATAGTATAGTCACTGCATGCAGTGCCATTTGAAAATAGACACAAAGATTGGATAGTCACTTCATGGACTGCAGAAAAGTAGTACTGTACTATTTACTGGCCAACACTAGGTGCTTCATTGCTTTGGTCTTATTATACAATGGGCATCATTTTCCCTAAGTTAAAGTTTGTATTCCGAAAATAGTCTCGCGGTGTGATCGAGAGAAGACCAAATCATATTGCAGTGGATGTTCCTCCATCATGTGTGGTTCATTCTCATGGTTCCAGCTATTGGTTAAACCACTTACGTTTGCAAGAGGAATTGTAGACTTCACAAACATATTTGTCTGTCTGTCTGTACTGAATGTTGGCCAAGAGAAGCATCCATGTTAGTAGGAAGAACAGATGTTTTTTCTAGATCTTTGCTTTTGCAGCTACATATTTGTATATGATCTGTGAATCATTGAGATGCATTAACATGTTGATCTTGTGTATGGGAATCATACGAGTTAGTTTTAGTTGCGACACAAGATCCGAAGTGGCTGATCTTTGCTTTTGGAGCTACATATTTGTATATGATCTGTGAATCATTGAGATGCATTAACGGTTACTTATTTCTGTTCGCTCAGTGTTTACAAGTTACTGATCGATCACTAGCTAGCCTACAAATGCGCTCCTAGCAGTTTTATTTGCGACGCAAGATGCAAAGTGGCAGTTTTTTGAATAAAAATGCCTACCTCTGAAGAAACTGACAAGCTACACTATCGACCCTACATGGATAAAAATGCCTACCTCTTAAGAAACTGACAAGCTACACTATCGATCCTACACAGATAAATAGCGGATCACGCACGTAGTACCTCCTTTCCGGTTTGCAGGGCTCGATTCAAGAAACGGCCCACTCGATCCTACACGAATAAATAGCGGATCACGCACGTACTACCTCCTTTCTGGTTTGCAGGGCTCAATTCAAGAAACGACCTACTCGATCCTACACGAATAAATAGAGGATCACGCACGTACTAGTACCTCCTTTCCTTTTTTGCGAGGTAATACGTTTCTCATTCATAAAATAAAGATCCGGTTACAAGACACGTAATCACCGACATTACAGTACTGAAAGGATAGGATAATCCTACACAAAAAACCGACATTACTAGTACCTCATTTCCGGTTTGCAGGGCTTAATTCAAACCTCTCACCAACCAAGGTACTCCCTCCGTCTGGGTTTATTAGTCCCATGAGCAAAGCAGCAAGACCAAGGCATGGCAATAATTAACGACATGCAGAAGTTTAAGCCTAATTGCAATTTAAGTGGCTGCAGACGTGCCCTCGGCTGAGACTCATTGCATGCTGCTTCGCGTACTGCCTGCGAGCGATTCTGAGTGCCTGCATGCAGCTGGCCATAATTAAGGCAGCTAACTAATGCGAAAAAGATACGCTTTAATTGTTGCAGGCTTTTTAAATCCGTGGAATCATTATTGACAAGGAGGGAGATGATTCGAGTGCACTCGTTTGACCGCCATGCCGTCGTGCGACCCAGACGGGACGGGACGACACAGTCATAATTTCAGTTTCCCTAGTTTTCCATGGCAAGCTGGCGCGCTAAGCCATTATGCATTGAATTTTGATGACTGTCGCGCTACCTTCCCCCTATAAGTACTGTTTCCCGGCTTTATCCGGTGCCACCGTGACCCAACTCGCCATATCCTCATAAGCCCCCACCGGCCCGATGTCGCTCGCCACGTCCGCCATGCCCCCGCCGTTCGCGGTAAGCGACGCCGGAGGCAGTCACCACCAGAACTAGTGTTCGGTTTTTCACCGGAAGGCAGACAGAGGGAGGAGGCATTCTATCTGTCTTTAGATGGCAATGCATAGATCGAGGAGTTGTTGGAGCGCGACCGCATGGCGGAGGAGCAGGAGTTGTTGGAGCGCGACCGCCTGGCGAAGGAGCCGCGTATCACCGATTTGCGCCGCCAGCGGGACATGGAGCAGTAGCGCACCGACGCTCTGAGTCGCGAGCAAAGCACCCACAACTGGGTCGACTACATGGAGGCCGGCGCCCGGCAAATAGCCCTGGAGGCTGTCAGGCACGCACGCGTGCGACGTTGATTTTTACTACCAGCTCGTCAAGTGGGTTTCCCGCTTGGAAGCCGAAGCTTCGGTGGACTACACCGGCATGGAAACGGCCAACGCGCGCTAGCAACGCGCCCTATTGCACCTCTGGCAAGTCCGAGGCGAGGCGCAGGACGCCGGTGTCGGCGTTTAGCGTGTACCACAGATGGCAGCCGGCATCGTCTAGTTAGCTAAGAGTAAGTTAGTACTTGTACGCTACTAGAGTATTAGTGGGAGTAGATAGTTAACTTAGCTATGATGGTTGTCAACGTGGAAGTTCAGTACCCTATATGTGGATCAGACCTGTTACTTTGCTCTGAATGTTGAACTTTCCGTTTGAACGTATGGAATGGGTTGTTATTTTTTTAAATGGGTTGTATTTGTCCTCCACGGGTTTAGAGGCTGACTTGTGGGCCTAGCAAGTTGACGCGTACACAATCAGGAGATGATTGTACGTGGAGACGATGATAGCAAGGACCCGCCAAGGTCATGGCAGTACGCAAGCAAGTTCCTCCTTATTTCAAGCCAATAAAAAAATGGCTCCTCCTAGTGGATTTCTGACATCTGGGTCCCATGCCATTGTCAACGTAGTCAATAAACGAGAGAATTGCACAACGAGCGGCTTACACCAGGGACCCAGTAGCTCGCCCAGTTATTTTTGTTTTGGGTTAATTTGATAAATGCCACTCCAAATCTGGTGTATCCGAGAAATGCCACTACAATTTCCAAACTTTGAAAAATGCCATTTCATGCCATTTCTATTGGCATTTTTCGAAGCCTGGAGTGGCGTTTTTCAAAGTTTGCAAACTACAGTGGCGTTTTTTAAAGTTTGCAAAAATTGCAGTGGCATTTTTCTAAGTTTGGAAATTGCAGTGGCATTTTTATGAATCACTATAATTGGAGTGGCATTTATCTAATTTGTTTTTGAGATGGAAGCAGGGTGTCAACTGGGCTGTTGATGCATCTCCAACGTATCTATAATTTATGAAGTATTCATGCTATTATATTATCCTTCTAGGATGTTTGATATGCATTTATATGATATTTTATATGATTTTTGGGACTAACCTATTAACCTAGAGCCCAGTGCTAGTTTCTGTTTTCTCCTTGTTTTTGAGTTTTGCGGAAAAGGAATACAAAACGGAGTCCAATTGACGGGCCAATTTTTGATGATTTTTTGGACCAAAAGAAGACCACGGAGCATTGGAGTTGGGCCAGAAGAGTCCCGAGCTGCCCACGAGGGTGGGGGGGTGCGCCCACCTAGTATGGGCGCATGGGCCTGCCTCGTGGACAGCTCGGGCACCTCCTTGACGTGAGACCGACGCCAAAAATTCCTATAAATACAGAAACCTCGGAAAATTAACCTAGATCGGGAGTTCCGCCGCCGCAAGCCTCTATAGCCACGAGAAATCAATCTAGGCCCTCTCTGGTACCCTGATGGAGGGGGCCATCATCACCGATGGCCATAGAGGAGTATCCCGGAGGGGTCTTCATCATCATGAAGGCCAAGGACCAGAGGGAGGAGGCCATGGAGGAGGAAGCACAATGGGGAGAACCTCTCCTCCTCTCTTCCGGTGGTGCTGGAGTGCCATCGGGAGGGGAATCATCGCCACGGTGATCGTCTTCATCAACATCACCATCATCTCACCATCCTCATCTCTTTTACGCGGTCCACTCTCCCGCAAACCGCTGTAATCCCCTACTTGAACATGGTGCTTTATGCCACATATTATGATCCAATGATGTGTTGCCATCCTATGATGTTTTGAGTAGATATCTTTTGACTTTGGGTTGATTGATGATCTAGATTGGTATGAGTTGTATGTTTTACTTTGGTGCTGTCCTATGGTGCCCTCCGTGTCGCGCAAGCGTGAGGGATTCCCGCTGTAGGGTGTTGCAATACGTTCATGATTCGCTTATAGTGGGTTGGTGAGTGAACAGAAGCACAAACCCGAGTAAGAGGGATTGTTGCGTATCGGAATAAAGAGGACTTGATGCTTTAATCCTATGGTTGGGTTTTACCTTAATGATCTTTAGTAGTTGTGGATGCTTGCTAGAGTTCCAATCATAAGTGCATATAATCCAAGTAGAGAAAGTATGTTAGCTTATGCCTCTCCCTCATATGAAACTGCAATAGTGATTACTGGTCTTGTTAACAATTGCCTAGGACAATTCCGCACACCGATCCACCATTATTCCACACTCGCTATTTATAATACATAGTATTATATTCTAACTTTATGATAACAGCACCTACTTTTATGTATTAGCTCTCCTATATCATACAAAGTTATCCTCTTCATGCCCACAACGAAGTTTTATTTCTTGTTGCTAGTTGGAAGCAAACGTCCGGTGCACGTAGAGTCGTATCAGTGGCAGATAGGGCTTGAGAGAATATTGATCTTACCTTTAGCTCCTTGTGGGTTCGACACTCCATACTTATCACTTCGACTTTGGAAAGTGCTACGATGATTCCTTGCACTTGGGGATTATCAAGCTGTTTTCTGGCGCCGTTGCCGGGGAGCAATAGCATGGGGTTGATATTCTCGTGTGTGCTTGTTTGCTCCCTTCACTAAGTAGATTTTGTTTTTCCTTTTTGTTTCTATTTAGTTGTGGGTGAAACATACAAAAAATTAAAAATGAAAATACAAAAAAAATTATTACTTGCCTCTCATGCCTAAAAAGTTTTTCAAAAAGAGAAGTGATTGGAAGGTTTTGCATTGAAGAAGTGAGGGTCAACCTTGAGCACTTGTGCTCATGCTCACAGAAACAATGTAGAATTTTTCATGGAAGTTTCTCTGTAAATAATTATCCCCTTGTATATATTCATTGTATTATAAAAATAATGTGCCAAGGCTTGGTTTTAGGTGATTAGATTGCTTGTTTACTATGTGCAAAACAAAAATAGAAACTTTGGCTGTAGTGCGTGAATTTACATTTTTTACTGGAAAGTCAAATGGGTCTGAAACTTTTTGCAAATTACTTTTGTACAAATTGTCAAATTTAGTTTATAATTTTAGGAGTTACAGAAGTTTGGCAAACTTCTAGATTACTACAGACTATTCTGTTTTTAACAGATTCTGTTTTTGAGTGTTGTTTGCTTATTTCAATGAATTTATGGCTAGTATCGGGGGGTATGAACCATAGAGAAGTTGGAATACAGTAGGTTTAGCACCAATATGAATAAAGAATGAGTTAATTACAGTACCTAAAGGCAGTGATTTGTTTTATTACACTAACGGATCTCACAAGTTTTTTTTAAAGTTTTCTGTGAATGAAGTGTCCGAAGGTCGAGGAGCTATCAATATGAGAAGAATAAAGAGAGGCAAGAGTTCAAGCTTGGGGATGCCCAAGGAACCCCAAGTAAATATTTCAAATGATACTCAAGCATCTAAGCTTGGGGATGCTGAGGTTGGCATCCCATCTTTCTTCTTCAACAAATATCAGTATACCTCGGTTTTTGTTTTGTTCACATGATTTGTGTCCTTTGTGTTTTTCCTTTTCTTCAAGAACCATGCTAGCATGAGATAGCCCTTCGTTGATTTATAGAATACTTCATGTGCTTGACTTAAATCTTTTAAGTATGATCTTATAGAATTACTCTTTGTGCTTCACTTAAATCTTATGAGTATGGTTTTATAGAATGCTTTATGTGCTTCACTTATACATTTTGAGCTTGGATATTGTTCAGTTGTAGAATGCTCCATGAACTTCACTTATACCTTTTGGAGTATGAATAATACTATCATTTAAAGTGGGTTTGGAAGAGTGTCAACTTTAGGAATTAGTGATCCCACTATTTTGGAGGATGTTAAATCTTTGTGTGATATTTATGAAAGTGGATTCGGAAGAGTGTCAACTTTAGCTAGTAATGATTCCACTATTTCGGAAGAGGTTCCAATTGAATATGAGAACAAAGTTTCTATCCATGATACTACTGAAAATTATTATGAGGGAGGAATACATGCTTGTAGGAGTTGCAATAATATTAAGTTTCCTCTCTATGTGCTTAAAGTTTTGAAGTTATACTTGTTTTGTCTTCCTATGCTAGTTGATTCTTGTTCCCATAAGTTGTGTTCTCACAAAATCCCTAGGCATAGGAAGTGTGTTAGATTTAAATATGCTAGTCATATTATTCAAGAATCAAGATGCTCTCTTTGTGTTTCAATTCCTATCTTTAAAGTGAGCATCATTGAAATCATCATGCCTAGCTAAAAGGCATTAAAGAAAAGCGCTTGTTGGGAGACAACCCAATATTTACCCTTACTGTTTTTGTGTGTTTACATGATTAAGCTACTGTATTAGTCATGTTTTATATCTTTTTTTTCAATAAAGTGACAAGTAAGACCTTTGGGAAGACTCGGGTGAGAGTTAATGTGATCTTGCTGTAAAAAAACAGAAACTTTGTGCTCACGAGAATAGATGTCATTTATTACAGAAGAGTTATTTTGAGTTGATTCTTTTTGAATAAGATTAATAGACAAATTACTCACGTCCACCAATTTTTTTCATAATTTTTGTATTAGCAGAAGTATGGTTATTGTTTAGATCATTACAGACTGTTCTGTTTCTGACAGATTCTGTTTACATTGCATAGTCTGCTTGTTTTCTAGTTTCTATGGCTTATATTTCTCAATATAATTTGTAGAAATGATATGGTACAGTAGGAATTGTGTGAAAACAATTATTAACCTTGTCTTTGTCATTACCAAAGTGAATGGTTTGCTCTTTATCATACTAATCTATCTCACGAAGTTTGGTTAAGTTTTGTGTGATTGAAGTTTTCATGTTTTGGGTGAGATATCGATATGAGGCGAATAAGGAGTGGAAAGACCCTAAGCTTGGGGATAACCAAGGCACCCCAAGTCAATATTAAAGGAATAATCAAGCTCCTAAGCTTGGGGATGCCCCGGAAGGCATCCCCTCTTTCGTCTTCAAAACTATCGGTATACCTTACTCGAAGCTATATTTTTATTCGTCACATGATATGTGTTTTGCTTGGAGCATCAATTTATTTTGCTAGTATTTGCTTGCTGTTATTTATAATAATGTTTTGCATCTTTAGTTTCAATAAAAATGTCAAGGATAGCCTTTTACCATGCTTGTTTTACAAGTATACATGTTGCTGTTTGAAAACAGAAAGTTTACCGCTGTTGCAAAAATTCCTTAGAAAATTCAGAATGTGCTAAAATGTTGAAACCTTTTGCATAATAAGATCTGATAAATTTACTAAAGTGGTAATTTTCTTTCATAATTTTTGGAGTTAGGGAAGTATGATGAATATTGCATTCTTTACAGACTGTACTGTTTTGGCAGATTGCTGTTATGGTTGCATTGTTTGCATATGTTTGCTTGTTTAATGATTCTATTTGAGGATAGGAGTGTTAAATATGCAGAGGAATTTAGTATGCAATGTTGAATAATAATTTTAGTAATTTGTTACAGTAGAAAATGATAAGGTTTTGCATTGGTTTATACTAACCTATCTCACGAGTTCTTGTTGAGTTTGGTGTGTATGAAGCTTTTGAGATTTAGGAAACCGACATATAAAAGGAATTAAGGTGACACAAAAGCTCAAGCTTGGGGATGCCCAAGGCACCCCAAGACATTATTTCAAGAAGTCTCAAGCATCTAATCTTGGGGATGCCCCGGTAGGCATCCCACCTTTTCTCTTCAACAACTATCGGTTAGTATCGGTTGAACCTAAGTTTTTGCTTCTTCACATGAGTTGTGATATCCTTGCAATGTCATTTTATTTTGTTTTGCTTGATGTTTGAATAAAATCATTGGATCTGAAATATTGAATGAAAAAGAATCCTCCCATGGCTAGTTAATAATTATTTGCCTACTCAGTGCCCTTCACTCAAATCTTTTGGAGTAGTTTGTCATTTACTCTTGTGCTTCACGTATATCCTATGAGTAAATGGATGAATGAATTGAATGTCATAAATCTGAATTTTTATATGTTTCATATGCTTATAACATGGTTAGTTATGACTTCACACATAGAAAGTGCGAGGCATAAAAGTTGTTGAGAGTTGGCAACCGTAGTTTTGGTCATCGTTGCAATTAATAGGAAGTAATAAGGAAAGAGAGGTTCACATACAAATATATTATCTTGGACATCTTTTATGATTGTGAAGCACTCATTAAGTATGACATGCTAAAAGAGTTCACGTTGGACAAGGAAGACAACGTAATGGTTTATGTTTTCCGACATCTCAATTAAAGTATATTGTCATTGACCTTCCAAACATGTTGAGCTTGCCTTTCTCCCCCATGCTAGCCAAATTCCTTGCACCAAGTAGAGATACTACTTGTGCTTCCAAATATCCTTAAACCCATTTTTTGCCATGAGAGTCCACCATACCTACCTATGGATTGAGTAAGATCCTTCAAGTAAGTTGTCATCGGTGAAAGCAATAAAAATTGCTCTCTAAGTATGTATGACTTATTAGTGCAGAGAAAATAAGCTTTGTACGAACTTGTTGTGGAAGTAATAAAAGCGACGGACTGCATAATAAAGGTCCACATACAAGGGGCAATATAAAGTGACGTTCTTTTGCATTAAGATTTTTGTGCATCAACCCTAAACGCGCAAGACAACCTCTGCTTCCCTCTGCGAAGGGCCTATCTTTTACTTTATGTTTTTACCTTATGCATGAGTCAAGGTGATCTTCACCTTTCCCTTTTTCATTTTATCCTTTGGCAAGCTCTTCGTGTTTGAAAGATCATGATATATATATCCAATTGGATGTAAGTTAGCATGGGATATTATTGTTGACATCACCTAAAGGTGAATACGTTGGGAGGCAATACAATAAGCCCCTATCTTTCTCAGTGTCCAGCTGAAACTCCATAACCACAAGCATTTCGTGAGTGTTAGCAATTATAGAAGACTACAACATAGTTGAGTATGTGAACTTGCTGAAAGAGCTCTATTGATGACTCTTTCTGTGTTATGATAAATTGCAATTGCTTCAATGGCTAAGATTATAGTTTGTTAGTTCTCAATGAAGTTTCTAAACCATACTTGACATTGTGAATAGATTGTTACTTGATCATGAAAAGTTTTATGAGTTGAGCTATTGTTATGACATATAATGATGCTAGAAAAAGTGATTGGATTTATCATTGATCAAACTTAAGGACTTGCTAGCATTCACACTTCATAAATTATTTCTTTTATCATTTACCTACTCGAGGACGAGCAGGAATTAAGCTTGGGGATGCTGATACGTCTCCAATGTGTCTATAATTTATGAAGTATTCATGCTATTATATTATCCTTCTAGGATGTTTGATATGCATTTATATGATATTTTATATGATTTTTGGGACTAACCTATTAACCTAGAGCCCAGTGCCAATTTCTCTTTTCTCCTTGTTTTTGAGTTTTGCAGAAAAGGAATACAAAACGGAGTCCAATTGACGGGCCAATTTTTGATGATTTTTTATGGACCAAAAGAAGACCACGGAGCATCGAAGTTGGGCCAGAAGAGTCTCGAGCTGCCAACGAGGCTGGGGGGCGTGCCCACTTAGTACGGGCGCGTGGGCCTGCCTCGTGGACAGCTCGGGCACCTCCTTGACGTGAGATCCATGCCAAAAATTCCTATAAATACAGAAACCTCGGAAAATTAACCTTGATCAGGAGTTCCACCGCCACAAGCCTCTGTAGCCACGAGAAATCAATCTAGGCCCTCCCTGGCACCCTTCCAGAGGGGGCCATCATCACCGGTGGCCATAGAGGAGGATCCCGGAGGGGTCTTCATCATCATGAAGGCCAAGGACCAGAGGGTGGAGGCCATGGAGGAGGAAGCACAAGGGGGAGAACCTCTCCTCCTCTCTTCCGGTGGCGCCGGAGTGCCATCGGGAGGGGAATCATCGCCACGGTGATCGTCTTCATCAACATCACCATCCTCATCTCTTTTACGCGGTCCACTCTCCCGCAAACCGCTGTAATCCCCTACTTGAACATGGTGCTTTATGCCACATATTATGATCCAATGATGTGTTGCCATCCTATGATGTTTTGAGTAGATATCTTTTGACTTTGGGTTGATTGATGATCTAGATTGGTATGAGTTGTATGTTTTACTTTGGTGTTGTCCTATGGTGCCCTCCATGTCGCGCAAGCGTGAGGGATTCCCGCTGTAGGGTGTTGCAATACGTTCATCATTCGCTTATACTGGGTTGGTGAGTGAACAGAAACACAAACCCGAGTAAGAGGGATTGTTGCGTATGGGAATAAAGAGGACTTGATGCTTTAATGCTATGGTTGGGTTTTACCTTAATGATATTTAGTAGTTGCGGATGCTTGCTAGAGTTCCAATCATAAGTGCATATGATCCAAGTAGAGAAAGTATGTTAGCTTATGCCTCTCCCTCATATGAAACTGCAATAGTGAATACTGGTCTTGTTAACAATTGCCTAGGACAATTCCGCACACCGATCCACCATTATTCCACACTCGCTATTTATAATACTTAGTATTATATTCTAACTTTATGATAACAACACCTACTTTTATGTATTAGCTCTCCAATATCATACAAAGTTATCCTCTTCATGCCCACAACGAAGTTTTATTTCTTGTTGCTAGTTGGAAGCAAACGTCCGGTGCACGTAGAGTCATATCAGTGGCAGATAGGGCTTGAGAGAATATTGATCTTACCTTTAGCATCTTGTGGGTTCGACACTCCATACTTATCACTTCCACCTTTGGAAAGTGCTACGATGATTCCTTGCACTTGGGGCTTATCAGCTGTGCGGGACACTCTGGCCTGTCTAGACAGCCTTTTCTTTTATGTTTACCACAGACCAGCCCAGTAGTTTTTTTTTCTTTCTGAAAAAGGCTAGCCCAATTTTTTTGTGATTTGTCAAGTAAGTCGCTTTATCAGGCCTGTTGGGCTGCAAATCTTTCAAGACACGAAGAGCTTCATTCGGCTGGCTGAGAAAATGGCCTATCAGTAATGAGAAACGGGTTGTACATTTTTAAAACACATCAAACCGGCAACTAGTTTCAAATATATTTTTTTCATTTCGAGATTTTAAATTGCATTGATTTTTATGCATGGACAATTTATTGGATTTTATATTGATATATATTTATTTTTATAATCAGTCTGAATATGACTCGAAATTTCGGGATTAAAAGCAGTTCAAACCGTACCAACATATGCAAAATTTCGTATAATTTTTTAACCGTGGCCACAATATGTGCTGTAATACTAACAAAAAGAATATGGGCTCCAAAAAACCCGTAAGAATTAGCAAATGGGCTGTAAATTATTTGAAATAATTGCACATGGGCTATATGCTATTTTCCACAGATTTGAGGCTTTCCACAGATGGCCTATATACTGTTGGATGTCCATCCAACAGTCGTCGTGCTTCTTCAATCTCTGCTCTTCCTGCTCTAGCCGCTCAAACAAGCGTCGGCGGGACTGCCTGGTCCCTCCTCCCCGCGGCCGGCTGTGCTGCCGCGCAGGCCTCACCGCCCCACTGTACTCCCATCGCTCGCCTAGCCATCCCTCTACTCACCCATAGTCCCACACCTGCTGTTATTCTCCGGCGATGGCAGACGAACCAGTAAACCCTCGTACAGTTATACTCCCCTACGCGTGGGAAACAACTGCCAAGTCTTCCCTGCCTCCGTGTCGTTCCCTTCCTAGGCCTCGCCGTCGTCCTCCAACCCGGTGCTCTCGGCGCGGCCTGGTCAACATGGTCAACGACCGACATGCATTTGAAGTGGACTGTACGTGGAGAGGCCGACAGCTGGGTCCACAGCCGCACGCAAGGAAATGCCTCCTTATTACGCGCAAAATAATGATTCCTCCACCTGACATCTGGGACCCACCAAAAGGGCCTCTGTATTTCGCGAAAAAAATGTTACCGCCGCTGATAGCTCGGACCCACCAGCTATATCTTCGCACGCAAGAAAGTGCCTCCTTATTATGCAAAAAAAATGAATACTCCCCCTGCTAGCTGGGACCCAGTATAGTGGGCCTACTAAGTTGACGGAGACGAAGGGCTTTTTCAACTTAGTCAATATGCATGATTCTAGCTCGACTGACCGTACGATGTCCATCCAACGGCCGTAGTGCTTCTTCAACCTCTGGTCTTCTTGATCCAACTGCCCAAAGCAGCGCCGGTCGTGTCGCCTGCTCCTGCCTCCCGTGGTCGGCTGTGCTGCCGCGGAGGCCTCACTGCCCCATACTACTCCCACCGCTGGCCAGGCCATCCGTCCACTCCACTCACCCACACCCCCTGTTATTCTGTGGCGACGGCAGCGCAGCCGAACCAGTGAACCCTCGTACTCCTCTCCGCCTGGGCATCCACTGTCACGTCTTCCCCGGCTCCGCGTCGTCCCCTTCCTAGGCCTCGCCGTCGTCCACCGCCGTGGTGCTCTCGGCGCGGTGTGGTCAACATGGTCAACAACCGAATTCCATCGGAAGAATACTGTACATGGAGAGGCTGACAGTTGGGTCCACGGCAGCCGCAAGGAAGTGCCTCCTTATTACGCGGAAAATAATTATTCCTCCACCTGATAGCAGGGACCCACCGGACAGGCCACCAGTATTTCGCGAAAAAAACGTTTTCCCCTGACTGCTGGGACTCACCCGATGGGCCACCGTATTTCACGAAAAAATGTTCCCCCTGCTGTCAGCTCGGACCCACCGGAAGTGCCTCCTTATTACGCACAAAAAAATGAATACCCCCCTACTAGCTGGGACCCACCTTGGTGGGAGGTTGACTTGTGGGCCTACTAAGTTGACAGGGACGGAGGGCTTTGTCAACTTAGTCAATATAAACGATTCTAGCTCCAGTGACCGTACGATGTCCATCCAACGGCCCTAGTGATTCTTCAACCTCTGTTCTTCTTGCTCCAGCCGCCCAAAGCAGCGCCGGTCATGCCGCATGCTCCTGCCTCCCGTGGCCGGATGTGCTGCCGTGGAGGCCTCACCGCCCCTACTATTCCCACCACTGGCCAGGCCCTACGGTGACGGCAGCCTCACACGGCAGCCGAACCAGTGAACCCTCGTACTCCTCTCCGCGCGGGCTTCCACTGCCGCATCTTCCCCAGCTCCATGTCGTCCTCTTCCTAGGCCTCGCCGTCGTCCACCGCCCTGGTGCTCTCGGCACGGCGTGGTCAACGTGGTCAAGGAACGACTTCCATCGGACGTGGACTGTACGTGGAGAGGCTGACAGCTGGGTCCATGGCCACAGCAAGGAAGTGCCTCCTTATTACGCGGAAAATAATTATTCCTCCACCTGACAGCAGGGACCCACCGGACGAGCCACCGTATTTTGCGAAAAAATCGTTTCCCCCTGACTACTGGGACCCACCAGCTACATCTTCGCACGCAAGGAAGTGCATCCGGGCAAAAAAACGATTCGCCCCCCTGACTGCTGGGACCCACCAGTTACAACTTCGCACGCTAGGAAGTGTGTCCGGTCAAAAAAAAATGATTCGCCCCCCTGACTGCTGGGACCCACCAGCTACATCTTCGCATGCAAGGAAGTGCGACCGAGCAAAAAAAACAAAACGATTCGCAAACCCCCCCCCCCCCCCCCTGACTGCTGGGACCCACAAGCTACATTTTCACAGGCAAGGAAGTGCCTGACAGTCGAGACCCACCTGGTCGAAGCGTACGTAGCGTTGTCATTCTGGTCGTGAACATGTACGTACATACTGGTCGATGTAGAGGCATGCACGTGTCGTAGTAGAGGCGTGCAACGTGTCGTAGTAGAGGCGCGCACGTAGCATGTACACATACGTACAGCGGCCAGGGTGCAAGAAAGAAAATATGGCCATGTACGTACATCCAGGCAGGGTCTTGAACGCCTACTCGCGCATACGTACGGCCAGGGCTCGTGTACATGGCTGGGTCAGAACGGAGAAACAGCGTCGTCGTCGTGATCATGGGGAGGCAACGGAACGTGTCGTGTTCATGGGGAGCCAACGGAATGTGTCGTGTTCATGGGGAGGCAACGGAATGCGTCGTGTTCATCAGGAGGCAACGGAACGCGTGGGAGCCAACCGGCTGGGTCGGAACGGAATGCGTGGTCGTGTTCATCGGGAGGGCTTGGATGGAAGAGGCGATGGAAACAAGGCCTCGCGTACCGCAAAACGGAGGAAATGGACCTCCTACGTTCGGAACGGGGTCCTGTTGATCGGGAGGGGTGTGGCGTACCGCAGAATGGAGGAAACGGACCTCCTACAGTCGAAACAGGGGTCCTATTGATCGGGAGGGGTGTGGCGTACCGCAAAACGGATGAAACGAACCTCCTACGGTCGAAACGGGTGTCCTGTTGATCGGAAGGGGTGTGGCGTACCGCGAAACGGACGAAACGGACTTGTGTTGGAGCGCTACGGTCAAAACGGGGGTCCTGTTCATCGGGAGGGTGTGGCGTACCGCAAAACGGGACTCCATGGGATACTGTTCATCTCCACCGTCGACCTCGTCCAGCCTCCACGGGCTACCGTCGACCTCCTCCAGCCTCCATGGGCCCCTGTTCATCCAGCCTCCACCGCGCGCTACTCCACCGGCTACTGGTCAACCACCCCTCCACCGTCTACTGTTCATCCAGCCCTCCACACCACGGGCACCCCTGCATCATCTACTGTTCATCCAGCCCTCCACACCATGGGGTCCTGTTCATCCAGAGGCAACACCACCGCTCACTGTTCATCCAACCCCCCCCCCCCCCCCCCCCCCCCCGCAACACTCACTGTTCATCCAATCGATCAGCTTCAGTTAGCAGTAGTAGCGAAGGAATCGCTCGTTCGGGTTTAGTTAACAGCCATCGATCAATCGCTCAGGTTCAGTAATGCGTAGCCTGCAGTGCAATCGCTCGGGTTCAGTTAGAGCCCAATGCCTCGCACACATGCGCGTACGTGTATGAGAGAAACGCGCATCGCTCGACCCCCGACCTCCCACCGTAACCGGCAACTCCCCGAAATTTTCCTCCCCCTCACTTCTACCACGGTTTTTTCCGTCATGGACGGCCCAAAGAATGTCATGCAGCTGCGTCTCCGGCCCTCCCAGGACGAAAAGCCCATTTTCTGTCATGATTTTTTGTCATAGAAGTAGGAACCCACCACATCTATGATGATACCGGGTTTTGTCACAATTATCGTCATAGAAGTGTCATATGTATGATACAAAAAAATTGGTTCAGCCCAAAATGTCACGGATGTGTCTTTTTTTTGTAGTGATAGCAGGGAGTGAGATATAGTTAGAGAAATATAGAGTGATGAAGGTCGAGGGAGAGAGTATCGTCAGGGTGTTACAAAGATAAAAGATCATTGTTGACATATAGGTAGCACGAGAGATACCCGAGAGACGATGAACGCGTATAGGTCTAGAGAGATACTCCTATATAAGCATGAGTGATAGCTATATGAGACAAATATCTTGATTAAAGGGGATTCAAATATTTAAACTAGAGATCACAACATCGATAATATCATAACGCAAATTGGTGTATCAAACATGCATATTCATTTGAATCTGGGGACACGTATAATGCTATATAGTTTATCAATATTGGTGATCCATAGAATCTTTAATTAGAAATAATGCATGGTTTCTATGCAATTAATGTCTAAACGGGATTACACTATATGTTGCGTGTGGGAAACACATTATACATGTTTGAGAAGTAAAAAAACCCGCATGAAACACACATTATTTGGAGACAGTTAGCGAGGAATGCATACATTGGATTTCAACATAAAGTGGTTTCAAATATTTGAAAATCCAAATTGATGGATACAACCTTATGAATCTGAGATCATGCCATTGTTAAACCATATTTATGTATAAAGGGTGTTGTGCTTTTGAAAGTATATATAAAAAACGATATATATAGAATTTTATTCCAATCGAAAATGGATCCTGCCCAAAAAAATAGAATACAAACGGGATTCGACTTGAGTTGGTACGGTAAACATGCACTCTGCAAAATTTGAACGAAGTGGGGAAAGTCGCAGTAACCGCCCAAAACCAAAATCTGTGAGATGGAAATTACTACTGCCTATCCCTGCCACGCAAAGCCTATCGGCTTGATTTCTATAGGTTTCGATAGGGGTAGGTTTGTAATTTCACTCAAACATGACATAACCGCCTCTCACCAGGATTCATACACGGTGGGCGCCAAAATAGTGTCTCCTCGGCCGAAATCGACTCCCTCCCCGATTCATGCACGGTGGGTGCCAAAAACAAACTCTCGTCGGCAAATATTCGGTGTATGCGAGATTACCGTCCTATCCCCAACCGACTAATATTGCTATGATGTAGGAAATTTGAAATGTGGGCTAAGTTTGTAAATTTCCTCGCATTTGAGACAAGCGTGCCCTGAAGACATGGTTCCCCCGTCCCTCTCTACCTCCATTTCCCCATTCGTACTCCGTTAGCGCCAAACCACCCTCTCCACCCCAGCCTCCTCCGTCCACCACCCCATCCACCGCCGTCCTCCTCCACCATGCCGGAGCTGATACCCCGACGCCGCCGTCCATTACAAGAGATCGACCTCTCTCATCCATGGCTTTGGATCGGGATCCTTGCATCCTGTCCTCTCGCTTCATCCCCGCCGTCGTCCACCTTGCTGGCGCTGCTCCTACGACCATCTCGTCCACCTCGCCCCGCCGCCACCATCTACCCTCCTAGATCTGCTTCCACACCGCTGACAACCATCTCTACCGTAGCATCGTCAAATTCTCAGCAGTTGCATACACAGCGCCGCACCAGAGGCGGTACTTCATATCTGCTCAACTTATTTATCGTAGCAAGAAAATAGATCTCCACTGCTTCACTCTGATTTCTTTTCCACCACTTACTTGCTAGTTGAAAGCAAACATTGGTTGTGAAGTTGCCTCTGTCCGGTTTGCACCTTCAGATCCTCCATGGCACACTCAACACTATACTCCCAATGCTTATGGTTTTCCCCTTTTATATCCCACACTAGTTAAATCACCGTAGACTAAATTTCAAAATTGGGTCAGTCAATTTTTTAGAGCTCGCCGGAGTTCGCCGGTGCAAAGGAAGGGGCTCGGGAGGGGACAGTGGTTGTGGGGGCGGTGGTGGGGCCTCGTCGAAGGAAGAAAACTCGACGCGGGTGGGGGCAGGGGTGGGGGTGGGGGTGGTAGAGGAACACAGGCGGTGGGGGCCGGTGGTCCGGCCGGCGGCCCGTGCAGTGTTTTGTATGGGAAGAATCAGAGACGAGGAAGAAGAAGGGTTAGGAGATGTAGGATCTTCATCCAACTGCCTGAAATGGTCGACTGACCCAAATGACAAAAGTCACGCGACTTGCATGCAGACATGCCTTTATATTCAGTACCATCATCATACCTGCGTAGCACTGCTCCTGAATCCATGAAGCTAAACAACGTGCCACTCATAATTCCAAACTTGTTGCTCAAATATGAATCTGATATGATGCTGATATTACTAAAACAGATAACATTTAATTGGTCAGCTAATGTTCCTACTTTACTTTTGAAAAGCACGTGCACCACATATAGAGAGACAGCAGGGAGTTGCATTCTTAATGCGCTCTAGTTAACGAACATTTTATTATCCAAAATCTGCTTGCTCTTCTTTAGCATGTTCCTCTTCCGTTCTTCTTTAATAAGTACTCTCTCCATTCCTAAATACAAGTCTTTGTATAGATTCCACCATGGACTACATATGGAGCAAAATGGGTGAATGTACACTCTAAAATGTATCTGGATACATCTGTATGTGATCCATAGTGGAAATATCTACAAAGACTTATATTTTGGAACGGAGGGAGTATGATAGTAGTACAGTATGCTCCTTGTAGTGAGGATGAGCAGGGACATTTGAAGTGTAGAGGTCTATATGGTCAGTTGTGATGGACACTTTGAACTCTTCGGGCCTCTTTGATTCGTAAGATTTTGTAAACATAGGAATAGGATTTGTAGTGGCCTGCCCACTTGAATCCTATAAGAATAGCAAGGAAATGCGGGGAGCTATGTCTCCTTTGAGAGTTACATTGATATTAACAGTACCGCACCTTCGGTTGAAGAGAGCTTGTATCCAAAGCCTTTCTAGCCGTACCGGGAATACTAGCACATATATTCCAGCAAGTTCCACTTTGCTGATTTTACTCAAATGCTTAAGGTTTGCCCATTATATCTACACTATGATCTGTGTAGTTGCTTTGTGTCACACTAGCAGCAGTCCACTCTTGAAGCTAAACACTGAAATGACTTACAAAATTGGCACCAAGGCATTGAGTGCCATTCTGGATGCAATGAAACTCATAAGCTCCCCACCTGTTGATTCTTGTTCAGAATATGATCCTAATGACTCTTGTTCAAAATTCCCACATATAGAGAGACAGCATGGAATTGCATTTCTTTGGGTGCTATGATTCATCATGAGTGGGCAACCAACATTGTATGCAATGAAGCGGAACCTCAAGAATATGCTTCCTCTTCTGTTCTTTAACATGTTCCTCTTTTGTTATTATGTATTTAGTACGTACAGTATGTTCCTTATCAGGAAGGGGAGTAGGGACATCTGCAGTCAACAGCTAATAGAGCTGGCATGTACGTGATCGATAGGCTTTCAATTACTAGCGGCAATACAACACCGTATTTTCAAGCCAGTTCCACTTTCCCGATTTATATATCGTGGTTATGGTGTACCCCTTTTATGTACACTATGATCTGCCTAGTTGTTGTGTTCTCTTGTTATCATGGTTTGGCAATAAACTCTCTATACAATATATTATGAACCTATCATCTGCCAACTATCCTTACTTCTGGAGCCTATTTTTTGTGTACTTGTGCCAGATTATATTACAGCACACATGAGCTCTCTCATCAGAATCCAGTGATAGCACACAAGTGTTTATAGGGGCGCCCCTATATTAGAATATCCTCTTCAGTACCATCAATGTTGTTAGGGACTACGTGCATGCATTCCCATCATGGGAAGATTATAGTGAAGACAAACACCATTTTCACATCTTCCTGTCCCACTTACGTGTAAGTGCTATTATTCATGGTGATTATTTTCCTGTATTTTGCTGATTGAACACATCAATGATTTACATTACATTGTTGTAAGTAGGTGAGGGTCAATCTAGATAGTCATGACGAGCAAAGCTTGCTTGCGCTTTTCAAGGAAGCATTGCAGCAGTATTGGTGTTACGTGAGGAAATCATACTTTGATGGCAAGTGTGTAAACGAATTTCCGGTGAAGTCTCCTATGCTAAATTTAGAAGACATTGAATGGAAAAACCTTGTTATGCACTGGTCTCGTTCCCAGGATGAGGTAGTGTCTACGATATCGCGTGACAATTTGAACTTCTACTTCTCCGCATGTTCCTTATGAACCGTTTTTGCAGGAAATCTGCTCGAAGAAGAATTCCGGATTGAAGAGAACGACGGGATATCGCAAATATGATGCCCGCTGCTTTGCTCTTGTTAGTACATGTTGTCCTGTATCACTGTACTTGCATACATACATGTTCATTATGTGACAGCAGTATGCATGATAACTTGCTTATCAATTGTTTGCTCCAAATTAACTGATCTGCATGAATGGTTACATTAGTGTAGAATATATCCAATGCCAATGAAAATTTTTAGCTTTGCATTGTTCTTGTAAGTACCTGTTGTCCTTTATTTGTGTACTTATATTGATAGGTAGTTGTTCATGTCGGCGTTCTGGCAACGGGGGTCCCCAGACTTGCCTGCCTGTGACCTGCGGCGTGGCTCCACCAGTGCCCCAGTACGGCCCGTCTTCACCAACCAACACTCAAGACCCTCGCGACAGGCCAAGCCTCGCAGGGTGGACGACACAAGGACTCCTCAGGAGCGGCCTCACCAGGCAGGCTCGCGAGGAGGCGGAGAGATCAAGGCAAAGGGTACCTCGCGAGGTTCCCGTGATGCAAGCCATGACGACCAAGGCCAAGCAGGTGCCAGGTAGGCGCCAGCGCGCGCAGTGTCCTCATTTCCCCTTTGGTGCTAAGGGGGCAAGCGCAGGCGCGGAGTACCAAGGCATCAGGGAAAGGTTTCCATATCAGTGCAGTGAGACCAAGACTAGCAGGACGGCAGGACGGAGGTCACCGTGGAGCCCAAGACAGCGTCACCACTAGCGCCTTTGACAAGCGAAGACCATTGTAGTGACCAGACCTCAAACAGTCTAATCTCTATGCATCAGTGTCATCCCTGGATCGGTAACGCTGGCATGCACAGTACTTGAAGGATTTATAATAGAATAGCAATCACACACTTATTACATCGAATGTCTCAAAAGAGAACTTATTACAATAAAATATGGCTTAAGGCCATCTAATAATGATAACAGTGGACGGCTTGGAAGATAAGCGAGTCCATCAACTCCAACAGCATCATTGAGTATAAGATCACGACCTAAGGCACCTTACTTGTCGTCTGAAAAGTCTGCAACATGAACGTTGCAGCCCAAAAACGGGTTAGCACATGGAATATGCTGGCAATGTAACACATAGAGAGTAATGAACAGAATAATGCTATACTACATGCATATATGGCTGGTGGAAAGCTCTATGGTTACAGTTTTGCATAAAGCCAATTTTTTCCTACAACAAAGGAGTAAATTTTATTTAACTATCATGGTGGTTGTTAAACATTGAGAAGGTTCAACCAACTCAATCCCAATTAAGCATCATCAATAAACCCAACAAATTAATTTAAGTAACATGATGAGATTCACATGATAATCCAGGTACTAGATACTCAAAATGTCCATAACCGGGGACACGGCTAACCATGATTAGTTTATACACTCTGCAGAGGTTTGCGCACTTTTCCCCGCAAGACTCGATCTCCTCCGTTGAATTTATCGCACTACACGGTGTTTGAGAAATGGATGACCTAGACATAGTCTTTCAGAAGCGTTTGCACCTTAGATGGGTAGACAGTTACACCTACTTTCCCCAATCTACTAGTCTACCACTGTAAGAGGTCACATGACTTAATCAACTATGCTAGAGCCCATAGTAGCTTGCGGCTGCACACGGAAGTTTCTAGCATGAATAATCTCATGATCCCTTTGAGCCTGGGTGGCGGTCCATAGGAGAATCACATGGTACCCCGGGATTTCCAAAAATACAGACACACTGGGCTCCCCAGGTGCCCCAATCCACCTAGATGTGTATTAAAGTTTCCACCTTATGTAAACCATTAATTAACAATATCACATTTGTCATGGATATACTCACCCAATCCACGTCTACTGGCATAGCAAACGTAGAAGTAACTCCCAAAGGTTTGATAATAAATAGGTAATAGGTACTACCTCATCTACTTCCCAAAACACACATATTAATTAAATCCTAATCTTGCAATTGTTTGAGGATTGATCTAATGCAATAAAATTGGGTAGTAAAGAGGTATGATTAAAGTGATACTTGCCTTGCTGATGATCCGTGAAACCTAGAGACTCGTAGTAGCAAGCGGCGCACTCCATGTACTCTATCGCAAACAAAAAAGCTTACAATAAGCACTCATCTAATGCATAGGTAAAACGAAAATAAGATACCTAACTAGAAAGTTCAACTTAAGAACTCCGGTTTGCTAAAAGAATCAAATCAAACGAAGCAACGAAAGTCAAACGGTGAAAGAAACAGGCTTCGTTTACTAATCTGGACCTAAGTCAAATTTTACAGTAGCAAAACTTGTTTGAGTTGGTTAAATGGAAAGAGGGTTTAGAGACGAAACTCTAGGCACTTGAATCACCTGATTCCGATAAACGAGCGAAAAGCTATACTAGAACGAAAATCGGATCAGAAATAGTGATCGAAAATAATCGCAGAAAATCCGAGAAAAAGAAAAACGGACGAACAGGCTAACGAACGAACATTCGCTGTCTGTGGCTAAACGACGAAACCCGTTCATTAAAACGAACGTACGGATGAATGTCCGCAAAATAAAAAAACCGGGAAAAAACCGAAAACTAAACCTATCTATTAAAAAAATAAACCGCAGTTATTCTAAAAACAACAACGGTTTTCCGGAGAAAACCGGCGGTGGCGCGGGAGCTACCTCCGACGGCGGTGGGGCTCCGGCGAGGGGCGGCGGGCTCCGGCAGGGTCGGCGATGGTGGTCGGCGGTGGCGGTAGTCGACGACGGCGCGGGCGATGGCGGCGGCACGCCGCAGCGGCGGTGGCGGCGGCAGGGTTAGCGTTTGGCGGAGCGTGGGCTGGGTGGGCTGGCAGCGGGGGTGGGCGGCTTATAAGGCCGGGCGATGGCAGAGTCCGGGTCGCCCACGGCGGCCCGAGTCGGTTCGTTTTTTTTCATAATTCGGACGTGCAGAAAATGAAAGAAAAGAAATAATAAGCAGACTCCAAAAATCCTGAAATAAATTTTCCTCGTCCTCTAAAAATAAACCGGACAAGATGAACATTTATTTGGGCCTAAAATGCAGATTTGAAAAACACGCATTTTTCCTAATTCAAATAAAATAGCGATAAAATTCCGAAATAAAATCTTATTTGATTTTATTATTAAATCTCCAATATTTCTTTATTTTGGGAAAGTTATTTCATTCCCTCTCACGTATTTTTATAATTGAAATATTTGAAAATAAAATAATTAAAATCAAATGATCCTTTTTCTAAATTTGAGAAAAACCCAAATAAGAAAATAACGAAATTCCCAACTCTCTCCGTGGGTCCTTGAGTTGCGCAGAATTTCTAGGATCAAGCCAAAATGCAAAAAAAATGATATGCAATGATGATCTAATGTATAACATTCCAAATTGAAAATTTGGGATGTTACAAACCTACCCCCCTTAAGATGAATCTCGCCCTCGAGATTCGGGTTGGCTAGAAAATAGGTGAGGGTTATCCTTCCATAGATCTTCCTCTTGCTCCCAGGTGGCTTCATCTTCGGTATGGTGGCTCCACTGAACTTTGCAAAACTTGATAACCTTGTTGCGCGTGACTCGGCTGGCATACTCGAGTATCTTAACTGGTTTCTCCTCGTAGGTCAAATCACTATCCAACTGAATCGCTTCCAGTGGCACTGTATCTCTCAGCGGTATATCATCCATCTCTGCGTGGCACTTCTTCAACAATTCCATCATGGGTTTTGCAATCTTCGAGAAATTCTCAATGAACCTTCGATAGTATCCTGCGAGTCTAAGGAAACTCCGGATTTCTCCAACTGTTGTTGGGGCTTCCCAATTTGTCACGGTGACAACTTTGGTGGGGTCTACTGCTATTCCCTCCTCGGATATAACATTTTCGAGGAATCCAACTTCCTTCAACCAAAACTCACATTTGCTGAACTTGGCATATAACTAATGTTCTCTGAGCTTCCCAAGTACCAAACGCAAATGCTCTTTATGCTCCTCTTCATTTTTCGAGTAGACCAAAATATCATCAATGAACACCACGACAAACTTATCTAGGAATTCCATAAACACCTTGTTCATCATGTTCATGAAATAGGCAGGTGCGTTAGTCAGACCAAATGACTTAACGGTATACTCATACAGCCCGTACCTGGTGGTAAAAGCCGTCTTAGGTATATCCTGCTCTTGAATCTTTAACTGGTGGTATCCTAATCGCAGATCGATCTTGGAAAATACCTTAGCTCCTTGCAATTGGTCAAACAAATCATTGATCATCGGCAATGGGTACTTGTTCTTTATTGTCACTTTGTTCAATCCTCGATAATCAACAACCATCCTCAATGATCCATCCTTCTTCTCCACTAGAAGCACTGACGGTCCCCAAGGTAACGAACTTGGGCGAATATAGCCTTTATCTAGTAACTCCTTAATATATTTCTTAATTTCCTCCAAATCCTTTGCTGGCATCCGGTACTGTCTCTTAGATATTGGCCCTGTGCCTGGCAAAAGCTCAATCAAAAACTCAATGTCTCTATCCGGTTGCATGCCTGGCAACTCTTCTGGAAATACATCAGGGAAATCCTTCACCACTGGTACTTCCTCCTGTACAACTCCTGATAAGGAATTCACTTGAGTCCTCTTTGGCTCGTGCCGGGATACATACTTGATCCGTCTTCCTTCTGGGGTGGTAAGAAAAATTGACTTGCTGGCGCAATTGATGTTTCCTCCATACATCAATAGCCAATCCATACCCAGAATCACATCCAAACCATGCGACTCCAAAATGATTAAATCCGAGGGGAAAACATGCCTACCTATGGTCAATGGCACTTGAAAACATCCTTTACTGGCCATATAGTCCGCTCCTGGTGAGCTAACTAACATAGGTGTTCTAAGAACCTTAGTGGGCAGTTTATACTTATCCACAAATCCCCTTGATATGTATGAATGCGATGCACCAGTATCGAAAAGAATGATTGCAGTAAATGGGTTAACCAAAAACTTACCTATTACTGCATCAGGCTGAGCTTCAACCTCCTCCACGTTAACGTGGTTCACCTATCCCCTGTTGAAAGGGTTCGGCTTCTTCCCATAGCTTCCATTGCCATTTCCATTCTTAGATTCAGGACATTCATTGGCATAATGTCCAGTCTTCTGGCACTTGTAGCAAGTGACGTGGCTCAGGTCCTTCTTGGCTGGGGTAGATGGGTTGGTACGGTTCTGGCCGTTGCTTCCTCCATTTCCATTACCATTCTTGGGGCCACTATGGTTGTGTGAGCTCCCTCCTCCATGGGTATGCTGAAAAGGTCCTCCCGAGTTCGGAGTAAAATGAGGCTTCTAATGAGCTCCAGAATTATACTTCCCTTGTCCATACTTACTCTTGCGGTTGTCGATCTGCTTCCGCTTCCCTTCAATCATGAGAGCTCTATCTACCAACTCCTGGTAGTTGTTGAAGGTTGCCACCATCAACTGCATGCTCAGCTCATCATTCAGTCCTTCCAGAAACTTCTCCTGCTTAGCTGCATCTGTAGCAACGTCATCTTGGGCATAACGTGCTAGCTTACTAAAATCATCCACATACTGGCCAATTTTACGTCCTCCTTGGTGCAATTTGCGAAACTCACGCTTCTTCATGTCCATAGCTCCTGCCGAAACACGGGCAGTATAGAAAGCCTGGTGAAATTGGTCCCATGTGACAGTGTCGATAGGATAAGTGGCTGTGAAATTCTCCCACCAAGATGTTGCGAGTCCATCAAGCTTATGTGCGGCAAAACGCACCTTCTCCGCATCTGTGCATCCTGCAGTGGTCAACTCCCTTCCCATCTTGCGGAGCCAATCATCTGCAACTATCGGTTCGGTGCTACTGGAGAACACCAGCGGATTCAGCCTTAAGAAACGGGCTAAGTGATCAACAGGTGGTGGTGGTGGTGGTCGTGGGTTGTTCTTGTTGTTGTTCCCCTGATTCTGATTCTGGACTAGCATCTGCATCAATGCATTCTGCTTCTGGATTAACTGAGTGAGCTCCGGTGGGAAAGCAAATCCGTTGTCACGTCTCGGAGGCATCTGAGGGTTTAGAAAAGATGAGAATACATAGTAGAATGAGATCTATAGAGGAAAACACTACCCATTATGCTCATGAGACAAATGCAATCAATATCACTCCAATCAATTAAACAAGGGCATACAATGGTCTAACTATCATTACAAAAGTGCTCGGACTATACTATATACATGGGGGAATACTACTACTATTATGGTGGTCGACTAGAAAAATTGATCGGTCGAAGACTCCATGATATCTGCTCCAGCTTCATCAACAAAGTCTTCATCGCTATTGTCTGTGTTCGAGTCGGTGTCATCGATGATGATGTAGTTCTCCGGGCAAGTGCAATCGTCGTCTTCTCCTCCAGTCGCGGGGAATCCCATGAATACTTTTAGCTTCTTCTTTAGATCATCATTCTTCTCAACGAGTGTCATCATTTCCTCCTCATATCCATCACGTGTAGACTTGAGTTCTTCCTCCAGTTCCGTGATCTTGGTCATAGCCTTCTTCAGATCTATCATGCATGCGCAAATCTGGTTTTCCTGGCGATGAATGTGCTGGTTTAACTCCTGGATGAAAGCTGCAATTGATCTATCCTTCCTGGTGCTGATCATCTCCCATTGCTCATCTCGGCGCCCACAAATCTGGTAAAAAGTATCCTTAAGATCCTTGTGGTAAACTTCTCCAATGCGTCGCATGGTGATGTGGGCTACCATGCTCTTTCCTAGACTCCAGGTTGGCGCATTGAAGGAAAACTCTATGGGCTCAGTGATGGGCATGAACGTCCTTCCTGGGACTTGAACTTGAATCATCCAACGCTCCTCTTCTAGAAAAGTGGTGATGTAGGTCCCGGTGAAGCTTGGTAATCCGATGTTCAGGTATCTAGCGGCTTCCTTCAAGTGGCGTCCAAAGGGTGTATCCTCATCCGGTTGCGTGAAATTGTTCATCGCATCTGCCATCCTAAAAGAGTGGAAAAGATGAGGAGTCAGAAATGAGAAGAGAGTAGTGATCTAGGGTTTTAGCTTAGTGGTCGTGTCCTACAGTCAGTGTGTGCTCTGATACCATCTTGTAGCGACCAGACCTCAAACAATCTGATCTCTGTGCATCAGTGTCATCCCTGGATCGGTAATGCTGACATGCACAGTACTTGAAGGATTTATAACAGAGTAGCAATCACACACTTATTACATCGAATGTCTCAAAAGATAACTTATACAATCAAATATGGCTTAAGGCCATCTAATAACGATAACATCGGAAGGCTTGGAAGATAAGCGAGTCCATCAACTCCAACGACATCACTGAGTATAAGATCACGACCTAAGACACCTTCCTCGTCGTCTGAAAAGTCTGCAACATGAACGTTGCAGCCCGAAAACGGGTCAGCACATGGAATATGCTGGCAATGTAACACATAGAGAGTAATGAACAGAATAATGCTATACAACATGCATATATGGCTGTTGGAAAGCTCTATGGTTACAGTTTTGCATAAAGCCAATTTTTTCCTACAACAAAGGAATAAATTTTATTTAACTATCATGGTGGTTGTTAAACATTGAGAAGGTTCACCCAACTCAATCCCAATTAAGCATCATCAATAAACCCAACAAATTAATTTAAGTAACATGATGAGATTCACATGATAATCCAAGTACTAGATACTCAAAATGTCCATAACCGGGGACACGGCTAACCATGATTAGTTTATCCACTATGCAGAGGTTTGCGCCCTTTTCCCCGCAAGACTCGATCTCCTTCGTCGAATTTCTCGCACTACATGGTGTTTGAGAAACAGATGACCGAGACATAGTCTTTCAGAAGCGTTTGCACCTTACGATAGGTAGACAGTTACACCTACTTTCCCCTACATCTGCTAGTCTACCACTATAAGAGTTCACACGACTTAATCAACTATGCTAGAGCCCATAGTAGCTTGCGGCTGCACACGGAAGTTTCTAGCATGAATAATCTCATGATCCCTTTGAGCATGGGTGGCGGTCCATAGGAGAATCATATGGTACCCCGAGATTTCCAAAAATACACACAACACTGGGTTCCCCAGGTACCTCAATCCACCCAGATGTGTATTAAAGTTGCCACCTTATGTAAACCATTAATTAACAATCTCACATCTGTCATGGATACACTCACCCAATCCACGTCTATTGGCATAGCAAATATATAAGCAAACGTAGAAGTAACTCCCAAAGGTTTGATAATAAACAGGTAATTGGTACTACCTCATCTACTTCCTGGAACCCACATATTAATCAGATCCTAATCATGCAATTGTTTGAGGATTGATCTAATGCAACAAAACTGGGTAGTAAAGAGGTATGATCAAAGTGTTACTTGCCTTGCTGATGATCCGTGAAACCTAGAGACTCGTAGTACCAAGCGGCGCACTCCGGGTACTCTATCGCAAACAAACAAGCATACAATAAGCACTCATCTAATGAACAGGTAAAACTCAAATAATAGATTTAACCAGAAAGTTCAACTTAAGAACTCCGGTTTGCAAAAAGAATCAAATCAAACGAAGCAACGAAAGTCAAACGGCGAAAGAAACAAGCTTCGTTTACTAATCTCGAACTAAGCCAAATTTTACTATAGCAAAAACTTGTTTGAGTTGGTTAAACAGAAAGAGGGTTTCGAGACGAAACTCTAGGCGCTTGAATCGCATGATTCTGATAAACGAGCGAAAAGTTATACTAGAACGAAAATCGGATCAGAAATAGCGATCGAAAATAATCGCGGAAAATCCGAGAAACAGAAAAACGGACGAACAGGCTAATGAACGAACGTTCACTGTCTGCGGCTAAACGATGAAAACTATTCATTAAATCGAACATATGGATGAACGTCCGCAAAATAAATAAACCGGAAAAAAACTGAAAACTAAACCGATCTATTAAAAAAAATTAAACCGCGGTTTTTCTAAAAAAACAACGGTTTTCCAGAGAAAACCGGCGGCGACGCAGGAGCTACCCCCGGCGATGGCAGGGCTCTGGCGAGGGGTGATGGTCGACGGCGGCGCGGGCGACGACGGCATCGGGCGACGGCGGCACACGCAGCGGCGGTAGCGGCGGCGAGGTTAGGGTTTGGCGGGGCGCGGGCTGGGTGGGCTGGCAGCGGGGGTGGGCGGCTTATAAGGCTGGGCGGTGGCAGAGTCCGGGTCGCCCACGACGGCCCGAGTCGGTTCGTTTTTTTTAAATAAGTCGGACGTGCAGAAAAAGAAAGAAAAGAAATACTAAACGGACTCCAAAAATCCCGAAATAAAGTTTGCCCATCCTCTAAAAATAAGCCGGACTAGATGAACATTTGTTTGGGCCTAAAATGCAGTTTTGAAAAACGCGCATTTTTTCTAATTCAAATAAAATAGGGATAAAATTCCAAAATAAAATCTTATTTGATTTTATTATTAAATCTCCAATATTTCTTTATTTTTGGAAAGTCATTTTATTCCCTCTCTCGTATTTTTATAATTTAAATATTTGAAGATAAAATAATTAAAATCAAATGATCTTTTTCCTAAATTTGAGAAAAACCCAAATAAGAAAATAACGAAATTCCCAACTCTCTCTGTGGGTCCTTGAGTTGCGCAGAATTTCTAGGATCAAGCCAAAATGCAATAAAATATGATATGCAATGATGATCTAATGTATAACATTCCAAATTGAAAATTTGGGATGTTACAACCACCTTTAGTCAGGATAGCTTGTACTAGCTATCCCCTTTCAAAATGGCCGTTGTTGGATCCCTTGCCGCTCAATAATTGGGGAGAGGACCAGGGCCTCTATAAATAGGGCTAGCCACCACAGTAGGAAAGGGGGAGTTCACCTTCACACGACACCAGCTCAAGAACACTTCTCCTCACGAGGCTATTCTTCCCTTGTACTATTCATCATCATCCCAAGAGGCAATCCACCACCACCACACAGGAGTAGGGTATTACACCACAACGGTGGCCTGAACATGTATAAATCTTGTGTCTCTTATGCTGTGAGATCGTTGAGCTAGCTTAGGGATCGCGGCGAGGCTGAGAGCGAGATTCGGTAGGGAGAAATCTTCGTGCGCGCCCTAGTGTTTGAACCTCAAGGGTTTTGCCGGAACCCAATATCTGACATTTGGCACACCAGGTAGGGGTGAGCCGGAGCTCTTCCTTCTGTCGACCCGCACTCCACCAACACCATGCTTCGCCCTCATGGCGGACATTGCGCTTTCGGCTCTGGCGCCCGGCGCCGGTGCTGGGGCCAGGGGGCTACGAGCCTTGGCCCCCGCCTTGCGGCAGGTGCACTGGCCGCACAAGTTCAAGCCAGAGATGCCTCCACGCTACAACAGCGCGGCAGACCCGGTAGTTTTCCTGCTGGCGTACGAGGAGGCCGTCCTCAAGGCTGGAGGCAACAACAAGGAAATGGCCAACTGGCTTCCCATGGCCCTTACTGGCGTCCCACGCGTGTGGCTGCTCAACCTGCCGGCTTCTTCCGTGGCCTCCTGGGAGGATCTGCGCGACCTCTTCCTCGCCCACTACACGGCACCGGCGCCCCCGGTCGTCGCAACTCTCCTGGGCGGCTTGCAGGTGCCACCCTCAGACCGCCACGCCAAGCCGTTCTTTCGCCAGATCAGCGCCGTCCTCACGCGGCAAGGAGCTCCCCCGGGTTGGGTGGCGCCCAAGGCCGACCTGACCTTTGACTCGGAAGATCACCCCGTCAACACCACCTGCTCGGGTGCGCTCCTGATGCTCTGCACACCCACGATCTGCCAGGTGGCCATCACCAAAACCCTCATCAATAGCGTTGCAGGCCTCAACGTGCTCTCGGTCGAGGCCTTCAGCCTCCTCCATGTACCGCTGGAGCGGCTCCGACCCAGAAAGCCCTTCTCGGGTGTCGGAGGCGGTTCCTCCAGTTCCCTGGGGCAGATCCGCCTTCCCATGACCTTCGGCACCCACGACAACTACCGCAAGGAGCTGGTCGACTTCGACATTGCCCACAACGGCCTCCCATACAACGCCATCCTCAGATACCCTGCCTTGGCCCAGTTCATGGCAGCAACCCATCCGGCCTACAACCTCATGAAGATGCCCGGGAGCAGCGGCGTCCTCACCGCAGCTGGAGATACCAAGGAGGCTCTGCTGGCGCTCAAGCTGGCCCTCAAGGCCGCCGCGGCGACGCAGCCTGCCGGCGCGGACGCCTCCAAGGCCAAGGAAGCTGCACCGACCAAAAAGAAGCAGTTGTTCACTCAGGATAAGGCGGAGACCAAGCAGTTGCCAGTTGAGAAAGACGGGTCCTCATGAGCCACCTTCACCATAGGTGCCAACCTCGACCCCGACCAAGAGAAGGCGCTGTGAAATTCTTGCGTGCGAACAAGGAGGTGTTCGCGTGGGAGCTCAAGCAGCTAGTGGGGGTCCCACGGGAGGTAATTGATCATCACCTGAACGTGTGCCCCAATGTATGCCCTGTGAAGCAGAAGGCGAGGCGGCAGTCGATGGAGAAGCAGGCCTTCATCGTCCAAGAAACCCGCAAGCTGGAAGCAGCAGGTGTTATTCGCGAGGTTCGCTACCCCGAATGGCTGGCAAACCCCGTTGTCATGCCAAAAAAGGGGGGAAGGAGCGCATATGCGTTGACTTCACCAACCTCAACAAGGCCTGCCCCCAAGATCTGTTCCCGCTTCCCCACATCGATCAGATCGTCGACTCCACTGCCGAGTGTGACCTGCTGTGTTTCCTGGATGCGTTTTCAGGTTATCACCACATCAAGATGGTTGTGGATGATGTATAGAAGGCAACCTTCCTGACCCCATGTGGGGTATACTGCTACACTTGCATGCCATTAGGGTTGCGGAACACGGGCGCGACCTTCCAGCGACTGATGCACATCGCCTTGGGCCGGCAGCTCGAGAAGAACGCCGAGGCTTATGTCGACGAAATTGTGGTGAAGTCTTGGGAGGCAAGCACCTTGATCCAGGACTTGGAGGAGACCTTCGCGAGCCTTCGCCAGGTAGACCTATGACTCAACCCGGAGAAGTACATGTTCAGCGTCCCTTCAGGCAAGCTGTTGGGCTTCCTTGTGTCCCACAGGGGGATCGAGGCCAACCCAGAGAAGGTCAAGGCAATCGAAGACATGAGTCCGCCGCAAATCCTCAGAGAAATGCGGAAGCTCACCGGTCGCGTGACCGCGTTAGGGCACTTCATCTCCAAGATGGGGGAGCGCGCCCTACCGTTGTTCAAGCTGATGAAGAAAAAGGGGCCGTTTGAGTGGACACAGGAGGACGACCAAGCATTTCAAGACCTCAAGAAATACCTGACCAGCCCTCCCGTGATGGTGGCGCCGCGCCCTCTCGAGCCCCTGGTGCTCTACCTTGCCACCACTCCTTACTCCGCCAGCGCTGCCCTGGTCGCGCTTCGGGGGGAACGCCAGGCTAAGGCTATGTCGCGCCGAGCCACGGCCTCAGCCGAGGTGGCACAAGACCAGGAAAGCCTCGCGAGGATTGTGACAGCGGCAACAGGGGACCAAGCTCAGCAGGAAGATGCCCCCAGGGTTGAAGAGGCCGCACCAAGCAACCAGGCGCTGGGGGCTCCATTGTCTCAGGAGGCGCCTCAACCTCCAAAAGACGCAGGCCTCGTCAGCACACCCACCCTCGTCGAGTACCCGGTGTACTTCTTCAGCACAGTGTTGCGGGATGCAAGGTCACGATACCCCATGCCTCACAAGCTCTTACTCGCGCTCTTGGTGGCCTCGTGCAAGCTGTGGCACTACTTTCAAGGTCACCCCATCAAGGTTGTCTCGACTTACCCATTGGAAAGGGTACTCAGGAGCCCCAACTCCGCTGGGAGAGCCGCCGAATGGAACATCAAGCTGCAGGCGTTTCAGTTGGAGTTCAGCACAACCAGTGTCGTCAAGGGAGCCGCGCTTGCTGATTTCATGGCCGAGTGGACAGATGCACTGGAGCTCAAGATGGGCGAGGATCGGTCTCTCTCTCCAGGAAGTGAGGCACCAGATGGTTGGGTCATGTATTTTGATGGTGCCTTCTCGCGGCAGGGCGCGGGGGCTGGTGCAGTGCTTATATCCCCCACTCAGGACAAGCTCTACCATGCTGTTCAGCTCTGTTTCCAGTAGGGCGAGAAGGTCTCCAACAACATAGCAGAATATGAGGGCCTCATAGCATGCCTGAAAGATGCAACAGCACTGGGAGTGAAGCACCTCGTCATTAAGGGCGATTCACAACTCCTCGTCAACTTCTCCAACAAGGTGTATGAGCCGAAGGACGAGCACATGGAAGCATATCTTGTGAAAGTACGCACGATGGAGAAGCAGTTCTGGGGGTTGGAGTTGCAGCATGTGCCCCGCGACACCAACCAAGAGGGTGATGACATCGCCAGGAGGGCGTCCAAATGGCTGCCTCAGGAGCCTGGCGTTTTTGAGGAACGACTCTTCAAGCCGTCGGCGGCACCATCACTTTCAAGAACGGCACAGCCTCGAGAAGAACTCCCTCAGCTACCTGCCACAGGAGCCCCGGCCTATGGCCCGACCTCGGGAGCACGCCTACTCTTGGCGCTGGAGCCCCAGGAGGGATGCTGGACCAAGGAATTCAAGGAATACCTGACGCAAGGGACGCTTCCGAAAAAAGAGGAGGAAGCGGAACGCGTGGCCCGGCAGGCCACGGCCTACTGCATCCCAGATGGTGAGTTATACCGGAGGCGGCCGAATGATGTTTCCCTGCGTTGCATCTCCAGGGAACAGGGGAAGGAGCTCCTGGCTGACATACACGGTGGAGATTGCGGACACCACTCGTCGTCACAGACCCTCGTCGGGAAGGCGTTTCGTAGTGGGTTCTACTGGCCTATGGCACTCAACGACGCGACCCAACTGGTGAAGTCCTGCGAAGCCTGCCAATTCCACACCAAGCAGATCCATCAGCCAGCGCAGGGCCTACAGACCATCCCGCTCTCGTGTCCGTTCATGGTCTGGGGGCTGGATGTCTTGGGGCCATTCCCTCGAGCGCCTGGGGGCTACCGCTACCTCTACGTCGCCATCGACAAGTTCACCAAGTGGGCGGAGGTGCAAGCCGTTCGCACCATCCCAGCCGGTTCGGCGGTCAAGTTCATCAAGGGTCTCATGAGCCGGTTTGGGGTCCCTAACCGCATCATCATAGACAAAGGTTCGCAGTTCACCAACAATCTCTTCAAAATGTATTGTGCTAACCTTGGAACGCAGATCTGCTACGCTTCGGTGGCGCACCCCCGGAGCAACGGCCAGGCCGAACATGCCAACGTAGAGGTCCTGAGGGGCCTCAAGACCAGGACCTTCAAGAAGAAGCTGGAGGCCTATGGTAGGGGCTGGCACGATGAGCTCCAGTCTGTGCTATGGTCCATCTGCACTACCGCCACCAGGCCAATGGGTGAGACCCCGTTCTTCCTCGTCTACGGAGCAGAAGCGGTTCTCCCTCACGAGGTCAGGCGTCGCTCCACGCGGGTCCTGGTGTTTGATGAGGCGCAGCAGGACGCCATGCGGGGGATGGACCTCGTGCTGGGGGAGGAACGCCGCCGTGAAGCCATGCTACGGGCGGCAAGCTACTAGCAGGCGTTGTGGTGGTATCACTATCGCAGCATCTGCCCCAGGACGCTCGAGGTAGTTGACCTTGTACTAAGGCGGATGCTCTTCGGGGAAGGGCTACATAAGCTTTCACCCATGTGGGAGGGCCCGTTCAAGGTCGTCCACGTCTCCAGGCCTGGCGTCGCGCGCCTGGAGACTCAAGGTGGGGTACCCATCCTGAACGCCTGGAACATCCAGCACCTCCGTAAGTTCTACCCCTGAAGAAAGGCCTGGTGCCTGTAAAGAAGGCCCACTGCCTGTGAAGCTCACCACCTGAAGAAGGCCTGGTGCCTGTGAAGAAGGGCCGGTGCCTGTGAAGAAGGCCCAGTGCTTGTGAAGCTCGCCGCCCGTGACACTCTCACGTAATAATGAGTGGGGATGTACATGCCCCGGAGTCTCAGGAGTGCCGCCCTTGGGCCTCGGGGGCTCCCTCCCACGCCCAGTGGCAGCACTTAGCTCCGTGCTGGTGAGAAGACGTCGAAGACTAGACTAGGTGTCGGACACAGCTTTTCATTTGCTTTCTGCAGTTGGCTCGCTCTTCTTTGTTTGGATCTTGATTAAAGTTGCTTCTCGTGTTCTTTGCCGGTTCCATTCCATTGCCTTCTACCTTCATTTTCTGTGTTCAGCTCTTTGTCTAACTTGCTCTCTCTCGTAAGCCTCGCAAGGGGGTTGCGTGGGTGCCCTCGTGAACCCTTTCTCTTCTGACTTTCGCGAGGCTCTCTCGTTTGAATTCACAGCGGGAGCATCCCTCCCAGTCTATGCCCCTCGGGTACCGCGACACAAAGCGTCGGGCGGCGGTCGGCAGCCCTTGCGACCAGGGTTCAGAAAATGACAGTCTTTCAACGAGTTTTTTTGCAGTTCCTAAGGCTCCCGGCAAGGCCTGGTGCGGGCACCTCGCACTACGGAAACTACTTCAAACATGCCAAGCTAAGTTGTTCCTACACGCCAACGTACCACAACGACACCATGACATAGCACATGAACAATAAATGCAGCAAGTTAACTAGGAAATCATAGTTTGTTGCACGCCCCCACGGGGCCCCATACTTATCTCTCTTAATGCAGGAAGGAAGGAAAACAAAACAAAAGCAGCACGCCCCTTGCAACAGTTCGCGAGGAGGGATCTACGGTGACCTCCTGAACTCAGCCAGACCCCACCTCGCGCTTCACCGAAGCGTGGTGATGGGACGCCCCGCTGCCGTCCTTGAGGAAGACACGACGGCGTGGTGGTTGATCTAGCCGCTGCTAGAGGAGCTGTCACTGGAGGAGGAGCTGCCGTAGCTTGACGAGCCACAGTCGCCACCGGGAGGGGGTTCGCCTTCACCCTCGTCATGACCGTCGCCAAGCCCGAGCACCTCGTCGTCGATGCTGTCTTCGGGGCAGCACCCAACGCGATGGCCATCCCCTCCAAACACCCTCACGTAGAGGGTCGCGTCACCGTTATACCTGAAGTGGAGGGTCATGGCGTCCCCAGGCCGCGTGCGCAGGAAAACGTCTGCCAGCCTCGGGCCAAGGTTGTGTTGCCGGCGATGGAAACCTCCACCGCGACCCAGGAGGCCTTGCTGCAGCAGCCATCCGCCTGCAACCAGAGCCCGCCTGGGCCAGCGGCCGGTAGCTCGCCGACGAAGAAGCGTGGGAGCTTAAGCCAGTTGCCGGCCGAGTTTTCCGACCACACGACGAACTCCGGCAGCACCTCCGCCAAGTGGAAGCACGGCTGGGGAGGCCGTGCAGCCACAGCACGCCTTCCCCCACCAACCGGGCTGCCTCGACATGGGCGGCCACCACCGCATGAAGGGCCACCGCCGCGACCGCAGGAAGCCACAACAGGGGTCGCGAAATGCTTGCGAGAGCGACCGCATCCGCGCTTGGGCGGAGGAGAGCCGGGCCCTTCTTGGCGAGCCTTCCCCTTCTCTGCGGCATGGGGGACATTACAAGCAACAGAGCAGGGGAGGAGAAGCGAGCAGAATGGGAAGAGATGGGAGACGGGGGCTTTCGCCCCTCCTTATTTATAGCCCAAAGGAGGCCAACCGTCGACCTCCACGATCGCAGGTAATGATAACCCTTTTTACATGGAGCAGAGACTCGTCAAGTCGAGCAGTTGCCGAGGCAGCGTTGGGAAGCGGAGACGCCCACGTCCAATCAGTCGCCACACGTCAACCAAGGCTGCAGGCTGTTGGGGCCCACGGCACTCCGCACTTGCCCTTTGGCTTTGCCGCTAAGCCAAGTCCGAGCGCGCCTTGGGCTCGGGGGCTACTGTCGGCGTTCTGGGAACGGGGGTCCCCCAGACTTGCCTGCCTGTGGCCTGCGACGTGGCTCCACCAGTGGCCCAGTACGGCCCGTCTTCACCAACCAACACTCAAGACCCTCGCGAGGGGCCAAGCCTTGCGGGGTGGACGACACAAGGCCTCCTCAGGAGCGGCCTCACCAAGCAGGCTCACAAGGAGGCGGAGAGATCAAGGCAAGGGGTACCTCGCGGGGTTCCCGTGACGCACTCCATGACGACCAAGGCCAGGCGGGCGCCAGCGCGTGTAGCATCCTTGTTTCCCCTTTGGTGCTAAGGGGGCAAGCGCAGGCGCAGAGTACCGAGGCATCAGGTAAAGGTTTCCATATCGGTGCAACGAGACCAAGACTAGCAGGACGGCAGGACGGAGGTCACCGTGCAGCCCAAGATGGCGTCACCACCAGCGCCTTTGACAGGCGAAGACCACCTTTAGTCATAGCTTGTACTAGATGTCCCCTTTCAAAATGGTCGTTGTTGGATCCCTTCCCGCTCAATATTTGGGGAGAGGACCAGGGCCTCTATAAATAGGGCTAGCCACTGAAGGAAATATGCCCTAGACGCAATAATAAAGTTATTATTTATTTCCTCATATCATGATAAATGTTTATTATTCATGCTAGAATTGTATTAACCGGAAACATAATACATGTGTGAATACATAGACAAACTTAATGTCACTAGTATGCCTCTACTTGACTAGCTCATTAATCAATGATGGTTATGTTTCCTAACCATAGACATGTGTTGTCATTTGATTAACGGGATCACATCATTAGGAGAATGATGTGATTGACTTGACCCATTCCGTTAGCCTAGCACTTGATCGTTTAGTATGTTGCTATTGCTTTCTTCATGACTTATACAAAGTTCCTACAACTATGAGATTATGCAACTCCCGTTTACCGGAAGAACACTTTGTGTGCTACCAAACGTCACAACGTAACTGGGTGATTATAAAGGAGCTCTACAGGTGTCTTCGAAGGTACATGTTGAGTTGGCGTATTTCGAGATTAGGATTTGTCACTCCGATTGTCGGAGAGGTATCTCTGGGCCCTCTCGGTAATGCACATCACTATAAGCCTTGCAAGCAATGTAGCTAATGAGTTAGTTATGGAATGATGCATTACGTAACGAGTAAAGAGACTTGCCGGTAACGAGATTGAACTAGGTATCTGATACCGACGATCGAATCTCGGGCAAGTAACATACCGATGACAAAGGGAACAAAGTATGTTGTTATGCGGTTTGACCGATAAAGATCTTCATGGAATATGTAGGAGCCAATATGAGCATCCAGGTTCCACTATTGGTTATTGACCGGAAACAGTTCTAAGTCATGTCTACATAGTTCTCAAACCCGTAGGGTCCACACGCTTAATGTTACGATGACAGTTTTATTATGAGTTTATAAGTTTTGATGTACCGAAGGTTGTTCGGAGTCCCGGATGTGATCACGGACATGACGAGGAGTCTCGAAATGGTCGAGACATAAAGATTGATATATGGGAAGCCTATATTTGGATATCAGAAATGTCCTGGGTGAAATCGGGATTTTACCGGAGTACCAGGAGGTTACCGGAACCCCCCCCCCCCCCCCGGGGGGGGAGGGGGTTAATGGGCCTACATGGGCCATGAGGGAGAAGAGGAGGGCCGGCCAGGGCAGGCCGCGTGCCCCCTCCCCCCTAGTCCGAATAGGACAAGGAAGGGGGGCGGCGCCCCCCTTTCCTCTTTCCCCTCCCCCCTTTCCTTCTCCACCAAGGCAAGAGGGGGGAGTCCTACTCCCGATGGGAGTAGGACTCCTCCAGGCGCACCTCTAGGGGGCCGGCCGCACCTCCCCCTCCCTCCTTTATATACGGGGGCAGGGGCACCTCTAGACACACAAGTTGATCATCGTGATCATTCCTTAGCCGTGTGCGGTGCCCCCCTCCACCATATTCCACCTCGGTCATATTGTTGCGGTGCTTAGGCGAAGCCCTGTGTCGGTAGAACATCATCATCGTCACCACGCCGTCGTGCTGACGGAACTCATCCCGACACCCTGCTGGATCGGAGTCCGGGGATCGTCATCGAGCTGAACGTGTGCTGAACTCGGAGGTGTCGTACGTTCGGTGCTTGGATCGGTCGGATCGTGAAGACGTACGACTACATCAACCGCATTGTCATAACTCTTCCGCTTACAGTCTACGAGGGTACATGGACAGCACTCTCCCTTCTCGTTGCTATGCATCACCATGATCTTGCGTGTGCGTAGGAATCTTTTGAAATTACTACGTTCCCCAACAGTGGCATCCGAGCCTAGGTTTTATGCGTAGATGTTATATGCACGAGTAGAACACAAGTGAGTTGTGGGCGATACAAGTCATACTGCTTACCAGCATGTCATACTTTGGTTCAGCGGCATTGTTGGATGAAGCGGCCCGGACCGACATTGCACGTACGCTTACGCGAGACTGGTTCTACCGACGTGCTTTGCACACAGGTGGCTGGCGGGTGTCTGTTTCTCCAACTTTAGTTGAACCGAGTGTGGCTACGCCCGGTCCTTGCGAAGGTTAAAACAGCACTAACTTGACAAACTATCGTTGTGGTTTTGATGCGTAGGTAAGAACGGTTCTTGCTCAGCCAGTAGCAGCCACGTAAAATTTGCAACAACAAAGTAGAGGACGTCTAACTTGTTTTTGCAGGGCATGTTGTGATGTGATATGGTCAATACGTGATGCTATATTTTATTGTATGAGATGATCATGTTTTGTAACCGAAGTTATCGGCAACTGGCAGGAGCCATATGGTTGTCGCTTTATTGTATGAAATGCAAACGCCCTGTAATTGCTTTACTTTATCACTAAGCGGTAGCGATAGTCGTAGAAGCAATAGATGGCGTAACGACAACGATGCTACGATGGAGATCAAGGTGTCGCGCCGATGACGATGGTGATCACGATGGTGCTTCGGAGATGGAGATCACAAGCACAAGATGATGATGGCCATATCATATCACTTATATTGATTGCATGTGATGTTTATCCTTTATGCATCTTATCTTTCTTTGATTGACGGTAGCATTTTAAGATGATCTCTCACTAATTATCAAGAAGTGTTCTCCCTGAGTATGCACCGTTGAGAAAGTTTTTCATGCTGAGACACCACGTGATGATCGGGTGTGATAGGCTCTACGTTCAAATACAACGGGTGCCAAACAGTTGCACACGCAGAATACTCAGGTTAAACTTGACGAGCCTAGCATATACAGATATGGCCTCGGAACACGGAGACTGAAAGGTCGAACATGAATCATATAGTAGATATGATCAACATAGTGATGTTCACCATTGAAAACTACTCCATCTCACGTGATGATCGGACATGGTTTAGTTGATTTGGATCACGTGATCACTTAGATGACTAGAGAGATGTTTGTCTAAGTGGGAGTTCTTAAGTAATATGATTAATTGAACTTAAATTTATCATGAACTTAGTACCTAATAGTATTTTGCTTGTCTATGTTTGATGTAGATAGATGGCTCGTGTCGTTGTTCCGTTGAATTTTAATGCGTTCCTTGAGAAAGCTAAGTTGAAAGATGATGGTAGCAATTACACGGACTGGGTCCGTAACCTGAGGATTATCCTCATTGCTACACAGAAGAATTACGTCCTGGAAGCACCGCTGGGTGCCAGGCCTGCTGCTGATGCAACTAACGATGTTAAGAATGTCTGGCAGAGCAAAGCTAATGACAACTCGATAGTTCAGTGTGCCATGCTTTACGGCTTGGAACCGGGTCTTCAACGACGTTTTGAACGTCATGGAGCATATGAGATGTTCCAGGAGTTGAAGTTAATATTTCAAGCAAATGCCCAGATTGAGAGATATGAAGTCTCCAATAAGTTCTATAGTTGTAAGATGGAGGAGAATAGTTCTGTCAGTGAACACATACCCAAAATGTCTAGGTATAATAATCACTTGATTCAACTGGGAGTTAATCTTCCTGATGATAGTGTCATTGACAGAATTCTTCAATCACTGCCACCAAGCTACAAGGGCTTCGTGATGAACTATAATATGCAAGGGATGGGAAAGACTATTCCCGAGCTCTTCGCAATGCTAAAGGCTGCGGAGGTAGAAATCAAGAAGGAGCATCAAGTGTTGATGGTCAATAAGACCAGTAGTTTCAAGAAAAAGGGCAAAGGGAAAAAGAAGGGGAACTTCAAAAAGAACAGCAAACAAGTTGCTGCTCAAGAGAAGAAACCCAAGTCTAGACCTAAGCCTGAGACTGAGTGCTTCTACTGCGAGCAGACTGGACACTGCAAGTGGAACTGCCCCAAGTATTTGGCGGATAAGATGGATGGCAAAGTGAACAAAGATATATGTGATATACATGTTATTGATGTGTACCTTACTAATGCTCGCAGTAGCACCTGGGTATTTGATACTGGTTCTGTTGTTAATATTTGCAACTCGAAATAGGGACTATGGATTAAGCGAAGATTGGCTAAGGACGAGGTGACGATGTGCGTGGGAAGTGGTTCCAAAGTCGATGTGATCGCGGTCGACACGCTACCTCTACATCTACCATCGGGATTAGTTTTAGACCTAAATAATTGTTATTTGGTGCCAGCGTTGAGCATGAACATTATATCTGGATCTTGTTTGACGCGAGACGGTTATTCATTTAAATCAAAGAATAATGGTTGTTCTATTTATATGAGTAATATCTTTTATGGTCATGCACCCTTGAAGAGTGGTCTATTTTTATTAAATCTCGATAGTAGTGATACACATATTCATAATGTTGAAACCAAAAGATACAGAGTTGATAATGATAGTGCAACTTATTTGTGGCACTGCCGTTTAGGTCATATCGGTGTAAAGCGCATGAAGAAACTCCATACTGATGGACTTTTGGAATCACTTGATTATGAATCACTTGGTACTTGCGAACCGTGCCTCATTGGCAAGATGACTAAAATGCCGTTCTCCGGAACTATGGAGCGAGCAACTGATTTGTTGGAAATATACATAGTGATGTATGTGGTCCAATGAATATTGAGGCTCGCGGCGGGCATCGTTATTTTCTCACCTTCACAGATGATTTGAGCAGATATGGGTATATCTACTTGATGAAACACAAGTCTGAAACATTTGAAAAGTTCAAAGAATTTTAGAGTGAAGTGGAAAATCATCGTAACAAGAAAATAAAATTTCTACGATCTGATCGTGGAGGAGAATATTTGACTTACGAGTTTGGTTTACATTTGAAACAATGTGGAATAGTTTCGCAACTCACGCCACCCGGAACACCACAACGAAATGGTGTGTCCGAACGTCGTAATCGTACTTTACTGGATATGGTGCGATCTATGATGTCTCTTACTGATTTACCGCTATTGTTTTGGGGTTATGCTTTAGATACGGCCGCATTCACGTTAAATAGGGCACCATCAAAATCCGTTGAGATGACGCCTTATGAACTATGGTTTGGCAAGAAACCAAAGTTGTCGTTTCTTAAAGTTTGGGGCTGCGATGCTTATGTGAAGAAACTTCAACCAGATAAGCTCGAACCCAAATCGGAGAAATGTGTCTTCATAGGATACCCAAAAGAGACTATTGGGTACACCTTCTATCACAGATCTGAGGGCAAGATTTTCGTTGCTAAATTCGGATCCTTTCTACAGAAGGAGTTTCTCTCAAAAGAAGTGAGTGGGAGGAAAGTAGAACTTGATGAGGTAACTGTACCTGCTCCCTTATTGGAAAGTAGTTCATCACAAGAACCGGTTCATGTGACAACTACACCAATTAGTGAGGAAGCTAATGATATTGAGCATGAAACTTCAAATCAAGTTTCTACTGAAGCTCGAAGGTCTACCAGAGTAAGATCCGCACCAGAGTGGTACGGTAATCCTATTCTGGAAGTCATTATACTTGACCATGGTGAACCTACGAACTATGAGGAAGCGATGATGAGCCCAGATTCCGCAAAATGGCTTGAAGCCATGAAATCTGAGGTAGGATCCATGTATGAGAACAAAGTATGGACTTTGGTTGACTTGCCCGATGATCGGCAAGCCATTGAGAATAAATGGATCTTCAAGAAGAAGACTGACGCTGATGGTAATGTAACTGTCTACAAAGCTCGACTTGTTGCAAAAGGTTTTCGACAAGTTCAAGGGGTTGACTACGATGAGACTTTCTCACCCGTAGCGATGCTTAAGTCTGTCCGAATCATGTTAGCAATTGCTGCATTTTATGATTATGAAATTTGGCAAATGGATGTCAAAACTGCATTCCTGAATGGATTTCTGGAAGAAGAGTTGTATATGATGCAACCGGAAGGTTTTGTCGATCCAAAAGGAGCTAACAAAGTGTGCAAGCTCCAGCGATCCATTTATGGACTGGTGCAAGCATCTCGGAGTTGGAATAAATGCTTTGATAGTGTGATCAAAGCATATGGTTTTATACAGACTTTTGGAGAAGCCTGTATTTACAAGAAAGTGAGTGGGAGCTCTATAGCATTTCTGAAATTATATGTAGATGACATATTATTAATTAGAAATGATATAGAATTTCTGGATAGCATAAAGGGATACTTGAATAAAAGTTTTTCAATGAAAGACCTCGGTGAAGCTACTTACATATTGGGAATCAAGATCTATACAGGTAGATCAAGACGCTTAATTGGACTTTCACAAAGCACATACCTTGATAAAGTTTTGAAAAGGTTCAAAATGGATTAGGCAAAGAAAGGGTTCTTGCCTGTATTACAAGGTGTGAAGTTGAGTCAGACTCAGTGCCCGACCACCGCAGAAGATAGAGAGAAAATTAAAGATGTTCCCTATGCTTCAGCCATAGGCTCTATCATGTATGCAATGCTGTGTACCAGACCTGACGTTTGCTTAGGAATAAGCTTGGCAGGTAGGTACCAAAGTAATCTAGGAGTGGATCACTGGACAGCGGTTAAGAACATCTTGAAATACCTGAAAAGGACTAAGGATATGTTTCTCGTTTATGGAGGTGACAAAGAGCTAGTCATAAATGGTTACGTCGATGCAAGCTTTGACACTGATCCGGACGATTCTAAATCGCAAACTGGATACGTGTTTTTATTAAACGGTGGAGCTGTAAGTTGGTGCAGTTCTAAACAAAGCATCATGGCAGGATCTACATGCGAAGCGGAGTACATAGCTGCTTCGGAAGCAGCAAATGAAGGAGTCTGGATGAAGGAGTTCATTTCCGATCTAGGTGTCATACCTAGTGCATCGGGACCAATGAAGATCTTCTGTGACAATACTGGTGCAATTGCCTTGGCAAAGGAATCCAGATTTCACAAGAGGACCAAGCACATCAAGAGACGCTTCAATTCCATCCGGGACCAAGTCCAGGTGGGAGACATAGAGATTTGCAAGATACATACGGATCTGAATATTGCAGACCCGTTGACTAAGCCTCTTCCACGAGAAAAACATGATCAGCACCAAGACTCCATGGGTGTTAGAATCATTACTGTGTAATCTAGATTATTGACTCTAGTGCAAGTGGGAGACTGAAGGAAATATGCCCTAGAGGCAATAATAAAGTTATTATTTATTTCCTCATATCATGATAAATGTTTATTATTCATGCTAGAATTGTATTAACCGGAAACATAATACATGTGTGAATACATAGACAAACTTAATGTCACTAGTATGCCTCTACTTGACTAGCTCATTAATCAATGATGGTTATGTTTCCTAACCATAGACATGTGTTGTCATTTGTTTAACGGGATTACATCATTAGGAGAATGATGTGATTGACTTGACCCATTCCGTTAGCCTAGCACTTGATCTTTTAGTATGTTGCTATTGCTTTCTTCATACTTATACAAAGTTCCTACAACTACGAGATTATGCAACTCCCGTTTACCGGAAGAACACTTTGTGTGCTACCAAACGTCAAAACGTAACTGGGTGATTATAAAGGAGCTCTACAGGTGTCTCCGAAGGTACATGTTGAGTTGGCGTATTTCGAGATTAGGATTTGTCACTCCGATTGTCGGAGAGGTATCTCTGGGCCCTCTCGGTAATGCACATCACTATAAGCCTTGCAAGCAATGTAGCTAATGAGTTAGTTACGGAATGATGCATTATGTAACGAGTAAAGAGACTTGTTGGTAATGAGATTGAACTAGGTATTGGATACCGATGATCGAATCTCGGGCAAGTAACATACCGATGACAAAGGGAACAACGTATGTTGTTATGCGGTTTGACCGATAAAGATCTTCGTAGAATATGTAGGAGCCAATATGAGCATCCAGGTTCCGCTATTGGTTATTGACCGGAAATAGTTCTAGGTCATGTCTACATAGTTCTCAAACCCGTAGGGTCCGCACGCTTAACGTTATGATGACAGTTTTATTATGAGTTTATAAGTTTTGATGTACTGAAGATTGTTCGGAGTCCCGGATGTGATCACGGACATGACGAGGAGTCTCAAAATAGTTGATACATAAAGATTGATATATTGGAAGCCTATATTTGGATATTGGAAACGTTCCGGGTGAAATCGGGATTTTACCGGAGTACCGGGGGGTTACCAGAACCCCCCCCCCCCGGGGGGGGGGGGGAGGGTAATGGGCCTACATGGGCCATGAGGGAGAAGAGGAGGGCCGGCCAGGGCAGGCCGCGCCCCCCCTCCCCCCCTAGTCCGAATAGGACAAGGAGGGGGGCGCCCCCCTTTCCTCTTTCCCCTCCCCCCTTTCCTTCTCCACCAAGGCAAGAGGGGGGAGTCCTACTCCTGGTGGGAGTAGGACTCCTCCAGGCGCACCCCTAGGGGGCTTGCTGCACCTCCCCCCTCCCTCCTTAATATACAGGGGCAGGGGGCACCTCTAGACACACAAGTTGATCATCGTGATTGTTCCTTAGCCGTGTGCGGTGCCCCCCTCCACCATATTCCACCTCGGTCATATCATTGCGGTTCTTAGGCAAAGCCCTGCGTCGGTAGAGCATCATCATCGTCACCACACCGTTGTGCTGACGGAACTCATCCCCGACACCCTGCTGGATCGGAGTCCGGGGATCGTCATCGAGCTGAACGTGTGCTGAACTCGGAGGTGCCGTACATTCTGTGCTTGGATCGGTCGGATCGTGAAGACGTACGACTACATCAACCGCGTTGTCATAACGCTTCCACTTACGGTCTACGAGGGTACGTGGACAACACTCTCCCTTCTCGTTGCTATGCATCACCATGATCTTGCGTGTGTGTAGGAATTTTTTTGAAATTACTACGTTCCCCAATAGCCACCACAGTAGGAAAGGGGGGAGTTCACCTTCACACGACACCAGCTCAAGAACCGCTCTCCTCGCGAGGTTGTTCTTCCCTTGTACTGTTTATGATCAGCCCAAGAGGCAATCCACCACCACCACAGAGGAGTAGGGTATTACATCACAACGGTGGCCCAAACCTATATAAATCTTGTGTCTCTTGTGCTGTGATATTGTTGAGCTAGCTTAGGGATCGCGGTGAGGCGCAGAGTGAGATTCAGTAGGGAGAAATCTTCATGTGCACCCTAGTGTCTGAACCTCAAGGGTTTTGCCGGAACCCTTATATCCGATAGTTCATGTACCATCACTCTGCAGCTTATTTTCCTTTGCCCTCCATTTTCTACACATCAAATCTATATTTACTCTAAACATAAGGTTGGATAACACCGATGGTACTGAAGAAGTTTAGCACTGCATTGCTCTTGGTTGTACCTTTTTCCTGTATCGCTGTACTTACATTTATAGCTACTTGGTTATGTAGCATCACTCTTCATCTTATCTTAAATATTCTCCATTTTTTCTTATATTATCACATCTATATTTACTCTTAACAAAATGTAGAATAAATGCAATGCTTATGAAGAATATTCTATGGTAAACTTCTTGAATTGCCCCCCCCCCCCCATCAGCATGGACAAGGGCTTTATAGAGCCTGTCTTCACCAATAATGTAAGTTTGTCCTTCTCAAGCCTTCAAACTTTGTTGTGTATATTTGGTTAGGCATGACTGCAACAGCTGTTTATTTTTGGTGTTTGCATCAAATTGCATGTTTAAAGTTTATTATGTAGTTCATAAAGAAAAGTTTGTCCTTCTCAATTTAAGTTTTCATTTGTACAACCAAGTTCCTTCTTCATACCATGCAAATTAAACTATACAGAGCAAGTGATCTTCTTTTCCACTGCATGTATGCTTCTGTTCTTGATCTGTAATCCAGTGGTGTGGTGAAACTACCCACTACATCACAATGTCATATTCTACAATGTCTTAACTATGAACAATGTCATATCATTCTACTATTATTTAAACCATCTCTTTATTTGCCAATCTGAAATGGGATAAATTGACAGCACACCCACCATTGATACTTATGAGTTCTTGATCTGTAATCCAATGGTGTCGTGAAGCTGCCAACTCCTTCATAATGTCATTTCCTGCCATGTCTTGATCTGAACAATACCATATTGTGTTAATGCTATTTTACTCTATGTCACTTTATTCGTCAGTAAGAAATGTGATGAATTATCAGCACTGATACTTATATGTGCAAAACCTATCATTTGTCTGCTTGTTTATCTTTCAGAGTGAGGAGCATATAAGTGTCAAACAAGCGCAGTCTCATCAGCTTGCTCAGCTGCTTGCGCTGTAGCTCCCGAGCAAGGCTAACCTTTCTTGAACTCTATTGAAGTGATGTCGGTTTTGTATATTATTTTATCAGCATGTTTATTTGCACTGGTGGCGATCTTTGATGCCCAACGTATGTAATTTGCTGCCTGCTTGTGCGTTATTATCATAGTGGCGAACGTTGATGCCCAGTGGATGTAATATGTCGTAATTTCTTTATTGTATAGTCTAGGTCTTTTCTTATTCACGATACTGCAGTTATTTTACTGTATATATATCGTATCTTCGCAGTAAACCGGCCAAACCATAAAATTACGGTACATAATCGGGCCGTCATGCAAATCACTATGTATGATCCGCATCATGGGCCCTGTCATCTTGGTCCATTAACAGGCCTAAATGTAAACTGGAGCACTACTAGATTCGGGTCTTTAATAGGCCGAGTAAACCGCCGGCCCTATTTTTGCAAGAAAATTCAATGGGCTTTTAGGAGGCTGAAAAGTAGGTTGGGCCTGAAACGTGCCGAACAGCTCACGGGCCGGTAGCAGGCCGAAATAGACCTCAGCCCATGATTGTGCCAATCAAATCACGGGCTTGTAACAGGCCAAAATTGTCTCGGTCCTTGTTTGGCCCAATCAGATTATTGGTTGTGAGCAGGCCGGATGCAAACCGGGTCGTAGTTAGGCCCAACTATATGACGGGCTTTTAACATGCCGAAATTAATATAGGGCTGAAATGTCAAACGAGCCTTTAACAGGCCAAAACTAATATTAGGCCGAATTACTAAATGAGCCTTTATCAAGTGGGCCCAAAAGCATAGTGTCCAGTTGATGGGCCGAATCTGATATGGGCCATAATTTAGCCCAAAGCCTCTTAAAGGGTCGGACCTGATCTGGGCCATAGTTTGGCCCAGAACATGGTAGGATTTTAACGGGCCGGATCTCATATGGGCCGTTTTAAGCCCGGAACTTGGCAGGCTATTAATGGACCAGATCAAAAATGGGCCGGCATTTGGCCCAAAACATGGCAGCCTGTTAATGGGCCGGCCTACTAGTTTCATCAAAATCTTATGGGCCTTTAGCTGGGGCGGCCCATTATGGTTGGCGAAATCTCGTGGGCCTTTAGCTGGGCTGGCCCATTATGGTCCTCAAAATATCATGGGCCTTTAGCTGGGCCGGCCCATTATGGCCCGCAAAATCTTGTGGGCCTTTAGCTGGGCCGGCCCATTATGGTCCGCAAAATCTCGTGGGCCTTTAGCTGGGCCGGCCCATTATGGACCACAAAATCTTATGGGTCTTTAGTTGGGCCGGCCCATTTAAACTTTATGGCCCACTTTTGGGCTGGTCCACGTGTCAACATATCATGGGCGCATCTCGCCCATTGGATGAGTGACACTTGTGCCAACACGAAGTTGACACGTGTTTCCTCCAGCCAATGATGATTTTACACGTGGAAAATCCCCATTGGTCCGAGCTGTTAACGGGTTATCGGATCCAAAATCGGACCCGATAGCTTAACAACACTCCGTTACGGTGGATGCCACGTGTCGGCCACCCTTGACGAAAGCACTTCTGTGACGTGCGATTTATCGTCATGGAAGTGGACACTTCCGTGATGATAATTTTGGTAATGTCATGGAACACTTCTATGACAGCACAAGTATGACTATCTTGATTCTGTCATAAAATCGTCATGGATGTACATGGATGACAGAAAACGTGACCTACTATGACAAACACGTATCATCACGGAAGTGTATTTTTTTGTAGTGCTTATACATGTTCCTCAGACTATGAGATTATGCAACTCCTGAATACCGGAGGAACACTTTTTGTGCTACCAAACGTCACAACATAAAAGGGTGACTATAGAGGAGCTCTACAGGTGTCTCCGAAGGTGTTTGTTGGGTTGGCATAGATCAAGATTAGGATTTGTCACTCCGTGTTTCGAAGAGGTATCTCTGGGCCCTCTCGGTAATGCTCATCACTATAAGCCTTGCAAGCAATGTGACTAATGAGTTAGTTGCGGGATGAAGTATTACGAAACGAGTAAAGAGACTTGTCGGTAATGAGATTGAACTAGGTATGATGATACCGACGATCGAATCTCGGGCAAGTAACATACTATTTTGTTATGCGGTTTGATCGATAAAGATCTTCGTAGAATATGTAGGAACCAATATGATCATCTAGGTTCCGCTATTGGTTATTCATCAGAGATGTGTCTTGATAACGTTTACATAGTTCTCAAACCCACAGGGTCCACACGCTTAACGTTCGATGACGATATGTATTATGAGTTATGTGTTTTGATGACCGAAGTTTGTTCGGAGTCCCGGATGAGATCATGAACGTGGTGAGGAGTCTCGAAATGGTTGAGACGTAAAGATCGATATATTGGAAGGCTACATTCGGACTTTGGAAAGGTTCCGAGTGATTCGGGTATTTTTCGGAGTGTCGGGGGGTTACGGGAATTCACCGGGAGAAGTAATAGGCCTTATTGGGCCATACGGGAAATAGAGGAGGCAGGCCAATGGGAGGTGGCGCTCCCGCCCCATGGGTTCGAATTGGACTAGGGGAAGGGGGCGGCGCCCCCCTTGCCCTTTCCTACTCCCTCTCTCTTTCCTTCTCTCCTACTCCTAAAAGGGAAAGGATTCCTACTAGGACTTGGAAGTCCTAGTAGGACTCCATACACTTGGCGTGCCCCTGGAGGGCCGGCCTCTCTCCCTCCCTCCTTTATATACGGGGGCATGGGGCACCCCAAAGACACACAAGTTTCTCTTAACCATTTGTGGTTCCCCCTCCACAGTTACACACCTCGATCATACCATCGTAGTGCTTAGGCAAAGCCCTGCGCCGGTAGCATCATCATCACCATTTCCACGCTGTCGTGCTTACGGAACTCACCCTTGTCCTCAATTGGATCAAGAGCACGAGGGACGTCATCAAGCTGAACGTGTGCTGAACGCGGAGGTGCCGTACGTTCGGTACTTGGATCGGTTGGATCGCAAAGATGTTCGACTACATCAACCGCGTTATTGAAACGCTTCCGCTTTCGGTCTATGAGGGTACGTGGACACACTCTCCCCTCTCGTTGCTATGCATCATCTAGATAGATCTTGCGTGATCATAGGATTTTTTTTGAAATTACCGCGTTCCCCAATAAGTATCAGTGCTAATATGGATCCGAAATAGGAAAGCACGCTCATCGAGTTCATCCATGAGAACTGGGACATCTTTGCATGGAAACCTTCTGACATGCCAGGTGTACCGAGGGAACTCGCTGAGCACACTCTTAATGTTGATCCAAAGTTTAAGTCGGTCAAGAAGTTTCTTCGTTGCTTCAATGAAGAGAGGCGTAAGGCCATTGGTGAAGAGGTGGCCCGGCTCTTGGCGGCTGGGTTCCTCATTGAAGTTTTTCATCCTGAGTGGTTGGCTAACCCGGTGCTGGTGCTTAAGAAAAACGGCACTTGGCGTATGTGTGTGGATTATACAGACCTTAATAAGGCATGTCTGCCTGACCCTTTTGCTCTCCCTCGTATTGATCAGATTATTGATGCTACGACTGGTTGTGAGCGTTTGAACTTTTTGGATGCTTATTCTGGTTATCATCAGATCAAGATGGCAGTTAAGGACTAGGAGAAGACAGCTTTCATCACTCATTTTGGAGCCTTCTGCTATGTGTCTATGCCTTTTGGGCTCAAGAGTGCCCAGGCGACTTACCAACATTGTTTTCAGAATTGCCTCCATGGCCAGATTGGGCGCAATGTTCACGCCTATGTGGATGATATTGTTGTGAAATCCAGGAAGAAAGGGACTATGATAGATGATTTGAAAGAGACCTTTGACAATCTCCGGTCCTATAAAATGATGCTTAACCCGGCCAAGTGTGTCTTTGGCGTGCCAGCAGGCAAACTATTGGGCTTCCTGGTTTTTGAGAGAGGCATTGAAGCTAACCCAGAGAAAATTAAGGATATCACTTCCTTAGCTAAACCGGCATGTATCAATGACGTCCAGCGTTTGGCGGGTCGTATTGCAGCTTTGAGCCGATTTATAAGCCGCCTGGGAGAGAAGGTTATCCCTTTGTATCAAATGATGAAGAAGATAGATAACTTTGTCTGGAGTGATGCTGCTAATGAGGCATTTGAGGCGCTTAAGAGACAACTGGCTGAACCACCGGTTCTTGCAGCTCCTATTGAGAAGGAGCCCTTGCGTTTATATGTGGATGCTAACAACAGAGTTGTCAGTGTGCCTGTCGTGGTGGAACGAAAAGAGTCGGGCAAGGAATATTTGGTTCAAAGGCCGGTTTATTATGATAGTGAGGTGCTCATTGAGTCTAAGCGGAGATACCCACATTGGCAGAAATTGGTTTATGGTGTGTTCATGGCTAGCCATAAGCTGAAACAATATTTCCTTGGTCATCCCATCATTGTGGTTAGTTCTGCCCCTCTAGGGGATATTATTCAAAACAGAGAAGCCACAGGTCGTGTAGCCAAGTGGGTCATTGAGCTTGGACCCCATGGTTTGAAGTATATGCCTCGGACGGCTATAAAATCTCAAGCACTTGTGGATTTCATCAATGACTGGACGGAGTTGGAGATGTCTGAGGATAAGTCAGATAGCACATACTGGACTATTCACTTTGATGGATCCAGGCAATTGAAAGGATCGGGGCTGGAGTTATATTGACTTCCCCGCGAGGTGATCAATTTTGTTATGTTTTAAGGTTGATGTTCCCTTGTACTAAAGGATCGGGGCTGAGTATGAAGCCTTACTGCACGGTCTTCAGATGGCTAAAGAGATGATTCTAAGCCGGGTGAAGTGTTTTGGCGACTCGGAATTGGTAGCTCAACAAATGTGTGGAACTTGGGATTCAAAGGATTCACTCATGGCGGCTTATCATCGAGAGGTTGATACTATTGCTGATCATTTCAAAGGTTATCAAGTGGAGCATGTTGACTGCAAGAAAAATGAAGCCGTTGATGCTTTAAGCCGGTTGGGGTCTCAGCGTAAGCTGGTAACCCCTAATATTTTCCTTGATGTTTTGCATAACCCATCAGTTAAATTGCCTACGGAGGAAGATCTTGCAATTCTTGACCCGGAGGCATAATTGGTGGCGGCTTCCATGTTATTCCTGATTGGACTGTTCCATATTTGACATGTACGACCTAGGGCGAGTTACCTGATGATCAAACTTTGGCCAGGCAAATAACCCGGAGGTCTAAGTCAATGTCTATTGTCAATGGTGAGCTCCACCGATGTAGTGTTACAGGGGTGCTTCAACGATGCATTTCTCCTAAGGAGGGCCGTGAAATTTTAAGGGAGATTCATGAAGGATACTGCAGCCATCATGCCGGCTCTAAATCTATCGTTGCTAAACATTTTCGTCAAGGTTTTTATTGGCTGACAGCTCATGCCGATGCAGAAGATCTGGTCAGTAAATGTAATGGGTGTCAGAAATTTTCAAGACGAGTTCATGTGTCGGCCCAAGAGTTGAGGATGATTCCAATTACTTGGTCGTTTGCAGTCTGGGGGCTAGATATGGTTGGGCCTTTTAAAAGGTCCAAGGACAAAAATACTCATCTCCTGGTAGCTGTTGACATGTTTACAAAGTGGGTTGAAGCGGAGCCGTTCAGCAAATGTGATGCAACAACCGCGGTTCAATTCATCAAAAAGGCGATCTTTTGTTTTGGATACCCTCATAGTATCATTATTGAAAATGGTACTAATCTGTCTAAGGGTGCAATGAAAGAATTCTGTCAACAAGAGCATATCCGTCTTGATGTGTCATCTGTGGCTCACCCCTAGTCTAATGGTCAAGCTGAAAGAGACAATCAAAAAATCTTGAGAGGTATCAACCCTGGCTTATGGTCCCTTTGCAGAGGACGCTGGGTTGTTGGGTGGAAGAATTGCCCTTAGTGCTTTGGAGTATCAATACCACCCCCAATAGATCTACGGGTTACACGCCTTTCTTCATGGTTTACGGAGTAGAGGCGGTTCTCCCTAGTGACAAACGTCATGACTCACCTCGTGTGGCAGCTTATGTTGAAGCTGATAATGAGAGAGCACGTCAGGATGTCGTTGACCTTTTGGATGAGGAGCATGACCTTGCGGCGGCTCGTTCGGCGATTTACCAGCAAGATCTGTGTCGTTATCACAGCCGCCGGGTTAAAACCAAGACTTTTCAAGAAGGAGATTTGGTGCTCCGGCTCATCCAGGATCAAACTGATATGCATAAGCTATCCCCACCTTGGGAAGGGCCTTTTGTGGTCAGCAAAAATCTGAACAATGGGTCATACTTCCTTAACAATGTTCGAGACCACAAGGACTCACGCACGTCGGAGGAGGAGACCCACCGGTCGTGGAATATTGCTCATCTTCGGCCTTATTACACCTGAGCCACCGGCTCTTGTTATGTACATACTTTTACCAATGTATATAGTATGATTAGTATAATAAAGCCGACATCCCTGATAATTCAGGGCCTCTATCATTTCATTTATTAGAATCTGAGTCTTTTGTCATTTCATAAGGTCATTTGGGGGCTTCCTGCTCATTGAGCATAGCTATGACTACCCTCTTGATCCGGCTTGTATGCCTTGATTGCAAAATACTTGGGGGCTTCCTACTCATTGAGCATAACTATGACTACCCTACTAATCCAGCTTGTACGCGTGGATCGAAATATTACTTGGGGGCTCTTTGTTAAATGAACAAAGCTTTGTTGTCCCTTGTAATAGGCTTGGACGCCAGGTGTATTCACCAAAAAATCCGGGTTATCCTGCCTTTGTATGCTTGCCACTCCAACCAGGTAATCCTGGAATGACTCGCCGTACTCTTGATAGTCAATCATATAAAGACCCTCAACTTGTTAAAGTTAAAACGGAGATTGGTCATGTGAGGCCCGGCTTACAAGTTTGAATTAAGGAGTAACTCAGTGGTTGTGCGGCCCTTGAATAGCACTTGATGCTGAGGCTTGGCAGCCTTTGAATGCCTTGTTTTTCTGGTTTATGTTAACTTTTGAATCTTTTTGGTGATTTCTATTTGTACCATATTGATATATGTTTGAAAATTGATTAGGGCCATGTTGCCTTGATCTTTATGATTTATATTTGAAAATATCCGGTGTTTTGCTAACCCGTCCTAGCTTTGGACGTTAAGTCGCCAGTGTGTGATGATTATATGCTTGGGGTTCTGTACTCTTAAGTTTTTGGGATGTTACCCTTTGTTATCCATGACGTTGTAAGCCAGCAATATGAATAAATTGCACAGAGTGTTATGCTATGAGTCTGGGTTGTTACCCTTACTGCATGCAGCGTTGTAAGCCAGCAGTATGAATAAATATCATAGGTATGATATTTACTTTGTTATGATTATATGAGGTTTTGATAAACCGGCCCTGGTTATGGACGATGCAGTTACCAGTGGATTTCATACAGGGCATTATGACCAGCCTTGGGGTAAACCGCCAAGGCACTTGTTCTCTGTTTGTATGCAGGGTTTATGACAAAATGATCAGCAAGGTTGACAGTGATTATGAGCATAACCGGTGGATCGTCAAAATAGATCAAACGGCTCATAAGTGTTATGCAAATAAACACGCACGATGGCGTGGCAGATCATGGTTTTCCAACTAGCCAATTACAAGGCATTGGATGGCCCAAAATAATAAGCATTTTTGATGCATAAAGTATCCCAAGTGATATATGCTAAGCCAGCCCTTGGATTAATGGTCTTGACCTTGGCAGGTAGAGGACTCTGGGTCATCCTACACCGATTCATCTCCTTCTTCTTCACCCACTGACTGGAAGTTAGAGGTGGCCCAATTGATCCCAGTCAAAGCTTTGAACACAGCTTCGTCATCAATAAGTGTTGACGGGTCAATATCAGGGGCAAAAATGTGCTTACGAACACTACAAAAAAAGACACATCCGTGACATTTTGGGCCGAACGAAAAAAAAATCTGTCATACATATGACACTTCTATGACGATAATTGTGACAAAACCCGGTATCATCATAGATGTGGTGGGCTCCTACTTCTATGAAAAAAAATCATGACAGAAAATGGGCTTTTCGTCCTGGGCGGGCCGGAGACGCAGCTGCATGACATTCTTTGGGCCGTCCATAACGGAAAAATCCATAGTAGAAGCGAGGGCGAGGAAAATTTCGGGGAGTTCCCAGTTATGGTGGGCGGTCGGGGGCCAAGCAATGTGCGTTTCTCTCATACACGTACGCGCGTGTGTGCGAGGCGTTGGCTCTAACTGAACCCGAGAGAGGCGTTGGGCGCTAACTGAACCCGAGCGATTGCACTACAGGCTACGCGTTACTGAACCCGAGCGATCGATCGATGGCTGTTAACTGAACCCGATCGAGCGATTCCTTCGCTACTGTTGCTAACTGAAGCCGATCGATGCTGCCTCTGGGATGAACAGTGAGCATTGCGGGGGGGTTTGGATGAACAGTGAGCGGTGGCGTTGCCTCTGGACGAACAGGACCCCGTGGTGTGGAGGGCTGGATGAACAGTAGATGGTGGAGGGGTGCTCGTGGCGGGGTGGTTGAACAGTAGCCGGTGGAGTAGCACGCGGTGGAGGCTGGATGAACAGGATCCCGTGGAGGCTGGAGGAGGTCGACAGTGGAGACGAACAGTATCCCGTGGAGTCCCATTTTGCGGTACGCCACACCCCTCCCGATGAACAGGACCCCCGTTTCGACCGTAGCGCTCAAACACAAGTCTGTTTCGTCCGTTTTGCCGTATGCCACACCCCTCCCGATCAACATGACCCCCGTTTCGACCATAGGAGGTCCGTTTCCTCCGTTTTGCGGTACGCCACACCCCTCCCAATCAACAGGACCCCCGTTTCGAACGTGGCCGGTCGAACACAAGGTCGTTTCCTCCGTTCTGCGGTACGCCAGGCCTCGTTTCCATCGCTTGTTCCGTCCAAGCCCTCCCGATGAACACGACCACGCATTCCGTTCCGACCCAGCCGATTGGCTCCCACGCGTTCCGTTGCCTCCCGATGAACACGACGCGTTCTGTTGCCTCCCCATGAACACGACACATTTTGTTGCCTCCCCGTGAACACGACGCATTGCGTTGCCTCCCCATGAACATGACGACGATGTTGTTTCTCCGTTCCGACCCATCCATGTACACGAGCCCTGGCCGTACGTATGCGCGATTAGGCGTTCGAGACCCCGCCCGTATGTACGTACGTGGCCGTATTTTCTTTCTTGCACCCTGGCCGTTGTACGTACGTGTACATGCTACATGCGAGCCTCTACTACGACACGTGCGCGCCTCTACTACGACACGTGCGCACCTCTACATCGACTAGTATGTATGTATACATTAGCGACCAGAATGACAACGCTACGTACGCTTCGACCAGGTGGGTCCCGACTATCACACACTTCCTTGCGTGCGAAGATGTAGCTAGTGGGTCTCAGCAGTCAGGGGGGCGAATCGTTTTTTTTTGCCCGGACAAACTTCCTAACGTGCGAAGATGTAGCTGGTGGCTCCCAGCAGTCAGGGGGGCGAATCGTTTTTTCTGCCCGGACGCACTTCCTTGCATGCGAAGATGTAGCTGGTGGGTCCCAGCAGTCAGGGGGGAGAATCGTTTTTTGTTTTTTGCCCAGACGTACTTCCTTGTGTGCAAAGATGTAGCTGGTGGGTCCCAGCAGTCAGGGGGGCAAATCGTTTTTTTTTTGCCCGAACGCACTTCCTTGCGTGTGAAGAGGTAGCTGGTGGGTCCCAACTGTCAGGGGGAAACGTTTTTTTTTTGCGAAATACGGTGGCCCGTCCGGTGGGTCCCCGCTGTCAGGTGGAGGAATCATTATTTTGCGCGTAATAAGGAGGCACTTCCTTGCTGCGGCCGTGGACCCAGGTGTCAGCCTCTCCACGTACAGTCCATGTCCGATGGAAATCCTTCCTTGACCACGTTGACCACGCCGTGCCAAGAGCACCACGGCGGTGGACGACGGCGAGGCCTAGGAAGGGGACGACTCGGAGCCGGGGAAGACACAGCAGTGGATGCCCATGCGAAGAGGAGTACGAGGGTTCACTGGTTCGGCTGCGGTGTGAGGCTGCTGTCATCGCAGAATAACAGGGGGTGTGGGTGAGTAGAGGGATGGCCTGGCCAGCAGTGGGAGTAGTAGGGGCGGTGAGGCCTCCGTGGCATCACAGCCGGCCACGGGAGGCAGGAGCACGCGACACAATCGGCGCTAGTTTGGGTGGCTGGAGCAAGAAGACCAGAGGTTGAAGAAGCACTACGGCCGTTGGATGAACATCGTACGGTAACAGGAGCTAGAATCGTTCATATTGACTAAGTTGACAAAGCCCTTCGTCCCCGTCAACTTGGTAGGCCCACAAGTCAGCCTCCCACTATGCTGGGTTCCAGTTGGCAGGGGGATTATTCATTTTTTTGTGCGTAATAAGGAGGCACTTCCTTGCGTGCGAAGATAGCGGGTGGGTCCGACATGTCAGCGGGGGCACGTTTTTTTTTTGCGAAATACAGAGGCCCTTCCGGTGGGTCCCAGATGTCAGGTGGAGGAATCATTATTTTGCGCGTAATAAGGAGGCATTTCCTTGTGTGCGGCCGTGGACCCAGCTGTCAGCCTCTCCACGCACAGTCTACTTCCGATGGTGTCATTCGTTGACCACGCCGTGCCGAGCGCATCCAAGGTGGTGGACGACGGTGAGGCCCCGAACAGCAAGGAGCCGGAGATGGGAAGACGCGGGAGTAGAGTCACAGACGGAGAGGTGTACGAGGGTTAACTTGTTCTAGTGCTGTGTGGTTCGGCAGTCGGTGGAGAAGAATAGGAGGTGTGGAGGGGTGGAGGGATGGCCTGGTCAACGGTGGAGTAACGCTTCATAGCGAAGCGTGCTAAGCAGAGCTGCTAGCAGCAGGAGGCGGGAGGTGGTCCCAGCGGTCCTGGAGGAAGAAGACAAGAGATTGAAGATGGATGTCGGTCGTTGGATGTAAATCCAATGGCTAACATGTCAGACTCATTTGTTGACTAAATTGACAAAGACTTGCGTTGGCTTCGACCTATTGGCCCACATTTCAGCCTCCAAAAATGTGGCACGTGTTCAACCCATTTTTTCAGAATTTATAGTCTTTTTTTTGCGCGGTAGAATTTACAGTCAATTTGATCTTCTTTTTTTGAGTTACAGCCATTAGCTGGGATGGGTGAACAAATAATGTAGCGTCCATGCGGCCCATTTATTTTATTTCCTAAAAAATTACAGGCCATTTGCACTTTCTCGAAATAGACGATTTTGCTGGGCTGATTATAATTATAATGTTGGGTTGGGCCAGCAATGTTATCAAAAAATAAAAAGGGGCTGAGCATTTTGTTATAAATATATTTAAATAATAAGTGATATTATTACATTCGTCCTTAAATCTTACCAAGCTTTTATACACGATCACTAGGATTTTCGTGCCAAAACAATCCAGGAGTTTATTTGTTAAGAAATTATTTCTATAAGTTAATAAGATGTGGGATATTGTTTTCTTACATATGTAAGTATCTGTTAAATATATGATGACAATAAAAATAATATATAATAACATATAAAATAATTTAAATATATATAATATAGTTAGAAGGGAAACATAAGTTGGACCTGGCGTTCCTATTCTTATATAGAAATATAGAACAGACCTCTGTGTTTTCTTCAAAAAAAAGTACATAAATTGGGCTGCCAAAAATAAAACCTCGGATGGGAGGTCCATAGGCCGGTCGATACATGACGGCCCTAAGAAAATACAAACAGGCCTATGGACCTCCCATCCGAGGTCGTGGGATGCGCATGTTAAAAATGAAAGCCTAGACGGGGCAGCCCAAAACCACGTCCAACACTTGTCAAAACTTCATCCCTCGTTTTCTCTATGTTTCGCACACTCGACATTGTGTGGGCATTTGGACTGTGCATCATATGAAGATGTGCTATGCATGAATGTTGATCAGCATGATGTTAACTAGCTGGTAGTTCCATTTTCGACCATGAATAAAACTTCCAACATGATGTTAACCCTGTTTGAAAAGGCCGTGTTAATATAAATGCTCTGCCTCTGAAAGTTGCAGCTTCTTATCTGAAACTGAACTTGCAGTTTCTTATCTGAAACTGAAACTTGCAGTTTCTTCTCTGAGAATCACATTGTCTGCACTTTTATACTCCTATGAAACTAAATTTTTAAGTGCTAAAAATAGATCTCTAGAATTCATAAAATACTTCATATGCTCAATACTGCAAATCTGAAATTCAAAAGACATTCATATCTGAAAGTACTCTCAAAATACACAACACAAAACACAATTCACAACCTGCAAATACTGACAACCCTAAGCTCCTCCTGACAATTCACAACCTGCTCGACTATTGGGCTGGGGGGCAGCCCCCTCCTATTCCTCGGCAGCAGACAGCCGCCCCGTGAGACGATGTGAATGGCGAGGGAGACGATGGCGGGGAAGCGTCGTTGGTCCAACTGCTTTTCTCCTCTTGCAGTTGGGTTCGGTCGACGAAGACTCCACCGGCTCGCTCTGGCAGGACACCCTCACAAACGGCACCTTGTAGATGCTCGATCCTTCAATCTCTGGTGGATGCTCCATCTGGGGTCGATACTCCCACCACCGCTCCCTCACGATCGGATTCGGTGAATCTGTTTGCTCCATGGCCCAGAGGAGCAGCTCTATGTACTCCGGCGCGTCTCCCTCTGGGAGTATCGCCGCCTTTTCGCTCTGTTGCAGATATTTGGCCATGGATGTTGCCATCGCCACTAGTTGGTCCTTGTTGTCAAACCAAGACTGTATCTCCAACATCCTAGCTAGCTTCACAGGGTCGCCGTCTGTGATCCTCACGTATCGGTTGTACTCCTCCATCGATCTACTTCTCCACAGCACCTTCACTCGCCGGCGGTGGTTTTTGAATGGAAGAGGAGAGGAGCAGCGCTGGTTTTGGATTAGAACGGGCGAGGAGCGACGCTGGTTTTGTATTGGAACAGGAGAGGAGGGGCGGTGGTTTTGAAATGGAAGAGGAGAGCAGCGGCACTAGATTTAGATTGGAATAGGAGAGGAGCGGCGGTGGTTTAAGAGGAGAAGAGCGGAAGAGCGGCACTGGTCTTGGAAGTATTTTTTTGTTGTTTTGCGTATTTTGGGTCAAAGTTGGACCACGTACTATATTTGACAAGCAAAATGTGAATGCATGTCACCAAAAATTGTATCGTTTGGTTCGTATCTGAATGTACTTTCAAATTATATTATTTTTGCAATGTATAACATATATTTTATGTGCGAAAATCATGGTCAATTATGACCCAGAATAAAAGGGAGACTAGTTAATGTGGGGTTACTTTCTTAATTGAAGGGTAAATTGATTTTGATTTTGATCCAGTCACAGCGCGCCGGCCCTCTCTTCCAATCCTAAATCGATGTCGCACGATCCTCTCCCTCTTCTCCATTGCAAAACCACCTCCTCTCCTCTCCATCATCTCCATTCCAAAACCACCGTCTCGCCTCTCCCTCTTCTGATCTTCTCCATTGCAAAACCACCTCCTCTCCTCTCCATCATATCCATTCCAAAACCACCGTCTCGCCTCTCTCTCTTCTCTATTGCAAGACCATCATCTCTCCTCCCATCTTCCAAAGCTAGCACCAGACCACTCAGAAGCACATCTATGGAGAGGATGCAGCAGCGAATTAGGCAGATCGCCGGCGGCGACCAGGCAAAGTTAGCCAGGTTGAAGGAGATCCTTAGTTGGTTTAACAATGAGTGGGAGATTTCGAGGACGGTGAGGGCCATGTGGCAATGTATGCGAAAGAGCGAGACGGCGGTGATGAGGGCAGCGATGTACATGTACTCCTCGGCGGCAGTCACGCCGTAGTCCTCCGAGTTCATCGAGTATCTCCTCAGGGCAATGGAGCAGACAAATTCGCCCGAGGCAACAGTCAGGCAGAGGTGGTGGGCGTACAGGTTGAAGGTCGAGCACCCAGAGGATAACGAATTGATAGAGTATGGTGTGCCGTTCGTGAGGGTGCAGAGCCAGCTAGATCCACGGGAGTATTCGTTCTCCCACCGCAAGAGGAGGCCGGATGGTGCAACGTCGCTTCCCCGCCATTCTCTACGGTTCCCTCGATGCTCGCCTCGTTTCAATGGTGGCGGTAGGGTTTAAGGTAAGCTTCGCACTAACCTAATCTTCCACCTGCTCATGCTTACAATCAGTGTGACAGCTAATGAAAATCATGCTTACAATCAGTCTTTGAGTACTACGCCAATCACCCTAAAATAGCTCCGGACCTTTGGGTCAAAGTTGTGACACAATGTACAAATAAAGAAAAATAGATTGGTGCTTCTTTCACAAAAGAGTACTCCCTAGAAAACTGCCAGTATAAGCTACTAGTATTTGGTTAGAGGATTTGCTGCCGAGAAAGATCCGTCCATAGAGAGCGCCACACATCCCACTGGTGGTGGTGGATGCCAATGCGTGCATGCAGCATGGTTGGTGTCGGTAATTTTTACTTGGCACACCTCGCACTCTGCATATATGTCGGTTCCATACGTACATTTGTGCAGTTCCACCAAAATGCAGCTGAATAACCCTGTTTGCATAGATAATGAAAAAGCATGATTACATTATAGTGGCACTAGTTGATGAAACACACAAAATAAATATAAGAAAATATTGCGATAGTATCATAGTATGCCATGCTGCGAGGGCGAGATGGGCCCTGCGACGCCTCATACGGTACGCCTCATACTGGACATCATCCCAAGTCTCCCAGATACACCTTCTGCCAGTGATGAACATCAGTGTACAGCGGTAGTACAAGGAGGCGCCTGGAGACATTCAAATCTCTATTTTTGTACATATCAACTAAAATTAAGCACCCCAGTTTGCAGAAACGCTTAAACATTAACAATGGGACTAGTTGATGAAACATACATTAACAAAGAGAAGCACTTTCTTTATCTACATTGGAAATGAAATGATAGAGATGACACTCGCTCTATTTTAACTATATTATTACTTCATTTTATTAGTGACACTAGGGTCGAGTAGGTGGCAAAGGTGTACCGTGCATCGCAAGGATGGAGGTCGGGGGTGCTTAGACTGGGATGCTGAAGCTGGCTCTTTCAGTCACCAACATGGATGATTCAATTCATGGGACCTTTTGGTGCAGTTCACCTAAAATGAAGCAATGTCCCGTGAGCTAGCAGCTTCTTCAAAAAAATTAAGAAAAGGGCTCCAGTCCCGGTTCCATTTCCATTAGAAAACGAAACCCACAGAGCTTCTTCTTCTTCTTCACTAGTTGCAATAAAATTGAGCAACATCAAGGTTGGTTGTGAAGCTCCTAGAATGCTCAACTATAATTTGGATATCATTTGTGCAGTTCAACTAAGATCATGCATGAAATGTATATCTCTGTTTGCACAAAAAAGGTGGAAAGGAGGGTGACTAATAAGTGATGAAACATGCATCAAATGAAAAGAAGCATGTTCCTTATCTGAATGGCAATCCTACAAGGACAGCAGCAATTTCTAAAGTACTAGCATTGCTAGATATTAGTGTGGGCATTAGGATTAACTATGACAACCATTAAATACAACATTACTTTGGGCACGGGAGAGTAGGCGGACCAGGACAGTTGCATTTCTAACGAAAAGAACCAACTTATCTTAATGGGAAATTTTAGCAGGACATGTAAAGAAGTGCCATTGATTCATATTACTGGAGCCATTACATTGAAAACAACATTGGTTTAACATGTCCTTACTTTTAACAATGCGATTGCTACATTTTACCAGTGGCATTACATAAGAGTAGCTCGGGGCAACAAACATCAGAACAGGATATCTGGGTTGGTCCCATTTTTGTTCGGTATAGCCACCTTATATTATGTGAGGCTAGCAAATCTAGTGCTGGACTTACTCTATTGACTTGTCCCCCAGTCCCCACTTTATTTCCTTTTTCAACCAATAGATCGGGTTTATATTGAGTTTGTACCGCGTTTCCCTTTATTTCCCTATCAGACCAAGAGACCAGTTGGATAGCCAGTCTCTGCTACTTTTTGCCCCCATTATTTGCTCTTTCGACCAAGTCCTAGATTTAGGTAACAAATCCTCCCCCACCCCCCACCCCCTTTCTTCCTTGTTTGAACCAAGTAGTACTAGATTTGAATGCATGAACTAGTTTTACCTCTTAAACGTAAAAAAATAGGTGGTTTTTGAACAGCCGATCGATCCTATCTATGAGGGGGCCTGAGAAATAGTAAAAGATACAAATGCAGCGACGTCAGGAGCTCGGGAAGTAGAGCAAGGCCAGTTTCGAAGGAAGTTATACCTGATGGTCGCTGGGATGTCGCTAGGTGGGCGGCGGGAGGCCGGATCTACCCACACTACGGCAGCGAGGAAGAAGGGGTCGGAGGCCCTCCCTCGCTAGCGATGCTTGGGAGAGAACGGTAAGGCAGGCTGATCGGGACGCGCCCAGCAGTGGGTAAGAGCCATCGCCGAGGACGAACGCGTGAACGTTGCACCTTCTCACCGTCCCCGGCGGAGAGGATCCGGCTAGATCTGTGACCAGCGGTGAGCAGAGAGAGAGAGAGAGAGAGAGAGAGAGAGAGAGAGAGAGTGGCCACCGCTATCGTGTTTAGATCTGGAGAGGCCGAGACAGTGTGAAGAGAGCAACACTAGCAAGAAAGCACGGAGGCTCCTGCCTATATAGTGGAGTACTACTAGTTTTCTTTTGTCTACCGAAGCCGGCTTGACCTTGTCAATGACTGCCCAGAAGTCTTCATGCACGTGGCCCGGAGGCACAGTTGTCGTCATTTTGATCTGAAGCGCCGGATTATAACGTACAACACAAAAAAATGCCACATGACAAGAAATCATAACCTCACTGCCCAAAGGAGACAACATGAATCCCGATGGACAAACTAGACAAGGAATGAAGCTCAAATTAAAGATAAACTCGTAGAAAAGGGGTCCGTCGATAGATGTCCTAATTAACATAGCCGGCTTGACCTAGATGGCAGCCGAGTAGTCACTGTTCGTGCATGTGCCCCCAATGACTAGCCCAACTGAGTTGTCGCTGTTTAACCCTCGCAGTGATCTGAAGCACATGACACATAATTTTGCAAGATGACAAGAAACCTTTTTTTAGATTTCTCACCACAACTACATCCATGTACAACACAGCCTGCACGATATGTAGACGATAGCCAATCCAGGCGTGTCTGTTGGAGTCTGGTCACATGCATGGACGAACTGATCTTCCTTGTCTTGAAGGGATCGTCCAGGCACCAATGTAGTACAACACTTCTCTAGTAATATCGCTCGTATCCCTCTTCTATTAAGTCACCCGACTTGCAGGGCCGGGGAGTGTGCCTATGGTTGGTTCTCAATTGCCGTCCCACATGTGTGTGCAAACGCAATATGACGCGTGTTCCATTCGGAGAGCAGCGTGCCAGACCGACCGACTGTCTGGGGTGCGACGCGAACGCGACGGGCGTGTTGTATACTCCGTACATGTGTACCGCTATTTTCTATACACTTTGCTCATGGCGCGGGCGCAATCCATGGATACAAAATTAGTATACTGTATACTATTTAAAAGTCGAGGGTGGGGCTTTTCCTACGCGGTAGGCGGCGGGGCAGTTCCTCCTAGTCGGTTCGACAGAGACGCGAGAAGACGAGGGAGTAGGCTACTGCAAACATAGGGCTATGTGATTTGACAGTGAGTTACTGTTGGACAGGTGGGGCCCTATGATTTGACTTTCCATTATCATTTTAACTGCGGCGCTACGACCGGCGTGAGTCTCCCAATTCCAGACCACCTCCATACAAGTGCCTCTCCTAATGCTCCACCATGTAGTAGAGGCTGGCTCTTGCATGAGAGCCCACTTCTCCACTTTTTCCTTGCCTCTCTTTCCTCCACATATGCAAAAATGCAATGTAAAGCGCACTATTGTACTTACTTGCTCCTACAGGTGCTTAAGATGGCCACATAGGCACAAAGTCTGATGTGGCAAGTTAATCAAGAAGAGAGAGACTAGTTTGGTGACCCAAGGAAGAAACTATGCTAAGCGCGTGTACCTAGGTGAAAAGACAATTTGGATTCTATAGCTAATTAAATGAAGCAAACTTAGCAATACCATTTCATTGGAAGAGGTCACTCCTTGGCAAATGCAATAAATACTAGTACTCCCTGTGTCCCATAATATAAGAACATTTTTGGCACTACACTAGTGTCAAAACGTTCTTATATTATGGGACGGAGGGAGTATGAAGAAAGAGATAGAGAGAAGTAAAATAAATAAATACACTTATAGCCAACCTTATAGCCAAAACCTTGTTGTAGTATGAGTGACTAAGTGATGACTATGTATGACATGCCAACATTAGATAGCCTAACTGAAAGGATCGAGATGGACCTAGAGGGGGGTGAATAGGTACAATTACAAATTTTAATTACTACTTGACAATTTTTAGGCAATAATGCGGAATATGAAGATGAGCCTAACAATTGCACGTGAGCACAAAATACTAAGCAAGCAACACAAACACGTAAGTAGGAAAGCACAATATAATGTATGCAAGTGTAAAGAGACAAGTAACCACAAGTAGAGAGTTAAGGTTAGGAATAACCGCAACTCCGGGAGACGAGGATGTAAGCCGATGTTCACTCCCTTGGAGGAGAGCTAGTCACCGTTAGAGGGATGGATGTTACCACGAAGGCACACCAACGCCACGAAGGCTCACCCTATTCTCCCTTTGAGACAACACCACGGAGGCGTTTCTCAACCACTAGTGGTAGACCTTGGGGTGGTCTCCAAACCCTCACAAACTTTTCCGAGGGTAATCACAAAGGTCGATTCCTCTCCGGATGACTCCTACCGCCTAGGAGTCTCCAACCTCCAAGAGTAACAAGAACGATGGGGAAATGCTCAAAACTTGCTCAACTCACGAATTCCTTTGGTGCAAAGAAGGGGAAGAAGTGGATCTATCACTTGATTGGAGAACTTCTCTCCAAAAGCTCCTAGAACACTTGGAATCTAGGATTTAGTGTGGATGAACGAGAGAGAGAGTGAGGAGTGTTCTTGTGGGGCTCAAAGTGAATGGTCAACCCTATCCCGTGGAAGGGAAGGGAGTATATATAGGTGGTGGGAAAAAGTGACTGTTTGGGGTACAGGATGGCCGGACGTCCGGAGAACGTCGGACGTCCGGAGGCCCAAATGGGTCCGGACGTCCGACAGTCATCGGACGACCGGCTGCTGTGAAAAGTGTGACCCACAATCCAGTGTACAGGATACGGACGTCCGAGCTGGGCCGGACATCCGTAAGAATGCTTCTGATGTGAAAGTGTAGGACGTCCGGAGGGTTTCGGACATCCGTAAAAATGTTCCTGTTGTGGAAGTGTCGGACGTCCGGAAGTGTCCGGACGTCCGGGCAATCAGGAAGGACCGGACGTCCGTAGAACACCGGACGTCCGAAGGTAAGGTAGCAACTTTGAGCAAGTTTTTCACAGATCCATCGATCCCCTCTTAATAGTGCGGGATCCCTATACTCAAGAACAAACCATAAATGAAGTCGACATCTTGTATCTCCATTCTTGAGTTATATGCTTTTGTCCCTAGTCATGATCCATGCACACGGTCTTTGGAACATAATCCTGAGATATACTTGATAAACATGATTAGTCCCGAGCATATGTGTTGTCATCAACATCAAAATATGATTAAGGGAATGATTGCACTTTCAATCTCCCCCTTTTTGGTAGTTGATGACAACTCACATGCATACTCATAATAGTAATCGGAAGTATTTGTTGTGGAGCTCAATAACCATAATAAGAATAAGTAGCGAGTGAGCTCCCCCTCAAAGTGATACCACAGATACTACTAAAAACAAAAATGAATGAGGGCTCCCCCTCAAACTGATGCCACAATAGTTGGATCACTTCATATAGATTCACCAAATCTCAGATTCAACAAACTCATAACATAGTTCAACAACTCATAACATAGTTCAACAAACTACTCCTAACATAGGTTCGATTACATAATGAGCTAGAGTAATGCATATGGAGCCTACTCCCCCTTTGGCTTCAAGTATCCAAAAAAAGAACTAGGGGGAATGACATGACAGTATTAAAGATCATCCTCATCATCATCATCATGAGCACCACTGCCACCAGCCTCGTCAAAGAAATCAGCCCACTCAGGACCGGAGGGAAAACCAAAATCAGAAGGGGGAGCTGCAGGAAGACGCTCATCGTCACTCACATCATATACGCCTGAGTCTCTCAGACGAGCCTTCAGAGCGTTCTTGGAAGTGACCATGCGGGTGACCACATCGTGGTGTTGGGAGCAATGGAAGGTGAACATCTTCATCATGGCTGAATGAGCCTTCCCAAGAAAACGAGCAATGCGCCCAAAGGGGGCATCACTGGAAGGAGGATGGGTAGCGTGAGAGGGAAAACTAGCGGCGGTGCGACTAGCAGTAGCGGGAGGAGGAGGATCATGGTCAGCCGCCATGTGAGGTGGGATGACCCATCTCTCATGTATATGAGTGCGTGCAATGGGAAAGGGAGCTACACTCTCGATAAATGCCTAAAGAAAAGGTGCATGAGGGAAAGCCCGCTTGTGCTGGAAGCTAGCAAGGCGAATCTCATGCCATAGAAAGTCTAGAACATTTATCTTCCCTTTAGGAGATGTGTAGAGGCGATGCATGAGATCAATGCAGTAGCTGCTGCAGGAGCCCTTGTCACCCATCTTGGGATAAATGGTGCGGATGACACACTGATAAATGATGTTGAATGGAAAACGCCAAATGGAGACTTGATTTAGACCCTTTTGTTTTTCAGTACTAGACAAAGATGATATGGGTCTAAGGAGATCCACACAGACCGCAATGCCTTTGGGCTTATGGTTGGGGTCATTGGTGTGGATTTTGAACCCAGTGTCGGGAAATCAAAGTGCGGTGACAAACTCAGCATAAGATGCTGTGAGTGCAGTGTCGGAGGTCATCCATGTGACAGTGTTATCAGGAGCAAAGTAACATGTGGCATAAAACTGATGGATGGCAGCGTGGTTAAAATTGTGTTGAAAGGCGAATGGAGCAGCTAGGTTTGACAACTCAATGAGCTCAATGGCTCCCGGATATTTCTACGGATGAGTGCGAATGTGCTCAAGATCAATGCAAACATGAAGTGACAAGCCATTAGGGATGACAATCGTGGTGAAGATGTCGGCTTGGACATTTGTGCAAAAACAACTATCCTGAGAATCCCTAACAACAGTAAATTGATCTACATCACGACGCAATTTGAGATAAGAAGATTTTGGGACCTCATTGAAACGCTTAACATGACGGCCTAGTGATAGTGGAGGCTCAATGGAGATGTGACGGGCATCACCGTGGGGTTGCACCGGAGGAGGAGGAGGTTGAAATGTTGGACGACGAGTGCCGGGCTTGGGGGCAGCGAAGCGGACGCCAATCATCAGGGACGGATCCACCTCTTCAAGCTCATCCTCGAAATCGGACCCCTCCGAAGAGGAATCACTGGACGAGCTGGGAGGACGAGCGGCACGTTTCCAAGGGCGATCTTCCTCCTGGGAGTCATCGGAGCCACCACGACGAGACGGACGAGCCGGCCCTCCGGCGACTTGCTTGCGTGCGGAGTGCTTGGACCGAGGCATCGTGACCTAGGGGACAAGGAAAGCACATGTCAACACCCCTCCATAGATCAGGGTGAACCAAGTGGAGAGGGGGGTGAATGCATGAGGACGAGGGGGGAGAGGAGGTTGTGCCCTACCTTGCGAGGAAGAGCACGGAGGAGCCGAGGGGGGGTCGACGGACGGGCGGGGAGAGAAGCTCCGAGCAGAACGGCTGGACGGGCCGGACGGCAAGTGGCAGATCCGCGGCGGGGAGAAACCCCGGCGAGGGGTACGGCGGCGGGCGGCTGCGGGGAGAGGACGCACAACAGGAGCGGCGGCGGCGGCGAACCGAGTGGAGAGGATGGGGTTGGTTGACCAAAACCCTACGGCGCAGTATATATAGACCCCAGTAAAAACATACGGACGTCCGGAGCCTACGGACGACCGGAGTCATATATGCGTCCGGACGTCTGGGAACGGACGGACGACCGAAGTCAGGACCATCAGCAAAGAGAGGATAACAGAGATGATTTTACGGACGTCCGACGGCGTCGGACGACCGGGCATATTGTAACAGAACGGTTTTTACGGACGTCCGGAGTCTTCCGGACGTCCGGAGCTTCATTTGCTAGGCCAACTTAAGTGAACCAGAGTGGATTTTACGGACGTCCGGCGAGGCCAGATGACCGGTCGAAGGTAACCATAGCAGAATATACGGACGTCCGGATGCTTACGGACGTCCGGCAGTGAAATACCACACGGACGTCCGGAACCTACGGACGTCCGACGCCAGAAGTTTGGACAGGAGGGCTGATCATGATGATGAGAAAGGCATTTTCTCACAGTAAACCTTATCTATTGTAGTAACTCAGATCCTATCTTACTCAATCATAGCCATAGACTACAAGTGGTGGCTAATGCCACCATGTCTGAGTAGACATGACATGATATAGAAAGACTTGAACTTTAAGTGCATAGTCACTACTCCATCATGTTAAAGCACCATAGTTCTAGACCCATGGATACTTTGAGAGTGTTGGTTCTTTTTATGCATTGAGTAGGGCGAGAACATTCATGAATGGAATGTCTCCCCCTAAGTATATGCCTACATCATGACAAGACATTAGATTCATGCATGACTGGGTACTAGATTTCACATAATGTTGTCAAGCTCCAAGATACCAAGTTCATGCCTAAGTCGACAAAACCTTGCTTCATCTAGAGGTTTGGTGAAGATATCTGCTAGTTGAAAATCTGTACCAATGTGATCAATGTGAATATCACCCTTTTCAACATGATCTCTCAAGAAATGATACCTGATATCAATGTGTTTGGTGCGGAGATGATCTTTGGGGTTCTCAGCAATATTGATGGCACTTTCATTATCACAAAGAAGAGGCACATTTCTATAGGTGATATCGTAATCCTTCAAAGTTTGCCTCATCCATAACAACTGATTTGTACAACTAGCGGCAGCAATGTATTCAGCTTCTGCGGTAGAGAGAGCAATACAATTTTGTTTCTTTGAGGACCAACTCACCAAGGATCGTCCAAGAAACTGACATGCACCGGATGTGGACTTACGATCCACTTTGTCTCTAGCCCAATCCGCATCCGTGTACCCAATGAGATCAAACTTAGCATCCTTGGGGTACCAGAGGCCCAACTTTGGGGTGTGAACAAGGTATCTAAGAATATGCTTAACCGCCTTATGATGACTTTCCTTAGGGAAAGCTTGAAATCTAGCACACATGCATACACTGAACATGATGTCTGGTCTAGATGCACAAAGATAAAGCAATGAACCAATCATAGAGCGGTAAGTAGATGGGTCGAAAGGAGTGCCATTTGTGTCTTCAGTGAGAATGATTTTGGTTGGCATGGGTGTCTTGCATGGACTAGCGTCAGACATACCAAACTTTTCTAGAATATCCTTGAGGTACTTTGCTTGAGATATGAAAATTCCTTCTTTAAATTGTTGAATTTGAAATCCGAGAAAGAACTTCAAATCCGTATTGAGTGACATTTCAAAATTCTTGGTCATTGAATCCGCAAACTTCTTGCACAAATGAATGTTAGGAGAACCAAAAATAATGTCATCTACATAGATTTGGCATAGAATCAAATCACCCTTGTCCCTCTTAGTAAAAAGAGTGGGATCGATCACCCCTCTCACAAAACCATCATCGAGTAAAAACTTCTTCAAATGATCATACCAAGCACGAGGTGCTTGTTTGAGGCCATACAAGGCCTTATGAAGTTTATACACATAGTCTTTGTGAAAGGGGTCAACGAACCCGGGTGGTTGTGACACATATACTTCTTCTTGTAGAGGACCTTTAAGGAAAGCACTCTTCACATCCATTTGATGTAATGTAAAACCATTGAAAGCGGCATAAGCAAGTAAAATGCGAATGGATTCAAGACGGGCAACGGGGGCAAAGGTCTCACCAAAGTCCAAACCTTCAACTTGTGAGTACCCTTATGCCACTAACCTTGCCTTGTTTCGGATGATGACACCATTTTCATCTTGCTTGTTCTTGAAAATCCATTTTGTTCCAATGACGTTGTGCTCGGTGGACGGCCTCTTTACTAGTGACCATACTTGGTTGCGTTCAAAACTGTTCAACTCTTCTTGCATAGCAACAAGTCAATCGTTGTCCATCAATGCCTCTTGTACCTTGAGTGGTTCAATACTAGACACAAATGAGAAGTGAGCACAAAAGTTTGTCAAATGTTTACGAGTGACTCTACCTTCCGAGATGCCGGTGAGGATTTTGTCAACATCAACACGACCGGCCACTCGAGGCATGATGGAGGTGAGGGTTTCACAAGGTTCAACTTCATGTCCATCATCCATATCTTCAACATATGGATCATTCACATGTGGAGGAAGGTCTTCTTGTTCATGTTGCAGTTGTTGAGGTTCGTCATCCATGATTGGACTTTCTTGTTCTTGCTCTTGATGATGATCTTGTTCTTGATGGTTATCATTGAGTGAGACTTGATCAGCCTCATCAACATGAGCTAAGGGTATAGGTTGAACAATAGGCACTTGTGTTGGTATGGATGTTGAAGTAGTTTGATGATGCGTGAGATCTCCATCTTCTTCGTCATCCTCATGAGGTTCTTGTTCCATAGGAAGAAGTGCACCAACACCCATCTTCAAAATGTCTTGAGAAGAATCTTCTTCACCTACATCACTTAGATCAACTTGCTCCCCATGGGAGCCATTAAATTCATCAAACACCACGTCACAAGTTTCTACAACACATCCATTGGATTTGTTGTAGACTCTATAGGCGTGAGAGTTTGATCCATAACCAACAAATATACCCTCAATTGTTTTGGATTGAAATTTTCCTAACTGTTCTCTTTTGTTGAGAATGAAACATTTGCACCCAAATACACGAAAGTACTTGACATTTGGCTTGTTTCCAGTTAGAAGCTCATATAGAGTCTTTTCCAATATAGTGCGGAGGAAGAGTCGGTTTGATGCATGGCATGCGGTATTGACAGCTTCAGCCCAAAAACTATGTGGTGACTTGTATTCATCCAACATGGACCTTGCCAATTCTACAAGTGTACGGTTCTTCCGTTCGGCTACACCATTTTGCTGAGGAGTGTATGGAGCTGAATATTGATGCTCAATCCCTTCATCACTAAGAAATTCTTCCAAGGTGTAGTTCTTGAACTCAGAGCCATTGTCACTCCTTATTGCTCGGATTTCTCTGTCAGACTTGCGTTGAGCTTGCTTGGCAAAATCAATGAAAGTGATCTTCGTTTCGTCCTTGGACTTGAGGAAGAACACCCATGTATATCTTGAGTAATCATCAACAATGACAAGCCCATACTTTTTCCCACCAAGACTATCCCATGAAGGAGGCCTGAAAAGATCCACATGAAGGAGCTCCAGGGGCCTTGAGGTAGATACTATGTTCTTGGGTGGGTGCTTTGATTGATGTTGCTTCCCGGCTATGCATGCACTGCACACACGATCTTTTTCAAAAGAGACATTGGTTAGTCCAAGGATGTGATTTCCCTTTAAGAGATCTTGAAGATTTCTCATGCCGACATGGGCTAGCCGGCGATGCCATAGCCACCCCTTGTCGGCCTTGGCCATTAGACAAGTTGCATGGAATGTGCTCTCTTTCGAGAAATCAACCGTGTAAAGGTTGCCATCCAACTCTCCAACAAAGGCCACTTCGAGAGTATCTCTCTTAAAGACTTTCACATCCGTTAGTCCAAAGAGTGTATCATAACCAACAGAAAGCAAATGATATTTAAGGGATTGGGCAAGCATAACATTTGCAAGAAACATGTCATTGCTGATAGCCACCTTGCCCAACCCGAGTACCTGCCCTTTTGAACCTCCACCAAACATAATGCTCATGAATGGTTGAATGGCTTCCATGAAATCGTAGAGCAATTTGCTATCTCCGGTCATATGATTTGTACATCCACTATCAATCACCCATTTCACTCCACCGGAGAAGCTTATCTACACACAATTAGGACTTGGTTAGAGGCACCCATTTTGCAATGGGACCTCTCAAGTTAGTTACAAGGGTCTTAGGGACCCAAATAGCATAGAAACGGAATGCATTTCGAGGACCAACAAATTTTGCAAATACTTCTCCATCCTTAGTCTTGTTGAGAGTGGGCCGGCCCCTTGTGGTCTTCCCACTCACAACCTTACCTTTCTCCTTGTGACCTTCTCTTACAAAAGTTTCATTCAGAGGAGTTGTGCACTTTTGGGAGGATGCCTTCTTCTTACTTGTGCTAGGGTCAAACCCAAGCCCCTCTTTGGCAAACACCTCATTGTGTTGACTCAAAATCTCATCAAGATTCTTTTACCCTTAAGCACATGTCATGAGACCTTTCTCAATTTGAGCCTTGAGAAAACGATTTTCCTCAAGAATAGATGCTAGATCACTACTAGAGTTAGTAGCACAAGCATCAACATTTATAATAGGGGAAGAGTAAGCCTTTGCTAAAGTTTCAAGATAAGTAAGTTTGAGCGTCTCAAAACTCTTTCTAAGAACGGTGAGCTCTCCTTCCTTTGTCTTGAGGGACATGGATAGAAGCTCACAATCCTTAGATAGAGAAGCATGAGACTTCGCAAGCTTGATTTTATCATTCATTAACTCTTCACAAGAGTCAATAGCCTTTTTCAAGGAGGCAAGATCATTAGTGTGAATATTAATGTTTGCACCAATTTTTAAGCATAGTTCATCATTTCGTGCTTCCTCATATTGGACTTTCCGCTCAAGGATTTCACACTTTTCCTTTTCCTCGGTGACGAGGGTTTCGAGTTCCTTAATGGTGATGGTGTGCTTACTCACCATCTCCATAAGCATACGAAACATAGTGAGTTTCTTTCCTTTGAGGGACCACATGAACTTATTAAGTTTAGCAATCATAGGATCATCTAGATCATCATCCTCATAGCTATCCTCCGCATCAAGGTACTCATCACTAGGAGTAGAAGGTGTGAAAAGAGGAGGATTTGGTCGTGGAGTTACCTTGACCTTGTCAGAAGAGCTTTGGTCCTCTCCTTCTTCAACCATGGCCTTTGCCATTAGGCACTTGTGAGTGTTACCCTTGTAATCTTTCATGTAGTTGTAGGTGACCACGTCACCACTCTTGTTTACTAACCTCAACGTGTTTTGAGAGTCTTGAGCAACTCCGGCAACACCACTAACATCATCCGGATCAGATTCTTCTCGAGCAACCATTGCCATTCCATCTCTCTTCTTGAGCTTGGAGTTCAAAGGATTTGGCAACTTCTTCTTGGGAAAGGTCTTGGGAAACCTTGGTTTATCTTCTCTCTTCTCATAAGGGCACTCGTTGGAGAAGTGACTGGTTTCTTCACAATTGTAGCATTTTCTCACTTTCTTCTTTTGAAATCTTCCCTTGAATTTTTCGGCGCTAAACTTCTTGACAAAAAGAGCCATGTCTTCATACGAAGGGCCCTCGTCGGAGTCAATCTCATTACCATCTTCATCCTCATCTTCTTCTTCTTCTTCTTCACTTTGCTCATCTTCACATACTTGCTTGGCCTTCAATGCAAGATTGATTTTTGATGATGGGGAACCATGCATGGCAAGATGTTTTGTGGCATTGGCCTTTGACTCTTCAAATAGTTGGAAGGTGGATTTGATGTCATCTGTAGTCATTTCCTTGAAGGAATGGTGTTGTCTTATGTCCCACACCATTTGATGATGATATGGAGCAAGAGCATGAAGCAACTTATCCACAAGAAACCTCTTAGTCATATTGAATCCATCTTGAGTCTTGTCACACTCACATGACTCAATATCCGCAGTGAGAGTCATGAGACGCTCAAGGAGTTGATTGGGGGTTTCACCTTTTTCCATACAGAAATTTTGTAATTTCCCCTTGGCAATTTCATATTGAGCACTCCGGAGGGCAGAAGTGCCAGTTCTGGATCGTATAATACTTTCCCATAGTTCCTTGGCACTTTTGATGTGAATGAACGGTCTCCTTTCCTTTTCATTCGTACCTTTCCTTATACACATGATTGCCGTGTCATTGAGGTTCTTGTCATATATTTCTCTTGGTGTGGGGTTCTTTGGATCAACCACATGATAGCCATACTCTATAATCTCCAGCATCTCATCGTTTCCATGTCGAAGATGATCCTGCATAGCAACTTTCCACAATGCAAAATCGGCAGTAGCAGTAAGTAAAGGAGGTTTGCCTTGAGGGTTATATCTTGGTTTCTCAACCTGAGGTCTTGCATAAAGCCAAGGAACACTGGTGTGTTCATTGCTAGGAGGTTGTTGACCAAGTGATGAAGTAGGCACAGTTGGGCTCGGACTCACACCACTTGAGTGTGGTGCAAGCACCGCGGACAACGTGGCTAATCTCAGTTGGACCAAGGCCTCAAGAGAAGCATCATGCTCCTCTTTTTGCTTAGCAAGGGCCCGTTCTAGATCCTGAGACGTAAAGGACTTGACTTCAGAAGAAGCCTCGCCTTTATCCTTAGGATCTACAACCAGGGGAGTCCCATCTGGGTTCATCTCGCTCTAGGGCGGTTAAGCCACAAGAATAGAGCACGAGGCTCTGATACCAATTGAAAGGATCGAGATGGACCTAGAGGGGGGTGAATAGGTACAATTACAAATTTTAATTACTACTTGACAATTTTTAGGCAATAATGCGGAATATGAAGATGAGCCTAACAATTGCACGTGAGCACAAAGTACTAAGAAAGTAACACAAACATGTAAGTAGGCAAGCATAATATAATGTATGCAAGTGTAAAGAGACAAGTAACCACAAGTAGAGAGTTAAGGTTAGGAATAATCGCAACTCCGGGAGACGAGGATGTAAGCCGATGTTCACTCCCTTGGAGGAGAGCTAGTCACCGTTAGAGGGATGGATGTTACCACAAAGGCACACCAACACTGTCGTGGTTTTGTCGCGGCAGATGTCCTTAGTGTCAGGACTTAGTCGCGAGGCCAACGCATCTATGTGGTAGCTTGAGAGGGGTTGAGCAGAATCGAGAGACGCAATACAAGACAGGGATTTAGACAGCTTCGGGCCCCGGGAAACAACATCCGGTAAAAACCCTGCATGTTTTTTGAGGCTAGATCTCATTATCATCACGAGGGAGTCGCCGTAAACCGGCTCTCCTCTTTGTGTCTAGGCCTAAGATTGTTTCTTCTTGCTTGTAGCTTGTCCCTCTTTGGGGAGCCCTGCCCCTCCTTATATATGTTGAAGGGGCGGGTTACATGTGGAGTCCTATTAGGATTAGGACTAGTCTATCTCTAATATAAACCGGATACAAGTCCAGGTCTTAACTCTTTGTAAGGTAAATATTCCTCATGCCTTTCCTCTTAAACCGTCCCACCATTAAGCGTGAACCGGCCTTCTGGGCCATGGGCCTCGTCATCCTTCTGATCCGCCGGCCGGGTTACTAATGAACCGCCAAGACCGGGCGGGTGGCCCGTGAACCGCCAAGCTCCGGGCGGGTTACCAGTGAGTTGTCCAGACCGGCCGGGTTAACTTCCGGCCAGTTTACACCGCGGGGTATATCCCCGACATTAGCCCCCAAGTTTAGCTTGGATTTATCCGTGGTAAACTTACGCTGCAAAATAAACACCAGAACAAATTTGGCAGGTTGTACTCCGGGTTAAGAATTCTTGTGGACCGGCACCTGATCGTCCTTGTCATTTCCTTCTTCTAGAAAATCCGGGTAAATAACCAGCTTCATAACCAATTTGCTGATGTTGGTTTCTTATAGAAAAATATTGTGAAGAATAATCCACTTGAGTCGGCTTCCAAAGCGCCGGTTTAAGAAATATTGGTCTTGAAATACTCATCTGATATTCAACCGGTTTGAAGATGTAGAACTTGCCGGTTTATCATTGCCAAAACTGTCGGGTTATAAAAACTGATAATTCTGGGTTATGATTGTTGCCAACGCCGGGTTATGATTGTTGCAGACACCGGGTCATAATGGTTGGTGACGCCGGGTCAATCCGGTTTGCTCAAAACAGAGAATTTGAAAATAGTTCTTCCATAATAATATAATATCTGTAGCCCCCAAGTCTTGAGTAGAACAAAGTGATGGCTTAAGACTTGTTTCAATATAAATACTGCCACTTAATAAGAAATCCATGTTGTTCATCCCAGTCACTTAGTAAAAACTGAATACTCCATATTATGTAGCCCCCAAGTGCCGGGTCATTATGCAATAATAAGCAGGGACTTTGTAGGTATAGTCATATAGATTTGAGCAATGATGTGTAGCCCCCAAGGGCCGGCTCAGTAAGATAATATTGAGTTGGGACTTGATATATACTTCAATGAAAAATAACATCATATGTTGTAACCCCCATCATGGGACTTGAATCCACGTCCACAAGGTTAAGAGCCTTGTGTTGTACCAATTGAGCAGTGGACCCTTCAATATAATGAATAAAAAGCTTTGTACCTTCAATTGTTGACAGGAGCAATTGGTAGCCCCCAAGGGTCGACTCATTATAATGTGATGAGTCGGGTCTTCAATAATATGAGCAAAAAATGACTTTGCATTAGCCCCCAAGTGTCATGGTGCATGCTTGCAGCGACATGAGACTTGCATATAACCTCCATTTGAATAATGTAGTCCCCAAGTGCCGGGTCGTAAGCCTAGAGCGACTCGGGACTATTCCTTCAATTGTAGAATAAATCATATCCTTTGAAAAATAATATCCAGTGCGCTAAAGCGACTTGGAAAACCTCAATAATATCGGTTATTAATAACCATAATAAAAATCCAGCCATGTTGGCTATTCAAGATAATATAATCCGGTATGAAAACCATATTCATTCAATATCATAATAAAAATTCAGCCAAGTTTGGCTATTTGAATAATATAACCCAATGATTTATAAGCGCATGATTCCAGTGGCACAATCCAAATATATACTGGCAACGTATAGTCCAAAGCCAGGCCGGTTTAATAAACACCGGATAATTTTTCATCATATACTGGCGACTTATCGTCTTAAAGCCAGGCCGGTTTAACAAGCACCGGATAATTTATCATCATACTGGCGACACATAGTCGAAAGCCAGGCCGGTTTAATAAACATCAGTGATTTATAATCATGCTTTATTCAACCTGTTTCTGTATACAACAAGTTTAAAGTGTCCTGGCGGTTTACCGCCGGACGGGTCAAGAATAATCAAATTTGAAATATATCATACATGTGATATTGAATCACATTGCTGGTTTTACCAACTTTTTGTAGTAAGAGTGATAAGCCCAATCTTGAGTAATGATAACTCCTTCCATATTGTGCCGGTTTATGATAAACCGTACCGGGTTGTGATAAACACCGGATTAATCATACATAACACTGGCGACTTGTAGTCAAACCAGACTGGGCTGATAGTCTCCGGATTATAACTTGATCGAGCACTGACAACTCATAATTGGAAGTCGAGCCGGGTTAATGAACGCCGGTTTACTCCATAATAGGATGGTAACATAAAATCAAACAATCAAACCGGGCAAATAGTCTCCGGATTAAGAATTGACCGTGTTCCGTCAATTTGTAATTGATAGTCGAACCAGATTAAAACGTTGTCGGTTTAAAAAACGCAACCAAAATCAAATAACAGTTATGAAAAAATATGGAAGCAAAGGCAATGATAAAACCGTTTGCAAAAAAGGAGGCTTTACTGAGCCGATCAGATGGTGTTACCATGGTCGGACACGACCAAGCTCCCAATAGGTGTAGCTATGGTTCAAGTCAGCCAGGTCCCCAACTGAAACCGTGGCACTATGCCGATCAAGTGGCGTGGCAATGGTTCGGGTTCGACCAAGCCCCCAAGTGACTCTGTGGCCTTAGGCTGATCAAGAGGCGTGACTGGTTCAGACTTGACCATGTCCCCAAATGAAACTGTGGCATTTATGTCGATCAAAAGGCATGGCAATGGTTCGGGTTCGACCAAGCCCCCAAGTGATTCTGTGGCCTTAGGCCGATCAAGAGGCGTGACTGGTTCAGACTTGACCATGTTCCCAAGTGATCTGGTGGCTTTCGCCTATCAAAAGGTGTTGCATTGGTTCGGACACGACCAAGCCCCCAAGTGACATAACATGGTGCTTTGAAAAGCTAACCCAAGAGGTAAACCGGAGGCCGCTTTAAGACAGAACCTCCGTGTAACCACGCATGATGTAAAAAAGAACAGAGACCCTGCTTTATGAAGCAGAAGCCCCCATGTGATCTATAATATGTTAGGCCAATAAGGCAGGATACCCATGTTTGAACCACGCATCATGGCAGCAGGTCCTCTTCGGTAATTTTTAACTTTTTGCAAGAGATAAATTATTCTTGAACCGGATATTGAGAGCTTCAAAGCTTTGTGGGAGACATCTTTCCCTTGAACCAGATTTTAAACCGGAATCTTCATTTTCAGTCAGAAATTTTCTGACGGCCTTTAAACTCGAACTTGCGAGAAGTTAATTCCTTTTTGAATCGGAAATTGACAGCTTCAGAGATTTGTGGGAGATAGATTTCCCCGTGAACCGGATTGTAAATCGGATATTTGGAGAGCTTCAACTCTTTATGAAAGAGAGATGTCTCTTGAACCGGAAATTGAACCGGAATCCTTTCTGATGATCCTGAACTTCTTCATTGAGCCGGGATTTTGTCATATACTTTTTTTGAGCCAGAAATTTTCTGATGGCCTTCAAATAACAGTAGCCTCCGGGACCGGGTTATCTTTCCCTCCATTGTCCTGGGGGTTTTAAATTTGCTGAAACTGGCAAGACTTGTTGCGTCATATCATCGTAGCCCCCGAGTCTCAAAGGTGACTTGAGGAGTTGTCTTGAGATTCTCCATGTTTGAAGGTGATATAAACCGGCATAACTTGTATATCATTGGTGTTGATAGCATGATGTGAATCCACAGAAGGTTGAGGTGACTGCGGCGGGTTTTAAATGATCCCGTATGAGCCGTGTCAGCAACTCGGCCAATGGTTCCATCCAACTAGTGATTTGAAGTTAACCAAACTGTAGTGGCGGCGACTTGTGCACCTGCCCATCGAACCACCCAGTGCAGACGGCGGTTGATAGTATATGATAATTTGCCTCCATTTTGTTGAAAGAAAACTGGGCTACCCAAGCTGTGACTTGCTCATACCCAATAAACAGCTCATGCAGACGGGTGCGGCCCGGTATGTCGATGTAGACCAGGCCGCGAGAGACGGACAGCAGAGACGACCACATCATCAGTGGCGGCTCCGACAGATGAGTCAGCCGCGGCATTGTAAACCGGTTCGGACGAGCGAGTCAAACGCAGGCACGGTCCCGGCAAGCTGATGTAAACTGGGTTGTAAGAGCGGCGTCTTGCATGCGTCCATTCACCATGTAATGTGGCACGGACGAACACCGGGCAGGACGTTGCCAGCGCGTGCTTCGTACCATGGTATAAACCACGTTTATAATGAATAATTGTCCTGCATACAATATTGCAGACCAAGGCGAAGATAAATTGCTCTTTGACAAAAATAATATGTATGAATAAAATATATTATAGATGGACATCACCTGATGCGCCAGGCCGGAAATAATCTGCCCTGAAACTGATGATCACTACGTGAAGTTGAAATCTCTCACCGGTGGGTCAGCCGTGGTAGACGGTCGCGGCGTTGTAAACTACTGCGGACGGGTTTGTAAACCAGCGCGAACGCGTGAACCGACCGCGAGGGCGGACGGGCGAGTTGTCCGTGGCATTGTAAGGCGGTGCGGACGAGCAAGTCGGTCAGCGCGTTGATGTAAACCGGACCGCGATACGCGTGTCCGTGAAGCTGTGCGGTACAGCCGAATGTGCCTCCGCGGTATAATACCACCCCTTTTTCTTTTAATAGCCGTCCTGCACAAAAATATTACAGGCCAAAATAACTACTGTCGGATGAATTAACAGGTACTAATAAAATACATTGAAAAAATAACACCTGTATTTTTTGCCGGATGAATTCAGACACTGCAGCAGTGGAGGCACAGAGGCAGAGGGCGGGGGAGACGCCTGCGTGGGAGGCCGTGAGGGTAACGGCTGACAAGGTAGGGTGCCGGTCCAGTCTGCGGCCAGTGGCGGCAGAGGCGCTCGCGAGCGACGGCCAAGTCCTTCTCTAAATTATAGCCGGCCAATCCAATAATCTCTTTGTTCTTTTCCCTATCTACTAGTACTCAAACAGTACTATCCTTTTTTACAGTACTAGTAGAAGCGCTTGGGGGTTCTTTGGATTTGACTCGGGCTTCAGGCCAGAAAAAGTAGTGACAATGACTGATTTGACGTATATGCTTTCCATCCTTGCATGTAGGAGATGCTGCCAGCCGTGGCTCTCTGCTTTTGCTGTAGATTGCTAATTTCTTTTTAGGATGACGTGGTGAGCAACAACACCAAACGTGGTACCTTGGCCGATTGAACATCTCACAGCCTCGGGACTTGACCAGGGGAGACGTAGTGGCAGTCGGACACGGACGCCGTACAGGTTGATACGGCAGCGGAAAATTTTGGCAATCTCCACTCGGCGACTTGACCGCTTGCCAGGCGCACATTACGCTGCGAAAATTTCTTCCAGTATTCCTGTCGGCCTGTGTGACTTGATCCCTGCGCTTGATTGGCCTCGTGCATGTCTTCGATCTGCAGTGGAGGCGGCGCTGTACTCAATGCCACCTTAATTTCTCTTGATGCTTGTATTATCAGCTCCAAAGCTAATTCTGATCACAAACAATGAATTTGTTGGCTCTTCCACGTTTGACAAATCGCGAGTTTTTCGATACCTTAGGGAAGATCCCTCCAAAAACTCCACACCACCGTGCGCAGGCCCCACGGTGGGCGCCAACTGTCGTGGTTTTGTCACGGCAGATGTCCTTAGTGTCAGGACTTAGTCGCGAGGCCAACGCATCTATGTGGTAGCTTGAGAGGGGTTGAGCGGAATCGAGAGACGCAATACAAGACAGGGATTTAGACAGCTTCGGGCCCCGGGAAACAACTTCCAGTAAAAACCCTACATGTTGTTTGAGGCTAGATCTCATTATCATCACGAGGGAGTCGCCGTAAACCGGCTCTCCTCTTTGTGTCTAGGCCTAAGATTGTTTCTTCTTGCTTGTAGCTTGTCCCTCTTTGGGGAGCCCTGCCCCTCCTTATATATGTTGAAGGGGCGGGTTACATGTGGAGTCCTATTAGGATTAGGACTAGTCTATCTCTAATATAAACCGGATACAAGTCCAGGTCTTAACTCTTTGTAAGGTAAATATTCCTCATGCCTTTCCTCTTAAACCGGCCCACCATTAAGCGTGAACCGGCCTTCTGGGCCATGGGCCTCGTCATCCTTCTGATCCGCCGGCCGGGTTACTAATGAACCGCCAAGACCGGGCGGGTGGCCCATGAACCGCCAAGCTCCGGGCGGGTTACCAGTGAGTCGTCCAGACCAGCCGGGTTAACTTCCGGCCGGTTTACACCGCGGGGTATATCCCCGACAAACACCACGAAGGCTCACCCTATTCTCCCTTTGAGACAACACCACGGAGGCGTTTCTCAACCACTAGTGGTAGACCTTGGGGTGGTCTCCAAACCCTCACAAACTTTTCCGAGGGTAATCACAAAGGTCGATTCCTCTCCGGATGACTCCTACCGCCTAGGAGTCTCCAACCTCCAAGAGTAACAAGAACGATGGGGAAATGCTCAAAACTTGCTCAACTCACGAATTCCTTTGGTGCAAAGAAGGGGAAGAAGTGGATCTATCACTTGATTGGAGAACTTCTCTCAAAAAGCTCCTAGAACACTTGTAATCTAGGATTTAGTGTGGATGAATGAGAGAGAGAGAGTGAGGAGTGTTCTTGTGGGGCTCAAAGTGAATGGTCAACCCTATCCCGTGGAAGGGAAGGGAGTATATATAGGTGGTGGGAAAAAGTGACCATTTGGGGTACAGGATGGCCAGACGTCCGGAGAACATCGGACGTCCGGAGGCCCAAATGGGTCCAGACGTCTGACAGTCATCGGACGACCGGCCGCTGTGAAAAGTGTGACCCACAATCTAGTGTACAGGATACAGACGTCCGAGCTGGTCCGGACATCCGTAAGAATGCTTCTGATGTGAAAGTGTCGGACGTCCGGAGGGTTCCTGACATCCATAAAAATGTTTCTGTTGTGGAAGTGTCGGACGTCCGGAAGTGTCCGGACGTCTGGGCAATTAGGAAGGACCGGACGTCCGTAGAACACCGGACGTCCGAAGGTAAGGTAGCAACTTTGAGCAAGTTTTTCACAGATCCATAAATGAAGTCAACATCTTGTATCTCCATTCTTGAGTTATATGCTTTTGTACCTAGTCATGATCCATGCACACGGTCTTTGGAACATAATCCTGAGATATACTTGATAAACATGATTAGTCCCGAGCATATGTGTTGTCATCAACATCAAAATATGATTAAGGGCATGATTGCACTTTCACTAACGCACCGTGTTAAATCTCCAAGGGCGCGACCGCGCGTGCGACGTGACGGTCGTGGTAGGCGCAACCATGATACGGGCTGCTGGCAGCCCTGGATCTGAGATCAAACGATCGCATGCTAAGTTGCTGAAAATTTGCAGAATAACCCTCCAGGATAGGATATTCACCCATAGGTATAGAATCACTCCATGCAACCGTTCCATCTCAGATCCAAGGGCTCTCGGAAGCCCGTATCATGGGAGAATGGAAAGCCACTACCCTGCCATTCGCACGCTGGCAGTTCGCTCCTACTCGTCCCCACACGTCCTTTAATACTACGGCGGTTCGCTCCTAGTCGTCTCGTCCATTCACATTACGGCAGTTCCACTAATCCTAACCCTCCTCCCAAATCCATGGCATCCCAAATCTCCACGATCGGCGGTGAGTACAAGGTTAGAATCATCACCGGTGATGAGTTCGACGTCATCTACACCCGTTCTTCCGCGACGGTGAAAGGATGCCTTTCTCGCTTCAGACGCATGTTCGAAGACTCGGATGATTAGTGGGTCGCTGAGCTAGATGTTGAGTACACCATAGTCCTGGGATGAGAGAAGGATCTGAAGGACGAAGAGAGGAAGAAGCCCGCCATGATCCAGGTTTACGTGCATGACTTATGCTTGGTCTACCACATATGCCATGCCGACGTTGAGTGCCAGGATTTTAAGGACTTCCTCGAGAGCAACCTAGTCAAATTTGTTACTGTAGACTTTGGTAACGACAAAGAAGTCTTGGGTCAGATAGGCCTCATTGTAGGCAACACCTTCGACCTCCAGAAGAATCGGCTGGTGTCCTCTTGTTAGCCTTCGATGCTGAACCTGGCAGGAGCCATGGTTCATCCTTCGTACGGTAAACTGGAGAAACCTCCATACACTTTTCATCGTCATGCATGGCGGCGGAATGTACTAGATATAGACCACATCCACTACGCTGCAATGGATGGCTACCTTTGCTTCAATATCTACATGGGTTGGATGAAGAGCAACAGCCAAGTGTGCGGTTCAAGCAAAGAAGTATCGGCCAAGAGGAAGAGGGACAAGGACGAAGTAGAGGACGTGGACGGGAACTCCGTGTAAGGTGGCAGTGTCATTTCTCATGGTGGTTCTGATGCGGTGTCTACCGGAATAGTTGCAAAGTTTAATTTCAGGTGTGCTTGATTTAATTTGAGGGGTGTGTTGTGCTGAGCCCCCAGCAGAACTATGTTATATTTCTTCTCGTTACTTTAACTCTTCAGTACGTACATACTAGTATTTATGGCCAACATCATATAGCCAGCAGTTTAGTTGTCAAAGAATTTCAGGGTGCTTAGTTTTGTCAAAGAATTCCAGGATGCTTAGTTTTATTTGAGGGGTGGGTTGTGCTGGACACCATTATTGTGACTAGCCTTTTTAATAGTACTATATGCATAATTTGGCGACGAGTGATCTCTATATGTACCACCTTTTTTAAAAAAAATCAAGTTTTGCTCCGTGGCACAATCCATCGATACTATTGCTGTACAAAAGTATACATTTTTTAAAAGGCTAGAGGGCGGGGCAGTCTAGCTTAGTCGGTTTCACGAGAGGCGAGGGCCTTTGTGATTTGACAGCTCATTACTACTGGAAGGCGGGGCCTTGTGATTTGACTGCTCGTATAAATGCGCCGACGACTTGATCGAGGAGGAGCAAAGAACCGTGCGGTATACTCAAGTTTTCCACTGGAGTAGTACTGCGACGGAGGAGCACGAAACACGGCAGCCTAGTGCCATATGGCGATAAAAATGATCTAATTTTCTAGTCATCTCATTGTTAGCATTGTTCTATTCATTCCCTCAAAAAAACCATTGTTCTATTCATGCCTCGCAAAGAATGTGACACGTGCTGCGAAACACCCGAAGCAAAAGATGAAACACAAGAGCAAAAGAAGAAGGAAGATTATCACCCCAAATGATCTAATTCATTGTGGAGTCGTAACTGCTTCTTCATCGCCTCCACGACCTCCATCTCCTTGCGCGTATCCTCCGCCATCTTCTTCATTCTGTCCATGACGCGGGATTTCTCGACGCGAGCCTTCATCATCTGATCCACGGCCGCATTACATACCTTGACAGCAGTCGGGTGCTCGATGCAGAGCTTCGCCAACTCCTCCTTCTGTTCCATGACAAGGGTCTGTAGCATCTTCATCGAGGAACTACTATTCTCATGCAGCTTCTTCCAGTCGGCGTTCTTCTCCTTCAACAGGTCGATCTCGTGGCAGAGCTTCGCCTTGTCCTCCTGAAGTCACAGGATTTCACCGATCGCCTTCTTCTCCGAGGCAATGCTCTTCTTCAGCAGCATCACCAAGCCGGCGGTCAACTCCCCTACTGATTTAGCTCAGCGGGCATGTTGTCGAGGCTCTCCTTCAGCAACTCCATCAAGCCTTGGATGAACTCCTTCTGCTTATTGAGGTGCTTATTGAGCTGATCGAGCATGCCGTCGAGGGATAACGACTCCAGCTCTGCTGGCTCGGCATGTTCGCCTCCGCGGCTAGGGCGCTCCTGGGAGCCATCGCCTGCCCGTGAGAGATCTTTCGAGGTCTCTACGTGGCGGCGAGCCCTCTCTTTTTTTCCGCGGCCTTGGTTGCCGCTCCCTTGTTACGAGTAGTTCTTGACCTAGAGCTCTGCTCACCGGCCATGGCAACGACGGACAAAGAAGAAGCACTTATGAGGAGGAAAGGTAGAGTAATTTTCAGTTAGGTAGTTCCCCTTTTTATAACCTAAGTACTAGCACTAGTACTAATACCTGCATAGTGGGAACACATTCAGGTTTGGTACGTACTAGTAGGTGTGAGCAGGCTTTCGAATGTGATGGGAATAAGGTAAAGATTAATTGATGGTTTTGGTTTCGAGGCCCGAAAGGGCTCCCGATGAGTTTAGCGGAACATAAATTTCAAGTACTACACTGCTCAAATGCGTAAATATTATGTTACTGTCAAAAATTGGCACAAAATACGAAGGAGACCAATGGAAGTACTACTAGCAACCCATGATTTAACTACTCGCATGCGCGCAGTGGAGTAATAATATCTTTCTTCCGCCCTCACGTCCACTCAATTTGCATGTGCTGTATTAATTGACCATCAATGAAGTGAACGACTTTACATGCGTCAAATTATCACATGGGGTGGGTCTTGGTACAAAATTGCGTCCGCCCGTGTACCCGCGTGTGCGTGCGAGGGAATGAGTGCGTGTGTGGCGTGCGTGCACATCTTCGCTTCATGCATGTACTGCCAGTATGGCTCAGGGAGGACGAGTACATTCTTCTGGAACCAGCAGCACGTCACTGTGATCAATCCACGCAAGGAGGTCGCGACAACACCTCCACATGTGCCATGTAGCTTCATGAATTGTAAGAGAGACAGTGTGTAGCGTGCCATTGGTATTCTAATTTACGTGTTTTGCACATACTCGAAGTACTAGTAAGGTACATGTGCATTGCACGCATCAGATTTTGCAACCAAATTATGAATAAATACCACACTATAGCATGTAAGCTCTGAGTCATATATGCCTGATGTATCCCTTCGTTTAATTCTTATAGTTCATCTCATTCAAAATCAATTAGTTTTTATAAAAAAGCTAAGAACGCGGGAATAGGAAAAACATGGGATTATAGTGGAATGTCGTTTTGAATCCTACAGGATTGTACGAGTGTTTGATTGTGCATAGAAAAAACGCAGAATTCTTTCAAAGAGGTTTGAGTGGATGGGATGTTTCCTACGAAATCTAGTGCAAATGAATCATATGGAAAAATTCCTATGGTTTACAATCCTACGAATCAAACAACCAAGATAGGAAAAATTCCTAATGATTAGAATCCTCCAAAATTCCTTTGAGAATCCTTTGAATCAAAGAAGCCCTTAATATATTTTATGATTCATGGAATTGTTCGTTGTAAAGCATAAAGTAAAAACAAATAATGGCAATTCAACTAGAAAAAAAAGTTTGGGCAGTTATGATACGGAAGATTCTAGAACAAAAGAGAACCACTGTTGTTTTGAGGTTTGTGCATTATGCTTAAGTTCAACCATGGAGTCTGCTAGATTGTACATGTGGCAAAATCCGGTGGGGGGCTAGAAGATGGTGTGAGGGGCCGAGTGGAGGGAGACTATGAAGGAATGCACAAGTGCGAGATCGATATTTAGAGAGAGGGGGCGAACACGTGCGCTGTTGCACGCAGTGGCGGAGCCATGAAAAATAAATGAGCTAGGGGGCAAAGCATTGCTAATCCTTTACGAGGAGGGTCAATTCATGAACTTAAACCATTTTTAGCAGCAATTGTCTAATGGTCACATTCATATTAGCCTCGATATATAGTGATGTTAGGGGGGGCGGGGCCCTTACTGCCCCCTGTCTTCACCATTGTACATGCGTATGAGAGATGAAGCGGAAGGCATGGATGATGAGAGGGGGACGTTGGATATATAATTAATGTGGGTGTATTAGCTATGTATGTTAATCCTATATAGAGAGGTATAGATTGATTGATGTGGACGTGGGAAAGAGGGTGAGACCTCACTGGATATATCGATTGATCGGTTTGTGTGGAAAACTATGAAAGACATAGCTATATACACACATACATAGAGGAACATCGATCGTTGTGCATGCACGCGTGAGAGATAAAGAATGCCCGATATGATGGAGAGGGGGATGTGTGTGGGTGTGTGCCTTCATGGGAGACCGACCTGAAGAAAAATGCATGCGTGCGATCGATAATGCCGACTGGTAGTGTGTGTGCATGCATGCACAAGAGAAAGTTAGTGGTGCAATTATAAAGAGAAGACTACTGTGTGGGTGTAAAAGAATAGGTGAGGTCATAATCAATGTAAAGTTGAATTCAAATATTTGAATAAGAGATCCTGATGTTTGAAACCCATGCATGCATGAATATAACGGAGATCTATGCGGTGTGGTTTGGAAATGAGCATGTTGTAATGTATACACATTGAACAAGGCCAGACTGATTTGAATTTGAGATACCGATGGCAAACATCATTTGGCCACGTCGCATCCGTGCATGGACACACTGTTCTAATTGGAGATGATGGGCGGCTTTCGCATCACATATCTATATCTATACCCCTATATATATTATATTTTATATTTTTTTATATTGTGTGCGGGTAACTTTAACTTTGAAAGATGGTCATTGGATGAGGCGAATCCGATGGTCCAAAGATGGCAAATTTGAGCACTACTGGCCGTTGGATATCATCTAGATTCCACCAGATTTCGCCACATGTATAATCTAGAAGACTCCATGGTTGAACTTAAGCATAATGCACAAACATCAAAACACAAGCACTTCTTATTTGTTCTAGAATCTTCCATATCAGAATTTCCCAAATGTTTTTCTACATGATTTGACATTATTTGTTTTTACTTTATGTCTTACAACGCACAATTCCATGAATTAAAATATATTAGCTTTGTTATAAAAACTAGATGATTTTGAATGAAATGAACTATAAGAATTAAACGAACATCTACATCATGCATATATGACTCAAAGCTTGCATGCTATAATGTGGTATTTATTCATAATTTGGTTGCCAAATCTCATGCGTGCAATGCACGTGTACCTTACTCTAGTCTAAATGGTGTTTGTGTGTGTGTTGTGCGTGTTGAGGTGCAAATTGTCTTTGTTTTGGGTACACATTAAGCTTGTTCTTCTGAAATTTCAAGCCGGGCCTTGTTATGCCGAAAATTCAAGCTAGCGTCTCTGTCTATCGTGTTGCGAAACTCCTGCCTCTTCAACCCGCGCCTTGTTAGCCCAAAATATTTAAGATATATCTTTGTCTCGTTGTGCTCCGACAACTCCCTCCATCTCAACCCGCGCCTTGCTATTCTGAAATTACAACGTGCGCGAAAACTCCCACCTCCTATGAAATCCCGACACGCGAAATGCCCATGGTACCCCTGAACCGAAAGAAGCGCCTCAAATCAGTGGGGGTACTTTTGTAACTTACCCCACATTTTGGACAAGCGCGTCCCTAAGACATGGTTCCCCACTGCCATCCCATCCGCCCACCCATTCGTACACCGAGGCCGCGAAAACCCACGATGAAACCCCACACCCTGCTCCGTCCTGCACCCAGCCGGAGCCTCTTCCCCGACGATGTCGTCCACAACAACACCTCGACGTCCCTCATCCACCGTACTGGATAAGGATTCGTCGTCGATCTTGTTGTCCCGCCAGTTCAGCCACCCCGTCCTCCACCTCCAAGGAGCTGCCCCGATGTTCCCCTCGTCTTTCGTGCCACCTCCATTCCCACACCGCCGTCTTCACCTGCACCACCGGGAGAGCATCATCATCACAGTTTCCTCGGATGAAGTTGCGGTCTAGTCGGCGCTACCAAAGAGGTTGTACACTAATCGCCGCATTTTCTTCTTGATTCGATCTCACGGTGCTGCCGGCGCTCGGTCCCGAGCCGACACGGCGCGGCTCCATCCACAGCGGCGTCGCCGGCCACTTTCTCCACGGTGTCGCTCCCTCGGCGACGACGTCCACATCAGTAGGAGCTGCTGCTGCTTTAGCTCTCGCTCGCGCTGCTGCTCTGCTCTTGCTCTCGGTCCCCTGCCTGGTCTGCTGTTGCTATTGCTCTTGCTCGCGCTGCTGCTCTCGCTCTTGCTCTTGCTTGCAATGCTGCTCCGATTTAGCTACACTTCAGTCAACTGAATTGACTTTTGGGTCAGTCGATTTTCAGGGGGTGGGGGGCTCGCCGGGGTGAAGGAAGAACCAGCCGGGGAGGGGGGCTCGCCGGAGAGGTACCCCACTATCTATCTTAGGGTTCAGGATGGGGGCGGTGGTCGCCGGTGGTGGTGGGGCGCTGGCGGGGCAGTGGCGTGGGGATCGCCAGAGAAAAAGCTCGGCACGGGGGGCCCAGAGGGATGGCCGGGGCGGCAGCAGACCGGCTGTGGGGAGTGTTTTTGCGGAGGGCAGGGCGGCGCACCGCTGGCCGCGGGCGATGGGGGACTGCTATTTGGCCGGTGGTGGCTGGCGGCTCAGGGGGGTGGAGGTTGAAAATGAACCGCAGGCCCTTGATTTCGTATCCAACTGCTGCAAAATCGACTGACCAGAGATGAAAAAGTCAGTCGACCGACGTGTAGCCTCACCTTGCTACTGCGTTCAGTTTCGACAGCAAAATTCAGTTTCGACAGCAAAATTCAGTTTCGACAGTTAAGTTCAGTTTCGACAGTTAAGTTCAGTTTTGACAGTTAAGTTCAGAGATGAGCGGCTGATGTATTTTACATCTAGCACTTTGTGGTTATGTATTTTACGTCATGTATTGGAGATGCTATTAGAATTCCACTCAGGTTAACGTTGTTTGTTGTCTCTCTTGTCCTGCTTCAGCCTCGGCGTCGTACAACTCACCGGAGCTGCTCCAATGACGAAACCCTCCATCACAGTGGAGCAGTACCTCGGGCTCCATCTCCAGACACCTAAGATCTTCTTCCCTTCCTCTGATAGCCAAGTCAGCCGGAGCATCCTCACCGGCCAACCCAATCACGCTGAGATCAACATGGCTTCGCCAAAGAGGTTGTACACTTGTTGCATCTCTTTTTTACTCTACATGTTATATATATTGTCCACTCAGCACTTGTAGTAACGGGAAATACGATTATTTTATCCTACTATATGACAAGCAGTGAGGTACCAGGCAACTTAGCTATTCGTGATGGACTCTCTTGAACGCCATCATTATTTATCTCTGCGCGTTTGAGCTGTGCATTTGTCGATGGGCCTGGGAGTTGAGCTAGTATGGCAGTGGCCTGGGTCCAAAGTAATAGAAGTAGCACAAAAACATTTTTTTAGTGTAGGATTTTCCTTTCTCAAGCCTGCCTACTAGAATCGCCAGTGCTTGAAAGGAAAAGTGAATGAAAAACATAGGAATTGGAATGTTTCCTATGGTACTACGTTTCATGAATTTGGTGCAAAGGAAAACTGTATGATTTGTTCCTTTAGTGTCTCCTTGAAGAAAACCGTAGGAATTCTAATTTCCACTTCTCCTCCTTTTCATATTCCTATTCATCAAGCACAAGACTAAGAGATAGTAGCATAATAGCATTATAACCGTACATTTTCTTGTGGTTTGACTTAATCTCACCATGCTTCTTTGCATCTTGTGATCTTCCAATTGTTGTGAATCAAACACCTAGATTGGCAGAAATCTTTTGTTTTTAAATTCTCTGTTTTGCACGTGCATTCCTATCCTATTCCTGTCTATTTCCTATCCCTGCATTGTTAGAATCCTCAAATTCAAACAAGCCCTTACTCAATTACTTCTGTTACAGATATGTGTCAAAGACAACCTTGTGTGGTTTGTCCTGCTCCTGCGGCACTGTGTTTCACCCCAGCTCAGCTGCTCCAACGACAGAAGGGTTCACCACAGCAGGGATTCACTCTCCACACTGTCTTTCGCCGCCTTAGATCTTCTTCCCCGCCTCCGGCAGCCACAACAACTGCATTACCATCATCAATTGAGCAGATGACCTTGAGGACTACACGGGTCCGCAAGAGAGGTCACACTCTTCCGTGTCTGCTTATGTTATGCGTCGCTTAATATGATGACATGCTACATTATCATCGTGTTCACCTATTAGACTCCGAGTCAGGTCCAAACTAATGCTGAAACTAAAGTTTTTAAATGGTTGTGGGGTACATATTGGGGCAGCAACCAGTACTATATGTCTACTATCTAGTTAATCTCCGATGTCTACTATGAGTTTCATGTTGGGTGCAAACAAACATTAAAGGAGCCATTATCTGTATTTTTTAACTAAAGCTATTATCTGCCTGCTATCATTGGTTTTGGCTCTATCCACAGTTTGCTACCATCACTCTGGATTTGTGCATGCACTCCTTACATAATCTCACTATGTTTTATTCCTATGCATGTCAGTTATTGTACACAATGGAACTGATCATGTAGAGCAAAAGAGACGAGCCTTGCGTGGCAATAAAATTTCATGCAGACATCGTTCCATGGTGGGCGCAAAGGCAGCCCCCCCTCCACCCATTTCGGATCGTAATCAAGAGGAAGATAACTGTTCTGAGGGGGATTCAGAAGGAGAAGACCACTCCAATTTACCCCATGAGGTCTTCGTTCTAACTTGGCATGCTGATGTTGGTAATATCATCCATATGGTTCCTTGCATTGCTTACTGTATACATTAAAGATGTCATCTGCTTAGTTTAGACATGCTTTGTGTCAATGCCATCTATTTAGTTTCTTTATTGTATATGTGAATCAAGCAATGCCATCTTGTCTAGCCAGGCATCATATATGTGAATTTTGCAATGCCACCCTGGTTAGCCAGTCATCTTATATGTGAATTATATCATGTCATCATTTTTTATTACGTGTTAAATTTGTCAACAATTTTAGTACATTCAATTACTCTTCTTGTGCATCAGCCATTCGGCATGATCATGGAAAAATCTGGAGTGGAAACAAGGTATTTAGAGCAGACAATGCTATCCGACGAAGCGCATGTCTTGCTGGTTACCGATAGCTCCTCAGAGGAGGATTCAGAGATAGATTACTAGTCATATCCCCCCCCCCCCCGAGGTGCATGCCCTAACTTGGTAGGGTTATGTTGCTCATATCGTGCGTATGGTATCTTGCATTGCTATGTCATTTGCTTAGTTTAGACATGCTTTGTGTGAATGCCACCTGTTTAGTGTCTAATTACCATATATGTGAATTATGCAATGCAATCTTGTTGCAAGACATTATATATGTGAATTATGCAATGTTATCTTGTTGCAAGGCATTATGTATGTGAATTATGCAATGACATGTTGTTTAGGCAAGCGTCATATATGTGAATTATATCATGCCATCCTTTTTTTTATTTCTCATTGCTTTTGTTGACAATGTTTGTATATTCAACTTCTCTTCCTGTGCATCAGCCATTTGAATTGGTGATGGAGAAATCTGGAGTGAAAACAAGGTCTTCAGAGCAGACAATGCTACCTGCTGAAGCAGATATCTTGCTGGTTATAGATAGCTCTTCAGAGGAGGATTCAGAGGCAGATGACCAGTCCTATTATCCCCCTGAGGTGTATGCTCAAACTTGGCAGGGTTATATTACTCATATAATGCATATGTTGTATTGCAATGTTTAGTTTTTACATCATATACAGAATATTGAATGCCATCTCCTTAGTTGACACATCATATATGTGATTGCCCTCTGCTCACTTCCTTAGTATATAAATCATATATTTGAATTATGTCATGCCATGATGTTTACATAGACAGCATGTATCTGAATTATGGCATGCTAACCCATTTTCTAAAGACATAATATAGTTATATCTTCTCATCCTGTTTACATAGTCATCATATTTTAAATTATGTCATTCTATCCGTGAATTATATCATGCCATCATATTTTCATCGACGGCATATTTGTGATTTATGGCATGCCAACCACTTTAATAGACACATCGTATAGTTATATCATGTCATCATGTTTACATAGTCATCATATTTTGAAGTATGTCATTCTATCCTATTTAGTTAGCCATCTTACATGTGAAATTATGTCATGCTATCCTATTTAATTAGCCATCATATATGTGAAATTATGTCCTGCTATTCTTTTTGCTTAGACAACATAAATGTGAATTATTTCATGCCCTGTTTTCTTCCCTACTATCCATTGCACCTATCTATCTTACAATGTCTGTACATTCAATTACTTTTCTTGTTTATCAGCCATTTCAATTGGAGGGAGTGATGGCAGTATCTGTGGGAGTAAAAACACGGTCTTCAGAAAAGATCGTGCTACCTGTCGATGCAGATAGAACCACGGTTGTACTTGCCCAAGAACCAGCCCCACCACACATAACCCACACTCATGCAGATTGTACCCCTACCCAGTTGGACAGAGAACCAGCTACACCCCATCTAACCCCAACCCCAGCAGATAGACACCCTATTCCCGTTGACACAGCACCGTCTCCACCATAGAGCACCCAAACACGAGCAGTTAGTAAGGCAACTGCAGTGCCCAAATCACGAGGACCACCACTCCGAACCCGAAGTCAACGCTTAAAGTAGAAGAAGAATTGTTCTCGGGTCAGGTTCCGTAGCTATGGTTCATACTACTTTGCTCTTGCATCACTTTATTTACTGATACCAACTAATTTCAAATTTGAAGGATGCAAATGAAACTCCAATGGCGCAATAGGTATGTTTTAAACCTGTTTCTTCAACGTGTTTGGTTGTTTGCTGTTGTAACTTGCTCTATGTTGATTTCAGTTTCAATTGAATAAACAGTTATGTTCTCATGCCATGCACATTACAAGTGTTGTTATTGCTGTGTAGTTTCCCACACTTATATTCTATCTATGCTGCTTTGTCTTAAATAGATATGATTCGAACTGTATCTATCTTGATTTGGCAACATAAACTAGAATGATATAGACCATATAGTGACCATACTACATAGATATATGTTTGTTTCATGTTGTTATCCTGTCCACCTTACTACTGAACTGGTTTACCAAAATGAGTTTCATATACTACATTGTAAACCTGAGATGTGTTTGTTTGTTTCTCTTTTAGAACGCCGATAAAATATTGGAGAAGAGTACCTTGTTATTCAATGGTAAAGGAAGTAATGCAGATAAGGTTCAAGATAGTGAGACATCCTTGTTGGTCTCCAAGAAAGCTGATAAAAACTATATTGAAGACACCGAGACAACCCCAAAGTCCTATCTTGATGTAGTGTTCGAGTTACTGGCTACCATTGCTGGCACCAGCTCTTCGAACTCGTTGCCAGAATCAGTTCGGCTTCTTGAGTCTCAACTTCAAGTTGAAAGACATCGATCAGATGTTATGCGACAAGAAGCCGAAGGACTGAGGAAGTCCCTGCAGAATTCAGATGCATACTTTCTGGTGCAACAGCAAGTGCTGGAGGACTTAAGCGCCAAACAAGAGAAAGTTAATAAGCTTGCTAAGCATCTTGCCAGCATTATGGGTACCCAGGATATTGTTTCTTGTGCTCTTCTGAAGTGGTTTCAGTTCTGGACTTGTTTTGCTGCGGCGTTTATATGCTGCTGTTCCCTATATTTGCACTGGTGGCGAACTTTGATGCCCAGTGGATGTAATATGTGTAATAGCCGTGATAGCCTAGTGTAAGTTGCTTGCTTATTTATTTCCTTGTTGTCTTGTTTATTTGTTTGCTTGTAGTCAGTGTAGTTCTTTTTCTGCGGTTTGCTAGTGGTTTCAATAACCTATTTTTTAGAACTAGGCCACAATAACCATGGGCTAATATTTACTGTAGTGACACTGGGCCTCCTACGGGCCATAGAAACAGTGGGCCTTCTATGGGCCGTATAAACAGTGGGCCTTCTACGGACCGTAGAAACAATGGGCCTTCTATGGGCCGTAGAAACAGTGGGCCTTCTACGGGCCGTATCATCAATGGGCCTTATACGGGCCGTATGATCGATTGGCCAAACATGGGCCAAACAGACCGCATTCTGGCCGTAAACGGGCTAGAGTTGGAATCGTCCGTTCATGGGCCGACCATAACAGGCCATCGTTAATAGGCCGTATTTGATGACACTATGAAAACGGCCCAACGTATTAACGGACCACAAACGGGCCGACTGTAACCACGGGCTGAATTTGGCCCACAAGCAGAAAATGACAGTAACGGGCCGTAAGTAAACGAATGCTGGAAATGAGCCCAAGAATAAATGGGCTCTGAGAAGGCCTGAAGATAACATGGGCTGGAAATGGCCCAACGGAATAACGGGCCGTTAATGGGTATAAAGTGATACACGGTTCTTTACGGGCCAGTTTCACCACGGGCTGTTAATGGGTGTAAAGTGATACACTGTTCATTACGGGTCAATTTCACCACGGGCCGTTAATAGGCCAAGAGTTACATAGGGCCTCATATGGACCGAAAGACGTCATGAGCCATACATGGGCCAGAAGTGAAAATAGGCTGGAATTATATTGGATGGCCCAAATGACGCTACTGCGCCTAATTTGAATAGGGCGTAACGGGCCTTGGGTTAGCGGGCTGTAAATGGGCTATATGCGAACAGGCCGTTAACAGGCTTTCCATGGGCCAGCCCGCCACATTTTGACCAAGTCAAACGGGGCGGCCTTTTCACGGGAATGGGCCTCTGTTGGGCCGTGCCACGTGTCGACGTATCATAGGCGCCTTCTGTCCAATGAGTGGATGACATCTGTCCCAACAATGAGCCGACACGTGTTTCCTCCAGCCAATGATGATTTTACATGTGGAAAATCCCCATTGGTCAGGGCTGTTAACGGGTTATCGGATCCAAAACCCGACCCGATAGCTTAACGGCGTTCCGTTACAGTGGATGCCACGTGTCGGTCACCCTTGACGATAGCACTTCTGTGATGCGTGATTTATCATCATGGAAGTGGACACTTTCGTGATGATAATTTTGGTAATGTCATGGAACACTTCTACGACAGCACAGGTATGACTATCTTGATTCTGTCATAAAATCGTCATGGATGTACATGCATGACAGAAAACGCGACCTACTGTGACAAACACGTATCATCACGGAACTGTATTTTTTTGTAGTGGAATTGTCCGAATAAGGTCCTGGGATTCATGAATCGGCGCTTTCACCTTCTTGTTGTCTTCAGCCAGTTTGCTTGCTAATGGGCGCATGTACCTCGCTATTGTAGCAAAGTCATCGGCACTGAAGGGAGACCCATCCTCTTTAACACTTGGGCAGCCATTGGCCAAATCTTCTGGATCAAGATCTACTTGCCACGCCTTTACCCAGGTTAATGCATTGATTGCACTGGCTCTAACAGCTGATCACTTCAGATCTTCAACCCTTTGGGGCAGCACAGACAGCTTTTCCATTGTGTCTTTGATGTCGGTTGGTGGTTGTTTTTTATGAGAGGCAGTAGAATAGCTCGTTGCGCGCCAGTGTACAATTGCTCTATAAGAGTATAGGCGGCTTTCAGCTCCATGCGCATGTCTGACCCAAGATGGGCGATTCTGGAGCATGCATTACCAGATAAATTGATAAGCCGGATGACTGATTATTCACATGCATTTATGGTAACTGACGGTGTCCTGGACTAGGGGGTACTCACCACGTCATCTCCCGATCTGTTAGATTGGGCCGAGGACCCCCATGGCCGTATACTCATGGCCCAGTCCGGACAGCTGCCGCATACAAGGAAGATTCCGCAAGACTTGGCGATCAAGACAAGGACTCCTCCCCCACCGGCATATTCGGCTAGGACTCTTGTTATCCTAGGCCTCTGGTGCATTATATAAACCAAGGCCAGGCTAGTCGATAGAGATACAACAACAATCATACCATAGGCTAGCTTCTAGGGTTTAGCCTCTCTGATCTCATGGTAGATCAACTCTTGTACTACCCATATCATCAATATCAATCAAGCAGGAGTAGGGTTTTACCTCCATCGAGAGGGCCCGAACCTGGGTAAACATTGTGTCCCTTGCCTCCTGTTACCATTGATCCTAAGACGCACAGTTCAGGACCCCCTACCCGAGATCCGCCGGTTTTGACACCGACATTGGTGCTTTCATTGAGAGTTCCGCTGTGTGTTCGGCAAAGGGTCGATGGCTCGCCTGCACACCAACTGCGACTTCGGCATCTTCGTCACCAGCTCGACTGGTCATCTTGGTTTGACCAAGGACTACGCCCTGCCTCCAAACGTTATGTTGGGATGAGGGCCTTCATCAACATCAACTCCGATCTCTATCAAGATCATGGAGGAATCATCCAGGGAACCCGGGGGCTCGACGTCAACATTGCCCTTGGGCGACCGTGCTGTTTTTCTGGACAGCGAACTTGTGTCCGCCGTCACTACCTCCTCGAGCATCGGTTCGACGATTGCTTCGGTGGAATAGTGCGAAATTGAATCTACAACAACCTAGGAAAATTTCGTCGAGTTCTGATGGAGGAATCTCCGGCAATCTCCGATATACCGGAGCCGTGTTGAATCTGGACGAGAATCCAGACGAGTTTGGAGCGGGGTGTCCAGAATCTAGCTCGGACGTCCTTTGGAAGATCCAACCGTTGATCGGCTGTGGAGTTCCCATATCTACCACCTGCCAAAAATTCAGCTCGATCTGACCGTCCGAACTTTGGGAACCTTCCGATTAGTGCATCACTTGTCGGATCTGCTTTCTGCGCGAGAACGAATCCGGCCCAAGTTCATCTTCTTTACGAACGGGATTTCGGACATCCTTTTTGAAGGACGTTTCGTATGGGGTATTGTGTTTTATTCTCAAACACATCCCACTATTGTTAAAAGTATTCTTACAATACGAACTTCACCGTCGCACCGATGTCAAACCAGCTCGACAACATCACTCCGCGGCGGCCGACCTACGTTAGACACGTCGCTGCTTTGTTGAGTCGAGCTCAATTTCTTCGGATCATCATCTCGGCCAGCCGAACAATAGTTTGGCATCGCGAAGGATAAATCGTCACCAACATCTCCGCCCACGGATTACACGGAGTGGGCACACCGGCATCGCCGCACGGTCACTTCATCAAGCCAGCATCGATCACGTCACGAGCTACGACCTACATCGGCATGGCCGAACTGTTGCTTCATCGAGCCGATGTCCATCACGCCGAACTACTTCAACACCTCGGATGACACGACAGCTGCAACGTCTCCTTATCGACCTGCTCCGTCACCTCAGCTAAACCGAGGACTTCGCCATCTCTTCATCAACTTACTTCAGAGAATTCGGCATCACCAGCCGACCAGCTTCATCACGTTAGCTGGACCGAGGGCTTTGCCTCGGCGAGCCAACCTTTGCCAGCAGCGTCATGCCATTGCTTTATCGCCCATCAGGCGATAGGTGTGCGGATCGAGTCCCAATTTTGGGGAATCACCTTTCTTCGGATTGCTACAACAAATAAGCCAGGTGCTATTAATCCTAGTATTTTTTGCTTGTTTGGGTTCATTTTTTCCAACGAATTATTACTCTGGTTTGTCCATCATATGTACGCAGGTCTATCAAATGGTGGCCGCATTAACGGCGGTCGCATGGTGGTTCGGTCAGTTTCCATACATAGTTCGGCGAACGCCGCATCCGGAACTCGAACCGACCTGTGAATTCAGGCCTTGCCATGCCTTTACCGCATCACGCCGCTGCCCTGCATCGACATTGACTTCGGCACCAGGCCATATTTCTTTTATTACTCACTTTGCATAAATTATTTGTTATGCAATGATTTTTTTATTATTATTACTATTATCTCCAGTTTGCACTATTTTTTGTGCACAGAAAAATGATCCAGCCGGACTATATCCTTTGGCGTCACCTCGGCTGGACGGGGGGCTTCGTCAACACTTCATTACCCCGTGCCGGGACTTCGGCATCAACCTGCCGGTCTGCATTGACCGTGCTATGTCACCACTTCGGCGTGTCGAGCTCTTCGCTCCGCCACCTCGGGACCGGCTTGGGGGATGGAACTTGTCCCGTATCAAGCTCGGACCGCGTCATCAACACCGAACACATTAACCAGCTAAGTCACTTTCATGCTCAAAGCTTTAATTTCTAACTTGTGTTCGGTTCGACCAAGCATTATAATTTTTTGGAAAAAAGTTGCTTGTAAAAATTTCCTTGTCCAAACTTTGTTTGTGACGCGCAAATTCAAATACCCCGTTTACTTGGGGCTTCCTTCATGAAGCTTTTTCCTCTTCCATATGATTATACTTGTACGGCTTTGTTCCTTGTTCGTGTATTACGCCACAATATGCACCATATTGACTTAAGCGATTTGCAAGCTGGGTTGCCTGGCTCCTGTGCTTACCCCTACATTCCCGATTGTTCGGCTAGGGAGTAAAGGGAGCACCTCTGCGATTGCCAGATCGGGTCACCCGAGCCGGACCTCAGACTGGGTGAAGCCGAAAGCTAGCGCTCTTATAGTTTTCAATGATAGTCGGCACACAACAGAACTCATGAGTACAAAAAATCTATTGCACAAATCTCATAATAACAATGAGCACCGAAGAAAGGTATCGGTGGGGGTACTATTTTCTCCGAAGATGCTTCTTACACTTCGCAGTAATATAGCATAAGTTCCCTGAGCGCGCTTTGTCTGTTACAGCCTTATGGCCTGATTGCCTGGTTATTGGAAACACCGTCGATATTCTCGACAGATGGAGTACATAACACTTTTTGGTCCTTGACCGAAGAGGGAGAAGCCGACGGTCGGTTAAGACACGTTTAAAGTTCGGTTGAACATAGATATGATACAAGTACTTCGGTACATACAATCATTCTTTTACCCAAGTCACTTGGGGGCTCTTATGTTTATTTGAGCCGTTTTATAATAAGTGTTTCTCTTCTTAGTCGTTAGAAGTTTTTATTATTATTTATCACTCCTTTTTTCGACACAAGTGTGCGGTCACTAGCCGGGCAGCCTAATTTCTCTCTCAAAGCCGCTAGAGTTTAGTTTGCTAAACTGGCCTAGTAAGAAGTACTCCGCCTTCGGGATAGGAGGTTGAAGCCGTAGGCTGACTCGCTTGAGGTCTTCAGATAAGATGTATCATGTTAAAGCACGACAGAAGCACTTCTTTTGCTAAGGCCAATTTTTGGATTGGCACCGAACACTTGATCTTGTTCGGACGTCAAGTTTTTACTGACGTTTTTCTTGGTTTTCCAAGCTTATGGCACTTTTAAACTATATGTGTGTTTTCAGCACAAGTCTCACAGTGCAATGCCGGACACCTTTAGAGATTCGGCAAAAACATTCTCGGATATTGCTATATATGCATCGGTTTCAAATTGTGTCTTTGGTCAATAGTTGGGTTGCCCGGCTCCTGCGCTTGCCTCCTATGTTCCGCTTTGTTCGGCTAGGTGTGCAAAGGTAGAATCACTGCGATTGTGCTTCCAGCTCACATGGTTTAGCACCTCAGTGGAGAAAGCCGAAAACTGACTATCACAATAAGCGTAAACTGGCCAGCGATCCGATGACGGTGTTAAACGACGGGCCATTTATAACAATGGCCGAAGTGTTTACGGCTTGACCTCGACTGTCGCCGAACACTACCGAGGGCTATTAACTGGCCTCCCAAACTAAATCCTCGATATTTTGCTCTTACATTGGAGCTGAGGTTTCATGATCATGCTTAGCATGACAACCCAAAGAAAGGAACCTATAGCGGGACTATTTTCTTTGGAAGACATTTCTTCTGTTAAACAGTAATATAACATATCTCTCTGCGTACCTTTGTTTATAAAACCGTATGGACAGATTGCCTTGTTTGTTGTAAATCTTTGCCCTCATAAAGGCTTTATAAAGTAGGACAAACACTCCTCGGCTATTGGCCGAGGAGGTGGAAGCTGATGGTCGGTCAACAAAGTTTTGTACAATGCGGATCCGAGCATTAATGACGTAAAGTACTTGGATACATAGAGTCATTACACATAATTTGTGATTTTACTATGGATATCAATCCTTAATTCGGCCACCCGTGCCCGCATTAAGGCTCGGGGGCTACTGGGCTTCGGGCTTATTATTCACAAATATTAAAGGGGAACATCGATCCCGTGATCTGGTGTTGCCACCCGACCAGTGTCTCGGGGGCTACTGCATTGCCTGTTCTATGCAGAAAATTTTAAGTGCAATACAGTTTCCGAGGAGATTTTGATCCTCGGGTTGGTCAGCCGCACCCAACCTGAGTCTAGAGGATTGAGCACGCCGCTTTTTGTGTCCCGAAGTATTCTGCCGAGCTAGGACTTGATCCTCAGACCGATTTTGCAAATCAACCTGAGTCTCAGCAGTTACTGGGATCAGCGGTCTTATGTCATCCTTATAGCGCATCTCGGGTTTTAGACCGATACACACCTTGAGGGCTACTAGCTATGTATCTCGCCAGAGAATAAATTGCATCAATAAAAATATTGACAAAAATCGGCCCACATTCGGGGTGGTGCACCACCTCGGAAGTAGTCCGGCATAAAGCTCGGGCGCTAGTGGCTGGCTCCATAGAGGGCATTTCCGGCATTAAGCTCGGCTAAACTCCTTCAAACTTCTTTGAACCAAGGTGATGTACGACACCTCGGATACAGTCCGACGTTGGAGCTCGGATACATAGTTAGGTGTTGGAGCTCGGATACATAGTCCAGCGTTAGAGCTGGGAAGCGGTCCGGCATTGGTGCTCGGCTGCAAAAGATACCTCGAATGCAGTCCGGTGTTGGAGCTCGGACGCAAGAGGATGCTACCGCCCGGGAACAACTTCAAACCCGAGGTGTGGCATAAAAATAACAAGGCATTGATAAAGGCCGGAAACTTAAAGGGGCTCCTCGGATACCCGACGTGTAAACTCGTCGAATGCATTTCGGCGATCCTCAAGATCGAAGATGAGAAGATTTGTTGAACCAATTTTCAAGACCGACGACTGAAGATGAAGAACGGTTCGGAAGAATCGAGGAGCGTCCCTACACTTGAAGACCGGTTCAGGGGGCTACTGACGGTGTCCTGGACTAGGGGGTACTCACCACGTCATCTCCCGATCTGTTAGATTGGGCCGAGGACCCCCATCGCCGTATACTCATGGCCCAGTCCGGACAGCTGCCACATACAAGGAAGATTCCGCAAGACTTGGCGATCAAGACAAGGAATCCTCCCCCACCGGCGTATTCGGCTAGGACTCTTGTTATCCTAGGCCTCTGGTGCATTATATAAACCAAGGCCAGGCTAGTCGATAGAGATACAACAACAATCATACCATAGGCTAGCTTCTAGGGTTTAGCCTCTCTGATCTCGTGGTAGATCAACTCTTGTACTACCCATATCATCAATATCAATCAAGCAGGAGTAGGGTTTTACCTCCATCAAGAGGGCCCGAACCTGGGTAAACATTGTGTCCCTTGCCTCATGTTACCATTGATCCTAAGACGCACAGTTTGGGACCCCCTACCTAAGATCCGCCAGTTTTGACACCGACAGTGACAGATTGAGATAATGTTACTTACCAAAGATGGCGGTGGTCATGGTATTAATCTGATGCATTAAGCCGGAAAGCTCTTCAGCCACCGGCTTAAGGGCCGTCTCTGCTTCTCCTGCTCTTTTCAATAGAGATGTCTTCTCAGACTCCCAATTTACCCTGTCAGACTTGAAGTCCTTTTTCAACTTCTCCATCTCTTCCAAGGCGGTTATTAATTCCGATTTGGCCTTGGAAGTTTCAGATTGTTGAGACTTGATATCTTCTTGAAGATCGGCGACTTGGGATTCTTTCGCATTGAGTTCAGCCTGTGATATGCAAACGACAGGCGGTATTACAATCATTTTATTTAAAAGTCCCAAGCACAATACAAGTATTTCACTTGGCACTTGGGGGATATTGCGCATTGCTCTTTTTGAAGACAATTTCATGATGATCGGCTACACTATTATGACTATAGCCGACTCATGGGGGCTATATACTTGGATTTTATTGATAACTTTGTAGTGAGTCCCGGCTTATCTGGACAGTCTAAGCCGGCCCTTGGGGGCTACAGGTGCAAAATTGAATCATTACTATTTGGAGTCCTGGCTTATCTTGACAGTTTAAGCCGGCCCTTGGGGAATACAGGCGCAAAATTGAATCATTACTATTTGAAGTCCCGGCTTATCTTGGCCGGGTCAACATCCATATGATCTATGGTGACGTTGTGCTCTTCCAGTGGTGGTTCATCAACTATGGCCTCCGTAGCCTAGAGGAAGGTTTATCTAGACTGCTTCTCTGGTTCAGGAGGGTTTCCAGTTGTTTTGGTCACCTTTAACTTCTTGTTGGGCTTTGCCATAGCTCTGAAAATGAAGTACAAGATGAGGTTAACACAAAAACTGAGTACATGATTGAAAGAAGAGATTTAACATTCTTACCCAGGCACAGTCTTGAAGACTGGGACGTGAGTCCCCGTTGAGTCGCTAGAGGAGAAATGAGATGTTCCCTGGTAATTTGAGTAGGAAGGATTAAGAGGTTGTCGAAAAATACCCGCCTTGGGATAAGCTTCGGAAATTGGTGAAACCTCTGGACGACACTTGCGAGGAGCTGGTGTGTTTGGCAAGGCGGAGGAAAGGATCCCGCCTCCGTTGTTCCAAGTTGTGCGGTGAGCTTCATGTTGTTGCCTCTTCAAAATAAAGTTGGGAACCAAATAAGCTAAAGATGAGAAAACCTTACTTTCCGGCTTGTTTGTCGAGTTTTCTGTTTTGGCAGAGGTTGTGAGCCGAAGGAAAGAACAATTACCTCTTCATCACCCGCACGGCTAGCTTCCGCGCCATCCTGATAATAGTCGTTGTCAATGAGATGTACAAAAAATGAGCCAAGAGAATAAAGTTCTACCTCCGACTCGTCATCATCATCGTCATCCAAGTTAAGTAACTCGGATGGGTCGGTATTCTTCTTCGTAGGCTTTTTAGCCTTGTTCTTTGTCCGAGTCTTCTTGGTCGACTTGTCCTGCAGCTTCTTCTTCCAAAAAGGAGAATCGGCTTGTGGAAGTCAGACAATTATAAGAGGACAGCTTAAATGAAAATATGATTCAACTGAAAATTATGTGCTAAACTTACACCTGGCGGCTTGTTGAGAGTGCAGAAAGGATTCAGTCCGGCTTTGCTGCAGTCTGCCAAGCTCTCGTTCAATAGAGTCTTGGTCATATTATTGATATCTTCGTTAGTTAGTCGAATCTGGCAATGGCGTTGTGGATCTTTTAAGTTGCCGGTGTACTCGCACATTAAGCAGGGGCGGCGGCTTAAGGGCAGAATTCTCCAAGCGACCCAGCACCGAACAAGATCGATGCCAGTTAAGTCGTTAGTCGTGAAGGCTCTGATTTTTGAAAAAATGGACGCATATTTGGCCCGTTCCTTTGTGTTGATCTGGTCTGGGAGTGGTATTGGTTGCTAAGCCAGTGTTCACAGTAACCCGTCAGGGGATTTTCACCCTCTGGAGATGTATCTTGGCAGTAAAACCAAGTTTGGTTCCAGTCCTTAGGATGACTGGGCAGCTTGGCGGCTGGGAAGGTGGCTTCTTTCCGCCTCTGAATTGAAATTCCTCCTAGCTCCAGACTGGGCCCATCTGTGAATTCAGTCTGCCGGTTCATGTAATAGAATTCCCTGAACAGTTCGATAGTGGGCTCTTGTTGAAGATAAACCTCGCAAAAAACTTAAAAGTTGTAGATGTTGGAAATAGAATTGGGCCCAATATCTTGAGGATTGAGCTGAAAAAAGTGTAGAATGTCACGGAAGAATTTTGAACCGGGCGGGGTGAACCCCCGATCCATATGATCAGTAAAAACAATTACTTCGCCCTCCTTGGGTTCAGGAGGATTTTCAGTGCCTGGGACCCTCAAGTGGATGACATCTTTTTTAGCTAAGACGTCTGTCTGCACATAATCGTTTAAATCCTCCTCGGTAACCCGGGAAGCTACCCAGTTGCATGAAGTGATAGTCTTAGTCATTGTTGGGGATGACGGTCTGAAAAGAAAATATTGCCGGTTTAAGATTATGTTGTTAAGCCAGCCATTGAGTCAAAGGTTATAAATAAGCAGTGTGTTAAGCCAGCGTATAGCATTAAGGTATGCAGAGAAATCTATTGGCGACTTCAAAGGGGACTAATGGTATATGGCGGATTATGGTTTATTGGTTAAGCCGCCCAAACAGCTGCTAGTTTTCATATCTATAAGTGAAGGATTGCTAAGTATTTGACAAACAATTTTCATAGATTGGTATTATAATTTCGGATCTGTAGCAGTTCAAAAAATGGAGAAAAATTTAAACTTAAGGAGGCGGCAGCAGAAAAGTTCATGTGCTCAGATGAGATCTTCTATGGAGGAGAAGTATTCAAATATTAAAAATGAGTGCTAAGTTGCTACCGCACAAGTTTGGTACCATATTCAGATCAAAAGCTACTCGATTTAGAGGAGAAAACAAGGAACGGCGAAGAACACCGACGAACAAGTGAAAACCCTAGCGGCAGATCTGTTCTGGGGTGAAGTCGAACTTACTAGATGTTGATGGACAACGGAGGAGCGCCATGGATCTCTAGTCTATTCAGGGTGATGCAGCGACCAGAGTTGGTGCAGTGGACGAAGGTCGACGGCGGCGGTGGAGCTCGGGCGCATGTGGCATTGCAAGGAAGAGGATGAATATGAGGAGGCAAGGGGGAAATGAAAAGGACCCATGTCCCTATTTATAAGGCAGTGGATAGATGGCATGCGCGGGAATCGAGGAGACCAGAAAATGATTGTGACAGCACGGATGCCTCGATTTTTGGGAGGTTCATTAAAATGAAGATATACTGAGATGTTTTGGGCCTCGTGTGATATTAATGCGAGATGACATCATGGCGGGTTAGGTACAATTCTATGAGCTGACGTCATGGCGGGTTATAAGATTCATAAATATTGATGATGAAGGATTTTTTCTAAGTCAAGTACTGAAGATTGATATGAACAAGTTCACATCAACCTGGGCCTAATGTTGGGGACGTAACTATTAGGTATGACCCGCCCAGGAGGGTCCGAATCATACCGTTGGCGACTCAAGGATAAAGATGGCGGGTTATGAAGCAAGCCTATGAAGGCCCAAGACCCAGAGGCGACTTGAGGCCCAAGAGGATAAAACGCCATATGCGTAAATTGTATTGTAAGGCAAGCTTAGATAGTCACTGAGCCGTACACGTTGTGTATGAGCCGGCCAGGACTCTATAAGCCACCGGGAATCAACCTGTGTATATAAAGGGGTGGCCCGGTGGCGGGTTAAGGCAAAAAACAACAAGTCGAGAACTAGGTCAAGCGTATTCGCTCCCTGGTAATCGAACCCAAGCAATACAACCTAAAGCAGGAGTAGGCTTTTACCTCATTGAGAGGGGCCGAACCTGGGTAAAAACTCTCTGTGTCCTTTGTCCCGTTTAACCCCTTCAAGCTAACCTAGCAGCGATAGCTCCACACCTAAGTCCTCTTGCTACGGCATCTGTCGTGTTAATTCCACGACATGAGGAGAATCAAAGTCCAGAACGTGAATGGATTTCTTGGCTGAGATCCTGATGTCTCCGTGCGTAGGACGATGGTACAGTGACGACGTGACCACAGAGCGACTGCTCGGGGTCAGATGAAGGTTGGAGCAAGGAGGTGACGATGATTTGGTCAATAAAACTGATTAGTTGCTCCCTCCACCGGTATTCGTATACATACGTTGTATGATGCTTAATTAGGGGAACAACCCAAGCATTTTCCATTGTTTGTATATACCTAATCAATACTTCATGTTGCATGCCACCCTAAAGTCGAGCAGCGACCACGTATGCAATCCACGCCAATGCATGTGCTGGGAAGTTTGCATGGGGTGCCAAAGATCATATATTAATCAGGGCAGTAAGAAGATATTCAAAACACGTGCAGTAGTTGGCTATTTTGATGGACCAAATTTGTACGGGGCGCAATTAATCAGGGTAATTAAGGGCATATTAAATCACGCTAAGTAGTTGACTATTTTTAGGTGCGATATTTCACGGACCATATTTTTACAGGGTGCGTGGAAACCATAATAAAGACAAATAAAAGTCACCCAGTGAAACCAGAATTTCACGAAAGCTCAGAACATTTTTCCTATGTGGTATATTTTGTGGCTGATACAAAGCAAATGAGTATAACACATGTAAAATAGCACCAAGGGTAGAGGAATTATCTACTATATATACCCGACTAATGTTACTATCTAAGAACAAATAATTACTAACCTTGAATTAAGGATCAAACCAAATAACTAAAAGTATACATGGAATTAACTACAACATACACTTACAGGTTTCAGAGTTCAGATATACGTAGAACAAGCACACACATATAATCAGGTTCATAATTTCAAAATAAAATATTGCCGCCGTCAAGTAGCCACAACCTAAGTGGCGCATGTCGTTGAGATGCAGATCATGGCCGATGGGGAGTGGCGCACGAGAATGCGACGAAGAGGCAAACCGGCGGGGTGGCCTACGCGAGGTGGCGCATGACCTGATGGCACAACAGGCTGACGGGGCATAGTGGGGGTGGGGAGGGGGTGATGGAGGTGGAGCATGGAGGTTGGGAAGGAGCCGTGGTGATGGAGGAGGATTTAATTCATTACTTAGGTGTGTTGTTTTGGTAGTAGGTGTTCTTTAAGGCAGGTGATATATGGTGTGATGATTTATTTCCCAATGAATAAGCAATTAAGGTGCATATTCCTAATTAAGGTGTTGTGTAAATGATTTAAATTAATTAGTAAATATGTGAATTTGATGTGATACAACATTGGGGCAATCCGGTTCATTGACGGACGATGAATGTGTGGTTGAGATCTAATGTTTCTGCCTCAACTCGATTGTTTAATAGTAGTGGAGATACATGGATCCTATCTTAGATTTCATGGTCTCACGCCATCTGTCGGAATTTGGGCTCATCATAGCTTCTTCATAGTTCATAGGTTCGCCTTGTCTAGTAACATGACTTCTAGGACAGGACTACCGTACCACTCTGGTGCGGATCGTGCTCTGGTCAACCTATGAAGTTCAATAGTAACTTGATCTGAAGTTTTATGATCATCGTCATTAGCTTCCTCTCTATTTGGTGTAGGCATCACGGGAACCATTTTCTCTGATGTGCTACAATCCAATTCGACAGAAGGTACAATTACCTCATCAAGTTCTACTTTCCTCCCACTCACTTCTTTCGAGAGAAACTCCTTCTCTAGAAAGGATCCATTCTTAGCAACAAAGATCTTGCCTTCGGATCTGTGGTAGAAGGTGTACCCAATTGTTTCCTTAGGGTATCCTATGAAGACGCACTTCTTCGATTTGGGTTCGAGCTTATCAGGTTGAAGCCTTTTGACATAAGTGTCGCAACCCCAAACTTTAAGAAACGACAGCTTAGGTTTCTTGCCAAACCATATTCATCCGGTGTTGTCTCAACGCATTTATATGGTGCCCTATTTACTGTGAATGCGGCTATCACTAACGCATAACCCAAACGATAGTGGTAAATCGGTAAGAGATCATAGAATGCACCATATCCAATAAAGTACAGCTACGATGTTCAGACACACCATTACTGAGTTGTGAAACAATTCCACATTGTTTTGAATGAAGGCAAAACTCATAACACAAATATTCTCTTCTGCAATCAGACTGTAGAAACTTTATTTTCTTGTTACGATGATACTTCACTCTGAAATTCTTTGAAATTTTGAAATGTTTTAGACTTGTGTTTAATCAAGTAGATACACCCATACCTACTCAAATCATCTGTGAAGGTCAGAAAATAATGATACCCGTCGTGTGCTTCAACACTCATCGGACCTCATACATCGGTATGTATTATTTTCAGTAAGTCATTAGCTTGCTCCATTGTTCCAAAGAATGGATTTTTAGTCATCTTGCCCATGAGGCATGGTTCGCAAGTATCAAATGATTCATAATAAAGTGATTCCAAAAGTCCATCTGCATGGAGTTTCTTCATGTGCTTTACACCAATATTACCTAAACGGCAGTGCCACAAGTATGTTGCACTATCATTATCAACTTTGCATCTTTTGGCATCAATATTATGAATATGTGTATCACTACAATCGAGATTCAATAAACCATTCAGATTGGGTGTATGACCATAGAAGGTTTTATTCATGTAAACAGAACAACAATTATTCTCTGACTTAGATGAATAACAGTATTGCAATCAACATGATCTAATCATATTCATGCTCAACGCAAACACCAAATAACATTTATTCAGGTTCAACACTAATCTCGAAAGTAGAGGCAATGTGCAATGGTGATCATATCAACCTTGGAATCACTTCAACACACATCATCACCTTCCTGTTAACTAGTCTCTGCAACTCCTATTTGCAGTTACTAATCTTAGTAACTAAACCGGTATCAAATACCCAGGGGCTACTACAAACACCTAGTAATGTACACATCAATAACATTGTACATCAAATATACCTTTATTCACTTTGCTATCCTTCTTATCCGCCATGTATTTGGGGCAGTTCCGCTTCTAGTGACCATTCCCTTTGCAGTAGAAGCACTTAGTTTCAGGCTTAGGTCTGGCTTTGGGCTTCTTCACGGGAGTGGAAACTTGCTTGCCATTCTTCTTGAAGTTCCCTTTCTTTCTCTTGCCCTTTTCCTTGAAACTAGTGGTCTTGTTTAACCATCAACACTTTGATGTTCTTTCTTGATTTCTACCTCGCCGATTTCAACATCACGAAGAGCTCGGGAATCATTTTCATCGTCCCTTGCATATTAGTTCATCACAAAGTTCTAGTAGCTTGGTGATAGTGACTAGAGAACTCTATCAGTCACTATCTTATCTGGAAGATTAAACCACTTGATTCAAGTGATTGTAGTACCCAGACATTCTAAGCACATGCTCACTGGCTGAGCTATTCTCCTCCATCTTGTAGGCAAAGTAGAGGTCTCATACCTCTCAGCACGGGCATGAGTTTGAAATACCAATTTCAGCTCTTGGAACATCTCATATGCTCTGTGGCGTTCAAAACATTTTTGAAGTCCCGATTTTAAGCCGTAAAGCATGGCGCACTAAACTATTAAGTAGTCATCATATCAAGCTTGCCAAACGTTCATAACGTTTGCATCTGCTCCTGCAATAGGTCTTTCACCTAGCGGTGCATCAAGGACATAATTCTTCTGTGCAACAATGAGGATAATCCTCATATCATAGACCCAGTTCGCATCATTGCTACTATCATTTTTCAACTTAGTTTTCTCTAGGAACTTATCAAAAAATAGGGGATCTAAATCGCATGCTATTGATCTACAACATAGATATGCAAAAACTATAAGACTAAGTTCATGATAAATTAAGTTCATTTAATCAAATTACTAATGAACTCCCACTTAAATTAACATCCCTCAAGTTATTTAAGTGATATGTGATCCAAATCAACTAACCCATGTCCGATCATCACGTGAGATGGGGTAGTCATCGATGGTGAACATCTCTATGTTGATTATATCTACTTTATGATTCATGTTCGACCTTTCAGTCTCTAGTGTTCTGAGGCCATGTTTGTACATGCTAGGCTCATCAAGTTTAACCCAAATATTCCGCGTGTGTAAAACTGTCTTACACCCGTTGTATGTGAACTTAGAGTCTATCACACCCGATCATCACGTGGTGTCTCGAAATGACGAACTATAGCAATGGTGCATACTCAGGGAGAACACTTTTACCTTGAAATTTAGTGAAGGGGTCATCTTATAATGCTACCGTCGTTCTAAGAAAAATAAGATGCATATAAGATAAACATCACATGCAATCAAAATATGTGACATGATATGGCCATCATCATCTTGTGCTTTTGATCTCCATCTCCAAAGCATCGTCATGATCTCCATCATCACCGGCTCGACACCTTGATCTCCATCATTGCGTCATGGTCGTCTCGCTAACTATTGCTTCTACTACTATTGATAAATCATAGTGATAAGGTAAAGCAATTACCTGGCGTTTGCATTTCATACAATAAAGAGACAACCATAAGGCTCCTGCTAGTTGCCTGATATCTTACAAAATATGATCATCTCATACAATGACGTATATCACATCATGTCTTGACCATATCACATCAGAACATGCCCTGCAAAAACAAGTTAGACGTCCTCTACTTTGTTGTTGCAAGTTTTACGTGGCTACTACGGACTTCTAGCACGAACCGTTCTTACCTACGGCAAAAACCACAATGGTGATTCATCTAGTTTGTCGTTTTAACCTTCTTCAAGGACCGGCCGCAATCAAATTCGATTCAATTAAAGTAGGAGAAACAGACACCCGCCAGCCACCTTTATGCAAAACTAGTTGCATGTCAGTCAGTGGAACCGGTCTCATGTGCGTGGACATGTAAGGTTGGTCCGGGCCACTTCATCCCACAATACCGCCAAATCAAAATAAGACGTTGGTGGTAAGCAGGGAACACTGGACAGCGGTCAAGAATATCCTGAAGTACCTGAAAAGGACTAAGGAAATGTTTCTCGTTTATGGAGGTGACGAAGAGCTCGTCGTAAAGGGTTACGTCGACGCTAGCTTCGACACAGATCTGGATGACTCTAAGTCACAAACCGGATACGTGTATATTTTGAATGGTGGGGCAGTAAGCTGGTGCAGTTGCAAGCAGAGCGTCGTGGCGGGATCTACATGTGAAGCGGAGTACATGGCAGCCTCAGAGGCAGCACATGAAGCAATATGGGTGAAGGAGTTCATCACCGACCTAGGAGTCATAACCAATGCGTCGGGGCCGATCAAGCTCTTCTGTGACAACACTGGAGCTATTGCACTTGCCAAGGAGCCCAGGTTTCACAAGAAGACAAGGCACATCAAGCGTCGCTTCAACTCCATTCGTGAAAATGTTCAAGATGGAGACATAGAGATTTGTAAAGTACATACGGACCTGAATGTAGCGGATCCGTTGACTAAACCTCTCCCTAGAGCAAAACATGATCAACACCAGAATTCCATGGGTGTTCGATTCATCACAATGTAACTAGATTATTGACTCTAGTGCAAGTGGGAGACTGTTGGAAATATGCCCTAGAGGCAATAATAAAAGCATTATTATTATATTTCTTTGTTCATGATAATTGTCTTTATTCATGCTATAATTGTATTATCCGGAAATCGTAATACATGTGTGAATAACAGACACCAACATGTCCCTAGTAAGCCTCTAGTTGACTAGCTCGTTGATCAATAGATAGTCATGGTTTCCTGGCTATGGACATTGGATGTCATTGATAACGGGATCACATCATTAGGATAATGATGTGATGGACAAGACCCAATCCTAAGCATAGCGTGAGATCGTGTAGTTCGTTTGCTAGAGCTTTTCTAATGTCAAGTATCTTTTCCTTTGACCATGAGATCGTGTAACTCCCGGATACCGTAGGAGTGCTTTGGGTGTACCAAACGTCACAACGTAACTGGGTGACTATAAAGGTGCACTACAGGTATCTCCAAAAGTGTCTGTTGGGTTGACACGGATCGAGACTGGGATTTGTCACTCCGTATGACGGAGAGGTATCACTGGGCCCACTCGGTAATGCATCATCATAATGAGCTCAAAGTGACCAAGTGTTTGGTCACGGGATCATGCATTACGGTACGAGTAAAGTGACTTGCCGGTAACGAGATTGGACGAGGTATTGAGATACCAACGATCGAATCTCGGGCAAGTAACATATCGATTGACAAAGGGAATTGCATACGGGGTTGATTAAATCCTCGACATCATGGTTCATCCGATGAGATCATCGTGGAGCATGTGGGAGCCAACATGGGTATCCAGATCCCGCTGTTGGTTATTGACCGGAGAGCGATCTCGGTCATGTCTACATGTCTCCCGAACCCGTAGGGTCTACACACTTAAGGTTCGGTGACGCTAGGGTTGTAGGGATATGTATATGCAGTAACCCGAATGTTGTTCGGAGTCCCGGATGAGATCCCAGACGTCACGAGGAGTTCCGGAATGGTCCAGAGGTAAAGATTTATATATGGGAAGTCCTGTTTCGGGCACCGGGACAAGTTTCGGGGTTATCGGTATTGTACCGGGACCACCGGAAGGGTCCCGGGGGTCCACCGGGTGGGTCCACCTGTCCCGGGGGGGCACATGGGCTGTAGGGGGTGCACCTTGGCCTACATGGGCCAAGGGCACCAGCCCCACATAGACCCATGCGCCTAGGGTTTGAGGGGGGAAGAGTCCTAGGAGGGGAAGGCACCACCTAGGTGCCTTGGGGGGGAGGGAAACCCCCTTGGCCGCCCCCCCCCCCCCCCCCCTAGGAGATTGGATCTCCTAGGGCCGGCCAACCCCCCTTGGCCCTCCTATATATAGTGGGGGAGAGGAGGGACTTCATACCTTGGCCTTTGGTTGCCTCCTTCTCCCTCTCCAACACCTCCTCCTCCTCCATAGTGCTTGGCGTAGCCCTGCCGGAGTACTGCAACTCCATCAACACCACGCCGTCGTGCTGCTGCTGGTGCCATCTCCCTCAACCCCTCCTCCCCCCTTGATGGATCAAGAAGGAGGAGACGTGGCTGTTCCGTACGTGTGTTGCACGCGGAGGTGCCGTCCGTTCGGTGCTAGGATCTCCGGTGATTTGGATCACGTCGTGTTCGACTACATCATCCCCGTTCTTTGAACGCTTCCGCTCGCGATCTACAAGGTATGTAGATGCATATAATCACTCGTTGCTAGATGAACTCATAGATGGATCTTGGTGAAACCGTAGGAAAATTTTTGTTTTCTGCAACGTTCCCCAACAGACTTATGTAAGGATTTCGATATCCTCGAAGATGGTTCCCCACGTGAACTCGGTAGTGTTTTATTATAAGACTACTACGTTGTCATGCTTGTCTGGGACAGCATGTTCACATGTGTGTAGCAGAACCAGCTCATGTTTTGGAGTTCACTACCATAGCTCGTTCCTGAGAATCTCGCAACGTCATCTCGTTGATTTGTGTTGCAAACTTTCATTTTTCTTTCTAGACTCAATGAGTCTGGAATATCCTGGCACCAACCAGATCTGAAACTCAGGCAGATATGATGGTTGGAACGTTTCCCAAGAACTATAATATATGTCTCTCTGTAACCCGGTAAAGTGGATGTCGCGGCCAACACACCCAGCCGGAAGACCTATTATTGTAGTATCTTGATTGAAGAAGTTGGCCACCTCCCCATAAGGATCTCACAGGATTTACTTCCGTAGTTATTCCTTATGGAATCTTGAGCTCCCGAAGTCCGACCTTTTACTTGATGTTCTAGATACCAAACCATCTCAATGTATGGGTTACGCTAGCACATCAAGGAGAACATTAGAAGCAGAGTGCTAAATGCTTTTCGGTCAATCATCCAGATTTTGATCCCTTGGCCTCGCTAAGATGAAATCTGAGAAGATGATATCTTCCTTTGCATCTGCATCGTCCATCACTATTCATCATGGTAGTATGGTGTGTTGCCAGGACCCTTGACACGGACATTGGTAAAACCTTAATGAATATGGAAAGGCTCAAGTTCTTGAGAACGCGCACAAGCACAAGGTGTTATCACCGGCACTAACAGGGATTGCTCCCAGTTTCCTTTGGTTATGCTATAACCATTCCAACAGTGGAATCACCCTCTACTATTGAGCCTCTCCCCAGTTACTAGAGTCATTCCCAGCATTTAAATTTTGTTCCCAGCTTGCACCGTCATTGTGCTATTCTACCTTGGGTTCCATCCATTTCCGGTGATAAGCAAAATCACCCCTTGTGTTGTCTTCAAAAGGTAGTCCACATCGTCCATTCTAATCTGGGTATGCCATTCCTTCGAACTCCGTCAAACGATCATATGGGAATTACCTCAGGCTGGTATCAAGAACTTTATTGATCTCTGAGTCAAAAGTAATTCTTTTTGCCACTTAAGGGATAATTCTACGAGTCACCCTCCTCTAAGGTGTCTCATTATGGTATCATGGCAACTCAAATCCTCACTATGTTGACAACCATTCACCACCCTCTTAAGTGTGGAATTATTGCCTACCTAGTGAACCTTCGTCATATGTTTCACTCCATCCCTCTGGATGTACTCTTCGTGTCTCAGCTCAAGAGATGATTCAAGGTCTCACTCCACGAGTTGATCCTGAGTTGTTTGATCTTCGATAAGATCGATCCTTCTAGAGTTTTTCCTTTCCTTTTGTTGTCATGTTGGTTGGAGGTCTCAGAGCAAGACATCGAGACAAACATGGTGATCGAATCAACGTTCTTATGAAGTGCAACCTGGGTCGTGAAGATTCTGTTAGTTTGCGTTCTCCCCTTCATTTTACCCTATGCTTGAATCTCGGGACGAGATTCTTATTTAGTGCGGGTGAGTTGTCACAGCCCTAGCTCAACCTCTGTTGTCTTTTCTTGTTCATCATGTCATCATATTTAAGTTTCAAATGAATTTGAATTGGGGAATGACCAAACCCTAGCACCAAATGAATTCAAATGGGCTCAAATAAAATCATTTTCAATGAACCCAAAATGCCTTAGAAAATGTTCATGATTTCTGATAAAGGTGAAAACCTCTGCCAAAAATGATGAACATATTTCTAGGTCATTCTTGGACATTTAAATGCTCAAATAATGTTGGAACTATTTATGGGCCACTGAAATAATTCAGAAAGTGCTCATGAATATTTACAGGATTTATAAAAAATTGATTTGGTTTTTAAAACTGGATCAAAAACAAACTGCAAATTAGAAAACAGAAACAAAAATAGAAAAATGGTTAGAAACTTATCTGGACTTACCTTGAGGCCCACCAGAGAGATGAGACCACCTACGCGGCCAGCTACTGTGCAGCCCAGCTGCCAGTCGTCTTCCTCCCCCTCGCCACGAAGCAGCTGCGTGTTGGACGCGCGCGTGTCGACGCTAGCTCCTCCCTGCCTGCTTCCCCCTCCTCCTCGAGCCTACCCGAAGCACCTGGAGACGCCCCGACCCTCTCGTCCTCCTCCTCTCCTCCCTCTCTCGCACACCCGAGCACCACCGAGCGGAGCTCGTCGCCATCGTCCATCACCACGTAACCAACGACGCTGAGAAGACGAGCCGGCATGTACGGGAGTTTCTTCGTCTGCTAGAACTTCACCACCCTGTAGATCAAGTCGTCGGGCATCCCATAGCGATGCCATCGAGCTCGACCTCGCCCCTCTGCACCGCCACTCGCCATCACCGATTAACACCGTCCAGAGCATCCCCGAGCCCACTGACCCTCTCTGTCGCATCCTTGTGAGCTCCTCAACCTCCTCACGCGCTCTCCCCCCTCTGTTTCTGCCCATTAACCACAGCCCCGCCATGGCCGAGGAGCTCCGCATCCTGAGCTCATCTCCGATGATGCTCCGGTAACCTTCTGGTGTAGAAAGGGTGTCCAATGGCTTAGAAAGCTCATGTGGATGCTGTAGGTGGCAAGAGAAGGCCGATTTTCACGTCGTAGTGCTGATCCCGTGCTCGCCGTGTTCCGGTCGCCGCTGACATTGTCGCCGCTGTCGTTACAGTGCATCCTAGTTGCTGCCCCTAGCACTTGCCTGCAGGCCAAATGGTCGTCGGAGGAGGGATTCCGGCATGCCTCCGCCGTCTGTTGAGGTCGCCGGCGGCTAATCCCCGGCCATGCTGACGTGGCGTGCTTAGTTAGCCACTAACCCCCCCTGTGCCAGTGACAGACTAGGCCCCACCGCCCTAATTAACCATGGGGTAAACCCCGGTTAAGTTTTAACCTAACCATAGTGGCCCCACACGTCAGCGTTGACTTGCTGATGTGGCTGTTGACCCGACCCCACCTGTCTGTGACACAAGGCAGCACTATGTCACTGACCAGTGGGCCCTAGAGGTCAGGTTGACTCTGGGCGGCTCAGTTGACTGCTGAGGTCAGCATGACACAGTGCTGACGCGGTAATAGGTTTTTCTGGATTTATTCTTATTCAGGAAATTCGAGAAAATGCCCAAAACTTCTAAAAATCATAGAAATTAATCTGTAACTCCAAATGCAAAGATTTATATATGTAAAATGATCAGAAAAAACAAATCTATCCATCTGTACTGGTTTCATGCATGTTTAAACAACTTAACCTTGATGTTTAGTGCAAAACATGATAAAGCACTATTTAAGTTCATAGTTTGAGTTTGGAGTTGAACCTTTGGTTCAAAATGACTCAAACCCATCTGGTTGTAGTTGCATTAGCTCAAATCACAGCATATTGCCATGTCATGATCATGCATCATTTTGTGCATTGCATTGATTGTGTTCTTCCTTGTTGCCGGTAATTGTCCCCCTTCAGTAGACGTGTTCCGACGATGAGTTCGATGACACCGAAGAAGAGCTATACTCTCTTCAGAAGTGACAGGCAAGCAAAACCCCCTTGTTCATTCTGATACAATCCCACTCTCTCGCTCCTGCTCTCTTTTACTGCATTAGGACAACAACAATACATCTGTTACTTGCTGCGGTAGTTGAACCCCTTCTCCTTTGCATGACCTGTCATTGCCACAGTAAATAGATGAAACCCACTAGCATGAGTAGGAGTTGTTTGAGCCCTGATGTGCCTACTCATTCATGCTTGTTTGTCATGCCTGCTAATGCTTAGAGTTGTGTTAGGTCTGATTCATCGGGGATGAATTGGAAAGTTGTGAACATGTCCTACTCTGTGTGAGCTAAGTGTGTGAACACGATTTGGTAAAGGTAGCAGTGAGAGGCCATGTAGGAGTACATGGTGGGTTGTCTCATTGAAGCCGTCCTCAGGAACTGAGTTCTATGTTTGTGATCCATGAACAGCTACTACCCCACATTGGGCCCTGAAATATGACCCTACTCGACTTATTAACTGCCCCTATCCTCTGTCCAGGAGTTACAAGTAGTTTCTGGTGTTTGTAGTATGCTGGAGGCCGTGTGCAGCGCTGACCCGAGGGGTGGGCTGTGATGCGGTAGGCACATGGACGGGATTGCAGGGCCCCTGTTTGGTATAGCGGAACCCTGTACACATCGTTCGGGGCCGTATGTGGAAACCTCGGCCAAACTCCATGCGGATGGAACCTGAATAGGCGATAAACCTGGACTAGAGACTTGTGTGGTTAGTTAGGTCGTGATCTACACCCACGTCGGCTTTCGCTTGAAGTCTGCCGAGCACATGTCGTGTGCAGATGCTAAGTGGTGGAAACATGTGTGAAGAAGTACACCCCTGCAGGGTTATAAAGGATCTATTTGAATAGCCATGTCTGTGCTAAAGGACCTCTGGGTTGCCTATACAGTTCATAGACAAGTGAAAGTGGATACTCTAAAATGCGCAAGATAGGCGTGAGTGCTATGGATGGCGTTCTCATATGGAGACGGGAGCAGATCCATAGTGGTGTATTGATATGGTGAATATGTGGACTCGTGTGCGCCACCTCAAAAGAGTTACTTGCAGTCGTAGTTCAGGATAGCCACCGAGCCAAAGCTGGCTTGCTGCAGTTAAACCCCACCATCCCCTTTGTTGATAATGATGCATATGTAGTTTGTTCTGATGTAAGTCTTGTTGGGTACATTTGTACTCACATTTGCTTAATTTATGTTTTTGCAGAGAGACTTCAGTCTCGCTAGTAGTACTGCATGGACTTCGACGTTTAGCTTGTTACCTTAGCTAAGATCTTGTGCCCTCGGCAAGATCTGGTAGATAGTCGGGCTTCTCAGCCCTTTTCATTTGCAGATGTCTGTACTCAGACATGTTAAGCTTCCGCATGTGCTTTGAATTGTATGCTCTAAATGTTGGGTCATGAGACCCATTTTTGTAATATCTCACTCCTCGGAGCCTATTGAATAAATACTTTGAGTCATAGAGTTATGTTGTGATGCCATGTTGTATTTGCACATATCGAGCATATTGTGTGTATGATTTGAAATGCTTGGTATGTGTGGGATCTGACAACCTAGTTGTTCATCCTTGGTAGCCTCTCTTACCGGGAAATGACACCTAGTGCTTCCACTGAGCCATGGTAGCTTGCTACTGCTCCGGAACACTTAGGCTGGTTGGCATGTGTCCTTCTTCGTTTGTCCCTTCGGGAAAATGTCACATGTTGTTCCTTTAAGTCCATGTAGCTTGCTACGACTTAGGTTCATATGTCGTTGATCGACACGTACGTTGCTGGGTCATGTATGCCTGTCCCTGTAAGTTAGCGCCACTTTGAGTCCACGACTAGTCATGTCAGCCCAGGTTCTTTGTCATATGGATGCTAGCGGCACTATCATATACGTGAGCCAAAAGGAGCAAACGGTCCCGGACCAGGTAAGGTGGCACCCGTGGGAATACCATGCATGAGGCCGCAAAGTGATATGATGTGTTACATGCTAGATCGGTGTGACTTAGGATCGGGGTCCTGATAGATAACAAGGATATCTAACATCATATTCACAACAAACACAAGCAAATTGCAGCTTGTAGAGCTAACATGTCACCTAGGAACAAGATAATTAATAATATCAACTCTAAGTGACAATATCTCAAATGTACACATTCTCTAGGCTTGTAATATGCACATAGCATATTACTACTCGATAATGTGATACCAAAGAAAACTAACAAGAGGCAATAAGAGGATCCAACAAGAGATAATCAATGGACTTTTTAGAATTTGAATTTCTCATGAGAGATATACCACCTAGTGACTAGATAATCTTGTAATATCAATACTAGATGGTATTCCTCATGTACACACATTTATAGGATTGTGAGGTGCCCAAAGCACATCACTCCCCCAAAATGGGATGTTCCATTAATCTCTCACACGAGCCAACTAGGATACAAACAAGAAGCATAAAGGCTCAATGCACGACACACACGTACATGATGTGCAAACCAACACACACATACTTGATTGCTCAAGATAAGCAAGTTGGAAGCACAACATATACAAACACATGCAAGGAACAAAACCAAAACATGCAAAGGGGCAAGTAACTTTCAATGTAAACAATTTAAGTACAAGTTACCACAAGGAGGCACATTGGATATAAGATAGAAACTTGATAATCCAATTGACTTGGCTTGAGACAATAAGAATGATGAAGTCCCCTTAATTCTTCATAATGTAGCCAAGTCTCCAATGCCCTCCAATAACACCTATTGATCAAGTTTGAGCTTGGTGTTCCCCAACCAAGTTGGGTCCTAAGAGGTTAGTCAAAATAGGCTTGGCTACCCAAATGGTTCTTTTCTTGACAAGACTTTGAGTACCAACAGACTTGGCAAACACATTGCCAACCTTATCCTTCCCAAGAGAATAGATATTATCAATAATAATTGGGTTGGATAAGTTACCACTAGTGCATGAAGAAGCGACATGACCTTTCTCACGACATATGTAGCAACGTCTACTCTTCACTTTCTTCTCACTTGATTTCTCAACTTGAGAAGCATTAGCTTGAGTCTTCTTGGGAAGAGGCCTTTCTTCAACTTGAGGTTGAGCATGAGAATGAACTTGTGGCCGCTTCCCTTGTTGCTTGTCATTAATGGGCTTCTTCTTCAATGGGCAAGATCTCACATGATGCCCTTCAATTTTGCACTTGAAGCAAATAATCTTGGCCGAATTCTTGACTTGTTCTTGTCCCTTCTTCTTGTTTCTCTTGGACTTCTTATTCTTATTGGAGTTGAATCCAAGTCCACCTTTGTCATTGGGGGATTTTTGCACATTCAAGATATTGATATTGTTGAGTGTGGAATTCCCTTCATGACACTTATCCAAGTCTTTCTTCAAAGAAGTGACTTGGGCCTTGAGCTCTTTGATTTCCTCTACATGGTTAGTCTCAACATAAGCACTAGAGGAAGTATAAGCTTCATCATTAGAGCAACAAGGCAAGGAAAGAAATTCATCACAAGATGTACCAATGTGATGCATGGATGAATCACGAGGACTAGCACAAGGCAATATAGCATTTTGACTAAAAGTAGTGCTAGTATCCACATGAGGCTCACTGATGTTACCTTAGCAATCATGGCCTCATGAGCTATCTTTAGCACATTAGGATACTAGAAGATCATCATGAGAGCTTGAGAGATTTTCATGGCTTTCTTCCAATTTCCCATAATTGCTAGATAGCAACTCAAGTTGAGCCCGAAGCTCAACATTCTCCTTCAAAATGGATGCTTCACAAGTACTCCCTCCGTCCCATAATGTAAGACGTTTTTTGATACTAGTGTAGTGTTAGAAAACGTCTTATATTATGGGACAGAGGGAGTAATAGAGTTAGTAGCACAAGCATCATCAATAATAGCAAGAGGATAAGGCAACTTGGCAAGATCTTTAGAATATGAAGCTTTAAGTTGAGCATGAGACTCGATGAGTTTGATGAGCTCACTCTTAATGACCCCTGAGGCATTTTTGAGGTGCCCAAAGTCCTCCAGGAGTTTAGGATGCACAACTTCAAGCTTCTCATTTTTAGTTTCAAAAACATTGGCCACCTCAAGAGCTCTATCATGAGATTCCTTCACTCTAGAAGATTCTAGAGCAAAAGTCTCCTCAAGAGATTCCTTGGTCGTTTGTTCAAGTTCGAGAGCTTGGGAGAGGTCCGCAGTCTCATTAGCGTATTCACGCTCGTGACCTTCCATTTTATCAATGGTGACCTCATGCTCCTCAAGACGAGATTCCAACTCATCAATATATTTCTTGCCCTCAATAGAAATAGACATGATTTCCATGAAGTTGGAACGAGCAATTTTATTCTTAAGAAGAGCTTCAGAAATCATTTCCCCCTTAATCTTTAAGGAGGCAACATTATCATCCTCTTCATCATAATCAACATCATCATCATTCTTGCCATCATCAATATCATCACAAGATATATTGGGATTCAAAGTGGGAGATACCTTTGAAGCCCTGGCCATAAGGCAAACTGCAATAGATGATGATGTAGGATCCCTTGAAGCACCATTAAAGACCACATCTTGTTCCGTGGGGTGTTGGGTTTCCTCTACATTGTTGGCACAACAATTCAAGGAAATAGATGAATTGTTATCATGGCAACAAGATATAGTAAGCATATCATCATGAGATTTAGTCAGGCAATTTCTACATGATATGCAAGGACTATCAACACAAGCATGTGAAACATTTGGAGTGCTCGAAGTGCTAAAGTCCAAAGATGAAGCATTGCAATAAGAAAGTGAAGAAGGATTATCAACAATAAGCCCACTATCATCATTGCAATGAACACCACTACTCACCATGTCATTACCTTGTGGCAAACCACATGTAGGTGAAGTAGAAGAAGTTGAGAACACAACACGGCCGGAGGTGGAGGAGAACAATCATCCCCACAAAACTTGGACACGTCATATTTATCTTGAAGCTTTGTCCACAACTCATGAGCATCCCGGAACGGCATGAGTTGAAATATAACTACATTGCTCAAAGCATCAAAAAGCACATTAGAAGCTTGAGCATTGAGATAAGAGTTTTTCTCATCCTCTAAAGATAATCGTTGAGGATCCTTTGGAGGAGAAAAACTCATATCCACAACCTATTATATACTTATTAAAACAACATCCAAATAAGACACCACGTTCTTCCACATAATCTAAAATAATATACATCATTGATTAGTAATACTTACGGTTGAGATTTAAAGATATTACGTTACATGGAAAAAGTTACAACATAAGGTTTATTGAACTGACACGTACAAGGTGCGTGAAAAAAAGTTGGAAAGAAAAAGTGCCATCATGGTCATAACTTGAGCTTCGTGGCCATAGCTTGCAATCCAGGCACTGCACGTTTCAGCAAAAAGGAAACAATCCGATCGGTGCAGAAATCATGGGACGTAATGCATTTGATGATGTCATTGCTGACATCAACAGACAACTAACGAATTTTTTATCTATATCAATCTCACGCACATGTATCAGGAAAAATAGTAATTAATTCATTTCATGTAGGAACAAACGGGCAAACTCAAAACCACATGTAAACAGAATCGGTGAATTCCTGATGCCCGATGAAATGAAGGTGTTATATCAGTGCACTAAACGAGGCGCCTGGATTAAGATAACGGCAACATAATTGTACAAAAATGAACTATAAAAGCGTACGATGGAGCTTTTATTTCCGGCAAACTATAGCACGCACTACGCCTTGATAGCAACGTGATGCTGGCCAGCTGATCCAGCGATTCGAGACAGAGCTGCGTCGACGCATGACACGATGGATCCAATGCTTTGCTCATGATACGACACGCGCGTATATGCATCCTGTCGAGCGAAGGTTTCACTAAACCATAGTGCTTTTACTTTAACTTTTGGCAAGCTCGATGACCACCTATTTATCTCCTTTTACATATTTAATTTTTATGTACACATTCTCACAAACTATGGAGGTCAAATTGATGGTGTTAATTTAAGACTGGAGAAATTATGAATCGAAGTTTCCACAAGCTACTCTACCAAAAGAGAAAGAAACGACTTTCCCATGAACTAATGCTATAACAATGGAAGTGAATTAATGTTGAATTACCGTGAAGTTTAAAGATGAACCTCTAGCAAAGCCATATTGTTTATTTATAGTCCAATAATAGTTCGTTGTATAGGCTACAATTCTTATACTTGACCATGGTGGTTCAGAGTATAACGATGTCTATTATAGAAACCCACAGTAGCACAACTACTATTACATGCGTAATTATTTGTTTATATGTAAAGTTCCCCATAAAAATAAATTGAGAAGTTGAACTTCCATGGGTAAGGATCAATGGAGCAAAATTCAAAATAATCATTTATGAAAATATCTTATAAGGTAAATTAAAAACTCAAGCAATTGTGTATGATATTACGTATAAAATATGAATTAGTAGTTTGGTCTTCTGTAATAGGATCGCATATAAAGTCTTGACCGGGCATTATTATTTCCAATACGGGTTGAACAATGTAAATATATGTGGAATCTATGGGGCTTAAAGCAAAACAAAGAAAGTCAATAAGTCAAAGAAGACAGAAGAAGTAGAAGTGTCCATTTCCAACTTGAAAAAAATATGTTCATATGTAAACTTCATGAATAGCTAAATCTGGGAATAAATTCTACATATGAGTTGGCAACTGCACATAATATTTTATCAGAAATTCATTTAAAGAAAAATCAATGGAAAACTATAGATTTGGGTTTCAAAATGAGTTCATCTAAATTTTAGAATAAATTCATGTGAGCGATCATGAAGGAAGTAATCCAAAACAACAAATGATGTTAATGTGCGAAATCAAAGTATAAACAACAGGGGCAAGATAAAGAAAACATGTTATGGCCATAGGAACTAGAGAAAAATATTTCCACAATGTGTATGCATGATCAATTTAAATGTCTTAGCTGAAATCCGACATATAGACAACTAAAGCAAACAACCACGCGCAATATGTATGAGTAAAAATAGTGTATAGTACTTATGAAGACGTGGATAGATGAAGGGAACAAAAAAGAATAAGTACAAGACATCAGTATTTGTACTATATTTTTGGTGAGAATGTCTTAAAATTCTTAGTAAAAAGATAAACACAAATGTAGCCTCAAACGAAATATAGAAGGCTAAATCTGTGTACTTAATTAATGACTTTAAAATGCCCAACCAATATCTCTATTAGTGGTCGTCACATGTTAATGATACATATCATGCTTAATTTTTTAAATAGCTAATTCGGGTGGCTGAAGATGAACAGTCATCAGAAGATGGCGGAGTCACTTTGACATCAATGATATGAAAGAAAGTTGGAGAATAGCAATAGAAAAGGACAACCTAGCCGCGCAAATGCGCGGGTCACTCCGCTAGTTCTCTCTAAATTTGGATCCAAGACCCTAAAGAGATTAAGCATGTGAATTACCCAAACATTAAAATTTGTGCCATCGAAACTAAGAGTGTCAGAGAATCCTAATCCCCTAGTCGACATCTTTACTCTCTAGGCGTTTAAGCCTAAACACAAGAGACGGGGCTCTGATACCAATTGAAAGATCGAGGATGTCGCCTAGAGGAGGGTGAATAGGCGCTTTAAAATAATTACGGTTTAGGCTTGAACAAATGCGGAATAAACCTAGTGGTTAATTTGTCAAGCACAAAACCTACAACAACTAGGCTCACCTATGTGCACCAACAACTTATGCTAAGCAAGATAAGCAACTGTGTGATAGCAAGATATATGACAAAGAACAATATGGCTATCACAAAGTAAAGTGCATAAGTAAAGGGCTCGGGTAAGAGATAACCGAGGCACGCGGAGATGATGATGTATCCCAAAGTTCACACCCTTGCAGATGTTAATCTCTGTTTGGAGCGGCGTGGAGGCACAATGCTCCCCAAGAAGCCACTAGGGCCACCGTAATCTCCTCACACCCTCGCACAATGCAAGATGCCGTGATTCCACTAAGAGACCCCTGAGGGCGGTCACCGAACCCGTACAAATGGCAACCCTTGGGGCGGTCACCGAACCCGTACACTTTGGCAACCCTTGGGGGCGGTCACCGGTACCCTTCAAATTGCTCGGGGCGATCTCCACAACCTAATTGGAGACCCCTACGCTTGCCCGGAGCTTTACACCACAATGATTGAGCTCCGAACAACACCAACCATCTAGGGCGCCAAGGCACCCAAGAGGAACAAGCTCTAGGGTGCCCAAACACCCAAGAGTAATAAGCTTCTCACACTTCACTTCTACGTATCACCGTGGAGAACTCAAACTGATGCACCAAATGCAATGGCAAGGGCACACTGAGTGCCCAAGTCCTTCTCTCCAAAATCCCACCAAAGCAACTAATGCTAGGAGGAAAATGAGAGGAAGAACGAAAGAAGAACATGAAGAACTCCAAGATCTAGATCCAAAGGGTTCCCCTCACTTAGAGGGGAAAGTGATTGGTGGAGACGTGGATCTAGATCTCCTCTCTCTTTTCCCTCAAGAACTAGCAAGAGTCATTGGAGGGATTGAGAGTTAGCAAGCTCGAAGAAGGTAAACAATGGGGGGAGAACACGAACTAAAGAGATAAGGTTCATTGGGGAAGAAGACCCCCTGTTATAGGTGGGGGGAAATCCAACCGTTATGCTCATAGCCCGCACAGAGTGGTACTACCGCTCGACCTCACGATACTACCGCTAGGGGTAGCGGTACTACCTCAAAGGGTAGTGGTACTATTGCTTGCGAGCGGTACTAAAAAATACATCCATGCCTACCACCGCTGGACTTGTGATGAGTTTTTGGTCCGGAGCGATACTACCGTTGTAGTAGCTGCGGTAGTACCACTCTGGAGCGGTAGTAAAAAATTACATCCGCTCCTGTCCGCGGTAGTACCGCTACTGCCTTTTCAGAACACCAAAACTGCCACAACTTCTGCAAACGGACTCCGAATTCGATAAAACCAAGTTTGTTGGAAAGCTAGCAACAAGGGCTAACACAATCTTGATAGAAATAACAACAAAAAGGAAATTAGAAAAGGCCCAAGAGAAAATGATGAGAACCCTTCCTCAAATAACACCGGTAAAACCTCCAACACCGAAAACGCAATAGAAGAGCATATGAAATGCGTTTTCGAAGTACTAGAGTTTGTCACGAAGATAACCACAAGCTCTAAAACCTCAAAAAAAATACAAATAAGAATCAAGAAAGATGACACAAGTATGCAATGGTTTGAGCTCTCTACGAACGATACGATCAAGCTACTCACTTGAGAGCCCTCCTTGATAGTACGGCAATCGATCCGATAACCCGGTCTCCAAACTACCACCATGAGACCGGTAAAATAGAGAACCTATCAAGGGCAAACCTTTGCCTTGCACAAAGTCCACTTGAGCTAGAAGATGATGATCTTGACTCCCTCAAGTTGGATCACCTTTCATGATAGCGTTAGCTCGATGAAGGCTAGTTGATTGCTCCCCCATACTCCACTATGGATGAGTCACTCTTCGGCACACCTTCACAAGTCCATTGATATCATAATGGACGGCAAACTACAAGCATGATTTCTTCCTGATGCTCCACTTGAACTTGCACAACACAACCTTGATTTGATGTCATCCTCCATGGGTTGTATGTGATCTTCCTCTTGACGCAAGCCCATGGAAGCAAACCTAACCCCACATAGAACTCTCACAAAGACCATGGGTTAGTACACAAAGCGCAATGGATAATGCTTACCAAACCATGAGATCACTTGATCCCACTCGGTGTATCTTCTACGCTTTTTGTGATGATCAATTTGAATCACTCTCTGTACTTAGTCTTCATCAACCTTGACCCTTTTCAAATATCTTCATTTGGATGGTGTCTTGAAGGTAAACATGAATGATCACACAATCTTCTTCTTCAAGACATGCTTGCAGTAAGCTCAATACTCACATGACCAATCTTTGGATAATTCCTTAATAGCACATTGGTCAACTCATAAACTCCTTGAAACTAGCACATGTACTTCAAGAAATGCCTATGGACAAATCCTTCAAATATAACTCAATGCAACCATTAGTCCATAGAGAATGTCATCAATTACCAAAACCGCACATGGGGGCACCGCATGACCTTTCAAGTGTGATGGTGTCATGGTTGTTTAATTTCATATCCGAAGTCATGTTGTCGGTTGTCATGTCATATCTTGGCATCCTACGTACTCTTGCGCGATATCCCTCGTCTTCAACGCCTCCTGAACATCTTGCGACAACATAAATCCAAGCGTACACCATCCTTTTTAGTCAAGATGATGCATGGCACATTGTGCATTGGATTTTGAAATGTCAATTATGTGCTTCCCGTATGGCACTTTTGAGTTATTTATATGCATTTGTAGTCATTTTTCATTACAAAATTTTTACAATCACACCTATTAGCCTATACAAATAGTTGGAGTTATGAACAGGGGCATGTGATGTTAGGATGTAGAACCTAATTGGTTTGATGCCAAAAGTTGGCATGCCAAATTTTGGCAACTGCCAAATGTTGGCTTTGGTTGCATACCAATTTTTGCTACCAATCTCACAAAAGGTTGTCAAATGTTGGCAACTTTTGATTTTGCCAAATGTTGGCTTGCCAAATATTGGTAACGCCAAATATTGGTAGCAAACCAATTAGCCTCGTACTCCTACCTTGTTTTATGACGTGTTAATGTAGAAGCGTGAATCTTGGATGTCCAAGACGAATCTTAGAGGATCGGCATGCACAATATATTTGTAGTTACGCATGTGACTTTAAAAGTGGACATGACGGTATGAAGTGTGATGGTGTCATCGGTGTTTAATTTCATATCCGAAGTCATGTTGCCAATTGTCATGTCATATCTTGGAATCATGCGTACTTTTACGCATCCATGTGAACTGTTTGTACTATGTAATTACGAAGGGTAGATCGTGTTGATGGTTATCACGTTTCAATTTGTACAAATGATATTTACATATATTTTAAAGATTTGGTAAAAACAAAAGAAGCGAGACCGGCGCTATTATATCCCTTCCATCCAATAGTGAATTGTCTTATCGGCTCCCCTCATACAAATGCGCCGCCGCCCCCCATTTGTTCCTTTCCCTGCCCCCCGGCCGCCACCGCCATCACCCACCAGATGTCCGCCTCGCTGGATCCATCCACTACCTCTTATTACGGTGGGCGGTTCACCGCCGCTATGCCCGATGCAGACGTCGCCTTCGTCGCCGTTGTGGGAGATCGACATGGTAGACGAGGTGGCGATGCAGAAGCATCTCACGGCGAAGGCGCAGATTGAGGATCGACTCGCGAACGCCGACCTCCTAGCCCTGTAGCGAGCGGATCCCGAGTTCGATGAGATGCGGCTCACCATGGGCTACTCTTTCGAGTCCCTCCGGACAGACGAGGAGGCAAGGGTGGCGTACACAGAGAAGTAGCGCCAGTTGCAGCAGACGCAGGTCGTCGCTTTCTTCGCGTCCATTCCTTTCGATGACGATAAGGGCATGTACAATAGTATACAGTCAGCAGTCTATAAACAGTGCCATGTAGGATTTTAAACGATGTGGAAGAGAGAGAAGGGAGAAAAAGAACGAGTCGGTCTGTTCCCAAGTAAATCATTGCTTATAGACAGCCATTTTCCCGTTGTAAGAGAGTTCGTCGCTATTTCACCGTTTGACCCACGTCGTGGCCCTACTGCCAAAAGAAAACCGTCATGAGCCATGATAGGTTCCGTGCTCTCCTATAACAGACGACCCATTGTAGAAGGTATCTGTACATCCGTCTATAAATGACGTGTAAGATTTGTGTAGACAGCAGCCGTCTAAACTAGTATTGTACTTGCCCTAAGAAGATGTCGCGGCCTCCGGCTCCGCCGCCGCATCCTGCATCCCAAGATGCGGATAACGAGGAGGCGAGGGTGGAGCATCCGTTGGAGCACTCGAGCATGGGAATGCATGCTCTCTTCGCGTCTGTCCCTCCCGACGACCTCAAGTAGATGTGTGGCTGTCGACGACCTTGCCTCCTGCATGCCATGATGCGGACGGCTCCAGGTCTACTCCGTGAACGATGTAGCCATCGTGCTCGTACAAATGTCCATGCGTTGAACCGAGCGAAAAAAGCTTCATGTGTCATTGTGCTTCATTTTTTATATCCAATTTTAATAACCTGAAATCTAAAAAGTGGCCGCGCACTTTTTAGTTGAACCGAGCGACCGGCTCTCACAGCGCATGCATGTGGTAATTTATTTGTCTGCTAGTGCATGTAGGCGTGGCATTAAATATGTTCACACTGCTCCTTTAGTTTAAGAAAGACAGATCCATCTGCATTTATTTCGGGTTTTTAAAAATTCAAAAAGCTATATCTTTCATACCGCGCGTCGGAATTCAAATTCGTTTTCACCATTAAAATCCTCGCGACGAGATCTTTGAAACTAGATCCCGCATGGGTACATTTTGACGAATTTTTTCGATGCCAACTTTGGAGCTATATAGTGCAACTCTATTACTGCATTGTGCAACTTTATTACTACATCGTGCAACTTTTTTCCAAAACTAATGTTTGGAGCTGCGCCTTCGTATGAGGTTACAACCTAGCAACCACGACAACTTTGATGTGCGACTAGTCTATTGCCTCGACGAAAGTCGATGTGCAACCTCCTCTTGTAATGTAGTCTAGTCGCACACACATTGATGTTTAGTTGGCTTGTAATGTAGTCTAGTTGCACATACATTGATATTTAGTTGGCTTGTAATGTAGTCTAGTTGCACACACATTGATGTTTAGTTGGCAGGAAGACTAATTACACACGCATATGCTTAGTTGGCTTGTAATTTAGTCTAGTTGCACACGCACTGATGTTTAGTTGGCAGTACACTAGTTGCACACACATATGCTCAGTTGGCGTGGCAATCTAGTCTAGTTGCACACACATTGATGTTTAGTTGACAGGACTTTTTTGGCACACACATATGCTCAGTTGGCGCGGCAATCTAGTCTAGTTGCACACACATTGATGTTTAGTTGGCAGGACTTTTTTGGCACACACATATGCTCAGTTGGCGCGGCAATCTAGTCTAGTTGCACACACATTAATGTTTAGTTGGCAGGAAGACTAGTTCGTCGAAACATCTCCATGCGGGATATAGTTTTGAAGAGCACGTCGCGAGGATTCCAGCGGTGAAAACGGATCTTAATTCCGACGCGCGGTTTGGAAGATATAGCTTTTTGAAAATTTGAAAACCGAAACAAATGCATATGTGATCTGTTTTTTCCAACTGATTGTGACCGGTGTGAATGTATTAAATGCTAAAAGATACATGCGCTAGCGGACAAAAATTACACACATGCATGTCTATACAGAGCAAACGCTAGCGGATAAAAAATTTCTATTTTAGGCCGGCCGCTACGTAGACTCGTCCTTTTAATAAATATCGATGATAAGGTTGAATGTGAAAATTTTCTAATTTTTAATAAAAGATAACACTTACATCAAAAATTGGAACACTTTTGCAAGAATAGTTAACGTTTTTACAAAATTGGAACATTTCTCTGAAAAGGAATATTTTTGAACATATGTTTTTTTAAAAGAACTTTTACGGGTAAGACTATTTTGTCTTTTGAGGGGTAAGAACATTTCTCTGAAAACTATATTTTTCATAATGTTTTGTGTTTTGAAAAATATATTTTATTTGCAATTTTCCTTTGCACTATTGGGCTTGGCACAAACATTGGAAGTGGCAAATAGCCAATTTTCTCATAACAAAGATCTTAATTCCTCTATTTATAACATTGGGAGTGTAGAAATAATAAGTTTAATCCCAGTTTTACAATTAAGTTTCTTGGCTCAAACAGCCAAGCTCTACATCAGTACTTATCATGAATTTCTCCAGTCCACACCTCTTTCAGGTAATAGCACAAAATAAATGAGATGTTACAACAGAAGTACATGTTGAAAGTTGATCTGTTATTCCAAAAAGATAATATGGTAAGTCCGTAGAAATTTAGCTACCCTTAAACATAGGATTAGAATTGCAATAATTTTTCATGCAGACATGACAGATGAATAGGGGGCAAATGAGATACTGACTTGATACTTCAGAGAAGAATGATCAACAGTTAGCATTAGAGGATGTAAATTCATGTTGTGCTCCATTCAGAGATATGTGCATTGCATCATCTCATACATAACCAGAGGTCATTTTTCTGTCTAGCGAACCTTCCTTGGTGACAGAGATATGCCAATGACTTTTCTTTCGATTCTTGACTTTCAGAGGTAATGGATGGAACAATTACAATGTCTATTGTTCAGATAAAGAACATAGGGCTTGATCTAGAAACCACTGAAGATATTGTTTGTGCAGAACCAAAGCCACATCCTGGTGCTTGTTGAGAATGGCGAATGCAAACAGGGAATCTGAGAAACTGAAGGTGGTGGTCCACTCTCTGTCCTTGTAACAATGCAATCTTGCATTCAATTCGTTTATTCCCCAGCAAAAAAAAGGATCTTGCCGGAGACGAGATGGTACAACTCCTCCTTTGCTTTATATACTTCATGATCCCATGGTACTCGCCTTTTAGTTTCCGCATCTGGTGAAGAAAAATATGTATTGTTGTTTTCAGAGTACTTCTCAGGAGTTACTGCCAAGAGTACACCGAAAAAAGTTGGAGAAATCTTCCCAGATAACTTTAGGCATGGGGAAAAAGGTTGAGTTTTTCTGCAACGATGTGGATAATTGTAAGATATGATAAGGCTTATAGATCATCTAGCTTGGCATGCTCCTGTCACCTAATTGAAGCTAACATAACGGTACCTCTAATATATCTAAATTTAGTACCATGAAATTGGAGAACCATGCGGATTGATTTCTCAGTTCTCGTTTCAGAAAATAGCATGATCTGTTTATAATACTGACACTTGGAGTGCTCCTTATAAAATGAGAGTGTGCCTTTTAATATTAAAGCTCTTGGCATGGTATAGATACTCAAATCGAACTAACAATAAGATACTAACCGTTGTGTGAACCAACTGTACATATTTTTATGAAGCAAATATAGCTCTTATGTTAGGATAATCCTTTCACTACAACACTTGAGAAACAAAGCACCTTCCTTTGATTTTGTCTGGTAGGCATGAAAGCTACAGTAACAATTGGCAGTTTCTGTAGAATAAAGAGACAAACAGAAAGATACGGGCATGATAGAACCTTGCATGTCAAACATTCTTTGCTTCTAGTTGAACTGATAGGTCATGGGTGTCAATTCTACAATTCCATACACATCAATTATGTTTCTCTCCCAACTGGTAAGTAGTGTCCACAAACCTGGATTTAATGAAGAACAGAGAGCACGGAACTCGGTGACGGCAACGACCATCTTAGCCATGTGGTCGGCGTTGCAGTACATGCCTAGACGCATAGCGTGGAGCACCTCCCTGTCCGGATGCTCCTGGACAGAGAACATCGCTACCGGCAGAACATTGAATAGGAAGGCGAGGTCGCCGCCCCATCCTGTGATGACTACGCGGCAGAGGAGCATGGCAGTGTTGCATGCTACCCACTCCCTGGGGGGGGGGGGGGGGGGGGGGGGGTCGAACAGTATAGAAAGAACCATTCTGCTTTTGTTCATCAGATCTTCAAAGATGGTCTAATGATTAGTGTACATAGTTTACGCTGCAAATAAGACTGAACAAGGATCAAACAGTATTTTGGATATAAAAACATGATAAGGGCTAAGGGCTACCAAATCTGGCCACCATAGTTTTTTCCTTATTTGATTTACCATTCATCTTAAAACATGATAAATTTGACATTATAGTAAAAATAAAGCATAATATAAATAGCAAACTTGTAATGGAAGAAAAGTAAAAAAAGGTTCTTCGGTTTTAGGACAACTTTTCTCACATTTCCTCTGCACCTTGCTATCTAATTTTTTATTTCAAGTGTAATTCAGACACATGAAACATCATGCAGTTCATTCACAACTTTTACTTCAGAAATTATTTGAAAATAAAATGTGCCTCAGCTGATGCAAAAAGTGAAATGTCTGGAAACATAACTTCATACTCCCTCCGTCCGGAAATACTTGTCATCAAAATGAATAAAAGGGGATGTATCTAGATGTATTTTAGTTCTAGATGCATCCCTTTTTGTCCATTTTGATGACAAGTATTTTCGGACGGAGGGAGTAGATTATAGTGTTAATATAAAAATTACATCACAATTTTTGAAACACATAACTGTACCGGAAAAAATCAAATTGTTCCTTCTAGGAAGGTGATCTTCGTGCCCTTCTTCCACCCCGGCTTCACGTCGACCGTCGGGATCTCCACCGTGATCGTCTTTCTACACATAGTCGCCATGAACAAGTAGTGTTTAGTGTTTATTTTAGCACCCAAAAACAGTTTCTTATTTTATTAAAGACATGCATCAAAATTGACACTAAATAATCCAAATTGACCGAGCAGGCTAAAATTTGAAGTTGGCTTAAAGATTAGTAAGAACCCGTCCAAATCAATAAGACACGGCTGAACTATTTGGTTGAAGTAACAAAGATATTGCAGTGCTAATAATGCAGTTTTAGAATAGATCTGAACAATGGTGACTGCCGTTGCAGTCTACTGAACAAATCAAACAGACCCAACTGGTCAACTACAAATTTCTCAGGATTAATCTTTGGAACACATGTACCTCATACTGAGGTTAAATAATTCAGAATGATTGAAGAAGCTAAAATCTGAAGACGGCTTAAGATTACTGAAAACTGCCCAAATCAATAATACAACTCAGATGGAACCAACAAGGAAATTGTATTATCAAGTTTAATCTGGACCAACTAAAACAGTCTTCAATATTCAAGAATGTAGTGGATCTTGATTCTTAATCGGGATAACAAATGACCACATGCATACAACAGAAGGAAGGAGAAGATAATCACATGTGTACCACACTTGAATTTCCTACAAGTAAGAAAGGGTAGGGAATAGAATTACAACAATAGAAGGATTCAACTGGATGAACTGAGCGGTGAAAACTTCCTGGTTATTATCAATGACATCATCGACCAGAATAGGCGGTGAAGTTGAAGCTATCCTCATCAGCCTTGCAAAGGAGGGCCTGCTTCGTGGGACAGCATACGCTTTGCAGCCGAGGCAGTGCCCAGCTGGAACAAATCGGGACGATGCGGGGAGATGGGATTATGAAGTATGTTTTTAGCATACAAATTGTTTGGCATAATAATGCAAAAGGAATTATGAGAATTCAACATAATTACTACAGAGAGCATGAAAATCATAGCATGTGTATAATTCGAGAAAATACGATTGTTCTTAGTTTGATCTCACTAAGAAGAACCTACAGAATATACATAGTTCACAATTAACCATCAGTCTGCACAAGTGAATGCAAGAGCAAACAGAACTTAAGCTGCATAACTATACCGCAGAAACCAAGAAATTTGAGTAATTGCTGTGAACATCATTCATCAAGCATACAGTTCTTAGTGTGTTGACTTCCATCCAAATAGGAATTTAAATAGGATGGAGTGTGAACATTGAAATTAATAGTGACGATCTATATTATCTTGTCAATGCCAACATATGTCAAGATAATCCAATATGTTTGCTGAAACTGAAAGATACTAAAGTGGCACATGCTAGCATTTTTAAATCAGATGACTATCAAAAAGAAGCCAACGAAGAAAAGTAAATAAGTATCAAGTGTTCAAAGATAATGGTGGAGCATAAGGCCATGGAGTGATAAATTAGAGCAGCCAAGCAATCTAGAGCAGCAGGAATCCAAGAACAAGACCTTACCTTCATAAAAAAATAAGGGAAGAACACTTCCTTCATAGCCTTCCTACAAGTACAAAACATACGCAATTAGCATTGTTTCAGTCTCATTTTTTGCAAATAAAGAGTAATAATTACCGCCTCTTTTTTTGCCACTAATAATTACCACCTCTGACTGACTTCTAGTAGCAGAATCAAAAAAAAAACTCATCGCGTACAATATCATAGTTGTACACTCCAAGTCAAAGTAGAACAGATCACACGGATTCCCTGACAACCAGAGATGGCCAGATCAATTTGCTTATAATTTCATTCCATCTCACGATCCATTGCCCGCTCTGTCTCGATGGAAATAAAACTTACGAAAGTCACAAGTTGTCACTGTTGTTAACATTCAGAAATTAAATCACATGAAATCTATAACCAATTCCTGATTGCATTAAGCTGTAAATGTTACAAATGCAGAAGTACAACAAAACCCATGAAGGTGCAATGCATGACAGTAAATACATGAACTGTAAATGTTGTAAATACATGAATTGCAAAGGCTTCCCGAGCTGCTGCTTGTCGTGGTCGAGTGTGTCGGCCAAGGTGCAATGCAGTATGAGACATGTGCAATTGACTTCAAGCCTTTAAATTAAGTTTGTTGTCTTTTTTGTCAACAAAATCCATGAAGGTTACTTGATTTTAGCTCTAGGTGTGGTGCCACAATAAGCGCTCAACTTTTTTTCCAGAAATTTGATAATATGCACAATTTAGGTACACGGATGATAAATCTAGTGGAATTCACATGGATAACACAAAGGCTGGTGAGAGAAATGCCTCTTAAAAGAAAACAGAATTAACTAATCATATTCATTTTGTATGTAACAAAAACTGAACGACGACACTAAAATCTTACCTCCTAACAAAAATTGCTTATAATGATACAACATGTGCCATACTATCAATGCATAATCCAAGAGATGAAGCTAGCTGATTAGCTCAACTAATGCACTGGCGTTTTTTCTAATTTCTGACAAAGATGTTACTAACAAAGATACTTAGTTGTCCTTTCAAAAAAATGCGTGCTAAAGTTTTGGATTGGCTTGCTAATAAAGACTGTGGGTGCCTTGTGAGGAGTAGGAGCAGGTCCGCCTGTCCACGGCCGTGGTGTACAGGCAATGTGTTGTATAAGCAGTGCAAGTTGAGAAGTATACATGGATGCTTGCCCACATCCAGCAATCAGGCTCAAGAGCTGCTCATACCTAGCGTCAGCCGACCAAACCTCCTAGTGCGGAACATGCATCAGACAACACCATACAGTTCCCAGCCCATGCCACAAACAAATCCAAGCCAATGGAGTGACGGTGGTAGGCAGCGCTGTAGCGGTGTGGAACTGACGCGGCGGCAACCGGGACGATGGTACAACGATCTGGCAATGAGCGCTCGACTGACTCAGTTCAGGTTTTCGGTTTAGCTGCGTGCATCCACACCGAGGGAGAGGAATAGAGGGGGATGGGGATAGTACCAAATCCGAAGCAACATTTAGCCAACCTGCGATAAATCCATCGACGGCGGCTCAGCTCCCGGCCAACCCCAGCAAGCCCTCAACAGGAACGCACCACGGGCCCCGCCGCTTGGTCCCCAGCCCTCACGGCCGCGCAGGACTCCCGCACTGGCGGCAGCCCCGAGGGGCCTCCAAGCCGATGCACGACCCGACAAGGCGGAGGGGCTGGCCCCGAGGAGCGGGAACCCGGCGACTCCGTCGGTCAGGAGCTTGGAGGCACCCTCCATCATCGCCGCCGTTTGGGGAGGGACGCGGTCCCGGTTGACGCGATCATTGGCCACGGCGAGCGGGACGGACTCGACGGCGGGATTCAGACGGCGAAGCATGGATACAGGGGATGGTGGAGCATCGATGGGAGAGGGCACGGCTGCGGTGGGCGGCGGGCGGCGGGCGGCGCGCGGTGAGGCTGGCTGGGCGGGGCGGGGCAGGAGGTGGCGGCGGGATGGAGGTCGAGATGGATCGAGGAAGGTCGTGCGGGCTGGGCTATTTTTTTTCTCTTTTCTCCTCCCTGTACCGGTTCGGGGCTGACTTATTTTGAGGACTGCGGGTTGAATTCTTAGAAACAGAGGGACTTTTCTGCAAAAAAAACACGACATATGACCTGGTTTATTATACTCCCTTTGTACCGGAATACATGTCGCTGGAGTAGCTAAACTTTCCCTCCAGCGACATGTATTTCGGTACAGAGGGAGTGGTAGGTAAAGATAAAAAGGTAAAGATTATGCGACTGCTCGCTTCCGATCGTCTACTTCCTCTACGTCCGCGTCGCCTTCATCATCACCATGACCACCGACCCCGACCGTGCCGCCGCCGAAAAAGCTGAAGCCGACAAGAAGGCCGCCGAGGACGTCGCTGCTGCCACCAAAGCCGCGGCCTCTGCATGGCCTACTGGAGGGTATAACTCGTTTATCCCGCTCCTGATTAATTTCATATTAGCAGTACTAGCAGTATGTGTAGATTTGTCTACTGTTTGCTTAGTACGTGTATATTTAGATCAAAGTCAGTACGTCATCAACTTAGTCAGTGTCATATTAACGCGGTTGTCAAAAGTAATGATCAAGTTTCCTCAATATAGCGGTTCACGGGATTATATGGGGCGCCAAGAGCTGATGGTCGACTTCAGAGTTGGCAAACTCTCCGTTCCCTTCATGCAATACCACATGCGGCGTGGCTGTGTGCGGGTGATTTTAATGAAACTTTGTTCACTTCCGAGCACTTTAGTAAAACAGCGCGGCCGAAGAGGCAGATGCGCGCGTTCAGGGAAGTGATCGATGACGTTTCTTTGCAAGACCTTGGCTGGTCAGGGTCAGCTTACACTTGGGATAATCGTCAAGTAGGCGATGCGAATGTCAAGGCCAGGTTGGATAGGTTTTTTGCCAATGAAGAGTTCAGACAACACTTTGCTCATATCAGAGTTAGACATCTTCCATCGGTGGAGTCTGATCACTGCTTCGTTGTGGCAGAGATAAAATTGCATACGCCCGGTAGATCAAGGGCAAAAAAATAGTTTCGTTATGAGAATGTTTGGCAGACCCATGTGGATTATGACCGGTTTGGTTCAGGAGACCTGGCGGGGCATTCAAAGAGGACCTGGGCTCCGGGGGATTTCGATGGCTTTGGGTTCTTTATAGCAGACACTTGAACCATGGGGATCCAAGGAATTCGGCAGTTTAACTCGCACTGTTCGACAACTGCAGAAGAGGCTTGATCGAATAAGGTGCAGGTCTATTGGTTCCGGGCCAACGGAGGAGACGAAACGGATCGTGACAAAACTGAAGGAGGCGCTGCATCAAGAAGAGGTGTGGCTTCGACAGCGATCCCGAGTCCTCTGGCTTCGTGAAGGGGACCGTAATACAGCCTACTATCAGGCTCAAGCGGCACAGCGCAAAAGGATCAACAAAATATCCTGCCTTCGACGACAGGATGGCTCGATCTGTTCGTCTGAAGAGGAGGACAAGGTGGAGGTGCAAGCCTTTTACCAAAACTTGTATCAAACACAGGGTTTTGCGGATGCGAGCGACCTATTATCTCATGTGCCTGTCAAGGTATCCCAGGCCATGAATGATGATCTCGATAAGCCCTACACGGCCGAAGAAGTGAAGGTGGCATTATTCCAGATGGCACCTTCCAAAGCTTCGGGTGTAGATGGTTTCACTGCAGGATTTTATCAGCGACACTGGGATTTGCTAGGTGCTGATGTAACATTAGCAGTGTTGGATTTTCTCAATGGAGGTGAGCTACCAGCGGGGTTGAACGATACTTCCATCACACTTATTCCCAAGGTACGCCACCCACAGTCGATCACACAATATCGTCCTATTGCCTTGTGCCCGGTCTTGTATAAGATTGCGGCGAAAGCTATTACTAATCGATTGAGAAGCTGGATGGACTCTATCATTAGTGAAGAACAAAGTGCGTTTGTCCCAGGACGCCTCATTACAGATAATGTGTTCATTGCGTATGAGAGTATACACACCATGAAAAGGAGGAAGAAGGGACAGAATTATTCGTGTGCGGTCAAGCTCGATATGATGAAGGCTTACGATCGCATTGATTGGCATTATCTGGAAGCAATACTCTTGAGACTGGGTTTCAGCATGAGTTTCACTAGATTAATCATGAAGTGTGTCTCCTCTGTACGGTTTTCAGTTCATGTCAACGGAGAGCTACTACCTTTTTTCACACCAACGAGGGGTTTTCGTCAAGGAGATCCGGTATCACCTTACTTATTTCTGCTGTGTGCAGAGGGTTTTTCCTCATTGTTAAAATTCTACAATGGAGGATTTGTTGATAGGGGATTGCGTGTGAGTTACAGATCTCCATGGGTCACTCAACTATTGTTCGCGGACGACAGCCTTATCTTTATCAATGCAAACAATTTGAGTGCTATTCATCTGAATGAAATTCTTCGAGTCTATGGTGAAGCTTCGGGGCAATGTGTCAATAGAGAGAAAAGCTCAATATATTTCAGCTCCAACTCACCATCAGACTTGCGACATCTACTGAAGGCTACCTTGAATATCCAGGTGGAGGCCTTTAGCGAAAAATATTTGGGATTACCAACCGCTGTGGGACGGATCACGCGTGGTACATTTGATCATGTCAGCGAGAGGGTGCGTTCCAAGATCCAAGGTTGGTCGGAAAGGTTACTTGCTTGTGCAGGGCGTGATGCACTGTTGAAATCGGTAGCTCAAGCAATTCCCACCTTTCCTATGAGCACCTTTCTGCTTACTAAGAAAGTATGCAAGAGTTTGACTTCACCTATGGCAAAATATTTTTGGAGCGGCTCACTTGATAAGAAGTCAATGCATTGGGTGTCTTGGAAAGAATTGGCAACACCCAAATGCAAGGGGGGCATGGGATTTCGAGACCCACACCTTTTTAACCTTGCAATGCTTGGCAAGCACGGATGGAGGTTTGTGACAAGTCCGGACTCCCTCTGCGCTAGAGTATTGAAAGGGAGGTACTTCCCAGATTCTGAATTTATGCAGGCGTCAGCGCCCAAGTCAGCTTCTGCTACTTGGAAGGCGATTATCGCGGGGAGGGAAGCTTTGAGAACCGGGTTGATCACCCGTGTTGGAGATGGCACTACTATCTCGGTCTGGAATGACAAGTGGATTCCAGGAACGATTAATATGACACCCGCAACACAACCACCGAACACTGACATTCAGCTAGTGTCGGAGCTTATTGATTCTCAAACCTGGTCATGGACGCAGGATTTGGTCAGAGAAAATTTCAGTGCTTCTGATGCTGCGGCCATTCTAAACATCCCTATCAGGTCGGGCGGTGGCACTGATTTCCTTGCTTGGGCATTTGAAAAATCAGGCAACTACACTGTCAAAACAGCGTACCGGTCTCTTGTGACTCTGAACGAGTGTTTGGCTCTAGAGGAAGGGACGGCTACCGGAACCTCATCGAGTGATCAACAGTTGTGGAAAGCCCTGTGGAAGCTGAATGTAATTCCAAAAGTCAGAGTGTTTTGGTGGAGAGTTCTTTGAGGGATTCTTCCAGATGAAGCAACACTAAATCATCGACACATTGCAGATGCTTGTCAGTGCAAAGTTTGTCTTGGGGCAGACGAGGATCTGCAGCATGCACTATTGTATTGCCCGCACGCTCAAAGGTTCTGGGAAGAGGCTTGTGTGTGGTTTGGGCTGCGGTTACCGCATCTGAATACACAGTCATGGGCACGTGACATTACGTGCGCCTCATGGTTTTCTTCTGAAGATCGAGCAAGGATCACAACTATCATGTGGTCCATTTGGCATTCTAGGAACCGCATCAAGCATGGAGAGGAGGGAAGGGATCCGTTGTCTACTATGCGGGCTACCAAGGAGGCCATTGCACTCCTTCATCTTCCACACAAAGATGCGCAAGTTCTTCCTGGATTTGGATGGCGCCCGCCTGATGAGGGCTTTGTCAAAATAAACACTGACGGGGGACTCAATCTCGAGATCGACCGGGGAGGGGCGGGGGGTGTTGCCCGGTCTCCCTCGGCCCTGCTTGGTGCATGGTGCAAGCCTTAATCCGGGATCACGGATCCTCTGATTATGGAGGGTCTCTCCTTACGTGATGGTGTTCGTTTTGCTACTCTCCGAGGTTTCTCCCATGTGGTAATGGAAGTAGACTGCTTGGAGTTGGTGACACTATGGATTTCTCGCCACAATTCTCGTTCTATTGTGGCCTTCTTACTAGATGAGATAGGAGAGCTTAGTTCCTTATTTGATTCTTTTCATATTTGTCATGTTAGTAGATCAGCTAATCTACCTGCGCACCTTTGTGCGAAACGTGCTTGTGCACTTGATGTAACAAATAGCTGGATAGCTGAAACTCCAAGCTTCCTGGTGACAAGCCTCTTGGCTGACTCATCCTTGAATGCTTTTCCATGAATAAAGCTCTCCAATTAGCCTGCAAAAAAAAGATATATTTTGTGATTTAAACGTTGTGTTCAAATCTGACATGTGTTATCAATGCGAACTAGTTAAATTTCAAATTAAAATTTCAATGACGACCAATTGTTCCACTTACGCTCCCCTCTAGTTAGGGTTTTCTCTTCCTCCCGGCGGCGATCCCCACCGCTTCCCTACCACCGATCGCCGACGCCCACGGGTGGCTGGCGCTGTGGCAGATTGGAGGTCGGTCTTGGGAACATCCCGCCCGCGGAATCCGCAGTTTCTCGGGCAAGAGATACGATGGAGGGCTCGACGTCTGCCTCTGGAGCGGCGATGAGCGACATGGAAGCAATGATGAAAGAGCTTGGGTTGAAGGAGGATGACTTGGTGGACATAGTTGTAGAGGACGGTGACATACCGGAGGAAGCTGCTCGTTGGATGGCAATTGCTCGTGTGCACATCGATAGATCATATAGTCAGTATTGGTTTTTCTGCAACATGCGAGTTGCATGGGATCTTGCTCAGGAAGTTAAATTTCGTCCTTTGAAGGATAACCTTTACACCCTGCAATTCTCTTGCCTCGGGGATTGGGAACAAGTAATGGAAGACGGGCCTTGGACCTTCAAAGGCAAGGCGGTCATCATCGAGCCATATGATGGAATCACCAGACCGTCATCGATTAGCTTGAACAAAATTGAGATGTGGATTCAGATCCACGACCTCCCGAAACTGTTTTTTGGTCTGATCAAATCCCTTGCTAGCACGGTCGGAGACTTCATCTATGCTGAACCCAAATCCCAAGATTTCGAGGGCAATTTTTTCAGGGTGCGGGTCAAGGTGGATGTCACAAAACCTCTAAGGAATGTTGTGTCCCTGGTGGTAAAGAAGAAGAGGGAGATCTTCAGGGTTAAATATGAGCGACTACCCGATTGGTGTGCCGTTTGTGGTATGCTAGGTCACTTGTATAAAGAATGTGGTAACGGGATTCATCCTCCGTCTGCACTAGTTTTCAAGAATCTTCGAGCTGATTGGTTTAAGGGGCCGGGACGAGGACCTGGAGCCGACGGTGCATCAGGTGGTGGTAGAGGCAGAGGCAGAGCCGGTCGTGGAGTAGGCAGGGGTGCAAATCAAAGGGGTGCAGACCAGCATGAAAGCACAGAATACATGGGACGTGTTGATCCCATTCTTGACGATGATATAGATATGGTGGGGGCTCAAGGCAATAGAAAGCGTGGAGCAGCACAAGTCAGTTTGGGGGTGCCAGTTGTGCCAGAACATGTTGCAAAAAACAGCCCGGGTCAAGCCCCTCTGGCTTTACCTCCTGCGTTGCTACCCCCTAGCCCAACATCTAAGCAAGAATCAAAGAGGACGAAAGCTATTGTGATGATGTTTGAAAAAGCAACCTTGAATGCAACAAGCAACAACAACCCTTCTGATGCGCATTCGGCGGGCTTCCTTGAGGAGTCGCGCCGAGCGCAATGAGTCTCCTATGCTGGAACTGTCGCGGGGCTGGCAAACCCTTGACAGTTCGCGAGCTTCGTGATCTCACGAGGCAACTTGCCCCCTCTATCGCATGCATCGTCGAAACTCAATTAGAGGGCTCTCGAGTAGAGAATCTAGCTTGCACTTTAGGTTTCAATAAAAGTTTTGTTGTTAGTAGTCGTGGGAGAAGTGGAAGACTATGTATTTTTTGGAATGATGAAATAAAGCTAGAAGTTGTCGGTTACTCTGATTACCACATTGATGCAATTGTTGATGCAATGGTTGATCACAGGACAAGAGTTACCTTTGTGTACGGGGAGGAACAAGTTAGTGAACGATACAAAACCTGGGATATGTTGAGGGGTATTGTCGGAACAAGTGATTTGCCTTGGCTAATCGTGGGGGACTTTAATGAGGTCCTGCATGCGCACAAGCACGACGGCATCGGCAGGAGGAGTCAGGCACAGATGGATCTGTTCCGAGACGTGTTGGATACGTGTGGCCTCTCAGACATAGGATACATTGGGAGCAACTGGACTTTTGAGAAGAAGGTCACCGGAGGAACTTTCACTAGAGTCCGGCTAGACAGAGGCGTTGCAAACCCTGCCTGGTCAATTGCTTATCCGGGAGCTGTGTAGGAGCACAAAACAGCAGCTACCTCTGATCACGTACCAATATACGTACGCTACATCAAGGTGCATGCATGCAGCTATGGGGGATCTATCGAGGTGGGATCGCACTCATTTTGGCAACATCCGACAGGAGATCTCTCGGTTAAGGAGACAGCTACAGGAGTTACGCGATTCCCAAGGTAGATCTGGTCCCAATCATTTGGAGATTAAAATTGTTGATCGCCTCACGGAGTTGTACCACAGAGAAGAAATGCTATGGAGACAAAGGGCAAGGTTGGAATGGCTGGCACATGGAGACAAAAACACGTATTTTTCCATCTTAGAGCTAGTAGAAGAAGGAAAAATCAGATCAAGTCCCTACATAGACCGGATGGGCAATTGACTAGTGACAAAAGCGAGATGGAGTCTTTGGCTACAGCTTTCTATGAGGAGTTGTATACTTCGGAAGGGGTCCACAATATGAATCATGTTCTGGACACTGTGCCTCGGAAGGTGACCCAGGCAATGAATGAATCGCTTAATGCGCCGTATACCCAATAGGAGGTCAAGGTGGCTTTATTCCAAATGTTCCCATTAAAAGCACCTGGTCCGGATGGATATCCTGCGCATTTTTTTCAATGCCACTGGGAGATATGTGGAGAAGAAGTCACCAATGTGGTCCTGAAAATTGTCGAGGGTACTGAGACAGCGGCGAGCATTAATGAGACTGTGTTAGTCCTAATACCGAAGGTAAAAAATCCCACACTTTTAACACAGTTTCGACCGATCAGCCTATGCAATGTACTGTACAAGATTGCATCAAAGGTAATATCCAACCGCCTAAAGTTAGTCTTACCTGACATTATTTCTGAGGAGCAGTCAGCGTTTGTCCCATGCAGACTTATCACTGACAACATTATAACTGCTTATGAATGCTTGCATTTTATGAAGCGTAATAAGGCGAAGAAGCATCAATCGTGTGCACTGAAGCTTGATATGATGAAGGCATATGACAGGGTTGAGTGGGAATATTTGAGAGCTATCATGCTAAAGCTGGGCTTCACAATTCGGTGGGTGGATATAGTGATGAATCTTGTCACCACAATTAAGTTCTCAGTAATGTTCAATGGAAACAAATTACAGGAGTTCACACCAACCCGTGGAATCAGACAGGGGGATCCCATTTCCCCATACTTGTTCTTGTTGGCAGCAGAGGGCCTTTCGTGCCTCCTTAAATCCAAAAATGAGTCATCCAACTTAAGTGGTTTGCAGGTAGCCCCCTCGGCTCCACCAATGAATCACCTGTTATTTGCTGATGACAGCCTGCTGTTCTTCAAGGCTAACAGTGTGGGTGCTAATGAGGTCAACCAGGTTCTAGACACATATTGTCGAGCAACTGGTCAACGTATAAATTTTGCAAAGTCATCAGTTTTCTTCAGTAAAGGAGTTCCTGAGTCTGTGAGGAATGAGATCAAGGAGTTGCTCAATGTTCCAAATGAGACATTAAACGAGAAGTACTTGGGAATGCCGTCTGATATTGGTAACTCTAAGAACGGTGCCTTCAAATATCTAAAGGATCGGTTGTGGAGCAAAGTCCAAGGATGGATTGCAAACACAATGTTAGCAACGGGTAAGGAAGTCCTTGTTAAATCTGTAGCCCAAGCAGTGCCAGTCTTCTCTATGTCTTGCTTCAAGCTCCCTAGAGGACTGTGCGAACACCTTAATATGCTTATAAGGAAATTCTGGTGGGGGAGCAAAGAGGGCAAACGCAAACCTCATTGGGTCTCGTGGCAAACTATGACCCAACCGAAAGGTATGGGTGGTCTGGGTTTTAAAGATTTCGAGTTGTTCAACCTGGTTATGTTGGCAAGGCAGGCATGGAGATTGTTATAGAATCCCGAGACGCTGAGTGCAAGGCTGTTGAAAAGCATTTACTTTCCAAACTCAGATATCTTGCAGGCTAGCCTTGGGAGCCACCCTAGTCAGATATGGAGGGCAATTATCGAAGGAAGAGATACCTTAAAACAGGGTTTAATAAGGAGGGTGGGTAATGGCGACACGACACACATCTGGAGTGACAATTGGCTACCGAGGGATGAGATGCTTCGCCCTTATGGCAATCGAGTACAGAACCCACCGTCGTTGGTCTCGGAGCTAATTGATCATACATCTGCAACTTGGAACAGAACGGTGGTGGAAGCAACTTTCATGCCAATGGACGCAACTGTCATTCTTGGGATCCCCCTCTGCACCCGAAATATTCCTGATTTTTGGAGTTGGCACTACGATAAGCATGGCCTGTTCACTATGAAATCCGCTTATAACATGCTCGTAGCAACGAAATAGCGAAGAGAGGCATGGTTGGAGGGAACTGCGGGCCCCTCGAGTTCAAATGTAGAGAAGAGCAGTTGGAAAAGTCTGTGGAGGACGAGTGTTCCGGGTAAGGTGAGGATGTTCTCATGGCGCCTGTCTAGACACTCGCTGCCAACGAATGATGTACGACTGCATCGCCACATGACAGATTCAGTCAGCTGTGGGCTTTGTGGCGCGCTTGACTCATGGCGACACTCCCTCATCGAATGCACCGCATCCAGGTGCATTTGGGCTCTCAGCGACAGTGATCTTGTGCAGCAAATGATGGAAATCACTGAACCCTCCGCCAAGCAATGGTTGTTTACCCTTATAGAAACTCTGTCGCAGCAGAAATTCACGTTGCTTGCGGTAACTATGTGGGCTATCTGGTCGGCACGGCGAAAAGCGATACATGAAGGTATTTTCCAGAGCCCTCAATCCACACATGCGTTTGTAAACAGGTACATATCAGAGTTGGAAATTGTTGGTACGGGCAATTCGCTCGTCGGCCTGGGTACAGTATCGCATGTGACGCCTGCTGCTAGACCCAAGGCTCCTCCTATGGGATATGCAAAAATTCATGTGGACGCAGGAGTAAGGTTTGAGCAGGGAGGATCCGCCGCTGCTATCTGTAGGGATGACCAAGGTTTTTATCTTGAAAGCTCAGCACTCGTCATTTATGGTGTACACGATCCAACCGCTTTGGAGGCAATTGCTTGCCGGGAGGCATTAGCTTTGGCAGAGGACCTCAACTTGCAACAGTTCATCATTTCCTCAGATTGCAAAGGAGTTGTCTCGGACATTCAAAAGGGGACCAGAGGACGATATGGTACTATTATTAGCAAAATAAAACTAAGTGCGTCTACGTTTAATTGTAATTTTGTTTGGGAGGGTCGTGCCGTAAACTATGAGGCACATAGATTAGCTAAATTTGCTCTTTCGTAGGGTCCGGGACGCCACTTGTGGCTTGGAAACCCCCATGACCTTTTATGTATACCACATCATGTGGTTTTTGGTGATGAATAAATTGTTTTTCACCCCTCAAAAAAAGTTAAATTTCAATGTTTTTTTTTGCGGGGGAAAGCATATCATTTAATCAACCAGGGCCTTACAATCGTTTGAAATAATAATACTAACCTCCTTTGGGGAGTTTGCTAACCAACAAGCAGTGTGTTGGTGACTACGACCTAGAGCTGCCATAGCATGAGCAGCATTATTTTGTGATCTACAAATTTTCCGGAAATGTACAGGTCGTTTCTTCGCCATCTCAGCGATCTCAGTCACCTGATACATGTTAAATTTCAATGTTTAATTAATTTTCATCAAGTTTTAGGTTAACTGATATGAAGTTATTATTGTAACCGACGCGCCATACCGTGGCCGTATAAGTGAGGTGAAAAAGTCTCGCAAAGAATATACACGAAACATTTTGTCTTTCAAAATGTACACTAAATAAACAACGTTGTAAGATTCAAAGCCATTGGGTGCACGATGTATGGCCTCTGTGTCGTTGTCTACCTGCCTTCTTTGAAGCACTAGGAACCGCCGGATGGAGGATGGACGGCTCCTAATTTGCCTGCCTTCTCCTCTGGCTTATCACATAAGCTTCGGTCGCCTCGGAAAGGTACGAATAACAGTTTCCGATGCTCCTCCTACTCCCCCACTCCCCAGAAAGCACCACCGCCGAGGAGACTATGGAGTTGGCTATGCCGCTGCCTGCTGCGATGGAGGACGAGGCGGCCAATAAGCAGAGGCATGTCGAGCCAAAACCACAAGAGCACCCGACGAGTCTGAACTTCATCAGCAGCCTTCCTGACAAGATGTTAGTAGTCATCATCTCCCTCCTCCCCATCATATCTTGCGACAAGATGTTAGTTGTCATCATCTTCTTCCACCCCATCAAATCTTGCGTGCAGACAACCGTCCTCTCCTGACGGTGGTGCAACCTCATCGATGACCACGAGATGGGGCAACCAAGGTTCTGTTGAAATTGGTCGAGAGGCCCATGACATAACCAAAAGGACGCAAAATGTTGAAGGGGTTGCAAATTTCATTTTTCATGGGCGCCATGAAGACACCCACGTCGTCCACATAAAAGGAGGTGGGCAAAACAGCACCACAACCCTGAATCTTGTGGAAGAGGCCTTTCCTCTCTAGAGCGGGTCAATGTCAATAACAAAGAGTAGGGGGGCAGCAGGTCCCGTCCCCACTGAAGATTGATTATATGACATGCGAGAGACGTCTGAGAGGACAAAATCACTATTTTGATCTTTTCAACAATTTTTATCACAAAATGAACTTGACATGAAAGTATTTCACAATCTGACCCTTTTAGCAACGCCACAACCCGTGGCGTTTCTTCTCCATATGAAAACGCCGAAGTAACTCGCGTTTCAGACCCACATACGAACGCCAAGCTAGCTAGCGGTTCCGACCCACATGAAAACGCCAAGCACATTGGCGTTGCCGCTCAGGCCGAAACGCCATGATCATTGGCGTTTGTAGGCACTGCTTCCGCATTCCGGTGGATCGACTGGTTATTCATTCCTCCTGATGTACGTGTGGCGGCGGCCGATGCCACGCGAGCTGGCGGGCGAACGTGCACTCAGGAGCGAGAGAGATATCCCAGATGCAAATGCTCGCGGCCGGGGCCGAAAGCTGAAGGCTGATGTGGCCAACACATACAGATTCGCGCATGCATTTTCTCCTCGTGGTAAGAGGTCGGCCGGATCAACCTCGGCAGGCTCGTGCATCGGCCCTTATTCTCTTTCAGCTTAATCTGTTCCATGGAACCTACTCCCTCCGTTCGGAATTACTCGTCTCGGAAATGGATGTATCTAGAACTAAAATACATCTAGATACATCCATTTCTGCGACAACTAATTCCGAACGAAGGAAGTACGTACTAAGGAGTATTGTCATCTAACCATCTCTTCGTGATTCAAAAGGCGATACGGTCGTGGCCGTCGCAGAGCGAGAGCTGCGCGGCTGTGCCTCGCTCCTCCTGGGCCTGGCGCGAGCAGCACCAAGACTCAACCGCCCGCACAAGGGAGTTTATTCTACAAACGCCAAGAATCGTGGCGTTTCGGCCTGGGCGGCAACGCCAATGTGCTTGGCGTTTCTATGTGGGTCAAAAGCACTAGCTAGCTTGGCGTTCGTATGTGGGTCTGAAACGCGAGCTACTTCGGCGTTTTTATATGGAGAAGAAACGCCACTGGCTGTGGCGTTGCTAAAAGGGTCAGATTGTGAAATACTTTCATGTCGAGTTCACTTTGTGGCAAAGGTTGCTGAAAAGGTCATAATAGTGATTTCGGCCGGTCTGAGACACCTCCAGAAACGTTTTTTTTTTTTTGAGAAAATGCAAGCTGGAAGGTATGTCTGCTTATACAAGGCAAACAAACGTGTTTTACAGGCAAGGTACACAGTAGGCTGGTTCAACACTAAGCAACAAGGCATACACGCTGCCAGAAGAACAAAGTTCTTTTTTTTTGCAGAAGCCAGAAGAACAAAGGCAAAAACCAAAAGACTACCCAATACCGCCACGGCAACAGCTTGCGTTTTTAATGCATATCCATCTATCACAGCGTTGCTTACAAAATAGGAGCTCACTACAGCAACCTATTCACCGCCTTGATATCAGTATTCAGGACAATCACAGCCCCTATTTTTAATGCATATCCTGATATCACTCCAGAGAATGTGCCAATCGCCAAATTTTCTGGGTTGATATTATAATAGACGTTAACAATTGGCATGAGAAGGAAATTAGGTGAGCCAGCTTATGTTTGTAGTTCACTGAGGCCATTTGATTGTGACATTGCAAGAGCATATATGTTCCTACCATCACTTCCGCAATAATAGGTATCACTGTCTTCAGATTATTCCAGATGATTATAAGAAGCTTTATAGGAACCAAAAGTACCACATTTCACTGTCTTCAGATTATTGTCTCGAAGTGTGTTCCAACCTGGAACCAAAAAGATATCTGGGTTAGAAGTACGATGAGTTTTATGATCTATCAGAAGCGGTAGAGTTCTGGATGCATCTTAAAAAACTTCCAGTAAATAAGCGGTCAGGCGATGTACATAAGCAGATGCCCATACTCAGGGAGAAGCGGTAGAGTTTTGGCTGCATAAAAAACTTCCAGTAAATAAGCGGTCAGGCAATGTACATAAGCAGATGCCCATACTCAGGGAGAAGCGTAGAGTTTTGGCTGCATAAAAAACTTCCAGTAAATAAGCGGTCAGGCAATGTACATAAGCAGCTGCCCCTACTCAAGGAGAAGGCAAGGGAAGCAAGATCCCTGTCATCTACTCCCTCCGTTCCTAAATACAAGTCCTTTTAGAGATTCTACTATAGACTACATTCGTATGTACATAGACGCCTTTTAGAGTATAGGTTCACTCATTTTGCTCCGTATGTAGTCTATAGTGGAATCTCTAAAAAGACTTGTATTTAGGAACGGAGGGAGTACAAAATATGGTGGTGATTATTTTGGCAGAATGTCTTCCATCAACAAGCAGATATGATACAGGTTACAGGGTGATACTGATATAATTGACAGTTTGACATAGATGAGATGGTAACCCCTTCCTAACCCACCTATAGTAATTGAAGTGCTAAGCTGCTAAGGAAGGTTCATAACAAAGGTTCCAATGAGAGAGAGGGGGGAGGGGGGGAGGGAGGGTGGAGTGTGTTTTCATCATTGCAACGTCTTTTGGACTCTAATCATTTTACTGCTTCCTGTTCCTATGTGTGGCATGTTCTGGAATCAAATGAAAATATCTAGAGGTGCGACCGCCCCACCGCTTTTTTCTGTACCTATAACAAGCAATCCCCATCTTCCACATCAAAGAAAAAAAAACAATCCACAACTCCATTTGCCCCGATCCAGTCCTGGGCGCAGACCGCGACGTCACCTCCACCGTTAAGCTCTGCCGTCGTCAATCAGTGCTGCCTCTCCTGCCTCTATCTCAACCAAATCACCGCAGTTTTCTGCCTCTCAACCGCTGCTCGACGATCTCGGTGTAGCAGTGATAAACACCACCAACGCGGTATTCGCCAATGTCGTCCTGATCTCGCATCGCATTGGATCCATAGGTCTCCTCACCTCCCTGACCCCTCTCTTCCTCCCTTTCAAGGAAGTAAGATGCAATTTGGGAGGATGCATCGATGAATGGTGATGGATGTCATGTTAGCTATGCACTACGACGGTGGTGTGCTTGCCGGCGAGAGATGAACTGCAGGTAATTTTTCTCTTGTGTCTCACTGTCTCATCTCTGGTTTCTTGGGAGTCCATCCCTTGCCCATAGGACGATCTCTTCGACTTCATCTCTTGCCTACAGGACGATGTCGGGGGGCATAGAGCGGAGAATGAAGCCAACGGAGGTCACCTGGTGCGCATGTTATGTACGTGCCATAGCTCCCTCCACCCGTACTTTCGCCCATGCTGCAGTCGGCGGGCCTCTACGTGCCAGATTATGAGGGCAAGACACCTCCTCCACACCGCCAAACTTGATACCAAAGTGAACTCCTATGTGGACATAGCTGAGGGATAGATCGGACTAGCCTGACAGAATTCAGTCATCTAAGCTTGCAAAGGTTTTTTTTTAGCAGTAAACATGTATAGCTAGCAGAGGGAAATTCCTATTTGTGCTGCTTCTTTCTCTGAATTATCTGTACCACAATCACTTGTGTGTTCTGTTCTTGCAGTTTTTCAACTGTCCGCTGTTGTGAGATAGGTAACTGAAGCAAAGACTATGCTAACTAACAAATCAGGTATGTTTCTACATTTTATCGTGTGGTTAACTATCAGACACTTTCATGTTGATTACTGTTCAAATCTCTATTGTGTTATATATGAGATGATGCTCATATGTGCAGGTTGTAGGATAATCAAACTGCTTGGAGAATCATCTGTTAAAAATTCTCTAAGAAAGCAATCACATCGACAAAAATACCATGCTATAAGGTTAGGCCATGTGCCAATCCAAATATGTACTTGCTTGCATAAACTGAATAGTAGTTGCTATGTGGATTCCCAGATGTTTTCAGCCTGATTATTACAATGACTCAAGCGTCCCCTGTCTCTGCTAGAAACTGGCAATGAAAATGCCATGTCTACATAGTGCCTAAAAATTTATGAGATATGGAAGATGAAATCAGTTAAGTGGATGGTACTGGCAATCCGTGTAAGTTCTAGAAGAAAGAGACCTTATGCTGAAATTATGTACTTGGCTCAAAATACTACCGAACACATACACTATTTTATTTCGGTTTTTATACAACAACAAAGCCTTTAGTCCCAAACAAGTTGGGGTAGGCTAGAGGTGAAACCCATAAGATCTCGCAACTAACTCATGGCTCTGGCACATGGATAGCAAGCTTCCACGCACCCCTGTCCATAGCTAGCTCTTTGGCGATACTCCAATCCTTCAGGTCTCTCTTAACGGACTCCTCCCATGTCAAATTCGGTCGACCCCGCCCTCTCTTGACATTCTCCGCACGCTTTAGCCGTCCGGTATGCACTGGAGCTTCTGGAGGCCTGCGCTGAATATGCCCAAACCATCTCAGACGATGTTGGACAAGCTTCTCCTCAATTGGTGCTACCCCAACTCTATCTCGTATATCATCATTCCGGACTCGATCCTTCCTCGTGTGGCCACACATCCATCTCAACATACGCATCTCCGCCACACCTAACTGTTGAACATGTCGCCTTTTAGTCGGCCAACACTCCGCGCCATACAACATTGCGGGTCGAACTGCCGTCCTGTAGAACTTGCCTTTTAGCTTTTGTGGCACTCTCTTGTCACAAAGAATGCCAGAAGCTTGGCGCCACTTCATCCATCCGGCTTTGATTCGATGGTTCACATCTTCATCAATACCCCCATCCTCCTGCAACATTGACCCCAAATACCGAAAGGTGTCCTTCCGAGGTACCACCTGGCCATCAAGGCTAACCTCCTCCTCCTCCTCACACCTAGTAGTACTGAAACCGCACATCATGTACTCGGTTTTAGTTCTACTAAGCCTAAACCCTTTCGATTCCAAGGTTTGTCTCCATAACTCTAACTTCCTATTTACCCCCGTCCGACTATCATCAACTAGCACCACATCATCCGCAAAGAGCATACACCATGGGATATCTCCTTGTATATCCCTTGTGACCTCATCCATCACCAATGCAAAAAGATAAGGGCTCAAAGCTGACCCCTGATGCAGTCCTATCTTAGTCGGGAAGTCATCGGTGTCAACATCACTTGTTCGAACACTTGTCACAACATTATCGTACATGTCCTTGATGAGGGTAATGTACTTTGCTAGAACTTTGTGTTTCTCCAAGGCCCACCACATGACATTCTGCGGTATCTTATCATAGGCCTTCTCCAAGTCAATGAACACCATATGCAAGTCCTTCTTTTGCTCCCTATATCTCTCCATAAGTTGTCGTACCAAGAAAATGGCTTCCATGGTCGACCTCCCAGGCATGAAACCAAACTGATTTTTGGTCACGCTTGTCATTCTTCTTAAGCGGTGCTCAATGACTCTCTCCCATAGCTTCATTGTATGGCTCATCAGCTTAATTCCACGGTAATTAGTACAACTCTGAACATCCCCCTTGTTCTTGAAGATTGGTACTAACATACTCCGTCTCCATTCTTCTGGCATCTTGTTTGCCCGAAAAATGAGGTTGAAAAGCTTGGTTAGCCATACTATCGCTATGTCCCCGAGACCTTTCCACACCTCAATGGGGATACAATCAGCGCCCATCGCCTTGCCTCCTTTCATCCTTTTTAAAGCCTCCTTCACCTCAGACTCCTGGATGCGCCGCACAAAACGCATGCTGGTCTCATCAAAGGAGTCGTCCAGTTCAATGGTAGAACTGTCATTCTCCCCATTGAACAGCTGGCCGAAGTACTCCCGCCATCTATGCTTAATCTCCTCGTCCTTCACCAAGAGTTGGCCTGCTCCGTCCTTGATGCATTTGACTTGGCCAATATCCCTCGTCTTCCTCTCCCGGACCTTAGCCATCTCATAGATGTCCCTTTCACCTTCCTTCGTGCCTAACCGTTGGTAGAGGTCCTTCCATCTTATTTCAGTTTTTATATTGTTACTAAAAAGATGACAGAAAATTGGTATATCCTGAGGTTTATACTAGAATTATAGGTGTTAATTTATACTTTGATGGAGGTGAGCCATTCTTTTTGCATCTTTTGTGGCATACTGTGGGGTAATACATGAATTGATGAAGATAATATTCTCTATTTTCATGACAAATTTTCCACTAAGTATTTATTAGGCTGGACGGTTAACCAATGTGTAAGCAAACATATTTCTGAATTTGCTATGCAATTTTTTACGCTTTTGTTTTCATTTGCATGATACATTTATCTTGCAAGCGTTGCAGTTTGTTAGTCCCTTAATATATAGATAGATCTTCCGCTCTCTTTTTATGGTTACTGGTTAACAAATTTGTTATAATTAGCATTGTTTTTAAGGCGTCCGTAAGGCAGGCGACGCTTAGGCGTCAAGGCGCCCTGCAAGCTCAAGGCATCCAGCTTGCCTTAGGTACCTGCGTAAGGCGTCTGCCTTAGGGGTTGTTTGGATAGCAAAGTTTATAGAGAACTGGTTTTCGATAAACTTGATTTCTGGTGTAAACTAAAATCCTGTTTGGATTGTCTAACCGAATCATAGATATAGAAAACCGAGTTCTCCAAAAGCCCAAAAACCCAGCTTATAGAAAAACGACTAATTGACGTTTTTGTATAAACCAGTTTTCTAAGAACACGGCGGCGACATTCATTGAACAGGAGAGATGACCTGAACGTGGCCATCGTCATGTGGCACGACGACACATCACGAGCACCGGGACGTCCACGCACGAGCATGACGACGCGGCGGAAGTCGGAGACGAGCTCGCCACTGGGGGACAGGATGTGGCCGTCGTCGTGTGGCATGGCGACGCATCACATCACGAGCAGCACATCCTCCGTAGGCACGAGCGAGGTGACATCAGAAGTCCGCACGGTTGGGCGAGCTCGCCGCTCTGAAAGTGGCCATCACGTGTGGCATGAAGACCCGTCACGAGCACCACGGCGTCCTCTCTAGGCACGAGCAAGGCGACCCCAGAAGTCGGCATGGTTGGGCGACCTCGCTGCTCGGCGCCCGAACGTGCCTGTCGTCGTCTGGCACAGAGACGCATCATCTGCATGCATGAGAAGAGGCGATGTTGTAACTCCGCAGCCGCTTGGACATGACGGTCGCCGTGTGGCATGGCCACATGGAGGAAGGAGCAACCAGTGCATGTTGCATTGGCTCAACCCTCATGGTCGGGGCATGAACCCTACACACCCAGATTGATTGGAGGGAATTTGACGAAGCCGCTTTGTCATTGAATGCCGTATCTATCCTTTGTTATTTTCCCCATCCAAATATGGAATTCCATAGACTTACTTTAAGAGAAAAACTAACTAAACCTGGTTTTCTAAAAGCTCAAATCTAATTCTTGGTATCCAAACAACCACTTAAGCTTTAAGGCGTCTGAAGCGTCTGCTTAGGCGTCCAGGTTGACGCCCTGGTCCATATTGGATGCCTTGAGCTTACCAGGCAGGCAGGGGAGCAGTTTTAGGCGAGAAAACAGAGATGCTGTTGGTACCAACAGGTAAGAGGAGAGAGAGAGAGAGAGAGAGACCCCACCCCAATCCACACACACACCTCCATCTCTCCAGCAGATCTGCTCCCTCCTCTGCAGCAAATCCTCTCCAGCAACTCCTCATTCTCCTCGTCTCCAGTACAGCAGCAACCAGTAACCTGCAACAGCAAAGAGCCCACTCTGCCTACCAAATTCTACTATATTCTGCTGCTTAGAACTCTGTAAGGCGCCCCCTTGCCTTATGCCTTAGCGCTTAGGCGCCCCCCAGGGCCTTGCCTCCTCGCCTTACCGCCTTGAAAACATTTAATTAGGACTACTTTGATTATTCAAAGGTACAATATGAATTGTGTTTGTCAGAAGATACAGATGGAAGGTAGATGGTTGCATTCAGATAGGCACCTCCATCCGAGAAGCTACGTGTAATACATTTCTAGGAAAACATTCTAAGGCAACAACCATGACCTTCTTTTTATAATGATAAATCTCCACACACACAACCATCATGCGGTGTATAAAGATTTTATCACATATGCAAGATTAGCCTCACAAGCACATGTCTCTAAGGAATCATTTTACCTAAGAACATTGGCTGTTGACATTCTATATTCAATTGATAACTGAAATTTTGCATGCATATCTCTGAAAACACAACTGAGCCTAATTCCTGGGATTAATTACAACTGCTGTGCTGATACCCCTTTCTGTAACTGCAATGCTTGGATGTTTCTCTGATCTAGGTTATATATGTCAGAGCTAAACTGAACCGTCCTAATTCTAAAATCAGGTTTGGACAAGCTCATAGCCAAAAGTTTGAGCAGTATCTATGTCCCAGTTGCATTCAAGTTATATGAAAAGAATGGAGTTCCAGGAACACGAACCTATTAGTGTGCTTCTTAAGGTTGTGTAGTACTTCCATGTTTAGGCTCGAAGAACTTTGGCAGTCTCGAAGATATGATTGATGAATTCAGTGGCTCTACCAGTGTACTTCTTAAGGTTGTGTAGTACTTCCATGTGTAGTGCCGGGTGTTAGCGCCTACATCGCCGCTCAGAAGAGCAAGGTACTTCCTCTGTAAATAAATATGGCGTTTTAGGGCACTAGTTTAGTGATCTAAAATGTCTTATATTAGTTTACAGAGGCAGTAATTACTAATGATTAAGCATCTATACGTTCTATTCCATCCAGCAACTAATGAACAAGCTTCCATCCTATCCTCTCTTCCAGATTCCTTTAATTTTCCAAGAAATTGACTTTTTTGGCCAGACAAGCAATATCAATCTTGCACTGTTGCAGTCAGACAGCAAAGCACCCACATTGCCTCATGGGTCATGGCTGCTGTAGGCAAGGGACAGGGCGCCAAGTTGTGATTTGTTCTCTGTCTGATGGGTTTGTTTATTTTTCAAGGTTGGTCGCCTGTGCGGAGAATTGTACATGCTGATAGGTAGGATGGAAACAGATTGCCCTGAGCTGGTAGCTGGCATTCTCATGTTTACTAGCTGGAAGTATGATGCCATTCAGCAGACGATTCTCTATGTAGTTTCGTGAGCTGGTGACACTATGATTTAAGGTGTGGTGCATGTATGAATTATTACTATGCTCATTAAAATTAATGTAAGTTTTTTCAGACTTGATATATCCTCTAAAGCTCTAACCCAGCTTTCCATCAAAGCACAAAAGAGTTATCAATGTTAGTAGTTGTGAACTATTTCTCTGAACCTTCAACAAGTTACCAAATTCAGTATAAAACTATATTGTCCGCTGAAGAAATAAATAGTATGCAAGTGCTGCTCCATTCAATGGTTAATGATTGTCGTGCACTCGTGCTGACATGAATATACATCTACACTTCCAGGTTGATGAAGTTAGAAAATATTCATTGAAAGGATGCTAATCTTACATCAAAATACTTACTTGATCTGATTTCAAGATCATGGGACCCATGAAGATAATCGGTATTTGCATCTCTCCCTGGCTGATCATATTAAATGCCTAAGTCGAGATGCTAATTAGAGTAATTAATAGCTTCAGCAATTTTGAAGTGCTGACTGAACAAATATGCTTCAGCCGACTCTTCTGGTGCTAATGAGTTCGCCGAGGCCATAAATATGACAGCGACACAATCCCACCATGATGTCAACTAAGAAGCATACGGTCATTAAAGTACAAGATGCAATTATCTAACACTAACGTCTGCCATCTGAATGTCGGATTGTTTGACTTCTAATCACCGATATTACATTGTGATAGGTTGATTTATTAATGATGATATATCCATTGATGGTTGCAGCACAACCTCCTGGGACAACACTAGCACGAGACCTATACCAGACTGCTGTTGATGGCCTCACCATGCCGATCAACCTGATCTAGGTCAAGTGAAGGAAAAGAGAGCAGTTCTGTTGAACATGCTTAGGCCATAGGTATTTAAGCTCAACTTATGTCAGGGAAATTGGAAATGAACTAGACGAACAGGAATCATGATTTCTTTGTTTGTATTATTATGTTCTTTATTTCTGCAGTTCTATATAAAAAAAAAGGGCAACCTGGTGCATGTAGCTCCCGCTTGCGTAGGGTCCAGGGAAGGGTCCGACCACTTTGGGTCTATAGTACGCAGCCTTTCCCTACATTTCTGTAAGAGGCTGTTTCCAGGACTTGAACCCATGACCTCATGGTCACAAGGCAGGAACTTATATGCAGGAACTTATTCCTAAATTAGGTTAATAGATCAATCTGATAAGCTACTGTGGGGAGCTACATCTATACACAATCGTTCAGACTTGAACTCAAGCAAAATATTAGGAAAACTGATAATTTTTTCCCTCTGATATGATCTTCTGTGGACTTGGACTGTTTTGTGTGGAGGAGCATTTTTTCTAACCAGCAAGCGAGTTTTTTACAATTGCTAAGTGGCGCCACATGCAAAGCTTGGAATGTTGTTTTATGCCATATGGACCATCCCTTACAATCTTCAACTTGGTCTTCTGGGTGGCTTGCCACTGTTCAAAAATCTTAGTGAGAGAATCAAGCACACGACGGTGTACGATGGAAGATAAATCTATGTCTATGCATCTATATATAAGATTTCGTTTCACTTTCACACATAGAATATTGATAGGATATTGTTTCCTCATCATGTATTGCAGAGGTATTTCTACTTCAGGCGCGGAGTGTGCCACCACGCTTTTGTCGGCGCTAATTTTATGACTATACAGACTAGAAACTCTTTGTGCTATTAAATTAGAGAATATCCGAGTGACACCAAATAAAAAGCCAACAATGCAATATAGGAGATAAAGGACATACTTTCTTTTCACACCATGCTTTCCCTTTGTTGATCCAAATTCAGATATTTTCTCATTGAATAATGTCAGAAGTCTTGCAAGTCCAGTCTCCGGCTGCCAAAATATACAATAAATTGATTAAAAAATGGCCATAAAAGTATATTGTCCAAAAAAGAGAAGAACACCTATTAGTACCTTGTATACGGTGCCAACTAACTCTGCCAGCATGTTTCTGAACTCTTCCATCTTCACTGCATAATTAATTTGCGATGTCTGACGTGTGCGAGCAACATTGATCCCAACAACCTCGCCACCTCGATTAAGAACTGGGGCTCCAATTAACCCATCTCCAATCTGACATGTGTGGACAAGTGTCGATAGTTTTCTTCTTTCCACCCACTTTTTACAGACATTAACACTGCAATGTTGATGGATTTTAGAAGAATAAATCAAATATAGATAAAATTGTCGTTCATTAGAATCTTTTGATGAAATTTTTGTTGATGGATTCATATTTGAACACTCTTTATGACTTTAACCCAAATTAATAAAAGTTCCAACAGCACTCTAATCAACAAGAGAACACAAATAGAAGTAATACCCAATCAATCCAGAAACTATAATAATATCCTTGTTGAAACCCTGACACCCAACAGCAAACACCGGCGCAGAACTCAAAGTTTCTCCATCATAGAAACGTGGAGCGAGGCACGGTATAGCCTTAAGATCAGAACCCAATATGATCAAACCATACAGTGGTCCACTTCTCATTACAACTTTGGCGTCCAAATCATTTTGGTCACCAAATCTTGCAGCGACAGTATATCCTTCCGCCGGATCACAGCCAATAGTTGTAATTACTCCAATATACTCGCGTGTGCAAGCTAAGACAAGACCTGTACCAAGTTGCACTGGTTCATCATCTTCCTTGCCAAAAACTGCTAACTGAACAAGCGAGGGTGATATAATATCGTGTACGCCTTTAAAAACCTCAGCACTGAAACTTCTAACCTGCAAATTTAAAATATATTGAACTTTTAAACTTCTTTATATTGTTGTCCACGAATAAATTCTAACAGAACAAACAATATAACTAAGAATATCTTAAGAACTTATGGAACCAATCGCATATTCAACCAAACTATTCTCTTCACATAAAAGGAGATTATCTTACCAAAAGATCAAGCAATTGGTCAACATAGAAAAAATGATTTGAATGCCAAGAGTAAGTTAAGATTAGTTCGATCTGCTGATTTCATTAACTACTACTGACTACATAAACAACTTCCTATAGTTGTCCATGAATAAATTCTAACAAAACAACAATATAACATAAGAATATGTCAAGAATTTATGGAACCAATCACATATTCAACCATGCTATTCTCTTGACATGAAAAGAGGTTAACTTATCAAAACATCAAGCAATTGGTTAACATACAAAATGAAACACAATTATATGATTTGAATGGCAAAAGTAAGTTAAGATTAGTGCAACCTATTGAATTCATTAAGTGCTACTCCCTCCGTCCCATAATATAAGAGCATTTCCGACACTGGGGGGGTACTAATTACATAAACAATATAGAAGACGAAACACTTTCTTAATGAGCTTACAGCATTCACTGAAATAGTTGTCGACATACAATAATAAAATGCAACTTACCGCTGGCATATTTCAGAATACAAAACTACAACTCAAATGGCACTCTCTAATAATAATACTCAAAGCTCGGTGAATGAGTTGTGTGGAGCAGCCCCTAGAAACAAAATAAGAAAGTATAATTTACTTTAGATATATGAAAACACAATAGTTTCTCAAAAGATGAATATAGTGAGTGAACTATTGATTGTTGTGCAGTGGAAGTCAAGCTATTGGTATGTAGTTTTTCTAAGCCCAAGTGCACTGTACCCCTTATCCTTACCCTTCAACATTGCTTTGAGATGTGTGCTAGTCAACTAATTTACTACATGAAAGTTTCTCTTTTTTGTTTCTCCCAGATAAAACAACATATGGACTTTAAACTTTCCCGTTCAATAGAAATTTAGAACTACAATGTGTGAAGATACTTTCAGATTTTTTGGTCTAGCATAAAATATATATACAAACTGAGATTTTTTTTTGAGCAAAAGATATTTATTCTAAATATTTATGATGCACAAATAATTCCGAAAAAATAAACACATTTTAATTATCATGTTTTATTGTCCTGTAAAGTTTGAAGTTCATAGGTTGTTTTATTTGAGAGAAACAAAAAAAAAAGTAAAAGTTCATGCATAGATAATGATTTAGAACATGGTGCCTAGATAAGGGGGTGCAATGTGCCTGGGTTCAGCCAGAACTTTCCTTATTGTCCATGAGAAATGGCATGCTAACTGTATCATTAGAAAGTACTCCCTCTGTATCATTAAAAAGTAAAAATCTTGTCCCAAACTTGTCAGGACAAGCTTTTTCGGACGGAGGGAGTACTACCTCTGAACACAAATATAAGACGTTTTTGCAGTTTAATTTCAACTACAAAAACGTCCTACATTTGTTTACAGAGGAAGTAGATAGCATTCCTTACCATTTTTGAGAAATGGCATGCTAGCTGTATCATTATTAAAAGCATTAAAGTCAGTGTTGATTAAAGTGAGCATATGCCTGAAACTAGTCTTGTGTAGCTTAATGGGACAAATTAAGCACATAAACATTAATAATAAAAGCACATGATAAACAATCAAAGAATTACAAGAAAAATACAATAATCTCACAATTGATAGGAACAAATAAAGGGTACCTGGAACGCAGTCAAACAAAGAGAAATCTTGCAGACCGAACTATAGGAGACCCAGAGGAGTAGCAGCCTCTGGCATAAATACCAAGCAAAAACCCGCATTATATGAGACAGGGTAGCACGCAGAGGCAGGAGAAGTAACTGAGACGAGCATTGCGAACGATGGGGACGAGAGGGCGGAGCCAGTAGAAAACTCACGAGTAAAAGATGCGGGTACGCACTCCCCGCCTGCCGGTTCGGAGCGCCTCCTCGCGTGCAGCTTTACTCGCTGGAGCTTGCCAGGTGGTCGCCTCTCTCGGCCGTTCACGACCAACGAGCGGCTCCCGATCTGGCTTGCGGAGTTGCGGTAAGCGCCGCCCGTCGTCGTCGGGAGTCCCGGCGGCGGTTTAGCTAGGGTTCGACGGGGGGCTTGGAGGCTCTTGCTTAAGGAATGGACCGCGTGGGCTTTGCCTGTTAGGTTTAATATAAGAAGAACGCCGGAAGCACTTTTTGTTGGGCTACATTTTACGCGGCCCGCTAATAGGTCAATTGCGAGAATTTGTTGGTCTGCTATTCGGCGCCCCTTCCTTCGATTCTCGGTAGCAACTAATTAACGAGCGTTCCTTTGGGAGCCTCGCAACGATCAGCGTCACTTAGCTCGCTCTCAGCTATTCGTCACCTGTCGTGCTTTGGGCGCTTCTTCTGGATTTTATTTTTTTTATTTTTCCGCACGCGTTTTCGGTTTTTTAAACGGTTCTTTTTGACATTTTGGTTTTCCACCGGTCTTCTCTAACTTTTCGACCAAAAATTAATTTTCGAAAAAAATAATTTTTTGCGTAAAAAAACGCATTTTTTCGCGAGAGTCACGGTTTTGTTTTCGCGATAGGCATGGCCGTGCCTCTTGGAAACGAAAACAACGTGTTTTCTGTTTTTTTTTCTTTCGCCAGAGGCACGGTTTTGCTTCCGCGTGAGGCACAGTTGTGCTTTTCGCGAGAGTCACGGCCGTGCCTCCTCGGAAACGAAATTCTTTCGCGAGAGGCACGGTTTTGCTTCCGCGAGAGGCACGGGCGTGCCTCTTTCGGAAAGGGAAAAAACGCGTTTTCTGTGTTTTTTTTCTTTCGCGAGAGGTACGGTTTTGCTTCCGCGAGAGGCACGGGCGTGCATCTTTCGAAAAAGAAAAAAAATGTGTTTTCTGTTTTTTTTTCTTTCGCGAGAGGCACGGTTGTGATTTCGTCAAAGGCACGGGTGTGCCTCTTTCGGAAAGGAAAAAAACCCGTGTTCCCGATTCGGTTTTTTCGTTCGGTTTTTTTCGTGAAAAAAAAGTTCGACAAAACCTATCAACATGGGATCTAGTTTTGAAGATCTCGACGCGGGGAATCCAACGGCGAAAGCGATTCGAGATTTGGACACATAGTTTAAGAGATAAAACGTTTTGAATAAACGGATCTACGAAAAAAAGGAAAAACACCCAGGTTGCGACAAATGGCGCACATGCAGCGCGCCACTTGTCGCAACCTGGGAAAGTTGGAGTAATCTTCGCAAGGAGTACTCCTTAATTAATGATTTTGTCGATTCTCGCACCCACGCCACCGCGGTACGATTCCAACTGCCGATTTCTGAATCATTGTAGGACGCACTAACCACTCGACCAAACCAAAGCTGGTGTGATTAGTTACATCTTTTATGCTCTTTTATTATTCTTTCTTCTGTCCCTTTTCTCTTTTTTTTTTCTTTTTGGAATGGTTTCTTCAATTTTTTCTTTTTTTTGTTTACCGTTTCCTTTTTTATAAATATGTGAACTTTTTTCAAAATGGATGAACTTTTTTTCAAAATGTATGAACTTATTTTAAAATTGATGAACTATCTTTCCAAATTCAATGAACTTATTCAAAATTGATGAACTTTTTCTTTAAGTGGACTTTTTAAAAATCGAGGAACTATTTCCCCAACTCGATGAATGTTTTCAAAATTGATGAATTATTTCTTCAAATTTGTGAACTTTTTTTCAAAATTGATGAACTATTTCTCTAACCCGATGAACTTTTTTCAAAATGGATGAATTATTTCTTCAAATTTGTGAACTTTTTATAAAATCGATGAACTAATTTTCAAACTTGATGAACTTTTTGTCAAAATTGATGAACTTTTTACAATATTGATTAGTTTTTTGAAAAAATCGATGAACTTTTTCTTCATTTGAAGTTTGTGTAGTTTTCTTCAAAAATGGTGAACTTTTTCTAATTCACGATTCTTTTTAAAATAGATCAGAAATCTAAATAGTGCGGCCACGGTTTGTTCCTATATTTTTAGTGCTATTTTCAGTTACAGTTGTGCAATGGTTCTAGTGGTTAGCGTAGCATGACCAAGTGTGTGGCACTGTGAGTTCGAATCATGGTTGCAGCCCCATTTTTTTTGCGTTTTCTGTAGTTATTTGTTCGCTGTGCATCGCGGGCTGGCCCAAAAAGGAGCTGCAGTGGGCGTCAGCCACCTGTTCGGGTGCCTAAGGCGCTGAACAGGAGCGCTCCAATGGGGATCCCCGAACCCGTCCATGCGTGGCGTGCGCGGCGGCTCCTTTGCCGGGAAATCAGCAAGACTCCGTGACTCCTGCATCTTTTTTTAGACAAACAGGGAGTGCACCTTTTTTTTAGGTGAACTAGGGAATTTATTCAAAGTTCAAAGCCGGAGCAATACAAGCAATGTCTGGCAAAATCCCTAGCCACATACGGCAACCAGAGGAAAACGCTGAAGCCGCCTTTGCAATGGCGTGTGCTTTCAAATTTGCTTCCCTACCCTCATAACGAAAACTATTTTTTACAAAATCATTCATGGACTACTTTATCTCGTCTATAACCAAAGCGTATGAAGATAATGTTCTCCCATTGATGTCCGCCACTACTTGCATGCAGTCTGAGGCTATGATCGCATGTGTGACGTTGAGGTCCCTCGCCAAAGCAAGAGCCTCATTACATGTGTGCGCTTCAAGGCTTGCAGCATCCACCAGGCCCTCGAAGGTTACTGCTGCAGATCCCAAATAATTGTCGTCCTTGGCCCTGCATATCGCTGCAGCCGCCCCCACCTTGCCATTGCGGGATATAGCCTCATCAACATTTATCTTTACTGCATCTTCACCCGGGCGCAATCCACCTATGAACTCGCTGCTGGGGTGGTATTGGATTGGTGAGTGGTTTCCGAACAGTAGCTATGTCGAGGTCCTCCAAGTAACGATTTATGAAGCACGCAGTAGACAAAGGACTTTGGAATTCATCATCATGTATGGCTCTTCTCCTTGCCCACCAAATTGCCCACACTGAGATGAGTACCCTCGCTAGATCCTGCTGGTTCATCGTTTCAAAGAGCCAGAATAGCCACAACCTCGCATCTTCCGTTCTGTTAGAGAGTAAAACTTTGACGATCTCCTCACACCCAAGGCCCAAACACAACGCGCCATCCGACAATCGAAAAGGGAGTGTCGCCAAGAGTCGTTTTCCACATTACATATGGAGCATGTCGGATTAGTTGCCATCTTCTGTTCATGCCTCGTTGCGCTTGTTGGTAGAGACATATGGGACAGTCTCCAAACAAAAACTCGTACTTTCGAAGGAACTTTGACCTTCCATAGCAGCGACCATGATTTCTTCTCTTATGCTAAATTAGAGTGCCCCCCCCCCCCCCCCCCGTGCGTGCTCCAACCTATATTCCCATGGTTTTGGGCCATGGCCCATGTAAGCAAGTGTGTGTGTGAGCAAGTGTGGTCCGAGGGCCAGGTTTACTTAAGTGGGTGTTGTACTCTCTATCCCGGCACGATGAATGTGAATTAGATCAATCCCCTCTCTCTGAGGTCTCTTCCCTCACCTACTCTCTTCTCCGATCTCGCCCCCAATTGCCCTCTTGAACCCTAGTGTCGCCTGGGCATTACAGTTGGTAATCAGAGCCAAAAAAAACCCCTCCCCCCCCCCACACACACACGGTTGACGATCTCGTATCCTCTCGATTGACCTATAACATCCATCGCGTAGGTGCGATTCACTACAAAAAAAAGACACATCCGTGACATTTTGGGCCGAACGAAAAAAAATTATGTCATACTTATGACACTTCTATGACGATAATTGTGACAAAACCTGGTATCATCATAGATGTGGTGGGCTCCTACTTCTATGACAAAAAATCATGACAAAAAATGGGCTTTTCGTCCTGGGCGGGCCAGAGACGCAGCTGCATGACATTCTTTGGGCCGTCCATGACGGAAAAAACCATGGTAGAAGCGAGGGCGAGGAAAATACCGGGGAGTTCCCGGTTACGGTGGGTGGTCGGGGGCCGAGCGATGCGCATTTCTCTCGTACCGTACGCGCGTGGGTGCGAGGTGTTGGGCTCTAACTGAACCCGAGCGAAGCGTCTCCTAACTGAACCTGAGCGATTGCATTGCAGGCTACGCATTACTGAACCCGAGCGATCAAGCGATTCCTTCGCTACTGCTGCTAACTGAAGCCGATCGTTGCTGCCTCTGGATGAACAGTTAGTGTTGCTAGGGGGTTTGGATGAACAGTGAGCATTGCTGGGGGGTGGATGAATAGTTCCCGGTGGGGGTGGATGAACAGGACCCCGTGGTTGCCTCTGGATGAACAGGACCCCGATCGATCGAGCCGGTTGGGGCTGGATGAACAGGACCCCGTGGAGGGCTGGATGAACAGGACAACCCCGTGGAGGGCTGGTTGAACAGTAGTCGGTGGAGGGCTGGATGAACAGTAGCCCGTGGAGGGGTGGTTGAACAAGAGCCCGTGGAGAGGGTTGGTTGAACAATAGCCGGTGGAGTAGCGCGCGGTGGAGGCTAGATGAACAGGAGCCCGTGGATGAACAGTCACGGGTGGAGGCTGGAGGAGGTCGACGGTGGATGAACAGTAGCCCGTGGAGGCTGGAGGAGGTCGACGGTGGAGATGAACTATATCCCGTGGAGTCCCGTTTTGCGGTACGCCACACTCCTCCCGATGAACAGGACCCCTGTTTCGACCGTAGCGCTCCAACACAAGTTTGTTTCCTCTGTTTTGCAGTACGCCACACCCCTCCTGATCAACAGGACCCCGTTTCGACCGTAGGAGGTCCAACAGAAGTTTGTTTCCTCCGTTTTGCGGTACGCCAGACCCCTCCCGATGAACATGATCCCGTTTCGACTGTGGCCGGTCGAACACAAGGTCATTTCCTCTGTTTTGCGGTACGCCAGGCCTCGTTTTCATCGGCTGTTCTGTCCAATCCCTCCCGATGAACAATACGACGCATTCCGTTCCGACCCAGCCGGTTGGCTCCCCATGAACACGACAACGACGCAGTTTCTCCATTCCGACCCAGCTGTGTACATGAGCCATGGCTGTACGTATGTGTGAGTAGGCATTCGAGACCCTGCCCGTATGTATGTACGTGGTCGTATTTACTTTCTTGCATCCTGGCCGCTGTACGTACGTGTACATGCTATGTGCACGTCTGTACTACGACACGTGCGCGTTTACATCGACCAGTATGTACGTACACGTTCGCGACCAGAATGACAACACTACGTATGCTTCGACCAGGTGGGTTCCGACTGTCAGGCACTTCCTTGCGTGCGAAGATGTAGCTGGTGGGTCCCAGCAGTCAGGGGGGTGAATCATTTTTTATGCTCGAATGCACTTTCTTGCATGCGAAGATGTAGCTGGTGGGTCCCAGCAGTCAGGGGGAAAACATTTTTTCGCGAAATACGGTGGCCCGTCCGGTGGGTCCTTGCTGTCAGGTGGAGGAATAATTATTTTGCGCGTAATAAGGAGGCACTTCCTTGCGGCCTCCATGGACCCAGCTGTCAGCCTCTCCACGTAAAGTACTCTTCCGATGGAAGTTGTTCCTTGACCACGTTGACCACGCCGTGCCGAGATCACCAGGGCGATGGACGACGGCGAGGCCTAGGAAGGGGACGACACGGAGCCGGAGAAGACGCGGCAGTGGAAGCCCGCGCGGAGAGGAGTACGAGGGTTCACTAGTTCAGCTGCGGTGTGAGTCTGCTGTCGCCGCAGGGCCTGGCCAGCGGTGGGAATAGTAGGGGGCGATGAAGCCTCCGCGGCATCACAGCCGGCCACGGGAGGCAGGAGCATGCGGCACGACCGGCGCTGCTTTGGGCGGCTGGAGCAAGAAGACCAGAGGTTGAAGAAGCACTGCGGTCGTTGGATGGACATCGTACGGTCACTGGAGCTAGAATGGTTCATATTGACTAAGTTGACAAAGCCCTCCGTCCCCGTCAACTTAGTAGGCCCACAAGTCAGCCTCCCACCAAGGAGGGTCCTAGCTAGCGGGGGGTATTCATTTTTTTGTGCGTAATAAGGAGGCACTTCCGGTGGGTCCGAGCTGACAACGGGGGGAACATTTTTTCATGAAATACGGTGGCCCGTCCGATGGGTCCCAGTAGTCAGGGGGCAAACGTTTTTTTTTCACGTAATGCGATGACCCGTCTGGTGGGTCCCTGTTGTCAGGTGGAGGAATCATTATTTTACGCATAATAAGGAGGCACTTCCTTGCGGCTACCGTGGACCCAGTTGTCAGCCTCTCCACGTACAGTACTCTTCCGATGGAAGTCGGTCATTGACCACATTGACCACGCCGCGCTGAGAGCACCACGGCGGTGGATGAGGCGAGGCCTAGGAAGGGGAGGACGCGTAGTCAGGGAAGACGCGACAACGGATGCCCACGCGGAGAGGGGTACGAGGGTTCACTGGTTCGGCTGCAGTGTGAGTCTGTTGTCATCGCAGAATAACATGGGGTGTGGGTGAGTGGAGGGATGGCCTGGCCAGCGGTGGGAGCAGTAGGGGGTGGTGAGGCCTCCGCGGCAGCACAGCCGGCCACAGGAGGCAGGAGCAGTCGGCACAACTGGCGCTGCTTTGGGCGGCTGGAGCAAGAAGACCAGAGGTTGAAGAAGCACTACGGCCGTTGGATGGACATCGTACGGTCACTGCAGCTAGAATCGTTTATATTGACTAAGTTGACAAAGCCCTTGGTACGCGTCAACTTAGTAGGCCCACAGGTCATCCTCCCACTATGCTGGGTCCCAGCTAGCACGGGGAGTATTCATTTTTTTGTGCGTAATAAGGAGGCACTTCCTTGCGTGTGGAGATATAGCTGGTGGGTCCGACCTGTCAGCGGGGGGGCAGGGGGGGACGTTTTTTCGCGAAAAATACAGAGGCCCTTCCAGTGGGTCCCAGATGTCTGCTAGAGGAATCATTATATTGCGCGTAATAAGGAGGCATTTCCTTGTGTGCGGCCGTGGACCCAGCTGTCAGCCTCTCCACATACAGTCCACGTCCGATGGAAGTCGTTCCTTGACCACATTCACCACGCCGCGCCGAGAGCACCAGGGTGGTGGACGACGGCGAGGCCTAGGAAGGGGACGCAGAGCCGGGGAAGACGCAAAAGTGGATGCCCACGTGGAGAGGAGTACGAGGGTTCACTGGTTTGGCTTTGGTGTCAGGCTGCCATCGCCGCAGAATAACATGGGGTGTGGGTGAGTGGAGGGATGGCCTGACCGATGGTAGGAGTAGTAGGGGCGGTGAGGCCTCCACGGCAGCATAGCCGGCCACGGGAGGCAGGAGCAGACGGCACGACCGGAGCTGCTTTGGGCGGCTGGAGCAAGAAGACCAGAGGTTGAAGAAGCACGATGGCACGACCGAAGCTGCTTTGGGCGGCTGGAGAGATTGACATTGACATTGACAACCCCTAAGCGTTGGTTGCGAGTTGCTATTGTTTTGTGTAGGTACGAGGGACTTGTGCGTGGTCTCCTACTGGATTGATACGTTGGTTCTCAAAAACCGGGGGAAATACTTACACTACTTTACTGCATCATCCTCTCCTCTTCGGGGAAATCCAATGCAATGCTCAAGAGGTAGCTGTCCACACCATTTTTTTTAATCAAAGTTAATAGCTGGACAAATAAAATTACAGGGGAGCTGGAGACAAAGTTGTGAGAAGGCTTAGAAATCAATAAAAAACTTATTCTCTTAGTACCAACGTCGATCCTTCTTCAAGGAAACATTTGGTTCATAGCCAATTGTGTGATAAAATTGCACCAAGACGACTGCGTCTTCAACGCAACCAAGGTGAACTGACAAAGGATATCATCTTTGTGGATAACAAGCAAAGAGCACTGATGGAAGACAACTTGTTTTTCATTGAAAATCGATCAGCTTCACCAGCCGACGCAACCATGAGGCGCAACCATGAGCATCGATAGGTCATCGTGGTGATGCATCATCCATTTGGCATCAAGTTTGGGTGAGGAACCTATGAAGTTCGACAAATCCTCACTGTGGTCTGTTTCTTCTTAGTAATCAAGCTCGAGGAAGGAAGAACCACGTGGCAGAGGACAGTGTGGCAGAACAACAATGGCCATCCAATTTTGTGCAGTTCCACTAAAATTGAGGAAGACATACCCGGGTATGGAGATATGCATCGTTGTTTCCAAAAATATAAAAACGGTAAATAGTGTTGTTACTTTGTTTTACAAGATTAACAGCGACATCTCAATTGTCAATAAGAATTAATGAAAAGTACACCAACAAACAGAAGCATCATGATTATCTTGATGGGAACTAAACCAGGATACCCGAGAAAAAAAGCATTTCTTCATTTAACCAGTGATAGTACTAGATTAGCAGCAGCAATAGGAGCATATGGAGAATGACCGCACAACCACCATGTACTTTTTGTCGAAACAACATGTATACCTCCACCGAGGCATAAATCAGGACAAATTTTTGAGTGGCATTTCCTCTATAATAGTAGGTGATGTTGGACCAGCCGACGAACCCTAGCTACTATACATGGGGAGCTGGGGAGTAGTCGCATAGAAGAAAACCTGCATGCAGCGACCTGGGGAGCTGGACCAGTACAAGAAGTTATACCTCGGGTGGGCGAGATGTCGCTTAGGTGGGCGGGCGGGATCTGCCCACACGACGGCAGCCAACAAGGGCGCGGAGGACCTTCGTCCGCGCCAGCACCGGCTCCGAGAGGACGGTGTGCATCGGCTTACTCCATCGCCGACGGCGACAACATCAACGCTGCACCTCCTCACCTCCCGCAGCGGACGGGATTCGACCGGATCTGTGACCACCGGTGAGGAGAGAGATAGAGTGGACACTGTCACCTTGTTTTGATATGGAGAGGGTAAGAGAGCGAGACGCGAGAAACTCTATCAAGCAAGAGGCTATAATGGAGTAAAAAATCTCTTCATAGCAGTGGTTTTAAATAGAATACGCGCGTTCTCGGAAAAAAGAAATGAAAACTGGCGGACAATTTTTTAACGTACCAAGAAAGAAAACTCGATCAAAAACACGCCCCTGCTTCCAGGTCACGAGAGTCGTCGCGCACACACACATAGACATATACATGCATATCCGTGTTTACATAAAATTCCATTTCCATCTCCATTCATATTTGTCCAACTGGCACATTATTTACGTTGTTAATTATATATGCAGCAATATTAACATACATCATCTCTTGTTTGTGGGCGTCCGGACCGCTGCCACGGCCGCTCCTGACCAACCCGAACCCTCTTCATCACCCGTGCATGCTTCCCGCCCGAAACAGTCAGTGCTGAATTCATGCCCGGCCAGAGCGGACGCGACCTCTCACTGGCGTCGGCATTGAAGCGGCGCGCAGGCCGAGAAAGCATCACCCGCGCCGCTTCCTGGTGCACGCGACTGCTCCGCGTTCAAATGTCTCAATAGCCGGCCACAACATGCATGCAAAAAGTTCTTGGGAGTCCGTGCTACAGCTAGCTGTCCTCCCCCAACTTGTCAATCTCTTCCAGTAGTGCTAGTACTCCATGGCGTGATCCATCGACAAGCAGACGGGAAAGTTATCGTATACTTGGTTTGCGGTGAGTGGCATGCCGGGCAACCATGTGGGGTCGAGCCGTGGAGGAGGGTGAGACACGAACGCGACAGACGTGATTTAAACGTCGGTTTTGCTCGATGGCGCGATCCAACAAAATGAAACATTGGTTTCTCTTCATTTCCATTTTTTGTCCTGAAAAACGGAAACTTTCCACTCCATTTTCATTCCTACTCCAAGGTTGCCCCGTTACAACATTCCATCAAATACAAAGGAAAACTAACACGCATGCTGAGCATCTCAATGATTCACAGATCATAGCCAATATTTACTTCAGTACTAAAGACAAAAGTTGTGAGAGCATGTACGAAACAAAAACTACTGATGGGGTCACTACGACTTAAACCCTAAACCCTAAACATGATTTAATTTCCTGGCTAGGTAGAACCCGTCGAAGGAAAGACGGCTGGCACCCTCGGAGCATATGATGCTTTTGTGCAGTTCCACTAAAATCGAGCTGAGCATCCCTGATGTCAAAGATATTGAAGAAGTGTGACTAGAATAATAGTACTGGCACTAGTTCATGAGACATAAACTCATCACAAGTACAAGCCGGTAGAAGTAGAGAAAGATCGACATGGCGATGGAGCTACGTGGGGAGATGCGGCAGTGGAGCAAGCCGGCTCCAAAAGGAAGATGTACTACCTGGGACGTCGGGCTGTAGCTAGAAGGGCAGTTGGGATGCGGCATCGGCCCATACCACGGTGACCCCCGATTGGGACGCACCGACTGTGGGTTTTCTCCCTTGCCGATGTCGACTGCGTCTACACAGAACATCGTTCCCTTCCCCCAGCTGCGGGACCAGGCCGGATATGTGACCAGTGGTGTGGCCACCGTCGTTCTATGCTTGTGAAGAGAGCAACCCAAGCAAGCAGGCTTGTAGCTTAGGCTCCTGCTAGTGTATATATAGTGGTTTTCTTTTTCTCTCCACATCAACCATTTTATATTGCGTACGTGTCATTGAAGAGTGAAATGATGGTTGCTTCTTCCGACTAACTTACTGTGTGATTTGAATGCTCCTTAGTGGCCCCTACACGTACTCCCCCTACGTGTATGCAACAGTCACACGTACACATGGACGCAAAAACGCACGCGGCGCCCTAATGCATGCATGTCTGAGCACACGACGGGACACACACGGTCACGCTCAAGTGCTCAACCTACACGTGCATGCACACACATACTCAACCAGGGTGAGCTAGTGACCGTATAAACACCAGAAAATGTATATATTGAGTGCAATGAGCGTATTATGAAGTCCACTGACCATATTTTTACAAATATACAGTGACAGACATTGTAGTTATCTCGTTTGAAATTAAGCCATATTAACCGGAGTGGAGGCAGTATGGACTAGCATTACTTTGTTGTGTCCCGTCAACTTGCCGAACAAGGAGAAGCTTGCAGGACGAGAGAAGCTTACGCGCGGTGGCTCACAGGACAAGGAGAAACTTTTGACTAATGCAAGCTCTCCCTCGCTCAGGCGGTAGATGTGCAACAGTTAATTCGATGTCAGATTGCTAGAAGCATACACTATACTAGTACTATTATTGTTCGACTTCCCGAAGAGGCGAACAACCAAGCGCAAAGTTTACTAGTACTAGTACTACTACTATAGTATATAGGGGTATGTACTATACTACTAGGAACCGGATGGAGGAGCACTTGCACTCTTATTATATTTTTAAAATGTGATAAAGCAATCTTCAACACATTTGGTTCTCTTCGAGGGTTCTCGCATGTGATAATGGAAGTTGATTGCATGGAACACTCGCCACAATTCTCGCTTAATTCTGGCTCATATCCTGTTACAAATAGGAGCGCTCAGTAATATTTCCTCTTTTTTTGTTATTCAACATGTAAACAGGTCAGCAAACCTTGCGGCGCATCTTTGTGCAAACCGTGCTTGCTGCACTTTGAATGTGGTCGAGAGCTGGCTTGATGAAACACCTCGCTTCCTACTTCTTTTTTTGCGGGGTACCTCGCTTCCTAGTGACCAGTGTCTTGGCTGATCGTCCTAAGAATGCTTATATATGAATAAAGCTCTCTCATTTACCCACAAAACAGATTAAGCCATATTAACTGGGAAGGAGGGAGTATAGACTAGCACTACTTTTTGGTGTGTCCGTCAACTCGCAGAACAAGGAGAAGCTTGCAGGACAAGGTGAAGCTTGCTTACGCCTTTTGACTAATGCAACCTACCCTCGCCCAGGCGGTGGACATGAATCAATTCATTCGGTGTCAGATTGCCAGAGGCATACACTGCAATATCGAACGTGCGGAGTACCATCATTGTTCAACTTCACGAAGAGGCGAAGAGCCAAGCGCAAGGTTTAGTAGTACGAGTAGTACTACTACTAGAACCGCATGGTGGAGCGTCTGTACTCTTATTTTTTTTAATCTCTGATAAAGTACACACTTATTCGGGAGAAGGGCGGAAAATGGCAGCCCAACATGTAATGATGATATCGATCAACCATGCTCGAATATATCTTGGCCTCCGTGTGAGCCCGTCTATGTGTTCTCGCTCCTCGTCTCTCTCAAGGAACGGCGGGTTGGACATTTTGCCGTCAATTGAGATCGGTTTGCTCACATTCCGGTCCCACATGTCAGTGATATGCCAAGAGGAGGTGCATTGACCAACTAGCCATACGTGTACTTGGTTTTGCACCTTCATACTACTCCTCCCTCCGTCACAGTTTACAGGGTGCGCTTCATTATGATGCATTTCTCTCAATGCATTTCCACCACCAGAGAGACTTTAGATGCGTTTTGTTTAATGCTCAATTAATTAGGGCGTGGTAACAACAATCAAGTCCATGATACGTCCATTTTGCATCATGCTTTTATATCGATATTTATTGCATTATTGGCTGTTATTACACGTTATGTCACAATACTTATGCCTATTCTCTCTTATTTTACGAGGTTTACATGAAGAGGGAGAATTTCGGCAGCTGGGATTCTGGGCTGGAAAAGGAGAAAATATTAGAGACCTATTCTGCACAACTCCAAAAGTCCTGAAACTCCACAAAAGTCATTTTTGGAATTAATAAAAAATACTGAGCGGAAGAAATACCAGAGGGGGGCCACCCACCGTCCACGAGGGTGGGGGGCGCGCCCTACCCCCCTGGGCGCGCCCCCCTGCATCGTGGGCCCCCTGACAGCCCTCTGCTGACCATCTTCTGCTATATGAAGTCTTTTACCCTAAAAAAATCATAAGCAAGCTTTCGGGACGAAACTCTGCCGCCACGAGGCGGAACCTTGGCGGAACCAATCTAGGGCTCCGACGGAGCTGTTCTGCCGGGGATACTTCCCCCCGGGAGGGGGAAATCATCACCATCGTCATCACCATCGATCCTCTCATTGTGAGGGGGTCAATATCCATCAACATCTTCACCAGCACCATATCCTCTCAAACCCTATTTCATCTCTTGTATCCAATCTCTGTCCCAAAACCTCAGATTGGTACCTGTGGGTTCCTAGTAGTGTTGATTACTCCTTGTAGTTGATGCTAGTTGGTTTATTTGGTGGAAGATCATATGTTCAGATCCTTTATGCATATTAATACCCCTCTGATTATGAACATGAATATGATTTGTGAGTAGTTACGTTTGTTCCTGAGGACATGGGAGAAGTCTTGCTATAAGTAGTCATGTGAATTTGGTATTCGTTCGATATTTTGATGAGATGTATGTTGTCTCTCCTCTAGTGATGTTATGTGAACATCGACTACATGACACTTCACCATTGTTTGGGCCTAGAGGAAGGCATTGGGAAGTAATAAGTAGATGATGGGTTGCTAGAGTGACAGAAGCTTAAACCATAGTTTATGCGTTGCTTCGTAAGGGGCTAATTTGGATCCATATGTTTCATGCTATGGTTAGGTTTACCTTAATACTTCTTTTGTAGTTGCGGATGCTTGCAATAGGGGTTAATCATAAGTGGGATGCTTGTCCAAGAAAAGGCAGTACCCAAGCACCGGTCCACCCACATATCAAATTATCAAAGTAACGAACGCAAATCATATGAGCGTGATGAAAACTAGCTTGATGATAATTCCCATGTGTCCTCGGGAGCGCTTTTATCTATATAAGCAATTTTCCAGGCTTGTCCTTTGCTACAAAAAGGATTGGGCCACCTTGCTGCACCTTATTTACTTTCATTGCTTGTTACCCGTTACAAATTACCTTATCACAAAACTATCTGTTACCGATAATTTCAGTGCTTGCAGAGAATACCTTACTGAAAACCGCTTGTCATTTCCTTCTGCTCCTCGTTGGGTTCGACACTCTTACTTATCAAAAGTACTATGATAGATCCCCTACACTTGTGGGTCATCAAGACTCTTTTCTGGCACCGTTGTCGGGGAGTGAAGCGCCTTTGGTGAGTGGAACTTGGTAAGGAAAAATTTATATAGTGTGCTGAAATTTACTGTCACGTGTTACTATGGAACATAATCCTTTGAGGGGCTTGTTCAGGGTATCTTCACCCCGACCAGTAGAGCAAAGAGTTGCTCCTCAACCTACTTAACCTACTGAAAATGTTTACTTTGAAATTCCTTCGGGTATGATAGAGAAACTGCTAGCTAATCCTTTTACAGGAGATGGAACATTGCATCCCGATTTACACCTAATCTATGTGGATGAAGTTTGTGGATTATTTAAGCTTGCAGGTATGCCCGATGATGTTGTAAAGAAGAAGGTCTTCCCTTTATCTTTGAAGGGAGAGGCATTGACATGGTATAGGCTATGTGATGATATGGGATCATGGAACTACAGCTGATTGAAATTGGAATTTCACCAGAAGTTTTATCCTATGCATCTTGTTCATCGTGATCGTAATTGTATATATAATTTTTGGCCTCGCGAAGGAGAAAGCATCGCCCAAGCTTGGGGGAGGCTTAAGTCAATGTTATATTCATGCCCCAATCATGAGCTCTCAAGAGAAATGATTATTCAAAATTTTTATGCTCGGCTTTCTCTCAACAATCGCTCCATGCTTGATACTTCTTGTACTGGTTCCTTTATGATGAAGACTATTGAATTCAGATGGGATTTATTGAAAGAATTAAATGCAACTCTGAAGATTGGGATCTCAATGAAGGTAAGGAGTCAGGTATGACACCTAAGTTTGATTATGTTAAATCTTTTATGGATACCGATGTTTTCCGTGAATTTAGCACTAAATATGGACTTGACTCTGAGATAGTAGCTTCTTTCTGTGAATCATTTGCTACTCATGTTGACCTCCCTAAGGAGAAGTGGTTTAAATATAATCCTCCCACTGAAGTAAAAGTAGTCACACCTATTAAAGTTGAAGAAAAGACTATCACTTATAATGATCATGTTGTTCCTACTAGCTATATTGAGAAACCACCTTTCCCTGTTAGGATAAAGGATCATGCTAAAGCTTCAACTGTGGTTCGTAAGAGTAATACTAGAACACCTGCACCACCTGAGCAAATTAAAGTTGAACCTAGTATTGCTATGGTTAAAGATCTCTTGGCTGATAATATTGATGGGCATGTTATTTACTTATGTGATGAAGCTGCTAGAATTGCTAGAACTGATACTAAGAATAAACATAGACCTGTTGTAGGCATGCCTGTTATTTCTGTTAAAATAGGAGATCATTGTTATCATGGCTTATGTGATATGGGTGCTAGTGCTAGTGCAATACCTCATTCCTTATACAAAGAAATTATGCATGATATTGCACCAGCTGAGATAGAAGAAATAGATGTTATAATTAAGCTTGCCAATATAGATACTATTTCACTAGTTGGGGTTGTTAGAGATGTTGAAGTCTTGTGTGGGAAATTAAATATCATGCTGATTTTCTTGTTCTTGGTTCCTCACAAGATGAATTTTGGTTGGGGATATAACTATTGAGTATAAACTGCCCAGGAGGGGCCGGGTTATGCTCATCCGTATTAAAGCCCATGAAGACAAGGAATATGGCGCTGTACTATTGAAGCTTAGAGGCCTAGGGCCCAAGGGCGGATTAGGGCCCATAGTCATAAACCGTCATGAGATGTGTAACTTGTGTTGTAAGTTAGGGAAAGGTAGAAACCGAGCCGGACATGTGTATGAGTGTCGGAGAAATGGGCCACGGGTAGGCTAACCCGAGCCCCAGAACCTTTCAAGACATTGGGATAAGTAGCGCCGCTTATGCCGAGTCCCGGGGACGACTCCAAGTTATGCCGAGTCCCAGGGATGACTCCAAGTTATGCCGAGTCCCAGGGACGACTCCAAGTTATGTCGAGTCCCAGGGACGACTCCAAGATATGCCGAGTCCCATACGGCGACTCCTTGATAAGCCGAGTCCCAGACGGCGACTCCAAGATAAGCCGACTCATGGCCAGCGACTTCCGGAGAGGCCGGCTATGGAGAGTCGGCCTGCGACTCCACCCTCGTCTCGAAGGGCGAGGCGGGGTACGGCCACGGCGTGGCCGTCCCCCTTGTTTACAAGGGGCCGACATGGCTACAGTAAGCCATATCGCTGAAGATCTCCGGCGAGGCGCGGCACTGTTGCCATGCCTGCCCTGACCTCAACCACAGTGGGTGGCGCACTATGCCCACGACGCCTGCCTGTACGACCCAAGGACGGCGGGGCCGCCTGTCAGTAGGTAGACAGAAGACGACACGAGCGCCCTGAAGACGGACCCGTGGGAGTCAGCCCCCTGGAGTCGGCCGACCCCACCCACGGGCCCCGCACGCCATTAACCAGACAAGATGGGGAATGGCGACAGTGAACGCACGCCAGACGGCGGCGCTGTTGCCATAACCACATGACCAAGCAAACATCATCAGGAGTACCGCTACAGTATCAGGCCTGTCCGTGGGGCTCGCCAATCGGCGGGCCCCAGTAGTCGGCAGAGAGGACGACGGCCTGAGAGACAGACGGCTGGGACCCGCGCCCAACCAGATTACCATTGTACCCCTGGGGGGTAGGCCTATATAAACCCCCCGGGAAGCCCATGCAAAGGGTTCGGACCCAGATAGAGATAGACCTTAGAGCATAGGAAGAAGAGAGCTAGCCTTTCCCTCTCCTACCTCCAGGAACAGCTCCAGGAGCACCATTGTTACCACTTTGCCATAGTGACCATGCGGAGACCCCGCAGAGCAGCAGTAGGGGTGTTATCTCCTCGGAGATCCCTAAAGCTGGGTAAGTTCCGCCGGCGTGCATGTCTTCGCCTCATCCCGCTTCCGGGCACCGGCGACGTTCTACTCGCTCCCACCATGATAAGCCATCCTTTGGCATATGTCGTACCCAATCCCCGACATTTGGCGCCCACCGTGGGGCGTGGTGCACCGTCATCCGGAGACCTGCTCTGGACGGGAACCCTTTTCCTGCCTGGCGAGCGCAGCCAGCCTGGCACGCCAAATGGAGCCTGCGCGGATGCGCTGCACGGCGCTGAGATCGCCTGCGCGGCCAGCGGCCTCGCCGAGCTTATCGGTGAGGTCCGCCTCTCCGACGAGCCTGCGTTCGACGCAGGCACGAGCGGCCCCGAGAGCCTCCTCGCGGGTCTTCTCGACCAACTCCATGTCGCCGGCGAGCCTGTCGTGGACCTGGAGTCCATAGGATCCACCGACCCGATGCTGGTCGACTCCGACACCGCGTCGCTTGACGCGTTCCCCACCAACGTGGTGGTCTAGGACGAGCCGCTCCCTTGTGCGGTGAGCGGCGGAATCACCGTCATGGAGGTTCTCGTCCTCGATCACGGTGAGTGCTCCGGTGAGGGAGCGCACGACCTGCTCGACGCGGCTCTGCGAGACCTCACCGCGCCGATTCCGGGAGACGCTGACGCCGAGACGCTGGAGGCACGCCGCCTTCAGCTTATCGAGGGCGCAAAGAAGTTGGCAAGCATGAGGCGCTTGTCAGAAGCCTACCAACGCGAGATGGATCACACTGTGGGCGGCTCGCCAGCTCCGACTGGGTCTAGCCGCCTAGGCGCGGTCGGACAACGCGGCGTGGCAATCGCCAATCTGTTTGGGGCTGATCGCCCTGTGTATGCCACGCTCGCGGAGAACATCCGCACCGCCCAGGCGGCGGCAAACGAGCTCGACAACTTCGAGGGCGAAGAGCGCCGCGTGATGACGGAGCAAGTTCAGCAGCTCCTTGATGCGGCTGCTGCGTAGAACGAAGCCGGCTGCCGCACAGAGGCGCCGCAGCGGCAAAACGACGACCCGCCACCCCGCCGAGACCAAGGCGCGACGTCTCGGACACCGACTGGCAGGGCCCGCGGAAAGAAGGACAAGGAGCCGGCTGTCAGCCATAGTCGGACTCGCATCACCATCGAGCGCGACCAAGACAGCCGCCCCAAGGCGGTGGAATGGCGGGACGACTATCTGCCTCCCCCTCCTCGCAGAGAAAGGCGAGTCTCCCCGCCGCCCGTGGAACATCCTACTCTCGGCGACCGTCTTGGCCGCCGAGAGGGAGTCAGAGAGAATGATGCCCGCCACCGGATCGACCGACTCCACCGATCCCTGGCGCTGGAAGAAGAAGACGAGTTGGTTCCTCCCTGTTTTGGACCCCGCATCCGAGATGAGCCCTTCCCCAAAGGGTTCACGCTCCCCCGAGATACGCCCAAATATATCGGCACCATGAAGCCAGAGGACTGACTGATCGATTACTCCACAGCCGTCAATATAGCGAACGGCAACAAGCGTGTTGCCGTAAGATATGTCCCGCTCATGCTCCAGGGCTCGGCCCGGACATGGTTGAATAGTCTGAAGCCTCGCAGCATCAACAGCCGGGTCGACTTCACCAAGGCCTTCGTCGGCAACTTCACAAGCACGTACAAGCGACCTCCCAAGCCTAGCCAACTCTCCTTGTGCGTGCAAGGTCCCGACGAGTCTACTCGCGACTACCTCACGCGCTGGGGCGAGCTCCGGAACTCCTGCGAGGGCGTGCACGAGGTGCAGGCTATCGAGTACTTTACTGCCGGGTGTAGAGAAGGCACCCTCCTCAAGCACAAGCTTCTCTGCGACGAGCCGGAGACCCTCGATGAACTGTTGATCACAGCAAACAAGTACTCCACGGCCGACTCCTCCATGAAGGCGGAGATTCAAGTTAGCGCGACTGGCAAAGTCGCCCCTCAGGCTCCGAGAACTCCGGCTGGGGACACTAGTCGGTGGCAACAGCAGAACGACCACAAGCAGAAGGCCCCGCAGCCGGCTTCCAACAACCGGCAAGTGGCGACAGTCGAAGACCAACGGCCAGAGGGACCGCCTCCGGCAAAGCGGCAAAAGGGCGGCAAGTCCAACTGGTTGCCGGCCTTCTCCTACGAGCAGACCCTGGATGGCCCCTGCAAGTTCCACAACGGCGCAAAGTCGTCAAACCACACCACCCGGAAATGCCACTGGCTGACCAGAATCGCCAAGGGAGACGGCCTACTCCCTCCCCCGCCTGCTGGGCCGCCTCCACCACAGCTGCCCCAGCAGCCGGCTATCAGGCCAGTCGGCGCGATACAAGACGAGTTCCCAGATGAGCACAGAGCCTATGTGGTGTTCACAAGTGTGGCAGACAATCGGCGCAGCAGGCGCCAACAACAGCAAGAGGTGAATGCAGTCGCATCAAGCACTCTAGAATTCATGCACTGGTCCGAAAGGCCCATCAGTTGGAGCAGAGCCGATCACCCAGAGGTGATGCCGAGTCCAGGCTCCTACGCCTTGGTCTTAGGTGCCACACTCGCCACAGATAGGCGGGCCGCTCGCTTCTCGCGAGTGCTGATAGACGGAGGCAGCAGTATCAACATCCTGTACAAGGATACGATGGAGAAGTTAGGAATCAAGCGAAGACAGCTTCAGAGCAGCCGGACTGTGTTCCACGGCATTGTTCCTGGCCTTTCCTGCTCACCAATCGGCAAGATCCTGATAGACGTCCTCTTTGGGGACAAAGATCATTTCCGCCGAGAGCCAATTTGGTTTGAGGTGGTGGACCTTGAAAGCCCGTACCATGCGTTGCTTGGCCGACCAGCTTTGGCCAAGTTCATGGCAGTCCCCCACTACGCCTACCTCAACATGAAGATGCCGAGTTCCAAGGGAATTCTGACCGTGGCCGGCGACTAAAGAAAGTCGTCCGCTTGCGCGGCCGAAAGCAGTCGGCTGGCCGAGTCCTTGGTGATCACGGCTGAAAAGCGGCTTCTCGATTGGGTTGTGGCGATGGCCGGCAAGCAGCCCGAGATGTCGCCCGACCCCAAGGAGTCGGAAGCAGAAGGATCATTCAAGCCGGCCAGAGAAACGAAGAAGATACCTTTGGACCCGGAGCGCCCAGAGAGGTACGCTGTCACGGGCACAAACCTTGACAGCAAATAGGAAGGCGAGCTCGTCGATTTCCTCCATGAGAATCGAGACATCTTCGCATGGTCCCCTAAAGACATGCCTGGTGTACCGACGGAATTCGCCGAGCACAAATTACATGTCCAATCTGATGTGAAGCCCGTCAGGCAGCCCTTGCGCCGCCTGTCAGAAGAGAAGAGAAGAGTTGTTGGAGAAGAAATAGCCCGGCTCCTGGCAGCCGGCTTCATCATGGAAGTGTTTTTCCCAGAGTGGCTAGCAAACCCAGTACTGGTGCTGAAGAAGAAGAAGCAGTGGCGGATGTGTATCGACTACAGAAGTCTCAATAAAGCCTGCCCCAAGGACCCATTTGCTCTGCCAAGAATTGATCAGGTGATAGACTCCACAGCCAGATGCGAGCTGTTGAGTTTTTTGGATGCATATTCTGGATATCACCAGATCAAGCTGAACCCGGCTGACCGACTGAAGACCGCCTTCATCACGCCGTTTGGTGCCTTCTGCTACCTGACCATGACGTTCGTCCTGAGGAATGCCGGCGCCACCTTTCAGCGTTGCATGCAGAAGTGCCTCCTCAAGCAACTCGGCAGAAATGCCCACGTCTACGTGGACGATGTGGTGGTGAAGACGGAAAAACGTGGAACTCTGTTGGAAGACCTCAAGGAAACCTTTGAGAACCTGCGCTGATTCCAGATCAAGCTTAACCCCGAGAAGTGCGTCTTCAGAGTACCAGCCGGCCAACTCCTTGGTTTCCTGGTCTCTGAACGCGGCATAGAGTGCAATCCTGTGAAGATCAAGGCCATCGAGAGTATGGAAGCACCCAGACGACTGTTACATGTGCAGAAGTTCACCGGCTATTTGGCGTCCATCAGCAGATTCATCAGTCGGCTGGGCGAGAAGGCTCTCCCCTTGTATCAGCTCATGAAGAAGACGACCTTTTTTGAATGGACTCCCAAGGCGGACGAGGCCTTTCTTCAACTGAAGAAGATGTTGACTACTCCCCCTGTGCTGGCGGCTCTGACTCCCAAAGAGCCCATGCTCCTATACATTGCCGCCACCAGCCGGGTAGTCAGCACAGTCATTGTAGTCGAGTGCAAGGAGGAAGGCAAGGCACTACCTGTCCAGAGACCGGTATATTACTTGAGCGAGGTACTGTCAGCCTCCAAGCAGAACTACCCCCACTACCAGAAGATGTGCTACGGCGTGCATTTTGCCGCCAAGAAATGGAAGCCTTACTTCCAGGAGCATCCAATCACTGTGGTCTGCACAGCCCCACTAGCCGAGATCATCGGAAGCCGAGATGCTTCTGGCCGAGTGGCCAGATGGGCCATCGACCTGGCTCCCTACACCATCTACTACGAGCCCCGCACCGCCATCAAGTCGCAAGCACTGGCCAACTTCCTCGTCGATTGGGCCGAGACCCAGTATCTGCCACCAGCGCCTGACTCCACCCATTGGCGGATGCACTTCGATGGCTCCAAGATGCGCACCGGCCTGGGAGCCGGCGTCGTCCTCACTTCCCCCAAGGGTGACAAGCTCAGATATGCGCTGTAGATCCATTTCGCCGCCTCCAACAACGTGGCCGAGTATGAGGCGCTCATCCATGGGCTCCGGCTTGCCAAAGAACTCGACATTCGCCGGATCCTGTGTTATGGCGACTCTGACTTGGTGGTCCAGCAATCATCTGGCGATTGGGACGCCAAGGACGCAAACATGGGGAGCTACCGCTTCCTTGTGCAGCAACTCAGCGGATACTTCGAGGGGTGCGAGTTCCTCCACGTGCCAAGGAACGACAACGACCAAGCAGACGCCTTGGCACGAATCGGCTCCACCCGCCAAGTAATACCATCCGGCATCGCCCTTCGGCGCCTCCTCAAGCCGTCTATCAAGCCGTCACCAGAATCAGACTCAATCTTTGTGCTAGCTCCACCCGAAGAAGTCGGATCCGACTCCAAGAATGCCACAATCAAAGCCGACCCGGGGACTTCAGAACCCGGCCCGGGGACTGCGGTGACAAGACCAAAGACTCCAGAACTTGGCCCGGGGACTGCTCCAGTCGGCCCGGGGACTTCGTCAAGTCAGCAAGCGGCTGCGGACTCCAACCCGCCGCCTCCCAGCCCAGCCGCCCTTGTCCAAGTCGCACTAGTGGTAGTTGAAGAAATAGCAGCACCCTCATGGGCCCAACCCATCCTCAAGTTCCTAGTAAACAGAGACGTCCATGAAGGCGAGTGCGGTCACCATGCGGCCTCAAGAGCACTCGTCGCCAAAGCCTTCTGGCATGGTTTTTTCTGGCCGACTGCCCTAGAAGAGGCCAAGGAATTAGTCCAAAAATGCAAGGGGTGCCAGATGTTCCGTTCCAAGCCACTTCAGCCAGCTTTCGCACTCAAGACTATCCCCATCACCTGGCCCTTTGCAGTCTGGGGCCTGGACATGGTGGGACCATTCAAGACGGCACGAGGTGGCTTGACTCATCTACTTGTCGCAGTGGACAAGTTCACCAAGTGGATAGAAGTGAAACCCATCAAGAAGTTGAATGGTCCGACTGCAGTGACTTTCATCGCTGACATCACGACTCGGTACGGCATCCCGCACAGCATCATCATCGACAATGGCACAAATTTTGCCAAAGGCGCCTTGGCTCGTTTCTGCGCGACGCAGGGCATCCGACTGGACTTAGCGTCCGTTGCCCATCCGCAGTCAAACGGCCAGGTGGAGCGAGCAAACGGCCTCATCTTATCCGGCATCAAGCCTCGACTGGTCGTGCCGCTGGAGCGATCGGCCGGCTGCTGGCTTGAGGAGCTTCCGGCCGTCCTCTGGAGTCTGCGCACGACTCTAAACAAGTCAACCGGTTTTACACCTTTCTTCCTCATCTACGGCGCCGAGGCCGTCAACCCGATGGATATAGAGTTTGATTCCCCGCAGTCACTATGTACACCGAGGAAGAAGTAGAAGAAGCACGTCAAGACAGCATCGATCTGCAGGAAGAGGGCCGGCTGTTGGCACTCAGCCGGTCCAGCATCTACCAGCAGAGTCTGCGTTGATACTACAACAGGAAGGTCAGGCCAAGATCTTTCCAAGAGGGCGACCTTGTGCTCTGACTGATCCAGCGAACAGCCGGCCAGCACAAGCTGTCGGCACCTTGGCAAGGCCCCTTCATCACCAGCAAGGTGCTGGGAAACGACTCCTACTACCTGATCGATGCTCAGAAGCCCCGAGCGCACAAGAGGGACGACTCCGGCAAAGAGACAGAACGCCCGTGGAATGCAAATCTTCTCCGAAGATTTTACAGTTGATGCAGTATGTATCACGCTCCTCTTTTGTATTGAAGTACCAAGACTTTGGGCCCCCCGAGACGAGCTCGGGGACTGCCCGTCTATATGATAAGAATTATGCCTTCGAGTATATCACTCTATGTTAATGCCGCTTGGCACCGGGCCCGACTAGTTGGCCCGGGGACTCGCCGCCTCGCGCTATGTGGAGCTTCCCGTAGTCAGACAAGTAGTGTGCGGTGCCTAATCCGTCTCCTGACAAAGCCGCAGCTCGCAGAGCGACTGCTTGGTGGGAAGGAGTGAGGAAGACCGGGCGCCCACATGAAAAATGGCTAAGGACCCAAAGCATGAACATAGCGTAAGACGGCCTCCAGCATCTCTGAGGCAAAAGCTGACTCATGAGTAGTCGGCTTGCCGCTTCATACTAGCCTCTACTAAAGATAGCCGACTCTTTAGTAGTCGGCTTGCCGCCTTCTATCCAGCTTGTTAAAGAAGACTCTAAGATGGTCGAGTACCTGCCTTCCCAAAGTAGCCAAGCATTTGATCCAATGACAGTCCGCGGAGCGGTTGTCCGACTGGCAAGGCAGCGACTAAAGGAAGGCGGCAAAGGGAAAAGCCTAAAGAGCAATAAGCAAGGAAAGATAGAACTCGGATTAATATTTACATAGCATAGGCCCTCGGCCGAATCTTCGAACAGGAGTTCAAATTACACCCCGCGGGTGGAATTGTGCAAATTAACAAGTTCTTTAAAGACTTTCTAGAGCAGACAAAATAAAGCCAGAAGGCAGCCTAGGGAGCAGCAGACGGGTTCGGAGGGTCGGAGGAGACGGCGGTGTCAGGCGCCGGGGCGGCCGGCTGGGCAGTCTCGGCTTGATCGCCACCGGCGGCAGTCGGCCCGGTCGGACGCGGCTCGTTGCTAGAGGCACGGTTGAGCTGAGGCTGGTCGCCCGCTCCGACTTCTGGCATCTCCGTCTCGCCTTCGTCCTTCGCCTCGCCTTCCTCCTCGGTGCTGGAGTCAATAACCTCCACCGAGTCCTCGCCGAAGTCCGGATTCATCCCGAACCACTCTGGCGGCACCTCCTCGCCGCCCACAGCCCGCTCGGGGACGAAGACACTAGTGTCCGTGTAGTCGGCAATCGCCGCTGCACGCTCGACAAGGGCACCCTCCACTGCCACCAGCTCTGCCTGGGCCTCTGATCGGAACGCGGCCAGCCGGTCCAGGTCCAGCCCCGGATACCATGCCTTGACGAATTCCAAGGCCCGGCGCGCTCCGGCTCGGGCCGAGGAACCTTTCCAAGCTTCAAGACGGCCAACTGCGACCTCCAGCCAGTCGGCGGTCCAACTGGTGGTGCGCAGGGCCAGCATGTCTGGCCACAGAGCGGCAACCGCCTGGGCACCTGCACGCTGAAGCCGGCACATCAGCCGATGGGCCGGACAAAGACGGGCCTCGATGCTCAGAAACTGCTCGTCGACGGTCCGGGGGACGTTAGCGGCGATCTCCGCGCCGCTTGCCCTCCACACCTCGTGATCAGCCTCGATGGCCTGAGTGACTGCCTGCGAGTGGCCAGGGAAGAAGTCTGCCAAGACAAAAAAGAAGTGAGTCGAAACAATCAGAAATCGGCCCGACCGATAGTCGGAAGCTCGAAGAAAGAAAGGAAGAAAGGAAATTCACCGTCGACGATGTCCTCGATCTCATGGAAGCCGGAGGTCAGCATTGCCTCCCTGTCAGTGCAGGAGGAGCGCTCGCTCTCGAACTCGGCCAGGAGAGCGGTCTCTTTCTTCTCGGCCTCGTCCCACGCCTTCTTGAGCAGCTCCTTCTGCTCGGCCAGCTGCGCAGCCAGCAGGTCGCCCTCTGTGGCAAGTTTGCTGCACTCCTCCTCCTTGGCGCGCAAGGCGGTGTTGGCCTCGCCCAGCTGCTGCTGAAGAGTGGCGTTGGCCTCTGAAGAAGAAAAAAGAGGAAAGACGATAAGTCATCAACAAAGAAAGTCGCTGAGAAGATTCGGCCCGACTGCTCACCAGTCGGCCCGAATCTTGGGGACTACAGCCTGCGGGTGCGCCAGTGCGCCCCCGCGAAAAAGAAGAAGGACTCACCCCGGCTCTCCGACAAGTCAGTAGTCCGCCTGCCTAGCACCTCAACATTGCGGTTGAAGGTGGTAGTGCGGAGGTTGTGATACTCCTGCAATAAGCATTTCACACAAAGTTAATATTTGGAACTCGCCAGAGGGAGTTCCAAACCGCCTGCTCAGCAGCCGGCCTGAAACTCGGGGACTACACCCAGTGGGTGCACTGGCGCGCCCCCACAGAGAAAAACAAGAATAAAAAAAAAGAGGGAAACATACTCGGACGGCTGTTCGCGCTGCCTGATGCGCCCTGGTGCAGTTTTGAAGGGCGTCGCCTTCAGCTCGCAGCTTCGCCTGGACGTCCAGGAGCGCTTGGTTCAGCGGCCCTGTGCTGCCTCCGCGCAACCACCCAACAGGCGCGGCGCTTGTCGCCTCGGCGTCTGGGATTGCCGAGCTGGCGGCGCCGGTCTCCTGGGGTCGCGGCGCCGAGGTCGCCCTCTCAAGACGGCGACGCACTGGCGAGGCGACTTAGAGAAGCAGCCTCGCCTCGGACTCATCCGCAGTCGGCGGCACCGGCGGGCCCGCCGGCTGTTTGCCGTGCGCTCTCCCAGACGGCGGCGGAGGCGGCGGTGGCGGCACGAGCGTGTCCGACATGGAAGCCTCGCCGCTTTCCTTCTCCACGACGGGGTTCTCGGCGCCGGCTTCTCCAGTCTGCCCCGTGAACTCCGGGGGCGGCGGCGCCGAGGACAGTGGGGTGACAAACAACACCGAATGGCGGCGCGCGGCCTCCTCGGCTTGCTGCCTTGCTACGGCGGCGGCTTCGGCCTCTTCCAGTTTTTTCTGGGCGGAGGCCGCCGCCTTCTCGGCCTCCGCTTTCTCCAAGCGGTTGGCCTCCTCCTCGTAGCGCTTCTCGCGCGCGTTTCGCTCCGTCGCCTCCCGGAGGTCGGTGGCAGGGTCAACCCGCCGAGTGTTGGCTGACGTCTCCGCCGACCCCATGACGGAGGGGACGGCGACCCTCTCAAGGGTAACGGGAGCCCTGAAGCAAAAAGGGAATGAAAAAAGGAAACTCAGACGAGATTCACCAAAGAAAATAAAGACGAAGGAGGAAACACTTACGCAGAGACCAGTGGCGGCCTCTTCACTTCCTTGCGGAAGCGGTTGGCCCTCGCGGCCGCCTCCTCCCGTTTGGTCGCGGTGGCCGCCCCTTGAGGTTCTTCGGCTTGCCGCCAAATGAACTCGGCCCAGTCTGGCGCCTCTTCAAGCCGCTTTGGCCAGCCAAGCCAGCGGAGGAACCCGCGCCCGATGGGCCGACCCTTGGCTGGTGGCGCGGGATGACTTCCCCTTCGGCGTCGTCATCAGGCCAGTCGGCGAAGGTGGCCGAGGGCCTGAGGCCGCCTCCCGCTCCTCCTCCCCCGCCCTCGGCGTCGGCTTCCATCGCCGTCGCCCCCAAGCCGGGGTCGTCAACGTCGCTCTCCGCTCGGTCGAGGACGAACTCGCGGGGCAGTCTCGTGTCGCCGGCTGCGGGCTGCATGATGGGGTTCTAATTCAGAGAAACCAACGAAAATCAGAAGTTGGAGTCGGCTATGAAGAAGACAAAGCAATAAAGAGATGCGACTTACTACTGGAGGGGGTTGGCGCACGAGTACGTCTCCTTGCCGAACTGCCAGTCCTCCCCGAGCTCGCAGTTCGCGATGTGGTTCACCATGTTTGCCACCTCTGCACGGGGCATTTCCCTGGTGCACATTTGACTCGGGTCCCGGTGGTCGCTCATCTGACTGATCAGATGAGGCCGGCCTTGAAGAGGGAGGACTCGGCGCACCACAAAGGCAGCCGGCAAGTCGGCCCCAACGAGGCCCTCCGACTGCGTCAAAACTCGGAGCCGCGCCACGGCGGCGGCTCCGGCAGGAGTCAGTGTCTTGGCTCGATGAGACCAGCTAGGGAGCCTCCCAGCCGGTGCGCCGACTTCATAAGGCGGCAGATTGACCCAGTCCCCGTCGGGGGCAACGCTCTTCACGTAGAAGTACGACCGTTGCCACATCTTCACCGATTTGATTAACGTGATGGCGGGAAATGGATTGTCGGCCGTCGACCGCCGCATCGCGATGAAGGCGCCGCATTGAGCCGGCACACCGGCAACGTGCGTGCCGAGCTTAGATGAGAAGAATTCTCCCCGCAGCTCGATGGTGGGGAGGACGCCGAGGAAGCCTTTGCACAGGGTGGCGAAGGTAGACAGCAGCACCACCGTGTTTGGGGTGAGGTGGTGCGGCTGGAGCCCGTGGAACTCCAGGAAGGAACGGAAGAAGCCGCTCACCGGCAGCCCCAGGCCGCGCATGAGGTGCGAGCGGAAGATGACCCGCTTGCCCTCCTCCGGCGCTGGCAATATCTCACCCTCCGGCGCGGCGCGGGCGCGCACGAGGTCTGCGCTGGGGAGGCGGCGCGTCCTGCAGAGGAACTCGATGTGGTCATCATCCACCTCTGGGCCGTCCCACACGCCGGAGCGCACAGCGGGAGCCGCGGCGGCGGAGGAAGAGCTCATCGCTGTTGGTGCGGTGTGTTTTTGATCGACGGTGGCAAGAGGAAGGAAAGGAGGCAAGAGGAGGCGGGGGAGCAGGGAAGATGGGCGCGCGTGCTTGCCGCTCCACTCCCCCTGCCTACTTATAGCCTTGAGGGCTGAGAAGCCGATGGGGCGGGTGTGGGATTAACTGCGCGCAGGACCCCACGCCCCCCATGATTTACCCCACGAAGTTACTGCGCGCAGTAACGACGTGGGAAACCCAACCGTCCGCACGGCCACAATGGATCCATTCGCGTGCCGAGGCGCGGTAGTGGCGGGCCCCGCCTTACGGCCCGTACCGTCGCACGCGTGGGTAGGCAGACTATCCTTGCCGCGTGGCACCGCGCGATAGGACCGCAGCGGGCGGCCGCGAGGAAGCGTATCAGGCACGCCGTCTGGTCTCCCGCCATGACTTTCGAACTCTCTACGACGCAAGACGGCCCTCTGCGAATCCGACTTTCGGACAGTCGGCCTGAAGGAAGACGACAAGCAAAGTCCTAGAAGAATGAAACTGTTGAGGCCCCACGACGCAGTATCCACGGAGCCTCACCAGCTTCGGAGACTACTGTCGGAGTAATGGGCCACGGGTAGGCTAACCCGAGCCCTAGAACCTTTCAAGACATTGGGATAAGTAGCGCCGCTTATGCCGAGTCCCAGGGACGACTCCAAGTTATGCCGAGTCCCAGGGACGACTCCAATTTATGCCGAGTCCCAGGGACGACTCCAAGTTATGCCGAATCCCAGGGTCGACTCCAAGATATGCCGAGTCCTAGACGACGACTCCAAGATAAGCCGAGTCCCAGACGGCGACTCCAAGATAAGCCGACTCATGGCCGGCGACTTCTGGAGAGGCCGGCTATGGAGAGTCGGCCCGCGACTCCACCCTCGTCTCGAAGGGCGAGGCGGGGTACGGCCACGGCATGGCCGTCCCCCCTGTTTACAAGGGGCCGGCATGGCTACAGTAAGCCATATCGCTGAAGATCTCCGGCGAGGCGCGGCACTGTTGCCATGTCTGCCCTGACCTCAGCCACAGTGGGCGGCGCACTGTGCCCACGATGCCTGCCTGTATGACCCAAGGACGGCGGGGCCACCTGTCAGTAGGTAGACAGAAGACGGCACGAGCGCCCTGAAGACGGACCCGTGGGAGTCGGCCCCCTGGAGTCGGCCGACCCCACCCACGGGCCCCGCATGCCATTAACCAGACAAGATGGGGAATGGTGACAGTGAACGCACGCCGGACGGCGGCGCTGTTGCCATAACCAGATGACCAAGCCAGCGTCATCAGGAGTACCGCTACAGTTTCAGGCCTGTCCGCGGGGCCCGCCAGTCGGCGGGCCCCAGTAGTCGGCAGAGAGGACGATGACCTGAGAGACAGACGACTGGGACCCGCTCCCAGCCAGATTACCATTGTACCCCTGGGGGGTAGGCCTGTATAAACCCCCCGGGAAGCCCATGCAAAGGGTTCGGACCCAGATAGAGATAGACCTTAGAGCATAGGAAGGAGAGAGCTAGCCTTGCCCCCTCCTACCTCCAAAAACAGCTCCAGGAGCACCATTGTAACCACTTTGCCATAGTGACCATGCGGAGACCCCGCAGAGTAGCAGTAGGGGTGTTATCTCCTCAGAGAGCCCTGAAGCTGGGTAAGTTCCGCCGGTGTGCATGCATTCACCTCATCCCTCTTCCGGGCACCGACGACTTTCTACTCGCTCCCACCATGATAAGCCATCCTTTGGCATATGTCGTACCCAACCCCCGACAATGAGCCGGCCTCGGTATTCTATAAACCACCGGGCGTCAGCCTGTGTATATAGAGGGACGGCCCAGCAGTGGTTCGGGAACAAGAAACAACAACTCAAGAGATAGGTAAAGCGGATTTGCTCCCTGCTCATCGAGATCCCATCAATTCCACGACAACTGGATCATAGGCTTTTAGCTTCACTGCAAGGGGCCGAACCAGTATAAACTCCCCGTGTCCTTTGTCCGGTTTAACCCCTTTAAGCTAATCTCATTGCGATGGCTCCATTACTAAGTCCTCTCACTAGGACTGAAAGGGCTAGTTATCGACTAGAGGGGGGGGGGGGGGGGGGGTGAATAGGCGATTTTTATGGAAGTCTTCAAAACATGGGAGTTTCAAAGACAAACCATAGAAACGACACTATTCGAATGCAGCGGAAGGTAGACTACACTAGACAAGCCATAGTAAAGTATTCAATGAAGTGAAAGAACGAAGACTATTAGCAGCTAGGTAGTAAAGATCAAGATGGAAGATAGTATGAAGCCAATCAGAACAGGTAGTCACATAGTGAAGTCAAACAGATAATGCAAGAAGGCAATGACTTCACGAAGACAAACTATAAGTAGAGAGAAGTGAGAGATAGAACCAATAGCTTCAGGAGGACAGGGATTTGTTCGACCAGTTCCAGTTGCTGTGACAACTATACGTCTAGTTAGGGAGGCTGAGATTCAACTCAAAAGACTGCGTCTTCACCTTATTCCCCTTGAGCTAAGGACACCTAGTCCCCGCCCAATCACTCTGGTAAGTCTTCAAGGTAGACTTCCAAACCTTCACAGACTTCGTTCACCGGCAATCCACAATGACTCTTGGATGCTCAGAACATGACGCCTAACCGGCTGGAGGATTCACAGTCCTCAAGTGTAACAAGTCTTCAGATCATGCAGACAGAAAGACTTCAGTGATGCCAAACTCTCTTTGGGCTCTGGGTGGTTTGGGCTTTGTTCTCGCAAGGATTCTCTCTCAAAAGCTTCAGCGGTGGGTTGCTCTCAAATGACAAAAGTCGTGTACTAACTCTGAGCAGCCGCAAATTTATGGTGTAGGGGGTGGGCTATTTATAGCCACTGGGCAACTCGACTTGATTTGTCCGAAATGACCCTGGGTCACTAAGGAACTGACACGTGTCACAACGGTCAGATTTCAAACACACGCGGCAGCTTGACTTAGGCTACAAGTAAAGCTGACTCATCCGACTCTAGATAAGATTTGCTCTCATTGTCTTCGCTCGAAGACATAGGATTTGGTTGAGCATCACTTCAGTCACTCTGACTTTGTTCACTTGGACCCCGCTTAATAGTACGGTGGTTCCTATGACTCAACAAAGAAGAAAAGGAACACAACGAAACAACTAAGTCTTCGCGCTCCATAGTATTCACTCAGTGTCTTCTCATGTCATAGTCTTCAACGTGAATAGCTTCACAGACCACCATTGTTTTCAATGTCTTCACACATTTTTAGGGGTCATCTCCGGTAGGTAAACCGAATCAATGAGGGACTACTACCTGTGTTATCCTGCAATTCTCACAAACACATTAGTCCCTCAACCAGGTTTGTTGTCAATACTCCAAAACCAACTAGGGCTGGCACTAGATGCACTTACAATCTCCCCCCTTTTGGTGATTGATGACAAACTAGTTGAAGTTTTCAATGGGGATAAAAGTATGTGAAATTGTAAAGGATTAAGATATTGTCTTCATAAGTGGCAAAAAGGCTCCCCCTGAAGATGTGCATATAAGTGTTTTGCGTTGGAATGCAAATGCACATGGCAGGTAGTACTTGTGGAGATCCTCTTCACCATATGAAGACAATACATCATGCATGAACAAATATACATGAATAATGACATGCATAATGAAAAATGGACGTCTGCGAAATGACTTCATGCGGGATTTATCATCGCATCACAGAATAGCAGAAAAAGTAGCAGACGACCATCAAGTTTAAGTGTTACAACTCAAAGAACCAAATGTATCAAAAGCGAGAGTTGTAAACACTAGGCAAAAGTATAGCAACCACCCATATGGACCCGCTTGAAGACTATCAACATATGCTTCTCCCCCTTTTGTCAGTGAGGACCAAAAAGGTTTGAAGACATAGTTTCTACTCGTTCCCATGAGGAGTAGGTGAAGTAGTAGGGTCATCATTGAGGTTTGGTGGTGCAGACGAACTTGGTGCAGTGTCGATACACGCTGAGGTTGGAGGTGGTGAAGTAGCATCATCGGTGTCATCAAGGACTCTGGCATTAACAGTTGCCGCAGAGGAGTACTCTGAATCTTCAAGAGACAAGGTTCGACATAAGACAACATTCCTGGGAGGAGTGGAGTCGAACTTGAATCTCTCGGTGAACCCATCGTGTTGCAGATCAGCTTCAACACTAAGCAATGTCAGACTCTTCCAAGACCTCCGACAGGTTTCATGAGTGACAAAGGCATTCTTGGTGGCAAGGTTGCGAATGCGATGGACATCCACCAAGAGGCTTTGCATTTGATGCTTTAGCCAGTAGTGATGCTTGTCGTGTTTCTGATGCAGGGCCATGAGAAGCTCTCGGTCATTGAGCACATGAGATCGCTTCCGAGGCCTTGGAGCAATGGTGCTCTCTGTGGCTTTAGTACGTGAACAGCGAGTGTTTCCGGCCAGAGGATAAACACGAGAAGCAACCTAAACACCTTCAACATGCTGAGAGAAACTCTGACGATCTGCATTGTGAAGATATAGTGCTTCCTTGGCAGGCTCTAGGTAAATGGCTTCTATGGACATATAAACCTCTGGTAGAAATATGAGAAGGTTGCGTGCAGAGGGCTGATAGTCAACGGCAGAGTGAAGCTTGATTAGTCGCATAATCCAAGGAGCATAGAATTTCAGACCAAATATATCTGAGCCAGATGCAACAAATTGGCGAATGAAGAAATCCTGAGCATTGAAGCTGATTCCATTGAGAATGTAGAAGACCAATGTATTCATTGCGCCTTCGAGCTTTGCTGAGGAAGAATGTCCTTTGATGGGCCATAGAGTTCGCTTGATAATATGGTAGATGGCGCGGGGCAGATACTCTAGGTCTTCAACAAAGAATTCTTTGGGATATTTAGCATCCTGTGGCAGTGGCTTCATCATACTCAGCATTTGGCTGATGTTGGGCTCTGGCTTCTGAAAGATACTTCCAACGCATTGCGGTGAAGCTGACAACCAGGTTCATAGAGTTCACCTGGAGTGGACTGGCCAGTAAGCTCAATGAGATCAAGAGCTTTGGCTTCATGGTGTACATTGCCTGTCATCCACTCAGGGACCCATGTCTTTGGATCCCTGTTGTAGCCGTGAATGTGGAGGGTTGCATAGAATTGCAGCATAAGCTCTACGTTCCAATTCTCCTTATCTGTCACAAACTGGAGAAGGCCTGCATCTCGAAAACAGTCAAGGGCTTCTTCTAAGCAGGACAGGCCAGCAATGGCTTCGGAATCCAGACCCGTATGAGGAAATATGCGCCCTTGATTGTATAGAACATAAGAGTAGTAGCTGCGCTGCTGATAGCTCCAGAACCGATGCAATGATATTCTTGGCTTGGAATATGGGTTCTTGGCTTTATTGAAGAAGGTGTTGTGTGTAATGAAGCCATTGACATTGAACGATCCTGACACAGATGCAGTACCTAGAAACCTTGGCAGCCTTGGTTTTGGCTTCTGAACCTGAGGCGTGTGCTCCACATGATAGTCAAACTGAGGTTCGGGAGCAGGCGGAGGAACCAGAATTGGCCATCTGACAGTGACCAGCTCGCCTTGATAGAATGCTTGCTCAATAGTGTGTGGCCTTGGTGGCGGAACATGAGCAGTGGCATTAGCAAGGGCGTCAGGCTGCACATTTGTTGCAGGTGCATCATTGGCTTCATGCACAATGTTCATTTCAGGCGCCACATTATCTTCAGCCATGACAACGCCATTGGCTTCAGTACTGTTGTTGGTGGCCGCCTCAGGATTTTCAACCTCCACTTGAGTAGCTGGAGGGTCGGGCACTGACATGTTCTCCTTGAGAACAACTTCTTGGTTGGTAGGGGTGTGGCAACACGCTCTTCTTCTCCTTGTCTTTCATCGGCTGATGCAGCCGGATTGTCTTCAGCAGCATTGGCTTTAGACGTAGGAACCGTCACAGAGGGATTTTCTTCAGGGAGCACCTGACATGCCACTGAGCTGGATTGGTTTGAATCTTCTTCTGTGATGGTTGTCATGGAGACTGGTGGCTTTAGGCCTTTGCAAAGCCGTTTGAACACAGGCGACGCTTTTGGTGATGGTGTAGTCTCCATGTAATTGTCGTCATTCACCATTGGGCTGGTGACTTGCACTGGTGGAGGACGGGGTGTACTGGGTGAGTCTTGACTTGGAGTTGCTGGTTGGGGGCGATCAGCCCATGAGGCATCCTGAGAGATTGGCGTCAAAGGACGACCAATACTGATGAGTTCGCTGTTCATGAGAACAGGCGATGATACCATTGGGCGCTCGATCTGAGGAAGGACTTCATCATCTACTACATTGTCTTGGGGACCAATGTCTTCAGCCGTGGTGGGGTCAACAGCTGGTACTTCTTCAGCTTCAGGAGCCTCTGCGGAAGCAGGCTCATGAACTATCAACTGACGCTCTTGGTGTTTAGATGCAGGATGAGCAAAAACAATGGGCTCGACAACAAGGCGCTCTGTGGGAGCAACCCGATCTCTCTTCTTGGTCTTTCTCTTCTTGGTGGGTGGTGCATCATCAGTGGTGTTCTTGAGTTTGTGCTTTCTGGCTTTGGCTTCAGCTGCCTTGGTTTTCTTCTGTTCTGAAGCCACTGTGGGGACCTTAGGCTTTGAGCCTGTCATGCTAGCAGGGAAGACAATGTGAGGTTCTTTCTGCCTTGGTGCTTCAGTTTGGGCCACAGTAGGCTTCTTCTTCTTCTTGGCAGCCAACTTGGGGTCGATGCCAGGACGCCCAAGTGCCTTGTGCTTCTCAGCTTCATTGTAAGCTTGAACACACTTGGCAGCTAGATTCTTCATGCACTCTCTTGAACCTTTGGCTTCTTCGTGCTTCTTGTGAAATGCCTCCTTAAGGTCATGCATCATCACCTTGAAGTTTTGAACATCAGCCACGCTGAGCTTGGCCACATGCTTCTTGAACTGCTCTTTCTCATAGTCAATCTTGTTCTTCAATTCAACAATCCGCTGAGCCAGAGCCAGCTCAGGAGCAATTGCGCCTTGGAAGGCGACGCTGATGCCATTTGGGAGCTGAAGATCATCAAAGCTGAGATTGGGGTTGTCAAACCACTCATCAATGAAGTTATCCAAAATGTTTACGTCGAAGAGGGGTAGATCATTGAAGATCTCCGCCTCTTGCTTGCTCTTTATCAGCTGCTCAAGAGCATCATCTCCACACTCATCATCTAATGACAGATCAATGACTTCGGTTTCGTTCCTCAGAACAACAGCAGGAGTCAGGGCTTGACCAGAACTATGGACATTTTTCTTCTGTGTCTTCTCGTGCTTCTTGGAGATGCGAGATAGATCTTCAGAAGTGTTACTGGGAGCAGGAGGGGCAGTTGCCAATGGCTTCACTCGAGAAGCTTTTGGTGCAGCAGTAGGTTTTGATGCCTTGGATTTCTTCTACTTTTGCGGCTTAGGAGGAGGAGCCGGTGCATCATCAGAGTCAGCATCATCACCAGAATGATCCACTTTTGCTCCTTGAATGACAATGTGAGTGATGAGACCGTCGAGGTTGTAGAAGGGGCCGACTCTGTTTTCATTGGCTTCATGGGTGCCATCTTCCCGTGGAGCAGACGGACCTGGGTTGAAGTCAAGTCCGAGTGCCTTCTTGTTCTTCACAGCAGAGTCTTTTGCGAACTGGTAGTTGCGCTTGAATAGATTTTCTTTGCGACACCACAGCAGAGAAGAGGGTTCAGCATTCTCTGACTGTGGTCCGCGGACCATGCACGGATAGAAGCCTTTCTCAATAGCTTTAGTCTGGGACCTGGGAGGAAGATTTTTGTACAATATATCTCCCCAGGGTCGCTTGAAGGCATTCTTCTCTGCATACTCTTTTGTGACGAATCGGTACTTGAACCATTCCTCTGCCCAATATCTTCGAATCCATTGGATTCGATTCTTGCGTTCTCCATAGGTTTCCTCTGGGTCTGTCTTGTACAGCTCGTGCAAATCTGGTGGCAAATCCCTGGAAGTGTTCCCACGGTGCTGTCTGCCACCCTTTCTTGATGACATCTCAGTAGCCATGAAGCTTAACCTGAAAGGCTTCAGTACTTGCAAAGGCTTCCGTCGACTGGTTAGACAAGAACTGGCTTCAGGAGAATTTATGTGACTTTGTAAGAATTTTGCAAACGAATGCAGACTATGAGAACCAAGGGATTCTCTCACAGACATGTACCTGTGACAATATTAGAGGTGCGAGGGAAGGGGAAGAGGTCATATGCATTCTCAGAAGATTTTGAAGATAAATCAGTTTGAAGAAATTGACCTCATAACGCGAAGACATTCACTTATTTGATGAGACCTGGTTCCAGATTTGTACGAATCCAAGAATAAGTACAAGTGAGGAATCTAACTTGTAGAGAAGCATAAGTGAACAGACTAGGCATAGTATGAGATGCAGAAAGAGATAGATTCAACTTTGGAGATCTATAAACCAATTTTGGTAAAGAAGGATGAATCTATCAGATCTGAAAGACGGTAAAAAGTGAATTTTAATTACCACATGAAGAACTGCTAGACGGAGCGAAGTTGGAGGCCGAGCAGTTCGATCTTCCGTGCCCTAACTTGGTGACGGAGGACACCTATGGCAACGGTGGAGAGGACGAGGTCCGCGACCGGTGAGGGAGTCCTGGATTAGGGGGTATCCGGACAGCCAGACTATATACTTTGGCCGGACTGTTGGACTGTGAAGATACAAGACTCAAGACTTCGTCCCGTGTCCGGATGGGATTCTCCTTTGCGTGGAAGACAAGCTTGGCAATCCGGATGATAGATTTCCTTCTTTGTAACCGACTCCATGTAAACCCTAGCCCCCTCTGGTATCTATATAAACCAGAGGGTTTAGTCCTTAGAGACAGAATCATAATCATCATAGGCTAGCTTCTAGGGTTTAGCCTCTACGATCTCGTGGTAGATCAACTCTTGTAACACTCATATCATCAATATCAATCAAGCAGGAAGTAGGGTTTTACCTCCATCAAGAGGGCCCGAACCTGGGTAACATCGTGTCCCTTGCCTCCTGTTACCATTAGCCTAGGACGCACAGATCGGGACCCCCTACCCGAGATCCGCCGGTTTGACACCGACATTGGTGCTTTCATTGAGAGTTCCTCTGTGTCATTGCTGCAAGGCTTGATGGCTCCTTCAATCATCAACAACAACGCGGTCCAAGGTGAGACCTTTCTCCCCGGACAGATTTTTGTGTTCGGCGGCTTCGCACTGCGGGCCAATTCGCTTGGCCATCTGGTGCAGATCGACAGTTACGCCCCTGGCTGCCAGGTCAGGTTTGGAAACTTGAACTACACGACCGATATCCGCGGAGACTTGATCTTAAACGGATTCGGGCCTGCGCCAGGAGCGCCGGACAGTCACGATGAGCATGACTTAGACCTGCTGTCGGACAATGCTCGGGATATCGCCCCTGCAGGAATCCCGGACCTAAATCCAGGGCAGATTGCATCGCCCAAGGACGGGTGGATGGACCCCGCCCTGGAGGCCGCACACCCAGCAGTGGAAGAGCCGAACACAGACTTAACCCCCAAGGAAGCCTGTGACACCGGACCCCCGGACTCGTATCCGGCTGTAGGTTCCAGTCCGCGCACCCCTGAGCCCGCCAAATCTGGTTGGGCTCCGGTAATGGAGTTTACCGCTGCGGATATCTTCCAGTACTCGCCCTTTGGTGACATGCTAAACTCATTAAAGTCTCTCTCTTTGTCAGGAGACTCTTGGCCGAACTATGTCCGGCTCAAGGGGGAAGAAGGCGACGAAGAAATCCGTTGCCCACCCACCACCCACTTCATAGCCACTATCGACGATGTATCAGACATGCTTGACTTTGGCTCCGATGATACCGACGGTATGGACATCGGCGCAAGAGACGATTCAGAACCAATGGGGCGCTGGACTGCCACCTCGTCATACGATATATACATGGTGGATACACCTAAGGAGGATGATGGCGACAAACCGGAGGATAAAATCCCCGGACAAAATCCAAAACGACGGCGCAGACGCTGCTCCAAGTCCAGCAATAGTAAAAATAGCGATAACAGCGCTAGAAAGATCGACACCCCAGTCAACTTCGAAGGCACCAGCGACCCAAGTACATCCGAAATCAGGGATGGCAATGGGAAGCCACGACGCAATAAAAACAAACTTCAAAACAAGGAAGAAAGTCCGGATAACACAACTGTCAACGCCGGATTTAGGGGCTCTCGACCCGGTCAACAAAAGAAGCCATTTAAAGGCAGCAAAGAGGGACCGTCCGGCCTGAACTAAGTCCTGGATAGACTGTGCCAAATTCATGGCACCCCTAAAAAGCCTGCGAATCACACTCACAAAGAATGTTGGGTCTTCAAATAGGCCGGCAAATTAAAGGCCGAACACAAGGGAAGGGAAACACCAAGTGAAGATGACGATGAGCCTCACCAGCCGAACACTGGGGGACAGAAAAAATTCCCACCAGAGGTTAAAATGGTAAACATGATCCACGCGACTCACACATCCACGAGAAGGCGTGAATGCGCGCTCAGAGACGCATACGCTATAGAGACCGTCGCACCCAAACTTAACAACTGGTCGGCTTGCCCGATCACCTTCGATCACAGGGACTGCCCGACTAGTATTCGGCACGGAGGATCAGATGCCTTGGTCCTCGACCCAATAATCGACGGATACCATCTTACTCACGTCCTCATGGACGTCGGTAGTAGTCTTAATCTACTATACCAGGACACTGTCTGCAGGATGGGGATAGACCCATCCAGAACCAGCCAAAGTAACACCACCTTTGAAGTGGTGATACCAGGCGTTGAAGCCTACAACAGGGGCTCCCTCATACTGGAGGTAACATTCGGTTCCCCAGGCAACTCCAGAAGCAAAGAACTACTCTTCACCATCGCCCCCTCCAAAGCGGCTATCATGCATTGCTTGGGAGAACGGCTTCGCCCGCTTCAACGCAGTACCGCATTATGCCTACCTTAAACTCAAGATGCCCGGTCCACGTGACGTCATCACCATTAACGGAAACACAGAGCATTTCTTACGCGTAGAGGAATATGCGACGGCTCCAGCAGCTGGACTCTAAGCGGCCTCTAATACCAGAAATCATGATTGGTCATTAAGACCACGAACACGGTTAGACGAGTCCGGCGGCCCAGATCAGCCTGATCTAGGTGCTACACATGTAATCCCATAGAGGACACCAGGGGCTTCAAATATTCAATAAAGCCCACCTTTTTGCCTGACCCTATTAACAGGCCAATGTCTTTTCACTTTTACTACCCATTAGTGATAGCCAACTCTTCACACGCTTACGTCACGCTCTTCTACATGAGTTTTTCTTTTTACAGACACCTTTCGTGCGATACCCTACCAGGACATGGCACAACGGAGGCAAAGGCACAGACGTGCAGCAGGGCCCCGCTCAAAGGTTTCTCTTTAGATTAAGCCCCTGTGTAAACCTTTTCATTGTCTCTTGTTGTTTACACTTCCCATGGGAACTACACCCACAAAGGATACTGCCGGCATTGGCATTTCGCCACGACTGACTAATGCTCATACCTGGAAATACAGGGTTCATAATAAAGGGCGTTACTCAGCCCAGTATATGTTATCAAGTCCGAATACCTTCGGGAGTGTTCGGCGTCGCGAGTTTGGCCTTATATGCATCAGCTCCGAATCATGTCTTCGGTCAAATGTTGGGTTTGCTCGGCTCCTGGGTTTGCCGCCTTATGTTCCGTTCTTATCGGCTAAGGCGGCCAAAGGAGAACTACTACGATTGTGCCTTGGTTATTCCGGATGAGCACCTCAGTAGAGAAAGTCGAAAACTGACTGTCATGATATAGTGAGAGACAGTTCAACCACTCGAAGACTTATCGGAATTTTTAGGATTCCTCCGCATTAACGAAGGACTGTTTCCCGGTCATGTACACATGCGCCCATATTCGGATGCAGGCAAAGGTACCAGGGGCTACATAGTAGCCCCACCGTCAAACTCATATGGCTAAGTGAAGGTGTTACAGCTATATAGTCTGGTTGCCTAGTTCGACGAGCGATCACCTCCTTAATGGACCAATACATTGGATCAAGTGTGATTACACATATTTTTCATGAACACCCCCGCATTGTATGGGTGGAGGCTGAAGCCAACGACTGCTAACTTTCAGATTACACATATACATAAAAACAGCCGCACAGGAGGCACAATAATACCTTCGGGCAAAACATATAAATATAGCCTCCATAATCAAAATAACATTATTTTTACAATGACACGTTTTGTCACTCGAACATGACATTCTTCGAGCACCGAGCCTCTATTAAGCGAGCACCCTCTGCTACCTACTCCAAGATGTGCTCGGCCGGATCCTGGCCCCCCGCCGGAGTCTAGGTCGCAACGATGGTGGCCTCCATATCTGTCCAGTATGCTTTAACACGGGCAAGAGCCATCCGTGCACCCTCTATGCACGCCGACCTCTTCATGGCACCGATCCGTGATACGACACCAAGGAATTGTTGCACTAAACCAAAATAACTGTCCGACTTAGGCCCCTTCGGCCATAGATGGTCTATTACAGACCGCATTGCAAGACTAGACAGCCTATGGAGCTCGGCCACAACAGCCATCTTTTCACTCAAAGGCAATGTGCGTGTTGGAGCGCTGAACTGCCACCAGAACAACTTTTCCACTTCATCATCTTTTTGATCCTCAAAAAACTTGGCTGCATCAGCCGTACTCTTTGCCAAATCCGCATAGGCGTCTGCAGGACTCCAACATCGATCCAGAGGAGCGTACTTCGGATCTAAAAACCTCATCCGTAACAAATAGGGGTTTCCAGCCGCGATTTCTCCGGCCTATCGAAGCTCCTCCCACGCATCCCTAATGTCGGAACGCATCTCCTTGGCTGCATCAAGGGCCTTCTTCAGGTCAGCCTTATTCGCATGATTTTCTTTTTCAAGAAGCTCATATCGGTTGGCAGCATTTTCCAGCTCCACAGCCATTTTGGCTATTTTGTCTTCACTCCGGCGACGAGCAGCCTGTTCGGCTCTCAACTCTTCGACCGCCTTTAGGGCAACCGCATTGCTTGCCCGGGCCTGTTCCTTGGCTAGGGCAAGTTCCGCCCTCAGGGCTTCCACGGCAGCAGCACCGTCTGCAGTCCGAGCATATAACATTAGCATTATGCTCCTCTCAGTTTTTCCTATAAAAATTTATACGGAAAGCAGAGCACATACCTTGTGACTCGTTAAGCCTCTCATTTACCAGTGTGATATCAGCATCAATAGCTCCAATCTGCCTCCTTAGTTCGGCAACTTCAACGGACCGGTCGACTGCCGGATCCTTAGACACCTGTGCATAAATACAACATGATCATTACTTAAACAATATGATCCTCCGTTTGCCACCTAGGGCGGGCAACCAGAGTATCAGGGGCTACTATCCATATGGGGCACACCTAGCGCGTGCGTCACAACCAAAAATTATGTATTTTTCATTACATACCTCAAAGCCTTTGAGGAGGCTCGTAAAGGCTTCATTCAACCCGCTTTTGGCAGACGAAATCTTCTCGAGCACCGTGCTCATTAATGAACGGTGCTCCTCTGAGAGAGCAGCTCGCTTCAGAAGGCCCGTCGGCGTGTCCGACCGGACGCCGAACTGTGCTGGACCCTTCTTATCGCCCCCGTGGAAGCTGAACGCTCTGGGCTCAGGGCGGCCGAAGTATTAGCTTCTGCATTCGGCAGATCGGGACTCCTCCGTGACGACACCTCGGGGTGGCCCACCTCATGAGGTAGAGAGGTTGGTGGGGTCTCACTCTCCATCATCTCCGGAAGGATATCCCCCGAAGACGAACTCTATCAAGAAAAACTGCTAGCCAGAGTGCAAGGAATGGATCCTGGTTACTGTTCTTGGAGAAGGAAGCACTGGCTTTGCATTTATGATTAACTTACGGCTCGGCTAAGGACTAGCCCATTTGCAGGCATGGCGTGGTGAAGACGCCCTTCGGAGCAAGGCCCCCTGGTGAAGTCTTCTTCCCTTGTCTGGGCGCCTGCGTCTCCAAGTCTTCGAAGGCGACCCTCTTCTTCCCGCGAGGGGAGGAGACCTTAGATTCCCCTCCCCGACTATCCTCCTATGGGGAGGTAGCAATTCCCCCGGTTTGGATGCGCAATGTGTGAAGTTCTGCTTCCATATTCTTCCCTTCGCCTTTCCCCGAAGGCACTTTACTTAGCACACGACCAAGCATCTTGGCTATGGTGGGACTTGGCGAGCCTTCAGGAAGTGGCGCCGGACACCTAATTCTCTCCGCCTTGCTGGACCATTCCTGGCCACGGAGGATTTTCAGAATAATGATTATGATAAATATAAATGAAGTGTTCGGTTTTTGGGTTACTTACTTGGGTATCTGGACGATTGCAGCTCAGGCCTGCATCCTCGGTGGTGTCCGGACACTTTACTTGTGGTCCGAAGAATAATTTACACATCCCTTCGAGCGTTAGGCCGAAGAAGTGCAGAATAGTCTGCGGACCTTCCAGATTGAATTCCCACATCCGGAGAGGCTGGCGTTTGCACGGAAACATCCGTCGGATTAGCACTACCTGAATTATGCTGACAAGGCTAATGCCCCGCTCAAGAAGCTCCCGGATACGGCTCTGCAGTATTGGTACATCGCTGACAGCCCCCCAATCCCGTCCTATATTGGTCCATGACGCCAGTTGAGGAGGAGGGCCCGAACGGAAGTCGGGGGCAGCCACCCACTTCGTGCCTCTGGGAGCCGTGACGTAAAACCACCTCCGCTGCCATAGATCGGACACCTCTGGGAAGGAGCCCTCTGGCCATGGGGCGTCGGCATTCCTGCTTATTACATCACCTCCGCACTCCACGTGTCTCCCCTCAATCATCTTCGGCTTCACATTGAAGATCTTGAGCCATAAGCCGAAGTGTGGAGTGACGTGAAGAAAAGCTTTGCACACAACGATGAACGACGAGATATGGAGGATAGCGTCCGGAGCTAAATCATGAAAATATAACCCGTAATAGAACATGAGCCCTCTCACAAAGGGATCAAGGGTGAAGCCCAAGCTGCGAAGGAAGTGAGAAACAAATACGATGCTCTCGTTGGGCTCGGGGGTAGGAATGACCTGCCCTGGAGCAGGAAGCCTGTGCTTGATGTCGGCGGTCAGATATCCGACCTCCCTAAGCTTCGTAATGTCCTCCTGTGTGATCGAGGAGGCCACCCACCGGCCTTGAGGGTTGGATCCGGACATGGTTAAGGGTCCGAGGTGCTTGAGCTTGGGTTTAGGGTGTTAGAACTCGAGATGCGAATAAGCGCAAGGGTGGTGGAAAAGAGGGATAGGCCTCAGCCCCTTTATAAAGGGGGAGAATATCAAGTGTCCTCAGCGTAACCGCTCGGGACTTACCTAAAAACATAGAGTCATACCAACAGATGTCGTGGGGATGTGTGCACCTATATTAATGGAAGATCCCGCACTAAGGGGAGCACGATATTTGCTTTGACAAGGTGTGCCAGTAAAACCGCCTCGCAACGCTTATCGAGGGAGGCCAAGTAAAACCGGTTCATGTGGGGCCGGGCCACGATGCAGGAGCACGCCATACAAAAAATTACCATCAAATCAAATTTATGAAGTGCTATGCTCTCTACGGTGGTGTGTGAAGATCATCTTCCAGATCCGGACATGGTTTAAGTGTTCGATAACTACTTTGGAGTATTCGGAGATGGAACCTGCCTTGCAATGGCGAAGACAAACTGCGCGCCGGACTCATCATCATTGAAGCCTGGTTCAGGGGCTACTGAGGGAGTCCTGGATTAGGGGGTATCCGGACAGCCGAAGTATATACTTTGGCCGGACTGTTGGACTGTGAAGATACAAGACTCAAGACTTTGTCCCATGTCCGGATGGGACTCTCCTTTGCGTGGAAGACAAGCTTGGCGATACGGATGATAGATTTCCTTCTTTGTAACCGACTCCATGTAAACCCTAGCCCCCTCCTATATCTATATAAACTGGAGGGTTTAGTCCTTAGAGACAGAATCATAATCATCATAGGCTAGCTTCTAGGGTTTAGCCTCTATGATCTCGTGGTAGATCAACTCTTGTAACACTCATATCATCAATATCAATCAAGCAGGAAGTAGGGTTTTACCTCCATCAAGAGGGCCCAAACCTGGGTAAACATCGTGTCCCTTGCCTCCTGTTACCATTAGCCTAAGACGCACAGATCAGGACCCCCTACCCGAGAACCGCCAGTTTTGACACCGACAGCCGGCGTGAGGACATCGTCAGAGAAGTCGCGGAAGCTAAGCGCTTCGTCGCCGGCGTCATCGAGAGCTAGCGGAGGCGCTAGGGTTTGCGAGTGGTGGCGAGGTGGAAGAAGAATTTTCGACCAAGATGTGATGGGTATTTATAAGGAACGGGACGGCACAACGCAATTACGCAGGTGCCCCTGGCGGTTCACATCTGAAGGGCACGTGGCAAGCATGCAACACCTTGGAAGTTGTTCCATGTTCCCACGCACGCCTGGATTGCCGGGGTGGTTGTTTCGAATTCTCCGGCTTTCAGGCAATATGGATATAGCTTTAAAAACAGATATAAATGTTTGTCAGATTGACTTCAGCAGACAAGGTCTCAGTGAAGACAATCGACAGTTTTCAATAGAATGCATATGATTTGGACAGATAGAGTTGAGGTAGAAGCATAGATAGGTTAGGGTCCGATCACATTCACTTAGATCAAAAGATTCAGCATGAAGTCATATCTATAAGTGAATGCTGTAGAGGACATAACACAAAGATGTATATAACTAGTATAAGACCAAGTCAACAAGATGAAGGTAAGATTGAAGATAAGCTAGGGATGAATATAAATCAAATACGAAGACTTTGCAAATATAGCGCCAAGAGAAACACTTCAAACAAAAGTTTGGTGGTGGCGTTACCCACCGTATAGGAAGTATTAGACCCAGACACGATGCACAATTATCGTGGTGCTCCGAAGTCAAATTCGCATTAATGTATTCACACTTAGAGTGTATGTCTTCATTGATTGAAGATATACATTACTTTGTGTGTTGCACATCTAAGTCATCAAAATGCATAAGTGTTAGGATGTGTGCCTAATCACGGGACATTTGAGGATTCCAAGACATTTAGCTCACACCGCAACTTGCAAAACCTTTTCTCATCCAAGGGCTTTGTGAAGATATCAGCCAATTGCTCTTCTATCTTGACGTGAATGATATCAATATCTTCCTTCATAACATGATCTCTGAGAAAGTGATGACGAATTTCAATGTGCTTTGTCTTCAAGTGCTGAACTGGGTTGTTGGCAATCTTGATGGCACTCTCATTGTCGCAGTAGAGAGGCACATTCTTCAGGTGGATACCATAGTCCTTGAGAGTTTGCTTCATCCAGAGAAGCTGAGCACAGCAAGATCCAACAACAATGTATTCGGATTCAGCAGTGGAGAGAGATACATAGTTCTGCTTCTTTGAAGACTAACAGACAAGAGATCGTGCCAGAAAGTGACATTTGCCTGATGTGGACTTGCGATCAACCTTGTCACTAGCATAATTAGCATTTGAGAATCCAACTAGATCAAACTCTGAGCCCTTTGGATACCATAATCTTAATGTTGGGGTGTAAGCCAAATATCAAAGAATTCGCTTCACAGCTAAGTGATGCGATTCCTTTGGTGCCGCTTGGAATCGGGCACACATGCAAACACTTAGCATTATATCTGGCCTAGATGCACATAAATAAAGAAAAGAACCAATCATGGAGCGGTATACATTTCGATCGAACTCTTTACCATTGGCGTCGGGACCTAGATGACTTTTGGTTGGCATTGGAGTCGTGTATCCTTTGCAGTCTTGCATTCCAAACTTCTTCAGGCAATCTTTGAGGTATTCTTGAGATATGAAGATCCCGTTGCATTGCTGACGGATTTGGAGACCCAGAAAGAACTTCAGCTCGCCCATCATGGACATCTGATATTGCTCTTGCATCATGTGACCAAACTCATCACTCTATTTCTTGTTGGTGCAGCCGAAGATAATGTCATCCACATAGATTTGTGCTACGTCTTGAGCTTGCGTTGGTTTTCCTTGAAGAGGAAAGGGTGATGCAGCAATAGTAGCGTAGGTATTTCCCTCAGTTTTTGAGAACCAAGGTATCAATCCAGTAGGAGGCTCCTCAAAAGTCCCACGCACCTACACAAACAAACAAAGAACTCGCAACCAACACAATAAAGGGGTTGTCAATCCCTTCACGGCCTCTTGCGAAAGTGAGATCTGATAGAGATGGTATGATAAGATAAATATATTTTTGGTATTTTGTAATATAGATGCAAAAAGTAAAGATGCAAATAAAAGTATATTGAAAGCTTATATGATAAAAGATAGACCCGGGGGCCATAGGTTTCACTAGTGGCTTCACTCAAGATAGCATAAGTATTACGGTGGGTGAACAAATTACTGTCGAGCAATTGATAGAAAAGTGAATAATTATGAGATTATCTAGGCATGATCATGTATATAGGCATCACGTCCGCGACAAGTAGACCGACTCCTGCCTGCATCTACTACTATTACTCCACACATCGACCGCTATCCAGCATGCATCTAGAGTATTAAGTTCATAAGAACAGAGTAATGCATTAGGAAAGATGACATGATGTAGAGGGATAAACTCATGCAATATGATATAAACCCCATCTTTTTATCCTTGATGGCAACAATACAATACGTGCCTTGCAACCCTTTGTGTCACTAGATAAGGACACCGCAAGATTTAACCCAAAGCTAAACACTTCTCCCATGGCAAGAAAGATCAATCTAGTAGGCCCAACCAAACTGGTAATTCGAAGAGACTTGCAAAGATAACTCAATCATACATAAAAGAATTCAGAGAAGATTCAAATATTTCTCATAAATAAACTTGATCATAAACCCACAATTCATCGGATCTCAACATCGAATAGATCTCCACAAGAGAGGGGGAGAACATTGTATTGAGATCCAAAAAGAGAGAAGAAGCCATCTAGCTAATAACTATGGACCCGAAGGTCTGTGGTAAACTACTCACAACTCATCAGAGGGGCTATGGTGTTGACGTAGAAGCCCTCAGTGGTTGATTCCCCCTCCGGTGGAGCACCGGCAAAGGCTCCAAGATGGGATCTCGCGGATACAGAAGGCTACGGCGGTGGAAATTGTTTTTCGTTGGCTCCCTGGATGTTTTCGGGGTACATAGGTATATATAGGAGGAAGGAGTATGTCGGTGGCCGCCTGTGGGGCCCAGGAGACAGCGGGCGCGCCCAGGAGGGGTGGGCGTGCCCTCCTATCTCCTGGCTGCCTCGTTTGCTTCTTGACTTGCACTCCAAGTTCTCCGGATCACATTCGTTCCAAAAATCACGCTCCCGAAGGTTTCATTCCATTTGGACTCCGTTTGATATTCCTTTTCTTCGAAATACTGAAATAGGCAAAAAAAACAGCAATATGGGTTGGGCCTCCGGTTAGTAGGTTAGTCCCAAAAATGATATAAATATGTAAAATAAAGCCCATAAACATCCGAAAGGGTAATATAATAGCATGGAACAATCAAAAATTATAGATACATTGGAGACGTATCAATTTGGCACACAAATAGTTCACCATCATATGTCTTTGTGAAGAGTGTAGGATCTAGTGAGCCAGGTTTGAAGCCTTTGCTCTTCAGGAAGTCTTTGAGCGTATCATACCAAGCATGAGGGGCTTGTTTGAGGCCATACAGTGCCTTGTTGAGCTTGTATACCATATCAAGATGTTTTGGATCTTCAAAGCCAGGAGGTTGTGCGACATATACTTCTTCTTCTATCTTTCCATTGAGAAAAGAACTCTTCACATCCATTTGATATAGAAGGATGTTGTGATGATTCGCATAGGCTAGCACTATGCGAATGGCTTCAAGCCTTGCCACCGGAGCAAATGTTTCATCGAAGTCAATTCCTTCCACTTGAGTGTAACCTTGTGCAACGAGACGAGCCTTGTTTCTGACCACTTGACCATGCTCATCTTGCTTGTTGCGATATATCCATTTGGTGCCAATGATATTGTGCTTCCGAGGATTAGGACGCTTGACCAATTCCCACACATTATTCAGCTCAAACTGTTGAAGTTCTTCTTGCATAGCTTGAATCCATTCAGGTTCCATGAAGGCTTCATCGACTTTCTTGGGTTCTGAGATCGAGACGAATGCAAAATGCCCACAGAAATTGGTTAGCTGTGTTGCTCTTTGAGTAGCTCTTAAACAAGTGAGTGGACCAGGTGCATTTAAGCTGTCAATTATCTTCAATCTGAACTTCATTTGCAACACGAGGATGAACAGGACGAAGATTTTGCTCTCGCTGATCAATGTCATTATCTGGGGGATTATCTTCAGGCTGAGCATTGTCTTCAGGTTGATTAGGTGTAGAAATGATAAGATCTTCTTCAGTCTGATTCTCAGAAGGTATGATCTCTCCAATTCCCATCTGCTTGATTGATTCACTTGGAGGTACTTCATCTAGCCCATTTGGCAGGTGCTCTCTTTGCGAGCCGTTAGTCTCATCGAACCGCACATCCACAGTTTCAACCACTTTATAGTGAAAGAGGTTGAAGACTCTGTAGGAGTGTGAATCCTTTCCGTAACCAAGCATAAAACCTTCATGTGCTTTCGGTGCAATTTTTGACGTGTGATGTGGATCCTTGATCCAGCACCTAGCACCAAATACTTTGAAGTAGCTTACTGATACGTCTCCAACGTATCTATAATTTTTGATTGTTCCATGCTATTATATTACCCCTTTTGGATGTTTATGGGCTTTACTTTACACATTTATATCATTTTTGGGACTAACCTACTAACCGGAGGCCCAACCCATATTGCTGTTTTTTTGCCTATTTCAGTATTTCGAAGAAAAGGAATATCAAACGGAGTCCAAACGGAATGAAACCTTTGGGAGCGTGATTTTTGGAACGAACCTGATCTGGAGAGCTTGGAGTGCAAGTCAAGAAGCTCCTGAGGGCCCCACGAGATAGGGGGCCCCGCCCCCCTATAGGGCGCGCCCCCTGTCTCGTGGGCCCCTCGGGCGGCCACCGACGTACTTCTTCCTCCTATATATACCTACGTACCCCGAAAACATCGAGGAGCACCACGAAACACAATTTCCACCACCGTAACCTTCTGTATCCGCGAGATCCCATCTTGGAGCCTTCGCCGGCACTCTGCCGGAGGGGGAATCAACCATGGAGGGCCTCTACATCAACATCCTTGCCCCTCCGATGAGTTGTGAGTAGTTTACCACAGACCTATGGGTCCATAGTTATTAGCTAGATGGCTTCTTCTCTCTTTTTGGATCTCAATACAATGTTCTCCCCCTCTCTTGTGGAGATCTATTCCATGTAAACTCTTTTTGCGGTGTGTTTGTCGAGATTCAATGAATTGTGGGTTTATGATCAAGTTTATCTATGAATAATATTTGAATCTTCTCTGAATTCTTTCATGTATGATTGAGTTATCTTTGCAAGTCTCTTCGAATTATCAGTCTGGTTTCGCCTACTAGATTGGTCTTTCTTGCCATGGGAGAAGTGCTTAGCTTTGGGTTCAATCTTGCGGTGTTCTTACCCAGTGACAGAAAGGGTTGCAAGGCATGTATTGTATTGTTGCCATCGAGGATAACAAGATGGGGTTTATATCATATTGCATGTGTTTATCCCTCTACATCATGTCATCTTTCTTAATGTGTTACTCTGTTCTTATGAACTTAATACTCTAGATGCAGATGGGAGTCGGTCGATGTGTGGAGTAATAGTAGTATATGCAGGCAGGAGTTGGTCTACTTGTTATGGATGTGATGCCTATATACATGATCATGCCTAGATAATCTCATAACTATGCGCTTTTCTATCAATTGCTCGACAGTAATTTGTTCACCCACCGTAATACTTATGCTATCTTGAGAGAAGCCTCTAGTGAAACCTATGGCCCCGGGGTCTATCTCTTATCATATTTGCTTTCAATCTACTTTTATTTGCATCTTTACTTTTTTGCATCCATATTATAAAATACCAAAAATATATTTATCTTATCATACTATCTTTATTAGATCTCACTTTCGCAAGTGGCCGTGAAGGGATTGACAACCCCTTTATTGCGTTGGTTGTGAGTTCTCAGTTTGTTTGTGTAGGTGCGTGGGACTTTTGAGGAGCCTCCTACTGGATTGATACCTTGGTTCTCAAAACTGAGGGAAATACTTACGCTACACTTGCTGCATCACCCTCTCCTCTTCGAGGAAAACCAACGCACGCTCAAGACGTAGCAAGAAGGATTTTTGGCGCCGTTGCCGGGGAGGTCTTCGCTCAAGTCAAGACATACCAAGTACCCATCATAAACCCATCTCCCTCACATTTACATTATTTGCCATTTGCCTCTTGTTTTCCTCTCCCCCACTTCACCCTTGTCGTTTTATTCGCCCTCTCTTTCCCAATCTCCTCCTCTCTTTTCGCTTGCCTTTTTTTGTTTGCTTGTGTGTTGGATTACTTGTTGCCATGGCGCAAGATAACACCAAGTTGCGTGACTTCTTGAATACCAATAATAATGATTTCCTTAGTACTCCGATTGCTCCTCTTAATGATGTTGAGTCTTGTGAAATCAATACCGCTTTGCTGAATCTTGTTATGAAAGATCAATTTGCCGGCCTTCCTAGTGAAGATGCCGCTACTCATCTAAACATTTTTATTGATTTGTGTTATATGCAAAAGAAGAAAGATACGATATTGTCAAATTGAAGTTATTTCCGTTTTCACTTAGAGATCGTGCTAAAGTTTGCTTTTCGTCTTTGCCTAAAAACAGTATTGATTCTTGGAACAAGTGCAAAGATGCTTTTATCTCTAAGTATTTTCCTCCCGCTAAGATCATCACTCTTAGGAACGATATTATGAATTTTAAACAACTTGATCATGAGCATGTTGCCCAATCTTGGGAAAGAATGAAATTGATGCTTCGCAATTGCCCTACTCATGGTTTGAATTTATGGATGATCATACAAAAATTTTATGCCGGTTTGAACTTTTCTTCTAGAAATCTCTTAGACTTGGCCGCGGGAGGCACCTTTATGGAAATCACGTTAGGATATGCTACAAAATTGCTTGATAATATTATGGCTAATTATTCTCAATGGCACACCGAAAGATCTTCTAGTAAAAAAGTGCATGCTATAGAAGAAATTAATGTTTTGAGTGGAAAGATGGATGAACTTATGAAGATGTTTGCTACTAAAAATACTCCTCTTGATCCCAATGATATGCCTTTGTATTGAGAATAATAATGGATCTATGGATGTAAATTTTGATGGTAGGAATAGTTTTGGAAACAACGCTTATAGAGGAAATTTTAATGCTAGACCGTTCCCTAGTAATCCCTCTAATAATTATGGAAATTCCTACAATAATTCTTATGGTAATTTTAATAAGATGCCCTCTGATTTTGAGAATAGTGTGAAAGAATTTTTGATTTCTCAAAAGAATTTTAATGCTTTGCTTGAAGAAAAATTGCTCAAAGTTGATGATTTGGCTAGGAACGTTGATAGACTTTCGCTTGATGTTAATTCTCTTAAACTTGGATCTTCTTCTCCTAAGCATGATATCAATGAGTCTCTCAAAGTAATGAGAATTTCCATTGACGAGTGCAAGGAAAGAACCGCTAGATTGCCTGCTAAAAAAGAAAGCTTTATAAAAGCGTGTTCTTCTAGTCTTCATGAAAATAATGATGAGGATCTTAAAGTTATTGATGTGTCTCCGATTAGATCTATGTTTTGCAATATGAATTTTGATGATTATGGGAGTGATGATGAATCAACTTTGCCTAGAAGGCGTCCCAAAAATTCGGAGTCTTTAGATCTTGATGTTAAATTTGGTAAAAGTGAGATTGGAGAATCCTCAACTTCTAATAATATTGAACCTACTATCTCGGATTTCAAGGAATTTGATTATGATAATTGTTCTTTAAAAGGTTGTATTTCCTTGTTGCAATCTGTTGTTAATTCTCCTCATGCTTATAGTCAAAATAAAGCTTTTACCAAACATATTGTTGATGCCTTGATGCAATCTTATGATGAAAAACTTAAATTGGAAGTTTCTATACCTAGAAAACTTAATGATGAGTGGGAACCTACTATAAAGACTAGAATTAAATATTATGAGTGTTTTTCTTTGTGTGATTTGGGTGCTAGTGTTTCCACGATTCCGAAAACTTTATGTGATATTCTAGGTTTCCATGATCTTGATGATTGCTCTTTAAATTTGCACCTTGCGGATTCCACCATTAAAAAGCCTATGGGAAGGATCAATGATGTTCTTATTGTTGCAAATAGAAATTTGGTGCCCGTAGATTTTATCATTCTTGATATAGATTGCAATCTTTCTTGCCCTATTATTCTTGGTAGACCTTTCCTTAGAATGATTGGTGCGATTATTGATATGAAGGAAGGGAACATTGGATTCCAATTTCCTTTAAAGAAGGGCATGGAGCACTTTCCAAGAAAGAAAGTCAAATTACCTTATGAATCACTCATGCGTGCTACTTATGAATTTAGTGCCAAAGATGGCACTCGTTAGATCTATCTTTGTTTTTATGCCTAGCTAGGGGCGTTAAACAATAGCGCTAGTTGGGAGGCAACCCAATTTTCTTTATGTTTTTTTTGCTTTTGCTCCTGTTTAGTAATAAATCTTGCATCTACCTTCTGTTTAGATGTGTTTTTCTCTTTTAATTAGTGTTTGTGCCAAGTAGAACCTATAGGATAACCTACGATGATAGTTGATTTGATTCTGCTGAAAAATAGAAACTTTGCGTGCACGAATATAATTTTGTTAAATCATAGGAACGTGATTTTGCATTGATTCTTTTTGATTCTGTTCAATAGACAAATTTTCCAGGAATTCCTATTTTTTAAGGATTTTTAGATTTCCAGAAGTTTGCGTTAGTTACAGATTGCTACAGACTGTTCTGTTTTTGACAGATTCTGTTTTTCGTGTATTGTTTGCTTATTTCAATGCATCTATGGCTAGTAAATTAATTTATAAACCATAAAGAAGTTGGAATACAGTAGGTTTAACACCAGATTAAATAAAGAATGAGTTCATTGCAGTACCTTATGTGGTGGTTTTGTTTTCTTTCACTAACGGAGCTTATAAGATTTCCTGTTGAGTTTTGTGTTGTGAAGTTTTCAAGTTTTGGGTAAAGCTTTTATGGACTATGGAATAAGGAGTGGCAAGAGCCTAAGCTTGGGGATGCCCATGGCACCCCAAGATATTCAAGAATAGCCAAAAGCCTAAGCTTGGGGATGCCCCGGGAAGGCATCCCCTCTTTCGTCTTCGTTCATTGGTAACTTTACTTGGAGCTATATTTTTATTCGCCACATGATATGTGTTTTGCTTGGAGCGTCGTGTATTATATTAGTCTTTGCTTTTTAGTTTACCACAATCATCCTTGCTGTACACACCTTTTGGGAGAAGCCTATTTGGTTAGAATTTGCTAGAATACTCCATGTGCTTCACTTATATCTTTTGAGCTTGATAGTTTTTGCTCTAGTGCTTCACTTATATCTTTTAGAGCACGGTGGTGTCTTAATTTTGAAGAAATTGCTAGTCTCTCATGCTTCACTTATATTATTTTGGGAGTCTTTTAGAACAACATGGTATTTGCTATGATCATAAAGTTGGTCCTAGAGTGATGAGCATCCAAGTTGGGTATAATAAAAACTATCATAGAAAGTGAATTGGATGCTATGATCAATTTGATGCTTGATAATTGTTTGGATATATGGAGGTAGTGATATCAAAGTCATGCTAGTTGGGTGATTATGAATTTAAAGAATGCTTGTGTTGAAGTTTGTGATTCCCGTAGCATGCACGTATGGTGAACCGCTTTGTGATGAAGTTGGAGCACAATTTTATTTATTGATTGTCTTCCTTATGAGTGGTGGTCGAGGACGAGCGATGGTCTTTCCTACCAATCTATCCCCCTAGGAGCATGCGCGTAGTGCTTTGGTTTTTGATGACTTCTAAATTTTTGCAACAAGTATATGAGTTCTTTTGATTAATGTTGAGTCCATGGATTATACGCACTCTTTCACCCTTCCACCATTGCTAGCCTTTCTGTACCGCGCAACTTTTGCCGGTACCATACACCCACCATTTACCTTCCTCAAAACAGCCACCATACCTACCTATTATGACATTTCCATAGCCATTCCGAGATATATTGCCATGCAACTTTCCACCGTTCCCTTCATATGGCACGCATTACTTTTGTCATATTGCTTTTTGCATGATCATGTAGTTGACATTGTATTTGTGGCAAGGCCACCTTCATAATTTTCATACATGTCGCTCTTGATTCATTGCATATCCTGGTACACCGCCGGAGGCATTCATATAGAGTCATATCTTGTTCTAGCTTTGAGTTGTAAATCCATAAAAGTGTGATGATCTTCATTATTAGAGCATTGTCCTAGTGAGGAAAGGATGATGAAGACTATGATTCCCCCACAAGTTGGGATGAGACTTCGGATTTTACAAAAAAAAGGCCAAAGAAAAACAAAAAAAGAAAGGCCAAAGAAAAAAAGAAAAGAAAGAAAAAAAAGAAAAAAATATATAAAATGAGAGAAAAAGAGAGAAGGGACAATGCTACTATCTCTTTTTCCACACTTGTGCTTCAAAATAGCACCATGATCTTCATGATAGAGAGTCTCATATGTTGTCACTTTCATATACTAGTGGGAATTTTTCATTATAGAACTTGGCTTGTATATTCCAATGATGGGCTTCCTCAAAAGTGCCCTAGGTCTTTGTGAGCAAGCAAGTTGGATGCACCCCACTTAGTTTCTTTTGTTGAGCTTTCATATATTTATAGCTCTAGTGCATCCGTTGCATGGCAATCCCTACTCACTCGCATTGATATCTATTAATGGGCATCTCCATAGCCCGTTGATACGCCTAGTTGATGTGAGACTATCTTCTCCTTTTTGTCTTCTCCACGACCACCTTTCTATTCCACATATAGTGCTATGTCCATGGCTCACGCTCATGTATTGCGTGAAAGTTGAAAAAGTTTGAGATTATTAAAGTATGAAACAATTGCTTGGCTTGTCATCGGGGTTGTGCATGATTAAATACTTTGTCTGATGAAGATAGAGCATAGCCAGACTATATGATTTTGTAGGGATAACTTTCTTTAGCCATGTTATTTTGAGAAGACATGATTACTTTGATTAGTATGCTTGAAGTATTACTATTTCTTATGTCAATATGAACTTTTATTTTGTATTCATTTGGATCTGAACATTCATGCCACAATAAAGAAAAATACATTATTAATTATGCTAGGTAGCATTCCACATCAAAAATTCTCTTTTTATCATTTACCTACTCGAGGACGAGTAGGAATTAAGCTTGGGGATGCTTGATACGTCTCCAACGTATCTATATTTTTTTATTGTTCCATGCTTTTATATTACCCCTTTTGGATGTTTATGGGCTTTATTTTACACATTTATATCATTTTTGGGACTAACCTACTAACCGAAGGCCCAGCCCATATTGCTGTTTTTTTTGCCTATTTCAGTATTTCGAAGAAAAGGAATATCAAACGGAGTCCAAACGGAATGAAACCTTCGGGAGCGTGATTTTTGGAACGAACCTGATCCGGAGAGCTTGGAGTGCAAGTCAAGAAGCTCCCGACGGCCCCACGAGATAGGGGGCCGCGCCCCCCCCCCCTTGTAGGGCGCGCCCCCTGTCTCGTGGCCCCCTCGGGCGGCCACCGACGTACTTCTTCCTCCTATATATAACTACGTACCCCGAAAACATCGAGGAGCACCACGAAACACAATTTCCACCGCCGTAATCTTCTGTATCAGTGAGATCCCATCTTGGAGCCTTCGCCGGCACTCTGCCGAAGGGGGAATCAACCACGGAGGGCCTCTACGTCAACATCCTTGCCCCTCCGATGAATTGTGAGTAGTTTACCACGAACCTACGGGTCCATAGTTATTAGCTAGATGGCTTCTTCTCTCTTTTTGGATCTCAATACAATGTTCTCCCCCTCTCTTCTGGAGATCTATTCGATGTAAACTCTTTTTGCGGTGTGTTTGTCGAGATCCGATGAATTGTGGGTTTATGATCAAGTTTATCTATGAATAATATTTGAATCTTCTCTGAATTCTTTTATGTATGATTGAGTTATCTTTGCAAGTCTCTTCGAATTATCAGTTTGGTTTGGCCTACTAGATTGGTCTTTCTTGCCATGGGAGAAGTGCTTAGCTTTGGGTTCAATCTTGCGGTGTTCTTACCCAGTGACAGAAAGGGTTGCAAGGCACGTATTGTATTGTTGCCATCGAGGATAACAAGATGGGGTTTATATCATATTGCATGTGTTTATCCCTCTACATCATGTCATCTTGCTTAATGCGTTACTCTGTTCTTATGAACTTAATACTCTAGATGCAGGCAGGAGTCAGTCGATGTGTGGAGTAATAGTACTATATGCAGGCAGGAGTCGGTCTACATGTTATGGACGTGATGCCTATATACACGATCATGCCTAGATAATCTCATAACTATGCGCTTTTCTATCAATTGCTCGACAGTAATTTGTTCACCCACCGTAATACTTATGCTATCTTGAGAGAAGACTCTAGTGAAACCTATGGCCCCCGGGTCTATCTCTTATCAAATTTGCTTTTAATCTACTTTTATTTGCATCTTTACTTTTTGCATCCATATTATAAAATACCAAAAATATATTTATGTTATCATACTATCTTTATTAGATCTCACTTTCGCAAGTGGTCGTGAAGGGATTGACAACCCCTTTATTGTGTTGGTTGCGAGTTCTCAGTTTGTTTGTGTAGGTGCGTGGGACTTGTGAGGAGCCTCCTACTGGATTGATACCCTGGTTCTCAAAACAGAGGGAAATACTTACGCTACACTTGCTGCATCACCCTCTCCTCTTCGAGGAAAACCAATGCAAGCTCAAGATGTAGCACTTACATTTGGCTTCTTACCAGTTAGGAGTTCCTAGGATGTTTTCTTCAGAAGCTTGTGAAGATAAACACGGTTGATGATGTGGCAAGCAGTGTCAATGGCTTCAGGCCAGAACTTCCGTGGAGTCTTGTACTCATCAAGCATCGTTCAGGCCATCTCAATAAGAGTTCTGTTCTTGCGCTCCGCGATGCCATTGTGCTTAGGTGTGTAAGGAGCAGAGAACTCATTAGTAATGCCCAAAGTATCCAGATAAAGATCGAGGCCGGTGTTCTTGAACTCAGTGCCGTTGTCACTCTTGATGTGCTTGATCTTGACGCCATAGGTCGTCATGGCACGATTGGCAAAGCATTTGAAGACATCCTGCACTTCAGTCTTGTAGAGGATTATATGCACCCAAGTATATCTAGAGTAATCATCAACAATGAAAAAGCCATAGAGGCAAGTAGTAGCATTGAGAGTAGAGTAGTTAGTAGGGCCAAATAAGTCCATGTGTAGCAGCTCGAAGGGTTGAGATGTAGTCATGATTGTCTTCGAGGGATGCTTGGCCCTGGTCATCTTTCCAGCTTCGCAGGCGCCACATTGATGGTCCTTCTTGAACTTGACGCCTTCGATGCCCACGACATGCTTCTTCTTCGCGAGAGTGTACAAGTTCCTCATGCCAGCATGTCCTAGCCTTCGATGCCAAAGCCAGCACTCTGAAGCTTTTGCTAGAAGACATATGACCATCTGCGGTCCTGCTGAGAAATCTACCATATACAGATCATCTTTCCGATACCCTTCAAATAATAGAGACTTGTCAGATTCCATTAGCACAAGGCATTGATATTTTCCAAATAGCACAATCATGTTTAAGTCACAAAGCATTGAGACATACATTAAGTTGAAACCAAGGGATTCAACAAGCATCACTTTATCCATGTGCTGATCCCTTGATATTGCAACTATGCCTAGACCCAATACCTTGCTTTTACCAGTGTCAGCAAATGTGATGTGACTCTTGTCTGATGGACATAGCATTGAATCCATCAGAAGACTTCGATCGCCATTCATGTGGTTAGTGCATCCACTGTCCATAATCCATTCTGAAGCACGAGGTGTCATAGCCTACAGTGCAGTTGGGGGATAGGCTTCACCAAGCAAGTTGTGAAGCATAAACATTTGACGAACAAGTGGAACATGGAAATTCAGATCTTGGTTAGGATAGATAGGATGAGTGTCAAGGAATCCCGGAAGGAAGTACATAGTAAGACCATTTGGGCATTTTATCTTGCGCCCCACAAGATGTTTAAGGTCCCCAGCATTAGTTTTGGATGCCTTAGTTTTCCGGCTGGAGACCTTTCCCTGCAAAAGAGAGTTAAGTTTTCTTAACCACCCACATTTTCAGGGGTGGCTTAGAAGCAATGAGTCTAAGTGCAGCATCTGAGAATTTCGGCTTTCGAGCCCTAGTAAATAGCCTTGCAGGAGGTGAATAATACTCATAGGAATAAGCAGAAAAGTTCTTAGTTCTATGAACATAGCGGTTTGAGGAAACACGCTCATATTCATGGGCCTGAGTATGATTTCCCTGCAAAACATTGACGTTAGGGTGACTCAGATGAGTCCTCGGTTTGTATGAAGCTTTTGGACCATATGAAGCCTTTGGTATGGGGTTTGTCTTCTTCACAGGTGGTGTCATGATGACATTCACTGGAAGATTCTCAAGACAGCTTTTGGGTACCCATATCTTCTTCATAGGTGGCCCATTCCTGCAGTTAGTACTAATATACCTGGCAAACACTTCGCCATTTTGATTCTTAAACAGTTTATAGTTTGCATCAAAGGATTCATCAATGATAATGGGGTTAGCACAAGTGAAACCAGACAAGGTGGATGGATCTACTAAAGGTTCCTTTGCAGCAACCCATGTGGTTTTGGGGTACTGCTCAGGCTTCCAATATGACCCATCAACATTCATTTTCCTCTCAAACCCAACACCCTCTTTCCTAGGGTTTCGGTTCAGAATCTGCTTTTTGAGGACATCACATAATGTAGAGGGGTTAGTTACCACATCAGCAGTTGAAGATATTGCAATAGTAGTAGAAGTGGAACATTCAGCAACAGAGGCAGCATTATCACACTCAATGCATTTTAGACATGGTGGTTCAAATCCTTCCTGAGCGGGACTGATCTGTTAAGCGCGAAGTGACTCGTTCTCCTTTTGAAGATCTTCATGAGCCGATCTCAATTTCTCAAGTTCCTGCTTCCTTTGAAGATAATCATAGGAAAGCTTTTCATGAGAAGTTGAGAGCGATTCATGTCGACCTTCAAGTTCCTGGTACTTAACATGAAGATTTTTGATGTCTTCAATTAAGGACCGAGACTTGGTCATTTCCGCGTCCAACAGGTCATCGCTTTTGTCTAACAGTTTTTGAGTATGTTCCATAGCTTTCTGTTGTTCAGTTGCAATTTTAGCAAGTGTTTTGTAACTAGGTTTGGATTCACCATCAGAGTCATATTCACTTGATGTTTGAAAGTAAGCATCGCGTGATTTTACCTTGGCACCACGTGCCATGAAGCAGTAGGTGGGAGGCGAGTCGTCCTTGTCATTATCATCAGCGTTGGTGACAGAGCCATTGTCTTCAGTGTTGAAGATGGACTTGGCGACGTAGGCTGTAGCTAGAGCCAGACTCGCAACACCAGAGTCAGACTCCTCCTCAGACTCCACCTCCGCCTCCTCAGAAGCAGACTCCTCCTCTGAATCCATTTCCTTGCCAACAAAAGCACGGGCCTTGCCAGATGAGATCTTCTTGTGTGATGAAGACTTGGAAGAAGACTTGGAAGAAGACTTTGAGGATTTCTTCTTCTTCCTGTCATAAGAATCATATTCTTTGCTCTTCTTCTTCTTCTTCTCATTGTCCCACTATGGACACTCAGAGATGTAGTAACCAGGTTTCTTGCACTTGTGGCAGGTTCTCTTCTTGTGGTCATAGGCAGAAGCTTCATCATTCCTTGAGCTGGACAGTGAAGACTTTCTGAAGCCTTTCTTCTTGGTGAATTTCTGGAACTTCTTCACAAGCATAGCAAGCTCCTTTCTAATGTCTTCAGTATCACCAGAACTGCAGTCAGATTCTTCTTCAGATGAGGAAGCAGTAGCCTTTGCCTTGAAAGCGTGAGTTCGGCCATAGTTGGGGCCATAGATATCTCGTTTCTCAGATAGCTGGTACTCGTGTGTGTTGAGCCTCTCAAGTATGTCAGACAGATCGAGAGTCTTGAAGTCAGGGCGTTCTTGTATCATTAGGGCTAAGGTGTCAAATGAGCTGTCAAGAGATCTCAGTAGTGTCTTCACTATTTCATGCTTCGTAATCTCAGTGGCGCCGAGTGCTTGGAGCTCATTTGTGATATCAGTGAGGCGATCAAATGTGAGTTGGACATTCTCATTGTCGTGTCTCTTGAAGCGGTTGAAGAGGTTGCGGAGAGTACTGATCCGTTGATCTCGCTGAATTGAGACGCCTTCATTGACCTTGGAGAGCCAGTCCTAGACTAGCTTCGACGTTTCCAGAGCACTCACACGGCCATACTGTCCTTTGGTCAGATGACCACAGATGATGTTCTTGGCGTTAGAGTCCAGTTGAATGAACTTCTTGATGTCAGCAGGGGTGACACCTTCACCAGTCTTGGGAACGCCATTCTTGACGACATACCCTAGATCGACATCAATGGCTTCAAGATGCATGCACATCCTATTCTTCCAGTAGGGATATTCAGTGCCATCAAAGATGGGGCACGCAGCGGAGACATTGGTTATCCCTGCAGTCGACATAGCTAAAACTCCAGGTGGTTAAACCGAATCACACAGAACAAGGGAGTACCTTTCTCTAATACCAATTGAAAGGTCTAGTTATCGACTAGAGGGGAGGTGAATAGGCGATTTTTATGAAAGTCTTCAAAACATGGGAGTTTCGAAGACAAACCATAGAAACCATAGAAACATGTATGAGGCGGCCTCGGTATTCTGTAAACCGCCGGGCGTCAACCTGTGTATATAAAGGGACGACCTGACGGCGGTTCAGGAACAAGAAATAACAACTCGAGATATAGGTAAAGCGGATTCGCTCCCTGCTCATCGAGACCCCATCAATTCCACCACAACTGGATCGTAGGCTTTTACCTTCACCGCAAGGGGCTGAACCAGTATAAACTCCCCGTGTCCTTTGTCCGGTTTAACCCCTTTAAGCTAATCTCGTTGCAATGGCTCCACGACTAAGTCCTCTCACTAGGACTGAAAGGGCTAGTTATCGACTAGAGGGGGGTGAATAGGCGATTTTTATGGAAGTCTTCAAAACATGGGAGTTTTGAAGATAAACCATAGAAACGACACTATTCGAATGCAGTGGACGGTAGACTACACTAGACAAGCCATAGTCAAGTATTCAATGAAGTGAAAGCACGAAGACTATTAGCAGCTAGGTAGTAAAGATCAAGATGGAAGATAGTATGAAGCCAATCAGAACAGGTAGTCACATAGTGAAGTCAAACATATAATGCAAGAAGGCAATGACTTCACGAAGACAAACTGTAAGTAGAGAGAAGTGAGAGATAGAACCAATAGCTTCAGGAGGACACGGATTTGTTCGACCAGTTCCAGTTGCTATGACAACTGTACATCTGGTTAGGGAGGTTGAGATTCAACTCAGAAGACCACGTATTCACCTTATTCCCCTTGAGATAAGGACACCTAGTCCCCGCCCAATCACTCTAGTAAGTCTAGGTAGACTTCCAAACCTTCACAGACTTCGTTCACCGGCAATCCACAATGACTCTTGGATGCTCAGAGCGAGACGCCTAACCGGCTGGAGGATTCACAGTCCTCAAGTGTAACAAGTCTTCAGATCACGCGGACAGAAAGACTTCAGTGATGCCAAAATCTCTTTGGGCTTTGTCCTTGCAAGGATTCTCTCTCAAAAGCTTCGGTGGTGGGTTGCTCTCAAATGACAAAAGCCGTGTACTAACTCTGAGCAGCCACAAATTTATGGTGTAGGGGGTGGGCTATTTATAGCCACTGGGCAACCCGACCTGATTTGTCCGAAATGACCCTGGGTCACTAAGGAACTGACACGAGTCACAACGGTCAGATTTCAAACACACGCGGTAGCTTGACTTGGGCTACAAGTAAAGCTGACTCATCCGACTCTGGATAAGATTTGCTCTCATTGTCTTCACTCGAAGACATAGGATTTGGTTGAGCATCACTTCAGTCACTCTAACTTTGTTCACTTGGACCCCACTTAACAGTATGGTGGTTCCTATGACTCAACAAAGAAGAAAAGGAACACACTGAAACAACTAAGTCTTCGCGCTCCATAGTCTTCACTCGATGTCTTCTCATGTCATAGTCTTCAACGTGAATAGCTTCACAGACCACCATTGTCTTCAATATCTTCACACATTTTTAGGGGTCATCTCCGGTAGGTAAACCGAATCAGTGAGGGACTATTACCTGTGTTATCCTGCAATTCTCACAAACACATTAGTCCCTCAACCAGGTTTGTCGTCAATACTCCAAAACCAACTAGGGGTGGCACTAGATGCACTTACAAGGACATTTGATGTGTTAATTCCATGATAGTTGGCGCGCACCATGGGGCTATCGCACGATGGTTTCGAGTTCTTGAAGGGCAACTTTGAAGGACTCAAGGGATACGTGGTTGGCCGGATGACCAAGAGTCTTCGCGGCAAGCTCTACATCGACGACGCAGGCTGGGCCCCCGAGGCCGGCTCAATTGAGTACGGGTACCGAGTCCCCTTTGGCGGAATTCACATTTTCATCGGCAAGATCGGCGAACCGGGCCCTGAGCCGGACATCTCCACCGACCTCGTCATGACGGCTCAGCGTGTGAGTCCTGCCCGGGTTCAGCTTGTCATGAAGCGTGCATTCATAGGATTCATCCATGGTGCGGAATCTGAACCGGTGTCCGACGGTGAGATGGTCGTCTACTCAGATGGCGAGTCATCCACTGGCGAAACCGAGTCGCTGTACCAATTGAAAGACGACCGGATTGGGGGCTGTTTCGATGGCGATAGTATTCTAGGCCCCTTTGAACCGCCAAACCGGGTTGCAATCTTCATGGCCGGTACACACCCCACATTGCAATCTTCAACTACAGCAGCAATGATTTCTGGATCGGCAGCCGGGGCAGGAGGTCCTGCGCGCCGGCCGGCTCAAGTTCTGACCGGTTTATTGGACGCCTGGACGAAGTTGTTAACCACAGCAATTACCACGGAGACTCAGGATCAGCATAACGCGGAGGTTACAAAGCTGCGGGATCAGATAACTCAGACGAAGGAGGACTTGGCGGCTGAGGAAACCAGGATGGCTGTAGAACGGGCCGCCTTAGATGCCCAGTCGCAGCAGATCCAGGCGCAGAATTACCGGCTCATGCTGGATCAGAACGCATCAAACGAAGTGCTAAGGAGGAGGCACTGGTCTCGTCTGCCACCGGTTTACGAAGGAATGAATCTCTTCAATATGCCAGCAGCTGGACCAAGTGATCCGGCAGCAGTGAACTGGACCGAGGCACCTGGGACAGGAGCGCCAGGTCAGCCACGGGTGATGGACCCGCCTCGATGAACAGATAACCCGCCACAATACATGCCGACACCGCCGGGTCACTTCTCTAGCCCTTTGGATAACATGATTGCTGTGGCGTCTCGTTTGGCAGCTATTCCGATGGAGGGCGAATTACTGGCGGCGGTTGAAACACGATGGGCCAGGGTTCTTCTTCAAACCGCTATGGTGCAGCAGTAGGCTTATTCATATAGCCAAGACAGAATACATTCAACCCCTCATCCGAGCAAGAGTTACAACAGGCACATTGATGAACCGGCTGTGTCAAGCAGTGCGCGGCACCGTGACGCCCCTCGAGGGCCTAATCCAGCGCGCAGTGGCATGACCACTTAGGATGTGGTAAACAATGGCAGAGCACGATGGGAGGCAGTGTTAGTAGTGCAGTTGGCAGCACAGTACACAAATCATCAACCTACTCCGGTTCAACCGACATCATCAGTTGAACGAGGATTGGCTTTCAGCTCTTGGGGAGTGCTGTGTCTCACCTCAGTTCTGCGTAATGTGTGGTTACCCAAGGATTTCAAGAGCCCGCGTAAGGTGCCTAATTACACCGCTGATTTACCCCCGAGTCATGGGTTGAGAGTTATGAGATGGTGATGGAGATGCTGGATGTGGATGAAGCAGCATGTGCAAAGTACTTCACCATGATGTTGGAAGGAACGGCCCGCACTTGGTTAAAGAGTATGCCGGTTAATTCGATCGGTTCATGGGACGAGTTGAAGGCCCGGTTTATAGCAAACTTCAAAGACACGTGCAAGTAACCCGTGCCAATCGCGGATCTGGCCGCCTCTGTCCAAGGAGAAGGTGAATCAATGACTCATTGGGTGCGCCGGATTTCGGAAATTCTGCATTCATCGAACCGCATCAATGCTGATTTGGCAATCATAACATTGGAGGGCAATTGCCGGTTTAAACCGTTGAAGTTAAAGTTGGGACTGCTCAAACGTCACTGCAATGACATGGGAACGCTTATGGCAGCTTTGGTTAAGTATGCCGATTATGATAATTCTAAGGATCTCGAGTCTGACGACGAGGAGCTGGAGAAGGGAAAGAAGAACGTCGGTGCAAAAGGGCAGCAGCATAACCAGGCGAGCCATGGGAATAACGGTAACCGCAAGGCGGATAATAATTCTGGCTTTGTGGCTAACACCAATGTGCAGGGCAATAATCAGCGCCGCAAGGGTAAACCGCCCCCACGGGGCAGAGGATCAGGCATGAATCTGGAGCGTTTGTTGAACCAGCCTTGCCCGAAGCACGGGACGCAAGATAAACCGGCTTCGCACCTATGGAAGGATTGCTTCATTATGCGAGAGTTCAAAAGTTCAGATCTCTTCCGTACAATCATGGACCGTACGGCGGGTCAGGACCCGGGTTTCACGGACCGAGTTATGGTGGAGGTAACTCCGGTTCAGGTTTTCAGGGTAACCAAGGTGGACAGGGCAATCAAGGCAATCAGGGCAACCAAGGTGGTTATAATCAACAGGGGAATCAGCAACAATAGCAGTCAGACAGTATCATGTTTTCACTACTAGTCTGTGCAAACGCGATCAGAAACTCCATAAGAGGGCAGTGAACTCCGCTGAACCGGTGGTGCCCCGTTATCTGCGCTGGTCTGAGCAGCCTATTGTGTGGAGTCAAGAAGATCATCCGCCCCAGGTTGATAATCCGGGTCATCTGGCGTTAGTGGTCGCACCACAGGTTGGAGGTTATAAGTTCACCAAAGTGCTCATGGATGGAGGGAGCAGTATCAACATCTTGTATTATGAAACCTTCCGGCGTATGGGGTTAAAGGATAAGAATCTTAAACCATCGAACACCGTTTTTCATGGTGTGGTACCTGGTAAATCGACTTACTCGGTCGGTAAGATAGCTCTGGAGTTTTTTTTGGAGATGATCATGATTCAAGGTTCGAGACATTGACCTTTGAAGTGGTCAAAATTATAAGTCCGTACCATGCCCTGTTTGGACGGTCGGTTTATGCCAAGTTCATGGCAAGGTCGTGTTATGTTTACCTGCAAATCAAGATGCCGGGTCATAAGGGGACCATCACAGTTCATGGCAGCCGCAAGATTGCTTTGGAGTGCGAGGAAGGTGATGCGGCTTATGCTGAGTCAGTTTGTGCAACAGAGGAGTTAAAATTCTACAAAGACAATGTTGATCTGGCAGATATGACTTCTCTGAAGAAGCATACTACAGAGCATGATCCGACGTTGAAGTTTAAATCAGCTGATGAGACCAAATTGGTTGATTTTGTTCCTAGCAATTCATCCAAGCAGTTTAGCATCAGTGTTAACTTGGATCTGAAATAGGAAAGCGCGCTTATCGAGTTCATCCGTGAGAACCGGGACATCTTTGCATGGAAACCCTCTGACATGCCAGGTGTACCGAGGGAACTCGCTGAGCACACTCTTAATATTGATCCCAAGTTTAAACTGGTCAAGCAGTTTCTTCGCCGCTTTAATGAAGAGAGGCGCAAGGCCATTGGTGAGGAGGTAGCCCGGCTCTTGGCAGCAGGGTTCATTGTGGAGGTCTTTCACCCTGAGTGGTTGGCTAACCCGGTACTGGTACTCAAGAAGAACGGTACTTGGCGTATGTGTGTGGACTACACGGATTTGAACAAAGCTTGTCCAGCTGATACCTTTGCCCTCCCTCGTATTAATCAAATCATTGATGTTACGGCGGGTTGTGAGCGTTTGAGTTTTCTGGATGCTTATTCGGGTTATCTTCAGATCAAAATGGCAGTTAAGGACCAGGAGAAGATAGCTTTTATAACTCCCTTTGGATCCTTCTGCTACGTATATATGCCTTTCGGGCTCAAGAGTGCCCAGGCGACTTATCAGCGGTGTGTGCAGAATTGCCTTCATAATCAGATTGGGCGCAATGTTCATGCTTATGTGGATGATATCATGGTGAAGTCCAGGAAAGCAGAGACACTTATAGCTGAATTACAGGAAACCTTTCATAATATGAGGGTTTATAAAAATGATGCTTAATCCGGCCAAGTGTGTTTTTGGTGTGCCAGTTGGCAAGCTCTTGGGTTTTCTGGTGTCTAACAGGGGCATTGAAGCTAATCTGGAGAAAATCAAGGCTATTACGTCCCTGGCTAAACCGGCGTGTATCAATGACGTTCAATGACTAGCGGGTCGTATTGCAGCGCTAAGCCGGTTTATCAGCCGGTTGGGGGAGAAGGCGATCCCGCTTTATCAGATGATGAAGAAGACGGACAACTTCGTCTGGAGTGATGCTACTAATGCAGCCTTTGAGGATTTGAAGAGACAGTTAGCTGAACCGCCCGTTCTTGCTGCCCCCATCGATAAGGAACCTTTGCTGGTATATGTGGCTGCTAATGCACGAGTTGTCAGCATGGCTATTGTGGTGGAGCGCAAGGAGGCTGGTAAGGAATATCTGGTTCAACGGCCGGTTTATTATATCAGTGAGGTACTTATCGAGTCCAAACAGAGATATCCCCATTGGCAGAAGCTGGTGTATGGAGTGTTTATGGCAAGCCGGAAGCTTAAGCAATACTTTCAAGGCCATCCCATCACTGTGGTCAGTTCCGCTCCATTGGGAGACATCATTTAGAACAAGGAGGCGACTGGCCGGGTTGCTAACTGGGCTATTGATCTTGGGCCTCACGGATTAAAATATATGCCTCACACTGCTATCAAGTCCCAAGCACTCGTGGATTTCATCAACGACCGGACAGAGTTGTAGGCACCGAAGGATAAACCGGATAACACATACTGGACTATTCACTTCGATGGATCCAGGCAATTGGAAGGCTCGGGGCTGGAGTGGTTCTTACTTCCCCTCGAGGTGACAAATTTTGTTTATGTTCTCTGCTTAATGTTTCCCTGTACTAACAATGCAGCTAAGTATGAGGCTTTGCTCCATGGTCTTCAGATGGCTAAGGAGATGAGCTTAATCTGGGTATGTTGCTTTGGCGACTCCGATTTAGTGGCTCAGCAGGTATCTGGTACGTGGGATTCTAAGGATCCACTTATGGCGGCTTATCGGCGTGAGGTGGATATTATTGCCGGTCACTTCAAAGGGTACCAGGTCGAGCACATTGATCGGCACAAGAATGAAGCATCGGACGCTTTAAGCCGGCTCGGATCCCAGCATAAACCGGTGCCGCCTAATATTTTTCTTGATGTTCTGCATAATCCATCGGTCAAGATACCAACGGAGGAGGATCTGGCTATTCCGGACCCGGAAGCTCAATTGGTGGCGGTTCTTCATGCTATCCCAGACTGGACAGTACCATACCTCGCGTATATGACCCGGGGCGAGTTACCAGAGGACGAAGTTTTGACCAGGCAGATAATCCGGTGGTCTAAGTCTATGACTATTGTCAATGGCGAGTTACATCATTGCAGTGTCTCAGGGGCGTTTTAGCGTTGTGTTTCTCCTGGACAAGGCTGTGAGATCTTGCATGAAATCCATGAAGGAGATTGTGGTCATCATGCCGGTTCAAAATCTTTGGTGGCTAAGGCTTTCCGGCATGGTTTTTACTGGTTAACAGCTCATGCTGATGTGGAGGATCTGGTCCGAAAGTGTGATGGCTGTCAGAAGTTTTCACACCGAGCTCATGTTCCGGCCCAGGAATTGAGGATGATTCCAATCACCTGGCCGTTCGCAACCTAGGGGCTGGATATGGTTGGACCTTTTAAGAGGTCCAAGGATAAGAAGACCCACCTTCTAGTGGCGGTTGATAAATTTACCAAGTGGGTAGAGGCAGAGCCAGTGAGCAAGTGTGACGCGGCCACAATGGTTCAATTCATGAAAAAGGTGATCTTCCGCTTTGGTTTTCCACACAACATTATAACAGATAATGGCACGAATCTCTCCAAGGGAGCTATGGAAGAGTTCTGTCAACGTGAGCACATCCGGCTTGATGTGTCATCAATGGCCCACCCCCAATCTAATGGTCTAGCGGAGAGAGCTAATCAAGAAATCCTAAAGGGTATCAAGCCCCGGCTTATGGTCCCTTTGTAGCGGACGCCGGGTTGTTGGGTGGAGGAGTTACCTTCCGTTTTATGGAGCATTAACACCACCCCCAATAGATCCATGGGTTACACACCCTTCTTCATGGTTTATGGAGCGGAAGTAGTTCTCCCAAGTGATATTCGCCATGACTCTCCCCGAGTGGCAGCTTACGTTGAAGCGGACAATGAAAGAGCACGCCAGGATGCATTGGACCTGTTAGATGAACAACGGGATATTGCGGCAGCTCGCTCGGTGATTTATCAGCAAGACTTGTGGCATTATCACAGCCGCCGGGTTAAAACCAAGACTTACCAAGAAGGCGACTTGGTGCTCCGGCTCATCCAAGATCAGACAGACATGCACAAGTTGTCTCCACCTTGGGAAGGGCCCTTTGTGGTCAACAAGAATCTAAACAACTGGTCATACTACCTCATCGATGTTCGAGAGTATAAAGACTCACGCAAATCAGAGGAGGAGACTCGCCGGCCGTGGAATATAGCTCATCTTCGGCCTTACTACACCTGAGCCACATGCTCCTACTATGTATATTTTTTTGATAATGTACATATTATGATCAATAAATAAACCGTCATCCTTGCTAAAGCGGAGCCTTTGCCGTTTTGTCTTATATGTCTTCTTGGTTACATGGGGGCTTATGCTTACAAAGAGGAGTTCTAGTTACCCATTAAACCGGCTTATAAAGCCATATAAAAAAAGCTTGGGAGCTTCACACTTAAGGGACCAAAGGGAGCCTGTTGCCACACACAGCTCAAACATAGGTACCCATTGAGCATAGCTCACAATGTTACTTGGGGTCTCTTTGTGCACAACAAGAAAGAGTTTGAAAGGACCCTTGTAATAGGCTATCAAGCCAGGCTTGGAAGCCAGGTGTATTCACCTAAAACCCTGGGTTAACCTGCCTTCATCAAGTAAGCCACTCCATCCAGGTAATCCTGGTATGACCCGTCGAATGTTTGACAAGTCAATCTTATACAGACCCTGAACTTGTCAAAGTTAAAACGACGATTGGGTAATGTGAGGTCCATCTTAAAAGGCTTTGTAAAATGGTTTAACTCAGCGGCCTGGCAGCCCATGAAAAGCCTCGAATTTGGGCCTGGCAGCCCTTGAAAAGCCTCGACTACAAGTTTTCATTTGCTTTTGTTTTTTTCCAAGTTTTTGTTTGCTTTTGCTTTTGAGATAACCGGTGTCTATCGATCCGGCCTAACTATAAGTCATCAATATAACCCGATGTTCATTAATCCGGTGTGGCTTTCAACTATCAGTTGTTAGTACACAATAAATCTTAAACCGGTGTTCATCACAACCCGGTCTGGCATTGACTATAAGTCGCCAGGATGATCATCCGGTGTTTATCATAACCCGGCTTGGCTTCTTATGAACCAACACGGCATGGTAAGAGTTGTCAACACTCAAGATTTGGGTTATCACCCTTACTTCAAAGAGTTGGTAAACCAATGATGTGATTCAACATCACAGGTATGATATATTTCATATTTCATTTTGCAGCCTTGGTTGTAAAATCTGGCTTTATATTGGGTATCATAACCCGTCCGGCGGTAAACCGCCAGGGCAAGTTTAAAGTTTGTCATATGCAGAAAAAAGGATTGCATAACACTGTTAAAGATCATAAGCATACATTGCATATCCTGACAGATTGACAGTATCAGGAAAGTGGTTATGCACGATGGCATAACAGGCTAAGTGTTTCAAGCTATGCACGAAGGCATAGCAGACCAAGTGTTTCAAGCTAGCCTATTACAAGGCGTTTTTAACACCCAAAAGGATAATTGTTTTTCACAGAGGACAATGCACAAGACGATAAACCGGCTTTCGAGTTATGATTCTGCTTCAGCTTGATGTGAAGATTGCGAATCGTCCTGCGCCGGTTCAACCTCCGCCTCCCCACCCACTGGCTATAAGTCAATGGTTGCCCAGTTAATTCCAGACAAAGCTCGGAAGACAGCTTCATCACTTAAAAGATCTGACGGTTCAACGTCAGGGGCATAAGTATGCTTACGGATTGGCGGGATTAAATTCTGGGCTTCATAAACCGATGCATCGATCCGTCTGTTGTCTGCATCATAGATGGACCGATGGAAAGACAAATCAGTCTCTCCGGCTAGTCTACTCGCAAGAGGACGCATCTCCTTTGTCAAGGCTTTAAGGGCATCCTCGTCAAATTCTGACCCATCTTTTTTTTGACTCGGATAACCATTTCCAATATCCTCCGGATCAAGGTCAGCTATCCAAGCCTTAGCCCGAGTCAATGCCGATAAAGCGCCAGCCCTTGCAGCAGATCTCTTCACTTCTTCTAGCTGGGCAGGGGTCATGGAGAGCTTGGCCAATGTATCTTTGATTAAAGTTGGCGGCGGTTTATTGTATGAAGCAGTGCAAATAACTCGTTGAGCGCTGGTATATAACTGTTCAATTAAAGTATAAGCAGCTTTCATCTTCTTGCGCATATCTGAGCCAAGATGGGCGACGCGGCTACCTGCAATGGTTACAATATTTTCTATTAAACCGGCGGTTCCAAGGACGATTCAGTATCGATCAGTACAGGATATTTACCAAAAATGGCAGAAGTCATAGCATTGATTTGCCACTTTAAGTCGTTCAAATCTTCTGCTACCAATTTAAGGGCCGCTTCAGCGTCCTCCGCCCGCTTCAGCAAATTGGCCTTTTCAACCTCCCAATCTGCCCGCTCGCCCTTGAAGCCATCCTTCAACTGCTCCATGGCGGTTAAAGCGCCCTTTAATTCATCTTTGGCCTTTGAAGTTTCGGCTTGCTGAGACTTGATGTTTTCCTGAAGATCGGCGATTTGGGAATCTTTGTTGGTCAAGTCAGCCTGCAAAAGACAGATAACAAGTTAGTAATGCTTTCTTCAAAGTCCCAAGCACATAACAAGTTATGCACTTGGCACTTGGGGGCTAATGCGGATTGCTTTTATTAACTGATATTTTAAGTCCCAAGCATACAACAAGTTATATACTTGGCACTTGGGGGCTAATGCATATCGGTTCAACTCAAGGTTATCCAAGTTCTGAAAATAAATAGGATCATGTTGATAACGGGAACGAATTTTGGAAACTACACGACAGAAGATATACCGGTTCATCCTAAAGGTATAAACCGGTCTACAGGGGCTACCCAAGCAAAATCCAAATATTCTCCTACTATAAGTCCCGGTTCACATTCATATTGATGAGCCGACCCTTGGGGGCTACTAGAGTTGATCATTGAAGCAGGATATAAGGAAAAAAGAAGTCATTCAAAGGAACAAGTGTTTACCTCATATCGCTCTTTCATCAGGTTTACTAAACCGGCTTCATAGTCACGACTGGTGTACAGACGGTTTAGATACCCATAATGGATGTCCTGAGCAGAGAGATGGGCATAGCTTGACAAATCCGATTTCCACTTGCCCTTGTCCATAGCGATAAACTCTTCTTTTGCACCGTGTTTCGATAAAGCGACGGGATTGCCAGGAGTGGTATGGCCAAAGCCAGTAATCACAACATCATCTGTTGTGCCTTCAGCTGTTTTATTTGGGCTCAGCGGTTTATCAGAAGCCTTTGCTTGGCTTGGTGGATCGGCAGCTGGGCTTGGCGGATCAGTGTGTTGGCTTGTTGGATTTGTTTCTAGTGGATCAACAAAAGTATCCTGACCTTGAGGTGCCGGGTCATCTAAATCAATGTCAGCATTTTGATCAATAGCCTCTGAGGCCCTCTCCGGTTCAGTAGCCGAATTATTATCAGTTGGTGTAGTCATCTTCGCTTTTTTGCTAAGTCTGGCTTTGGCACTGCAAATAACAAAAATAGAGGTTAGTATAATAAACCGGTGCAAGAGAACAAAACTAAGTTTACTATGCTTACCAAGGGACGGTCTTGAGAGGAGGCATCTGTGTAGTCGATGAATTGCCAGAGGAGGAAATGGAAGTACCCTGATAATTCGAGTCAGACGGGTTAAGAGGATATCATAAGTAACCTACCTTGGGATAAAGTTTGTTAGAAGTACAAGAGACCTCTTGACGACGCTTGCAAATAGGAGAATAAGGTAAACTGAAAGAGGTAACCACTTGACCACTGTGCCGGGTTGTGCGGCGAGCTTCTTGCTGCTGTGTCTTCAAAGAAAAGTGCGGATCCAAACGAGTAAGAGGGTGTGAACGTTTTACTTTCCGGACTGCTCGACGAAGTTTTGGCACTGGGAGATGATTTGAATAGGAGGATAGAACAATTACCTCTGCTTCACCAGCGTGGCTAGCTTCCGCATCATCCTGATAATAATCATTGTCAATGAGGTGTATGAAAAAAGAACCAAGAGAATCTAATTCTACCTCTGAGTCCGGATCATCAAGCTCTTCGTCATTGGCTACATCAGAGGGTTCGGCGGTTTTCTTTTTCACTGGCTTCTTTATAGCCTTAGTCTTGTTGCGGGGTGCTCTTGCCGGCTTATCTTGGGGCTTGGCCGGTTTATCTTGAGATTTTTTCTTCCAGAAAGGATCGTCACCCTGCACAGATGGACAACAAATAATAAGGGAATATTTAAAGAAAGGACGAATTAAAGAAAAAAGGAGGCAATTCTTACAGCTGGCGGTTTATTGGAGGTGCAAAAGGGGCTCAGCCCTACTTGACTGTAGACGGCTTCCGGTTCATTCAATATTTGCCTATGATGTGTAGATGCGTGCAACAACCCAACATTGGCCCATTTAGCTTACAAAGGCCGGCCCGTTTGACTTGGTCAAAAGCTAGCGGCCCGGCCCATGAAAAGCCTGTTAATAGTTCGCATATAGCCCATTTTACAGCCTAGTAACTCACGACCCGTTAGGTCCTTCCTGAAATCGGCCCAACAGCGTGATGTGGGCCGTCGAATATAATAGGAGCACGTTTCACTTTTGGCCCATGTATGGCCCATGACATCTTTCGGCCCATATGAGGCCTTCCGTATCTTTGGGCCCTTTAGTAGCCCACGATGACTCTAGCCCATAATGAACAGTAAATTTCTTTGTACCCATTAATGACCCATGATTCACATGGGCTATTTCCAGCCCGTGTTAGCTTTCAGTCTACTGAGCGGCCCATATGTTCTTGGGCTCCTTCTGGCCCTCGATTACTTTTGGCCTGTTACTGGCATGTTCCCCTAATGGGCCAAATTAACTCTGAGGTTAGAATCGGCCCATTTGTGGCATGTTAACCCATTGCATCATTTCTAGCCCGTCCTATATTCTGGCCCATTAATGACATGTTATGCTTGTGACAGAATTAAGCCTTTGTTGTCTTCCGGTCTATTAACGGCCCGTTATCGTGCTGGCCCGATACCAATTGCACCCATTTATGACCCATGTGGGCCCATTTGTCCGATGATCCGAGGCACACTGATTCTATGGCCAGTTGGAGGCCCATGGATCCTATGGCCTATAGCAGGCTCAAGGTTACCACGCTTCGTATATGGCCCATGGTTGTTGTGGCCACTAGCATACCAAGGAAAAAGAAGACTAGGAAATAAATAAGCCAGAAACCAACGCTAGGCTATTAAGGTGATTGCACAGATTACATCCACTTGGCATCAAAGTTCACCACCAGTGCAAATATAGGGAACACCCTACTCTATACAAAAACGGCTTGCTGTTTTTTTCAGCTGGTGGCTGCATGTTAAGAAAAAAAATTGTATCACAACAAAACAAATTACAACTATAAAACAAACAGAAGGTTGGCATAAAAGTTAACATCCCGGCAGATAAATGCACCACGAGAAGTTCAGAACCTCAGTTCATTTGACCTGACTGTTATGTTTTCATGTTGTACTGTCCGATGGAGCACCATAACCTCCGCCTTCATTTCTCCTAGGCTCCTGAACAACATAGCAAATGTATGATAGTCTGCTTTCAAAACCATGCATATCTTGACGACATCGAACAATGGCTGTCCTTGTTTCACAAAGAGTCTCTGTTAGGGAATGGACTTGTGTCAGAATCACAGATATACCATTATTTTGAGCTTGCATATCTTGATCATGAGGCAGTTTGGACGAGATTACCTTAACAACCAACCCAGTATTATGCAGGAACGTGCTTTTGGCACTGTTAGTGGACAGGTACTGACCCACAACAACAAGAGGTGACATTGCGGTTATAGTTGCCTCGTTACCTTCAGAAGGTGGCGGTTCCACCATTCATTCCATAGCTTCCTAAAAAGTTGAGTTTTTATATTAGTAGTACCAGAACAGAAGATATTAATGAGGCAGCAAAACCAAACAAAAATAGCTTTGGTCTATATACAGAACTTATTCTGGTGAACCCGTGTAAAATATTAGTTGTATTTTACTGCAAAGTACATAATAAAACCAGGTTCTAAACATATGACCATGTACCATGGCTAATGTATTGTCTATTCCTTCATATTGTATTGACAGCTAAGGATAAAGAGACAAAGTTTATAATACGGTAAGCATAGTATGACATCATTCATATCACAAAACAACTGAGAACAGACAAACAGGCAATTGTAATGTTGTGTGGGCAAGTCCAACACGGAACTAGATTACAAATCAAGATCAAAGGAACATCACTCCTCTCTTTTAAACCTTATAAGGTGCAATGATACGCTAAGACAATTGTATATAAAATTTAAAAGAGTAATAGACATTGGCTGCAAACCGTGCAGTTCAATGCACAAGTCAGAGTAAGTAGTAGTTAAAAGGCATGAGGATTAAGGACTTAGAACAGCGGCTTTCACTGGTGTAGTCATGCCCTTCATCTTGCTGGTGTGATAGTCCTTGAAGGTTTTCCACAGCATTTGGTTCAGGTACTTTTTGGTCCTTGAGGGCTTTCCTCTGCATTTGGAACAAGTCAATATAGATTTGATAATATGGCACAGTGAAAAGAGTGAAACAACAGCTAATTACAAGAGCCTTGCAGTGTGCAATATAGCTATGAGATCCTGTCGTCTATTGGAATTTCACTTTCGTATAGTTGGCCTTGTTCTTTGAACAGTTCACATACAAGAGGATAGATTTGTGAGGCACATGCATAAATAGGAGTTCAACATGTGATCTGATCACATATATATAACGTACTTGATACTTTGGATCAGACCAGTGTTTAAAGAGGCCTCTCCAGTCTTCATTCGATATATTTTCCACTGGAGATGTTTGGGCAAGTTTACTATTAGCCTTGCCTTCAAAGTGAGTTTTCCTCCAGTTATACCGATACTGTCACAGAGCAGACTTGAAAACATGGGTGCAAGCTTGTCTAGTTGCATCATCTTGGCTATCCAACTTGAACCTCATCTGTTGAAAATTATGGGAGTCTCATTATCGGCAACCTAGAAAGTATGGGACAGAGCAAGACGATATTACTAGTTTCCATACATAACCATACTTACATATAAATGGTCGAGGAAGGTGTTGAACTGGGTTTCGTCTTTGTCATTCCTGTACTGAATCCATGTCGGGAGGATACGTGCATGACACCTAACGGCAACTGCTGCCTTTGATACTAACTTGGCTGACTTTGTAGCATCGTGTGGCCTTTTTAAACCTGCCTCAAAATGGATCTCCATTCTTCCTCCTCTAGATTTAGTTAACCTATCGAGCATTATCCCTGATGTTTGTTTCCTCTTACGCCTAGGTGCTAGTCCAACAACAAACATAGGAAGTGTTAGTGTACATCAAACTGTGAGACTACATATAAAGAAGCATGCAACTGTAACTTGACTCCAACAACTACCTTCTTGATATTGAAGCTCACAAGGTTCATCTGATCTTGCCAAATCGTCTTGTGTCAAGAGTGCTTCGGAAGTAGTGTCAGGTGGCAAGGGAGCTTGGGAATGTGCTGCTAGCTGAGTTGACAATTGAGTAACTCGTATAGCTAGTGGTACTGTGGAAGGTGTTGCAACAACTAGGGCTATCACTGCTTGTTTGGTGGCAGCTATTAGTTTTTGTTTGGCTTGTTTTGCGGCTCGTGTAGCACTGGATACCGCGTTTGTACAATTTTCCAGTGGACTCTAACCTTCTATGCACCATCAGTACCAGCAGAATCTGCATAATTCTTCCGCTTCCGTTTTCGTGTGTCCTCAGTACTAACACCATCCCATGTCATTTTGTGTTCCTTCCTCTTTCTCTGTGCCATGTTAAGTCAAGCCAACAAGAAAATGGAACAAAAATTTAGTTCTTCAGAACAAATTGATGCGTGATACAGACGAACTGAACTTTGATGTTAGACAACCACATGATAGGAGGATGTAATATGTACGAAAAACAGGACGGCATGGGGTAATCAAAACTATGATGTGTAAACTAAGTAGAAGGCATTTCAATAAATTAGAAGCAATGCAATGGAAGGTGGACACCATATGAAAGATGCTACAAATATTGCTTTGCCAAGTTAACAGTGTCTCGTCATAACTGGAGTTTAAGAAAATGTGAAGCAGTACAAGAAACAAATCATATGCAAGATGCAACCAACATCACACGACCAAGTTAAAGGTATCTCGTCATTAGTGCCAATGCATATTCATATCTTATGATGTGTAAACTAAGAAGAAGGCATTCCAACAAATTAGCAGCAATGAAAGCTAGACACCGTATGTGTCGGGGATATACCCCGCGGTGTAACCCGGCCGGAAGTATAACCCGGCCGGACTTGGCGACTCACTAATGATCCGCCCTGGCTGGACGACACACTAAGTGACCCGCTCGATCATGGCGACTTATGGGTGACCTAGCAAGCGGATCAGAGGAGCGACAAGACCCGGGGGCCCAGGAGGCTCAAGGCCCAGAAGGCCGGCTTACGTTATGGTAGGCCGGCTTAAGAGGAAAGGCATGAGGAATATCTTCCTTACAAGGAATCAAGACCCGGACTTATATCCGGCTTGTAGTAGAAGATAGGCTAGTCCTAATCCTATTTCGACTTCACATGTAACCCACCCCTCTAACTTATATAAGGAGGGGCAGGGCACCTCAAAGGGGGACAAGTAACAAGAAACAATATCTAGGGCTAGACACAAAGGGGGAGCTGGCTTATGCGGCGACTCTCGATGAGCATAATGAGACCTAGCCTCAAACAGCATGTAGGGCTATTCCGGATGATGTTTCACGGGGCCCGAAGCTGTCTAAATCCTTGTCTTGCGTGTCGCGTCTCTCGTCCCGATCAACCCATCTCAAGCTACCACATAGATGCGCTGGCCTCGCGACTAAGTCCTCACACAAAGGACATCTACCGTGACAAATCCACGACAGTTAGCGCCCACCGTGGGGCTGACGCACGATGGTGTTGAGTTCTTAGATGGATCTCTCGTAGGGATTGAGGAGTTTGCAGTTATCTGGATGAAGAAGAGCCGGCCTGGAAAGATCTGCATCAGCATCAAGTTCATCGGCTCAAATTTATGATTGGTGAAAATTAGGGTTATAATTTGTTCCGTTGCCTCATATCGCCGAGGTTAAAAGAGACACCACAAATCACCGAGGAAGCAATCACAGGACCAGTTATCGATTTTTCTACACGAAGACTATGGTCAAACCATCGGGGAACCCGCGGATTTACCACCTCGAGTCCGTTCTGCCTTGCGAATACGTCTTTTTGACCAGCCATGACCAAGCAAAGAAGCGAACAGAGACAAGAGTATATCACGGGTGTCATAGTATATACGAACATGGATGGTCAAACAAATCTTGACCCGTAAAAGGACTGGAACTGTGCTGCGGCAGGTTCGAGCCGCCAAGTCGCCAGCTCCTCCCTCTGTAAACCATGGGTTGCGAGCTGCCTCCCCTGAGTCGCCGACATCGACTCGTTTCCATCGCCGACTCGTGCCCAGGATTGATAGGTGCAAGGATCAAATCTGAAAGCGGTCCATCCAGAAGACGACAACTCATCAGTGTACCGCAGACATACGGATCCTGGAGACCTCTGGTTATGCTTCGATCGATTGAAAAAAAAAATAATATGGCGGGTCAACTACGACCCGGAGGAGGATTGGGTCGTAGGTACGACTGTTTCACTCCAGATCCGTTTTCCAGGTTTGCCCTCACCGGAGAGGACGAGCCGGCCGCGTACCCTCATCTCCACAGCCGCGCGCCCGGACCGGGTGGCCGTTCTGACCGTCTCCGACGCCCTTCGCGCCGGTTCTGCGGCCCCGCCTCCGGTTCTGCTGCTCCTCTGTGCCGGTTCTGCGGATTCGCCTTCTGCCTCTGTTGCTCCGAGCCACTGTCACCTCTTCTACCCGAGTCGTCCTCGGCCACCCGCCGTAGCTCCGGGTTGCCATCTCCATCTTAAACTGCCGCTGAGCCGCCGTTCCATTCCAACGTGCTCGGCGCCCCGCATCTCGCGCCACCACGAGCCACCGCTACTTGACCTCGTTCTGAGCCGCCCCCGCGGCCCATGCCTCCGCGAGTCTCCATTGCCTCGGCGTCAGCCGCCGTAACCGGCCCCATTGACCTGCTTAGCACCACTCCTGAGTCGACCGGCCCGCTGTCACCTCTATCTCCCGCCTGCGAGCTGGAGTCGCCCCCGCAACCGTGTCCAGCCGCCTCGCCGCTTCAAGTCGGCCCCGTCCTCGGGCGGGTGTCCACCTGCTGCACTGCGCCCTCGCCTGTCGGTGCTGCGAGGTGCCGGATCATTTGCGTGATGAGGTTCTCTTTCGGGCAAGACACTGACAGAGCAGGTGTTATTTTCATGTGCAACACCATCGCAAAGGAGTTCTTTGGATCAGATGATTTTTAGACTTGTCTTTTTTGTTGACAATGTCAAACAAGGGATGCCCCTTTTTTCTCTTTAACTGCAACGAGCACAAGTTATCGATTTTTTCTACGGGGTGTTTGAGGCCGCCTCTGATGATGGATGGGATATTACTAACAGAGCTGCTTATATATCCTCTGCTCAGAGAAAAGGAGGAGAAAATCTGCTACGTGCATGGATTATGCGGCCAGAGCACTAATGACTTTACTATTTACTTTCAATGCACTTCTAGTACCTCACACACGGTTCAATTTCCAACTGGGAGTGCTGGTCGGTACATCCAATGAGACAGTGTCAGTAAAGGATCAGATTATCCAGCGATGCATGGCATGGTTCCCTAGGTAAAATAGAGGAGGTCAGAGGAGACGCACTGATCTAGCATTATCCAGCGCTGGTGTCCGCGCTCGCCCGACAAAACATCAGGACCATTATTCATTACAAGGGCGTCGCAAAGGAGTGTGCACCAATATTATTTTTGCACTAGCACGTTTGTGACATGCTGCTCGACGGATGTGTGCGCAAGTCGCCATCCCCGCTACATCAACACCCGCGACTGACTCATCGTCCGCGCCCGCGGCCGACTCTCTCATCCGCACTGACTTACAACACCGCGGCCGACTCATCTGTTGTCCGGGCGAATCCGGTGACATCCCTCTAAGTATATTTTTTTGGCATATATTTATTTTTGTCGAAGAACAATTACTTTGGTATGTATATTTTTATGTGCAACAAAGGTGATGCCGTGTTGTGCCTATGAAGTATACGTCAGCACCATCACGCACCAGCGTCTGCGCCCGCTTACTGATGGAACAGGTGTGCGCAAGTTGCCGCCCAATCTACATCAACCCGCCGGAGCCGCGTGGAGCCGCCCTTGCGCTTTGAGCCATCGGGGTTATATTAAGTTGTTGGTCTGCCTGAGCCACCTCTGTCGCGATAAACGGATCATTCGTGGTCCAAACAAATCAGGTTATATCCATCCAAGTTTGTTTTATTAGCACATGTTGTTTTTGTCAAAGAACAAGTTTATCTTCGCCTTGGTCTGCAATATTGTTTATGCAGGGCAATTATTTATGAAAAAAAGGTGATATTATATTGCGGAGATGAAGGCATGCCAACATCTTTTGGCACGGGTGGTCTTCGTTACTTAATGGACTCCCGCACCGGCTTATAACGCCGTGGACGTCTCTCGCGACCGCGCCGGCTTACAACGCCGTGGCCGTCTCTCGCAACCACGCCAGCTTACAACGCCACGGCCGGTTCATCTGTCTATGCCGCCTCAGATATTGCGGTCGTATTTACCGTCCGTCTCTCGCGACCACTCCGGCTTACAACAAGGAGGACAACTTGCCCGTCCGCACCAGCTTACAACGCCACGGTCGGTTCATCTGTCTGTGCCACCTCAGATATTGCGGTCATATTTACCGTCCATCTCTCGCGGCCTGGTCTAAATCAATACATCGGGCCGCACCAGTCTGCATGAGCTGTTATTGAGTATGAGCAAGTCACTGCTTGGGAAGCCCGATTTTCTTCCAACAAATTGGAGGCAAATTATCATATGTATTATCAGCCGCCGTCTGCACCGAATGGCTCAAAGGGCAGACACACAAGTCGTCGCCACTACGGTTTGGTTAAATTCAAACAGCCAATTGGAAGGAACCATTGGCCGAGTTGCTGACACGGTTCATACGAGATCATTTATAACCCGCCGCAGTCACCTCAACCTTCTGTGGATTCACATCGCGTTATCAACGCCAATGATATACACCTTCTGCTATGGTCAGATATGGAGAATCTCAAGCCAACTCTTCGAGTCATCTTGAGACTCGGGGGCTACAATGGTATGGCTCGGCAAAATTAGCCGGTTTCAATGAATTCAAGAACTTCGGGTCATTGAAGGGAAGATAACCCGGCCCTAGAGGCTACTGCTTTATTGGCAAATATTTAAAGGCCGTCAGAAAAATTTCCGGCTCAAATGAAGATTCCGGTTTAAAATACAGCTCAAGAGACATCTCTCTCCCGCAAAGCTTTGAAGCTCTCAAAACCTGTTCAACATCCGGCTCAAGGTAAATTTGTCCCTTACAAAGCTTTGAGGATCTCAATATCCGGTTTAAGAATTTCCGGTTCAAAAAAGAATTAATCTCTCGCAAGTTCGAGATCTCAGACAAATTAATGGTTACCAAAGAGAACTTGCTGTCATGATGCACGGTTCAAAACATGGGTATCCTGCCTTACGGCTTATCTTATCATGGTCACCTGGGGGCTTCCTGCTCATCGGGCATAGCTATCAGTACCCTCTTGATCGGTGCAATGCCAAAACTTATATGGTCTCTTGGGGGCTTCCTGTTCAAACATAGGTCGTATTCGAACCAAAGAGAACATAGCTGTCGATACCCTTTTGATTAGCAAACTGCTGAATCTACTTGGGAGCTTCTTGATCGTATCCGAATAATAGATCAACCCCTTTGGGAATCGACGTGGATCGTATTTGAATCAGCGTCGTTAAACAACTCTTAAGGTCACTTGGGGGCTTCCTGTTCAAACATGGGTCGTATTCGAACCAAAGAGAACATAGCTGTCGATACCCACTTTGATCGGCATCGCCAACGCCACTGGGGGCTATATGATCGTATTCGAATCTTAGCTTAACCCCTTTGGAATGGTTTGCTGATCATATTCGAATCAGAAGCCTCAAAAATTTTATCTATTTTTATACAATTGCAAGTATTTGAGTTGTCACAAATATCATATATGCCGGCTCTTACCGAGTTGAGTTATCAACTTCACTGTCCGGGTCACATAAACCGGCGGTATCGTTCAAAGGATCATAGGGATCTTGTGATCTACTTGTGTGCAGGATAAGACTATATTTGGGTGGTTACCCGCCCTGGCTTTTGACATTAAGTCGCCAGGGCATATGTTGTTTAAAGTCTGTGCAGGATTTACAGAGCTATGGCTTACATAAATGATCAAGTTCAAGCCCATCATCAAAGATTGAAATTGATGTCTCAAAAGGGTTATTAATTCTTGATTTTCTCAAAGGCTATACGCCACCGGGTTACAATGAATGCGCATTAAGTCGTCATCGGCCAAGAGCCGCCAGGTATTTTAACTCCAGATTTACTTGTCAACCGGTAAGGTATTCAAATCTTTAATAGCCAAAACTGGCTGGATTTTCATGATGATATTGAATGATTGAGGTTTTCATACCGTATTATATTGTTCAAATCTTAAATAGCCAACATGGCTGGATTTCTATGGTGATTATCAATAACCAGTGTTATGATTGAGGTTTTCAAAGTCGCCTCAGTGCAAAGGCTATTATTTTTATCAATGGGCATGATTTATTTTACAATAGAGGAAATAGTCCCGAGTCGCTGCAGGCTTACGACCCGACACTTGGGGGCTGCATTGTTCAAAACAAGATTGCATTGAATATACAAGTCCCATGTCACTGCGAGCATGCACCATGGCACTTGGGGGCTAATGCAAAGTCATTTTTGCTCAACTTATTGAAGACCCGACTCATCACATTTTAAATGAGCCGGCCCTTGGGGGCTACCAATTGCTCCTATCAAAAATTCAAGGTACAAAAGCCTCAGTCCATTACATTAAGAGATCCAGTACTCAGTTGGTAAAGTACAAAGCTCTTAACCTTATGGACGTGGGTTCAAGCCCCATGGTGGAGATTACATCATATAATGTTATTATTAATGAATTATTTACAAAGTCCCTGCTCATTATTGCATAATGACCCGACCCTTGGGGGCTACACTGGTTGAAGTTTTTATGAGCATAAGGCAATTACAAGTCCCAGGTTTCTGCAAGCATGACAACCCGACACTTGGGGGCTACATATGTGGAATATTCAGTTTATGACTAATGATTGAGATGAATAACCCGAATTTCTTCAAGGTTGCAACACTTATATTGAAGCAAGTCTTAAGTTATCACTATGTTCTCCTCTTAAGACTTGGGGGCTACAGGTATTATGCATATAAAGAAGGAACATCTTCAAATTCTCAGCTTTGAGAAAATCAGGAAGATCAATTACATGACCCGGTGTCAACAACAATTATGACTCGACATCATCAGTCTTTTATAAGCCGGAGATTTTGGAAATTATAACTCGGCAAGATCTACATCTTTAAGCCGGCTGAAAATCAGATGAGTATTTCAAGACCTATATTTTTTAAGCTGACGCTTTGGAAGCCGAATCAAATGGATTATTTGTTTACAATATTTCTTATACAAGCAAATTGATTGTGAAGCTGGTCTATTGACTCGGATTTTCTAGAAGAAGGAAATGACAAGGACTTAAGGATGTTTAGGTGCCGGTTTATAAGAATTCTTAACCCGAAGCACAATCTGTCAAATTTGTTTTTGTGTTTATTTTGCAGCATAAGTTTACCATGGATAAATCTAAGCTAAACTTGGGGGCTAATGTCGGGGATATACCCCACGGTGTAACCCGGCCGAAAGTATAACCCGGCCGGACTTGGCGACTCACTAATGACCCGCCCTGGCTGGACGACACACTAAGTGACCCGCTCGATCGTGGCGACTTATGGGTGACCTGGCAAGCGGATCAGAGGAGCGACAAGACCCGGGGGCCCAGGAGGCTCAAGGCCCAGAAGGCCAGCTTGCGTTATGGTAGGCCGGCTTAAGAGGAAAGGCGTGAGGAATTTCTTCCTTACAAGGAATCAAGACCCGGACTTATATCTGGCTTGTAGTAGAAGATAGGCTAGTCCTAATCCTATTTGGACTCCACATGTAACCCGCCCCTCTAACTTATATAAGAAGGGGCAGGGCACCCCAAAGGGGGACAAGTAACAAGAAACAATATCTAGGGCTAGACACAAAGGGGGAGCCGGCTTATGCGGCGACTCTCGATGAGCATAATGAGACCTAGCCTCAAACAGCATGTTGGGCTATTCTGGATGATGTTTCCTGGGGCCCGAAGCTGTCTAAATCCTTGTCTTGCGTGTCGCGTCTCTCGTCCCGATCAACCTCTCTCAAGCTACCACATAGATGCGCTGGCCTCGCGACTAAGTCCTCACACAAAGGACATCTGCCGTGACAAATCCACGACAGTATGTAAGACGCAACGAATATAACTCTACCAAGTTAAAATTGTCTCGTCACTAGTGCCATTTCAACGAATTAGTAGTACAAGCTAGAAAATAATGCGAGATGTAAACTATATCAGACTCCCAAGTTAAACGTGTCTTGTGAAAAGTGATTGTTGCAGGTTACACAACAGTAGTACTTTGATGTAAGAACATGGTGTGATAGACAGATATTGTATGTTCTAGAAACAGGAACACGTGTCTTATTCACAAGTATAATGTGTAAAGTAAGCAGATGGAATTCAACAAAATTAAAAGCAATACAAGCTAGACATCATACATAACATGCAACCACATGTAACAATGCCATGTTAGAGGGAGCACCTATGATGGTGGACAAGGGGGGACGTGCTCATCACACAGCTACGTTGAGTGTTTATGCATGTGTTGTCTTCCAAATATTGTTGGGGGGGGGGAGGGGGGGGGGGGAGTAGAATGTGTAGAGGCCGGAAGAAGCACCTTTATCCACTGCCTTGCTAATCTCCTTCTGCTTTATTGATTTTGCATTTCAAGTAAAATCGATAAGAAAAAACAATAAAATTCACTCTTCAGAACTCATTCATGCATGATATTGTTAACCACTACCTTTATGTAAGGTAAACACATGATACGAGGATGGAATATGTACGAAAAAAGGATGGCATGGCATGTTCACAACTATTTGTGTAAACTAAGTAGAATTAATTTAATCAAATTGCAAGCAATACAAGCTAGACACCGTATGCAACATGCATGAAAATATCACACTGCCAAGCTAGAGAAAGCACCTAGGATGCCGGTTTCGCCGTAAGACCGCCATCAGTCCCTGCCTTATTTTTTCCTTCCTATTTCTTAACTAGCAAAAAGACCCATGTGTTGCAACGGGGAAAAAGTATCAATGTACTTGCTTATCAAAGAAAAACTTAAAGCACCAATCAAGATCTTTCAAAAACGAAAATCCTCTTAATAACATTCCAACTCTATAATATTAGTAATAACATTTATAACTAATGAATACATTTAATTCAATGATGCTGCTCTACAATCAAACACCATTTGCAATCTACTTGGGTTGACCAGGTCGAGGAATTGGATGGAATAGTGCCTTCCGTATCCCACCGGCGAGAGCAGGATAAAGATACTCCGTCCTTGGGCTAATATAATAGGGAAAATTGAGCAGTTCATGTCGCTGTTCTGAGCTGCTAACTCTGTTTTCAATTCAATTCTGATTCCCGCTCCATTCTCTAATGTTGTTCATCTTGTTCACACCACATAAAGGTCCCGTGTTTAATTGCGTACTTGCATCTCGACTTCTGGTTCTGTTTGCAATAAACAGAACAAAATATTAGGTTGACTCATAATAACTTCAGTATATAGGCCTTACCGTGTCTTCGATCATCTGAAAGTCATGTAATTGTGTGCTTTCAGACACTGAAATTGAGACATGGCCAAGCATGTTGTCGCTGCTGTGCTACAAAGGGTAGGCGCAACCAACATGTATGAGGCCACCAAATAATTCTTGTGTTATGAATGAACTCCAAAAGGATCAATCATACTAAAATATCATGGTAGTTTTTAATAGAATGTATTCCTCTCCAACTGAACTAAATGAATATATAATTGAATGGATGTCACGTGCCACCTTCAACCTTCAAAGGAACGATTATCATGTATAATGTTTCGTTCCATTCAATATTGTACAATTAATCTAGTTTCACAAAAAGACTTTGGGCTTTCCATTGGCAATGTTCTGAATCTGGTTCTTCAACATGTGTCTGAACATATATGAAATTCAAGATCCAACAAATACGCTAGCAAAAGTATCTGCAAAACTCTGGACTACAAAATATTAAGTTTCATCTTGCTGTCTGGACATGAAGTAAGAACATGAATCAATTTACCCGATGAGGATGAGTCTAGTTTCAGCTTATATTCTCATCAGAAAGAAATCGTTATGATTACTATGAAAAATCTCCTCACGCACCAAACCACCTGATGAAATTAGAATGAAACTTCAGGCTGTCACTACTTGACAACTTGCCTGACATTCCAAATTACAAACCTTACCTACAAAGAATGGGCGAGCAACTCTAACCCGTTTGTCTATTATGCTAATCTTTTGCCAGGCGAGACATTTAGCTCCTTCAATTAACATGAGCAGGACAGTCTAGCCCAATTTTCCTTCAATCTGAACCCCACGAGGTGCAAAGGCAGCTCCTATTCAATGGCCAGTAAACAGAGTGCATGTGTTCTCCCAGACTCACAATACCAATGAAACTCGATTGACCATGTGTTATGGGTAAGGTAGCATGCCAACACGCAACAGCAAATCTAGAGCCAACGAAAATTCAACCTCATCCTTGGCTAACCTGAGGTACTAATGGATTTCAGGGTTAGACCAAAAAGGACCTACAGTCGCATGGCACAGGCACAAAACCAAGGCTGCTCATGGCAATGTCGAATTGCAGTGCAAATTGGAGGGAACGCAAACTCACCGTAGGATCTCGGGCAGGCTAGTGATGGTAACGTGCCAGTTGAAGACTTGCTACATCAAATCACGATCGAGCTGGGTCTGACCCGGTCGACAAAGCGAATTCACTCTATTAATTGTGTATACCAAATTTCATGGAATCCTCCCGACCCGGTCGAGCTGCCGCACTCACCTTCGACAGCAGAGTGGAAGATGCCAAGCCAGCATCAGCGGACGCAGTTACTAAGCGGTGTGGTCGTATTAAGAGCCACCAGGTAATCCCCGTCGCTGCGGCCTTACCGAAGATCGCCCACCACGCACACTTGTGGAGGTGCTGGAGCGCGAGTCCGGCCTTGCTCTGCCCCGTCCCCAACGACGAAGGCCTCCATGAGCTGCTCGTCGTGCCCAACTTCTTGCCCGGCTCGAGGAGACCAGTTGGGTGCTTGTGCGCATGATGCATCTGGCCGGGTTGCACCGATGGGCTGATGGCCTTGGATTCCTCTGCGACCGACGCCATCCAGTGGAGGAGTGGATGGGCTTCGGTGGTCGGAGATGGGGTGGGTGGCGGAGCTAGTTCGGGTAGGAGAGGATTTGGGGTCGCGGTCGAGCAAAATAGAAAATAAAGCAGCAGCTCGATCCCCTCCTCCTTCCCTCCTCTGAAACGACGACGAAGAAAAGAACGACCACGCTTACCTGACGAAGATAGACGGTGACCCCTGGTCCGCCCATCCAAGCGCATCCCATCTAAAGCACCCCGCCGGCTTCACCCTCGGCCTACGTCTCACTGCTGCCTGGCTTTAGTAGCCAGCCACGACGCACTGCACGAGCAGGCCGTCCTGGTCAACACAGCAGCGCGGCCGTGGATTTGATAGCGCCTCCCAGGGCCTGAAGCCAAGTGCACCTGACCATGCAAACGTTGCACCGGCACCACCGCCGCCCGACATCACCCATCTACCCACTCCCGGAACAGGCGGTGGATTCCCACGGGTCCGATCTCCGCTGTCTCCTCCTGTTTCTTGCCTCACCAGAGTCCGGCGCCTTGCTGGAGAAGCACCAGCATTGCCGCCGCCTCGCGTCCCCCGTCCACTCACTCACAGAACAGGTGATGGATTCCCATAGATCCGATCTCCGTCGTGGCGCGGTGACACAGGGCGGAGCGTGGCAGGAGGTGGATGTAGGCTGGAGGTCTAGATGGGATCGAGAGGAAGGGTCCTTGGACATCCCAAATTAGTACCACCTCGTTTATATTTCGATTTTGTTTATACGAATCATAAAACTATATTACGACTAGACGAAAGCGTATTACCACGGTGAACCCATGGAGTCAATCCGTACTTTATTATTACTAGCAAAAGAGCCCGTGCGTTGTAACGGGAGAAAAAAATCATCACATTTGATTTGATTTATTATGACCCAAAATCAATTATTTTATCCCTTAGCATTCAACTTCTAACCACGACTCTCGGTATACACTTCTAATATTAGGTTTTCAATAATAAAGGAAATTCAACCATGACAAATGTGCACCTGTTAGTTGTGAAAAATTCTGTTGGTACCAAATTCTTCAACATATATTGAAAATAAGTATACTTGTATAACTTCTACATTCTTGAAAGAAGAACGGGTTGGTTGTTTCAAATAGAAGATCTCTGAAAACTTATGGACCAAACTAAATATGAATGTAGGAAATAAGATACACAAATTAGATTATGCTAGGTAGACCTTATTTTCATGAGCAAAATGAATGTACCTTGTTTATAGTGTTGCTTCAGAGTAACTCGCATACATAAGCAAAGTTAGCACAGAACCAATAGAAATAAGATAACCTCTACAAAGTTCAGTCGGACCTCTCACATTACAAAACAATTTGCCCCTTCCTTTTGGTTCGCTTTTCTTTACAATTTTTTCTTACCGTTTGGCATTCTATGACCATCTAGACAGTATTTTCAGATAATTTTGTTGTCCCTGCTACTAAAGTTCAGTTCTAGACACGTTTAACTCCATGTACTACGCTTCGACGCAAAAAAAAAATGTACTGCTACCCTGAAGCAATTGAAGCGAGACCCTTCCCTCATGCAATCCAACTGGTTCAGTTGGAACCGACATTCTCGTAGATAGTGAGGTACTTGTCGTGACTTCATCAGTTTCAAAACCTACCGATTTAATCTCTTGGTGCTTATAGAGGTATGATATGCGTGCGTACTTTTATAAGGCCGAGTGTATGTACGTGTTTGTGAGCGTCGGCGTCTATGCTATGTCTTTTAAAAAAAGAAGTTTCACTTACATCTTTGCATGCATTAACTTAATGTGCTCGTGCATTGCACTGGGAATAAAAATCGTCTACACACATGTTGCCACTTTTCATGTTCGCCGTCACCGACGATTTTCATGTTCACCACCTCCGTTCATGATGGTATGATTCTCAGTGTCCTCAATTTTTTTATATTAGCCGAAAGAGTGGTGATGGATCCAAGTGGGATTATTTCTACAATTTTTTTTATATTCGAAAGCGAGTGTGTTTTTACTATCTTAATTTTGTTAGGAGAATGTTAGTTGTTTGGTTTACAAGATTATATTGCTTCTTGTTGCACTATTTTGAACACAATACAGACGCAAGCGCTCATACATACGTGTATACACTTATCCCTATGAACGTACACATGCACACCTAATCCTGTGAGCATCTTGAGATTTACGAAGTCACCGTAGGCGTCTCGTCTTCAATGGAAACGTCTCTCCCACTAAAAGCGCATCGCCGAAAATCCTAAAATAAATCTAAAAATAATGCGAGCATCATGATTTGAACCCTAATGAGCTGGAAATACCACTGTCTATCTAACCATCCAACCATTCATCTGACCACAAACATTTCATGTAGACAACATATATGCTCTTTGTCTAAAACAGATACTACAAAAACTGCATGCACATATCTTCCCGTGTCAATTCTCTATAAGAAAACTTTTCTATCTTTCCCGTGAGTAAACTTCTCCGCCGGCCTGTACCCATCATTCATTAATTATTAAATCGGAGGTCGAGCGGCCGCCATGTACACAGCCCCATCACAGGTACGCCTCGCTTCTCTGGGGCATTCTGATGTCCCTCATCCACATGTTGTTACTTCATCCTGTCCACCTCTTGCGCTTCAGGGAGAGATAAGAGAGAGCCGCCGAGGGAGAGATGGTGGCGGCTGCTGCCCAAATCTTGCTTCAGGAAGGCGACGCCGGTCTTGCTCCAGTAGTCCGACCTGCTGGTGAATCTCGCCCCCCTTCTGTTGCCATCGAGCGTGTTCCCGCTGCGCCTCGGGGTCCTCCGCCTGCGACGGCCCCATCGAGACCTCCATCGCTGCGCCTCGGTCCTCTGCCGCATCAATCAGCTCAAGCTCAAGCTCGCCCTCGTAACCGGCGCCCCTTCTGTTCTCTGCCGCATCAGCCTGGGCATATTGCCGGCGACGCCCCCATCGACACCTCCACCGCTGCGCCTCGGTCCTCCGCTGTGTTGTTCCTTCCTTCGCCCTTCCTACTTTCCCTTTTCTTGTGGAGATAATCTTTTGCATCATCCTCTTCGTCTCTGCTTATCAATTTTCATGGCCGCTTGTTTCGATCACCAGGCATGCATATATAAACCGATGAGATTAGATGTAAAAGAGCAATGTGGGATTATTAACTGAAAGGAGAACATGTGGCTTTTGTATAGGTGAGTCAATCGCACTCACTGTCTTTGGGTAGCCCACTCCAGGTAAGGTAAAAATAAAATATGAATCCTTTTGCAACAGAGCGGGCCGAGGCCGGAACACATGTACTGCTGCGGCAGCCCAATACGGGGATAGGAAAAGGCGGGCGGGAATTTTAGTACCACCTCGAAAAGGAGCGGAAGAAAATAACTTCAAACTGAAGGCGTAAATTCACGAGAAAAAGCGTATTGTGACGATGAACCCACGGAGTCAATCCGTGCTTTATTATTAGAGAGAGATTAGAAAAAGATAGCAAACATGTCCATGCGTTATAAGAGGAGAAAACAATATAACGCACGTCCCTAGCCTAATAACCCAACACTTTCTATTTTAATGTGCTACCTTATCCATGTGACCGCTTATCCTTCACCCGTCCTCGCCTACGGTGGTTGCAGTTTTCACCAGATCATGATGCCTTTGAACATGCTCAAATCCATGACGGTTAGTTCATCTACCACAAGCACATGTCATTCAACCGCTCTAGCACAAGGAAATGTATTTTAAAGAAAACTAATCTCACCGAGCTAGATGTGAGGGCCGTCCTCCACAAGCTACTCCCTTCCTTTAAAAGGAAATTAACAGGATAATTCTTCGTTTCCTTGATTTGTAATGTCACCTTTTGTGATGCTTGGATTGTATGGTGAACTTTAGAAACTCACCTCATATCTCCTTATAAAATTTATCCCCTTTGCTATGAACCAAGAACACATGACACTACTAGAGAAAACGTTATACACAGAACTTTAGCAGTAGCGCTTGTTAAAAAAACTCGCTACTGCTACACAGCAGTAGCGCGTGCCAAATAAGTGCGCTGCAGATGCATATATAGCAGTAGCGCGCCTCGCTGAAAACTCGCTACTACTAAAATTTCGACCACTAAGCCGATGGGCTACACATAGTAGTAGCGATCTTTCAGAAACCGCGCTGCCGCTAATATTCTTATAGCAGCGCGTTTACGCACGACGCGCTACTGCTAACGAAAATAAAATAAAATGAAAAACAAATAGAAAAGTAAATGAAAATGAAAGAAATAGAAAAAGGAGAAAGGAAAAATATAAAATGTAAAGAAAAATAAACGAAAAAGGAAAAAAAGGATGAAGAGTGGCAGTAGCGCGTTTGTGAAAACGCGCTATAGCTAACTTAGCTATAGCGCGTTTTCCCTAATGCGCTACCGTTATTTTTGACTTAACCCAAAAAACGGTTTCCCCCCGGCCACCACTTCTCCACCAAATCCCTCGCCCCACTCTTTGTCGCCCTCTCCCCCCACTTCACCGTCGCCCCCACTTCACCGCCATCTCCTTCCGGCATCGATGCCATGCTCATCCTCACCGCCGCCGCCCGAGGCCGCCCAACCTCACCGCCGCCGCCTCTCGGGCCACCCTCGACCTCACCGTCGCCGCCCTCGACCTCTCCGCCGTCGCACTCGACCTCACCGCCCCCGAGCCCGCCCAGGAGCGCCGCCTCTCGATCCTGAGCCCGCCCTCGCCGCCCTACCTCCGTCGCCGAGCACCTCCCCGCCACCGACTCTCCCCTCTCTGTAAGCCCCCCACCCCTCCCCCACCCCCCCTCTCTCAGCTTTTTCTTCCTCTGCCATGTTAATTAGCAGTAGTAGTAGATGTTAATTAGTACTAGGGTTCATACACAATGATTTTTAGTAGTAGTAGCAGATGTTAATTAGTAGTAGTGATGGTACTAGTTAACTAGGGCAGTATGGTTAATAGTATATGTTTTTTAGTTAGGGTAATAATAGATGTTAAGTAGTAGATAATGTTGATGTTAATTAGTTCAGTAGGGTTTAGTTTTTGAATTGAGTTTGTTTAACTAGATGTTAACTAGGGAAGTAGGGTTTAGTTTAGAGTAAAGTAATTTATTCAGTAGTTAATTAAATATAATCTATATTTGGTTTTTGAATTGAGTTTGAGAGAGCATGAGATTTGTGTAGATTTTCTTGTAGTGTCAAATGCTAGGACATGCAAATTTGAAGTGGTCAGGATATATGCAAATTCCTCAATTGTGTTTGCACATGCATGTTTCGATTGTGCCCAAGTGGCCTTTTGTTGTTTCTAGGGAATGAAGCCGAGTGGCCTATGTTTTGTCGGAATGTTGATTCATTTCCATTCCGGCAAATTTCAGGTTCTCGATTTGTCCACTTTTTTAGCAAAGGTCATGCCTACATTTTCCGTGAATTTCGGCATGACTTGTGCTACAAACTAGGACATATCGAGTGCCCGGGATTTGCCGCACCGAGAAGGAGTCAACGTTCCTACAAAACAATAGGCCTTTTTTGGTCATTATTCATTTTATTAGGAAACATGGCTAGCAACGATGAAGGACAGGGTTCTGGTGATTGCGACGACGTCTACCAGGCGTGTCACGCCCAATATGCGACCCTATCCAAAAGGAACTCGAAGGTCCCACCAAGGATAGACCGCATATTGAAACGCTTTTGTAAGGTGGATATTATTACATCAACATTACATAATAGATGGGGATACATACATAAGGCATACAATGCCACTCGAATACAACATCACAATACATCAGAGCTTCATCCGACTACGGATGAATCACAAACAGAAACTCAAATAACATCCACCCTGCTAGCCCAGGCTGCCGACCTGGAACCTATCCTTGATCGAAGAAGAAGCAGAAGAAGAACTCAACACAAGCAAACATCGCTCTCGCGTCATGATCATCGCACAACCTGTACCTGCAACTATTGTTGTAGTAATCTGTGAGCCACAAGGACTCAGCAATCCCATTACCATGGGTATCAAGACTAGCAAAGCTTAAAGGGAAAAGGAAGGGTTAAAGTGGTGAGGCTGCAGCAGCGACTAAGCATATATGGTGGCTAACATACGCAAATAAGAGCGAGAAGAGAACAAGCGGAATGGTCGTGAAACTAGTAATGATCAAGAAGTGATCCTAAACTCCTACTTACGTCAAACATAACCCAGAAACCGTGTTCACTTCCCGAACTCCGCCGAGAAGAGACCATCACGGCTACACACGCGGTTGATGCGTTTTAATTCGTATCTGGTGTAAAGTTATCTACAACCGGACATTAACAAATTCCCATCTGCCTATAACCGCAGGCACGGCTTTCGAAAGATTATACCCTGCGGGGGTGTCCCAACTTAGCCCATGACAAGCTCTCGCGATCATCCCGGTTTACAAGACATTTCGACAATGGTAAAACAAGACCAGCAAGACCGCCCGATGCGCCGACAATCCCGATAGGAGCTGCACATATCTCGTTCTCAGGGCAACACCGGATGAACACTACGTACAACTAAAACCAACCCTCAAGTTTCCCCGAGGTGGCGCTGCAAGTGGCTCTGGTTCAGACCAACACTTAGACAAGCACTGGCCGGGGGGGGGGGGGGGGGGGCTATAATAAAGATGACCCTCGAGAGAGCGACTCCCAAGGGAAAAGTAGGTGGTGGTGAGGCAAATGGTAAAACCAAGGTTGGGCCTTGCTGGAGGAGTTTTATTCAAAGCAAACTGTCGAGAGGGTCCCATAAATCACCCGACCGCGTAAGGAACGCAGAATCCGGGAACATAACACCGGTATGACGGAAACTAGGGCGGCAAGGGTGGAACAAAACACCAGGCAAAAGGCCGAGTCTTCCACCCTTTACCAAGTATATAGATGCATTAATAATATAAGAGATATTGTGATATCCCAACCAAAAATCCTGTCCACTATGGATAAATCTTCAACTTCACCTGCAACTAGCAACGCTATAAGAGGGGCTGAGCAAAAGCGGTAACATAGCCAAACAATGGTTTGCATAGGAAAGGTATCAAAGGTTAGAGGTTCATGGCAATATGGGAGGCTTGATAAACAGTTGATAGGTAGCGCAGCATAGCGATAGAACGAAGCAACTAGCATAGCAAAGATAGTAGTGAGATCCAGGGTAGCGGTCATCTTGCCTGAAATCCCGCAAGGAAGAAGAACGAGTCCATGAAGAAGATGAACGGATGAAGCCGAACCAAGCGTAGACGAACGAATCCTCACGATCTCAACAAAACAGGAACTATCGAAAAGAAGCACACAACATAGTAAACACACCAAACATGAACAAGGGATGATGCACAACAAACATGATGCATGACAAGACTACATGAAGCTACTCATGGCAAGAGATGATGCAAACAAGAGCAACACATCAAGGCAAGTTTAAATGAGGCCGGGAACAACATATAATAATTCCGTAAATCCTCATATGCAAATTTCGAAATTGGTCCAGATCTGAATAAACCTTATGTTCAAGTTGTTAAACATCAAGTTAAGATGCACCAAGATGATCTACACAAGATTCTAGTCAAGTTACATATAAAGTTCATTTAGTTCGGAGTTACGGCCTAGAAGATATGAGCAAAGCAAGATAAACATGGCATTGATGCAAAATGCATACAAACATCAAGCAGACACCTTAAAACATGGATGCAACATGATAATATGAAACTACATGCAAAATCAAGCAAGTTTCATATAGAGCACACTCAAAACGGAGCAACGATTCAACACACACACATGAAACAAGTTTAAAGGACAAGCTGTCCAAAACAGCAACTAGACATATTGCAAGCATCAAAACAACATGCTACAGGACCTCAACATAATAAAAAAAGGCATGGGCATGATGTACAGGTAAAGCATAGCAAAACATAAACACTGAGCTAACTCCAGAAATCACTAGAACATGCTCAAACACACATGTCAAGATTGCAAGTAATAACAATTCAGACTTTGCAGAAAATAACATCACGATGCAATGTTCAGAGCTATCAAACAACATGTTATAGGAACTTCTCATGGAAAACAAAGGCATGGCATGAATCTACTAAAAGCATAGATCAAAAGTCCCTTACTGACCATAAGCCAAAAAGGATCAGAAAATATGATGTCACCCATGTAAACATAGCAAGTTATAATACAGATTCATACATGGCAGAAACAAAATTACGAAGGCATGTAGATGAGCTTGTGCCACTCACAACAGAGCAATATATAGCATGGCAAGGCAACCAACAGTAAGAAGACATATTTGTGAAGCTAAGCATGGCAATAGCAAGGTCATAGGGTACATGGAACACTAGGAAAACACATGAGAACATCTGAACTTAATGTTAACAGGCTGACAGCAACATTATGACGCAACTTTGGAGCAAGATTACAACAAGCTACAGCAAGCTATCAATGCTACCAGGGGCATGGATTGATAGAGGATAACATGTAGAACAAAACATATTTATAGAATATCTCCAGATTATGCATAGAATGATTAGTAGCAACATGTTTATATAGCATCACGAAATAACAGATTCAACCTAGCAAAACAGCAACATCATGAACCCTACTTAACAAGCTCGATTCACTCACCACAAGTCATTGCATGACAAGATAAGCATAGCATCATCAAGAAGGCATGTTTGTGAAACAAACCAAGTCAAGAACAAGTCCATAGCATGCAAGGATCAACTATAGCAACCTTGGTCAAATTGAATAACATGTAAACAATCTGCCAGGAAACATTTTAAAGCAAAAGTAGAGCACGAAAATGACATTCTAGACTATTCCATAATTACAAACAGGGGCATGAATGGATAGACAATAACCATATGTTCAAAACACCCTTACTGAAGTATCTCTAAATTTTTATGGATCTCTCTGTAGCATCAAGTTTACATGGCATCAAAATAACAGCAGAACATGGACTAAAATCAGTAACATCACGATGCCTAGTTTGCATGCTTGTGCTAGTCACCACATTGATCACAAAAATACATGGTAAGCAACTCTGTAAAGAAGACATGGCATAGTTCAAAATACATGAAGACATCAACCTCATAGGATGCACACATCAATCATGGCAAAAATGACAAAAGAGCTCGTTCTGTTAACAGACAGCAGAAAACATTATGAAGCACTCTTACAACGATGATTAAGGCATCAAGATGAGCTCAAATGAATATGATGCAATGGAATGAAATGATGTACTCGTCGAGACGAACAATTTGACATATTACACGCACGCAACAGAGCTACGGACGCAGAGATACGATGCGATGAACATGGCATGAAAATACTAGAATCTGGGGACTTAGGCAGAATTTGGACCTCGCGGAAAATTGGACGGGGTGGACCCGGGACGAGCGGATCCGGGGACGGGGCGGCCGTTTGGTTGAGATCCCGGTGGATCTCATCCCGATCCACCGGATCTCGCCGAAGAAGCAGCGACGGTGGCCGGAGAAAGGCAAGGCCGGCCGGATCCGACGAGGGAGACGACGACGTGACGAAGGGCGGCGGCTTCTGGGCGCGGGGACGACGGGGGAGACCGGAGGCGAGGCGCGGCGCCGCGGCGCGGGGCGGCGCCCGGCCGGAGGCGGAGGTGGCCGCGGCGGCGGCGCAGGCGGACGGCGGGCACCAGCGAGGCCGCGGGGCGCCGGCGCGGGCCGGTCGGGGCGGCATAGACGCGGGGCGAGCGGAGGGAGGCACCTCGGGGCGCGGGCGAGCAGGGGGGCCGAGGGCAGCGGCACGACACCGGCGTTGGGGGAGTTCACTGGCGGCGAGCGGCGGCCGGGAGGCGGCTGACTCCGGCGACGGCGGGAGGAGCCAGGCGGAGGGGCGCGCGGGCGGACGGGGGCCGCGCAGGCCTGGGCGGGCCGCGCCTGGGCCCGGCGGGCTTCGGCGGCGGGCGGCGGAGCACCGGGACGCGTGGCAGCGCACCATTGGCTGCGGCGGGCGGCGCGGAGAAATGGACATGTCCGGTGGCGGCGGGGAGGATTAGGCTAGGGTTGGACTGCGCGAAAAATCCGGGAGGGACACATATTTATAGGTGGAGGGAGCTATGAGAGTCCAAATAAGGAGCGGTTTTCGGCCACGCGATCGTGATAGAACGACCGAGAGCATGGAGGGGAGTTAGATGGGTTTTGGGCCAGTTTGTAAGGGGTGTTGGGCTGCAAAGAGAAGAGGGGTTTCGGGCTACGTGGTTAACCGTTGGAGTATCAAACGACCTCCAAATGGCACGAAACTTGACAGACGGTCTACCGGTGCTATACCAAGGCCGCCTGGCAAACCTCGGTCCATTCCGAGAACGTTTAACACCTGATCACAACGAGAGACGAAAGGGGAACGCCGGAGGACATAGGAGCGCCGGATTGCGAAACGGACAACGGGGAAAAGGCTCGGATGCATGAGACGAACACATATGCAAGATGAAATGCACATGATGACATGATAAAATGCAACACGCAAGCAAATGACATGGCAATGACGGCGAATAGCTAGCAGACACCTGGCGCATCGAATCCGGGGCGTTATAAGGCGGCAGACGAATTTTTGAGCCTTGCAAACGATCAACCGATGTTGTTGGGCCCACCGGTGGCATCGAGGACTGAGACCAACACGCGGACCAGTGCTAAGACTAAGACTGGCGTTGAGACTCAGACCGACATCAGGAACGGTGCTAAGACTGAGACCGACACTGCCTTGGGGAGCGGAGATGGTGTAGAACCGAAAGCAAAGAGGCAACAACTTCCTAACAAACTCAGCACTACTAGACTGGTGGTCACGGAGGTGGACGATAGCAATTTTGAGCCAAACGCACCCGAGGAAGCGCGCGCGTGCTACGACAATCAAATAGGCTGCATCATACGGACAACTGCCACCATTAACGATGAGAAACTATAGAAGATGGATAATATGAGGCCCTCCCTCCTAAAGAGGTTTCACCAGATATTCTTGTTCCCGGCCTGAATGAAAAGGATTATGAAGATCCAGATAGGGACCCGACAATGAAGAAGATAAACAAACACGTCATGAAAATGGTGAAAGCAAGGATCATCGACAAGAAGGAACCCTACTCCGAGATTATAAAGGATAATCCGACAATCACGGAAGAGCAGTTTCAAATATTCAAGGCGGCTTGCGAGGCCGAGGCTGCCAAAAAAAGTCTAAGTACATGAAGGGGCTTCAAGAGAGGAACATTGGGAGCCACCACCTCGGAAGCCGTGGTTACGGCGGGAAGAGGTCCAAATGGGCCAAGGAGGACGCGGAAGCCGTGAGTTTGGGCATCCCAGACCCCTTGGAGGAGTTCACCGTCCCGCAGGAGCGTGACGTCCTCAGGGCCCGGCACCGTTGGGAGCCAGTGAAGAAGGTTTACGAGACAAATCCGGTCACGACGGAGTTCATTAGACTGCTGGTAATTTTAGTTTCTGATCAATTCGAGTGCACATGTTAGTCATATTTGTAAATGATCCTTGTGCCTTTTGCAGAGAGAGCAACACAGGATTGCGGCCGAAAGCGACTCGCCATCTGAGGCATTGTTGAGGCTCAAGTAGGACACTCCATTCAACCGGGCATTGAACATATTGAAATGGCTCCCGGTGGAGACTCGACCGTCGTATGGACGCATGCACGGTGTCAGAGACGGCGCCACGTGGAAGAAGTACTACCGTGAGACCACGGAGGAGAGAAAGGAAAGATGGAGGTTAACTGAAGAAAACATCGACAAGAAGGTTGAGATTGCGGTTGAGAAGAAATCATCTCAGACAGTCGAAACAGCGGTAGCTGCCGCAAAACAGGTGGTTGTAGATATGTCTACTTCCTTGGTTCCGGCCGTTTTCAATTGGACAAGGCAAAATCCAGAAAATATATGCAGCGGACTTTCCCCTTGCTGACTTCTTGGGGAGCAGCTCGACTAGCGTTGCACCACCACCGGCTCCCACACCTGCTCCCGCACCTGCTCCTGCACCGACTCCGGCACCGAACGTGCTCGGCGGTGCTTCGTCTTTGGCTGAGCTCGACGCCCTCACGGTATCTGTCACACCAGCCCCTTCAATAAATCTATAATCTCCCATTTTCGTTGCCTTTCAGATGTCTCACGTCCCGGACTTTTCTTTGCAGGCCGATGAAACCCCGTGCACCATATTGTACACCATCGGCGACTGGAAGGTGGATGTGGGGAAGGCGACGATAATGGAGCCGAAGGAACCATTGTTCCGCAGCCGACCGATCCCCCCGAACGTCTTCAAGGTTTCCGTGGCCAGTGTCAAACTGGGCCACGAGAATTTGCCTCCTTTGATACTAGTAGGGGATGATGACGAGACCCCGTGGCGGCTTGGTGATTGTTGCAATGGGTGGGTCCTGTTGTGGCCAAAGAGTCTGCTTCATCTGGAGGCGGCCAGGAGCACACCCACGAGCACGCAGCCTCAACAAGGTATGAACATCAACACCCACCTACCCAATTAGCGTCGGGTGTCGGGTTGGGTGATAGCATATGGGGTAAGGAAGAGGTTCCATTAGTCGCTGATGACGTCGCCATGGATGAGGATGAGCATGATGATGCCACTCAACAGTATGTCTATACTAGCGCCTACTCAGGGTTTGAGCGTCATGAGTCGGTGCCTGAATTGCCGTCTCCGGAGGCTGAACGTATTATGGACGACCTTCCGATAGTAAAGAAGTCTAGGAAGAGAGCGAGGAAATTAAAAAAAAGTTGATTCTATGATCCAGCTGCCTCAGCACCCTCGGCTTCAGGACCGTATAGATATCCCCGATGCGGATAAATGGCATATCCCCGGTCAACCAATCCTACCTGCAAGAGCGCAAGGGGACAGATTCGACGACCTAAGGAGACTTCATGATGATGTGATGCAGATAGAGAAAGGCCTCATCGCCTCGAAATATCCAGGATACCCACTCTACGTGGTTAACGTTCCGCGGCAATTGTCATACATCGACTGCTTCCCCGCGGATAAGTTCTTCCTTGGATTTGATTACATATTCGACATGTTTCATGTGAAGAAGCTGGATTTTATGTTTGTCCGCCTTTATGCCTTGCACATAAACTACATCATCGGGGTTGAGCATATACCTTATATCTGTGTCGCTGACCCGTACTACATGCATGAGGGCTTCTTGGGAGTCTGCACAAAGCACCGTAAATACACGAGGGAATACATCGTCAGTTTCATGCTCGCCAATAAGGACAAGGAGGCGATTCTCGTGCCTTATCATCCCGTGTAAGTCATCCGCGCGGATATCATTCCTTCGATTTCAATCATTCATTTGCACGGTGGAGGCTAATTAATTTGAGGTGTACTTATTTTGCCCAGCGGCGGGCGCGCCGTCCTCATCATCCTCTACCTCTGATACTCCCACGCTCTTTACTTGGACTCGTCGAAGAACATTCACAAAAAGGATTACACCCACATCAAGGATGTTCTCGACAGTGCTATGTTTTACTACCAAGCAGGGGGTGGAGAGGTCAAGGACAAGAAGAGAAGGGGCGACAGGCTCGCCTTTAGCCATAAGACCGACTTCTGCTACATCCAGGAACTGAGTGATTCTCTTAATGATGGATTCTATGTCCTACACCACATGCTGGAGTACAGACGGGATCACAAGAACCTTCACATGTCACTTAGATCCGGCGATGGTCATATTCTGCAATGGGCAAAGAACATAGGATATATCGAGGATTATCGACTTCGAGCTGAGTTCTATAACATCCAGCGCGAACTTGCCCAAATCATCATGAAGGAGGTCGTCGGAAAAATAGGGATGTTCTACGAAGAAAGATAAATGTCGCGGGAGGACGTCCGAACATGGGTAGCCTCTCAGCGTCTCGACATGAAGCCTTTCACTAAGCTCGGGGACTATCTCCCTGACATCGATGGATGGCACGACATATTGGAGTTATTGTCGATATATGACAATGTGTCGGTTTAGTACATACTTTCTGTATGATAAAACTTTGAGTTATGCACGGCGGGACTTTATTTGTGATGTAATTAAACTGTCCTCCTCCTCGACTAGCGAAGATCACTCTAGTTAGGGCATTTTGGGTACGATGAACTTTTTTATTTATGCTTATGATATGTTGTTTCTATTTTTACCAAGTCTGTCTCTTTCTGTTGCTCAACTATATATGTTGCATATCATCGACTCATGTGACGATGCAGGTGCATAGATCATCGATGGTGAAGAAGTGCTATGCCAGGAGTATATATACGACGAGTGGCCGGAGTGTCAGGCCCAGGTGTACCGGTTTCCGGTTTCCGAGCGACAGGCAGTAGTTAGTTTAGGTTCACGCTAATGCGAGAGAGGGATACGAACTCATGTACTGCATAGTTCCTCTCTCACTCAAAGTTATAGCTCTTCTCGCGTATATCATTGTTTAGATGGATGACGATGTATTTGCAAGTAATCGAGACTTGTATCGCTATTTTCGAGATGATGATGAGAGACCACTTTGTGTTGGATGATGATTATGATGATGACATGATTTGATGAGACTAGTTGTATGTATATGCTATGATTACATTTGTATGTGTATGATATGCTAAAGATTATTGTATAAAGCCTATTCAAATACAAAACAAATATGCAGAAAAAAAACTAATAAAACTAGTAGTAGCGAGGGAAAAAAAGTTAGCAGTAGCGCTTACCTGTAAAAAGCGCTGCAGATAATATCAGCAGCGCTCTTCGCTAAAGCGCGCTACAGCTATCCATGTATAGCAGTAGCGTAGGACGACAGGCGCTACTGCTACACGTTAGCTGTAGCGCCTTATCAGTAGCGCATCGTCCCACGCTACTGATAGGCCTAAAACCCGCGCTGCTGCTAGGCTTTTCCCTAATAGTGTGATTACGCCATATCTAAAGTTTTATCTATGTTTATTTTGTGTGTTTTTATCTTTGGATTGTACGTTTACCATATGATTGTATTACGACTTAAATACTCAGAAAGATATCATAGGGTGCCACCCTGAAATCTCATAAATAGATTTTTTGTGCTCCTAAATTTGTATGAACTTTATCATCTAAGTCATACCCACATATGGAAGTTTCTGCATGTTTCTTTTTTGTAGGTTATCATTGGATTGTCGGAAAACATATTTTTAGGAATGGCACTAATAATCTTCCATGCATAGATTTCCTATGCTCCTAAAACTGTACAAATATGAGTATAAAAGGTAACCACTTTTTTTTCTATTTAGGCCCTATTTGGTTCATAAGTCCTAGGATTTTTTTATTCCCAACTAAAAAATCGCTAGTTCCTAAAAAGTCCCTACATGTTTCTTTTTTAAGTCCCTACATCAATAAGTCCCTGTAAATAAACACCCCCTCATTTGCATAAGATCATAATGCATGGCATCACATCGTCTATGAAAATAAGCCTGAAGGTGCGTGAGTAATTTTCTAGTATAGAGATGATATCAACATGTAAGAATGTTCTATGACAGATATACGCAAACTGATAACTGTTTCGTAGAACAATGACTTATAGCTCATCGTAGTAGTAAGTGTAGAATTATAGGCCGTAATTACGAAGCTCCATGGAATTAAAAACATAATCATGCCAGTATCAAAAGAATCGACCTTGGCCATGCCATTAGACACCTTTTTGTCAGATATCACTTGTGAAAATAAAATTCTTCAAATACATGAACCATGATTTAAATCTGATTGAAGAAGCTAATTAGTCAAGTTGCTGATTTCTTCACTAATTACATGAAGCAACATGCTTACATTCGGAAACTAAATCAGGTAGGAGATTTTCCCAAATTAAGTATTCAGTGTTCTTCAATCATCTTATCTCATAACATGCTGCTGCATCTCAAACGAATTCAGGGAGTGAAGTGACATTCGCAATATGTTTCGACCATCTATCGGTTGCAAATTTGTGATTAACATGGCATGCATGGCTCACGAGCATTAACAAGAAGAAGTGATGTGTAGAACCTCTGAAACTTTTTAGAAATAAGGTGCCAGAACGTACCTCCTACATGCAGCTATGGTGCAGAGAAAGACATCGATCAATCTTTGAAGATGATAGGGCGTGTTTGGATGGTTGGGCCGCACCTGGCTCGCACCCGCCGTGCAAATTCGAGTGTGATTGGTTCCCTGTGTGGCCTCCTCAGCCTGGCCCGATCGATGCAAAAGCAGCCCCCTCAGCCAGGCTGGGGGGAACGCAGGAATCGGGGGTACGCGGGAGCCAGGCCCGTGCCTACATCCGCTCCTCGACCACAATTTCCCTTATTTCCCTTTCCTCTTCTCGCTCATACGCATCGGATCGGAGAACACCAATCCGCCGCTGCCACCGACTGAGCCCCCGCGTGTGTAGCTGGTCGGAGCTCCCTCGCCCGCCACCAGTCCGATCTCCGGCGTCGGCGCTTCCCCACGCCATGCCGGGTTCCACCGCTGTCCCAACGGCGCCGAACTCTGCAGTAGCCGAGCGTATCCGACTCTGGAGACAAGCTCGCCACGCCACCCGCCGTAGTAGCAGTCTGTGAGTAGATCGAGTTTTAGGCTCTTTTTGCGGTGATGCATGTCGATTTCGTCTGTAGTTTGTAGGATGTTCTAGTAGATCTAGCCGCAGGTTCATCTATGCGTGGATGCATGTCTTTGTCCGTTTTTAATTTTTTGATGGCTAATGTAAGCTCATGCCGTAGCCTTGATCTGTAAGTACCTGCAGTCCGTGTAATTCCATCTCATTAAATGCATCTTCTATTGGAAGAGAAAGGAATCACATAATTTTTTTTAGAGAAAAGGCCAAAGCCCGACTTTATAAATAAAGCCACACGGCAGCGTCACGAAGACCCAAGGTTCACACAGTCACAGAAACACAAAGAGAAGTTAAATAGGCCCAAAGTACTAACGATACAGGCAGCTGCCCAACACGGCACGCAGGTCGGGGAGAGAAGGAGACCTAATCCCGCAAACTACTGCACCAAACTTATATGCCATGATTCGTCTCGGAGATCTGAGAGGCTGAAGCCCGAATTTTGGCGATGAGCAGGTCCAGGGCGTCCCGATCTGGCTCCTTAGTCAATAATCTCCACTGCTGCAAGAATATACATGATTTGAAAAGAACATCAGCAGGCTTAGATGGGAAGGTAAGCTCAATAGTAAATTTTGTATAAATGAGGGCCTTATTCTAAACCTGTGTGGCCCCCAGCAGGTCGAGCCTCCGTATGCCTTGCTAAGAGGGGTACTAATAAACGATCTAAAACCTGTGTGGCCCCCAGCAGGTCGAGCCTCCGTATCAAGAACCTTTCGTATAAATGAGGGCCTTATTCTGGAATATTAGAGGGTTCGGTGCTAGGGGCGCCATGACCAACTGAAAGATTTGGTTCGTTCTAATTCTATTGACTTTGTGGGACTGGTCGAAACGTTTAAGGATTCCTTTTCCCCCAGTGAACTTTCTGCTATCGTGGGTATGGATAGATTTCAGTGGCAATCCTTACCGGCTTCGGGCCACTCTGGTGGGATTCTGATCGGTTCTAATAAGGATATTTTTGACTTTGTTGCTTTTGATCACGGGTTTTATTGGGCTAGTGTTGTTCTCTCGCATAGAGCTATGAATACCCTCTGCGAATTTATAGTTGTTTATGGGCCCGCGGATCACTCCTTTTCGCACCTTTTCCTTGATGAACTTTCGATCAAGATTGAATCCTGTTCTCTCCCGACGGTGATTGGGGGAGACTTTAATCTTCTGCGATGCCCTCTTGACAAAAATAATGATAATTTTTCCTGGTCTTTAGCCAATGCTTTTAATGACTTTATTAGTGTCAACGCCATTCGGGAGCTTCCTCAGGGGGGAGCCCGCTTTACTTGGTCTAATCATCAGGCGAACCCTATCAGATCCGTGCTTGATCGTGCCTTCCTATGTCCCAGTTGGGATGCCTTGTTTCCTAGGTCCTCTCTTGTAGCTAAATGTAATGTGGGGTCAGACCACACCCCCTTGATTCTTGATGATGGTTCCATTCGCAATAGACCTCCGGCTAGATTTCAGTTTGATGCTTCTTGGCTATCTGTTGAGGGCTTTGTTGACATGGTTGCGGCGAAAATCTACCAATCCCTCTCTCACAACCCCCGCTCTTTTGGCCCTCTGGATGATTGTCAGTCATGTGCCTATGCTTTACGAAAATTTCTTAGAGGCTGGTCGCGTAACCTTTCGTCGGAGGATCGCCGCTCCAAAGCCTTCCTTGAAAATCAGATCCTGGAGCTGGATCGTACGGCGGACTCTATTGGGCTCTCGGATGATGGTTGGGCTGTTCGCTATAATCTGGAGGCCGCTCTTCTGCAGCTGCACCATCAGGCTGAGATTTACTGGCGTCAGAGGGGCACTCTTAATTGGACTCTCAAAGGAGACGCTCCTACTGCTTATTTCTTTGCGATTGCAAACGGTAGGCGTAGGCGTTGTGAGATTAATAGCCTTTTGATTAATGGTATGCGCTCTCTAGACCAATCTGTGATTATGGCTCACGTGGTGGACTTCTTTTCGTCTCTGTTAAGGGCTAAACCTCCATCGGGCCTGTCCATCTCCCCCCACCTCTGGAGTTCTGGTCTTAAAATTTCTCCCGAGGAGAATGCTTCCTTGATGATTCCGCTCTCCGATCAGGAAATCTGGGATGTGGTTAATTCTGCCAATCCTAATGCTGCTTCCGGGCCTGATGGCTTCTCCATCCCTTTCTTTCGGAAATTTTGGCCCCAGTTGAAACAGTTGGTGTGTAACGTTATTCAGGGTTTTTGTCTTGGTACTGTCGACATCTCTCGCCTGAACTATGCTGTTATATCCCTGATCCCTAAGGTAAAGGGTGCTGATGTCATTTCCCAATTCCGGCCTATAGCGTTGATTAACAACTTTGCCAAGTTCCCTTCCAAAGGATTTGCGAACCGGCTGTCTCCGGTAGCTCACAGAGTTATAGTCCCTTCCAATCTGCTTTTATCAAAGGGCGCTTTATTTTAGATGGTATTCTCTCCCTTCATGAGATTGTTCATGACCTTCATGTGCGGAAATCCAAAGCTATTATTCTCAAACTAGACTTCGAAAAAGCGTATGACTCGGTTAGCTGGCCTTTTCTCAGGCAGATTCTTCTTGCCAAAGGGTTCGACGGTGCCTATGTTCACCGTATCATGCAGTTGGTCTCGGGTGGCCACACTGCAGTTGCCGTAAATGGCGCTAGTAGCAACTTCTTTGCGAATGGGAGGGGCCTCCGCCAAGGGGATCCGGCTTCCCCTGTTCTTTTCAACTTTGTGGCTGACGCTTTCTCCTGTATGCTCTCCAAGGCGGCTCGATGTGGACACATTATTCCTGTGGTCTCTCACCTACTTCCGGAAGGGGTCTCTCATCTACAATATGCGGATGACACAATCATCCTGGTAGAGTTGGACAATGTCTGTATTACCAATCTGAAATTCATTCTGTTGTGTTTCGAAGCTGTTTCTGGTCTTAAGATCAATTTCGCCAAGAGTGAGGTTATGGTGACGGGGGTTGACCGGGCGGAGGCCTTGCGGGTGGCCAGGCTCCTCAACTGCTCCTTAGGTTCCTTTCCTTTCAAATATTTGGTCTTCCTATCTCTCCTGGTCTGCTTCACGCGAATGACTTTGCTCCGGTGGTTGCTAAAGTGGGGAATAGGGTGCTTCCTTGGAGGGGTAGGTATAATACCAATGCTGGCAAAGTGGCTCTAATCAATTCTTGCTTATCCTCTCTCCCGATGTTCCTTATGGGCTTTTACCGTCTCACGGATGGTGTGCATGCTGGCTTCGACAAACATAGGGGTGGCTTTTATTGGAATTCTGCTGATAACAAAAGAAAGTATAGGTTGGTTAAGTGGCAGCTTATGTGCAAGCCTAAAAACCTTGGGGGGTTAGGCATTATTAATACTCGGGTGATGAATATTTGTCTGCTCATTAAGTGGTGGTGGAAAATTATGACGGTTGGGGCCGATGTGCTGTGGTCTTCGATTCTTAAGGCTAAATATTTTCCTAACTCCAACCCTATGTTTGCCCCTGCGCGGCGTGGTTCGCAGTTTTGGAAAGCCCTTGTTAAAGTTCGGCCGATTTTTTTGGAGCACGTTAAGTTTTGTGTGGGTAATGGGTCTGCTGTTCGTTTTTGGTTAGATTGGTGGTCTGGGAATGCTCCCTTGGCTGTTAGCTTTCCGGTTCTGTTCTCTTATTGCCCCAATCCGCAAATCTCCATCGCGGAGGTGGCTGCTAATATTTGGGACTTGGCTTTTCGTCGGGCCCTGTCTCCTGAAGAGTTGGAAGAATGGCAAAGTCTTTCTGCCCTCTTCCCTGTGCTCTCGGAGGAGGCCGACTCTGTGGTTTGGCCACATACAGCCTCTGGGCTATTCTAGGTCAAATCGTTGTATTCTAGACTCATTGGTGGTACTACTTTGGCTCGATTCTCTTGTGTTTGGAAATCTAAGGTCCCTCCTAAGATTAAGATTTTCCTTTGGCAAGCCTTCCGAGGTCGCCTTCCTTCTGCTGATCAGATCAAAAAACGCAATGGGCCAGGCTCGGAATTCTGTAACTTGTGTGGGGCTTTGGAAAACTCTAATCACATCTTTTTCAACTGTGTTCTTGCCAAATTAGTTTGGTCTTGCGTCAGATCCCGGCTTCGGGTCTCCTGGGATCCCTCCTCTTTCGCAGACATTAGAACCCTAGCCAAATCTCTGGTAGGGGTCACCAAGAGGTTATTCTGGGTTGGCTTGGGAGCCTTATGTTGGGCTCTATGGACCATTAGAAGGAATCACATAATTAAGGTCAAATGCAGCCTACCAAACAATATCTGCTATATATTGCATCTCTCGTGCGCCTATATCATACAGTCCATCAAACACACATCTCGACTCATCTTTGCATTAGCTCAACCAGGCTAGGCTCACCCAGGATCCCCCATGCGATGCAAGCTAGAGGCACCTAGGCAACCAAACACCCCCTATAGTGACTGCGATGAAGGCAGCCCGTTTCGAAAAAAAATAGTGACTGCGATGACCATGAGCGGGCCAAGGCAGTCAGGCGCGAACTTGCGCACGAACATGTGCTCATAGGTGGAGTTGTTGGACTGACACAACTCGGCGGTGAGTAGCAGCAACACCTCTAGCACGCCATAAGTCTGTGGGTCGCCGTCGACACTATCAGTATAGTTGATGCGTGTGAGCGTGTACCAGGTGCAGCCGGCGGGGTCGGCCACATCGAGCGATGTCCGTAAATATTGCTCCTCCGGGTAGCAGGAGTGCTGCGACTCCGACAGGCACTGCTCACTAAACTTTTGCCAGAGACAGTGCTCGCGGAAGAGAGTGGCCATATGGAATAGAAGAACCTAATTCCGAGAAAGGCACAACAATATTGCTCTTTTACTATGCTAGGCACTAATAAGAAGCTACGATTAGTGTCTCCAAGAAACAAAAAACAATTCACAATAGTAAAGAATTCCCGCATGCAATGATGCATGAAGCTCCCTGCCTAGCCATGTTCTTCTCACTGAAATTTGATGTTGCCCTGCAGATATCTACAACGGTGAGCACTGCACTTTCTTTGCGGTCCCGGCTGCAATCAAACTTGTCAACATCCATAGACCAGCCCATCAATACTCTGACTTTCTCAAGGGGACTACAATTTAGGGGCCAAATAGTTACAAATTTAGGAAGAAAATCATAAAATGTGTTGCCGTGAAGCCTACTGCCTTTGTTGCCTTGAAGCTGCTGCACCAAGAAACAAATATCAATTCACGGTTTAACTAATTGAGACCCAAACAAATCAAGTGATCTCTCCTAATCATTTATGCAACCCTAATCCTCCTCTGTATTATAGCTGGCCAAACGGGCCGGCCCGGCCCGGCACGGCACGGCCCATCCTAATCGTGCCTGGCACGGCTCGGCCCGCCTAGGCACGATTATTATACGGGCCGTGTCGTGCCAGCCCGCGTGCTGCAGCTGCAGCCCAGGCACGGCCCGTATGCTAATCGGGCCGGCCCACCGGCACGCCAGGCCCACTAATCTACCTCCTATTTTGCGCACTGGGCGTTTTTTAGCCTATTTTTACCTGTTGGCCTATATTAGGATACATAAAAAAATATAAAAAAGTTAATCGGGCCGTGCCGTGCCAGCCCGCGTGCTCGCCCTTCAGGCCCAGGCATGGCCCATGGCGTGCCGCATGCCGGGCCCGGCCCGTTTAGCACGCGCCGTGCCGTGCCAGCCGTGCTACCGGGCCGGCCCAACTATCCCGACCCGTTTGGCCAACTATACTCTGTATGTAGGCAGCAACAGCCTGCAAGTGCCCGCTTCATCTACATATAGAGTGCGCATGTCATGCCACCAATGATACACACAGCCGGGCAGTAGGAGCACAACATGGAAAACACATGTACCAGGGAACTGAAGATCCTTCCATGGCAGAGCAAGATGGAGGTCAAATCGATCCCGAATGAGGAGCCAGCAACCAAGATGAGTATGATGCAGAGGACGCCTCGTTCGGAAGCAAGGAGCTGGCCGAAGGCGGAGAGCGTAGAGCTGTACGTCCCCGCCGACATGCTGTCGTCGTACGGCAGTAGGAGCACAACATGGAAAACACATATGCTAGGGACTGAAGATCTTCCGTGGCAGAGCACGATGGAGGTCAACTCGATCCCGAAGGAGGAGCCAGCAACTCAAGATGACTACGATGCAGAGGACGCCTCGTCTGGAAGCAAGGAGCTGGCCGAAGGCGGAGAGCGTAGAGCTGTACATCGCCGCCGACATGCGTCCGCTGTACGGGGACAACCCAAAGCCACGCCTTGCTGGCCGCCATGGTGGGTGCAACGATGGTGGAGAGCATCAAGCTAGTGGAACCAAGGGGGGTCGAATCCGGCAGCCGTCGGGTTCATCTAGTCCGCAGCACCCCGATCCAGTCAACAACGCTGGTGATGGAAGGGAGAGAGACAGGAGGGGATCGGGAGTTAGGATTAGAAGTGATAATGTTTACTGCACGGGGATTGGTGCGGGCCGAAGAGCATGGGGATAGGGCAGGCCGAAGTAGGCCCAATGCAGCGACAATGTTTTTGTAAGTCTTCTATTTTTAATGATGTGTTTTACAGACGGACGAACATTGATATTAGTACCACCTCGTTTATATCATGATTTTTTCTATACGAATTGTAAAAGCGTATTATGACTATGTGGAAGCGTATTGTGACTGTGAACCCAAAGAAACCAATTTGTGCTTTATTATTATTAGGGAAAGATTGTATTACCTTGTCACCACAATTTTTTTTCGCTTTTCAGAATTCATTGATGCAGGATGCTGACGAGCACTACTTTAATGTAAGGCAAACGCATGATAGGACGATTGAATGTGTAAGAAAAAAGGACAACATTGCATATTCACAACTATGATGTGTAAACTACGGAGAAAGCATTTCAACAAATTAGAAGCAATGAAAGCTAGACACCATATGAAAGACGCAACGAATATCACTCCACCAAGTTAAAACTGTCTCGTCATAAGTGCCATTTCAACAAATTAGAAGTAGTACAAGCTATAAAAGAATGTGAGATGTAACCTATATCACACTCCCAAGTTAAATGTGTCTTATGATAAGTGATTGTTGGAAGTTACACAACAGTAGTACTTTGATGTAAGAACATGGTGTGATAGACAGATATTGTATGTTTTAGAAACAGGAACACGCGTCTTATTCACAAGTATAATGTGTAAAGTAAGAAGATGGAATTCAACAAAATTAGAAGCAATACAAGCTACACATCATGCATAACATGCAACCACATATAACAGTGCCAAGTTAGAAGGCGCGCCTGTGATGGTGCACTGGGGGAGACGTGCTCATCATCAACACAACTATGTTGAGTGTCTATGCATGTGTTGTCTGGAAAATCTTCTTGGGGGTGGTGGAGTAGGACCTATAGAGGGCCTCCGTTTGGAAGGAGCACCTTTATCCACTGCCTTTCTAATTTCCTTTTGCTTTATTGATTTTGAATTATCAAGTAAAACCGACAAGAAAAAGCAATAAAATTCACTCTTTAGAACTCATTCATGCATGATACTGACATTCACTACTTTGATGTAAGGCAAACACATGATACCAGGATGGAATATGTATGAAAAATAGGACGACATGTCATATTCACAACTATTTGTGTAAACTAACCAGAAGCCATTTCAACAAATAAGATGCAATGCAAACTAGACACCACATGAAAGATGCAACCAATATGACTCTGCAAAGTTAAAAGCGTTGCATCATAAATGGTGTTTCAACAAATTAGAAGCCACACATGCTATAAATCATATGAAAGATGCAACCAATATCACACTACATATACTAAAGGTGTCTCGTCATATTGATTGATGCAGGACACAAAAAAGTAGTAGTTTTATGTAAGGACATGCTTAATAGACAAATGTACTATGTACTAAAAACATGAAGGCATGTCACATTAACATGTATAATGTATAAACTAAGCAGAATAGCACATGCACTTTAACCAGATTGGAAGAATTACAATCTAGTCACCATATGCAACATGCAACTACATATGCTGCCAAGTTAGAGCAAGCACCTGCGATGGTGGTGTAGGGGAAATGCGGTCATCAACTACAGACCTACGTTCACAATCTTCATCTAGCCTTGCTGTTTCTTGAGAATCATGTGGGGAGGTTGACACTGCATTCTTTAAAAGAGCATATTTTCTCATAGTAATTCGCGGGCTTGAATGTCTCATCATAAGTGATTGAGTGAGGGATACACAAGAACATTAGTTTGATGTAAGAACATGGTTAATAGACAGATGTACTAGTATGTACCAAAAACAGGAAGACATGGCATATCCAAAGGTATAATGTGTAAGCTAAGCAGATGCAATTTAACCAAATTGGAAGCAATACAAGCTAGACATCCGGCTGGAGTGGTGAGCATGATCATCGAGGACCTGAGAGCCTGGTGGGAGGCGGTCTGCTTCGCCACCATTGTTGCTTTTTAGTTGGCTTCTAGGTGATGCCTATCTGTGTTGGGCTTTTCACTGGCTCGGCCAGTGCCCTGACTAGCTATTTGTCTTCTAGTGCTCCTGGGATGGTGGTTCATGTAAAAAATATATTTCCTTATCTTAATAAAGACCGACTTTAGCCTTTCGAATACAAGCTAGACACCATATGCAACATGCAACCACATATGACACCGCAAAGTTAAAGAAATCACCTAGGATGGTGGTTCATGGCGAGCTAGATCATCAACTCTAGAGCTACGTTTACCGTCTCCATCTGCTGACACTGCACCCTTTATAGAGATGAAAAGTGTCTTGCCTAAGCCCGAAGAAAGTTGGAGCTCGTTCTCTCTTTTATTTCTTGATTCTATCAACTGGTTGGCAGAGTCTGAAATACCCATGCATAAACAAACAATAGTGAGAGTATGGGTGAAGTGTGTGCAGAACTAGTGCACTATAGCAGATAGCAGGTGACTAAAAAATAAATGACAGGAGACACATGATAGCTCTACAACATTTCATGGAAAACAAAATTAGATTCTACTCCATATGATTTTATAATATATGAGCACATGGATGGTTGGGAAATGCAGGTACTCCTCCATCACACCACCACATGTGGTCCTATCAAAATAACAGTTGACTGAAAATAAATAGGTCAGTCGATTTTTTATGAACCGTCTGATCTACAAGGAACTGGAAGATAGCCTTTTTTTTACCTCCCACCAGTCACTGTTGGCGATCTTTCTCGAACCGCCAGTGACCATCGGCCCAGACCCCTGCCCCCACCGCCCCACCCTTCCCTCGACCTCACACCACCGCCGTGCTTGGCAGCGCCCCCCGGCCATACCTTTAAGCCCGGCCGATCTCTAGATCGACCGTCGGCAGCTCCTAGGCCCCACACACCCCTAAGATAAACACCGAGGCGCTACTTCCCCGGCGTAATAGGTGTACTAGCGCCTGTTACGCTGCGAAATGCTTTCTTTAATTGGGAATCAACTGACCAGGAATTGAAATCCAGGGGGCGAGGGACCTCTAGATAAGGTGAAATAATATATGAGGAGAAACCTTGTGCATCACGAGTTACTAGGAACATCTAGTATTAGGAAGAAGGTGTAGGAAGAAACAGTCAACTAGTGTCTTCTGTGGGATGAATACCATGCAAGTAGACACATAAGATTTGCACGAATAAGGGAAGAGGAGTACCATTTCCGATTGCCAGTGATGTGTCCTCATGATATTGCGGCGATGTTCTTCTTTTTATCGGGGGAACCGATGTTTTGGAGGAGGGTGGAGCCTTGGACGAACCCATGGCCAAATTGTTGATTGTGTTGCGGTGATCGTCTATCGGCGGAGGGGAAGAAGATCTAAGGCGGCAAAGGATTGCGTAGCGGGCATAGGTCTAGTGCAGTGGACGGTGGCGACATTGGAGCAGCAGCGGTGAGGCGTAGGACGGCGAGGTTGAACTGGCTCGGATACGGCACACGTTGGCGTCCTGGAGGCAGATTGGCCTCGGCTTCATCTACTAGCCGTGGAGGGCATTGCGGTTGATGTTGCGGTTGCGGTGGATGACGACATCGGGGTATTGGCTCCGGCGATGGAGGAGGGCGGCGGTTGATGGGTGGGATGGGGTGGCGGTCGGAGGACGCCAGGGTATCGCGGCTGGTGGAGAGGTAGTTTTGGCGCCCACGAAGTACGGATGAGGAATCGGACGGGGGGCGGGGGGGGGGGGGGTGGCTAAGGGGGAACCATGTTTCGGTCTGGGACGTGCTTGTTTTTGTTTTTTTAACAGATGGGACACACTTATTTGAAATTTTGAGAAAGTACAGACTTTGTTCCCTCTTAAATTTTGGACCTACTACGGGTCGTGGGTAGGACGATAATCCTAGGTGTCCCAAATAGTGGGCGGGAGAGATTTTGGCAGAGCGCATGTGTGCTTAGGCGGCCATGGTGTATGAATGTTTTTCGGAGGCGGTTACGTGCCGTCTAAATGAAGCTACAAACCTACCCCGGTTTAGACCTTTGGCGTCGGGCCGGTAGGTTTCACGGGTCAGAGTTAGAAAAGTAATTTCCTTCTACCAAACATTGGTCTCACGCGGTTTCGGGCGAGCAGAGGCTCTATTGACGCTTCGTTCGAAATTTTGAAATAGAAGCCTTCACGTTTAGAGTACTCTTGAACTTTGAGGATTGACCTAAATAGACAACGTTAAATTTGACCTTGTATGTTTGAAAACCTCGTTAAATTATGCGCTTCTTTTTGAAATTTTGACACTCAAAAATCCTATAACTACGATTATTTTGGAATCAAGGAGGTAAATTTGAATCTATTTTGTATAGGACTATATATCTATTATGTACAAGAGCAGAGCAAAGATTGGTGCCCCCATAATTTAGGTATGATTTACAAATGCCATGATATCGAATTCAAATAATTGAATGGACTTCATGTTGAATTCAAATTTTTAAACCTCCTTAAGTTCAATTCAAATGTATGCTAGTTCATAGCTAGTTATTTATAATGTTCATTGTGTAACTTTTGTATCTATAATGTGCTTTACACACACAACATGAACTATACTCACGTTTATATTCAATTGCTAAAGCGATGCATTGTCTGGAGTTCAAAATACTAACTCTGTGGATCAATTATGTCGAATAATAACATAGACATGCTCAAATTCGATAGAATATAGATGTCTGATGGATCAATGACCGTTCCTTACACGTTGCAAATATCATGATCCCATCCTAATATTTGGATACAAGTTATATTTTTAATCAATGTGTATATCAGTCTTTTACGTGTAGTTTCACTCTCCAAAGGCCCCTCCTCACACACACGCTGACTTTCTCTCTCACATATACGCGCACACGACGTATATCCACCAGTGGTCTCTCACACATGCTCACACACTCTCCTGAGGTGTCTTTCTCGCAGACATGCTCTCGATATAACCCTCGCTCCCTCTCGCAAACATTTACCACTGTTTTCACTAACCTTTATCACAAGCACTCTTCCTCTCACAAGCATATACATGCACAATCCCCATAGACCTTTCTATATACATAGACCTGCATATGTGTCTCCCGCACGCACATTATCTTTAGGCCTGTCTCTCATGCGTTGTCTCCACCTCTCTTCCTAATTGACGAGTATGATTCTAGCAGAGCATTCTATAGGATTCCCCTTAAAGTTAGGTTGGATGAATGGTAATATCAGGGATAAGGGGTTACCTTAGTCTGAGGACCTAGGGTTACAAATCCTAGCCAACTTTGTTGGTGGACACAGAGTCCTTCACGACTCTGCTATCTTTGTCTTGTACGCTAGTCCTCAGTGGGTCTCCCTAAATGCGTCACAGGCCGACCAATGTGGCACAGGACGGAACCAAACCAAGGGCTTCACCTCAGCCCACCGGACCTCACGCGGTGACACACCCTTTGCTCCCAGGTCTCGTTATCTTCTCACACCCACACATACCAGCACAGACACCACACAAAATATTTTTTCCTCGTGCCTCTATCCCCTCCCCCCTTGCATATACACATTCAAGGGCATCTCTCGTCGTGACATCCTATTCGTCTCTCTCTCTCTCTCTAGACATCTCTCATTTCTTGTGCTATCTCTCCCACGTACCCCCCGCCGGCCCCTCTATCCATGCCTCTCTCGAATACGTAATACATACACATACCTCTCGAGGACCTGCCAAATATGTCAACTACACATTCACACATGTTACATCACGTACCCCATTGATCTAAAAAGCCTTCTCTTCACGTTTATTTCACATGCAACATTCCTTTTGAACAAGACCACTCAAAGTGTGGCCAAAAAAATATTTTAGAATTTCTACATATATACAACATTACAAAGTTATATGGAGGAGTATGAACGTTAATTTGCATTGCATGGTTCCCCAATGATATTTATTCCGCACTATGATTTTTTATATTTTTATACTATATATAAAGTTAGTCATAATAAAGAGAAACGAAGAGCATCTCTCTCTCTCCATTGCATACACCCCCTCTACGCCCCTTTCACGTACGCACACAAACTATCTCCAGGTCCTCTAAAAGTACGCCCCCAACACATTCACGCATGTTTCATATTTTTCTCACGATATATACAGTCACGATCATTGTATTTCAAGCGAAAGCACGATACGTACATTGGACTTCAGAATCCACTCATTATGGTCACCATTTATGTTTTGTGTTTTTTATACAGTCATGGGCTAACCGTGCAGCTCTGTATTTGCTCAAGACATGACTTGTTGACCAGTTCAACGCTCCATGTGGCACCTCTAGTGTTGCATCACATTATCTCACTACCATTGGGCCTGCCTGTCGGCGTGTATATGAATGAAAACAAACGATAAAAATATATTGGACAGTGGTTTGAAGTCATGACCGCGGGAAAAGCGGACAAGGTGGCCTTGTTGGTATGCTGAGTCGTCTGTTTTAACACACAGGAGCTGGTGTGGTGATTATACATAGAAGCATGCATCCACACGAACTGCATGCACGCAACACTCACGCACACACACACACACACACACACACACACACACACACACAACACTCACACGTACACACATAGCCACGAACGCATGCAACACTCACACGCACACATGCATGCACGCACCACACGACCAACACACACTCTCACGCTCAAGAGCTCAACCTACACGTGCATGCGCACACATCAGGCCCTGACAGACACATAAAGAACTAGGTGGTTCCCGCGCACGGGTTGGAGTCTTGTCGCGCCTGCGTAAATTTGTGTTTATCTGACCTTTTTCCTATGCGAACTAACAGGTGGGACCCACAAGGAACGTGGTCAATTTAAGTAGTCAACATAGTGCCACACAGACTATTTGGCGGGTCAGCAGAGTGAAATCCGATGCTGAACGGTGAGCAAGTGACTGTATAATCACCGCAAAACGTATATAGTGACCGTAATGAGCGTATTCTGAAGTTTGGTGATTGTATTACGCTTTTTGCTTGAAATACATTGACCACCCATGTATTTATCTCTTCTCTCAGTCTCTCTGTGGAGCCGAGTAGGCCAACGTGCCAGTGCCGAAATTGGTGCACGCCACCCCATTATTGTTGTATTGGTTTCATAAGAGCAAACAAGCATTCACGTCTACTGTACAAACTGTAGATATGAGTTGCAAATGCTATGAAGACGAATACAAATAATTGAATCCACTTTATGCCCAATTTCTCTTTGTAGGCCCTCCAAAAGTACATCTCTACATGTTCTTGCATGTTACATCTAACAACTATGCAATACATCACTACTACTACACTCTAACACAATAAATCATATGTGTTTTTAGTTTTACTAGATCTCATATTGTTACTTAATATTCAGTTTGCATACATTAAAATTGCCATTGAAATGTATGGCTAGTATCATCTACCGCGCGGTAAAATCCCGCCCTTTCCTGTTTAATCGGGTTTGTATCGATGGATCATGCGAAACAACAAAACTATAGTAGCACTAAAGTACAAGTAACAGATCACGGGGCCGCCGTGTCGTGTACTCCTCTGTCATAAGAGTGGAGCGCTCGCTTTCATAAATGTTCTAGTCCCTTTAGCCAACATGTGGGACATCAAGAAACCGAGTCCACGTGCCATACCAAAATAACAGTGCAGAACAGCAGGGGTGAAGTACCCCAGTCATGGCGTCGGCATAGTAATGAGCAATGAGGCGTCAAATCACAAAGCTGCATCTTTCACGCAGTTAAGTTGGAGGGATGAAGTAATGCTAAAAAAGAAGTTGGAGGGACAAAGCAACCATCATTTCACTCGTTGTTGAATCGGCTTCTCCCTCATCTTCTTCAAGTTAACCATGTGTTGCTTCTGTCATTGTTCTGCCTCATGTGGGACGCGGATCGGCTTGGTAAAGCACTAACACATGGGACCGCATGTTAGCAAACCGCTAGGCCAACATCCTCTAAAAATAAGAAACATCCCCTGCCTTTCGCATGGCAAAATCACCTCCTTTTTACTAATCTTGATACTACAATTTTTTAGATCAATATAATCGAGATTTGTATAGATATCACACAGGAGAAAAACCAAGTGGTACGGTTAAGGGCATCCACAATATGTAGCCAAATGTGAAATAGATTTCAGCATTGATGGGAACCATTGTGGACAGTGCTACCAAACCCCAAAAGATGGAACTGGAGCTCCCTAATTGATTGATTGAAGGAATAGAAAAATGCAACCTCTCTCCTCTTTCTCCCGTGCTTGGACGCATGTACAATATATAGCACAGAGTCTAATCCCCTGTCCCTTCTATCACAAATCACAAAGTCGTGAGGCATCAAATCACAAAGCACGAACGAAGCAACCATCATTTCACTCTTCACTGACTCCGCTTCTCCATCGTCTTCTTCGAGAAACCACCTTACCGCACTAAGCTGGACGGACGATGCTATTGTGTAGTACTAGTACATTTACGCGTCCTTTTGTTCAACGGACTTCCTGGATGCAAAGAAGGCGATTGTCTCGGCTTGCAGGCGGCACTTGCAAATGACTTACCATGGTCTCCCTAAATGGTGTTCTCCGTCGAACTCACTTTGCCAAAACACAACGTTCGAGATATCATCGACGTCACCGCAATGGGGAAGGAAGTAAAATAGTTACTACCTCCATTTTTTGTACACAAGGTCAGTATCAAAATTACAGTTTGTAGAAGGCCACTAACACTAATCAAGGCAAAATTGATGAGGTTTGCCTCATACTAGCAACTAAGGACATTAATATACCCTTGCATGCATGCGGAAGTGAGAAGGTTGGTTTGCATGGCGCTGCATTAATCAAACGATGAGGAGTGAGATGGTTAGCTCTCTCGACATTAGAAAAAATACGCATTAATTGACACATCAAACTAGGATTTGTATCGATCAATCCTGCGAAGGAAAACCCCATTGTTCTTTTTTAACACAAGTAGTACGTACGTACTTGTATCCTGTTTGGGTCTAGGCCTTGCATTGCCATACTTCACCACACATTTTTGCCAAGCTTGCCTAAAGTTTTCAAAATGAAAAGGAGGTACACTTGTGCACGGCTACCGCGGTCGCACCGCACCCTCACATAGTCGCTCCTGCATGCTAAAAACCCAAACAAGGGGACGCACCCTCACTGACACGTGCTACCGCATGTGATCAAACCAAATTCAGCCATCCTACCGCTGACACATAATTTTTGTTCATACAGTATGTTTATCCAACCGCATGTTGGGGAAGATCCGTATGGCCCATGTGGTGGTCTGTTGGGGAAGAATAAGAGGTGAGAAAGAAGAAGGGTTAGGAGACGTAGGATATTCATCCAACCGCCTGAAATGGTCGACTGACCCAAATGATGAAAGTCAGGCAACTTGCATAAATATATGTTTTTACACAGCAAAAGATCCCTAAAAACAACAACATAAAGAAAAACTATCACCGCTGGCGGAACGAGACGGCCTCATCGTCTTTGGTTGTCGGCGCGAACCAGCCGTAACTGCCGACGTGTGTCTCTGCACTGTGGTTGTCCTCGGCCTCCAGCTACTCATTCACACAAAGCGTGGAGGCGCTCTGCACAGACGCGAGCACCGCCCGGTTCAACTCCAGGACGTCTGGTTCCGCCTGCAGGAGGGCCCCGATGGCAGCGGCATCCGCGTGCTCCATGTCGAGTTGAGCCTCGGCCACCCGGTTCAAGTCCAGGACGTCCAGTTCTGCCTGTAGGAGGGCCTCAATGGCAGCGGCATCCACACGTTCCACATCAAATTGAGCCTCCGCCACCCGGTTCACATGCATGACATCCGCTTTCGCCTGCAGGAGGGCCTCAATGGCAGCGGCATCCGCGCGCTCCGCATCATGTTGAGCCTCCACCTCCCGGTCCGCCTGCACCATGGGGGACCCGGACACCGGCTCGAAGTCAACGTCCATTGTCTCATACGCATCGGGGGACTTCTACGCCGTGACCTCCGCCATGAACATTGGATCAGCTTCCTCCTCCTCGGAGCTTGGCTCTAGAGAACTCGGAGATTGGCCCACCGCAAAGTGAGCTTGGGAATGGAGGTCTGTGGCGGTGACCACCGCCGCTATTTGTGTGCGGTGCTCTGGCATCAACATCTTGTAGTACTGATCTTGCGGTGCACCATGGCTTTCCGGTGAACTAGGGGGTGGTTGATGCGGACTAGGGGATCGAAAGGTGGGGGAATGGGTTGGAGAGGAGGTGTAGTTTTGGGGCAGTGGTGACCGGCTGGCAAGTAGCAGGCGTAGGACGAGGAGCAAAGGTTCTGGTGTGAATAGTGGTTCTGGTGATGACCAGTCAATCGGTTTTGACTGTACATCACTCTTGTCACGTTCGTGTTGCACCCCGGCATGGTGGACCGTCCACGTCACTCACCGAATATAACGCTTCATCTTTCTTTTTCGCTCGCTTGTGGGACCACAATTGAGAGCAAACCGACTACTAGAAGAGAGAGAGGTTAGCCGAGTGTTACTAGTACTCCCTCCATTTTATGCAGAGTAAATAAAAACAGAGGGAGTATACTACTAGTACAATGAGCACTGTGTACTCTACTGCAGATGTTGTCAGTACTCTAGTAGTTCTATTGGACAAGGAGCTTAAAAAAGTTACTATTGTACTGGCTATACGTGGCAAAATCCTAGTAGGAAGAGCATGTGCGAGAACAAGCACATTCACTTGTTTGAAAACAAATTTGAAACCATCTATGTTTGAATACAAATCTAGGAGTACGTATGAATCTAACAAGATTGATTGGGCGTTGTTGAATGTTGATACTTTTTTCTGTAAGTTTGATCAAAGTAGAGATCTTTGACTACACATAAAACTTATATGTAAACTATAAAGGATCTGAGGGAGTAGATTGTACGTTCAAAAGGTGAACTAACATTGAATACCCTTTATATATGATTTGCTAGTGCTATGATCACCGGTATTTTGAATCCGCCTTAGGTATCACACATGCACCCACTCGTTCTCTCTTGGTTTCATCTCGAGGTCCGGAGATCGATTGAAAGAGGACTAGGATGGATACAATGCGTTGGTTTCGCTTTTGAACATACAATATACTCCCTCCAATCCCCACATACCCCCTCCCCCCAGGGGGTCATTTCTATCATAGAAACACACCATACCTTTATCTCCTTGCATGACACGCAGTTGATCTCTCAACATCAATCGATCTCGTCAAGATGTGTCAGGGCATAAACCGAATGGGATGTCAAAACTAAGATGAGAAGCGACACGTAGTGGAGGCAAAGTGAATCTTTAAACGAACCGTTTGTCTGTATGCATGTCGGACATATTACAACATTGGAAATACAAGAATGGTCTAGGCCCACATGCGAATGATACTTGGCGGAATGTTCAAATGAAGCATGCGGGAGGATGGACTCGACCGGAGGGCTGTATGATCGATGGAGATGAGGGTTGGAGAGGAATGAAAAATAAGCAACGCCACATGATTATACTTGAATGGCTCAAATAAACAATACGTTGTCTCATTTTCCCTTCCGTCTTGGTCATGGAGTAAGATACTCCCTCCATTTTTATTTACTCTGCATATTAGGTTTGACTGAAGTCAAACTTCATAAAATTTGACCAAATTTATAGAAAAAATATGAACATTTACAATAGCAAATCTATATGATGTGAAAGTATCTTCAATAATGAATCTAATGGTATTGACTTGTTATTGTATATGTTATTATTTTTATCTATAAACTTTGTCAAACTTTGACTTTGAGCAAAGCTAAAATGCAGAGTAAATAAAAACAGAGGGAGTACGCAGGGACTAGTACAGTTACTACTGCCGAAACATGGTAAGTTGGACCCCTAAATGTGAGCACGGACTGGGCACACCCCAATTATTCCTTCAAACAGTCGGATGATACGTCTCCAACGTATCTATAATTTTTTATTGTTCCATGCTATTATATTACCCCTTTTGGATGTTTATGGGCTTTATTTTACACATTTTGGGACTAACCTACTAACAAGAGGCCCAGCCCATATTGCTGTTTTTTGCCTATTTTAGTATTTCGAAGAAAAGGAATATCAAACGGAGTCCAAACGGAATGAAACCTTCGGGAGCGTGATTTTTGGAACGAACGGGATCCAGAGAACTTGGAGTGCAAGTCAAGAAGCATACGAGGCGGCCAGGAGATAGGAGGGTGCGCCCACCCCCTCTAGGCGTGCCCCCTGCCTCCTAGGCCCCTCGAGCGGCCACCGACATACTTCTTCCTCCTATATATACCCACGTACCCCGAAAACATCCAGGGAGCCAACGAAAAACAATTTCCACCACCGTAACCTTCTGTATCCATGAGATCCCATCTTGGAGCCTTTGCTGGAGCTCCGCCGGAGGGGGAATCGACCGCGGAGGTCTTCTACATCAACACCATAGCCCTTCCGATGAGTTGTGAGTAGTTTACCATAGAACTTCGGGTCCATAGTTATTAGCTAGATGGATTCTTCTCTCTTTTTGGATCTCAATACCATGTTCCCCCCCTCTCTTGTGGAGATCTATTTGATGTAACTCTTTTTGCGGTGTGTTTGTCGAGATCCGATGAATTGTGGGTTTATGATCAAGTTTATCTATGAGAAGTATTTGAATCTCCTCTGAATTCTTTTATGTATGATTTAGTTATCTTTGCAAGTCTCTTCGAATTATCAATTTGGTTTGGCCTACTAGATTGATCTTTCTTGCCATGGGAGAAGTGCTTAGCTTTGGGTTCAATCTTGCGGTGTCCTTACCCAGTGACAGCAGGGGTTGCAAGGCACGTATTGTATTGTTTCCTTCGAGGATAAAAAGATGGGGTTTATATCATATTGCATGAGTTTATCCCTCTACATCATGTCATCTTTCTTAATGCGTTACTCTGTTCTTATGAACTTAATACTCTAGATGCATGCTGGATAGCGGTCGATGTGTGGAGTAATAGTAGTAGATTCAGGCAGGAGTCGGTCTACTTGTCACAGATGTGATGCCTATATACATGATCATGCCTAGATAATCTCATAATTATTTGCTTTTCTATCAATTGCGCGACAGTAATTTGTTCACCCACCGTAATACTTATGCTATCTTGAGAGAAGCCACTAGTGAAACCTATGGCCCCCGGGTCTATCCTTTATCATATAAGCTTTCAATCTACTTTTATTTGCATCTTTACTTTTCGCATCTATATTATAAAATACCAAAAATATATTTACCTTATCATACTATCTCTATCAGATCTCACTTTCGCAAGTGGTCGTGAAGGGATTGACAACCCCTTTATTGCGTTGGTTGCGAGTTCTTTGTTTGTTTGTGTAGGTGCGTGGGACTTTTTAGGAGCCTCCTACTGGATTGATACCTTGGTTCTATAAAACTGAGGGAAATACTTACGCTACTATTGCTGCATCACCCTTTCCTCTTCAAGGAAAACCAACGCAAGCTCAAGACGTAGCAAGAAGGATTTTTGGCGCCATTGCTGGGGAGGTCTTTGCTCAAGTCAAGACATACCAAGTACCCATCACAAACTCATCTCCCTCACATTTACATTATTTGCCATTTGCCTCTCGTTTTCCTCTCCCCCACTTCACCCTTGCCGTTTTATTTGCCCTCTCTTTCCCAATCTCTCTCTCTCTCTCTCTTGTTAGCCTTCTTCTTCTCCCTCGCTTTTGTTTGCCATTATGTCTGAAATTGGGGAGATTATCGTCGATATGGACAATAATGATAACATAGAAAATACTGAAGCTCCGGCTGAAGAACCCCCTATCTTGCATACTAAAAAGTTTTGAATCGGTAGTGGTAACATTATTGGAAAAGGTGTTATTCAAGATTTATTTACTTGTTCCGGTGCTTTACCTTCCATGGGTGGTTCTATTCTTCATAGAACTAGTAGTCTTGCGGATGCAATCGCTATGCTTGTAGTTGAACTTGAAAGACAATTTATGCATATGCATCCTTGCATACAAAGAATTTTCCTAGAATTTTTTAATATTGAGCATTCTTCTGTTAAGCGCGCCGTTACTATATTTTTGGCTCATGAGTTTAGATTTATAATAAGAGAGGCCAAAGAATTCTTTGCGCACTATAGGGTGGACGACGGTCGTCCTCCCATAGAGGCGATCCTCTTTGATCAAGAGGAAATTAGGTGTTTTCAATCTTCGGACTATGTTGCTTTCAATGAAAACCTTAGAAAAAAAGGTTCCTACCAATGTCCTAGTTGATCGAATTTCCAAACATAATAATGATTTTGCTCTTCGAAATAATGAGCTAGGATACTCTCTTGAGTATAGGCTCATGAGATTTTGCCAAAAGAATGCTTATAGTGATGAATTAGTTGTGCATTATGAAGGGCCAAAGGAGGAACCCGTTCCTCCTGTGATTGATCTTGGGGACTTTTGTCCCGCTAAATTTAGCCCGTTTGATTACTTTTTCTTACCTAAAAGAAAACTTGCTGCTGAACGTAGAGAATATGAGATGAGTTTTCAAGATCTATCTTATTATTATGGCACTATTTAGATCTATCTTCGCTTTTATGCGTAGCTAGGGGCGTTAAACGATAGCGCTAGTTGGGAGGCAAACCAATTTTATTTGTGTTTTTTGTTTTTGTTTCTGTTTAGTAATAAATTTTGCATCTACCTTCTGTTTAGATGTGTTTTTATGTTTTAATTAGTGTTTGTGCCAAGTAGAACCTATAGGATAACCTATGGTGATAGTTAATTTGATTCTGCTGAAAAACACAAACTTTGCGCGCACAAAATTAGTTTTGTTAAATCACATAAACGTGATTTTGCGTTGATTCTTTTTGCTTCTGATCAATAGACAAATTGTACAAGACTTACTATTTTGGTAGGATTTTTAGAGTTTCAGAAGTTTGCGTCAGTTACAGATTTCTACAGACTATTCTGTTTTTGACAGATTCTGTTTTTCGTGTGATGTTTGCTTATTTTGATGCATCTATGGCTAGTATTAAGTGGTATGAACCATAGAGAACTTGGAATACAGTTTACAGTACCTTATGTGATGGTTTTGTTTTCTTTCACTAACGGAGCTTATAAGATTTCCTGTTGAGTTTTGTGTTGTGAAGTTTTCAAGTTTTGGGTAAAGATTTGATGGACTATGGAATAAGGAGTGGCAAGAGCCTAAGATTGGGGATGCCCATGGCACCCCAAGATATTCAAGAGTAGCCAAAAGCCTAATCTTGGGGATTCCCCCAGAAGGCATCCCCTCTTTCGTCTTTGTTCATTGGTAACTTTACTTTGAGCTATATTTTTATTCGCCACATGATATGTGTTTTGCTTGGAGCGTCGTGTATGATATTAGTCTTTGCTTTTTAGTTTACCACAATCATACTTGCTGTACACACCTTTTGGGAGAAGCCCACTTGATTAGAATTTATTCGAATACTCTATGTGCTTCACTTATATCTTTTGAGTTTGATAGTTTTTGCTCTAGTACTTCACTTATATCTTTTAGAGCACGACGGTGGCCTAATTTTGAAGAAATTACTAGTATCTCTTGCTTCACTTATATTATTTTGAGAGTATTTTAGAACAGCATGGTATTTGCTATGGTTATAAATTGGTCCTAGAATGGTGAGCATCCAAGTTGGGTATAATAAACACTATCATAGAAAGTGCATAAAACACTAGGATCAATTTGATGCTTGATAATTGTTTTGAGATATAGAGGTGGTAATTTTAGAGTCATGCTAGTGGGTAATTATGAAATTGAGAAATACTTGTGTTGAAGTTGGCAAGTCCCGTAGCATGCACGTATGGTAAAAGTTGTGTGACAAATTTGTTGCATGAGGTGCTCTTTTGATTGTCTTCCTTATGAGTGGCAGTCGGGGATGAGCGATGGTCTTTTCCTACCAATCTATCCCTCTAGGGGCATTCGTAGTAGTACTTTGCTTCGAGGGCTAAGTAGACTTTTGCAATAAGTATATGAGTTCCTTATGACTAATGTGAGTCCATGGATATACGCACACTCACCCTTTCACTTTGCTAGCCTCTATTGTGCCGCGCAACTTTCGCCAGTATCATGCACCAATTATTTACCTTCCTCAAAACAGCCACCATACCTACCTATTATGGCATTTCCATAGACATTCCGAGATATATTGCCATGCAACTTTCCAGCGTTCCGTTTATTATGACACGCTTCATCATTGTCATATTGCTCTTTGCATGATCATGTAGTTGACAACGTATTTGTGGCAAGGCCACCTTCATAATTTTCGTACATGTCACTCTTGATTCATTGCATATCCCGGTACACCGCCGGAGGCATTCATATAGAGTCATATCTTGTTCTAGCTTCGAGTTGTAATTCTTGAGTTGTAAATCATTAAAAGTGTGATGATCTTCATTATTAGAGCATTGTCTCAGTGAGGAAAGGATGATGAAGACTATGATTCCCCCACAAGTCGGGATGAGACTTCGGACTTTAAAAAAAAGGAAAAAAAGGAAAGTCCAAAAAAAGAGAAAGGCCAAAGAAAAAAACAAAGAAAGAAAGAAAATAATAAATGAGAGAAAAAGAGAGAAGGGACAATGCTACTATCTCCTTTTGCACACTTGTGCTTTAGAGTAGCACCATGATCTTCATGATAGAGAGTCTCCTATGTTGTCACTTTCATATACTAAGTCGGATTTTTTCATTATAGAACTTGGCTTGTATATTCCAATGATAGGCTTCCTCAAAATGCCCTAGGTCTTCGTGAGCAAGCAAGTTGGATGCACACCCACTTAGTTTGTTTTGTTGAGCTTTCATATATTTATAGCTCTAGTGCATCCGTTACATGGCAATCCCTACTCACTCACATTGATATCTATTGATGGGCATCTCCATAGACCGTTAATACGCCTAGTTGATGTGAGACTATCTTCTCCTTTTTTTTGTCCTCACAACCACCACCAAATACCACCATAGTGCTATGTCCATGGCTTGCGCTCATGTATTGCGTAAGAGTTAAAAAAGCTGAAGCGCGTTAAAAAGTATGAACCAATTGCTCGGCTCGTCAGCGGGGTTGTCAATGATGGGAGTATGTTGTGTAATGAAAATGAAGCATGGCCTAACTATATGATTTTGTAGGGATAAGCTTTCTTTGGCTATGCTATTTTGACAGGACATGATTATTTGTTAGTATGCTTCGAAGCATTATTATTTTTATGTTTTATAAGCTTTTATCTTGAATGATTTGGATCTGAACAATCATGCCACAATAAAGAAAATTACATTAAGAATTATGCTAGGTAGCATTCCACATCAAAAATTCTGTTTTTATCATTTACCTACTCGAGGATGAGCATGAATTAAGCTTGGGGATGCTTGATATGTCTCCAACGTATCTATAATTTTTGATTGTTCCATGCTATTATATTACCCCTTTTGGAGGGCTTTATTTTACACATTTATATCATTTTTGGGACTAACCTACTAACCGGAGGCCCAGCCCGTATTGCTGTTTTTTGTGCCTATTTCAGTATTTCGAAGAAAAGGAATATCAAACGGAGTCCAAACGGAATGAAACCTTCGGGAGCATGATTTTTGGAACGAACATGATCCAGAGGACTTGGAGTGCAAGTCAAAAAGCTTACGAGGCGGCCAGGAGATAGGAGGGCGCGCCCCTGTCTCTTGTGCCCCTCGAGCAGCCACCGACATACTCCCACATACCCCCAAAACATCTAGGGAGCCAACAAAAAAATTTCCACCGCCATAACCTTTTGTATCTGCGAGATCCCATCTTGGAGCCTTCGCCGGTGCTCCGCTGGAGGGGGAATCGACCACGGAGGGCTTCTACATCAACACCATAGCCCTTCCGATGAGTTGTGAGTAGTTTACCACAGACCTTCGGGTCCATAGTTATTAGCTAGATGGCTTCTTCTCTCTTTTTGGATCTCAATACCATGTTCCCCCCCTCTCTTGTGGAGATCTATTTGATGTAACTCTTTAAGCGGTGTGTTTGTCGAGATCCGATGAATTGTGGGTTTATGATCAAGTTTATCTATGAGAAATATTTGAATCTCCTATGAATTCTTTTATGTATGATTTAGTTATCTTTGCAAGTCTCTTCGAATTATCAATTTGGTTTGGCCTACTAGATTGATCTTTCTTGCCATGGGAGAAGTGCTTAGCGCAGGGTTCAATCTTGCGGTGTCCTTACCCAGTGACAGCAGGGGTTGTAAGGCACGTATTGTATTGTTGCCATCGAGGATAAACAGATGGGGTTTATATCATATTGCATGAGTTTATCCCTCTACATCATGTCATCTTTCTTAATGCGTTACTCTATTCTTATGAACTTAATACTCTAGATGCATGCTGGATAGCGGTCGATGTGTCGAGTAATAGTAGTAGATGCAGACAGGAGTCGGTCTACTTGTCACCGACGTGATGCCTATATACATGATCATGCCTAGATAATCTCATAATTATTCGCTTTTCTATCAATTGCTCGACAATAATTTGTTCACCCACCGTAATACTTATGCTATCTTGAGAGAAGCCACTAGTGAAACCTATGGCCCCCGGGTCTATCCTTTATCATATAAGCTTTCAATCTACTTTTATTTGCATCTTTACTTTTCACATCTATATTATAAAATACCAAAAATATATTTACCTTATCATACTATCTCTATTAGATCTCACTTTCGCAAGTGGCCCTGAAGGGATTGACAACCCCTTTATTGCGTTGGTTGCGAGTTCTTTGTTTGTTTGTGTAGGTGGGTGGGACTTTTGAGGAGCCTCCTACTGGATTGATACCTTGGTTCTCAAAAACTGAGGGAAATACTTATGCTACTATTGCTGCATCACCCTTTCCTCTTCAAGGAAAACCAACGCAAGCTCAAGACGTAGCATCGGAAACCTACATTGGCACACCCTTCGGCTACTTAATCAAGTGTTACGCTTCACTAGTTGAAAAGGAAAAGAGCAGTACCATACCCAAAACCACCACACTTGGGGCTACGGTAACAACTTGGTACTGTACCACATTTGAACTAGGGCACAAAAACCACATGTTCTGCGCCTAATGTGCAACGTGGAGCACTGGTGCTCAAATTTGGCCGAGAAAGTAGGGAAACCGACATGTGGGGCACACCTGTCGGGATGACATGGCGCAGACTAGTCCAATGGAGGAGCTGGCCCACGACGTCCTCGCCACCGGCAACCGTTCATGTGGGTCATGGGGGCCAGCAACATGGCCCAGCTCCTGCACCACCTCCGGACACGTCGACCGTAGTGAGCGACACGCTCATTGTCGCTGGACATGCTCGGCTTCAGGGTGCCGAGGGTGCCGTTAACGCTATGGCATGACCAGCAGATTAACACCTGGCTCGTCGAGGATGCACGGGGCGCCGAAGTGAGCGTGCGCCGCGACGCGTCCGCGGAGTGTTCTAGCGCGGCCAACTGCATCCACAGGACCTGAGACCATGCCGGGTTGTCTTACTTTTTCAATGACATGTGGGGATCGCATGTGAGCAAAGGGCATCCCCAATGTTGCCATGACCGCAGCTGACTACCCTCGCACACCAAAAACCCTCGTCCCTCGCGCCGTCGCACGATGCATTCCCAGCCGGCGACAGCTGCCCGCATTCATGCCATGCGTCCGTATGCCATCATTAAGAGGCTCGGTGCCCGAGGAACCAACTCTGGCGACTTAATGACGCACCGGGACGCTTGGCCTCACCGGAATGCACTACTTAAAGCGGCAACGCCCAACTGAACTCCACACCATAGCGCATCCTCCTGCTACCTGGCACCTCATCCGCCATGACCGTGAGCGTGAACGCTCTGCGGGAGAGCTTGTCTTCGTGGATGAAGCTCGAGGTCGCCACCCTCGCTCAAGCCGCCACTCGCAATGCAATAGCAGCGTAGCCGGATGCGGACGCAACCGCACAAGTGGTGGCCACGCTAGCGGCCGACCATGGGAGCACCGTCAGCCACGCGTCCTACTTGTCACCGTCCAACGTTTGGTTGCGCATGTGGCAGGTGAAGCAACGGACCGTCCATGTCCATCATCATTGACCTCACGTCCACCGGCACCACCAAGGTCGTGGACTCCTACGAGGATGAGTAGGGCATGGGAGGGGGCACGTCATGGTGTGCCAACTGGCCGATCCGTCTCCCATGTTCTACTCTTCCTCGCCGGGGACCGCACCTTCACTCACGGGTCTTGAACCCCACCCCCGTACATGGAGATGGCAGATGGAGGACGTCGGTCGCCGCCGTAGAATAGGTTTAGGGTTGGGTTTCTTTTATTTTTCTGTCATATAAAAGTTTGAAATGTAATGAAAATATGCCGTGTTTGCATGAATCTCATACGGTGTATATGAACTTTCACAATAATAGTAAGATATATTGTAGGAGTATGAAAATATATGGGATGATGATTCGTTTTTGTGTGTATAAACTTAGAAGGTTTGACCCGAGACAAAGCTAACATGTGAAGTAAATAAACACATAGGGTCTACATACACAATTTATCTTAGGCACTCCAATAGTACGTCCACTACACATTCACGCATTTCACATCTTTCTACATCTACGGGAACCTACGAAAGGGTTAACGTAAATTGCCTCTCTCTCTCCCCTCTGATTTTCATGGTGGTGGGCCCCTCCCCCCCAATCTCCAGTCAACAGCCCACATGTTTCACATTACGTTAATTATGTAACTTGGATTATGTAGGTGTAGCTTTACTCGTCCTAAAAAAACCAACTAAGCCAACCTCCCAGCATATCGTGAGGGAAAAGACCCGGTCGTGCCGTTTTAGTCAGGATTACTAGAATACTAGCAGTAGTATCCACGGATCATGTGAAGCACCAAGTTTAAAAGGAAAAAGGCAGTACACTCACATCATGCATGTCGTGGTCGCATTGTACCACTCACATGGTCGGTCCTGCACATGGCTCACGCAAACAGAACGCGCTTCGGCTTGCCTCTTCACTAACACGTGTGACCGCACTTGGAGAAACTAACCATGCGCCAAACTCCCCCGCCCAACGTGCAAAAATTCCCCCCAAAAATTCCCCCGAATCCCAAATTCAACCGCCCTTCAGTCAACTAGCCAAGAATATTCCCCAAACCCCCTGAGGGAGTCCTGGATTAAGGGGTCCTCGGACAGCCGGACTATATGCGTATGCCGGACTGTTGGGCTATGAAGATACAAGATAGAAGACTTCATCCCGTGTCCGGATGGGACTCTCCTTTGCGTGGAAGGCAAGATTGGCGATTCGGATATGAAGATTCCTTTCTCTGTAACCGACTCTGTGTAACCCTATCCCCCTCCGGTGTCTATATAAACTGGAGGTTTTAGTCCGTAGGACAAGAACAATCATAACCATAGGCTAGCTTCTAGGGTTTAGCCTCTTCGATCTCGTGGTAGATCAACTCTTGTAATACTCATATCATCAAGATCAATCAAGCAAGAAGTAGGGTATTACCTCCATCGAGAGGGCCCGAACCTGAGTAAACATTGTGTCCCCCACCTCCTGTTACCATTAGCCTTAGACGCACAGTTTGGGACCCCCTACCTGAGATTCGCCGGTTTTGACACGGACACCGCCTCCCCCCTCGACCCTCTCCACTCCATTCGCTCCGCCAAAGCCGCCCCCCGCCGTGTTGATATGTCGGCGCCGCGGTTCGTTGAGGGGACACACGACGATCCTCTCGCTCCCATAGTACACTCTCGTAGACTGTTGTCCTCTAGCCGCGCCGCCACCGCTAGCGACTTTCTTGTGGAGACGCACGGAGATCAGCTTCTCCCATGGTACGCGCATTCTAGGCTGAGGCCCTGTGCGTGTCCGAGTAGCGCTGAATGTTAGCTGATAGACGTTGTTAATCTCACTGTTTGCTGAAGTAGTTTACAGTCAATATGCTCTGGTTAAGAAGCTTACCTGCCCTGTTCTGCACTCAATCTGCTTAGCTGAGATGGCATGCCACGCCCGATTAGTTGCTAAAATATCCTGCCATATATTTATTGTGACGTAGATTGCCATGGTCTAATAGCCAATCTGTTTGGTGAAATAGCTCTACACCATTTTATACTCAATCTTTGTTGCTGAGATGGCCTTCAATGGATGTGTGCTCGGCCTCATTGACTGCTGAAATAGCCTGCCATAATTTAGCACTCAAATCTGTTTGCTGAATTAGCTTTACATATATTTTTTTACTTAGATCTGCTTGTCCAAATATCTTGCCATAGCTTTAGACATCAACCTAGGTATTTTTTCTATACTTCATAAAAAAGCATATATGTTTTTCCTGTAATATCTAGTAGAAGAACTAATTTGTATGTCCAACATATGGGCAGGACTTGGATAACTTCTGCTCGAAGATTATCCACTGCATATGTCGAGGGGGGTGAAAACTTCATGAACTTTATCATAGCCGTTGTATGAATTCAGTTACAAGACCCCAGTCAACTGTGCAAAATCATCTACACTTGTATGGGATGTCAATCACATATACTAGGTGGGTTCATCATGGTAAAGCTGTGAACATCAATGTTATTAACTATATGGAAGCAGCGGATCACCATCTTGATCTGCCTGATGCTCAACTAGAAGAGGAGGGGGAGGTGGTGGTGGAGGAGCCAATGAGTTTGACCAACATTGAAACAATGCTATGAAATGCTCACGCATTTCGTGAACTTTCACCTGCAGAAGAAAAACGGTGGGCGCGCATGTTGGAACAATGCAACGTGGTTGTCACCCCAGGAAATAAGCTGTCAGTATTCTCAACTATGGTCACCTTTCTTCAGGTGAAGACATCTAAGCGGATGACCAACAAATCATTCGATGTGATGTTGGTTGCTTTCCGCAAATCTTTCCTAGATGCGTCTGAGCTGCCACACACCTATAGTAAAATGAATAATTTCCTTCGTGCAGTTGAAATTGGATATGATATTATCCATGTTTGTAACAATAATTGTGTTCTGTTCTGGAAGGATTACGTCAACTTAAGTGAATGCCTAAAATGCAAATCATCAAGATGGAAAGATGGTGATGCTATGAAGAGGATTCCTCATAACGTTCTGAGACATTTTCCAATTATACTAAGATTGCAGAGGTTGTTTCATGATGCTGAAACAAGAGAGGATGTACTGTGGCTTCTAGGAACCAGGAGTACAGAGATCATAATGTACTGAGCCATCCATCTCATGGTAGTGACTGGAAAGATTCAATCAGAAACACAAAAAGTTTGTTGCTGACCCAAGAAACATTAGACTTGGCTTAGCTTCAGATGGATTTAACCTATTTGGTCACCAGAGCGCCACATATAGCATGTGGCCAGTGCTTGTTATCCCTTACAACATGCCTCCAAATGTCTGCACCAAAGAATCAAACTACATGATGGCCTTGCTCATCCCAGGTCCAAAAAGTCCTGGAAAGGATTTTGATTTATTCATGGATCCTCTTGTGGAGGAACTTTAACTGCTATGGAGGGGTGTTCTCACTCGAGACCTATATAGCAGCCCATCAACTGATTTCTTTCTGCGTGCTATTATAATTTGGTGCATCCATGATTATCCGGCTCTGGGCACTATGTCAGGGCGAACTACACATGGTTACAATGCATGTGTTCGCTATGACAAGAATCCGCTGTCATATGCAATACTTAGCAAGATCTGTTACATTGGACACTGCCATTTCCTTGCCAACGACAAGCTATGTCCTACAAAATACCGAAGACATGTGTTCAACGCAAAGCATGAAAACCGTGATGCGCCAAAGAGGCTCACCGCCGATGAGTTGCAAGTGGAATTAGAGAAGGTCAGACATATTACACCAGGAAACCATCCTGATAATGGTAGCTGGAAAAGGAAGCATGGCAGGGCAGAAGAGAGATTATTGTTTACCCACAGGTCCACTTTGTGGGACTTGGAGTATTGGAAAGATTTGGATCTGTGGCATAACCTTGATGTGATGCACATCAAGAAAATATATGTGATAGCATTATTGACACACTTCTTAATATTAAAGGCAAGACGAAAGATACCTTAAAATCTAGGATTGATTTGACACACCTAGGTATCAGAAAGGATTTGCAGGTGGAAGATGAAGGTAAACCATGGGATGTGGCACCAGCTGTGCACGCCTTGGACAAGGTAAAAAGAAAAGAATTCTGCGAGGTCCTATCACGTGTGAGATTCCCACATGGATTTGCTTCCAACCCTGAAAGGAGAGTCAGTGCAAATGGAAACAAGGTACAAGGGTTGAAAACTCATGACTGCCACGTCCTACTTCAAAGGGTTTTACGTGTTATCCTTAGAGGATTAGGTTGCCCTGATTTATACAGAGCAGTTGCAGAGTTGGGACTATTCTTCAGGGAACTCTGCAGTAGAAATATCAGGATAGATGCTTTGGATCGTGTTAGAGACAAGATACCAACTATCCTATGCGACCTTGAGAAGATATATGCTCCAGCTTTCTTTGATGTGATGGTGCATTTGGCTGTTCATCTACTTGATGAGACACTACTTAGAGGTCCAGTACAATATGGTTGGATGTACCCTATTGAAAGGTGGCTAGGCACTTTCAAGGGCTATGTTAGGAACAAAGCTAGACCTGAGGGTTCCATTGCAGAGGCCTACATTGCTACAAAAGTGTTGACATTCTGCTCAAAATACATTGAAACAACTGATCAGCTTAGCGAAGAGGTGGGTAAAAGACAATCCCGTGCTCAATGTTTTCGATTGTTCTGTTCGAGTTACAGGGAAGAGTCGACAAGATGACAAACCAAAACATTTGGACAAAATGGTTTGGTATGTGTTGAATAAGTGTCTGATTCTACCTTATATCGAGTAAGTGCTAAGTACCGCAGCTTATACATCATAATCTACTAAACTTGCAACACATTATTATATATTTAGATGTTTGATGGGAACACTATGTTGTGTAGCATCTACAAAAAGGAGTCACTGCCACAAAATCCAAGAAACATTGACAAACTGGTTATGGCAGGATTTGTCAAATGGTTCAAGAGCCATGTAAGCTTTTGAATTGCATTGTCTGTTTTTTAATATATTGAGTACATAAGATGATCAGCTTGTCTAATTTCTAACCATAGGCTAAGAATATGCGGGACGGTGGGCAGGAAGTTAATGATGCCCTTTACACACTAGCAATGGGTCCTGATACTCGGGTAAGACATTATGAATCTTGTGTTGTTGGAGGTGTGCGCTACAACACCCTTGCACGCGACGAAGGCAGGAAGACACAAAATAGTGCCATCATGAGCACGGATAAGTACAACGAAGAGACAACTGAAATGTATGCTAACATAATAGACATTGTTCAGTTGAAGTATATCTCCAGTTTTGAGGTTCATCGGTTTGTGGTGCTGTTGTGCTGTCGTTGGTATAACCAGTTTTCCAGGATTGCAAAACCCAGAGCTGATAATTATTTCAAATCCATCAATGTCAAGGCGGCGTACCAGACCTACGAGCCTTTTATTTTGGCAAATCAAGCAACACATATATTTTTCTTCGAAGACATATTTTCACGTAGCGATGACTGGAGAGTATTGCATATGTTTGAGCATAGGAATTCGTTTAATGAAGGTTGCACAACAAGATGACGCTTACACTGCTCCTGATGTAGAAGATTCCACAGATGTTCCTAATATCTTTGAGAATTATCACGTCAATGATGCTGGCGAAATAATTGCCAGTCGGGCTGTGGACATACAAGAGTTGATCAAAAGGACGCCAACGTTCGTGGACATCGAGGATGAAGAAGAAGATGACACTGGGGGGAATTATGATTCAGACTGATGCACATGGCGAAGAAGTTGATGATGTTGCGGATGCTGATTAGATTGCTTTGGTCATATTTTCATGTCAGAAGACATTTTTTTATCTACTATGTGAAATTGTGTTTGCTATGACAACTGAAACCTGATGAACTTGTTGTTTAGTATTTTGCTATGAGAACATCACTTATTATGTATGTTGATTTGTGTCTGGTGATTGTATGACGACTAAAACATGATAACATTGTTGTTTAGTTGTACTCATATTTGGCTGTGAAATTTGTATTTGATGACATAGTTTGTTGTTGGACTACAATTTGCTCGGCGTTTTTGAATGGGAACAAAGCTGACCCGACAGGGCCTCTGCTAATTTATTTATTTATTATCACATGGGCCTCTACTATTTTTATGAGCAAAAGGGGATACCCCCCAATTTCCGTTAATAGAAATCATTAGATGTTCACAACACTACACACAGCCTGCTAAACAAGTTTCATTCATTACTAGTTTCAGCAAAGTGCTCATGTCATAGCCACTGAATACATCACGAGTGCTACATACACTACAAATAAAGAGATAATCATCCTATAGAGCACATCGATTTTGCCCATTATCTTCACAAGCTATTTCATCTCATCATTGCTGTCAAGGCCATTCAACAGTTCTTGCTTGGCCATGATCAGAGGAACTGCATCTTTAACCTTATGCTCTACATCTTCCTCTTCTGTCGTTCCTTCAGTTACTTGTCCAACACCCCAACCTGTTGGTATTGGGATTCCTCGGCTAACCAAATATTCAGTGTAGTTGCATTCCCCCACATCAGCAACTTCCCAGAAATACAAATCAGACGAATCTTTGAAAGTGCAACTATCCCTAGGTGGTTTTGGTAATGATTAACAACATATAGCTCATTGAACTAATGCCATTTCAAGATAAATACTTCAGGAAAGTTCAATGATTGGCATGGCATGGATTAGGATTGTGGACCCCTCAAAATGCTAAGGACAAAAGATTGGCTCAAGCTCTAAAGTCCAAGAATCTACATTTTCTATTTTAGTGATCCAAGATCACATTGAATCTATAGGAAAGCCAATACTATTAAAAGGGGATGAGGTGTTGCTTAATGGCTTGCTTGCTCAAAATGCTTAGTGATATGCTCCAAAAGCCCTCAACCACTTTCTCATATCCACATATGTCCGAAACCAAAAGTCAAACTCGGCCCTACCGATTTGATCCATCCGGCGCCACCGAGTTCATTTGACATAGCCACTGCCAGAAACCCTAGTCACTTCGGTCTCACCGATAGGGATCTCAGTCTCACCGAGATGGGGTTGCAAACTCTCTGTTTCTCTTCATAACGTTTAGGTCTAACCGAGATGAACGATTGGTCCCACCGAGTCTGCAATGCAAACACTTTGTTTCCTTTTCGTAACGCTTCGGTCCCACCGAGACGAGCGAATCGGTCCCACCGAGTTTGCCTGACCAACTCTCTGGTTAGCTTATTACCAAAGTCGGTCCAACCGAGTTTGTGTAATCGGTCCAACCAAGATTACGTTATGCCCTAACCCTAATGATATCGGTCCCACCGAGTTGACATGTCGGTCCCATCGAAATTGCCTAACAGTCACATATTGTACTGAATCGGTCCGACCGAGTTTTCTGATTTGGTCCCACCAAGTTTGGTATATTGTGTGTAACAGTTCGATTTTGTGTGGAGGCTATATATGCCCCTCCACCCTCTCCTCATTCGTGAGGGAAGCCATCAGAACGTGCCTACACTTCCACTGCTCATTTTCTGAGAGAGATCCACCTACTCATGTGTTGAGACCAAGATATTCCAATCCAACCATATGAATTTTGATCTCTAGCCTTCCCCAAGTTGCTTTCCACTCAAATCATCTTTCCACCAAATCCAATCCTATGATAGTGAGTTGAGTGTTGGGGAGACTATCATTTGAAGCACAAGAGCAAGGAGTTCATCATCAACACACCATCTATTACCTTTTGGAGAGTGGTGTCTCCTAGATTGGTTAGGTGTCACTTGGGAGTCTCCGACAAGATTGTGGAGTGAACCAAGGAGTTTGTAAGGGCAAGGAGATCGCCTACTTCGTGAAGATCTACCCTAGTGAGGCAAGTCCTTCTTGGGGATAGCCATGGTGGGATAGACAAGGTTGCTTCTTCGTGGACCCTTTGTGGGTGGAGCCTTCTGTCGACTCGCGCAACCGTTACCCTTCGTGGGTTGAAGTCTCCATCAACATGGATGTACGATAGCACCACCTATCGGAACCACGCCAAAAACATCCGTGTCTCCTATTGCATTTGCACTCTCCAAACCCATCCCTTTACATTCTTGCAAGTTGCATGCTTTACTTTTCGCTGCTTATATACTCTTTGCATGCTTGCTTGAACTGTGTTAAGATTGCTTGACTTGTGCTAAATTGTTAAAATCTACCAAGAACTAAAATTGGGAAAATGTTAAGCTTTATTTGGTCAAGTAGTCTAATCACCCCCCTCTAGACATACTTCCCATCCTACAATCTTCCCTTTTCTGCACGAATCAAATTAGAAGATCATCAACCAAACTATTAAAAAATCAGCAACTGAAAGCAGCGGAGCAACACTTAAACATATTATTACCCCATGATTCGGGCATTTGTAGAAGACTCGGGCAGGGTTGGGGATTGTGGTTGAGACGCGACAGATGACTCTGCGTGATTTGCAGCAGTGGCACCACACCAACGGCAGCGGGTTGCGATGAGCAACGAGCTACGGTGTGTGTGCGGCGAGGGTGTGATGAGACCCATAGGTGATGGTACGGGTGGTGACTTGTCGCATATCTGGTTGTTGCCTGCTGAAGAGCAGGTGGACAAGCCGCCAGCGGACATGGTTGCTGCGGCCAGAGCTTCTGATGCTAGGAAGAGTAAGTAGAGAAGAGGAGAAGCGAATGTTGGATATGTTAGTTTCATTAATTGCAGAGTAGCATAGCACCATATATAGTCATAGTCTAGGTTTGGATTCGAACCAGCTACAGGAGCACATCTCTCTTTTTTCTAAAACTCAGCAACGTCTCTTTACTGGTACACTAGCTTGTTTTGTACGCCTCTCAAGTCTTTGATTTTTTTTGCGAGGAAGGAGGAAAAAAATTGAGGGTTCCTGGGAATCGAACCCAAGACTTCTCGGTTGAAAACTAAGCGTGCTAGTCACTTATGTGGCGAACGTTCCCTGGGAGGAGGACAGCAGACGAACACATTTTCCTCGCAGTTTTAGTTGCGACGCAAGATCAAACGGTCGCAGTTTTGAGAATGTTATCTGGCGAATGAGCCCAATTTTTCTTTTCTTCCTATATATAAAAAAGTATGCTACTTGGTGTCGTCTTAGTCAACAAACGATTGTGCCAACCTTGACCATTGGATTCACATTCAACGGTTGTCGTGTTTCATCAGTCTCTTCTTCCTCTAGCCGCCCAAGCCAAACCAGCGCCGACGGCACCGTGTGCTCCCACCTCCTACGACTGGTTGTGCTGCCGCGCATGCACCGTGGCCACATTGCACCTTAAAACTCTACACATTTTCCCCAGCTCCTATTCATTCCCGTCCGAGGCCTCACCATTGTCCTCCGCATTTGTTCGCTCACCACGGTGCTGCCCTCTAGTGTTGTCAACATGGTCAACAACCGAGAGGAATAAGGAGATGACTGTACATGATGAGGATGACAGTAGGGACCCACCAGGATCATGGTAGTAGACAAGCAAGTGCCTCCTTTATTACAGGAAAAAAGGGTTCCTCCTGATGGTTTCGTGACATCTAGGTCGCACGCCACTGTCAACATAGTCAATAAGTGAGATTATTGCAAAAGGAGCGGTAGACACCCGGGACCCAGCAGCGCGCACAATATTTTTTTTCTTTTTCTGGGATGGAGAAGAGTATCAACTGGGTTGTGCAGGAGTTGTGGCCCGTCTAGCCCAGGCTTTTATTTCATATGTTTACCACATGACCAACCCAGTTTTTTCCTTTCTGAAAATGGCTAGCCCAGTTATTTTGTTTTTTGCAGAATAACCAATGTAGGCCTACTTGCTTTTCTACGCCTTGCTAGGCCAGAAATCTTTCAGGAGGAGGATGGATGCATTCGGGATTGCCCAGAAAATGGGCTATAAGTAATAAGAAATGGGCTATAAAATGAGAAAAATACAACAAACATGCAATTAGTTCCAAAATACTTTTTCTTTCGGATTTTGATATTTTAAATTTCATTGTTTTGTGTGGGTAAAATTTCATTGGATTTAAATTAAGGTATGTTTAGTTTTTAAATTAATTTGAATCTGGCTAGAAATTTCGGGCCGTATGCTGTTCGGGACAGATTTGGAGGTTGACTTGTGGGTCTACTAGGTTGACGTGTATGAAAGGCTTTGTCAACTTAGTCCACAAACGATTCCAGCAGCAGTGACCATTGGATGTTAATCCAATGGTCGTGTTGCTTCTTCAATATCAGATCTTCTTGCTCCAGCCGCCCAAACCAGCACTGGTAGGACTGCCTGCTCCCACCTCCCATGGTCGACTGTGTTGCCACACAGGCCGCACCGCTCCACTCTACTCCATCGCTGGCCAGGCCATTCCTCTACTCACCCACACCTCCTGTCATTTTCCGGCGACGGCAGACGAACCAGTAAACCCTCATACTCCCCACCGCATGGGCAACCACTACCGAGTCTTCCCCAGCTCTGGGTCATTCCCTTCCTAGGCCTCGCCATCGTCCACCGTCCTGGTGCTCTCGGCGTGGTGTGGTCAACATGGTCAACAAATGACATCCATCGGAAGAGGACTGTATGTGGAGAGGATGACAGCTGGGTCCACGGCCGCATGCAAGGAAGTGCCTGATGAAGTCATGTACCTAGGGTAGGGTTACGGACCTGTCCAAGGTACCCTCCCCAAGGACATCTCTTAGAAGAAGCCGTCTTCCAGTCGACCAAGAGGAATTCCACTCAACCGTCTAGAAGACACTCGACGAACCTGAAGACACTCGACCATGAAGACTCACTTGACCATCAGGAGTTCAAGATCTACTCCGTATCCAAACGGTCTGTAATTAAGTAGTCTTAATGGCCATGATGGCACTTTATGTAGGGCGTTACCAGTAACGCCCGACCTTAATGTACTTTAACCCTCTGCTATGTGGGCTGGCTGGGGTCTTGGCGTCCTCTATATAAGACACCCCCCTCCACTGGTAGAAGGGTTCGCACCCCTGTACCTTTCACACACGTAATCCAGTGGACCGCCTCCGGGCTCCGAGACGTAGGGCTGTTACTTCCTCCGAGAAGGGCCTCAACTCGTAAAACACTCGTGTGTACAACTACTCCATAGCTAGGATCTTGCCTCTCCATACCTACCCCCCATTCTACTGTCAGACTTAGAACCACGATAGTTGGCGCCCACCATGGGGCCGGTGTCTTAGCGACTTGTTGGAGAAGTTGCAATCTTTTCAATTCCCATCATCATGGTTTCAGGTGGAGTTTTGGTTGAGGGCCGCGAGATCCGTCTCGGCGCGCTCACATTCATCGCCGACGACTCTGCCTGGCTGTAGGAGGCCCTGCTCGACGTGGATGCGCTCACGGTCCGTGGAGCTACGCATTTTCAAGCGTGCGTCCGCGGCGTCCTTCTGCGGCAACCATCGACTCAGTATCGGCCGGTTTTCATTTCATCCTCCCTCCCAGCTACCCGCCGGCGTAAGCGCTCCAGTCGGTCGAGGCTTCAGCGGTGGGTGAGGCACGCAGTGGCTCGCCAGTCGACCACTGCCCAAGTCACGGCAATCGAGCCCGACGAATCTCTCTACGGCCTGTTCGACCTGTCGACTGGCTCCGCAGAGACTGCATCCGAATGCGACAGCAGTGATCCGGCGGCGGAGGTCCTGATGGTCAATGGACCGCATGTTCCCCCGGCTTTCCTGGCACCGGAGGAGGCAACGGCGGAGGCGACCCGTCGCACGACCATGAGGAGTACCGCCCCGAGCCCCTCGACTCACAGCAGAGGGAAGAGCTTCGCCGCTGGAACATGGATGCACTTCATACTCCGATCATTGGAGAAACCCCTGAGGCTCGCGCCTTAGAGGACGCGCGCTTGGCCAACCTGGCTGAGCGCACTCGACTGGAGAACGTTCAGCAGGCACTCGACGAGCGCGCGCGGCAACGGATTCCAGACTCCAGTCGACGCCAACTCTTTAAACCTCCGACTCAGGTATACCGCACTCCAATCCAGAATTTGGCAGCTACAACACGTATAGCAGAGTCAATTCAGCCTTCCTAGTCAGAGGCTGGCAGAGGCTTGATGCAGATCAGGGATTTGCTCCGGGCAGCTGGAGATCAGAATTCATCCGTGTCACAGTCGTGGAACAGGATTCATAGCAGGTCCGTGGCGGCGAATACTGTCCAGTCGGCTCATAGCCCCAGATCGCCCCCGAGGTGTGAAGGGCGTGGTGACCGACACGATCAGTACAGGAACTATGAGCAGGATGGTCACCGAGTCGATCACAACGATCGACGTCGAGTGCCCACTCCTCCCCGGAGGGGTGGATCATATATGCCTCGACAGCAGGACGACAGACGCCAGTACAGTGGCGGGCAAAGAATTCCAGTCGACCCCAGAGAACCAGGCTTTGATGCAAGATCCATCATTGTTCAAGGTCTGGTCGACCAGAACAGAGCCCATAGAGAGGGTAATGATAGAGATGTACCCACCAGCAGCCGAGTGCACGTCTCCGGACCAGAGTGTTTCAGCAGAGCCATCAGAGCCGCGGTGATTCCTCCCAACTTTAGGTTGGCGACTGGGGTCAACAAGTTCAACGGTGAGTCCAAGCCCGACACATGGCTTGAGGACTACCGAGTGGCTGTTCAGATCGGCGGTGGAAATGACGAGGTGGCCATGAAACATTTGCCTCTCATGTTGGAAGGGTCAGCCAGGGCATGGCTGAATCAGTTGACACCTAGCAGCATCTACACGTGGGAGGACCTCTCCCGAGTGTTTGTCAGGACATTCGAAAGAACGTGCAAGCGGCCAGCAGGGCTGACAGAGCTGCAGTCTTGTGTACAGAAGTCGAATGAGACTCTGAGAGATTACATCCAAAGGTGGATCACACTGCATCATACGGTAGAAAATGTATCCGACCACCAGGAGGTCTGCGCCTTCAAGGAGGGCGTAAAGTACAGAGAGCTAAGCCTGAAATTCGGTCAAACCGGAGACATGTCTCTGAGTCAAATGATGGAAATAGCCACCAAATATGCCAATGGTGAAGAAGAAGGTCGGCTCCGGAGCGGCAAACACAAGTTAGTCGCCCAAGACACCGGAGGTGGAAATTCCAGTCGGAAGCAAAAGCGTAAAGCTGAGCCAGCCGCACCTGGAGAAGCCTTGGCCCTGAACCAAGGAAAATTCAAAGGGAAACCCAAGGGGCCTTGGAACCCCAAGAAGGTAAAAGATAAGGAAGGAAATGACGTGTTGGATTTACCATGTCACATCCACACCAAGAAGGACGATGAGGGTAAATTCATCTACCCGAAGCATACCACTCGACAATGTTGACTCCTGATACAGCAGTTCCAAGGGAAGCAGTCCAAGGACAAAGAAAAAGAGTCGGACAAAGTTGAGGACAAGGAGGATAGTGACGGAGAATATCCGCAGGTCAATTCCACCTTGATGATTTTTGCCGATGTTGAAAGCAAAAACCGACTGGAAGTTATAAACCGAGAGGTGAACATGGCTGCTCCATCAACACCCAATTACCTGAAGTGGTCTCAGACTGCCATTACGTTCGACCAATCTGATCACCCCACGCACATTGCCACCCCTGGGAGGCAAGCGTTGGTGGTCGACCCAGTCGTTGAGGGCACTCGATTGACCAAAGTGTTGATGGATGGTGGCAACAGTTTGAATATACTGTATGCTGAGACGCTGAAAGGAATGGGCATTCCGATGTCCAGGCTGAGCACAAGCAACATGAGTTTTTATGGAGTCATCCCTAGCAAGAAGGTCGCATCACTCGGCCAGATTGCTCTTGACGTAGTTTTTGGTGATTCAAAGAATTTCCGCAAAGAGAAGCTGACATTTGAGGTTGTGGATTTCCAGAGTGCCTATCATGCAATTTTGGGCAGGCCAGCTTATGCACGTTTTATGGCTCGACCATGTTATGTGTACCTCAAACTAAAGATTCCTGGCCCTAAAGGCGTGATCACTGTCACTCGTAACCGCAAGAAGGCAGAAGAGTGCTTCCAGAAGGGATCGAAGATAGCCGATGCTTAGATGGTGGTAGAAGAGTGGCAAGAACACCAAAGGAACGCAGACCCGAGTGATTTGTTGCGAGCCAAGAAGCCTGCCACGGAATCAACGTTTCAGTCGTCCGGTGAGACAAAACCCGTTCACATCCACCCGACTGACCCAAACGCTGCTCCGACTCATATGTCCACAACACTCGACCCCAAATAGGAAGAAGCACTCATCCAGTTCCTCCGTGAGAACTGGGACATCTTCGCATGGAAACCTTCTGACATGCCGGGTGTACCCAGGGGAGTGGCTGAGCATTGTCTACGAGTAGACTCGAAGGCAAAACCTGTGAAGGAACATCTATGACGGTCCGCCGTCCAGAAAAGAAAGGCCATTAGCGAAGAAGTGGCTCGGCTCCTAGCAGCAGAGTTTATCCGAGAGATTTACCACTCCGAGTGGCTCGCCAATGTCGTCATGGTCCCCAAAAAGGACAATTCTCTTCGCATGTGCATCGATTTCAAGCATATCAATCGGGCCTGCCCAAAAGATCATTTTCCTCTTCCCCGCATCGACCAAATAGTCGACTCGACTGCGGGATGTGAGCGACTTTCTTTCTTGGACGCTTATTCTGGATATCATCAGATCCGTCTGTTTGGACCCGATGAGATCAAAACGGCTTTCATCACCCCATTCGGGTGCTTCTGTTATGTCACCATGCCATTTGGCCTCAAGAATGCCGGAGCCACGTTCATGAGGATGATTCAGAAGTGTTTGCTCACTCATATCAGTCGGGATGTGGAAGCGTACATGGATGACATTGTGGTCAAGTCACGGAAAGGTTCCGACCTGCTGACTGACCTAGCTGAAACATTTGCCAACCTCAGGAGGTATGGTATCAAGCTTAATCCATCAAAATGCACATTCGGAGTTCCTGGCGGAAAGTTACTCGGTTTTCTCGTTTCCGAACGGGGAATCGATGCTAACCCAGAAAAAGTTGGCACTATACTCCGAATGAAATGCCCCGTGTGTGTGCATGATGTCCAGAAACTTACTAGATGCTTGGCCGCATTAAGTCGATTCATCTATCGCCTCGGTGAAAAGGCATTGCCTCTTTACCGACTGATGAAGAAGTCAGACAAGTTCAAGTGGACTCCAGAAGCTGATGCAGCATTTGTAGAGTTAAAAACCCCGCTATCCACCCAGCCGGTGCTTGCTGCCCCAATCAGCAAAGAGCCCTTTGCTGCTTTACATTGCAGCCACAGGACAAGTCGTCAGTACTGTACTTACGGTCGAGCGGGAAGAGGAAGGAAAAGCCTTCAAAGTTCAACGCCCAGTATAGTACATTTTCGAAGTCCTGACCCCATCCAAGCAACGATACCCTCATTATCAGAAGCTTGTATATGGGATTTACATGACCACGAAGAAAGTTGCTCTCTACTTCTCTGACCATATTATCACAGTCGTCACCGACGCCCCCTTATCAGAGATTCTGCACAACAGAGACGCAACCGGTCGAGTGGCAAAATGGGCAATTGAACTTCTTCCCCTAGATATCAGATTTGAGGCAAAGAAAGCTATCAAGTCCCAAGCAATAGCAGATTTCCTTGCCGAGTGGACTGAACAGCAGTTACCGACCCAAGTTCACTCGGAGCACTGGACTATGTTCTTCGATGGCTCCAAAATGCTGAATGGTTCCGGTGCCGGAGTGGTCTTGGTTTCCCCCCGAGGACATAAGATCAGATATGTACTCCAGATTCACTTTGATTCCTCCAACAACGAAACAGAATACGAAGCACTCTTGTACGGGTTGCGTATGGCCATTTCACTCAGCGTCTGTCGCCTCATGGTCTACGGCGACTCGGACTTAGTGGTTAACCAAGTGATGAAGGAGTGGGACGTCAGAAGCCCGGCCATGACTGGATACTGCAATGCAGTCAGAAAGCTGGAGAAGAAATTTGAGGGATTAGAGCTCCATCACGTTCCCCGACTGAAAAATCAAGCAGCCGATGACTTGGCGAAGATAGGTTCCAAGAGGGAAGCCATTCCGAGTGGTGTGTTTTTGGAGCATGTTCACACACCGTCGGTTCAAGAAGATCCTTTCACTGAGGAAGTCCCGCAGCCAAAAAGCGCCACAGATCCGACTGAAGTCGAGGTCCCAGCTGTGGTCGACTTGGTCATGGAAGTTCTAGTCATCACTCCCGATTGGACAGTGCCCTATATTGCCTATATTCTGAGAAAAGAGCTCCCCGAGAATGAAGAAGAGGCTCGGGAGATCGTCCGCCAATCCAAAGCCTTCACCGTCATGAGAGGACAGTTATACAGGGAAAGTGCGACTGGAGTCAGCCAGAAATGCATAACACCAGAAGAAGGTCGAATGATTCTCAATGACATCCACTCGGGGACCTACGGTCATCATGCGTCTTCTCGGACCATCGTGGCTAAAGCATACCGAGCTGGTTTCTATTGGCCCAGAGCAAATGAGATGGCGAAAGAGATAGTCGACAAGTGTGAAGGATGTCAATTTTACTCCAATATGTCACACAAACCCGCCTCAGCCTTGAAAACCATTCCACTCGTCTGGCCCTTTGCTGTGTGGGGACTGGATATGGTTGGACCTCTGAGGACAGGCAGAAACGGCTACACCCTTGTGTTGGTAGCAGTCGACAAATTCACTAAATGGATTGAGGCTAAACCCATCAAGAATCTGGATGCCGGCACCGCCGTCAGCTTCATCAGGGAGTTGGTATTCAGATATGGAGTTCCACACAGCATCATCACAGACAACGGGTCAAATTTCGACTCCGAAGAATTCAGAGCTTTCTGCACATCTCAGGGTACACGAGTCGACTATGCTTCGGTCGCTCACCCCCAGTCGAATGGACAAGCAGAACGTGCAAATGGCTTAATTCTCAAAGGGTTGAAACCCCGAATGATGCGCGACCTCAAACACGCAGACGGTGCATGGGTCGACGGACTTCCATCGGTGCTTTGGGGGTTAAGGACCACGCCAAACCGGTCGATTGGGAGGACTCCGTTCTTCTTGGTCTACGGAGCTGAAGCAGTCTTGCCGAGTGACCTGCTCCACAACGCACCCCGAGTTGAACTATACACCAAAGATGAAGAAGAGCAAGCCCGACAGGATGCAGTCGACCTTCTAGAAGAAGAAAGAGAGATGGCCTTAATCCGATCGACCATTTACCAGCAGGACTTGCGTTGCTTCCATGCCAGAAATTTGAAGAGTCGAGCTTTCCAGGAGGGAGATTTAGTTCTCCGAGTAGATCAGCAGAAACCACACAAGCTTGCTCCTACTTGGGAAGGTCCCTTCATCGTCACCAAAGTTCTCCATAATGGGGCATACCGCCTTTACAATGTCGAGCACCAGATTGACGAGCCCAGAGCATGGAACGCGGACTTACTCCGCCCTTTTTATACTTAAATTTTTCACTCGGATGAGTTGTAATAAAAGTACTCCTGTAGTGTATTCATCAAAGACAAGAGTTTCATAATTTTCTTAGTGATTGTTATTGCTTTTGCTCTCATAAATCTGTCCCCCAGTGGGTGGCTTAGCTGCGAACCCATTTCGCCTAAGCTTGTAAAAAATCCTACCGAGTGGTAAGCCAGCCTTCCACTCGGAGGCTTAGCTGCAAATCCGTTTCGCCTAAGTTAAAACAAAATCCTACCGAGTGGTGAGCCAGTCTCCCACTCAGAGGCTTAGCTGCAGCCCAGTACTCGCCTAAGTAAACAAAATCCTACCGAGTGGTAAGCCAGCCTTCCACTCGGGGGCTTAGCTACAGCCCAGTGCTCGCCTAAGTTTTCTAAAATCCTACCGAGTGGTGAGCCAGCCTTCCACTCGGGGGCTTAGCTGCAGCCCAGTGCTCGCCTAAGTTTTCTAAAATCCTACCGAGTGGTAAGCCAGCTTTCCACTCGGGGGCTTAGCTGCAGCCCAGTGTTCGCCTAAGTTTTCTAAAATCCTACCAAGCGGTGAGCCAGCCTTCCACTCGGAGGCTTAGCTGCAGCCCAGGGCTCGCCTAAGTTTTTGAAAATCCTACCGAGTGATAAGCCTGTCGTCCACTCGGAGGCTTAGCTGCAACCTTGTGTTCGCCTAAGAATAAAAAACATTGTACGCTTCGCAAGGAGGACGAGGCGCATGTCGACCCCCGCTTCTTCCCTCCGAACTACATCACAAACACGACGTGCGTCCCGCAAGGAGGACGAAGCGCAGGTCGACTGCTACCTTCTCCTCCAAAGCCGTGCCACGAAAATCCTTCCGAGTGGAGAGCAAACCTCCCACTCGGGGGCTTAGCTGCAGCCCAGTGCTCGCCTAAGTTTCTAAATTCCTACCGAGTGGAGAGCAAACCTCCCACTCGGGGGCTTAGCTGCAGCCCAGTGCTCGCCTAAGTTTCTAAATTCCTGCCGAGTGGAGAGCAAACCTCCCACTCGGGGGCTTAGCCACAGCTCAGTGCTCGCCTAAGTTTCTAAATTCCTACCGAGTGGAGAGCAAACCTCCCACTTGGGGGCTTAGCTGCAGTCCAGTGCTCGCCTAAGTAAACAAAATCCTACCGAGTGGTAAGCCAGCCTTCCACTCGGGGGCTTAGCTGCAGCCCAGTGCTCGCCAAAGTTTTCTAAAATCCTACCGAGTGGTGAGCCAGCCTTCCACTCGAGGGCGTAGCTGCAGCCCAGTGCTCTCCTAAGTTTTCTAAAATCCTACCGAGTGGTAAGCCAGCCTTCCACTCGGGAGCTTAGCTGCAGCCCAGTGTTCGCCTAAGTTTTCTAAAATCCTACCGAGTGGTGAGCCAGCCTTCCACTCGGAGGCTTAGCTGCAGCCCAGGGCTCGCCTAAGTTTTTGAAAATCCTACCGAGTGATAAGCCTGTCTTCCACTCGGAGGCTTAGCTGCAACCTTGTGTTCGCCTAAGAATAAAAAACATTGTACGCTTCGCAAGGATGACGAGGCACAGGTCGACCCCCGCTTCTTCCCTCTGAGCTACATCACAAACACGACGTGCGTCCCGCAAGGAGGACGAAGCGTAGGTTGACTGCTACCTTCTCCTCCAAAGCCGTGCCACGAAAATCCTGCCGAGTGGAGAGCAAACCTCCCACTTGGGGGCTTAGCTGCAGCCCAGTGCTCGCCTATGTTTCTAAATTCCTACTGAGTGGAGAGCAAACCTCCCACTCGGGGGCTTAGCTGCAGCCCAGTGCTCGCCTAAGTTTCTAAATTCCTGCCGAGTGGAGAGCAAACCTCCCACTCGGGGGCTTAGCCGCAGCTCATTGCTCACCTAAGTTTCTAAATTCCTACCGAGTGGAGAGCAAACCTCCCACTCGGGGGCTTAGCTGCAGCCCAGTGCTCGCCTAAGTTTCTAAAATCCTGCCGAGTGGAGAGCAAACCTCCCACTCGGGGGCTTAGCCGCAACCCAGTGCTCGCCTAAGTTTCTAAATTCCTACCGAGTGGAGAGCAAACCTCCCACTCGGGGGCTTAGCTGCAGCATAGTGCTCGCCTAAGTTTCTAAAATCCTTCCGAGTAGAGAACAAGTTTCTCACTCGGAGGCTTGGTTGCAACCAAGCACTCGCCCAAACATGACGAGCACAAGTCGACTGCAATTTGTGCTTCACTCCTACCTGATAAAAAAAGCATTTCAGATGCTAGCATATATTCCAACCCAAAGAAGATGGTTGTCCGAAAGAAGCAAACGTATTTCAACGGCAAATCAAGTTCGGATAATGTCCTACGGACCCAGAAGTGCTCAGGCATCAAGCCTGTTAAAGTTTGGCGGGTACAAAAATCACTCGGCATCCCGAGGCAAATTCAAATCATCGAGCATAGAAGTTTTTTATCCCTCCTGCGGAGGGCTAGAAGGCGCAACAAACTCGTCCAAGTCGATCCCATCTGCGATCCAAGTGGCAGCCGCGATGAAGGTCTCCATGAAAGAATGGAAGTCATGCTTCCTAGTGTTGGCCACCTTGAGAGACACCAGCTTGTCTTCTCTCGCTTCTTTGCAGTGGACGCGGACCAAGGACAGAGCTACGTCAGCACTGCACCTGGCAGAAGACTTCTTCCACTCTTGCACTCGACTCGGAATCTCGTTCAGTCGAGTCATCAGCGACTCAAGGTCGTTCTGAAGTGTTTCTTCTGGCCAGAGCGATGTGTCGATGCGCGATACAGCGGCCTTCAGTCTTGCAAGGTAATCAACCACTGCAGCAATGCGGGACTCGAGGCGGAGCACGTTCATAGCAGTTTCATCCTTCACCGGAGAATTGATGGGATCTAAGCCAGTCTCCACTCGACTAGTCTCCTCTTCAAAGTTTTGGCAGAATTCTATGGACATGATTCAAGAATAAGCTAATGCCCCTACAGCAAGTCAGTAACTACCAATCGGAGATAAGAGGTTACCTTCGAGCATGAGGAACAGCCTTTTGGCAAGTCCTCCCAGATAAAGCTCCAAGTCATTCTTCTTTCCTGCCAGTTCGCCAGCTTTGTCGTCCAGGACCATATTGGCATTCTTCAGTCGAGTGACTTCTTGGTTGGCCACGTCAAGAGCAGCTTTCAGATTAGTGTTTTCTTCTTCAAGTTTGTTGATGGAAGCCAACTTCTCTTCTGCAAGCCTAGTCTTGTCTGCAGCCGTTTTCTGTGCCTCGGCAAGGTCAAGGTCCTTCTTCTTCAAAGCATCCCTCAATTTTTCTGCGAAAATCACAATAAGATTAGATTCGGAGACAGGCAAGAAGCGAGGACAGTCGTCAAGATTCTCACCAAACATACCTTTTGCCTCCTCCTTCGCCTTCGTGAAATTCTCTTGGACAAGCTTTTGGTCAAGCTCAAGCTGGATATACTTGTTCTCCAATTCGGTATAACGGGAAACAAGGTCACAAGATTTCTGCGAACGTTCAGTCGACAAACATCAACGGCAAATCACTTCCGAGTGACTAAAGGAAAAAATCATACTATTTCTAAGACTACCGATGAATCTAAACATTCAACTGTAGTCTCGGGGACTACACCCAGTGGGTGCACTCAGCGTGCCCCCACTAGTTCTACCAGCTAGACTTAGAGTCGATCAGTCGACCGGAAGCAGTTAATTGTCCAAAAAAAAAATTCAGACCATAGCCGATTGCCAGCAATCAACCACGGTCTCGGGGACTACACCCAGTGGGTGCACTCAGCGTGCCCCCACCAGTTTCATTGTTCCACTCGACCATGGTCGAGTGAAACAAGTAAAGTGAGAAATCTCAAGACACAAAGATTATAGTCGACTGCCAGCAGTCCACTGTAGAATTGACACACCCAGTGGGTGCATGACAAATATCAAGATTTCCAGTCGGTGTTCAACTAACCTGGACATTGCTCTGAAGAGCTGAGCTCGCGTCATAAGCTGCTTGGCTGGCGGTTCGGATCGCCTTCACCTGCTCCATCATAATCCCGGCCTGACGTATGGCTTCCTTGGTAGCGCTTGCTTGGTCCTCCGGGACATGGTAGGTGGAGAAGAGAGAAGGCGGGTTAGCACTCGACGACGAAGGGCGGGCAACCGTCAACGGCTCCGCAAAGGACATGGTAGCCCGAGCAACATTGCTCCCCTCGGGAATCTGTGGTCCAGGTGCCGACGTAACCTGCGCAGCCTTGCCAATAGTCGCCTTCCTGCTCCTCCTCTGCCTCAGCGGCGCTTCGTCGTCATCGTCAGGAAGATTGATGACAACATTAGGCGGAGCTGTAGAAGAAGTTCAAAATCAAAAATAAAGATTCAATCGACCGGAAGCGAAACCGCGTAGATCATACTAGGCTGAGAAGTTGTAGCATCTTCCATTTCTTGATCCTCATGCCTGGCCGAAGTCTCAGAAGTAGGAGCACTGCGATTTGCAAATATCAGTCGGTTAGCGATTGAATCGACCAAGAATGGAAAACATGAGTTATGACCGTTACCCAGAGACAGTCGGAATCTCCATCCTCATCTTCGGTAGGGCTTTCGCCGATTTTGACGGGGCCGCTCGGGGTTGCTTCGATGCCTTTTCAGTCGGTGCCGGTGAAGTTGTCCGAGGACGTTTCGTCGACTGCCCAGCAGGCACGACTCCCTTGCAACAATCAGCCGTAGGGTCGTGCGCGAGCTTAGACCTCCTTTCGGAACGAGGAGGCGCAACTTCCTCCTCCTCTTCCTCCTCCTCTTCCTCTTTGTCAGAACCTGTGTCTTCCTCACCCTCATCGGCGTCCGACTCCCACTCCTCTTGACTTTCGCCTCCGCTTCCTTCCTCCTCTTTAGCCTGTGCCCGCGCCCCGTTGGGCATCGAGTACAACTCAGTGGTTTCCTGAAAGACAGCAAGGAAGAGAAAGGTCAATCGACTGATTTACAACGAAACAGAATAGACGAAGCAGTCGGAAGAAAATAGTCATACCTTATCCACCTCATAAGATTGGTCGAGTGGAACGATCCTCCTAGCTCCACGAGGGTTGTCCTTGTTCCCCGTGATGGCAGTCATCCACCTCTCCAATGTAGCATCATCGACCTCCTCTGGGTGGACCTGACTAGTGTCTTTAGTACCAGAATACAGCCACATCGGGTGGCCCCGGTACTGGAGTGGTTGGATGCGCCGCCGAAGGAAAACCTCTAGAAGGTCCATGCCGGTCACGCTGTCACGAATCAACTGAACTACTCACTCCATCAACATTTTCACTTGAGCCTTCTCCTCCGGAACTACTTTCAGAGAGGAGGGCTTGTTCACTCGACTCATAGAGAAGGGAGGGAGCCCGGTCGGCTGCCCTGGCGTCGACCGGTCTTGGCAGCAGAACCAGGTCGACTGCCACCCTCTGACCGACTCGGGGAGGGTCATAGCAGGGAAAGCGCTCTTACTCCTCATCTGGACCCCGAGACCCCCACACATCTGGATCACCTGGGTTCTCTCGTCATTGGGGCTGGCCTTTTTCACCGTCTAGGAACGGCAAGTGAATATATGTTTAAAGAGGCCCCAATGCGGCCGATAACCCAAGAAATTCTCACACAAAGATACAAAGGCGGAGAGATAGGCGATGGAATTTGGAGTAAAATGGTGGAGCTGAGCTCAGAAGAAATTTAGAAATCCTCAGAAGAAAAGATGCGGCGGCAGAGAAAACCCTCGATCTACATGAGTCGCCAAGAGGACGCACTCACCCTCCTGAGGTTGCGGTTTCCACTCCGCTCCCGGAAGCCTCGCTGCTCCGTGCTCGATCAACCCCTCATTGGCTAGGTCATCGAGGTCCTTCTGGGTGATGGTCGAGCGGATCCAATCCCCTTGGATCCAACCCTACGGCAGGCGAGACCGCAACGAGGATCCACTCCGACTGGGCGCTCTCCCCTTCGCTTGCGCCGTCGCCTTCTTCGCCTGCTCCAAAGTCGCCATCTTCTCCTTCACCATTGTCACCGACGAAGCCCGAACGGAGTGGCGGCGCTGGGCAGTTGGCGAGCGCAGCAGATGAATCTGGAGACAAGGGAGGAGAAAATGAGGAGGCACTATTTGGAAAACCTCCGCCTGGTTCCTTATATGGGGTCACTTCCGAGTGCCTGACGGGTAGGCCCAGGCAATCCTGTCAAATCCCGAAACAGTCGCGCACGCGGTATGTGACGAAAAAGGCGGCATGAGAATCGAGGCGTCCCTGCCTTATCCCATCCGAGTACCGCGGCCTTCTCCGCTTCGCGCGCTTCCCAAAATTCGGATCCCACTAAATCCGCTAACCACAGGGCAACTTGTCAGACGGAAGATCTCCCGCGATCCGTCGCTCGGAAATCTCCAAGTTCATAAAGTTCACTCGACAGATATAAAGAATGGATCAAGGCGACTGAAGAAAGTTGACACCCTCACTTAAAAATTATTGATCCAGAGCAAAAACGCCTTTACAGTACCAGAAAGCAGATCGGAAAGATTGCCAACTCCATCCTCATTCAAACCTCGATCCATTCGGGGGCTACTCATGAAGTCATGTACCTAGGGTAGGGTTACAGACCTGTCCAAGGTACCCTCCCCAAGGACATCTCTTAGAAGAAGCCGTCTTCCAGTCGACCAAGAGGAATTCCACTCGACCGGCTAGAAGACACTCGACGAACTTGAAGACACTCGACCATGAAGACTCACTCGACCATCAGGAGTTCAAGATCTAATCTGTATCCAAACGGTCTGTAATTAAGTAGTCTTAATGGCCATGATGGCACTTTATGTAGGGCGTTACCAGTAACTCCCGACCTTAATGTACTTTAACCCTCTACTACGTGGGCTGGCTGGGGTCTTGGCATCCTCTATATAAGCCACCCCCCTCCACTGGTAGAAGGGTTCGCACCCCTGTACCTTTCACACGCGTAATCCAGTCGACCGCCTCCGGGCTCCGAGACGTAGGGATGTTACTTCCTCCGAGAAGGGCCTGAACTCGTAAAACACTTGTGTGTACAAGTACTCCATAGCTAGGATCTTGACTCTCCATACCTACCCCCCATTCTACTGTCAGACTTAGAACCACGACAGTGTCTCCATATTATGTGCAAAATAATGATTCCTCCACCTGACAGCAGGGACCCATGGAAGGGCCTTTGTATTTTGCAAAAAAAATGTCCCTCCCTCTGACATATTGGACCCACCAGCTTTATTTTCGCACGGAAGGAAGTGACTCCTTATTAAGCAGAAAAAATTGAATACTCCCCTTGCCATCTGGGCCCCACCATAGTTGGAGGCTGACTTGTGGTCCTACTGACGCGGACGGAGGGCTTTGTCAACTTAGTCAATATGAACGATTCTAGCTCCATTGACCATACGATGTCCTTCCAACGGCCGTAGTGCTTCTTCAACCTCTGGTCTTGTTGCTCCAGCCGCCAAACCAGCGCCGGTCGTACCGCCTGCTCCTGCCCCTGTGGTCGGCTCTGCTGCTGCACAGGCCTCACCGCCCCACCCTACTCCCATCGCTAGCCTGGCCATCCCTGTACTCACCCAGACCTACTATTATTCTTCGGCGATGGTAGCCTCACACTGCAGCCCAACCAGTAAACCCTCGTACACCACTCCACGTGGGAAACAACTATCGAGTCTTCCCCGGCTTTGGGTCATTCCCTTCCTAGGCCTCGCCGTGGTCCACCGCCTTGGTGCTCTCAGCACGACATGGTCAATGTGGTCAAGGAACAACATACATCGGAAGAGGACTGCACGTGGAGAGGCTGACAGGTGGCTCCACGACCGTAGCAAGGAGGTGCCTCCTTATTACGCGCAAAATAATGATTCCTCCACCTGACAGCAAGGACATACCGGAAGGGCCTCTGTATTTTGGCTTCATTGTATTTCGCAAAGAAAACGTTTCCCGCCTCATAGATGGGACCCACCAGCTATATCTTTGGACACAAGGAAAGTGCCTTGATATTAGGCGCGAAAAAAATGAATCCTCCCCCTGACAGCTTGGACCCACCATCAATAACTTTGCACGTAAGGAAGTGCCTCCTTATCCTCCCTGATAGCCCGGGCCCACCTGGTCGAAGCGTACGTAGCGTTGTCAGTCTGGCCGCGAATGTGTACGTACATACTAGTCGATCGGTCTCTCTGCAACGATGAACCGTGGCCAAGCAAGTAGCAGCAAGTGCAATAGTAGAGCCTCCGATGTAGCAGTTCACGCAGTCCCTTCTAAACCGTGTACATATACGTACATCCACATGCCAAAAAATATGGCCACATACGTACATACGGGCGGGTTCTCAAACACGTACTCGTGCATACGCGTGGCCAAGGCTCGTGTAAATGGAGAGGAAACGGATGGCAGCAATGGCATCCTATTCATCGGGCAGCCAACTGGCTCGGTCGGAACATAGAAACAGTGTCCTATTCATCGGGAGGCAACAAACTGGGTTGGAATGCGTCCTGTTCAATGGGAGCCAGTCGGCTTGGATGAAACAGCCAAAACAGGTCTGGCGTACCGCAGTACAGAAGAAACGGCCTTCTGTTCGACCGGCTATGGTTGAAATGGGGTCCTATTCATTGGGAGGGGTGTGGCATGCCGACGGAGGAAACAGACTTGTGTTGGAGCGCTATGGACGAAATGGGGGTCGTGTTCATCGGGAGGGGTGTGGCGTGCTACAAAACAGAGGAAACTGACTTGTGCTGGAGCACTACGGTCGAAACGGGGTCCTATTCATCAGCAGGGGTGTGGCGTACCGCAAAACAGAGGAAACAGACATGTGTTCGAGCGCTACGATCAAAATGGGGGTCCTGTTCATTGGAGGGGTGTGGCGTACCGCAAAACAGGACTCCACGGGCTACTGTTCACCCACCATCGACTTCCTTCAGCCTCCACCTGCACTGTTCATCCACAGTGTCTTCCTCCCGCCTCCACCAGCTACTATTCATCCACGGGATACTATTCAACCAGGCCTCCACGGGGTCCTGTTCATCTAGCCTCCACCGGCTACTGTTCAACCAGCCCTCCACGGGGTCCTATTCAACCAGCCCTCCACGGGGTCCCTCCAACGGCTACTGTTCATCCACCCCACCTCCTTGATCGGGGTCCTATTCATCCAGCGGCAATGGCCTCTACTACCACGGGATCCTGTTCATCCAACCCCCACTAGGAACTGTTCGTTGAACCCCACCGGGGACTGTTCATCAAGAGGCAACTTCGATCGGCTTCAGTTAGCAACAGTACCAAAGGAACCATTCGGGTTCATATTACAACAAGGGATCGATCGGGGTTCAGTAACGTAGCTAGTGCAATCACTCGGGTTCAGTTAGATCCCAACGCCTTGCTCGGGTTCAGTTAGAGCGCAACGCCTCACACACACACGCGTACGTGTACGAGAGAAATGCGCAAACCTCCATGCATCCCTCGGCCCCGACCACCCACCATAACCGAGAACTCCCTGAAATTTTCCTCGCCCTCGCTTCTACCACGATATTTTCCATCATGGACGGCCCAAAGAATGTCAGGCAAGTGCGTCTCCAGCCCGCCCAGGACGAAAATCCCGTTTTCTGTCATCATTTTTTGTCATAGAAGTAGGATCCCACCACATCTATGATGATACCGGGTTTTGTCACAATTATCGTCATAGAAGTGTCATAAGCATGACAGGAAACGAATTTGTTTGACCCAAAATGTTACGGATGTGTCTTTTTTTTGTAGTGCTAGTTTGACCAGGGTGCAATGAAAGAACTTGGAGACTGCGGCCATGCGTTTGCAATCCCCGTCGCAGAGGCAGCTATCGATGGTGAGGTTGATGGGGATGCGGCACTGTCGGCGTTCTGGGAACAGGGGTCCCCAGACTTGCCTGCCTGCGGCCAGCAGCGTGGCTCAACTAGCGGCCCAGTACGACCCGTCTTCATCAACCAACACTCAAGACCCTCGCGAGGGGCCAAGCCTCGCGGGGCGGACGACACAAGGCCTCCTTAGGGGCGGCCTCACTAGGCAGGCTCGCGAGGAGGCAGAGAGATCAAGGCAAGGGGTACCTCGCGAGGTGCCCATGACGCAAGCCATGACGATCAAGACCAGGCGGGCGCCAGCCTGCGCAGTGTCCTTGTTTCCTCTTTGGTGCAAAGGGGGCAAGCATAGGCGCGGAGTACCAAGGAATCCAGCAAAGGTTTCCTTATCGGTGCAACGAGACCAAGGCCAGCAAGACGGCAGGACGGAGGTCACCGTGGAGCCCAAGACGGCGTTATCAGTAGCACCTTTGGCAGTCGAAGACCACCTTTAGTCAGGATAGCTTGTACTACCTGTCCCCTTTCAAAATGGCCATTGTTGGATCCCTTCCCGCTCAAGATTTGGGAAGAGGACCAGGGCCTCTATAAATAGGGCCAGCCACCACAGTAGAAGACGACCTAATCCTAACCTAGCTCATCTACACACCACCACAAGAACACCTCTCCTCGCGAGGTTGTTCTTCCTCTATACTGTTCATCATCAGCCCAAGAGGCAATCCACCTCACCACACACTGGATTAGGGTATTACACCACAAGGGTGGCTCGAACCAGTATAAACCTCATGTCTCTTGTGTTGTTCATCGATCTAGCTTAGAAATCGCGGCGAGGTTGAGGGCGTGTTTCGGTAGGGAGAAGATCTTCGTGCGCACCCCAGAGTTCGAACCTTAAGGGTTTTACCGGAACCCGATATTTGACATTTGGCGCGCCAGGTAGGGGGTGCGCCGAAGCCTTCCTATGACAGCCTGATTTTTGGCCGTTTCTTTTTCTTTTGTTTTTCCGAGGGTATTTGCCTGAGTTTTCTTTTCCATGGCTTTGTGGTCTGGAAACCAAAGAAGATGACCTCTTCTTTGCTTCCAGAGTGGCTTGTCATTCCCAAATCTTCCCTAGACCCTGTCATTTCCATCCTAGCACAAATCCCAATATTCTTTTTATTGGGAATATTCCTTTTCTATTAAAGAATAACTCCAATTGCCCTAGGTTGTGAAGCAACCTATATTTCCATCACTTGTAAAATTCCCAAATAATTCTCATAATTTTTTTGGGTCATATCTTGATCAAATATGGCAAAATTTGTGATTGCCATGTTCAAAAATAATTGCCCAATATTCCTTTTCCTATTCTGCCCTGAATGGCACTTTGTGAAGGAAGTGTCATTTATATTTCTCCTATTGACTCCCAACCTTTTTGGGCATGTTTATATGTTCAAATAATTACCCCATGCACAAGTTCAAATTTATTTGCTTAGTCAATCTTCCTCAGTGAATTTTCAAAGTTTCTGTCTGACAAAAGGCTTTGTGAAGGAAGTGCTAGCTAGGAGTATCCAAATGAGTTGAACATTTGCACAATCCTTAATGTGCTCATATTAATACCCTCCACCCATTTGCAGCCCCATCCAATCATCTATGTGAGCACAGGAGCAAATCTTTGTTTCTCGCAATATTTTCAGGTTGTGAAGCAAGTATATTTTATATTGCTTCAAAAATCCTGATAAATTACCAGATCATTCTTCTACCACTAAAACCTCTCTCCACCAATTTTGGCATCATTTCATTGAGCCATTTGACCACCATAATTATTCCAAGTTTCTGGTCAGCAGAGATGTTTGTGAAGAAAGTGCTATTTTGGTTTGTCCATTTGGCATGAGTTTTTTACAGCATCATCATATGACCTAATGACTAAGCTTTGCCCAATTTGAGATCAAGTGGACACTCCATGTGAGTGCATCTTGCTGATCTTCATTTCTGGACCAAGTATGCATTTGTGAAGCAACTGTAGTAAATCTTGATCCATTTATCCTCAAAACCTCCAGGATCATAATCCTTCCATAGCTAAACACCCCAGACAACCTATTTGGCTTCCAGTAATTCCCAGTTGATCTCTTTGAGCTGGTAAAGTTTACTGCAGTAAACTTCAGAGCTCACTAACTTTTTAACCAGAGCCTGTTTCACCAAGTTACCACCTCAGATCAAACCTATCTTCAAAGGACTTACCACTAGACAACGTTTGCCAGCTGTTTGCCTCCCCCACATGCCAGCACTGGTGGTGACCACCGTTTTGGCATGCCATGCGCACGTACAGAGCACTGTTTGTGCTGGACCCCCTCCTCCTCTCGTCATCTTAGAGCCCGTGATCATGTCCAGCGTGTTCCCCGCATCGTCGCCGTTCTCCTAGACCCCTCTCCCCCTCCGTCCTCTTCCTCACCGATGCTCGGCGACGAGCGCCCACGAGAGATCTGTGGCCGACCGAGCTTTTATGGCGCTCGACCTCTTCCTCTGCCCCTCCTTTGGCCTCCCCCTCCCTGTGAGCTCCTCCCTGTGCGTCACCGTCGCTTTCCCCCGAGCCCATGCGTGAGCACACGCATCCGCGGCGCTGGACACGCGTCCGCGGCGGTGCCAGCACGACCACCTTGCCCCGCGGCTATTTAAGCCATCCTCGAGCCGTCCGAGCTCACCACTGGACTGCCCGCTCTCCTCTAGCCCCTCCCAAGCTCTTCCCGGAGCTCGAGACGCCCTCCACGACGACCATTGCCACCATGGCCGCCGCACGGCCTCGGCTAAATTAGCCTGAGTTGAGCCTTCCCGCTCCCCTTCTCCACCACCAGTAGCTCCCCACCACTCCCGCGAGTCTCCCCTGCCCTTCCACTCATCGCCGGAGCCCCTCCAGGGCCGTGCCCCTCGACCAGCCAGCGCCTCTGTCTCCTCGGGTCACCTCCCTTCATCGCCGTTCCTCGTCTCCCCGGTGGCCGCCGCCACTCTGGATGGGTGCGTCAGGCCCTGCCGCTTCTACTGGTGGCCTCTACCGGGCGGGAGATGGCCGTAGCCAGTCGGGCTAGCGCCGGCCGCGCCTCCGCCTCGCCCTCCCCTGTTCCCGTTGGGGAAGAAGAAGGAAAGGAGCGGGGAGGAGAGAGAGGAAGGCGTTGACCAGCAGCGTGGGTCCCGCGACCCCACCTGTCAGCCACACAAGCCGGCCCCGCCTCTGCCCTTTTGACCGGTCCACGCCACGTCAGCGTAAGTGGAGACGTATTTCGTCAAATGCGCTTTCACTTTTTCTGTTTTGGCCTAGTTTGTAAAATAAATTTTTACAGATAGGTCCCTGGCAGTAAAACCCTTATATCTTTCTATCCGTAGCTCCAAATGAGGTGAAACCAACACTCACTTCTTTGTTTCGTTGAGCCCTTTCTGTAGGTGTCCCTTTCATTATGTTTTGGCATACTGAAAATGACCATTTTGCCCTTGCCCGTATTCCGCCCCCTCCGAGAGAGAACGTTTTTCGGCAAATCTTTCCGCGGCTTCACCACACTTCTCCCTGGTGCCTTCTTCATCCCCAGGCAAGCCACAATACCCACTTGCATGATAGTCATGCAGTAGCCATGGTTTTCAACTTGAATATTTACTAAATATTTGTTTGTTGAAAAGTTGGTTATCGTTGTTCTGGTGATGTTCAGATTTGCATGTTCACTTTTGTGCTATGTTGTCTTATACTCTGTGATCATGTTATACCTGCTAGTATTATCTTTCATATATTTTTGCTTGATAGTAGTACATGTTGATGTTGGAGATGGTCATGCTAGTCAGTATGCGATGCTCAGTGGATATGATTTATTGTTTATATGGTGGAAAGTTATGTGATACTCTCATGATGATGTTGATATCATGTTCATGCATTTTATCATGGCTCAACTTATTTGCACTCAAGTTAACCGGATTAAATTGAACTTGAACAACTGTTGGCTGAGTCATGGTGCCACTGAATCGATGCTGACCAGTGCAACCATGCTTACCAGTATGGGACGGTCCTAACTGGGTCTATTGTCGTGCCTTGCCGGTGCCTCCAATGAGGAAAGGTTATGGGCGTGTTGTACCCTGGCCCGGTAGGCAAGCATAACCTTGTGTGCCCGTTGTTGTTGTTGTTATGTGCACGTGTCCCAGAGTGGGACGGGCCACGACGGTGGTCGTTGTGTCTGGAGGTAGACACGGGGCCACCCTTGACAACCCAGAGGGGAGTGAGTCGGAGTGGCCGGGAGAGTGTCATGACAGTACATCGGTTTTGTCGGAACGTCGTTGGTCCACAAGAATGGGAGTGCGAGGCCATGGGTTTCATAGTGTGGGTACAGTGTACTAACCTCTACAGAGTGTATATTAATCTATCGATAGCCGCGCCCGCGGATAAGGGCCCAGGTCGAGAGAAGGTCACACCATGAGTCAACAGTAATAAGAATAATGTGCTTAATAACAGTGAGATAAGTTGGTGGTGATCGCCGTAAGGATCACGGGCCAGGTGTTGGTCGGGTTGTGATCGCCGTAAGGATCACGGGCCAAGTGTTGGTTGGGTGGTGATCTCCGTAAGGATCACGATGGTATCGAGGATACCGAATTGTTGTATATTCGTGATGTTGTACGAGAATCATGGGTAAAGATCAAGCTCCTTGTGGTCATTTACTGATTACAAGGGTGTTGTTTATACCAAGCTTGATTTGATCCTGAGATGATCGTGTGATATCCGAGGTTGGTAAGTGATGCATGAGTTGGTTACGAGGTAACCGAACAGAATAAGTGGTGCATATGGTGTCATCATGTTGCATGCTGGTATTGTCGGATTAATATGTTCATGTTGGTATAGTTGTATAATGTTCATGTTGATGCCATGTTGTTATGATGATATCATGTTAAATTCCTGTTTAACCTGTAATTGCTATGCTGTTGTTTGTCTTGAATGCTTCTAGTTATTGTGAGCTTGCAAGTACATTCAATGTACTGACCTGGCATGTCATGCTAGCTTGCAGGTCATGCCGGATTTGATTGCTTGCTTGTCATGGTTTCCGTTCATGCGAGCTAGGATAATCGTTCCAGCTAGAGTCCCTGCAGAGTGGAGTTCACCACCGTCATTGTTGTTCCATTGCTAGAGTTATTCCGCTGCTTCGAGTTGTTCTGCTGCTTGCATAGAGCAACTGAGGATGGCGTAGTGTCGCCGTACCGATGTTATTCATTGTAATATCGGAGACTTTGTATTCATATTCGTGTAATAATAGAAAGCTGGTTTGTTCTATGCTAAGCAGTGCCGTATTCCAGAAAACTTCTCCTTGATCTCTGGTCTAGAATACGGGGCGTTCCGGTTTTCTCTGAGCCGGGGTGCCACACTTACTTCCGCCGATCCGCGTCCCACTGCTTCGTCGCATCCATGTCCGGTGACCCGACGACCGGCGCCGACTGCTGGGCGGCGTGGCCAGCCCGTGCCATGCCGCCTGCCCAAGGTGACCTCAACACCGCACCCCAGGAAGCCCACGCACCGCATAACGCTGCGGGGCGCAGGTGTCGGCATTCTGGGAATGGGGTCCCCAGACTTGCCTGCCTGCGGTGTGGCTCAAGTGGTGGCCCAGTACGGCGCATCTTCATCAACGCAAACTCAAGACCCTTGCGAGGGGCCAAACCTCGCAAGGTGGACGAGGCAAGGTTCCTCAAGAGAGGCCTCGCCAGGCAGGCTCGCGAGGAGGTGGAGAGATCAAGGCAAAGGTACCTCGCGAGGTGCCCGTGACACAAGCCATGACGATTAAGACCAGGCGGGCGCCAGCCTGTGTAGTGTCCTTGTTTCCTCTTTGGTGCAAAGTGGCAAGCACAGGCATGGAGTACCGAGGCATCAGGCAAAGGTTACCGTTTTGGTGCAACGAGACGAAGGCTAGTAGAGCGGCAGGATGGATGTCACCATGGAGCCCAAGACACCGTCATCGCCAGTGCCTTTGGCAGCTGAAGACCAACTTTAGTCAGGATAGCTTGTACTAGATGTTCCCCATCAAAATGGCCGTTGTTGGCGCCCTTCCCGCTCAATATTTGGGAAGAGGACCAGGGCCTCTATATATAGAGATAGCCACCACAGTAGGAAGTCATCGAGTTCTCACCAAGCCAAAGGGGACCGAATCCTTTCCTACGAGAACACCACACTAGCTCAAGAACACCTCTCGCGAGGCTGTTCTTCCCCTTGTACTATTCATCATCAGCTCCTGAGGCAATCCACCACACCACCCACTGGAGTAGGGTATTACACCACAACGATGGCCCGAACTAGTATAAATCTCGTGTCCCTCGTGCTATTCATCAATTTAGCTTAGATTCTCGCGAGGCGATTGGCCATGGATTGGTAGGGGGAATATCTTCGCGCGCACCCCAGAGTTCGGACCTCAAGGGTCTGCCGGAACCCCACATCCGACATTTGGCGCGCTAGGTAGGGGTGCGCCGAAGCTCTCCCTTCCGTCGACCCTCTCTCCATCAGCACCGTGCTCCGCCCTCATGGCGGGCAATGCACCGCCTGCTCTGGTTATCGATGCCAACGCGGGGACCAGGGGGCTCCGAGCCCTGGCCCCCGCCTTGCGACAGGTGCGGTGGCCGAACAAGTTCAAGCCAGACATGCCGCCGCGCTACGACGACGTGGCCGATCCGCTAGCTTTCCTGCTGGCGTATGAGGAGGCTGTCCTCAAGGCTGGGGGCGACAACAGGGTCATGGCTAACTGGCTGCCCATGGCCCTCATTGGTATCCCGCGCATGTGGTTGCTCCACCTGCCAGCGGCTTCTATGGCCTCCTAGGAGGAGTTGCGCAGCCTCTTCCTCGCCCATTATGCTGCGCCGGTGCCCCCGGTCGTTGCAGCTCTCCTGGGCGGCTCGCAGGCGCCACCTTCGAGCCGCCACGTCAAGCCATTCGTCTGCCAGATCGGTGCCGTCCTCAAGCGCCGTGAAGCCCCCCCAGGCTGGGTGGCACGCAAGTCCGATTTGTCCTTCAGCTTGGATGATCACCCCTCCAACACCGCGTGTTCAGGCGCACTCCCGATGCTATGCATCCGCACCATCTGCCAGGTGGCCGTCACTAGGAACCTCATCGATGGCGGGGCCGACCTCAACGTGCTCTCGGTGGAGGCCTTCAGCCTCCTCCACGTGCCGCCGGGGCGACTCCAACCCAACAAGCCCTTCCTAGGCGTTGGAGGTAGCCCCACCGACTCCCTGGGGCAGATCCGCCTCCCGGTGACCTTCGACACCCACGACAACTTCCGCACGAAGCTGGTCGACTTCGACATCGCCCCCATCGGCCTCCCATACAACGCCATCCTCAGCTACCCTGCCTTGGCCCAGTTCATGGCGGCGACTCACCCGGCCTACAAACTCATGAAGATGCCCAGGAGCAGCGGCGTCCTTACCGTGTCTAGAGACACGAAGGGTGCTCTGCAGGCGCTCAAGCTCGCTTTCAAGACGGCCGTAGTGGCGCAGCCTGCCAGCGCCGACACCCTCGAGCCCAAGGGGGAAGCGCTGGCCAAGAAGAAGCAGCTGTTCACCCAAGACAAGGCGGAGACCAAGCAAGTGCCAGTCGATGAAGATGGATCCTGTAGCGCCACCTTCACCATAGGCACCAATCTCAACCCTGAACATGAAGAGGCCCTGGTGAAATTTCAGCGCGTAAACAAGGAGGTGAACCTGATCAGTTAGCGGGGGTTCCAAGAGAGGTGATTGAGCATCATCCGAACGTGTGCCCTAACATGCGTCCTGTGAAGCAGAAGGCAAGGCGACAGTCCACCGAGAAGCAGACCTTCATCATCCAAGAAACCCGCAAGTTGGAGGCTGCCGGTGTCATTCGCGAAGTTCGCTGTCTTGAATGGCTGGCCAACCCTGTTGTTGTGCCAAAAAAAGGGACGAAAGGAGCGCATGTGCGTCGACTTCACCAACCTTAACAAGGCCTGCCCTCAGGATCCATTCCCGCTCCCTCGCATCGACCAAATCGTCGATTCCACTGCCGAGTGCGACCTGTGTGCTTCCTGGATGCCTTCTTGGGCTATCACCAAATCAAGATGGCGGTAGAAGATGTGGAGAAAACGGCCTTCCTGACCCCGTGCGGAGTATATTGCTATACATGCATGCCGTTCGGACTGCGCAACACGGGCACAACCTTTCAATGACTGATGCACGTCGCCTTGTGCTGGCAGCTCGGAAGAAACGCCGAGGCCTATGTCGACGACATCATGGTGAAGTCTCGGGAGGCGAAGGCCCTGATACAGGACCTGAAGAAACCTTCGCGAAGTGGACCTGTGGATCAACCGGGAGAAGTGCGTGTTCGGAGTTCCTTCTGGCAAGCTTTTGGGCTTCCTCGTGTCCCACAGAGGTATCAAGGCTAACCCAGAGAAGGTCAACGCAGTTGAAGACATGCGTCCACCGAAGACCCTCAGAGAAATGCAGAAACCCACCGGGCGAGTAACCGCGTTGGGACGCTTCATCTCCAAGCTGGGAGAACGAGCCCTACCTTTCTTCAAGCTGATGAACAAGAAGGGCCTGTTCGAGTGGACTGAAGAGGCTGACAAACATTCCAAGATCTCAAGAAGTACCTGACCAGCCCTCCGGTGATGGTGGCTCCACGCCCTCAGGAGCCCTTGGTACTCTACCTTGCAGCCACGCCCTACTCCACCAGCGCAGCCCTGGTGGTAGTTCGGGAGGAGCGCCGGGTCAAGACCGCATCGGTCGCGACCCCGGGCGCAGTAGCACAAGGCCAAGAAGACCTCGCGAAGACCACGGTCGCAGCAGATGGGAATCAGCCTCAGCAGGGGGACGCACCCAGGACGGAAGAGGCTCCACCAAGGGACCAGGCACTAGGGGCTCCATCATCTCCGGAGGCGCCTCGACCTCCAAAAGACGCAGGCCACATCAGTGCTCCAACCTCGTCGAGCATCCCGTGTACTTCGTTAGCACGGTGCTGTGGGACGCAAGGGCATGATATCCCATGCCTCAGAAACTCCTGCTCGCATTACTAGTGGCCTCACGCAAGCTATGACACTACTTTCAAGGTCACCCCATCAAGGTCGTCTCGGCATATCCCTTGGAAAGGGTGCTTAGGAGCCCCAACTCAGCTGGAAGGGTCGCTGAATGGAACATCAAGTTGCAAGCATTTAAGTTGGAATTCATCACGACTAGGGTCATCAAAGGAGCCGCAGTTGCAGATTTCATGGCGGAATGGACAAAGGTGCCAGGGCTTGAAGCGGGCGAGGATCGGTCGCTTTCTCTAGGAAGTGAGGCACCGGACGACTGGGTCATGTACTTCGATGGAGCGTTCTCGTGACATGGCGCAGGGGCTGGCGCAGTGCTCATATCTCCCACTCAGGACAAGCTCTATTATGCTGTGCAGCTCTATTTCCAGCACGGAGAGAAGGTCTCTGAGGGAGTCCCGGACTATGGGGTGTCCGGATAGCCGAACTATCATGGTCGGCCGGACTCTAAGATTATGAAGATACAAGATTGAAGACTTCGTCCCGTGTCTGGATGGGACTTTTCTTGGCGTGGAAGGCAAGCTTGGCGATACGGATATGTAGATCTCCTACCATTGTAACCGACTTTGTGTAACCCTAGACCTCTCCGGTGTCTATATAAACCGGATGGATTTAGTCCATAGGACGAACAACAATCATACCATAGGCTAGCTTCTAGGGTTTAGCCTCCTTGATCTCGTGGTAGATCCACTCTTGTAACACACATCATCAATATTAATCAAGCAGGACGTAGGGTTTTACCTCCATCAAGAGGGCCCGAACCTGGGTAAAACATCGTGTCCCTTGTCTCCTGTTACCATCCGCCTAGACGCATAGTTCGGGACCCCCTACCCGAGATCCGCCGGTTTTGACACCGACATTGGTGCTTTCATTGAGAGTTTCTCTGTGCCGTCACCATCAGGAAGGATGCCTTTTCCCGTCTTTAAAGACGGCACCGTCGTCAAGGGAGGCCAAACTATCCGGCTAGGCGGTTTTCTTATGACCGCCTATTCGGCCACCGCTCCGGCAATGACCTCTCAGGTCATTGAAAGCGATCTTCACGTCAGCTCGGAATTCGCCGAGCAGCTAGATCCGATTGAGCTCTCCTCCGTAAACAAGCTCTTGGATCGCATCGCCGCCCTGGGAGTCGCTACCGACTACGATCAGATTGGGCTTAAAACTGATCTGAGAGAAATTAACTCTCCCCAGGTTACCCACCACGTTGTTGTGGTAGAGGAACAATGCGGCGACTCTTCTTCTATGTTAAAAACCAACTATGTCCGGATTCCCGATCCCTCCATGCCGGATTCCCGCGGAGGGATGAACGTTAATCAAATACTGAACCTAAAGTCAGGCATCGGACCAGATTTGTTGGAAAGCGTCCAGCAAACCAAGCTTCCAAATCCGGAAGCTTCTTGGCCTTTGAGCCTCAGATCGGGCGGGGTTCCGAACTTAATTCCACCCGCCCACCCAAACATAGGCGATCTATCTCAAATACGGCAAGAGCCTGATGAAACAATACATCATTACTGGGCCAGATTCCTCCTGGTCATGAACAGGATAAAGGACTGCCGTGAAGAAAGCGCGATTTCATTCTTTTGCAACAATTGCACGGACAAGGGAATCATAAACGCCATCAGTCGTCGCGAAGTTACACGCTTTGCCGACCTAGCGACCATTGTACAAAAATACTGCACGATGGAGAGTGCCTGGAAAACCGAAACTAGGTTTTGGGACAATCCGGCCCTGAAATACAACCCCAGTCCAAAATAAAAGGGTGCGTCATACTCAAGCACCTGGGTTAAAAACCAAAAAGCAAAAACCCCCTAAAGGGTACGGAACCGTACTGGAGGGATGGCTCAACGGACCCTGCAAAATCCACAGTATGGAGGGCGCCACTCCAACACATAGCCTTCGAGCATGTTGGATACTACGGCAGGTGGCCAAAAGTGGCGAAGGCTTTTTAGCCTCGGGCAACCAGCCCAGCAGTACCAGTACGGTATTAACAGTCTTCGAGACTTTCGCATCAAACAACATGCGGAAACGAACAATCCGCAGCCTCGCCGAAGTCTACCAAGTAGCAACAACAAATCCATGGAGCGACACGGCTATCACCTTCAATGCCAGCGACGAACTTAAATTCCGAACAACTAGAGCACCAGCCGCATTGGTCCTCAGTCCGATAGTGGATGGCTTTCGTCTTACCAAAGTACTCATGGATGGCGGCAGCGGGTTAAACCTCATCTACGAGGAAACCCTTCAAAAAATGGAAATCGACTGGAGCCGCATTGAGCAAAGCAGCACAACCTTCAAGGGAATAATCCCTAGTCGAGAAGTATGCTGCACAGGAAAAATCACACTAGATGTAGTGTTCGGCTCGCCGGACAATTACAGGTCCGAAGAGGTCACGTTCCAAGTGGCCCCATTCGGCAGCGGGTATCACGCTTTGTTAGGGCGAGAGGCATTCACAATCTTCCAAGATATACCCCATTACGGGTACATGAAGCTCAAAATGCCCGGACCCAATGGAATAATCACTCTCGCCAGTGATCCAGATACAGCAATCCGCGCTGAAAATAAGACAGCCGCACTAGCCCTAGAGGCATTATCCGAAGCCCTAGCAGCAGAGGAACTAACTGCGCTGCGCTCCATAGTGGATAGGGACAATGTGATACTCGATAAGAGGTCCTAGTCCACCTCTTTTAAACCAGCAGACGAAATAGTCAAATTTCAGGTCCATCCAACGGAACCCCCAAAGACGGCCTCCATTGGGGCACAATTAAATCCTGATGTAGAAGCCGCACTACGAGAATTCCTTCGGGATAATTGGGACATTTTTTCCTGGCACCCTTCAGACATGCCAGGAATTCCACACAGGCTGGCAGAGCACAGCCTCAATATCCTAAAAGGATTCAAGCCAGTCAAACAAGCTCTTCGGCAATTTTCCGAACCCAAAAGACAGGCAATGGGAGAGGAGCTAGCCAAACTCTTAGAAGCCGGATTCATCAGAGATATAAAACATCCGGACTGGCTAGCCAATCTAGTAATGGTACCAAAAAAGGACAAATCCTGGCGCCTCTACGTCGATTTCAAAGACCTTAACAAGGCCTGTCCAAAGGACCCTTTCCCTCTCCCTCACATTGACCAAATCATCGATGCTACCGCAGGGCACGATTCGTTGTGCTTCCTCGATGCATACTCCGGATACCATCAAATCAAGATGGCGGAAAAAGACCAGGCCGCAACAGCATTCATTACTCCATATGGGCCATTCTGCTTCAACACAATGCCCTTCGGACTCAAAAACGCCGGCGCAACATATCAGCACATGATTCAGACATGTCTGGCTACCCAGATAGGCAAAACAGTAGAGGCATACATAGACGATGTGGTCGTCAAGACCAAACACGTCGAAACTCTAGTAGACGACTTGAGGGTGACATTCGACAACCTCTGAGCATATGACATTAAGCTCAACCCAGAAAAATGTGTCTTCGGAGTACCAGCCGGAAAGCTCTTGGGCTTCATTGTATCCGGTAGAGGAATTGAAGCAAACCCAGCCAAGATCCGAGCTCTGTCACAATTGGATATTCCAAAGGACCTCAAGCAAATACAAAAACTAACTGGATGCGTAGCGGCTCTAAGTCGCTTCATCTACCGTTTGGGAGAAAAGGCTCTGCCCCTCTATCGCCTCCTCGGGCGCACCGAACACTTCGAATGGACGGATGCTGCCACGGCCGGACTCGAAGAAATCAAGGCCATACTAGCAACAAATCTGGTCCTAGCCGCGCCCAACCTGGGCGAACCTATGTTATTATATATCGCAGCAACACATCAAGTTGTCAGCGCGGTACTCGTCGTCGAACGAGAAACAGAAGGGCATAGATTCCCTCTTCAAAAACCAGTGTACTACGTATCCACTGTCTTAACCCCATGCAAGTCTCGGTACCCACATTATCAAAAGATAGCGTATGCAGTGTTCATGGCATCCCGGAAGCTGCGACACTACTTTCAAGAGTGTTCCATAACGGTGGCCTCCGAAGTACCTCTCAACGATATTACAAACAATCGCGACGCAACGGGCAGGATTGCAAAATGGGCCATTGAGCTCTTACCATTTGACATAACCTACAAACCACAGCGAGCTATAAAGTCGCAAGTTCTGGCTGACTTAGACGCTGAATGGACCGAACCGTAACTCCCTAAAGAGTACGGCGCGTACTCCAATTGGATCATGCATTTCGAAGGATCCAAAATGTTGGCCGGCTTGGGGGCTGGCGTCGTCTTGACGTCCCCAACTGGAGACACAGTCCAATACATACTTCAAATAATGTACATGGACTCCAACAACGCAGCCGAATATGAGGCCCTTCTACACGGCCTCCGGATGGCAATCTCCATGGGCATTCAACGCCTAGAGGTGCGCGGGGATTCAAACCTCGCAATATCCCAAGTAAATGGAGACTTTGACACCAAAGATCCGAAAATGGCAGCTTATCACAACGCTGTCCTAAAAATGTCAGCTCAGTTTGTAGGACTCGAATTCCACCATGTAGCCCGGGATAATAACCAGGCAGCAGACGTGTTGGCACGCATCGGCGCAAAACGCGACGCCGTCCCTCCAAACATCTTCCTGGAATGGCTCTTTAAGCCACCCGTATTATGGGAAGAGGAGTTCGGATATAACAATCCGGAGCCAGCTGCATCACCTAACTCAGACCACTCTGACACAATCGTCGGCTCAGCCAATGAAATAACACCTTCAGCCCACGAAATAATGGCAGTAATTGCCCCGTGGACGGAACCATTCCTAGCCTACATAATCAGGCAGGAACTTCCCGAAGACCAAAATGAGGCCCACTGCATAGTTCGGCGATCTAAAGCCTACAAGGTCCATGAGGGAGAACTTTATAAAGAAAGCACAACTGGAGTCCTTCAAAGGTGTATCTTCGAAGAGGAAGGGCGAAATCTCCTGGCTGAAATTCACGCCGGACTCGGCGGGCACCACGCTGCAGCCCGGGCCCTTGTAGGCAAGGCCTTCCGTACAGGATTTTATTGGCCGACAGCCCGGGCAGATGCTCAGGACTTAGTCCAACGATGCGTTGGTTGCCACCTCTTTGCTAATCAGAGCCACATGCCACCCACTGCCCTCAAAACTATACCCATCACCTGGCCGTTCGCGGTCTAGGGGCTTGACATGGTTGGACCCCTTAAAGGGGGAACCCACAAGCACAAATACTTATTGGTCATGGTGGACAAATTCACCAAATGGATTGAGGCCAAGCCGGTTAGAACGGCAGAATCCGGACCTGTGATAGACTTCATATCCAGGGTAGTACACCGTTTTGGCGTCCCCCACAGCATCATCACTGATAACGGCACGAATTTCACGGCTGACGAGGTTAAACTCTGGTGCAAAAACATGGGCGTCAAGCTCGACTACGCTTCAGTCTATCACCCCCAAACTAACGGTCAAGTCGAGCGAGCAAATGGTCTAATCATGAGTGGCATCAAAATCAAACTAGTGCGGTCCCTCAAGGAATCTAACACGCACTGGGTAGAGGAGCTCGACTCCGTACTCTGGGGGCTGTGGACCACGCCAAACCGAACTCCCGGATTCACACCATTTTCATGGTGTACGGCGCAGAGGCAGTTCTGCCCTGCGATATAATTCATGACTCACCTCGCGTGCGCATGTACGAAGAAAGAGAAGCCGAGTTGGATCGGCAGGATAGTTTGGACGCCTTAGAGGAGGAGCGGGACGTGGCAAAAGCTCGCTCCGCATTTTATCAGCAGCAGGCTCGAAGATATCAAAGCAGAGAAGTACGGGCCAAAACTTACAACGTTGGCGAACTTGTTCTACGCCTGCCGGACAAGAAAAAGGACAAACTTAATCCCAAGTGGGAAGGTCCCTTCATCATCGACCAAGTCCTGACCGGCAGAGCATACCATCTGTGCAACGCATCTGACAACCGACTCGAGCCGAACCCATGGAAGGCAGCCCGTCTCCGAAGATTCTACGCCTAACGCCGGACTCAGAGTTCGTCTCACTCCTCCGTCCACCTTTTTACATTTTCACTGTCTCTTGTCCCCCTCCTTCTTCCCACTTTTTTTTTCAATACCTTTGATAGGCTGATTTGTGCATGGTTCGCACACACTTGATGTGCTCCTAGCACTCATTATACCTGGGGGCTTCTTTAACAGAAGCTTATTTACACGGGCTTCATGCCCAACACATGTGTCATACTTCCGCATGTACCTTTTATTCACCATTATATGCATCGATATGACTTAAGTTTTGGCCAAGCTGGGTTGCCTGGCTCCTGTGCTTACCCCTATGTTCCCGATTGTTCGGCTAGGAGGTAAAGGGAGCACCTCTGCGATTGTTACTGTTGGGTCAACCGGATGTGTACCTCAGACTGGGTGAAGCCGAAAGCTAGCGTTCTTAAGAGAATATTCGGTCGGTGACTTGAAAGATGATTTAATACTTACTTATTTATCTGCCCCCAGATGCTTTTTCTGCTATTTTCGCAGTCCGGACATGCACTTTAGGGCATGCCTCCCAGGGAAAGGAACCCTTAACGGAACTATTCTCCCTAGAAGATGTTTCTTACTAACCATGTAATATAACATAGCTAGTTGGGCACTTGTCTGATAAAGCAATTATGACCCCAACGCCTTGTCTCCATGCATGCCCTGGTTCTTTTATAACTGTAAGGGTATTCGGACACACTCTGGATTGTTGGGTCCCGAGGTTGAAGCGAAAAGGTCCGCAAAGACAAACGATCTACAATCCGACTAGAAGGCATTTTACATGTGATTTTCAATTACATCGTCAAACTGACTGATTGTACTCCTCTTCAATCCCATCTAACAGGCTGTCTAATTTACAGTCCTGTTGGGAATATTTTGCGGCCAGCTCTACTTGGCCGTACATCAAGCTCACAGGGATCTCCTTCCCATCAGGCCCCACAGGTCCGACCTCGGCCATGTGGTTTGGGTCAGCCTTGGGGTACCGCGTCTTCACCATGTCCCAGGCCTCCCTGGCGCCTTGACGGCAGGCTGATATCTTCCACAAACGGAGACGTCGCCATACTCCCTGAAGCTTCTCAGCAAGCCCCCCAAGGCACTCAGGTAGGGAGACGAAAGGCCATAAGGCCTGAATGACGCCACTCATCACCTGCCGAACACGTTCGAGCAGTTGCACCAGCTCGGGAAGTTGGTCACCCGTTGAACCGGGCATTTCCTCCGCAGGGCGACCTATGAGCACACCTAAAGACACATTTCTGTCAATCGACTTCCTCGCCGAATTCTTCTTTTCAAAGGAATTTGCTCAAGCACTTACTATAAATGCCGCGACGAAGCCGCTGATTCTCCTTCACGGAGCCAGACAGCTGGGCCCGAACACCTTTCAGCTCTTCTCCTAGCTGGGTGTGGGCATCTTGGAGCTTGTTCCTCTCCTGCTGCACCTTCATAAGCACCCTCTCGCCAGCCTTTAGCTGACGCAGTAGCTGTTGCTTGTCCGGATCTAGTCCGGCGCCCTCTGCAATATTATTGTCAGATTTATGCACACGCCGCACTTTGTTAACTACTTATCTTTTCGAAGTATGTATTACCAGCGGGGGTCTCTGTGGCTCCCCCTGTGGCGGTCAGTGCGGCCTCAAGTTGGGCCTTGCACTCTTTGAGCTCCTGGGATAGGTGGGTATTCTTCTCCGTAAGATCCTGCATAATAAATGATCCTTAAATCAGTTATTTTAACTATTTTAAGTCTCGGGGGCTACTAGCATATATAACTATTAAAATTACTTACCCGTATGTCCTTCACATACTGCTTCGTGGCTCTGGTTAAACCATCTTGAGCAGCACGGAGGTGCGCGTTTCCCGCATCAAAGGCATTCAACGCCTTCGGGGAGAAATACGTGTCACGAAGAACTGTCCGGCGATGCCTGTGATTCATGGCACTCTCCACCTCAGACCGGGTGGCGGACATCCTGTCGGCATCCTCCGTCGGAGGAGCATCCGGCTCTTGCCTTGTGTTCGCCTCCACTTCCGGACCACGCGATGGAGCATGGCTGGCAGAGGCTTGATTGGCAACCTCTCCGGACACTGTCGAGTGAGCGCTCTTTCTCCTGGAAAAAGTTATGAGCATTAATATACCCCCTAGGGATCCTTCCCTTAAAAACATCGGTGCGCCGTACCGTTGCGGCGACGTTTCTATTCGCGTCGCACTCCTCTTCCGCCTGCTGGGCCGAACTGACCCTTGCTGGTCAGCCACCGCAGGTTCGGCTTCCCGCCTCAAAGGCACCTCCTGCGATGCACCATCAATATAGGATGGTCAGAATTGAGCATGGATCAAATGATGGTGTCAAGACCTCGGTCGTAGTCACCTGGGAGGCCGGAAACAAACCGGGGTAGTCAGCCGTAATGGCGACTAGGGCATTGTCCACGCTAAGTTAGTGGAACACCCCATCGATCAGCTCCACCTTTATGTCCGGATCCTCTTCGGAGGCCGGATCAAGGGATCGTTCCAGATCCTCGGGCTGTGGAGTTAGGCTTTGTATGCCCTCCACGTCCCGGCGCAGCTCCTGCGTCGAAATCACGAAGTAAGATACTTGACTTTGGAAGTATGGATCGGGTAGATAATCGTCCGCTTACCCAGCTCCGAGGGTTATTCATGGAGAATCCATTGAATGGATTCGTGTGGAGGAAGTCCTCCTCCTCCCCCTTGTACAATCCGGACAGGATCTTTGCCAGATCGGCTGCCGAGCCCGGCCCACTGCGGCCATGACGGGTGGCGTCATCTTCCCTGTTGAAATCCCACATAGGGTGGCCCCTATATTGGAGTGGCTGCACCCCTCGCATAATGCACGTGGCCATGATTCCAATCATGGTCAATCCAAAATGGGCCAGTAACCTAATCCGGCCCATCAGATAATGGACGGTCCCATCATCCTCCCGTTGAGGGCTCCACGGGCGCCAACTCAGGCGTTTCTTCAAGGGAGCATTGCTGAACTCCGGGAGGCCGATTCGAACTGGGTCCGGCAGAGGGGCGTCCTCCATGTAGAACCATTCCGAAGGCCAGTCTTCGGACGCCTTCTTTGGGGTGCCGGATAGATATCCGGTCCCGGCGATGCGCCATATTTCGGCTCCGCCCACTTGATATATCGACCCCTCGTAAGAACGGGGTACGAGGAAAAACAATCTCTTCCACAACGCAAAATGGGGCTCGATGCCCAGGAACAACTCGCAAAGAGCTACAAAGCCCGCGATGTGCAAAATGGAGGCAGGTGTGAGGTGGTGAAGCTGGAGTCCATAGAACTCCAGGAGCCCCCGGAGAAACGGATGTATGGGAAATCCGAGTCCCCTTATTAGATAAGGGACGAAGCATACCCGCTCTCCTTTGGAAGGGTTGGGGACGCTCTCCGCCTGCTTTCCACCCCCGAAGGTGGCCAGTCCGGCTCGAACCGGAACCATGAAAGCTGGGGGAAGATATCCCTCGGTTTGGAGCGCCACTAGCTCGCTGTGTGGAACTGAGCATCTCCCCCAATCTCCTGGCTTAGGGCTGGGAGCGCGAGAGGAGGAGCCGCGTCGACTATCCATGATAGAATGGATTTTTGTCAGAGGCGCTTCGATGAGAGCTTGCGGATGGAGGATGGTGTGAGCTGGATCTAGATCCTCGCCTCTCTTATAGGCGGCTCGTTCGCATGGCTAGGGGGTAAAATGTAAAAATACCCTAGCTTTTCGCATTCATACGACACGTGGAAGAAGGCCATTATTGGGCGTAGAGGCCAAGGAGCGCAATATTTATAAGGAAGCCGGACACTATTCGACAGGAACATGAAGTTTGAAGGAGAACCCGCCTTGCAACGCCGAAGACAATATACGCGCCAGACTCGTCGTCGCTGAAGCCCAGTTCGGGGGCTGCTGAGGGAGTCCCGGACTAGGGGGTGTCCGGATATCTGAACTATCATGGTCGACCGTACTCCAAGATTATGAAGATACAAGATTGAAGACTTCGTCCCGTGTCCGGATGGGACTTTCCTTGGCGTGGAAGGCAAGCTTGGCGATAAGGATATGTAGATCTCCTACCATTGTAACCGACTTTGTGTAACCCTAGCCCTCTCTGGTGTCTATATAAACCGGATGGCTTTAGTCCATAGGACGAACAACAATCATACCATAGGCTAGCTTCTAGGGTTTAGCCTCCTTGATCTCGTGGTAGATCCACTCTTGTAACACACATCATCAATATTAATCAAGCAGGACGTAGGGTTTTACCTCCATCAAGAGGGCCCGAACCTGGGTAAAACATCGTGTCCCTTGTCTCCTGTTACCATCCGCCTAGACGCATAGTTCGGGACCCCCTACCCGAGATCCACCGGTTTTGACACTGACAGTCTCCAACAACATAGCAGAATACGAGGGCCTGATAGCAGGCTTGAAAGCTTCAGCCACCTTGGGGGTAAAGCGCCTCATCATCAAGGGCGATTCACAACTCCTCGTCAACTTCTCCAACAAGGTGTACGAGCCGAAGGACGAACACATGTAAGTATATCTTGCGGAGGTCCGCAGGATGGAAAAGCAGTTTTGGGGGTTAGAGTTGCAGCACGTACCCCGTGGCACCAATCAAGAGGCTGATGACATTGCCAGGAGGGCGTCTAGGCAACTGCCTTAGGAGCCCGACGTCTTCCAGGAACAACTCTTCAAACCCTTAGCAGCACCGTCACTATCAAGTACAACGCAACCTCAGGAGGAGCTCCCACAACCGCCTGCCTCGGGAGCTCCGGCCTGTGGCCCGACCTCAGGAGCATGCCTACTCCTGGCGCTGGAGCCCCAGGAGGGATGTTGGACCGCGGAATTCAAAGATTACCTGATGCAAGGGACTCTGCCAGAGAAGGAGTAGGACGCAGAACACGTGGCGCGGCAGGCCACGGCCTACTGCATCCAAGACGGAGAGCTCTACCGGAAGCGGCCGAATGATGTTTCCAAGCGTTGCATCTCCAGGGAGCAAGGGAAAGAGTTGCTGGCAGACATTCACGATGGAGACTGTGGGCACCACTCGTCATCATGGACACTCGTCGGCAAGGCATTTCGCAACGGGTTCTATTGGCCAACAGCACTCAACGATGCAATCGAGCTGGTGAAGGCTTGTGAAGCCTGTCAATTCCACGCGAAGCAGATTCATCAGCCGGCTCAGGGCCTGCAGACCATTCCCCTCTCGTGGCCGTTCGCTGTTTGGGGGCTGAACATCTTGGGCCCGTTTCCCGGGCTCCTGGGGGCTACCGCTACCTCTACATCGCTATTAACAAGTTCACCAAGTGGGCAGAGGTGGAAGCTGTCCGCACCATCCCAGCTGGTTCAGCGGTCAAATTCATCAAGGGCCTCGTGAGCCAGTTTGGGTTGCCTAATCGCATCATCACCGACAACGGTTCGCAGTTCACCAGCAATCTCTTCAAAACATATTGTGCTAACCTTGGAACACATATATGCTATGCTTCGGTGGCACACCCTCGGAGCAACGGCCAGGCTGAACGTGCCAACGTAGAGGTCCTGAAAGGCCTCAAAACCAGGACCTTCAAGAAGAAGCTGGAGGCCTGCGGCAGGGGCTGGTACGATGAGCTCCAGTCTGTGCTATGGTCCATCCGCACAACCGCTACCAGGTCGACCGGCGAAACCCCGTTCTTCCTTGTCTACGGAGCTGAGGCAGTCCTGCCTCACGAGGTTAGGCGTCGCTCCACGTGGGTCCTGGATTTCGACGAAGCACAGCAGGATGCCATGCGGGGGATGGTCCTCGTGCTAGGGGAGGAACACCTTCGTGAGGTTGCGCTTTGGGCAGCGAGATACCAACAGGCGTTGCGGCGGTACTACTGCCGCAACATCCGCCCCAGGACCCTCGAGGTAGGTGACCTCGTGCTCAGGCGGGTGCTCTCCAGGGAAGGGCTGCACAAGCTCTCGCCCATGTGGGAGGGCCCGTTCAAGGTTGTTCATGTTTCCAGACCTGGCGCCGCACGCTTGGAGACCCAGGAGGGGGTGCCCATCCCGAATTTGTGGAACATCCAGCACCTTCGGCAGTTATATCCTTGAAGAAAGGCCCAGTGCCTGTAAAGAAGGCCCGGCGCCTGTGAAGCATGTCGTGCCAAGAAAGGCCCGGTGCCTGTGAAGAAGGCCAACGCCTGTGAAGCTCATCGCCCCGAGAAAGGCACGGTGCCTGTGAAGAAGGCCAATGCCTATGAAGCTCGCCGCCCGTGACACTCTCACGTAATAATGAGTTGGGGTTATACACGCCCCGGAGTCTCCGGAGAGCCGCCCTCGGGCCTCGGGGGCTCCCGCCCATGCCCAGTGGCAGCACTTAGCTCCGCGCTGGTGAGAAGACGTTGAAGACTAGATTAGGTGCCGGACACGGCTTTTCATTTGCTTTCTGCAGTTGGCTTGTTCATACTTATTTGAAATTTTATTAGAGTTGCTTTTAGCATTGTTGCCATCCCCGGCCCGTGATTCTCTGTCTTTGTTGCTCGCCTGACTCGTCTTCTCTTTCACAAGCCTCGCGAGGGGGCTGCGCGAGCACCCTCGTGAGTGCCTTCAGACCCAGCCTCGTGAGGCTTCCCTATTCAAGTTCACCACGGGAGCACTTCTTCCAGTCCGTGCCCCACGGGCATCGCGACACGAACGCAGGACCTGAGCCGGTTGCCCTCACGACCAGGTTCGAAAGTTATCCCCCGGGCTAATTTTTGCAGGACTTGAGACGCACAACGAGGCCTCAGCCTCGAGAAGCAAAGACTGCGACAAGTCCCCCCAAGCTAAGTTGTTCCTACGCATGAGCATGCAACACCGAAACACATCACGGGAATAATGAAAATAGCATAGTAGTTAACGGCAACAGTCCAGCATGCCCTCATGGGGCCCCACACTTCTCTCTCTTTGTACAAGAAAGGGAGAAAAACAAAATTAACCCGACGGTCATCTTTATTATAGCCCCCCCCGGGCTAGTGCTTGTCTAAGTGTTGGTCCAAACTAGAGCACCGTGCGGGACCATCCCTTGGCAACTTGGGTTACGTCGGTTCCTGTACGCTTCGCTTATCCGGTGTTGCCCTGAGAACGAGATATGTGCAGCTCCTATCGGGATTGTCGGTGCATCGGGCGGCTTTGCTGGTCTTGTTTTACCATTGTCGAAATGTCTTGTAAACCGGGATTACGAGTCTGATCGGGTCTTCCTGGGAGAAGGAATATCCTTCGTTGATCACGAGAGCTTATCATTGGCTAAGTTGGGACACCCCTGTAGGGTATAATCTTTCGAAAGCCATGCCTGCGGTTATAGGTAGATGGGAATTTGTTAATGTCCGGTTGTAGATAACTTGACACCAGATCCGAATTAAAACGCATCAACCGCGTGTGTAGCCGTGATGGTCTCTTCTCGGCGGAGTCCGGGAAGTGAACACGGTTTCTGGGTTATGGTTGACGTAAGTAGGAGTTCAGGATCACTTCTTGATCATTGCTAGCTTCACGACCGTTCCGCTTGTTCTCTTCTCGCTCTTATTTGCGTATGTTAGCCACCATATATGCTTAGTCGCTGCCGCAACCTCACCACTTTACCCCTTCCTTTCCCTTTAAGCTTTGCTAGTCTTGATACCCATGGTAATGGGATTGCTGAGTCCTAGTGGCTCACAGATTACTACAACAACAGTTGCAGGTACAGGTTATGCGATGATCATGATGCGAGAGCGATGTTTGCTTGTATTGGAGTTCTTCTTCTGCTTCTTTGATCAGGGGATAGGTTGCAGGTCGGCAGCCTGGGCTAGTAGGATGGATGTCGTTTGAGTTTCTGTTTGTGTTTCAACTGTAGACGGATGATGCTCTTATGTATTGTGATGTTGTATTCGTGTGGCATTGTATGCCTTATGTATGTATCCCCATCTATTATGTAATGTTGATGTAATGATATCCACCTTGCAAAAGCGTTTCAATATGCAGGTCTATCCTTGGTGGGACCTTCGAGTTCCTTTTGGATAGGGTCGCATATTGGGTGTGACAAGTTGGTATCAGAGCCTCGACCGACCCTAGGAGCCCCCTTGATTGATCGTGTAGTTTGGGCGTTGTCGAGTCTAGAAGAAAACTGTTTTCGGAGTCTAGTTATATCGGAGAGTAGGAATTATTTTTACTCCTCAGTCCCTTCATCGCTCTGGTAAGGAATCTTGACGTAGGTGTTTTGAATTACTCCTCTTCCCCTTCAAAATTTTCTTTAGGATCACGCAGTTGGTTTTATCGTTGTTCCTCAGCTCTTTTCATCCGGTGCATCTCTCGTCAAGTTGACTCAAACCTCTTTGTCTTTCGCGAGATCAATCCTCAGTTCTTCCTCCACGACGTTGTTTTCCCTATTCGAAGTTGTCCTTGTTTTTCCCACCCGCCCACCCTTCTTCCTCTCGGAACTGGAGTCCGTAATCGAGTATGCTTTCTACTCGTGCAAAGTCTTTGATTTCTTTCCTCAATGATTTCAACCGGTGTTTTCCCTTCAATATATTCGTCGGTTTCCCCTTCCAAGTTGCCTTTGTTTTTCCCGCCCTCCCACCCTTTTCTTCCCGGAGTCTGACTCTCTCTCGACAATCTATTTCATTCGTGCGGAACATCTTCAGTCTTTCGTAAATTATCTCAACCGGTGAATTCTCGTCTCGTTCGTCATTCTTCATCTCCTTTTCTTTTTCCAGTGGATTCAATTCATGTTTTTCAGTAGTGCTCATATTCTTTTCCTCGGCTCTAGTGTTTTCCCTGCTCGTTCGCCTCTCGCCAGTTTATCCTTCCGGAGTGTTCAAGACATCTCAGGAGATTCGTCTGTATTCCAATTAATTCTAGGTTGCCACCTCATTCAAATATTTCAATTGTTCCGGTGCATCAGCTATCTGTTCAACAATCCTTTCCAACGGTGTTTTATTTTAGTGGGCCCAAACCCATAGGTCTTTTCCCAGGATCTTACCTGACTCTTCTAATTTCCCCGGAGTTATTCTCAAATTCTTTTGGAGTTTGACATAAGAATGAATTTCATCAGTCATATGCCATCTCCAAGATCGCTTTCAAATTCTTTTCATCTCGGGTTCTACCTTTCCTCTTTTTCATTCTCCCGGAGTATCTCAGTAATTTTGGTGGTGTTTCTCGTCGTCATTTGAAGACCAAAGAAGAGTTTTCCCTCTCAATTTTGTCCGTTCTCTCGAATATTCGTGATTCTAGCTTCATGCCATCCTCTCGAATTATTCCAATTGTCAGATATTCTTTTCTTATCCATCCGGAGTATGTCAGGAGTTGTTTTTCCATTTCTTTTCATTGGAGGACATCGTTCCAGAAGGATTCTTCGTCCTCATATTTCAGCTACCGTTATCTAATTATCCCGGTGCCTCGTTCAAGTGTTCTGTAATCAGCTCATGATCTCTTTATTCTTTTGCATCTAAATTCCCCTCGAGCATATTGGTTCTTCTAACTCTTCCCGGTGATTAAGTCTCTTTCATCAGTCATTTTCGAATTCTTACGGTGGTTCGTTTAAGATTCTTTTTCTTTGATTATCATTTCAATTCATTCGTTCTTTCCAATCCTACCGGTGGTTCAGGAAGACCTTCTCAAGTTTGCGATGTGTCACTTCTCAATCCTTTTCAAGAAGAATAAGTAGTATGCAAAAATCCATTGTTTGTCATCAATTTAATTTGATGAAGGATAAGCATACAATAAATCTTATTCTTATTTCATCCAAGTGATTAATCCTTTTCTTCGGAGTTTGTTCTTGATGAATATATTCTAGTTCCAAGTGCTTTCATCTTTTCTTCTCCGGAGTTCAAATTTCCTCTTTCATTTCATCGGAACCTCCATCTAAATCATCGCAAGACTCATCTTATTCTTTCATCCTTCATTCTATTTCATCATCCTTTTGTCACCGGAGTTCTTCATGGTGGTTCGTCATGATTTAATTCATTCCTCAAGTGTTCATCAAGATTCTTATCGAAGGAGCTCAAGTATCTTTTCTTCTCGCGTCTCGAAGTGCAATTAATTCTCCGTATTCTTTTGAAGTGGAGTTTTGCATTTCTTCGTTCTTCTAAGCTATCCAATCATTTCTACTTGTGGCCGGTTATCACCTTATAATTTTGAGATGTTATACATAAGTCCACAACAAGTTTATTCTTTCGTTGTTGATTTTCTCAACAACTCCATTCAATCCTTCCTTCTAAGTTCTTGTCATTCAATTCTTTCAATTCTTCCGGAGGCATTGCGTGGGTCATCTCGTCAAGTGCCATCTCTTTGGGTTAAGTTCATGTTCTATTCCTTCCATTTTCAGCCGGAGTGCTGCCTAAATCCTTTCAGTCTTATTCGTTTCTTATCTCGTTCTAACCAGAGTGGTTTCATAGTCTATCTTATTTCGTGAGCTTTCCATTCTTGTCATTCTCGTCGTTCTTCTCTTCTTCTCGAGTGCTCTCGATTCTTTGCTTCTTTTCTTGAGCTCTTGTTTCAACTCATCCCTTTTTCTCTCCCGTCTCGTTCCTAAGATCTCGGGATGAGATCTCTTGTTAGTGGAGGAATGATGTAACGCCCCGGATTCGATGCGCCAGGTGTCTGCCAGTTATTTTCCGTCGTTGCCATGTCATTTGCTTGCGTGTTGCATTTTATCATGTCATCATGTGCATTTCATTTTGCATACGTGTTCATCTCATGCATCCGAGCTTTTTCCCCGTTGTCTGTTTTGCAATCCGGCGCTCCTATGTCATCCGGCGTCCCCTTCTTTCCTCTCTTCGTAAGTGGCATAAAAATGTTCTCGGAATGGGTTGGAACTTGGCATGCGGTCTTATTATAGTGTAGACAGAGCGCCTGTCAAGTTTCGTCGCATTCGGAGTCCGTTTGATAGCCCAACAGTTAAATGTATAGCGGTACCGTTGTCGGAACCTTCGTCTGATGTTTCGGTCTTCGAAACTGCTGTCGGGCCTCTCTCTCTTCTCTTCTTCAGCCCCTGGCCTTTCTAGCACAGCCCACTAACCCCTCCTAGGCCTAGCCTACCCCCCCTCACGTCCAGAACCGTCCGATCAAGATCGGAGGCTCCAAAAACCCCCCTTAGCACCCTATAACCCTAACCCCTACCTTTTTAAACCCCTCCTGCTTCCATTTTGGGCAGCCTACCCCTTCCCTAACCCCAGCCGCGGCCAATCCCCCTCCTCCTTGGGATCTCCGCCGCCTCCTCCTCAAATTCCGCCGCCGGCCACCTCCTCAGCGCCACGTGGCGCCACGCCACTGGTCGCGCCGCCGCAGCCGCCGGCCGCAGCCAACCGGGGGCTGCCACGTCGCCCGCGCCCCCTGGCCACCTCCCGCGGCCCTGTAGGCCCAGGCGTAGCCCGCTTGGGCCCGAGCCGCGTCGCCCCGGCCCGCAGGCGCCCGCCCGCGCCCAAGCGCCAGATCCGACCGCCTCCATCGCGCTCCTCCGCCTCGCCGGACCCCGTGCCGCCTCGCCGGACCGGGCTCCGCCGCCGCCGACCCCAGGCCAGCTCCACTACCGCTCCTCTCCATCTCGCGCTCTCTACTTCCCCTCTTTCTCCTGCCTGCCTTAGCCCTTCTCGCTCTCTGCAGGAACCACCGCCGCCGCCATGCTTCCTCGCCTCCGCGCCCCGGAGCCGGCCCCTCCGGCCAGATCCGGCCTCTGCCGGCCCCGCCCTTGCCGTCTTCATCCCAGGACCCCATTACCATCCTTCTGCGTCGCCGGCGTGCCGCCCCTCACCGGAGACCACCGCCGGCGCGGCCTCCCTCGACCCTGCGTGCGTGCGGGCGCATGCGCAGCCGCGTTTCGCTCGTGGGCCTCGACATGCTGCCGACCCAGCTCGGCCTGCCCCGGCCTGCCTCCACACCTACCGGGCCAAGGCCTGCTAGGTGAGCCCAGCCTTTTGTCCGCCCTGTGCGTCGAATAGTTATACAACGCGCGTCTATTTTTTTCTTCAGAAAATGACCAAGTCCCTAACATTTTGATGCTATGTTTGACATGTCATATCTTTGCATCCGTAGCTCTGTTTCGTGCGTATAATATATCAAATTGTTCGTCTCAATGAGTTCTTCATTTCATTCCATTGCATCATATTCGTTTGAGCTCATCTTGATGCCTGAATCATCGTTGCAAGAGTGCATGTTGCTGTTAATCTGCTGAAACTGTTATAACTTGCTCATTTGTCATTTTTGCCATGATTGATGTGTGCATCTTATGAACTTGAGCCCTACATATGTTTTGAACTATGCCATGACATCTTTCCAGGGGTGTATGCCATGTATTTTTGTGATCAATGTGGTGACTAGCACAAGCATGTAAACTAGGCCTCGTGATGTTGCTTATTTCAGTCCCTGTTCTGCTAATATTTTGATGCCATGTAAACATGATGCTACAGAGAGATCCATGCTTATTTTGAGATACTTCAGTAAGGGTGTTTTGAACATATGATTATGCTCTATCCATCCATGCCCCTGTTTGCAATTATGGAGTAGTCTAGCATGTCATTTTCGTGCTCTACTTTTGCTTCAAAATGTTTCCTGGCAGATTGTTTACTTGTAGTTCAATGTTCCCATGATTGTTGTTAGTTATCCATGCACCCTGTGACCTTGCTATTGCCATGCTTAGCTTCACAAACATGTCTTCTTACTGTTGGTTGCCTTGACATGTCATGTATTGCTCTATAGTGAGTTGCACAAGATCACCAACATGCCTTCATAATTCTGTTCCTGCCATGTTTGAATCTGTAATATAACTTGCTATGTTTACATGGGTGCCATCATATTTTCTGATCCTTTTTGGCTCATGGTCAGCAAGGGACTTTTGTTCTATGGATTTAGTAGTATCATGCCATGCTTTTGTTTGCCATGACAAGTTCCTATAACATATTGTTTGATAGCTCTAAACATTGCAACCTGATGTTATTTTCTGCAAAGTCTGAACTGTTATTATTTGCAATCTTGCCACGTGTGTTTGAGCATGTTCTAGTGATTTCTGGAGATAGCTCAGTGTTCATGTTTTGTTATGAATTACCTGTACATCATGCACATGTCTTTTTTTCATGTTGAGATGCTGTAGCATATTGTTTTGATGCTTGCAAGATGCCTAGTTGTTGTTTTGGGCAGATTGTTACTATACTTGTATAGAGTGCATGTGTTGAACCGTTGCTCCGTTTTGAGTGTGCTCTATATGAAACTTGCTTAGAATTGCATGTAGTTTTCATATTATCATGTTGCATCCTTGTTTTGAGGTGTTTGCTTGATGTTTGAATGCATTTTGCATCAATGCCATGTTTAACTTGTTTTGCTCATATCTCCTAGGCCGTAGCTCCGAATTAAATGAACTTTATATGTAACTTGACTAGAATCTCGTGTAGATCATCTTGGTGCATCTTAACTTGCTGTTTAACAACTTAAACTTAATGTTTGTTCAGATCTGGACTAATTTCGAAACTTGCATATGAGGACTTACCGGAATTGTTATATGTTGTTCCCGGCCTCATTTAAACTTGCTTTGAAGTTTTGCTCTTGTTTGCATCATCCTTTGCCATGAGTAGCTTCATGTAGCCGTGTCATGCCTCATGCTTGTTGTGCATCATGCCTTGTTCATGTGTGGTGTGTTTACTATGTTGTGTGCTTCTTTTCGATAGTTCCTGTTTCCGTTGCGATCGCGAGGATTCGTTCGTTCTATCGCTACTATCATTGCTATGCTAGTTGCTTCGTTCTATCGCTATGTTGCGTTACCTATCTTTTGCTCATCAAGCCGCCCATATTGCCATGAACCTCTAACCTTTGAAACCCTTCCTAGCAAATGCTTGTTTGGCTATGTTACCGATTTGCTCAGCCCCTCTTATAGCGTTGTTAGTTGCAGGTGAAGTTGAAGATTTCTCCATGGTGGACAGGATTATGTTGGGATATCACAATATCTCTTATATTATTATTAATGCATTTATATACTTGGTAAAGGGTGGAAGGCTCAGCCTTATGCCTGGTGTTTTGTTCCACTCTTGCCGCCCTAGTTTCCGTCATACCGGTGTTATGTTCCCGGATTTTGCGTTCCTTACGCGGTCGGGTGATTCATGGGACCCCCTTGAGAGTTCGCTTTGAATAAAACTCCTCCAGCAAGGCCCAACCTTGGTTTTACCTTTTGCCTCACCACCACCTACATTTCCCTTGGGAGTAATTAACCCGAGGGTCATCTTTATTATAGCCCCCCGGGCCAGTGCTTGTCTAAGTGTTGGTCCAAACTAGAGCACCGTGCGGGACCATCCCTTGGCAACTAGGGTTACGGCGGTTCCTGTATGCTTCGCTTATCCGGTGTTGCCCTCAGAACGAGATATGTGCAGCTCCTATCGGGATTGTCGGCACATCGGGTGGCTTTGCTGGTCTTGTTTTACCATTGTCGAAATGTCTTGTAAACCGGGATTCCGAGTCTGATCGGGTCTTCCTGGGAGAAGGAATATCCTTCATTGATCGCGAGAGCTTATCATGGGCTAAGTTGGGACACCCCTGCAGGGTATAATCTTTCGAAAGCCGTGCCTGCGGTTATAAGCAGATGGGAATTTGTTAATGTCCGATTGTAGATAACTTGACACTAGATCCGAATTAAAACGCATCAACCACGTGTGTAGCCGTGATGGTCTCTTCTCGGCGGAGTCCGGGAAGTGAACACAGTTTCTGGGTTATGTTTGACGTAAGTAGGAGTTCAGGATCACTTCTTGATCATTGCTAGCTTCACGACCGTTCCGCTTGTTCTCTTCTCGCTCTTATTTGCGTATGTTAGCCACCATATATGCTTAGTCGCTGCTACAAACTCACCACTTTACCCCTTCCTTTCCCTTTAAGCTTTGCTAGTCTTGATACCCATGGTAATGGGATTGCTGTGTCCTCGTGGCTCATAGATTACTACAACAACAGTTGTAGGTACAGGTTATGCGATGATCATGACGCGAGAGCGATGTTTGCTTGTATTGGAGTTCTTCTTCTGCTTCTTCGATCAGGGGATAGGTTCCAGGTCGGCAGCCTGGGCTAGCAGGATGGATGTCGTTTGAGTTTCTATTTGTGTTTCATCCGTAGACGGATGATGCTCTTATGTATTGTGATGTTGTATTCGTGTGGCATTGTATGCCTTATGTATGTATCCCCATCTATTATGTAATGTTGATGTAATGATATCCACCTTGCAAAAGCGTTTCAATATGCGGGTCTATCCTTGGTGGGAACTTCGAGTTCCTTTTGGATAGGGCGCATATTGGGCGTGACATACTCCTCTTAGGTGCAGTCTTGGGCTTGGAGGCAGCTTTGGGTGCTTCTTTGGGCTTTGATGAAGCAGCCCCTGACTTGATAGCATCACCCATAAGCTTCTGAGCCTTGGGTGCTGGTGCAGCAACCTCTTCTTCTTCTTCTTTAGAGTCTCTCCTCATAGAGGGATTGCCAATAACTTTGGTAGTAGTGGTTCTGACTCTCTTTTTCTTTTTGTCTTGGCCAACATCTTCATCTTCTGACTCAATGGTAAACTTCATGGTTTCCCCAGTGGCAACCTTCCTAGGTTTGGAAGTGGGAATCACTACAAAAAAGTACACTTCCGTGATGATACATGTTTGTCACAGTAGGTCGCGTTTTTTGTCATGCATGTACATCCATGACAAATTTATGACAGAATCAAGATAGTCATACCTGTGTTGTCGTAGAAGTGTTCCATGACATTACCAAAATTATCATCACAGAAGTGTCCACTTCCATGACGATAAATCGCGTGTCACAGAAGTGCTTTCGTCAAGGGTGACCGACACGTGGCATCCACCGTAACGGAACGCCGTTAAGCTATCGGGTCGGGTTTTGGCCCCGCTAACCCGTTAACAGCCCCGACCAATGGGGATTTTCCATGTGTAAAATCATCGTTGGCTGGAAGAAACACGTGTCGGCTCACCGTTGGGACAGATGTCATCCATTCATTGGACCGAAGTCGCCTATGATACGACGACACGTGGCACGGCCCAACAGAGGCCCATTACTGTGAAAAGGCCAGCCCATTTGACTTGGTCAAAAGGTGGCGGCCCGGCCCATGGAAAGCCTGTTAACAGCCTGTTCGCATATAGCCCATTTACAGCCCGCTAACCCAGGGCCCGTTACGCCCTATCCGAATTAGGCCCAGTAGTGTCATCTGGGCCGTCCAATATGATTCAGCCCGTTTTAACTTCCGGCCCATGTGTGGCCCATGACTTCTTTCGGCCCATATGAGGACCTTCGTATCTCTTGGCCCATTAACGGCCCGTGGTGAAAGTGGCCCGTAATGAACAGTGTATTTCTTTATACCCATTAACGGCCCGTTATTCCATTGGGCCGTTTCCAGCCCAAGTTATCTTTCGGCCTTCTCAGGGCCCCTTGATTCTTGGGCTCATTTGCAGCATTCGGTTACATACGGACCGTTACTGTCATTTTCTGCTTGTGGGCCAAATTCAGCCCATCGTTACAGTTGGCCCGTTTGCGGACCGTTAATACGTTGGGCCGTTTTAAAAAAACCCGTTGGGTTGTTTTCATAGAGTTATCAAATATGGCCTATTAACGGCCCATTATGGTCCACAAATAGTATGACCCATGATTGGCGAAATGATGATACGCCCCATAGAAGGCCCATGGATCCTACGACCCGTATGAGGCCCATGGATAGTACGGCCCATAGAAGGCCCATGGATCGTACGGCCCTTAGAAGACCCATGGACCCTATGGCCCGTAGAAGGCCCATGGACTCTAAGGCCCATATAGAAGGCCGATGGATCCTATGGCCAGTATAGAAGACCAATGGATCCTACGGCCGGACGAAGGCCCATGGATCATACGGCCGGTAGGATGCCTGAGGGAGTCCTGGACTAGGGGGTGTCTGGATAGCCGAACTATCATCATCGGCCGGACTCCAAGACTATGAAGATACAAGATTGAAGACTTCGTCCCGTGTCCGGATGGGACTTTCCTTGGTATGGAAGGCAAGCTTGGCGATAAGGATATGTAGATCTCCTACCATTGTAACCGACTCTGTGTAACCCTAGCCCTCTCTGGTGTCTATATAAACCGGATGGCTTTAGTCCGTAGGACGAACAACAATCATACCATAGGCTAGCTTCTAGGGTTTAGCCTCCTTGATCTCGTGGTAGATCTACTCTTGTAACACACATCATCAATATTAATCAAGCAGGACGTAGGGTTTTACCTCCATCAAGAGGGCCCGAACCTGGGTAAAACATCGTGTCCCTTGTCTCCTGTTACCATCTGCCTAGACGCACAGTTCGGGACCCACTACCCGAGATCCGCCGGTTTTGACACCGACATTGGTGCTTTCATTGAGAGTTCCTCTGTGTCATCACCGATAGGCTCGATGGCTTCTTTGATCATTAACAACGACGCAGTCCAGGGTGAGACCTTCCTCCCCGGACAGATCTTCGCATTCGGCGGCTTTACACTGCGGGCCGATTCGCTTGGCCATCTGGAGCAGATCGAAAGCTACGCCCCTGGCCGTCAGGTCAGATCGGGAAGTTTGAACTTCACGGCTGACATCCACGGGGACTTGATCTTCGACGGATTCGAGCCACAACCAAGCGCGCCGCACTGTCACGATGGGCGTGATTTAGCTCTGCAGCCGGACAGTACCCTGGAGGCCGCACTCGAGGCCGCTCCGATCTTCAATTCGGAGCCGGCTACGCAGATCGAGGACGGATGGCTAGACACCGCCTCGGGGGCTGCAACCTCTACGGCGATAGAGCCGAACACTGACCTTGTCCCTCATGAAGCTTGTGACTCCGAGGTGCCGGACTCCTCGCCGGACTCCGAGCCTCCCGCGCCCCCTCCAATCGAATCCGGTTGGGCGCCGATCATGGAGTTCACCGCCGCGGACATCTTTCAACACTTACCTTTCGACGACATCTTAAGTTCGCTAAAGTATCTCTCGTTATCAGGAGAGCCCTGGCCGGACTGCGGTCAGGATGGTTGGGATGCGGACGACGAAGAAATTCAACGCCCACCCACCACCCACTTAGTAGCCACTGTCGATGATCTAACCGACATGCTATACTTCGACTCCGAAGACATCGACGGTGTGGACGACGATGCCGGAGACGACCAAGAACCAGCGCCTATCGGGCACTGGAAAGCCACCCCAACTCACGACGTATACATGGTGGATACACCAAAAGGAAGCGATAATGAGGAACAATGGGACGTGGCGAAGGACAATTCCCGCAACAAACAACGAAAACGGCGACGCAAGCGCCGCCCGAAGTCCCGCCTCGATAAAAACGGCACCCATACGGAACCGGCCCTAGAGCAGGGCGAAGCAGTGGACGGTGAACATGCCACCAAGCAACCATCCGAACATGATGAACTGGACAAGCAACCCATCCCCGGCGAAAACAAGAGCCTAGACGATCTCACGCCGAACACATCACCAGAGCATAAGAACCGTCATAAAAGGCTCGTCGCCACTGCAAGAAGTTTGAAGAAGCAAAAGCGGAAGCTCAAAACAGCAGAGGACGCACTCAGAATGAGATGGAGCAAAGTACTCAATACCGCAGATAAATATGGCGCTAATCACCAGGCAAAGAGCTACCCGAAGCGCAAGCTGTTGCCCGAATTTGACGAGGAGGCCTTAGAGCCCACGCGGTCAAAAAAGAAAGAAGCCGCCTGGCCGGATAGACGACCAGATGACAGGCTAAGAGTAGCAAGGGGCACCGCACACAAGCCGGCACACGATCAGCATAAAGATGACCCGGTCAGGTCTATCTACGGGCCAAAAAAGAAGACTCCAGTAAGCAACATAACCCGCCGAGCATTTGAAGACAATGGCACACCCAAATATAGGGGCGCCGCACACCGACTATGTTTCACCGACGAGGTACTGGATCATGAATTTCCAGCGGGATTCAAACCCGTAAACATAGAGGCATATGACGGAACAACAGACCCTGGAGTCTGGATTGAAGATTATATCCTACACATACATATGGCCAGAGGAGACGATCTCCACGCCATAAAATACCTACCCCTCAAGCTCAAAGGGCCAGCTCGGCATTGGCTCAAAAGCCTCCCAGAAAATACCATTGGAAGTTGGGAAGAGCTTGAGGATGCATTTAGAGCAAATTTTCAGGGGACTTATGTCCGCCCTCCGGATGCAGACGATCTAAGTCACATAACTCAACAGCTCGGAGAGTCAGCACGCAAATTCTAGAACAGGTTCCTCACCAAAAAGAACCAAATAGTCGACTGTCTGGACGCCGAAGCCTTAGCAGCCTTTAAACACAACGTCCGAGACGAATGGCTCGCCAGACACATCGGCCAGGAAAAACCAAGAACAATGGCCGCACTAACAAGCCTCATGACCCGCTTTTGCGCGGGGGAAGACAGCTGGCTGGCTAGATGCAGCACCAGTGACCCGAGTACATCCGAAGTCAGGGATGGAAATGGGAAATCACGACGCAGAAAAGATCAGCGCCGGAATAAGGAAAATGGCCCAAGTAGCACGGCGGTCAATGCCGGATTCAAAAGCTCGCGGCCGAATAACAAAACACTGCCCCTCAAGGACAACAGTGACGAGCTATCCAACCTAAACAAAATTCTGGATAGGCTATGTCAAATACATGGTACCTCCGGGAAGCCTGCAAACCATACCCATAGAGATTGTTGGGTCTTCAAGCAGTCCGGCCGACTTAACGCCGAACGCAAGGGGCTCGACACACCGAGCGAAGACGACAACGAACCCCACAAGCAGCACTCTGGAAAACAGAAGACTTTCCCACTAGGAGTTAAAACGGTGAACTCACTTCATGTGATCACACGAAAACATAGTGCGGCACCTGCCATACCAGGACACCGTCCGCAGAATGGGGATAGACCCTACAAAAATTCGCCGTAGCAGCACTTCCTTCAAAGGAGTGACGCCAGGCCTTTAAGCCAATTGTACAGGCTCTGTACCACTAGAGGTTGTGTTCGGTTCATCTGACAACCTCCGTCACGAAAAGCTCACTCTCCATATCGCCCCATTTCGCAGTGGCCCTCAAGCACTACTAGGACGCGAGGCTTTCGCCCGCTTTAACGCAATACCACATTACGCGTCTCTTACACTTAAAATGCCCGGTCCACGCAGCATAATCTCATTACAGAGTAACTCCGAGTGTTCCTCGACCACGAAGAACGTGAGACTGCCTTGACAGCCACACACTAATCCGACCTTGCAGGTCAAAGCCCCTAAAAATAGGCCATTCAGGCCTCGAACACGGTTAGGCGAGTCCGGCGTAGATAAACAAGGGGCTTCCCAGCCGCATACCCCTTTACGAGGGGCTGCTTGTATAAACGATGAGAGCCAATAAAGCTCAACTTTACTCATCTTCCATATTATACTCTATTTTAAATACAACTTTTGCACGATATTTCTTCCAAACTAAGTCCTTCTCTTTCACAGATGAAGCACGTGCTACACCCATCCAAGATACACCACAACGGAGACACAGGCGCAGACGTGCAGTAGGGACCCGTTGCAAGGATTCTTTTCAGATTAAGACCCTTCGTAAACCTTTCTTACTGTCTCTTGTTGATACACATCCCCCGGTTTCCTACCATAACCGAGGAGGAGGCTGGTGTTTTGGCATCGGCCGCGTCAGAAGTTCCCGCCTGTACCTGGACACTAGGGGCTTAGGGCATTGTTCTGCCCAGTACCATAAAGACCGAACACCTCAGGGAGTGTTCAGCGTCTCGAGTTAGGCCTTATATGCATCAGCTCCGAATCATGTCTTTGGTCAAATGTTGGGTTTTCCCGGCTCCTGTGTTTTGCTGCCTTATGTTCCGCTCCATCGGCTAACGCGGCACCAGGAGAACTACTGCGATTGTGCCCCGGTTCGGCCGGGCGAGCACCTCAGTAGAGAAAGCCGAAAACTGACTGTCATGATATAGCGAGAGACTGGTCAACCACTCGATCGACTATTGGAATGTTTAGAATTCCTCCGCTTTGATGAAGGACCGCTTCCCGGCCAGGCACATACGCGCCCCGAGTTCGGAGAAGCGCGGTGCCTCTAGGGGCTATATAGTAGCCCCACATTCGAGCTCCTATGGCTAAGTGAAAGTGATAAAGCATTATAGTCCGGTTGCCTAGTTTGCTACGCTATCACCTCCTTCAAAGGACCAAGACGTTGGATTAAGTGTGAAAAATCGCTTTTCTTTTTGCAAACACCCCCGCACCATGTGCGTGGGGGCTGAAGCCAAAGACTGCCATCTTTCAGGTTATAAATACATATACGGCCGCACAGGAGATAGTTCAATACTTGAACGCACAAGTATAAAAAGCTATTGCATTATAAACATGATGTCAGAAATCATACATGTCATTTAAACATAACATCTTTCGAGCACTGCGACTCTATTAAACGAGCGCCCTGCAGGACTTCCTCAAAATAGTGCTCGGCAAGTAATCGGCTTTTGTCCAAACCCCGGGATGCAACAGTGGTGGCATCCATCCCCGCCCAGTATGTCTTCACGCGGGCGAGAGCCATCCGTGCACCTTCTATGCATACCGACCGCTTCATCGCCTTGATATGCGGCGCCGCCCCAAGGAATTGCTGCAACAATCCAAAATAACTCTTCGGCTTGGGCCTTTCCGGCCACAGATGAGCGACCACATCCGTCATGGAAAGTCCGGACAGTCTATTTAGCTCAGCCCACTCAGCCAGCCGATCAGCCAACGGGAGTGGACGCTCCGGACTATGGAATTGAGACCAGAAAAGTTCTTCCACTTCGTGATCCTTCTGACTTCGGAAGTGCACGACTGCGTCCGCCGCACTCGCCACCAAATCCAGATAAGGATCCTCCGCCCCACACAATTGGCCCAACTGAGCATACTTCGGATTCGTAAACTTCCTATGCAGTAGACAGGGCTTTCCATCCACAATGTCTCCGGCCTGACGCAGTTCCTCCTTCATAGCCCGCATCGCACCACGTGCATCCTTGGCTTCGGCAGCGGCCTTCTTCAGGTCCTCTTGCTCCGCTCGGCGTTCTCTTTGAAGAACCTCATAGCGGTCGGCAGCATCTTTTTATTTCATGGCCATTCCGGCCATCTCCTCCTTGCTTCGGCAGTGAGCAGCCTTTTCGGCTTTTAGCTCTTCTGCTGCCTTCGAGGCAGCCGCATCACTTTTCCTGGCTTGCTCCTTGGCTCGAGCAAGCTCTGCTCGAAGGTATTCCATAGCAGCGGCACCATCTGCATCAAGCATACAAATTGCAAGGAACGGGCATCAGCTCCCTTTCTAGGCAACCGCGGAGCAACCACCTACCTTGCGACTCATTAAGTCGTTTATTGACCAGCACGATGTCCGCATCCGCAACATCGAGTTGCCTTTTCAGGTCGGTAACTCCATCAGTCCGGCTGGCCACCGAATGTTCCGCCACCTGCATAGGAAAGGCGATATTCTATAACTGAGATTATGATCCTTGGCACGCTGTCGCTTTCAACAACATAGCAAGTCTCAGGGGCTACTATCTATACAGTATGCACTCTATGTGCAAAACTGTCAAAAGGTATGTCATTTTTTGCGTACCTCAAACCCCGTCAGCAAACTTCCGACGGCCTCATACAACCCGCTCTCTGTGGATGAGATCATTTCAATCACCATACTCATTAATGTGCGGTGATCTTCTGAGATAGACTCCCTCTCGAGCAAATCCTGCAGCTCCACCGGCCGTACTCCAATTGGTGCCAAACTCCCCGGCCCCTCCGGACTCGGGGAGACCCTCCGTGATGACACCTCAGGGTCGTCCGCCCTGCACGATGGGGCGGCAGATGGAGGCGTTTCGCTCTCCATCATCTCCGGACGAAGGTCCCCCGAAGATGAGCTCTGCTGAGATGGGCTGAGATTCGAACTACAAGGTGAAAACTTCGGTTACCCTTAGAAATAAAGCAGGGGTGTCCCCTATTACAAAATCCCCCCTCTTTACTTACGGCTTGCTAGAGGGCTGATTCCTCTGAGGAGACAGTGCGGCCGGGGCTCTTCCCGGCACAGGACCTTCCGGTGCAGATTTCTTTCCCCGCTTTGAGGCCTTGGCCTCCGGGTCTTCGGAAGCGGTCCTCTTCTCCCCCTGGAAGGAGGGACTCTCAATTCCCCCCTTATCGAAAGCCTCCTTGGTAGAGGTGGTAGTTTCCCTGTGTCCCCCTTCGCCCTCCTCCGAAGGTGCAACCTTCAACATTTTGATTAACACGGGATCCGGCGTGGTCTCAGGGAGGGGGGCCGGACACCGTATCAGTTTTGCTTGCGCTATCCACTCCTGTCCAAGGGATAGTTGGTTAAAAGGCAAACCCATGATAAATAAATGGACGATGTGTCCGGACACAGGGCTACTTACTTGAGTATTCGGGCGATTGCAGCTTAGGCCAGCATCCTCGGTCAAGTCCGGACGCACCTCTTGCGATCCGAAGAACAGTTTGTACATCTCCACGGGTGTCAAACCCATTAAGTGTTGGAGAGCTCGTGACCCCTCTGGATTAAATTCCCACAAGCGGAGGGGGCGACGTTTGCAGGGCAGTAGGCGCCGAATTAGCATAACCTGTGCCACTACGACCCGATTGATCTCCCATTCTTGCAGGCCTCGAATCCGGTCCTGCAACAGGGGTACATCTTTGGACGGCCCCCAGTCAAGCCCCTTGTTGACCCATGATGTCAGCCGTTGTGGGGGGCCCGAGCGGAAGACGGGCGGCGGCTTCTGCCTGCTGCCCCTGGGAGCGGTGATATAGAACCACTCCTGTTGCCATAAGCCGAGATCCTCCTGTAAAGATCCCTCGGGCCATGGAGCATCGGCCCTCTTGCTTATAACCGCCCCGCCGCACTCTACTAGACGCCCCTCGATCATCTTCGGCTCCTCGTTGAAGGTTTTGAGCCACAAGCCGAAGTGAGGGGTAGTGCGGAGGAAGGCTTCGCAGACAACAATGAATGATGAGATGTGGAGGATGGACTCCGGAGCCAAGTCATGGAATTCGAGCCCATAGTAAAACATGAGCCCCCTCACGAAGGGATCCATCGGGAAGCCTAAACCCCGACGGAGGTGAGACACGAACACGACGCTCTCGCCGGGCTCGGGAGTTGGAATAACTTGCCCTCAGGTAGGCAACCTATGCGAAATCTCGTAGGTTAAGTACCTGACGTCTCTCAGCTTTAGCACGTCCTCTTCCGTGACGGAGGAGGGCATCCACCGGCCTCGTAGGTTGGAGCCGGACATTGTCAAAGGTCGAAGGTACCCGAATCTGGAGCCCTGGGTGTTGGAACTCGGGCCGAGGGGCAGATTCGATTGAGGATTGAAGGAAAAGAATGGGCCTTGGTCTCGTTATAAAGAGGAAGAATACCAAGAGCCGACCCCATGACCGTTTGGAACCCTCCTTCGATGGAGGGGGCGTGGCAACGGGCGCAGTTGGGTTACCCACGTCCGTATTAATGAGATTCCCGGAATAAGGGGAACACGATCTGTGCTTCGACAAGACGTGCCAAGAAAACCGCTTTGCTAAACGCGCTGAGGTGGTACAATAAAAACAATTGAAGTAAAGGCTTGGTAGTGGTGTGACGTCACGCCACCAAATACGTCAGCAGATTGAACTTGTATAATATTATTCTCTCTACGGTGGTACGTGGAATTTATTTTGCAGAGCTGGACACTATCCTGGTGTTCACAATCTTCTATAAATTATTTGGAGGAGGAACCCGCCTTGCAATGCCGAAGACAATATGCGCACCGGACTCATCGTCATTGAAGCCTGGTTCAGGGGCTACTGAGGGAGTCCTGGACTAGGGGGTGTCCGGATAGCCGAACTATCATCATCGGCCGGACTCCAAGACTATGAAGATACAAGATTGAAGACTTTGTCCCGTGTCCGGATGGGACTTTCCTTGGCGTGGAAGGCAAGCTTGGCGATACGGATATGTAGATCTCCTACCATTGTAACCGACTCTGTGTAACCCTAGCCCTCTCCGGTGTCTATATAAACCGGATGGCTTTAGTCCGTAGGACGAACAACAATCATACCATAGGCTAGCTTCTAGGGTTTAGCCTCCTTGATCTCGTGGTAGATCTACTCTTGTAACACACATCGTCAATATTAATCAAGCAGGACGTAGGGTTTTACCTCCATCAAGAGGGCCCGAAACCGGGTAAAACATCGTGTCCCTTGTCTCCTGTTACCATCCGCCTAGACGCACAGGTCGGGACCCCCTACCCGAGATCCGCCGGTTTTGACACCGACTAGGCCCATGGTTACAACAGTCCGTGTGTTGCCATGATTATTTTGGCCTAGTTACCAAAAATAGGCTATTGTGGCCACTAGAAAAACACAAAAAAAGAATTGCAGTGACTACAAGCAAACAACTAAACAAGACAATAAGGAAATAAATAAGCAAGCAATTAAGGCTAGCCTATTACCGCTATTACACATATTACATCCACTGGGCATCAAAGTTCGCCACCAGTGCAAATATAGGGAACAAAGCAGCATATTACATACACTGGCCGTCAACATTAGCTACCCAAATAAACGCGCATCAAAACAAGAGCATAACTGAAACAACTTCAGAAGAGGTCAAGAAATGTTATCCTGGGTATCCACCATGCTGGCAATAAGCTTAGCAAGCTGATTAGCTTTGTCCTGTTTGGCGCTAAAATCCTCCAACGCTTGTTGTTGCACCAGAAAGTATGCATCTGAATGCTCCAGGGACTTCCGCAGTCCTTCCGCTTCTTGTCGCAGCACAGCTGATCGATGTCTTTCAGCTTGTAGTTGAGACTCAAGAAACCAAACTGATTCAGACAGTGAGTTTGAATAGCTTGTGCATGTGGTAGTGGCCAGTAACCCGAACACTAAACCAAGACATGACTTTGGGGTTGTCTCGCTGTCTTCAAGATAGTCTTCCTTAGCTGTTTTATCAGCTTTGTTGGAGACCAACAAGGATGTGTCACTATCCTGAACCTTATATGCATTACTTCCTTTACCATTGCCTAATAAGGCACTCTTCCCCAATATTCTGGCAGCATTCTAAAAGAAGAAATAAGCATACACATAACAAGTTTAGCATGTACTAGTATATGAAACTCATTTCGGTGAACCAGTTCATTAGTAAGGTGGACAGGATTAAACTACCAAGTCTTCTATTGCCAAGTACTAGTACATAATAAAAGCATCAAACAAACATATATCTATGTCCTATGGTCACTGCATTGTCTTGCCAAATCAAAATAGAGACACGGTTCAAATCATATCAGTTCAGGACAAAGCAGCAGTGAAAGAATACAAAGCATGGGAACCTACACGACACAACAAGATTTCAGATGGGTACCACGGGTATACATGTACAACAACACTATTGCCTATGTTGTGATGCTAGTAATGTGCATGATATGAAAGTCAATTGTATACACAATTGAAATTGAAATCAATAGAGCTATTGATAAGAGCAAACCTGTTAAGGAAACATGCGTGAACATACCTGCTGTGCCATTGGTGTTTCGATTGGATCCTTCAGTTTAAAAATAAGTTTGTATGAGTAAATACAATGATACAAGAGCAAAGCAATCATAGTTAAGAAAAGGCGCGCCTAAGCGAGCGCTTAAGCGCGCCTAGGCTCTAGGCGTTGGCAAAATGCATTGCGCATAACTACGCATAATCTGTGCATAACTGCGCATAAGCATGCGCTTTGGTCAGTAAAGCGCAAGGCGGTGGCAAAACGCACAATTAACGCCTAACGCTTTTTTGAACTATGATAGCAATGGAATCTTAAATTAGAACAGTTGTTCTTAAGGTTTAGGCACTTGTTCTACATGAACAGAGTACAGTAAGATGCAAGAATAAAATACTTAAAAATAGAAAATGAGCTCATAGAGCTTACCACATTCTTGGTTCGGGACCAGTACAGAACAAGGCATTCCCAGTCATCGTCCGGTAAATGTGTCTCAGGAGAACGTAAGGGAATTTGATGATTTTCTTTGCCGGTGAAGTATGTTTTCTTCAGGTAATTCTGATACTGCCACCAAGCATTCTTGAAGATAGCAGAGGTACTAGCACAGGTTACCTCATCGAGTTTCCAAATTGGTCCTTCTCTATAGAGAAAAATGGGAAAATTTGCTGTATTATAACCATCATGGAGGTAGGATGTATGGGATGAAGCAAAGTAATTGTCATGAATAACATTACTTACACATAACTCCTGGACAAACACCTACAACTGGCATTTTCCTTCATCTTCAGTATAATATTTCCAAGACGGGGAGATACGCACATACGATTTAACAACATCAAATGCGATAGATGCTAAACTACGACTGGCTGGTTGTGCTTCCTCCACAGGAATAGGCGTACTAACTGGTGGAGTTGGGGTTCATCGTGATAGTACTGGCCCTTTGGGCATTGGAGCTGCCTTACTAACTGCTCTTATTTGGGAGCTCTGTGGTGGAGATGGTGCTGTGTCAACAGGAACTGGGTTACTATCGGCTCGGGTTGGGGTTAGATTGGGCGAAGCTGGTTCTCTGTCCATCGCAGTAGGGGTACAATTTGCGAGAGTTTGGGTTATGTGTGGTAGGGCTGGTTCTGGTGCATGTACAACCGGGGTGCTATCTCCACCAAGAGGTAGCACTGTTTTATTTGAAGACCGTGTTTTTATTCCGCTAGATACTGGCATCACCCGCTCCAATTCAAATGGCTGATAAACAGGAAACATAGTTGAATGTACATACATTGTATGAGAGAAAGATGCAATAGATAGTGTGGAAAAAAGAGGGCATGAAATAGTTGACATGTATATTGTTTAACTAAAAGGGATAGCATGACATAATTTCACATATATGATGTCTATCTAAACTGGATAGCATAGCATAACATAATTCAAAGATATGATGAATAACTAAACACGATCGCATGACATAATTCACCTACATGTTATCTAAGTAATCAGGATCGCATCATTTAATTCACATATGTGATTTATATGCTAAACAGAGGGCATTCAATATGATGTCTGAACTAAGAACATGGTGTTGAATATTGTGTATATGATGTCTAAACTATGCAATGCAAGACACCGTATGCATGATATGAGCAGTATAACCGTGCCAAGTTAGAGCATACACCTCAGTGGGGAATAGGACTGGTCATCTGTCTCTGAATCCATCTCTGAGGAGCTATCGGGACCCAACAAGAGATCTGCTTCGACAGGTAGCACTGTCTGCTCTGAAGGCCTTGTTTTCACTCCAGATTTTTCCATCTCCCACCCAAATGGCCGATTCACAGGAAGGGTAGTTTAATGTACAAACATTGTCGACAAATGGAAATGTAATGAAGAAAAGGATGGGCAAGATATCATTCAAATATATGCTGCCTGGTTAAACCGGATGGCATTGCACATTTCACATATATAATGGCTGGCTAAAAGACATGACACTGCATAATTCCCATATATGATATAGAAACTAAACAGGTGGTGAGGGAGTCCTGGACTAGGGGGTGTCCGGATAGCCGGACTACCATCATTGGCCGAACTATCGTCGGCCGAACTATCATCATCGGCTGGACTCCAAGACTATGAAGATACAAGATTGAAGACTTCGTCCCGTGTCCGGAGGGGACTTTCCTTGGCGTGGAAGGCAAGCTTGGCGATACGGATATGTAGATCACCTACCATTATAACCGACTCTATGTAACCCTAGCCCTTTCCGGTGTCTATATAAACTGGATGGCTTTAGTCCGTAGGACACAACAACAATAACCCTTGCAATCATACCATAGGCTAGCTTCTAGGGTTTAGCCTCCTTGATCTCGTGGTAGATCTACTCTTGTAACATCCACAATATCAATATCAATCAAGCAGGATGTAGGGTTTTACCTCCATCAAGAGGGCCCGAACCTGGGTAAAACATCGTGTCCCTTGTCTCCTGTTACCATCCGCCTAGACACACAGTTCGGGACCCCCTACCCGAGATCCGCCGGTTTTGACACCGACATTGGTGCTTTCATTGAGAGTTCCTCTGTGCCGTCACCGATAGGAAGGATGCCTTTCTCCCGTCTTCAAGGACGGTATTTTTGCCAAAGGAGCCTTGGACGCCGGCCAAACTATACGGCTAGGTGGTTTTCTTATGACCGCCTGTTCGGCCACCGCTTCGACAATGACTTCTCAAGTCGTTAAAAGCAATCTTCACGTCAGCTCGGAATTTGCCGAGCGGCTGGATCCAATAGAGCTTTCGTCTGTCAACGAGCTCTTGGATCGCATCGCCGCCCTGGGAGTCGCTACAGACTACAATCAGATTGGGCTTAAAACCGATCTGAAAGAGATTGACTCTCCCCAGGTCACCCACCACGTTGCAGTGGTAGAAGAACAATGCGGTGACTCTTCTCCTATATTGAAAACTAGTCATGTCCGGGGCCCCGAACCCTCCATGCCGGATTCCCGCGGAGGGACGGACTTCAATCGAGCACTGAGCTTAAAATCAGGCCTCGTCCCAGACTCGTTGGACAACGTCCAGCAATCAAAGCTTCCAAATTTGGAAACTTCCCGGCCTTCGAGCCCTGAGATGGGTAGGGTTCCGGACTTAATTTCACCCACCCGCCCAGACATATGCGATCTATCTCTTATCCGGCAAGAGCCCGCTGAAACAGTACATCACTACTGGGCCAGATTCCTCCTAGTTATGGACAGGATAAAGGACTGCCGAGAGGAAAACGCAATCTCAATTTTTTGCAATAATTGCACGGACGAGGAAATCTCGAACACTGTCAGCCATCGTGAAATCACACGCTTCGCCGACCTGGCATCCATAGTACAAAAGTACTGTGCGGTAGAGAGTTTCCGGAAAACCCCAAAATAGGTTTTGGGACAATCCGGCCCCGGATACAGCCCCAGTCCGCAAGAAAAGGGTGCATTACACTCAGGCACCAGATACAAGAACCAAAAAATAGAAGCCCCTTAAAGGGAACGGAACCATACTGGAGGGATGGCTCAGCAAACCCTGTACAATTCACTGTACCAAGGGCGCCACCCCAACACATAGCCTTCATGCATGTTGGATATTACGGCAGGTGGCCAAAAGTGGCGAGGAGCTTCTAGCCCCGGGAAACCACACCAACAATACCGGTACGGTATCAACAGTCTTCGAGACTTTCGCATCAAACAATATGCGGAAATGAACAATCCGCAGCCTCGCCGAAGTCTACTAAGTAGCAACAACAAACCCTTGGAGCAACGCAGCCATCACCTTCAACGCCAGCGACGAACCTAAATTCCGAACCGCCCGAGCACCAGCTGCATTGGTCCTCAGTCCAATAGTGGACGACTTTCGACTTACCAAGGTACTCATGGATGGCGGCAGCGGATTGAACCTCATTTACGAGGAAACCCTTCAAAAAATGGAAATAGACTAGACCCGCATTGAGCGAAGCAGCACAACCTTCAGAGGAATAATCCCTAGCCGGGAAGCATGCTGCACCGGAAAAATCACACTCGATGTGGTGTTCGGCTCACCGGACAATTACAGGTCCGAAGAAATCATGGTCCAAGTGGCCCCATTCAGCAGCGGATATCACGCTATATTAGGACGAGAGACGTTCACAATTTTGCAAGCCGTACCCCATTACGGGTACATGAAGCTCAAAATGCCTGGGCCCGGCGGGATAATCACTCTCGTTAGTGATCCGGACATGGCACTCTGCACCAAAAACAAAACAGCCGCATTAGCCCTGGAGGCACTATCCGAAGCCCTAGCGGGAGAGGAACTCACCGCGCTGCGCGCTACGGTGCATAGAGACGATGTGATACTCGATAAGAGATCCAAGTCCACCTCCTTTAAACCAGCGGACGAAATAATAAAATTCCAGGTCCATCCAACGGACCCGACATAGACGGCCTCCATCGGGGCACAGTTGAACCCTGATGTAGATGCCGCACTGCGAGAATTCCTTCGGGAAAATTGGGACATTTTCGCCTGGCATCCTTCAGATATGCCAAGAATCCCCCGCAGATTGGCGGAGCATAGCCTAAACATCCTAAAAGGTTTCAAGCTAGTCAAGCAGGCTCTTCGACGATTTTCCGAACCCAAAAGACAGGCAATGGGAGAAGAACTAGCCAAACTATTGGAAGCCGGATTCATCAGAGACATCAAACATCCGGATTGGCTAGCAAACCTGGTAATGGTACCAAAGAAGGACAAATCCTGGCGCCTATGTGTCGATTTCAAAGACCTGAATAAAGCCTGCCCAAAGGATTCCTTCCCCCTCCCCCGCATCGACCAAATCATCGATGCCACTGCAGGGTACGATTCATTGTGCGTCATGGATGCATACTCTGGCTATCATCAAATCAAGATGGCAGAAGCGGATCAAGCCGCAACGGCATTCATTACTCCATATGGACCATTCTGCTACAACACGATGCCCTTCGGACTTAAAAATGCTGGCGCAACATATCAACGCATGATTCAGACATGTCTGGCTACCCAGATCGGCAAAACAGTAGAGGCATACGTAGACGACGTAGTCGTCAAAACTAAACACGTCGAAACTCTAGTAGATGACTTGAGGCTCACATTCGACAACCTCAGAGCATATGACATCAAGCTGAATCCGGAAAAATGCGTTTTCGGCGTACCAGCCGGAAAGCTCTGTGGCTTCATTGTATCCGGTAGAGGAATTGAAGCAAATCCGGCCAAGATCCGAGCTCTATCACAACTGGATATTCCAAAAAATCTCAAATAGATCCAAAAACTGACTGGATGCGTGGCGGCTCTCAGCCGGTTTATCTCCCGCTTAGGAGAAAAGGCATTACCCCTCCATCGCCTCCTCAGACACACCGAACACTTCGAGTGGACGGATGCTGCCACTGCCGGACTCGAAGAAATAAAAGCCGTGTTGGCAACGAATCCGGTCCTGGCTGCGCCCAACCTGGGCGAACCTATGTTGTTATACATCGCGGCAACACATCAAGTTGTGAGCGCAGTGCTCGTCGTAGAACGAGAGACAGAAGGGCATAAATTCCCTCTTCAAAAACTAGTGTACTATGTATCCACTGTTTTAACTCCCTGCAAGTCCCGCTACCCACACTATCAAAAAATAGCATATGCGGTGTTCATGGCATCCCGGAAGCTGCAACACTACTTTCAAGAGTGTTCGATAACAGTGGCCTCCGAAGTACCCCTAAATGACATTATAAACAACCGCGAGGCGATGGGCAGGATTGCAAAATGGGCCATTGAGCTCTTACCATTCGATATAACTTACAAACCTCGGTGAGCTATAAAGTCACAGGTTTTGGCTAACTTTGTCACTGAATGGACCGAAGCCGAACTCCCTAAAGAGTACGGCGCATACTCCAATTGGATTATGCACTTCGACGGCTCTAAAATGTTGGCCGGATTGGGGGCTGGCGTCATATTGACGTCCTCGACTGGGGACACAGTCCAATACGTACTTCAGATAATGTACACGGACTCCAACAATGCAGCCGAATACGAGGCCCTTTTACATGGTCTCCGGATGGCAATCTCCCTGGGCATTCAACGCCTAGAGGTGCGCGGGGATTCAAACCTCGCAATATCCCAAATAAATGGAGACTTTGACGCCAAGGATCCAAAAATTGCAGCATATCGCAACGCTGTCCTAAAAATGCCAGCCCGGTTAGAAGGACTTGAATTCCATCACGTATCCAGGATAATAACCAAGCAGCCGACGTACTGGCACGCATAGGCGCAAAATGCGACGCTGTCCCTCCTAACATCTTCTTGGAACGGCTCTTCAAGCCATCCGTACTATGGGAAGAGGAGTCCGAAAATAACAAACCGGAACAAGCCGCACCAACCGGCGATTCAGCCGATGACATAACACCTTCAGCCCACGACATAATGGCAGTAATTGCCCCGTGGACAGAGCCCTTCCTAGCCTACTTGCTTAGGCAGGAACTTCCCGAAGACCAAAATGAGGCCCGCTGCATAGTTCGGCGATCTAAAGCCTACAAGGTCCATGAGGGAGAACTTTATAAGAAAAGCACAACCGGAGTCCTTCAAAGGTGTATCTCCGAAGAGGAAGGGCGAGACCTCCTGGCTGAAATTCACGCCGGACTAGGCGGACACCACGCCGCAGCCCGGGCCCTTGTAGGAAAGGCATTCTGTACAGGATTTTATTGGCCGACCGCCCGGGCAGATGCTCAGGACTTAGTCCAAAGATGCGTCGGTTGTTAGCTCTTTGCTAATCAGAGCCATATGCCATCCACCGCCCTCAAAACTATACCCATTACCTGGCCGTTCGCGGTCTGGGGGCTTGACATGGTTGGACCACTTAAAGGGGGAACCCACAAGCAAAGATACCTATTGGTCATGGTGGATAAATTCACCAAATGGATAGAGGCCAAGCCAGTTACAATGGCAGAGTCCGGACCAGTGATAGACTTCATATCCGGGGTAGTACACCGTTACGGTGTCCCCCACAGCATCATCAACGATAACGGCACGAACTTCACGGCCGATGAGGTTAAATCATGGTGCAAAAATATGGGCATCAAGCTCGATTATGCTTCAGTCTATCACCCTCAAACTAACGGTCAAGTGGAACGAGCAAATGGTCTAATAATGAGCGGCATCAAACCCAGACTAGTGCGGTCCCTTACGAAATCTGACACGCACTGGGTAGAGGAGCTCGACTCCGTACTCTGGGGGCTGCGGACAATGCCTAACCGTACTACCGGATTCACACCATTTTTTATGGTATACGGCGCAGAAGCAGTTTTGCCCTGCGACATCATTCATGACTCACCTCAAGTGCGCATGTACGAAGAAAGAGAAGCCGAGTTGGATCGGCAGGACAGCTTGGACGCATTGGAGGAAGAACGCGACATCGCCAAGGCTCGTTCCGCATTTTATCAGCAACAGGCTCGAAGATACCAAAGCAGAGAAGTACGGGCCAAGACTTACAACATTGGCGAACTAGTTCTATGTGTGCCGGACAAGAAAAAGGACAAGCTCAAGCCCAAATGGGAAGGCCCCTTCATCATCGATCAAGTCCTGATCGGCGGAGCGTACCGTCTACGAAATGCATCGGATAACCGACTCGAGCCGAACCCATGGAACGCAGCCCGCCTCCGAAGATTCTATGCCTAGCACCGGACTAAGAGTTCGTCCCTTTCCCCCGTCCAAATTTTTTATACTTCAGCTGCCTTTTTGTTTCTCTTTTTTCTCTCACCCCTATTCATAACAGCCTTAAAAGGCTTATTTGCGCATAGTTCGCACGTAATTGATGTGCTATCCGCACTCACTATACCTGGGGGCTTCTTTACAAGAAGCTTAATTATAAGGGCTTCATGCCCAGCACGCGTGTTAAACTTCCACGTGTACCTTTTATTCACCAATATATGCATCAATATGACTTAAGTTTTGGCCAAGCTGGGTTGCCTGGCTCCTGTGCTTACCCCTACGTTCCCGATTGTTCGGCTAGGAGGTAAAGGGAGCACCTCTGCAATTCTTACTACCGGGTCAGCCAGATGTGTACCTCAGACTGGGTGAAGCCGAAAGCTAGCGTTCTTAAGGGAATATTCGGTCGGTGATTTGAAAGATGATTTTTGTTTTACCAATTTATTTATCTGCCCCCAGATGTTATCCTGCTCTTTTCACAGTCCGAACATGCACTTTAGGGCATGCCTCCCCCAGAGGAAAGAAACCCTTAACGGAACTATTCTCCCTGGAAGATGTTTCTTACTAACCATGTAATATAACATAACTAGTTGGGCACTTGTCTGATAAAGCACTAATGACCCCTACGCCTGGTCTCCATGCATACCCCGGTTGATTCATAGCCGAGAAGGTATTCAGACACACTCCGGACTCTAGGGTCCCGAGGTCGAAGCGAAAAGGTCGGCAAAGACAAACGATCTACAATCTGGCTAGAAGGCATTTTACATGTCATTTTATAATACATTGTCAAATCGACTGACTGTATTCTTCCTCAATCCCGTCTAACAGGCTGTCTAATTTACAGTCCTATTGGGAAAACTTAGCGGCCAACTCTACTTGGCCGTATACTAAACTCACAGGGATCTCCTTCCCATCGGGCCCCACAGGTCCGACTTCGGCCATGTGGTTGGGATCCGCCTTCTTGTACCGCGTCTTCACCATGGCCCAGGCCTCCCTGGCACCTTGGGGGCAAGCTGAAATCTTCCATAAATGGAAGCGCTGCCGCACTCCCTGAAGCTTCTCCGCAAGCTCCCCAAGGCCCTCGGGTAGGGAGAAGGCTAGCCATAAAACCTGGATGACGCCCTGCATTGCCTGCCGAACTCGTTCGATCAGTTGCAACAGCTCAGGAAGTTGATCACCCGTTGATACAGCCATCTCCTCCGTAGGACGACCTGTGAGTATACCTACAGACATATTTTGTCAATTGACTTCCTCGCCGAACTCTTCTTTTCCAAAGGAGTTCGCTCAAGCACTTACTATAGATGCCGCGACGAAGCCGCTGATTCTCCTTAACGGAGCCAGACAGCTCGGCCCGAACGCCTTTCAGCTCTTCTCCAAGCTGGGCATGGGCATCCTGGAGCTTGTTCCTTTCATGCTGCACCTTATGCAGCACCCTCTTGCCGGCCTTCAGCTGGCGCAGAAGTTCGTGCCTGTCTGGATCTTGTCCGGCAACACCTGCAACGTCATTATCAGACTTGCGCATAGGCCAAACACTACTTATCTTTTTAAATAATGTGTTACCAGGAGAGGTCCCTGTGTTTCCTCCTGCGGCAGCGAGTGCGACCTCAAGTTGAACCTTACACTCTTGCAGCTCCTGAGACAGTTGGGTATTCTTCTTTGAAAGATCCTACAGTTCAAATGATCCTTAAATCAGTTAATACAACTACTTTAAGTCTCGGGGGCTACTGGCATATACAACTATTAAATCTCTTACCCGTATGTCTTTTACATACTGCTCCGTGGCTCTGGTCAAACCATCTTGAGCGGCACGGAGGTGCGCGTCCCCTGCGTTAAAGGCATTCAACGCCTCAGGGGTGAAGCACGCGTCACGAAAAACTGTCCGGCGGCGCCTGTGGTTCATGGCGCTCTCCACCTCAGATTTGGTGGCGGACAGTCTGTCGGCATCCCCCATTGGAGGAGTATCCGGCTCGCGCATTGCACTCGCCTCCCCCTCCGGACCAGGCGCTGGAGCTTGGATGGTAGAGGCCGGATTGGCAACCTCTATGCCCGCAGACCGGCGGGCGCTTTTTCTCCTACAAAAGTTATAAGCACTCAAACACTTCCTAGGAACGTTGTTCTAAAAAACGAACCATGAGATATACCTTTGCGGCGACGCTTCGACTCGCGCCGCAGTCCTCTTCCGCTTGCTGGGTCGAACTGACCCTTGTTGGTCAGCCGTCACGGGTTCGGCTTCCTTCCTTGAAGGCGTAGCCTGCACGACACCGTTGTATATGGTGGTCAGAAACGTGCGAAGATGGAGTAATGGTGTCAAGAATCCGGTCATAAGTACCTGGGAAGCCGGTGACAAGCCGGGGTAGTCGGCTGTGATGGCGACTAAAGCATTATCGATGCCGAGCTGATGGAACACCCCATCAATTAGCTCCACCTTTATATCTGGATCCTCTTCGGAGGTCGGATCAAGGGATCTTCCCGGATCCTCGGGTTGTGGTGCCGGACTGTGAATGTCCTCCACATCCCGGCGCAGTTCCTGCGTCAAAATCACAAAGTAAGATACTCGGCTTTAGAAGCACGGGTCGGATGAATAAACGTCCGCTTACCCAGCTCCGAGGGTTACTCATGGAAAACCCATTCAATGGGTTCGTACGGAGGAAGTCTTCTTTCTCCCCCTTGTAGAGGCCGGACAGGATCTTCACCAGATCCTCGGCCGAGCCCGGCCACTTGCGGCCGTGGCGGGTGGCGTCGTCCTCCCCGTTAAAATCCCACATTGGGTGGCCCCTGTATTGCAGCGGCTGCACCCCCCGCATAATGCACGTGGCCATGACTCCGATCATGGTCAATCCGGAATGGGCCAACAGCCTTATCCGGCCCATCAAATAATGGACGCTCTTGTCTTCCTCCAGCTGAGGGCTCCGCGGGTGCCAACTTAGGCGTTTCTTCAGAGGAGCGTCGCTAAACTCAGGGAGGCCGATCTGAACTGGGCAATGGAGCGTCTTCTATATAAAACCATTCTGAAGGTCAGTCTTCGAACGCCGTCCTAAGGGTGCAGGATAGGTATCCGGTCCCGGCGATGCGCCATATTTCAGCGCCGCCACTTGATATATTGACCCCTCGTAAGAGCGGGGTACGAGGCAGAATAGCCTCTTCCATAGTGGAAAATGGGGCTCGACGCCCAGGAATAGCTCGCAAAGGGCTACGAAACCCGCGATATGCAGAATGGAGGCGGGCGTTAGGTGATGGAGCTGGAGTCCGTAGAACTCCAGGAGCCCGCGGAGGAATGGATGTACAGGAAATCCAAGCCCCCTTATAAGATAAGGGATGAAGCATACCCGCTCCCCTTTGGAGGGACTAGGGATGACCTCCGCTTGCTTTCCACCTCTGTAGGTGGCCAGCCCGGCTCGAACCGGAACCATAAAGGCCGAAGGAAGATATCCCTCCACTTGCAGCATCACCAGCTCGCTGTGCGGAACAGAGCACCTCCTCCAATCTCCTGGCGAAGGGCTGGGAACACGAGAAGAGGAGCCGCGTCGATGGTCCATGATGGAATGGATTTTTGGTCAAGCAGCGCTCCGATGAGTACTTGCGGGAGGAAGATGGTGTGATTTGGATCTGGATTCCTGCTTCTCTTATAAGCAGGTTATTTACGCTGCTAGGGGGTAAAACATAAAAGATACCCTGGCTTTTCGCATTCGTGCGACGCGTGGAAGAAGGCCATTACTGGGTGTGGAAGCCAAGAAGTGCAACATTGATGAGGAAGCCGAACACTGTTCGGCAGGTACATGGAACTTGAAGGAGAACCCGCCTTGCAATGCCGAAGACTACACGCATGCTGGACTTATCGTCATTGAAGCCTGGTTCGGGGGCTACTGAGGGAGTCCTGAACTAGGGGGTGTCCGGATAGCCGGACTACCATCATCGGCCGAACTATCATCGGCCGAACTATCATCATCGGCCGGACTCCAAGACAATGAAGATACAAGATTGAAGACTTCGCCCCGTGTCCGGAGGGGACTTTCCTTGGCGTGGAAGGAAAGCTTGGCGATACGGATATGTAGATCTCCTACCATTGTAACCGACTCTATGTAACCCTAGCCCTCTCCGGTGTCTATATAAACTGGATGGCTTTAGTCCGTAGGACACAACAACAATAACCATTACAATCATACCATAGGCTAGCTTCTAGGGTTTAGCCTCCTTGATCTCGTGGTAGATCTACTCTTGTAACATCCACAATATCAATATCAATCAAGCAGGACGTAGGGTTTTACCTCCATCAAGAGGGCCCGAACCTGGGTAAAACATCGTGTCCCTTGTCTCCTGTTACCATCCGCCTAGATGCACAGTTTGGGACCCCCTACCCGAGATCCGCCGGTTTTGACACCGACAGGTGGCATTACAGAACATGTCTAAACTAAGCAGATGACATATATGATGTCAAAAGTAGGCAATGCAAGGCAACATATGCATGATATGACTAACATCATCATGCCAAGGTAGAGCAAACACCTTGGGGGTAAATAGGAGTGGTCAGCGGTGTCTGAATACACCTCAACAGATATCTTCCTTTGGATTACAATCTGGAGAGGGGTGGGGAGGGTTTGCCATTGAACCCACCATGGAGCGATGTCTGCATGACATTGTATTGCTGCGCAAAACTCTTATCTTTTTCTCTACATGTTCAGCATGACTGTGTACAATATCTGACATGCATACGAAAAAAATATGGTGATATTATGTAGGGAGAGCATGTAGAAATTTAGAGTGATGGTAACAACCAGTGGATCAGCATTTTTCCGTTGAACCAAAATAGCCCTAATGGATCGATGTGAATGTATAGTAATAAGTGATGCAACAAGTGTACAAACTCTTTGCCGTAGCCGTGTCGACCTCAGCATCATTGGGTTGGTCGCTGAAGAAGTTGAGGTAGAGGTGGCTGTCGGAGGTGTGGAGGAAGATCTGAGGAATCTGTAGATGGCGTCCAGGGCACTGCTCTGTTGTGATGGATCGTTATATCATTGGAGCAGCTCCGGTGAGCCGTAAGACATCAAGGCTAAAGCAGCACAAGACAGACATCTTCAATCTCAAGTGGGATTCTAATAGCATCTCCAATAGATGATGTAAAATGGATGTAAAATTAACATCACCAAAAACCACCTGACTTCAACAGATGAGGTAAAAACTGTTGACTCTGAACTTAACTGTCGAAACTGAAATTTACTGTGGAATCTGAATGCTACTGTCGAAACCGAACGCAATGGTAGCAGAGAGGCACTTGACATGTAGTTTAGGGAGGGCCCGCAATTCATCTTCAACCTGCACCCCCTGAGCCGTCTGCCACCACCGGCCAAACCGCCGGCCCCAGCGTCGCCTCGCCGCCCCGAAACAACTCGCCACCGCCGCCCCGGCCCGCCCTCTAGGCCCCCCGCCCCCACCCTGAACCCTAAGATTGATAGTGGGGTACCTCTCCGACGAGCCCCCGTCCCGACTGCGGGTTGTTCTTCCTTAACTCCGGCGAGCCCCCCAACCCCTGAAAATCGATTGACCCAAAAATCGATTTAGTCGACTGAAGTGTGGCTTAATCAGAGCGAAGCAGCATCACGAGCGAGGGGGAGAGCAGCAACAGTAGCTGGGCGAGCGAGCGATCGAGCGAGAGCTGGAGCAGCAGCAATAGCGCGAGCGAGTGAGCGAGAGCCGGAGCAGCAGTAGCAGATCTGGCTGGTACGGACGCCGCCGCCAAAGGGGCCTCGCATTGGGGGAGAGCCGCCATGGAGATGTCGCCCGCGGCGCCGGCTTCAAGGTAGCCGCTCTATGGGGGTGCGGGATGGAGCACCGTCGGCGCTGGGAGGTCAAGTTAAGGAGAAGGTGCGATGCGATGAGTGTACAACCTCTTTGGTGGCGCCGAGTAGGCCTCGGCTTCGTCCGAGGAGTCAGTGAGGATGTTGTGGTTCCGGTGGAGCAGGTTAAGGCGGCGCTGTGGGGATGGAGCAGCCGCGATAGACGAGGCGATCGTCGGAGCAGCTCCTTGGAGGTGGAGGATGGGGCAGATGAACTGGTGGGACGGCGAGATGGACGATGGATCCTCATCTAGGGAGGTGGACGAGGGACGTCAAGCTGTTGCGGTGGACGACGTCATCGGGGAAGAGGCTTTGGCTGGGCAGCAGTGACGTGGCGGACGGAGGAGGGTGAGGTTTCGCGGCTGGAGCGGAGAGGTTATGGCGGCCTGGGATTTCAAATGGCGAAAAGGGGGCGATGGGAGGGGATGAAGCATGACTTAGGGATGCGCTTGTCCAAAATGTAGGGTGTGTTACAAAAGTACCCCCCACCGATTTGAACTAGCAGCCCTTTCGGCTCAGGGTTAGAAGGGGGATTTCGCGTGTCGGGATTTGGCAGCTGGAGGGAGTTTTCACGCGCGTTGTAATTTCGGGATAGCAAGGTGCGGGTTGTGAAGGCGCCAGTTTTGGGAGCACGATATCTGAATTTTCAGGATATAACAAGACGCGGGTTGAATTTCAGGGACAAGCCTAACGTGTAGTAATATTGTACTTGTACGTATCAAATCAATTCGCACTTCCCTCAACCAAAAAGAAAACGAAAAAAATAAAACTATTCACACCACACAAAGAGAGAGTCTTGCCCCCGTTTTACTATACAAATGCTATTCAAAGCTACTCCCTCTTTCCATCTATATAGGGCCTAATGCGTTTTTCGATGCTAACTTTGACCAAATATTAGAGCAATGATATATGACATGCAACTTACACAAAGTGTCGGGGGTTGGATACGAAATATGCCAAAGGATGGCTTATCATGGTGGGAGCGAGTAGAACCTCGCCGGTGCCTGGAAGCGGGATGAGGCGAAGACATGCACGCCGGCGGAACTTACCCAGCTTCGGGGCTCTCCTAGGAGATAACACCCCTACTGCTGCTCTGCGGGGTCTCCGCATGATCACTAAAGCAAAGTGACTACAATGGTGCTCCTGGAGCTGTTTCGGGAGGTAGGAGAGGGCAAGGCTAGCTCTCTCCTTCCTGGGCTATCTGGTCTATCTCTCTCTCTAGGTCCGAACCCTTTGCATGGGTGCCCCGGGGGGTTTATATAGGCCTACCCCCCGGGGGTACAATAGTAATCCAGCTGGGCGCGGGTCCCAACCGTCAGTCTCTCAGGCCGCCGTCCTTCCCGCCGGCTTCTGGGGCCCGCCTACTGGCGGGTCCCGCGGATAGGCTTGATACTGTAGCGACACTCCTGGTGACGCAGGCTCGGTCATCGGGTCATGGCAACAGTGCCGCCGTATATCGGGCGATCACTGTCGCCATTCCCCATCTTATCTGATTAATGGCTCGTGGGGCCCCGGGAGGAGTCGGCCGACTCTAGGGAGGCCGACTCCCACAGGTCCGTCTTCGGGTCGCCCAAGCCGCCTTCAGCCCACCCACTAACAGGAGGCCCTACCGCCTTCGGGTCGTACATGCCGGCGTCGTGGGCACAATGTACTGTGTACTGAGGCTGAGATCAGGGTAGGCATGGCAACAGTGCCGCATCTCGCCGGAGATCTTCCAGCGGTACGGCTCACTGTAGCCATGCCGGCCCTTCGTAAGCAGGGGGGAAACGGCCATGCCGTGACCGTACCCCGCGTCGTACTTCGGGATAAGGGAGGAGTCTTGGGCCAACTCTCCACAGTCGGCCTCCCTGGAAGTCGCCAGCTTGGAGTCGGCTTATCTGGAAGTCGCCAGCTTGGAGTCGGCTTATCTGGGAGTCACCGTCTGGGACTCGGCATATCTTGGGGTCACTCCTGGGACTCGGCCTGAGGGGCGCGGCCTGCCTCGATGTCTTGAAATGTCCTGGGGCTCGGGTTAGCCTACCCGTGGCCCATTACTCCGATAGTAGTCCCCGAAGCTGGTGAAACCTTGCGGTCGCTGTATTGTGGGGCTTCAACAGCTTCAATCTTTAAAAGTGCAGACTCTAGGACTCGGCTGCCATCTTCCCTTGGGCCGACTGTCGAAAGTCGGAGCTTCGGCGAAGAGCCTCAGTTCGAAAGTCGCGGTGGGAAGCCAGGCGGCGTGCCTGATACGCTTCCCCGCAGCCATCTGGGCGGTCCTATCGCGTGGCGCCAAGTGGGGAGAACAGTCTGCCTGCCCACACGCGCGACGGGAAGGGCCGTCAGGCGGGGCCCGCCACTACCGCGCCTCGGCATACAGACGAATCCGTTGTGGCTGAGGACGGTTGGTTTTCCCACGTCGTTACTGCGTGCAGTAACTTCGTGGGTAAATCGTGGGGCGGCGTGGGGCATCGTGCGCAGTTAATCCCATGCCCGCCCCCTCGGCTTCTCAGCCCGCAGGGCTATAAGTAGGCGGGGGGAAGCAGAGCGGCACAGCTCGCGCGCTCTTATTCCCCGCTCCCCCGCCTAATCTTGCTTTCTCTCCCTCCTTCCTCCGCCGTTGAGCAGGAGCACATCATACCGCGGCGATGAGCTCTTCCTCCGCCGCGGCCTCTGCCGTGCGCTCCGGCGTATGGGACGGCTTGGAGGTAGAGGAAGAACACATCGAGTTCCTCCGCCAGACCCGCCGTCTCCCCAGCGCGGACCTCGTGCGCCCCCGCGCCACGCCGGAGGGGGAAATCCGGCCGGCGCCAGAAGAGGGCGAGCGGGTCATCTTCCGCTCGCACCTTATGCGCGCCCTGGGGCTACCGGCGAGCGGCTTCTTCCGCTCGTTCCTGGAGTTCCACAGGCTTCAGCCGCACCACCTCACACCGAACACGATGGTGCTGCTCTCCGCCTTCGCCACTCTGTGTGAAGGTTTCCTCGGTGTTCTCCCCACCATCGAGCTGTGGGGAGAATTCTTCTCTTCTAAGCTCGGCACACACATCGCCGGTGTGCCGGCCCAGTGCGGCGCCTTCATCGCGATGCGGCGATCGACGGCCGACAACCCCTTTCCTCCCATCATGCTGATCAAGTCGGTGAAGATGTGGCAGCGCTCGTACTTCTACGTGAAGAACCTCGCCTCCGACAGCGACTGGGTCAACTTGCCGCCTTACAACGCCGCTCCCCTGACTGGGCGGCTCCCCAGCTGGTCCCACCGAGTCAAGACGCTGACTCCCGCCGGAGCAGCCGCCGTGGCGCGACTCCGAGTCTTGACGTAGTCGGAGGGACTCGTCGGGGCCGACTTGCTGGCCGCCTTCGTGGCGCGCCGAGTTCTCCCGCTCCAAGGCCGGCCTCACCTGATCTGTCAGATGAGCGGCCTCCGAGACCCAAGTCGGATGAGCACCAAGGAGATGCCCCGCAAGGAGGTGGCGAGCATGGTGAATTACATCGCGCACTGCGAGTACAAGGAGGACTGGCGGTTCGGCAAGGAGCCGTACTCGCGCGACAGCCCTCCACCAGTGGTAAGTCGCATCTCTCTGCTGTTTTGTCTTTTTCCTCAGCCGACTCCGGCTTCTGACTCTTGCTGGCTTCTTCTGAACTAGAATTCTCTTATGCAGCCTGCCGCCGGCGCCACGAGGTAGCCCCGTGAGTATGTTCCCGACCGCGCGGAGAGCGACGTCGACGACCCCGACTTGGGGGCGGCGGCGATGGAAGCCGACGCCGAAGGCGGGGGAGGGGGGGCAGAAGGCGACTTTAGGCCCTCGGCCACCTTCGCCGACTGGCCTGATGACGACGCTGAAGGCGTAGTCGCTCCTCGCCACCAGCTGAGGATCGGCCCATCGGGCGCCGGCTCCTCCGCCGGCCAAGGCGGCACGAAGAGGCGTCACGCCGGGCCGAGTGCGCCCGGCGGAAAATTGAAGAAGTTCAAGGGGGCGGCCGCCGCGACTAGACGAGAGGAGGCGGCCGCAGAGGCCAACCGCTTCCGAAGGGAAGTGAGAAAGCCGCCGCTAGTATCCACGTAAGTCTTTACGCTCTTTTATTTTCTTCGTTGAATCTTGTTCGAGTCTTCGTTTATATACTCCCTCCATTCTTCTTCAGGGCCCCTCTTTCCCTTGAGAGAGTCGCCGTCCCCTCCATCATGGGGTCGGCAGAGGCATCCGCCAATACTCGGCGGCCCGATCCTGCCGCCGTCCTCCGGCAGGCGACGGAGCGGAATGCGCGGGAGAAGTGCGAGGAGGAGGAGGCCGTGCGATTGGAGAAGGCGGAGGCCGACAGGGCGGCCGCCTCCGCCCAAAAAAAGCTGGATGATGCCGAAGCCGCCCTTGCGGTGAGACGGCGCGCCGAGGAGGCCGCGTGTCGCCGATCGGCGATGCTCGTCCCCCCACTATCGTCTGCACCGCCGCCTCCGGAGTTCACGGGGCAGACCGGGGGAGCCGGCACAGAGAACCCCATCGCGGAGAAGGAGAGGGGCGAGGCCTCCATGTTGGACATTCTCGTGCTGCCGCCGCCGCCTCCACCGCCGTCTGGGAGACCGCACGGCAAACAGCCGGTGGATCCGTCGGAGCCACCGGCCATGGACGAGGCCGAAGCGCGGCTGCTTCTCCAAGTCGCCTCGCCGGTGCATCGCCGTCTTGAGAGGGCGACCTCGGCGTCGCGACCTCGGGAGATCGGTGTTGCCAGCTCGGCAGCTCTAGACGCCGAGGCCACAAGCGCCGTGCCCACCGGGTGCGTGCACGGAGGAGGCACCGGGCCACTAAATCAATTGCTCCTGGAAGTCCAGGTGAAGTTGCGGGCCGAAGGCGATGCCCTTCAGGCCTGCACCAGAGCACACCTGGCCGCGCGAACGGCCGTCCGTGTAAGTTTCTTCTCCTTCTTGATTCTTGTTTTTCTCTGTGGGGGCGCGCCAGCGCACCCACTGGGTGTAGTCCCCGAGTTCCGGGCCGGCTGCTGAGCAGGCGGTTCGGAACTCCCTCTAGCGAGTTCCGAACACTAACTTTGTCTTCAATGACTTATTGCAGGAGTATCACAACCTCCGCGCCACTGCCTTCAACCGCAATGTTGAGGAGTTGAGCAAGTGGGCTGCCGACTTGTCGGCAAGCCGGAGTGAGTTCTTCTTCTTCGCGGGGGCGCGTTGGTGCACCCGCGGGCTGTAGTCTTCGAGATTTGGGCCGACTGCTGAGCAGTCGGGCCGGATCTTCCCGGCAATCTTCTTTGCTGACGACTGATTTGTTTCCTCTTTCATTTTTCAGGAGCCAATGCCGCTCTTTAGGAGCAGCTGGGCGAGGCCAATACCGCCCATCGCGCCAAGGAGGAGGAGTGTGACAGGCTCGCCACAGAGCGCGACCTGCTGGCAGCGCAGTTGGCTGAGCAGAAGGAGATGCTCAAGAAGGCACAAGACGAGGCCGAGAAGAAGGAAGCCGCTCTCCTAGCCGAGTTCGAGAGCGAGCGCTCCTCCTGGACTGACAGGGAGGCGATGCTGACCTCGGGCTTCCACGAGATTGAGGATATTGTGGATGGTACGTTTCTTTTGCTTATTCGCGCTTCCGACTATGTGTCGGGCCGACTTCTGATTTTTTGACTTTCTTCTTTTTTGTCTTGGCAGACTTCTTCCCTGGTCACTCGCAAGCGTCCCTCTGGCCATCGAGGCTGCTCGTCAGGCGCGAAGGGCGAATGGTGAGGAGATCGCCGCCAATGCCCCCTGAACCGTTGATGAACAACTCCTGAGCATTGAAGCCCGTCTTCGTCTAGTCCACCGACAGATGCGCCGGCTTCAGCATGCCGGCGCCCAGGCGGTTGCCACTTTGTGGCTGGACATGCCGGCTCTGTGCACCGCCAGTCGGACCGCCGACTGGCTGGAAGTCGCTGCCGGCCGTCTTGAGGCCTGGAAGGGCTCCTCGGCCCGGGCCGGAGCGCGCCGGTCCTTGGAGTTCGTCAAGGCGTGGTATCTAGGGCTGGACCTGGACCGTCTGGCTGCATTTCGGTCAGAAGCCCAGGCCGAGCTGGAGGCCGTGGAGGGCGCCCTTATCGAGCGTGCGGCGGCCATCGCCGAGTACAAGGACACCAGTGTCTTCGTGCCCGAGCGGGCTGAAGGCGGCGAGGAAGTGCCGCTAGAGTGGTTCGGGATGAACCCGGAGTATGGCGAGGACTCGGCGGAGGTGATCGACTCCAGCACTGAGGAGGAGGACGAGGCGGAGGCCGAAGGCGAGGAGGAGGTGCGAGAAGACGGAGCAGGCGGCCAGCCTCAGCTCGACCGCGCCTCCAGCAATGAGCCGCGTCAAGAGAAAACGACTGCCGCTGGAGGCGATCAGACCGAGACCGCCCAGCCGACTGCCCCGGCGCCTGACACCGCTGTCTCCTCTGATCTTCCAATCCCAGATGCCGCCTCCTAGGCTGCTTTTTCTACTCTGTTTGTCTGTCTAAGTAATCTTTTGAAAACTTTGTTAGATTCGAACAATTCCACCCACGTGGTGTATCTTGAACTTCTATTCGAAGATTCGGCCAAGGGCCTATGTAAATATTTATCTTCTTTCCGTGTTTCCTTGCTTACTGCTCTTTAGGCTTTTCCTTTTGCCGCCTTCCATTAGTCGCTGCCTTGTCAGTCGAGCAGCCGCTCTGCGGACTATCGCTGGGTCAAGTGCTTGGCTACTTCGAGAAGGCAAGGACTTGGCCGTTTAGAGTTTCTTTAGCAAGTCGGATAGAAAGCGACATGTCGACTACCCAAGAGTCGGTCGTCCTTAATAGAGGCTAATAAAGATGGCGAGCTGGCTACTCATGAGTCGGCCTTCCGCTTTAGAAATGCTGGAGGCCGTCTTATGCTATGTTCGTGCTTTAGGTCCTTAGCCATTTTTCGTGTGGGTGCCCGTTCTTCCTCACTCCTGCCTGCCTCACAGTCGCTCTGCGAGCTGCGGCTTTGCCAGGAGGCGGATTGGACACCGCACACTACCTGTCTGACTGCGGGAAGCTTCTCATAGCGCAAGGCGGTGAGTCCCCGGGCCGACTAGTCAAGCCCGGTGCCAAGAGGCTTATAATGAAAGTAATGTACTCGGAGGCATAATTCTTATCGTACAGATAACAAAAAGGGCAGTTCCCGAGCTCGTCTCGGGGGCCCCAAAGTCTTAGTACTTTAATACAAAGGGGTAGTGTGATACATACTGCATCAACTGTAAAATCTTCGAAGAAGATTTGCATTCCACGGGCGCTCTGTCTCTTTGCCGGAATCGTCCCTCTTGCGCGCTCGGGGCTTCTGGGCGTCGATCAAATAGTAGGCGCCATTCCCTAGCACCTTGCTGATGATGAAGGGGCCTTCCCAAGGTGCCGACAGCTTGTGCTGGCCGGCTGTTCGTTGGATCAGCCGGAGCACAAGGTCGCCTTCTTGAAAGGATCTTGGCCTGACCCTCCTGTTGTAGTATCGACGCAGACTCTGCTGGTAGATGCTGGACCGGTTGAGTGCCAACAGCCGGCCCTCTTCCAGCAGATCGACACCGTCTTGACGTGCTTCTTCTGCTTCTTCCTCGGTGTATATGGTGACTCGCGAGGAGTCGAACTCTATGTCCGTTGGGATGACGGCTTTGGCGCCATAGACGAGGAAGAATGGTGAGAAGCCGGTTGACTTGTTTGGAGTCATGCGCAGACTCCAGAGGACGGCTGACAGCTCCTCAAGCCAACAACCGGCAGATCGCTCCAGCGGTACGACGAGTCGAGGCTTGATGCCGGATAAGATGAGGCCGTTTGCTCGCTCCACCTGGCCGTTTGACTGCGGGTGGGCAACGGACGCTAAGTCCAGTCGGATGCCTTGTGTCGCGCAGAAATGGGCCAAGGCGCCTTTGGCAAAATTCGTGCCATTGTCGGTGATGATGCTGTGTGCGATGCCGTACCGAGTTGTGATGTCAGCGATGAAGGTCACTACAGTCGGACCATTCAATTTGTTGATGGGTTTCACCTCCACCCACTTGCTGAACTTGTCCACTGCGACAAGTAGGTGAGTCAAGCCACCTCATGCCGTCTTGAATGGTCCCACCATGTCCAGGCCCCAGACTGCAAAGGGCCAGGCGATGGGGATAGTCTTGAGTGTGGAAGCCGGCTGAAGTGGCTTGGAACGAAAAATCTGGCACCCCTTGCACTTTTGGACTAACTCTTTGGCCTCTTCCAGGGCGGTTGGCCAGAAAAAAGCGTGCCGGAAGGCTTTGGCGACGAGTGCCCTTGAGGCCGCGTGGTGACCGCACTCGCCTTTGTGGATGTCTCTGAGGATTGCCTGACCTTGTTCTGCTTCGACGCAGCGTTGGAAGACGCTGGTAACGCTGCGCCTGACCAGCTCTCTGTTGACTATGGTGTAGGCTGCTGCTCGGTGTTGCACTTGCCGAGCCAAGATTTCGTCAGTTGGTAGCTCTCTGTTTACTAAGAATCTGAGGATGGGCTGGGCCCATGAAGGTGCTGCTATTTCTTCAACTGCCACTAGTGCGACTTGGATAAGGGCGGCCTGGCTGGGAGGCGGCGGGTTGGAGTCCGCAGCCGCTTGCTGATTTGACAAAGTCCCGGGGCCGACTGGAGCAGTCCCCGGGACGAGCTCTGGAGTCTTCGATCTTGCTACCGCAGTCCCCGGGCCGGGTTCTGAAGTCCTCGAGCCGGCTTCGACTGTATGTTTCTTGGAGTTGGATCCGTCCTCCTCAGGCGGAGCCGGCACATAGATTGAATCTGATTCTGGTGACGGCTTGATAGAAGGCTTGAGGAGGCGCCGGAGGGCGACACCAGATGGTATTGCCTAGCGGGTGGAGCCGATTCGTGCCAAGGCGTCTGCTTGGTCGTTGTCGTTCCTTGGCACGTGGAGGAACTCGAACCCCTCGAAGTATCCGTTGAGTTGCTGGACGAGGAAACGGTAGCTCGCCATATTTGCGTCCTTGGCATCCCAATCGCCAGATGATTGCTGGATCACCAAGTCAGAGTCGCCATAACACAAGATCCGGCGAATGCTGAGTTCTTTGGCAAGCCGGAGCCCGTGGATGAGCGCCTCATACTCGGCCACATTGTTGGAGGCAGCGAAGTAGATCTGTAGCGCATATCTGAGCTTGTCTCCCTTGGGAGAAGTGATGACGACGCCGGCTCCCAGGCCGGTGCGCATCTTGGAGCCGTCGAAGTGCATCTGCCAATGGGTGGAGTCGGGCGCTGGCGGCAGATACTGGGTCTCGGCCCAGTCGACGAGGAAGTCGGCCAGTGCTTGTGACTTGATGGCGGTGTGGGGCTCGTAGTAGATGGTGTAGGGAGCCAGGTCAATGGCCCATTTGGCCACCCGGCCAGAAGCATCTCGGCTTCCAATGATCTCGGCCAGTGGAGCTGTGCAGACCACAGTGATTGGATGCTCCTGGAAGTAAGGCTTCAATTTCTTGGCGGCAAAATGCACGCCGTAGCACATCTTCTGGTAATGGGGGTAGTTCTGCTTGGAGGTCGACAGCACCTTGCTCAAGTAATATACCGGTCTCTGGACGGGTAGCGCCTTGCCTTCCTCCTTGCGCTCGACTACAATGACCGTGCTGACTACTCGGCTGGTGGCGGCAATGTATAGGAGCATGGGCTCTTTGGGAGTTGGAGCCGCCAGCACAGGGGGAGTAGTCAACATCTTATTTAGTTGGAGAAAAGCCTCGTCTGCCTTGGGAGTCCACTCAAAGAAGGTCATCTTCTTCATGAGCTGATACAAGGGGAGAGCCTTCTCACCCAGTCGACTGATGAATCGGCTGATGGATGCCAAATAGTCGGTGAAATTCTGCACATCTAATAGTCGTCTGGGTGCCTCCATCCTCTCGATGGCCTTGATCTTTACTGGATTGCACTCTATGCCGCGTTCGGAGACCAGGAAACCGAGGAGCTGGCCTGCTGGTACTCCGAAAACGCACTTCTCCGGGTTGAGCTTGATCTGGAATCGGCGCAGATTCTCAAATGTTTCCTTGAGGTCCTCCAGCAAGGTTCCACGCTTCTCTATCTTCACCACCACATCATCCACATAGACGTGGGCATTTCTGCCGAGTTGCTTCAGGAGGAACTTCTGCATGCAACGCTGAAAGGTGGCATCGGTGTTTCTCAAGCCGAACGTCATGGTCAGGTAGCAGAAGGCTCCAAACGGCGTGATGAAGGCGGTCTTCAGTCTGTCAGCCGGGTTCAGCTTGATCTGATGATACCCGGAATATGCGTCTAGGAAACTCAACAGCTCGCATCCGGCTGTGGAGTTTATCACCTGATCAATTCTTGGCAGAGCAAATGGGTCCTTGGGGCAGGCTTTGTTGAGGCTCGTGTAATCAATGCACATCCGCCATTGCTTGTTCTTCATCAGCACCAGTACTGGGTTTGCCAGCCACTCTGGAAAAAATACTTCCATGATGAAGCCGGCTGCAAGGAGCTAGGCTATTTCTTCTCCAACAACTCTTCTTTTTTTCTTCTGACAGGCGGCGCAAGGGCTGCCTGACGGGCTTCATATCAGATCGGACGTGTAATTTGTGCTTGGGGGACCATGCGAAGATGTCACGATTCTCACGGAGGAAATCGACGAGCTCGCCTTCCTATTTACTGTCAAGGCCTGTGCCCATGACAGCGCACCTCTCCGGGTGCTTCGGGTCCAATGGTATCTTCTTTGTTTCTCTGGCCGGCTTGAATGATCCTTCTGCTTCTGACTCCTTGGGGTCGGGCGATAACTCGGGCTGCTTGCCGGCCATCGCCACGACCCGATCAAGGAACCGTTTCTCAGTTGCGATCACCAAGGACTCGGCCAGCCGACTGCTTTCGGCCGCGCAAGCGGAAGACTTCCTATAGTCACTGGACACGGTTAGGATTCCCTTGGAACTCGGCATCTTCATCTTGAGGTAGGCGTAGTGGGGGACCGCCATGAACTTGGCCAAGGCGGTTCGGCCAAGCAGTGCATGATATGGGCTCTCAAGGTCCACCACCTCAAACCAAATTGGCTCTCGGCGGAAATGATCTTTGTCTCCGGAGAGGACATCTATCAGGATCTTGCTGATTGGTGAGCAAGAAAGGCCAGGGACGATTCCATGGAACACAGTCCAGCTGCTCTGAAGCTGTCTTCGCTTGATTCCTAATTTCTCCATTGTATCCTTGTACAGGATGTTGATACTGCTGCCTCCGTCTATCAGTACTCGCGAGAAGCGAGCGGCCTGCCTATCCGTGGCGAGCGTGGCGCCTAAGACCAAGGCGTAGGAGCCTGGACTCGGCTTCACCTCTGGGTGATCAGCTCTGCTCCAACTAATAGGCTTCTCGGACCAATGCATGAACTCTGGAGTGCTTGATGCAACTGCATTCACTTCTTGCTGCTGTTGGCGCCTGCTGCGCCGGTCATCCACTACACTGGTGAACACCACATAGGCTCTGTGCTCATCCGGGAATTCGTCCTGTATCGCGCCGACTAGCCTGACGGCCGGCTGCTGGGGCGGTAGTGGAGGAGGCGGCCCAGCAGGAGGGGGAGGGAGCAGGCCGTCCCCCTTGGCGATTCTGGTCAGCCAGTGGCATTTCCTGGTGGTGTGGTTTGACGGCTTCGCGTCACTGTGGAACTTGCAGGGACCATCTAGAGTCTGCTCGTAGGAGAAAGCCGGCAACCAGTTGGACTTGCCGCCCTTCTGCCGCTTCGCCGGAGGCGGTCCCTCCAGCTGCTGGTCCTCTGCCGTTGCCACTTGTCGACTGCTGGAAGTCGGCTGCGGGGCCTTGCGCTTCTGGTCATTCTGCTGTTGCCGCCGACTGGTGTCTCCAGCCGGAGTTCTTGGAGCCCGAGGGGCGACTTTGCTAGTTGTGCTGACCCGAATCTCCGCCTTCATGGAGGAGTCGGCCGTGGCATACTTGTCCGCTGTGATCAGCAGCTCATCGAGGGTCTCCGGCTTGTCGCAGAGGAGCTTGTGCTTGAGGAGGGTGCCTTCTCTGCACCCGGCAGTAAAGTACTCGATGGCCTCCACCTCGTGCATGCCCTCGCAGGAGTTCCGGAGCTCGCCCCATCGCATGAGGTAGTCGCGAGTAGACTCGTCAGGGCCTTGCACGCACAACGAGAGCTGGCGTGGCTTGGGAGGTCGCTTGTACGTGCTCGTGAAGTTGCGGACGAAAGCCTCGGTGAAGTCGACCCAGCTATTGATGCTGCGGGGCTTCAGACTGTTTAACCACGTCCGGGCCGAGCCCTGGAGCATGAGCGGGATGTATCTTACGGCAACACGCTTGTTGCCGATCACTATGTTGACGGCTGTGGAGTAGTCGATCAGCCAATCTTCCGGCTTCATGGTGCCAGTATATTTGGGCGTGTCTCGGGGGAGCGTGAACCCTTTGGGAAAGGGCTCGTCCCGGATGCGGGGTCCAAAGCAGGGGGACCTAACTCATCTTCTTCTTCCAGCACCAGGGATCGGTGGAGTCGGTCGATCCAGTGGCGGGCGTCGTTCTCTCCGACTCCCTCTCGGCGGCCAAGGCGGTCGCTGAGAGTCGGATGTTCTATGGGCGGCGGGGAGACTTGTCTTTCTCTGCGAGGAGGGGGAGGTAAGTAGTCGTCCCGCCGTTCCACCGCTCTAGGGCGGCCGTCTTGGCCGCGCTCGATGGTGATGTGAGTCCGACTGCGGCTGGCAGCCGGCTCCTTGTCCTTCTTCCCACGGGCCCCGCCAGTCGGCGTTCGAGACGTCGCATCTTGGTCTCGGCGAGGCGGTGGGTCGTCGTTTTGGCGCTGCGGCGCCTCGGTGCGGCAGCCGGCATTATTCTGCGCGGCAGCCGCGTCGAGGAGCTGCTGAACTCGCTCCGTCATTATGTGGCGCTCTTCGCCTTCGAATTTGTCGAGCTCGTATGCCGCCGCCTGGGTGGCACGGATATTCTCTGCGGGCGTGGCATACACAGGGCGATCAGCCCCGAAGAGGTTGGCGATTGCCGCGCCGCGCTGTCGGACCGCGCCTAGGCGGCTAGGCCCGGTTGGAGCCGGCGAGCCGCCTACGGCGCGATCCATATCTCGTTGGTAAGCTTCTGACAAGCGCCTCATGCTTGCCAGCTTCGTCGCGCCCTCGATGAGCTGAAGGCGGAGCGCCTCCAGCGTCCCGGCGTCGGCGTCTTCCGAAATCGGTGCTGTAAGGTCTCGCAGGGCCGCGTTAAACGGGTCATCTGCTCCTTTGCCAGAGCGCTCGCCGTGCTCGAGGACGAGGACCTCAGTGACGGTGCTTCCGCCACTCCCCGCGTATGAGAGCGGCTCGTCGTAGACCACCACATTGGTGGGGAACGCGTCGAGCGACGCGGTGTCGGAGTCAACCAGCATCGTGTCGGTGGATCCTATGGACTCCAGGTCCATGGCAGGCTCGCCGGCGACGTGGAGTTGGTCGAGGAGGCGCGCGAGGAGGCTCTCGGGGCTGCTCGCACCTGTGTCGGGCGCAGGCTCGTCGGAGAGGCAAACCTCGCCGACAAGATCGGCGAGGCAGCTGGCTGCATAGGCGATCTCAGCGCCGCGTAGCGCGTCGGCACAGACGCCGTCCGGCGTGCCGGGCTGGCTGTGCTCGCCGGGGAGGAACAGGTTTCCCATCCAGAGCAGATCTCCAGACAACAGTGCACCTCGCCCCACGGTGGGCGCCAAATGTCGGGGGTTGGATACGTCATATGCCAAAGGATGGCTTATCATGGTGGGAGCGAGTAGAACGTCGCTGATGCCTCGAAGCGGGATGAGGCGAAGACATGCACGCCGGCGGAACTTACCCAACTTTAGGGCTCTCCTAGGAGATAACACCCCTACTGCTGCTCTGCGGGGTCTCCGCATGATCACTAAAGCAAAGTGACTACAATGGTGCTCCTGGAGCTGTTTCGGGAGGTAGGAGAGGGCAAGGCTAGCTCTCTCTTTCCTGGGCTATCTGGTCTATCTCTCTCCCTAGGTCCGAACCCTTTGCATGGGTGCCCCGGGGGGTTTATATAGGCCTACCCCCCGGGGGTACAATAGTAATCCGGCTGGGCGCAGGTCCCAGCCGTCGGTCTCTCAGGCCGCCGTCCTTCCCGCCGGCTTTTGGGGCCCGCCGACTGGCGGGTCCCGCGGACAGCTTGATACTGTAGCGGCACTCCTGGTGACGCAGGCTCGGTCATCGGGTCGTGGCAACAATGCCGCCGTCTATCGGGAGATCACTGTCGCAATTCCCCATCTTATCTGATTAATAGCTCGTGGGGCCCCGGGAGGAGTCGGCCGACTCCCACAGGTCCGTCTTCGGGTCGCCCAAGCCGCCTTCGGCCCACCCAGTGACAGGCGGCCCTACCGCCTTCGGGTCGTACAGGCCGGCGTCGTGGGCACAGTGTACCGCGTACTGAGGCTGAGATCAGGGCAGGCATGGCAACAGTGGCGCATCTCGCCGGAGATCTTCCAGCGGTACGGCTCACTGTAGCCATGCCGGCCCTTCGTAAGTAGGGGGGAAACGGCCATGCCGTGACCGTACCCCACGTCGTACTTCGGGATAAGGGAGGAGTCTTGGGCCGACTCTCCACAGTCGGCCTCCCTGGAAGTCGCCAGCTTGGAGTCGGCTTATCTGGAAGTCGCTAGCTTGGAGTCGGCTTATCTGGGAGTCGCCGTCTGGGACTCGGCATATCTTGGGGTCGCTCCTGGGACTCGGCCTGAGGGGCGCGGCCTTCCCCGATGTCTTGAAATGTCCTGGGGCTCGGGTTAGCCTACCCGTGGCCCATTACTCCGACACAAAGCACACCGTTAACTTCATCCGTGAAAGGTTCTTTCAATGATATAATTTTCACATTGTGCATGTCATGTACTATTAATCTTGTCAATAGTCAAAGGCGGTCATAAAAATCTCATTACGCCGTATATAGATGGAAGGAGGGAGTATGAATCCATGTTATGTCCGATTAATTTTTTTCGCTTGCTGTATAACGCATGTAACCTACTCATACCAACATTTTAGTGCATTCCAAATGTCTATACTACCGCTGCAATTCGAAATAAATTTGAATTTGTTTCTCTATTTCAATAAGAATCTACAATCATGATTGTTGCCAACTTCAACCATCATAGTTTCCTTGCTATCCGCCAGATATAAATCGGACGGCCTATAATGCAGGATGGCAGGCACACCATCATCAACAACTCTGTTTTTATAAGAGTAGAGATAAAATATATTAAATGTAGTATAACATGTTCATAAACAAACCATGTGTATAACCGTTATATATATTCACACATGCATCGGTTTAAAACACTATGATAAATTCTTCAAATATCCGAATTCGCTTTTTATAATGAAGTATATATGATCTCTATTCGTCTTTTACACCCACACAACCCTCTTATCTTTGTAGCTAGCGCTAACTTTCTCTTGTGCATGCACACGCCCACATCCCTCTCACCCTCCCTCAGTATTCTCTAGCTCCATCGTGCAAATTCGTCTTTTCACTTTAGGTCGTTCACCCACGGTGTGTGTAGTCCCCCCAGCTCCTTCTTTACAGCACACATCGATCAATATGCCTCTCTAGCCAGGTGTGCTTAGCACAAACAAAAGCTTCCCCTCTTCTCTTGTCACCGTCCATGCCTCACTCCCACCACTCTTTTCATCGTTCTCGTACTCGCACACTCCTCCCCGCTCCATATAGTATGCCTCTTGTACCACCTCCTACATGCATCCTTCTCTCTCTATCCTTCTCCTCATGCCTCGTTTTCTTCTAATACACACATGCATGTATACCAATCGATCTCCCAACATATACCTGGATCGACTTTAACTACCCCCCATCGATCGACGTACCTCACAAGTTATGTCTCTCCTTTCTCTAACAAAGGGCGATTGATCTTGCTATGTAGTTATGTCTGCTTACCACAGCCACATCGTCCCCCCTCATCATTCGTGCATGCCTCCTGACCCGTCTCTCACACGCGCGTGCACAAACAACAAGCAGCCATCTCCTCTCTTATTGATATTGCGGGTGTGCCCTCCGTTTGTCTAGCAAGCCTATCCCACCATTTGTTAGAAGCAACCCCACTACCACCCCCTCCAACACTCTAGCTCTGTCTCTCTCCCAACATTATTCCTCTCCTGCACATATGCATGGATGCCGATCGATCTCCCTTAATACATGAGGCAGATCGATCTCCTTAATACATGAGGTAGGCCTATCTCCTCCTCCACACATATACCAGCCATTGTACCTCTATAGTTAATTGGGCCTCCCTCTTCCCCCACCACACACCAATAGTCGAGCGCTTCAGGTAGGTATCCATGCCATAGAGACAAACTGCACATGTCCCCTCTCATGTTCCAGTAGGCCAACCACTCTATATCTTTGACCTGGGCACACACAAATTCGATGGCACTCTTTATCGATCGCGCGCGCACACACACAACATCCCCCTTTTCGATTCTATGGACACCTCAAGCTGGTGATACCTCCACTCTCTTCTCGTGGATCACCCCCTCTATATATACGTTATATCCAGGACTCTATTTCACACACATTGCATATGTTACATTTTTTGATTGACCCCCCCACCCCCCCAAAAAAACTCTCATGAACCCACACACTATATCTCTCTAGGTTTGTATCTCTCTCACACAACCCCACGTAGGCGGTGTACGTATACAAGAAGAGAATAGGTGCACCGTGCACGTACTCACGCTTCATGCCCAGCCACACCCGCGCGGGTACACAGTGGAGCTCATTTCTTTATGAAATGGCAGCCCACGTGCTAATTTGAACGCCTGTAGCGGTTGTTTACCTAGGGAGGTCGTGTACCACGCCTGCACGAAACAAAGTTCTACTTGACGAGTTGCTGCTTTATTTTTAAATAAAGTTATAGCGCTCAATGGCACGTACACATAATATAAAACGATTTTTATGGAGAAAAAGGTAGTCTGCTCACTATATACAATGGAGCCTTGTGCGCCTAGTTTGTCGCTCTTCATAGTATCTCACACAAGGCTGCGGTGGCCTCTCTCTCTCACCGTTGGTCACTGATCCGGTCGCATCTCGTCTGCCGGGGGAAAGGGAGTGTGGGGGCCTCTCTCTCTCTCTTACCGCTGCTCACTGATCTGGCCACATCCCGTCCGCCGGGGGAAAGGGAGGAAGTGCATCATTTCTCTGTTCGACGATGCCGAGGCAGCACATCCCGATCTGCGGTACACGCCGTTCTCTCTGACCAAGCTCCGGCGCGGTAGGGCCTATGCCACCTGCTCGCAGATTCCGTCCGCCGCCGCTCACCTAGTTACATCCCGATGACCTCCAGGTATCCCCTCCGGCCTTGCTCCACTGCCCGTCTTCCCACGTTGCTGCATGTGGATCTTCCATAGTTCTTTGCCCAAAATGTAGCTCGTCCAACGTACTTTCCATATTGCATTCTCGTCGTCACACCATTTTAGACAAACACAACCGTGTTGTTATCTTCCCATAGGGCAAGGAATATGCTTGTTTTTTGTCGTCACATGTGTCGTCAACTGTTATTGGCTAGTAATTGTTTCCTTTCTACCTCTTTTTTTGCGAATAGGGCTATCCATTTCACCTCGTTACTATTGCAACCTTTTGGTGAACTGCACAAATCACTTTTTTCTTAAGAGTGTTTTGTGCAGTTGTACTAAAATGTCACATGGGCAACATCTCTACATTTTAGTACGAATGCACAAAGGGAGATTGGTTTTGCTCTATCCTCCTCATCCAACTCCAAGCCTAATCTTCTCCAACTAGTTAGTCTTAAGAGAGACTGCAAAGGTGACCGACTTCTATTTATGTGTTTATTGTTTCATCAGTAGTCCTCTATTATTGTAATCACACTTAATATCTTTGGAACAGGGACACTCAGCTCTATTTTAGTGGAACTGCACAAAATGATCAGAATGTTGCATGCTCCAGACAGCTACTTTTTTTCCCAACATGCCTTGTTGATTTAGACAGAGCTAGGGGGACGTTGCTGCCAATGAAAGCATGGATAAATTTTAATTTAACACCTTCTCACAACTCTGTCTTCAGTTGTGATGTAATTATTAGCTCTGATCTGCTAATAATTGACATGCATTAGCAAGGAAGTTAGTTTTTTATTGTTTCCAAAAGAGCAACGATGGCAAGACACGCGAAATAGAAGCTGAAAGCTCACACCATTGTACAATTTCAAGTCTCGCTGGAAAATTATTTGTATAGTACATCAATTATGTAAACAAATGATGGAAGCTTGATAGCATTGCCAGAAGCCTCTTCATCATCTAGGTCCATGCGCCATGCACAAAATTATACTCCTTCATTCCTAAATATTTGTCTTTTTACAAATTTCAAACGGGCATATTTTAGAGTGTAAATTCACTCATTTTGCTTCTTATGTGTACTCCCTCCGTTCCTAAATATTCTATTCTTCTTTCTAGAGATTTCAACAAGTGACTACATACGGAGCAAAATGAGTGAATCTACACTCTAAAATATGTATATACATCCGTATGTGCCAATCCATTTGAAATATCTAAAAAGACAATTATTTGAGTAGTCACTCATTGAAATCTCTAGAAAGACAAATATACTCCGGAGTATATTTAAGAACCGAGGGGGTAGTGCACAACCGCATGGGAGACTCAACCCGGTCATTGCACCGCATTAATATTGAGTAATGAGCAGTCAGATCGTAAGCCCCACCTTTCCCACTGTAAGTTGCTCTGAAGAAGCAACCATCAATACGCTCTTCTTTGAATCCGCTCATACTACTCCATCCGTCACTGTTTATACAACGGGCTTCAGAAAAAAGAAAAAAGATCTGTGGGACCAAGGCGACTAGCGATCGGCCTGAAAAAAGCATTGGTAGTTATACCATGGCGTCTATTACTAGAGGGAATAATGCGTACACACATGCATGTAGTGCTTTCACCTCGGGTACACACATGCATGCACTTACTCCACTCCGTAGTACTACCTCTATCCGGGTTTATTGGTCCCCATTGTATTTCGTGCCAAATTTTGACCATAGATTAAACTAAGAAAATGTTCACGCATGTCACCAAACATTATATTTTTCAAAACTATGTTCAAATACGAATCCAATGAGATAATTTTTCTTGACATGCATTAACATTTTGTTAGTTAAATCTTTAGTCAAAATTTGGCACAAACTATAAAAGGGACCTATAAACCAGGACGGAGGTAGTAGTATAGAGTGCATGGAGAGAAAATTGTGGACTTGATTGCGGTTACCACGCCCTAATTAATTGAGCATTAAACCAAACACGTCTAAAGTCTCTCTGGTGGTGGAAATGCATTGATAGAAATGCATCATAATGAAGCGCGCCCTGTAAACTGTGACGGAGGGAGGAGCAGTATGAAGGTTCAAAACCAAGTACGCATATGGCCAGTCGGTCAACGCACCTCCTCTTGGCATATCACTGACATGTGGGACATGAGTGTGAGCAAACCGATCTCAATTGACGGCAAAGAGTCAACCTGCCGTTCCTTGAGAGAGACGAGGTGCGAGAACACACAGACGGGCTCACATGGAGGCCAAGATATATTCGAGCATGGCTGGTTGATCGTATCATTCATTACATGGTGGGCTGCCGTTTTCTGCCCTTCTCCGGAATAAACGTGTACTTTATCAGAGATAAAAAAAATAAGAGTACAGACGCTCCACCATGCGGTTCTAGTAGTAGTACAACTCGTACTACTGCGCTTGGCTCTTTGCCTCTTCGTGAAGTCAAACAATGATGGTACTCCACATGTTGGGTACTACAGTGTATGCTTCTAACAATCTGACACCGAATGGACTGATGCATGTCCACCGAGGGTAGGTTGCATTAGTCAAAAGGCGTAAGCGAGCTTCACCTTGTCCTCCAGGCTTCTCCTCATTCTACGAGTTGACGGGACACACCAAAAAGTAGTGCTAGTCCATACTCCCTCCTTTCCGGTTAATATGGCTTAATCTTTTTTGTGGGTAAATGAGAGAGCTTTATTCATATATAAGCATTCTTAGGACGATCAGCCAAGACACTGGTCACTAGGAAGCGAGGTACCCTGCAAAAAAAGAAGTAGGAAGCGAGGTGTTTCATCAAGCTAGCTCTCGGCCACATTCAAAGTGCAGCAAGCACGGTTCGCACGAAGATGCGCCGCAAGGTTTGCTGACCTGTTTACATGCTGAATAACAAAAAAAGAGGAAATATTACCGAGCGGTACTATTTGTAACATGATATGAGCCAAAATTAAGCGAGAATTGTGGCGAGTGTTCCATGCAATCAACTTCCATTATCACATGCGAGAACCCTCAAAGAGAACCAAATGTGTTGAATTTTGCTTTATCACATTTTAAAATTATAATAAGAGTGCAGACGCTCCTCCATCCGGTTCCTAGTACTAGTATAGTATGTACCTTTATAGGCTATATTAGTAGTACTAGTACTAGTAAACTTTGCGCTTGGCTGTTGGCCTATTTGGGAAGTCGAACAATAGTAGCACTAGTAGTATAGTGTATGCTTCCGGCAATCTGACACCGAATTAACTGTTGCACGTCCACCGCCTGAGCGAGGGAGAGCTTGCATTAGTCAAAAGTTTCTCCTTGTCCTATGAGCCACTACGCGCAAGATTCTCCCTGTTTGGATCCATGGTTTAGAGTTAGTTTGGGTTAGTTTGTACTCAACTAACCCAAAAGTATCCAAACAGGAGGGTTAGTTTTGGTTAGAAGCATCTAACCCATCCAAAAAATTTAACCCACCCAAGAGGTGCTTATTTGGGTTAGTTCTTCTCTGGAGCACTAAAAAACACATTTTTCTCTCGCTCTCGCCGTAGCAAATCCCTCGCCACTTCCTCGAAGCTTCTCATCCTCTTCCTCCCTCCCTCTCGCAACGCCCGTCAAGGTGCCTCGCCGTATCCGCGCTCCATCTAACCCTGTCATCTAAACACCTCTTTGGCTAGAGTTAGTTCATGGTTAGTTCAGGGTTAGAATCTAACTCTAACCTCTAACTGAGTTAGAGTATCCAAACAAGGCCAAAGTAATGCTAGTCCATACCGCCTCCTCTCCGGTTAATATGGATTAATTTCAAACAAGATAAATAGACTATCTGTCATTGTATATTTGTAAAAATACGGTCAGTGGACTTCATAATACGCTCATTGCGCTCAATATATATATTTTCTGGTGTTTATACGGTCACTAGCTCACCCTGACTGAGTATGTGTGTGCATGCACGTGTAGGTTGAGCACTTAGCGTGATCGTGTGTGTTCCATCGTGTGCTCGGACATGCATGCATTAGGGCGTCACGCGCATTTTTGCGTCCATGTGTACGTGTGACTGTTGCATACACGTAGGGGGAGTACGTGTAGGCGCCACTAAGGAGCATTCAAATCACACAGTAAGTTAGTCGGAAGAAGCAACCATCATTTCACTCTTGAATGACACGTACGCAATATAAAATGGTTGATATGGAGAGAAAAAGAAAACCACTACATATACACTAGCAGGAGCCTAAGCTACAAGCCTGCTTGCTAAGGTTGCTCTCTTCACAAGCATAGAACGACGGGCCTGATCCCGTAGCTGGGGGAAGGGAACAATGTTCTGTGTAGACGCGGTCGACATTGGCGAGGGAGAAAACCCACAGTCGGTGCGTCCCAATCGGGGGTCACCGCGGTATGGGCCGATGCCACGTCCCAACCGCCCTTCTAGCTACAACCTGACGTCCCAAGTAGTCCATCTTCCTTTTGGAGCCGGCTTGCTCCACTGCCGTAGCTCCATCTCCATGTCGATCTTTCTCTACTTCTACCGGCTTCTACTTGTGATGAGTTTATGTCTCATGAACTAGTGCCAGTACTATTATTCTAATCACACTTCTTCAGTATCTTTGCCATCAAGGATACTCAGGTCGATTTTAGTGGAACTGCACAAAAGCATCGTATGATCCAAGGGTGCCAGACGACTTTCCTTCGATAGGTTCTACCTGGCAAGGGAATTAAATCATGTTTAGGGTTTAGGGTTTAAGTCATAGTGACCCCATCATTAGTCTTTCTTTCGTACATGCTCTCACAACTTTTTTCTTTAGTTGTGAAGTAAATATTGGCTATGATCTGTGAACATTGAGATGCATCAGCATGCGTGTTAGTTTTCCTTTGTATTTGATGGAATGTTGTAATGGGGCAACCTTGGAATAGGAATGAAAATGGAGTGGAAAGTTTCCATTTTTCCGGAGAAAAAATGGAAACGGAGAGAAACCAACGTTTCATTTCATTGGATCGCGCCATCGAGCACAACCGACGTTTAAATCACGTCTGTCGTGTTCGTGTCGCACCCTCCTCCACAGCTCAACCCCACACGGTCGCTCGGCATGCCACTCACCGCAAACCGAGTATACGATAACTTTCTCGCCTGCTTGTCGATGAATCATGCCATGGAGTACTACTAGCACTACTGGAAGAGATTGACGAGTTAGGGGAGGACAGCTAGCTGTAGCACGGACTCCCAAGAACTTTTTACATGCATGTTGTAGCCGGCTATTGCGACCTTTGAACGCGGAGCAGCTGCGTGCACCCGGAAGTGGTGCGGGCAACGCTTTCTCGGCCGGCGCGCCGCTTCAATGCCGGCGCCAGTGAGAGGTCGCATCCGCTCTGGCCGGGCATGAATGCGGCACTGACTGTTTTGGGCGGGAAGCACGCACGGGTGATGAAGAGGGTTCGGGTTGATCAGGACCGGCCGTGGCAGCGGTCCGTACGTGCGCAAAACAAGAGATGTTGTAGGTTAATATTGCCGCGTATATAATTAACAACGTAAATAATGTGCCAGTTGGACAAATATGATTGGAGATGGAGATGGAAATGGAATTTTACGTAAACATGGATATGCATGTCTATGTCTATGTGTGTGTGCGCGATGACTCTCACGACTTGGAAGCGGGGCCGTGTTTTTGATCGAGTTTTCTTTCTTGGTACGTTAGAAAATCAGTTTGCCTAATTCACATCTAGATGTTATTTAAGGATATCACATCTAAGCTCCGACAAGTATATAATGTAGCAACAAGAAACAAAAAAAACTAGGACAAAAAAAATAGACCACAAACAGAGTGGACATCAACTTAGATGTGACATAACTATGTCACATCTAGATGTGTCCTAGAAAAACCCTTAAAAAATTCTCCGCTAGTTTTCGTTTCTTTTTTCCGGGAACGCGCGTATTCTATTTACACTGCTATGGAGAGATTTTTTTTACTCCAATATAGCCTCTTGTTTGATAGAGTTTCTCGCTTCTCGCTCTCTCACCCTCTCCATATCAAAACAAGATGACAGTGTCCACTCTATCTCTCTCCTCACCGGTGGTCACAGATCCGTCCGAATCCCGTCCGCTGCGGGAGGTGAGGAGGTGCAGCGTTGACGTTGTCACCGTCAGCGATCGAGGGAGCCGATGCGCACTGTCCTCTCGGAGCCGGCGCTGGCGCGGTGAAAGTGCAACTATCCCTAGGTGGTTTTGGTAATTCATAACAACATATAGCTCATTGAGCTAATGATATTCCAAGACTATTATTTCAGGAAAGCTCAATGAATGGCATGTCATGGATGATGAAAGTGGATCCCTCAAAATATTAAGGACATAGGATTGGCTCAAGATCAAAAGTTCAAGACTCTACTTTTTACATTTTAGTGATCCAAGATCACATTAAGTCTATATGTAAACTCTGTGTTTCCCTTTCGTAACGTTTCGGTCTCACCGAAAAGAGAGAATCGGTCCCACCTGACCAACTCTCTAGTTAGCTAATTACCAAAATTGGTCTTACCAAGTTTGTGTAATCGGTCTCACCGAGATTACGTTATGTCCTAACCCGAACCATATTGGTCCTACCGAGTTGCATGTCGGTCCCATCGAAAATCTTAATGGTCACTAGATTTGCTGAATCGGTCTGACCGAGTTTATCAATTCGGTCCCACCGAGTTTGGCAAGTTGTGTCTAACGGTTAGGTTTTGTGTGGAGGCTATATATACCCCTCCACCTCCTCTTCATTCGTGGAGAGAGCCATTAGAACAAGCCTACACTTCCAGCATCCTATTTCTGAGAGAGAACCACCTACTCATGTGTTGAGGCCAAGATATTCCATTCCTACCATATGAATCTTGATCCCTAGCCTTCCCCAAGTTGCTTTCCACTCAAATCTTCTTTCCACCAGATCCAAATCCTATGAGAGAGATTTGAGTGTCGGGGAGACTATCATTTGAAGCACAAGAGCAAGGAGTTAATCATCAACGCACCATTTGTTACTTCTTGGAGAGTGGTGTCTCCTAGATTGGCTAGGTGTGACTTGGGAGCCTCCGACAAGATTGTGGAGTTGAACCAAGGAGTTTGTAAGGGCAAGGAGATCGCCTACTTCGTGAAGATCTACCGCTAGTGAGGCAAGTCCATCATGGGCGACGGCCATGGTGGGATAGACAAGGTTTCTTCTTCGTGGACCCTTCGTGGGTGGAGCCCTCCGTGGACTCGTGCAACCGTTACCCTTCGTGGGTTGAAGTCTCCATCAACATGGATGTACGATAGCACCACCTATCGGAACCATGGCAAAAACATCCGTGTCTCCAATTGCGTTTGAATCCTCCTAAATCCTTCCCTTTACATTCTTGCAAGTTGCATGCTTTAATTTCCGCTGCTCATATACTCTTTGCATGCTTGCTTGATTTGTATGAAGATTTCTTGACTTGTGCAAACATAGCTAAAATCTGCCAAAGTCTAAAATTGGGAAAAGGTTAAGTTTTTAATTGGTCAAGTAGTCTAATCACCACCCTCTAGACATACTTCAAGGTCCTACAAGTGGTATTAGAGCTTTGGTTTCCATTTGGTTTGATTTCCATAGCTTTTGGTGGTCATAGCCTTGGTTTCACAACCTAGGAGAGTATGGCGACTAGCGAGGGAAATTATCACCGTAGAGGTCCTTACTTTGATGGTACTAATTTTTCTAGTTGGAAACATAAGATGAAAATGCATATTCTCGGACATAACCCCGCCGTTTGGGCTATTGTTTGTATTGGCTTGCAAGGTGAATTCTTTGATGGGAGAGAGCCGAACCGTGAAGCTAATGCGGATGAATTGAAGATGCTGCAATACAATGCTCAAGCTTGTGATATCCTCTTCAATGGCTTGTGCTCCGAGGAATTCAACAAAATCAGCCGTCTTGAGAATGCAAAGGAAATTTGGGATACTTTGATTGATATGCATGAAGGTACCGACTCCGTCATGGAATCCAAGCTGGATGTGCTCCAAAGTCAGCTTGACAAGTTCAAAATGAAGGATGGTGAAGGTGTCGCTGAAATGTACTCTAGGCTTGCTCTTATCACAAATGAGACAGCCAGCATAGGAAGTGAAGAGATGACCGACAGATTCATCATCAAGAAGATCCTAAGAGCATTGGATGGAAAGTATGATACCGTGTGCACATTGATCCAAATGATGCCAAATTACAAAGATCTAAAGCCAACGGAAGTCATTGGAAGAATTGTTGCTCATGAGATGTAACTCAAGGATAAGGAGGAACTTCACAACAAGTCAAGTGGTGCTTGCAAAGCCTCATCTGAAGCCCCCACATCATCAAGTGAGAAACAAACCTTCAATGAAGAATTGAGCTTAATGGTGAAGAACTTCAACAAATTCTACAAGAGTAGAAGCAAAGAAAGAATCTCCAAGTCAAGGTCCTACAATGACAAAAGATCTTCTAGTCGATAGCACAATTGCTACAATTGTGGGAGACCCGGACACTACTCCAATGAGTGTACGACACCCTACAAAAGAAGAGAAGATTCTCCAAAAAGAAGTAGAAGAGAAGAATCACCACCAAGGGAGAGAAGGAGAAGAGATGATCGTTATGAACGAAGACCCTCACGGAGAAGCAAGGATTCGGAAAGGAAGGACAAGTCATCAAAGATCTACACCAAACGAAGACATCAAGCTCATGTTGGTGAATGGGTATCCGGCTCCGACTCCGACAATCACTACGAGAGAAGCTATCACTCTGAATCCTAATATACTCAAGATGAAGGTGTTGTCGGTCTAGCACTTGTGTCAACCAACTCCTACGACATATTTGATTCACCAAATGAAGGAATAGGAAGATGCTTCATGGCCAAAGGCCCAAAGGTAACACATCCCGGGTATGTTTATTTCAATAGTGATGAAGATGACTTGCTAGGTGATGATGATCTACTTATTGACAACACTAGTAGTGAATACTATGATGAAACGTCAATTAATCATGCTAATCAAGGTAAAACGAATGACATTGATAAGGACAATATTGAGCTTCTAACTAAAGAACTAAACACTCTTAAGTTAGCTCATGAGACTATCTTCGAAGATCATCGAGAACTTTTAAGGGCTCATGAGAAGTTACGCTTTCAAAAGCTCAATCTTGAGCAAGAGCATGAGTTCTTAAAGGCAATCAATGATGATCTTCGTAAGAAAAGTTCTTCTTAAATTGCCAAGCGTTTACTCTTATCTACTTACATGCCTCAAGTCAAGTCAAGTAAGAAGAACAAGAAGGATTCTTCCTCTAGTAGTAACAATAATAATGCTAAATCCAATATTGTTGCTTCTAGTAGTTCTCTTGATTCCACTAATTATTCTCTTAGCCAAGTTACACTTGAGCGAGAAAATAGCTTATTGAAGGGAATTATAGAGAAAGGTGTATACAAGAGCCTTGCCGCGAGTAAGCAATTCGAGGAAATTGTACGCAAGCAAGGAAGGCACCGGAAGAATCAAGGTGTTGGTTTTGAACGAAAGTTCAATGCCAATGGAGTTGAGTGGGAAGAAGATCAATACCCCAAGACGAAGTTTGTCCCTCAACAAGAGAAGTATGATCCTACTTCCTTCAAGGGAACACAAGGACAAGATGATCTTCCACCACAAGACCACAAGAACAAAGGCAAGGACAAGCTTCAAGAGGAGATTGATGCATTTGAAGAAGCACCTAAGGCCTTGGTCAAGTGGGTTCCCAAGACTACGTCAAGTTCTACTTCATCAAGTACAACTACAACTCCAAGGATTCCCATCAAGATGATGTGGATCCCAAAGAAGAAGACCTAGAGAGTTCTTGAGGGTGACTCCACCAACATTCTTCACTCATATCATTATGGCAAGGACAAGTGCAATCAACTTTCATATCTTTCACTAGTTCAAGGAGTCACAAACCCTCATGTTGGTAAGGCAAGGGACAAGGTAACCTAACGTTTTCATGGACATCATCTTGTGTGTGCACCACTCTATGTCTATGGATATTCTTGTTTGTTCCTTGTGGGACTAACCCATGTAGGTATTGAAAGTGCAACTCACTCCAAAGGATTGCTCCAAATGATCTACCTCAAAATTGAGCATCCACATCTTCAACACCTACATGAAGTCATCATCGACAAAACCCAAGGTTAGTTCATCCCTCTAAGGGGGGATCTCACATCTAGGGGGAGCTTAACTCTAAGAATTGAGTCAAAGCAACTCTAGTGATGTGAACACATTAATGCATTATGTAAAAGTGGTAACCCCACTTGAGCTTAAATGATGAGTATGACCTATGATCAAATGTTCCCATTTGACTCCTAAGTAAATATACTCATATATATATGACCTAGTCATCGCCAATTGTTTGATAGATGCTAGAATTGGTTGTGCATGCTTTGCCACATATTTCATTTGCCATTTTATTGTGTGAGCATGTTGGTTGCATATTTTACTCATTCAAGGACATCCACTTGTTGTTTTGATTGTTTGGTTTCTTTTTCTTTTGCCAAGTGGATGGACAAGAATTCCTAAGAAACTTCTCTAGGTATCTATGCTTTTCTCGTCTCAAACTCTATTCATGCTACATCACAACATTTGATCAAGTCAGATTCAAACCACTCTGTGTGTGGAGCACTGGAAGTCCCCGATTCGTCATGGACTTAAACTTCCAAAACTTCTTTGTGATTTTCGGTCTGACCGATTCTTCCATTTCAGTCATACCGAGATCACTAAGTCGATCTAGGTTTTCAATCTCGGTGCAACCGATTCGAACTTTTCGGTCTCACCGAGTTGCTATAACTGTCAGCAGTTATGCATCTCAGTGCCACCGAGTTGTTCCACTCGGTCACACCGATAGTGTCGGTCCGTATATAGTCACGGGCAAAATTTTGAAACTTCCTCCAAACCTCTTCGCGCGCGCATAGCTCACTCTGCCTCCTAGGTCTCCGGATCGTCGACTTCGTCGCCAGCCGCCTCCTGTCGTTGGTCTCTGCCGCCATCAATGGATTTCTTCTCCGCCGTTGCCGCCGTAGCAAGTTCATCGCCGAACTAGAGTATGAACTCGATCACAGTGCTATCCTCGTCTAATTCTCAGCACATTGTGTTCATTATGAATCTTGCCACGATTGAAACACCTCTATCCAGTCAAAACAATCCTTAGAATAGATGCCATTTGAAAATTTAGAGTTAAGTTTCCGCCGAAACCATCTCGGACCCACCGAGTTGAAAAACTCGGTCCCACCGATTCGGCTAACGCCATTGCACTAGCAACTCTCGGTCCGACTGAGAATTGCTAATCGGTGTGACCGATTTTGAAACTTTGTGAAACCCTAGCATTCTCGGTGCCACCGAACTGTGATCGGTCTGACCGAGTTCACTAGTTTAGGTCCCAAAACTGCTTCGGTATCACCGAGTTTGAGAATCGGTTGATCCGAGATGCTTTCTATGGAAAACTAAAACTAAGTTTTTTGAATCATTCTTTTGCAAAAATCTCTGCATTTTGTGATGATCATCCATTCTATCTCATCTATAACTGTTCACAGGGTCAGCAGTCAGTGTTTCCAGCATGTCAGACCAAAGTGACAGTCAGAACAGGGAAGAAGAGCAGATTCACATGAGTGAGGGCACTAGTCCCTTTAGCACTTCAGATGATGGCAGCAGAAGCACTCCTAGCAATCTGCCTAAAGCAGCCATAAGAGCCAGAAGGAAGAGAACCTCAGACTCTGAGGATGAGGACTATGTGGTAGATGAAGATCAGGCTACATCCAAGAAGGTAGTGCTCAAAAGGAGTATGGCTCAGTGTCGGTGTCAAAACCGGCCGATCTCGGGTAGGGGGTCCCGAACTGTGTGTCGTGGTTCTAAGTCTGACAGTAGAATGGGGGGTAGGTATGGAGAGGCAAGATCCTAGCTATGGAGTAGTTGTACACACGAGTGTTTAACGAGTTCAGGCCCTTCTCTGAGGAAGTAATAGCCCTACGTCTCGGAGCCCGGAGGTGGTCGACTAGTTTATGTGTATATGAGTTACAGGGGTGAGAACCCTCTACACTGAGGAGGGGGGGTGGCTTATATAGAGTTTGCCAGACCCCTCTACACAAGCCTCAGGAGTTTCTCCTGCGATGGGAGTATGCAGGGCATCCATGTTCCGGCGGCGAAGATCTTCTCTTTGTTGAGAAGCGAGCGGCTCGGGCTGATATTCTTCGTGGGCCTGAGCGGGGTCGCCTCCATCGTCCAACCCGTTGATGCGGGGGAAACCGGGAGGGCTACGAGGCCCATTGACCATCAGGACCTCCGCCGCTGGATCACTGCTGTCGCACTCGGATGCAGTCTCTACGGAGCCAGTCGACAGATCGAACAGGCCGTAGAGAGATTCGTCGGGCTCAATCGCCGCGACTTGGGTGGTGGCCGATTGGCGAGCCACTGCGTGTCTCAGCCATCGCTGAAGTCTTGACCGACCGGAGCGCTTGCGCTGGCGAGAGACAGGGAGGGAGGACAGCGCAGGAGTCGACCGATATGGGGTTGACGGCTGCCGCAGCAGGACGCCGCGGACACACGCCCGAAAGTGCGTCGCCCCACGGACGGGGAGCGCGTCGATGTCGAGTGGTTCCTCCTGGAGCCAAGCGGAGTCATCGGCGATGAAAGCGAGCGCGCCGAGACGGATCTCGCGGCCCTCGACCAGAGCTCCGCCGGAAACCATGATGAAGGCAATCGGACAAATTGCAACTTCTCCAAAAAGTCGCTAAGACACCTGCCCCACGGTGGGCGCCAACTGTCGTGGTTCTAAGTCTGACAGTAGAATGGGGGGTAGGTATGGAGAGGCAAGATCCTAGCTATGGAGTAGTTGTACACACGAGTGTTTAACGAGTTCAGGCCCTTCTCTGAGGACGTAATAGCCCTACGTCTCGCAGCCCGGAGGCGGTCGACTGGTGTATGTGTATATGAGTTACAGGGGTGCGAACCCTCTACACTGAGGGGCCCTCAGTTATGCAGGGTTTAAAGTACATTAAGACAGGGGGTTACTGGTAACGCCCTCATAAAGTGCTATGAAGACTATTAAAGCTACTTAATGACAGACCGTTGCGTGCTGAGTGACTTTAGGTCTCCTGGCCGTCGAGTGGTTAGCTTCATGGTCGAGTGGCCATCTTCGTCGTCGAGTGTCCTTGAGTTCGTCGAGTGAAGTCCCTCTTGGTCGACTGAAAGGTAGCTTCGTCTAAGGATGTCCTTTGGTATGGTATCCTAGATAGGTCCATGACCCTACCCTAGGTACATAACATCATCATTAGCCCCCGAATGGATCGAGGTTCGAGTGAGGAAGGAGTTGATGATTTTCTCCGACCTATTTCCCGTGCTTTGATTATGTCGTATCCTAGATCGGCGATTTTTCTTTCGGTGTTGGCGTCTACTTTTACTTCAGTCGCCTTGATCCATTCTTGTCTTCTGTCGAGTGAACTTTTGAACTTTAGTGAACTTCCGAGTGACGGATCGCAGGAAAGATATCGTCAGACAGATTGATCTGCCGTTAGCGGATTTTGTGGGATCTGAATTTTGGGAAGCGCGCGAAACGGGACGGACCGCGGTACTCGGATGGGATAAGGCGCGGACGCCTCAATTTCTGCGCCGCCTTTTTCGCCACGTATCCTGCGTGCTCGACTATTTCAGGATGTGACAGGACCGCCCGGGCCTACTCGTCAGCCACTCGGAAGTGTCCTTATATAAAGTGTCGGGCGAGGGTTTTTTTGAACAGTGCCTTCCCATTCTTCTCTCCACCCTCTTTGCCTCCGCCCGCTGCGCCTGCTCTCGCCTCTGCTTATCCACTCCTCGCGTGCTTCGCCGGCGACAATGGTGAAGGAGAAGACGGCGGCCTTGGAGCGCGCGAAGAAGGCGACGGCGGCGGGGAAACCGAAGGGGAGAGCGTCCAGTCGGGGCGGATCTTCGTCAAGATCCCACCTGCCAAAGGGTTGGGTCCAAGGGGATTGGATCCGCTTGACCATCACCGAGACGGATCTCAATGACCTGGTCAACAAGGGTCTGATCCCCCATGGGTCAGCAAGGCTTCCGGGGTCCGATTGTCAACCGCAGCCACAGGAGGGTGAGTGCGTCCTCCCAGCCACTCATATTGATCGTGGATTCTCTCTGCCGCCGAGTGTTTTCTTCCGAGGGTTCTTGAACTTCTTTGGGGCGCAACTCCACCATTCCACTCCCAATTCTATCGCCCATCTCGCTGCTTTCATTTCCATGTGCGAGAACTTCCTGGGTTGTCGACCTCATTGGGGTCTCTTTAAGCACATATTCACCTGTCTCTCACAGACGAGAGGACTAAGGTTATCCAGATGTGCGGGGGTCTTGGGATTCAGATGAGGAATAAGAGTACTTTCCCGGCCATGACCCTTCCTGAGTCGGTCAGAGGGTGGCAATCGACTTGGTTCTACTGCCAAGACGAGTTGATGCCGGGGCAGTCGACTGGTCTCCCTCCGTTCTCCATGGACCGAGTGGACAAACCCTCTTCTCTAAAGGTGCTTCCTGAGGAGAAAGCTCAGGTGAAAATGTTGATGGAGCGCGTAGTCCAACTTGTTAGGGACGGAGTGACGGGTATGGATCTTCTGGAGGTCTTCCTTAGACGGCGCATCCAACCGCTTCAGTACCGAGGCCACCCGATGTGGCTGTACTGTGGTACCGAAGACGCCACTCGGGTCCATCCAGAAGCGGTCAACGACGCCACACTGGAGAGGTGGGTGGCAGCCATCACAGGGAATAAGGACAACCCTCGAGGGGCTAGGAGGATCCCACCACTTGACTGTACCTATACACCGGACACGGTATGACCACTTATCTCCAATTGTAATCTTGCTGTATTCTTTCTACTTTGCTGCGAATTGTTCGATTGATCTTTTTTTGTTTTGTTGTCTGATAGGCCACCACCGAGTTATACTCGATGCCCAATGGAGCGCAGACACCGACTGAAGAGGAGGAAGGAAGTGGGGGTGAAAGCCCGGAGGAGTGGGATTCGGATGCTGACGACGATGATGAGGGTCATGACTCTGATGAGGAGGAAGAGGAGGAGGAGGAGGAAGTTGTACCTCCCCGCTCAGAAAGACGCTCGAAGCTTGTCCATGATCCCGCGACTGAGCGTGGTAAGGGGGTCGCAACCGCTACACAGTCGACCAAGCGCCCTCGGACTACTTCTCCGGTGCCGACTGAGAAGGCTCCGAAGCAATCTCGAGTGGCACCGTCGAAACCGGCGAAGGTCTTGCCGAAGATGAAGATGGTGATCCCCACTATCTCAGGGTAATGGTAGTCTTGAGTTTTCCCGTTTCATGAACTTGTTCTTGGTCGACTCATGGGCCAATCGACTGACTTCTGGAACTGCAGTGCTGCTACTTCTGATACTTCGGCCAGGGCTGAAGACCACGAGATGGAGGATGTTGTTACCTCGAAACCTGGTACGACTCTTGTGATGCCATTTTCAGTCGATTGACTTATTGTCTCTAATTTTGATCCTTTCTGCAGCTTCATCTAACATTGTTATTGATCTTCCCGACGACGACGACGAGGAACCAGCAAGGCAGAGGAGGAGCAAGAAAGCGTCTGCTGGTAAGGCGACTCAGGACGTGCCAGTACCCGAGACGTTGGTCGTGGAGGGAGACAATGTCACTCGGCCTACCGTAACCTTTGCGGTGCCATTGACGAGTGCTCGTCCTTCATCGTCGAGTGCTGCTCAACCCTCGCTTTTCTCAACCTACCACGTTCCAGAAGACCAAGCTAGTACTGCTAAAGAAGCAATACGCCAAGCGGGGGTCATGATGGAGCAAGTGAAGGCAATACGAGAAGCCAGCCAGGCAGCCTATGACGACAGTTCGGCTCTTCAGAGTAATGTTCAGGTCAGTCGGTCACTGCCTGTTCTGTTAGGATATGATATCTGAAAACTCTTCTTTCTGAAATTCTTAGAGTTTGTCCTACACCCGCTGGGTGTGTCGATTGAAATTCCGGATTAGTGGGGGCACGCTGAGTGCACGCACTGGGTGTAGTCCCCAAGGCTATGGTCGACTGCTGGCAGTCAACCATAGGCTTGATGTCTTAAGTTTTTTCCTTACTCGACTAGGTCGAATAGATTCATAGACCGGTGGGGGCACGCTGAGTGCACCCACTGGTTGTAGTCCCCGAGACTGTGGTCGACTGCTGGCAGTCGACTATAGTCTGAAGAACATCTCCCGTTTTTTTGTTGTTGGTCGACTGGTCGACTCTAACTGATGAAACTCGTGGGGGCACGCTGAGTGCACCCACTGGGTGTAGTCCCCGGGACTATGGTCGAATGTTTGTATTCGGCCGTAGTCTTAGAAACGCTATGATTTTTCCTTAGTCACTCGGAAGTGAATTGTCTTTGACATCTGTCGATTGGTTCTTCGTAGAAATCCTGTGACCTTGCGGCTCGTTACACTGAGTTGGAGAACAAACACATTCAGCTCGAGCTTGATCTGAAACTGGCCCAATAGAACTTGACGAAGGCAAAGGAGGAAGCTAAAGGTATGTTTGGTGAGGCCTTCGACGACTGCCTTTGCCTCTCACTCGTTTCCGAATCTTAATCTCACTGTAACTTTGCAGACAAAGTGAGGGATGCCCTGAAGAAGCAAGACCTTGACTTGGCTGAGATGCAAAAAACTGCTTTAGAGAAGACCAAGCTTGCAGATGAGAAGCTGGCTTCAGTGACCAAGCTTGAAGAAGAAAACACCAATCTGAAAGCTGCTCTTGATGCTGCCAACCAGGAGGTTAGTCGACTGAAAAGTGACAAGACCACCCTGAATGACAAGGTCAGTGAGTTGATGAGAAAGAAGAACGATCTGGAGGCTTATCTGGGTGGACTCGCCAAGAAGTTGTTCCTCATGCTTGAAGGTAATCTTTTGTATCAAACAAGTATTTTAACTATAACCTCTGACTGTTGTCTTGACTCAGTGGTTGTGCTTGCAGAATTTTGCTAGAACTTTGAAGAGGAGACTGGTCGACTGGAAGTAAACCTGGACCCCATCAACTCTCCCGTGAAAGATGAAGTCGCCATGAATGTGCTCCGGCTTGAATCTCGTGTTGCTGCTGTCATCGACTATCTCGCAAGGCTGAAGGTCGCAACTTCTCGCATCGACACAACACTCTGGCCAAGAGAGACGCACCAGAACGACCTCGAGTCCCTGATGACTCGATTGAATGAGGTCCCAAGTCGAGTGGAGGAGTGGAAGAAGTCTTCGGCCAGGTGCGGTGCGGATGTTGCTCTGTCTCTGGTCCGCATTCACTGCAAGGATGCACGAGAGGACAAGCTGGTGGCTCTTAGGGTGGCTAATACCAAGAAGCACGATTTCCGATCCTTCATGGAGACCTTCATCGCCGCCGCCACTCGAATTGCAGATGGAATCGACCTGGACGAGTTTGTTGCGCCTTCAAGCCCTCCACAAGAGGGGTAAAAAACTTCTGAGCTTGATACTTCAAATTTGCCTCGGTATGCCGAGTGAGTTTTGTAACCGACAAACCTTAACAGGCTTAGTGCCTGAGCACTTTCGGTTCCGTTAGGTGTTATCCGAACTTGGATTCAACGTTGAATATGTTTGCATTTGGTTTGAGGTGTCTTTTGCAGGTTAAAGCGAAGCGCTTATTGCGATCGACTTGTTCCCCAATATGCTTAGACGAGCACTGGGCTGCGGCTAAGCCTTCGAGTGAGAGGTTTGCTCTCCACTTGGTAGGATTTTCAAAAACTTAGGCGAGCGCTAGGCTGCAGCTAGGCCCCCGAGTGGGAGGTCTGCTCTCCACTCGATAGGATTTCAGATACTTAGGCAAGCACTGGGGCTGCAGCTAAGCCCCCGAGTGGGAGGTCTGCTCTCCACTCGGTAGGATTTCAGATACTTAGGCGAGCACTGGGCTGTAGCTAAGCCCCCGAGTGGGAGGTCTGCTCTCCACTCGGTAGGATTTTGTATTGGTGGCGTAGCTCGGAAGGAGAGGGTAGCAGTCGACCTGCACCTCGTCCTCCTTTCGAAGCGTACATTGTATTTGAGGCGTAGCTCGGAAGGAGAGGGTAGCAGTCGACCTGCACCTCGTCCTCCTTGCATAGCGCACGTTGTATTTGTGGCGTAGCTCGGAAGGAGAGGGTAGCAGTCGACCTGCACCTCGTCCTCCTTGCAAAGCGCATGTTGTATTTGTACTTAGGCGAGCACAATGCTACAGCTAAGCCTCCGAGTGGAAGGCTGGCTTACCACTCAGTAGGATTTTGTTTATCTTAGGCGAGTACTTGGACTGCAGCTAAGCCTCCAAGTGGAAGGCTGGCTTACCACTCGACAGGATCTTGTTTATCTTAGGCGAGTACTTGGACTGCAGCTAAGCCTCCGAGTGGAAGGCTGGCTTACCACTCGACAGGATTTTGTTTATCTTAGGTGAGTACTTGGACTGCAGCTAAGCCTCCGAGTGGAAGGCTGGCTTACCACTCGATAGGATTTTGTTTATCTTAGGCGAGTACTTGGACTGCAGCTAAGCCTCCGAGTGGAAGGCTGGCTTACCACTCGACAGGATTTTGTTTATCTTAGGCGAAACGGATTTCGCAGCTAAGCCTTCGTGTGGGAGACTGGCTCACCACTCGGTTAGGATTTTTTTTACAGACATGGGCGAATCGGATTCGCAGCCAAGCCACCCACTGGGGGGTTGTTTTGTGTGGACAAAAGAAATGACGATTACTGGGAAAATCATAAAGCTCTTGTCTTTGATAAATAAACTACAGAAGTACTTTTATTACAACTCAGCCGAGTGAATACTTAAGTGTAAAAGGGGCAGAGAAGCTCCGCGTTCCAAGCTCGGGGCTCGTCGATCTGATGCTTGACATTGTAAAGATGGTATGCTCCATAGTGGAGAACCTTGGTGACGATGAAGGGACCTTCCCAAGAAGGAGCAAGTTTGTGTGGTTTCTGCTGATCCACTCGGAGAACTAAATCTCCTTCCTAGAAGGCTCGACTCTTCACGTTTTTAGCGTGGAAGCGATGCAAGTCTTGTTGGTAAATGGTCGATCTGATCAGAGCCATTTGCCTTTCTTCCTCTAAAAGGTCGACTGCATCCTGCCACGCTTGTTCGGCTTCAGCTTCGGTGTAGAGCTCGACCCGGGGAGCATTGTGGAGAATGTCACTCGGCAAGACTGCTTCAGCTCCGTAGACCAAGAAGAATGGAGTTCTTCTAGTCGACCAGTTGGGCGTGGTTCTTAACCCCCAAAGCACCGAGGGAAGTTCGTCGACCCATGCACCAGCCGCATGCTTAAGATCACGCATCAAACGGGGTTTCAACCCTTTGAGAATCAACCCGTTGGCTCGTTCTGCCTGTCCATTCGACTGTGGATGGGCGACTGAAGCATAGTCAACTCGTGTGCCTTGAGACGTGTAGAAAGCTCTGAACTCTTCGGAATTGAAGTTTGACCCGTTGTCGGTGATGATGCTGTGCGGGACTCCATATCTGAATATCAATTCTCTGATGAAGCTGACAGCAGTACCGGCATCGAGGTTCTTGATGGGTTTAGCTTCGATCCACTGGGTGAACTTGTCGACTGCTACCAGCACATGGGTAAAACCGCTTCTGCCTATTCTCAAAGGACCGACCATATCCAAACCCCATACTGCAAAGGGCCAGACGAGTGGTATAGTCTTCAAAGCTGTCGCGGGCTTGTGTGACATATTGGAGTAAAATTGACATCCCTCGCACTTGTCGACTATCTCCTTCGCCATTTCATTCGCTCTTGGCCAATAAAATCCAGCTCGGTATGCTTTGGCCACGATGGTCCGAGAGGGCGCATGATGGCCACGGGTCCCCGAGTGGATGTCATCAAGGATTATTCGACCTTCCTCCAGTGTTATGCATTTCTAACCAACTCCAGTCGCGCTTTCTCTGTATAGCTGTCCCCTTATCACAGTAAAGGCCTTAGATCGGCGGACGATCTGTCGAGCCTCTTCTTCGTCCTCCAGGAGTTCTTTCCTCAAGATATACGCGATATATGGTACTGTCCAATCGGGAGTGATCACTAAAATTTCCATGATCAGGTCGACCACTACTGGGACTTCAACCTCAGTCGGATCCGTAATACTCTTAGGTTGCGGGGCTTCGTCGGTAAAAGGATCTTCTACGACTGATGGAGTGTGGATATGCTCCAAGAACACATCACTGGGGATGGCTTCTCTCTTGGATCCTATCTTCGCCAAATCATCAGCTGCTTGATTTTTCAGTCGGGGTATGTGGTGGAGCTCTAACCCTTTGAACTTCTTTTCGAGCTTCCTCACTGCATTGCAGTATCCAGTCATGGCTGGGCTTCTAACGTCCCATTCCTTCATCACCTGATTGACCACCAAATCTGAGTCGCCATAGACCATAAGGCGACGGACGCCGAGTGAAATGGCCATGCGCAACCCATACAAGAGTGCTTCATATTCTGCTTCATTGTTGGAGGAATCAAAGTGGATTTGGAGCACATATCTAAGTTTATCTCCTCGGGGGGAAACCAAAACAACCCCAGCACCAGAACCATATAACATCTTTGATCCATCAAAGAACACGGTCCAATGCTCTGAGTGAACTTGAGTCGGCTGCTGTTGCTCAATCCACTCGGCAAGGAAATCTGCTATAGCCTGGGACTTAATGGCTTTCTTTGCCTCGAATTTGACATCAAGGGGAAGGAGTTCAATCGCCCATTTAGCCACTCGACCAGTTGCATCTCTGTTGTGCAGAATCTGTAACAATGGTGCGTCGCTGACGACTATAATGTCATGATCAGAGAAATAATGAGCAACCTTCTTCATGGTCATGTAGATCCCATATACAAGCTTCTGATAATGAGGATATCTTTGCTTCGATGGGGTCAAAACTTCAGAGAGATAATACACTGGGCGCTGAACTTTGAAGGCTTTCCCTTCTTCCCGCTCGACCGTAAGTACTGTACTGACGACTTGTCCTGTGGCTGCAATATAAAGCAACAGAGGCTCTTTGCTGATTGGAGCAGCAAGCACCGGCTGGGTGGAGAGCAGAGTTTTTAACTCGGCAAACGCTGCATCAGCTTCTGGAGTCCACTCGAACTTGTCTGCCTTCTTCATCAGTCGGTAAAGGGGCAATGCCTTCTCACCGAGGCGAGAGATGAATCGACTTAAAGCGGCCAAGCATCCAGTAAGCTTCTGGACGTCGTGCACACGCACAGGGCGTTTCATTCGGAGTATGGTGCCAACTTTTTCTGGGTTAGCATCGATTCCTCGTTCTGAAGCGAGAAAACCGAGTAACTTTCCGCCAGGTACTCTGAATGTGCACTTCGATGGATTGAGCTTGATATCATACCTTCTGAGATTGGCAAATGTTTCAGCTAGGTCAATCAATAGGTCAGAACCCTTTCGCGACTTGACCACGATATCATCCATGTACGCTTCCACATTCCGACTGATTTGAGTGAGTAAACACTTTTGAATCATTCTCATGAACGTGGCTCCGACATTCTTGAGGCCGAATGGCATAGTGATATAGCAGAAGCACCCGAATGGAGTCATGAAAGCTATTTTGATTTCGTCAGGTCCATACAGACGGATCTGATGATACCCAGAATAAGCGTCTAAAAAAGACAATCTCTCGCACCCTGCGGTCGAGTCGACAATTTGGTCGATGCGAGGGAGAGGAAAATGATCTTTTGGGCAGGCCCGATTGATATGTTTGAAATCAATGCACATGCGAAGTGAGTTGTCCTTCTTGGGAACCATGACGACATTGGCGAGCCACTCGGAGTGGTATATCTCTCGGATAAACTCTGCTGCAAGGAGTCGAGCCACCTCCTGGCCAATGGCTTTTTTATTCTGAACGGCGGACCGTCGAAGATGTTCTTTAACAAGTTTTGCTTTTGAGTCGACTCTAAGGTGATGCTCAGCCAGCCCCCTGGGAACACCTGGCATGTCAGCTGGCTTCCATGCAAAGATATCCCAGTTCTCACGGAGGAACTAGATGAGCGCTTCTTCCTATTTAGAGTCGAGTGTTGTGGAAATATGGGTCGGAGCTGCATTGGGGTCAGTCGGGTGGATATGATCTGGCTTCGTCTCCCCAGACGACTGAAATGCTGACTCTGTGGCGGGCTTCTTGGCCCGCAACAAATCACTCGGATCTGCATTTTTCTTGTATTCCTCCAGCTCTACCACTGTTATCTGGTCATCCGCAATCTTTGAGCCTTTCTGGAAACACTCTTCTGCCTTCTTCCGGCTGCCAGTGATAGTGATCACGCCTTTGGGGCCAGGCATCTTTAATTTTAGGTACACATAACATGGTCGAGCCATGAAGCGAGCATAGGCTGGTCTTCCCAAAATAGCGTGGTAAGCGCTTCGGAAATCCACGACTTCAAATGTCAGCTTCTCTTTGCGGAAATGCTTCGAGACGCCGAACACTACATCCAGAGCTATTTGGCCGAGTGACTCATCTTTCTTTCCAGGGATGACTCCGTGAAAACTCATGTTGCTGGAACTGAGCCTGGAGATCGGAATGCCCATTCCCTTGAGCGTCTCTGCATACAGTATATTCAATCCACTACCGCCATCCATCAATACCTTCATCAGTCGAGTGAGTCGATCCTCTTCTTCGCCATTGGCGTACTTGGTGGCTATTTCCATCATCTGACTCAGGGTCATATCTCCAGTTTGACCAAACTTCAGGCTCAACTCTCTGTTCTTGACACCATCCTTGAAGGCGCAGACCGCTTGATGGTCTGACACATTCTCTACAGTATGATGCAAAGTGATCCATCTCTGGATGTAATCTCTTAATGTTTCACTCGACTTTTGTACGCAAACTTGCAGTTGTGTCAATCTGGACGGTCGCTTGCAAGTTCCCTCGAACGTCCTGATGAACACTCGGGAAAGATCTTCCCAGGTGTAAATGCTGCTAGGAGCTAACTGATTCAACCACGCCCTGGCCGAACCCTCTAGCATAAGTGGCAAATGCTTCATGGCCACCTCATCATTACCGCCACCAAGTTGCACAGCCACTCGGTAGTCTTCAAGCCAAGTTTCAGGCTTAGACTCTCCGGTGAACTTACTTACTCTAGTCGCCAACCTGAAGTTGGGGGGTATCACTGCGGCTCTGATGGCTCTGCTAAAGCATTTTGGACCTGAAACATGGACTCGGCTGCTTGTGGGCACATCTCTGTCATGGCCACCTCTGTGAGCTCTATTCCGGTCGACCAAACCTTGCACGATGATGGATCTCGCGTCAAAGCCCGGCTCTCTGGGGTCGACTGGAACTCGCCGCCCAACACTGAGCTGGCGCCTGTCATCTTGCTGTCGATGGGCGTTAGACCCACTTCTCGGGGGAGGAGAGGGCACTCGACGCCTGTCGTCACGATCAAATCGATCATCATAGTGGTCCCGCCGGCCTTCACGTCCCACACGCATCGGAGGCGACCTTGGGCTGTGAGCTGACTGAATAGTATTCGCAGCGACGGATCGACTGTGAATCCTGTTGCGCGACTGTGACACAACTGAATTCTGATCTCCTGCCACCCGGAGAAAATCTCTGATCTGCATCAAGCCTCTTCCAGCCTCCGACTGAGAGGGCTGAATTGACTCCGCTATACGGGCTGCAGCTGCCAAATTCTGAATTGGGGTTCGATATACCTGAGTCGGTTGCGGAAAGAGCTGGCATCGGCTGGAGTCAGGTACTCGTTGACGCGCACGCTCGTCGAGTGCTTGCTGGAGGTTCTCCAGTCGAGTGCGTTCAACCAAGTTGGCCAAACGCGCCTCTTCCAAGGCACGAGCCTCAGGAGTTTCTCCTGCGATGGGAGTATGCAGGGCATCCATGTTCCGGCGGCGAAGTTCTTCTCTTTGTTGAGAAGTGAGCGGCTCGGGCTGATATTCTTCATGGGCCTGAGCGGGGTCGCCTCCATCGTCCAACCCGTCGATGCGGGGGAAACCGGGAGGGCTACGAGGCCCATTGACCATCAGGACCTCCGCCGCTGGATCACTGCTGTCGCACTCGGATGCAGTCTCTACGGAGCCAGTCGACAGATCGAACAGGCCATAGAGAGATTCGTCAGGCTCAATCGCCGCGACTTGGGTGGTGGCCGATTGGCGAGCCACTTTGTGTCTCACCCATCGCTGAAGTCTCGACCGACCGGAGCGCTTGCGCTGGCGGGAGACAGGGAGGGAGGACAGTGCAGGAGTCGACCGGTATGGGGTTGACGGCTGCCGCAGCAGGACGCCGCGGACACACGCCCGAAAGTGCGTCGCCCCGCGGACAGGGAGCGCGTCGATGTCGAGTGGTGCCTCCTGGAGCCAAGCGGAGTCGTCGGCGATGAAAGCGAGCGCACCGAGACGGATCTCGCGGCCCTCGACCAGAGCTCCGCCGGAAACCATGATGAAGGCAATCGGACAAATTGCAACTTCTCCAAAAAGTCGCTAAGACACCTGCCCCATGGTGGGCGCCAACTATCGTAGTTCTAAGTCTGACAGTAGAATGGGGGGTAGGTATGGAGAGGCAAGATCCTAGCTATGGAGTAGTTGTACACACGAGTGTTTAACGAGTTCAGGCCCTTCTCTGAGGAAGTAATAGCCCTACGTCTCGGAGCCCGGAGGTGGTCGACTGGTTTATGTGTATATGAGTTACAGGGGTGCGAACCCTCTACATTGAGGAGGGGGGTGGCTTATATAGAGTTCGCCAGACCCCTCCGGCCCTCAGTTATGGAGGGTTTAAAGTACATTAAGACATGGGGTTACTGGTAACGCCCTCATAAAGTTCTATGAAGACTATTAAAGCTACTTAATGACAGACCGTTGCCTACTGAGTGACTTTAGGTCTCCTGGCCATCGAGTTGTTAGCTTCATGGTTGAGTGGCTATCTTCGTTGTCGAGTGTCCTTGAGTTCGTCGAGTGAAGTCCCTCTTGGTCGACTGAAAGGTAGCTTCGTCTAAGGATGTCCTCTGGTATTGTATCCTAGATAGGTCCATGACCCTACCCTAGGTACATAACGTCATCACTGTTCGTCTAGGCGGATGGTAACAGGAGACAAGGGACACGATGTTTTACCCAGGTTCGGGCCCTCTTGATGGAGGTAAAACCCTACGTCTTGCTTTATTAAAATTTATGATGTGTGTTACAAGAGTAGATCTACCACGAGATCAAGGAGGCTAAACCCTAGAAGCTAACCTGTGGTATGAGTGTTGTTCGTCCTACGGACTAAAGCCATCCGGTTTATATAGACATCAGAGAGGGCTAGGGTTACACAAAGTCGGTTACAATGGTAGGAGATCTACATATCCGTATCGCCAAGCTTGCCTTCCACGCCAAGGAAAGTCCCATCCGGACACGGGACGAAGTCTTCAATCTTGTATCTTCATAGTCTTGGAGTCCGGCCGATGATGATAGTTCGGCTATCCGGACACCCCCTAGTCCGGGACTCCCTCAGTAGCCCCTGAACCAGGCTTCAATGATGATGAGTCCGGCGCGCATATTGTCTTCGGCATTGCAAGGCGGGTTCCTCCTCCGAATAATTTATAGAAGATTGTGAACACCAGGATAGTGTCCGTCTCTGCAAAATAAATTCCACATACCACCGTAGAGAGAATAATATTACACAAGTTCAATCTGCTGACGTATTTGATGGCGTGACGTCACACCACTACCAAGCCTTTACTTGAATCGTTTTTATTGTACCACCTCAGTGCGTTTAGCGAAGCGGTTTCCTTGGCACGTCTTGTCGAAGCAGAGATCGTGTTCCCCTTATTCCGGGATTCCCATCAATACGGTCGTGGGTAACCCAACTGCGCCATTGATTGAGGCGCTTGGGAGATAAGCGAGTTGTATCAGGCCGGTGGGGACACATGTTTTTGTCCGCCCATATAAGGGGATAAAGATCCAACCCTTTTACCTGCGCCTTCTTTCTCCTTGGCTTATCCATCTCCGTGAACTCGAGTTCAAGCGCCCAAGTCCGCACATCTCACCTCAACCTTCTCCAAATATGTCCGGAGCGGGAGGCAAGTGGATGGCCTCCTCCGTCACGGAGGGGCAGATCCAGAAGCTGCGTAGCACCGAATATTTGTCTAGCAACATCGCGCACCTGCTCCCCGACGAGGGAGAGCTCATCCCCACCCCCAGGCCCCATGAGAGGGTAGTATTCCTTCCCCATTTCCTCCGCGGACTGTGCTTCCCACTCCATCCCTTTGTCCGGGGGCTCATGTTCTACTTCGGCCTGGATTTCCATGATCTGGCCCCAAATTTCATCCTCAACATCTCGGCGTTTATCGTCGTATGTGAGGCCTTCCTCTGCATCCAGCCCCACTTCGGCTTGTGGCTCAAGACCTTCAGTGTCAAGCCGAAGGTTGTGAAGGGCAGCCAAGCGGAGTGCGGAGGCGCCATGGTGGGCAGGATGTCCCACGTTACTTGGCTTGAGGGCACTTTCGTAGAAACCATTAAGGGGTGGCAATCGGGGTGGTTCTACATCACCGAGCCGCATGACCATGAATGGGCAGCAGCCCCCAAATTTAGATCTGGCATCCCTACCCGGCTCACCTCCTGGAAAGAGAGCGGGCGGACATGGGGTGATTCGGAGGAGCTGACCGGACTCCAAGCCTGCATTCAAAAGCTAGTGGACAAGAAGATCAAGCTTGTCAACATAGTCCAGGTCATGCTCATCCGCCAGATTCTCCCGTGCCAACAATGGGGCTTCAACATGTGGGAGTTCGATCCGGTGCAGCACCAGACTTTGAGCGGGCTCTTCGACACTACATACGAAGATGTCTGGAAGGTTCTGTACAAGGGCGCCGAGGCTCCCGCATCCGCTACCGAAGATCGCGGATTCAGCTCGCAGCGTCCAGCTGATGAGGTAAGTGAATTTGTCCTTTTACGGGACGCTTGCTTTCCATAGTTTGACTCTATGCGGGATCTAAACTCCCTTTCCTTTGAGAGGACTAGCTGAAGAAGGCTGAACAGACTATTTGTCCGGCCCCATTGCCAGAGGACCCAGCGGACGCCCGCTTGACGGGGCTGCTGGCTCCGGCACCCCACGTGGTGCCGGAGAAGAAGGCCAAGAAGAAGGCCACGGGCACTCGGAAGAGCTACCGATTTCAGGTGTTATCGGATGATGACTCTGAGGCTGACTCCTCTCACAAAGGTGAGGAGGATAAGAAGAAAGCCTCTCCCCAGCGGGGGAAGGGAGGAAAAGGAAGGCCTCCCCAACGAGGGAGGCCAAAGGGTCCAAGAAGGGAAAAACTCTTTCCCTGGACTGCTCTGCCAACGCCAGTGACGACGACGAGGACTGGCCTCCAAGGGCCAAGCCCCTGGCGAGATCGTAAGTATCCGGACGCCCGAATAACTTCATGGTATTTATTTTTTGCCACACAATGTCTTTCTAATGCCGCATACAACCCTGCAGTCCGCCCAAGGATGATCTTCTCGCTTCATCGAGCAGGTCCTTAGGTGCGTCGGATATGGATTCTCTTCCGACCGCCTCCACCCCTGTGACAGGGATGATGCCGAGGTGGGATCGTGGGAAGGGACCCACCAGGAGGAGGAGGCCCCGGAGGTGTCGCAGGACAACCTCCCGGACTTTGCACCGGACTCGGCCCCGGAACCCATGGTGGCTCCGGAGTCCGGCGGGCGGCCCCTTTGTAAGAAGGGCAAGACCGTGACGCCGGCAGCCTCCGTCCAACCGGAGGCACCGGATAGCTTGCTGGAGGGGCTCAATGGCGCCTCCATCAAAGAGGAACACCGCACTGTTATGAGTGCGGTGATTCAGAAGGTTTAGCTCGCCAAGTGCGGGCTGACCGAAGCCTGCAGCAGCCTTCTAACAGGCTTTGAGGTAAGAATTTTGATATATGTAAAATAGTACCGCATAGACAGTAGCCCCTGATGCTCGGTTCGGTGTTCGGAAAGAAAAGCCGGACTGAGGATCGAAAAAGATTTACGCAGGAGTCATAAAAAATATGTCAATATGGGATTGCAGGTTGTGCTGCTGACCTCTGCCGCACTAACTGCGGAGGTCAATACTTTGAAGGAAAGCCTCGAGCGGTCTGAGAACAAGCTCGGTCGTGCCAAGAAGCAGCTCGAGGACAAGGAAGGTGAGTAACACCTTATTAAAGTTGTACCTTACAGAAAAGGATTTTGGTTGCAAGAAGAATGACAAGGATAACGTGGGTATTGCAGGGGCCACTAACAAGGTGGTGACCCTAAAGGAGGCGGTGTCCACGGCTGAACGTAATGCGGCCGCGGAACACACCGAGTGAGAGAAGCAGGAGGCGCGGGTGGCGGAGGTACAGCAAGAGCTCCAGTCTCTCATGGAAAAACAAGAGAGTGTGGAGCGTGACTCGAGGACTCGAGAGTCCGAGCTTGCGACGGCTCTTGAGAGTGCCAAAGCCGCTAAGGCCGAAGCCTATAAGGCCCTCCAGGAAGTCGAGGCGGTGAAGAAAATAGTGGCGGGTAAGGCGTTTTTCATGCAAAGTAAGCATGTGAGTGTGAATTACATATCACTTACCCGAATTCGGAGCTCTCCAGGAGCGTTCACAGATCTGCCCCGCAGCGTGTCCAATGCAGCCGCTTTCTACAGGGCCGAGGAGGGGAGCTCGACGGAGAAGGTCTTCTGGTCTCAGTATGCTGAGGGTGGACATCCGGTGCCCCTTAGCGACCAGCTGAAGCAGCTGGTCGAGCTCCACAAGGTGACCGAACAGGCCATGAAGGGCCTCATAGTTCGGCTGTGGCCTAAGGAGGCCATGCCTGGGAGTTACTTCGGCCTAGTGCGTCGGCTGGTGGATGCGTGTCCGTGGGTAGAAGTTGTCAAGCACTCCGCCTGTATTGAAGGTGCCCGTCGGGCTCTTGCCCGCGCAAAGGTGCACTGGGGCAAGATGGATGCCCAGAAGCTTGTGACGGACGCGCCACCGAAGGGCAAGGAGCACCGCACGCCCGAGATGTATTATAAGAGTGTCCTGAAGGGTGCCCGCATTATTGCGGGTGAGTGCTCCAAAGATGTAATATTTGAGTAGACTCGCATTTTTTTATCCTGTGCGCTGAAAACTTAGTTCATATGCGCTAAGCAACCCTTGTTAATTCAAAATATTACCTTCTGTGCGGCTGTTTATCAAATCTGAGACATGGCAAGTCGTCGGCTTCAGCCCCCATGCCATGAGTGTTGGGGTGTTTGGGATAAACATGAGCACTCTTGTTCATATAGGGAGGCGCTCAACACAACGAACAGGGCAACCAGACTTATAATGCTTGAACACTCTCACTTAGCCATAGAATTCTATAATTTTAAATTTCGGCGAAGCCCCTAGTCTTCGGAAGGCCGAATTTGGGGCGCTATCCACGCCTGGGCTGGATAAAGCTGGCTCCTCGCTCTAAGCAGCATAAGTCTTTAGGGACTCGCAAAAAACATCTCGAACAGCGACCGGCTCTCGCCTCATCATGACGGTCAGTTTTAGCTTTCTCCATTGAGGCGCTCGCCCAGCTCAACTGGGGCGCAATCGCAGTGGTTCTCCCTGTGCTACCTTAGCCGATACAACGGAACATAAGGGACCAAAACATGGGAGCCGGGCAAACCCAACTATTGACCCAAGACATGATTCGGAGCCGATGCATATAATGCTATAAGTTCGGGGTGCCGCACTTGTGAAAGTGTTTGGACTTATCACACCATGATGCGGGAAACATAAGCCCCTGGTGTATTGAGCCGTACCAAAATGTACGGATGCACCATGTCATAAATGAACATATGTATAAGAAAGAAATGCAATTGGAAGCAAAAAGGTGCTGCATTACTTATTCAAGAAAAACTGCTGCGAATGCAGAACGATACAAATGGTGCGATAAGCAAGGGATGGACTATTAAACATGTCCCCCTCCAGGGGTAGGCTGCGGAATGGTGTATAAAACAAATTTAATGCTCGTAATGGAGACCACCTGGATATTCGTTGTAGCCCTTCTCCTCCCCTGGATGTTGCATCTTGAGTTCGGCAGGTCTGCTGCCGGACAGGGCCTCTGACGAACGAAGTCCTATGGGTAAAAATAAAAAGGAAAAGAGAAAAAGAAAGAAAAAAATAACGACACACTCGAGAGCCCCTGGTGTGGTTGAGCCGCATTCTGGGCCTATCGTGGTCGTGCCCCTCTCCCCATGCCCATGGTATCTCCAGCATAGTGGTGTATGCGAAGGACCTGTCTTGAAATTTGGCAGGGGCTGGGTTGGGGCCGCACTGCTACGCGTGCTCGGAACGTGACAGGTGGTCTTGTTGTAGGTTACTCCGGGCGCTCTTGGCCGTGTCCGGTCGCTTAACGGCCCGAGTCGAGAATTGCCTTAAGAGGCTACACTGTACTTCTGCCGCGAGAGCCGCTGTATGTTCCTCCGTTCGGAGAGAGCGTTCAGTGTTTCCGTTGACCGTGATGACTCCTCGAGGGCCTGGCATCTTGCGCTTGAGGTATGCATAGTGCGGCACCGCGTTGAACTTTGCAAACGCGGTACGTTCGAGCAGAGCATGATAGCCGCTGCGGAACGGAACTATGTCGAAGATTAACTCCTCGCTTCCGAAGTTATCCGGGGATCCGAAGACCACTTCTAGTGTAACTGAGCCTATGCAATTGGATTCTACACCTGGTATGACGCCTTTAAAGGTTGTCTTGGTAGGTTTAATCCTTGAGGGGTCTATGCCCATTTTGCGCACTGTATCCTGATAAAGCAGATTCAGGCTGCTGCCGCCATCCATCAGGACTCTGGTGAGGTGAAATCCATCGACGATTGGGTCTAAAACCAATGCGGCGAATCCGCCGTGGCGGATGCTGGTGGGGTGGTCCCTTCGGTCAAAAGTGATTGGGCAGGAGGACCATGGATTGAACTTCGGGGCAACTGGCTCCATCGCGTATACATCCGTGAGTGCACGCTTCCGCTCCCTTTTGGGTATGTGTGTTGCGTATATCATGTTCACCGTCCGCACCTGTGGGGGGAAACCCTTCTGTCCTCTATTGTTCGGCAGTCGGGTCTCTTCCTCGTCATCGCTATGCAGCCCCTTGTCATTGTTTTTGGCAATTAACTTGCCTGCCTGCTTGAATACCCAACAGTCCATGTTGGTGTGGTCGGCTGGTTTTTCGGGGGTGCCGTGTATCTGGCACGAGCGGTCGAGTATTCGGTCCAAATTGGACGGACCCGGAGTAGTTCTTTTGAATGGGTTTTTCCGCTGACCGAGTTTAGAGCCTCTGAATCCGGCATTGACTGCCGTATCTTCACTATTATCGCCGGTAATGCGGCGTTTGTTTTTGTTGCGACGCGACCTGCCATTACGATCCTTGGTATCCGGACTGCCAGAATTTTTGTTGAGGTTGTTGCTGCATGCTAGCGAGTTGTCCTCACCCGTGCAGAAGCGGGTCATGAGTGATGTGAGGGATGCCATGGATTTTGGCTTTTCCCGTCCCAGGTGCCGGGCAAGCCACTCGTCGCGGATGTTATGCTTGAAGGCCGCGAGGGCCTCCGCATTCGGACAGTTGACGATTTGGTTTTTCTTGGTTAAGAACCGTGTCCAGAATTGTCTTGCCGATTCGCCTGGCTGCTGAATTATGTGGCTTAGGTCATCAGCGTCTGGTGGTCGCACATACATGCCTTGGAAGTTATCGAGGAATGCGGCTTCCAGGTCCTCCCAACTCCCGATTGACTCTGCTGGCAAGCTGTTAAGCCAATGCCGGGCTGGTCCTTTAAGCTTGAGTGGCAGATATTTGGTGGCGTGAAGATCATCTCCGCGGGCCATGTGGATGTGGAGGAGATAGTCTTCGATCCAAACCGCGGGGTCTGTAGTGCCATCGTAATATTCAATATTTACGGGTTTAAACCCTTCAGGGATTTGATGATCCATTACTTCATCTGTGAAGCATAGGGGGTGTGCGGCGCCTCTGTACTGGGCGATATCACGACGGAGCTCAAAAGAGCTTTGTCTATTTTGTTCGGCCTGGCCGGACTTACTCTGTCCGGCGCGACGGTTGTCGTCACATATCATGGGGCGCCCACGCGATCCATAGATCAATCTTGATTGTCTTGCCTTATCCTCCAATATATCTCACAAGTCCGGAGCGTTCCCCTGTGGCCTTGTGCTTCTTGAGCGATGCCAGGGTACGGTTTTAGTGAAGGGCCTAGAGGCCTCTCTGTCGCGACCACGGGGTGGTCGGTCAGCCGTATTGTCTACTGGTGATGGAGGTTCATACGCCTCCTCCTCTAATCGGGGGAGCAGCTTGCACTTAGGGTAGCTTTTGGAGGGGCGTTCGAGCTCATGCTCTTCGGCCGCGAGGACTTCAGTCCATCTGTCGGCTAGCAGATCTTGATTAGCTCTAAGCTGTTGCTGCTTTTTCTTGAGGCTGTTTGCCGTGGCCATAAGCCTGCGTTTAAAACGGTCTTGTTCGATGGGATCCTCAGGCACGACGAATTCGTCGTCGTCGAGGCTTGCCTCATCTCCGGAGGGAGGCATATAATCATCTACCTCTTCTTCTGCCGCTCTCTCATGAGGGCTGGCGTCTCCGTCCTCCTGTGCTGAATTTTGCTGGAGGGGGTTGTCTTCAGCACTGTCTAGGGTGTTATTATCTCCGGTGCCGGAATCTTCATTCTTGTTGTGGCGGGATTTAGAGCGGCGCCGCTGACGCCTGCGCTTGGGCTGTTTCTTGGAGGGGTCATCCTCCGCTGTTCCTTCACCATTCCCATCCTTTGGGATATCCACCATGTATATATCATATGATGAGGTGGCCGTCCAGTGCCCGGTAGGCGCTGGTTCTTGGTCGTCTCCGGCATCGTCGTCCATACCGTCGATGTCTTCGGAGTCATAGTCGAGCATGTCGGTTCGATCATCGACAGTGGCTACTAAGTGGGTGGTGGGTGGGCTTTGAATTTCTTTGTCGTCCACATCCCAACCGTCCTGACCGTAGTCCAGCCAGGGCTCTCCTGATAATGAGAGATACTTTAGCAAACTCAAGATGTCGCCGAAAGGTGAGTGTTGAAAGATGTCCGCCTTGGTGAACTCCATGATCGGTGCCCAACCTTATTCGATCGGAGGGGGCACGGGAGGTTCGGAGTCCGGCGAGGAGTCCGACACCTCGGAGTCACGAGCTTCATGAGGGACAAGGTCAGTGTTCGGCTCTATCACCGTAGAGGTTGCAGCCCCCGAGGCGGTGTCTAGCCATCCATCCTCGATCTGCGCAGCTGGCTCCGAATTGAAGGTCGGAGTGGGATCGAGTGTAGCCTCCAGGTTACTGTCCGGCTGCAGAGCTAAATCATGCCCGTCGTGACAGTGCGGCGTGCTTGGTTGTGGCTCGAATCCATCGAAGATCAAGTCCCCGCGGATGTCCGCCGTGGAGTTCAAACTTCCAAATCTGACCTGACGGCCAGGGGCGTAGCTTTCGATCTGCTCCAGATGACCAAGCGAGTTGGCCCGCAGTGCAAAGCCGCCGAATACGAAGATCTGTCCGGGGAGGAAGGTCTCACCCTGGACTGCATCGTTGTTGATGATCGAAGAAGCCATCGAGCCTATCGGTGACGACATAGAGGAACTCTCAATGAAAGCACCAATGTCGGTGTCAAAACTGATGGATCTCGGGTAGGGGGTCCCGAACTATGCGTCTAGGCAGATGGTAACAGGAGACAAGGGACACAATGTTTTACCCAGGTTCGGGCCCTCTTGATGGAGGTAAAACCCTAAGTCCTGCTTGATTAATATTGATGATGTGTGTTACGAGAGTAGATCTACCACGAGATCAAGGAGGCTAAACCCTAGAAGCTAGCCTATGGTATGATTGTTGTTCGTCCTACGGACTAAAGCCATCCGGTTTATATAGACACCGGAGAGGGCTAGGGTTACACAGAGTCGGTTACAATGGTAGGAGATCTACATATCCGTATCGCCAAGCTTGCCTTCCACGCCAAGGAAAGTCCCATCCGGACACGGGACGAAGACTTCAATCTTGTATCTTCATAGTCTTGGAGTCCGGCCGATGATGATAGTTCGGCTATCCGGACACCCCCTAGTCCAGGACTCCCTCACTTAGCAAAGACCACAAAGCCTGGGCTTAATAGGAAGGTTCCTGCCAAAAGGACACCTATGCTGAAGGTCAGAGGATCAACACAAGTACCTGAAAAGCCTGATCCCAAAGAGGCACCTGCAAGAAGGATTAGCACTTCCAAACCGAAGAAGGTTCCCACTAGAGAAACCATGAAGTTTTCTATTGAGTCAGAAGATGAAGCTGCTGGTCAAGATAAGAAGAAAAAGAGAGTCAGAACCACTACTGCCAAAGTTCTTGGAAATCCCTCTATGAGGAGAGACGCTGAGGAGGAGGAAGAAGAGGTTGCTGCACCAGCACCCAAGGCACAGAAGCTGATGGGTGATGCTATAAGGTCAGGGGCCGCAACATCAAAGCCCAAGGAAGCTCCCAAAGCTGCCTCCAAGGCTAAGAGTGCACCAAAGAGGAATACCAGGAGTATACTAGCTGCTGAGAAGAACAAGGCCCCGGTGCCTGAAGTTGCTGCTGGGGAAGATGATGAAGGACAAGTCCTGAGGAAGCTCAAACCCAAGATTCCAGACCACAATGATGCTCATCCTGTGGCTGATGCTCATCCTGTGGCTGAGGACATGAATATCAGGAGAGACTCAGGGTTGAGGCTATGGAGAATGACAGATCCACATGCCACCAGGAGAAGGACTACTATTGATTACAGGTTCCATACAAAGGAACAACAAGACTTCTATGAGACAATCTTGTTGGACAAGAAGCCTATAGTATGTGATATGAGGTGGGTCGAATGGACGTACATAAAGGAGAATGAAGAACACTATCTTGGAGTGTATGAAAGCTTCAATGCATGTGGAGTTGCAGATTTTGTTGGGCAGAAGCTCACCAACTGGAATGATGAGCTCATTATGCATCTCTACTCCACAACACATTTCTATCCAGATGGTAGGATAGTTTGGATGTCTGAAGGTACGAGATACCAGTCAACCATTGAGGATTGAGCAAATCTAATCAAAGCCCCAAAGGAGAGTGAAGATAACTTGGACGTTTATGCCAAGAAGAAGATGGGACACAATTCTAATATCACATATGTACAAGGAGATCCCAAACAAAGCTCTTGAGACTTTCAATTTTGGGTCAGTCCATTTTCTTCTGTCAGGGCTGCCAACGATCAACTGGATCCTAAGGCACACTCTTTTGCCCAAGTCAGGTGACCACAACATGATCAGAGGGCATGCAATAAACTTGCTACATATATTTGATGTGCCACAGAAATTCAAGGCAATGAGCCTCATGGTTGAGACTATCAAGAGGACTGTAGCAGACCAAAAGAGGAGTTATGGATATGCCCCACAAATTCAGGAGTTGATTAACTCAAAGATGGGTACAGGAAAATATCTGTTGGATAAGGAACACTTTGCTCTCTATCCAGACTTTGAGGATAATCAAGTTGTGATGAATGAGAATGAACCATCATTAGTACAAGCTCAAGAGAAGAAGGAGAAAGCAAAGAGAGAGAAGGCTGCCAAGATGCCATCTCAAGAGGAGGCATGTGAGTACTTTTTGAAGAACAAGCAGGAGCAGCTTGGTTACTTGATAGCATCAACACTGAGGATTGAGAAGGGGTTAGCCACTAACTCAAAACCAGGAGAGCCTGGAAAGAATCATGGAACAAAAATTCTATGATCTAGATGTCAAAGTAACTGAGATTCAGTCAGTTGTGTAGCAGCTACAGGAAGACATGCAGGAGAGGAAGGGTAGGACAACAACTGATGCATTTGCCAGAGTACCTTGAGCTCAGAGATCAGCTGCAGTGCCAGTGACAGACACCAGAGCCACTTCATCTGCACCAGCTACAGCTCCTACAGCTCCAGTGCAACCAGCTTCAGCACCCATACCTCCAGCTCCATCTACATCAATTGATGCTTTCGTCCTTGGCGTTCTATCTACACCACCACCTGAAGACCAAGCCTGAGAGTCGATCTAGTACTATGCATTTTCTATGAACTTTTTGGTAACTTGTTGCCAAAGGGGGAGAAAAATGTATAGATCATAGGCTTCGAGAGAGAGTGTTGCTTTTGTTCTCTCTTGCTTTTGTGGTTGAACCTTATTTTCTTGTTTGAGATACTCTATGCTATTATCTGTGAGACATTGATGATCATGTGTTTGATCATAAGCTACACTTATGCCTATTTGATGATATTATCTTACTTATCCTTATATGATCATTCACTTTGCTTGGTGATGAGTGCATGTATTCAATCTTTATTATTTTGAGCGCTCCACCAAGATGTATGTGACATGGAAGAGTAATCCATGAGCCTAATTCCTTGTGCATTTGCAGTCCAAAGCAAATCTTAAACTATGCACAAATTTAGGGGGATCTCTTGCTTATCACATACTTCTCAAAGCGACGATGTTTTCCATTCTTATTATCATTTGTCGAAGCTTTGATCTATATGTTGTCATCAATTACCAAAAAGGGGGAGATTTAAAGTGCAACTATCCCTAGGTGGTTTTGGTAATTCATAACAACATATAGCTCTTTGAGCTAATGATATTCCAAGACTATTATTTCAGTAAAGCTCAATGAATGGCATGGCATGGATGATGAAAGTGGATCCCTCAAAATATTAAGGACATAGGATTGGCTCAAGCTCAAAAGTTCAAGACTCTACTTTTTACATTTTAGTGATCCAAGATCACATTGAGTCTATAGGAAAAGCCAATACTATCAAGGAGGGATGAGGTGTTGCTTAATGAGCCTCTTGCTTCAAGTGCTTAGTGATATGCTCCAAAAACCCTCAATTACTTTCTCACATCCACATATGACCTAAACCTAAAGTCAAAATCGGTCCCACTGATTCTTTCTATCCGGCGCCACCGAGTTCAATTGTCATAGCCACTGCCACAAACCCTAGGCAAATCGGTCTCACCGATAGGGATCTCGGTCTCAACAAGATGGGATTGTAATCTCTCTGTTTCCCTTCGTAACGTTTTGGTCTAACCGAAGTGAGCGATCGGTCCCACTGAGATTGCAATGTAAACTCTCTGTTTCCCTTTCGTAACGTTTCGGTCTCACCGAAAAGAGCGAATCGGTCCCACTGAGTTTACTTGACCAATTTTCTGGTTAGCTAATTACCAAAATCGGTCTTACTGAGTTTATGTAATCGGTCTCACCGAGATTACGTTATGCCCTAACCCTAACCATATTGGTCCTACTGAGTTGCATGTCGGTCCCACCAAAAATCCTAATGGTCACTAGATTTGCTGAATCGGTCCGACCGAGTTTATCAATTCTGTCCCACCGAGTTTGACAAGTTGTGTGTAATGGTTAGATTTTGTGTGGAGGCTATATATACCCTTCCACCTCCTCTTCATTCATGGAGAGAGCCATCAGAACAAGCCTACACTTCCAGCATCCTATTTCTGAGAGAGAACCACCTACTCATGTGTTGAGGCCAAGATATTCCATTCCTACCATATGAATCTTGATCTCTAGCCTTCCCCAAGTTGCTTTCCACTCAAATCTTCTTTCCACCAGATCCAAATCCTATGAGAGAGAGTTGAGTATTGGGGAGACTATAATTTGAAGCACAAGAGCAAGGAGTTCATCATCAACGCACCATTTGTTACTTCTTGGAGAGTGGTGTCTCCTAGATTGTCTAGGTGTCACTTGGGAGCCTCCGACAAGATTGTGGAGTTGAACCAAGGAGTTTGTAAGGGCAAGGAGATCACCTACTTCGTGAAGATCTACCGCTAGTGAGGCAAGTCTTTCGTGGGCGACGACCATGGTGGGATAGACAAGGTTGCTTCTTCGTGGACCCTTCGTGGGTGGAACCCTCCGTGGACTCGCGCAACCGTTACCCTTCGTGGGTTGAAGTCTCCATCAACGTGGATGTACGATAGCACCACCTATCGGAACCATGCCAAAAAGATCTGTGTCTCCAATTGCATTTGAATCCTCCTAAACCCTTCCCTTTACATTCTTGCAAGTTGCATGCTTTAATTTCCGCTGCTCATATACTTTTTGCATGCTTGCTTGATTTGTGTGAAGATTGCTTGACTTGTGCAAACATAGCTAAAATCTGCCAAAGTCTAAAATTGGGAAAAGGTTAAGTTTTTAATTGGTCAAGTAGTCTAATCACCCCCCTCTAGACATACTTCAACGTCCTACACGTGGATGAAGATCCTCCGTGCTCTTGTTCGCTGCCGTCGTGTGGGCATATCCCGCCCGCTCGCCTAAACGACATCTCGCCCACCTGAGGTATAACTTCTTGTACTGGTCCAGCTCCCCAGGTCGCTATGTGCGGGTTTTCTTCCATGCGACTACTCCCCAGCTCCCCATGCATAGTAGCTAGGGTTCGTCGGCTGGTCCAACATCACCTACTAGTACTATTATAGAGGAAATGCCACTCGAAAAGTTATCCTGATTTATGCCTCGGTGGAGGTATACATGTTGTTTCGACAAAAAGTACATGGTGGTTGTGCGGTCATTGTCCATATGGTGGTAGTACTATCACTGGTTAAATGAAGAAATGCTTTTTTTCTTGGGTATCCTAGTTTAGTTCCCATCAAGATATAATTATGATGCTTCTGTTTGTTGGTGTACTTTTCATTAACCCTTTTTTATATTTTTGGAAACAGTGATGCGTGTCTCCATACCCGGGCATGTCTTCCTCAATTTTAGTGGAACTGCACAAAATTGGATGGCCATTGTTGTTCCACCTCACTGTCCTCTGCCACGTGGTTCTTCCTTCCTCGAGCTTGATTGCTGAGAAGAAACAGACCACAGTGAGGATTTGTCGAACTTCATAGGTGCCTCACCCAAACTTGATGCCAAATGGATGATGCATCACCATGATGACCTATCGATGCTCATGGTTGCGCCTCATGGTTGCGCCGACTGGTGAAGCTGATCGATTTTCAATGAAAAACAAGCTATCTTCCATCAGTGTTCTTTGCTTGTTACGCACGAAGATGATATCCTTCGTCAGTTCACCTTGGTTGCGTTGGAGACGTAGTCGTCTTTCACATTGGTGCAATTTTATCACACAATTGGCTATGAACCAAATGTTTCCTCGAAGAAGGATCGACGTTGGTACTAAGAGCATAAGTTTTGTATTGATTTCTAAGCCTTCTCACAAATTTGTCTCCAGCTCCCCTGTAATTTTATTTGTCCAGCTATTAACTTTGATTTAAAAAATGGTGTGGACTAAAAACCCGGATGGACGTAGTAGCCCTCCATTTTTATTTACTCCGCATATTAGATTTGACTGAAGTCAAACTCTATAATACTCTCAAACCTTTCTAATAATTGAAATTAAAATTCTTTATTTGTACACACTCTCACACGTTTCCGATAATTTGGCGCATGTGTGGTTGTTCACTTAAGGTAGGGTAGTCTACCACACGTGAAGGACAGGAAGTGTGACCAGGATGCGTGGGCATGGATCGTTAGTTCATCGGAAGTAGTACTAGTTTTCTTCACTGTACATTAAATAAAGAGTTTCGTTTCATACTTACACAATTTAAAACAATTGTTATGGAGAGAATAAGAAAACCACACCACTATATATTAGTTGTATACACACGAGAGTACTATATGGACGCAGCTTCATTGACTTAGTGCACTTGCCTTTGGGTTTATGACAGGTGGGCCCAAAATGTGGTTGGCTCACCTGTCATACAGCCAAAAGCAGATGCAGTGAAGGCACCGGAGCTCAGTCCATACTACATTAGTATATATATAAGCAGGAGCCTCAGCGCTTGTTCGCTAGGGTTTTCACTCTTCACACGCTCGCTGCAATACATATATGTTACATGCTGGAGGCTCAGCGTTCATTTGCTAGGGTTTGGTATATTCACAGTCTCTCACCCTCTCTTCACCAGATCTAAACAAGATTGCGTTGGCCTCTTGTCTCTCTCTCCCCCCTCACAGCTGGTGAAGGAGACGTCTGTATCCCGTCGCACCGGGAAGGGGAGGAGGTGCAACCTTAAGTCTAGCGCCTTCGGCAAGGGAGGCAATCCACTGCCAGCTGCGCTGTTCTCTTTCAACCAGCGCCTGTGCGGGAGGGCCACTGACCCCTTCTTCCTCGCTGCCGTACATAGTGTGGGCAGATCCGGCCTCCCGCTGCACGCCTTGCCACATCCCGACGACCCTAAGGTATAAGTTTCTTTGAAACCGTCGTTGCTCTAGCTGCATGTGGATCTTTTTCGATCTGTAGTCGAATCTAGGTCTTGGTTCAAAGAGGAAAGAAAGGTGCGGTGGGGTGGAGCATGAATCTAGGACATGGTCAATGAGGAAAGGAGGGAGGAAAAGTAGTATAGACTGGCTATCCAGCCGCTTTGTTGGTCGAAAAGGGAAAAAGGGGGTAACCCAGTACACACATCTATAAGGAACCGATCTCTTTGTTGAAAAGGGAAAGAAACTGGGGGGGGGGGGTCAGGTAGTTTGTGCAGGACTAGATTTGCTGCCCTCACATAGGAAAAAAGTTCAAAGAGAACAAATATGGGACCAACACAGATATGCTGCTTGGCTACATACTCTGCATCACCCATTTATACGTGTGGACGCACATGGTGCTAGCATGTCCCATGCAGCTATTTTTCTGTTGTTAATCTAAGAATGCCACCAGAAAATTGAAGCAATGCCACTGTTAAAAGTAAATTACCTTTTTTAACGAAGTATGTTTCAAGAGAGTGTCTCTGTTAATATGAATCAATGCAACCGTTTTAGAAATGCTACAATCCTACTTTGTTTTCCATCCAAGATAAGTTAGATGCTTCTTTCTGTCACCTTTTGTTTCATCCTCCTTTATCGGCAAGTAATTGTTTCCTTTTTTGCCTCTGTTAAAATAGGGGTATCGATTCAACTTGTTGCTATTGCGACATTTTTCTTCGCTACTCGAAACACTTATGTTTTAAGAGTGTTTTGTGCAGTTCAACTTGAATGTCACACCGGTGACTTTGCTTAATTTTGGTGGAACTGCACAAAAGGAGATCGAGATTTGTTTACAGTGTTCCTGTCGAGTTGTTTCAAATCTTGGTCTCAACCATATGATATCTATTCAACTTGTTGCTATTGCAACATTTTGCTTCGCTACGCGAAACATTTTGCTTGATTTCAGTGCAACTGCACAAAAGGAGATTGGATTTCTTATTCGTGTTAGCAGATTCGTATTTTATCCTGGTGTTCTCATGAAAGGTCTGTACAGGCCTTCATCCACATGATTGTGCAGTGTGCTTTGAGATGTTGTGCTACTTGTATTGATACTGTTTTAAATAAATGTTGAATTGAAGCTATTGTATTGCTGTCTTTTCCCATTAAGTAGTGAGCAAAAATGGGACCAACCCAGACATGATGCTTGTTGCTTTGTTACAACAAACTCTGCATCACCCCCTTTATAAGTAGATGGAAGAACATATTGTTGTTGCACCCCCTCTCCCCTGGAACTGTTTATGCTTTTCGTTAATCTAATGCCACTGGTAAAATTAAGCAATGCCACTCTCAGAATTAATTAACTACTGAATCTTAGTTCAAAACTGCAACACTTGTTAGGAATGGTACTATCCTGCTTTGTAGTTCTTTCTACATGTTTAACCAAAGTATTATTAAGATAATGTCTCTTTAAAAATGAATCAGTTGCATTGTTTTAGGAATGGTACTTTTCTTCTTTGTCATTCTTTATACATTTTGAAACAAGGCATTGTTAAGATAATGTCTCAGTCAATATGAATGAATCACACTGATGGAGAATTTCTCAGTAACCGTTATTTCTCAGTAATTGTTTCTCAGTAATTGTTTCCCTTATACCTATTGTTGCTTACAGGGATATCAAAATTAAAGCTCGGTTTTATTCTGACTTTGATTTTAGTTGAACTGCACAAAAGGAGCCAATGTGTCCAAGGCAAACTGCTGCGTTACTGGGTCCAGTTGGTCGTTCCACTTTGCTGAAAGAAGCAGTCACTGGTTGCGGTACATTACAGAAGGAATGACCGGGAAGCTTTACAGAGTATTATTAGACACCGGTGACATGACTAGTTTGCAGAGACCATTGGCAATTTAACAACACGTGGAGTGCCCTGGGCAAAAAGTGCCCAAACAAGTACAAGAAGCTACGACAGGACATGATCATAGGCATTACATATTTTGAATGGGAAAAGCTTGTCAAAGTTTAGTCATTGATGTTAGCAAGAAGACATTATTTTAATATATTGGAATTGAAAAACCTTGTCAAAATTTGCTCATTGATGTTAGCCAAAGGACATGCATTTGATATTTTAGAGTGGGACGCCCTTGCTGTGAGCAGCGTCGAGTGTTTTTTCCTATTCCTGTGTTCAGTTTAGAAGTAAATAGTTACTCTGCTGAGATATTCCTCTGTTAAGAGTTTGTTCTGAATATTGTCTATGTAATGCCAGGACTTGTGTTTGACTGCAAAGTTGAGCTTGGAATGTTGTGGCATGCGGCATCACGAGCTATTCACCGTGCCTCCTGAGAATAATGCTTCGTATTATTTTGCATGTCGATCTAATGCCAGTGATTTGCTTGTTAAGAAGATCATCCTCTTCTGTTGTTTCCGTGCGTAAGAAGTTCATCGTATGATGTTTCATTTATAGGCTATACGACATGTCGGGTAGGTTAGACGTGAAACCATATGATCTTCCGACCAACTCATGATATTAGGTCGTGATTGGATCGTCCTTTTCCAACCAAAACCGCTTGTAAAACTGACGCTTGTAAATTAAAGCAGATGGTCTCGGGCGAAGGCGCTTGGTTGGTCGATTTCGACTAGTAAAATATCAGAAGTACTTCACACACGATAAAAACACTGAACGACACTTGGACGATTGCTAATCCAGCCGTTAGCTGTTGTTTCAGCCTTGCCCATGGATGGCATGATACGCATGTCGTGCATGTATCATCTGGTAATGTCGTCCATATAACATTGCTTGTAAAATATACACTGGTCTCTCAAATTACATGCGTAACCCGTCGGTTTTACTTACAGACCTCGGGCCTTCCGATGACGAGTAAATCACACTTGTATGTTAATACAAGTTTGAAATAAACCAGAGCTCCCAAGCGCGGCCTTACCGTTTCATGCCGTCTAAGTTTCTCGAAGGTGCTCATAGGTGTCCGATGATCCTGGCTTCCTGAATGAGCAGCGGGCGTTGTATTAGACCATCCGTAGGGCCCGCGAGGCCCTCTCCGTTGTTCTTCGAGTTGTTGCGCTCGCCGTGGCACCGAGCATTGTTAACATCGTCAACGAACATGAGGATTCAGGAGATGACTTTATTTAGACTGGATGACACTAGGGACCCACTAGGCTCGCCATAGCTGTACGTACGCAAGTGCCTCCTTATTATGTACAACTATATTTTTTTTTGCTTTCTCTTGGTTTCCTGTCATCATGGTCCCACACCATTGTCAACCTATGTAGTCAATATAAACGAGAGAATTGCACAAGGTGCGGCCGACAGCTGGGACCAAGCAGCTCGAGCAGTATTTGTGTTTTTGAGGCATGAGCACTACAGAGTTTTTCTTGGCAATGATTTTGTTGTTGTTCAGAGGAGAGCAGGGTATTAACTGGGCGGGCTGTGGCCTGTCTAGCCCAGGCCAGATATCCAGCCCAGATACTACTTTTTTCAAGATGAAAATGGCTAGCCCAGCTATACGTCTTTTTTAGGAATACCTAGGCCAGATCAACTTGTTATTCTCCGCCCCGCTGGGCTGCAAATATTTCCTAGGAGGGATGCATTAGGCTTAACAGGAAAATGGGCTTTAAAATTAATAAATGGGATGTAATTATAAAAACTGGGCAATAACTATAAAAAAATGCACCAAACACGAAATTAGTTTATAAAATATTATTTATGGATTTTGAAAATCTTAAATTTTCTCTGTTACGCGCGCAATGTTTCGTTGGATTTTTACGTAATACAAATTTATATTTAATATGACTTGAAATTTCGGGACAAAAATATTTCGGATCCCATCAAAATGTGGGAAATTTTATTGAATTATGTCTTCAACGGTTGGTTGAAATTATTAATCGTTGTCCTAGCTAGAAAATGGGCTGTACTTTTAACAAACTGTAAATGGGTTGTTGTAAATTCCATTAGAATTCAAAAATGGGTTGTACATTCTTACAAAACACAAAAGGGCTATAAGTTCTCTGCCACACACTTGTGGGCCTACTAAGTGACGCGTCGCCCCAAAAAATAAGTTGACGCGTATGCAAGGCTTTGTCAACTTATTATAGTCAACACACGGTTCTAGCAGCAGTGGCTGTTGGATGTTTATCCAATGGATGTCGTGCCTCTTCTTCAATCTCGGATATTCTTAGCTTCGGCCGCCTAAAAATGATTCCTCCCCCTGACATCTGGGGCGCACCGTTTCCGAGGCTGTCCTGTGGGCCTACTAAGTTGGAGCGTACCAAGGGCTTTGTCAACTTAGTCAATATAAACGATTCTAGCTTCAGTGACCATATGATGTCCATCCAACGGCCGTAGAGCTTCTTCAACCTCTGGTCTTCTTGGTCCAGCCGCCCAAAGCAGCGCCGGTTGTGCCGCCTGCTCCTGCCTCCCGTGGTTGGCTGTGCTGCCGCGGAGGCCTCACCGCCCCCATACTACTCCTACCGCTGGCCAGGCCATCCCTCCACTCACCCACACCCCCTGTTATTCTGCAGCGATGGCAGCCTCACACCGCAGCCGAACCAGTGAACCCTCGTACTCCTCTCCGCGCGGGCTCCCACTGCTGCGTCTTCCCCGGCTCCGTGTTGTCCCCTTCCTAGGCGTCGCCGTCGTCCACCGCCCTGGTGCTCTCGGCGTGGCGTGGTCAACGATCGACTTCCATCGGAAGAGTACTGTACGTGGAGAGGCTGACAGCTGGGTCCACGGCGGCCGCAAGGAAGTGCCTCCTTATTACATGCAAAATAATTATTCCTCCACCTCACAGCAGAGACCCACCGGACGGGCCACCTTATTTCACAAAAAAAAATGTTTCCACCCTGACTGCTGGGACCCAACGGATGGGCCACCATATTTCACGAAAAAAACATTCCCCCTGGTGTCAGCTCGGACCCACCAGAAGTGCCTCTTTATTACACAAAAAAAATGAATACTCCCCCTGCTAGCTGGGACTCACCTTGGTGGGAGGCTGACTTGTGGGCCTACTAAGTTGACGGGGACGAAGGGCTTTGTCAACTTAGTCAATATGAACGATTCTAGCTCCAGTGACCGTACGATGTCCATCCAACGGCTGTAGTGCTTCCTCAACCTCTGGTCTTCTTGCTCCAGCCGCCCAAAGCAGCGCCGGTCGTGCCGCATGCTCCTGCCTCCCGTGGCCGGCTGTGCTGCCGCGGAGGCCTCACCGCCCTCTACTATTCCCACCGCTGGCCAGGCCCTACGGCGACGGCAGCCTCACACCGCAGCCGAACCAGTGAACCCTCGTACTCCTCTCCGCGCGGGCTTCCACTGCCGCGTCTTCCCCAGCTCCACGTCGTCCCCTTCCTAGGCCTCGTCGTCATCCACCACCGTGGTGCTCTCCGTGCGGTGTGGTCAACGTGGTCAAGGAACGACTTCCATCGAAAGAGTACTGTATGTGGAGAGGCTGACAGCTGGGTCCATGGCCACAACCCAATTTTTTTGTGATTTGCCAAGTAAGTCGCTTTGTCAGGCCTGTTGGGCTGCAAATCTTTCAAGACGAGGAGAGCTTTCATTCGGCTGGCCGAGAAAATGGCCCATCAGTAATGAGAACTGAGTTGTACATTTCTAAAACACATCAAACCGGCAATTAGTTTCAAATATATTTTTTCATTTCAAGATTTAAAATTACATTAATTTTTATGCGTGGAGAATTTGTTGGATTTTATATTGATATACATTTATTTTTAAAATCAGTTTGAATGTGAGTCGAAATTTCGGGATTAAAAACAGTTCGGACCGCACCGAAATATGCAAAATTTCGTATAATTTTTTAGCCGTGGCCACAATATGGGCTATAATGCTAACAAAAAGAATATGGGCTCCAAAAAAACCTTAAGAATTAGCAAATGGGCTGTAAATTATTAGAAATAATGGCAGATGGGCTGTATGCTATTTTCCATAGATTTGAGGATTTCCTAAAAAAAGAGGTTGACGCACAAGCAGCAACGGTTGGATGTCCATCCAACGGCCGTCGTGCTTCTTCAATCTCTGCTCTTCCTGCTCCAGCCGCTCAAACAAGCGCTGGTGGGACTACCTGCTCCCTCCTCCCCGCGGTCGGCTGTGCTGCCACGTAGGCCTCACCGCCCCACCATACTCCCATCGCTGGCCTAGCCATCCCTCTACTCACCCACACCTGCTGTTATTCTCCGGCAACGGCAGATGAACCAGTAAACCCTCGTACATTCGTACTCCCCTCCACATGGGAAACAACTGCCGAGTCTTCCCTGCCTCCTTGTCGTCCCCTTCCTAGGCCTCGCCGTCGTCCACCGCCGTGGTGCTCTCAACGCGGCGTGGTCAATGTGGTCAACGACCGACTTCCATCGGAAGAGTACTGTGCGTGGAGACGCTGAAAGATGGGTCCACGGCCGCAGCAAGGAAGTGCCTCCTTATTATGCGCAAAATAATTATTCCTCCACCTAACAGCGGGGACCCACCGGACATGCCGTCGTATTTCGCGAAAAAAACATTCCCCCCTGACTGCTGGGACCCACCAGCTACACCTTCGCACGCAATGTAGTGCGTCCGGGCAAAAAAACGATTCGCCCCACTAACTGCTGGGACCCACAAGCTACATCTTCGCACGCAAGGAAGTGCGTCCGGGCAAAAAAACGATTCGCCCCCCTGACTGCTGGGACCCACCAGCTACATCTTCGCAGGCAAGGAAGTGCCTGATAGTCGGGACCCACCTGGTCGAAGCGTACATAGCGTTGTCATCCTGGTCGCGACCGTGTACGTACATACTGGTCGATGTAGAGGTGTGCACATGTCGTAGTAGAGGCGGGCACGTAGCATGTACACGTACGTACAACGGCCAGGGTGCAAGAAAGAAAATACGACCACGTATGTGTAAATACGGGCGGGGTCTCGAACGCCTACTCGCGCATACGTACATGGATAGGTCGGAACGGAGAAACAGCGTCGTCGTCGTGTTCATGGGGAGCCAACCGGCTCGGTCGGAACGGAATGCATGGTCGTGTTCATCGGGAGGGCTTGGACAGAACAGGCGATGGAAATGAGGCCTGGCGTACCGCACAACAGAGGAAACGGCCTTGTGTTTGACCGGCCACGTTCGAAATGGGATCCTGTTCATCGGGAGGGGTCTGGCGTACCGCAAAACGGAGGAAACGGACCTCCTATGGTCGAAACGGGGGTCCTATTGATTAGGAGGGGTGTGGCGTACCGCAAAATGAAGGAAACTGACCTCCTACAGTCGAAACGGGGGTCCTGTTGATCGAGAGGGGTGTGGCGTACCACAAAACGGACGAAACGGACTTGTGTTGGAGCGCTACGGTCGAAACGGGGGGAGGGGGAGGGGTGTGGCGTACCGCAAAACAGGACTCCACGGGATACTGTTCATCTCCACCGTCGACCTCCTCCAGCCTCCACGGGTTACCGTCGACCTCCTCCAGCCTCCAGGGGTTCCTGTTCATCCAGCCTCCGCCGCGCGCTACTCCACCGGCTACTGTTCAACCACCCCTCCACGGGCACCCCTCCACCATCTATTGTTCATCCAGCCCTCCACACCACGGGGTCCTATTCAACCACCCCTCCACAGCCACCCCTCCACCGTCTACTGTTCATCTAGCCCTCCACACCATGGGTTCCTGTTCATCCAGAGGCCACGCCACCGCTCACTGTTCATCTAACCCCCCCCCCTGCAACGCTCACTGTTCATCCTAGAGGCAGCATCGATCGGCTTCAGTTAGCAGCAGTAGCAAAGGAGTCGCTCCATTGGGTTCAGTTAACAGCCATCGATCGATCGCTCGGGTTCAGTAACGCGTAGCCTGCAGTGCAATCGCTCGGGTTCAGTTAGAGCCCAACGCCTCACTTAGGTTCAGTTAGATCCAATGCCTCGCACACACACGCGTACGTGTATGAGAGAAACACGCATTGCTCGGCCCCCGGCCTCCCGCCGTAACCGGCAACTCCCCGAAATTTTCCTCCCCCTCGCTTCTACCATAGTTTTTTCCGTCATGGACGGCCCAAAGAATGTCATGCAACTGCGTCTCCGGCCTGCCCAGGACGAAAAGCCCATTTTCTGTCATGATTTTTTGTCATAGAAGTAGGAGCCCACCACTTCTATGATGATACCAAGTTTTGTCACAATTATCGTCATACAAGTGTCATATGTATGACAGAATTTTTTTTCATTCGGCCCAAAATGTCACGGATGTGTCTTTTTTTTGTAGTGAATCCTTCTTGCAGGTGCCTTCTTCTGCACTCCTGGCTTAGTGGTTGCAGCTAAGCCATACTCCTTTTTGAGCACCTTCTTCTTGGAAGTGGCCTCATCCTCCACTGCCACATAGTCTTCATCCTCAGATTCTGAGGTTTTCTTCTTTCTGGCCCTGCTGGCAGCTTTGGGTAAGTTGCTTGGGGTTCTCCTGCTACCCTCATCAGAGCTGCTAGAGGGACTAGTGCCCTCACTCATTTGAACCTGCTCCTTTGACTTGTTCTGGCTGTCACTTTGATCAGACATATTGCAAACACTGACTGCAGACCCTGTGAATAGATATAGATGAGATAGAGTGGATGAGCATCACAAAATACAGAGGTGTTTGCAAAAGAATGAGTCAAAAACTTAGTTTTAGTTTTCCATAGAAAGCATTTCGGATCTACCGATTTGTAAACTCGGTGATACCGAAGCAGCTTTTGGAACCTAAACTAGTGAACTCGGTCAGACCGAGTCACAGTTCGGTGGCACCAAGACTACTAGGGTTTCACAAAGTCGTGAACTCGGTCACACCGATTTGCAATTCTCGGTCACACCGAGAATCACATATGCAATGGCCTTAGTCGAATCGGTGGAACCGAGTTCTACAACTCGGTGGGTCCGAGATTTTTTCGGCGGAAACCTAACCCTATATTTTCAATTCATCTCTAATATACGGAGTGTTTTTACTAGATAGGATAGTTTCAATCGTGGCAAGATTCATGGCGAACACAATGTGATAGGAATCAGACGGGGATAGCACAGTGATCGAGTCCATACCCTAGTTCGGCGATGAACTCGCTACAACGGCAACAACGGGGATGATTTCCGTTGACGGTGGCCGAGACCAGCGACTGGAGGCGGCTGGCGACGAGGAGGACTATCCGGAGACCCTGGGGGCAGAGCGGGCTACGCACGGGCGAAAGAGTTTGGAGAAAGTTTCCAAATTTTTGCCCGTGGGTATATATAGCCCGACCCTATCGGTGTGACCGAGTGGAACAACTCGGTGGGACCGAGATGCATAACTACTGACAGTTACAGCAACTCGGTGTGACCGAAAATTTCAAATCAGTTGCACCGAGATTGAAAACCTAGATCGACTTAGTGATCTCGATATGACCGAAATGGAAGAATCGGTCAGACCGAAACGCACAAAGAAGTTTTGGAAGTTTAAGTCTATGACGGACCGGGGACTCCGAGTGCTCCTCACACAGAGTGGTTCGAATCTGACTTGATCAAATTTTGTGATGTAGCATGAATAGAGTTTGAGACAAGAAAAGCATAGATAGCTAGAGAAGGTTCTTAGGCATTCTTGTCGATCCACTTGGCAAAAGAGAAATAAACCAATCAATCAAACCAACAAGTGGATGTCCTCGAATGAGTAAAGTATGCAACCAACATGCTCACACAATAAAATGGCAAATGAAATATGTGGCAAAGCATGCACAACCAATTCTAGCATCTATCAAGCAATTGGCGATGACTAGGTCATCTATATATGAGTATATTGACTTAGGAGTCAAATGAGAACATTTGATCATAGGTCATACTCATCGTTTAAGCTCAAGTGGGTTTCCACTTTTACATAATGCATTGATGTGTTCACACCATTAGAGTTGCTTTGACTCAATTTTTAGAATAAAGCTCCCCCTAGATGTGAGATCCCCCCCCTTAGAGGGATGAACCAACCTTGGGTTTTGTCGATGATGACTTCATGTATGTGTTGAAGATGTGGATGCTCAATGTTGATGAAGATCATTTGGAGCAATCCTTTGGAGTGAGTTGCACTTTCAATACCTACATAGGTTAGTCCCACAAGGAACAAACAAGGATATCCATAGACATAGAGTGATGCACACATAAGATGATGTCTATGAAAGCATTAGGTTACCTTGTCTCTTGTCTTACCAACAAGAGGGTTTGTGACTCCTCGAACTAGTACAAGATGTGAAAGTTGATTGCACTTGTTGTTGCCAAAATGATATGAGTGAAATATGTTGGTGGAGTCACCCTCAAGAACTCTCTAGTTCTTCTTCTCCGGGATCCACGGGAATCCTTGGAGTTGTAGTCGTACTTGCTGAAGTAGAGCTTGACGTAGTCTTGGGAACCCACTTGACCAAGGCCTTTGGAGGTTCTTCAAATGCATCAATCTCCTCTTGAAGCTTATCCTTGCCTTTTTGCTTGTGATCTTGTGGTGGAAGATCATCTTGAGCTTGTGTCCCCTTGAAGGAAGTAGGATCATACTTCTCTTGTTGAGGAACAAACTTTATCTTGGGGTATTGATCTTCTTCCCACTTAACTCCATTGGCATTGAACTTTCGTTCAAAACCAACACCTTGGTTCTTCCGGTGCCTTCCTTGCTTGCATACAATTTCCTCAAATTGCTTACTCCCGGCAAGGCTCTTGTAAACACATTTCTCTATAATCCTCTTCAATAAGCTATTTTCTTGCTCAAATGTAACTTGGCAAAGAGGATCATTAGTGGAATCAAGAGAACTACTAGAAGCAACAACATTGGATTTAGCATGATCATTGTTACTACTAGAGGAAGAATCCTTCTTGTTCTTGTTAATAGACTTGACTTGAGGCATGTAAGTAGATAAGAGTAAACGCTTGGCAATGTAAGAAGAACTTTTCTTACGGAGGTCATCATTGATTGCCTTTAAGAACTCATGCTCTTGCTCAAGCTTGAGCTTTTCAAAGCATAACTTCTCATGGGTCCTTAAAAGTTCTCGATGATCTTCTAAGATAGTTTCATGAGCTAACTTAAGAGTGTTTAGTTCTTTAGTTAGAAGCTCAATCTTCTCCTTATCATTGTCATTCGTTTTATCTTGATTAGCATGATTAATTGACGTTTCATCATAGTATTAATCACTAGAGTTGTCAACAAGTAAATCATCATCACCTAACAAGTCATCTTCATCACTATTGTAATCAACATACTCGAGGTGTGTTACCTTTGGGCCTTTAGCCATGAAGCATCTTCCAAATCCTTCATTTGGTGAAGCAAATATGTCGTAGGAGTTTGTTGACACAAGTGCTAGACCGACAACACCTTCATCTTGAGTATATTTGGAGTCGAAGTGATAGCTTCTCTCAGAGTGATTGTCGGAGTCGGAGCTGGATACCCATTCACCAACATGAGCTTGATGTCTTCTTGATGATGAATTTGTCGGTCATCTCTTCACTACCTAAACCGGCAATCTCATTTGTGATAAGAGCAAGCCTAGAGTACATTTCAGCAACACCTTCACCATCCTTAATTTTGAACTTGTCAAGTTGACTTTGAAGCACATCCAACTTGGATTCCTTGACGGAGTCGGTACCTTCATGCATATCAATCAAAGTATCCCAAATTTCCTTTGCATTCTCAAGATGGCTAATTTTGTTGAATTCTTCGGGGCACAATCCGTTGAAGAGGATATCACAAGCTTGAGCATTGTATTGCAGCATCTTCAACTCTTCCGCGCTAGCTTCACAGTTCGGTTCTCTCCCATCAAAGAATTCACCTTGCAAGCCAATACACACAATAGCCCAAACGGCGGGGTTATGTCCAAGAATATGCATTTTCATCTTATGCTTCCAACTAGCAAAATTAGTACCATCAAAGTAAGGACCTCTATGGTGATAATTTCCCTCGCTAGACGCCATACTCTCCTAGGTTGTGAAACCAAGGCTATGACCACCAAAAGCTATGGAAATCAAAGCAAATGGAGACCAAAGCGCTGATACCACTTGTAGGATCGAAAGTATGTCTAGAGGGGGGGGGGTGATTAGACTACTTGACCAAATAAAAACTTATCCTTTTCCCAATTTTAGTCTTTGGCAGATTTTAGCTATCTTAGCACAAGTCAAGCAATCTTAACACAATTCAAGCAAGCATGCAAAGAGTATATGAGCAGCGGAAAGTAAAGCATGCAACTTGCAATAAAGTAAAGGGAAGGGTTTGGAGAATTCAAATGCAATTGGAGGCACGGATGTTTTTGTCGTGGTTCCGATAGGTGGTGCTATCATACATCCATGTTAATGGAGACTTCAACCCACGAAGGGTAACGGTTGCGCGAGTCCACGGAGTGTTCCACCCACGAAGGGTCCACGAATAAGCAACCTTGTCTATCCCACCATGGACGTCGCCCACGAAAGACTTGCCTCACTTGCGGTATACCTTCACGAAGTAGGCGATCTCCTTGCCCTTACAAACTCCTTGGTTCAACTCCACAATCTGGTCGGAGGCTCCCAAGTGACACCTTGCCAATCTAGGCGACACCACTCTCCAAGAAGTAACAAATGGTGTGTTGATGATGAACTCCTTGCTCTTGTGCTTCAAATGATAGTCTCCCCAACACTAAACTCTCTCTCACGGGATTTGGATTTGGTGGAAAGAAGATTTGAGTGGAAAGCAACTTGGGGAAGGCTAGAGATCAAGATTCATATGGTAGGAATGGAATATCTTGGCCTCAACACATGAGTAGGTGGTTTTCTCTCAGAAACAGCAAGTTGGAAGTGTAGGTTTGTTTTGATGGCTCTCTCCACGAATGAAGAGGAGGTCGAGGGGTTTATATAGCCTCCACACAAATCTAACCGTTACACACAACTTGCCAAACTCGATGGGACCATATTGAGAAACTCGGTCAGATCGATTCAGCAAATCTAGTGACCGTTAGAATTTTCGGTTGGACCGACATGCAACTCGGTAGGACCGATATGGTTAGGGTTAGGGCTTAACGTAATCTCAGTGAGACCGATTATACAAACTCGATGGGACCGATTTTGGTAATAAGTTAACCAGAGAGTTGGTCAGGTAAACTCGGTGGGACCGATTCACTCATTTCGGTGGGACCGAAATGTTACGAAAAGGAAACAGGGAGTTTACATTGCAATCTCGGTGGGACCGATCGCTCATCTCGGTGGTACTGAAACATTACGAAGGGAAACAGAGAGATTACAATCCCATCTCGGTGAGATCGAGATCCCTATCGGTGAGACCGATTTGCCTAGGGTTTGTGGCAGTGGCTATGACATTTGAACTCGGTGGCGCCGGATAGAAAGAATCGGTAGAGCCGAGTTTGACTTTTGGTTTAGGTCATATGTGGATGTGAGAAACTAGTTGAGGGCTTTGCAGCATATCACTAAGCACTATGGAGCAAGAAACTTATTAAGCAACACCTCATCCCTCCTTGATAGTATTGGCTTTTCCTATAGACTCAATGTGATCTTGGATCACTAAAATATAAAATGTAGAGTCTTGAGCTTTTGAGCTTGAGCCAATCCTTTTATCCTTAGCATTTTGAGGGGTCCACTTTTCTCATCCATGCCATGCCAATCATTGAGCTTTCCTAAAATATCTAACTTGAAGTAGCATTAGCTCAATGAGCTATATGTTGTTAGGAATTAGCAAAACCACCTAGGGATAGTTGCACTTTCAGCGCGGTGGCGCAGTGGCTGGTCACGACCACCGCTGGAGGAGCTGTCGTCAGAAGGGGAGCCGCCGAAGCTTTGCGAGCTATGGATGCCGCCGGCCACGCGCCCACCTTCGTCTTCATCTCGGCCGTCGCCGAGGCTAAGCACCCGGTCGCCGTCATCATCTTCGGGGCAGCACCCGATGCGGTGGCCATCTTCTCCGAACACCCTCACATAGAGGGTGACGTCGCCATCAAACTTGTAATGCAGGGTGCACCGCCAGCCCAAGCCACGCACGTGGGCAAACATCTGCCAACTGCGGGCCAAAGCCACGTTCCCGGCGACGGAGATCTCTAGTGAAACCCAGGAAGCCTTGCTACAGTAGCTGTCCGCTTGAAGCTAGAGGCCCCCAGGAGCGCCGGCCGGGAGTTCTCCTACGAAAAAGCGGGGAAGTTGGAACCAGCTACCGGTCGGGTCCACCGACCAGACGACGAACTCCGACAGCATCTCAGCCGAATGGAAGCGCGGCCTGGGAGGCCGCGCGGCCACAATGCGCCTCCCCTCACCCATCAGATGCCCATCGCCACGCGGGAGATCACCGCCGCGACCACGGGGAGCCGCTGCAGGAGTCGCAGGATGCTTGCGGGGACGACCTTGGCCACGCTTGGGTGGGACAGAGTCAGGCCCTTCCCGACGAGCCTTTCCTTTCTCCGCGGCTGAGAACCTCTTCGGCGGCGCCATAGGACGCGGCGAGCAGCTTGAGTAGGGAGAAAGAAGAAGTAAGCGGAAGGAGGAAGATGTGCAGCGGGGGCTTGCGCCCTCCCGCATTTATAACCGAGGAGGCCAACCGTCGGCCTCCACGATCACAGGTAATCATGAATCATTTCTGCATGCAGGGACTTGTCAAGTTGGGCAGTTGCCAAGGCAGCGTGAGGAGGCGGAGACGCCCACGTCCAATCAACCGCCACGCGGCGCCCAAGGCCGTAGGCTGTTGGGGCCCGCGGCGCTCCGCACTTGCCCTTTTGCTTCCCTGCTATGCCAAGTCCGAGCGCGCCTTGGGCCCGGGGGCTACTATCGGCGTTCTGGGAACGGGGGTCCCCAGACTTGCCTGCCTGCGGCCTGCGGCGTGGCTCAAGTGGTGGACAGTACGGCCCATCTTCATCAACGCAAACTCAAGACCCTCGCGAGGGGCCAAGCCTCGCGGGGAGGACGACGCAAGGTTTCCTCAGGAGCGGCCTCGCCAGGCAGGCTCGCGAGGAGGCGGAGAGATCAAGGCAAGGGTACCTCGCGAGGTGCCCGTGTTGCAAGCCATGACGATCAAGACTAGGCGGGTGCCAGGCGGGCGCCGGCCTGTGCAGTGTCCTTGTTTCCTCTTTGGTGCAAAGGGGGAAGCACAGGCGTGGAGTACCGAGGCATCATGCAAAGGTTACCGTTTCGGTGCAACGAGACCAAGTCTAGCAGAGCGGCAGGATGGAGGTCACCGTGGAGCCCAAGACGGCGTCATCGCCAGTGCCTTTGGCAGCCGAAGACCAACTTTAGCCAGGATAGCTTGTACTAGATGTTCCCCTTCAAAATGGCCGTTGTTGGCGCCCTTCCCACTCAATATTTGGGAAGAGGACCAGTGCCTCTATATGTAGAGATAGCCACCACAGTAGGAAGGCATCAAGTTCTCACCAAGCCAACGGGGACCAAATCCTTTCCTACGAGAACACCACACCAGCTCAAGAACACCTCTCGCGAGGCTGTTCTTCCCCTTGTACTATTCATCATCAGCCCCTGAGGCAATCCACCACACCACACACTTGAGTAGGGTATTACACCACAACGGTGGCCCGAACCAGTATAAATCTTGTGTCCCTCATGCTGTTCATCAATTTAGCTTAGATTCTCGCGAGGCGATTGGCCGTGGATTGGTAGGGGGAAGATCTTCGCGCGCACCCCAGAGTTCGGACTTCAAGGGTCTGCCGAACCTCACATCCGACAGCGGGCAACACGGTCAAGCACTGCCTGCCCTTACTCCGTAGCAGGTGCGGTCAGCCGCAGGGGCTTCAAGACACGCCACGGCCACGACGCCACACACCATGCGGGAACAAGCGAACATGAGGACCGCGCTCATTGTGGCTCGGGAGCTGCTGCGGTGCAAGTTGCAAGAGAGCGGCCGAGACGTGCTGCTGGAGCGTGTTGCCGAGCTGCTGGACGCCGCAGCTTCAGGGGCACCTCCCTTCTTTTTCCAGCTTCCTCCCCAGGCCTCGAGAGGATCATGTGGAGGGCCCATCAGCACCTGTGCGCCCCCATGCGCGCCCCAAAACTTCATCGACACTAGCTCAACCATCGGCGCTGGGCATCAGGCTACACCAGCACCACCTCCGGTGAACGAGGGCGTGCGCATCGCCGCCTACGGCCCGGGCGGGCCGCCTCCCTACCATCCTCAAGACGGCGTGCTAGGCTAGGCCACATGGAGTGCGGGGCAGTACGGCAAGTTCTTCGAGGCGGCGACCTCGGAGGCTTACATACCCACATGGTGGATCGAGAGTATGTGCTGGAAGATGACCCTGGCATGTTTCTCGGGTTAGGCTAGGAGGAAGGGACGCCAGAAGCCGAGCCTTTTCAGGAGCCGCAAGGAAGCCTCACCAACCGCGCTGGCAGCAGCAGCTACCGGGTACCGCTAATTCCTTAGGAGCAAGCTTATGCTAACCATGGGTTGCAGGAGGTTCAGGTCATTGCAACGAAAGGCTGCCCCAACTCAGCAGCCTCCCTTCGACCAGGAGGAGCGCATTGGGGGCTGCAGGAGAGGGGCCCAGAGCCAGGCCCCTCCCCACAGCGAGCGGAGCAAGGCAACACCCGGAGGTAGGCCCTCTGCCGGGGAGGTGCTGCAAAGCCAGCCCCCGGCAGAGGACCCGTGGTCGCTGAGGGAACCGCTGGTGTCCCCTTTACCCCATTGGCGTCGTCCTTGGTCTCCGACCACCGTCAATGGTGGTCGAGGGTGGCGCAAGGCAGGGCCCTCGTCTGGCGATATGAAGCAAGGCCCGGCGCCTGTGAAGAAGGCACAGTGCATGTGAAGCTCGCCGCCCGTGACACTCTCATGTAATAACGAGTTGGGGCTGTACACACCCCGGAGTCTCCGGAGAGCCGCCCTCGGGCCTTGGGGGCTCCCTCCCACGCCTAGTGGCAGCACTTAGCTCCGGGCGCGGCCTTTTGCTTTTTGACCCCCCTTTTGTGGTCGAGCTTCATTGCCTTGGATTTAAGTTAAAGTTGAATTTGCATTTGCGCGTGCGGGGGGGGGGGGGGGTGCCTTGTCTCCTACGTGTGATTTCTTGTATTCTGGTTTTTGCCCAAGTTTGGAATTTGCACTAGTTGCCTCCCCCTCGCGAGCCTCTCGCGGGCGGAGCTGGGCCAAGCGCACGCGTGCATGCCGTCCCACGGGCGGCACTCGCTCTCGCGAGGCCCGCACCACTTGGTCAGCAGGTCCCTCAGAGGACCCTCGGAGGCTCACGGCCTCGCAGGCCTATTCAGGGCTTGTCCGGGCTAAAGGTAAACTACAACAACTAACTCGTCACGGGGACCATGATATCATTTAGGCATACGTTCAGTGTCGCTCCTAAAAGCATGTGGACGACAATCTTTTTACATGAGGGGCTTCCCCTCCGAAAATGCTCTTACAACCTTCAGGGTTGTGCCCGAGCTTTTGTGTGCAGGATGAACAACAGGGGAACACAGGATCAGTCAGACATATCACTAACTGCACCCTCTTGGTCGCCTCCAGAGGCATCACTAGCGCCGCTGTCATTGTCACTGGCATCACCATCGCCATCATTGGCGCCGTCTTCACCACCGTTGACCACATCACCGCCGTCTGCTGCAACCACCACCCCGTCATTGTCAGAGGCGAAGGCTCTAACGAGCGCATCCACGTTGTCCTCCACCCACCGTGCCAGGTCGCCTCGGATGGTCTCGGGCACCGGGGAAATGACGGCATCAAAGTCAAAGTGGGAGTTGGTGTTCTGAAGATGGCTGAAGACGCGGGAAAATGCATGTCCGAGTAGGCTGCGGCTCCTCTCCTCGACAAGCTGGCAAGCTCTCTCGGAACGGTTCTCCAGGCGCGTCACCACATCAGTGAAGAAGCGGAGGTGACTGGTGTAGTTGGTCATGTGAGGATGCAGGGCATCCGTGATACGTCCATTTTGCATCATGCTTTTATATCAATATTTATTGCATTATGGGCTGTTACTACACATTTTTATCTCAATACTTATGGCTATTCTCTCTTATTTTACAAGGTTTACCATGAAGAGGGGGAATGCCGGCAGCTGGAATTCTGGCTGGAAAAGGAGCAAACATTGGAAACCTATTCTACGCTGCTCCAAAAATCCTGAAACTCCACGAAACATGTTTTTGGAATTAATAAGAATTATTGGGCAAAAGAAATACACTAGGGGGCCCACACCCTGTCCAGGAGGGTGGGGGGTGCGCCCCCCTACTAGGCGCGCCCCCTGTCTCCTGGACCCCCTGGTGGGCCCCTGGTGTCCATCTTCTGCTATATGAGAGCTTTTACCCTGGAAAAAAACGTCGGCAAGCTTACGGGACGAAACTCCGCCGCCACGATCAATCTAGGGCTCCGGCGGAGCTGTTCTGCCGGGGACACTTCCCGCCGGGAGGGGGAAATCATCACCAACGTCATCACCAATGATCCTCTCATCGGGAGGGGGTCAATCTCCATCAACGTCTTCACCAGCACCATCTCCTTTCAAAACCCTAGTCCATCTCTTGTATCCAATCTTGTATCAAAACCACAAATTGGTACCTGTGGGTTGCTAGTAGTGTTGATTACCCCTTGTAGATGATGCTAATTGGTTTACTTGGTGGAAGATCATATGTTCAGATCCTTAATGAATATTATTACCCCTCTGATTATGAACATGGATATGCTTTGTGAGTAGTTACGTTTGTTCCTGAGGACATGGGTGAAGTCTTGCTATTAGTAGTCATGTGAATTTGGTATTCGTTAGATATTTTGATGAGATGTATGTTGTCTTTTCCTCTAGTGGTGTTACGTGAACATCGACTACATGACAATTCACCATTATTTGGGCCTAGAGGAGGGCATGGGGAAGTAATAAGTAGATGATGGGTTGCTAGAGTGACAGAAGCTTAAACCCTAGTTTATGCATTTCCTCCTTAGGGGCTGATTTGGATCCATATGTTTAATGATGTGGTTAGGTTTACCTTAATAGTTCTTTTGTAGTTGCGGACGCTTGCAATAGGGGTTAATCATAAGTGGGATGCTTGTTCAAGTAAGGGCAGTACCCAAGTACTGGTCCACCCACATATCAAATTATCAAAGTACTGAACGCGAATCATATGAACGTGATGAAAACTAGCTTGACAATAATTCCCATGTGTCCTCGGGAGCTCCTTCATCAATATTAGAAATTGTCCAGGCGTATCCTTTGCTACATAAAGGATTGGGCCACCTTGCTGCAGTTTATTTACTTTATTTACTTGTTACTCGTTACTATTTATCTTATCACAAAACTATCTATTACCTACAATTCCAGTGCTTGCAGAGAAAACCTTACCGAAAACCGCTTATCATTTCCTTCTGCTCCTCGTTGCGTTCGACACTCTTACTTATCAAAATGACTACGATAGATCCCCTACACTTGTGGGTCATCAAGACCCTTTTCTAGCGCCGTTGCCAGGGCGTGTAGCGCTTTTCGTGAGTGGAACTTGGTAAGGAAACATTTATATAGTGTGTTGTAATTTCCTGTTACTTGTCACTATGGAAACTAATCCTTTGAGCAGCTTGTTCGGGGTATCTTCACCCCGACCAGAAGAGCAAATAGTTTCTCCTCAGCCTACTGAACTTTATGAAAATATTTACTTTGAGATTCCTTCGGGTATGATAGAGAAACTACTAGCTAATCCATTTGCAGGAGATGGAACATTGCATCCTGATTTACACCTTATCTTTGTGGATTATTTAAGCTTGCAGGTATTTTCGATGATGTTGTCAAAAGGAAGGTCTTCCCTTTATCTTTTAAGGGAGATGCATTGATATGGTATAGGCTATGTGATGATACGAGATCTTGGAATTATAAGCGACTGAAGTTGGAATTTCACGAGAAGTTCTATCCTATGCATCTTGTTCATCATGATTGTAATTACATATATAATTTCTGGCCCCGCGAAGGAGAAAGCATCACTCAAGCTTGGGGTTGGCTTAAGTTAATGTTATATTCATGCCCCAATCATGAGCTCTCCTGGGAAATGATTATTCAAAACTTTTGTGCTCGACTTTCTCTTGATAATCGCAACCTGGTCGATACTTCTTGTGCTGGTTCTTATATGCTGAAGACTATTGATTTCAAATGGGACTTATTGGAAAGAATTAAACGCAACTCTGAAGATTGGGGTTCCGACGATGGTAAGGAGTCAGGTGTGACACCTAAGTTCGATTGTGTTAAATCTTTTATGGATACCGATGCTTTTCATGGACTTAGCGCTAAGTATGGACTTGACTCTGAGATAGTAGCTTCGTTCAGTGAATCTTTTGCTACTCACTTTGATCTCCCTAAAGAGAAGTGTTTTAAATATAATCCTCATGTTGAAGTGAAAGTAGTTGCACCTATTACAGTCGAAGAAAAGACTATCACCTATTGTGATCCTATTGTTCCTACTACTTATGTTGAAAAACCCCCATTTCCTGTTAGTATAAAGGATCATGCTAAAGCTTCGACTGTTGTTCATAAGAGTAATACTAGGACTTATACACCTCCTGAGCAAATTAATGTTGAACCTAGTATTGCTATGGTTAAAGATCTCTTGGATGATGATTTAGATGGGCACGTTATTTATTTCTGTGGTAAGACAGCTAATATTGCTAGACCGGATACTAAGATACATAGACCTATCATAGGCATGCCTGTTATTTCTGTTAAAATAGGAGATCATTGTTATCATGGCTTATGTGATATGGGTGCTAGTGCTAGTGCGATACCTTATGATCTATATAAAGAAATTATGCACGACATTGCACCCGTTGAATTAGAAGACATTGATGTTACTATTAAGCTTGCTAATAGGGATACCATTAAACCTATTGGGATTGTTAGAGATGTTGAAGTCTTGTGTGGGAAGGTTAAATACCCTGCTGATTTTCTTGTTCTTGGTTCCCCACAAGACAATTTTTGTCCCATTATTTTTGGTAGACCCTTCTTGAATACAGCTAGTGCTAAGATTGATTGTGAAAAAGATATTGTCACCGTTGGCATAGATGGTATGTCTCATGAGTTTAATTTTGCTAAGTTTCGTAGACAACCTCGTGATAGGGAACCACCTAGCAAGGATGAGATTGTTGGTCTTGCTTCCATTGTCGTGCCTCCTACTGATCCGTTAGAAGAATATTTGCTAGACCATGAAAATGATATGTTTATGAAATAAAGAATGGAAATAGATGAAGTGTTCCTTAAATAGGAACCTATGCTGAAACATAACCTTCCCGTTGAAATTCTTGGGGATCCTCCTCCACCCAAGGGTGATCCCGTGTTTGAACTCAAACCATTACCTGAAAATCTTAAGTATGCTTATCTTGATGAGAAGGAAATATATCCTGTTATTATTAGTGCTAACCTTTCAGAGCAAGAAGAAGAAAGATTATTGAAACTCTGAAGAAGCACCGAGCTGCTATTGGATATACTCTGGATGATCTCAAGGGCATTAGTCCCACATTATGACAACACAAAATTGCAGTGGAAAAAGATGCCAAACTAGTTAGAGATCCTCAACAACGACTAAATCCCAAGATGAAAGAAGTGGTAAGAAAGGAGATACTAAAGCTCCTTGAGGCAGGTATTATTTATCCCGTTGCTGACAGTGAATGGGTAAGCCTTGTCCATTGTGTTCCTAAAAAGGGAGGTATTACCGTTGTTCCTAATGATAAAGATGAATTGATCCCGCAAAGAATTATTACACGTTATAGGATGGTAATTGATTTCCGTAAGTTAAGTAAAGCTACTAGGAAAGATCATTACCCTTTACCTTTTATTGATCAAATGCTAGAAAGACTATCCAAACACACACATTTCTGCTTTCTAGATGGTTATTGTGGTTTCTCTCAAATACCCGTGTTAGCGAAGGATCAATCTAAAACTACTTTTATTTGCCCTTTTGGTACTTTTGCTTATAGACGTATGCCTTTTGGTTTATGTAATGCACCTGCTACCTTTCAAAGATGCATGATGGCTATATTCTCTGATTTTTGTGGAAAAGATTTGTGAGGTATTCATGGATGATTTCTCCATTTATGGATCCTCTTTTGATGATTGCTTGAGCAACCTTGATCGAGTTTTGCAGAGATGCGAAGACACTAGTCTCATCGTGAATTGGGAAAAGTGTCACTTTATGGTTAATGAAGGCATTGTCTTGGGGCATAAGATTTCCGAGAGAGGTATTGAAGTTGACAAAGCCAAAGTTGATGCTATTGAAAAGATGCTGTGTCCCAAGGGACCTAGCACATGAACACCGCATACGCCAAGGGTCCGTTGGGATGCCATGAACACCGCATACGCTATCTCTGATAGTGCGGGTAACGGGACTTGCAGGGGGTTAGCATAGTGGATACGTAATACACTGGTTTTTGAAGAGGGAATTTATGCCCTTCTGTCTCTCGTTCTACGACGAGCACCACGCTCACGATTTGATGTGTTGCCGCGATGTATAACAACATAGGTTCGCCCAGGTTGGGCGCAGCCAGGACCGGATTTGTTGCCAATACGGCCTTTATTTCTTCGAGTCTGGCAGTGGTAGCATCCGTCCACTCGAAGTGTTCGGTGTGCCTGAGGAGGCGATAGAGGGGCAATGCCTTTTCTCCCAAGCGGGAGATAAAGCGGCTGAGAGCCACCACGCATCCAGTCAGTTTTTGGATTTGTTTGAGATTTTTTGGAATATCCAGCTGTGATAGAGCTCGGATCTTGGCCGGATTTGCTTCGATTCCTCTACCGGATACAATGAAGCCCAAGAGCTTTCCGGCTGGTACGCCGAAAACGCATTTTTCCGGATTCAGCTTAATGTCATATGCTCGGAGGTTGTCGAATGTGACCCTCAAGTCGTCTACTAGAGTCTCGACATGTTTAGTTTTCACGACTACGTCGTCTACGTATGCCTCTACTGTTTTGCCGATCTGGGTAGCCAGACATGTCTGAATCATGCGCTGATATGTTGCGCCGGCGTTTTTGAGTCCGAAGGGCATCGTGTTGAAGCAGAATGGTCCATATGGAGTAATGAACGCCGTTGCGGCTTGATCTGCTTCTGCCATCTTGATTTGATGATAGCCGGAGTATGCGTCCAGGAAGCACAATGAATCGTGCCCTGCAGTGGCATCAATGATTTGGTCGATGCGGGGGAGGGGCAAGGGATCCTTTGGGCAGGCTTTATTTAGGTCTTTAAAATCGACACATAGGCGCCAGGATTTGTCCTTTTTTGGTACCATTAGCAGGTTTGCTAGCCAATCCGGATGTTTGATGTCTCTGATGAATCCGGCTTCCAATAGTTTGGCTAGCTCTTCTCCCATTGCCTGTCTTTTGCGTTCGGAAAATCGTCGAAGAGCCTGTTCGACTGGCTTGAATCCTTTTAGGATGTTTAGGCTGTGTTCTGCCAATCTGCGTGGGATTCCGGGCATATCCGAGGGGTGCCAGGCGAAAAGGTCCTAATTTTCCCGAAGGAATTCTCGCAGTGCGACGTCTACATCAGGGTTCAATTGTGCCCCGATGGAGGCCGTCTTTGTTGGGTCCGTTGGGTGGACCTGGAATTTTACTATTTCGTCTGCTGGTTTGAAGGAGGTGGACTTGAATCTCTTATCGAGTATCACATCGTCCCTATTCACCATAGAGCACAGCGCGGTGAGTTCCTCTACCGCTAAGGCTTCGGATAGTGCCTCCAGGGCTAATGCGGCTGTCTTGTTTTCGGCGCGGAGTGCTATGTCCGGATCACTAACGAGAGTGATTATTCCACCGGGCCTAGGCATTTTGAGCTTCATGTACCCGTAATGGGGTACGGCTTGAAAAATTGTGAATGCCTCTCGTCCTAATATAGCGTGATATCCGCTGTTGAACAGGGCCACTTGGAACGTGACTTCTTCGGATCTATAATTGTCCGGCGAGCCGAATACCACATCGAGTGTGATTTTTCCTGTGCAGCGCGCTTCCCGGCTAGGGATTATTCCTCTGAAGGTTGTGCTGCTTCGCTCAATGCGGCTCCAGTCTATTTCCATCTTTTGAAGGGTTTCCTCGTAGATGAGGTTTAATCCGCTGCCGCCATCCATGAGGACCTTTGTAAGTCGAAAGCCGTCCACTATTGGACTAAGTACTAGTGCAGCTGGAGCTCGGGTTGTTCGGAATTTAGGTTCGTTGCTGGCGTTGAAGGTGATGGCTGTGTCGCTCCATGGATTAGTTGTTGCTACTTGGTAGACTTCGGCGAGGTTGCGGATTGTTCGTTTCCGCATATTATTTGATGCGAAAGTCTCGAAGACTGTTGATACCGCACCGATATTGTTGGAGTGGTTTTCCGGGGCTAGAAGTTCCTCTCCACTTTTGGCCACCTGCCGTAATATCCAACATGCTCGAAGGCTATGTGTTGGGATGGCGCCTTCTGTACTGTGAATTTTACAGGGTCCACTAAGCCATCCCTCCAGTACGGTTCCGTGCCCTCTATGGGGTATTTGCTTTTTGATTTTTGTGTCCGGTGCCTGAGTATAGTGCACCTTTTTGTTGCAGACCGGGGTTGTATTCGGGACCGGATTGTCCCAAAATTTATTTTCGGTTTTCCGGACACTCTCCATCGCACAGTACTTTTGTACTATGGACGCCAGGTCGGCAAAGCGCGTAATTTCACGACGGCTGACGGTGTTCAAGATCCCCTCGTCTGCGCAATTATTGCAAAAAATTGAGATTGCGTTTTCCTCTCGGCAGTCCTTTACCCTGTCCATAACTAGGAGGAATCTGGCCCAGTAGTGATGTACTATTTCAGCGGGCTCTTGCCGGATTAGAGATAGATCACATATATCTGGTCGGGTGGGCGGAATTAAGTCGGGAACCCTACCCATCTCAAGGCTCGAAGGCCGAGAAGTTTCCAAATTTGGAAGCTTTGATTGCTGGACGTTGTCCAACGAGTCCGGAACGAAGCCTGATTTTAAGTTCAGTGCTCGATCGAAGTCCGTCCCTCCGCGGGAATCCGGCATGGAGGGTTTGGGAGCCCGGACATGACTAGTTTTCAATACGGGAGAAGAATCGCCGCATTGTTCTTCTACCACCGCAACGTGGTGGGTGACCTGGGGAGAGTTAATCTCTCTCAGATCGGTATTAAGCCCAATCTGATTGTAGTCTGTAGCGACTCCCAGGGCGGCGATGTGATCCAAGAGCTTGTTCACAGACGAAAGCTCTATCGGATCCAGCCGCTCGGCGAATTCCGAGCTGACGTGAAGATTGCTTTTAACGACTTGAGAAGTCATTGCCGAAGCGGTGGCCGGACAGGCGGTTATAAGAAAACCACCTAGCCGTATAGTTTGGCCGGTGGCCAAGGCTCCTTTGGTGAAAATTTCCTTGCAGACGGCAGAAGGCATCCCTCCTATCGGTGATGGCACAGAGGAACTCTCAATGAAAGCACCAATGTCGGTGTCAAAACCGGCGGATCTCGGGTAGGGGGTCCCGAACTGTGCGTCTAGGCGGATGGTAACAGGAGACAATGGAAACGATGTTTTACCCAGGTTCGGGCCCTCTTGATGGAGGTAAAACCCTACGTCCTGCTCGATTGATATTGATATTGTGGATGTTTACAAGAGTGGATCTACCATGAGATCAAGGAGGCTAAACCCTAGAAGCTAGCCTATGGTATGATTGTAATGGTTGTTGTCCTACGGACTAAAGCCATCCGGTTTATATAGACACCGGAGAGGGCTAGGGTTACATAGAGTCGGTTACAATGGTAGGAGATCTACATATCCGTATCGCCAAGCTTGCCTTCCACGCCAAGGAAAGTCCCATCCAGACACGGGATGGAGTCTTCAATCTTGTATCTTCATAGTCTTGGAGTCCGGTTGATGATGATAGTCCGGCCGATGATAGTTCGGCCGATGATGGTAGTCCGGCTATCCTGACACCCCCTAATCCAGGACTCCCTCAGTTTGCATGGAAGATTTGGTGGGGAGGAGGCCGATGATGATGAGCAGCATGTCGTCGGGGAGGCTACTGATGAAGTCCAGGCTCGCCGAATGTAGTTTTGGCTCGAGCCGACTCTACTTGTTGGTTGCCTCGCCGTCCATCTCAGCCGGTGGTGACGCCGGTGTACACATGTGTTGGTGTGTATTGTGTGCTGGGTGTGCGCGAGTGTGTCCTTGTGTGCATGTCGTTGCACAGTGGTGAAGTGTGCGCGAGTGCGTCCATCACGCGAAACAAGTGTGCCCTCAATTTACTAGTGCGTGGGGAGCTACCATGAATGGTTTCAACTTTGTTTACTTCACCGCGTGTCAGATGGGCCTCTAGTTTACTTATTTTCACCCACTGCCACATGGGCCGGCACACAAAGATAGAGAACACGAGCTGACAAGGCATCATGTGGACAGGTTGACCAGTCAACTAAACAATATACGGAGCTATACGCTGACACAATGACCGTATAATCCGTCGATATAGAGAGATCGAGTGAGAGGGGAGGCATGTGGGAGATATATAGTAGAGAGAGAGAAAGAGCTACTCCCTTCGTTCGATAATGTAGTGCCTATATTTTTTTTAAAGTCAAACTTTTGAAACTTTGACAAAGTTCATAAAGAAATTACTTATATCTACAATGCCAAAGATAAATGATAGTATGAAGTAAGTACATGTTGTGATTAATCTAGTGATCATTCCAGATGTAAATGTTTTTCTCCACATATACTTGGTCAAACTTTTCAAAGGTTTGACTTTTCAAAACATCCTTATGTTTATGGACATGAGAGAGTACCTGACTAGAGAAAGAGATTGTGTGTGAAATAGAAATAGTGAGTGAAAAAAGTGTGTGTGCGTGTGTGAAAGAGAAGGAGACATGTCACACATATCACACACGATAAAGTAGAGAAAAAGCGTGTGTGTCTTATGCAAACATATCACACATGCATCTTCGACAGCAGAAGCGAGGTGGGGAGATAGTGTGTGCTTGTTTGCAACCAAGAGAGGAAGACCCCTGGCACGTGGTCAAGAGAGGTCTAACAAACAAGGGAGGGAGGTCGAGAGAGACCTACGGAGAAAATGTAGACATGGGGAGGAGAGAGTGTATGTTTCTGACAAAGAGATCCCTTAGAGATCATGATGGGACTGTATGGGTGGGTGATCGAGTGACAAAGCGTGATAGAAGATACCCCGAGAGATATCGAGATAGACGTATGGATGGAAGGAGACAATACATGTGTTCCTGATGGCTAGTGAGAGATAGTCATACTTAGGGGGGGAGTGCGTGTGCCTATAGTGGAGTGAGGGATTATTGTACTTAGGGGGGTGCATGTCACATAGAGAGAGAAGAAGGGCGGGGAGTGTTAGGTGGGTCTATGTAGCGCGATCGAGATATGTGTATGTGTGAACCAGGGAGATATAAAGTTTGAGGGAGATAGAGGAGCCCCAATACGGCTGAGTGGTGCGTCATATAGCTGAGAGGGGGAAAGATATACTCCATCCGTTCGATAATGCAGTGCATATAATTTTTTTAGAAGTCAAACTTTGGAAACTTTGACCAGATTTACGCAAATATTATTCATATCTATAATACCAAAGATACATCATAGGAAACTACATCTCATGATGAATCTAATTATATATGTTTGCTGTTCTAGATGTAAATGTTCTTCTCCATGTACATGGTCAAACTTTGTGATGTTTGACTTTTCAATAAATCTATATGCTATGGACCGAAGAGAGTGCCTATGTTGAGAGAGATCAAGTGCGTGTAAAGGAGAATGAGTGAGTGTGCAAAAAGAGTGTGTGCGTGTTTGTATGTGTGTGTGAAAGAGAAAGGGACAACAAACGATAAATTAGAGAGAGTGTGTGTTCGTTTCTTATGCAAACATATCACGCATGCATCTCCGAGATAGAAAAGTGATGTGAGGAGATACACGAAGATAGCTAGTGTGTTATTGTTTGCAACGGAGACAGACACCCCTATAGCACATGTCCAATAGAGGTCTGGCCAACAAGGGACAAAGGTCGAGAGGGACACATGGAGAAGATGGATGCATGGGGAGGGAGAGAGGGTGTGTTTGTGATAGAGAGATCCCCTCGTGATCATGCATGGACTATATGGGTGGGAGATCGAGGGACAAGGTGTGTGTGTGAGATAGAAAGATGCCCCAAGAGAAATCAAGATAGACCAAGTGAGGGAAAGAGATAATGCACATGTTTGTGATGGAGACTAAGAATTAGTCATATACATATATGGGCAATGTGTGTGTGCCTACAATTGAGTGAGACACAATCATACTTGGCTAGGCATGAGATTATGTGTGTGTGTGCGTGTGGGATGGAGAGAGAACGAGGGAGAGATAGAGTTTTAGATGGGTCTATCGATTTTGAGTGAGATATACATGTGTATGTGTGACCAGGGATATGGAGAGTTTGAGAGAGAGAGGGAAGAGCTGCGAGACGGCAGAGTGGTGCGTGAGAGAGTTATAGGCAATGAGCCAAGGAATTTGCGTGCATACGATGAGTGCACCCAAGATATTTATCTTGGACAAGAGAATCATACATAGTGTGCCAGAGAGACCTATACATGGAGTGTGCATGCGAACTAGAAAGACCCCCCCCCCACACACACAGAGATAGAGAGAGTGGGAGAGCAACTGACAATGTTTGTGTTTGGATGCGTGCGATAGAATTGAAGATTGTCGGCGAGAGAGAGAGAACATGAGTTCGGGAGAGGGGGAGGTCACATTTATGCATCAAAGACTAATATAAACCATGTTTTGATATAAATTTGCATTCAAATATTTGAACTGGAGAACATGTTGTCTGCAATCCACACATGAACGAAGATATAAGTATCAAACAAGTTCATTAATTTGACTTTCAACATGTTTATGGAGTACTATAATACTGTACAACATGCTACTCAATTGAGGTGTTCAACTTTGGATTTAGTTCACTCTTTTGACCTGGTGAATGAGCTATTTCATTGTATCGAGATATTTCATTTTGGGTTTGATTCCCATTTTTAGTGGGTTAACTATTTGTCATATAGTAAATCCTTAGCAATGAGCATGTAAAAACACATTAGTCCCGAGCATCATCTCACCATTTAAAAAAGTAGTGGAAAGCTAATATTTCAAAATTTGATTCCAAACGACTTGGTAAGGTTGAGGTGGATGCTCATTCTCCCAAAATTTGAACGAATCGCTAAACATCCTCTACTCGGTGGAATTCGCCCGAGCAAATAAATCAGAGACGCGAAATTACCGGCCTTTGTGGGACACACATCAGTTGGCCCTTTTTGCATTGAGGGTAGGTTTGTAACTTCATCCAAGCACGCCTTCTCCTCAGCCAAAATGACAGGTGCCGAATAACTCATAAACCATGGGCTGCAAAACACCCTCTCCTCACCCGAAATCACTCGCGCCTCCTATTTCAAAACACGCCCTCCTCGCCCAAAATCGCTCGCGCCCACTATTTCTAAACACGCGAATCGCTCGCGCCCACTATTTCAAAACATGCCCTCCTCGCCCGAAATCACCCACGCCGACTATTTCAAAACACGCCCTCCTTGCCTGAAATCGCTCGCGCCAACTATTTAAAAACACACCGTCCTCGCCCGAAATCGCTCGCACCCACTATTTGGGAGAAGCAAAGTTACTCTAATATCCCCGACCCTCAGTACACAGACCCAAGCCTAGATTCCTAAAGGCAGGAGTAGAACTATAACTCCCCCCACATTTTAGAAAAATGCGTCCGTAAGACATGGTTCCCCCTCCCAATTCCCCATTCATACATCATGGGCGCCAAATCACCTTCTCCCCGGAAGCTCCCTTCTCCCCGGCCGCGAAACCTCGGCCCCTCCTCCATGGTGCCCCCACCGCACCAAATTCACCGCCACCCTCCTCCCCAATACTGTAGACGTTGTCCGTTTGCCGCCATGCACTGGGTCATGTGCCTCTTACTCCGTGTTGTCGGAGCTACCTCGACGACGGCCGCATGAACCGTACCGGAGCCGATTCACCCCCACCGTTGTGCACGACGCCAGAGCGGCTCCAACTTCGGATGCGTCTAGGGCCCCGACGCTGCTTTCCCGTAGCTGTCGACTGTTGCGACATCTCTGCTTTCCTACCGCAAGTAGTGTCGGGACCCCGATCCTAAGTCACACTGATCTAGCATGTAACACATCATATCACTTTGCGGCTTCACGCATAGTATTCCCACGGGTGCCACCTTACCTGGCGCGGGACCGTTTGCACCTTTTGGCTCACGTATATGATTGTGTCGCTAGCATCCATATGACAGAGAACCTGGGCCGACATGACTAGTCGTCAACCCAAGGTGGCACAAACTTACAAGGACAGGCATACATAACCCAACAATGGATGTGTCAGCCATCAACATATGAACCCAAGTCGTAACAAGCTACAAGGACTTAAAGGAATAATGCGTGATATTTCCCTGAAGGGACAGACATAGGAATGAAGAAGGATACATGCCGGCCAGCCTAAGTATTCCGGAGCTGTAGCAAACTACAATGGCTCAGGGAAGCACTAGGAGACATTTCCCCATAAGGATGGATACCAAGAATAAACAACTAGGTGTCGGATCCCGCACATAGCAATACATGTTACACATACGCATAACATGCAAGTATGTGTTGTACAACACTGAATCACAACATAAATCAACAACTCATATAGATAAAGGCTTAGAAGAGCCATCATAGCAATTATTACAAACAGGGGTCACATGACCCAACATACAGAGCATTCAAGAAACGGAAGAATAACATGTCTGAGTATAGACAACTACAAATGAAAAAGGCTGAGGAGCCTGACTACCTACAACACCCTCCCAAGGTAACAAGATCGTAGCTGAGGTAACAAGCTACTTGTCGAAGTCCACATGGAAGGCTAATGAGACCGAAGTCTCCTATGTAAAAACATAAATTAAGCAACGCGAGTACAAAGGTACTCAGCAAGACTTACATCATATCCTATCATACATGCATTAGTATCAAGAAGGCAATGTGGAGTTTAGCTGCAGCAAGCCAGCTTTGACTCGGTGACTATCCTGTTCTACGACTATGAGTAACTTCTTTGAGGTGAGATAGAGCACAGGAGTCCACTAATCACCACACAATACACTACTATGGATTCTTTCCAATCTCCCTACGAGAAAGCCATCCATAGCACTCACACTTGTCTTGAGCATTTTAGGGTATCCACTTCAAGTTGTCTATGTACCACGTAAGCATCCAAGAAGTCCATATCCACGGACCCGGCTATTCGAATAGATCATGTTAACCCTGCAGGGGTGTACTTCTTCACACACGCTCTCACCACTTACCGCCATGTACACATCATGTATCTTGGCAACCTTCAAGAAGAAGCCTGGCGAGGGTGTCGGCCACGACCTGACTAACCATGCAAGACCCTACTCCAGGTTTATCACCTCGGGATCTATGCGCAAGGGAGTCCGACAGAGGTTTCCATCACGGCCCCAAGCGATGTGAGCAGGGTTTCCAAGCCCACCATCCGGGTACCACTTGGTACACCATGCCACTTGTGCCTAGTCTGTCCTAAGACCACCCTGCCGGGTGACACTCGGTAGAAAAATAGCACTACCTACAAACACCAGAAACTAGTTGTGACTCCTGGACAGAGGTCAAGGCAGTTAATAAGTTGAGAGATCTTGGAGCGCCCGGAGCCCAATGTGTGGTAGTATCTAGTCATTGGACAACATACGTAGAACTCAGTTCTTAGGGATAGTTCCAGTGAGACAATCCACCATGTACTCCCTACATGGCCTCTCACTGCTACCTTTACCAAATCATGTTGACACACTTAACTCTCAGCATCAGGACATAACACTGCACTCCAATTCATTCTCGATGAATCAGACCTAACACAATTCTAAGCAATAGCAGTCATGGCATGGTAGGAACACAACATGGCTGATGCAACTCCTCCACATGCTAGTGGGTTTCAACTATTTACTCTGGCAATGACATGTCATGCAAAGGAATGGGTTCAACTACTGCAACATAAAGTAGTAGTTGAATTGTTGTTGTCCTAATGCAATAACAGAGAGCATGAGCGAGAGAGTGGGATTGTATCGGAATGAACAAAGGGGGTTTGCTTTCCTAGTAGATCAACAGGGGGCACTGCTCCACAGACAGGTACTCTGGAACGATCTCCGGAGCAGGACCGATCAAGAAGGACGGTGCCGACAATCAAAACAAGCATATGCAACAATATGATGCATGAACATGGCATGAATATGTGATGTTGTTTGTGCTAATGCAACTAGCAACAAGTTCAATGGAGCTCATTTGAATCAAGGATTCAAATGCAACTCCAAACTTAAGCATTTTAAATGCCCTTTATGTGTTTTCACTTATACAGTAGGTATAAGTCGGTTTTTCATGCATAAAACTAGTACAGATGGATAGATTGGATTTTTCTAATAATTTTTCATATATAAATTATTTCAATCTGAGCTACCGTTGAATTTATATGAATTTTTGATGTTTTGCTATTTTTTTGGAATTTCCAAATAGAAATAATACAGAAAATCATTTATTGCATCAGCACTGCGCATGCCTGCGTCAGCAGGTCAACAGCGCTGACTAGTCAAACCTGACGTGTGGGGTCCACACGTTAGTGACACGGGTTAAACAGAGTTAAAACTAAACTAACTAAGTTAATTAGCGGGGACGGGGCCCACTGTCAGTGACTCCAGGGAGTCAATAGCGCGGGTTTGACCAGCGATTAGCTGCTAGCGAGGCCCAATGCCGCGAAGCGCATCGGGATCGTCACTCCGATGACCATTTGGGCGGCGGAGGCCACGGGCAAGGAGCCGAGGCTCGTCCGCGTCGCTTGGAGCAAGTGAGAGGGGCAGGGGTGGCCTGAGCTCGCCGAAAACGAGCTCGGGCCGGCGGGTGGAGCACGGCCATGTTCAGGCGGGGTGCTCCGGTGTATGGCAGGAGCTGCGGGCGGCAGCGCTGGTCTTCTGGGAGGCTGCTGAGCGCGGTGGCATTCGTGGGCGCGAGATGCGGTGGCTAGGGCAATGACGACGACATGGCCGGCGGCAGTAAGTCTCGGCCGGCGGCTGAACTAGCTACGGTGTGCGAACGATGAAACAGAAAGGAGGGAACAACGGCGGGGCTCACAATGGATCCGGTGGAGGCATCAATGAGCTCGGGGGAGGTCTGATGCGGGCACAACGGCGATGGCGATCTTGGCGGCCGACAATGAAGACGACGACGGTGGAGATGCTCCAGGCCCTCCCTCGACGCGTGGCTCGATGGAGAGAACAAAGGAGGCGCAGCGATGCCTTTTGACACATCAGGAAGGCCAGGACGTGGCGGTGGGCGAGGCAACAATGAGTGGTTGCGACGGCGGCGCTAGGCTGTGGTGAGAGAAAGAGATCTAGGGAAGGGGGAAGAGCGAGAGAGAGTGAGAGAGAGGTTCGGGGTGCGTCATGGCGACGTCCGGAGAGACTGGGGCATATAGGGGAAGGGAAGGCAGGAAGGTGGCGTGGCCCATGCGCACGGGTGGCGAGCGTGTGTCCCTCGCCGTCCTGGCGCCAGGAGGGACGACTGGCTTTGGCAGGTGGTGGGCTGGGCCAGCCGGCTTATTGGGCCGCCAGTTGAGCGCCAGGTAAGCTTTTCCCTTTCATTTTCTTATTTGTTTTTATTTTTCTTTTTCTAACATTTGTTTTAATTTAAGTTAGGCACAAAAACATCTAATAAAATTCTGAAAGTTTTTGCAGGGACTAGTTGGATTAATCCAAAGCCCCTCACATGTTTCCAGAATTATTTTGGAGCGTATTTGAATATATAACAAATGTAAATCCAATGCAAATAATTATTGCATTAGTTCCAAATGCCCAAAATAAATATTTATGAGCTCCTAAAAATATTGGTTTGAATTTTACCTATGACCAATATTTTCAGAGAGAAACATGAACATTTTCTTGGACCTATTTGGAGCAACTTTTATCTTGGTCAATTCCAGATATGATTTCTGAGGCTTTCACATGTCCCCATTTCAAATTCATTGAAATTTAAACATGATGCACACATGACTAGCTAGTCTAGAGCATACCAGAACTAAGGATGTGACAACTCGCCCCCACTCGAAAGAATCTCGTCCCGAGATTCAAGAGTCGGCGGGAAGAAAGTGGAGTACTCTAGTCGGAGACGATCTTCTCGCTCCCAAGTAGCTTCTCTCTCGAAATGATGAGACCACAGAACCTTGAGAAACTTGATGCTCTGATGTTAGGTGACATGCTCTCCTTGATCAAGAATGCGAACCGGGTACTCTTGATATGTGAGGTTATCTTGGAGATGAAGCGTTTCGTGGTCCACTCCGCGGATGGGATCCGAGAAGCAACGCCTGAGTTGAGAGACAGGGAAGACATCATGCACTCTGGAAAGATGTGGGGGTAGTTCCAACTAGTAGGCAACCTCTCCTTGTTTAGCGAGAATGCGAAAAGGACCAATGTAACAAGGAGCCAATTTTCCCTTGATACCGAAACGATGGGTACCCTTCAAAGGAGTAACCCGAAGGTAAGCCTTGTCGCCAACTTCATAAGTCATTTCCTTATGACGACGGTCATACTGTCTATTTTGATGAGACTGGGCTGTTTTCAAATTCTCACGAATGATGCGAACTTGCTTTTCTGCCTCCTGAATCATGTCCGGTCCAAATAATTGTCTTTCCCCCGTTTCTGACCAGTTCAAAGGTGTTCAACATCTTCGTCCATACAGAATCTCGAAAGGGGCTTTCTTGAGACTGGATTGATAGCTATTGTTATAAGCAAACTCGGCGAAAGTAAGACATTTCTCCCAATCAATACCCAATAACATAACACAAGCTCTAAGCATGTCTTCGAGAATTTGGTTGACCCGTTCCACCAGACCACTTGATCGAGGGTGGAAAGCGCTACTGAAGGAAAGACGGGTTCCCATGGCAGTTTGGAAACTCTCCCAGAAATGAGAAGTGAAAAGACTACCATGGTCTGAATTGATCTCTAGTGGAACACCATGAAGTGACACTATTTGAGAAATATATAAGTCAGCGAGCTGACTAGCAGTGATACTCTCTCAAACAAGTAGGAACTGTGACACTTAGGAAAGTAGATCAATGACTATGAAGATAGCATTATTCCCTCTCTTGGTCCTGGGAAAGCCGGTGATGAAGTCCATACCAACTTTATCCCATTTCCACTCAGGAATAGCTAAAGGCTGAAGGGTACCAGTAGGTCTCTGATGCTCTGCCTTAACGCGATGACAAATGTCATAGTTAGCAATGAACTGAGCGATTTTTCTCTTCATCCTAGTCCACCAGAACATCTGGCGTAGGTCCTGATACATCTTAGTGCTACCGCGATGAATCATGAGAGGAGATTCATGGGCCTCCTTAAGGATCAGTTGTCGCAGATGTTGACTCTTGGGAACCACCAAGTGATTCTCCAAGAAAACAACACCTCGATCATCCATGGTGAAACAACCAACAACCCCCTTATTAATGTTTCTCTTGATCCGAGAAATTCCCGTGTCCTGTCCTGCTTTTGAGCAAAGATAATCTGATCCTCAAGATCAGGTTTCACCACCAAGGTAGAAAGGAATCCGTGAGGAGCAATGTGAAGGTTAAGCTTACAGAATTCCTCATGGAGAAGTGGATGGCCCTGCTGCAACATGAGATTGTTGTAGTAGGACTTACGACTTAAAGCATCAGCCAGGACATTTGCTTTGTTTAGGGTGTAAGTAATCTCTAAGTCATAATCTGAGATCAACTCCAACCACCGTCTTTGCCTAAGGTTCAAATCTGGTTGAGTGAAGATTTACTTGAGACTTTGATAATTGTTGTAGATCTCGCAATATTTACCAAGAAGGTAATGTCGCCATTGTCGGATTACGGGTTCCGCAAACCCTTGGAAGGTTCGAACTCTGGGGTGCGTGCGGAGACCTCAACCTATCCAGCCTGCCTAATCGCAATCCTCCTAAGCCTAGCGCGACGAGCTGGAAGAGACATAGAGACACGTCAGTTTATCCTTGTTTGGGCCACCTTGCGGTGTAATACCCTACTCCAGTGTTTTGGTGGATTGCCTCGAGGGGCTGAGGATGAACTAGTACAGTGGATGAACTGGCCTCAGGAGGTGAGGTGTTCTTGTGCTCAAGAGACTTGGTAAGGTGGTCGGGTCAGAATCTACCCCCCCTATGGTGGTGGCTAATTCCTATTTATAGTGGACTTGGTCCTCTTCCCAAATGTTGGCAGGAAGGGATCCCACAACGGCCGGATTCGAAAGGGGACAAGTAGTACAGTTTATCCTGACTAAAGTGGTCTTCGCCTACGAAAAGCCCCTGGTCGTGACGCTGCGGTGGGCTTGGTGGTCTTGGTCTTGTTGTACCAGAATGGAAACCTTTGACTGACTCCTCGGGACTCCGCGCCTGCGGCTTGCCTCCCTTGCACCGAAGAGGAAACTGGCGCTCTGTGCCCGCGGGCGCCCGCCTGGTGCCCGCCTGGCCTTGGTCATCATGGCTCACGTCAGCTGAGCCTCCTGAGGTGCACCTTGCATAGAACTCTCCGCCCCTTAGGAGCCAGCCTAAGGAGGCCAATCCCCTCGGGGGTCTTGGTGTCGTCCGCCTTGCAAGGCTTGGCCCCTCGCGAGGGTCTTGAGTTGTTGACGCTGAAGCTGCGCCGTACCAGGCCGTTGATGGAGCCACGTGGTGGGCTGCAGGCAGGGAAGTATGGATACCCCCATATCCAGAATGCAAACGGTAGCCCCCGGGCCCAAGGCGTGCTCGGACATGGCTTCCAGGCGAAGCAAAAGGGCAAGTGCAGAGCGCCACGGGCCCTAACCGCTTGCGGCCTTGATAACGTGTGGCGACTGATGGGACGTGGGCGTCTCCACTTCCCCACGCCGTCTTGATATCCGCCAGGCCTAGTGGTCGCTCATTGCCAGAGCAGCTCACCCTTGCAGGTTGTCGCGCTTGGCCTTCGTTTCTTCTTCTCCCGATTTTGTAGCTCTGTGCGTAGATCCGGCATCGGCGCCTCGCCCCCCTTTTCCAGCTTCTGCCATCGCCCCACAACAGAGGAGGAAGAAAGGGAAGTTGCGCGCCCCGGCCGGGCCCCCACCAGCCTTGGAGCCAGCTCTTGAGCGGTTGACGTTGATCAATCAGGAGGGGCTGGACAAGGTCCGCCATGCCCTTTGTAACACCCACGATGCGGCTATATCTCCCACGCGTCGAAGCACAACTTAGAGGCATAACCGCATGGTGGTTTTGTCGCAAGAAGGGTCATCTTCACACAATCCCATGTAATGAAAAAGAATGGGATAAAGAGAGTTGCCTTACAATCGCCACTTCACACAATACATAATTTAAGATCATACATCATTCAAAATACACTCATAGACCGGCTACGGTCAAGTTCAAATGAAAAGAAGACAACCCCAAATGCTAGATCCCCGATCGCCCCGACTGGACTCCACTACTGATCATCTAGAAACGAAACATAGTAACGACCAAGGGCCTCATCAAATTCCCACTTCAGCTCAGTTGCGTCATCTGCGCTGGTATCCTCGGCACCTGCATCTGTTTTGGTAGAATTTGTGAGCCACGGGGACTCAGCAATCTCACACCCACGAGATCAAGACTATTTAAGCTCATAGGTAGGTAAAGGGGTAAAATGGTGGAGCTGCGGCAAGCACTAAGCATATATGGTGGCTAACATACGCAAGTGAGAGCGAGAAGAGAAGCAACGCATCGGTCGAGAAGCTAGAAGTGATCAAGAAGTGATACTGAATCTACTTACGTCAAGCATAACTCAAACCGTGTTCACTTCCCGGACTCCGCCGAGAAGAGACCATCACGGGTACACACACGGTTGATGCATTTTAATGAAGTCAAGTGTCAAGTTATCTACAACCGGACATTAACAAATTCCCATCTGCCTCATAACCACGGGCACGGATTTTGAAAGATTATATACCCTGCAGGGGTGTCCCAACTCAGCCCATCACAAGCTCTCACAGTCAACAAAGGATATACCTTCTCCCGGGAAGACCCGATCAGCCTTGGAATCCCGGTTCGCAAAACATTTTGACAATGGTAAAACAAGACCAGCAAAGCCGCCCGAAGTGCCGACCAATCCCGATAGGAGCTGCACATATCTCGTTCTCAGGGCACACCGGATGAGCCAGACGTCGGGTTGGCATAGACCTTGGTTGCCCAAGGGGCGCCGGACATCGCTCAGGTTGGACCAACACTCGAAGGAGCACTGGCCCGGGGGCGTAAATAAAGATGACCCTTGGGCTCGCGAAAACCGAAGGGAAAAGGGCTTAGGTGGCAAATGGTAAAACCAAGTTTGGGCCTTGCTGGAGGAGTTTTATTCAAAGCGAACTGTTAAGGGGGTCCCATAAATCACCCAACCGTGTAAGGAACGCAAAATCAAGGAACATAACACCGGTATGACGGAAACTAGGGTGGCAAGAGTGGAACAAGTCACCAGGCATATGGCCGAGCCTTCCACCCTTTACCAAGTATATAAGGTGCATTAATTTAAACAGGAGATATTGTGATATCCCAAAATATCCATGTTCTGACCAGGAACAAACTTCATCTTCACCTTCAACTAACAGTGCTATAAGAGGGGCTGAGCAAAAGCGGTGACATAGCCAAACAATGGTTTGCTAGGATAGGATGGTTAGAGGTTTGACATGGCAATAGGGAGGCATGGTCAATAGTGGCAGGTAGAGCTAACATAGCGATAGAGCGAGTACTAGCAAGCAAAGATAGAAGTGATATCGAAGGTATGGTCATCTTGCCTGCAAGGTTCTCAGAGTTGTCGAAGGCTTGATTCTCGTAAGCGTTCTCAATAGGTTCCTCGTGCACGTACTCGTCTCCCGGCTCTACCCAAAGCAAGAACACAAGCAAGGAACCACAATAAATCATGGTGCAATGCACAAACAACATGATGCAATACATGTCATGATATGCGAGATGTGATATGCAATGCATATGCGTGCTCCGGGAGGAAAAGGATGAACAAGGGATCAACTTGGCAAACCAAGTATGCCGCTGGAAAGATGAGATGATTTCGGTTGAAATCGATATAAAGATCACCGGATTCGGGTGCACGGTTTGCAACTGACAAGCAAGACAAGATATGATGCAAACTGCTTAAAACAGCAACATGGCCACTTGGATGCAAAGTATAAATAAGCTATAGCACCCAAACATATGAACAAAATGCATAGCAGCGATGTATAGGAGATGCTCTACGAAACATGAACACTAAGCTCAATCTATAAACCACTAGAGCATGACAAAAATAGCATGGCAATAATGCAAAAGATAACAGTTTCTACAGACTTAGTGGAATTACTAGACATAGCAGGAACAGATTCATCATGGCATCTCTACAAGCTTGATTAACTCACTACCAGGCATGTCATGGCATGGAACAAGTACTAGCATGAAGTAGACATGAAAATGAAGCTATACTTGTGCAAAACAACCTCATAGCATGCTTGAAATAAACCACACAAAAATGACAAGACAACATCATGATGTAAAATGACAAATTCATGAACTTGCTCAAATGCAGAAACTAATGCCACCACCGGATTGGTGGGATTTTTCTACCCCAAAAACATATATAATATGTTAGGGTTGTTGTAGAAAAATCATCACAAATGCACTAAGATAAAACCTGCCCTAAATGGAATATGACAGAAATGGCATTTTCCATATTTGGAACGTCCAGAAATGGACTTGCCCGAAATGGATAGATTCCATATGCCAGAAATGGAATAATCGCAGGGAACAACAATAAAAAATAAAAATAAAATAACAAACAGGGGCTAAGGGAGGATGACAGGTGGGGCCACCCTATCATACACACGGTGCAAGAAAACAGGAAAAAGGGGGGAAGGATAATGCACCCGTGGGGGATCGAACCCGGGTCTCCCCGGTGTGGTTCTGCATCGGCAACCACTGGGCTAGGTTGGTACTACTGATAGGAAAAGGGGTTCGGCCCCTTTTAGATAGACATCAGATCGAGCTCCTCTGTTGCAAACAGAGAAGACGACGGCGCCGGCGAGGGCAACGGCGGCAACCAGCGGGGCACAGGGACTCCGGCGGGCGTGCAGAACGGGGTAAGGATGCATGCAGCTACGAGGGGATGCAGGGGCGCTCGAGCTCGGGCAGTTGCTCGACTCGGGGCCATGGCGTCCGCGGCGAGCGGCAGCAGCAGCTACGACGACACAAGGAAAGGCCGGGTGCGCGCGGGAGCGCGAACGAGCAGCGCGAGCGAGCTGCGGGAGCACGACAGGGGGGGATCCAGAGCGGGGACACGCAAGCACGCTACGGTTGAACAGCACTACACAAATAAATTCAGAGATCGCCGGAGCACTGCGAGCGCGGGGAAGACATGGATCGGCTGAGAACTACGGGTGCCTACATGCCATGGGAAGGATGGGAGAGGGAGGTGCATTACCAAGCTCACCCAAGGACACGATATAGTCGATGGAGACGAGCTGGCGGCGACGAAGTGGAGCTCTGAACCTTGGCGCGGTCCTGACCGAGAGGAAGGTGGAAGCAGAGGACGTCGAGGAACTCGTCGTCCGGGGCACCATAGTCGACATCGTGGAAGGAGACGACAACGAGGAAGAAGAAGGACACGATCTACGGGGTTGGGAGTGACCAGAGAGCACGCCGGCGACGAGGTGCACTCTCAGGTGCGCTCGGGACGGAGCGGTTGCGGTGGATCTGGTGGTTCTACTCACCTGGCGGCGGCGATGAGAGGAAGAGGGAAACCCTAGGGGTTGTGTGGACAAGGAGCGGGATTAAAAGGGGGCCAGGGCGACGGGTGGAGCATGGCGTCGACGCGGCTGTGGCCATGTGCGCGCCCGACATGAGCTTGACGAAAAGGTGAGGGGCGTGTGCGCTGTAGCCAGAGGCTGGCTAGTGGGGTCGCGGGTGACACGTGGGCGTACGGGCTCCTGGGTAGCGTCGCGGCTGGGTGAGAAACGACGAGGGTGCGAGCGAGCTGGCTGGCTGCGCTGGCTAGGCTGGCGGGCAGGAAAGGCCTTGGCTGGGCTGCGAGAGGCCCAGGGGGGGCTGCTGCGCTGGCTGGGCTGATACTCTCCTTTTTTTTCTATTTGTTCAAACAAAAATAGAAACAGAAAAGCACAGGGTAAAAGGAGAGGAGTTTGAGTATAAAGAAAATATTCTCAAGCTCTTGGAATTATCCACTATTTGAATAAATTGCATTGGGCATTTTTAGAAGTAGAAAAATAAGACAAGTTTGAATATAATTCAAACTTGTGTCATTTTTGAACCTGACCAAAACAACTTAAGGAGATTTATAGGGAGAATATGAACATTTAAGGAGAAGGTAAAAGGTGCACTTGCAAAAAGAAAGAAAGAAAGGAAAAGAAGGAGAAATGGTGATGATGCAAGATTTATGCATTGAGCATGCCACAACATAATAGGGATGAGATCACAACATGCACATTATGAGGATGAATGCAAAATGACAAGAGGCAAAATTGCAATATGGTAAGGTGAGCATGACAATGAAAAGAATAAAACACATAACCAAACAAGATGAGGCCAAACATGATAAAACCCACAAGAAATGGATGAAGGTCAAGTTGATATCTTGCAAAAATGGGACATGTTACATCTGGGGTGTTACAACTCTCCTCCACTACAAGAGGATCTCGTCCCGAGATCTAGGACTAAAAGAACTCCAGATATTCGGAACGGAGGTGATCCTCGTGCTCCCAGGTGGCTTCTCGGTCGGAATGGTGTGACCACTTCACTTTCAGGAATTTGATTGAGTTGTTGCGAGTCTTGCGTTCGGTTTCTTCAAGAATAGCATCGGGGTGCTCATGATAAGAGAGATCTTCTTGGAGGTCGATTTCTTCGAAGTTGATAGTGCGCTCAGGAGTCTTGAAGCACTTGCGAAGCTGTGACACGTGAAACACATCGTGCACGTTTGCAAAGTTGGATGGAAGCTCAAGTTGACAGGCGAGGTCGCCTCTTTTGCCAATGATCTTGAAAGGACCCACGTATCTAGGGGCAAGCTTCCCTTTGATACCAAAGCGACGAGTGCCTTTCATTGGAGAGACGCGGAGGTAGACATGATCTTCGATTTCAAAAGCCAAGTCACGATGCTTGCTATCATAATAGCTCTTCTGTCGCGATTGCGCGGCTTTGAGATTCTCATGAATGACTTTGCACATTTCTTCGGCTTCTGTGATCAAGTCATTGCCAAGAAGTTGGCGTTCACCTGTCTCAGACCAGTTGAGAGGAGTACAGCACTTTCTGCCATAGAGAATTTCGAATGGGGCCTTGCCCAAACTCGCTTGGAAGCTGTTGTTGTAGGAGAACTCGGCATATGGAAGACAATCTTCCCACTTCATACCGAAAGAGATGATAGAAGCCCTGAGCATATCTTCAAGTATTTGATTGACTTGCTCGACTTGGCCACTTGTTTGAGGATGGAAAGCTGTGCTGAAACGAATGTTGGTGCCCATGGCCATCTGAAAGGATTCTCAGAACTTAGAAGTGAAGATGCTTCCACGATCTGAAGATATCAATTGTGGAATGCCATGCAAGGAGACAATTCTGGAGGTGTATAGCTCTGCCAGCTGAGCTGCTGTGATAGATTCTTTGATAGGAAGAAAATGAGCCACTTTGGTAAGCTTGTCAATGACAATGAAGATAGCATCATTTCCACGCTTAGACTTAGGAAAACCAGTCACGAAGTCCATCTCTATATGGTCAAACTTCCATTCCAGAATAGCAAGAGGTTGGAGGATACCAGCTGGTCGTTGGTGTTCTGCTTTCACTCTTCTGCAGACATCACATTCATTCACGAATTGAGCAATCTCTCGCTTCATTCGAGTCCACCAATATGACTGCTTGAGGTCATGGTACATCTTTGTACTTCCAGGATGAATGGATAGGAGGGAATTGTGTGCCTCATTCATGATGACTTTTCTCAGATCGCCTTTTGGAACCACAATTCGATCCTCGAAGAAAAAAGTATCTTTGTCATCCAAGCGATAGCACTTGTATTTGGGAATGCCCTTGTCAATACCACGTTTCAATGTCTTCACCATGGTATCCAGGAGTTGTGCCTCACGAATTTGATCTTCCAAAGTAGGAGAGACTATGAGGTTGGCAAGAAAGCCTTGAGGAACAACTTGAAGATTCAGCTTGCGGAAGGCTTCACAAAGATCCGGTTGAAATGGCTTGAGAATTAGACTGTTGCAATAAGCCTTTCTGCTCAGAGCATCTGCAATCACATTCGCCTTGCCAGGAGTATATTCAATACTCAGATTGTACTCTTGAATCATTTCGACCCATCGAGTTTGCCTGAGGTTAAGGTTGGGTTGAGTGAAGATATACTTGAGACTCCTGTGATCGGTGAAAATGTCCACTTGCCTTCCCAATAAGAGATGTCTCCACGTTATCAATGCATGGACAACTTCCGCCAACTCAAGATCGTGAGTGGGGTAGTTCTTTTCGTTGGGATTCAACTGACAATAGGTATAGGCCACAACTTTTTTCTCTTGCATCGACACAGCACCGAGACCTTGAAGGGAAGCATCACAGAATACTTCGAATGGCTTGGATTCATCAGGAGGAGTCAAAATAGGAGCTGTGACTAGCTTCTCTTTGAGGGTGTTGAAAGCGACGTCACACTCAGGCGTCCAGACATACTTGACATGCTTCTGGAGGAGGTTGGAAATAGGTTTTGCAATCTTAGAGAAGTTCTCAACGAATCTTCGGCAATAGCTTGCAAGACCAAGAAAACTGCGGAGCTGTTTGACATTCTGAGGAGGTTCCCAATTCAGAACAGCAAAAACCTTTGCAGGATTAACAGTAATGCACTTGGCAGAGATGATATGACCTAGGTAAAGAACTTCATCAAGCCAGAACTCACATTTGGAAAACTTCGCATAGAATTGATGCTCTCTGAGCTTGTCGAGCACCAATCGCAAATGTTTGGCATGATCCTGCTTATTCTTGGAGAAGACCAAAATATCATTGAGATACACCAGAACGAATTCATTGGTGTAGGGGTTGAAGATAAAGTTCATCATGCGAGAGAATGTTGGAGGAGCATTGACAAGGCCGAAAGACATGACAGTATATTCATAAGAACCATAGCTTGTTTTGAATGCTGTCTTGGGAATATCTTGTTCACGAATGCGAATCTGATGATAACCCATACGAAGGTCAAGCTTGGAGAATACTTTAGCACCTTTGAGTTGCTCGAAAAGCTCATTGATGTTGGGAAGTGGATACTTGTTCTTGATTGTCTTCTTGTTCAATAGACGGTAATCGACGCAAAGTCGGTCCGTGCCATCCTTCTTCTGGACAAAAAAGAACTCCACAACCCCATGGGTATGAACTCGGTCTGATCAAACCCAGACGCTCTTGTTCATCGAGCTGCTTCTTCAATTCCTTCAGCTCCTTGGGTCCAAGCTTGTAAGGACGCTTGCAAACAGGTTCAGTTCCAGGCTCAAGATCAATAACGAACTCGACTGGCCGATGAGGAGGCATACCCGGAAGCTCTTCTGGAAAGATAACTTGGTACTCACAAACGACTGGAATTTGAGAAATAGCATCCAACTCGCCCTTCTCATTGAGAGAAACCGAATGGTTTCATCGGGAGCGGCATAGATGATAACATCCTCTGAAGGGTGTGTCAATTGAATTTGCCTGGCGGCACAATCAAGCTGAGCCTTGTGCTTAGAAAGCCAGTCCATCCCGAGAATAAGATCAATATCAGAGTTGCCAAGTACAATTGGAGAAGACAGAAATTTATAGTCGCCCATCTTGATGGAAACATCCGGAACCATGGAGCTTGCGTTCATGAATTTACCCGGAGAGACAACTGATAACGGTCTAGGCAAATCTTGAAAAACCATCTCATGCTTAGATGAAAAAGGTCTTGAGATGAAACTATGCGATGCACCAGTATCAAATAAGACTTTTGCAGGAATATCATTAACAGGAAGATTACCGATGATCACATCTGAAGAATCCTTTGCCTGAGCTACATTCATCATGTTCAACTTTGCATACTTTGGATTATGCTTGACCACAGCATTGCTTGAAGATCTCACAGGAGGAGGAGGAAGGCGCCTTTGATTGAAGCATTTGTTCGCGTAGTGACCATTCTGCTGGCACTTGTTGCAAGTCATTTCTGAGAGCGGACGGTGATAAGGAGCATTCGACTTTGAAGCCTAAGGCTGAGACTTGTTCTGATAGCTTGGGTTGGGTGGGTGGGAAGATCCACGACCACCTGAGTTCTTTTGCTGGTAAGGCTGACGAAACAGAGGAGGAGGAAGATAGAACTTCTGCTGCTTAGCTGCCACTTGTGAGGAAGAAGAAGATTGCATTGCATCCCTGATTCTCTTCTTAGAAGCCTCACACTTGAGATGAGCACCTTCTTGCTTGAGTGCCATATTGTAGAATTGATCAAACTGAGTAGGCTCAACAAGAACGAGAGCTAACTGCAGATCCTCTCTAAGGCCACCTCTGAATTGATAGATCATACTCTTCTCATCTGGAACATCTTGCTTAGCGAAGCGAGCAAGTTTCTGAAACTGCTTGTTGTATTCATACACTGACATGTTGCCTTGCTTGAGATTGCGGAACTCCTCACGCTTGCTCTCAACAACACTGGTAGGAATATGGTGAGCTTTAAAGTCCCGACAGAAATCAGTCCAAGTAATCACTCGACCACCTCTAGAATCCTTGTATTGCTGGAACCAATCAGCTGCCTGATCCTTGAGCTGAAAAGAAGCGAACTTGATATAGTCCTCAGGCCTGACATTGCTGCATTCAAAATGCTTGTTGATATCCACGAGCCAATCATAGGCGTTTGTGGCCTCGACACAATAGCTGAAAGACTTCGGCTGATTTGCCAGGAACTGGTTGAGGGTAGGAAATAGAGGCCGATGATTGAACTGCCCTTGACCTTGATTCCCTTGGTTGCCTTGGCCTTGGTTGCGCTCTTGCATGAGCTGAATCATCATCTGGGCATTAGCATTTGTGGATGCCATCAAAGCTTGCCATGCCTCCGGAGGCGGAGGTGGAGGTGGAGGGTTCGCCTGACTCCCATCATTGCGTTCCGGATTCTGACGCGTTGGCGGATCCATCCTGAAGAGGGTGACATCCGTTAGCATCTTGATAGACAGATAGACAAGTTGAAACAATGGATAGAAATTGCAACATATAGTCTTCACAATAAACATTCGAACAAAGATGAACGAATGAATTCCAAAGTAAACATCACACGTCCATAAAGGTGAGAAGCCACTTGAATAGAGATTGATGAATGAAATAAACAAGGTATAACTGGAACAAATAAGTGGTAAGGATTACCCAATCCCGAACCAAATATTTGCGGGAAGAAATGCTAGAGCTACTTGAATCCCAGCTATAAACTCCCGAAACTTTCTGGTTATGCAATCAGGTGTTGGGGATACAGGGGAAGCAATATATCTCACCCAAACTAACAATCCCTACATCCAGTTGTATCCATCCGTCAACACATAACCAAGAAACCTTTGGAAATCGTGTACCTCAACCTTCGAAAAGCATCCGTTATACGAGTTATGGCAATACTCCCGAACTCCACAGTACTGGGTGACGTCGAGGTTATCTCACCAACAACTGCATAAAAGAGATTTTCGATGTCGGCAAAACTCAAGTATTCCAGAACTACAACGATAAAATTGTGACGACAACACCTCAGAGCTCGACTCCCCGGGTCAAAGCCACATAAATAGACAGGAGGCACCAAGAACAATGTTCTCATCACAAAACCATCGGAACGATTCTAAGATACCCACGAGATCCTAAATTTTTTTTAGTGAAATTTGAGAAGAGGAAAGTCAAAACATCTACGTCAGGAGACCTCACCAGAGCGACGAAGGGACTTAGGAGTAAAAAGAATCCTACTCTCCAATATATATAATCCTAAGACTCAAAACATTTTTGTTCTAGACTCAACATCACCAGCAAACAATCAAGCAGGGGGCTCCTAAGTCGGGGATGGCTCTGATTACCAACTTGTAACACCCACGATGCGGCTATATCTCCCACGTGTCGAAGCACGACTTAGAGGCATAACCGCATGGTGGTTTTGTCGCAAGAAGGGTCATCTTCACACATTCCCATGTAATGAACAAGAATGGGATAAAGAGAGTTGGCTTACAATCGCCACTTCACAAAATACATAATTTAAGATCATACATCATTCAAAATACACTCATAGACCGGCTACGGTCAAGTTCAAATGAAAAGAAGACAACCCCAAATGCTAGATCCCCGATCGCCCCGACTGGACTCCACTACTGATCATCTGGAAACGAAACATAGTAACGACCAAGGGCCTCATCAAATTCCCACTTTAGCTCAGTTGCGCCATTTGCGCTAGTTCCTCGGCACCTGCATCTGTTTTGGTAGAATCTGTGAGCCACGGGGACTCAGCAATCTCACACCCGCGAGATCAAGACTATTTAAGCTCATAGGTAGGTAAAGGGGTAAAATGGTGGAGCTGCGGCAAGCACTAAGCATATATGGTGGCTAACATACGCAAGTGAGAGCGAGAAGAGAAGCAACGCATCGACCGAGAAGCTAGGAGTGATCAAGAAGTGATCCTGAATCTACTTACGTCAAGCATAACTCAAACCGTGTTCACTTCCCGGACTCCGCCGAGAAGAGACCATCACGGCTACACACACGGTTGATGCATTTTAATGAAGTCAAGTGTCAAGTTATCTACAGCCGGACATTAACAAATTCCCATCTGCCTCATAACCGTGGGCACGGCTTTGGAAAGATTATATACCCTGCAGGGGTGTCCCAACTCAGCCCATCACAAGCTCTCATGGTCAACAAAGGATATACCTTCTCCCGGGAAGACCTGACCAGCCTCGGAATCACGGTTCACAAAACATTTCGACAATGGTAAAGCAAGACCAGCAAAGCCGCCCGAAGTGCCGACAAATCCCGATAGGAGCTGCACATATCTCGTTCTCAGGGCACACCGGATGAGCCAGACGTTGGGTTGGCATAGACCCTGGTTGCCCAAGGGGGGCCGGACATCGCTCAGGTTGGACCAACACTCGAAGGAGCACTGGCCCCGGGGGGGGGGGGGGGGGGGGTAAATAAAGATGACCCTTGGGCTCGCGAAAACCCAAGGGAAAAGGGCTTAGTTGGCAAATGGTAAAACCAAGTTTGGGCCTTGCTGGAGGAGTTTTATTCAAAGCGAACTATTAAGGGGGTCCCATAAATCACCCAACCGTGTAAGGAACGCAATATCAAGGAACATAACACCGGTATGACGGAAACTAGGGCGGCAAGAGTGGAACAAGTCACTAGGCATAAGGCCGAGCCTTCCACCCTTTACCAAGTATATAAGTTGCATTAATTTAAACAGGAGATATTGTGATATCCCAAAATATCCATGTTCCGACCAGGAACAAACTTCATCTTCACCTGCAACTAACAATGCTATAAGAGGGGCTGAGCAAAAGCGGTGACATAGCCAAACAACGGTCTGCTAGGACAGGATGGTTAGAGGTTTGACATGGCAATAGGGAGGCATGGTCAACAGTGGCAGGTAGAGCTAACATAGCGATAAAGCGAGTACTAGCAAGCAAAGATAGAAGTGATATCGAAGGTATGGTCATCTTGCCTGCAAGGTTCTCAGAGTTGTCGAAGGCTTGATCCTCGTAAGCGTTCTCAACAGGTTCCTCGTGCACGTACTCGTCTCCTAGCTCTACCCAAAGCAAGAACACAAGCAAGGAACCACAATAAATCACGGTGCAATGCACAAACAACATGATGCAATACATGTCATGATATGCGAGATGCGATATGCAATGCATATGCGTGCTCCGGGAGGAAAAGGATGAACGAGGCATCAACTTGGCAAACCAAGTATGCCGCTGGAAAGATGAGATGATTTTGGTTGAAATCGATATAAAGATCACCGGATTCGGGTGCACGGTTTGCAACTGACAAGCAAGACAAGATACGATGCAAACTGCTTAAAACGACAACATGGCCACTTGGATGCAAAGTATAAATAAGCTATATCACCCAAACATATGAACAAAATGCATAGCAGCGATGTACAGGAGATGCTCTACGAAACATGAACACTAAGCTCAATCTATAAACCACTAGAGCATGACAAAAATAGCATGGCAACAATGCAAAAGATAACAGTTTCTACAGACTTAGTGGAATTACTAGACATAGCAGGAACAGATTCATCATGGCATCTCTACAGGCTTGATTAACTCACTACTAGGCATGTCATGGCATGGAACAAGTACTAGCATGAAGTAGACATGAAAATGAAGCTATACTTGTGCAAAACAACCTCATAGCATGCTTGAAATAAACCACACAAAAATGACAAGACAACATCATGATGTAAAATGAAAAATTCATGAACTTGCTCAAATGCAGAAACTAATGCCACCACTGGATTGGTGGGATTTTTCTACCCCAAAAACATATATAATATGTTAGGGTTGCTGTAGAAAAATCATCACAAATGTACTAAGATAAGACCTGCCGTAAATGGAATATGACAGAAATGGCATTTTCCATATTTGGAAACGTCCAGAAATGGACTTGCCCGAAATGGGTAGATTCCATATGCCAGAAATGGAATAATCACAGGGAACAACAATAAAAAATAAAAATAAAATAACAAACAGGGGCTAAGGGAGGATGACAGGTGGGGCCACCCTGTCAAACACACGGTGCAAGAAAACGGGAAAAAGGGGGGAAGGATAATGCACCCGCGGAGGATCGAACCCAGGTCTCCCGGGTGTGGTTCTGCATCGGCAACCACTGGGCTAGGTAGGTACTATTGATAGGAAAAGGGGTTCGGCCCCTTTTAGATAGACACCAGATCGAGCTCCTCTGTTGCAAACAGAGAAGACGACGGCGCCCGCGAGGGCAACGGCGGCAACCAGCGGGGCACAGGGACTCCGGTGGGCGTGCGGAAAGGGGTAAGGATGCATGCAGCTACGAGGGGATGCAGGGGTGCTCGAGCTCAGGCAGTTGCTCGACTCGGGGCCATGGCATCCGCGGCGAGCGGCAGCAGCAGCTACGGCGACACAAGGAAAGGTCGGGTGCGCGCGGGAGCGCGAACGAGCAGCGCGAGCGAGCTGCGGGAGCACGACAGGGGGGGATCCAGAGCGGGGACACGCAAGCACGCTACGGTTGAACAGCACTGCACAAATAAATTCAGAGATCGCCGGAGCACTGCGAGCGCGGGGAAGAGATGGATCGGCTGAGAACTACGGGTGCCTACATGCCATGGGAAGGATGGGAGAGGGAGGTGCATTACCAAGCTCACCCAAGGACACGATATAGTCGATGGAGACGAGCTGGCGGCGACGAAGTGGAGCTCTGAACCTTGGCACGGTCCTGACCGAGAGGAAGGTGGAAGCAGAGGACGTCGAGGAACTCGTCGTCCGGGGCACCATAGTCGACATCGTGGAAGGAGACGACAACGAGGAAGAAGAAGGACACGATCTACGGGGTTGGGAGTGACTAGAGAGCACGCCGGCGACGAGGTGCACTCTCAGGTGCGCTCGGGACGGAGCGGTTGCGGTGGATCTGGTGGTTCTACTCACCTGGCGGCGGCGATGAGAGGAAGAGGGAAACCCTAGGGGTTGTGTGGACAAGGAGTGGGATTAAAAGGGGGCCAGGGCGACGGGTGGAGCATGGCGTCGACGCGGCTGTGGCCATGTGCGCGCCCGACATGAGCTTGACGAAAAGGTGAGGGGCGGGTGCGCTGTAGCCAGAGGCTGGCTAGTGGGGACGCGGGTGACACGTGGGTGTACGGGCTCCTGGGTAGCGTCGCGGCTGGGTGAGAAACGACGAGGGCGCGAGCGAGCTGGCTGGCTGCGCGGGCTGGGCTGGCAGGCAGGAAAGGCCTTGGCTGGGCTGCGGGAGGCCCAGGGGGGGCTGCTGCGCTGGCTGGGCTAATACTCTACTTTTTTTCTATTTGTTCAAACAGAAACAGAAATAGAAAAGCACAGGGTAAAAGGAGAGGAGTTTGAGTATAAAGAAAATATTCTCAAGATCCTGGAATTATCCACTATTTGAATAAATTGCATTGGGCATTTTTAGAGGTAGAAAACTAAGACAAGTTTGAATATAATTCAAACTTGTGTCATTTTTGAACCTGACCAAAACAACTTCAAATAAGGAGATATTTGGCAGAGAGGTTTAGGGCATGGAGCAAGATTTATAGGGATAATATGAACATTTAAGGAGAAGGTAAAAGGTGCACTTGCAAAAAGAAAGAAAGAAAGAAAAAGAAGGAGAAATGGTGATGATGCAAGATTTATGCATTGAGCATGCCACAACATAATAGGGATGAGATCACAACATGCACATGATGAGGATGAATGCAAAATGACAAGAGGCACAATTGCAATATGGTAAGGTGAGCATGACAATGAAAAGAATAAAACACATAACCAAACAAGATGAGGCCAAACATGATAAAATCCACAATAAATAGATGAAGGTCAAGTTGATATCTTGCCAAAATGGGACATGTTACATCTGGGGTGTTACACCCTTGCAGCCGATTCCAACGAGTGGAGGGCAACGGTCGTCCGTCCTCCGTCTTGGCTTGTGGGCGAGATGAGTACCACTAAGATCCCCATATATCTCCATGCTCTCTTCGCGGGCCCGATTCCTAAAAGTGCTAGTATTTGACTAGAGGGGGGTGAATAGGTGATTTTTATGAAAGTATTCAAAACATGGGTGCTTTGAAGATAATCAATAGAAATGAACCTATTGATATGCAGCGGAAGGTAGACTACACTAGACAGGCCATAGTCAAGTAAGCAATGTAGTGAAAGCACGAAGACTATCAGTAGCTAGGTAGAATGGATCAAGATGGAAGATAGTATGAAGCCAAATAGTAAACAGTCTTCACACAGTGAAGTCAATCAGATCAGGAAAATGGGCAAAGACTTCACAAAGACAAACTGTAAGTAAAGAGAGAGGAATGATAGAACCAGTTGCTCGGAGAGGACAAGGGGTTTGTTGGACCAGTTCCAGTTGCTGTGACAACCGTACGTCTGGTTAGGGAGGCTGAGATTCAACTCAGAAGACCGCGTCTTCACCTTATTCCCCTAGAGATAAGAACACTTAGTCCTCGGACAATCAGTGTGGTACGTCTTCAAGGGAGACTTCCAAACCTTCACAGACTTTGTTCACCGGCAATCCACAATGACTCTTGGATGCTCAGAACGCGACGCCTAACCGGCTGGAGCATTCATAGTCCTCAAGTGTAATAAGTCTTCAGATCACGCGGACAGAAGGACTTCGGTGATGCCTAACACTCTTTGGCTCTGGGTGTTTTGGGCTTTGTCCTTGCAAGGATTACTCTCTCAAAGGCTTCGGAGGTGGGTTGCTCTCAAACGACAAAAGCCGTGCACTAACTCTGAGCAGCCACCGATTTATGGTGTAGGGGGAGCCAGGAGGCAACCCGACCTGATTTGTCCAAAATGACCATGGGTCACTAAGGAACTGACACGTGTCCAACGGTCAGATTTCAAACACACGCGGCAGCTTGACTAGGGCAACAAGTAAAGCTGACTCATCCAGCTCTGGATAAGATTTGCTCTCATTGTCTTCGCTCGAAGACATAGGATTTGGTTGAGCATCACTTCAGCCACTCTGACTTTGTTCACTTGGACCCCACTTAACAGTACGGTGGTTCCTATGACTCAACAAAAAGGAAAAGGAAACTACAGAACAACTATGTCTTCGCACTCCATAGTCTTCATACGATATCTTCTCATGTCATAGTCTTCAATGTGAATATCTTCACAGACCACCATTGTCTTCAATGTCTTCACACATTTTTAGGGGTCATCTCTGGTAGGTAAACCGAATCAATATGCGACTACTACCTGTGTTATCCTGCAATTCTCATAAACACATTAGTCCTCAACCAAGTTTGTCGTCAATACTCCAAAACCAACTAGGGGTGGCACTAGATGCACTTACAATCTCCCCCTTTTTGGTGATTGATGACAAACTGGTTGAAGTTTTCAACAGGGATAAAAGTATGTGAAAGTTTAGTGTTGTGAGTATTGTCTTCATACATATGGTGAGGCTCCCCCTGAAGATGTGCATATAGATGATTAGCTTTTGAATGCAAATTCACATGGAAGGTTTTGCTTTGTGGAGGCCATCTTCAAAGTGTGAAGACAATACATTATGCATATAGAAAGACAATGATGATAATGATATGCATAATGGAAAATGGACATCTGCAGAATGACTTCATGCGGAATTTATCATCGCAACACAGAGTAGAAGAAAAGGTAGCAGACGACAATCGAGTTTAAGTGTTACAACTCAAAGAACCAAATGTATCAAAAGACAAGAGTTGTAAAAACTTGGCAAAATAATGCAACCACCCATAAGGACCTGGTGCAGAAGGGCCTGGTGCAGAGTCGAGATGCAGTGTAGCCATGGTCGGCGAAGTGGTGTTGTCTTCTTCATCGACGACATTCGCAACAACTATTGCAGCCGAAGATGAATACTCAGAATCTTCAAGTGAGGGAGTGCGGCGCCAGCTTGCATTTGGTGGAGGCCTGGAATCAAACTTGAAGCTTGCGGTGAAGCCATCTGCTCGAAGATCGTCTTCAGAACATAGCAGAGTGAGGCTCTTCCAGGACCACTGTGCACTCTCATGGGCAACAAATGAGTTCTTGGTGGCCAGATTGCGAATGCGATTGACATCCACCAAGAGACTATGCATCTGACGCTTTAGCCAGTCGTGGTGCTTGTCCTGCTTCTGATGTAAGGCCACAACCAGCTCTCGGTCATTGAGTACACGAAAACGCTTCCGAGGCCTTTGAGCAATTGTACTGGCAGTGGCTTCGGTATTTGCTCGATGAGGCATACACACATTGCCAGCCATAGGATAAGCAGGAATAGCAACATTTGGTACATGAACTCCTTATATTGGATGCGTTAAGCTTTGATGATCAACATTATGAAGATATAGTGGCTCCTTGGCAGGCTCGGGGTAGATGGCTTCAACTGATAGATCAACCTCAGGAACAAAGACAAGATGGTTGCGTGCTAAAGGCTGAAAGCTGATAGTAGAATGATGTTTGATTAGGCGCATCACCCATGGAGCATAAAACTTCAGGCCAAATAGATCAATCCCAGATGCAGCAAGTTGTCTGATGAAGAAATCCTCGGAGTTGAACCTGATGCCATTGACAATATAGAATAACAAGGTCTTCATAGTGCCTTCAAGTTTGGCTTCAGAAGAATTTCCCTTGATTGGCCATAGAGTTTGCCTAAGTATGTGATAGACTGTGCGGGGCAAGTACTCGAGGTCTTGGACAAAGAATTCCTTGGGATATTCTGCATCTTGAGGCAATGGCTTCATCATGCTGAGCATCTGACTCATATTGGGTTCAGGCCTCTGAAAAATGCTCTACAGTCCTTCTCTGTGACGCCGACAACCAGGTTCATACAATTCACCTGGAGTGGGAGGTAAGCTCGATGATGTCTTGAGCTTTAGCTTCATGGTGCACATCACCTGTCATCCACTCGAGGATCCATGTCTTCGGATCCCGGTTGTATCCACGAATGTGAAGAGTAGCATAGAACTGTACCAAAAGCTCTTCATTCCAGTGCTCTTTGGCAGTGATAAATTGCAGAAGACCAGCATCCCGAAAGCAGTCGAAAGCTTCTTCAAGACAGGGGATCCCAACAATAGCTTCACAATCAAGACACATGTCAGGAAATATTCTCTCTTGATTGTAGAGGACACATGAGTAATAACTGCGCTATTGATAGCTCCAGAAGTGATCTGCAGAGATCTTTGGCTTCAAGTATGGATTCTTGTCACTGTCAAAGAAGGTGTTGTGTGCTCTGAAGCTGTTGACACTGAAAGATCCTGGTGATGTAGCAGCACCTGGAAGCCTTGGTAGTCTTGGCTTAGGCTTCTGTACTTGTGGTCACTGCTGCACATGATAATCATATTGCGGTCCGGGACCAGTGGGAGGAAGCTGGAGCGAACTGTGACCAACTTCCCATCACGGTTGTAAGTCGTTTCCATAGTGTGAGGCCTTAAGGGAGGAACAACACCGTCAGTGGGGACCAACGTCATAGAAGCTTCAGGATTCACATTGGCTTCAGGCACAACATTAGCTTCAGGCTCCACATGATCTTCAGCCAAGAAAGGGTCATGGGCTTCCGCAGTGTTTGTAGCAGCCTCATTGCTCTCAACCTCCATATGGTCAATGACCGGAGGGTCTTGCACAATCACATTCTCCTCGAGAATGGCTTGATCTGGGGCAGGGGGTGTGGCATCTCTCTCTTCTCTTCTTTCTTCTTCATCTTCATTGGCTGATGCAGCCAGAATGTCTTCAGCAGCTTTGGCTTCAGACTCAGGAACCGTCACAGAAGGATTCTCTTCAGGGAACACTTGACGTGCTACTGAGCTGGATTGTTGTGAATCTTCTTCTGGGATGGTTGACATGGAGACCGATGGCCTGAGACCTTCGTGAAGCCATTGGAACACGGGCGACGCCTTTGGCGATGGAGTGGTCTCCATGTAGTTATCGTCATTCAGTACTGGATTGGTGACTTGCACTGGTGGAGTGCGGGGTGTCTCATCATGCACAGGTGTTTCTTCTTGCGGGCGCTCAGCCCATGAATCATCTTGAGCAATTGGTGTCAATGGACGATCAATGCTGATGTATTCACTGCTCGTTGGAACAGGTGATGATACCAACTGATGCTCGAGTTGAGGAAGGAATTCATCATCAACAACATTGTCTTCATGACCAATGTCTTCAGCTGCGTTGGGGTCAATAGCTGGAAATTGTTCTTCTTCATGAGCCTCTATGGAAGCAGGCTGGTGGAGCACCACACGTCGTTCTTGATTTGTGGCAGTAGGAGGAGCAACTAGGATGGGTTCAACAATGAGTGGCTGAGAGGCTGCAGCGTGCTCTTTCTTTGAAGACTTAGTTCCCTTAGTCTTCAACTTATTCTTAGAAGGGGCATCATCAGATGCGTCCTTGTGCTTGTGCTTATTGGCTTCAGCTTCGGCTGCCCTTGTTTTCTTCAACTATGAAGCTGCCGAGGGGACCTTAGGCTTCGAGCCTGTCATACTGGCAGGGAAGACAATGCGAGGCTCTTCCTGCTGAAAGGATCGATATAGTTGACTAGATGGGGGGTGCATAGGCAACTAACAATTTTTAGCTTTTCTTTACCAATTTAAACTTTGCTTCTCAAAGTAGGTTGTCTAGATATGCAACTAGGTGAGCAACCTATATGATGCAACAATCAACAAGTGCACAAGCAAGCAATGGATACAAAACAAATAAGCTTCCACAAGTAAAGGCACAAGATAACCAAGAGTGGAGCCGATGAAGACGAGGATGTGTTACCGAAGTTCCTTCCTTTTAAAGGGAAGTACGTCTCTGTTAGAGCGGTGTGGAGGCACAATGCTCCCCAAGAAGCCACTAGGGCCACCGTATTCTCCTCACGCCCTCACACAATGCGAGATGCCGTGACTCCACTATTGGTGCCCTTGAAGGCGGCGACCGAACCTTTACAAACAAGGTTCGGGCTATCTCCACAACTTAATTGGAGGCTCCCAACAACACCATGAAGCTTCACCACAATGGACTATGGCTCCGTGGTGACTTCAACCCTCTAGGGTGCTCAAACACCCAAGAGAAACAAGATCCGCTAGGGATTACTAGGGGGAATCAAATTTCTCTTGGTGGAAGTGTAGATCGGGGCCTTCTCAACCTATCCCGAGCAAGTCAACAAGTTTGATTGGCTAGGGAGAGTGATCGGGAAAAAATGGAGCTTGGAGCAACAATGGAGCTTTTCGGGGAAGAGGTAGGTCAACTTTGGGGAAGAACACCCTTATATAATGGGGGGAACAATCCAACCGTTACCCCCCAAGCAGCCCCCCAAAGAGCGGTACTACTGCTGGGGTGGGCGGTACTACCGCTGAGGCCAGTGGTACTACCATCCCACATAGCGGTACTGCCGCGCAAAGGAGGGGAGCGAGGTCCTGGACCCTGAGCGGTACTACCGTGGTGGTAAGGGCGGTACTACCGCTTAAGAGCGGTACTACCGCCTCTACTGCCGCAACTAGTGCCGCAAAACCCGACACGAGAAAAAGGGCCCTCGAGTCGAGGCGGTAGGAGCACGGAGCCGCAGCGGTACTACAGCGGAGGGCTCCAAGCGGTACTACCACTGAGGAGCGGTACTACCTCTTGTTGCACTCGGGCGATACTACCGCGTGGCCCGCGGTACTACCGCCGGGACCAGACAAAGCACATAGGAAGGGGAATGAGTTCTCCATTGAAGCGGAAAGGTTCAGCAGGTGCGATAAGGATGTGTACGTGTTGATTCCACCCTAGCCTTACCAAAGAGGGTCCCTTCTTGATAGTACGGTGACTCCTACAAAACTAGTCCACCAACATAGAAACGAAAGAGTTGCACCGTCTTGAATAATACACCGAGGGGAGGGAATTGTCTCGTGACAAAGGATGAATCTATGAAAAGATCAACGCACATGATTAGTCCACAGAAGCATTGTCATCAATCACCAAAACACCTTAGGGATAAATATGCCCTTACAATCTCCCCCTTTTTGGTGGATTGATAACAATACGGGATTTGCAAAAACGGGAAAAGACATATGACATGCGCAAACCCCGCAACTCTAAAATATAGACGGGCTCCCCCTAGATGTGTGCTATTTAGATAAGTGCTTTGGCCTACACGGCACACATACTAGGATCAACGCGCCCCCTACATTTTAGGGACCAACAACCTAAGCAGGATATATGAGAGCAGAGTATATAATAGGATAAGCATGCAACTCATAAGATACCAAAGGACTAGATAGACATAGATAATGATAATATAAAGATAAGGTAGCATATGTCTCACACCATATGTCTGGAACTTAGGTCTCACTGGCACAAAACCAAACAAAGCAAATGGCGAGAAAACACAATGACACCACAAATACACACTCACAAATCAGACAACGACACAAATTTCTAAACTCTCTCCCCCTTTGGCATCGAGACACCAAAAAGGGAAGGAATGTTGCTACAGCTCCAGGTGATAGCAAGCGAGGGTCTTGAACATCATATTCCAGCGGGATCATCTGCACCACCGTCATCGGTCGGAAACTGCTCGGCGTCTGAATCTGTCCACAGGCAGTGTTGCTGAATCCACTCTTCCTTCTTAGTTATTTGGTCCTTAGATCCACTGTTAATGGGCGCACCCAACTGACACATGAGCTCCTTGTGACGTCCCCTGGCCTTCTTCTCAACCACATGAGTCATGTACTGACCGTGAGACTCCATGCAGAAAAGCTTCTTCATCTTGAGCTTGAGCTTCTTTGCCTAAGAGGGCTCTGCTTCAGAAGGCTCATAGTCAGCGTCATCATCAGCCTCAGCCTCCTCCTCGATCTCCATGGCAGCCGCAGAAGATGTACACCCAGTTTTACGGACCAGGGTGCCCCAGTTGTCCTTCTTCTTCAGATGCTTGATCTCATGAGACACCAACTCTCTAGTCTCCAGCATAACCTTGGGATAGACCTGATCCCAGGCCTTCTCAATGAGCAACATGATGAACGGTCCATAGATCGGGCACTTGTGCTCAGAGATAGCAGATAAGAGCTCAAACCACATAACATGAGAAATGTCTAGGGACTCGCCAGTGTTCGCTTCCTTCTCATGCTGACAGAAGAGAAGCATGTCCACGAGATAGGAGTGTACCATATCCAGATTCCTGATACGAGGGAAGAGAGTCTCACGGAAGACACGGTGAAGAATGTCCAGAAAGGCAGTCAGCTCATAGGTTTCCTTCTTAGTGTCGGGGTTGATCTTCACAGTGCAGTAGGGCCAGAGGGCTTGCTTGTGAGTGGAGGTTGCATTTCGGTGAGGGCGAAAGCCGACAGGAGTCTCAAGCCCGTGATCTTCCACCCCAAGTAACTCCATGAAGGCCTTCCACTTGACAGAAAGCAACTTGCCATTGGTCATCCATGTCAGAGTCCCGTCCTCATCAGTCAATAGATGGACAGTGGCATAGAATTGAGCCACTATATCTGCATCAAAGTCCTTGTTGAACTGCATTATTCTGAGAACGTTCAGCTGAGAGCACATTTGAAGGGCTTCACCAAAGTACTCAAGATCCTTCTCCATAAAGTCCGTGTCGATGGAGCACACATCAACATAGAGATTCTTCTTGTCCTTGATCACATCAAAGAAGATGGCAAACTGAAAGCGGTTCCAGAACGGACGGTTGACCAAAGTGGGTTCTTGGCCTTCCACATAGGGGTTGCAGCGACGCCTTGCCCAGAACTCCTTGGCATTCATTTCAGGCATAGTTTTGCCCTTCGGCTTTGGCTTGACTGTAGACTTCTTCTTGAGTTGAGGTGCAGGTGGAGCACTAGAGGAACCACCTGCTGACTCAGATGTGTGGTAGCGCTTCGACGTTGCACGACCGGGGTTGACACGGCAAGCTTGCTGCTCAGGATGTTCATCACCTAGAACCAAACACACGAACACACGAAACAACCAGAAAGAATGAGCATAAGCCAACAAACACAACAAAATACATCAGGGAATGGTAGGAACATGATGGAACTGGGCAGGCAGCGGTAGTACCGCAACTCGGAAGCGGCAGTACCACCCGAGCAGTAGTACCGCACCAACGGGAGCGGTAGTATTGCTCGAAACGGGGAAACGGCGGTTCCCTACTACCATGGTCAAATCCAGCACTACCGCCTGCCAAATTCAAAAATACTCCTACCAAACACTAATCCAAAAAGTCTAGTTGCCTTCTCCAACCTACTCAAGCCTAGATTTAGCCAAAAATCAAGAGATGCAACCACTATTTCCCCTAAGATGCTAGATCTAAAATCTAGACAAAAAGAGAGGAGGAACAGGGGCAATACCGGCATCCATGGCAGGAGGACGAGGTGGGGATCGACTCCACCGAAGGAAATGGAGAGGGACGGCCCGGATAAGAAGGCCCACCGGAGCCCTCCCGCGGCGAGGCGTTGCTGGAGAGACGAAGAGGAACGAGGGGGCAGAGCAAATGGGTATGGGGGAGAAGAAACTTCCCCCTGCCTCGATATAACCCCTGGTCCCGCCCCTCAGCGGTAGTACCGCGCTGGTGGGCGGTAGTACCGCTTGTCAACATAAGCAGTAGTAGCGCGCACCACCAGCGGTAGTACCGCCCAGCAAGCCACAGCAACTAGACAACAACAGCTTTTCTCAAAAAGGAGAGAAAACCAACGGCAAGAAGAGGAGGAAAAAACTCGGCAGCAAACACACTAGCAAGGGGACAAGAAACACTTCTTCAAGAGAGGGCGGTGGCCGAGGACACCTATGTTTGAGTCAAGAGGTATGGCGCCGTGAAGATTTTAACCTTGGGCCCATGACCAAAACTCATCCTTGAAGGACAAGTACCATAAAAAATGGCTAATGTGAAAGACTTGATAAATTTATGCATAATGGGGGGAGGGAGAGTTCATTGAGAGAACAACACTCCCCCTATATCCATGCCAACACCTAGACTAGACAACAAGTTGAATGTCGTGGGGTGTGCATGGGTTCAAGTCACATTGCTCGAGTCAATGATATTTGGCTCATGCCTTAACTCACGAAATCTTGCTTCATCCAAGGGCTTCGTGAAAATATATGCAAGGTTATCATGAGAGTTGACATACTTGAGCTCGATCTCCCCTCGCCTAATGTGATCCTGGATGAAGTGATACCGAATCTCGATATGCTTCGTCTTGAAATGTTGTACCGGGTTGAGAGAAATCTTGATGGCACTTTCATTGTCACACCAAAGAGGCACTTTGTCACAAATGACACCGTACTCCTTTAAAGTTTGCCTCATCCATAAGAGTTGTGCACAACAACTACCGACCGCCACATACTCCGCTTCGGTGTACGAGAGAGACATACAACTTTGCTTCTTGGAAGACCAACTCGCCAAAGAGCAACCAAGAAATTGGCACCCTACAGAAGTGGACTTCCTATCCACTTTGTCTCCCGCCCAATTGGAAATATCCTTCTAGCTTGAAGTTTGCTCCTCTTGGGTACCATAAGCCAAAGTTTGGGGTATGAGCCAAATATCGAAAGATTCGCTTGACCGCCACAAAGTGGCTTTCCTTCGGTGCGTCTTGAAACCGTGCACACATTCCCACACTCAACATGATATCCGGTCTAGATGCACAAAGGTAAAGCAAGGTGCCAATCATGAAGCGATATACCTTTTGATCCACCGCTTTACCATTGGGATCAATGTCAAGTTGGCACTTGCTGGGCATTGGAGTAGAAGCCGGCTTGACATCACTTAGCTTAAATATTTTTAGCATGTCTTGAGTGTATTTGGCTTGGTTGATGAAGGTACCTTCTCTTCTTTGCTTGATATCCAAACCAAGGAAGAACTTCAACTCTCCCATTGAAGACATCTTGAACTTAGAGGTCATGAGAGCGGCAAATTCCTCATTGAAAGCTTTGTTAGGGGAACCAAAGATAATATCATCAACATATAGTTGGCATACAAACAATTCCCCTTTGACGTTCTTAGTAAAAAGAGTGGGATTAATTTGCCCAACCTCAAATCCATGATCTTGTAACAACTCCGTAAGGTGGTCATACCACACACGTGGGGCTTGCTTAAGGCCATAGAGTGCCTTATCGAGTTGATACACATGATCCGAGAGGTAGGAATCCTCGAACCCGGAGGGTTGCTTCACGTAAACCAACTCATTAATAGGACCATTAAGAAAAGAACTCTTCACATCAATTTGTTGTAACTTAAAATTGTGATGGGAAGCATAAGCAATCAACAAACGAATGGATTCAAGGTGAGCAACGGGTGCAAAGGTTTCACCGTAGTCGATACCCCTTGACTTGGGAGTAGCCTTGTGCTACCAATCTTTCCTTGTTGGGAATGATGTTCCCATGAGCATCTTGCGTGTTCTTGAAAATCCACTTGGTTCCAATGACGTCGTGGTTCCCCGACGGCCTTGGCACAAATCTCCACACCTTGTTGTACTTGAAGTTGTTGAGTTCTTCATGCATGGCATTGAGCCAATCCGAATCTTCGAGTGCCTCATAGACCTTTTGGGGTTCAACATAAGAGACAAACGCGTGATGTTCACAATAGTTTGCTAATTGTCTACGAGTGCTTACCCCCTTTCTTAGGCTTCCAACCATGTTCTCCATGAGATGACCTTGGTTTGTGAGCTTGGAAGCAATCTTCACGGCACGACGCTCTAATTCCTCCTCGGATGTGGAGGGAGGAGGATTAACTTGATTATCTTGAGCGCCGTCTTGAGCTTGTTCTAGATCTTGAGCTTGCTCTTGATCTTGAACTTGCTCGAGGGGGAGAACTTGACCTTGGGAATCATTTGGTGGTTCACCACCATCTTGAGGTTGATCTTGCCCTTGGTCTTGTTCATGAGGTTGAGGGCCTTCACTTTGTTCTTCAGAAGCGTGTGGGTCTTGGGTTGGTGATGGCTCCACTTGAATGGAGTATTGTCCTTCTCCTTCGGCCACAAGGGGTTCCTCAATGGGTAGGATATGACCCACACCCATTCTTCTTAAGGCTTGGTGAGGAATTTCATGACCTACATCACAAGTACCACTTTGCTCCACTTGGGAGCCGTTATTTTCGTCAAACTCCACGTTACACGTATCCTCAATGAGTCCGGTGGACTTGTTGAGGACACGGTAAGCATGAGAGTTTGTAGCATAACCAACAAATATGCCCTCATAAGCTCTAGCCTCAAATTTATACAAGCGAACACCTTTCTTGAGAATGAAACACTTACGCCCGAACACCCGAAAGTACTTGAGGTTGGGCTTGTTACCGGTAAGTATTTCGTAAGGAGTCTTGTTCAAGCCTTTGCGGAGATAGAGCCGATTGGATGCATGACATGCTGTGTTGATGGCTTCAGCCCAAAAGTTGTATGGAGACTTGAACTCCGCCATCATGGTCCTTGCCCCATCCATGAATGTCCGGTTCTTCCTCTCCATGACACCATTTTGTCGAGGGGTATATGGTGTACCATATTGATGCTTCATCCCCTCATCACTAAGAAACTCATCCAAGGTGTAGTTCTTCAACTCGGTGCCATTGTCACTTTGCATCATGTTCATGTTGAGCTTCATTTGCAAAGTTGACGACGGTTTGTTGAGTTTCACTCTTCCTCTTGAAGATATATACCCAAGTGTATCTTGAATAATCATCCACAATCACCAAGCAATACTTTCTACCCCCAAGACTATCAAAGGATGGAGGCCCAAAGATATCCATGTGAAGGAGCTCCAAGGGTCTCTTCGAGTAGATGATAGTCATGGGAGGGTGAGCCTTCTCATGAAGCTTTCCTTTAATACAAGCATTGCAAGCACGATCTTTGGCAAAACTAACATTTGTTAGTCCACGGACATGGTCCCCCTTGAGAAGACTTTGCAAAGATCTCATATTGACGTGGGCTAAACGGCGATGCCAAAGCCATCCCACATCAACTTTAGCCATTAAGCATGTCGCGGTCTTAGTGGGTCGCTCCGAAAAGTTAATCACATAGAGACCATTCTCGACATGCCCAACAAAGGCTAGTTTAAGAGTCTTGCTCCAAAAGAGGGCCACGGTATCAATATCAAAGAAAGTGGAAAAGCCCATGAGTGCAGGTTGACGAACGGAGAGTAGATTGTACGCAAGGGACTCAAGAAGAATGACTTTCTCGATCGTTAGATCATGAGAAATGACAACCTTGCCAAGACCCAATACCTTAGAAGATGAGGCATCACCCCACTCGACATTGGTGGGCATAGATGTGATCTTTTGCACGTCCACCACCAAGTCCTTGCTCCCAGTCATATGATTTGTTGCTCCACTATCGAGCAACCATGATCCCCTACCGGAAGCAAACACCTACAAAAGATCAATGCTTGGTTTTAGGTACCCATTTAGTAATGGGTCCTTCGATGTTAGTAACAAGGGTCTTAGGAACCCAAATATACCATTCAATGTACTCATAAGGAGAACCAACAAATTTAGCATAAACATGCCCATCACTAGCATGGCACAACACATAAGAAGGGTTAAAGTCGCCGTCTTTGTTGGAGGAGGTGATTTTGCCCTTTTTGACATCACCACCCTTCACATTGTTCTTATTGTCCTTAGGAGCACCCTCTCCCTCTTTCACAAAAGTTTGCTTGAGAGGAGGAGGTCGTTTGGTCTTGTCGTTCTTCTTCTTATTCTTGGACTTGGGTGCGAACCCAACTCCCTCCTTGGCCACAACTTCCTTTCGATTGCTCAAAAGGTCGTTGAGGTTCTTCTCACCTTGTATGCATGACACAAGGCCTTTCTCAAGTTGCTCCTTCAACTTGGCATTCTCCTCCACAAGATTCACATGCTCACAACACGGATTAGTGGCATTTGCATTATCAATTAATACCATATGAGGAAAGGTGGCCTTTTCTTTGGTTAGCTTAACTTGGAGTTGATCATGAGACTCCTTGAGGCTAGCATGAGAATCCTTCAAGACCTTGTGGGCCTTGTCAAGTGAATCAAACTCCTCCTTGAGTCTAGCATGGTCAACACCAAGTTTAACCTTCTCGGAAGTTAGCACACGAGACACAACAAGAGCATGATCAAGATCTTTCTTTAACTTAGCATGGTCATCATTGTGTGACTCCTCAAGAGCCAAACTAAGCCCACGCTCTTCCTCAAGAGCATTAGAGAGATCCGATATCTCATCAACATAGTCACGACTATGACCTTCCATCTTAGAGATGGTTTCTTCATGAGCCTTGATCATGTCATTGGCTTCACCAAGTTGTTCCAAGAGAGCAACAAAGTGCTTATTGGATTTACCCTTGAGCTTACTCATAAAAGACTCAAATTCATTCACTTCCTCATTAGACCCCTCACTTCCATCAATGTAATCCATCAAGGAGGGATTAGTGATGATGGTGGTTTTGATGTTGGGGGTTACCTTGTTAGTGGCTTTAGCCATGAGACACTTGGCAGTGATGTTCTCATTGGGTGAGTCGAAGAGGGACACCCGTGGAGTTGTGGCAATGGCAACAGAGGCCATGGCCATGGCTTCATTATCTTCATCATCATCTTCATCCTCATGGTATTCTTCTTTAACCACCAACCCTCTAGTAGGAGTCTTTTTGGTGAAGTTGTTCTTGTTGGGGAAGGACTTGGCTTTGTCCTTCCAGATGATCTTGCCACCATTGTCTTCCCGCTTCTCATAAGGGAAATCCACAACAAAATGGCTCACATTATCACAATTGTAACATGTTCTCACAGTTGCTTGCCCTTGAACCCACTTGAGTTGTTCTTGTTGAAGTTGGGCCTTGTGTTCGTCTTGCTCCAAAATTGCCTTGAAGCAAGAGCCATGTGTTCATGATAATCATATTTTGTATCTTTGGGGTTGCTCTCCTTGTCGTATGTTGGGTTCCGGCAGACCCTTAAGGTTTGAACTCTGGGGTGCGCACGAAGATCTCTCCCCTACCGATCTACGTCCGATCGACTCGTGAGAACTAAGCTAAAAACGATGAGCAGCACGAGGGACACAAGGTTTATACTGGTTCGGGCCACCGTTGTGGTGTAATACCCTACTCCAGTGTGTGGTGTGGTGGATTGCCTCAGGGGCTGATGATGAACAGTACAAGGAAGAACAGCCTCGCGAGAGGTGTTCTTGAGCTGGTGCGATGAACTGCTTAGATGAGTTCGATCGCCACTCTCTCTACTAAGTATCTCCTCTCCAAAACTGGATCCCTCTCTACTGTGGTGGCTAGTCCTATATATAGAGGCGTTGGGCCTCTTCCCAAATATTTAGCGGGAATGGCGCCAACAATGGCCATTTTGAAGGGGAACATATAGTACAATTTATCCCGACTAAAGTTGGTCTTCGGCTGCCAAAGGCACTGGCGATGACGCCATCTTGGGCCCCACGGTGACCTCCATCCTGCCGCTCCACTGGTCTTGGTCTCGTTGCACTGAAATGGCAACCTTTGCTTGATGCCTCGGTACTCTGCGTCTGTGCTTGCCCCCTTTGAACCAAAGAGGAAATAAGGAAACTGCGCAGGCCGGCGCCCGCCTGGTCTCGATCGTCATGGCTTGCGTCATGAGCACCTCGCGAGGTACCTTGCCTTGATCTCTCCGCGTCCTTGCGAGCCTGCCTGGCGAGGCCGCTCCTGAGGTAGCCTTGCGTCGTCCACCCCGCGAGGCTTGGCCCCTCGCGAGGGTCTTGAGTCTTGCGCTGATGAAGATGGGCCGTACTGGGCCACCACTTGAGCCACGCCGCAGGCCGCAGGCCGCAGGCAGGCAAGTCTGGGGACCCCGTTCCCAGAACACCGACAGTAGCCCCCAGGCCCAAGGCGCGCTCGGACTTGGATTAGCGGAGAAGCGAAGGGGTAAGTGCGGAGCGCCACGGGCCACATTAGCCTGCGGCCTTGGGCGCCGCATGGCGGTTTATTGGACGTGGGCGTCTCCGCTTCCCCACGCTCCCTCATTACGCGCCTGGCTAGGCGGCCATGAGGCTTGTACACAGTTATCCTCCCTTCACAGCTTACGCGCTCCTTGTTCTACTTTCCTCCTCGAGCCTCTCCTTCCGCCTCCAATCCATCTCTAGCTCTTCCCTCTTCCCATTGCCATGCCTCCGACGAAAAAGGATAAGGGGAAGAAACATGTGCCTCCGACCAGCACGCCTGCGGCGGCGGCTCCCGCCGTCGACAAATCGCTCATATTCAACTTGGTGGCCCTGGAGAAGGTCTGCTCCGCGCTTTCCTCCAGCTTCAATGTGTGCGGGAAGACAATGGTCTGGCCCGCGTCCCATGACTCCTTCGACAGGGTCATCACGGAGGTCCGATTCTTCGCCGACGCCTTGTGGGCAGGCCTGGTTCCCCCTTTTCCGCCTTCTTCAATGCGGTGCTTTCCCATTACCAGATCCACATGATGCATCTTGGCCCCCAATCCATTGCTCTGCTTGCTGTCTTTGCCTTTGTCTGCGAGGCCATGGTGGGGATTCCCCCTTCCATCGCCCTTCTGTGCCACTTCTTCTCTCTGCACTTGTCTGACCCTTCCCGGTGCTCGGGGTGCGTGAGCTTCCAGGCCGTGCCGGAGACAGCCGCCTCGGGGATCGATTTTAGCCTTGAGCCTTCCGCGAGCGGGTTTCGGGAGTGGTGGCTGTATGGGGACGTTGGGGTGCCCAGCCCCCTGCTCGCGCACCCGATGCAGCCTGCCATTCCCAATCCTGGCTGGGGTCATGAGAAGCTCACAAGCCGCCAGCTTGCCTTCACCTAACATCGCTTCAAGAGGTTGAGGGAGCTCGGGGTGACGGTGCCCCGGGTGGTGAAGGAGTTTCTCAAGCGCCGCATCGCTCCTCTTCAGCGCCATTCCCTCCCAATGTGGGCTTACTTCGGTCGTGGGGACCGCATGAGGCTCCAGGAAGCGGATCTCGTGCCTGAGACGCTGAAGAAGGTGCTGCTGGTCCTGACTGGCGACCCCTCTCCTGGCAGCGTCCAACACGGGGGCACCCTATTGTATCTTTGCTCAAACAGAGTTGACTTCATGAAGCATATGCCCCACTTCGACGACTGGGGGTTGCGCCCGTTTGGCCTCGTGGGGCCCCGCGAGAACCCGGTTGCTGTGGTCCTTCCCTCGACCGCCTGTGCCGACCTTGCCTCAGGAGTTGCTGCATGGAGGTAAGCATTGGCAGGAGCCGGGGGGGGGGGCTGATGTCATGGTGCTGATGTTAAGCGAGGCTCCTAAAGCGTCATCCTCCGGAGCTGATGGTACCCCTCGTGAGGTGGTGGCTGACGAGGGAGCGCGACCTGCCGCTCCCGAGGCCAAAGCCCCCGAGGCCTCGGCAGGCCAACAAGAGATGGCGCCTGACCGCTCCTCTCAGGGTGGTGCCCTTGATGTAGGCTGCCCCGATGCCTCGGCTCCTATGCTGTGCACCGGCCCTCACGTCACGAGCTTGGGCCGGTTCTGCATAGTTTTTGAGGCCCTTCGCAAGAGGAAGGAGGCTTCCGGTGGTGATGATCGCCCGTACCGCCCGCTGAAGCACAGGAAGTACTTTTCCATGGACGAGTAAGTCCCTCCTTTTCATAGTTCCTTGCCTGCCTATCCCTTTGTTAATAGTGGCCTTTCAGGATTCCTTCTGATGAGCCCGCGGAGCTAGCTGAGAAGCCGCTTCCTCAGGCTTCTCCTACATCACCAACCCCGATGGCCCCGAGTCCGCGTGCCGCCCTTGGTGCGGGCTCGACTGGAGATGCAGGCCGGCTTGCGGGCGCCTTGAACCTGTTCGCGTGCCGCTCTTCCATCATGAGCTCTTCTTGGGCACGACCAACTTGCCCCGAGCTCCTCCATTGATCATAGGTGGCGAGTGGCTGAAGTCGGTCTTTGGGTCCCCAATGGGAGGTGGATCGGCGCCCGGCTGGGCCCCTTGCGGGGCCCGCCCGGCGATCGCAGGGTCACCTGCTGTCGGTGTCAAAACCGGTGGATCTCGGGTAAGGGGTCCTGATCTGTGCATCAAGGTTGATGGTAAAAGGAAGCAAGGGACACAGATGTTTACCCAGGTTCGGGCCCTCTCGATGGAGGTAAAACCCTACTTCCTGCTTGATTAATATTGATGATATGGGTAGTACAAGCGTAGATCTACCACGAGATCGTAGAGGCTAAACCCTAAGAGCTAGCCTATGATGGTATGATTGTAATTGTGATCGGCCTTCTAAGGACCAACCTCTCCGGTTTATATAGACACCGAAGAGGGCTAGGGTTTACATGGAGTCGGTTACAAGGAATGAAATATAATATCCGGATCGCCAAGCTTGCCTTCCACGCAAAGGAGAGTCCCATCCGGACATGGGCCAAAGTCTTGAGTATTGTATCTTCACGCTTCAATATCCGGACTTTGTACATAGTCCGGCTAACCAGATACCCCCTAATCCAGGACTCCCTCAGTAGCCCCTAAACCAGGCTTCAATGACGATGAGTCTAGCATGCAGTTTTGTCTTCGACATTGCAGGGCGGGTTCCTCCTCCGAATACTCCAAAGTAATCATTGAACACTTAGAATGTGTCCGGATCTGTGAGATGATCTTCATATGCCACCGTAGAGAGAATGATATTTCTCAGATGCAATCTGCTGACAACTTTTTCTGATGACGTGACATGTTATTACGGTCGGATCATTATTCGATCTGTTTTCCCACAACCAGCTACAACGCATATTGCGAGGCGGTTTCTTCGACATGTCTTGTCAAAGCAGAGATCGTGTCCCCTTATCACGGGATTCTCATCAATTCGGGTATGGGTAATCCCACCACGCCATTAATCACGGCGCTTGGGAAACAAGCAATTCTCAACGGGCAAGTGGGGAGGCACACCGCTCTCGGCTCCTCTATAAAGGGAAAAGATTTCCCCATTTTCACCCATGCCTTCTTCCTCCTTTGCCCACTCTTGCCCCCTCGAGCTCCAGCGCCCAAGGCCAAATCTTCTCCGTACAGCTAAACATGTCCGGAGCAGGAGGCAAGTGGCTGGCTTCCACTATCAAGGAGAAGCACATCACAAATCTTCGGGCAGCCAGATACTTGGCCGCGGACATAGCGCACCGTCTACCAGACGCCGGGCAGGTCATTCCGACCCCAGGACCCCACGAGAGGGTCGTATTCGTTGCCCACTTCATCCATGGACTGGGATTTCCACTCCATCCCTTCGTCCGTAGGCTCATGTTCTACTACAGGCTAGTGTTCCATGATCTAGCCCCAAATTTCGTCCTCAACATCTCGGCGTTCATCATCGTATGCGAGGCCTTCCTCCGCATCCGGCCCCACTTTGTCCTATGGCTACAAACTTTCTGCGTGAAGCCGAAGGTTGTAAGCGGCCAACAAGCGGAGTGCGGAGGGGCCATGGTGGGCAGAATGCCCAATGTCACATGGCTTGACGGCTCCTTTGCGGAGACCGTAAAAGGATGGCAATCGGGGTGGTTCTACATCACCAAACCGCACAGCGCCAACTGGGCGGTGGCCCTCAAATTTAGATCCGGAGCCCCCATGCGGCTCACCTCCTGGGAAAGGAAGGGCCTGTATTGGGGCGATTCTACGGAGCTGATCGGACTCCAGACATGCATCAAAAGCATGAAGGACAAGAACATCAAGCTTGTCAACATGATCGAGGTCATGCTCGTCCGCCAGATCCTGCCCTGCCAAAGGCAGGCAGTCAATCGGTGGGAGTTCGTCCCAGCCGAACACCGGATGCTCCAGAAGCTCTACGACATGACGCACAAAGGCGCATGGAAGGTGCTATTCAAGGCCTCCGAAGTACCTCCTCCCACATCCGAGGACCGCGGGCTTCACGCCGCGCGGGCTCCTAGTCAGGTGAGTTCTCAGACTACCACCGAACCCGGTTATTCCCAATATACTCATAGGAGAGCCTTAAGTAGTTATGCATATTTGCTTCAGGATTACGTGGAGACAGTGGAGCAGGTTTACTGCCCGGCTCCGCTGCCAGAAGGCCCAGCAGATGCTCTCCTGACGGAGATGCTGGTCTTGGCTCCGTACAAGGTGCCGGAGAAGAAGGCCGAGAAGAAGGCCCCGGGGATCCAAAAGGGTCTCGGGCCTAAGGTTGTGCCGGAAGCCTCGTCCGAGGACTACGAGGCAGACTCCTCCCACGAAGGGGAGGAGGAAGAAGAAGAAGGCGCCCCATCCAAAGAGGATGAGGGGCCCGGGGAAGCGGATCGGGGGGCCGGAAAAGGCCCTCGACGCAGGGCCGTCATTCCCCTGTCGTCTGATGACGACGAAATGGATTCCTCCTGCGGAGGAGGCGGGAATCAGGAAGAGATTCTACCTCCCCACACTGGGGGCGAGAAGAAGAGGAAAGCCGCCCCGGGAGGCGAGGCTGGGGCGTCCAAGAAGGGGAAGGGGCCCCTTCCGGACTACTCTGCCACGGCCGCTCTCAGCGAGGAGGGGTGACTGCCGAGGGGGAAGCCCCCAGTGCGATCGTAAGTGTCCGCACTCCGTCAAAACTTCACTCTATAGCTTTTTGTTTAACGCTGAACATACGTGCAGTCCGGCCAGGGATCACCCCGAGGTATATTCCTCCGGGTCCCTGAGCAATTCGGAGATGAATTCGCTTCCGACGGCCACTACTCCTCAACCCACAGACGACATGGAGGTGTTATCCCAAAGGCTCCTAGAGCGGGGGGAGGTGACTCTGGAGACGCCCTGAGGCGGGGTCCCAAACATCGGACACGCGGGGTTCAAGATCCCCATGGATCGTGTCGATGAGAGCCATGGCCAGCCGGGCTCTCAGCTGAACACAATTCTGGAACCTTCGATGGTTCCGAACTCTAGCGGGTGACCCCTTGTTAGGGAGGGCGAGCTGTCTGTGTCGCGGACCTCCGTTGCGCATGAGGCACCGGATTGTCTGCTGGAAGCGCTTCGCGACGCTTCCATGGATGAAGAGCCCCGTACTCTTATGAGTACGGTGATTAGGAAGGTTTCGTCCACCAAGAGCGGACTAACCGAAGCTTGCACCAGCCTCCTAACAGGCTTTGAGGTAAGTGATAAAGATGTGCCAAATTACCACCCGATAGGTAGTAGCCCCTGATACTCTGTTTGGTGTTTGGAAAGAAAAGCCAAACGGAGGGTCAATTATAATCCGCAGGAGTCTAACAATAAGTATTATTGTGAATAAGCAGGCTGTGCTGCTTGCTGCTGTTGCCCGTACTGCCGAGGTCGCCGAACTAAAGCGGGACCTGGAGCAGGCGTAGGGGGAGCTCGACCTCACGAAGAGGCAGCTCGAAGAGAACAAGGGTAAGTGATTCCCTCTCTTATGCATTTGAGGATACTCAAAATTGGTGAGTCTAACACCTAAGTGTCGTGACTGTGTAATAGGGGCCACAGCCGAAGTAGCGTCCCTGAAGAAGGCGCTGTCCGAGGCCGAAGACAAGGCGGCCTCAGAATGTAAGGAGCACGAAAAGCAAAGTGCTAGGGTGGGCGAGGTACAACAAGAGCTCCGGGACCTCGGCAAGAAGTGCGAGTCCGTGGAGCATGAGCTGAAGTTGAAAGAGGACGGGCTTGCGAAGGCCCTTGTAAATTTGAAAGATGCCAAGGCCGAAGCCAGGAAAGCACAGCAGGAGATCCAAGAGGCCAAAAAGATAGCAGCGAGTAAGAAGTTCTTTATGCAAAGCAAACATGTGGAGGAGGCGTTTCTTTTACTTACTCAAATTCGGAGCTCTCCAGGGGCATTTGCAGATCTGCCACGCAGCGTATCAGACGCTGCAGAGTTCTACCATGCCCAGGAGGGGAGCTCAACGGAGAAGCTGTTCTGGTCCTAGTATGATGGGGCCGAACATCCGATGCCTCTGAGCGACCAACTGAAACTGTTGGTCGAACTCCACAGGGCGGCCGAGCTGGCTATGAAGGGCTCCATAGTCCGGATGTGGCCGGGTGAGCTCCTGCCCAGTAGCTCCTTTGGCCTGATCAAGTGGATGGTGGATGCCTGTCCGCGGCTTGAGGTGGTCAAGCGATCCGTTTGCATCGAAGGTGCCCGCCGGGCTTTTGCCCGCGTCAAGGTGCATTGGGGAAAGCTGGATGCGGAGAAGCTGGTCAAGGATGGGCCGCCGGAGGGCAAGGTGGATCGCCTTCCCGAGATATACTATGATGGCATGATGAAGGGTGCTCGTCTCATCGCCGATGAGTGTACCAAGGACGCCATGTTAGAGTGAATTCACTTCTGTCATGTTTGTAATTTGAAGACTAAGTTACTTGCGCTATGTAGCACTTTTGTTATTTAAAATATTACCTTCTGTGCGGCTGTTTATAAAATTCTAAAAGTAGGCCAGTCGTTGGCTTCCTCCCCTATGTAACTAGTACTGGGGTGTTCGTGGAAAACTCGGACACTCTTTAGCCAAATATTTGGTCCCTTAAGGAGGTGTCCGGCACAACGAACAAGGCAATCGGACTATGCGGCTTTATAACTTTCACTTAGCCACAGAAGTCTACAATTTTAAATTTCGGCGAAGCCCCTAGAATTCGGAAGACCGAATCGGGGCGCAATACACGCCTAGATCGGACGAAGCCGATATATCGCCTAAAGCAGAAAATCTTTAAGGATGTTAAGACCTCTCGAACAGCGACCAGCTCTCGCCACATCATGTTGGTCAGTTTTCAGCTTTCTCTACTGAGGTGCTCATCCGGAAGAACCGGGACACAATCGCAGTAGTTCTCCCTGCGCTACCTTAGCCGATATAATGGAACGTAAGGCACCAAAACAAGGGAGCCGGGTTATCCCAATTGTTGACCCAAGACACGATTTGGAGCTGATGCATATAGTGCTATAAGTTCGGGGTGCCACACTGTCGAAAGTGTTCGGACTTTTATTTGCCATATTATGGGGCGCCATGAGAAGCCCCTGACAAACTGGCCGGACCAAGGTGTACGGATGCAATACCAAATAAACATTTATAAGAGAAAAATACTCAAATAAGGATAATAAGCTGACGCTATATGTAATCTCCCATTGACGAAAAATACGTTTAAGCGTATGTTTACAATGGATGCATTAAGCAGAGATAAAATAGGACTATTTCACATGTCCTATCCAAGGGCGGGCTGTGTACAGATAGATAAAGCAGGTATAATGATCGTAAAAAGATTCCAGCTGGGTATTTCCTTCTGTGCACCACGTCTGTTGCCTCCTTGGATGTCTCTCCCATATGAGTCCGGCAATTCGGCTCTTCTGAGGATGCTGCACTAACGCGGTGTCCTGAAATGTAAGAGGGAAAGAGTATGAAGGTATTTCGTGGTTACCTACACTATCGACTGAGTCGTTGATGCGCCTCCGCCTATGCCCATGGTATCCTGAGTGCGTAATTGTGTACGCTTGGCACGAATGCTGCTCTGAAGGGGCTTGAGCGTAGGCCGGACTGGTAATCACGCTCTTGGCATTCCTGATGATCCTGTTGCAGGGTACTCCGGACTCGCTTGACTGTGCTCGACGTTGTCACTGGATTGGTTTGTCGGAGTAGGCCGCATTGTACTTTTGTCGCGAGGGCTACTGTATGCTCTTCTGTTCGAAGGGAGCGGTCCATATTCCCATTGACCATGATGACCCCGCGCGGTCCTGGCATCTTGAGCTTGAGGTATGCATAATGTGGTATCGCATTGAATCTAGCGAATGTGGTTCGTCCGAGCAGTGCGTGGTAACCACTGCGGAAAGGGACGATGTCGAAGATTTACTCTTCACTCTGGATGTTATCCGGGGATCTGAAGACCACTTCCAGTGTTATAGAGCCCGTACAGCGGGCCTCTACTCCAGGAATTACACCTTTAAAGGTAGTTTTGGTGGGCTTGATCCTTGAAGGGTCAATGCCCATCTTGCGCACTGTGTCCTGATAAAGCAGGTTCAGGCTGCTGCCGCCGTCCATAAGGACTCGCGTGAGGTGGAATACGTCAACGATTGGGTCTAAAACCAATGCGGCTGAGCCGCCATGACGAATGCTAGTAGGATGATCCCTACGATCAAAGGTGATTGGACACGCTGATCATGGGTTGAATTTGGGGGCGACTGGCTCCATCACATAGACGTCCCGTAGAGCTCGCTTCCGTTCGCGCTTGGGGATATGGGTGGCGTAGATCATGTTGACCGTTTTCACCTGGGGGGGAGGGGGATTTCTTTTGTCCCCCCGTGTTCGGACGCCGGGGCTCTTCGTCATCGTCGCTGTTGTCGGAGTATTGGGTCACGGGTAGGCTAAGACGAGTCCCAGGACCTTTCAAGACATCGGGGCAGGCCGCACCCCTCAAGCCGAGTCCCAGGAGCGACTCCAAGACAAGCCGAGTCCCAGACAGCGACTCCGAGATAAGCCGACTCCGAGCTGGCGACCTCCAGAGAAGCCGACTATGGAGAGTCGGCCCATGACTCCTACCTCATCCCGAAGTACGATGTGGGGTACGGTCACGGCGTGGCCGTTCCCCCCTGCTTACGAAGGGCCGGCATGGCTACAGTGAGCCGTATCGCTGGAAGATCTCCGGCGAGGCGCGACATTGTTGCCATGCTTTCCCTGACCTCAGCCACAGTGCACCACGCATTGTGCCCACGACGCCGTCCTGTACGGCCCGAAGACGGCGGGGCCGCCTGTCAGTGGGTGGGCCGAAGGCGGCCTGGGCGCCCCGTAGATGGACCTGTGGGGGTCGGCCTCCTTGGAGTCGGCCGACCCCTCCCCAGGGCCCCACGAGTCATTAACCAGATAGGATGGGGAATGGCGACAGTGATCGCCCGATAGATGGCGGCACTGTTGTCACGACCCAATGACTGAGCCTGCGTCATCAGGAGTGCCGCTACAGTATCAAGCCTGTCCGTGGGACCCGCCAGTCGGCGGGCCCCAGAAGCCGGCGGGAAAGACGGCGGCCTGAGAGACAGACGGCTGGGACCCGCGCCCAGCCGGATTACTATTGTACCCCCGGGGGGTAGGCCTATATAAACCCCCCGGGGCACCCATGCAAAGGGTTCAGACCTAGATAGAGATAGACCATATAGCACAGGGAGGAGAGAGCTAGCCTTGCCCTCTCCTGCCTCCCGAAATAGTTCCAGGAGCACCATTGTAGTCACTTTGCCTTAGTCATCATGCGGAGACCCCGCAGAGCAGCAGTAGGGGTGTTATCTCCTAGGAGAGCCCTGAAGCTGGGTAAGTTCCGCTGGCGTGCATGTCTTCGCCTCATCCCGCTTCCAGGCACAGGCGACGTTCTACTCGCTCCCACCATGATAAGCCATCCTTTGGCATATGTCATATCCAACCCCTGACATTTGGCGCCCACCGTGGGGCAAGGTGCACCGTCGTATGGAGATCTGCTATGGACGGGAACCCTGTTCCTCCCCGGCGAGCACAGCCAGCCCGGCACGCCGGATGGCGTCTAAGATCGCCTGTGCGGCCAGCTGCCTCGCGGATCTTATCGGCAAGGTTCGCCTCTCCGATGAGCCTGCGTTCGATGCAGGCACGAGTGTCCCCGAGAGCCTCCTCGCGGGCCTCCTCGACCAACTCCACATCGCCGGCGAGCCTGCCGCGGACCTGGAGTCCATAGGATCCACCGACCCGATGCTGCTCGACTCTGACACCGCATCACTCGACGCGTTCCCAACCAACATGGTGGTCTATGACGAGCCGCTCCCTTGCGCGGGGAGCGGCGGAAGCACCATCACTGAGGTCCTCGTCCTCGAGCATGGCGAGCGCTCCGGTGAAGGAGCACACGACCCGCTTGACGCGGCCCTGCGAGGCCTTGCAGCGCCGATTCCGGAAGACGCCGACGCCGAGACGCTGGAGGCGCTCCGCCTTCAGCTCGTCGAAGGTGCGAAGAAGCTGGCAAGCATGAGGAGCTTATCGGAAGCTTACCAACGCGAGATGGATCGCGCCGTTGGCGGCTCGCCAGCTCCGACTGGGCCTAGCCGCCAAGGCGCGGTCCGACAGCGCGGCGCGGCAATCGCCAACCTCTTCGGGGCTGATCGCCCTGTGTATCCCACGCCCGCAGAGAATATCCATGCCGCCTAGGCGGTGGCAGACGAGCTCGACAACTTCGAAGGCGAAGAGCGCCGCGTAATGACGGAGCGAGTTAAGCAGCTGCTCGACGCGGCTGCCGCGCAGAATGATGCTGGCTGCCACACCGAGGCGCCGCAGCGCCAAAACGATGACCCACCGCCTCGCCGAGACCAAGGTGCGACGTCTCGGACGCTGACTGGCGGGGCCCGTGGGAAGAAGGACAAGGAGCCGGCTGTCAGCCACAGTCGGACTCACATCACCATCGAGCGCGTCCAAGACGGCCGCCCTAAAGCGGTGGAACGGCGGGACGACTACCTGCCTCCCCCTCCTCGCAGAGAAAGGCGAGTCTCCCCGCCGCCCGTGGAACATCCGACTCTCGGCGACCGCCTTGGCCGCCGAGAGGGAGTCGGAGAGAACGACGCCTGCCACCGGATCGACGGACTCCACCGATCCCTGGCGCTGGAAGAAGAAGACGAGTTGGGTCCCCCCTGCTTTGGACCCTGCATCCGAGATGAGCCCTTCCCCAAAGGGTTCACACTCCCCCGAGACACGCCCAAATATACCGGCACCGTGAAGCCGGAAGATTGGCTGATCGACTACTCCATAGCCGTCAACATAGCGAATGGCAACAAGCGTGTTGCCATAAGATACGTCCCGCTCATGCTCCAGGGCTCGGCCCGGACGTGGTTGAACAGTCTGAAGCCCCGCACTATCAATAGCTGGGTCGACTTCACAGAGGCTTTCGTCCGCAACTTCACCAGCACGTACAAGCGACCTCCCAAGCCACGCCAACTCTCCTTGTGCGTGCAAGGCCCTGACGAGTCTACTCGCAACTACCTCACGCGCTGGGGTGAACTCCGGAACTCCTACGAGGGCGTGCACGAGGTGCAGGCCATCGAGTACTTTACTGCCGGGTGCAGAGAAGGCACCCTCCTCAAGCACAAGCTCCTCTGTGACGAGCCGGAGACCCTTGATGAGCTGCTGATCACAGCAGACAAGTACGCCACGGCCGACTCCTCCATGAAGGCGGAGATTCGGGTCAGCACAACTGGCAAAGTCACCCCTCAGGCTCCAAGAACTGCGGCTGGAGACACCAGTCGGCGGCAACAGCAGAATGACCAGAAGCGCAAAGCCCCGTAGCCGACTTCCAACAGTCGGCAAGTGGCAACAGCAGAAGACTAGTAGTTGGAGGGACCGCCTCCGGCAAAGCGATAGAAGGGCGGCAAGTCCAACTGGCTGCCGGCTTTCTCCTACAAGCAGACCTTAGACGGTCCCTACAAGTTCCACAGTGGCGCGAAGCCGTCAAACCACACCACCAGGAAATGCCACTGGCTACCCAGAATCGCCAAGGGGGACGGCCTGCTCCCTCCCCCTCCTGCTGGGCCGCCTCCTCCACAGCCGCCCCAGCAGCCGGCCGTCAGGCCAATCGGCGCGATACACGACGAGTTCCCGGATGAGCACGGAGCCTATGTGGTGTTCACCAGTTTAGCAGATGACCGACGTAGCAGGCGCCAACAGTAGCAAGAAGTGAATACGGTTGCATCAAGTACTCCAGAGTTCATGCATTGGTCCGAGAGGCCTATCAGTTGGAGCAGAGCTGATCACCCAGAGGTGATGCCGAGTATGGGCTCCTACGCCTTGGTTTTAGGCGCCACTCTCGCCACAGATAGGCGGGCCGCTCGCTTCTCGCGAGTACTGATAGACGGAGGCAGCAGTATCAACATCCTGTACAAAGATACAATGGAGAAATTAGGAATCAAGCGAAGACAGCTTCAGAGCAGCCGGACTGTGTTCCACGGAATCGTCCCTGGCCTTTCCTGCTCACCAATCGGCAAGATCCTGATAGATGTCCTCTTCAGAGACAAGGATCATTTCCGCTGAGAGCCAATTTGGTTTGAGGTGGTGGACCTTGAGAGCCCATATCATGCATTGCTTGGCCGACCCGCCTTGGCCAAGTTCATGGCGGTCCCCCACTATGCCTACCTCAAGATGAAGATGCCGAGTTCCAAGGGAATCCTAACCATGTCCGGCGACTACAGGAAGTCATCCGCTTGCGCGGCCGAAAGTAGTTGGCTGGCCGAGTCCTTGGTGATCGCGGCTGAGAAACGGCTTCTTGATCGGGTCGTGGCGATGGCCGGCAAGCAGCCCGCGTTATCGCCTGACCCCAAGGAGTCGGAAGCAGAAGGATCATTCAAGCCGGCCAAAGAAACAAAGAAGATACCGTTGGACCCGGAACACCCGGAGAGATACGCTGTCATGGGCACAGGCCTTGACAGCAAATAGGAAGGCGAGCTCGTCGATTTCCGCCGTGAGAATCGTGACATCTTCGCATGGTCCCCCAAGGACATGCCTGGTGTCCCGACGGAATTCGCCGAGCACAAATTACACGTCTGATCTGATATGAAGCTTGTCAGGCAGCCCTTGCGCCGCCTGTCAGAAGAAAAAAGAAGAGTTGTTGGAGAAGAAATAGCCCGGCTCCTGGCAGCCGGCTTCATCATGGAAGTGTTTTTTCCAGAGTGGCTGGCAAACCCAGTACTGGTGCTGAAGAAGAACAAGCAGTGGCGGATGTGCATTGATTACACGAGCCTCAAGAAAGCTTTCCCCAAGGACCCATTTGCTCTGCCGAGAATCGAGCAGGTGATAGACTCCACAGCTGGACGCGAGTTGTTGAGTTTCCTAGACACATATTCGGGATATCACCAGATCAAGCTGAACCCGGCCGACAGACTGAAGACCGCCTTCATCACGCCGTTTGGAGCTTTCTGCTACCTGACCATGACATTCGGCTTAAGAAACGCCGGCGCCACCTTTCAGCGTTGCATGCGGAAGTGCTTCCTGAAGCAACTCGGCAGAAATGCCCACGTCTATGTGGATGATGTAGTGGTGAAGACGGAGAAGCATGGAACCTTGCTGGAGGACCTCAAGGAAACATTTGAGAATCTGCGCCGATTCTAGATCAAGCTCAACCCAGAGAAGTGTGTTTTTGGAGTACCAGCCGGCCAGCTCCTCAGTTTCCTGGTCTCCCAACGCAGCATAGAGTGCAACCCTGTGAAGATCAAGGCCATCGAGAGGATGGAAGCACCCAGACGACTGTTAGATGTGCAGAAGTTCACCGGCTATTTGGCATCCATCAGCCGATTCATCAGTCGGCTGGGTGAGAAGGCTCTCCCCTTGTATCAGCTCATAAAGAAGACGACCTTCTTTGAGTGGACTCCCAAGGAGGACGAGGCTTTTCTCCAACTAAAGAAGATGTTGACTACTCCCCCTGTGCTGCCGGCTCCGACTCCCAAAGAGCCCATGCTCCTATACATTGCCGCCACCAGCCGAGTAGTCAGCACAGTCATTGTAGTCGAGCGCAAGGAGGAAGGCAAGGCGCTACCTGTCCAGAGACCGGTATATTACTTAAGCGAGGTGCTGTCGGCCTCCAAGCAGAACTACCCCCATTACCAGAAGATGTGCTACGGCGTGCATTTTGCCGCCAAGAAATTAAAGCCTTACTACCAAGAGCATCCAATCATTGTGGTCTGCACAGCTCCACTGGCCGAGATCATCGGAAGCCGAGATGCTTCTGGTCGAGTGGCCAAATGGGCCACCGACCTGGCCCCCTACACCATCTACTACGAGCCCCGCACCGCCATCAAGTCACAAGCACTGGCCGACTTCCTCGTCGACTGGGCCGAGACCCAGTATCTGCCGCCAGCGCCCGACTCCACCCATTGGCGGATGCACTTTGACGGCTCCAAGATGCGCACCGGCTTGGGAGCCGGCGTCGTCCTCACTTCCCCTAAGGGCGACAAGCTCAGATATGCGTTGTAGATCCACTTCACCACCTCCAACAACGTGGCCGAGTACGAGGCGCTCATCCACGGGCTCCGGCTTGCCAAAGAACTCGGCATTCGCCGGATCCTGTGCTATGGCGACTCTGACTTGGTGGTCCAACAATCATCTAGCGATTGGGACGCCAAGGATGCAAATATGGCGAGCTATCGTTTCCTCGTCCAGCAACTCAGTGGATACTTCGAGCGGTGCAAGTTCCTCCACGTGCCAAGGAACGACAACGACCAAGCAGACACCTTGGCACAAATCGGCTCCACCCGCCAGGAAATACCATCCGGTGTCGCCCTCCGGCGCCTCCTCAAGCCTTCTATCAAGCCTTCACAAGAATCAGATTCAATCTTTGTGCCGGCTTCGCCTGAGGAGGACGGATCCGACTCCAAGAAACACACAGTCGAAGCCGGCCCGGGAACTTCAGAACCCGACCCGAGGACTGTAGTGCAAGATCGAAGACTCCAGAGCTCGGCCCAGGGACTGCTCCAGTCGGCCCCGGGACTTTGTCAAATCAGCAAGCGGCTGCGGACTCCAACCCGCCGCCTCCCAGCCCGGCCACCCTTGTCTAAGTCGCACTAGTGGCAGTTGAAGAAATAGCAGCACCTTCATGGGCCCAGCCCATCCTCAGGTTCTTAGTAAACAGAGAGCTGCCAACTAATGAAATCTTGGATCGACAACTACAACACCGAGCAGCAGCCTACACCATAGTCAATAGAGAGCTGGTCAGGTGCAGCGTTACCGGCGTCTTCCAACACTGCGTCGAGGCAGAACAAGGCCAAGCAATCCTTAGAGACATCCATGAGGGCGAGTGCGGTCACCATGCGGCCTCCAGGGCACTCATCACCAAAGCCTTCTGGCACGGTTTCTTCTAGCCAACCGCCCTGGAAGAGGCCAAATAGTTAGTCCAAAAGTGCAAGGGGTGCCAGACTTTCCGTTCCAAGCCACTTCAGCCAGCTTCCGCACTGAAGACTATCCCCATCGCCTGGCCCTTTTGCAGTCTGGGGCCTGAACATGGTGGGACCATTCAAGACGGCACGAGGTGGCTTGATTCACCTACTTGTCGCAGTGGAAAAATTCACCAAGTGGGTGGAGGTGAAACCCATCAAGAAGTTGAATGGTCCGACTGCAGTGACCTTCATCGCTGACATCACAACTCGGTACGGCATTCCACACAGCATCATCACCAACAATGGAACAAATTTTGCCAAAGACGCCTTGGCCCGTTTCTACGCGACGCAGGGCATCCGACTGGACTTAGCGTCCGTTGCCCATCCGCAGTCAAACGTCCAGGTTGAGCGAGCGAACGGCCTCATCTTATCTGGCATCAAGCCTCGACTCGTCGTACCGCTGGAGCGATCTGCCGGCTGTTGGCTTGGGGAGCTGCCAGCCGTCCTCTGGAGTCTGCGCACGACTCCAAACAAGTCAACTGGCTTCACACCCTTCTTCCTCGTCACGGTACCGAACCCGTCATCCCAACGGACATAGAGTTCGACTCCCCGTGAATCACTATGTACACCGAGGAAGAAGTAGAAGAAGCACGTCAAGACGGCGTCGATCTGCTGGAAGAGGGCCGACTGTTGGCACTCAGCCGATCCAGCATCTACCAGCAGAGTCTGCGTCGATACTACAACAGGAAGGTCAGGCCAAGATCTTTCCAAGAGGGCGACCTTGTGCTCTGGCTGATCCAGCAAACAGCCAGCCATCACAAGCTGTCGGCACCTTGGGAAGGCCCCTTTATCATCAGCAAGGTGCTAGGGAACGACACCTACTATCTGATCGACGCTCAGAAGCCCCGAGCGCGCAAGAGGGATGACTCCGGCAAAGAGACAGAGCGCCCGTGGAATGCAAATCTTCTTCGAAGATTTTACAGTTGATGCAATATGTATCGCACTACCCTTTTGTATTAAAGTACTAAGACTTTGGGCCCCCCGAGACGAGCTCAGGGACTGCCCTTTTTGCTATCTGTATGATAAGAATTATGCCTTCGAGTACATTACTTTCATTACAAGCCGCTTGGCACCGGGCTAGACTAGTCGTCCCGGGGACTCGCCGCCTTGCGCTATGAGGAGCTTCCCGCAGTCAGACAAGTAGTCCGCGGTGCCCAATCCGCCTCCTGGCAAAGCCGCAGCTCGCAGAGCGACTGTGAGGCAGGCAGGAGCATAGCGTAAGAACATAGCGCCCACACGAAAAATGGCTAAGGACCTAAAGCACGAACATAGTGTAAGACGGCCTCCAGCATTTCTGAAGTAGAAAGCCGACTCATGGGTAGTCGGCTCGCCGTCTTTATTAATCTCTATCAAGGACGGCCGACTCTTGGGTAGTCGGCCTGTCGCTTTCTATCCGACTTGCTAAAGAAACTCTAAACGGCCAAGTACTTGCCTTCCCGAAGTAGCCAAGCACTTGACCCTGCGATAGTTCGCAGAGCGGCTGTCCGACTGGCAAGGCAGCGACCAAAGGAAGGCGGCAAAGGAAAAAGCCTAAAGAGTAGTAAGCAAGGAAAGATGGAAATCGGATAAATATTTACATAGGCCCTTGGCCAAATCTTTGAATAGAAGTTCAAGATACACCCCGCGGGTGGAATTGTTCCAATCTAACAAAGTTTTCAAAAGATTACTAAGACAGACAAGCAAAGGCGAAAAAAGCAGCCTAGGGGGCGACGTCTGGGATCGGAGGATCGGAGGAGACGGCGGTGTCAGGCGCCGGGGCATTCGGCTGGGCGGTCTCGGTTTGATCGCCTCCGGCGGCAGCCGCCTTCTCTACGCGGCTCGTTGCTGGAGGCGCGGTCGAGCTGAGGCTGGCCGCCTGCTCCGTCTTCTGGCACCTCCGCCTCGCCTTCGGCCTCCACCTCGTCCTCCTCCTCGGTGCTGGAGTCGATCACCTCCGCCGAGTCCTTGCCATACTCCGGGTTCATCCTGAACCACTCTGCGGCACTTCCTCGCCGCCTTCAGCCCGCTCAGGCACAGAGACACTGGCCGCCGCACGCTCGATAAGGGCACCCTCCACGGCCTCCAGCTCGGCCTGGGCTTCTGACCGGAACGCGGCCGGACGATCCAGGTCCAGCCCTGGATACCACGCCTTGACAAACTCCAAGGCCCGGCGCGCTCCGGCCCGGGCCGAGGAACCCTTTCAGGCCTCAAGACGGCCGGCAGCGACTTCCAGCCAGTCGGCGGTCTGACTGGCGGTGCGCAGAGCCGGCATGTCCGGCCACAACGCGGCAACCGCCTGGGCGCCGGCACGCTGAAGCCGGCGCATCTGCCGGTGGGCCGGACGAAAACGGGCTTCAATGCTCAGGAGCTGCTCATCGACGGTTTGGGGGGCATTAGCGGCGATCTCCTCACCGTTTGCCCTTCGCGCCTCACGAGCAGCATCGATGGCTAGAGGGACTGCCTGCGATTGACCAGGGAAGAAGTATGCCAAGACAAAAAAGAAGCAAGTCAAAAAATCAGAAGTCGGCCTGACACATAGTCGGAAGCCTGAAGAAATGAAAGAAACTTACCATCAATGATATCCTCGATCTCGTGGAAGCCGGAGGTCAGCATCGCCTCCCTGTCAGTCCAGGAGGAGCGCTCGCTCTCGAACTTGGCCAGGAGAAGCAGCCGCGCCTCGGCCTCATCCGTGACCGGCGGCTCCGACGGACCCACCGGCTGTTTGCCGTGCGGCCTCCCAGACGGCGGTGGAGGCGGCGGTGGCGGCATGAGAGTGTCCGACATGGAAGCCTCGCCGCTCTCCTTCTCCACGACGGGGTTCTCGATGCCGGCCTCCCCAGTCTGCCCCATGAACTCCGGAGGCGGCGGTGCAGACGACAGTTGGGGACGAGCATCGCCGATCGGCGATGCGCGGCCTCCTCGGCGTGCCGTCTCGCTGCAAGGGCGGCTTCGGCATCCTCCAGTTTCTTCTGGGCGGAGGCGGCCGCCTTGTCAGCCTCCGCCCTCTCCAAACGTTCGGCCTCCTCCTCCTCGTGCTTCTCTCGCGCATTCCGCTCCATCGCCTCCCGGAGGTCGGCGGCAGGGTTGGCCCGCCGAGTATTGGTGGACGTCTCTGCCGACCCCATGACGGAGGGGACGGCGACTCTCTCAAGGGAAAGAGGGGCCCTGAAGAAGAATGGAGGGAGTATAAAAGAAGACTCGTACAAAAGTCAACGAAGGAAAATGAAAAAGCGTAAAGACTTACACAGAGACTAGCGGCGGCCTTCTCACTTCCCTTCGGAAGCGGTTGGCCTTCGCGGCCGCCTTCTCCCGTCTGGTCGCGGCGGCCGCCCCCTTGAGCTTCTTCAATTTTCCGCCGGGCGCACTCGGCCCGGCGTGACGCCTCTTGGCGCCGCTTTGGCCAGCCAGGCCGGCGGAGGAGCCGGCGGCCGATGAGCCGACCCTCAACTGGTGGCATGGGGCGACTTCCCCTTCGGCGTCATCGTCAGGCCAGTCGACGAAGGTGGCCGAGGGCCTGAAGTCGCCTTCTGCTCCTCCTCCCCCGCCTTCGGCGTCGGCTTCCATCGCCGCCGCCCCCAAGTCGGGGTCGTCGACGTCGCTCTCCGCACGATCGGGGACATACTCGCGGGGCTGTCTCGTGGCGCCGGCTGCAGGCTGCATAAGGGGATTCTAGCTCAGAAGAAACCTACAAGAGTCAGAAGCCGGAGTCGGCCGCAAAAAAGACAAAACAATAGAGGGACGCGACTTACCACTGGTGGGGGGTTGTCGCGCGAGTACGGCTCCTTGCCGAACTGCCAGTCCTCCCCGAACTCGCAGTTCGCGATATAATTCACCATGTTTGCCACCTCCGCGTGGGGCATCTCCTTGGTGCACATCCGACTCGGGTCTCGGAGGCCGCTCATCTGACAGATCAGGTGAGGCCGACCTTGGAGCGGGAGAACTCGGCGCGCCAGGAAGGCGGAAAGCAAGTCGGCCCCGACGAGACCCTCCGACTGCATCAAGACTCGGAGTCGCGCTTCGGCGGCGGCTCCGGCGGGAGTCAGCGTCTTGACTCTGTGAGACCAGCTGGGGAGCCTCCCAGCTAGGGGGGCGGCAGGTTGACCCAGTCGCTGTTGGAGGCGAGGTTCTTCACGTAGAAGTATGAGCGCTGCCACATCTTCCCTGAGTTGATCAGCGTGATGGGAGGAAAGGGGTTGTCGGCCGTCGAGCGCCGCATCGCGATGAAGGTGCCGCACTGAGCCGGCACGCCGGCGATGTGCGTGCCGAGCTTAGAAGAGAAGAATTCTCCCCACAGCTCGATGGTGGGGAGAACACCGAGGAAACCTTCGCAGAGAGTGGCGAAGGCAGAGAGCAACACCACCGTATTCGGAGTGAGGTGGTGCGGTTGAAGGCTGTGGAACTCCAAGAACGAGCGAAAGAAGCCGCTCGCCAGCAGCCCCAGGCCGCGCATGAGGTGCGAGCAGAAGATGACCCGCTTGCCCTCCTATGGCGCTGGCCGAATCTCCCCCTCCGGCGCGGCGCGGGCGCGCACGAGGTCCGCGCTGGGGAGAGGGCGTGTCCGACGGAGAAACTCGATGTGTACCTCTTCGACCTCCGAGCCGTCCCATACGCCGGAGTGCAGGGCGGGAGCCGCGGCGGAGGAGGAGCTCATCGCCGTGGTGCGGAATGCTCTTGCTCAACGGCGGAGGCAGGAAGGAGAGAAGGCAAGACGAAGCGGGGGAGCGGGGAAGAAGGGTGCGCGTGCTGTGCCGCTCCGCTCCCCCCCCCCCCCGCCTACTTATAGCCCTATGGGCTGAGAAGCCGAGGGGGCGGGCATGGGATTAACTACGCACGATGCCCCCACGCCGCCCCATGCTCTACCCCACGAAGTTACTACACGTAGTAACGACGTGGGAAAACTAACCGTCCACGGCTGCAGCGGATCCGACCGTATACCGAGGGACGGTAGTGGCGGGCCCCACCTGACGGACCGTCCCGTCGCGTGCGTGGGCAGGCAGACTGCCCTCTCCACATGGCACCGCGCGATAGGACCGCCCTGATGACTGCGGGGAAGCGTATCAGGCACGCCGCCTGGTTTCCCGCCGCGACTTTCGAGCTGCGGCTCTTCGCAAAACATCCGACTCTCGACAATCGGCCCAAGGGAAGACGGCAGCCGAGTTCCAGAGTCCGCTCCTGGAAGGTTGAAACTGTTGAAGCCCCACAATGCAGCGCCCGCAGGGCTTCACCAGCTTTAGGGACTACTGTTGGAGTATTGGGTCACGTGTAGGCTATCCCGAGTCCCAGGACCTTTCAAGACATCGGGGCAGGCCACGCCCCTCAAGCCGAGACCCAGGAGCGACTCCAAGACAAGCCGAGTCCCAGACAGCGACTCCGAGATAAGCCGACTCCGAGCTGGCGACCTCCAGAGAGGCCGACTATGGAGAGTCGGCCCATGACTCCTCCCTCATCCCGAAGTATGATGTGGGGTACGGTCACGGCGTGGCTGTTCCCCCCTGCTTACGAAGGGCCAGCATGGCTACAGTGAGCCGTATCGCTGGAAGATCTCCGGCGAGGCGCGACACTATTGCCATGCCTGCCCTGACATCAGCCATAGTGCACCACGCACTGTGCCCACGACGCCAGCCTGTACGGCCCGAAGAAGGCGGGGCCGCCTGTCAGTGGGTGGGCCGAAGGCGGCCTCGGCGCCCCGAAGATGGACCTGTGGGAGTCGGCCTCCTTGGAGTCGGCCGACCCCTCCCAAGGCCCCACGAGTCATTAACCAGATAGGATGGGGAATGGCGACAGTGATCGCCCGATAGATGGCGGCACTGTTATCACGACCCAATGACCGAGCCTGCGTCATCAGGAGTGCCGCTACAGTATCAAGCCTGTCTGCGGGACCCGCCAGTCGGCGGGCCCCAGAAGCCGGCGGGAAAGACGGCGGCCTGAGAGACAGACGGCTGGGACCCGTGCCCAGCCAGATTACTATTGTACCCCCTGGGCGGTAGGCCTATATAAACCCCCCGGGGCACCCATGCAAAGGGTTCGGACCTAGATAGAGATAGACCATATAGCACAGGGAGGAGAGAGCTAGCCTTGCCCTCTCCTGCCTCCCGAAACAGCTCCAGGAGCACCATTGTAGTCACTTTGCCTTAGTGATCATGCGGAGATCCCGCAGAGCAGCAGTAGGGGTGTTATCTCCTAGGAGAGCCCTGAAGCTGGGTAAGTTCCATTGGCGTGCATGTCTTCGCCTCATCCCGCTTCCAGGCACCGGCGACGTTCTACTCGCTCCCACCATGATAAGCCATCCTTTGGCATATGTCGTATCGAACCCCCGACAGCTGTGCAGCCCCTTGTCCTTGTTTTCGGCATTTATCTTGCCGGTCTGTTTGAACACCCAGCAGTCTCTATTGGTGTGGTTGGCTGGCTTGTCCGGGGTGCCATGAATTTGGCACGAGCGCTCTAGTATGCGGTCCAGGCTGGACGGTCCCTGATTTTTTTTGAACGCCTTTTTCCGCTGACCGGACATAGATGCGCTGAATCCGGCGTTGACCGCCGTGTCTTCAGTGCTATCACCGTTGCTCCACCTCTTATGCCTGTTACGCCGTGGCTTGCCGTTAGCATCGCGACCGTCCGAAGTGCCGGAATGTGGCGTGGTGCCGCTGCGAGCCAGCCAGCTATCCTCACCCGCACAAAAGCGGGTCATTAGGGTTGTGAGATCTTCCATAGACTAGGGTTTTTCCTGGCCGAGGTGTCGAGCGAGCCATTCGTCACGGATATTATGCTTGAAAGCCGCTAGGGCTTCGGCGTCCGGATAGTCGACTATTTGGTTCTTTTTAGTAAGGAACCGGGTCCAGAATTTCCGGGCTGACTCTCCAGGCTGTTGAGTAATGTGGCTCAAGTCATCGGCGTCTGGCGGCCGCACATATGTGACTTGGAAGTTATCAAGGAATGCGTCTTCCAGGTTTTCCCAACTGCCAATGGAATTTGCTGGCAAGCTGTTTAACCAGTGTCGGGCTGGTCCTTTGAGCTTAAGGGGAAGATACTTGATGGCGTGTAGATCATCTCCGCGGGCCATGTGAATGTGGAGAAGGAAATCTTCGATCCATACCGTGGGGTCTGTTGTGCCATCATATGATTCAATATTTACGGGTTTGAACCCTTCTGGGAATTCATGATCCATTACTTCGTCAGTGAAGCAGAGGGGGTGTGCGGTGCCTCTGTGCCGGGCTATGTGGCTGCGCAGGTCGGATTGGTTTGGGTTGTTGTGTTCGGCCCGGCCGGACTTGTTGATGATGTATCCAGTGCGACGGTCATCGTCGCACGCTGGGGCGCGCCCCCGCGATCCGTAGATCGATCTTGGTTGTCCCTCTTTATTTTCCAGAATATCTTACAGGTCTTGCCTGTTGCTCTGAGCCGTAGTGTATCGGCGTGGGGGTGCGGGCTGGTATCAGGGCTGATATCCCATTTTATCCCGGCCACGGGGTGGCTGGTCAGCCGTTTGGCGTTCGAGTCCATATTCCTCGGCTGCTAGGACTTTAGTCCATTTATCTGTGAGCAGATCTTGATCAGCTTGAAGTTGTTGCTGCTTCTTCTTCAGGCTCCTCGCAGTGGCTATAAGCCCGCGCTTGAAGCGCTCCTGCTCTACGGGATCCTCAGGCACGCCGAATTCGTCGTCGCCGAGGCTAATCTCATCTTCGGAGGGGGGCATGTAGTTTTCCTCCTCCGGGTATGCGTCCGTCGCCTATTCTTCTGGGATGTTCTGCTCATCTTCCTGTTCGGCCTGCTCGATGGCAGGCTGGTCAGGGTCATATTCTTCTTCGGCGCCATCCGGGTTATTTTCGTCTCCGGGGCCGGTATTGCTGTGCCGGCGCTTGGAGCGGCGCCGACGCTGCCCATGCTTTGCTCTTTTTCCCGAGGGGTTGTCCTCCATTGCCTCATCGCCATTGGTTTCCTTCGGAGTGTCCACCATATATATATATCGTATGAGGAGGTGGCCGTCCACCGCCCTGTGAGCGGTGGATCCTGTAATTCTTGTCAGGACCCCGACTCAATGCCACACCGATCTAGCATGTAACACCTCATATCACTTTGCGGCCTCACGCACGGTATTCCCACGGGTGTAGCCTTACCAGGCCCGGGACCGTTTGCGCCTTTTGGCACACGTATATGATAGTGTCGCTAGCATCCATATGACAAGGAGCCCGGGCTGACATGGCTAGTCGTGAACCCAAAGTGGCACTAACTTACAGGGACAGGCATACATGACCCAGCAACGAACGTGTCGGTCATCAGCGAGTGAATCCGGGCTGTAGTAACTGGGCTAGCAGGACTCCGGTAAACCAGGCTGTAGCAGGCTAACAGGACTCCGGTAGACACCACATGACATTTCCCCGAAGGGACAGACACAGGAACGAAGAAGGACACATGCCGGCCAGCCTAAGTGTTCCGGAGCAGTAGCAAGCTACCAAGGCTCAGTGGAAGCACTAGGAGACATTTCCCGATAAGAGAGGCTACCAAGGATAAACAACTAGATAGTCAGATCCCACACATACCAAGCATTTCAATAACATACACACAATATGCTCGATATGTGCAAATAGAACATGGCATCAAAACATGACTCTACAACTCAAGTATTTTATTCAATAGGCTCCGAGGAGCGAGATATTACAAACATGGGTCTCATGACCCAACATTCAGAGCATACAAGTCAAAGCACATGCGGAAGCTTAACATGTCTGAGTACAGACATCTACAAATGAAAAAGGCTGAGAAGCCTGACTAACTACTACATCCTGCGGAGGGCTCAAGATCATAGCTGAGGTAACAAGCTAAACGTTGAAGTTCACGCGGAACTACTAATGAGATTGAAGTCTCTCTGCAAAAACATAAAATAGGCAAATGTGAGTACAAATGTACCGAGCAAGACATACATCAAAACTAACTACATATGCATCATTATCAACAAAGGGGATGGTGTGGTTTAACTGCAGCAAGCCAGCTTTGACTCGGTGGCTATCCTGAACTACGACTGCAGGTAACTCTTTTGAGGTGGGGCACACGAGTCAACATATTCACCATATCAATACACCACTATGGATCCGCTCCCGTCTCCCTACAAGAACGTCGTCCATAGCACTCACACTTATCTTGCGCATTTTAGAGTATCTAGTTTCACTTGTCTATGAATTGTACAGGCAACCCAGAAGTCCTTTACCGTAGACACGGCTATTCGAATAGATCATATTAACCCTGCAGGCATGTACTTCTTCACACACGCTCTCGCCACTTACCGCCATGTACACGTCATGTATCTCGGCAACCTTCAAGCGGAAGCCTAGCGAGGGAGTCGGCCACGGCCTGACTAACCACACAAGTCTCTAGTCCAGGTTTATCGCCTATTCGGGTTCCATCCACAAGGAGATCCGGCCGGGGTGTCGCTCACGGCACCAAATGATGTGTGTGCAGGGTTCCCAAGTCCACCATCCGGGTGCCACTTGGTACAACGGGCCACTATGCCTAGTCTTTCCCAAGCCCACCTGTACCGGGTGCCACTACGTAGACTACTAACACTACCTACAAACACCAGAAACTAGTTGCAACTCCTGGATAGAGATCATGTTGATTAATAAGTCGAGAGGGTTCGAGTTACCGGAACCCAATGTGTGGTAGTAACTGTTCATGGATCACAAACACAGAACTCCGTTCTTGAGGACGGTTTCAATGAGACAACCCACCATGTACTCCTACATGGCCTCTCACCGCTACCTTTACCAAATCGTGTTCACACACTTAGCTCACACACAGTAGGACATGTTCACACGCCTCCGATTCATCCCCGATGAATTAGACCTGACTCAACTCTAAGCAGTAGAAGGCATGACAAACAAGCATTAATGAGTAGGCACATCAGGGCTCAAACAACTCCTACTCATACTAGTGGGTTTTATCTATATACTGTGGCAATGACAGATCATGCAAAGGAAAGGGGTTCAACTACCACAACATGTAACAGTTGAATCGTTGTTGTCCTAATGCAGTAAAAGAGAGTAGGAGCGAGAGAGTGGGATTGTATCGGAATTAACAAGGGGTTTTTGCTTGCCTGGCACTTCTGAAGATAGTATAACTCTTCATTGGTGTCATCGATCCCATCGTCAGAACCACGTCTATCAAGAGGGGACGAACACCGGCAAACAAGGAAGAACACAATCAATGCAATTCACAATATGATGCATGATCATGACATGGAAATATGCTGTTAATTGAGCTAATGCAACTAGCAACACATTAAATGAAGTTGGTTTGAATACAAGATTCAAATTCAAACTCCATATGTGATTATTCAAATGCCATTTAATTGATTTGACCTAAACAGTTAGTAAAAGTTGTTCTAACATGCATGAAAATGGTACAGATGGATAGATTGGATTTTTTTGATCATTTTTCATATATAATTTATTTCATTTGGAGTTACGGTTGAATTTCTATGATTTTTAGAAGTTTGTGGTATTTTCTGGAATTTCCTGTATAAAAATAAATCCAGAAAATACTTATTGCGTCAGGATTGCGTCACTATGACGTCAGAGTCAACGAGGCCGGTCCAAGTCAAACCTGGCCAGTGGGGTCCCCTAGTTAGTGACCCAGTGCTGGTTAGTGTCGCTGACAGGTGGGGCCGGGTCAACAACCACGTCAGCAAGTCAGCACTGACGTGTGGGGCCGGTCAAGAGGTGACGTGGCCAGGTCAAACTGACCTGTGGGGCCCGTGGGGTTAGTTTAGTCTAAACATGAGCTAAGCAGGGTTAATTAGTCCGTGGGGCCCAGTAGTCAGTGGCTCTGGGGAGGGTTAGCTGGCCGTGATTAGCGCTAATCACGCGGCCACGTCGGCTCGCCGCAGTTCAGCCGGCGGCGACCCTGAACCATGGCGGAGCCCGCTCGGAACTCGCCAGAGGCCACGGGTCAACACGCCAGGGGCACCAGAAGGAAGCCCGTGCCCGTGCGCATCTGGGGAGACCGACAGGAGGGCGCAGGGTGGCCGGAGTTCGCCGGAAGCCAGCTCCTGGCAGCGGTCGGAGCTCGGGCAGGACCGGCTATTTGCTATGGTGCATGGGAATGTGAGCTAGCAGGTGCATTTGTCTCCTGGGAGCAGCACGAGCACGATGACGTGCTCAGGGGCAAGCTACGGCGTCTGTAGCCACGACGGCGACATGGCCGTCAGTGGAGAGCTTCGGGAACTTGCGGAACGGCGGCTAGAGGATGGGAACGGAGGGGGCGAGCAAAGAGGAGAGATGAGGAGCTCACACGGAGGAGGCGCAGAAGGTCAGTGGACTCGGGGGCGTGCCAGACATCGCAAATCGACGGCGGTGATCGGTGGCGCCCGAGGTGGAAGGCGAGCTCGAAGGCGTCACCACGGTGCTCTTCGGTTCGGGATCTTCCGCGTGAAGGAGCTTTGCGTCGTCACAGAGCTTTTGGACATGGGGAGGGGGCGAGAGGACCACGATGGTCACGGTGGCAGCGAACGGCGGCGACTGTGGCGTTTGGTGGTGACAGGGAGAGAGAACAGAGGAGGGGGGTGAGCTCGAGAGAGAGTGAGAGGGGGTCAGCGGGATTGTGACGGCACGGGGAAAATCGTCCATGCGTCCAGGGGCTCGTCGGCAAGCAGGACGTGGCGCGGAGCTCATGGGTGCGCACGGCGGCCACACGCCCTCCTGCCCACAGGCAGGAGGTTGAAGACGGTGGAGGGCCCGGTGGGCTGGGCCAGCAGTGCCAGGCCAGGTGGGCTGCAGGTAAGCCAGGTAGGTGGCCCAGGTGAGTCCTTTCTCTCTCTCTCTCTCTCTTTTCTAATTGTTTCTGTTTTTTTTGCAACTTTAGAGCTTTATTAAAAATACTAAAACTAACGCAAAAATCATGAAACTTCTCATGCCCACTGTTTGGAATATTTCCAACAGTAGACATTTTAGTTTATGATTATTTGGACATTTAAAATATTTAATAGCATTTAAATGCCCAAATGCAAATACTATATGATTTAATTCAGAGCCCAAATATGTCATGGAAAAATGTTCAACACCCTAGTTATGATTCCAGCATTTTCCAGAAATGATGAACATTTTTGAAAGCCATTTGGATTCACTGAAAATATTTTAGTTGAACCTAGTGAATTCCTTTGATGATAGGGTTTAGGCAATCCCCATTTCAAGTTTCAAAAGAATTTAAACATGATGCAACAGACAAGTGCTAGCCTAGTGCAAGGTAAGGCTAGGGATGTGACAACTCACCCCCACTAAACAAAAATCTCGTCCCGAGATTCAAGACGTGAGGTAAGAGGACAAAGGGGACACAAACTAACACAACCTTCATGATCCAATTGCTCTTCTCGAAGATGTTGATTCATTTCTTCAAATTGATCTTGACGTCTTTCCTTTCAAAAACTTCATCCAACACGACGACGACAAAAAGAAACTATATAGGAATCGATCTTCTCGAAGATCGAGAAACTCATGATCAATTCATGGAATGAGGCATAGAACACCTCTTGAGCTGAGATGTTCAAACACACTTCGGGAGGGATGGAAGAACAGATGACGGGGGTTCAATTTGGTAGGCAACAATTCCACGCTAGAGGAGATGGTGAATGGTTTCAAGATAGCGATGAAATAATTGCCATCATTCCATAACAGGGCACCTTAGAGAAGGTGACTCGTAGAATTATTCCCTTAAGTGGCAAAAAGAATTACTTTTGATACCTAGATCATTGAAACTCTTCATACCAGCCTAAGGGAAATTCAAAATTGATCATTTGAACGAATACGAATGAATGTCATACCCAGTTTGGAACGGAAACTACAGTTATAGAACAAGTCGGCAAATGGGAGTCACATTCCAGTTGATACCAAGGATATAACCTAGTGACTGAGCGTGCTTTCAAGAATTTGAGCATTTCCAAATTCATCAAGGTTTTACCAACATCCATGCCAAGGATCCTGGCAACACATCATACTTCCATGATGAACGGTGATGGAGGATGCAGGTGCAAAGGAGGACATCACTTTCTCAGATTTTTCCTTAGCAATGCCAAAGAAGCAAATTTGGATGACGACCGAGAGACATTTAGCACTCTGCTTCTAATGTTCTCCTTGATGTACTAGGTACCACAGTCAATCCTTAAAACATCAACATGGCCATCAAGTAAAGGTCGGACTTCAAAAGCACAAAAATCCATAAGGAACAACTTGTGGAATAAGTCATACCAAATCCTCATGGAGAAGATGGTCAAATTGCTTAATCAAGAAGCTACAATAATAGATCTTCCGACTAGGTGTGTCGGCCAACATCGACCTTGTCGGGACCTACATCATAGATCTTGGAAAAGTTCCAACCATCGTATCTACCTGAGATTCAGATCTGGTCGGGAACAGGACATTTCAGACATCATGTCTGGAAAAGAAATTTTGCAACACAAATCGACAAGACGATGTTGCGAGATTCTCAAGAAATGAACTACAATAGCAAGCTCCAAAACATGAGCTGGTTCTGCTACAACATGTGAACACGTTGTCCCAGACAAGCATGAGCATGTAGAAGTCTTATATTAAAACACTATCGAGTTCAGGTTAGGATCCATCATCAAGGATTTCGAAGTCTTTACGCGCGCTAGACTTCTTTTCCTTGAACAAATCAATCAGTGACTTGGGGTGCTAGGAATTACGCATGGAGTGGAGGTCATTAATCTACCAAACCACAGAATACTTGCACATGCATGACTGACTTGGGACGATTCCAGGGGAAGCAAAACTAACTTTCTCAAATTCACGGCGGCAACTTACACCTAATGCACGTGAACTTGGAGAAAGTCACTTCTTTCATCCGAACATATACTTCATGAACTGGGCATGAAGAAAATGCTTACACAAGTTCCCAACACCAGCTGGATGTTCAACACGAATCATGGAGGAGACAAAATGTCGCTGATGGGCTCAATAGCAACTCATAGGAATTTCCATATCACTGGACTTCCACCATTATGTGAACAATGTGATAGTATTGGTCAGACCAAAAGATGTAATGGTGTATGCTCGAGGAATCGACCACGAGTAAGACAACATTACGAATATCGTTGGTTCTAACTTGATTTGACAATAGCCCACACTCAAATCAAAGTTTTCATAAGATAATAGGTCCAATAACTGATCACCGGGACCAATCGTTGAAGATATCATCTTTCTTCAACATACATACAAGATATCCCTTTGGAATTGAACTAAGTTAGACAAGATTTTATCTTCCAACTCTCCAAGTTGTTATTTAGCTTGACCAACTAGCTCAGGGGTATCCAACACAGATTCTTGGAGAAGGGGTGGTTTACAAGAAACCAACTTGATCACGAACTCAACATAGCGGTCAGGTGACCTGGTAACACTTCCGAGAAGATATTCGGAAAATCACGAACCACCGATATGTTACTAAGCTCGAGAACAATCTTGCTTTTCAGGGCAAGACGATATGATCAATAGAGCAAGGATTTCAAATAATCCTAACTCATCGATCAAAGAGTGCACCGGGAATAGGGACTAGGTAAGCACCATCAACCTTAGGACGATGATTCAATAACCAACATGCTAAGGAGAAAATTATTGTCCTTTAACTACGAAGCAACAGAGTTGCTAGGAGTATAGATTTCATACATCATGATTCACTTGTCGGTGTTCCAGTTGCAACAACATGGGGACCGAGAAATGAATAATGATGGAGAGAGTATCACTGTATCAAGAGTTCATAGGGTGGTGTGCAATTCGATGATATTCTTGATATAAAGATAGTAATACTCCAAGGTAGAACAGAGCAAAAGCTGGATTGGCATTTTGATCTGGGGAGTACAACTGCTTTGACCCAATCCTAGATATGGATGAGGTATTGGAGTTTGTTTCTCCTAGTCATTCTGGAATAGAATGGCTTGACGGACCACAAGAGTAATAGGCAACGATGAACCAATGCACGCATACTCTTGACTATCAATTGATAGATGAAGGTCAGAAAACAACTAAAGAGGGACAACTAAAAGGAACATATGGTTTCCTGAGTTGTGGATGCATGGATTAGCATGTCGAACCAAGTTCAACAGGTTTCTTCAGGATAACCCATGCGAAGAAGGTAGAACTGGCAGAGTCACAATATAAAATGAAGAACTCATCGAGAGCACTCCTGATGTGATCTTTTGATCCAACAAACTTCTGCCATAAGTGGTTTATAGTATTTGGAAGAAGGAAATACCACGGACCTCGAGGACTAATGCAAAGGTTACTAATGACCTAAAGGAACAAGCAAACACTATCAACAGGAGGTAAGTAGGGTGAATCTCGGGTCCAAAACCCAAGGAGTAGAATACCTACTACTAAGTGGCATCACGGGATGCTTTCGAGAATATAGGCCAGAATCATCACACTGGGAACACAAAACATGGCTAGATTACTAGATGATCCCCTAAGACATCTAGGGTCATGATAATAGCTCCAACACATATGTCTAGGCAATCGAGTACCTCAACAGACCAATTAGTGTGCTTGAACTGGCCCAAAGGGACATCGGGAACGGAAATAAGGGATTTACAAATGCATCAGACTATTTAGAAACCTGGGATGACTCGGACAGCATAACGGCTGTAAATGCTCAGAAAATGATTTGAGACATTCACAAGGTTTGACATAGTCACTTAACAACATCATATCAAGGTTCTGGTTTAGCTAACAACATATTAAAAGTAGTAGAAATTGAACTGAGGCCTGAAACCAACAATCCTAAGATTCTACGGATTAGTAACACGTGAACCTAATAGGGAGATGAGAAAGCCTAGTTTCTTAACCCCGTCGGAAAGATAGGATGACTCGGATCAGAGGCATGAGGTATAAGGAGTAAAAAGAGCCTTACGTTCAATCCCACAATCAATTCCCTTATATAACTAAAGAATTTCTAGACTCCACTTTGACCAGTTTGGCTTGGTAATCCTACAGGCAGTCAAGCTCTGATACCAAAGCTGTCAGGACCCCAACTCAATGCCACACCGATCTAGCATGTAACACCTCATATCACTTTGCGGCCTCACGCATGGTATTCCCACGGGTGTAGCCTTACCAGGCTCGGGACCATTTGCGCCTTTTGGCACACGTATATGATAGTGTCGCTAGCATCCAGATGACAAGGAGCCCAGGATGACATGGCTAGTCGTGAACCCAAAGTGGCACTAACTTACAGGGACATGCATACATGACCCAGCAACGAACGTGTCGGTCATCAGCGAGTGAATCCGGGCTGTAGCAACTGGGCTAGCAGGACTCCGGTAAACCGGGCTGTAGCAGGCTAACAGGACTTCGGTAGACACCACATGACATTTCCCCGAAGGGACAGACACAGGAACAAAGAAGGACACATGCCGGCCAACCTAAGTGTTTCGGAGCAGTAGCAAGCTACCAAGGCTCAGTGGAAGCACTAGTAGACATTTCCCGGTAAGAGAGGCTACCAAGGATAAACAACTAGATAGTCAGATCCGACACATACCACTCATTTCAATAACATACACACAATATGCTCGATATGTGCAAATACAACATGGCATCACAACATGACTCTACAACTCAAGTATTTTATTCAATAGGCTCCGAGGAGCAAGATATTACAAACATGGGTCTCATGACCCAACATTCAGAGCATACAAGTCAAAGCACATGCGGAAGCTTAACATGTCTGAGTACAGACATCTACAAATGAAAAAGGCTGAGAAGCCTGACTAACTACTACATCCTGCCGAGGGCTCAAGATCATAGCTGAGGTAACAAGCTAAACGTCGAAGTTCACGTGGAACTATTAATGAGACTGAAGTCTCTCTGCAAAAACATAAAATAGGCAAACGTGAGTACAAATGTACCCAGCAAGACTTACATCAGACCTAACTACATATGCATCATTATCAAAAAAAGGGGATGGTGTGGTTTAACTGCAACAAGCCAGCTCTGACTTGGTGGCTATCCCGAACTACGACTGCAAGTAACTCTTTTGAGGTGGCGCACACGAGTGCCCATATTCACCATATCAATACACCACTATGGATCCGCTCCCGTCTCCCTACGAGAACGCCATCCATAGAACTCACACTTATCTTACGCATTTTAGAGTATCCACTTTCACTTGTCTATGAACTGTACAGGCAACCTAGAAGTCCTTTACCGCGGACACGGCTATTTGAATAGATCATATTAACCCTGCAGGGATGTCCTTCTTCACACACACACTCGCCACTTACCGCCATGTACACGTCATGTATCTCGGCAAATTTCAAGCGGGAGCCTGGCGAGGGAGTCGGCCACGACCTGACTAACCACACAAGTCTCTAGTCTAGGTTTATCGCCTATTCGGGTTCCATCCGCAAGGAGATCCGGCCGGGGTGTCGCTCACGGCCCCAAACGATGTGTGCAGGGTTCCCAAGTCCACCATCCGAGTGCCACTTGGTACACCGGGCCACTATGCCTAGTCTGTCTCAAGCCCAGCTGTACCGGGTGCCACTTGGTAGACTACTAACACTACCTACAAACACCAGAAACTAGTTGCAACTCCTGGACAGAGATCATGTTGATTAATAAGTTGAGAGGGGTCGAGTTACCAGAACCCAATGTGTGTTAGTAACTGTTCATGGATCACAAACACAGAACCCAGTTCCTGAGGACGGTTTCAATGAGACAACCCACCATGTACTCATACATGGCCTCTCACCGCTACCTCTACCAAATCGTGTTCACACACTTAGCTCACACAAAGTAGGACATGTTCACACACCTCCGATTCATCCTCGATGAATCAGACCTGACTCAACTCTAAGCAGTAGCAGGCATGACAAACAAGCATGAATGAGTAGGCACATCAGGGCTCAAACAACTCCTACTCATGCTAGTGGGTTTTATCTATTTACTGTGGCAATGACAGGTCATGTAGAGGAAAGGGGTTCAACTACCGCAACATGTAACAGTTGAATCATTGTTTTCCTAATGCAGTAAAAGAGAGAAGGAGCGAGAGAGTGGGATTGTATCGGAATGAACAAGGGGGTTTTGCTTGCCTGGCACTTCTGAAGATAGTATCACTCTTCATTGGTGTCATCAATCTCATCGTCAGAACCACGTCTATCGAGAGGGGACGAACACCGGCAAACAAGGAAGAACACAATCAATGCAATGCACAATATGATGCATGATCATGACATGGAAATATGCTGTGATTTGAGCTAATGCAACTAGCAACAGATTAAATGAAGTTGGTTTGAATACAAGATTCAAATTCAAACTCCATATGTGATTATTCAAATGCCATTTAATTGATTTGACCTAAAAAGTTAACAAAATTTGTTATAACATGCATGAAAATGGTACAGGTGGATAGATTGGATTTTTCTGATCATTTTTCATATATAATTTATTTCACTTGGAGTTATAGTTGAATTTCTATGATTTTTAGAAGTTTGTGGTATTGTTGGAATTTCCTGTATAAAAATAAATCCAGAAAATATTTATTGCGTTAGCATTCCGTCACTATGACGTCAGAGTCAACGAGTCCGGTCCAAGTCAAACCTGGCCAGTGGGGTCCCCTTGTAAGTGACCCAGTGTTGGTTAGTGTCGCTGATAGGTGGGCCTGGTCAACAGCCACGTCAGCAAGTCAGCACTGACGTGTGGGGCCGGTCAACAGGTGACGTCGCCAGGTCAAACTGACCTGTGGGGCCCGTGGGGTTAGTTTAGTCTAAACAGGAGCTAAGCAGGGTTAATTAGTCCGTGGGACCCGGTAGTCAGTGGCTCTGGGGAGTGTTAGCTGGCCGTGATTAGCGCTAATCACGCGGCCACGTCGGCTCGCCGGAGTTCAGCCGGCGGCGACCCCGAACCATGGCGGAGCCCGCTCGGAACTCGCCAGAGGCCACGGGTCAATGCGCCAGGGGCACCAGAAGGAAGCCCGTGCTCGTGCGCATCCGGGGAGACCGACGGGAGGGCGCAGGGTGGCCGGAGTTCGCCGGAAGCGAGCTCATGGCGGCGGCCGGAGCTCGGGCAGGATCGTCTACTAGCTATGGTGCATGGGAAGGTGAGCTAGCAGGTGCATTCGTCTCCTGGGAGCAGCACGAGCATGATGATGTGCTCAGGGGAAAGCTACGGCGTCTGTAGCCACGACGGCGATATGGCCGTCGGCGGCGAGCTTCGGGCACTTGCAGAACGATGGCGAGAGGACGGGAACGGAGGGGGCGAGCAAAGAGGAGAGATGAGGAGCTCACAGGGAGGCGGCGCAGAAGGTCAGTGGGCTCGGGGGCGCGCCAGACGTCGCGAATCGACGGCGGTGATCGGTGGAGCCCGAGGTGGAAGACGAGCTCGAAGGCATCACCACGGTGCTCTTGGGTTCGGGGTCTTCCGTGTGAAGGAGCTTTGCATCGTCACGGAGCTTTTGGACACGGGGATGGGGCGAGAGGACCACGGTGGTCGCGGTGGCAGCGAACGGCGGCGACGGTGGCGTTTGGTGGTGAGAGGGAGAGAAAACAGAGGAGGGGGATGAGCTCGAGAGAGAGTGAGAGGGGGTCAGCGGGATTGTGACGACACGGGGAAAATTGTCCACACGTCCAGGGCTCGTCGGCAAGCAGGAGGTGGCACGGAGCGCGTGGGCGCGCACGGCATCCAAACGCCCTCCTGCCCACTGGCAGGAGGTTGAAGACGATGGAGGGCCCGGTGGGCTGGGCCAGCAGTGCCAGGCCAGGTGGGCTGCAGGTAAGCCAGGTAGGTGGCCCAGATGAGTCCTTTCTCTCTCTCTCTTTTCTAATTGTTTCTGTTTTTTTTTGCAACTTTAGAGCTTTATTAAAAATACTAAAACTAACGCAAAAATCATGAAACTTCTCATGCCCACTTTTTGGAATATTTCCAACAGTAGACATTTTAGTTTATGATTATTTGGACATTTAAAATATTTAATAGCATTTAAATGCGCAAATGCAAATACTATATGATTTAATTTAGAGCCCAAATATGTCATGGAAAAATGTTCAACACCTGTGGTTATGATTCCAGCATTTTCTAGAAATGATGAATATTTTTGAAAGCCATTTGGATTCACTGAAAATATTTTAGTTTAACCTTGTGAATTCCTTTGATGCTAGGGTTTAAGCAATCCCCATTTCAAGTTACAAAAGAATTTAAACATGATGCAACAGACAAGTGCTAGCCTAGTACAAGGTAAGGCTACGGATGTGACAATTCTCCTACATCGTCGTCCATACCGTCGATGTCTTCGGAGTCGAAGTAAAGCACGTTGGTTAGATCATTGATCGTGGCAATGAAGTGGGTGGTGGGAGGTCAACAAATTCCGTCGTCATCTGCTTCCCACCCAAGCCTGACATAGTTCGGCCCAGAGTCTCCTAACAAAGAGAGAGACTTCAATAAGTTCAGCATGTCGCCAAAGGGCGAGTGCTGAAAAATGTCCGCCGCGGTGAACTCCATCACCGGAGCCCAATCAGGCTCGATGGGCCCGGGGGCGCGCGGACTGGGACCTACAACCGGATAAGAATCCGGGGGTCTGGAGTCACAGGCTCCGTCAAGAGTGAGGCCTGTGTTCGGCTCCATCGCCTATGAGGGTATAGCCTGCGGGGCGGGGTCCAGCCCTCCATCCTTGGGCAAGGCAATCTGCCCCGGATTTAAGTCTGAGGCTTCTGCCGGGGTGATATCCCGAGCATCATCCGACAGCAGGTCTAGGCCATGCTCATCGTGTCTGTTCGACGCTCCTGACGCTGGGCCAAATCTGTCGAAGATCAAGTCTCCTCGGATATCCTCCGTGTAGTTCAAGTTCCTGAACCTGACCTGGTGGTCGGGGCATAGCTATCGATGTGCTGCAGGTGGCCAAGCAAATTGGCCCGCAGTGCGAAGCCGCCGAACACGAAGATCTGTCCGGGGAGGAAAGTCTCACCCTAGACAGCATCATTGATGATGATCGAAGGAGCCATCGAGCCTGACAGCGACGACACATAGGAACTCTCAATGAAAGCACCAATGTCGGTGTCAAAACCGGCGGATCTCGGGTAGGGGGTCCCGATCTATGCGTCGAGGCTGATGGTAATAGGAAGCAAGGGACACAGGTGTTTACCCAGGTTCGGGCCCTCTTGATGGAGGTAAAACCCTACTTCTTGCTTGATTAATATTGATGATATGGGTAGTACAAGAGTAGATCTACCACGAGATCATAGAGGCTAAACCCTAAGAGCTAGCCTATGATGGTATGATTTTAATTGTGATCGGCCTTCTAAGGACCAACCTCTCCGGTTTATATAGACACCGGAGAGGGCTAGGGTTTACATGGAGTTGGTTACAAGGAATGAAATATAATATCCGGATCACCAAGCTTGCCTTCCACGCAAAGGAGAGTCCCATCCATACAGGGCCGAAGTCTTGAGTCTCGTATCTTCACACTTCAATAGTCCGGACGTTGCACACAGGCCGGCTGTCCGTATACCCCCTAAACCATGACTCCCTCACCTGCCCCCAGCCCCCTACCTAGAGGGGGCGAACCACTCCGAGGTCCTCCACCAGCGTCAATGGCGGAGGATGGTGCTGACGACGTGCTTGGACGTGCACAGGAGCCCAGTGTTGTCCGCCAAGAGTTCCTCCAGAGGGCAGCCGATGCAGTGAGTCAGCTCGGCGCAGAGCTGGCGGCTGAAGACACGCGTCTCATAGCTGAAGGCTTGAGGCTGGTCGAGGAGCGGCGTAAGCTGAAAGCGACTGTCGGTCTTGCGCGCCACCAGCGTGACCTCAAAAACGCCAAGGTAGAAGCATCCCTGGTGGCCTCTCGAGAGGCCCGTTCCCGGGCCCTTGATGAAGCTCAGGAGGCAGACAAGCGACGCAGAGCTGCGGAGGAGCGCGCGTGGGAGCTCCAAGACTGGTGTAACTCCTTGGAGCAGTAGGTGGAGCTGCGCTGATCCGCCCTTGTGCTGCTGAAGGGGGGGGCGCTTAAGAGGAAGAACTCCGAAGGCGCGAGGAAGCGCTGACGCTGGAGGCTGCCGAGCACAACCTTGATCTGGAGTGGTTGGAGATGAGGGAGCACCAGGCCGCCCATGCGGAGGACGATGTTGGCGCGCGGGAGGCCCGGATCCAGGAGAGGATCGACCGTCGCGTGGTGTAGGCTCGCGCCGGCCTTGAGCGCGAATGTGAAGAGCGGCTGGAGTCGATCAAGGCTAAAGCCGCGGGCAGGACTGCTGCCCTCAGGACCAGGTTGACTGAAGCCACGCAGTAAGCTGAGGCCTCCGCTGTCGCCCTAGGCTCGGCACATGCTGAGCTGGCGACCTCCCGTGCAGAACTGCTCCTTCTTCAACGATGGGTTCATGATGCCGAGGCCGCCGCGCAGCGGAATGCAGATGAGATCCGCGAGCGGTAGACACTGGAACACATGCACGGTCCCATGCTCGGGACGCTCAGGGAAAGGGATAACACGTCCTTGGGCAACATTTGCGAGGCTGTCGCTGAGGAGCCGCATGTGACCAACTCAGCCGACAATCTCCAGTTCTTCGCTGACATGGTGACACATCTGGAGACCCGCTCTGAGAGGTCTCGTCAGCTGGTGGAGGAACGAAGCCACGGCCTGCTCGCGCGGGCATTCTCCTGCATTTTCAGCCATCTCCAGAACCTCGATCCCCACTTCGACTTTGATGCCGCCATCGCCCTAGTGCCTGAGGCTGTTCAAGGTGATCTAGCACGGTGGGTGGAGGACAACGAAGATGCGCTCGTCCAAGCCTTCACCTCCGATGACGATGGGGTGATCGTTGTTGTCGTTGAAGGTGACATGGTGAACGGTGGTGAAGACGGTGCCGGCAATGGCGATGGAGAAGCTGACGGCGATGACGGAGGCGCCAGCAACGCCTCTGAGGACGCCCTTGGGGATACGGTGAGTGATATATCCGATTGATCCTGCGCTTCCCCCTGCTGCTTGTCCTGCGTAGGAAAAGGCTCGGGTGTGGCCCTAAAGGTTGTGAGAGCATTTTGGGAGGGGAAGCCCCTCATGTAAAAAGATTGTTGCCTGCGTATTGTCAAGATTGGTGCCGGATGGGCGTCCTTCCAAGGGCCTCATGAGGGTCCCGTTTTACCATGCGGCGAGAGCCTGGCTGGACTGGATGCCGACCGCGGGACGAAGGCCGCACATGCTGGGCCCTGCCCCGCTCGCGAGGGGGAGGCAGCTAGTGTGAATTCCAACTTGAACAGAAATCGGAGCACGAGAAAGCACACGAATAAGACACAACACCCCTTCCCGCATACGCAAACACAAATCCAATTTCAGCTTAGGCCCGAAACGAGAGAGCTTGTTCGCACGAAAAAGAAAGCAAGAGCAAATGGCCGCGTTCGGCACCTAGTCTAGTCTTCGACGTCTTCTCACCAGTGTAGAGCTAAGTGCCGCCACTGGGCGTGGGAGGGAGCCCCCGAGGCCCGAGGGCGGCTCTCCGGAGACTCTGGGGCGTGTACAGCCCCAACTCATTATTACGTGAGAGTGTCACGGGCGGCGAGCTTCACAGGCACTGGGCCTTCTGCACAGGTACTGGCCTTGCTTCATATCGTCAGACGAGAGCCCCGCCTTGCGCCACCCTTGAGCCCACCGACAGCGACTGGAAACCAGGACGACACCAATGGGGAAAAGGGGACGCCAGCGGTTCCCCCGATGACCACAGGTCCTCTGCCGGGGGCAGGCCCTGGGGAACCTCCCCAACAGAGGGCCTACCTCCGAAGAACACCTTGCTCCACACGCCGCGGGGAGGAGCCTGGCTCCCGACCCCTCTCCTGCTGCCCCCAGTGCCCTCCTCCTAAGGGGCAGGAGATCGCCGCACTGGTGCAGCCATCTGGTGCAGTGACCTGAATCTCCTGTGACCCATGGTTAGAATAAGCCTGCTCCTGAGGAATTAGCGGTACCCGGTAGTTGTCGAGGCTCCAGCGAGGCTCCTGAAAGAGCTCAACTTCTGGCGCCTCTTCATCCCAGCCTGACCCAAGGAACGAACCGTGGTCTTCCTCCAGCGCGTAACCCCGATCCACCATGCGGGGCACATAGGCCTCCGGGGTCACCACCCCAAAGGCCTCGCCGTGGTGCTCCGCATGCCATGCAGTTCGAATTGAAGCTCCATCTTGGGGATGGTAGGGTGGCGGCCCGCTGGGACCAAAGGCAGCGATGTGCATGCTCTCGCTTATTAGTGGCGGTGCCAGCGCAGCTTGTTGCTCGGTGCTGGTGGCCGGGCCGGTGTTGATGAAGCCTTGAGGCGTGCCCGGGGGCACGTGGGCACGGATCGATCCGCCTCGTGATCTTTCTGGGGCCTGGGGTGGAAGCTGGACACAGAACAGGGGAGCCCCCGACGCAGCGGCGTCCAGGAGTTCGGCGACGCGTTCCAGTAGCACGTCGCGGCCGCTTTCCTGCAGTCAGCACCAAAGCAGCTCTCGTGCCACCGTGAGCGCGGCCTTCATGTTTGCCTGCTCCCGCCGGGTGTGCGGCTCCGTGGCCGCAGCATGGCTTGAGGCCCTTGCTGCTGATCGTACTTGCCGTGGAGTGAGGTTGGGGGACGCCTGACCGCGCCGCCCGTGCCCCGCAGCGTTATGCGGGGCACGGGCTGCCTGAGATGCGGGGTTGAGGTAACCTTGGGCTAGCGGCATGACATGGGCAGGCCATGCCGCCCAGCGGTCGGAGTTGGCCGCCGGGTCGCCGGACATGGAGGCGGTGAACCGGCGAAACGTAGGACAGATGAAGGAAGATTCCGGTGCACCCCTACCTGGCGCGCGAAATGTCGGATGTTGGGTTCCGGCAGACCCTTAAGGTTCGAACTCTAGGGTGCGCACGAAGATCTCTCCCCTACCGATCTACGTTCGATCAACTTGTGAGAACTAAGCTAAAAACGATGAACATCACGAGGGACACAAGGTTTATACTGGTTCGGTCCACCGTTGTGCTGTAATACCCTACTCCAGTGTGTGGTGTGGTGGATTGCCTCAGGGGCTGATGATGAACAGTACAAGGAAGAACAGCCTCGCGAGAGGTGTTATTGAGCTGGTGCGATGAACTGCTTGCATGAGTTCGATCGCTTCTCTCTCTACTAAGTATCTCCTCTCCAAAACTGGATCCCTCTCTACTGTGGTGGCTAGTCCTATATATAGAGGCCCTGGGCCTCTTCCCAAATTTTGAGCGGGAAGGGCGCCAACAACGGCCATTTTGAAGGGGAACATATAGTACAAGTTATCCTAACTAAAGTTGGTCTTCGGCTGCCAAAGGCACTGGCGATGACGCTGTCTTGGGCTCCACGGTGACCTCCATCCCGCCGCTCCGCTGGTCGTGGTCTCGTTGCACTGGAATGGCAACCTTTGCCTGATGCCTCGGTACTCCGCGTATGTGCTTGCCCCCTTTGCACCAAACAAGAAATATGGACACTGCGCAGGCCAGCGCCCGCCTGGCGCCCGCCTGGTCTCGATCGTCATGGCTTGCCTCACGAGCACCTCGCAAGGTACCCTGCCTTGATCTCTCCGCCTCCTCGCGATCCTCCCTAGCGAGGCCGCTCCTTAGGTAGCCTTGCGTCGTCCGCCCCGCGAGGCTTGGCCCCTCGCGAGGGTCTTGAGTCTTGCACTCATGAAGATGGGCCGTACTGGGCCACCACTTGAGCCACGCCGTAGGCCAAAGGCAGGCAAGTCTAGGGACCCCCGTTCCCAGAACACCGACAGTAGCCCTCGAGCCCAAGGCGCGCTCGGACTTGGCTTAACGGAGAAGCGAAGGGGCAAGTGCGGAGCACCACGGGCCCCATCAGCCTGCGGCCTTGGGCGCCGCATGGCGGTTTATTGGACGTGGGCGTCTCCGCTTCCCCACGCTCCCTCATTACGCTCCTGGCTAGGCGGCCACGAGGCTTGTACACAGTTATCCTCCCTTCGCAGCTTACGTGATCCCTGTTCCACTTTCCTCCTCGAGCCTCTCCTTCCACCTCCAATCCATCTCGAGCTCTTCCCCCTTCCCATTGCCATGGCGCCGACGAAAAAGGATAAGGGGAAGAAACCTGCGCCTCCGGCGGCGGCTCCCGCCGTCGACAAATCACTCATACTCAACTTGGAGCCCTGGAGAAGGTCTGCTCCACGCTTGCCTCCAGCTTCAATGAGGGCGAGAAGACAACGGTCTAGCCCACGTAACACGCCTCCTTTGACAGGGTCGTCACGGAGGCCCAATTCTTCGTCGACGCCTTGTGGGCAGGCCTGGTTCCCCCCTTTTCCGCCTTCTTCAACGCGGTGCTTTCCCATTACCAGATCCACATGATGCATCTTGGCCCCCAATCCATTGTTCTGCTTGCTGTCTTCGCCTTTGTCTGTGAGGCCATGGTGGGGATTCCCCCTTCCATCGCCCTTCTGTGCCACTTCTTCTCTCTGCACTTGTCTGACCCTTCCCGGTGGTCGGGGTGTGTGAGCTTCTAGGCCGTGCCGGAGACGGCCGCCTCGGGGATCGATTTCGGCCTCCCGCCTTCTGCGAGCGGGTTCCGGGAGCGGTGGCTGTATGTGGACGATGGGGTGCCCAGCCCCCTGCTCGCGCACCCGACGTAGCCTGCCATTCCCAATCCTGGTTGGGGTCATGAGAAGCTCACGAGTCCCCAGCTTGCCTTCACCTAGCATCGCTTCGAGAGGTTGAGGGAGCTCGGGGTGACGGTGCCCCGGGTGGTGAAGGAGTTCCTCAAGCGTCGCATCGCTCCTCTCCAGCTCCATTCCCGCCCAATGTGGGCTTACTCCGGTCAGCGGGACCGCATGGGGCTCTAGGAAGGGGATCTCGCGCCTGAGACGCTGAAGAAGGTGCTGCTGGTCCTGACTGGTGACCCCTCTCCTGGCAGCGTCCGTCACGGGGGCGCCCTATTGTATCTTTGCTCAAACAGGCTTGACTTCATGAAGCAGATGCCCCGCTTCGATGACTGGGGGTTGCACCCGGCTGGCCTCGTGGGGCCCCGCGAGAACCCGATTGCTATGGTCCTTCCCTCGACCGCCTGTGCTGACCTTGCCTCAGGAGTTGCTGCAGGGAGGCAAGCATTGGCAGGAGCCGGGGGGCCTGATGTCGTGGTGCTGATGTTGCATGAGGCTCCTGAAGCGTCATCCTCCGAAGCTGATAGTACCCCTCGTGAGGTGGTGGCCGACGAGGGAGCACGACCTGCCGCTCCCGATGCCAAATCCCCCGAGGCGTCGGCAGGCACCAAGAGATGGCGCCTGACCGCTCCTCTCAGGGTGGTGCCCTTGATGTAGGCTGCCCCGATGCCTCGGCTCCTATGCTACGCACTGGCCCTCACGTCGCGAGCTTAGGTCGGTTCCGCATAGATTTTGAGGCCCTTCGCAAGAGGAAGGAGGCTTCCAGTGCTGATGATCGCCCGTACCGCCCGCAGAAGCACAGGAAGTACTTTGCCATGGACGAGTAAGTCCCTCCTTTTCGTAGTTCCTTGCCTGCCTCTCCCTTTGTTGACAGTGGCCTTTCAGGATTCCTTCTGTCGAGCCCGCGGAGCCAGCTGAGGAGCCGCTTCCTCAGGATTCTCCTACATCACCGACCCCGATCGCCCCGAGTCCGCGCACCGCCGTTGGCACGGGCTCGACTGGAGATGAAGGCCGGCCTGCGTCGCGCCTTGAACCTGTTGGTGCGCCGCTCTTCCATCATGAGCTCCTATTGGGCACGACCAACTTGCCCCGAGCTCCTCCACTGATCATAGGTGGCGAGTGGCTGAAGTCAGTCTTTGGGTCCTCAGCGGGAGGTGGATCGGCGCCCGGCTGGGCCCCTTGCAGATCCCGCCCGGCGATCGCAGGGGCACCTGCCCCCAGCCCCCTGCCGAGAGGGGGCGAACCACTCCGAGGCCCTCCACCAGCGTCGATGGCGGAGGATGGTGCTGACGATGTGCTTGGGCGTGGGCAGGAGTGCAGCGCTGTCCGCCAAGAGCTCCTCCAGAGGGCAGCCGATGTAGTGAGTCAGCTCGGCGCAGAGCTGGCGGCTGAAGACGCACGTCTCATAGCTGAAGGCTTGAGGCTGGTCGAGGAGCGGCTTAAGCTGAAAGCGGTTGTAGGTCTCGCACGCCACCAGCATGATCTCGAAAACGCCAAGGCAGAAGCATCCCTGGTGGCCTCTCGGGAGGCCCGTTCCCCGGCCCTTGAGGAAGCTCAGGAGGCAGACAAGCGACGCGGAGCTGCGGAGGAGCGTGTGTGGGAGCTCGAAGACTGTTGCAACTCCTTGGAGCAGCAGGTGGAGCTGCGCCGATCTGCCCTTGCGCTGCTGAAGGGGGGGGGCGCTGAAGAGGAAGAACTCCGAAGGCACGAGGAAGCGCTGACGCTGGAGGCTGCCAAGCGCAACCTTGATCTGGAGCGGTTGGAGACGAGGGAGCGCCAGGTCGCCCAGGCGGAGGACGATGTTGGCGCGCGGGAGGCCCGGATCCAGGAGAAGTTCGACCGTCGCATGGCGGAGGCTCGCGCCGGCCTTGAGCGTGAATATGAAGAGCGGGTAGAGTTGATCAGGACTGAAGCCGCGGGCATTACTGCTGCCCTCAGGACATGGTTGACTGAAGCCACGCAACGAGATGAGGCATCCGCTATCGCGCTAGGCTCAGTGCAGGTTGAGCTGGCCACCTCCCGCGCCGAAATGCTCCTTCTTCAACGGCGGGTTCATGATGCCTAGGCCGTCGCGCAGCGGAATGCGGATGAGATCCAGCAGCGGCAGATGCTGGAACACATGCACGGTCCCATGCTCCGGACGCTCAGGGAAAGGGCTAACATGGCCTTGAGCAACATTTGCGAGGCCGTTGCAGAGGAGCCGCATGTGACCAACTACGCTGACAATCTCTAGTTCTTCGCTGACGTGGTGACGCATCTGGAGACCCGCTCTGAGAGGTCTCATCAGCTGGTGGAGGAACGAAGCCGCGGCCTGCTCGCACGGGCATTCTGCCGCGTTTTCAGCCATCTCCAGAACCTCGATCCCCACTTCGATTTCGATGCTGCCATCACCCCAGTGCCTGAGGCTGTTCGAGGTGATCTAGCACGGTGGGTGGAGGACAACATAGATGCGCTCGCCCGGGCCTTCACCTCCGATGACGACGGGGTGATCGTTGTTGCCGATGAAGGCGACGTGGTGAACGGTGGTGAAGACGGTGCCGACAATGGCGATGGAGAAGCTGACAGCGATGACGGAGGCGCTAGAGACGCCTCTGAGGACGGCCTTGGGGATGCGGTGAGTGATATGTCTGATTGATCCCGCTCTTCCCCCTGCTGCTTGTCCTGCGTAGGAAAAGGCTCGGGCGTGGCCCTAAAGGTCAGGAGAGCATTTTGGGAGGGGAATCCCCTCATGTAAAAAGACTGTTTCCTGCGTATTGTCAAGATTGGCGCCAGATGGGCGCCCGCACGGTGCCATGATTTTTGTGATGAGTGGTGTGTCGTGGTTTACCTTCGTCTTGGCGAGCCCAGAGCGGGCTCGCGGTGTCCTTCTGAGGGCCTCATGAGGGTCCCGTTTAACCATGCGGCGTGAGCCTGGCTGGAGCGGCCGCCGGCCGCGGGGCGGCGGGCGCACATGCTGGGCCCTGCCCCGCTCGCGAGGGGAAGCAGCTAGTGTGAATTCCAACTTGAACAGAAATCGGAGCACGAGAAAGCACACGAATAAGACACAACACCTTTCCCGCATGTCGGTGTCAAAACCGGCGGATCTCGGGTAGGGGGTCCCGAACTGTGCGTCTAGGAGGATGGTAACAGGAGACAAGGGACACGATGTTTTACCCAGGTTCGGGCCCTCTTGATGGAGGTAAAACCCTATGTCCTGCTTGATTGATATTGATATTGTGGATGTTACAAGAGTGGATCTACCACGAGATCAAGGAGGTTAAATCCTAGAAGCTAGCCTATGGTATGATTGTAAGGGTTGTTGTTGTTGTTGTTGTTGTTCTACGGACTAGAGCCATCCGGTTTATATAGACACCGGAGAGGACTAGGGTTACATATAGTCGGTTACAATGGTAGGAGATCTACATATCCGTATCGCCAAGCTTGCCTTCCACGCCAAGGAAAGTCCCCTCCGGACACGGGACGAAGTCTTCAATCTTGTATCTTCATAGTCTTGGAGTCCGGCCGATGATGATAGTCCGGCCGATGATAGTTCGGCCGATGATGGTGATCCGGCTATCCGGACACCCCCTAGTCCAGGACTCCCTCAGTAGCCCCTGAATCAGGCTTCAATGACGATGAGTCCGGTGCGCATATTGTTCGGCATTGCAAGGCATGTTCCTCCTCCAAATAATTCATAGAAGATTGTGAACACCAGGATAGTGTCCGGCTCTGCAAAATAAATTCCACATTCCATCGTAGAGAGAATAATATATACACAAGTTCAATCTGCTGACGTTTTTTGCGGCATGACATCACACCACTACCAAGCCATCATTTGAATCGTTTTTTACTTTTACCACCTCAGCGCATTTAGCGAAGCGGTTTCCTTGGCACGTCTTGTCGAAGCGGAGATCGTGTTCCCCCTTATTCTGGGATTCTCATCAATACGGACGTGGGTAACCCAACCGTGCCATTGATGGTGACGATTGGGAGATAAGCGAGTTTTACCAGGCAGGTGGGGGACGCATAGACTTCGCCCGCCCATATATAAGGGGATTAGGATCCACCCTTTCACCTACGCCTTCTTCCTCCTTTGCTTATCCATCTCCGTGCACTCGAGCTCCAGCGCCCAAGCCCGCACATCTCATCTCAACCTTCCCCAGCCATGTCTGGAGCGGGAGGCAAGTGGATGACCTCCTCCGTTAAGGAGGAGCACATCGAAAGACTGCGCAACGCCGGCTATCTGTCTGGCGACATCGCGCACCGGCTGCCTGACGAGGGGCAGCTCATCCCCACCCCCAGGCCCCATGAGAGGGTAGTATTCCTTCCCCACTTCCTCCGCGGACTGGGCTTCCCGTTGCATCCCTTTGTCCGGGGGCTCATGTACTATTACGGCCTGGATTTCCACGATCTGGCGCCAAACTTTATCCTCAACATATCGGTGTTTATCGTCGTGTGCGAGGCCTTCCTCTGCATCCAACCTCACTTCAGCTTGTGGCTCAAGACCTTCAACGTCAAGCCGAAGGTGGTGAAGGGCACTCAGGCGGAGTGCGGAGGCGCCATGTTGGGTAAGATACCCAACGTCCTCTGGCTCGAGGGTGCCTTCGTGGAAACCATCAAGGGATGGCAATCGGGGTGGTTCTACATCACCGAGCCGCGCGACCCTAGATGGGCAGCGGCCCCCGAGTTCAGATCTAGGATCCCCACGCGGCTCTCCTCTTGGAAGGAGAGTGGCCTGACCTGGGGTAATTCGGAGGAGCTGACCGGACTCCAAGCCTGTATCCAGAGGCTGGTGAACAAGAAGCTCAAGCTTGCCAACGTGGTCCAGGTCATGCTCATCCGCCGGATTCTCCCGTGCCAAGAATGGGCATTTAAATTGTGGGAGTACAATCCGGCACAGCACCAGACCTTGAGCAGGCTCTTCGACCCTAGGTACGAAGATGCCTGGAAAGTGCTCTTTAAGGGCGCCGAAGCCCTCGCGTCCGCCACCGAAGATCGTGGATTTCGCTCGCAGCGCCAAGCTGACGAGGTAAGTGATTCTACCCCTTTAAGGGACACTTGTTATTCATAGTTTGACTCTATGCAGGTTTCAATTTCCCCTTTTCCTTTGACAGGATTGGATGAGGAAGGCGGAGCAGATCATCTGCCCGGCTCCTATGCCAGAAAACCCAGTAGATGCCCGTCTAGCGGGGCTGCTGGTTCCGGCACCGCATGTGGTGCCGGAGAAGAAGGCCAAGAAGGAGGCCACGGGTACTCAAAAGAGTTCCCATTTTCAATTGTCCGACGACTCCGAGGCGGACTCCTCCCCCGAAAACGAGGAGGAGAAAGAGGACTCTCTCCCAGAGGAGGGAGAGAGGAAGAGGAAGGCTTCCCCAGCAGGGGAGGCCGAAGGGTCCAAGAGGGGAAGGACTATTCCCCCGGACAGCACCGCCAACATCAACGTTGGAGACGAAGAATGGCCTTTAGGAGCCAGGCCTCCAGTGAGATCGTAAGTATCCAGATTCCTGAATAATTTATAATTTCTCTTTTGTGTCACATAGTGTCATTCTAATGCCGCATGCTGCCTGTAGTCCGGCGAATGATGATCTCCCCACTTCATCGAGCGGGTCGTTGGCTCCGTCGTATGTAGACTACATCCCGACCGCCTCCACCCCTCGCGACACCGAGGACGCCGAGGTGGGATATCAAGAAGGGACCCATCAGGGGTAGGCTCCGGAGGCGCCACAAGGCGGCCTCCCGGACTTTGCGCCGGACTCCACGTCGGAACCCGCAGTGGTTCCTGAGTCCGGCCGACGGCCCCTTCGCAAGAAGGGCAAGACCGTGATGCCGGCGGCTTCCGTCCAACCGAAGGCGCTGGACAATTTGTTGGAGGCGCTCCAGAGCGCTTCCATCGAGGAAGAACACCGCACTATTATGAGTGCGATGATTCAGAAGGTACAGCTCGCCAAGAGCGTGCTGACCGAAGCCTACAGTAGCCTTCTATTAGGCTTTGAGGTGAGAAGTTAAAAATATGCAATGTAATACCGCATAGACAGTAGCCCCTGATGCTCGGTTCGGTGTTCGGAAAGAAAAGCCGGACTGAGGATCTGAAAAAAAAAGATATACGCAGGGTTGCTAAAAAATTATGTCAATATGGGTTGCAGGCTGCACTGCTGACCTCTGCCACACTGACTGCGGAGGTCGGTGCTTTGAAGCAGGAGCTCGAGCGGTCCGAGCAAGAGCTCGGCCGTGCCAAGAAGCAGCTCCAGGACAAAGAAGGTGAGTAACACCACTTTGAACTTGTACCTTACAGAAAAGCATTTAGGTTGCGACAGAAAATAACAAGCATAACATGGGTACTGTAGGGGCCACGAGCGAGGTGGCAACCCTGAAGGAGGCCATGTTCGCGGCCGAACACAGTGCGGCCGCGGAACAGGCAGAGCGAGAAAAGCAGGAGGCGCGGGTGGCAGCGGTTCGGCAAGAGCTCCAGGCTCTCATGGAAAAGCATGAGAGTTTGGAGCGTGACTCAAAGACTCGAGAGTCCGAGCTTGCCTTGGCTCTCGAAAGTGCCAAAGCCGCCAAGGTCGAGGCCCATAAGTCCCTTCAGGAGATTGAGTCGGTGAAGAAGATAGCGGCGGGTAAGGCATTTTTCATGCAAAGCAAGCATGTGAATGTAAATTACGTGTTACTTACCCGAATTCGGAGCTCTCCAGGGGCGTTTGCAGATCTGCCTCACAGCGTGTCTGATGCCACCGCATTGTACCGAGCCGAGGAGGGGAGCTGAACGGAGAAGGTCTTCTGGTCTCAGTACGCTGAGGCCGGCCATCCGATGCCCCCTAGCGACCAGCTGAAGCAGCTGGTCGAGCTCCACAAGGTAGCCGAGCAGGCCATGAAGGGCCTCATAGTCCGGCTGTGGCCTGGAGAGGCCATGCCTGGGAGCTACTTCGGCCTCGTGCGGCGGTTGGTGGATGCGTGCCCCTGGGTGGAGGTTATCAAGCGCTCCGCCAGTATTAAAGGTGCTCGTCGGGCCCTTGCCCGCGCAAAGGTGCATTGGGCCAAGCGGATGCGGAGAAGCTAATCACTGACGCGCCACCAGCGGGCAAGGAATATCGTACGCCCAAGATGTACTATAAGACTGTCCTGAAGGGTGCCCGCAAGATTGTGGATGAGTGCCCCAGGGATGTAATTATTGAGTAAATTCGCAATGTGTTATCCTGTGCGCTGAAAAGTTTGTTCATATGCGCTAAGCAACGCTTGTTAATTTAAAATATTACCTTCTGTGCGGCCGTTTATTAAATTTGAGAGATGGCAAGTTGTCGGCTTCAGCCCCCATGCCGCGAGTGTTGGGGTGTTCGGGATAAACTTGAGCACTCTTTTTCCCATTTTTGGGTCCATCTAGGGAGGCGCTCAACACAACGAACAAGGCAACCGGACTTATAGTGCTTGAATACTCTCACTTAGCCATAGAATTCTATAATTCTAAATTTCGGCGAAGCCCCTAGTATTCGGAAGACCGAGTTCGGGGCGCTATCCATGCCTTGGCCGGACATTATCCGGTTCTTTGCTCTAAGCGGCATGAGTCTTTAGGGGTTCGAAAGGACCTCTCGAACAGCGACCAGTCTCTCGCCTTATCATGACAGTCAGTTTTAGCTTTCTCCACTAAGGCATTAACCCGGCTCAACCGGGGCGCAATTGCAGTGGTTCTCCCAGTGCTACCTTAGCCGATAGAACGGAACGTAAGGTGCCAAACATGGGAGCCGGGCAAACCCAACTATTGACCCAAGACATGATTCGGAGCCGATTCATATAATGCTATAAGTTCGGGGTGCCACACTTGTGAAAGTGTTCGGACATATCACACCATAGTGCGGGGAACATAAGCCCCTGGTGTATTCGGCCGTACCAACATATACAGATGCAACATGTCGTAAATGAACATATATATATATATATAAAGTAATGCAATTATGGGCAAAAAGTGCTGCATTATTTATTCAAGATCTGCCATGAGTGCGGAATGATACAAATAGTGCGGAAAGCAAGGGATTGGACGAATTAAAGGCGTCTCCCTCTAGGGGTAGGCCGCGGAATGGTGTATTTAACAAATTTAATGCTCGGAATATAGACCACCTGAGTGTTCGTCGCAGCCTTTGTCCCTCCCTAGCTGTTGCATCATGAGTTTGGCAGGTTCGCCGCCGGACAGAGTCCTGTATATAAAAAAAAGAGAAAAATAAAAGATAAAAAGAGCCACACACTTGGGAGCCCCTAGTGTGGTCGAACCGCACTCTGGGTCTGCTGTGGTCGTGCCTCTCCCCCTATGCCCATGGTATCTCCAAGGCGTAATTATGTACGCGGAGAGTTTGTTTTGCAATTGTGCGAGGGCTGGGGTTGTGGGCCGCATTGCTACGCATGCTTGGAACGTGCTAGGTGGTCTTGGTTGATGTTGCTCCGGGCGCGTTTGGCCGTGTCCGGTCGTTTAACGGCCGGACTCGAGAATTGCCTTAAAAGGCTGCTCTGTACTTCTGCCGCGAGAGCCGCTGTATGTTCCTCCATTCGGAGGGAGCGTTCCGTGTTTCCATTGACCGTGATGACTCCACGAGGGCCTGGCATCTTGAGCTTAAGGTATGCATAATGCGGCACCACGTTGAACTTTGCGAACACGGTTCGTCCGAGCACAGCATGATAGCCACTGCGGAACGGGACTATGTCGAAGATTAACTCCTCTCTTCGGAAATTAACCGGGGATCCGAAGACCACTTCCAGTGTAACTGAGCCTGTACAATTGGCCTCGACACCTGGTATGATGCCTTTGAAGGTCGTCTTTGTAGGTTTAATCCTTGAAGGGTCTATGCCCATCTTGCGCACTGTATCCTGATAAAGCAGGTTCACACTACTGCCGCCGTCCATCAGGACTCTCGTGAGGTGAAATCCATCGACAATTGGGTCTAAAACCAATGCGGCGAATCCGCCATGGCGGGTACTGGTCGGATGGTCTCTTCGGTCGAAAGTGATCAGGCAAGAGGACCATGGGTTGAATTTTGGGGCGACTGGCTCCATCGCGTATACGTCCCTTAGTGCATGCTTCCGCTCCCTCTTGGGTATATGCGTTGCGTATATCATGTTTACCGTCCGAACTTGAGGGGGGAATCCCTTTTGTCCTCTGTTGTTCGGCGGCCGGGTCTCTTCCTCGTCATCTCTGTGTAGCCCCTTGTCATTGTTTTCGGCAATTAATTTGCCTGCCTGCTTGAATACCCAACAATCTCTGTTGGTGTGGTTAGCTGGCTTTTCGGGGGTTCCATGTATTTGACAAGAGCGGTCGAGTATTCGGTCCAAATTGGACGGGCCCGGAGTGGTTCTTTTAAATGGCTTCTTCCGTTGACCGGGTTTGGGGCCTCGGAATCCGGCGTTGACTGCCGTATCCTCATTGCTGTCACCGTTATGCGGCATTTGTTTTTGTTTCGACGCGACCTGCCATTGCGGTCCTTGGTATCCGGACTGCCAGCATTTTTGCTGAGGTTGTTACTGCGAGCTAGCCAGCTATCCTCTCCCGCACAGAAGCGGGTCATGAGTGATGTGAGGGCTGCAATGGATTTCGGCTTTTCCTGTCCTAGGTGCCGGGCCAGCCACTCATCGCGGATGTTATGTTTGAAGGCAGTGAGGGCCTCTGCATCTGGACAGTCGACGATTTGATTTTTCTTTGTTAAGAACCGTGTCCAGAATTGCCTGGCCGATTCGTCTGGCTGCTGGATTATGTGGCTTAGGTCATCTTCGTCCGGTGGTCGCACATACGTGCCCTGGAAGTTGTCGAGGAATGCGGCTTCCAGGTCTTCCCAGCATCCAATTGACTCTGCGGGCAGGCTGTTAAGCCAATGCCGAGCTGGTCCTTTAAGCTTGAGCGGGAGATATTTGATGGCGTGAAGATCGTCGCCGCGGGCCATATGTATATGAAGGAGATAATCCTCAATCCAAACCGCGGGGTCTGTTGTGCCATCGTAGGATTCGATGTTAACGGGTTTAAACCCTTCACGGATTTGATGATCCATTACTTCGTCAGTGAAGCATAGTGGGTGTGCGGCGCCTCTGTATTGAGCAATATCACGACGTAGCTCAAGAGAGCGTTGTCTGCTGTGTTCGGCCCGGCCGGAGTAGTTGTATCCGGCGCGACGGTATTCGTCGTGGGTCTTGGGGCGCCCACGTGATCCATAGATAGATCTGGATTGTCTTGCCTTGTCCTCCAATATATCCAGCAAGTCCGGCGTGTTCCCCCATGGCTTCGTGCTTTTTGAGCGGTGCCGGGGTACGGTTTTGGTGGAGGGCTTACATGCCTCTCTGTCGCGGCCATGAGGTGGTCGGTCTGCCGTATTGTGCGCTGGTGATGCAGGTTTGTACGCTTCCTCCTCTAGTCGGGGGAGCAACTTGCGTTTTGGGTAACTTTTGGAGGGGCGTTCGAGTTCATACTCTTCGGCCACGAGGACCTCGGTCCACCTATCGGCTAGCAGGTCCTGATCAGCTTGAAGCTGTTGTTGCTTTTTCTTTAGACAATTTGCCGTGGCCATTAGCCTGCGTCTGAAACGCTCTTGTTCGACGGGATCCTCAGGCATGACGAATTCGTCGTCGTCGAGGCTTGCCTCGTCTCCGGAGGGAGGTATGTAATTATCATCCTCGACCTCTTCGTCTGCCGTCCTCTCGTGAGGGCTTGCTTCTGCCTCCTCCTACGCTGAATCTTGCCGGAAGGGGCTATCTTCGGCACTTTCTAGGGTGTTATTATCTCCTGTGCCGGAATCTCCATTCTTGCTGTGGCGGGATTTAGAGCGATGCCGCTGACGTTGGCGCTTGGGCTGTTTCTTTAAGGAATCTGCCTCCGCTGCTTCTTCGCTTTCCCCATCTTTTGGGGTGTCCACCATGTATATGTCGTATGATGAGGTGGTCTTCCAGTGTCCTGTAGGCGTTGGTTCTTGATAGTCTCCGGCATCGTCGTCCATACCATCGATGTCTTCGGAATCATAGTCGAGTACGTCGGTTAGATCGTCGACGGTGGCTACGAAGTGGGTGGTGGGTGGGTCTTCAATTTCTTCGTTGTCCGCGTCCCAACCATCCTGGCCGTAGTCCAGCCAGGGTTCTCCGGATAGCGAGAGGTGCTTCAGCGAATTTAAGATGTCGCCAATGGGTGAGTGCTGAAAGATGTCCGCAACGGTGAACTCCACGATCGGCGCCCAATCGGATTCGATTGGCAGGGGTGCAGGAGGTTTGGAGTCCGGCAGGGAGTTCGGCACCTCGAAGTCATGAGCTTTATGCGGGACAAGGTCAGTGTTCGGCTCCATCGCCGTAGAAGTTGCAGCTCCCGAGGCGGTGTCTAGCCACCCGTCCTCGATCTATGCGATCGGCTTCGGACTATGGGTCGGAGCAGATTCGCGTGCGGCCTCCAAGGCGCTGTCCGGCGGCAGAGTTAGGTCGTGCCCATCGTGACAGTGCGGCGCACTTGGCTGCGGCTCGGATCCATCGAGGATCAAGTCCCCGCGGATATCGGCCATGAAGTTTAGGCTTCCAAACCTGACCTGACGGCCAGGGGCATAGCTTTCGATCTGCTCCAAATGGCCAAGTGAGTTGGCCCGCAGTGCGAAGCCGCCGAATACGAAGATCTGTCCGGGGAGAAAAGTCTCACCCAGGACTACGTCTTTGTCGATTGAAGAGGCCATCAAGCCTATCGGTGACGACACAGTGGAACTCTCAATGAAAGCACCAATGTCGGTGTCAAAACCGGCGGATCTCGGGTAGGGGGTCCCGAACTGTGCATCTAGGCGGATGGTAACAGGAGACAAGGGACACGATGTTTTACCCAGGTTCGGGCCCTCTTGATGGAGGTAAAACCCTACGTCCTGCTTGATTGATATTGATATTGTGGATGTTACAAGAGTGGATCTACCACCAGATCAAGGAGGCTAAACCCTAGAAGCTAGCCTATGGTATGATTGTAAGGGTTGTTGCTGTTGTTGTTGTTCTACGGACTAGAGCCATCCGGTTTATATAGACACCGGAGAGGGCTAGGGTTACATAGAGTCGGTTACAATGGTAGGAGATCTACATATCTGTATCGCCAAGCTTGCCTTCCACGCCAAGGAAAGTCCCCTCCGGACACGGGACAAAGTCTTCAATCTTGTATCTCCATAGTCTTGGAGTCCGGCCGATGATGATAGTCCGGCCGATGATAGTTCGGCCGACGATGGTGATCCGGCTATCCGGACACCCCCTAGTCCAGGACTCCCTCACCGCATACGCAAACACAAATCCAATTTCAACTTAGGTCCGAAACGAGAGAGCTTGTTCGCACGAAAAATAAAGCAAGATCAAATGGCCACGTCCGACACCTAGTCTAGTCTTCGACGTCTTCTCACCAGTGCGGAGCTAAGTGCTGCCACTGGGCGTGGGAGGGAGCCCCCGAGACTCCAGGGCGTGTACAGCCCCAACTTATTATTACGTGAGAGTGTCACGGGCAGCGAGCTTCACAGGCACTGGGCCTTCTTCACAGGTACTGGCCTTGCTTCATATCGTCAGATGAGGGCCCCACCTTGCACCACCCTTGACTCCACCGACGGCGACCGGAAACCAGGATGACGCCAATGGGGAAAAGGGGACACCAGCGGTTCCCCCGGCGACCACGGGTCCTGTGCCGGGGGCAGGCCCTGGGAACCTCCCCGGCAGAGGGCCTACCTCTGAAGAACACCTTGCTCCGCACGCCGCGGGGAGGAGCCTGGCTCCCGACCCCTCTCCTGCTGCCCCTAGTGCCCTCCTCCTGATGGGAAGGAGATCGCCGCACTGGGGCAGACATCTACTGTAGTGACCAGAATCTCCTGCGACCCATGGTTAGCATAAGCCTGCTCCTGAGGAATTAGCGGTACTCGGTAGTTGTCGAGGCTCCCGTCAGGCTCATAAAAGAGCTCAGCTTCTGGCGCCTCTTCCTCCCAGCCTGACCCGAGGAACGAGCCGTGGTCTTCCTCCAGCGCGTACCCCTGATCAACCATGCGGGGCACATAGGCCTCCGGGGTCACCACCCCAAAGGCCTCGCCGTGGTGCTCCGCACGCCATGCAATTCGACTTGAAGCTCCATCTTGGGGATGGTAGGGCGGCAACCCGCTGGGACCAAAGGCAGCGATGTGCATGCTCTCACTTACTAGTGTCGGCGCCGGCGCAGCTTGCTGCTCGGTGCTGGTGGCCGGGCCGGTGTTGATGAAGCCTTGAGGCGTGCCCGGGGGCACGTGGGCGCGGTTCGGTCCGCCTCATGATCCTTCCGGGGCCTGGGGTGGAAGCTGGATGCAGAACGGGGGAGCCCCCGACGGAGCGGCATCCAAGAGCTCGGCGACGCGTTCCAGCAGCACGTCGCGTCCGCTTTCCTGCAGTCTGCACCGAAGCAGCTCTCGCACCACCGTGAGCGCGCCCTTCATGTTTGCCTGCTCCCGTCGGGTGTGCGGCACCGTGGCCGCAGTGTGGCTTGAGGCCCTTGCTGCCGATCGTACTTGCCGTAGATTGTGGGTGGGGGACGCCTAATCACCTCGGCCGTGCCCTGCAGCATTCTGCGGGGCACGGGCTGCCTGAGATGCGGGGTTGAGGTCACCTTGGGTAGGCGACATGACATGGGCAGGCCACGCCTCCCAGCGGTCGGAGTTGGCCGTCGGGTCGACGGACATGGAGGCGGTGAAGCGGCGAAACGTAGGATGGATGAAGGAAGATTGCGGCACACCCCTACCTGGCGCGCCAAATTTCGGACCCTTAAGGTTCGAACTCTGGGGTGCGCATGAAGATCTCTCCCCTACCGACCTACGTCCGATCAACTCGTGAGAACTAAGCTAAAAATGATGAACATCACGAGGGACACAAGGTTTATACTGGTTCGGGCCACCGTTGTGGTGTAATACCCTACTCCAGTGTGTGGTGTGGTGGATTGCCTCAGGGGCTGATGATGAACAGTACAAGGAAGAACAGCCTCGCGAGAGATGTTCATGAGCTGGTGAGATGAACTGCTTGGATGGGTTCGATCGCCTCTCTCTCTACTAAGTATCTCCTCTCCAAAACTGGATCCCTCGCTACTGTGGTGGCTAGTCCTATATATAGAGGCACTGGGCCTCTTCCCAAATATTGAGAGGGAAGGGCGCCAACAATGACCATTTTGATGGGGAAAATATAGTACAAGTTATCCTGACTAAAGTTGGTCTTCGGCTGCCAAAGGCACTGGCGATGACATCGTCTTGGGCTCCACGGTGACCTCCATCCTACTGCTCCGCTGGTCTTGGTCTCGTTGCACTGAAATGGCAACCTTTGCCTGATGCCTCGGTACTCCGCGTCTGTGCTTGCCCCCTTTGCACCAAAGAGGAAACAAGGACACTACGCAGGCCGGCCCCCGCCTGGCGCATGCCTGGTCTCGATCGTCATTGCTTACGTCACGAGCACCTCGCGAGGTACCCTGCCTTGATCTCTCCGCCTCCTAGCGAGCCTGCCTGGCGAGGCCACTCCTGAGGTAGCATTGCATCGTCCGCCCCGCGAGGCTTGGCCCCTCGTGAGGGTCTTGAATCTTGCGCTGATGAAGATGGGCCGTACTGGGCCACAACTTGAGTCACGCCGCAGGCCGCAGGCAGGCAAGTCTGGGGACCCCCGTTCCCAGAATGCTGACAGTTGCCCCTGGGCCCAAGGCGCGCTTGGACGTGGCTTAGCGGAGAAGCGAAGGGGCAAGTGTGGAGCGCCGCGGGCCCCATCATCCTCTGGCCTTGGGCGCCGCATGGCGGTTGATTGGACATGGGCGTCTCCTCTTCCCCATGCTCCCTCATTACGTGACTGGCTAGGCAGACACGAGGCTTGTAGACAGTTATTCTCCCTTCGCAGCTTACACGCTCCCTATTCCTCTTTCCTTCTCGAGCCTATGCTTCCGCCTCCAATCCATCTCAAGCTCTTCCCCCTTCCCATTGTCATGGCGCCGACGAAAAAGGACAAGGGGAATAAACCTGCGCCTCCGACCAGCACGCCTCCCGCGGTGGCTCCCGCCATCGACAAATCGCTCATACTCAACCTGGAGGCCCTCGAGAAGGTCTGCTCCACACTTGCCTCCAGCTTCAATGAGTACGGGAAGACAAGGTTTGGCCCGCGTTCCACGCCGCCTTCGACAGGGTCGTCACTGAGGTCCGATTCTTCGCGGACGCCTTGTGCACAGGCCTGGTTCCCCCCTTTTCCGCCTTCTTCAATGCGGTGCTTTCCCATTACCAGATCCACATGATGCATCTTGGCCCCCAATCCATTGCTCTGCTTGCTTTCTTCGCCTTTGTCTGCGAGGCCATGGTGGGGATTCCCCCTTCCATCGCCTTTCTGTGCCACTTCTTCTCTCTGCACTTGTCCGACCCTTCCCGGTGGTCTGGGTGTAACACCTCGGATTCGATGCGCCAGGTGTCTTCCGTTTATTCTTCGTTGTTGCCATGTCATTTGCTTGCGTGTTGCATTTTGCCATGTCATCATGTGCATCTCATTTTGCATACGTGTTCGTTTCATGCATCCGAGCATTCTCCCTGTTGTCCGTTTTGCAATCCAACACTCCTATGTCCTCCGGCGTCCCCCTTTTGTCTCTTGTTGTGAGCGGATGTTAAACATTCTCGTAATGGACCGTGATTTGCCAAGTGGCCTTGGTATACCACCGATAGACCGCCTGTCAAGTTTCGTGCCATTTGGAGGTCGTTTGATGCTCCAACGGTTAACTGGGTAACCGCGAAGGCCTCTTTTGTGATGCAGCCCAACAGCCCTCCAAATCAGCCCATTAACCCATCCAAACCCCCTCCATGCTCTCGGTCGTTCGATCACGATCGCGTGGCCAAAAACCACTCCTCATTTGGACTCTCCTAGCTCCCAGAATCTATAAATATGTGCCCCTCCCCGAATTTTCGTAGTCCAAACCCTAGCCTCCTCTTCCTCTACGCCGCCAGACACATCTCCCCCGCCGCCCGGACATGTCCACCGTCACCCCTGCCCAATCCGGAGCCGCCATCTGTCCGCCCTTGTTGACCCCGCGGCCGCGGCCCGCCGAGCCCATCATGGGCCCGCGCGAGCCCGACCGCGCCTGCCGCCATGCCCCGCAGGCCCGAGCGCCCCGCCGCCGCCGCTCGGGTTCCCCGCGCCTCCGCCGCCCGGCCGCCCACCGCCGGCATCCCGTTGCTGACCTCGCCGGGCTCCTCCGCCACGCCGTGGCACGCCTCCAGCGTCGAGCCCGCCGCCGCCCGGTCGCCCAGCTCACGTAGCGCGCGCCCGCGCCCGTCGGATCCTCCACGCCGCTCGCCGCCGCCCTCGGCCTCCGCACCGACCGCCGCCGTCTCGCCTGCCTTCGTCGGAGCCCTGACAAGTTCCTCGCAGCCTCGTCGGAGCACCGTCTTCCCTGACCCCGAGCCGCGCCCCGGCCTCCTCATGGGCGGATCCAAGGCCCCACCCCCCGGGTCCACCTCTCCTCGCCGTCCGACGGTCGCCGGAGTCTCGCTGGAGTCTTGTCGGAGCTCCTCCGGCCGTATCCATCGTGGGTGGATGAGATCCAAGCATGCTATGAACTTGCTCTTGCCATGCTTAGATTCACAAACATCTCTTCTTACTGTTGGTTACCTTGCCATGCCATGTATTGCTCTGTGGTGAGTGGTACAAGCTCACCAACATGCCTACTTATTGTTGTTCCTGCCATGTATGAATCTGTCATATCATTAACCATGTTTGCATGGATGATACCATCTTTTCTGTTGATCTTTAGATTTAGTTAAGGAAGGGAGTTTTGTTCTTTGTCATTAGTAATAGCATGACATGCCTTTGTTTGCCATGTTCAGTTCCTGTAACATGTCGTTTGATAGCCTTAAACATGGCAACCTGATGTTATTTCTGCTAAGCCTGAAATTGTTATTATTTCCAATCTTGCCATGTCCTTTTGAGCATGATCTAGTGATTTTCGGAGATAGCTCAGTGTTCATATTTTGTCATGCTTTACCTGTACTTCATGCCCATGCCTTTTGCTCTTATGTTGAGGTTCTGTAACATATTGTTTTGATGCTTGCAAGATGCCTAGTTGCTGTTTTGGACAGTTTGTCTTTTAAACTTGTATAGATTGTATGTGTTGAACTGTTGCTCCGTTTTGAGTGTGCTCTATATGAAACTTGCTTGATTTTACATGTAGTTTCATATTATCATGTTGCATCCTTGTTTTGAGGTGTTTGCTTGATGTTGTATGCATTTTGCATCAATGCCATGTTTAACTTGTTTTGCTCACATCTTCTAGGCCGTAGCTCGGAATTAAATGAACTTTATATGTAACTTGACTAGAATTTTGTGTAGATCCTATTGGTGCTCTTTAACTTGCCGTTTAATAACTTCAACTTAATTTTTGTTTAGACCTGGACCAACTTTGAAACTTGCATATGAGGACTTACCGGAATTGTTATATGTTGCTTCCGGCCTCATTTAATCTTTCTTTCATATGTTGTTCTTGTATGCATCATATTTTGCCATGAGTAGCTTCATGTAGTCTTGTCTTGCATCATACTTGGTTGAGCATCATGCCTTGTTCATGTGTGGTGTGTTTACCATGTTGTGTGCTTCTTCTCGACAGTTCTCGTTTTCGTTGCGATCGTGAGGATTCGTTCGTCTACGCTTGGTTCGTCTTCGTGGCTTCATCTTCTTCATGGACTCGTTCTTCTTCCTAGCGGGATTTCAGGCAACATGACCGCTACCCTGGATCTCACTACTATCATTGCTATGCTAGTTGCTTCGTTCTATCGCTTTGTCGTGCTACCTATCTCTTGCTTTTCAAGCCTCCCAAATTGCCATGAAACCACCTCTAACCTTTGTCACCCTTCCTAGCAAACCGTTGTTTGGCTATGTTACAGCTTTTGCTCAGCCCCTCTTATAGCGTTGTTAGTTGCACGTGAAGTTGAAGATTGATCCATGGTGGACAGGATTTTGGTTGGGATATCACAATATCTCTTATTTAATTAGTGCATCTATATACTTGGTAAAGGGTGGAAGACTCGGCCTTATGCCTAGTGTTTTGATCCACTCTTGCCAACTAGTTTCCGTCATACCGGTGTTATGTTCCTTGATTTTGCGTTCCTTATACGGTTGGGTGATTTATGGGACCCCCTTGACAGTTCGCTTTGAATAAAACTCCTCCAGCAAGGCCCAACCTTGGTTTTACCAATTGCCTCACCACCACCTATACCCTTCCCTTGGGTCGGCCAACCCGAGGGTCATCTTTATTTTAGCCCCCCCGGGCCAGTGCTTCTCTAAGTGTTGGTCTGAACCGGGTAGACTGCGGGGCCACCTCGGCGCAACTCGAGGGATGGTTTTACTCGTTGGCTGACCTATCCGGTGTTGCCCTGAGAACGAGATATGTGCAGCTCCTATCAGGATTGTCGGCACATCAGGCGGCTTTGCTGGTCTTTTTTTACCATTGTCGAAATGTCTTGTAAACCGGGATTCCGAGACTGATCGGGTCTTCCTGGGAGAAGGAATATCCTTCGTTGACCGTGAGATCTTGTGATGGGCTAAGTTGGGACACCCCTGTAGGGTATTATCTTTTGAAAGCCGTGCCCGTGGTTATGTGGCAGATGGGAATTTGTTAATGTCCGGTTGTAGATAACTTGACACCAGATCCGAATTAAAACGCATCAACCGCGTGTGTAGCCGTGATGGTCTCTTTTCGGCGGAGTCCGGGAAGTGAACACGGTTTTGGGTTATGTTTGACGCAAGTAGGAGTTCAGGATCACCTCTTGATCATTTCTAGCTTCACGACCGTTCCATTTTCTCTCTTCTCGCTCTTATTTGCGTATATTGGCCACCATATGTGCTTAGTCGCTGCTGCAACCTCACCACTTATCCTTACCTTACCCATTAATCTTTGCTAGTCTTGATACCCATGGTAATGGGATTGGTGAGTCCTCGTGGCTCACAGATTACTACAACAACAGTTGCAGGTACAGGTTATGCGATGATCATGACGCGAGAGTGATGTTTGCTTGTTTTGGAGTTCTTCTTCTGCTTCTTTTTGGATCAGGGGATAGGTTCCAGGTCAGCAGCCTGGGCTAGCAGGGTGGATGTCGTTTGAGTTTCTGTTTGTGTGTCATCCGTAGTCGGATGATGTTCTTGTGTAAGATGATGTTGTATTCGTGTGGCATTGTATGTCTTTTGTATGTATCCCCATCTATTTTGTAATGTTGATGTAATGATATCCACCTTGCAAAAGCGTATCAATATGTGGTTCTATCCTTGGTGGGACATTCGAGTCTCTTTAGGATAGTATCGCATATTTGGGCGTGACAACTTGGTATCAGAGCCTCGACCGACCATAGGAGCCCCCTTGATTGATCGTGTAGTTTGGCTGTTGTCGAGTCCAGAAGAAAGCTATTTTCGGAGTCTAGTTATAACGAAGAGTGGGAATTGTTTTTACTCCTCATCCTCTTCGTCGCTCTGGTGAGGAATCTTGACGTAGGTGTTTTGAATTACTCCTCCTCCCTTTCAAACTTTCTTTAGGATCGCACAGTTGGTTTTTCGATCGTTAGTTCTCAGCTCTTTTCATCCGGTGCATTTCTCGTCAAGTTGACTCGAGCCTCTTCATCTTTGAGTTCAATCCTCAGTTGTTTTCTTTTTCCCACCAGGCCACCCCTTTTTCTTCTCGGAGCCGGAGTCCGTAATCGAGTATCCATCCTACTCGTGCGAAATGTTAGCTTTCTTTCCTCAATGATCTCAACCGGTGTTTTCTCTTCAAGATGTTCATTGGTTCCCCCTTCCAAGTTGCCTTTGTTTTACCGCCCTCCCACCCTCTTCTTCCTGGAGCCTGAGTCTGTTTCGAGCATCAATTTCATTCGTGCGGATCCTCTTCAATCTTCCATTAATCCCTTCAACCGGTGGTTTCTTGTCTAGTTCGTCATTCTTCTTTTTCTTTCCGGTGGATTCAATTCAAATTTTTCGGGTTGATCGTATCCTTTTCCTCAAAGTGCTTTCTTTGCTCGTTTGCCTCTCACAATTTATCATTCTGGAGTTCGGAAGACATCTCAAAAGATTCGTCTGTGTTCAAATTAATACAAGGTTGTCACCTCATTCAAATATTTCAATTATTCAGGTGCATCGTTTATCTGTTCAACAATCCTTTTCAACAGTGTTTTTTTAGTGGGCCCTAACCCACAGGTCTTTTCCCAGGATCTTACCTGACTCTTCTAATTATTCTGGAGCCCTTCCTAATTCTTTTCAACTGTGACGTAAGAATGGATTCCATCAGTCACATGCCTTCTACAAGATCGCTTTCAAATTCTTTTCATTGTTGCCTCAACCTCTCCGCTATTCATTCCCCCGGAGTACCTTAGCAATTTTGGTGGTGTTTCTCGTCGTCATTTGAAGACCGAAGAAGAGTTTTTCCTCAAAATCTTGTCCGTTCTCTCGAAGTTTCGTGGTTCAAGCTACATGTTATCCTCACAAATTATTCCATTTGTCAGTTATTCCTTTTCTTACCCATCCGGAGTATGTCAGAAGTTGTTTTCCCATTTCTTTTCACCGGAGGCCAACATTCCAGAAGAATTCTATGTCCTCACATTTCAGGTACCGTTATCCAATTATCCCGGTGCTTTGTTCAAGTGTTCTTTAATCAGCTCATGATCTCTTCGTTCTTTTGCATCTAAATCCCCTCTAGCATTTGGTTCTTCTAATTCTTCCCGTGATTCATTCTCTTTCATCAGTCATTTTCGAATTCTTGCGGTGGTTCATTCAAGATTCTTTTCTTTGATTATCATATTAATTCATTCGTTCTTTTCAATCCTACTGGTGGTTCATGAAGACTTTCTCAAGTTTTGTGCTGTATCCCCCTTAATCCATTTCAACAAGAATAAGTAGTATGCATATTCGTCTATCATCAATTAAATTTGATGAAGGATAAGCATACAATAAATCTTATTCTTATTTCATCCAAGTGAGTAATTCCTTCCTTCGGAGTTTGTTCTTGATGAATAAATTCTAGTTCCAAGTGTTTTCATCTTTTCTTTTCCGGAGTTCAAATGTCCTCGGCCATTTCGTCGGAACCTCCATCTAAATCATCGCAAGGCTCATCTTATTCTTTCTTCCTTCATTTTATCTCGTCATCCTTTTGTTACCGGACTTCTTATGGTGGCTCGTCATGATTTAATTCATTCTTCAAGTGTTCATCAAGACTTTGTTGGAGAAATTCAAGTGTCTTTTCATCTTGCGTCTCGAAGTGCAATTAATTCTCCGTATTCTTTTTAAGTGGAGTTTTCACTTCTTAATTATTCCCAGATACTCAAGCATTTGGTTGTGGCGTAATTTCACCTCAAGTTTTGAGTTGTTTTGGATAAGTCCACAACAAGCTTATTCTTTTGTTGTTGATTTTCTCAACAACTCCATTCAATCCTTCCTTCTAAGTTCTTTTCATTCTATTTCAATTCTTCCGGAGGCATTGTGTCATTCCTCTCGGCAAAGTATCATTCCATCTTCTCAAGTTCATGTTCTATTCTCTCCATGTTCAGTCAGAGTTCTGCCTAAATCCTTTTGAGTCTTATTCGTTTCTTATCTCGTTCTAACCGGAGTGGTTTCATAGTATATCTGATTCCGTGAGCTTTCGATTCTCGTCATTCTCGTCGTTCCACTCTTCTTCTCAAGTGCTCCCGATTCTTTGCTTCTTCTCTTGAGTTTTTGTTTCACCTCACCCCTTTTCCCTCCCGTCTCGGTCCTAAGATCTCGGGACGAGATCTCTTGTTAGTGGAGGAGTGTTGTAACGCCCCGGATTCTATGCGCCAGGTGTCTTCCGTTTATTCTTCGTTGTTGCCATGTCATTTGCTTGCGTGTAGCATTTTTCCATGTCATCATGTGCATCTCATTTTGCATACTTGTTCGTTTCATGCATCCGAGCCTTTTCCCCATTGTCCATTTTGCAATCCGACACTGCTATGTCCTCCGGCGTCCCCCTTTTGTCTCTTGTTGTGAGCGTGTGTTAAACATTCTCGGAATGGACCGTGATTTGCCAAGTGGCCTTGGTATAACACCGATAGACCGCATGTCAAGTTTTGTGCCATTTGGAGGTCGTTTGACGATCCAACGGTTAACTGGGTAACCACAAAGGCCTCTTTTCTGATGCAGCCCAACACCCCTCCAAATCAGCCCATTAACCCATCCAAACACCCTACATGCTCTCATTCGTTTGATCACGATCACGTGGCCGAAAACAGCTCCTCATTTGGACTCTCCTAGCTCCCGAGAATCTATAAATATGTACCCCTAGCCTCCTCTTCCTCTGCGCCGCCGGACACATCTCCCCCGCCGCCTGGACATGTCCGCCATCGCCCCTGCCCAATCCGGAGCCGCCACCTGTCCGCCGCAGTCGTCCCCACGACCACGGCCCGTCGAGCCCATCGCGGGCCCGCCGCCACGCCGCGCGGGCCCAAGCGCCCCGCCGCCACCGCTCGGGTTCCCCGCGCCTCCGCCGCCCGGCCGCCCGCCGCCGGCGTCCCATCGCCGACCTCGCCAGGCTCCTCCGCCGCATCGTCGCGTGCCTCCAGCGCCGAGCCCGCCACCGCTGCCCGGTCACCCAGCTCCCGTAGCGCTCGCCCGCGCCCGCCGGATCCTCCGCGCCGCTCGCCGCCGCCCTCGGCCTCCGCGCCGACTGCCGCCGTCTCGCCTCCTGTCGCCGGAGCCCTAATGAGCTCCTCGCCGCCTCACCGGAGCACCGTCTTCCCCGACCCCGAGCCACTCCCCAGCGTTCTTGTCGCCGGATCCGAGGCCCCACCCCCGGGTCCACCTCTCCTCGCCGTCCGACGGTCGCTGGAGTCTCGCCGGAGCTCCTCCGGCCGGATCCACCGCGGGTGGATGAGATCCAAGCGCGCTATGAACTTGATCTTGCCATTCTTAGCTTCACAAACATGTCTTCTTACTGTTGGTTACCTTGCCATGCCATGTATTGCTCTGTGGTGAGTGGTACAAGCTCAGCAACATGCCTACTTTGTTGCGCCTACCATGTATGAATCTATAATATCATTTACCATGTTTGCACAGATGATACCATCTTTTCTATTGATCTTTAGAATTAGTTCAGTAAGGGAGTTTTGTTCTTTGTCATAAGTAATAGCAAGCCATGCCTTTGTTTGCCATGTTAAGTTCTTGTAACATGTTGTTTGATAGCCCTAAACATGGCAACCTGATGTTAATTCTGCTAAGCCTGAAACTGTTATTATTTGCAATATTGCCATGTCCTTTTGAGCATGATCTAGTGATTTCTGGAGATAGCTCAGTGTTCATGTTTTGTCATGCTTTACCTGTACTTCATGCCCATGCCTTTTGTTCTTATGTTGAGCTGTTGTAGCATATTGTTTTGATGCTTGCAAGATGCCTAGTTGCTGTTTTGGACAGTTTGTCTTTTAAACTTGTATATAGTGTATGTGTTGAACCGTAGCTCCATTTTCAGTGTGCTCTATATGAAACTTGCTTGATTTTGCATGTAGTTTGATATTATCATGTTGCATCCTTGTTTTGAGGTGTTTGCTTGATGTTGTATGCATTTTGCATCAATGCCATGTTTAACTTGTTTTGCTCATATCTTCTAGGCCGTAGCTCCGAATTAAATGAACTTTATATGTAACTTGACTAGAATTTCATGTAGATCCTCTTGGCGCTCTTTAACTTGCTGTTTAATAACTTCAACTTAATGTTTATTCAGATCTGGATCAACTTTGAAAACTTGCATATGAGGACTTACTGGAATTGTTATATGTTGCTTCCGGCCTCATTTAATCTTGCTTTGATGTGTTGTTCTTGTATGCATCATCTCTTGCCATGAGTAGCTTCATGTAGTCTTGTCTTGCATCATCCTTGGTTGAGAATCATGCCTTGTTCATGTGTGGTGTGTTTACCATGTTGTGTGCTTCTTCTTGATAGTTCCCGTTTTTGTTGCGATCGTGAGGATTCGTTCGTCTACGATTGGTTCGTCTTCGTGGCTTCATCTTCTTCATGGACTCGTTCTTCTTCCTAGCGGGATTTCAGGCAAGATGACCGCTACTCTAGATCTCACTACTATCATTTCTATGCTAGTTGCTTCGTTCTATCGCTTTGCCGCGCTACCTATCTCTTGCTTTTCAAGCCTCCCAAATTGCCATGAAACCACCCCTAACCTTTGTCACCCTTCCTAGCAAACCATTGTTTGGCTATGTTACCGCTTTTGCTCAGCCCCTCTTATAGCATTGTTAGTTGCAGGTGAAGTTGAAGATTGCTCCATGGTGGACAAGATTTTGGTTGGGATATCACAATATCTCTTATTTAATTAGTGCAGCTATATACTTGGTAAAGGGTGGAAGACTCGACCTTATGCCTGGTGTTTTGTTCCACTCTTGCCGCCCTAGTTTCTGTCATACCGGTGTTATGTTCCTTGATTTTGCGTTCCTTATGCGGTTGGGTGATTTATGGGATCCCCTTGACAGTTCGCTTTGAATAAAACTCCTCCAACAAGGCCCAACCTTGGTTTTACCATTTGCCTCACCATCACCTATACCCTTCCCTGGGGTCGGTCAACCCGAGGGTCATCTTTATTTTAGCCCCCCCGGGCCAGTGCTTCTCTAAGTGCTGGTCTGAACCGGGCAGACTACGGGGCCTCCTCGGCGCAACTCGAGGGCTGGTTTTACTCGTAGGCTGACGAATCCGATGTTGCCCTGAGAATGAGATATGTGCAGCTCCTATCTGGATTGTCGGCACATCGGGCGGCTTTGCTGGTCTTGTTTTACCATTGTTGAAATGTCTTGTAAACCGGGATTCCGAGACTGATCGGGTCTTCCTAGGAGAAGGAATATCCTTCGTTGACCGTGAGAGCTTGTGATGGGCTAAGTTGGGACACCCCTACATGGTATTATCTTTCGAAAGCCGTGCCCACGGTTATGTGGCTGATGGGAATTTGTTAATGTCCGGTTGTAGATAACTTGACACCAGATCCGAATTAAAGTGCATCAACCGCGTGTGTAGCCATGATGGTCTCTTTTCGGCGGAGTCCGGGAAGTGAATACGGTTTTGGGTTATGTTTGATGCAAGTAGGAGTTCAGGATCACCTCTTGATCATTGCTAGCTTCACGACCGTTCCGTTTGCTCTCTTCTCGCTCTTATTTGCGTATATTGGCCACCATATATGCTTAGTCGCTGCTGCAACCTCACCACTTATCCTTTCCTTACCCATTAAGCTTTGCTAGTTTTGATACCCATGGTAATCGGATTGCTGAGTCCTTGTGGCTCACAGATTACTACAACAACAGTTGCAGGTACAGGTTATGCGATGATCATGACGCGAGAGCGATGTTTGCTTGTTTTGGAGTTCTTCTTCTGCTTCTTCTTCGATCAGGGGATAGGTTCCAGGTCGGCAGCCTGGGCTAGCAGGGCGGATGTCGTTTGAGTTTTTGTTTGTGTTTCATCCGTAGTCAGATGATGTTCTTGTGTAAGATGTTGTTGTATTCGTGTGGCATTGTATGCCTTTTGTATGTATCCCCATCTATTTTGTAATGTTGACATAATGATATCCACCTTGCAAAAGCATATCAATATGTGGTTCTATCCTTGGTGGGACCTTCGAATCTCTTTAGGATAGTATCGCATATTTGGGCGTGACAAGTTGGTATCAGAGCCTCGACCGACCATAGGAGCCCCCTTGATTGATCGTGTAGTTTGGCCGTTGTCGAGTCTAGATGAAAACTATTTTCACAGTCTAGTTATAACAGAGAGTAGGAATTCTTTTTACTCCTCAGCCTCTTCGTCGCTCTGGTGAGGAATCTTGACGTAGGTGTTTTGAATTACTCCTCTTCCCTTTCAAACTTTCATTAGGATAACACAATTGGTTTTTCGATCGTTGGTTCTCAACTCTTTTCATCCGGTGCATTTCTCGTCAAGTTGACTTGAGCCTCTTCATCTTTGAGTTCAATCCTCAGTTGTTTTCTTTTTCCCACCCGACCACCCCTTTTTCTTCTCGGAGCCAGAGTCCGTAATCGAGTATCCATCCTACTCGTGCGAAGTCTTTTCTTTCTTTCCTCAATGATTTCAACTGGTGTTTTCTCTTCAAGATATTTGTCGGTTCCCCCTTCCAAGTTGCCTTTGTTTTCCCGCCCTCCCATCCTCTTCTTCCTGGAGCCTGAGTATGTTTCGAGCATCAATTTCATTTGTGCGGATCCTCTTCAGTCTTCCCTTAATGCCTTCAACCGGTGGTTTCTTGTCTTGTTCATCATTCTTCTTTTTCTTTCCGATGGATTCAATTCAAATTTTTCGGGTTGATCATATCCTTTTCCTCAAAGTGCTTTCTTTGCTCATTTGCCTCTCACATTTTATCATTCTGGAGTTCGGAAGACATCTCAGAAGATTCGTCTGTGTTCGAATTAATTCAAGGTTGTCACCTCATTCAAATATTTCAATTGTTCAGATGCATCATTTATCTGTTCAACAATCCTTTTCAACGGTGTTTTTTAGTGGGCCCTAACCCACAGGTCTTTTCCCAGGATCTTACCTGACTCTTCTAATTATTCCGGAGCCATTCCTAATTCTGTTCAACTGTGACGTAAGAATGGATTCCATCAGTCACATGCGTTCTCCAAGATCGCTTTCAAATTCTTTTCATTGTTGCCTCAACCTCTCCGCTATTCATTCCCCCGGAGTACCTTAGCAATTTTGGTGGTGTTTCTCGTCGTCATTTGAAGACCGAAGAAGAGTTTTTCCTCAAAATCTTGTCCGTTCTCTTGAAGTTTCGTGGTTCTAGCTTCATGTTATCCTCGCGAATTATTCCATTTGTCAGTTATTCCTTTTCTTACCCATCCGGAGTATGTCAGAAGTTGTTTTCCCGTTTCTTTTCACCGGAGGCCGTCATTCCAGAAGAATTCTTTGTCCTCACGTTTCAGCTACCGTTATCCAATTATCCCGATGCTTCGTTCAAGTGTTCTTTAATCAGCTCATGATCTCTTTGTTCTTTTGCATCTAAATCCCCTCTAGCATTTGGTTCTTCTAATTCTTCCCGGTGATTCATTCTCTTTCATCAGTCATTTTCGAATTCTTACGGTGGTTCGTTCAAGATTCTTTTCTTTGATTATCATATTAATTCATTCATTCTTTTCAATCCTACCGGTGGTTCATGAAGACTTTCTCAAGTTTTGTGTTGTATCCCCCTTAATCCTACTACTTATTATTATTTGCGTATATTGGCCACCATATATGCTTAGTCGCTGCTGCAACCTCACCACTTATCCTTTCCTTACCCATCAAGCTTTGCTAGTCTTGATACCCATGGTAATGGGATTGCTGAGTCCTCGTGGCTCACAGATTACTACAACAACAGTTGTAGGTACAGGTTATGCGATGATCATGACGTGAGAGCGATGTTTGCTTGTTTTGGAGTTCTTCTTCTGCTTCTTCTTTGATCAAGGGATAGGTTCCTGGTCAGCAGCCTGGGCTAGCAGGGTGGATGTCGTTTGAGTTTCTATTTGTGTTTCATCCGTAGTCGGATGATGTTCTGGTGTAAGATGATGTTGTATTCGTGTGGCATTGTATGCCTTTTGTATGTATCCCCATCTATTTTCTAATGTTGATGTAATGATATCCACCTTGCAAAAGCGTATCAATATGCGGTTCTATCCTTGGTGGGACCTTCGAGTCTCTTTAGGATAGTATCCATATTTGGGCGTGACACGGGGTGCGTGAGCTTCCAGGCCGTGCCGGAGACGGTAGCCTCGGGGATCGATTTCGGCCTCCCGCCTTCCGCGATTGGGTTCCGGGAGCGGTGGCTGTATGTGGACGTTGGGGTGCCCAGCCCCCTGCTCGCGCACACGATGCAGCCTGCCATTCCCAATCCTGGCTGGGGTCATGAGAAGCTCACGAGCCCCCACCTTGCCTTCACGTGGCATCGCTTCGGGAGTTTGAGGGAGCTCGGGGTGACGGTGCCCTGGGTGGTGAAGGAGTTCCTCCAGCGTCGCATCGCTCCTCTCCAGCGCCATTCCCGCCCAATGTGGGCTTACTCCGGTCGTCGGGACTGCATGAGGCTCCAGGAAGGGGATCTCGCGCCTGAGAACCTGAAGAAGGTGTTGCTGGTCCTGACTGGCGACCCCTCTCTTGGCAGCGTCCGTCACGGGGGCGCCATGTTGTATCTTTGCTCAAAAAGGTTTGACTTCATGAAGCAGATGCCCCGCTTCGACGACTGGGGGTTGCTCCCGGCTGGCCTCGTGGGGCCCCGCGAGAACCCGATTGCTGTGGTCCTTCCCCCAACCGCTTGAGCCGACCTTGGCTGAGGAGTTGCTGCAGGGAGGCAAGCATTGGCAAGAGCCGGGGGGGCTGATGTCGGGGTGCTGATGTCGCATGAGGCTCCTGAAGCGTCATCCTCCGGAGCTGATGGTACCCCTCGCGAGGTGGTGGCTAACAAGGGAGCGCGACCTACCGCTCCCGAGGCCAAAGCCCCCAAGGCCTCGGCAGGCCACCAAGAGATGGAACCTGACCGCTCCTCTCAGGGTGGTGCCCTTGATGTAGGCTGCCCTGATGCCTCGGCTCCTATGCCGCGTGCCGGCCCTCACGTCGCGAGCTTGGGCCGGTTCCGCATAGATTTTGAGGCCCTTCGCAAGAGGAAGGAGGCATTCGGTGGTGATGATTGCCCGTACCGCCCGCTGAAGCACAAGAAGTACTTTGCCATGGACGAGTAAGTCCCTCCTTTTCATAGTTCCTTGCCTGCCTCTTCCTTTGTTGATAGTGGCCTTTTAGGATTCCTTCTGACGAGCCCGCGGAGCCAGCTGAGGAGCCGCTTCCTCAGGCTTCTCCTACATCACCGACCCTGATCACCCCGAGTCCGCACGCCGCACTTGGTGCGGGCTCGACTGGAGATGCAGGCCGGCTTGCGGCGCGCCTTGAACCTGTTGGCGCGCCGCTCTCCAATCGTGAGATCTTCTTGGGCACGACCAACTTGCCCCGCGCTCCTCCACTGATCATAGGTGGCGAGTGGATGAAGTCGGTCTTTGGGTCCTGAGCGGGAGGTGGATCGGTGCCCGGCTAGGCCCCTTGCGGGGCCCGCTCGGCGATCGCAGGGGCACTTGCCCCCAGCCCCCTGCTGTCGGCGTTCTGGGAACGGGGGTCCTAGATTTGCAATAATTCGTACTCGCGGTGTTCTGGTCTTATGATTAACCCCTATTACAAGCATCCGCAAATACAAAAGAAGTATTAAGGTAAACCTAACCACAACATTAGACATATGGATCCAAATCAGCCCCTTACGAAGCAACACATAAACTAGGGTTTAAGCTTCTGTCACTCTAGCAACCCATCATCTACTTATTACTTCCCAATGCCTTCCTCTAGGCCCAAATAATGGTAAAGTGTCATGTAGTCGACGTTCACATAACACCACTAGAGGAAAGACAACATACATCTCATCAAAATATCAAACGAATACCAAATTCAGATGACTACTAATAGCAAGACTTCACCCATGTCCTCAAGAACAAACGTAACTACTCACAAAGAATATTCATGTTCATAATCAGAGGAGTAATAATATGCATTAAGGATCTGAACATATGATCTTCCACCAAATAAACCAATTAGCATCAACTACAAGGAGTAATCAACACTACTAGCAACACACAGGTACCAATTTGTAGTTTTGGATACAAGAGATGAAATAGGGTTTGAGAGGAGATGGAGCTGGTGAAGATGTTGATGGAGATTGACCCCCTCCAGATGAGAGGATCATTGGTGATGACGATGGTGATGATTTCCCCGCTCCCTGAGGGAAGTTTCCCCGGCAGAACAGCTCTGCCAGAGCCCTAGATTGGTTCCGCAAAGGTTCCACTTCGTGGTGGCGGAGTTTCGTCCCGTAAGCTTGCCTCTGATTTTTTTCCAGGGTAAAAGCCTTCCTATAGCAGAAGGTGGGCACCGGAGGGCCACCAGGGGGGCCAGGAGACAGGGGGGCGTGCCCAGTAGGGGTGGGCGCGCCCCCACCCTCCTAGCCAGGGTGTGGTCCCCTTCTGGTGCTTTCCTTGCTCAATAATTCTTATTAATTCCAAAACTAACTTCTGTGGAGTTTCATGATTTTTGGAGCTGTGCAGAATAGGTTTCCAATATTTGCTCCTTTTCTAGCCAGAATTCCAGCTGCTGGCATTCCCCTTCTTCATGGTAAACCTTGTAAAATAAGAGAGAATAGCCATAAGAATTGAGACATAATGTGTAATAACAGCCCATAATGCAATAAATATCAATATAAAAGCATGATGCAAAATGGACGTATCACTTACGTACTGTTGTCATTCTGGTCGCGAACGTGTACGTAGTCGATGTAGAGGCGCGCACGTGTCGTAGTAGAGGCGCACATGTGTCGTAGTAGAGGCACACATGTAGCATGTACACGTACGTACAATGGCCAGGGTGCAAGAAAGAAAATACATCCATGTACGTACATATGGGCGGGGTCTCGAACGCCTACTCATGCATACGTACGGCCAGGGCTCGTGTACATGGCTGGGTCAGAACGGAGAAACTGCATCATCGTCGTGTTCATGGGGAGGCAACGTAATGCGTCGTGTTCATCAGGAGGCAACGGAACGCATGGGAGCCAACCGGCTTGGACGAAACAGCCGATGGAAATGAGGCCTGGCGTACCACAGAACGGAGGAAACGGCCTTGTGTTCAAAATACCTTGGTCGAAACGGGATCCTATTCGTTGGGAGGAGTATGGCCTACCCTAAAACAGAGGAAACATACTACTGTTGGACCTCCTACGGTCGAAATAGGGTCCTATTGATCGAGAGGGGTGTGGCGTACCGCAAAATGGAGGAAACAAACTCGTGTTGGAGCGCTACGGTCCAAACGGGGGTCCTATTCATCGGGAGGGGTGTGGCGTACCGCAAAATGGGACTCCACGGGATACTGTTCATCTCCACCGTCGATCTCCTCGAGCCACCACGGGCTACTATTCATCCACCGTCGACCTCCTCCATCCTCCACCTGCGACTGTTCATCCACGGGCTCCTATTCATCCAGCCTCCACCGCGCGCTCCTCCACCGACTACTATTCAACCAGCCCTCTCCACGGGGTCCTGTTGAACCACCCCTCCATGCGCTACTGTTCATCCAGCCCTCCACCGGCTACTATTCAACCAACCCTCCACGCGGTTATTGTCGGATTTATGGTTCCGGCAGACCCTTGAGGTTCAAACACTGGGGTGCGCGCGGAAGTTTCGCCTTCTACCTACCTTTTCCTCGCCGAATCGCTAGGATCTAAACTATGAGAAGAACAACACAAGAGACACATGATTTATACTGGTTCAGGCCACCATTGTGGTGTACAACACTACTCCAGTGTGTGGTGTGGTGGATTGCCTCTTAGGCTGATGATGAACAATACAAGGAAGAACAGCCTCGCAAGGGCCTGTCCTTGTGGTCTCTCTCTCTTTGCCGGCCGGATGGATCGATCGGGTCCTCCTACACTGTGGGTGGCTAGTCCTATTTATAGGTGAAGGCCCTGGGCCTCTTCCCAAATATTGAGCGGGAAGGGCGCCAACAATTGGCCAATTTGAAGGGGAACATCTAGTACACTTATCCTGACTAAAGTTGGTCCACGCCTGTCAAAGGCTCTGGTGGTGATGCCGTCTTGGGCCTCACGGTGACCTCCATCCTGCCGTTGGACTGGTCTTGGTCTTGTTGCCCCGAAATGGATGCCTTTACTTGATGCTCTCACCTGCGCTTTCTCCCCTTGCACCAAAGAGGAAAGAAGGACACTGCGCGGGCCGGCGCCCGGCAGGCACCCTTTGTCATCATGGCTTGCGGCATGGGCACCTCGCGAGGCACCCCGCCTTGAACTCTCCGCCTCCTCGTGAGCCAGCCTGACGAGGCCGTGCCTGAGGAAGCTCCTTGTCGCCCGCCCCGCGAGGCTTGGCCCCTCACGAGGGTCTTGAGCTTGTGCTGATGAAGATGGGCCTTGCTGGGCCCCCCCTTGAGCCACGCCGCAGGCCGCAGGTAGGCAAGTCTGGGGATCCCCATTCCCAGAACACCGACAGTAGCCCCCGGGCCCAAGGCGCGCCCAAACTTGGCCGAGCAGAGAGGCGAAAGGGCAAGTGCGAAGCATCGCGGGCCCTAACAGCCTACGGCCTTGGGCGCCGCATGGCGGTTGATTGGACGTGGACGTCTCCGCAACCACACTAGTTGATAAGGAGCGGCATCTGCCCTTTGCCTCCTTTGCTCTCTCCAGTTGCTGCTCAGATCCCCTTTCTTGTGCCTCTCCTTCCTTCCTTCGAAATATCCAGATCTACTCCACCTGCGCGCCCTAGCCAGACATGGCGCCTCGCCAGGCCCCGGCCGGAGCTTGGTACTCGTCCGCGCTGGACTCGCCAAACGTGTCGGAGGCGAGCCTTGCCCGGGTGCGCTAGTTGGCGGCGGCGCAGGGCGTCGACGGGGCAAAGGTGTTCAAGGCCGGCTATGCCCTCCCTGAGGGCCAAGCAAGCACCTTCTATCCGCTCTTTGTGAGCGCCATTGTCACCGGTATGGTGCCTCCCTTCTCCGAGTTCTTCTTTTCCGTCCTCTGCCATTACAAGCTTCAAGCTCTACATCTCCACCCCAATTCTGTCCTCCTTCTGGCAATCTTCGCCTACTATTGCGAGGCTCACGTGGGGGTGAAGCCCTCAATGGCCCTGCTGCGCCACTACTTCTACCTCCGGCCCTCTCGCGGCTCCGTCTCTGCGTGTGCGAGCTTCGTCGCATACGGCAGCTCCATCGCCATCTCGAATCCCGGGAAAAGGATTGAGGGCTTCAGGAGCAAGTGGGTCTTGGTTGATGCTGGGCGCGTCCACCCCCGGCTGGCCTTACCCACGAGGCTCCCTTCGAGCTCCGACGACTGGTCTCGAGTGGAGCTTGTGGATCCCCGCGCAAGGCTGGTGTTGGAGAAGATGGATGTGGATCTGAGGCCGGCCAGCATGGCAGCGGCAAAGCTGACTGGCGCCTCGCTGCTGAGGGATTTCATGGAGCATCAGTTGGCTCCGCTTCATCAGTACTCGCTTCTGATGTGGAGGCCCCACCCGAGTCCTGCGGTCCTGGCCGATGAGGATCTGGCCGCGGTCCTCCAGTCTTTGGTCGGGGGCGACGTGGCAAGGCTGGAGGGCGCTTCGACGCCCCTGTTCCTTCGTGAGGACTGGGAGTAGGGTGTGGGGTCCATGCCCGTCCTCAACGGGGACGGGCCTGTGCCCGCGGAGGCTCCCGAGGACCTGGTGGACGTATCCTCCGGCGATTCCAGCGAAGAGAGGGCGGAAGGGGAGCGGGAAGAGGGGGCTGACTCCGAGGCGGAGTCAAGGGCTCCACCTCCTCGGTGCAAGTCCCACACTCTCTGCCTCTCTCTGAGTGACGATGACGATGGTGATGGCAAGCAGGGCGGCGGGAGCCTGCCCCCGGTTCCGAAGAAGGACCGGACTGGGCTGATCCCCCGGGGGTCCGCCCCAGCACCGAGGCGATCCGCAGGTGCCGCAACTGCACCCGCGCTCCTTGAGGCTGATCCTTGCAACCGGCTTTTGGGTTTCAAGTACGCCCGGAGGCTGCTCGAGTCCGCAGGCGACGACTTGTAAGTGCTTGATCCCTGTCTTGTTTCTTGCTTCATTGCTGAGGCTTGACGCTCGCATCTCCCGGCTAGGCTGGCACCCACGGCAAAGAAGCCGAAGGGGGCTCCTAAGACTCCATCCGCGGCAGCGCCTCTGCTCGCGAAAGAAGATGAACGTGACGTGCGGGCCTCTCCTGCCCAGGCATCCCTGCGAGGCCCTGCCGAGCCGGCTGGGGCGAGCTCGGCTCCTATGACCCTGGCGACCCCCGAGGCGCCCCCGCTTGGCGCCGTCGCCACAGCCGCCGGGGCGCAGCAGGCTCCGCCTCAGGACACCGTGGTCACGCTGCCGCCTTCTCCTCCTACTCCGCCGACTACTGCTTCCCCGTCTCCTCCTACTGTCCTGGATCGTGCTGCTGCTGAACTGGACCGCCTGCGGCGGTATCTTCTGAGCGCTGACCCTCGTTTGGTTGCCGGACGCTTGGCGCTAGCCTTTGGCTGGATTCGCTCCGATGCTTCGACTCGGGCGGCGCTGGTCCAGGCCTCGACGGCCTGCGACGAGGAGAAGCAGGCCGTCCTTGGGGCGAAGATTGCCCGCGATGCCGCCTTGGGGGAGGCGGCTAATGCCCGAGGTCGTTGCGAGGTGCTGGAGGGCGAGCTGGAGGGCCTGCAGGACCGACTCGCTAAGGAGACTCGCCTTCGCCTAGAGCAGGAGGATGGCATGAAGGCTCGCGAGGCGGTCGTCAAGGACTAGGACGCCAAGCTCAAGAAGCGCCGTGACCGCCTAGGCGCGCCGGAGCAAGAGCTGGAGGCGAGGAAGGTTGAGTTGGACAGCAAGGCACGGGTTCTTGCCGAGGATCGTGTGGCCTTTGCGGAGATGGAGGAGAAGGCCCGAGCTTCACTGAAGGCGCTTTATGAGAGCGGCCTGGAGAGCCCGCTGGACGGCGAGGAGGACGGCCCCGCTAAGCTGCTTCCTTTCCTGGTTCGTGCCCTTGACGATGTCGCCCTTGGCCTCGGCCCTACGGCTGAGGCCGAGGCACGCGTCTTGTCTTATGCGGTGCTGACGCGGGTGTTCACCCACATCTATCTTCGGGATCCCAACATCGACATCGACAGCCTGCTGGAGCCGGCGAGTGGCGAGCATGCCGCTGCTGCTGCTGAGGCTGTGAAGGGTCGTGCGGAGGCTCTGCTGGGGAAGTTCCGGGCCTTCAGCGCCAGGCCGAAGCGGAGCGCTACCAGCCCGGCAGCTCCACAAGGCGAACCTGCTCCGCGTAACTCCACGGCCGACAAGTAACTCTGTTGTGGCTCCCGCCCTGCTTTTAGTTTCTGCACGTGTATCAGGCCTCGGGGAGGCGTTAAAACTTGCATTTGGTGCTGTGATAACAGTATGGACTGTAATATTTGCTTTTGAATTCCTTGAAATTTGCGCTATTTCCTTCCTACTTGCTTGTGTCCTACGCCGGCAGAGCCCGGCCCCGCGCATACCTCAGCCGCCGTTAGCCCCGACCAGAAACCAGGACGGGACCAAGGAGTGAGGGGCTACGTGACAAGTTAGGCTCCTGAGTCGCGATGCTCAGGAGTCCCCCTTGGCGCCCGAACAGCAAGTAGGGAGGTGAGATGTGGGGGTGGATCTACCGTTCTACGTCTGCAGAGCCCGGCCCCGCACATATCTCAACCTCCCTTAACCCCGACCGAAAACCAGGACAGGACCAAGGAGTGAGGGGCTACGTGACCAGTTAGGCTCCCGAGTCACGATGCTCTGGAGTCCCCCTTGATGCTCAAATGGCCTTCATACCTTGGCTCCGCTCGGGGAGGGACGCGCGACGAACCAGGCCCGGGGGGGCCTGGCTGGGTGGCGTGCTCCTGGGCGTGACCCAGGCGTAGCCCCCGTGCCCAGCCCCCTTGCGCGGCACTCCCGAGGGGAGGCGTTGTGATGAGGCTAGACACTGAGCTCTAGGCTCCCTGAGGTTGATGCGGCCCGGGGGGCCACCCTCAGTTCTATATCACCAGCGCAGAGAATAGCGCTTCCGTATGCGTACGGGCATAGCCACTCCTCGGCAGTGTCGTCAGCCAGCGCGGAGCATGGTGCTTCCACTGGTGCGTGGGAGGGGGCTCCCCTCCGGGAGGAGCCCCGGGGCGTGTATAGCCCCGCCCTGACACGTGGCTGGCACGGTAGGGCATGACGAGTTGTATCTGGGCACCCGTGGGCCAGCGCGGGACTCACGGGGCCCTACCTCAAGGTGGGTTGCGCCTAGCTCTGGGTTTTATCTTGGAGTGTGTTCCTGCAAATTTGGCTAGATGCCGATGATCTACGTCTTCGGGTCCCGGCTCTCGGGCTGGTCTTAGCCGTCGCTGGTGTGCCGGGGCGCGATGCCGTGGGTAGACCAGAGGGTGAGGGCTGGAGAGCCGGTAGGAGCCCTGAGTCGCGATGCTCAGGCACCCCCCCTTTAACGCGCAAGCTGGGTTAGATGACAAAACTCTACGTCCTCGGGTCCCGGCTCTCGGGCTGGTCTCAGCCGTCGCTGGTGTGCCGGGGCGCGATGCCGTGGGCAGACCAGAGGGTGAGGGCCGGAGAGCCGGTAGGAGCCCTGAGTCACGATGCTCAGGCACCCCCCCTTTAACACGCAAGCTGGGTTAGATGTCAAAACTCTACGTCCTCGGGTCCCGGCTCTCAGGCTGGTCTCAGCTGTCGCTGGTGTGCTAGGGTGCGATGCCGTGGGCAGACCAGAGGGTGAGGGTCGGAGAGCCAGTAGGAGCCCTGAGTCGCGATGCTCAGGCACCCCCCCTTTAACGCGCAAGCTTGCGACATCCAGGAATGAAAAAGGTACCATGAACTGGCACCAAATAACAAGCATGACGGGTCGAAAACACAGCCCTAAGGTAAATGCAAGAGGGGTACATGCCGCTGGGTCTGACCCGAGCGGCTTGGGGATAATGCAACCCGAGGGGCGCCCCCAGCAGAGTGAGCTAAGAACATGAAACAAAAGAGATACATGCCACAGGGACGAACCCACGCGGCCTGGGAATAATGCATCCCTGGGGCGCTCCCAGCTGGAAATGAAACTAGAAAGATGTCACCTGATGATGCTGAAGACGAAGGGGTGTTGATGCAGCAGACTCGGTGGGCTACGGAGGTACATCCTCATGAGCCCCCAGGCCCTGGGGCCTCGGGAGGCTCCGGAGGCGCTGGTGGCTCCTCGTGGACTGTCTCCATCTCCACCAGGGCTGCGGAACGCCTGACCTCGTGAGCCTCCAGGATGGCCCTCATGATGCGCTGGTACGCCGCAGCCGCGTTCGGCAAGCTGTAAGGCATGCGAACGTAGCTGTGGGGCGGGCCCTCGCAGCGTCCCACTCGCGAAGGCCAGGGGCGCTCCTGAGACGCGGCTTGGTTGAGACCTGGTATGTCGATGCAGACGCGCAGCCCACCATCCTCGCCTGGATGGGGGGCCACAGCAGGCAAGCGGCGGCTGCCTCTCATGACCCTTGACTCCTCTAGATCCTCAATGGCCTTGCTGACGAACTCCTGAGGGTTTAGCCCTCCTTGCCTTGCTCGTTCTTGATGGAAACGTGCTTCGAAGCACGCCTCCACGTGGTGCCCAAGCGCCTCCCTCGTGTCCTTGGCGAGGTCGACGGCCCTCCAGGGGAGAGCCCCCGAGCCCTGCCTGAGGAGGGCGCCGGGCGCGCTTCCCTATGCGATGGCAGGAGGTTCCCCCTGAGCAGGCGCGGGCCTAGAGGGACCTGCCTCCTGAGGGGCCGGGCCGGTCGATGTCTTCTTCTTCTTGGGGGCGGCCTTGGGAAGCCTCCTGCTTCCGCGATCCAGGTCTTCCAGTGATGCGGCCTGAAAGGCTCTCTCCAGGGAGCAGACCGCGTCACTCTCTTCGTAGGGCACCGTGATGACTCCGCCACTTCCTCGCATCTTGAGGATGTTGTAGCTATGGTGGGTTATGGCCATGAACTTGGCCAGCACTGGGTACCGGAGGATGGCGTTATACGGCAGGCGAATGTCAGCGACGTCGAAGTCGATGAGCTCGGTGCGGTAGTTGTCGCGTGCTCCGAAGGTGACAGGGAGGCGGACCTGCCCAATCAGGACCGTGGAGCCGTCGGTGACTCCGGAGAATGGCTTGGTGGGCTGAAGTTGACTGTAGGGTACTTGGAGATTGTTGAATGTTTCCACGGACAGAATGTTGAGCCCTGCCCCGCCATCGATGAGGGTCTTGGTGACTAGAACGTTACTAATGATTGGGGAACAAAGCATCGGGAGGACTCCGGCTGTGGCCGTGCACTTGAGCTGATCCGCTGAGTTGAACGTGATGGCGCACGCCGACCACCTGAGAGGGCGCGTGGCCTCAAGCTTGGGGAGGACCACATTCACTTCGCGGGCGAACTGCTTGAAGATGCGCTGAGAGGCTGGGGCTTGAGCTCCACCTAGGATGCAGGCGATCGCACGTGGTTCCTGGAAGCCCCCATCCCCTTCGTCCTGATGGCGGTCCTCATTTCTCCTTGGCTGCGGCGGTAGCGGAGGGAGGTCTGCATTACCTTGCGGGCGATCCTCGCGAGGCTGATCCCTCCAGCCTCCCTCGCGAGGCGGGTCCTGCCAGCGATGCTCGCGAGGTTGGTCGCGCCACCCTTGACGTGGGCCGCGCTCTTCCCAGCGTCCTGCGTTCCTTCCTCCTCCTCGTCCGTAGCCCCGGTCGTTGCGGTCGGGACGCCGGTCAGTACGTCCTTCGCGCCCGGCCCTGAGCTCTTGGCATTCATTGGTGTTGTGGGTGTGGAGGTCGTGGTACACGTAGTACTGACTGCCCTTGGAGGATTCGGGCTGATCTCTGCCCCGCTTGGTGTCTGGTTCTGCCGCGAGTACGGCAGCCCCCTTGCGCTTCACGTCCTTGGCCTTGGGCTTCTTCTCTTCAGGGTCTGCGGCAGGCAATTCAAGGAGGGAGAGACGCCCTTCCTCAGCCCTGGCGCACTTGGTCGCCAGATTGAACAGCTCCAAGGAAGTGCACAGATCTTCATGCATTGCGAGCTCCTCCTTCATCTTGACGTCACACATGCCGTCAGAAAAGGCTGAGATGATGGCCTCCTCGGTCACCTTGGGAATCTTGAGGCGCGCGTTGTTGAAGCGCTGGATGTACTTCTGTAGGGTTTCCCCCGGTTGTTGGTTGATGCAGTGCATGTCGCTCACGGCGGGTGGCCGGTCGCGAGTACCCTGGAAGTTGGCGATGAAGCGGGTGCGCATCTCGTCCCAGGAGGAGATCGTGCCTAGGGCTAGGTTCAGAAGCCAGGTGCGGGCCCCTTCCTTGAGAGCCATGTGAAACCAGTTCGCCATGACCTTCTCGTCTCCGTTGGCAGCCTCGATGCCCAGCTCGTAGAGCTGGAGGAACTCTGCAGGGTCTGCCGTGCCGTCGTAGCGAGGAGGCAGGTCTGGCTTGAACTTGTCGGACCACGCGACGGTGCGTAGCTCGGTGGTGAAGGCGCGGCAGCCCGCTGTGGCCACAGGAGGCCTTGGACGACGAAGGGCTCGGTCTTGTGGGTCCCCGTGAGCCGCGGCTGGGTGCAGCGCAGGGTCTTGATGTGCTAGAGCAGGAGCGTGGTCGGGACGAGCCGGAGCAGGGAGTGCTCGGGCAGCTTCTCGAGGGCGCGAGACCTCTTGACAGCTCTGCTCCTGCCGCGCCGCTTCCTGATGGGGCGGGTTCCGCCCAGGGGCCACGCACCTTGGAGCCAGGGCGCCTTCTTGCGGGGGAGGCTGCTAAGGCGCCCCAGGAGCTTCATTGCCCGCACATGGCGGGGCGCGGTGCAGCGAGAAAGACGGCGCGGGGGAGCCCCCAGCGGCGCGGACGATTTCGGTGACTCGGTCGAGCCACTCTTCATAGACGTTGTCGACCGGGCGGTAGCGCAGGAGCTCGTTTGCCGCGATGAGCGCAGATCGAGCCTCCATGGCCGTGCGGGGCGCACGGGATGAAGAACCAGCGGGGGTGAGCGAGGGCGAAGCGGTGCGGCCGTCACGCCTCATGGACGGGTGCTGGGATGATGCTTGCTGCTCGTTCCCCGTTGGGCCAATGGCGGCGTTGACGGCAAGTGACAGCGAACGACGAGGGCGCCCGCCGACGGGAGCCGTCTGGGCGACGCGGGAAGCGAGGGCGGCTCGGCGCTCGGCGCGAACCCGACGTGCGTCAGACATGGTCGCGACGGTTGGAGAAGAACAGGGCGAGGAAGACGAAGTCCGGAGCACCCCTACCTGGGGCGCCAAATGTCGGATTTAGGGTTCCGGCAGACCCTTGAGGTTCGAACACTGGGGTGCACGCGGAAGTTTTGCCTTCTACCTACCTGTTCCTCGCCGAATCGCTAGGATCTAAACTATGAGAAGAACAACACAAGAGACACATGATTTATACTAGTTCAGGCCACCATTGTGTTGTAACACCCTACTCCAGTGTGTGGTGTGGTGGATTGCCTCTTAGGCTGATGATGAACAATACAAGGAAGAACAGCCTCACGAGGGTCTGTCCTTGTGGTCTCTCTCTCTTTGCCGGCCGGATGGATCAATCGGGTCCTCTTACACTATGGGTGGCTAGTCCTATTTATAGGCGAAGGCCCTGGGCCTCTTCCCAAATATTGAGCGGGAAGGGTGCCAACAATTGGCCAATTTGAAGGGGAACATCTAGTACACTTATCCTGACTAAAGTTGGTCCTTGCCTGTCAAAGGCTCTGGGGGTGACGCCGTCTTGGGCTCCACGGTGACCTCCATCCTGCCGTTGGACTGGTCTTGGTCTTGTTGCACCAAAATGGATGCCTTTGCTTGATGCTCTCGCCTGCACTTGCTCCCCTTGCACCAAAGAGGAAAGAAGGACACTGCGCAGGCCGGCGCCCGGCAGGCGCCCTTGGTCGTCATGGCTTGCGTCATGGGCACCTTGCGAGGCACCCCACCTTGAACTCTCCGCCTCCTCGTGAGCCAGCCTGATGAGGCCGTGCCTGAGGAAGCTCCTTGTCGTCCGCCCCGCGAGGCTTGGCCCCTCGCGAGGGTCTTGGGCTTGTGCTAATGAAGATGGGCCGTGCTGGCCCCCCTTTGAGCCACGCCATAGGCCGCAGGCAGGCAAGTCTGGGGACCCTCGTTCCCAGAACGCCGACACCTGCCGAGAGGGGGCGAACCACTCCGAGGCCCTCCACAAGCGTCGATGGCAGAGGATGGTGCTGAAGATGTGCCAAGAGTTCCTCCAGAGGGCAGCCGATGCAGTGAGTCAGCTCGGCGCAGAGCTGGCGGCTGAAGACACGCGTGTCGTAGCTGAAGGCTTGAGGCTGATCGAGGAGCGGTGTAAGTTGAAAGCGGATGTCGGTCTCGCACGCCACCAACGTGACCTCGAAAAGCCAAGGCAGAAGCATCCCTGGTAGCCTCTTGGGAGGCCCGTTCCCGGGCCCTTAAGGAAGCTCGGGAGGCAGACAAGCGACACGGAGCTGCAGAGGAGCGCGCGTGGGAGCTCCAAGATTGGTGCAACTCCTTGGAGCAGCAGGTGGAGCTGCGCCGATCCGCCCTTGCGCTGCTGAAGGGGGGCGAAAAGGAAGAACTCCGAATGCGCGAGGAAGCGCTGACGCTGGAGGCTGCTGAGCGCAACCTTTATCTGGAGCGGTTGGAGACGAGGGAGCGCCAGGTCGCCTAGGCGGAGGATGATGTTGGCGCGCGGGAGGCCTGGATCCTGGAGGAGATCGACCGTTGCGTGGCGGAGGCTCGCGCCGGCCTTGAGCGCGAATATGAAGAGCGACTGGAGTTGATCAGGGCTGAAGCCGCGGGCAGGACTGCCGCCCTCAGGACCAGGTTGACTGAAGCCACGCAGCGAGCTAAGGCCTCCGCTGTCGCGCTAGGCTCGGCGCAGGCTGAGCTAGCCACCTCCCGCGCTGAACTACTCCTTCTTCAACGACGGGTTGATGATGCCGAGGCTATCACGCAGCGGAATGCGGACGAGATCCGCCAGCAGTAGACACTGGAACATTTGTGAGGCCGTCGTTGAGGAGCCGCATGTGACCAACTACGCTGGCAATCTCCAGATCTTCACTGACGTGGTGACGCATCTCGAGACCCGCTATGAGAGGTCTTGTCAGCTGGTGGAGGAACGAAGCCACGGCCTGCTCGCGCGGGCATTCTCCCGCGTCTTCAGCCATCTCCAGAACCTCGATCCCCACTTCGACTTTGATGCCACCATCGCCCAGTGCCTGAGGCCGTTCGAGGCGATCTAGCACGGTGGGTGGAGGACAACGTAGATGCGCTCGTCTGGGCCTTCACCTCCGATGACAACGGGGTGATCATTGCTACCGATGAAGGCGACGTGGTGAACGCTGGTGAAGACAATGCCAGCAATGGCGACGGAGAAGCTGGCGACGATGATGGCGGCGCCAGCGACGCCTCTGAGGATGCCCTGGGGGATGCGGTGAGTGATATGTCCGATTGATCCCACGCTTCCCCCTGCTACTTGTCCTCCACAGGAAAAGGGTCGGGCGTGGCCCTAAAGGTCGTGAGAGCATTTTGGGAGGGGAAGCCCCTCATGTAAAAATATTGTTGCCTACGTATTGTCAAGATTGGCGCCGGATGGGTGCCCGCACGGTGCCATGATTTTTGTGATGAGTGGGGTGTCGTGGTTTACCTCCGTCTCGGCGAGCCCAGAGTGGGCTCGTGGTGTCCTTCCGAGGGCCTCATGAGGATCCCATTTAACCATGCGGCGAGAGCCTGGCTGGAGCGGACGCCGGCCACGGGACGGCGGAGGCACATGCTGGGCCCTGCCCCGCTCGAAAGGGGGAGGCAGCTAGTGTGAATTCCAACTTGAACAGAAATCGGAGCACGAGAAAGCACACGAATAAGACACAACACCCCTTCCCGCATACGCAAACACAAATCCAATTTCAACTTAGGTCCGAAACGAGAGAGCTTGTTCGCACGAAAAAGAAAGCAAGAGCAAATGTTCGCGTCCGTCACCTAGTCTAGTCTTCGACATCTTCTCACCAGCGCGGGAGCTAAGTGCTGCCACTGGGTGTGGGAGGGAGCCCCCGAGGCCCGAGGGCGGCTCTCCGGAGACTCTGGGGCGTGTACAGCCCCAACTCATTATTATGTGAGAGTGTCACGGGCGGCGAGCTTCACAGGCACTGGGCCTTCTTCAGAGGTACTGGCCTTGCTTCATATCGCCAAAGAGAGCCCCGCCTTGCGCCACCCTTGACCCCACCGACGGCGACCGGAAACCAGGACGACGCCAATGGGGAAAAGGGGACGCCAGCGGTTCCCCCGACGACCACGGGTCCTCTACCGGGGGAAGGCCCTGGGGCACCTCCCCGGCAGAGGGCCTACTTCCGAAGAACACCTTGCTCCGCATGCCGCGGGGAGGAGCCTGGCTCCCGACCCCTCTCCTGCTGCCCCAAGTGACCTCCTCCTAAGGGGAAGGATATTGCCGCACTGGGGCAGCCATCCACTGAAGTGACCTAAACCTCCTGCGACCCATGGTTAGCATAAGCCTGCTCCTGACGAATTAGCGGTACCCGATAGTTGTCGAGGCTCCCGTGAGGCTCCTGAAAGAGCTCTGCTTCTAGCACCTCTTCCTCCCAGCCTGACCCAAGGAACGAGCCGTGGTCTTCTTCCAGCGCGTACCCCCGATCCACCATGCGGGGCACATAGGCCTCCAGGGTCACCACCCCAAAGGCCTCGCCGTGGTGCTCCGCACGCCATGCAGTTCGATTTGAAGCTCCATCTTGGGAACGGTAGGGTGGCGGCCCGCTGGGACCAAAGGCAGCGATGTGCATGCACTCGCTTACCAGTGGCAGCGCCGGCAGAACTTGCTGCTCGGTGCCGGTGGCCGGGCCGGTGTTGATGAAGCCTTGAGGCACGCCCGGGGGCACATGGTTGCGGATCGGTCCGCCTCGTGATCCTCCCGGGGCCTTGGGTGGAAGCTGGACGTAGAACAAGGGATCCCCTGACGCAGCGGCGTCCAGGAGCTCGGTGACGCGTTCCAGCAGCACGTCACGGCCGCTTTCCTGCAGTCTACTCCGAAGCAGCTCTCGCACCACCGTGAGCACGACCTTCATGTTTGCCTCCTCCCGTCGGGTGTGCGGCGCCGTGGCCGCAGCGTGGCCTGAGGCCCTTGCTGCCGGTCGTACTTGCCGTGGAGTAAGGGCGGGGGACGCCTGACCATGCTGCCTGCGCCCCGCAGTGTTCTGCGGGGAACGGGATGCCTGAGATGCGGGGTTCAGATCACCTTGGGCAGGCGGCACGGCATGGGCAGGCCATGCCACCCAGCGGGCGGAGTTGGCCGTCGGGTTGCCAGACATGGAGGTCGTGAAGCAGTAGAACGTAGGACAAAAGAAAGAAGATTCCAACGCACCCCTACCTGGCGCGCCAAATGTTAGATGTTGGGTTCTGGCAGACCCTTAAGGTTCGAACTTTGGGGTGCGCACGAAGATCTCTCCCCTACCGATCTACGTCCAATCGACTCGTGAGAACTAAGCTAAAAACGATGAACAGCACGAGGGACACAAGGTTTATACCATTGTGGTGTAATACCCTACTCCAGTGTGTGGTGTGGTGGATTGCCTCAGGGGCTGATGATGAACAGTACAAGGAAGAAAAGCCTCGCGAGAGGTGTTCTTGAGCTGGTGCGATGAACTACTTGGATGAGTTTGATCGCCTTTCTCTCTACTAAGTATCTCCTCTCCAAAACTGGATCCCTCTCTACTGTGGTGGCTAGTCCTATATATAGAGGCCCTCGGCCTCTTCCCAAATATTGAGCGGGAAGGGTGCCAACAACGGCCATTTTGAAGGGGAACATATAATACAAGTTATCCTGACTAAAGTTGGTCTTCGGCTGCCAAAGGCACTGGCGATGACGCCGTCTTGGGCTCCACGGTGAGCTCCATCCTTCCGCTCTGCTGGTCTTGGTCTCGTTGCACTGAAATGGCAACCTTTGCCTGATGCCGCGGTACTCCGCGTCTGTGTTTGCCCCCTTTGCACCAAAGAGGAAACAAGGACACTACAGAGGTCGGCGCCCGCCTGGCGCCCGCATGGTCTCGATCGTCATGGCTTGCATCACGAGCACCTCGCGAGGTACCCTGCCTTGATCTCTCCGCCTCCTCGCGAGCTTGCCTGGCGAGGCCACTCCTGAGGTAGCCTTGCATCGTCCGCCCCGCGAGGCTTGGCCCCTCGCGAGGGTCTTGAGTCTTGCACTGATGAAGATGGGTCATACTGGGCCACCACTTGAGCCACGCCGCTGGCCACAGGCAGGCAAGTCTGGGGACCCCCATTCCCAGAACGCCGACACTCCTCATCTTCATCTTCTTCCTCTTCTTCCACAATAATCTTGGCCTTCAAGGCAAGGTTGGGCTTCTTTACCCTTTGTGAGCACAACACCGCATTGTCGGCGGTCTTGTCTAAGATCCTCATTGCCACAAACTCATCCAACACTTTGTTTGAGGTCAAGGAGTGGATGTCCGGTCTCTGACGGATGACGGAGGACAAGGCCTTGTGGTAAGGCATCATTGCTTTAAGAAACTTGCGCTTAATCCAATTGTCATCCGTGTCCTTGCTCCCATGATCTTGGAGTGAGACTGCAAGTTTGGTAACTCTCCGGAAGAGCTCACGAGGTTCTTCATCTTCTTTCATTGCAAACTCACCGGCTTTATCTTGCACCACTTCATAATTGGAGTGTTTAATGCTTGCACTTCCCTTATAGAGGGAAACAACGCAATGCCATGCATCTTTGGCCATGGCGAAGGGTCGAAGATGAGGGAGATCTTATGGAAGAACTGCATCTTGAATGATGAAGAGAGCATTCTCATTGAATTGATGGTCCACGGCTTCTCTAGGGGTGAAGTTGCTTCGGTCATGTGGATGAAAACCTTCTTCAATGATTCTCCAAAGGTTAGTATTCACATGATTTAAATGACGCTTCAAGCGATACACACAAGAATTAAAGTCCTCATTTTTCACAATCTTAGGAGGAGGCCGGCATGATTTAAATGAGTAGAAGGAATCGGTCCTCCATAAAACTGGAGGTGCCACATGGGCAAAGATGCTGGTGCCATTTCTACCAGTAGTAGAAGGATCCTTTTCACTAGTAGCATCCCCCTTGTCGGAGTTAGCATTCGTCACCTTTTCAGTGGGATCACCCACTTTCAATGGCGAGGTAGATAGTTTAAGTCCTTCTAAGAATTTATTAAACATGCTTTCAACCTCGATTGTCATGGAGGTTTTCAATGTGTCCAAAGCCACATTGAATTCTTCACGGGACACCGCGGTTCCCCCATCACCCATATACGAGCTTGGATTCATAGCGGAGTGCTCCTCCCTACGGTCTACGGTGTCAACCATACTCTTCGGACGACAAAGTCCTTAATAAAGAGACAAGGCTCTGATACCAATTGAAAGGATTGATATAGTTGACTAGAGGGGGGTGAATAGGCAACTAACAATTTTTAGCTTTTCTTTACCAATTTAAACTTTGCATCAAAGTAGGTTGTCTAGATATGCAACTAGGTGAGCAACCTATATGATGCAACAATCAACAAGTGCACAAGCAAGCAATGGATATAACACAAATAAGCTTGCACAAGTAAAGGCACGAGATAACCAAGAGTGGAGCCGATGAAGACGAGGATGTGTTACCGAAGTTCCTTCCTTTTAAAGGGAAGTACGTCTCCATTAGAGCAGTGTGGAGGCACAATGCTCCCCAAGAAGCCACTAGGGCCACCGTATTCTCCTCAAGCCCTCACACAATGCGAGGTGCCGTGATTCCACTATTGGTGCCCTTGAAGGTGGCGACCGAACCTTTACAAACAAGGTTGGGGCTATCTCCACAACTTAATTGGAGGCTCCCAATGACACCACGAAGCTTCACCACAATGGACTATGGATCCATGGTGACCTCAACCGTCTAGGGTGCTCAAACACCCAAGAGTAACAAGATCCGCTAGGGATTAGTGGGGGGAATCAGATTTCTCTTGGTGGAAGTGTAGATCGGGGCCTTCTCAACCTATCCCGAGCAAATCAACAAGTTTGATTGGCTACGGAGAGAGATCGGGCGAAAATGGAGCTTGGAGCAACAATGGAGCTTTTGGGGGATGAGGTAGGTCAACTTTGGGGAAGACTACCCCCTTATATAGTGGGGGGAACAATCCAACCGTTACCCCCAAGCAGCCCCGCAGAGAGCAGTACTACCGCTGGGGTGGGCGGTACTACCACCGAGGCCAGCGGTACTACCATCGCACCTAGCGGTACTGCCACACAAACGAGGGGAGCGAGGTCCTGGACCCTGAGCAGTACTACCGCGGTGGTAAGGGCGGTACTACCACCTCTACTGCCGCAACTAGTGCCGCAAAACCTGACACGAGAAAAAGGCCCTCGAGTCGAGGCGGTAGGAGCACGGAGCCGCAGCGGTACTACGACGGAGGGCTCCAAGCAGTACTACCGCTGAGGAGCGGTACTACCACTGAGGAGCAGTACTGCCGCTTGTTGCACTCGGGCGGTACTACTGCTATGGCCCGTGGTACTACAGCTGGGACCAGACAAAGCACATAAGAAGGGGAATGAGTTCTCCACTGAAGCAGAAAGGTTCAGCGGGTGCGATAAGGATGTGTACGTGTTGATTCCACCCTAGCTTTACCAAAGCGGATCCCCTCTTGATAGTATGGTGACTCCTACGAAACTAGTCCACCAACATAGAAATGAAAGAGCTGCACCATCTTGAATAATACACCAAGGGGAGGGAATCGTCTCGTGCCAAAGGATGAATATCTGAAAAGCTCAACGCACAGGATTAGTCCACAAAAGCATTGTCATCAATCACCAAAACACCTTAGGGATAAATATGCCCTTACACCGGCCTTGGTGCAGTTTGGGTCGCAGCAGGCTTCTTCTTCTTGGAAGCCATCCTGGGATCGATGCTAGGGCGCCCAAGAGCTTTACGCTTCTCAGCTTCATTGTGAGCTTTAACGCATTTCTGAGCGAGATACTTCATGCGCTCTCGTGAGCCTTTAGCTTCAGTGCGCTTGTTGTGGAACTCCTCCTTGAGGTCATGCAACATCTTCTTGAAGATTTGAACATCTGCACATTGGATTCAGGCGGTGCAGTATTTAGAGCCTTCCTTGTTGAAGCTTTTGGTGAAGAAGATGGCTTTCAAGCTTTGGCCTTCTTCTTCTTCTTTTTCTTCACCTTTGGAAGCAAGGGAGCATCTTCAGAATTAGCTTCATCACCTAATTGATCCACTACTGCTCTCTGAGCAGCAATGTGAGACAGAAGACCACCAAAATTGGCGAAGGGGCCAATCATGTTCTCATTATCCTCATGTGTCGCATTAGACCTTTTAGCGGAGGGGCCAGGGTTGAAGTTGAGGCAAAAATCCTTATGGTTCTTGGCAGCTGAATCTTTAGCAAACTGATAGTTGCGCTTGAACAGATTGTTCTCACGACACCATAAAAGAGAGGACGGTTCGGCGGCTTCAGGCCTTGTTCCTCTGACCATGCAAGGATAGAATTTCCGCCCAATGGCTTTATCGTTGCTCTTCGGCACCAAGCCGCGGTATAGACAGTCACCCCAGGGCCGCTTGATGGCATTCTTTTCAGCATATTCAGGCGTGAAGAACTTGTACTTGAACCATTCCTAAGCCCAATATCTTTGGATCCACTGAATCCGGTTCTGGTGCTGATTGTAGTTTTCTTCTGGATCTGACTTGTACTGCTCATACAGATCAGGAGGCAGATCGAGTGCAGTGTTGCCACGGTGTTGCTTGCCACCCTTTCGTGCAGACTTTTCTGAAGCCATAATATTCAGACTGTTTGCTTCAACACAGTGAATGGCTTCCTTCTATTGGTCAGACAAGAACTGGCTTCAGGTGATTCAATGTGATGCTGTAAGTATTCTGCAAATGAATGCAGACTATGAGAACCAAGGGATTCTCCCACGGACATGTACCTGTGACAGCATTAGAGATGTGAGCGAAGGGGAAGAGGTCATATGCCTTCTCAAAAGATTTTGAAGACATTGACCTCATGGTGCGAAGACATTCACTTATGTGGAGAGAGTTGGTTCCAGATTTGTACGAATCCATGAATAAGTACAAGTGAGGAATCTAACTAGTTATGAAGCATAAGTGAATATACTTGGCATGGTATGAGATGCAGATGAGAACAAATCCAGATTTGGAAGTGAAGAAACCACTCTTGGTTGAAGTGGATGGATTTGACGGGTCAAAAAGGGAGTAATAAGTAAGATTTAATTACCGCTGACGAACTGCTAGACGTGGTTGGAAGAGAGGCCGAGTAGTTCAATCTTCCGTGCCCTAACTTGGCTAAAGAGGACACGTACATCAACGACGGAGAGGACCACGTCCGCGGCCTGCGTGAGGACGGCGTCGAAGAGGTCGTGGCAGCTAAGCGCTTCGTCTCCGGCATCGACGCGAGCTAGCGGAGGCGCTAGGGTTTGTGCGAGGAGATGAGGTGGAAGAACAGATATTGACCACACGGGTGAGTATTTATAAGGAGGAGGGTGGAGCAGCGCAATTACGTAGGTGCCCCTGGCGGTTCACATCTAAGAGACACGTGGCATGCAATGAACTCATTGAAAATTGTTACATGTTCCCACACACGCCTGGATTGTCGGGTGGTCATTCTGGCTTCTCCGGTTTTCGGGCAATAAGGATACAGCATTAAAACAGATTTAAATGTTTGTCGATTGTCCTCTGCTGACAAGGACTCAGAGAAGACACTCGACAGGTTTCAATAGAATGCTTATGATTTGGACAGATAGAATTGGGGTAGAAGCACAGAATAGGTTAGGGTCCGATCACATTCACTTAGATCAATAAAGATTCAAGAATGAAGACATAGCTATAAGATTCAAGAATGAAGACCAACTCAACATTGTGAAGATAAATCATGAAGACAAATCAATGTTGAAGACAAACCAAATGCGAAGACTATGCAACTATAACACCAAGAGAAACACTTCAATAAGAATTTGGTGGTGGCGTTACCCACCGCATAGGAAGTATTAGACCCATACATGGCGCACAATTATCATGGCGCTCTGAAGTCAAATTCCATATTAATGTATTCACACTCAGAGGGTATGTCCTCATTGATTGAAGATATACATTACTTCGTGTGTTGCACATCTAAGTCGCCAACATGCATAAGTGTTAGGATGTGTGTCCAATTACAGGACATTTGAGGATTCTAAGATATTTAGCTCACACCACAACTTGCAAAACCTTTTCTCATCCAAGGGCTTAGTGAAGATATCTGCCAATTACTCTTCAGTGTTGACGTGAATGATGTCAATATCTTCCTTGTTGACATGATCTCTGAGAAAGTGATGATGGATCTGAATGTGCTTTGTCTTCGAGTGCTGAACTGGATTCTTGGAAAGCTTGATGGCGCTTTCATTGTCACAGAAGAGTGGTACATTTTTTGTGTTGATGCCATAGTCCTTGAGTGTTTGCTTCATCCAAAGAAGCTGAGCACAGCACGATCCAGCAGCAATGTATTCAGATTCAGCAGTGGAGAGTGATACACAGTTCTGCTTCTTTGAAGACCAACAGACAAGAGATCGACCGAGAAAGTGACATGTTCCAGAGGTGGACTTGTGATCAACCTTGTCACTAGCATAATCAGCATCAGAATATCCAATCAGATCAAATGTTGATCCCTTTGGATACCATAATCCTATTGTTGGGGTGTAAGCCAAATATCGAAGTATTCGCTTCACCGCTAGATGATGCGACTCCTTTGGTGCCACTTGGAATCGGGCACACACGCAAACGCTAAGCATTATATCTGGCCTAGATGCACATAAGTAAAGTAAAGAACCAATCATGGAGCGGTATACCTTTTGATCGAACTCTTTACCATTGTCGTCAGGACCCAGAGGACTTTTGGTTGGCATTGGCATCGTGTATCCTTTGTAGTCTTGCATCCAAATTTCTTCGGGCAGTCTTTGAGGTATTTCTCTTGTGATATGAAGATGACTTTCCCCTGCTGACGGATTTGAAGACCAAGGAAAAAATTTCAGCTCACCCATCATGGACATCTGATTGCTCTTGCATCATGTGCCCAAACTCATCACTGTATCTTTTGTCAGTGCAGCTGAAGATAATGTCATCCACATAGATTTGACACACAAACAGTTCACCGTCATATTTCTTTGTGAAAAGTGTCGGATCTAGAGAACCAGGTTTGAAGCCTTTGCTCTCCAGGAAGTCTTTGAGTGTGTCATACCAAGCGCGAGGAGCTTGTTTGAGGCCATACAGTGCCTTGTTGAGCTTGTATACCATATCAGGATGTTTTGGATCTTCAAAGCCCGGTGGTTGTGCAACATACACTTCTTCTTCAATCTTGCCATTGAGAAAGGCACTCTTCACATCCATTTGGTATAGAAGAATGTCGTGATGCTTGGCATAGGCTAGTAGTATGCGAATGGCTTCAAGCCTTGCCACAGGAGCAAATGTTTCATCAAAGTCAATTCCTTCTAATTGAGTGTAGCCTTGAGCAACTAGACGAGCATTGTTTCTGACAACTTGACCATGCTCATCTTGTTTGTTGCGATAGATCCATTTGGTGCCAATGATATTGTGCTTGTGAGGATCAGGACACTTGACCAGTTCCCATACATTGTTCAGCTCGAAGTGATGAAGCTATTCTTGCATAGCTTGAATCCATCCAGGTTCCATAAAGGCTTCATCAACTTTCTTGGGTTCAGATATAGAGACAAATGCAAAATGCCCACAAAAAATTGCTAGTTGTGTTGCTCTTGAACGAGTGTGTGGACCAGGTGCATTGATGCTATCAATTATCTTCTCAATATGTACTTCATTTGCAACATGGGGATGAAATGGGCGAAGATTTTGCCCTAGCAGATCATTGTCTTCAGTTTCAGCATTGACTTCAGACTGAGAATTGTCTTCAGATTGATTTGGTGCAATGATGAGTTCGTCTTCAGCCTGAGCTTCTGAAGGTATGATTTCTCCAGCACCCATGAGCTTGATAGATTCACTAGGAGGAACTTCATCTAGCACATTTGGCAGGTGCTCTCTTTGCAAGCCGTTAGTCTCATCGAACCGCACATCCACAGTTTCAACCACTATATAGTGAAATAGGTTGAAGACTCTGTAGGAGTGCGAATCCTTTCCGTATCCAAGCATAAAACCTTCATGTGCGTTCGGTGCAAATTTTGAAGTGTGATGTGGATCCTTGAACCAACACCTAGCACCAAATACTCTGAAGTAATTGACGTTTGGCTTCTTACCAGTTAGCAGCTCATATGATGGCTTCTTTAGAAGCTTGTGAAGATAAACACGGTTGTCATCGTTTTGGGAACGGGGGTCCCCAGACTTGCCTACCTGCGGCCTGCGGTGTGGCTCAAGTGGTGGCCCAGTACGACCCATCTTCATCGACTCAAGCTCAAGACCCTCGCGAGGGGCCAAGCCTCGCGGGGCAGGCGATGAAAGGCTTCCTCAGGAGCAGCCTCACCAGGCAGGCTCGCGAGGAGGCGGAGAGATCAAGGCAAGGGTACCTCGCGAGGTGCTCGTGACGCAAGCCATGACAATCGAGACCAGGCGGGCGCCAGGCGGGCGCCGGCCTGTGCAGTGTCCTTGTTTTCTCTTTGGTGCAAAGGGGGCAAGCACGGGCGCAGAGTATCGAGGCATCAGGAAAAGGTTACCATTTCGGTGCAACGAGACCAAGACCAGCAGAGCGACAGGATGGAGGTCACCGTGGAGCCCAAGACGACGTCATCGCCAGTGCCTTTGGCAGCCGAAGACCAACTTTAGTCAGGATAACTTGTACTAGATGTTCCCCTTCAAAATGGCCATTGTTGGCGCCCTTCCCTCTCAATATTTGGGACGAGGACCAGGGCCTCTATATATAGGGCTAGCCACCACAGTAGAGGGCATCGAGTTCTCATCTCATCTAGAGGCGGGAAGATCCATCCCAAGTAGAACACCGCACCAGCTCAAGAACACATCTCATGAGGCTGTTCTCCCCCTTGTACTATTCATCATCAGCCCCTGAGGCAATCCACCACACCACACACCGGAGTAGGGTATTACACCGCAACGGTGGCCCGAACCAGTATAAATCTTGTGTCCCTTGTGTTGTTCATTGTTTAGCTTAGTTTCTCAGCGAGGCGTTCGGACGTGGATCGGTAGGGGAAAGATCTTCGCGCGCTACCCAGAGTTAAAACCTTAAGGGTTTTGCCGAAACCCGATATCCGACATTTGGCGCGGCAGGTAGGGGTGCGCCAGAATCTTTCTTCCGCTGTTCCTCGTTCGATCGTTCGTCACATCCATGGCTGATGCTCGCCGAGCTCGCGCCGAGCGGCGGGTTGCTCTTGCTGCCCACGTCACCCAGACGGCTCCCGTCGGTGGGCCACCCCGTTGTTCCCCGTCGCCTGCCACCCATGCCGCCACCGGCCCAGCGGGAAACGAGCAGCAAGCGTCGTTGCTGCATCCCTCGATGCAGCGGGAAGGCTGCACCGCCACCCTGTCGCTGACTCCAGCTGGTTCGTCGTCACACGCCCATCACGCTCCCACGAACATGCACACCGCGTTGGTCCTGGCACATGAGCTCCTGCACTACCGTACCGTTGAGGACCTCTACAAGGAGTGGCTCGCTCGCATCACCGAGCTCGTCAGCACCGTAGGGGGGCTCCCCTGCATCGTCCCTCTCGCTGCCTCGCCCTCCGTCCTCCGCAGGCGATGCAGCTCAGGAGGTGCCTCCGCCACCTCCTCCCCAAGAAGGCGCCCTGGCTCCAAGGTGTGCAGCCCCTGGACGAGACCCACCGCGTCCAGCGCCCGTGCGACAAGAAAGGAGCTGCCAAGAAATCCCTCGTCCCCAAGAAGGTGCTCGTGTTCTTCCTGCACCGGCACGTCATGACCGCATCCCTATGCCAGCACGTCAAGACCCTGCGTTGGCACTGGCGGCAGCGTGCGGGAATCCCCAGGATCAAGCCCCGCGTCAGCAAAGAGCTCCGATGGCCACCGCAGGCTGTCGCGCCTTCACCACCGAGCTATGCAGTGTGCTTGGCTGGGCAAGTTCAAGCCGGATCTGCCTCCTCGCTACAACGGCACTGCCGACCCCACGGAGTTCCTGCAGCTCTACGAGCTGGGTATCGGAGCAGCCGACAGAGACGAAAAGGTCATGGCGAATTGGTTTCCCATGGCTCTCAAAGATGGTGCCCGCACCTGGCTCCTGAACCTGCCTCCCGACACGATCTCCTCCTGGGACGAGATGTGCACCCGCTTCATCCCCAACTTCCAGGGCACTCGCGAACGTCCTCTGGTCATGGGTGACATGTGCCGCATCAAGCAGCAACCCGGAGAGACCCTGCAGAAGTACATCCAGCGCTTCAACAACACTCGCCTCAAGATTCCCAAGGTAACTGAGGAGGCCATCATCTCAGCGTTCTCTGACGGCCTCCGAGACGTCAGTATGAAGGAGGAGCTGGCTATCCACGAGCATCTGTGCACATCTCTGGAGCTCTTCAACCATGCGACCAAGTGCGCAAGGGTTGAGGAGGGACGCCTCTCCCTTCTCAAGCTCCGAGCCGCTGACCCAGAAGAGAAGAAAGCCAAGGGCAAGGACGTGAAGCGCAAAGAAGCAGCTGTGCTCGCAGCAGAGCCAGATACGAAGCATGGCAGGGACCAGCCGGAGTTGTCCAAGGGCAGCCGGTACTGCGTGTACCACGACCTCCACACCCACAACACCAACGAATGCCAAGAGCTCAGGGCCGTGCGAGAAGGACGTGTCGGTCGACGCCCCGAGCGCAACGATAGGGGCTATGGCCGAGGCGGAGGAAGAGGTGGAGTACGATGGGACGACCGTGGCCCTCGCCAAGGGTGGTGTGACCGGCCTCGCGAGGACCGCTGGCAGGACCATCCTCGCGAGGGGGCTTGGAGGGATCATCCTCGTGAGGATCGCCTGCAAGGCAACGCATGCGTTCCTCCTCTGCCACCACCGTCAAGAAGGAATGACGACCATCACCAGGACGACGGGGCTGGGGGATTCCAGGAGCCGCGTTCTATCACTTGCATCTTGGGTGGTGCCCAGGCCCCAACCTCTCAGCGCATCTTCAAGCAGTTTGCTCGCGAGGTGAATGCAATCCTCCCCAAGCTTGAGGCCATGCGCCCTCTCAGGTGGTCCACGTGTGCCATCACGTTCAGCTCAGCGGATCAGCTCAAGTGTGCAGCAACAGCCGGTTTCCTCCCGATGCTCTATTCCCTAGTCAACAGCAATGTGCAAGTCACCAGGACCCTCATCGATGGAGGCGCAGGACTCAACGTTCTGTCCGTCGAGATGTTCAACAATCTCCAAGTGACGTATGACTAGCTTCAGCCGACCAAGCCTTTCTCAGGAGTCACTGATGGTTCCACCACTCCGATAGGGCAGGTCCGCCTCCCTGTCACCTTTGTACAGCGCAAGAACTACCGTACTGAGCTCATCAACTTCAACGTTGCCCACATTCGCTTGCCGTAAAATGCCATCCTTGATTATCCAGCCATAGCCAAGTTCATGGCACTGACTCACCATGGTTACAATGTCCTCAAGATGCCAGGCAGCGGCAGAGTCATCACAGTCCCCTGTGAAGAGAAGGATGCGGTGTGCTCTCTCGAGCGTGCCTTCGAAGCCGCATCAATTGAGGACCCTGTCGGCGTTCTGGGAATGGGGGTACCCAGACTTGCCTGCCTACGGCCTGCGGCGTGGCTCAAGGAGTGGCCCAGCACGACCCATCTTCATCGACACATGCTCAAGACCCTCGTGAGGGGCCAAGCCTCACGGGGAAGAATGACAGGAGGCTTACTCAGGCATGGCCTCGTCAGGCTGGCTCGCGAGGAGGCGGAGAGATCAAGGCGGGGTACCTCACGAGGTGCCCGTGACGCAAGCCATGATGACCAAGGCCAGGTGGGCGCCGGCCTGCGCAAAGTCCTTGTTTCCCCTATGGTGCAAAGGGGGCAAGCGCAGGCAAGGGTATCAAGCAAAGGCAACCATTTCTGTGCAACAAGACCAAGACCAGCGGGACGGCAGAACGGAGGTCATCGTGGAGCCCAAGCTAGCATCATCGTCAGGGTCTTTGGCAGACGAGGACCAACTTTAGTCAGGATAAGTGTACTAGATTTTCCCCTTCAAAATGGCCAATTGTTGGCGCCCTTCCTGCTCAATATTTGGGAAGAGGCCCAGGGCCTTCACCCATAAATAGGTCTAGCCACCACAGTGGGAAAACATCTGGATATCAGATAGGCATCTCGAATCGACCCCTCCGAAGGGACAACACCACCATAAGAACAGACCCTCGCGAGGCTGTTCTTCCCTTGTATTGTTCATCATTAGCTCCAGAGGCAATCCACCGCACCACACACTGGAGTAGGGTATTATACCACAATGGTGGCCTGAACCAGTATAAATCTCGTGTCCTTTGTGTTGTTCTTCGTGTAGTTTAGATCATAGCGAGGCGGTGAGACATGAGTAGGCTGGGGGTGTGATCTCCGCGCGCACCCTAGTGTTCAAACCTCAAGGGTCTACCGGAACCCGAAATACGACATTTGGCGCGCCAGGTAGGGGTGCACCGGAATCCGCCTTCCGTCGCCTCGTGTTTCGCCGCCCGTCGCACCATCATCAACATGTCTAGCAACCCAATGTGCAATCCCGATCCCTGGGTGGCATGGCCCATCCACACAGAGCCGCCTGCCCAGGGCAACCTCAACCCAGCGCTCCAGGCAGCCCGCGGTCCGCAGGGCGTTGCGGGCCGCGGGCAACGCAGTCAAGCGGCACCGGCTCTCACGCCACGGCAGGTGCGGTCGGCAGACAGGGCCTCGAGCCACGCCGCGGCCGCGGCGCCGTACTCACGGCGAGAGCAGGCAAACTCAAGGGCTGCCCTCACGGTAGCACGAGAGCTGCTATAATGCAGGCTGCTAGAGGGCGGCCGCAACGTGCTACTGGAGAGGGTGGCAGAGCTTCTGGGCTACGCCGCCTCGGGGGGTCACCCCTTCTGCACCCAGCTGCCCCCTTAGGCCCAAGGCGGATCGCACGGAAGCCCCACGCGCGCCCGCACATCCCCGAGCGGGTTCCATGGCCACTCCAACACCACCCTGGCCGCCAGCGCCTGGTCACCAATGTTGCTGCCTCCGCCCCCGGCCAGCGAAGGAGGACTCGCCACAACCCATGGTCCCAGCGGGCCATCGCGCCACCACCCCCAGGTGGGCGCCTCAAGCCGGGCTGCATGGCACATGGGGCACTACAGCGAAGCATTCAGGGTGGCAGCCCCGGAGGAGTATGTGCCCCACATGATGGATCAAGGGCACGCGTAGGAGGATGATCACAGCTCGTTCCTCGGCCCAAGTTGGGGGGAAGAGACACCCGAAGCTGAGCTCATTTAGGAGCCCTGGGAAAGCCCCGTTGACCGCGCTGGAGGCAGCGATTGTCGGGTACCGCTAATTCCTCAGGAGCAAGCATACGCTAACCGTGGGTCGCAGGAGGTACTGGTTTTCGCGGCGGAGGGCTGCCCCAATCCCGCAGCTTCCTACCCCTCAGGAGGAGGGCACCGGGGGCTGCAGGAGAGGGGCCAAGATCCGGCTTCACCACCACGGCGTTCGGAGCAAAGCGTCCTCAGGAGGTAGGCCCTCTACCGGGGAGGTGCCTCAGGGCCTACCCCCGGCAGAGGACCCGTGGTCGTCCGGGGAACCGCTGGCGACCGCTCTACCCCATCGGCGGCATCCTCGGACTCCGGCCGTCGTTGATAGCACTAGAGTGTGGCACAAGGCGGGGCCCTCGTTTGGCGATATGAAGCAAGGCCGGTACCTGTGAAGAAGGCCCAGTGCCTGTGAAGCTCACCGCCCCGTGACACTCTCACGTAATAATGAGTGGGGTTGTACATCCCCTGGAGTCTCCAGAGAGCCGCCCTCGGGCCTCGGGGGCTCCCGCCCACGCCCAGTGGCAGCACTTAGCTCCGCTTTGGTGAGAAGACGTCGATGACTAGACTAGGTGTCGGACGCAGATTTTTCTGCTTTCCTTGCTTTTCCCCTTGGTTGTTGCTTTTCCCTGTTCGTATTTAAGTTGGATTTGAGCTTGAGACTTGCTTGTGTTCGGGGAAGGGGTGTTTAGTCTCGTTCGAGCAATCTCTCGTGTTCTGGTCACCGCTTTGCGTCCGTCCGGCCTTAGCCGCCTTCCCTCGCGAGCCAGGTTAGGCCCAGCATGCGCGCAGCCCAGACTGCCGTCGCCGTGCCCTCTCAGGAGGTTCTCCTTGCAGGTTCAACAAGCTCGTTCAGGAGACACTCATGACACCACGGCCCCCCGCAGGCTAGGGGCCCATACGAGTCAAAGGTAAACAAGTTAGTCGACTCGCCACGAGACCGGTCGACTGGCTGAGGCACACGGGTGATATCATGTCTACAAATACGCTAACTGCAAGTTTTTACATGAGGGGCTCCCCCTCCCAAAATGCTCTTACAATCCTCTGGGCCAAGCCCGAACTCTCTCTGCGCAGGATAAAAGCAGGAACATCATGCAGTCAATCGAATAAATCCCCCAATGCATCCTCAGGGACACCTCCGGAGTCACCACTAGCATCACTGGCTTCGCCATCGCCTTCTGCGCCACCGCCGACAGCACCTGGGTCGTTCACCACTCCGCATTCATCAGCGGCCATGACCACGCCATCATCGTCGGTGGTGAAAGCCCTGACAAGGGCGTCCATATTGTCTTCCACCCAACGCGCCAGATCGCCCCTGATCGCCAGGGGTACCGGTGCGATGGCGGCATCAAAGTCGAAATGGCGATCCATGTTCTGGAGATGACTGAAGACGCGAGAAAAAGCACGCCCCAGCAGGGCACGGCTCCTCTCCTCCACCAACCTGTCGGCTCTGCCCGACCGAGCCTCCAGCTGCGTCACCACGTTGGTGAAGAACTGAAGGTTACCAGCATAGTTGACCACACGAGTTTCCCCAACGGCTGCCTCGCAGATGATACCCAAGGCCGTGTTGGCTCTTTCCCGGAGCTCGCGGAGCATGGGGCTGTGCACGTGCTCCAAGGTCTGCCGCTGGCGTATCTCGTCCTCGTTCCGCCACGCAACAGCCTCGGCCACATACACCCTTTGGTGGAGAAGAAGCACCTCGGTGCGGGAGGAAGCCAGTTCTGCCTGTGACGCACGAAGAGCGGCTCGGGTAGCGTCCCCGCGCCGCGTCACTTCATCCATCTTGGCCTTTAGGGCGGCGGTCCTCCCCTCTGCTTCAACCTTGAACAACTCCAGTGTCACACCCAATATGCGACCCTATCCAAAAGGAACTTGAAGGTCCCACCAATGATAGACCCGCATATTGGAACGCTTTTGCAAGGTGGATATCATTACATCAACATTACATAATAGATGGGGATACATACATAAGGCATACAATGCCACACGAATACAACATCACAACTTACATAAGAGCAACATCCACTACGGATGAAACATTAACAGAAACTCAAACAACATCCACCCTGCTAGCCCGGGCTGCCGACCTGGAACCTATCCCCTGATCGAAGAAGAAGCAGAAGAAGAACTCAACACAAGCAAGCATCGCTCTCGCGTCATGATCATCGGATAAACCTGTACCTGCAACTGTTGTTGTAGTAATCTATGAGCCACGAGGACTCAGCAATCCCATTACCATGGGTATCAAGACTAGCAAAGCTTAATAGGAAAGGAAGGGGTAAAGTGGTGAGGTTGCAGCAGCGACTAAGCAATGATATGGTGGCTAGCATACCTAAATAAGAGCGAGAAGAGAACAAGCAGAACAGTCGTTAAGTAGTAATGATCAAGAGGTGATCCTGAACACCTACTTACGTCAAACATAACCCAGAAACCGTGTTCACTTCCCGGACTCCGCCGAGAAGAGACCATCACGGCTACACACACGGTTGATGCGTTTTAATTCGGATCAGGTGTCAAGTTATCTACAACCGGACATTAACAAATTCCCATCTGCCAATAACCGTAGGCACGGCTTTCGAAAGATTAAACCCTGCAGGGGTGTCCCAACTTAGCCCATGATAAGCTCTCGCGATCAACGAAGGAATAGACCTTCTCCCAAGACGACCCGATCAGACTCGGAATCCCGGTTTACAAGACATTTCGACAATGGTAAAACAAGACTAGCAAGACCGCCCGATGTGCCGACAATCCCGATAGGAGCTGCACATATCTCGTTCTCAGGGCAACACCGGATGAACACTACGTACAACTAAAACCAACCCTCAAGTTGCCCCGAGGTGGCGCTGCAAGTGGCTCTGGTTCGGACCAACACTTAGACAAGCACTGGCCCGGGGGGGGGGGCTATAATAAAGATGACCCTCGGGTTAATTACTCCCAAGGGAAAAGTAGGTGGTGGTGAGGCAAATGGTAAAAGTCAATGTCGGGCCTTGCTGGAGGAGTTTTATTCAAAGCGAACTGTCAAGGGGGTCCCATAAATCACCCGACCGCGTAAGGAACGCAAAATCCGGGAACATAACACCGGTACGACGGAAACTAGGGCGACAAGAGTGGAACAAAACACCAGGCAAAAGTCCGAGCCTTCCACCCTTTACCAAATATATAGATGCATTAATAAAATAAGAGATATTGTGATATCCCAACCAAAATCCTGTCCACCATGGAGAAATCTTCAACTTCACCTGCAACTAGCAACGCTATAAGAGGGCTGAGCAAAACGGTAACATAGCCAAGCAATGGTTTGCTAGGAAGGGTGTCAAAGGTTAGAGGTTCATGGAAATTTGGGAGGCTTGAAGAACAAGTGATAGGTAGCGCAACATAGCAATAGAACGAAGCAACTAGCATAGCAATGATAGTAGTGATATCCAGGGTAGCGGACATCTTGCCTGAAATCCCGCAAGGAAGAAGAACGAGTCCATGTAGAAGATGAACGGATGAAGCCGAACCAACCGTAGACGAACGAATCCTCACGATCGCAACGAACCAGAAACTAACAAGAAGAAGCACACAACATGGTAAACACAACACACATGAACAAGGCATGATGCACAACCAAGCATGATGCATGACAAAGCTACATGAAGCTACTCATGGCAAGAGATGATGCAAACAAGAGCAACACATCAAGGCAAGTTTAAATGAGGCCGGGAACAACATCTAACAATTCCGGTAAGTCCTCATATGCATATTTTGAAATTGGTCCAGATCTGAGTAAACCTTATGTTCAAGTAGTTAAACAGCAAGTTAAGATGCACCAAGATGATCTACATGAGATACTAGTCAAATTACATATAAAGTTCATTAGATTCGGAGCTACGGCCTAGAAGAAATGAGCAAAACAAGTTAAACATGGCATTGGTGCAAAATGCACCCAAACATCAAGCAAACACCTCAAAACAAGGATGCAACATGATAATAAGAAGCTACATGCAATTCTAAGCAAGTTTCATATAGAGCACACTCAAAACGGAGCAACAATCTGTCCATAACAGCAACTAGGCATCTTACAAGCATCAAAACAACAAGCTACAACATCTCAACATAATAACAAAACGCATGGGCATGAAGTACAGGTAAAGCATAACAAAACACGAACACTGAGCTATCTCCAGAAATCACTAGAACATGCTCAAAAAGACATGGGAAGATTGCAAATAATAACAGTTTCAGACTTTAGCAGAAATAACATCAGGTTGCAATGTCTAGAGTTATCAATCAACATGTTACAGGAACTTTACATGGCAAACAAAGGCATGACATGAATCTACTAATTGCATAGAACAATAGTCCCTTACTGACTAAGAGCCAAAAAGGACCAGAAGATATGATGGCACCCATGTAAACATGGCAAGTTATATTACAGATTCATACATGGCAGGAACAGAATTATGAAGGCATGTAAATGAGCTTGTGCAACTCACTACAGAGCAAAACATGGCATGTCAAGGCACCCAACAGTAAGAGGGCATGTTTATGAAGCTAAGCATGGCAATAGCAAGTTCATAGGGTACATGGATCACTAGGAAAACACATAGGAACATCTGAACTTAATGTTAACAGGCTGACAGCAATACTATTTAGCAACTTTGGAGCAAGATATTTACAAGCTACATCAAGCTATAAATGCAAGCAGGGGCATGGATAGTTAGAGCATAACATGTAGAACAAAACACTCTTAGTGAACATCTCCAGATTATGCATAGAATGACTACTAGCAACATGTCTATATAGCATCACGAAATAACAGGTTTAGCCTAGCAAAACAGCAACATCAAGTACACTACTTAACAAGCTCGATTCACTCACCACAAGTCATTTCATGACAAGATAAGCATAGCATCATCAAGAAGACATGTTTATGAAACAAACCTGGGCAAGAACAAGTCCATAGCATGCAAGGATCAACTATAGCAAGCTTGGCTAAATTGAATAACATGTAAACAATCTGCCAGGAAACATTTTGAAGCAAAAGTAGAGCACTCAAATGACATGCTAGGCTAATCCATAATTTCAACCAAGGGCATGAATGGATAGACAATAACCACATGTCCAAAACACCCTAACTGAAGTATCTCAAAATAAGCATGGATCTCTCTGTAGCAACAAGTTTACATGGCATAAAAATAACAGCAAAAGAGGGACTGAAATCAGCAACAGCAAGTACCCTACTTAGCAAGCTCGATGCACTCAGAACACAAATCACAAAAATACATGGATAGCACCTCTGGAAACATGGCATGTCATAGATCAAAACACATGTAGACATCAACCTCATAGGATGCACACATCAATCATGGCAAAAATGACAAATGAGCATGTTATAACAGTTTCAGCAGATTAACATCACTTAGCACTCTTCCAACAGCATTTAGGGCATCAAGATGAGATATAATGAAAATGATGCAATGGAATGAAATGATCTACTCATCGAGTTGAACAATTTGACATATTACACGCACGAAACGGAGCTGAGGATGCACAGATATAGCAGGTCACACATGGCATGATTATGTTAGAAAACAGGGACTTAGACGAATTTGGAGGGGGAAAGTCAACCTGCGGGCACGCGAACCGAGGTTCACCGGATCCTCGCCGGAGTTGGGGGAACGGGCGCCGGAGGGGTCGAGGGAGCTCGGGGGGCCGGATCTGGCCGGAGGGAGAGGCGGCGGGGCCGGCGCAGCTCCGGCGGAGGAGGCCGCGGGGTCGGGCGGCGCGGTCTCCGGCCCGGCTGCGGACGGCGCGGGGTGCTCCAGCGGGGCGGCGAGGGCGAGGCGGGCGGCGCTCGCCGGCGGGCGGAGGCAGCGCGGGGCCGACGGCAGACGGCCGGGGCGCACGCGCGCGGGCGGCTGCGGGCGATGGGGGCGGCGGCGGCACCCGCGGCGGCGGCCGGGGAGGCGGTCGGCAGCGATGGTCGCCGGAAGTGATGAGGAGGCGGTGACTCGGGGGTCCGGCGGCGGCGCGAGGCGCGGCCGGGAGGCGGCGGCGCGAGGGCCCGCGCGGGCCCGCGATGGGCTCCGCGGGCCGCGGCGGCGGGGAGGACGCGGGCGCCACGTGGCGAGCGCTGATTCGTCCGGCGCGGCGGCTGGACATGTCTGGCGGCGGAGTGGACATGTCCGACGCGCAGAGGGGGGATTTGATCTAGGGTTTGGACTGCGGGAATTTCAGGGGAGGGGGCTATAAATAGATTTCTGGGAGCTAGGAGAGTCCAAATGAGGTGCGGTTTTCGACCACGCGATCATGATTGAACGACCGAGAGCATGGAGGGGAGTTAGATGGGTTTTGGGCCAGTTTGGAAGGGGTGTTGGGCTGCACACAAAAGAGGGCTTTGCGGTTACTCGGTTAACCGTTGGAGTATCAAACGACCTCCAAATGGCACGAAACTTGACAGGCGGTCTACCGGTGCTAAAACAAGGCCACTTGACAAACCTCGGGCCATTCCGAGAAAGTTTAACACCCACTCACAACAGGAGACAAAAGGAGAACGCCGGAGGGCATAGGAGCGCCGGATTGCAAAACGGACAATGGGGAAAATGCTCGGATGCATGAGACGAACACGTATGCAAAATGAGATGCACATGATGACATGATAAAATGCAACACGCAAGCAAATGACATGGCAACAGCGGCGAAAAACTGGCAGACACCTGGCGCATCGGATCCGGGGCGTTACGTCCAGCCTCTCCTCGAGCTCACGCTCAAGGTTCAAGCGGGTTGCCGCCACCCGGCGATCAACCTCTTCTGCGGCTCGGGCTTCCCTCTCAGCAACGTCATCCTCCGCCCGCACCACCATGCGCTCCCTCATCTCCAACCGCTCAAGGTCCAGGGTGCGTACGGTGGACTCCATTGTCAGTGCCTCCTCGCGTCTCTAGAGCTCCGCCCGATCGGCCGAAGCCCCCTCCATCGATGAAAGGGCCGCCTCACGCAACTCCACCTGCTCCTCCAGGGAGCTACTCGAGGCCCGGAGCTCCCACGCCCGCACTTCTGCGACCTTGCGCCGACGGTCAACCTCCTGAGCCTCCAAGACAGCGCGGGAGTAGACCTCTCGAGAAGCTGCCAGCGACACCTCAGGCTTCTCATTGTCGAGGTCACGCTGGTGGCGCGCAAGAGCAACGGCTACCTTCAGCTTGCGCCTCTCCTCAGCTAGGCGCAGGCCCTCGGCCTCAAGGTGTGTGTCCTCATCAGCGAGCTCTACACCAAGCTGGCTCACCGCGTCCGCCGCCCTCCGGAGGAACCCTTGGAGGAGGGCGCGGTGCTCCCAAGCGTGCTCGAGCATGTCTTCTGCATCGCCTTCCGCCTCGGGCGCGCGGAGAGGGCCACAGACCAGCACGCCCCCTTCGGGCAGGGGACTGGGGGCTGGCGCCCTCGCGATGACCGGATGCGCCTCGCTAGAAGCCTGGCCCGGAACTAGTTCGCCCTCCAAGGAAGACCGCAGGGCCGAACTCGGCCCGATGCCGTCCACAACCAGTCGAAGAACCCAGGGCTGCCTAGCTATGCCTTGGGAGGGCCTGTGAAGGATGGTCGCGGGGTACGCAGAATCGAGACGCATCACAGGATGGCCCGCCTCTCCGACCGGCCTCACCACAAAGGCAGTGCTGGAGCCCGGGGCACTTGGGGAAGGTGGAGAGGGAGGGGCCTGGAGGGATGGCTCCTCAGCCATCTCCGCGAACTCAGCAGGAAGGGCTCTGCAGGGCGATAGTCAGTTGAAACAGTAGGAAAGTAAGGGACAGAGAAAGGGAAAGGCTTACTCATCGGTGGCGAAGTACTTCCTGCGCTTCAATAGACGGCAAGGGTAATCATCACCCAAGGCCTCCCTCCTCTTTCGGAGAGCCTCGAAGTCCACTCGGAAGCGTCCCAGGAGCTTGGCGCAAGGGTCATCCTGCGACGAGGAAGAAGCGCCGATGAGGTCAATGTCGGGGGCATCGCCTTGGCGCCCGCTGCCAGGCGCCACACCATGGAGGGTGGCTGGGGCATCAGAAGCCTCTTCCACTGGGGCTGCGGGCTGCGGCTCAGCCCCCTCTACCGCTGCAGGACGGACCTTAGGAGCTACCGCCTCGGGAGTCCCGCTTGGCGTTGTCATCCTGATAGCGGCTGCCTCAGCCCTCGGCGGCCCCTGCCTCCCAGCTCCACCACTCGAGGACGGACCGTCGTGGGCAACCGGAAGGGCAACCACCACGACTGGGTTCTCGCGGGGCCCCCTTAGGCCTGCAGGGCGCAGCCCCCATTCATCGAAGCTGGGCATCTGCTTCACAAAGTCACCCCTGCTCGAGCAAAGGTACAGCAGGGCGCCACCATGCCGGATGCTGCCAGGAGAAGGGTCGCCAGTGAGGATCATGAGAACCTTCTTCAGCACTTTAGGCGTCAGATCTTCCTCCAGGAGCCTCATGCGGTCTTCACCCCCCCCCGAAGGACCACATCCAGCGGGAATGGCGCTGGAGACGGGCAATGCGGCACAAGATGAACTCCTTCACCACCTTGGGCACCATCACACCAAGCGCCCTCAAGTACGCAAAGCAACGCCAGACGAAGATGAGCCGAGGGCTCGTGAGCGTCTCCTGGCCCCAGCCCGAATTGGAGATAGCAAGCAAGGTGGGCTCCGAGAGCAGGGGGCTGAGTACTCCGACATCCACGTACAGCCACCGCTCTCGGAACCCAGTCGCAGGCGAAGGAAGTTTGAAATCAATTCCCAAAGCCGATGTTTCTGGTGCGGCAAGGAAGCTCACGCACCCAGAGCGTTGGGTGGGGTCGCTGAGGCACAATGAGAAGAAATGGCGCAACAAAGCAAATGAAGGAGGGATGCCCATCATCGCCTCGCAAACATAGGCGAAAACAGCAAGAAGAGCAATGGATTCGGGACCCAAATGCATCATGTGGATCTTGTAATGGGAAAGAACGGCATTGAAGAAATCAAAAAAGGGGGGAACCAATCCCGACCATAGGGCATCGGCGAAGTACTGGACCTCGGTGGCTATCCTATCAACAGAATAGTGAGACGCGGGCCATACCATCGTCCTCCCACACTCGTTGAAGATGGTGGAAATGGCAGAACTGACCTTGTCCAAGCCTTCCAGGTTGAGTATGATCGACTTATCAACAGCGGGAGCCATCGACGGCGACGGGCCGGACGAAGGCACCAACTTTTGCCCTTTCCCCTTCTTGGTCGGAGCCATGGCGATGGGAAGGGGGAGGATTCGAGATTGGATTGGAGGCGGAGGCTGGAGCTAGAGAGAAGGAAAAGAAGGAGGCGTGCTAGCAGCGAGAAGAGGGGAGATTGTGTGCACCCACGGGTCCGGCTAGCTGGGCGCAAAATAAGGAGGCGTGGGGGAACAGGGACGCCCACGTCCAATCAACCGCCACGCGGCGCCCAAGGCCGCAGGCTATTGGGGCCCGCGGCGCTTTGCACTTGCCTCTTCGATTCTCTGCTAAGTGAAGTTCGAGCGCGCCTTGGGCCCGGGGGCTACTGTCGGTGTTCTGGGAACGGGGGTACCCAGACTTGCCTGCCTGTGGCCTGTTGCGTGGCTCAAGGAGTGGCCCAGCATGGCCCATCTTCATCAACAAATGCTCAAGACCCTCGCGAGGGTCCAAGCCTCGCGGGGAAGGACCATAGGAGGATTCCTCAGGCATGGCCTCGTCAGGCTGGCTCGCGAGGAGGCAGAGAGATCAAGGCGGGGTACCTCACGAGGTGCCCGTGACGCAAGCCATGATGACCAAGGCCAGGCGGGCGCCGGCCTGCGTAGAGTCCTTGTTTCCCCTTTGGTGCAAATGTGGCAAGCGCAGGCAAGGGTTTCAAGCAAAGGCAACCATTTTGGTGCAACAAGACCAAGACCAGCTGGATGGAAGAACGGAGGTCATCGTGGACCCCAAGCCAGCGTCATCGTCAGGGTCTTTGGCAGGCGAGGACCAACTTTAGTCAGGATAAGTGTACTAGATGTTCCCCTTCAAAATGGCCAATTGTTGGCGCCCTTCTCTCTCAATATTTGGGAAGAGGTTCGGGGCCTTCGCCTATAAATAGGACTAGCCACCACAGTGGGAAAACATCTAGATATTAGATAGGCATCTCGAATCGACCCCTCCGAAGGGACAACGCCACCATAAGAACAGACCCTCGCGAGGCTGTTCTTCCGTTGTATTGTTCAACATCAGCCCCAGAGGCAATCCACCACACCACACACTGGAGTAGGGTATTACAGCACAATGGTGGCCTGAACCAGTATAAATCTCGTGTCCTTTGTGTTGTTCTTCGTGTAGTTTAGATCCTAGCGAGGCTGTGAGACATGAGTAGGATGGGGGTGTGATCTCCGCGTGCACCCCAGTTTTCGAACCTCAAGGGTCTGTCGGAACCCGAAATCCGACAGACCCAGACAGCAAGAGTGGGAACCTTCCCAAGGCAGCTCCCAAGAAGAAGAAGACATCACCCAGCTCAAGGCCTCAGGAGGCAGGCACCTCCGGTGGCACCGCGCCAGGATCCGCGCTCATCCAAGGGGCGCCTCCCTCCATCGCATAGGAAGGCGTGCCCGGCGCCTTCCTCGGGCAAGGCTCGGGGGCCCTCTCCTGGAGGTCCACTGACTTTGCCAAGATCACGAGGGAGGCGCTCGGGCACCACTTGGAGGCGTGTTCCCCTCGGGAAGGCATGAGGCAAGGAGGGCCCAGCCCTCAGGAGTTCATCACCAAGGTCACTCAGGACCTGCAGGAGTAGAGAGTCATGCGCGCCAACCGGCGCCTGCCCGGCGTAGCTCCCCATCTAGGCGAGGATGGCGGGCTGCGTGTCTGCATCGACTACCTAGGGCTCAATCGAGTCGCGTCTCAGGAGCGCTTCTAGCCGTCGTGCGTGGGATGCTGCGAGGGTCCACCTCACAGCTACGTTCGCATGCCATGGCCTGCCGAACGTGGCTGTTGCTCACCAGCGCCTGATCACGAGCATTTTGGAGGCTCAGGTGGCCAAGCACCGCGCGCTCCTGGAGGAGATGGAGATGGACCTTGCCGAGCCACCCAGACCTCCAGAGCCTCCCAAGGCTCAGGGCTCCGAAGGCTCGTGAGGATTGGCTTCTGCACCACGTGTCACCAGCTACTACAACACTTGCTCTGCAACGATATCGGGTGACATCTTTCAAGTTTCATTTCAGTTGGGAGCGCCCTCAAGGCTGCATCATTCCTAGGTAGCGTGGGTCTGACCCCGCGGCATATATCCGTTTTGCTTATGTCTTTAGCTTACCTTTTTGGGGGTGCCCCTCGGGCTGCATCATCCCCAAGCCACTCGGGCCTGACCCAGTGGCATGTGTCTTTCCTGCATCTATCGAAGTTGGTTTGCTTTTTCATAGTTAACTTGCCTATGATTATCACCTCTCGCTCATCGCGGCCCTTTTTTATCCCTCATGCAAATCACTTGCACGTTAAAAGGGGGGCGCCTGAGCATCGCGACTCAGGGGCTCTTACTGGCTCTCCAGCCCTCACCCCTGGCCTTGTCCACGGCATTGCGACTAGGCATACCAGCGGCAGCTGAGCTAGCTCGAGGGCCGGGACCTGAGGACGTAGAGCATTTGCATATAACCACCTTGCAGGAACACTCAGCCGCCCAAAGCTCAAGATCAGGCGCAACCCGCCTTCGGGTAGGGCCTTGTGAGTCCCGCGCTGGCTCACGAGTGCCCAGATACACCTCGTCTAGCCCTACCATGGCGGCCACGTGTCAGGGCGGGGCTGTACATGCCCCGGGGGCTCCTCCGGGAGGCGCCCCCTCCCACATACCAGTAGAAGCACCATGCTCCGTGCTGGCTGACGACACTGCCGAGGAGCGGCTATGCCCGTACACATACGGAACCGCTATGCTCCGCGCTGGTGATAAACAACTGAGGGCAGCCCACAGTTGTATCAACCTCGGGGAACCCTGAGCTCAGTGTCGGGCCTCATCGCAACACCTCCGCTCGGGAGCGCCGTGCGAGGGGGCTGGACATGGGGGCTACGCCCGGGTCACGCCCGAGCGCACGCCACCCTGCCAGGTCCCTTGGACCTAGTCGTCGCGCGCCCCTCCCCGAGCGGAGCCAAGGTATGAAGACCGTTTGAGCGTCAAGGGGGACTCCTGAGCATCGCGATTCAGGAGCCTAACTGGTCACGTAGCCCCTCACTCCTTAGTTCCGAAAGGCTAATGTCGGTTGAGGTATGCGCGGGGTCGGGCCCTGCCGACGTAGAACGACAAATCCACTCCTACACCCCCTCCCTATTTGTTGTTTGCGCGTCAAGGGGGACTCCTCAGCATCACGACTCAGGAGCCTAACTTTCCATGTAGCCCCTCACTCCTTAGTCCCGTCCTGGTGATCCGGTCGTGGCTAACGGCGGCTGAGGTATGCGCGGGGCCGGGCCCTGACGACATAGAACACAAAGCAAATAGGAAGGAAGCCGCAAAATCTTGCAAATTCAGAAGCAAATATTACAGACCATAAATTGTTCTCACAATACCAAACACAAGTTTAAACGCCTCTATGAGGCACGGTACATGTTGCAGGAATTGGAGCAGGAAAGTAGCCGCGAGAAGATCACATTTGGGCAGCGCCGCCGCTCGTGGTGGAGTTGCGCTTGTCAGCTCCACCCCCCGAGGCCGCGGAGCCTGCAGCGCCTCACTTGGGTGCAGTGTTGAAGGTGCGGAACTTCTCCAGCAAGGCCTCTGCTCGGCCCTTCACGGCCTCAGCAGCAGCGGCGGAGCGCTCGGCATCCACAGGTTCCAACAGGTCGTCAAGGTTGGTGTCGGGGTTGCGGAGGTAGACGTGGCTGAGGATCTGCGTCAGCGCTTTGGAGGAAAGGACGCGAGATTGAACCTCGTCCATGGGGCCGATGCCGGTCACGACCTCCTCAAGTGCCTCGACCAGGAAGGGAAGCAGCTTGGTGGGGCCTTCTGTGGCTCCGGCCAGTGGCTTCTCCATAGCCTCTTCATAAAGCGTCTTCAGCGCCTTGCGAGACCTCACCTCATAGTCCGTGAAGGCCGCGCGGTCCTCGGTCAAGACCTACGCCTTGGCGTCCAGCTCAACCCTCTCCGCCTTCAGCGTCTGCTCCAGCATCTGCTCCAGCGTCTTCAGCCGGTCGTGATCAGCTGAGAGTTCGGCATTGCGGTCCCTGAAGGCAGACTCCCAAGCCTTCATCTCCTCCTCCTTCGCCTGACAGTCGTGAACCTCCTTGGGGAGCTCATCACGCAAGCCTTGCAGCTCGTCCTCCAGCGCCTTGCAGTGGCCCCGGACAAATAAAGAATCCTTCAATGCTGCGTTGCAAGTGGCTATGGCCTGGGACGTGGCTTGCTTCTCCTCCTCAGAAGCCGTCACAGCCTGGCTGTCACACCCTAGCTAGTTCATGCATTAGAGTGTTGCATCATGTTTATTTTTCAACAGAAACCTGAAATGGGAATGACAGAACCCCCAGCCCCCTCTGAAACCAACTAGGGTTTACTAAAAACTTTTTCAATGAACCTGAAATGCCCTTCCAAAATGTCCATCATTTTTTTCTTGGTTCAGAACCTCTGCCAAAAGTGATGCACAATTTCCTAGGTCATCCTATGGTCTTTGAATAAAATCATAAGTATTTGAATTTGGGCATTTAAAATTTATAAAATATTTCAAATGCCCAAATATTCCCAACCTAAAATGTTTCATGTTGGAAATATTCCAACTATGGACCAGGAGCAGTTTGGTGAATTTTGGAACTGTTTAGGTATTTTTAGAAATTCAACAAAGTTGCAGAAAAATAGAAAAAGAAAAACAGGAAGAAATCTTACCTGGCGCCTACTAACCGGCCCACCTGCCGGCCCAGCCCAGCTGTCGCGCCAGCGAGCTACTTGGCTCGGCCAGGCAGGCAGGCAAGGTGCTCGACGGCGAGCAGCGCATGGGTGCCACGCACCTGGTCGCCGCCTCGCCGCTCCCCTCTTCAGGCTGTGACATGGATAACTCCCCCTCTCTCCCCCGAACCCCTCAGACACCTCCTCTCCTCTCCAGCTCCTCCCCCTCACGCTTCCCAGCCATGGCCGACGCCACCGCCGCCGCTCCATCACCGTAACCGCGCTCCCCGCCGTCCGTGCTCCGTCTCGTCGTGTCCAGGAGCTCCGCCGCCATCCTCTTCGTTGAGCTAGCCGAGCCCGCGTGCTCGTGTGGCCCAAGTCCACCGCACCGACCTCGCCCGAGTCCGCCGTCGCTGGAGATCCCTTTCAACGCCGTCGCCGCATCAGTTCGTCCCCGACCCCGCCGGTTGCCTCTACGAGTGCTCTATGAGCATAGCTACCCCCCCTACCCTTCCTCTCTCGCTCCCGAGCTGTGTAGCAACCGCACGAAGATCACCCGCACGCACCTCCGCGGATCTCGTCGCCGACGTGCTCCCGGCCATCCTCCAGCCACCTCTCGGTGTCCATCGCACTCACCACGACGCTTGGGGTCTAACCATGCACTCCTCGCACCTCACCGCACACCCTAGCCTCGAGTTCGCATCCACCCGAACTCCGGCGGCCGCCTAGGTCGTCGCTGGCGCCGAATCCGGCCACCCCGACCCCAACCAACTCCACCAAGAGCTGCGGTTTGTCCCCAGCTCCACCTAGATGCCTTCCGCGACCCATTTGGTGGCCGGAACGGCCAAAACCACTTCCACCGCCGCGTCGGGCTCGCCGGCGGCTAAACGCCGGTGCAGCTGAGTTGACTTTGACCATGGGTGGGCCCTGGTTGACTCTGTTGAGTCAATGACAGGTGGGGCCCAGCCCTGTTAACTAATCCAGTTTAGTTTTAATTAAGTTTTAGCTAAACTAATTACACTGACACCCTGGACCCACAGTCAAGTTTGACCTGGACGTCTCCGTTGACTATGACGTCATCCTGACGCATTGCTGACGCAGTAAATTAATTTCTGGATTTATTTTTATTCGGGAAATTCCATAAATTGTTGCAAACTTCAAAAATTCACATAAATTCAACCGTAGCTCCAAATCAAACAAATTATATATGAAAAATGATCAGAAAAATCCAATCTAACCATCTGTACTGTTTTCATGCATGTTTAAACAAGTTAACTTGCTTTTTAGTGCAAAACATGATAAAGCACTATTTAAGATCACAAATGTGTTTGGAAATTGAATCTTTAGTTCAAAATGGTTCAAACCATCTGATCTTAGTTGCATTAGCCCAACACACTCATATTTGCCATGTCTCATGCATGCATCATATTGTTGCATATTGTTTGGTGATGTTTGTGTATCGGTGTTCTCTGCGGCAGGTTCTGCCCCCGAGGAGTACCGTGATTACCCCAACGAAGAGCAATACCAGTGCACCGACCCAACAGGCAAGCAACCAACCATTTGATCATATCGATACAATCCCACTGTCATAGCCCTAGAATACCAGATTGAAATAGTTGCAACTGCACTCATGCATCATGTCTAAATTTCTGAAAATTGACTTGAGGTTTGTTGAAACCCTCAGAAATCAGTTCAAAAATAACCAATTTTAAAATCTTCTCAAATGAGTCCAAGAAAATGTTCCGGTTATTCCATAAAAATATTGGCAAGAGGTTAAATTCAAATCAATATTTTTGGGATCTCAAAAACATTTATTTTGGCCATTTGCATTAACCCAATAATTATTTGCTTGGATTTATATTTATTATATATTAAATATAACTCCAATAATTCTGGAAGTTTGTGAATGGCTTTGCGTATATTTTAGCAAGCTATATAATGACCTACAGAATTTACTAAAACGATTTAGTTGCTAAACTAAATCAGAACACAGGAAATGAAATAGAAAAGAAAAATAGGAAAAGAGAGATAGAGAGAGAAGTACCTGGCGCTCACCTCGCAGCCCACCTGGCCCAACTCCAGTGGCCCAGCCCACCACCGCCTCCTTCCCTGTCGTCTTCCTCCTGCCAGTAGGAGCAGCTGCGTGCTCGCACGCACGCGGCCGAGGAGGCCAGCTCCTCCCTACCTGGCTGCCTCCTCCTCTCCCTGGACGTCTCCCGCGGCTCCACGCCACCCCTTGGAACCCCCTCGCACTCTCGCCCGTCCCCATATCCTCCTCTGTCACTCTCTCCCGCGATCGCCGTGACCGCCCGAGAACGCCAACGAGCAACCCCGTGACCACCGGCTGCCCCTCGCCCTGCCACTGCGCCCAGAAGCTCCGCCACTTCGTCCTCGACGCCTTCACCGAGCCACGCACCCGCGGGACGCCTGAATCGATGCCATCGTCTTCGTTTCCATCGCCGGCCGCCGGAGATCCCACTCGATGCTCCGCTCGCTCCGGTGCCTCCCCGAACTCGCCGAGGCCACCGCTGCACCCGCTGTGAGCTCCTGTGTCGTTTCCCCCTCTCCCCTGGCTCGTTTTCTTCCTCTAACACCGATGCCCATCGGAGCCGAGAGCTCTTTGCCACCGGACATGTCGCCGCCGTGGCCACCGTCACCTAGAGCCGCAACGGAGCACGTCACCGTGCTCAGGGCACTCCCAGGGGCACGCAGCACCCACCAGTTCCTCCCGTAGTGCACCGTAGCGTCAAATCGGTCGGCGCCCGAACTCCGGCCGCCGCGAAAGCGGACACCGCCGTCGTTTTAGGTCGTCTCCGGCGACCCCTCTAGCAGCAGCCGACATGGACGAGGCCCAGGGTTCCAACGGTGCCATCCGCACCCCGAACCGTGGCCCGTGTTGCGTTTCCGGACCGCGCCGCCGTCTCGGGCCTCGCCGGTGTCATGCCGCCGGTGGGTTTGACCCATTTGACCATGTGGGCCCCATCCCTGGTCAAACCTAGATTAGGAGTTAATCTAATATTAATTTTTTTAGTTAAGCTAATTACACTGACATGCGGGATCCACTGTCAGGTTTGACCGGACCGTGCCCCGTTGACCGCTGACGTCACACTGACGTCAGGCTGACGCAGTAAGTCATTTCTTGGATTTAAAATAATTCAGGAAATTCCAGAAAATAGTAAAAACTTCTAAAATTCATACTAAATCAACCGTAGCTCAGAATGAAATAATTCATATATGAAAAATTATCAGAAAAATTCAAAGAATCCATCTGTACCATTTTCATGCATGTTAGAACAACTTATAGCTGTTGTTTAGCACAAGTCACATAAATGGCATTTAAACCTTCACATATGGAGTTTGAATTCGAATCTTGGATTCAAACCAACTCCATTTAACCTGCTGCTAGTTGCATTAGATCAAACCACATCATATTGCCATGTCATGATCATGCATCATATTATGCATTGCATTGATTGTGTTTTTCCTTAGTTGCCGGTGTTTGTCCCCTCTCGATAGATGTGGTTCCGACGACGAGTTCGATGACACTGATGAAGAACTATATTATCTTCAGAAGTGCCAGACAAGCGAAACCCCCTTGTTCATTCCGATAAAATCCCACTCTCTCGCTCCTGCTCTCTTTTACTGCATTAGGACAACAACGACATATTTGTTACTTGCTGCGGTAGCTGAACCCCTTTATCCCCTGCATGACCTGTCATTGCCACAGTAAATAGATGAAACCCATTAGCATGAGTAGGAGTTGTTTGAGCCCTGTTGTGCCTACTCATTCATGCTTGTTGTCATGCCTGCTATTGCTTAGAGTTGTGTCAGGTCTGATTCATCCGGGATGAATCAGAGGTGTGTGAACATGTCCTACGGTGTGTGAGCTAAGCATGTGAACACGATTTGGTAAAGGTAGCGGTGAGAGGCCATGTAGGAGTACATGGTGGGTTGTCTCATTGCAGCCGTCCTCAGGAACTGAGTTCTGTGTTTGTGATCCATGATTCAGCTACTACCACGCATTGGGCCCGAAACCAATGGACCCTCTCGGCTTCTTGATCACCCTTGTCCTCTGTCCAGGAGTTGCAAGTAGTTTCTGGTGTTTGTAGTATGCTGGAGGCCGTGGGCAGCGCTGACCGGAGGGGTGGGCTGTGATGCGGTAGGCATGTGGCCGGGTATACCAGGTGCCCGTTTGGTGTCTCGAAACCCTGTTCACATCGTTTGGGGCTGTGAGCGAAACCCCGGCCGGATCTCCTCATGGATGGAACCCGAATAGGCGATAAACCTGGACTAGAGACTTGAGTGTTTAGGTAGGCCGTGGCCGACACCCACATTGGGCTTCCGCTTGAAGGTTGCCGAGTACATGTCGTGTAAACGGCGGTAGGTGGTGAGAGCGTGTGTGAAGAAGTACACCTCTGCAGGGTTAACATCATCTATTCGAATAGCCGTGTCCGCAGTAAAGGACTTCTGGGTTGCCTGTACAGTTCATAGACAGGTGAAAGTGGATACTCTAAAATACGCAAGATAAGTGTGAGTGCTATGGATGGCGTTCTCGTAGGGAGTCAGGAGCGGATCCATAGTTGTGTATTGATATGGTGAATATGTGGACTCGTGTGCGCCACCTCAAGAGTTACTTGCAATCATAGTTAGGTTAGCCACTGAGTCAAAGCTGGCTTGCTGCAGTTAAACTCCACCACCCCCTTTGTTGATAATGATGCATATGTAGTTAGTTCTGATGTAAGTCTTGCTGGGTACATTTGTACTCACGTTTGCCTATTTTACGTTTTTGCAGAGAGACTTCAGTCTCGCTGGTAGTTCCGCGTGGACTTTGACGTTTAGCTTGTTACCTCAGCTACGATCTTGTGCCCTCGGCAAGATCTGGTAGATAGTCAGGCTTCTCAGCCTTTTTCATTTATAGATGTCTTTTCTCAGACATGATAGCTTCTGCTTGTGCTTTGATTTGTATGCTGTGAATGTTGGGTCATGAGACCCCTGTTTGTAATATCTCGCTCCTCGGAGCCTAATGAATACATACTTGTGTCGTAGAGTCATGTTGTGATGCCTTGTTGTATTTGCACATATCGAGCATATTGTGTGTCTGTTATTGAAATGCTTGGTATGTGTGGGATCTGACTATCTAGTTGTTTATCCTTAGTAGCCCCTCTTACCGAGAAATGTCTCCTAGTGTTTCCACCGAGCCATGGTAGGTTGCTACTGCTCCGGAACACCTAGGCTGGCCGGCATGTGTCCTTCTTCGTTCCTGTGTCTGTCCCTTCGGGGAAATGTCACGTGATGAATACCGGAGTCCTGTTAGCCCGCTACAGCCCAGTTCACCGGAGTCCTGCTAGCCTAGTGCTACAGCCTGGATTCACTCGCTGAAGACCGACACGTTCGATGTTGGGTCATGGATGCCTGTCCCTGTAAGTTTGTGCCACTTTGGGTTTATGACTAGCCATGTCAGCCCGGGCTCCTTATGATATGGATGCTAGCGACAGTATCATATACGTGTGTCAAAAGGCGCAAACGGTCCCGGGCAAAGGTAAGGCGACACCCGTGGGGATACCGTGCGTGAGGCCGCAAAGTGATATGAGGTGTTACATGCTAGATCGATGTGACATTGAGTCGGGGTCCTGACAGCTTTGGTATCAGAGCTTGACTGCCTGTAGGATAACCAAGCCAAAATGGTCGAAGTTGTGTCTAGAAATGCTTTAGTTATGTAAGGGAATTGATTGTGGGATGGAACGTAAGGCTCCTTTTACTCCTTATACCTCATGGCCTTCTGATCTGAGTCATCCTCTTCTCTTCTACGGGGATTAAGAACTAGGCCTTCTCATCTGTCTATCAGGATGACGTGTTACTAATCCATAGACTTATAGAATTGTTAGTTTCAAATCTCAGTTCAGCTTATACTACTTCCGTATGTTAACTATCGATCTCGAAACCTTGATATTGTGCTTCTGAGTGGTTATGCCACCATTTTTGTGAATGTCTTGAATCTTTTCTGAGCATTTACAGCCGTTATGCTGTCCGAGTCATCCCAGGTTTCTAAATAGTCTGAAGCATTTGCAAAATCCCTTCCTCCCGTTCCGATGTTCCTTTGGGCCAGATTAACCACACTAATCGGTGAGTTGAGATACTCTGTTGCCTTAACATATATGTCGGAGTTATTATTATGACCCTAGGTGTCTAGAGTATCACCTAGTAATTTAGCCATGTTTTGTGTTCCCCGTGTGATGAATCTGGCCATCATTCTCGAAAGCATCCCGTGATGTTATTAGTTAGTAGGTATTCCATTCCGGGGTTCTTGAACCCGAGATTCACCCTACTTACCTCATGTTGATAGTGTCTGCTCGTTCCTTTAGGTTATTAGTAACCTTTGCATTAGTCCTCGAGGTCCGTGGTATTTCCTTCTTCCAAATACTATGAACCACTTATGACAGAAGTTTGTTGGATTAAAGGATCACAACGGGAGTGCTCTCGATGAGTTCTCCATGCTATATTGTGACTCTGCCAGCTCAACCTTTCTGCATGGGTTATCCGGAAGAATTATGTTGAACTTGGTTCGACATAGTAATCTATGCATCCACAAATCAGAAAGTTATATGTTCCTTGAGTTGTCCCCCTTAGTTGTCTTCTGGCCCTCGTCTATCAATTGATAGACAGGAGTAGTCATGCACCCGTGTTCATCGGTGCCTATTATTCTTGTGGTCCGTCAAGCCATTCTATTCTGGAATGACTAGGAGAAACAAACTCCAGAACCTGATCCATATCCAGGATTGGGTCAAAGAAGTTGTGCTCCGCAGATCAAATTGCTAATCCAGCTTTTGTTCTGCTCTACCTTGGAGTATTACCATCTTTTATATCGAGATTGTTATAGGAATTGCACAACATACTATGAACTCTTGGTACAGTGATACTTCTTGCCATCATTGTTCATTCCTTGGTTCCTGTGTTATTGTAACCGGAATGCCGACAAATGAATCATGGCGTGTGAAATCAATACTGCTAGCAACTCTGTTGCTTGGTAGTTAAATGGACGATAACCTCATTCTTAGCGTGTTGATTATTGAATCGTCACCCTAAGACTGATTGTGCTACCTAGTCCCTATTTCTGGTGCACTCCTCGACCAATGAGTTAGGAATTATTTCAAATCCTCGCTCTACTGATCATATCGTCTTGCCCTGAAAAGCAAGATTGTTCTCGAGCTTAGGAACATATCGGTGGTTCGTGATTTTCCGAATATCTTCTCGGAATTATTACCAGGTTGTCACCTGACCGCTATGTTGAGTTCGTGATCAAGTTGGTTTATTCCTGTAAACCACCCCTTCTCCAAGAATCTGTGTGGGATACCCCTGAGCTAGTTGGTCAAGCTAAACAACAACTTGGAGAGTTGGAAGATAAAAGCTTACCTAACTTAGTTCATTTCAAAGGGATATCCTGGTGTTGGTGTGTTAGTTGAAGAAAGATGATATCTTCATTGATTGGTCCCTGTGATCAGTTGTTGGACCTATTGTCTTACCCATCTTTGATTTGAGTATGGGCTATCGTCAAATAATATAAGAACCAACGATGTTCATAATGTTGTCTTACTCGTGGTTGTCCCTCGAGCATACACCATTATATCTTTTGGGTCTGACCAATGCTATCACTTGTTCACATAACTATGGAATTCCATTTACATGGAAATCTCGATGACTTGTTGTTCAGCCCATTAGAAGCATTTTGTCTCCTCTATGATTCGTGTTGAACATCCAGCTAGTGTTGGAAACTTCTATAAGCATTATCTTCATGCTCCGTTCATGAAGCAAATGTTTGGATGAAAGGAGTGACTTCCTATAATTCATGTGCATTTGGAGCAAGTTGCCGCCGTGGATTCGAGAAAGTCAATGTTGCTTCCTCTGGAATCATCCCAAGTCAGTCATGCATACGTGCAAAGTATTCTGTGGTCTGGAGACTTGCAACCTTCATTCCATATGTATCCCGAGCACACCAAGCCACTAACTGATTTGTTCAAGGAAAAGAAGTTTCTTCATAAGAGCTAATCATATGACTTATGCAAGGACTTCGATATCCTCGATGATGGTTCCCCACCGGAACTCGGTAGTGTTTTATTGTAAGACTACCATGGGATCATGTTTGTCTGGGACAGCCTGCTCACATGTTTGTAGCAGAACCAGCTCATGTCTTGGAGCTTACTACGGTAGCTCATTCCCCGAGAATCTCACAACGCCGTCTCGTCGATTTGTGTTGTAAACTTTCATTTTTCTTTCTAGACTTGATGAGTCTGGGATATTCTAACACCAACCAGATCTGAATCTCAGGCAGATGTGATGGTTGGAACATTTCCCAAGAACTATAATATTGGTCTCGCGATAACCGGTAAAGTGGATGTCGTGGCCAACACACCCCGCCGGAAGACCTATTATTGTAGTATATTGATTGAAGAAGTTGGCCACCTCCCCATAAGGACTTCGTAGGATCTACTCCCTAGTTATGCCTTATGATTTTGTGTTTCCGAAGTCCAACCTTTACTTGATGTTCTAGATACCAGACCATTTCAAGGAATGGGATACGCTAGTACATCAAGGAGAACATTAGAAGCGGAGTGCTAAATGTCTCTCGGTCGATCATCCAGATTTCGTCCCCTTGGCCTCGCTAAGTTGAAATCTGAGAAAGTGTTATCCTCCTTTGCATCTGCATCATCCATCGCTACTCGTCATGGTAGTATGTTGTGTTTGTCAGCACCCTTGACACGGATGTTGGTAAAACCTTGATGATTATGGAAATGCTCAAGTTCTTGAGAGCACGCACAAGCGCTAGGTGTTACCATCGGCACTAACTGGGATTGCTCCTAGTTTCTTCGGTTATGCTATAACTTTTCAAACAGTAGACTCACTCTCTTCTGTTGAGCTTCTCCCCAGTTACTAAAATCATCCCTTGTGTTGTTCTCAACAAGGTATTCCACATCATCCATTCTAGTCCGAGTATGTTATTCTACCGAACTCCTCCAAATGATCGATTGTGTTTTGCCTTAAGCTGGTATAAAGAGTTTCAATGATCTTTGAATCAAAGGTAATTCTTTTTGCCACTTAACGGGGGGTAATAATCTACGAATCACCCTCCTCCAGGATGTTCCGCTGTGGCATCATGGCAACTCAACTCCTCGCTACGTTGACAACCGTTCACCATCCTTTTAAGTGTGAAATTGTTGTCTACCTAGTGAACCTTCGTCATCTGCTTCACTCCATTCCTCTGGATGTGTGCTTCGCGTCTCAGCTCGTGAGATGTTGCTATGTCTCATTCCGTGGGTCGATCATGAGTTGTTCGATCTTCGAGAAGATCGATCCTTCTAGAGTTTCCTTCTCCTCTCGTTGTCATGTTGGCATGAGTTCTCAGAGCAAGACGATGAGACAATAATGGTGGTCGAATCAACGCTCTTATGAAGTGCACCCTGGATTGTGAAGATTGTGTTAGTTTGCGTTCCCCCTTCGACTTACCCTACGCTTGAATCTCGGGTCGAGATTCTTGTTTAGTGGGGGTGAGTTGTCACAGCCCTAGAATACCAGAGTGAAATAGTGTCAACTGCACTCATGCATCATGTCTAAATTTCTGAAAATTGAATTGAGGTTTGTTGAAACCCTAAGAAATCAGTTCAAAAATAACCAATTTTAAAATGTTCTCAAATGAGTCCAAGAAAATGTTCCTGTTATTCCATAAAAATATTGGCAAGTGGTTAAATTCAAACCAATATTTTTGGGATCTCAAAAACATTTATTTTGGCCATTTGCATTAACCCAATAATTATTTGCTTGGATTTATATTTATTATATATTAAATATAACTCCAATAATTCTGGAAGTTTGTGAATGGCTTTGCGTATATTTTAGCAAGCTATATAATGACCTATAGAATTTACTAAAATGATTTAGTTGCTAAACTAAATCAGAACACAGGAAATGAAATAGAAAAGAAAAATAGGAAAAGAGAGATAGAGAGAGAAGTACCTGGCGCTCACCTCGCAGCCCACCTAGCCCAACTCTAGTGGCCCAGCCCACCACTGCCTCCTTCCCTGTCGTCTTCCTCCTGCCAGTAGGAGCAGCTGCGTGCTCGCACGCGCGCGGCCGAGGAGGCCAGCTCCTCCCTGCCTGGCTGCCTCCTCCTCTCCCTGGACGTCTCCCGCAGCTCCACGCCACCCCTTGGAACCCCCTCACACTCTCCCCCGTCCCCATCTCCTCCTCTGTCCCTCTCTCCCGCGATCGCCGTGACCGCCCGAGAACGCCAACGAGCAACCCCGTGACCACCGGCCGCCCCTCGCCCTGCCACTGCGCCCAGAAGCTCCGCCACTTCGTCCTCGACCCCTTCATCGAGCCACGCACCCGCGGGACGCCTGAATCGATGCCATCGTCTTCGTTTCCATCGCCGGCCGCCGGAGATCCCCCTCGATGCTCCGCTCGCTCCGGTGCCTCCCCGAGCTCGCCGAGGCCACCGCTGCACCCGCTGTGAGCTCCTGTGTCGTTTCCCCCTCTCCCTTGGCTCATTTTCTTCCTCTAACACCGATGCCCGTCGGAGCCGAGAGCTCTTCGCCGCCGGACAAGTCGCCGCCGTGGCCACCGTCACCTAGAGCCGCAACGGAGCACGACACCGTACTCAGGGCACTCCCAGGGGCACGCAGCACCCACTAGTTCCTCCCGTAGTGCACCGTAGCATCGAATCGGTCGGCACCCAAACTCCGGCCGCCGCGGAAGCGGACACCGCCGTCGTTTTAGGTCGTCTCCGGCGACCCCTCTAGCACCAGCCGACGCGGACGAGGCCCAGGGTTCCAACAGTGCCATCCGCGCCCCGAACAGTGGCCAGTGCTGCATTCCCGGACCGCGCCGCCATCTCGGGCCTCGCCGGCGTCATGTCGCCGGTGGGTTTGACCCATTTGACCATGTGGGCCCCGCCCCTGGTCAAACCTAGATTAGGAGTTAATCTAATATTAATTTTTTTAGTTAAGCTAATTACACTGACATGCGGGACCCACTGTCAGGTTTGACCGGACCATGCCCCGTTGACCGCTGATGTCACACTGATGTCAAGCTGACGCAGTAAGTCATTTTCTGGATTTAAAATAATTCAGGAAATTCCAGAAAAATAGTAAAAACTTCTAAAATTCATATTAAATCAACCGTAGCTCAGAATGAAATAATTCATATATGAAAAATTATCAGAAAAATTCAAGGAATCCATCTGTACCATTTTCATGCATGTTAGAACAACTTATAGCTGCTGTTTAGCACAAGTCACATAAATGGCATTTAAACCTTCACACATGGAGTTTGAATTTGAATCTTGGATTCAAACCAACTCCATTTAACCTGCTGCTAGTTGCATTAGATCAAACCACATCATATTGCCATGTCATGATCATGCATCATATTATGCATTGCATTGATTGTGTTTTTCCTCAGTTGCCGGTGTTTGTCCCCTCTCGATAGACGTGGTTCCGACGACGAGTTCGATGACACTGATGAAGAACTATGTTATCTTCAGAAGTGCCAGGCAAGCGAAACCCCCTTGTTCATTCCGATAAAATCCCACTCTCTCGCTCCTGCTCTCTTTTACTGCATTAGGACAACAACGACATATTTGTTGCTTGCTGTGGTAGCTGAACCCCTTCATCCTCTGCATGACCTGTCATTGCCACAGTAAATAGATGAAACCCATTAGCATGAGTAGGAGTTGTTTGAGCCCTGTTGTGCCTACTCATTCATGCTTGTTGTCATGCCTGCTATTGCTTAGAGTTGTGTCAGGTCTGATTCATCCGGGATGAATCAGAGTTGTGTGAACATGTCCTACGGTGTGTGAGCTAAGCGTGTGAACACGATTTGGTAAAGGTAGCGGTGAGAGGCCATGTAGGAGTACATGGTGGGTTGTCTCATTGCAGCCGTCCTCAGGAACTGAGTTTTGTGTTTGTGATCCATGATTCAGCTACTACCACGCATTGGGCCCGAAACCAATGGACCCTCTTGGCTTCTTGATCACCCTTGTCCTCTGTCCAAGAGTTGCAAGTAGTTTCTGGTGTTTGTAGTATGCTGGAGGCCGTGGGCAGCGCTGACCGGAGGGGTGGGCTGTGATGCGGTAATCACGTGGCCGGGTATACCAGGCGCCCGTTTGGTGTCTCGGAACCCTGTTCACATCGTTTGGGGCTGTGAGCGAAACCCCGGCCGGATCTCCTCATGGATGGAACCCGAATAGGCGATAAACCTGGACTAGAGACTTGAGTGTTTAGGTAGGCCGTGGCCGACACCCACGTTGCGCTTCCGCTTGAAGGTTGCCGAGTACATGTCGTGTAAACGGCGGTAAGTGGTGAGAGCGTGTGTGAAGAAGTACACCCCTGCAGGGTTAACATCATCTATTCGAATAGCCGTGTCCGCGGTAAAGGACTTCTGGGTTGGCTGTACAGTTCATAGAAAAGTGAAAAGTGGATACTCTAAAATACGCAAGATAAGTGTGAGTGCTATGGATGGCGTTCTCGTAGGGAGTCAGGAGCGGATCCATAGTGGTGTATTGATATGGTGAGTATGTGGACTCGTGTGCGCCACCTCAAGAGTTACTTGCAATCATAGTTAGCTTAGCCACTGAGTCAAAGCTGGCTTGCTGCAGTTAAACTCCACCACCCCCATTGTTGATAATGATGCATATGTAGTTAGTTCTGATGTAAGTCTTGCTGGGTACATTTGTACTCACGTTTGCCTATTCTACGTTTTTGCAGAGAGACTTCAGTCTCGCTGGTAGTTCCGCGTGGACTTCGACGTTTAGCTTGCTACCTCAGCTATGATCTTGTGCCCTCGGCAGGATCTGGTAGATAGTCAGGCTTCTTAGCCTTTTTCATTTATAGATGTCTTTTCTCAGACATGATAGCTTCCGCTTGTGCTTTGATTTGTATGCTCTGAATGTTGGGTCATGAGACCCCTATTTGTAATATCTCGCTCCTCGGAGCCTAATGAATACATACTTGTGTCGTAGAGTCATGTTGTGATGCCTTGTTGTATTTGCACATATCGAGCATATTGTGTGTATGTTATTGAAATGCTTGGTATGTGTGGGATCTGACTATCTAGTTGTTTATCCTTAGTAGCCCCTCTTACCAGGAAAAGTCTCCTAGTGTTTCCACCGAGCCATGGTAGCTTGCTACTGCTTCGGAACACCTAGGCTGGCCGGCATGTGTCCTTCTTCGTTCCTGTGTCTGTCCCTTCGGGGAAATGTCACGCGATGAATACCGGAGTCCTGTTAGCCCGCTACAGCCCGGTTCACCGGAGTCCTGCTAGCCCAGTGCTACAGCCTGGATTCACTCGCTGAAGACCGACACGTTCGATGTTGGGTCATAGATGCCTGTCCCTGTAAGTTTGTGCCACTTTGGGTTTATGACTAGCCATGTCAGCCCGGGCTCCATATCATATGGATGCTAGTGACACTATCATATACGTGTGTCAAAAGGCGCAAACGGTCCCGGGCAAAGGTAAGGCGACACCCGTGGGGATACCATGCGTGAGGCCGCAAAGTGATATGAGGTGTTACATGCTAGATCGATGTGACATTGAGTCGCGGTCCTGACACCCATGTTCTCGCTTCTGCTCTCTTTTACTGCATTAAGACAACGTGATTCAAACTGCTGTGTGCTGCGGTAGTTGAACCCATTTCCTCTACATGACCTGTCATTGCCACAGTAACTAGATGAAACCCACTAGCATGTGTAGGAGTTGATTGAGCCAAGTATGTGTGTTGTTCCTACCTTGCTATGCCTGCTATGCTTAGAGTTGTGTCAGCTCTGGTTCATCTGGGTGATGGGCTGGAGTGAAATACTCGTGTCAGTATGAGAGTAATGTGTTGAACACGATTTGGTAAAGGTATCGATGAGAGGCCTTGTAGGAGTACATGGTGGGTTGTTTCATTGAAGCCGTCCTTAAGCACTGAGATCTGTATGTGTGATTTAAGAATCTGGTACTACCGTGCATTGGCCCCGAAACCAATGGACCCTCTCGACTTCTTATTCACCCTAGTCCTCTTTCTAGGAGTTGCAAGTAGTTTCTGGTGTTTGTAGCCTACTGGAGGCCGTGGACAGCGCTGACCGTAGGGGTGGCCTGTGATGCGGTAGGTACGTGGCACGGTGTACCGGTTGCCTGTTAGGCATCTCGGGAACCCTGTTCACATCGTTTGGGGCTGTGAGCGAAACCCCGGCCGGATCTCCTCACGGATGGAACCCGAATAGGCGATAAACCTGGACTAGAGACTTAGGTGATTAGGTAGGTCGTGGCCGACACCCACGTTGGGCTTCCGCTTGAAGGTTGCCGAGTACATGTCGTGTAAATGGCGGTAAGTGGTGAGAGCGTGTGTGAAGAAGTACACCCCTGCAAGGTTAACATAATCTATTTGAATAGCCGCGTCCGCGGTAAAGGACTGCTTGGTTGCCTATACTGTTCATAGACAAGTAAACTGGAAACTACTAAAAGCCTCAAGATAAGCGTGAATGCCGAGGATGGCTCTTCCGTAGGAAGACGGAGGTGGATCCTCGGTAGTGTATTGAAGTGGTGAGTAGTGGACTCGTGTGCGCAAAACCATTTCAAGTTGGAGTCTCGTAGGATAGCTTAGCCAAGAGTCAAAGTTGGCTTGCTGCAATAACTCCACCAACCCTTCTTGATAATGTGCATGTATGTAGGATCTGATGTAAGTCTTGTTGAGTACCTTTGTACTCATGTTCCTTTAATTTATATTTTCAGAAGATGCTACAACCCCTTCCGACGGGTTCTTCGTAGACGTTGACATCGATGAGTAGACTAAGGCCCAGGTGGTGATCCTGAGCACGTGAAGGACCGTGTAGTATAGTTAGGCTTACCCAAGCCTCTTTTATTTTACTAGTTGTCTGTACCCAGACAAGTTACTTCCGCTGTTCACTTGTATGCCTGTATGACTTGAATGTGGGTCGTGTGATCCGTACTTGTGTGTATGCTATGTATGGCTCTCTGAGCCTTTAAAATAAAGTACTTGTGTCGTAGAGTCATGTTGTGATGCCTTGTTGTATTTGCACATATCGAGCATATTGTGTGTATGATTGAAATGCTTGGTATGTGTGGGATCTAACTATCTAGTTGTTTATCTTTAGTAGCCTCTCTTACCGGGAAATGTCTCCTAGTGTTTCCATTGAGCCATGGTAGCTTGCTACTGCTCCGAAACACTTAGGCTGGCCGGCATGTGTCCTTCTTCGTTCCTGTGTCTGTCCCTTCGGGGAAATGTCACGCATTGAGTACCGGAGTCCTGTTAGCCCGCTACAGCCCGGTTTTACGGAGTCCTGCTAGCCCAGTGCTACAGCCCGGACCCACTTGCTGATGACCGACACGTTCGATGCTGGGTCATGGATGCCTGTTCCTGTAAGTCTGTGCCACTTTAGGATTACGACTAGTCATGTCAGCCCGGGCTCCTTATCATATGGATGCTAGCGACACTATCATATATGTGAGCCAAAAGGCGCAAATGGTCCCGGGCAAAGGTAAGGCGACACCCGTGGGGATACCGTGTGTGAGGCCGCAAAGTGATATGAGGTGTTATAGGCTAGATCAGCCCGGTTTTACGGAGTCCTGCTAGCCCAGTGCTACAGCCCGGACCCACTTGCTGATGACCGACACGTTCGATGCTGGGTCATGGATGCCTGTTCCTGTAAGTCTGTGCCACTTTAGGATTACGACTATTCATGTCATCCCGGGCTCCTTATCATATGGATGCTAGCGACACTATCATATATGTGAGCCAAAAGGCGCAAATGGTCCCGGGCAAAGGTAAGGCGACACCCGTGGGGATACCGTGTGTGAGGCCGCAAAGTGATATGAGGTTTTATAGGCTAGATCGATGTGACTTTGAGTCGGGGTCCTGACAGCGTTGGCATCAGAGCCGGACTGCCTGTAGGTTCTTCAAGCCAAACTGGTCGATGTTGAGTCTAGAAATGCTTTAGTTATATGTAGGGGAATTGATTGTGGGATGGTACGTAAGGCTCTTTTTACTCCTTTACCTCATGGCATTCTGATCTGAGTCAGTCCATTCTTCCACCGGGGGTTAAGGACTAGGAGCTCTTCTCTCTATCAGGTTCACGTGTTACTAATCAGTAGTACCTTATAGGTTTGATGGTTACAAGCCTAGTTCAGTTCTACTACCCTGTTATGCTGATAAGTTGGACCCAGAACCTTGATATGATATTGTTGAGTGTCTATGCAACTCTTTGATAAATGTCTCAAACTCTTTTTGAGCATTTACAGCCGTTATGCTGTCAAAATTCTGCTAGAAATTCTAATGCCTTGCATTATGGTTGTGCTTTCAGATGGCCACTCGTGACCAAAATCAAGTGGTTCACCTGACCCGATGCATTGGTGTGACCGGTCATACGGCTATGTTAGTCCGGGTGATGATCGAGATGGGGTACCGTTGGTATCCCGAATACACGGTCGAAGAGCAGTTTCGAGATTTAATCAAAGCCAGTATCTTTGCACCGTCCGGATATTTCCCTCTTATCCTGGTTCTACCGAGGCCCTCCACTGTTCCTATGGGCTCGGTGTTACTATTGAGATGGCCGTGCAAGATGCGGCCTATTCTATGATGACCATCATGCGAGTCAGGACTGGCCTGCTTCGCAACACCGACTTCCGGTATATGCCAGCTTCACTTCCTGGAGCGCACGGTTATCTCCGGGCTATCTATGCTGACTCTAGTCAGGAGGACTCACTAACTCGCACCACTGCCGAGTTGCTCGAGGATAAGGACTGAGAGAATCGGGCCTTGAGAATGGAGCTTTTCAACACCCGTGCTGATCATTGGGCCACCTTGACTCGGTTTGCACCAGCTGTGCAAGCTGGATATATGGATATGAGAGACCTGTATCCTGTTAGATCTGCTCTGCCAGACATGATGGATTGGCGTGATGTGGGGGGCATCACCCCACCTCGTGGTCCCCGCAGGCCACCGTTTGTTGGTACAAGGCCTCACCCTAGCCCCTTTGGTCCACAGGCTCCTCAGGACCGTCTGTTTCCGGATGCTCACGTTGAACTTCCAGGCTATGGAGGAGACTTCTATGAGAACTACGACGGAGATGACTGAGATAGTAGTAGTTCCACTAGTATTGTAATAGTTGTATTTCCACCGACCTGCGTGACTTGTAGAATATGACTTAGTGTGTAGTAATTCCGGGGGTGTAGGAAAAATAATGTATAGGAGCTTGGGATGCCTCCGCTGAGATGTAATCCTCTTTTCATCATAGTAGTACTTTGTTTGGTTCTGTACTAAACCTTGTATGGTGTGTATGGCGATGGAATAAAAGAAGTAGTTTCTGTATCTACCATGTCATACGGATGATCATCTTGCATTCTGAGTTGTCCATTACATTCTACATTCTATGTCGGAATCTTATCATCTTGGACTAAACCATTGTCTTGTTTTCCTAGGATGGTCAACACCCGCAACAACCCTGCTCCCACAGAGCAGGCCGAAGGCAGCATAATTGGGGAAACAAACCTGCCTCAACCTCCTTCTCTGGCCGAAGTTATGCTGGAAGCCGAGAGAAACAAGCGGGAGACCAACCGTTTGTTGGAGCGCATCGAACAGAACACAGCACACCATCAGAGGAATAACTTGGTGTCACTCAGTGATTTCATCAAGTTACATCCACCTACCTTCCACCACTCCGTCGAGCCTCTCGACGCCGACGACTGGCTTCGCAGTATTACTCACAAACTGCGTTCTGCACTCGTAGCTAAGGCTGATAGGGTCACCTTTGCTGCATATCATCTCGAAGGCCCCGCCAGTCTCTGGTGGGAGAACTATGAAGCTATGCGCCCAGCGGGCCACGTCACTACTTGGGCTGAATTCAGCGAGGCTTTCCGTGAACATCACATTCTGGAGGGTCCCATGGACCGTAAACGTGAGGAGTTCTGCAGTTTCACTCAAGGTCGACTCTCCGTTGACGCTTGCAGCAGGGAGTTCGGCAACCTTGCACGATATGCAACTGAGGAAGTTTCTACTGATGCCAAGAAGCAGGCAAGGTTCCGTAAGGGACTTAGCCCTGAGCTTCGTCGTGACCTCCGTCTGCATGAGTGCACCTCTTTTCAGAAGCTTGTGAATAAAGCCGTCAGTGCTAAGACGGGTCAGACTGATTTCGACGCATCATGCAAGCATGGCCGTGACTTGGGTTCCTCATCCGGTGCTGGACCACAGAAGCGCCGGGTGTGGGTGCCTAACACTGCCCTGCCACCCAGGTTTACACCGAGGCCTTCCTATTAGGCGCCTCGCCCAGCTCAACAGTATGCACCAGCCAAGCCCTATGGTGGTCCAACCAACAATGCTCCTCCACGCACCAGTTCCGTGACGTGCTTCAAGTGTGGGGAATCAGGCCACTATATGCGCGAGTGTCCCCAAACCAACCCCAACCAGACAACAAAAGCTGTTGGCCGTGGCAAGCAGACGGGGAAAGTGTTCTACGCCAAGCCGGCCACCACTTCACGTGGCCATGTGAATTGTGTCTCTGTGGAAGAGGCTCAAGAAGATCCCAACGTCGTTCTCGGTACGCTCCTTGTAAACTGCCACCCGGCAACTGTTCTTTTTGATACTGGAGCATCTCATTCATTTATATCCGAGAGTTATGCTCGATTGCATAACACCACATTCTGTGAGATGCCTACCCCCATGGTAATTCAAACCCCAGGATCCAAATGGCAAACCTCTAGCGTAAGCCATGGAAATGAAATCCAAGTCGACAGACTTGTTTTTCTTGCATCTTTGATAGCTCTCAAATCTTCGGATATTAATATCATCTTGGGTATGGATTGCTTCTCTAGGACTATTCAACTCTCACACCCTTCGGGAAAGATAGTCAATGTCTTGACCCGAGTAGCTAAGCGACAACTATATTCTCTTAACGCCAGTCCCTTGCCAGACCTTGAAGACGTCCCGGTAGTCCGTGATTTTCCGGATGTCTTTCCAGAAGAATTGCCAGGTGTTCCACCTGACAGAGATGTCGAATTTGTTCTAGGAACTGTCCCAATTTCTAGAAGACCCTATAAGATGGCACCTTTTGAACTAGCCGAACTTAAGAAACAACTCGATGAGTCCTTGAAAAAGGGTTTCATCCGACCTAGTTCATCCCCATGGGCTTGCCCCGTCCTCTTCGTCAAGAAGAAGGATGGTACGGACCGGATGGTTGTAGATTATCGACCTGTCAACTTGGTCACAATTAAGAACAAGTATCCGCTCCCCAGGATCAACGATCTGTATGATCAGCTCGCTGGATCCTCGGTCTTCTCCAAAATGGATTTGAGGTTGGGCTACCATCAAATCAAAATCAGAAACGGGGACATTCCCAAAACGGCCTTTGTCAGTCATTATGGCCAATACGAGTACACCGTCATGTCCTTCGGTTTAACCAACGCTCCAGCCACTTTTTCTCGGTTAATGAACTCAATCTTCATGGAGTATTTGGATAAAATCGTCGTGGTTTACCTCGATGATATACTCATCTACTCCAAGAACGAGGAAGAACATGCCGAACATCTAAGGCTAGTGTTGAAGAAACTTCGAGAGCATCGCCTTTATGCCAAATTTTCTAAATGTGAATTTTGGTTGTCAGAAGTGACCTATCTAGGACATGTAATTTCTGGTAAAGGTATTGCTGTTAACCCCGAGCAAGTTCAAGCCGTCCTTAATTGGACTCCACCTGAATCGGTCAAGTAAGTTCGAAGTTTCCTGGGCTTAGAGAGCTATTGCCGTCGCTTTGTCGAGAATTTCTCCAAGGTTGCTAAACCTCTAACCGAACTCCTCAAGAAAGATAAAAAGTTCGAGTGGACTCCACAATGTGAGCACAGTTTTTAGGAACTGAAAAGACGTCTAACTTCTGCTCTCGTACTGATACCACCGGATTTTTCCAAGGACTTTGTTATCTACTGCGACGCCTCGCGACAAGGACTAGGCTGTATTCTCATGCAAGATCGACACGTAATTGCTTATGCTTCACGGCAATTACACCCACATGAGGAAAACTACCCTACTCATGATCTAGAGCTTGCAGCTGTAGTCCATGCACTCAAAACTCGGCGACATTACCTTCTTGGTAATCGTTGCGAAATCTACACTGATCACCAAAGTCGGAAGTACATATTCACCCAACCGGATTTAAATCTCAGGCAAAGACGTTGGGTCAAGTTGATCACAGATTTTGACTTAGGAATAACTTACACCCCAGGAAAAGCCAACGTTATGGCTGATGCGCTAAGTCGTAAATCTTATTGCAACAATCTGATGTTGCAACAAAGTCAACCACTTCTCCATGAGGAATTTCGGAAACTTAACCTTCACATTGTTCCTCAAGGATTCCTTTCCACCTTGGTGGCGAAACCTACCCTTACGGATCAGATCATCAAAGCACAGAAGGTAGATCCGGGAATTTCCTGCATCAAGAGAAACATCAAGAAAGGAGTTGCGAATTGTTTCTCCATTGATGATCAAGGAGCCGTATACTTTGGGAATCGTCTAGTGGTTCCCAAGGTGCGAAACCTGAGGCAATTGATCCTTAAGGAAGCTCATGAATCTCCTCTCACCATTCATCTCGGTAGCACTAAGATGTATCAGGACCTACGCCAGAGGTTCTGGTGGACTAGGATGAAGTGAGAAATCGCTCAGTATATTGCTAGTTGCGACATCTGCCGTCGTGTAAAAGCAGAGCATCGACGGCCTGCTGGCACCCTTAAACCCCTAGCTATTCCCGAATGGAAATGGGATAAAATTGGTATTGACTTCATTACCGGTTTTCCCAGGACCAAGAGAGGGAATAATGCTATCTTCGTCGTTATCGACCACCTTTCCAAAGTGGCCCATTTCTTACCTGTTCGTGAGAGTATAACCGCTAGTCAATTAGCAGACTTATACATCTCCAGAATAGTGTCCCTCCATGGTGTTCCACTGGAAATTAACTCGGATCGAGGGAGTCTTTTCACCTCTCGATTTTGGGAAAGTTTCCAAAATGCTATGGGAACCTGCCTTTCCTTTAGCACCGCCTTTCACCCTCAATCAAGTGGTCAAGTAGAACGCGTCAACCAGATTCTAGAAGACATGCTTCGAGCTTCTGTTATCTCATTCGGAATGGATTGGGAGAAATGCCTTCCATTTGCCGAATTCGCTTATAACAACAGTTATCAATCTAGCTTGGGTAAAGCCCCTTTTGAAGTTCTCTATGGATGACGGTGTCGAACACCCCTTAACTGGTCGGAAACCGGGGAAAGACAATTATTTGGCCCGGATATGATCCAAGAAGCAGAAGAGCAAGTTCGCATCGTTCGTGAAAAGTTGAATACAGCCCAATCTCGTCAAAAGAGTCAATATGACCGAAAACATAAGGATATGACTTTCGAGGTTGACGAGAAGGCTTACCTTCGGGTTACTCCTCTGAAGAGAACCCATCGTTTCGGTATCAAAGGCAAATTGGCTCCTCGTTACATTGGACCTTTTCGCATTGTCGCTAAACGAGGAGAAGTTGCCTACCAATTGGAACTACCTCCGCATCTCTCCAGAGTCCACGATGTCTTCCACGTTTCTCAACTCCGGCGTTGCTTCTCGGATCCTATCCGTGGAGTGGACCACAAAACGCTTGATCTCCAAGATAATCTCACGTATCGAGAGTACCCCATTCGTATCCTCGATCAAGCCGAGCGTACCACTCGACGTCATAATATCAAGTTTCTCAAGGTTCAATGGTCGCACCATTCTGAGAAGGAAGCAACTTGGGAAGGGGAGGATCATTGTCACGTCCCTAGCTTCTGGTGCTGCCTAGTGTTTGCATCATGTTTAAATTTTTGAAACTTGAACTGAGGAAATTTGGAAGCCTCAAAAAACTTAAATAAAAGAGGGGCAAAAACCCTAAAATCTCATCATTGTTCCCAAAATGCTCTTCTTAAATGTTTGATAATTTTTGGCAAGGGTTCTGGTCCCAACAAAAATATTGAACATTTTTAAGGACTCAATCTTGGGACTTTGAACTTAAATCATTAGCTATTTGAATTTGAATTATATTCATATAATTAGAATATAATTTCCAATACCCCTGAAATATTTTATGAGCTTTTGGAAAAGTCCATCTAGCAAAATAAAAATATTCAGAGGAGTTTTTGGCATTGTTTGAATTGTTTTAAATTCAAAACAGTGGCAAAAGATTAAAAAAATAGAAACAGAAAACAATAAAAGAACAGAAACTCACCTGGAAACTTACCTGGCGCCACCAACCGGCCCAGCTCCTGCGCGGCCCGTTACTGTGCAGCCCAGCTGCCAGTCATCTTCCTCCCCCTCGCCCCGAAGCAGTTGCGTGCTGGATGCACGCGCGTCGACGCCGGCCACCTCCTGCTTCGTCCTAATCTGCCTCTCGCGACGCCACGCAGCCCTCTCGACCCTCTCTCACTCTACCCCGACCTCGTCCCCTCCTCTGTCCCGCTCCTCTCTCCACCGAACGGAGCCGTCGCCACCGTCGCTGTTCGTCATGGCCATCGACCTCCCCACGCCAAGCCAGCTAGCCCACGAGCACAGACTCGCTGCGGCGCACCTCTACGCCCAGTCCCACGAGCCCGGACGCCTTGAAGGGACGCCTTCGAGCTCGTCTCCTACCTCGGACTCGCCGGTCGGCATCGCCCGATTCATTGAACTCCGGTCGCCTCCGAGCTCGCTGACCACCTCTTCCTCTCCACTGTGAGATCCTACGCCTCCCCTCTCTCTCCCCGTGCTCGATTTCACCGCGTAACCGTCGCCTCTGTCGATCCCGAGAACCCGTCGCCGCCGGCTGTGTCTCCGCCGTGGCTAGAGCTCACACACGTCGCGTCTGAGCATACCACCGTGCTCAGCACAATGCCAAAAGCCCAAAACCCCAACCCACTGCTCCTGCCGTTCTCTGTAGCATCATCTCCACCGACACCCAAACTTCGGCCGCCGTCGCGAGCCCTGTTCCGGTGAGCTCCGGCCAGCCCAGCCCCAGCTGCCGCCACCGTTGGATGCGGTGCACCTTCAGCTACCCGTAGACGCAAACCACGCGCAAAACCGAGCCCCGTAACGAGTTTCCGGCGAACTTCCGCCGCTGATCTGGTCGTCGCCGGCCTATGTCCGGCGATGATGATGTGGCGTTACCATTAGCGGCTAATCCCTCAATTAGCACACTAACAGACAGTGACAGCGGGCCCCACCACAGGGTCAAACCCCAGTCAGCGTTAGTTTTGACATCGCGGGTCCCACCAGTCAGAGTTGACCCCGGTCAACTCGACTGACCTGCTGACGCAGTAGTGACACAATGCTGATGTCATTAATCATTTTCTCGTTTAAAACTATTCAGGAAATTCCAAAAAATGCCCTAAACTTGTAAAAATCATATAAAATCAACCGTAACTCCAAATTAAATAATTTATATATGAAAAATGATCAGAAAAATTCAATCTATCCATCTGTACCATTTTTATGCATGTTAGAACAACTTGTGACTACTGTTTAGTACAAATGGAATGAATGGCATTTTAATATCCACATATGGAGTTTGAATTTGAATCTTTGATTCAAACCAACTTCATTTAATCTGTTGCTAGTTGCATTAGGCCAAACCACAGCATATTGCCATGTCATGATCATGCATCATATTGTGCATTGCATTGATTGTGTTTCTTATTTGTTTGTCGGTGCTTGTCCCCTCTCGGTAGACGATGTTCCGACATTGTGATCGTTGACACTGATGAAGACTCAATGCTATCTTCAGAAGTGCCAGGCAAGCAAAAACCCCTTGTTCATTCCGATAAAATCCCACTCTCTCGCTCCCGCTCTCTTTTACTGCATTAGGACAACAACGACATATTTGTTACTTGCTGCGGTAGCTGAACCCCTTTATCCTCTGCATGACCTGTCATTGCCACAGTAAATAGATGAAACCCACTAGCATGAGTAGGAGTTGTTTGAGCCCTGTTGTGCCTACTCATTCATGCTTGTTTGTCATGCCTACTATTGCTTAGAGTTGTGTCAGGTCTGATTCATCCGGGATGAATCAGAGGTGTGTGAACATGTCCTACTGTGTGTGAGCTAAGTGTGCGAACACGATTTGGTAAAGGTAGCGGTGAGAGGCCATGTAGGAGTACATGGTGGGTTGTCTCATTGCAGCCGTCCTCAGGAACTGAGTTCTGTGTTTGTGATCCATGATTCAGCTACTACCACGCATTGGGCCCGAAACCAATGGACCCTCTCGGCTCCTTAATCACCCTTGTCCTCTGTCCAGGAGTTGCAAGTAGTTTCTGGTGTTTGTAGTATGCTGAAGGCCGTGGGCAACGCTGACCGGAGGGGTGGGCTGTGATGCGGTAGGCACGTGGCCGGGTATACCGGGCGCCCGTTTGGTGTCTCGGAACCCTGTTCACATCGTTAGGGGCTGTGAGCGAAACCCTGGCCGGATCTCCTCATGGATGGAACCCGAATAGGCGATAAACCTGGACTAGAGACTTGAGTGTTTAGGTAGGCCGTGGCCGACACCCACGTTGGGCTTCCGCTTGAAGGTTGCCGAGTACATGTCGTGTAAACGGCGGTAAGTGGTGAGAGCGTGTGTGACGAAGTACACCCCTGCAGGGTTAACATCATCTATTCGAATAGCCGTGTCCGCGGAAAAGGACTTCTGGGTTGCCTGTACAGTTCATAGACAAGTCAAAGTGGATACTCTAAAATACGCAAGATAAGCGTGAGTGCTATGGATGGCGTTCTCGTAGGGAGACGGAAGTAGATCCACAGTGGTGTATTGATATGGTGAATATGTGGACTCGTGTGCGCCACCTCAAAAGAGTTACTTGCAGTCGTAGTTCAGGATAGCCACCGAGTCAAAGCTGGCTTGCTGCAGTTAAACCCCACCCTCCCCTTTGTTGATAATGATGCATATGTAGTTAGATCTGATGTAAGTCTTGCTGGGTACATTTGTACTCACGTTTGCCTATTTTATGTTTTTGCAGAGAGACTTCAGTCTCACTAGTAGTTCCGCGTGGACTTCAACGTTTAGCTTGTTACCTCAGCTATGATCTTGTGCCCTCGGCAGGATCTGGTAGACAGTCAGGCTTCTCAGCCTTTTTCATTTATAGATGTCTGTACTCAGACATGATAGCTTCCGCTTGTGTTTTGACTTGTATGCTCTGAATGTTGGGTCATGAGACCTATGTTTGTAATATCTCGCTCCCCGGAGCCTATTGAATAAAATACTTGAGTCGTAGAGTCATGTTGTGATGCCATGTTGTATTTGCACATATCGAGCATATTGTGTGTATGATATTGAAATGCTTGGTATGTGTGGGATCTTACTATCTAGTTGTTTATCTTTAGTAGCCTCTCTTACCGGGAAATGTCTCCTAGTGCTTCCACTGAGCCATGCTAGCTTGCTACTGCTCCGGAACACTTAGGCTGGCCGGCATGTGTCCTTCTTCGTTCCTGTGTCTGTCCCTTCGGGGAAATGTCACGCGATGTATACCGGAGTCCTGTTAGCCCGCTACAGCCCGGTTCACCGGAGTCCTGCTAGCCCAGTGCTACAGCCTGGATTCACTCGCTGATGACCGACACGTTCGATGCTGGGTCCTGGATGCCTGTCCATATAAGTTTGTGCCACTTTGGGTTTACGACTATCCATGTCAGCCCGGACTCCTTATCATATGGATGCTAGCGACACTATCATATACGTGTGCCAAAAGGCGCAAACGGTCCCGGGCAAAGGTAAGGCAACACCCATGGGGATACCATGCGTGAGGCCGCAAAGTGATATGAGGTGTTACATGCTAGATCGATGTGGCATTGAGCGGGGCCTGACAGCTTTGGTATCAGAGCTTGACTGCCTGTAGGATTACCAAGCCAAACTGGTCGAAGTTGTGTCTAGAAATTCTTTAGTTATATAAGGGAATTGATTGTGGGATGGAACGTAAGGCTCTCTTTACTCCTTATACCTTATGCCTTCTGATCTGAGTCAACCTCTTCTCTTCTACGGGAATTAAGAACTAGGCCTTCTCATCTTTTTATCAGGATCACGTGTTACTAATCCGTAGACTTATAGAGTTTTTGGACTTAAGCCTCGGTTCAGTTCCTACTACTTTCGTATGTTAACTATTGATCTCGAAACCTTGATATTGTGTTTCTGAGTGGCTATGCCACCATTTCTGTAGTATGTCTCCAAACTTTTTGAGCATTTACAGCCGTTATGCTGTCTGCGTCATCCCAGGTTTCTAAATAGTCTGAAGCATTTGCAAAATCCCTTCCTCCTGTTCCGATGTTCCTTTGGGCCAGATTAACCACACTAGTCGGTGAGTTGAGGTACTCTGTTGCCTTAACATATATGTCGGAGTTATTATTATGACCCTAGGTGTCTAGAGTATCACCTAGTAAGTTAGCCATGTTTTGTGTTCCCCGTGTGATGAATCTGGCCATCATTCTCGAAAGCATCCCGTGATGTTATTAGTTAGTAGGTATTCCATTCCTGGGTTTTGAACCCAATATTCACCCTACTTACTTCATGTTGATATTGTTTGCTCGTTCCTTTAGGTTATTAGTAACCTTTGCGATAGTCCTTGAGGTCCGTGGTATTTCCTTCTTCCAAATACTATGAACCACTTATGGCAGAAGTTTGTTGGATTAAAAGATCACAACGGGAGTTCTCTCGATGAGTTCTCCATGCTATATTGTGACTCTGCCAATTCTACCTTTCTACATGGGTTATCTGGAAGAAATGTTGAGCTTGCTCGACATACCAACCTATGTGTCCACAACTTAGAAAATCGTATGTTCTTTTCAGTTGTCCCTGTTTAGTTGTATCCTGACCTCCGTCTATCAATTGATAGTCAGGAGTAGTCGTGCATTCATGTTCATCGATGCCTTTTACTTCTGTGGTCCGTCAAGCCATTCTATTCGGAATGACTAGGAGAAACAAACTCCAGTACCTCATCCATATCCAGGATTGGGTCAAAGCAGTTGTACTCCGTAGATCAAAATATAATCAGCTTTTGTTCTGTCCTACCCTGAAGTATTACCATCTTTATATCAAGAATATCGTAGGAATTGCACACCATCCTATGAACTCTTGGTACAATGATACTTCTCGCCATCATTGTTCATTCCTCGATTTCCGTGTTATTGTAACTGGAATGCCGACAAGTGACTCGTGGTGTGTGAAATCAATACCCCTAGCAACTCTGTTGCTTGGTAGTTAAATGGACAACAACCTCATTCTTAGCGTGTTGATTATTAAATCATCATTCTAAGACAGATCGTGCTACCTAGTCCTTATTTCTGGTCCACTCTTCGATCAATGAGTTAGGGTTTCAATCCCTTGGTTAATTGATCACATCATCTTGCCTCGGAAACAAGATTATTCTCGAGCTTAATAACATATTGGTGGTTCGTAATTCTCCGAATATCTTCTCGGAAGTATTACCAGGTTGTCACCTGACCGCTATGTTGGGTTCGTGATCAAGTTGGTTTTTCATAAACCACCCCTTTCTCCAAAAATCTGTGTTGGATACCCTGAGCTAGTTGGTAAACTGAGCAACAACTTGGAGAGTTGGAAGATGAAGGTTTGTCCGACTTAGTTCATTTCCAAAGGGATATCCTTGTGTTTATGTGGTTGTTGAAGAAAGATGATATCTTCATCGACTGATCCCCGTGATCAGTTGTTGAATCTATTGTCTAGTCTAAACCTAGATTTGAGTGTGGGCTATCCTCAAATCAAGTCAGAACCAACGATGTTCGTAATGTTGTCTTACTCGTGGTTGACCCCTCGAGCATACACCATTATATCTTTTGGGTCTGACCAATGCTATCACTTGTTCACATAATTATGGAATTCCATTTACATGGAAATCTCGATGACTTGTTGTTGAGCCCATCGACAACATCCTTATCTCCTCCATGATTTTGTTGAACATTAAGCTAGTGTTGGAAACTTCTATAAGCATTATCTTCATGTCTCGTTCATGAAGCATATGTCCGAATGAAAGAAGTGACTTCCTCTGATTCACGTGCATTTGGTGTACATTGCCGCCATGAGTTCGAGTAAGTTAGTTTTGCTTCCTTTGGAATCATCCCAAGTTAGTCACGCCTATATGCGAAGTACTCTATGGTTTGATAGGTTGGCCGCCTCCATTCCATATGTGTTTCCTAGCACACCAAGCCACTGATTGATTTGTTCAAGGACAATAAGTTCTTCGTGCTAGTCTTGAAGGTACCAGACGGATTTGTACAAGATTTTGTTTTCCTCGAAGATGGTTCCCCACCTGAACTCGGTAGTATTTTTATTGTAAGACTACTATGTGGTCATGCTTGTCTCGGACAGCGTGTTCACATGTGTGTAGCAGAACCGGCTCATCTTTTGGAGCTTGCTATCGTAGTTTATTTCTTGAGAATCTCGCAATGTTGTCTCAATTATTTGTGTTGCAAACTTTCATTTTACTTTCTAGACTCGATAAGTCTAGATTATTCTGACACCAACCAGATCTGAATCTCTGGCAGATATGATGGTTGGAGCATTTTTCCAAGAACTATAATATTGGTCCCTCTGTAACCGGTAAAGAGGATGTCGTGGCCAACACATCTAGCCGGAAGACCTATTACTGTAGTATCTTCATTGACGAAGTTGGCCACCTCCCCATAAGTATTTCGTAGGATTTACTCCCTAGTTGTTCCTTGTGGATTTTTGTGTTCCCGAAGTCCGACCTTTTACTTGATGTTCTAGATATCAAACCATATCTATGAATGGGATACACTAGCACATCAAGGAGAACATTAGAAGCGGAGTGCTAAATGTCTCTCGGTTGATCATCCAGATTTTGTTTCCTTGGCCTCGCTAAGATGAAATCTGAGAAAGTGTTATCTTCCTTTGCATCTGCATCCTCCATCACCATTCATCATGGTAGTAAGTTGTGTTGCCGGGATCCTTGACACGGATATTCGTAAAACCTTGGTGAATATGGAAATGCTCAAGTTCTTGAGAGCACGCACAAGCGCTATGTGTTATCATCGGCACTAACTGGGATTGCTCTCAGTTCCCTCGGTTATGCTATAACTTTTCAAATAGTGGACTCACTCTCTACTGTTGAGCTTCTCCCCAATTACTAAAATCGTCCCTTGTGTTGTTTTCAACAAGGTAATCCACATCATCCATTCTAATCTGGGTATGCCATTCTACCGAACCCCCCCAAATGATCGCTCGAGAATTGCCTTAGGCTGGTATAAAGAGTTTCAATGATCTCTAAATCAAAGGTAATTCTTTTTTCCACTTAAGGGGATATTTCTACTAGTCACCTTTCCTAAGGTGCCCCGTTATGGGATCATGACAACTATTTTCCTCGCTACTTTGAAACCCTCGTCAAATTGTTTCTTCCGCCCTTCCTGATGTGTGTTTTGCCTCTCGGCTCAAGAGATGTTTCTATGTCTCATCCTGTGAGTTGATTTTGTGATCTTTAGGAGGATCCATCCTTGTAGAGTGTCCCTGTCCTCGTGTTGGATGAAGTTCTCGAAAGCAAAGACGTCAGAATCAATATGAAGCAATGAATCAACATCTTTGAGAAGGACGGTTGGATCGTGAAGATCGTGTTAGCTTTGTGTCCCCTCTGTCTTCTTACCTCACGTCTTGAATCTCGGGTCGAGATTCTTATTTAGTGGGGGAGAGTTGTCACGTCCCTAGCTTCTGGTGCTTCCTAGTGTTTGCATCATGTTTAAATTTTTGAAACTTGAACTGAGTAAATTTGGAAGCCTCAAAAAACTTAAATAAAAGAGGGGCAAAAACCCTAAAATCTCATTCATTGTTCCCAAAATGCTCTTCTTAAATGATTGATAATTTTTGGCAAGGGTTCTGGTCCCAACCAAAATATTGAACATTTTTAAGGACTCAATCTTGGGACTTTGAACTTAAATCATTAGCTATTTGAATTTGAATTATATTCATATAATTAGAATATAATTTCCAATACCCCTGAAATATTTTATGAGCTTTTGGAAAAGTCCATCTAGCAAAATAAAAATATTCAGAGGAGTTTTTGGCATTGTTTGAATTGTTTTAAATTCAAAACAGTGGCAAAAGATTAAAAAAACAGAAACAGAAAACAATAAAAGAACAGAAACTCACCTGGAAACTTACCTGGCGCCACCAACCGGCCCAGCTCCTGCGCGGCCCGTTACTGTGCAGCCCAACTGCCAGTCATCTTCCTCCCCCTCGCCCCGAAGCAGCTGCGTGCTGGACGCACGCGCGTCGACGCCGGCCACCTCCTGCTTCGCGCTGGAGGCCTCTCCTTCCTCCTAATCTGCCTCTCGCGACGCCACGCAGCCCTCTCGACCCTCTCTCACTCTCCCCCGACCTCGTCCCCTCCTCTGTCCCGCTCCTCTCTCCACCGAACGGAGTCGTCGCCACCGTCGCTGTTCGTCGTGGCCACCGACCTCCCCACGCCAAGCCAGCTAGCCCACGAGCACCGCCTTGCTGCGGCGCACCTCTACGCCCAGTCCCACGAGCCCGGATGCCTTGAAGGGACGCCTTCGAGCTCATCTCCTACCTCAGACTCGCCGGTCGAAATCGCCCGATTCGTTGAACTCCGGTCGCCTCCGAGCTCGCTGACCACCTCTTCCCCTCCACTGTGAGATTCTACGCCTCCCCTCTCTCTCCCCGTGCTCGATTTCACCGCGTAACCGTCGCCTCTGTCGATCCCGAGAACCCCTCGCCGCCGGCTGTGTCGCCGCCGAGGCTAGAGCTCACACACGTCGCGTCTGAGCATACCACTGTGCTCAGCGCGATGCCAAAAGCCCAAAACCCAACCCACTGCTCCTGCCGTTCTTTGTAGCGTCGTCTCCGCCGACACCCGAACTCCGGCCGCCGCCGCGAGCCTCGTTCCGGTGAGCTCCGGCCAGCCCAGCCCCAGCTGCCGCCACCGTTGGATGCGGTGCACCTTCAGCTACCCGTAGACGCAAACCACGCGCAAAACCGAGCCCCGTAGCGAGTTTCCGGCGAACTTCCGCCGCCGATCTCGTCGTCGCCCGCCTAAGTCCAGCAATGATGACGTGGCATTACGATTAGCGGCTAATCCCTCAATTAGCACACTAACAGACAGTGACAGCGGGCCCCACCACAGGGTCAAACCCAGTCAGCGTTAGTTTTGACCGTGGTTTAGTTCCTGGGTCAATGACACACGGGTCCCACCAGTCAGAGTTGACCTCGGTCAACTCGGCGGACCTGCTGACGTAGTAGTGACACAATGCTGATGTCATTAATCATTTTCTCGTTTAAAACTATTCAGCAAATTCCAAAAAATGCCCTAAACTTCTAAAAATCATATAAAATCAACCGTAACTCCAAATTAAATAATTTATATATGAAAAATGATCACAAAAATCCAATCTATCCATCTGTACCATTTTTATGCATGTTAGAACAACTTGTGACTACTGTTTAGGACAAATGGAATGAATGGCATTTTAATATCAACATATGGAGTTTGAATTTGAATCTTTGATTCAAACCAACTTCATTTAATCTGTTGCTAGTTGCATTAGGCCAAACCACAGCATATTGCCATGTCATGATCATGCATCATATTGTGCATTGCATTGATTGTGTTTCTTCTTTGTTTGTCGGTGCTTGTCCCCTATCGGTAGACGATGTTCCGACGTTGTGATCGTTGACACTGATGAAGACTCAATGCTATCTTCAGAAGTGCCAGGCAAGCAAAACCCGCTTGTTCATTCCGATAAAATCCCACTCTCTCGCTCCTGCTCTCTTTTACTGCATTAGGACAACAACGACATATTTGTTACTTGCTGCGGTAGCTGAACCCCTTTATCCTCTGCATGACCTGTCATTGCCACAGTAAATAGATGAAACCCACTAGCATGAGTAGGAGTTGTTTGTGCCCTGTTGTGCCTACTCATTCATGCTTGTTTGTCATGCCTGCTATTGCTTAGAGTTGTGTCAGGTCTGATTCATCCGGGATGAATCAGAGGTGTGTGAACATGTCCTCCTGTGTGTGAGCTAAGTGTGTGAACACGATTTGGTAAAGGTAGCGGTGAGAGGCCATGTAGGAGTACATGGTGGGTTGTCTCATTGCAGCTGTCCTTAGGAACTGAGTTCTGTGTTTGTGATCCATGATTCAGCTACTACCACGCATTGGGCCCCAAACCAATGGACCCTCTCGGCTTCTTCATCACCCTTGTCCTCTTTCCAGGAGTTGCAAGTAGTTTCTGGTGTTTGTAGTATGCTGGAAGTCGTGGGCAGCGCTGACCGGAGGGGTGGGCTGTGATGCGGTAGGCACGTGGCTGGGTATACCGGGCGCCCGTTTGGTGTCTCGAAACCCTGTTCACATCGTTAGGGGCTGTGAGCGAAACCCCGGCCGGATCTCCTCATGGATGGAACCCGAATAGGCAATAAACCTGGACTAGAGACTTGCGTGTTTAGGTAGGCCGCGGCCGACACCCATGTTGGGCTTCCGCTTGAAGGTTGCCGAGTACATGTCGTGTAATAGGCGGTAAGTGGTGAGAGCGTGTGTGACGAAGTACACCCCTGCAGGGTTAACATCATCTATTCGAATAGCCGTGTCCGCGGAAAAGGACTTCTGGGTTTCCTGTACAGTTCATAGACAAGTCAAAGTGGATACTCTAAAATACGCAAGATAAGCGTGAGTGCTATGGATGGCGTTCTCGTAGGGAGACGGAAGCGGATCCACAGTGGTGTATTGATATGGTGAATATGTGCACTCGTGTGCGCCACCTCAAAAGAGTTACTTGCAGTCGTAGTTCAGGATAGCCACCGAGTCAAAGCTGTCTTGCTGCAGTTAAACCCCACCCTCCCCTTTGTTGATAATGATGCATATGTAGTTAGATCTGATGTAAGTCTTGCTGGGTACATTTGTACTCACGTTTGCCTATTTTATGTTTTTGCAGAGAGACTTCAGTCTCACTAGTAGTTCCGCGTGGACTTCAACATTTAGCTTGTTACCTCAGCTACGATCTTGTGCCCTCGGCAGGATCTGGTAGACAGTCAGGCTTCTCAGCCTTTTTCATTTATAGATGTCTGTACTCAGACATGATAGCTTCCGCTTGTGTTTTGACTTGTATGCTCTGAATGTTGGGTCATGAGACCATTGTTTGTAATATCTCGCTCCCCGGAGCCTATTGAATAAAATACTTGAGTCGTAGAGTCATGTTGTGATGCCATGTTGTATTTGCACATATCGAGCATATTGTGTGTATGATATTGAAATGCTTGGTATGTGTGGGATCTGACTATCTAGTTGTTTATCTTTAGTAGCCTCTCTTACCGGGAAATGTCTCCTAGTGCTTCCACTGAGCCATGGTAGCTTGCTACTGCTCCGGAAAACTTAGGCTGGTCGGCATGTGTCCTTCTTCGTTCCTGTGTCTGTCCCTTCGGGGAAATGTCACGCGATGTATACCGGAGTCCTGTTAGCCCGCTACAGCCCGGTTCACTGGAGTCCTGCTAGCCCAGTGCTACAGCCTGGATTCACTCGCTGGTGACCGACACGTTCGATGCTGGGTCATGGATGCCTGTCCCTATAAGTTTGTGCCACTTTGGGTTTACGACTAGCCACGTCAGCCCGGACTCCTTATCATATGGATGCTAGAGACACTATCATATATGTGTGCCAAAAGGCGCAAACGGTCCCGGGCAAAGGTAAGGCGACACCCGTGGGGATAACGTGCGTGAGGCCGCAAAGTGATATGAGGTGTTACATGCTAGATCGATGTGGCATTGAGTCGGGGTCCTGACAATCGTCTTCGACTCGAGTATCCCGCCTTCTTCCCGGAGGAACCTAAATCTCGGGACGAGATTCTTTTGAGTGGGGGTGAGTTGTCACACCCTAGCTAGTTCATGCATTAGAGTGTTGCATCATGTTTATTTTTCAACAGAAACCTGAAATGGGAATGACAGAACCCCCAGCCCCCTCTGAAACCAACTAGGGTTTACTAAAAACTTTTTCAATGAACCTGAAATGCCCTTCCAAAATGTCCATCATTTTTGTCTTGGTTCAGAACCTCTGCCAAAAGTGATGCACAATTTCCTAGGTCATCCTAAGGTCTTTGAATAAAATCATAAGTATTTGAATTTGGGCATTTAAAATTTATAAAATATTTCAAATGCCCAAATATTCCCAACCTAAAATGTTTCATGTTGGAAATATTCCAACTATGGACCAGGAGCAGTTTGGTGAATTTTGGAACTGTTTAGGTATTTTTAGAAATTCAACAAAGTTGCAGAAAAATAGAAAAAGAAAAACAGGAAGAAATCTTACCTGGCGCCTACTAACCGGCCCACCTGCCGGCCCAGCCCAGCTACCGCGCCAGCGAGCTGCTTGGCTCGGCCAGGCAGGCAGGCAACGTGCTCGACGGCGAGCACCGCATGGGTGCCACGCAACTTGTCGCCGCCTCGCCACTCCCCTCTTCAGGCTGCGACGTGGATCACTCCCCCTCTCTCCCCCGAACCCCTCAAACACCTCCTCTCCTCTCCAGCTCCTCCCCAAGCGTTTCCCAGCCATGGCCGACGCCACCGCCGCCGCTCCATCACCGTAACCACGCTCCCCGCCGTTCGTGCTCCGTCTCGTCGTGTCCAGGAGCTCCACCGCCATCCTCTTCGTCGAGCTAGACGAGTCCGCGTGCTCGTGTGGCCCGAGTCCACCGCACCGACCTCGCCCGAGTCCGCCATCTATGGAGATCCCTTTCAACGCCGTCGCCGCATCAGTTCGTCCCCGACCCCACCGGTTGCCTCTACGAGTGCTCTGTGAGCATAGCTAACCCCCTACCCTTCCTCTCTCGCCCCCGAGCTATGTAGCAATCGCATGAATATCACCCGCATGCACCGCCGCGGATCTCGTCGCCGACGTGCTCCCGAACATCCTCCGGCCACCTCTCGGTGTCCATCGCACTCACCACGATGCGTAGGGTGTAACCATGCACTCCCCGCACCTCACCGCACACCCTAGCCTCGAGTTCGCATCCACCCGAACTCCGGCGGCCGCCTAGGTCATCGCCGGTGCCGACTCCGGCCACCCCGACCCCAACCAACTCCACCAAGAGCTGCGGTTTATCCCCAGCTCCACCTAGATGCCTTCCGCGACCCATTTGGTGCCAAAACCACTTCCACCGCCGCGTCGGGCTCGCCGGCGGCTAAACGCCGATGCAGCCAAGTTGACTTTGACCATGGGTGGGCCCTGGTTGACTCTGTTGAGTCAATGACAGGTGGGGCCCAGCCCTGTTAACTAATCCTTTTAATTAAGTTTTAGCTAAACTAATTACACTGACACCCTGGACCCACAGTCAGGTTTGACCTGGACGTCTCTGTTGACTATGACGTCATCCTGACGCATTGCTGACGCAGTAAATTAATTTCCGGATTTATTTTTATTCAGGAAATTCCAGAAATTGTTGCAAACTTCAAAAATTCACATAAATTCAACCGTAGCTCCAAATAAAACAAATTATATATGAAAAGTGATCAGAAAAATCCAATCTAACCATCTGTACTGTTTTCATGCATGTTTAAACAAGTTAACTTGCTGTTTAGTGCAAAACATGATAAAGCACTATTTAAGATCACAAATGTGTTTGGAAATTGAATCTTTAGTTCAAAATGGTTCAAACCATCTGGTCTTAGTTGCATTAGCCCAACACACTCATATTTGCCATGTCTCATGCATGCATCATATTGTTGCATATTGTTTGGTGATGTTTGTGTATCGGTGTTCTCTGCGGCAGGTTCTGCCCCCGAGGAGTACCGTGATTACCCCAACGAAGAGCAATACCAGTGCACCGACCCATCAGGCAAGCAACCAACCATTTGATCATATCGATACAATCCCATGTTCTCGCTTCTGCTCTCTTTTACTGCATTAAGACAACGCGATTCAAACTGCTGTGTGCTGTGGTAGTTGAACCCATTTCCTCTGCATGACCTGTCATTGCCATAGTAACTAGATGAAACCCACTAGCATGTGTAGGAGTTGACTGAGCCAAGTATGTGTGTTGTTCCTACCTTGCTATGCCTTCTATGCTTAGAGTTGTGTCAGGTCTGGTTCATCTGGGTGATGGGCTGGAGTGAAATACTCGTGTCAGTATGAGAGTAATGTGTTGAACACGATTTGGTAAAGGTATCGATGAGAGGCCATGTAGGAGTACATGGTGGGTTGTTTCATTGAAGCCGTCCTTAAGCACTGAGATCTGTATGTGTGATTTAAGAATCAGCTACTACCATGCATTGGGCCCGAAACCAATGGACCCTCTCGACTTCTTATTCACCCTAGTCCTCTATCCAGGAGTTGCAAGTAGTTTCTGGTGTTTGTAGCCTACTTGAGGCCATGGACAGCGCTGACCGTAGTGGTGGGCTGTGATGCAGTAGGTACGTGGCACGGTGTACCAGTTGCCCGTTAGGCATCTCGGGAACCCTGTTCACATCGTTTGGGGCTGTGAGCGAAACCCCGGCCGGATCTCCTCACGGATGGAACCCGAATAGGCGATAAACTTGGACTAGAGACTTAGGTGATTAGGTAGGTCATGGCCGACACCCACGTTGGTCTTCCGCTTGAAGGTTGCCGAGTGCATGTCGTGTAAACAGCGGTAAGTGCTGAGAGCGTGTGTGAAGAAGTACACCCCTGCAGGGTTAACATAATCTATTCGAATAGCCGTGTCCACGGTAAAGGACTGCTTGGTTGCCTATATAGTTCATAGACAAGTAAACTAGAAACTACTAAAAGCCTCAAGATAAGCGTGAGTGCCGAGGATGGCTCTTCTGTAGGAAGACGGAGGTGGATCCTAGTGTATTGAAGTGGTGAGTAGTGGACTCGTGTGCGCAAAACCATTTCAAGTTGGAGTCTCGTAGGATAGCTTAGCCAAGAGTCAAAGCTGGCTTGCTGCAATAACTCCATCAACCCTTCTTGATAATGTTCATGTATGTAGGATCTGATGTAAGTCTTACTAAGTACCTTTGTACTCATGTTGCTTTAATTTATATTTTCAGAAGATTCTACAACCCCTTCCGACGGGTTCTTCATAGACGTTGACATCGATGAGTAGACTAAGGCCCAGGTGGTGATCCTGAGCACGTGAAGGACCGTGTAGTATAGTTAGGCTTACCCAAGCCTCTTTTATTTTACTAGTTGTCTGTACCCAGACAAGTTACTTCCCCTGTCGACTTGTATGCCTGTATGACTTGAATGTGGGTCGTGTGATCCGTACTTGTATGTATGCTATGTATGGCTCTCTGAGCCTTTAAAATAAAGTACTTGTGTCCTAGAGTCATGTTGTGATGCCTTGTTGTATTTGCACATATCGAGCATATTGTGTGTATGATTGAAATGCTTGGTATGTGTGGGATCTGACAATCTAGTTGTTTATCTTTAGTAGCCTCTCTTACCGGGAAATGTCTCCTAGTGTTTCCATTGAGCCATGGTATCTTGCTACTGCTCCGGAACACTTAGGCTGGCCGCCATGTGTCCTTCTTCGTTCCTGTGTCTGTCCCTTCGGGGAAATGTCACGCATTGAGTACCGGAGTCCTGTTAGCCCGCTACAGCCCGATTTACCGGAGTCCTGCTAGCCCGGTGCTACAGCCCGGACCCACATGCTGATGACCGACACGTTCGATGCTGGGTCATGGATGCCTGTCCCTGTAAGTTTGTGCCACTTTGGGTTTACGACTAGTCATGTCAGCCCGGGCTCCTTATCATATGGATGCTAGCGACACTATCATATACGTGAGCCAAAAGGCGCAAACGGTCCTGGGCAAAGGTAAGGCGACACCCGTGGGGATACTGTGCGTGAGGCCGCAACGTGATATGAGGTGTTACAGGCTAGATCGATGTGACTTTGAGTCGGGGTCCTGACACTTGCTCAGCACCGCTCGGATAGAGGCGTCAGAGCGAACCCAGCCGGAGACCAGCTCCAGGCGCCCAACCACCAGGCAGGGGTCGGCGCCCTGGAGATCTTCTCGCAGCCGACTCAGCTCGTTAGCAGCGTGGTCCAAGGCGGCGGAGGAGGAAGAGGAGACGGAAGCTGGTGGAGTAGGAGGAGAAGACGGCAGCGTGATCACGGCTTGAGAGGCCGGGGGCTCCTGATCCTTGGCAACCTCGGCGACAGCATCAAACACAAGCGCCTCCAGAGTCAGCGGGGCCACGGGGGCTGGCTCCCCACCAGAGCGTCCTTCCTGGCCTCGCAAGGACGATCGGGCAGGGGAGGTGCGAGCCTCGCTGCCTCGTTTTCCCGCAGATGAAGGTGTAGCCACAACAAACGAGCTTGCCCCCCTTCAGCCTCTTCGCCGCAGGCGGTGGCCTAACCAAAAATGGGGGATGTCAGGCCTCGACGGCAAAAACAAGAGCAGAGCAGAGTTCGAGTATGTACTGGTCGGCTACCGCGGGTTCCAACGGCCTCTTGCCAAGCTTGAAGCCCGAGAGCCTCCTACGGGGCTCAGTCTCCGGAGCCCAAGCAGCAGAAGAAGGCGCGCCAGAAGGGCTGGAGCCGGCTCCAGGAAGCACCGGGGCTGGAGCAGACCTGCGAGAGATCAGCCCCAACCTGTCCTTCTTCAGGATCACGGGCGGGTCCTCTCCCCCTCGCCTGGTGCCGGCCTTGTCGTCGTCCGGCATGGAGCGGAGGGCGCTAGACCTGCGCAAGGGGGAAGTCTTGTTGGGTTCTACAATAGGGTGCGTAGACTGCAAATTTAAATTTCCTATGCGCAGAACAACCAAGAACATGCTACGGGAGATGGATCATAGTTTGTTAGCACTAGACGCGCAGTGCCGTGCAGCGGAAGAAGAGTTAGGGCAGCGCGTCCGCGTGGATCATCTTCTCCTCGTCCGATTTCCCTCGAATAGCTGAGTGTTCGATCCCACTTATAAGTTCACCTAAGCGGCGCAAGTGCACCGCCTCTAACAGTATTCGCGCGTGCAGGAGGAATACCGTGCGGCGGACTGCTAGGTCCGATCACACAGTTGGCGGCGAGTGGAGGTTGCTATTCCAAACACATGCAAACCCTAGTCACATCGTCGAAGCGATCAACCACATGAGTGTGCCGCACCTCCACTTTATATAGGCGTCCGTCGTAGTCTCATCACTTGGGCCTCGCATGGAGCCTAAAGCCCAAAGTCTACTCGGTCACGTTCCTACTCCAGTTCGGATCACATCCGACTAGTGTCCTATGAACCAACATCGTAGGTTCCTTCCCTTAAGCGCGCGACCCCTTAGGTTCAAGTCGGCTTGGTCGTAGTTCGGATGACCTCCGACCTGCACGGTTGGTAGCGGCCTCTAGCAAGGCATGCCGACCACCAAGCACACTATGAAGCTGGTTAGGCGAACTTGTACAACGTGTCACACTTCTGTTCCCTTTGCCTCATGATATATGTTGTCGGGCTCAAGGTGAGACAATCATCCTTGTGCTAGCCCGACCTCTTTCTCGTTCAAGTGATACTGACCACAAACCGGATTATCTCATAATCCCTGTCGCATGGCCATGCTTATCCTAGTCGGATCACACGAGGAGCCCAGAGTACATCTCTCCTGATCGGAGGGGCAAATCCCATCTTGCTCGACCATGTCTCGCAGCATGGGGCTGGACAAACCCGAAACCTATATTTGTAACTACCCAGTCACGGAGTAGCGTTTGGTCGGCCCAAAGCAAGTCTGTCACCATCCTGAGTACATGCGTCAGCTCAGGTCTTAGGACATAGAACGTATGTTGTACTTGAGACTCACATATGACATATCATTGTGTCTCATAGTTGGGTCTGTCCGACTCGGACCTTATCTCGACTCGGATCCAACTACGTCGACTCCGACCAGACCTTTCCAAGTACATATTATCCGGTTAGCATCCAATGCTCCATGGCTAGTGATACCAAGCGATCGACCGTGTCATATGCTAGTCTAGTCGGCTGTGCGTCCACACATCCCTTTCGACTAGGGACCTTTTGGGACAGTCATCTTACAATGCATAGTCCCACAAACAAGTCACATACTTGCTGATACACATCATTGATAATATCATCATACATGATTGCCTCTAGGGCATATCTCCAATAGTCTCCCACTTGCACTAGAGTCAATCAAATAGGCATTGAATGCCGATAGCTCTAACGTGCCCCTCATGCTTGGGTTGTGGAAGCGGCTTAGTCAACGGATCTGCAACATTTGCATCTGTGTGAATCTTGCATAATTCTACATCACCATTCTTTACGATCTTTCGTATCAGGTGATATTTCCGGTCTATGTGCCTGACCTTGTGGTGATTCCTCGACTCCTTGGCTTGTGCGATGGCACCAGAATTATCACAATAAAGGTCCAACGGTTTCACCGAGGCTGGGAAAATAACAAGATCATCCAGAAAATGCCGGATCCAAACACCTTCCTTTGCAGCTTCACAAGCCGCAATGTATTCGACTTCTGTGGTAGAATCGGCCACCGTATCCTGCTTGGAACTCATCGAGTGCACTGCTCCTCCGTTCAGGACGTACACGAATCCGGACTGTGATCGAGAATCATCTCTGTCGGTTTGGAAACTAGCATCAGCGTAACCCCTTACGATGAGCTCTTCCTCACCTCCATAAACTAGGAACATCTCTTTAGTCCTTTTCAGGTACTTCAAAATAGCCTTTACCGCTGCCCAGTGACTCTCACCTGGGTTGGCCTGGTATCTGCTTGTTAGGCCTATTACAAAAGGAACATCAGACCTTGTACATATCATGGCATACATGATGGATCCGATTGCCGAGGCATACGGAATCCTACTCATCCTGCTTCGCTCATTAGATGTCGAAGGACTCTAAGTCTCGCTTAGCCTTATACCATGTGAGAGTGGCAAGAACCCTTTCTTCGCATCACTCATGTTGAACCGCTTCAACACTTTATCTATGTACGTGCTCTGGCTTAAGCCGAGCAGCCTCCTCGATCTATCTCTATAAATCTTAATGCCTAAAATATACACTGCCTCACCAAGGTCTTTCATCGAAAATTTGCCATTCAATGATTCCTTGACCGAGTTCAACATCGAAACATTATATCCGATCAGTAGTATGTCGTCCACATACAAGATCAAAAACACTATCGAGCTCCCACTTAACTTCTTGTATAAACAAGAGTCCTCTTTGCTTTTGATGAAACCGAGACCAGTGACGACCTCATCAAAATGAATGTTCCAACTCCAAGATGCTTGCTTCAACCCATAAATGGATCTCTTGAGCTTGCATACCTTACTAGTGCTAGTCGGATCGACAAAACCCTCAGGCTGTATCATATACACGTCCTCTGTTAAATTTCCATGTAGGAAAGCCATTTTGACATCCATCTGCCATATCTCATAATCGAAATATGCAGCTATAGCTAGTATGATCCTCGCCAATTTTAGCTTCGCTACTGGCGAGTAAGTCTCGTCGTAGTCAATTCCTTGAACTTGTCCATAACCCTTAGCGACAAGCCAAGCTTTGTGGATCTGAACATTTCCATCCACATCGGTTTTCTTCTTAAATACCCATTTGCAACCAATGGCCATTACGCCAGGCGGCGGATCAACCAAGTCCCAGACTTGATTCTCATCCATGGACTTTAACTCGGATCTCATGGCCTCCAACCATGCCTCGGAATCTGGGATCACCATTGCTTCTGCATACGTGGCCGGCTCGTCGCTTTCTAGCAACAATACATCACGCACTCTATGCAATCTTTCTGACCTCCGTGGTTCCGGTGTCGCTTCCACTACAGGTTCCCTGACTGACTCCGGTATGATCTCATCACCAGCCGAGCCATCCCCGAGTGGTCCTCGAATTCCTTTGATTCGAACCGTCCTCCCAGTGGCCTCCTGACTCAAGGAAAACCCCGTTCTGAGCAACAAACACTTTGTTCTCTTCCCGGTTGTAGAAGCTATATCCCAATGTTTCCCTCGGATATCCCACGAATATGCATTTATCCAATTTAGGTGTAAGCTTGTCTGACATAAGTCGCTTGACAAATGCTTCACAATCCCAAATCTTTAGAAAAGACAAACGAGGACTCTTCCCAGTCCACATCTCATGTGGTGTCTTGTCTACGAATTTTGATGGTACCCTATTAAGTGTCAAAGCTGCAGTTTCTAGAGCGTATCCCCAGAATGACAAGGGTAAATCCGATTTGCTCATCATAGACCGGACCATTTCCAACAAGGTCCTATTCCTCCGTTCCGACACGCCATTTCTCTGGGGCGTACCCGGAGGTGTGAGCTGAGGTACTATACCTCGACTTTTCGGATGATCATCAAACTCATGGCTCATGTACTCACCTCTACGATCTGTTCGTAGAAGATTTATTGTCTTGCCGAGCTGATTCTCAACCTCGTTCTGAAACTCTTTGAACTTTTCAAAAGTTTCTAACTTGTGCCTCATAAAATAGATATATCCATATCTACTCAAGTCGTTGGTAAAAGTCACGAAGTACTGATAGCCACCTCTGGCAGTTGTGCTCATTGGACCACACACATCACTATGTATAAGATCCAACAGCTCGGATGCCCTCTCGCAACTCTTTGTGAAAGGAGACTTAGTCATCTTGCCGAGCAAGCATGATTCACATGTCTCGAACGACCTGAAGTCGGACGAAGTTAGGAGCCCATCATCATGGAGCTTCTTCATGCGTTTCAGACTAATGTGTCCAAGCCGACAATGCCAGAAGTATCTACAATGGGTCCATAGCCATGGAACATACCATTCAAAAATATCGAACAACCATTGTCCTTTAAATTGAATTCATAACCTTGACTCATCAAACATGAGGCAGAAATAATGTTCCGACTAAGTGCAGGAATGTAATAACAATTATTCAACTCCATAATGAATCCGGAAGGAAGCTGGAGCTGCATCGTGCCGACCTCCAACGCGGCAACTCTTGCTCTGTTACCGACCCTGATGTCAATCTCCCCTTGTGCCACACGCCTAGTTCTTACTAACCCCTGCTGTGACGCCCCAAGGCCGATGCTCCAGAAGACTTCCAGCTATTCCGAGTTTCACCGTGTGTATCTTTTGTGCTTGCTCTTTTATTTTTGCATTGCATCATGTCATCATGAAAGCATGTCATTTAATTTTTAAAACTCATCTAAATAAATCGTATGGATTTTTTGATCCATTTAAATCGAGGGAATTCACTTGTGATTTCTCTTTATAACATATTAAAGCCTCTCAATATTATTAGGAAGCTATAATAAAAAAATTCCATTTATTTGGAATTAACCATAACCCACTTGCAAAATATCCCATGCCGTTGTTATCTCAATTCTTGGTCTCCAACCTTGCCCATAATTTATTTCGTCATTTTCCGGAGCCCCACCGAAATCCTCAACATTTTTGGACCTTCCTTTTATCAAGTCCTAGTTCAAACCCATTTGAATTATATTCAAATGAGTTTGAATTTAAATCTTTCAATCATGGCCTTTCTATTTTTTCTTGGAACGAGCATATTTTTATGAGTCTGGGAAAATTGTCCACATGCGCAAATTCTTTCCCTAACCCTCTTTTTCTTTTCTTCTCTCTAATTCTTTTATGTTAAAGAAAGTACGAGAGGAAGGGAGAGAGAGCAGGCTTGCAGCCCAGCCGGCCTCTAAGCCCAAGGCCCAGCCACGCCCGGCTCCTAACCCTAGCCGCACCCAGCGCCTGATCGCCAACTCCCATCGATCCCCTCCATCCTCCTGCGCCGCCACTCGCAACACACACATCGCCAGGAAGGGCTTCGCCCCGATCCCCTCGCGCACTGCCCGCCCCTCCCATCGCCTCGACCCCTCCACCCGAGCCGCTCCTCTCGGTCCGTCGCCTCCCCGTCGTATCTGCCTCGCCCGGCCTCCTCAGCCCCATCGCTAGTAGCTGCCATGTCGTCAGTGGCGTCGGCCGGACCTCCACAGTGCCGCCTCGTCTCCTCTGCTGCACCCGCACCTCGCCTGCGACTTCTCCGCGACGGCGACCTCCATCGCGCCTCCCTGCTTCGTCCGGCCGCCGCGCCGCCATGCTCCAGCGCCGCCTCGAGCTCATCATCCTCGACCTCCATCCCGTCCCGGAGACCCTCCTCTGCATCCTTTCCCCGTCACCATGGCCCGAGGCCCACGCATCTGCTGCTTCATCACCAGCCTCCAGCGCCTTCGCCGGTATGGTTCACCTCGCCGCTGCTACTCTGCTGCCGTGCTGCTCCTAACCCGCACGCCCCTTGCCGCCTCCTCGCCGCTGGCGAGCACAGGCCATCCGCCAAGCCTCAAGAGCAGTGCCGCTGCTGCTGCCTCGAGGCTGCGCTCCCCGTCCATCACGAGCTTCGCCGTGCTCCTATTCGACCCTCGTTGAACCGCCAAGACGCAGCCTCGACCCGGCGTCATCCATCTTCTAGCAACCGCGTATGTGCAGCACCACCAAGTTTTGCCTCTGTACACTCATTTGGGGTTGACCGTGGACGTGTGCCTGGTGTTACTTGGATTCGTCAAGGATGCCAAGACCCGAGGCCTTTTGGTCTTGCTTTGTTTTGGAACGCCAAGTACCTCGACGCCGAAGACACGTGTACAACTACCGTCACCGTGTACCACTAATTCCACTACCGTCGCCAAGATCGCGAGTACCTCTACCGTTGCCGTGAACGACTACTTCCACGATGACCCGTGAACGTCTACTTCCATCTACACCGCATCGAACTCGTTCCGCTCTGAAAACGCAGGCTTCAAAGGTATAACAATGAAAAGACCACCCGTGAACGAATGAATGTGTGTTGTATGAGATGCTCGTGTGTGCACCGTGTCCGACTTGTCTTTGCAAGTTCCTCCTCATTTGCCATGCCGTCGACCCATGGGAACCCGGTAATCCGAGATCACCCCCACCATCTTGCATGTTGCGCTCATCCGCACGCCTCCTTTTGCACCGGTATCTCCGTGAGCTACCAGAACCGATATGTTGTCGTGGCATTATTTTCGGATATGTTGCTGTGGCACCATTTTCGTTTCACCGTCGTGGCACCTTTTTCCTTCCGCCATGGCGACAAATGCCTCGTATCATGCTCATGTTAACGTTTTCATAAAATTGCATAAACCTTGATTATGTCATCCGCATCATGTTAACAACATTTAAATGTTTAAAATTGTGTTTGCACTAAATTGCTAATGACATATGGGGATTTTCCGGAATTGTTGTTTGTTATTTCCGGCCTCATTTAAACTTGCTTAAATAGTTAGTTTAATTATGCTCCACCCCTTGCCATGTTTAATAACATTTAATATTGTTGGGTACATAACCGAGAGTTAACTAAATAACTTGATGTGGTGTTTCGTCAATATGCAACTCGTTGCATATTGAGCTCCACTTAATTTATAGTATTGATTGTTGCACTTTGCCATGCCATGCCTCTTTAAATCGGACATGCATCATACTTGTTTGTGCATCATGACATGTTTATGCTTGTGTGTTTACCATATTGTTTGCTTCTTTCCGGTTTGCTTCTCTCGTTAGCTTCGATTTCTTTTCGGAGTTGTGAGGATTCGTTCCACTACGTCTGTTTGTCTTCTTCATGGACTCGTTCTTCTTCCTTGCGGGACTTCAGGCAAAATGACCATTACCCTCGATATCACTTCTATCTTTGCTTGCTAGTTGCTTCGTTCTATCGCTATGCTGCGCTACCTATCACTTGTTTACCATGCCTCCCATATTGCCATGTCAGCCTCTAACCTTTTCACCCTTCCTAGCAAACCGTTGCTTGGCTATGTTATCGCTTTGCTCAGCCCCTCTTATAGCGTTGTTAGTTGCAGGTGAAGTTGAAGATTGCTCCATGGTGGACAGGATTATGTTGGGATATCACAATATCTCTTACTTAATTAATGCATCTATATACTTGGTAAAGGGTGGAAGACTCGGCCTTTTGCCTGGTGTTTTGTTCCACTCTTGCCGCCCTAGTTTCCGTCATACCGGTGTTATGTTCCCGGATTTTGCGTTCCTTACGCAGTTGGATGATTTATGGGACCCCCTTGACAGTTCACTTTGAATAAAACTCCTCCAGCAAGGCCCAACCTTGGTTTTAACATTTGCCACCTAAGCCTTTTTCCCTTGGGTTCTGCAGACTCAAGGGTCATCTTTATTTTACCCCCCCCCCCCCCCCCCGGGCCAGTGCTCGTCGTGAGTGTTGGTCCAACCTGTCAGCCGCCGGTGGCCACCAGGGGCAACTCTGGGCTGGCCTACTGGAAGTTTGGACAATCCGGTGTGTCCTCAGAACGAGATATGTGCAGCTCCTATCGGGATTTGTCGGCACAGCGGGAGGCTTTGCTGGTCTTGTTTTACCATTGTCGAAATGTCTTGTAAATCGGGATTCCGAGTCTGATCGGGTCTTCCTGGGAGAAGGTATATCCTTCGTTGATCGCGAGAGCTTATCATGGGCTAAGTTGGGACACCCCTGCAGGGTATAATCTTTCGAAAGCCGTGCCTGCGGTTGTAGGCAGATGGGAATTTGTTAATGTCCAGTTGTAGATAACTTGACACTTGACCTCTTTAAAACGCACGAACCGCGTGTGTAGCCATGATGGTCTCTTTTCGGCGGAGTCCGGGAAGTGAACACGGTTTTGGGTTATGTTTGATGTAAGTAGGAGTTCAGGATCACTTCTTGATCATTGCTAGTTCACGACCGTTCCGTTTTCTCTCTTCTCGCTCTTATTTGCGTAAGTTAGCCACCATATTTGCTTAGTGCTTGCTGCAACTCCACCTCATTACCACTTCCTACCCATAAGCTTAAATAGTCTTGATCTCGCGGGTTTTGAGATTGCTGAGTCCTCGTGATTCACCAGATACTATCACAACAGTTGTAGGTGCCAATGTTACCAGTGCAGATGATGCAACCAAGCTCAGATGGGAGCTCAACAAAGACCTTGGTCGTTGCTATGTTTCGTTTGATGTTGATCAGTAGTGGAGCCCAGTTGGGATGATCGGGGATCTAGCAGTTGGGTTATCTTCTTTTCTTTTGGCTTCGTCCGTAGTCGGACTATGGGTGTGTACTCTGAATGATGTATGATTTATTTTATGTTCATTGTGTGAAGTGCCGATTGTAAGCCAACTCTTTATCTCATTCTTGTTCATTACATGGGATTGTGTGAAGATGACCCTTCTTGCGACAAAACCACAATGCGGTTATGCCTCTAAGTCGTGCTTCGACACGTGGGAGATATAGCCGCATCGTGGGAGTTACAACTTGGTAATCAGAGCCATCCCTGACTTAGGAGCCCCCTGCTTGTTTGTTTGCTGGCGTTGTTGAGTCTAGAACAAAAAAATGTTTTGAGTCTTAGGATTATATATATCGGAGAGTAGGATTCTTTTTACTCCCCAGTCCCTTCGTCACTCTGGTGAGGTCTCCTGACGTAGATGTTTTGACTTTCCTTCTCCTCAAATTTCACTAAATTTTTTTTGGATCACGCAGGTATCTTGGAATCGTTCCGATGGTTTTGTGAAGAGAACATTGTTCTTGGTGCCTCTGGTCTATTACGTGGCATTGACCCGGGGAGTTGAGCTCTGAGGTGTTGTCGTCACAATTTTATCGTTGCAGTTCTGGAATACCTGAGTTTTGCCGACATCGAAAATCTCTTTTATGTAGTTGTTGGTGAGATAACCTCGACGCCACCCAGTACTGGGGCAGGAGTTCGGGAGTATTTCCATAACTCGTATAACGGATGCTTTTCGAAGGTTGAGGTACACGATTTCCGAAGGTTTCTTGGTTATGTGTTGACGGATGGATACAGCTTGGATGTAGGTATTGTTAGTTTTGGGTGAGATATATATTGCTTCCCCTGTATCCCCAACACCAGATTGCATAACCAGAAAGTTTTGGGAGTTTTATAGGTGGGAATTCAAGTAGCTCCTAGAATATCTTTTCGACAGATGCATGATATGAGATTGGGCTTCGACGTCTAGTGGTCCGCCTTTCCACGGTCGTTTTTACAGTGGTCTCGTTGTGTCTTAAAGAACTCTTGTCTATGATGGTTCGGGGACGCTTCGTATGTCATGTGCACTGCCTTGTACATGATGGTGCTGTACGATCGAGCCCGTGTGGGCCCCACCACGAAAACTTTGGACGAAATCTCTATCATATGTTTGTTCCGGCTTATTCTGCAAGCCAAATCCTTTGTTTTATTTTATTTGTGGTATTCGAGTTGCTTCGAAGTCAAGTGTTGATCCATACCTTCCCTAAATGTTATTCTCATATTGCTATGGGAATACTAATCCTTCTTATTTATCAAGATCGTCATCCCAATTCTATTGCCAACCGGTGCACTTCTCTTCGAGATGATCCCATCATTCTCCCCATCCGCAAGATCAATTCTAAGTTTTCTCAACGGTGTTTGTTTCATCCATCCCAAGTTTCCTTTGTTTTCCCGCCCTCCCACCCTTTTTCTTCAAGGACTCAGATTTCTTATCATATATCCTTTTATTTGTGAGAAGTCTCTTCATTCGTTTCTCTCAGTGTTTTTATCCGGTGATTCTCAGGAAGATACTAACGGAGCGGAGCTTCACGTTTATTATTCTTCGTCTCTTTTCTTCTGCGATGGATTAATTTCAAGCTTCGGTGTTGATTATATCGTCTCACATATCATCCCATGTGAATTTCTTATCCTAGGCTCTCTTATTTATTCACCTTGCCCAGTTCTTATCCGGAGTGTTGAAGATATCTTGGAAGATTCGTGTTTCCATTCTCAATCAGTTCAAGCTATTTGGAGATTATTATCTTATTCAAGTCATTTAATTCAACCGGTGCAATCCCCCCTTTCAATCAATCATTCAATGGTGTAACTTTGAGTGGGCCCTAACCCACAAGTCTTTTCCATGATCTTACCTGACTCTTCTAATTTATCCGGACCGATTCCCAAAGTCTTTTGAAGTTTGATGTAAGAATGAATTATCATCAGTCAAATGTCTTTCTCCAAGATCTTTAAAATTCTTTCATTGTTGGTTCAACCTTTCAAATTGTCATTCCGGAGTGCCTCAACAATTCATGGTGGTTCTCATCAACATTCTCAACATTTCAAGACCGAAGAAGGATTTCTCCTAAATCTTGGTCCGTTCTCTTGAAGATTCATAGTTCAAGCTTGCCGCTATCCTCTCATAATTGTTTTTCGATTGTGAGAATTCTTTTCACCCATCCGAAGCAATTCAGGAGTCTTTTCAGTTTCATTCTCCGGAGCCAATCATCTCAGAATTATTCATTCTCAGCTTTCAACTCTCGTTCTTGAATTCTTCCGGTGCTTCGTTCAAGTATTCTTCAATCAGTTCGTGATCTCTTTGTTCTCTTGTATCTAAATCCCCTCAAGTATATTCATTTGTTTTCCAATTCTTCCCGGTGAATTGTGCCTTTGCTACTTTCATTTTCAATTCTTACGGTGGTTCTTTCAATATTTCTCTTCCGTTGTTATCATATCAATTAATTCGTTCTTTCTGAATCGTACCGGTGGTTTGTTCAAGTTTTCCCAAGTTTGCGCCATATCTATCTTAATCCTTTCTATGAGAATAAGTAGTATGCCAAATCCATTGCTTGCCATCAATTTAATTGGTGAAGGATGAGCATAATGTAATTCTTATTCTTGTTTCATCGAGTAAATTCAATTCCTTATTCCGGAGGTTCATCAAAATTCTTGATTTCATTTGTTCTTCTTTCTTTCCGGAGTTCCAAGTTTTTCCGCATTATCTTGTCACGAAGCTCCATGTAAATCATCGCAAGGCTTCACTTTGTGTTTTCAACTTATCTTTCTTTCTATCATCCTTTTATTACCGGAGTTCTTCATGGAAGCTCAACATGGTGGTTCATCAAGGATTCTTTTCATTCTTCAATTGTACTTCAAGATTTCTGTCTAAGCTAAGATCTGCCAAGCTATACTCAAAAATAAACATGGTGCTCAACACATGTTTTTTCTGAGGAGTTCAAGTATTATTCTTCTTGCATTTTGAGGTGCAATTCTTTCTACCTTATCTTTTCTGGTGGTGTTATATCATTCTTGACAATTTCCGTTCATGTTTCGCGATTCACATGTTGTCAAGAATGAGATATTTTAAAAACCATCATTTTTTTCTTCGATCATGAGATCTTTTCAACCCAGCAATTTCTTTGTTGATGTATCTTGGGTTATATTTCACCTAAAGCCTTCCATTGGGGATGTTGCTATTTGTGGTGCTTATCAATGATCCAAGCTTTCTCCATATCCTTCTCAGTGAAAGAGGTTTTTCATCTCTTCGTTGATCTCAACCAAGCAATTGTTTCAGTTAGTGGCCGGTTGTCACCTCATAATTTTGAGATGTTTTCCATAAGCCCACTACAAGCTTATTCGTTTTGTTGTTGGTTTTTCCCAACAACCCCGTTGTTACCTTCTTGGAAGGGTGCTTTCCAAGCTCATTTGTGGCAGAAGTTGCCATTTTCTTCTCCATTCGGTTATTCCAATGATCTATCTTCTATTCTTTCCTCCGGTGGCTTTGTGATGTTTCTCTCTTCACTCATCATCTCGAATTTTGAGGATCATGTTCTTTTCGTGCATATCCCATTAACGGAAGTGTTGTGTCACCTCTTCAAGTTCTTTTCATCTTATCAAGTCTTGCATCTCATTATTCATGTCTTTGCAACCTTATAGTTCTAATGTTCTTTGTTCCTCTTTTCTAACAGATTGTTCGCAATCTCGTTCATCTATGTTGTACTCTTTCTTTTAAATTGCTCAACTTCTCAAGGTTCTTTGGTTTCACTCATTGGTCAAAGAAGCAACTTAGTTTTACCTCTTCTCTTCCTCTTCCATTTCTCTCCGGTGCCATTCTAGATCTCGGGACGAGATCCTCTCGTAGTGGTGGAGTATTGTGACGCCCCAAGACCGACGCTCCAGAAGACTTCCAGCTATTCCGAGTTTCGCCGTGTGTATCTTTTGTGCTTGCTCTTTTATTTTTGCATTGCATCATGTCATCATGCCATCATGTCATTTAATTTTTAAAATTCATATAAATAAATCATATGGATTTTTTGATCCATTTAAATCGAGGGAATTCACTTGTGATTTCTCTTTATAACATATTAAAGCCTCTCAATATTATTAGGGAGCTATAATAAATTTTTCCATTTATTTGGAATTAACCATAACCCACTTGCAAAATATCCCATGCTGTTGTTATCTCAATTCTTGGTCTCCAACCTTGCCCATTATTTCTTTCGTCATTTTCCGGAGCCCCACCGAAATCCTCAACATTTTTGGACCTTCCTTTTATCAAGTCCTAGTTCAAACCCATTTGAATTAGTTTGAATTTAAATCTTTCAATCATGGCCTTTCTATTTTTCTTGGAACGAGCATATTTTTATGAGTCCGGGAAAATTGTCCGCATGCACAAATTCTTTCCCTAACCCTCTTTTTCTTTTCTTCTCTCTAATTCTTTTATGTTAAAGAAAGTATGAGAGGAAGGGAGAGAGAGCAGGTTGCAGCCCAGCCGGCCTCTAAGCTCAAGGCCCAGCCGGGCCCCGCTCCTAACCCTAGCCGCACCTAGCGCCTGATCGCCAACTCCCATCGATCCCCTCCATCCTCCTGCGCCGCCACTCGCAACAGACACATCGCCAGGAAGGGCTTCGCCCCGATCCCCTCGCGCACCGTCCGCTCCTCCCATCGCCTCGACCCCTCCACCCGAGCCGCTCCTCTCGGTCCCTCGCCTCCCCGTTGTATCTGCCTCGCCCGGCCTCCTCAACCCCATCGCTAGCAGCCGCCGTGTCGTCCGTGACGTCGGCCGGACCTCCACAGTGTCGCCTCGTCTCCTCTGCTACGCCCGCACCTCGCCTGCAACTTCTCCGCGACGGCGACCTCCATCGCGCCTCCCTGCTTCGTCCGGCCGCCGCGCCGCCATGCTCCAGCGCCGCCTCGAGCTCATCATCCTCGACCTCCATCCCGTCCCGGAGACCCTCCTCTGCATCCTCTCCCCGTCACCATGGCCCGAGGCCCACGCATCTGCTGCTTCGTCACCAGCCTCCAGCGCCTTCGCCGGTCTGGTTCGCCTCGCCGCTGCTACTCTGCTGTCGTGCTGCACCTAACCCGCACGCCCCTTGCCGTCTCCTCGCCGCTGGCGACCACAGGCCATCCGCCAAGCCTCAAGAGCAGTGCCGCTGCTGCTGCCTCGAGGCTATGCTCCCTGTCCATCACGAGCTTCGCCGTGCTCCTATTCGACCCTCGTTGAACTGCCAAGACGCAGCCTCGACCCGGCGTCATCCATCTTCTAGCAACCGCGTATGTGCAGCACCACCAAGTTTTGCCTCTGTACACTCATTTGGGGTTGACCGTGGACGTGTGCCTGGTGTTACTTGGATTCGTCAAGGATGCCAAGAACCGAGGCCTTTTGGTGTTGCTTTGTTTTGGAACGCCAAGTACCTCGACGCCGAAGACACGTGTACAACTACCGTCACCGTGTACCACTAATTCCACTACCGTCGCCAAGATCGCAAGTACCTCTACCGTTGCCGTGAACGACTACTTCCACGATGACCCGTGAACGTCTACTTCCATCTACACCGCATCGAACTTGTTTTGCTCCGAAAACGCACGCTTCAAAGGTATAACGATGAGAGGACAACCCGTGAACGAATGAATGTGTGTTGTATGAGATGCCCGTGTGTGCACCGTGTCCGACTTGTCTTTGCAAGTTCCTCCTCGTTTGCCATGCCGTCGACCCGTGGGAACCCGGTAATCCGAGATCACCCCCACCATCTTGCATGTTGCGCTCATCCGCACGCCTCCTTTTGCACCGGTATCTCTGTGAGCTACCGGAACCGATATGTTGTCGTGGCATTATTTTCGGATATGTTGCCGTGGCACCATTTTCGTTTCACCGTCGTGGCACCTTTTTCCTTCCGCCATGGCGTCAAATGCCTCGTATCATGCTCATGTTAACGTTTTCATAAAATTGCATAAACCTTGATTATGTCATCCGCATCATGTTAACAACATTTAAATGTTTAAAATTGTGTTTGCACTAAATTGCTAATGACATATGGGGATTTTCCGGAATTGTTGTTTGTTATTTCCGGCCTCATTTAAACTTGCTTAAATAGTTAGTTTAATTATGCTCCACCCCTTGCCATGTTTAATAATATTTAATATTGTTGGGTACATAACCGAGAGTGAACTAAATAACTTGATGTGGTGTTTCGTCAATATGCAACTCGTTGCATATTGAGCTCCACTTAATTTGTAGTATTATTTGTTGCACTTTGCCATGCCATGCCTCTTTAAACCGGACATGCATCATACTTGTTTGTGCGTCATGACATGTTTATGCTTGTGTGTTTACCATATTGTTTGCTTCTTTCCGATTTGCTTCTCTCATTAGCTTCGGTTTCGTTCCGGAGTTGTGAGGATTCGTTTGACTACGTCTGTTTGTCTTCTTCATGGACTCGTTCTTCTTCCTTGCGGGATTTCAGGCAAGATGACCATTACCCTCGATATCACTTGTATCTTTGCTTGCTAGTTGCTTCGTTCTATCGCTATGCTGCGCTACCTATCACTTGTTTACCATGCCTCCCATATTGCCATGTCAGCCTCTAACCTTTTCACCCTTCCTAGCAAACCGTTGCTTGGCTATGTTTCCTATCACAATATCTCTTATTTAATTAATGCATCTATATACTTGGTAAAGGGTGGAAGACTCGGCCTTTTGACTGGTGTTTTGTTCCACTCTTGCCGCCCTAGTTTCCATCATACCGGTGTTATGTTCCTGGATTTTGCGTTCCTTACGCGGTTGGGTGATTTTTGGGACCCCCTTGACAGTTTGCTTTGAATAAAACTCCTCCAGCAAGGCCCAACCTTGGTTTTAACATTTGCCACCTAAGCCTTTTTCCCTTGGGTTCTGCAGACTCAAGGGTCATCTTAATTTTACCCCCCTGGGCCAGTGCTCGTCGTGAGTGTTGGTCCAACCTGTCAGCCGCCGATGGCCACCAGGGGCAACTCTGGGCTGGCCTACCGGAAGTTTGGACAATCCAGTGTGCCTTGAGAACGAGATATGTGCAGCTCCTATTGGGATTTGTCGGCACAGCGGGAGGTTTTGCTGGTATTGTTTTACCATTGTTGAAATGTCTTGTAAACCGGGATTCTGAGTCTGATCGGGTCTTCCTGGGAGAAGGTATATCCTTCGTTGATCGTGAGAGCTTATCATGGGCTAAGTTGGGACAACCCTGCAGGGTATAATCTTTCGAAAGCCGTGCCTGCGGTTATAGGCAGATGGGAATTTGTTAATGTCCGGTTGTAGATAACTTGACACTTGACCTCTTTAAAACACACCAACCGCGTGTGTAGCCGTGATGGTCTCTTTTCGGCGGAGTCCGGGAAGTGAACATGGTTTTGGGTTATGTTTGACGTAAGTAGGAGTTCAGGATCACTTCTTGATCATTGCTAGTTCACGACCGTTTCGTTTGCTCTCTTCTCGCTCTTATTTGCGTATGTTAGCCACCATATTTTCTTAGTGCTTGCTGCAACTCCACCTCATTACCACTTCCTACCCATAAGCTTAAATAGTCTTGATCTCGCGGGTTTTGAGATTGCTGAGTCCTCGTGACTCACCAGATACTATCACAACAGTTGCAGGTGCCAATGTTACCAGTGCAGATGATGCAACCGAGCTCAGATGGGAGCTCAACGAAGACCTTGGTCATTGCTATGTTTTGTTTCATGTTGATCAATAGTGGAGCCCAGTTGGGACGATCGGTAGCAGTTGGGTTATCTTCTTTTCTTTTGGCTTCGTCCGTAGTCGGACTATGTGTGTGTACTCTGAATGATGTATGATTTATTTTATGTTCATTGTGTGAAGTGGCGATTGTAAGCCAACTCTTTATCTCATTCTTGTTCATTACATGGGATTGTGTGAAGATGACCCTTCTTGTGACAAAACCACAATACGGTTATGCCTCTAAGTCGTGCTTCAACACGTGGGAGATATAGCCGCAACGTGGGTGTTACAAGTTGGTAATAAGAGCCATCCCCGACTTAGGAGCCCCCTGCTTGTTTGTTTGCTGGCGTTGTTGAGTCTAGAACAAAAAAATGTTTTCAGTCTTAGGATTATATGTATCGGAGAGTAGGATTCTTTTTACTCCTCAGTCCCTTCGTCACTCTGGTGAGGTCTCCTGACGTAGATGTTTTGACTTTCCTCTCCTCAAATTTCACTAAATTTTTTTAGGATCACGCGGGTATCTTGGAATCATTCCGATGGTTTTGTGCCCTCAGCATGGCGTCCACCACCCGCTCCCAGTCGTCCCGGAGGAACAAGGGAGCCGGAGTGCCCTCCGGGCTTGCCACGTCCTCTCCGACTAGGAACCGGAAAGCTACGGTCAGATCCTCATCAGCCAGGGCCTTCGAGCTCAGGCAGAGGACGGCGTCCGCATCCTTAAGCCTACACATACGGAAGCACTATGCTCCGCGCTGGTGATAAACAACTGAGGGCAGCCCACGCCTGTATCAACCTTGGGGACCCCAGAGCTTAGTGTCTGGCCTCATCCCAACACCTCCCCACAGGGGCTACGCCCGGTTCACGCCCGAGCGCACGCCACCCTGCCAGGTCCCTCGGACCTAGTTGTCGCGCGCCCCTCCCCGAGCAGAGCCAAGGTATGAAGACCGTTTGAGCGTCAAGGGGGACTCCTGAGCATCGCGACTCAGGAGCCTAATTGGTCACGTAGCCCCTTACTCCTTAGTTCCGAAAGGCTAACGGCGGTTGAGGTATGCACGGGGTCGGGCCCTGCCGACGTAGAACGACAAATCCACTCCTACAACCCCTCCCTATTTGCTGTTTGTGCGTCAAGGGGGACTCCTCAGCATCACAACTCAGGAGCCTAATTTTCCATGTAGCCCCTCACTCCTTAGTCCCGTCCTGGTGATCCGGTCGGGGCTAACGGCAGCTGAGGTATGCGCGGGGGCCGGGCCCTAACGACGTAGAACACAAAGCAAATAGGAAGGAAGCCGCAAAATCTCGGAAATTCAGAAGCACATATTACAGATCATAAATTGTTCTCACAATACCAAACACAAGTTTAAACGCCTCCACGAGGCACGGTACATGTTGCAGGAATTGGAGCAGGAAAGAAGCCGCGAGAAGATCACCCTTGGGCAGCACCGCCGCTCATGGTGGAGTTGCGCTTGTCAGCTCCACCCCCCGAGGCCGCGGAGCCAGCAACGCCTCGCTTGGGCGCAGTGTTGAAGGCGCGGAACTTTGCCAGTAAGGCCTCTGCTTGGCCCTTCACGGCCTCAGCAGCAGCGGCGGAGCGCTCGGCATCCACAGGTTCCAGCAGGTCGTCAAGGTTGGCGTCGGGGTTGCGGAGGTAGACGTGGCCGAGGATCCGCGTCAGTGCTTCGGAGGAAAGGACGCGAGCTTCATCCTCGGCCATGGGGCCGATGCCAGTCACGCCCTCCTCAAGCGCCTCGACCAGGAAGGGAAGCAGCTTGGCGGGGCCTTCTGTGGCTCTGGCCAGTGGCTTCTCCAGACTCTCTTCATAAAGCGTCTTCAGCGCCTTGCGAGACCTCACCTCATAGTCCGTGAAGGCCGCGCGGTCCTCGGTCAAGACCTTCACCTTGGCGTCCAGCTCAACCCTCTCCGCCTTCAGCGTCTGCTCCAGTGTCTTTAGCCGGTCGTGATCAGCTGAGAGTTCTGCATTGCGGTCCCTGACGGCAGCCTCCCGAGCCTTCATATCCTCCTCCTTCGCCTGATGGTCGTGAACCTCCTTGGTGAGCTCATCACGCAAGCCTTGCAGCTCGTCCTCCAGCGCCTTGAAGTGGCCCCGGACAATTGAAGCATCCTTCAATATCGCGTCGTGAGCGGCTATGGCCTGGGAGGTGGCTTGCTTCTCCTCCTTAGAAGCCGTCACAGCCTGGCTCAGCGCCGCTCGGACAGAGGCGTCAGAGTGAACCCAGCCGGAGACCAGCTCCAGGCGCCCGACCACCATGCGGGGGTCGGCGCCCCGGAGATCTTCTTGCAGTCGACTCAGGTCGTTAGCAGCATGGTACAAGGCGGCGGAGGAGGCACAGGAGATGGGAGCTGGTGGAGTAGGAGGAGAAGACGGCAGCGTGATCACGGCTTGAGAGGCCGGGGCCTCCTGAGCCTTGGCAACCTCGGCGACAGCATCAAACGCAGGCGCCTCCAGAGTCAGCGGGGCCATGGGGGCTGGCTCCCCGCTAGAGCATCCCTCCTGGCCTCGCGAGGACGATCGGGCAGGGGAGGTGCGAGCCTCGCTGCCTTGTTTTCCCGTAGATGAAGGTGCAGCCACAACAAACGAGCTTGCCTCGAGTGGGGCCGCAGTGTCCCCCTTCAGCCTCTTCGCCGCAGGTGGTGGCCTAACGAAAAATGGGGGATGTCAGGCCTCGACGGCAAAAACAAGAGCAGAGCAGAGTTCGAGTACTTACTGGTCGGCTACCGCGGGTTCCAACGGCCTCCGGCCAAGCTTGAAGCCCGAGAGCCTCCTGCGGGGCTCAGCCTCCGGAGGCCCAGGAGCAAAAGAAGGGCTGGAGCCGGCTCCAGGAAGCACCGGGGCTGGAGCAGACCTGCGAGAGATCAGCCCTGACCTGTCCTTCTTCGGGATCACGAGTGGGCCCTCTCCCCCTTGCCTGGTGTCGGCCTCGTCGTCGTCCGGCATGGAGCGGAGGGCGCTGGACCAGCGCCAGGGGGAAGTCTTGTTGGGTTCTACGGTAGGGTGCGTCGACTGCAAATTTAAATTTCCTATGCACAGAACAACCAAGAACATGCTACGGGAGATGGATCACAGTTTGTTAGCGCTAGACGCGCAGTGCCATGCAGCGGAAGAAGAGTTAGGGCAGCGCGTCCGCGTGGATCGTCTTCTCCTCATCCGATTTCCCTCGAACAGCCGATCGTCTGATCCCACGTACAAGTTCGCCTGAGCGGCGCAAGTGCACCGCCTCTAACGGTATCCGCGCGTGCAGGAGGAACACCGTGCGGCGGACTTCTAGGTCCGATCACACAGTTGGCGGCGAGTGGAGGTTGCTATTCGCAACACATGCAAACCCTAGTCACATCGCCGAAGCGATCAACCACATGAGTGTGCCGCACCTCCACTTTATATAGGCGTCCGTCGCAGTCTCATCACTTGGGCCTCGCACGGAGCCTAAAGCCCAAAGTCTACTCGGTCACGTTCCTACTCTAGTTCGGATCACATCCGACCAGTGTCCTATGAATCAACATCGTAGGTTCCTTCCCTTAAGCGCGCGACCCCTTAGGTTCAAGTCGGCTTGGTCGTAGTTGGGATGACCTCCGACCTGCACGGTTGGTAGCGGCCTCTAGCAAGGCATGCCAACCACCAAGCACACTATGAAGCTAGTTAGGCGAACTTGTACAACGTGTCACACTTCTGTTCCCTTTGCCTCATGATATATGTTGTCGGGCTCAAGGCGAGACTGTCATCCTTGTGCTAGCCCGACCTCTTTCTCGTTCCAGTGATACCAATCACAAACCGGATTATCTCATAATCCCTGTCGCATGGCCTTGCTTATCCTAGTCGGATCAAATGAGGGGCCCAGAGTATATCTCTCCTGATCGGAGGGGCAAATCCCATCTTGCTCGACCATGTCTCACGGCATGGGACTGGACAAACCCGAAACCTACCTTTGTAACTACCCAGTCACGGAGTAGCATTTGGTCGGCCCAAAGCAAGTCTGTCACGATCCCGAGTACATGCGTCAGCTCAGGTCTTAGGACATAGAACGTTTGTTGTACTAGAGACTCACAGATGACATATCGCTGCGTCTCATAGTTGGGTCTATCTGAGTCGGACCTTATCTCGACTCGGATCTGACTACGTCGAATCCGACCAGACCTTTCCAAGTCCATATTATCCGGTTAGCATCCAATGCTCCATGTCTAGTGAGACCAAGCCATCGACCATGTCATATGCTAGTCTAGTCGGCTGCGCGTCCACACAGCTCTTTCGACTAGGGACCTTTTGGGACAGTCATCATACAATGCATAGTCCCACAAACAAGTCAGGTACTTGCTGATACACATCATTGATAATGTCCAAGGACTATCTTTTATTCATAAGCACATAGGAAATATCATCATACATGATTGCCTCTAGGGCATATCTCCAACAAGTCTCCCCTGTCCCCTCGATGGTCGCCTCCGAGTCGCGCTCCTCCTCCTCCTCCTCCTCATCTTCCTCCTCTCCACCGCCGGAATCATCGGAGGACAAGTCCACCATCGCCGTTGCCGCCTGGCCCTCACGAGCCTCCGCTAGCACCAGGCCATCCCCATCAAAGGTCGGCATGGCGTCCACCACCCGCTCCCAGTCGTCGTGGAGGAACAAGGGAACAGGAGCGCCCTTCGGGCTTGCCGCGTCCTCTCTGACCAGGAAGCGGAGAGCTGCGGTCAGATCCTCGTCAGCTAGGGCCTATGAGCTCAGGAGGAGGACGGCGTCCGCATCCTCGAGCCTCCACAGCGGGCGCGAGTGCGCCTGAAGTGGAGCCACCCGGTGCTCCAAGAACTCCCTCAGGAGCGTCGCTCCGGTCAGCTTCGCCGTCTTCAGGTTGCCCGGCCTCAGGTCAGCATTCATCTTCTCCAGCACCAGCTTTGCCCGCCGGTCATCAAGCTTCGCACAAGACCATGCCTCGACAGTCTGGGGCTCCCCAGTGGGCAGTGCCAGCCGGGAGTTGACGCATCTGACATCCATCATGACCCACTTGCTCCGGAAGCCGTCGGCCGTCTTCCCGGCATTCGAGATTGCATTGGCTTTGGACTATGCAATGAAGCTTGCGCACGCCGAGATATTGGTACCAGTGACTCGGAGGGAGAAGAAGTGGCGTCGCAAGGCCACGGAGGGCATCACCCCGATGTGTGCCTCGCAGTAGTATGCGAAGATCGACAGGAGGAGAACAGAGTTGGGATGGAGATGCAGAGCGTGCAGCTTATACTGGCGGAGGACAGGAAAGAAGAACTCATAGAAAGGAGGCACCAGACTAACAATGACGGCGCTCATGAAGAAGGGGTAGAGCCGGGCCGGAGCGTGGTCTCCCCCATCTCGCTGCCTTGCAACGCCATCATCAGGCGCGTGAGGACGAGATTCTTCTCCGACATGTTTGGGGAATCCAGAGCCGGCGAGTACCAGGCCGGTGAGGCCCCGATCGCGGTCTTGCGGGGCGCCATTGCTCGCTGAAGGAGAAAGGTTAGGGCAGATCTAGAGATTTCAAAAGCAGGAAGACAAGAGCAAGAAAGGGGATCTGGAGCAAGGAGAATGAGAGCAATGAAGGTAAGCCTAACCTGGACCAGCCTTTTGTCAGACGGGCAGTTGCCGAGGCAGCATGGGGAAGCGGAGATGCCCACGTCCAATCAACCGCCACGCGGCGCCCAAGGCCGCAAGCTGTTGGGGCCCGCAGCGCTCCGCACTTGCCCTTTCGCTTCTCTGCTAAGCCAAGTCCGAGCGCGCCTTGGGCCCGGGAGCTACTGTCGGTGTTCTAGGAAAGGGGTTCCCGGGACTTTCCTGCCTGCGACCTACGACATGGCTCAAGTGGTGGACCAGTATGACCCATCTTCATCAACTCAAGCTCAAGACCCTCGCGAGGGGCCAAGCCTCACTAGGCGGGCGCCAGAAGGCTTCTTCGGTAGCGGCCTCACCAGGCAGGCTCACGAGGAGGCGGAGAGATCAAGGCAAGGGTAACTCGCGACGTGCTCGTGACGCAAGCCATGACGATCGAGACCAGGCAGGCGCCAGGCGGGCGCCAGCCTGCGCAGTGTCCTTGTTTCCTCTATGGTGCAAAGGGGGCAAGCACAGGCGTAGAGTACTGAGGCATCAGGCAAAGGTTACCATTTCGGTGCAACAAGACCAAGACCAGTAGAGCGGCAGGACGGAGGTCACCGTGGAGCCCAAGAAAATGTCATCGCCAGTGCCTTTGGTAGCCAAAGACCAACTTTAGTCAGGATAACTTGTACTATGATGTTCCCCTTCAAAATGGCCGTTGTTGGCACCCTTCCCGCTCATTATTTGGGAAGAGGACCAGGGCCTCTATATATAGGGCTAGCCACCACAGTAGAGGGCATCGAGTTCTCATCTCATCTAGAGGCGGGAAGATCCATCCCAAGTAGAACACCGCACCAGCTCAAGAACACCTCTCGCGAGGCTGTTCTTCCCCTTGTACTGTTCATCATCAGCCCCTGAGGCAATCCACCACACCACACACTGGAGTAGGGTATTACACCGCAATGGTGGCCCGAACCAGTATAAATCTTGTGTCCCTTGTGTTGTTCATCATTTAGCTTAGATTCTCAGCGAGGCATTCAGACGTGGATCGGTAGGGGAAAGATCTTCGCGCGGACCCCAGAGTTCGAACCTTAAGGGTTTTGCCGGAACCCGATATCCGAAAATGGTTGATGACATGGCATGCAGTATCAATGGCTTTAGGCCGGAACTTCCTTGGAGTCTTGTACACATCAAGCATCGTCCGAGACATCTCAATGACGGTTCTATTCTTGCGCTCCATGATGCCAATCCGCTGAGGTGTGTAAGGAGCAGAAAACTCATGAGTGATGCCCAGTGTATCAAGATAAGTGTCGAGGCATGTGTTCTTGAATTCTATGTTGTTGTCACTTCTGATGTGCTTGATCTTGATGCCATAGTTCGTCATGGCACGATTGGCGAATCGTCTGAAGACATCCTGCACTTCAATCTTGTAGAGGATTATATGCACCCATGTATATCTTGAGTAATCATCAACAATGATGAAGCCATAGAGACAAGCAGTGGTAGTAAGAGTAGAGTAGTGAATAGGGCCGAAGAAGTCCATGTGAAGCAGCTTGAAGGGTTGTGATGTCGTCATGATTGTCTTCGAGGGATGCTTGGCCCAAGTCATCTTTCCAACTTCACAAGCACCACACAGATGATCCTTCTTGAACTTGACACCCTCGATGCCCACGACATGCTTCTTCTTCGTGAGAGTGTACAAGGTCCTCATGCCAGCATGTCCTAGCCTTCGATGCTAGAGCCAGCACTCTCAAGCTTTTGCTGAAGACATACAGCCAACTGTGGTCCTGCTAAGAAATCTACCATACACAGATCATCTTTTTGATACCTTTCAAAGACTAGAGACTTTTCAGATTCCATAAGGACGAGGCAACGATATTTCCCAAATATCACAATCATGTTCAAATCACAAAGCATTGAGACAGACATTAACTTGAAACCAAGGGATTCAACAAGCATCACTTTATCCATGTGCTGATCCTTTGAGATTGCAACTCTACCAAGACCCAATACCTTGCTTTTACCAGTGTCAACAAATCTGATGTGACTTTTATTAGACAGGCATAGGGTTGAATCCATCAGAAGACTTCTATCACCAGTCATGTGGTTGGTGCAGCCACTATCCATAATCTATTCTGAAGCCTTTGGTGTCATATCCTACAGTACAGTTTGGGGGATAGGCTTCACCAAGAGAGTTGTGAAGCAGAAACATTTGACGAACAAGAGGAACATGAAAGTTCAGATCTTGGTTAGGATAAAAAGGATGATTGTCAAGGAATCCCGGGACAAAATACATAGTAAAACCATTTGGACATTTTATCTTGCGTCCCACAAGATGTTTAAGGTCCCCAGCATAAGCATCAGATGCCTTTGATTTTCGGCTGGAGACCTTACCCTGCAAAAGAGAGTTAAGTTTTCTTAACCACCCACATCTTCAGGGGTGGCTTATAAGCAATGAGTCTAAGTGCAGCATCTGAGAACTTCGGCTTTGGATCCCTAGCAAATAGCCTTGCAGGAGGTGAGTAATACTCATAAGAATAAGCAGAAAAGTTCATAGACTTATGAACATAGCGATTTGACAAAACACACTCATATTCAAAAGTCTGAGTATGGTTTCCCTACAAAACATTGGCGTTAGGGTGACTCAGATGAGTCCTCTGTCTGTATGAAGCCTTTGGACCATATGAAGCCTTTGGTTCGGGATTTATCTTCTTCCAGGGTGGTGTCATGATGGCATTCACATGAAGTCTTTCAAGACAACTTTGGGTACCCAGATCTTCTTAAGAGGTGGTCCATTCCTGCAATTAGTACCGATATACATGGCAAACACTTCACCAGTCTGATTCCTGAATAGTTTATAGTTTGCATCAAAGGATTCATCAATGATAATTGGGTTAGCACTAGTGAAGCCAGATAAGGTAGATGGGTCCACTGAATGTCCCTTAGCAGAAACCCATGTGGTCTTGGGGTACTTCTCAGGCATCTAGTAAGAACCATCAACATTCATTTTCCTCTCGAACCCAACACCATCTTTCCTAGGGTTTCGCTTCAGAATCTGCTTTTTGAGGACATCACATAGTGTCTGATGCCCTTTGAGACTTTTGTACATTCCTGTCTCAAGCAATGACTTCAACCTGGCATTCTCATCAGCAATAGTAGTGGTATCCTCAGCAGAGGGGTTAGTTACCATACTAGCAGTTGAAGATATTGCAACAGTAGCAGCAGTTGAACATTCAGCAACAGAGACAACATTCTCACGCTCAAGACATTTTATCCATGGTGGTTCAAATCCTTCCTGAGCGGAACTGATCTGTTGAGTGCGGAGTGACTCGTTCTCCATTTGAAGATCTTCATGAGCCGATCTCATTTTCTCAAGCTCTTGCTTCCTTTGAAGATAATCATAGGAGAGCTTTTCATGAGAAGTTGAGAGTGATTCATGACGAATTTCAAGTTCCTCGTACTTAACATGAAGATTTTTTATGTCTTCAATTAAGGACTGAGTTTGGGTCATTTCCGCGTCCAACAGGTCATCGCTTTTGTCTAACAACTTTTGAATATGTTCCATAGCATTCTGTTGTTCAGTTGCAATTTTAGCAAGTGTTTTGTAGCTAGGTTTAGATTCACATTCAGAGTCATCTTGACTTGATGTTTGAAAGTAAGCATCGTGTGAGTTTACCTTGGCACCACGTGCCATGAAGCAGTAGGTGGGAGCAGAGTCATCCTCATCCTTGGCATCAGCGTTGGTAACAAGGCCATTGTCTTCAGTGTTGAAGATGGACTTTGCGACATACGCAGAAGCTTGAGCCAGGCTTCCTACTTCAGAATCAGATTCCTCTTCAGATTCCACCTCTGCCTCCTTAGATGCAGACTCCTCCTCTGAATCCATCTCCTTGCCAATAAATGCATGAGCCTTGCTTGATGAGCTCTTGTTGTGTGATGAAGACTTGGAAGAAGACTTTGAGTATTTCTTCTTCTTCTTATCATCGGAATCATATTCCTGGCTCTTCTTCTTCTTCTTTGTCTCGTTGTCCCACTGTAGACACTCAAAGATGTAGTGACCAGGTTTCTTGCACTTGTGGCAGGTTCTCTTCTTGTGATCACGAGAGGAAGCTTCATCATTTCTTGAACTGGATCTTGAAGACTTTCTGAAGTCTTTCTTCTTGGCAAACTTCTGGAACTTCTTCACAAGCATAGCAACCTCCTTTCCAATATCTTCAGGATCCCCAGAACCATAGTCAGATTCTTCTTCAGATGAGGAGACAACCTTTGCCTTCAAAGCATGAGTACGACCATAGTTGGGACCATAGATATCTCTTTTCTCAAATAGCTGGAATTCTTGTGTGTTGAGCCTCTCAAGTATGTCAAACGGATTGAGAGTCTTGAAGTCAGGGCGGTCTTGAATCATCAGGGCCATGGTGTCAAATGAGCTGTCAAGAGATCTCAGAAGTGTCTTGATGTTTTCGTGCTTGGTGATCTCAGTGGCGCTGAGTGCATGAAGCTCATTTGTGATATCAGTGAGGCAATCAAATGTGAGCTGGACATTGTCATTGTCATTTCTCTTGAAGCAGTTGAAGAGATTGCGAAGAACACTGATCCTTGAATCTCTCTATGTTGAGATGCCTTCGTTGACCTTGGAGAGACAGTCCCAGACTAGCTTCGTAGTTTCCAGAGCACTCACACGACCATACTACCCTTTGGACAGATGACCACAAATGATGTTCGTAGTAGTTGAGTCCAGTTGGAAGAACTTCTTGACATCAGCAGGAGTGACACCTTCACCGGCCTTGGGAACGCCATTCTTGACGACATACCAGATATCGACATTAATGGCTTCAAGATGCATATGCATCTTATCCATCCAGTAGGTGTAATCAGTGCCATCGAAGACATGGCATGCTGCGGAGACCTTGATTATCCCTGGAGTTGACATAGCTAAACTCCAGGTGGTTAAATCGAATCACACAGAACAAGGGAGAACCTTGCTCTGATACCAATTGAAAGTGCTAGCATTCGACTAGAGGGGGGTGAATAGGCGATTTTTATGAAAGTCTTCAAAACATGGGTGCTTTGAAGACAAACAATAGAAATGAACCTATTGATATGCAGCGGAAGGTAGACTACACTAGACAAGCCATAGTCAAGTAAGCAATGTAGTGAAAGCACGAAGATTATCAGAAGCTAGGTAGAATGGATCAGGATGGAAGATACTTCACGAAGTGAAGTTAATCAGATTAGGCAAATGGGAAAAGACTTCACGAAGACAAACTGTAAGTAAAGATGGAGGAAGGATAGAACCAGTTGCTCGGAGAGGACAAGGGGTTTGTGGGACCAGTTCCAGTTGCTGTGACAACTGTACGTCTGGTTAGGGAGGCTGAGATTCAACTCAGAAGACCGCGTCTTCACATTATTCCCCTTGAGCTAAGAACACTTAGTCCTCGCCCAATCACTCTAGTAATTCTTCAAGGGAGACTTCCAAACCTTCACAGACTTCGTTCACCGGCAATCCACAATGACTCTTGGATGCTCAGAACGCGGCGCCTAACCGGCTGGAGTATTCACAGTCATGAAGTTTAATAAGTCTTCAGATCATGCGGATAAAAGGACTTTAGTGATGCCTAACACTCTTTGGCTCTGGGTGTTTTGGGCTTTGTCCTCGCAAGGATTACTTTCTCAAAGGCTTCGGAGGTGGGTTGCTCTGAAACGACAAAAGTCGTGCACTAACTCTGAGTAGCCACCAGATCCACCTACTACACCTGGATCCCTGCTCTGTCATTCTCCTTGCCATCCTCGCCTTCCTTTGCGAGGCCATGGTTGGCATTACTCCTTCCGTGGCCCTATTTTGCCATTTCTTCTTGCTCTGGCTGGTCGATGCTCGCCAATGCTGAGGATGCGCTACCTTCAAAGCTGTGGCCGCAACCGCCGGCTCAGGGATCGGCTTCAAGCTTTCGCCCGCTGCGAAGGGGTTCCGGAATCAGTGGCTGCTTATGGATGCTGGCACATGCAGCCCCCCTGCTCCTGACTCCCGGGGCGCCGGCCACGCCCAACTCTGGTTGGGGGCACGTGAAGCTCTCGAACCGGTGCCTTACTTGCGTCTGGAAGAGGTTGGTGAGGCTGCAGGGGCTGGAGGCGACGACGCCGATGGTGGTGAAGGAATTCGTCAGGTAGCACGTCACCCCCCTCCAACGGCATTCTCACCCGATCTGGGACCTTGCTGGCGTCGAGGATCCCATGAGGCTATAGAAGCCGTCGCTAACCACCGAGACCTTGAGCATGGTGCGTGAGCTCCTGACGGGTGAATCTGAGCCCGCTGACCTTCCAGGAGATGGCTGTCTCCTCTACGAGTGCTCGAACAAGACATCCTCCATTGGGCAGATGCCCCTATTCAACGAGTGGGGGTTGCGCCTACAAGGCCTTGTGGGGCCTCGTGAGAACCCCGTCTTCATGGCTCCACTGTTGCTCGATCCTGCTGCATGTGCCCCAAGTGTGGAAGCAGGGGGCGCCCATCGTCAGCAGCTACTGAGGGTTCCTCCGGAGGCCTGCCGCCGCTGGGGGCCCGGGAGATTGGTTCTCCCGGGACCCAGGAGGGGAAGACCACAGGGTCAGCGCAACCCTATCCTCTGGAGGCAGAGGCTCCTGAAGCTCGGGTGATGGCATCGAGGTGGCTACCGATTGCGAGGCGCCCACCGACAGTTCTGGAGCCGATGCCCAGAAGACCCCGCCAGGCGCCTCGCCGAACGCTCCTCCTCCCGAGGGTTGTCCGTTGGGGCCCGGTCGACCCCGCCTGAGCCTTGAATCGCTTCTGAAGAGGAAGGGATCTCTGTGCCGCAGCAATGGCACCCGTTGACCGCTGAAGCTGAGGAGATATGTGGCTGCAGATGAGTAAGTACCTACGCTCTTGATTCTTTGCGCCGCATTCTCTCCAGACCAGGGCCTTGCAGGGTTCCCGTGATGAAGAAACCTTGAGAGGCCAGTGCCTCCAAGGATCCTGGCTTGACCACAACACACAGCCCCCGGCGCTCCGGCCCTGCGCATGGCGTGGGGCCGACTCCGGCCGCCCGGATGCCACAAGGGGTCTCCGGGCCTGAGCTTCCTACTCCCTTTCTCCGTGGCTCGGGCTGTAGGACGAGGGACGCATCGGCAATCCTCCCTTTGGTCATTGCAGGCAAGCAGGCGCCCCTTGTCCAGCCTTCGTCTTTAGGTTGCGGGGCTACACCGGCCAGCCCCCGGCCGGGGGCAGGCGAGACGGCCAGTGCCTCTTTGGCAGCATCTGGGGCTGAAGAAGGCCTTGGCGATGCGTTGGCGCTTCCACACGGGTGCAGTGCCGTTCGCTTCGAGCTTTTCGGCAAGGCAATGTGTGTGATGGTCCAGCTTGGCAGGGAGCTTGCTAAACGTCGACACCAGGCTTGAGGCGGAGGGCCACCACCTGGCGCATGAGTGGCAGCAGCTGAAGGTTGCCATCAACCTTGGGAAACTTCAGCATGAGCGCGGCGGCCTCACTTGCAGCTTCTCGTGAGGCTTGCGCCTGCGCCATGGAGGAGGCTGAAGCCGGCAACCGCCATCGCAAGGCGGCCGAGGAGCGGGAGCAGGAGCTCCTGTCTTCAAATGCTGCCCTTGAGCGAGAAGTTGAGGAGCAGCGTGCCCTCCTGGCCTCTCCACCAGACAAAGAGGCCTTTGCTGAGGCGGAGCTCATGAGGCGCCATGATGACCTGGCATTGGAGGCCGTGGAGCACAGCATGGCGTTGGAGAGGTTGGAGGCGAGGGAGCGCCAGGCTACTGCGGCTGAGGATGCCGTCATCGCCCGAGAAGCCCAGGTCCAGCTAGAGGTGGAGGAGAGGGTGGCGAAGGCGCGTGCTAATTTGGCTGAGGGGCACCGCCTAGATCTGGAGCTGCTCAAGGCCGAGCTTGAAGGCAGGACTGCCGCCCTGAAGGCAAAGCTGCATTCCGGAGTGGATATAGAACGCCGCCCAAGAAGCTCTGACCTCCTGCAAATCTGCCTTGAACTTTGCCCACGCCGAGATTTCCTCCCTCCAGCAGCAAGTCAAAGACACTGCCTCCCTCCTGGAGAGGGCTTCAAATTAAAAGAGGCACCGACTAACATTGGAACGTGAGCACGGCTGTATGCTCCAAGGTCTGCGCGTCAGTGCTAACCGTGCCTTGGGCGCTATCTGCGATGAGAGCGCTCCTCACCCGCATGAGAGTGACTACGCCAGCCATCTTAACTTCTTCACTGACGTGGTGACCCGTCTGGAGGATCAGGCCGTGCAGGCTTGCCAGCTTGTTGAGGGGAGGATCCGGGGCCTCCTCGGGCATGCGCTCTCACGGGTCTTCAACAATCTCCTGAACCGCGATTCCCATATTGAATTCAACGCCGTGCTAACCCCCGTGCCCGCAGCTACCCAGGACAAGCTCGCCTAGTGGGTGGACGACCATGTGAATGCCTTGGTGGAGGAGCTGGCTTCTGAGGACGACACGGCCGTGCTCATGGCCGGAGCGAATCGCACGGGCAGTGGTGATGAGGAAGATAGTTGCCACGACCCAGGTAGCGCGAGCAATGCGGACGAAGACGACAAAGAGGGCATGCTCAGCTGGACCTGTACTCCTGTTTACTTCAACATGTATGAGCAAACTTGGAAGTTCCCTTGTGCGAGAATTTTGAAAGGGGGGTCCTTGTGATGTACATAATTGTGAAATGTCTTGAAACGATGCCACAGAGTGACCCCTTAGGTCCGCAACCTTAGGCGGGATGGTGGTGGTGACTTATCTTTGTCTCCGCGAGTCTTGAGCGAGCCCTGATGCTGCAGAAACATTTGTCCTCCTGAAGCATGCCTGTTGTGGGCTCGTGAGGGCCTGGCTCTACAAGGAGCCTGTTGACCTGTCCTGGAGTGTTTCCCGAGGAGCCAATTGTCGGGTCGCAGCGAGGTGGGCGCGTGCGGCGGCTGCACCCTTGAGCCCCTGGGGGGAAAGCGATCAATCCTGACGCGCACACTGCACCCAGCCCCCGCTCGCGAGGCGCTCGAGGGCAGATCAGTAGTCACGAGCTTCAAATAAATGCAAGAACGGAAAGCAAGAGAGCAACACAAGACGAGAAAAACTCCCCCCATTTTCGTAAACGCACGAGAACCATGTTTACTCCAAAAAGCAAACGAACAAGTACAAAAAAGGAGGCAAAAGCAAATGGCCGCGTCCAACGCCTAGCTAGTCTTCAAGTGTTCTCACCAGCGCGGAGCTAAGTGCTTCCACTGTCTAGGCATAGTCATTGGGGAACAGTGTCGAGGGCCAGCACGGAGCATGGTGCTTCCACTAGGACGTGGGTGGGAGCCCCCGTGAGACCCCAGGGCGGTGCTCAGGAGACTCCGGGGCATGTACAACCCCACTCATTATTACGTGAGAGTGTAACGAGTGGAGACCTTCACAGGCCGGAGCCTTGCTTCATGTCACCCAATGAGCACCCCGCCCTGCGCCGCCCCCAACCACCGTTGGGAAGACCGGAAACTAGGACAAGACCAAGGGGCAAGGGGGACGATGGCGGGGTCCTCGGCGACTGTAGGCCCCCCGCCGGGGGGAAGGGCTCGCCGGCGCCTTCCTCGGTGGGGAACCTACCTCCAAGCAGGGTCCTGCTCCACGCGGCGCGGGGAAGGCCCTGCCATTGGGATCCCCCCACACTGCTCCCAATGCCCTTCGCGCTCCTGCAGCGGATCTGCCGTCCTAAGAGTACTGATGGTAGTTGCGCCCTAGTTTACCTGCGATCCATGGTCAACGTAAGTGTGCCCCTGTGGCATTAGCTGTAACCAGAGGTTGTTGCCGTTGGAGACGTTGGCGGGGCTCGGTGGTGGCTCGTAAGGGGTCTGCTTCGTGTATATCTAGCACCCAGCCTGGTGTGGGGGATCGGCCGGGGCCCTCTCCCTACGCGTGCCTTAGGTCCATCGCGACGGGGAAGTAGGCTTCCGAGCTGGCTGCGCCAGGATCGTTGCCCAGCTGCCTCACATTACCGCCTTCTTCAGCCGCTCTCTGGTCCTGTCGACCAGGGGCCAGCGTGCCCACGCGGCCCCTAGAGATGTTGCTCGGAGCGACCCCACGCTGCGATTGCAGGTTCGATGAGTGTGGGCTACACCATGGGGCTGGCCGGCGCCGAGAGGCTCTTCAGGGGCCCTGGGAGGGGGCACGCGGTTGTGGCGGGGACGGGCGCGTGCCCCTACCACGGCCTGCGACATGGGCAAGGTGCAGAATGGTGCTGCTCTCCTGCACGCCGCATCCAGCAGCTCAGCAACCCGCTCCAGCAGGGCGTCGCAGCCGCTTTCCAGCAGCCTGCACCTCAAGAGCTCCCGAGCCGCGATGACCGCCCGCATGTTTTCCTCTTCCCTAGGCAAGTGCGGTGCGGTTGCAGCGGTGTAGTTTGCAGATCGTGTGGCGGTGTGGTTTCGGCGCGGCGCCCGAGGGGAAGGCTATGCCCCGTGCCCCCTGCGGTCGGCCGCCCTAGGCGGAGCACGGGCAGCAAGCGAAGCGGAGTGGAGGTCTTCCTCGTCGTCGATCACTGTCAAGGAGGCCCGGTTAACCTAGTGCTTGACATGCGCCCTCAGGGCATCGGCCATGGTGTTGGTGAAGTGGTGGAGGACCGGTCGACGGAAGAGGAAATCCGACGCACCCCTACATGGCGCGCCAAATGTCGGATTACGGGTTCCGCAAACCCTTGAAAGGTTCGAACTCTAGGGTGTATGCGGAGATCTCAACCTACCCAGCTTGCCTACTCGCAATCTTCCTAAGCCCAGCACGACAAGCTCGAAGAGACAAAGAGACACGACAGTTTATCCTGGTTCGGGCCACCTTGCCTGTAATACCCTACTCCAGTGTTTTGGTCGATTGCCTCGAGAGGCTGAGGATGAACTAGTACAGTTGATGAACTGGCCTTAGGAGGTGAGGTGTTCTTGTTCTCAAGAGAGCTGATGAGGTGGTCGGGTCGGAATGGATCCCCCCACCTGAGGGAGTCCTGGATTAAGGGGTCCTCGAACAGCCAGACTATATGCGTATGCCGGACTGTTGGGCTATGAAGATACAAGATAGAAGACTTCGTCCCATGTCCGGATGGGATTCTCCTTTGCATGGAAAGCAAGTTTGGCGATTCGGATATGAAGATTCCTTTCCCTGTAACAGACTCTATGTAACCCTAGCCCCCTCCGGTGTCTATATAAACCGGAGGGATTAGTCTGTAGGACAACAACAATCATAACCATAGGCTAGCTTCTAGGGTTTAGTCTCTATGATCTCGTGGTAGATCAACTCTTGTAGTACTCATATCATCAATATCAATCAAGCAGGAAGTAGGGTATTACCTCCATCAAGAGGGTCCGAACCTGGGTAAACATTGTGTCCCCCGCCTCCTGTTACCATTAGCCTTAGACGCATAGTTAGGGACCCCCTACCCGAGACCCGCCAGTTTTGACACCGACATTGGTGCTTTCATTGAGAGTTCCACTGTGTCGTCACCATAAGGCTTGATGGATCCTTCAATCGTCCACAACAACACCTTCCATGGAAAAGTTTTTCTCCCCGGACAGATCTTCGTATTCGGCGGCTTCACACTGCGGGCCAACTCGCTTGGCCATCCGGAGCAGATCGACAGCTACGCCCCTGGCCATCAAGTCAGGTTTGGAAGCTTGAACTACACCGCCAATATCAGCGGAGACTCGATCTTTGATGGATTCGAGCCCATGATAGCCGCGCCCCGCCGCCACGATGAACAGGACCTGAATCTGTCATCAGATGGTGTGCGGGAGATTGCGCATGTAACCGCGCTGGCCCTAGATCCCGAGCGGAGTGCACCATCCGGAGACGGGAAGCTCAACCTCGCCATGGAAGCCGCGACCTCCATGGTGCTAGAGCTAAACACAGATCTGGCCTCCAATGAGGCTTGGGTCATCGGAGCCTCGGAGTCATCTCCGGCCATAGGCCCCGAACCGCGTATATCCACACCCATCGAATCCCACCGGGCACCGATCTTAGAGTTTAGCTCCACAGACATCTTCCAACACCCACCCTTAGGTGATGTGTTAAAGTCATTAAAGTCCCTCTCCGTGTCAGGAGATTCTTGGCCGAATTATGTCTAGCTTAAGTGGGAAGCGGACAACGAAGAACTTCGTTTACCCACCCACCACCCACTTGGTAGCCACTGTCGACGATTTGACCGACATGCTTGATTTCAACTCCGAAGACATCGACGGTATGGATGAAGATGCCAGAGAAGAACAGGAACCACTGCCCAAAGGGCACTGGACAACCACCTCTTCATACGACATATACATGGTGGATACACCCAAAGAAGACAACAGCGATGACAAAAAGGACCCAGTCGAGGATAAAACTCCTAGAAAGCAGCCAAAGCACCAACGTCAGCAGCGCCGCTCGAAACCACGCCATGGTAAAAATAGTGATACCGGCACAAGAGGGAATAACACCCAAGATGATGCCGAAGACAATAAAGAAAGTGCGGACCGAGCAATTGAGCAGGATGAGCAAGGTGATGGCAAACACAGTCCAGGGCCCCTGTCCGATCACAGCGATGTCGAAGACTCCAATTACCAATCTGTCTCCGAAGAGGAGAGCAGTCAGAGTGATGATGCATTAATCGTCCTGGAAGAACAATTGGAACAAGAGCACGTCCACCAGAGACTTATTGCCACCGCGAGGAGCTTGAAAAAGCAGAAGCAACAGCTTAAGGCTGCACAGGATACGCTCAGTGATAAATGGAACAAAGTACTCGACACTGAGGAAAAATACGGTGGTAGTCGCCAAACAAATAGCTAGCCCAAACATAAACTACTGCCTAAATTCGACAATGATGCTATCGCGCCCATACCGCCAAAAACAACCCAGAGAGTCAACCCGTAGGCTTTCTCACTAAGAAGAACCAAATCATCGATAGTCCGGACACCGAAACCTTAGCAGCTTTCAAACACATTGTTCAGGATGAAGGGCTAGCCAGACACCTAGACCAGGAAAAGCCAAGGACAATGCCAGCCTTAACTACACTAATGACCCGCTTTTGTGCGGGAGAGGACAACTAGTTGGCCCGTAGCAGCACCAGCGACCCTGGCACATCTGAAGTCAGGGATGGCTATGGAAAGCCACGACGAAATAAAAACAAACGTCGGAACAACGGAGAAAGCCTGGACAATATAGCGGTAAATGCCGGATTCAGGGGCTCCAGACCCGGTCAACGGAAAAAGTCACTTAAAGGCATCAGAGTTGATCCGTCTAGCCTAGATCAAATCCTCGAAATATCCTGCCAAATTTTTGGCACGCTTGACAAACCAGTCAATAACACCAACATAGAATGTTGGGGTCTTCAAGTAGGCCGGCAAGCTCAACACCGAACACAAGGGGAAGGGACCACAAAGCAAAGACGAAGACGAATCTCGCCAGCCGAAAATGGGGGGACAGAAGAAATTTCCACCGGAGGTTAAAACAGTGAACATGAGTTATGTCACTCATATCCCAAAGGGGGAGTGCAAATGCGCACTCCGGGATGTATATGCTATAGAGCCTATCGCCCCCAAATTCAACCCATGGTCGGCCCGCCCGATCACTTTCGATTGCAAGGATCATCTTACTAGTATCCGTCACGGGGGCTCGGCTGCCTTAGTGCTCGACCCAATAATCGACGGATACCACCTCACCCGAGTCCTCATCGACGGAGGCAGTAGCCTCAATCTGATATACCAAGTCATTGTACGCAAGATGGGCATAGACCCGTCAAGAATCAAGCAAAGCAGCAACTACCTTTAAAGGAGTAATACCTGGCGTAGAGGCCCGCTACACGGGCACCCTAACATTGGATGTCGTCTTCGGCTCCCCCGACAACTTTTGAAGCGAGGAGCTAATCTTCGACATTGCTCCGTTCTGAAGTGGCTATCACGCACTACTCGGACGAACAGCCTTTGCCCGATTCAATGCAGTCACTACGCCTACCTTAAGCTTAAGATGCCCGGACCGCGTGGCGTTATCATGGTGGGCAGAAGTACAGAGCATTCTCTCCATACTGAAGAATACGCGGTGGCCCTAGTAGCCGAAGCATGGAGCGGCACTTTTAAGCCGAACAACTCATCGGTCCTTAAGACCGCGGTCATAGCCAAACATGTTCGATGTGCACCTACGTGTAAAAGCTCAGCTAAACCTGCGCTTGTTTAGCAGTCCTGCCCCCACAGATCGCCCCATAAGAATACTATACATATTTTCCTGAATGCATAAATATACACTCAAAATTTCTTGGGTAGCGCTAGGGGCACCCTGCACATAAGAGGCCCATAGTTCGGCTCGACCCTATTCGGACTCAAGAAGCTACAGTTCACGGTTCATCAAAACCAACAAATTATACCCACGGCCGTACCAGATTCTTCCACCTAGTTTCTTCTTTTTTATAGATAGGCCATCACGATATAGCCTTCAAGGACACCGCACAATGGAGACAAAGGCGCAGACGTGCAGCAGGGCCCCGTTTCAAGGTTTCTGTTTAGATTAAGACCCTGTGTAAACCTTTTTTTATTATTATCATCTCCTGTTTTTTCATACCCTCCTGCCATATAAAACACCCTGGAAATATATCGGCAGTACTTGCGAACTTATGATTTGCCGTACTAAAATGGATGTTATAGAAACAGCCAGCAGTGTGCTCTGAGAACTATATTCTCACCACAGGCGTTCTCTCCTCACGCCGGGTCGTAGCACGTACCTTGAATTCAGGGTTCATTACCAGGGGTTGTACCCAACCCGGTATGTATTTGAAAGTCCAAATACCTTCAGGAGTGTTCGGCGTCATGATTTTTGGCCTTATATGCATCAGCTCCGAATCATGTCTTGGGTCAATAGTTGGGTTTGCCCAGCTCCCGTGATTGCTACTTTATGTTTCGTTCTATCGGCTAAGACGGCCAAGGGAGAACTACTGCAATTGTGCCCTGGTTCATCCGGATGAGCACCTCAGTAGAGAAAGCCGAAAACTGACTTTCATGATAAGGCGAGAGCTGGTCAACCACTCAATGACTCAGCAGAATCTTCGCGATTCCTCCGCATTAACGAAGGACCGGTTTCCTGGTCATGTATGTAAACACACCGTATTCGGATAAACGTGGACATACCAGGGGCTATTGTCGGATTTCGGGTTCCGGCAGACCCTTGAGGTTTGAACACTGGGGTGCGTGCGGAGATCACACCCCCAGCCTACTCATTTCTCACTGCCTCGCTAGGATCTAAAACTACATGAAAAACAACACAAAGGACACGAGATTTATACTGGTTCAGGCCACCATCATGGTGTAATACCCTACTCCAGTTTGTGGTGTGGTGGATTGCCTCTGGGGCTGATGATGAACAATACAAGGGAAGAACAACCTCGCGAGGGTGTGTTCTTATGGTGGTGTTGTCCCTTCGGAGGGGTCGATTCGAGATGCCTCTATACTATGGTGGCTAGTCCTATTTATAGGCAGTGGCCCTGTGCCTCTTCCTAAATATTGAGCGGGAAGGGCGCCAACAATTGGCCATTTTGAAGGGGAACATCTAGTACACTTATCCTGACTAAAGTTGGTCCTCGCCTGCCAAAGATCCTGACGATGACGCAGGCTTGGGCTCCACGATGACCCCCGTTCTGCCGTCCTGCTGGTCTTGGTCTTGTTGCACCGAAATGGTTACCTTTCCTTGATACCCTTGCCTGCGCTTGCCCCCTTTGCACCAAAGGGGAAATGAGGACTCTGCACAGGCCGGAGCCCGCCTGGCGCCCGCCTAGCCTTGGTCGTCACGGCTTGCGTCACGGGCCCCTCATGAGGTACCCTGCCTTAATCTCTCCGCCTCCTCGCGAGCCAGCTTGACGAGGCCGTGCTTGAGGAAGCCTCCTGTCATCCGCCCTGCGAAGCTTGGCCCCTCGCGAGGGTCTTGTGCATGTGTTGATGAAGATGGGCCGTCCTGGGCCACTCTTTGAGCTACGCCGTAGGCCGCAGGAAGGCAAGTCTGGGTACCCCCGTTCCCAGAACACCGACAGTAGCCCCCGGGCCCAAGGCGTGCTTGGACTTGGCTTAGCAGAGAAGCGAAGAGGCAAGTGCGAAGCGCCGTAGGCCCCAATAGCCTGCGGCCTTGGGCGCCGCGTCGTGGTTGATTGGACGTGGGCGTCCCGGCTCCCCCATCACACCTCGGCAACTGCATGATTTGAAAAGTCCCTGCATGCAAAACGGGTCTTAATTACTTGTGATCGTGGAGTCCGATGATTGGCCTCCCTCAGCTATATGTATGGAAGGGTGTGAGCCCCTCCCGTTCATCTCTTCCCGCTATTTTTCGTATTCCTCTTCGTCCTTGCTCCTCCCTTCGCCAATGGCACTGATCCATCGGTTTTCTGCCGAAGAGAAGGGGAAGGCCCCCCGAGAGGGTCCTGTCCCTCTTCCTCCGAAGAAACGGCTTGTCTCTCGCCATGGGGAAGGGGGTGCTTGGCAGGAGGTGTCGAGGCCATGGTTCAAGTGGCCGCCGCCAGGATTCCCATTGCCCCTGTACACCCGGATCGAGGATCCCGAAAGCGCGGGCACCGAGCTGCATCGCCAGAGGCGCCGTCGCTGCCGGCGGATCACGGTAGTGCACGTCGTTCCTCCTGGGGTTGACGCCATGGGCTCTGCTCGTGAGCTCGTGCTTCATGCCGCCACGCCTCCTCGGTCTTGGATTCGCCTCCCTCCTTCCTTCGCCTTCGAGATCCCGCCGAGGGGGCCTATCGAGCTTTGGTTGCAGCATGCTGGCTGCAGTGCCCCTGCGACCGAAGGGGAGGTCGAGGTCGTCGCTCCGGGCAGGGTCTACCTGACCCGTGGCTGGGGCGAGATCGCCTGGGTCGGCAGGACGGGTGGCGCCCTCGCAATCCACCTCGAGCATGATGGCGCCTCCCTGATTTTCTTCAAGGTCTTCGACGCGGAGGGGCGCCGGCTGGAGTGCTGCCCTGAGAAAGGCGGCCGGGATCCTGCCGCGGCGAGGACTAGGCTCGTCAACCGCTTCTCCAGCAGCTCCTCAGGTAGCGGGGGTGTCAGAGGATCCAGCGATTCCGCCGAGCTCCTCACGATCCCAGAGACGAGCGACGACAGCTACGAGCCCCCGAGATTGCGTCGCTCCCGGAGCAGGGCAGGCTCGTCGAGCCGCCGTTGCCACTGATCTATATGGGGTTGGCGCCGGTGGCTGACGACCCACTGTTGGTGATGGCGTCTCTTGCGGTGGCGCACGTAGTTAGCAATCCTTAGGATCTGCTCCTTTTGTACCCTACAAGGAATCAAAGAACACACCCCGCGGGGGTTTGTAAGGTGCTTGTAGTTCCACTTGTTAATATGATCCTTATTATGAAGCGGTGAGGGGTGCTCGTCCCGTCTTAGCTTAGTACCTCCTTTCGAACCTCGCGAGGAGTTGACGCTCTGCGCTGACAGGTCCCGGTCCCAAGGCAGGCTTTAGCCGTCGCTGGTATGCCAGGTCGCGATGCCATGGTCAAGGCCAGGAGGTGAGCGGCCCGGGGTCCAGTAAGAGCCCCTGATTCGCAATGCTTAGGAGGTCCCCTTTAGCGCTCAAGCAGCCATCGCTCGGTGAGAAAGGAGTGCGACGTCGCCAAAAACGGGACTGCATTGGGTGTGAGGTTGGTGCTGCGATGGCTAGTGTTTCCAGGGGATGACTTATCTCGGGGGTCAGAAACCACTTCTTGCAGCGGCGCCGTGCCAGCGCGCTGGCAGCCGAGGAGTTTCCTGGCAAGGTCCGCCACGTGTCGTTTCCCTCTTGTCTTTACTCCCCTTCGTGCTCTACGTCCTCGGGTCCCGGCCCTCGAGCGGTGCTCAGCCGTCGCTGGTAAGCCAGGTGTCGATGTCGTGGACAAGGCCAGAGGGTGAGGGCTGGAGAGCCAGTAAGAGCCCATGAGTCGTGATGCTCAGGTACCCTCCCCTTTAACGTGCAAGCGGTTCGCGCGGACGAGAGCGAAGGAGACGCTGCGGAGGCCTCGTCCGATGTTGATCCTTTAAACGATCCTGCGAGTTCATCATGAGAAAAGCGAGGGTTTGCCGTTACAACTGTCGGCCAACTATTGGTTGCTCTAAGAGGGTGAGGAGGCACTGAAGGCTTGGTGAGGTGGTGCCCTACGGGGTTGCCACGGCCAGAGCTCAGCCGTCCAAGTTTGTCGACGTTGCAGGGACAGACCCATGCGCAAGGGTTGTGCCGCGAGGGAGCAGTTCCATCAGTTGGTGTCAATCGAGCGGGCGATTAGGTCAAGCTCGTTAGCCATGAAGGAGCAAATCCATTTAGAAAGACGCAGAAAGAGACGATCACCGCTGGGTTGGGCCCGAGCGACTTTGGGGATGATGCAGCCCGAGGGGCACCCGGGTATAGTAAGCTGAAAACATGAGTTAGAGGGGATACATGCCGCAGGGACGGACCCATGCGACCTGGGAATGATGCAGCCCTGGGGGGCGCTCCCAGCTAAAAATGAAACTCGAAGGATGTCACCTGATGATGCTGAAGATGGAGGGATGTTGAAGTAGGAGACGGCGTATGCTGCAGGAGACAGTCTTCATGAGCCCCCAGGCCCAAGGGCCTCGGGAGGCTCCGGAGGCGCTGGCGGCTCCTCGCGGACCATCTCCATCTCTGCCAGGACTACGGAATGCCTGACCGCCTGAGCCTCCAAGATGCTCCTCATGAGGCGCTGACGCACAATAGCCGCGTTCGGCAGGCCGTGAGGCATGCGAATATAGCTGTGGGGTGAGCCTTCGCAGCACCCCACACGTGAGGGCCAGAGGCGCTCCTGAGAGGCGTCTCAGTTGAGTCCTAGTATGTCGATGCAGACGCGCAGCCCACCATCCTCGCCTGGATGGGGAGCTACGGCGGGCAAGCGGCGGCTACCACTCATGAGTCTTGACTCCTGCAACTCCTGAATGATCTCGCTGATGAATTCCTGAGGGTTTGGCCCTCCTTGCCTTGCTTCCTCCCGAGGGAAACATGCGTTGAAGCATGCCTCCAAGTGGTGCCCGAGCGCCTCCCTCGTAATCTTAGCAAAGTCGATGGCCCTCCAGAAGAGAGCCCCCGATCCATGCTCGAGGAGGGCACTGGGCGCGCCTTCCTATGCGGCAGAAGGAGGTGCCACCTGAACGGGCACGGACCCTGAGTGTCCTGCCTCCCGAGGGGTCGGACCAGGTGATGTCTTCTTCTTCTTGGGGGCAGCCTCGGGAAGCCTCCCACTTCCGTGATCTGGGTCTTCAAATGATGCGGCTTGAAAAGCGCGTTCCAGTGAACACACAACATCTCTCTCCTTGCAGGGCACCATGATGACTCCGCCACTTCCTGGCATCTTGAGGACTTGTAGCCGTGATGGGTCACGACCATGAACTTGGCCAGGGCTGGGTACCCGAGGATGGCGTTGTACGGCAGGCGGATGTGAGCGACGTCGAAGTCAATGAGCTCGGTGCAGTAGTTGTCGTGCTTCCCGAAGGTAATAGGAAGGCGTACCTGCCCTATCGGAACCGTGGAACCATCAGTGACTCCTGAGAAAGGCTTGGTCGGCTGTAGCTGATTGTATGGCACTTGGAGATTGTTGAACGTCTTGACGGATAGGACATTGCGCCCCGCTCCGCCATCGATGAGGGTCCTGGTGACTTGCACATTGCTGATGATTGGGGAGCAAAGCATCGGGAGGACTCCGGCTATGGCCGCGCACTTGAGCTGATCCGCTGAGCTGAATGTGATAGCGCACGATGACCACCTGAGAGGGCGTGTGGCCTCAAGCTTGGGGAGGACTGCATTCACTTCACGAGTAAACTACTTCAAAATGCGCTGAGAGGCCGGGGCTTGTGCGCCGCCCAAGATGCAAGAGATCGCGCGTCGCTCCTGGAAGCCCCCAGCCCCCTCGTCCTGATGATGGTTGAGGGAGTCCTGAATTAGGGGGTGTCTGGATGGCCGGACTATGACCTTTGGCCGGACTCCCGAACTATGAAGATACAAGATTGAAGACTTCGTCTCGTGTCCGGATAGGACTTTCCTTGGCGTGGAAGGCAAGCTTGGCGATATGATATGAAGATCTCCTCCCATTGTAACCGACTCTATGTAACCCTAACCCTCTCCGGTGTCTATATAAACTAGAGAGTTTTAGTCCGTAGGATGAACAACAACCATACCATAGGCTAGCTTCTAGGTTTAGCCTCTCTGGTCTCGTGGTAGATCAACTCTTGTAGTACCCATATCACCAATATTAATCAAGCAAGAGTAGGGTTTTACCTCCATCGAGAGGGCCCGAACCTGGGTAAAAACATCAGGTCCTGTTACCATCCGCCTAGACGCATAGTTCGGGACCCCCTACCCGAGATCCGCCGGTTTTGACACCGACATTGGTGCTTTCATTGAGAGTTCCTCTGTGTTGTCACCATTAGGCCCGATGGCTTCTTCGATCATCAACCACAACGCAGTCCAGGGTGAGACTTTCCTCCCCAGACAGATCTTCCTATTCGGCGGCTTCGCACTGCGGGCCAATTTGCTTGGCCATCTGGAGCAGATCGAAAGTTACGCCCCTGGCCATCAGGTCAGTTTTGGAAGCTTAAACTACACGGCCGACATCTGTGGGGACTTGATCTTCGACGGATTCGAGCCACGGCTGAGCGTGCCGCACTGTCATGATGGGCATGATCTAGCTCTGCCGCCGGACAGCTCCCAAAGCGCCGCTCAGGTGCCCGCTCCGACCATTAGCTCGGAGTCGACTGCGCCAGTTGGGGACGGATGGTTGGACGCCGCCCCAGGAGCCGAAATCTCTACGGCGATAGAGCCGAATACCAGCCTAGTCCTTTGGAAGGCCTGTGACTCCGAGGTGCCGGACTCCGTTCCAGACTCCGAAACTTCCGCACCCCTTCCAATCGAACCCGATTGGGCTCCGATCATGGAGTTCACTGCCACTGGCGTCTTTCAGCACTCTCCCTTTGGCGATATCCTGAATTCACTAAAGTCTCTCTCTTTGTCAGGAGAGCCCTGGCTGGACTATGGTCAGCATGGTTGGGATGCGGACGATGAAGAAATTCGAAACCCACCCACCACCCACTTTGTAGCCACTGTCGACGATCTAACCGACATGCTCGACTTCGACTCCGAAGACATCGACGGTATGGACGCTGATAAAGGAGAAAACCAAGAACCAGCACCTATAGGGCACTGGAAAGCCACCTCGTCATATGACATATACATGGTGGACACCCCCAAAGCAGGGGATGGCGATGAAAAAACGGAGGATGACCCCTCCAAGAAGCAACCCAAGCGCCGACGTCAGCGACACCGCTCTAAATCCCACCAAAGCAAAAATGGCGAGTCCGACACTGGAGACAACAACACCTCGGACAGTGCCGAAGACAACCCCCTCCATCAGGATTCAGTGCAGGAGGACGAAGAAGCCAGCCCTCACGAGAGAGCGGCAGACAGGGAGGTCGAGGACGATAATGATATGCCTCCCTCCGAAGACGAGGCAAGCCTCGACGATGACGAATTTGTCGTGCCAGAGGATCCCGTCGAACAAGAGCGTTTCAAATGCAGGCTTAGGGCCACGGCGAGTAGCCTCAAGAAAAACAGCAGCAGCTTAGAGCTGACCAAGACTTGCTAGCCGACAGATGGGCTGAAGTCCTGGCGGCCGAAGAGTATAAACTCGAACACCCCTCCAAGAGCTACCCAAAGCGCAGGCTGCTACCCCAACTAGAGGAGGAAGCAACCAAAGCTACATCACTAGCGTACGATGCACCCGATTGGCCACCCCATGGCCACGACAGAGAGGCCTTTCGGCCCTCAAACCAAGCCGCACCCCGACGCCGCTCCAAGAATACTAGAACATGGGGAAACGCAACAGACCTGCAAGACATATTGGAGGATAAGGCAAGGAAAACAAGATCGAACTATGGATCGCGTGGGCGCCCCACGTCACGTGACGATAACCGTCACGCCGGATATGATAAATACGGCCAGGCCGAATACAACAAACAAAGCTCATCCGAGCTGCATCGCGATATAGCCCAATACAGGGGCACCGCACACCCACTATGCTTCACAGACGAAGTAATGGATCATCAAATCCCCGAGGGTTTTAAACCCGTAAACATCGAATCATACGATGGCACAACAGATCCCGCGGTATGGATCAAGGATTATCTCCTTCATATCCACATGGCCCGGGGTGATGATCTACACGCCATCAAATACCTCCGGCTCAAGCTTAAAGGACCAGCTCGGCATTGGCTTAACAGCCTGCCAGCAGATTCAATTAGTTGCTGGGAGGACCTGGAATCCGCGTTCCTTGACAACTTCCAGGGCACTTATGTGCAACCACCAGAGGCCGATGACCTAAGCCACATAATCCAGCAGCCAGAGGAATTGGCCAGACCATTCTGGACACGGTTCCTAACCAAGAAAAATCAAATAGTCGACTGTCCGGACGCCGAGGCCCTTGCAGCCTTCAGGCACAACAGCTGAGACGAGTGGCTTGCCCGGCACCTAGGACAGGAAAAGCCAAAATATATGGCAGCCCTCACGACACTCATGACCCGCTTTTGCGCGGGATAAGACAGCTGGCTAACTCGTAGCAATAACATAACCAAGAGCCCTGGCAATTCGGATACCACGGACAACAATGGCAGGTCACGTCGCAACATGCACAAGCGCCGCATTAACGGCGACAATACTGAGGATACGGCAGTTAATGTCGGATTCAGAGGCTCCAAACCCGGTCAGCGGAAGAAGCCATTCAAAAGAAACCCTCCGGGCCCATCCAGTTTAGTCCGGATACTTGATCGCTCGTGCCAGATACACGGCACCCCCGAACAACCAGCCAACCACACCAACAGGGATTGTTGGGTGTTCAAACAGGCAGGCAAGTTAAGTGCCGAAACCAGAGACAAGGGGCTGCGTAGCAATGATGAGGAGGAGCACTGGCCGCCGAACAACAGAGGATAGAAGGGCTTTCCCCCGCAAGTGCGGACGGTGAACATGATATACGCAACCCATATCCCCAAAAGGGAACGGAAGCGTGCTCTCAAGGATGTCTACGCGTTGGAGCCAGTCGCCCCAAAGTTCAACCCATGGTATTCCTGCCCGATCACTTTTTGATCGAAGGGACCACCCCACTAGCATTCGTCACGGCGGATTCGATGCATTGGTCCTAGACCCAATCATTGACGGATTTCACCTCACTAGAGTCCTCATGGACGGCGGCAGCAGCCTGAACCTGCTTTATCAGGATACAGTGCGAAAAATGGGATAGATCCCTCAAGGATTAAACCCACAAAGACAACCTTTAAAGGCGTCATACCAGGTGTAGAAGCCAGCTGTACAGGCTCGGTTACACTCGACGTGGTCTTTGGATCCCCGGATAATTTTCGAAGCGAAGAGTTAATCTTCGACATAGTCCCATTCCGCAGTGGCTATCACGCCCTGCTCGGACGAACCGCATTCGCAAAATTTAATGCGGTGCCGCACTACGCATATCTCAAGCTCAAGACGCAAGGTCCTCGCGGAGTCATCACGGTAAATGGAAACACCAAACGCTCTCTCCGAATGGAGGAGCACACGACGGCCCTGGCGGCGGAAGTATAGAGTAGCCTCTCAAGGCAATTCTCAAATCCAGGTGTTAAACGTCCGGGCAACATCAAGCGCGCTCGAAGTAACCTACAACAACACCGGCTGGCACGTTCCGAGCAAGCATAGAAGTGCGGCCCCAACCCCAGCCCTCGCCAAATGGCGATATCGGTACCACGCGTACATAATTACGCTTTGGAAATACCATGGGCATAAGGGGAGGGGCACAACTACGGCACGCCCAGAATGCGGCTCAACAGCACTAAGGGGCTCCCTATTCTGCCGTTTCTTTTTTTATTATTATATACTTTCAGGACCCAACTATTCGGAAGGCCTGTCCGGCAATACACTCACCGAACACACGATGCAACAGCCAGGGAGAGAACAAGCCACGTCAAATGTCCACGTCAAAAGTCCCGCAGCTTGCCCCTGGAGGGGGACATGTCAAATAATCCCATCTCTTGCTTATCGCACTATTTGTATCGTTCTGCTTTCATTGCAGCCCTTTTTAATAAACAATACATAGCTCTTATTGTATTCATCTATTTTTATACAAATATGTTCATTCATAACATTATGCAACCGTACACTTTGGTACGATCGATACGCCAGGGGCTTAAGCACCCCATAACACGGTGTGAGAAGACCGAACACTCTCATGAGTGCGGCACCCCAAACTTATAGCACAATATGCATCGGCTCTGAATCATGTCTTGGGTCAATAGTTGGGTTTGCCCGGCTCCCATGTTTTGGTACCTTACGTTCCGCAAGGTTGGCTAAGGTAGCGCTGGGAGAACTACTGCGATTGTGCCCCAATTGAGCTGGGTTAACACCTCAGTAGAGAAAGCTAAAACTAACTGTCATGATAGTGCGAGAGACCGGTCGCTGTTCGCGAGGTTTTTCGAGTCCCTAAAGACTTATGCTGCTTAGAGCGAGGAGCTGGATTTATCCGGCCTAGGCGTGGATAGCGCCCCGAACTCGGTCTTCCGAATACTAGGGGCTCTGCCGAAATTTAAAATTATAGAATTATATGGCTAAGTGAGAGTGATAAAGCATTATAAGTCCAATGGCCTTGTTCGTTGTGCTGAGCGCCTCCCTAGATGGACCCAAGAATGGGAACAAGAGCGCTCAGGTTTATCCCGAACACCCCAGCACTCGTGGCATGGGGGTAGAAGCCGACGACTTGCATCTCTCAGATTTGATAAACGGCCGCACAGAAGGTACTATTTTAAATTAACAAGCATTGCTTAAACGCATATGAACAAAGTTTTCAGCGTACAGGATAACAGATGCGAGTCTACTAAAAAATTACATCTTTGGAGCATACACCCGCTATGAGGAGGGCACCCTTAAGGACGCCCTTATAATACATCTCGGGCTTGCGATACTCCTTGCCCGGTGGTGGCGCGTCCGTCACAAGCTTCTCTGCGTCCATCTTGCCCCAGTGCACTTTAGCATGGGCAAGGGCCCGACGGGCACCTTCAATACAGACGGAGCGCTTGATGAATTCAACCCATGGACACGCGTCCACCAGCCGCCGCACCAGACCGAAGTAGCTCCCAGTCATGGCTTCTTTCGGCCACAGCCAAACTATAAGGCCCTTCATGGCCTGTTCGGCCACCTTGTGGAGCTCGACCAGCTGCTTCAGCTAGTCGCTCAGGGGCACCGGATGTCCGGCCTCAGCATATTGAGACGAGAACACCATTTTCGTCGAGCTCCCCTCCTCGGCTCGGTAGAATGCGGCAACATCAGACACACTACGGGGCAGATCGGCGAATGCTCCTGGAGAGCTCCGGATTCGGATAAGTAACAGATAATTCACTTTTATATGGTTGCTTTGCATAAAGAATGCCTTACCCGCCGCTATTTTCTTTATCGCCTCGATCTCTTGGAGGGCCTTCTGGGCTTCGGCCTTAGCGGTTTTGGCACTCTCAAGAGCCAGGGCGAGCTCGGACTCTCGAGCCTTCGAGTCATGCTCCAAACTCTCGTGTTTCTCCACGAGAGCCTGGAGCTCTTGCCGCACCTCTGCCACCCGCGCCTCCTGCTTCTCTCACTCGGTGCACTCCAAGGCCGCACTGTTTTCGACCTTGGACACCGCTTCCTTTACGGTCGCCACCTCAGTCGTGGCCCCTACAACATTCACGTTGGTCCTATCATTATTTGCAACCAGGTATTTCTATATACATTTACATACGGTATTACATACCCTCCTTGTCCTCGAGCTACTTCTTGGCACGGCCGAGCTCGTTCTCGGACCGCTCGAGGCTCTCCTTCAATGCATTGACCTCCGCACTCAGTGCGGCAGAGGTCAGCAGCGCAGCCGACATTCCCATATTGACATATTTATGTTAGACTCCTGCGTATATCTTTTTAGATCCTCGGCTCGACTTTTCTTTCCGAACGCCAAACTGAGCATCAGGGGCTACTGTCTATGCGGTACATATTCTTACATATCTTAAAACTTACCTCAAAGCCTGTTAGAAGGCTCGTACAAGCTTCGGTCAGCCTGCTCTTGGCGGACTGAACCTTCTGAATCACCGCACTCATAACAATGCGGTGCTCCTCGTCGATGGAGGCGCCGTTAAGCACCTCCAGCAAATTGTCCGGCGCCTCCGGTTGGACGGAGGTCGCCGGTGTCGTAGGCTTGCCCTTCTTACGAAGGCGCCGCCTACCGGTTTCTAGAACCGTTGATTGTTCCGGAGCAGTGTCCGGCCCAGGGCCGGACTCAGATCCCTCTGGGGCTTTACCCTCTTTGGGCCTGGAGTCCGGGAGGTCGCCTTGCAGCGCCTCCAGGACCACCTCCTCCTGGTTTAGTCCCTTTTGGGACTCCACCTCGGCGTCGTCTGTAGGGAGAGGGGAGGAGGCCGTTAGAAGTGAAGCGCTATTCACGTCCGACGAATCCAGGGAGCCGCTCGACGAATCGCCGAGCTAAGCCTTGGGCGGACTGCATGATTGAATTCGGCGTCAGAAGGTACCATACAATAGAGGAATGCCATAAGTTATTCTGGTATCCAGACACTTACGATTTTGCCAGGGGCTTGACCCTGGATGGCCATTCCTCCCCGCCGTCTTCGGCATCGGAGGCGTAGTTCGGCAGAAGGGTCCTCCCCTTCTTGGACCCTCCGGCCTCCCCAGTTGGGGCGGCCTTCCTTTTCTTTCCTCCCCCCCGTTGGAGGGGGAGAGGCTTTTTCTTCTTCCTCCTCCTCGTCCTCAGAGGCGGAGGGTGCTTCGGGGTTGTCAGGCGATGAATCCGACACCACCAGGCGCCGGGAACTCTTTCGAGTCCCCGTGCCCTTCTTCTTGGCCTTCTTATCCGGCACCACATGAGGTGCCGTAACTAGCAGCCCCGTCAATCGGGCGTCCGCTGGGTCTTCTGGTAAGGGAGCCGGACAGTTAACCTTCCTGGACTTCTTCTGCCAGTCCTGTCAAAGGTAAGGGAGTTTAGATCCCACATAGAGTCAGACTATGAAAAACAAGAGTCCCGTAAAGGGTAGAGTAGCTTACCTCGCTGGACTGACGCCGCGAGCTGAATCCGCGATCTTCGGTAGCGGATGCGGGGGCCTCAGCGCCCTTGAGCAGCACCTTCCAGGCATCTTCGTACATAGTGTCGAAGAGCTTGCTTAAGGTTTGGTGTTGTGCCAGATCAAACTCCCACAATTTGAAGGCCCGTTGTTGGCATGGGAGGATCCGGCGGATGACCATGACCTGGACTACGTTGACAAGCTTGAGATTCTTGTTCACCAGCTTTTGGACGCAGGTTTGAAGTCCGGTCAGCTCTTCCGAATCTCCCCACGATAGGCCCGTCTCTTTCCAGGAGGTGAGCCGTGTGGGGAAGCCAGGTTGGAATTCGGGGGCCGCCGCCCATTTGGGGTCGCGCGACTCGGTGATGTAGAACCACCCCGATTGCCACCCCTTTATTGTCTCCACAAAGGAGCCCTCGAGCCATAGGATGTTGGCCATCCGGCCCACCATGGCACCTCAGCACTCCGCTTGGCGGCCACCCACTACCTTCGGCTTGACATTAAAAGTCTTCAGCCATAAGCCGAAGTGGGGCTGGATGCAGAGGAAGGCCTCGCACACGGCGATGAACGCAAGATGTTGAGGATGAAGTTCGGGCCCAGATCGTGGAAATCTAGGCCATAGTAGAACATGAGCCCCCGGACAAACGGGTGGAGAGGAAAGCCCAGTCCGCAGAGGAAATGGGGGAGAAATACAACCCTCTCATGGGGCCTAGGGGTGGGGATGAGTTGCCCCTCATCTGGAAGCCGGTGCGCGATGTCGTCAGACAAGTATCCAGCCTTCCTCAACTTTTTGATTTGCCCCTCCGTGATGGAGGAGGCCATCCATCTACCTCCTGCTCCGGACATGATTGGAGAATGGTTGGGGTGGGAAGTGCGGACTTGGGCGTTGGAGCTCGAGTGCGCAGGGATGGATAAGCAAAGGAGGAAGAAGGAGTAAATGGAAAGGGTAGATCCTTATCCCCTTATATGGGCGGCCGAAACTACAAGCCCCCACCAGCCTAATAAAACTCGCTTATCTCCCAAGCGCCACGGTTAATGGAGCGGTTGGGTTACCCACGCCCGTATTGATGAGAATCCCAGAATAAGGGGACACGATCTCTGCTTTGACAAGACGTGCCAAGGAAACCGCCTCGCTAAACGCGCTGAGGTGGAACAGTAAAATGATTCGAATAAAGGCTTGGCCATGGTGTGATATCACGCTGCGGAATACGTCAGTGGATTAGATTTGTGCAGGTATTATTCTCTCTACGGTGGTATGTGGAACTTATTTTGCGGAGCCGGACACTATCCTTGTGTTCAACATCTTCTATGAAGTATTCGGAGGAGGAACCCGCCTTGCAATGCCGAAGACGATTTGTGCGCCGGACTCGTCGTCATTGAAGCCTGGTTCAGGGGCTACTGAGGGTGTCCTGGATTAGGGGGTGTCCGGATGGCCGGACTATGACCTTTGGCCGGACTCCCGAACTATGAAGATACAAGATTGAAGACTTCGTCCCGTGTCCGGATAGGACTTTCCTTGGCGTGGAAGGCAAGCTTGGCGATATGATATGAAGATCTCCTCCAATTGTAACCGACTTTATGTAACCCTAACCCTCTCCGATATCTACATAAACCGGAGAGTTTTAGTACGTAGGATGAACAACAATCATACCATAGGATAGCTTCTAGGGTTTAGCCTCTCTGATCTCGTGGTAGATCAACTCTTGTACTACCCATATCACCAATATTAATCAAGCAGTAGTAGGGTTTTACCTCCATCGAGAGGGCCCGAACCTGGGTAAAAACATCGTGTCCCTTGTCTCCTGTTACCATCCGCCTAGACGCACAGTTCGGGACCCCCTACTCGAGATCCGCCGGTTTTGACACCGACAATGGTCTTCGTTCCTCCTTGGCTGTGGTGGTAGAGGAGGGAGGCCCGCATTGCCTTGTGGGCGATCCTCGCGAGGCTGATCTCTCCAACCCCCCTCACGAGGTGGGTCCCTCCAACCTCCCTCACGAGGCTGGTGCTGCCAGCGGTCCTCGCGAGGTCGGTCACGCCACCCTTGGCAAGGGCCACGGTCTTCCCATCGTCCTCCACCTCTTCCTCCTCCTCGGCCATAGCCCATGTCGCTGTGCTTGGGGCGTCTGCCAGCACGCACGTCTCGCATGGCTCTGAGCTCTTGGCATTCATTGGTGTTGTGGGTGTGGAGGTCGTGGTACACGCAGTACCGGCTGCCCTTGGATGACTCTGACTGATCCCTGCCTCGCTTGGTGTCTGGCTCTGCTGCAAGCACGGCAGCCCCCTTGCACTTCACGTCCTTGGTCTTGGGCTTCTTCTCTTCTGGGTCAGCAATTGGCAGCTCGAGGAGGGACAGGCGCCCTTCCTCAGCCCTAGCGCACTTGGTCGCCAGGTTGAACAGCTCCAGGGAGGTGCACAGGTCTTCATGCATTGCGAGCTCCTCCTTCATCTTGACGTCATGCACGCCGTCGGAAAAGGCTGAGATGATGGCCTCCTTGGACAACTTGGGGATCTTAAGGCGAGCGCTGTATGAACTGCTGCAGGGTCTCTCCCGACAGCTGCTTGATGCGGCGCAAGTCTCTCATGGCCGGAGGCCGGTCGCGGGTGCCTTGGAAGTTGGTGATGAATCGGGTGCGCATCTCGTCCCAGGAGGATATTGTGCCAGGAGCCAGGTTCAGGAGCCAGGTGCGGGCGCCGTCCTTGAGCGCCATGGGGAACCAGTTTACCATGACCTTCTCGTCCCTGTTGGCGGCTTCGATGCCCAGCTCGTAGAGTTGGAGGGACTCTGCAGGGTCATCCGTGCCATCATAGCGCGGGGGCAAGTCGGCTTGAACTTGCCCGGCCAGGCCATGCTGCACAGCTCGGCGGAGAAGGCACGGCAGCCTGCAGTGGACGTGGGAGGCCTTGGGCGATGGAGAGCTTGATCTTGGAAGTCCTTGTGCACTTCCTCCAGGTGCAACGCGGGGTTTTGACGTGCCGGAGCAGGTGTACGCTCGTGCCGGGCCAGTGCCGGAAGCACGCGGGCAGCTTCTTGGGGACGAGGGATCTCTTGGCAGCTCTTCTCTTGCTACGTTGGCGCCGGACAGAGTGGGTTCCGCCCAGGGGCCATGCGGCTTGGAGCCAAGGCGCCTTCTTGAGGGGGAGGCGGCTAAGGCGCCCTCGGAGCTTCGTCGCCCGCGCAGGGCGGGGCGTGGTGCAACGAGAGGGACGGTGCAGGGGAGCCCCCAGCGGCGCTGACGAGCTCGGTGATGCGGGTGAGCCACTCGTCGTAGAGGTCGTCGACGGGGTGGTAGTGCAGGAGCTCCCGCGCCAGGAGGAGCGCGGCGTCCGCGTCCGCAGGAGCGTGAAAGGCGTGGGACGAAGAACCAGCTGGGGTCAGCGACGGGGTGGCGGTGCGGCCTTCTCGCTGCACCAATGGATGCAGGGATGATGCCTGCTGTTTGTTCCCCGCTGGGTCGGTGGCGGCGTTGAAGGCAGGCGACGGGGAATGGCGGCGGTACCCGCTGACGGGGCCGTCTGGGCGACATGAGTGGCGAGAGCGGCCCGGCGCTCGGCGTTGGCGCGACGGGCGTCAGACATGGATGGGATGGGCGGCGAAACACGAGGCGATGGAAGGCGGATTCCAGTGCACCCCTATCTGGCGCGCCAAATGTCGGATTTTAGGTTCCGACAGACCCTTGAGGTTCGAACACTGGGGTGCGCGCAGAGATCACACCCCCAGTCTACTCATGTCTCACCGCCTCGCTAGGATCTAAAACTACATGAAGAACAACACAAAGGACACGAGATTTATACTGGTTTATGCCACCATCGTGGTGTATTACCCTACTCCAGTTTGTGGTATTGTGGATTGCCTCTAGGGCTGATGATGAACAATACAAGGGAAGAACAGCCTCGCGAGGGTCTGTTCTTATGGTGGTGTTGTCCCTTCAGAGGGGTCGATTCGAGATGCCTCTATACTATGGTGGCTAGTCCTATTTATAGGCAGAGGCCCTGGGCCTCTTCCCAAATATTGAGCGGGAAGGGCGACAAGAATTGGCCATTTTGAAAGGGAACATCTAGTACCCTTATCCTGACTAAAGTTGGTCCTCGCCTGCCAAAGATCCTGACAATGACGCAGGCTTGGGCTCCACGATGACCTCCGTTCTGCCGTCCTGCTGGTCTTGGTCTTGTTGCACCAAAATGGTTACCTTTGCTTGATACCCTTGCCTGCGCTTGCCCCCTTTGCACCAAAGGGGAAACAAGGACTCTACGCAGGCCAGCGCCCGCCTGGCGCCCGCCTGGCCTTGGTCGTCACGGCTTGCGTCACGGGCCCCTCGTGAGTTACCCCGCCTTGATCTCTCCGCCTCCTCACGAGCCAGCCTGACGAGGCCGTGCCTGAGGAAGCCTCCTGTCGTACGCTCCATGAGGCTTGGCCCCTCGCAAGGGTCTTGAGCATGTGTTGATGAAGATGGGCCGTACTGGGCCACTCCTTGAGCCACGTCGCAGGCCACAGGCAGGCAAGTCTGGGTACCCCCGTTCCCAGAACGCCGACAGCTATATAGTAGCCCCACCGTCAAACTCCTATGCTAAGTGAAAGTGTTAAAGCTCTATAGTCCGATTTCCTAGTTCGACGCACTAACACCTCCTTAAATGGACCAAGACGTTGGGTCAAGTGTTATCAAGTGCTTTTCCGAACATCCCCGCGTTATACGCGAGGGGGATCAACCTGACGACTGCAAACTTTCAGGCTATATACATATATACATAAACGGTCGCACAAGAGGCACTAAAATACTTTACGGGCAAAAGTATAAACCTAGCTTTCATTATCATAAGCATTGTTTTCACAATTCGGATACATGTTACTTGAACATAATATTCTTCGAGCACTGACCCTCTATCAAGCGGCACCCTCTAATACGTCTTCAAAATATTGATCTAGTGTGTCCTGACCCCCGGGCGGACCCCCTGTTGTAACATCTGTGGCCTGCATCTTTGCCCAATACGTCTTCACACGGGCAAGGGCCATCTGTGCACCTTCTATGCATGTTGACCGCTTGATAGCATCGATATGCGACACTACACAAACAAGTTGCTGCACTAAACCTAAATAACAATTCGCAGTTGGTCCCCCAGGCCACAGCCGGTCCACGACAGCCTTCATGGCAAGTCCAGATATCCTGTGGAGCTCGACCCATTCAGCCATCTGCTCATTCAATAGCAGCGGACGCCTTGGCATGCTAAACTGCGACCAGAAAAGCCGTTCCGCTTCATGGCCTTCTTGGGCCTGGCAGAACTGTGTCGCATCAGAAGCACTCTTTGACAAGTCCAAATATGCATCTGGAGAACTCCACATTTGATCGAGCAGGGAATACTTCGGATCGCCGAACTTAGTTCATAATAAGAAAGGTTTTCCAGCCGCGATCTCCCCAGCTTGCCGGATCTCCTCCTATGCCGCCCTGGCCTCTGACCAGGTTTCCTTTGCCGCTTGTAAGGCCTTCTTAAGAAGCCGCTTTCTCTTTGGTCTCTTTCTCAAGAAGCGCATATTTGTTAGCAGCATCCCTTAGCTCAATCACCATGTTGGAAATTTTCTCCTCACTCAGGCGACGAGTAGCCTAGTCGGCTTTTAATTCACCAACTGCCTTCTCGGCAGCCGCATTGCTTATCTTGGCTTGCTCCTTGGCCTGGGAAACCTCAGCCCGAAGGGTCTCCACGGCAGCAGCTCCATCTGCAGTCAAGCATAGTATAAATTCCAGCATCATGCTCTAGTTTATATGCACTGACCGCCCAAAATACATACCTTGCGCCTCATCAAGCCGCTTGTTCACAAGCGTGATGTCATCATCTGCCACATCAAGTTGTCGCTTCAGTTCGGCACATTGAGCAGCCCGGGCAGTGTCCAGGGCTGCAGCTGCCTGTGTACAAATTAGCAAAATTATTACCTGAGCATATTCATTTGATCCTCTCCCTCGTGGCTCGGGATAAATCCTCTGGGACAACACCTCGGGATCGCCCTCCCTATGAGGCGGGGAAGTATGAGGCGGCATTTCGCTCTCCATCATCTCCGAAAGAAGATCCCCCAAGGACGAAGATTGTTGAGGGAGGCTATAGGCCGAACTGCAAAACATATGTTTCAAAATATTACCCTCACAAACAGGAAAAGAACGGGGTATGCTTATTAAACACTGTTGTTCACTTACGATTCGGCCAAAGGCTGGCCCCCTTGTGGGCACTGTGTGTCAATATCGCCTCCAGAATTCGGGGCCCCTGATAGGGATTTCTTCCCTTGCTTGGAAGCCTCTACCTTCAGGTCTTTGGGAGCGGCTCTTTTCTTCTCGTAGGGGGAAGGGTGTTAGATTCTCCTCCCCATTCACCCTCCAACATGGGGGTTCCGATTTCCCCGGATATGGTGCGTGACGCACCTCCGGTACGATGGCCTCTTTGGGCCTCTCCACTCCTCTCCCTTCCTTCCCTTGACGGCACTTGATAAGGTGCCGGAACCACCGTTCTGGTTAACACTGGGTCCGCTGAGTTTTCGGGAAGAGGGTCCGAACACCTGATCCTCTCCGCCTTCCTTACCTAGCCCTGGCAGAGTATGGTTTTTTCAGTTTTGTTATGAGAAACTTAAGCTAAAAATGTTTTCAGAAATTGAGTACTTACCGAGGAATCCATATGGTTGCATTCAAGGCCTGTGTCTTCTATGGTGTCCGGATACCTTTTTTGTGACCCAAAGACTAATTCATACATCCCTTCGAGCATTGTGCTGAAGAAGCACTGGATGGTTCACGGTCCTTCCGGATTGAATTCCCACATACGGAGAGGTCAACGCTGGCATGGCAGGCAGGGCCCGACGGACTAACATAACTTGGATTACCTTGACAAGGTCGATGTCCCTCTTAATAAGGTCTCGAATGCGGCTTTGAAGTATTTGAACTTCATCCGGCGATCCTCAGTCCAGCCCCTTGTTGACCCATGATGCAAGCTGTGGCGCAGGGCCAGGTTGGAAGGCTGGTAAAGCTACCCACTTGGTACCACGGGGCTCCGTGATATAAAACCACTCCCGTTGCCATATGCCGAAAGTTGCGGTAAAGGAACCCTTTGGCCAGACGGCGCCAACCAATTTGCTTATCAGAGCACCTGTGCACTCTGCGTGCTCCCCGTCTATTATCCTCGGCCTTACATCGAAGGTCTTAAGCCACAAGCCAAAGTGTGGGGAGATACGGAGGAAAGCCTCACATACGATAATAAACATTGAGATGTGAAGGAGTGAGTCCGGAGCTAGATTATGGAAATCTAGTCCATAGTAAAACAGGAGCCCTCGAACAAAGGGATTGAGGGAGAAACCTAACCCCCGAAGGAAGTGAGGGATAAATACGACCCTCTCATTAGACCTAGGAGTAGGGATAACCTCCCCTGGTGTAGGATGCCTGTGAAGGATTTCCGCAGTCAAGTACCTCGCCTCCCTGAGCTTCTTGATCTCCTCCTCGGTGACAGAGGAAGCCATCCACCAGCCCTGGAAGCTGGATCCAGACATGGCCTAGGGTTTGAAGTGACTGGTTGAGCCTTGGGTGTTGGAGCTCGAGGTGAGAGGAGGTGGGAGTAGCATAGAAGGGAAAGGCGGGTCTCGGCCTCCTTATAAAGATAACGAATATCAAACATCCCCTAGACGGCCTTAAAACATGCCTATTCCTAAGGAATCATACCAATGGGATGGTTGGCTAACCCATGCCCGTGTTGATGAGAATCCCATAATAAGGGGACACTATCTCCGCTTCGACAAGACGTGCCAATAAAACCGCCTCGCGAAACATGGAGCGGCAGGCCGGAAAAGCGATTTGAAATAATGACTGAATGATGACGTAATGTCGTGTTGTAAAAGCTGTCAGTGGACTGGACTCGTGAAAACATTATACTCTCCACGGTGATATATGGAATTTGTTTTACAGAGCCGGACACGATTCTTGTGTTCAAGATCTACTTTGAAGTATTCGGAGAAGGAACCCGCCTTGCAATGTCGAAGACAATCTGCGCTAGACTCATCGTCATTGAAGCCTGGTTCAGGGGCTACTGAGGGAGTCCTGGATTAAGGGGTCCTCAGACAGCCGGACTACATGCGTATGCCGGACTGCTGGGCTATGAAGATACAAGATAGAAGACTTCATCCCGTGTCCGGATGGGACTCTCCTTTGCATGGAAGGCAAGCTTGGCGATTCGGATATGAAGATTCCTTTCCCTGTAACCGACTCTGTGTAACCCTAGCCCCCTCCGGTGTCTATATAAACCAGAGGGATTAGTCTGTAGGACAACAACAATCATAACCATAAGCTAGCTTCTAGGGTTTAGTCTCTACGATCTCGTGGTAGATCAACTCTTGTAATACTCATATCATCAAGATCAATAAAGGAGGAAGTAGGGTATTACCTCCATCGGGAGGGCCCGAACCTGGGTAATCATTGTGTCCCCCGCCTCCTGTTACCATTAGCCTTAGACGCACAGTTCGGGACCCGGTACCAGAGATCCGCCAGTTTTGACACCGACACCCCCCTATGGTGGTGGCTAAGTCCTATTTAGAGCGGCCTTGGTCCTCTTCCCAAATTTTGGCGGGAAGGGATCCCACAACGGCCGGATTCGAAAGGGGACAAGTAGTACAACTTATCCTGACTAAAGTGGTCTTCGCCTGCGAAAAGCCCCTAGTCGTGACGCTGCGGTGGGCTCGGTGACGACCACCGTGCTATGGTCCTGGTGGTCTTGGTCTTGTTGCGGCAGAATGGAAACCTTTGACTGATTCCTCAGGACTCCGTGCATGCAGCTTGCCCCCTTGCACCGAAGAGGAAACTGGCACTCTGCGCCCGCTAGTGCCCGCCTGGCCTTGGTCGTCATGGCTCACGTCAGCTGAGCCTTGTGAGGTGCACCTTGCATAGAACTCTCAACCCCTTGGGAGCCAGCCTGAGGAGGCCGATCCCCTCGGGGGTCTTGGTGTCGTCCGCCTCGCGAGGCTTGGCCCCTCGCGAGGGTCTTGAGTTGTTAACACTGAAGCTGGGCCGTACCAGGCCGTTGATGGAGCCACGTGGTGGGCCGTAGGCAGGCAAGTCTTGATACCCCCATATCCAGAATGCCGACAACCATGTCTTAAGTGCATAGATTACGGCTGCAAGCTCTAGATCAACTGTAGGATAATTCTCCTCTTGTGGATGCAACTATCGAGATGCATAGGCCATCACGGGACGATCCTGCATAAGAATGCAACCTAGTCCCTGTCATGAGGCATCACAATAGATAACAAATTCCTTACTAAAATACGGTGGCACAAGTATGGGAGCAGAAGTCTGACGTATTTTCAGTTCTTCAAAACTATGCTCACATTATGGGGACCACTTAAACTGTTTATCTTTCTTGAGAAGTTTCGTGAGAGGTTTGGCCACTTTGGAAAAGTTCTCAACAAAGCGGCGGCAATAACTGGCCAGACCAAGGAAACTCCCAACTTGTTTAATTGTTTCAGGTGGAGTCCAATCAAGAACGGCATGAACTCTCTCAGGATTGACAGCAATGCCCTTACCAGGGATCACATGGCCTAGGTAGGTCACTTATGGCAACAAAAATTCAAACATGGAGAACTTGGCATAAAGGCGGTGCTCTCTGAGTTTTTCTAACACAAGTCTAAGATGTTCGGCATGATCTTCCTCGTTGTTTGAGTAAATAAGAATATCATCGAGGTAAACCACGATGATCTTATCTAAGTACTCCATGAAGATCGAGTTATTTAAGTGGGAGAATGTAGCTGGAGCATTGGTTAGACCAAAGGACATAACGGTTTACTCGTACTGGCCATCACGAGTGACAAAAGATGTCTTGGGGATGTCCCCGTTTCTGATCTTGATTTGGTGGTAGCCTAACCTCAAATCCATCTTAGAGAAGACTGAGGATCCAGCGAGCTGATCATAAAGGCACTACTAGGAAAAGGCCTACTAATGGCGCACCGGTTTTGCCTACTAATGGCGCACTACTGGTGCGCCATTACTATCACGCCACTAGTATTTTTTACTAATGGCGCACCACAGGTGCGACATTAGTATCTGGTATACTAATGGCGCACCATGTAGTGTGCCATTAGTATAGCCCATGGTGCGCCATTAGTATCTGGTATACTAATGGCGCACCACATAGAAGTGCGCCATTAGTAACATATTTTTTTCAATTTTTTTTCAGAATTTTTTTTAAATGTTTTTTCCAAATTTGTTTTTCATTTTTTTCTTAATCTCAGATAACTATGGCTTAATCTCGGGTCAATATGCGTAAACTCAGGTCAAATCGCACTCTCTGGTCAAACTTCCCGAAAGGTCACCCATCCTCACACTACTCCAGCCCAAGCACACTTAACTTCAGAGTTCTATACAACCCCAGCAATAGCTCACTTCACAGGCACTTGTTGATATATCTAGCATATCAATCCTATTATACCTTGTTGATGTCTAGGACTTTGTTCATGTTCATGACTATGATGAAATTTTGAAAAATATTTCAAACTTCCCGATCATATTACGTATCATTTTTTTAAAAACAATTAAAAAAAATTCAAAACCAATTTTTTTCTATTACTAGTGGTGCACCACATCCATGGTGCGCCACTAGTAAGTTTGAAATTTTTGAATTTTTTTGCGTCTAGATCTTGAAAGCCCCGTAAGTTTTATTCTGTTAGGTTTTGGGGGATTTTCTGTTAAATTTGGATGTAACTTTTCGAGTAGATGATTTTTCATATAAAAAACTTTTTAATCCGAGTTCATATGCAAAAGTTATGGCCATTTTACAAATTTCCAGAGAGATTTTGCAAATAAAGTCGAAATTCATATTTGTAAATTTTCCCAACAACTAGACCACATATCACATGGGAAACTTATTTTCTTTTTTTTTGACATTTTTATCATTTTCTTTTTTTTAAACTGAAAAGGCGGTCCACGGGGGGGGGGGGGGGGGGGGGGTGTATTCGGGAACTTTTCGGCCAAGTTAGTAATGGCGCACCGTGGGGTGGTGCGCCATTACTAGTTAAATTAGTAATGGCGCACCACACCCACGGTGTGCCATTACTAGTTTTGAAAAGAAAAAAAGAAAAAATATTTTTTTTTGAAAAAAATTTAGTAATGGCGCACTGTCCACAGGTGCGCCATTACTAACAAATTTTTTTTCAAAACTACTAATGGCGCATAGTGGGTGTGGTGCGCCATTACTATGTAAAGTAGTAATGGCGCACCACTCCCACGGTGCGCCATTAGTAGTTTTGAAAAAAATATTTTTTTTACTAATGGCGCACCGTGGGATGTGGTGCGCCATTAGTATTTGCACACTAATGGTGCACCAACACATGGTGCGCCATTAGTATTTGGTAATGACGCACCACATGTACAGTGCGCCATTAGTGTCCATCCCATCTATAGCCCTTTTACTAGTAGTGAGGTCGTTGATCCTGGGGAGCGGATATTTGTTCATTATCATGACCAAATTAATGGAACAATAATCTACAACCATCCGGTCCATACCATCCTTCTTCTTGACAAAGAGGATAGGGCAAGCGCAAGGAGAAGAACTAGGACGAATGAAACCCTTTTGCAAGGACTCATCAAGTTGTTTCTTAAGCTTAGCTAGTTCTAAGGGTGCCATCTTGTAAGGTCTCCTAGAGATTGGAGCAGTTCCTGGGATAAGATCTATGACAAAAACTACATCTCTGTCAGGTGGAATGCCTGGCAGTTCCTCTGGAAAGACATCCGGAAAGTCACTGACTACCGGGATATCTTCAAGGTATGGAAGAGGGCTGGCATTAACAGAATAGAGCTAACGCTTTGCAACTCTAGTGGAGACAGTGACTATCTTGCCATATGGGTGTGTAAGCTGAACAGACCTGGTGTAACAATCAATCTTGGCATAATGAGCTTTCATCCAGTCCATACCCAAGATGATGTTAATATCTATAGACTTTAGGGCCATAAGTGATGCAAGGAATACAAGTTTGTCAACAAGGATTTCATTACCATGGCTTACACTAGAAGTTTTCCATTTGGATCCAGGAGTTTGAATGACTAATGGAGAGGGCATATCACAAAATGACATGTTGTGCAAGCTAGCATAGCTTTCAGAAATGAAGGACTGAGATGCTCCAGTATCAAACAGAAATAATGCTGGATGACAGTTGACAAGGAGTGTACCAAGAACGACATCTGGATCATCATGAGCGTCTTTAGCTGAGATGTGATGTACATGTCCACGTTCAGTGAGGGATCGCCTGGCACTGGTCGTCTTGCTTGATAGCTTACCACGGAAAACAGATTTCTCGGGCTGGGGTGGAGCATAACTGGCCTGAGAGCAGTCATGTGAATAGTGTCCTGGCTTCCCGCATGTGAAGCAAGTCCCTGAAGTAGGACATGGACACGCATTGACAAGCGGTCTAACAATAGGCCTAGGTGGAGCATACTGCTGAACTAGGTGAGGCGCCACACAAGATGGCCTCGGGGAATATCCGGATGGAAGAGTGGAGTTCGGAACCCAAATCCGGCGGTTCTGATAACTAGAACCAGAGGAAGAACCCAAATCACGGGTGTGCTTACGAGACTCCTCGCAAGTGGTTGAGTTGTCTCTGTGTTAATGGCCTAGTTCACAAGAGCCAGGAATGTATTGCAATGGTGCAAGTGAAGATCACAACGCAACTTGGGGTTGAGACCCTACCGGAACCTAGCCTACTTCTTGGCGTCCGTGGACACCTCTTCTATAGCATAACGAGCGAGGTTCTCAAACTTTCTACTATAAGCATCAACATCCATCTTACCCTGAGTAAGATTACAGAGCTTTTCTCTCTTGCGATTGATGAGGGCCTGAGGAATGTGATGCTAGTGAAAAGCCTCGGTGAAATCCCTCCAGGTAGGTATCTGGCCAACTGGAATCATGGCCTCATAGTTCTGCCACCAAAGACTAGTAGGACCTTCCAACTGATATATAGCATAGGTGACCTTGTCATCATCAGGTACGTTCACGGAACGCAGCTTATGAGTGATGCTATAGAGCCAGTCATCTGCATCGACTGGCTCAATGGAATGATGAAAGGTAGGTGGGTGCAAGCCGATTTAGTCATGGATGGTCGCAGACTCTTTGAACTGATGTGTGGTGTTCTCCTCGATACATGCTAACAAGCGGTTAGACTCACACTTGTTCCTCTCCATCTCTAACATAAACTCTGCCAACGAAGGCTGGTCGGGAGGATCCTCATCCCTACCATCTCCGTGGTTCTGGCTATGAGCAACAGAACTTCGCTTAACTGACGACATCCTGAGAAACGAAACTAAGGACAGAATAAGCATCAACTATAGGTTGTAGAATGTACGATAAGGAAATTAGTATCTTTCCAACTCCTAGGACAATTCCGACATCATACCGAAAGTGAAATGCTCAAAATGAGACATCCTGCTAACGATGGGTAGTACACCAACTCAACATCATCACTAAGGGTTATGAGATAGTACTAATTAGACAACATCGTAAGTACTCGAAAACTGGAATATGACTCTAATCAACCAATCCTATGGGATTACGGAGTAGTAACTCGTGATCCTGATAGATGGAAGAGAAAGCCTAGTTCCTTAACCCCGTAGAAAAGACAGGATGACTCATTTTCAGAAGGCCATGAGGTATAGGAAGTAAAAACAGCATTACGTTCCCTTCCACAATCAATTCCCTTATATAACTAAAGAATTTCTGGACTCGACTTCGACCAGTGTGGCTTGGTAATCCTACATGTAGTCAGGCTCTGATACCAAAGCTGTTGGGACCCTGATCCTAAGTCACACTGATCTAGCATGTAACACACCATATCACATTGCGGCCTCACACACGGTATTCCCACGTGTGCCACCTTACCTGGCTCGGGACTGTTTGCGCCTTTTGGCTCACGTATATGATTGTGTCGCTAGCATCCATATGACAGAGAACCCAGGCCGACATGACTAGTCATAAACCCAAGGTGGCACAAACTTACAGGGACAGGCATACATAACCCAGCAACGAACGTGTCAATCATCAACTTATGAACCCTAGTCATAGCAAGCTACACGGACTTAAAGGAACAACATGTGACATTTCCCCGATGGGACAAACACAGGAACGAAGAAGGATACATGTCGGCCAGCCTAAGTGTTCCAGAGCTGTAGCGAACTACCATGGCTTAGTGGAAGCACGAAGACATTTCCCCATAAAGAAGTCTACCAAGAATAAACAACTAGGTGTCGGACCCACACATAGCAATACACGTTACACATACGCATAACATGCAAATATGTGTTGTACAGCAAGGAATCACAACATAACTCAACAACTCATATAGATAAAGGCTCGGAAGAGCTATCATAGCATTTGTTACAAACAGGGGTCACATGACCCAACATACAGAGCATTCAAGCAACAGAAGCATAACATGTCTGAGTACAGACAACTACAAATGAAAAAGGCTGAGGAGCCTGACTATCTACAACACCCTCCCAAGGGTACAAGATCTTAACTGAGGTAACAAGCTACTTGTCAAAGTCCACATGGAAGGCTAGTGAGACCGTAGTCTCCTATGTAAAAACATAAATTAAGCAATGTGAGTACAAAGGTACTCAGCAAGACTTACATCAGATCCTATCATACATTCATTAGTATCAAGAAGGCAATGTGGGGTTTAGCTGAAGCAAGCCAGCTTTGACTCAATGGCTATCCTGTTCTACGACTACGAGTAACTTCTTTGAGGTGAGATAGCGCACACGTGTCCACTAATCACCACACAATACACTACTATGGATTATTTCCCGTCTCCCTATGAGAATGCCATCCAGAGCACTCACAGTTGTCTTGAGCATTTTAGGGTATCCACTTCAGGTTGTCTATGTACCACGTAAGCATCCAAGAAGTCCATATCCGCGGACCCGACTATTCAAATAGATCATGTTAACCCTGCAGTGGTGTACTTCTTCACGCATGATCTCTCCACTTACCTCCATCTACACATCATGTATCTCGGCAACCTTCAGACAGAAGCCTAGCGAGGATGTCGGCCATGACCTGACTAACCACGCAAGACCCTAGTCCAAGTTGATTGCCTATTCGGGTTCTATCCGCAAGGGAGTCTGGCCGAGGTTTCCATCACGACCCCAAACGATGTGAGTAGGGTTCCCAAGCCCACCATCCATGTGCCACTTGGTACACTGTGCCACCTATGCCTAGTTTGTCCCAAGACCACCCTGTCGGGTGATACTCGGTAGAAAAATAGCACTACCTACAAACAACAGAAACTAGTTGCGACTCCTGGACAGAGGTCAAGGCAGTTAATAAGTCGACATAGCTTGGAGTGCCCAGAGCCCAATGTGTGGTAGTAGCTAGTCACTGGGCAACTTACACAACATCAATTTCTTAGGGACGGTTCCAGTGAGACATTCCACCATGTACTCCTATATGGCCTCTCACTGCTACCTTTACTAAATCGTGTTCACACACTTAACTCTCAGCATCAGGACATAACATTGCACTCCAATTCATTCCCAATGAATCAGACCTGACATAACTCTAAGCAATAGCAGGAATGGCATGGTAGGAACACAACATGTCTCATTCAACTCCTACACATGCTAGTGGGTTTCAACTATTTACTGTGGCAATGACAGGTCATGTAGAGGAATGGGTTCAACTACCGCAACATAAAGTAGCAGTTGGATCATTGTTGTCCTAATCGAATAACAGAGAGTAGGAGCGAGAGAGTGGGATTGTATCGGAATGAACAAGGGGGGTTGCTTTCCCGGTAGATCAACGGGGGCACTGCTCCACAAACAGGTACTCTGGAACGGTCTTCGGAGCAGGACCTATCGAGAAGGACGGTGCCGACAATCAAAACACAAGCATATGCGACAATATGATGCATGAACATGGCATGAAGATGTGATGTTGTTTGTGCTAATGCAACCAGCAACAAGTTCAATGGAGCTCATTTCAATCAAGGAATCAAATGCAACTCCAAACTTAAGCATTTTAAATGCCCTTTATGTGTTTTCACTTATACAGTAGGTATAAGTTGGTTTGTCATGCATGAAATTGGTACAGATGGACTGATTTTATTTTTCTGATAATTTTTCATATATAAATTATTTCAATCTGAGCTAGGGTTGAATTTATATGAATTTTGGAAGTTTTGCTAATTTTCTAGAATTTCCAGAATAGAAATAATCTAGAAAATCATTTATTGCGTCAGCACTGCATTATTCCTGCATCAGTAGGTCAATAGCACTAACCAGTCAAAGCTAAAGTGTGGGTTCCACATGTCAGAGACACAGGTTAAACAGAGTCAAAACTAAACTAACTAAGTTAATTAGCGGGGACGGGGCTCACTGTCAGTGACTCCAGGGAGTCATTAGTGCGGTTTGACCTGGTTTGACTGGCGGTTAGCTGCCGGCGAGGCCGAACGGGATGGAGCGCATCGGGATCGTTGCTCCAACAAGGACAATTTGAGCGGCGGAGGCCACGGGCAAGGAGACGGGGCTCGTCCGCGTCGCTTGGAGTAGGCGAGAGGGGAAGGGATGGCCTACGCTGGCAGGACATGAGCTCGGGGCGGCGGCCGAAGCATGGCCAGGTTTGTGTGGGGTGCTGCAGTGCGCGGCAGGAGCTGCAGGCGGCAGCGTTGGTCTTCTGGGAGGCTGCCGAGCATGGTGGCATTCGTGGGAGCGAGCTGCGGGGGCTAGGGCAATGGCGGCAACATGGCCGGCGGCGGTGAGGTCTTAGCCTCGGCGGCTGACGTAGCTACGACGCGCGAACGACGAAACGGAGAGGGGGAGGGCACGACAACAACGCTCACAACGGATCCGGCGGAGGCGTCAGTGAGCTCGGGGGAGGTCTGACGCGGGCAGAATGACGATGGCGATCTTGGACGACCGACAATGAATACAACAGCGGTGGAGATGCTCCAGGCCCTCCCTTGACGTGTTGCTCGACGGAGAGGACGAAGGAGGCGCGGTGTGGGGACCCCGACTCATAAGTCGAGATCACCGAATGCACGTGTGCAGTGATCCCAGAGATCAATGCTCACTGAACACACAGAAGCTGAATAACAAGAGTCTTACATCCATACATACCGTCTTACACAAATTATGACCATTATGGTCAAGTCTTACATAGATAAAGCCTTAAGGGCTGAACATCAAATGAAACACAAGCAGCGGAAATCTTCGTTGATAAGTAGAACCCATGCCATCTGCCTTAACCCTACATGCATTCTGATTGGGAAACGTCCTAGTTCGCATGTTCGTCTCCAAAGAACTCTTCTTCGAACTACGGTTCTTCCATGCCTAGTCAATTAAATAACCAGTGGCAAGCCAATGAGTACTTTGAATGTACTCGCAAGCAACCCATGTTTTTGGTTCAAGGTACAACAATACATGATATAGGTAAATTTTTGCAGAAAGCTAGTTTTGAGTGCAATGACATGTTCAACAACTAGTAAGACATGCATCAAGAGAATTCAAGTAACCATGAGGACAGGTTACAGATATCAACATAAATAGAGTGGGCACCAACCCATCTAACATAATTAGAGTGGGCACCAACCCAACTCAACCACGTCAAGTCTTTTGACTTGACCCAAGTAGTTTTATGAACACACACATACACACGTTTGTAAAACTCTGGACATAGTTTAAGCAGCACCGCCCAACCGTCCTTGACCGTGGACACGGCTATTCAAATAGTTTTACACTCTGCAGAGGTTGCACACTGTACCCACAAGATCCGGGGAACTTCCAAGTCATCCACGACCCCCGATACCTCAAGTATCTGGGGTAAGCACCCGATCACTACCTTTCCCTAGACGACACTAACATGGAGTCCACTCGTTGTTCCGTATCCTCACGATGTACATCATACGACACTCACTCGAGATCGTAACATCCGAGAGGGGACACAACGGTGTATCCGGTGCCCTGTGAAAACAGTCATGGCCGCCCTACCTGGCACGACCCCGTCCCGAGAGAGAGCACCAACTCTCCGCCGTCACTAGTAATGCAGGCTCCAAGCTAGTATCAACCTAGGTAATCAATAATGCCCTTTCCCATATAAGGGTAGAGTGGTTGCGCATGTAAGGTTGGGACAGTCATCAAATCTTAAATCTAATCCGTTTTCGAAAACAACACACACACTTTCCTCGGTACACCACTTCGTCATCAAGTGGTTACCCAACTCATCATCTCCCTTGGGCATAAGTGGCACCCGACGGGGTTTTCGAAAAATCCTTTGAAAATACTTTATCTCCATCACTATGCATATTCCCGTCCCTTTTTGCGTAGCACTACTTTAGCATCCTATCTACTCCCACCGGCATAACCCTCATAAGGAGGTATGGTCATGCACAATGCAAGTATCAACGAGGAATTAACGGTGGCAAACCATCAAAGTGGGTACCACCTCATCATGATTCCGTTGCAACAACAACATGGTGCTCAATGACATGCATAAAAAGGGTTTCATAGACATGGTCAAAGGGTTGCTTGCCTGACTCAACAAAGTCTTCTGGGTCTTCAAAGTCTTCTGGTCAAACTCCTTCGTCGGCAACGCAATCTATCGTCGCAAAGTAATAACGAGAAAAATAAGGCAATAATAAAATAGAAAAATCAACGTGCTCAGAAAAATGTTAACTTGATTTTGTAAAATACTAGGGTGAAAACTAAGAAGGGGAAAATTCTTAGTTTTGGGTTTGGTGTAGCAGAATAGGTGGAATTTAAATGCTCAAATTTGAATTTAAATTTGAACAGTACAGAAAAGTTTGATGGATATTTATGAAAGTTACACCATTAAATAGGTGGAATTTTTAGAAGAATTTAGGAGTTGGAATTACTCCATTTGGATAAATATTTTATCCTGTGGAATTTTATATAAAATAGACAGAAAAAGAAAAAAGAAAAGTGGCACTATGCCACTTGGCCAGAGAGGCCACAGTGCAGCAGGCCCAGAGGGAAAAGAGGCCCAGGCGAGCCAGCGCGCGCGCCAGGTTTTTAAACCGACGGGCGGGACCCAGCTGCCAGTGGGAGAGAGAGGGGGGCGAGAGAGAGGTGAGGATGACAGGCGGGGCCCGCCTGTCATCTCTGACCTCGCGACCAGAGGGCCGGCATGCTCACCGGCGGCGATGCACGGCACGGCGGGTTGAGCTGACAGCACGGTTGGACTCAGCGTGGAGTCGCCGTTCGGGCGGTGGTGGTGGACGTCGCCGGAGTTGCCTGGTTCGCCGGCGACGAGGAAGCACGACGGAGGTGCGTCGGGTGGTGGTCGTTCCGGTCGACTCCGGCTGCAAATGAAGGGGAAAAGGAGGGGGAAGGAGTCAGGGGCCCTCTGCGGTTCCAGATCGAGCGAAAGGAGCGGCGGAGGAGGCTCTTACCACGCAAACACCGGTGACCCGAGGCGGCGGCGCTTGGCTTGATCCCAAGCACAGAGAGGGGGAGGGGAGCTCGGGCTCTGCTGGTGATTGTTAGGAGGCGAGAGAGCTCAAGGGATGGAGAGAACGGGGTCCGGGGTGGCCTTAAATAGGAGGGACGCGGTGCACCGTGGCTCATGCGCCGGCGAGCTTCTAGCCGTTGTTGGAGGCCACGGGGGTGCACGTGGGCGTGTCTGGGGAGTTTGTGGAGGCGGTCCACGACCAGGGGAAGGAAGAGAGGGAGCAGGAGGGGCCAGAGGCGCCGCGCGTGTGAGGGAGGCCGTAGGAGGGAGAAGGAAGAGGGGGACCATGGCTTAGCATGCTGCGGACGTCGAGGAGCATCGGCTGGCGCGAGGTGGAGAGCCGAGTTGGCCGGAGGTGCTTGGCAGGGGGCGGCCACACTGCGGGAGTGCACTGTAGTGCGCTCCAGAGCGTGCAAATGGCCGGCATGCCATTTTCTATGCCTTGTGGGCGCGGCCAACCGTGTCCAGTAGCTCAAGGGTGGAGTAAAGAAGTAGGGGGAGGCATTGGATGCTCTGGATGGCCTCTGGGGTGAGGAGAGAGGTGAGGAAGAGAGAGAAAGGGGCTGTCCAGAGAGGGAGAGAGAGATTTTACCCCTTCAATAAGTGAGCTATGGTCTTTCCATTGTTACTAGAGGTGAAAGGGGACTAGGAGGAGCTGTGGTAAAAAGGGGAGCTCAAGGAGAATAGTGGAAGTGGTCAAAAATGGAATTTTGGTAAAGTGGCAAAGGTGTTTGATGCTTGTTTGGTTAACCAAATGTACTCCAAATGCCATGAGACTCCACAGGGTGAAATGACACATATAAATATGGTCTTCCACCAATTTGGAGCTTATTTGGGCAAAGTTGCCAATGCAACTTTTGTAAACCCTAGAAATGAGCAGAAATAGACTTGTGAAGATCTAGTTAAGCAAATCACTTCTCCTTGATGCACCACTTTCTGTAGTGGCCTCATTTGGTCATGTGAACAAGCTCAGCAAAGTTGGGGTCAAGGAGAGAAAGTTGGTAGTACAAAGTTGCTCAAACTTGATTCTGGTCAGAGAGGGTTTTGGGGACTTTTGGTGAACTAAAATGACTTTGGTTGACATGAGGCTTTGCAAGATCATCACAATATGCATTTGTGACTTGCTGGATTTTTCTTGGATTTTTATGAAAATATTTCTTTTAGACATATTTCAAATCCTTGAAATGGGCAGAAATGGTTTTGGGAGGTTTTGTCCAATATATTGAACATGACCATGTATTGAAACTCTCATATATGGAAAATATATGTCCACTTTGTTTCCCTGATTTTTGTCAAATATTTTTGAAACAATAAAATAATTTTCCCTATTAAAGACCATTTCTGGCCTTAAGAAAAAGCTGTTAAATAAAATAGGAAAATAGTTTTTAAAATTATATTTTTGTGGTTTATGGGAGTCCTACATCTAATAGGATTCAAATATACCTTTTGAAATATTTTTCACACCTTAAATCAAGTAGTTGCAGTGAAAATCTCAATTCAAGGGTTTTTGAAAAACTAATTTTAGAAAATACTTTTTGGCCACATTATTTTTGTAAGAAAATACTATATTGCTCTATACACAGGGCATGATCATTGGATAGAAGTTTGGGGCAAGGAGATGAAGTGTAGAAGGTAAAACATGTTGACTTTTGAGAGCACTTAAAAGAATCACACAGAGAAAACCAACTCCAAAATAAAAGCCAAATTATGCAAAACTTTTTGTTGGTCCAAATTTTCATGCTTTATTAATGCAAATGAAGTGTTACAAAATGCAGGGTGTGACAGACCTACCCCCCTTACAAGAATCTCGTCCCCGAGATTCCTAAACTAGGCTTTAAAGAGATACGGAAACTCGGATCTAAGATAGTCTTCACGCTCCCAAGTTGCTTCTGCTTCAGTGTGGTTGCTCCATTAGACCTTGAAGTACTTGATGGTGCGGCTTCGAGTGTGCCGCTCGGCCTCATCCAGAATGCAGATGGGCCTCTCACGGTAGGTCAAATCAGGCTGAAGGTCAATGGCTTGGTGATCGACGTCTTCGTAAAGATCAGGCTTGTCTGGAACTTGGAGGCACTTCCGGAGTTGTGACACATGGAATACATTGTGCACTTCGGATAGTTCAGGTGGAAGCTCCAACTGGTAAGCCACTTCTCCTCATCATTCAGTGATCTTGAAGGGGCCGATGTATCTGGGTGCGAGCATCCCTTTTACATGGAAACGCTGGGTTCCCTTGAGAGGTGTGACCCGGAGATAGACATGGTCTCCAACTCGGAAGTTTACGTCCCTACGACGTGAGTCGGCGTAGCTCTTCTGCCTTGACTTGGCGGTCTTCAAACGCTCTCTGACAAGCTGAACTTGCTCTTCTGCTTCACGGAGGATATCGGGCCAAAGACAAGTCCTTCTCCGGTCTCTGACCAATTGAGGGGTGTGCGGCACTTCCGTCCGTATAACACCTCAAATGGTGCCATCTGAAGGCTTGACTGATAACTGTTGTTGTAGGAGAATTCGGCAAAAGGGAGGCAATCTTCCCACCTAGTTCCATATGCCAAGACACAGGCTCGGAGCATGTCTTCGAGTATCTGATTCACTCGTTCTGTTTGACCTCCGGTCTATGGGTGGAAAGCAGTGCTGAAGGACAACTTGGTCCCATGGCTTCTTGGAACTTTTTCCAGAACCTTGAGGTAAACTGGGTTCCTCGATCTGACACAATCTCCTTGGGAACACCATGAAGGCTTACGATCCTGTTGATGTATAGAGTTGCTAGCTGGTTGCCATCATGGGTAGTCTTAACAGGAATGAAATGGGCTACTTTAGTCAAATGGTCGACTATGACCCAGATGGAGTCATGCCCCTTGTTTGACCTAGGTAGTCCAGTGATGAAATCCATTCCGACTTTATCCCATTTCCACTCGGGAACCTTGAGTGGTTGGAGCAATCCAGCAGGTCGCTGATATTCAGCCTTGACTCTTTGGCATACATCACACTTTGCAACATAGGTGGCAATCTCCCTCTTCATGCCATGCCACCAAAATCTTTCCATCAGGTCTTGATACATCTTGGTTCCTCCAGGATGGATGGAATACGGGGTGTCATGAGCTTCTTGCAAGATCAGATTCTTGAGCTCCACCTTGTTGGGTACGCAAATGCGATTCCCAAACCACACAATTCCTTGTTCATCCTCTAAGAATCCTGGGGCCTTGCCTGCCTTGATCTTCCTCTTGATACCCTCAATACTCTCGTGTCCCTTCTGAGCTTCCTTAATATCATCCATCAAGGTAGGCCTAACTTCGAGGTTGGCCAAGAATCCTAGTGCCACCAGTTCCAACCCGAAGCTTTCAAGTTCAGCATACAAGGCGGGTAGCCTTCCCTTAAGCATAGCATTCAAGGAACAAGCCTTCCTGCTTAATGCATCAGCTACTACATTAGCCTTTCCAGGGTGGTGTCGAACACTGAGGTCATAATCCTTGATCAACTCTAGCCATCTTCTTTGCCTCATGTTCAGTTCCTTCTGAGTGAAAATATACTTCAGACTTTTGTGATCCGTGTATATCTCACACCGCTTCCCTAGGAGGTAATGTTGCCATGTCTTCAGGGCATGAACCACTGCTGCTAACTCAAGATCATGAGTAGCATAGTTCTCTTCATGAGGCCGTAGTTGCCTTTAAAGGTAAGCTACGACTCTGCCTTCTTGCATCAGAACACCTCCCAGTCCGATTCTTGACGCATCACAATATATCACAAACTCCTTGTGTATATCTGGGGTGGCCAGAACTGGGGCGGTGGTCAGTCTCTTCTTCAGCTCCTGGAAGCTCTCTTCGCACTTTGGCGTCCATTCAAACTTCTTGTCCTTCTTCAAGAGCTGAGTCATGGGTTGGGCAATGCTTGAGAATCCTTCAACAAACTTGCGGTAATATCCCGCGAGTCCGAGGAAGCTTCTGACTTCCTTCACATTGCTTGGGGATTTCCATTCAGTCACGGCTTCAATCTTAGCAGGATCAACCGACAATCCTTCTTCGGTCAAAACATGACCCAAGAATCCAACTTCACGCAGCCAAAATTCACACTTGCTGAACTTGGCATACAGTTGGTGCTCTCGAAGCTTGTCTAGAACCATCCTCAAGTGTTGCTCGTGCTCTTCTTCCGTCTTCGAGAAGACAAGAATGTCATCAGTGAAGACAACGAAAAACTTGTCCAAATATTCCATGAAGACCTTATTCATGAGATACATGAAGTAAGCCAGGGCATTGGTCAATCCAAAGGACATGACCGTGCACTCATACAGGCCATATCTGGTTACAAATGCCGTCTTCGGAATATCTTGGGGTCTGATTTTCAGCTGGTAGTACCCAGATCTGAGGTGGATCTTGGAGAACACCTTGGCCCCATTGAGTTGATCAAACAGATCTTCAATCTTGGGAAGTGGGTACTTGTTCTTGATTGTAACTTCATTGAGGGAGCGGTAGTCAATGCACAAGCGGATGGTACCGTCCTTCTTTGCCACAAATAGAACAGGTGAGCCCCAAGGGGAGGCACTAGGGCGGATAAATCCCTTCCTCAACTGTTCTTCCAGTTGCTTCTTCAATTCTGCTAACTCTTCCGACCCCATTCTATAAGGCTTCTTATAGATGGGTCCCGCTCTGGGTATGAGCTCGATGATGAACTCAATGTCTCGGTCAGGAGGCATTCCCGGTAGCTCATCAGGAAAGACATCGGGGTATTCGCATACTACCGGCACTTGCTCCAATTCAACTCCACTCAGACAGTTGACTTGGTTGGCTTGAGCAGAGGAGGGGTTGGGGGCAAATTTAACTTCGACTCCTTGGTCATTGGTTACAGTGACAGTCCGGTTGGCACAATCTAACAAGCCTTGGTGCTTGATGAGCCAATCCATTCCTAAGATCACATCCAAGCCTTGCGATCTTAAGATGATAAGGTCTGCTAGGAAGTCTACCCCATTAATGACAATCCCGACTCCTTTACATCCTATCTTGGCTCTCATCTTTGCTACGGGGGTTTGTACCACCATAGGGTTATTCAGGGGTGTAGAGGTCATGCCATTTTTTAATGCAAACTTTTGGGTGACAAATGAATGCGTGGATCCAGAATCAAACAAGACAGTTGCAGGTGCTGAATTGACAAGGAACGTACCCAGCACGACGTCCGGGTCTTCCTGGGCTTCTTCTGCAGTGACATGATTCACTCGACCCTTGCCGTTGTTGGGCAGGTTTCGGGGAGCTTGGTTCCTTGGTGGCATTCCACGGCCTTGTCCTGGTTTATGCGCATTGGGGCGCGGGGCATCGGGCTTCTTGTTAGGACAATTCTTGGAGTAGTGTCCTGGCTGACCACATCCAAAGCATGTGACTTGGTTGGGGTTGCTGCTCTTGCTGGCATTGTTATTGGGGTTGGCATACTGCTAAGGTGGATAGCTGGTGCGGGGTGCAGGAGCTCTTGGCTGCTGATAGGTTGGCTTGACCGGGGCTGGCTGCCACGAGCGAGGCTTCTGGTTGCTGGAGCTACCCTTGCTGATCATCTTGCACTTACGGGTATCATCCAAAGCACGTCGCTTGTCCTCGAGCATGAGTGCCTTGTTCACCAGATCAGGAAAGGTCGGGCAGTCACACACAACAAGCGAGTATTGCAGAGTCTGGTTAAGGCCTTCCATGAAGCGCTCCTTTTTGGCAGCATCAGTGCTGACATCCTCAAGAGCATACCTTGAGAGAACACTGAACTTCTGCATGTACTCCTTGACAGTGCTACTACCTTGCTTCAGGGCTCGGAACTCACGCTTCTTGATGGCCATGATTCCGGAAGGAATGTGGGCCTTGCGGAATTCTACCTTGAAGTCATTCCAAATGATGTTTTGCTCAGCATGCATAGCCTTGAATCCATCCCACCAGGCTCTGGCAGTTCCCCCAAGACAGTGGGCAGCATAAGCCACCCTCTCACAGTCTTCAGTGCAGCCGACTAGTTCTAGCAGATCCTCAATGGTGCGGACCCAGTCGTCTGCATCCAGGGGTTCAGCAGTCTCGATAAAGGTGGGTGGTGCATGCTTCTTGAACTCCACCAACATGGAACGTCCACTGCCGTGTCCCGCCGGCTGGCGATTGACAGCTTGAGCAATCACCTGGAGGGCTGCAGTGTTGGCTTGGCGTTCCTCTCGGAAGGCTTGGAGAAGCTGAGCCATGTCCATGCTTGGAGGAGGTGGTGGGGGTGGAGTCTGTCCTCGGGCCTGGTCCTGGCTGACTCCTGCTTCAGCAGAACCTCCAGCTTCTTGCTGCTGGGTAGAGGTACCAGTACGTGTTACAACAGGCATCCTGTTGGAGTGGTCAAGCACTCATGATTGGGGAAATATTGGGAAAGCAATATAGATGGGACGCCTAGTAAGGGGGTTGGTATGACACTAATTATTTCATGCAAGGGCCAAAAGGGCCAAACACATCATTAAAGTCCAAATGGGTGATGTAGTCGCTTACAAGTTCCCGAAGGAAAGCACGATGTCCATCAAACACATCAAAAGCAAACACAACACTACATGGTTTCATATGAACCATTACAAGGACTCGACTTCGCATAGGGGTACACGGCCTATCCTACCGTAGGGGTTACTAACAGGCATATCCAAGTTGCGAATGATGCCTAAGTGGTGGAATGCTCGGTCGTGTAGTCTGGCTCTTCTGGGTCTTCCTCCTCGTCATCGGTGGCCTGACCTTCTTCTTCACTTGAAGGGGTGGGGGAGTGGAGGAGCTCAACACGGCGTTGCTTTGCCGGCGGCGCGAAGAGCTTGTGGTATTCCTTTGCGCTCATGCGGTGTTGCAGTGGTGGTTCTCCATCTTCTGGGGATCTTCCGCCTCTGTATGCGATCGCGGGTTGTCCAGGAGGGGCACCTTCCTTCTTAATCCTATCCGTCTTCTCTTGTGCTTGGCGAAGAAGTGCCTTGGTCTCATGAAGTTCCTTTCAGAGCTCCATTGACTCCGAGGCCAAGTGTTGTGCCAAACTATCGGCATAAAGGCTGAAGTAGGTCTGGAATCAGAGTGGAAGTCCTTCTTCTAATGGTGGAGCTAGTGCACTGCTCTCATCCTCACCTTCCTTCCGATAAGGCAAGAAGCGGGTTGCCAACTCGTCTGCCATCTCTGGAAGAAGGTCTCGGAGGCGGCTGAGTGCTTTGAGGGTTGCCGTCTCGACGGCAAGAACCAGAGTTGCCATCTGGGGTCCCACGAAAAACCAGCTTGTTGGAGAGTCATTAGCCTTCACGATCACTTCCACATGATACTCCGTCTTGGTGTCATTGATCCAATGCTCATGGTAGGTGAAAATGGGGCTTAGTGAAACTGGCACTTCTCGAGGCCATCCTTGAGAAGCACGGGAAATCCGGTGGTCAAGAAGTCTTCGGGTACGACAGCCATCTAGAGAGGTTTAATGGGAGAGGTCAAGAAGGGAAATATATCTTGGGTTGGGTAAGCTTTAGAAAAGAAGGGAAGTTTAGATGGTCTCAAGCTAACTAACGTCCATGCTAACTAAGGCTTCCTACAGTCAGGATGGCTTTGATACCAGCTCTGTGGGGACCCCGACTCATAAGTCGAGATCACCGAATGCACGTGTACAGTGATCCCAGAGATCAATGCTTACTGAACACACAGAAGCTGAATAACAAGAGTCTCACATCCATACATACCGTCTTACACAAATTATGACCATTATGGTCAAGTCTTACATAGATAAAGCCTTAAGGGCTGAACATCAAATGAAACACAAGCAGCGGAAATCTTCGTTGATAAGTAGAACCCATGCCATCTGCCTTAACCCTACAGGCATTCTGACTGGGAAACGTCCTAGTTCCCATGTTTGTCTCCAAAGAACTCTTATTCGAACTCCGGTTCTTCGATGCCTGGTCAATTAAATAACCAGTGGCAAGCCAATGAGTACTTTGAATGTACTCGCAAGCAACCCATGTTTTTGGTTCAAGGTACAACAATACATGATATAGGTAAATTTTTGCAGAAAGCTAGTTTTGAGTGCAATGACATGTCCAACAACTAGTAAGACATGCATCAAGAGAATTCAAGTAACCATGAGGACAGGTTACAGATATCAACATAAATAGATTGGGCACCAACCCATCTAACATAATTAGAGTGGGCACCAACCCAACTCAACCACGTCAAGTCTTTTGACTTGACCCAAGTAGTTTTATCAACACACACATACACACGTTTGTAAAACTCTGGACATAGTTTAAGCAGCACCACCCAACCGTCCTTGACCGTGGACACGGCTATTCGAATAGTTTTACACTCTGTAGAGGTTGCACACTGTACCCACAAGATCCGGGTAACTTCCGTGTCATCCACGACCCACGATACCTCAAGTATCCAGGGTAAGAACCCGATCACTACCTTTCCCTAGACAACACTAACATGGAGTCCACTCGTTGTTCCGTATCCTCACGATGTACATCATATGAGACTCACTCGAAATTGTAACATCCGATAGGGGACACAACGGTGTATCCGGTGCCCTGTGAAAACAGTCATGGCCGCCCTACCTGGCACGACCCCGTCTCGAGAGAGAGCACCAACTCTCCCCCATCACTAGTAATGCGGGCTCCAAGCTAGTATCAACCTAGGTAATCAATAATGCCCTTTCCCATGTAAGGGTAGAGTGGTTGCGCATGTAAAGTTGGGACAGTCATCAAATCTTAAATCTAATCCGTTTTCGAAAACAACACACACACTTGCCTCGGTACACCACTTCGTCATCAAGTGGTTACCCAACTCATCATCTCCCTCGGGCATAAGTGGAACCCGACGGGGTTTTTGAAAAATCCTTTGAAAATACTTTATCTCCATCACTATGCATATTCCCGTCACTTTTTGCGTAGCACTACTTTAGCATCCTATCTACTCCCACCGGCATAACCCTCATAAGGAGGTAGGGTCATGCACAATGCAAGTATCAACGAGGAATTAACGGTGGCAAACCATCAAAGTGGGTACCACCTCATCATGATTCCGTTGCAACAACAACATGGTGCTAAATGACATGCATAAAAAGGGTTCCATAGACATGGTCAAAGGGCTGCTTGCCTGGCTCAACAAAGTCTTCTGGGTCTTCAAAGTCTTCTGGTCCAACTCCTCCGTTAGCTACGCAATCTATCATCGCAAAGTAATAACGAGAAAAATAAGGCAATAATAAAATAGAAAAATCAAAGTGCTCAGAAAAATGTCAACTTGATTTTGTAAAATACTAGGGTGAAAACTAAGAAGGGGAAAATTCTTAGTTTTGGGTTTGGTGTAGCAGAATAGGAGAAATGGATTTTCAAAGATGGATTTAAATGCTCAAATTTGAATTTAAATTTGAACACTACAGAAAAGTTTGATGGATATTTATGAAAGTTACACCATTAAATAGGTGGAATTTTTAGAAGAATTTAGGAGTTGGAATTACTCCATTTGGATAAATATTGTATCCTGTGGAATTTTATATAAAATAGACAGAAAAAGAAAAAAGAAAAGTGGCACTATGCCACTGGGCCAGAGAGGCCACAGTGCAGCAGGCCCAGAGGGAAAAGAGGCACAGGCGAGCCAGCGCGCGCGCGCGCTAGGTTTTTAAACCTGACGGGAGGGGCCCAGTTGCCAGTGGGAGAGAGAGGGGGCGAGAGAGAGGTGAGGATGACAGGCGGGGCCCGCCTGTCATCTCTGACCTCGCGACCAGAGGGCCGGCATGCTCACCGGCGGCAATGCAGGGCACGGCGGGTCGAGCTGACAGCACGGTTGGACTCAGCGTGGAGTCGCCGTTCGGGTAGTGGTGGTGGACGTCGCCGGAGTTGCCTGGTTCGCCGCCGACGAGGAAGCACGGCGGAGGTGCGTCGGGTGGTGGTCGTTCCAGTCGACTCCGGCTGCAAACGAAGGGGAAAAGGAGGGGGAAGGAGTCAGGGGCCCTCTGCGGTTCCAGATCGAGCGAAAGGAGCGGCGGAGGAGGCTCTTACCGCGCAAACACCGGTGACCCGAGGCGGCGGCGCTCGGCTTGATCCCGAGCATAGAGAGGGGGAGGGGAGCTGGGGCTCTGCTGGTGATCGTTAGGAGGCGAGAGAGCTCAAGGGATGGAGAGAACGGGGTCCGGGGTGGCCTTAAATAGGAGGGACGCGGTGCACCATGGCTCATGCGCCGGCGAGCTTCTAGCCATTCCTGGAGGCCACGGGGGTGCACGTGGGCGTGTCTGGGGAGTTTGTGGAGGCGGTCCACGACCAGGGGAAGGAAGAGAGGGAGCAGGAGGGGCCAGAGGCGCCGCGCGTGTGAGGGAGGCCGTAGGAGGGAGAAGGAAGAGGGGGACCAGGGCTTAGCATGCTGCGGACGTCGAGGAGCATCGGCTGGCGCGAGGGGGAGAGCCGAGGTGGCCGGAGGTGCTTGGCAGGGGGCGACTACAGTGCGGGAGTGCACTGTAGCGCGCTCCAGAGCGTGCAAATGGCCGGCATGCCATTTTCTATGCCTTGTGGGCGCGGCCAACGGTGTCCAGTAGTTCAAGGGTGGAGTAAAGAAGTAGGGGGAGGCATTGGATGCTCTGGATGGCCTCTGGGGTGAGGAGAGAGGTGAGGAAGAGAGAGAAAGGGGCTGTCCAGAGAGGGAGAGAGAGATTTTACCCCTTCAATAAGTGAGCTGTGGTCTTGCCATTGTTACTAGAGGTGAAAGGGGACTAGGAGGAGCTGTGGTAAAAAGGGAAGCTCAAGGAGAATAGTGGAAGTGGTCAAAATGGAATTTTGGTAAAGTGGCAGAAGGTGTTTGATGCTTGTTTGGTTAAGCAAATGAACTCCAAATGCCATGAGACTCCACAGGGTGAAATAACACATATAAATATGGTCTTCCACCAATTTGGAGCTTATTTGGGAAAAGTTGCCGATGCAACTTTTGTAAACCCTAGAAATGAGCAGAAATAGACTTGTGAAGATCTAGTTGATTAAATCACTTCTCCTTGATGCACCACTTTCTGTAGTGGCCTCATTTGGTCATGTGAACAAGCTCACCAAAGTTGGGGTCAAGGAGAGAAACTTGGTATTACAAAGTTGCTCAAACTTGATTCTGGTCAGAGAGAGTTTTGGGGCCTTTTGGTGAACCAAAATGACTTTGGTTGACATGAGGCTTTGCAAGATCATCACAATATGCATTTGTGACTTGCTGGATTTTTCTTGGATTTTTATGAAAATATTTCTTTTATAAATATTTCAAATCCTTGAAATGGGCAGAAATGGTTTTGGGAGGTTTTGTCCAATATTTTGAACATGACCATGTGTTGAGACTCTCATATATAGAGAATATATGTCCACTGAGTTTCCCTGATTTTTGTCAAATATTTTTGAAACAATAAAATAATTTTTCCCTATTAAAGACCATTTCTGGCCTTAAGAAAAAGCTTTTAAATAAAATATGAAAATAGTTTTTAAAATTATATTTTTGTGGTTTATGGGAGTCCTACATCTAATAGGATTCAAATATACCTTTTGAAATATTTTTCACACCTTAAATCAAGTACTTGCAGTGCAAATCTCAATTTAAGGGTTTTTAGAAAACTAATTTTAGAAAATACTTTTTGGCCATTATTTTTGTAAGAAAATACTATATTGCTCTATACACAGGGCATGATCACTTGATAGAAGTTTGGGGCAAGGAGATGAAGTGTAGAAGTTAAAACATGTTGACTTTTGAGAGCACTTAAAAGAATCACAGAGAGAAAACGAACTCCAAAATAAAAGCCAAATAATGCAAAAGTTTTTGTTGGTCCAAATTTTCATGCTTTATTAATGCAAATGAAGTGTTACAAAATGCAGGGTGTGACACGCGGTGATGCCTTTTGACACGTCGAGAAGGTGAGGACGTGGTGGTGGGCGCGGCAACAGCGAGCGGCAGCGACGGCGGCGCTCAGCTATGGGGAGAGGGAGAGAGATCGAGGGTTGGGAGAAGAGCGAGACAGAGTGAGAGAGGTCCGGGGTGCATCGTGTCGACGTCCATACAGATCGGGGTGTTGAGGGGGAGGGCAGGCAGGTGGCGTGGCGCCCATGGGCGCGGTCGGCGAGCGCGTTCCCCTCGTCCTCATGGCGCCAGGAGGATGACGACTCGCATATGCAGGTGGTGGGCTGGGCCAGCCGGCTTACTGGGCCACCAAGTGAGCGCCAGGTAAGCTTTTCCCTTTCCTTTTCTTATTTGTTTTCTGTTTTTCTTTCTCTGACATTTGTTTTCGTTTAAGTTTAGGCACAAAAACATTAAATAAAATTCTAATACTTTTTGCAGGGACTAGTTGGATTAATCCAAAGCCCCTCAAAAATTTCTAGAATTTTGAAGCATATTTAAATATATATATATAACAAATATAAATCCAATGCAAATAATTATTGCATTAGTTCCAAATGCCCAAAATAAATATTTATGAGCTCCTAAAAATATTGGTTTGAATTTTACCTCTAACCAATATTTTCAAAGAGAAACATGAACATTTTCTTGGACCTATCTGGAGCAATTTTTATCTTGGTCAATTCCAGAAATGATTTCTGAGTCTTTCACATGTCCCCATTTCAAATTCATTCAAATTTAAACATGATGCACACATGACTAGCTAGTCTAGAGCATACCAGAACTAGGGGTGTGACAGGTAGCCACCGCAACCGCGCCGGCGTCACCGACTCGGTAGCTGGAGCTGCCTAGTTGACCGGGCCGCAAGATAGGTCGTACACTCATCTCAAATCACTTTATTTAGGCGTCAGTTGTCTGAATTTTAATTCTGGACCAATCGATTCCTAATAGTAAGTAGCACCCCTCGAGGCGGCGGAGCTCCTAGGCTATCGGTTGGTTGGTGTCTAACGTAAGTGTGCGGGGGAGCAAGTTCGCCGCAGAAGCAGCGCTTAGGTGGCTATCTTAGAGTTGCGTGGGTTGAAGGTATTGCCGCCGCCGAATCGGGATGATGGCAAGTCTTTGAGGATTAGCCGGGGGCGGTGCAACCACGACAATGCGGTAGGGCAGGGAACGGGGTTTTGGTCGGAGCTCTAGCGGCTAGGGACGGCGGAGGCAGACTGCTCTGCCGGTGGTCGCTAGCTCTTCTGGGAAGATTCTGAATAGTCTCAGTCGGAGGCACAAGACGGCCATCAAGCCATCCGGCGTAGACTAGACAGTACCAAAATAAAATAAAACCGTGTGACCCTGTCGGCATTCTGGGAACGGGGGTACCCAGACTTGCCTGCCTGCGGCCTGCGGCGTGGCTCAAGGAGTGGCCCAGTCCGGCCCATCTTCATCAACACATGCTCAAGACCCTCGCGAGGGGCCAAGCCTCGCAGGGCGGACGACAGGAAGCTTCCTCGGGCACAGCCTCGTCAGGCTGGCTCGCGAGGAGGCGGAGAGATCAAGGCAGGGTACCTCACGAGGTAGCCATGACGCAAGCCATGATGACTGAGGCCAGGCGGGCGCCGGCCTGCGCAGAGTCCTTGTTTCCTCTTTGGTGCAAAGGGGGCAAGCGCAGGCAAGAGTATCAAGCAAAGGCAACCATTTTAGTGCAACAAGACCAAGACCCGCAGAGCGGCAGGATGGAGTTCATCGTGGAGCCCAGGAAGGCGACATCGTGAGAGTCTTTGGCAGGCGAGGACCGACTTTAGTCAGGATAAGTGTACTAGATGTTCCCCTTCAAAATGGCCAATTGTTGGCGCCCTTCCCGCTCAATGTTTGGGAAGAGGACCAGGGCTTTGCTCTATAAATAGGACTAGCCTCTCTCAATGCAAAGGAGAGGAGAAAGAGAACGGTCGAACCCTAGCCAGAACCACCAACACAAGAACATCCCTCGCGAGGCTGTTCTCCCTTTGTATTATTCATCATCAGCCCCCTGAGACAATCGACCACACCACAAACTAGATGTAGGGTATTACACCACAATGGTGGCCCGAACTAGTATAAACCTCGTGTCCCTTGTGTTGTTCTTTGTGTAGTTTAGATCCTTGCGAGGCAACGAGACGTAGGTAGGGAAGAGGTGTGATCACCACATGCACCCCAGAGTTCGAACCTTGAGGGTCTGCCGGAACCAGAAATCCGACATTTGGCGCGCCAGGTAGGGGTGCACCGGAATCCGCCTTCCGCCGCCCTCTGTTTCTCCGCCCGTCACGTCCATGTCAGACGCTCGTCGAGCCCGCGCCGAGCGCCAGGCCGCTCTTGCCACTCGCGTCGCCCAGACGGCCCCCGTCGGCGGACTCCCCCGCCATTCCCCGTCGCCTGCCGTCAACGCCGCCACCGGCCCGGCGGGGAACGAGCAGCAAGCGTCGTCCCTACATACTTTGGTGCATTGAGAAGGCCGCACCGCCACCCCGTCGCTAACTCTAGCCGGTTCCTCGTCCCACGCCCATCGCGCTCTTGTGGACGCGCACGCCGCGCTGCTCCTGGCGCGGAAGCTCCTGCACTACCACCCCGTCGACGACCTCTACGACGAGTGGCTCGCCTGCATCACCGAGCTCATCAGCGCCGCTGGGGGCTCCCCTGCGCCATCCCTCTCGCCGCACCGCGCCCCTCCCTGCGCGGGCGATGAAGCTCCAGGGGCGCCTCAGCCGCCTCCCCCTAAAGAAGGTGCCTTGGCCCCAAGGCGCGTGGCCCCTGGGCAGAACCCACTCCATCCGGCGCCAGCATAGGAAGAGAAGAGCTGCCAAGAGATCCCTCGTCCCCAAGAAGCTGCCCGTGTGCTCCCCGCACCGGCCCGGCACGAACGCGCTCCTGCTCCAGCGCGCCAAGACCCCGCGCTGCTCCTGGCGGCAGCGCACAGAGACTTCCAAGATCATGCTCTCCATCCCCAAAGGCCTCCCGTGGCCACTGCAGGCTGTCGTGCCTTCACCGCCGAGCTGCGCAGCGTGGCCTGGCCGGGCAAGTTCAAGCCAGATCTGCATCCGCGCTACGATGGCATAGTTGACCCTGCGGAATTCCTCTAGCTCTATGAGCTGGGCATTGAAGCCGCCAACAGGGACCAGAAGGTCATGGCGAACTGGTTCACCATGGCGCTCAAGGATGGTGCCCGCACTTGGCTCCTGAACCTGGCTCCTGGCACGATCTCCTCCTGGGACAAGATGCGCACCTGATTCATCGCCAACTTCCAAGGCACCCGCGACCGGCCCCCGGCCATGAGCGACTTGCGCCTCATCAAGTAGCAGCGAGGAGAGACCCTGCAGAAGTTCATCCAGCGTTTCAACAACGCTCTCCTTAAGATCTCCAGGGTGTCTATGGAGGCCATCATCTCATCCTTCTCCGACGGCATGCGTGACATCAAGATGAAGGAGGAGCTTGCGATCCATGAAGACTTGTGCACCTCCCTGGAGCTGTTCAATTTGGCAACCAAGTGCGCCAGGGATGAGGAAGGACTCCTTTCCCTCCTTGAGCTACCGGCTGCCGACCCAGAAGAGAAGAAGACCAAGGTCAAGGACGTGAAGCGCAAGGGGGCTACCATGCTTGCAGCAGAGCCGGACACCAAGCGAGGCAGGGATCAGCCTGAGTCATCCAAGGGCAGCCGGTACTGCGTGTACCACGACCTCCACACCCACAACACCAATGAATGCCAAGAGCTCAGGGCCGTGCGAGACATGCGTGCCGGCCGACGCCCCGAGCGCAACGACCGGGGCTATTGCCGAGGAGGAGGAAGAGGTGGAGGACGATGGGAAGACCGTGGCCCTCGCCAAGGTTGGTGTGACCGACCTCGCGAGGACCGCTGGCAGGACCAGCCTCGCAAGGGAGGTTGGAGGGTCCAGCCTTGCGAGGGAGGTTGGAGGGAGCAGCCTCGCGAGGATCGCTCACATGGCAACGCGGGCCTCCCTCCTCTGCCACCATAGCCGAGGAGGAATGAAGACCATCATCAGGACGAGGGGGCTGGAGGCTTCCAGGAGCCGCGCGCAATCGCTTGCATCTTGGGCGGCGCTCAGGCCCCGGCCTCTCAGCGCATCTTCAAGTAGTTTGCTCGCGAAGTGAATGCAGTCCTCCCCAAGCTCGAGGCTACATGCCCTCTCAGGTGGTCAGCATGCACCATCACGTCCAGCTCAGCGAATCAGCTCAAGTGCGCGGCAACAGCCGGAGTCCTCCCGATGATTTTTTCCCCAATCATCATCAACGTGCAAGTCACCAGGACCCTCATCAATGGCGGAGCAGGGCTCAATGTCCTATCCGTCGAGACATTCAACAATCTCCAAGTGCCATACAATCAACTTCATCCAACCAAGCCTTTCTCAGGAGTCATTGATGGTTCCACGGTTCCCATAGGGCAGGCCCGCCTTCCTATAACTTTCGGGAAGCGCGACAACTACCGCACCGAGCTCATTGACTTCGACGTCGCGCACATTCTCCTGCCGTACAATGCCATCCTTGGGAGCCCAGCTCTGGCCAAGTTCATGGCCATGACTCATCACAGCTACAATGTCCTCAAGATGCCAGGAAGCGGTGGAGTCATCACGGTGCCTTGTGAGGAGAGGGATCCTGTGTGTTCTCTGGAACGTGCTTTTCAAGCAGCATCAATTGAAGACCCAGATCACAGGAGCGGAAGGCTTGCCGAGGCTGTCCCATAGAAGAAGAAGACACCGCCTGGTCCGAACCCTCGGGAGACAAGCCCCTCAGGGTCCGCGCCTGTTCAAGGGGCGCCTCCTTCTGTAGCATAGGAAGGCGCGCCCGGCGCCCTCCTCAAGCAAGGCTCGGGGGCTCTCTCCTGGAGGGCCATCGACTTTGCTAAGATCACGAGGGAGGCGCTCGGGCACCACTTGGAGGCGTGTTTCAAGGCACGTTTCCCTCAGGAAGGAGCAAGGCAAGGAGGGCCAAACCCTCAGGAGTTCGTTAGTGAGATCATTTAGGAGCTGCAGGAGTCAAGAGTCATGAGCGGCAGCTGCCACCTACCCGCCGTAGCTCCCCATCCGGGCGAGGATGGTGGGCTGCGCGTCTGCATCGACATACCAGGGCTCAACCGAGCGGCCTCTCAGGAGTGCCTCTGGCCCTCACGCGTGGGACGCTGCGAAGGTTAACCACACAGTTATGTTCGCATGCCTTACGGCCTGCCGAACGTGGATGCTGTGCATCAGCGCCTCATGAGGAGCATCCTAGAGGCTCAAGAGGCCAGGCATTCCACAGTCCTGGCAGAGATGGAGATGGTCTGCGAGGAGCCGCCAGCGCCTCCGGAACCTCCCAAGGCTCCTGGGCCTGGGGGCTCGTAAAGATCGGCTTCCGCAGCGCACGCCGTCTGCTACTTCAACATCCCTTCATCTTCAACATCATCAGGTGACATCCTTCGAGTTTCATTTTCAGCTGGGAGCTCCCCCCAGGGCTGCATCATTCCCAGGCCGCATGGGTCTGTCCCTGCGGCAAGTATCCCTTTAGTTCATGTTTTTAGCTTACTCTGTTGGGGGCACCCCTTGGGCTGCATCATCCCCAAGTCGCTCGGGCCCGACCCAGCGATGTTCGCCTTTTTCTGTGCCTATCTAAATAGATTCGCTCCTTCATGATTAACGTGCTTGACTTAATCTCCCGCGCGATTGACACCCACTGATGGAGCTGCTCCCTAACGGCACGACGCTTGCGCATGGGTCCGTCTCTGGCCGCGGCAACTCCGCAAGGCGCCACCTCACCAAGCCTTCAGTGCCTCATCGCCCTCCCAAAGCAACCAGCAGCTGGCCAGCAATTGTAACGGCAAACTCTCGTTTTTCTTGTGATGACCTTGCAGGATCTCTTTAAGGAGCACCATCGGGCGAGGCCTTCGCGGCGTCTCCTTCACTCTCGTGTGCGTGAACCGCTTGCGCGTTAAAGGGGGGGTACCTGAGCATGCGACTCGTGGACTCTTACTGGCTCTCTAGCCCTCACGTCCTGGCCTTGTCCACAGCATCGCGACCTGGCATACCAGTGATGGCTGAGCTCACTCGAGGCCGGGACCTGAGGACGTAGAGCACGAAGGGGAGCAAACACGAGAGGGAAGAGGCACGTGGGGACCTCGCCAGGCAACTCCTTAGCTGCCGACGCACGGGCCTGGCGCCGCGACAAGGAGTGGCTTCTAACTCCCGAGATAAGTCATCCTCCAGAGATACTAGCTATCGCGGCACCGATCTCGCACCTAATGCAGTCCCGTTTTGGCAACGTCTCGCTCCTTTTTCACCGAACGATGGCTGCTTGAGCACTAAAGGGGACCCCCTGAGCATCGCGACTCAGGGGCTCTTACTGGACCCCAGGCCGCTCACCTCCTGGCCTTGACCATGGCATCGCGACCTGGCATACTAGCAACGGCTGAAGCTTGCCTTGGGACTAGGACCTGTCGGCGCAGAGCATCAAGTCCTCGCGAGGTTCGAAAGGAGGAACTAAGCTAAGACGGGACGAGCATCTCACACCGCTTCACGATAAGGATCATATTAACAAATGGAACCACATGCACCTTAGAAACCCCCACGGGGTGTGTTCTTTGATTCCCCACAGGGAACAAAAGGAGCAAATCCTGAAGAGCGCTAACTACACGCACCTCCGCAAGAGATGCCATCATCAACAGTGGTCCGTCAAGCACCGGCGCCAACCCCATACAGATCAGTGGTGACGGCGGCCTGACGAGCACACCATGCTCTGAGAGCGACGCAAGCTCGGGGGCTCGTAGCTATCGTCGCTCGTCTCCGGAGTCGCGAGGAGCTCGGCAGAGTTGCTGGATCCTCCGGCACCTCCGCTGTCGCCTGAGGAGCTGCTGGGGGAGCGATTAGCGAGCCTAGCCCTCGCCACGGCAGGGCCCCGGCCTCCTTTCTCAGGGCAACACTCCAGCCAGCGTCCTTCCACGTCGAAGACCTTGAAGAACATCAGGGAGGCGCCATCGTACTCGAGGTGGATTACGAGGGCGCCACCCGACCTGCAGACCCAGGCGATCTCGCCCCACCCATGGGTCATGTAGACCTTGCCCGGAGCGACGACCTCGACCTCTGCTCCGGTCGCAGGGGTACTGCAGTCAGCATGCTGCAGCCAAAGCTTGATAGGCACCCTCAACGGGATCTGGAAGGCGAAGGAGGGAGGAAGGAGAATCCAAGACCGAGGAGGCATGGCGGCGTGAAGCACAAGCTCGCGAGAGGATCCCTCAGCGTGAACTCCAGGAGGAACGACGCGCACCGCCGTAATCCGCCAGCGGCGACGTGGCCTCTGGCGGTGCCACTCGGCGCCTGCGCCTTGAGGACCCTCGATCTGGGCGTACAAGGGCAATGGGAATCCAGGCGGCGGCCGCTCGAACCATGGCGTCGACACCTCCTGCCAAGCACCCCCTTCTCCGCGGTAAGAGACGAGCCACTTCTTCGGCGTAAGCGGGACAGGACCCTCTCGGGGGGCCTTCCCCTTCTCTTCGGTAGAAAACCGATGGATTGGTGCCATTGACGTATGGTGGAGCGAGGACAAAGAAGAAGACGGAGAGTAGCAGGAAGAGATGGACTGGAAAGGCTCGCGCTATTCCGTACATATAGCCAAGGGAGGCCAACCGCCGGCCTCCACGATCATAGGTAATCATGACCCGTTTTGCATGTAGGGACTTGTCAATTCGTGCGGTTGCCGAGGCGCCGTGGGAAGCCGGGACGCCCATGTCCAATCAACCGCCACACGGCGCCCAAGGCCGCAGGCTGATGGGGCCCGCGGCGCTTCGCACTTGCCCTTTCGCTTCTCTGCTAAGCAAAGTCCAGGCGCGCCTTGGGCCCGGGGGCTAGTGTCGGTGTTCTGGGAATGGGGGTACCCAGACTTGCCTGCCTGCGGAATGCGGCGTGGCTCAAGGAGTGGCCCAGTATGGCCCATCTTCATCAACACATGCTCAAGAACCTCGCGAGGGGCCAAGCCTCGCGGGGCGGACGACAGGAAGCCTCCTCGGGCACAGCCTCGTCAGGCTGGCTCGCGAGGAGGCGGAGAGATCAAGGTAGGCTACCTCACGAGGTGCCCATGATGCAAGCCATGACAACCGAGGCCAGGTGGGCGCCAGGTAGGCGCCGGCCTGCGCAGAGTTCTTGTTTCCTCTTTGGTGCAAAGGGGGCAAGTGCAGGCAAGAGTATCAAGCAAAGGCAACCATTTTAGTGCAACAAGACCAAGACCCGCAGAGCTGCAGGATAGAGGTCATCGTGGAGCCCAGGAAGGCGTCATCGTCAGAGTCTTTGGCAGGTGAGGACCGACTTTAGTCAGGATAAGTGTACTAGATGTTCCCCTTCAAAATGGCCAATTGTTGGCGCCCTTCCCGCTCAATGTTTGGGAAGAGGACCAGGGCCTTGCTCTATAAATAGGACTAGCCACTCTCAAGGTAAAGGAGAGGAGAAAGAGAACGTTCGAACCCTAGCCAGAACCACCAACACAAGAACATCTCTCGCGAGGATGTTCTCCCTTTGTATTATTCATCATCAGGCCCCTCAGGCAATCGACCACACCACAAACTAGACGTAGGGTATTACACCACAATGGTGGCCCGAACTAGTATAAACCTCGTGTACCTTGTGTTCTTCTTCGTGTAGTTTAGATTTTAGATCCTTGCGAGGCGACGAGACGTAGGTAGGTAGGAGGTGTGATCACCGCGTGCACCCCAGACTTCGAACCTTGAGGGTCTGCCGGAACCCGAAATCCGACAGACCCCAATTTAGTTTTCAGTCAACAGACGTGTGACCACTCTCATACCTTACTGTTGATCTCTTAGGTTATTTCTTCAGATCAGAGATATCTGTCATTCTTAACATTTTGCATTTTCTACATCTTCAGCCACACCGTCTTCCTTCTCACTGCAGCTTCTCCAACAAGGGAAGCATACACCAGAAGGGAGCTATAGTCCCTGAAATGATCGAGAAGAGGTGTCTAGAGGGGGGTGAATAGACTCCAAGTGAGAAAAGTTGAAATTTTTAATTTCTTTAAGTTGAAGTGGAGTTTGGCACAAGTTTCAACATTCACAATACATATCAAGCAAGCATGACAAGAGTATGTGAGCAGCGGAAAGTAAAACATGCAAATTACAAGAATGTAAAGGGATGCGATTGGAGTGTGCAAACGCAATTTGGAGACACAGAGATTTTTGAGCCGTGGTTCCGATAGGTGGTGCTATCGTACATCCACAGTAATGGAGACTTCAACCCATGAAGGGTAACAGTTGCGCAAGTCCACGGAGGGCTCCACCCACGGAGGGTCGACGAAGAAGCAACCTTGTCTATCCCACCATGGCCATCGCCCATGAAGGACTTGCCTCACTAGGGTAGATCTTCACGAAGTAGGCGATCTCCTTGCCCTTACAAACTCCTTGGTTCAACTCCACAATGTTGATGGAGGCACCCAAGTGATACCTAGCCAATCTAGGAGATACCACTCTCCAAGAAGTAACAAATGGTGTGTTGATGAGGAACTCCTTGCTCTTGTGCTTCAAATTATAGTCTCCCAAACACTAAACTCTCTCTCTCAGGATTTGGATTTGGTGGAAAGAATATTTGAGTGGAAAGCAACTTAGGAAAGGCTAGAGATCAAGATTTATGTGGTAGGAATGGAATATCTTGACCTCAACACAAGTGTAGGTGGTTCTCTCTCAGAAAATGAATGCTGGAAGTGTAGGAACGTTCTGATGGCTCTCTCCACGAGTGAAGAGTGGGTGGAGGGGTATATATAGCCTCTACACAAAATCTAACCGTTACACACAACTTACAAAACTCGGTGGGACCGAATCTTGAAACTCGGTCGGACCGAATCTTGAAACTCGGTCGGACCGATTTAGTAAATAATGTGACCGTTAGGAATTTCTGTGGGATCAACATGTCAACTCGGTGGGACCGATATGGTTAGGGTTAGGGCATAATGTAATCTCGGTGGGGCAGATTACACAAACTCTTTGAGACCGATTTTGGTAATAGACACACAGAGGGTTGGTCAGACAAACTCGGTGGGATCGATTCGCTCATCTCGGTTGGACCGAAATATTATGAAGAGGAGCAGAGAGTTTGCATTGTAATCTCGATAGGACCGATTACACAAACTCAATGAGACCGATTTTGGTAATGGACACACACAGAGAGATTACAATCCCATCTCGGTGAGACCGAGATCCCTATCGGTGAGACCGACTTGATTAGGGTTTTGTGGCAGTGGCTTTGTCATGAGAACTCGGTGGCGCCGGATAGAAAGATTCGGTAGGACCGAGTTTGACTTTTGGTTTGGGACATATGTGGATGTGAGAAAGTGGTTGAGGGCTTTGGAGCATATCACTAAGCACTTTGAGCAAGCAAGCCATTAAGCAACACCTCATCCCCTCTAAATAGTATTGGCTTTCCTATGGACTCAATGTGATCTTGGATCACTAAAAGTAAAATGTAGAGTCTTGTGCTTTGAGCTTGAGCCAATCCTTTTTCCTTAGCATCTTGAAGGGGTTCCACATCCTCTAGTCCATGCCACTCCATTGTTGAACTTATCTGAAACATACTATGTAAAAGTATTAGTCCAACAAGAGATATGTTGACATTAATTACCAAAATCACCTAGGGAGCACTTGTGCTTTCAATCTCTCCCTTTTTGGTAATTGATGACAACATACATTAAAGTTTTAGATAAAGATATAGAGAATAACAAGTAAAGCTTTGGAAAGACATGTAACATGCATAGGCTCCCCCTACATGTATGCAATCATGTGAGTATGGAATATAGGAGCATGTGAATGCATAAGAACGAAAGATTAAGCAATGTGTTACATGTATCTTGGCTATATGCATCAGAGCAGATGATGTGAATATGTGAAATGTACCTTCATGCTCATGAGTCCTTGCAAATAGTATGTACATCAGCAAGAAATCCTCATACACATGACTGTGATGCATATACTTACCTTGTGGTCTTGAGTTGGCTTAGGAAGGAGTGAACCTGCGTAAACAAGGTTAGATAACACGATACACCTACTAGATAGAGCAAACAAAATAAACCACAAGAGTACGAAGACTAGGATGATATGTAGAGTGTGAGTACTGAGTACTACACTAGATATAGACATGTCGCCAAAGGTAAAGATGTGCAATGAATTCAAGGATTTCCTTCCCTTAGATGTCTTTCTCCCCCTGAATCTAGCATGGGATATTGGGAGAAGATAGGGAACAGAAAATCAGAGCAAAGAAAAGAAACAAAGCTAAAGCAATCAATCAAATATGAACATGTCTTTCCCCTCTTAAAGACATGTGACTTCTCTCCTCTTGAACACCAAGCATCCGAGGTCTCTTTCTCTTAGTATTCTCTCCCCCTATAGAAATGATTAAGCTTTGATGTGATCTCTCTCCCCCCCTTTGACATCAATTTACAAGAAGGGTTCTTATGGATTTTCGTTGTAAATGGGTTTGGTCCTTGAGTCACAGAATAAAGCAGCAAGTCGAATGTGATGCTGGTAGAGGACAAGAATCATTGAGTGGAGCTGGATCAAAAAGAATGCAAGAATCAAGTGGCAAGTTGACTTTCCTGCAGTGAAACCAGTGGCACCGAGGTGTGTGCTTTGGTTGCACCGAGAGGTTTCGGTTGGACCGAAAGCAACAGACCGGTGAGACCGAGTTCATCGCAGAGAAAAGACTTGTCGGCTCAGCTCACTAGACAAGTAAGATCTCACAAGGATTCGCAAGGAATTAACTGAAATATTTGCAATGAATTGGATGCAGGGAATGCAGAACAGAAAAACACATAGAAAAGAAATCTAGATGAAGTTTTTTTAAAGAGAAAACAAACATGCATGAGACAAATGCAAGAGCACAGAAAAGAACACCAAAGAGCTTCATCTAGAATTGGTCGGCAATAAAGTCACCTATGTTAGAGTATATTGAATTAGGAGTCAAGTGAGATCACTTGATCATAGGTCATACTCATCATTCACTACAAGAAATATGTCAACTAGTGACCTTCTGTCAGTGCCCTGGAAGAATTGGTCATAGATCTATGACCATTTGAGACCAATTGGTCAAAAGACGTTCGGGGGGCTCCAAACCCTAAACCATTGCGACCATTTTGGTCAGAAAGGTTATAATTTCCTTACACGAAATGGTCATAAAGTAAACAGTGCTAGTCTGCTGCCTTATTTCTAGTTGTTAACGACCAATATAGATGGTCATAACCATCTCATCAGTTTTGCCTATGTTTCATGTCCATGTGTCAATTTTTGCCCTAGGTTGTGAAGTTACCTATATTTCTGTTATTCCAAAAATTCCCAAAAAATTCTCATAAATTGTTTGGATCATATCTTCATCAAATATGTCAAAAACATTCCTTGCCTAGTTCAAAAATAACTCAACAATATTCATTTTCCTATTCTGTTCAGAACAACACTTTGTGAAGGAAGTACCACTTTGGCATGTCCAAATAGTATCCATTTTCTACGGTGCTTTCCTATGCCCAAATAACCATCCTCCACCAAATACCACCTCAATCCATTAATTATTTTGAGCACATCTTCAACATTTGTATTTATGTCTAGTGTGGTACTTTGCAAAGCAAGTACCACCTAGGCTCCTCCTTTTGAGCTGAAAATTCTTGAAGACGGTCTTCTTAGTAACTGATCATCCTCAGCCAAAACTCACGCCCATTAGCCATGTACATTTCCCGTAGCGCTAATCAAACACTTGGCTACTAATTCATGTTTGAGCATCGATCGGTCTCCTCGTGAGAATCTTATGTTGTAATTTTTTTCCTAGCACCTACCTGGGGAGTGCCCAACCCACTAAACATTCCTAGGCTGCCCAGAACACATGGCAACGCCACGGTCACGCGGTGACCGCGCGGCGGGCATGCGAGTTGGGGGCCTCAGCCACTGCCCAAACCTCGACGTATCGCCACCAAACCATGTATTTATGATTAAATAGGTACTTATGTAACTAGAAATTATTTTTGGAAAAAATAAATAGCAAACTATGAGGCAGCAGCAGTTCAAATTTGACATGCTTCCAACTGAATCGACGTAAATTTGTCTTTTTCATGAGAGGTGGATCAAAACTTTTTACACCCAACCATTTTATCAATTGTGCATTAAATATGTCCTAGTATTTTAGAAAAATGATTTGGTCCAAATTTGCAATAATTATTTGGGAGGTCCTTCACAAAAAAAACTCCTTTTGGGGACTCGAAAAATGGAAAATGGTTTTTTGTCCAAAGAAAATGTAAACTTCCTTAGGCAACATTGTTTGCCATTCCAATATGCACCCTTGTGCACAATATGAGCTCATTTGAACAAACTATGCCATGAATGTGGCCATAAGATTGATCATTTGGCTTGAAAGCCATTGATCTCCACACGTGATAGCTCGTTTTTGAGAACACATTTTTAAAATAATTGCCATATTACAAGTTTTTTACTTTTCCTGGGAACTTGGCCACATATAATGACACAATGCGAATGTTTCCCAATTTTTTGATTTTTTTTGAATTGTTTATGACCGTTTCAAAATGCGGTCAAAACGGCGGGAATGATCGTTCCTAGCTAGTGGTTCAATCTTGGAATTTTTTGGTGTTTCTCTGATTAAATAGATACTTATTTACCTAGAAATGATTTTTGGAAAAAAATAAAGAGCAAACTACAAGGCAGCAACAATTCAAATTTGACTCGCTTCCAGCTGAATCGGTGGAAATTTGTCTTTTTCACGAGAGGTGGATAAAAACTTTTGACACCCAACCATTTGGTCAATCGTGCATTAAATATGTCCTAATATTTTAGAAAATTGATTTGGTACAATTTTGCAACAAATATATGGTAGGTCCTTCACAAAAAAACCTCCTTTTGGGCACCCGAAAAATGGAAAATTGTTTTTTCGTCCAAAGAAAATGAAAACTTCCTTTGTCAATGTTGTTTGCCAATCTAAGATGAAACTTGTGCAAAATATGACATCATTTGAGCAAATATTAGATAGGTCTTTCAAAAAAACTCATTTTGAGCATTGGAAAATGGAATGAAAAATTTGTATGTAATTAATCATGACCAATTTATATGGTCAAAAAATCGTCAAATTGTTTGGTGCGCTCTGATTGGTCCATAGGCATATCACGTGGATCATGCATCAACCACCGTCGGATGCTTCTGGATCCAACGACCGCCCTCACCCCCTCACCCTCTCAACCAAACCCTAGCTTCCCCGATCCACTCCTCTCCCCCGATCCACTCTCCCCATGTTGTCCCACAGCCGCCACCCCCTACCCTCTCGATCCCCAACCACCCAGCTGCCGCTGGCGCCGTCCTCCGTCCTCTCCCCCAACCCCAACCACCGGCAACCCCTGCCCTTCCCTTCTCTCCCACGACCGCCATCGGATCTGCGCTCCCTCCTTACTCATGACCTAGACCTAGCCGCATGGCACGGCCATGGCCATGGCGCCGGCCAGATCCACCCCCTCCCCTGCTCCTTTCCCTCGACGCACGGCGGTCATTCTCCCTTAGGCCACCCGTCCCCCTTCTTCCTCCCGCAGCAGCTCACCCACAGCCTTCCCCGTGGCTCTAGGGTATTGGGGGCGGCGGCGCCTCCATTTCCGGCACGGCTCCGGCGACTCTACAGCCTCCTCCCCAACATCTACCGCGCTGAGACAACCGCGTCTCCGACTTGCTGCTTCCCCAATGGCTTCTGCTGGACCCGATCCCTCCTTGTTGCCTAGATTCTTCCTCGACTCTTCCTCCTCCCCAACAAGGCCGTCGTCGAACACCTTCTTCCCCAACACCGCCGGCCGCAGATCCACTCCTCGATTTTATTCGCATGGTTATCTGCAGCATATATGACTCAGATTTGACGTTTTTGTTGTGTGTCTAGTTTTTCAGGATGTGGGTGGTGCGGTGGCCACAAGAACACTCTCGGCAGCGTCTAGGCCGGGTCAGGGCAGCTGACAGCGGTGGCTACTTCCTTACAAGGACTACAAGCTCGCCCACGACTACACGACCCTCCAGGTCCCATCTCAATGCCCGCTCCCTCCTCCCCGTCTCCTGCAGGTACCTGTTTAGGCCGCAAGCGGACCTGACATGCTTATGATTTCAGCATATGCGTTGTGTTATGTTCAGCTTCTTATGTGTCATGGAAATGTCCTTGTGTTGCATAGTAGGACCTGAATTATTCATGTTACTGGCGATGAGATGTCCCTATTTTGCTCTGTACTATGCACTGCTATATTTATAGTTTGAAAGCATGAGTTTAAAAGATATCCCTATTTAATATTGATGAGATGTCCCTGTTTTGCTTCTTATAGTTTGAAAGCTATAATGGTCAGTAATTTGGGGCATCTCTTCTAAGTGATGTTTAATGTCGCCTATAGTTGCTTCATGTCAATTCGACCAAGGATTTTGTTATCTGGAATTGTAACTGTTGGCATAGAGACTGACTGTGGTGGCATAGTGTGACATCTCACAAGGTGGATTCAGATTTGGCTGTCACGGTGCACAAGTGGTGGGTGTAGTACCGTTGTGTTGTCCTTGTATATAAACATCCAGCAAAGGGGATTGGCATCTAAAGTTAAGAAATTATGTCAAAACGTAGCGGTCAGGCTTTCTGTTTCACGCCCCCATTGTATAACTGTTTAGGCTTTAAGCTGGATGCAGCTCTGTGAAGTGTGGATGTTGGGGCAGAGTTGGATTAGCACTAGCCATGGACTTTGTAAAGAGTATATGTCCATTTTGCCAAGACAAGGACTAAATTTTTTTCTACTTTAATTTGTTGAATTATCAGTATTTGTTTCCACCTTTATATTGAAATCCACACACATTAGAAAGGAACATCTTGTCATGTGTAGAAGAGAGACCTGGTTTTGAGAGGAAATGCCGTGCGACTCAGGTACCGTGTTTAGATGATTGATTTCTTTTTAAACTTGCATTGTAGGCATTGCATTGGGCTTGCAGTCCAAATGAGTGATGATGTCATACTGAGATTTTGTCACCCACTTTGGGATCATCTAATCTTTTTTATTAGTGTTTGATGATGGCAGTTTCTGGTGTGTTGTCGTTGCACCCAAGTGCTGTTTCTTGGCTCTGAGCCGTTAGTTGATTGTATTCCTGGTATGAGAATCAAGGAATTTTTAGGCACATTATTATAAAAAAAGCGGAAGGAAACAATAGTGAATTGACGTGATGATGAGTCCATTTTAGCTGAAATAATGTTGTGGATAGTGACCACAGTGGGATTTTAACCTAGTCCATTTCAGGTTCCCTCTGTTTCAAAGTGTAAATGTATTTCTATTAGTTAAAGACAAGCAAGTTATAAGTAATTATTACGCTGCTGAAATTGAAACTTGAAATTGAATTGAACTGGATTATTACATCAAGCAATGTACTCCAGAATACTATTAAGAACTGGAGTCAAAGATGACTGCATCTGATTGACCTGGACTATAGCTTATTCCTTCAGCGTACTATCGCTTTCTCAAGTGAACTCAAGCAACAATTCATGTGGCTCGCTCAATCGGGTGGGCGGCGCTGTCCAATTCTATTCTGATTTCCTACTGAACTATGTTGTTGTAGACTATAAAAGAAGAAGCTGCAGTTGGTTATGGATTTAGATTTGGCATGTGTTTATCTTGACTGCTCAGGGTGGAAAAATTGTAGTTTTATGCATGTAACTCAGTCTGCTTGGACAACACTAGCATGTTACTATGTACTACTACTGTTCAAGAAGTTTCATGAGTTGCCAGTGCCGCACTTCTAGTCTCATTGATGGTGTTTAACAATAAACATGTGGAGGGCGCTGTAACTATAGCAGAGTTGGTGATATGATACTGATTCCTTTCTTCTCCAATGTAAATTTAGTCCGAGGAGAGTTGGTAATAAACACTTACGAGTTCATGAATAACTAAGCAACTGTCATGCTGAAAAAACACTTCCTGCTGTAGATTATTAATCTTAATATCCATGAGTATATTACGACTCCATATTCGGCAACCACATGTCACAAGAACACCTTGAGACTGCTATTCACTAAATACCTGGTACTTTTGTTATTCTTTGTTCTATCTTTTTTTTGGTGAATCTGGGAGATCTGTATCCATTGTCCTCAACTAAGTCATTGCATTAGTTCTTATTCATGGTTAGCATACTTATTGTATCTATATCCTGTAAACCATTCGAGTGTAAATGCCAGTTGCCTATTCATCCTCAACTAATCCTGTCTGTCTATGTACGCCAGGCAACCGACGTACAGGATCCTCTGCAAGGCCAGCGAGGAAAGCTTCAGTCTCGCTGCCAGGGACAGCAAGGTCTGCCCTGTCCGCACCGATCGTGACGATGACAAGTAGGTACACACACATACACCTAAGATCGATCAAAGATCAGTCACATGCTTCCATGATCCCGATCCAAAATAGTATACTGAACTTGCCATTGGGATCTGAAAACTTGCGTTTCTGCCTTGTCCTTTTCTAATTGGGGAAAAGCAATAATCATGTTTGGCTTTTGCTCAAGCAACTTTTTATGTACGTACTATTTCTTCTCTGATCAAGTGGTTGATTGATTTGAATATACACATATGATGCAGGACTGGACATGAAGTATGGTACAAGGGTCAAGGATGAGGAAGGCTACCCTGCCATGGCACTCGTCAACAAGGCCAACGGAGAGGCATGGGCCTCCTAGCAAAGCTTGATGGGGGCATTTTCAGGGTTAGTTGCAAAGCTCCTTCTAGCAATGCTTGCAGTATTTGTTTTTGGTATGGCGGTTTTGATCCTGTAACACACTTTTTCACATATACTAGATATGATTAATGCCTTGAAGAAGTCTGCTCCCCTTGGATGGTGCAGTGCAGCAAATCAATGTCGATTCATTCATTCTTTTGTGAGTGCACACTACTAGAACATTCTTTGCTGTGATCAAGTGTGAATCATATCCAGTTGTTTTCTCACATTATTATTTGATTATGCCATGCCGCTGCCATTGTTTGCTTAAGCATGATTTGCTCCAACCTGGCATTGTGTTGTACAACTACTAGTACATACTTCCATTGCATGCATGTTCCATGAACTGTTTGCTGTTTGCAAGTTAACACAATATTCCCTGAACTGTTTGCATGTTTCCTGAACTGTTTGTAAGTTCCCTGAACTATTTGCATTGCATGCATGTTCCCTGAACTGTTTGCAAGTTCCCTGAACTACTAGTACGTACTTCCATTGCATGCATGTTCCCTGAACTGTTTGCATGTTCCCTGAACTGTTTGCAAGTTAACACAATAGATGGACAGTTTGTTGTTCCCTGAACTGTTTGACTGTCTGTATGCATGCATGTTTGCTGTCCTGAACTATTTGACTACCTGTAATGCATATGACTTGTGTCTTGCTGCTGTTGTACTGACCATCTATTGTGTTAACTTGAATTGCTGCTGTTGTTGTACTTTATCATTTGCAAAATAGTTTTTGCTATTATGAGAATGTTATATGCATGGTTTCCTCTTAAATCTAAAGTTCTGCAACAAGGTCATTGTTATTCTGGATAAGTAGAATGATCTGGTTAATAATAATAATATGTAGAATGATAATATACTGGTGTATCTTTACTTTTTATTTTAAAAGTATTATGTATTCTATCAGTGACATACCTTTTGTTCTCTTTTGAATGCTCAGATGTTTTACATCAACTTGTCATTGCTTGCTAAAGGAGAAGCGGGACTTGGAGAAGAAATCTTTCCATTAAGCGGGACTTGGTTGCCGTGAAGTACCAGATAGGCTAGTTCTATTTTTTTCAAGATCCTGGAGTATTTCAGCAGCGCCATGCAAACGCAATAGCGTTAGGTTTCTGATTCACCTTTTGTAAAAACTTAGTTAGCCCGCAGTCAGTCAGTAGTAGCTCAGCCAGCCAGCCAGCCTCAAATAGTATTGCTGGAATGAATGGTTGTATTATAATAACATTGCGCGTTGCTTTGAAAATGTATCAGAACTGGGTTAGGCCCAAATAGCTTGTGGTGTGATGTGTTGTAATGTCAATGGCATAATATTTTTTGGATTGGATCAATATTTTCGGAACTGGGCTTCGCCCAAGATATATTGGACAATTACTTTTGAGGGAAAAACATGAGAGGCCCAGCAAAGAAATGGCCCAGAAAAATGCACGATAAAAAAGAAAACCTGCAATTAAAAGGGCCATGCAAAGAAATCAAAGGCTGAATTGTTGGGCCAGACCCATGTAGCTAATAAACGTAGGAAAAAATACATTAAAAAGGCCGAATTGTTGGAATAGGCCCATGTAAATATTAAATGGGCCAAATTATTGGGCTTGGCCCATGTAGACGGCTGAAATGGACCGGGCTAATTCTATTTTACGGCCTTTTCATTTGGTCATAATTCTGCCACGTCAGCTTGCCACGGTGGATCTGACGTGGTGTGGTCGGATTCCTAGTGACCAAAATAATTTGTCGTTAAATCTACAACCTTTTTTTTGGTCATAAACATCTACAACCATTCCAGAAGAAAGGTCGCTATAGTCAGTTAACGACGGCCAGCTTTTGACCTTATGTTTTTGTCACAAAAAGTTCACAAATTGAAAACAGTGACCATTCAGTGACCAATAGTGGTGGTCACAAGTTGACATATTTCTTGTAGTGGTTTAAGCTTAAAATGGGGTTACCATTTTTTGTTTAAGCATCTTGATGTAATCACATCTTGTCGAGTTGCTTTGACTCATGACTTGGAGTAAAGCTTCTCTAAGATAGAATAACATACCTTGGGTGGTGGTGTTGATCGTGATCATGTAGTTGAACTTATGTGGGTTGCTCAAGGTTGATATAGCTCATCAAGAGTTGGGAGCACCACTTGGAATTTGAGTTCATCTACCTACATGGATTAGTTTTTGCAGGAAAGAGCACTTGTGTATCCAAAATGACAGTCATGAAACTTGATATAGAATTTGTCAAAGGATATGTTTGAATGGTTTCGTGCTTCCTCGTCTTCAACCACCATTGTGTAGAGACTTGGGGATGTAGAGATTGCTCAAGATGTGAGTGAGTTTCAATCTCATAGATTTAGATTCATCCAAGTTCCTACAAGGGTTAAATAACATGCAAGGTACAAATATATCCAAGACATAAGATTGTCATCATAAGAGAAATATCAAGGATTAGTCATAAGCCCATGTCTTGCATGTATCCGAATGGAGTTCCTACTCCAAGTTCGAAGCATCAATGATGTTCAATTTACCTCTCAACCTGCAAAATACTTTCTCATCAAGTGGTTTAGTGAATATATCCGCCAATTGCTTGTCGGTACGAACATGCTTAAGATTAATGTCACCCTTAGCAACGTGATCTCGAATGAAATGATGACGAACTTCAATATGCTTAGTTCGAGAGTGTTGTACGGGATTGTGAGCAATCTTGATAGCACTTTCATTGTCACAAAGCAATGGAACATGTTTCACATATATCCCATAATCTTTAAGAGTTTGGGTCATCCAAAGTAATTGAGCACAACATGAACCAGCGGCAATGTGTTCCGCTTCGGCGGTGGATAAGCATACCGAGTTTTGTTTCTTGGAGGACCAAGACACAAGAGATCTACCAAGAAATTAGTAAGTACCCAAAGTGGACTTTCTATCAACCTTGTCACCGGCATAGTCCGAGTCAGAGTAGCCAACAAGATTAAAAGAGGCCCTCTTTGGATACCAAATGCCAAAATTTGATGTATGGATTAAGTATCTCACTATCCTTTTCACGGCCTTAAGATGACATTCTTTAGGGGGGGGCTTGATATCGTGCACACTTGCACACACTTTGGGACATGAAGCACATAAATATAACAATGAACCAATCATGGAGCGGTAAACCTTTTGATCAACCGGTTCACTATCTTTGGTCAAATCAAGATGTCCACTAGTAGGCATGGGTGTAGTCATACCTTTGCATTCTTGCATATTGAACTTCTTGAATAAGTCCTTGGTGTACTTTGTTTGAGAGACAAAGGTACCTTCCTTAGTTTGCTTGCTTTGCAAACCAAGAAAGAACTTGACTTCACTCATCATAGACATCTCAAACTTCTCCGACAGTAGCTTTCCAAACTTTTCACTGAAGTGAGGGTTAGTCAAACCAAATATAATATCATCAACATAGATTTGGCACACAAATAGTTCTCCATTAACCCTTTTAGTAAACAGAGTAGAATCAATTTTTCCAATTTCAAATCCTTTTTCAATAAGGAACTTGGTCAAGTATTTGTACCACGCTCTAAGAGCTTGTTTAAGACCACTAGTAAACATGCACATGCAATGCACGTCTCAACCAATGCACATGGAATTCAAGTGAAGGTTCATATGCTGGAAAATTCAAAAAATGGAAGAAAGAATGAATATGAAGAAACCATCGAACAATAATATGCAATTTTAAAGCACACCACCAACTCAATTGCTTCTTCAAGTTTCGAAGTGAAAGCGAATGTACCATTTTTCTTGCAAATAGTATAGTGCAAAGAAATCTATCATAAAAAGTGTTGTAAGGGGCATGCAATTTTTTTTAATCACGAAAGGAACTGGCAAAAATTCAAAATATGTGCAATGTTTGGCGCAACTGTACTATCATTTTAAGCTTCTGGGGCTACAACATATGTCACTTAAAAAGCATTGTTCGGAAGTCCGAACTCCCGTTTCTCTGGCCCCATGAACACTTGCGCCCAACTTTGGCCAAGTCATACAGCCTGCACCATTGACTATCTATCCTCCTCGCGTCTTCTCCAATACCAAGGGTAGCTATCGTGACCACAAAAAATACCCTAAAAATGAATATCTAGCTGGTGTAAAATGAAAAATGAGGTATTAGGCATTGCTAGAAGGTCATTACAGAGTTCAGTGCAAGTTTAGATAGTTATAGATTTATATTTGTTGGTGAAGAAAAATCGTAATGGAGGATTTTTTAACCCAATTTAAATAACCTATATGAATACAATGAGGATTGCTCTACTTTAGTTTGCATGTTCTCTCTGAAATACAATTGAAACAGAACTCTAAAAAGTTCAGTAATGTTGAAAAATACATGATCAGAAGTGGCATCTAACAGAAATCAAGACACATACACACATTTTTCTATATTTCCTAACTAATAAAAAATCACACTGCCTATTGAAAACAACTAAACTCAATATATTTTTTCTCTGCCCAACCACATTAGCAACTTGACATGAGCATTCTATCCAGACAATTAAACAGAATACATATTTTTATGACTGCTTAAAATTAGGTATGGCAGTATATTTCTTTATTCATTAAAAATTAGGTGTGGTGATATATTTTTGAACTGCATAATGAAAATATCGCATAGGTTGTTGATTCAAATATATCACATTCATCATGTTTCTATGAAATGCTAATCAAGTTCATACTAAAAGAATAAAGTAGGCAAGCGTGTGTCCACTTACCTTGATGTCAATTTCATCTGGAGGTAGTTAAGCATCAGCCTCACAGCGCCTCCCAGTTTAGTACTGGGCACGTCAAGAAAGTTGCAGTTTGCTACCAAAGTATTCTCATGCACTCAACTGAAAGGAAGATTCTAGTCATTCAAATATTGAGATTTCATGGCCTGAATTGAAGGTAGCTGGCAACTATACCAGACCTAGCCGCTGCCGCTCCATCCCTGATCCACCACCCTGCATCCAGTTGATCTCTACACAAGAGACAACACCTCTTAATAGTACAGTTTTCTGTGTGTTTTCATTTCTAACTGAATGACTTACACACAAAGTTTCAACAGGGGTACTTTTCAATATGAAAAGACATGTACTTTTTGAAGATTATTGAATCTTGCATACCGCAAAAAGATAATGGAAAATTATATTGTTTGATAGGATACAACAACCATACATATTTGAAGGAAGTTCATGGTCATACTGTGAACGGGCTACCTCGCTAGTTGCAATACCTTCTTCCGTATCTTATTTACACTATTATGTAGTAAAACGACACATTCCTTCTTTTAATAGTGAAGATTTGAAGTACATTCACTAAGGTACCGCCCAAAGTCCGTCAACTAGAATTATATAGTGAATCATTGAGAACAAAGAATTTATTGATATGAAATTATGACAAAAACAATGGGATTAAACTGGAGCTCCTCTTCCTCCTCTAGTGCATCTACCTCCTAATATTTTTTCATCTCTGGTGGCATTTCCAGGCATTGCTGAATTTCTCATTGAAATTTCCATACTGTTTCTCATCCAAGACATGATGGATATTTGAATTTTTCATCTGTGTTACTCTTCAATGCGTCTTTTAGTATCTTGCTCTTTTTTTTCTTCTACGAGTGTGCAAATTAGGAAGAGAAATTAGAAGGCATGACAGTACACAAGTTTGATAGTTTTTTGTGAAAATATAAAAAATTAGAAAAGGCGCAGTATTTACGTATCAACACTATTGCTGATACAGTAGTATCATTCCCTATGAATTCGCAGACATTTAGGAGCAGTGGCGGAGGACAGAGGAAAATTAAGGCATGGCTGACTCTAAACTCCCTTGCACAAAAGAAACGGTTTGATGCAAAGCAAAAACAAAGTATTTGACACCTTGACCAGTACTATCAATAGACCACTACTATGCACGATCTACAGTTCACACTTTGACAGAAATTCAGAAACTTCTATTGCATCTCTATAAATTCAGAGAAACTGAATTAACAACTATGATGACCCCTGCCCTTTTGTGTTTCCTGACCCCTGCCTCTCCCCTTCATTTCCAACTTCTGTGTAGCGGCTAGGCTAATGCCGAACTTGGCCACCGCCCAGACTTCGGTGACACAGTGAAGCTGTTGTCGTCCTGCACTGCTAGAGGCTGATGTCCTTCCTGCAGAAGACATGAGTACATGCTCCGGCATTTAGGATGGAGTAGAGCCGTCTTCTTGCGCGATCTGATGCCGTCACACTAATTGTTGCGGGTACTTGCCTACCGGAGTACCAGTTGGCGCTAGCAATCACTTCCTTAGACAGATGCACGACGATTTAGCTAGCGAATGACCGACCAAGCCACACGGACAATGCGCCCTAGTGCCTCGACCCACACTAAAACGGGCATGTTTGGCTCCAACACACCGGCCAAGCCCATGATTTCTCCATGTCCAAACCCCCTTTCTTCTTCCTCTCAGTGAAGAATAACGCAGCCACAGCCACCATGAACTCACTTTCGCCATTAGATTGTATAGAAACAGTGATTAAGAATGGAAGAAGCAGAGGCGCATTTGTATTACCTGGTTGATGATGGTGTCCAGCTGCTGCCCTGCAGCGTCAATCCAGGACCCGACCATGGTTGTCGCAGCCTTAGAGACCGTGGGAAGGCGATGACTTGAGAGGAGGGTTGAGGAGACTGTGGCCCGCACGACCGCGGTGGGGACAACAAGGTGGCGGAATCGCGGGGTCACATCGAGAGGAGGCTTGAGGAGGTCACGGCTGGTGAGGAGTCGGTGACTGACCTCAAGAATCTGTCGCCTTCCCTGCTATGCGCCACCTCCCACCAGACGTTGCATCCCCCTATAGAGTAGTAGGCCGCCGCTTCCCTTAGCCCTCTCCCATCTAGTGGTCGTGCCGACGACCAAATAGAGCATGACCACACCTCCCATTGTCTCCCACTGATGCCCGCACACCTTCCCGGCTCCGGCTTCTAGCGCACGCCGCTCAGGGCCGCTCCGGCGAAGAGCGCGGCGATGAGGGTGTTGCGCGGGTGGCGGGGAGAGCGCCTGGGAGGGCGTCGCGGGGGTAGTTCGGGCCAGATTTGCGTCATTGTAGGTTTTTTATTGTAGTCGTTGCCGGATAGGTGCGGAGGCGGATGACAGAGTTTTCGTCCAGTCCCTAGAATTGCTAAACGTAGTTTTGACGTGGATTAGTGATTATATTAACGGTTAGATCCAATTATGTGGGTCTGATCGTGAGGCTGTAATTTCTCCGTGTTGTTATGTGGAGGATAGGTTGGGTACACTTAGCGATGAATATGTTTTCTTGTTTAATAGTAGTAGAGATAAAGAGCTTTGTGAAGTTTGTAAACATGATTAAGTTTCTTAGGATTAACAAAGCCGGGAGGTTGCTTAACATAAACTTCCTCCTCTATTTGACCATTTAGAAAAGCACTTTTAATGTCCATTTGGTACAAGGTGATAACATGGTGATTAGCATAGGCAAGTCAGATGCAAATGGACACAAGTCTAGCAACGGGGGCATATGTCTCACCATAGTCCATACCTTTCGGGTGAAATTATTGTAGACACAGTAAGTGTGAGAGTTTGAGCCATAACCAAGTAGGAAACCTTCATGAGACTTAGGAGCAAATTTAGAACGATGATGCTTATCTAGAATATAGCACTTTGAGCCGAATACTCGAAAGTAACCTTTGCGGTTTGTTACCGGTGAGGAGCTCATGTGCCGTCTTTCCGAGTAGCTTGTGAAGATACAAGTGATTTGTTGCATGGCAAGATGTCTCAACCGCTTTCGCCCAAAAGTGTTTCGGCGTCTTATACTCATCAAGTATCGTTCTCGCCATTTAGATGAGCGTCCCGTTCTTCCTCTCAACAACTCCATTTTGTTGAGGTGTGTACATAGCCGAGAACTCATGTGAAATCCCTTCTTCATCAAGAAAGGTGTCCACAATTGCGCTCTTCAACTCCATTCCGTTGTCGTTGCAAACCTTCTTCATCTTCACTTCAAATTGATTTTGGGCCTTCCTAGCAATGTTTTTGAAGATCTTTTGGACCTGCGATTTATCATCGAGAAAGAACACCCACGTAAATCTTGAAAAATAATCAACTATGACTTGACCAAAAAAATTTCCACCGAGACTTTTGTAAGCGTTGGGACCGAAAAGATACATGTGAGAGCTTGAGTGGCCTCCTTGTGGTCATGATGTTCTTCACGGGATGCCTTCCTCCAAGCTGTTTACTTGCTTGACAAGCGTTGCAAAGTCTATCCTTATCAAATATGACATCTTTAACGCCAAGGATATGATTTCCTTTAATAAGCTTGTCAAGGTTTCGCATGCCCACATGACCTAACCGTCTATTGCACAACCAAACTTTAGAGGATTTAGCAATTAAGCAAGTTCTCGGTTGGGCCTTTTTGTGAAATCAACAATTTAAAGATCACCTCTACGTATACTGGTAAAGACCATTTTATGATTATCTATACGAAACACTTGGCAATCTACTTCAGTAAATAGGACATTGAAACCGAAATCAGCAAGTCTAGATACTGAAAGTAAATTGTATCCAAGAGATTCAACGAGCATGACATTTTGTATTGAGTTATCATGTGAGATGGCCTCCTTACCGAGGCCAACCACCTTACCCTTTGAGTTATCACCAAAGGTGACATACTTTCGAGGGCCGTCATTTTCAGCAAGCTCACAAAACATATCTTTATCTCCGATCATGTGATTGGTACATCCACTATCAAGAACCCATTCCTTTCGTCCTGCCATGTATCCTCGAAGATTTGCTATAAGACCAAAGTATCATCATCCTCGTCATAGTATCCACGTTCAACAATGTCATGTGATGGATCAATTCCTAGAGAGGGTGATTCGTTAGAATGAGTTTGACAATGATCTTCTTTATGAATTCTAATAGCTTCAGAAATAATATCCCTAATAATTCCAACATCTCCTTTGGCACGCATAAGATTTGTAAGCTCAAATAGACAATCACCAAACTTAGGATCATTGGAATTCATCTTACTCAAGGAAATAGACTTATGGAGAATTTCATCTAGATTTTTCAAGGAATAATTTGGAAAACGTTCCTCAAGAAATTTACATATAGTGTAGGCACACTCAAGAGTAGGCAAACAACCAATCAAGTTTCTAGGCAAACCTCTAGTGATAAGATTAATAGTTCTAAGATTGCGAATCATGTCAATGGACTCATCAAGAGTAGGGTGCATAGGATCAACATGAGGTGCACAAGGGCTAGTAATGTACTTGTTCAAATGATATTCATTGAAAATCACAAGCATCTCATTTTTCCACTCATGAAAGTACTCTCCATCGAGTATATTGTAACGCCCCGGATCCGATGCGCCAGGTGTCTGCCAGTTATTCGCCGTCATTGCCATGTCATTTGCTTGCGTGTTGCACTTTGCCATGTCATCATCTGCATTTTATCTTGTCATCATGTGCATTTCATTTTGCATACGTGCTCGTCTCATGCATCCGAGCATTTTCCCCGTTGTCCGTTTTGCAATCCGGCACTCCTATGTCACCCGGCGTCCCCCTCTTCTCTCTTTTCTTGTGCGGATGTTAAACTTTCTAGGAATGGACCGAGTCTTGCCAAGCGGCCTTGGTATAGCACCGGTAGACCGCCTGTCAAGTTTCGTGCCATTTGGAGGTTGTTTGATACTCCAACGGTTAACTGGGTAACCGCAAAGCCCTCTTTGAGTTGCAACCCAACACCCCTTCCAAAGTGACCCAAAACCCACCTAAGTCCCCTCCATGCTCTCGGTCGTTCGATCACAATCGTGTGGGCGAAAACCGCACCTCATTTGGACTCTCCTAGCTCCTTCCACCTATAAAAACGTCTTCCCCTCTCCATTTTCAGATCATTTCCCCCCGAAACCCTAGTTTTTCCCTCTCCGCCGCCGGACGCGTCCGCCCCCGGCCGGACACGTCCGCCCCCGGCCGGACACGTCCGCCGACCATGTCACCCGGACCAATCCTGGGGCGACACGTCAGCTCCCGCCGCCCGGAGCCAGTGGCTTCGCGCCACGTGGCCCCTTCACCTCCTCCCGCCGCCGCCGGCCTGCGGGGCCCAGGGCAGGCCCGCCCCGGCCCGCGCGCGCCCCCGCCGCCACCTGGCTCCGCCCGCTCCCGCCGGAGCCGCCTCCGCCGCTGCGCCCCGGATGCCTCGCTCTCCGCCGCCTCGCGCCTCCCGCCGGCCGCCCCGCTGGCGCCGCCCCGGCCCCGCACCACCAGCCCCCGCCGCCGCCGGGCTCCGCCCGCCCCGCGCCGCCGGCCGCTCACGCCGCCCCGAGCACGGCCTCGCCCCGAGCTCCGGTGAGGTCGCCTCCGCCTCCACCGTGCCGCCCCTGCCGGGATCCGGCCGGATCCGGTCTGATCCGGCCTGGAGAACCTCGTCCCCGACCACTCCGGCCACCACCACGTCCATCTCCGGCGAGAACTCCGGCGTCCTCGAAATCCTCGCCGCGGTTGACTTTTCCCCAAGGTCGAAATTCCACTAAGTCCCCGAATCTGCTCATATTATCATTCAATGTTTGACCTACTGTATCTCTGCATACGTAGCTCCGTTTCGTGCGTGTAATATGTCAAATTGTTCGTATCGACGAGTAGATCATTTCATTTCACTGCATCATTTTCATTTGAGCTCATCTTGATGCCCTAAATGCTGTTGGAAGAGTGCTAAGTGATGTTAATCTGCTGAAACTGTTATAACTTGCTCATTTGTCATTTTTGCCATGATTGATGTGTGCATCCTATGAGGTTGATGTCTACATGTGTTTTGATCTATGCCATGCCATCTTTCCAGAGGTGCTATCCATGTATTTTTGTGATTTGTATGCTGAGTGCATCGAGCTTGCTAAGTAGGGTACTTGTTGTTGCTGATTTCAGTCCCTGTTCTGCTGTTATTTTTATGCCATGTAAACTTGATGCTACAGACAGATCCATGCATATTTTAAGATACTTCAGTAAGGATGTTTTGAACATGTGGTTATTGTCTATCCATTCATGCCCTTTGTTGCAATTATGGAGTAGTCTAGGATGTCATTTGAGTGCTCTACTTTTGCTTCAAAATGTTTCCTGGCAGATTGTTTACTTGTTATTCAATTTAGCCAAGTTTGCTATAGTTGATCCTTGCATGCTATGGACTTGTTCTTGCCTTGGTTGGTTACATAAACATGCCTTCTTGATGATGCTATGCTTATCTTGTCATGCAATGACTGGTGGTGAGTGAGTCGAGCTTGTTAAGTTGTGTACTTGCTGTTACTGTTTTGCTAGGCTGAATCTGTTATTTCGTGATGCTATAGAAACATGTTGCTACTAATCATTCTATGCATAATCTGGAGATGATCACTAAATATGTTTTTTTCTACATGCCATGCTATATCCATCCATGCCCTTGGTTGCAATTATAGGCTGCTGTAGCTTGTTCATATCTTGCTCCAAAACTTGCTAAGTAATGTTGCTGTCAGCCTGTTAACATTAAGTTCACTTGTTCCCATGTGTTTTGCTAGTGTTCCATGCACCCGATGAACTTGATATTGCCATGCTTAGTTTCATAAATATGTCTTCTTACTGTTGGGTGCCTTGCCATGCCATGTGTTGCTCTGTAGTGAGTTGCACAAGCTCATCTACATGCCTTCATAATTCTGTCCTGCCATGTATGAATCTGTAATATAACTTGCCATGTTTACATGGGTGCCATCATATCTTCTGATCATTTTTGGCTTATGGTCAGTAAGGGACTTTTATTCTATGCAATTGGTAGATTCATTCCATGCCTTTGTTTGCCATGATAAGTTCCTATAACATGTTGTTTGATAGCTCTAAACATTGCAACCTGATGTTATTTCTGCTAATGACTGAAACTGTTATTATTTGCAATCTTTCCATGTGTGTTTGAGCATGTTCTAGTGATTTCTGGAGTTAGCTCAGTGTTCATGTTTTGTTATGCTTTACCTGTACTTCATTCCCATTCCTTTTGTTATTATGTTGAGGTCCTTTAGCTTGTTGTTTTGATGCTTGCAATATGCCTACCTGCTGTTTTGGACAGATTGTTGCTATGACTTGTATAGAGTGTGTGTGTTGAACCATTGCTCCGTTTTGAGTGTGCTCTATATGAAACTTGCTTAGAATTGCATGTAGTTTCATATTATCATGTTGCATCCATGTTTTGATGTGTTTTCTTGATGTTTGTATGCATTTTGCATCAATGCCATGTTTAACTTGTTTTGCTCATATCTTCTAGGTCGTAGCTCCGAACTAAATGAACTTTATATGTAACTTGACTAGAATCTCATGTAGATCATCGTGGTGCATCTTAACTTGCTGTTTAACAACTTGAACATAAGGTTTATTCAGATCTGGACCAATTTCGAAATTTGCATATGTGGACTTACCGGATTTGTTATATGTTGTTCCCGGCCTCATTTAAACTTGTATTAATGTGTTGCTCTTGTTTGCGTCATCTCTTGCCATGAGTAGCTTCATATAGCTTTGTCATGCATCATGCTTGTTGTGCATCATGCCTTGCTCATGTGTGGTGTGTTTACCTTGTTGTGTGCTTCTTTTCGATAGTTCCTGTTTCGTTGCGATCGTGAGGATTCGTTCATCTACGTGTGGTTCGGCTTCATCCATTCATCTTCTTCATGGACTCGTTCTTCTTCCTTGCGGGATTTCAGGCAAGATGACCGCTACCCTAGATCTCACTACTATCATTGCTATGCTAGTTGCTTCGTTCTATTGCTATGCTGCGCTACCTATCACTTGGTCATCAAGCCATCCCAAATTGCCATGAACCTCTAACCTTTGACACCTCTCCTATGCAAACCACTATTTGGCTATGTTACCGCTTTGCTCAGCCCCTCTTATAGCGTTGTTAGTTGCAGGTGAAGTTGAAGATTGCTCCATGGTGAACAGGATTATGTTGGGATATCACAATATCTCTTATACTATTAATGCATCTATATATTTGGTAAAGGGTGGAAGACTCGGCCTTTTGCCTGGTGTTTTGTTCCAGTCTTGCCGCCCTAGTTTCCGTCATACCGGTGTTATGTTCCCGGATTTTGCGTTCCTTACGCGGTTGGGTGATTTATGGGACCCCCTTGACAGTTCGCTTTGAATAAAACTCCTCCAGCAAGGCCCAACATTGACTTTTACCATTTGCCTTACCTAGCCCTCTTTCCCTTGGGAGTCGCGCTCTCGAGGGTCATCTTTATTTATTCCCCCCGGGCCAGTTCTCGTTCTGAGTGTTGGTCCAACCTGAGCGATGTCCGGCGCCCCCTGGGCAACCAGGGTTTATGCCAACCTGACGTCTGGCTCATCCGGTGTGCCCTGAGAATGAGATATGTGCAGCTCCTATCGGGATTTGTCGGCGCATCGGGCGGTCTTGCTGGTCTTGTTTTACCATTGTCGAAATGTCTTGTAAACCGGGATTCCGAGTCTGATCGGGTCTTCCTGGGAGAAGGTCTATTCCTTCGTTGATCGCGAGAGCTTATCATGGGCTAAGTTGGGACACCCCTGCAGGGTATAATCTTTCGAAAGCCGTGCCTGCGGTTATTGGCAGATGGTAATTTGTTAATGTCCGGTTGTAGATAACTTGACACCAGATCCGAATTAAAATGCATCAACCGTGTGTGTAGCCGTGATGGTCTCTTCTCGGCGGAGTCCGGGAAGTGAACACGGTTTCTGGGTTATGTTTGACGTAAGTAGGTGTTCAGGATCACCTCTTGATCATTGCTAGTTGACGACCGTTTCCGCTTGTTCTCTTCTCGCTCTTATTTGCGTATGTTAGCCACCATATCATGCTCAGTCGCTGCTGCAGCCTCACCACTTTACCCCTTCCTTTCCCTTTAAGCTTTGCTAGTCTTGATACCCATGGTAATGGGATTGCTGAGTCCTCGTGGCTCACAGATTACTACAACAACAGTTGCAGGTACAGGTTATGCGATGATCATGACGCGAGAGCGATGCTTGCTTGCGTTGACTTCTCCTTCTGCTTCTTCGATCAGGGGATAGGTTCCAGGTCGGCAGCCTGGGCTAGCAGGGTGGATATTGTTTGAGTTTCTGTTTATGATTCATCCGTAGTCGGATGTTGCTCTGATGTATTGTGATGTTGTATTCGTGGGGCGTTGTACGCCGCTTGTATGTATCCCCATCCATTATGTAATGTTGATGTAATGATATCCACCTTGCAAAAGCGTTCCAATATGCGGGTCTATCCTTGGTGGGACCTTCGAGTTCCTTTTGCATAGGCTCGCGTATTGGGCGTGATATATATGCACTCTATGTCTAAGAATCCCCATAGTAGACTCATCCATCTTCCGCCAATGGTGTTTAAACCAAAGCAATGGAGACCAAAGCTCTGATACCAATTGAAAGGATCGAGAAGAGGTGTCTAGACGGGGGTGAATAGACTCTAAGTGAGAAAAGTTGCAGATTTTAATTTCTTTAAGTTGAAGTGGTGTTTGGCACAGGTTTCAACATTGACAATACATATCAAGCAAGCATGACAAGAGTATGCGAGCAGCGGAAAGTAAAGCATGCAAATTGCAAGAATGTAAAGGGATGGGATTGGAGTGTGCAAACGCAATTTGGACACACGGAGATTTTTGAACCGTGGTTCCGATAGGTGGTGCTATCGTACATCGACGTTGATGGGGACTTCAACCCACGAATTGTAACGGTTGCGCGAGTCCACGGAGGGCTCCACCCACGAAGGGTCCACGAAGAAGCAACCTTGTCTATACCACCATGGCTGTCGCCCATGAAGGACTTGCCTCACTAGGGTAGATCTTCATGAAGTAGGTGATCTCCTTGCCCTTACAAACTCCTTGGTTCAACTCCACAATCTTGACGGAGGCTCCCAAGTTACACCTAGCCAATCTAGGAGACACCACTCTCCAAGAAGTAACAAATGGTGTGTTGATGATGAACTCCATGCTCTTGTGCTTCAAATGATAGTCTCCCCAACACTCAACTCTCTCCCACAGGATTTGGACTTGGTGGAAAGAAGATTTGAGTGGAAAGCAACTTGGGAAAGGCTAGAGATCAAGATTGATGTGGTAGGAATGGAATATCTTGACCTCAACACAAGTGTAGGTGGTTCTCTCTCAGAAAATGAATGCTGGAAGTGTACGCACATTTTCATGGCTCTCTCCACGAGTGAAGAGTCGGTGGAGGGGTATATATAGCATCTACACAAAATCTAACCGTTACACACAACTTACCAAACTCGGTGGGACCAAATCCTGAAACTCGGTTGGACCGATTTAGTAAATAATGTGACCGTTAGGAATTTCAGTGGGCCCGACATGTCAACTCGGTGGGCCCGATATGGTTAGGGTTAGGGCATAACGTAATCTCGGTGGGGCTGATTACACAAACTCAGTGAGCCCGATTATAGTAATAGACACAAAGAGGGTTGGTCAGGCAAACTCGGTGGGACCGATTCGCTCATCTCGGTTGGATCGAAATGTTACAAAGAGGAGCAGAGAGTTTGCATTGTAATCTCGGTAGGACCGATTAGACAAACTCGGTGAGACCGATTTTGGTAATGGACACACATAGAGAGATTACAATCCCATCTCGGTGAGACCAAGATGCCTATCAGTGAGATCGACTTGATTAGGGTTTTGTGCAGTGGCTATGTCATGAGAACTCGATGGCGCCGGATAGAAAGATTCGGTAGGACCGAGTTTGACTTTTGGTTTGGGACATATGTGGATGTGAGAAGGTGGTTGAGGGCTTTGGAGCATATCACTAAGCACTTTGAGCAAGCAAGCCATTAAGCAGTACCTCATCCCCTCTTAATAGTATTGGCTTTCCTATGGACTCAATGTGATCTTGGATCACTAAAAGTAAAATGTAGAGTCTTGTGCTTTGAGCTTGAGCCAATCCTTTGTCCTTATCATCTTGAAGGGGTTCCACATCCTCTAGTCCATGACACTCCATTGTTGAACTTATCTAAAACATACTAGGTAAAAGTATTAGTCCAACAAGAGATATGTTGACATTAATTACCAAAATCACCTAGGGAGCACTTGTGCTTTCAGTCCCCACTCAACAGTTCCTTGCATTGAATGTGCGTTCCCGACATGGACAGCCACAACAACTGCAGGGCCGTTGACAAGTCAGCACATGATGCTCACTCCTATAGATGGCGGCCAGATAGGTTGTACCCTCATCTTACTTGTTTGAAACATTTATGGCTTTGTTATTCATCTAAGCATGGGAAATAGATTATCACATTCCACTGTATATTCATGCTGATCTCCTAAGAGTCTTGTTCCATAGTTCAGATAAGAGACTTGTTCTTTAGGTAACATTGTTCCATAGTTATTATCCATCAGCCAATGTTATCCCACAGGCTGGTGATTATACCACTTCTAGTATTACCTATGTTGTTCTTTAATACTTTTGTGTGCCATCTAGTTAATCTCGAGTACAAACGATGCATATTCTGTAGCTTTCATCTGTGTTCTCCCTTTAGTTTTTGAGACATGTTGCTGCTAGTTAAGCCCACTCCTACTATTTATGTCGTCTCCTACAGGCACTCATTACATAAATCTAACTACTAGTTGTCTTCCATGCATGTCAGATATAATTGCACACACTGATATATCCACAAGAACCTCACGGAGCGATGTAACGGCCAAAAAACTTGACTTCAATGATACCCAATATGATGGAACATGTAATAATATAATGGAACATGTAAAGGCAGTTCTTCAGAAGACTTGTAGAAAGATGTTGAATCCTATTCACCCCACAAGTTCGTTGCTTTAACTTGGCCTGTGATAGGGGTACAGCATGCATATAATGTCCTGGAGTGCATCTACTCTGTTGTAATGCCATGTGTTTAGCCTGTTGATCATGCTTGTAAATATGTCATGCCTTCCTGTTTTTCCGTACCTATTCCATTCATGATAACACGTCTTCAAATTCAAGTATTGTCATTCTACTATGTTGCAATGCCATCTGCTTAGTTTGGGCATCATGCTTCTGAATATCTTATGTGTTGTTATTCATTAGTAGGTACTTCATCTGTCTTCCATACCATGTTTTTTTACATTGAAGTGTTGTTCTAGTGGTCTGTTGCAATGCCATCTTAGTTTCCCAATCATACAAGAATATGTTGCCTTAGTGTTTTTTTGTATGTATTATGTCATCAAACAGTTTTACATTCAACTAGTGTTTTTTACTCTGTTGTCCTGTCGTATCCCTAGCTCTTACATCATACTCCCTCCGTCCGGATTACATGTCGCAGAAATGGATAAAAGTGGATGTACCTAGAACTGAAATACGGCTAGACACATCCATTTATTTCCAGATGGAGGGAATGCATGCCAATATGTCATGTCTTTCTATTCTTCAGTACCTATTCCATCTCTCTGCCATAGCATGTTTTATAACTGAAGCACCATTCTTCTATATAAGGCATGCAAGCGGAAGACGGCTATCTCAGAACCTGAAGGGTTACAAACAAGTTCTTTGCAAAAGATCGAAACACTAGGAGATAGTAAACCAACTCCAGTGTTCGTAGATACTTCTCCAGCACAGAGAAACCCAATTCCTACTGATAATAAGAAGATTCAAGTGTCCAAAGAACTTGTCCACTCCAGTCCAGCAAAAATATGTCAACTCCATTCTACAAAGCACGCGCACATCCTCACATCATGAAATCTTATAGCATTCAGATCATATTTTCTACATGTTTCTTACCCATCTCTCTTTTAGAAAATAAGCATAAAGGATAGAAGACTTTCTAAACTGGGATCATGTTCGAGGAAAGTATCTTGCGGGAATTCTCTGTGCTCCAATGCTCATTTAAGTACCTGTTTTATATCACTAAATTTTTAGGTCAGCATGTATTTTGTTAATCGGTGTGAATCCAACCTTTATCTGATCTAAATTTACTTCTAGCAAAATGGATAATTAAAGGCGACAACTTTGATTTTTGTAAGGAAAACTGCATGGTAGTTTTGCATACTGAGATGCATGAGTGTACTATCTCATATCATGCACATTACTAAACTGTAGTAATGTTCTGGTTGCCCAATCATTCATTGAGTCGATGTTGCCTTCCTATTACCTTACCTGGCTGATGATAGATGTGCCATATTGTGTTAAGTTGGTGTAGGATGGTGTGGTCTAGTTGCCCAAACATTCGTTGTGTCAATGTTGCTTTCCTATTATCTGACTTGGCCAATGATAGCAATGCTAGTATGTTAATTTGGTGCAGGCTGCTGAAGATAAGAAGACAAACTTTGAAAACAGGAAGTCAACCCCATTGTTTCTTTCCAATAAATCTAGGCTAGGTAATATGGCAATAACACTTGATTAAATTGATAATTTCCCCTCCTAATTTATGTTATGATGTAGTGGTGGAGACACTCTCCACTATCAATAATACAAGCCTACCAAAATTGCCATCTGAATCTGTTGAGTTTCCTCTGTCTCGAGTTGAATGGAAAAAACGTATGTTTGTGAACAAATTACTGGCTGAAGCAATCATGGAAATCATGGAGGAATCAAAGGTGCACATTCTTGCACAACAACAATTGATCAATGTTTTCAGAGACAGTGTAGCAAAGAAGGAAGAACTTGCTCACATGCTTATGGGCGTCATCTCTGCTGAGGTTGCAGATTGTGAGGTTGTAGATCGTTAAGTTCTGTTCATTTATTTGCACTGACATCAATATTTGATTGCCTAGTGGATGTAATTTCCTGTAATATATGCTGGATGAGCAATGTTTTTCCTTGTATGCCATATGTTTGCTTAGTGCGCCTCGCATTCCAGCTAACTAGTCACTAGGAAGGCAAAAAAAGTAGTGAAATTAGTATGACGGCCCGCCACCCGCCTTCTTCGCCTTCTCCGGCCTCCCCACGCCAGCCGCCCAAGGAGGCGAACCCGAGAAGTTCAAATAGCCGGCGACATGAATGATGGGGTCACCGGTGTCGCCACGGAGCGGCGCACCCAACGCCTAGTCGGACCCGTCATCTTGCCGCCCGCTGCCCTCGTCGTCGCTTCCACTGTCCTCCTCGCCACTCCTGCTCGAGGAAGAGTCTTCGTCATCAGAGGAGATCTCCATGTAACACCTTACACGAGTCCCAAAGTGCCAAAGACCTTGATGGAGAGGAGGCCACTCTCCATTAATTTGAAATGGAGAGTGAGCCCCTCTGTCAGATTGTGGATGAGAGCGAAGGTCTTCCACCCACGGCGAAGGTACATGACGTGAGGGGCTGGGAACTCGACGTTGGCCCACGTGTCGATGTTCCCACAGCCCCTCATGTGTAGCCTCAGTGCCTGCGGTGGGTCCAGCTGCATCTCCCGAGCAAATGGGGTCGGGAGACGAAGACGATGGCATGCTGGACGGCGCAGCCTGATGAAGAACTCGTAGGGGTTGTCCCCGACGTGGCCCTCCACCGGGGGAGGGGCCGCTAGTGGAGGGGAGGCCGACGCGTCGCCCCGTCCTCCTCTTCGTCAAGCACCGTGACGGCCTTGACCTCGACCTCGCCCCTCCCCCTTCCTCTAATGGTTGGCTCCGCCGCCACGAGCTCTTGGGGAGGATCGACACGTTGTCTAGCAGAGACCCTCGCCGCCACCGAGGAAGCATCATTGCCCCTCTCGCCACCAAGGAGCAGGGATGGCGAGAGGCAGATGACGAAGGACTGAGAGGCGCCGTTCCTCCCGCTCCCCTCCTTATAAAGGATAGGGTCGGGGCTCGGCCGCCCCTTTCAGCCAAACCATCTCATTAAGGTAACAGCGGGAGAGGCCGTCGACCGCCCTCCCCGCCCAATTGAAGGCGCATGGGAATCGACCCACGCGCGCACGACTTACCGTATCCCACGTGCCTGTCATTCACTCTGCATCGTGCATGCGGTGTACGTGGCGTGAGAGACGGGCGTAATGGGATGAGTGGAGCGACGGTTCCCAGGTTAGGACAATAAATGAGCGGCGGCCATGCGGTCTCGAAGGGACACGCAAGCCGCCTCTTTACTGTTCACCGCAAGAGGACGCAAGCATGCTTCGATCACGCGCGCGCACGACCCCCACGTCACGCATTCAACGCTGGTCGTGGGGAACCGCAGCGGAAGGAAGGCTACCGCAGTAAAAACCGCCCCGCTTGCCCGCGCACCGTTCTGGGCCTAGCCCAACAACGTGTCGCGGTTATGTGTGGCCCAGGCCCGGGGGCTCCTGTCGGTGTACCAAAGTAGGGGCGCTCCTTTGTACCCCTTATTTGTGCACGAGCAGTCAGAGCCGCGCCCACGACCATGCTTAAGCAAGGAAGAGACAGGAAATCAAAGCCACGGGACGGCCAAAGCAACGCCAAGACAGAGGCATCAAGCGCAAAAAGGTGAAGTGGTTCCCCCCGACAATACCCTTGCCGGGGCGGCCTCCACGGCCCTAGCAAGGACCCTGCCAAGGCAGCCAACCTGACGCCAGCAGGCCACACCACCCTTGGGTCCCAGTCTTTCCAACGTCGCCAACCGCGTTGGGACATAGGCTCGGGAGGAGCCTCCATGGTGGCACGCAGATCTTTGTGAACACAAGGAACACTTCAAATCAGAAGAGAATTAGAAGACGACGAAACTCGGTGAGACCCTCGCCAAGGAAGCCCACAAGACCGCCGGCAAGATCCTTGCCGGGGACGACCGCAACGCCACGGCAAGGCCCTTGCCGAGGACGTCCACGAGGCCACAGCCAGGCCCGCACCCACCAAGCTTCTGCCACCGCTCCCATGCAGCTACCAGCCCACCAGCTGGGCAGGCGCTTGCGTGTCGACACGAGGCTTCTCGGCCAACTCAGCGCATGCCTACGTGGTGGCATGCAAATCTTCGTGAAGGCCCTACCACTGTGCCACCTCAGCATCCTGCCAGCCTACATGGCGCTAACCGCCTCACTGGCCCAGGCGCGTGTCAAGGCAGGGCGAGGCGGCTGTAAAGTGAAGGGGACACATCAGAGGCGCATTAAATGTGTCTTGTCCTATAATAGCTAGTGATAGGCTTAACCACAGTACCACGATACCACCCTTGCCTATAAAAGGAGGCCTGAGGCATCCAGGAGAAGGATTCGGACTTTTGGACAAGTTACGCTCATTGTAGCTAGTTCAAGAACCTCAAGAACACAAATATACACATCAAGGCAGGACTAGGGTATTATGCATCCCTGCGGCCCGAACCTGGGTAAACGACCCGCGTGCTCGTACTGACTGCTAATCCTACTCTCCTCACAACCCAGCACCCCACAACCGTAGTAGGGATTCTTGTGATCCCATAGGTGTCGTTTCCCACCGACATAGTAGTTAGCATGAACAGTCGTGGTCCGAAATGAAGGAAGCAGCCCAGTGCCCTTAATGGGCTTCCCTAATGGGCTCGCCTAGGCCAAAATTCTCATAGGCCATTGATTGATCGGTTGTTTTCTTGTCCATAATTCTTGTCATAATGGGCTCAAATTATAGTTGGGTCTGTCGGATTGTGGGATCCGCAAACCCATGAGAGGTTCGAATTCTGGGGTGCGTGCGGAGATCTCAACCTACCCAGCCTGCCTACTCGCGATCCTCCTAAGCCTAGCACGTCGAGCTCAAAGGGACAAGAGACACAACAGTTTTTTCCTGGTTCGATCCACCATTGTGGTGTAATACCCTACTACGGCGTTTTGGTGGATTGCCTCGAAGGGCTGAGGATGAGCTAGTATAGTGGACGAACAAGCCTCAGGAGGTGAGGTGTTCTTGAGCTAGTGTCGTGTATGCTAGCTCTACTTGTTCTGATCCCCCTATGGTGGTGGCTAGTCCTATTTAGAGTGGCCTTGGTCCTGTTCCCAAATATGAGCGGGAAGGGTTCCCACAACGGCCCGATTTGAAAGGGGACAAGTAGTATAGTCTATCCTGACAAAAGTAGTCTTCTCCTGCAAAAAGCCTCTGGTCGTTACGCTGCGGTGAGCTCGTTGATGACCTTCGTCCTGCCGTCCTAGCGATCTTGGTCTTGTTGCACCAGAATGGAAACCTTTGGCCGATTCCTCTGGACTCCGTGCATGCACCCTGCTTCCTCCGCACCGAAGAGGAAACTTGTGCTCTGCGCCCGCCTGGCCTTGGTCGTCATGGCTCGCGTCAGCTGAGCCTCGTGAGGCAACATTGCATAGAACTCTCCGCCCCTCAGGAGCCAACCTAAGGAGGCCGGTTCCTTCAGGGGTCTTGGCGTTGCCCGCCTCGCAAGGCTTGGCTCCTCACGAGGGTCTTGTAATGTTGGTGTTGGAGCTGGGCCATACTAGGCCATTGATGGAGTCATGTGGTGGGCCGCAGGCAGGCAGGGCTGGATACCCCCAAATCCAGGACGCTGACAGTAGCCCCCGAGGCCAAGGCGCGCTCAGACTTGGCTTCCAGGCGAAGCCAAAGGGAAAGTGCGGAGCGCCGTGGGCCCTAACCGCCTGTGGCCTTGATGACGCGTGGCGATTGATGGGACGTGGGCGACTCCCTTCCCCATGCTGCCTCGGCAACTGTTTCCATCTGACAAAAGGAGTGTTGCATGCCGCCAGGCTTTCATTGCTCCTTCTTCATCTTGCTCTAGATCCCTTTCTTCCTGCAGCGAAAGAACTCACCAGATCTGCTGATTCCCCCCAAATCCTCTGCTCATTGGCCGCCGAGAAGAGAGTGGCTCCTGCCCCGGCCGTCGGCCCCGCCTGGTACGAGCCAGGGCTTCTGGCGCCCTACGTGGCCGGGGAGAAGCTCCAGACCACGCTCCGCCTAACGGCGAGCAACGACAATGAGTGGAAGGAGATAGCGCTCTGGGTCACCACCGCTGCACCAGAGCCCGCGGGCAGCACCTTCTTCCCCTTCTTCATGCACAAAGTCTACTCGGGGCTGGTACCCCCATTCTCGCGCTTCTTATTTGCCGTCCTTCACCACTATGGTCTTCATGCGCTCCACATCCATGCCAACTCCATCCTCCTCCTGTCCATTTTTGCCTTGTATTGTGAGGCGTTCATGGGGGTGATGCCCTCCGTTTCTCTGCTCTGCCATTTCTTCTTTCTCTGCATGACCGGCGACAATCCGGTCGGGTGCATCGACTTCATTGTGACGCGGGGTGGTAACGCAATCTCCCGCGCCGGGAAGAAGGTGGAGGATGCCGTGAAGAGGTGGGTTCTGATGGATGCCAAATGCTTCCAGAGCTCACTGAAGCTGCCGACCGCGTTCCCCATCTCCAAGAAGTGGTGGCGTTCTGAGAATATCACCGACCCTTCCCTGACGCAGTTGGTGAAGAAGATGGAGAAGGAGCTGTAGAGCAAGAAGCTGACGGGGGCCATGTTCATCAAGGAGTTCCTGAGGCAGCGCCTCGTGCCGCTTCAATACCGCTCCCGCCCCTTGTGGAAGCTTGGTGGTGATGACGACCAAATTCGCCTGTGCCAAGACGCCCTTCCCTAGGAGGAGCTGAGCAAGGTGTTTCTCTACCTGACGGGGAAGGACCAGAGCGATCCTCCGGAAGATTGGCTTCTACTGTACTGCAGGGGTGACATTCGGGGCATCCCCCCCCCCCCCCCCCCGCCTAGTGTTTTGGTGCACCTGTCCTCCGATGATCGCTCCTCTGAGGCCACCACGGACAAGATGGTGGAGGAATTCTCCACCCCGCGGCAGAGGGAGCTCTGCTACATCTTGAGCTTGCGTTGGCTTTCCTTGAAGAGGAAAGGGTGATGCAACAATAGTAGCGTAAGTATTTCCCTCAGGTTTTGAGAACCAAGGTATCAATCCAGTAGGAGGCTCCTCAAAAGTCCCACGCACCTACACAAACAAACAAAGAACTCGCAACCAACGCAATAAAGGGGTTGTCAGTCCCTTCACGGCCACTTGCGAAAGTGAGATCTGATAGAGATAGTATGATAAGATTAATATTTTTTTGGTATTTTATAATATTGATTGGAAAGGTAAAGATGCAAATAAAAGTAGATTGAAAGCTTATATGGTAAAAGATAGACCCGGGGGCCATAGGTTTCACTAGTGGCTTCTCTCAAGATAGCATAAGTATTACGGTGGGTGAACAAATTACTGTCGAGCAATTGATTGAAAAGCGAATAATTATGAGATTATCTAGGCATGATCATGTATATAGGCATCAAGTCCGTGACAAGTAGACCGACTCCTGCCTGCATCTACTACTATTACTCCACACATTGACCGCTATCCAGCATGCATCTAGAGTATTAAGTTCATAAGAACAGAGTAACGCATTAAGAAAGATGACATGATGTAGAGGGATAAACTCATGCAATATGATATAAAACCCATTTTTTATCCTCGATGGCAACAATACAATACGTGCCTTGCTACCCTTATTGTCACTGGGTAAGGACACCGCAAGATTGAACCCAAAGCTAAGCACTTCTCCCATTGCAAGAAAGATCAATCTAGTAGGCCAAACCAAACTGATAATTCGAAGAGACTTGCAAAGATAACTCAATCATACATAAAATAATTCAGAGGAGATTCAAATATTTCTCATAGATAAACTTGATCATAAACCCACAATTCATCGGATCTCGACAAACACAGCGCAAAAAGAGTTACATCGAATGGATCTCCAAGAAGATTGAGGGGAACATGGTATTGAGATCAAAAAAGAGAGAAGAAGCCATCTAGCTAATAACTATGGACCCGAAGGTCTGTGGTAAACTACTCACAACTCATCGGAGGGGCTATGGTGTTGATCTAGAAGCCCTCTGTGGTCGATTCCCCCTCTGGCAGAGCACCGGCAAAGGCTCCAAGATGGGATCTCGCCGATACAGAAGGTTACAACAGTGGAAATTGATTTTCGTTGGCTCCCTGGATCTTTTCAGGGTACGTGGGTATATATAGGAGGAAGAAGTAGGTTGGTGGCTGCCCGAGGGGCCCACGAGATAGGGGGCGTACCCTGTAGGGGTGTGTCATGGTGGGCGCACGGCAGATGCCAAGGGATGGCTAAAGAGAGGAGGAGGCTCGAGGGCGCTGGTGGGCTCCAGAGGCAAGGTTGGCATGCACGGGCGCGGGACGCCGGACATACCCAGGTTCAGGGCTCTCCAGAGAGACAACATCCCTAGTCCTGCCGAGTTTGGTTGGATGATTGATAGTACAATGTTGCTCCTGGAGCTGTGTGGAGGAGGAAGGAAGCTGGCCAAGGCTCGGGCTGCTCCTTCTCTCCGGTACTGCTGTTGGGTGGCAAGTTCTATGCTTGCTTGTGCTTCTGTTTCTTTCTTTCTATCTCCCTCGTCTCATACCTCCTACATGCCTCTGTAGCCGTGGGTTCCTAAGGGGTTTTATAGATCAACCCACCTAGGGTTACAATGGTAATATGCCGAGTCGGTGGGTCTGTATTGTCGGTGTCCGGGACACCGAGCTGGGTCCCACTTGTGGGCTTGTGGTTCGCCGGATTCCCCTAGAGACGGGCGATGTGGGCCTAGGGGGACTGTGCGCCGTCTTGTCAATCGTCAGGGCATGGCCGAGTCGAGTCGTGTACAGTGCTCTCCGTCAGGCTGCCGCTTGCTGTCGTCAGCGGTGAGGGTGGGAGCACTTTTGCCACGCCAGCCTTGGTCAGCGGGACGGTGAGGGGCATTGTTGCCATGCCCCGGCTGACCACAGGCATGGGTGAAAACACTGTTGTCTTTGTCATCGGTGGTTTAGGTCTCGTCCCATCATACGGCCTGGATGGGATGAGAGCTGACCTGTGGCTGGGTTGCCGTGGATGCCATGGGTGGGGTTGGCTTGTCGTGGAAGCCTTGGTTGCGTCGGGTCGAGTTGTCTTGCGCCTATTGTTGCGGCCGGGTTGACGTACCTTGCCGGGTCGGGGAGTTTGGCCAGGTTGCGGGCCCTGCCGGGTCGAGCGACCCGGCTAGGCATGTGCCTGTTTGCTGGGCGATGCGGGCCCCGCTGTTTTTGAAAAGGATCCGGGTTCCGTTGCCTGCCCGGGGTTCATTCCCCCGACAGTAGTCCCCGAAGCTGTGAAGGTCCGCTGTCTTCTGATGAGTGGGCCTTCGCAGTTCCCCTCTGAGCAAGGCGGATTCTGCGAGCGCCGGGTCCGGCAACACCCACTGTGTGCCAGTTTTCTTGGAAACCGGATCGTGGCATCCCGGCCATGGCGGGAACCGAGGAGTTCGTCCAATCTTGAGGCGATCCCTTGGGCTTCGCGCAGGCGCCATGTGGTGCCCGGAAGTCGGAGAGACCTCACAGGCCACGCGCGTGACGGAACCGGGCGACGGGTCGGGGGCCCGCCGTCGGCGCCCTTGGGCCACGCGCGTGGATTTATTGTGGCGTCCAGGGGCCGGTTGCACTTCCCCGAGCAGTTAGTGTGCGCGTACGTGTGCACATATTGCGGGGTAGTGGAACGGACGGGTGCAGACGGTCCCACTTCCCCACGTTTGAACCGGGCCTTATAAATTGAGGGGGGCAAAGGGGCGGCGGACACCATTCTCGCTCGCGCCCTCCTGTCCCCCCCGCTCCTGCTCTGCTCTTTGCCACCGACGCATAGCTGCGCCTGCAGCACCGAGCAGAGCTTCCTCTGTCGTTCATCTTCTTCTTCCCGCTTCCGTCCATGGTGCTGCCGTCAGGCTCCAGGATGGGCTCCAACGTCACCAGCGAGGACATCGTGCAGCTTCGAGCTTCGCGGCGCTTGCCGCGGGAGACGGACGTCGGCGTCCGCCTGCCGCGCAGCAAATAGAGGCCCCCGCCCGAGGGGCAGGAGCGCGTCGTCTTTCTCACGCATTTTGAGCGCGGGTTTGGGCTGCCGCTGAGCACCTTCTTCCGCGCATTCTTGGAGTTCTTTGGGATTCAACCGCACCATCTTGGCGTCGGCGCCATCGTCCAGCTCTCCGGCTTCGTGACCCTGTGCAAGGGGTACCTGGGGGTCGAGCCGACGGTCGAACTCTGGGCACGCTTCTTCTCCTCGAAGCAGCAGGGCCCGTCGGCCGGGGAGTTCGCCGACTGTGGCGCCACCGTCATCTCGAAGTGGTCCGGGGCGGATTTCCCCAAGATCCCGCTCGAGGATTCTGCCAAGAAATGGAAGAATTCCTTCTTCTACATCTGCAACCATGGCGCGGACCATATTAATCTTCCACCCTTCGTCTTCGCACCGCCGCAGGCGAAGACGAACTGGGGCTACTCGCTCCGGCGCCCGTCATGGGAGATCGTCAATCTCTGCGAGTGGTTGACGGTGATGAGGACGTGGGAGGGGCTCACCGGCATGGACCTCCTTGCCACGTTCATCTGTCGCCGGGTCCTTCCGCTTCAGAGGCGCTCCTGCCTCATCGGCGAGATGGTTGGCCTGCAGGACCCCAATCAAATGGGGTCGACGCGGCTGTCTGCGGAGCAGGTCACGTGCAGCGTCAACGACATCTCCAAGGCCAACCTTGGAGAGGATTGGCGATTTGGCAAGGAGCCGTATAGCCAATCGATCCTGGCGCCGCAGGTGAGCGTCTGGTCGTCTTACTTCATTGCCGCGTATCTTATTGTTCGTCCCGACTTAGCGCGGGAGCTTCTCTTGAACACAGCCCGACATCCTTACGCCCAGGCTCCGTCGTAGGTGGCGCCGGTGGCACGAGAGGAGCCCACGACCCAAGGTGGCGAGGAGGTGGCCGACCCGACGCCGGCGCTGGGCACCTTGCTGGTAAGTCTTGCATGTTTCCTTCTTCATTTTGTCTTGAATTGTTGATTGTGTCGCGAGGAAGGCGACACTGACGCCGGTTGCTGGTGTAGCGGCATTGGGCGGGGGAGCTGGCGACGTGGGTGGAGCTGGGTCCTCGCATGGGGAGGCGCCGAGCCGCCCGCATGGGAAGAACAGCGTCGCGCTGCGATCCCGGGGATCGAAGTGCGCGGCGGACCCGGCCGAGCCTGGGAGGCCAGCCAAGAAGAAGCGCGGGAGGCCGACCCCGGTCCCGGTCTTGACGGGGTAAGTTTCATTTCCTGCTTGCGCTTGGAATTCAAGAGCCAGTGTTGTCTCTTTTTGCTTATTCTGCCTTCTTCTTCAGGTTGCCCATCACGCTGGCGAGGGCGGCGACGGAGGCTGCGGCCGCCGAAGGGGCCGCGTTCCGCAGGAGCCAGTCTGACCTTGCCGGCCTTGCCGGGGAGGAGGGACGGGGCGACTCGGACCTCGGCCTTGACCCGAACGACACCGAGGACTTAGCCTGGCGGGACAGGAACCGGGCCGAGGCAGAGCTGGAGGCGGCGTCGGTCCAGGCTTGGACCGATGCGGCGGCGGCATGGGCACGATCTGGCGTGGAGCTGGCCTGGCGCGATGCCAGAGGGCATGGTGGTGGCGGCGACGGTTTTTGAGCCATCGTCAGTGAGGGAGCGCGGCCGTGGGGGCCGGGCTAAGGTGGCGATCCTCGACCGGGAGGTCGTGGAGGTGGGGGGCGACACCCTGCCCTGAGCCGATGTGATCGAGCGCGCGGGGGCCGATGGTGGTGGAGGCGGCGGTGTCCTGGAGGATACGTCGCAGGCGTCAATGCCGGAGGCGCCGTCGGGTAAGGAGGAGGTACCGCGGGTGGTGGTGCCTGAGGTGGTGACGCAGGGCATCCCGGCGTCCGGGTCGCCGTCGGTGCCGAGAGTGGCGTCGAAGGAGGTGTTGGCCGTGTTTCGAGCAGCCAGCGAGGGACTCGCCCTGGCGCCCCGGCAGGGTGGGCATTGAGCTGCTGTGCCGCACGCGTGGGCGCGGCCGTCTTCGGGACTCAGACCCACGAGGAGGCGGCGCTGGATGCCGTCAGCCGCCTCCTGTGAGGCCGGACGAAGCGACTTGAGGCCTTCACCCAGGCCGAGAAGGAGCGGACGCGCGACCTGGAGCGCGCCGTCCTGGTAAGTCTTTCTTCTTTTGTTTCCTTGTGGTTTATTCTTTGTGGGGGCGCGCCAGCGCACCCACTGGGTGTAGCCCCCGATGTTCGGGCCAACTACGTAGTAGTTGGGTCGAATCTTTAGATCGCCGGGCCTTGTTCTGACTTCTGTCTTTTTTCAGCATCTTGATGCCTTCCAGGTTGCCTCCTTCAACCGTCTCCTGGGCACGCATCGGGAGCTCAAGGAGCAGCTTGCTGCCAAGGAGGTGGAGCTTCGCGTCGTCGCAGGTACATTCATGCTCTTTTCTAGTGGGGGCGCGCTAGCGCACCCATTGGGTGTAGCCCCCGAGATTCGGTCCAGCTACGTAGTAGTTGGGCCAAATCTTAAGTCTTGCCTTTTTTCTTCGGCTGAACTTTTCTTTTTTGCAGCCGAGGTGCTGTCTTGGCAGACCCACCTGCTCCAGGCCGGTCGTCATTACGACCGGCTTGTTGCTGACGCCGGCCGCCTTGGCATCGAGACGGCGCAGGCAAGGGCGGCCGCGGCCGCGGCCCAACGGTCTCTTGATAAGGCCAACTGGCTGCACGAGCCGCTGGCGGGTCACAAGAGCCGCCTTGAGGCCGAGGTGGAGCTCCTTAAGGCGGAGGCCACCAAGGTGATGGAGATGTAGTGGGCCCTGGTCGAGGCGGACCAGCAGCAGGGCCAGCTGGCCGATGACAAGGGCCGGCTCCAGGCCGAGGTGGATCGCCTGCGGGAGCAAGCCGCCGCGGCCGAGGAAGCTCGTTAGGACGAGACTCATTGCTGCGAGGCGGCCGAGAAGACGACCAAATACAAGGAGGCTGAGCTGAAGGCGGCCCTTGCTAAGGCGGCTGATCTGGAAAGGGCGCTCGGGGAGCGCAACCGCGTCGTGGAGCGGGAGCGGCGTGGTATGTTGCTTGAGGTGCAGCACTTGGAAGAGTCCTTCTCCAGTAAGTGCTGCTTCTTGTAATTTGCCAGGTTGGGACCCGACTTCTCTTCCTTATTGTTCTTCTAATCTTGCTTCTTCTTTTACGACAGGGGCCTTCCCGGAGACGCAGCGGCTGGCAGAGGAAGCCGTCCGCTACCAGCATGACCCGAACAGTGTTGTTGGGTCTGGGACGGATCCGCGGGTGGCCTGGACCTTCCCGGAGATCATCGTGGCTGTAGAGGCCCACCTGCGGGCCCTGGGGACGCAGATGGAGCGGCTGTCCCAGGCTAGCACCACGACAACGACGGCCCAGTGGCCGGACTTCGTCCATCCGCGCAGCTTCTCGTGCCTGGCGTGTTGGTTGGACATGGGCCCGGATCGCCTTGGCGAGTGGCGTGTTTCCACCGCCCCTGCCAGTGCCGAGATGGCGCTTCGGTTCGCGTTGTCTTGGCATCCGGATCTTCAGCTGCACGCGCTGATGGGCCAGCGCGCTGACTCAGAGCAGTTGCTGCAGGAGCAAGCCGGCCGGATCGCCTCCCGGGCCAGCTACATTGCCGAGTTCGCCTTCCACGATGATTTCCATTAGGAGCGGATGGAAGACGGCAGGGCCATGGATGGCGACGACTACATCTTGCTTCTACATGACCCAGAGGGGAGCTCGGAGGAGACGGGCGTCTACGGAGACGCGGATGCTAAGGAGGACGCCGGTGTCATGCCGGACCCGGAGGCCGCCAGGGGAGGGTCGTCGACGTCGCGACGCGGCGCTGGAGATGCCTGAGATACTTTACGCAGAATCTGTTAAGTAGTAGGTCCACCCACCCACTGGGGGTTGTTTGGGGTGTGATGAACTCGGGTCGTGGGCCTTTGCTTTAAATATTTATGTGTGAATATCGTGAGTGCTTTTTTGCTCTTTGCCTTCCGCATTTTCGAACCAATTTCATGCGCTTTTCCTCCCTCAAACCTCCCCCCCGCGAGTCAGACGGCCGAGGCTCCGGTCCGTGACAAGGAGTTCGATTCTTCAAGATGGGCGCGCAGGACTTGGGTCCTTAGAAGCGTTGAGCGAGGGCGAAACACCCACTAGGCCAGCTGGCGGCAATCCGGCTTGGCCGGTTGGCGAGCAGCCAGTTGTGCGGCTACTTATTTGATGAGTGACAGGCCGGGTCGGTCGACCCGGCAGCCTTTGGCTTAGTATATGAATCGTAAAGGAGCTTTGGCCCGTTGTGCTTGCCCACCGACAGCCAAAGCTGGATCTGCGGTTTTATGGCGAAGTGGGGGACCGCAGCGTCCCAACTTTATCAGGAATCACCAAGTAAGGAGGCGGGGTGGCGACCGAGCCAGCCTGCCCCCGAGCCCCTGGGTCGAGCGAGTCGAGCCGGTGGCCGGGTTCAGTGGTAAAGTGATGCAGAAAAAATAAGGACGCAATAAATTGGTCGGCAAAAGGCAGCCCCCGAGTCTCGTTTGGGGACCCCTTAGTTTCATGCGTTTACAAAAGGCGACGATACATACGCTCGTGCGGCTAACTGTAAAACAGGCGGAGGAGTTCCACGTTCCACAGCCAGGTCGTTTCTTCGCCGGTGGTGTCCTTCTTGCGCTTCTTTGGCTTGCGCACGTCGATGAGGTAGTAGGCGTTGCGATCGCGCAAGGCCCTACTCACGATGAACGGGCCTCCCATGGAGGGGACAACTTGTGCTGGCCTGCCTGCTCTTGGACGAGTCGGAGGATGAGGTCGCCCTTGCGGAATGCGAGGGGCTTGATCTTCTTGATGTGGTAGTGCCTCAGGCCTTGCTGGTAGATAGCCGAACGACTATGTGCCAGAAGGCGCGCTTCTTCGAGCAGGTCGACGCCGTTTTCGCGTGCCTCTCTGGCTTCGGCTTCGGTGTACATCGTGACACGTGGCGAGTCGAACTCGACGTTTGTCGGGATGACGGCTTCAGCTCCATAAACGAGGAAGAACGGGGTGAACCCGGTGGACCGATTTGGCGTTGTGCGCAGACTCCAGAGTACTGCTGGCAACTCGTCAAGCCAGTTGCCGGGTTAGCGGATAAGTGGCTCGACGAGTCGCGGCTTGATGCCGGTCAGGATGAGTCCGTTGGCCCGCTCGACCTGCCCGTTGCACTACGGATGTGCCACGGAGGCCAGGTCGAGGCGGATGCCGGAAACGGAGCAGTATTGCTCGAGCGCGCCCTTGTAGAAATTGGTGCCGTTGTCGGTGATGATGCTATTCGGCATGCCGTAGCATACCGCTATATCCTTGATGAACCGGACGGTTGTTGACCCATCCAATTTCTTGATAGGTCTTGCCTCGATCCACTTGGTAAATTTGTCCACTGCCACCAGTAAGTGCGTCATGACGCCTTGAGCGGTTTCGAAGGGTCCCACCATGTCGAGTCCCCAGACCGCGAAGGGCCAGGCGATCATTATGGTGCGGAGTGCTGACGCCGGCTGGTGGCTGCGTTTTCTGAATCGTTGGCACCCTTCGCATTTGAGAACGAGCGACTCGGTGTCTTCGAGGGCCGTGGGCCAATAGAAACCATGGCGGAACGCCTTGGCCACCAAGGATCATGATGCGGCATGGTGCCCACACTCGCCCCGGTGAATGTCGAGGAGGATGTTGATGCCGCGATCCTGCTCCACGCAGCGCTGGAACATGTCGGTAGAGCTGTGTTTGACGAGCTCGTTGTTGACAAAGCTGTAGGCGGATTCCCGGTGCTGAATTTGCCGGGCTTCGGTCTCGTCCATGGGGAGAACCCCGTTCTCCGGAAACTCTGATATTGGGAGAGCCCAAGATGGAGCTGCAACCAATGCGACGACGGCCACCAGGGTGAGTTCCGGGTCGACAGCCCCCGAGCCGGGTTGAGCAGCCCCTGGGTCGAGGATGGAGATGGCCGGGTCGGGGATGATGGTGGCCAGGTTGAGCTGAGCAGCCCCCGGGCCGGGTTGAGCAGCCCCCGGGTCGGGGATGGCGATGGTCGGGTCCGGGATGATGGTGGCCGGGTTGAGAAGAGCAGCCCCCGGGCCGGGTTCAGCATTCCCCAGGCCGACTTGGGGTGCGGCCGGGTCATCTGGAACATGAATAGACTCGGAGTCCGGCGATGGCTTGATGGGCGGCTTGCACAGATGCTCGAGGGAGACGCTGGACGGGATGGCTTGTCATGACGAGGCGATCTTGGCGAGCGTGTCGGCTGCTTCATTCTCCGCGCGCGGGACGTGGAGGAACTCGCAACCCTCAAAGGATCCGGATAGCTTCTGGACGAGGAAGCGGTAGCTTGCCATGTTGGAGTCGCGGGCGTCCCATTCGCCAGAGCACTGCTCCACCACCAGGTCCGAGTCGCCATAGCACAAGATGCAAGGGATGCCGAGTTCCTTGGCAAGCCGGAGGCCGCGCACAAGGGCTTCATACTCGGCGACGTTGTTGGAGGAGGCGAAGTGGATCTGGAGCGCATAGCGGAGCCGGTCGCCCTTCGGAGATGACACTATGATGCCGGCCCCCAAGCCGAGTCGCATCTTGGACCCGTCGAAGTGCATGCGCTAGTGCGTCGAGTCTGGAGGCGGCGGCAAATACTGGGTCTCGGTCTAGTCGACGAGGAAATCGGCTAGGGCCTGAGACTTGATCATGGTGCGCGGCTCGTAGAGGATGGTGTGGCCGGCTAGCTGGATCGCCCACTTGGCGACCCGGCTGGAGGCGTCCCGGCACCCGATGATTTCTCCGATAGGCTCCGTGCTGACGACGGTGACGACGTGCTCTTGGAAGTACTACTTCAGCTTCTTGGTGGTAAGGTACACGCCGTAACACATCTTCTGGTAATGCGGGTAGTTCTGCTTGGAAATGGAGAGCACCTCGCTCAGGTAGTAGAATGGTCGCTGGACGGCTTGGATCTTGCCCTTCTCTGGTCGCTTGACCACCAGCACCGTGCTGACCGCCCACGAGGTCGCGGCTATGTAGAGCAACAGCCGCTCCTTATCGGTCGGCGCGGCCAGGACTGGTGCGGTGGAGAGCATGCACTTGAGGTCTTGGAAAGCCTCGTCTGCCTTGTCATTCCACTTGAACGGGCTTGTCTACTTCATCAGCTGGTATAGGGGGAGCGCCCTCTCGCCCAGCCGGCTTAGGAACCGGCGGACCGAGGCCAAGCACCCGGTGAACTTCTGGACGTCGCGCAGCCGAGCCGGCTTGCGCATGCACTCGATGGCCTTGATCTTCTCTACGTTCGCCTCAATGCTGCGTTCCGAGACGAGGAAGCCGAGTAGCTTTCCGGCCGGGACACCGAAGTCGCACTTTTCCGGGTTGAGCTCGTCAGATTTCGGGTTCCGGCAGACCCTCTAGGTTCGAACTCTGGGGTGCGCGCGGAGATTTTGCCCTCTGCCTACCTGCACCTCACCGCCTCGCTAGGATCTAAGCAATCAAAGGAACAACACAAGAGACACAGAGTTTATACTGGTTCAGGCCACCATTGTGGTGTAATACCCTACTCCAGTGTGTGGTGTGGTGGATTGCCTCTTGGGCTGATGATGAACAATACAAGGGAGAACAACCTCGCGAGGGTCTGTTCTAGGCTGGTGCGATGAACTACTAGGGGGAGTTCAGTCGCTCTCTCTACTGGTTTCCTGGTGGGGATCCCATTCTCCTCTTCTCTATCTGTTGTCGTTTTCTCTCCCTTGCAGTGGCTAGTCCTATTTATAGGCAAAGGCCCTGGGCCTCCTCCCAAAAATTGAGCAGGAAGGACGCCAACAATTGGCCATTTTGAAGGGGAACATCTAGTACACTTATCCTGACTAAAATTGGTCCTCGCCTGCTAAAGGCTCTCATGGTGACGCCGGCTTGGGCTCCACGATGACCTCCATCCAGCCGTTCCACTGCTCTTGGTCTTGTTGCACCGAAATGGATGCCTTTGCTTGATGCTCTCGCCTGCGCTTGCTCCCTTTGCACCAAAGTGTAAAGAGAGGACATGCGCGGCATGGCGCCCGCCTGGCGCCCTTGGTCGTCATGGCTTGCGTCATGGGCACCTCGTGAGGTACCCCGCCTTGTTCTCTCTGCCTCCTCGTGAGCCAGCCTGACGAAGCTGTGCCTGAGGAAGCCTCCTGTCGTCCGCCCCGTGAGGCTTGGCCCCTCGTGAGGGTCTTGAGCTCGTGCTGATGAAGATGGGCCATGCTGGGCCGCCCCTCGAGCCATGCCGCAGGCCGCAGGCAGGCAAGTCTGGGTACCCCCGTTCCCAGAACACCGACAGTAGCCCCCGGGCCCAAGGCGGGCCCGGACTTGGCTGAGCAGAGAGGCGAAGGGGTAAGTGTGAAGCGTCGCGGGCCCTAACAACCTGCGGCGTTGGACCCTGCGTGGCGGTTGATTGGATGTGGACGGCTCCGCTCCCCCACGACACCTCGGCAACTGCGCAAGCTGACAAGTCCCTGCATGCAAAAACTAGTCATGATTACCTGCGATCGTGGCAGCCGACGGTTGGCCTCCTCTGGCTACAAGTACGGAACGGCGCGAGCCACTCCAGTTCATCTTCCTCAGCTACTTATCCTCTTGTTCATCTTCGCCACTGCTCCGCCTTGCCGCAATGGCTCTGATACGCCGGTTCTCCGTAGAAGAGAAGGGAAAGGCCCCCCGAGAGGGCCCCGACCCGCTTCCGCCAAAGAAGCGGATGGTCCTCTACCGCCGAGATGAGGGCGTGCGGCAGGAGGTGTCGAGGCCTTTGTGTGAGCGGCCGCCGCCAGGGTTTCCGCTGCCCTTGTACGCCCACCTTGAGGGCCCTGCAGGAGCTGATGCCGAGCGCCATGGACGACGCCGCCGTCGGCGCCGGCGGGTCACGGCGGTGCGTGTTGTCCCTCCTGGAGTCCATGCTGAGGGTTCCTCCCGAGAGTTTGTGCTCCACGCCGCCATGCCTCCTCGATCTTGGATTCGTCTTCCTCCTTCCTTCGCCTTCGAGATTCTGCCGAAGGGGCCCTTCAGGCTCTGGCTGCAGCACGATGATTGCCAGAATCCTGCGACCGATGCGGATGTCGAGGTCGTCGCTCCAGGTAAGGTCCTCATGACCCAGGGCTGGGGCGAGATCCCCCGGGTCTACAGGATGAGGGGCGCCCTCGTGATCCACCTGGAGTTCGTCGGTGCTTCCATGATGCTCTTCAGGGTCCTCGACGAAGATGGGTGTCGGCTGGAGTGTTGTCCCAGAGGCAGCGGCAGAAGCCCCAGAGCGGCAAGGACCAGGCCTGCCGTCGCACATTCTTCAAGCAGGTCCTCAAGCGGTGAGGGTGCCGGAGTATCTAGCGACTCCGCCGAGCTCTTCGCGACTCCGGAGACGAGCGACGACAGCTACGAGCCCCCGAGCCTGCGCCGCTCTTGGAGTAGGACGAGCTCGTTAGGCCGCCGCCGTCTCTGATCTGGATGAGGTTGGCGCCGGTGTCTGGCATCCCACTGTTGATGATGGCGTCTGCCGCGACGGTTCCTGTAGTTAGGACTCCTTAGGATACGCGTCTTTTGTCCCTGCATGGAGCCAAGAATACACCTCGTGGGGGCTTGTAAGGTGTCTGTAGCTCTGTTTGTCAATATGATCCCTATCATGAAGCAGTGCGAGATGCTTATTCCGTCTTAGCTTAGTTTCTTCCTTTCGGACCTCGCGATGGCTTGGCGCTCTGCGCCGACAGGTCCCGGTCCCAAGGCGGCTTCAGTCATCGCTGGTATGCCAGGTCGCGATGTCGTGGTCAAGGCCAGGAGGTGAGCGGCCCGGGGTCCAGTAAGAGCCCCTGAGTCGCGATGATCAGGAGGTCCCCTTTAGCGCTCAAGCCGCTATCTTTCGGTGAGAAAGGAATGTGACATTGCTAACACGGGATTGCATTGGATGCGGTGACGGTGCTGCGATAGCTAGTGTTTCCGGAGAGTGACTTATCTTGAGGGTCAGGAAACGCTTCCTGGTGCGGCGCTAGGTCCGTGCCATGGCCGACGAGAGGTTGCCTAGCGAGGTCTCTGCGTGCCTATTTCCTCTCGCCTCTGCTCCACTTTCTACTCTACATCCTCGAGTCCTGGCCCTTGAGCGGGTCTCAGCCGTTGCTGGTTTGCCGGGGCGCGATATCATGGGCAAAGCCAGAGGGTGAGGGCTGGATTGCCGGTAGGAGCTCTGAGTCGCGATGCTCAGGTACCCCCCCCCCTTTAATGTGCAAGCGGTTCGCACGGATCAGAGTGAAGAGGACGTCTTGAGGGCCTCGCCTGGCACTTCTCCTTGGGGGGATCCTGCAGACCCACCACAAAAAAAGCAAAAGTCCACTATGACAAGCGTTGGTCAGCCGTTAGTTGCTGTGGAGAGGCGGCGAGGCACTAAAGGCCTGACGAGGTGTATTGGGGCACCCGTGAGCCAGCACGGGACTCACGGGGCCCTACCCCAAGGCGGGTTGGGCCTGGCACTGGGCCTTAACTTGTGATGTGTTCCTGCAAATTTGGCCAGACGCCGATGCTCTACGTCCTCGAGTCCCGGCCCTCGAGCTGGTCTCAGCCGTCGCTGGTTTGCCGGGGCGCGATGCCGTGGGCAAAGCCAGAGGGTGAGGGCTGGAGAGCCGGTAGGAGCCCTGAGTCGCGATGCTCAGGTACCCCCCCCTTTAAGGCGCAAGCTTGGTTAGATATCGACGCTCTACGTCCTCGGGTCCCGGCCCTCGAGCTGGTCTCAGCCGTTGCTGGTTTGCCGGGGCGCGATGCCGTGGGCAAAGCCAGAGGGTGAGGGCTGGAGAGTGCGTAGGAGCCCTGAGTCGTGATGCTCAGGTACCTCCCCCCTTTAACGCGCAAGCTGCCGACATCAAGGAAGAAGAGTTGCCATGGATAGGCACCAAATAACAAGCATGATGGGTTGAATGCATGGCCCGAAAATAAACGCAAGAGGGGTACACGTTGCTGGGTCTGACCCGAGCGACTTGGGGATGATGCAGCCCGAGGGGCGCCCCCAACAAAGTAAGCTAAGAACACGAGCAAAAGGGATACACGCCGCAGGGACGGACCCATGTGGCCTGGGAATGATGCAGCCCTGAGGGCGCTCCCAGCTGGAAACGAAACTTGAAAGATGTCTCCTGGTAGTGTTGGCGATGAAGGGGTGTTGAAGTAGCAGACGTAGCGGGCTGTGGGAGCCGATCTTCACGAGCCCCCAGGCCCAAGAGCCTCGGGAGGCTCCGGAGGCGCTGGTGCCTCCTCGCGAACCATCTCCATCTCTGCCAGGACTGCAGAACGCCTGGCCTCCAGAGCCTCCAGGATGCTCCTCATGAGGCACTAGCGCACCGCAGCCGCGTTTGGCAAGCCGTAGGGCATGCAAATGTAGCTGTGGGGTGGGCCTCCGCAGCGCCCCACACGTGAGGGCCAGAATTGCTCCTGAGAGGCGACTCGGTTGATCCCTGGGATGTCGATGCAGACGCGCAGCCCGCCATCCACGCCTACATGGGGAGCTACGGCGGGTAAGTGGCGGCTGCCACTCTTGACTCTTGACTCCTGCAACTCTTGTGTGATCTGACCAACGAACTCCTGAGGGTTTGGCCCTCCTTGCTTTGCTCCTTTCTGAGGGAAACGTGTTCTGAAACACGCCTCCAAGTGGTGCCCAAGCGCTTCCCTCGTGACCTTAGCAAGGTCGGTGGCCCTCCAGGTGGGAGCCCCCGAGCCCTGCTTAAGGAGGGCGATGGGCGCGCCTCCCTATGCGAAAGAAGGAGGTACCCCCTGAGCAGGCGCAGACCCTAAGGGGCTTGCCTCCTGAGGGGTCGGGCCTGGCGATGTCTTCTTCTTCTTGGGGGCGGTCTCAGGGAGCCTCCTGCTCCTGCGATCTGGGTCTTCAAGTGACGCGGCCTGAAAAGCTCGTTCCAGGGAGCACACCGCGTCTCTTTCTTCACAAGGCACCGTGACGACTCCACCACTTCCTGGCATCTTGAGGACGTTGTAGCCGTGATGAGTCATGGCCATGAACTTGGCGAGAGCTGGGTAGCCGAGGATGGCGTTGTACGGCAGGCGAATGTGGGCAACGTCAAAGTCGATGAGCTGGGCGCGGTAGTTGTTGCACGCCCCGAAGGGGACAGGGAGGCGGACCTGCCCAATTGGAACTGTGGAGCCGTCGGTGACTTCGGAGAAAGGCTTGGTTGGCTGAAGCTGATCGTAAGGCACTTGGAGATTGTTGAACGTCTCTACGGACAGGATGTTGAGCCCTGCCCAGCCATCGATGAGGGTCCTTGTCAGGACCCCGACTCAATGCCACATTGATCTAGCATGTAACACCTCATATCACTTTGCGGCCTCACGCACGGTATCCCCACGGGTGTCGCCTTACCTTTGCCCGAGACCGTTTGCGCCTTTTGGCACACGTATATGACAGTGTCGCTAGCATCCATATGATAAGAAGCCCGGGCTGACATGGCTAGTTGTAAACCCCAGAGTGGCACAAACTTACAGGGACAGGCATCCATCACCCAGCATCGAACGTGTCGGTCATCAACGAGTGAATCCAGGCTGTAGCACTGGGCTAACAGGACTCCGGTGAACCCGGCAGTAGCGGGCTAACAGGACTCCGGTATTCATCGCGTGACATTTCCCTGAAGGGAGAGACACAGGAACGAAGAAGGACACATGCCGGCCAGCCTAAGTGTTCCGGAGCAGTAGCATGCTACCATGGCTCAGTGGAAGCACTAGGAGACGTTTCCCGGTAAGAGAGACTACTACGGATAAACAACTAGATAGGCAGATCCCACACATAGCAATACACATTACACGTACGCATAACATGCAAGTATGTGTTGTACAACATGGCATCACAGCATAACTCGACAACTCATATAGACAAAAGCTCAGAAGAGCCATCACAGCATCTATTACAAACAGGGGTCACATGACCGAACAATCAGAGCAATCAAGCAACAAGCGGAAGCCTTACATGTCTGAGTACAGACATCTGCAAATGAAAAAGGCTGAAGAGCCTGACTATCTACAACATCCGATCAAGACCGTAGCTAAGGTACAAGCTACTTGTCGAAGTCCACGAGAACACTAGTAAGACCGAAGTCTCCGCTGCAAAAACATAAATAAAGCAACATGAGTACAAAGGCACTCAGCAAGGCTTACATCAGATCCTATCATACATGCATTTGTATCAATAAGGTAATGTGGGGTTTAGTTGCAGCAAGCCAGCTTTGACTCTGTGGCTATCCTGTTCTATGACTACCAGAACTTCTTTGAGGTGATATGGCGCACACGAGTCCACTAATCACCACACAATACACCACTATAGATTCATTCCCGTCTCCCTACGAGAAGGCCATCCATAGCACCCACACTTGTCTTGAGCATTTTATAGTATCCACTTCAAGTTGTCTATGCACCATGTAAGCATCCAAGAAGTCCATATACGCGGACCCGGCTATTCGAATAGATCATGTTAACCCTGCAGGGGTGTACTTCTTCACACACGCTCTCGCCACTTACCGCCATGTACACGACATGTATCTCGGCAACCTTCAAGCGGAAGCCTGGCAAGGGTGTCGGCCACGACCTGACTAACCACACAAGACTCTAGCCCAGGTTTATCGCCTATTCGGGTTCCATCCGCAAGGAGATCCGGCCGGGGTGTCGCTCACGGCCCCAAACGATGTGAGCAGGGTTCCCAAGCCCACCATCCGGGTGCCACTTGGTATACTGTGCCACCTGTGCCTAGTCTGTCCCAAGCCCACCCTGCCGGGTGCCACTTGGTAGAAAAATAGCACTACCTACAAACACCAGAAACTAGTTGCGATTCCTGGACAGAGATCAAGTTGGTTAATAAGCCGAGAGGGGTCGAGTTACCGGAACCCAATGTGTGTTAGTATCGAGTCATTGGACAACATATATAGAACTCAGTGCTTAAGGACGGTTCCAGCGAGACAACCCACCATGTACTCCTACATGGCCTCTCACCGCTAACTTTACCAAATCGTGTTCACACACTTCACTCTCAGCATCAGAACATATCGTAACACTCCAATTCATTCCCAATGAACCAGACCTGACACAACTCTAAGCAATAGCAGGCATAGCATGGTAGAATCACAACATGGCTCAATCCACTGCTACACATGCTAGTGGGTTTCAACTATTTGCTGTGCCAATGACAGGTCATGCAGAGGAATGGGTTCAACTACCGCAGCACAAAGTAGCAGATGAATCGTTGTTGTCCTAATGCAATAACTGAGAGTAGGATTTTATCGGAATGAACAAGGGGGTTGCTTGCCTGGTAGATCAACAGAGGGGCACTGCTTCATAGACAAGTACTCTGGAACGGACTCAGGAGCAGGACCTATCGAGAAGGAACAGTGTCGGAAATCAATACACAAACATATGCAACAATATGATGCATGAACATGGCATGTAGATATGATGTTGTTTGAGCTAATGCAACTAGTATTCATTTGGTTTGAAGTCCATTTGAACCAAAAGCTCAAATGCATCTCCAAAGTAAGCTCTTATATATGCCATAACGTGTTTTCTCATATACATCATGTATAAGTTGGTTTGTCATGCATGAAACTAGTACAGATGGAAAGATTGCATTTTTCTGATAATTTTTCATATATAAATTATTTCAATCTCAGCTATGGTTGAATTTCTATGATTTTTTGATGTTTAAAGCATTTTCTGGAATTTCCTGATTTATTTTAAATCCAGAAAATAGTTAATTGCGTCAGCACTGCGTCACTGTGATGTCAGCGAGTCAACTGTGGCTGTCCAGGTCAAACCTGACGTGTGGGGTCCACACGTCAGTGACAGGGGGTTAAACAGGGTTAGTTTAATCCTAATTAAAAAGGTTAGTGGCGCTGGGGCCCACTGTCAGTGTCAGGGGGGGTTAGTTAACGGTGATTAGCCTTAAGCTAATCACCTGACACACGGGGCCCACCTGTCAGGCCGGCGAGGTCAAAGGTCAAACTCCACCGGCGTTTAGCCACCGGCGACCACGGGGCTCGGCGGAGTCCGCGTTATAGGCCACGGGAACGGCGTCGGAGAGCACCGGGGCGTAGCCCGGGCTCTCGCGCATCTGGTGGGGCAGGTGGGAGGATCTGGGGAGGCCGGAGTTCGCCGGAGCAGAGCTCGCGGCGGCGGCCGGAGCTCGGTGGCTTGTGGCCGCGGCGTAGCGGTGCACGACAGTGGGAGCGAAGGGTTCCTACGGCCTCCTGGCATCACCAGTAACACGGTGACGCGCGCGGGAGTGGCTGGCTCGGGCTCATGCCACTGTGGCGCCATGGCCGGCAGCGAGGCACTTGCGGGTGCGGTAGTTGAGCTAGCTAGACGGGGCAAACGAGCACGGGGAGGAGGGGAAATAGGGGGGAAACAGAGAGGGGCTCACGGCGGAGTTGCCGAGTAGGCCAGTGGGCTCGGGGAGGCACTGAAGACGGCGAATCGGAGTCGGCGGTCGGCGGCGTCCGAGAAGGAAGACGATGGCGACGGCGGCTCCACAGGGCGTCCGGCGTCTTGTGGCTTGACGGAGGAGACGAGGAAGTCGTGGCGGAGCTTCTGCGCTTGTCGGAGAGGTGAGGGGGAGGCTGTGGCTACATAGGTGGTGAGCGGCGGCGACAAGCTCCGCTCGGTGGTGCTCGGGAGGGAGAGAGCAGACGAGGGAGAGATACGGGAGAGTGAGAGAGGGTCGAGGGGCCGCGTGGCGTCCCCAGGGAGTAGCGGAGGCAAGCAGGGAGGCAGGAGGTGGCCGAGCGTGTGCCGACGTGCGTCGGCCACGCGCGCTGCCTACTGGCGCGAGGAAGACGACAGGGGAAGGCTGTTGGGCTGGGCCAACAGTGCTGGGCCTGTGGACCGAAGGTAGGCGCCAGGTAAGTGATTTCCTCTTTATTTCTTTTTCTATTTTTCTGACATTTGTTTTGATTTAATTAAAATACTAAATCATTTTATTACCTTATGCCAATTTTTGCAGGAGCTAACTATATTATTCCAGAGCTCCTCAACCATTGGCATAATTTTTGGACATATATTAATATATATAACTAATATATTTCCAATGCAAATATTTATGCATTAATTCCAAATGCCCAAAATAAATACTTATGAGCTCTTAAAAATATTGGTTTGATTTTTATCTCTGTCCAATATTTTCAGAGAGCAAGATGAGCATTTTCTTGGACCCTTTTGGAGAAATTTTTATTTGGGTCATTTCAAAAATGATTCTGAGGGTTTCACAAATCCTCATTTCAAAATTAAATTGAATTTAAACATGATGCACAAATGACTAGCTAGTCTAGGTCATACTAGACTAGGGATGTGACAACTCGCCCCACTTGAAAGAATCTCGTCCCGAGATTCAGGGGTCGATGGAAAGAAAGTGGGGTACTCCAGTCGAAGACGATCTTCTCGCTCCCAAGTAGCTTCTCTCTCGGAATGATGAGACCACTGAACTTTGAGAAACTTGATGTTCTGTCGTCGGGTAAGACGCTCTGCTTGATCAAGAATGCGAACCGGGTACTCTAGGTATGTGAGGTTATCTTGGAGATCAAGCGTTTCGTGGTCCACTCCGCGGATAGGATCTGAGAAGCAACGCCTGAGTTGAGAGATGTGGAAGATATCATGAACTCGAGAAAGATGTGGGGGTAGTTCCAACTGGTAGGCAACCTCTCCTCGTTTAGCGAGAATGCGAAAGGGACCAATGTAACGAGGAGCCAACTTGCCCTTGATACCGAAACGATGGGTACCCTTCAAAGGAGTAACCCGAAGGTAAGCTTTGTCGCCAATTTCATAAGTCATATCCTTATGACGACGATCATACTGGTTCTTTTGACGAGACTGGGCTATTTTCAAATTCTCACGAATGATGCGAACTTGCTCTTCTGCCTCCTGAATCATGTCCGGTCCAAAGAGTTGTCTTTCACTGGTTTCTGACCAGTTCAAAGGTGTTCGACATCTTCGTCCATAGAGAACCTCAAAAGGAGCTTTCTTGAGACTGGATTGATAGCTATTGTTATAAGCAAACTTAGCAAAAGGAAGACATTTCTCCCAATCCGTACCGAATGAGATAACGCAGGCTCTGAGCATGTCTTCGAGAATTTGATTGACCCGTTCCACCTGACCACTCGACTGAGGGTGGAAAGCGGTACTGAAGGAAAGATGGGTTCCCATGGCAGTTTGAAAACTCTCCCAGAAATGAGAAGTGAAAAGACTGCCATGGTCTGAATTGATCTCTAGTGGAACACCATGAAGTGATACTATTCGAGAAATATATAAGTCAGCGAGCTGACTAGCGGTGATATTCTCTTGAACAGGTAGGAAGTGTGCCACTTTGGAGAGACGGTCAATGACTACGAAGATAGCATTATTCCCTCTCTTGGTCCTGGGAAAGCCGGTGATGATGTCCATACCAACTTTATCCCATTTCCATTCAGGAATAGCTAAAGGCTGAAGGGTGCCAGCAGGTCTTTGATGCTCTGCCTTAACGCCACGACAAACGTCACATTTAGCAATGAACTCAGCGATTTCTCTCTTCATCCTAGTCCACCAGAACCTCTGCCGTAGGTCCTGATACATCTTAGTACTACCGGGATGAATCTTGAGAGGAGATTCATGCGCCTCCTTAAGAATTAGTTGTCGAAGATGTTGCTTCTTGGGGTTCACCAGGCGGTTCCGAAAGAAAACAACACCTCGATCATCTATAGAGAAACTACCAGCAATACCCTTGGCAATGTTTCTCTTGATCCGGGTAATCCCCGTATCATGCTTCTGGGCTTCTATGATATGATCCACAAGAGTAGGTTTCACCAACAAGGTAGAAAGGAATCCGTGAGGAGCGATGTGAAGGTTAAGCTTACAGAATTCCTCATGGAGAAGTGGTTGGCCCTGCTGCAACATGAGATTGTTGCAATAGGATTTACGGCTTAGAGCATCGGCCATGACATTGGCTTTGCCTGGGGTGTAGGTAATCCCTAGGTCATAATCTGTGATTAACTCCAACCAACGTCTTTGCCTAAGGTTCAGATTCGGTTGGGTGAAGATATACTTGAGACTCTGGTGATCAGTGTAGATCTCGCAACGTTTACCAAGAAGGTAATGTCGCCAGGTCTTGAGTGCATAGACTACGGCTGCAAGCTCTAGATCATGTGTAGGATAATTCTCCTCATGTGGATGCAATTGTCGAGATGCATAGGCAATCACATTATGATCCTGCATAAGAATGCAACCTAGTCCCTGTCGTGAGGCGTCGTAGTAGATAACAAAGTCCTTCGTGAAATCCGGTGGCACAAGTACGGGAGCAGAAGTCATGCATCTTTTCAGTTCCTGAAAACTGTACTCACATTGTGGGGACCACTCAAACTTTTTATCCTTCTTGAGAATTTCCGTGAGGGGTTTGGCTACTTTGGAGAAGTTTGCACAAAGCGGCGACAATAGCTGGCTAGACCAAGGAAACTCCTAACTTGTTTAACGGTTTCAGGTGGAGTCCAATCGAGAACAGCCTTAACTCTCTCGGGGTTGAGAGCAATGCCCTTACCAGAGATTACGTGGCCTAGGTAGGTCACTTCGGGCAACCAAAATTCACACTTGGAGAACTTGGCATAAAGGCGGTGTTCTCTGAGTGTTTCTAACACAAGTCTAAGATGTTCGGCATGTTCTTCCTCGTTCTTTGAGTAAATAAGAATATCATCGAGGCAAACCACGACGAACTTATCTAAGTACTCCATGAAGATCGAGTTCATCAAGCGGGAGAATGTGGCTGGAGCGTTGGTTAGACCGAAGGACATGATGGTGTACTCATACTGGCCATAACGAGTGACAAAGGCTATCTTGGGAATGTCCCCATTTCTGATCTTGATTTGGTGGTAGCCTAACCTCAAATCCATCTTGGAGAAGACTGAGGATCCAGCGAGCTGATCATACAGGTCGTTGATCCTGGGGAGCGGATACTTGTTCTTTATCGTGACCAAATTAACGGGACGATAATCTACAACCATCCGATCCGTACCATCCTTCTTCTTAACAAACAGGACGGGGCAAGCCCAAGGAGAAGAACTAGGACGGATGAAACCCTTTTGCAAGGACTCATCGAGTTGTTTCTTAACCTCGGCTAGTTCTAGAGGTGCCATCTTGTAAGGTCTCCTAGAAATTGGAGTTGTTCCTGGGATAAGATCTATGACAAACTCTACATCTCTGTCAGGTGGAACACCTGGCAGTTCCTCTGGAAAAACATCCGGAAAGTCACGGACTACCGGGATATCTTCAAGGTCTGGAAGAGGGCTGGCATTAAGAGAATAGAGCTGACGCTTTGCAACTCTAGTGGAGACAGTGACTATCTTGCCAGATGGGTGTGTAAGCTAAACAGATCTAGTGTAACAATCAATCATGGCATGATGAGCTGTCATCCAGTCCATACCCAAGATGATGTTAATATCTGAGGACTTGAGGGCTACAAGTGATGCCAGAAATACAAGTCTATCAACAAGGATTTTGTTACCATGGCTTACACTAGAGGTTTGCCATTTGGATCCAGGAGTTTGAATGACTAGTGGAGAGGGCATATCACAAAATGACATGTTGTGCAAGTTAGCATAGCTCTCAGAAATGAAGGAGTGAGATGCTCCAGTATCGAATAGAACCGATGCTGGATGACAATTGACAAGGAGTGTACCAAGAACGACATCCGGATCATCATGAGCGTCTTTAGCTGAGACGTGATGCACACGTCCACGTTTGGTGGGAGCTGACTTGACATTGATCATCTTGCGTGATAGCTTAACACAGCCAACAGGCTTCTCGGGCTGGGGTGGAGCATAACTAGGCCGAGATCAGTCACGTGCATAGTGTCCTGGCTTCCCGCATGTGAAGCAAGTCCCCGAGGTTGGACGTGGACCCGCACTAACAAGCGGTCTACCAGTAGGCCTGGGTGGAGCATACGATTGAGCAGGGTGGGGCACCACATAAGATGGCCTTGGTGGATATCCGGGAGGAAGAGCGGAGTTTGGAACCCAAATCCGGCGCTTCTGGGAACTAGAGCCAAAGGAGGATCCCAAATCACGGGTGTGCTTACGAGACTCCTCGTAAGTGAGTTGAGCTGTCTCTGCATTGATGGCCTTGTTCACAAGAGCTTGGAATGTATCACAAAGATGCAGGTGAAGATCACGACGCAACTTGGGGTTGAGACCCTTCCGAAACCTAGCTTGCTTCTTGGCGTCCGTGGATACCTCTTCTGTGGCATAGCGGGCAAGGTTCTCGAACTCTCTGCTGTAAGCATCAACAGCCATCTTACTCTAGGTGAAACTACAGAACTCTTCTCTCTTGTGATCGATGAGGGCCTGGGGAATGTGATGCTCGCGAAAAGCCTCAGTGAAATCCCTCCAGGTTGGAATCTGGCCAGCTGGAAGCATAGCCTCATAGTTCTGCCACCAAAGACTAGCAGGACCTTCCAGGTGGTATGTGGCATAGGTGACCTTGTCATCTTCAGCTACATTCGCGGAACGCAACTTATGAGTGATACCACGGAGCCAGTCATCTGCATCGAGTGGCTCGATAGAATGATGAAAGGTAGGTGGATGCAAGTGAATGAAGTTATGAATGGTTGCAGACTTATTGGACTGATGTGCGGTGTTCTCCTTGATACGTGTCAACAAGCGGTCAGACTCACGCTTGTTCCTCTCCATCTCTAGCATGAACTCTGTCAACGAAGGCTGGTCGGGAAGATCCTCATCCCTTCCATCTCCGTGGCTCTGGCTACGAGCAACAGAACTTCGCTTAGTTGATGACATCCTGAGAGACGAAACCAAGGACGGATCAGCATCAACTATAGGTTATAGAATGTAGGATAAGGAAATTAGTATCTCTCGAACTCCTCGGGCAATTCCGGCAGCATAACGGCAGTAAAAATGCTCAGAATGAGACATCCTGCTAAATGGGGTAGTACATACTCAACATCATCACCCAAGGTTCTGAGATCAAACTAAACAGGCTACACCGGAAGTACTCGAAACTGGGGTAAGACTCTGATCAACCAATCCTATGGGACTACGGAGTAGTAACACGTGATCCTGATAGACGGAAGAGAATGCCTAGTTCCTTAACCCCGTAGAAAAGATAGGATGACTCAGATTAGAAGGCCATGAGGTATAAGGAGTAAAAAGAGCCTTACGTTCCAACCCACAATCAATTCCCTTACATAACTAAAGAATTTCTAGACTCAGCTTCGACCAGTTTGGCTTGGTAATCCTACAGGCAGTCAGGCTCTGATACCAAAGCTGTCAGGACCCCGACTCAATGCCACATCGATCTAGCATGTAACACCTCATATCACTTTGCGGCCTCACGCACGGTATCCCCACGGGTGTCGCCTTACCTTTGCCCGGGACCGTTTGCGCCTTTTGGCACACGTATATGACAGCGTCGCTAGCATCCATATGATAAGGAGCCCGGGCTGACATGGCTAGTCGTAAACCCCAAAGTGGCACAAACTTACAGGGACAGGCATCCATGACCCAGCATCGAATGTGTCGGTCATCAGCGAGTGAATCCAGGCTGTAGCACTGGGCTAACAGGACTCCGATGAACCAGGCTGTAGAGGGCTAACAGGACTCCGGTATTCATCGCATGACATTTCCACGAAGGGACAGACACAGGAACGAAGAAGGACACATGCCGGCCAGCCTAAGTGTTCCGGAGAAGTAGCACGCTACCATGGCTCAGTGGAAGCACTAGGAGACGTTTCTCGGTAAGAGAGACTACTAAGGATAAACAACTAGATAGTCAGATCCCACAAATAGCAATACACATTACACGTACGCATAACATGCAAGTATGTGTTGTACAACATGGCATCACAGCATAACTCGATAACTCATATAGACAAAAGCTCAGAAGAGCCATCACAACATCTATTACAAACAGGGGTCACATGACCCAACATTCAGAGCAATCAAGCAACAAGCGGAAGCCTTACATGTCTGAGTACAGACATCTACAAATGAAAAAGGCTGAAGAGCCTGACTATCTACAACGTCCGATCAAGACCGTAGCTGAGGTACAAGCTACTTGTCGAAGTCCACGAGAACACTAGTAAGACCGAAGTCTCTGTTGCAAAAACATAAATAAAGCAACATGAGTACAAAGGTACTCAGCAAGGCTTACATTAGATCCTATCATACATGCATTTGTATCAATAAGGTAATGTGGGGTTTAGTTGCAGCAAGCTAGCTTTGACTCTGTGGCTATCCTGTTCTACGACTACCAGAACTTCTTTGAGGTGATATGGCGCACACGAGTCCACTAATCACCACACAATACACCACTATAGATTCATTCCCGTCTCCCTACGAGAAGGCCATCCATAGCACCCACACTTGTCTTGAGCATTTTATAGTATCCACTTCAAGTTGTCATATGTACCATGTAAGCATCCAAGAAGTCCATATCCGCGGACCCGGCTATTCGAATAGATCATGTTAACCCTGCAGGGGTGTACTTCTTCACACATGCTCTCGCCACTTACCGCCATGTACACGACATGTATCTCAGAAACCTTCGAGCGGAAGCCTGGCGAGGGTGTCGGCCACGACCTGACTAACCACACAAGACTCTAGCCCAGGTTTATCGCCTATTCGGGTTCCATCCGCAAGGAGATCCGGCCGAGGTGTCGCTCACGGCCCCAAACGATGTGAGCAGGGTTCCCAAGCCCACCATCCGGGTGCCACTTGGTACACCGTGCCACCTGTGCCTAGTCTGTCCCAAGCCCACCCTGTCGGGTGCCACTTGGTAGAAAAATAGCACTACCTACAAACACCAGAAACTAGTCGCGACTCCTGGACAGAGATCAAGTTGGTTAATAAGCCGAGAGGGGTCGAGTTACCGGAACCCAATGTGTGGTAGTATCGAGTCATTGGACAACATACATAGAAGTCAGTGCTTAAGGACGGTTCCAGCGAGACAACCCACCATGTACTCCTACATGGCCTCTCACCACTACCTTTACCAAATCGTGTTCACACACTTCACTCTCAGCATCAGAACATATCGTAACACTCCAATTCATTCCCAATGAACCAGACCTGACACAACTCTAAGCAATAGCAGGCATAGCATGGTAGAATCACAACATGGCTCAATCAACTCCTACACATGCTAGTGGGTTTCAACTATTTACTGTGGCAATGACAGGTCATGTAGAGGAATGAGTTCAACTACCGCAGCAGAAAGTAGCAGATGAATCATTGCTGTCCTAATGCAATAACTGAGAGCAGGAGCGAGAGAGTAGGATTTTATCGGAATGAACAAGGGTGTTGCTTGCCTGGTAGATCAACAGAGGGGGCACTGCTTCATAGACAGGTAATCTGGAACGGACTCCGGAGCAGGACCTATCGAGAAGGAACAGTGTCGGCAATCAATACACAAACATATGCAACAATATGATGCATGAACATGGCATGTAGATATGATGTTGTTTGAGCTAATGCAACTAGTATTCATTTGGTTTGAAGTCCATTTGAACCAAAAGCTCAAATGCATCTCCAAAGTATGCTCTTATATATGCCATAATGTGTTTTCTCATATACAGCATGTATAAGTTGGTTTGTCATGCATGAAACTAGTACAGATGGAAAGATTGCATTTTTCTGATAATTTTTCATATATAAATTATTTCAATCTGAGCTACGGTTGAATTTCTATGATTTTTTGAAGTTTAAAGCATTTTCTGGAATTTCCTGATTTATTTTAAATCCAGAAAATAGTTAATTGCGTCAGCACTGCGTCACTGTGATGTCAGCGAGTCAACTGTGGCTGTCCAGGTCAAACCTGACGTGTGGGGTCCACACGTCAGTGACAGGGGGTTAAATAGGGTTAGTTTAATCCTAATTAAAAAGGTTAGTGGCGCTGGGGCCCACTGTCAGTGTCAGGGGGGGTTAGTTAACGGTGATTAGCCTTAAGCTAATCACCTGACACACGGGGCCCACCTGTCAGGCAGGTGAGGTCAAAGGTCAAACTCCACCGGCGTTTAGCCGCCGCCGACCACGGGGCTCGGCGGAGTCCGCGTTATAGGCCACGGGAACGGCGTCGGAGAGCACCGGGGCGTAGCCCGGGCTCTCGCGCATCTGGTGGGGCAGGTGGGAGGAGCTGGGGAGGCCGGAGTTCGCCGGAGCAGAGCTCGCAGCGGCGGCCGGAGCTCGGTGGCTTGCGGCCGCGGCGTTGCGGTGCACGGCAGTGGGAGCGGAGGGTTCCTACGGCCTCCTGGCGTCACCAGGAACACGGTGACGCACGTGGGAGTGGCTGGCTCGGGCTCATGCCACCGTGGCGCCATGGCCGGCGGCGAGGCACTTGCGGGCGCGGTGGTTGAGCTAGCTAGATGGGGCAAACGAGCACGGGAAGGAGGGGGAACAGGGGGGAAATGGAGAGGGGCTCACGGCGGAGTTGCTGAGCAGGCCAGTGGGCTCGGGGAGGCGCTGAAGATGGCGAATCGGAGTCGGCGGTCGGCGGCGTCCGAGAAGGAAGACGATGGAGACAGCGGCTCCACAGGGCGTCCGGCGTCTTGTGTCTTGACGGAGGAGACGAGGAAGTCGTGGCGGAGCTTCTACGTGTGTCGGAGAGGCGAGGGGGAGGCTGTGGCTACGTAGGCGGTGAGCGGCGGCGACGAGCTCCGCTAGGTGGTGCTCGGGAGGGAGAGAGCAGACGAGGGAGAGACACGGGAGAGTGAGAGAGGGTCGAGGGGCCGCGTGGCGTCCCCAGGGAGTAGCGGAGGCAAGCAGGGAGGCAGGAGGTGGCCGAGCTTGTGCCGACGTGCGTCGGCCACGCGCGCTGCCTACTGGCGCGAGGAAGACGATAGGGGAAGGCTGTTGGGCTGGGCCAACAGTGTTGGGCCTGTGGGCTGAAGGTAGGCGCCTGGTAAGTGATTTCCTCTTTATTTCTTTTTCTATTTTTCTGACATTTGTTTTGATTTAATTAAAATACTAAATCATTTTATTACCTTATGCCAATTTTTGCAGGAGCTAACTATACTATTCCAGAGCTCCTCAACAAGTGGCATAATTTTTGGACATATATTAATATATTTAACTAATATATTTCCAATGCAAATATTTATGCATTAATTCCAAATGCCCAAAATAAATACTTATGAGCTCTTAAAAATATTGGTTTGATTTTTATCTCTGTCCAATATTTTCAGAGAGCAAGATGAGCATTTTCTTGGACCCTTTTGGAGAAATTTTTATTTGGGTCATTTCAAAAATGATTCTGAGGGTTTCACAAATCCTCATTTCAAAATTAAATGGAATTTAAACATGATGCACAAATGACTAGCTAGTCTAGGTCATACCAGACTAGGGATGTGACAGTCCTGGTGACTTGCACGTTGCTGATGACTGGGGAGCAAAGCATTGGGAGGACTCTGGCTGTGGCCGTGCACTTGAGCTGATCCGCTGAGCTGAACGTGATAGCGCATGCAGACCACCTGAGGGGGCGCGTGGCCTCAAGCTTGGGGAGGACTGCATTCACTTCACGGGCGAACTGCTTGAAGATGCGTTGAGAGGCTGGGGCTTGAGCTCCGCCCAGGATGCAGGCGATCGTGCGCGGCTCCTGGAAGCCCCCAGCCCCCTCGTCCTGATGATGGTGCTCATTTCTCCTTGGCTCGGCGACAGTGGAGGGAGGCCTGCGTTTCCTTGTGCACGCTCCTCCCGAGGCCGATCCCTCCAGTCTCCCTCGCGAGGCTGATCCTCCCAGCGATCCTCGCGAGGTCGGTCACGCCACCCTTGGCGTGGGTTGCGGTCTTCCCAGCGTCCTGCATTCCTTCCTCCGCCTCGGCCATAGTCGCGATTGTTGCGGTCGGGGCGTCGGCCGACCCTTCCTTCTCGCACGACTCGGAGCTCTTGGCATTCGTTGGTGTTGTGGGTGTGGAGGTCGTGGTACACACAATACCGGCTGTCCTTGAAAGACTCGGGCTGATCTCTGCCCTGCTTGCTCTCTGGTTCTGCCACGAGCACGGCAGCCCCCTTGCGCTTCACGTCCTTGGCCTTGGATTTCTTCTCTTCTGGGTCGACGGCTGGCAGCTCGAGGAGGGAAAGGCGCCCTTCCTCAGCCCTGGTGCACTTGGTTGCCAAGTTGAACAGCTCCAAGGAAGTGCACAGATCTTCATGCATTGCCAGCTCCCCCTTCATCTTGACGTCGCGCACGCCATCGGAGAAGGCTGAGATGATGGCCTCATCGGTCACCTTGGGAATCTTGAGACGTGCGTTGTTGAAGCGCTGGATATACTTCTGCAGGGTCTCCCCTGGTTGCTGCTTGATGCGGCGAATATCGCTCACGGCAGGTGGCCGGTCGCGAGTACCTTGGAAGTTGGCGATGAAACGGGTGCGCATCTCGTCCCAGGAGGAGATCGTGCCTCGCGCCAGGTTCAGGACCCAGGTGCGGGCCCCGTCCTCGAGTGCCATGGGAAACCAGTTCGCCATGACCTTCTCGTCCCCGTTGGCGGCTTCAATGCCCAGCTTGTAGAGCTGGAGGGACTCCGCAGGGTCGGCCATGTCGTCGTAGCGAGGAGGCAGGTCTGGCTTGAACTTGCAGGGCCACACGATGCTGCGCAGCCTGGTGGTGAAGGCGCGGCATCCTGCCATGGCCACGGGAGGCCTCTGATGACGGGGAGCTTGGTCTTGCGGGCTCCCATGTGCTGCAGCTGGGAGTAGCGGGGGGTCTTGCCGCGCTGGGACAGGAGCGTGGTTGTGACAGACCAGAGCAGGGAGCACTCGGGCAGCTTCTTGGGGGCGAGGAACCTCTTGGCAGCTCCGCTCTTGCTGCGCTAGTGCCGGACGGGGTGGGTTCCGTCCAGGGGCCATGCGCCTTGGGACCAGGGTGCCTTCTTGAGGGGGAGGCGGCTGAGGCGCCCCCGGAGCTTCGTTGCCCGCGCAGGGCGGGGCGCGGTGCAGCGAGAAGGACGGCGCGGGGGAGCCTCCTGCGGCGCGGACGAGCTCGGCAACGTGGTCGAGCCACTCTTCGTAGACGTCGCCGACTAGGCGGTAGCGCAGGAGCTCGTTTGCCGCGATGAGCGTAGCTCGAGCTTCCATGGCCGCGCGGGGCGCGCGGGACGAAGAACCAGCCGGGGCGAGCGAGGGAGTGGCAGTGCGGCCGTCTTGCCTCATGGATGGATGCTGGGACGATGCTTGCTGCTCATTCCCCGCCGGGCCGGTGGCGGCGTTGACGTCAAGCGACAGGGCACGGCGGGGGTGGCCGCCGACGTGGGCCGTCTGGGGGACGCGGGAAGCGAGAGCGGCTCGGCGCTCGGCGCGGGCCCGATGAGCGTCTGACATGGACGCGATGGTCGGTGAAGAACAGGGCGGCGGAAGGCGAATTCTGGTGCACCCCTACCTGGCGCACCAAATGTCGGATTTCGGGTTCCGGCAGGCCCTCTAAGTTCGAACTTTGGGGTGCGCTCGGAGATTTCGCCCTCTGCCTACCTGCACCTCACCGCCTCGCTAGGATCTAAGCAATCAAAGGAACAACACAAGAGACACAGAGTTTATACTGGTTCGGGCCACCATTGTGGTGTAATACCCTACTCCAGTGTGTGGTGTGGTGGATTGCCTCTTGGGCTGATGATGAACAATTCAAGGGAGAACAGCCTCGCGAGGGTCTGTTCTAGGCTGGTGCGATGAACTACTAGGGGGAGTTCAGTCGCTCTCTCTACTGGTTTCCTGGTGGTGATCCCATTGTCCTCTTCTCTATTTGTTGTCGTTTTCTCTCCCTTGAAGTGGCTAGTACTATTTATAGGCAAAGGCCCTGGGCCTCCTCCCAAATATTGAGTGGGAAGGGCGCCAACAATTGGCCATTTTGAAGGGGAACATCTAGTACACTTATCCTGACTAAAGTTGGTCCTCGCCTGCTAATGGCTCTGGTGGTGACGCCGGCTTGGGCTCAACGTTGACCTCCATCCGGCCGTTCCGCTAGTCTTGGTCTTGTTGCACCGAAATGGATGCCTTTGCTTGATGCTCTCGCATGCGCTTGCTCCCTTTGCACCAAAGAGGAAAGAGAGGACACTGCGCGGCCTGGCACTCACCTGGCGTCCTTGGTCGTCATGGCTTGCATCATGGGCACCTCGTGAGGTACCCCGCCTTGATCTCTCCGCCTCCTCGCGAGCCAGCCTGACAAGGCCGTGCCTGAGGAAGCCTCCTGTCGTCCGCCCCGTGAGGCTTGGCCCCTCGTGAGGGTCTTGAGCTTGTGCTGATGAAGATGGGCCATGCTGGGCCGCCCCTCGAGCCACGCCACAGGCCGCAGGCAGGCAAGTCTGGGGACCCCCGTTCCCAGAACGCCGACATAGCTTGACCTTGTATTCGCGGAGGTTGGCGAATGTTTCCTTCAAATTGTCAAGGAGCGTGAGGTTCTGCTTGATCTTCACCACAATGTCGTCCATGAACACGTGGATGTTGCGACTGAGTTGCGGGAGAATGCATTTCTGCATGTAGCATTGGAAGGTGGCGCCAACGTTCTTCAATCCGAACGACATGGTGATGTAGCAGTACACCGCAAAGGGCGTGATGAAGGACGTCTTCAGGGCATCGACCGGGTCCAGCTTAATCTGGTGATAGCCGGAGTAAGCGTCCAGGAAGGACAGGAGCTCGCACTTGGCGGTCGATTCGATAACTTGGTCGATCCAGGGGAGAGCGAATGGATCCTTGGGACAGGCCTTGTTGAGGCTGGTGTAGTCGATACACATGCGCCAGGTCTTGTTCTTCTTCAGGACGAGGACTCGATTGGCCAGCCACTCCGGGTGAAACACTTCCATTATAAAGCCGCCCCCCAAGAGCTTAGCGACCTCTTCACCAATGGTTCTTCTCTTATCTTCAGAAAACCATCGGAGGGGTTGACGAACAGGCTCGGCGTCCTTGTGGACGTGAAGTTTGTGCTCGGCATACTTCCTCGGGATACCTGAAATGTCCTTGGGGGTCCACGCGAAGATATCGCGATTCTCACGGAGGAAGTCGACGAGCTCGCCTTCCTATTTGCTGTCGAGGCCAGAGCCTACGACAACATACATGCTGCAGCTGGGGTCTTCAGGGTTGAGCTTCACTTTCTTGGTCTCCTTGGAGGGTTTGAAGGCAGCCTCGTCGGCTGGGTCCGAGGTCGGGATCGACGCATTGGAGGCCTCACCTGCAAAGGCGACGATCCGGTCGAGCTGGCGCCGCTCCTCGGCAATGACCAGCGACTCGGCCAGCTTAACGCCATCTCGGGCGCACTCCATAGACTTGCGGTAGTCGCCCGTGATGGTAATGAGGCCGTTGGGACCCGGCATCTTCATCTTCAGTTACGCGTAGTGGGGAAACGCCATGAACTTGGCGAGCGCGGGCCGGCCCAGCAATGCATGATATGCCCTGGATAGGTCCACCACCTCGAACCAGATTGGTTTGCGTCGGAAGTGGCTGCTATCGCTGAACAGGACGTCGAGCCGGACACGGCCAATGGGCGAGCAGGAAAGGCCGGGCACGATGTCGTGGAAGACTGTCTGTGTTGGCTCCAGGTCTTCGGCTTTCAGGCCGAGCTTGGTCATCGTTTAACGGCAGAGGATGATGCTGCTGCCGCCGTCGATGAGGACTCGGGAGAACTTGCATGTGCGCCGCGCGATGATGGTGGGGTTGAGGACGAGGGCGTATCCACCCGGACTCGGCATGACTGCCGGGTGATCCTCACGGGTCCGGGTGATCGGGCGATCCGACCAATGCATGAAATCCGGCTTGGCCGGGACGACGATGTTCACCTCCTACCGAAGAAGGCGCTTGCTGCGGTTGTTGTCGCCGAAGCTGGTGAAGACGATGTAGGCCGCATTCTGGTCTGGGTAGGCGTCGTTCCGCATTGCGCCGCCGGCGGGAGGCGGCGGTGGAGGCGGAGGCGGCTGCCCTGCTCCTGGAGATGGAGCCGGAGCCAAGGGAGGCGGAACGTCTCCCCTCATGATGCGCTTGGTGATGGCGCATTGCCGGAGCGTGTGCGTGGAGGGTCTTGCGCCGCTATGGTGCTTGTATGGGGTGTCGAGCATCTCTTCGAAACTCATGGCGGGCCGCCATGCCATCTTGCCGGTTTGCCGGCGCTTCGCTATCAGGTCCACCGCGGGCTCGGTGGCCGCGACGAGCTGGTTGTCATGACGCTGTGCCGGTTGGTTGGCCTTGAGCTTGTTGTTCTGATGATGCTGCTGTCGGCTACTTTCGCCGGCCGGCTTCAGGGAAGGAACCGGCTTTGCCTTGTCGGCTTCGTCCAGCGCCACCTGGATCTTCATGGCGGACTCAGCGTTGGCGTACTTGTCCGCCGTCACCATGAGCGCGGCCATGGTGGCCGGCTCAGAGTGTAAGAGCTTGTGCTTGAGGAGGGTGCCATCTCGGCACCCTCTGATGAAGTACTCGATCACCTGGACTTCATGGACGCCCTCGCAGCTGTTTCGGAGCTTGGTCCAGCGTGCGAGGTACTCGCGACCCGTCTCCGTTGGCCCCTGCACGCACATGGCGAGCTGGCTAGGGCGACCGGGTCGCTTGTAGGTCCCCGTGAAGTTGCGGACAAAGGCCTCCTCGAAGTCGACCCACGCGTGGATGTTGCCCATCGGCAGACTGTTCAACCACATGTGGGCCGACCCCTGGAGCATGAGCGATGCGTAGCACACGGCTAGACGATGAATGGCACCGGTGATGCCAATGGGCGTGGTGTAGTCGATGAGCCAGTCTTCTGGCTTCACTGTCCCATTGTACTTTGGGGTGTCGTGGGGGAGCATGAACCCTTTCAGAAAGGGCTCCTCCCGAATGCGTGGGCCGAAGCACACCGGCCCGATAGCGCCTCTCTCCTCCACCTCCAGGGAGCGAGCGAGCTGATCGAGGCAGTGGCGCGCATCGGCGTCGTCGATGGCGTGCGGGCCGAGTCGACTGGCAGCCAGGCTCTGAGGGGCCGGGTCGGTTGGAGCCAGACGCCAGCCAAGCTGGCCGGGTCCGCGCTGGGTCTTCGCGGCGGGCCCGTTGCCCAGAGCATCAGCGGCGATGGCAGCCGGGTTGCGTCGAGTCCGGGCTTGGCCGGAGTGCGCCTCGTCGGGTGGCGAGGAAGACGTGTGCAGAAGTTTGTCGGGTCCGCCGAGATAGGCGGAGCCGGATCTCGCCGGTTTGTCGAGCTGGTTGAGGCGATCCTGCTGGGTGTTGGCGGTGCGGAGGAGCTCGCGCATCCGCTCAATGCGCTCCTTGAGCTCATCGCCCGTGAGTTGGTCGAGGCCGACCGCGGCTGCCTCCGCAACGCGCATGTTCTTCATTTGGGTTTCGTAGACGGTCCGGACGGCGCCGAAGGCTTGGCCGATCGCTCCTCCCCGGGCGCATGCATCGGCGACCCGGCTTGGGTCGGCCGTGGCGGGCGTAACTCCGTGAGCAGCGTCATGCTCCATCTGAGCGGCCTCCAGGCGGCACCTGGTGGCGGCCAGCATCTCGGACAGGTCCAGCATCTGCTGGCACCTATCCTCGAGCCAGGTTCGGGCTTCGGCGATGTTGGTGGCATCGACATCGGTGCCGATGGGGATGCGGAGGCTCTGCATCGCAGCCCGCAACAGATTGGACGGCTCGGTCCATTCGGCGGTGGCCCTGGCCTCTTCAGCCTTCCTCATCTTGCTCGACGAGCAAGAGGCGCCATCGCCCATGACGTAAACCTCCACATGGACGTCCACCCCCCCGGCGGCAATGCCACCGCCGAGGGAAAGGGGAGAGTCGGAGTAGCTGAGCACCTCGCTGGGGTACTCGTCGGCCGCGAGCGCATCGGAAATGCGGAGCGTGGCGAAGGAGGCGGCGAGCGCGCCGACGACGTCATCTGCTAGCGCGACGGACTCGTCGGTGTAGGAGAAGGGCCCCATCTGAAGCATGCTCCTGGCCAGCTCCTCGAGCTGCCCCACGGTTGGCGCCAACTGTCGTGGTGGGTGCACGGCAGATGCCATGGGATGGCTAAAGAGAGGAGGAGGCTCGAGGGCGCTGGTGAGCTCCAGAGGCGAGGTTGGCATGCGCGGGCGCGGGACGCCGGACATACCCAGGTTCGGGGCTCTCCGGAGAGATAACACCCCTAGTCCTGCCGACTATGGTTGGATGATTGATAGTACAATGTTGCTCCTGGAGCTGTGTGGAGGAGGAAGGAAGCTGGTCAAGGCCTTGGCTGCTCCTTCTCTCAGGTACTGCTGTTGTGTGGCTAGTTCTATGCTTGCTTGTTCTTCTATTTCTTTCTTTCTATCTCTCTCGTCTCATGCCTCCGACATGCCTCTGTAGGCGTGGGTTCCTGGCGAGTTTTATAGATCAACCCACCCAGGGTTACAATGGTAATATGCTGAGTCGATGGGTCCGTATTGTCGGTGTCCGGGACACCGAGCTGGGTCCCGCTTGTGCGCTTGTGGTTCGCCGGGTACCCCTAGGCGCGGGCCCCACGGGCCTAGGGGGACTGTGCGCCGTCTTGTCGATTGTCAGGGCGTGTGTCGGTGTCAAAACCGGCGGATCTCGGGTAGGGGGTCCCGAACTATGCGTCTAGGCGGATGGTAACAGGAGACGAGGGACATGATGTTTTTACCCAGGTTCGGGCCCTCTTGATGGAGGTAAAACCCTACGTCCTGCTTGATTAATATTGATGATGTGGGTTACGAGAGTAGATCTACCACGAGATCAAGGAGGCCAAACCCTAGAAGCTAGCCTATGGTATGATTGTTGTTCGTCCTATGGACTAAGGCCATCTAGTTTATATAGACACCGGAGAGGGCTAGGGTTACACAGAGTCGGTTACAAAGGTAGGAGATCTACATATCCGTATCGCCAAGCTTGCCTTCCATGCCAAGGAAAGTCCCATCCGGACACAGGACGAAGTCTTCAATCTTGTATCTTCATAGTCTTGGAGTCCGGCCGATGATGGTAGTTCGGCTATCGGGACACCCCCTAGTCCGGAACTCCCTCAGTAGCCCCTGAACCAGGCTTCAATGACGACGAGTCCGGCGCGCATGTTGTCTTCGGCATTGCAAGGCGGGTTCCTCCTCCGAATAATTTATAGAAGATTGTGAACACTAGGATAGTGTCCGGCTCTGCAAAATAAAATCCACATACAACCATAGAGAGAAATAGTATTACACAAGTTCAATCTGTTGACGTATTTTGTGGCGTAACATCACACCACTACCAAGCCTTCAAATTGTTTTTATTGTTCCATCTCAGCGCGTTTAGCGAGGCGGTTTCCTTGTTACGTCTTGTCGAAGCAAAGATCGTGTTCCCCTTATTCCGGGATTCCCATCAATACGGATGTGGGTAACCCAACCGCGCCATCAATCGCGACGCTTGGGGGATAAGCGAGTTTTACCAGCCCGGTGGGGACGCGTGTTTCTGTCCGCACATATAAGGGGATAAAGATCCAACCTTTTTACCTGCGCCGTCTTCCTCCTTGGCTTATCCATCTCCATGAACTCGAGCTCTAGCGCCCAAGCCCGCACATCTCACCTCAACCTTCTCCAAATATGTCCGGAGTGGGAGGCAAGTGGATGGACTCCTCCGTTACAGAGGGGCATATCCAGAAGCTGCGCAGTGCCGGATACTTGTCCAGCGACATCGCGCATCGGCTCCTCGACGAGGGAGAGCTCATCCCCACCCCCAGGCCCCATGAGAGGGTAGTATTCCTTCCCCATTTCCTCCGCGGACTGGGCTTCCCACTTCATCCCTTTGTCCGGGGGCTCATGTTCCACTACGGCCTAGATTTCCATGATCTGCCCCGAATTATATTCTCAACATCTCGGCGTTTATCGTCGTGTGCGAGGCCTTCCTCTGCATCCAGTGTCAGGACCCTGACTCAATGCCACATCGATCTAGCATGTAACACCTCATATCACTTTGCGGCCTCACGCACGGTATTCCCACAGGTGTCGCCTTACCTTTTCCCGGGACCGTTTGCGCCTTTTGGCACATGTATATGATAGTGTCGCTAGCATCCATATGATAAGGAGCCCGGGCTGACATGGCTAGTCGTAAACCCAAAGTGGCACAAACTTACAGGGACAGGCATCCATGACCCAGCATCGAACGTGTTGGTCATCAGCGAGTGAATCCAGGCTGTAGCACTGGGCTAGCAAGACTCCGGTGAACCGGGCTGTAGCGGGCTAACAGGACTCCGGTATTCATCGCGTGACATTTCCCCAAAGGGACAGACACAGGAACGAAGAAGGACACATGCCGGCCAGCCTAAGTGTTCCGGAGCAGTAGCAAGCTACCATGGCTCAGTGGAAACACTAGGAGTCATTTCCCGGTAAGAGGGGCTACTAAGGATAAACAACTAGATAGTCAGATCCCACACATACCAAGCATTTCAATAACATACACACAATATGCTCGATATGTGCAAATACAACATGGCATCACAACATGACTCTACGACTCAAGTATTTATTCATTAGGCTCCGAGGAGCGAGATATTACAAACATAGGTCTCATGACCCAACATTCAGAGCATACAAGTCAAAACACAAGCGGAAGATATCATGTCTGAGTACAGACATTTATGAATGAAAATGGCTGAGAAGCCTGACTATCTACCAGATCCTGCCGAGGGCACAAGATCATAGCTGAGGTAACAAGCTAAACGTCGAAGTCCACGCGAAACTACTAGCGAGACTGACGTCTCTCTGTAAAAACATAAAATAGGCAAACGTGAGTACAAATGTACCCAGCAAGACTTACATCAGAAAACTAACTACATATGCATCATTATCAACAAGGGGATGGTGGGTTTTAACTGCAGCAAGCCAGCTTTGACTCTGTGGCTATCCTAAACTACGACTGCAAGTAACTCTTTTGAGGTGGCGCACACGAGTCCACATATTCACCAAATCAATACACCACTATGGATCCGCTCCCGTCTCCCTACGAGAATGCCATCCATAGCATTCACGCTTATCTTGGGCATTTTAAAGTATCCACTTTCACTTGTCTACGAACTGTACAGGCAACCCAGAAGTCCTTTTCCGCGGACACGGCTATTCGAATAGATGATGTTAACCCTGCAGGGGTGTACTTCTTCACACACACTCTCACCACTTACCGCCGTTTACACGACATGTACTCGGCAACCTTCAAGCGGAAGCCCAACGTGGGTGTCGGCCACGACCTACCTAAACACTCAAGTCTCTAGTCCAGGTTTATCGCCTATTCGGGTTCCATCCATGAGGAGATCCGGCCGGGGTTTCGCTCATAGCCCGAAACGATGTGAACAGGGTTCCCGAGACACCAAACGGGCGCCCGGTATACCCGGCCACGTGCCTACTGCATCACAGCCCACCCCTTCGGTCAGCGCTGCCCACGGCCTCCAGCATACTACAAACACCAGAAACTACTTGCAACTCCTGGACAGAGGACAAGGGTGATCAAGAATCCGAGAGGGTCCATTGGTTTTGGGCCCAATGTGTGGTAGTAGCTGAATCATGGATCACAAACACAAAACTTAGTTCCTGAGGACGGCTGCAATGAGACAACCCACCATGTACTCCTACATGGCCTCTCACCGCTACCTTTACCAAATCGTGTTCACACGCTTAGCTCACACACCGTAGGACATGTTCACACACCTCTGATTCATCCCGGATGAATCAGACCTGACACAACTCTAAGCAATAGCAGGCATGACAAATAAGCATGAATGAGTAGGCACAACAGGGCTCAAACAACTCCTACTCATGCTAGTGGGTTTCATCTATTTACTGTGGCAATGACAGGTCATGCAAAGGATAAAGGGGTTCAGCTACCGCATCAAGTAACAGTTGAGTCATTGTTGTCCTAATGCAGTAAAAGAGAGCAGGAGCGAGAGAGTGGGATTGTATCGGAATGAAGAAGGGGGTTTTGCTTGCCTGACACTTCTGAAGATAATATAGTTCTTCATCGGTGTCATCGAACTCGTCGTCGGAACCACGCCTATCGAGAGGGGACAAACACCGGCAACTGAGGAAAAACACAATCAATGCAATGCACAATATGATGCATGATCATGACATGGCAATATGATGTGGTTTGATCTAATGCAACTAGCAACAGGTTAAATGGAGTTGGTTTGAATCCAAGATTCAAATTCAAACTCCATATGTGAAGGTTTAAATGCCACTTATGTGACTTGTGCTAAACAGCAGCTATAAGTTGTTCTAACATGCATGAAAATGGTACAGATGGATAGATTGGATTTTTCTGATCATTTTTTCATATATAATTTGTTTCATTTGGAGTTACAGTTGATTTTATATGATTTTTAGAAGTTTAGGGCATTTTCTGAATTTCCTGATTTATTTTTCAACCAGAAAGTCACTTATTGCGTCAGCACTGTGTCATGCTTGCGTCAGCAAGTCAACAGCGCTGACCAGGTCAAACCTGACCAGTGGGGTCCACTGGTCAGTCTCATAGGGCTGCGTTGGTCACTGACGTGTGGGGCCAGTCAAGGCCAGGTCAGCGTGGTCAACGCTGACATGTGGGTCCCGACGGGGTTTAAACTAACCTAACCAGAAACGAAACTGGGATTAACTAGGGCGTGGCCCCATCTGTCAGTGGCTGTGGGGTTAAATTAGCAGCGTCATTAGCCACTAATGAAGGTGCCACGTTGGCGGCTAAACGCCGGTGCTAAGCACAGCACGACGGCGACGCCCGTCCGGCCAACTCCGGCGACGGGAGCTCGCGTGGCTGGGCGCGTTGGAACGCCCGCAGCAGGGCGCATCCGATGGTGGTGGTGGCTGGACCTGGGGTGGTCTGTGGCGACGGCGGCGGCAAGGTGGGCGGCGGTCGGAGTTCGGGCACCTGCGGGTTTGGCGTTGTAGGGCACGGGAGGGGGAGCTGGTGTGTGTGTTAGGCTCCTGGTGAGGTGTGGAGCACGTTGCCGTACTCAGGAGTTAGCCACGGTGCCTCTGGCCTCGTCTGCGTCATCGCCAGCGGCAAGGAGCTCACGGCCCCGGTGAAAAGGGCGGCTAGAGTGCGGGAACGAGCGCGGGGAGGAGGGGGAATGGTGGAGGAGCTCACAGCGATCTCAACGGAGAACTCAGCGGGCTCGGGGAGGAGTCGGAGCAAGCGAGGCGGCGAGGGGGATCTCCGGCGGCCGACGGCATGGATGAGGATGATGGCATCGCTTCGGGCGTCCCGCGAGTGCGTGCTTCGTCTTGGCGCTCCGTGGCGTCAAGGCGGAGCCTCTGGACAGCACGGAGGGGCGAGGGAGAGGCGGTGGCCGCGGTGGTGTTCGTCGGCGGCGACGCGCGTGTTCGGTGGCGGAAAGAACAGAGAAGGGGGAGAGCGTTCGGGGGAGAGAGAGGGGGTCCAGGGGGTCGGGGCGGCGCCGAGGAGATGACGCGAGGCGTCGCGGTGGCCAGGCGACGCAGGCAGGCAGCCTGGTGGCGTGGCGAGCTCGGCGGCGTCGCGGTGTCCCTCCTCTGCCTACTAGCACGAGGAGGAATGCGACAGGGGGGGCGCCTGGTGGGCTGGGCCGCGCTGGGCCGGTCCTGTTGGGCCACCAGGTAAGTGGACCAGGTAAGTACTGTTCTTTTTAATTTTTTTCTGTTCTGTTACCCTTTTTATTTATTTTGCCACTGTTTTCAAATTCAAAATAAATTTCAAACAGTGCCAAAACATTCTGAAATATTTTATGTTACCTCTCTGGACTAATCCAAAAGTACATAAAACATTTCAAAGCGTTTGAAGATATATTCATTATATATTATGAATATATCCCCAAATTCAAATAGATTATTGATTTAAATTCAAAGACCAAATAATTCCTTAAAAATGTTCCAAAATTTTGGTTTGATATATAACTCTTGCCAAAATTCACAAAACTGTTTTTAGGGCATTTTGGATTCACAGAATGCAATTTAAAGGGTGCCTGCCCTTCTTTGAATTAGATTTCTGAGGTTTTAACAATCCTCAATTCAAGTTTCATTTGAATTTAAAGATGATGCTCACATGGAAGCTGGCATAGGTCAGGCCAGAACTAGGGATGTGACATCCAGCCCCACTTCGGCTTGTGGCTCAAGACCTTCAGTGTCAAGCCGAAGGTTGTGAAGGGCAGCCAAGCGGAGTGCGGAGGCACCATTGTGGGCAAGATGTCCCACGTTACGTGGCTGGAGGGTACTTTCGTGGAAACCATTAAGGGGTGGCAATCGGCGTGGTTCTACATCACCGAGCCGCATGACCCTGATTGGGCAGCGGCCCCCGAATTCAGATCCGGCATCCCTACTCGGCTCACCTCCTGGAAAGAGAGCGGTCGGATTTGGGGTGATCCGGAGGAGCTGACCGGACTCCAAGCCTGCGTCCAAAAGCTGGTGGACAAGAAGCTCAAGCTTGCCAACGTAGTCCAGGCCATGCTCATCTGCCAGATTCTCCCGTGCCAACGACGGAGCTTCAATATGTGGGAGTTTGATCCGGCGCAACACCAGACTTTGAATGGGCTCTTCGACACTATGTACGAAGAGGTCTGGAAGGTGCTGTTCAAGGGCGCTGAGGCTCCCGCATCCGCTACCGAAGATCGTGGATTCAGCTCGCAACGTCTAGCTGACGAGGTAAGTGATATTGTCCTTTACGGGACGCTTGTTATTCATAGTTTGACTCTATGCGGGATCTAAACTCCCTTTCCTTTGATAGGACTAGCTGAAGAAGGCCGCACAGGCTATTTGTTCGGCCCCATTGCCAGAGGACCCAGCTGACGCCCGCCTAACGGGGCTGCTGGCTCCGGCACCCCACGTGGTGCCGGAGAAGAAGGCCAAGAAGAAGGCCACGGGGACTCGGAAGAGTTCCTGTTTTCAGGTGCTATCGGACGATGAATCCGAGGCCGACTCCTCCGACCAAGGCGAGGAGGAGAAGAAGAAAGCCTCTCCCCCAGCGGGGGGAGGGAAGAAAAGGAAGGCCTCCCCAACAAGGGAGGCCGAAGGGTCCAAGAGGGGAAAAACTCTTCCCCCGGACTGTTCCGCCAACGCTAGTGACGACGACGAGGACTGGCCTCCAAGGGCCAAGCTTCTGGCGAGATCGTAAGTATCCAGACTCCCGAATAACTTCAAGGTTTTCGTTTTCCGCCACATTATGTCTTTCTAATGCCGCATACAACCATGCAGTCCGCCTAAGGATGATCTCCCCACTTCATCAAGCAGGTCCTTAGGGGCGTCGGATATGGATTCTCCTCCGACTGCCTCCACCCCCCGTGATGCGGATGATGCCAAGGTGGGATCCCAGGAATGGACCCACCAGGAGGAGAGGGCCCCGGAGGTGTCGTAGGACAACCTCCCGGACTTTGCACTGGACTCAGCCCCAGAACCCATAGTGGCTCCGGAGTCCGGCGGGCGACCCCTTCATAAGAAGGGCAAGAGCGCGACGCCGGCTGCCTCCGTCCAACCGGAGGTGCTGGATAATTTGCTGGAGGCGCTCAACAGCGCCTCCATCGAAGAGGAACACCGCACTGTTATGAGTGCGGTGATTCAGAAGGTTCAGCTCGCCAAGAGCGGGCTGACCGAAGCCTGCAGCAGCCTTCTAACAGGCTTTGAGGTAAGAATTTCAATATATGTAAAATGGTACCGCATAGACAGTATCCCCTGATGCTCGGTTCGGTGTTCGGAAAGAAAAGCCGGACTGAGGATCTTTAGAAAGATAAACGCAGGAGTCATGAAAATATGTCAATATGGGATTGCAGGCTGTGCTCCTGACCTCTGCCGCACTGACTGCGGAGGTCAATACTTTGAAGGAAAACCTCGAGCAGTCCGAGAACGAGCTCGGCCATGCCAAGAAGCAGCTCGAGGAAAAAGAAGGTGAGTAATACCTTATGAAAATTGTACCTTACAGAAAAGGATTTGGTTGCAAGAAAAATGAGAAGGATAACTGTGGTATTGCAGGGGCCACTAACGAGGTGGCGACCCTGAAGGAGGCGGTGGCCGCGGCCGAACGCAATGCGGCTGCGGAGCGCACCGAGCAAGAGAAACAGGAGGCGCGGGTGGCGGAGGTACAACAAGAGCTCCAGGATCTCGTGAAGAAACACGAGAGCCTGGAGCGTGACTCGAAGACTCGAGAGTCTGAGCTTGCAACGGCTCTTGAGAGTGCCAAAGCCGCTAAGGCCGAAGCTTACAAGGCCCTCCAGGAGATAGAGGCGGTGAAGAAAATAGCAGCGGGTAAGGCATTTTTCATGCAAAGTAAGCATGTGAGTGTTAATTACCTGTCGCTTACCCGAATTCGGAGCTCTCCAGGAGCGTTCGCAGATTATCCCTGCAGCGTGTCCGATGCTGCCACATTCTACCGGGCCGAGGAGGGGAGCTCAACGGAGAAGGTCTTCTGGTCTCAGTATGCTAAGGCCGGACATCCGATGCCCTTTAGCGACCAGCTGAAGCAGCTGGTCGAGCTCCACAAGGTGGCCGAACAGGCCATGAAGGTCCTCATAGTTTGGCTGTGGCCTAAGGAGGCCATGCCTAGGAGCTACTTTGGCCTGGTGCGGCGGCTGGTGGATGCGTGCCCGTGGGTTGAAGTCATCAAGCACTCTACCTGTATTGAAGGTGCCCATCGGGCCCTTGCCCGCGCAAAGGTGCACTGGGGCAAGATGGATGCCCAGAAGCTTGTGACGGACCCACCACCAGAGGGCAAGGAGTATCGTATGCCCGAGATGTATTATAAGAGTGTTCTGAAGGGCGCCCGCACTATTGTGGGTGAGAGCTCCAAAGATGTAATATTTGAGTAGACTCGCATTTTGTTATCCTGTGCGCTGAAAACTTGGTTCATATGCGCTAAGCAACGCTTGTTAATTTAAAATATTACCTTCTCTGCGGCTGTTTATCAAATCTGAGAGATGGCAAGTCGTCGGCTTCAGCCCCCATGCCACGAGTGCTGGGGTGTTTGGGATAAATTTGGGCACTCTTGTTCCCATATTTGGGTCCATCGAGGGAGGCGCTCAACACAATGAACAAGGCAACCGGACTTATAATGCTTGAACACTCTCACTTAGCCATAGAATTCTATAATTTTAAATTTCGGCGAAGCCCCTAGTTTTCGGAAGGCCGAATTTGGGGCGCTATCCACGCCTTGGCCGGAAAGAATCCGGTTCCTTGCTCGAAGCGGCATAAGTCTTTAGGGACTCGCAAAGAACCTCTCGAACAGCGACCAGCTCTCGCCTCATCAAGACGGTCAGTTTTAGCTTTCTCCACTAAGGCGTTAACCCAGCTCAACAGGGGCGCAATCGCAGTGGTTCTCCCAGTGCTACCTTAGCCGATAAAATGGAACGTAAGGCACCAAAACATGGGAGCCGGGCAAACCCAACTATTGACCCAAGAACATGATTCGGAGCCGATGCATATAATGCTATAAGTTCGGGGTGCCGCACTTGTGAAAGTGTTCGGACTTATCACACCATAACGCGGGAAACATAAGCCCCTGGTGTATTTAGCCATACCAAAACGTACGGATGCAACATGTCATAGATGAACATATGTGTAAGAAAGAAATGCAATTAGAAGCAAAAATGTGCTGCATTTCTTTATTCAATAAAAACTGCTGTAAGTGCAGGACGATACAAGTGGTGCGGTAAGCAAGGGATGGGACTGTTTAACATGTCCCCCTCCAAGGGTAGGCTACGGAATAATGCATAAAACGAATTTAATGCTCATGATGGAGACCACCTGGATTTTCGTTGTAGCCTTTCTCCTTCCCTGGCTGTTGCATCGTGGGTTCGGCATGTCTACTGCCGGACAGGGCATCTGACGAACAGAGTCCTGTAGGTAAAAAATGAAAGGAAAATAAAAAGAAACGACACACTTAAGAGCCCCTGGTGCGGTTGAGCCGCAGTCTGGGCTTACCGTGGTCGAGCCCCTTGCCCCATGCCCATGGTATCTTCAGAGCGTAATGGAGTACGCGAAGGGTCTGTCTTAATGTTTTACAGGGGCTGGGGTTGGGGCCGCACTGGTACGCGTGCTCGGAACATGCCAGGTGGTCGTGTTCTAGGTTACTCTGGGCACGCTTAGCTGTGTCCGGCCGCTTGGCAGCCGGACTCGAGAATTGCCTTAAAAGGCTGTTTTGTACTTCTGCCGCGAGAGCCGCTGTATGTTCCTCCGTTCGGAGGGAGCGTTCAGTGTTTCCGCTGACCGTGATGACTCCTCTAGGGCCTGGCATCTTGAGCTTGAGGTATGCGTAGTGCGGCACCGCGTTGAACTTTGCGAACGCGGTACATCCGAGCAAGGCATGATAGCCGCTGCGGAACGAGACTATGTCGAAGATTAACTCGTCACTTCGGAAGTTATCCGGGGATCCGAAGACCACTTCCAGTGTAACTGAGCCTGTACAATTGGCTTCTACACCTGGTATGACGCCTTTAAAGGTCGTCTTGGTAGGTTTAATCCTTGAGGGGTCTCTGCCATTTTGCGCACCGTGTCCTGATAAAGCAGGTTTAGGCTGTTGTCGCCGTCCATCAGGACTCTAGTGAGATGAAATCCATCGACGATTGGGTCTAGAACCAATGCGGCAAACCCACCATGGCGAATGCTGGTGGGGTGGTCCCTTTGGTCAAAGGTGATCGGGCAAGAGGACCATGGATTGAACTTCGGGGCAACTGGCTCCATCACGTATACATCCCTGAGTGCACGCTTCCGCTCCCTTTTGGGTATGTGCGTGGCATATATCATGTTCACCGTCTGCACCTGTGGGGGGAAACCCTTCTGTCCTCTATTGTTCGGCGGTCGGGTCTCTTCCTCGTCGTCGCTATGTAGCCCCTTGTCACTGTTTTCGGCAATTAACTTGCCTGCCTGCTTGAACACCCAACAGTCCCTATTGGTGTGGTTAGCTGGCTTTTCAGGGGTGCCATGTATCTGGCACAAGCGGTCGAGAATTCGGTCCAAATTGGACGGACCCTGAGTTGTTCTTTTGAATGGCTTTTTTCGTTGACCGGGTTTAGAGCCTCTGAATCCGGCATTGACTGCCGTATCCTCACTGTTATCGCCGTTAATGCGGCGTTTGTTTTTGTTGCGACGCGACCTGCCACTACGGTCCTTGATATCCGGACTGCCAGAATTTTTGTTGAGGTTGTTGCTGCGTGCTAGCTAGCTGTCCTCACCCGCACAGAAGCCGGTCATGAGTGATGTAAGGGCTGCCATGGATTTCGGCTTTTCCTGTCCCAGGTGCCGGGCAAGCCACTCATCGCGGATGTTATGCTTGAAGGCCGCGAGGGCCTCGGCATCTGGACAGTCGACGATTTGGTTTTTCTTGGTTAAGAACCGTGTCCAGAATTGTTTGGCCGATTCGCCTGGCTGCTGAATTATGTGGCTTAGGTCATCTGCATCTGGTGGTCGCACGTACGTGCCTTGGAAGTTATCGAGGAATGCGGCTTCCAGGTCCTCCCAACTCCCGATTGACTCTGCTGGCAAGCTGTTAAGCCAGTGTCGGGCTGGTCCTTTAAGTTTGAGTGGGAGATATTTGATGGCGTGGAGATCATCTCCGCGGGCCATGTGGATGTGGAGGAGATAGTCCTCGATCCAGACCGCGAGGTCTGTTGTGCCATCATAAGATTCAATATTGACGGGTTTAAACCCTTCTGGGATTTGATGATCCATTACCTCATCTATGAAGCACAGTGGGTGTGCGGCGCCTCTGTACTGGGCGATAACGCGACGGAGCTCAAAAGAGCTTTGTCTATTTTGTTCGTCCCGGCCGGACTTACTGTGTCTGGGGTGACGGTGATCGTCACGTATCGTGGGGCACCCACGTGATCCATAGATCGATCTTGATTGTCTTGCCTTATCCTCCAATATGTCTCGCAGGTCCGGAGTGTTCCCCTGTGGACTTGTGCTTTTCGAGCGATGCCGGGGTATGGGTCTAGTGAAGGGCCTTGAGGCCTCTCTGTCGCGACCATGGGGTGGTCGATTAGCCGTATTGTCTCCTGGTGAAGCGGGATCATATGCCTCAACCTCTAATCGGGGGAGCAGCTTACGTTTGGGGTAGCTTTTGGAGGGGCGTTGGAGTTCATGATCTTCGGCCGCAAGGACTTTGGTCCATCTGTCGGCTAGCAGATCTTGATCGGCTCTAAGCTGCTGCTGCTTTTTCTTGAGGCTGTTTGCCGTGGCCATAAGCCTGCGTTTGAAACGCTCCTGTTCGACGGGATCCTCAGGCACGACGAATTCGTCGTCGTCGAGGCTTGCCTCGTCTCCGGAGGGAGGCATATAGTCCTCTACCTCTTCTTCGGCCGCTCTCTCTTGAGGGCTGGCGTCCCCCTCCTCCTGTGCTAGATCTTGCTGGAGTGGGTTATCTTCGGTGCTATCCGGTGCTATGGCGGGATTTAGAGCGGCGCCGCTGACGCCAGCGCTTGGGCTGTTTCTTGGAGGGGTCATCCTCCGCTATTACTTCGCCGTTCCCATCCTTTGGGATATCCACCATGTATATGTCGTATGAAGAGGTGGCTTTCCAGTGCCCGGCGGGCGCTGGTTCTTTGTCATCTCCGGCATCGTCGTCCATACCGTCGGTGTCCTCAGAGTCGTAATCTAGCATGTCGGTTAGATCGTCGACAGTGGCTACCAAGTGGGTGGTGGGTGGGCTCTGAATTTCTTCGTCGTCCGCATCCTAACCGTCCTGGCCGCAGTCCGGCCAGGCCTCTCCTGATAACGAGAGGTACTTTAGCAAACTCAAGATGTCGCCAAAAGGTGAGTGTTGAAAGATGTCCGCCGCGGTGAACTCCATGATCGGCGCCCAATCGGATCCGACTAGAGGGGGCGCGGGAGGTCCGGAGTCCGGCAAGGAGTCCGGCACCTCGGAGTCATGAGCTTCATGGGGGACAAGATCGGCGTTCGGCTCTATCGCCGTAGAGGTTGCAGCCCCCGAGGTGGTGTCTAGCCATCCATCCTTGGTCTGCGCAGCCGGCTCCAAGTCGAAGATCGGAGCGGGTTCAAGTGCGGCCTCCAGGGTACTGTCCGGCTGCAGAGCTGCTCATGCCCATCGTGACAATACGGCACGCTCGGCTATGGCTCAAATCCGTCGAGGATCAAGTCCCCGCAGATGTCAGCCGTGAAGTTCAAACTTCCAAATCTGACCTGACGGCCAGGGGCGTAGCCTTCGATCTGCTCCAGCTAGCCAAGCGAATTGGCCCGCAGTGCGAAGTCGCTGAATACGAAGATCTGTCCGGGGAGGAAGGTCTCACCCTGGACTGCATCGTCGTTGATGATCGAAGAAGCCATCGATCCTATCGGTGACGACACAGAGGAACTCTTAATGAAAGCACCAATGTCGGTGTCAAAACCGCGGATCTAGGGTAGGGGGTCCCGAACTGTGCATCCAGGCGGATGGTAACAGGAGACGAGGGACACGATGTTTTTACCCAGGTTCGGGCCCTCTTGATGGAGGTAAAACCCTACGTCCTGCTTGATTAATATTGATGATGTGGGTTACAAGAGTAGATCTACCACGAGATCAAGGAGGCCAAACCCTAGAAGCTAGCCTATGGTATGATTGTTGTTCGTCCTATGGACTAAGGCCATCCGGTTTATATAGACACCGGAGAGGGCTAGGGTTACACAGAGTCGGTTACAAAGGTAGGAGATCTACATATCCGTATCACCAAGCTTGCCTTCCACGCCAAGGAAAGTCCCATCCGGACACGGGACGAAGTCTTCAATCTTGTATGTTCATAGTCTTGGAGTCCGGCCGATGATGGTAGTTCGGCTATCCGGACACCCCCTAGTCCGGAACTCCCTCGGCGTGGCCGAGTCGAGTCGTGTACAGTGCTCTCCGTCAGGCTGCTGCTTGCTATCGTCAACGGTGAGGGTGGGAGCACTATTGCCACGCCAGCCTTGGTCAGCGGGTAGGTGAGGGGCACTGTTGCCATGCCCCGGCTGACCACAGGAATGGGTGAAAACACTGTTGTATTGGTCATCGGTGGATTAGGCCTCGTCCCATCGTACGGCCTGGATGGGATGGGAGCTGACCCGTGGTTGGGTTGCCGTGGACGCCACGGGTGGGGCTGGCTTGCCGTGGAAGCCTTGGTTGCACCGGGTCGAGTTGTCTTGCGCCAGTTGCTGTGGCCGGGTTGACGTACCTTGCCGAGTCAGGGAGTTTGTCCGGGTTGCGGGCCCTACCGGGTCGAGCAACACAGCCAGGCGCATACCGGTTTGCGGGGCGATGCGGGCCCCGCTGTTTTTGAAAAGGATCCGGGTTCCGTTGCCTGTCCGGGGTTCATCCCCCCGACAGGGTGGGCGTGCCCTCCACCCTCATGGCCGCCTCGGCTACTTCTTGGCTTGCACTCCAAGTCCTCTGAATCATGTTTGTTCGAAAAATCACGCTCCCGAAGGTTTCATTCCGTTTGGACTCCATTTGATATTCCTTTTCTTCAAAATACTGAAATAGGCAAAAAAAACCAGCAATACGGGCTTGGCCTCCAGTTAGTAGGTTAGTCCCGAAAAATATATAAATGTGTAAAATAAAGCCCATAAACATCCAAAATAGGTAATATAATAGCATGGAACAATCAAAAATTATAGATACGTTGGAGACGTATCAAGCTTCCCCAAGCTTAATTCCCGCTCGTCCTCGAGTAGGTAAATGATAAAAGCAGAATTTTTGATGTGGAACGCTACCTAGCATAATTCTCAATGTAATTTTCTTTATTGTGGCATGAATGTTTAGATCCAAATGATTCAAAATAAAAGTTCATATTGACATAAGAAATAGTAATACTTCAAGCATACTAATCAAAGCAATCATGTCTTCTCAAAATAACATGGCTAAAGAAAGTTCATCCCTACAAAATCATATAGTTAGGCTATGCTTCATTTTCGTCACACAAATATGCTCCCAAATTCTACACCCCTGCTGACAAGCCAAGCAATTGTTTCGTACTTGAATAATCTGAAACATTTTCAACTTTCACGCAATACATGAGCGTGAGCCATGTATATAGCACTATGGGTGGAATAGAATATGATGATGGGGATTGTGTGGAGAAGACTAAAAAAAGAGAAAGTCTCACATTGACGAGGATAATCAACGTGCTATGGAGATGACCATCAATTGATGTCAACATGAGGAGTAGGGATTGCCATGCAACAGATGCACTAGAGTTATAAATGAATGAAAGCTTAACAAAAGAAAACTAGTGGGTGTGCATCCAACTTGCTTGCTCACGAAGACCTAGGGCATTTTGAGGAAGCCCATCGCAGGAATATACAAGACAAGTTCTATAATGAAAAATTCCCACTAGTATATCAAAGTGACAACATATGAGACTCTCTATATGAAGAACATGGTGCTACTTTGAAGCACAAGTGTGGAAAAGAGATAGTAACATTGCCCCCCTTTTTTTGGGCCTTTCTTTTTTCTTTTCGGCCTTTCTTTTTTTATTTTTTTTCTTGGCCTTTCTTTTTTTCTTTTTGGCCTTTCTTCTTTTTTTTCTTTTTGGGTACAATGCTCTAATAATGATGATCATCACACTTTTATTGATTTACAACTCATGAATTACAACTCAAAACTAGAACAAGATATGACTCTATATGAATGCCTCCGGCGGTGTACCGGGATGGGTAATGAATCAAGAGTGACATGTATGAAAAATTATGCAAAGTGGCGTTGCCACAAATACAATGTCAACTACGTGATCATGGAATGGCAATATGACAAAAGTAATGCGTGTCATGATGATAAACGAAATGGTGGAAAGTTGCATGGCAATATATCTCGGAATGGCTATGGAAATGCCATAATAGGTACGTATGGTGGCTGTTTTGAGGAAGATATAAGGAGGTTTATGTGTGATAGAGCGTATCATATCACGGGGTTTGGATGCACCGGCGAAGTTTGCACCAACTCTCGAGGTGAGAAAGGGCAATGCACGGTACCGAAGAGGCTAGCAATGGTGGAAAGGTAAAAGTGTGTATAATCCATGGACACAACATTAGTCAAAAGAACTCATATACTTATTGCAAAAATCTACAAGTCATCAAAAACCAAGCACTACATGCATGCTCCTAGGGGGATAGATTGGTAGGAAAAGACCATCGCTCATCCCCGACCGCCCTCATAAGGATGCACAATCCAAGGACACTTCATGTTTCAAATTTGTTACACAACTTTAACCATACGTGCATGCTACGGGACTTGCTAACTTCAACACAAGCATTCTTTAAATTCATAATCACCTAACTACCATGAATTTAATATCACTACCTCCATATCTCAAAACAATTATCAAGTATCAAATTGATCATAGCATCCAATTCACTTCCTATGATAGTTTTTGTTATACCCAACTTGGATGCCTACCATTCTAGGACCAATTTTATAACCATAGCAAATACCAAGATGTTCTAAGAGACTCTCAAAATAATATAAGTGAAGCATGGGATACTAGCAATTTCTACAAAATTAAGCCACCACCGTGCTCTAAATGATATAAGTGAAGCACTAGAGCAAAAACTATCAAACTCAAAAGATATAAGTGAAGCACATAGAGTATTCTAATAAATTCCATTCAAGTAGGCTTCTCCCAAAAGATGTGTACAGCAAGGATGATTGTGGAAAACTAAAAAGCAAATACTAATATCATACAAGACGCTCCAAGCGAAACACATATCATGTGGTGAATAAAAATATAGCTCCAAGTAAAGTTACCGATAAACAAAGACGAAAGAGGGGATGCCTTCTAGGGGCATCCCCAAGCTTAGGCTTTTTCCTATTATTGAATATGGGGTGACATGGGCATCCCCAAGCTTAGGCTTTTGCCACTCCTTATTCCATAGTCCATCAAATCTTTACCTAAAACTTGAAAACTTCACAACACAAAACTCAACAGGAAATCTCATAAGCTCCGTTAGTGAAAGAAAACAAAACCACCACATAAGGTACTGTAATTAACTCATTCTTTATTTATATAGGTGTGAAACCTACTGTATTCCAAGTTCTCCATGGTTCATACCACTTAATACTAGCCATAGATGCATCAAAATAAGCAAACAACACACGAAAAACAGAATCTGTCAAAAACAGAACAGTCTGTAGCAATCTGTAACTAACGCAAACTTCTGGAACTCTAAAAATCCTACCAAAATAGGATGTCCTGGAAAATTTACCTATTGATCTACAGCTAGAAGAATCAATGAAAAAGCACTTTTTTGTGATTTAGCAAAACTAATTTCGTGCGCGCAAAGTTTCTGTTTTTCAGCAGAATCAAATTAACTATCATCATAGGTTATCCTATAGGTTGTACTTGGCCCAAACACTAATTAAAACATAAAAACACATCTAAACAGACGGTAGATGCAAAATTTATTACTAAACAGAAAAAAAACAAAAAAAACACAAATAAAATTGGGTTGCCTCCCAACTAGCGCTATCGTTTAACGCCCCTAGCTAGGCATAAAAGCGAAGATAGTTCTAAGTAGTGACATCTTTAATTTTCAGTTTTTTAGCGGGGTCATGCTCGAATCCGGGAGGTTCTTTACGTTTCCCTTCATACTCAGAAATTTTTAGATCTAAAGAATCCAACCTCTTATTGCAAAGAGTAATCAACATATTCATGCGGTGAAGATTTCCGCTAACACTTTTAAGAGGCTCAAGGGCCTTTTGCAATATTTTTGTTACTTCGCAAATCTTTCCAAACACTTGTGTTTCTTCTTGGGTAGGATGTGGTCCCCCTTTTTGAGGTAGTGTTCCCACTATTCCCTATAATTTCATGCGCAATACTAGGATCAATTTCAATAAAAATTTCCCTTGGCAATGCAATCCAAGAGTTGTCTATGCGACATATTTAGCCCTACATAAAAATTGCGAAGAAGAATTCTAAAATTCACCTCTAGGGTGCAATTGCGATAAGATTCCATCATCCTATACCAAGCATCTTTTAAGTTTTCTCCTTGCCTTTGCTTGAAGTGAAGAACTTCAAACTCGGGAGACATAGGAGCGCATAAGGAACTAGCCATAACGACGAGCAGACAAAAGACAAACGAAAGAAAGAGGAGGAGATTGGGAAAGAGAGGGCAAATAAAATGGCAAGGGTGAAGTGGGGGAGAGTAAAACGAGAGGTAAATGGCAAATAATGTAGATGCGCGGGAGATGAGTTTGTGATGGGTACTTGGTATGTCTTGACTTGAGCAAAGACCTCCCCGGCAACGGCGCCAGAAATCCTTCTTGCTACGTCTTGAGCTTGCGTTGGTTTTCCTTGAAGAGGAAAGGGTGATGCAGGAATAGTAGTGTAAATATTTCCCTCTGTTTTTTAGAACCAAGGTATCAATCCAGTAGGAGGCTCCTCAAAAGTCCCACGCACCTACACAAACAAACAAAGAACTCGCAACCAACGCAATAAAGGGGTTGTCAATCCCTTCACGGCCACTTGCGAAAGTGAGATCTGATAGAGATGGTATGATAAGATACATATATTATTTTTAGTATTTTATAATATAGATTGGAAAGGTAAAGATGCAAATAAAAGTAGATTGAAAGCTTATATGGTAAAAGATAGACCCGGGGGCCATAGGTTTCACTAGTGGCTTCTCTCAAGATAGCATAAGTATTACGGTGGGTGAACAAATTACTGTCGAGCAATTGATAGAAAAGCGAATAATTATGAGATTATCTAGGCATGATCATGTATATAGGCATCAAGTCCGTGACAAGTAGACCGACTCCTGCCTGCATCTACTACTATTACTCCACACATCGACCGCTATCCAGCATGCATCTAGAGTATTAATTTCATAAGAACAGAGTAACGCATTAAGAAAGATGACATGATGTAAAGGGATAAACTCATGCAATATGATATAAACCCCATCTTTTTATCCTCGATGGCAACAATACAATACGTGCCTTGCTACCCTTATTGTCATTAGGTAAGGACACCGCAAGATTGAACCCAAAGCTAAGCACTTCTCCCATTGCAAGAAAGATCAATCTAGTAGGCCAAACCAAACTGATAATTCAAAGAGACTTGCAAAGATAACTCAATCATACATAAAAGAATTCAGAGGAGATTCAAATATTTCTCATAGATAAACTTGATCATGAACCCACAATTCATCGGATCTCGACAAACACACAGGAAAAAGAGTTACATCGAATAGACCTCCAAGAAGATCGAGGAGAACATGGTATTGAGATCCAAAAAGAGAGAAGAAGCCATCTAGCTAATAACTATGGACCCGAAGGTCTGTGGTAAACTACTCACACTCATCGGAGGGGCTATGGTGTTGATGTAGAAGCCCTCCGTGGTCGACTCCCCCTCCGGCGGAGCGCCGACCAAGGCTCCAAGATGGGATCTCGCGGATATAGAAGGTTACGGTGGTGGAAATTGTTTTTCGTTGGCTCCCTGGATGTTTTCGGGGTACGCGGGTATATATAGGAGGAAGAAGTAGGTCGGTGGCCACCTGAGGGCCCCACGAGATAGGGGGCACGCCCTCCACCCTCGTGGCCGCCTCGTCTCCTTCTTGGCTTGCACTCCAAGTCCTCTGGATCACGTTTGTTCCAAAAATCATGCTCCCGAAGGTTTCATTCCATTTGAACTCCGTTTGATATTCCTTTTCTTCGAAATACTAAAATAGGCACAAAAAAACAGCAATACGGGTTGGGCCTCCGGTTAGTAGGTTAGTCCCAAAAATGATATAAATGTGTAAAATAAAGCCCATAAACATCCAAAACGGCTAAGTTAATAGCATGGAACAATCAAAAATTATAGATACGTTGGAGACGTACGTATCAAGCTCCTCCGCAACTTTCCTGATGACGATGATGATGATGATGACGAACACCCGGTGGTGGAGGTGCCTCACCCTTCTGGAGTCACCACGAGGTCTGGGGTATCCTCTTCGAAGCAGCCCAAGCGAGTGGTCACGAAGAAGAGCAGGACCGCGCTGATTCCGCCGGGCAGCATCCCACCTTCGCCGATGCCATCCCAATCGGCTCCAACCGCAATTTCTCCTACTCCCAAGAGTTCAGCTCCAGCCGCTCCGCCTCTGCGCTCGCTGCTGAGCATGAAGAGGAGTTATGCCTTTGTCGGCCAGTAAGTCTCTCCCTTAACCTTGTTTGTTGGTTCTTGAAGAGATACTTAGCATCTTCGCCTGTCGTTAGGTAGCAGCCGTCGAAGAAGCGGAAGGAGGGCACGGAGGTTGCCGCGGCCGTAGGCGCTGAAGTGGCCGCCGCGATCCTGGTGAAGAAGAATGCCACTGCCATCGCAGCCCCAGTGGTGACGCCATCTCCCGAGGACGCGGGTGCCCGACCTCAGGAGGTGCCGGTGCCTTCGGTAGGCCTGACTCCTTCGGAGCCCCGCCTTGTTGCGGCTGAAGAGGTCGACTAGCATCTGAAGCCCCCAGTCCTTCCTGAGGTTGAGGTTTCTTCTACTTTGGCGCCGAGGGCGTCTCCTCCCTTGCCCAGCATGTGGCCGAGTCATGGCGCTCCTGCCGCGTCCGGGACCCTGGAAGAGGCAAGGGTGGCACTTGATGACCCACAAGTATAGGGGATCTATCGTAGTCCTTTTGATAAGTAAGAGTGTCGAACCCAACGGGGAGTAGAAGGAAATGACAAGCGGTTTTCAGTAAGGTTTTCTCTGCAAGCACTGAAATTGTAGGTAACAAATAGTTTTGTCATAAGATAATTTGTAACGAGTAACAAGCAATGAAAGTAAATAAAGTGCAGCAAGGTGGCCCAATCCTTTTTGTAGCAAAGAACAATCCTAGACAATTTCTTATAATGATAAAAGCGCTCCCGAGGACACATGGGAATTATCGTCAAGCTAGTTTTCATCACGCTCATATGATTCGCGTTTGGTACTTTGATAATTTGATATGTGGGTGGACCAGTGCTTGGGTACTTCCCTTACTTGGACAAGCATCCCACTTATGATTAACCCCTATTGCAAGCATCTGTAACTACAAAAGAAGTATTAAGGTAAACCTAAACACAACATTAGACATATGGATCCAAATCAGCCCCTTACGAAGCAATGTATAAACTAGGGTTTAAGCTTATGTCACTCTAGCAACCCATCATCTACTTATTACTTCCCAATGCCTTCCTCTAGGCCCAAATAATGGTGAAGTGTCATGTAGTCGACGTTCACATAAAACCACTAGAGGAGAGACAACATACATCTCATCAAAATATCGAACGAATACCAAATTCACATGACTACTAATAGAAAGACTTCACCCATGTCCTCAGGAACAAACGTAACTACTCACAAAGCATATTCATGTTCATATTTAGAGGAGTAATAATATGCATTAAGGATCTAAAAATATGATCTTCCACCAAGTAAACCAATTAGCATCAGCTACAAGGAGTAATCAACACTACTAGCAACCCACATGTACCAATTTGTGGTTTTGATACAAGATTGGATACAAGAGATGAACTAGGGTTTTGAGAGGAGATGGTTTTGGTGAAGATGTTGATGGAGATTGACCCCCTCCTGATGAGAGGATCATTGGTGATGATGATGGTGATGATTTCCCCCTCTCAGAGGGAAGTTTCCCCGGCAGAACAGCTCTGCCGGAGCCCTTGATTAGTTCCGCCAAGGTTCCGCCTCGTGGCGGCGGAGTTTTGTCTCGTAAGCTTGCTTCTGATTTTTTTCAGGGTAAAAGCCTTCATATAGCAGAAGATGGGCACCGGAGGGCCACCAGGGGGCCCGGGAGACAGGGGGCGCGCTTAGTAGGGGTGGGCGCGCCCTCCACCCTCCCGGCCAGGGTGTGGGCCCCCTCTGGTGTTTTCTTCGCTCAATAATTCTTATTAATTCCAAAAATGACTTCCGTGGAGTTTCAGGATTTTTGGAGCTGTGCATAATAAGTTTCCAATATTTGCTCCTTTTCCAGCTAGAAATCCAGCTGCTGGCATTCCCCCTCTTCATGGTAAACCTTGTAAAATAAGAGAGAATAGCCATAAGTATTGAAACGTAATGTGTAATAACAGCCCATAATGCAATAAATATTGATATAAAAGCATGATGCAAAATGGACGTATCAGCTCCCCCAAGCTTAGACCTCGCTTGTCCTCAAGCGGAGGACGAAATCGATAAATATGTCCACATGTTTAGAGATAGAGGTATCGATAAAAATAAAGTACGGACATGAGGGCATCATGATCATTCTTATAACAACAACATATATAGATTTTGTCATATGATTTCTTATGTTCAAGTAACAATCAATTCACAATGTCAAGTATGGTCCAGAAACTTTATTGGGAACTAACAAACTATAATCTCAGTCATTGAAGCAATTATAATTTATCATAACATCAGAAAGAGTCAAGAATAGAGCTTTTCAGCAAGTCCACATACTCAACTATCATATAGTCTTCTACAATTGCTAACACTCACGCAATACTTGTGGTTATGGAGTTTCAACCGGACACTGAGAAAGATAGGGGCTTATTGTGTTGCCTCCCAACATATTCACCTTTGGGTGATGACAACAATAATAATTCATGCTAACTTACATCTAGTTGGATATATATATATATATCAAGATCTTTCAGACACGAGGAGCTTGCCATAGTGTGGTGCAGCGGCTATTGCCGCCTGAGCTATAGCGTGGAATCGAGCAGCCTCCACTCTCCTTTCGTACTCATCTGCCTCCTCTCTAGTAATAATATATCTTCCTCTCGCCTGAAAATCAAAGAAGGTAGGAGCAGGAAGAGCAACACGGACCACATGTCGTTTGTTAAAGATTAGTCGATACTGGTAAGGTGGTCCAGTTGTCTTAATGAACTGGTGGGAGAACATAGAATCAAGATCTAAATAAGAAGAGGGTAACTCCATATCACACTTATGAATGTCTACATCAAGAAAATTAGCTAAGTGGGTTGCATAAATTCCTCCAAAGAAATCTCCATTATGCCTATTCTGATACAACCTACGAGTTACAATGACTACCAAATGATAAGATTGGTCCCCTAACACAGCACTTCTGAGAATGCTAAGATCAGGGGCACACATGTGACATGCTTCATCCTTAGCAGTTATGCATCTACCAATGAAGAGAGCAAAATAATGTATAGCAGGAAAGTGAATGCTCCCTATAGTGGCCTGCGCTATATCTCTAGATTCCCCCACAGTTATTCTAGCCAGAAAGTCTCTATATTCAGATTTAGGGGGATCCCTGATACTACCCCAAGATGGAAGTTTGCATGCAAGAGTGAAATTCTCTAAGTCCATGGTATAAGATTTGTCATAAAGGTCAAACATGACTGAAGGAGAATTACGCGAAAATGAAAAATCAAACCTCCCCACAAATGAACTTGTCAGGTCACGATACTGTGGGCATTTATCAGCTTCAAAGTCCTCAAGACTGGCATTATGCAAATATGCGTAGAATTCTTCTTTAATTGCCACTTGATTCATAAAATTTTCTGACGGCCATTCACAAGGCCTCACAGGAGCGTCTCTTGGTGGTTCCTCGTCACCATCACGTATTGCAAGCCTGGGACCTTGCTTCCTTGAAGGACCACCTTGGAACATCCTCCTAAGCATATTGTTTCCTCTGAAAAATTTCTGAAATTTTTAGTAGCTTCAAAATAAAAGTGAACCAACTTCAATAAAACTGATAGCAACTACTCATACAAGTGCCTAGAGCATATATCAAGCATTAGAACTACTTGGAACCATATAAATTTGACATGCAAGCTCAAGAACATGGTCACCTATGCAGCACAAATTTGCAATGAATAAAGCACTAGAACAAAAACTAATTGGACTAATGGAGGAGTCACATAACAAGGAACAATCTCCCCAAGCAGTTTTGCGAGAGGTGCTTTGAGCAAGGAGATCGAAAATCACAGCAATGGGGGCTGGAACTCGTGCTTGAGTTGGGTTTTCATGTTTGTGTGAGGCATAGGAAGCAGATGGGTGCGGGGATAAGTGGAGGAGGGCCATCGTGGGCCCACGAGGCAGGGGGGCGTGCCCAGGGGGTAGGGCGCGCCCTCCACCCTCGTGGCCAAGTGGCAGCTCCCCCCATGGTAATTTTTGCACAGTAAATCCTCAAATATTCCCGAAAAAATCATATTAAATTGGCATGGCATTCTGAGGACTTTTATTTTTGGGATATTTTTATATTGCACGGATAAATCAGGAAACAGACAGAAAAATACTATTTTTCTTTATTTCTACTAAGTAACAGAAAATATAAAGAGGGTACAGAAGGTTGTGCTTCTAGTTTCATCCATCTCATGCTTATCAGAAAGAATCCACTAACAAGGTTGATCAAGTCTTGTTAACAAACTCATTCCGATTAACATGGAACCAGAGAAATTTTGAATAACACTATGTTACCTCAACGGGGATATGGACATCCCCAATAATAAGTTTATAATATTTCTTCTTGACAGTAGGGAGAGGAAATTCAAAACCTCCAAATATAATCGATGGAATTTTTCCAATAGAGTTGATACTATGAACTTGAGGTTGTTTCCTCGGAAAGTGTACCGTATGCTCATTACCAGTAACATGAAAAGTGACATTGCCTTTGTTGCAATCAATAACAGCCCCTGCAGTATTAAGGAAAGGTCTTCCAAGAATAATAGACATACTATCGTCCTCGGGAATATCAAGAATAACAAAGTCTGTTAAAATAGTAACGTTTGCAACTACAACAGGCACATCCTCACAAATACCGACAGGTATAGCAGTTGATTTATCAGCCATTTGCAAAGATATTTCAATAGGTGTCAACTTATTCAAGTCAAGTCTACGATATAAAGAGAGAGGCATAACACTAACACCGGCTCCAAGATCACATAAAGCAGTTTTAACATAATTTCTTTTAATGGAGCATGGTATAGTAGGTACTCCTGGATCTCCAAGTTTCTTTGGTATTCCACCCTTAAAAGTATAATTAGCAAGCATGGTGGAAATTTCAGCTTCTGGTATCTTTCTTTTATTTGTTATGATATCCTTCATATACTTAGCATAAGGAGTTGTTTTGAGCACATCAGTTAATCGCATACGCAAAAAGATGGGTCTAATCATTTCAGCAAAGCGCTCAAAATCCTCATCGTCCTTTTTCTTGGATGGTTTGGGAGGAACAGGCATGGGTTTCTGAACCCATGGTTCCCTTTCTTTACCATGTTTCCTAGCAACGAAGTCTCTTTTATCATACGTTGATTCTTTGAGTGTGGGTTATCAAGATCAACAACAGGTTCAACTTCTACTTCATTATCATTACTAGGTTGAGCATCAACATGAACATTATCATTAGCATTATCACTAGGTTCATGTTCATCACTTGATTGTGTTTCAGCATCAGACATAGAGATATCATTTGGATTATCAGGTGGTTCAGCAACAGGTTCACTAGAAGTTTGCACACTTCTATCATTTTTATTTTTCTTCCTTTTAGAAGAACTAGGTATATCAATATTGTTTCTTTGAGAATCTTGCTCGATTCTCTTAGGGTGGCCTTCAGGATACAAAGGTTCCTGAGTCATTCTACCAGTTCTAGTAGCCACTCTGACAGCATAATCATTTTTCTTACTATTCATTTCATCAAGCACTTCTTTCTAAGCTTTAAGTACTTGTTCTACTTGAGTGGTAACCATAGAAGCATGTTTACTAACAAGTTTTAGTTCACCTCTAATATCAGCCATATAATCACCCAAGCGTTTAATCGTAAAGGTATTCTTTTTTAATTGTCAACCAAAATAAGCATTAAAGTCATCTTGCTTAAACATAAAGTCATCAAACTCATCCAAGCACTGACTAGCAATTTTAGTAGGGGGGACTTCAGCTTTGCCATATCTATAGAGATAATACCTTTACTACCTGTGTCGGGATATCGGGAAGTTCTTCAGTAAATAAGTAATTGAGATCATATACTTCTTCAACAGGCGGTAAATTAAGAACATGTATTTCTTCAATAGGAGGTAAATTCTTAACATCTTCAACTTTAATACCTTTCTCTTTCATAGATTTCTTTGCCTCTTGCATATCTTCGGGACTGAGAAATAGAACACCTCTCTTCTTCGGAGTTGGTTTAGGAATAGGCTCAGTAATTGGCTCAGGAGCTAACTCGGGAGGTAGCTCGAGAGGTGCCCAATTATTTTAATTTGCCAACATATTATTCAATAGAATTTCAGCGTGATCTCGTGTTGTTTCCCTAAAAAGAGAACCAGCACAGCTATCCAGGTAATCTCTGGAAGCATCAGTTAGTCAATTATAAAAGATATCAAATATTTCAGGTTTCTTAAGAGGATGATCAGGCAAAGCATTAAGTAACTAGAGAAGCCTCCCCCAAGCTTGTGGGAGACTCTCTTCTTCAATTTGCACAAAGTTGTATATTTCCCTCAAAGCAGCTTGTTTCTTATGAGCAGGGAAATATTTAGCAGAGAAGTAATAAATCATATCCTGGGGACTTTGCACACAACTAGGATCAAGAGAATTAAACCATTTCTTAGCATCACCCTTTAATGAGAACGGAAATATTTTGAGTAAATAAAGGTAGCGCGATCTCTCATTATTAGTAAACAGGGCAGCTATATCATCTAACTTACGAAGATGTGCCACAACAGTTTCAGATTCATAGCCATAAAAAGGATCAGATTCAACCAAAGTAATTATATCCGGATCAACAGAAAAATCATAATAATCCTGATCGGGAATACAGATAGGTGAAGTAGCAAAAGCAGGGCCGGGTCTCATCCTATCTCTAAAAGATTCTTTACTCCACTTAACTAGCAACCTCTTACGTTCAAGACTATCCTGACAAGCAAGAACAGCTTCAATGGATTCAGCATTAAAAAGATAACCCTCAGGAATAGCAGGCATAGGTTCATCATCACTAACATCATCGTGTTCAGGTTCAATAATTTCTCTTTCTCTAGACCTAGCAATTTGCTCATCAAGTAATTCACCAAGTGGCACAGTAGTATCAAGCATAGAAGTAGTTTCATCATAAGTATCATGGATAGCAGAAGTGGCATCATCAATAACATGCGACATATCATAATTAATAGCAGTAGTCGGATTAGGTGTCGCAAACTTACTCATAACAGAAGGAGAATCTAGTGCAGAGCTAGATGGCAGTTCCTTACCTCCCCTCATAGTTAAGGGATAAATTTTTGTCTTAGCGTCTTTCAAGATCTTCATAGTGTCCAGCAGATATAAATCCCAAGTGACTCAAAGAATAGAGCTATGCTCCTCGGCAACGGTGCTAGAAAAAGGTTAGATAAGCCACAAGTATAGGGGATCACAACAGTTTTTGAGGGTAGAGTATTCAACCCAAATTTATTGATTTGACACAAGGGGAGCCACAGAATATTCTTAAGTATTAGAAGCTGAGTTGTCAATTCAACCACACATGGAAACTTAATATCTGCAGCAAAGTGTTTAGTAGCAAAGTAATATGATAGTGGTGGTAACGGTAACAAAGTAAAGACAGCAAAAGTAATGTTTTTGGTATTTTTGTAGTGATGATAACAGTAGCAACGGAAAAGTAAATAAGCGTAAACCATTATATGGAAAACTGGTAGGCACCGGATTAGCGATGGATAATTATGCCGGATGCGGTTCGTCATGTAACAGTTACAACATAGGGTGACACAGAACTAGCTCCAGTTCATCAATGTAATGTAGGCATGTATTCCGTAAATAGTCATACATGCTTATGGAAAAGAACTTGCATGACATCTTTTGTCCTACCCTCCCGTGGCAGCGGGGTCCTATTGGAAACTAAGGGATATTAAGGTGTAACGCCCCGGATTCGATGCGCTAGGTGTCTGCCAGTTATTCACTGTCGTTGCCATGTCATTTGCTTGCGTGTTGCATTTTATCATGTCATCATGTGCATTTCATTTTGCATACATGTTTGTTTCTTGCATCCGAGCATTTTCCCTATTGTCCATTTTGCAATCCGGCACTCCTATGTCCTCCGGCGTCCCCTTCTGGCCTCTCTTCGCGAGCGCGTGTTAAACTTTCTCGGAATGTACCGAGTCTTACCATGCGGCCTTGGTATAGCACCGGTAGACCGCCTGTCAAGTTTCGTGCCATTTGGAGGTCGTTTTGTACTCCAACGGTTAACCGGGTAACCGTAAAAGCCCCTTTCGTCTTGCAGCCCAACACCCCTCCAAAGTGGCCCAAAACCCAACAAACTCCCCTCCATGCTCTCGGTCGTTCGATCACGATCGTGTGGGCGAAAACCGTGCCTCATTTGGACTCTCCTAGCTCCCAGAATCTATAAAAAGGTGCCCTCCCCCGAAATTCGCGGATGAATCCCCCCGAAACCCTAGCCCCGCTCCTCTCGCCCGCCGGACACGTCCGATCTGGACCGGACATGTCCGCCGCCGCTCCCCGCGCCAATCAGAGGCCGCCCCGTGGCACGCCGCCGCCACCCTCGCCGCCGGCCCGCGAAGCCCATCCGGGGCCTACGCAGGCTCAGATCCCGCCGCCCGCCGGGCGCCTCGCCGCTCCCGCCCCGCGGCCCGAACCCCGCCGCCGGTTCGCCCGCCGCCGTCCCGCCTCCGCCGCCTCGTCGCGCGCCCGCCGCCCCGCGCCCTGTGCCTCCCCGCCGGCGCCGCCCTCCGCGGCCCCCTCGCCGCCCAGCTCCGCGCCCCGCCGGCGCCACCCCGGCCCGCGCGCCGCCCGCCGTCGGTCGCCGCCCCTTCCGCGCTGCCTCTCCGGCCTCCCCTCGCCTCCCCGCACCGCCGGACTGGCCCCCTCTGCCGGATCTCGCCGCACCATCATCTCCTTCCACTCCGGCGCCCTGCTCCGGCGAGCCCGGCCCCGCCTCGATCCGCGCCCGATCCGGATCGAGATCCAGTCCATCAAGGTTGACCCCGAAAATCATTGTCCCCGATTTATTGCATATTTTTAGCCCCTATTCATCGCATGATATCTCCATGCATACTGCTCCGTTTTGCATGCATAATATATATAAATGTTCGCTGTGAGATGATCTTCATTTCATTCCATTGGGTCACATTCTTTTAAGTTCAGCTTGATGCCCGAATCATCGTTGCAAGAGTACTATATAATGTTCTCTGCTGTCTGTTAACAGAACATGTTCATTTGTCATTTTTGCCATGTTTGATGTGTGCATCCTAAGAGGTTGATGTCTACATGTGTTTTGTGCTACATCATGCCATCTTTACAGGGGTGTATGCCATGTATTTTTTTGATCAATGTGGTGACTAGAACAAGCATGCAAACTAGGCTTCGTGATGTTGCTGATTTCAGTCCCTGTTCTGCTGTTATTTTTGTGCCATGTAAACTTGATGCAACAGAGAGATGCAAGCTTATTTTGAGATACTTCACTAAGGATGTTTTGAAAATATGGTTATTCTCTATCCATTTATGCCCCTGTTTGCAATTATGGAGTAGTCTAGCATGTCATTTGCTTGCTCTACTTTTGCTATAAAATGTTTCCTGGCAGATTGTTTACATGTTATTCAATTTTGCCAAGGTTGTTGTAGTTGATCCTTGCATGATATGAACTTATTCTTGCCTTGGTTAGTTTAATAAACATGTCTTCTTGCTGATTCTATGCTTATCTTGTCATGCAATGATTTGTGGTGAGTGAATTAAGCTTGTTAAGTAGGGTACTTGCTGGTACTGTTTTGCTAGGCTGAATCTGTTATTTTGTGATGCTATATAAACCTGCTGCTACAAGTCATCCATGCATAATATGGAGATGTTCACTAAGGATGTTTTGTTACACATGTCATGCTCTATCCATCCATACCCCTGGTTGCATTTATAGCTTGTTGTAGATTGTTGTAATCTTGCTCCGAATTTGCTAAATAATGTTGCTGTCAGCCTGTTAACATTAAGTTCAGTTGTTGCCATGTGTTTTGCTAGTGATCCATGCACCCTATGAACTTGCTATTGCCATTCTTAGCTTCACACACATGTATTCTTACTGTTGGTTTCCTTGTCATTCCATGTAATGCCCTGTGGTGAGTGGTACAAGCTCACCAACCTGCCTACATATCGTTGTTCCTGCCATGTATGAATCTGTCATATCACTTGCTATCTTTACATGAGTGCCATCATATTTTCTGTGCCCTTTTGGCTCATGGTCAGTAAAGGACTTTTGTTCTATGCAATTAGTAGATTGATTCCATGCCTTTGTTTACCATGATAAGTTCCTGTAACATGTTGTTTGATAGCTCTAAACATTGCAACCTGATGTTATTTCTGCAAAGTCAGAAACTATTATTATTTGCAATCTTGCCATGTGTGTTTGAGCATGTTCTAGTGATTTCTGGAGATAGATCAGTTTTCATGTTTTGTTAAGATTTACCTGTACATCATGTCCATGCCTTTTGTTCTCATGTTGGGGTGCTGTAGCATGTTGTTTTGATGCTTGCAATATGCCTAGCTGTTGTTTTGGACAGCTTGTCCTTTAAACTTGTATAATGTGTGTGTGTTGAACCGTTACTCCGTTTTGACTGTGCTCTTATATGAAACCTGCTTGATTTTGCATGTAGTTTCATATTATCATGTTGCATCCTTGTTTTGGTGTGTTTGCTTGATGTTTGTATGCATTTTGCATCAATGCCATGTTTAACTTGTTTTGCTCATATCTTCTAGGCCGTAGCTCCGAATTAAATGAACTTTCTATGTAACTTGACTAGAATCTCGTGTAGATCATCTTGGTGCATCTTAACTTGCTGTTTAACAACTTGAACATAAGGTTTATTCAGATCTGGACCAATTTCGAAATTTGCATATGAGGACTTACCGGAGTTGTTATATGTTGTTTCCGGCCTCATTTAAACTTGCCTTGATGTGTTGCTCTTATATGCATCATCTCTTGCCATGAGTAGCTTCATGTAGCTTGTTCATGCATCATGCTTTTTGTGCATCATGTCTTGTATTTGTGTGGTATGTTTACTATGTTGTGTGCTTCTCTCGATAGTTCCCGTTTCGTTGCGATCGTGAGGATTCGTTCGTCTACGCTTGGTTCGTCTTCGCGGCTTCATCTTCTTCATGGACTCGTTCTTCTTCGTTGCGGGATTTCAGGCAAGATGACCGCTACCCTGGATCTCACTACTATCAGTGATATGCTAGTTGCTTCGTTCTATCGCTATGCTGCGCTACCTATCACTTGTTCCTCAAGCCTCCCAATTTGCCATGTCAGCCTCTAACCTTTTCACCCTTCCTAGCAAACCATTTCTTGGCTATGTTACCGCTTTGCTCAGCCCCTCTTATAGAATTGTTAGTTGCAGGTGAAGTTGAAGATTGCTCCATGGTGGACAGGATTTTGTTGGGATATCACAATATCTCTTATTTAATTAATGCATCTATATACTTGGTAAAGGGTGGAAGGCTCGGCCTTATGCCTGGTGTTTTGTTCCACTCTTGCCGCCCTAGTTTCCATCATACCGGTGTTATGTTCCCGGATTTTGCGTTCCTTACGCGGTTGGGTGATTTATGGGACCCCCTTGACAGTTCGCTTTGAATAAAACTCTTCCAGCAAGGCCCAACCTTGGTTTTACCATTTGCCTCACCACCACCTACTTTTTCCTTGGGAGTAATTAACCAAAGGGTCATCTTTATTATAGCCCCCCCGGGCCAATGCTTGTCTAAGTGTTCGTCCGAACCAGAGCCACTTGCAGTGCCACCTCGGGGAAACTTGAGGGATGGTTTTAGTTGTACGTAGTGTTCATCCGGTGTTGCCCTAAGAACGAGATATGTGCAGCTCCTATCGGGATTGTCGGTGCATCGGGCGGTCTTCCTGGTCTTGTTTTACCATTGTCGCAATGTCTTGTAAACCGGGATTCTGAGTCTGATCGGGTCTTCCTGGGAGAAGGTATATCCTTCGTTGATCGCGAGAGCTTATCATGGGCTAAGTTGGGACACCCCTGTAGGGTATAAACTTTCGAGAGCCGTGCCCGCGGTTATGTGGCAGATGGGAATTTGTTAATGTCTGGTTGTAGAAAACATGACACCAGATCTGAATTAAAACGCATCAACCGCGTGCGTAGCCGTGATGGTCTCTTCTCAGCGGAGTCCGAGAAGTGAACACGGTCTTTGGGTTATGTTTGACGTAAGTAGGAGTTCAGGATCACTTCTTTATCATTGCTAGCTTCAGACCATTCCTTTGCTTCTCTACTCGCTGTTATTTGCGTATGTTAGCTACCATATCATGCTTAGTCGCTGCTGCAACCTCACCACTTTACCCCTTCCTTTCCCATTAAGATTTGCTAGTCTTGATACCCAGTGTAATGGGATTGCTGAGTCCTCGTGGCTCACAGATTACTACAACAACAGTTGCAGGTACAGGTTATGCGATGATCTTGACGCGTGAGTGATGTGTGCTTGTTTGGAGTTCTTCTTCTGCTTCTTCTTCGATCAGGGATAGGTTCCTGGTCGGCAGCCTGGGCTAGCAGGGTGGATGTCAGTTGAGTTTCTGTTTGTGTTTCATCTATAGTCGGATGATGCTCTTATGTATTGTGATGTTGTATTCGTGTGGCATTGTATGCCTTGTATGTATCCCCGTCTATTATGTAATGTTGATGTAATGATATCCACCTTGCAAAAGCGTTTCAATATGCGGGTCTATCCTTGGTGGGACCTTCGAGTTCCTTTTGGATAGGGTCGCATATTGGGCGTGACAAGTTGGTATCAGAGCCTCGGCCGACCCTAGGAGCCCCCTTGATTGATCATGTAGTTTGGCCGATGTTGAGTCTAGAAGAAAACCTTTTCTGAGTCTACTTATATCGGAGAGTAGGAATTCTTTTTACTCCTCAGCCGCTTCGTCTCTCTGGTCAGGAATCTTGACGTAGGTGTTTTGCATTACTCCTCTTCCCCTTCAAATTTTTCTTTATGATCACGCAGTTGGTTTTTCCGATCATTGGTTCTCAGCTCTTTGCATCCGGTGCATTTCTCGTCAAGTTGACTCGAGCCTCATCATCTTTGAGTTCAATCCTCAGTTTTTTTTCTTTTCCCACCCGCCCACCCCTTTCTCCTCGGAACCGGAGTCCGTAATCGAGTATCCGTCCTACTCGTGCGAAGTCTTTGCCTTCTTTCCTCAATGATTTCAACCAGTGCTTTCTCTTCAAGTTATTCGTCGGTTTCCCCTTCCAAGTTGACTTTGTTTTCCCGCCCTCCCACCCTCTTCTTCCCGGAGCCTGAGTTTGTTTCAAGCATCAATTTCATTCATGTGGAGCCTCTTCAGTCTTTTGTCAATTGTTTCAACCATTGAATTCTCTTTTGTTTAACATTCTCCATCTCTTTTCCGGTGGACTCAATTCAAGTTTTTCGGGTTGATCATATTCGTTTCCTTGGATCAAGTGTTCTCCTTGCTCGTTTTTCTCTCGCCATTTTATCCTTCCGGAGTGCTCAAGACATCTCAGGAGATTCGTCTGTGTTCGAATTAACTCGAGGTTGTCACCTCATTCAAATATTTCAATTGTTCCGGTGCTTCATCTATCTGTTCAACATCCCTTTTCAACGGTGTTTTCTTTTAGTGGGCCCTAACCCACAGGTCTTTTCCCAGGATCTTACCTGACTCTTCTAGTTATTCTAGAGTTATTCTCAAATTCTTTTCAAAGGGTGACGTAAGAATGGATCCCATCAGTCAGATGCCTTTCCAAGATCGGTTTCAAACATTTTTCATTGTTGGCTCAACCCCTTCGCTTTCCATTCTACCGGAGTATCTCAGTAATTTTGGTGGTGTTTCTTGTCGTCAGTTGAAGACCAAAGAAGAGTTTTTACTCTAAATCCTGTCTGTTCTCTCGAAGATTTGTGGTTCTAGCTTCATGTTATCCTCTCGAATTATTCCATTTGTCAGATATTCTTTTCTTAATCATCCGGAGTATGTCAGGAGTTGTTTCTCCCTTTCTTTTTATTGGAGGCCATCATTCCAGTTATCGTTCTCTAATTATCCCAGTGCTTCGTTCAAGTGCTCTTTAATCAGCTCATGATCTCTTTGTTCTTTTGCATCTAAATCCCCTCTAGCTTATTTGTTCTTCTAATTTTTCCCGGTGATTCATTCTCTTTCACCAATCATTTTCTAATTCTAACGGTGGTTCCTTCAGATTCCTTTTTCCTTGATTATCATATTAATTCATTCATTCTTTCCAATCCTACCGGTGGTTCATGAAGACCTTCTCAAGTTTGTGATATGTCACTTCTCAATCCTTTTCAAGAAGAATAAGTAGTATGTAAAATCCATTGTTGGTCATCAATTTAATTTGATGAAGGATAAGCATACAATAAATCTTATTCTTATTTCATCCAAATGAGTAATCCCTTCCTTCGGAGTTTTTTGTGAGGAATAATTTCTAGTTCCAAGTGTTTTTCATCTTTTATTTTCCGTAGTTCAAATTTTCCTCGGCCATTTCGTCGAAACCTCATCTAAATCATCACAAGGCTCATCTTATTATTTCATCCTTCATTCTATCTCTTCATCCTTTTTGTATCGGAGTTCTTCAGTGGTTCTTCATGATTTAATTCATTCTTCAAGAGTTCATCAAGATTTTGTTGGAAGAGCTCAAGTATCTTCTTCTTCTTGCTTCCCGAGACGCTCATTCTTTCAATTCTTCCTAAGGCATTGTGTTGTTCACCTCGTCAAGTGTCATCCCATCTTGTGAAGCTCAGGTCTCTTTTCCTTCCATTTTCAGCCGGAGTGCTGCCTAAATCCTTTCAGTCTTATTCGTTTTTTATCTCGTTCTAATCGGAGAGGTTTCATAGTCTATTAGATTCTGTGAGCTTTCAATTCTTTTCATTCTTGTCGTTCCTTTCTTCTTCTCGAGTGCTCTTGATTCTTTGCTTATTCTATTGAGTTCTTGTTTCACCTCATCCATTTTCTCTTCCGTCTCGGTCCTTAGATCTCGGGAAGAGATATCTTGTTAGTGGAGGAGTGTTGTAACGCCCCGGATTCGATGCGCCAGGTGTCTGCCAGTTATTCGCCGTCGTTGCCATGTCATTTGCTTGCGTGTTGCAGTTTATCATGTCATCATGTGCATTTCATTTTGCATACGTGTTCGTTTGTTGCATCCGAGCATTTTCCCCGTTGTCCGTTTTGCAATCCGGCACTCCTATGTCCTCCGGCGTCCCCTTCTTGCCTCTCTTCATGAGCGGGTGTTAAACTTTCTCGGAATGGACCGATTCTTGCCATGCGGCCTTGGTATAGCACCGGTAGACCGCCTGTCAAGTTTCGTGCCATTTGGAGGTCGTTTGGTACTCCAACGGTTAAACGGGTAACCGTAAAAGCCCCTTTCGTCTTGCAGCCCAACACCCCTCCAAAGTGGCCCAAAACCCAGCAAACTCCCCTCCATGCTCTCGGTCGTTCGATCACGATCGTGTGGGCGAAAACCGTGCCTCATTTGCACTCTCCTAGCTCCCAGAATCTATAAAAAGGTGCCCTCCCCCGAAATTCGCGGAGGAATCCCCCCGAAACCCTAGCCCCGCTCCTCTCGCCCGCCAGACACGTCCGATCTGGACCGGACATGTCCGCCGCCGCTCCCCGCGCCAATCGGAGGCCGCCACGTGGCACGCCGCCGCCACCCTCGCCGCCGGCCCGCGGAGCCCATCCGGGGCCCGCGCGGGCCCAGATCCCGCTGCCCACCGGGCGCCTCGCCGCCGCCGCCCCGCTGCCGGAACCCCGCCGCCGGTTCACCCGCCGCCGTCCCGCCTCCGCCACCTCGTCGCGCGCCCGCCGCCTCGTCGTGCGCCCGCTGCCCCGCGCCCTGTGCCTTCCCGCCGGCGCTGCCCTCCGTGGCCCCCTCGCCGCCCAGCTCCGCGCCCCGCCGGCGCCACCCCGGCCCGCGCGCCGCCCGCCGTCGGTCGCCGCCCCGTCCGTGCTGCCTCTCCGGCCTCCCCTCGCCTCCCCGCGCCGCCGGACTGGCCTCCTCTGTCGGATGTCGCCACACCGTCGTCTCCTTCCACTCCGGCGCCCTGCATCGGCGAGCCCAGCCCCGCCTCGATCTTTGCTCGATCTGGATCGAGATCCAGTCCACGAAGGTTGACCCCGAAAATCACTGTCCCCGATTTATTGCATATTTTTAGCCCCGGTTCATGGCATCATATCTCCATGCCTCCTACTCCGTTTTGCGTGCATAATATATCAAAATGTTCGTTTTGAGATGCTCTTCATTTCGTTCTATTGGGTCACATTCTTTTGAGTTCATCTTGATGCCCGAATCATCGTTGGAAGAGTGCTATATAATGTTGTCTGCTGTCTGTTAACAGAACATGTTCATTTGTCATTTTTGCCATGTTTGATGTGTGCATCCTAAGAGGTTGATGTCTACATGTGTTTTGTGCTACATCATGCCATATTTACAGGGGTGTATGCCATGTATTTTTGGGATCAATGTAGTGACTAGAACAAGCATGCAAACTAGGCTTCGTGATGTTGCTGATTTCAGTCCCTGTTCTGCTGTTATTTTTGTGCCATGTAAACTTGATGCTACAGAGAGATCCAAGCTTATTTTGAGATACTTCACTGAGGATGTTTTGAACATATGGTTATTCTCTATCCATTTATGCCCCTGTTTGCAATTATGGAGTAGTCTAGCATGTCATTTTCTTGATCTACTTTGGCTATAAAATGTTTCCTGGCAGATTGTTTACATGTTATTCAATTTTGCCAAGGTTGTTGTAGTTGATCCTTGCATGCTATGAACTTGTTCTTGCCTTGGTTAGTTTCATAAACATGTCTTCTTGCTGATTCTATGATTATCTTGTCATGCAATGATTTGTGGTGAGTGAATCAAGCTTGTTAAGTAGGGTACTTGTTGTTACTGTTTTGCTAGGCTGAATCTGTTATTTTGTGATGCTATGTAAACCTGCTGCTACAAGTCATTCCATGCATAATATGGAAATGTTCACTAAGGATGTTTTGTTACACATGTCATACTCTATCCATTCATGCACCTGGTTGCATTTATGGCTTGCTGTAGATTGTTGTAATCTTGCTCCTAAGTTGCTAAATAATGTTGCTGTCAGCCTGTTGACATTAAATTCAGTTGTTGCCATGTGTTTTGCTAGTGATCCATGCACCCTATGAACTTGCTATTGCCATTCTTAGCTTCACACACATGTATTCTTACTGTTGGTTTCCTTGTCATGCCCTGTGGTGAGTGGTACAAGCTCACCAACATGCCTACTTATCGTTGTTTCTGCCATGTATGAATCTGTCATATCACTTGCTATGTTTACATGAGTGCCATCATATTTTCTGTGCCCTTTTGGCTCATGGTCAGTAATGGACTTTTGTTCTATGAAATTAGTAGATTGATTCCATGCCTTTGTTTATCATGATAAGTTCCTGTAACATGTTGTTTGATAGCTCTAAACATTGCAACCTGATGTTATTTCTGCAAAGTCTGAAACTGTGTGTTTGAGCATGTTCTAGTGATTTCTGGAGATAGATCAGTGTTCATGTTTTGTTAAGCTTTACCTGTACATCATGTCCATGTCTTTTGTTCTCATGTTGGGGTGCTGTAGCATGTTGTTTTGATGCTTGCAATATGCCTAGCTGTTGTTTTGGACAGCTTGTCCTTTAAACTTGTATAATGTGTGTGTTGAACCGTTACTCCATTTTGAGTGTGCTCTATATGAAACCTACTTGATTTTGCATGTAGTTTCATATTATCATGTTGCATCCTTGTTTTGGTGTGTTTGCTTGATGTTTGTATGCATTTTGCATCAATGCCATGTTTAACTTGTTTTGCTCATATCTTCTAGGCCGTAGCTCCGAATTAAATGAACTTTCTATGTAACTTGACTAGAATCTCGTGGAGATCATCTTGGTGCATCTTAACTTGCTGTTTAACAACTTGAACATAAGGTTTATTCAGATCTGGACCAATTTCGAATTTTGCATATGAGGACTTACCGAAATTGTTATATGTTGTTTCCGGCCTCATTTCAACTTGCCTTGATGTGTGACTCTTGTATGCATCATCTCTTGCCATGAGTAGCTTCATGTAGCTTTGTAATGCATCATGCTTGTTGTGCATCATGTCTTGTATTTGTGTGGTGTGTTTACTAAATTGTGTGCTTCTCTCGATAGTTCCCGTTTCGTTGCGATCGTGAGGATTCGTTCGTCCATGCTTGGTTCGTCTTTGCGGCTTCATCTTCTTCATGGACTCGTTCTTCTTCCTTGCGGGATTTCAGGCAAGATGACCGCTACCCTGGATCTCACTACTATCATTGCTATGCTAGTTGCTTCGTTCTATCGCTATGCTGCGTTACCTATCACTTGTTCCTCAAGCCTCCTAATTTGCCATGTCAGCCTCTACCCTTTTCACCCTTCCTAGCAAACCATTGCTTGGCTATGTTACCGCTTCGCTTAACCCCTCTTATAGCATTGTTAGTTGCAGGTGAAGTTGAAGATTGCTCCATGGTGGACAAGATTTTGTTGGGATATCACAATATCTCTTATTTAATTAATGCATCTATATACTTGGTAAAGGGTGGAAGGCTCGGCCTTATGCCTGGTGTTTTGTTACACTCTTGCCGCCCTAGTTTCCGTCATACCGGTGTTATGTTCCTGGATTTTGGGTTCCTTACGCGTTTGGGTGATTTATGGGACCCCCTTGACAGTTCACTTTGAATAAAACTCTTCCAGCAAGGCCCAACCTTGGTTTTACCATTTGCCTCAACACCACCTACTTTTCCCTTGGGAGTAATTAACCCAAGGGTCATCTTTATTATAGCCCCCCCGGGCCAATGCTTGTCTAAGTGTTGGTCCGAACCAGAGCCACTTGCAGCGCCACCTCAGGGAAACTTGAGGGATGGTTTTAGTTGTATGTAGTGTTCATCCGGTGTTGCCCTGAGAACGAGATATGTGCAGCTCCTATCGGGATTGTCGGCGCATCGGGCGGTCTTGCTGGTCTTGTTTTACCATTGTCGAAATGTCTTGTAAACCGGGATTCCGAGTCTGATCGGGTCTTCCTGGGAGAAGGTATATCCTTCGTTGATCGCGAGAGCTTATCATGGGCTAAGTTGGGACACCCCATGCAGGGTATAAACTTTCGAGAGCCGTGCCCCCGGTTATGTGGCAGATGGGAATTTGTTAATGTCCGGTTGTAGAAAACTTGACACCAGATCCGAATTAAAACACATCAACCGCGTGTGTAGCCGTGATGGTCTCTTCTCGGTGGAGTCCGAGAAGTGAACACGGTCTTTGGGTTATGTTTGACGTAAGTAGGAGTTCAGGATCACTTCTTGATCATTGCTAGCTTCAGACCGTTCCTTTGCTTCTCTTCTCGCTCTTATTTGCGTATGTTAGCCACCATATCATGCTTAGTCGCTGCTGCAACCTCACCACTTTACTCCTTCCTTTCCCATTAAGCTTTGCTAGTCTTGATACCCAGGGTAATGGGATTGCTGAGTCCTCGTGGCTCAAAGATTACTACAACAACAGTTGCAGGTACAGGTTATGCGATGATCTTGACGCTAGAGTGATGTGTGGTTGTTTGGAGTTCTTCTTCTGGTTCTTCTTGGATCAGGGATAGGTTCCAGGTCGGCAGCCTGGGCTAGCAGGGTGGATGTCGTTTGAGTTTCTGTTTGTGTTTCATCTGTAGTCGGATGATGCTCTTATGTATTCCGATGTTGTATTCGTGTGGCATTGTATGCCTTGTATGTATCCCCATCTATTATGTAATGTTGATGTAATGATATCCACCTTGCAAAAGCTTTTCAATATGCGGGTCTATCCTTGGTGGGACCTTCGAGTTCCTTTTGGATAGGGTCGCATATTGGGCGTGACATAAGGCCTCCTTTTAATAGAGAACCGGAACAAAGCATTAGCACATAGTGAATACATGAACTCCTCAAACTATGGTCATCACCGGGAGTGGTCCCGATTATTGTCACTTCAGGGTTGCCGGATCATAACACATAGTAGGTGACTATAGACTTGCAAGATAGGATCAAGAACACACATATATTCATGAAAACATAATAGGTTCAGATCTGAAATCATGGCACTCGGGCCCTAGTGACAAGCATTAATCATAGCAAAGTCATAGCAATATCAATCTCAGAACATAGTGGATACTAGGGATCAAACCCTAACAAAACTAACTCGATTACATGATAAATCTCATCCAACCCATCACCGTCCAGCAAGCCTACGATGGAATTACTCACGCACGACGGTGAGCATCATGAAATTGGTGATGGAGGATGGTCGATGATGACGACGACGACGAATCCCCCTCTCCGGGGCCCCGAACGGACTCCAGATCAGCCCTCCCGAGAGAGATTAGGGCTTGGCGGCGGCTCCGTATCGTAAAACGCGATGAGTCTTTCTCTATGATTTTTTTCTCCCCGAGAGCCAATATATGGAGTTGGAGTTGGTGTCGGAGGGCCACCAGGGGGCCCACGAGGTAGGGGGGCGCGCCCTCCCCCTGGGCGCGCCCCCCACCCTCGTGGACAGGGTGTGGGCCCTCTGGTCTTCATCTTTGGCGAGGATTTTTTATTATTTATTATAAGATATTCCTTGGAGTTTCAGGTCATTCTGAGAACTTTTGTTTTCTGCACATAAAAGAACACCATGGCAATTCTGTTGAAAACAACGTCAGTCCGGGTTAGTTCCATTCAAATCATACAAGTTAGAGTCCAAAACAAGGGCAAAAGTGTTTGGAAAAGTAGATACGACGGAGACGTATCAGTACACAACGTCTAATAACACCATCTACTCCTTCTTTATAAAGGTGCGGGTCATCCTAGAAGTAATGTCTTAAATCATAAAAGAATTTTTTCTTTTGCTGGTATGTGAAGCTAGGTGGTATAAATTTAGCAACAATATAATTAGCATAATCAGCATACCAAGGAGAGGTACGAGAAGCATTAATGACCGCTAATTGTTCATCAGGAAAGCTATCATTAATAGGTAGTGGGTCATCAAGAACATTCTCTAACCTAGACAAGTTGTCTGCAATGGGGTTCTCAGCTCCCTTTCTATCAATAATATGCAAATCAAATTCTTGGAACAGGAGAACCCATCTAATAAGTATAGGCTTAGCAACTTTCTTTTCCATAAGATATTTAATAGTAGCACGATCAGTGTGAATAGTAACTTTGGAATCAACAATATGAGGTCTAAACTTATCACAAGCAAAGACGACTGCTAAAAACTCTTTTTCGGTAGTAGCATAATTTCTCTGGGCAGTATCAAGAGTTTTACTAGCATACTGGATAACATTCAAATTTCTTATCAACTCTTTGCCCTAGAACAACACCTACAGCATAATCACTAGCATCACACAGGATTTCAAAGGGTAAATTCCAATCAGGTGGCTCAACAATAGGTGCAGTGATCAAAGCTTTCTTAAGTATTTCAAATGCTTCTACACAATGATCATCAAAGACAAAAGGAATATCTTTTTGCACTAAATTAGTCAGAGGCCTAGAGATTTTAGAAAAGTCCTTAATGAACCTCCTATAAAAACCGGCATGACCAAGGAAACTTCTTATACCTTTTATGTCCTTGGGACATGGCATCTTTTCAATAGCATCAACCTTAGCTTTATCAACTTCAATACCTCTCTCGGAAATCTTATGCCCCAAGACAATGCCTTCATTAACCATAAAGTGGCACTTTTCCCAATTCAAGACGAGACTAGTGTCTTCACATCTTTGCAAAACTTGATCAAGGTTGCTCAAGCAATCATCAAAATAGGATCCATAAACGGAGAAATCATCCATGAATACCTCACAAATCTTTTCACAAAAGTCAGAGAATATAGCCATCATGCATCTTTGAAAGGTAGCAGGTGCATTACATAAACCAAAAGGCATACGTCTATAAGAAAAAGTACCTAAAGGGCAAGTAAAAGTAGTTTTTGATTGATCCTCCGCTGACATAGGTATTTGAGAAAAACCAGAAAAACCATCTAGAAAGAAGAAATGAGTATGTTTTGATAGTCTTTCTAGCATTTGATCAATAAAAGGTAAGGGGTAATGATCTTTCTTAGTAGCTTTATTTAATTTACGGAAATCAATTACCATTCTATAACTTGTAATAATTCTTTGCGTGATCAATTCATCTTTATCATTAGGAACGACAGTAATACCTCCCTTCTTAGGAACGCAACGGACAGGACTTACCCAATCACTATCAGCAACGGGATAAATTATACCTGCCTCAAGGAGCTTTAGTATCTCCTTTCTTACCACTTATTTCATCTTAGGATTCAACCGTCGTTGAGGATCTCTAACTGGTTTAACATCTTTCTCCACATTTATTTTGTGTTGGCATAGAGTGGGACTAATGCCCTTAAGATCATGCAGAGTATATTGAATAGCAGCATGGTGCTTCTTCAGAGTTTTCAATAATCTTTCTTCTTCTTGCTCTGAAAGGTTAGCACTAATAATAACATGATATATTTTCTTTTCATCAAGATAAGCATACTTAAGATTATCTGGTAATGGTTTGAGCTCAAACACAGGATCACCCTTGGGTGGAGGGGGATCCCCTAGGATTTCAACAGGTAAGTTGTGTTTCAGAATAGGACCCTGTTAAAGGAACACTTCATCTATTTCCCTTCTTTCATTCATAAACATACCATTTTCATGGTCTAGCAAATATTGTTCTAACGGATCAATAGGAGGCACGGCAATAGAAGCAAGACCAATATCTCATCTTTACTAGGTGATTCTTTATCACGGGTTTGTCTACGAAACTTAGCAAAATTAAACTCATGAGACATATCCCCTAATCCAATTGCAACAACATCCTTTTTGCAATCAATCCTAGCATTGACAGTATTCAAGAAGGGTCTACCAAAAATAATGGGACAAAAGTCATCTTGTGGGGAACTAAGAACAACAAAATCAGCAGGATATTTAACCTTCCCACACAAGACTTCAACATCTCTAACAATCCCAACTGGTGAAATAGTATCTCTATTGGCAAGCTTGATAGTAACATCAATACCTTTAAATTCAGCGGGTGCAATATCATGCATAATTTCTTTATATAAGTCATAGGGTATTGCACTAGCACTAGCACCCATATCACATAAGCCATGATAACAATGATCTCCTATTTTAACAGAAATAACAGGCATGCCTACAACAGGTCTATGTATCTTAGCATCTGGTCTAGCAATATTAGCAATCTCACCACAGAAACAAATAACATGCCCATCTAAATTATCATACAAGAGATCTTTAACCATAGTGATACTAGGTTCAACTTTGATTTTCTCAGGAGGTGTATAAGTCCTAGTATTACTGTTACGAACAAAAGTCGAAGTTTTACATTGATCCTTTATCCTAACATGAAAAGGAGGTTTTTCAACATAAGTAGTAGGAACAATAGGATCATTATAAGTGACAGTCTTTTCTTCGACTGTAATAGGAGCAACTACTTTTACTTCAATGGGAGGATTATATTTAAACAACTTTTCCTTAGGGAGATTAACGTGAGTAGCAAAATATTCACAAAAAGTGGGTACTATCTCGGAGTCAAGTCCATACTTAGCGCTAAATCCACGAAAAGCATCGGTATCCATAAAAGATTTAACACAATCAAACTTAGGTGTCATACCTGACTCCTTACCATCATCGGAACCCCAATCTTAAGAGTTGCATTTAATTCTTTCCAATAAGTCCCACCTGAAGTCAGTAGTCTTCAGCATATAAGAACCAGCATAGGAAGTATCAGGCATGGTGCGATCATTGGGAGAAACCCGAGCATAAATTTTTTGAATAATCATTTCTCTTGAGAGCTCATGATTGGGGCATGAATATAACATTGACTTAAGCCTCACCCAAGCTTGAGCGATGCTTTCTCCTTCACGAGGCCAGAAATTATATATGTAATTACGATCGCGATGAACAAGATGCATAGGATAGATCTTCTGGTGAAATTCCAACTTCAATCGTTTATAATTCCAAGATCCTGTATCATCACATAGCCTATACCATGTCAATGCATCTCCCTTAAAAGATGAAGGGAAGACCTTCCTTTTGACAACATCACCGGGAATACATGCAAGCTTAAATAATCCACAAACTTCATCCACAAAGATAAGGTGTAAACCAGGATGCAATGTTCCATCTCCTGCAAAGGGATTAGCTAGCAGTTTTTCTATCATACCCAAAGGAATCTCAAAGTAAATATTTTCAGTAGGTTCAGTAGGTTGAGGAGCAACTCTTTGCTCTTCTGGTCGGGGTGAAGATACCCCGAACAAGCCCCTCAAAGGATTAGTTTCCATAGTAACAAGTGACAGAAAATATTAGCACACTATATAAATGTTTCCTTACCAAGTTCCACTCACCAAAGGCGCTTCACTCCCCGGCAACGGTGCCAGAAAAGAGTCTTGATGACCCACAAGTATAGGGGATCTGTCGTAGTCCTTTCGATAAGTAAGAGTGTCGAACCCAACGAGGAGCAGAAGGAAATGACAAGCGGTTTTCAGTAAGATTTTCTCTGCAAGCATTGAAATTGTAGGTAACAGATAGTTTTGTGATAAGATAATTTGTAACGAGTTACAAGCAATGAAAGTAAATAAAGTGCAGCAAGATGGCCCAATCCTTTTTGTAGCAAATAACAAGCCTGGAAAATTTCTTATAATGGGAAAAGCGCTCCCAAGGACACATGGGAATTATCGTCAAGCTAGTTTTCATCATGCTCATATGATTCGCGTTCGGTACTTTGATAATTTGATATGTGGGTGGACCGGTGCTTGGGTACTGCCCTTACATAGACAAGCATCCCACTTATGATTAACCCCTATTGCAAGAATCCACAACTACAAAATAAGTACTAAGGTAAACCTAACCACAGCATTAGACATATGGATCCAAATTAGCCCCTTACGAAGCAACATATAAACTACGGTTTAAGCTTCTGTCACTCTAGCAACCCATCATCTACTTATTACTTCCCAATGCCTTCCTCTAGACCCAAATAATGGTGAAGTGTTATGTAGTCAACGTTCACATAACACCACTAGAGGAGAGACAACATACATCTCATCAAAATATCAAATGAATACCAAATTCACATGACTACTAATAGCAAGACTTCACCTATGTCCTCGGGAACAAACGTAACTACTCACAAAGCATATTCATGTTCATAATCAGAGGAGTAATAATATGCATTAAGGATCTAAACATATGGTCTTCCACCAAGTAAACTAATTAGCATCAACTACAAGGAGTAATCAACACTACTAGCAACCCACAGGTACCAATTTGTGGTTTCGATACAAGATTGGATACAAGAGACGAACTAGGGTTTTGAGAGGAGATGGTGCTGGTGAAGATGTTGATGGAGATTGATCCCCTCTCGATGAGAGGATCATTGGTGATGACAATGGTAATGATTTCCCCCTCCCGGAGGGAAGTTTCCCTGGCAGAACAGCTCCGCCGGAGCCCTAGATTGGTTCCGCCAAGATTCCGCCTTGTGGCGGCGGAGTTTTGTCCCGTAAGCTTGCTTCTGACTTTTTTTTCCAGGGTAAAAGCCTTCATATAGCAGAAGATGGGCACCGAAGGGCCACCAGGGGGCCCAGGAGACAGGGGGCGCGTCCAGTAGGGGTGGGCGCGCCCCCACCCTCCTGGCCAGGGTGTGGGCCACCTCTGGTGTTTTGTTCGCTCAATAATTCTTATTAATTCCAAAAATGACTTCCGTGGAGTTTCAGGACTTTTGGAGCTGTGCAGAATAGGTTTCCAATATTTGCTCCTTTTCCAGCGAGAATTCCTGCTGCCGGCATTCTCCCTCTTCATGGTAAACCTTGTAAAATAAGAGAGAATAGCCATAAGTATTGAGACATAATGTGTAATAACAGCCCATAATGCAATAAATATTGATATAAAAGCATGATGCAAAATGGACGTATCAGCGCTGGACCTCCTCCATGGTGAACTTCAGGCCCTGGATCGTCGTTCGGTGCATGGACGCCTGGGGCTGATCTCTAGTTGGCTCAAGGCTGACACGTCTGTTCGCGCGGCCTGGGGTGTCACATCCCTAGTTCTGGTAATGCACTAGGCTAGCTTCATGTGTGCATCATGTTTAAATTTCTGAAACCTGAACTGAGGATTGTTGAAACCTCAAAAATCTAGTTAAAAGAAGGGCAAAGAACCCTGGAAAATGCATTCAATGTTTCCAAAATGGCCTTAAATAATGCTGGTTATATTTTGACAAAGGTTTTGCACCAAAGAAAAAATAATGAACATTTTTTAGGAATATTTTGGGCACTAAATTTAAATCATTATTTTATTTGCATTTGGAATTATATTCATAATATGCGTAGAATATATTTTCAAATACCCTGTGACGGTGTCCTAGATTAGGGGGTACTCAACACGTCATATCCCGATCAGTTGAACTGGGTCGAGGACCCCCATGGCCATATACTCATGGGCCAGTCTGGACAGCTGGCGCATACAAGGAAGAATACACAAGACTTGGCGATCAAGACAAGGACTCCTCCCTCACCGGCGTATTCGGCTAGGACTCTTGTTATCCTAGGCCTCTGGTGCATTATATAAACCGAGGCCAGGCTAGTCGATAGATATACAACAACAATCATACCATGGGCTAGCTTCTAGGGTTTAGCCTCTCTGATCTCGTGGTAGATCAACTCTTGTACTACCCATATCATCAATATTAATCAAGCAGGAGTAGGGTTTTACCTCCATCGAGAGGGCCCGAACCTGGGTAAACATTGTGTCCCTTACCTCCTGTTACCATTGATCCTAACACGCACTGCTTTGGACCCCCTACCCGAGATCCGCCGGTTTTGACACCGACATTGGTGCTTTCATTGAGAGTTCCTTGTGTGATCGGCAAAAGGATCAATGGATCGACTTCAGGTCAACTGCGACGTCAGCTTCTTCGTCACCAGCTCGACTGGTCATCTTGGCTTGACCGAGGACTGCACCCTACCTCCAATCGTCATGTTCGGATGAAGGCCTTCATCCAACTCCGATCTCTATCAAGATCATGTAGGAGTCATCCATGGAGCTCGGGGGCTCAACGTCAACATTGCCCTCAGGCGACCGTGCTATTTTTCTGGACAGCAAACTTGTATCCGCCGCCACCGCCTCCTCGAGTGTCGCCTAAATAATTACTTCAGTGGAATTATGCGGAATTAAGTCTACAACAATCCTGCAAAAATTTCGTCGAGTTCCGATGGAGGAATCTCCGGCAATCTCCGATATACCGGAGCCCTGTTGAATCTGGACGAGAATCTGGACGAGTTTAGGGCGTGGTATCCAGCATCTAGCTCGGATGTCCTTTATAAGATCCAACCGTTTATTTGCTGCTGAATTCCCATATCTACCACCAACCAAAAATTCAGCTCGATCCGACCGTCCAAACTCCGGGAAACTTCCGATTAGTGCGTCACTTTCTGGATCTACTTTCTGCGCGAGAACGAATCCGACCCGAATTCATCTTCTTTATGAACAGGATCTTGGACATCCTTTTTGAAGGAAGTTTTCGTATGGGGTGTTGTGTTTTATTCTCAAACACATCCCAGTAGTATTAAAAGTATTCTTGCAATACGAACTTCACCATCGTGCTGGTGTCAAACCAGCCCGACAACATCACTCCACGGTGGCCGACCTGTGTTAGACACGTCGCCGCTTTGTTGAGCCAAGCTCAATTTCTTCGGATCATCATCTCGCCCAGCCGAACAATAGTTCGGCATTGCGAAGGATAAATCGTCACCAACATCGCCGCCCCACGGATTACACGGAGTGGGCAGACCTGCATGTCGCATGGTCACTTCATCAAGCCGACATCGACCACGTCACGACCTGCATCGGCAGGGCCGCACTATTGTTTTTTCAAGCTGGTGTCCATCACGCCGACCTACTTCGACTCATCGGCTGACACTGAGGCTTCATCACGTTAGCTGGACCGGGGGCTTCATCATCTCTTCATCAACCTACTCCAGAGACTTCGGCGTCGGTGGCCGACCAGCTCCGTCACATTAGCTGGACCGAGGGCTTTGCCTCGGCGAGCCAACCTTTGCCAGCATCGCCATGCCGTTTCTTTATCGCCCATCAGGCGATAGGTGTGCGGATCGAGTCCCAATTTTGGGAATCACCTTTCTTCGGATTGCTACAACAAATAAGCCAGGTGCTATTAACCCTACTATTTTTCGCATGTTTGGGTTCATTTTTCCCAACGAATTATTACTCTGGTTTGTCCATCATATGTACGCAGGTCTATCAAATGGTGGCCGCATTAAGGACGGTCGCATGGTGGTTCAGTCAATTTCCGTACATAGTCCGGCGAACGCCGCATCCGGAACTCGAACCGACCTGTGAATTCAGGCCTTGCCATGCCTTTACCGCATCATGCCGCCGCCCTGCATCGACATTGACTTCGGAGCGAGGCCATATTTCTTTTATTACACACTTTGCATAAATTATTTGTTATGCAACGATTTTTTTCATTATTATTACTATTATCTCCGGTTGGCACTATTTTTTGTGCACAGGAAAATGATCCAGCCAGACTATATCCTTTGGCATCACCTCGTCTGGACGGGGGGCTTCGTCAACACTTCATTACCCCATGTCGGGGACTTCGGCATCACCCTGCCGTCCTGCATTGACCATGCTATGTCACCACTTCGGAGTGCCGAGCTCTTTGCTCCGCCACATCGGGACCGGCTTGGGGGATGGAACCTTGTCCCGCATCAAGCTCGGACCACGTCATCAATACCGAACACATTAACCAGCTAAGTTGCCTTCATGCTCAAAGTTTTAAATTTTAACTTGTGTTCGGCTCGACCAAGCATTATACGTTTTTGGAAAATTTGTTGCTTGTAAAAAGTTTCCTTGTCCAAACTTTGTTTGTGACGCATAAATTCAAATATCCAATTCATTTGGGGGCTTCCTTCATGAAGCTTTTCCTCTTGCATATGATATTACTTGTACGGCTTCGTTCCTTGTTCGTGTATTACGCCACAATATGCACCATATTGACTTAAGCGATTTGCAAGCTGGGTTGCCTCGCTCCTGTGTTTACCCCTACGTTCCCGATTGTTCGCCTAGGGAGTAAAGGGAGCACCTCTGCGATTGTCACGATCGGGTCATCCGAGCCGGACCTCAGACTGGGTGAAGCCGAAAGCTAGCGCTCTTATAGTTTTCAATGATGGTCGGCACACAACGGAACTCATGAGTACAAAAAATCTATTGCACAAGTCTCATAATAACAATGAGCACCGAAGAAAGGTATCGGTGGGGGTACTATTTTCTTCGAAGATGCTTCTTACACTTCGCAGTAATATAGCATAAGTTCCCTGAGCGCGCTTTGTCTGTTATAGCCTTATGGCCTGATTGCCTAGTTATTGGAAACACCGTCGATATTCCCGACAGATGGAGTACATAACACTTTTCGGTCCTTGATCGAAGAGGGAGAAGCCGACGGTCGGTTAAGACGCATTTAAAGTTCGGTTGAACATAGATATGATATAAGTACTTCGGTACATGCAATCATTCTTTTACCCAAGTCACTTGGGGGCTCTTAATTTTATATGAGCCATTTTATGATAAGTGTTCTTCTTCTTAGTCGTTGCAAAGTTTTATTATTACTATTATTATCTATCACTCCTTTTTTCGGCACGAGCATGTGGTCACTAGCCGGGGAGCCTAATTTCTCTATCAAAGCCGCTAGAGTTTAATTTGCTAAACTGGCCTAATGAGCCGTAGGCTGACTCGCTTGAAGTCTTGAGATAAGATGTATCATGTTAAAGCACGACAGAAGCACTTCTTTTGCTAAGGCCAATTTTCGGATTGGCACTGAACACTTCATCTTGTTCGGACGTCAAGTTTTTACTGACATTTTTCTTGGTTTTCCAAGCTTATGGCACTTTTAAACTATATGTGTGTTTTCAGCACAAGTCTCGCAGTGCAACACCGGACACCTTTAGAGATTCGGCAAAAACATTCTCGGATATTGCTATATATGCATCGGTTTCGAATTGTGTCTTCGGTCAATAGTTGGGTTGCCCGGCTCCTGTGCTTGCCTCCTATGTTCCGCTTTGTTCGGCTAGGTGTGCAAAGGGAGAACCACTGCGATTGTGCTTCCAGCTCACATGGTTAAGCACCTTAGTGGAGAAAGCCGAAAACTGACTAGCACAATAAGCATAAACTGGTTAGCGATCCGATGATGGTGTTAAACGACGGACCATTCATAACAATGGCCGAAGTGTTTACGGCTTGACCTCGACTGTCGCCGAACACTACCGGGGGCTATTAACTGGCCTCCCAAACTAAATCCTCGATAATTTGCTCTTACATTGGAGCTGAGGTTTCATGATCATGCTTAGCATGACAACCCAAAGAAAGGAACCGATAGCGGGACTATTTTCTTGGCAGACATTTCTTCTGTTAAATAGTAATATAACATATCTCTCCACGTACCTTTGTTTATAAAACCGTATGGCCAGATTGCCTTGTTTGTTGTAAATCTTTGCCCTCATAAAGGCTTTATAAAGTAGGACAAACACTCCTCGGCTATTGGCCGAGGAGGTGGAAGCTGATGGTCGGTCAACAAAGTTTTGTACAATGCGGATCCGAGCATTAATAACATAACATACTTGGATACATAGAGTCATTACACATAATTTGTGATTTTACTATGGATATCAATCCTTAATTCGGACACCCGTGCCCGCATTAAGGCTCGGGGGCTACTGGGCTTTGGGCTTATTATTCACAAATATTAAAGGGGCACATCGATTCCCTGATCTGGTGTTGCCACCCGACCAGTGTCTAAGGGGCTACTGCATTGCCTATTCTATGTAGAAAATCTTAAGTGCAATACAATCTTTGAGGAGATTTTGATCCTCAGGTTGGTCGGCCGCACCCAACCTGAGTCTCGAGGACTGAGCATGCCGCTTTTTGTGTCCCAAAGTATTCTGCCGAGCTAGGACTTGATCCTCAGACCAATTTTGCAAATCAACCTGAGTCTCAGCAGCTACGAGGATCAGCGGTCTTATGTCATCCTTCATGTGCATCTCGGGTTTTAGACTGATACCCACCTTGAGGGCTACTGGCTATGTATCTCGGCAGAGAATAAATTGCACCAATCAAAAATATTGACAAAAATCGGCCCACATTCGGGGTGGTGCACCACCTCGGAAGCAGTCTAGCATAAAGCTCGGGCGCTAGTGGCTGGCTCCATAGAGGGCATTTCCGGCATTAAGCTCGGGTAAACTCCTTCAAACTTCTTTGAACCAAGGTGATTTACGACACCTCGGATATAATCCGGTGTTGGAGCTCGGATACATAGTCCGGTGTTGGAGCTCGGATACATAGTCCGGCGTTAGAGCTGGGAAGCAGTCCGACATTGGTGCTCGGCTGCAAAAGATACCTCAAATGCAGTCTGGCGTTGGAGCTCGGATGCAAGAGGATGCTGCCGCCAGGGAACAACTTCAAACCCGAGGTGTGGCGTAAAAATAACAAGGCATTGATAAAGGCCGGAAACTTAAAGGGGCTCCTCGGATACCCGACGTGTAAACTCATCGAATGCATTTCGGCGATCCTCAAGATCGAAGATGAGAAGATTTGTTGAACCAATTTTCAAGACCGACGACTGAAGATGAAGAACGTTCCGGAAGAATCAAGGAGCGTCCCTAACTTGAAGACCGGTTCAGGGGGCTACTGACGGTGTCCTAGATTAGGGGGTACTCAACACGTCATCTCCCGATCAGTTGGATTGGGCCGAGGACCCCCATGGCCGTATACTCATGGGCCAGTCTGGACAGCTGCCGCATACAAGGAAGAATCCACAAGACTTGGTGATCAAGACAAGGACTCCTCCCCCACTGGCGTATTCGGCTAGGACTCTTGTTATCCTAGGCCTCTGGTGCATTATATAAACCGAGGCCAGGCTAGTCGATAGATATACAATAACAATCATACCATAGGCTAGCTTCTAGGGTTTAGCCTCTCTGATCTCGTGGTAGATCAACTCTTGTACTACCCATATCATCAATATTAATCAAGCAGGAGTAGGGTTTTACCTCCATCGAGAGGGCCCGAACCTGGGTAAACATTGTGTCCCTTGCCTCCTGTTACCATTGATCCTAAGACGCACTGCTTGGGACCCCCTACCCGAGATCCGCCGGTTTTGACACCGACACCCTGGAACATTTTATGTGCTTTTGGATTAGTCCATTCAGCAACATAAAAATACCCAGAGGATATTTGGCACTGTTTAGAATCTGTTTTTGAATTTAAACAGTGGCAAAGTTTGAAACAAACAAAACAGAATACAAATAAGAAAAGAAGAAGGAAAAGGTCTACCTGGACTTAACTGCAGCCCACCTAGCGCCCCACCTAGCCCAGCACTGTGGCTGAGGCCCAGCCCAACTCCCCACCGTCTTCAACCTCTGCCAGTAGGCAGAGGCGTGTTGATGCGCGCGCGCCCAAGGCCTCCACCTCATGCCTGCCTGCCGCCTCCCCGATGCGTCTGGACGATGCCACACGCCACCCCGGTTCCTCTCTCCCACTCCCTCACCCTTTCCCCGCCTCTACTCCCTCTCTGCAGCGCACCCGAACACTCCGCTGCACGCTGACGAGCACCGCCGCAGCCACGGCCATCCCCTAGCCCAACCACCGTGACCAATAGCTCTGCCAGGATGCAACGCATCCCCTCGACGAGCCATGCAAGCCGGGTTTCACCGCAACACCGCCATCAATGCCTTCTTCAACCTTGGGACCGCCGGCCATCTCTGTCAAATATGCTGGCTCTGGCCCGTCCCCGAACTCGCTGAGCGTCCCCTCGTCATCGCTATGAGCCCCTGCCCACTTACCCCCTGCTCCCCTCACTGAATTCATGCCGTAGCCATTGATCCCCGCATTGCCAGAAGCTCACCGCGGCCCGGCCTTGTCGCCGTCATGGCTTGAGCTCGAACGGGTCGCGCTTGTGCACCTCATCGAGCTCCTGGTGACCCCAGGAGGCTGCGCAGCCCTTTACTTCGCTCGCCCATGCTTCGCAACACTGTTTTCATCGAGGCCCGAACTCCGGCCACCGCCGCGAGCTCCGATCCGGCAATCTCCAGCCACCCCAGCTCCAGCCGTCGCCACCTCTGGATGTGCCGCACCCCCAGCTACTTGTAGCCACAAACCACATCCGAAACTGTCCCCTGTAGCGCCTTCTCGCGTCGTCTCCGTCATCCGTTTTGGTCGCCCCCGGCCGAACTCTGGCAAAGCCGACGTGGCCACGTAATTAACGCTAACCACCGCCAGCTAGATCACCCATAGACGCTGACAGATGGGCCCCAGCGCCCACTAATTTTGTAAATAGGCTAAACACACCCTTGTTTAACCGTGTGACACTGACGTGTGGACCCCACACGTCAGGTTTGACCCGGGGCAGCTCTGTTAACTTGCTGATGTCATTCTGATGTAGTGCTGACGCAATAAATCTATTTCTGGATTTAGTTTAATTTTAAATAATTCAGAAATTCCAAAAAATATCCAAAACTTCAAAAATTCATATAAATTCATCCGTAACTCAGAATGAAATTATTTATATATGAAAAATGATCAGAAAAATCCAATCTAGCCATATGTACCATTTTCGTGCATGTCAAAACAACTTATGACTACTGTTTAGGACAATTCAATTAAATGGCATTTAAGAAATCACATATGGAGTTTGAATTTGAACCTAGGGTTCAAACCAACTCCATTTAACCTGCTGCTAGTTGCATTAGCTCAAATCACAGCATATTGACATGTCATGATCATGCATTATATTGTGCATTGCATTGATTGTGTTTCCTTCTCTGTTGTCGGTAATTGTCCCCTCCCAGTAGACGTGTTCCGACGATGAGATTGATGACACCGATGAAGAGCTATTATTATCTTCAGAAGTGCTAGGCAAGCAAAACCCCCTTGTTCATTCCGATACAATCCCACTCTCTCACTCCTGCTCTTTTTTACTGCATTAGGACAACAACAATTCATCTGTTACTTGCTGCGGTAGTTGAACCCCTTATCCTGTGCATGACCTGTCATTGCCACAGTAAATAGATGAAACCCACTAGCATGAGTAGGAGTTGTTTGAGCCCTGATGTGCCTACTCATTCATGCTTGTTTTTCATTCCTGCTGCTGCTTAGAGTTGAGTCGGGTCTGATTCATCGGGGATGAATTGGAATGTTCTGAAACATGTCCTACTGTTGGGAGCTAAGTATGTGAACACAATTTGGTAAAGGTAGCGGTGAGAGGCCATGTAGGAGTACATGGTGGGTTGTCTCATTGAAGCCGTCCTCAGGAACTGAGTTCTGTGTTTGTGATCCATGAACAGTTACTACCACACATTAGTCTCCGGGCTCTCCAAGCTCTCTCGACTTATTAATCAACTTGATCTTTGTCCACGAGTTGCAACTAGTTTCTGGTGTTTGTAGGTAGTGCTAGTAGTCTACCAAGTGGCACCCGGTACAGGTGGGCTTGGGAAAGACTAGGTGCAGTGGCACGGTGTACCAAGTGGCACCCGGATGGTGGGCTTGGGAACCCTGCTCACATCGTTTGGGGCCGTGAGCGACACCCCGGACGGATCTCCTTGCGGATGGAACCCGAATAGGAGATAAACCTGGACTAGAGACTTGTGTGGTTAATCAGGTCGTGGCCGACACCCTCGCCAGGCTTCTACTTGAAGGTTGCCGAGATACATGATGTGTACATGGTAGTAAGTGGCGAGAGCGTGTGTGAAGAAGTACACCCCTGCATGGTTAATATGATCTATTCGAATAGCCGCGTCCGTGGTAAAGGACCTCTGGGTTGCCTATACAGTTCATAGACAAGTGAAAGTGGATACTCTAAAATGCACAAGATAAGCGTGAGTGCTATGGATGGAGTTCTCGTAGGAAGACGGAAGCGGATCCATAATGGTGTATTGATATGGTGAATATGTGGACTCATGTGCGCCACCTCAAAATAGTTACTTGCAGTCGTAGTTCAGGATAGCCACCGAGTCAAAGCTGGCTTGCTGAAGTTAAACCCCACCATCCCTTTATTGATAATGATGCATATGTAGTTAGTTTTGATGTAAGTCTTGCTGGGTATATTTGTACTCACGTTTGCCTATTTTATGTTTTGCAGAGAGACTTCAGTCTTGCTAGTATTTCCGTGTGGACTTCGACATTTAGCTTCTTACCTCAACTACGATCTTGTGCCCTCGGCAGGATCTGGTAGATAGTTAGGCTTCTCAGCCTTTTTCATTTGTAGATGTCTGTACTCAGACATGTTAAACTTCCGCATGTGCTTTTGACTTGTATGCTCTGAATGTGGGGTCATGAGACCCATGTTTGTAATATCTCGCTCCTCGGAGCCTATTGAATAAAATACTTGAGTCGTAGAGTCATGTTGTGATGCCATGTTGTATTTGCACATATCGAGCATATTGTGTGTATGTTATTGAAATGCTTGGTATGTGTGGGATCTGAAAACCTAGTTGTTTATCCTTGGTAGCCTCTCTTAACGGGAAATGTCTCATAGTGCTTCCACTGAGTCCTGGTAGCTTGCTACTACACTAGAACACTTAGACTGGCCGACATGTGTCCTTCGTTCCTGTGTCTGTCCCTTCGGGGAAATGTCACGCGGTGTCTACCAGAGTCCTGCTAGCCTGCTACAGCCCGGATTCTCCGGAGTCCTCCTAGCCCAGCTGCTACAACCCAGATTCACTCACTGTTGATCGACATGTTCGTTGTTGGGTCATGTATGCATGTCCCTGTAAGTTAGCGCCACTTTGGGTTCACAACTAGTCATGTCAGCCCGGGTTCTTTGTCATATGGATGCTAGCGACACTATCATATATGTGTTCCAAAAGGCACAAACGGTCCTGGGCCTGGTAAGGAGACACCTGTGGGAATACCATGCGTGAGGCCGCAAAGTGATATGAGGTGTTACATGCTAGATCGGTGTGGCATAGGATCGGGATCCTGACAGCTCTGGTATCAGAGCCTGACTGCTTGTAGGATTACTAAGCCAAAATGGTCAAAGTTGAGTCTAGAAATTCTTTAGTTATATAAGGAAATTGATTGTGGGATGGAACGCAAGGCTCTTTTTATTCCTTAATACCTTATGCCATTCTGATATGAGTCATCTTATCTTTCCTACGGGCTTAAGGAACTAGGCTTCCTCTTCTTTCTATCAGGATCACGTGTTATTAATCCGTAGACTTATAGGGTTGATGGTTCTAAGCTTCCGATCGGTTCCTACTACTTTCGTGTATTCTTAGCTGGCTTAAGAATCTTGATATTATGATGTTTCGTGGTTATGCCACCTTTCGTAGGATGTCTCAAATCTTTTCGAGCATTTACAGCCGTTATGCTGTACGAGTCATCCCAGGTTTCTAAACAATTTGATGCATTTGCAAATCCCTTCTTACCATTTCAAAGTTTCTTTGTGCCAGATTGACCACACTAATTGGTGAGTTGAGGTACTCTGCTATCTCGACATATATGTTGGAGCTATTATTATGACCCTAGATGTCTAAAGTATCACCTAGTAATCTACCAATATTTTGTGTTTCCATTGTGATGACTCTGGCCATTATTCTCGAAAGTATCCCGTGATGCCACTTAGTTAGTAGGTATTCTACTTCTGGGTTCCTGAACCCGAGATTCACCTTACTTACCTCGTGTTGATAGTGTTTGTTAGTTCCATCAGGATATTAGCAACCTTTGCGATAGTCCTTGAGGTTCATGGTATATCGTTCTTCCAAATACCATGAACTACTCATGGCAGAAGTTATTTTGAACCGAAAGATCACAACCAGAGTGCTGTTGACGGGTTCTCGATTCTATGCTGTTACTCTGTCAGTTCCACCCTTCTGCATGGGTTATCCGGAGGAAATGTTGAACTTGGTTTGACATACTAATCTATGCATCCACAACTCAGAAAGTTATATGTTCCTTGAGTTGTCCCTCTTTAGTTGTATTTGGCCCCCCATCTATCAATTGATAGTCAGGAGTAGTCGTGCACCCGTGTTATCGATGCCATTACTCTTGTAGTCCGTCAAGCCATTCTATTCTGGAATGACTAGGAGAAACAAACTCCATTACTTCATCCATATCCAGGATTGAGTCAAAGTAGTTGTACCTCACAGATGAAAATCCTAACCTAGCTTTTGCTTTGTTCTACTGTCAGGACCCCGCCTCAATGCCACATCGATCTAGCATGTAACACCTCATATCACTTTGCGGCCTCACGCACGGTATTCCCACGGGTGTCGGCTTACCTTTTCCCGGTACCGTTTGCGCCTTTTGGCACACGTATATGATAGTGTCCCTAGCATCCATATGATAAGGAGCCCGGGCTGACATGGCTAGTCGTAAACCCAAAGTGGCACAAACTTACAGGGACAGGCATCCATGACCCAGCATCGAACGTGTCGGTCATCAGCGAGTGAATCCAGGCTATAGCACTGGGCTAGCTGGACTCCGGTATTCATCGCGTGACATTTCCCCGAAGGGACAGACACAGGAACGAAGAAGGACACATGCCGGCCAGCCTAAGTGTTCCGGAGCAGTAGCAAGCTACCATGGCTCGGTGGAAACACTAGGAGACATTTCCCAGTAAGAGAGGCTACTAAGGATAAACAACTAGATAGTCAGATCCCACACATACCAAGCATTTCAATATCATGCACTCAATATGCTCGATATGTGCAAATACAACATGGCATCACAACATGACTCTACGACTCAAGTATTTTATTCAATAGGCTCCGGGGAGCGAGATATTACAAACATGGGTCTCACGACCCAACATTCAGAGCATACAAGTCAAAGCACAAGCGGAAGCTAACATGTCTGAGTACAGACATCTACAAATGAAAAAGGCTTAGAAGCCTGACTATCTACCAGATCCTGCCGAGGGCACAAGATCGTAGCTGAGGTAACAAGCTAAACGTCGAAGTCCACGCGGAATTACTAGTGAGACTGAAGTCTCTCTACAAAAACATAAAATAGGCAAACGTGAGTACAAATGTACCCAGCAAGACTTACATCAGAACTAACTACATATGCATCATTATCAAAAAGGGGGTGGTGGAGTTTGACTGCAGCAAGCCAGCTTTGACTCGGTGGCTATCCTAAACTACGACTGGAAGTAATTCTTTTGAGGTGGCACACACGAGTCCACATATTCACCATATCAATACATCACTATGGATCCGCTCCCATCTCCCTACGAGAACGCCATCCATAGCACTCACGCTTATCTTGCGCATTTTAAAGTATCCACTTTCACTTGTCTATGAACTGTACAGGCAACCCAGAAGTCCTTTTCCGTGGACACGGCTATTCGAATAGATGATGTTAACCCTGCAATGGTGTACTTCTTCACACACTCTCTCACCACTTACCGCCGTTTACACGACATGTACTCGGCAACCTTCAAGCGGAAGCCCAACGTGAGTGTCGGCCACGGCCTACCTAAACACTCAAGTCTCTAGTCCAGGTTTATCGCCTATTCGGGTTCCATCCATGAGGAGATCTGGCCAGGGTTTCGCTCACAGCCCCAAACAATGTGAACAGGGTTCCGAGACACCAAACGGGCGCCTGGTATACACGGCCACGTGCCTACCGCATCACAGCCGACCCCTCCGATCAGCGCTGCCCACGGCCTCCAGCATACTACAAACACCAGAAACTACTTGCAACTCCTGGACAGAGGACAAGGGTGATCAAGAAGCTGAGAGGGTCCATTGGTTTTGGGCCCAATGCGTGGTAGTAGGTGAATCATGGATCACAAACACAGAACTCAGTTCCTGAGGACGGCTGCAATGAGACAACCCACCATGTACTCCTACATGGCGTCTCACCGCTACCTTTACCAAATCGTGTTCACACGCTTAGCTCACACTCCGTAGGACATGTTCACACACCTCTGATTCATCCCGGATGAATCAGACCTGACACAACTCTAAGCAATAGCAGGCATGACAAACAAGCATGAATGAGTAAGCACAACAGGGCTCAAACAATTCCTACTCATGCTAGTGGGTTTCATCTGTTTACTGTGGCAATGACAGGTCATGCAAAGGATAAAGGGGTTCAGCTACCGCAGCAAGTAACAGTTGAATCGTTGTTGTCCTAATGCAGTAAAAGAGAGCAGGAGCGAGAGAGTGGGATTGTATCGGAATGAAAAAGGGGGTTTTGCTTGCCTAGGACTTCTGAAGATAATATAGTTCTTCATCGGTGTCATCGAATTCATCGTCGGTACGTCGTCTACCGAGAGGGGACAATTACCGGCAAACAAGAAAGAGCACAATCAATGCGATGCAACAATATGATGCATGATAATGACATGGCAATATGCTGGTGTTTTGAGCTAATGCAGCAGTAAGCCAAGTTAATTGAAGTGGAATTCAAACAAGGTTAAACTCCAACTCCAAATGCTAGTTCAAAAGTTGCCCTAATCATGATTCATCCTATTCAGTGAGGTTAACTTGTTCAATCATGCACGAATGGTACAGATGGATAGATTGGATTTTTCTGATAATTTTTCATATATAAATTATTTGATTTGGAGCTACGGTTGATTTTCTATGAATTTTTGAAGTTTGCAACATTTTCTGGAATTTCCTATATAAAAATAATTCCAGAAAATAAGTTACTGCGTCAGCATGACATAGGTGTGATGTCAGCAGGTCAACTGGGTCGGCCAGGTCAAACCTGACCTGTGGGATCCATACGTCAGTGTCTCAGGCTGGTTTGGGTGTACGACAGGTGGGACCGGTCAACGTTGACTTGACTAAGTCAAAATCTGACACGTGGGGTCAATAGGTTAGCACTAATCTAAACAGAAAAATTAAACTAATCTAATTAGGCTCGGGGACCACATGGCAGTGGCTCAAGGGGGTGTTTAGAGTGGTCATTACCGGCTAATGAAACTGCCACGTCAGCGTCACTGGAGTTACGCCGGCGGCGACTAGAACGCGGCGGAGGCACTCTGGAGGGGCTCGGGTTTCGCCTACGGTGCACCATTCGCTGCGCCCTTTGGCCCTGCGGAGAGCTGGCGCGATGGCGCGTCGGATGGTGGTGGTCTCCGGGCCTAGGGTGGCTGGAGTCGACGGCGGCGAGCTTGGTTGCGGCCAGCGGAGTTCGGTGAGAATGGCAGCGCGCTACGGTGCACGGGAGGACGAGTGGTTAGGTGCTTTGGGTTCCTGGGAGCACGCTGAGGATGACAGCGTGCTCGGACGCGACACATATGGGTTCTAGCCGCGACAGAGACATGGACGGCGGCGAGCAAGCTCCAGCTCCGGTGGGATCGAGGCTACAGGGCGCAATCGAGGCGGGGAAGAGAGAGGGGAGGCGTAGGAGCTCACAGTGGAGAGGAAGAGGTGGTCAGCGGGCTCGGGGGCGTCTGGAGTTCAACGAATCGGGAGACGGCGACCGGCGGGTCCGAGGTAGGAGACGGGCCCGGTGAGGACGTTCAGTGGCTTCTGGAGGGGTGTGGCTCGGTGAGGGGGTCAAGGACGGAGTGGCGGAGCCTCTAGGCTGATCGGGAGGTTGAGGGAGAGGCGTTGGTTGTGGTGGTGGCGAGCGGCGTCAACGGCAGCACTCGGTGGCGCCGCGGAAGTGGGCAGAGGAGGGAGAGCGAGTCCTGGGAGAGAGGGGAGAGGTGCACGGGGTCGAGGGGAGTGCGTGGCACCCTCGGGTGCCTCCAGCGGCGAGCAGGTAAGCAGGAGGTGGCCGGGGCTCTTGGGCGCGCGCCACGCCTCGCCTCTGCCTACTGGCAGAGGAAGACGATGAGCGGCGAGGTAGGTGGGCTGGGCTGGTCAAGCTGGGCCGGCTACAGGTAAGTGGGCCAGGTCGGCTCCTCTCTCTCTCTTTTTCTAATTATGTTACTGTTTTCTATTTATCTGCAACTGTTTGGCTTTATTAAAAATACTAGGTCAAACCCAAAAATCATGAAACTAATCAATGCCACTGTTTGGAATATAACAAACAGCAAACATTTTGGTTTATGATTATTTGAACATTTAAACTATTTATTAGCATTAAATGCCCAAATGCAAATACTTAATGAATTAATCCAGTGACCAGATATGTCATGAAAAATGTGCAACACCTCTGGTTATGGTTTATAACATTTTTCCATAAATGATGAACATTTTCTTAAAGCCATTTGGATTCACTGAAAAATATTTTTAGTTGAACCTATTTGATTTGCTTTAGTGCTAGGGCTTGGTCATCCCTACTTCAAAATTTCCTTTGAAAACAAACATGATGCATGGATGCAGATGCCACTAATTACAACCAATTCTGGGGCTGTGACATCTACCCTGAAGTATTACCCACTTTATGTCAGGAATGTCCTGAGGATTGCAGCTTCTCTTATGGATTCTTGACATAGTGATACTTCCCGTCATCATTACGCATTCCACGGTTCCGTGTTGTTGCAACCGGAATGCCGACAAGTGAATCGTGACGTGTGAAATCTATACTCCTAGCAACTCCGTTGCTTGGTAGTTAAATGGATAATAACCTCCTTTTTAGCATGCTGATTATTGAATCATCATCCTAAGGTTGATCGTGCTACCTAGACTTTATTTCCTGCTGCACCTTGATCAATGAGCTAGGATTGTGACAATCCCTCACTCATTTGATCATATCGTCTTGCCCTGAAAAGCAAGAATGTTCTCAAGCTTACTAACATATCGATGGTTCGTGATTTTCTGAATATCTTCTCGGAAGTATCACCAGGTCGTCACCTGACCGCTATGTTGAGTTCGTGATCAAGTTGGTTTATCCCTGTAAACCACCCCTTATCCAAGAATCTGGGTTGGATACCCTTGAGCTAGTTGGTTAAGCTGAACGACAACTTGGAGAGTTGAAACATAAAAGCTTTGTCCGACTTAGTTCATTCCAAAGGGATATCTCTTTGTATATGTGTGTTGAAGAAAGATGATACCTTCATTGATTGATCTCCGTGACCAATTGCTGGATCTATTGTCTTATCAAAACTTTGATTTGAGTATGGGTTATCGCCAAATCAAATCAGAACCAACGATATTCGTAATGTTGTCTTACTCGTGGTCGTTTCCCCGAGCATACACCATTATATCTTTGGGTCTGACCAATGCTATCACCTTGTTCACATAATTGTGGAATTCCACCTATATGGAAACCTGGATGAATTGCTATTGATCCCATCGACAACATTTCTATCCTCTCCATGATAAGTGTTGAACATTAGGCTAGTGTTGGAAACTTGTGTAAGCATTATCTTCGTGTTCTGTTCATGAGGTATATGTTCAGACAAAAGAAGTGACTTCCTCTAATTCATGTGCATTTGATGCAAGTTGCCGTCGGGAACTCGAGAAAGTCAATGTTGCCTCCTCTGGAACCATCTCAAGTCAGTCATGCATGTGCGAAGTATGCTATGGTTTGATAGGCTCGCTACCTCCATTCTATATGTGTCCCTAGCACACCAAGCCACTGATTGATTTGTTCAAGGAAAAGGAGTTATTGTGATAATCCTAGGTCATGCACAAGACTTCATTACCCTAGATGATGGATCCTAACCTGAACTTGGTAGTGTTTTATTATAAGACTACTATGTGGTCATGCTTGTCTGGGACAACGTGTTCATATGTGTGTAGCAGAACCAGCTCATGTTTTAGAGTTTGCTATCGCAGTTCATTCCTCGGGAATCTCGCAACGTCGTCTCGTCGATTTGTGTTGCAAACTTTCATTTTTCTTTCTAGACTTGATGAGTATGGAATATCCTGACACCCACCGGATCTGAATCTCAGGCAGATATGATGGTTGGAACGTGTTCCAAGAATTATAATATTGGTCTCTGTCATGGAATTGTCACGTCAGATGTCCTCGTGAAAGGACTTACTTGTGGAACCATCGCAACTAGGAAGCTTGAAGGGGTTAATCGGGACAAAGGACACGAGAGGTTTATACTATCGGCCCCTTACGGTGAAGGGAAGCCTACGTCTAGTTGGGTTGGTATTGATGTTTCGATGACCACGGAGCAAGATACGCTATGCCCGGTTCTCGATCAGTTGTTTCTTACCCTAAGCCGCCGGCGGGTCGTCCCCTTATATACACGGGTTGACGCCCTGTGGCTTACAGAGTCCCGGCCGACTTATCAATAGTGTCCGGCTCGGTGACTAGTTAAATCTACCTTATGTTACAAGTCATGCCATTATGACGGTTTACTACGATGGGCCTTAAGTCGCCTGTGGGCCTTAGACCCTGTATTGAACCGCCATCTTCATGCTTGGTCTTGGGCTTCTCTCTGGCGAGTCTTCTTTGTGTAACCGGGCCCCTCCTGGGAGGCTTACACAAATAGTCACATCCCCAACATTAGGCCCCAGATTGATTTGAACCGGTTCATGTCAATCTTAAAATACCTTTAAGAAATAAATCTTCAGCCTTCTGCCCGTGCAAAAAAGGTTTTCCTTAACCCGCCATGACGTCATCTTTTGGATCCGCGTTAACCCGCCGTGACGTCATCTTTACTTAAATTCATTATTTATTCCACCGTATCCTCCAATGGATCCTTGCCTTTACTGACCGTTCCAAAAATCGAGGCGTCGGGGCCGCTGGATAATAATACTTATCTCCTCTTTTCTCGTGCCGTCTTCGTCATCCCTTCCTTATAAATAGGCACGACCTAGGTCTTTCCCATTCTCCCCCTTTAGTCGTCTTCTTCCTCTCGCTGTTTCTCTGCCACTCGAGCTCCGCCACCGCCGCCGCAGATCTCCTCGTCTTCATCAACTCAGGCCACTGCATCAACTTGGTTTAACCAGAAAAATGCGACGACCCTGCGCAGCAACCCTGCATCCGTAAGTCTCCTCCTTCTTGTTCTTCATATCTGTATCAGGACCTTCGGGTTCCTCGGCGTTCTTCGTTGTTCGTCAGGAACTCTTCGTAGATTTCATCACCACCTCCGTTCCTTGATCTTGAAGATAGTATAAACGGACGCGGTAGCTATTTCACACCCATTTCAGCTGCAAATAGATCCCTTTCTACCACACAGAGGCTTTGTTCGAGCCCTTGTACTTCATCTGTGCCAGTTCTAGGTCTAGAAATATTTCTTTTCAGAACAGTTGTTTGATCCAAAATAATAATGGCAACTTGTGAAACCTGTTTGTTTCACCCGGAAAATAAAAACCTGCCTCTGTTGAATATGTTTAACCATGACTGTGCATGTGGCCAGTTTAAATAAATGACACTGATCCATGAGCCTTGCTTGCTTCTCGCGTCTTAAGAAAACTTAACTGCTCTTGACACTTGTAGCGGCTTAAATATTGTTGCATAGTTATCCATATATCATTAGGCCCCTTCTTAAGCCGCCACCTTGAATAATTAAAATGCCTTCCTCTGGGCTAAATTTGAACCAGAACCTTTAATTTTTCATAGGCCAACTGTCGTCAACTGTCGTCACGGCACCTAAACCAACCAAGGCTCCTGTGACCTGTAATTGGGTGCCATCCACAGTCACCCGGAGCAAACTATCAGAATTTGTAAAGTCTGGCCATCTGCCCAAGAAGGAGGTCATGTCTTATTGTGCCCCTGACCCGTCCGAGGAAAAGCCTCATCCTAAAGAAGGGAATGTGATAGTTCTTACGGATCATATGAGCCGGGGATTTGCTCCTCCCAGTTCAAAATTCTTCAGGGATGTTTTGAATTTCTTTGACCTTAGGCCTCAAGACATTGGACCCAATTCCGTGTCAAATATTTGCAACTTCCAAGTCTTCTGCGAGGTGTACCTGGGAGAGGAGCCCAATCTGCTTTTGTTCAGAGAGCTTTTCTACTTAAACCGGCAGAATGAACGTGCCAACAGGCCTATTCTTGAACTTGGTGGCATCTCAATTCAGCGGCGGAGAGACTGCGTTTTTCCTTATGCTGAACTGCTGAGTCATCTGAAAGATTGGAATCAGACATGGTTCTACTGCCAGGACACTTTTCCGGCTGGTGAGAACCCTCTACCCGGCTTTCGCGCTCTGCGCCTTGAGTCAAATCACCCGCTGTCGGATAAGTTAACCGCTGTTCAACGCCTACCACTTGCTCTTACCATCAAGAAGATCAAAGCCCTTTTAGGCAACGACTTGAATGGTATTGACTTGGTCCGAGTCTGGGTCGCTTGGCGAGTACTTCCGTTAAGCCGCCCCCCGGCTTAATGTGCACTTAATCAGGCGAGAAGGATGATCCACTACGTCATAGTTCCGACGCTTGCCAGAGGATGTGGTGGAGGCTACGACCCAAACCTTGCCGAAAGAGGGCACCGTAACTAGTAACGCCTTTGGCTTACTTCCTTTCTGCAAGAAGAACCCGGCCCCCGCAGTAAGTCATTAATTCTTCATGAATACTCTTTCAGTGCTTTACACCTAACTTTTACTCATAACCCCCTTGTCTTCTCCGCAAGCGGATGACAACTTCTGGAAGGTCAAGTATGACCATGAGGCCGCCAAACAAGCCAGAGCGGCCAAAAGAACCGAGAGGAAAACCACAAAAACAGGAGCTTCAAAGAAGAAGAAGCCAAGTTCTTCAGACTTATTCAAATTGGACGACTCCTCTGATGACGAAGAAGAGGTAATTTCTAACTCCCTTGACTCTTTATCATTACTTTACTGACTTCAAATCTTTCCAGGAAGACACAGGGAACAGCCGAGCTGCCGAGGAAGAGGTAACTATAATTTCCTCCGACTCCGAGCCTCTGCCGCGTCAGAAAATTCGAAGAGTAACCCAGAAAGTAAGATTTACACATCCTTTGGCTTACCAAGATCCTCAATTTCTTTTGAAGCAACAGCAATTAGAAAGCCGGAGGCAGACCCGGACCAGCAAGGACGTTGAACTCTCCTCCGGCTTACCTGACGTAACCAGGAAGCGTCAGACTGAGGTTATCTCCGATTTACATTCTGTTTTACCTTTGGCAGGTTTAATTCGTCAACCTCTCAATTCATCTGACTCCAATTATAATGATACTTCTCCTTCCTCCGGTGAGTCTATGCAGTCTAACATGCCGGCTTTCAAAACTGCCCTCGGGTAATGTAACTTTGTTTACCTTAAGCTTTACCTTACTCATGCTTTTGTATTCATCCTTCTACCTTTGTTGGCAGTATGCAAGTGAAGCCCAGTAAGTGGGCAAAGAAGAATAAGCCGTCCCAAGACCCGGTCGTGGCTGAACCGGAGCTTGGCATAGCTAGTCCTGACAGTTCCACCCATCAGCCACCGCCTGAACCAGCCTCTGATATTCCGGTTCCAACCTCTGACCCGCCCGCCGAGGATACTCTCAACAGTTCTGACAATCCGAAAGATCCTAGCCCGGTCAAGACAAATGACCTGGAAGTTGAGGTTCTGAGGTCTCAGTTTGTTGAGCCAGGGCAGCCCACTGTCCTTGCCAAATGCTCTGCTAAGGAGGAACTTACCGAACGTCGAAAGGCCCAGCTGGACATTACTGATTATACTCACTTAAGCATTGGAGACATAGTCTTGGGCTATCTGAATCAAGTGCATAACAGTCATGACCTGGAAATTGACATGGTGAAACAAATACAGCACAAATCTGAGGTATAATTTATGCTATTTTCCTGATTCTTACTTACTATATCAGCCCCCAAGTCTATTGCTTATGAATAAATATGTTGTAGACTTAGAAAACTACTTAATCCTGCTCTATACGGTTCAAAAAAGAAGATATTTAATCCGGTTGTAACATGATGCCTTGAACTTGCACTATACATTAGCCCCCAAGTGCCAAGTGCCTTTGCTTGGAAAGTGCTTGGGACTTAATGTCATCTTACCATACTTCTTAACATAAACCGGCCTTGTTAACTAAAATTTCTTCAGCATACATTAGCCCCCAAGTGCCAAGTACCTTTGCTTGCAAAATGCTTGGGACTTAATGTTACTTTTCCATGATTCTGACTATAACCCGGCATCAATGCAGGCTAGCATAAGTAAATTTGAATCGGAAATTAATGATCTGAAGAGTCGTCTGATAGCTCAAGAGCTTGAAATTCAAAAGGCCAACTCCAAGTTTGAATTCAACGTGTCTGAACAAGAGAAATTGAAGAAGGAGTTTGAGGCGGAGAAGAAAATCTGGTCTGATGAGAAGGCTTCGTTGGTGACCCGGGCCGAAACGGCAGACACTTGCAGAAGCCACAACCGAGATGTCCGACCTAAAGCGCCAGATATCTCAAATGGTCTCAGCCATCTTCGGTAAGTTACTGTACATAACCTCAAACATTGTGATCCTTCCTTTGATGACTATTGTAATCATTATCTCCGGCTCACTGTGTGCTTTTGAACGCAGGCCCTAGAAGCACAAACCTCAAGAAGAATATGTTGATCAAGCTAAAAGCGGTTTACACTCTAGTGGAGCAGCTGTACACCGGGTCACAACGTGCTTTGGCTGTCGTAGCTTTGTCAAATGACACTCCCCACCTCCTGCAAGACATGCTGAAGTGTCTCGCTATGCCACCTTAGTGGTTCCAGGATGTAAGGCGGGAGTCCTCAAGAGTCGAAGCCATAGCCGCGTTGAGCCGGGCGAAAGCATGGATTCCAGAACTAGACCCGGCCGACCTCGCTCTTGGATACCCGAGTCTGAAAGAGGATGGTACTATGTTTGATGATCAAGATTTCACCGCCTGTGTCAAAGACATATGCCCCGTGGCTACCCTCATTGGGAACGACACTGACCTTACCAAGTATTCACCAGGCTATGACAGTGAGAACCGGAGGATTCCAAACACTCCATATGATCAAGTCAGCCTGATCCCTCCAATTCGTAAGCATACTTTTGCCCCTGAAGTTGACCCAGACGGTTTAATAGAAGATGAAGCTGAGTTTGAAGCCTTGAGTGGCATTGACTGGGCCTCGTCAACCTTCCACGACAAAGCAACTAACGGAGAGGCGGAGAAGGATAACCCGGAATCTTCAAGCCCGCCGAAAGAGTGAACTGCCAGGCGTTTTATGACTTTTCCAAAAAACAATACTCCATTTATTCTAACTCGGGGAATCTTGTAATAGGGTGGAAAAAAACCTCTCAATGTTTTTCATGCCTTCGCGCATGTTCATGGCACCTTAACACTTTCGTAAGCCGCCATCGCTACATATATTTCCAGCTTACGTTGATCGTCTATTTCCTTGATGTTAAAGTTTGCTTGCCTTATCCTGCAATCCCCTTGGTAATCTCGATTGCTTATATGATCTTCACCTTATGGTTAAATTCAACTCCTGAAAGTCGGAACATGTAATGTTCACCTGACACTTAATAACCTGGGGTGATCAGTAGTAAGCCGGAAGAACAAAAATCCACCTCATAATGCTTTTTCAAAAAAGGTTTTAAGGTAGTCAAGTAATTATACTTATGAAATATAATGGATAATAAACAGTATTCAAAGGTTTCTGATTCGAATACGACCAGCAAACCGCTCCAAAGGGGTTAAGCTAAGATTCAGATACGATCATATAGCCCCGAGTGGCTTTGGTTATGCCAATCAAGTAGGTATCGACAACTGTGTTCTCTTTGGTTCGAATACGACCTATGTTTGAACAGGAAGCCCCCAAGTGACCATAAGAGTTGTTTAATGACGTTGATTCGAATACGATCCACGTCAGACCCAAAGGGGTTAAGCTATGATTCAAATATGATCAAGAAGCCCCCAAGTGGGTTTGGCAGTATGCCAATCAAATGGGTATCGACAGCTATGTTCTCTTTGGTTCGAATACGACCTATGTTTGAACAGGAAGCCCCCAAGTGATCATGGCTAGATTCAGATATGATCATAAGCCGGACCAAAAGGAGAGTGGGATTCAGGTATGATCCACTCCCTGTTGGTTATTTTCACCACCTGATAAATAAGACATATACCCTTTTGAGGATAAAAAGGACAGAGGTGCTGCTTTATTGCTTTATATAATATATACACTGTTAAAATATATACATCTTAAGAGCTGGTAGCTTAAGTATAGTAAGGCCGAAGATGAGTAATATTCCATGGTCGGCGGGTTTCCTCCTCCAACTTATGTGAGTCTTTGTGCTCTCGAAGATAGATGAGGTAGTATGACCCGTTGTGCAGATTCTTGCTGACCACAAAGGGTCCTTCCCAAGCCGGGGATAGCTTGTGCATGTCAGTATGATCCTGGATGAGCCGAAGTACCAAGTCGCCTTCCTGAAAGGTTCTACTTCTAACCCGGCGGCTGTGATAGCGACGCAGGTCTTGTTGATAAATCACCGAGCGGGCTATCGCCTAGTCTCGCTCCTCATCCAACCAGTCAAGTGCATCCTGATGAGCTTTTTCATTGTCAGTCTCAACGTAAGCCACCACGCGGGGTGAATCCTGTTGGATGTCACTTGGCAGGACTGCCTCAGTACCATACACCATAAAGAAAGGTGTGTAGCCTGTAGATCTGTTAGGCGTAGTGTTGATGCTCCACAATACAGAGGGTAATTCCTCCACCCAACAACCCGGAGTCCGCTGTAAAGGGACAAAGAGCTAGGGCTTGATACCCTTCAGGATCTCTTGATTAGCTCTTTCTTCTTGACCATTGGATTGAGGATGAGCAATAGCCGACACATCAAGCCGGATATGCTCTCGTTGACAGAACTCTTCCATGGCACCCTTGGAGAGATTAGTGCCATTATCAGTTATAATGCTATGTGGAAAACCAAAACGAAAGATCACCTTTTTCATGAACTGAACCGCCGTGGCTGCATCACACTTACTGACTGGCTCTGCCTCAACCCACTTTGTAAACTTATCCACTGCCACCAGCATGTGTGTCTTTTTATCTTTAGACCTCTTGAAAGGCCCAACCATGTCAAGCCCCCAGACTGCAAACGACTAAGTGATTGGAATCATCCTCAACTCTTGAGCCGGCACATGAGCTCGTCATAAGAACCTTTGACAACCATCACATTTACTGACCAGATCCTCCGCATCAGCATGAGCCGTCAGCCAATAGAAACCATGACGGAAAGCCTTGGCTACAAGAGATTTTGACCCGACATGGTGGCCGCAATCCCCTTCATGGATCTCACGAAGTATCTCTTGGCCCTCCGCATGTGAGACACAGCGTTGAAGCGCCCCAATGACGCTTCGGTGATGTAACTCGCCATGAACAATCGTCATAGATTTGGACCGCCTAACGATTTGTGTTGCCAAGGTCTCATCCTCAGGCAACTCTCCCCAGGTCATATAGGCCAAATATGGCATTGTCCAATCTGGGATGGCGTGAAGAGCTGCCACCAGCTGCGCCTCCGGGTCTGGCACGGCTAGTTCTTCCTCTGTAGGTACCTTGACAGAAGGGTTATGCAAAACATCGAGGAAGGTGTTAGGCGGCACCGTATTACACTAAGATCCCAGCCGGCTTAAAGCATCAGCCGCCTCATTCTTCCTTCGATCAATGTGCTCCACTTGATAGCCCCTGAAGTTCCCAGCCACATCATCTACTTCACGACGTTAAGCCGCCATGAGAGGATCCTTGGAGTCCCACTTGTCTGATAATTGTTGGGCCACGAGATCTGAATCGCCCAAACACCTTACCCGGCTTAAGTTCATCTCTTTAGCCATCCGGAGACCATGGAGTAAGGCCTCGTACTCAGCCGCGTTGTTAGTACAAGGAAACATAAGCCGGAGCACATAACAAAATTTGTCACCTCGAGGGAAAGTTAAAACAACTCCAGCCCGCGAGCCTTCTAACTGCCTGGACCCGTCCAAGTGAATAGTCCAATACGTGTTATCCGGCTTCTCCTCAGGTGCCTGCAACTCTGTCCAATCATTGATAAAATCCACCAAGGCTTGAGACTTGATAGCAGTACGCGGCATATATTTCAAACCATGAGTCCCAAGCTCAATAGCCCACTTGGCGACTCGTCCTGTGGCTTCCCTATTCTGGATGATGTCTCCCAAGGGGGCAGAACCTACCACAGTTATCGGATGACTTTGGAAATACTACTTCAACTTCCGGTTCGGCATAAACACTCCGTAAACAAGTTTCTGCCAATGTGGATACCTTTGTTTAGACTCAATGAGCACCTCACTGATGTAATAAACCGGTCGTTGAACCGGATGCTCCTTGCCAGCTTCCTTATGCTCTACCACAATAGCAACACTGACGGCTCGTGAATTAGCAGACAAATATAACAGCAACGGCTCCTTATCAATGGGAGCCGCAAGGATCAGCGGCTCTGACATCTGTCTCTTCAAATCTTCAAAAGCAGCATCAACAGCATCACTCCAGACAAAGGTTTCTATTTTCTTCATCATCGGATATAGTGGTAGGGCCTTCTTACCCAACCGGCTTATGAACCGGCTTAAAGCAGCAACACGACCCGCCAGTCGTTGAACATCATTGATGCAAGCCGGTTTAGCCAGAGAGGTAATCGCCTTGATCTTCTCCGGGTTAGCTTCAATGCCTCTATTCGAAACCAGAAATCCCAAGAGCTTGCCTGCAGGTACACCAAACACACACTTGGCCGGGTTAAGCATCCTCTTATAAACCCGAAGATTATCAAAGGTCTCTTTCAAGTCAGATATCAGGGTTTCCTTCTCTCTGGATTTTACTACGATGTCATCCACGTAAGCATGAACATTACGCCCGATTTGATTGTGTAAACAGTTCTGCACACATCGCTGATAAGTCGCCTGAGCACTCTTGAGCCCAAATGGCATAGATACATAACAGAAGGCTCCAAACGGAGTGATGAAAGCCGTCTTCTCCTGGTCCTTAACTACCATTTTCATCTGATGATAACCAGAGTAAGCATCCAAAAAAACTCAAACGTTCACAACCCGCCGTAGCATCAATGATTTGATCAATACAAGGGAGAGCAAAGGGATCAGCCGGACAAGCGTTGTTTAAGTCCGTGTAATACACACACATCCGCCAGGTGCCATTCTTCTTGAGTACAAGCACCGGGTTAGCCAACCACTCCGAGTGAAAAACTTCAACAATAAACCCGGCCGCTAAGAGACGGGCAACTTCTTCCCCAATAGCTTTCCGTCTCTCTTCATTGAACCGTCGGATAAACTGCCCTCGGTACACCTAGCATGTCAGAAGGCTTCCATGCAAAGATGTCCCGGTTCTCACGGATGAACTTGATGAGCACGCTTTCCTATTTAGGATCCAAATTGGTACTGATGCTGAATTGCTTAGAAGAATCGCATGGGGTGAAGTCAACAAGCTTTGTCTCAGCGGCCGATTTAAATTTCAATGCTGGGTCATGCTCTATAGTTGGCTTCTTCAGGGAGGTCATATTTGTCGGGTCAACATTATCTTGATAAAATTTGAGCTCTTCTGCTGCACAGGCAGACTCAGCATAAGTCGCGTCACCTTCTTCACACTCCAAGGCTACCTTTCGACTCCCATGCACAGTGATGGTGCCCTTGTGACCCAGCATCTTGAGCTGTAAATAAACGTAACATGGCCATGCCATGAACTTCGCATAAGCCGGCCGCCCAAACAGAGCATGATATGGACTCCTAAGTTTCACCACTTCAAACGTTAATTTCTCAGCCCTGGAGTCATATTCATCTCCAAAGGCCACTTCCAGTTCAATCTTGCCAACTGGGTAAGCTGACATACCAGGAACCACTCCATGGAAAACAGTGTTGGATGTCCTCAAATTCTTATCAGTCAACCCCATGCGTCAAAAGGTCTCATAATAGAGGATATTGATGCTTCTACCTCTGTCCATAAGTACCTTAGTGAATTTATATCCACCAACCTGAGGTGCTACCACCAAGGCTAACTGACCCAGATTACCAACCCGTGGAGGGTGATCTTCTCTGCTCCATACAATGGGCTGTTCTAACCACCTCAAATAACGAGGAACTGCCGGCTCAACAGAATTCATGGCCCTCTTATGAACCTTCTAGTCACGTTTGCATAAGCTAGTGGTAAACACGTGATACTGCCCACCATTCAACTGCTTTGGATGGCTTTGATAACCCGACTGCTGCTGCTGTTGCTCTCCTTGACCAGACTGCTGTTGATTATTACCGCCTTGATGTCCCTGAAAGCCGGAGTTTGAACCACCGCCCGGGCCATGAAAACCGCCAGCTCCTGAACCGCCGCCGGACCCAGAATTTTCACCAAACGCGTTGGAATTCTTAAAAGCCTTCATGATCACGCAATCTTTCCATAAGTGGGTGGTGGGTCATTCCCGGGTGACGTGTCTCGGGCAAGGCTCATTAAGCAACTGCTCAAGAGATGGGCCTGACTCACCAGACCGAGGGGGCGTCTTGCCCTTATGTCTCTGATTGTTACCCTGCGCATTAGCGTTGGCTACAAATTCCGGGTTGCCGTCCGCCTTATGCTTATTGCCACCTTGATTCATCGGGCTACGTTGTTGACCCTTTCCATTGCCGTTCCTCTTTCCCTTCCCTGTCTTTTCCTCATCAGACTCGGGATCCTTGGTACTATCAGAGTCGGCATATTTGACTAAAGCTGCCATCAGCGTACCCGTATCGTTGCAGTCACGCTTAAGGCACCCCAGTTTCTGCCTTAGCGGCTCAAAGCGGCAATTCTTCTCCAACATGAGGACTGCCGAGCTGGCATCCATCTTGTCAGATGAGTGTATTATCTCCTTGACCCGGCGCACCCAATGAGTTGTGGATTCACCATCCTCCTGCTTATAGTTTTTCAAGTCCACAATCGACATAGATTGCTTACAAGTGTCTTTGAAGTTCTGGATGAAATGGGCCTTTAACTCTGCCCATGAACCAATGGAATTGGGTGGCAAACCCTTTAACCAAGACTGGGCCGTTCCATCTAACATCATGGTGAAAATACTTACCCATTGCCGCATCGCTGACCTCCAACAGTTCCATGGCCATCTCATAACTTTCAATCCACGCTCTGGGCTGCAAGTCGGCCGTGTAATTCGGCACCTTTCGAGGTCCCTTGAAGTCCTTGGGTAGGCGCACATTACATAGAGCCGGTACCAAACAAGAAACACCGCTGGTTCTAGTGGCTACTCCCGTCTCAACGGAAGTCATTGGATACTCTGGGAAATCTTGATGAGCCACCTGTTGAGTTGCTAGCTGAGTCATCCGCTCATTCTCCTGACGTACTCGGTCTTGCACCAGATTATGGCCACCGGGCGAGTTACGGCGCTGGGCGTTGCTTGACAAAGCTTCAGACTCCATGTGCCTGCTGTAACTCAGACTCTGGTTTTGACGAGGCGGCGCTAACCAAGGCGGAGGAGTGTAATGAATCCTGTCCCTACTGTAAGAATAAGTCTCTTGCTGAGCCAGGGTCATCTGGAGAAGTCCTCTGACCCTCCAGGTCTCCACCGCTGCCGGGTCATCACCGTCCACGGGGAGAGCCACCAAGCGCGCCAATGCTGCGATTAAGTTCTCCATGGGGTTGGAGAAGTGACCCGGCGGTATCGGCACGTAACGGGGCGGAGCCATACTCCCATGAGGCTGAGTCGGTCCTCCTGTCCCGGCTATCATAAACTGATTTGCATCTGGCGGGTTACTTGGACCGGCTCCGGGTGTAGCGAAAAGATTCCGAGGATCATAAATCGGAGGTAAACGGGACTGAGATTTCTGATGTCTCCTCCTCATCACCTCGTTGCATGCATTTAGGCTCATCGTGAGCTGGTAGGCTTCTGACTACAACCGCTGCGCCCGTGCATCTAGAGCCACCCGCTCTGCGGCTAACCTAGTGTCCTCAGCTGCCAAGGCCTCCTTGGCCTGAGCTATCTCCTCACGCACCCGTGCCACCTCCGCGTCATGCTCATCTTTATTTGCGGGAATAACCGTGGTGGTTAATAGGGTTGTAAGCTTGTCCATGAGATCTATCAGCACCTAAGCCGGCGGGCGCACAGGTCCTCCTGCCCCGGCTGCCCCCGTCCCGGACGTTATTGTTGTAGCTGCTGTAGAATTTTGACCGGGTTGAGTCCCAGCCATGAAAACTCCTTCCTATCTTGGCGGCTCACAGGGGTCCGGAATACTAGTGCCATCGGAACAGCCCCCAAGCACGCCATCTTGCCCTTGGTATAGCGAATGTGTTGAACTGGCGGATGAATCACCGTCCGAGAGGACGGCCGTCTCACCACCATCTTCAGATCCTTCCAAAAGTTCCTCTCCATGGATGCAGCCCATGAAGGCACGCTTCATGATCGGTTGAACTCGGGCCATTCTCGCACGCTGAGCCGTTTCGACGAGGTCGGTGCAGTTGTCCGGCCCAGGGCCCGGCTCACTGATCCGGCCGATGAAGACATGGATTCCGCCGAAGGGGACCCGGTAGCCGTACTCAATTGAGCCGGCGTCGGGGCCCCCGCCTTTGTCGTTGATGTAGATCTTGCCGCGATGACTTTTGGTCATCCGGCCCACTACTTATCCCTTGAGCCCTTCAAAATTGCCCTTCAAGAACTCAAATCCACCGTGCGCTGGCCCCATGGTTGGCACCAACTGTAGTGGAATTGTCACGTCAGATGTCCTCATGAAAGGACTTAGTTGTTGAGCCATCGCAACTAGGAAGCTTCAAGGGGTTAATCAGGACAAAGGACACGAGAGGTTTATACTAGTTCGGCCCCTCTTGGTGAAGGGAAGCCTACATTTAGTTGGGTTGGTATTGATGTTTCGATGACCAGGGAGCGATATATGCTATGCCCGGTTCTCGATCAGTTGTTTCTTACCCTAAGCCGCCGGCGGGTCGTCCCCTTATATAACCGGGTTGACGCCCTGTGGCTTACAGAGTCTCGGCCGGCTTATCAACAGTGTCCGGCTCGGTGACTAGTTAAATCTACCTTATGTTACAAGTCATGCCATTATGACGGTTTACTACGACGGGCCTTAAGTCGCCTGTGGGCCTTAGACCCTATATTGAACCACCATCTTCATGCTTGGTCTTGGGATTCTCTCCGGTGAGTCTTCTTTGTGTAACCCGGCCCCTCCTGGGCGGCTTACACAAATAGTCACATCCCCAACAGTCTCCCTGTAACCCGGTAGCGTGGATGTCGTGGCCAACACACCTAGCCGGAAGGCCTACTATTGTAGTATCTTGGCTGAAGAAGTTGGCCACCTCCCCATAGGGATTTTGTAGGATTTACTCCCTAGTTGTCCCTTATGGATTTTGTGTTTCTGAAGTCCGACCTTTTACTTGTTGTTCTAGATACCAAACCATATCTATTAATTGGATACGCTAGTACATCAAGGAGAACATTAGAAGCGGAGTGTCAAATGTCTCTCCGTCAATCGTCCAGATTTTGTCCCCTTGGCCTTGCTAAGGTGAAATCTGAAAAGAGTTATCTTCCTTTGCATCTGCATCCTCCACCAATATCCATCATGGTGGTATGTTGAGTTGCCAGGATCCTTGTCACGGATATTGGTAAAGCCTTGATGAATATGGAAATGCTCAAATTCTTGAGAGCATGCACAAGCACTAGGTGTTATCGCCGGCACTAACTGGGATTGCTCCCAGTTTCCTCAGTTATGCTATACCTTTTCAACAGTGGATTGATTCCCTACTATTGAGTTTCTCCCCAGTTACTGGAATCATTCCCAGCATTTGCATTTTTCTCCCAGCTTGCACTATCATTGTGTCATCCTACCTTGGGTCCCATGCATCTTCAATTATAACCAAAACCATCCATTGCCTTGTCTTCAACAAGGTAATCCACATCATCCATTCTGGTCCGAGTATGTCATTCTTTCGGACTCCTTCAAACTATTGCTCAAGACTTGCCTTAGACTCGTATAGAGAGTCTCAATGATCTCTATCTCAATAGTAATTCTTATTGGCACTTAAGGTATTAATTCTACGGGTCACCCTCCTCCAAGATGTCTTGTTATGGTATCATGGCAACTCAACTCCTCGCTACGTTGACAACCGTTCACCACCTTTCTAAGTGTGGAATTGTTGTCTACCTAGTGAACCTTCATCATCTGTCTTACTCCATCCCTCTAGTTGAATGCGCTGTGTCTCAGCTCGATAGATGTTTCAATGTCTCACTCCATGAGTTGATCCCGAGTTGTTCGATCTTCAAGGAGATCGATCCTTTTAGAATTTCCCTTTCCTCCTGTTGTCATGTTGGTTGGAGTTCTCAGAGAAATACATCGCGGCAAAGATGGTAATCGAATCGACGTTCTTATGAAGTGCAACCTGGATCATAAAGATTGTGTTAGTTTGCATCCCCCCTTCATCTAACCCTACGCTTGAATCTCGGGACAAGATTCTTGTTTAGTGGGGGTGAGCTATCACATCCCTAGTTCTGGTAATGCACTAGGCTAGCTTCATGTGTGCATCATGTTTAAATTTCTGAAACCTGAACTGAGGATTCTTGAAACCTCAAAAATCTAGTTAAAAGAAGGGCAAAGAACCGTGAAAAATGCATTCAATGTTTCCAACATGGCCTTAAATAATGTTGGTTATATTTTGGCAAAGGTTTTGCACCAAAGCAAAAATAATATGCATAGAATATATTTTCAAATACCCTGGAACATTTTATGTGCTTTTGGATTAGTCCATTCAGCAACATAAAAATACCTAGAGGATATTTGGCACTGTTTAGAATCTGTTTTTGAATTTCAACAGTGGAAAAGTTTAAAACAAACAAAACAGAAAACAAATAAGAAAAGAAGAAGGAAAATGTTTACCTGGACTTACCTGCATCCCACCTAGCGCCCACCTGGCCCAGCACTGTGGCTGAGGCCCAGCCCAACACCCCACCACTCTGCCAATAGGCAGAGGCATGTCGACGCGCGCGCGCCTGAAGCCTCCACCTCATGCCTGCGTGCCGCCTCCCCGACGCGTCTGTACGATGCCACGCACCACCCCGGTCCCTCTGTCCCACTCCCTCGCCCTTTCCCCGCCTCTGCTCCCTCTCTGCAGCGCACCCGAACACCCCGCTGCACGCCGACGAGCACCACCATAGCCACGGCTATCCCCTAGCCCAACTACCGTGACCAATAGATCCACAAGGACGCAGAGCATCCCCTCAACGATCCACGCAAGCCGGGTTTCACTGCAACACCGCCATCGATGCCTTCTTCAACCTCGGGACCGCCGGCCATCTCTGCCAAATTCGTCGGCTCCGGCCCGTCCCCGACCTCGTTGAGCGTCCCCTCGTCATTGCTGTGAGCCCCTGACCACTTACCCCCTACTCCCCTCGTCGAATTCATGTCGTAGCCATCGATCCCCACAGTGCCAGAAGCTCACCGTGGCCCAGCCTTGTCGCCGCCGTGGCCTGAGCTCGCACAGGTCACGCTTGTTCACCTCACCGAGCTCCTGGTGACACCAGGAGGCTGCGCAGCGCTTTACTTCGCTTGCCCGTGCTTCGCGACGCCGTTTTCGCCGAGGCCTGAACTCCGGCCACCGCTGCGAGCTCCGTTCCGGCAACCTCCAGCCACCCCAGATCCAGCCGTCTCCACCTCTAGATGCGCTGGACCCCTGGACCCCCAGCTACTTGTAGCCACAAACCATGTACAAAACCGTCCCCTGTAGCGCCTTCTTGCGTCCCTCCGTCGTCCGTTTTGGTCGCCGCCGGCCGAACTCCGGTGAAGCCGACGAGGCCGCGTAATTAGCGCTAACCATCGCCAGCTAGATCACCCACAGACGCTGATAGATGGTCCCCAGCGCCCACTAATTTTGTAATTAGGCTAAACACACCCATGTTTAACCCTGTGACACTGACGTGTGGACCCCACACATCAGGTTTGACCCGGGGCAGCTTTGTTGACCTACTAACGTCATTCTGACATAGTGCTGATACAATAAATCTATTTCTGGATTTAGTTTAATTTTAAATAATTCAGAAATTCCAGAAAATATCCAAAACTTCAAAAATTCATATAAATTCAACCATAACTCAGAATGAAATAATTTATATATGAAAAATGATCAAAAAAATCCAGTCTATCCATATGTACCATTTTCATGCATGTTAGAACAACTTATGACTACTGTTTAGGAAAATTCAATTAAATGACATTTAAGAAATCAGATATGGAGTTTGAATTTGAACCTAGGGTTCAAACCAACTCCATTTAACCTGTTGTTAGTTTTATTAGCTAAAATCACAGCATATTGACATGTCATGATCATACATCATATTGTGCATTGCATTAATTGTGTTTCCTTCTCTGTTGTCGGTAATTGTCCCCACTCAGTTGACGTGTTCTGACGATGAGATCGATGACACCGATGAAGAGCTATTATTATCTTCAGATGTGCCAGGCAAGAAAAAACCCCCTTGTTCATTCCGATACAATCCCACTCTCTCGCTCCTGCTCTTTTTACTGCATTAGGACAACACCAATTGATATGTTACTTGTTGTGGTAGTTGAACGCCTTATCCTCTACATAACCTGTCATTGCCACAGTAATTAGATGAAACCCACTAGCATGAGTAGGAGTTGTTTGAGCCCTGATGTGCCTACTCATTCATGCTTGTTTGTCATGCCTGCTACTGCTTAGAGTTGAGTCGGGTCTGATTCATCGGGGATGAATTGGAATGTTCTGAAACATGCCCTACTGTTGAGAGCTAAGTGTGTGAACACGATTTGGTAAACGTAGCGGTGAGAGGCCATGTAGGAGTACATGGCGGGTTGTCTCATTGAAGCCATCCTCAGGAACTGAGTTCTGTGTTTGTGATCCATGAACAATTACTACCACACATTGGGCTCAGGGTTCTCCAAGCTCTCTCGACTTATTAATCAACTTGATCTTTGTCCAGGAGTTGCAACTAGTTTCTGGTGTTTGTAGGTAGTGCTAGTAGTCTACCAAGTGGCACCCGGTACAGGTGGGCTTGGGACAGACTAGGTGCAGTGGCACGGTGTACCAAGTGGCAGCCGGATGGTGGGCTTGGGAACCCTGCTCACTTCGTTTGGGGCCGTGAGCGACACCCCGGCCGAAACTCCTTGCGGATGGAACCCGAATAGGTGATAAACCTGGACTAGAGACTTGTGTGGTTAATTAGGTCGTGGCCAACACCCTCGCTAGGCTTTCGCTTGAAGGTTGCCAAGATACATGATGTGTACGTGGCGGTAAGTGGCGAGAGCGTGTGTGAATAAGTACACCCCTGCAGGGTTAATATGATCTATTCGAATAGCCGCGTCCGCGGTAAAGGACCTCTAGGTTGCCTATACAGTTCATAGACAAGTGAAAGTGGATACTCTAAAATGTGTAAGATAAGCGTGAGTGCTATGGATGGCGTTCTCGTAGGAAGATGGAAGCGGATCCATAGTGGTGTACTGATATGGTGAATATGTGGACTCGTGTGCGCCACCTCAAAAGAGTTACTTGCAGTCGTAGTTCTGGATAGCCACCGAGTCAAAGCTGGCTTGCTGCAGTTAAACCCCACCATCCCTTTGTTGATAATGATGCATATGTAGTTAGTTTTGATGTAAGTCTTGCTGATTACATTTGTACTCATGTTTGCCTATTTTATGTTTTGTAGAGAGACTTCAGTCTTGCTAGTGGTTCCACGTGGACTTCGACCTTTAGCTTGTTACCTCAGCTACGATCTTGTGCCCTCGGCAGGATCTGGTAGATAGTCAGGCTTCTCAGCCTTTTTCATTCGTAGATGTCTGTACTCAGACATGTTAAGCTTCCGCTTGTGCTTTTGACTTGTATGCACTGAATGTGGGGTCATGAGACCCATGTTTGTAATATCTCACTCCTCGGAGCCTATTGAATAAAATACATGAGTCGTAGAGTCATGTTGTGATGCCATGTTGTATTTGCACATATCAAGCATATTGTGTGTATGTTGTTGAAATGCTTGGTATGTGTGGGATCTGACAACCTAGTTGTTTATCCTTGGTAGCCTCTCTTACCGGGAAATGTCTCCTAGTGTTTCCACTGAGCCCTGGTAGCTTGCTACTACTCCGGAACACTTAGGCTGGCCGGCATGTGTCCTTCTTCGTTCATGTGTCTGTCCCTTCGGGGAAATGTCACACGGTGTCTACCGGAGTCCTGCTAGCCTGCTACAGCCCAGATTCTCCGGAGTCTTGCTAGCCCATCTGCTACAGCCCGGATTCACTCGCTGTTGATCCACACGTTCGTTGTTGGGTCATGTATGCCTGTCCCTGTAAGTTAGCGCCACTTTGGATTCATGACTAGTCATGTCAGCCCAGGTTCTTTGTCATATGGATGCTAGCGACACTATCATATACGTGTGCCAAAAGGCTCAAATGGTCCCGGGCATGGTAAGGCAACACCCGTGGGAATATCGTGCCTGAGGCCGCAAAGTGATATGAGGTGTTACATGCTAGATCGGTGTGGCATACGATCGGGGTCCTGACATGGGGCTCTGCGGAGGAAGCCCAGAAGGTGCTCGAGGTGACCGCTACCGAGCGCGACCTGGCGCAGAAGGAGGCTGCAGAAGCTAAGGACCGGTGTAGTGTGGTGGAGGCTGATCTGAAGGCTCTTTAGGACCGGCAGGCCGCTCAGGCCAGCTAGCTCCAGGAGCGTGAGGATAAGCTGAAGGCCCAGTAGGCTGCCGTCGCCAACCGAGACAACGAGGCGAAGAAGACGGCCTTAGAGCAAGCTGGAGAGCACGACCACCTGACGAAGCTGAAGGAGGAGGCGGAGGCAGCCCAAGCGGCCCTTGCCGAGGCCAAGAAGGTGGTCGCCATGGAGCGCAGCACTCTTACCTTCCGCGAGGCATGTTTCCCCAAGGCCCAGAAGGCGCTCTTTGGAGATGATCCCTCGAAGAAGGCGGTGGTTATGACCCCGAGGGAGAGCCCTGCTGCTCTGCTTCCCGAAGTCTTGGCGGTGCTTGATGATGCTGTCGACGGGTTTGGCTCCTTGGTGGAAAGCGAGGCGCGCTCTCTTTCTTCCTCGGCTCTAACATGCATCTTCAGCCATCGTTATCTCCAGGATGCCAGCTTCGACCTCTCCTCCTTCCTTACTCCGGTGGACTCCGACTCCCAGGATGCTGTTGCTGCCGCGTGAAGAGCTTCGTGGACGCCATGCTGGTTAAGTTCCTAGTCGTTGGTCCTCTGACTGAAGCCGGTGGAACGGGCAACGCGCCTGGCGATGAGGCTCTACTAGCGGGCAGTGGTGACACCCAAGTCTAAAGAGGTGGCCCGGCGATTCTGCTTTTCCCTGCCTGTCATGTATCATGCAACATGCCTCGGGGAGGCATTTAAAACTATTTGCTTAGAACAATATGTCTTGTAATAACTAGATTATGCTCCTTCAACTTTTTCGTTTGCTTTGTTGTTCTGCGTCGGCAGGGCCCGGCCCCGCGTGTACCTGAGCCGGCGTTGGGTCGTCCGGATCACCAGGACGAGCCCAAGAGGTGAGGGGCTATGTCACTAGTTAAGCTCCTGAGACTCGATGCTCAGGAGTCCTCCTTGACGTGCGAACAACTTAGGAAAAGGTGCAGGGCAAGCCTTGGTGTTCTGCGTCAGCAGGTCCCGGCCCCGCGCATGCCTCAGTCGTCGTTGAGTTGTCCGGATCACCAGGACAAGCCCAAGAGGTGAGGGGCTATGTGACCAGTTAGGCTCCGAAGACGCGATTCTCAGGAGTCCCCCTTGACGTGCGAAAGGCTTGAAAAATAAGGGTGAAAGCCAGGTCTTGGCGTTCTGCGCCGGCAGGGCCCGGCCCCGCGCATGCCTCAACCATCGTTGAGTAGTCCGGATCACCAAGACGAGCCCAAGAGGTGAGGGGCTACGTGACCAGTTAAGCTCCTGAGACACGATGCTCAGGAGTCCCCCTTGACGTACGAATAGACCGTCATACCTTTTCCTCGCTGAGCTCTTGCTTGGGAGGGGTGCACGAAGACCAGCCCCGTGAGGCCTGGTGAGGTGGGGTATGCCAGGCGTTACCTGAGCGTAGCCCCCGTGCCCAGCCCCCTCACGCTACCTTCCCGAGGAAGAGTAGCGCAGTGAGGCTAGTCACTGAGCCCGAAGGCTCCCTGAGGTTAATGCGGCCGCGAGGTCACCCCTAGTTGTTTATCACCAGCGCGGAGCATAGTGCTTACGACTTACACGGGCATAGCCGCTCCTCGGTAGTGTCAATGGCAGCGCAGAGCATGGTGCTTCCACTGGTGCGTGGGAGGGGGCTCCCTCTGAGGAGAGCCCCCGGGGTAGTACAGCCCCGCCCTGACACGTGGCTTGCAGGGCAGAAGAAGGTGTGTATGGGCACCCGTGAGCTAGCGCGGGACTCATGAGGCCCTACCTCAAGGCGGGTTGCGCCTGGTCTTGAGTTAGTCCTGTGAGATGGTTAGGCAGCCTGCGCCGAATGAGTCTCCTAAGGTTATTGCATGAGAAGGACGGACACCAACGACCCCAGGAGGTGAAGTGAACGGGACCGGCCCACCAGACAAAGCTTAGCCGTTGGGTTTATCGACGCTGCAGGGACGGACCCGAGCACAGACACCGTGCCCAGTCTTCTCATGCAAAGATCCTGAAGAAAAACAACTGGCATGCGGTTCCCGTGGCCACAGGAGCACCAGGTCGCGCGCCCTCACTCATCCACCCGTGATTAGCTCATGAAAGAACAAGGCACCAAGAGCCATGGGAGGTGACGTGCACGGGGACTAGCATGTGAGCCAGAGCTCAGCTACTTGTGTTTAGCGACGTTGCAGGGATGGACCCGAGTACAGACACTGTGCCAGTCCTTAATCATGAGGCGGTCGCGGGAGGGCTTGCAAGGGCGCGAGATGTTCTTAGCGATGAAGCACCAGTCAGGCAGTCAATAATTCAAAAGTAGCTTGCAAAGGATTGTTACTGGCTCTGATAAATGCGGAAGGGATACATGTCATAGGGACGAACCCACACGGCCTGGGGATGATGCAGCCCGAGGGGCGCCCCCAAACTGAACGAACTAGAGAGATGTCACCTGGTACCATTGCTGAAGAGGTGTTGAAGTAGTCAAAAAACATGCGCCGCTGGAGCCGCTCCTCATGAGCCGCTCCGGTGCCGAGCCTTAGGAGACTCGAAGGGCCCAAGAGTCTCCTAAAGGTGCTCCTCCATCTCCGCTAGGACCGCCTGGTGCCTAGCCTTGCAGGCCGTCTAAGCATCCCTCATGGAGCGCTGGAACGCCTCAGCCACGCCCGCCAGGCCAAAAGACATGTGCACGTAGCTGTGAGGCAGACCCTCGCATCGGCCGACACGATACGGCCATATGAGCGGCCAAGACGCGGGCCTGTTGAGCCCGGGAATGTGGATGCAGACGCGAAACTCCTTACCCTCACGAGGGCAGTGAGTTGCACCACGTGGCGGGCGGTGATCGCCTTGTCGAACCCTTCCTTCCTGAATCTCCTCGATTGCCTTGCTGATGAACTCCTGAACGCCTGGTGCCTCACGCCTGCTGCCTTCTCGTAGGAAGGGTGCTCATAAGAGCGCCCCCATATGGTGCCCGAGCGCCACTCTTGTGACATTGGCTAGATCTAAGGCCATCCAAAGGAGAGCCCCCGAGCCCAGCCTGAGAGGAGCGTCGGGCGCGCCTTCCTATCTGATGGGTGAAGGTGCCGCGTCTGGAGACGCGAGGCTCAGCGCTGCATCCTCGAGTGATGCTTCCTCGCAAGACCCATGTCCCAGCTGCAGCTTCTTTGTCTTGGGGGCGACGTCAGGAGGGAGGGCGCCGTCCTCGTCTTCGGGGTTCTCGACCGTTGCGTCCTGGAAGGCGTGCTCGAGGGAGCACACCGCATCCTTCTCTTGACAGGTGATCATGAGACGCCGCTGCTTCTTGGCATCTTGAGGACGTTGTAGCCATGGTGCATGGCCACCATTAATTTGGCTAGTGCTGGGTACCCTAGGATGGTGTTGTAGGGAAGGCGGATGTCGGCGACGTCGAAGTCGATGAGCTCGGTGTGGTAGTTGTTGTGCTCGCCGAAGGTGACAGGGAGGCAAACCTGCCCGATCGGGTGTGTTGACCTGTCGGTCACTCCTGAGAATGGCTTGGTGGGGTGAAGCTGGTAGTATGGCACCTGGAGCCTGTCAAACGTCTGAATAGATAGAACATTGAGCCCCACTCCGCCATCGATGAGAGTTTTGATGACGACCACATTGCTGATGATGGGGGAGAAGAGCATGGGAAGCACGCCAGCAGTGGCTACACACTTGAGCCGGTCCAAGGAGTCGAAGGTGATGGCACACTTGGACCACTTGAGAGGTTGAGTTGCTTCAGGCTTGGGGAGCACCACATATACCTTCCGCACGAACTGCTTAAAGACGCGGTGGGAAGCCGGGGCCTGTGAGCCGCCCAAGATGCAGGAAATGACCCGAGGCTCTTGGAAGCCCCCAGCCCCCTCGTCCTGGTGGTGATCTTCATTCCTTCTTGGCGGTGGAGGCAGAGGAGGCAACGCTGCGTTGCCCTGAGGGCGATCCTCACAAGGCTGCTCCTCCAGTTGCTCTCGCGAGGCTGCCCCTGCCAGCGGTCCTCACGAGGCTGGTCGCGCCACTCCTGGCGATAGTCACGGCCGTCCAGCATCCTCCACGACGGCCGCCTCCATGACCGTAGCCCTGATCGTTGTGCTCAGGGCGTCGACCGAGGTGCCCGTTGCGGAGGGCCCTGAGCTCCTGGCAGTCTTTAGTGTTGTGGCTGTGAACGTTGTGGAAAACATAGAATGGCCAGTTGCTCTTGGATGACTCGGGGTGGTCGCAGCCGTGCTTCATCTCTGGCTCAGCCGCAAGCACGGTTGGCCCCTTGCACTTCACGTCTTTGGTTTTGGTCTTCTTGTCTTCTGGGTCAGCATCGGGGAGCTCGAGGAGGGAGAGGCGTCCCTCCTTAGCCCTTGCACACTTGTTCGCCGTGTTGAACATCTCCAGAGCATTGCAGAGGTCCTCGTGGATGGCGATCTCCTCCTTCATCTTGACATCACGGATGCCATCAGTGAATGCGGGATGATGGCCTTGTCTGACACCTTGGGAATCTTGAGGCGAACATTGTTGAAGCGCTGGATATACTTTTGCAGGGTCTCTCTAGGTTGCTGCTTGATGCGGCGCAGGTCACCCGCGGCCGGCGGATGGTCACAAGTGCCCTGAAAGTTGGCGATGAAGCGGCTGCGCATCTCCTCCCAGGAAGTAACCGACCCCTCGGTCGGGTCTAGGAGCCAAGAACGCGCGCCATCCTTGAGGGCCATTGGGAACCAGTTTGCCATGATCTTCTCGTCGCCACTGGCCGCCTCGATGCTCAGCTCGTAGAGCTGCAGGAACTCAGCAGGGTCGGCGGTACCGTCATACCGTGGAGGCAGGTCAGGCTTCAACTTGCTTGGCCAAACGACATTGCGGAGCTCCAGATTGAATGTGCAGCATCCTACCGTGGCCACCGGAGGTCTTCGAGGGGGTGGAAACTGATCCTTGTACACGCGCACTGCCGCCTCCTATGACGGTACACGGGCCTAGTGCTGGGGTGCTGGAAGCAGACGCGCTTCCCCCTGCGGCCGCTGCACCACCTAGTAGCTCACGTCATCTCGAGCTAGCGCAGGGCATGACGGGTCGCGCCGCGGAGCCATACGCCTTGGCTCGACGATGGCGCCCTAGGCCGGAGGTGGTGGAGGAGCACCATGCGCAACATCGCCCACTACAGGTGGTTTCTGAGGCAGCGAGCGAGCCGGCTTGGCGGAGCCCTCGTGCGCAACGCTGACGAGCTCAGCGATCCGCTCGAGCCACTCCTCGTAGAGGTCGCTGACCGGGCGGTAGCGAAGGAGCTCCCGTGCCATAACTAGAGCGGCCTGCGCATCCGCCTGGCCGTGACGCGCATGGGATGACGAAGCTGCTGGTGTCAGCGATGGAGTTGCGATGCAACCTTCACGGTGCACCGACAGGTGCAGCGATGGAGCTTGCTGCTCGTGGCTGGCAGGGCTCGTGGCGGTGTTGGCCACCAGAGAAGGAGCACGGCGGGCACAGCCATCCCCCGTCGGAGCCGTCTGGGCGACGCGGGCGGCGACAGCAGCCCGACGCTCAGCGCGAGCCCGGCACGCATCAGCCATGGAGGTGTCGGAGTGGTGGTGGCAGAAGATAGGATCCGACGCACCCCTACCTCACGCGCCAAATGTTGGATTGTGGGATCTCCAAACCCTTGAAAGGTTCGAACTCTGGGGGTGCGTGCGGAGATCTCAACCTACCCAGCCAGCCTAGTCGCGATCCTCCTAAGCCTAGCGCGTCGAGCTCAAAGGGACAAGAGACACAGCAGTTTTATCCTGGTTCGGGCTACCGTTGTGGTGTAATACCCTACTCCAGCATTTTTGTGGATTGCCTCGATGGGTTGAGGATGAGCTAGTATAGGGGACGAACAAGACTCAGGAGGTGAGGTCTTCTTGAGCTAGTGTGGTGTATGCTAGCTCTACTTGTTCTGATCCCCCCTGTGGTGGAGGCTAGTCCTATTTATAGTGGCCATGGTCCTCTTCCCAAATATGAGCGGGAAGGGTTCCCATAACGGCCGGATTTGAAAGGGTACAAGTAGTACTGTCTATCCTGACAAAAGTAGTCTTCCCCTACGAAAAGCCTCTAGTCGTGACACAGCGGTGGGCTCGTTGATGACCTCCGTCCTGGAGGTCTTGGTCTCGTTGCACCAGAATGGAAACCTTTGGCTGATTCCTCGGGAATCCGCGCCTTTGCCCTGCTTCCTTTGCACCAAAGAGCAAACCTATGCTCTGCGCCTGCCTGGCGCCCGCCCGGCCTTGGTCATCATGGCTCATGTCAGCTGAGCCTTGATGTCTACTATGCAACCTTCTTGTAGACATTGCTGGGCCTCCAAGTGCAGAGGTTTGTAGGACAGTAGCAAATTTCCCTCAAGTGGATGACCTAAGGTTTATCAATCCATGGGAGGCGTAGGATGAAGATGGTCTCTCTCAAATAACCCTGCAACCAAATAACAAAGAGTCTCTTGTGTCCCCAACACACCCAATACAATGGTAAATTGTATAGGTGCACTAGTTCGGCGAAGAGATGGTGATACAACTGCAATATAGATAGTAGATATAGGTTTTTGTAATCTGAAAATATAAAAACAGAAAGGTAACTAATGATAAAAGTGTGCACAAACGGTATTGCAATGCTAGGAAACAAGGCCCAGGGTTCATACTTTCACTAGTGCAAGTTCTCTCAACAATAATAACATAATTGGATCATATAACTATCCCTCAACATGCAACAAAGAGTTACTCTGAAGTCACTAATAGCGGAGAACAAATAAAGAGATTATGGTAGGGTATGAAACCACCTCAAAGTTATCCTTTCTGCTCGATATATTCAAGAGTCCGTAGTAAAATAACACGAAGCTATTCTTTCCGTTCAATCTATTATAGAGTTCGTACTAGAATAACACCTTAAAACAGAAATCAACCAAAACCCTAATGTCCCCTAGATACTCCAATGTCACCTCAAGTATCCATGGGTATGATTATACAATATGCATCACACAATCTCATATTCTTCTATTCAACCGAAACAAAGTACTTCAAAGAGTGCCCTGAAGTTTCTACCGAAGAGTCAAGACGAAAACGTCACTACAAAAAAAATACACTTTCGTGATGATACGTGTTTGTCACAGTAGGTCGTGTTTTTTGTCATGCATGTACATCCATGATGATTTTATGACAGAATCAAGATAGTCATACCTGTGTTGTCGTAGAAGTGTTCCATGACATTACCAAAATTATCATCACGGAAGTGTCCACTTCCATGATGACACATCGCGCGTCACAGAAGTTCTTTCGTCAAGGCTCACCAACACGTGGCATCCACCGTAATGGAACACCGTTAAGCTATCGGGTCAGGTTTTGGATCCAATAACCCGTTAACAGCCCCGACCAATGGGGATTTTCCACATGTAAAATCATCATTGGCTGGAGGAAACACGTGTCGGCTCGTCGTTGGGACAGATGTCATCCACTAATTAGATAGAAGGCGCCTATGATACGTCGACACGTGGCACGGCCCAACAGAGTCCTATTTCTATGAAAAGGCCGGCCTAGTAAAAATTGGCAGGCCAGCCCATATAAGGCCTACTTGTGTCAGGTCCATTTAAGCCCACGGCCCATACGAGATGTGCCAATTTGGCCCGTCAACGGCCCGTTAAAGATTTGACACCATTGCAGCCCATCGTCAGTTCGAGTCCACTAATAGACCGCTATATAGTTGGGCTCAATATCGGCCCGATGAGATTTCGGCCTGTTAACGGCCCATTTAATGGATGGGCCAATTTTCAGGATGTACATCTTTCGGCCTTTTAGCGACGCATTTAAATGTTAGGCTAACTTCTGGCCTAGTGTGTCTTTCAGCCTGTTGACGGCCCATAAATCTGATGGGCCATTTGTTGTCGGACCTGAGTTTCGGCCTTTTAGTGGTCCATTTAAGTGTTCGGCCAATTTCTGGCCCAGTGTCACTTTCAGCTTGTTGACGACCCATAAATCAGTTGGGCCATTTGTAGTCGGACCTGAGTTTTGGCCTTTTAGTGACCCATTTAAGTTTTGGGCCAATTCCCGGCCCTGTGTGCCTTTCAGCCTATTAACGGACCATAAATGAGTTGGGCCATTTGTAGTCGGACCTTAGTTTTGGCCTTTTAACGGCCCATGCCCTTCATGGTCCAATACCAGCCCGGTTTCTCTTTCGGCCTGCTAAAGGCCCACAACATAGTTGGGCCATTTACAATACGACCTGACTTTCGGTCTCTTACCGGCCCATGGTCTTCATGGTCGAATAAAAACCCGCTATCTCTTTCGTCCTGCTAAAGGCCTACAATATAGTTGGGCCATATGTAGCCCAAACTTAGTACCGGTCTGTTAACAGCCCGTGAAATAAATTGGGGCCACCTGTTACCCGCTTCGATGTCGGCCTGTTAACGACCTGGGAGGTAAGAGGGCTGACCATTAACTTTCGGCCTAGTAACGGCCCATTAACGTAATGGGCCCACTAAAGTTCTTGCATGTCTTTAGGCCAAATTAGATAATTTGAGCCCATTACGACGAGCAATTATGCACAGGACCAAAACCGATCAAGCAAAGGTATGGCGTACAGGGAATAACGTTGCACATCCAGCATATATTACAAGAAATTACATCCCCTTGGCAATCAAAGATTGATGCCAGTGCAAATAAATGAGCAGAACCTAACCATCTACAACGTCACAATCTACAACCTCAACACAAATTACACCCATAAGCACGTGGGCAAGTTCTTTCTGCTTTGCTACACTGTCTCTGAAAACATTGATCAGTTGTTGTGTCGCACGACTCTGCACCTCTGATTCATCCACCATTTCCATCATTGCTTCAGCCAATAATTGGTTCACAAACATACATTTATTCCGTTGCATTCGAGACAGAGGATACTGAACAAGTTCAGATGGCGATTTTGGCAGGCTTGTATTATTGATAGTGGAGAGTGTCTCGACCACTGCATCATAACATAAATTAGGACGGGAACCAAACATATTAATCATGAGTTATTGACATATTACCTGGCCTAGATTTACTGGAAAGAAACAATGGGGTTGCCTTGCTGTTTTCAGAGTTTGTCTTCTTATCTTCAGTAGCCTACACAAAATTAACACACTAGCATTGCTATCATTGGCGAAGTAAGATAATAGGAAAGCAACAATGACACAACGAACGTTTGGGCAACTAGCCTACACAAATTAACACAATATGGCACAGCTATCATCAGCCAGGTAAGGTAGTACGAAAGCAACATTGACACAATGAATGATTGGGCAACCAGGGAAGCACTACGATTCAGGAATGTGTGTGATATGAGATAGTACATTCATGCAGCTCAGTATGCAAAACTACCAGGCAGTTTTCCTTACAAAAATCAACATTGGCGCCTTTAACATTTTGCTACAACTAATTTTGGATCAGATAAAGGTTAGATTCACGCCGATTAACAAAATACATGTTGATGTAAAAATATAGTGATATACAACAGGTACTTAAATCAGCATTGGAGCCCAGAGAATTCCCGCAAGATATTTTCCTCGAATACGATCCCAATGGAGGAAGTCTTCTATCGTTTATCCTTATTTTCTAAAAGAGAGATGGGTAAGAAACATGTAGAAAATATGATCAGAATGCTATAAAATTTCATGATGCGAGGATACACACACGCTTCTTAGAATGGAGTTGACATTCTTTTGCTGGACTGGAGCGGACTAGTTCTTTGTCCACTGGAATCTGCTTATTATCAATGGAAGTTGGGTTTCTGTGTGCTGGAGCAGTATCTATGAAAAATGGAGTTGGTTTATTATCTCCTGGCGTTTGGATCTTTTGCAAAGACCTGGTTTGTAACCCTTCAGATTCTAACATAGCCGTCTTCCCCTTGCATGCCTTATATAGAAGAATGGTGATTCAGTTATAAAACATGCTACAACATAGATGGAATAGGTACTGAAGAATAGAAAGGCATGACATATTGACATGTATTCCCTCCATCCAGAAATAAATGGACGGGTCTAGGCGTATTTCAGTTCTAGATACATCCAGTTTTATCCATTTTTGCGTCACTTAATCCGGACGGAGGGAGTATGATGTAAGAGCTAGGGATACGACAGGACAACACAGTAAAAAAACACTGAAAAACCCACTGCAGAACCAAAGTATTCAAACCCACTGATATGAGATAGTACACTCATGCAGCTCAGGATGCAAAACAACTAGACAGTTTTCCTTACAAAAATCAACATTCTGGCCTTTAATCATACATTTTTCTACAACTAAATTTACATCAGATAAGGGTTGGATTCACGCGGATTAACAAAATACATGCTGATGTAAAAATATAGTGATATACAACAGGTACTTACATCTACATTGGAGCACAGAGAATTCCTGCAAGAATCTTTCCTCATAAACGATACCATTGCAGAAATTCTTCTATCTGTTAAGCTTATTTTCTAAAAGAGAGATGGGTGAGAAACATGTAGAAAATATGATCAGCATGCTATAAAATTTCATGATGCAAGGATACGCACACGCTTATTAGAATTGAGTCGACATATTTTTGCTAGACTGGAGTGGACTAGTTCTTTGGCCACTGGAATCTGCTTATTATCAGTAGGAGTTGGGTTTCTCTATGCTAGAGCAGTATCTATAAAAACTGGAGTTGGTTTATTATCTCCTAGCGTTTGGATCTTTTGCAAAGGAGTTGTTTGTAACCCTTCAGATTCTAACATAGTCGTCTTCCCCTTGCAAGCCTTGTATAGAAGAATGGTGCTTTAATTATAAAACATGCGATAGCAGAGAGATGGAATAGGTACTGAAGAAGAGAAAGGCATGAAATATTGACAAGTATTCCCTCCATCCGGAACAAAATGGATGGGTCAAGGCGTATTTCGGTTCTAGGTACATCCTTTTTTATCCATTTCGACAACATGTAATCTGGACGGAGGGAGTATGGTGTAAGAGCTAGGGATACGACAGGACAACACAACAAAAAAAAACTAGTTCAATGTAAAACAATATGCTAGCGGAATACGTATAGAAATAACTAAGGCAACATACACGTGTATGATTGGGAAAATAAGATGGCATGGCAACAGAGCACTAGAACAACACTTCAATGTAAAAAAACATGGTATGGCAGACAGATGAAGTACATACTGATGAATAACAATGCATAAGATATTCAGAAGCATGATGTCCAAATTAAGCAGATGGCGTTGCGATAGAGTAGAATGACAGTACTGGAATTTGAAAACATGTTATCATGAATGGAATAGGTACTGAAAAACAGGAAGGCATGACATATTTACATGCACGATTAGCATGCTAAGTACATGGCATTGCAACAGACTAGATACACTCTAGGACATTATATGCATGTTGTACCCATATCACAGGCGAAGTTAGAGCAAGGACCTTGTGGGGTGAAGAGGATTCATCATCTTTCTGCAAGTCTTCTGAAGAACTGCCTTTACATGTTCCATCATATTGGGTATCATTGACATCAAGTTTATTGGCCTTTACATTGCTCCGTGAGGTTCTTGTGGATATATTAGTGTGTCCAATTATATCTGACATGCATGGAAGACAACTAGTAGTTAGATTGATGCAAATGAGTGCTTGTAGGAGACGACATAAATAGTAGGACTGGGGTTAACTAGCAGCAATAGGTCTCATAAACTAAATGGAGAACATAGATGAAAGCTACAGAATATGTATCCTTTGTACTCGAGATTAACTAGATGGCACACAAAAGTATTAAAGAACAACATAGGTAATACTAGAAGTGGTATAATACTATAATCACCAGCCTGTGGGATAGCATTGGCCGATGGATGATAACTATGGAACAGTGTTACCTAAAGAACAAATATCTTAGCTGAACTATGGAACAACGTGAACTCCTGAACAAGACCCGTAAGAGATCAGCATGAATATACAGTGAAATATGATGATCTATTTTCCGTGCTTAGATGAATAACAAAGCCATAAATGTTGCAGACAAGTAAGATGAGGGTACAACCTATCTGGCTGCCATCCATAGGAGTGAGCATCATGTGGTGACTTTTCGATGGCCCTGTAGTTGTTGTGGCTATCCATGTCGGGCACGCGCATTCGATGCAGGGAACTATTGAGTGGGGACTGTAGCTCCCTTCTGGTGTATGCTTCCCTTGTTGGAGCATCTGCGGTGAGTCGGAAGACGGTGTGTCTGAAGATGCAGATAACACATAATGTTAAGAACGACATATCTCATTGATCTAAAGAAATACACTAAGAGATCAACAGCAAGGTACGCGAGTGGTCACACGTCTATTGACTGAAGACTAAATTGGGGTCACACGATTTTATTTTATTTTGGTACTGTCCGATCTACGCCGGATGGCTTGATGACCGTCTTGTGCCTCCCGGCTGACACTGTTCGGAATCTTCCCCGAAGAGCCAGCGACCAACGGCAGAGCAGCCTGCCTCCGCCGTCCGTGGCCCTGGCCAAAACCCCGCTCCCCGCCCCACCGCACTGCCGTGGTTGCGTCTCCCCCGGGCCAATCCACAAAGACTCCCCGTCATCTAGATCTGGCGGCGGCAGTACCTTCAACCCACGCAACTCTAAAAGATAGCCATCTAAGCGCTGCTTCCATGGCGAACTTGCGGCCCTGCACCCTTACGTTAGACACCAGCCAACCGGCAGCCTAGGAGCTCCGCCGCCTCGAGGGGTGCTGCTTGCCATTGGGAATCGATTGGCCCAGAATAAAAATTCAGACAACTGACGCCTAAATAAAGTGATTTTAGATGAGGGTGCGACCTATCTGGCGGCATGGTGAAGTAGGCAGGTCTAGCTGCCGAGTCGGTGAGGCTGGTGCGGTCGCGGTGGCGACCGGCGGCATGGAAAGAGCGATCTCGCGACAGTCAACGGCTACGTGGAAGCAGCGCCAGGACTCTGGACGGATCTAAAGTTGGAGTGCTCCGGCGCTGTGAACAACGGCAGGGGTGAATCGGCTCCGGTACGGTTCACGCGGCCGTCGTCGACGCAGCACCAGCAGCATGGAGTAAGAGGCACACGACCCAGTGCACGACGGCAATTGGACAGCGTCTCCGGCATTAGGGAGGAAGGCGGCTGTGAAATTGGTGTGGTGGGGGCGCCATGGAGGTGGGGCTGAGGTTTCGTGGCTCGGGAGAAGGGAGCTTCCCGGGGAGAAGGTGATTTGGCGCCCACGAGGTATGAGTGGGGGCGGGCGGGGGGGTGGGGGGATTGGGAGGGGAGTGGAACCATGTCTTATGGACGCATTTTTCTGAAATGTGAGGGGGAGTTATAGTTCTAACCTTGCCTATAGGCTTCTCGGCTTGGGCCTGTGTACTGAGGGTCGGGGATAGTAGAGTAACTTTGCTTCTCCCCAAATAGTGGGCGGGAGCGATTTCGGGCGAGGAGGGCGTGTTTTGAACTATAGTGGGCGCGAGCGATTTCGAGCGAGGAGAGCGTGTTTTGAAATAGTGGGCGCGAGCTATTTCGGGCGAGGAGAGCGTGTTTTGCCAACCATGGATTATGAATTATTCGGCACATGTCATTTCGGCCGAGGAGAAGGCGCACTTGGATGAAGTTACGAACCTACCCTCGATGTACAACGGGCCAATTGATGCGTGTCCCACATAGGACGGTAATTTCGCGTCTCCCATTTATTTGCTCGGGCGAATTCCACCGATCAGAGAGGATGTTTAACGGTTCGTTCAAATTTTGGGAGAACGAGCATCCATGTCTACCTTACCAAGTCGATTCGAATCAAAATTTGAAATATTAGCTTGCCACTTCTTTTTTAGATGGAGAGATGATGCTCGGGAGTAATGTGTTTTTACATGCTCGTTGCTAGCGATTTATTATATGACAAATAGTTGACCCACTCAAAAATGCGAATCAAACCCAAAATGAAATATCTCGATTCAATGAACTAGCTCGTTCAGTAGGTCAAAATAGTGAACTAAATCCAAAATTGAACACCTCAATCGAGTAGCATGTTGTACAGTATTATAGTACTCCATGAACATGTTGAAAGTCAAATTAATGAACTTGTTTGATATATGCATATATCCGTCCATGTGTGGATTGCAGACAACATGTTCTCCAATTTAAATATTTGAATGCAACTTTATATCAAAACATGGTTTATATCAGTCTTTGATGCATAAAACGCGATCTCCCCCTCTCCCGGACTCCTGTTCTCTCTCTCTCTCTCTCACTCACTCTCTCGCCGACAATATTCAGTTCTGTCGCACGCATCCGACACAAAAACCTTGTTGGTCCCTCTCCCTCTCTCTCCATCTCTTTCTCTCTCTCTTTGTGTGTTTGTGTGGGGGGGGTCTTTCTAGTTTGCATTCATATATACACCATCTATAGGTCTCTCTCGCACACTATGTATGATACTCTAGCTAGTCCAAGCTAGATATCTTGGGTGCACTCATCGTACGCACACAAATTCCATGGCTCTTTGCCCGTAACTCTCTCACGCACCACTATGTCGTTTCGGAGCTCTTCCCCCCTCTCTGAAACTCTCCATCCACCTGGGTCACACATACACATGCATATCTCACTCGCACTCGATAGGCCCATCTAAAACTCTATCTCTCTCCCTCGTTATCTCTCCATCTCACACGCACACACACACACAATCTCATGCCCGGGTTGCCAAGTATGATGGTCTCGCACTCAATTGTAGGCACACGCAGTCCCCCCTATATGTATATGACTAGCTAATATTAGTCTCCATCACAAACATGTGCATGGTCTATCTCGATTTCTCTCGGGGCATCTTTCTATCGCGCACGCACTTCCTCGATCTCCCACCCATATAATCCCCTCACGATCTCGAGGGGATCTCTCTATCACAAACACACCCTCTCTCCCTCCCCATGCGTCCATGCCATCCATGTGCCCCTCTCGACCTTTTTTCCTAGTTGGCCAGACCTATGTTAGACATGTGCTACAGGGTTGTCTCTCTCCGTTGCAAACAATCACACACTAGCTATCTTCGTGTATCTCCTCACCTCGCTTTTCCATCTCGGAGATGCATGCGTGATATGTTCGCATAAGAAACGAAAAAACACACTCTCTCTAATTTATCATTTGTCGTCACTTTCTCTTTCACACACATACTCTTTTTTCACACTTACTCATTCTCCTTCACACGCACTTGATCTGTCTCGACTGAGGCACACTCCTCTGTCCATAGCACATAGATTTATTGAAAAGTCAAACATCACAAAGTTTGACCATGTACATGGAGAAAAAGAATTACATCTAGTACGGCAAACATATACCATTAGATTCACCATGAGATGTAGTTTTGTATGATGTATCTTTGGTATTGTAGATATAAATAACATTTGCGTAAACCTGATCAAAGTTTCCAAAGTCTGACTTCTAAAAAATTTACACGCACTGCATTATCGAGCGGATGGAATATCTCTTTCCCCCTCTCAGCTATCTGACGCACCACTCAGCCTTATCGGGGCTCCTCAATCTCTCTCAAACATTATGGGTCAGTTTGGTTCGATCGTGACCTGACCCTCATGCCTTGATGGCCGGTACTGCCTGGTGTGGACGTGGGATGTAAAATATTTCTGCCTGGCCAGGCTTGTGTGGTGCTGAAGCGTTTGGTTCATCCCTGGTCCAGGCAAAGCATCAACATCCCATCAATCAATACATGCATCAATTATTTAGTGCTAATATCCATCCATGTGCTGTTAGCCTCGTGGCCGCACGACCAGGCACGGTCGGGCTTTCGAAATCGGTCGCTTGGGCCAGGCTACTTGCAGTGTCTGGAGTTCAGCCAGGCTAATTAAAGTGCAAGGGAACTGGGCCCAGGCGGGCTTTCTTTTTCACAGGGTAGCAACCAAACAAGCGTGCATGAAATCCAGCCACAACCCCAGGCCACGCAAAATATGCTCACGATGCAAGCCAAACTGGCCTTATATCTCCCTGGTTCACACATAGACATGTCTCGCTCGCGCTATACATATAGACCCATCCAACACTCTCCGCCCTTGTTCTCTCTCCATGTGACAAGCACCCCCCTAAGTACCATAATCCCTCACTCCATCATAGGCTCTGTTTGGATCCATGGGTTAGAGTTAGTTTGGGTTAGTTTGGAGTCAACTAACCCAAAAAGATCCAAATAGGAGGGTTAGTTTAGGTTAGATGCATCTAACCCATCCAAAAAAACTAACACATCCAAGAGGTGCTTATTTGGGTTAGTTCTTCTCGGGACCACTAATAAACACTTTTTTCTCTCGCTCTCCCCGCAGTAGATCCCTCCCCACTTCCTCTAAGCTTCTCGTCCTCTCCCGCCCTCCATCTCGCACCGCCCGTGAAGGTGCCTCGCCGTATCCGCGCTCCATCTAACCCTGCCATCCAAACACCTCTTTACTTAGAGTTAGTTCAGGGTTAGTTCAGGGTTAGAATCTAAATCTAACATCTAACTGAGTTAGAGTATCCAAACAGGGCCATAGGCACAAGCACTCCCCCCTCCTAAGTATGATTATCTCTTACTAGCCATCAGGAACACACGTATTGTCTCCTTCCATCCATACGTCTATCTCGATATCTCTCGGGGCATCTTCTATCGCGCACACACCTTGTCACTCGATCTCCCACACATGTAGTCCCATCACGATCTCCAGGGGATCTCTCTATGACAAACATACACTCTCTCCTCCCCATGTCTGCATTTTCTCCGTACGTCTCTCTCGACCTCTCTCCCTTGTTTGTCAGACCCCTCTTGGCCACGTGCTAGGGGTCTTCCTCTCTCGGTTCCAAACAACCACACACTATCTCCTCACCCTGCCTCCGTTGTCGAAGATGCATGTGTGATATGTTTGCATAAGACACGCATGCTTTTTCTCTACTTTTATCGTGTGTTGTCCCTGTCTCTTTCACACACGCACACACACTTTTTTCACTCACTCTCTCTCTCTCCCTCCCTCTTTTTTAGGGACTCTGTTACGTCCATAAGCATATGGATGTTTTGAAAAGTCAAACCTCAGAAAAGTTTGACCAGGTATATGTGGAGAAAAACATTTACATCTGGAACGATCATTAGATTCATCACAACATGTACTTACTTCATACAATCATTTATCTTTGGTATTGCAGATATAAGTAATTTGTTTATAAACTTGGTCAAAGTTTCAAAAGTTTGACTTAAAAAAATGTTGTAATTACATTATCGAACAGAGGGAGTAGCTCTTTCTCTCTCTCTGCTATCTCTCACGGGCCTTCCCTTTCACTTGAACTCTCTATACCGACGGATTATACGCTCACTGTGTTAGCGTATAGCTCCGTATATTGTTTAGTTGACCGGTCAACCAATCCACATGCTGCGTTGTCATCTCGTGTTCTGTATCTTGGTGTGCTGGCCCATGTGGCAGTGGGTGAAAATAAGTAAACTAGAGGCCCATCTGACACGCGGTGAAGTAAACAAAGTTGAAACCACTCGGGGTAGCACCCCGCACGCTATTAAATTGAGGGCGCATTGAGGAAAAACTTCTTGCGCGCGAAGGACACACTCGCACACAATTCACCACTACGCGGCGGCATGCACATTAGGACGCACTCGCGCACACCCAGCACACAACACACACCAGCACACGTGTACACCAGCGTTGCCGGTTGAGATGGATGGCGAGGCAGCCAACAAGCGGAGGCGGCTCAAGCCAAAACCGCATCCGGCGAGCCTGCACTTCATCAGCAGCCTCCCCGATGACATGCTGCTCGTCATCATCGGCCTCCTCCCCACCAAATCTGCCATGCGGACTGCCCTGCTCTCCCGGCGGTGGCGCCCCCTCTGGTGCTGCGTCCCCCTCAACCTCACCGTCGACAGCTGCCTCTGCGACGGGGATTGCAAACACATGGCTGCAGTCTCCAAGATCCTTTCATCGCACCCTGGGCCAGCCAGACGCCTTGACATTCGCATGTTCAGTACCAACTGCAAGGTCCAACCCAAGTTCGACAAGTGGTTCTTATCCCCCGCCATAGATCAGCTCGAGGAGCTCAGCTTTGAAGCTGGACGATGTCGCTCTCTGTCGCCGTCCATGCTCCGCCTCACGCCAACGCTGCGTCGGCCAGCTTCAACTCCTGCTATCTTCCCCAGATTAATGCCACGCCCGCCCTTCTTCTCCCTCAACTCAAGCAGCTCGACCTCTTCGACGTTGTCATCTCGAAGAAGGCTATGGAGCACCTGCTCCGCAGATGTACTGCGCTCGAGTACCTTCGTCTTGAGCAGATCCACGGGTTCATTAGCCTCCACATCGCCTCGACGAATCTCCGATGTATTTATGTGTCTTGCTGGCCCCGCAACAAGACATCAATTGGGAAGAGATCACTCCAGCTGTTTCACGTTATGGTCATTGAGAATGCACCTTTCCTTGAGAGATTGCTTGTATCGGATCTAGAAGGTCCAACAAAAATTAGGGTCATTGACGCGCCGAAATTGACAGCGTTGGTGTACTCGTCTGCCAAATTCTCCGAACTCTTTATTGGATCCGTAATCGTTCAGGTACATCACTCATCTTCTTCTCTGTCTTCTTGAAATTAACATTTTTAAATTTCTTCTTGATGTATTTATGACCGTCTTCCAGAAAATGATTCCCACAAGCTTGACCCGGTCCATGCGCACAGTGAAGATCTTAGCACTAAAATCTATCGGTCCCAATCTGGATCAAGTTGTTGGATTCCTTACATGCTTTTCGTGAACGGAGAAGCTACTCATCGAGGTGAAACTTCTTTCCTATAAGTAAACGGTAATCACAACGTAGCTCAATTTTTTCGTAATTTTCCCAAATTACGATGACAAGTGTAGTGTTCAAAACTGCATCTACGCACTGCACCGAAAGAAATGTTTTTAGTATTTTTTCTCACGTGATCACCTGCATCGTTTTTATGCTGTACTACTATAGTATCCTAGGCTAGTCATAGTGGAAAGTAACTTAGACTACTCCAGTAACTCTATGGTTACCCTAAGAGCAAGTACTACCTCCGTCCTGGTTTACTCTTCCAGTTTTGTAGTATCAAAATTTGACCATAGATTTAACTGACAAAATGTTAATTCATGTCACTAAGAACTATATCGTTGGATTCGTATTTGAACATAATTTCAAATGGTGTAATTTTTAGTGACATGCATTGGCATTTTCTTAGGTAAATCTATGGTCAAAATTTTATACTAAATACGAGGTAGTATTCCTTCCGTCCCAAAATTCTTGTCTTACATTTCTTTAGATATGGACGTATATAACACTAAAATGTAACTAGATACATCCGTATTTAGACAAATTTAAGACAAGAATTTTGGGACGGAGGGAGTACAAAAGTGGGCTATGTAGGCCAAAACATGTGCCAAATTCACTTCTGATGCATTTGGCATCGATGCCCCTCCATTGCTCACCTGGTGCCCAATCTGGATCACCTACTTTGCTTTGGTGCCAAATTAACTCACGCAATGAAAAAACACTGGGTGGGAGAGAGAGAGGACTGAGGCAATAAAAAACACTTGTTTGGGAGAGTGAGAGGCTGGTGTAGTTGGTTTGATTGTTTTGTTTATACATGTGGGTCTGTGTGCACAGCGGTGCCAACTCTCTCACATCGCGAGAGCGGTGCCAAAATCTTTTGATTTGACATCGATGCATACTATGTGGCATATTTTTGCGAAATATGGCATCGGCCACATAGTGGAAGGCAACAAATGCCCAAGCTCTTCACGTGCTCCTAGTTAAATGAGAGGAAATAGAAAGAGAGAGAGAGAGAGAGAGAGAGAGAGAGAGAGAGCGAGTGAAAAAATATCACTAGCCAGCCAACCCTATCGTATGGGAGAATGATATTGGTACCTCTTGATGACACGACATTCTTATGCAGCCAGCTGCTCTAATATGTTCTCTTCTTTTGCAGATAAAAAAAGACCCGAAACTGAAAAATGTGCTGCACTATAACAATCTCATCGAATGCCTTGATCTCCATCTTACATAAATTGATTTGATCGACTACCGAGGCAGCACATCTGAGATTAAATTGGCCAGGTTCATTGTTCTGGAGGCAAGTGTGCTCAAGGTAATGAGGTTTGGCGTTCTCTGGCGCAACAATGAATGGCGTGCTGATCACCGCAGGCGTCTAAGTCTAAATGACAAAGTCTCCGCAGAAGCTGAATTTGTTTTTGAAACATCAAGTGGCCAGAGACTCGAAAACTTATTTGCCCATTAGTGACTTGTCAGGTCGGTGGATTTTAGTTTGTATGATAACGCTGCATCCACCTAAAGTAACGAAAGTTCTTACGTAAACTTCCTAGTAATTCCCTCTTCCTAGGTGCAGCATTACTCCTAACATTTGTAATACCAGTTTGAAACTTGTAATATTGCCGTGTCCTATTCCTGCATTTTCAAAATCCTGCGAATCAAACAGGTCCTGAGTTGGTGATGATGTTGTGCCTCCCATCTTTCATCAATAGCCGTCGGATCTAGATCTAACGCATACAAACCAAGCTTCTCCATTTTTGCAAAAAGATGCCCGCACTTGTTCCCTATTTACGAACAACTCCTTGTCTCTCACAATCAGCCTTATCTCCTCCCCACCACATCTAGAAAGCCGTGGAAAAATCTGGCGCGATGGCCGCTGCCGGAGCCGTCCACCCCCAATCTTGGTGTTCCGTGCAATGCACGGGCATCTAAGCACGGGAAATTATGTCGAACAGGGCTAGTTGTAAGCAGGATAGCTCTACAGCCATGATGATAGTGACTACAGATGGTGAGGCTGACTATGGTATGCCGAACACGGTGCCTATACTCAGGTGTCATCTCCGGCGCAGGGTCTTGTCACTTCACTGTGAGGAGCAGCACGTAATAATTTGACCAACAAGTAGTATAGTTCTAGTACTCCTACTACTACATTGGTAGTACTACTACTAGTACTAGTAGCACCACCGTCTGGATTTAGGAGTACTACCACGTCCATATGAATTTTAGTATTTGACTAGCAATATCTAGTAATGCATGTCACAATAAATGTACTACTCCCTCTATAAATAAATACATGGTGTTTTATTCCTATCGGCGAGATAACTTAATGTTTTTTGCTAACTAGAGTACTAATAGGATTACATGCAATGAACTAAACACTGCATGTCATGTTTGGTAGTCTCAAGTCATTGAAAGCATGCACGGCCCACATCTCTCATTGGTTGATATGTCACGAAATAAGAAACAAGGAGGGAGTTAATGCACCGTGCCTAAGTGTTTTGGGATTATTTGGTTTTTGTAATGTGACTTACACAACATTTTTGTTTACATGCATTAATATTTTATTAGTTAAATCAAAGGTCAAAACTTGGCGCAAAATGCAAAGGGGACCAATAAACCAGTAAACATCAAACTTCTCTCGTTTGGCCCCAACTAGTGCTCCGGTGAGATGGCTATACTGCACCGGCACGGAAGGGGACGCAACTTCATTGACTTACGGCAACTGCCTTTGGGAGAATGACACGTGGGCCCAGGGGGTGGCTGGCCCACCTATCATATAGCCAAAGGCAGGTGCAGTAGAGGGCTGAGGAGTAGTACGAAATCCTACACACCTACGCACACTAACCAAGGGAAAGAGTGATCACTCGAATCGCAAGATCAGTTGACTACTACCTCCGTCCTTGTTTATTAGTCTCCTTTGTAATTTGTGCTAAATTTTGACCAAAGATTTAACTAATAAAATGTTGATGCATGTCAACAAAAAATATATTTTTGGATTCGTATTTGCACATAATTTTCAGAGATATAATTTTTAGTAACATGCGTAAACATTTTGTTAGTTAAATCTGTGGTCAAAATTTGACATGTATTACAATGGGGACCAATAAACCAGGACGGAGGTAGTAGAAGCTAAGCTAGACCCATGGAGGCGATGGGCGCGAGCATCAGCCGGCTGTGCCAGATGGTCCACAAGACCGGCCTGCGGCCCGGCAACGAGGAACGTCTCCAGGTAGAATTGCTTGAGGCTGCCAGGGCGAGGGGGCGCTTGGACGACAGCTTTGTCTCCTTGTTCGACGAGGTCCTCGTCGGTTTCCTCGACATGTTCACCGTTGTCAAGAAGCTCGCGGACGACTTTGACGTAAGCCTCCAGCCGACGCGCCCAGGCTCTGCGATGCCCGCCACCATCAAAGGCCACTATGGTGACAACCTCTTCGATGCACTGGTGCCCCTGCGACTGCCCGTCGTCGCACCGAAGAATGTCCACCTCGAGGTCGTGCTCGCCGCGCAGCGCCTGGCGCAGCAAGACACCATCGACATAATCACCCACGTCTACGCGCAACTCTTCCAAAAGGACTACTACATGCAAGAGGAGGACGATAGGACGCTGGCCTTCTTGGACCGCAGGGCAACCTTGGACGGCACTGTTCAGAAGCATGTTGAGCTCGCCGCCAACGCCGCTGCTCCTCACATGTCGGTTGGTGACCCGACGCACTAGGGCGTGAGGATGTCGTTGATGGATCCGTATGTATTTTTATCTTTCCATCAAATCCATGTAGTAGTATATGATACTACAGTAATTATCTTACCTTTCGCATCAACTTCATAATTTTCCTATGTACTCCATGCATGAACGGCGCCAGAACCAAACTTCTCATTACTCTAGGCAAAATCGTTATTTTCTATCTATCAATCACGCCATGGAGCAGAACCAAATTTTACAAGTTACGAGTTCAAAAGGAAAAGCCTGCCGTGTTCACGTCGCACCCCCACACGGTTGGTCCGGCACGCCGCTCAAGTGGGAATGTGTGCGGTGTTGCATTTTCACTTACAAGTGGGACCGTAGTTGAGCAAACCGACTATCGGCAAACCCCCACCCCGCCCACCGTGCGATGGCTGAGAAAACAAGAGGGAAAAGAGATGGTTGTAGCGCGGACTCCAAGAAAATTGGTGTCGGATGGGACTCGTGTGGGTGGCGTGTGCCGTACTGCTAGACTTGGATGCTAGTTATGGCCCATGCCACCCCACTATATCGAGCCTATATCGAGGTACGTAGAACAAATTTCCTGCAGTCCGTGCTCAGCCCTCCTCTATCTCCTTCTCAGCCAGCCAGCGGACGCGTGGAGCCCATCGTCTGTTTGCTCACATGCGGTCCCACATGTCAGTGAAAACGCAAGCGGACCCTCTGAACCTGCACATCTTTCACCTCGACGTGCTGGTGATGAAAAACAAATCCAAGAAAGATCTTCGGTGGCCGCTTTTGGAGTTACTCAAGAGTAGTAAGATTCTATTTAAAGTTTAACCCAAGATGCACATCTCGTGGCTTCAACTACCACTCTATTTTCTTTCATGACATGACCTGGATGTTGGATATCCCACGTGTCGGCAAAAGGAGGAAGAACCCGACCAAATCTTCGGCTGTGCTCTTGGATTAGACTAGTTGTGCTAACTTAAAATTTTTATTGTGTACTCCCTCCGTTCCAAAATACTTGACTTCCATTTGTCCAAAAATGGATGTACCTATATACTAAAGCATGTCTAGATACATATATATTTTGACAAATAGAAGGCATGTATTGTGCAATGGAGGGAGTAGAATGGATGCAATTTTTTGTGTTGGGAAGAAGAGTACATCCATATATTGACAGAGCGCAATTTAGTAGATGTTCTATCACTTTTAGCTAGCACAGAGGCTATAGATGAGATTAGTGCACTTGTTGATACTCCTACATGGTATGCGTGTTGCTGCTTAGACGCAGAGAAAAACGGACCGGAGGGAGTAATAGAATAGAGGCTAGACATGAGACTAGATGCGAGGAAGCAACATCTACTTCTTTACTCTCAAAGAAGAAAGAAGCACACAAGATCGAGCCTCCGCAGATCAACAATGAATGCATCAAGAATGCACTAATCCAACTTACAGGAGTAGTAAAATGTATTCTTGTTGTTCTTGTTTTCTTTGGTCTTGCTTTTCTAGTCAAAATTATCATTGGAGTTCGTGCAAAACCGAGGTCCTTTTGGGGTCGTGCGTTGCAGTTGGCCTTACAAGTGGGACCGCAGTTAAGGAAACCAACTATCGGCAAACCCCCACCTCACCCGCCGCGTGATGGCTGAGTTAGAAAAACGATGAGGTTGAAGAGATTGCTCTAGGACGGACGCCAAGAAATATGGTGTCAGATGGAAGTCGTGCTGGTGGCGTGTGCCGTACTCCTAGACGTGAATGCTTGTTCTGGCCCATGCCACCCTACTACTCCTACTACTTACTATATAGTACTACTAGTATCGAGGATTCGAGGTGCTGGTTACGTAGTACAATATGGCTACAGTAAAAACACCAGCACGACGCGCGAAGCATGTGAAGCTAGTACAAATATTGTACTACTATTGTTGATTAGCCTCATCCGATAACCTGTTGCAATGCACGTACAATTATGTATTCGGAAAATATTTTTTTGCCTCGTCGCACCACTCATTCACAGAAGCAACTCGAAAGCCATTCATAAATTTAGTATGTTTATCACAGGCATATCATTTTATTACATACAATAGGTCATCAACCCACATCGACAACGAGGATACATTATAAATACTAAAGTTTTCACCACACAACAAATAACAATCAATGAAATGAACTTCAACTCAACCATTCCTCGGTGTTGGAAATGCTTGCTTTGAACCACAAGTGATTCTCTGGGACGGGCCATCCATTGTCGATTTGGAGACCAATGCAGGACTGATCATCCAGGCTGAAGCGGCCTACTATATCAGTAGCAGGGTAGGGAACCACCCAAATGTCCAAGGTATAGACACAGTTGCTTCTCATAAATGGTAGTAACGTTGTGTCAACAGCAGTTGGATCGCCTTAAACCATCATTAGATAGTTTTGTCCAAGGAAGAGCGAGTTTTCTCCAAGACTATCAATTCTGTACCAGGGAGAAGGAGTTGGCGCTAGCACACTAGTATCCATCCCGAATACCATGCAATGGGTGTTGGAATAGGTCCGGAGAGTGCGACCATGGGAGACTACACCTGCTTCCTTAGCAGTAACATCATCAGTGGGCTATATACACACGAGAAGAGGTGATCCATCGAAATTAGTTGCCAGGCACCAAATAGTATATGGGCGCTGCTCGTCCTCATGATCGTGATCATCACCATAATCATCTCCCCCTTGGTTATAAAAATCTTCAAGTATAGGTGGTGGAATGTTCACAGGACCTTGGAAACACAAGAAGAAGGTTAATTAGTAAGGCTGGCCATAGTGGGGGTAACATAAGTTGTATCATGCACCTGGGACTCGCAAACATGCTTATGTGGCAGGCAATTAAGGAAGAGAGAGATGGTTATAGTAACATAGGTAGATACCGTAACATAATAAATGTGATGCTACTATGTGTCATGCATGGCAATAAATGAGACCACCTATGGTACTAATCTAAGATAGTATGCACTATCGAGGTAGTAACATAAACTAGTAACATATGCATGTTACTCGTCTAAGTTACTCCCCACTATGACCAGCCTAAAGGGAAACTTGCTAACCCGCATGCATGTGGATGAAACAATTATAATTACGGTGGAAGACAAACGTACTGAAACAACGAGGATGCCATGCAAAAACAGTGCCACCAGTGGTGGCAGCAAACACAAGGCCCTCGCATTGAATTGCATCACAGTACTCATCCGTGTACAGAAACTGATTTTTGAGCAATATCCATCCAGTCAAACCACTGAGGACGGCAACAAGCTTGTCGAAGATAGCAACAACTTCATAGTTGTTGTAATTCCAAGAGCGGTTGGGAACTCGAGAAATTGCTATCTTCCGTAGAAGACAGTCACCATGATTGTATTTGAACGTGCGTACAATACCGGTGTGCTCAACCTCTGGGTAGTCTGCTAAATTTTTTGGAAGTGGAACCCGGTCACGAGTGTACACATTCACAAGTTCCCACTCGCAGTTGGACCCAATGTAAACAACCCAATCTCCATTTGCACCTGCCCAAGCCTTGCCCTCAAGCGATGGCATCTTAAGATCATATGTATCATTATCAAGCAGCATCAACTTGCACAGGGCGAGGCCTCCGTCGTGACAGTGCCAGTCATCAGGGTCACGGGGAAGAAGATAGGGGAGATCAAACCGCTCCTTGACTCTTGGGTTCCTTGTAATGATGTTATTAGTTGAGTCAAGAATGGGCTTGAACGAACTTGCCATGCTAGCCGAGGTGATGATGTTGCACCGATCAATGAGTTCCTCCACCACGTCATCTTTCAGATTAGGGCAAGAATAACAGAGTCGTTTCCGTCCTGTTCCCTTCGTGGAGAAGACGATCAAACAATGGCAGAAGAAAGGGTGAAGGGCTGAAGGAAAATGGAGGAGGGAGAGGAAGAGCGTGCGACAGCAGTTCCAAATCGAGAGGGAAAGGCGAAGAGTCGGTGGACGGTTGCCAGTTTGCCACAGCTCATGAAGGGGCGCCCTGGCCTACACGTTGGTTCAGAAATACTCCAACTACTCGTCGTCGTCTCACTGATAAGTTGGAACGGGACCACATGTCAACGAAACATGGTGTGTAATTTCTCGTGCAAAATGTGATCTCGCCGCGTTGGCCCAAGGTGCCGCATTAGTTATCGACCTTTATTTTTTTAATGGCGTGCCGTTCAGTTTTGAAGCACGACTAACTGGTACTATACGCAAAGAAAATATAAACTACTCTACCAATACTCCACCTCCAGTACTAGTAGTATAAAGAAGATATATAGGTTGGAGCTTCAGCGCTTTCTTTCGAAGGGCTGCCCATTTGCTTCTCACACTACCACCCTCTCTCCAGATCTAAAAAAGACGGCCCCTCTCTCCCTCCTCACTGGTGGTCACAGATCCACCGGGGAAGAAAAGGACGTGCAGCATTGACGCACTCATCGTCGGCGAGCGAGGTCACGCACTGACGACAAGACCGTCCTCTCAGACCTAGAGCCCGCACGGGATGGTCTCCGTCCCCGAGCTCGCTGTCGTAGTGTGTGCGGAGGATGATGACCACGAGCGAAGCCACTTCCCACCGACCCTGAGGTATGCTACCTCTTTTCGAACCATACCCTTGTTCTATTGCCCCATCTGGCACGTCGTTGCATGTGGATCTTTTTCCACTCCACCATCTTCCCAATTTGCTATCCTATGCTCTGCTGGCCACGCAGACGAAAACCATAATTGGCACTATTAAAGGAAACCCTACTTCATGCAGACTAATGCATGTCTGGGTTGAATAAGGAAAGGAAGGGAGACGGTAGTGTCCAAGAGAGTAGGCATCGAACCCACATCTAGGTTGAAAAGGGGAAAATCAGTAGCTAAGGAACGAGTCTCGTGTCTCTTGGTTGAAGAAGGGTAGAAAGGCATGACAACACAATAGAGAATGACCAGGTCGATCGGTTTGTTGTCCTCGCATAGGAAAAAGGTGGCTAAAGAGAACAAAAATGGGACGTAATCCACATATGCTGCCTGGATATTTGTTGCTTTGGGCAACCATACCTCCCTCACCACTCTACATCCATGGAGGTACATCGTAACAAGTGCACCCACTGTCCGAATGGGCCTCCCATGCTCTTATTGCCACTTTTTTTGCTGTTAGTATAACGCCATCAGTCAAGTCAAGCAATGCTACTTCTAAAGTGATGCCAAATTTAACTAATGCCGCTCTCAGTCTAATGCCATAGATAAATTTAAGCAGTGCCATTTAATGTCACTGGATCATTTCAGGGTTAGTTGTTGATTGTGGATGTATCAAATATTTTTCAGCTAAGGCATTCTAATGTTGTTGCACAACCAGTATACCAACGATGAAACTTGTTACTACCTTCAGATTTTTGCACTGTTAATGCTTATAGATTACATACCTCACTTTCATGAGATAAGCTAACTTTTTTGTACAGTGTCACCAAAATGCCAAGGTGCTGCTATCATTTTACTTTGGTTAAACTGCACAGACAATTATGAAGACAAGAGGAAAGGTCAAGAGTGGGAACCTCCTCCTCCGGCTGTTCTCTTGATTCGTTCGAGCAAGTTTTTATGTTTGATCGATTATCAAGATTGGGATAGCGATTTTTAAGGTCCCCCCGAGTTTGAAATGATATTTACCTTGGAGGTACATGGTTTGCAATTTTTTTATTGTGTTATTAGTTAATAATGCTAGTTACCTTCAGACTTCTGTATTTGGTTTAATGCTCATGCACAGCTAGTATACCAATGCTGAAACTTGTTACCTTTACATTTTGTATTGTTAATTCTTATAGAAACCTTCCAATGCTAGAGTTTATTGAAATCTGTTCATTAAAACCATTGTACTGTACCCTGTAATAAACTAACTACTCTACTGTTGCACTAGCCACTGGATTAGTGTATATTTGTAGTATTCGAATGGTGTTGCATTAGCGTATGGACATAAATAAAGTGTGGCAAGCTTTCCCAGATATGTGCTCAAGAAAACTACTACCTATTTTTCTAAATACTAGATGTGTGGGTACTTTAAATTGAACCGCGAAGACGTCTTATATTAAGGAACAGAAGGTGTAGAATTCACTCAAATTATCCCGGTAAAGCTAGTCACACCTTTGTTAAAATTAATGTTCATTATGTTATCGGAGGAGGTCTGTATGTTTGTATCTAATGCCTGTCTACTACATACCCGACATCATGATGTAATGTTAAGTCATTTCCTTTTGTACAGTGTCACTAAATTGTCAAGGCGGTGATGGCATTTTATTTTAGTAGAACTGCACAAAATTTGCTTAAAAGAAGAGGAAAGGTCAGGAATGGCTCAGTTTTTCAGAAATAACTATGTATGCCTTCCTGACATCAGCCGCTGTTGCTTTATTTATTCCTTCAAACAGGTGGTTAGAAACAGTCTTGCTACCTTTTCCCATTAAGAAATTGGAATGCTTATATTTGTGAGTCTATGCTTCAACTAGTGCCACTTTTATAGTAATCATACTTTCAATATCTATGCAAACAGGGATGCTCGATTTTAGTGGAGCTGCACAAAAAGTCCAACTGGTTCAACATTAGGAGCATGTTTTTTTCCAAACCTTTATATCCAATTGGTGGCACTATGAGTTGTTCATTATGAAGGTTTATGGTTTGCTACAATCTTGCTACTCTTTTTGTACTGTCATTAGATGGTAATACTAGTGGTTTGCATGTGAATTTATTGGCAGGGTGGACCTACATTGGAGGTGCAAGACAGGATTCAATGATTGGATGCTCAATTTCGGTTGTATCGATTTCACCTCTTCGATCACTGCGAACATGGTGTGGTATATGTATACTAGCTGCTTGATATTTGTGCAGACAGAGATGTCTGCCCGTTGCTATTTGGCAAACAAACAAAGTGTCCGCAATTTTGGCTGAACTGCACAAGAGAATAGTATAGTCACTGCATGCAGTGCCATTTGAAAATAGACACAAAGATTGGATAGTCACTTCATGGACTGCAGAAAAGTAGTACTGTACTATTTACTGGTCAACACTAGGTGCTTCATTGCTTTGGTCTGATTATACAATGGGCATCATTTTCCCTAAGTTAAAGTTTGTATTCCGAAAATAGTCTCGCGGTGTGATCGAGAGAAGACCAAAACATATTGCATTGGATGTTCCTCCATCATGTGTGGTTCATTCTCATGGTTCCAGCTATTGGTGAAACCACTTACGTTTGCAAGAGGAATTGTAGACTTCACAAACAAATTTGTCTTTCAGTCTGTACTGAATGTTGGCCAAGAGAAGCATCCATGTTAGTAGGAAGAATAGATGTTTTTTCTAGATCTTTGCTTTTGGAGATACATATTTGTATATGATCTGTGAATCATTGAGATGCATTAACATGTTGATCTTATGTATGGGAATCGTACTAGTTAGTTTTAGTTGCGCGCAAGATCCGAAGTGGCTGATCTTTGCTTTTGGAGCTACATATTTGTATATGATCTGTGAATCATTCAGATGCATTAACAGTTACTTATTTCTGTTCTCTCAATGTTTACAAGTTACTGATCGATCACTAGCTAGCCTACAAATGCGCTCCTGGCAGTTTTATTTGTGACGCAAGATGCAAAGTCGCAGTTTTTGAATAAAAATGCCTACCTCTGAAGAAACTGACAAGCTACACTATCCATCCTACACGGATAAAAATGCCTACCTCTGAAGAAACTGACAAGCTACACTATCGACCCTACACGGATAAATAGCAGATCACGCACATACTACCTCCTATCCGATTTGCAGGGCTCAATTCAAGAAACGACCTACTCGATCCTACACGAATAAATAGCGGATCACGCACGTACTAGTACCTCCTTTCCAGTTTGCAAGGCTTAATTCAAACCTCTCACCAACCAAGGTACTCCCTCTGTCCGGGTTTATTAGTCCCGTGAGCAAAGCAGCAAGACCAAGGCATGGCAATAATTAACGGCATGCAGAAGTTTAAGCCTAATTAATTCCAGCAATTTAATTGGTTGTATGCGTGCCCTCGACTGCGACTCATTGCATGATGCTTCGCGTACTGCCTGCGAGCGATTCTGAGTGCTTGCATGCAGCCGGCCGTAATTAAGGCAGCTAACTGATGCGAAAAAAGATACGCTTTAATTGTTGCGGGCTTTTTAAATCCGTGAAATCATTATTGACAAGGAGGGACATGATTGAGTGCACTCGTTTGACCGCCATGCCGCCGTGCGACCTAGACGGGACGGGACGACACAGTCATAATTTAAGTTTCCCTAGTTTTCCACGGCAAGCTGGCGCGCTAAGCCATTATGCATTGAATTCCGATGACCGTCGCGCTACCTTCCCCCTAAAAGTATTGTTTCCCGGCCTTCTCCAGTGCCACCGTGACCCAACTTGCCATATCCTCATAAGCCCTCACCGGCCCGACGTCGCTCGCCACGTCCGCCATGCCCCCGCCCGTAATCGGTAGGCGACACCAGAGGCGGTCACCACTGGAACTAGTGTTCGGTTTTTCACCCGAAGGCTGACGAAGGGAGGAGGCATTCTATCTGTCTTTAGATGGCAATGCACAGATCGAGGAGTTGTTGGAGCGCGACTGCATGGCGGAGGAGCAGGAGTTGTTAGAGCGCGACCGCCTGGCGGAGGAGCAGCGTATCGCCGATTTGTGCCGCCAGCGGGACATGGAGCAGTAGCGCACCGAAGCTCTGAGTCGCGAGCAGAGCGCCCGCAACTGGGCCGACTACGTGGAGGCCGGTGCCCGGCAAATAGCCCTGGAGGCTGTCGGGTACGCACGCGTTCACGACGCTGATTTTTACTACTAGCTCGTCAAGTGGGTTTCCCGCTTGGAAGCCGAAGCTTCGGTGGACCACGTCGGCATGGAAAGGGCCAACGCGCGCGAGCAATGCGCCCTATCGCCCCTCTAGCAAATCCGAGGCGAGGCGCAGGACGCCGGTGCCGGTGTTTAGCGTGTACCACAGATGGCGGCCGGCATCGTCTAGTTAGCTAAGAGTAAGTTAGTACTTGTCTAGTGGGAGTAGATAGTTAACTTGGCTATGATGGTTGTCAACGAGGAAGTTCAGTACTCTATAAGTGGATCAGACCTGTTACTTTGCTCTGAATGTTGAACTTTCCATTTGAAGATATGGAATGGGCTATTATTTTGTTAAATGGGTTGTATTTCTCCTCCACGGGTTTAGAGGATGACTTGTGGGCCTAGCAAGTTGACGCGTACACAATCAGGAGATGATTGTACGTGGAGAGGATGACAGCAGGGACCCGCCAAGGTCATGGCAGTACGCAAGCAAGTGCCTCCTTATTTCAAGCCAATAAAAAATGGCTCCTCCTAGTGGATTTCTGACATCTGGGTCCCATGCCATTGTCAACGTAGTCAATAAACGAGAGAATTGCACAATGAGCGGCAGACACCAGGGACACAGCAGCTCGCCCAGTTATTTTTGTTTTGGGTTAATTTTATAAAAGCCTCCGAGAAATGCCACTGTAATTTCCAAACTTTGAAAAATGACATTTCATGCCATTTCTCGTGGCATTTTTGGAAGTCTGGAGTGGCGTTTTTCAAAGTTTGCAAACTGCAGTGGCGTTTTTCAAAGTTTGCAAAAATTGCAGTGGCATTTTTCAAAGTTTGGAAATTGCAGTGGCATTTTTATGAATCACCATAATTGGAGTGGCACTTATCTATTTTGTTTTTGAGACGGAAGCAGGGTGTCAACTGGGCTGTGCGGGACACTCTGGCCTGTCTAGATAGCCTTTTCTTTTATGTTTACCACAGACCAGCCCAGTAGTTTTTTTTTTGAAAATGGCTAGCCCAGTTTTTTTGTGATTTGTCAAGTAAGTCGCTTTATCAGGCCTGTTGGGCTGCAAATCTTTCAAGACGAGGAGAGCTTCATTTGGATGGCCGAGAAAATGGCCTATCAGTAATGAGAAATGGGTTGTACATTTTTAAAACACATCAAACCGACAATTAGTTTCAAATATCTTTTTTTCATTTCGAGATTTTAAATTGCATTGATTTTTATGCATGGACAATTTATTGGATTTTATATTGATATACATTTATTTTTAAAATCAGTCTGAATGTGACTCGAAATTTCGGGATTAAAAACAGTTCAGACCACACCAACATATGCAAAATTTCGTATAATTTTTTAACCGTGACCACAATATGGGCTATAATGCTAACAAAAAGAATATGGGCTCCAAAAAACCCCGTAAGAATTAGCAAATGGGCTGTAAATTATTTGAAATAATGGCAGATGGGTTGTATGCTGTTTTCCACAGATTTGAGGCTTTCCACAGATGGCCTGTATACTATTGGATGTCCATCCAACGACCGTCTTGCTACTTCAATCTCTGCTCTTCCTGCTCCAGCCGCTCAAACAAGCGTCGGCGGGACTACCTGCTCCCTCCTTCCCGCGGCCGGATGTGCTGCCACGCAGGCCTCACCGCCCCACCTACTCCCATCGCTGGCCTAGCCATCCCTCTACTCACCCATAGTCCCACACCTGCTGTTATTCTCCGGCGACGGCAGACGAACCAATAAACCCTCGTACAATCATACTCCCCTCCGCATGGGAAACAACTGCCGAGTCTTCCCTGCCTCCGTGTCGTTCCCTTCCTAGGCCTCGCCGTCATCCACCGCCATGATGCTCTCGGCGTGGCGTGGTCAACGTGGTCAACGACCGACATGCATCTGAAGTGGACTATACATGGAAAGGCTCACAACTGGGTCGACAGCCGCACGCAAGGAAACGCCTCCTTATTACGCGCAAAATAATGATTCCTCCACCTGACATCTAGGACCCACCGAAAGGGCATCTGTATTTCGCAAAAAAACATTACCGCCGCTGACAGCTCAGACCCACCAGCTATATCTTCGCACGCAAGGAAGTGCCTCCTTATTTTGCCCAAAAAAAGAATACTCCCCCTGCTAGCTGGGACCCAATATAGTGGGCCTACTAAGTTGACGGGGATGAAGGGCTTTGTCAACTTAGTCAATATGCACGATTCTAGCTCGACTGACCGTACGATGTCCATCCAACGGCCGTAGTGCTTCTTCAACCTCTGGTCTTCTTGCTCTAGCCGGCCAAAGCAGCGCCGGTCGTGCCGCCTGCTCCTGCCTCCCGTGGCCGGTTGTGCTGCCGTGGAGGCCTCACCGCCCCCATACTACTCCCACCGTTGGCCAGGCCATCCCTCCACTACACTCACCCACACCCCCTGCTATTCTGCGGCGATGGCAGCACAGCCGAAACAGTGAACCCTCATACTCCTCTACGCATGGGCATCCACTGCCGCGTCTTCCTCGGCTCCGCGCCGTCCCCTTCCTAGGCCTCGCCGTCGTCCACCGCCGTGGTGCTCTCGGCGCGGCGTGGTCAATGTGGTCAACGACCGAATTCCATCGGAAGAATACTGTACATGGAGAGGCTGATAGCTGGGTCCACGACGGCCGCAAGGAAGTGCCTCCTTATTACGTGGAAAATAATTATTCCTCCACCTGACAGCAGGGACCCACCAGACGGGCACTATAAGAAATATGTCAACTTGTGACCTTGACTATTGGTCACTGAATGGTCATTGTTTTTCATTTGTGACCTTTTTGTGACCAAAAACAGAAGGTCAAAAGCTGGCAGTCGTAAACTGATATTAACGACCTTCTTCGGGATAAGGCCGTAGACGTTTACGACCAAAACAAAAGGTCATTGAACCCATGAACTTTTGTTTTGCTCACTAGCTGTCTGCCCAAGCCACGTCGGATCCGACGTGGCAATCTGACGTGGCAAAATTGCGACCAATTGAAAAGGTCGTTGATAAGATTCAGCCCGGTCCAATTCGGTGTCTATATGGGTTGAGCCCAACAATTTAGCCCATTTAATGTTATTTTTCTTTTTAATTCTGGTCAGATACATGGGCCTGGCCCAACAATTCGACTTTTTTATTTTCTGGGCCATTACTATTAATTTTCTATTTTCAGCCATATTATTTTTGTGCTGGTCCCGCAGGTCAGATTGGTCCCACTCGTCATGCTCACATCACAATTGGAACCACATGTCAGAAATTTCAAAATTTGTCAAACAATTTTCATAAAAATGTCCCCCTGGTCAGGTTTCCATTTCATAGTATTGAAGTTGTATACACAATCAATATTTCAAACAGACTAGAGCGGATGAAATTCATCCAAAACAACACTAAATATTACAATACGTTATATGCTACTCTGACTAATATTACACTCTACCTGATATTACAATACATAATATGCTACTCTTGCCGATAGGCTTCACGACTTCGCACTTCATACTTCACCTATGAAAAAAAGAAGAATAAGAACCTGTAGGCAGCATCAAACATAGCTTATAAGCAAGAATTGACAATAAGCTCAATTTAACAACACAAGATTTTGATATATTTATACAGTTCACAAGGTCAGCTGACTATTAACGGCTTTCCCATAGATTACAAACAATTATGTGTACAAGGCAATTCAACATTTAAGTTGAAAGGTGTTCAATAGCAAAATAGAAATGGCAATACACAACTAAATTGGCTATTAATGCAGCAAGCAAGACTTGACAACCGCTGCTTGATAGATTTTATTAAACATGTATGAAGCAGCAGCGCACATAACAACAACAATATATATGAAGGATTATAGATTGCATAACTTGTCAACTAATCTTCCATTTATATTTCTATCAGCAGCACACTAGATAGGCCACACATTTATTCCTACAGTACAGTGAGGTAAAAAATAGATTATGGTGCCTGCCAAGTGAGGTAAAAACAGATTATCAGTAGCACACTAGATAGGCCACACATCTATATTTCTATCAGCAACACACTAGATAGGCCACACATTTATTACATTTACATGGTGGTGGCTGGCTAGCAATCATGGCTGCTAGCTCATGCTGCTAGTGTGCGTGCACATCTCCCTGCTGGAACCAACCCAACCCAAACAAAGCAACAGTAGTAAACCACACATGTAGAAGTAAACTTCAGTACGAAATAGTTTCTCGCCGAAAGGAACTACCAAAGCATTTCCAAGAATTTCGAAGAAACTGCCTCAAGTCGATTCAGCCAAGGATATTATTTTCCACAAGCAAAAAACTATGGTTCAGCTCCCACATGGGCATGGGGTTTTTTGGGTTTCAAGAAACAAATCACATAACTGGATGGGCATATGGAAGGTACATTGTGAATCTATGGCGTCAACCTACTGGAGTTACTTGTCCTCAGTGATGAGCAGCTGCTTGCTCCTTTGGCTTGGTCATCTGGACAGCCAAAAAAAACAGGCAACTGTAAGAAGATGGATTGATGGTAAAAAGAGTGAAGAATTGTGATTCAGTGAACATAAAAGCATATGTACATTATAATACTGCAGACAAGAAAATAATAAACCTAATATGAAGATAAGTGTTTTTCTTATTGATGGCTGTAAGATGGACTAATGGTAAAAAGAGAGAAGAATTGTGATTCGGTGAACAGAAAACAAGACGTTATTATTCCGCAGTGATACTCGATATTTGACAAGTATGGTTTCATGTATACAAGTTAGGCAGAGCAATGTACAAGATAAATCATTTTATATAAAGCATGTCGAATCAATATCCAAAATGTTATCGAGCAAAGCATAGAAACAGAGTCCCAAAAGTCTAATTAGCTGTTGTGGTGACAGCCACGCGGAAAGTGTTTTCAGGTTATTAACAGGGAAATTGGGTGACTAACATCCCAAAAAAGAAAAAAACACAACTTAAAATATTGAGTGCGGCAGCAACATCTACTTGTTTCTGGAGTCCCAGTTCAAGATGGGCAGAGGCCACTTGGCACCATGGAACCTGCACAATTTCCATCATATATATGAATGAGTTAGGAAGTAAAGTAGAGTTGAACTACCCAGCCTCATACATGTATATAAAGTGTGCTGCACTGCTGCTACCGAGAGTTTCATAGGCTTTCAAGTGAAGGGATTCATGTTGTTCAACTGCCTGTTTATTTTTTGTTGTTGGGGAAAGCAATAGCTTAATCAGTTCACTTCTCTAATATTATTAATAGCCTATCACTCAAACAGTCCATGAGTGCTAATATAGTATTGTATTGTTAAAAGAAACATGTCACCACGAAGAGCTTTAACAGTTAGCACCATTTTTTATTAGAGAAGTTTACAGAGAGATCTGATAAATCTATATTAGAGATAACTTCAATGCATACAAAAGTTCTCTCAAGTCTCATTGCAAATATCAAGTGCATACAGAAGCTTTGATTTGAGTGGGAATGGTATGAAAGGGGCATATAAGGACAATATACTCAAGAGTTGCATATCTACATAGAAATGATGCTGATCACATAAGTAAATAACAGTGAATGACAAACGATATCCACTTAAGATCACACACACACCAACCAGCACCAAAAAAGTAAAGGGTAAATAACAATCTCACACTATTATTAGTGCACAGTTCTTCATAGAAGAAACACTGCCTAATACAGACCTACCTAGGAAATCAAAACATTGTAGGAATAGGTATATCCATATATTTTGAAGATGAATAGCAGCAAATTAATATACTTACATGCACACATGCAGTTTTAATTAACTAAATGAGCAGGAAACAAAGGCAATTGGAAATCTAGGGGCAGCAGGTAGTGAGAGCAACGCATGAGGGATCGTCAAGATGTAGGTTTAAAATACGAAACAAACTCATGATTTAGTTATATATGATAAAACAGAACATATGGTTCAGTTATAGTCATTCCACCTATACAAAGATCAAGCAAATATATATTTTGACCTGAGGACCAGCATGTCTGCCTCAGCAACTATCTAAAATTATCAAATATTCCAACAATTAGTTATTGATGCTTCCCACTAAGCTTCAATAGCTATAGGTGAAATTATGAGAGGTCTAGGAAGAGCTAACACCTCATATAATCAACACACAATGATAATAATAGTTAAAAGGAGAGAACCTATCAGATAAAGCATGCAATTTCAACTCAATCCGTTTGTCAAAAGGATCGTTCAAGCCTTCAGAATTCTTATTATGAATTTTTTTAAATCAACACTCAGATAGGACAACTTGATGGGTCCTGATCGAACAAGAACAAAAACTTAGGAATGGTTGCAACCATGCTTTTCAAGGCACACAATACAAAAAATCACGAAGAATGAGACGACGCCTTTCCTGATCTGCTTCCCATACTTAGATCCAATGTTGGCCATGTTCCGTGTTGAGGAGCTCAAGTTCAATGTGTAGCCACAGTATCCACAGCTGCCAGTAAGAAACAAACAACACACATCATCAAACTGGACATAGATGCTTTATATACAAACCTGAAGCTACCGTCCTACTTTTTGAACAGGAACGTCATGTGGTATATAAATGACAATTTGGTGCGCTCCGTACGCCTTTACAAGTTCAAATCATGTCCTAGAGTATTTATTTATGTGTAACTTCACCGGTCGATGCAAGATATTCTACTCTTCACGCAACAATTTTCTCCTGCTATACGAATGTGATCTACGGCAAGTTAGCAGGTATGTTCTATAATCCACCAAACGCAGCCTCAACTGCTGGTTCGGTTATGTTCTATAATCCACCAAATACCAAGCACAACAGCAGCATTACGTGACACTGCGTGTCTCGAGTAAATGCGAAGTAGAACAGCAACAGCTAGCGCAGGGTGGCGCTTTTAAGAGCCAATCACGGTGGAATCTTACATAAACGACATAAGGGCATGTTGCTCAAGTAAGTTTTCACGCGTGTCAGGTTGCGTTATCGACCGATCGCTGGGAATATTCTCACTGGCAGCTACACACTAGCATGTCAGGTTACTCCAGCACATGCACTGCACACTAGCATAGCAGCCGGCAGCACCGCATCTTTTTGATGAATGAAAATAAAATACTGTCGACAGCAGAATTGCAGAAACATACACTGATCCACACTACTATACAGCTATACTATCACTACTAGTAGTAGTATCTTGAGCTTGCGTCGTACGGACATGTTCTATTTTAACATGTGCGATGAATCCTATTCCATATACTGTATGATACTGCTGCTATCCATCCGGTACCAACAGTGGGCTGGTTAGTGGAGCAGTTAGGCTCTGAGAATACTCTACTCCACATCCTAATAGGCATCTACATCTGTAGATGTGGACTGATCATCTATACGTTCGTGCAAGGAGGTTGGCATAGCATAGAGTCAGAAACATCATGCATATGTATGCATATGTAAAGATTGTAATGCCAATGGTGCATGCATGAATAGAATGACACAATTTTTTTCTTTTTTTTGCAAGTACAAAAGAAAAATCAGCAGATGGAATTTATCTGAATTTTCAATGGTGCACACGGAGGGAACTCAAAAGGAGCGGCCAGAAGGCATGCCAACGCAAATTAGGTCAACAACCACGCACGGCCACCCGCTTGCTCGATCATCCATCGCACGATGAGGCCACTCAGCTAGCTTGTAGTAGTGGGCATCCTATTTAGCAGGCAATGCACAAACGCCCTTTACTAACCCGAGGGGGAAATTCTGCAACAAATTGTCCAACGACCTGGGTACATATCTGAGGAGTTGGCGAACCTGTAGGTGACGTCTTTGGTGGAGTAGCAGCCGTCCAGGTCAATGAAGCAGAGGAGCACCGGCGTTTGTCACCTCCGTCCTCGACCCGTTGCGCTCGTCCCGTACCGACGACTGCAGGGTGCGGCGTGCTGCTCCTGTATCCTACGGGAGGAGCCTCCCATGTCGCAGATCTGGCAGCCCTCGTCGCCGGCCGGCGCTAGATCCATCGGCGAACGAGGCCCTAACGACGGGAGACGGCCGCGCTTGGCCGCTGGAGGACGCGCGTGCCGGATCTCATCGGACAGGAGGGAAGAGCGGAGCGTCGGGGTCACGTTGGTGTGATGGGAGCCGTCGATTCCCGCCGGAGGTCGCTGGGATCGGGCGCTGTTGGTGGTGGCGCCGAGAGAGATGGGGACGAGGGAGGAGTGCGGGGGAGAGATGGGGACGAGGGAGGAATGCGAGGGTGTGGGTGGGAGAGGATGGGGAGGGCACGGGGAGGAGGTGGACCGAGAGGGGCCGGGGACAGGAAGGAGGAGGTGGCGGCGGCGGCGAGGAGGAGATTGGGAGGAGGGAGGAGGGGCGCGATGTGGGGAGAGGGGTTTGATCTAGGGTTGGGGATGCGTGGGGTATCTCTTTTTCTTTTTTGTTTCTTTTTTTCTGTAGATAGATGGATGGATGGATGGATGTGGGATGGAGAGATGGATGGATGGATGTGGGATGGAGAGATGGATGGATTGATGGATGGACGCCATGTCATCGATCCGTGGGAAGAGCCCTGATTGGTTTGGAAAATCAGTGATTTAAAATACTTTCTAAGTACTAAAAATAGGGGAATTTTATGAAGCAACTATTGAAATATTTTGCAAAACGGCACAACTAATTTTTTTACTCAAGTTAGACCCCATTTTTATGGATGATCACCGATTTGCATGCATTTTTTATCTTTCTAGATATTTTTAATCATTTTCCTATGGCAAAAATGGTTTTATTTGTGAAGAACCTACCAAATATTTGTTTTAAAATTGGACCAAATCAATTTTCTAAAATACTAGGCCATATTTAATGCACAATTGACCAAATGGTTAGGTGTCAAAAGTTTTGATCCACCTCTAGTGAAAAAGACAAATTTCCGCCGTTTCACTTGGAAGCGGGTCAAATTTGAACTGCGGCTGCCTCATAGTTTGCTATTTATCTTTTCCAAAATTCATTTCTAGATACAAAAGTATCTATTTAATCATGGAAACATCAAAAAAAAGTCCAAGATTCGACCACTAGCTAGGAACGGTCACTCCCGCCGTCTTGACCGCATTGTGAAACGGGCATAAAAAATTCAAAAAAAATCAAAAAATTGGAAAACCTTCGCATTGTGTCATCATATGTGACCAAGTTACCAGGAAAAAAAATAAACTTGTAATATGGAAATTATTTTAGAAAAGTGTTCTCAGAAATGAGCTATCATGTGTGAAGATTCATGGATTTCAACCAATCTCATGGCCACATTCATGGCATAGTTTGTTCAAATTATCTCATATTGTGCACAAGGATGCATCTTGGAATTCCAAACAATGTTGCCAAAGGGAGTTTTCATTTTCTTTGCACGGAAAATTCATTTTCCATTTCTCAAGTGCCCAAAATGAGGTTTTTTTGTGAAGGACCTACCATATATTTGTTGCAAAATTGTACCAAATCATTTTTATAAAATACTAGGACATATTTAATGCACAATTGACAAAATGGTTGGGTGTCAAAAGTTTTGATCCACCTCTGCTGAAAAAGACAAATTCCCGCCGATTCAGCTGGCAGCGGGTCAAATTTGAACTGAAGCTGCCTCATAGTTTGCTATTTATTTTTTCCAAAAATCATTTATAGCTACATAGGTATCTATTTAATCAGAGAAACACCAAAAATATTCCAAGATTCAACCACTAGCTAGGAACGGTCAAGCCCGCCGTTTTGACTGCATTTTGAAACGGGCATAAAAAATTCAAAAAAATTCAAAAAATTGGAAAACCTTCGCATTGTGTCATTATATGTGACCAAGTTTCCAGCAAAAATAATAAACTTGAAATACTCTAATTATTTTTAAAAAGTGTTCTTAGAAATGAGCTATCAAGTGTGAAGATTCAGGGCTTTCAAGCCAAATGATCAATCTTATGGCCACATTCATGGCATAGTTTGTTCAAATGATCTCATATTGTGCACAAGGGTGCATATTGGAATGGAAAATAATGTTGCCTAAGGAAGTTTTCATTTTCTTTGGACGAAAAAACCATTTTCCATTTTCCGAGTGCTTGAAATGAGTTTTTTTTGTGAAGGACCTACCATATATTTGTTGCAAAATTGGACCTAATCAATTTTATAAAATACTAGGCCATATTTAATGCACAATTGAAAAAAAGGTTGGGTGTCAAATTTTTTGATCAACCTCTGGTGAAAAAGACAAATTCCCGTCGATTCAGCTGGAAGCGAGTCAAATTTGAATTGCAACTGCCTCATAGTTTGCTCTTTATTTTTTCCAAAAATCATTTCTACGTAAATAAGTATCTATTTAATCAGAAATACATGGTTTGATGGTGAGACATCAAGGTTTGGACGGTGGCCAAGGGCCCCAATGAAGGAAATATGCCCTAGAGGCAATAATAAAGTTATTATTTATCTCCTTATATCATGATAAATGTTTATTATTCATGCTAGAATTGTATTAACCGGAAACATAATACATGTGTGAATACGTAGACAACATAGTGTCACTAGTATGCCTCTAATTGACTAGCTCATTTATCAAAGATGGTTATGTTTCCTAGCCATGGACAAAAGAGTTGTCATTTGATTAATGGGATCACATCATTAGGAGAATGATGTGGTTGACATGACCCATTCCGTTAGCCTAGCACTTGATCGTTTAGTATGTTGCTATTGCTTTCTTCATGACTTATACATGTTCCTGTAACTATGAGATTATGCAACTCCCGTTTACCGGAGGAACACTTTGTGTGCTACCAAACGTCACAACGTAACTGGGTGATTATAAAGGAGCTCTACAGGTGTCTCCAAAGGTACATGTTGGGTTGGCGTATTTCAATATTAGGTTTTGTCACTCCGATTGTCGGAGAGGTATCTCTGGGCCCTCTCGGTAATGCACATCACTATAAGCCTTGCAAGCAATGTAGTTAATGAGTTAGTTATGGAATGATGCATTACGTAACGAGTAAAGAGACTTGCCGGTAACGAGATTGAACTAGGTATTAGATACCGACGATCGAATCTCGGGCAAGTAACATGCCAATGACAAAGGGAGCAACGTATGTTGTTATGCGGTTTGACCGATAAAGATCTTCGTAGAATATGTGGGAGCCAATATGAGTGTCCAGGTTCTGCTATTGGTTATTGACCGAGAATAGTTCTAGGTCGTGTCTACATAGTTCTCGAACCCGTAGGGTTCGCACGTTTAACGTTATGATGACAGTTTTATTATGAGTTTATATGTTTTGATGTACCGAAGGTTGTTCGGAGTCCCGGATGTGATCCCGGACATGACGAGGAGTCTCGAAATGGTCGAGACATAAAGATTGATATATTGGACGACCATATTCGAACATAGGAAGTGTTCCGGGTGATTTCGGAGAAAACCGGAGTGCCGGAGGGGTTACCGGAACCCCCCGGGGAAGTATTGGGCCTTAGTGGGCCTGAGGGGAGAGAGAGGGCTGCAGCCCAGGAGGTGGCGCCTCCCCTCCCATGGGGAGTCAGAATTGGACAAGGGGAGGGGGGCGCGACCCCTCTTTCCCTCTCCCTCTCCCTCTCTTTCCTTCCCCCTTCCTCCTTCCTAGTTGGACTAGGAATGGGGAGTCCTACTCCCACTAGGAGGAGGAATCCCCCCTCCTTGGCGCGCCCCTAGGGCCGGCCGGCCTCCCGCCTTGCTCCTTTATATACGGGGGCAGGGGGCACCTCTAGACACACAAGTTGATCTTCGTGATCGTTCCTTAGCCGTGTGCGGTGCCCCCCTCCACCATATTCCACCTCGGTCATATTGTTGCGGTGCTTAGGCGAAGCCCTGTGTCGGTAGAACATCATCATCGTCACCACGCCGTCGTGCTGACGGAACTCATCCCCGACACCCTGCTGGATAGGAGTCTGGGGATCGTCATCGAGTTGAATGTGTGCTCAACTCGGAGGTGCCGTACGTTCGGTGCTTGGATTGGTCGGATCGTGAAGACGTACAACTACATCAACCGCTTTGTCATAATGCTTCCGCTTACGGTCTACGAGGGTAGGTGGACAACACCCTCCCCTCTCGTTGCTATGCATCACCATGATCTTGCGTGTGCGTAGGAAATATTTTGAAATTACTACGTTCCCCAATAGTGGCATCCGAGCCTAGGTTTTATGCGTAGATGTTATATGCACGAGTAGAACACAAGTGAGTTGTGGGCGATACAAGTCATACTGCTTACCAGCATGTCATGCTTTGGTTCGACAGTATTGTTGGATGAAGCGGTCCGGACCGACATTACGCGTACGCTTACACGAGACTGGTTCTACCGACGTGCTTTGCACATAGGTGGCTGGCGGGTGTTTGTTTCTCCAACTTTAGTTGAACCAAGTGTGGCTACACCCGGTCCTTGCGAAGGTTAAAACATCACTAACTTGACGAACTATCGTTGTGGTTTTGATGCGTAGGTAAGAACGGTTCTTGCTCAGCCCGTAGCAGCCACGTAAAATTTGCAACAACAAAGTAGAGGACGTCTAACTTGTTTTTGCAGGGCATGTTGTGATGTGATATGGTCAAGACGTGATTCTATATTTTATTGTATGATATGATCATGTTTTGTAACCGAAGTTATCGGCAACTGGCAGGAGCCATATGGTTGTCGCTTTATTGTATGAAATGCAAACGCCCTGTAATTGCTTTACTTTATCACTAAGCGGTAGCGATAGTCGTAGAAGCAATAGATGGCGTAACGACAACGATGCTACTATGGAGATCAAGGTGTCGCACCGGTGACGATGGTGATCACAACGGTGTTTCGGAGATGGAGATCACAAGCACAAGATGATGATGGCCATATCATATCACTTATATTGATTGCATGTGATGTTTATCCTTTATGCATCTTATCTTGCTTTGATTGACGGTAGCATTTTAAGATGATCTCTCACTAAAAATTATCAAGAAGTGTTCTCCCTGAGTATGCACCGTTGCGAAAGTTCTTCGTGCTAAGACACCACATGATGATCGGGTGTGATAGGCTCTACGTTCAAATACAACGGGTGCAAAACAGTTGCACACGCGGAATACTCAGGTTAAACTTGACGAGCCTAGCATATAATAGATATGGCCTCGGAACACGGAGACCGAAAGGTCGAATGTGAATCATATAGTAGATATGATCAACATAGTGATGTTCACCATTGAAACTACTCCATCTCACCTGATGATCGGACATGGTTTAGTTGATTTGGATCACGTGATCACTTAGATGACTAGAGAGATGTCTGTCTAAGTGGGAGTTCTTAAGTAATATGATTAATTGAACTTAAATTTATCATGAACTTAGTCCTGGTAGTATTTTGCAATTATGTTGTAGATCAATAGCTCGCGTTGTTGCTTTCATATGTTTATTTTGATATGTTCCTAGAGAATATTGTGTTGAAAGATGTTAGTAGGAATGATGCGGATTGGATCCATGATCTGAGGTTTATCCTCATTGCTGCAGAGAAGAATTATGTCCTTAATGCACCGCTAGGTGACAGACCTATTGCAGGAGCAGATGTGGACGTTATGAACGTGTGGCTAGCTCAATATGATGACTACTTGATAGTTTAGTGCACCATGCTTAACGGCTTAGAATCGGGACTTCAAAGACGTTTTGAATGTCATGGACCATATGAGATGTTCCAGGAGTTGAAGTTAATATTTCAAGCAAATACCCGAGTTGAGAGATATGAAGTCTCCAACAAGTTCTATGGCTAAAATATGGAGGACAATCACTCAACTAGTGAGCATGTGCTCAGATTGTCTGGATACTACAATCGCTTGAATCAAGTGGGAGTTAATCTACCAGATAAGACAGTGATTGACAGAGTTCTCTAGTCACCATCACCAAGTTAGTAGAACTTTGTGATGAACTATAGTATGCAAGGGATGACGAAAATGATTCCCAAGCTCTTCGTGATGCTGAAATCAACGAAGGTAGAAATCAAGAAAGAGCATCAAGTGTTGATGATTGACAAGATCACTAGTTTCAAGAAAAGGGCAAAGGGAAAGAAAGGGAACTTAAAGTAGAATGGCAAGCAAGTTTTCACTCCCGCGAAGAAGCCCAAAGCTGGACCAAAGCCTGAAACTGAGTGCTTCTACTGCAAAGGAAATGGTCACTGGAAACGGAAATACCCTGAATATTTGGTGGATAAGAAGGATGGCAAAGTGAACAAGGGTATATTTGATATACAGGTTATTGATGTGTACCTTACTAGTGTTTATAGTAGCCCCTGAGTATTTGATACTTGTTCGGTTGCTAAAAATTAGTAACTCGAAACAGGAGTGACAGAATAAATAGAGACTAGTTGAGGGTGCAGTGACGATGTGTATTGGAAGTGGTTCCAAGATTGATATGATCATCATCGCACACTTCCTATACTTTTGGGATTAGTGTTAAACCTAAATAAATGTTATTTGGCATTTGCGTAGAGCATGAATATGATTTGATCGTGTTTATTGCGATACATTTATTCATTTAAAGTCAGTGAATAATTGTTATTCTGTTTACATGAATAAAATCTTCAATGGGCATACACCCAATGAAAATAGTTTGTTGGATCTCGATCGTAGTGATACACATATTCATAATATTGATGCCAAAAGATGCAAAGTTAATAATGATAGTGCAACTTATTTGTGGCACTGCCGTTTGGGTCATATCAGTGTAAAAGCGCATGAAGAAACTCCATAAAAGATGGATTTTCGGAATCTATTGGTTATGAATCATTTGATGCTTGCGAACCATGCCTTTTGGGCAAAATGACTAAAACTCCGTTCTCCGGAACAATGGAACGAGCTAGTGACTTATTGGAAATAATACATACCGATGTATGCGATCCAATGAGTGTTGATGCTCGTGGCAAGTATCATTATTTTCTGACCTTCACAGATGATTTGAGCAGATATGCGTATATCTACTTAATGAAGCACAAGTCTGAAACATTTGAAAAGTTCAAAGAATTTCAGAGTGAAGTGGAGAATCATCATAACAAGAAAATAAAGTTTCTATGATTTGATCGAAGAGACAAATATTTGAGTTACGAGTTTGGTCTTCAATTAAAACAATGTGGAATAGTTTCACAAACTCATGCCACCTAGAACACCACAATGTAATGGTGTGTCCGAACATCGTAATCGTACTTTACTAAATATGGTGCGATCTATGATGTCTCTTATCAGTTTACCACTATCGTTTTGGGGTTATGCATTAGAGACAGCTGCATTCACGTTTAATAGGGCACCATCTAAATCCATTGAGACGACACCGTATGAACTATGGTTTAGCAGTAAACCTAAGGTGTCGTTTCTTAAAGTTTGGGGCTGCGATGCTTATGTGAAAAAATTTCAACCTAATAAGCTCGAACCCAAATCGGAGAAGTGCGTCTTCATAGAATACCCAAAGGAAACTATTGGGTACACCTTCTATCACAGATCCGAAGGCAAGTTATTCGTTGCTAAGATGGATCCTTTCTAGAGAAGGAGTTTCTCTCGAAAGAAGTGAGTGGGAGGAAAGTAGAACTTGATGAGGTAATTGTACCTTCTCCCAAATTGGAAAGTTGTTCATCACAGAAGTCAGTTCCAGTGATTCCTACACCAATTAGTGAGGAAGTTAATGATGATGATCATGAAACTTCAGATCAAGTTGCTACCGACCCTCGTAGGTCTTCCAGAGTAAGATCCGCACCAGAGTGGTACGGTAATCGTGTTCTAGAAGTCATGTTACTAGACCATGATGAACCTACGAACTATGAGGAAGCAATGATGAGCCCAGATTCCGCGAAATGGCTTGAGGCCATAAAATCTGAGATATGATCCATGTATGAGAACAAAGTATGGACTTTGATTGACTTGCTCGATGATCAGAAAGCCATGTTAAATATATGGATCTTCAAGAGGAAGATGAACACTGGTAGTAGTGTTACTATCTACTAAGCTCGACTTGTTGCGAAAGGTTTTCGACAAGTTCAAGGTGTTGAATACGATGAGATTTTCTCACTCGTATCGATGCTTAAGTCTGTCTGAATCATGTTAGCAATTGCCACATTTTATGAAATCTGGCAAATGGATGTCAAAAACTGCATTCCTTAATGGATTTTTTAAAGAAGAGTTGTATAAGATGCAACCAGAAGGTTTTGCTAATCCTAAAGGTGCTAACAAAATGTGCAAGCTCCAGCGATCCATCAATGGACTGGTGCAAGCATCTCGGAGTTGGAATATACGCTTTGATGAGTTGATCAAAGCATATGGTTTTATACAGACTTTTGGAAAGGCCTGTATTTACAAGAAAGTGAGTGGGATCTCTATAGCATTTCTGATATTATATGTGGACGACATATTGTTGATTGGAAATGATATAGAATTTCTAGATAGCATAAAAGGATACTTGAATAAAAAAAATTTCAATGAAAGACCTCGGTGAAGCTCCTTACATATTGAGCATCAAGATCTATTGAGATAGATCAAGACGCTTGATTAGTTTTTCAATAAGTACATACCTTGTCAAGATTTTGAAATAGTTCAAAATGGAATAGTCAAAGAAAGAGTTCTTGCCTATGTTGCAAAGGTGTGAAATTGAGTAAGACTCAAGACCCGACCATGGGAGAAAATAGAAAGAGAATGAAAAGTCATTCCCTATGCCTCGGTCATAGGTTCTATAAAGTATGCTATGCTGTGAACCAAACATATTGTATACCTTGCTCTGAGTTTAGCAAAGGAATACAATCATGATCTAATAGTAGATCACTGGACAGCGGTAAAAAATATCCTTAGTGAGGACTAAGGAGATGTTTCTCGATTATGGAGGTGATAAAAGAGTTCGTCGTAAAAGTTACATCGGTGCAAACTTTTAAACTAATCCAGATGAGTCTAAGTCTCAATCTGGATACATATTGAAAGTGGGAGCAATAAGCTAGAGTAGCTCCATGCAGAGCATTGTAGACATAGAATATTTACAAAATACATACGGCTCTGAATGTGATAGACTCGTTGACTAAACTTCTCTCACAAGCAAAACATGATCATACCTTAGTACTCTTTGGATGTTAATCACATAGTGACGTGAACTAGATTATTGACTCTAGTAAACCCTTTGGGTGTTGATCACATGACGATGTGAACTATGGGTATTAATCACATACAGATGTGAATATTTGTGTTAAATCACATGGTGATGTGAACTAGATTATTGACTCTAGTGCAAGTGGGAGACTGAAGGAAATATGCCCTAGTGGCAATAATAAAGTTATTATTTATTTCCTTATATCATGATAAAAGTTTATTATTCATGCTAGAATTGCATTAACCAGAAACATAATACATGTGTGAATACATAGACAACATAGTGTCACTAGTATGCCTCTACTTGACTAGCTCGTTTATCAAAGATGGTTATGTTTCCTAGCCATGGACAAAAGAGTTGTCATTTGATTAACGGGATCACATCATTAGGAGAATGATGTGATTGACATGACCCATTCCGTTAGCCTAGCACTTGATCGTTTAGTATGTTGCTATTGCTTTCTTCATGACTTATACATGTTCCTGTAACTATGAGATTATGCAACTCCCGTTTACCGGAGGAACACTTTGTGTGCTACCAAACGTCACAACATAACTGGGTGATTATAAAGGAGCTCTACAGGTGTCTCCAAAGGTACATGTTGGGTTGGCGTATTTCGAGATTAGGTTTTGTCACTCCAATTGTCGGAAAGGTATCTCTGGGCCCTCTCGGTAATGCACATCACTATAAGCCTTGCAAGCAATGTAGCTAATGAGTTAGTTATGGAATGATGCATTACGTAACGAGTAAAGAGACTTGCCGGTAACGAGATTGAACTAGGTATTAGATACCGACGATCGAATCTCGGGCAAGTAACATGCCGATGACAAAGGGAACAACGTATGTTGTTATGCGGTTTGACCGATAAAGATCTTCGTAGAATATGTGGGAGCCAGTATGAGCATCCAGGTTCTGCTATTGGTTATTGACCGAGAATAGTTCTAGGTCATGTCTACATAGTTCTCGAACTCGTAGGGTCCGCACGCTTAATGTTACGATGACAGTTTTATTATGAGTTTATATGTTTTGATGTATCGAAGGTTGTTTGGAGTCCCGGATGTGATCCCGGACATGACGAGGAGTCTCGAAATGGTCGAGACATAAAGATTGATATATTGGACGACCATATTCAAACACCGGAAGTGTTCTGGGTGATTTCGGAGAAAACCTGAGTGCCGGAGGGGTTACCGGAACCCCTCGGGGAAGTATTGGGCCTTAGTGGGCCTGAGGGGAGAGAGAGGGTTGCAGCGCAGGAGGTGGCGCGCCCCCTCCCATGGGGAGTCTGAATTGGACAAGGGGAGGGGGGCGCGGCCCCTCTTTCCCTCTCCCTCTTCCTCTCTTTCCTTCCCCCTTCCTCCTTCCTAGTTGGACTAGGAAAGGGGAGTCCTACTCCCACTAGGAGGAGGACTCCCCCCTCCTTGGCACGCCCCCTAGGGCCGGCCGGCCTCCCCCCTTGCTCCTTTATATACGGGGGCAGGGGGGCACCTCTAGACACACTAGTTGATGTTCATGATCGTTCCTTAGTCGTGTGCGGTGCCCCCCTCCACCATATTCCACCTCGGTCATATCGTTGCGGTGCTTAGGCGAAGCCCTGCATCGGTAGAACATCATCATCGTCGCCACGCCGTCGTGCTGACGGAACTCATCCCCGACACCCTGCTGGATCGGAGTCCGGGGATCGTCATCGAGCTGAACGTGTGCTGAACTCGGAGGTTCCGTACGTTCGGTGCTTGGATCGGTCAGATCATGAAGACGTATGACTACATCAACCGCGTTGTCATAATGCTTCCGCTTACGGTCTACGAGGGGACGTGGACAACAGTCTCCCCTCTTGTTGCTATGCATCACCATGATCTTGCGTGTGCTTAGGATTTTTTTTGAAATTACTACGTTCCCCAACACCCAACTCTAGAGCGCGTAAGCTCGCATGCCTGCCGTGTGGTCACCGCATGACCGTGGCGTTGCCATGTGTTCTGGGCGGCCTAGGCATGTCTAGTGGGTTGGGCACTCCCCAGGTAGGTGCTAGGAAGAAAATCACAACATAAGATTCTCACGAGGAGACCGATCGATGCTCAAACATGAATAAGCAGCCAAGTGTTTGATTTGTGGTACGGGAAATGCACATGGCTAATGGGCGTGAGTTTTGGCTGAGGATGATCAGTTACTAAGAAGACCGTCTTCACAAATTTTCACCTCAAAAGGAGGAGCATAGGTGGTACTTGCTTTACAAAGGACCACACTAGACATAAATACGAATGTTGAAGCTGGGCTCAAAATAATGAATGGATTGAGCTAGCATTTGGTGGAAGATGGCCATTTGGGCATAGGAAAGCACTGTAGAAAATGGATACCATTTGGACATGCCAAAGTGGTACTTCCTTCACAAAGTGCTGCTCTGAACAGAATAGGAAAATGAATATATTCGAATTATTTTTGAACTAGGCAAGGAATGTTTTTGATATATTTGATGAAGATATGATCCAAAACATTTATGAGAATTTTTTGGGAGTTTTTGGAATAACAGAAATATAGGTTGCTTCACAACCTAGGGCAAAAACTGCCACACGGACAAGACACATAGGCAAAACTGATGAGATGGTACCTAGTCATCACAACCCACCACAGTCTACAAGGCTATGACCATCTATATTGGTCGTTAACAACTAGAAATAAGGCAGCGGACTAGCACTGTTTTCTTTGTGACCATTTCGTGTAAGGAAATTACGACCTTTCTGACCAAAATGGTCGCAATTGTTTAGGGTTTGGAGCCCCCTGAATAGCTTTTGACCAATTCTTCCAGGGTCACTGACAGAAGGTCGCTAGTTGACATATTTCTTGTAGTGGGGCCACCAGTATTTCGCGAAAAAAATGTTTGCCCCTGACTGCTGGGACCCACTCGATGGGCCATCGTATTTAATGAAAAAAACGTTCCCCCTGCTGTCAGCTCGGACCCCACCGGAAGTGCCTCCTTATTACACAAAAAAATGAATACCTCCCTGCTAGCTGGGACCCACCTTGGTGGGAGGCTGACTTGTGGGCCTATTAAGTTGACGGGGACGGAGGGCTTTGTCAACTTAGTCAATATAAACGATTCTAGCTCCAGTGACAGTACGATGTCCATCCAACGACCGTAGTGCTTCTTCAACCTTTGGTCTTCTTGCTCCAGCCGCCCAAAGCAGCGCCGGTCATGCCGCATGCTCCTGCCTCCCGTGGCCGGATGTGCTGGCGCGGAGGCCTCACCGCCGCCTACTATTCCCACCGCTGGCCAGGCCCTGCGGCGACGGCAGCCTCACACCGCAGCCGAACCAGTGAACCCTCGTACTCCTCTCTGCACGGGTTTCCACTGTCGCGTCTTCCCCGGCTCCCCATCATCCCCTTCCTAGGTCTCGCTGTCGTCCACCGCCCTGGTGCTCTCGGCGCGGCGTGGTCAACGTGGTCAAGGAATGACTTCCATCAGACGTGGACTGTATGTGGAGAGGCTGACAGCTGGGTCCACGGCCGCAGCAAGGAAGTGCCTCCTTATTACGCGTAAAATAATTATTCCTCCACCTGACAGCGGGGACCCACCGGACGGGCCATCGTATTTAGCAAAAAAAACGTTTCTCACCTGACTGCTAGGACCCACAAGCTACACCTTCGCATGCAAGGAAGTGCGTCCGGGCAAAAAAAAAAACGATTCGCCCCCTGACTGCTGGGACCCACCAGCTACATCTTCACATGCAAGGAAGTGCGTCCGGGCAAAAAAATGATTCGCCCCCTGACTGCTGGGACCCACCAGCTACATCTTCGCAGGCAAGGAAGTGCCTGACAGTCGGGACTCACCTGGTCGAAGCGTACATAGCGTTGTCATTCTGGTCGCGAACGTGTACGTACATACTGTTCGATGTAGAGGTGCGCACGTGTCATAGTAGAGGCGCGCACGTGTTGTAGTAGAGGCGTGCACGTAGCATGTACACATACGTACAACGACGAGGGTGCAATAAAGAAAATATGACCACGTATGTACATACGGGCAGGGTCTCGAACGCCTATCACGCATACGTACATGGCTGAGTCGGAACAGAGAAACAACGTCAATGTCATGTTCATGGGGAGCCAACCGGCTGGGTCGGAACGGAATGCGTGGTCGTGTTCATCGGGAGGGCTTGGACGGAATAGGCAATGGAAACGAGGCCTGGCGTACCGCACAATGGAGGAAACGGCCTTGTGTTCTACCGGCCCCGTTCAAAACGGGACCCTGTTGATCGGGAGGGGCCTGGCGTACCGCATAACAGAGGAAACGGACCTCCTACGATCGAAACGAGGGTCCTGTTGATCGGGAGGGGTTTGGCGTACCGCAAAATGGACGAAAAGGACCTCCTACGGTCGAAACGGGGGTCCTATTGATCGGGAGGGGTGTGGCGTACTGCAAAACGGACGAAACGGACCTCGTATGGTCGAATTAGGGGTCATGTTGATCGGGAGGGGTGTGGCGTACTGCAAAACGGACGAAACGGACTTGTGTTGGAGCGCTAGGTCGAAACGGGGGTCCTGTTCATCGGGAGGGGTGTGGCGTACTGCAAAACGGGACTCCACGGGATACTGTTCATCTCCACCGTCGACCTCCTCCAGCCTCCACGGGCTACCGTCGACCTCCTTTAGCCTCCACGAGGTCCTGTTCATCCAGCGTCCACCGTGCGCTACTCCACCGGCTACTGTTCAACCACCCCTCCACGGGCACCCCTCCCTCGTCTACTGTTCAGCCAGCCCTCCACACCACGGTGTCCTGTTCAACCACCCCTCCACGGCCACCCCTCCACCTTCTACTGTTCATCCAGCCCTCCACACCATGGGGTCGTGTTCATCCAGAGGCAACACCACCGCTCACTGTTCATCCAACCCCCCTGCAACGCTCACTGTTCATCCAATCGATCGACTTCAGTTAGCAGCAGTAGCGAAGGAATCGCTCGATCGGGTTCAGTTAACAGCCATCGATCGATCGCTCGGGTTTAGTAACGCGTAGCCTGCAGTGGAATCGCTCGGGTTCAGTTAGATCCCAACGCCTCGCTCGGGTTCAGTTAGAGCCAACACCTCGCACACACATGCGTACGTGTACGAGAGAAACACGCACCGCTCGGCTCCCGACCTCCCACCCTAACCAGCAACTCCCAGAAATTTTCCTCCCCCTCGCTTCTACCACGGTTTTTTCCATCATGGACGGCCCAAAGAATGTCATGCAGCTGTGTCTCCGGCCCGCCCAGGACGAAAAGCCCATTTTCTGTCATGATTTTTTGTTGTAGAAGTAGGAGCCCACCACATCTATGATGATACCGGGTTTTGTCACAATTATCATCATAGAAGTGTCATATGTATGACAGAAAAGAAATTTCTTCGGCCCAAAATGTCACGAATGTGTCTTTTTTTTGTAGTGCGTGTGACAACCCCTATGCATAAGTTCATTGAACCCGCAAGTTGATCACCAAAACATACATCAAGAAGATCACGTGAATACCCCATTGTCACCACAGATAATCACGGCAAGACATACACCAAGTGTTCTCAAATCCTTAAAGACTCAATCCGATAAGATAACTTCAAAGGGAAAACTCAATCCATTACAAGGGAGTAGAGGGTGAGAAACATCATAAGATCCAACTATAATAGCAAAGCTCGCGATACATCAAGATCGTGCCATAGAGAGAACACGAGAGAGAGAGAGAGAGAGAGAGAGAGAGAGAGAGAAAGAGAGAGAGATCAAACACATAGCTACTGGTACATACCCTCAGCCCTGAGGGTGAACTACTCCCTCCTCGTCATGGAGAGTGCTGGGATGATGAAGATGGCCACCGGTGAGGGATCCCCCCTCTGGCAGGGTGCCGGAATGGGCTCCCGAGAGGTTTTTGGTGGCTACAGAGGCTTGCGGCGGCGGAACTCCTGATCTATTGTTCGCTTCGATGTTTTTAGGGTATATGGGAATATATGGGCGAAAGAAGTCGGTCGGGGGATCCTCGAGGGGCCCAAGAGACTGGGGGCGTGCCCAGTAGTGGGGGCGCGGCCCCCCCACCCTCGTGGCCACCTCAAAGCTTCCTTGACTTCAACTCCAAGTCTCCTAGATTGCTTCCGTTCCAAAAATAATGCTCCCGAAGGCTTCATTCCGTTTGGACTCCGTTTGATATTCCTTTTCTTCGGAACACTGAAATACGCAAGAAAACAACAATATGGGCTGGGCCTCTGGTCAATAGGTTAGTCCCAAAAATAATATAAAAGTGTATAATAAAGCCCATAAACATTCAAAACAGATAATAAAATAGCATGAATGCTTCATAAAGTATAGATACGTTGGAGACGTATCAACATCCCCATGGTTAATTCCTGCTCGTTCTCGAGTAGGTAAATGATAAAAGAAAGAATTTATGAAGTGTGCATGCTAGCAGGTGCACAAGTTTGATCAATGATAATTGTAATCACCTTTTCTAGCATGATTATATATCATAACAGTAGTTCATCTCATAAAACTTCTCAAGATCAAGTAACAAGCCATTCACATGTTAAAGCATAGACCATAAACTTTCTTGAAAACTAGCAAACTTCATTCTTAGTCATCAGACAATTGCAATTCATCTTATTTTCAGGAAGGGTCTATGTCAGAGCATTGATTTAGCAAACTCCACATACTCAACTATCATATAGTCTTCTACAATTGCTAACACTCACGCAATACTTATGGTTATGGAGTTTTAATCGGACACTGAGAAAGATAGGGGCTTATAATTTTGCCTCCCAACGTATGTCAACAATAATAGTTCATGCTAACTTACATCCAATTGTGTGTGTGTGCGTGTGTGTGTATATATATATTATATATATATATATATATATATATATATATATATCAGGATCTTTACAACATGAGGTGCTTGCCAAAGGATGAAATGAAAAAGGGAAAGGTGAAGATCACCTTGACTCTTGCATAAAGTAAAAGACAGGCCCTTCGCAGAGTGAAGCAGAGGTTGTCATGTGATTTTAGGGTTGGATGCACAAAATCTTAATGCAAAAGAACGTCACTTTATATTGCCGCCTGTGATATGAACCTTTATTATGCAGTCCGTCACTTTTATTACTTCCATATCACACGATCGTATAAAGCTTATTTTCTCTGCACTAATAAGTCATACATGTTTAGAGAGCAATTTTTATTGCTTGCAACATGACAACTTTCTTGAAGGATCTTACTCAATCCATAGGTAGGTATGGTGGACTCTCATCGCAAAACTGGGTTTAAGGATATTTGGACGCACAAGTAGTATCTCTACTTGGTGCAAGGAATTTGGCTAGCATGAGGGGGAAAGGCAAGCTCAACATATTTGAATGATCCATGACAATATACTTTAACTGAGATGTGAGAAAACATAACCCATTACGTTGTCTTCCTTGTCCAACATCAACTGTTTAGCATGTCATACTTAATGAGTGCTCACAATTATAAAAGATTTCTAGGATAGTATATTTATATGTGAAATCTCTCTTCCTTCAATATTCTTTCATGAATTGTTCAAATGACCAATACAATGCTTGCTAACCTTCAATAAATTTACAACCTCTACTTCTTAGATGTGAAGTCATTACTCCCCATGGGATAAGCAAATGAAACATATATAATTTCAGATTTATGACGTTCAACTCATTCAACCATTTACTCATAGGATATAAGTGAAGCACACGAGTAAATGAAAAACTACTCCAAAAAGATATAAGTGAAGATTAATGAGTAGTTAAATAATTATGTAGCTATGCGAAGACTCTCTCTCCTTTAAGAATTTCAGATCTTGATATCTTATTCAAACAGCAAGCAAAGCAAAATAAAATTAGATTGCAAGGATAGCACAACTCATGTGAAGAAGCAAAAACTTAGGTTCAACCGATACTGACCGATAATTGTTGAAGAAGAAAGGTGGGATGCCTACCGGGGCATCCCCAAGCTTAGATGCTTGAGACTTCTTGAAATATTATCTTGGGGTGCCTTGGTAATCCCCAAGATTTAACTTTTGTGTCTCCTTAATTCCTCTCGTATCATGGTTTCTGTTTTTATCAAAAGCTTCATCCACACCAAACTCAACAAGAACTCATGAGATAGGTTAGTACAAACCAATGCAAAACCTTATCATTTTCTACTGTAACAAATCACTAAATTATTATTAAACATTGCATACTAAATTCCTCTTCATATTTAATACTCCTATCCTCAAATAGAATCATTAAACAAGCAAACATATGCAAACAATGCAACCATAACAACAATCTGCCAAAACAGTATAGTCTATAAAGAATGCAAGATTCATCATACTTCCCTAACACCAAAAATTATGAAGGAAAATTCCCACTGTTTTAAATTTATCAGAGCTTATTATGCAAAAGGTTTCAATATTATATCATTCTCTTACTTTTCTAGGAAATGTTTGCAACAGCGGTAAACTTTCTGTTTTGAAGCAGCAACGTGATACTTGCAAAATAAGCATGGTAAAGGCTATCCTTGACATTTTTATTGAAAATATAGATGAAAAACATTATTATAAATAACAGAAATAACATACTAACAAAATAAAATGACTATCCAAGCAAAACACATATCATGTGATGAATAAAAATATAGCTCCAAGTAAAGTTACCGATGAATGAAGACGAAAGAGGGGAAGCCATCTGGGGCATCCCCAAGCTTAGGCTCTTGGTCGTCCTTGAATATTACCTTGGGGTGCCTTGGGCATCCCCAAGATTAGGCTCTTGACACTCCTTATTCCATAGTCCATCGAATCTTTACCCAAAACTTGAAAACTTCACAACACAAAACTCAACAGAAAACTCGTAAGCTCCGTTAGTATAAGAAAATCAATCACCACTTAGGTACTGTTGTGAACTCATTCTAAATTAATATTGGTGTAATATATACTGTATTCCAACTTATCTATGGTTCATACCCTCCGATACTACTCATAGATTCATCAAAATAAGCAAACAATACATAGAAAACAGAATCTATCAAAAACAGAACTGTCTGTAGTGATCGGTATCAAACGTATACTTGTCGAACTCTAAAACTCCTACCAAATTAGGAAGTCCTAAACAATTGGTGTACTAATCCAGAGCAAAAAGAATCAGATCAGAATCACGTTTCTGCGAATTATAAAAACTAATTTTCTGGGAGCAAAAGTTTCTGATTTTCAGCAGGATCAACACAACTATCACCGTAAGCTATCCTAAAGGTCTTACTTGGCACTTTATTGAAACAAAAGCTATAAAACATGATTACTACAGTACCATAATCATGTGGACACACAAAAACAGTAAAGGATAAATATTGGGTTGTCTCCCAACAAGCGCTTTTCTTTAATGCCTTTCTAGCTAGGCATGATGATGACAATGATGCTCACATAAAACATAAGAATTGAAACATAAAGAGAGCATCATGAAACATATGACTAGCACATTTAAGTCTAACTCACTTCCTATGCATAGGTATTTTGTGAGAAAACAACTTATGGGAACAGTAACCAACTAGCATAGGAAGGCAAAACAAGCATAAGTTCAAAACTTGAAGCACATAGAGAGGAAACTTGACATTATTGCAATTCCTACAAGCATATGTTCCTCCCTCATAATCATTTTCAGTAGCATCATGAATGAATTAAACAATATAACCAGCATCTAAAGCATTCTTTTCATGATCTACAAGCATAGAAAATTTACTACTCTTCACATAAGCAAAATTCTTCTCATTCGGAATAGTGGGAGTATCATAAAAGACTTGAATACTATAAATTGTTTCCACATTAAAAGAGTAATGTTCAGAAAAAGGGTAGTCATAATAATGACAAGTTTTATAAATATAATCATCACTACTTTTTATAGCATAAGTTTCATCACAATAATCATCATAAGTAGCAACTTCGTTCTCATCATAATCGATTGAAACCTCTTCCAAGATAGTGGAATCATCACTAAATAAAGTCGACACTCTTCCAAATCCACTTTCATATTCATCACAATAAGATTCAACATCCTCCAAAATAGTGGGATAACTACTTCCTAAATTTGACACTCTTCCAAACCCACTTTCATCAATATAATCATCATAGGTAAGAGGCATGCTATCATCATAACAACTTTGCATATCAAAACTTGGGATGCTAAAAATATCATCTTCATTAAACATAGCATCCCCAAGCTTGGGAAAAACATTAATTTGAGCAAATAAATTCTCAAATATGTCATCCTCATCAAACATAGCTTCCCTGAGCTTGGGCCTTTTCATATCATAGCATAATCACTCTCATTTTTAATAGTATGGATAACACCAATAGTATAGCAATTATCATCATCACAATGAGTAGTAGGAGCAACATCATTTGGGAGGGATACATTCTTACCTTTGTTGCTCCTTATTTTCTTTTTCTTGTTCACATTATGTGTGGGTTCAACCTTCTTCTTTGAGCTCCTTATCGATGAGATTGGTTGAATAGAAAGCTCCTCCTCGTTACCTGATTCATCATAAGAAATAATAGGAGGATATTGGGAAGTTTCTTCCCTTTCAATAGTATTCTCTTCATCTTCTATTTGATTTCTTTTCTTTAGGTAATTGTCAATATAAGGATTTTCAATGCAATTCACCGCACAATACAAATAAATCTCCTCTAGATCAATATCAAGGAATTCCTCAAGGTTAAATTCTGGAATAAGCTTAGTTGCACGTTTCAATTCTTCATAACCCAAAAGCAAACTAAGTTCATTATGATGCGCAAGGGAAATCAGGTCATCACAATTTTTGGACATGATTCGATCATGAAATAATTTGCATCGGAGATTTAAATGACCATGTTCATTGCAAAGTTCACAAGTACGGTAAAGATATCTTAAATTTTCAGCACTAACATTAAGCCTTTCTTGCAACCATTTAGTTTCTAAATGCTTATGCCTCTTGCAATATCTATTTTCCCTATTTGGTATGTACTTGCAAACCCGATGCTCTCCACAAAAATCGGCATGCTTATAATAGACATTTTCATCATAACTAGTGCAATCATCATTAGTACTATGGATATTCAAAGAGTTCATACTAATAACATTGCAATCATAAGTTAAATTATTATAAGTTATAGGATGGTAATTGATTTCCATAAGTTAAATAAAGCTACTAAGAAAGATCATTACCCTTTACCTTTCATTGATGAAATGCTAGAAAGGCTATGCAAACATATGTTGGGGAACGTAGTAATTTCAAAAAAATTCCTACGCACACGCAAGATCATGGTGATGCATAGCAACGAGAAGGGAGAGTGTTGTCCACGTACCCTCGTAGACCATAAGCGGAAGCGTTATGACAACGCGGTTGATGTAGTCGTATGTCTTCACGATCCGACCGATCCAAGCACCAAACGTATGGCACCTCTGAGTTTAGCACACGTTCAGCTCGATGACGATCCCCGGACTCCAATCTAGTAGGGTGTCGGGGATGAGTTCCGTCAGCACGACGGCGTGGTGACGATGATGATGTTCTACCAACACAGGGCTTCACCTAAGCACCGCAACAATATGACCAAGGTGGAATATGGTGGAGGGGGGCACCGCACACGGCTAAGGAACGATCACGATGATCAACTTGTGTCTAGAGGTGCCCCTTGCACTCGTATATAAAGGAGGGAGGGGGGGTGCGCCGGCCACCTAGGGGTGCGCTTGGAGGAGTCCTTCTCCCACCGGGAGTAGCACTCCCCCCTCTTGCCTTGGTGGAGAAGGAAAGGGGGGAGGGGAAAGAGGAAAGGGGGGCACCGCCCCCCCCCTTCCTTGTCCTATTCAGACTAGGGGGGAGGGGGCACGCGGCCTGCCTTGGCCGGCCCTCCTCTTCTCCCTCATGGCCCATGTAAGCCCATTAACCCCCGGGGGGTTCCGGTAACCCCCCGGTACTCCGGTAAAATCCCGATTTCACCCGGAACGTTTCCGATATCCAAATATAGGCTTCCAATATATCAATCTTTATGTCTCGACCATTTTGAGACTCCTTGTCATTTCCGTGATCACATCCGGGACTCGGAACAACCTTCGGTACATCAAAACTTATAAACTCATAATAAAACTGTCATCATAACGTTAAGCGTGCGGACCCTACGAGTTCGAGAACTATGTAGACATGACATAGAACTGTTTCCAGTCAATAACCAATAGCGGAACCTGGATGCTCATATTGGCTCCCACGTATTCTATGAAGATCTTTATCGGTCAAACTGCATAACAACATACGTTGTTCCCTTTGTCATCGATATGTTACTTGCCCGAGATTTGATCATCGGTATCTCAATACCTAGTTCAATCTCGTTACCGGCAAGTCTCTTTAATCGTTCCGTAATACATCATCCCGCAACTAACTCGTTAGTTGCAATGCTTGCAAGGCTTAAGTGATGTGTATTACCGAGAGGGCCCAGAGATACCTCTCCGACAATTGGAGTGACAAATCCTAATCTCGAAATACGCCAACCCAACATGTACCTTCGGAGACACATCTAGATCGGTGTAAAAGTTTGCATCGATGTAACTCTTTATGACAAACTCTTTTATCACCTCCATAATTGAGAAAGATCTCCTTAGTCCTCACTAAGGATATTTTTGACCGCTGTCCAGTGATCTGCTCTTAGATCAAAATTGTATTCCTTTGTCAAACTCAGAGCAAGGTATACAATAGGTCTGGTTCACAGCATAGCATACTTTATAGAACCTATGACTGAGGCATAGGGAATGACTTTTCATTCTCTTTCTATTTTCTGCCATAGTCGGGTCTTGAGTCTTACTCAACTTCACACCTTTGCATCACAGGCAAGAACACCTTCTTTGACTGTTCCATTTTGAACTATTTCAAAAATTTATCAAGGTATGTACTCATTGAAAAATCTTATCAAGCGTCTTGATGTATCTATATAGATCTTGATGCTCAATGTGTAAGCAGCTTCACCGAGGTCTTTCTTTGAAAAAACTCTTATTCAAGTATCCTTTTATGCTATCCAGAAATTCTATATCATTTCCAATAAACAATAGGTCATCCACTTATAATATTAGAAATGCTACAGAGCTCCCACTCACTTTCTTGTAAATACAGGCTTCTCCAAAAGTCTGTATAAAACCATATGCTTTGATCAACTCATCAAAGCGTATATTCCAACTCCGAGATGCTTACACCAGTCCATAAATGGATCGTTGGAGCTTGCACACTTTGTTAGCACCTTTAGGATTGATAAAATCTTCTGGTTGCATCATATACAACTCTTCTTTAATAAATTCATTAAGGAATGCAGTTTTGACATCCTTTTGCCAGATTTCATAAAATGTGGCAATTGCTAACATGATTCGGACAGACTTAAGCATCAATACGAGTGAGAAAATCTCATTGTATTCAACGCCTTGAACTTGTCGAAAAACCTTTCACAACAAGTCGAGCTTTGTAGATAGTAACACTACTATCAGTGTCCGTCTTCCTCTTGAAGATCCATTTATTTTCTATGGCTTGCCGTTCATCGGGCAAGTCAATCAAAGTCCACACTTTGTTTTCATACATTGATCCCATCTCAGATTTCATGGCCTCCAGACATTTCGATCTGGGCTCATCATCGCTTCCTCATAGTTCGTAGGTTCATCATGGTCTAGTTACATGACTTCCAGAACAGGATTACCGTACCACTCTAGTGCAGATCTTATTCTGGTTGACCTACGAGGTTCGGTAGTAACTTGATCTGAAGTTTCAATCAATATCATTAGCTTCCTCACTAATTGGTGTAGTGGTCACTGGAACTGATTTCTGTGACGAACTACTTTCCAATTCGGGAGAAGGTACAATTACCTTATCAAGCTCTACTTTCCTCCCACTCACTTCTTTCGAGAGAAACTTCTTCTCTAGAAAGGATCCATCTTAGCAACGAATAACTTGCCTTTGGATCTGTTTCAGAAGGTGTACCCAATAGTTAACTTTGGGTATTCTATGAAGAGGCACTTCTCCGATTTGGGTTCGAGCTTATCAGGTTGAAAACCTTTTTTCATATAAGCATCGCAACTCCAAACTTTAATAAACGACAGCTTAGGTTTACTGCTAAACCATAGTTCATACGGTGTCGTCTCAACGGATTTAGATGATGCCCTGTTAAATGTGAATGCAGTTGTCTCTAATACATAACCCCAAAACGATAGTGGTAAATCGATAAGAGACATCATAGATCGCACCATATCAGGTAAAGTACAATTACGACGTTCGGACACACCATTACATTATGGTGTTCTAGGTGGCATGAGTTGCGAAACTATTTCACATTGTTTCAAATGAAGACCAAACTCGTAACTCAAATATTCGTCTCCACAATCAGATCGTAGAAACTTTATTTTTCTTGTTACGATCATTTTCCACTTCACTCTGAAATTCTTTGAACTTTTCAACTATTTCAGACTTATATTTCGTCAAGTAGATATACGCATATCTTCTCAAATCATCTGTGAAGGTCAGAAAATAACGATACTTGCCACGAGCATCAACACTCATTGGATCGCATGCATCAGTATGTATTATTTCCAATAAGTTAGTAGCTCGTTCCATTGTTCCGGAGAATGGAGTTTTAGTCATCTTGCCCAAAAGGCACGGTTCGCAAGCATCAAATGATTCATAACCAAGTGATTCCAAAAATCCATCTTTGTGGAGTTTTGTCATGCGCTTTACACTGATATGACCCAAACGGCAGTGCCACAAATAAGTTGCACTATCATTATTAACTTTGCATCTTTTGGCATCAATATTATGAATATGTGTATCACTACGATCGAGATCCAACAAACTATTTTCATTGGGTGTATGACCATTTGAAGGTTTTATTCATGTAAACAGAACAACAATTATTCTCTAACTTACATGAATAACCGTATTGCAATACGCATGATCAAATCACATTCATGCTCAACGCAAACACCAAATAACACTTATTTAGGTTCAACACTAATCCTGAAAGTATAGGGAGTGTGCGATGATGATCATATCAATCTTGGAACTACTTCCAACACACATCGTCACCTCACCCTCAACTAGTTTTTGCTTATTCTGCAACTCCCGCTTCGAGTTACTACTCTTAGCAACTGAACCAGTATCAAATAACAAGGGGTTGCTATAAACACTAGTAAAGTACACATCAATAACATGTATATCAAATATACCTATGTTCACCTTGCCATCCTTCCTATCCACCAAATACTTGGGGTAGTTCCACTTCTAGTGACCAGTCCCTTTGCAGTAGAATCACTTAGTCTTAGGCTTAGGTTCAGACTTGGGCTTCTTCACTTGAGAAGCAACTTGCTTGCTATTCTTCTTGAAGTTCCCCTTCTTCCCTTTGCCCTTTTTCTTGAAACTAGTGATCTTGTCCACCATCAACACTTTGATGTTTATCTTTGATTTCTACCTTCGCCGATTTTTGCATCGCGAAGAGCTTGGGAATTGTTTTCATCATCCCTTGCATATTATAGTTCATCACTAAGTTCTACTAACTTGGTGGTGGTGACTAGAGAATTCTGTCAATCACTATCTTATCTGGAAGATTAACTCCCACTTGATTCAAGCGATTGTAGTACCCAGACAATCTGAGCACATGCTCACTAGTTGAGTGATTCTCCTCCATCTTTTAGCTATAGAACTTGTTGGAGACTTCATATCTCTCAACTCGGGTATTTGCTTGAAATATTAACTTCAACTCCTGGAACATCTCATATGGTCCATGACGTTCAAAACGTCTTTGAAGTCCCGATTCTAAGCCATAAAGCATGGTGCACAAAACTATCAAGTAGTCATCACATTGAGCTAGCCAAATGTTCATAACATCTGCATCTGCTCCTGCAATAGGTCTGTCACCTAGCGGTGCATCAAGGACATAATTCTTCTATGCAGCAATGAGGATAAACCTCAGATCACGGACCAAGTCCGCATCATAGCTACTAACATCTTTCAACACAGTTTTCTCTAGGAACATATCAAAATAAACATATGAAAGCAACAACGCAAGCTATTGATCTACAACATAATTTGCAAAATACTACCAGGACCAAGTTCATGATAAATTTAAGTTCAATTAATCATATTACTTAAGAACTCCCACTTAGACAAACATCTCTCTAGTCATCTAAGTGATCACGTGATCCAAATCAACTAAACCATGTCCGATCATCACGTGAGATGGAGTAGTTTTCAATGGTGAACATCGCTATGTTGATCATATCTACTATATGATTCACGCTCGACATTTCGGTCTCCGTGTTTCGAGGCCATATCTGTATATGCTAGGCTCGTCAAGTTTAACCTGAGTATTCCGCGTGTGCAACTGTTTTGCACCCGTTGTATTTGAATGTAGAGCCTATCACACCCGATCATCACGTGGTGTCTCAGCACGAAGAACTTCCGCAATGGTGCATACTCAGGGAGAACACTTCTTGATAATTAGTGAGAGATCATCTTAAAATGCTACCGTCAATCAAAGCAAGATAAGATGCATAAAGGATAAACATCGCATGCAATCAATATAAGTGATATGATATGGCCATCATCATCTTGTGCTTGTGATCTTCATCTCCGAAGCACCGTCATGATCACCATCGTAACCGGTGTGACACCTTGATCTCCATCGTAGCATCGTTATCGTCTCGCCAATCTTATGCTTCTACGACTATTGCTACCGCTTAGTGATAAAGTAAAGCATTACAGGGCAATTGCATTGCATACAATAAAGCGACAACCATATGGCTCCTGCCAGTTGCCGATAACTCTGTTACAAAACATGATCATCTCATACAATAAAATTTAGCATCATGTCTTGACCATATCACATCACAACATGCCCTGCAAAAACAAGTTAGATGTCCTCTACTTTGTTGTTGCAAGTTTTACGTGGCTGCTACGGGCTTAGCAAGAACCATTCTTACCTACGCATCAAAACCACGATGATAGTTCGTCAAGTTAGTGTTGTTTTAACCTTCGCAAGGACCGGGCGTAGCCACACTCGGTTCAACTACAGTTGGAGAAACTGACACCCGCCAGCCACCTATGTGCAAAGCACGTCGGTAGAACCAGTCTCGCGTAAGCGTACGCGTAATGTCGGTCCGGGCCGCTTCATCCAACAATACCGCCGAACCAAAGTATGATATGCTGGTAAGCAGTATGACTTGTATCACCCACAACTCACTTGTGTTCTACTCGTGCATATAACATCTACGCATAAAACCTAGGCTCGGATGCCACTGTTGGGGAACGTAGTAATTTCACAAAAATTCCTACGCACACGCAAGATCATGGTGATGCATAGCAACAAGATGGGAGAGTGTTGTCCACGTACCCTCGTAGACTGTAAGCGGAAGAGTTATGACCATGCGGTTGATGTAGTCGTACGTCTTCATGATCCGACCGATCCAAGCACCGAACGTACGACACCTCCGAGTTCAGCACACGTTCAGCTCGATGACGATCCCCGGACTCTGATCCAGCAGGGTGTTGGGGATGAGTTCCGTCAGCACGACGGCATGGTGACGATGATGATGTTCTACCGACGCAGGGCTTCGCCTAAGCACCGCAACGATATGACCGAGGTGGAATATGGTGGAGGGGGGCACCGCACACGGCTAAGGAACGATCATGATGATCAACTTGTGTCTAGAGGTTCCCCCTTTCCCCCGTATATAAAGGAGGGAGGGGGAGGTGCGGCCGGCCCCCTAGGGGTGAGCCTGGAGGAGTCCTACTCCCACTGGGAGTAGGACTCCCACCTCTTGCCTTGTTGGAGAAGGAAAGGGGGGAGGGGAAAGAGGAAAGGGGGGCGCCCCCCCCCCCTTCCATGTCCTATTCGGACTAGGGGGGGAGGGGGCGCGCGGCCGGCCCTGGCCGGCCCTCCTCTTCTCCCTCATGGCCCATGTAGTCCCATTAACCCCCGGGGTGGTTCCGGTAACCCCCAGTACTCCGGTAAAATCGCGATTTTACCGGAACGTTTCCGATATCCAAATATAGGCTTCCAATATATCAATCTTTATGTCTCGACCATTTCGAGACTCCTCATCATGTCCATGATCACATCTGGGACTCCGAACAACCTTCAGTACATCAAAACTTATAAACTCATAATAAAACTGTCATCATAACGTTAAGCGTGCGGACCCTACGGGTTCGAGAACTATGTAGACATGACCTAGAACTGTTTCCGGTCAATGACCAATAGCGGAACCTGGATGCTCATATTGGCTACCACTTATTCTATGAAGATCTTTATCGGTCAAACCGCATAACAACATATTTTGTTCCCTTTGTCATCGATATGTTACTTGCCCGAGATTCGATCATTGGTATCTCAATACCTAGTTCAATCTCGTTATCGGCAAGTCTCTTTACTCGTTCCGTAATACATCATCCTGCAACTAATTCATTAGTTGCAATGCTTGCAAGGCTTAAGTGATGTGTATTATCGTGTGACACCCCAAAAATTTGGCTTTGTTTTAATGAATTAAAATTTTTACCAGGAATTAAAACTTTGAATTTCTGAGCTCCATTTTGATGTTTCAATCATTTCCTTCCCTGTTATGATGAGTTTTTCCCTAAGTGAAAACCTTTCAAATATGTTATTGGACTTATTTAACCTCTCAAGAAAAACTTTTCTTTTATAAGTATAACTAATTAACTAATTAAATTGCTTGATCTTTATTTTCTTGAAAAATGGTTTTGAAAGGTTATATGGCCATATTTGAACTACAACCATTTGATAAATTCACCTAAAATTCTAACCAAAAATTGGAGATGTCATGTGATGTTTTTAAATCACTTTTATACAAAAATATCTTTTATTTATGTAATAACTTGAGCTCTGCATCAATTTTTCCTTCTCTGGTCCAGAGTGCAATTTGCACTACAACCCTTTTAAATAATTCTTTCTAGCCTCCACCAAAATTATGGGATGTTGATAGTAGCATATGATTCAACAATATGCAAAAACCTAGTGCTGTTCTTTGAAAAGTTTGAGTGAATCAACCTCATCTTCATTCTGGTCCAACATGATGGTTTGTACAGCAACCACATTTCTGCTTGCTCTTTAGCCCTTTATTCTTTCTCCTACTTGTAGTCCTCCATGTTAAACTCCTAAATCCAGGAGCATGGACCCATTGGATTAATTTTGGTTCCTGAAATAATGTCATTTATTTCCTGTCCAGAATTGTAGTTTTGCAAAACTTGCACTAAAAAGTTTGTGTTTTTCACAAACTAACCTCATCACTCTCTCTTGCATCTAAAGAGACCACCATCTGGAGTTTTTGACCACTCCAAGACTTGCCTAAGTGCCCTTGGCATTTTGTCAAACACCTTATGGGCACGATCTGTTTTGACATGAATTGTGGCATTGCACTGTGAACTTGCACCCCTGACCAAACCAGCTTGTCCACTGATATCCTTGCAAGCCCAAACCTAGCCCTGTTTCTACCCAGCCTCAACTGCGACCTCTAGCATGCTCTGGCATTACGTCGAGCACGTCCCGTGCACGGCCGGAGCGCGAGCAGAGCGTGCGTTTGGCACGTGCGTGCGCCGAGCCGACACGCTAGCCCCACGGTCTTGGCCCGCTCTGCAGCTCCGCGCCACGCGCTCCCTTTCTCACCGCAACACGCCAAGCCGCCCCTCGCCACGCCCCGGCAAGCCAACAGCTAGCCGCCACCGCCGCCGACAGCCCCTGCTCCGTTCAGTGCCGCCCAAGCCACCCCGGCTCGCCACCTGGCCCCGGCACAGCCCGAGCTCATCCACAAGGGTGTCCGCTAGCGTTCGTCGCCGCCACGTCTCCCTAGCTACAGAGAGGCGGTTCGCCGGAGAGCTTAGCCCCACCGCCGCGGAACCGACCTCGTCGCGCTCTAAATGGATCCCCCCGAAACCATTCGAGCATGCAGGCGACCTCATGCTACCCCCATGGCGCTCCCCTGCCTCGCATTCGACCCGGGGAGGCCTCCTTCCTCATCTCCGGCAACTCCTGCCGCCGCCACCACACTGGCCAATCTGGCACCTCCAGTACCTCCTCCTCTCCGTTCTCTCCACCAAGAACTTCCTCATCCTCCCGTGAATCTTTTCCACTACTCGATTTCGATCGGGGCTCGCCGCGGGAGAATTTTCACTCCACCCCCAAAGCCTCCTCCGTCGCGAAGCTCGCCGCCGGCAGCTCCCTCCGTCCCCACCGGCCTGGCAACCACCGGGAGGACCGCACTGGAGTGGTGGATCCATCCCCACCCTTGGGGCCCCGCAAAGTGCTGCCAGTCGCCGGCGACGATCGCCTGAGCTCTGCCTCCGCTCGGACAGGGGAAGGAGGGGGAAAGAGAGACTAGTCAAACCTGACTAGTGGGACTTCCTGGACCCACTGTCAGTGTCTCACCGCGCCGTCCACGTGTTTAAGTAAAGGCGTAAAACCCCCAGTACGTCTACCCCGCTCCGAAAGCGTACTCCTCTCTGAAACGTTTTCTTTTTCTGTTTTTATTAAAAACAGATTTTGACCAAATCTTTGACTGGCTCTATCTTTTTAAATATAACTCCAAATGAATTAATTCTTTTTCCTACGTCTCTCAAATATTGTCTAGTTTATTTTAAGATTTATTTGAAAAAATTTCAGAACAACTTTTGGTGCTGTTTTTATTTTGTGTGTTAATTCTTTTATATTGCTAAAATAGGATTTTTGAAGAGAGGAGAAAAGTTTCATGTTTTGGAGTGCACCCTGCCTTTCCACACATTGAAGGCAAGCATTCTGAATCCCGGCATAATATTTTTGGTGTGATCGTTGATACATTTATAACACCACCGCAATTCAAAGGACTTGTTATTTCATGTGGTATGATCATATGCATGAGTGCATCTTAGTGATTTCCATGCTGTTGGAAATGAACATACTTGTGATGATAATCACCCTCATGTGCCTTGCATGCATACCTGCAGGAACCCGGGAAAACCTCTGCCTTGGGTAGGCATGAGTTTGTCGCCGGTCTCCGTCGGGACGGTTATGGCTGGTATGGCATGGCAAGGTAATATGAGCGGTGATTCTGTTGGTTGAAATACTTTTGTCATGCTAACCATGCAGGGAATACTTAAACCTCCTGAGTCGACCGTAGATCGAGTCTTGTGCCAGTAACCCCCATACTTGTTTCGTACTACCACTCGTATCTACAGCAAGTAGAGTATGGTTCAGTAAGTTGTCAACCTCTTTCTAGCACACACCGTACAGAGAGGCCATGGTGGAAGATACCGGTTGTAGCTGGTAGGCAGGCCACCTGGTCCGGGGGCATGGGTGTTTCCGGTTGGGACCAAGAGGGGAGGCCACCCCTTAGAGCGCGCGATATAAATTTGATCCCATGCTACGCGAGGTTGTAGCCTCCCCACTTAGAGTTTGCTTAACAGGTGTCGTGGGTGATTCCAGACACGTGTGAGTTAAGCTGGTGTGTGCAAGTTAGGTGTGTTTTCAACTAAAAGGTCGTAGACGGAATTAGTCTTGATGGACTAAAGGAATCCGTTACTCATGGGTAAAGAGTACACCCTCTGCAGAGATTAAACCTATTCGAATAGCCGTGTCCATGGTTAAGGATTACAGTCTGGGATGGGTCAAGTGTCGGTCTTAGTGTCGGTCTTCGGAGGTGAAACTGTTAACCAGAACTGGAACTACTACTTGTGACTTGTGATAATTATGATTATTATTATTGTTGACTAACCCGTGATATTATTGTTATTATCGAGTATCTCTGGGACGGTTCTACCTCCGGGATATTCACTATGATTGTTTATTCTAAAGCCCTTTATGTCATGTCGCTCAGATGCCCGACTGTGGCATTTCTTTTAAAGCCCTTTATGTGGTGTCGCTCAGACGCCCGACTGTGGCATTTCTTTTAAAGCCCTTGATGTGGTGTCGCTCAGACGCCCGACTGTGGCATTTCTTTTAAAGCCCTTTATGTGGTGTCGCTCAGACGCCCGACTGTGGCATTTCTTTTAAAGCCCTTTATGTGGTGTCGCTCAGACGCCCGACTGTGGCATTTCTTTTAAAGCCCTTTATCTGGTGTCGCTCAGACGCCTGACTGTGGCATTTCTTTTAAAGCCCTTTATGTGGTGTCGCTTAGACGCCCGACTGTGGCATTTCTTTTAAAGCCCTTTATGTGGTGTCGCTAAGACGCCCGACTGTGGCATTTCTTTTAAAGCCCTTTATGTGGTGTCGCTAAGACGCCCGACTGTGGCATTGCTTGTTTTTATTTCATAAATTTTTATACTACTATGTTATTGCATTTTTATAAATAACTTGCTTGCACGCATCAGAGTTTTATTTATCTTTTGTGACCGATGTCATGAGCATGAAATATTTTCAGCACATCATTGTTATGTTGTACCTGTGTTCATAATGTTTGCGAGTACATTCAAAGTACTCACTGGCTTGTTCCTGGCTATTGTCTTGGCCAGATTTTCTTGCACGGAGAGGAGAGACACGATGACAGCCCCGGAACCTAAGCAAAAGGAGATAGCAGCCTCGCGAAGATAGGAGTTAACCTGGTCAGCTGTTCCTGTGGGAAATGGAGTCCCATAGACACTGATGTTTCACAACCCGCTTCTGCCATCAACCACTAGAAACCATTTGTTGTACTCATAGGCCAGTACGGTCTTGTACTTCATATTTTTTATTTTGCTTGGAATTTCTGTATCAAGTTGGAGCCTCATCAGCTAACAGTAAATCCTGGGGCTGATGAGCACGACGGTCTTTTCTGGAAATTTATACCCGAAAAACCGGTCGTGACAGGCTTGGTATCAGAGCCAGGCTGACCATTGGCTAATCCTATCTTAGCCGGGTCTATAAAATTAGGCAAACCAACCCACCAAACCATAACCAAACCCCAGCCAAGCTTCTCGTGCAAGATAGCCACACAGTGACCCAACACCTTTTGGCAGTCGGTGCCCAACCTATCAACCTAACCTGTCGCTCGTGCGCCAGTGACCGGCCCCTAAATAGTCCTTTCTCGCAAGCGTGCAAAGGAAGACTCCGTCCCCTTTTTCCTATAAAAAGGGGCATACTAGCACCAACACAGCACAACACAGCCTCTACTCCAAACCAAGCTACAATGCCCGGCCCCATAGTGCACAACGAGACCACAGCAACCAACCTTGGAGGTTTTGTGACCATACTCGCAAACCTCACCCGTCGTGCCTATGCGTTAGAAGAGCCCCCAGAATATGTTGTGTACCAAGGACCCATGAGCGGTGAAGACCGTCAATTCTGGGCCACTGTGCACATCTACGGTAGGGGTCTAGCACCCGAGCGCCCCTACAGGCTCACCGGAAGAACAACTTCCTTTGAGCTTCAAGCCATCCAACTAGCCGCTCGAGAGGCTATAGTTCATCTCCGGCACTTGTCGCCCAGAGTTAACTGTCGCTCGTTCCACTACTACCCCAGACGTGAAGGGTATGGTAGACCACCCCAAGTTGCCAACGGAGATCACGAGACAGACCCCGCATTGTTGCACCTAGTGCGCTATGTAAGTGCACTAGAGGCACTATTCGACCAGATCACCATTGATCTGATCGCAGCTCATGGAGAGCTAGTTCTTCGAACCCCAGCTAGAAGAGAAGACGAGCCCGACGCCGACAACCCAGTCGTGCTGTTCGGACAACCGATCGAGACCCTGAGATCAGCTCCAGCCACCAACCGAGATGCTTTGATGACCCCAGAAGTGCTTTGTCGCCTTTTGGGAACACACTCCAACGGGATTGTGGCTAACAATCCCCGTGATGATCATCATCGCTACCCCGACCTTGCAGTTCCTCCGCCATCTCCGACTAATCCCGGCAGTGAGACACGTGGAGAAGCCTCGACATCCACCAGGCACGCCCGTTTAGACATAAACGAGGTAGATTAAGCCGTGCGAGTAGCACCGAGTTTCAGTGTATCCTCGCTTTGTAATCATGCGACCTCGTATATAAACGCAGCCTGTCATTGTGCCTCTATTTTAATAGTAGCCTTGCATATTTTGTCAGCACACAATTGCATAACTTCCGAGCACAGCTACCAAAACCAACCCGACGACAACCACAGTAACACGTCTCTTTATGAGATATGTGTATCTCGGACACTGACCTGACCTTTGGAGTTGAGCTGGCAAATTTATTACCTTTCACCATGGTAAATGATCCAGCTCCATTGCTATATAAAGGCCACCTTGTGACCTTACCCAGCAACCCTCACCTTGTGCACCACTCTCACAACTTTTTCCTGTCATGCCAAGCCATAGTATTTATCGGAGAACCCCAGATGCAACCCCAGGTAGCTTTGTCAAAATATTGTGGGACTTTACCCGCAGTACCATGGGTTCTACCCAGCCACCCCAGTACGAGCTGTCCAAATCAAGGATCACCCCTTCCACCTCGGAATATTGGGCAGCAGTACATATTCCTCCTGTAGACCCCAACCAAGACCCAACAGAAGTTTCCTTCGTGGGAAAATCTATGCCAACCCCACACCTGGCCATAGAAGATGCTGCAAAAGAAGCGATTGCTCGCCTTCAATCCGCAGTACCCTATGCCCGCGAACGAGGATATTATTATTTTCCGAGTCGTGCAACATCCGGAGGAGTGACATCTTTTCCCGGTGGATGGATTGAGAAAGACCCAGTACTAGCCAACCTTATCCAGTACATCATCGCTCAAGAGCATTTGAACCAGCGAGTAATGGATTATCTCCAGAGTCTCACTGATTTAAATCCTCAGATGGCCATCGGCAGAGCACTAAGACCCGACCCGGAGAGACACGTGCATCGACTGGTCAATCCACTTTCTCCGATAGAAGAGGAGTGTATCCCTTTACCAGAGACATTTTATCAGGACCCCAACCAGTTACCGTTTTCATTTTAGACGTCACTACTGTATTTGTTATTTCAGCATTTATTTATGTGTGTGACTTATGTGTGATACCCTGAGTTTGTACGACGAGTCAATTATTTGGCTTCTACTAATGTGTGTAGTTTTTGTTGTGATTTATGCTCCTTTAAATTAACTGATTTTCCCTCGCAAAATTCTGGAGTGAGATTTCTTATCCCTGAGTTGCTACATCTACACTTTCTCACGGCGTGGATTTATTAATTTCACACAACACCACGCAGCAGACTCACAACCATTCGAACACATACACTGTTTGCAAAACTTTGCAATGGTGTTACATCCAGCTAATCACCCCTAACAACAGTTAGCACCCGGCACACCCCACCTACTCCTCATTATCGCCACCACCGCGGAGAGCCAACACCCGAGCAGCAGCGTCGCGACGATCGTCGAGGATCATTGCGCACAAGAGCACAGAGAGCCCCAGCAGTGTCGCCAGCCCTCCGCATATCAGGAGCGCAAACCAGTCCGGCATCGCCTCCGCCATTAGAGACTCACCCGAGCTTCTGTAAGCAGTAATGGAGAAAGAAGGAGGAGGAGAAGTGAGGCCAGGTGTGAGGAAGAAGAGAGAGGCACCCCGGCCGTTTTATAGCTCGAGCTCGGTGTACGGTGGGCGAAGTCCACCAACGCCGCTCGTCGCCGATCGCCGGTGTTCGGAGTCGAATCCGCGAGCAGTGCCGACAGCGCGCTGGCCTGCGAGGTGAGTGCACGCTGCACCGGCAGCTAAGCACGCCGCGCACTACCACGGTACGGCCTAGATGCCCTACACACTAGGCGTCGCCGGTAGAGAAAGCGCGCGGGAGAGAGGAAGAAGAAAGAGCCAGAGGGAGAAGAAGAGGCTGACAGTGGGCCCCGGGTCCACCTGTCGGCCAGAGAGAGCACTGTGCTCTCGGGTATGACCAACGTATATTTAAATTTAGAAGTTATTCTAAATTTATATCCAGCGTAGAAATCTCACGTTTTTGTCCCGAACCATAGACTTTTCCACGCAGCACCAGTTTTCACACTGTGATTTTTCACCACTTATTGCCCTCTCACTGTAGCCACATTTTTATTGCGTATAGTTTTTCTTAAAACAGCTTTTAACAAATCTCGAGGACGAGATTTTTCTTAAGGGGGGTAGTGTTGTGACACCCCAAAAATTTGGCCTTGTTTTAATGAATTAATTTTTTTACTAGGAATTAAAACTTTGAATTTCTGAGCTCCATTTTGATTTTTCAATCATTTCCTTCCCTGTTATAATGAGTTTTTCCCTAAGTGAAAACCTTTCAAATATGTTATTGGACTTATTTAACCTCTCAAGAAAAACATTTCTTTTATAAGTATAACTAATTAACTAATTAAATTGCTTGATCTTTATCTTCTTGAAAAATGGTTTTTCAAGGTTATATGGCCATATTTGAACTACAACCATTTGATAAATTCACCTAAAATTCTAACCAAAAATTGGAGATGTCATGTGATGTTTTTAAATCACTTTTATACAAAAATATCTTTTATTTATGTAATAACTTGAGCTCTGCATCAATTTTTCCTTCTCTGGTCCAGAGTGCAATTTGCACTACAACCCTTTTAAATAATTCTTTATAGCCTCCACCAAAATTATGGGATGTTGATAGTAGCATATGATTCAACAATATGCAAAAACCTAGTGCTGTTCTTTGAAAAGTTTGAGTGAATCAACCTCATCTTCATTCTGGTCCAACATGATGGTTTGTACATCAACCACATTTCTGCTTGCTCTTTAGCCTTTTATTCTTTCTCCAACTTGTAGTCCTCCATGTTAAACTCCTAAATCCAGGAGCATGCACCCATTGGATTAATTTTGGTTCCTGAAATAATGTCATTTATTTCCTATCCAGAATTGTAGTTTTGCAAAACTTGCACTAAAAAGTTTGTGTTTTTCACAAACTAACCTCATCACTCTCTCTTGCATCTAAAGAGACCACCATCTGGAGTTTTTGACCACTCCAAGACTTGCCTAAGTGCCCTTGGCATTTTGTCAAACACCTTATGGGCACGATCTGTTTTGACATGAATTGTGGCACTGCACTATGAACTTGCACCCCTGACCAAACCAGCTTGTCCACTGATCTCCTTGCAAGCCCAAACCTAGCCCTGTTTCTACCCAGCCTCAACTGTGACCTCTAGCATGCTCTGGCATTACGTCGAGCACGTCCCGTGCACGCGCGTGCACCGAGCCGACACGCTAGCCCCACGGTCTTGGCCCGCTCTGCAGCTCCGCGCCACGCGCTCCCTTTCTCACCGCAACACGCCAAGCCGCCCCTCGCCACGCCCCGGCAAGCCAACAGCTAGCCGCCACCACCGCCGACAGCCCCTGCTCCGTTCAGCGCCGCCCAAGCCACCCCGGCTCGCCACCTGGCCCCGGCACAGCCCGAGCTCATCCACAAGGATGTCCGCTAGCGTTCGTCACCGCCACGTCGCCCTAGCTACAGAGAGGCGGTTCGCCGGAGAGCTTATCCCGCCGCGGAACCGACCTTGTCGCACTATAAATGGACCCCCCCCCCCCCCCGAAACCATTCGAGCACGCAGGCGACCTCATGCTACCCCCATGGCGCTCCCCTGCCTCGCATTCGACCCGGGAGGCCTCCTTCCTCATCTCCGGCAACTCCTGCCGCTGCCACCACCCCGGCCAATCCGGCACCTCCAGTACCTCCTCCTCTCCGTTCTCTCCACCAAGAACTTCCTCATCCTCCCGTGAATCTTTTCCACTACTCGATTTCGATCGGGGCTTGCCGTGGGATAATTTTCACTCCACCCCCGAAGCCTCCTCCGCCGCGAAGCTCGCCGCCGGCAGCTCCCTCCGTCCCCACCGGCCTGGCAACCACCGGGAGGACCGCACTGGAGTGGCGGATCCATCCCCGCCCTCGGGGCCCCGCGAAGTGCTGCCAGTCGCCAGCGACGATCGCCTAAGCTCCGCCTCTGCTCGGACAGGGGAAGGAGGGGGAAAGAGAGACTAGTCAAACCTGACTACTGGGACTTCCTGGACCCACTGTCAGTGTCTCATCGCGTCGTCCACGTGTTTAAGTAAAGGCGTAAAACCCCCAGTACGTCTACCCCGCTCCGAAAGCGTATTCCTCTCTGAAACGTTTTCTTTTTCTGTTTTTATTAAAAACAGATTTTGACCAAATCTTTGACTGGCTCTATCTTTTTAAATATAACTCCAAATGAATTAATTCTTTTTCGTACGTCTCTCAAATATTGTCTAGTTTATTTTAAGATTTATTTGAAAAAATTTCAGAACAACTTTTGGTGCTGTTTTTATTTTGTGTGTTAATTCTTTTATATTGCTAAAATAGGATTTTTGAAGAGAGGAGAAAAGTTTCAAGTTTTGGAGTGCACCCTGCCTTTCCACACATTGAAGGCAAGCATTCTGAATCCCGGCATAATATTTTTGGTGTGATCGTTGATACATTTATAACACCACCGCAATTCAAAGGACTTGTTATTTCATGTGGTATGATCATATGCATGAGTGCATCTTACTTATTTCCATGCTGTTGGAAATGAACACACTTGTGATGATAATCACCCTCATGTGCCTTGCATGCATACCGGTAGGAACCCGGGAAAACCTCTGCCTTGGGTAGGCATGAGTTTGTCGCCGGTCTCCGTCGGGACGGTTATGGCTGGTATGGCATGGCAAGGTGATATGAGCGGTGACTCTGTTGGTTGAAATACTTTTGTCATGCTAACCATGCAGGGAATACTTAAACCTCCTGAGTCGACTGTAGATCGAGTCTTGTGCCAGTAACCCCCCATACTTGTTTCGTACTACCACTCGTCTCTACAGCAAGTAGAGTACGGTCAGTAAGTTGTCAACCTCTTTCTGGCACACACCGTACAGAGAGGCCATGGTGGAAGATACCGGTTGTAGCTGGTAGGCAGGCCACCTGGTCCGGGGGCATGGGTGTTTCCGGTTGGGACCGAGAGGGGAGGCCACCCCTTAGAGCGCGCGATATAAATTTGATCCCATGCTACACGAGGTTGTAGCCTCCCCACTTAGAGTTTGCTTAACAGGTGTCGTGGGTGATTCCAGACACGTGTGAGTTAAGCTGGTGTGTGCAAGTTAGGTGTGTTTTCAACTAAAAGGCCGTAGACGGAATTAGTCTTGATGGACTAAAGGAATCCGTTACTCGTGGGTAAAGAGTACACCCTCTGCAGAGATTAAACCTATTCGAATAGCCGTGTCCATGGTTAAGGATTACAGTCTGGGATGGGTCAAGTGTCGGTCTTAGTGTCGGTCTTCGGAGGTGAAACTGTTAACCAGAACTGGATATACTACTTGTGACTTGTGATAATTATGATTATTATTATTGTTGACTAACCCGTGATATTATTGTTATTATCGAGTATCTCTGGGACGGTTCTACCTCCGGGATATTCACTATGATTGTTTATTTTAAAGCCCTTTATGTGGTGTCGCTCAGACGCCCGACTGTGGCATTTCCTTTAAAGCCCTTTATGTGGTGTCGCTCAGATGCCTGACTGTGGCATTTCTTTTAAAGCCCTTTATGTGGTGTCGCTCAGACGCCCGACTGTGGCATTTCTTTTAAAGCCCTTTATGTGGTGTCGCTCAGACGCCCAACTGTGGCATTTCTTTTAAAGCCCTTTATGTGGTGTCGCTCAGACGCCCGACTGTGCCATTTCTTTTAAAGCCCTTTATGTGGTGTCGCTCAGACGCCCGACTGTGGCATTTCTTTTAAAGCCCTTTATGTGGTGTCGCTTAGACGCCCGACTGTGGCATTTCTTTTAAAGCCCTTTATGTGGTGTCGCTAAGACGCCCGACTGTGGCATTTCTTTTAAAGCCCTTTATGTGGTGTCGCTAAGACGCCCGACTGTGGCATTGCTTGTTTTTATTTCATAATTTTTTATACTACTATGTTATTGCATTTTTATAAATAACTTGCTTGCACGCATCAGAGTTTTATTTATCTTTTGTGACCGACGTCATGAGCATGAAATATTTTCAGCACATCATTGTTATGTTGTACCTGTGTTCATAATGTTTGCGAGTACATTCAAAGTACTCACTGGCTTGTCCCTGGCTATTGTCTTGGCCAGATTTTCTTGCACGGAGAGGAGCGACACGATGACAGCCCCGGAACCTAAGAAAAAGGAGATAGCAGCCTCGCGAAGATAGGAGTTAACCTGGTCAGCTGTTCCTGTGGGAAATGGAGTCCCATAGACACTGATGTTTCACAACCCGCTTCCGCCATCAACCACTAGAAACCATTTGTTGTACTCACAGGCCAGTACGGTCTTGTACTACATATTTTTTTTATTTTGCTTGGAATTTCTGTATCAAGTTGGAGCCTCATCAGCTAACAGTAAATCCTGGGGCTGATGAGCACGACGGTCTTTTCTGGAAATTTATACCCGGAAAACCGGTCGTGACATATCGAGAGGGCCTAGAGATACCTCTCCGACAATCGGAGTGACAAATCCTAATCTTGAAATATGCCAACCCAACATGTACCTTCGGAGACACCTGTAGAGCTCCTTTATAATCACCCAGTTACATTGTGACGTTTGGTAGCACACAAAGTGTTCCTCCGATAAATGGGAGTTGCATAATCTCATAGTCATAGGAACATGTATAAGTCATGAAGAAAGCAATAGCAACATACTAAACGATCAAGTGCTAAGCGAACGGAATGGGTCAAGTCAATCACATCATTCTTCTAATGATGTGACCCCATTAATCAAATGAAAACTCTTTTGTCCATGGCTAGGAAACATAACCATCTTTTATAAACGAGCTAGTCAAGTAGAGGCATACTAGTGACACTATGTTTGTCTTTGTATTCACACATGTTTTATGTTTCCGGTTAATACAATTCTAGCATGAATAATAAACATTTATCATGATATAAGGAAATAAATAATAACTTTAATATTGCCTCTAGGGCATATTTCCTTCAACACACACATTTCCGCTTTCTAGATGGTTATTCTAGTTTCTCTCAGATACCTATATCAGCGAAGGATCAATCTAAAACTACTTTTACTTGCCCTTTTAGTACTTTTGCTTATAGACGTATGCCTTTTCGTTTATGTAATGCACCTGCTACCTTTCAAAGATGCATGATGGCTATATTATCTGATTTTTGTGAAAAGATTTGTGAGGTATTCATGGATGATTTCTCAATTTATGGATCCTCTTTTGATGATTGTTTGAGCAATCTTGATCGAGTTTTGCAGAGATGAGAAGACACTAGTGTCGTCCTAAAAAGGGAAAAGTGTCACTTTATGGTTAATGAAGGCATTGTCTTGGGGCATAAGATCTCCGAGAGAGGTATTGAAGTTGATAAAGCCAAAGTAGATGCTATTGAAAAAGTGCCATGTCCCAAGGACATAAAAGGTATATGAAGTTTCCTTGGTCACGCCGGTTTTTATAGGAGGTTCATTAAGGACTTTTCTAAAATCTCTAGGCCTCAGACTAATTTATTGCAAAAAGAGATTCCTTTTGTCTTTGATGATGATTGTGTAGAAGCATTTGAAATACTTAAGAAAGCTTTGATCACTGCACCTATTGTTCAGCCACCTGATTGGGATTTACCTTTTGAAATTATGTGCGATGCTAGTGATTATGCTGTAGGTGCTGTTCTAGGGCAAAGAGTCGATAAGAAATTGAATGTTATCCAGTATGCTAGTAAGACTCTTGACTCTGCCCAGAGAAATTATGCTACTACTGAAAAAGAGTTCTTAGCAGTTGTGTTTGCATGTGATAAGTTTAGACCTTATATTGTTGATTCCAAAGTTACTATTCACACTAATCATGCTACTATTAAATATCTCATGGAAAATAAAGATGCTAAGCCTGGACAAATTAGATGGGTTCTCTTGCTCCAAGAATTTTACTTGCATATTATTGATAGAAAGGGAGCTGAGAACCCCGTTCCAGACAACTTGTCTAGGTTAGAGAATGTTCTTGATGACCCACTGCCTATTAATGATAGCTTTCCTGATGAACAATTAGCATTTGTCAATGCTTCTCGTATTGCTCCTTGGTATGCTGATTGTGCTAATTACATTGTTGCTAAATATATACCGCCTAGTTTCACATACCAGCAAAAGTAAAAGTTCTTTTATGATTTAAGACATTACTTCTGGGATGATCCACACCTTTATAAAGAAGGAGTAGATGGTGTTATTAGACGTTGTGTGCCTGAGCATGAACAGGAACAGATTCTACGCAAGTGTCACTCCGAATCTTATGGAGGACATCATGCTGGAGATAGAACTGCACACAAGGTACTACAATCTGGTTTTTATTGGCCTACTCTCTTCAAAGATGCTCGTAAGTTTGTCTTATCCTGTGATGAATGTCAAAGAATAGGTAACATTAGTAGACGTCAAGAAATGCCTATGAATTATTCTCTTGTTATTGAACCATTTGATGTTTGGGGCTTTCATTATATGGGATCTTTTCCTACCTCTAATGGTTATACACATATTTTAGTTGCTGTTGATTACGTTACTAAGTGGGTAGAAGCTATTGCAACTAGTAGTGCTAATCATAACACTTCTATTAAAATGCTTAAAGAAGTTATTTTTTCGAGGTTTGGAGTCCCTAGATATCTTATGACTGATGGTGGTTGACATTTTATTCATGGTGCTTTCTGTAAGATGCTTGCTAAGTATGATGTCAATCATAGAATAGGATCTCCTTAATTATCATCCGCAGTCTAGTGGTCAAGTAGAGTTTAGCAATAGAGAGCTCAAATTAATTTTGCAAAAGACTATGAATAGATCTAGAAAGAATTGGTCCAAAAAAATTGATAATGCATTATGGGCCTATAGAACTGCATACAAAAATCCTATGGGTATGTCTCCATATAAGATGGTCTATGGAAAAGCATGTCATTTACCTCTTGAACTTGAACATAAGGCATATTGGGCTATTAAAGAGCTCAACTATGACTTCAAACTTGCTGGTGATAAGAGGTTATTTGATATTAGCTCACTTGACGAATGGAGAACCCAAGCGTATGAGAATGCCAAGCTTTTCAAAGAAAAAGTCAAACGCTGGCATGATAAGAGAATACAAAAGTGTTAGTTTAACGTAGGAGATTATTTGTTATTATTCAACTCTCGTTTAAGATTTTTTGCAGGTAAACTTCTCTCAAAATGGGAAGGTCCCTATGTTATCGAGGAGGTCTATCGTTCTGGTGCTATAAAGATCAACAACTTCGAAGGCACAAATCCGAGGGTGGTAAACGGTCAATGAATTAAACACTATATTTCAGGTAATCCTATCAATGTTGAAACTAATATTATTGAAACTGTAACCCTCGAGGAATAAATAAGGGACACTTACCAGAACATTCCAGACTCCGAAAGGGCATAGGTATGTGGTACGGTAAGTAAACCGACTCCAAAACAACTCCAATAGCAATTTTTATCAGTTTTGGAATATTTAAGAATTTTAGGAAGAAAGAAGTAGACCTAAAGGGACACGAGGCTCCCACAAGAGAGGAGGGCGCCCCCCCTATAGGGCGCCCCCCCTATAGGGCGCGCCCCTATCTCGTGGGCACCTCGTGTGTCTCCCGCACTCCGTTTTCTTGCACGTTACGTATTTTGGTCGGTAAAAATTCATTATATATACTCCCGAAGGTTTTGACCACCGTATCATGCAAATATCCTCTGTTTTCGTTTCGAGCTGTTTCCGTTGCAGATTTAGAGCACCATGACTTCTCCCTCCTCCAACAACAAAGACAAGGATGCTTGGCTATTGAAGATAGAGCTGAAAGGAGAAGAACCAGAAGAGATCAACAAGGATGAAGGGATCAAGAAGGCCATGGAGGTTCAAGCTCTGGTGGTGAAAGAAGAAGACATCCCTCAACCTTTACCTAACCTTTTCACTCCAACAGAGATTGAAGCTTTCAAGATGATTGAGTTAGCTCGCATACAGAACAAGTATCTCACACAGGAGAATATCCTTTTGAAGGATCATATCGCCGGACTCAAGGGCATTATCCGCAAGTTGGAGGAGCTTTTATGCTCGATGTGTGATTATCCACCGTCATCATCACCACCTCCATCACCTTCGAGGGCATAATCACATGGGTAGGGGCACTCCCCTTGGCAACTGCCAAGCTTGGGGGAGCTGCCCCGGTATCGTATCAACATCACACTCCTATGTTTACCGCTTTATTTAGTTCGATCCTTTTAGTAGTATCTTTATCTAGTAGTTGAAGTTTTGATATCAAGTAGTTTTGAGTTTTGCATTGTGATCTCTTTATGTAATCGAGTCCATGTGCTATCTATAATAAAGATTAGTGTTGAGTCAAGGGCTTTGCTATGTTGCTATGATCTTGAGAAAGTAGAAAGGATAAAAGAGTTCATATTGATCTTATAGATAGTGATAATTTCACATATAGAAAGTATGAGGCATAAAAATCGTTGAGAGTTGATGAACGTAGCCTTGGTCATCGTTGCAATTAATAGGAAGTGATAAGGAAAGTGGGGTTCACATATAAATATATTATCTTGGACATCTTTTATGATTGTGAAGCACTCATTAAGTATGACATGCTATAAGAGTTGACGTTGGACAAGGAAGACAATGTGATGGTTTATGTTTTTCCGACATCTCAGTTAAAGTATATTATCATTGACCTTCCAAACATGTTGAGCTTGCCTTTCCCCCTCATGCTAGCCAAATTCCTTGCACCAAGTAGAGATACTACTTGTGATTCCAAATATCCTTAAACCCATTTTTGCCATGAGAGTCCACCATACCTACCTATGGATTGAGTAAGATCCTTCAAGTAAGTTGTCATCGGTGCAAGAAATAAAAATTGCTCTCTAAATATGCATGACTTATTAGTGCGGAGAAAATAAGCTTTGTACGAACTTGTTGTGGAAGTAATAAAAGCTACGGACTACATAATAAAGGTCCACATAAAAGGGGCAATATAAAGTGACGTTCTTTTGTATTAAGATTTTGTGCATCAACCCCAAACGCGCATGACAACCTCTACTTTCCTCTGCGAAGGGCCTATCTTTTACTTTATGTTTTTACTTTATGCTTGAGTCAAGGTGATCTTCACCTTTCCCTTTTTCATTTTATCCTTTGGCAAGCTCCTCGTGTTTGAAAGATCATGATATATATATCTAATTGGATGTAAGTTAGCATGGGCCATTATTGTTGACATCACCTAAAGGTGAATACGTTGGGAGGCAACACATTAAGCCCCTATCTTTCTCAGTGTCTGGCTGAAACTCCATAACCACAAGTACTGCGTGAGTGTAAGCAATTGTGGAGGACTATGAGATAGTTGAGTATGTGAGCTTGTTGAAAAGCTCTATTATTGACTCTTTCTGATGTTACGATAAATTGCAATTGCTTCAATGACTGAGATTATAGTTTGTTAGTTCCCGATGAAGTTTTTGAACCATGCTTGACATTGTGAATTGCTTATTACTTGAGCATAGGAAATCATACGACAAAATCTATATATGTTGCTGTTATTAGAATGATCATGATGCCCTCATGTCCGTATTTTATTTTAATCGACACCTCTATCTCTAAACATGTGGACATATTTTTTAATTTCGGCTTCCGCTTGAGGACAAGCGAGGTCTAAGCTTGGGGGAGTTGATACGTCCATTTTGCATCATGCTTTTATATAAATATTTATTGCATTATGGGCTGTTATTACACATTATATCTCAATAATTATGGCTATTCTCTCTTATTTTACAAGGTCTACCATGAAGAGGGGGAATGCCGGCAGCTGGAATTCTTGCTGGAAAAGGAGCAAACATTGGAAACCTATTCTACACAGCTCCAAAAGTGCCGAAACTCCACGAAACAACTTTTTGGATTTAATAAGAATTTCTGAGTGAAAGAAATAGGCTAGGGGGACCACACCCTGTCCAGGAGACAGGGACGCGCCCCTCCCTATAGGGCGCGCCCCCTATCTCTTGGGCCTCCGGCGTCCATCTTCTGCTATATCATCACTATTACCCTAGAAAAAATCGTGGGCAAGCTTACGGGACGAAAGTCCGCCGCCACGAGGCGGAACCTTGGCGGAATCAATCTAGGGCTCTGGCGGAGCTGTTCTGCCGGGGACACTTCCCTCCGGGAGGGGGAAATCATCACCAACGATCCTCTCATTGGGAGGGGGTGAATCTCCGTCAACATCTTCACCAGCACCATCTCCTCTCAAAACCCTAGTTCATCTCTTGTATCCAATCTTGTATCAAAACCACAAATTGGTACCTGTGGGTTCCTAGTAGTGTTGATTACTCCTTGTAGTTGATGCTAATTGGTTTACTTGGTTGAAGATCATATGTTCAGATCCTTTATGCATATTATTACTCCTCTGATTATGAACATGAATATGCTTTGTGAGTAGTTACGTATGTTCCTGAGGACATGGGTGAAGTCTTGCTATTAGTAATCATGTGAATTTGGTATTCGTTCGATATTTTGATGAGATGTATGTTGTCTTTTCCTCTAGTGCTGTTATGTGAATGTCGACTACATGACACTTCACCATTATTTGGGCCTAGAGGAAGGCATGGGGAAGTAATAAGTAGATGATGGGTTGCTAGAGTGACATAAGCTTAAACCCTAGTTTATGCGTTGCTTGTTTAGGGGCTAATATGGATCCATACGCTTAATGTTGTGGTCAGGTTTACCTTAATACTTCTTTCTATAGTTGTGGATGCTTGCAATAGGGCTTAATCATAAGTGGGATGCTTGTCCAAGTTAGGGCAGTACCCAAGTACCGGTCCACCCACATATCAAATTATCAAAGTACCGAAAGCGAATCATATGAACGTGATGAAAACTAGTTTGATGATAATTCCCAATGTGTCCTCGGGAGCTCCTTTATCATTATTAGAATTTGTCCAGGCTTATCCTTTGCTACATAAAGGATTGGGCCACCTTGCTGCACTTTACTTACTTTATTTACTTGTTGATCCTTACTATTTATCTTATCAAAAAAATCTATTACCTACAATTTCAGTGCTTGCAGAGAAAACCTTACTGAAAACCGCTTATCATTTCTTTCTGCTCCTCGTTGGGTTCGACACTCTTACTTATAGAAAGGACTATGATATATTCCCTACACTTGTGGGTCATCAAGACTCTTTTCTGGCGCCGCTGCCGGGGAGTGTTGCGCTTTTGGTGAGTGGAACTTGGTAAGGAAACATTTATATAGTGTGCTGAAATTTTTTGTTACTTATCACTATGGAAACTTATCCTTTGAGGGGCTTGTTTGGGGTATCTTCACCCCAACCAGAAGAGCAAATAGTTGCTCCTCAACCTACTGAACTTTATGAAAATATTCACTTTGAGATTCCTTTGGGTATGATAGAAAAACTGCTAGCTAATCCATTTGCAGGAGACGGAACATTGCATCCCGATTTACACCTTATCTTTGTGGATGAAGTTTGTGGATTATTTAAGCTTGCAGGTATTCCCGATGATGTTGTCAAAAGGAAGGTCTTCCCTTTAACATTATTAGAATTTGTCCAGGCTTATCCTTTGCTACATAAAGGATTGGGCCACCTCGCTGCACTTTACTTACTTTATTTACTTGTTGCTCGTTACTATTTATCTTATCACAAAACTGTCTATTACCTACAATTTCAGTGCTTGCAAAGAAAACCTTACTGAAAACTGCTTATCATTCCTTATGCTCCTCGTTGGGTTCGACACTCTTACTTATCAAAAGGACTACGATAGATCACCTACACTTGTGGGTCATCGGCTGCCAAAGGCACTGGCAATGACGACGTTTTGGGCTCCACGATGACCTCCGTCCTGCTGCTCTGCTGGTCTTGGTCTCGTTGCACCAAAATGGTAACCTTTGCTTGATGCCTCGATACTCCGCCCTTGTGCGTACCCCCTTTGCACCAAAGATGAAACAAGGACACTGCGCAGGACGGTGCCCGCCTAGTCTCGATCGTAATGGCTTGCGTCACGAGCACCTCGCGAGGTACACTTGCCTTGATCTCTCCGCCTCTTCGCGAGCTTGCCTGGTGAGGCCGCTCCTGAGGAAGCCTTGCATCGTTCGCCCCTTGAGGATAGGCCCCTCACGAGGGTCTTGAGCTTGAGTCAATGAAGATGGGCCGTACTGGGCCACCACTTGAGCCACGCCATAGGCCACAGGTAGGCAAGTCTGGGGACCCCCATTCCTAGAACGCCAAGAAGTAGCCCCCAGGCCCAAGGCGCGCTCGGACTAGGCTTAGCAGAGAAGCAAAAGGGCAAGTGTGGAGCACCACGGGCCCCAACAGCCTGCGGCCTTGGGCGCCGCGTGTTGGTTGATTAGACGTGGGCGTCTCCGCTTTCCCATGCTTCCTCGGCAACTGCCCGACTTGACAAGTCCCTGCATGCAGAAATGAGTCATGATTACTTGCGATCGTGGAGGACAACGGTTGGCCTCCCTCGGGTTATAAATGCTGGAGGGCGCAGGCCCCCGCTGCACATCTTCCTCCTTCCGCTTGCTTCTTCTTTCTTGCTCCTCCCCCATCTGCTTGCTGTGTCCCATGGCACCTAGGAAGAGGTTCACTGCCGCAGAGAAGGGCAAAGAACGCCAGGAAGGGCCTGGCTCTCCTCCGCCCAAGCGCGGCCGCGGTCGTCCCCGCAAGCACCCCGTGACTCCCGCGGTGGCCGCCCGTTGTCGCAGTGGGGGTCCTTTGCGCGGTGAAGGTCTCTTGATTGATGGGGGAAGACGGGCCATGGGTGCGCGGCCTCCCCGCCCGCGCTTTCACTCGGCAGAGGTGCTGCCGGAGTTTGTCGTTTGGTCGGGAGATCCGACTGGCAGCTGGCTTCAGCTCCCCTGCTTCTTCGCTAGCGAACTGCCGACCGGTGCCACTGGTGGGCTCTGGCTTCAGGCGGACGACTGCTGTAGCAGAGCCTCCTGGGTTGCGGTGAAGATCTCCATCGCCGGAAACATGGCCTTGGCCCGTGGCTGGCAAATGTTTGCCTGCGCACGTGGCCTAGGCCGGTGGTGCACCCTGCACTTCAAGTTTGACGGTGACGCCACCCTCTATGTGAGGGTGTTCAGAGAGGATGGCTGCCGTGTCGGGTGCTGCCTTGAAGATGATGACGGTGACCGAGTGCTTAGCTTTGGCGACGGCCGTGACGAAGACGAAGGCGGGCCCGTGCCTGGTGGCACCCGCAGCTCGCCAAGCTTCAGCGGTTCCCCTTCTGACGACAGCTCCTCCAGTGGCGGCCGTGATCAACCACCGCGTCGCCGTGCTTGCTTTGAGGGGGGTAGCGGGTCATCCCGCCGTCGCGCCTCGGTGAAGCGTGAGGAGGGGTCCGATTGAGCTCCGGAGGGCAGTGCGGATCCCCTTCCACGAGCCGTCGCCGGGCAAGCCGCGTTAATTTTGTTTTTCTCCTTTTCTTGCATAGAGAGAGAGAGAAGTGTGGAGCCCCGTGGGGGCATGCTGGACTGTTGCCTTCAATTATTATGATATTTCCGTTATTCCCATGTCGTGTTAAGGTATTGTGTGCTCATGCGTAGGAACCACTTAGCTCGGGGGGACTCGCTGCAGTCTTCGCCTCGCGAGGCTCCTGCCTGAGGCCTCGTCGAGCATCTTGAGGCCTGCAAAAATTAGCCAGAGGGATAGCGTTTGAACCCTAGTCGTTAGGGTGACCGGCTTGGGTCTCGTGTTCGTGTCACGATGCCCGTGGGGCATGGAACGGGAGGAGTGCTCCCGCTATGAACTTGAGTAGGGAAGCCTCACGAAATTAGGTCAGAAGATACCCGCGAGGGCGCCCGCGCAGCCCCCTTGCGAGGCTTGTGAAAGAGAAGACAAGTCAGGCAAGCAACAAAGACAGAGAATCACGGTCCTGGGACGGCAAGCAACAATAAAAGCAACTCCAATAAAGTTTTGAACAAGGATGAGCAAGCCAACTGCCGAAAGCAAATGAAAAGCCGCGGCCGGCACCTAATCTAGTCTTCGACGTCTTTTCACCAACGCGGAGCTAAGTGCTGCCACTGGGCGTGGGCGGGAGCCCCCGAGGCCCGAGGGCGGCACTTCGGAGAATCCGGGGCGTGTACAACCCCAACTCATTATTACGTGAGAGTGTCACGGGCGGCGAGCTTCACACGCATTGGCCTTCTACACAGGCACCGAGCCTTTTCTTGAGGCGATGAGCTTCACAGGCACTGGGCCTTCTTCACAGGCATCGGGCCTTTCCTTGGGACGACGAGCTTCACAGGCGCTGGGCCTTCTTTACAGGCACCGGGCCTTACTTCAAGGGTAAAATCTTCGAAGGTGCTGAATGTTCCACGCGTTCGGGATGGGCACCCCCTCCTGGGTCTCCAAGCGCGCGGCGCCAGGTCTGGAAACATGAACAACCTTGAACGGGCCCTCCCACATGGGCGAGAGCTTGTGCAGCCCTTCTGTCGGTGTCAAAACCGGCGGATCTCAGGTAGGGGGTCCCGAACTGTGTGTCTAGGCGGATGGTAACAGGAGACAAGGGACACGATGTTTTGCCCAGGTTCGGGCCCTCTTGATGGAGGTAAAACCCTACGTCCTGCTTGATTAATATTGATGATGTGTGTTACAAGAGTGGATCTACCACGAGATCAAGGAGGCTAAACCCTAGAAGCTAGCCTATGGTATGATGATTGTTCGTCCTACGGACTAAAGCCATCCTATTTATATAGACACCGGAGAGGGCTAGGGTTACACAGAGTCGGTTACAATGGTAGGAGATCTACATATCCGTATCGCCAAGCTTGCCTTCCACGCCAAGGAAAGTCCCACCCAGACACGGGACGAAGTCTTCAATCTTCTATCTTCATAGTCTTGGAGTCCGGCCGATGATGATAGTTCGGCTATCCGGACACCCCCTAGTCCGGAACTCCCTCAGTAGCCCCCGAACCAGGCTTCAGCGATGACGAGTTCGGCGCGTATATTGTATTCGGCGTTGCAAGGCGGGTTCTCCTTCAAACTTCATGTTCCTGTCGAATAGTGTCCGGCTTCCTTATAAATGTTGCGCTCCTTGGCTTCTACGCCCAATAATGGCCTTCTTCCATGTGTCATATGAATGCGAAAAGCTAGGGTATTTTTACATTTTACCCCCTAGCCGTGCGAACGAGCCGCCTATAAGAGAGGCGAGGATCTAGATCCAGCTCACACCATTCTCCATCCGCAAGTTCTCATCAAAGCGCTTCTGACAAAAATCCATTCTATCATGGATAGTCGACGCGGCTCCTCCTCTCGCGCTCCCAGTCCTAAGCCAGGAGATTGGGGGAGATGCTCAGTTCCACACAGCGAGCTAGTGGTGCTCCAAACCGAGGGATATCTTCCCCCGGCTTTCATGGTTCCGGTTCAAGACGGACTGGCCACCTTCAGCGGTGGAAAGCAGGCGGAGAGCGTCCCCAACCCTTCCAAAGGAGAGCGGGTATGCTTCGTCCCTTATCTAATAAGGGGACACGGATTTCCCATACATCCGTTTCTCCGGGGGCTCCTGGAGTTCTACGGACTCCAGCTTCACCACCTCACACCTGCCTCCATTTTGCACATCGCGGGCTTTGTAGCTCTTTGCGAGCTGTTCTTGGGTATCGAGCCCCATTTTGCGCTGTGGAAGAGATTGTTTTGCTTCGTACCCCGTTCTCACGAGGGGTCGATATATCAAGTGGGCGGAGCCAAAATATGGCGCATCGCCAGGACCGGATATCTATCCAGCACCCCGAAGAAGGCGTCCGAAGACTGGCCTTCGGAATGGTTCTACATGGAGGACGCTCCTCTGCCGGATCCAGTTCGGATCAGCCTCCCGGAGTTCAGCAATGCTCCCTTGAAGAAACACATGAGTTGGCGCCCGCGGAGCCCTCAACGAGAGGATGATGGGAGCGTCCATTATCTGATGGGCCGGATTAGGTTACTGGCCCACTCCGGATTGACCATGATTGGAATCATGGCCACGTGCATTATGCGATGGGTGCAGCCACTCCAATATAGGGGCCACCCTATGTGCGATTTCAACGGGGAAGACGACGCCACCCGTCATGGCCACAGAGGGCCGGGCTCGGCAGCTGATCTGGCAAAGATCCTGTCCGGCTTGCACAAGGGGGAGGAGGAGGACTTCCTCCGCACGAATCCATTGAATGGATTCTCCATGAATAACCCTCGGAGCTGGGTAAGCGGACGTTTATCTACCAGATCCATACTTCCAAAGTCAAGTATCTTACTTTGTGATGTCGATGCAGGAGCTGCGCCGGGACGTGGAGGGCATACAAAGCCTAACTCCACAACCCGAGGATCCGGAATGATCCCTTGATCCGGCCTTCAAAGAGGATACGGACATAAAGGTGGAGCTGATTGACGGGGTGTTCCACCAACTTAGCATGGACAATGCCCTAGTCGCCATTACGGCTGACTACCCCGGTTCGTTTCCAGCCTCCCAGGTGACTACGACCGAGGTCTTGAACCATCATTTCATCCATGCTCAATTCTGACCATCCTATACTGATGGTGCATCGCAGGAGGTGCCTTTAAGGCGGGAAGCTGAACCTGCGGCGGCTGACCAGCAAGGGTCAGTTCGGCCCAGCAGGCGGAAGAGGAGTGCGACACGAATCGAAACGTCGCTGCAAAGGTACGGCACACCATTGTTTTTAAGGGAAGGATCCCTAGGAGGTATATTAATGCTCATAACTTTTCCAGGAGAAAGAGCGCTTGCCGGACAGTGTCCGGAGAGGTTGCCAATCAAGCCTCCACCAGCCATGCTCCATCGCATGGTCCAGAAGGGGAGGCGAACACAAGGCATGAGCCGGATGTTCCTCCGACGAAGGATGCCGACAAGCTATCCGCCACCCGGTCTGAGGTGGAGAGCGCCATGAATCACAGGCGTCGTTGGACAGCTCTTCGTGATGCGTGTTTCTCCCCGGAGGCGTTGAATGCCTTTGAAGCGGGAGACGCGCACCTCTGTGGCGCTCAAGATGGTTTAACCACAGCCACGGAGCAGTATGTGAAGGACATACGGGTAATTAATTTTAATAGTTATATATGCCAGTAGCCCCCGAGACATAAAATAGTTAAAATAACTGATTTAAGGATCATTTATTATGTAGGATCTTACCGAAAAGAACCCACCTGTCCCAGGAGCTTCAAGAGTGCAAGGCCCAACTTGAGGCCGCACTGGCCGCCACAGGGGGAGCCACAGAGACCCCCGCTGGTAATACGTTCTTCGAAAAGATAAGTAGTTAACAAAGTGCGGCGTGTGCGTAAATCTGAAAATAATATTGGAGAGGGCGCCGGACTAGATCCGGACAAGCAACAGCTACCACGTCAGCTAAAGGCCAGTGAGAGGGTGCTTATGAAGGTGCAGCAGGAGAGGAACAAGCTCCAGGATGCCCACACCCAGCTAGGAGAAGAGCTGAAAGGTGTTCAGGCCCAGCTGTCTGGCTCCGTGAAGGAGAATCAGCGGCTTCGTCGCGGCATTTATAGTAAGTGCTTGAGCAAATTCCTTTGAAAAGAAGAATTCGGTGAGGAATTCGATTGACAGAAATGTGTCTTTAGGTGTGCTCACAGGTCGCCCTGCGGAGGAAATGCCCGGTTCAACGGGTGACCAACTTCCCAAGCTGGTGCAACTGCTCGAACGTGTTCGGCAGGCGATGAGTGGCATCGTTCAGGCCTTATGGCCTTCCGTCTCCCTACCTAAGGGCCTTGGAGGGCTTGCTGAGAAGCTTCAGGGAGTACGGTGACGCCTCTGTCTGTGGAAGATATCGGCCTGCCGTTAAGGCGCCAGGGAGGCCTGGGCCATGGTGAAGATGCGGTACCCGAAGGCTAACCCAAACCACATGGCCGAGGTCGGACCTGTGGGGCCTGATGGGAAGGAGATCCATGTGAGCTTGATGTACGGCCAAGTAGAGTTGGCCGCGAAATATTCCCAACAGGACTGTAAATTAGACAGCCTGTTAGATGGGATTGAAGAGGAGTACAATCAGTCAGTTTGACGATGTAATTTCGAAATGACATATAGAATGCCTTCTAGCCGGATTGTAGATCGTTTGTCTTTGCGGACCTTTTTGCTTCAACCTCAGGACCCAACAGTCTGGAGTGTGTCCGAATACCCTTACGGTTATAAAAGAACCGGGGCATGCATGGAGACAAGGCGTCGTGGTCATAATTGCTTTATCAGACAAGTGCCCAACTAGCTATGTTATATTACATGGTTAGTAAGAAACATCTTCCAGGGAGAATAGTTCCGTTAAGGGTTCCTTTCCCTGGGAGGCATGCCCTAAAGTGCATGTCGAGACTGCGAAAATAGAAGAAAAAGCATCTGGGGGCAGATAAATAATTAAGTAATAAATCATCTTTCCAGTCACCGACCGAATATTCTCTTAAGAACGCTAGCTTTCGGCTTCACCCCGTCTGAGGTACACATCCGGCTGACCCGGCAGTAACAATCGCAGAGGTGCTCCCTTTACCTCCTAGACGAACAATCAGGAATGTAGGGGTAAGCGCAGGAGCCAGGCAACCCAGCTTGGCCAAAACTTAAGTCATATCGATGCATATAATGGTGAATAAATGGTACATGCGGAAGTATGACACATGTGTTGGGCATGAAGCCCGTATAAATAAGCTTCTGTTAAAGAAGCCCCCAGGTATAATGAGTGCTAGGAGCACATCAAGTGTGTGCGAACCATGCGCAAATCAGCCTATCAAAGGTATTGAAAAAAAGTGGGAAGAAGGAGGGGGACAAAAGACAGTGAAAATGTAAAAAGGTGGACGGAGGAGTGAGATGAACTCTGAGTCCGGCGTTAGGCGTAGAATCTTCGGAGATGGGCTGCGTTCCATGGGTTCGGCTTGAGTCGGTTGTCAGATGCGTTGCGTAGACGGTATGCTCCGCCAGTCGGGACTTGGTCGATGATGAAGGGACCTTCCCACTTGGGCTTAAGTTTGTCCTTTTTCTTGTCCGGCAGGCGTAGAACAAGTTCGCCAACGTTGTAAGTTTTGGCCCGTACTTCTCTGCTTTGATATCTTCGAGCCTGCTGCTGATAAAATGCGGAACGAGCTTTTGCCACATCCCGCTCCTCCTCTAAGGCGTCCAAACTATCCTGCCGATCCAACTCGACTTCTCTTTCTTAGTACATGCGCACGCGAGGTGAGTCATGAATTATATCGTGGGGCAGAACTGCCTCTACGCCGTACACCATGAAAAATGGTGTGAATCCGGTAGTTCGGTTTGGCGTGGTCCGCAGCCCCCAGAGTACAGAGTCGAGCTCCTCTACCCAGTGCATGTGAGATTCCTTGAGGGACCGCACTAGTCTGGGTTTGATTCCGCTCTTGATTAGACCATTTGCTCGCTCGACTTGACCATTAGTTTGGGGGTGATAGACTGAAGCGTAGTCGAGCTTGATGCCCATGTTTTTGCACCAGAGTTTAACCTCGTCAGTCGTGAAATTCGTGCCGTTATCAGTGATGATGCTGTGGGGGACGCCAAAACGGTGTACTACCCCGGATATGAAGTCTATCACAGGTCCGGATTCGGCCGTTTGGTGAATTTGTCCACCATGACCAATAAGTATTTGTGCTTGTGGGTTCCCCCTTTAAGGGGTCCAACCATGTCAAGCCCCCAGACCGCGAACGGCCAGGTGATGGGTATAGTTTTGAGGGTGGTGGGTGGCATGTGGCTCTGATTGGCAAAGAGCTGGCAACCAACGCATCGTTGGACTAAGTCCTGAGCATCTGCCCGGGATGTCGGCCAATAAAATCCTGTACGGAAGGCCTTGCCTACAAGGGCCCGGGCTGCAGCGTGGTGCCCGCCGAGTCCGGCGTGAATTTCAGCCAGGAGATTTCTCCCTTCCTCTTCGGAGATACACCTTTGAAGGACTCCGATTGTGCTTTTTTTATAAAGTTCTCCCTCATGGACCTTGTAGGCTTTAGATCACCGAACTATGCAGTGGGCCTCATTTTGGTGTTCGGGAAGTTCCTGCCTGATTAAGTAGGCTAGGAATGGTTCCGTCCATGGGGAAATTACTGCCATTATTTAGTGGGCTGAAGGTGTTATTTCATTGTCTGAGCCACCGATTGTGTCAGAGTGGTCTGAGTTAGGTGAGGCAGTTGGCTCCGGATTGTTATTTCCGGACTCCTCTTCCCATAATACGGATGGCTTAAAGAGCCGTTCCAGGAAGATGTTTGGAGGGACGGCGTCTTGTTTTGCGCCGATGCGTGCCAACACGTCTGCTGCCTGGTTATTATCCCGGGCTACATGGTGGAATTCGAGTCCTTCGAACCGAGCTGACATTTTTAGGACGGCGTTGCGGTAAGCTGCCATTTTCGGATCTTTGGCGTCAAAGTCTCCATTTACTTGGGATATTGCGAGGTTTGAATCTCCGCGCACCTCTAGGCGTTGAATGCCCATGGAGATTGCCATCCGGAGGCCGTGTAGAAGGGCCTCGTATTCAGCTGCAATGTTGGAGTCCATGTACATTATTTGAAGCACGTATTGGACTGTGTCTCCGGTTGGGGACGTCAGGACGACGCCAGCCCCCAAGCCCGCCAACATTTTGGAGCCGTCGAAATGCATGATCGAATTGGAGTATGCGCCATACTCTTTAGGGAGTTCGGCTTCGGTCCATTCGGCGACGAAGTCAGCCAGGACTTGCGACTTTATAGCTCGCCGTGGTTTGTAGGTTATGTCAAACGGTAAGAGCTCGATGGCCCATTTTGCAATCCTGCCCGTTGCGTCGCGATTGTTTATAATATCATTGAGAGGTACTTCGGAGGCCACCGTTATGGAACACTCTTGAAAGTAGTGTCGCAGATTCCGGGATGCCATGAACACCGCATACGCTATCTTTTGATAATGTGGGTACCGGGACTTGCATGGAGTCAAGACAGTGGATACGTAGTACACTGGTTTTTGAAGAGGGAATTTGTGCCCTTCTGTTTCTCGTTCGACGACGAGTACCGCGCTGACAACTTGATGTGTTGTTGCGATATATAATAGCATTGGTTCGCCCAGGTTGGGCGCGGCCAGGACCGGATTTGTTGCCAATATGGCTTTCATTTCTTCGAGTCCGGCCATGGCAGCATCCGTCCATTCGAAATGTTCGGTGCGCCAGAGGAGGCGATAGAGGGGCAGAGCCTTTTCTCCCAAACGGGAGATGAAGCGACTTAGAGCCGCTACGCATCCAGTTAGTTTTTGTATTTGCTTGAGGTCTTTTGGAATATCCAATTGTGATAGAGCTCGGATCTTGGCTGGGTTCGCTTCAATTCCTCTACCGGATACAATGAAGCCCAAGAGCTTTCCGGCTGGTACTCCGAAGACACATTTTTCTGGGTTGAGCTTAATGTCGTATGCTCAGAGGTTGTCGAATGTCACCCTCAAGTCGTCTACTAGAGTTTCGACGTGTTTGATCTTGACGACCACATCGTCTACGTATGCCTCCACTGTTTTGCCTATCTGGGTAGCCAGACATGTCTGAATCATGCGCTGATATGTTGCGCCGGCGTTTTTGAGTCCGAAGGGCATTGTGTTGAAGCAGAATGGCCCATATGGAGTAATGAATGTTGTTGCGGCCTGGTCTTTTTCCGCCATCTTGATTTGATGGTATCCGGAGTATGCGTCGAGGAAGCACAATGAATCGTGCCCTGCGGTAGCATCGATGATTTGGTCGATGCGAGGGAGAGGGAAAGGGTCCTTTGGATAGGCCTTGTTAAGGTCTTTAAAATCGACATAGAGGCGCCAGGATTTGTCCTTTTTGGGTACCCTTACTAGGTTGGCTAGCCAGTCCGGACATTTTATATCTCTGATTAATCCGGCTTCTAAGAGTTTGGCTAGCTCCTCTCCCATTGCCTGTCTTTTGGGTTCGGAAAATCGCCGAAGAGCTTGTTTGACTGGCTTGAATCCTTTTAGAATATTTAGGCTGTGCTCTGCCAGCCTGCGTGGGATTCCTGGCATGTCTGAAGGGTGCCAGGCAAAAATGTCTGAATTTTCCCAGAGGAATTCTCGTAGTGCGGCTTCTACATCAGGATTTAATTGTGCCCCAATGGAGGCCGTCTTTGTGGGGTCCGTTGGATGGACCTGAAATTTGACTATTTCGTCTGCTGGTTTAAAAGAGGTGGACTTGGACCTCTTATCGTGTATCAGATCGTCCCTATCCACCGTGGAGCGCAGCATAGTTAGTTCCTCTGCCGCTAGGGCTTCGGATAATGCCTCTAGGGCCAGTGCGGCTGTCTTATTTTTAGCGCGGAGTGATGTATCTGGATCACTGGCGAGAGTGATTATTCCATTGGGTCCTGCCATTTTGAGCTTCATGTACCTGTAATGGGGTATAGCTTGGAAGATTGTGAATGCCTCTCGCCCTAACAAAGCGTGGTATCCGCTGCCGAATGGGGCCACTTGGAACATGACCTCTTCGGACCTGTAATTGTCCGGCGAGCCGAACACTACATCTAGTGTGATTTTTCCTGTGCAGCGTACTTCTCGACCAGGGATTATTCCCCTGAAGGTTGTGCTGCTTCGCTCGATGCGGCTCCAGTCAATTTCCATTTTTTGAAGGGTTTCCTCGTAGATGAGGTTTAATCCGCTGCCGCCATCCATGAGTACCTTGGTAAGACGAAAGTTGTCCACTATCGGACTGAGGACCAATGCGGCTGGCGCTCTAGCTGTTCGGAATTTAGGTTCGTCGCTGGCATTGAAGGTGATAGCCGTGTCGCTCCATGGATTTGTTGTTGCTACTTGGTAGACTTCGGCGAGGCTGCGGATTGTTTGTTTCCGCATGTTATTTGATGCGGAAGTCTCAAAGACTGTTAATACCATACTGGTACTGCTGGGCTGGTTGCCCGGGGGTAAAAAGCCTTCGCCACTTTTGGCCACTTGCCGTAGTATCCAACATGCTCAAAGGCTATGTGTTGGAGTGGCGCCCTCCGTACTGTGGATTTTGCAGGGTCTGTTGAGCCATCCCTCCAGTACGGTTCCGTACCCTTTAGGGGGTTTTGCTTTTTGGTTTTTAACCCAGGTGCTTGAGTATGATGCACCCTTTTATTTCGGACTGGGGTTATATTCAGGGCCGGATTGTCCCAAAACCTAGTTTCAGTTTTCCAGGCACTCTCCATCGCGCAGTATTTTTGTACAATGGTCGCTAGGTCGGCGAAGCGTGTAACTTCGCGATGACTGATAGCGTTTATGATTCCCTTGTCCGTGCAATTGTTGCAGAAAATTGAAATCGCGCTTTCTTCACGGCAGTCCTTTATCCTGTTCATAACCAGGAGGAATCTGGCCCAGTAATGATGTACTGTTTCATCGGGCTCTTGCCGTATTTGAGATAGATCGCTTATGTTTGGGTAGGCGGGTGGAATTAAGTTCGGAACCCCGCCCGATCTGAGGCTCAAAGTCCAAGAAGCTTCCGGATTTGGAAGCTTGGTTTGCTGGATGCTTTCCAACAAATCTGGTCCGATGCCTGACTTTAGGTTCAGTATTTGATTAGCGTTCAACCCTCCGCAGGAATCCGGCATGGAGGGATCGGGAATCCGGACATAGTTGGTTTTTATCATAGAAGAAGAGTCGCCACGTTGTTCCTCTACCCCCGACAATGTGGTGGGTAACCTGGGGAGAGTTAATCTCCCTCAGATCGGTTTTAAGCACAATCTGATCGTAGTCGGTAGCGACTCCCAGGGCGGCGATGCGGTCCAAGAGCTCGTTGTCACACACTAGCTAGTTCATGCATTAGAGTGTTGCATCATGTTTATTCTTTCAACAGAAACATGAAATGGGGATGACAGAACCCCCAGCCCCCTCTGAATCCAACTAGGGTTTACTAAAAATATTTTCAATGAACCTGAAATGCCCTTCCAAAATGTCCATCATTTTTGTCTTGGTTCAGAACCTCTGCCAAACGTGATGCACAATTTTCTAGGTCATCCTAAGGTCTTTGAGTTAAATCATAAGTATTTGAATTTGGGCATTTAAAATTTACAAAAATATTTTAATGCTCAAATAATCCCAAACCAAAATGTTCCATGTTGGAAATATTCCAACTAAGGATTAGGTGCAGTTTGGTGATTTTTGGAGTTGCCTAGGTATTTTCAGAAATTCAACAAACCTGCAGAATAAACAAAAAACAGATAAAAAGGGAAAAGCTTACCTGGCGCCACCCAGAGGCCCACCTGCCGGCCCAGCCCAGCCACCGCTCCAGCGAGCTGCTTGGCTTGGCCAGGCAGGCAGGCAGGTGCTCGACGGCGGCCGCAGCATGCGCCACGCAGCTGCCTGTCGCCCTGCTTCCCCCTCTCGCCCCTCTGTTGCCTTGGATGAGCTCCACGTCGTGCACCGAACCCCATAGACACGCTCACTCAGCCCCAGCTCCTCTCCCTTGCTCTCCCACGCCATGGCCGACGCCACCGCCGCCGCACCCTCACCGTAGCCGCGCTCTCCGTCAACCCCGCGCTGCGCCACCGTGTCCAGGAGCTTCGCCACCCTCTACTCCTTCGAGCTAGCCGAGCCCCGAGCGCTCGCGTGCCCCGAAGCCACCGCACTGACCTCGACCGAACCGCCATCGCCGGAGATCCCCTTCGTCGTCGCCGCAGCACCAGCTCGCCCCCGACCGCGCCGTCTGCTCCCTCAAGACCGCAGTGAGCCTGGCTACCTCCTCCCCCTTTCCTTTCTCACTCTCGTGCACCACCACGAGCACACGTAGCTCACCCGCACGCGCCGCCGCGGAGCTCGTCGCCGACGTGTCTCCGGCTAACCACCGACCACCCCACCTTGTCTAACGCACTCACCGCGTCCCCAGGGGCCCAACGCACCTCACCACGTGCCTCGCCGTGCCCCGTAGCCTCGGATCCATCTTCACCCGACTCTGGCGACTGCCAAAGTCGTCGCCGGCGACGTCTCCGGCCACCCCGAGCTCAACCACCACCACCAATAGCTGCGGCTCGGTCCCAGCTACCCGTAGATGCTCTCCGCCGCCCATTTGGTCGCCGGAAAGCACAAAACCACTCTCGCCGCCGCGTTCAGCCTCGCCGGCGGCTAGACGCCGGTGTGCTTGACTTTGACCTTGACTAGGGTGGGTCCAGGTTGACCCCCCTGAGCCTATGACAAGTGGGGCCCCCTCTGCTAATTACCTCAGATTCGTTTAAACTAAATTTAGTTATTATAATTAACCACTGACACGCGGGACCCACTGGTCAGTTTGACCTGGACCGGCCTGTTGACTTGCTGAGGTCAGCATGACATCATGTTGAAGCAGTAATCCTTTTCTGGAATTAAAATAAATATAGAATGATTTATAAATTTCAGAAAATGATCTAAACTTCAAAAATTCATAATAAATCAACCGTAGCTCCAAATGCAAAGTGTTATATATGAAAAATGATCAGAAAAATCCAACCTATCCATCTGTACTAGCCTCATGCATGTTTAAACAAGCTAACCTACTGTTTATTGCAGAACAAGATAAAGCACTTTAAAGGGCCATTTATGAGTTTGAAATTAGAATCTTTGGTTCAAAATGATTCAAACCCATCTGGTCTTAGTTGCATTAGCCCAACACACTCATATTGGCATGTCTCATGCATGCATCATATTGTTGCATATTGTTTGGTGATGATTGTGTATTGGTGCTCTCTGCGGCAGGTCCTGCCCCCGAGGAGTACCGTGATTACCCCAACGAAGAACAATACCAGTGCATCGACCCATCAGGAAAGCAACCAACCATTTGATCATATCGATACAATCCCATGTTCTCGCTTCTGCTCTCTTTTACTGCATTAAGACAACGCGTTTCAAACTGCTGTGTGCTGCGGTAGTTGAACCCATTTCCTCTGCATGACCTGTCATTGCCACAGTAACTAGATGAAACCCACTAGCATGTGTAGGAGTTGGTTGAGCCATGTATGTATGTTGTTCCTACCTTGCTATGCCTGCTATGCTTAGAGTCGTGTCAGGTCTGGTTCATCTGGGTGATGGGCTAGAGTGAAATGATCATGTCAGTATGAGAGTGGTGTATTGAACACAATTTGGTAAAGGTATCGATGAGAGGCCATGTAGGAGTACATGGTGGGTTGTTTCATTGAAGTCGTCCTTAAGCACTGAGATCTGTATGTGTAATTTAAGAATCAGCTACTACCATGCATTGGGCCCGAAACCAATGGACTCTCTCGACTTCTTATTGACCCTAGTCCTTTGTCCAGGAGTTGCAAGTAGTTTCTGGTGTTTGTAGCCTACTGGAGGCCGTGGACAGCGCTGACCGTAGGGGTGGGCTGTGATGCGGTAGGTACATGGCACGGTGTATCGGAAGCCCGTTAGGCATCTCGGGAACCCTATTCACATCGTTTGGGGCTGTGAGCGAATCCCCGGCTGGATCTCCTCACGGATGGAACCTGAATAGGCGATAAACCTGGACTAGAGACTTAGGTGATTAGGTAGTTCATGGCCGACACCCACGTTGGGCTTCCGCTTGAAGGTTGCCGAGTACATGTCGTGTAAACGGCGGTAAGTGGTGAGAGCGTGTATGAAGAAGTACACCCCTGCAGGGTTAACATAATCTATTCGAATAGCCACGTACGCGGTAAAGGACTACTTGGTTGCCTATACAGTTCATAGACAAGTAAACTGGAAACTACTAAAAGCCTCAAGATAAGCGTGAGTGCCGAGGATGGCTCTTCCGTAGGAAGACGGAGGTGGATCCTCGGTAGTGTATCGAAGTGGTGAGTAGTGGACTCGTGTGCGCAAAAACTATTTCAAGTTGGAGTCTCGTAGGATAGCCTAGCCAAGAGTCAACGCTGGCTTGCTGCAATAACTCCACCAACCCTTCTTAACAATGTGCATGTATGTAGGATCTGATGTAAGTCTTGCTGAGTACCTTTGTACTCATGTTGCTTTAATTTACATTTTCAGAAGATGCTACAACCCCTTCCGACGGGTTCTTCGTAGACGTTGACATCGATGAGTAGACTAAGGCCCAGGTGGTGATCCTGAGCACGTGAAGGACCATGTAGTATAGCTAGGCTGACCCAAGCCTCTTTTATTTTACTAGTTGTCTGTACTCAGACAAGTTACTTCTGCTGTTGGCTTGTATGCTTGTATGACTTGAATGTGGGTCGTGTGACCCGTATTTCTGTGTATGTTATGTATGGCTCTCTGAGCCTTTAAATAAAGTACTTATGTCGTAGAGTCATGTTGTGATGCCTTGTTGTATTTACACATATCGAGCGTATTGTGTGTATGATTGAAATGCTTGGTATATGTGGGATCTGACTACCTAGTTGTTTATCTTTAGTAGCCTCTCTTACCGGGAAATGTCTCCTAGTGTTTCCACTGAGCCATGGTAGCTTGGTACTGCTCCGGAACACTTAGGCTGGCCGGCATATGTCCTTCTTCGTTCCTGTGTCTGTCCCTTTGGGGAAATGTCACGCATTGGGTACCGGAGTCCTGTTAGCCCGCTACAGCCCGGGTTACCAGAGTCCTGCTAGCCCAATGCTACAGCCCGGACTCACTTGCTGATGACCGACATGTTCGATGCTGGGTCATGGATGCCTGTCCCTGTAAGTCTGTGCCACTTTGGGTTTACGACTAGTCATGTCAGCCCGGGCTCCATATCATATGGATGCTGGCGACACTATCATATACGTGAGCCAAAAGGCGCAAACGGTCCCGGGCAAAGGTAAGGCGACACTTGTGGGGATACCGTGCGTGAGGCCGCAAAGTGATATGAGGTGTTACAGGCTAGATCGATGTGACATTGAGTCGGGGTCCTGACAGCGTTGGCATCAGAGCCGGACTGCCTGTAGGTTCTCCAAGCCAAACTGGTCGATGTTGAGTATAGAAATGCTTTAGTTATATGTAGGGGAATTGATTGTGGGTTGGTATGTAAGGCTCTTTTTACTCCTTTACCTCATGGCATTCTGATCTGAGTCATTCCATTCTTCCACCGGGGGTTAAGGACTAGGATCTTTTCCCTCTATCAGGTTCACGTGTTACTAATCAGTAGTACCTTATAGGTTTGATGGTTACAAGCCTAGTTCAGTTCTACTACCCTGTTATGCTGATAAGTTGGACCCAGAACCTTGATATGATGTTGTTGAGTGTCTATGCAATTCTTTGCTAAATGTCTCAAAACTCTTCTTGAGCATTTACAGCCATTATGCTGTCAAAATTATGTTAGAAATTCTAATGCCTTGCATTATGGTTGTGCTTTCAGATGGCCACTCGTGACCAAAACCAAGTGGTTCGCCTGACCCGATGCATCGGTGTGACCGGTCATACGGCTATGTTAGTCCGGGTAATGATCGAGACGGGTTACCGTTGGTATCCCGAATACACGGCCGAAGAGCAGTTTCGAGATTTTAATCAAAGACAGTATCTTTGCACCGTCAGGATATTTCCCTCTTATCCTGGTTCTACCGAGCCCCTCCACTGTTCTTATGGACTCGGTGTTACTATCGAGATGGCTGTGCAAGATGCGGCCTATTCTATGATGACCATCATGCGAGTTAGGACTGGCCTGCTTCGCAACACTGACTTCCGGTATATGCCAGCTTCACTCCCTGGAGCGCACGGGTATCTCCGGGCTATCTATGTTGACTCCAGTTAAGAGGACTCACTAACTCGCACCACTGCCGAGTTGCTCGAGGATAAGGACCGAGAGAATCGGGCCTTGAGAATGGAGCTTTTCAACACCCGCGCTGATCATTGGGCCACTTTGACTCGGTTCGCACCGGCTGTGCAAGCTGGATATATGGATATGAGAGACCTATATCCTGTTAGATCTGCTCTGCCAGACATGATGGATTGGCGTGATGTGGGAGGCATCACCCCACCTCGTGGTCCCCGCAGGCCACTGTTTGTTGGTCCAAGACCTCACCCTAGCCCCTTTGGTCCACAGGCTCCTCAGGACCGTCTGTTTCCGGATGCTCACGTTGAACTTCCAGGCTATGGAGGAGACTTATATGAAAACTACTACGGCGATGTCTGAGATAGTAGTAGTTCCACTAGTATTGTAATAGTTGTATTTCCACCATCCTGCGTGACTTGTGGAATATGACTTAGTGTGTAGTAATTCCGAGGGTGTAGGAAAAATAATGTATAGGAGCTTGGGATGCCTCGGATGAGATGTAATCTTCCTTTCACCGTAATAGTACTTTGTTTGGTCCTGTACTAAACCTTGTATGGTGTGTATGACGATGGAATAAAAGAAGTAGTTTCTATATCTACCATGTCATACGGATGATCATCTTGCATTCTGAGTTGTCCATTACATTCTACATTCTGAGTTGCAACAACCCTGCTCCCCCAGAGCAGGCCGAAGGCAGCAGAATTGGGGAAACAAACCTGCCTCACCCTCCTTCTCTGGGCGAAGTTATGCTAGAAGCTGAGAGAAACAAGCGGGAGACCAACCGTTTGTTGGAGCGCATCGAACAGAACACAGCACACCATCAGAGGAATAACTTGGTGTCACTCAGTGATTTCATCAAGTTACATCCACCTACCTTTCACCACTCCGTCGAGCCTCTCGACGCCAACGACTGGCTTCGCAGTATTACTTACAAACTGCGTTCTACACTCGTAGCTGAGGCTGATAGGGTCACCTTTGCTACATATCATCTTGAAGGCCCCGCCAGTCTCTGGTGGGAGAACTATGAAGCTATGCGCCCAGCGGGCCATGTCACTACTTGGGCTGAATTCAGCGAGGCTTTCCATGAACATCACATTCCGGAGGGTCTCATGGACCGTAAATGTGAGGAGTTCTGCAGTTTCACTCAAGGTCGACTCTCTATTGACGCTTACAGCAGGGAGTTCGGTAATCTTGCACGATACGCAACCGAGGAATTATCTACCGATGCCAAGAAGCAGGCAAGGTTCCGTAAGGGACTTAGTCCTGAGCTTCGCCGTGACCTCCGTCTGCACAAGTTCTCCTCTTTTCAGAAGCTTGTGAATAAAGCCATCAGTGCTGAGACGGGTCAGACTGATTTCGACGCAACACACAAGCATGGCCGTGACTTGGGTTCCTCATCCGGTGCTGGACCACAGAAGCGCCAGGTGTGGGTGCCTAACACTGCCCTGCCACCCAGGTTCACACCGAGGCCATCCTATCAGGCGCCTCGCCCAGCTCAACAGTATGCACCAGCCAAGCCCTATGGTGGTCCAACCAACAATGCTCCGCCGCGCACCAGTTCCGTGACATGCTTCAAGTGTGGGGAATCAGGCCACTATATGCGCGAGTGTCCCCGGACCAACCCCAGCTAGTCTGCAAAAGCTGTTGGCCGTGGCAAGCCGATAGGGAAAGTGTTCTACGCCAAGCCGGCCACCACTGCACGTGGCCATGTGAATTGTGTCTCTGCGGAAGAGGCTCAAGAAGATCCCATCGTCGTTCTCGGTACGCTCCTTGTTAATTGCCACCCGGCATCTGTTCTTTTTGATACTGGAGCATCTCATTCATTTATATCCGAGAGTTATGCTCGACTGCATAACACCACATTCTGTGAGATGCCTACCCCCATGGTAATTCAAACCCCGGGATCCAAATGGCAAACCTCTAGCATAAGCCATGGGAATGAAATTCAAGTCGACAGACTTGTTTTTCTTGCATCCTTGATAGCTCTTAAATCTTCAGATATTAATATCATCTTGGGTATGGATTGGATGTCAGCCCATCATGCCAAGATCGATTGCTTCTCTAGGACTGTTCAACTCACACACCCTTCGGGAAAGATAGTCAATGTCTTGACCCGAGTAGCTAAATGACAACTATATTCTCTTAACGCCAGTACTTTGCCAGGCCTTGAAGACGTCCCGGTAGTCCGTGACTTTCCGGATGTCTTTCCAGAAGAATTGCCAGGTGTCCCACCTGACAGAGATGTCGAGTTCGTGATAGATCTCATTCCAGGAACTGTTCCAATTTCTAGAAGACCCTATAAGATGGCACCATTTGAACTAGCCGAACTTAAGAAGCAACTCGATGAGTCCTTGAAAAAGGGTTTCATCCGACCTAGTTCATCTCCATGGGCTTGCCCCGTCCTCTTCGTCAAGAAGAAGGATGGTACGGACCGAATGGTTGTAGATTATCGACCTGTCAACTTGGTCACAATTAAGAACAAGTATCCGCTCCCCAGGATCAACGACCTGTATGATCAGCTCGCTGGATCCTCAGTCTTCTCTAAAATGGATTTGAGGTTGGGCTACCATCAAATCAAAATCAGGAACGGGGACATTCCTAAAATGGCCTTTGTTACTCGCTATGGCCAATACGAGTACACCGTCATGTCCTTCGGTTTAACCAATGCTCCAGCCACCTTTTCTCGGTTAATGAACCCAATCTTCATGGAGTATTTGGATAAATTCGTCGTGGTTTACCTCGATGATATACTCATCTACTCCAAGAACGAGGAAGAACATGCCGAACATCTAAGGCTAGTGTTGAAGAAACTTCGAGAGCATCGCCTTTATGCCAAATTTTCTAAATGCGAATTTTGGTTGCCAGAAGTGACCTATCTAGGACATGTAATTTCTGGTAAGGGTATTGCTGTTAATCCCGAGCGAGTTCAAGCCGTCCTTAATTGGACTCCACCTGAATCGGTCAAGCAAGTTCAGAGTTTCCTTGGCCTAGCGAGCTATTGTCGTTGCTTTGTCGAGAATTTCTCCAAGGTTGCTAAACCTCTAACTGAACTCCTCAAGAAAGATAAAAAGTTCGAGTGGACTCCACAATGTGAGCACAGTTTCCAGGAACTAAAAAGACGCCTAACTTCTGCTCCCGTATTGATACCACCAGATTTCTCCAAGGACTTTGTTATCTATTGCGACGCCTCGCGACAAGGACAAGGCTATATTCTCATGCAAGATCGACACGTAATTGCATATGCTTCACGGCAATTGCACCCACATGAGGAAAACTACCGTACTCATGATCTGGAGCTTGCAGCTGTAGTCCATGCACTCAAAACATGGCGACATTACCTCCTCTGTAATCGTTGTGAAATCTTCACTGATCACCAAAGTCTGAAGTACATATTCACCCAACCGGATTTAAATCTCAGGCAAAGACGTTGGGTCGAGTTGATCACAGATTTCGACTTAGGGATAACTTACACCCCGGCAAAAGCCAATGTCATGGCTGATGCGCTAAGTCGTAAATCTTATTGCAACAACCTGATGCTGCAACAAAGTCAACCACTTCTTCATGAGGAATTTCGGAAACTTAACCTTCACATTGTTCCTCAAGGATTCCTTTCCACCTTGGTGGCAAAACCTACCCTTACGGATCAGATCATCAAAGCACAGAAGGTAGATCCGGGAATTTCCCGCATCAAGAAAAACATCAAGAAAGGAGTTGCGAATTGTTTCTCCATTAATGATCAAGGAGTCGTATACTTCGGGAATCGTCTAGTGGTTCCCAAGGTGCGAAACCTGAGGCAATTGATCCTTAAGGAAGCTCATGAATCTCCTCTCACCATTCATCCCGGTAGCACTAAGATGTATCAGGATCTACGCCAGAGGTTCTGGTGGACTAGGATGAAGAGAGAAATTGCTCAGTATATTGCTAGTTGCGACGTCTGTCGTCATGTAAAAGCAGAGCATCAACGGCCTGCTGGCACCCTTCAACCGCTAGCTATTCCTGAATGGAAATGGGACAAAATTGGTATGGACTTCATTACCAGTTTTCCCAGGACCAAGAGAGGGAATAATGCCATCTTCGTCGTTATCGACCGTCTTTCAAAAGTGGCCCATTTCTTACCTGTTCGTGAGAGTATAACCACTAGTCAGTTAGCAGACTTGTACATCTCCCAAATAGTATCCCTCCATGGTGTTCCACTAGAAATTAACTCGGATCGAGGAAGTCTCTTCACCTCTCGATTTTGGGAAAGTTTCCAAAATGCTATGGGAACCCGCCTTTCCTTTAGCACCGCCTTTCACCCTCAATCAAGTGGTCAAGTAGAACGCGTCAACCAGATTCTAGAAGACATGCTTCGAGCTTCTGTTATCTCATTCGGAATGGATTGGGAGAAATGCCTTCCATTTGCCGAATTCGCTTATAACAACAGCTATCAATCTAGCTTGGGTAAAGCCCCTTTTGAAGTTCTCTATGGACGACGGTGTCGAACACCCCTTAACTGGTCAAAAACCGGGGAAAGACAATTCTTTGGCCCGGATATGATCCAAGAAGCAGAAGAGCAAGTTCGCATCGTTCGTGAAAAGTTGAAAACAGCCCAATCTCGTCAAAAAAGTCAATATGACCGAAAACATAAGGCTATGACTTTTGAGGTTGACGAGAAGGCTTACCTTCGGGTTACTCCTCTGAAGGGAACCCATCGTTTCGGTATCAAGGGCAAATTGGCTCCTCGTTACATTGGACCTTTTCGCATTCTCGCTAAACGAGGAGAATTTGCCTACCAATTGGAACTACCTCTGCATCTTTCCAGAGATCACGATGTCTTCCACGTTTCTCAACTCAGGCGTTGCTTCTCGGATCTTATCCGTAGAGTGGACCATGAAATGCTTGATCTTCAAGATAATCTCACATATCGAGAGTACCACTCGACGACATAACATCAAGTTTCTCAAGGTTCAATGGTCGCACCATTCTGAGAAAGAAGCAACCTGGGAAAGGGAGGATCGTCTTCGACTCGAGTATCCCGCCTTCTTCCCAGAGGTACCTAAATCTCGGGACGAGATTCTTTTGAGTGGGGGTGAGTTGTCACACCCTAGCTAGTTCATGCATTAGAGTGTTGCATCATGTTTATTCTTTCAACAGAAACTTGCAATGGGGATGACAGAACCCCCAGCCCCCTCTGAATCCAACTAGGGTTTACTAAAAATATTTTCAATGAACCTGAAATGCCCTTCCAAAATGTCCATCATTTTTGTCTTGGTTCAGAACCTCTGCCAAAAGTGATGCACAATTTTCTAGGTCATCCTAAGGTCTTTGAGTTAAATCATAAGTATTTGAATTTGGGCATTTAAAATTTATAAAAATATTTTGATGCTCAAATAATCCCAAACCAAAATGTTCCATGTTGGAAATATTCCAACTAAGGACCAGGTGCAGTTTTGTGATTTTTGGAGTTGCCTAGGTATTTTTAGAAATTCAACAAACCTGCAGAATAAACAAAAAATAGAAAAAAAGGGAAAAGCTTACCTGGCGCCACCTAGACGCCCACCTGCCGGCCCAGCCCAGCCACCGCTCCAGCGAGCTGCTTGGCTTGGCCAGGCAGGCAGGCAGTTGCTCGACGGTGGCCGCAGCATGTGCCACACAGCTGCCCGTCGCCCTGCTTCCCCCTCTCGCCCCTCTGTTGCCTTGGATGAGCTCCACGTCGTGCACCGAACCCCGTAGACACGCTCACTCAGCCCCAGCTCCTCTCCCTCGCTCTCCCACGCCATGGCCGATGCCACCGCCGCCGCACCCTCGCCGTAGTCGCGCTCTCCGTCAACCCCACGCTGCGCCACCATGTCCAGGAGCTTCGCCACCCTCTACTCCTTCGAGATAGCCGAGCCCCGAGCGCTCGCGTGCCCCGAAGCCACCGCACTGACCTCGACCGAACCGCCATCGCCGGAGATCCCCTTCGTCATCGCCGCCGCACCAGCTCGCCCCCGACCGCGCTGTCTGCTCCCTCAAGACCGCTGTGAGCCTGGCTACCTCCTCCCCCTTTCCTTTCTCGCTCTCGTGCACCACCACGAGCACACGTAGCTCACCCACACGCGCCGCCGCGGAGCTCGTCGCCGACGTGTCTCCGGCTAACCACCGACCACCCCACCTTGTCTAACGCACTCACCGCGTCCCCAGGGGCCCAACGCACCTCACCACGTGCCTCGCCGTGCCCCGTAGCCTCGGATCCATCTTCACCCGACTCCGGCGACCGCCAAAGTCGTCGCCGGTGACGTCTCCGGCCACCCCGAGCTCAACCACCACCACCAATAGATGCGGCTCGGTCCCAGCTACCCGTAGATGCTCTCCGCCGCCCATTTGGTCGCCGGAAAGCACAAAACCACTCTCGCCGCTGCGTTCGGCCTCACCGGCGGCTAGACGCCAGCGTGTTTGACTTTGACCTTGACTAGGGTGGGTCCAGGTTGACCCCCCTGAGCCTATGAGAAGTGGGGCCCCCTCTGCTAATTACCTCAGATTAGTTTAAACTAAATTTAGTTATTATAATTAACCACTGACACGCGGGACCCACTGGTCAGTTTGACCCGGACCGGCCTGTTGACTTGCTAAGGTCAGCATGACATCATGCTGACACAGTAATCCTTTTCTGGAATTAAAATAAATCTAGAATGATTTATAAATTTCAGAAAATGATCTAAACTTCAAAAATTCATAATAAATCAACCGTAGCTCCAAATGCAAAGTGTTATATATGAAAAATGATCAGAAAAATCCAACCTATCCATCTGTACTGGTTTCATGCATGTTTAAACAAGCTAACCTACTATTTATTGCAGAACAAGATAAAGCACTTTAAAGGGCCATTTATGAGTTTGAAATTAGAATCTTTGGTTCAAAATGATTCAAACCCATCTGGTCTTAGTTGCATTAGCCCAAACACTCATATTGCCATGTCTCATGCATGCATCATATTGTTGCATATTGTTTGGTGATGATTGTGTATCGGTGCTCTCTGTGGCAGGTCCTGCCCCCGAGGAGTACCGTGATTACCCCAACGAAGAACAATACCAGTGCACTGACCCATCAGGCAAGCAACCAACCATTTGATCATATCGATACAATCCCATGTTCTTGCTTCTACTCTCTTTTACTGCATTAAGACAACGCGTTTCAAACTGCTGTGTGCTGCGGTAGTTGAACCCATTTCCTCTGCATGACCTGTCATTGCCATAGTAACTAGATGAAACCCACTAGCATGTGTAGGAGTTGGTTGAGCCATGTATGTATGTTGTTCCTACCTTGCTATGCCTGCTATGCTTAGAGTCGTGTCAGGTCTGGTTCATCTGGGCGATGGGCTAGAGTGAAATGATCATGTCAGTATGAGAGTGGTGTGTTGAACACGATTTGGTAAAGGTATCGATGAGAGGCCATGTAGGAGTACATGGTGGGTTGTTTCATTGAAGCCGTCCTTAAGCACTGAGATCTGTATGTGTGATTTAAGAATCAGCTACTACCATGCATTGGGCCCGAAACCAATGGACCCTCTCGACTTCTTATTCACCCTAGTCCTCTGTCCAGGAGTTGCAAGTAGTTTCTGGTGTTTGTAGCCTACTGGAGGCCGTGGACAGCGCTGACCGTAGGGGTGGGCTGTGATGTGGTAGGGTACGTGGCACGGTGTACCGGATGCCCATTAGGCATCTCGGGAACCCTGTTCACATCGTTTGGGGCTGTGAGCGAAACCCCAGCCGGATCTCCTCACGGATGGAACCCGAATAGGCGATAAACCTGGACTAGAGACTTAGGTGATTAGGTAGGTCGTGGCCGACACCCACGTTGGGCTTCCGCTTGAAGGTTGCCGAGTACATGTCATGTAAACGGCGGTAAGTGGTGAGAGCGTGTATGAAGAAGTACACCCCTGCAGAGTTAACATAATCTATTCGAATAGCCGCGTCCGCATTAAAGGACTACTTGGTTGCCAATACAGTTCATAGACAAGTAAACTGGAAACTACTAAAAGCCTCAAGATAAGCGTGAGTGCCGAGGATGGCTGTTCCGTAGGAAGATGGAGGTGGATCCTCGGTAGTGTATTGAAGTGGTGAGTAGTGGACTCGTGTGCGCAAAAACTATTTCAAGTTGGAGTCTCGTAGGATAGCCTAGCCAAGAGTCAAAGCTGGCTTGCTGCAATAACTCCACCAACCCTTCTTGACAATGTGCATGTATGTAGGATCTGATGTAACTCTTGCTGAGTACCTTTGTACTCATGTTACTTTAATTTACATTTTCAGAAGATGCTATAACCCCTTCCGACGGGTTCTTCGTAGACGTTGACATCGATGAGTAGACTAAGGCCCAGGTGGTGATCCTGAGCACGTGAAGGACCATGTAGTATAGGTAGGCTTACCCAAGCCTCTTTTATTTTACTAGTTGTCTGTACTCAGACAAGTTACTTCCGCTGTTGGCTTGTATGCTTGTATGACTTGAATGTGGGTCGTGTGACCCGTATTTCTGTGTATGTTATGTATGGCTCTCTGAGCCTTTAAATAAAGTACTTATGTCGTAGAGTCATGTTGTGATGCCTTGTTGTATTTACACATATCGAGCGTATTGTGTGTATGATTGAAATGCTTGGTATGTGTGGGATCTGACTACCTAGTTGTTTATCTTTAGTAGCCTCTCTTAACGGGAAATGCCTCCTAGTGTTTCCACTGAGCCATGGTAGCTTGCTACTGCTTCGGAACACTTAGGCTGGCCGGCATATGTCCTTCTTCGTTCCTGTGTCTGTCCCTTCGGGGAAATGTCACGCATTGGGTACCGGAGTCCTGTTAGCCCGCTACAGCCCGGTTTACCGGAGTCCTGCTAGCCCAGTGCTACACCCCAGACTCACTTGCTGATGACCGACACGTTCGATGTTGGGTCATGGATGCCTGTCCCTGTAAGTCTGTGCCACTTTGGGTTTACGACTAGTCATGTCAGCCCGGGCTCCATATCATATGGATGCTAGCAACACTATCATATACATGAGCCAAAAGGCGCAAACGGTCTCGGGCAAAGGTAAGGCGACACCCGTGGGGATACCGTGCGTGAGGCCGCAAAGTGATATGAGGTGTTACAGGCTAGATCGATGTGACATTGAGTCGGGGTCCTGACACTCGTTTACGGAGGAGAGCTCAATCGGATCTAGCTGCTCGGCGAATTCCGAGCTGACGTGAAGATCGCTTTTAATAACCCGAGAGGTCATTGTCGGAGCGGTGGCCGAACAGGCGGTCATAAGAATACCTCCTAGCTGGATAGTCTGGCCTGCGGCCAAAGCTCCCTTGACGATGGTGCCGTATTTAAAGATGGGAAAAGGCATCCTTCCTGATGGTGACGGCACAGAGGAACTCTCAATGAAAGCACCAATGTCGGTGTCAAAACTGGCGGATCTCGGGTAGGGGGTCCCGAACTGTGCGTTTAGGCGGATGGTAACAGGAGACAAGGGACACGATGTTTTACCCAGGTTCGGGCCCTCTTGATGGAGGTAAAACCCTAGTCCTGCTTGATTAATATTGATGATGTGTGTTACAAGAGTGGATCTACCACGAGATCAAGGAGGCTAAACCCTAGAAGCTAGCCCATGGTATGATGATTGTTCGTCCTACGGACTAAAGCCATCCGGTTTATATAGACACCGGAGAGGGCTAGGGTTACACAGAGTCGGTTACAATGGTAGGAGATCTACAAATCCGTATCGCCAAGCTTGCCTTCCACGCCAAATAAAGTCCCATCCGGACACGGGACGAAGTCTTCAATCTTCTATCTTCGTAGTCTTGGAGTCCGGTCGATGATGATAGTTCGGCTATCCGGACACCCCCTAGTCCGGAACTCCCTCACCTTCCCTGGAGAGCACCCGCCTGAGCACGAGGTCACCTACCTCGAGAGTCCTGGGGCGGATGTTGTGGCAATGGTACCGCCGCGGCGCCTGTTGGTATCTTGCCACTCGAAGCGCGGCCTCCCGACGGTGTTCCTCCCCCAGCACGAGATCCATCCCCCGCATGGCCTCCTGCTGCGCTTCATCAAACGCCAGGACCCGTGCGGAGCGACGCCTGACCTCATGAGGGAGGACCGCCTCTGCTCCGTAGACGAGGAAGAACAGGGTTTCGCCGGTTGACTTGGTAGCGGTTGTGCGGATGGACCACAGCACCGACTGGAGTTCGTCGTACCAGCCCCTGTCGCAGGCCTCCAGCTTCTTCTTGAAGGTCCTGGTTTTGAGTCCCTTCAGGACCTCTGCGTTGGCACGTTCAGCCTGGCCGTTGCTCCGAGGGTGTGCCACCGAAGCGTAGCATATCTGCGTTCCAAGTTTAACACAATATGTTTTGAAGAGGTTGCTGGTGAACTGCAAACCATTGTCAGTGATGATGCGATTGGGCACCCCAAACCAGCTCAAGAGGCCCTTGATGAACTTGACTGATGAACCAGCTGGGATGGTGCGGACAGCTTCCACCTCTGCCCACTTGGTGAACTTGTCAATGGCGATGTAGAGGTAGCGATAGCCTCCTGGTGCCCAAGGAAACGGGCCCAAAATGTCCAGCCCCCAGACTGCGAACGACCATGAGAGTGGAATGGTCTGCAGGCCTTGAGACGGCTGATGAATCTGCTTGGCGTGGAATTGACAGGCATCACAAGCCTTCACCAGCTCGATTGCGTCGTTGAGTGTTGTAGGCCAGTAGAATCTGCTGCGAAACGCCTGGCCGACGAGGGTCCATGATGACGAGTGGTGCCCACAGTCTCCTCCGTGAATATCTGCCAGCAACTCCTTCCCCTGCTCCCTGGAGATGAAAGGCAGGGAAACATCATTTGGCTGCTTCTGGTAGAGCTCTCCATCTTGGATGCAGTAGGCCGTGGCCTGCCATGCCACGCGTTCTGCGTCCTCTTCCATCTCTGGCAGAGTCCCTTGCATCAGGTAATCCTTGAGCTCCGCAGTCTAACATCCCTCCTGAGGCTCCAGCGCCAGGAGCAAGCGTGCTCCTGAGGTCGGGCCACAGGCGGGAGCTCCTGAAGCTGGTGGTTGAGGGAGCTCCTCCCGAGCTTGTTCTGTACTTGATAGTGACAATGCTACTAAGGGCTTGAAGATACGTTCCTCGAAGACGCCCGGCTCTTGAGGCAGTCGCCTGGACGCCCTCCTAGTGATTTCATCAGCCTCTTGATTGGTGTCGCGGGGCACATTGAGGGAGTTCTGGACTAGGGGGTGTCCGGATAGCCGAACTACCGTGATCAGCCGGACTCCAAGACTGTGAAGATACAAGATTGAAGACTTCGTTTCGTGTCCGAATGGGACTTTCCTTGGCGTGGAAGGCAAGCTTGGCGATACGGATATGTAGATCTCCTACCATTGTAACCGACTCTGTGTAACCCTAGCCCTCTCTGCTGTCTATATAAACCGGATGGCTTTAGTCCATAGGATGAACAACAATCATACCATAGGCTAGCTTCTAGGGTTTAGCCTCCTTGATCTCGTGGTAGATCTACTCTTGTAACACACATCATCAATATTAATCAAGCAGGACGTAGGGTTTTACCTCCATCAAGAGGGCCCGAACTTGGGTAAAACATCGTGTCCCTTGTCTCCTGTTACCATCCGCCTAGACGCATAGTTCGGGACCCCCTACCCGAGATCCATCGGTTTTGACACCGACATTGGTGCTTTCATTGAGAGTTCCTCTGTGTCGTCACCGATAGGCTCGATAGCTTCTTCGACCATCATCAATGACGCGGTCCAGGGTGAGACCTTTCTCCCCGGACAGATCTTCGTATTCAGCGGCTTCGCACCGTGGGCCAATTCGCTTGGCCAACTGGAGCAGATCGAAAGCTACGCCCCTGGCCCTCAGGTCAGATTTGGAAGTTTGAACTTCACGGCCGACATCCGCGGGGAGTTGATCCTTGATGGATTCGAGCCACAGCCGAGCATGCCGCACTGTCACGGCGAGCATGATTTAGCTCTGTGGCTGGACAGTACCCTGGAGGCCCGCACTCGAACCCGCTTCGATCATCAATTCGGAGCCAGCTGCGCAGGTCGAGGACGGATGGCTAGACACAGCCTCGGGAGCTGTAACCTCTATGGCGATAGAGCTGAACAATGACCTTGTCCCTCATGAAGCTGGTGACTCCGAGGTGCCAGACTCCTTGCCGGACTCCGAACCTCCCGTGCCCCCTCCGATCGAATCCGATTGGGCGCCGATCATGGAGTTCACCCCAGCGGACATCTTTCAACACTCACCTTTTGGCAACATCTTGAGTTCGCTAAAGTATCTCTCGTTATCAGGAGAGCCCTGGCTGGACTGCGGTCAGGACGGTTGGGATGCGGACGACGAAGAAATTCAAAGCCCACCCACCACCCACTTGGTAGCCGCTGTCGACGATCTAACCGACATGCTAGACTACGACTCCGAAGAAAATGACAATATGGACAACGATGCCGGAGACGACCAAGAACCAGCGCCTACTGGGCACTGGAAAGCCACCTCATCATATGACATATACATGGTGGATATCCCAATGGATGGGAATGGCGAAGGAACAGCAGAGGATGACCCCTCCAAGAAGCAGCCCAAGCGCCGGCGTCAGCGGCGCCGCTCTAAATCCCGCCACAGCAAGAATGAAGACTCCGGCACCGGAGATAATAATACACCGGACAGTGCCGAAGACAACCCACTCCAGCAAGATGCAGAGCAGGAGGTCGGAGACGCCAGCCCTCATGAGAGAGCGGCAGAAGAAGAGGTAGAGTATTATATGCCTCCCTCCGGAGACGAGGCAAGCCTCGACGATGATGAATTCGTCGGGCCTGACGATCCCGTCGAACAAGAGTGTTTTAAACGCAGGCTGATGGCCACGGCGAACAGCCTCAAGAAAAAGCAGCAACAGCTTAGAGCTGATCAAGATCTGCTAGCCGACAGATGGACTGAAGTCCTCGTGGCCGAAGAGCATGAGCTCGAACGCCCCTCCAAAAGCTACCCTAAACGCAAGCTGCTCCCCTAATTAGATGAGGAAGCGTATGAACCCGCATCACCAGGAGACAATACGGCTGACCGACCAACCCGTGGTCGCGACAGAGAGGCCTCTAGGCCCTTCACTAGACCCGTACCCCGGCATCGCTCGAAAAGCACAAGGCAATAGGGGAATGCTCCGGACTTGTGAGATATATTGGAGGATAAGGCAAGACAATCAAGATCGATCTATGGATCGCGTGGGCGCCCCACAGTACGTGACGACAACCATCGAGCCGGACACAGTAAGTCCGGCTGGGCCGAACAAAACAGACAAAGCTCTTTTGAGCTCCGTCGTGATATCGCCCAGTACAGAGGTGCCGCACACCCACTATGCTTCATAGATGAAGTAATGGATCATCAAATCCCCAAAGGGTTTAAACCCGTGAATATCGAATCTTACGATGGCACCACAGACCCCGCGGTTTGGATCGAAGACTATCTTCTTCACATCTACATGGCCCGCGGTGACGATCTTCATGCCATCAAATATCTCCCCCTCAAGCTTAAAGGACTAGCCCGGCATTGGCTTAACAGCTTGCCAGCAGAGTCAATTGGGAGTTGGGAAGACCTGGAAGCCGCATTCCTCGATAACTTCCAAGGCACGTATGTGCGACCACCAGACGCTGATGACCTAAGCCACATAATTCAGCAGCCAAACGAATCGGCCAGACAATTCTGGACACGGTTCTTAACCAAGAAAAACCAAATTGTCGACTGTCCGGATGCGGAGGCCCTCGTGGCCTTCAAGCATAACATCCGCGACGAGTGGCTTGCCCGGCACCTGGGATAGGAAAAGCCGAAATCCATGGCAGCCCTCACGTCACTCATGACCCGATTCTACGCGGGTGAGGACAGCTGGCTAGCACGCAGCAACAACCTCAGCAAAAGTCCTGGCAGTCCGAATATCAAGGACCGTAATGGCTGGTCGCGTCGTAACAAAAACAAACGCCGCATTAACGGCGACAATAGTGAGGAAACGGCAGTAAATGCCGGATTCAAAGGCTCCAAACCCGGTCAGCGGAAAAAGCCATTCAAAAGAACTACTCCGGGTCCGTCCAATTTGGACCGAATACTCGACCGCTTGTGCCAGATACAAGGCACCCTCGAAAAGCCAACTAACCAAACCAACAGGGACTGTTGGGTATTCAAGCAGGCAGGCAAGTTAATTGCCGAAAACAACGACAAGGGGCTGCATAGCGATGACTAGGAAGAGACCCGACCGCCGAACAATATAGGACAGAAGGGTTTCCCCCCACAGGTGCGGACGGTGAACATGATATACGCAATGCACATACCCAAAAGGGAGCGGAAGCATGCACTCAGGGATGTATACGCGATGGAGCCAGTCGCCCCGAAGTTCAATCCATGGTCCTCCTGCCCGATTACTTTTGACCGAAGGGACCACCCCACCAGCATCCACCACGGCGGATTTGCCGCATTGGTCTTAGACCCAATCGTCGATGGATTTCACCTCACGGGAGTCCTGATGGACGGCGGCAGCAGCCTGAACGTGCTCTATGAGGATACAGTGCGCAAAATGGGCATAGACCCCTCAAGGATTAAACCTACCAAGACGACATTTAAAGGGGTCATACCAGGTGTAGAAGCCAATTATACAGGCTCAGTTGCACTGGAAGTGGTCTTCGGATCCCCGGATAACTTCCGAAGTGAGGAGTTAATCTTTGACATAGTCCTGTTCCGCAGCGGCTATCATGCCTTGCTCGAACGTACCACGTTTGCAAAGTTCAACGCGGGGCCGCACTACGCATACCTCAAGATCAAGATGCCAGGCCCTCGAGGAGTCATCACGGTCAATGGAAACATTGAACGTTCCCTCCGAACAGAGGAACATACAACGGCTCTCGCGGTAGAAGTACAACGCAGCCTCTTAAGGCAATTCTCGAGTCCGGCCGTTAAGCGGCCGGACATGGCTAAGCGCGCCCGGAGTAACCTACAACAAGACCACCTGGAACGTTCCGAGCACGCGTAGCAGTGCGGTCCCAACCCCAGCCCCTGCAAAACGTCAAAACAGGTCCTTCGCATACACCATTACGCTCTGAAGATACCATGGGCGTGGGGAGAGGGGCACGACCACGATAAGCCCAGACTGTGGCTCAACCACACCAGGGTCTCTCAAGTGTGTCATTCTTTTTTTTCTTTTTTCCTTTTATTTTTTACCCACAGGACTCCGTTCGTCAGAGGCCCTATCCGGCAGCAGACCTGCCGAACTCACGATGCAACAGCCAGGGAAGGATAAAGGCTACAACGAATATACAGGTGGTCTCCATTACGAGCATTTTTATACACCACTCCGTAGCCTACCCCTGGAGGGGGACATGTTTAACAGTCCCATCCCTTGCTTATCGCACCATTTGTATTGTTCTGCATTCATAGCAGCACTTCTTGAATAAAACAATGCAGCACCTTTTTGCTTCTAATTGCATTTCTTTTTTATACATATGTTCATTTACGACATGTCGCATCCGTACACTTTGGTACGGTTAAAACACACCAGGGGCTTATGTTTCCCGCATCATGGTGTGATAAGTCCGAACACTTTCACAAGTGCGGCACCCCAAACTTATAACATTATATGCATCGGCTCCGAATCATGTCTTGGGTCAATAGTTGGGTTTGCCCGGCTCCCATGTTTTGGTACCTTACGTTCCATTATATCGGCTAAGGTAGCACTGAGAGAACCACTGCGATTGCGCCCCAGTTGAGCTGGGTTAACGCCTCAGTGGAGAAAGCTAAAACTGACCGTCATGATGAGGCGAGAGCCGATCGCTGTTCGAGAGGTTTTTTGCGAGTCCTTAAAGACTTATGCCGCTTAGAGCGAGGAGCCGGATCTTGTCCGGCCCATGCGTGGATAGCACCCCAAATTCGGCCTTCCGAAGACTAGGGGCTTCGCCAAAATTTAAAATTATAGAATTCTATGGCTAAGTGAGAGTGTTCAAGCATTATAAGTATGGTTGCCTTGTTCACTGTGTTGAGCGCCTCCCTAGATGGACCCAAAAATGGGAACAAGAGTGCTCAAGTTTATCCCGAACACCCCAGCACTCGTGGCATGGGGGCTAAAGCCGACGACTTGCCATCTCTCAGATTTGATAAACAGCCACACAGAAGGTAATATTTTAAATTAACAAGCGTTGCTTAGCGCATATGAACTAAGTTTTCAGCGCACAGGATAACAAAATGCGAGTCTACTCAAATATTACATCTTTGGAGCACTCACCCGCAATAGTGCGAGCGCCCTTCAGCACACTCTTATAATACATCTCGGGTGTGCGATGCTCCTTGCCCTCTGGTGGCGGGTCCATCACGAGTTTCTGGGCATCCATCTTGCCCCAGTGCACCTTTGCGCGGGAAAGGGCCCGACGGGCACCTTCAATACAAGCGAAGTGCTTGATGACTTCAACCCACGAGCACGCATCCACCAGCCGCCGCACCAGGCCGAAGTAGCTCCTGGGCATGGCCTCCTTAGGCCACAGCCGAACTATGAGGCCCTTCATGGCCTGTTCGGCCGCCTTGTGGAGCTCGACCCGCTGCTTCAGCTGGTCGCTAAGGGGCACCGAATGTCTGGCCTCAGCATACTGAGACCAGAAGACCTTCTCCGTCGAGCTCCCCTCCTCGGCCCGGTAGAATGCGGCAGCATCAGACACGCTGCAAGGAAGATCTGCGAACGCTCCTGGAGAGCTCCGAATTCAGGTAAGCAACAGGTAATTAACACTCACACGCTTACTTTGCATGAAAAATGCCTTACCCGCTGCTATTTTCTTCACCGCCTCGATCTCCTGGAGGGCCTTGTAGGCTTCGGCCTTAGCGGCTTTGGCACTCTCAAGAGCCGTTGCAAGCTCAGACTCTCGAGCCTTCGAGTCACGCTCCAGGCTCTCATGTTTTTTCACGAGATCCTAGAGCCCTTGTTGTACCTCCGCCACCCGCGCCTGCTGCTTCTCTCGCTTGGTGCACTCTGTGGCCACATTGCGTTCGGCCGTGGCCACCGCCTCCTTCAGGATCGCCACCTCGTTAGTGGCCCCTGCAATACCCATGTTATCCTTGTCATTCTTTTTGCAACCAAAATCCTTTTCTGTAAGGTACAATTTTAATAAGGTGTTACTCACCTTCCTGGTCCTCGAGCTGCTTCTTAGCACGGCCGAGCTTGTTCTCGGACCGCTCGAGGCTTTCCTTCAAAGTATTGACCTCCGCAGTTAGTGCGCCAGAGCTCAGCAGCGACGCCTGCAATCCCGTATTGACATATTTTTTATGACTCCTGCGTATATCTTTTTAGATCCTCAGTCCGGCTTTTCTTTCCGAACACCGAACCGAGCATCAGGGGCGACTGTCTATGCGGTACCATTTTATATATATATCGAAATTCTTACTTCAAAGCCTGTTAGAAGGCTGCTGCAGGCTTCGGTCAGCCCGCTCTTGGGAGCTGAACCTTCTGAATCACCGCACTCATAAGAGTGCGGTGCTCCTCTTCAATGGAGGCGCCATTGAGCGCCTCCAGCAAGTTATCCGGCGCCTCCGGTTGGACGGAGGCTGCCGGTGTCACGGTTTTGCCCTTCCTACGAAGGGGTCGCCCGCCAGACTCTGGAACCGCTGTGGGTTCCGGGGCCGAGTCCGGTGCAAAGTCCGGGAGGTTGTCCTGTGACACCTCCGGGGCCTCCTCCTCCTGGTGGGTTCCTTCCTGGGATCCCACTTCGGCATCGTCCGCGTCATGGGGGGTGGAGGCAGTCGGAAGAGAATCCATATCCGACGCACCTAAGGACCCGCTCGACGAAGCAGGAAGATCATCCTTGGGCGGACTGCAGGGTTGTATGCGGCATTAGAAAGACATTATGTGGCGAAAAGGAAAAACCTTGAACTTATTAGGGAGTCCGAATACTTACGATCTCGCCAGGGGCTTGGCCCTTGGAGGCCAGTCCTCGTCGTCGTCACTAGCGTTGGTAGAGCAGTCCGGGGGAAGAGTTTTTCCCTTCTTGGACCCTTCGGCCTCCCTTGTTGGGGAGGCCTTCCTTTTCTTCCCTCCCCCCGCTGGGGGAGAGGCTTTCTTCTTCTCCTCCTCGCCTTGGTGGCGGAGTCGGCCTCAGATTCATCATCCGATAACACTTGAAAACGGGAACTCTTCCGAGTACCAGTGGCCTTCTTCTTGGCCTTCTTCTCCGGCACCACGTGGGGTGCCGGAGCCAGCAGCCCCGTTAGGCGGGCGTCCGCTGGGTCCTTTGGCAATGGGGCCAGACAAATTGTTGGGGAAACTGATCCACGAACACCTATGGGACCGGTGGACCGAGCCCCTTTCGGTTCGGTGAGGGGCGGAGATCGCACGAAGAGCAGATCGAGGCGAAGCACACGAGCAGTTTACCCAGCTTCAGAGCTCTCCGGAGAGATTATACTCCTACTGCTGCTTGTCTGACTGTATTGAGTTCTTGCTCGGGAGCGCTGAGTGCTACAGTATACACGAGCTGCTAACGAGACCGAGCGTGAGTGTGTTTCTGGGTTCCGAACCCCCCTCTACGTTGCGCATGGGCCTCCTTTTATATGCTCAAGGTGTCACCGACAGGTGGCAACGCAGGCAAGGGTAAAAATGGAAAGGGGATTGTGGTTGGTACAACTACCTGTATAGTGTATCATACCTAACCCTGACGGCAGGGGACAAAGGCATTAAATGCCCGTCTGCATCGCCCAAATAGTGCAGAAAGGGACCGTCAGGGGCGCCACCGCTTGCCACGATGGCTATCTTGTCAGCGCCGCTCACCACCGCGCACCGCTGGCTGCACAGCCTCCCGCCACGCGCGCCTGGAAAGGCCCCAGGGCGACACGTTGGTGGATGTGCTGGAGCGCGGGTACAGAGTGGTTGCTTGTCGCGGCAAGCGCCTTGCCACGGTCGTTGTCTTGTCGCGCCCGGAAGCTTGTCGCTCACCGGGCCTTGCCGGGACGTGTGGCGCGCCGCGGCAAGTTCCTTAAGATGCCTCTGTTGGCCTTCTCGGCAAGCTCCTCTTGCCGGGGCCTTGTCTCCTTGGCTTGAATCCCTCGATTGGCCTTCCCGGCAAGCTCCTCTTGCCGGGGCCTTGTCTTGAATACTTCGTTCTCGAATGGCTCCAAAGGAACCACAGAGGACTTTGGCGGTCACCCGGCAAGCCTTGCCGCAGGGTGCTGCGACTGCCCGTGCACAAGTTCGGGATACTAGGGTACCCCTACTCTACTACACCGACAGGAGCCCCCGGGCATGGGCCACACACGGTGCCGAGTGCTGTTGGGCTAGGCCCAAAGTGGCCCAGGCCCAAAACAGGGCACGGGCACACGCGGCCTGGGTTACGCCGTATCTTACACCGTATCCACCACGCCCTCCCCGAACGGCATGCGTTGAACGCGGCGTTGTGGGAGAGATCGTGGGTGGTTTCTTTATTCGGAAAGGCGGAACGTCCGCCCCCTCCCTCTTTATAAGCAGAGGAAACAGGGGCAGTTCGCCCACCTTGCTGGTTGCTACTCCAATCTCAGAAATCTCCGCCGCTCCCACCTTCTCCTCAAAGCCGAAAGAGAGTAGCGCTTTGTCGGTGTACTAGGGTAGGGTACCCTAGTATCCTGAACTTGTGCACGGGCAGTTGCAGCACCCCGCGGCAAGGCTCGCCGGGTCACCACCAAGAACTTCCGTGACTCCTTAAAGAGTCAAGACCCCGGCAAGAGGAGCTTGCCGGGAAGCCATCCAAGAACAAAGTATTCAACCCGAGAAGACAAGGCCCCGGCAAGAGGAGCTTGCCGGGAAGGCCAACCAAGGCATCTCAAGAATGCTTGCCGCGACGCGTCACGCGTCCCGGCAAGGCACGGTGAGCGACAAGCTCCCGGGCCCGACAAGGTAGCGCCCGCGGCAAGATAATTGTCGCGGCAAGCGGTCTCTCTGCGCCCAGGCTCTAGCACATCCACCAACGTGTCGTCCTGGAACCCTTCCAGGCACGCGTGGCAGAAGGCTGTGCAGCCAGCGGCACGCGGTGGCAAGTGGCGCTGACAAGAAGGCCATCGTGGCGATCGGTGGCGCCCCTGACGGTCTCTTCTCGCACTGTTTAGATGACACAGACGGGCATTTAATGCCCTTGTCCCCTGCCGTCAGGGTTAGGTATGATACACTGTGGCTACAGTAGAGGTAGCTGTACCTACCACATTCTTTTTCCATTTTTACCCTTTCTATCTGCGTTGCCACCTGTCGGTGCCCCCTTGAGCGTATAAAAGGAGGCCCATGCGCAATGTAGAGGAGGTTCGGATCATTCGAAACACCAAGAACACTCTCACACTCGGTCTGGTAGCGCTCATCGCTCCTGAGCAAGAACTGAATACAATCAAACAAGCAGCAGTAGGAGTGTTATCTCTCCGGGGAGCTCCGAAGCTGGGTAAACTGCTCGTGTGCATTGCCTCGATCCGCTCTTCGTGCGACCTCCGCCCCCCTCCGAACCGAAAGGGGCTCGGTCCGCCGGTCCCCAAGAAGAAGACCCAGTCCGGCAAGACCTCTAATGCCCACTCCGGCAAGCGCACCTCTTCGGAGTGCTGCGCTACCGTCGAGGACGCACCATCGAGCTCCACCGGCAAGTACAAGAAGACGATGGCAGCTCCACCTGAGACCAAGAAGGTGTCCGCCAAGGAGGACGGCACTGGTGGTACCTTCACCATCAGTGCCACCCTCGACCCAAAATAGGAAAGCACGCTCATTGCTTTCCTGCGGGCGAATGTCGACGTGTTTGCGTAGCAACCGTCTGATATCCCCGGTGTTCCCAGGAAAGTAATTGAGCACCACCTAGCCGTTTGTCCTCATGCGCGGCCCATCAAGCAGAAAGTCAGGAAGCAAGCAGTGGAGCGCCAAGAGTTCATTGCAGAAGAAATCAGGAAGTTGGAAGCCGCAGGCCTTGTCAGAGGAGTGCTCCATCCCACGTGGTTGGCCAATCCTGTAGTCGTGCGCAAGGCTAACGGAAAATGGAGGCTTTGCATAGACTTCACTGATGTCAATAAAGCTTGTCCCAAAGATCCATTTCCCTTGCCGCGCATTGACCAGATTGTTGAATCCACGGCCGGATGTGATTTGCTTTCATTTCTTGATGCATACTTAGGATACCATCAGATCTTCATGGCAGAAGAAGATGAGGATAAAACTGCATTCATCACCCCATGTGGCACATACTGCTTTGTACGGATGCCTTTTGGATTAAAGAATGCTGGTTCAACATTTGCAAGAGTAGTCCATGTCGCTTTTGAGCCACAGATACACAGAAATGTGGAGGCATACATGGATGATATAGTGGTCAAGAGCAAGGACAAGGCAACTTTGATTCAAGATTTAGATGAAACCTTTGCAAATCTGCGCAAGATCAATCTCAAGCTCAACCTCGAGAAGTGCATGTTTGGAGTCCCTTCCGGCAAGCTTCTCGTGTTCTTTGTGTCTCAGCGGGGAATTGAAGCCAATCCCGACAAGATCAAGGCCATCGAGCAGATTGAAGCACCAAAGCGCGTCAAGGATGTGCGAAGGCTTGCCGGTTGCGTGGCTGCTCTCAGCAGGTTTATCTCTAAGTCTGCTGAGCACGCCCTGCCGTTTTTCAAAATATTGAAAAAGGCAGGTCCAATGAAATGGACTCCGGAAGCGGAGGCTGCGCTGCAAGACTTGAAGAGGTACCTGTCCTCCACTCCAATACTTGTCGCACCTAAGCCACAAGAGAAGTTGCTGCTATATCTAGCGGCAACCAATCAAGTGGTTAGTGCTGCGTTAGTAGCGGAGAGGGAGGCGGATGATGAGCCAACAACCCCGGCAAGCACATCTAGCGGCAAGCAGGGGGCTTCTCCGACAAGCTCTGGTCCCGACAAGAATGGATCTGCGCAGGTATGCGAAGAAGTGCAGAAGAAAATGGTGCAGCGCCCAGTTTACTTTGTCAGCTCCCTTCTGCAGGGAGCTAGGTCAAGCTACTCTGGTGTGCAGAAGCTACTTTTCGGCCTTCTCATGGCCTCAAGAAAGCTGCGCCATTACTTCCAAGCACATGAGATCACAGTCATCACTCATTTTCCGCTGAAGAGGATACTGCAAAATCCCGAAGCAACAGGCAGGATTGTCGAGTGTGCACTGGAACAGTCAATCTTTGGCCTCAAGTTTGAGAGCACTTCAACTATCCAAAGCAGAGCATTGGCAGAATTCATAGCAAAGTGGACGCCAACACCAGATGAAGAAATTCCAGAAACTAGCATCCCCGTCAAGGAGGCAAGCAAAGAGTGGCTGATGTACTTTGATGGTGCCTTCTCGCTGCAAGGCGCCGGTGCTGGCGTGCTGCTTACCGCACCCACCGGAGAGCATCTCAAGTACGTAGTCCAGATGCACTTTCCCAAGGAGCAAGCAACGAACAATACTGCAGAGTATGAAGGCTTGCTTGCCGGTCTCAGGATCGCAGCAGACCTTGGGATCAAGAAGCTCATTGTCAGGGGTGACTCGCAGCTTGTCATCCGCCAAGTGAACAAGACCTATCAGAGTCCATTGATGGAAGCCTATGTCGATGAGGTGAGGAAACTAGAAGAACACTTTGATGGCCTGCAGATGGAACATGTTCCAAGAGCTCAGAACGACATTGCTGATGGCTTGTCAAAGTGCGCCGCACTAAAGCTACCTGTGGAACCAGGAATCTTTGTGCTCAAGCTGACTCAACCATCAGTAACACCATCAACTAGACAGAGTAAGAAGAGAAAGTTGATTTCTGGTGACTACTTTCCGGCAGAGCTTCCCGAAGCCGCCGCCAAGAAGGTCCCCAAGATCAACGCCAAGAGTCCTGAGGAGCAGTCTGCTCCGGCAAGCCTTATGGTTTGTTCCATCGAAGCAGACGTTCCCGACAAGTTTTGCTCCGGCAAGCTTGCCGGGGAGCATCACGCTCCGGCTGAGCCACAGGTTCTTGCCGTGGAAGCGGATGTTCCCGCAGCAACAGATATGCCTTTAGTCCTTGTTGTCGAGCCGCATGCTCCAGCATGGGCACAGCAGATTGTCCATTTCCTTCAGACAGGAGAGCTTCCCGAAGAGCAAGAAGAAGCGGAAAAAGTATCCCCGCAGTCAAGTATGTAGAAGTTTGTTGATAACACACTGTACAGAATAAGACTCAACGGTGTGAAATTGAAGTGTATTCGCCGGGAAGATGGACAGCAGCTGTTGGCAGAGATACATGGAGGCATATGTGGTCACCACATTGGCGCAAGAGCACTTGCCGGCAAAGCATTCCGGCAAGGTTTCTTTTGGCCGACAGCCCTCCAGGATGCAACTGCACAAGTAACCAAGTGTGAAGCGTGCCAGTTCCATTCCAAGCAGATACACCAGCCAGCTCAAGCTCTCCAGACGATCCCTTTATCCTGGCCATTTTCGGTCTGGGGGCTCGATATCCTCGGCCCCTTCCCCCGAGCTGTCGGGGGCTTTGAGTTCTTGTACGTCACCATCGACAAGTTCACAAAGTGGCCAGAAGTGGAACCAGTGAGGAAGGTGACAGCACAATCAGCAGTCAAGTTCTTTAGGTCGATTGTTTGCCATTTTGGGGTCCCTAACAGGATCATCACCGACAACGGCACACAATTCACGAGCCGCACCTTCATGCAATACGTCCAGGATCTTGGCGCCAAGGTCTGCTTCGCTTCTGTTGCTCATCCGAGAAGCAACGGTCAAGCGAAGAGGGCAAATGTTGAAGTGCTGCGAGGCCTCAAGACCAGAACTTTCGACAGGCTGCGCAAGTGCGGAAGAAACTGGATCGAGGAGCTGCCGGTGGTTCTTTGGTCGATCAGAACGACGCCAAATCGAGCCACTGGCCAGACACCTTTCGCTCTAGTCTATGGAGCAGAGGCAGTTCTCCCCACGGAACTCGTATACGGGTCGCCTCGAGTGCTCGCTTATGATGAGCTTGAGCAAGAGCAGCTGCGGCAAGATGACGCGCTGCTCCTTGAGGAGGATCGTCTTCAGGCTGCTGTGCGAGCCGCTCGCTATCAGCAAGCTTTCCGTCGCTACCATAGCCGCAAAGTTAAAGCCTGAAGTTTCGAGGAAGGCGACCTTGTTCTTCGGCGAGTTCAGTCCGCCAAGAATTCCAACAAGTTGACGCCGAAGTGGGAAGGCCCTTATCGGGTGAAACGAGTCACTAGGCCTGGCGCTGTCCGCCTTGAGACCGAAGATGGCATTCCGGTGAGCAACTCCTGAAACCTTGAACATCTTCGTAAGTTTTACCCGTAGGGCACGGTTGCCGGAACCCGTTCCGGCAAACACCTTTTGTACAAGTTTTGCCGCTGTTGCATGTAGTCCTTTGTACAAAGCCGGGCGTAGATCCCGTGCATAAATAAAGATCATGTACTTCGCACAGCTTGTCAATTTCATGCTTTCTTTCTTTTCGCATGTAGCATCTGACACTTTGTGCAGCACCAGCCCCCGGTAAGCAATAACGAGCCCTAAGGCTCCATATCTTTATTTTCTCTTCTGTCTCTTTCTCAAAGGAAGGAAGGTTCCCTCGCCCACAAGGTTTGCCGGGGGGGAAGGAGAAGATAATGGTGTGGACCGGGCCGTTCAAGAGAGTTTCGCATTGCCGGGAAGCGAACGACAGAAAAGCTAAGTTGCCAAAGTTTGAGCAATCAAGTTTTAAATTTTTAAGTTATCTTCCTTGAACGACCGTGCTTTGTATGGAAAACCTGTGCGCGGAGGAACCAACTCGTAGCTAGTTGCACCCTTACTTTGTTTCGAGTCCGCTCAACAACTTAAGTGAGCTGTGACTAGTTGCGACAAGGTTGCTTGTCGGCAGCGGCACCGCCAGCAGGCTGCTAAAGTTCCGCACTCGGCGCTCGCGGCAAGGGTGCCTGCACCGGCAAGTTTCCCTAAAAAGCATAGGGCAGAAACATACAAAGCCAAGAGTCAAGTAAAGGAAGTAACATAGCAATTATTACCTAATATAGAGTTATATTACAAAAACTTGTCGCGCCTCTAATAAAGTGTTCCCATGACATGACTGGAAGCGGCGAGCAAAGAAGAAAACGAGTGGCCTAATCTACGCGGCCACCATCGACCCTCTTGACTTCATTCACCTTTTTCACAATGGGTGCGACAAGGGCTCTGAGCGCATCAAGATCAGCATCCGCCGGCAGCTTCTTCAAGACGTTGGTGAAGTTGAGGCCTGGGTTGCGGAAGGCCACCTTCACCAACACCTTCTCCAGGACCCTGGCGCAGATCATGCGTGACTCATCTGCCAGCTGCTTCGGGATCTTCTCCCGGAGCTGCTGGAGGGCAGTCGCCACGCCCTTGAAGAATAGGGTGAGCTTGGCGCTGGGCGGGAGGTTCTCGTCGGAGGAGTACCCGAAGTCCTCCACTCCTAGCTGCGCCAGCTCCCCGTCAATGACAACAGCGATGTTCACGAGGCCCTCCGTACAGAGCTCCACAGTATCCTTGAAGGTGTTCTGGGTCTCGGCGGCGCTCGCCAGCAATGCTTCGTTGCCCTTGATTTCCTCCTTCAAATCCGCCTCCCGCTTCCTGGCGCCGTCTAGCGTCTCCGTCAAGGTGGCCAACTTCAGCTCCAGATTGGCATTGGAATCCTTGGTGGCGCTCAGCTCCTTGCCCTTCTCGGCAAGTTGACCCTGCAGCTCACCATGGGCAAGAGCATCCTTCTCGCGCTCGAGCTTGAGCGCGGCAAGCTCCTCGCCGCTCGCTTTCAGATCAGCCTCTAGCTACGCCACCTTTGCCTCCAATCCCTCCTTGGCGGCCTCGGCAGCTGCGGCCGCGTCCTTTGCTTCCTTGAGCGCCCCGCCAAGTGCCTACTCACGCGCGGCAAGATCCTCCTCCTGGCTATCGAGGTTTACTTTCCGCTGAGTCAGCTCTCCTTCCCGCGCAGAGTGCTCCTCGGCGGCAAGCCGCTGCTGCTCTTCGGCTTCGGCCTTCACAAGGATAAATGCCTTCCGGGCCTCGACGAGCTGTGCGCGCTCCTCTGCGATGGCCCGGAGAGCCTCCTAGTTGCGCTCCCGGAGCTCCTCTGCACGCTTCTCAATGTCCGCTCCTGCCTGCGCGACAAGCGCTTCCCGGGACTCCACTTTGGCTTGGCGGGCGCGGTATAGCGACACCAGCTTCCAGAGTAGCCGCTCCTCCTCAGACTCGCCGCTGCTGCTGCTTGGCGTGTCAACCAGTGACAGCCCAGCGGAGGCGAGCACCTCACCGTTGAAAGCCTCTCCTTCAACTGGCGCCCTGGAGCTCGACGCCTAGGGGAGCTTGATGAAGACACCCTCGCCGGCCTTCAGATAGGCGCCGGGCTGGGGCTCCTCGGAGCCTGGCGCTGCGGCGGCGGCGGAGGGATCGGCGGTCGGTGCAGCGCCTGGCGCTCCTGTAGCCTCAGGGCCATAGGTGCGACCGCCGGACCCCTCGCCAGCTCCCGCGCCAGTAGCCTTGGCAGCCTCCTCGCCGGTGGGATCATCGGCACCGGCTTCTTCTTCGGTAGCGGCGGCATCGTCAGCGTCGCCGCGCACGTTCTCCTCGCCGCCCACTTCGGTCTCCATTTGCTCTGAGGAAGGTGGGTCTGGCGACCGGAGAAGGAGAAGAAGTCAAGCAAATATCAAAGAAAGAGAGAGAAAGATCAGAAGAACGCAAGAAAAATTTCAGGCAAGGGAGTACCTGAGCTGGGGTCCATGGTCATGGGCTCCACCACCGGGGGGTCACTAGTGCTGCCCCTCGCCGGAGACTCCTCCCTTGCCGGAGATTGCTCCCTTGCCGGAGAGCGTTCCCTTGCCGGGGAATCCCCCTTTGCGGTGTAGTGGAGGCGGATGGCATGTCGGAGGCGGTTTCCGAGCCCTCCTGGTGAAGCTGTTCTGCTCCTGCACAAGCAAACCAACATTTGGATATCAGCAAAAGAGCACCCGTGCACGCCCAAGAACAAAAAGTGAACCATGTACTTACGCTGGGGGATGCGCTGGGGGCTGCTTCGCGGAGCGGTGTCAGGGTCCGGCAAGGTAGTCTCAGGCGTGCCCCCTGCCGTCACAGTGGGCTCGTCCTCGATGATAACCACCGGAACTTTGGCCCTCTTCGCCGCTCTTTGAGCCAACGTCCTGAAAAGGAACAAGTTCAAATTGAAGCGAGTTAGATACAAGATAAAGCTACAAGATTGAAGAATTACAAGTACAGCAGAAAAGTCTTACTCTTCTTCCTGCTCGTCGGAGCTGAGCGCGGAAAGGTGGAAGTCCAGCCCACCTGTGGCGCGACGAGGCGGAGGGGTAGGATCCCTTGTTCGCTTGGCGGGCGCGGTGGCGGGGGCGCGGGAAGATCCAGCTCCAGTTGCGGCAGCGGCACGAGGCGCTCCCGCGGCAACATCGCTTGTCGCGGTAGAGCGTGTCACGCGGCGCGTTGGTTGCTGACTCCTTTGTCGCCCCGCTGCATCCCCGCCCCTGCGAAGGCGCCTCCTTGGTTGAGCTGGGGGCTGCGTTGTGGGCTCCGCCTGCGGCAAGTGGCCTGGAGATGGCGGGCCGCTCGCGCCCTCGGCGGGCTCACCCTCGGCGGGCTCGCTCGACTCGACCTCTGGCACGGCAAGCTCTTCCTCGCCGTCGATCCATTCTCGCTCGGCATGGCTCGCCACTGCCTCTGCCTCTGCCTCTTCCACGGTGAACACGAACTCACCCACGGCAGCGGCTGCCGCTGCCTCTTCCGCCCTAGTGGCGATGCGTCGCATCTCCTCCTCGGTAGTGTCGCGGGTGAGGCTCCTCTTCTCGTCGGCGCAGACCTCCACATCCACCAGCTCGTCGAAGAATTGCTGCACCACCTCGTCGGCTGGCTCTTGCCACGTTGGGACAAGGCCATGCGAGTCGCACTGCGGCATCATCGCGCGGATGCGATTGAGGGAAGAATTGTTGCACAACAGGACGACCTGAACCACTCTGGATGCTGGGGATCATGCTTGAATAGCTCCTTGAGCATCGCATCCAGCTCCAGCATGGTGAAGTTGAAATTGAGGCCCGGGCGCAGCCGCATGATATCTGTCGGGCCGCCGAACTCCCAAGCGGGTATCTTCCTCTCTTGCAGGGGGGCAATGCGGCGGTGGAGAAAATTTGCGCCTACGGCACCCACAGTCAACCTGGCAACCCTGAGACACAAGATTCTGGTGGTGGCAATCTTCAGCCTAGCGTCCTCCAGGGCCAGGCTGCTCCAATCATTGTCGCGCACTACTGGAACTTGGCGCAAGGCAGTGAACGGCTGCGGGTCCTCCTCCATGATCCAACACCACTCAGCTCTCCACTCCTCCCACTTGCTGCGGAGCTCCCCCTCCAGATACGCCTCCTTCTTGCCGGCCCTCGAGATCCAGGCGATCCCCCCGGAAAGCGGCTCTCCTCTCTCGACCCGGGGCATGAAGTAATGACGGAAAAGAGCAACATTTGGGTGGACTCTGACAAAGTTTTCGCACAGATGTGCGAAAACGGACATGGTCAAGACGGTGTTGGGAGTGAAATCAAGGAGATGAAACCCATAGGTGTTCATGATGTCGCAGAAAAATTCCGAGAAGGGCGGACAGAGACCACAGTAGAAGAACAACTAGAAGAAAGGATACCCGTATGGAGCCCGTGTCGAGGCGGCGGCGGAGACTACCTTCGTGCGCGGATGCGCACGCATCTCCGTCGACCAAAAGAGATAGAACCACTGCCTCAGCCCCGCCGCGTCGAGCTCGGCGGGGAAAGTGGTCCGCTCCTTTCGCAGCGCCTCAAGCCGCAGCGCCTCGGCCGATTTCACGACCTTCCCGGTCTTCGGAGCCATGGCGAAGGTGGTGAAGGAGGTTGAAGGCGTTGGTGGAAACGGTGGAGATGGGAGGGGCGGAGCGCTGCTCTCCCAGAGAAGGGGGGAGCGGCGGAGATTCTGGAGTAGTAATCGGCGAAGTGAGCAACGACCTCTGTTTCCTCTGCTTATAAAGGGGGAGGGGGCGGACGTTACGCTTTTTTGAATAAAGAATTCACCCACGATCTCTCCCACGATGCCGCAATCAACGCGTGCCGTCCGGGAGGGCGCGGTGGATGCGGAGTAGGAAACGGCACGACCTAGGCCGCGTGTGCCCGTGCCCTGTTTTGGGCCTGGCCCAACAGCGCTCGGCACCATGTGTGGCCCAGGACCGGGGGCTCTTGTCGGTGTACTAGGGTAGGGGTGCCCTAGTGTCAGTATCCCGAACTTGTGCACGGGCAGTTGCAGCACCCCACATCAAGGCTCGCCGGGTCACCACCAAGATCTTCCGTGACTCCTTAAAGAGACAAGACCCCGGCAATAGGAGCTTGCCGGGAAGCCATCCAAGAAGAAAGTATTCAACCCGAGAAGACAAGGCCCCGGCAAGAGGAGCTTGCCGGGAAGGCCGACCAAGGCATCTCAAGAACGCTTGCGCGACGCGTCACGCGTCCCGGCAAGGCACGGTGAGCGACAAGCTCCCGGGCCCGACAAGGTAGCGCCCGTGGCAAGATACTTGCCGCGGCAAGCGGTCGCTCCGCGCCCAGGCTCCAGCACATCCACCAATGTGTCGTCCTGGAACCCTTCCAAGCACTCGTGGCGGAAGGCTGTGCAGCCAGCGGCGCGCAGTGGCAAGCGGCGCTGACAAGAAGGCCATCGTGGCGATCGGTGGCACCCCTGACGGTCTCTTCTCGCACTGTTTAGATGACACAGACGGGCATTTAATGCCCTTGTCCCCTGGCGTTAGGGTTAGGTATGATACACTCTGGCTACAGTAGAGGTAGTTGTACCTACCACATTATTTTTCCATTTTTACCCTTTCTATCTGTGTTGCGACCTGTCGGTGACCCCTTGAGCGTATAAAAGGAGGCCCGTGCGCAACGTAGAGGAGGTTCGGCTCGTTCGAAACACCAAGAACACTCTCACACTCAGTCTGGTAGCGCTCATCGCTCCTGAGCAAGAACTGAATACAATCAAACGAGCAGCAGTAGGAGTGTTATCTCTCTGGAGAGCTCCGAAGCTGGGTAAACTGCACGTGCGCATTGCCTCGATCCGCGCCCTCCGAACCGAAAGGGGCTCGGTCCGCCGATCCCCATAGGTGTTCGTGGATCAGTTTCCCCGACATGCTCCGCCCCCCATCGCCACCAGCACCACCAACGCCGTCGATCTCCCCCACCACCTCCGCCATGGCTCCGAAAGCCGACAAGGGGAAGGGCGTGAAGTCAGCCGAGGCGCAGCGGCTCGCGACGCTGCGAATGGAGCGGGCAATCCCCCCCCCCCCCCCAGCTCGGCGTGAAGGAGCTGAGGGAGTACTACTACCTCTTCTGGTCGACGGAGATGCGAGCGCATCCACGCATGAAGGTACTCCCAGCTGCCGCTTCGGAACTGGCTCCGAATGGATACCCTTTCTTCGCGCTGTTCTTCTATTGCGGGCTCTGCCCGCCTTTCTCTGAATTCTTCTGCGATATCATGAACACCTACGGGTTCTGCCTCCTTGACTTCACCCCCAATGCTGTTCTGACCATGGCAGTTTTCGCACATCTCTGCGAAAACTTTGTCAGAGTCCACCCAAACGTAGCTCTTTTCCGCCACTTCTTCATGCCTCGAGTTGAGAGAGGGGAGCCTCCATCCGGTGGGATCGCCTGGATCTCGAGAACCGGCAAGAAATACGCTTATCTGGAGGGAGAGCTCCGCAGCAAATGGGATGAGTGGAGAGCAGACTGGTGCTGGATTGTCGAGGAGAACCTGCGGCCATTCACCGCCCAGCGCCAAGCTCCAGTAGTGCGCGGCAACGATTGGAGCAACGTGGCCCCGGAAGACGCTAGGCTGAAGATTGTCGTCACCAGGATCCTACGCCTCAGGCTTGCCGGGCTCACTGTAGGCGCCGTTGGCGCAGATTTTCTCCGCCGCCGCATCGCCCCCCTGCAGGAGAGAAGGAGACCCGCCTGGGAGTTCCAGAATGCGACGGATATCATGAGGCTGCGCCCAGGCCTCAATTTCACCTGGCAAGAGCCCACCGACGATGTCGTGCAGGAATTCTTTGACGGGTTGGTGGAAGTGCCGTTTCGCCCCAATGAGCAGAAAAGCCTCACCCACGACACCACCGATGATGAGATGCAGCGCATCGCCACCACGCTGGAGGAGGCGGTGGCAGCCGCTGCCGCGGGCGAGTTTGGGTTCACCGTGGAGGAGGCAGAGGCAGTAGAGGCGGCAAGCCTTGTTGAGCGAGAGGAGCTTGCCGGCGAGGAAGAGCTTGCCGAGCCTGAAGCTGAGTCGAGCGAGCCCGCCGAGGGCGCGAGCGACTCGCTGAGGATTGGCTCCTCCTCGGCCCCACCTTCAGACAGCTTGCCGCAAGCGGAGCCCCCAGCTCCACCAAAAAGGCGTCTCCGCTAGGCCGGGGAGGTAGAGGGGCGGTAGACGAGTCAACAGCCGCCGCGCCGCGCGACACGCTCTACCGCGGCAAGCTGTTGCCACGAGAGTGCCTCACGCCGCTGCGGCAACTGGAGCGGGGTCTTCCCGGTCCACCGCCGCTGCCCCCGCCAAGCGGTCAAGGGAACCTACTCCTCCGCCTCATCGCGCCGGAGGCGAGCCGGACTTCGATCTCTCCGCACTCAGCTTCGACGAGGAAGAAGAAGAGTAAGATTCTCTTCTATACTTGTAGTTCTTCAATTCTTGCTGCTTTGTCTTGTATCTGATTTGCTTTACTCCGAACCCATTCCTTTTCAGGACGCTGGCCAAGAGGGCGGCGAAGAGACCCAAGGCCCCGGTGATTGTCATCGAGGATGAACCCATTGCGACGACAGGGGACATGTCCGAGACCACCTTGCCGGACCCGGCAACCATTCCCCGAAGCAGCCCCCAGTGCAGCCCCCATCGTAAGTATATGGTTTACTTCCTTCTGTTAGGCGTGCATGGGTGCTCTTTCTTTGCTGATATCTGACTGTTGGTTTGTGTAGGAGCAGAACAGCCTCACCAGGAGTGCCCGAAAGCCGCTCCCGAAATGCCATCTGCTTCGACTATACCGCCAAAGGAGGATTCCCCGGCAAGGGAGCGTTCTCCGGCAAGGGAGAATTCTCCGGCAAGGGACAGTTCTCCGGCAAGGGGTAGCACCAGCGACCCTCCGGTGGTTGAGACCACGACTGCAGATCCCAGTACAGGTAATCTTCTCGCTTGAAAACTTCCCTTGGGTTCTTCTTCTGATTTTCTTTTTGGATATTTGCTTGACTTTTCTCCCTCTTCCGGTCGTCAGATCCATCTGCCACGGAGCCAATGGAAACAGAGGTCGCTGGCGAGGAGAACGCGCGTGGCAACACCGACGACGCCGTTGCCACCGAAGAAGGAGCCGGCGCTGATGACCCCGCCAGCGAAGAGGCCGCCAAAGCTGCCGCCGCAGAAGCTGGCGAGGGATCCGGCGATCGCACTGACGGCCCTGAGGCCGCAGGAGCGCCAGGCGCTACGCCGACCGCCGATCCCTCCGCCGCTGCTGCAGCGTCAGGCTCCGAAGAGCCCCAGCCTGGCGCCTGTTTGAAGGCTGGCGATGGCATCTTCATCAAGCTCCCCTGGGCGTCAAGCTCCAAGGCGCCGGTCGAAGGAGAAATCCTGGATGGAGAGGTGCTCGCCTCCGCTGGGCTGACGCTGGTCGACGCGCCAAGCAGCAGCAGCGACGAACCTGAGGAGGAGCGGCTGCTACGGAGGCTGATGTCGCTCTACCGCGCCCGACAGGCCAAGCTGGAGTCCCGGGAAGCGCTTGTCGCGAAGGCGGGAGAGGACATCGAGAAACGCGCGGAGGAGCTCCGGGGTCTCAGGCAGGAAGCTCTCCGGTCCCTGGCAGAGGAGCGGGAGCAACTTATCGAGGAGCGGAAAGCCTTCCTCCTCGAGAAGGCTGAAGCTGAGGAGCAGCAGCGGCTTGCTGCCGAGAAGCTATTTGCGCAGGAAGGCGAGTTGGCGCAGTGCAAGGTCAACCTTGACAGCCACGAGGAGGAGCTTGCCGCGCGCGAGCAAACATTTGGCGGGGCCCTTAAGGAAGCAGAAGATGCTGCCGCAGCTGCCGAGGCCGCCAAGAAGGAGCTGGAGATGAAAGTGGCGCAGCTGGAGGCCGATCTCAAGGAGAGCGGCGAGGAGCTTGCTGCGCTCAAGCATGAGCGCGAGAAGGACGCCACCGCTCATGGCGAGCTGCAGGGTCTTCTCGCCGAGAGGAGCAAGGAGCTAAGCGCCGCCAAGGACTCCAATGCAGATCTTGAGTTGAAGCTAGCCACCTTGACTCAGACGCTGGACGGCGCCAGGGAGCGGGAGGTGGCCTTGACGGAGAAGATCAAGGCCGACGAGGCGCTGCTGGCGAGTGCTGCCGCCGCCCAGAACACCTTCAGGGAGAACGTGGAGCACTGGACGGAGGGTCTCTTGGATGTTGCCGCCGCCATCGACGGGGAGCTGGCGCAGCTGGGGATGGAGGATCTCGGATATTCCTCCGATGAGCGCCTCCAACCCAGCGCCAAGCTCATCTTGTTCTTCAAAGGCGTGGCGATGGCCCTCCAGCGACTCCGGGAGAGGATCCTGAAGCAGCTGGCCGACGAGTCGCGCAAGATCTGCGTGGGAGCTCTTCAAAAGGTGTTGGTGAAGGTGGCCTTCCGCAGCCCAGGCCTCAACCTCACAAACGTCCTCAGGTCCTTGCCGTCGGATGCTGATATGGAAGCGCTCAAGGCCCTTGTCGCACCCATTGTGGACAAGGTGAGCGGGATCAAGAGGGTTGAGGGCGATCGCGTAGACTAGCCGCCCGTTTTCTCTTTTTCTTGTCGCTGCTGGTCATGTCATGAGAACAATCTGTTAGAGCTGCGACAAGCTATCTTGTAATATAACTCTATTTTGGGTAGCGATTGCTGTGTTATCTCCTTTACTTGATTCCTTCCTTTGTATGTTTTTGCCTTACGCTTTTAGGGAACTTGTCGGCGCAGGCACCTGAGCCGCGAGCGCTGAGTGCGGGACGTCAGCAGCCTGCTGGCGGTACCACTACCAACAAGAAACCTTGTCGCAACTAGTCGTAGCTCACTTAAGTTGTTGAGCGGACTCGAAACAAAGTAAGGGCGCAACTAGCTACGAGTTGGTTCCTCCGCGCACAGGTTTTCCATACAAAGCACGGTCGTTCAAGGAAGATAACTTAAAATTTTTAAAACTGATTGCTCAAACTTTAGCAACTTAGCTTTTCTGTCGTTTCCTTCCTGGTAAGGAGAATCTTTCTTGAGCGACGCCTGGTCCACACCATTATCTTCTCCTTTCCCCCCGGCAAACTTGTGGGCGAGGGAACCTTCCTTTCTTGAGAAAAAGAAAGAAGAGAAAATAAAGATATGGAGCCCTACGGCTCGTTATTGCTTACCGGGGGTAGGTGCTGCACAAAGTGTCAGGTAATACATGCAAAAAAGAAGAAAGCATGAAATTGACAGGATGTGCGGAGCACATAAGCTTTATTTATGCACGGGGTCTGCGCCCGGCTTTGTACGAAGGATTACATGCAACATCGGCAAGACTTGTACAAAAGGTGGTTGCCGGAACAGGATCTGGCAACCGCGCCCTACGGGTAAAACTTACGAAGATGCACAATGTTCCAGGAGTTGCTCACCGGATTGCCATCTTCTGTCTCAAGGCGGACAGCGCCAGGCCTAGTGACTCGTTTCACCCGGTAAGGGCCTTCCCACTTCGGCGTCAACTTGTTGGAATTCTTGGCGGACTGAACGCGCCGAAGAACAAGGTCGCCTTCCTTGAAACTTCTGGCATTAACTTTGCGGCTATGGTAGCGGCGCAAAGCTTGCTGGTATCGAGCAGCTCGTACAGCAGCCTCAAGACGGTCCTCCTCAAGGAGCAGCGCGTCATCTTGTCGCAGCTGCTCTTGCTCAAGCTCATCATAAGCGAGCACTCGAGGTGACCCGTATACGAGTTCCGTGGGGAGAACTGCCTCTGCTCCATAGACTAGAGCGAAAGGTGTCTGGCCAGTGGCTCGATTTGGCGTCGTCCTGAACGACCAAAGAACCACCGGCAGCTCTTCAATCCAGTTCTTCCCACACTTGCGCATCCTGTCGAAAGTCCTGGTCTTGAGTCCGCGTAGCACTTCAGCATTTGCCCTCTCCGCTTGACCGTTGCTTCTCGGGTGAGCAACAGAAGCGAAGCAGACCTTGGCGCCAAGATCTTGGACGTACTGCATGAAGGTGCGGCTCGTGAATTGTGTGCCGTTGTCGATGATGATCCTGTTAGGGATTCCGAAACGGCAAACAATCGACCTGAAGAACTTGACTGCTGACTGTGCTGTCACCTTCCTCACTGGTTCCACTTCCGGCCACTTTGTGAACTTGTCGATTGCAACGTACAAGTATTCAAAGCCCCCGACAGCTCGGGGAAAGGGGCCGAGGATGTCGAGCTCCCGGACCAAAAATGGCCAGGATAAAGGGATCGTCTGGAGAGCTTGAGCTGGCTGGTGTATCTGCTTGGAATGGAACTGGCACGCTTCACACTTGGTTACTTGTGCAGTTGCATCCTGGAGGGCTGTCGGCCAAAAGAAACCTTGCCGGAACGCTTTGCCGGCAAGTGCTCTTGCGCCAATGTGGTGGCCACATATGCATCCATGTATCTCTGCCAACAGCTGTTGTCCGTCTTCCCGGCGAATACACTTCAATTTCACACCGTTGAGTCTTCTTCTGTATAGTGTGTTGTCGACAAACTTGTACATACTTGACTGCCGGGCTACTCTTTCCGCTTCTTCTTGCTCTTCGGGAAGCTCTCCTGTCTGAAGGAAACGGACAATCTGTTGTGCCCATGATGGAGCTTGCGGCTCGACAACAAGGACTAAAGGCACATCTGCTGCTGCGGGAACATCCGCTTCTACGGCAAGAACCTGCGGCTCAGCCGGAGCTTGATGTTCCCCGGCAAGCTTGCCGGAGCAAAACTTGTCGGGAGCGTCTGCCTCAACGGAACAAACCCTAAGGCTTGCCAGAGCAGACTGCTCCTCAGCACTCTTGGTGTTGACTTTGGTGACCTTCTTGGCGGCGGCTTCGGGGAGCTCTGCTGGAAAATAGTCACCAGAAATCAACTTCCTCTTCTTGCTCTGTCCAGTTGATGGTGTTACAGACGGCTGAGTCAGCTTGAGCACAAAGATCCCTGGTTCCATAGGTAACTTAAGTGCGGCGCACTTTGACAGGCCGTCGGCAATGTCATTCTGAGCTCTTGGAACATGTTCCATCTGTAGGCCGTCAAAGTGCTCTTCTAGCTTTCTCACTTCATCAACGTAAGCTTCCATCAATGGACTCTGATAATTCTTGTTCACTTGGCGGACGACAAGCTGTGAGTCACCCCTGACAATGAGCTTCTTGATCCCAAGGTCTGCTGCGATCCTGAGACCGGCAAGCAATCCTTCATACTCTGCGGTATTGTTCGTTGCTTGCTCCTTGGGAAAGTGCATCTGGACTACATACTTGAGGTGCTCTCCGGTGGGTGCAACAAGTAGCACAACCGCACCGGCACCTTGGAGCGAGAAGGCACCGTCAAAGTACATGAGCCACTCTTTGCTTGCTTCCTTGACGGGGATGTTCGTTTCTGGAATTTCTTCGTCTTGTGTTGGCGTCCACTCTGCTATGAACTCTGCCAATGCTCTGCTTTGGATAGTTGAAGTACTCTCAAACTTGTGGCCAAAGCTTGACAGTTCCAGTGCCCACTCGACAATCCTGCCTGTTGCTTCTAGATTTTGCAGTATCCTCTTCAGCGGAAAACCAGTGACAACTGTGATCTCATGTGCTTGGAAGTAATGGCGCAGCTTTCTCGAGGCCATGAGAAGGCCGAAAAGCAATTTCTGCACACCAGAGTACCTTGACCTATCCCCGTGCAGAAGGGAACTGACAAAGTAAACTGGGCGCTGCACCATTCTCTTCTGCATCTCGTCACGCGCCTGCGCAGATCCATCTTTGTCGGGACCAGAGCTTGTCGGCGAAGTCGCCTGTTTGTCGCTGGATGCATCTGCCGTGGTCGCTGGCTCATCATCCGCCTCCCTCTCCGCCACTAACGCAGCACTAACCACTTGATTGGTTGCCGCTATATACAGCAACAACTTCTCTTGTGGCTTAGGTGCGACAAGTGTTGGAGTGGAGGACAGGTATCTCTTCAAGTCCTACAGCGCAGCCTCCACCTCCGGAGTCCATTTCATTGGACCTGCCTTTTTCAAAATTTTGAAAAACGGCAGGGCGCGCTCAGCAGACCTAGAGATAAACCTGCTGAGAGCAGCCACGCAACCGGAAAGTCTTCATACATCCTTGACGCGCCTTGGTGCTTCAATCTGCTCAATGGCCTTGATCTTGTCGGGATTGGCTTCAATTCCCCGCTGAGACACGAAGAACCCGAGAAGCTTGCCGGAGGGGACTCCAAACACGCACTTCTCGGGGTTAAGCTTGAGGTTGATCTTGCGCAGATTTGCAAAGGTTTCGTCTAAATCTTGAATTAGGGTCGCCTTGTCCTTGCTTTTGACCACTATGTCATCCATGTAGGCTTCCACATTTCTGTGTATTTGTGGCTCAAAAGCGTCATGGACTACCCTTGCAAATGTTGAACCGGCATTCTTTAAACCGAAATGCATCCGTATGAAACAGTATGTGCCACATGGGATCATGAATGCGGTCTTCTCCTCATCCTCTTCTGCCATGAAGATCTGATGGTATCCTGAGTATGCATCAAGAAATGAAAGCAAGTCACATCCGGCCGTGGAGTCAACAATCTGGTCAATGCGCGGCAAGGGAAATGGGTCTTTGGGACAAGCTTTATTGACATCGGTAAAGTCGATACAAAGCCTCCATTTCCCATTTGCCTTGCGCACGACTACAGGATTGGCCAACCACGTAGGATGGAGCACTCCTCTGACAAGGCCTGCTGCTTCCAATTTCTTGATTTCTTCTGCGATGAACTCCTGGCGCTCCACTGCTTGTTTCCTGACTTTCTACTTGACGGGCCGCGCATGAGGACAGACGGCAAGATGGTGCTTGATTACTTTCCTGGGAACACCGGGGATGTCAGACGGTTGCTACGCAAACACGTCGACATGCGCCCGCAGGAAAGCAACGAGCGCGCTTTCCTATTTAGGGTCGAGAGTGGCACTGATGGTGAAGGTACCACCAGTGCCGTCCTCCTTGGGGGACAACTTCTTGGTCTCCAGTGGAGCTGCCATTGTCTTCTTACACTTGCCGATGGAGCTCGATGGTGCGTCCTCGACGGTAGCGCAGCACTCCGAAGAGGTGCGCTTGCCGAAGTGGGCAACAGAGCTCTTGCCGGACTTGGTCTTCTTCTTCCCCCCGGGACCTTCAGCGGCAAGTGACTTGCGATCTGTTGCGGCTGTTGCCTCCCGGTAAATCTTGTCGGCGCAGATAAGAGCATCCTTCTTGTCGCCAGGGACAGAGATGACACTTATCGGGCCTGGCATCTTCACCATGTTGTATGCATAGTGAGAGGCTGCCATGAATTTGGCGAGTGCTGGACGGCCAAGTATCCCATTGTAAGGCAATGGAAAGTCAGCAACGTCAAAGGTGACCCTCTCAGTCCTGAAGTTCAACTCGCTGCCAAATGTTACCGGCAACGTGATCTTTCCCTTCGGCTTGCTCCTTCCCGGATTGATTCCTTGGAATGTGCCGGTCTCTTCGAGCTCGTTGTCAAGGATCTGGAGTTTCTGGAGTACCATGGAGGAGATCAGGTTCAAGCCGGCCCCGCCTTCAACTAGCATCTTAGTGACCTTGAGGTTGTGGATAGTTGGTGAAACCAACATTAGCAAGCACCCGACCGCTGTTATGCGATCAGGGTGGTCCTCAATATCGAATATGATAGGCATGCTGGACCATTTCAGAGGCTTGCGTGACTCGATGGGTGGCTCTGTCGCATTGACTTCCCGCACCCACTACTTGAGCTGGCAGTGTGAAGTATGCAGAGAAGCACCGCCGTCAACACACAGTACCTCTGTGGCTTTCTAGAACTCCTGCTCATTGGCCTCGTCATCATCCATATCTTCGTCGTCGTCGTCATCTTCATCCTTGTCGCGGCCGCGGGGAGGTATGTCTCCTTGCCGCTGCTTGGCCTTGCCGCGGCGTCCTCCTCGGTCGGGGCGTTTCTTGCCGGCTCCTCCAGCACCTTCCTGGGCCTTCTCCTTGTCGCGTCGCTCGTACTCAGCCTTTTGCTGCTCGACAAGCTGCTCGACCTTCTTGCAGCTCTGGAGGTCATGGCCCTTGGTGCGGTGGATCTTGCAGTACTGCTTGTTGGTGCCGTCCTGCTTGTCGGCAACCGCCAGAGCCTGCTCGCCGAAGGTACCAGCTTTGGCTTTCTTGGCGCCACCTCCGTTACCGGACTACTCAACGACTAGCACATGTTTGCCTTTCTTCTTCCTGCTGTTCCGCCGCCTGTTTTTCTTTGCCGGGGCCGCATCCTCACTATCAGATCCTGCTGCTGATGTATTCTCTCCGGGGAGTTTCCTCCCTTCCTCAGCACGTGCACACTTGTCGGCCAGGGCATATAGCTCACTGACGTCTCTGATTTTGCACATCGCCATCTCCTCCCGCATCCTGCGGTTTCGCATGTTCTGATGGAACGCGCTGATGACCGTCGCAGGGTGGAGATCTGGAATGTTGTGCTGTACATGACTGAATCTCTGAATATACTTGCGCAGGGGCTCTCCTTCCTTCTGAGCGAGCAGATGAAGGTCACTCTCTTGGCCATGAGGCTTGTGGCCGCCTATAAAGGCGCCGACAAACTGATGGCATAGGTCTTCCCAGGTGGAGATGGAGTTGTCCGGCAAGTGCATGAGCCAGGATCTGACATTGGGCTTGAGCACCAGAGGGAAGTAGTTGGCAAGGATCTTGTCGTCCCGCCCCCCAGCAGCTTCCACCGCGATGGTGTAGATGCTGAGGAACTCCGACGGATGCGACTTGCCGTCGTACTTCTCTGGTACATCTGGTTTGAAATTCTTCTTGCTGGGCCACTGGACTTGCCGCAGCTCACGAGTGAACGCAGGGCAACCTACCGCGTATGGCAAGTCGCCTGGTTCCCCTGGCGCATGCATGTCGACAGAGGGCCCAGCGCGCTGGTCGGATTGACGCCGCGCTTCTCTTCGGCGCTCGGTGCGAGTACGAGCGTCTTCTTGCTGTCATTCATGAAGAACTTGGCGCTGATCGCGACGAGCTCGTGGATCTGATGACGCGGTGGAGTCGCTGTCGAGGTGGATCCGGCGAGTCGGCGATCTTGGCCTTCGGGATGGAGAGTGCATGGTGGTTGCACCCCCACCGGTTTTGTCGCCATCGGCTCGCGCCTGGCAGTCGTGCCGCGGCAGCGACGTACTCGGCTGCAGCGGAGTGTCACCGTTGGTGAAGCCGATGAGACTCTGAATGGTGGCCCTCCATTCGTTGATCTTGTCTGTCGATGGAGGGTAATCCAGGAGCAATTGAGCTCGCGCCAAAGCTTCTGCTGGAGTGGTGGGCGGCAGAGGCGAACGGTGCGAGGAGCAGGATATGCTCGGACTTCTAACTATGTTAGAAGGAGCAGTATTCCGTCCGGGTGACCGGGCCTCGCTCGTGTCAGCATGTTGGCGTGCATGCTGGTCTTGAGCACCCCGAGATCCACCAGCTCGATCTTGGCCCAACGAATGCATGGTACTGCGAATACCATGATGTTGTTGGTCTCGTGCCTCCTGAGATGGGCGCGGCGTATGTACGGACACCGAGGTATGCGCAGCCTTGTCCTTGGACCTGGCAGCACTGTGAGCTCCCTCGTCGGCGGCCGTTCTTCCGCCGGTGTCTACCCCACCACCCGTTTGCTCCGGTGGTGGTGGGATCGACGTGGACGGAACAGCTGCCTCCGAAGCCTTCTTCTTCGGTGGCATGTTGATGAAGAAGATGAAGATCTAGCTCGTGTGAACGCTGGATTAGGTTCACACAATCTCGACGCCCCCTACCTGGCGCGCCAAAGATGTCGAGGAAACTGATCCACGAACACCTATGGGACCGGCGGACAGAACCCCTTTTGGTTCGGCGAGGGGCGGAGATCGCACGAAGAGCAGGTCGAGGCGAAGCACATGAGCAGTTTACCCAACTTCGGAGCTCTCCGGAGAGATAATACTCCTACTGCTGCTTGTCTGACTGTATTGAGTTCTTGCTCGGGAGCGCTGAGTGCTACAGTATACACGAACTGCTCACGAGACCGAGCGTGAGTGTGTTTCTGGGTTCCGAACCCCCCTCTACGTTGCGCATGGGCCTCCTTTTATATGCTCAAGGGGTCACCGACAGGTGGCAAAGCAGGCAAGGGTAAAAATGGAAACGAGATTGTGGTTGGTACAACTACCTGTACAGTGTATCATACCTAACCCTGATGGTAGGGGACAAAGGCATTAAATGTCTGTCTGCGTCACCCAAACAGTGCAGAAAGGGACTGTCAAGGGCGCCACCGCTTGCCATGATGGCTATCTTGTCAGCGCCGCTCACCACCGCGCACCGCTGGCTGCACAGCCTCCCGCCACGCGCTCCTAGAAAGGCCCCAGGGCGACACGTTGGTGGATTTGCTGGAGCGTGGGTACAGAGTGGTTGCTTGTCGCGGCAAGCGCCTTGCCGCGGTCGTTGTCTTGTCGCGCCCGGAAGCTTGTCGCTCATCGGGCCTTGCCGGGACGCGTGACGTGTCGTGGCAAGTTCCTTGAGATGCCTCTGTTGGCCTTCCCGGCAAGCTCCTCTTGCCGGGGCCTTGTCTCCTTGGCTTGAATGCCTCGGTTGGGCTTCCCGGCAAGCTCCTCTTGCCGGGGCCTTGTCTTGAATACTTTGTTCTCGAATGGCTCCAAAGGAACCACGGAGGACTTTGGCGGTCACCCGGCAAGCCTTGCCGCGGGGTGCTGCGACTGCCCATGCACAAGTTCGGGATACTAGGGTACCCCTACTCTAGTACACTGACACAGATGGTCTGTTCGGCCTTCGCCAGCCAGTCCTGTCAAAGGTAAAGGGAGTTTAGATCCCGCATAGAGTCAAACTATGGAAAACAAGCGTTCCATAAAGGACAAAATAACTTACCTCATCAGCCGGACGCTGCGAGCTGAATCCGCGATCTTCGGTAGCTGATGCGGGAGCCTCGGCGCCCTTGAACAGCACCTTCCAGACATCTTCGTACGTAGTGTCGAAGAGCCCGCTCAGAGTTTGGTGCTGCGCCGGATCAAACTCTCGCATGTTGAAACCCCGTCGTTGGCACGGGAGAATCCGGCGGATGAGCATGACTTGGACTACGTTGACAAGCTTGAGCTTCTTGTCCACCAGCTTTTGGATACAGGCTTGGAGTCCAGTCAGCTCCTCCGAATCCCCCCAGATCCGGCCACTCTCTTTCCAGGAGGTGAGCCGTGTAGGGATGCCGGATCTGAATTCGGGGGCCGCTGCCCAATCAGGGTCACGCGGCTCGGTGATGTAGAACCACCCCGATTGCCACCCCATGATAGTTTCCACGAAAGTGCCCTCCAGCCAAGTAACGTGGGACATCCTGCCCACCATGGCGCATCCGCACTCCGCTTGGCTGCCCTTCACAACCTTCGGCTTGACACTGAAGGTCTTGAGCCACAAGCCGAAGTGGGGCTAGATGCAGAGGAAGGCCTCGCACACGACGATAAGCGCCGAGATGTTGAGGATGAAATTCAGGGCCAGATCATGGAAATCTAGTCCATAGTAGAACATGAGCCCCCGGACAAAGGGATGAAGTGGGAAGCCCAGTCCACGGAGGAAATGGGGAAGAAATACTACCCTCTCATGGGGCCTGGGGGTGGGAATGAGCTCTCCCTCATCGGGGAGCCGGTGCGCGATGTTGCTGGACAAATATCCGGCATCGCGCAGCTTCTGGATCTGCCCCTCCGTGACGGAGGAGACCATCCACTTGCCTCCCGCTCCGGACATAGTTGGAGAAGGTTGAGGTGAGAAGTGCGGACTTGGGCGCTGGAGCTCGAGTTCACGGAGATGGATAAGCCAAGGAGGAAGAAGGCGTAGGTAAAAGGGTTGGATCTTTATCCCCTTATATGGGCGGACAAAAACATGTGTCCCCACCGGCCTGGTAAAACTCGCTTATCTCCCAAGAGTCACAATCAATGGGAATCCCGGAATAAGGGGAACACGATCTCTGCTTCGACGAGACGTGCCAGGGAAACCACCTCGCTAAACGCGCTGAGGTGGAACAATAAAAACAATTTGAGTAAAGGCTTGGTAGTGGTGTGACGTCACGCCACAAAATGCGTCAGCAGATTGAACTTATGTAATATTATTCTCTCTACAGTGGTACGTGGAATTTATTTTTGCAGAGCCGGACACTATCCTGGTGTTCACAATCTTCTGTAAATTATTCGAAGGAAGAACCCGCCTTGCAATGCCGAAGACAACATGCGCGCCGGACTCGTCATCATTGATGCCTGGTTCAGGGGCTACTGAGGGAGTTCTGGACTAGGGGGTGTCCGGATAGCCGAACTACCGTGATCGGCCGGACTCCAAGACTATGAAGATACAAGATTGAAGACTTCGTCCCGTGTCCGGATGGGACTTTCCTTGGCGTGGAAGGCAAGCCTGGCACTACGGATATGTAGATCTCCTACCATTGTAACCGACTCTGTGTAACCCTAGCCCTCTCCGGTGTCTATATAAACCAGATGGCTTTAGTCCATAGGACGAATAACAATCATACCATTGGCTAGCTTCTAGGGTTTAGCCTCCTTGATCTCGTGGTAGATCTACTCTTGTAACACAAATCATCAATATTAATCAAGCAGGACGTAGGGTTTTACCTCCATCAAGAGGGCCCGAACCTGGGTAAAACATCGTGTCCCTTGTCTCCTGTTACCATCCGCCTAGACGCACAGTTCGGGACCCCCTACCCGAGATCCGCCGGTTTTGACACCGACACACATGCTGCAACTCCAACCCCCAAAACTTCTTTTCCATTCTGCGGACCTCCGCGAGATATGCTTCCATGTGCTCATCCTTTGGCTCGTACACCTTGTTGGAGAAGTTGACGAGGAGCTGTGAATCACCCTTGATGATGAGGCGCTTTACCCCCAAGGCCACTACGGCCTTCAAGCCTGCTATCAGGCCCTCGTATTCTGCTATGTTGTTGGAGACCTTCTCTCCATGCTGGAAACAGAGCTGTACAGCGTAATAGAGCTTGTCTTGAGTGGGACATATAAGCACTGCGCCAGCCCCCACGCCATATCGTGAGAACGCTCCGTCAAAGTACATGACCCAGTCGCCCGACACCTCACTTCCTGGGGAAAGTGACCGATCTTCTCCTGCCTCGAGCCCTAGAGCCTCTGTCCATTCTTCCACAAAATCTGCAAGTGCGGCTCCTTTGACGACCCTCGTCGTGCTGAATTCCAACTGAAACGCTTGCAGCTCGATGTTCCATTCAACGACCCTTTCCGCTGAGTTGGGACTCCTGAGTACCCTTTCCAATGGATATGCCGAGACGACCTTGATGGGGTGACCTTGGAAGTAGTGTCGTAGCTTGCGCGAGGCCACTAATAGTGCGAGCAAGAGCTTGTGAGGCATGGGGTATCGTGCCCTCGCATCCCGCAGCACCGTGCTAACAAAATACACTGGATGCTCAACGAGGGTAGGCACACTGGCGAGGTCAGTGCCCTCCGAAGGGTCAGGCGCCTCCTGAGACGACTGAGCCCCCAACTCCTGGCTGCCTGGTGCGGCCTCTTCAACCCTGGGGGCGACCCTCTTGGCCTCGAGGGTGCCAGCGCTGGCGGGGCTGCGCCACGGCGGCCACCTTGAAGGCAAGCCTGAGCGCCTGCAGGGCATCTTTTGTATCTCCAGACATGGTGAGGACGCCGCTGCTCCCGGGCATCTTCATGAGGTTGTAAGCTGGGTGAGTCGCTACCATGAACTGGGCCAAGGCAGGGTAGCTTAGGATGGCATTGTACGGGAGGCTGATGGGGGCGATGTCGAAGTTGACCAGCTCCGTGCGGAAGTTGTCGTGGGTGCCGAAGGTCACCGGGAGGCGGATCTGCCCGAGGGAGCTGGTGCAACTGCCTCCGACGCCCAAGAAGGGCTTCCAGGTTTGGAGTCGCTCCAGCGGCACATGGAGGAGGCTGAAGGCCTCCACTGAGAGTACGTTGAGGCCGGCACCGCTGTCAATGAGGGTCCTGGTGACGGCCACCTGGCAAATGGTGGGGGTGCATAGCATCGGGAGCGCACCCGAGCAGGCAGTGTTGGAGGGGTGATCGTCCGAGCTGAAGGTCAAGTCGGCCTTGGGTGCTACCCAGCCCGGGGAGCTTCGTGGCGCTTGAGGGCAGCGCCAATCTAGCGGACGAACGGCTTGACATGGCATCTCGAGGGTGGGGCTTGTGAGCCGCCCAGGAGAGCTGCGATGACCGGGGGCGCCGCACAACATAATGGTCGAGGAAGAGGCTGCGCAGCTCCTCCTAGGAGCCCACTGAAGCCGCTGGCAGGTGGAGCAGCCACATGCGCGGGATGTCGGTGAGGGCCATGGGCAGCCAGTTAGCCATGACCCTGTCGTCTCCACCGGCCTTGAGGACGGCCTCCTCATACGCCAGCAGGAAGCTAGCGGATCTACTGCGCCATCATAGCACGGAGGCATGTCTGGCTTGAACTTGTTCGACCACTGCACGTGCCGCAAGGCGGGGGCCATGGCTCGGAGCCACCTGGCCCCAGTGCCGGCGTCGGTAGCCGGAGCGGGCGCCGCGTTGTCCGCCATGGGGGCGAAGCACGGTATTGACGAAGAGCGGGTCGACGGAAGGGTGAGCTCCGGCGCACCCCTACCTGGAGCGCTAAATGTCGGATATCGGGTTCCGGCAAAACCCTTAAGGCTCGAACTCTGGGGGTGCGCATGAAGATCTTCCCCCTACTGATCCACGTCCAAATGCCTCACTGAGAATCTAAGCTAAAACGATGAACAACACAGGGGACACAAGATTTATACTGGTTCGGGCCACTGTAGTGGTGTAGTACCCTACTCCAGTATGTGGTGTGGTGGATCGCCTCAGGGGCTGATGATGAATAGTACAAGGGAGGAACAGCCTCGCGAGAGGTGTTCTTGTGGTGGTGGTTTTGCTTGTGGAGGATTCGATCAGCTCTCCATCAGATGATCTCTCTACTGTGGTGGCTAGCCCTATTTGTAGAGGCCCTGGTCCTCTTCCCAAATATTGAGCCGGAAGGGCGCCAACAACGGCCATTTTGAAGGGGAACATCTAGTACAAGTTATCCTGACTAAAGTTGGTCTTCGGCTGCCAAAGGCACTAGCGATGACGTCGTCTTGCGCTCCATGGTGACCTCCTTCCTGCCGCTCTGCTGGTCTTGGTCTCGTTGCACCGAAATGGTAACCTTTGCTTAATGCCTCGGTACTCCGCGCCTGTGCTTGCCCCCTTTGCACCAAAGAGGAAACAAGGACATTGCGCAGGCCAGCGCCTGCCTTGCGCCCGCCTGGTCTCGATCGTCATGGCTTGCGTCACAAGCACCTCGTGAGGTACCCTTGCCTTGATCGCTCCGCCTCCTCGTGAGCCTCCCTGGTGAGGCCGCTCCTGAGGAAGCCTTGCATCGTCTGCCCTGCGAGGCTTGGCCCCTCGTGAGGGTCTTGAGCTTGAGTCGATGAAGATGGGCCATACTGGGCCACCACTTGAGCCATGCCGCAGGCTGTAGGCAGGCAATTCTAGGGACCCCCGTTCCCAGAACGCCGACATCCCTCAACTTCTCCTATGCCCTTGCTGGATCAAGAAGGAGAAGACGTCCCCGGGCTGTATGTGTGGTTAACGCGGAGGCGTCGTCCGTTCAGCGTTAGATCAGATCTTCTGCAATTTGAATCGCCACGAGTATGACTCCCTCATCCGCGTTCTACTGACGCTTCCGCTTAGCGATCTTCAAAGGTACGAAGATGTTCATTCTCTCTTTCTCTTGTTGCTAGAATCTCCATAGACTAATCTTGGTGATGCGTAGAAAATTTTGAATTATTGCAATGTTCCCCAACAGTGGCATCATGAGCTAGGTCTATTGCGTAGATTCTATGCACGAGTAGAACACAAGTAGTTGTGGGCGTTAATAGTCCTATCTTGTTTCGGCGGTATTGTGGGATGAAGCGGCCCGGACCGACCTTACACGTACGGTTACGTGAGACAGGTTCCACCGACTGACATGCACTTGTTGCATAAGATGGCTAGCCGGTGCCAGTCTCTCCCACTTTAGTCGGATCAGATTCGATGAAAAGGGTCTTTATGAAGGGTAAATAGCAATTGGCATATCACCATTGTGGCTTTTGCGTAGGTAAGAAACATTCTTGCTAGAAACCCATAGGATCCATGTAAAACATGCAACAACAATTAGAGGACATCTAACTTGTTTTTGTAGGGTATGCTATGTGATGTGATATGGCCAAAAGAATGTGATGAATGATATGTGATGTATGAGATTGATCATGTTCTTGTAATAGGAATCACGACTTGCATGCCTATGAGTATGACAACCGGCAGGAGCCATAGAAGTTGTCTTAATTTATTGTTTGACCTACGTGTCAATGAAAACGCCATGTAATTATTGTACTTTATTGCTAATTGTTAGCCATAGTAGTAGAAGTAATAGTTGGCGAGACAACTTCATGAAGACACGATGATGGAGATCATGGTGTCATGCCGGTGACGAAGGTGATCATGTCGTGCCTCAAAGATGAAGATCAAAGGTGCAAAATGATATTGGCCATATCATGTCACTTTATGATTTGCATGTGATGTTTGTCATGTTTACATCTTATTTGCTTAGAACGACGGTAGCATAAATAAGATATTAAAATTCCAAGAAAGTGTTCCCCCTAACTGTGCACCATTGCAAAAGTTCATTGTTTCGAAGCACCATGTGATGATCGGATGTGATAGATTCTAACGTTCACATACAACGGGTGTAAGCTAGATTTACACATGCAAAACACTTAGGTTGACTTGACGATCCTAGCATGTACAGACCTGGCCTCGGAACACAAGAGACCGGAAGGTCGAACATGAGTCGTATAGTAGATACGATCAACATGAAGATGTTCACCGATGATGACTAGTTCATCTCACGTGATGATCAGACAGGGCCTAGTTGACTCGGATCATGTATCACTTAGATGACTAGAGAGATGTCTGTCTGAGTGGGAGTTCATTAAGTATTTTGATTAGATGAACTTAATTATCATGAACATAGTCTAAAATATCTTTGCAATATGTCTTGTAGATCAAATGGCCCACGCTAATGTTGCCCTCAACTTCAACGGGTTCCTAGAGAAAACCAAGCTGAAAGATGATGGTAGCAACTATACGGACTGGCACTAAAAAAAAGACACATCCGTGACATTTTGGGCCGAACGAACTTTTTTTCTGTCATACATATGACACTTCTATGACGATAATTGTGAGAAAACCCGGTATCATCATAGATGTGGTGGGCTTCTACTTCTATGACAAAAAATCATGATAGAAAATGGGTTTTTCGTCCTGGGCGGGCCGGAGACGCAGCTGCATGACATTCTTTGGGCCGTCCATGACGGAAAAAATCGTGGTAGAAGCGAGGGCGAGGAAAATTTCGGGGAGTTGCCGGTTACAGTGGGAGGTCGGGGGTCAAGAAATGCGCGTTTCTCTCGTACACGTGCGAGGCGTTGGCTCTAACTGAACCCGAGCGAGGCATTGGGCTCTAACTGAACTCGAGCGATTGCACTGCAGGCTATGCGGTACTGAACCCGGGCGATCGATTGACGGCTTTTAACTGAACCTGATTGAGCGATTCCTTCGCTACTGCTGCTAACTGAAGCCGATCGATTGGATGAACAGTGAGCGTTGCGGGGCGGGGGGGGGGGGGGGGGTGGATGAAACGTGAGTGGTGGCATTGCCTCTGGATGAACATGACCCCATGGTGTGGAGGGCTAGATGAACAGTAGACGGTGGAGGGGTGGCCGTGGAGGGGTGGTTGAACAGAACCCTGTGGTGTGGAGGGCTGGATGAACAATAGACGGTGGAGGGGTGCCCGTGGAGGGGTGGTTGAACAGTAGCCGGTGGAGTAGCGCACGGTGGACGCTGGATGAACAGGACCTCGTGGAGGCTGGAGGAGGTCGACAGTAGCCCGTGGAGGCTGGAGGAGGTCAACGGTGGAGATGAACAGTATCCCGTGGAGTCCCGTTTTGTGGTACGCCACACCCCTCCCGATGAACAGGACCCCCGTTTGGACCGTAGGAGGTCCGTTTCGTCCGTTTTGCGGTACGCCACACCCCTCCTGATCAACATGACCCTCGTTTCGACCGTAGGAGGTCCGTTTCGTCAGTTTTGCGGTACGCTGCACCCCTCCCGATCAATAGGACCCCGTTCCGAACATGGCCGGTCGAACACAAGGCCGTTTCCTCCGTTCTAGAGTACACCAGGCCTCGTTTCCATCGCCTGTTCCGTCCAAGCCGGTTTGCTCCCACGCACTTCGTTGCCTCCCGATGAACACGACGCATTCCGTTGCCTCCCGATGAACACGACGCATTCCGTTGCCTCCCCATGAACATGACGCATTCCATTGCCTCCCCATGAACACGACGACGATGGTGTTTCTCCATTTCGACCCAGCCATGTAAACAAGCCCTGGCCGTACGTATGCGCGGGTAGGTGTTCGAGACCCCGCCCGTATGTACACATACGTGGACGTATTTTCTTTCTTGCAACCTGGCCGCTATACATACGTGTACATGCTACGTGCGCGCCTCTACTACGATACGTGCGCGCATCTACATCGACCAGTATGTATGTACACGTTTGAGACCAGGATGATAACGCTACGTACGCTTCGACCAGGTGGGTCCCGACTGTCTGGCACTTCCTTGCCTGCGAAGATGTAGCTGGTGGGTCCCAGTAGTCAGGGGGGCGAATCATTTTGTTTTTTTGCCTGGACACACTTCCTTGCGTGCGAAGGTGTAGCTGGTGGGGCCCAGCAGTCAGGGGGGCGAATCGTTTTTTTTTGCCCGGATGCACTTCCTTGCATGCGAAGATGAAGCTGGTGGGTCCCAGCAGTCAGGGGGAATGTTTTTTCCGTGAAATACTGTGGCCCGTCCGTTGGGTCCCAGCTATCAGGTGGAGGAATCATTATTTTCCATGTAATAAGGAGGCACCTCCTTGCTGCGGCCGTGGACCCAGCTATCAGCCTCTCCACGTACAGTCCACGTTCGATGGAAGTCGTTCATTGACCACGCTGACCAGGCCGCGCCGAGAGCACCATAGCGGTAGACGACGGCGAGGCCAAGGAAGGGGACGACACAGAGCCGGGAAATACGCGGCAGTGGAAGCCCGCGCGGAGAGGAGTACGAGGGTTCACTAGTTCGGCTGCGGTGTGAGGCTGCTGTCGCCGCAGGGCCTGGCCACCGGTGGGAATAGTAGGGGGCGGTGAGGCCTCCGCGGCAGCACCGCCGGCCATGGGAGGCAAGAGAATGCGGCACGACCGGCGCTACTTTGGGCGGCTGGAGCAAGAAGACGAGAGGTTGAAGAAGCACTACGGCCGTTGGATAGACATTGTACGGTCACTGGAGCTAGAATCGTTCATATTGACTAAGTTGACAAAGCCCTCCGTCCCCGTCAACTTAGTTGTCCCACAAGTCATCCTCCCACTATGGTGGGTCCCAGCTAGCAGGTGGGTATTCATTTTTTTGTGCATAATAAGGAGGCACTTCCTTGCGTGCAAAGATATAGCTGGTGGGTCCGACATGTCAGCAGGGGGAACGTTTTTTCGCGAAATACATAGGCCCTTCCGGTGGGTCCCAGCTATCAGGTGGAGGAATCATTATTTTGCGCGTACAGTCCACAGCAGATGGATGTCGTTCGTTGACCACGTTGACCAGGCCGCCCCGGGAGCACCACGGTGGTGGACGACGGCGAGGAGTAGGAAGGGAACGACATGGAGCAGGGGAAGACTCGGCAATGGTTGCCCACGCGGTGGGGAGTATGACGGTTTACTGGTCCGGCTGTCGTCACCGGAAAATAACAGGAGGTGTGGGTGAGTAGAGGAATGGCCTAGCCAACAATGAAGTAGGGTGGCGCAGTGCGGCCTGTGCGGCAGCACAGCCGGCCACGGGAGGCGGGAGCAGGCAGTCCCACCGGAGCTGGTTTGGGCGGCTAGAGCAACAAGATCAGATATTGAAGAAGCAGCATGGCCGTTGGATTAACATCCAACGGTCACTGCTGCTAGAATCATTTGTGGACTAAGTTGACAAAGCCAAAGTACACGTCAGCCTCCAAATCTGTCCCAAACAGCATACAACCCAAAATTTCTAGCCAGATTCAAATTAATTTTAAATCTAAATATACCTTAATTTAAATTCAATGAAATTTTACCCGCACAAAAACAATGAAATTTAAAATATCAAAATCTGAAAGAAAACAGTATTTTGGAACTAATTGCCTATTTGCTGTATTTTTTTCATTTTACAGCCCATTTATTATTACTTATAGCCCATTTCTTATTACTTACAGCCCATTTCTTATTACTTATAGCCCATTTTCTGGGAAAAATGCATCCCTCCTCGTCTTGAAAGATTTCCGGCCCAGCAGGGCATAGAAAAGCAAGTAGGCCTATGTTGGTTATTCTGCAAAAAACAAAATGGCTGGCTAGCCATTTTTCAAAAAGGAAAAAAACAAACTGGGTTGGTCATGTGCTAAACATATGAAATAAAAACCTGGGCTAGATGGGCCACGGGCCCCGCACAACCCAGTTGATACCCTTCTCTGTCCCGAAAAAACAAAATTACTGTGCACGCTGTTGGGTCCCAACTGTCATCCTCACCATGTACATTCATCTCCTTATTCCTCTCGGTTGTTGACCATGTTGACAACACCGGAGGGCGGTGCCGCAGCGAGTGAACCAAGGCGGAGGACGATGGTGAGGCCTCGGATGGGAACAAACAGGAGCCGGGGAAGATCACAGCCGGCCGTGGGAGGTGGGAGTAGGCGGGCCTGCCGGTGTTGGTTTGGCTTTGACCGCTCGAGGAAGAAGAGACAGAAGAAACACGACAGGCGTTGAATGTCAATCCAACGGTCAAGGTTGGCACAATCATTTTTTGACTAAGCGGACACCAAGTAGCATACTTTTTTATATATAGGAAGAAAACTATGAGGAAAATGCATTCGTCTGCCGTCCTCCTCACAGGGAATGTTCGCCACATAAGTGACTAGCACCCTTGGTTTTCAACCGAGAGGTCTTGGTTTCGAGTCTGAGGAACTCTCAATTTTGTCCTCCATCCTTCCTCGCAAAAAAGGGAAAGAAAATCAAAGACTTGGGAAGGCGTACAGTACAAGCTAGTGTACCAGTAAAGAGACGTTGCCGAGTTTTAGAAAAAAGAAAGACGTGCTCCTGTAGTTGGTTCGAATCCAAACCTAGACTATGACTATATATGGTGCTATGCTACTCTCCAAGTAATGAAACTGAGATATCCAACGTTCGCTTCTCCTCTTCTCTACTTACTCTTCCTAGCATCAGAAGCTCTGGCCGCAGCAACCATGTCTGCTGGCTGCTCGTCCACCTGCTCTTCAGCAGGAAACAACCAGATATGCACCAAGTCGCCACCCGTACCATCTCCTGTGGGTCTCATCACACCCCCGCCGGCACGCGCACCGTAGCTGATTGCTCATCGCAACCCGCTGCCGCTGGTGTGGTGCCACTGCTGCAAATCATGCAGAGTCATCCGTCGCGTCTCAACCACAATCCGCAACCCTGGCCGAGTCTTCTACAAATGCCCGAATCATGGGGTAATAATATGTTTAAGTGTTGTTCTGCTGCTTTCAGTTGCTGATTTTTTTAATAGTTTGGTTGATGATCTTCCAATTTGATTCGTGCAGAAAAGGGAAGATTCATGTGATTTATATTTTTGGGAAGTTGCTGATGTGGGGAAATGCAACTACGCTGATTATTTGGTTAGCCGAGGAATCCCAATACCAGCAGGTTGGGGTGTTGGACAAGTAACTGAAGGAACGGCAGAAGAGGAAGATGCAGAGCAGAAGGTTAAAGATGCAGTTACTCTAATCATGGCCAAGCAACAGCTGCTGAACGGCCTTGACAGCAATGAAGAGATGAAAGAGCTTGTGAAGATAATGGGCAAAATCGATGTGCTCTGTAGGATGATTCTCTTTATTTGTAGTGTATGTAGAACTCGTGATGTATTCAGTGGCTACGACATGAGTACTTTGCTGAAACTAGTAATGAATGAAACCTATGTAGCAGGCTGGGCGTAGTGTTGTGAACATCTAATGATTTCTATTAACGGAAATCAGGGGGTATCCCTTTTGCTCATATGAATAAATAAATAGCAGAGGCCCTGTCGGGTCAGTTTGTTCTCATTCGAAGACGTCGAGAAAATTGCAGTCCAACAGCAAACTATGTCATCAGATTCAAGTTTCACAGCCAAATATGAGTACAAGTAAACAACAATGTCATCATGTTTTAGTTGTCATACAATCACCAAACACAAATTATCATACATAACAAGTGATGTTCTCACAGCAAAATACTAAATAACATGTTCATCAGGTTTCAGTTGTCATAGCAAACACAATTTCACATAGTATATAAAAAAACGTCTTCTGACAGGCAAATATGACAAAAGCAATGTAATCATCATGTGCAGCAGCAGCATCAACATCTTCGCCATGTGTATTAGTTTGAATCGTAATTCCCCATGGTGTCATCTTCTTCTTCGTCCTCAACGTCCTCGAACGTTGGCTTCTTCTTGATCAAATCTTGTATGTCCACAGCACGACAGGCAATATTTTCGCCGGCGTCATTGACATGATGGTTCTCAAAGATATTAGGAACATCTGTGTTATCTTGTACATCAGGAGCGGTGTAAGCATCATCTTGTTGTGCAACTTCATTAAACGAATTCCTCTGCTCAAACCTTTGCAATACTCTCCAGTCATCGGTACGTGCAAATGTGTCTTCCAAGAAAAAAATATCCATGTTGCTTGATTTGCCAAAATAAAAGGCTCGTTGGTCTTGTACGTCGCCTGACATTGATGGATTTGAAATAATCATCAGCTCTGGGTTTTGCGATCCTGGAAAATAGGTTATACCAACGATAGCAGAACAGAACCACACACCGATGATCCTCGAAACTGGAGATATACTGCAACTGAACAATGTCTGTTATGTTAGCATACTTTTCAGTTGTCTCTTTGTCATACGTATCCGTGCTCATGATGGCACTATTTTGTGTCTTCCTGCCTTCGTCTCGTGCAAGGGTGTTGTAGCGCACATCTCCAACAACAAAAGATTCATAATGTCTTACCCGAGTATCAGGACCCATTGCTAGTGAGTAAAGGGCATCATCAACTACCTGCCCATCCTCCCGCATCTTCTTAACATATGGTTAGAAAATAGACAAGTTTATCATCTTATGTACTCAATATATTTAAAATACTGACAATGCACTTCAAAAGCTTACATGGTTCTTGAACCATTTCGCAAATCTTGCCATAACCGGTTTGTCAATGTTTCTTGGATTTTGCGGCAGTAACTCCTCTTTGTAGATGCTGCACAACATAGTGATTGCGTCAAACATCTAAATATATAAGAATGTGCTGCAAGTTTAGTAGATTATGATGTATAAGCTGCAGTACTGCACTTACTTGATATAAGGTAGTATCTCAGGACAGTTATTCAACACATACCAAACCATTTTGTCCAAATATTTAGGTTTGTCCTCTTGTCGACTCTTCCCTGTAACTCGAACAGAATAATCGAAAACATTGAGCCCGCGATTGTCTTCACCCACCTCTTTGCTAAGCTGATCAGCTGTTTCAATGTATTTTGAGCAGAATGCCAACGCTTCTGTAGCAATGTAGGCCTCTGCAATGGAACCCTCGGGTCTAGCTCTGTTCCTAACATAGCCCTTGAAAGTGCCTAGCCGCCTTTCAATAGGGTACATCCAGCCATAGTGTACTGGACCTCTAAGTAGTGCCTCATCAGGTAGATGAACAGCCAAATGCACCATCACATCAAAGAAGGCTGGAGGATATATCTTCTCAAGGTCGCATAGGATAGTTGGTATCTTGTCTCTAAGATGCTCCAAAGCATCTATCCTGATATTTCTATTGCAGAGTTCCCTGAAGAATTGTCCCAACTCTGCAACTGCTCTATATAAGTCAGGGCGGCCCAATCCTCTAAGGACAACAGGTAAAACCCTTTGAAGTAGGACGTGGCAGTCATGAGTTTACAACCCTTGTACCTTGTTTCCATCTACACTGACTCTCCTTTCAGGGTTGGAAGCAAATCCATGTGGGAATATCACACGTGACAGGACCTCGCAGAATTCTTTTCTTTTTACCTTGTCCAAGACGTACACAGCTGGTGCCATATCCCGTGGTTTACCTTCATCTTGCACCTGCAAATCCTTTCTGATACGCAGGTGTGTCAAATCAATCCTTGTTTTAAGGTATCTTTCATCTTGCCTTCAATGTTAAAAAGTGTGCCGATAATGTTGTCACATATATTTTTCTCGATGTGCATCACATCAAGATTCCTTTTCCTGCTACCATTACCAGGATGGTTTCCTGGTGTAATATGCCTGACCTTCTCTAATTCCACTTGCAAATCATCGGCGGTGAGCCTCCTTGGAGCATCACGGTTTTCATTCTTTGCATTGAACACATGTCTTCAGTATTTTCTAGGATGCGGCGTGTCCTTGGCAAGGAAACTGCGGTGTCCAATGTAATAGATCTTGCTAAGTATTGCGTATGAAAGTGGATTCCTATATGTGCTGCTCTCGTGGCCAAATGGGTTAAATCCATCTGAATCTAAGCCAAGTCTAATGTTTCTCGGGTCAGCAGCAAACTCTTTGTGTTTATCATTGAAGCTTTTCCACTCACTACCATGAGATGGATGGCTCATTACATTCTGATCTATGTACTCCTGGTTCCTAGAATGCCACAGTACATCCTCTCTTCTTTCAGCATCATGAAACAACCTCTGCAATCTTGGTGTAATTGGAAAATGTCTCAGAACATTATGAGGAATCCTCTTCACAGCATCGCCATCTTTCCATCTTGATGATTTGCATTTCGGGCATTAACTTAAGTTGGCATAATCCTTCCAGGACATAACACAATTATTCTTACAAACATGGATCATATCATATCCAATTCCAATTGCACGAAGGAAATTCTTCATTTTACTGTAGGTGTGTGGCAGCTCAGACGCATCTGGGAAAGATTTGCGGAAAGCAGCCAACATCGCATCAAATGATTTGTTGGTCATCCGCTCAGATGTCTTCACCTGAAGAAAGGTGACCATAGCTGAGAATATTGACAGCTTATTTCCTAGGGTGACAGCAACATTGCATTGTTCCAACATGCGGGCCCACCGTTTTTCTTCTGCAGGTGAAAGTTCATGGAATGTACGAGCATTTCGTAGCATTGTTTCAATGCTGGCCAAACTCACTGACTCTACCACCACCACCTCCTCCTCCTCTTCCACCTGAGCATTAGGCAGATCAAGATGGTGATCTGCCGCTTCCACGTAGTCAATAACATTGACGTTCACAGCTTCACCATGATGAATCCACCTAGTATATGTGACCAACATCCCATACAAGTGTAGATGATTTTGCACAGTTGACTGGGGTCTTGTAACTGAATTCATACAACTGCTACACGGGCATAGCACATCTGATTTCGCACCACCGTACTCAGCTCTGATAAAGTTCCTGAAGTTTTCAACACCCTCGACATATGCAGCGGAGAATCTTCGAGTAGAAGTTATCTAAGTCCTGTCCATCTGTTAGACATACAAATTAGTTCTTCTACTAGATATTACAGGAAAAACATATATGCTTTTTTATAAAGTCCAGAAAAATAATACCTAGGTCGATGTCTTAAGCTATGGCAAGATATTTGGACGAATAGATCTAAGTAACGAAATATATGTAAAGCTCATATAGCAAACATATTTGAGTGTTAAATTATGGCAGGCTGTTTCAGCAGTAAATGAGGCCGAGCACACAACCATCGAACTATCAAAGGCCATCGCAGCAACAAAGATTGAGTATAAAACAGTGTAGAGCTATTTCACCTAACAGATTGTTACTAGACCATGACAATCTACGTCACAATAAATATATGGCAGGATATTTTAGCAACTAATCGGCCTTGGCATGCCATCTCAGCTAAGCAGATTGAGTGCAGAACAGGGCAAGGAAGCTTCTTAAGAAGAGCATATTGAAAGTAAACTATTTCGGCAAACAGTGAGATTAACAGTGTCTATCAGCTAAATTCAGCGCTACACCGACATGAACGGGGCCTCAGTCTAGAATGTGCGTACCGTGGGAGAAGCTGACCGCCGTGCGTCTCCACATGAACGTCGCCAGCGGCGGCGGCGCTGACCGCCGTGCGCCTCCACAAGAACGTAGACAGAGGTGGCGGCACGGATAGAGGACGATAGTCTATCAGAGCGTACTGTGGGAACGAGAGGATCGCCGTGCGTCCCCTCGACGAACCGCGGCGCCGACGTATCAGCGCGGCGGGGAGGGCGGCTTTGGCGGAGCGAATGGAGTGGAGGGGGGACGGGGGGGAGGAGGGTTTGGGGAATATTTGGGCGAAGAGCGGTTGAATCAGATTTGGGGGGAATTTTTGTGTGGGGGGGGGGGGGGAGGATTTTCATGCGGTGGGCGGGGGGAGTTTGGCGCATGGTTGGTTTCTCCAAGTGCAGTCCCACGTGTCAGTGAAGAGGCAAGCCGAAACGCATTCCGATTGCGTGAGCCGTGTGCAGGACCGAACATGTGTGGGGTGCAATGCGACCGCGACAAGAGTTCTATGAGTGTACCATCTTTTTTCCTTTTAAACTAGGTGCTTCGGCCCCTAAAAAAAATTGTTGCTTCGCACGATCCATTGATACTACTACTAGTAATCCGGTAATCCCGACTAAAATGGCGCGGCAGGGTCTTTTCCTGCGCGATATGCTGGGAGGTTGGCTTAGTTGGGTTTTTTAGATTTGTCTCGGTTCAATGAAAAGCAGAGTTGGTGATCATGGTGTGCCTGTCATCCTACAATATAGGCCATCCGATCTATATCTAACGGATAGGAAGGAAACTATGACAATTTACCCGTACTCCTCTCCACATTTGCAGATAAGGCTTTCCCTCGTTCATCCTTTTCTCCGACAAGATCTTGATCTTCCGTGCAATGCACGAGCATCTTGCTAGTACTCCTACAATATGTATATTATGGTGAAAGTTCATATACACGAGCCGAGATTAATGCAAACACGGCAGATTTTCATTACATTTCGAACTTTTATAAGACAGAAAAATAAAAGAAAACCGACCCTAAACCTATTCTATAGCGGCGACCGACATCCTCCATCTGCGATCTCTATGTACGGGGCAGGGTTCAAGACCCGTGAAGTGAAGGTGCGGTCTCCGGCAAGGAAGAGTAGAACACGGGATACGGACCGGCCAGTTGACACACCATGCCCTGCCGCCTCCCATGCCCTACTCATCCTCGGAGGAGTCCCCGACCTCGGCGGTGCCGGACGTTGGACGGAGCCAAGTAGGACGTGTGGCTGATGGTGCTCCCGTCGTTGGCCGCCAGCGTGGCCACCGCTTGTGCGGTCGCGTCCGCGTCCAGCTACGCCTCTATTGCGTCGCGAGAGGCGACTTGAGCGAGGGCCGCGACCTCGAGCTTCATCCCCGAAGACAAGCTCTCCCACAGAGCGTTCGCACTTGAGGTCATGGCGGATGTGGTGCCAGGTAGGAGGACGATGCGCTATGGTGTGGAGGTTAGCTGGGCGTTGCCGCTTTAAGTAGTGCATTCCGGTGAGGCCAAGCGTCCGGGTGCGTCATTAAGTCGCCAGAGTTGGTTCCTCGAGCACCGAGCCTCTTAACGATGACATACAAATGGACGGCATGAATGCGGGCAGCTGGCGCCGGCTGGGAACGCACCGCGTGACGGCGCGAGGGATGAGGGCTTTGGTGTGCCAGGGTAGTCAGATGCGGTCGTGGCAACATTGGAGATGCCCTTGCCCAAATGCGATCCCCACATGTGATTGAAAAAGCAAGACGACCCGGCATGGTCTCAGGTCTAGAGGATGTAGTTGGCCGCACTACACCACTCCACGGACGCGTCGTGGCACCCCGTGCATCCTCGACGAGTCGGGTGTTGGCGTGTGTTTGGATTGTGTCCAAAGTGCACCTTACCAAAATTTTGGTCATGACCGAAAGATTGGTCTTTGTTTGTATGGTTTCCATTTTTGGCATGCCAATGAACTCTAGCCAACTCTAGTTCATTTTTCTTGCCAATGTCGGCCAAATCATGGGCAACCAATACCTCAACCAAAATTTTTGTCATGACCCAAAGATTGGTCTTTGTTAGGATGGTTGCCATTTCTTCGGCATGCCAATGAACTCTAGCCAACTCTAGTTCATTTTTCTTGCCAATGTTGGCCAAATCATGGGCAACCAATACCTCAACCAAAATTTTGGCTACCCAGTGCTTTGATGGGGCAACCTTGGGCACAAACCAAACATACCATTGTTCATGCCACAGCACTAACGCCACCCTCGGCACACTAAAACCGACCGTGTCTAGCGATGATATGAGCGTGTCGCTCACCGCGGTCGCCGTGTCCAGAGGCGATGCTGGAGCTGCGCCCCGTTGTTGGCCCCAACGACCCACATGAACGGTTGTCGGTGGCAAGGAGGTCGTGGGCCAGCTCCTCCATTGGACTAGTCTGCACTATATTGTCCCGACGGGTGTGCCCCACATGTCGGTTTCCCTGTTTTCCCAGCCATATTCGAGCGTCAGTGCTCCACGCTGCGCATTAGGCCTTTCACTATGTAGGCCAAGCGAGACAACTTATTGTTTATTTGAGCCGTTCAAGTGTAATCATGTGGCATTTGCTTATTTCTCATTCCTCTCCAACCCTCTTCTCCATCGATCATGTCGCTCTCCAGTCGAGTCCATCCTCCCGCATGCCTCATTTGAACATTCCGCCGAGTATCATTCGCATGTACCCACCCTAGTCCTCTTTCAATAGATGTCCGGACCCCGAGATGAAATCGAGAGGGAACGAGTGGGGGCACGTGATACCTAAGGCGGATTCAAAATTTTGAACTAGTGATCATAGCATCCGCAAATCATATATAAAGGGTATTCAATGTTCGTTTCGTTTTTGAATGTACAATATACTCCCTCCTATCCTTTCTAGTTTACATATAAGTTTTATGTGTAGTCAAAGTATCTCTACTATGATAAAAAAGGTATCAACATTCAACAACGCCCAATCAATATTGTTAGATTCGTACGTACTCCTAGATTTGTACTCGAGATGGTTTCCAATTTGACTATTGACAAGATTAATAGTACATGAGATGTATAATGTGAAAATTATATCATTGGAAACTCCTTTCACATACGAAATTTACCGTATGCTTTGCGTAAGTTGCATGTCATATATTATTACTCTAACATTTGGTCAAAGTTAGCCTCGAAAAACGCATTAGACCCTGTATGCTTTGTGTAAGTTGCATGTCATATATTATTACTCTAACATTTGTGTAAGTTGCATGTCATATATTATTACTCTAACATTTGGTCAAAGTAGTATAGTGGAAGTGGATCATCTGACGTAGGTATCCCTGCCTTACCCTCCCTTTCGGTCACTTACTAGCAGACCCCATGCTTGCTAGGCCCCGCATGTCAGTTACTCAATGGGTTCGGCCATGTCAGGGGATCCTCATCCGTAGTATACTCCCTCTGTTTTTATTTACTCCGCATAAAATGGACGGAGTGGTGGTATAATAAATGACGCGGGCGGGGGAGGGGGAGGGACGTCGGCTTGCTCTCAACTGCGGTCCCACAAGCGAGCGAAAACGCAAGATGAAGCGTGTTCCATTCAGTGAGCGACGTGGAGGGTCCAGCATGCCGGGCTACAACGCGAATGCGACAAGAGAGATGTACAGTCAAAACCAATTGACCGGTCATCACCAGAACCACTATTCACACCAGAACCTTTGCTGCTCGGCCTACGCCAGCCACTACCCTAAAACCACACTAGATCTCCAGCCCATTCCCCCACCTTTCGATCCCCTAGCCCGCATCAAGCGTCCCCTAGTTCGCCGGAAAGCCATGGTGCGCCGCAAGATCACTTACTACAAGATGCTGACGCCGGAGCGCCGCGTAGAAATCGCGGTTGTGGTCGGCACCACAGACCTCTGTTCCGAAGCTCGCTTTGCGGCGGGCCAATCCCCGAGTTCTCTGGAGCCAAGCTACGAGGAGGAGGAAGCTGATCCAATGTTCACTTCAGAGGTCGCGGCGCAGAAGGCCCCCGATGGGTATGAGACGATGGACGTCGACTTCGTGCCGGCGTCCGAGTCCCCCATGGTGCAGGCAGACCAACGGTTCAACATGGTGATACTAAAGGAGGACCGGGAGGCAGAGGCTCAACTTGACGCGGAGCACGCGGATGCCGCTGCCATTGAGGCGCTCCTGCAGGCAGAACCGGACGTCCTGGACATGAACCGGGCGGTAGAGGCTCGACTCAACGCAGAGCGCGCGGATGCCGCTCTCATCGACGCCGTCCTACAAGCGAAACCGGACGTCCTGGACTTGAACTGGGCGGCAGAGGCTCGACTTGACGCGGAGCGCACGGATGCCGCTGCCATCGAGGCCCTCCTGCAGGCGGAACCGGATGTCCTCAAGTTGAACCGGTCTGTGCTCTCATTCATGCAGAGCACCCGCACGCTCTGCTTGAACGAGTAGCTGGAGGCCGAGGACAACCACGGTGCGGAGACACACGTCGGCAGCGACAGCTGGTTCGCGCCGGCAGCCAAAGACGACGAGGCCATCTCTTTCCCGCGAGCAGTGATAGTTTTTCTTTATGTTGTTGTTTTTATGGATCTTTTGCTATGTAAAAACATACTATATTTGTTATGCAAGTCGCCTGACTTGGGTCAGTCTACCATTTCAGGCGGTTGGATGAATATCCTACGTCTCCTAACCCTTCTTTCCTGCTTCCTCACCTCTTCTTCTTCCCCAACAGACCACCGCACGGGCCGTACGGATACTCCCCAACATGCGGTTGGATAAACATACTCTATGAACAAAAATTATGTGTCAGCGATAGAATGGCTGAGTTTGGTTTGTTCACATGTGACAGCACGTGTTAGTGAGGGTGTGTTCCCTTGGTTGGGTTTGCGGCGTGCAGGAGCGACTGTGTGAGGGTGCGGTGCGACCGCGGCATGCAGGAGCGACCGTGTGAGGGTGCGGTGCAACCGCGATAGTCATGCGCAAGTGTACCTCCTTCTCATTTTGAAAACTTTAGGCAAGCTTGGCAAAAATGTGTGGCGATGTTTGGCAACGCAAGGCCTAGACCCAAACAGGATAAGTACGTATGTACTAGGAGTACTAGTATTAAAAAAGAAAGGAGGGGTTTTCCTTCGCGGGATTTAATCGATACAAATCCTCGTTTCACATGTCAATTAATGCGTATTTTTTTCTCAAAAGACCAAAGAGCTAACCATCTCACTCCTCATCGCTTGATTAATGGAGCGCCATGCAAACCAACCTTCTCACTTCCGCATGCATGCAGGGGATATTAATGTCCTTGGTTGCTAACCCCATCAATTTTGCCTCGATTAGTGTTAGTGGCCCTTTGAAAATTGTAATTTTGATATACTGGCCTTGTGTACAAAAAAATGGAGGTAGTAACTATATTTGACTTCCTTCCCCATTGCGGTGACGTCGACGATATTTTTTTTGTGGTTTGGTGAAGTGTGTTCGACGGAGAACACCATTGAGGGAGACCACGGTAAGTCGTTCGCAAGTGCCGCCTGCAAGCCGAGACAACCGCCTTATTTGCATCCAGGTAGTCCTTTACTAGTACTACTACTAGGAGTAGTAGTGCGGTGACATGGTTTCTCGAAGAAGACAATGGAGAAGCGGAGTCAGCGAAGAGTGAAATGATGGTTGCTTCATCCGTGCTTTGTGTTTTGACGCCTCACTACTTTGTGATTTCTGATAGAAGGGACAGGGGAGTAGACTCTGTGCTCTATACTGTACTACATGTGTCCAAGCATGGGAGAAATAGGAGAGACGCTGCATTTTTCTATTCCTTCAATCAATCAATCAGGGAGCTTCGGTTCCATCGTTTTGGCTTTGGCAACACCGTCCATAATGGTTCCCACGATGCCAAAAGCTATTTCCACATTTGGCTACACATTGTGGATGCCCTTAACCGTACCACTTGGTTTTGCTCCTGTGTGCTATCTATACAAATCTCAATTATGTTGATCTAAAAAATTAGAGAATCAAGATTAGTAAAAAGGAGGTGATTTTGCCGTGCGGATGGTGGGGGAGGTTTCTTATTTTTGGAGGACGTTGTCCTGGCGGTTTGCTAACATGCGGTCCCACGTGCCACTGCTTTACCAAGCCGATCCATGTCCCACATGAGGCAAAACAACGGCAGAAGCAACACGTGGTTAAGTTGAAGAAGATGAGGTTGAAGCGGATTCAGCAACGAGTGAAATGATGGTTGCTTCGTTCCTCCAACTTCTTTTTTAGCATTATTACTTCGTCCCTCCAACTTAACTGCGGGAAAGGTGCAGCTTTGTGATTTGACGCCTCATTGCTCATTACTACGCCGACACCATGACTAGGGTGCTTCACCTCGGCTACTCTACACTGTATTCCGGTATGGCACGTGGACCCGGTAGCTTGATGTCCCACATGTCGGCGAAAGGGACTAGAAGATTTATGAAAGCGAGTGATCCACTCTTACGACGGAGGAGTAGACGACACGACGGCCCAGTGAACTGTCACTTGTACTGTATAGTACTATAGTTTTGCTGTTTCGCACGATCCATCGATACAAACCGGATTAAACAGAAAGGGCGGGATTTTTCCCGCACGGTAGATGATACTGGCCATACATTTCAAAGGCAATTTTAATGCATGCAAACTGAATAATTAGAAGTAACAATATGATATCTAGTAAAACTAAAAACACATATGATTTATTGTGTTAGAGTGTAGTAGTAGTGTTGTATTGCATAATTGTTAGATGTAACATGCGAGAACGTGTAGAGATGTAGTTTTGGAGGGCCTACAGAGATAAAAGTGTAATACGGTCACCGAACTTCAGAATAAGCTGATTACGGTCACTATATACATTTTGCGGTGATTATCCGGTCACTTGCTCATAGCTCAGCATCGGATTGCACTCTGTTGACCGACCAAATAGTATGCGTGGCGCCATGTTGACTAGCTAAATTGACCATGTTCCTTGTGGGTCCCACCTATCTGTTCGCAGAGGGAAAAAGTCAGATAAACACAAATTTACGCAGGCGCGACAAGGCTCCAACCCGTGCGCGGGAATCACCTGGTTGTGTATGTGTCTTTCAGGGTCTGATGTGTGTGCATGCATGTGTAGGTTGATCACTTGAGCGTGAGAGTGTGCGTTTGTCGTGTGGCGTACTGGTGTGTGCATGCATGCGTGCGTGTGTGCGTGTGAGTGTTGCGTGCATGCGTGGTTGCGTGTGTACATGTGAGTGTTGCGTCCGTGCGTGGGTGCATGTGTTTGTGTGAGTGTTGCGTGGATGCAGTTCGTGTGCATGCGTGCGTGTGTATATAATCACCACACCAGCTCATGTGTGTTAAAACAGACGTCTCAGCACACCGATACAAGGCCACCTTGTCCGCTGTGCCCGCGGTGATGACTTCGAACCACCGTCAAAATATTTTTTTGTCGTTTGTTTTCATTCTTACTAGCAAGATGCCCGTGCGTTGCACGTAACATCAAGATGCATTTGTATGACTTGTTTATCTTGTGAGAGAAAAGGATGAATGAGGGAAGGCCTTATTTGCAAATGTGGAGAGGTGTGTGGGTACCTTTTTGCAAAATTGCCATAGTTTCTTTCCTATCCGTCAGATATAAATCGGGCGACCTATATTGCAGGATGGCAGGCACACCATCATCACCAACTCTGTTTTTATAAGAGTGTATTTTATGTATTTTATAAGAGTGTAGATGTAGAGTAGATACAAGTGGACAGGAGGGCACGATGGTAGTGAGATAATGTGATGCAACACTAGAGGTGCCACGTGGAGCGTTTAACTGGTCAACTAGTCATGTCATGAGCAAATACAGAGTTGTACGGTGAGCCTGTGACTGTATAATAACCACTAAACATAAACGGTGACCAAATGAGTGGATTATGAAGTCTAATGTATGTATCGTGCTTTCACTTCAAATACAATGATCGTCATTGCATATATCGCGAGAGAAAGATGAAACACGCGTGAATTTTCTGGGGGCTTACTTTTAGAGGACCTGGAGATAGTTTTGTGTGCATACGTGAATGGGGCGTACAGGGGGGGTATGCGATGGAGAGAGCTCTTCGTTTCTCTTTATTATGACTAACTTTGTATATAGTATAAAAATATACAAATTCACAGTGCGGAATAAATATCATTGTGGGCACCATGCAATGCAAATTAGCGTTCGTACTCCTCCATATAACTTTGTAATGTTGTATATATGTAGAAACTCTAAAATAATTTCAATAGCTACCTATGAACTAGAATACATTTGAATTCAACTTAAGGTGGTTTTAAAAAATCGAATTCAACATGAAGTCCATTCAATTATTTGAATTTGATATCATGGCATTTGTAAACCATACCTCAATTATGGGGGCACCAATCTTTTCTCTAATTTTGTACATAATAGCATATGTAGTCGTGTACAAAATAAATTCAAATTTAGCTCCTCCATTCCAAAAAAATCGTAGTTATAGGATTTTCAAGTGTCAAAATTTCAAAAAGAAGCAGATAATTTAATGAGGTTTTCAAACATACAAGGTCAAATATACCGTTGTCTATTTAGGTCAATCCTCATAGTTCAAGAGTACTCTAAACATGAATGCTTGTGTTTCAAAATTTTGAACGAAGCGCCAAAAGAGCCTCTACTCGCCCGAAACCGCGTGAGACCAATGTTTGGTAGTACAAGGAAATTACTTTTCTAATAACTCCGCCCCGTGAAACCTACCGGCCCGACGTCCAAAGGTCTAAACCAGGGTAGGTTTGTAGCTTCATCTAGATGCCACACAACCGCCTACGAAAAACATTCATACACAATGGCTGCCTAAGCACATATGCGCGCGGCCGAAATCGCTCCCGCCCACTATTTGGGACACCTGGGATTACCATCCTACCCCCGACCCGTAGTAGGTCTGAAATTTAAGAGGGGGGCAAAGTTTGTACTTTCCCCAAATTTCAAACAAGCGCGTCCCATCTTCTGTTCAAAAAAGCCAAAAACAAGCGCATCCTAGACCGAAACATGGTTCCCCCCACCCTTCTGATTCCTCATTCGTACTCCGTGGGCACCAAAACTACTTCTCCACCAGCCGTGAAACCCCCGCGTCCTCCGTCCGCCACCCCATCCCACCCATCAACCGCCGCCCTCCTCCATCACGCCGGAGCCGATACCCCGACGTCGTCGTCCACCGCAACCTCAACCACAAAGCCCTCCATGGCTAGTTCAACCTCAACCCGAGCCAGTTCAACCACGCCGTCCTGTGCCTCACCGCTGCCGCTCCAACTTCGCCACCCTCCACCGCACCGAAGCTGTTCCTGCTACGCCGTCCTTCGCCGCCTCGGATCTGCTTCCCCTCCGCCGACATACGGCCATGGCAACACAGTCAACAATTTTGCCATGGGTTCGTCCAAGCCTGCACCCTCCAGAACATCAGTTTCCCAGGTAAAAAGAAGAAGATCGGCGTGACATGTGGAGGTGACCACACCGACAACCGAAGAAGGTACTCGTCTTCCCTTATTCGTGCAAATCTTACGTCTCTGCTTGCACGGTATTCATCCCACAGAAGACACTAGTTCACCACTTCTTTTTGATACTAGATGTTCCTAGTAACTCGCGATGAACAAGGTTTCTCCTCATATACTATTTCACCTTAGCTAGAGGTCCGTCGCCCCCCTGAATTTCAATTTTTGGCCAGTTGATTCCCAATTAATGGAAGCATTCCCCGGTGTAACATGCGCTAGTACGACTATTACACCGGGGAAGCAGCGCCTTGGTGTTTATCTTAGGGGCGTGTGCGTCCTAGAGCAACTGGCGGCCGATCTGGAGGTCGGCCGGGATTAAAGGGATGGCCTGGGGGCGCTGCCAAGCACGGTGGTGGTGTGAGGTCGATGGGAGGGCGGGGCAGTGGAGGCAGGGGTCTGGGCCGGTGGTCGCTGGCGGTTCGAGAAAGATCGTCAACAGTGACTGGAGGGAGGTAGATGAAGGCCATCTGCCCATTCCTTATAGATCAGACGGTTGATTAAAAAAATCGACTGACCTATTTATTTTCAGTCAACTATTATCTTAGATATGACCACATGTGGTGGTGTGCTGGAGGAGTACCTACATTTCCTATGCTCATATATTACAAAATCATACATATTAGAATCTAATTTTGTTTGCCATGCAATGTTGTAGAGCTATCATATGTCTCCTATCATTTATTTTTCAGCCACCTGCTATCTGCTACTTTTATAGTGCACTAGTTCTACACACACTTCACCCATACTCTCACTATTGTGTTTTTATGCAAGGGTATTTCAGAGTCTGCCTCGAGAGAAGCAAAAAAGAAAAGAGACAAGTCATGCCAGCTTTCTATGCAGCTAGGCATGGCACGTTACAGCGCTATAAAGGGTGTAGTGTCAGCAGATGGAGATGGTGAACGTAGCTCTGGAGTTGATGACCTCGCTCGCAATGAACCACCATCCCAGGTGCTTGCTTTAACTTCATGGTGTCATATGTGGTTGCATGTTCCATATGGTGTCTAGCCTGTATTCGAAAGGCCGAAGTCGGTCTTTATTAAGATAAGGAAAGATATATTTTACATGAACCACCATCCCGTGAGCACCAGAAGACAAATATCTAGTGAGGGCACTGGCCAAGCCAGTGACAAGCCCAGCAAAGACAGGCATCACCTGGAAGCCAACTAAAAAGCCGCGATGGTGGCGAAGCAGCCCGCCTCCCACCAGGCTCTCAACTCCTAGATGATCATGTTCACCACTCCAGCTGGATGTCTAGCTTGTATTGCTTCCAATTTGGTTAAATTGCATTTGCTTAGCTTACACATTATACCTTTGAATATGACAAGCCTTTCTGTTTTTGGTACATACTTGTACATATGTGTATTAACCATGTTCTTACATCAAACTAATGTTCTTGTGTATCCCTCATCAATCACTTATGACGAGGAAGGCAGGAAAGGGGACTACTCCTCATTTAAAGAATGCAGCGTCAGCCTCCCGACATGATTCTCAAGAAACAGAAATGCTAGATGAAGATAGTGAACGTAGCTCTATAGTTGATTACATCATTTCCCCTACACTAGCATCGCAGGTGCTTGCTCTAACTTGGCAGCATGATATGTGGTTGCATGTTGCATATGGTGTCTAGATTGTAATTCTTCCAATCTGGTTAAACTGCATGTGCTAGTTCGCTTAGCTTATACTCCCTCCGTCCCATAATGTAAGACATTTTTTGGCACTAAGTTAGTGCCCAAAAACATCTTACATTATGGGATGGAGGGAGTACATTATACCTGTTAATGTGACATGCCTTCCTATATTTAGTACATAGTACATCTGTCTATTAAGCATGTCTTTACATAAAACTATTGTTTTTTTTGTATCCCGCATCAATCAATATGACGAGACACCTTTAGTATATGCAGTGTGATATTAGTTGCATCTTTCATATGATTTATAGCATGCGCTACTTCTAATTTGTTGAAATTCCATTTATGATGGGACGCTTTTAACTTGGCAGAGTCATATTGGTTGCATCTTTCATGTGGTGTCTAGCTTGCATTGCTTCTTATTTGCTGGAATGGTTTCTGCTTAGTTTACACAAACAGTTGTGAACATGCCATGCCGTCCTGTTTTTCGTACATATTCCATCCTGGTATCATGTGTTTGCCTTACATCAAGGTAGTGATTGTCAGTATCGTGCATGAATGAGTTCCGAAGAGAGAATTTTATTGCTTTTTCTTGTCGGTTTTACTTGACAATTCAAAATCAATAAAGCGGAAGGAAGTTAGCAAGGCAGCGGATAAAGGTGATCCTTCCAAACGAAGGGCCTCTACAGTTTCTACTCCTCCACACCCCCAAGATGATTTCCAAGACAACACATGCTTAAACACTAAACAAAGTTGTGTTTATGATGAGCACATCTCCCCTAGTGCAGCATCACTGGTGCTCCCTCTAACTTAGCATTGTTATATGTGGTTGCATGTTATGTGTGATGTCTAGCTTGTATTGCTTCTAATTTTTTTGAATTCCATCTTCTTACTTTACACATTATACTTGAATAAGACACGTGTTCCTATTTCTAGAACATACAACATCTGTCTATCACACCATGTTCTTACATCAAATTACTACTGTTGTGTAACCTGCAACAATCACGTATCATCAGACACATTTGACTTCGGAGTGTGATATAGGTTACATCTCACATTCTTTTCTAGCTTGTACTACTAATTTGTTGAAATGGCACTTATGACGAGACAGTTTTAACTTGGTAGAGTGATATTCGTTGCATCATTCATATGGTGTCTAGCTTCCATTGCTTCTCATTTGTTGAAATGCCTTCTCCCTAGTTTACACATCATAAGCTGTGAATATGCAATGCTGTGAATATGCAATGGCACTAATGACGAGAGCCTTCTAACATGGTAGTGTGATGTTGTTTGCATCTTGCATATGATTTATTTCTTGTACTGCTTCACATTTGTTTAAACGCCATTTATGACGAGACACTGTTAACTTGGCAGAGCGATATTTGTAGCATCTTTCATATGGTATCTACCTTCCATTGCATTGCTTCTAATTTGGTGAAATGTCTTGTTCTTAGTTTACACATGATAGTGCTGGTTATCTCTTCTGTCCTGTTTTTCATACATATTACATCCTCCTATCATGTGGTTGTCTAACATCAAAGTTCAGTTCGTCTGCATCACGCATCAATTTGTTCTGAAGAACTAAACTGTTATTTGTTTTTCTTGTCGGCTTGACTTAACATGGCACAGAGAAAGAGGAAGAAACACAGAATGGCAGGGAATGAGAAGCGGATGAATCCTGCAGATTCTGCTGGTACTGATGGTGCAATAGAAGGTCAAAGTCCAGCAGAAAATTCTACAAACACGGCATCCCATGTTACACGAGGTGCAAAAAAAGCCAAACAGAAACAAATAGCTGCCACCAAACAAGCAGAGACAGCCCTAGTTCTTGCAACACCTACCACAGTACTACCAGCTGCACGACTTACTCGTGCGTTAACTGAGCTAGCAACATGTTCCCAAGCTCCCTTGCCACCTGACACAACTTCCCAAGCACTCTTGACACCAGATGAGTTGGCAATATCAGATGAACCTTGTGAGCTCCAACAGCAAGAAGGTAGTTGCTGGAGTCAAGTTACAGTTGCATGCTTCTTTATATGTAGTCTCACAGTTTGATGTACACTAACACTTCCTATGTTCGTTGTTTGACTAGCACCTAGGCGCAAGAGGAAACAAACATCGGGGATAATGCTTGATAGGTTAACTAAATCTAGAGGAGGAAGAATGGAGATCCGTTTTGAGGCAGGTTTAAAAAGGCCACGTGATGCTACAGAGTCAGCCAAGTTAGTATCAGAGGCAGCGGTTGCCGTTAGGTGTCATGTACGTATCCTCCCAACATGGATTCAGTACAGGAATGACAAAGACGAGACCCAGTTCAACACCTTCCTTGACCATTTATCTGTAAGTATGGTTATGTATGGAAACTAGTAATATCGTCTTGCTCTGTCCCATACTTTCTAGGTTGCTGATAATGAGACTCCCATAATTTTCAACAGATGAGGTTCAAGTTGGATAGCCAAGATGATGCAACCAGACAAGCTTGCACCCATGTTTTCAAGTCTTGTCTGCGACAGTATCAGTAACTTGAGGAAAACTCACTTTGAAGGCAAGGCTAACAATGAACTTTCCCAAACATCTCAAGTGGAAAATATATCGGATGAAGACTCGAGGGGCCTTGTTAAACACTGGTCTGATCCGAAGTATTAGGTACATTATATATATGTGATCAGATCACATGTTGAAGTCCTATATACGCATGTGCCACACAAATCTATCTTATTGTAGGTGAAATGTTCAAAGACCAAGGCTAACCGTATGCAAGTGAAATTCCAACAGACGACAGGATCTCGTAGCTATATTGCACACTGCGAGGCTCTTGTAATTAGCTGCTGTTTCACTCTTTTCGCTGTACCATATTATCAGATCTATATTGACTTGTTCGAAATGCAGAGGAAAGCCCGCAAGGACCAAAAAGTACCTGAACCAAATGTTGTGGAAATCTTCAAGGACTGTCACACCAGCAAGAAAAAGGGCATGACTACACCAGTCAAAGTCGTTGTTGTAAGTCCTTAATCCTCATGCCTTTTAACTACTACTTACTCTGACTTGTGCCTTGAACTGCATGGTTTGCAGCCAATGTCTATTACTCTTTTCAATTTTATACACAATTGTCTTAGCGTATCATGGCACCTTACAAGGTTTAAAATAGATGAGTGATGTTCCTTTGATCTTGACCCGTAAAATAGTTCCGTGCTAGACTTGCGCACACGATGTTACAATTGCCTATTTGTCTGTTCTCAGTTGTTTTGTGATATGAATGATGTCATACTATGCTTACCATATTAGAAACTCCGTCTCTTTATCCTTAGCCCTCAATACAATGTGAAGAAATAGACAATACATTAGCGATGGTACATGGTCATATGTTTGGAACCTGGTTTTATTATGTACTTTGCAATAAAATACAACTAATATTTTACATGAGTTCACCAGAATAAGTTCTGTATATAGACCAAAGCTATTTTGTTTGGTTTTGCTGCCTCCTTAATATCTTCTGTTCTGGTACTACTAATGTAAAACCTCAACTTTTCAATGAGCTATGGAAAAAATGGTGGAACCGCCACCTTCTGAAGGTGGCGAGGCAATTATAACCGCAATGTCAGCTCTTGCTGCAGTGGGTCAGTACCTATCCACTAACAGTGCCAAAAGCACGTTCATGCGTAATACTGGGTTGGTTGTTAAGGCAATATCGTCCAGACTGCCTCATGATCAAGATATGCAAGCTCAAAGCAATGTTGTATTTGCGCTCCAGACACAAGTCCATTCCCTAACATAGGCCCTTTGTGAAACAAGGAGAAACATTGCTCAATGTCGTCAAGATATGCATGGTTTTGAAACCAGACTATCAGACATTTGCTATGTTGTTCAGGAGTCTAGGGGAAATGAAGGCGAGGGTTATGCTACTCCATCGGACAATACAACATGAAAACGTAACAGTCAGGTCAAATGAATGGAGCTTCTGAACTTCTGGTGGTGCATTTATCTGCTAGACTGTTAAGTTTTATGCCAACCTTCCTTTTGTTATATAGTTGTAATTTGTTTTGGTGCGATACAAAATTTACTCTTAACGTGCAGCCAGCGGCCGAAGAAAACAGCAAGCCATTTTTGTATAGTGTAGGGTGTTCCCTATATTTGCACTGGCGGCAATCTTTGATGCCGACTGGATGTAATCTGTGCAATCACCTTAATAGCCTAGTGTTAGTTTCGGCCTTATTTATTTCCTAATCTTCTTTTTCCCTGGTTTGCTAGTGGCCTCAACTACCATGGTCCATATATGGGTCGTAGGATACATGGGTCTCCTACAGGCCGTCGATAAATGGGCCTGTAATCGGTGGGCCTCGGGCCGTCGATAAATGGGCCTGTAATCGGTGGGCCTTGAGCCGTCAGATAAATGGGTCTATGCTACGTCTTGAGCTTGCGTTGGTTTTCCTCGAAGAGGAGAGGGTGATGCAGCAAAGTGTAGCATAAGTATTTCCCTCAGTTTTGAGAACCAAGGTATCAATCCAGTAGGAGGCTCCTCAAAAGTCCCACGCACCAACAAAAACAAACTGAGAACTCGCAACCAACGCAATAAAGGGGTTGTCAATCCCTTCACGGCCACTTGCGAAAGTGAGATCTAATAAAGATAGTATGATAAGATAAATATATTTTTGGTATTTTGTAATATAGATGCAAAAAGTAAAGATGCAAATAAAAGTAGATTGAAAGCAAATATGATAAGAGATAGACCCGGGGGCCATAGGTTTCACTAGAGGCTTCTCTCAAGATAGCATAAGTATTATGGTGGGTGAACAAATTACTGTCGAGCAACTGATAGAAAAGCGCATAGTTATGAGTTTATCTAGGAATGATCATGTATATAGGCATCACGTCCATAACAAGTAGACTGACTCCTGCCTGCATCTACTACTATTACTCCACACATCAACCGACTACTGCCTGCATCTAGAGTATTATGTTCATAAGAACAGAGTAACACATTAAGCAAGATGACATGATGTAGAGGGATAAACACATGCAATATGATATAAACCCCATCTTGTTATCCTCGATGGCAACAATACAATATGTGCCTTGCCACCCTTTCTGTCACTTGGTAAGAACACCGCAAGATTGAACCCAAAGCTAAGCACTTCTTCCACGGCAAGAAAGACCAATCTAGTAGGCCAAACCAAACTGATAATTCGAAGAGACTTGCAAAGATAACTCAATCACACATAAAAGAATTCACAGAAGATTCAAATATTATTCATAGATAAACTTGATCATAAACCTACAATTCATCGGATCTCGACAAACACACCACAAAAAGAGTTTACATCAAATAGATCTCCACAAGAGAGGGGGAGAACATTGTATTGAGATCCAAAAAGAGAGAAGAAGCCATCTAGCTAATAACTATGGACCCGTAGGTCTGTAGTAAACTACTCACAACTCATCGGAGGGGCAAGGATGTTGATGTAGAGGCCCTCCGTGGTTGATTCCCCCTCCGGCAGAGTGCCGGTGAAGGCTCCAAGATGGGATCTCGCGGATACAGAAGGTTACGGTGGTGGAAATTGTGTTTCGTGGTGCTCCTGGATATTTTCGGGGTACGTAGGTATATATAGGAGAACGAAGTACGTCGGTGGCCGCCCGAGAGGCCGACGAGACAGGGGGCGCGCCCTACAGTGGGGGCATGGCCCCCTATCTCGTGGGGCCCTCAGAGGCTTCTTGACTTGCACTCCAAGCTCTCCGAATCATGTTCGTTCCAAAAATCACGCTCCCGAAGGTTTCATTCCGTTTGGACTCCGTTTGATATTCCTTTTCTTCGAAATACTGAAATAGGCAAAAAAACAGCAATATGGGCTGGTCCTCCGGTTAGTAGGTTAGTCCCAAAAATGATATAAATGTGTAAAATAAAGCCCATAAACATCCAAAAGGGGTAATATAATAGCATGGAACAATCAAAAATTATAGATACGTTGGAGACATATCAAGCATCCCCAAGCTTAATTCCTGCTCGTCCTCGAGTACGTAAATGATAAAAAAGAATTTTTGATGTGGAATGCTACCTAGCATAATTCATAATGTAATTTTCTTTATTGTGGCATGAATGTTGAGATCCAAATGAATACTAAATAAAAGTTCATATTGACATAAGAAAAAGTAATACTTCAAGCATACTAATCAAAGTAATCATGTCTTCTCAAAATAACATGGCTAAAGAAAGTTATCCCTATAAAATCATATAGTCTGGCTATGCTCTATCTTCATCACACAAAGTATTTAATCATGCACAACCTCGATGACAAGCCAAGCAATTGTTTCATACTTCAATAATCTCAAACTTTTTTAACTTTCACGCAATACATGAGCGTGAGCCATGGACATAGCACTATATGTGGAATAGAAGGGTGGTTGTGGAGAAGACAAAAAGGAGAAGATAGTCTCACATCAACTAGGCGTATCAACGGCCTATGGAGATGCCCATTAATAGATATCAATGTGAGTGAGTAGGGATTGCCAAGCAACGGATGCACTAGAGCTATAAATATATGAAAGCTCAACAAAAGAAACTAAGTGGGGCGCATCCAACTTGCTTGCTCACGAAGACCTAGGGCACTTTTGAGGAAGCCCATCATTGGAATATACAAGCCAAGTTCTATATTGAAAAATTCCCACTAGTATATGAAAGTGACAACATATGAGACTCTCTATCATTAAGATCATGGTGCTATTTTGAAGCACAAGTGTGGAAAAAAAAGATAGTAGCATTGTCCCTTCTCTCTTTTTATCTCATTTTAATTTTTTTATTTTTCTCTTTTTTTTCTTTGGCCTTCTTTTTTTCTTGACCTTTCTCCTTTTTTTTCTTTTTTTTTCTTTTTGTAAAGTCTGAAGTCTCATCCCGACTTGTGGGGGAATCATGGTCTTCATCATCCTTTCCTCACTAGGACAATTCTCTAATAATGAAGATCATCACACTTTTATGGATTTACAACTCAAAGCTAGAATAAGATATGACTCTATATGAATGACTCCGGTGGTGTACCGGGATATGCAATGAATCAAGAGCGACATGTATGAAAATTATGAAGGTGGCCTTGCGACAAATACAATGTCAACTGCATGATCATGCAAAAAGCAATATGACAAAAGTAATGCGTGTCATATGAACGAAACGGTGGAAAGTTGCATGGCAATATATCTCGGAATGGCTATGGAAATGCCATAATAGGTAGGTATGGTGGCTGTTTTGCGGAAGGTAAATGGTGGGTGTATGGTACCGGCAAAAGTTGCGTGGTACAAGAGAGGCTAGGAATGGTGGAAGGGTGAAAGAGTGCGTATAATCCATGGACTCAACATTAATCAAAAGAACTCATATACTTGTTTCAAAAATTTAGAATTCATCAAAAACCAAAACACTACGCGCATGCTCCTAGGGGGGTAGATTGGTAGGAAAAGACCATCGCTCGTCCCCGACCGCCACTCATAAGGAAGACAATCAATAAATAAAATTGTGCTCCAACTTCATCATAAAGCAGTTCACCATACGTGCATGCTACGGGAATCACAAACTTCAACACAAGCTTTCTTTAAATTCATAATCACCCAACTAGCATGACTTTGATATCACTACCTCCATATCTCAAAACAATTATCAAGCATCAAATTGATCATAGCATCCAACTCACTTTCTATGATAGTTTTTATTATACCCAACTTGGATACTCATCATTCTAGGACCAACTTGATGATCATAGCAAATACCATGCGGTTCTAAAAGACTCTCAAAATAATATAGGTGAAGCATGAGAGACTAGCAATTTCTTCAAAATTAATACACCACCATGCTCTAAAAGATATAAGTGAAGCACTAGAGCAAAAACTATCTAGCTCAAAAGATATAAGTGAAACAGATAGAGTATTCTAGCAAATTCTAATCAAATAGGCTTCTCCCAAAAGGTGTGTAAATCAAGGATGATTGTGGTAAACTAAAAAGCAAATACTAATATAATACACGATGCTCCAAGCAAAACACATATCATGTGGCGAATAAAAATATAGCTCCAAGTAAAGTTACCAATGAACGAAGACGAAAGAGGGGATGCCTTCCCGGTGCATCCCCAAGCTTAGGCTTTTGGCTATCCTTGAATATCTTGGGGTACCATGGGCATCCCCAAGCTTAGGCTCTTGCCACTCCTTATTCCATAGTCCATAAAAGCTGTACCCAAAACTTGAAAACTTCACAACACAAAACTCAACAAGAAATCTTATAAGCTTCGTTAGTGAAAGAAAACAAAACCACCACATAAGGTACTGCAATGAACTCATTATTTATTTAATTTGGTGTTAATCCTACTGTATTCCAACTTCTTTATGGTTTATAAACTAATTTACTAGCCATAGATGCATTGAAATAAGCAAACAACACACGAAAAACAGAATCTGTCAAAAACAGAACAGTCTGTAGCAATCTGTAACTAACGCAAACTTCTGGACTCTAAAAATCCTACCAAAATAGGAAGTCCTGGAAAATTTGTTTATTGAACAGAATCAAAAATAATCAACGCAAAATCACGTTCCTCTGATTTAACAAAATTGTATTCATGCGTGCAAAGTTTCTGTTTTTCAGCAGAATCAAATCAACTATCATCGTAGGTTATCCTATAGGTTCTACTTGGCACAAACACTAATTAAAAGATAAAAACACATCTAAACAGAATGTAGATGCAAGATTTATTACTAAACAGGAGCAAAAGCAAAAAACATAAAGAAAATTGGGTTGCCTCCCAACTAGCGCTATTGTTTAACGCCCCTAGCTAGGCATAAAAACAAAGATAGATCTAACGAGTGCCATCTTTGGCACTAAATTCATAAGTAGCACGCATAATAGATTCATAAGGTAATTTGACTTTATTTCCTGGAAAGTTCTCCATGCCCTTCTTTAAAGGAAATTGGAATCTAATGTTCCCTTCCTTCATATCAATAATCGCACCAATCGTTCTAAGGAAAGGTCTACCAAGAATAATAGGGCAAGAAAGATTGCAATCTACATCAAGAACGATAAAATCTACGGGCACCAAATTTATATTTGCAACAATAAGAACATCATTGATCCATCCCATAGGCTTTTTAATGGTGGAATCCGCAAGATGCAAATTTAAAGAGCAATCATCAAGATCATGGAAACCTAGAGTATCACATAATGTTTTCAGAATCGTGGAAACACTAGCACCCAAATCACACAAAGAAAAACACTCATAATCTTTAATTCTAATATTTATAGTAGGTTCCCACTCATCATTAAGTTTTCTAGGTATAGAAACTTCCAAATTAAGTTTTTTCATCGTAAGATTGCATCAAGGCATCAACAATATGTTTGGCAAAAGCTTTATTTTGACTATAAGCATGAGGAGAATTAACAACGGATTGCAACAAGGAAATAAAACCTTTTAAAGAGCAATTATCATAATCAAATTCCTTGAAATCCGTGATAGTAGGTTCAATATTATTAGAAGTTTAGGATTCTCCAATCTCACTTTTACCAAATTTAGCATCAAGATCTATAGATTCCGAATTTTTCGGACGCCTTCTAGGCAAAGTGGATTCATCATCACTCCCATAATCATCAAAATTCATATTGAAAAACATAGATCTAATCGGAGACGCATCAATAACTTTAAGATCCTCATCATTATTTTCATGAAGACTAGAAGAACACGCTTTTATAAAGCTTTCTTTTTTAGCACGCAATCTAGCGGTTCTTTCCTTGCACTCGTCAATGAAGATTCTCATTACTTTGAGAGACTCATTGATATCATGCTTAGGAGAAGAAGATCCAAGTTTAAGAGAATTAACATCAAGCGAAAGTCTATCAATGTTCCTAGCCAAATCATCAACTTTGATCAAATTTTCTTCAAGAAAAGCATTAAAATTCTTTTGAGAAATCATAAATTCTTTCACACTACTCTCAAAATCAAAGGGCATCTTATTAAAATTACCATAAGAATTATTGTAGGAATTTCCATAATTATTAGAGGGATTACTAGGGAACGGTCTAGCATTAAAGTTTCCCCTATAAGCACTGTTTCCAAAACTATTCCTACCAACAAAATTCACATCGGTAGATTCATTATTATTCTCAATCAAGGAAGACAAAGGCATATCATTTGGATCAAGAGGAGTATTTTTAGTAGCAGACATCTTCATAAGTTCATCCATCTTTCCACTCAAAACATTAATTTCTTCTATAGCATGCACTTTTTTACTAGAAGATCTTTCGGTGTGCCATTGAGAATAATTAGCCATAATATTATCAAGCAGTTTTGTAGCATCTCCTAACGAGATTTCCATAAAGGTGCCTCCCGCGGCCGAATCTAAGAGATTTCTAGAAGCAAAGTTCAAACCGGCATAAAATTTTTGTATGATCATCCATAAATTCAAACCATGAGTAGGGCAATTGCGAAGCATCAATTTCATTATTTCCCAAGATTGGGCAACATGCTCATGATCAAGTTGTTTAAAATTCATAATATCGTTCCTAAGAGTGATGATCTTAGCGGGAGGAAAATACTTAGAGATAAAAGCATCTTTGCACTTGTTCCAAGAATCAATACTATTTTTAGGCAAAGACAAAAACCAAACTTTACCACGATCTCTAAGTGAAAACAGAAATAACTTCAATTTGACAATATTGTTATCCGTATCTTTCTTCTTTTGCATATCACACAAATCAACAAAATTATTTAGATGAGTAGCGGCATCTTCACTAGGAAGGCCGGCAAATTGATCTTTCATAACAAGATTCAGCAAAGCGGTATTGATTTCAAAAGACTCAACATCATTAAGAGGAGCAGTCCGAGTACTAATGAAATTATTATTATTGGTATTCGAGAAGTCACACAACTTGGTATTATCTTGTGCCATGGCAACAAGTAATCCAACACACAAGCAAACAGAAAAATGACAAGCGAAAAGAGAGGAGGAGATTGGGAAAGAGAGGGCAAATAAAACGGCAAGGGTGAAGTGGGGGAGAGGAAAACGAGAGGCAAATGACAAATAATCTAAATGCGAGGGAGATGGGTTTGTGATGGGTACTTGGTATGTCTTGACTTGAGCAAAGACTTCCCCAGCAACGGCGCCAGAAATCCTTCTTGCTACGTCTTGAGCTTGCGTTGGTTTTCCTCGAAGAGGAGAGGGTGATGCAGCAAAGTGTAGCGTAAGTATTTTCCTCAGTTTTGAGAACCAAGGTATCAATCCAGTGGGAGGCTCCTCAAAAGTCCCACGCACCTACACAAACAAACTGAGAACTCGCAACCAACGCAATAAAAGGGTTGTCAATCCCTTCACGGCCACTTGCGAAAGTGAGATCTAATAAAGATAGTATGATAAGATAAATATATTTTTGGTATTTTGTAATATAGATGCAAAAAGTAAAGATGCAAATAAAAGTAGATTGAAAGCAAATATGATAAGAGATAGACCCGGGGGCCATAGGTTTCACTAGAGGCTTCTCTCAAGATAGCATAAGTATTACGGTGGGTGAACAAATTACTGTCGAGCAATTGATAGAAAAGCGCATAGTTATGAGTTTATCTAGGCATGATCATGTATATAGGCAACACGTCCATAACAAGTAGACCGACTCCTGCCTGCATCTACTACTATTACTCCACACATCGACCGACTCCTGCCTGCATCAAGAGTATTAAGTTCATAAGAACAGAGTAACGCATTAAGCAAGATGACATGATGTAGAGGGATAAACACATGCAATATGATATGAACCCCATCTTGTTATCCTCGATGGGAACAATACAATACGTGCCTTGCCACCCTTTCTGTCACTGGGTAAGAACACCGCAAGATTGAACCCAAAGCTAATCACTTCTCCCATGGCAAGAAAGACCAATGTAGTAGGCCAAACCAAACTGATAATTCGAACAGACATGCAAAGATAACTCAATCATACATAAAAGAATTCAGAGAAGATTCAAATATTATTCATAGATAAACTTGATTATAAACCCACAATTCATCGGATCTCGACAAACACACCGCAAAAAGAGTTTACATCAAATAAATCTCCACAAGAGAGGGGGAGAACATTGTGTTGAGATCCAAAAAGAGAGAAGAATCCACCTAGCTAATAACTATGGACCCATAGGTCTGTAGTAAACTACTCACAACTCATCGGAGGGGCAAGGATGTTGATGTAGAGGCCCTCCGTGGTTGATTCCCCCTCCAGCAGAGTGCCGGTGAAGGCTCCAAGATGGGATCTCGCGGATATAGAAGGTTACATCGGTGGAAATTGTGTTTCGCGGTGCTCCTAGATGTTTTCGGGGTACGTAGGTATATATAGGAGGAAGAAGTACGTCGGTGGCCGCCCGAGGGGCCCACGAGACAGGGGCACGCCCTACGGGGGGGGGGGGGCGGCCCCTATCTCGTGGGGCCCTCGGAGGCTTCTTGACTTGCACTACAAGCTCTCCGGATCATGTTCGTTCCAAAAATCATGCTCCCACAGGTTTCATTCCGTTTGGACTCCGTTTGATATTCCTTTTCTTCGAAATACTGAAATAGGCAAAAAAACAGCAATATGGGTTGGGCCTCCGGTTAGTAGGTTAGTCCCAAAAATGATATAAATGTGTAAAATAAAGCCCATAATCATCCAAAAGGGGTAATATAATAGCATGGAACAATAAAAAAATTATAGATACGTTGGAGACGTATCAGTCTACATGGGCTGTAATCGGGCGTAATTGGTATCGGCCCAGCACGGTAATAGGACGTTAACAGGCCGTAGGACTGCAAAGGCTTTATTCTATCACAGGCATAACGGGTCGTTAATTGGCCAGAATATCGGATGGGCTGGAAACGGCGCAACGAGTTAACAAGCCAGAAACGGGCCGACTCTTGCCATGGGCCGAATTTAGCCCATTAGGGTAACAGGCCAGTAATGGGACGACTCTTGCCATGGGCCAAATTTGGACCATTTGGGGAACATGCCAGTAACGGGCCGACTCTTGCCATGGGCCGAATTTGGCCCATTAGGGGAACAGGCCAGTAACGGGCCGGAAGTAATCGAGTGCCGAAAAGGAGCCCAAGAATGTATGGGCCGTTAATAGGCCGAAAGCTAACATGGGCTAGAAACGGCCCATGTAAATCACGGGCCGTTAACGAGTACAAAGAAAATTACTGTTCATTATGGGCTAGAGTCACCGTGGGCCTGTAAAGGGCCGAAAGATACGAAGGCCTCATATGGGCCGAAAGAAGTCGTGGGCCATACATGGGCCGAAAGTGAAATGGGCTGGTGTTATATTCGACAGCCCACATGACGTTGTTGGGCCGATTTCCTTTAGGGCCTAACGGGCCGTGAGATAACGGGCCGTAAAATGGGCTATTTGCGAAGAGAACGTTAACAGGCTTTTCAAGGGCCAGCCTGTTACCTTTTGACCAAGTCAAACGGGCCGACTTTGTAAGATAAATGGGCCAGTGGTGGGCCGTGGCACGTGTCGACATATCATAGGTGCCTATCTGACCCACTAACGAGCTAACACGTGTTTCGTCCGGCCAATAAGAATTTTACACGTGGAAATTTCCCATTGGTCGGGGCTGTTAACGGGTTATCGAATCCAAAACCTGACCCAATAGCTTAACGGCGTTCCGTTACGGTGGATGCCGCGTGCCGGTCACCCTTGACAAAGCACTTCTGTGACGCGCGATTTATCGTCATGGAAGTGGACACTTCCGTGATGATAATTTTGGTAATGTCATGGAACACTTCTACGACAGCGCAGGTATGACTATCTTGATTCTGTCATAAAATCATCATGGATGTACATGCATGACAAAAAACGCGACCTACAGTGACAAACTTGTATCATCACGGGAGTGTATTTTTTTGTAGTGTGGGTCCGGAACATGAGGATCATCCTCATAGCTGCCAAGAAAGCACATGTCCTAGAAACACCGCTAGGTGAAGCACCCATTTTCCCAGCAACTCAAGATGTTATGAACGCCTGACAGTCACGTAGTGATGATTACTCCCTGGTTTAGTGTGGCATGATTTACAGCTTAGAACCGGGGCTCCAAAAGCGTTTTGAGCAGCATGGAGCATATGAGATGTTCCAAGAGCTAAAAATGGTTTTTCCAAGCTCATGCCTGGGTCGAGAGATATGAAGTCTCTGACAAGTTCTACAGTTGTAAGATGGAGGAAAATAGTTCTGTCAGTGAGCATATACTCACTATGTCCGGGTTACACAACCGTTTGTCTCAGTTGGGAGCTAATCTCCGAGATGACTCGGTCCTTGACAGGATCCTCCAGTCACTCCCACCTAGCTACAAGAGCTTTGTGATGAACTACAATATGCAGGGGATGGAGACGTCCATTCCTGAGTTATATTCAATGCTGAAATCAGCAGAGGTGGAAATCAAAAAGGAACATCAAGTGTTGATGGTGAATAAAACCACTAGTTTCAAGAAAGGCAAGGGTAAAAAGAACTTCAAGAAGGACGGCAAGGGAGTTGCCGCGCTCAGTAAATCAGTTGTCGGGAAGAAGCCAAACAATGGACCCAAGCCAGAGACTCAGTGCTTTTATTGCAAGGGAAATGGTCACTGGAAGCTGAACTGCCCCAAGTACTTAGCGGACAAGAAGGCCGGAAACACCAAAGGTATATGTGATATACATGTTATTGATGTATACCTTACCAGTACTTGTAGTAGCTCCTAGGTATTTGATACCGGTGCGGTTGCTCATATTTGTAACTCAAAATAGGAGTTGCGGAATAAGTGGAGACTGGCGAAGGACGAGGTTGTCGGGGAAACTGATCCACGAACACCTATGGGGATCGGCAGACCGAGCCCCTTTCAGTTCGGAGGGGGGCGGAGGTCGCACGAAGAGCAGATCGAGGTAATGCACACGACCAGTTTACCCAGCTTCGGAGCTCTCCGGAGAGATAACACTCCTACTGCTGCTTGATTGTATTGGATTCTTGCTCAGGAGCGATGAACGCTACCGACCGAGCGTGAGAGTGTTCTTGGTGTTTCAATGAGCCGAACCCCTTCTACGTTGCGCATGGGCCTCCTTTTATAAGCTCAAGGGGTCACCGATAGGTGGCAACGTAGATTAGAGGGGTAAAAATGGAAAAAGAGTGCGGGAGGTACAGCTACCGCTACTGTGGACACAGTGTATCCTACCTAACTCTGACGGCAGGGGACAAGGGCATTGAATGCCCGTCTGAGTCGCCTAAATAGTGCAAAAAGTGACCGTTAGGAGCGCCACCGTTTGCCACGATGGCCTCCTCTTCATCTCCGCTTGCCACCGCGTACCCCTGGCTACACAGGATCCTGCCACGTGCCCCCTGAGAAAGCCTCAGGGCGACATGTGGGTGGATGCGCTGGAGCGCGGGTATAAAGTCGCAGCTGGCCCCCGACAAGTACCTTGTTGGGTTAGTCGTCTTGTCGCGTCCGGAAGCTTGTCGCTCGCCGGACCTTGCCGGGACGCGCGGAGCTTCGCGGCAAGTTTCTCGAGGTGCCGTGGTTGGCCTTCCCGGCAAGCTCCTCTTGTCGGGGTCTCTTCTCTTCCCGGCAAGCTCCTCTTGCCGAGGCCTTGTCTTCTCATCTCGAATATTTTGTTCTTGAATGGCTCCAGAGGAACTAACGGAGGATCCTGGCTGTCGCCCGGCAAGCCTTGCCTCGGGGCGCTGCAACTGCCCGTGCACAAGTTCGGGATACTAGGGTACCCCTACTCTAGTACACCGACAGGAGCCCCCGGGCCTGAGCCACACACGGTGCCGAGCGCTGTTGGGCCAGGCCCAAAACAGTGCACGGGTATGCGCGGGCCTGGGTTATGCCGAATCTAACTCCGTATCCACCGCGCCCCCCGTAACGGCACACTCGATCACGGCGTCGTGGGAGAGATTGTGGGTGGTTCTTTATTCGGAAAAAGTGCAACGTTCGCCTCCTCCTCTTTATAAGCAGGGGAAACAGGGGCAGTTCCCCCACCTTCGCCATTTTGCTGCTGCAGTCTCGGAAATCTCCGCCGCTCCCCTCCGCTTCCAAAGTCGAAAGAGAGCAGCGCTCCGCCCCCGTCGCCGCCGCCACCACCTGCGCCGTTGATCTCCCCCACCGCCTCCGCCATGGCTCCGAAAGTCGGGAAGGGGAAGGCCGCGAAGACCGCGGCCGCGAAGGCTGTGAAGTCGAGCGAAGTGCTGCGGCTTGAGGCACTGCGGAAGGAGCGGGCCACTTTCCCGCCGAAGCTCTCCGCAAAGGAGCTGAGGGAGTGGTACTATCTCTTCTGGTCGATGGAGACGCGAGCGCATCCGCGCACGAAGGTACTCTCCGCCGTCGCCTCGCAAGAAGCTCCAGTTGGCAGGTACCCTTTCTTTGCCTTGTTCTTCTACTGCGGGCTCTGCCCGCCCTTCTCTGATTTCTTCTGCGATATCATGAACACCTACGGGTTCCGCCTCCTTGATTTCACCCCCAACGCCGTTTTGACCATGGCAGTTTTCGCCCATCTATGCGAAAACATTGTCGGAGTCCACCCCAACGTAGCCCTCTTCAGCCACTTCTTTATGCCTCGTGTCGAGAGAGGGGAAACTCTTGCCGGTGGGATCACCTGGATCTCGCGAGCCGGCAAGAAAGAGACCTATCTGGAGGGGGAGCTCCGCAGCAAATGGGATGAGTGGAGAGCATATTGGTGCTGGGTTGTAGAGGAGAACCCGCAGCCGTTCACCGCCCTGCGCCAAACCCCAGCAGTGCGTGGCAATGATTGGAGCGCCCTGTCCGCGGACGACGACAAGCTGAAGATCGCCACCACCCGGATCTTGCGTCTCAGGCTTGCCGGGCTGAATGTAGGGGCTGTTGGCGCAGATTTCCTTCGCCACTGCATCGCCCCTCTGCAGGCGAGGGGGAGACCCGCCTGGGAATTTGGAGGCCCGGCAGATATCATGAGGTTGCGCCCGGGCCTCAATTTCAATTTCACTGTCCTAGACTTGGACGGGATACTCAAGGAGATATTCAAGCACGACCCACAACATCCCGAGTGGTTCAGGTTGCCGGCAGGCGTCGTTCCTCTGTGCAACAACTCCTCGCGCGACCGCATCTGCGCGATGATGCCGTTGTGCGATTCGCACGGGATCGTTCCAACTTGGCAAGAGCCTGCCGACGACGTCGTGCAGCAGTTCTTCGACGGCCTAGTGGAAGTGGCGGTCAATGCTGACGAAAAGAAGCTCCTCACCCGTGACACCACCAATCAAGAGATGGAACGCATCGCCACCAGGGCGGAACAGGCGGCGGCAGCCGCAGCCATGGGTGAATTCGGGTTCACAGTGGAGGAAGCAGATGCGGCATTGGCGATGAGCCTTGCCGAACGGGAGTGGCCCGAAGACGAAGAAGAGCTCGCCGCGCCTGACGTCGAGTCGAGCGAGCCCGCCGAGGGTGCGAGCGGTCTGCCATCTCCGAGGAGCTTGCCGCGAGCAGGGCCTGCAGCGCAGCCCCCAGCGCAGCCAAGAAGGCGCCTCCGCAGGGCCGGGGATGCAGCAGGGCGGCAAGTGGGCCAACAGCCACAGCGCCGCGCGACACGCTCCGCCGCGGCAAGTACGGTTGCCGCGGGAGCGCCTCCCGCCGCGGTGGCAATTGGAGTGGGGTCGTCTCGGGCTACCGCCACAGTCCCCGCCAAGTGGCCAAGGGATCCCACCCCTCCACCTCGTCGCACCGGAGGTGAGCCGAACTTCGACCTCTCCGCGCTCAGCTCCGACGAGGAGGAAGAAGAAGAGTAAGATTCCCTTACTGTTCTTGTAGTTCTTCAACTTGCTATTCTTGTCTTGCATCTGATCTGATCCACCCTGGACTCTCCCTTTTCAGGACTCTGGCCCAGAGGGCGGCAAAGAGGGCCAAGGCTCCGGTGGTTATCATCGAGGATGAGCCCACTGCGACGGCAGGAGGCGCACCCGGGACAACCTTGTCGGATCCGGCCACTACTCTGCAGAGCAGCCCCCAGCGCAGCCCCCAGCGTAAGTACATAGTTTACTTTCTGCTTCTGGGCGCGCGCGGTAGCCCTTTTCCTATGTTGACATCTGATCGCTGGTTTGGTTTTTGCAGGAGCAGAACAGCTTCATCAGGAGGGCGTGGTGATCACCTCCGACTCGTCGTCTGCTTCGGCACCAACGAGCACCAACGAGCCTTCGGTCGTGGAGCCCATGGTCACAGATCCCATTGCAGGTAATTCCTTGCTTGAAATCTCTCTTGTGTTCTTCTGCTGATTTTTCTTCTCGAGTGCTTGTTTGATTTCTCCTTCTTCTCCGGTCGTCAGATCCACCCTCTACGGATCCGATGGAGATCGAGGCGGGTGGAGAGGAGAACACGTGCGGCAATACTGATGATGCCGTGGCCACCGAAGAAGGAGCCGGTGCTGATGTGCCCGCCGGCAAAGAGGCCGCCAAGGCTGCAGCTGACGAATCTGGTGAGGGATCTGGCGATCGCACTGACGGCCCTGAGGCCGCAGGAGCGCCAGGCGCTGCACCGACCGCCGATCCCTCCGCCGCTGCCGCAGCGCCAGGCTCCGAGGAGTCCCAGCCCGGCGCCTATCTGAAGGCCGGCGAGGGCATCTTCATCAAGCTCCCCTGGGCGTCAAGCTCCAGGGTGCCGGTGGAAGGAGAAGCTCTGGATGGGGAGGTGCTCGCCTCCGCCGGGTTGTCGATCGTCGATGTGCCGGGAAGCAGCAGCGACGAGCCTGAGGAGGAGCGGCTGCTACGGAGGCTGCTGGCGCTCTACCGCGCCCGCCAAGCCAAGTTTGAGTCCCGGGAAGCGCTCGTCGCGAAGGCGAGTGTAGATATAGAGAAGCGCGCGGAGGAGCTCCGGGGTCTTCGCCAGGAAGCTCTCCGGGCCTTGGCGGAGGAGCGGGTGCAGCTTGCTGAGGAGCGGAAGGCCTTCCTCCTCGAGAAGGCCGAAGCTGAAGAGCAGCAGTGGCTCCCCGGCGAGAAGTTGTACGTGCACGAAGGCGAGCTGGCTCAACGGAAAGTGAACCTCGACAGCCACGAGGAGGAGCTTGCCGCGCGCGAACAGGCACTTGGCGGGACGCTCCAAGAAGCAAAGGATGCGGCTGCGGCTGCCGAGACCGCCAAGAAGGAATTGGAGGTAAAGGTGGCGCAGCTGGAGGCCGATCTGAAGGCGGGTGGCGAAGAGTTTGCCGCGCTCAAGCTGGAGCGCGAGAAGGACGCCCCTGCCCAGGATGAGCTGCAGGGCCTACTCGCCGAGAAGGGCAAAGAGCTGAGCGCCGCCAAGGATCCCAACGCTGATCTGGAGCTGAAGCTGGCCACCTTGACGGAGACGCTGGATGGCGCCAAGAAACGGGAGGCGGACTTGAAGAAGGATATCAAGGCCAACGAGGCGCCGCTGACGAGGGCCGCCGAAACCCAGAATCTCCTCAGATATACTGTGGAGCTCTGGACGGAGGGCCTCGTGAACATTGCTGCAGTCATCGAAGAGGAGCTGGCGCAGCTGGGAGTGGAAGGCTTTGGGTACTCCTCCGACGAGAACCTCCAACCTAGCGTCAAGCTCACTCTGTTCTTCAAAGGCGTGGCGACGGCCCTCCAGCAACTCCAGGAAAGGATCCCAAAGCAGCTGGCCGACGAGTCGCGCACAATTTGTGCCAGAGTTCTGGAGAAGGTGCTGGTGAACGTGGCCTTCCGCAACCCAGGCCTCAACCTCACCAATGTCCTCAAGAGGCTGCCGGCGGATGCTGATCTTGACGCACTCAAGGCCCTCGTTGCATCCATTGTAGACAGGGTGAACGAGGTCAAGAGGGTTGATGGCGGCCGCGTAGATTAGGCCGTCTGTTTTCTTCTTTTCTTGCCGCTGCCAGTCATGCCATAGGAACACTTTATTAGAGGCGCGACAAGTTGCTTTTGTAATATAACTCTATCTTAGGTAATAATTGCTATGTTACTTCCTTTACTCGACTCTTGGCTTTGTATGTTTCTGCCCTACGCTTTTTAGGAAAACTTGCCGGTGCAGGTACCCTTGCCGCGAGCGCTGAGTGCAGAACTTCAGCAGCCTGCTGGCGGTACCGCTACCGACAAGCAACCTTGTCGCAACTAGTCGCAACTCACTTAAGTTGTTGAGCGGACTCGAAACAAAGTAAGGGCGCAACTAGCTGCGAGTTGGTTCCTTCGCGCACAGGTTTTCCATACAAAGCATGGTCGCTCAAGGAAAATAACTTAAAATTTTAAAAATTGGTCGCTCAAACTTTGGCAACTTAGCTTTTCTGTCGTTTGCTCCCCGGCAAGGCGAAACTCTCTTGAACGGCCCGGTCCACACCATTATCCTCTCCATTCCCCCCGGCAAACCTTGTGTGCGAGGGAACCTTTTCCTTCTTGCGAAAAAGAGAGAAGAGAATAAAGATATGGAGCCTTACAGCTTGTTATCGCTTACCGGAGGCAGATGTTGCACAAAATGTCAGATAACATATGCAAAAAGGAATACAACATGAAATCGACAAGATGTGCGGGGCACATGATCTTTATTTATGCACGGGGTCTGCGCCCGACTTTGTACAAAGGATTACATGCATCAGCGGCAAGACTTGTACAAAAGGTGGTTGCCGGAAAAGCTTCCGGCAACCACGCCCTATGGGTAAAACTTACAAAGATGTTCAATGTTCCAGGAGTTGCTCACCGGAATGCCATCTTTGGTCTGAAGGCGGACAGCGCCGGGCCTAGTGACTCGTTTCACCCAATAAGGGCCTTCCCACTTCGGCGTCAACTTGTTGGAATTCTTGGCGGACTGAACTCGCTGAAGAACTAGGTCGCCTTCATCGAAACATCTGGCCTTAACTTTGCGGCTATGGTAGCGATGCAAAGCTTGCTGGTAGCGAGCGGCTCGCACAGCAGCCTGAAGACGGTCTTCCTCAAGGAGCAGCGCGTCATCTTGTCGCAGCTGCTCTTGCTCGCGCTCATCATAAGCGAGCACTCGAGGTGACCCGTAAAGGAGTTCCGTGGGGAGAACTGCCTCTGCTCCATAGACTAGAGCGAAAGGTGTCTGGCCAGTGGCTCGATTTGGTGTCGTCCTAATCGACCAAAGAACCACCGGCAGCTCCTCGATCCAGTTTCTTCCGCACTTGTGCAGCCTGTCGAAAGTTCTGGTCTTGAGTCCCCACAGCACTTCAGCATTTGCCCTCTCTGCTTGACCGTTGCTTCTCGGGTGAGCAACAGAAGTGAAGCAAACCTTGGCGCCAAGATCTTGGACATACTGCATGAAGGTGCGGCTTGTAAATTGCATGCCATTGTCGGTGATGATCCTGTTAGGGATCCCGAAACGGCAAACAATCGACCTGAAGAGCTTGACTGTTGACTGTGCTGTCACCTTCCTGACTGGTTCCACTTCCGGCCACTTTGTGAACTTGTCGATGGCGACGTACAAGAACTCAAAGCCCCCGACAGCTCGGGGGAAGGGGCCGAGGATGTCGAGCCCCCAGACCGAAAATGGCCAGGATAAAGGGATCGTCTGGAGAGCTTGAGCTGGCTAGTGTATCTGCTTGGAATGGAACTGGCATGCTTCACACTTGGTTACTTGTGCAGTTGCATCCTGGAGGGCTGTCGGCGAGAAGAATCCTTGCTGGAACGCTTTGCCGGCAAGTGCTCTTGCGCAAATGTGGTGGCCACATATGCCTCCATGTATCTCTGCCAACAGCTGTTGTCCATCTTCCTGGCAAATACACTTCAATTTCACACCGTTGAGTCTTATTCTGTACAGTGTGTTGTCGACAAACTTGTACATACTTGACTGTCGGGCTACTCTTTCCGCTTCTTCTTGCTCTTCGGGAAGCTCTCCTATCTGGAGGAAACGGACAATCTGCTGCGCCCATGCTGGAGCTTGCGGCTCGACAACAAGGACTAAAGGCATATCTGTTGCTGTGGGAACATCCGCTTCCACGGCAAGAACCTGTGGTTCAGCCAGAGCGTGATGCTCCCCGGCAAGCTTGTCGGAGCAAAACTTGTCGGGAGCGTCTGCTTCAACGGAACAAACCGTGAGGTTCGCCGGAGCAGACTGCTCCTCAGCACTCTTGGCGTCGATCTTGGGGACCTTCTTGGCGGCGGCCTCGGGAAGCTCTGCCGGAAAGTAGTCACCAGAAACCAACTTCCTCTTCTTGCTCTGTCCAGTTGATGGTGTCACGGAAGGTTGAGTTAGCTTGAGCACAAAGATCCCTGGTTCCACAGGCAACTTTAATGCAGCGCACTTTGACAGGCCATCAGCAACATCGTTCTGAGCTCGCGGAACATGCTCCATTTGCAGGCAATCAAAGTGTTCTTCTAGCTTTCTTACTTCATCAAAATATGCTTCCATCAACGGACTCTGATAGTTTTTGTTTACTTGGCGCACGACCAGCTGCGAGTCACCCCTGACAATGAGCTTCTTGATACCAAGGTCTGCTGCGATTCTGAGGCCGGCAAGCAAACCCTCATACTCCGCGGTATTGTTCGTTGCTTGCTCCTTGGGAAAGTGCATCTGGACTACGTACTTGAGGTGCTCTCCGGTGGGTGCGATAAGATGCACGCCAGCACCGGCGCCTTGCAGCGAGAAGGCACCGTCAAAGTACATCAGCCATTCTTTGCTTGTCTCCTTGACAGGGATGCTCGTTTCTGGGATTTCTTCATCTGGTGTTGGCGTCCACTCTGCTATGAATTCTGCCAATGCTCTGCTTTGGATAGTTGAAGTGCTCTCAAACTTGAGGCCAAAGCTTGACATTTCCAGTGCCCACTCGACAATCCTGCCTATTGCTTCTGGATTCTGCAATATCCTCTTCAACTGAAAGCGAGTGACAACTGTGATCTCGTGTGCCTGGAAGTAATGGCGCAGCTTTCTCGAGGCCATGAGAAGGCCGAAAAGTAACTTCTGCACACCAGAGTACCTTGATCTAGACCCCTGCAGAAGGGAACTCACAAAGTAAACTGGGCGCTGCACCATTTTCTTCTGCACCTCTTTGCATGCCTGCGCAGACCCATCTTTGTCGGGACCAGAGCTTGTCGGCGAAGCCCCCTGCTTGTCGCTGGATTCACTTGCCGCGGTTGCTGGCTCATCGTCCGCCTCCCTCTCCGCTACTAACGCAGCACTAACCACTTGATTGGTTGCTTAGATACAGCAGCAACTTCTCTTGTGGCTTAGGTGCGACAAGTATTGGAGTGGAGGACAGGTATCTCTTCAAGTCCTGCAGCGCAGCCTCCACTTCCGGAGTCCATTTCATTGGACCTGCCTTTTTCAATATTTTGAAAAACGGCAGGGCGCGCTCAGCAGACTTAGAGATAAACCTGCTGAGAGCAGCCACGCAACCGGCAAGCCTTCGTACATCCTTGACGCGCTTCGGTGCTTCGATCTGCTCAACGGCCTTGATCTTGTCGGGGTTGGCTTCAATCCCTCGTTGAGACACAAAGAACCCGAGAAGCTTGCCGGAAGGGACTCCAAACACACACTTCTCAGGGTTGAGCTTGAGGTTGATCTTGCGCAGATTTGCGAAAGTTTCGTCTAAATCTTGAATCAGGGTAGCCTTGTCTTTGCTCTTGACCACTATATCATCCATGTAAGCTTCCACATTTCTGTGTATCTGGGGCTCAAAAGCGACATGGACTACCCTTGCAAATGCTGAACCAGCATTCTTCAATCCGAAGGGCATTCATACAAAGCAGTATGTGCCACATGGTGTGATGAATGCAGTTTTCTCCTCATCCTCTTCCGCCATGAAGATCTGATGGTATCCTGAATATGCATCAAGAAATGAAAGCAAATCACATCCGGCCGTGGAGTCAACAATCTGGTCTATGCGCGGCAAGGGAAATGGGTCTTTGGGACAAGCTTTATTGACATCCGTGAAGTCTATACAAAGCCTCCATTTCCCGTTGGCCTTGCGCAGAACTACAGGATTGGCCAACCACGTGGGATGAAGCACTCCTCTGACAAGGCCTGCTGCTTCCAATTTCCTAATTTCTTCTGCAATAAACTCTTGGCGCTCCACTGCTTGCTTCCTGACTTTCTGCTTGACAGGCCGCGCATGAGGACAAATGGCTAGGTGGTGCTCAATCACTTTCCTGGGAACACCGGGGATATCAGACGGTTGCCATGCAAACAGGTCAACATTCGCCCGCAGGAAAGCAATGAGCGCGCTTTCCTATTTCGGGTCGAGAGTGGCACTGATGGTGAAGGTACAACCAGTGTCGTCCTCCTTGGCGGACACCTTATTGGTTTCAGGCGGAGCTGCCATCGTCTTCTTGTACTTGCCGGTGGAGCTCGATGGTGCGTCCTCGACGGTAGCGCAGCACTCCGAAGAGGTGCGCTTGCCGGAGTGGACATCAGAGCTCTTGCCGGACTTGGTCTTCTTCTTCCCCCCGGGAGCTTCAGCGGCAAGTGGTTTGCCATCGGTTGTGGCTGCTGCTTCCCGGTAAATCTTGTCGGCGCAGATAAGGGCATCCTTCTTGTCGCCAGGGACAGAAATGACACTTATCGGGCCTGGCATCTTGAGCATGTTGTATGCATAGTGAGAGGCTGCCATAAACTTGGCGAGTGCTGGACGGCCAAGGATCCCATTGTAGGGCAACGGGAAGTCGGCAACGTCAAATGTGACCCTCTCAGTCCTGAAGTTCAGCTCGCTGCCAAATGTGACCGGCAGCGTGATCTTTCCCTTCGGCTTGCTCCTTCCCGGGTTGATTCCTTGGAATGTGCTGGTTTCTTCGAGCTCGCTGTCAGGGATCTGGAGCTTCTGGAGGACCGCGGAGGAGATCAGGTTCAAGCCGGCCCCGCCGTCAACTAGCATCTTTGTGACCTTGAGGTTGCGGATAGTTGGAGAAACCAACATCGGCAAGCACCCGACCGCAGTTATGCGATCAGGGTGGTCCTCAATATCAAAGATGATAGGCGTGCTGGACCATTTCAGGGGCTTGCGTGACTCTACGGATGGCTCTGCTACATTAACTTCCCGCATCCATTGCTTGAGTTGGCGGTGTGAAGTATGCAGAGAAGCACCACCGTCAACGCACGGGACCTCTGTGGCTTTCTGGAATTCCTGCTCGTCAGCCTCGTCATCATCCATGTCCTCGTCATCGTCGTCGTCTTCATCCTTGTCGCGGCCGCGGGGAGGTCTGTCTCCTTGCCACTGCTTGGCCTTGCCGCGATGTCCTCCCCAGCCGGGGCGTTTCTTGCCGGCTCCTCCAGCACCTTCCTGTGCCTTCTCCTTGTCGCGTCGCTCGGACTCAGCTTTTTGCAGCTCAACAAGCTGCTCGACCTTCTTGCAGCTCTGGAGATCGTGACCCTTGGTGTGGTGGATCTTGCAATATTGCTTGCCGGAGCTGTCCTGCTTGTCGGTGGCCGCCACAGTCTGGGCCTCCTTGCCGGAGCCACTAGCTTTAGCTTCCTTGGTGCCACCTCCGTTGCCGGTCTGCTCGACAGCTAGCACTTCCTTGCCCTTCTTCCTTCTGTTGTTCCGCCGCCGGCCTTTTCTTGCCGGGGCGGCATCCTCACTGTCGGATCCTCCTGCTCCTGTATTCTCTCCGGGGAGCCTCCTCCCCTCTCCAGCGCATGCACACTTGTCGGCCAGGGCGTAAAGCTCGCTGACGTCTCTGATCTTGCACATCACCATCTCCTCCCTCATCCTGCGGTTTCGCACGTTCTGATGAAACGCGCGTATGACCGCGGCAGGGTGGACGTCCGGGATGTTGTGCTGTACACGGCTGAATCTCTGAATGTACTTGCGCAGGGACTCTCCTTCCTTCTGGGCTAGCAGATGAAGGTCACTCTCTTGGCCATGTGGCTTGTGGCCGCCTGTAAACGCGCCGACAAACTGATGGCACAGATCTTCCCAAGAAGAAATGGAATTGTCCGGCAAGTGCATGAGCCAGGATCTGACGTTGGGCCTGAGTACCAGCGGGAAGTAGTTGTCAAGGATCTTGTCGTCTCGTCCCCCGGCAGCCTGCACCGCGATGGTGTAGATGCCGAGGAACTCGGACGGATGCGACTTGCCGTCGTACTTAACCGGTACGTCTGGTTTGAAGTTTTTCTTGCTGGGCCACTGGACCTGCCGCAGCTCATGGGTGAATGCAGGGCAACCTACCGCGTACGGCAAGTCGCCTGGTTCCCCCGGCATGTGCATGTCGACAGAGGGCCCAGCGCACTGGTCAGATTGACGCCGCGCTTCTCTTCGGCGCTCGATGCGAGTACGAGCGTCCTCTTGTTGCCGTTCGTGGAGAACTTGGCACTGGTCGCGACGAGCTCGTGGATCTGACGACGCAGTGGAGCCGCTGTCGGGGTGGATCCGGCGAGCCGACGATCTTGGCCTTCTTGGCGGAGAGTTCATGGAAGTTGCACCTCCATCGGTCTTGTTGCCATTGGCTCGCGTCCGGCAGTCTTGCCGCGGCAGCGAGTTGCTTGGTTGCCGTGCAGTGTCGCCGTTTGCGAAGCCGATGAGGCTTTGGATCGTGGCCCTCCACTCGTCGGTCTTGTCCGCCGTGGGAGGGTAATCTAGAAGTAGTTGAGCTCGCGCCAAGGCTTCTGCTGGAGTGGTGGGCGGCAGAGGTGAACGGTGCGAGGAGCGGGACATGCTCAGACTCCTAACCACGTTAGAAGGAGCAGTGTCCCGTCCAGGCGACCGTACTTCGCTCGGGCCAGCATGTTGGCTTGCATGCTGGTCTTGGACGCCATGAGAACCACCAGCTTGATCTTAGCCTAGCGGACGTATGGCGCTGCGAACGCCATGACGCTGCTGATCCCGCGCCTCCTGAGACGGGCGCGGTGCGCGTACGGACACCGACGTCTGTGCTGCCTTGTCCTTGGACTTGGCAGCACTGTGAGCACCCTCATCGACGCCCGTTCTTCCGCTGGCGTCCACTCCACCACCCGTTTGCTCCTAGGGCGGCGGAAGCAACGCAGACGGAACAACTGCCTCCGAAGCCTTCTTCTTCGGTGGCATGTTGATGAAGATGATGAAGATCTAGCTCGTGCGCACGCCGGATCAGGTTCACACGATCTCGATGCCCCCTACCTGGCGCGCCAAAGATGTCGAGGAAACTGATCCACGAACACCTATGGGGACCAGCGGACCGAGCCCCTTTCGGTTCGGAGGGGGGCGGAGGTCGCACGAAGAGCAGATCGAGGCAATGCACACGAGCAGTTTACCCAGCTTCGGAGCTCTCCGGAGAGATAACACTCCTACTGCTGCTTGATTGTATTGGATTCTTGCTCAGGAGCGATGAGCGCTACCGACCGAGCGTGAGAGTGTTCTTGGTGTTTCGAATGAGCCAAACCCCTTCTACGTTGCGCATGGGCCTCCTTTTATACGCTCAAGGGGTCACCGACAGGTGGCAACGTAGATTAGAGGGGTAAAAATGGAAAAAGAGTGCGGTAGGTACAGCTACCGCTACTGTGGACACAGTGTATCCTACCTAACTCTGACGGCAGGGGACAAGGGCATTGAATGCCCGTCTGAGTCGCCTAAACAGTGCAAAAAGTGACCGTTAGGAGCGCCACCATTTGCCATGATGGCCTCCTCTTCATCTCCGCTTGCCACCGCGTACCCCTGGCTGCACAGGATCCCGCCACGTGCCCCCTGAGAAAGCCTTAGGGCGACATGCGGGTGGATGCGCTGGAGCGCGGGTATAAAGTCGCAGCTGGCCCCCGGCAAGTACCTTGTCGGGGTCTTCATCTTGTTGCGTCCGGAAGCTTGTTGCTCGCCGGACCTTGCCGGGACGCGCGGAGCGTTGCGGCAAGTTTCTCGAGGTGCCGTGGTTGGCCTTCCCAGCAAGCTTCTTTTGCCGGGGTCTCGTCTCTTCCCGGCAAGCTCCTCTTGCCGGGGCCTTGTCTTCTCATCTTGAATATTTTGTTCTTGAATGGCTCCAGAGGAACCAACGGAGGATCCTGGCGGTCGCACGGCAAGCCTTGCCGTGGGGCGCTGCAACTGCCCGTGCACAAGTTCGGGATACTAGGGTACCCCTACTCTAGTACACCGACAGAGGTGACGCTGCGCGTCGAGAATGGTTCCAAGGTCGATGTGGTCCCTGTCGGCACGCTACCTCTACATTTACCTACGAGATAAGTTTTAAACCACAATAATTGTTATTTAGTGCCACCTTTGAGCATGAACATTGTATCTGGATCTCGTTTAATGCGAGATGGCTACTCATTTAAATCCGAGAATAAGGGTTGTTCTATTTATATGAGAGATATGTTTTATGGTCATGCCCCGCTAGTCAATGGTTTATTCTTATTGAATCTCGAACGTGATGTTACACATATTCATACTGTGAATACCAAAAGATGTAAGGTTAATAATGATAGTCCCACATACTTGTCGCACTACAGCCTTGGTCACATTGGTGTCAAATGCATGAAGAAACTCCATGCAGATGGACTTTTGGAGTCTCTTGATTATGAATCATTTGACACATGCGAACCATGCCTCATGGGAAAGATGACCAAGACTCTGTTCTCGGGAACAATGGGGCGAGCAACCAACTTGTTGGAAATCATACATACTGATGTGTGCAGTCCAATGAGCGTTGAGGCTCACGGTGGCTATCGTTATGTTCTCACCCTCACTGATGACTTAAGTAGATATGGGTATGTCTACCTAATGAAACACAAGTCTGAGACCTTTGCAAAGTTCAAAGAATTTCAGAGTGAGGTGGAGAATCAACGTGACAGAAAAATAAAGTTCTTACGATCAGATCATGGAGGAGAATATTTAAGTCACGAGTTTGGTATGCACTTAACGAAATGTGGAATTGTTTCACAACTCACGTCGCCTGGAACACCTCAGCGTAATGGTGTGTCCGAACGTCGTAATCGCACTCTATTGGATATGGTGCGATCTATCATGTCTCTTACCGATTTACCGCTATCATTTTGGGGTTATGCTTTAGAGACAGCCACATTCACTTTAAATAGGGCACCGTCTAAATCCGTTGAGACAACACCGTATGAATTATGGTTTGGGAAGAAACCTAAGATGTCGTTTCTAAAAGTTTGGGGATGCGATGCTTATGTCAATAAACTTCAACCTGAAAAGCTCGAACCCAAGTCGAAAAAATGTGTCTTCATAGGATACCCTAAGGAAACCATTGGGTATACCCTCTACCTCAGAGCCGAAGGCAAGATCTTTGTTGCCAAGAATGGATCCTTTCTGGACAAAGAGTTTCACATGATATACGCCACCCATATCCCCAAGAAGGAGTGCAAGCGTGCACTCAGGGACGTCTACACGATGGAGGCAGTCGGCCCAAAGTTCAACCCATGGTCCTCCTGTCCGATCACCTTCGATCGCAGGGACCACCCGACCAGTATCCGTCATGGCGGTTCAGCTGCACTGGTCCTTGACCAAATTATTGATGGATTCCATCTCACGCGAGTCCTCATGGACGGTGGCAGCAGCCTGAACCTCCTCTATCAGGATACAATGTGCAAAATGAGTATTGATCCCTCAAGGATCAATCCCACAAAAACCACCTTTAAAGGTGTCATACCAAGTGTAGAGGCATGTTGTACGGGCTCAATCACACTAGAAGTGGTCTTCGGATCTCCGGATAATTTCCGAAACAAAGAGTTGATCTTCAATATCGTCCCCTACCACAGTGGTTATCATGCACCGCTCGGACGAACCGCATTTGCTCGATTCAATGCGGTGTCACACTATGCCTACCTCAAGCTCAAGATGCCCGGACCTCGCAGTGTTATAATAGTCAATGGAAATATGGAGCGCTCCCTCCGTACTAAGTGAAGGAAATATGCCCTAGAGGCAATAATAAAGTTATTTTTTATTTCCTTATATCATGATAAATGTTTATTATTCATGCTAGAATTGTATTAACCGGAAACATGATACATGTGTGAATACATAGACAAACATATAGTCACTAGTATGCCTCTACTTGACTAGCTCATTAATCAAAGATGGTTATGTTTCCTAACCATAGACATGTGTTGTCATTTGATTAATGAGATCACATCATTAGGAGAATAATGTGATTGACATGACCCATCCCGTTAGCTTAGCACTTGATCGTTTAGTATTCTGCTATTGCTTTCTTCATGACTTATACATGTTCCTGTAACTATGAAAATTATGCAACTCCCGTTTACCGGAGGAACACTTTGGGTACTACCAAACGTCACAACGTAACTGGGTGATTATAAAGGAGTACTATAGGTGTCTCCGTAGTTACATGTTGAGTTGGCGTATTTCAAGATTAGGTTTTGTCACTCCGATTGTCGGAGAGGTATCTCTGGGCCCTCTCGGTAATACACACCACTTAAGCCTTGCAAGCATTATAACTAATAAGTTAGTTATGAGATGACGTATTACAGAATGAGTAAAGAGACTTGCGGTAACGAGATTGAACTAGGTATTGGATACCGACGATCAAATCTCGGGCAAGTAACATACAGATGACAAAGGGAACAACGTATGTTGTTATGCGGTTTGACCGATAAAGATCTTCGTAGAATATGTAGGAACCAATATGGGCATCCAGGTCCCGCTATTGGTTATTGACCGAGAATGGTTTTAGGTCATGTCTACATAGTTCTCGAACCCGTAGGGTCCGCACGCTTAACGTTACGATGACAATTTTATTATGAGTTTATAAGTTTTGATGTACCGAAGTTTGTTCGGGGTCCCGGATGTGATCATGGACATGACGAGGAGTCTCGAAATGGTCGAGACATAAAGATTGATATATTGGACGACTATATTCGGGCACCGGAAAGGTTCCGGGTGATTTCGGAGAAAACCGGAGTGCCGGGGGGGGGGGGGGTACCGGAACCCCCCGGGAGAGTATTGGGCCTATGGGCCTTAGGGGAAAGGAGAGAGGGGCGGCCAGCATGGGCCGCGCGCCCCCTCCCCCCTCTGGTCCGAATTGGACTAGGAGGGGGGGCGGCGCCCCCCCTTTCCTTCCCCCTCTCCCCCTTCCTTCCCCCTCCTAGTAGGAGTAGGAAAGGAGGAGTCCTACTCCTACTAGGAGGAGGACTCCTCCTCCCTTGGCGCGCCCAAAGGGGCCGGCCGGCCTCCCCCTCCCTCCTTTATATACAGGGGCCGGGGGCACCCCATAGACACACAAGTTGATCTACGGATCGTTCCTTAGCCGTGTGTGGTGCCCCCTTCCACCATATGCCACCTCGGTCATATCGTCGCGAAGCTTAGGTGAAGCCCTGCGCCGGTTGAACATCAACATCCTCACCACGCCGTCGTGCTGACGAAACTCATCTCCGGAGCTTGGCTGGATCGGAGGCCGAAGATCGTCATCGAGCTGAACGTGTGCTGAACTCGGAGGCCCCGTACGTTCGGTGCTTGGATCGGTCGGATCGTGAAGACGTACGACTACATCAACCGCGTTGTCATAACGCTTCCGCTTACGGTCTACGAGGGTACGTGGACACACTCTCCCCTCTTGTTGCTATGCCATCACCATGATCTTGCGTGTGCGTAGGAATTTTTTTGATATTACTATGTTCCCCAACACTAAGGAGCACACCACGGCCCTTGCGTCAGAAGTACAGAGTAGCCTTCTTAGGCAGAACCTCAATTCGGCAGTAAACCCCCGAACACCGTCAAGCGAGTCCGAACTACTCTGCAGCAGGACCGTCCATTTCGCCCAGAGCTCAACTAGCATTTCGGCCTCCGTCCCATTCATAATAAAGCGGTGGAATTTGTGTCGCCCATACATAACTACGCACTTAAAGTACCATGGGAAGGGACGGACGCACAGCTAGACCGTGGTCCATAATGCGGCTCAGCCGCGCCTGGATCCACATACCTTCAACTTTTTTATTTTATTTATTTATTTCAGGTTTTTCTCTTCTCGAGGCTTTTCTTATAACCTGATCATCGGACCTATAACGGGACAGATACACCAAGAAGGCGAGGAGCTTTGACGTACATGGGAATCCCCAGGTGGTCTCTGCTAATGATTGTTATACCTGTTTTACATACCCACACGCATCTCACTCTTGGTCATGGCATGTCAAATAGCCTTACTTGCTTATCGCATTTCTTGTACAAATACGCCTTGACGTATCAATCTAATTACAATGGAAAATAGTTTGCGGCTCAATATTTGCAGCGTCAGCTTATTATTTGATTATCTCCTTGTCTTTGTATTTACTACTTATTGCACCTGTACACTCTGGTACATATTACTTCACCAGGGGCTCCATCGCGCCCCGCAATATGGCAATATAGTCCGAACACTTTAACAGTACAATTCAGCACCCCGAACTTATAGCATTATATGCATCGGCTCTGAATCATGTCTTTGGTCAATAGTTGGGTTGCCGGCTCATGTGCTTACTACCTTACGTTCCGCTATATCGGCTAGGGTAGTAAAGGGAGAACTACTGCGATTGTGTCCCGGTTCATTCGGACGAGCACCTCAGTAGAGAAAGCCGAAAACTGACTGTCATGATGCGGCGAGAGCTGGTCAGCTGTTCGAGAGGTTTTCAAATCCTTAGAGATTTTTTCCACTTTATGCGAGGAATCGATTTTTATCCGATTAGGCATGTATAGTGCCCCAACTTTGGTCTTCCGAATACCGGGGGCTTCGCCAAAATTTTCATTGTCAAACTCCTATGGCTAAGTGAGGGTGATAAAGCCATATAGTCTAATTGCCTTGTTCGTTGCATTAAACACCTCCTTTAAGGACCAAATTTTGGAGTAAAGAGTGTTTCTATTTATCCTGAACACCCCTGTACTATCTACGTGGGGGCAGAAGCCGACGACTGGCCAACTCTCAGATATCATAAATGACCGCACAGGAGGTAAAATTTTAAAACAAACAAGCATTATATTACATAAAGATCTTGTTTCATATTACAGGAAAGGATAACATGAATGTTTTCACGGGAATATGATATCCTTGGCAAAATTGCTCCGCCACAATGCGGGATCCCTCCAGGACACTGTCAAAATACATCTCGGGTCGGGGATGCTCCTTGCCCTAAGGCGGCCCCTCGGTCATCAGCTTCTTGGCATCCATCTTCGCCCAGTGCACCTTGGCACGGGCAAAGGCCATCCGCGCGCCTTTGATACAGACCGACCGCTTGATGGCTTCAAGCTGTGGGCAGGCACTCACAAGCCGCTTGACGAGTCTGAAGTAGCTGTTAGGCATGGGATCGGCAGGCCATAGCCGGACTATCAAGTCCTACATGGCTAGTTAGGCCGCCTTATGCAGCTCGACCAGCTGTTTCAGCTGGTCGCCAAAGGGCACCGGAAGTTCTGGTCCAAGGTATTGAGACCAGAACAGCTTCTCCGTATAGCTCCCTTCTTTGGCTCGATAAAATTCTGTAGCATCTGATATGCTGCACAACAGATCCGTAAACACCCCTGGAGAGCTCCAAACCCGGGTAAGTAACAGGAATGTTTCCTTCACATATCTTCTTTGCATAATGAAAGCCTTACTCGCTATAATTTTATTCGCCGGCTGGATCTCCTGGAGGGCACCCTGGGCTTCGGCTCGGGCGTCTTGCACGCTCTGGCAGGCCTTGGCAAGTTCGGACTCTTGAGTCTTAGAATCACGCTCCAAGGACTCGTACTTCTTGACGGCGTCCTGGAGCTCTTGCTGAAGCTCGCTGACACGGGCCTCTTGCTTCTCGCGCGCGGCCCGTTCCTTGGCCGCTTTGTCCTCGGCCTCGGCCAACGCCTTCTTAAGGGCTGCCACCTCAGTCGTGGCCCCTGATAAAGTTCATGAAACTTTAGTCAGCGTGAATAATTCATCTTTCCCAATTATACACGTAGGTTACTACATACCTTTGTTTTCTTCCAGCTGCTTCTTCACGAGGCCGAGCTCTTCCTCGGTCCGCTCCAGGTTCTACTTCAGTCCAAAGACCTCCACAGTATGAGCGGCAGAAGCTAGCAGTGATGCATACTTATTCACATAGAATATTATGTTAGACTCCTGTGAAAATTATTTTGATCCTCTGTTCGGCTTTTCTTTCCGAACACCGAACAGAGCAATAGGGGCTACTGTCTATGCTGTGATATTCTTTACAATTATATTACTTACCTCAAAGCCTATAAGAAGGCTAGTATAGGCTTCGTTCAGTCCGCTTTTCGCAGACTGGACCCGCTCAATCACTGTACCCATAAGGGTGCGGTGTTCTTCCATGATGGAAGCGCCTTGCAACGCTTCCAGTACCCTATCTAGTGCCTCTGGATGGACAGAGGTCACCTGTGGGGTTGGCTTGCCCCCCTCGTTTGAGAGAGGTGGCCTTCCTAAATCCAGAGCCACTTGGGTCTCTCGAGCTGTATTCGGCTGGGGGCCGAATTGGTTATGGCCCCCCTCCGTCGGTGTCTATATGGGCCTGTCCCCCCATGTGTTCGGTGACCAGGGTTTTACCCTCCGGTACCACCGGGACGGCCTCCTGAGCCTCTCCCTGGCCAGGAATCCTTCGAGACAACACCTCGGTGTTATCTGCGGCCTTGGGGGAGGAGGCCGTTGGAAGGGACTCGTTGTTCATCGCCGACGGGTCCAGTGATCCCTCCAAAGAGGAGGACAGCGCGATGTTGGACGGGGCCGGGCTGCAAGTGCGCGATTCAACACGTTAAAAAACATAAAGTAAAAATGTCGGATATATTACTGTGTCTGGACACTTACGAGTTGGCTAGGGGCTTGACCCTGGGCTCCCACTCCTCGCCGCTGTTGCTGGCCGATGCGGAGTTGTCTGGAAGGTAAGTTTTCCCCTTCTTGTGGAGGCCTTCCTCTTCTTTCTCCCCCCAACAGGGGGGAATGGACTTCTTCTTCCTCCTCCTCTTCCTCGTCATCATCGATGGAGGAGTGAGACTTGGCGTCTTCGGACGTCACGTCCGAGGTGCCCTTGCGACAGAGACCACTTCTGGTCCCCGTGGCCTTCTTTTTGGCCTTCTTCTCCTAGACCTCATAAGGCGTCGGAAACAACATCTTTGTCAGAAGAGGCGTTTCTGGATCTTTGGGCAATAGAGCCAGACAGTTAATCTTCTCTGCTATCTCTATCCAGGCCTGAAAAATTGGTAGGGAGGCTTAGATTCCCCCCTCAAATATGCCAGTAAAGCATATACATTGAAAACATGAAAAAACTTACCGGATTAGCCCGACATTTTGAGCTAAGCCCACGATCCTCAGTCGTGGGCGGTGGTACCTCGTCGGCCTTGAAAAGCACCTTCCAGACGTCTTCGTGCGTCATGCCGATGAGCCCTAGCAGCGTCTGGTGCTTGGCCGGGTCGAACTCCCACAAATCGCAAGTCCGGCGCTGGCACGGAAGGATCCGGCGGAAGAGCATAACTTGGACCATGTTGATGAGTTTGATTCTCTTGCTTATCATGTTCTTGACACATGTCTGGAGCACCGTCAGATCGTCCGAAGAGCCCCATGCCAGGCCCTTCTCTTGCCAGGAGGTGAGCCGCATTGGGACTCCAGATCGGAATTCGGGGGCTGCCGCCCAGTTGCTGTCGCACGGCTCGGTGATGTAGAACCACCCCGATTGCGACCCCTTCACAGTCTACACAAAGGAGCCTTCGGGCCAGGTGACATTTGGCATCTTGCCCACCATGGCGCCTCCGCACTCCGCTTGTTGGCCGCTCACCACCTTTGGCTTCACATTAAAAGTCTTCAGCCATAGGCCGAAGTGAGGTGGGATGCGGAGGAAGGCTTCGCACACGACAATAAATGCCGAGATGTTGAGGATGGAGTTGGGAGCCAAGTCGTGGAAGCCAAGCCCATAGTAAAACATCAGTCCGCGGATGAACGGGTGTAGGCGGTATCCTAGACCACGGACGAAGTGGGTCAGAAACACCACCCTTTCCTGGGGCTCCGGGGTGAGGCCGATCTGTCCCTTGGCTGGAAGACGATGAGCGATGTCCTTGCTCAGGTACTCGGCCTCCCGGAGCTTCTTGATGTCCTCCTTCTTGACGGAGGAGGCCATCCACTTACCTCCAGCTCCGGATCTGGACATGATTGGAGTGCTTTTTTGGGCGGAGAAGGCGAGAGCTTGGGCGCTGGAGCTCAAGAATGGATGGGCAGAGGAAGGAGAAGGCGTGGGTGAACGAGGATGAATCCTTATCGCTTTATAAAGGTAGTAAAAGTTATGCGCCTCCTTGCTCGCCTTAAAATCCGCTGATTCCCCAAGCGCCGTGTAGATGACACGGTTGGGCTACCCATGCCCGTATTGATGAGAATCCCGTGATAACGGGACATGATCTCTACTTCGACAAGACGTGCCAGTGAAACCGCACCTTGAAATACGGAGCGGCAGGATAAAAACGGTTCGAATAATGGCCGGGCAGTGGCGTGATGTCACACAACAAAAAGTTGTCAGCGGATTGGACTCGTGAAATATTATACTCTCTACGGTTGTGTGTTGTACTTGTCTTGCAGAGCCGGACACGTTTTCTATGTTTGGACAGCTATGTTGGAATGTTTGGAGAAGGAACCCGCCTTGCAATGCCAAAGAAAATCTGCTCGCCGGACTCATCATCATTGAAGCCTGGTTCAGGGGCTACTGAGGGAGTCCTGGACTAAGGGGTCCTCGGATAGTCGGACTATATACTCTGGCCGGACTGTTGGACTATGAAGATACAAGATACAAGACTTCGTCCCGTGTCCTGATGGGACTCTCCTTTGCATGGAAGGCAAGCTTGGCGATTCGGATATGTAGATTCCTTTCTCTGTAACCGACTTTGTACAACCCTAGTCCCCCCCCCCCCGGTGTCTATATAAACCGGAGGGTTTAGACTTCTAGGTTTAGAGTCATATCAATCATAGGATACCCTAGGTTTAGACTTCTAGGGTTAGCCATTACGATCCCATGGTAGATCAACTCTTGTAATACTCATATTCGTCAAGATCAATCAAGCAGGAAGTAGGGTATTACCTCCATAGAGAGGGCCCAAACCTGCGTAAACATTGTGTCCCCCGCCTCCTGATACCATTAGCCTTAGACGCACAGTTCGGGACCCCCTACCCGAGATCCACTGGTTTTGACACCGGCAGTCACTAAGAGGCCGAAATCAGGTCAGACTGTATATGGCCCAACCGTGTTGTGGGCCTTTAGTAGGCCAAAAGCGAAACCGGGCTAGTATTGGTCAGAAAGAGCATGGGGCGTTAAGAGGCCAAAACTCAGGTCCGACTGCAAATGACCCAACTCATTTATGGGCCATTAACAGGCTGAAAGACACACCAGGCTGGAAATTTGCCCAACACTTAAATGGGTCGCTAAAAGGCTGAAAGACGTACATCCTGAAAATTGGCCCATCCCTTGAATGGGTCGCTAACCGGCCGAAACCACATGGGGCCGATATTGAGCCCAAATATATAGCGGGTTGTTAACATGCTCGAACTGATGATGGGCTGCAATGGTGTCAAATAGTTAACGGGCCGAATTGGCACATATGGGTCGTGGGCTTAAATGGACTAGACACCAGTAGGTCCTCTATGGGCAGCCTGCTAATTTTGACTCGGCTGGCCTCTTTCACCTAAATGGGCCCCTATTGGGACTTCCCACATGCCAACATATCATATATAGGCGCCTCATGTACAATGAGTGGATGATGTCCCAATGATGAGTTGACACATGGATTATCATGAGCTGACACGTGGATCATCCGGCGAATGAGAATTTTACACATGGAAACTCCCCATTGGCCAGGATTGTCAATGGGTTATGGATCCAAACTAGAACCCGGTAGCTTAATGGTGACCCGTTATGGTGGATGCCACATGTCGGTTACCCTTGACGAAAACACTTCCATGACGCGCCATTTATTATCATGGAAGTGGACACTTCCGTGATAATAATTTTGGTATTTTCATGGAACAGTTCTATGACAGCACAAGTATGACTATCTTGATTCTGTCATAAAATCGTCATGTTTGTACATGCATGACAGAAAACGTGAGCTACGTGACAAACATGTATCATTGCGGCAGTGTATTTTTTTGTAGTGGTACAAGTCCATGATGTGTCCTTTCTGGTTAATATGGCTTAATTTGAAACGAGAAAATACACTGGCGGTCAACGTATGTAACAATACGCTCATTACGATCACTATATAGTTTTGCGGTCATTATACAGTCACTAGCTCACCATAGAGCACCGTATTGCACTCTACTGATCGGCCACATAGACTACGTGGCACTTTTTTAAATTGACAAATGGTTTATGGGTCCCACCTGTCAGTTGGCAAAGCAAAGAAATCAGTTAAACAAAACTTTATGCAGGCGCAACAGGAGTCGACCCTTGAGCGCGAACCACCATGGCTGTGTATGTGAGTGCATGCACGTGTACTCCCTTGGTCCATGAAAAACTGTACATCTAACATTAGAAATTTTCCAACAAAGAGTGTACATCTACACTTCCAATGTACTTAGCCTTTAATCTAATCAATATTGTTTGACTAATGCACCAATTTGTGCTCTAGCTATGGGCTACATGTCTACTTAATTACAGCATGCAACAACCTTCATTTAATCTTCTTCTCTCAATGGTCGCATGCACACATAGGTCTTCTACTATTGGGCGTTAATTAAGCCATGAAGTTTTGGTTCCTCTTGGTCAATGTGTAAATCTCTATATGTGTGGTCTATCACGGACGGAGGGATTAGGTTGAGCACTTGAGCGTGAGCGTGTGTGTTGTGTGCCACATGGATGCATGAGTGTTGCGTATGTGCATGTGTACGTGTGAGTGTTGCATGTTGCATGCATGCATGCATGCATGCATGAGGCTTTTACTCCCTCCCATTGACATGTTCATATTTCAAGCTTCATTAAAACGTTGCATGCAAGAATTAAGAGAAAACCCACTAATGCGTGTAAAAGTTTTGGTCGTTTGTTCCTCACGCATGCATTCCAATTAATACCTTCCTAAACACAATATTCATGAAGAAAACGATCCCATTATTGAGTACTTTTAGAAAAAAATTCTTCGGGCACTCATCATTTACTACCACCTTGATTGAAGATTTTTTTATTGACCTGTATATAAACCACCATCCTGGTTTAATGGTCCCCTTCGTACTTAGTGTAAAATTTTGTCCGTGAATTTAACTAACAAAGTGTCAATGCATGTCATAAAAAACTATACCATTAAAACTATGTTCAAATACAAATCAAGTGATATGATTTTTGGTGACATGCATTAACATTTTACTAGTTAAATAGATGGTAAGTTTGACACAAAATACTACTAGTATATTGGCGCCGGGTGCCTTGGCCAATGTTTCATCTTATTGGACAGGATGAGAGTAGAGGCACAGGGATATTGTAGATAGGAAGTCTTGGTGATCCATTATTCCCCATCTCGGTCAAAGAGAACTATTCAACTAGTCTTCAGAGTTAAGTGACAATACACGCTGCAACAGATGGGACACTTAATTAATAAGCTGAACCAGCGTGTTGGCATTACTAAACCAGCCTTACCCAGTACTGATATCATGTTTTCTTGTGGAGCACGCTTCCAAAAATACGCCTACACACCTCTCTCTTCCATTAACTGACATATGGGCCCTCTTGAGGTAGATCCACATGTCATTGGCTTAACTATTTACACTCCAAAGGACGGTATATCCAGGTAGTAGTACTAGTAGAATTGAGATTTAATGCACTTTCTTCCCCGTCTTTCCCTCTTCTTCCTCCTCTCTTCTTCCTCCTCCTCTCTTCCCCATCATCGGCCGCACACCATTTCCCCCGCTCACCACTCACCCGCCCACGCCATCTTCCTTGGTAGCTCATGTGTACCATACCCCCCCCCCACCCCGCTCACTGCCAAGCCACACACACCATCTTCTTTTCTCGCCCACCCAAAACCACTTCCCCACTCGCTCGCAGGCACCAAAAACCCCCAATCACTCAGTGCCATAAAAAACCTATGGCAGAATCGACTGACACACAGAGCCACGATTGGAATTCCCTCCCTGATGTTCTCTTGGAGCAGATCTGTAATCATATGGACCTGCTGAGCACCAAGCGTCCGGCCGCATGCTCAGTATGTTTGTACCATCTACTTGTTTGCAACCGGTTAGCCCTTTTCAAGACACCCTGCTTATTGATGCCCGATCCTCGCAGGTGGCCCAAACACCGACTTGACGATCCTACGGAGGTTTTCGTGGTGCCCCTCGACATGCTACCACTACCCGTCCACCTGTCCTTCATGCGCGGCCACTACTGGGTGGGCATGAAGGCTAACGGGATCGTCCTCATTCATGAATCCGGTAGTCTGTGGCGTCTTGTGGATATCTACACCCAGCCAGAGATGACCCTTCCATCATTGGATACCACCGGCATCGAGCCTCGCGGCCTGCTGGACACTCCTGCCTACTCGCACGAGACGCGTCGAGCTTTTGGTGCGACCTCCGTTTGCTAAAGGTTGTGATCTACGAAGTGCCCACACCATCAGAAGACAACATGGATTACAAGCTCATTGCCTTGTTCGACAAGGGATTAGTCTATCTGGAATCCGGTTGCCATACATGGTTATGGCTCATCATCAATCCTGTTGAGCCCCCATTTCCGTATGATGCTATAGTGCAGGATGGCATCGTTTATGCGGTCGATGCACAGATTGGCTGCCTATACTGGTGGAATCTATCATCGTGTAATTGTTCTATCTCATCTCATCTTTACCTTATGAATACGTCTGCCTGTTGATTGTTAGAAAATTAGAATAGATATTATGTCTATAACCACATCATTTCTATATGTTCCTCTCATTTCCTAGATTTTTATGACCACACATGTTCTTGTTAGAGTTGATATGAGAACAATTGGCATCTAATGATTGTTAGAATAGATATTACGAGTATAACCTCATGATTTCTATATGTTACTCTCATTTCCAAGATTTTTATAACCATGCATGTTATTGTTAGAGTTGATATGAGAACAGTAGTAACTGCTATGGTAGAATATGAGTAGGCCCTGTCATAGCTGTTTTCCTCTCATTTTTACATATGTTTGAACCATGACATATTGCTAGAATATGAAAGCCATTGGCCTTTTTTTAACTTGGGGTATGATTATGACCACGACATTGCAATTCTCTGTCTATGATCTGTATCACTGTTATAATAACCTTAATTTCACACATACTCTGAACATGATTGTATATTTTTCTTCTTTTGGTCTCCAATTTGATTTGTTGCAGCAGACGCAAATGCGCTGGCCTTCATAATTCCAGGACCTGGAAATATACAAGTCAATGGGTGGTGGTTTATCGCGTGTTCAACTGACGGCGGTCATTTGATGCTCATTCGCACGTACCAAATTGACCAAACAATTTCATCAAACCACATGCAGGATAATGCATGGGGCGTTCGTGACTGTGATGGCTATGGTTGCTTTGTGTTCGAGAAAGATCCAGCTATGTTGGACCAGGCGTATTCAACTGGAGGCGGGTTTATAGCTTCGGCAACCACTCCATGTTCCTCGGCTCAATTATCTGATCATCCAACCAATCATCGATCATATCACCGGTGATGATTACCGTGCTATGCAACTTCCATTCGCCGGGGGAACTGTGTTTACACATCGTACCATGGGTTTCATGAATCACCATATCCAGAGATTCGTCGACACAAGGTGTTGCTAGATAATCTTTGGTGTGTGAAAGGCATCAAGCTTCCAAGCAATGAATGGCTTTTTCAAACCCACATGCGGCGATGTGGTTCATGCCAGCAGCAAATATGCACAACTTGATTCGTAGTGATATCTAGACTGAGCCATTTTGTTGGATATTATGTATTGTAGTTAGTTTGAAGGATAGATACCTTTGTGGGATCAAGTGCATCCGAACTTACCTGCGTAGGATGTACTGATAATGATTATGGAGATGTTGTGCAGAAACCATATATATATATATATATATATATATATATATATATATATATATATATATATATATATATATATATATATATATATATATATATATATCAATTAGGCTTCAAGTGCGTACGTGTTGGTGAAAGTGTTGTCCAATGGGAATTATATTTTGTATTACTCATGTAGCCTACAAAGTCTGTCGCACAACCTTGTAACTTCGTACTCCATTTCTCAATTTGTACTGGTCCTCTATACGTAGGGGATCCATCTTCAAAGTACGCAGGGGATCCATCCGGTTTCATAGGCTGATAGTTGGACACAGCACATCGAAATTGGGTTATGGCATGCCAAGTCCAGCTGCAAATTGTTAAAAGAGAGGAGTGATGGATTTGGGCCTTCCAGAACAGCTAAGTGTTGCGATCTCAATCGTGAAGCGCCTCCCATGGACTAAAAAGGCCTAGTCCATTATTATTAGTTGAAATATGTAAAATGTTCCATCATGAAAAGAAATATGTAATATGCGATGAATTTAGTATGCTTTCACTTAAAATCATCCGATTTGCATGAAATTCGTTCGTGGAACCACAAGACGGTTGTCCATACAGAGCCTAATCATATGGAACTAGCAGGTCCTTGGTCGTACGCAAGCAAGTGCATGCACTTATTATCACGATGGAAAAATAATGTTGGCATCTAAGACGGTGAAACCCATGAAGTTTTCAACATAGTCAATAAACGAGAGAATTCTGCAAGTACACACTAATAACTGGGATCCAGCAGGTATATTGTTTTTTCAGGTCGAGCAAGTTTCAACTAGGCTGTAGACTGCCCAGGCTTGGTTTTGTTTTTAACAGGCCCAGCCCATGACGACAACAGGGCACAAAGATCCAGTAGGTATCAACTGGCCTTTCAACCCCCAACTTTAGTTATATTTTCTATTAGAACATCAGCATGTAGTTTTTTTACTGAATCAAACACACAGCCCAGTTCTATTTTCCTCCTGAAACGTCATGTCGTACTTCTGTTTTCTAATCTCTACCTATTGTTTTACTAGTTCATATACACGTATTATTATATTGAAAATACATAAAGTTCCCTTTTCATCTTTACATCCTTTTTTTTGTTGTTTCCCCTCCCAGCGCTGACTTTTTACCACTGATTTTCCCTAAAACCAACTCAACAGTCACACGTCTTATTAGCTTACAAAAACAAAATGATATTTTATTTGGAAAATCAATAAGTTCTTAAAAAATAAATGTTTATCATTTCTGGATTTAAACAGTTTGGACTCCACCAAAATATGCAAAATAAGGTTGAACTTTTTGACCGTGGTCCCGGGCAGAAAATGGGCTGTAATAAATTCCTTAAAAATTAGCAAATGGGCTGCAAATTATTATAAAAATAGCAAATGGGCTCTATGTGTCTGCCACAGATTTGGAGGCTGACTTGTGGGCTTACTAAGTTCATGCCTACACAAGGTTTCTCAAAAAAAGAAACTTAGTCAACAATCGACTCTACCAGCGTCAGACCATTAGATGCCAATCTAACAGCAATCGTGCTTCTTTAGTCTCTGATCTTCCTGCTCCAGCCGCCCAAACCAGCGCCGATGGAACCGCCTGCTCCCGCCTCCCATGGCCGGCTGTGCTGCCATCCCTTGCCTTTCTGTCGCTCTACTCACCCACACCTCCAGTTATTCTCCGGGGACGGCAGCCTCACACTGTGGTCGAACAAGTAAACCCTCGTACCCACTCTGCGTGGGAAACAACTGCCAAGTCTTCCTCGTCTTCGGGTCGTTCCCTTGGCCTCGCAGTCGTCCACCGCCTTGTTGCTCTCGGCACGGCATGGTCAATGAACAACATCCATCGAAAGAGGACTGTACGTGGAGAGGCTGACAGCTGGGTCCATGGCCGCACATAAGGAAGTGCCTCCTTTTTGCGAGTAGGAAGTGCCTCCTTATTACGCGGAAAATAATGATTCCGCCTCCTAACAGCTGGGATCGACCAGATGAGCCTCTGTATTTCGCGAAAAAAACATTCCCTCCGCTGATGGATCGGATCCACCAGCTATTACGCACAAAATGAATACCCCGGCTACTAGGTCGGTCCCACCATATTTGGAGGCTGACTTGTGGGCCTACTAACTTGACGCGGACGCAGGGCTTTTTCAACTTAGTCAATATAAATGATTCTAGCTGCCATGACCGTATGATGTCCATCCAACGGTCATCCTGCTTCTTCAACCTCTGGTCTTCTTGCTCCAGCCACCCAAACTAGCGCCGGCCGTGCCGCCTGCTCCTGCCTCCCGTGGCCGGCTGTGCTGCCACGCACTCCTCACCGCCCCACCCTACTCCCACTGTAGGCCAAGCCTTTCCTCTACTCACCTACACCCCATGTTATTCTTCGGTGGCGGCAGCCTCAAACCGCAGCCGAAGTAGTCAACCCTCATACCCCCCTCCACGTGGGCATCCACTGATGTGTATTCCCCAACTGCGGGCTGTTCCCTTCCTAGGTCGCGCCGCCGTCCACCACCTTGGTGCTCTCGGGCAGTACGGCGTCGTCAACACAGTCAACGAATGATAGCCATCAAAAGAGGAAGGTAAGTGGAGAGGCTGACAGCTGGGTCCATGGCCACACGCAACCAAGTGCCTCCTTATTACGTGCAAAATAATGATTCCTCCACCTGACACCTCGGACCTACCAGAATGGCCTCTGTATTTCACGAAAAAAAACCAGATAGCTGGGACCCACCGGCTTTATCTTCACATGGAAGGAATTGCCTTCTTACCCCCTGACAGCTGGGGCCCACTAGGTTGAAGCGAAGGTAGCGTTATTTGTCTGGCCGCGAATGTGTATGTACATAGCGGTTGATCGATCTCTCTACAGCGGCGTACCGTGGCTGAGTAAGGAACATCACGTGTGGACGTAGAGGCGCTGACGTAGCATGTCATGCAGTACCGTCTATATCGTGTACACGTACGTACGGCCACGCTGCAAGATAATAAATACGGCTACATACGTACATAAGAGTGGGGTCTCTAACTTGTATAGTGATGTCGTCCTGTTCATCGGCAGCCAGCCGGCTTGGTAAAACAGAGTAAATAGCATCACGTGTGAAAGGATCACGATGTCGCTTAGAGGGGGGTGAATAGGCGTTTTATAATCTTATACGGATTTGGCTATATCCTAATGCGGAAATAAACTAAACGGATACTTTTCAAGCACAAATCCTAAATATGCAAGGCTCACTAAGTGCACCAACAACTTAGGATAAACAAGATGAGAACAATGAGGATATGAGTAAGCACAAGTAAGTTACACAAACTTACTCAATGTATATCACAAGATATGTAAATGAATAATACACACAACCACAAGTAAGCAATACAAGCTTACACAAATTGTATCACAATATATGGAATTGAATGATACAATCAAACTCAAGTAAGCACTACAAGCTTACACAAGTTATGTCACAAGATATGTAAATGAATGTTACAAGCTAGCAATTCACACTAAGCACATGATAGAACAATAGTAGCAAGTATGAATTGCAGACTATAAAGTGTTGGCCCAGATAATCTCTACAATATGGTAACCAACACAATATAATGAGGACAACAAGATATAGTGAATGCAAGGTCAAGAGACCAAAGTAAACCACAAGTAGTGGCTAGGGTTAAAATTAACCGAAGACACGAAGACGAGGATGTATCCCGATGTTCACTTCCTTGGAGGGAAGCTAGTCACTGCTAAAGAGGTGGATGTTACCACGAAGGCACACCAACGCCATGAAGGCTCACCCTATTCTCCTTGAGATATCACCACGAAGTCGATTCTCAACCACTAGTGGTAGACCTTGAGGCGGCCTCCAAACCTTCACAACTTTCCGGGGGACAAATCACCAGTTGATTCCTCACTGGAGCACTCCTACCTCCTATGAGTCTCCAACCTCCAAGAGTAACAAGATCAAGGGGGAAATGCTCAAGACTTGCTCAAATCACGAATTGCTTTGGTCACAAGAGGGAGAGGGATAGGATCTATATTTTGATTGGAACAACTCTCAAGAACACTCACTAATCTCTCCGGGATCTAAGATTTGGTGTAGGAGAAGTGAGAGGGAGCCACTTGTGTTCTTGGGGCGATATTGGATGGAGTGGTCAACCCTCTCCCAAAGTGGGAGAGGGATATTTATACCCCCAAGAAAATAGAGCCGTTTCCCGCATTTGTTGACGTGCCCGGATGATTGGGACGCATACCCGGATGATTCGGGCAATGCCTGGATGATCCGGGAAGGTCAATATACAATATGGTGAAGTAGATACCCGGATGTCCGGGGACATAGCGGGATGATCCAGGTGGGTAGTCGCACCGGATGATCCGGCTAGCAGAATAAGTTTCCGTGATGAATTTTTCGAGTAACCGGATGATTCGGCCTGGAACCCGGATGACCCGGGCAAAGCACGGATGATCCGGCCAAACCATACTACTGCAGCACAGAAACTGAAATCGGCACAACTTTTTCATCCGGACTCCGATTTTGATGATCTTGGTCTCGTTTTGAAGCTATGGAAAAACCCCAAGTCATCACATAGAGAACCAACCAAGATCAACCAAAAGGGAGGATGCCAAATATGCAAAGGTTTTATCATATATTTGGGTAACCTACTCGGCTTTGGATTTTCTTTGTTATATAGGATAGGAGTGGAATTGTGTAGAGAAGTTGAAGTTTCTTCTTGGCTCAAGTTGAATGGCAAGACATTGGTGAAGTCTTCAAGTAGCTCCCCCATACACAATGTGGGAAGCTTTGCTTTGTATTTATCTTCACGTGTCCATCATGTGATCATCCACAAGCTTCAAGCATGTAATCCTTCGGGATAGTTATCTTGAACTTGCCCATGTCAACCATGATAATCAACACTTGATGTCATCCTCTCATAGACACTTGAAATCTCTCTCTCGATGCGAGCCCATGAGAATCTTCTAACCCTCAAAAACATAGGAAACACATAGTATGGATTAGTAAACAAAGCGCAATTGACAAATTCTTACCATACCACAAGATCTCATGTGTCACATGATTTGCGCTTGTGTGTTGACCATCTTTGAATTCAATCTTCGATCTTCATCTTGGTCAACCTTTATCTTTGCTCCATGATTAATCTTGATGCACAACTATATCTATATGGCATTCATTCCGAATCCATTCAATCACTACAAAAGAAGACACATCTGTGACATTTTGGGTTGAACGAAATTTTTTTCTGTCATACATATGACACTTCTATGGCGATAATTGTGATAGAACCCGGTATCATCATAGATGTGGTGGGATCCTACTTCTATGAAAAAAATCATGACAGAAAATGTGCTTTTCATCCTGGGTGGGCCGGAGACGCAGCTGCATGACATTCTTTGGGCCGTCCATGACGGAAAAAACAGTGGTAGAAGCAAGGGCGAGGAAAATTTTGGGGAGTTCCCGGTTACGGTGGGAGGTCGAGGGCCGAGCAATGCGCGTTTCTCTCGTACACGTACGCATGTGTGTGCGAGGCGTTGGCTCTAACTGTACCCGAGCGAGGCGTTGGGCTCTAACAGAACCCGAGCGATTGCACTGCAGGCTACGCATTACTGAACCCGAGCGATCGATCGATGGCTGTTAACTGAACCCGATCGAGCGATTCCTTCGCTACTGCTACTAACTGAAGCACATCGATTGGATGAACAGTGAGCGTTGCGGGGGGGGGGGGGGGCGGGGGGTAGGATGAACAGTGAGCGGTGGCATTGCCTCTGGATGAACAGGACCCCGTGGTATGGAGGATGGATGAACAGTAGACGGTGGAGGTGTGCCCGTGGAGGGGTGGTTGAACAGTAGCCAGTGGAGTAGCGCGCGGTGGAGGCTGGATGAACAGGAGCCTGTGGAGGCTAGAGGAGGTCTACGGTACCCCGTGGAAGCTGGAGGAGGTCGACGGTTGAGATGAACAGTATCCCGTGGAGTCCCGTTTTGCGGTACACCACACCCCTCCCGATGAACAGGACCCCCGTTTCGACCGTAGCGCTCCAACACAAGTCCGTTTCGTCCGGTTTGCGGTACGCCACACCCCTCCCGATCAACAGGACCCCCGTTTCGACCGTATGAGGTCCGTTTCGTCCGTTTTGCGGTACGCCACACCCCTCCCGATCAACAGGACCCCCGTTTCGACCGTAGCGCTCCAACACAAGTCTGTTTCATCCGTTTTGCGGTACGCCACACCCCTCCCGATCAGCAGGACCCCCGTTTCGACCGTAGGAGGTCCGTTTCCTTCGTTTTGCGGTACGCCACACCCCTCCCGATCAACAGGACCCCCGTTTCGACTGTAGGAGGTCCGTTTCCTCCGTTTTGCGGTACGCCACACCCCTCTCGATGAACAGGATCCCGTTTCGAACGTGGCCGGTTGAACACAAGGCTATTTCCTCTGTTCTGCCATATGCCAGGCCTCGTTTCCATCGTCTGTTCTGTCCAAGCCCTCCCGATGAACACGACGACGGATTCCGTTCTGACCCAGCCGGTTGGCTCCACATGAACATGACGATGATGCTGTTTCTCCGTTCCGACCCAGCCACGTACACGAGCCCTGGCCGTACGTATGCACGAGTAGGCGTTCAAGACCCTGCCCGTATGTACGTGCGTGGCTGTATTTTCTTTCTTGCACCCTGGCTATTGTACATACGTGTACATGCTATGTGCGCGCCTCTACTACGACACGTGCATGCCTCTACATCGACCAGTATATATGTACGTACACGTTTGCGACCAGAATGACAACGCTACGTACGCTTCGACCAGGTGGGTCCCGACTGTGAGGTACTTCCTTGCGTGCGAAGATCTAGCTGGTGGGTCCCAGCAGTCAGGGGGGCGAATTGTTTTTTTTGCCCGCACGCACTTCCTTGCATGCAAAGGTGTAGCTGGTGGGTCCCAGCAGTTAGGGGGGAAATGTTTTTTTTTTTGCAAAATATGGTGGCCCGTCCGATGGGTCCCCGCTGTCAGGTGGAGGAATAATTATTTTGCGCGTAATAAGGAGGCACTTCCTTGTGGCCGCCATGGACCCAGCTGTCAGCCTCTCCACGCATAGTACTCTTCCGATGGAAGTCGGTTGTTGACCACATTGACCACGCCGCGCCGAGAGCACCACGGCGGTGGACGACGGCGAGGCCTAGGAAGGGGACGACACGGAGTCGGGGAAGACGCAGCGGTGGATGCCCACGCGAAGAGGAGTACGAGGGTTCACTGGTTCGGCTGCGATGTGTGGTTGCCGTCGTCGCAGAATAACAGGGGGTGTGGGTGAGTAGAGGGATGGCCTGGCTAGTGGTGGGAGTGGTAGGGGGCGGTGAGGCCTCCACGGTATCACAGTTGGCCATGGGAGGCAGGAGCATGCGGCACAACCGGCGCTGCTTTGGGCGGCTGGAGAACGAAGACCAGAGGTTGAAGAAGCACTACGGCTGTTGGATGGACATCGTATGGTCACTGGAGTATTGACTAAGTTGACAAAGCCTTCCGTCCCCGTCAACTTACTAGGCCCACAAGTCAGCCTGCCACTATACTGGGTCCCAGCTAGCAAGGAGAGTATTCATTTTTTTTTTTGCATAATAAGGAGCACTTCCTTGCGTGCGAAGATATAGCTGGTGGGTCCAAACTGTCAGCGGCGGTAACATTTTTTTTTCATGAAATACAGAAGCCCTTTCGGTGGGTCCCAGATGTCAGGTGGAGGAATTATTATTTTGCACGTAATAAGGAGGTATTTCCTTGCGTGCGGCCGTGGACCCAGCTGTCAGCCTCTCCACATACAGTCCACTTCAGATGCATGTCGGTCGTTGACCATGTTGACCAGGCCGCGCCTAGAGCACCAGGGTGGTGGAAGACGGCGAGGCCTAGGAAGGGAACGGCATACAGACAGGGAAGACTCGGCAGTTGTTTCCCACGCGGAGGGGAGTATGACTGTATGAGGGTTTACTGGTTCGTCTGCTGTCGCCAGAGAATAATAGCGGGTGTGGGTGAGTAGAGGGATGGCTAGGCCAGCGATGGGAGTACGGTGGGGCGGTGAAGCCTGCGTGGCAGCACAGCCGGCCGCGGGGAGGAGCGAGAAGGCAGTCCCGCCGACGCTTGTTTGAGCGGTTTGAGCAGGAAGAGCAGAGATTGAAGAAGCACAACGGCCGTTGGATGGAAATCCAACAGTCACTGCTTGTGCGTCAACCTTTTTTTTTAGGAAAGCCTCCCATCTGTGGAAAACAGCATACAACCCATCTGCCATTATTTCTAATAATTTACAACCCATTTCTAATTCTTAAGGTTTTTTTTTGGAGCCCATATTCTTTTTGTTAGCATTACAGCCCATATTGTGGCCACGGTTAAAAAATTATACAAATTTTTGCATATTTCGGTGCGGTCCGAACTGTTTTTAATCCCGAAATTTCGAGTCACATTCAAAATGATTTAAAAAATAAATGTATATCAATATAAAATCCAACAAATTGTCCACGCATAAAAATAAATGCAATTTAAAATCTCAAAATGAAAAAAAAGATATTTCAAACTAATTGTCGGTTTGATGTGTTTTAGAAATGTACAACCCATTTCTCATTACTGATAGGCCATTTTCTCGGCTAGCCGAATGAAGCTCTCCTCGTCTTGAAAGATTTGCAGCCCAACAGGCCTGACAAAGGGACTTACTTGGTAAATCACAAAAAACTGGGCTGTGGCCGTGGACCCAGCTGTCAGCCTCTCCACGTACAGTACTCTTCCGATGGAAGTCGTTCCTTGACCACGTTGACCACGCCGTGCGGAGAGCACCACGGAGGTGGACGACGGCGAGGCCTAGGAAGGGGATGACATGGAGCCGGGGAAGACGCGACAGTGGATGCCCAAGCGGAGAGGAGTACGAGGGTTCACTGGTTCGGCTGCAGCGTGAGGCTGGCGTCGCCACAGAATAACAGGGGGTGTGGGTGAGTAGAGGGATGCCCTGGGCCAGCGGTGGGAGTAGTAGGGGGCGGTGAGGCCTCCACGGCATCACAGCCGGCCACGAGAGGCAGGAGCACGCGGCATGACCGGCGCTGCTTTGGGCGGCTGGAGCAAGAAGACCAGAGGTTGAAGAAGCACTATGACCATTGGATGGACATCGTACGGTCACTGGAGCTAGAATCATTCATATTGACTAAGTTGACAAAGCCCTCCATCCTCGTCAACTTAGTAGGCCCAGAAGTCAGCCACCCACTACGGTGGGTCCCAGCTAGCAGGGGGTATTCATTTTTTTGCGTAATAAGGAGGCACTTCCTTGCGTGCGAAGATATAGCTGGTGGGTCCAACCTGTCAGCGGGGGAACATTTTTTTCGCGAAATACAGAAGCCCTTCCCACGTACAGTGCGTAATAAGGAGGAACTTTCCTTCCGTGCGACCATGGACCTCGTGGGTCCCAGCCGTCAGGCTCTCCACATACAGTCCTCTCCTGATGACTCTCGTATGTTTACCACACCGCGCCGAGCGCACCAAGGCGGTGGACGACGGCGAGGCCCCAGACTGGAACGACCCGGAGATGGGGAAGACGCGGCAGTGGAGTCGCAGACGGAGAGGAGTGGGAAACTTGACTGGTTTGAGTGCGGGGTGGGCCTACACTCGGCAGAGAATAACAGGAGGTGCGGAGTGGAGGGATGGCCTGGCCGTCGGTGCGGTAGCGTTTCGCTGAGGAGCGCAAAACAACGCCGCTGGACGCCAAAGGCTGGAGCTGGCGGTTCCGGCAGCGCTAGGGGAAGAAGACGAGAGATTGAAGAATGCCGGCCGTTGGGTGTAAATCCAACGCCTTCTTAGGCTTCGACCTACTGGCCCACATGTCAGCTAGTCCATTTGTTTTTTTAGTCCATTTGGTGGGCTGGGTGAAACAATGAAGTAGCATCTATGCAACCTATTAAATCCCATTTGCATTTTTCTCAAAATCCACGGACTTGTTGGGCTAGGTGAAAATATCATGTTGAGCTAGATGGAGAAATGTTATAAAAACATAAACACATGATTGCACGTCTAGTACTACATTGGTCAGTAAAATCTTTGCAAGCTTATGTACGCAATCACTAGGAGTTACCTTGCCAAGTTATATATAAACAATTATTAATATTATTTTGTAAGAACTTTCAACTTACGAAATAAAATATCATTTAAATTTGATGTGTTAATAGTACATGGGGTATTATTATTTTTTAGGCTAGACGTGGGACAGTTGAGTTGGTTCTAGGGAAAAGTACTGGGAGAAAACTCAGTTTACATTGAAAAAGAAAGTGGGAGAAAATTCAGAGACCTGCTTGGTCCACCTGAGGAGGGGAATATGTTGGGAGGAAGGATATTCAAAGCATGGCAGCTGAGTGAACTAGTTTTTTTTAACGGACAAGTGAACTAGTTACATACATAAGCAAATAGCCACTAAGAAAAGCAATCAGGTTAATGGGTTCTTAAAAGAAATATTTCGGACAAAACAGATAATTACGACACATAGGCTAATGCATGAAACACTCAGATGATAAAGGTGCTTATAAACAAATAAAGTACAACATCTAGACCTTCCTGGACGCTTGATCATGACGCTGCGGCTGTCCGTGTACTCGTCGGTTACGGGAAGCAGACACGCCCTCATGTCCAAGATCTGCCTGTACATGTCGTAGCATGCGTATGCGTCCTTGGCCGCGTAGGTTATGTTGGCTAGATTCAAAGGTACCTCCCACGTGTTCAGGTCGTCTTCTTTCATTTTGGCGTATTAGGGCTCGATGATGGTCTCAGCGAGGTCAACCACGGAGTCCTACTCCATCCCGTTGCTGATGATCTTCTATTGCTTCTGGATGTCGACAAGCTTGTTTCACCAGATGGCCGAATGATCGCATTCTTCCTTCTCTCCACCATAGCGAAGGTGCAGTTGGCGCTGCCGATGAAACAGGCGAATGCTCCAGAACCTGGTGCAGCCATAGTACTGAGGCGAGGCAGAGCTTCACCGAGTCTGTATCGTTGGTGTACATCACATTCAACTTGGTGCAGCCATAAGACTGAATGGCAAACTCAAAGGGGAACTCCTTGCTGAAGTCCATATCCAGCAGGCTCACCCCTCGGATCGCCATAAGAATCTCTTCGAGTGAACGAGTGTGTAGGCGGCGGCAACAGTTCATTTTTCAGCTCCTAGGGAACTGGATTCAACAGTAAGCTGAGTGTGTACAGGCGACAATGGTTACTACCTCTCCCTTGTCCGCTGCACGCCTGGCAGAAGATGCACCCTCGGCGCATTCAAACGCCTCCATTAAGAAACCTACTCCGGCCACACATAGGTACACGAGCGGGTCTGTATTGGTACTGTAATAACAGGAGTTAGTGGTCACTTTACTTAAATTTAATTAGATTTAATAGAAATTTATACTTAAAACAAGCAATGCATTGGCTCGTTCTATCAGTGCCACAGGATCAACATGCACAACAATTAGAATTATTATTCTCAGGACGCACATGATCAGCACATTTGTCACACATTCACGAAGATAGTACTACCAAGTTTGAACTGTTTGTTATGGTTATTGTCCTCTTCATCATCATGCCGTGTTTCCTAGCTTGCAAGATTCATAACCAACAAATAAGATCCAAATAATAAGTACAACAAAGATGCCTACACATCTCATTGATTCCCAGCTTGCAAGATTCATAACCAACAAATAAGATCCAAATAATAAGTACAACAAAGATGCCTACACATCTCATTGATTCCCAGCCTGCAAGATTCAGAACCAACCCATTAGAGCCTTTTGATAAAGTGAGTATCGGGATTAAATCCATCTTGGATAGCCATGTCATACAATCGAAGAACTTGGAGAATGCTCTTGACCGTCACAACATCTGTAGTTGAGTATTCCTGTTTGCACAACACAAACAAGGAGACAGGAGAGCATGATTTCGCTTTAATAGCGGCCTGCTTGAACTCAACCTGCAGCTCCACTAGGATGAAATCTGCGTGGAGTTCCATGATTCAATTCATGCGCCTTTTTCTGCAGTTCACCTGAAATGAAGCAAAGATTGCATCATTCAGCTAGCAAGAAGTACTTGCTCTCGTGAGCTGGTGGGTTCTTCTTTAGTAGTTTCACTAAAATTGAGGAACATTAAGGTTGGCTGTCCGGCTCATGTAAGGTGCAACTATAATTTTCTTATCCTTTTGTGCAGTTCCACTAAAATAAAGTGCCATTGTGGTGACAGTGACGGCTCCATCTTGCAAAGGCTAATAAAATGTTGCACGAGATTACTAGCAGAACTTGACGGAGATTTCGGAAACTCCAATCACCATTTTGTGTAGTTCCACCAAAATTGAGAGATGTTGCCCATGTGACATTTTAGTTGAACTACACAAGACACTCATTCCAAAAAGTGTTTTGTGCAGTCCACCAAAATGTCACAATAGCAACAAGGTGAAATGGATATCCCTATCTGCATAAAATGATAGAAAGTAAACAGTTGCTGGTCAATAAGAATATATGAAACATATACAAAATGAAACTCATGGAAATCACGCAAGGATAGTAGAAATTTTAAAACGTCAGCAATGCTTCATGTTACCAGAAGCATTACGATCAAAAATGAGATTCCTCAAATATGGGATTACTTTAATGATGGCATTGCTTGTTTACTAGACACAGTAAATCAGCAACAACTAAAGAGTTGGTTTAAGGGCATGGGACCATGGGGACACCAGGACACTCAGCGGTGTAAAGGAGAAACTTACTTATCATACTGGGGAAAACAGTAGGAGTGCCATTTGTAACACAGTTTAATTGCATCTTATCACTAGAGGCATTAGATTAACAATAACACTGGTTAGACATGTCCCTGAGGTAACAGTGTGATCGCTTCATTTTACATGCGCCCTTACATGAACAATAGCAAAAGGTTGGTATAAGGCCATGCGACAGTGGAAGCATCAACACAATTTATCTACAAGGAGGAAAAGTGGTGATGCCGAGTTTGTTCGTGCTATGTGAGGGCAGCAAACCTAATCATGGAAACCTTGTACTATGTGAGGGCAGCAAATCTAATCCTGGAGACCTTTTACTATGTGAGGGCAGCAAATCTAATCCTGGAGACCTTTTACTATGTGAGGGCAGCAAATCTAATCCTGGAGACCTTTTACTATGTGAGGGCAGAAAATCTAATCCTGGAGACCTTTTACTATGTGATGGCAGCAAATCTAATCCTGGACATACTCTGTTGACTTGTCCACCAGCCGCCACTTTCTATCCCTTTTTCAACCAATAATAGATCTGTTCCTTATCCAGTTTGTACTGCGTTTTCCCATTATTTCCCTTTTCAACCAAGAGACCGGTTGGGTATCCGGTCTCTACTACTTTCACATTATTATTTCCTCTTTGAATCAAGTCCTAGATTCATGCTACAACTTTCCCCCCTTTCTTCGTTGTTTGAACAAAGCCCTAGATTCGAATGCATGAAGTAGCTTTACCTCTAATAATACTAAAAATTTAGGTGGCTTTGGAAGAGCTGATGGGAGTAGAAAAAGATGCACATGCAGACACGTGGGGAGCTGGGGCAGTAGAGCAAGGCCACTTTCGAAGAACTTGTACCTAAGGGTCGCCGGGATGTCGACGGTGGCAGGTCGGATCTGTGGACAATACGGCAGGGAGGAAGAAGGGTCGGAGGACCTCCCGAGCCGGCGCTGTGTCGGAGAGAACGGCACGGGCAGAGGATCGGGCCCCTCCGGCAGCTGTGGGTTTCCTCCCTCGGCGGCGATGACCGCGTGAACGATGCACCTTTTAGTCCTCTACACACACTGGCCGAAGGGATCCGGCCAGATCTGTGACCAGCAGTGAGCAGAGAGAAAATGTCGCTACCGTTGTCTTGTTTATATATGGAGAGGATGAGAGAATGAAGAGAGCAACCATAGTAAAGCAAGCGCTCAGGCCCCTGCATCCATATATAGTGGAGTGATTATCTTTTTTCTCTCCACAACAAGCGTTTCAATTTGTGTATGTGGCATTAAAGAAAAGAAACTCTCTATTTAAGGTGACTACTGTACGACTCCTATTTACTACTAGTAGTAGTACTACAGCATTGTTCACTTGTGCTCCCCACCCCTACATTCATTGAACAACCCCACGGGTGAGTAAACAAACAGTAAGTACTGTATTTATATAGAACGAACAAGCTCGAACTATTTTCGCGTAGTTAAAAGTTGAGGGCGGGGCTTTTCCCGAGGAGTACGCGCGGCAGTTTTCGGGTAGGCGGTTTGACAGAGAGGCGAGGAGGGTGAGTGAGTGGCGGATTCTCAAACATACTACTGGAAAGGTCGGGCTGTGCGATTTGAAGGCACGTTACTCCTGGAAAGACTTGTGATATGACCACTCAGTATAGTCATCAATTACTGGCGCTCCGACCGGGGTGGTGCCCCCCTTCCGTTCCGCGCTCTAATCTGGTGCATGACACGTCGACCCGGATGCTGGCTCTCCCACATGTCAGAGTAGTAAGAAGGAGCAAAGAATAATTCGGTATATACTAGTACTACGGGAATGTACAATGGTCGATAAGGTAGCCTTATCTTAAATCTTGCATGTAATTTAGAGATGACAAAAAAACATGTCTACAATGGGTCATCTCTTAGCCTTATCTTCAATAACTAGTTTTTCCTAAAAACATGGTAACACATATTGTGTTAAGAGATCATCTGTTGCCTTCTCTTAATTAAGAGAAGACAAGCCTTCTCTTATGATTTCTCTCTCCTCTACTTCATCATTTATCCTACGTGGCATTGCTAAGATAGAACCATTGTACATGCCCTACTACTACTCAAGTCGGAGTAGTGCGAACCACGGCAGCCCAGTGAACCAGCAGTGTGAACCACGGCAGCTGATGTCTACTACACAACCTTCTTCTTGTAGACGTTGTTGGGCCTGCAAGTGCACAAGTTTGTAGGACAGTAGCAAATTTCCCTCAAGTGGATGACCTAAGGTTTATCAATCCGTAGGAGGCGTAGCATGAAGATGGTCTCTCTCAAACAACCCTGCAACCAAATAACAAAGAGTCTCTTGTGTCCCCAACACACGCAATACAATGGTAAATTGTATAGGTGCACTAGTTCGGCGAAGAGATGAAGATACAAGTGCAAAATAGATAGTAGATATAGGTTTTTGTAATCTGAAATAATAAAAACAGCAAGGTAACGAGCGGTAAAAGTGAGCGTAAATGGTTTTGCAATGGGAGGAAACAAGGCCTAGGGTTCATACTTTCACTAGTTTAAGTTCTCTCAATAATAATAACATAGATATAACATATGACAAGCCCTCAACATGCAACAAAGAGTCACTCCAAAGCCACTAATAGCGGAGAACAAACGTAGAGATTATGGTCGAGTACGAAACCACCACAAAGCTATTCTTTCGGATCGATCTATAAAAGAGTTCGTACTAGAATAACACCTTAAGACACAAATCAACCAGAACCCTAATGTCACCTAGATACTCCATTGTCACCTCAAGTATCTGTGGGCATGATTATACGATATGCATCACACAATCTCAGATTCATCCAACCAACATAAAAGTACTTCAAAAAGTTCCCCAAAGCTACTACCGGAGAGTCAAGAACGTCTGCCAACCTCTATGCATAGGTTCCCAAGTGTCACGAAACCCGCAAGTTGATCACCAAAACATACATCAAGTGGCACATGATATCCCATTGTCACCACAGATAATCACGGCAAGACATACATCAAGTGTTCATAAAAGACTCAATCCGATAAGATAACTTCAAAGGGGAAACTCAATTCATCACAAGAGAGTAGAGGGGGAAAACATCATAAGATCCAACTACAATAGCAAAGCTTGGGATACATCAAGATCGTGCCATAGAGGAACACGAGAGAGAACACGAGAAAGAGAGATCAAACACATAGCTACTGGTACATACCCTCAGCCCCGAGGGTGAACTACTCCCTCCGCATCATGGATAGCGCCGGGATGATGAAGATGGCCTCTGGTGATGGGATCCCCCTCCGACAGGGTGCCGGAACAGGGTCCCGGTTGGTTTTTGGTGCCTACAGAGGCTTGCGGCGGTGGAACTTCCGATCTATCTTCTGTTCTGGAAGTTTTAGGGTATGTAGATATATATGGGTGCAGGGAGAACGTTGGTGGAGCTACGGGGGCCCCACGAGGCAGGGGGCATGCCCAGGGGGAGGGCGCGCCCCCACCCTCGTGAGCACCTCCCGTATCTTCTGACGTGGGGTCCAAGTCCATCAGGTGGGTTTCCTTCCAAAAATAACTTCTCAAGTTGATTTCATTCTGTTTTGACTCCGTCTGATATTCCTTTTCCTCGAAACACTGAAATAGGCATAAAACAGCAAATCTGGGCTGGGCCTCCGGTTAATAGGTTAGTCCCAAAAATAATATAAAAGTGGATAATAAAGCCCAATATTGCCTAAAACAGTAGATAAAAGTAGCATTGAGCAATCAAAAATTATAGATACGTTGGAGACATATCAGCAGCCCAGTGAACTAGCAGTGCGAACCACGGTAGCCTAGTGAACCAGCAGTAGAAAACAATGTGGTGATATGGCCATAAAAAACAATGTGCTACGGTCCACACTTCAGCATGTACAGTAACACTCCTCTTTGCTTGGGTCCCTGAGTTAGAGCTAGTTTGGGTTGAAATAGCCTCAAATTATCGAAACAAGAGGGGTTAGTTTGAGCTAGTTTGCTCTAACCCAGCTAAAAAAACTACCCCGGTGGAGAGGTTCTAATTGGGTTAGTTATCCTCGGGCCCACTAAAAGAGAACTAAAAAAATCTCCCCTGCCCGCACCAGATCGCTCCCCCCCTCTCGCACGACTCCTCTCTGTTCCCCATAGGGCCGCCCGCCCAAGCGTCGCTCGCTCTCTCTCTCCTACGGCCGACCTCTCCTTCCAGCCTCCGCCGCCCTACTCCATCCGCCCTCTCCCTCCGGCCTTCGAAGGTCGCCCCGCTCCCGCTTCACCAGGTATTTTTCTCCCTCTGTCGTGCGCGGCGGCGGCACATCTACCAGGGAGGTCGTGAGAGGGGTGAGTTTGTTCGTTCCTTCTCTGTCTCACGACCATATCATTGATCTTACTTGCTCTAGCGCTAATTCTGATTTGCAAAAGTAGATCCTGATCAAACTTGGTATAGATTTGTGGTGCACGCATGGAATTGTTTTGATGCTGCTTGAGGAGGTAATAAATCTTTCTAGAGGCCCAAAGATTCAGTTCACCTTTCTAGGTATTTCAATTTCAGGCTTGCATTATTTCTAGAGGCCCAAAGATTCAGTTCACCTTTCTAGGTATTTCAGTTTCAGGCTTGGATTATTTCTAGAGGCCCAAAGATTCAGTTCACCTTTCTAGGTATTTTAGTTACAGGCTTGCATTATTTCTAGAGGCCCAAAGATTAAGTTCCCAGTCGGCGGCAAGCGTCCCTGCTACCCATGCCGTTGTCGACCTCAACTCGCAAGGGCCAGCGTCGGAGGGGTTCCCGGGGCTTGGGCTCTACAGAGCCTTCCTCCAGAGAGACGATGGCGAGCTCCTCCATCAGTGCGTGAGGGGCTCCGGGCTCCCTCCCTATCATGAATGACTTCCGTGATGAGTTAGCTCATGCTTTGTTTCATGAAGTGTTTTTTTATTTTGTGAAGCTTGATTGACGACTTGTATGTTTAAGTGGGATATCTCATTTGTATGGACAAAGTAAAAATTATCATGTTTTGCTTGCTTGATTAGTATAGATGGTTCGTTTATGTCAATTGTGAGCGGGAGGAGGCCACAGAAGAGACGGCCACACCAAATCCGGCAGGAAATAGGGTCCAAAGTAGTCAAATGATTGACAAAGAGAATTTATTGTCAATCTAACCCTGCCATCCATACACCTCTTTGGTTTAGAGTTAGTTCAGGGTTAGAATCTAACTCTAACCTCTAACTGAGGCCCTATTTGCATACTCTAACTCAGTTAGAGGTTAGAGTTAGATTCTAACTCTAAACTAACCCTAAACTAACTCTAACCAAAAAGCTATTTGGATGGTAGGGTTAGATTGACAATAAATATTCTTTCTCAATCATTTGACTACTTTGGACCCTGTTTGAATGGGAGGGTTAACTTTTTTCACTAATTTTTTAGTGGGCCGAGGCGAACTAACCTAAGCTCCTCTAGTGTTTGCTAGTTTTTTGGGGTGGGTTAGATCCAACTAACCCAAACTAACCCATCATGTTTGGATACTTTGGGTTATTTGAGCCCCAACTAACTAAAACTAACTCTAACATAGGGATCCAAACAGGGCCTGAGTTAGAGTTCTCCTCGTCTCGGTTCATCGCCATCATACTTTCCCCATTCCTATGTTTTCAGTATCCTGCGAATTAAAGAGGCCCTTATTTTTGTGGGAAAAATCAAAGAGGCCCTTAGACTGGTTTAGGTCCGGTCATTTTTTATAAACGTGTTATGTCCAAAATTTAATGAACGTGCTCCGGTTTCCATGTAAATAATCCGGTTTCATGTAGTAATTCATTCATTTATTTATTCTTCTGCGGGGGGTTTGCATGTAATTTGTGAGGTCTGAAATGTAAAGTACCCCGGCATATGCTCCGAGTCGTGCATGCACTACGACCCAGATGCTCTATGTCCCACATGTCAGCGAATGGGAGCACGTGGAAATAGCCTAGGAGTACATATAGGAGGATAAATGCATGAAAAATATGTACTATGAAGCGTAGATGCGGTTCGAAAAGGAGACCTAAAGTGATGACAGCTATAGGTCGCACGCACCCAACTAGTGGTACTAGACATACGACTAATTTTTCCCTCAGAAAAAAGAGGCACGAGTGCTCAGTACTCCTATTCTATAAACACGAGTCCCATCTAACAACAGCGTCCATGTTACAGCTAGCTCTCCTCCCTCGTTTCTCTCTTCTAATTATAAACTCGGCCGACGCCCGGTGGGCGAGGTGGGTTTGCTCAACTGCGCCCCCACCTCACAGTGAAAACATCACGACTGGAATAAAATGCCATATACTCCCTCTGTTCCTAAATATATGCCTTTTAGATACTATTTCAAATGGAATACAGCATACAGATATATGTAGACATAGTTTAGAGTGTAGATTCACTCATTTTGCTCCGTATGTAATAGTCACTTGCTGGAATCTTTAGAAAGACTTATATTTGGAACGCATGGAGTACTATACTAATAAAACATTAAGGCCACGAGGCGATGCAGTGCTGGTTACAGGAGGCAAGAAGAAGAGATGCATCCATCGACGATGTCCACCTCCTCGACTCAGGGCGCCGACCCACCGAGCGGCGCCTAAGTAGCAGCGGCTTTCGTGGCCAGGTCGACGTGCTTTTGAACAATGGCGTTCAAAGATTCCAGCCGCTCGAAGAAGGCCAACGTCTTTCTGTCCTTGCTTGCCTTGTAGTGGCCTATGTAGACAATTTCCTCGTAGACGTGGATGTGAAGGTCGACGGTTTCTTGCATGGTGAGGCGCTGCACGGTGAGCGCGGCCTCAAGGTGCACATTCTTCATCGCGACCTCCGGCACCTGCAGGGACACCAGGGCTTGAAATAGTTCGTCACCATGGAGGCCGATGAGGGTGGCAGGCAATGAGGAGCCTAGGCACGCGAGCTGGAGCAGTACGGTAAGGTCGTCCCCGTGCTTCTTGATGGCGGTGAACTTGCGGATGGAGTTGACCATCATGTCGTCCATGCGAGAGGCGAAGCCAGCGTTGGCGAGGGCTACGATGCCGGCGGTTGCCAGCACCGTCTGGAAACACTGCATGGTGCGGGGCCGCAGGCCGGCACCTTGGATGATTTGGCAGAGCCGACTGCCGCTCGCGTCCATCGCCTCCATTGGTGCTTGTGGCTTCTGGTCACTTGGTCTTGGATTAGAGTGAGCAGTGTTGTGCAGAGACTTGGGAGTAGATGGATTAGAGTGGTGGGGCGCCTTTATTATATGAGACCAAACTCTGTTGCATTCACATCGTGCTAGCTCTATTCTGCTTCTCCAATTAATTCCCTCTACATGTAATTGAGGATGCATCATTGACCGTTCAACGTCTTGGGAACTGCTACCCTCTCCCTCCTTAGCATTCAAGCACCTACGGACCCGTCGACGACGAGGTGCCTTTGGTGACTTCGTAAATTTCAAGATTATAGTGCCGTGCGTGTGTGCGTGTGTGTGTTCATAGGGGTGAGTGTATGCGCGTGTATATGAGCGCTTGCGTCTGTACTGTGTCAAAAAAAAGGTAAATGCATAAAAGAGACTAGTCAGTATACTCAATATTGTGCACCTCGGAGAGGAAAACTGCGCATTTATTTACGGTGCAGATTCACTCATTTTGCTCCATATGTACTCCCTCTCGGTGTAGTCTAGTCACTTGTTGAAATCTCTAGAAGGGCAAATACTCCTTTCTGGTTTACAGGGCTATAGTAGCAAGTAGTTGTACGTACTAGTACAATAGTGGGCTCACATAGCAATTTTGTCTCATGCAAGAGCCTGGCTATATGCGTGCTCCAATGTTCGCAACTGCAACGTTCGGTTTGCGCTTGGCTCTTCGCCTCTTCGAGAAGACGAACAATGATGTTACTACTACTACTTCTACAGTGTCAAATCCACTGCTGCATGTCCGTCCACCGTGAGAGGACAGATAGCTTGTTGTAGAAGTACTACTAAGCAAAAGCATGTCCTCGTTCGCGAGCAACTGCGCGCATGGGCAAGGGAGAAGGCATGTAGTAGTAAAATCAAGCTTCTCCTCGTTGTACGAGTTGACGCGACATATCATAGCACTGGCCCCACATGCTTGCCTCTAAACTTGGCTGAAAGACCCGCAGTGTACAATATATTTGCTGCAACCTCTAACATTTACCCACCACAAATTAAAATATATGTGGTCATATGTATTGTTCTGATGCAGAGGCCGGGGAGTCCCCCCTTTTTTTAAAAAACAAATTAAAATATATATTCATCAGTCTTGCTATAAGTCGCAGTAGATGCTATATAGGTCCTTCGGATCTTACATCAAGATCCGTGCTTTCAGATTTTCTTTTTTCTCTCTTAAATCTCAGTCGAGTGAGACATAGCCACGCCATTAGACAGAGGCTCGGGCGCCATTAATGGAGACCTTGGGAGACATGTGGACGGCAGATGGAGGTCAAAGGGCTCTCCTCCTGATAAGCACGCGCAGGGGTCTGATCGCACGCCTCTCGTACTCAAATTGCTACCCTGCACGGCGCCTCCTAGCTAATAAAAAATGGGGACGTGTGGCGGCACATAAATGGTACTAGTAAGTAGAACGCCCACGATTTCGATAATACTTGTGTTTCCGATTGTAACGTGACTGCACTTGTTCCAAAATGACTTTGTTGATTGTTACTGTGTGCGCTTCGCAAATCGGACTGCAAAATTACCACAACATGTTGGTGCCATGTCATGGCACCAAGCCAAGTTTCATTATTTTCATGGGTGTTTTGGATTTACAGGAATTAAAAAACTAAGTTTCTCAATGTTTCCAACCCAGCCACGACGCCCAGAGTTTTGAATTTCATTCCCATTTCTTGCATGGAACCTAGAAATTTACCCGAGGACACACATGTGATTTTTCAACCAACTTTGGTGCACTGGAACATGTGCTTGTATTTCAAATTTGAATTACGCACACAAAGGTGACACGTTCCCTCCCAGAACCACGAGCCTTCTTGAGAGAAGCTCCGATTTGCAAGAAGCTTATACCAAAATTTGTTCCTATTTGGCCAATTTTTTGACCATGGCATGGTACTACCATGACATGCCACCATGCCAAATTTCATGATTTATAACCAAGTTTCTCAATGTTCTCGACCGAGCCATGATGCCCAGATGTTTGAATTTTATTCTCATTTTTTGCATGGGACCTAGAAATTCACCCGAGGACACAAATGTGATTTTTCAACCAACTTTGGTGCACGGGAGCATGTGCTTGTAGTTCAAATTTGAATTATGCACATTAAATGACAAAAAACTCAATTAATGTGTGAATAAGTCCAAACGAAGCCAGAATAATTCCAAAAATTAACAAGGCACTCATGTAGTTCTATGTTGCCTTTGTAAATAAACTCAAGGGGGACATCGTATATCATTTCGCACTCAAAGGTGGCACGTTCCCTCTCAGAACCATGAGCCTTCTAGAGAGAAGCTTCGGTTTGCAAGAAGCTTATCCCAAAATATGTTCCTATTCGGCCAATTTTTTTACCGCAACATGGTAGTACCATGACATGACACCCATGCCAAGTTTCATGATTTTCAGACCTGTTTTGGATTTACAAGAATTTTAAAACCAAGTTTCTCAATGTTCTCGGTCGAGCCACGATGCCCAGATGTTTTAATTTTATTCTCATTTCTTGCATGGGACCTACAAATTCACCAGAGGACACAAATGTGATTTTTCAACCAACTTTGGTGCACGAGAGCATGTGCTTGTAGTTCAAATTTAACTTATGCCCATTAAATGACCAGAAACCCAATTAATGTATAAGAACGACAAACGAACCCGGAATAATTCCAAAATTTAACAGGGCACTCATGTAGTTCTATGTTGCCTTTGTTAAGAAACTCAAGGGGGGCAGCGTATATCGTTTCACACTCAAAGGTGGCACATTCCCTCTTAGAACCACGAGCATACAAATCGGTCCAATTTTTTACCACAAAATGTTAGTGCCATGACATGACACCGTGCCAAGTTTCATGATTTCTAGGCGAGTTTTGATTTACATGAATTTAAAATCTAAGTTTCTCGATGTTCTTGGCTGAGTCATGATGCCCAGATGTTTGTATTTCATTCTCATTTCTTCCATGGGACCTAGAAATTCAACCAAGGACACACATGTGATTTTTCAACCCACTTTGGTGCACCGGAGCATGTGCATGCAATTCATATTTAGATTATGCACATTAAAAGTCCACAAACTCAATTAATGTATACAAAGGCCAAATGAACCCGAAATAATTCCAAAATTTAACAGGGCACTCATATAGTTCTATGTTGCCTCTGTAAAGAAAATCAGGGGGGAGGCAGTGTATATCGTTTCTCACACAAAGGTGACACATTCCCTCTCCGAACCATGAGGCTTGTTGAGAGAATCTCCGGTTTTGCAAGAAGCTTATACCAAAACTTGTCCCAATTAGGCAAAAATTATACATATGAAAACAGGGTTTGGATTATCCCGAACATCTCGCTACCTAGACCAATAATGTACTATGATTTGAATTCAACATAAAATGGATACAAATATTTGAATTGGACAACGTATGGTACATGTAGTTCATAGTGAAATATGATTACTGCTATATGCATGTTTTTTGTTATCAAGATAATATTTAAATTATTGTAAAACTTGACAACAATCGTATTCAATAGGGAAAATTGATTCAAATTTAGTCCACATGGTAGACGACAATATATATGTTCACATGGTGGAGCAAAATGTTCATATATGATGGAAGATCAAAATGTACGACTACATCAATTATAAACCGCAAGGTCACCTAACGATATCTTTGAATTCAACATAACGTGGATTCAAAAATTGAAATTCGAGAACCTGGCATTTGTAATCATATAAAAAGGGACATTACTCTTTCTTTGGTGGGAATTGATTTGTTTTTTGTTGTTGTTGAGGGAAGTGCGAATCGATTTGGTACTGAGCACGGTAATCTTGTTCTCCCGATTTTTTTTACATTTTTCTTATAGTTTTTTCAATGGCATCTATAGCAATATAGTAAAAGGGGACATGACTCTCTTGTGTCTTGTCTGAATTATTTTTTTACACATTAAGTTTGTTCTGCTGAACAAGGAATCCGCACCTTGTTATCCCGAAATTTTCAACTCGAGTATCTTTTGTCTCACCTGCTTTGAAACTCCTGCCTTTTCAACCCGCGCCGCGCCTTGTTATCCCGAAATTTAGACACGCGCGGGAACTCCCTCCTCATCCGAAATCGGTCCCGCAGCCCAGACACGCGAAATCCCCCTTCTACCCCTCAGCCGGAAATGAAGCTCCACGTCGCGGTGTCAAAACCGGTGGGGGTACGCCGGTATCTTACCCTACATTTCGGACAAGCGCGTCCCTAAGCTTGGCTCCCCCCTCCCCCTTCTCCCCCCATTCGTACACCGAGGCCGCCAAAACCCACAAAACCCCACGCTCCTCCGTCGGCCTCCCTACCGCAGCCCAGCCAGAGACTCTTCCCCGACTAGGTCGTCCACCGCAACAGCTCGCCGTCCCTCATCCACCGCACCGGATGAGGATCCGTTGTCGATCTCATCGTCCCGCCGGATCAGCCGCCCCGTCCTCCACCTCCAAGGAGCTGCCCCGGTGTTTGCCTCGTCTATCGCGCCACCTCAATCCCCATAGCACCGTCTTGACCCGCCCCACCGGAACCCCACTATGCAATGGTAGAGAAAGTAATGCAGATAAGGTTCAAGATAGTGAGACAACCCTGTTGGTCTCCAAGATAGGTGATAAAAATGATCTTGTAGACAGTGAGAAAACCCCACAGTAATACGTTGATGCAGTGTTTGAGTTACTGGCCAGTACCGCTGGCACAAGCTCTTCGAACTCGCTGCCTGAATCACTTCGGCTTCTTCAGTCTCAGCTACAAGCTGAAAGGCATCAGTCAGCTATGCTGCGGCAAGAAGCCGAAGGACTGAGGAAGTCCCTGCAGAATTTAGATGCGTACTTTCTTGTGCAACAGCAAGCGCTGGAGGATTTAGGCGCCAAACAAGAGAAAGTTAATAAGCTTGCTAAGCATCTTGCAGCATTATGGGTACCCAGGATATTGTTTCTTGAACTCTTCTGAAGTGGTTTCAATTCTGGACTTGTTTTGCTGCAGCGTTTATATGCTGCTTTATTCCCTATATTTGCACTGGTGGCGAACTTTGATGCCCAGTGGATGTAATATGTGTAATAGCCGTGATAGCCTAGAATAAGTTGCTTGCTTATTTATTTCCTTGTTGTCTTGTTTATTTGTTTGCTTGTAGTCAGTGCAGTTCTTTTTCCGCGGTTTGCTAGTGGTTGCAATAAACTATTTTTTTAAACTAGGCCACAATAACCATGGGCTAATATTTACTGTAGTGACACTGGGCCTCCTACGGGCCGTAGAAACAGTGGGCCTTCTACGGGCCATAGAAACAGTTGTCCTTCTACGAGCCATAGAAACAATGGGCCTTCTATGGGACGTATCATCAATGGGCCTTATACGGGCCGTATGATCGATTTGCCAAACATGGGCCAATAACAGGCCGCATTATAGCCGTAAACGGGCTAGAGTTGGAATCGTCCGTTGATGGGCTGACCATAACGGGCCATTGTTAATAGTCCGTATTTGATGACGCTATGAAAATGGCCCAACGTATTAATGGACCACAAACGGGCCGACTATAACCACGGGGTGAATTTGGCCCACAAGCAAAAAATGAAAGTAACGGGCCGTAAGTAAACGAATGCTGAAATGAGCCCAAGAAAAAATGGGCTCTGAGAAGGCCAAAAGATAACATGGGCTGGAAACGGCCCAACAGAATAACGGGCCGTTAATGGGTATAAAGTGATACACTATTCATTATGGGCCAGTTTCACCACGGGGCGTTCCTGGGTGTAAAGTGATACACTGTTCATTACGGGCTAGTTTCACCACGGGCCGTTAATAGGCCAAAGGTTACATAGGGCCTCATATGGGCCGAAAGAAGTCATGGGCCATACATGGGCCAGAAGTGAAAACGGGCTGGAATCATATTGGATGGCCTAGATGACGCTACTGGGCCTAATTCAGATAGGGAGTAACGGGCCTTGGGTTAGCGGGCTGTAAATGGGCTATATGCAAACAGGCCGCTAACAGGCTTTCCATGGGCCGGCCCGCCACCTTTGGACAAAGTCAAACAGGCCGGCCTTTTCACAAGAATGGGCCTCTGTTGGGCCATGCCACGTGTCGACGTATCATAGGCGCCTTCTGTCCACTGAGTGGATGACATCTGTCCCAACGATGAGCCGACACGTGTTTCCTCCAGCCAATGATGATTTTACACGTGGAAAATCCCCATTGGTCGGGGCTGTTAACAGGTTATCGGATCCAAAACCTGACCCGATAGCTTAACGACATTCCGTTATGGTGGATGCCACGTGTCGGTCACCCTTGACGAAAGCACTTCTGTGACGCGGGATTTATCGTCATGGAAGTGGACACTTCCGTGATGATAATGTCATGGAACACTTCTACGACAGCACAAGTATGACTATCTTGATTCTATCATAAAATCGTCATGGATGTACATGCATGACAAAAAACGCGACCTACTGTGACAAACACATATCATCACGGAAGTGTATTTTTTTTTGCAGTGAATATCCTTCTTACATCACCCATGGAACAAACCTTCATATATAACTTGATGTCATTGTTTCTTCATAGGAATTGTCATTCATTATCATGTCTCAATGCATATATTTATGTTGATGTATTTCATCCACCAATTCATCCAATATTCTTCATGCATTGCAAATGGAACTTTCCTTCAAATGTATATCTCAATGCAAACATTAGTCCATTAGGATTGTCATTTAATTACCAAAACCACACATGGGGACTACAGGTACTTTCAATCTCCCCCATTTTGGTAATTGATGACAATCTCAACAAGAGGGTTTATATAATGCTTTTTAAACAAGGATGGAATTTATCCGAGGATAAATTATATACTAGGAATGGTTGTATTATTATCAACACACTACACAAGCATTTGATGATAGTACACCCATAGTATATAGAACAAACTCCCCCACAATATATGCATGTGTGAATGAACTTTGAATGTCATTGCATATATTGGTTGACATAAACTAGGAGAACATTTCTCTATATACAATACTCATCCATGCAATAAGAATATATAACAAGGGTAGATATGCATGAGTGGCAACAAGAACTACAAAAGATATTTATCTTAAACCCTCTAAACTTCTCCCCCATTGGCAACAAATGCCAAAATGGAAGACAAAACATCTAGCCGACCAATATAGTATGAGTTCCTCCTTGATGTGTGCATATCACAAAATGTGACTGAAAACAAATGCAGATATTTAAATGATGAACAATTAAACTAGCTCGGAATCTATAGAATGCAATCCGATACGAAGATATGAACTTTTTCATGTAATTTTTTTAAGTGGCCAATAATAATCATGATATGTATCCACAAAGAAACTCGTACACAAAAAAAAGAAAGGTTGCAATTGATAAAAACATGATATCCACAAGTGAATCCACTATTATACAACTTGAGCCTAGTCATAATAGCAAGGCACATGGCACAAAGCACATGGCACAAATTGATCTCATTTGCATAACACAAAGTGAAGCAAGTAATCAAAAGATTCGATGAGCCAGAAGGATAAAAGAATATTATGATTTGGGTAAAGGAGTGTTCTAAGGAAAATAGAGAAGCTCCCATGATTTGTGCACTATTTAGAATTTTTGTATTTGGATACAAGTGCACAAAATAGGATCATGACTCTCCCAAAATCAATAGGAACACAAAACAATTGCAAGCAAGCATAGATAAGAAAAGAAGCCTAGCATTTGCAACAAACATATGGTTGAGCAACATGTAAATGAGGCAACCTAAGAATAGGCACAACCAAAATTATGTGTGTGAGTCATGTCAAAGAACTTGAGAAGACTAGTATAAGGATGGCTAATATAAGGATGATAATTAAGAATCAACATAGTCTTGAGTAAATGAGATACAAGGTGCCAGCCATGTCCTTCCCACACACACAGATTAAGAAGGTCACACACACATCAAGCAAATGGGTTCACAAGCTCACTAATGGCAAATTAAAAATCAAAGCTTGTGACAACCCATGATGAAGATAGGAAATAATAGGCTTGTCAAGACAAGCAAGATGACAACAATCTTCACCGAACATGAGTGCACTAAGATGCAAAGAGGTAAGACACGCACTCATACAACAAATGCTTCCACAGAGCCACCAAAGATATAAAAAGAGAATGAAATGGTGGACATGAAAAAAATAGGGATATCAACTAGAGATGTAACTTCTCTCATATGTATAAGATTCTAGGTAGATGACAATCATGATGATATATGTCTGCAAAGAAGGATGTACACATGAAATAGTTACACAAGGAAAGAATAAGATATCCCAACGGGAGACACAAAATACCAATGAGATCTTTGCTTGAAAGTATAGCACATGGCTTAATATAATCTTATCATATATTAATGAACTCCAAACACACAACCATCAAATACATCACAACTATCAACAAGAGATCATTGTTGGGATGCTTTGAGAAAGGAAACAAGTATAACAAGAAAAAGTCAAGAAATTCATGCCATGATGCAACCTACACAAGGTTGAATGCAAGAAATGTATGCATGATGTAGATACTTGTAACCGAGATAGCATTGGAATGATATAGTAGGTAATGGTTCAAGCTTGGCTCTAATTTCCTCATAGTGCCACCACCTTCATGAATAAGCCAATCACCCAATGCTCCTAAATTGTACCTAAAACAATTTAAGTACAATATGGTCCCCAAACTTATTGGGTCTGAAGTAGTTAGCATAACTATAAAACATAGGGTAAAAACACTTAAATATGTGCATATGGATATGAATTTGAATTTCATGCACATCTTAGGTATTAAGAATTTGATGGATTTACCATATGTATATGGGATCAAATAAAGCAAACAAGGCATTGAATTTACACATAGTAAATACGCATGCACAAGCCTACCAAAATCCAGGGAGATACAAGTTGGAAAAATGAACACATAACCATTAATACTTCCAATAACATCACTAGTCATTCATGTTGTCCAAAATGACTCAAAGTGACAAATCAACATATGATAGCACACAAAGTTCAACATATGAATGAAAGAAAACCAATGAGCATATAAGATATGCATTGCACACATACTCATGGGAATATCTCACTCAAGTAGATATAGGACAGTATAAACAATGAGATAACAAACTACCATAACTCCATACAAACCAATAAGATGAACTCAAACAAAATGGTGTTTCGAGTTGTCATTCGGTGTAGAAACCAAATAAGTACATGATCATCTATACTAACACAACTATAACATGAGAGTATAGAAATAAAGACAATCACTACTAGGGAAAAGCCTAGCAGCAGCGCGGGGGCCGGCGCTACTAATAAGGCGCTACAGCTAACTTATAGCAGTAGCGCAGGTGCCACCCGCGCTACTACTACATCCTTTAGTGGTAGCGTGGGTAAAAACCCGCGCTACTACTACCAGCGCGGGGGTTTTTTGAATTTTTTCGAAAAAATATTTCGATTTTTTCCCTATTTTTCAAATTTCTGAATTATTTTAACCTCGAATCTCTAATCACCCCTCATCGCTGCTCAATTTAATCTCTAATCATCCCTCATCATTCCAAATCATCTAACTTCCCGGACGGTCATCCATCCTCTCACTACTCCAGCCTGAGCACGCTTAATTTTCGGGTTCTATTCTCCCTCGTTTCCAAGTCTGCACTTGTTTTTTTCCTGACAATAGTAAGATGTCAATCCTATTAACCTCAGGAATTTAGCTTGAGCATGAAGTCACACATTTCACTATTTGAGTTTGAAACTATTGTTCTAAAAAATTAGTAACACTAATATTTCTTGAATAATTAGTTTGACCACAGTTTGACCACAGTTTGGCCATAGTTTGACCAGATTTGACCAAAATTCAAAAAAACTAAAATAATTATTTAGTAACACTAATATTCTAGAATAATTAGTTTGACCATTGTTTGACCACAGTTTGACCACACAATTTGAATTTTTTTCGATTTTTTCCACTCTAGATCTTAAAAGCCCCGTAACTTTTTTTCTGTTAGGTTTTTGAGGATTTTGAAAATGTTTAACGGGGTTCCCCCCCATTAAATTTGGATGTAACTTTTCGAGTAGATGATTTTTCATATAAAAAACTTTTTCATCCGAGTTAGTATGCAAAAGTTATGCCCATTTTTACAAATTCTCGAGAGATTTTGCAAATAAAGTCAAAATTCATATTTGCGAATTTTCCCAACAACTAGACCACATATCACATGGGAAACTTATTTTCTTTTATTTTTTTGACATTTTCATCATTTTCTTTTATTTTTTAAAAAACTGAAAAGGCGATCCACCTGGGGGGTAGAGTTTGAAAGTGGGACCTTTAGTAGCAGCGCGGTTTTTTACCCCCACCCTACTACTATGGCACCACTTAGTAGTAGCGAGGGCTAAAAACCAATGCTACTGCTATCAAACTTAGTAGTAGAGGTTTTAAAAACCCGCGCTACTACTATGGCATGTCCCGGGGGGCATGGTAGAGACCGCTTAGTAGTAGCGAGGGTTAAAAACCCGCGCTGCTGCTATCAACTTAGTAGTAGCGAGGTTTAAAAACCTGCGCTACTGGTAAGTAGTAGTAGCGAGGGTTTTTAACCCTCGCTACTAGTAACTTTCTATGTATAGGCTTTTCCCTAGTAGTGAATGCTTGGATAACATATTATTAACATTCCAATTAGATAGATAATTATGCAAAGCAACAATTGGAATGGCTTTATTCAAATGATTTTCCAAATATGATTTTTAAGATAACCATGGGCAAAACCGCACAAGAATACCATACTCAAACAAAGCAATGCATGCCACAGATATACAAGATAATCTCGAATATAAATTCTAAGTGGCAAACTGGCAAACCTCTATTGTTAATGTTCACACGAGAACTGATATGCACAAAGTATATCACTCCCCCATAATTTGACAATGCATGTATTATCCACAAGAGGAAAATGAAACCCAACTAAGGATGTAATGGATGAGGATTTGAGTTTCAAATGAACTTTACATACCACATAGTAACTAGATAATATTGCACTAACAATACTAGGTGGTATCCAACATATATACACATTTAAGGTTTGTGATATGCGTAAAACATAGCACTCCCCCATAATGTGATGATCCATTAATATCTCAAAAGAGCCAAGGAATATTCAACTAATGAAGCAATAAAGGCACGAAACCACACATACAACTATATGATGTGCATAGCAACCTACACATGCTAGATAACACGAATCAAGCATATTAGGAGGCACAACATATACAAACACATGCTAGGAACAAAACCTAAACATGCATGGGGCTAGTAACTTTCAATGTAGACAATATAAATACAAGTTACCGCCACGAGGAGCATTGGAATGACAAATATGATGATAATTCACTTGACTTGGTTTGAACCATAATGAATGGTGAGAATCATTTTTCTTCATGAACTAGCCAAGTCTCCAATGCCCTCCACACACCAATTGATTAATTTTGAACTCGATGGTCCCCAACCATGTTGGGTCCTAAGAAGTTAGTAACAATAGGCTTGGCAACCCAAATGGTCTTATCCACTTTCTAACCACTTTGGGCACCAACATACTTGGCAAACATATTACCATCAATATCCCTCCTAAGTGAATAATGATCATTGATAATTGGAGGCTTAGAGATGTTACCGTTTGGACATGATGAAGCTATGTGTCCCTTCTTATGGCAAATATAGCAACATGTACTCCCCCTTGTCTTCTTTACTTTCTCAACTTCGGAAGTAATAACATGGTTCATCATGGATACTGGCCATTCTTCAACTTGAGGTTGAACTTGAGATTGAGCTTGAGGCCACTTCCCATGTAGCCTCCCTTTGTAAGCCCTTTTCTTTAGTGGACAATATATCATGTGATGTCCAACCTTTTTGCACTTAAAGCAAGAAATGTTGGCTCATTCTTGGCTCGGTCTTGCCCCCTTTCCTTGTTCATGGATTTCTTCTTGTTGGAGTGAAAACTATGTCCATCATTGCACTTTTCCAAGTCTTTCTTCAAACTAGTGACTTGGGCCTTGAGCTCATTAATTTCCTCTACATGGTTAGTTTCAAGACTAGAAACAAGAGGAGTAGTGGAAACTTCATGTTAGAGCAACAAGACATGGTGAGCAATTCATCATGAGGTGTATCAATATCATGTAGAGAGGAATTGCAAGGACTAGCACATGGCAATAAGGCATTTTGAGTAGAAGATGTGCTCATATCCACATGAGACTCACACGATTTTACCTTGGTGAACATAACCTCATGAGCTAACTTTAGCCCATCATGAGAGATTAGAAGATCCTCATGAGTGCCTGAGAGCTTTTCAGAACTTTCTTCCAATTTCCCATAATTGCTAGTTAGCAAATCAAGTTGAGTCCTCAGCTCAACATTTTCCTTCAACATCGGTGATACACACAAGATAGATTTAGTAGCACAAACATCATTATCAACATGAGAGGAGCATGTAGAAACTAGAGACTCCGCATGAGTATCTTGAAGTTCCTCATGAGACTTAGAGAGTTTGGTGAGCTCTCCTTTGACATTCTTGTAGCCAACGTCAAGGTGCTCAAAATCCTCTTTAAGTTTACAATGATTAATTTCAATCTCTTCTTTTAAAGACCTAAAGTCACTAAGACATTGATGAGCCTTAGCAAGTTCATGTTCAAGTTGTTCACTTTTCGCTTGCTCGGTAAGAAATAAGTCATTACGTTTTTGAAAGCAAGCAAGAACATCTTGGAACCTTTTATAAGTGTTATTTTTAGCTCTATGAAGAGTTTTCCCAATCTCATAGAGATTTTGAGTCAATTCATCATCATCATCCTCATTACAACTATCATCATTATCACTAAGAGAAGATGATACCTTGTCATTACCTCTTGCCATGAGGCACATGTGAACAAAGGGGGTTGATGATGATTCTTTTGAAGAAGAGGGTTCTTTATCAATCAAGCATGCCTCATCATTCTTGGTTTCCTCTACATGGTTAGTCATAGAACAACTAGAGGAAACCAAGGCATTTCTATCATGGCAACATGGGAGATCAAGCATATCATCACAAATGAGCTTAACACCATCATCACAAGATATTTCTTCACTCACCATGTTATTACCTTGTGGCACGCCACATGTTTGTGAAGTGCAAGATATTGAAGTGTGCAAGTAATCGGAGGTGAAAGTACTAGAGAGCTCTTCATGATTTAAAAATGTGGAGAACTCCTCCATCAACTCCCCAAATAGAATATTATCTTCATCAAGATTGGACCCACCATATATATCTTCAAGTTTGGTCCAAGTCTCATGAGCCGACTTGCAAGTCGTGACTGCCTTAAACACTTCAGACGTTAAAGCTTGATGAATGACAAGAGAAGTATCACAATCAAGATAAATATCCTCAATAGATGGAGAATGTCCATCCTTAGCAGTAGAAATTCCTATAAGAACAATTCACAAAGCATTTGGACCCATGGCCCGAAAGTGACAAAGCATGCAAATTCTCCATAGGTGATAATTTGTGCCATCCATATAAAAAGTGTTGTGGTGCACTAGTTCACTAGTCAAGATCGTTACTCTCTAGGCGGTGAAGCCTAATAAGGAGAGACCGGGCTCTGATACCAATTGAAAGGACCAAGATGTCACCTGGAGGGGGTGAATAGGCGTTTTAAAATCTTATACGGATTTGGTTATATCCTAATGCGGAAATAAACTAAGCGGATACTTTTCAAGCACAAATCCTAAATATACCGGGCTCACTAAGTGCACCAACAACTTAGGATCAACAAGATGAGAACAATGAGGATATGAGTAAGCACAAGTAAGTTACACAAACTTACACAATGTATGTCACAAGATATGTAAATGAATAATACACACAACCACAAGTAAGCAATACAAGCTTGCACAAATTGTATCACAATATATGGAATTGAATGATACAATCAAACTCAAGTAAGAACTACAAGCTTACACAAGTTATGTCACAAGATATGGAAATGAATGTTATAAGCTAGCAATTCACACTAAGCACACGATAGAACAATAGTAGCAAGTATGAATTGCAGACCATAAAGTGTTGGCCTAGATAATCTCTACGATATGGTAACCAACACAATATAATGAGGACAACAAGATATAGTGAATGCAAGGTCAAGAGACCAAAGTAAACCACAAGTAGTGGCTAGAATTAGAATTAATCGAAGACACGAAGACGAGGATGTATCCCGATGTCACGCCCAATATGCGATACTATCCTAAAGAAACTCGAAGGTCCCACTAAGGATAGAACCGCATATTGAAACGCTTTTGCAAGGTGGATATCATTACATCAACATTACATAATAGATAGGGATACATACATAAGGCATACAATGCCACACGAGTACAACATCACAATACATCAGAGTAGCATCCGACTACGGATGAATCATAAACAGAAACTCAAACAATATCCACCCTGCTAGCCCAGGCTGCCGACCTGGAACCTATCCCCTGATCGAAGAAGCAGAAGAAGAACTCAACGCAAGCAAGCATCGCTCTCGCGTCATGATCATCGGATAAACCTGTACCTGCAACTGTTGTTGTAGTAATCTGTGAGCCACGAGGACTCAACAATCCCATTACCATGGGTATCAAGACTAGCAAAGCTTAAATAGGAAAGGAAGGGGTAAAGTGGTGAGGCTGCAGCAGCGACTAAGCAATGTATGGTGGCCAACATACGCAAATTAGAGCGAGAAGAGAACAAGCGGAACGGTCGTCAACTAGTAATGATCAAGAGGTGATCCTGAACACCTACTTACATCAAACATAACCCAGAAACCGTGTTCACTTCCCGGACTCCGCCGAGAAGAGTCCATCACGGCTACACACGCGGTTGATGCGTTTTAATTTGGATCTGGTGTCAAGTTATCTACAACCGGACATTAACAAATTCCCATCTGCCAATAACCGCAGGCACGGCTTTCGAAAGATACCCTGCAGGGGTGTCCCAACTTAGCCAATGATAAGCTCTCGCGATCAACGAAGGAATAGACCTTCTCCCAGGAAGACCCGATCAGACTCGGAATCCCAGTTTACAAGACATTTCGACAATTGTAAAACAAGACCAGCAAGACCGCCCGATGCGCCAACAATCCCGATAGGAGCTGCACATATCTCGTTCTCAGGGCAACACCGGATAAGCTAAGCTTACAGGTACCGACGTAACCCAAGTTGCCAAGGGATGGTCCCGCACGGTGCTCTAGTTTGGACCAACGCTTAGACAAGCACTTGCCCGGGGGGGCTATAATAAAGATGACCCTCGAGAGAGCGACTCCCAAGGGAAAAGTAGGTGGTGGTGAGGCAAATGGTAAACGTCAATGTTGGGCCTTGCTGGAGGAGTTTTATTCAAAGCGAACTGTCAAGGGGGTCCCATAAATCACCCGACCGCGTAAGGAACGCAAAATCCGGGAACATAACACCGGTATGACGGAAACTAGGGCGGCAAGAGTGGAACAAAACACCAGTCAAAAGGCCGAGCCTTCCACCCTTTGCCAAATATATAGATGCATTAATAATATAAGAGATATTGCGATATCCCAACCAAAATCCTGTCCACCATGGAGAAATCTTCAACTTCACCTGCAACTAGCAACGCTATAAGAGGGGCTGAGCAAAGCGGTAACATAGCCAAATAGTGGTTTGCGTAGGAAGGTGTCAAAGGTTAGAGGTTCATGGCAATATGGGATGGCTTGATTAACAAGTGATAGGTATCGCAGCATAGCAGTAGAACGAAGCAACTAGCATAGCAATGATAGTAGTGAGATCCAGGGTAGCGGTCATCTTGCCTGAAATCCCGCAAGGAAGAAGAACGAGTCCATGAAGAAGACGAACAGATGAAGCCAAACCAACCTAGACGAACGAATCCTCACGATCGCAACGAAACAGGAACTATCGAAAAGAAGCACACAACAAGGTAAACACACCACACATAGACAAGACATGATGCACAACAAGCATGATGCATGACAAAGGCTACACGAAGCTACTCATGGCAGGAGATGATGCAAACAAGAGCAACACATCAAGGCAAGTTTAAATGAGGCCGGGAACAACATATAACAATTCCGGTAAGTCCTCATATGCATATTTCGAAAATGGTCCAGATCTGAATAAACATTATGTTCAAGTTGTTAAACAGCAAGTTAAGATGCACCAAGATGATCTACACGAGATTCTAGTCAAGTTACATATAAAGTTCATTTAGTTCGGAGCTACGGCCTAGAAGATATGAGCAAAACAAGATCAACATGGCATTGATGCAAAATGCACCCAAACATCAAGCAAACACCTCAAAACAAGGATGCAACATGATAGTATGAAGCTACATGCAAAAACAAGCAAGTTTCATATAGAGCACACTCAAGACGGAGCAACGGTTCAACATACACACACTATACAAGTCATAACAACAATCTGTCCAAAACAGCAAGTAGGCATATTGCAAGCATCAAAACAACAAGCTACAGCATCTCAACATAATAACAAAAGGCATGGTCATGATGTACAGGTAAAGCATAACAAAACATGAACACTGAGCTATCTCCAGAAAAGATTAGAACATGCTCAAAAAGACATGGTAAGATTGCAAATAATAACAGTTTCAGACTTATCAGGAAATAACATCAGGTTGAAATGTTCAGAGCTATCAAACAACATGTTACAGGAACTTATCATGGAAAACAAAGGCATGGCATGAATCTACTAATTGCATAGAACAATAGTCCCTTACTGACCAAGAGCCAAAAAGGATCAGAAGATATGATGGCATCCATGTAAACATGGCAAGTTATTATACAGATTCATACATGGCAGGAACAACAATGAGTAGGCATGTAGATGAGCTTGTGCAACTCACTACAGAGCAATACATGGCATGCCAAGGCAACCAACAGTAAGAAGGCATGTTTAAGAAGCTAAGCATGGCAAGAGCAAGTTCATAGGGTGCATGGAACATTAGCAAAACACATGGGAACAAGTGAACTTAATGTTAACAGGCTGACAGCAACATTATGAAGCAACTTTGGAGCAAGATATGAACAAGTTACAGGAAGCTATAAATGCAACCAGGGGCACGAATGGATAGGGCATAACATGTAGAACAAGACATGTTTATAGAACATCTCCAGATTATGCATAGAATGATTAGTAGAAGCAGGTTTACGTAGCATCACGAAATAACAGAATCAGCCTATCAAAATAGTAACATCATGAACACTACTTAACAAGCTCGATTCACTCACCACAAGTCATTGCATGACAAGATAAGCATAGCATCATCAAGAAGACATGTTTGTTAAACAAACCAAGTCAAGAACAAGTCCATAGCATGCAAGGATCAACTATAGCTAGCTTGGCCAAATTGAATAACAAGTAAACAATCTGCCAGGAAACATTTTGAAGCAAAATTAGAGCACCAAAATGACATGCTAGACTACTCCATAATTGCAAACAAAGGCATGAATGGATAGACAATAACCACATGTTCAAAACACTCTTACTGAAGTAACTCAAAATATTCATGGATCTCTCTGTAGCCACAAGTTTACATGGCATGAAAATAACAGCAGACAGGGACTAAAATCAGCAACAGCAAGTACCCTACTTAGCAAGCTTGATGCACTCAGCACACAAATCACAAAAATACATGGATGGCACCACTGGAAAGATGGCATGGCATAGATCAAAATACATGTAGACATCAACCTCATAGGATGCACACATCAATCATGGCAAAAATGACAAATGAGCAAGCTATAACAGTTTCAGCAGATTAACATCAACATGCACTCTTCCAACAGCATTTAGGGCATCAAGATGAGCTCAAATAAAAATGATGCAATGAGATGAAATGATGTACTCGACGAGACGAACAATTTGACATATTACACGCACGAAACGGAGCTACGGTTGCAGAGATATAGCAGGTCAAACATGGCATGAAAATGTTGAAAATAACTTCGGGACTTGCGCGTTTTCGAGGTCAACCTCTGCACGGAACTCGAGGCACATCAGAGAGGTCGCCGGAGATATGGCCGGAGAGGAGGGAGAACGGCGGCCGGAGGTTGGAGAGGGTCGGAGGAGGCCGGGGGGGGCGCCGGTGCGCCGGATCTGGCCGGCCCTTGCCGAATCCGGCCGGAGACGGAACCGGCGGCGTGGGATGCGGGAGGCGGTGGCGGAGCGGCTCCCGGCGCGGGGCGGCGAGGCCGCGGCCGGCGGCGGCGCGGGATGCGGCCGAGGCACCGCGGGGAGTGGGGCGGCGCGGGCACGCGCACCCGGGGTCGCCCGACGGCGAGGGGAGGCGTGCGCCGGCCGGAGAAGGCGACGGGCGGCGGCGCCATGGCCTCGGGTGGTGGCGGAGGTCGGCGCCGGCGGGCGGCGGCGAGCGCCGGCGGCGGGGCTCGGGCGCGGGCGGCGGCGCGAATCGGGCCCGCACGGGCCCCGGATGGGCTCTGCGGGCCGGCGGTGGTGGAGGGCGGCGTGGGGCGACGTGACGGCTGGCGATTCACCGGGGAACGGCGGCTGGACGTGTCCGGTCCGGTCCGGACATGTCCGGCGCGCGCGGAGGGGAAAAATCTAGGGTTTCGGGGGGATCATCCGTGAATTTCGGGGGAGGGGCTATATTTATAGGTAGAGGGAGCTAGGAGAGTCCAAATGAGGTGCGGTTTTCGCCCACACGATCGTGATCGAACGACCGAAATCATGGAGGGGAGCTAGGTGGGTTTTGGGCCAGTTTGGAAGGGGTGTTGGGGTGCAACTCAAAGAGGGCTTTGCGGTTACCCGGTTAACCGTTGGAGTATCAAACGAGCTCCAAATGGCACGAAACTTGATAGGCTATCTACCGGTGCTATACCAAGGCCGCTTGGCAAGGCTCGGGCCATTCCGAGAGAGTTTAACACCCGCACACGACAGGAGACAAAAGGGGAACGCCGGAGGACATAGGAGCGCCGGATTGCAAAACGGACAACGGGGAAAATGCTCGGATGCATGAGACGAACGCGCATGCGAAATAAAATGCATATGATGACATGGCAAAGTGCAACACGCAAGTAGATGACATGGCAACAATGACAAATAACTGGCGGACATCTGGCGCATTGAATCCGGGGCGTTACAACACTCCTCCACTAACAAGAGATCTCGTCGCGAGATCTTAGGACCGAGACGGAATTTAAAAAGGGATGAGGCGAAACAAGAACTCAAGAGAAGAAGAAAAGAATCGAGATCACTCGAGAAGAAGGGAGGAATGACGAGAATGACGAGAATGGAAAACTCACGGAATCAGATAGACTATGTAACCACTCGTTCTAACCGGAGTGGCTAGAATGAGAAAAGAAACGAATAAGACTGAAAGGATTCAGGCAACACTCTGGCTGAACATGGAAAGAATAGAACAGGAATTAGAGAGGATGGAATGACACTTGAAGAAGACATGGCACAAAAACTTCAGAAAGAATTGAAAGAATTGAGTGAAAAGAACAGAGAAGAAAAGATATTTGAATTTCTCCAACAAAATCTTGATGAACTCTTGAAGGATGAAATAAATCATGAAGAACCACCATGAAGAACTCCGGTACAAAAGGATGATGAGATAGAAATGAAGGATGAAAGAATAAGATGAGCCTTGCGATGATTTAGATGGAGGTTCCGACGAAATGGCCGATGAAACTTTGAACTCCAGGAAAGAAAAGATGAAAACACTTGGAACTAGAATTTATTCATCAAGAACAAACTCTAAAGGAAGGAATTACTCACTTGGATGAAATGAGAATAAGATTTATTGTATGTTTATCCTTCACCAAATTAAATTGATGACAACCAATGGATTTTTGCATACTACTTATTCTTCTTGAAAAGGATTGAGAACTGACATGTGGCAAACTTGAGAATGTCTTCATGAACCACCAGTAGGATTGAAAGAATGAATGAATAAAAACGATAATCAAGGAAAAAGAATCTGGAACGAACCACCGTAAGAATTTGGAAATGACTGATAAGAGAGAATGAATCACCGGGAAGAATTAGAAGAACAAATATGCTGGAGGGGATTTAGATGCAAAAGAGCCAAGAGATTATGAGCTGATTAAAGAACACTTGAACGAAGCACCGGAATAATATTGAGACGAACGGGAGGGCACGGATATAGAATAATTGAAGAACGAATCTGAAAACTTAGAATGAAGAAATCTTCCAAAAAGATGGCCTCCGGATGATCGAGAGAGAATGCAACTCCTGAAATGCTCCGGATGGATGAAAATAATTTGCATGGCTTGAAACAATTTGATAGGATAACATCGAGCTAGCACCGCGAATCTCCGGGGAATGGACAAGATTTGGAGGAAACTCTTCTGCGATCTTCAAATGACGGCGAGAAAAAACACCACCAAAATAACTGAGATACTCCGGAAGAATGAAAAGCAGAGAGGTTGAGCCAACAATAAAAAGATTTGAAAGCAATCTTGGAGAAGGCATGTGACTGATGAAACTCATTCTTACATCACACTTGAAAAGAATTGAGAATAATTCCGGGGGAATTAGAAAAGTCAGGTAAGATCCTGGAAAAAGACCTGTGGGTTAGGGCCCACTGAAGAGACAACACCGTTGGAAAGGATGTTGAACAGATAGATGAAGCACCGGAACAATTGAAATATATGAGGTGGTAACCTCGAATTAATTGGAACACAGACGAATCTCCTGAGAAGTCTTGAGCACTCCGGAAGGATAAACTAGCAAGAGGCGAAGGAACAAGGAGAACACTTGATCTGAGGAAAAGAATATGATCAACACCGGAAAAAAAAACTTGAATTGAAACCACCGGGAAAAGAAAAAGAGATGAAGAATGACGAACGAGATGAGAATTCACCGGTTGAGATAATTGAGGCAAGACTGAAGAAGCTCCGTACGAATGAAATAGATGCTCGAAAGAGACTCAGGCTCCGGGAAGAAAAGGGTGGGAGGGCGGGAAAACAAAAGCAACTTGGAAGGGGAAATCGACGAATATCTTGAAGAGAAAACACCGGTTGAAATCATTGGGGAAAGAAGGCAAAGACTTCGCACGAGTAGGAAGGATACTCGATTACGGACTCCGGTTCCGAGAAGAAGAACAGGGAGGGCGGGTGGGAAAGAAAACAACTGAGGATTGAACTCAATGATGAAGAGGCTCGAGTCGACTTGACGAGAAATGCACCGGATGAAAAGAGCTGAGGAACAACTATCGGAAAACCAACTGCGTGATCCTAAAGAAAATTTGAAGGGGAAGATGAGTAATTCAAAACACCTACGTCAAGATTCCTCACCAGAGCGACGAAGGGACTGAGGAGTAAAAAGAATTCCTACTCTCCGATATAACTAGACTCCGAAAATAGTTCTCTTCTAGACTCAACAATGACCAAACTACACGATCAATCAAGGGGGGCTCCTAAGGTCGGTCGAGGCTCTGATACCAACTTGTCACGCCCAATATGCGATACTATCCTAAAGAGACTCGAATGTCCCACTAAGGATAGAACCGCATATTGAAATGCTTTTGCAAGGTGGATATCATTACATCAACATTAAATAATAGATAGGGATACGTACATAAGGCATACAATGCCACACGAATACAACATCACAATACATCAGAGTAGCATCCGACTACGGATGAATCATAAATAGAAACTCAAACAATATCCACCCTACTAGCCCAGGCTGCCAACCTGGAACCTATCCCCTGATCGAAGAAGCAGAAGAAGAACTCAACGCAAGCAAGCATCGCTCTCGCGTCATGATCATCGGATAAACCTGTACCTGCAACTGTTGTTGTAGTAATCTGTGAGCCACGAGGACTCAACAATCCCATTACCATGGGTATCAAGACTAGCAAAGCTTAAATAGGAAAGGAAGGGGTAAAGTGGTGAGGCTGCAGCAGCGACTAAGCAATGTATGGTGGCTAACATACGCAAATGAGAGCGAGAAGAGAACAAGCGGAACGGTCGTCAACTAGTAATGATCAAGAGGTGATCCTGAACACCTACTTATGTCAAACATAACCCAGAAACCGTGTTCACTTCCCGGACTCCGCCGAGAAGAGACCATCATGGCTACACACGCGGTTGATGCGTTTTAATTCGGATCTGGTGTCAAGTTATCTACAACCGGACATTAACAAATTCCCATCTGCCAATAACCGCAGGCATGGATTTCGAAAGATTATACCCTGCAGGGGTGTCCCAACTTAGCCCATGATAAGCTCTCGCGATCAACGAAGGAATAGACCTTCTCCCAGGAAGACCCGATCAGACTCGGAATCCCGGTTTACAAGACATTTCGACAATGGTAAAACAAGACCAGCAAGACCGCCCAATGCGCCGACAATCCCGATAGGAGCTACACATATCTCGTTCACAGGGCAACATCGGATAAGCTAAGGGTACAGGTACCGACGTAACCCAAGTTGCCAAGGGATGGTCCCACACGGTGCTCTAGTTTGGACCAACGCTTAGACAAGCACTGGCCCGGGGGGGCTATAATAAAGATGACCCTCGAGAGAGCGACTCTCAAGGGAAAAGTAGGTGGTGGTGAGGCAAATGGTAAACGTCAATGTTGGGCCTTGCTGGAGGAGTTTTACTCAAAGCGAACTGTCAAGGGGGTCCCATAAATCTCCCGACCGCGTAAGGAACGCAAAATCCAGGAACATAACACCGGTATGATGGAAACTAGGGCGGCAAGAGTGGAACAAAACACCAGGCAAAAGGCCGAGCCTTCCACCCTTTGCCAAATATATAGATGCATTAATAATATAAGAGATATTGTGATATCCCAACCAAAATCCTGTCCACCATGGAGAAATCTTCAACTTCACCTGCAACTAGCAACGCTATAAGAGGGGCTGAGCAAAGTGGTAACATAGCCAAACAGTGGTTTGCGTAGGAAGGTGTCAAAGGTTAGAGGTTCATGGCAATATGGGATGGCTTGATGAACAAGTGATAGGTATCGCAGCATAGCAATAGAACGAAGCAACTAGCATAGCAATGATAGTAGTGAGATCCAGGGAAGCGGTCATCTTGCCTGAAATCCCGCAATGAAGAAGAACGAGTCCATGAAGAAGACGAACGGATGAAGCCGAACCAACCGTAGACGAACGAATCCTCACGATCGCAACGAAACAGGAACTATCGGAAAGAAGCACACAACAAGGTAAACACACCACACATAGACAAGACATGATGCACAACAATCATGATGCATGACAAAGACTACACGAAGCTACTCATGGCAAGAGATGATGCAAACAAGAGCAACACATCAAGGCAAGTTTAAATGAGGCCGGGAACAACATATAACAATTCCGGTAAGTCCTCATATGCATATTTTGAAAATGGTCCAGATCTGAATAAACATTATGTTCAAGTTGTGAAACAGCAAGTTAAGATGCACCAAGATGATCTACACGAGATTCTAGTCAAGTTACATATAAATTTCATTTAGTTCGGAGCTACGGCCTAGAAGATATGAGCAAAACAAGATCAACATGGCATTGATGCAAAATGCACCCAAACATCAAGCAAACACCTCAAAACAAGGATGCAACATGATAGTATGAAGCTACGTGCAAAAACAAGCAAGTTTCATATAGAGCACACTCAAGACGGAGCAACGGTTCAACATACACACACTATACAAGTCATAACAACAATCTGTCCAAAACAGCAAGTAGGCATATTGCAAGCATCAAAACAACAAGCTACAGCATCTCAACATAATAACAAAAGGCATGGTCATGATGTACAGGTAAAGCATAACAAAACATGAACACTGAGCTATCTCCAGAAAAGACTAGAACATGCTCAAAAAGACATGGTAAGATTGCAAATAATAACAGTTTCAGACTTATCAGGAAATAACATCAGGTTGCAATGTTCAGTGCTATCAAACAACATGTTACAGGAACCTATCATGGAAAACAAAGGCATGGCATGAATCTACTAATTGCATAGAACAATAGTCCCTTACTGACCAAGAGCCAAAAAGGATAAGAAGATATGATGGCATCCATGTAAACATGGCAAGTTATTATACAGATTCATACATGGCAGGAACAACAATGAGTAGGCATGTAGATGAGCTTGTGCAACTCACTACAGAGCAATACATGGCATGGCAAGGCAAACAACAGTAAGAAGGCATGTTTAAGAAGATAAGCATGGCAAGAGCAAGTTCATAGGGTGCATGGAACACTAGCAAAACACATGGGAACAAGTGAACTTAATGTTAACAGGCTGACAGCAACATTATGAAGCAACTTTCGAGCAAGATATGAACAAGTTATAGGAAGCTATAAATGCAACCAGGGGCATGAATGGATAGGGCATAACATGTAGAACAAAACATGTTTATAGAACATATCCATATTATGCATAGAATGATTAGTAGAAGCAGGTTTACATAGCATCACGAAATAACAGAATCAGCCTATCAAAACAGTAACATCATGAACACTACTTAACAAGCTCGATTCACTCACCACAAGTCATTGCATGACAAAATAAGCATAGCATCATCAAGAAGACATGTTTGTTAAACAAACTAAGTCAAGAACAAGTTCATAGCATGCAAGGATCAACTATAGCTAGCTTGGCCAAATTGAATAACAAGTAAACAATCTGCCAGGAAACATTTTGAAGCAAAAGTAGAGCACCAAAATGACATGCTAGACTACTCCATAATTGCAAACAAAGGCATGAATGGATAGACAATAACCACATGTTCAAAACACTCTTACTGAAGTAACTCAAAATATGCATGGATCTCTCTATAGCCACAAGTTTACATGGCATGAAAATAACAGCAGACAGGGACTAAAATCAGCAACAGCAAGTACCCTACTTAGCAAGCTTGATGCAATCAGCACACAAATCACAAAAATACATGGATGGCACCACTGGAAAGATGGCATGGCATAAATCAAAATACATGTAGACATCAACCTCATAGGATGCACACATCAATCATGGCAAAAATGACAAATGAGCAAGTTATAACAGTTTCAGCAGATTAACATCAACATGCACTCTTCCAACAGCATTTAGGGCATCAAGATGAGCTCAAATGAAAATGATGCAATGAGATGAAATGATGTACTCGACGAGACGAAAAATTTGACATATTACAGGCACGAAACGGAGCTACGGTTGCAGAGATATAGCAGGTCAAACATGGCATGAAAATGTTGAAAATAACTTCGGGACTTACGCGTTTTCGAGGTCAACCTCTGCACAGAACTCGAGGCACATCGGAGAGGTCGCCGGAGATGTGGCCGGAGAGGAGGGAGAATGGCGGCCGGAGGTTGGAGAGGAGCGGAGGAGGCCGGGGCGGCGCCGGTGCGCCGGATCTGGCCGGCCCTTGCCGGATCCGGCCGGAGACGGAACCGGCGGCACGGGATGCGGGAGGCGGTGGAGGAGCGGCTCCCGGCGCAGGGTGGCGAGGCCGCGGCCGGCGGTGGCGCGGGATGCGGCCGAGGCGCCGCGGGGAGTGGGGCGGCGCGGGCACGCGCACCCAGGGTTGCCCGGCGGCGAGGGGAGGTGCGCGCCGGCCGGAGAAGGCGGCGGGCGGCAGCGCAATGGCCTCGGGCGGTGGCGGAGGTCAGCGCCGGCGGGCGGCGGCGAGCGCTGGCGGTGGGGCTCGGGCGCGGGCGACGGCGCGAATCGGGCCCGCGCGGGCCCCGGATGGGCTCCGCGGGCCGGCGGCGTTGGAGGGCGGTGCGGGGGCGACGTGGCGGCTGGCGATTCGCCGGGGAACGGCGGCTGGACGTGTTCGGTCCGGTACGGACATGTCCGGCGCGCGCGGAAGGGAAAAATCTAGGGTTTCGGGGGGATCATCCGTGAATTTCGGGGGAGGGGCTATATTTATAGGTAGAGGGAGCTAGGAGAGTCCAAATGAGGTGCGGTTTTCGCCCACACGATCGTGATCGAACGACCGAAAGCATGGAGGGGAGTTAGGTGGGTTTTGGGCTAGTTTGGAAGGGGTGTTGGGCTGCAACTCAAAGAGGGCTTTGCGGTTACCCGGTTAACCGTTGGAGTATCAAACGAGCTCCAAATGGCACGAAACTTGACAGGCGGTCTACGGTGCTATACCAAGGCTGCTTGGCAAGGCTCGGGCCATTCCGAGAAAGTTTAACACCCGCACACGACAGGAGACAAAAGGGGAACGCTGGAGGACATAGGAGCGCTGGATTGCAAAACGGACAATGGGGAAAATGCTCGGATGCATGAGACGAACACATATGCGAAATAAAATGCATATGATGACATGGCAAAGTGCAACACGCAAGTAGATGACATGGCAACAACGACGAATAACTGGCGGACATCTGGCGCATCGAATCCGGGGCGTTACACCCGATGTTCACTTCCTTGGAGGGAAGCTAGTCGCCGTTAGAGAGGTGGATGTTACCATGAAGGCAAACCAACGCCACGAAGGCTCACACTATTCTCCTTGTGGTATCACCACGAAGCCGATTCTCAACCACTAGTGGTAGAACTTGAGGCGGCCTCCAAATCTTCACAAACTTTCCGGGTGACAAATCACAAGTTGATTCCTTACGGGAGCACTACTATTGTATAGGAGTCTCCAACCTCCAAGAGTAACAAGATCAAGGGGGAAATGCTCAAGACTTGCTAAAATCACAAATTGCTTTGGTCACAAGAGGGAGAGGGAGAGGATCTATCTTTTGATTGGAACAACTCTCAAGAACACTCACTAATCTCTCTGGGATCTAAGTTGGTGTGGCAGAAGTGAGAGGGAGCCACTTGTGTTCTTGGGGCGATTGTGGATGGAGTGGTCAACCCTCTCCCGGAGTGGGAGAGGGATATTTATACCCCCAAGAAAATAGAGCCATTTCCCGCATTTGTTGACCTACCCGGATGATCTAGACGCATACCCGGATGATCCGGTCAATGCTCGGATGATCCGAGAAGGTCAATATACAATGTGGTGAAGTAGATACCCGGATGTCCGGGGACATAGCCGGATGATCCGGGCAATTCCCAGATGATCCGGGTGGGTAGCCGGATCGGATGATCCGGCTAGCAAAATAAGTTTATGTGATGAACTTTTCGAGTAACCGGGATGATCTGGCCTAGAACCCGGATTATCTGGGAAAAGCACAGATGATCTGGGAGGGAACCCGGATGATCCGGCCAAACCATACTATTGCAGCCCAGAAACTGAAACAAGCACAACTTTTACATTCGGACTCCAATTTTGATGATCTTGGTCTCGTTTTGAAGCTATGGAAAAACCCCCAGGTCCTCACATAGAGAACCAACCAAGATCAACCAAAAAGGAGGATGCTAAATATGCAAATGTTTTATCATATATTTGGGTAACCTATTCGTCTTTGGATTTTCTTTGGTATATAGGATAGGAGTGGAATTGTGTAGAGAATATGTTGACTTGAAAAAAATCTATAACGAACCCCTTTGATCCCCTCTTAATAGTGCGGGATCCCTATAACTCAAGAATCATAAAAGAGCTACACTACATAGCTATCAAGAATCCATTCTTGAGTGTATGTGTTCCTTCGGTATTCATCACTCCACAACACCAATGGCAAGACATTGGTGAAGTCTTCAAGTAGCTCCCCCATACACAATGTGGGAAGCTTTGCTTTGTATTTATCTTCATGTGTCCATCATGTGATCATACACAAGCTTCAAGCATGTAATCCTTCGGGATAGTTATCTTGAACTTGCCCTTGTCAACCATGATCATCAACACTTGATGTCATCCTCTCAGAGACACTTGAAATCTCTCTCTCTTGATGCGATCCCATGAGAATCTCCTAACCCTCAAAAACATAGGCAACACATAGTATGGATTAGTACACAAAGCGCAATTGACAAAGTCTTGCCATACCACAAGATCTCATGTGGCACATGATTTGCGCTTGTGTATTGACCATCTTTGAATTCAATCTTCGATCTTCATCTTGGTCAGCCTTTATCTTCGGTCCATGATTAATCTTGATGCACAACTATATGTATATGGCATTCATTCCGAAGCCATTCAATATCTTTCTTGCATCACCCATGGAACAAACCTTCCTATATAACATGATGTCATTGTTTCTTCATAGGAATTGTCATTCGTTATCAAGTCTCAATGCTATTTATGTTGATGTATTTCATCCACCAATTCATCCAATATTCTTCATGCATTGCAAATGGAACTTTCCTTCAAATGTATATCTCAATGCAAACATTTGTCCATTAGGATTGTCATTTAATTACCAAAACCACACATGGGGACTACATGTACTTTCAGTGTGTTCATCGGGAGCCAACCGGCTTGGACGGAACAGCTGAAACAAGGTATGGCGTACTGTAGAACGGAGGAAACGGCCTTCTGTTCGACCGTATACGGTCGATATGGGGTCCTGTTCATCGGGAAAGGTCTGGCGTACCGCAAAACGGAGGAAACAAAATTTTGTTCGAGTGCCTACAGTCAAAACAGGGTGTTGTTGATCGAGAGGGGTGTGGCGTGATACGTCCATTTGCATCATGCTTTTAGATCAATATTTATTGCATTATGGGATGTTATTATACATGATATCTCAATACTTATGGCTATTCTCTCTGATTTTACAAGGTTTACCATGAAGAAGGGGAATGCCGACAGCTGGAATTCTGGCTGGAAAAGGAACAAACATTGGAAACCTATTCTGCACTACTCCAAAAATCCTGAAACTCCACGAAACTTATTTTTGGAATTAATAAGAATTATTGAGAGGAAGAAACACCTCAGGGGGCCCACACACTGGCCAGGAGAGTGGGGCGCGCGCCCACCCCTACTGGGCGCGCCCCCTGTCTCCTAGGCCCCCTGGTGGCCCTCCGATGTCCATCTTCTGCTATGTGAAGGCATTTACCCTGGAAAAAATCATGGGCAAGCTTACGGGACGAAACTCCGCCGCCACGAGGCGGAACCTTGGCGGAACCAATCTAGGGCACCGGCGGAGCTGTTCTGCCGGGGACACTTCCCTCCGGGAGGGGGAAATCATCACCATCGTCATCACCAATGATCCTCTCATTGGGAGGGGGTCAATCTCCATCAACATCTTCACTAGCACCATCTCCTCTCAAAACCCTAGTTCATCTCTTGTATCCAATCTTGTATCCAAACCACAAATTGGTACCTGTGGGTTGCTAGTAGTGTTGATTACTCCTTGTAGTTGATGCTAATTTGTTTACTTGGTGGAAGATCATATGTTCAGATCCTTAATGCATATTATTACTCCTCTGATTATGAACATGAATATGCTCTGTGAGTAGTTACGTTTGTTCCTGAGGACATGGGTGAAGTCTTGCTATGAGTAGTCATGTGAATTTGGTATTCGTTCGATATTTTGATGAGATGTATGTTGTCTTTTCCTCTAGTGGTGTTATGTGAACGTCGACTACATGACACTTCACCATTATCTGGGTCTAGAGGAAGGCATTGGGAAGTAATAAGTAGATGATGGGTTGCTAGAGTGACAGAAGCTTAAACCCTAGTTTATGCGTTGCTTCGTTAGGGGCTGATTTGGATCCATATGTTTAATGTTGTGGTTCGGTTTACCTTAATACTTCTTTTGTAGTTGCGGATGCTTGCAATAGGGGTTAATCATAAGTGGGATGTTTGTCCAAGTAAGGGAAGTACCCAAGCACCGGTCCACCCACATATCAAATTATCAAAGTACCGAACGCGAATCATATGAGCGTGATGAAAACTAGCTTGATGATAATTCCCATGTGTCCTCGGGAACTCTTTTATCATTATAAGAAATTGTCCGGGCTTATCCTTTGCTAAAAAAGGATTGGGCCACCTTGCTGCACTTTATTTACTTTCATTGCTTGTTACTCGTTACAATTTATCTTATCACAAAACTATCTATTACCTACAATTTCAATGCTTGCAGAGAAAACCTTACTGAAAACCGCTTATCATTTCCTTCTGCTCCTCGTTGGGTTCAACATCTTACTTATCGAAAGGACTACGATAGGTCCCCTACACTTGTGGGTCACCAAGACTCTTTTCTTGCACCGTTACCGGGGAGTGTAGCACTTTTGGTGAGTGCAACTTGGTAAGGAAACATTTATATAGTGTGCTGAAATTTTCCGTTACTTGTCACTATGGAAACTAGTCCTTTGAGGGCCTTGTTCGGGGTATCTTCACACCGACCAGAAGAGCAAAGAGTTGCTCCTCAACCTACTGAACTTTTTGAAAATGTTTACTTTGAGATCCCTTCGGGTATGATAGAGAAACTGCTAGCTAATCCATTTGCAGGAGATGGAACATTGCATCCCGACTTACACCTTATCTTTATGGATGAAGTTTGTGGATTATTTAAGCTTGTAGGTATTCCCGATGAGGTTGTCAAAAGAAAGGTCTTTCCTTTATCTTTGAAGGGAGATGCATTGACATGGTATAGGCTATGGGATGATACGAGATCTTGGAATTATAAATAGTTAAAGTTGGAATTTCACCAGAAGTTCTATCATATGCATCTTGTTCATCATGATCGTAATTACATATATAATTTCTGGCCTCGCGAAGGAGAAAGCATCGCTCAATCTTGGGGGAGGCTTAAGTCAATGTTATATTCATGCCCCAATCATGAGCTCTCCAGAGAAAGGATTATTCAAAAATTTTATGGTCGGCTTTCTCTCAATGATCGCAACCTGCTTGATACTTCCTGTGTTGGTTCTTATATGCTGAAGACTATTGATTTCAAATGGGACTTCTTGGAAAGAATTAAACGCAACTCTGAAGATTGGGGTTCCGACGATAGTAAGGAGTCAGGTATGAAACCTAAATTTGATTGTGTTAAATCCTTTATGGATACCGATGCTTTTCGTGGATTTAGCGCTAAATATGGACTTGACTCTGAGATAGTAGCTTCTTTCTATGAATCTTTTGCTACTCATATTGATCTCCCTAAGGAGAAATGGTTTAAATATAATCCTCCCGTTGAAGTAAAAGTAGTTGCACCTATTACAGTTGAAGAAAAGACTCTCACCTATAGTGATCCTATTGTTCCTAGTACTTATGCTGAGAAACCTCCTTTTCCTGTTAGGATAAAGGATCATGCTAAAACTTCGACCGTTGTTCGTAAGAGTAATACTAGGACTTATACACCTCCTGAGCAAATCAAAGTTGAACCTAGTATTGCTATGGTTAAAGATCTCTTGGATGATGATTTAGATGGGCATGTTATTTATTTCTGTGGTGAGACTGCTAATATTGCTAGACCAGATACTAAGATACATAGACCTGTGGTAGGCATGCATGTTATTTCTGTTAAAATAGGAGATCATTGTTATCATGGCTTATGTGATATGGGTGCCAGTGCTAGTGCAATACCCTATAATTTATATAAAGAAATTATGCACGACATTGCACCCGTTGAATTGGAAGACATTGATGTTACTATTAAGCTTGCTAATAGGGATACCATTAAACCGGTTGGGATAGTTAGAGATTTTGAAGTCTTGTGTGGGAAGGTTAAATATCCTGTTGATTTTCTTGTTCTTGGTTCCCCACAAGATGACTTTTGTCCCATTATTTTTGGTAGACCCTTCTTAAACACTATTAATGCTAAGATTGATTGTGAAAAGGATACTGTCACAATTAGCTTAAAATATATGTCTCATGAGTTTAATTTTGCTAAGTTTCATAGACAACCTCGTGATAGAGAATCACCTAGTAAGGATGAGATTATTGGTCTTGCTTCTATTGCCGTGCCTCCTACTGATCTGTTAGAACAATATTTGCTTGACCATGAAAATGATATATTTATGAAGGAAACAAGGGAAATAGATGAAGTGTTCCTCAAACAGGAACCTATGCTGAAAGATAACCTTCCCGTTGAAATTCTTGGGGATCCCCCTCCACCCAAGGGTTACACAGAGTCGGAGAGGGCTAGGGTTACACAGAGTCGGTTACAATGGTTGGAGATCTACATATCCGTATCGCCAAGCTTGCCTTCCACGCCAAGGAAAGTCCCATCCGGACACGGGACGAAGTTTTCAATCTTGTATCTTCATAGTCTTGGAGTTCGGCCGATGATGGTAGTTCGGCTATCCGGACACCCCCTAGTCCAGGACTCCCTCAGTAGCCCCCGAACCAGGCTTCAATGACGACGAGTCCGGAGCGTATGTTGTCTTCGGCGTTTGCAAGGCGGGTTCTCCTTCATGCTCCATGTGTTTGCCGGATAGTGTCCGGATGCTTTATAAATGTTGCGCTCCTTGGCTTCCACGTCCAATAATGGCCTTCTTCCACGTGTTGCACGAATGCGAAAAGCCAGAGTATTCTTATGTTTCACCCCCTAGTTGTGCGAATAAGATGCCTATAAGAGAGGCGAGGATCCAGATCCAAATCACACCATCCTCCTTCCGCAAGCACTCATCGAGGCGCATCTGACAAAAAATCCATTCCAACATGGATAGTCGACGCGGCTCCTCTTCTCGCACTCCCAGTCCTCAGCCAGTAGATTGGAGGAGATGCTCAGTCCCGCATAGCGAGTTAGTGACGCTCCAAACAGAGGGATACCTTCCCCCAGCCTTTATGGTTCCGGTTCGAGCCGGACTGGCCACCTACAAGGGTGGGAAGCAGGCGGAGAGCATCCCCAATCCCTCCAAAGGAGAGTGGGTATGCTTCATTCCCTACTTAATAAGGGGACTCGGATTTCCCATACATCCGTTTCTCTGGGGGCTCCTGGAGTTCTATGGACTCCAGCTTCCCCACCTCACGCCTACCTCCATTTTGCACATCGCGGGCTTTGTAGCTCTTTGCGAGCTGTTCTTGGGCATCGAGCCCCATTTTGCGCCATGGAAGAGGTTGTTTTGCCTCGTACCCCGTTCTCACGAGGGGTCGATATATCAAGTGGGCGGAGCCGAAATATGGCGCATCGCCGGGACCGGATATCTATCCGGAACCCCGAAGAAGGCGTCCGAAGACTGGCCTTCGGAATGGTTCTATATGGAAGACGCCCCGCTATCGGATCCAGTTCGGATCGGCCTCCCAGAGTTTAGCAATGCTCCTCTGAAGAAACGCCTGAGTTGGCGCCCACGGAGCCCTCAACGGGAAGATGACAGGAGCGTCCACTATCTGATGGGCCGGATACGGTTGCTAGCCCATTCCGGATTAACCATGATCGGAGTCATGGCCACATGCTTTATGCGAGGGGTGCAGCCGCTCCAATATAGGGGCCACCCCATGTGGGATTTCAACGGGGAGAATGACGCCACCCGTGATGGCCGCACGAGGCCGGGATCGGCCGCCGATCTGGTGAATATCTTGTCCGGCTTGTACAAGGGGGAGAAGGAGGACTTCCTCCGCACGAATCCATTGAATGGATTCTCCATGAATAACCCTCAGAGCTGGGTAAGCGGACGCTTCTATATCTGATCCGTGCTCTCAAAGATTCATGTCTTACTTTATGATTTCGACGTAGGAAATACGTCGGGATGTGGCGGGCATAGAAAGCCCAACTCCACAACCCGAGGATCCGGGAAGATCCCTTGATCCGGCCTCCGAAGAGGATCCGGACATAAAGGTGGATTTGATTGACGGGGTGTTCCACCAACTCAGCATAGACAATGCTTTAGTCGCCATTACGGCTGATTACCCCGGTTTTTGTCCGGCTTCCCAGGTGAGTACGACCGAAGTCCTGACACCCTTACTTTTTTAATGCTTATTTCTGACCACCGTGTACTAATGGTGCTTGGCAGGAGGTGCCTTTACGGCGGGAAGCCGAGCCCACGGCGACTGACCAAACGAGGTCAGTGCGGCCTAGTAGGCGGAAGAGGAGTGCGGCGCGAATCGAAACGTCGCCGCAAAGGTATGGTGCACCATTGTCTTTTAAGGGAAAGACTCCTGGGAAGCATATTAATGCTCATGATTCTTCCAGGAGAAAGAGCGCTCGCCGGACTGAGTCCGGAGAGGGTGCCCACCAAGCCTCCGCCAGCCAGGCTCCAACGCCTGGTCCGGAGGGGGAGGCAAGCGCAAGGCGCGAGCCGGATGCTCCTCCAACGGAGGATGTCAACAGGTTGTCCGCCACCAGGTCTGAGGTGGAGAGCGCCATGAATCACAGGCGCCGTCGGACAGTTCTTCGTGACGCGTGTTTCTCCCCTGAGGCGTTAAATGCCTTTAATGCGGGAGATGCGCACCTCCGTGCTGCTCAAGATGGTTTAACCAGAACCACAGAGCAGTATGTAAAGGACATACGGGTAAGGAATTTTAATAGTTATATGTGCCAGTAGCCCCCGAGACTTAAAATAGTTAAACTAACTGATTTAAGGATCATTTGTTATGCATGATCTTACTAAGAAGAATACCCACCTGTCCCAGGAGCTTCAGGAATGCAAGGCCCAACTTGAGGCCGCACTAGCCGCTGCCGGGGGAGCCACGGAGACCTCCTCTGGTAATTCATATTTTGAAAAGAGAAGTAGTTTATGAAGTGCGGCATGTGTGTATATTCTGACAATAATATTGCAGAGGGTGCCGGACTAGATCCAGACAAGCAACAGCTGCTGCGCCAGTTGAAGGCCGGCGAGAGGGTGCTTACGAGGGTGCATCAGGAGAGGAACAAACTCCAAGATGCCAACACCCAGCTGGGCGAAGAACTGAAAGATGTACGGGTCCAGCTGTCTAACTCCGTAAAGGAGAATCGGCGGCTTCGTCACGACATGTATAGTAAGTTCTTGAGCAAACTCTTTTGAAAATAAGAGTTCGGCGAGGAAGTCGATTGACAGAAATGTGTCTGTAGGTGTGCTCACGGGTCGTCCGGCGGAGGAGATGCCTGGTTCCACGGGAGACCCTCTCCCCGAGCTGCTGCAACTTCACGAACATGTTCGGCAGGCGATGAGCGGCGTCGTTCAGGCTTTATGGCCTTCCATCTCCCTGCCCGAGGGTCTTGGAGGGCTTGCTGAGAAGCTTCAGGGAGTACGGCGGCGTCTCCGTCTATGGAAGATATCGGCCTGCCGTCAAGGCGCCAGGGAGGCCTGGGCCATGGTCAAGGTCGGACCTGTGGGGCCCGATGGGAAGGAGATCCCTGTGAGCCTGATGTACGGCCAAGTAGAGTTGGCCGTGAAATATTCCCAACAGAACTATAAATTAGACAGCCTGTTAGATGGGATTGAAGAGGAGTACAATCAGTCAGTTTGACGATGTAATTTTAAAATGACATGTAAAATGCCTTCTAGCCGGATTGTAGATCGTTTGTCTTTTTGGACCTTTTTGCTTCAACCTCGGGACCAAACAGTCCGGAGTGTGTCCGAATACCCTTACGGTTATGAAAGAACCGGGGCATGCATGGAGAAAAGGCGTAGGGATCATAATTGCTTTATCATACATGGTTAGTAAGAAACATCTTCCAGGGAGAATAGTTCCGTCAAGGGTTCCTTTCCCTGGGAGGCATGCCCTAAAGTGCATGTCCGGCCTGCGAAAATAGCAGAAAAAGCATCTGGGGGCAGATAAATAAGTAAGTAATAAATCATCTTTCAAGGTCACCGACCGAATATTCCCTTAAGAACGCTAGCCTTCGGCTTCACCCAGTCTGAGGTACACATCCGGCTGACCCGGCAGTAACAATCGCAGAGGTGCTCCCTTTACCTCCTAGCTGAACAATCGGGAACGTAGGGGTAAGCACAGGAGCCAGGCAACCCGGCTTGGCCAAAACTTAAGTCATATCGATGCATATAATGGTGATCAAAAGGTACATGCGGAAGTATGACACATGTGTTGGGCATGAAGCCCATAGAAATAAGCTTCTGTTAAAGAAGCCCCCAGGTATAACGAGTGCGAGTAGCACATCGAGTGAGTGCGAACAAAGTGCGGATCAGCCCTCAAGAGGCTTGTACTGAAAGAGGGAGGAAAAACGAGGGATAGCAAAGACAGCGAAAAAACATGAAAGGTGGACGGAGGAAGGAGACGAACCCTGAGTCCGGCGCTAGGCGTAAAATCTTCGGAGACGGGCTGCGTTCCATGGGTTTGGCTCGAGTCGGTTGTCAGATGCGTTGCGTAGACGGTATGCACCGCCGGTAAGGACCTGGTCGATGATGAAGGGACCTTCCCATTTGGGCTTAAGTTTGTCCTTTTTCTTGTCCGGCAGGCGTGGAACTAGCTCGCCAACATTGTAAGTTTTGGTCCGTACTTCTCTGCTTTGATATCTTCGAGCCTGCTGTTGATAGAATGCGGAACGGGATTTTGCTACGTCGCGCTCCTCCTCTAAAGCGTCCAAACTATCCTGCCGATCTAACTCGGCTTCTTTTTCCTCGTACATGCGCATGCGAGGTGAGTCATGAATTATATCGCAGGGCAAAACTGCCTTAGCGCCGTATACCATAAAAAATGGTGTGAATCCGGTTCTGCGGTTTGGCGTGGTCCGCAGCCCCCAGAGTACGGAGTCGAGCTCCTCTACCCAGTGCGTGTTAGATTCCGTGAGGGACCGCACTAATCTGGGTTTGATGCCGCTCATGATTAGACCATTTGCTCGTTCCACTTGACTGTTAGTTTTAGGATGGTAGACTGAAGTGTAGTCGAGCTTGATGCCCATGTTTTTGCACCAGAGTTTAACCTCGTCGGCCATGAAATTCGTGCCGTTGTCAGTGATGATACTGTGGGGGACACCAAAACGGTGTACTACCCCGGATATGAAGTCTATCACAGGTCTGGATTCTACCATTTTAACCGGATTGGCCTCTATCCATTTGGTGAATTTGTCCACCATGACCAATAAGTATTTGTGCTTGTGGGTTCCCCCTTTAAGGGGTCCAACCATGTCAAGCCCCCAGACCGCGAACGGCCAAGTAATGGGTATAGTTTTGAGGGCGGTGGGTGGCATGTGGCTCTGATTAGCAAAGAGCTGGCAACCGACGTATCGTTGGACTAAGTCCTGAGCATCTGCCCGGGCGGTCGGCCAATAAAATCCTGTACGGAAGGCCTTGCCTACAGGAGCCCGTGCGGCGGCGTGGTGCCCGCCGAGTCCGGCATGAATTTCAGCCCGGAGATTTCGCCCTTCCTCTTCGGAGATACACCTTTGAAGGACTCTGGTTGTGCTTTTCTTATAAAGTTCTCCCTCATGGACCTTGTAGGCTTTAGATCGCCGAACTAAGCAGCGGGCCTCCTTTTGGTCTTCGGGAAGTTCCTGCCTGATTAAGTAGGCTAGGAATGGTTCTTTCCACGGGGCAATTACTGCCAGTATTTCGTGGGCTGAATCTGTTATTTCATTGGCTAAGCCACCGATTGTGTCAGAATGTTCTGCGTTAGGTGATGCAATTGGTTCCGGATTGTTATTTCCGGACTCCTCTTCCCATAATACGGATGGCTTAAAGAGCCGTTCCAGGAAGATGTTTGGAGGGATGGCATCGCGTTTTGCGCCGATGCATGCCAACACGTCTGCTGCCTGGTTATTATCCCGGGCTACGTGGTGGAATTCGAGTCCTTCGAATCGGGCTGACATTTTTAGGACGGCGTTACGGTAGGCTGCCATTTTCGGATCCTTGGCGTCAAAGTCTCCATTTACTTGGGATATTGCGAGGTTTGAATCCCCGCGCACCTCTAGGCATTGAATACCCATGGAGATTGCCATCCAGAGGCCATGTAGAAGGGCCTCGTATTCCGCTGCATTGTTGGAGTTCGTGCACATTATTTGAAGCACGTATTGGACTGTGTCTCCGGTTGGGGACGTCAAGACGACGCTAGCCCCCAAGCCAGCCAACATTTTGGAGCCGTCGAAATGCATGATCCAATTGGAGTATGCGCCATACTCTTTAGGGAGTTCGGCTTCGGTCCATTCGGCGATGAAGTCAGCCAGAACTTGCGATTTTATAGCTCGCCATGGTTTGTAGGTTATGTCAAATGGTAAGAGCTCAATGGCCCATTTTGCAATCCTGCCCGTCGCGTCATGATTGTTTATAATATCGTTGAGAGGTACTTCGGAGGCTACCGTTATGGAACACTCTTGAAAGTAGTGTCGCAGCTTCTGGGATGCCATGAACACCGCATACGCTATCTTTTGATAATGTGGGTACCGAGACTTGCATGGAGTTAAAACAGTGGATACATAGTACACTGGTTTTTGAAGAGGGAATTTGTGCCCTTCTGTTTCTCGTTCGACGACGAGTGCACCGCTGACAACTTGATCTGTTGCTGCGATGTATAATAACATAGGTTCGCCCAGGTTGGGCGCGGCCAGGACCGGATTTGTTGCCAATATGGTCTTAATTTCTTCGAGCCCGGCCGTGGCATCATCCATCCATTCAAAGTGTTCGGTGCACCGGAGGAGGCGATAGAGGGGCAGCGCCTTTTCTCCCAAACGGGAGATGAAGCGGCTTAGAGCCGCCACGCGTCCAGTTAGTTTTTGTATTTGCTTGAGGTCTTTTGGGATATCCAATTGTGACAGAGCTCGGATCTTGGTTGGGTTTGCTTCAATTCCTCTACCGGATACAATGAAGCCCAAGAGCTTTCCGGCTGGTACACCTAAAACACATTTTTCCGGGTTGAGCTTAATGTCATATGCTCGGAGATTGTCGAATGTTACCCTCAAGTCGTCTACTAGAGTTTCGACGTGTCTGGTCTTGACGACCACATCGTCTACGTATGCCTCTACTGTTTTGCCTATCTGGGTAGCCAGACATGTCTGAATCATGCGCTGATATGTTGCGCCGGCATTTTTGAGTCCGAAGGGCATTGTGTTGAAGCAGTATGGCCCATATGGAGTAATGAATGCCGTTACGGCCTGGTCTTTTTATGCCATCTTGATTTGATGGTATCCGGAGTATGCGTCGAGGAAGCACAATGAATCGTGCCCTGCGGTAGCATCGATGATTTGGTCGATGCGAGGGAGAGGGAAGGGGTCCTTTGGACAGGCCTTGTTAAGGTCTTTGAAATCGACACAAAGGCGCCAGGATTTGTCCTTTTTTGGTACCATTACCAGGTTGGCTAGCCAGTACGGATGTTTTATATCTCTGATGAATCCGGCTTCTAAGAGTTTGGCTAGCTCCTCTCCCATTGCATGTCTTTTGGGTTCGGAAAATCGCCGAAGAGCTTGTTTGACTGGCTTGAATCCTTTTAGGATATTTAGGCTATGCTTTGCCAGCCTGCGTGGGATTCCTGGCATGTCTGAAGGGTGCCAGGCAAAAATGTCCCAATTTTCCCGATGGAATTCTCGTAGTGCGACTTCTACATCAGGATTTAATTGTGCCCCAATGGAGGCCGTCTTCGTGGGGTCCGTTGGATGGACCTGGAATTTGACTATTTCGTTTGCTGGTTTGAAAGAGGTGGACTTGGACCTCTTATCGAGTATCACATCGTCCCTGTCCACCGTGGAGCGCAGCGCAGTGAGTTCCTCTGCCGCTAGGGCTTCGGATAATGCCTCTAGGGCCAGTGCGGCTGTCTTATTTTCGGCGCGGAGTGCTATATCTGGATCACTGGCGAGAGTGATTATTCCATTAGGCCCGGGCATTTTGAGCTTCATGTACCCGTAATGGGGTATAGCTTGGAAGATTGTGAATGCCTCTCGCCCTAACAAGGCGTGATATCCGCTGCCGAATGGGGCCACTTGAAACGTGACCTCTTCGGACCTGTAATTGTCCGGCGAGCCGAACACTACATCTAGTGTGATTTTTCCTGTGCAGCGTACTTCTCGACTAGGGATTATTCCAATGAAGGTTGTGTTGCTTCGCTCAATGCGGCTCCAGTCAATTTCCATTTTTTGAAGGGTTTCCTCGTAGATGAGGTTTAATCCGCTACTGCCATCCATGAGTACCTTGGTAAGACGAAAGTCGTCCACTATCGGACTGAGGACCAATGCGGCTGGTGCTCAAGCTATTCGGAATTTAGGTTCGTCGCTGGCATTGAAGGTGATAGCCGTGTCGCTCCATGGATTTGTTGTTGCTACTTGGTAGACTTCGGCGAGGCTGCGGATTGTTCGTTTCCGCATGTTATTTTATGCGAAAATCTCGAAGACTGTGAATACCGTACTGGTACTGCTGGGCTGGTTGCCTGGGGCTAGAAAGCCTTCGCCACTTTTGGCCACCTGTCGTAGTATCCAACATGCTCGAAAGCTATGTGTTGGAGTGGCGCCCTCCATACTGTGGATTTTGCAGGGTCCATTGAGCCATCCCTCCAGTACGGTTCCGTGCCCTTTAGGGGGTTTTTGCTTTTTGGTTTTTAACCCAGGTGCTTGAGTGTGACGCACCCTCTTATTTCGGACTAGGGTTGTAGTCAGGGCCGGATTGTCCCAAAACCTGGTTTCGGTTTTCCAGGCACTCTCCCTCGCACAGTATTTTTGTACAATGGTCGCTAGGTCGGCGAAGCGTGTACTTTCGCGATGACTTATGGCGTTTATGATTCCCTTGTCCATCCAGTTGTTGCAGAAAATTGAAATCGCGCTTTGTTCACGGCAGTTCTTTATCCTGTTCATAACCAGGAGGAATCTGGCCCAGTAATGATGTACTGTTTCATCGGGCTCTTGCCGTATTTGAGATAGATCGCTTATGTTTGGGTGGGCGGTTGGAATTAAGTTCGGAACCCTGCCCGATCTGAGGCTCAAAGGCCAAGAAGTTTCCAGATTCGGAAGCCTGGTTGGTTGGATGCTTTCCAACAAATCTGGTCCGATGCCTGACTTTAGGTTCAGTATTTGATTGACGTCCGTCCCTCCGCGGGAATCCGGCATGGAGGGATCGGGAATCCGGACATAGCTGGTTTTTAACATAGAAGAAGAGTCGCCGCATTGTTCCTCTACCACAACAACGTGGTGGGTAGCCTGGGGAGAGTTAATTTCTCTTAGATCGGTTTTAAACCCAATCTGATCGTAATCTGTAGCGACTCCCAGGGCGGCGATGCGATCCAAGAGCTCGTTTACGGAGGAGAGCTCCATCGGATCTAGCTGCTCAGCGAATTCCAAGCTGACGTGAAGATCGCCTTTGATGACCTGAGAGGTCATCGTCGGAGCGGTGGCCAAACAGGCGGTCATAAGAAAACCACCTAGCCGGATAGTTTGGCCAGCGGCCAAAGATCCCTTGATGATGGCGCCGTCTTTAAAGACGGGAAAAGGCATCCTTCCTGATTGCGATGGCACGGAGGAACTCTCAATGAAAGCACCAATGTCGGTGTTAAAACCGGCGGATCTCTGGTAGGGGGTCCCGAACTGTGCGTCTAGGCGGATGGTAACAGGAGGCAAGGGACACGATGTTTTACCCATGTTTGGGCCCTCTTCATGGAGGTAAAACCCTACGTCTTGCTTGATTAATATTGATGATGTGTGTTACAAGAGTAGATCTACCACGAGATCAAGGAGGCTAAACCCTAGAAGCTAGCCTATGGTATGATTATTGTTCGTCCTACGGACTAAATCCATCCGGTTTATATAGACACCGGAGAGGGCTAGGGTTACACAGAGTCGGTTACAATGGTAGGAGATCTACATATCAGTATCACCAAGCTTGCCTTCCACGCCAAGGAAAGTCCCATCCGGACACGGGACGAAGTCTTCAATCTTGTATCTTCGTAGTCTTGGAGTCCGGCCGATGATGCTAGTTCGGCTATCCGGACACCCGCTAGTCCAGGACTCCCTCACCCCTCCACCCAAGGGTGATCCCGTGTTTGAACTCAAACCGTTACCTGATAATCTTAAGTATGCTTATCTTGATGAAAAGAAAATATATCATGTTATTATTAGTGCTAACCTTTCAGAGCAAGAAGAAGAAAGATTATTGAAAACTCTGAAGAAGCACCCGCCGTTATCTTGATGATCTTAAGGGCATTAGTCCCACGTTATGCCAACACAAAATCAATTTGGAGGCCAATGCTAAAACAGTTAGAGATCCTCAACGACGACTGAATCCCAAGATGAAAGAAGTGGTAAGAAAGGAGATACTAAAGCTCCTTGAGGCAGGTATAATTTATCCCGTTGCTGATAGTGAATGGGTAAGCCCTGTCCACTGTGTTCCTAAAAAGGGAGGCATTACTGTTGTTCCTAATGATAAAGATGAATTGATTCCGCAAAGAATTATTACAGGTTATAGGATGGTAATTTATTTTCGTAAATTAAATAAAGCTACTAAGAAAGATCATTACCCTTTACCTTTTATTGATCAAATGCTAGAAAGACTATCCAAACACACACATTTCTGCTTTCTAGATGGTTATTCTGGTTTCTCTCAAATACCTATGTCAGCGAAGGATCAATCTAAAACTACTTTTACTTGCCCTTTTGGTACTTTTGCTTATAGACGTATGCCTTTTGGTTTATGTAATGCACCTGCTACCTTTGAAAGATGTATGATGGCTATATTCTCTGACTTTTATGAAAAGATTTGTGAGGTATTCATGGATGACTTCTCCGTTTATGGATCCTCTTTTGATGATTGCTTGAGCAACCTTGATCGAGTTTTTTGCAGAGATGCGAAGACACTAGTCTCGTCTTGAATTGGGAAAAGTGTCACTTTATGGTTAATGAAGGCATTGTTTTGGGGCATAAGATTTCCGAGAGAGGTATTGATGTTGATAAAGCCAAAGTAGATGCTATTGAAAAGATGCCATGTCCCAAGGACATAAAAGGTATAAGAAGTTTTCTTGGTCATGCCGGTTTTTATAGGAGGTTCAGTAAGGACTTTTCTAAAATATCTAGGCCTCTGACTAATTTGTTACAAAAATATATTCTTTTTGTCTTTGATGATTATTGTGTAGATGCATTTGAAATACTTAAGAAAGCTTTGATCACTGCACCTATTGTTCAACCACCTGATTGGAATTTACCCTTTGAAATTATGTCTAATGCTAGTGATTATGCTGTAGGTGCTGTTCTAGGGCAAAGAGTTGATAAGAAATTGAATGTTATCCAGTATGCTAGTAGGACTCTTAACACTTCCCAGAGAAATTATGCTACTACTGAAAAAGAATTCTTAGCAGTTGTGTTTGCATGTGATAAGTGTAGACCTTATATTGTTGATTCCAAAGTTACTATTCACACTGATCATGCTACTATTAAATATCTTATGGAAAAGAAAGATGCTAAGCCTATACTCATTAGATGGGTTCTCCTGCTCCAAGAATTTGATTTGCATATTATTGATAGAAAGGGAGCTGAGAACCCCGTTGCAGACAACTTGTCTAGGTTACAGAATGTTCTTGATGACCCACTGCCTATTGATGATAGCTTTCCTAATGAACAACTAGTCGTTGTTAATGCTTCTTGTACTGCTCCTTGGTATGCTGATTATGTGTCATGCCCAATATGCGACCCTATCCAAAAGGAACTCGAAGGTCCCACCAAGGATAGACCCGCATATTGAAACGCTTTTGCAAGGTGGATATCATTACATCAACATTACATAATAGATGGGGATACATACAAGAGGCATACAATGCCACACGAATACAACATCATATCATACATGAGAACAACATCTGACTATGGATGAAGCACAAACAGAAACTCAAACGACATCCACCCTGCTAGCCCAAGCTGCCGACCTGGAACCTATCCCCTGATCGAAGAAGAAGCAGAAGTAGAACTCAACGCAAGCAAGCATCGCTCTCGCGTCATGATCATCGCACAACCTGTACCTGCAACTGTTGTTGTAGTAATCTGTGAGCCACGAGGACTCAGCAATCCCTTTACCATGGGTATCAAGACTAGCAAAGCTTAAAAGGAAAGGAAGGGGTAAAGTGGTGAGGTTGCAGCAGCGACTAAGCATATATGGTGGCTAAACATACGCAAATAAGAGCGAGAAGAGAGCAAATGGAACGGTCGTGAAGCTAGCAATGATCTAGAAGTGATCCTGAACTCCTACTTACGTCAAACATAACCCAAAATCGTGTTCACTTCTCGGACTCCGCCGAAAATAGACCATCACGGCTACACAGGCGATTGATGCGTTTTAATTCGGATCTGGTGTCAAGTTATCTACAACCAGACATTAAGAAATTCCCTTCTGCCTATAACCGCAGGCACGGCTTTCGAAAGATTATACCCTGCAGGGATGTCCCAACTTAGCCCATGATAAGCTCTCGCGACCAACGAAGGATATACCTTCTCCCAGGAAGACCCGATCAGACTCGGAATCCCGGTTTACAAGACATTTCGACAATGGTAAAACAAGACCAGCAAAGCCGCCCGAATGTGCCGACAAATCCTGATAGGAGCTGCACATATCTCGTTCTCAGGGCACACCGGATTGTCCAAACTTCCGGTAGGCCAGCCCAGAGTTGCCCCTGGTGGCACCGGTGGCTGACAGGTTGGACCAACACTCACGACGAGCACTGGCCTAGGGGGGATAAAATAAAGATGACCCTCGAGAGCGCGACTCCCAAGGGAAAAAGGGCTAGGTGAGGCAAATGGTAAAACCAAGGTTGGGCCTTAATGGAGGAGTTTTATTCAAAGCAAACTGTCAAGGGGGTCCCATAAATCACCCGACCGCGTAAGGAACGCAAAATCCGGGAACATAACACCGGTATGATGGAAACTTGGGCGGCAAGAGTGGAACAAAACACCAGGCATAAGGCCGAGTCTTCCACCCTTTACCAAGTATATAGATGCATTAATAATATAAGAGATATTGTGATATCCCAACCAAAATCCTGTCCACCATGGAGCAATCTTCAACTTCACCTGCAACTAGCAACGCTATAAGAGGGGCTGAGCAAACGCGGTAACATAGCCAAACAACAGTTTGCTAGGAAGGGTGTCAAAGGTTAGAAGTTCATGGCAATTTGGGATGGCTTGATAAACATGTGATAGGTAGCGCAGCATAGAGATAGAACGAAGCAACTAGCATAGCAATGATAGTAGTGAGATCCAGGGTAGCGATCATCTTGCCTGAAATCCCACAAGGAAGAAGAACGAGTCCATGAAGAAGATGAAGCCACGAAGACGAACCAAGCGTAGATGAACGAATCCTCACGATCGCAACGAAAACGGGAACTATCGAAAAGAAGCACACAACATAGTAAACACACCACACATGAACATGACATGATGCACAAACACATATGATGCCTGGCAAGGCTACATGAAGCTACTCATGGCAAGAGATGATGCAAATAAGAGCAACACATCAAGACAAGTTTAAATGAGGCCGGGAACAACATATAACAATTCCGGTAAGTCCTCATATGCAAATTTCGAAGTTAGTCCAGATCTGAATAAACCTTATGTTCAAGTTGTTAAGCAGCAAGTTAAGATGAACCAAGATGATCTACACGAGATTCTAGTCAAGTTACATCTAAAGTTCATTTAGTTCGGGGCTACGGCCTAGAAGATATGAGCAAAACAAGATAAATATGGCATTGATGCAAAATGCACCCAAATATCAAGCAAACACCTCAAAACAAGGATGCAACATGATAATATGAAGCTACATGCAATTCTAAGCAATTTTCATATAGAGCACACTCAAAACGGAGCAACGGTTCAACACCTACACTCTACAAGTTATAGCAACAATCTGTCCAAAACAGCAACTAGGCCTATTGCAAGCATCAAAACAACATGCTACAGTACCACAATATGAAAACAAAAGGCATGGACATGATGTACAGGTAAAGCATAACAAAACATGAACACTGAGCTATCTCCAGAAATCACTAGAACATGCTCAAACACACATGGCAAGATTGCAAATGATAACAATTCAGACTTTGCAGAAAATAACATCAGGTTGCAATGTTTAGAGCTATCAAACAACATGTTACAGGAACTTATAATGGCAAACAAAGGCATGGTATGAATCTAATAAATGCATAGATCAAATGTCCTTTACTGACTATGAGCCAAAAAGGAGCAGAAAATATGATGGCACCCATGTAAACATAGCAAGTTATATTACAGATTCAAACATGGCAGGAACAGAATTATGAAGGCATGTAGATGAGCTTGTGCAACTCACTACAGAGCAAAACATGGCATGGCAAGGCAACCAACAGTAAGAAGGCATGTTTATGAAGCTAAGCATGGCAATAAAAAGTTCATAGGGTGCATGGAACACTAGCAACAATCATGGTAACAGCTGAACTTAACGTTAACAGGCTGACAACAACATTATTTATCAACTTTGGAGCAAGATTACAACAAGCTACGGCAACCTATAATTGCAACCAGGGGCATGTATGGATAGAGCATAACATGTAGAACAAAACACCCTTAGTGAACAACTCCAGAAATAACATCACGAAATAACAGATTCAGCCTACCAAAACAGTAACAGCAAGTACACTACTTAACAAGCTTGATTCACTCACCACAGGTCGTTGCATGACAAGATAAGCATAGCACCAGCAAGAAGACATGTTTATGAAACAAACCAAGGCAAGAACAAGTTCATAGCATGCAAGGATCAACTACAACAACCTTGGCAAAATTGAATAACATGTAAACAATCTGCCAGGAAACATTTTGAAGCAAAAGTAGAGCAAGCAAATGACATGCTAGACTACTCCATAATTGCAACCAAGGGCATGAATGGATAGACAAAAACCATATGTTCAAAACATCCTTACTGAAGTATCTCTAAATATGCATGGATCTCTCTGTAGCAACAAGTTTACATGGCATCAAAATAACAGCAGAACAGGGACTAAAATCAGCAACATTACGATGCCTAGTCTGCATGCTTGTGCTAGTCACTACACAGATCACAAAAATACATGGCATACACCATCGTAAAGATGGCATGGCATAGATCAAAACACATGTAGACATCAACCTCATAGGATGCACACATCAATCATGGCAAAAATGACAAAAGAGCTAGTTCTGTTAACAGACAACAGACAACATCATGAAGCACTCTTGCAACGATGATTCAGGCATCAAGATGACCTCAAATGAACATGATGCAATGGAATGATGTACTCGTTGAGACGAAAAATTTGACATATTACACGCACGAAACGGAGCTACGGATGCAGAGATACGGCATGAAGAACAAGGCATGATTATGCAAAGATATTATCGGGGACTTAGAGAAATATACCCCTCCGGATCAGATCTAGGGTTGACCGGGCACGCATCACGAGGCGGCGGTGGATCTCACCGGAGAAGGCGGCCGGAGCAGCGGGGAAGGGCGTCACCGATGAGGAGGGGCCGAGGGGGCTTGGCGGAGGCGGATCCGGCCGGTCCCGTCCCGGATCCGGCCGGGGACGGCGGCAACCGGGTGCGGCGCCGGCGGGGCGCGCGGCCACAGGGAGGCACGGGAGCTTCGCGGAGCTTCGGCAGGGCGACGGAGCAGGAGGGCGCGGTCGGTGGCGCCGGCAGGGAGTCGGGCGGCGCGTGGGACGACGGCGGGGCTCGGGGCGAGCGCAGGGCCGGCCGGGGCGGGGCTGAGGCACGGCACGGCGCCGGAGGCTGGGCGGCGCGGGAGGCTGGCGGGCACGCGGCTCCGGCGGCCAGGCCGGGCGGCGGCACGAGGGCCCGCGCGGGCCCGCGATGGGCTCCGCGGGCCGGTGGCGAGGTGGGCGCAGGGACGCCATGTGGCGCGCGATGGTTGGCTGCGGGCGCGGCGGCGATGACGTGGTAGATGCTCATTGGCCCGGACAACGTGGCTGAGGGCGGCGGACATGTCCGGGCGGCGGGGTTTTTGTCCGGCGGTGCGGAGAGGAAGTTTGCTAGGGTTTGGGGTGTTTGGACTGCGGGATTTTCGGGGGAGGTGCACCTATTTGTAGGTAGAGGGAGCTAGGAGAGTACAAATGAGGAGCGGTTTTCGGCCATGTGATCGTGATCCAACGACCGAGAGCATGGAGGGGAGTTTGCTGGGATTTGGGCCACTTTGGAGGGATGTTGGGCTGCAATGAGAAAGGGGGGTTTCGGGCTACGCGGTTAACCGTTGGAGTACCAAACGAACTCCAAATGGCACGAAACTTGACAGGCGGTCTACCGGTGCTATACCAAGGCCGCTTGGCAAGACTCGGTCCATTCCGAGAATGCTTAACACCCGCTCACAACGAGAGACAAAAGGGGGACGCAGGAGGACATAGGAGTGCTGGATTGCAAAACGGACAACGGGGAAAATGCTCGGATGCATGAAACGAACACGTATGCAAAACGAAATGCACATGATGACATGGCAAAATGCAACACGCAAGAAAATGACATGGCAACAAAGACGAATAACTAGCAGACACCTGGCGCATCGGATCCGGGGCGTTACATTATGCTAATTACATTGTTGCTAAATTTATACCTCCTAGTTTCACATACCAGCAAAAGAAAAAGTTCTTTTATGATTTAAGACATTATTTCTGGGATGAACCACACCTTTATAAAGGAGTAGATGGTTAGACGTTGTGTACCTAAGCATTAGTAGGAACAGATCCTATGCAAGTGTCACTCTGAATCATACGGAGGACACCACGCTGGAGATAGAACTGCACATAAGGTATTGCAATCTGGTTTTTATTGGCCTACTCTCTTCAAAGATGCTCCTAAGTTTGTATTATCTTGTGATGAATGTCAAAGAATTGGTAATATTAGTAGACTTCAAGAAATGGCTATGAATTATTCTCTTGTTATTGAACCATTTGATGTTTGGGGCTTTGATTATATGGGACCTTTTCCTGCCTCTAATGGTTATACACATATTTTAGTTGCTGTTGATTACGTTACTAAGTGGGTAGAAGCTATTCCAACTAGTAGTGTTGATCATAACACTTCTATTAAAATGCTTAAAGAAGTTATTTTTCCGAGGTTTGGAGTCCCTAGATATCTTATGACTGATGGTGGTTCACATTTTATTCATGGTGCTTTTCGTAAGATGCTTGCTAAGTATGATGTTAATCATAGAATCGCATCTCCTTATCATCCGCAGTCTAGTGGTCAAGTAGAGTTGAGCAATAGAGAGCTCAAATTAATTTTGCAAAAGACTGTCAATAGATCTAGAAAGAATTGGTCCAAGAAACTTGATGATGCATTATGGGCCTATAGAACTGCATACAAAAATCCTATGGGTATGTCTCTATATAAAATGGTATATTTAAAAGCTTGTCATTTACCTCTTGAGCTTGAACATAAAGCGTATTGGGCTATTAAAGAGCTCAACTATGACTTCAAACTTGCCGGTGAGAAGAGTTTATTTGATATTAGCTCACTTGATGAATGGAGAACCCAGGCCTATGAGAATGCCAAGCTATTCAAAGAAAAAGTCAAACGTTGGCATGATAAGGGTGATTATGTGTTATTATTAAACTCTCGTTTAAGATTTTTTTGCAGGAAAACTTCTCTCTAAATGGGAAGGTCCTTACATTATCGAGTAGGTCTATCGTTCTAGTGCCATAAAAATCAACTACTTCGAAGGCACAAGTCCGAGGGTGGTGAACGATCAAAGAATTAAACATTATATCTCAGGTAGTCCTATCAATGTTGAAACTAATATTATTGAAACCGTAACCCTGGAAGAATATATAAGGGAAACTTTCCAGAACGTTCCAGACTCTGAAAAGGAATAGATATGTGGTATGGTAAGTAAACCGACTCCAAAACAACTCAAATGGCAATTTTTATTAGTTTTGGAATATTTAAGAATTTTAGGAAGAAAGAAGTAGTACGAGAGGGACACGAGGCCTCCACGAGGGTGGAGGGCGTGCCCACCCTTACTGGGTGCGCCCTTGTCTCGTGGACTCCTCGTGTGCCTCCCGGACTCCATTTTCTTGCATGATATGTATTTTGGTCGATTAAAATTCATTATATAAACTCCAGAAGGTTTTGACCTTCGTATCACACAAATATCCTGTGTTTTCATTTCGAGTTGTTCCTCTTACAGATTAAGAGCAACATGTCTTCCCAAGAGTCAGTCAGGGAGAGCCGGGTGTCTCACCCAACACCAGGACCAGGAGCAAATAGCGATGCTTATCGCTTTGGACCATCAACGGAGGATGAGATGGAGGTCGACTTGAAAAGGATAGATGCCATGGAGGAAGATCAAGAAAAGCTATGCAGCATCCTTGGGTAAAGGGAGCTTTAACCATTACGAGCAAGCTCCATAAAGAAATTATGGACCTCAAACAACAAGTCAATAAGCTCGAGGAGGAGAACCGTATCTTTAGGGGCATCATCGCCAAGAAGATCATAACACCAACCGTGAAGAAGGAGACATAATCACATGGGTATGGGCACACCCCTTGGCAACTGCCAAGCTTGGGGGAGGTGCCCCGGTATCGTATCACCATCACACTACTATCTTTACCGTTTTATTTAGTTCGATCCTTTTAATAGTATCTTGATCTAGTAGATTGAAGTTTTGATATCGAGCAATTTTGAGTTTTGCTTTGTGATCTCTTTATGTAATCGAGTCTGTGAGCTATCTATAATAAAGATTAGTGTTGAGTCAAGGGCTTTGCTATGTTGCTATGATCTTGAGAAAGTAGAAAGAACAAAAGAGCTCATATTGATCTTATGGTTAGTGATGATTTCACACATAGAAAGTATGAGGCATAAAAGTTGTTGAGAGTTGATAAACGTAGTTTTGGTCATCGTTGCAATTAATAGGAAGTAATAAGGAAAGAGAGGTTCACATACAAATATATTATCTTGGACATCTTATATGATTGGGATCACTCATTAAGTATGACATGCTAAAAAAGTTGACGTTGGACAAGGAAGACAACGTAATGGTTTAAGTTTTCACACATCTCAGTTAAAGTATATTGTCATTGACCTTCCAAACATGTTGAGCTTGCCTTTCTCCCTCATGCTAGCCAAATTCCTTGCACCAAGTAGAGATACTACTTGTGCTTCCAATTATCCTTAAACCCAGTTTTGCCATGAGAGTCCACCATACCTACCTATGGATTGAGTAAGATCCTTCAAGTAAGTTGTCATGTTGCAGGAAATAAAAATTGCTATCTAAATACGTATGACTTATTAGTGCAGAGAAAATAAGCTTTATACGATCTTGTTGTGGAAGCAATAAAAGCGACAGACTCCATAATAAAGGTCCACATACAAGGGGCAATATAAAGTGACGTTCTTTTAAATTAAGATTTTGTGCATCCACCCCTAAACGCACATGACAACCTCTGCTTCCCTCTGCGAAGGGCCTATCTTCACCTTTCCCTTTTTCATTTTAATTTTTTTCAAGCTCCTAGTGTTTGAAAGATCATGATACATATATCCAATTGGATGTAAGTTAGCATGGGCTATTATTGTTGACATCGCCTAAAGGTGAATACATTGGGAGGCAACACAATAAGCCCCTATCTTTCTTAGTGTCCGGCTGAAACTCCATAACCACAAGTATTGCGTGAGTGTTAGCAATTGTAGAAGACTACATGATAGTTGAGTGTATGGACTTGATGAAAGGCTCTATTCTTGACTCTTTCTGATATTATGATAAATTGCAATTACTTCAATGACTGAATTTATAGTTTGTTAGTTCCCAATGAAGTTTCTGAACCATACTTGACATTGTGAATTGATCGTTACTTGAGTATAAGAAATCGTATGATAAAATCTATATATGTTGTTGTTATAAGAATGATCATGATGCCCTCATGTCCGTATTTTATTTTTATCGACACCTCTATCCCTAAACATGTGGACATATTTTTCGATTTCGGCTTCCGCTTGAGGACAAGCGAGGTCTAAGCTTGGGGGAGTTGATACGTCCATTTTGCATCATGCTTTCATATCAATATTTATTGCATTATGGGTTGTTATTATACATTATATCTCAATACTTATGTCTATTCTCTCTTATTTTACATGGTTTACCATGAAGAGGGGGAATGCCGGCAGCTGGAATTCTGGCTGGAAAAGGAGCAAACATTGGAAACCTATTCTTGACTGCTCCAAAAATCCTGAAACTCCACGAAACTTATTTTTGGAATTAATAAGAATTATTGAGCAGAAGAAACACCTCAGGGGGCCCACACCATGGCCAGGAGGGTGGGGGGCGCGCCCACCCCTACTGGGCGCGCCCCCCTGTCTCCTAAGCCCCCTGGTGGCACTTCGGTGTACATCTTCTGCTATATGAAGGCTTTTACCCTAGAAAAAATCCTGGGCAAGCTTACGGGACAAAACTCCGTCACCACGAGGTGGAACCAATCTAGGGCTCCGACGGAGCTGTTCTACCGGGGACACTTCCCTTCGGGAGGGGGAAATCATCACCAACGATCCTCTCATTGGGAGGGGGTCAATCTCCATCAACATCTTCACCAGCATCATCTCCTCTCAAAACCCTAGTTCATATCTTGTATCCAAACCACAAATTGGTACCTGTGGGTTGCTAGTAGTGTTGATTACTCCTTGTAGTTGATGCTAATTGGTTTACTTGGTGGAAGATCATATGTTCAGATCCTTCATGCACATTATTACTCCTCTAATTATGGACATGAATATGCTTTGTGAGTAGTTATGTTTGTTCCTGAGGACATGGGTGAAGTCTTGCTATTAGCAGTCATGTGAACTTGGTATTCGTTCGATACTTTGATCAGATGTATGTTGTCTTTTCCTCTAGTGGTGTTATGTGAACGTCAACTACATGACACTTCACTATTATTTGGTCCTAGAGGAAGGCATTGTGAAGTAATATGTAGACGATGGGTTGCTAGAGTGATAGAAGCTTAAACCCTAGTTTATGCGTTGCTTCGTTAGGGGCTAATTTGGATATGTTGTGGTTAGGTTTACCTTAATACTTCTTTTGTAGTTGTGGATGCTTGCAATAGGGGTTAAACATAAGTGGGATGCTTATCCAAGTAAGGGCAGTACCCAAGCACCGGCCCACCCACATATCAAATTATCAAAGTACCGAACGCGAATCATATGAGCGTGATGAAAACTAGCTCGACGATAATTCCCATGTGTCCTCGGGAACTCTTTGCTCATTATAAGAAATTGTCCAGGCTAATCCTTTGCTACAAAAGGATTGGGCCACCTTGCTACACTTTATTTACTTTCATTTCTTGTTACTCGTTACAATTTATCTTATCACAAAACTATCTATGACCTACAATTTCAGTGCTTGCAGAGAAACCCTTACTGAAAACCGCTTATCATTTCCTTCTGCTCCTCGTTGGGTTCGACACTCTTACTTATTGAAAAGACTATGATAGATCCCCTACACTTGTGGGTCATCATGGCATACCGCAAACCAGATGAAACAGACTTGTGTTGGAGCGCCTACGGTTGAAACAGGGTCCTGTTCATCAGGAGGGGTGTGGCATACCGCAAAACGGGACTCCACGGGCTACTGTTCATCCACCGTCGACTTCCACTAGCCTCCACCTTCTACTGTTCATCCACCATCGACTTCCTCCTGCCTCCACCAGCTACTGTTCAAACATGGCGTCATGTTCATCCAGCCTCCACCGGCTACTGTTCAACCAGCCCTCCATGGGGTCCTATTCATCCAGCCTCCACGTGGTCCTGTTCAACCAGCCCTCCACGGGGTTCTGTTCAACCAGCCCTCCACGGGGTCCCTCCACCGGCTACTGTTCATCCAGCCCCACCTCCTCGATCGGGGTCCTGCTCATCCAGCGGCAACGACCTCTACTACCACGGGATCCAGTTCATCCAACCCCCACCGGGAACTGTTCATCAAGAGGCAGATTCGATCGATTTCAGTTAGCAGCAGTAGTGTCGGGTGGTAGGTGCGACATATACCAACGGATGGCTTATCATTGTGGGAGCCAGTAAGAAATTGCCGGTGCCTGGAAACGGGATAAGGCGAAGACATGCACACCAGCGGATCTTACCCAGGTTGGGGGCTCTCGTGGAGATAATACCCCTACTCCTGCTTTGCGGGGTCTCCGCATGATCACTAGATCGATAAGAAGCTACAAGAGGCTCCTTGAGCTATTCAGTGGGAGGAGGAAGAAGGGCAAGGCTAGCTCTCTTCTCTCCCTGTGGTAGTGTCTAAAACTCTCTGAGATCAACCCTTTGCATGGGTGTCCCAGGGGGTTTATATAGGCCTACCCCCCGGGGGTACAATGGTAATCCGGCTGGGCGTGGATCCAAGCCGTCAGTGTCTACGGTCGCCGGCTTCTCTGCCGGCTCCTGGGGCCCGCCGACTGGTGGGTCCCGCCGGCTGCCGACCCATTGGTCGACAGGCCGGCCCCACCGCTTGGGGGGTCTTGTCAGGGGCTGGTTACTGTTGCCTCGCCTCTAATGACGAGGGCTTTGTCAAGGTAAGCATGGCTACCGTGTTGCCGCCTTGCGGGTGCTCACTGTAGCCTTAATTCGTCTTGTCTGCTTAATGGTGCACGCGCCCCAAGGAGGGGAGCAAGCCGGCTGCAAGAAGCCGGCCTGGCCTTAGGCCGGCTGGGGGTGGCCAGGCCGCCTTCGGATGTCTCTCTAACCGAAGGGGCCCGCCACCTCTGGGCCGTACCAGCGGACCGTTGTGGATGGCGTCATGATTCGCATGGCAACAATGCCTCGCCGGACAGGAGATGTCCGCCCTATATGGCGTACTGTAGCCATGCACGTTCCGAGATTCGGGGGTGGCAGGGTCCACTGTAGCCACGCCCCGTCTCGTCACTGTTATGGGGGGTTGACTTCAGGGTGCGACCCATGGCCGCTTGCCATGGGCCGGCTTTCCTGGATTCGGTCCTTCAGGGGCCGGCTTTCTTGGAGTTGGCCCTGCATGGGCCGGCTTTCTTGGAGTCGGCCCTGTTGTGGCGTCCCCCAAAGATTGTTTATGGCCGGGTCGCCTTCCGCTAGTCGGCCTAGGTGATAGCCGGCCGGAAGAAGGCCGCCCCGTGTATTGGGCGCTTCAAGGCTCGGTCGGCCCATTGTTTTTTCTGAGGGCCAAAGGGAGCCTGTTAGGCTACCCATGGTCATTTACTCCGACAAGTAGTGAAGGAATCAGTCGGGTTCAGTTAACAACAAGGGACCGATCGGGGTTGTAGCTAGTGTACTTGCTTTGGTTCAGTTATAGCCCAACGCCTCGCTCGGGTTCAATTAGAGCGCAACGCCTCGCACACACGAGTGTACGTATACAAGAGAAATGCGCAAACCCCCTTGCATCGCTCGGCCCCGACCATCCACCATAACCGGGAACTCCCTGAAATTTTCCTCGCCCTCGCGTCTACCATGATTTTTTCCATGCCTCCGCAGGCCAGGGCCCACCACTTCCGTGCCTCGGCCCGTGCGCTGATCTTCTGTGGCCCGAACCGACCGCACATCTTCCGGTGGCGGTTCCCACTCGCCATCAACGCGCGATCATAGAGGGTCGTGGGGGAGTAGGCGCAGTTAATCCCACGCCCCACCGCGCCTCGCCTCCTCGGCTTTGCCGCACGAGGCTAGAAGTAGGGGCGGGGAGGGGGAAGAGCAGTCGTTCGCACGCTCGCCCTTGGCCTGCCTCCCCCTCTTCTTCCTCACCGCGGTAGCCCTTCGCTGTGCTCCCGATCCGCCATTCTTTTCTTCTTCCCAGCGTGTCGCAGGCTTGCTACCTCCACGCCGAGTGCTCTCCGCCACCACACTTGCCGCCATGGCTCCGATGTTGAGCTCTTGGGACGGCTCCACCGTCCGTGATGACCACATCGATTTCCTCCGCAAGACGCAGCGACTACCGGGCGAACATCTTGTGCGAGTCCGTCTTGCGCTAGCGAGGGAGGTTTCGCCGGTGCCGGAGGAAGCGAGCGAGTGATCTTCTACTCGCACTGCCTGCGCGGTGTCGGCCTCCCTGCGAGCGGCTTGTTCCGTGCATTTCTCGACTTCTACCATCTTCAGCCGCACCACCTCACCCCTAACACGGTGGTGCTGCTGTCGGCCTTCGTCTCATTGTGCGAAGGTTTCCTCGGCGTCCTCCCCACCATCGAGCTCTAGGGGAGTTTTTCCAATCCAAGCTCGGCACGGTCATCGCGGGCATGCCAGCTCCGTGCGGCGCCTTCATCGCCATAAGGAGGTCCACCGCCGACAACCCATTCCCTCCTATCATGCTGATCTAGTTGGTGAAGCTCTGGCAACGTTCTTACTTTTATGTAAAAAACGTTGCCCCGAACGGTGATTATGTCAACTTGCCGTCTTACGTGGCCGGACCATCGGGCGAGGCCGGCTTCATGGTCCTACCGGGCCAGGTCGCTAACACAGGCTGGAGCTGGTGCCGTCGCCCGGCCTCGGGTGCTGGTCCAGTCGGAGCGCCTGACCGGGCCCGACTTGATCGCCGCCTTCATCGAGCGCCGAGCTCTTTCGCTTCAGGGACGCCCTCATCTGATCTGTCAGATGAGCGGCCGCTTCGACCCAAGCCGGCTCAGCACCAGGGAGATGCCTCACGACGAGGTGTCGTACATGGTGAACTACATCGCCAACTGCAAGCTCACCGAGGACTGGTAGTATGGCAAGGCGCCATACTCTCGCACCAATCCACCACCCTTGGTAAGCTTTCTTTCTTCCTTCATTGCCCAATTTTCTTTTCTGGCCGACTCTTGACCAGTCGGCTTGTGTTCAATCAGAATCCTCTCCTTCATCCTTCGGTCGGGACCGCGGGGCCGGAGCGCGAGTTCGCCCCTGACCGCGAGGCGGACGACTTTGAGGACATCGACTTGGGAGCAGCCGCCCTGAACGACGATGCCGCGGGGGGCGGTGGCGAGAAAGGCGGCTCCGGCTTCACTGCCGGCTTTGACGACTCGCCCAATGATGACGAGGCCGATCCCATTCCGCGCCGCCAGCCGGCGACCGACCCCCAAGGCACCGGCCCATCCGGCGGGCCGAGCGCGTGAGGCGGCGCACAGAAGCGTCGGGCGGCGCCGACTCTTATCGGTCGCCGTCCGAACAAGCCCAAGGGATCCGCGGGGCGACCAAGCGGGATGGGGAGGCCGTGAAGGCGGCCCGCTTTTGAAAAGTGGTGAAGCAGCCGTAGATGGCCTCGGCGTAAGTTCTAGTCCTTACGCACTTTTCTTTCTTTCTTTAGTTGATGTTCTTCTAAGTTCTTTCTCCATTTTGTCAACCAGGGCCCCGCTCTCTCTTGAGCGGACTACCGCCGCCTCCATAGTCGGCGGAGCGGGAGGATCCGGCGGCTCCCGTCGCATAGACCCCCGTGCCGAGCTTCAGGCGGCGACGGAGCGGAACGTGTGGGAGGCGCGGGAGGAGCGGGAGGCGGAGGAGCGAAGGGCAGCCGCCGCCGAGTCGGCCCAGGAGACGACGGCGGAGTCGATCAAGGCGCATTCCAACGCGGCAGCCAGGGCCCGGGCAGAGGCTGAGGCCGCAGAGAGGACGGCGGAGGCCCTACGTGGCCAGCCTCCGCAACTCATCATCCCCTTCTGCTCCGTGCTCCCAGACATCCCGGTGCCCCCGCCGGAGGAAATCGGCCGCGACCCGCCGGTGATGGAGAGGGAGGGGGCGACATAGTCGTCCCGGAGGGAGAAGTGGTGCCACCTTCGTCGGTCGGGACTGGCCAAGGCGGCCAGCCCGAGGTGCCGCCTGAGCAGCCGTTGGGAGGAGAGCCGACTGCAATGGCGGATCTTGTGGTCCTGTCACTGGCTCGCCGGCGTGCGGAGAGGGCGGACGGCTCCAGCTCGTTGTCGCATGATCTGGAGTCGGCCACGGCTAGCTCGCTGGGGTGGATGCCGGGCGGTGGGACGGCCGCGCTGAACTTGGCGGCGCAAGATGTTCGTAGACGGCTTCAGGCTCAGGCCACCGCGCTGCAGCAGTGTACCCGAGAGTTTCTTGCGACTCGGGCGGTCGTCTGGGTGAGTTCTTTGCTCTTGGATTTTTCCGTGGGGGCGCGTCAGCGCACCCACTGGGTGTAGTCCCCGAGTTCCGAGTCGGCTGCTGAGCAGGCGGCTTGGAACTTCTTCAAAGACTTTGCTTTACTGATTTGCTCTTGCTTGCTTCTTCGTCCTGTTTGCAGGATTATCACAACCTCCACGCCGCTACCTTTAACTCCTAGGTCCAGAAGGCAAATCAAAGGGCCGCCGATCTAACGGAGAGCCGGCGTGAGTGTCTTTGTCTTTTTATCTCATGTGGGGGCACGTCAGCGCAGCCACTGGGTGTAGTCCCCGAGATTCGGGCCGACTGCTGAGCAGTCGGGTCGGATCTTTCTTGCCGACTTCTTTCTTAACTTCTTCTTTCTATACTGGCAGGAGCCAACGCCGACTTGAGGCAGCAGCTGGGCGTGGCCTAGACCGCCCTTCGCACCAAGGAGGGCGAGCTCAGTGCCTTGGCTCAGGAGCGTGACCGTCTGGCCAAGAAACTGGCCGACCAGGAGGAAAGCCACAAGGCGGCCCTGAAGGCGGCGCAGGATAGTGAGGCCGCCCTCAAAGCCGAATACGAGACTGAGGCGGCGAGCTGGGCCGAGGCAAGGCAAGCTTTGAGAGAAGGCTACGGCCGAGTCTAGGACTTGGTTGACGGTAGGCCGCCTTCTTCTTCACTCTTTGCTTGTCCTTGTAAGCTAGTTTATCTCCTGACTTGCTCTATTTCTTTCTTCTTTGTGAAGAGTACTTTCCGGGCTATTCCGTCACCGCCAACCAAGCCATCGAAGCCCACCGTGAATCCCGGCGTCAGGCTGGGGTTGAGATCGCGCCGGATGCCAACCGGTCGCTTGAGGTGCAGCTTCTGGCGATCCAGGCCCGCCTTCAGCCGGCCTACCACATGCTTCGTCGGCTTCAGCGTGCTAGAGCACAGGTGTTAGCCGCCCTCTGGCCTGGCGTAGTAATTCCTCGCACCCCCAGCCGTACTGCCGATTGGCTGGAGGTAGCCGTCGGCCGCCTCGAAGCCTGGAAGGCTTTAGCAGCTCGATCCAGTGCTCGGCGGGCGCTAGAGTTCGTCCGGGCTTGGTACCCTGGGCTGAACTTGGACCAACTGCGCACCTGGCGGCAGGAGGCTGATGAGGAGCTGGAGGCGGTGCGGCCGGCTATCATCCAGCGTGCCTCGGCGATCACCGACTTCACCGACACCAGCGCCTTTGCTCCTGAGGTGAACGAGGACGGCGTCGTGCAGCCAGAGGAATGGTTCGGGCTGAACCCGGCCGACGGTGAAGACTCGGCGGAGGAGATTGACTCCAGTGACGAGGGCGAAGAGGAGAAGGAGGAAGGCGGCAAAGACGCTGTGCCGGATGTTGGAACAGCCAGCCATCCTCATCCTGACCGTGCTTCCCGCAACGAGGCGCGCGCGAATGCTCCACCTGCCGCCGGCGAAGACCAGGCCGAGACTTGCTGGCCGTCCACTCCTCCAACCGACACCGCCGTCTCAACCAATCTTTCTGACGCTCTGGGCGTTCCCTTGGCCTGATTAACTATTTTTATTTTCCTGCTTGACACTCTTCGAACAAATTTGTTATCTTTGTGCAATTCCACCCACTGGGGGTGTATTCAAACTTCGTTGAATGCCGGCCTCTCGAAGGCTTTTTGTGTAAATATTATTATGCATGAGCTTGGCTTCCATTCCTACTTGCTTTTTATCTCTCAGCTTTTTTCCTTTGCCGCCTTCCCTTGGTTGCCGCCTTCCCAGCCGGACAGCCGCTCTGCAGTCTGTGGCCGGGTAAGGAGTTCAGCCGTCTGGGAAGGCAAGTACTCAAGCTTTCTTAGATTATAGCAAAGTAGGAAAGGAAGCCGGCCAGCCGACTGCTTCGACAGCCGGTTGGCGAGGGGGAAGCCGACTTGTGTTATGTAAGTTCGTTAGTCCTTAGCCGTTTTTATGCGGGCATCCTTTCCGCCTTCAAATCTCGCTAGTCGGGTAGCCGATTCTTCGAGCTGTGCCTTTCGCAAGAGAGGGCTTGGGTGTCGGCACATTACTTGTCTGACTGCAGGTAGAACTTGGACATAACTCAAGGGGGCAAGTCCCCGGGCCGACTAGTCGAACCCGGTGCCGGACGGAGAAAATAAATGTAGTGGGATAACCATGGGTATGATACCCGGCATACATAGATAAAATAGGGTAGTCCCCGAGAACAATTCGGGGGGCCCGTTGTCTGATACTTAATACAAAAGGTAGCGTGATACATACTGCATTTCAACTGTTAAATCTTCGAAGAAGATTGGCGTTCCATGGGCACTCCGACTCCTTGCCGGAGTCATCCCTCTTGCGTGCCTTCGGCTTCTGTGCATCGATTAAGTAATAGGAGTCGTTTCACAGAGCCCAGCTGATGACGAAGGGGCCTTCCCACAGGGCTGAGAGCTTGTGCTGGCCGACTGTTCGCTGTATCAGCCAGAGCACAAGGTCTCCCTCTTGGAAGGATCTTGGCTTCACCCTCCGATTGTGGTAATGTCGCAGACCTTGCTGGTAGATGGTGGACCGGCTGAGGGCTAATAGCCGGCTTTCTTCCAGCAGGTCGACGCCTTCTTCTCTTGCTTCTTTAGCCTCCGCCTCCGTGTACATGGTGACCCGAGGTGAGTCGAATTCGATGTCAGTTGGGATGACAGCCTCAGCACCATACACAAGGAAGAAAGGGGTGAAGCCGGTTGACTTGTTTGGGGTCGTGCGCAGACTCCAGAGGACGGTCGGTAGCTCGTCGAGCCAGCAGCCGGCTGAACACTCCAATGGCACGACCAGTTGGTGCTTGATGCCAGAGAGGATGAGGCCGTTTGCTCTCTCAACTTGGCCGTTTTACAGCGGGTGGGCAACGGACGCTAAGTCCAGTCGGATGCCCTGTGTCGCGCAAAAACGTGCCAGTACTCCCTTGGAGAAATTTGTGCCATTGTCGGTGATGATGCTGTGTGGTACGCCATACCGGGTAGTAATATCTGCAATGAATGTCAGGGCGGTCGGCCAATTCAGTTTCTTGATCGGCTTTGCTTCAATCTACTTGGTAAATTTGTGCATGGCGACAAGCAGATGTGTCATGCCGCCGCGCGCCGTATTGAATGGGACGACCTTGTCCAGCCCCCAGACGGCAAAGGGCCAAGTGATGGGGATGGTCTTGAGTGCAGAAGCCGGTAGGTGTTGCTTGGAGCCGAAGACTTGGCACCCTTTGCAGTGTTTGACTAGTTCCTTGGCATCCTCCAAACCAGTCAGCCAGAAGAATCCATGGCGGAAAGCCTTGGCGACGAGCGCCCTGGAGGCGGCATGGAGGCCGCATTTGCCTTGGTGGATGTCTTTGAGGATTGCTATGCCTTTCTCTGGCTCGACGCAGCGCTGGAAGACTCCGGTAGCACTGCCCCTGACTAGCTCTTGGTTCATTATTTTGTAAGCTCCGGCTCGGCGTTGGACTTGTCTTGCCGAGATCTCGTCAATCGGTAGCTCTCCATTTACCAGAAAACGGACGATGGGCTGGGCCCATGATGGAGTTCTGATTTCTTCGACTGCCAAAACGGCTACTGCAACCAGAGTGGGCGGGCTGGGTTGTGAGGAGTTGGAGTCGGCCTCCACCTACTGTGTTGCTGCAGTCCCCGGTCTGGGTTCGACTATGGCAGACCCCGAGCCGGCTGCCGAAGTCCCCGGACCGCCTACCTAGTCCCCGAAGTCGGATCCAACTGCGTCGGGGTCAGGCTGCACGAAGATGGAACTGGATTCCAGAGACGGCTTGACAGATGGCTTGAGGAGGCGTTGGAGGGCGACGCCGGTTGGTATAGTTTGTCGAGTGGAGCCTATTCGTGCCAGGGCAGCTGCTTGCTCATTGTCGGCCCGTGGCACGTGAAGGAACTCGCACCCCTCGAAATATCCGCTGAGCTGCTGGACGAGGAAACGGTAGCTTGCCATGTTTGCGTCCTTGGCATCCCAGTCGCTGGATGATTGCTGAACCACTAAGTCCGAGTCGCCATAACACAGGATCCGGCGGATGCCGAGTTCCTTGGCTAGCTGGAGCCCATGTATGAGCGCCTCGTACTCGGTCACATTGTTGGAGGTGGCAAAGTGGATTTGCAGTGTGTATCTGAGTTTGTCGCCCTTGGGAGAGGTGAGGACGATGCCGGCTCCCAAGCCGGTGCGCATCTTGGATCCATCAAAATGCATCCGCCAATGAGTGGAGTCGGGGGCCGGTGGCAGGTAGTGGGTCTCGGCCTAGTCGATGAGGAAGTCGGCCAATGCTTGGGACTTGATGGCGGTGCATGGCTGATAGTAGATTGTGTAAGGAGCCAGCGCGATGGCCCATTTCGCCACTCAGCCGGATGCGTCCCGGCTGCCTATGATCTCGGCAAGCGAGGCAGTGCATACGACCGTGATGTGATGTTCTTGAAAGTAGGGCTTGAGTTTCTTGGAGGCGAAGTACACACCATAGCACATTTTCTGATAGTGCGGGTAGTTTTGCTTTGAGGCGGACAATACTTCGCTCAAATAATATACCGGCCTCTGGACTAGCTGGGCTCGGCCTTCTTCTGGATGCTGGATTACGATGACCGTGCTGACCACCCGGCTGGTGGTGGTGATGTAGAGGAGCATGGGCTCCTTCTCAGTTGGCGCCGCTAAGACAGGTGGTGTGGACAACATCTTCTTCAGCTCGTGGAAAGCTTGGTCCTCCTGGTCATTCCACTCAAAGTGAGTGGACTTCTTCATGAGTCGGTAGAGGGGGAGAGCCTTTTCTCCAAGTCGGCTCATGAAGCGGTTCTAGGACGCCAGGCATCCGGTGAATTTTTGAACGTCTCGCAGCTTGGTAGGGACCTTCATTCTCTCTATGGCCTTGATCTTCACTGGGTTGCACTCGATGCCGCGTTCGGAGACCAGGAAGCCTAGAAGCTGGTCGGCTGGTACCCCAAACATGCACTTCTCCGGGTTGAGCTTGATCTGAAACCGACACAAATTCTCAAAGGTCTCCTTGAGGTCTCCAAGCAGGGTGCCGCACTTCTCCATCTTCACCATGACATTATCTACGTAGATGTGGGCATTTTTGCCGAGTTGCTTGAGGAGGCATTTCTGCATGCAACACTGAAAGGTGGCACCGGCATTTCTCAAGCCGAATGTCATGGTCAGGTAACAGAAAGCTCTGAATGGGGTGATGAAGGAAGTCTTCAAGCGATCTGCCGGGTTCAACTTTATCTGGTGGTAGCCCCAATAAGCATCCAAGAAACTCAACAGCTCGCATCCGGCTGTGGAGTCTATCACTTGGTCAATCCTTGGCAGGGCGAACGGATCTTTAGGGCAGGCTTTGTTGAGGCTGGTGTAGTCGATGCACATGCGCCACTGCTTGTTCTTATTCAACACGAGGACCGGGTTGGCAAGCCATTCTGGAAAGAACACCTCCTGGATGAAGCCGGCTGCGAGAAGCCGGGCTATTTCTTCTCCGACTACTCTTCTCTTCTCTTCCGACAGGCGGCGCAAGAGCTGCCTGACCGGCTTTGCGTCAGATCGAACGTGTAGCTTGTGCTCAGCGAAATCCGTCGGGACACCCGGCATGTCTTTGGGAGACCATGCAAAGACGTCCCGATTCTCACAGAGGAAATCAACGAGCTCGCCTTCCTATTTGCTGTCAAGGCCTGTGCCTATGACAGCGTGCCTCTCCGGGTGCTTCGGGTCCAGGGGTATCTTCTTTGTCTCCATGGCCGGCTGGAAAGAACCTTGAGCTTCACATTCTTTGGGGTCAGGAGACATGGCCGGCTGCTTGCCAGCCAAGGTCACAATTTGATCCAGCATCTTCTTATCTTCGGCGATCATGAGGGACTCGGCCAGCCGACTGTTGGCTGCTGCACACTCAGAAGACTTCTTAGAGTCTCCGGCTATGGTGATAATGCCCTTGGAACTCGGCATCTTCATCTTGAGGTAGGCGTAGTGGGGCACATCCATAAACTTGGCCAATGCTGGTCGGCCAAGCAATGCGTGGTACGGGCTCTCCAAATCCACTACCTCGAACCATATTGCCTCTCGGCGGAAATGATCCTTGTCCCCAAAGAGGACATCCATCTTGATCTTGCCGATTGGTGAGCAGGACAGGTCGGGTACGATACCGTGGAACACAGTCCGGCTTGGCATGAGTTGCTTCGGCTTGATGTTGAGCTTATCCATCGTATCTCGGTACAGTATGTTGATACTGCTCCCGCCGTCTATCAGCACACGGGAGAATCAGGCGGCACGCCTCTTTGTCGCCAGGGTGGCATCCAAAACGAGGGCATAGGATCCAGGAGATGGCATCACCACTGGTTGATCGTCCCGGCTCCAGCTGATGGGCTTCTCTGACCAGTGCATGAACTCAGGGTTACTGGAGGCGACCGCGTTGACTTCTTGCTGCTATCGGCGCCGGCTGCGCCGATCTTCTATCTGGCTGGTGAACACGACGTAGGCGGCTTGCTCGTCGGGGAACTCGTCTTGGAGAGCTCCGACTGCAGGCTGAGCGACCGGCTGCTGCAGGGCAGGAGGCGGCTGGCTTGCAGGCGGAGGCGGCAACAACCCTCGCCCTTGGAGATTCAGGTGAGCCAATGACACTTCCGAGTTGTATGGTTGGACGGCTTCGCGCCACTGTGGAACTTGCAGGGGGCGTCGAGGGTTTGCTTGTAGGAGAAAGTCGGCTGCCAAGCCGGCTTGCCGCCCTTCTGCTTCTTAGGAGCCGGCCATCCCTCGGGCTGCTCTTCTTCGATCGTGGCCACCTGCTAGCTAGTGGAAGGTGGCATAGGGGCCTTGCCCTTGGGGTCGTTTTGATACGGGCGCCGGCTTGATTCTCCAGCCGGCGTCTTGGGAGCCGGAGCCAGCACTTTTCCGGAGGCGTCTACCCGGAGCTCAGTCTTCATTGAGGAGTCGGCCGTGGCATACTTGTCCGCGATGATCAGTAGCTCATCAGGGGTAGATGGCTCGTCGGAGAGGAGTCGGTGCTTGAGGAGAGTGCCCTCACAGCACCCGGCGGTGAAGTACTCAATGGCCTGAACCTCGTGCACCCCTTCGTAGGAGTTGCGGAGCTCGGCCCAACGCGTGAGGTAGTCGCGGGTTGATTCGTTGGGCCCTTGTACGCACAAGGAGAGCTGTCGGGGCTTGGGAGCCCGTTTGTAGGTGTTGGTGAAGTTGCGTATGATGGCTTCAGTGAAGTCCAGCCAGCTATTGACGCTATAAGGCTTGAGGCTGTTGAGCCAGGTGTGCGCCATGCCTTGGAGCATTTGAGGGACATATTTCACGGTGATGCGTCGGTTGCCGTTTGCTATGCGAACTGCGGTGGAGTAGTCGATCCACCAGTCTTCCGGCTTCACCGAGCCGTTGTACTTGGGTGTGTCTCTTGGGAGCGAGAACCCTTTGGGAAAGGGCTCGTCGCGGATGCGGGGGCCAAAACAAGGCGGGCCGACATCATCTTCTTCTTCCAGGTCCAAGGATCGCGCAAGGCAGTCAATCCGATGGAGGGCATCATTCTCGCCGACTCCTTCGCGGCGACCAAGTCTTCCGCTGAGAGTCGGGTGCTCGACAGGCGGCGGGGTGGGGTATCTTTCGCCGCGAGGCGGAGGACGAGGCAGGTCGCCTCGTCGTTCCACTCCTCGGGGACAGCCTTCTACGTCGCGCTCGATGGTAATGCGAGTCCGGCTGCGGCTAGCAGCCGGCTCCTTCTCTTGTCTTGTACGGGAGTCGCCCGCGTTCGGCGTACGTGACGTCGCACCGTGCTCTCGGTGAGGGGGGCTTCCAGCTCGGACACCGGCTTCATGCCATGCTGCGGCCGCGTCGATCAACTTCTGGATGCGTCTGGTCATGTAGGGGAGCTCGTCGGCCCCCAGTCCGTTTAGCTCGTCAACGATCGACTGGGCGGCGTGTAGATTCTCGAGGGGTGTGGCGTAAACCGGGCGGTCCACTCCCAACATGATGGCGATGGTCGCGCCGCATTTCTTGACAACACCGACTCGGCTTGGCCCTTCTGGAGGCAGCGTGCCGAAGGCGGCGCGGTCGACTTCGCGCTGGTGGGCTTCCGTGAGGCATCTCATGGTGGCTATCTTCTGGCCCTCCGCAAGGAGGGCAAGGCGGCGTGCCTCCAGCGTCTCAGCGTCAGCATCCGCCGGGATGGGGGCGGACAGATCGTGCAATGCGGCCTGCAGGGCGTGGCGGGCGTTCTCGTCAGAGGCGCCGCGGTGGCTAATGACCAGCACTTCGGTGACGGTTCTTCCGCCACTGTCCGCTCGAGGGAGAGGGTCGTCAAAGATGATCACGTCGGAGGGGAAGGCGTCGAGCGACGCCATGTCAGAGTCGACAAGCATCGGGTCGGTGGAGCCGACCGACTCCAAGTCCGCGGTAGGCTCGCCGGAGACGTGGAGTTGGTCGAGGAGACTGATGAGGCGGCTCTCGGGGCATCTTGTGCCCGCGTCGGATGCGGGCTCGTCGGAGATGCGAGTCTCGCCTAGAAGATCGGCGAGGCAGCTCGCTGCGCAGGCGTCTTCGACGCTTTCCAACGCGTCGGGGCAAGCACCATCGGGCGTGCCGGGCTAGCTACGCTCGCTGGGGAGGAAGAGGGTTCCCGTCGAGAGCAGGTCTCCGGATGACGGTTCACCTGGCCCCACGGTAGGCGCCAAATGTCAGGTGGTAGGTGCGACATATGCCAACGGATGGCTTATCATTATGGGAGCCAGTAAGACATCGCCGGTGCCTGGAAACGGGATAAGGCGAAGACATGCACGCCGGCGGATCTTACCCAGGTTGGGGGCTCTCCGTGGAGATAATACCCCTACTCCTGCTTTGCGGGGTCTCCGCATGATCACTAGATCGATAAGAAGCTACAAGAGGCTCCTTGAGATGTTCGGTGGGAGGAGGAAGAAGGGCAAGGCTAGCTCTCTTCTCTCGCTGTGTTAGTGTCTAAAACTCTCTGAGATCAACCCTTTGCATGGATGTCCCGGGGGGTTTATATAGGCCTACCCCCCGGGGGTACAATGGTAATCCGGCTGGGCGTGGGTCCAGGCCGTCAGTGTCTACGGTCGCCGGCTTCTCCGCCGGCTCCTGGGGCCCGCCGACTGGTGGGTCCCGCCGGCTGCCGGCCCATTGGTCGACAGGCCGGCCCCACCGCTTGGGGGGTCTTGTCGAGGGCTTGTTACTATTGCCTCGCCTCTGATGATGAGGGCTTTGTCAAGGTAAGCATGGCTACAGTGTTGCCGCCTTGCGGGCGCTCACTGTAGCCTTACCTCGTCTTGTCTGCTTAATGGTGCGCACGCCCCGAGAAGGGGAGCAAGCCGGCTGCAGGAAGCCGGCCTGGCCTTAGGCCGGCTGGGGGAGGCTAGGCCGCCTTTGGATGTCTCTTTGACCGAAGGGGCCCGCCGCCACTGGGCCGTACCAGTGGCCCGTCGTGGATGGCATCATGATTCGCATGGCAACACTGCCTCGCCGGATAGGAGATGTCCGCCCTGTACGGCGTACTTTAGCCATGCATGTTCCGAGATTCGGGGGTGGCAGGGTCCACTGTAGCCACGCCCCATCTCGTCACTGTTATGGGGGTTGACTTCAGGGTGCGACCCATGGCCGCTTGCCATGGGCCGGCTTTCTTGGATTCGGTCCTTCATGGGCCGGCTTTCTTGGAGTCGGCCCTGCATGGGCCGGCTTTCTTGGAGTCGGCCCTGCATGGGCCGGCTTTCTTGGAGTCGGCCATGTTGTGGCATCCCCCAAAGATTGTTTATGGCCGGGCTGCCTTCCGCTAGTCGACCTAGCTGATAGCCGGCCGGAAGAAGGCGGCCCCGTGTCTTGAGCGCTTCAAGGCTCGGTCGGCCCATTGTTTTTTCTGAGGGCCAAAGGGAGCCTGTTAGGCTACCTGTGGTCATTTACTCCGACAAGTAGTGAAGGAATCACTCGGGTTCAGTTAACAACAAGGGACCGATCGGGGTTCAGTGACGTAGCTAGTGCACTTGCTTTGGTTTAGTTAGAGCCCAATTCCTCGCTCGGGCTCAATTAGAGCGCAATGCCTAGCACACACGAGTGTACGTTTACGAGAGAAATGCGCAAACCCCCATGCATCGCTCGGCCCCGACCATCCACCGTAACCTGGAACTCCCTGAAATTTTCCTCGCCCTCGCTTCTACCATGATTTTTTCCGTCATGGATGGCCCAAGGAATGTCATGCAGGTGCGTCTCCGGCCCACCCAGGACAAAAATCCCATTTTCTGTCATGATTTTTTGTCATAGAAGTAGGAGCCCACCACATCTATGATGATACTGGGTTTTGTCACAATTATCGTCATGGAAGTGTCATAAGCATGACAGGAAAAAAATCGTTCAGCCCAAAATGTCACGGATGTGTCTTTTTTTGGTAGTGATCAGTATGTTACTTGCCCTAGATTCAATCGTCGGTAATATCATACCTAGTTCAATCTCGTTACCAGCAAGTATCTTTACTCGTTCCGTAATACATCATCTTGCAACTAACTCTTTAGTCACTTTGCTTGCAAGGCTTCTTATGATGTGTATTACCAAGAGGGCCCAAAGATACCTCTCCGATAGTCAGAGTGACAAATAATAATCTCGATCTATGCCAACTCAACAAACACATTAAGAGATACCTGTAGAGCATCTTTATGATCACCCAGTTATGTTGTGATGTTTGATAGCACACAACGTATTCCTCCGGTATCCGGGAGTTGCGTAATCTCATAGTCGAAGGAATATGTATTTGACATTAAGAAAGCAATAGCAATAAACTAAACGATCAATATGCTAAGCTAATGGATGGGTCTTGTCCATGGTTATCAAATGACAACACATGTCTATGTTTAGGAAACCTTAACCATCTTTGATCAACGAATTAGGGACACGTTATTTGTTTATGTATTCACACATGTATTTAAGTTTTTGATCAATACAATTCTAGCATGAATAATAAACCTTTATCATGAATATAGAAATATAAAATAACAACTTTATTATTGCCTCTAGGGCATATTTCCTTCACCCACAAGACACCAGGGCATGCCAGAGGCCCCTGTAACGCCCTGATGGGTTGTGGGGCCCACATGGGCCTCCTCCACTGCCTCTCAGCTCTATAAAGACCCAAATATTCCAAAAATCCTAGGGGATTTATTGAAACACAATTCCAGCCGCCGCTAGTCCTAGAACCACGAGATCCAATCTAGAGCTCTATTCCAGCACTCCGTCGGATGGGAACACAATCACAGAGGGGTTCATCATCCTCATTGGTGCTCCTTCGATGATGCGTGAGTAGTTCACCATAGATCTACGGGTACATAGGCAGTAGCTAGATGGATTCTTCTCTCTTTTTGATTCTCAATACAATGGTCTCTTGGAGATCTATTTGATGTAATGACTTTTGTGATGTGTTTGTTGGGATCCGATGAATTTCAAGTTTATGATCAGTTCCATCCGTGAATATTATTTGAGTTCTTTGATCTCTTATATGCATGATTGTTATAGCCTCGTATTTCTTCTCCGAATCTTTGGTTTAGTTAGGACAACTAGATTGATTTTTCTTGCAATGGGAAGAGGTGTTTTGTGATGGGTTCGATCTTGCGGCATCCTCGCCCAGTGACAGAAGGGGTAGCGAGGCACACAGGTATCGTTTCTACTGAGGATAAAAAGATGGGGTCTATTCCTACATGAATAGATCTTGTCAACATCATTTCATCGTTCTTATTGCATTACTCCGCTTCTCCATGAACTTAATACACTAGATGCATGTTGGATAGTAGTCGATGTGTGGAGTAATAGTAGTAGATGCAGAATTGTTTCGGTCTACTAATCTTGGACGTGATGCCTGTATACATGATCATTGCCTTGGATACTGTCATGATTATTTGATCTTATATCAATTGCCCAACAGTAATCTGTTTACCCACCGTATGCTATTTTCTCGAGAGAAGCCACCAGTAAAATATACGGCCCCTGAGTCTATCTTTTATCATATTGCTTTCAGATCTATCTTTTACTGTATTTGTTTTTAGATATATTATTCTGAAAACCCAAAAATACCTTGCTCCAATTTTTATTTGCATCTTTTAATTTTGTGTTCTTGTGCGATCTATTTATCCAAACTCATGCCATTTAATCTATCTTTTTACCGAGGATGGATTGACAACCCCTCTTACACGTTGGGTTGCGGGGATTTGTTCTTTGTGTGCAGGTACCGTCTACATAGTGTTACTTGGTTCTCCTACTGGATTGATAATCTTGGTTTCATAACTAAGGGAAATACTTATGGTAGTTGTGTTGCATAATCCCTTCCTCTTTGGGGAAATACCAATGCAGATCTAAGCCACGTCAAAGGAATTTCTGGCATCGTTGCTCGGGAGGCATCATCAACATCTGTAAGGTTCCTAATCACAAATCTCATCTCCTCGCAATTTTACATTATTTGCCATTTGCCTCTTGTTTTCATCTCCCCCACTTCTAAAACGTTTTTGTGAAAAGCACAAAAAGATTTGCCTTCTTTTTCATTCGCCTTTTCTCGTCAGGTATCTTGTTTGCGCAGTCACGATGACTCAACAAAATACCAAATTGTGTGATTTCCCCAATACTAATAATAATGATTTTATTAGTACTCCGATTGCTGCTCCCGCCACTAGTGCGGAGTCTTGTGACATTAATTTCGCTTTGTTGAATCTTGTCATGAAAGATCAATTTTTCGTTACTCCTAATGAGGATGTCGGTCCCATCTAAACGCATTCGTAGAATTGTGTGATATGCAAAAGAAAAAAGATGTGGACACTGATATTGTGAAGTCAAAGTTATTTCCATTCTCTTTGAGGGATTGTGCCAAAATTTGGTTTTCATCTTTGCCTCACAATAGTATCGATTCTTTGGATAAGTGCAAAGATGCTTTTATTACTAAGTATTTTCCGCCCGCGAAAATTATTCCCTTTAGAACTCAAATCATGAATTTTAAGCAACTTGAGCATGAACATGTTGCACAATGTTGGGAAAGAATGAAATTGATGCGAAGAAACATTCCTACTCATGGCTTAAATCTTTGGATGATTATATAAAAAAATATGTGGGATTGAACTTTGTTTCTAGAAATATTTTAGATTCCTCCACGGGTGGTATATTTATGGAAATTACTTTGGGTGAATCTACTAAATTTCTCGATCATATTATGGCAAATTATTCACAATGGCATACCGAAAGAGCACCTACTAGTAAAAAAGTTAATTCGGTTGAAAAAATTAACTTTTTGAGTGAAAAGGTTGATGCTCTTATGAAATTGGTTGCTAGCAAAAATGCTCTTATTGATATTAATGATGTGCCTTTGTCTAATTTGATTGAGCAAAATAGTGATCACATAGGTGTGAATTTTGTGTTGTGAAACAATTTTAATAACAATGCTTATAGAGGTAATTTTAATCCTAGGCCTTTTCCTAGAAATTCCTCTAATAATTATGGCCATTCCTATGGTAATTATTCCTACAATAATAGTAGGAACCCCTCTGATCTGGAGAGTAATATTAAAGAATTTAGCAATGCTCAAAAAGTTTTCAAGACCACTATAGAAGAAAAGTTGAATAAGATTGATGATATGTCTAGAAGCATTGATAGAATTTCTCATTATGTAGAAATCTAAAGATTAAATTTTTTCCACCTAAGGTTGATGTGAATGAATCAATTAAAGCTTTATATGTTTCAATCAATGAAAGTAAGAAAAGAATCGCTATGCTTAGATCTAAAAGAGAATTTTTAGAAAGAGCGTTTTCTACCGATTGCTTTCATAATAATGATGAAGATCTTAAAGTGATTGGTGTTTCTTCTATTGATTACTTGTTTAGTAATATTAAAATTGGTGATAAAGGGATTGAAGAAGAGTCAACTTTATCTAGAAGGAGTCCCCATGATTCGGTGGGTGAAAATCTTGATGAAGAAATTGATAAAAGTGGGTTTGGAGAGGTCAGAACTTTAACTAGTGAGGTACCCACTCTTTTAGATTACAAAGACTTTAATTATGATAGTTGCTCTTTGATTGAATGTACTTATTTTTAGCAATCCATGATAAATTCATCCCATGCTTATGAACAAAATAAAGCATTTACTAAACATATTTTTGATGCCATTATGAAACCTTTAGAAGAAAAATTGGAATTAGATATATTAGTTCTTATGAAATTACATGATGAGTGGGAACCTACCATTAAAGTCAAGATTAAAAATTATGAATGCTTTGCTTTATGTGATTTGGGTGCTAGTGTTTCCACATTTCCAAAATCTCTATGTGATGCACTTGGTCTTACCAATATTGAAGAATGCTCTCTTAATTTGCACTCAGCGGATTCTACTATTAAAAAGCCTTTGGGAAGAATTAATGATGGTCTTATTCTTGCAAATAGGAACTATGTGCCCATAGATTTTATTGTTCTTGATATTGATTGCAATCCGTCTTGTCCAATCATACTTGGTAGACCATTTTTATGAATTATAGGTGATGTGATTGATATGAAGGAGGGTAATATTAAATTCTAGTTTCCACTAAGAAAGGGTATGGAACACTTACCTAGAACAATAATTAAGCCACCATATGAATCAATCATGAGGGCAACCTATGGAGCAAAAACCAAAGATGACAGTCCTTGTATCTATGCATTATTCCTAGCTAAGGGCATAAAACATTAGCGCTTGTTGGGAGGCAACCCAATGAATAAAATTTATTTTTGCCTTTCTCTTTCTGTTATTGAGTGTTTGCACAATTATGGTAGTGTTATGATTGTGTTTTCTATCTTTTAATTAGTGTTTGTGCCAAGTAAAGCCTTTGGGATCATGTTTGGTGATAGTTGATTTGATCTTGTTGGAAAACAGAAACTTTTGCTTCCAGTTGTAGAATTTTGAAAAATCACATAAGTGACGAAAGTTTCTTATTTTTTTATACAAGATTGATATACAAATTTAATAAGTTGTCCTGATTTTTCAGAATTTTTAGAGTAACAGAAGTATGGTCAAAGTCCAAATTACTATAGAATGTTCTATTTTTGACAGATTCTTTTTTCGTTGCATTGTGTGTTTATTTTGATGAATCTATGAATTTTATCGGGGGTATAATCCATGGTAAATTTGGAATATAGTAGGTATAATGCAATAATAAAGTATGAATGGGTTTGCAACCGTACTTAAAGTGGTGATTTGCTTTATTATAATAACGGAACTCGTGGAGGTTTTGTTAAGTTTTGTGTGATTGAAGTTTTCAAGTTTTGGGTGAGATCATGATGGATGAAGGAATAAGGAGTATCAAGAGGCTAAGCTTGGGGATGCCCCATGGCACCCCAAGTCAAGGAGAACCAAGCAACTAATCTTGGGGATGTCGTGGAAGGAATCCCCTCTTCCTTCTAACGACCATCGGTATTTTACTTGGAGCTATATTTTTATTTGTCACATATCATGAGTTTTGCTAGAGCGTCTAGTATTATATGAGTCTTTGCTTGTTTTGCTTTATATTTTTTTCAGAAGTACCCTTTCTAGAGACACCTATTTGAGAGAGCCGAAATTATGCTATGATTTGTTAGAATTGCTCTATGTGCTTCACTTAAAATATTGAGTTATGGAATTGCTCTATGCTTCACTTATATCTTTTTGAGCATGGTCTGCTGTAATATTTTTGAAGAAACAATCTCATGCTTCAAGATACGTCTCCAACATATCTATAATTTTTTATTGTTCCATGCTATTATATTATCTATTTTGGATGTTTTATATGCATTAATATGCTATTTTATATTATTTTTGGGACTAACCTATTAACCTAGAGTCTAGTGCGAGTTTCTATTTTTTTGCCTGTTTTAGAGTACGGAATAAAACTTTCACGATGATCTTTCTTCAACCAGAAACAAACCAGGAGACTTGGAGATGAAGTCGGAGGAGCCACGAGGCGGCCACGAGGGTGGAGGGCGCGCCCCCTGCCTCGTGGGCCCCTCGTGGGTCTCCTGACCTAATTCTATCGCCCATACATACTCTTATACACCAAAACCATCAGGGAGAGCCATGAAAACACCCTTTCCACCGCTGCAATCTTGTGTACCCATGAGATCCCATCTAGGGGCCTTTTCCAGCATCCTGCCGAAGGGGGATTCGATCACGGAGGGCTTCTACATCAACACCATTGCCCTTTCGATGAAGCATGAGTAGTTTAGCACAGACCTACGGGTCCATAGCTAGTAGCTAGATGGCTTCTTCTCTCTCTTTGATTCTCAATACCATGTTCTCCTCGTTATTCTTGGAGATCTATTCGATGCAATACTCTTTTGCAGTGTGTTTGCCGAGATCCAATGAATTGTGGATTTATGATCAGATTATCTATGAATATTATCTGAATCTTCTCTGAATTCTTATATGCATGATTTGATATCTTTGCAAGTCTCTTCAAATTATCGGTATAGTTTTCCCTACTAGATTGGTTTTTCTTGCAATGGGAGAAGTGCTTAGCTTTGGGTTCAATCTTGCGATGTCCTTTCCGAGTGGCAGTAGGGGCAGCATGGCACCACTAGTGCAGAAACGGGCAATAGCACCGGTTCGTAAGGCCCTTTAGTACCGGTTCCATAACCGGCACTAAAGTGTGGGCACTAAAGCCCCCCCCCCTTTAGTACCAGTTCAGCACGAACCGGTGCTAAAGGGAAACCACGTGGCACGAGCCAGCTCCAGGGGCCTGGAGCCCTTTAGTACCGGTTGGTAAGACCAACCGGTACTATAAGGTTTGGGGGGTTTTTAGTTTTATGTATTCTTTTTCATTTAATTTTGTGTTTCCATTTTAATTCTTTTTCTTTTGCTGGTATTTTATGATACTACACATTGTACACGTTATGCATATATATATAAATAGAATTTCTAGTAGAACCAATCATCGAGTTCAACATGATTGTCATGATATTATAAGCGTTCATATATAACACCACAAAAGCAAATCACTTAAGTTTAGAACGAAGAACACGGACATGAAAGGACAAGTACTAATTAAGAGCAGCATGAAGAACTAGCTAAATCACTCCTCCTAGCTACTCTCTCTCTGGTAAAATAGCATAGAACATGTATAGCTCTCCTGATTGATCATACTGGAGCATGCCGATGAACCTGTTTCCTAATCGTGGGTTGCGCTTCTCATTGCTGCCCCCTAGTACTTCTCTGCGATCATTAACAATTTTCCTCCAATCTTTCACTATTAAGCATTCATCGCTTCTAGAAATCTTGAATGCATTCATGTGCAATGCAGGATATCTTGGCCGTAAGCTAACAATTGACATCTGACCTTTAGTCTCGATCCCTTGAGGCACAACTGTCATCGGGAGTCCCTGTTAAAGAACATCGTATAGTACTTAATTAATATACTTAGCAATGAAAAGTTTAGCAAAAAAATATGTATGCAAAATATGCACTGAGGACAAATAGTAAATATCTTACCATCATTCCTAAATGGATGTGACCGTAGTTCAATACCATCACTATTGGTCGCACGTTTTGAGTACTAACATTTCTAAGTGCAGGAAGAAAATTTGTCTTCACAGTATGAAGATCCTCAAGCCATGAAACATAATGACTTATCTCCTCGCAGTTTAGTTCAGCGCCGGGACAGTAGTAGGTCCTGTCTACCAAGCGCCGGATATGTTTGGTTGAATGGAGATAAGCTGTCAATAGAAATTAGTTGTCGGTTATTTTTGAATAAGCAATATCAAAGACAAAAATATAGTTGAGAAGAACTCACATAATGGTAGAACTGGAGGCGTCTGCACATCGACCCATATGTCTCTATTACCTTCAATATCATCTTCCGGACGAATATCAAAGGTGATAACCATACCAGGCTCAAATGCATAAGCCTTGCATAGTGCTTGCCAAGTTTTGCATTCAAAATAGGTGTACGTGTGTGCATTGTATACTTTGACGTTGAAAGTATAACCATCATGCTTAGTTTTCAGGTAAGCTCTCTTTACCTCCATAGTTTCCATATCTTTGAAACCTATCTTATCCAAGACAAAAATTCTTGCATGGCAGGGGATGCGCTAGTAGAATAGTGAAAATTAAAAATTATAAGTCAGGCAAATGAAGCATATATAAGTCATGCTTAATTACGAAAATAGACTTGTCATTGTGACTTACTGTATCGAATTCGAAAGTATCATCCAGCTTGATGCTGAATCGCCTACCATCAACAAGGAAATTTCTGTCGCATTGGCTGCGCTGGTCTTCACAGTATTCGCATATAATGAAATTTTTTCCGTCGTCAGACGACATTTCCTATGTTCATATTAGGCGAAACATTAAACACTTACTAATTCAATTAATTCAACTACTTCTATTAATTCAACTAAGCATTTACTAAAAATAAACTAGTTATATTAATTCAATTAGTTCAACTAAGCATTTACTAAAAATAAACTAGTTCTATATATTAATTCAACTAGTTCAACTAAACATTTACTAAAAATAAACTAGTTATATTAATTCAACTAGTTCAAAGTAAGCATTTACTAAAAATAAACTAGTTCTATATATTAATTCAACTAGTTCAACTAAGCATTTACTAAAAATAAACTAGTTATATTAATTCAACTAGTTCAACTAAGCATTTACTAAAAATAAACTTGTTATTATATTAATTCAACTAGTTCAACTAATTAAGCATTTACTAAAAATAAACTAGTTCGTTCTATATATTAATTCAACTAGTTCAACTAAACATTATCATATTTCTAATTCATCGATGATAACATTTCTAACATTCTAAAAATAAACTAGATAGTTCTAATTCATCTAAACATTATAGAAAACAGAAAATAAGTAAAAATATATGTGTGTGTGTGTGTAGTACGTGTGTGTGTATGTACATGTGTAGTGTACGTGTAGTGTGTGTGTGTGTATGTGTGTGCGTGTAGTGTGTGTGTGTGTGTATGTGTGTGTGTGTGTATGCGTGTGTGTGTATGGAGTGGGCCGGGTGCGTACGGGTGGTGGGGGCAGCGACGACGGGCGGCGGGGGCCGGGGACGGCGATGAGACGGGCGGCGATGGCCGGGGACGGCGACGAGACGGGCCGGCGGCGGCCGGGGATGGCTACAAGACGGACGCGGCGGGGGCGGCGACGACGACGGGCGGCGGGGGCGTAGACGACGACGGGTGGCGGGGGCACACGGCGACGACGATGACGGGTGGCGGGGGCGGCGAGGGCGACGGCACGGCGGCGCGGCGGCGTGGACGTCATCGCCGAGATCGACTCTCTCGTGCGAGAAGTGGAATGAAGCGGCGACGAGATAACTGATTTTTCATAAGTGTCATATATATAGGGGGAGCCCTTAGTACCGGTTGGAGCCACCAACCGGTACTAAAGGCCAATTTTGGCCAGCCCAAGCGGTGGGAAACTGGGCCTTTAGTACCGGTTGGTGGCTCCAACCGGTACTAAAGGGCAACCCATTAGTACCGGTTGGAGCCACCAACCGGTACTAATGGCCGTGCGCTTTTCTGCTATTTTTTCTTTTCAGCTATAGTTTTTCTTCTTTTCTGCTATTTTTTCTTTTCTGCTATTTTTTCTTTTCTGCAAAACTTGATGGTCAAAGTCTGGAGTTATAACTTAAAAAAAAGAAATGTCGCACTGGTTTATAAATCCAGCCGCGGCTGCCCTTTCGAACTCCTCTATTTAGCAGGCTTCTGGGCCTAACTAGGGCGCGCTGCCCTGTGCGCCTGCTGGCCCTACTGGGCATGTATTTGCACACCCAAGGTCTGGCAGGCCCACAGGGCAGCGCCCCAACATTCTTCTTCCTCTTCTTCTCCTTCTTCTTCCTCTTCTTCTTCTTCCTCTTCTTCTTCTTCTTCTTCTTCCTCTTCTCCTTCTTCCTCTTCTTCTTCTTCCTCCTTCTTCTTCCTCTTGTTATTCTTCTTCTTCTTCTTCTTCTTCTTCTTCTTCTTCTTCTTCTTCTTATTTCTGCGTAGTTTTTTGTATAGTTTTTTCTTTTCTGTTATATTTATTTTCTTCTATTTATTTGTGAGTAGTTTTTCATCTAGTTTCCCAAAATTCAACATTTTTAGAGTTCATTTTGTAGTGATTTTCAATTTCATGGTCATTTTGTAAACGATTGAAAAATAGCAAATATATTTTTTTTTCTTTTCTGCTTTATTTTTTCTTCTATTTATTTCTGAGTAGTTTATTCTTTTCTGCTATATTTATTTTCTTCTATTTATTTCTGAGTAGTTTTTTTTTGTTTTTTTTCTTTTCATCTATAGTTTTTCTTCTTTTCTGCTATTTTTTCTTTTCTGCAAAACTTCATGGTCAAAGTCTGGAGTTATAACTTAAAAGAATAGAAATGTCGACGTGCAATTAGTTTTTTCCATAACAGAAGGAGTCCGGAGTTGTAATAAGTTATTAAAAATAAAAAAGAGGTGCAATGCTCGTTAATTTGCTTCAAGCCTTTCGGAATAGTGTAAACTGCACTGCGCGTAGTTCCATGCAGTCTACCGTATTCCTGAAGGCTTGAAGCTAAGCAACGTGAGCATTGAGCCTCTTCTTCATCGTCTCTACACTTAGGGCTTATAAACCGCTCTTAGTCCCTCTCACTTCGCGAGGTGGGACTAAAAAACAGCTTGCCATAACCTCATTAGTACCGCTTCGTGGTACGAACCGGCACTAAATGGTGATGGTGGGGCCATAGCCTGACCACAGGCTGACACAGCCTCTTTAGTACCGGTTCGTGGCATGAACCGGTACTAAAGGTTCGCCACGAACCGGTGCTATTGATCGCCGCCACGAACCGGCACTAGTGTACACATTAGTGCTGGCTGAAATTCCAACCGGCACTATTGTGCTTCACATTTGACCCTTTTTCTACTAGTGCACGTATTGTATTGTTGCCATTGAGGATAAAAAGATGGGGCTTTCATCATATTGCTTGAGTTAATTCCTCTACATCATGTAATCTTACTTAATGCGTTACTTTGTTCTTTATGAACTTAATACTCTAGATGCATGCTGGATAGCGGTCGATGTGTGGAGTAATAGCAGTAGATGCAGAATCGTTTCGGTCTACTTGACATGGACGTGATGCCTATGTTCATGATCATTGCCTTAGATATCGTCATAATTATGCGCTATTCTATCAATTGCTCGGCAGTAATTTGTTCACCCACCATATTATTTGCTATTTTGAGAGAAGCCACTAGTGAAACTTATGGCCCCCAGGTCTCTTTTACATCATATAAGTTCTCTTTTCCATCTTATTAGTTTCCGATCTACTATTTTGCAATCTTTTACTTTCCGACCTATAAACCAAAAATACCAAAATTATTTACTTTACCGTTTATATATCTCTATCAGATCTCACTTTTGCAAGTAACCTTGAAGGGATTGACAACCCCTTTATCGCATTGGGTGCAAGTTTGTTTGATTGTATGTGCAGGTATTCAGTGACTTGTGCGTTGTCTACTACTGAATTGATACCTTGGTTCTCAAACTGAGGGAAATACTTACTCTACTTTTCTGCATCATCCGTTTGTCTTCAAGGGAAAAATCAACACAAGCTCAAGAGGTAGCAGGAAGAATTTCTGGCGCCGGGGGAGATTTACGCCAAGTCAAGATTTGTCTCCCATCAACTTGCCAATTTCTAGCGCCGTTGCCGGGGAGATCTAGACAAGTCAAAGCCATACCAAGTACCCATCATAAATCTCATCTCTTGCATTATATTATTCGCCATTCGCCTCTCAGTTTTCTCTCCCTCACCTCGAAAATGATCTTCAAAAAGATTTGCCTTTTCTTCGCCCCTCTTCCGTTTGTCTTTTTCGTTTGCCTTTAGTTTGCTAGATCGTTAGTTTGGTTTGTTGCCACATGTCTGAAACTGGGGAAGTTATCATTGAAAATCTTGAGCAAACACTAGAATCTTGTTCTTTGGATCACGAAACTAAAACTCCTCATAATTACAAAACAAAAATCTTTCGTGTTGGGGACGGTAATATTATTGGAAAAAGTGTTATTCAAGAATTCTTTGGTTGTACGAGATCCATGCCTATTAATAAAAAGTATATTCTTCTTGAGACCAACTACTATGCAGATGCCATTGTTATGCTTGTTGACAAATTAGAAAGAAAATTTGTGCATATTCATCCTGCTTTGCAAAAGGTGTTTTATGAACTTTCCAATATTAATCATCCAATAGCTAAAAAGATTGCCACCATTATCCTTATGCGTGAATTTGATTTTATAATACAAGAAGCTAGGGATATTTTTGCTTCCTATAAAAGGGATGTTGAACACCCTATGATTTATAGATATTCTCCATGATAAGGAAACTATGCGTAGTTTGGAATCTAGGGATTATCAAACTTAAAGTGAAATCTTAGGAGGAGAGTTCCTTATTCAGAAATCTCTCAATCTTTGTACCTTGAGGCTTTTGAGGAGTTTGATTGGATTACTAGAGGGATTTATGTAGGATTTAATAGGGAATGGTTGAATAAGATGATGAAGGAACCTGTTAGAAACGAGCTACGTATTTTATATGATGATATATACGGTGATGATCCCAACTATGGGTTTACCAATCAAAGTCCTTTCCATGATTTAAGTTCATCTACTAGGAGGGAAATAATGGAAAGGATAGATTTGCTAAGATGAGTTTTGGAGGATTTGATGAGAAAAGAATTGCATACCAAAGATGACAATACCTAGATCTATTCGTGTTTTATGCCTAGCTAAGGGTATTAAACAATAGCGCTTGTTGGGAGGCAACCCAATTTTATTTTTGTTCTTTGATTTTTGTTCCTGTTTAGTAATAAATAATTCATCTAGCCTCTGGTTAGATGTGGTTTTGTGTTTTAGTTAGTGTTTGTGCCAAGTTAAATCTTTAGGATAACTTACGGTGATAGTTGTGTTGATCCTGCTGAAAAACAGAAACTTTTACGCCCAGTAAATAATTTCTAGGATTTTATTGAAACGTGATTTTGATCTGATTCTATTTTATATGGATTGTTGAACAAATTTCTCAGGTTTTCCTAATTTTGTAGAATTTTTGGAGTTACATAAGTATTCGAGAGTTACAGATTACTACAGACTGTTCTATTTTTAACAGATTCTGTTTTCTTTGTGTTGTTTGCTTATTTTGATGAATCTATGGGTAGTATCGGGCGGTATGAACCATGGAAAAGTTGTAATAAAGTAGATATTACACCAATATGAATAACGAATGAGCTTTCAACGGTACCTTAAAGTGGTGATTTATTTTCTTATACTAATGGAGCTCATGAGATTTTCTGTTTAGTTTTGTGTTGTGAAGTTTTCAAGTTTTGGTAAGGATTTGATGGACTATGGAATAAGGAGTGGCAAGAGCCTAAGCTTGGGGATGCCCAAGCCACCCCAAGGTAATATTCAAGTACAACCAAAAGACTAAGCTTGAGGATGCTCTGGAAGGCATCCCCTCTTTCATCTTCGTCTATCGGTAACTTTACTTGAGGCTATATTTTTATTCACCACATGATATGTGTTTTGCTTGGAGCGTCTTGTATGATTTGAGTCTTTGCTTTTTAGTTTACCAAAATCATCCTTGATGTGCTATTAGGACCCCGATCCTAAGTCACACCGATCTAGCATCTAACACATTGTTGGAGATATGCCCTAGAGGCAATCATGTATGATGATATTTCCTATGTGTTTATGAACAAAGATAGTCCTTGGACATTATCAATCATGTGTATCAGCAAGTACATGACTTTTTTGTGGGACTATGCATTATATGATGACTGTCCTAAAAGGTCCGTAGTCGAAAGGGTTATGTGGACGCGCAGCCGACTAGACTAGCATATGACACGGTCGATGGCTCGGTATCACTAGCCATGGAGCATTGGATGCTAATCGGATAATATGGAGTTGGAAAGGTCTGGTAGGATTTGACATATTCGGATCTGAGTCGAGATAAGGTCCAAGTCGGACAGACCCAACTATGAGACACGGCGATATGTCATCTGTGAGTCTCTAGTACAACATACGTTCTATGTCCTAAGACCTGAGCTGATGCATGTACTCGCGATGGTGATAGACTTGCTTTGGGCCGACCAAATGCTACTCTGTGAGTGGGTAGTTACAAAGGTAGGTTTCGGGTTTGTCTAGTCCCATGTTGCGAGACATGGTCGAGCAAGATGGGATTTGCCCCTCCGATCAGGAGAGATATACTCTGGGCCCCTCGTGTGATCCGACCAGGATAAGCATGGCCATGCGACAAGGATTATGAGATATTCCGGATAGTGGTCGGTATCACTGGAACGAGAAAGACGTCGGGCTATCACAAGGATGACAGTCTCGCCTTGAGCTCGACAACATATATCGTGAGGCAAAGGGAACAGAAGTGTGACACGTTGTACAGGTTCGCCAAACCAGCTTCATAGTCTGCTTGGTGGTCGGCATGCCTTGCTAGAGGCTACTACCAACCGTGCAGGTCGGAGGTGATCCGAACTGTGACCAAGCCGACTTGAACCTAAGGGGTCGCGTGCTTAAGGGAAGGAACCTACGAGGTCGTTCCTAGGACACTGGTCGGATGTGATCCGAACTGGACTAGGAACGTGGCCGAGTAGACTTTGGGCTTTAGGGTCCGTGCGAGGCCCAAGTGTTGAGCCTGTGACGGACGCCTATATAAAGTGGAGGTGCGGCACACTCATGTGGTTGATCGCTTTGGCACTATGACTAGGGTTTGCATGTGTTGCGAATAGCCACCTCCGCTCGCCACCGACTGTGTGATCGGACCTAGCAGTCCGCTGCATGGTGTTCCTCCTGCACGCGCGGATACCGTTAGAGGCGGTGCACTTGCGCCGCTCCAGCGAACATGTGCGTGGGATCGTACGACCGGCTGTTTGAGGGAGATCGGACGAGGGGGAGACGATCCACGCGGACACGCTGCCCCAACTCTTCTTCCACTGCACGACACCGCACGTCCAGTGGTAAAGATCTGTGATCCATCTCCCGTAGCATGTTCTTGGTTGTTCTGCGTGTAGGAAAATTTTAATTTGCAGTCGACGCACCCTACCGTAGAACCCAACACACATCATATCACTTTGCGGCCTCACGCATGGTATTCACACGGGTGCCACCTTACCTGGCCCGACACCGTTTGCGCCTTTTGGCTCACGTATATGACAATGCCTCTAGCATCCATATGTGACGCCCGGGTAATTAAGCTACAGTAACCCTCTGCTAATGATGCCATGTCACTATGATTACTATTGCTAAATCTTGCGTTAGTTCGAAACCATTCAAATTCAAATTCAAAATCAAGCAAACAATAAAAGTTTTCAAATATTAAAACTAAAATGTTCGGGTTGTGCCAAATAATGCATAGGTAATTATGGTGGAGAAACCACACCTTCATAAAATGTTTAAACACTCTAAAATGAATAAAATAGTAGCAATAATAATCATTTAAATGCTTTTAAAATGATAAACAATTTCAAAACTATTTTATTTCAGTGCTAAGTTGTTTGTGGCTGTGGTATAATTTGTAACATCTATTTGGATGCCACTTTGGTGTTTTACTAAAACTAAAAATATAATAAAACTAAAAGAAACAAAAGAGAAATAAAAACAAAACCCCCCTAGCCAACTAGGCCACGGCCCAGCCGGCTAGCCCAACTGGCCCAGCCACCCCCACTCACTCCCTTAACCCCCCTGGCGACCGAACCCTGGCCAACCGTCGCCACACTTCTCGCCCCTGACCCACGTCACTCTCTCCTTCCCCCGATCCAGATCTGGATCGGGAAGGGGAATGAACTAGGCCGCCGCCGCAGATGATTCCCATTGCCACCACGTCGGCGCCCCCGGCCGGATCACTCCGCCATCGCCAAAGCCGCCTCGTCACCTCCTCCCCAACGTCATTGTCCTCGTCGTCCTCCCCACGCCCCACTTCCCTGTGCCCTACAAACCCCGGTGAGGCCCCCAGCCTCTCCTCCTCTCCTCCCACGACGCGCTCACCGCGGCCCTCGCATCGGCCATCGCGCCCGCGATGCCCAGCTGCTCCTTCCGCTCGCCTTGCTGCTGCTACCGATGGAGATCTATGTCAGCGCTCCGCCCTACCCCCTGCTCCCCGTGGCCGCGCATTACGTGTCGTGGCCGCCGCCGCCCGTTGTTTCGCTTCCCCCATGCGATGCCGCCCGGGTCCACCCCCGCTGGCCGTCGCCCACACTGGCCAAATGCCACCGCGCCCCGGTGGCCTCGCCTCGCCTCCCCAATCGAGCTCGGCCCTCCATGGCTGCGCCCGTAACCACACCACTGGCGCCTGAGGGAGTCCTGGACTAGGGGGTATCCAGACAACCGGACTATGTACAACGTCCGTACTATTGATGCGTGAAGATAAAGGACTCAAGACTTCGGCCTGTGTCCGGATGGGACTCTCCTTTGCGTGGAAGGTAACCTTGGCGATCCATATATTGTGTTTCCTTCCTTGTAACTGACTCCACGTAAACCCTAGCCCTCTCCGATGTCTATATAAACCGGAGAGGTTGGTCCATAGAAGGCCGATCACAATTACAATCATACCATCATAGGCTAGCTCATAGGGTTTAGCCTCTATGATCTCGTGGTAGATCTACTCTTGTACTACCCATACCATCAATATTAATCAAGCAGGAAGTAGGGTTTTACCTCCATCGAGAGGGCCCGAACCTGGGTAAACATCTGTGTCCCTCACCTCCTGTTACCATCAGCCTTGACGCACAGATCGGGACACGCTAACCGAGATCCGCCGGTTTTGACACCGACATTGGTGCTTTCATTGAGAGTTCCTCTGTGTCATCGCTGTCAGGCTCGATGACTCCTTCAATCATCATCAACGACGCTGTCCAGGGTGAGGCTTTCCTCCCCGGGCAGATCTTCGTGTTCGGCGGCTTCGCACTGCAGGCCAATTCGCTTGGCCATCTGGAGCAGATCGACAGCTATGCCCCTGGTAATCAAATCAGGTTCGGAAACCTGAACTACACGGCAGATATCCGCGGAGACTTGATCTTCGACGGATTCGGGCCAGCACCAGGAGCGCCGAACAGTCATGATGAGCACGGCTTAGACCTGCTGTCAGACGATGCTCGGGACATTATCCCTGTAGAAGCCTCGGATCTAAGTCCGGGGCAGGCTACGTTGCCTAAGGACGGAGGGCTGGACCCCGCCCCGTAGGCCGTACCCTCATCAGCGATGGAGCCGAACACAGTCCTCACATCTGAGGGAGCCTGTGACTCCGGACCCCCAGATTCGTATCCGGTTGTAGGTCCCAGTCCGCGCGTCCCCAAACCCTCCGAGCCTGGTTGGGCTCCGGTGATGGAGTTCACCGCGGCGGACGTCTTTCAGCACTCGCCCTTTGGCGACATGCTGAACTTATTGAAGTCTCTCTCTTTCTCAGGAGACTCTGGGCCGAACTGTGTCCGGCTTGAGTGGGAAGCAGACAATGATGGAATTCGTTGCCCACCAACCACCCACTTCATTGCCACGATCGATGATCTAACCGACGTCCTTGACTTTGACTCCGAAGACATCGATGGTATGGACGATGATGTAGGAGAATTAAAGGAGCCACCGCTCACCGGGCAGTGGACGACCACCTCCTCATACGATATATATATGGTGGACACTCCGAAGGAACCAAATGGCGATGAGGCAACGGAGGATAACCCCTCGGCAAGAAAAACAAAGCATGGGCGTCGTCGACGCTGCTCCAAGCCCCGCCACAGCAATACCGGCTGCGAAGACGAAAATAATCCGGATGGCGCCAAAGAAGAATATGACCCTAACCAGCCCGCCTTTGAGCAAATCGAACAGGAAGATGAGCAGGTCAACCTAGAAGAATAGGCGACAGACGTATACCCGGAGGAGGACAACTACATGCTCCCTCCAAAGACGAGATTAGACTCGGCGACGACGAATTCGGCGTGCCTGAGGATCCCGTGGAGCAGGAGCGCTTCAAGCGTAGGCTCATAGCCACTGCAAGAAGCCTGAAGAAGAACTAGCAGCAACTCCAAGCTGATCAAGATCTGCTCACAGATAGATGGACTGAAGTCCTGGCAACCGAGGAATATGGACTCGAACGCCAAACGGCTGACCGGCCATCGATATACTACGGCCCAGGGCAACAAGTAAGACCTGCAAGATATTCTGGAAAACAAAGCAGGACAGCCAAGATCGATCTACGGATCACGGGGGCGCGCCCCAATGCGCGACAATGATCGTCGCGCCGGATACATCATCAACAAGTTCGGCCGGGCCGAACACAGCAACCCAGACCAATTCGAGCTGCGTAGCAACATAGCCCGGCACAGAGGCGCCGCACACCCCCTCTACTTCACTAACGAAGTGATGGATCATGAATTCCCAGAAGGGTTCAAACCCGTAAACATCGAATCGTACGATGGCACAACAGACCCGGCAGTATGGATCGAAGATTTCCTTCTCCACATTCGCATGGCCCGTGGAGATGATCTACACGCCATCAAGTATCTTCCCCTTAAGCTCAAAGGACCAGCCCGACACTGGTTAAACAGCCTGCCAGCAAATTCCATTCGCAGTTGGGAAAACCTGGAAGACGCATTCCTTGATAACTTCCAGGGCACATATGTGCGACCACCAGACGCCAATGACCTGAGACACATTACACAACAGCCCGGAGAGTCAGCCTGGAAATTATGGACTCGGTTCCTTACTAAAAAGAACCAAATAGTCGACTGTCCGGATGCCGAAGCCCTGGCGGCTTTCAAGCATAATATCCGTGACGAGTGGCTCGCTCGACACCTCGGCCAGGAAAAAACCAAGTCTATGGCAGCTCTCACAACCCTAATGACCCGCTTTTGTGCGGGTGAGGATAGCTGGTTGGCTCGCAGCGGCACCACGCCACATTCCAGCACCTCGGACAGCCGCAATGCTAACGGCAAGCCATGGCGTAACAGGCATAAGAGATGGAACAATGGCGACAACACTGAAGACACGGCGGTCAACGCTGGATTCAGCGGATCTAAGTCCGGTCAGCGGAAAAAGCCGTTAAAAAGAAATAATCAGGGACCATCCAGCCTGGACTGCATACTGGAGCGCTCGTGCCAAATTCATGGCACCCCGGACAAGCCAGCCAACCACACTAATAGAGACTGCTGGGTGTTCAAACAGGCCGGTAAGATAAACGCCGAAAACAAGGACAAGGGGCTGCACAGCGACAATGACGAAGTGCCCCTGCATTCGAATACAGGGGGACAAAAGAAATCCCCCCCAGGTGAAAACGGTCAATATAATCTACACCACTCACATCCCCGAGCGGGAACGGAAGCGAGCACTACGGGACATCTATGCGATGGAGCCAGTCGCCCCCAAATTCAACCCATGGTCAGCTTGTCCGATCACCTTTGATCGTAGGGATCATCCTACTAGCATCCGTCATGGTGGCTCAGCCGCATTGGTCTTAGACCCAATAATCGACGGATTCCACCTCACGCGAGTCCTTATGGACAGCGGCAAGAGCCTGAACCTGCTTTATTAGGACACAGTGCGCAAAATGGGCATTGACCCTTCAAGGATCAAGCCCACTAAAACCACCTTTAAAGGTGTTAATCTTGTAGTGGAGGCCCGCTGTACGGGCTCTATAACACTGGAAGTGGTCTTCGGATCCCCGGACAACTTCAGGAGCAAAGAGCTAATCTTCGACAACGTCCCTTTCCGCAGCGGCTACCACGCACTGCTCGGACGAACCGCATTCGCTAGATTCAGTGCGGTACCACATTATGCATACCTCAAGCTCAAGATGCCAGGACCGCGCGGGGTCATCACTGTCAATGGAAATATGGACCGCTCCCTTCGAACAGAAGAGCATACGGCAGCCCTCGCGGTAGAAGTACAATGCGGCCTACTCCGACAAACCAATCCGGCGACAACTTCGACCATAGTCAAGCGAGTCCGGAGGACCCCGCAATAGGATCATCAAGAACGCCAAGAGCGTGATTAGCAGTCCGGCCTCTGCCCAAGCCCCTTCAAAGCAGCATTCGCACCACGCGTACACAATTACGCACTCAAGATACCATGGGCATAGGCGGAGGCGCATCAACGACTCAGTCAATAGTGCAGGTAACTGCCAAATACCTTCATACTCTTTCCCTCTTACATTTCAGGACACCGCGTTAGTGCAGCATCCTCAGAAGAGCCGAATTTCCGGACTTATATGGGAGAGACATCCAAGGAAGCAACAGACGTGGTGCACAGAAGGAAATACCCAGGTGGAATCTATTTACGATCATTATACCTGCTTTATCTATCTGTACATGTCAAATAGTCCTATTTTATCTCTGCTTAATACATCCATTGTAAACATACACTTAAACGTATTTTTCGTCAATGGGAGATTATATATAGCGTCAGCTTATTGTCGGGGCGCACGGTCTGCTTCCGTGGCCGCCGGGCACCTATGGGGCACGGGGGGCCCCTTTCTGGTTCGGAGAGGGGGCGGAGGCCGCGCGCAGAGCGGATCAAGTTCCCGGGCGCGCGGTGGGGAGACGACAGGCGATTTTTACCCAGCTTCGGAGCTCTCCAGAGAGATAAAACTCCTACTGCTGCTTTGTGTTGTTATTTGATCTTGCTCCCATGCGAGCGCACGGTGGTGTGGTGTGTATGTGTTGGACCGGACCCTAATCCTGTGTCCTCAGATGAACCGAACCCTAATCCTGTGTCCTCGGATGAACCGGACCCTAATCATGTGTCCTCAGATGAACCGAACCCTAATCCTGTGTCCTCAGATGAACCGAACCCCTTCTACGTGCGCATGGGCCTCCCTTTTATAGTCTAAAGGGGGCACCAACAGGTGGCAGCGTAAGAAGAGGGGGTAGAAAGGTAAAAACGCAGGTTGGTGTAACAGTGACCAACAGTGCCCCCTACCTAACCGACGGCAGGGGACAAGGGCATTTATTGCCCGTCCGGTCGCCCCAACAGTGCAGAGAAGCGATCGTCAAGTGAGCCACCGGTTGCCACGATGGCGCCTCCGTCCGCTCCGCTTGCCACCTCGCTCCGCATGGCTGTGTAGTGCCTCGCCACGTGCCTTTGGGACGGCCTTGTGATGACACGTCGCCGGATGTGCTGGAGTTTGGTTGGCAATCTTGCCGCGGCAAGCGCCTTGCGGCGGCTCTTCTCTTGTCGGCCGGCAAGCTTGCCGGCCGTCGGGCCTTGCCGGGACGCGCGGGGCGCCGCGGCAAGTCTTCTGGAGGTCCCTTGGTCGGCCTTCCCGGCAAGCTCCTCTTGCCGGGGCCTTGGTTGGCCTTCTCGGCAAGTTCCTCTTGCCGGGGGCTTTAGCTTGAGTACTCCGTTCTTGAACGGCATCAACGTAGCCGCGGAGGATCTTGGCGGACGCCCGGCAAGCCACGCCGCGGGTTGCCGCGACTGCCCGTGCACAAGTTCGGGGTACTAAGGTACCCCCCTACTTTAGTACACCGACAGAAGCCCCCGGGCCTGGGCCATACACGGTGCCGAGTGTTGTTGCGCCAGGCCCAAAACTGTGCATGGGCACGTGGGGCCTGGGTCCACACAGGATCGAACTCCCTTTCCACTGCATCCTCCCGCAACGGCACGCGTCGATCGCGGCGTCGTGGGAGATGCGGTTAATACTTAATTCCAGGAAATGCGTAACGTCCGCATCCCCTATTTATAAGCGGAGGGAATGGGGTCGTTCCCCCACTTTTGCCACTTGCGGTTCCTTCCTCCGAAAGCTCCGACGCTCTCCTCCGTCTCCTGGATCGAGAACGAAACAGCATCCTGCCGCCCGTCGCCGTCGCTTTCGCCTCCCCCTGCTGCCCCCGCCATGGCTCCGAAGGCCGGGAAGGCTACGAAGGCTGCGAAGGCCGCGAAGTCTGCCGAGGCACTGGAGCTCGAGGCGCTCCGTAAGAAGCAGGTGCTCTTCTCCCCTGAGCTCACCCCGGAGGCGTTGCGGTCGGGGTTCTACCTCTTTTGGTCGACGGAAACGCGGGCGCACCCGTGCACGCCGGTGCTTTCCGCGGAAGCCTCCAAATCGAAGAAGTGCCCCAGAGGGTACTACTTCTTCCCTGTGTTCTTCTATTGCGGGCTCTGCCCGCCTTTTTCCGATTTCTTTTGCGACATCATGAATACCTATGGGTTCCATCTGCTTGATTTCACCCCTAATGCTGTTCTGACGATGGCGGTTTTCGCGCATCTTTGTGAGAACTTCGTTGGTATCCTCCCCAATGTCGCTCTTTTTCGCCATTATTTTTCCCCTCGGGCTGAGAAAGGGGAGCCACTGGCTGGCGGAATCGCCTGGACCTCCCGGATGGGCATGAAGGAGGCGTACTTGACGGGCGAGCTCCGCAGCAAGTGGAACGAGTGGAGGGCGGAGTGGTGTTGGATCTGCGACGCCGACCCGCCGTCGTTCACCAAGCTGCGCAAGACTCGGGTGGTGCGCGGCGGCGACTGGAGCGCTCTGTCGCCGGACGACGCCAAACTGATGATTGCCACCACCCGAATCCTCCGGCTCCGGCACATCGGGCTCACAACAGGGGCGGTCGGCGCAGATTTCCTCCGCCGTCGTATCGCCCCTTTGCAGGCAAGGGGGAGGCCCGCCTGGCTGTTCGGCAGCCCGGCGGATTTCATGAGGCTGCGCCCGGGCCTCAACTTCAACTTCACGGTTCTGGAGCTTGACGCGATGCTGAGGGAGACGTTTAAGCACGACGCCAATCATCCAGAGTGGTTCCGGCTGCCGCCGGGCGTCATCCCCTTGTGCAACAACTCCCAGCGCGATTGCATCTGCGCAATGATGCCAGAGTGCGATTCGCACGGGGTAAGTGCCAACTGGATAGAGCCTGCCGCCGAGGTCGTGCAGCAATTCTTTGATGACTTGTCGGAGACGGCAGTCAATTCTGACGAGCAGAAGCTCCTCACCCGCACCACCACTGCCGATGAGCTGGCGTACATCGCTAGCAGGGCCGAGGAGGTGGCGGCAGCCGCTGCCGCGGGCGAGTTTGGCTTCACGCTGGCGGAGGCAGAAGCAGCTGAGGCGGCAAGCCTTGCCGCCTGGAAGGATCTCGCCGGAGATGGTGATGACGAAGGGGAGGCCGCGGCCGAAGCGAGTCATCCCGCCGAGGGCGCGAGTGGTCGGCCGTATTCGAGCAGCTTGCCGCCGATGGAGCCCTCCGCGCAGCCCCAGTTCCGACCGAGAAGGTGTCTCCGTCGAGTTGGAGAGCTGGCAGAGGCGCAGGTCGATCAGCAGCCGCAGCAGTCGCGGCGCCGCGGGACGCGCTCTGCCGCGGCAAGTTTCGTCGCGGCAGGAGGGTCCCAAGCCGCGGCGGAAACTGAGGCGGGGTCTTCCCGGGCCGCCACGCCTGACCCTGCCGCAGCCCTTGGCAAGCGCCAGAGATAGCCTACTCCTCCGCCACGCCACGCAGGGTGGGCACCGGAGTTCGACCTTTCCACGCTGAGCTCAGATGACGACAAGGAGGAGGAGGACGAAGAGGAGTAAGGCTTCCTCCGTACTGCACTCGCCTTTCGCTTGATCCTTGTTGCTGTTTGTCTTGTATCTAATATGTTTTCCCCTCCAAACTCCTGTTCGGTCTCAGGACTTTGGCGGAGAGAGCGGCGAAGAGGGCCAAGGTCCCTATAGTTGAGGACGATGCTGCTGTGGCAGTGGAAGATACGTCTGAGACGACCTTGACGGACCCGGTCCCTTCCCCTCGTAGCAGCTCCCAGCATAGCCCCCGGCGTAAGTGCCTCGATCCACTCCCTGCCGTGGGGCGCACATGGTCGCTACTTCTTCTGCCAATATCTTGATTATTGGCTCTCTTTTTTTTTATATAGGAGAAGAGCAGGCCCACCAGGAGCAGTCGGAGGCCGACCCGGAGGTGTCGTCGGCCTCGACTACGCCACCAAGGGCCGATTCCCCGATATGGGAGCCATCTCCGGCAAGGATGGAGTCTCCGGCAAGGGTTGGGACCAGTGAGCCCCCGGTGGCGGAGCCCACGATCACAGAGCCCAGCACAGGTGACCCTCCTTGTCGGGGACTCTCCTTCGGGCCCCGCTGATCTCCCTTTCCCTTCTTTCGGATGTTGCTTGACTGTCCTTTCCTTTCTCTGCCTTCAGATCCTCCTCTTGGGGACCCAATGGAGGCTGAGGCCACCGGCGAGGAGGACGGGCGCGGCGAAACTGGGGATGCCGTCGCCACTGAGGAAGGGGCCGGCGCGGGGGAGCCTGCCGGCAAAGAGGCCACTGGCACAGGGGCTGGCGAGGGGTCCGGCGACCGTGCCAACGACCCGGAGGACGCGGGAGCGCAAGGCGCTGTTCCGACTGCCGACCCCTTCGCCACTGATGCGGCGCCGGGCTCCGAGGAGCCCCAGCCCGGCGCCTACTTGAAAGTCGGCGAAGGCGTATATATCAAGCTCCCATGGGCATCGAACTCCAGGGCACCGGTTGAACGAGAGGAGTTTGACGGGGAGGTACTTGCCTCCGCTGGGCTGGCGGTGGTCAACAGGCCAAGCAGCAGCAGCGGCGAGTCCGAGGAGGAGCAGCTGCTCCGAAAGCTGGTGTCACTCTACCGCGTCCGGCAAGCGAAGCTTGAGTCCCGAGAAGCGCTTATCGCGCGGGCGGGAGTTGACATAGAAAAACATGTGCAAGAACTCAAGAGCCGCAACCAGGAGGCCCTCCAGTCCATTGCCGAGGAGAGGGCGCAGCTTGACGAGGCGAAGAAGGCATTCATTCTGGAGAAGGCTGAAGCCGAGGAGCAGCAGAGGCTCACCGCCGAGGAGCTGTCCAAGCGGGACGGCGAGCTAATACAGAGGAAGGCGCACTTGGACAGCCATGACGAAGAGCTCGCCGTCCGGGAACAATCACTTGGCGGGGCACTCAAGGAGGCGAAGGACGCCGCCGCGGCCGCCGAAGCCGCCAAGAAGAAGTTGGAGGAGAAGGTGACGCAGCTGGAGGCGGATGCAACAAGGAAGAACGAAGAGCTTGCCACACTCCAGCGCTATCGCGAGAAGGATGCGCGCACTCACGGCGATCTGCAAGTCCAACTCTCCGAGAAGATCAAGGAGCTGAACGCCGCTAAGGACTCGAGCGCTGATCTGGAGCTGAAATTGGCCGCCTTGACGGAGACGCTGGACGCCGCCAAGAAACGAGAAGATATCCTGAGGAAAGACCTCAAGGGCAACGAGGAGCTGCTGGCGAGGGCTGCCGAGACCCAGAACACCTTCAAGACCACGGTGGAGCTCTGGACAGAAGGCCTCGTCAGCATCGCCGCGCTCATTGATGAGGAATTGGCGGAGCTGAACTTGACGGGCTTCGGGTACTCCTCCGAGGAGAATCTCCGGCCCAGCGCCAAGCTCACGCGCTTCTTCAAGGATGTCGTGACGGCTCTCCGGCAGCTCCGGGAAAGGATCCCGAAGCAGCTGGCCGACGAGTCGCGCGCGATCTGCGCCGGGGTCTTGGAGAAGGTGTTGGTGAAGGTCCTCTTCCGCAACCCGGGCATCGACCTCTCCCGCGTCACCAAGAAGCTGCCGGAGGGCGCTGATCTTGAAGAACTCAAGGCCATCGTCGCACCCATCGTGGACAAGGTGAACGAGGTCAGGAGGGTCGATGGCGGGCGCGCGGATTAGGCCGCCCTTCTTCTCCTGTTTTCTTGCTGCTGTTGTTTTGGGTCGCGAGAACAAATTGATCAGTGCAACAATAAGTCATTCTTGTAATATAACTCTACTCTGGATACTGCTTGCTATGTTATTCCCTTTACTTTGTTGTGTTCCTTGTATGTTTCTTTTTACCCTACGCTTCGAGGGACCTTGCCGGCGCAAGCACGCTCGCTGAGTGCGGGACATCAGCGGCCCGCTGGCGGTGCTACTTCCGGCAAGAGATCTTGTCGGGCCAGTTGCGGCGCGCCTGGACCATTGAGCGGACTCGAAAACGAACCCAGGGCGCAACTAAACCGCGAGTCGATTCCTCCGCGCATAGGTTTTCCATACAAGGCACGACCGTTCAAGGGGTATAACTTAAGAAAAAATGACTAGGCTCAAACTTTGGCTACTTATCTTTTTTTTTGTCTTCTTCCCCCCGGCAAGGCCAGCTTCCTTTGAACGATGCGCAGCCCAGACTTTTATCCATCTTCTCTCCTCCTTCCCCCCGGGTGAACTTGTGGGTGGAGGAACGCTCTCTTTGATGAGAAAGAAGAGAAAATAATGATATGGGACCCTGAGGTCCTTCATCACTTACCAGGCGCTAGTGCTGCACAAGGTGTCAGATATATATGCAAGGAAAATAGAAATGCACTGAACTTGACAAGATGTGCGGGGCACATAGACTTTTATTTGCGGACGGGAGCTGCGCCCGGCTTTGTACAAAGTGTTACATGCGACAGCGGCAAGGCTTGTACAAAAGGTGGTTGTCGGAACGGGTCCGGCAACCGCGCCTTATGGATAAAACTTGCGAAGATGTTCTATGTTCCAGGATTTGCTCACCGGAATGCCATCTTCGGTCTCTAGGAGGACAGCGCCAGGCCTGGTGACTCGTTTTACCCGATAAGGGCCTTCCCACTTCGGTGTCAACTTGTTTGGATTCTTGGCGGATTGAACGCGCCGAAGAACAAGGTTGCCTTCCTCGAAGCTTCTGGCGTTAACTTTGCGGCTATGATAGCGACGCAAAGCTTGCTGGTAGCGAGCGGCTCGCACAGCAGCCTGAAGACGATCCTCCTTGAGGAGCAGCGCGTCATCTTGGCGCAGCTGCTCTTGCTCAAGCTCATCGTAAGCGAGCACTCGTGGCGACCCGTATACGAGTTCCGTGGGGAGAACTGCTTCCGCTCCATAGACAAGAGCGAAAGGCGTCTGGCCGGTGGCTCGATTTGACATCGTCCTGATCGACCAAAGAGCTGCTGGCAACTGCTCGATCCAATTCTTGCCGCACTTGTGTAGCCTGTCGAAAGTTCTGGTCTTGAGCCCGCGCAACACTTCAGCGTTTGCCCTCTCTGCTTGACCATTACTTCTTGGGTGGGCAACAGAAGCGAAGCAGATCTTGGTGCCAAGATCTTGGACGTATTGCATGAAGGTGTGGCTCGTAAACTGCGTGCCATTGTCGGTGATGATCCTGTTGGGGATCCCGAAATGGCAAACAATCGACCTAAAGAACTTGACTGCTGATTGTGCTATCACCTTCCTCACTGGCTCCACTTCAGGCCACTTTGTGAACTTGTCGATTGCAACGTACAAGTACTCAAAGCCCCCGACAGCTCGGGGGAAGGGGCCGAGGATGTCGAGCCCCCAGACCGAAAATGGCCAGGACAAAGGGATTGTTTGGAGAGCTTGAGCTGGTTGATGAATCTGTTTGGAATGGAACTGGCACGCTTCACACTTGGTTACTTGTGCAGTTGCATCCTGGAGGGCAGTCGGCCAGAAGAACCCTTGCCGGAAAGCCTTGCCGGCGAGTGCTCTTGCGCCAATGTGGTGACCACATACGCCTCCATGTATCTCTGCCAACAGCTCTCGTCCATCTTCCCGGGAAATGCACTTCAATTTCACTCCGTTGAATCTTCTTCTGTACAGTATGTCATCGACAAACTGGTACATACTTGATTGTCGGGCTACTCTTTCCGCTGCTTGTTGCTCCTCGGGGAGTTCTCCTATTTGAAGGAAATGGACGATCTGCTGTGCCCATGCCGGAGCCTGTTGCTCGACGACAAGGACTAAAGGCGCAAATGCAGCTGCGGGAACATCCGCTTCCACGGCAAGAGTCTGGGGTCCTGCCGGAGCGTGATGCTCCCCGGCAAGCGTGTCGGGACACAGCTTGTCGGGAGCGTCTGCTTCAACGAAACAAACCCTAGGGCTTGCTGGAGCAGACTGCTCCTCAGCGCTCTCTGTGTCGAGCCTGGGGACCTTCTTGGCGGCGGCTCCGGGAAGCTCTACCGGAAAGTAGTCGCCAGTGGCCAACATTCTCTTTCTGCTCTGTCCATTTGATGGTGTGACAGATGGTTGAGTCAGCTTGAGCACAAAAATTCCTGGTTCCACGGGTAACTTGAGTGCGGCACATTTTGATAGGCTATCTGCAATGTCATTCTGAGTCCTTGGAACATGTTCCATCTGCAAACCGTCAAAATGTTCTTCTAGCTTCCTCACTCCATCGATGTATGCTTCCATCAACGGACTCTGATAATCTTTGTTAACTTGGCGGACGATAAGCTGTGAGTCACCCCTGACAATGAGCTTTTTGATCCCAAGTTCTGCTGCTATTCTGAGTCCGGCAAGCAAGCCTTCATACTCTGCAGTATTGTTTGTTGCTTGCTCCTTGGGAAAATGCATTTGGAACACGTACTTGAGGTGCTCTCCGGTGGGGGCGACAAGTAGTACGCCCGCACTGGCACCTTGCAGCGAAAAGGCACCGTCAAAGTACATGATCCACTCTCTGCTCGCTTCCTTGACGGGGATGCTCCTTTCCGGAGTCTCTTCATCAGGCGTTGGCGTCCACTCCGCTATGAATTCTGCCAAGGCTCGGCTCTGAATAGTTGAAGTACTTTCAAACTTGAGGCTAAAGCTTGACAATTCCAGTGCCCACTCGACAATCCTGCCTGTTGCTTCTAGATTTTGCAATATCCTCTTCAGCGGAAAGCGAGTGACAACTGTGATCTCATGTGCTTGAAAGTAATGGCGCAGCTTCCTCGAGGCCATGAGGAGGCCAAAAAGCAACTTCTGCACACCAGAGTACCTTGATCTAGCCCCCTGGAGAAGGGAACTGACAAAGTAAACTGGGCGCTGCACCATCTTCTTCTGTTTATCCTCTGGCAACTGTACAGATCCATCCTTGCCGGAGCCAGAACTTGTCGGATCAGGGCTTGTCGGGCCAGAACTTGTCGAGGAAGCCCCCTGCTTGTCGCTGGATTCGCTTTCCGCGGCCGCTGGCTCATCATCTGCTTCCCTCTCTGCTACTAACGCAGCACTAACCACTTGATTGGTTGCCGCCAAATATAGCAGCAACTTCTCTTGTGGCTTAGGTGCGACAAGTGTTGGAGTGGAGGACAAATATTTCTTCAAGTCTTGCAGCGCAGCCTCCGCTTCCGGAGTCCATTTCATCAGACCTGCCTTTTTCAAGATTTTGAAAAACGGCAGGGCGCATTCAGCAGACTTGGAAATGAACCTGCTGAGAGCAGCAACGCAGCCGGCAAGCCTTCGTACGTCCTTGACTCGCTTCGGTGCTTCGATTTGCTCGATGGCCTCGATCTTGTCGGGGTTAGCTTCAATCCCCCTCTGTGACACAAAGAATCCGAGAAGCTTGCCGGAAGGGACTCCAAACACACACTTCTCGGGATTCAACTTGAGATTGATCTTGCGCAGACTTGTGAAGGTCTCGTCCAAATCTTGGATCAGAGTTGCCCTGTCTCTGCTCTTGACCACTATGTTGTCCATGTAAGCTTCTATATTTCTATGCAGCTATGGCTCAAAAGCATGACTGACTACTCTTGCAAATGTTGAACCAGCATTCTTTAGTCCGAAAGGCATCCGTACAAAGCAATACGTGCCACATGGAGTAATGAATGCGGTTTTCTCTTCATCCTCTTCTGCCATGAAGATCTGGTGATATCCTGAGTATGCATCAAGGATGGAGAGCAGATCACATCCTGCGGTGGAATCAACAATCTGATCGATGCGCGGCAAGGGGAATGGATCCTTGGGACAGGCTTTGTTGACATCAGTGAAGTCAATGCAGAGCCTCCACTTCCCGTTCGCCTTGCGCACGACTACCGGATTGGCTAGCCACATTGGATGGAGTACTCCCCGGACCAATCCCGCTGCTTCCAACTTCCTGATCTCCTCTGCTATGAACTCTTGGCGCTCTACTGCTTGTTTCCTGACTCTTTGCTTGACGGGCCGCGCGTGAGGGCATACGGCAAGGTGGTGCTCGATTACTTCCCTGGGAACACCGGGGATGTCAGATGGTTGCCACGCAAACACATCGACATTCGCCCGCAGGAAAGCAACGAGCACGCTTTCCTATTTAGGATCAAGCGTGGCACTGATGGTGAAGGTACCACCGGTGCCGTCCTTCTTGGCGGCCACTTTCTTGGTCTCTGGCGAGGCTACCTTCGCCTTCTTGCACTTGCCGGTGGAGCTCGATGGTGCGCTCTCGATGGCAGCGCAGCACTCCGGGGAGGTGCGCTTGCTGGAGTGGACACCAGGGCTGCACTTGCCGGACTTGAGCTTCTCCTTCCCCCGGGGAGCTTCAGCGGCAAGTGGCTCGCGCTCTGCTGCGGCTGCTGCTTCCCGGTAGATCTTGTCGGCGCAGATGAGTGCATCCCTCTTGTCACCTTGGACAGAAATGACACTCATCGGGCCAGGCATCTTGAGCACGTTGTATGCGTAGTGAGAGGCTGCCATGAACTTGGCAAGCGCTGGCCGGCCGAGTATCCCATTGTAGGGTAATGGGATATCAGCAACATCGAAGGTGACCCTCTCTGTCCTGAAATTCAGCTCGCTACCAAACGTCACTGGCAGCATGATCTTCCCCTTGGGCTTGCTCCTTCCCGGATTTATCCCTTGAAAGGTACCAGTTTCTTCGAGCTCGCCGTCGGGGATCTGGAGCTTCTTGAGTACTACGGAGGAAATCAGGTTCAGGCCGGCCCCGCCGTCAACCAACATCTTCGTGACCCTTAGGTTGCGAATTGTTGGTGAGACCAACATCGGCAAGCACCCGACCGCAGTGGTGCGATCAGGGTGGTCCTCAACGTCGAAAATGATGGGCGTGCCGCACCATTTCAGAGGCTTGCGCGTCTCGACGGACGGTTCCGCTGCGTTCACCTCTCGCACCCACTGCTTGAGTTGGCGGTGCGAGGCGTGCAGAGAGGCGCCGCCGTCGATGCACAGCACCTCTGTCGCCTTCTGAAACTCTTGGTCATCGGTCTCATCTTCCTCCATCTCATCCTCATCTTCGTCCTTGTCGCGGCCGCGGGGAGGCCTATCTCCTTGCCGCGGCTTGGCCTTGCCACGGTGTCCTCCCCGGGCGGGAAGCTTCTTGCCGGATCCTCCGCCACCTCCCTGGGCTCTCTCCTTGTCGCGGCGCTCGTACTCTGCTTTCTGCAGCTCCGCCATCTCTTCGACTTTCTTGCAGGTTTGGAGATCGTGGCCCTTGGTGCGGTGGATCTTGCAATACCGCTTGCCGGAGCCATCCTGCTTGTCGGCGGCCACCACAGCCTTGCCAGAGTCATCGGCCTTGGCCTTGTCGGAGCCGCCTCCGTTGCCGGAATGCTCAATAGCTAGCACATCCTTAGCCTTTCTCTTCCTGTTGTTCCGTCTCCGGTTCTTCCTTGCCGGGGCGGTATCCTCATTGTCAGATCCTTCTGCTCCTGCAACCTCTCCGGGGATTTTCCTCCCCTCCTCAGCCCGTGCACACTTGTCGGCCAGAGCATAGAGTTCGCTGACGTCTCTGATCTTGCACATCGCCATCTCCTCCCTCATCCTGCGGTTACGCACGTTCTGATGAAAGGCGCTGATAACTGCGGCAGGGTGGACGTCTGGGATGTTGCGTTGCACCTGGCCGAATCTCTGTATGTACTTGCGCAGGGGTTCCCCCTCCTTCTGGACGAGCAAGTGGAGGTCACTCTCCTGGCCATGAGGCTTGTGGCCGCCTGTGAAGGCACCGACAAACTGATGACACAGGTCCGCCCATGAAGAGATGGAACCGTCCGGCAAGTGCATGAGCCAAGATCTGACATTGGGCTTGAGTACCAGCGGGAAGTAGTTGGCGAGGATCTTCTCATCGCGCCCTCCGGCAGCCTGCACCGCGATGGTGTAGATGCTGAGGAACTCCAATGGATGTATCCTGCCATCGTACTTCTCGGGCACGTCTGGCTTGAAGTTCTTGGTTTTGGGCCACTGGACTTGCCGCAGCTCACGCGTGAACGCAGGGCAACCTGCCGCGTACGGCAAGTCGCCTGGCTCCCCTAGTGCATGCATGTCGATAGTGGGCCCAGCACGCTGGTCAGATTGACGTCGCGTTTCCCTTCTGCGCTCGATGCGAGTGCGAGCGTCTTCGTGCTGCCGTTCTTGGAGAACGTGGCACTGATCGCGTCGAGTTCGCGGGTCCGACGACGCGGTGGAGTCGCCGTCGGGGTTGGTCCGACGAGCCGGCGATCTTGGCCTTCGGGGATGGGAGTGCACGGAGGTGGCTCCCCCAGCGGTCTTGTCGGCGTCTGCTTGCGCTTGGACGCCTTGCCGGGGCCTCGATGCGCTCGGTTGCCGGGGCTTGTCGCCGTTGGCGAAGGCAATGAGACTGTATATGGTCATCCTCCAGTCGTCGATCTTGTGCGGCGCCGGAGGGTTGTCTAGGAGCAGCTGGGCTCGGGCCAGCGCTTCCTCTGCTGTCTTGGGTGGTGGCGGCGACGTGCGGTGCAAGCAGCGGGATGTGCTCGGACTCCCAACTGGATTGGGAGGTGCATCACCCCGCCCTGGCGACCGCACCTCGCTCGCGCCAGCATGTGGGCGTGCATGCTGACCTCGAGCGTCTTGCGACCCGCCAGCTTGGTCTTGTTCCAACGCGAGCACGGTGCTAGGAGCACCGGGGCGTTGTCGACCTTGCACCTCCTGGGAAGGGTGCGGTGGCTGCATGGTCGCCGACGCTTGCGGGGCCTTGTTTCTGGATCTGGTGACGACGTGAGTCCCACCGTCGGCGCCCGCTCTTCCGCCGGCGCCCACTCCACCGCCCGTTTGCTCCGGCGGTGGTGGCGGAATCGATGTAGACGGAGCGGCTACCTCCGAAGGCTTCTTCTTCGGTGGCATGTCGATGAAGGCGTTGATGCAGCGCGCGTGGAGACCGGATCGGATGCTTACGACCTCGACGCACCCCCTACCTGGCGCGCCAAAGATGTCGGGGCGCACGGTCTGCTTCCGTGGCCGCCGGGCACCTATGGGGCACGGGGGGCCCCTTTCTGGTTCGGAGAGGGGGCGGAGGCCGCGCGCAGAGCGGATCGAGGTCCCGGGCGCGCGGTGGGGAGACGACAGGCGATTTTTACCCATCTTCGGAGCTCTCCAGAGAGATAAAACTCCTACTGCTGCTTTGTGTTGTTATTTGATCTTGCTCCCATGCGAGCGCACGGTGGTGTGGTGTGTATGTGTTGGACCGGACCCTAATCCTGTGTCCTCAGATGAACCGAACCCTAATCCTGTGTCCTCGGATGAACCGGACCCTAATCCTGTGTCCTCAGATGAACCAGACCCTAATCCTGTGTCCTCAGATGAACCGAACCCCTTCTACGTGCGCATGGGCCTCCCTTTTATAGTCTAAAGGGGGCACCAACAGGTGGCAGCGTAAGAAGAGGGGGTAGAAAGGTAAAAACGCAGGTTGGTGTAACAGTGACCAACAGTGCCCCCTACCTAACCGACGGCAGGGGACAAGGGCATTTAATGCCCGTCCGGTCGCCCCAACAGTGCAGAGAAGCGATCGTCAAGTGAGCCACCGGTTGCCATGATGGCGCCTCCATCCGCTCCGCTTGCCACCTCGCTCCGCATGGCTGTGTAGTGCCTCACCACATGCCTTTGGGACGGCTTTGTGATGACACGTCGCCGGATGTGCTGGAGTTTGGTTGGCAATCTTGCCGCGGCAAGCGCCTTGCCGCGGCTCTTCTCTTGTCAGCCGGCAAGCTTGCCGGCCGTCGGGCCTTGCCGGGACGCGTGGGGCACCGCGGCAAGTCTTCTGGAGGTGCCTTGGTCGGCCTTCCCGGCAAGCTCCTCTTGCCGGGGCCTTGGTTGGCCTTCTCGGCAAGTTCCTCTTTGCGGGGGCTTTAGCTTGAGTACTCCGTTCTTGAACGGCATCAACGTAGCCGCGGAGGATCTTGGCGGACGCCCGGCAAGCCCCGCCGCGGGTTGCCGCGACTGCCCGTGCACAAGTTCGGGGTACTAAGGTACCCCCCTACTTTAGTACACCGACACTTATTATCCTTATTTGAGCATTTTTTCTCTTATAAATGTTTATTTGATATTGCATCCGTACACCTTGGTGCGGTCAGTTTGCCAGGGGCTTCTCACGGCGCCCCATAATATGGCAAATAAAAGTCCGAACACTTTCAACAGTGCGGCACCCCGAACTTATAGCACTGTATGCATCAGCTCCGAATCATGTCTTGGGTCTACAGTTGGGATAGCCCGGCTCCCTTGTTTTGGTGCCTTACATTCCATTATATCGGCTAAGGTAGCGCAGGGAGAACTGCTGCGATTGTGTCCCGGTTCTTCCGAACGAGCACCTCAGTAGAGAAAGCCGGAAACTGAATGGCATGATGTGGCGAGAGCTGGTCGCTGTTCGAGAGGTCTTAAAATCCTTAAAGATTTTCCACTTTAGGCGATATATTGGCTTCGTTCGATCTAGGCGTGTATAGCGCCCCGATTCGGCCTTCCGGATTCTAGGGGCTTCGCCGAAATTTAAAATTGTAGACTTCTATGGCTAAGTGAAAGTTATAAAGCCGCATAGTCGGATTGCCTTGTTCGCTGCACCGGACACCTCCTTAAGGGACCAAACATTTGGATAAAGACTGTCCGGGTTTTAAACGGCCGCACAGAAGGTAATATTTTAAATAACAAAAGCGCTACATAGCGCAAGTAACTTCGTCCTTAAAATACAAACATGACAGAAGTGAATTCATTCAAAAATGGTGTCCTTGGTACATTCGTCAGCCACGAGACGAGCACCCTTCATAACGCCATCATAGTACATTTTAGGATGGCGATGCACCTTGCCCTCCGGCGGCCCATCCTTGACCAGCTTCTCCGCACCCAGCTTGCCCCAATGCACCTTGACGCGGGCAAAGGCCTGCCGGGCACCTTCGATACAAACGGAGCGCTTGATCACCTCCAGCTGCGGGCAGGCATCCACCATCCGCTTGATCAGGCCAAAGTAGCTACTGGGCATGAGCTCACCAGGCCACATCCGGACTATGAAACCTTTCATAGCTAGTCCGGCAGCCCTGTGGAGTTCGACCAACTGCTTCAGTTGGTCACTCAGAGGCATCGGGTGTTCGGCCCCAGTATACTGGGACCAGAACATCTTCTCCGTTGAGTTCCCCTCCTGGGCACGATAGAACTCCGCAGCGTCTGATATGCTGCATGGCAGATCTGCGAATGCCCCTGGACATCTCCGAATTCAAGTAAGTAAAAGAAACGCCTCCTCCACATGTTTGCTTTGCATAAAGAACTTCTTACCCGCTGCTATCTTCTTGGCTTCCTGGATCTCCTGCTGTGCTTTCTCGGCTTCGGCCTTGGCTTCTCTTAAATTCACAAGGGCCTTCTCTTAAATCCACGGACTCGTACTTCTTGCCAAGGTCCTGGAGCACTTGTTGTACCTCACCTACCTTAGCACTTTGCTTTTCTCGCTCCTTACATTTCGATGCCGCCTTGTCTTCGGCCTCGGACAACGCCTTTTTTAGGGACGCCACTTCGGCGGTGGCCCCTGTTACACAATCATGACACTTAGGTGTTAGACTCACCAATTCTGCCTATCCTTAAATGCATAAGAGTGGCAATCACTTACCCTTGTTCTCTTCGAGCTGCCTCTTCGTGAGGTCGAGCTCTCCCTGCGCCTGCTCCAGGTCCCGCTTTAGTTCGGCAACCTTGGCAGTACGGGCAGCAGCAGCAAGCAGCACAGCCTGCTTATTCACAATAATATTTATTATTAGACTCCTGTGGATTATACTTGATCCTCCATTTGGCTTTTCTTTCCAAACACCAAACAAAGTATCAGGGGCTACTACCTATCGGGTGGTAATTTTGCACATATTTATTAATTACCTCAAAGCCTGTCAGGAGGCTGGTGCAAGCTTCGGTTAGTCTGCTTTTGGCGGACAAAACCTTCCGAATCACCGTACTTATGATAGTACGGTGCTCTTCATCCATGGAAGCCCTGCGAAGCGCTTCCAGCAGACAGTCCGGCGCCTCATGCACAACGGAAGTCCTCGATACAGACGGCTCGCCTTCCCTAACGAGGGGTCGCCCACATGAGTCCAGAACCATCGAAGGTTCCAGAATTGTGTTGGGCTAAGAGCCCGGCTGGCCATGGCTCTCGTCAACACGATCCGTGGGGATCTTGAAACCCGCGTGTCTGACATCTGGGACCCCGCCTGGGGGCGTCTCCAGAGTCACCTCCCCCTGCTCTGGGAGCCTTTCGGACAACACCTCTGTGTCGTCTGCGGGTTGAGGAGTAGTGGCTGTCGGAAGCGAATTCATCTCCGAATCGCTCAGGGACCCAAAGGAAGATACCTCGGGGTGATCCCTGGCGGACTGCACGTATGTTTGGCGTTAAACAAAAGCTATGGAGTGAAGTTTTGACGGAGTGCGGGCACTTACCATCGCACTGGGGGCTTCCCCCTTGGCAGCCACCCCTCCCCGCTGAGAGCGGCCGTGGCGGAGTAGTACGGAAGGGGCATCTTCCCCTTCTTGGACGCCCCAGCCTCCCCTCCCGGGGCTGCTTTCCTCTTCTTCTCCCCCCCAGTGTGGGAAGGTAGAATCTCTTCCTGATTCCCCCCACCTCCGCGGGAGGAATCTGTCTCGTCATCGTCAGATGACAGGGGTATGACGACCTTAGGGCGAGGGCCTTTTCTGACCTCCTGGTCCTCCTCCCCGGGCCCCTCATCCTTTCCAGATGGGGCGTCTTCTTCTTCTTCCTCCTCCCCTTCGTGGGAGGAGTCCGCCTTGTCGTCTTCGGATGAGGCTTCCGGCACAACCTTACGCCGGAGACCCTTTTGGATCCCCGGAGCCTTCTTCTCAGCCTTCTTCTCTGGCACCTTGTACGGTGCCGGGACCAGCATCTCCGTCAGGAGAGCATCAGTTGGGCCTTCTAGCAACGGAGCCAGACAGTAAACCTGCTCTGCTGTCTCCACATAATCCTGAAGCAAACATGCTTAACTACTTAAGGCTCTCCCATGAATATACTAGAAAGAACCGGGTCCGGTGGCGGTCTGAGAAATCACCTGGCTAGGAGCCTGCACGATGTGAAGCCCGTGGTCCTCGGATGTGGGAAGAGGTACTTCAGAGGCCTTGAACAGCACCTTCCATGCACCTTTGTGCGTCATGTCATAGAGCTTCAGGAGCGTCTGGTGTTCGGACGGGACGAACTCCCACAGATTGACAACCCGCCTCTGGCAAGGCAGGATCCGGCGAATGAGCATGACCTGGATCACGTTGACAAGCTTGATGTTCTTGTCCTTCATGCTTTTGATGCATGTGTGGAGTCCGGTCAGCTCTGTAGAATCGCCCCAGGACAGGCCCTTCCTTTCCCAAGAGGTGAGCCACGTGGGGGCTCCGGATCTGAATTCGCGGGCCGCCGCCCAGTTGGCGCCGCGCGGCTCGGTGATGTAGAACCACCCCGATTGCCATCCTTTTACGATCTCCACAAAGGAGTCGTTGAGCCATGTGACGTTGGGCATTCTGCCTACCATGGCCCCTCCGCACACCTCTTGTTGGCTGCTTACAACCTTCGGATTCACACAGAAGGTTTGCAGCCATAGGCCAAAGTGAGGCCAGATGCGGAGGAAGGCCTCGCATACGACGATGAACGCCGAGATGTTGAGGACGAAATTAGGGGCTAGATCATGGAAATCTAGCCCGTAGTAGAACATGAGCCCGCGGACAAAAGGGATGGAGTGGAAATCCCAGTCCACTAACGAAGTGGGCAATGAATAGGACCCTCTCGTGGGGTCCTGGGGTCGGAATGACCTGCCCGGCATCTGGTAGCCGGTGCGCTATGTCCGCGGCCAGATATCCGGCCGCCCGAAGATTTGTGATGTGCTTCTCCTTGACGGCAGAGGCCACCGACTTGCCTCCTGCTTCGGACATGTTTAGCTATGCGGAGAAGACTTCGGCTTGGGCGCTGGAGCTCGAGGGGGCAAGAATGGGCAAAGGAGGAAGAAGGCGTGGGTGAAAATGGGGAAATCTTATCCCTTTATAGAGGAGCCAAGAGCGGTGCGCCTACCCACTTTCCCGTTGAGAATCTCTTGTTTCCCAAGCGCCACGATTAATGGTGTGGTGAGATTACCCATACCCGTATTGATGTGAATCACGTGATAAGGGGACACGATCTCTGCTTTGACAAGACGTGTCAAAGAAACCGCCTCGCAATATGCGCTATAGCTGGTTGTGGGACAATGGTTCGAATAATGATCCGACCGTAATAACATGTCACTTCATCAAAAAAAGTTGTCAGCAGATTGCATTTGTGAAATATCATTCTCTCTACGGTGGCATATGAAGATCATCTCGCAGGTCCGGACACGGTCTAAGTGTTCGATGATTACTTTGGAGTATTCGGAGAAGGAACCCGCCTGGCAATGCCGAAGACAATATTGCGCGCCAGACTCATCGTCATTGAAGCCTGGTTCAGGGGCTACTGAGGGAGTCCTTGATTAGGGGGTATCCGAACAGCCGGACTGTGTAAAAAGTCCGGACTATTGAAGCGTGAAGATACAAGACTCAAGACTTCGGCCCGTGTCCGGATGGGACTCTCCTTTGCGTGGAAGGCGAGCTTGGCGATTCGGATATTGTGTTTCCTTCCTTGTAACCGACTCCATGTAAACCCTAGCCCTCTCTGGTGTCTATATAAACTGGAGAGGTTGGTCCTTAGAAGGCCGATCACAATTACAATCATACCATCATAGGCTAGCTCTTAGGGTTTAGCCTCTATGATCTCGTGGTAGATCTACTCTTGTACTACCCATATCATCAATATTAATCAAGCAGGAAGTAGGGTTTTACCTCCATCGAGAGGGCCCGAACCTGGGTAAACATCTGTGTCCCTCACCTCCTGTTACCATCAGCCTTGACACACAAATCGGGACCCCCTACCCGAGATCTGCCAGTTTTGACACCGACAACGCCCGCGCCCGCTATGGCCATGAGCCACTGACACGAGGGGCCCATGCCCCTGGAATGGTTAAAAATAATAGTAATAACATATAAAAAACAATAAAAAATATTAATTAATTAATTAATTAACCCTAAATAATTAACCTATTTAGTCAATTAAAACACTAATCTGTCACTGACTAATGGGGCCCGCAATTAGTTAATCCTAATTAGTCTAAAACAAATCCTATTTCACCTCTATCTCAATGATAGGTGGGTCCCACTAGACCCACATGCTAGGTTTGACTCTAGTCAGCCGGATTTGATCTGCTGACATCATGGTGATGTCACGCTAACATCACCTTTCACTGTTCTGGATAATGTTTGATTTAAATAATTGAATAAATTTCAAAAATGCATAAAAATTTGAAAAATAATAAAAAATAAACCGTAACTCGGATGAAAATACTTTGTACATGAAATTGCTCGGAACGATGAGAAGAATCCGAATACGCAGCCCGTTCGTCAGCCACACGTCCCTAGCATAGCGAACATGCAACATTTCACCTCTGGTTCATCTGTCCGAAAACGTGAAACACCGGGGATACTTTCCCGGATGTTTCCCCCTTCGCCGGTATCACCTTCTATCGCGTTAGGGCACACCTAGCACAACATAATGCCTCGTTATGTTTTGTGATGCTTTATTTGCTCTATATTTACTGTTTCTCCCCCCTCTTCTCTCCGGTAGACTACGAGACCGACGCCGCTGCTACCCCGGTCGACTATGATGTTGATGACTCCTCCTTCTTGCCAGAGCAACCAGGAAAGCCCCCCCCCCTTTGATTATCCCGATATCGCCCATTCCATTCCCTCATGCTAGCATTATATTTTGCTACTGTAATTATTTGCTCCTATTCTGATGCATAGCCTGCTTTTGTAACCTGCTTATTGTTACTTACCTGCTTATTCTAAATTGCTTAGTATAGGTTGGTTAGTGATCCATCAGTGACCCCCCACCTTTTCCTTGTTGCCCCTGCTTCATCATCGAAGACCCGATCAACGAGATCGAAGACCAGGCCTCGGCATAGCACATCACTTCCCCTTAGTTGCTCGACACTACTGGGTTACTATCGAGTGCCGAGGGTGAGACCTCATCGGCACTTCCGATGTTAACCATGTAGTGTAGTTATTTGGTCGTGGTCATCAAGGGTGATTCCGGCTTAACCACTTACGACACGACTCTGTCGTGCAACCCGTCAAGTGTGAACCTCGAGGGTGGATCCTCTTACGTTCACCTTGATGATTACATCGAGTGGAATTCGTCAAGGATGACTCCTCAGGTTTTCCCCTTGGTGTTTGACACATAGTTACTATGGTTACTATGACTTTACACTAAACCATGTTACTAACGATGGGTCGGCCCTGAGGGGTACCCCTTGAGCTTAATTGTGAGTGATGTGTAATCAGGTTGACCTGGAAGGCGTCTGCGAGATAATTACGAGGTGTGGCCGGGCATTCTTAGCCCTTGCCGCAAGTCCTCCAGACGGGGCGACGGGGTCACATCTTTCATGAGTCTCTGCTTGTTTCCGCATGTTTCTAATCCACTGCAATTTGGATATTTGATCCGAGGGGCCTCTGGCCTGATAGCACTAACCATCATGTGGGCATAGTAAGGGTGTTCTGTGTCGTTTGCATCAGCCGAAGCTTAATAGACGTTAGCGACTGAGCAGCGCGCGTCGGGTTGGACTAGTAAGCACCTGCCTTTTTAAGGAGGTAGCTAGGTTTGGTCACCGGCCGCCCTCGCAATGTGCAGGAGTTCCCGGGGCGATGGCCCATGACCCTTGGTCGGTCAACAAAGTTTTGTACAATGCGGATCCGAGCATTAATGATGTAAAGTACTTGGATACATTGAGTCATTACACATAATTTATGATTTTACTATGGATATCGATCCTTAATTCGGGCTCCCGTGCCCACATTAAGGCTCGGGTGCTACTTGGCTTCATGCTTATCATTTACAAATATTTAACGGGTACATCGATCCCCTGATCTGGTGTTGCCACCCGACCAACGTCTCGTGGGCTACTGCATTGACAATCCAATGCAGTAAATTTAAAGTGCAATATAGTTTTCGAGGAGACTATTATCCTCAGGTTGGTCGGCCGCACCCAACCTGAGTCTCGAGGACTTTGCACACCGCGTTGCTATTCCTCAGTATGCCGCCGAGCTGGGAATTGATCCTCAGGCTAATTTTATGAATCGACCTGAGTCTCAGGGGCTACTAGGATCAGCGGTTTGATTTTTTTCCTTCAGGTGCATCCTGGATATTAGGCCAACATGCACCTTGAGGGCTACTGGCTATACATCTCGGCAGAGATTACATTGCATAATTCGGAATTAAATTCATAAAAATCAGCCCATGGCCGAGGTGGTGCACCACCTCGGATACAGTCCGGTGTTGGTGCTCGACTAGAATAGACACCCCGGAAGCAGTCCGGTATAAAGCTCGGACGCTAGTGGCTGGCTCTGTAGAGGGCATTTCCAGCATTAAGCTCGGCCAAACTCCTTCAACTTTTTTGAACCAAGGTGATCTATGACACCTCGAATATAGTCCGGCGTTGGAGCTTGGACATAGTCCGACGTTGGAGCTTGTACATAGTCCGGCATTGGAGCTCGGATACGTTCCGGTGTTGGAGCTCGGAAGCGGTCCGGCGTTGGTGCTCGGCTGCTAGAGGTACCTCGAATGCAGTCTGGCGTTGGGGCTCGGGCGGAAGAGGACGTTGCCGCTCAGGAACAACTTCAAACCTAAGGTATGGCATAAAAATAACAAGGCATTGCTAAAGGCCGGAAACTTAAAGGGGCTCCTCGGATACCCGACATGTAAACTCTTCGGAGTCACCTCGGCGATCCTCAAGATCAAAGACGAGAAGATTTGTTGAACCAGTTTTCAAGACCAACGACCGAAGGTAAAGAATAGTTCGGAAGAATCGAGGAGCGTCCCCAACTTGAAGACCAGTTCAGGGGGCTACTAATGGTGTCCTGGACTAGGGGGTACTCACCACGTCGTCTCCCGGTCAGTTGGATTGGGCCGAGGACCCCCATGGCTGTATACTCATGGGCCAGTTCGGACAACCCCTGCCGCATACATGGAAGACTCCACAAGACTTGGCTCCCAAGACAAGGACTCTCCTAAACCCTAGGCCTCAAGTGTCTTATATAAACCGGGGCCAGGCTAGTCAATAGAGAATCTGATATTCTTTACTACAGTCTCGTGGTAGACATATGTACTCTATACTACACCCATATGAATACAATCAAAAGCAGGACGTAGGGTTTTACCTCCGTCAAGAGGGCCCGAACCTGGGTAAAATCCCGTGTCCATGTTACCATCGTTCCAAGACGCCTAGCTTAGGACCCCTACTACGAGATATGGCGGATTTGACACCGACATTGGTGCTTTCATTGAGAGCCTCCTAGGTGTCGTCACGGGTCGATGGCATAAATCAGGTGTTATGACTTCAATTCAATCTATTCCGCCTACATCAGGTTTCTTTTTTGCAATTATTGTCTGTTTGTAGATTAGTTTTGATCTCGAGCACCGTGGGCCGATCCGGATATACTAGACGAATCGAGGCCTCCGCCGGGCATGCGCGCGTCATGCGGCATCGACCCTACATCGCTGGGGATCAGGAGATCAGGCAGACATTGCGTGTCCACGGAGATCGACAAACAGCCGACATTTCCTAACGGATACGGTGTTGTGTCCCGGGACGTATAGGCCAAAGACATGCTAGTACCCGGCGGTAGATCCAAAAATGCCCCTGCACGGCAGCGGCTATCCAGGGAAATTCCTCCCCCTTTGTCTCTCTCCTTCTATATTTGTTTACTTTTTTAATTTTGCGCAAGGTGGCCACTACCGTTTACTTGTAGTAGTATTTTTTGTTGTCTCTGTCCGCCGAAGAGCTAATCCAGTCCACGATCAGTTTTGCTGTGTGGTCTCCAAGATTTACTAAATGATAAAACTAGATATTCAACTAGTAACACTACTTCACGTTGTTGATGAGTACTAATTTTTGGTACTGGTGCCTAATTCCTAGTACTAGTTCGTACTAGTACATCACAGAGCGGCTTCATCGATTCACATCGATCGGCTACTGTCATCACCCTCAAATAGGTTCTATTTTTCCTAGCTACCCGTTTACAATACAAAATATTTTCTGCTGGTTTGTACTGCATTGTTTTCGTAGAGAAATTCTACCGATGTTTGTACCTGGCGTTAGTCCGGCCAACCTCTCCCTGTCACCTGGGCAGGCCGACCTTCGCCGACATCGCCGTACCACGATGCCATCGCGTCGTCGAGCTAGTCTCAGTGCTCAGGCCATATTTACCAAACCTTTTTCGCATAAACTAATTATGCACCCTTTTTTCACTATTATTATTGTTGGAAATATGCCCTAGAGGCAATAATAAATTAGTTATTATTATATTTCCTTGTTCATGATAATCGTTTATTATCCATGCTATAATTGTATTAATAGGAAACTCAGATACATGTGTGGATACATAGACAACACCATGTCCCTAGTAAGCCGCTAGTTGACTAGCTCGTTGATCAATAGATGGTTACGGTTTCCTAACCATGGACATTGGATGTCGTTGATAACGGGATCACATCATTAGGAGAATGATGTGATGGACAAGACCCAATCCTAAGCCTAGCACAAGATCATGTAGTTCGTATGCTAAAGATTTTATAGTGTCAAGTATCTTTTCCTTAGACCATGAGATTGTGCAACTCCCGGATACCGTAGGAATGCTTTGGGTGTACTAAACGTCACAACGTAACTGGGTGGCTATAAAGGTGCATTACAGGTATCTCCGAAAGTGTCTGTTGGGTTGGCACGAATCGAGACTGGGATTTGTCACTCCGTGTGACGGAGAGGTATCTCTGGGCCCACTCGGTAGGACATCATCATAATGTGCACAATGTGATCAAGGAGTTGATCATGGGATGATGTGTTATGGAACGAGTAAAGTGACTTGCCGGTAACGAGATTGAACAAGGTATCGGTATACCGACGATCGAATCTCGGGCAAGTATAATACCGCTAGACAAAGGGAATTGTATACGGGATTGATTAAGTCCTTGACATCGTGGTTCATCCGATGCGATCATCGTGGAACATGTGGGAGCCAACATGGGTATCCAGATCCCGTTGTTGGTTATTGACCGGAGAACATCTCGGTCATGTCTGCATGTCTCCCGAACCCGTAGGGTCTACAAACTTAAGGTTCGATGACGCTAGGGTTATAAAGGAAGCTTGTATGTGGTTACCAAATGTTGTTCGGAGTCCCGGATGAGATCCCGGACGTCACGAGGAGTTCCGGAATGGTCCGGAGGTAAAGATTTATATATGGGAAGTCCTGTTTTGGTCACCGGAAAAGTTTCGGGTTTTATCGGTAACGTACCGGGACCACCGGGAGGGTCCCGGGGGTCCACCAAGTGGGGCCACCAACCCCGAAGGGCTGCATGGGCCATGTGTGGGAGGGAACCAGCCCCAGGTGGGCTGGTGTGCCCCCCACAAGGGGCCCAAGGCGCAGGGGAGAGTGGGAGGGGGCAAACCCTAGGGCAGATGGGCCCTAAGGCCCATGCTCCCTGCGCCTCCCCTCTCTCCCCCTCTGGCCGCCGCACTAGATGCCATCTGGAGGCTGGCCGCACCCCTTCGGGTGGGAAACCCTAAAGGGGGCGCAGCCCCCCTTTTTCCCTATAAATAGTGAGGCCTAGGGGCTGCCCATAACACGAGAACTTCTCCTCTTGGCGCAGCCCTACCTCTCTCCCTTCTCCTCATATCTAGTGGTGCTTGGCGAAGCCCTGCTGGACTACCACGCTCCTCCATCACCACCACGCCGTTGTGCTGCTGATGGATGGAGTCTTCATCAACCTCTCCCTCTCTCCTTGCTGGATCAAGGCGCGGGAGACGTCGCCGGGCTGTACGTGTGTTGAACGCGGAGGTGCCGTCCGTTCGGCACTTGGTCATCGGTGATTTGAATCACGACGAGTACGACTCCATCAACCCCGTTCACTTGAACGCTTCCGCTTAGAGATCTACAAGGGTATGTAGATGCACTCTCCTTCCCCTCGTTGCTGGTTTCTCCATAGATAGATCTTGGTGACACGTAGGAAAATTTTGAATTTCTGCTACGTTCCCCAACAGTGGCATCATGAGCTAGGTCTATGCGTAGTTTCTATGCACGAGTAGAACACAAAGTAGTTGTGGGCGTTGATTTTGTTCAATATGCTTGCCGTTACTAGTCTTATCTTGATTCGGTGGCATCGTGGGATGAAGCGGCCCGGAGCAACCTTACACGTACTCTTACGTGAGACCGGTTCCACCGACAAACATGCCTAGTTGCATAAGGTGGCTGGCGGGTGTCTGTCTCTCCCACTTTAGTCGGATCGGATTCGATGAAAAGGGTCCTTATGAAGGGTAAATAGCAATTGGCATATCACGTTGTGGTCTTTGCGTAGGTAAGAAACGTTCTTGCTAGAAACCCATAGCAGCCACGTAAAACATGCAAACAACAATTAGAGGACGTCTAACTTGTTTTTGTAGGGTATGCTATGTGATGTGATATGGCCAAGAAGAATGTGATGAATGATATGTGATGTATGAGATTGATCATGTTCTTGTAATAGGAATCACGACTTGCATGTCGATGAGTATGACAACCGGCAGGAGCCATAGGAGTTGTCTTAATTTATTGTATGACCTGCGTGTCATTGAACAACGCCATGTAATTACTTTACTTTATTGCTAACCGGTAGCCATAGTAGTAGAAGTAATAAGTTGGCGAGACGACTTCATGGAGACACGATGATGGAGATCATGATGATGGAGATCATGGTGTCATGCCGGTGACGATGATGATCATGGAGCCCCGAAGATGGAGATCAAAAGGAGCAAAATGATATTGGCCATATCATGTCACTATTTGATTGCATGTGATGTTTATCATGTTTATGCATCTTGTTTGCTTAGAACGACGGTAGTAAATAAGATGATCCCTTACAACAATTTCAAGAAGTGTTCTCCCCTAACTGTGCACCGTTGCGACAGTTCGTGTTTCGAAGCACCACATGATGATCGGGTGTTAGATTCTAACGTTCACATACAACGGGTGTAAGACAGATTTACACACGCGAAACACTTAGGGTTAACTTGACGAGCCTAGCATGTACAGACATGGCCTCGGAACACAGAAGACCGAAAGGTCGAGCATGAGTCGTATAGAAGATACGATCAACATGAAGATGTTCACCGACGTTGGCTAGTCCGTCTCACGTGATGATCGGACACGGCCTAGTTAACTCGGATCATGTAATCACTTAGATGACTAGAGGGATGTCTATCTGAGTGGGAGTTCATAAGATGAACTTAATTATCTTGAACATAGTCAAAAGGATTTTTGCAAATTATGTCATAGCTCACGCTATAGTTCTACTTTTTATATATGTTCCTAGAGAAAAATTAGTTGAAAGTTGATAGTAGCAATTATGCGGACTAGGTCCGTAAACTGAGGATTGTCCTCATTGCTTCATAGAAGACTTATGTCCTTAATGCACCGCTCAGTGTGCTGAACCTCGAACGTTGTCTGTGGATGTTGCGAACATCTGACATACACATTTTGATAACTACGTGATAGTTCAGTTAAACGGTTTAGAATTGAGGCACCGAAGACATTTTTGAAACGTCGCGAAACATATGAGATGTTTTGAGGGCTGAAATTGGGATTTCAGGCTCGTGCCCACATCAAGAGGTATAAGACCTCCGACGATTTTCTTAGCCTGCAAACTAAGGAGAAAAGCTCAATTGTTGTGCTTGTGCTCAGATTGTCTGAGTACAACAATCGCTTAAATCGAGTGGGAGTTGATCTTCCAGATGAAATAGTGATGGTTCTCCAAAGTTATTACCACCAAGCTGCTAGAGCTTCGTGATGAACTATGATATATCAGGACATATATGATGATCCTTGAGATATTCGTGATGTCTGACACCGCGAAAGTAGAAATCAAGAAGGAGCATCAATTGTTGATGTTTGGTGAAACCACTAGTTTGAAGAAGGGCAAGGGAACAAAGGGATACTTCATGAAACGGCAATTCAGCTGCTGCTCTAGTAAAGAAACCCAAGGTTGAACCCAAACCCGAGACTGAGTGCTTCTGTAATAAGGGGAACAACCACTGGAGTAGAATTACCCTAGATACTTGGTAGATGATAAGGCTGGCAAGGTTGATAGAAGTATATTGGATATACATTATGTTAATGTGTATTTTACTAGTACTCCTAGTAGCACCAGGGTATTAAGATACCGGTTCGGTTGCTAAGTGTTAGTAACTCGAAATAAAAGAGCTACGTAATAAACGGAGACTAGCTAAAGGTGAGCTGACGATATATGTTGGAAGTGTTTCCAAGTTTGATGTGATCAAACATCGCACGCTCCCTCTACCATCAAGATTAGTATTAAACCTGAACAATTGTCATTTGGTGTTTGCGTTGAGCATAGACATGATTGGATTATGTCTATTGCAATACGGTTATTCATTTAAGGAGAATAATAGTTACTCTATTTATGTGAATAATACCTTCAATGGTCTTGCACCTAAAGGAATGGTTTATTGAATCTCGATCGTAGTGATTCACATTTTCATGCCAAAAGATAGTAATGATAGTACCACCTACTTGTGGCACTGCCACGTAAGTCATATCGGTGTAAAACGCATGAAGAAGCTCCATGTTGATGGATCTTTGGACTCACTCGTTTTTGAAAAGTTTGAGACATGCGAACCATGTCTATTGGTGTATATGCATGAAGAAACTCCATGCAGATGGACCGTTTGAACTCACTTGATTTTGAATCACTTGAGACATGCAAATCATACCACATGGGAAAGATGACTGAAAGCCTCGGTTTCAGTAATTTGGAACAAGAAAGCAACTTGTTGGAAGAAATACATTTTGATGTGTGCAATCCAATGAATGCTGAGGCATGTAGTGGATATCATTATGTTCTTACTTCACAAATGATTCAAGTAGATGTTGAGAATATTTACTTGATGAAACACAAGTCTGAATTATTGAATGGTTCAAGTAATTTCAGTGTGAAGTAGAAGATCATTGTGACAGAAGGATAAAATGTCTATGATATGATCATAGAGATGAATATCTGAGTTACGAGTTTTGGCACACAATTAAGACATTGTGGAAATTGTTTCGCAATTAATACCGCCTGGAACACCATAGTGGGATGGTGTGTCCGAACATCATAGTTGCACCCTATTGGATATGGTGCGTACCTTGATGTCTCTTATCAAATTATCACTATCGTTCATGGGTTAGGCATTAGAGACAACCGCACTCACTTTAATAGGGCACCACGAAACTCCGTTGAGACGACACCGTATGAACTATGGTTTGGAGAAACCTAAGCTGTCGTTCCTTAAAAGTTTGGGGCTGCGACGCTTATGTGGAAAAGTTTCAGGTTGATAAGCTCGAACCCAAAGCGGATAAATGCATCTTCATAGGACACCCAAAACATTTGGGTATACCTCCTGTCTCAGATCCGAAAGCAATAAGGGGTTGTTTCTAGAATCGGGTCCTTTCTCGAGGAAAAGTTACTCTCGAAAGAATTGAGTGGGAGGATGGTGGAGACTTGATGAGGTTATTGAACCGTCTCTTCAACTAGTGTGTGGTAGGGCACAGGAAGTTGTTCCTGTGGCACCTACACCAATTGAAGTGGAAGCTTATGATAGTGATCATGAAACTTCAGATCAAGTCACTACCAAACCTCGTGGGATGACAAGGATGCATACTACTTCAAAGTGGTACGTGATCCTGTCTTGGAAGTCATGTTGCTAGACAACAATGAACCTATGAGCTATGGAGAAGCGATGGTGGGCCCGGATTCCGACGAATGGCTCAAAGCCATATAATCCGAGAAAGGATACATATATGAAAACAAAGTGTAGACTTTGGTAGAACAGCTCGATGGTCGTAAGGCTGTTGAGTGCAGATGGATTTTGAAAGGAAGACAGACAATGATGGTAAGTGTCACCATTGAGAAAGCTCGACTTGTCGTTAAGGTGTTTCCCGACAAGTTCAAGGAGTTGACTATGGTGAGACTTTCTCACTCGTAGCGATGCTAAGAGTCTGTTGGAATTATATTAGCGATTACTGCATTGTTTATGAGATCTTGCAGATAGGATGTCAAAACATTGTTTCCTCAATGATTTTCTTGAGGAAAGGTTGTATGTGATACAACCGGAAGGTTTTGTCAATCCTGAAAGATGCTAATAAGTATGCAAAGCTCTAGCAATCCTTCTAAGGACTGGAGTAAGCATCTCGGAGTTGGAATGTATGCTTTGATGATCATCAAAGATTTTGGGTTTATAGAAAGTTTATGAGAAACTTGTATTTCCAAAGAAGTTAGTGGGAGCACTATAGAATTTCTGATGAGTATATGTTGTTGACATATTGTTGATCAGAAATGACGTAGAATTTCTGGAAAGCATATAGGGTTATTTGGAAGGTGTTTTTCAATGGAAAGCCTGGATTAAGCTACTTGAACATTGAGCATCAAGATCTATAAGGATAGATCAAAACGCTTAAATGGTACTTTCAAATGAGCACATACCTTGACATGATCTTGAAGGTGTTAATGATGGATCAGTCAAAGAAGAAGTTCTTGCCTGAGTTGTAAGGTACGAAGTTAAGACTTAAAGCTCGACCACGGCAGAATAGAGAGAAAGGACGAAGGTCGTCCCCTATGTTTAAGACATAGGCTCTACAGTATGCTATGCTGTGTACCGCACCTGAAGTGTGCCTTGCCATGAGTCAGTCAAGGGATACAAGAGTGATCCAAGAATGGATCACAGGACAGCGGTCAAAGTTATCCTTAGTAACTAGTGGACTAAGGAATTTTCTCGATTATGGAGGTGGTAAAAGAGTTCGTCGTAAAGGGTTACGTCGATGCAAGCTTAACACCTATCCGGATAACTCTGAGTGGAGATACCGGATACGTATAATGGAGCAACAATTTAGAATAGTCCAAGTAGAACAGTAATTTGGAATAGCTCCAAATAGAACGTGGTAGCTACATCTAGGAGATGACATAGAGATTTGCAAAGCACACACGGATCTGAAAGGTTCAGACCCGTTGACTAAAACCTCTCTCACAAGCAACATGATCAAACCTAGAACTCATTGAGTGTTAATCACATAGTGATGTGAGCTAGACTACTGACTCTAGTAAACTCTTGGGTGCTAGTAACATGGCGATGTGACCTGTGAGTGTTAATCACATGGCGATGTGAACTAGATTATTGACTCTAGTGCAAGTGGGAGACTGTTGGAAATATGCCCTAGAGACAATAATAAATTAGTTATTATTATATTTCCTTGTTCATGATAATCGTTTATTATCCATGCTATAATTGTATTGATAGGAAACTCAGATACATGTGTGGATACATAGACAACACCATGTCCCTAGTAAGCCTCTAGTTGACTAGCTCGTTGATCAATAGATGGTTACGGTTTCCTAACCATGGACATTGGATGTCGTTGATAACGGGATCACATCATTAGGAGAATGATGTGATGGACAAGACCCAATCCTAAGCCTAGCACAAGATCATGTAGTTCGTATGCTAAAGCTTTTCTAATGTCAAGTATCTTTTCCTTAGACCATGAGATTGTGCAACTCCCGGATACCGTAGGAATGCTTTGGGTGTACCAAACGTCACAACGTAACTGGGTGGCTATAAAGGTGCATTACAGGTATCTCCGAAAATGTCTGTTGGGTTGGCATGAATCGAGACTGGGATTTGTCACTCCGTGTGACGGAGAGGTATCTCTGGGCCCACTCGGTAGGACATCATCATAATGTGCACAATGTGATCAAGGAGTTGATCACGGGATGATGTGTTATGGAACGAGTAAAGTGACTTGCCGGTAACGAGATTGAACAAGGTATCGGTATACCGACGATCGAATCTCGGGCAAGTATAATACCGCTAGACAAAGGGAATTGTATACGGGATTGATTAAGTCCTTGACATCGTGGTTCATCCGATGAGATCATCGTGGAACATGTGGGAGCCAACATGGGTATCCAGATCCCGCTGTTGGTTATTGACCGGAGAACATCTCGGTCATGTCTGCATGTCTCCTGAACCCGTAGGGTCTACACACTTAAGGTTCGATGATGCTAGGGTTATAAAGGAAGCTTGTATGTGGTTACCGAATGTTGTTCAGAGTCCCGGATGAGATCCCGGACATCACGAGGAGTTCTGGAATGGTCCGGAGGTAAAGATTTATATATGGGAAGTCCTGTTTTGGTCACCGGAAAAGTTTCGGGTTTTATCGGTAACGTACCGGCACCACCGGGAGGGTCCCGGGGGTCCACCAAGTGGGGCCACCAACCCCGGAGGGCTGCATGGGCCATGTGTGGGAGGGAACCAGCCCCAGGTGGGCTGGTGCACCCCCCACAAGGGGCCCAAGGCGCAGGGGAGAGTGGGAGGGGGCAAACCCTAGGGCAGATGGGCCCTAAGGCCCATGCTCCCTGCGCCTCCCCTCTCTCCCCCTCTGGCCGCCGCACCAGATGCCATCTGGAGGCTGGCCGCACCCCTTGGGGTGGGAAACCCTAAAGGGGGCGCAGCCCCCCTTTTTCCCTATAAATACTGAGGCCTAGGGGCTGCCCATAACACGAGAACTTCTCCTCTTGGCGCAGCCCTACCTCTCTCCCTTCTCCTCATATCTAGCGGTGCTTGGCGAAGCCCTGCTGGACTACCACGCTCCTCCATCACCACCACGCCGTTGTGCTGCTGCTGGATGGAGTCTTCATCAACCTCTCCCTCTCTCCTTGCCGGATGAAGGCGCGGGAGACGTCGCCGGGCTGTACGTGTGTTGAACGCGGAGGTGCCGTCCGTTCGGCACTTGGTCATCGGTGATTTGAATCACGACCAGTACGACTCCATCAACCCCGTTCACTTGAATGCTTTCGCTTAGCGATCTATAAGGGTATGTAGATGCACTCTCCTTCCCCTCGTTGCTGGTTTCTCCATAGATAGATCTTGGTGACACGTAGGAAAAATTTGAATTTCTGCTACGTTCCCCAACAATTATTTCTTGGTTGCACTACTTTGTGTGTGCAGGCAATCTATTTAGGTTGGGTCACTCCAACACCCGCGCACATCCCTTTGTCAACATTACCACGCGACCACTTCACCGCGACCACGCGATCTGTTTCATTTTTTACTTCACTTATATTAATTAAGTAGAAGAATTGTTTTTAATATACATTATTATCTGTCATTACTTTTGGTTGGCACTATTTTATCTGTGCAGCCAATCGACTTAGACTGACCCGCACTGTCGTGTCCATCGACCAAATTCTGTTGTCACCTTGGCGCGCTGCCCTTTGTTGGCAACCCCGCATTGTCGCTTTGTCAACCTACCTATTCATCTGAAGACTCCAGTGTCACCCGCCGACCTGCTCCATCACCGCGGCTGGACTGGTGGCTTCACCTTTTTGGAGTGCCGAACGCTCCGCTCGGCCACCTCGGGACCAGCCTGGGGGCTGGAATCTTGCCCCGCATCAAGCTTGGACCGCGTCATCAATGCCGAACATATTAGCGAGCTAAGTCGCTTTCGTGCTCAAAGTTTTAAATTTTGTTCGGTTCGACCAAGCATTATACCTTTTTTTGGCAACAAGTTGCTTGTGAAAAAATTTCTTGTCATAACTTTGTTTGTGACACGCAAATCCAAATACCACGTTTACTTGGGGGCTTCCTTTATGAAGCCTTTCCTCTTGCATATGATTATACTTGTACGTCTTTGTTCCTTGTTCGTCTATTATTCCACAATATGCACCATATTGACTTAAGTGTTTCGCAAGCTGGGTTGCCTTGCTCCTATGTTTACCCCTACGTTCCCGATTGTTCGGCTAGAGAGTAAAGGGAGCACCTCTGTGATTGTCACGACCGGGTCTTCCAATCTCTGACCTCAGACTAGGTGAAGCCGAAAGCTAGCGCTCTTATTGTTTTCAATCATGGTCAGCACACAACGGAACTCATGAGTACAAAAAATCTATTGCACAAGTCTCATAGATACAATGAGCAACCAAAGAAAAGTATCGGTGGGGTACTATTTTATTCGAAGATGCTTCTTACACTTCGTCAGTAATATAGCATAGGTTCCCTGAACGTGCTTTGTCTGTTACATCCTTATGGCCTGATTGCCTGGTTATCGGAAACACCGTCGATATTCTCGACAGGTGGAGTACATAACACTTTTTGGCCCTTGGCCGAAGAGGGAGAAGCCGACGGTCGGTTAAGACGCGTTTAAAGTTCAGGTGAACGCATATATGATATAAGTACTTCGGCACATATAATCATTATACATAAGATTCTTTTACCCAAGTCACTCGCGGGCTCTTAAATTTATGTGAGCTGTTTTAGAGTAAGTGTTATTCTTCTTAGTCGTTGCAAAGTCTTTTTTCTATCACACCTTTTTTCGACGTGAGGTTGCGGTCAATAGCCGGGGAGCCTAATTTCTCTCTCAAAGCCGCTAAAGTTTGCTAAATTGGCCTAGTGAGAAGTACTCCGCCTTCGGATAGGAGGTTGAAGCTGTAGGCTGACCTGCTTGAAGTCTTCAGATAGGATGTGTCATGTTAAAGCACGACCGAAGCACAATTCTTTTTTTCGAAGACCAATTTTCTGATTGGCACCGAACAATTGATCTAGTTCTGACGTCGAGTTTTTACTGACGTTTTTTGTTTTCCAATCCTATGGCACTTTTCAACTATTTGTGTGTTTCCGCATAAGTCTCACAGTGCAACGCCAGACACCTTTAGAGATTCGGCATAAATTCTCGGATATTGCTATATATGCATCAGTTTCGAATTGTGTCTTCGGTTAATAGTTGGGTTGCCCAGCTTCTGTGCTTACCTCTTATGTTCCGCTTTGTTCGGTTGGGTGTGCAAAGGGAGAATCACTGTGATTGTGCTTCCATCTCGCATGGTTAAGCACCGCAGTGGAGAAAGCCGAAAACTAACAGTCACAATAAGCGTAAATTGGTCCGCGGTCCGATGACTGTATTAAATGATGGGTCATTCATAACATTGGATGAAGTGTTTACGGCTTGACCTCGGCTGTCGCCGAACACTAACCGGGGGCCTACCTGCTGGCCTCCCAACTTTAAGCTCCTATGACAAAGTGAAAGTTATAAAGCCCGCATATCTGATTGCCTCGTTTCCGCCAACACAACCGCCTTTGGGCACCAAGACGTCGGCTAAGGGTTGTTTTGTTATTTCAGAAACACCCAGCGTAGCACCTACAAGGGGGTAGAAGCCGATGATGGACCACTTTCAGATTATAAACGGTCGCAACGGAAGTGAAAATTTGGGTTCATTTAGACCACAAAATTTGGAAGCTTTCCCCGAACTAAATCCTCAGTATTTTCCTCCCATGTTGATCGGAGCTGAGGTTTCATGATCATGCTTAGCATGACAACCAAATAAAGGGACCGATAGCGAGACTATTTTCTTTGGACGATGTTTCTTATGTTAAACAATAATATAACATGTCTCTCTGCGTACCTTTGTTTATAAAACCGTATGGCCGGATTGCCTTGTTTGCCATAAATCTTTGCCTTCATAAAGGCTTTATAAAGTTGGACAAACACTCCTCGGCTGCTGGCCGAGGAGGTTGAAGCCGATGGTCGGTCAACAAAGTTTTTTACAATGCGGATCCGAGCATTAATGATGTGAAGTACTTGGATACATAGAGTCATTACACATAATTTATGATTTTACTATGGATATCGATCCTTAATTCGGCCTCCCGTGCCCACATTAAGGCTCGGGGGCTACTTGGCTTCGTGCTTATCATTTACAAATATTAAACGGGTACATCGATCCCCTGATCTGGTGTTGCCACCCGACCAGCGTCTCGGGGGCTACTGCATTGACAATCCAATGCAGAAAAATTAAAGTGCAATATATTTTTCAAGGAGACTATTATCCTCAGGTTGGTTGGCCGCACCCAACCTGAGTCTCGAGGACTTTGCACACCGCGTTGCTATTCCTAAGTATGCTGCCGAGATGGGAATTGATCCTCAGGCTGATTTTATGAATTGACCTAAGTCTCAGGGGATACTAGGGTCAATGGTTTGGTTTTTTCCTTCAAGTGCATCCCGGATATTAGGCCAACACGCACCTTCAGGGCTACTGGCTATACATCTCGGCAGAGATTACATTGCATAATTCGGAATTAAATTCATAAAAATCAGCCCATGGACAAGGTGATGCACCACCTCGAATACAGTCCGACATTGGTGCTCGACTGGAATAGACACCCCGGAAGCAGTCCGGTATAAAGCTCGGACACTAGTGGCTGGCTCCGTAGAGGGCATTTCCAGCATTAAGCTTGGCCAAACTCCTTCAACTTTTTTGAACCAAGGTGATCTATGACACCTCAAATATAGTCCGGCGTTGGAGCTTGGACATAGTCCGGCGTTGGAGCTTGGACATAGTCCGGCATTGGAGCTCGGATACATTCCGGCGTTGGAGCTCGGAAGCGGCCCGGCGTTGGTGCTTGGATGCTAAAGGTGCCTCGAATGCAATCCGGCGTTGGGGCTCGGATGCAAGAGGACGTTGCCGCTCAGGAACAACTTGAAACCTGAGGTATTTCATAAAAATAACAAGGCATTGATAAAGGACGGAAACTTAAAGGGGCTCCTCGGGTACCCGATGTGTAAACTCTTCGGAGTCACCTCGGCGATCCTCAAGATCAAAGACGAGAAGATTTGTTGAACCAGTTTTCAAGACCAATGAATGAAGGTAAAGAACAGTTCGGAAGAATCGAGGAGCGTCCCCAACTTGAAGACCGGTTTAGGGGGCTACTGACGGTGTCCTGGACTAGGGGGTACTCACCACGTCGTCTCCCGATCAGTTGGATTGGGCCGAGGATCCCCATGGCCGTATACTCATGGGCCAGCTCGGACAACCCCTTCCACATACAAGGAAGACTCCACAAGACTTAGCGCCCAAGACAAGGACTCTCCTAAACCCTAGGCCTCTGGTGTCTTATATAAACCGAGGCCAGGCTAGTCAATAGACAATCTGATATTCATTACTACAATCTCGTGGTAGACATATGTACTCTGTACTACACCCATATGAATACAATCGAAAGCAGGACATAGGGTTTTACCTCCATCAAGAGGGCCCGAACCTGGGTAAAATCCCGTGTCCATGTTACCATCGTTCCAAGATGCCTAGCTTAGTACCCCTACAGCGAGATATGGCGGATTTGATACCGGCACTTGCCTTTTCGATTGATGTTGCTTTTGTGCTAGCCTTGTTAAGGCAGGCTTGTTTAACTTATGTCTGTACTCACATATTGTTGCTTCCGGTGACTCATTTGTATTCGAGCTTATGTATTCGAGCCCTCAAGGCCCCTGGCTTGTAATACAAAGCTTGTATTATTCTAATTTGTGTCTAGAGTTGTGTTGTGATATCTTCCCGTGAGTCCCTGATCTTGATTGTACACATTTGTGTGTATGATTAGTGTACGATTTAATCGGGGCGTCACAAGTTGGTATCAGAGCCGACTGCCCTGTAGGTAGCCCCCTTTCCAACTCCTTGGCCGAAGTTGAGTCTAGTCACTAAAAAACTCTTACTAACATGGTTGTGTGGCTTATGGGCCCACGTTGCCATTCGGTGGTATTAGGATCTTTTACTCCTTGACCTTTACTCTGGGACTCTGATCTCTCCTCTGTTTGGGTTAAATGACTTTGCTAACTCTAACTTTAGGTTCTCATAACTATTTCTCCCGGAGAGCCCTCATTCCGGAAGATCACCTACTTCATCAAAAGATCCTGAGGATATCCCTCATTATTTTCCCGAGACCCTTGTGCTCATCGCCTTTGCAATTCACTACCACCAATATATCCCTATGGATATCTACATGCACTTGTTATTCTCATGATCATTTCTCGTCGCTCTTGTTGTTACAAGATGCCTCGAACTATTCTCCGTTGACCCGAGAATCCTTTGAGTTTGCTGTCTTGCGGTTTATTTCACATGAAAACCCTTGTGGTTTTTTCCCTCACATTTATCGAGGATCTGTCTTCTCAATTGCAGTCATCAGGTTATCCTTCTTAAAATTATCTTTATGACTCAGACGTCATTCCAGACATGAGTTGGTTCTCGGCAATTCAAACCTTTATTGATTGTCCAGCTAAGTGTTTTCAACTTATCCATCCTTGATCAGAGCCTCTGCTTCTGATCCTTCGTTTTGGAAACCATAATTTCTTTCTATTTAAGCATCAGACTAATCAAGTGATTCTTGAATCTGATGCCTCTGCATTCTTTCTTCCTCTGAGTGAGTACCGATACTCACATCAGCTCCATTATGGATTGCCCGATCCATTGTTGTATTGCTATGTGATAGTGTCCTTCATATTCAATCACCTTGTGAGTTCTTCCCCTGATACATAGTGCCTTTGGTAAATTGTATCATCTGCTTGGCCAACCATGCTCTACTTTCGAGCTTGTGTATTTACTTTTGAAACTTGTGGTATATGTTACTAGGATGCCCGATGGGTTGAACCTATGTCTTCCCCTAATCCGTGAGAACCCGAAAGTTTTCACAAGTCATACTCTTCCGGTGTTCTACTAGATAAAAATTCCAACACTACAGTTTTATCAAAGTGAGAGGTGAATGAAATGATATGCAGTAAAGAAGTGGGAGTCAACCTTGAACTTTGTGTTCATGCCCATGAAAATGATGTAGACCGTCTCGGAAGCTTCTTGCAAAATGATTATCCAGCTGTATGATTCTTTTGGTCTTTTTGGAATTGATTCCTTACAGTTATGGTTCCGACCATGATGTCCTGATCTAATATATCTGATGGGAATTCATTCCAGTGCCTCGTCTATTTTTGGCAAGGTTGAAGTATCTACTGTCATAGGTCAATGACCCGGTTCTACTTCTATCTTGTTCTACCTTCGAGTATTACCCCCTGGTATCTCGAAGATGTCTTGCCATTGCACCACATCTTACTAACTTTGGTGAAGTAATGTCTTTCCTTGTCGTAGTCACTCTATGGGTTCTGGGTTGTTGTCAACCGAGGTACCGACTAGTGAAATTATTATACACTACAAATCAAATACCCCTAGTATTTTTACTAGGAAATTCTGAACTCAATCTGGTCATTCCTAGACTATCGATTGCATCCTGGTCTTGCTATCTTTGACTGTGCTACCTCGTCCTTCTCTGGTGCACGAATTCTTCAGTGTGTGATCACGACTTACGTTGAGCTTTCAACATCATGTTGCTTGTCTTGAAAGGCAACCTTGGTTTCGAGCTTGCATCTTATATATTGATCCTATAACTTACCACTTCGTCATTCCCTTGCTTCTTGCCGTTGTTGTTTGAATGCATCCTCTCGAAACCTCCCGGCAAATGTGTCGGATCGCCTTCAACACTTTGACTTCTTTCGAGATGTCAACTGTGTTCATGATGAGAAATACCCTCCTTGCCCTCGATGATTTTTATTATCATCGACAACACCCTTGACTTCCTTTCATCGCAAACTTGTTGACATTATGAATACAACTTGCTCTCCAGCTAGTGTTGTGTTCTGCCTTGAAGTATTACGGTCTTTTCTGTCGAGAATGTTGTGGGGATTTCTCCACCTCTTAGAAATTCTAAGTATGGTGATACTTCTCACCATCACCATTCTTCCTTGCTCCCTGTGTTGTTTTAACCAGGATACCAATATGCTAACGATGTTGTTTGAGTTCTGTACTTCTAGCAACCCTATTCCTTTGAAGTTAATGATCGACAGTTTGTTCTTATACCGTTGGTTATTGAATCGTCACTCTAACATTGATCTTGCTGCCTAAGGTCATATTTCGGGCACACCTTTCAACTAATGATTGATGGTGTATGTTTTCCTAGAGCATACAACATTATATCATTTGAATTGACAAGTGTCATCTTCTTGTTCACATTATTGTGGAAATCCATCCGTTTGGAATTCTCGATGAATTGTCGCTGAGCCCATCAGCCACCTTCCCATCCCCTCCTTGGTTTAATGATGAACTATTGCTTTAGGAACCCTCTCCCATAGTTCATTTCTCAATAATCTTGCAATGTCATTTCGTCGATTTGTGTTGCACCTTTTCTTCTCGGACATCCTGAGTCCGAGGTATCATGACACCAATCGGATCTGAATCTCGGTCAGATATGATGGTTGGGACAACTTTCTAGGAGTTATGATGTTGGTCCTTTGATGACTCGGTAATATGATGTCATGCCTAGCAACACCCTAGCTGGAGGACCTATCATTATAATTTCTTTAGCATGGATAACCATTCTTCCTGGAGGAAATTGTAAGACTTATTTTATAAGTTCCTCCTGATGGATCGTTTGTGTATCCAAAGTCTGGCCCTTGATTGAAACATCATATCATTGCTACCTCAAAGCATGACTATGATACTCCGCTCTTCAACAAGAACATTGGAGGCGTGATGCTAAATGTTTCTTGGTCAGTTATATAAACAACATTGTATGGGTAACATCTTGAATTAATCCTTGCCTCTTATCTGAATGGTTGGGTACTTGCTCTCCTACCCTGTATGCCAGGTTCTGCTTGTACATGGGAAGGATATATTCCTAATAATTGTGTGTAATCACAATTTTCCTTTCCGTTGTTCTGTTTAATTAGATAATTGCATTTTCCTTTCCATTCTTTTGTTTAACCTTTCCTGAATCTGACTTAACTAAGCAGAAATAATTCCCTGCTTAGGTAGGCACCTTGTTGTACCATTCTGTCTGTAAGATCCTGTTACTATTGTTGATGACATTCCAGTAACCACCGATGGGTGATAACTTTGCCAGTTGGTTCGCCTCGTTCAACAAGCAGGAAAATTGCTCTCTTCATTCCTCATCCTTGGTACCAACATTGTTGCCGGCATAGCTGACAAGCTATTCACTGACATGCCTCCCTACCGCGGCTGGCAAGATGTCACCACCCTTCCTACTTTCAACCCACATGGTGGGCCCATAACCCACAGGTCGACTGGATCGAAACCTGACTCTTCTTTACAACCTGGATTCTAATGTATCCTTTGCACCTGGCTTCATATGTGATTCACGAGCTAAATGCTATACCATTATTCATCCTAGAATCAAACACCATGTTATTCTCGCTGTTCAAACCCCCATTCAGCTTCTGTCTAGTCATCGCATGATTGCCTACCCATTTGAAAATTTGGCACCATCATATATTGCACTCAACGAATTCATTGAAATACAACTCGTCGGGTACCTTGTGTATTTCCAATTGAGTTCACCGTCAGATGCCCAGCTTTGTGGAGATGCGTTCTTCCAGAGTTTTTCCCCTTGGTTGCGTTCATAGGACGATGGAGATCCCGAAGAAAGGATGACGACTTGATCATGATGACCTGAAGTAGGGAAATGAAGACATCAATGTAATGGATCGACCTCTTCGAGAAGACCAACCAAGAATGAGAAGATTCGCTAGAATTTCGTAACCAAATCCCTTCCCCCTTACTCCCACTCCTAAATCTCGGGACGAGATTTCTTGCAGTGGAGGAGAATTGTGACGCCCAGGTAATTAAGCTACAGTAACCTTCTACTAATGATGCTACGTCACTATGATTACTGTTGCTAAATCTCGCGTTAGTTCGAAACCATTCAAATTCAAATTCAAAATCAAGCAAACAATAAAAGTTTTCAAATATTAAAACTAAAATGTTCGGGTTGTGCCAAATAATGCATAGGTAATTATGGTGTAGAAACCACACCTTTATAAAACGTTTAAACACTCTAAAATGAATAAAATAGTAGCAATAATAATCATTTAAATGCTTTTAAAATGATAAACAATTTCAAAACTATTTTATTTCACTGCTAAGTTGTTTGTGGCTGTGGTATAATTTGTAACATCTATTTGGGTGCCAGTTTAGTGTTTTACTAAAACTAAAAATATAAGAAAACTAAAAGAAACAAAAGAGAAATAAAAACAGAACCCCCCCTAGCCAACTAGGCCACGGCCCAGCCGGCCAGCCCAACTGGCCCAGCCACCACCACTCACTCCCTTAACCCCCCTGGCGACCGAACCCTGGCCAACCGTTGCCACACTTCTCCCGCCACCCGCGTCACTCTCTCCTTCCCCCAATCCAGATCTGGATGGGGAAGGGGAACGAACTAGGCCGCCGCCGCCGATGATTCCCGTCGCCACCATGTCGGCGCCATTCGCCGGATTGCTCCGCCATCACCAATGCCCCCTCGTCGCCTCCTCCCCAACGTCGTTGTCCCCGTCGTCCTCCCCACGCCCCACTGCCCGTGCCCTACAAACCCTGGTGAGGCCCCCGGCCTCTCCTCCTCTCCTCCCACGACGCGCTCACCGCGGCACTCGCATCGGCCATCGCGCCCGCGACGCCCAGCTGCTTCTCTCGCTCGCCCCTGCTGCTGCTACCGCTGGAGCTCCACGCCGGCACTCCGCCCTGCCCCCTGCTCCCCGTGGCCGCGCACTACGTGTTGTGGCCTACGCCGCCCACCGTTTCGCTTCCCGCATGCGATGCTGCCCGGGTCCACCCCCGCTGGCCGTCGCCCACACTGGCCAAACGCCACCATGCCCCGGTGGCCTCGCCTCGCCTCCCCGATCGGGCTCGGCCCTGCACGGGTGCGCCCGTAATCGCACCGCTGGCCCCCGCGCCCGCTAAGGACATGAGCCATTGACACGCGGGGCCCATGCAAATGGAATGGTTAAAAATAATAGTAATAACATATAAAAAATAATAAAAATATATATTAATTAATTAATTAACCCTGATTAATTAACATATTTAGTTAATTAAAACACTAACCTATCACTGGCTAATGGGGCCCACAATTAATTAATCCTAATTAGTCTAAAACAAGTCCTATTTCACCTCTGTCTAAATGACAGGTGGGTCCCACTGGACCCACATGCTAGGTTTGACTCTGGTCAGCCGGGTTTGACCTACTGATGTCATGGTGATGTCATGCTGACATCACCTTTCACTGTCCTGGATAATGTTTGATTTAAATAATTAAAATAATTTCAAAAATTCATAAAACTTTGAAAAATAATATAAAATAAACCGTAACTCGGATGAAAATACTTTGTACATGAAAGTTTCTCAGAACGATGACATGAATCCGAATACGCAGCCCGTTCGTTAGCCACACGTCCCTAGCATAGTGAAAATGCAACATTTCACCTCCGGTTCATCTGTCCGAAAACGCGAAACACCGGGATACTTTCCCGGATGTTTCACCCCTTCACCGGTGTCACCTTCTATCGCGTTAGGGCACACCTAGCACCGCGTAATGCCTCGTTATGTTTTTTGATGCTTTGTTTGCTCTGTATTTACTGTTCCCCCCCCCCTCTTCTCTCCGGTAGACTACGAGATCGACGCCACTACTGCCCCGGTCGACTACGATGTTGAGTCCTCCTCCTTCTTGCCAGAGCAACCAGGCAAGCCCCCCTTTGATCATCCCGATACCGCCCATTCCATTCCCTCATGCTTGCATTAGATTTTGCTACTGTACTTATTTGCTCCTATTCTGATGCATAGCTTGCTTTTGTAACCTGCTTATTGTTACTCCCCTGCTTATCCCAAATTGCTTAGTATAGGTTGGTTAGTGAACCATCAGTGACCCCCCACCTTGTCCTTGTTGCCCCTGCTTCATCATCAAAGACTCGATCAACGGGATCGAAGACCAGGCCCCGGCACCGCACATCACTTCCCCTTAGTTGCTCAACACTACTGGGTTACTATCGAGTGCCGAGGGTGAGACCTCATCGGCACTTTTGATGTTAACCCTATAGTGTAGTTATTCGGTCGTGGTCATCGATGGTGATTCCTCCTTAACCACTTCTGATACGACTCTATCGTGCAACCCGTCAAGTGTAAACCTCGAGGGTGGATCCTCTTCGTTCACCTTGATGATTACATCGAGTGGAATCCGTCAAGGGTGACTCATCGGGTTTTCCCCTTGGTGTTAGACACATGGGTTACTATGGTTACTATGACTTTGCACCGAACCATGTTACTAAAGACGGGTCGGCCCTGCGGGGTACCCGTGCGAGCTTAATTGCGAGTGATGTGTAGTCGGGTTGACCTAGAAGGTGCCCGCGAGATAATTACGAGGCGTGGCCGGGCATTCTTAGCCCTTGCCGCAAGTGCCTGAGACGGGGTGACGGGGTCACATCATTCGTGAGTCTCTTCTTGTTTTCACGCGTTCCTAATCCACCATGATTTGGATATTTGATCCGAGGGGCCTCTGGCCTGATAGCACTAACCATCACGTGGGCATAGTATGGGCGTTCTGCGTCGTATGCATCAGCCGAAGCTTAATAGACGTCAGCAACTGAGCGACGCGCGCCGGGTTGGACTGGTAAGCACCTGCCTTTTTAAGGAGGTAGCTAGGTCTGCTCACCGGCCGCCCTCACAATGTGCAGGAGTTCCCGGGGCGATGGCCCATGACCCCTGGGGGCATAGGTTTAGTCCGGTGTGCTGACCTGTCTATTAAGCCTAGGTCGGGTTGCGGCGTATTGTTTGGCCGAGGCCGGGCATGACCCAGGAAAGTGTGTCCTACCGGAGTTAATCGAGCGTGGTGGGTAAGTTGGTGCACCCCTGCAGGGAAGAAAACATCTATCGATAGCCTGTCCTACGGTAACGGACACTCAGAGTTATATCCCGATCGGTACAACTAGAACTGGATGCTGAAGCATGATTTGGATATGTTGCTTCGGGAGTCGAGAAAGGATCTCGGCGCGTTGATACAACAACATAAATATGACTTATGTTATACTACTCTACTCCCTCATGTTGCTGCAAGATGGTGGTTTCCAAAAGATGCTAGTCTTCGATAGGACTAGCTTCTACCCCTCTTATTCTGGCATTCTACAGTTAGTCCACAGATACTACCCCCTTTCATTGATACCGATGCATAAGTAGCATAGATCCTTGCTTGCGAGTACTTTGGATGAGTACTCACGGTTGCTTTGCTACCCCTTTTCCCCTTCTTTAATTTTTCTGGTTGTTGCAACCAGATGGTGGAGTCCAGGAGCCAGATGCCACCGCCGACGACTGCTACTACCCCGAGGGTGCCTACTACCACGTGACGGACGCCGATGACCAAGAGTAGTTAGGAGGCTCCTAGGAAGGAGGCCTTGCCTTTTTGATCGATGTTGCTTTTGTGCTAGCCTTCTTAAGGCAGACTTGTTTAACTTATGTCTGTACTCAGATATTGTTGCTTCCGCTGACTCGTTTGTATTCGAGCTTATGTATTCGAGCCCTCGAGGCCCCTGACTTGTAATATAAAGCTTGTATTATTTTAGTTTGTGTCTAGAGTTGTGTTGTGATATCTTCCTGTGAGTCCCTGATCTTGATCGTATACATTTGCGTGTATGATTAGTGTACAATTGAACCCAGGCCGACATGACTAGCCATAAACCCAAGGTGGCGCTAACTTACAGGGACAGCCATGCATGACCCAGCAATGAACGTGTCGATCAAAAATGTATGAACCCAAGTCGTAGCAAGCTACAGGGACTTAGAGGAACAACACGTGACATTTCCCCGAAGGGACAGACACAGGAATGAAGAAGGACACATGTCGGCCAGCCTAAGTGTTCCGAAGTAGTAGCAAGCTACCATGGCTCAGTGGAAGCACTAGGAGACATTTGCCGGTAAGAGAGGCTACCAAGAATAAACAACTAGGTTATCGGATCCCACACATACCAAGCATTTCAATAACATACACGAAATATGCTTGATATGTGCGAATACAACATGGAATCACAACAAATCTCTATGACTCAAAGTATTTATTCAATAGGCTCCAAGGAGCCAAGTATTACAATCATGGGTATCATGACCCAACATTCAGAGCATACAAACCAAAAGCACATCCTGAAGCTTAACATGTCTGAGTACAGACAACTACAAATGAAAAGGGCTGAAAAGCCTGACTATCTACAAGACCGTCCAGAGGGCACAAGATCGTAGCTGAGGTAACAAGCTAAACATCGAAGTCCACGCGGAACTACTAGTGAGACTGGAGTCTCTCTGCAAAACATAAATTAAGCAAACGTGAGTACAAATGTACCCAGCAAGACTTACATCAGAACTAGCTACATATGCATCATTATCAACAAAAAGATGGTGGGGTTTAAGTGCAACAAGCCAGCTTTGACTCGGTGGCTATCATGCACTACGACTGCAAGTAACTCTTTTGAGGTGGCACACACAAGTCCACATATTCACCATATCAATACACCACTATGGACCTGCTCCCGTCTCCCTACGAGAACGCCATCGATAGCACTCATGCTTATCTTGCACATTTTAGAGTATCCACTTTCACTTGTCTATGAACTGTATAGGCAACCCAGAGGTCCTTTATCACGGACACGGCTATTCAAATAGATGATGTTAACCCTGTAGGGGTGTACTTCTTCACACACGCTCTCGCCACTTACCGCCATGTACACGTCATGTATCTCGGCAACCTTCAAGAGGAAGCCTGGCAAGGGTGTCGGCCACGACCTGACTAACCACACAAGTCCCTAGTCCAAGTTTATCGCCTATTTAGGTTCCATCCACATGGAGTTTGGCCGAGGTTTCTACATACGGCCCCAAACGATGTGTGCAGGGTTCCCAAGGCACCAAACGGGCGACTCGGTACACCGGGCCACGTGCCTACCGCATCACAGCCCACCCCTCGGGTCAGCGTTATGCATGGCCTCTAGCATACTAAAAACACCAGAAACTACTTGCAACTCCCAGACAGAGGACAGGGGCGGGTAATAAGTCGAGAGGGTCAATTAAGGATCCCAGTGAGTGGTAGTAACTGTTCACGGATCACAAACACAGAACTCGGTTCCTGAGGACGGTTTCAATGAGACAACCCACCATGTAATCCTACATGGCCTCTGAGACGTCTCCGTCGTATCCATAATTTTTTATTGTGCCATGCTAATATTCTACAACTTTTACATACTTTCGGCAACTTTTTATACTATTTTTGGGACTAACATATTGATCCAGTGCCCAGTGCCAGTTCCTATTTGTTGCATGTTTTTTATTTTGCAGAACATCCATATCAAACGGAGTCCAAATGGGATAAAAACTGACGGAGATGTTTTTTGGAATATTTATGAATTTTGGGAAGCGGAATCAATGCGAGACGATGCTCGAGGGGCCCACGAGGCAGGGGGCGCCCCCCAGGGGGTGGGCGCCCCTGACCCTCGTGGACACCCCGTAAGGCGGTTGTTGCCCTTCTTTCACCGCAAGAAAGCTAATATCCGGAGAAAAATCATGTTAAAGTTTCAATCCAATCGGAGTTATGAATCTCCGGGAATATAAGAAACGGCGAAAGGGCAGAATCAGGAACGCAAAAACAGAGAGAGACAGAGAGATAGATCCAATCTCGGAGGGGCTCTCGCCCCTCCCACGCCATGGACACCATGGACCAGAGGGGAAACCCTTCTCCCATCTAGGGAGAAGGTCAAGGAAGAAGAAGAAGAAGGGGGGCTCTCTCCCCCTCTCTCCCGGTGGCGCCGGAACGCCGCCGGGGCCATCATCATCACCATGATCTACACCAACACCTCTGTCATCTTCACCAACATCTCCATCACCTTCCCCCATCTATCTACAGCGGTCCACTCTCCCACAACCTGATGTACCCTCTACTTGAACATGGTGCTTTATGCTTCATATTATTATCCAATGATGTGTTGCCATCCTATGATGTCTGAGTAGATTTTCATTGTCCTTTCGGTAATAGGTTAATTGCTATGATTGGTTTAATTTGCTTGTGGTTATGTTGTTGTCCTTTGGTGCCCATCATATGAGCGTGCGCGTGGATCACACCATAGGGTTAGTTGTATGTTGATAGGACTATGTATTGGAGGGCAAGAGTGACAGAAGCTTCAACCTAGCATAGAAATTGATGCGTACGGGATTGAAGGGGGACCAATATATCTTAATGCTATGGTTGGGTTTTACCTTAATGAACGTTAGTAGTTGCGGATGCTTGCTAATAGTTCCAATCATAAGTGCATAGAATTCCAAGTCAAGGATGACATGCTAGCAGTGGCCTCTCCCACATAAAATTTGCAATCGGTCCAGTAAAAGTAGTCAATTTCTTAGGGACAATTCCGCAACTCCTACCACCACTTTTCCACACTCGCTATACTAACTTTATTGCTTCTTTATCTAAACAGCCCCTAGTTTTTATTTATGTGCTCTTTATATTCTTGCAAACCTATCCAACAACACCTACAAAGTCCTTCTAGTTTCATACTTGTTTTACGTAAAGCGAACGTTAAGCGTGCGTAGAGTTGTATCGGTGGTCGATAGAACTTGAGGAAATATTTGTTCTACCTTTAGCTCCTCATTGGGTTCGACACTCTTACTTATCGAAAGAGGCTACAATTGATCCCCTATACTTGTGGGTTATCAGCCTCTCACCACTACCTTTACCAAATCGTGTTCACACACTTAGCTCTCAACAGTAGGACATTTCACCACATTCCAATTCATCCATGATGAATCGGACCTGACTCAACTCTAAGTAGTAGCAGGCATGAAAAACAAGCATGAACGAGTAGGCACATCAGGGCTCAAACAACTCCTACTCATGCTAGTGGGTTTCATTTATTACTGTGGCAATGACAGGTCATGCAGAGGAAAATGGGTTCAACTACCGCAGCATGTAACAGATGAATTGTTGTTGTCATAATGCATAAAAAGATAGCAGGAGCGAGAGAGTGGTATTGTATCTGAATGAACAAGGGATTTTTGCTTGCCTGGCACTTCTGAAGATAGTATAGCTCTTCATCGGTGTCATCGAACTCATCGTCGGAACACGTCTACTGAAGGGGGACAATTACCGGCAACAAGGAAGAACATAATCAATGCAATGCACAATATGATGCATGATCACGACATGTCAATATGCTGTGATTTGAGCTAATGCAACTAGCAACAGGCTAAATGAAGTTGGTTTGAATCCAAGATTCAAATTCATACTCCATATGTGGATATTCAAATGTCATTCATTTGATTTACCATAAACGGTAGTCATAAGTTGTTCTAACATGCATGAAAATGGTACAGATGGATAGATTGGATTTTTCTGATCATTTTTCTTATTTAAAACTTTTCATTCTGAGTTATGGTTGAATTTATATGATTTTTATAAGTTTTGACCATTCTTTGAAATTTATAAATCATTTCTGATTTGTTTTAAATTCCAAGAAAATATTACTGTGTCAGCATGACGTAGTAGTGACATCAGCAGGGTCAACAGGGCCGGTCCAGGTCAAACCTAACGTGTGGGGTCCACACATCAGTGACACATGGACTAATCCCGATCAAACCCAGCGCTAACTAGGGTTTGACCAGGGGTAGGGCCCACTGTCAGTGCTGTTAGGGGGGCTTGGCTGGCGGGGTTAGCGCCTAATGACGTCCATGTCGGCAGTCATCGGAGTTTCATCAGCGACGACCATTTCGCGCGGCGGAGGTCGTTGGGATTTCGCTACAGCCCACGGTTTGAGGCGGGGTTTGGCTCATTGGAACACTGGGAGTGCGCCGCGGCCAACAAGGCAGACGGCTAGTCAACGGGAGGCCTGCAGCAACTGCGACAACAACGGAGGCGGCTGCCGGAGTTTGAACACACGTGGGTTCGGTGTTTTGGTGCACGACAGGACCAGCTGGTGGTCGGGGTCGTCTCCTGGGAGCAACCCGAGTACCATGAAGCGCCCAGGCACAAAATATGGAGTCTGTAGCCATGACGACGACATGGCCGGCGGGCGGGAGCTCTTGCTCCGGCGGAAAGCACGGCTAGGGGACGGGTTAGACTACGGGGTGAGAGAGGGAAGACGCAGGTGCTCACAAAGAATACGTAGGGCGGGTCAGCGGGCTCGGGGACTTCTTCACGGCGATGAATCATGCGACGGCGGCCCTCGGTGTAGAGGATGAAGATGACGTTGATGACGGTGTTCTAGCGCGTCCAGTACCATCTGGCCTTGCGGAGATGGCGTAGAGGTCGACGGCAGGGCTTCCTGGCACATCGGAGAGGCAAGGGGTGGACGATGTCCGTGGCTGTGGCGAGCGGCGGCGACGGCTGCGCTCGGTCGTGCGTGTGAGAGATCCAGGGGAGGAAAAAGGAGCTCTAGGGAGAGAGGGAAGAGGTGCAGGGGGTCGTCCACGTCTCGTGGCGTCGCGAGACGGGTCGGGGAAGGAGGAAGCAGGCAGGGAGCTGGCCACGGCGATCAAGCGTGCGTCGACACGCCACTGCCTACTCGCAGGAGGTAGACGAGGTGGTGAGGAGGTGGACTGGGCTGTAGCTGGGCCAGCTCAGTTGGGCCGCCAGGTGGGCTAGAAAGCCAGGTAAGTGTCCAGGTGAGTCTCTCTCTCTTTCTCTTCTGTTTCAGTTTTTTTCTATCTCTTTTATTTTGTTTTGAATTAGTAAAATACTAAGTTCATTTTGTTTAAACTCCTGAGATAAATTGGGGGCACTATTTGGATTATTCCAAAAGCCCACAATTGAAACCAGCAATTTTGGAGCATTTAAAATATTAATAGAATTCAAATGCCCCAATTCAAATACAATATGGGTTAATTAAAAATCCATAAATGGCCAACAAATATGCTCATCATTTTTGGAAGAGGTTTTCACCTTTATCAAAATTCATGAACATTTTCAAAGGGTATTTTGGGTTATTTGAAAAAGATTTTATTTCATCATATTTGAATTCTTTCTGATTCTAGGGTTTGATCAATCCCCATATCAACTTAAATAATATTTAAACATGATGCAACAAAATGAAAACACCAGGCAGTACTAGAAGCTAGGGATGTGACATGTACACACCTTTTGGTAGAGACACGCATGAATCATGATTTATTAGAATACTCTATGTGCTTCACTTATATCTTTTGAGCTAGGCAATTAGCTCTAGTACTTCACTTATATCTTTTTAGAGCATGATGGTGGCTTTATTTTATAGAAATTGATGAACTCTCATGCTTCACTTATATTATTTTGAGAGTCTTTTAGAACAACATGGTAATTTTCTTAGGTTATATTTAGTCCTAGTATGATAGGCATCCAAGAGGGATATAATAAAAACTTTCATATAAAGTGCATTGAATACTATGAGAAGTTTGATTCTTTATGATTGTTTTGAGATATGAAGATGGTGATATTAGAGTCATGCTAGTGGAGTAGTTGTGAATTTGAGAAATACTTGTGTTGAGGTTTGTGATTCCCGTAGCATGCACGTATGGTGAACCGTTATGTAACGTAGTTGGAGCATGAAGTATTTATTGATTGTCTTCCTTATGAGTGGCAGTCGGGGACGAGCGATGGTCTTTTCCTACCAATCAATCCCTCTAGGAGCATGCGCGTAGTACTTTGTTTCGATGACTAATAAATTTTTGCAATAAGTATGTGAGTTCTTTATGACTAATGTTGAGTCCATGGATTATACACACTCTCACACTACTAGGGAAAAGCCTAGCAGCAACGCGGGTTTTGGGCCTATTAGCAGCGCGGGGGCCGGCGCTACTAATAAGGCGCTACAGCTAACTTAGAGCAGTAGCGCGGTTGCCACCCGCGCTACTACTACGTCCTTTAGTAGTAGCGTGGGTAAAAACCCGCGCTACTACTACCAGCGCGGGTTTTTTTTGAATTTTTTTGAAAAAATATTTATGATTTTTCCCTATTTTTCAAATTTCTGAATTATTTTAACCTCAAATCTCTAATCACCCCTCACCGCTGCTCAATTTAATCTCTAATCACCCCTCATCATTCCAAATCACCTAACTTCCCAGACGGTCACCCATCCTCTCACTACTCCAGCCTGAGCACACTTAACTTCCGGGTTCTATTGTCCCTCGTTTCCAAGTCTGCACTTGTTGTTTTCCTGACAATAGTAAGATGTCAATCCTATTAACCTCAGGAATTTAGCTTGAGCATGAAGTCACACATTTCACTATTTGAGTTTGAAACTATTGTTCTAAAAAATTAGTAACACTAATATTTCTTGAATAATTAGTTTGACCACAGTTTGACCACAGTTTGGCCATAGTTTGACCATATTTGACCAAAATTCAAAAAAACTAAAATAATTATTTAGTAACACTAATATTCTAGAATAATTAGTTTAACCATTGTTTGACCACAGTTTGACCACACAGTTTGAAATTTTTTCGATTTTTTCCACTCTAGATCTTAAAAGCCCCGTAACTTTTTTTCTGTTAGGTTTTTGAGGATTTTGAAAATGTTTAAAGAGTTCCCCTGGTTTAATTTGGATGTAACTATTCGAGTAGATGATTTTTCATATAAAAAACTTTTTCATCCGAGTTAGTATGCAAAAGTTATGCCCATTTTTACAAATTCTCGAGAGATTTTGCAAATAAAGTCGAAATTTATATTTGCAAATTTTCCCAACAACTAGACCACATATCACATGGGAAACTTATTTTATTTTATTTTTTTGACATTTGGGGGACATTTTTCAAAACAGCCACCATACCTACCTATTATGGAATTTCCAAAGCCATTCCGAGATATATTGCATGCAACTTTCCACCGTTCTGTTTATTATGACACGCTTCATCATTGTCATTTTGCTTTGCATGATCATGTAGTTGATATCGTATTTGTGGCAAAGCCACCTTTCATAATTCTTTCATACATGTCACTCTTGATTCATTGCACACCCGGTACACTATCGAAGACATTCACATAGAGTCATGTTTTTGTTCTAAGTATCGAGTTGTAAGTAAATAGAAGTGTGATGATCATCATTATTAGAGCATTATCCCATGTGAGGAAATAAAAAAAAAGAGGCCAAATAAAAATGAGAAAGGCCCAAACAAAAAAATGAGGGAAAAAGAGATAAGAGACAATGTTACTATCCTTTTCCACACTTGTGCTTCAAAGTAGCACCATGATCTTCATGATAGAGAGTTTCCTATTTTGTCACTTTCATATACTAGTGGGAATTTTTCATTATAGAATTTGGCTTGTATATTCCAACGATGGGCTTCCTCAAATCGCCCTAGGTCTTCATGAGCAAGCAAGTTGGATGCACACCCACTTAGTTTCTTTTTGAGCTTTCATACACTTATAGCTCTAGTGCATCCGTTGCATGGCAATCCTACTCACTCGTAATAATATCTATTGATGGGCATCTCCATACCCTGTTCATACGCCTAGTTGACGTGAGACTATCTCCCTCTTTTTGTCTTCTCCACAACCACCATATTCTCTTCCACCATAGTGCTATATCCATGGCTCAAGCTCATGTATTGCGTGAAAGTTGAAAAAGTTTGAGAACATCAAAAGTATGAAACAATTGCTTGGCTTTTCATCGGGGTTGTGCATGATTTGAGTATTTTGTGTGATGGCGATTGAGCATAACCAGACTATATGATTTTGTAGGGATAAGCTTTCTTTGGCCATGTTATTTTGAGAAGACATAATTGCCTTGTTAGTATGCTTGAAGTATTATTGTCTTTATGTCAATATTAAACTTTTATTTTGAATCTTACGGATCTGAACATTCATGACACAATAAATAGAATTACATGGATAAATATGTTAGGTAGCATTCCACATCAAAAATTCTATTTTTATCATTTACCTACTCGAGGATGAGCAGGAATTAAGCTTGGGGATGCTTGATACATCTCCAATGTATCTATAATTTTTGATTGTTCCATGCTATTAAATTATCTACTTTGGAAGTTTTATATGCATTAATATGCTATTTTATATTATTTTTGGGACTAACCTATTAACCTAGAGACCAGTGTCAGTTTATGTTTTTTTGCATGTTTTAGAGTTTCGCAGAAAAGGAATACCAAACCGAGTCCAAACGGAATAAAACTTTCACGATGATCTTTCTTGGACCAGAAGCAAACCAAGAGACTTGGAGATGAAGTCGGAGGAACCATGAGGCAACCACGAGGGTGGAGGGCGTGCCTAGGGGGTAGGGCGCGCCCCCTGCCTCGTGGGCCCCTCGTGGGTCTCCTGACTTAATTCTTTCGCCCATATATACTCTTGTACCCCAAAACCATTAGGGGGAGCCACGAAAACACTTTTCCACCGCTGAAACCTTCTATACCCATGAGATCCCATCTAGGGGCCTTTTCTGGCATCCTGCCGGAGGGGGATTCGATCATGGAGGGCTTCTACATCAACACCATTGCCCTTCCGATGAAGCATGAGTAGTTTAGCACAGACCTACGGGTCCATAACTAGTAGCTAGATGGATTCTTCTCTCTCTTTGATTCCCAATACCATGTTCTCCTCGATGTTCTTGGATATCTATTTGATGTAATACTCTTTTGCGGTGTGTTTGCCGAGATCCGATGAATTGTGGATTTATGATCAGATTATCTATGAATATTATTTGAATCTTCTCTAAATTCTTATATGCATGATTTGATATCTTTGCAAGTCTCTTCGAATTATTGGTATAGTTTGCCCTACTAGATTGGTTTTTCTTGCAATGGGAGAAGTGCTTAGCTTTGGGTTCAATCTTGCGGTGTCCTTTCCGAGTGATAGTAGGGGCAGCAAGGCACGTATTGTATTGTTGCCATTGAGGATAAAAAGATGGGGCTTTCATCATATTGCTTGAGTTAATTCCTCTACATCATGTCATCTTACTTAATGCATTACTCTGTTCTTTGTGAACTTAATACTCTAGATGCATGCTGGATAGCGGTTGATGTGTGGAGTAATAGTAGTAGATGCAGAATCGTTTCGGTCTACTTGACATGGACGTGATGCCTATGTTCATGATCATTGCCTTAGATATCGTAATAATTATGTGCACTTCTATCAATTGCTCGGCAGTAATTTGTTCACCCACCGTATTATTTGCTATCTTGAGAGAAGCCACTAGTGAACCTATGGCACTGGGTCTCTTTTCCATCATAGAAGTTCTCTTTCCCATCTTATTAGTTTCTGATCTACTATTTTGCAATCTTTTACTTTCTGATCTATAAACCAAAAATACCAAAAATATTCACTTAACATTTATCAATCTCTATCAGATCTCTCTTTTGCAAGTATCCGTGAAGGGATTGACAACCTCTTTATCACGTTGGGTGTAAGTTTATTTGATTGTTTGTGTAGGTATTCAGTGACTTGTGCCTTGTCTCCTACTGGATTGATACCTTGGTTCTCAAACTTAGGGAAACACTTACTCTACTTTTCTTCATCACCATTTCCTCTTCAAGGGAAAAACCAATGCAAGCTCAAGAGGTAGCTCTTCACTTTGATTTATTTAAGTGTTAGTAAGATTTTGAAGAAATTCTCTCATGCTTCATTTATATTATTTTGAGAGATGAAAATTTTTATGCTCATGTTCTTGACTTAAATTTGTTTAAGCTTGTCAAAAGCAAATGCAACATATGAAACTAGTCCCAAAGTGATAGATATTCAAGAGGAATATAATAAAAACTTTCATGAAGATCATTGAATAAATTAAACTTCATTATTTGTAAGAGTTTTGAGATATGATGATAGTAATATGTGAGTCATGTTGGTGAGTAATTATGCTTTAGTAATAATATTGGTGTTAAGGTTTGTGATTCCCTATGCAAGAACGAAAGTCAATAGTTACACAATGAAATTACATCCTACTTGTGGTGCATTATTCAGTGTTAGTTATGCTTAATGCTCGTTTATGGTATTTATTGTTTCTTGGTTGGTTGCTTCTCAATCTATTGGCTAGCCTCCACTTGTACTAAGTAGAAATACTACTTGTGCATCCAAAATCCTTAAACCCAGTTTTGCCATATGAGTCCATCATACCTACCTATGTGCGGTATTTTCGTGCCGTTCTAAGTAAATTTGTACGTGCCAACTCTAATTTTTCAAAATGAATTTCATTTTTGTGTGTCCGTACCGCTCATGAAGCAGCGGGGGCTGGCCAATATTTTCCATGCTAGATGTGTTATTCTCAAAATGAGTGTTTCTTCACTTGTCATTGCATGAGAGTGTGGTGGTAATAGGGATGCCCTGTCCCGAAATGAAAAATAAATTGTTTCGTGTTGTCAAATAATAAATTCCTTGGAAATTTATGGTATGGAAGGCACTCGTGGATACGGCTAGCCATGGATTGAGAAAGAATGGTGGAAAAGGAATAAACTTTATTTTATGTTTGGGAACCGTCTGTGATGTATCTAGCATGAAAAGTATTGGAAATTCTCGGTCATTTTCGTTGACAGGAAAAGTATGCATCCCAAAAAAATTTATCTCTCAATTTAAACTCTGAGCTCTGGCACCTCTACAAATCTCCGCATGCAAATTTTTTTGAGTCTACATCTTCTCTTATAAAGTACCAACTAGGGGACACTTTGTCTGTGTTTTGGGAACGGGGGTCCCCAGACTTGCGTGCCTGTGGCCTGCGGCGTGGATCAAGTGGTGGCCCAGTGCAGCCCATCTTCGTCAACGCAAACTCAAGACCCTCGCGAGGGGACAAGCCTCACAGGGCGGACGATGCAAGGCTTCCTCACGAGCAGCCTCACCAGGCAGGCTCGCGAGGAGGCAGAGAGATCAAGGCAAGGGTACCTCGCGAGGTGCTCGTGACGCAAGCCATGACAATTGAGACCAAGCGGGCGCCAGGCTGGCGCCAGCCTGCGTAGTGTCCTTGTTTCCTCTTTGGTGCAAAGGGGGCAAGCACAGGTGTGGAGTACCGAGGCATCAGGCAAAGGTTACCATTTCTGTGCAACGAGACCAAGACCAGCGGAGCAGCAGGATGGAGGTCACCGTGGAGCCCAAGACAGCGTCATCGCCAGTGCCTTTGGCAGCCGAAGACCAACTTTAGTCATGATAGCTTGTACTAGATGTTCCCCTTCAAAATGGCCGTTGTTGGCGCCCTTCCCGCTCAATATTTGGGACGAGGACCAGGGCCTCTATATATAGGGCTAGCCACCACAGTAGAGGATAGCTCATAGAGTCCCCATCACATCGACGGGCGATCGAAATCTCCCAAGTAGTTCATCGCACCAGCCCAAGAATACCTCTCGTGAGGCTGTTCTTCCCCTTGTACTATTCATCATCAGCCCCTAAGGCAATCCACCACACCACACACTGGAGTAGGGTGTTACACCACAACGGTGGCCCGAACCAGTATAAATCTTGTGTCCCTCATGTTGTTCATCGTTTAGCTTAGATTCTCGCGAGGAGATCGGACGTGGATTGGTAGGGGGAAGATCTTCACGCGCACCCCAGAGTTCGAACCTTAAGGGTCTGCCGGAACCCAACATCCGACATTTGGCGCACCAGGTAGGGGTGCGCCGAAGCTCTCCCTTCCATCGACCCGCTCTCCATCAACACCGCACTCCGCCCTCATGGCAGGCAACGCACCGCCTGCTCTGGTCGTTGATGCCGGCGCGGGTGTGGGAGTCCTGGATTAGGGGGTATCCGGACAGCCGGACTATGTACATCGTCCAGACCATTGGAGCATGAAGATACAAGACTCAAGACTCCGTTCCGTGTCCGGATGGAACTCTCCTTGGCGTGGAAGGCAAGCTTGGCGATCCGGATATTGTATTTCCTACCTTGTAACCGACTCCATGTAAACCCTAGCCCTCTCCGGTGTCTATATAAACCGGAGAGGTTGGTCCTTAGAAGGCCGATCACAATTACAATCATACCATCATAGGCTAGCTCCTAGGGTTTAGCCTCTACAGTCTCGTGGTAGATCTACTCTTGTACTACCCATAGCTTCAATATTAATCAAGTAGGAAGTAGGGTTTTACCTCCATCGATAGGGCCCGAACCTGGGTAAACATTGTGTCCCTTGCTTCCTATTACCATCAGCCTAAGACGCACAGATCGGGACACCCTACCCGAGATCCGCCGGTTTTGACACTGACATTGGTGCTTTCATTGAGAGTTCCTCTATGTCGTCGCTGCAAGGCTCGATGGCTCCTTCAATCATCGTCAACGACATGGTCCAGGGCGAAACTTTTCCCAGACAGTTCTTTGTGTTCGGTGGCTTTGCACTGCGGGCTAATTCGCTTGGTCATTTGGAGCAGATCGACAACTACGCCCCTAGCCACCAGGTCAGGTTCGGAAACTTGAACTACACGGCTGAGATTCGCGGAGACTTGATCTTCGATGGATTCGGGCCTGTGCCAGGAGCACCGGACAGTCGCGATGAGCACAGCTTAGACCTGCTGTCGGACAATGTTCAGGATACCACCCCTGCAGTAGCCCCGGACCTAAATCCGGAGTAGGCTGTGTTGCCTAAGAACGTAGGGATGGACCCCCCCCCCCCCCCCCCGCAGGCCGCACGTTCATCGGTGGTGGAGCCGAACACGGGTCTCATCTCTGTGGAGGCCTGTAACTCTGGATATCCGGACTCGTATCCGGTTGTTGGTTCCAGTCTGCGCACTCTCGAGCCAGCCGAGCCAGGTTGGGCTCCGGTGATGGAGTTTACCGCTGCGGATATCTTCCAGCACTCGCCCTTTGGCGACATGGTGGACTCATTAAAGTCTCTCTCTTTGTCAGGAGGCTCTTGGCCGAACTATGTCTGGCTCGAGTGGGAAGCAGGCGATGAAGGAATTCGTTGCCCACCCACCACCCACTTTCTTGCCACGGTTGATGATTTAACCGACGTGCTGGACTTCGACTCCAAAGACATCGACGGTATGCACGACGATGCAGGAGAAGAACATGAACAACCGCTCACTGGGCGGTGGACAGCCACCTCTTCCTATGATATATATATGGTGGACACTCCGAAGGAAACCAATGGCGATGAGGAAATGGAGGATAATCCCTTAGGGAGAAAAGAAAAACATGGGCGTCATCGGCGCTGCTCCAAGCCTCGCCACAGCAATACCGGCCCAGGAGATGAAAACAATCCGAATGGTGCCGAAGAAGAATACAACCCTGATCAGCCCGCCTTCGAGCAGGCCGAGCAGGAAGATGAGCAGGTCAGCCGAGACGAACAGGCAAAGGATGGATATCCGGGGGAGGACAACTACATGCCCCCTCCGAAGACGAGATTAGCCTCGGCGACGACAGTTTTGGCGTGCCTAAGGATCCCGTAGAGCAGGAGCACTTCAAGCGTCGTTTATAGCCACTGCAAGGAGCCTGAAAAAGAAGCAGCAGCAACTTCAAGCTGATCAAGACCTATTCACAGATAGATGTACTGAAGTCCTGGCAGCCGAGGAATATGGACTAGAGCGCCACACGGCTGACTGGCCACCTCGTGGCCGGGATAAAACGGCTTATCAGCACGAATAGCAGCCCGCACCCCCACGCCAATACACTACGGCCCGGGGCAATAGGCAGGACCTGCAAGACATACTCGAAAACAAAGCAGAACAGCCAAGATCAATCTACGGATCACGGGTGTCGGTGTCAAAACCGGCGGATCTCAGGTAGGGGGTCCCGAACTGTGCGTCTAGGCGGATGGTAACAGGAGACAAGGGACACAATGTTTTGCCCAGGTTCAAGACCTCTTGATGGAGGTAAAACCCTACGTCCTGCTTGATTGATATTGATATTGTGGATGTTTACAAGAGTGGATCTACCATGAGATCAAGGAGGCTAAACCCTAGAAGCTAGCCTATGGTATGATTGTTGTTGTTCTACGGACTAAAGCCATCCGGTTTATATAGACACTGGAGAGGGCTAGGGTTACATAGAGTCGGTTACAATGGTAGGAGATCTACATATCCGTATCGCCAAGCTTGCCTTCCACGCCAAGGAAAGTCCCATCCGGACACGGGACGAAGTCTTCAATCTTGTATCTTGTTAGTCTTGGAGTCCGGTCGATGATGATAGTCCGGCCGATGATAGTTCGACCGATGGTGGTTATCCGGCTATCCGGACACCCCCTAGTCCAGGACTCCCTCAGTAGCCCCCGAACCAGTCTTCAATGACGATAAGTCCAGCATGTGTGTAGTCTTCGGCATTGCAAGGCGGGTTCTCCTTCAAGTTCCATGTACCTGCCGAACAGAGTCCGGCTTCCTCATCAATGTTGTGTTTCTTGGCTCCCACGCCCAATAACGGCCTTCTTCCATGTGTCGCACGAATGCGAAAAGCCAGGGTATCTTTTATGTTTTACCCCCTAGTTGTGCGAATAATCTGCCTATAAGAGAGGCAAGAATCCAGATCCAAATCACCACCTTCCTCCCGCGAATACTCATCGGAGCGCTTTCGACCAAGAATCCATTCCATCATGGACCGTCAACGCAGCTCCTCTTCTCGCGCTCCCAGCCCTCTGCCAGGAGATTGGAGGAGATGCTCTGTTCCGCACAACGAGCTGGTGAAGCTTCAAGCGAGGGGATATCTCCCTCCGGCCTTCATGGTTCCGGTTCGAGCCTGGCTGGCCACCTACAAAGGTGGGAAGCAAGCGGAGGCTACCCCAAGTCCCAACAAAGGGTAGCGGGTATGCTTCGTCCCCTATCTAATAAGGGGGCTCGGATTTCCTGTACATCCGTTCCTCCACGGGCTCCTGGACTTCTACGGACTCCAGCTTCATCACCTCACGCCCGCTTCGATCCTGCATATTGCGGGTTATGTAGCTCTTTGCGAGCTATTCCTGGGCGTCGAGCCCCATTTCGCACTGTGGAAGAGGTTGTTCTGCCTTGTACCCCGCTCTTACGAGGGGTCCATATATCAAGTGGGCGGCACCGAAATATGGCGCATTGCCGGGACAGGATATCCATCCGGAACCCCTAAGAAGGCGTCCGAAGACTGGCCTTCGGAATGGTTTTATATAGAAGACGCTCCGCTGCCGGAACCTGTTCGGATCGGCCAGTGCTCCTTTGAAGAAACGCCTTAGTTGGCGTCCGCGGAGCCCCCAACTGGAGGAAGACAAGAGCGTCCATTACTTGATGGGCCGGATAAAGTTACTGGCCCATTCTGGGTTGACCATGATTGGAGTCATGGCAACATGCATTATGCGGGGGGTGCAGCCACTACAATACAGGGGCCACCCCATGTGGGATTTCAACGGGGAGGACGATGCCACCCATCATGGCCGCAAAGGGCCGGATTCGGCCGAAGACCTGGTGAAGATCCTGTCCGGCCTGTATAAGGGGGAGAAGGAGGATTTCCTTCGGACGAACCCGTTAAATGGGTTCTCCATGAATAATCCCCGGCCTTGGGTAAGCGAACACTCCGCGTGTCCAACCCATGCCTTTGAAATTTAAGTTTCTTATATTGTGTTCTTCTTTCGACGCAGGAGCTGCGTCGGATGGTGGAGGACATGCTAAGTCCAGCTCCGCAACCCGAGGATCCAGAGAGATCCCGGGATCCGGCCTCCGAAGAGGATCCGGACATAGGAGTAGAGCTAATCGACGGGGTGTTCCATCAGCTCAGCATGGATAATGCTTTAGTCGCCATTACGGCCGACTATCCCGGGCTATATCCGGCCTCCCGGGTGATTGTGACCGAAGTCCTGACACCGTTATTCCTTCCTTGCTTATTTCTGACCACCGTATATGATGACGCTGTGCAGGAGGCGCCTCTAGGGCGGGAAGCCGAGCCCGCGGCGGCTGACCATTAGAGGCCAGTCCGGACCAGCAGGCGGAAGAGGAGTGTGGCGCGGACTGAACTGTCGCCACAAAGGTATAGCTCACAATTCATTATTTGGAGGAACGTTCCTAGGAAGCGTTTGAGTGCTCATGACTTTTGTAGGAGAAAAAGCGCCCGCCGGACTGCGGGCGTAGAGGTTGCCAATCCGGCCCCTACCAGCCAAGCTCCAGCGCCTGGTCTGGAGGGGGAGGCGAGCGCAAGGCGCGAGCTGGATACTCCTCCAACGGAGGATGCCGACAGACTGTCCGCCACCAAATCCGAGGTGGAGAGCACCATGAACCACAGGCGCTGCCGGACAGTTTTTCGTAACGCGTGCTTCTCCCCTGAGGCGTTGGATGCCTTTAACGCAGGGGACGCGCACCTCTGTGCCACTCAAGATGGTTTAACCAGAGCCACGAAGCAGTATGTAAAAGACATACGGGTAAGAGAATTTAATAGTTATATATGCCAGTAGCCCCCGAGACTTAAAGTAGTTATATTAAATGATTTAAGGATCATATGAAACGCAGGGTCTTACCGAGAAGAATACCCAACTGTCTCAGGAGCTGCAAGAATGTAAGGCTCAACTTGAGGCCGCACTCGCTGCCGCAGGAGCAAACACAGGGACCTCTCCTGGTAACACATTATTTAAAAAGATAAGTAGTGTTTGTCCTGTGCGCAAGTCTGATAATGACGTTGCAGGTGCTGCCGGATAAGATCCGGACAGGCAAGAACTTCTGCGCCAGCTGAAGGCCGGCGAGAGGGTGCTGAATAGAGTAAGCAAGAAAGGAACAAACTCCAAGATGCCCATGCCCAGCTTGGAGAAGAGCTGAAAGGTGTTCGGGCCGAGCTGTCCGGCTCCATTAAGGAGAATCAGCGACTTCGTCGCGGCATTTATAGTAAGTGCTTGAGCGAACTCCTTTGAAAAGAAGAGTCTGGCGAGGAAGTCAATTGACAAAATATGTTTGTAGGTATACTCACAGGTCGTCCTGCGGAGGAGATGCCCGTATCAACGGGTGATCAACTTCCCGAGCTGTTGCAACTAATCGAACGAGTTCGGCAGGCAATGCACGGCGTCATCCAGGCTTTATGGCCAGCCTTCTCCCTACCCGAGGGCCTTGGGGAGCTTGTGGAGAAGCTTCAGGGAGTGCGGCAGCGCTTCCATTTATGGAAGATTTCAGCCTACCGGCAAGGTTCCAGGGAGGCCTGGGCCATGGTGAAGATGCGGTACAAGAAGGCGGATCCCAACCACATGGCCGAAGTCGGACCTGTGGGGCCCGATGGGAAGGAGATCCCTGTAAGATTAGTATACGGCCAAGTAGAGTTGGCCGCTAAGTTTTCCCAACAGGACTGTAAATTAGACAGCCCGTTAGACGGGATTGAGGAAGAATACAGTCAGTCAATTTGAGAATGTATTATAAAATGACATGTAAAATGCCTTCTAGCCGGATTGTAGATCGTTTGTCTTTGCCAACCTTTTCGCTTCGACCTCGGGACCCTAGAGTCCGGAGTGTGTCCGAATACCTTCTCGGTTATGAAACAACCGGGGTATGCATGGAGACCAGGCGTAGGGGTCATTAGTGCTTTATCAGACAAGTTCCCAACTAGTTATGTTATATTACATGGTTAGTAAGAAACATCTTCCAGGGAGAATAGTTCCGTTAAGGGTTCCTTTCCTCTGGGGGAGGCATGCCCTAAAGTGCATGTCCGGACTGCGAAAAAAGCAGAAAAACATTTGCGGGGCAGATAATTAAGTAGGTAAAAAATCATCTTTCACGTCACCGACCGAATATTCCCTTAAGAATGCTAGCTTTCGGCTTCACCCAGTCTGAGGTACACATCCGGCTGACCCGGCAGTAACAATCGTAGAGGTGCTCCCTTTACCTCCTAGCCGAACAATCGGGAACGTAGGGGTAAGCACAGGAGCCAGGCAACCCAGCTTGGCCAAAACTTAAGTCATATCGATGCATATAATGGTGAATAAAAGGTACATGTGGAAGCTTGACACATGTGCTGGGCATGAAGCCCTTATAATTAAGCTTGTGGTAAAGAAGCCCCCAGGTATAATGAGTGCGGATGGCACATCAAGTGTTATGCGAACAATGCGCAAGTAGGCCCTTAAGGGCTTTTTAATAGGAGGTTAAGAGAAGAAAGAGAAATAAAAGACAACTGAAGTGTAAAAATTTGAGCAGGGGAAGGGGACGAACTCTTAGTCCGGCGCTAGGCATAGAATCTTCGGAGGCGGGCTGCGTTCCATGGGTTCGGCTCGAGTCGGTTGTCCAACGCATTTCGTAGACAGTACATTCCACCGGTCAGGACTTGGTCGATAATGAAGGGGCCCTCCCCTTTGGGCTTGAGCTTGTCCTTTTTCTTGTCCGGCAGGCGTAGAACTAGTTCGCCAACGTTGTAAGTCTTGGCCCGTACTTCTCTGCTTTGATATCTTCGAGCCTGTTGCGGATAGAATGTGGAACGAGCCTTGGCGACGTCGTATTCTTCCTCCAATGCGTCCAAGCTGTCCTGCCGATCCAGCTCGGCCTCTCTTTCTTCATACATGCGCACTCGAGGTGAGTCATGAATAATGTCGCAGGGCAGAACTGCCTCTGCGCCGTACACCATAAAAAATGGTGTGAATCCGGTAGTACGGTTGGGCGTTGTCCGCAGCCCCCAGAGTACGGAGTCGAGCTCCTCTACCCAGTGCGTGTCTGATTTCATAAGGGACCGCACTAGTCTGGGTTTAATGCCGCTCATTATTAGACCATTTGCTCGTTCCACTTGACCGTTGGTTTGAGGATGATAGACTGAAGCGTAATCGAGCTTAATGCCCATATTTTTGCACCATGATTTAACCTCGCCGGCCGTAAAATTCGTGCCGTTATCGGTGATGATGCTGTGGGGGACACCGTAACGGTGTACTACCCCAGATACGAAGTCTATCACTGGTCCGGACTATGCCGTTTTAACTGGCTTGGCCTCTATCCATTTGGTGAATTTATCCACCATGACCAATAGGTATCTTTGCTTGTGGGTTCCCCCTTTAAGTGGTCCAACCATGTCAAGTCCCCAAACCGCGAACGGCCAGGTTATGGGTATAGTTTAGAGGGCGGTGGGTGGCATATGGCTCTGATTAGCAAAGAGCTGACAACCGACGCATCGTTGGACTAAGTCCTGAGCATCCGCCCGGGCCGTCGGCCAATAAAATCCTGTACGGAATGCCTTTCCTACGAGGGCCCGGGCTGCTGCGTGGTGTCCGCCTAGTCCGGCATGAATTTCAGCCAGGAGGTCTCGCCCTTCCTCTTTGGAGATACACCTCTGAAGGACTCCGGTTGTGCTTTTCTTATAAAGTTCTCCCTCGTGGACCTTGTAGGCTTTAGATCGCCGGACAATGCAGCGGGCCTCATTTTCGTCTTCGGGAAGCTCCTGCCTAAGCAAGTAGGCGAGGAATGGTTCTATCCACGGGGCAATTACTGCCATTATGTCGTGGGCTGAAGTTATTATGTCATCGGCTAAATCGCCGGTTGGTGCGGCTTGTTCCGGTTTGTTATTTCCGGACTCCTCTTCCCATAGTACGGATGGCTTGAAGAGCCGTTCCAAGAAGATGTTAGGAGGGACAGCATTGCGTTTTGTGCCGATGCGTGCTAGTACGTCGGCTGCTTGGTTATTATCCCGGGCTACGTGATGGAATTCAAGTCCTTCAAACCGGGATGACATTTTTAGGACAACGTTGCAGTATGCTGCCATTTTCGGATCCTTGGCGTCAAAGTCTCCATTTATTTGGGATATTGCGAGGTTTGAATCCCCGTGCACCTCTAGGCGTTGAATGCCCATGGAGATTGCCATCCGGAGACCATGTAAAAGGGCCTCGTATTCGGCTGCATTGTTGGAGTCCGTGTACATTATTTGAAGTACGTATTGGACTATGTCACCGGTCGGGGACGTCAATACGACGCCAGCCCCCAGTCTGGCCAACATTTTAGAGCTGTCGAAGTGCATAATCCAATTGGAGTATGCGCTGTACTCTTTAGGGAGTTCGGCTTCGGTCCATTCAGCGACAAAGTCAGCCAAAACTTGTGACTTTATAGCTCGCCGAGGTTTGTAAGTTATATCGAATGGTAAGAGCTCAATGGCCCATTTTGCAATCATGCCCGTTGCATCGCGGTTGTTTATAATGTCATTGAGTGGTACTTCAGAGGCCACTGTTATCGAACACTCTTGAAAGTAGTGTCGGAGCTTCCGGGATGCCATGAACACCGCATACGCTATCTTCTGATAGTGCGGGTAACGGGACTTGCAGGGGGTTAACACAATGGATACATGTATACTGGTTTTTGAAGAGGGAATTTATGCCCTTCTGTCTCTCGTTCTACGATGAGCACCGCGCTCACGACTTGATGTGTTGCCGCGATGTATAACAACATAGGTTCGCCCAGGTTGGGCGTAGCCAGGACCGGATTTGTTGCCAATACGGCCTTTATTTCTTCGAGTCCGGCAGTGGCAGCATCCGTCCACTCAAAGTGTTCGGTGTGCCTGAGGAGGCGATAGAGGGGCAATGCCTTTTCTCCTAAGCGGGAGATAAAGCGGCTGAGAGCCTCCACACATCCAGTCAGTTTTTGTATTTGTTTGAGATTTTTTGGGATATCCAGCTGTGATAGAGCTCGGATCTTGGCCGGATTTGCTTCAATTCCTCTACCGGATACAATGAAGCCCAAGAGCTTTCCGGCTGGTACGCCGAAAACGCATTTTTACGGATTCAGCTTGATGTCATATGCTCTGAGGTTGTCGAATGTGAGCCTCAAGTCATCTACTAGAGTTTCGACGTGTTTGGTTTTGACGACTACGTCGTCTACGTATGCCTCTACTGTTTTGCCGATCTGGGTGGCCAGACATGTTTGAATCATGCGCTGATATGTTGCGCCGGCGTTTCTAAGTCCGAAGGGCATCGTGTTGAAGCAGAATGGTCCATATGGAGTAATGAATGCCGTTGCGGCTTGATCCGCTTCTGCCATCTTGATTTGATGATAGCCGGAGTATGCGTCCAGGAAGCACAATGAATCGTGCCCTGTAGTGGCATCGATGATTTTGTCGATGCGGGGGAGGGGGAAGGGATCCTTTGGGCAGGCTTTATTTAGGTCTTTGAAATCGACACATAGGCACCAGGATTTGTCCTTCTTTGGTACCATTACCAGGTTTGCTAGCCAATCCGGATGTTTGATGTCTCTGATGAATCCGGCTTCCAATAGTTTGGCTAGTTCCTCTCCCATTGCTTGTCTTTTGGGTTCGGAAAATCGTCGAAGAGCCTGTTTGACTGGCTTGAATCCTTTTAGGATGTTTAGGCTGTGTTCTGCCAATCTGAGTGGGATTCCGGGCATATCCGAGGGGTGCCAGGCGAAAATGTCCCAATTTTCCCGAAGGAATTCTCGCAGTGCAGCGTCTACATCAGGGTTCAATTGCGTCCCGATGGAGGCCGTCTTTGTTGGGTCCGTTGGGTGGACCTGGAATTTTACTATTTCGTCTGCTGGTTTGAAGGAGGTGGACTTGGATCTCTTATCGAGTATCACATCGTCCCTATTCACCATAGAGCGCAGCGCGGTGAGTTCCTCTGCCGCTAAGGCTTCGGATAGTGCCTCCAGGGCTAACGCGGCTGTCTTGTTTTCGGTGCGGAGTGCTATGTCCGGATCACTAACGAGAGTGATTATTCCGCCGGGCCCAGGCATTTTGAGCTTCATGTACCCGTAATGGGGTACGGCTTGAAAAATTGTGAATGCCTCTCGCCCTAATATAGCGTGATATCTGCTGTTGAACGGGGCCACTTGGAACGTGACTTCTTCGGATCTGTAATTGTCCGACGAACCGAATACCACATCGAGTGTGATTTTTCCTGTGCAGCGCGCTTCCCGGCTAGGGATTATTCCTCTGAAGGTTGTGCTGCTTCGCTCCATGCGGCTCCAGTCTATTTCCATTTTTTGAAGGGTTTCCTCATAGATGAGGTTTAATCCGCTGCCGCCATCCATGAGGACCTTTGTAAGTCAAAAGTCGTCCACTATCAGACTAAGTACCAGTGCGACTGGAGCTCGGGCTGTTTGGAATTTAGGTTCGTCGCTGGCGTTGAAGGTAATGGCTGTGTCGCTCCATGGATTTGTTGTTGCTACTTGGTAGACTTCGGCGAGGCTGCGGATTGTTCGTTTCCGCATATTATTTGATGCGAAAGTCTCGAAGACTGTTGATACCGTACCGGTATTGTTGGTGTGGTTTCCCGGGGCTAGAAGCTCCTCGCCACTTTTGGCCACCTGCCGTAATATCCAACATGCGCGAAGGCTATGTGTTGGGGTGGCGCCCTCTGTACTGTGAATTTTACAGGGTCCGCTAAGCCATCCCTCCAATAGGGTTCCGTGCCCTCTATGGGGTATTTGCTTTTTGATTTTTGTATCCGGTGCCTGAGTATAGTGCACCTTTTTGTTGCGGACCGGGGTTGTATTTGGGGCCGGATTGTCCCAAAATTTATTTTCAGTTTTCCGGACACTCTCCATCGCACAGTACCTTCGTACTATGGACGCCAGGTCGGCAAAGTGTGTAATTTCACGACGGCTGAAGGCGTTCAAGATCCCCTCGTCTGTGCAATTATTGCAAAAAATTGAGATTGCGTTTTCCTCTCGGCAGTCCTTTATCCTGTCCATAACCAGGAGGAATCTGGCCCAGTAGTGATGTACTGTTTCAGCAGGCTCTAGCCGGATTAGAGATAGATCGCATATATCTGGTCGGGTGGGTGGAATTAAGTCCAGAACCCTACCCATCTCGAGGCTCGAAGGCCGAGAAGTTTCCAAATTTGGAAGCTTTGACTGCTGGACGTTGTCCAACGAGTCCGGAACTAGGCCTGATTTTAAGTTCAGTGCTCGATCGAAGTCCGTCCCTCCGCGAGAATCTGGCATGGAGGGTTTCGGAGCCCGGACATGACTAGTTTTCAACACAGGAGAAGAGTCGCCGCATTGTTCTTCTACCACCGCAACGTGGTGGGTGACCTGGGCAGAGTTAATCTCTCTCAGATTGGTTTTAAGCCCAATCTGATCGTAGTCTGTAGCGACTCCCAGGGCGGCGATCCGATCCAAGAGTTCGTTTACAAACGAGAGCTCTGCTGGATCTAGATGCTCGGCGAATTCCGAGTTGACGTGAAGACTGCTCTCGATGACCCGAGAGGTCATCGTGGAAGCGGTGGCCGGACAGGCGGTCATAAGAAAACCTCCTAGCCGGATAGTTTGGCCGGCGGCCAAGGTTCCATTGGCGAAGATACTGTCCTTGAAGACGGAAAGAGGCATTCTTCCTATCGGTGACGGCGCAGAGGAACTCTCAATGAAAGCACCAATGTCGGTGTCAAAACCGGCGGATCTCGGGTAGGGGGTCCTGAACTGTGCGTCTAGGCGGATGGTAACAGGAGACAAGGGACACAATGTTTTACCCAGGTTCGGGACCTCTTGATGGAGGTAAAACCCTACGTCCTGCTTGATTGATATTGATATTGTGGATGTTTACAAGAGTGGATCTACCACGAGATCAAGGAGGCTAAACCCTAGAAGCTAGCCTATGGTATGATTGTTGTTGTTCTACGGACTAAAGCCATCCGGTTTATATAGACACCGGAGAGGGCTAGGGTTACATAGAGTCGGTTACAATGGTAGGAGATCTACATATCCGTATCGCCAAGTTTGCCTTCCATGCCAAGGAAAGTCCCATCCGGACACGGGACGAAGTCTTCAATCTTGTATCTTCATAGTCTTGGAGTCCGGTCGATGATGATAGTCCGGCCGATGATAGTTCGGCCGATGGTGGTTATCCGGCTATCCAGACACCCCCTAGTCCAGGACTCCCTCAACGGGGGCACGCCCAAATGCGCGACAACGACCGTCACGCCGGATACACTATCAACAAGTCCGGCCGTGCCGCGCACCCCCTCTTCTTCATTGACGAAGTGATGGATCATGAATTCCCAGAAGGGTTCAAACCCGTAAATATCAAATCATACGATGGCACAATAGACCCCGCGGTATGGATTGAAGATTTGCTTCTCCACATTCACATGGCCCGCGGAGATGATCTACACGCCATCAAGTATCTTCCCCTCAAGCTCAAAGGACCCGCCTGGCATTGGCTAAACAGCCTGCCAGCAAATTCCATTAGCAGTTGGGAAAACTTGGAAGACGCATTCCTCGACAACTTCCAGGGCACATATGTGCGACCACCGGACGCCGATGACTTGAGCTATATTACTCAACGGCCTGGAGAGTCAGCTAGGAAATTCTGGACTCGGTTCCTAACTAAAAAGAACCAAATAGTCGACTGTCCGGACGCCGAAGCCCTGGCGGCTTTTCAGCATAATATCCATGACGAGTGGCTCGCCCGACATCTCGCTTTTGCGCGGGCGAGGATAGATGGTTGGCTCGCAGCAGCACTACACCACATTCTGGAACTTCGAATGGCCGCGACAATAACGGCAAGTCACGGCGTAACAGACATAAGCGACGGAACAACGGCGACAGCACTGAAGACACGGCAGTCAACACCGGATTCAGCGGATCCATGTCCGGTCAGCGGAAGAAGCCGTTCAAAAGAAACAAGCAGGGACCGTCTAGTCTGGACCGTATACTGGAGCGCTCGTGCCAAATTCATGGCACCCCGGACAAGCCAGCCAACCACACCAACGGAGACTGCTGGGTGTTCAAATAGGCCGGCAAAATAAACGCCGAAAACAAGGACAAGGGGCTGCACAGCGACGATGACGAAGAGCCCCGGCGTCCGAACATGGGGGGACAGAAGAAATTCCCCCCTAGGTGAAAACGGTCAACATGATCTATGCCACTCACATTCCCAAGCAGGAACGAAAGCGAGCACTATGGGACGTCTATGCGATGGAGCCAGTCGCCCCCAAATTCAACCCATGGTCAACTTGTCCGATCACCTTTGATCGTAGGGATCACCCTACTAGCATCCGTCACGGCGGCTCAGTCGCATTGGTCCTAGACCCAATCATCGACGGATTCCACCTCACGCGAGTCCTTATGGACGGTGACAGCAGCCTGAACATGCTTTATCAGGACACAGTGCACAAAATGGGCATTGACCCTTCAAGGATCAAGCCCGCCAAAACCACCTTTAAAGGTGTGATTCCTGGAGTAGAGGCCCATTGCACGGGCTCTATAACATTGGAAGTGGTCTTCGGATCTCCGGATAACTTCGGAAGCGAAGAGTTAATCTTCGATATCGTCCCTTTCCGCAGTGGTTACCACGCACTGCTCGGACGAACCGCATTTGCTAGATTCAATGCGGTACCACACTATGCATACCTCGAGATCAAGATGCCAGGACCACGCGGGGTCATAACAGTCAACGAAAACATGGACCGCTCTCTCCAAACAAAAGAGCATACTGCAGCCCTCGCGGACGAAGTACAATGCGGCCTCCTCCGACAAACCAATCCGGCGACAACAACTTCGAGCACCGTCAAGCGAGTCCGGAGCACCCCGCAATAGGGTCATCAGGCACGCCAAGAGTGCGACTAGCAGTCCGGCCTCCACTCAAGCCCCATCAAAGCAGCATTCGTGCCACGCATACACAATTACGCACTCAAAATACCATGGGCGTAGGCAGAGGTGCAACAATGACTCAGTCAACAGTGCGGTATAACCGCTACATACCTTCATAACCCATCCTTCTTATTTTTCAGGACATTGCTTTAGAGCAGCCTCTTCGGAAGAGCCGGATTGTCGGACTTACATAGGAGAGAAAACTAAGGAGGCAACAGGCTTTGCGCACAAAAGGAAATACCTAGGTGGAATCTGTTCACGATCATTATACCTGTTTTACATACCTACATGCAGCCTGCCATTGGATAGGACATGTTAAATAGTCCTATTTACTTCTGCCTAATGCCACCATTGTAAAGATACGCTTAAACGTATTATTCATCAATGGGAAACAATATATAGAGTCAGCTTATTACTCCTATTTTGCATATTTCTTGCAAATGTTTATTTAATATTGCATCCGTACACCTTGGTACAGTTAGTTTGCCAGAGGCTTCTTATGACACCTCATAATACGGCATAACAAATCCAAACACTTTCAACAGTGTGGCACCCCGAACTTATAGCACTATATGCATCAGCTCCGAATCACGTCTTGGGTCAATAGTTGGGTTTGCCCGGCTCCCTTGTTTTGGTACCTTACGTTCCATTATATCGGCTAAGGTAGCGCAGGGAGAAATACTGCGATTGTGTCCCGGTTCTTCCGGACGAGCACCTCAGTAGAGATAACCGAAAACTGTCCAGCATGATGCGGCGAGAGCTAGTCGCTGTTCGAGAGGCCTTAAAATCCTTAAAGATTTTTCCCGCTTTAGGCGATGAATCGACCTCGTCCGATTTAGGCGTATATAGCGCCCCAAATCGGCCCTCCGGATTCCAGGGGCTTCGCCAAAATTTAAAATTGTAGGCTTCTATGGATAAGTGAAAGTTATAAAGCCACATAGTCCGATTGCCTTGTTCACTGCACCGGATACCTCCTTAAGGGACCAAAAATTTGGATAAAGAGTATACGGGTTTTCCCAGGAACACCCCGATACTAGTTACGTGGGGGAGGAAGCCGACGGCTGGCCTACTTTCAGAATTCTATAAACGGCCGCACAGAAGGTAATATTTTAAATCAAACAGTGCTACATAGCACAAATAACTTTGTCTTTAAATTACAACAGCGACAGAGGTACATTTATTCAAAGATCTTGTCCTTGGTACATTCATCGGCCATGAGACGAGCGCCCTTCATAACGCCATCATATTACTTATCGGGATAGCGATGTGCCTTGCCCTCCGGAGGCCCGTCCTTCACTAGCTTCTCCGCATCCAGCTTGCCCCAATGCACCTTCTGAAAGTGCAACTATCCCTAGGTGGTTTTGGTAATTCATAACAACATATAGCTCATTGAGCTAATGCTATTCCAAGACTATTATTTCAGAAAAGCTCAATGAATGGCATGGCATGGATGATGAAAGTGGATCCCTCAAAATATTAAGGACAAAGGATTGGCTCAAGCTCAAAAGTTCAAGACTCTACATTTTACATTTTAGTGATCCAAGATCACATTGAGTCTATAGGAAAAGCCAATACTATCAAGGAGGGATGAGGTGTTGCTTAATGAGCCTCTTGCTTCAAGTGCTTAGTGATATGCTCCAAAAACCCTCAACTACTTTCTCACATCCACATATGACCTAAACCCAAAGTCAAAATCGTTCCTACCGATTCTTTCTATCTGGCACCACCGAGTTCAAATGTCATAGCCACTGCCAGAAACCCTAGGCAAATCGGTCTCACCGATAGGGATCTCGGTCTCACCGAGATGGGATTGCAATCTTTCTGTTTCCCTTTGTAATGTTTCGGTCTAACCGAAGTGAGCGATCAGTCCCACCGAGATTGCAATGTAAACTCTCTGTTTCCCTTTCGTAACATTTCTGTCTCACCGAAAAGAGTGAATCGGTCCCACCGAGTTTACCTGACCAACTCTCTGGTTAGCTAATTACCAAAATCGGTCTTACCGAGTTTGTGTAATTGTTCTCAGTGATATTACGTTATGCCCTAACCCTAATCATATCGGTCCTACCGAGTTGCGTGTCGGTCCCACCGAAAATCCTAACGGTCACTAGATTTGCTGAATTGGTCCGACCGAGTTTATCAATTCGGTCCCACCGAGTTTGGCAAGTTGTGTGTAACGGTTAGATTTTGTGTGGAGGCTTTATATACCCCTCCACCTCCTCTTCATTCGTGGAGAGAGCCATCAGAACAAACCTACACTTCCAACTTACCATTTCTGAGAGAGAACCACGTACTCATGTGTTGAGGCCAAGATATTCCATTCCTACCATATGAATCTTGATCTCTAGCCTTCCCCAAGTTGCTTTCCACTCAAATCTTCTTTCCACCAGATCCAAATCCTATGAGAGAGAGTTGAGTGTTGGGGAGACTATCATTTGAAGCACAAGAGCAAGGAGTTCATCATCAACGCACCATTTGTTACTTCTTAGAGAGTGGTGTATCCTAGATTGGCTAGGTGTCACTTGGGAGCCTCCGACAAGATTGTGGAGTTGAACCAAGGAGTTTGTAAGGGCAAGGAGATCGCCTACTTCATGAACGATAGTGAGGCAAGTCCTTCGTGGGCGACGGCCATGGTGGGATAGACAAGGTTGCTTCTTCGTGGACCCTTCGTGGATGGAGCACTTCCAACTTACCATTTTTGAGAGAGAACCACCCACTCATGTGTTGAGGCCAAGATATTCCATTCCTACCATATGAATCTTGATCTCTAGCCTTCCCCAAGTTGCTTTCCACTCAAATCTTCTTTCCACCAGATCCAAATCCTATGAGAGAGAGTTGAGTGTTGGGGAGACTATCATTTGAAGCACAAGAGCAAGGAGTTCATCATCAACGCACCATTTGTTACTTCTTGGAGGAGCGGTGTCTCCTAGATTGGCTAGGTGTCACTTGGGAGCCTCTGACAAGATTGTGGAGTTGAACCAAGGAGTTTGTAAGGGCAAGGAGATCGCCTACTTCGTGAAGATCTACCGCTAGTGAGGCAAGTCCTTCGTGGGCGACGACCATGGTTGGATATACAAGGTTGCTTCTTCGTGGACCCTTCGTGGGTGGAGCCCTCCGTGGACTCGCGCAGCCGTTACCCTTCGTGGGTTGAAGTCTCCATCAACGTGGATGTATGATAGCACCACCTATTGGAACCACGACAAAAACATTCATGTCTCCAATTGCGTTTGAATCCTCCTAAACCCTTCCCTTTACATTCTTGCAAGTTGCATGCTTACTTTCCGCTGCTCATATACTCTTTGCATGCTTGCTTGAATTGTGTGAAGATTGCCTGACTTGTCCAAAGATAGCTAAAATCTGCCAAAGTCTAAAATTGGGAAAAGGTTAAGTTTTTAATTGGTCAAGTAGTCTAATCACCCCCCCTCTAGACATACTTAAAGGTGCTACACCTTCGCGCGGGCAAAGGCCCAACGGGCACCCTCAATGCAAACGGATCGCTTGATAACTTCAAGCCGCGGACAAGCATTCACCATCCGCTTGATCAGGCCAAAGTAGCTAGTGGGCAGGGGCTCACTAGGCCACATCTAGACTATGAAATCTTTCATAGCCACTTTGGCGGCCCTGTGGAGTTCGACCAACTGCTTCAGTTGGTCACTCAGAGGCATTGGGTGTTCAGCCCCAGCATACTGGGACCAGAACAACTTCTCCGTGGAGCTCCCCTCCTCGGCACGGTAGAACTCCGCGGCGTCTGAGATGCTGCATGGCAGATCTATGAATGCCCCTAGAGAGCTACGAATTCAGGTAAGTAACAGAAACGCCTCCTCGACATGTTTGCTTTGCATAAAGAATGTCTTACCCGCCGCTATCTTCTTGGCCGCCTAGATTTCTTGCTGTGCCTTCTCGGCTTCGGCCTTGGCGTCTTTCATATTCACAAGGGCCTTCGCAAGCTTGGACTCTTTCATCTTAAGATCATGCTCCAAGGACTCGAACCTTTTACCGAGGTCCTAGAGCTCTTGCTGTACCTCGCCTATCCTAGCATCTCGCTTCTCGCGCTCTTTGCATTCCAAGGTCGCCTTGTCTTCGGCCTCAGACAGCTCTTTCTTCAGGGACGCCACTTCGGCAGTGGCCCCTGTTACACAGTCACGACGCTTCATCGTTAGAATACCCAATTTTATTTATCCTTCAGGGACGCCTCTTCATGAGGTCGAGCTCCCCCTGTGCCTGCTCCAGGTCCCGCTTTAGTCCGGTGACCTCGGCTGTGCGGACAGCAGCGGCAGGAAGCACATCCTGCTTATTCACATACACATTTATTATTAGACTTCTGTGGATTATAATTGACCCTCTGTTCGGCTTTTCCTTCGGAACACCGAACAGAGTATCAGGGTCTACTACCTATCGGGTGTTAATTTCACACATTTTTTATTACTTACCTGTCAGCCCGTCAGGAGGCTTGTGCAGGCTTCGGTCAGTCCGCTTTTGGTGGACAGAACCTTTTGAATCACCGCACTCATAATAGTATGGTGCTCGTCATCCATGGAAGCGCCTCGAAGCGCTTCCACCAGACAATCCGATGCCTCTGGCATGAAGGAAGTCCCCAGCAAGGATGGCTCGCCCTCCCTAACGAGGGGCTACTCGCCTGAGTCCGGAACTGTTGGAGGCTCCGGAACAGTGTTTGGTTGAGAGCCCGGCCTACTGCGGCTCTCATCGACACGATCCGCGGGGATCTTGAACCTCGCGTGTCCGACATCTGGAATTCTGCCTTGGGGCGTCTCTAGAGTCACCTCCCCCCGCTCTGGGAGCCTTCAGGACAACACCTCCATGTCATCCGCAGACTGAGGAGTGGTGGCCGTCGGGAGCAAGTTCATCTCTGAATCGCTCAGAGACCCTTCTGAAGACGACACCTCGGGATGAACCCTGGCCGGACTGCATATATATTTGGCGTTATAAAAAGACTATGAAGTAAGGTCACGATAGAGTGCGGACACTTACGATCGCGCTAGGAGCTTCCCCCTGGGCAGCCACCCCTCCTCATCATGGGCGACCGCGGCTGAGTAGTCCGGAGGGACACCTTTCCATTCTTGGACGTCCTAGCCCCCTCCTTCGGGGCTCCTTTCCTCTTCTTCTCCTCCCCAGTGTGGGGAGGGAGAACTTCATGTTTTCCCCCGCCTCCGCGGGGGAATCTGCCTCATCGTCGTCAGACGACGTGGGTATGACGGCCTTGCGCCGGGGGCCTTTCCCGGCCCCCTGGCCTGCCTTCTCAGGCCCCCCATCCTCTCCGGACGGGGCGGCCTCTTCTTCTTCTTCTTCCTCCCCTTCGGGGGAGGAGTTGGCCTCGTCGTCTTCGGACGAGGCTTCCGGTACAAACTTACACCGGAGACCCTTCCTGGTCCCCGGGGCCTTCTTTTCCGCCTTCTTCTCCGGTGCCTTGTAGGGCGCTGGGACTAGTATCTCTGTCAGGAGAGCATCAGCTGGATCTTCTGGAAGCGGAGCCGGACAGTCAATCTGCTCTGCTGTCTCCACATAATCCCGATCAAATATGCACAAATACTTAAGACTTCTCCACGAATATACTGGGAAGAGCTGGATCCGGTGGTAGCCAGAAAACTCACCGGACTAGGAAGCCGCGCGACGTGAAGTCCGCGGTCCTCAGATGTGGGAGGAGGTACTTCGGAGGCCTTGAACAACACCTTCCATGTGCCTTTGTGTGTCATGTCGTAGAGATTCCGAAGCGTCTAGTGTTCAGCCGGGAAAAAACTCCCACAGATTGAATCCCCACCTTTGGCACGGCAGGATCCGGCGAACGAGCATGACCTGGATCACGTTGACAAGCTTGATGTTCTTGTCCTTCATGCTCTTGATGCACTTTTGGAGTCCGGTCAGCTCTGTAGGTTTGCCCCAGGCCAGGCCCTTCTTTTCCAAGGAGGTGAGCCACATGGGGGTTCCGGATTGGAACTCGGGGGCCGCTGCCCAGTTGGCACCGCGCGGCTCGGTTATGTAGAACCACCCCGATTGCCACCCTTTCACGGTCTCCGCATGTAACGCCCCGGATTCGATGTGCCAGGTGTCTTCCAGTTATTCGCCATCCTTTCCATGTCATTTTCTTGACTGTTGCATATTGCCATGTCATCATGTGCATTTCATTTTGCATACGTGTTCGTTTCTTGCATCCGAGCATTTTCCGCGTTGTCCGTTTTGCAATCCGGCACTCCTATGTCCCCCGGCGCCCCCTTTTGCCTCTTTTCATGAGCGGCTGTTAAACATTCTCGGAATGGACCATGATTTGCCAAGCGGCCTTGGTACACCACCGGTAGACCGCCTATCAAGTTTCATGCCATTTAGAGGTTGTTTGGTACTCCAACGGTTAACCGGGGAACCGTAAAGTCTCTTTTGTGTGCAGCCCAACACCCATCCAAAATGGCCAAATAACCCATCCAAACCCCCTCCATGCTCTCGGTCGTTCAAACACGATCGTGTGGGCGAAAACCGCACATCATTTGGAGTCTCCTAGCTCCCTCTATCTATAAATATGTGCATCCCCCGAAATTCGTGGATGAAACCCTAGCTTCTTCCTCCTCTCACCGCCGGACATGTCCGTCTGCGCCGGACATGTCCGCCGGACACGTCGCTCCGACAAATCAGCCGCCGCCACCTCAGTGCCGCCGCCTCCACGCCCAATCCGGAGCCGCCACCTCACCTCCCCCGCGCCCGCATCGCTGCCGCCGCCCTGGGACCAGATCCGGCCCGCCCCGGGGCCGAACCGGGCCTCGCCGGGCCCGCTCGCCCCGTGCGCCCGGTGCCCCGCCGCCGTCGCACGCCTCCAGCGCTGCCGCCCCGCGTCGAGCCCGCTGCCGGCCTCCGCGCCGCCCCGTCGAGCGTCGCCTCCTCGCCCGCCCCGCCGCCTTCCCGCGCCGTCCCATCATCTCTGCGCCGCCGCCCCGTCCCCGGCGCCCAGATCCGGCCGTGATTCGCCGGATCCGGGGCCCCTCATCTCGTTCCCGGCCTCGCCTAGGCTCGCCGGAGCTCCGCCATTGCCGGAGCCGGACCAAGCTGCCGCCGCCGCCCTCCAGATGGATCAGGAGGAGCCCGATCCCATCGGCCGCCGCCTCCGCTCGTCGCGCGCGTGGGCCCCGGCCCAGAGCGCCGGCCTCACCTGACCCGACCTTCTCCGCGACATGGGCCGAAGCCCAATGTGAGCACCACCTAAACCCCACCCCATGCGAGATATAGTTTTCTAACGCTCATCCCGTTTTTTCTGTAAATTCGCCTGTCCCTGGTAATACTGCATCATATAGACAGTTTGTGAGGATCCTAACTGTGTGCATGTGGCTCCGTTTGACCTGCATTTTATATCTAAATGTTCATTGTGAGATTCTCTTCATTTCATTCCATTGTGCCATGTTCATTTGAGTTCATCTTCATGCCCTAATCATCGCTGCAAGAGTGCTATATGATGTTAACCTGCTGAAACTGTTATAACTTGCTGTTTTGTCTTTTTATTGCATTTTGTGTGTGCATCCTATGAGTTTGATGTCTACATGAGTGTTGAGCTACATCATGCCATCTTTACAGTGGTGAAGTCCATGTATTTTTGTGAGTCTTGTAGTGAGTGCATCGAGCTCGTGAAGTAGTGTACTTGCTGTTGCTGTTTTGCTAGACTGATTCTGTTATATTATGATGCTATGTAAACCTGCTTCTACAAGTCATTCTATGCATAATCTGGAGATGTTCACTAAGGATGTTTTGTTTTACAAGTCATGCTCTATCCATGCATACCCCTGGTTGCATTTATAGCCTGCTGTAACATATTTTTATCATGATCTCAACTTGCTAAATAATGTTGCCGTCAGCCTGTTAACATTAAGTTCAGTTTTTCCATGAGCTTTGCTAGTGATCCATGCACCCTATGAACTTGCTCTTGCCATGCTTAGCTTCACAAACATGTCTTGTTACTGTTAGTCACATTATCATGCCATGTATTTCTCTGTGGTGACTAGTTCATGCTCACCAACATGCCTACTTATTGTTGTTCATGCCATGTATGAATCTGTCATATCATTTGCCATGTTTGCATGGATGCTACCCTGTTTTCGGTTGATCTTTGGAATAAGTTCAGTAAGGGATTTTTGTTCTTTATCTTTAGTACTAGCATGCCATGCCTTTGTTTTCCATGTTAAGTTCCCGTAACATGTTGTTTGATAGCTCTAAACTTCGCAACCTGATGTTATTTCTGCTAAGTCTGAAACTGTTATAATATGCAATCTTACCATGTCCTTTTGAGCATGTTATAATGTTTTTTGGAGATAGCTCAGTGTTCATGTTTTGTCACGCTTTACCTGTACTTCATGCCCATGCCTTTTTTTCTTATGTTGGGGTGCTGTAGCTTGTTGTTTTGATGCTTGCAAGATGCCTAGTTGCTGTTTTGGAAAGATTGTTGTCATATCTTGTTTGGAGTGTATGTGTTGAACCGTTGCTCTGTTTTGAGTGTGCTCTATATGGAACTTGCTTGATTTTGCATGCAGTTTCATATTATTATGTTGCATCCTTGTTTTGAGGTGTTTGCTTGATGTTTGTATGCATTTTGCATCAATGCCATGTTTAACTTGTTTTGCTCATATCTTCTAGGCCGTAGCTCCGAATTAAATGAACTTTATATGTAACTTGGCTAGAATCTCGTGTAGATCATCTTGGTGCATCTTAACTTGCTGTTAAACAACTTCAACTTAATGTTTGTTCAGATCTGGACCAACTTTGAAACTTGCATATGAGGACTTACCGGAATTGTTATATGTTGTTCCCAGCATCATTTAAACTTGTTTCGATGTGTTGCTCTTGTATGCATCATCTCTTGCCATGAGTAGCTTCATGTAGCTTGTCATTCATCATACTTGGTTGAGCATCATGCCTTGTCATGTGTGGTCTGTTTACTATGTTGTGCTTCTTCTCGATAGTTCCCGTTTCGTTGCGATCGTGAGGATTCGTTCGTTTGTGTTTGGTTTGTCTACATGGCTTCGTCTTCTTCATGGACTCATTCTTCTTTCTTGCAGGATTTCAGGCAAGATGACCGTCACCTTGGATCTCACTACTATCATTGCTATGCTAGTTGCTTCATTCTATCGCTATGTTGTGCTACCTATCACTTGTTCATCAAGCCTCCCAAATTGCCATGTCAGCCTCTAACCTTTTCACCCTTCCTAGCAAACCGTTGCTTGGCTATGTTACCGCTTTGCTCAGCCCCTCTTATAACGTTATTAGTTGCAGGTGAAGTTGAAGATTGATCCATGGTGGACATGGATTATGTTGGGACATCACAATATCTCTTAGTTAATTAATGCATCTATATACTTGGTAAAGGGTGGAAGGATCAGCCTTATGCCTGGTGTTTTGTTCCACTCTTTCCGCCCTAGTTTCCGTCATATTAGTATTATGTTCCTGGATTTTCCATTCCTTACGCGGTTGGGTGATTTATGGGACCCCCTTGAGAGTTCGCTTTGAATAAAACTCCTCCAGCAAGGCCCAACCTTGGTTTTACCATTTGCTTCACCACCACCTATACCCTTCCCTTGGGTCGGCCAACCCGAGGGTCATCTTTATTTTAGCCCCCCCGGGCCAATGCTTCTCTAAGTGCTGGTTCGAACCGGGCAGACTGCGGGGCCACCTCGGGGCAACTCGAGGGTTGGTTTTACTCGTAGGATGACCTATCTGGTGTTGCCCTGAGAACGAGATATGTGCAGCTCCTATCGAGATTGTCAGCGCATCGGGCGGCTTTGCTGGTCTTGTTTTACCATTGTCAAAATGTCTTGTAAACCGGGATTCCGAGACTGATCGGGTCTTCCTAGGAGAAGGAATATCCTTCGTTGACCGTGAGAGCTTATCATGGGCTAAGTTGGGAGACCCATGCAGGGTATAAACTTTCGAGAGTCGTGCCCGCGGTTATGTGGCAGATGGGAATTTGTTAATGTCCGGTTGTAGATAACTTGACACCAGATCCGAATTAAAACACATCAACCGCGTGTGTAGCCGTGATGGTCTCTTTTCGGCGGAGTCCGGGAAGTGAACACGGTTTTGGGTTATGTTTGACGTAAGTAGGAGTTCAGGATCACCTCTTGATCATTGCTAGCTTCACGACCATTCAGTTGCTTCTCTTCCCGCTCTCATTTGCGTATGTTAGTCACCATATCATGCTTAGTCGTTGCTGCAACCTCACCACTTTACCCCTTCCTTTTCCTTTAAGCTTTGCTAGTCTTGATACCCATGGTAATGGGATTGTTGAGTCCTCGTGGCTCACAGATTACTACAACAACAGTTGCAGGTAAAGGTTATGCGATGATCTTGACGCGAGAGCGATGTTTGCTTGTCTTGGAGTTCTTCTTCTTCTTCGATCAGGGAATAGGTTCCAGGTCGGCAGCCTGGGCTAGCAGGGTGGATGTCCTTTGACCTTCTGTTTGTGTTTCATCCATAGTCGGATGGTGCTCTTATGTATGATGTATTTTTGTATTCTTGCGGCATTTGTATGCCTCTTGTAGGTATACCCATCTATTATGTAATGTTGATGTAATGATATCCACCTTGCAAAAGCGTTTCAATATGCGGGTCTATCCTTGGTGGGACCTTCGAGTTCCTCTCGGATAGGGTCGCATATTGGGCATGACAAGTTGGTACCAGAGCCTCGACTGACCCTAGGAGCCCCCTTGATTGATCATGTAGTTTGGCCGTTGTTGAGTCTAGAAGAAAACTGTTTTCGGAGTTTAGTTATATCGGAGAGTAGGAATTCTTTTTACTCCTCAGCCTCTTCGTCGCTCTGGTGAGGAATCTTGACGTAGGTGTTTTGAATTACTCCTCTTCCCTTTCAAACTTTCTTTAGGATCACACAGTTGGTTTTTCGATCGTTGCTTCTCAGCTCTTTTCATCCGGTGCATTTCTTGTCAAGTTGACTCGAGCCTCTTCATCTTTGAGTTCAATTCTCAGTTGTTTTCTTTTTCCCACCCGCCACCCTTTTGTCTTCTCGAAGCCGGAGTCCGTAATCGAGTATCCATCCTACTTGTGCGAAGTCTTTGCTTTCTTTCCTCAATGATTTCAACCGGTGTTTTCTCTTCAAGATATTCATCGGTTCTCCCTTCCAAGTTGCCTTTGTTTTCCCGCCCTCCCACCCTTTTTTCTTCCCGGAGCCTGAGTCTCTTTCGAGCATCAATTTCATTCGTATGGAGCCTCTTCAGTCTTCCCTCAATTATCTCAACCGGTGAATTCTCGTCTTGTTTGACATTCTTCATCTCTTTTCCGGTGGACTCAATTCAAGTTTTTCGGTTGATCATATTCTTTTCCTTGGATCAAGTGTTTTCCATGCTCATTCGCCTCTCGTCTGTTTATCCTTCCGGAGTGTTCAAGACATCTCAGAAGATTCGGCTATGTTCGAATTAATTCGAGGTTATCACCTCATTCAAATATTTCAATTGTTCCGGTGCATCATCTATCTGTTCAACATCCCTTTCCAACGGTGTTTTTCTCTTTAGTGGGCCCTAACTCACAGGTCTTTTCCCAGGATCTTACCTGACTCTTCTAATTCCCCCAGAGCTATTCTCAATTCTTTTCAAGTGTGACGTAAGAATGGATCCCATTAGTCAGATGCCTTTCCAAGATCTCGTTCAAATTCTTTTCATTGTTGGCTCAACCTCTTCGCTTCTCATTCTCCCAGAGTATCTCAGTAATTTTGGTTGTGTTTCTCGTCGTCATTCGAAGATCGAAGAAGAGTTTTTCCTCTAAATCTTGTTCGTTCTCTCTAATATTCATGATTCTAGCTTCATGTTATCCTCTCGAATTATTTCAATCGTCAAATATTTTGTTCTTACCCATCTGGAGTATGTCAGGAGTTGTTTTTTCATTTCTTTTCACTGGAGGTCATCATTCCAGTTATCGTTCTCTATTTATCCCGGCGCTTCATTCAAATGTTCTTTAATCAGCTCGAGTTCTTCCCGTTCTCTTGTATCTAAATCCCCTCAAGCATATTTTCCTTCTAATTCTTCCTAGTGATTCATTCTCTTTCCTCTGTCATTTTTGAATTCTTACGGTGGTTCGTTCAACATTCTTTCCCTTGATTATCATTTTAATTCATTCGTTCTTTCCAATCCTACTGGTGGTTCATGAAGACTTTCTCAAGTTTTGTGCTATACCCCACTTAATCCTTTTCAAGAAGAATAAGTAGTATGCAAAATCCATTGCTTGTCATCAATTTAACTTGATGAAGGATAAGCATACAATAAATCTTATTCTTATTTCCTCAAAGTGATTAATCCCTTCCTTCGGAGTTTGTTCTTGATGAATAAATTCTAGTTCCAAGTGTTTTCATCTTTTCTTTTCTGGAGTTCAAATTCCCTCGGCCATCTCATCGGAAACTCCATCTAAACCATCGCAAGGCTCATCTTATTCTTTCATCCTTCATTCAATCTCATAATCTTTTTGTTACCGGAGTTCTTCATGGTGGTTCTTCAGGATTTAATTTCATTCTTCAAGAGTTCATCAAGACTTTGTTGGAGAAAATCAAGTATGTTTTCTTCTCGCGTCTCAAAGTGTAATTAATTCTCAGTATTCTTTTGAAGTGGAGTTTTGCATTTCTTTGTTCCTCTCAGCTATCCAATCATTTCCGTTTGTGGCCGGTTATCACCTAATGATCTTGAGATGTTACCTATAAGACCACAACAATCTTATTCTTTCATTGTTGATTTTCTCAACAACTCCGTTCAATCCTTCCTTCTAAGTTCTTTTCATTCAACTCTTTCAATTCTTTCCGGATATTTTGTGTCATGCCTTCATCAAGTATCATTCCATCCTCTCTAGCTCGTGTTCTATTCCTCCATGTTTCAGCCGGAGTGCTGCCTAAATCCTTTCAGTCTTATTCGTTTCTTATATCATTCTAACCGGAGTGGTTTCATAGTCTATCTGATTCAGTGAGATTTCGATTCTCGTCATTCGTGTCATTCCTCTCTTCTTCTCGAGTGCTCTCGATTCTTTGCTTCTTCTCTTGAGTTCTTGTTTCACCTCATCCCTTTTCCCTTCTGTCTGGGTCCTAAAATCTCGGGACAAGATCTCTTGTTAGTGGAGGAGTGTTGTAACGCCCCGGATTCGATGTGCCATGTGTCTGCCAGTTATTTGCCACCCTTGCCATGTCATTTGCTTGCGTGTTGCATATTGCCATGTCATCATGTGCATTTCATTTTGCATACGTGTTCGTTTCTTGCATCCGAGCATTTTCCCCATTGTCCGTTTTGCAATCCGGCACTACTATGTCCCTAGGCGCCCCCTTTTGCCACTTTTCGTGAGCGGTTGTTAAACGTTCTCGGAATGGACCATGATTTGCCAAGCGGCCTTGGTACACCACCGGTAGACCGTCTGTCAAGTTTCGTGCCATTTGGAGGTTGTTTGGTACTCCAACGGTTAACCGGGGAATCGTAAAGTCTCTTTTGTGTGCAGCCCAACACCCCTCCAAAATTGCCCAATAACCCATCCGAACCCCCTCCATGCTCTCGGTTGTTCGATCACGATCGTGTTGGCGAAAACTACACCTCATTTGGAGTCTCCTAGCTCTCTCTATCTATAAATATGTGCCTCCCCCCAAAATTCGTGGATGAAACCCTAGCGTCTTCCTCCTCTCGCCGCCGGACACGTCTGTCCGCGCCGGACATGTCCGCCGGACACGTCGCTCCGACGAATCAGCCGCCGCCACCTCAGCGCTGCCGCCTCCGCGCCCACTCCGGAGCCGCCATCTCACCTCCCCCGCGCCCGCATCGCCGCCGCCGCCCGGGGCCCAGATCCGGCCCACCGCGGTGCCGAACCGGGCCTCGCCGGGCCCGCTCGCCCCGCGCGCCCGGCGCCCTGCCGTTGTCGCACGCCTCCAGCGCCAACGCCCCCACGTCGACCCAGCCACCGGCCTCCGCACCGCCTCGTCGAGTGTCGCCTCCTCGCCTACCCCGCCGCCTTCCCGCGTCGTCCCGTCATCTCCGCACTGCTGCCCCTTCTCCGGCGCCCAGATCCGGGGCCCCTCGTCTCGTTCCCAGCCTCGCCTAGGCTCACCGGAGCTCCGCCGTTGCCGGAGCCGGACCAAGCTGCCGCCGCCGCACTCCAGATGGATCGGGAGGAGCCCGATCCCATCGGTCGCCGCCTCCGCTCGTCGCGCGCGTGGGCCCCGGCCCAAAGCGTCGGCCTCACCCGACCCGACCTCGTCCACGACATGGGCCGAAGCCCAATGTGAGCACCACCTAAACCCCGCCCCATGCGAGATATAGTTTTCTAGCGCTCATCCCGTTTTTTTTCTGTAAATTCGCCTAAGTCCCTGGTAATACAGCATCATATAGACATTTTGTGAGGATCATAACTATGTGCATGTGGCTCCGTTTGACGTGCATGTTATATCTAAATGTTCATTGTGAGATGATCTTCATTTCATTACATTGTGCCATGTTCATTTGAGTTCATCTTGATGCCCTAATCATCGTTGCAAGAGTGCTATATGATGTTAACCTGCTGAAACTGTTAAACTTGCTGTTGTCTTTTTCATTGCATTTTGTATGTGCATTCTATGAGTTTGATGTCTACATGAGTGTTGAGCTACATCATGCCATCTTTACAGTGGTGCAAATCATGTATTTTTGTGAGTCTTGTAGTGAGTGCATCGATCTCATGAAGTAGGGTACTTGATGTTGCTGTTTTGCTAGACTGATTCTGTTATATTATGATGCTACGTAAACCTGCTGCTACAAGTCATTCTATGCATAATATTGAGAGGTACACTAAGGATGTTTTGTTGTACATGTCAGGCTCTATCCATTCATGCCCCTGGTTGCATTTATAGCCTGCTGTAACATTTTGTTATCTTGCTCTCAACTTGCTAAATAATGTTGCTGTCAGCCTCTTAACATTAAGTTCAGTTTTTCCATGAGCTTTGCTAGTGATCCGTGCACCCTATGAACTTGCTCTTGCCATTATTAGCTTCACAAACATGTCTTCTTACTGTTGGTCACATTTACATGCCATGTATTGCTCTGTGGTGAGTGGTTCAAGCTCACCAACATGCCTACTTATTGTTGTTCATGCCATGTATGAATCTGTCATGTCATTTGCCATGTTTGCATGGATGCTACCATGTTTTCGGTTGATCTTTGCAATAAGTTCAGTAAGGGCGTTTTGTTCTTTGTCTTTAGTACTAGCATGCCATGCCTTTATTTGCCATGTTAAGTTCCTGTAACATGTTGTTTCATAGCTCTAAACATTGCAACCTGATGTTATTTCTGCTAAGTCTGAAACTGTTATAATTTGCAAGCTTACCATGTCCTTTTGAGCATGTTATAATGTTTTCTGGAGATAGCTCAGTGTTCATGTTTTGTCATGCTTTACTTGTACTTCATGCCCATGCCTTTTGTTCTTATGTTGGGGTTCTGTAGCTTGTTGTTTTGATGCTTGCAAGATGCCTAGTTGCTGTTTTGGACAGATTGTTGTCATATCTTGTTTGGAGTGTATGTGTTGAACCGTTCCTCCGTTTTGAGTGTTCTCTATATGAAACTTGCTTGATTTTGCATGTAGTTCCATATTATCATGTTGCATCCTTGTTTTGAGTTTTTTGATTGATGTTTGTGTGCATTTTGCATCAATGCCATGTTTAACTTGTTTTGCTCATATCTTCTAGGCCGTAGCTCAGAATTAAATGAACTTTATATGTAACTTAGCTAGAATCTCGTGTAGATCATCTTGGTGCATCTTAAATTGCTGTTAAACAACTTCAACTTAATGTTTGTTCATATCTGGACCAACGTTGAAACTTGCATACGAGGACTTACCGGAATTGTTATATGTTGTTCCCAGCCTCATTTAAACTTGTTTCGATGTGTTGCTCTTGTATGCATCATCTGTTGCCATGAGTAGCTTCATGTAGCTTTTCATGCATCATACTTGGTTGAGCATCATGCCTTGTCATGTGTGGTGTGTTTACTATGTTGTGCTTTTTCTCGATAGTTCCCGTTTCGTTGCGATCGTGAGGATTCGTTCGTCTACGTTTGGTTCATCTACGTGGCTTCATCTTCTTCATGGACTCGTTCTTCTTCCTAGCGGGATTTCAGGCAAGATGACCGTCACCTTGGATCTCACTACTATCATTGCTATGCTAGTTGCTTCGTTCTATCGCTATGCTGCGCTACCTATCACTTGTTCATCAAGCCTCCCAAATTGCCATGTCAGCCTCTAACCTTTTCACCCTTCCTAGCAAACCGTTGCTTGGCTATGTTACCGCTTTGCTCAGCCCCTCTTATAGCGTTATTAGTTGCAGGTGATGTTGAAGATTGCTCCATGGTGGACATGGATTATGTTGGTATATCACAATATCCCTTATTTAATTAATGCATCTATATACTTGGTAAAGGGTGGAAGGCTCGGCCTTATGCCTGGTGTTTTGTTCCACTCTTGCCGCCCTAGTTTCCGTCATATCAGTATTATGTTCCCGGATTTTGCGTTCCTTACGCGGTTGGGTGACTTATGGGACCCCCTTGACAGTCCGCTTTGAATAAAACTCCTCCAGCAAGGCCCAACCTTGGTTTTACCATTTGCTTCACCACCACCTATACCCTTCCCTTGGGTCGGCCAACCCGAGGGTCATCTTTATTTTAGCCCCCCCCCCCCCGGGCCATTGCTTCTCTAAGTGCTGGTTCAAACCTGGCAGACTGCGGGGCCACCTCGGGACAACTCGAGGATTGGTTTTACTCGTAGGCTGACCTATCCGGTGTTGCCCTAAGAACGAGATATGTGCAGCTCCTATCAAGATTGTCGGCGCATCGGGCCGCTTTGCTGGTCTTGTTTTACCATTATCGAAATGTCTTGTAAACCGGGATTCCAAGACTGATCGGGTCTTCCTGGGAGAAGGAATATCCTTCATTGACCGTGAGAGCTTATCATGGGCTAAGTTGGGAGACCCCTGCAGGGTATAAACTTTTGAGAGCCGTGCCCGCGGTTATGTGGCAGATGGGAATTTGTTAATGTCCGGTTGTAGATAACTTGACACCAGATCCGAATTAAAACGCATCAACTGCATGTGTAGCCGTGATGGTCTCTTTTCGGCGGAGTCCGGGAAGTGAACACGGTTTTGGGTTATGTTTGACTTAAGTAGGAGTTCAGGATCACCTCTTGATCATTGCTAGCTTCACGACCGTTCCGTTGCTTCTCTTCCCGCTCTCATTTGCGTATGTTAGTCACCATATCATGCTTAGTTGCTGCTGCAACCTCACCACTTTACCCCTTCCTTTCCCTTTAAGCTTTACTAGTCTTGATACCCATGGTAATGGGATTGTTGAGTCCTCGTGGCTCACAGATTACTACAACAACAGTTGCAGGTACAGGTTATGCGATGATCTTGACGCGAGAGCGATGTTTGCTTGTCTTGGAGTTCTTCTTCTTCTTATTCGATCAGGGAATTGGTTCCAGGTCGGCAGCTTGGGCTAGCAGGGTGGATGTCGTTTGACCTTCTGTTTGTGTTTCATCCGTAGTCGGATGGTGCTCTTATGTATGATGTATTGTTGTATTCTTGCGACATTTGTATGCCTCTTGTATGTATACCCATCTATTATGTAATGTTGATGTAATGATATCCACCTTGCAAAAGTGTTTCAATATGCGGGTCTATCCTTGGTGGGACCTTCGAGTTCCTCTCGGATAGGGTCGCATATTGGGCGTGACACCGCAAAGGAGCCGTCTAGCCAGGTGACGTTAGGCATCTTTCCCACCATGGCCCCTCCGCACTCCGCTTGCTGGCCGCTCACGATCTTCGGCTTCACGCAAAAGATCTGTAGCCACAGGCCGAAGTGAGGCCTGATGCGGAGGAAGGCCTCGCATACGACGATGAACCCCAAGATGTTGAGGAGGAAAATTGGGGCTAGATCATGGAAATCTAGCCCGTAGTAGAACATGAGCCCGTGGACGAAGGGATGAAGTGGAAATCCCATTCCACGGACGAAGTGGGTGACAAACACGACCCTCTCGTGGGGTCCCGGAGTCAGAATGACCTGCCCGGCGTCTGGTAGCCGGTGCGCAATGTCTGCGGCCGAGTATCCGACCGCCCGAAGAATTGCGATATGCTTCTCCTTCATAGTGGAAGCCACCCACTTGCCTCCTGCTCCGGACATGTTTAGCTCTACGGAGAAGACTTGGGCTTGGGCGCTGGAGCTCGAGGGGGAAAGAGTGGGAAAAAGAGGAAGAAGGCGTGGGTAAAAATGGGGAACTCTTATCCCTTTATAGAGGCGACGAAAGCGGTGCGCCTCCCCACTTGCCCGTTGAGAATCGCTTGCTTCCCAAGCGCCACGATTGATGGCGTGGTGGGATTACCCATACCCGTATTGATGAGAATCTTGTGATAAGGGGACACGATCTCTGCTTTGACAAGACGTGTCAAGGAAACCACCTCGCAATATGCGCTGTGGCTGGTTGTGGGAAAATGGTTCGAATAATGACCCGACCGTAATGACACATCGCGTTGTCTAAAAAGAGTTGTCAGCAGATTGCATTTGTGAAATATCATTCTCTTTGCGGTGGTATGTGAAGATCATTTTGCGGATCCGGACACAATTTAGGTGTTCGAAAATTACTTTGGAGTATTCGGAGAAGGAACCCGCCTTGCAATGCCAAAGACAAGACTGTGCGCCAGACTCATCGTCATTGAAGCCTGGTTTAGGGGCTACTGAGAGAGTCTTGGATTAGGGGGTATCCGGATAGACGGACTATGTACATCGTCCGGAGTATTGAAGCGTGAAGATACAAAACTCAAGACTCCGTTCCGTGTCCGGATGTAACTCTCCTTGGCATGGAAGGTAAGCTTGGCGATCCGGATATTGTATTTCCTTCCTTGTAACCGACTCTATGTAAACCCTAGCCCTCTCCGGTGTCTATATAAATCGGAGAGGTTGGTCCTTAGAAGGCCGATCACAATTACAATCATACCATCATAGGCTAGCTTCTAGGGTTTAGCCTCTACAATCTCGTGGAAGATCTACTCTTGTACTACCCATATCTTCAATATTAATCAAGCAGCAAGTAGGGTTTTACCTCCATCGAGAGGGCCCGAACCTGGGTAAACATTGTGTCCCTTGCTTCCTGTTACCATCAGCCTAAGACGCACAGATCGGGACCCCCTACCTGAGATCCGCCGGTTTTGACACCGACAGCAGGGACCAGGGGGCTCCGAGCCCTGGCCCCCGCCTTGCGACAGGTGCGGTGGCCGAACAAGTTCAAGATGGACATGCTTCCGCGCTACGACGGCGCGGCCGACCCACTGACTTTCCTACTAGCATATGAGGAGGCCGTCCTCAAGGCCGGGGGCGATGACAAGGTCATGACTAACTGGCTGCCCATGGCCCTCACTGGTGTTCCGCGCATGTGATTGCTCCACCTGCCAGCGGCATCTGTGGCCTCCTGGGTGGAGTTGTGCAGCCTCTTCCTCGCCCATTATGCTACGCCGGATCCCCCGGTCATCGCAGCTCTTCTGGGCAGCTCGCAGGAGCCACCTTTGAGCCGTCACGTCAAGCCGTTCGTCCACCAGATCGGCGCCCTCCTCAAGTGCCGTGAAGCCCCCCCAGGTTGGGTGGCACCCAAGGCCGATTTGACCTTCAGCTCGGACGATCACCCCTCCAACACCGTTTGTTCGGGCGCGGTCCCAATGCTATGCACCCCCACCATCTGACAGGTGGCCATCACCAGGACCCTCATCAACGGCGGGGCCAGCCTCAACATGCTCTCGGTGGAGGCCTTCAGCCTCCTCCACATGCCGTCGGAGCGACTCCAAACCCAGCAAGCCCTTCTAGGCGTTGGAGGTAGCCCCACCGACTTCCTGGGGCAGATCCACCTCCCGGTGACCTTCGGCACCCACGACAACTTCCGCACGGAGCTGGTCGACTTCGACATCGCCCCCATCGACCTCCCATACAACGCCATCCTCGGCAACCCTGCCTTGTCCCAGTTCATGGCGGTGACTCACCCAGCCTACAACCTCATGAAGATGCCCGGAAGCAGCGGCGTCCTTACAGTGTCTGGAGACATGAAGGATGCTCTGCAGGCGCTCAAGCTCACTTTCAAGGCGACTGCAGTGGTGCAGCCTGCCAGCACCGACGCCCTCGAGCCCAAGGGGGCTGCGCCAGCCAAGAAGAAGAAGTTGTTCACCCAAGACAAGGCGGAGACGAAGCAAGTGCCAGTCGATGAAGATGGATCCTCGAGCGCCACCTTCACCATAGGCGCCAATCTAAACCCTAAACAGGAAGAGGCCCTGGTGAAATTTCTGCGCATAAACAAGGAGATGTTCGTGTGGGAATCTGATCAGCTAGCGGGGGTTCCAAGAGAGGTGATTGAGCATCATCTGAACGTGTGCCCCGACGTGCGTCCCGTGAAGCAGAAGGCAAGGCGACAGTCCACCGAGAAGTAGGCCTTCATCGTCCAAGAAACCCGCAAGTTGGAGGCAGCAGGTGTCATTCGCGAAGTTCACTATCCTGAATGGCTGGATAACCCTGTTGTTGTGCCAAAAAAGGGAGGAAAGGAGCGCATGTGCGTCGACTTCACTAACCTCAATAAGGCCTGCCCTCAGGATCCATTCCCGCTCCCTCTCAACGAGCAAATTGTTGATTCCACCGCCGAGTGTGACCTGTTGTGCTTCCTAGATGCCTTCTCTGGTTATCACCAAATTAAGATGGCGGTAGAAGATGTGGAGAAAACGGCCTTCCTGACCCCGTGCGGAGTATATTGCTATACCTACATGCCGTTCGGATTGTGCAATGCGGGCGGAACCTTTCAGCGACTGATGCACATCTCCTTGGGCCGGCAGCTCAGGAGAAACGCCGAGGCCTATGTCGACGACATCGTGGTGAAGTCTCGGGAGGCGAAGACCCTGATACAGGACCTGGAAGAAACCTTCGCGAGCCTTCGCGAAGTGGACCTGCGGCTCAACTCGGAGAAGTGCATGTTCGGAGTCCCTTCAGGCAAGCTTTTGGGCTTCCTCGTGTCCCACAGAGGTATCGAGGCTAACCCGGAGAAGGTCAAGGCAATCAAAGACATGAGTCCGCCGAAGACCCTCAGAGAAATGCAGAAGCTCACCAAGCGAGTAACCGCGTTGGGACGCTTCATCTCCAAACTGGGAAAATGAGCCCTGCCCTTCTTCAAGTTGATGAAGAAGAAGGGCCTATTCGAATGGACTGCAGAGGCTGACAAGGCATTCCAAGATCTCAAGAAGTACCTGACCAGCCCTCCGGTGATGGTGGCTCCACACCCTCAGGAGCCCTTCGTACTCTACCTTGCAGCCACACCCTACTCCGCCAGCACAGCCCTGGTGGCAGTTCGGGAGGAACGCCGGGTCAAGATGGCGTTGGTCGCAACCCCAGCCGCGGCAGCACAAGGCCAAGAAGACCTCGTGAGGACCATGGCCGCAGTAGATGAGAATCAGCCTTAGCAGGGGGACGCACCCAGGACGGAAGAGGCCCTGCCAAGCGACCAAGCGCTAGGGGCTTCATCATCTCAAGAGGCGCCTCGACCGCCGGAAGAAGCAGGCCACGTTAGCGCCGCCAACCTCGTCGAGCATCCCGTGTACTTCGTTAGCACGGTGTTGCGGGACGCAAGAGCACGATACCCCATGCCTCAGAAACTCTTGCTCGCGTTACTAGTGACCTCACGCAAGCTACAACACTACTTTCAAGGTCACCCCATCAAGGTCGTCTCGGCATACCCCTTGGAAAGGGTGCTCAGGAGCCCCAACTCAGCTGGAAGGGTCGTCTAATGGAACATCGAGTTGCAGGCATTTCAGTTGGAGTTCAGCACGACCAGGGTCATTAAAGGAGCCGCACTTGTAGATTTCGTGGCAGAATGGATAGAGGCGCCAGGGCTCGGAGCGAGCGAGGATCGGTCGCTTTCCCCAGGAAGTGAGGCACCGGATGGTTGGGTCATGTACTTCGATGGAGCATTCCCGCGACATGGCACAGGGGCTGGCGCAGTGCTCATATCTCCCACTCAGGACAAGCTCTATTACGTCGTGCAGCTCTATTTCCAGCATTGAGAGAAGGTCTCCAATAACATAGCAGAATATGAGGGCCTAATAGCAGGCTTGAAAGCTGCAGCCGCCTTGGGGGTAAAGCGCCTCATCATCAAGGGCGATTCACAACTCCTCGTCAACTTCTCCAACAAAGTGTACGAGTCGAAGGACGAACACATAGAAGCATATCTTGCGGAGGTCCGCAGGATGGAAAAGCAGTTTTGGGGGTTAGAGTTGCAGCATGTACCCCATGCACCAATCAAGAGGCTGATGACATTGCCAGGAGGGCATCCGGGCGGCTGCCTCAGGAGCCCGGCGTCTTCGAGGAACGACTCTTCAATCCCGCAGTAGCACCATCATTATCAAGTACAGCACAGCCTCGGGAGGAGCTCCCTCAACCGCTTGCCTTAGGATCTCCAGCCTGCGGCCCGACCTCAGGAGCGCGCCTGCTCCTGGCGCTGGAGCCTCAGGAGGGATGTTGGACCGTGGAATTCAAAGACTACCTGATGCAAGGGACTCTGCCAGAGAAGGAGGAGGAGGCAGAACGCGTGGCGCGGCAGGCCACGGCCTACTGCATCCAAGACGGAGAGCTCTAGCGGAAGCAGCCGAATGATGTTTCCCTGTGTTACATCTCCTGGGAGCAAGGGAAAGAGCTGCTGGCAGACATTCACGGCGGAGACTGTGAGCACCACTCGTCTTCATGGACCCTCGTCGGCAAGGCGTTTCAGAGCGGGTTCTATTGGCCAACGGCACTCAACCACGCAATCGAGCTGGTGAAAGCTTGTGAAGCATGTAAATTCCACGCCAAGCAGATTCATCAGCCGGCTCAGGGCCTACAGACCATCCCCCTCTCATGGTCGTTCACTGTTTGGGGACTGGACATCTTGGGCCCGTTTCCCCGAGCACCAAGAGGTTACGGCTACCTCTACGTTGCCATTGACAAGTTCACCAAGTGGGCAGAGGTGGAAGCTGTCCGCACCATCCCAGCTGGTTCAGTGGTCAAATTCATCAAGGGCCTCGTGAGCCGGTTTGGGGTGGCTAATCGCATCATCATCAACAACGGTTCGCAGTTCACCAGCAATCTCTTCAAAACATATTATGCTAACCTTGGAACGTAGATATGCTACGCTTCGGTGGCAACCCTCGGAACAACGGCCAGGCTGAACGTGCCAACGCGGAGGTCCTGAAAGGCCTCCAAACCAGGACCTTCAAGAAGAAGCTGGAGCCCTGCAGTAGGGGCTGGTACGACGAGCTCCAGTCTGTGCTATGGTCCATCCGCACAACTGCTACCAACTCGACCGGCGAAAGCCCGTTCTTCCTCATCTACGGAGCTGAGGCGGTCCTCCCTCACGAGGTCAGGTGTCACTCCGCGCGGGTCCTGGCTTTCGACGAAGCACAGCACGACGCCATGCGGGGGATGGACCTCGTGCTAGGGGAGGAACACCGTCGGGAGGCTGCGCTTCAGGCAGCGAAATACCAACAGGCGTTGCGGCACTACCACTGCCGCAACATCTGCCCCAGGACCCTCGAGGTAGGTGACCTCATGCTCAGGCGGGTCCTCTCCAGGGAAGGGCTGCCCAAGCTCTCGCCCATGTGGGAGGGCCCGTTCAAGGTTGTTCATGTTTCCAGACCTGGCGCCACGCGCTTGGAGACCCAGGAGGGGGTGCCCATCCCGAATGCGTGGAACATCCAGCACCTCCAGAAGTTCTACCCTTGAAGAAAGGCCCAGTGCCTGTAAAGAAGGCCCGGTGCCTGTGAAGCTTGTCGTGCCAAGAAAGGCCCGGTGCCTGTGAAGAAGGCCAACGCCTGTGAAGCTCATCGCCCCGAGAAAGGCCCGGTGCCTGCGAAGAAGGCCAATGCTTGTGAAGCTCGCCGCACGTGACACTCTCACGTAATCATGAGTTGGGGCTATACACGCCCCGGAGTCTCCGGAGAGCCGCCCTCGAGTCTCGAAGGCTCCCACCCACGCCAAGTGGCAGCACTTAGCTCCATGCTGGTGAGAAGACATCGAAGACAAGATTAGGTGCCGGACGCGGCTTTTTCATTTGCTTTCTGCAGTTGGCTTGTTCATCCTTATTTAAAATTTTATTGGAGTTGCTTTTAACGTTGTTGCCATCCCTGGGCCGTGATTCTCTATCCCTGTTGCTCGCCTGACTCGTATTCTCTTTCGCAATCCTCGCGAGGGGGCTGAGGGAGTCCTGGATTAGGGGGTATCTGGACAGCCAGACTATATACATTGGTCGGACTATTGGACTGTGACGATGCAAGACTCAAGACTTCGTCCCGTGTCCGGATGGGACTCTCCTTTGCATGGAAGACAAGCTTGGCGATCCGGATATTATATTTCCTTCTTTGTAACCGACTCCATGTAAACCCTAGCCCTCTCCGGTATCTATATAAACCGGAGGGTTTAGTCCTTAGGGACAGAATCATAATCATCATAGGCTAGCTTCTAGGGTTTAGCCTCTATGGTCTCGTGGTAGATCAACTCTTGTAATACCCATATCATCAATATCAATCAAGCAGGAAGTAGGGTTTTACCTCCATCAAGAGAGCCCAAACCTGGGTAAAACTTCGTGTCCCTTGCCTCCTGTTACCATTAGCCTTAGACGCACAGATCGGGACCCCCTACCAGAGATCCGCCGGTTTTGACACCGACATTGGTGCTTTCATTAAGAGTTCCTCTGTGTCATCACTGCAAGTCTTGATGGCTCCTTCAATCATCAACAACAACACGGTCCAGGGTGAGACTTTTCTCCCCGGACAGATCTTCATGTTCGGCGGCTTCGCACTACGAGCCAATTCACTTGGCCATCTGGAGCAGATCGACAGCTACGCCCCTGGCCACCAAGTCAGGTTCGGAAACTTGAACTACACGGCCGATATCTGTGGAGACTTGATCTTCAACGGGTGTGGGTCTGCGCCAGGATCACCGAACAGTTACGATGAGCACGGCTTAGACCTGTTGTCGAACAATGTTTGGGACATCGCCCCTGCAGGAGCCCCGGACCTAAATCCGGAGCAGATTGCGTCGCCCGAGGATGGGTGGATGGACCTCGCCCCGGAGGCCGCACACTCATCGATGGTAGAGCCGAACAGAGGCTTCACCCCCAAGGAAGCCTGTGACACCGAACCCCCGACACGTATCCGGTTGTAGGTTCCGATCCGCGCACTCCCGATCCCACCGAATCTGGTTGGGCTCCGGTAATGGAGTTCACGGCTGCAGATATCTTCCAGCACTCGCCCTTTGGCAATGTGATTAACTCGTTAAAGTCTCTCTCTTTGTCAGGAGACTCTTGGCTGAACTATGTCTGGCTCGAGTGGGAAGCAGGCGATGAAGGAATTCGTTGCCCACCCACCACCCACTTCATCGCCACGGTCGATGATTTAACCGACGTGCTTGACTTCGACTCTGAAGACATCGACGGTGTGGAGGAGAACAGGAACAACCGCCCACGGGGAGGTGGACAGCCACCTCGTCATATGATATATATATATGGTGGACACTCCGAAAGAAACCAATGGCGATGAGGCAATGGAGGATAACCCCTCAAGGAAGAAAGCAAAGCATGGGCGTCATCGGCGCTGCTCCAAGCCCCGCCACAGCAATACCGGCGCAGGTGACGAAAATAGTTCGGATGGTGTCGAAGATGAATACAACCCCGATCAGCCTGCCTTCGAGCAGGCTGAATAGGAAGACGGGTAGGTCAGCCCAGACGAACAGGCGACGGGCGGATATCCGGAGGAGGACAACTACATGCCCCCCTCTGAAGACAAGATTAGCCTCGGCAACGACGAGTTCGGCGTGCCTGAGGACCCCGTGGAGCAGGAGCGCTTCAAGCGCTGGCTTATAGCCACTGCGAGGAGCCTGAAAAAGAAGCAGCAGCAGCTCGAAGCTGATCAAGACCTGCTCACAGACAGATGGACTGAAGTCCTGGCAGCTGAGGAATACGGACTCGAGCGCCACATGGCTGACCGGCCACCTTGTGGCAGAGCTAAATCGGCATATCAGCCCGAATACCAGCCCGCACCCCCACGCCAATACACTACGGCCCGGGGCAATAGGCAGGACCTGCAAGATATACTGGAAAACAAAGCAGGGCAGCCAAGATCGATCTACGGATCGCGGGGGCGAGCCCCAATACGTGACAATGATCGTCAGGCCGGATACACTATCAACAAGTCCGGCCGGGCCGAATACAACCAACCAGAATCATTCGAACTGCGTAGCCACATAGCCCGGCACAGGGGCGCCGCACACCCCCTCTGCTTCACGGACGAAGTGATGGATCATGAATTCCCAGAAGGGTTCAAACCCGTAAACATCGAATCATACGATGGCACAACAGACCCTGCAGTATGGATTGAAGATTTCCTTCTCCACATTCACATGGCCTGTGGTGACGATCTACACGCCATCAAGTAGCTTCCCCTTAAGCTCAAAGGACCGGCACGGCACTGCTTAAACAGCCTGCCAGCAAATTCCATTGGCAGTTGGGAAAACCTGGAGGATGCGTTCCTCGACAACTTCCAGGGAACATACATGCGACCACCGGATGCCGATGACTTGAGCCACATTGCCCAACAGCCCGGAGAGTCAGCCAGGAAATTCTGGACTCGGTTCCTAACCAAAAAGAACCAAATAGTCGACTGTCCAGACGCCGAAGCCCTGGCGGCCTTTAAGCATAATATCTGTGACCAATGGCTCGCCCGACACCTCGGCCAGGAAAAACCAATGTCCATTGCGGCCCTCACGACACCCATGACCCGCTTTTGTGCGGGCGAGGATAGCTGGTTGGCTCGCAGTAGCACCACGCCAATAAATTCAGGCACCTCAGATGTCCACGACAATAACGGCAAGCCACGGCGCAACAGACATAAGCCACGGAAATTTGGCACTAACACTGAAGACACGGCAGTCAATGCCGGATTCAGTGGCTCGAAATCCGATCAACGGAAAAAGGCGTTCAAAATAAACAACCAGGGACCATCCAGTCTGGACCACATACTTGAACGCTCGTGCCAAATTCATGGCACCCTGGATAAGCCAGCAAACCACACTAATAGAGACTGTTGGGTGTTCAAACAGGCTGGTAAAATAAACGCGGAAAACAAGGACAAGGGGCTGCACAACAACGATGACGAGGAGCCCCGGCATCCGAACATAGGGGGACAGAAGAAATTTCCTCCCCAGGTGAAAATGGTCAACATGATCTACGCCACCCATATTCCCAAACGGGAACGGAAGCGAGCACGGGACGTCTACGCGATGGAGCCAGTCGCCCCAAAATTCAACCCATGGTCAGCCTGTCCGATGACCTTTGATCGTAGGGATCACCCTACCAGCATCCGTCACGGCAGTTCAGCCGCATTGGTCCTAGACCCAATCATCGATGGATTCCACCTTAAGCGAGTCCTTATGGATGGCGGCAGTAGCCTGAACCTGCTTTATCAGGACACAATGCACAAAATAGGCATCAACCTTCGAGGATCAAGCCCACCAAAACCACCTTCAAAGGTGTAATTCCAAGAGTAGAGGCCCGTTGCATGGGCTCAATAACATTGGAAGTGGTCTTCGGATCTCTGAATAACATCAGAAGCGAAGAGTTAATCTTCGATATCGTCCCTTTCCGTAGTGGTTATCACACACTGCTTGGACGAACCGCATTCGCTCCATTCAATGCGGTACCACACTATGCATACCTCAAGCTCAAGATGCCAGGACCTCGCAGGATCATAACAGTCAACGGAAACATGGACCGCTCTCTCCGTACAGAAGAGCATACTGCAGCCCTCGTGGCGGAAGTACAATGCGGCCTTCTCCGGCAAACGACCAATCCAGCGACAACAACCCCGAACACCATCCAACGAGTCCGGAGTACCCCGCAACAGGATTGCCAGGCATGCCAAGAGCATGAGTAGCAGTCCGGCCTCCGCTCCAGCCCCATCAAGGCAGCATCTGTGCCGCGCATACACAATTATGCACTAAAAATACCATGGGCATAGGCGGAGGCACAATAGGGACTCAGTCAACAGTGCGGCTCAGCCGCAACATACTTTAATAACCCCCCTTTTATCTTTCAGGACACTGCTCTCGGGCAGCCTCTTCAGAAGAGCCGGATTTTCGGACTTGCATAGGAGGGAAAACCAAGGAGGCAAAAGGCTTCACGCACAAAGGTAATACCCAGGTGGAATCTGTTCACGATCGTTATACCTGTTTTATATACCTACATGATGCCCGCCCTTGGATAGGACATGTTAAATAGTCCTATTCACTTCTGCTTAACACATTCATTGTAAACATACGCTTAGACGTATTATTTATCAATGGGAGATAATACATAGCGTCAGCTTATTATTCCTATTTGCACATTTTTCCTATAAATGTTTATTTAATATTGCATCCGTACACCTTGGTACGTTCAGTTTGCCAGGGGCTTCTCATAGCGCCCCATAATACGACAAGACATGTCTGAACACTTTCAACAGTGCGGCACCCCGAACTTATAGCATTATATGCATCTGCTTCGAATCATGTCTTGGGTCAATAGTTGGGTTTGCCCGGCTCCCTTGTTTTGGTACCTTACGTTCAATTATATCGGCTAAGGTAGCGCAGGGAGAACTACTGCGATTGTGTCCCGGTTCTTCCGAACGAGCGCCTTAGTAGAAAAAGCCAAAAACTGACCGGCATGATGCAGCGAGAGCTGGTCGCTGTTTGAGAGGTCCTAAAATACTTAAAGATTTTTTCCGCTTTAGGAGAGGAATCGGCCTCGTCCGATTTAGGCGTATATAGTGCCCCAATTCGGCTTTCCGAATTCCAGGGGCTTCGCCGAAATTTAAAATTGTAGACGTCTATGGCTAAGTGAAAGTTATAAAGCTGCATAGTTCGATTGCCTTATTCGCTGCACCAAACACCTCATTCAGGGACCAAATATTTGGATAAAGAGTGTCTGTTTTTTTCAGGAACACCCTGGTACTAGTTATGTGGGGGCGGAAGCCGACGACTGGCCTACTTTCAATTTTATAATCAGCCGCAGAGAAGGTAATATTCTAAATCAAAAAGCGCTATATAGCGCCAGTAACTTTGTCTTTATATTAAAAAATGACATAAGTACATTTACTCGAAGATCGTGTCCTTGGTACATTCATCAGCCACGAGACGAGCGCCTTTCATAACACCATCATAATATTTTTTGGGATAGCGATACGCCATGCCCTCTAGCTGTCCATCCTTCACCAGTTTCTCCGCATCCAGCTTGCCCCAATGCACCTTCGCACGAGCAAAGGCTCGGCGGGCACCCTCAATGCAAACGGATCGCTTGATCACTTCAAGCCACGGACATGCATTTACCATCCGCTTTATCAGGCCGAAGTAGCTAGCAGGCAAGGGCTCACCAGGCCACATCTGGACTATGAAATCTTTCATAGCCACTTCGGCCGCCCTATGGAGTTCAACCAACTGCTTCAGTTGGTCACTCAGAGGCACTGGGTGTTCGGCTCCAGCATACTGGGACCAGAACAGCTTCTCCGTTGAGCTCCCCTCCTCGGCACGGCAGAACTCCGTAGCATCAGATACGCTGCATGGCAGATCTGTGAATGCCCCTGGAGAGCTCCGAATCCGGGTAAGTAAAAGAAACGTCTCCTCCACATGCTTGCTTTGCATAAAGAATGTCTTACCCACCACTATCTTCTTGGCCGCCTGGATTTCCTGCCAGGCCTTTTCGGTTTCGGCCTTGGCATCTTTCATACTCGCAAGGGCCTTTGTGGGAGTCCTGGATTAGGGGGTATCCGGACAGCCGGACTATGTACATCGTCCGGACTATTGAAGCGTGAAGATACAAGACTCAAGACTCCATCCCGTGTCTGGTTGGGACTCTCCTTGGCGTGGAAGGCAAGCTTGGCGATCCGGATATTATGTTTCCTTCCTTGTAACCGACTCCATGTAAACCCTAGCCCTCTCCGGTGTCTATATAAACAGGAGAGGTTGGTCATTAGCAGGACGATCACGATTACAATCATACCATCATAGGCTAGCTTCTAGGGTTTAGCCTCTACGATCTCATGGTAGATCTACTCTTGTACTACCCATATCTTCAATATTAATCAAGTAGGAAGTAGGGTTTTACCTCCATCAAGAGGGCCTGAACCTGGGTAAACATTGTGTCCCTTGCTTCCTGTTACCACCAGCCTAAGACGCACAGATCGGGACCCCCTACCCGAGATCCGCCGGTTTTGACACCGACATTGGTGCTTTCATTGAAAGTTCCTCTGTGTCGTCGCTGCAAGGCTCGATGGCTCCTTCAATCATCGTCAACGACATGGTCCAGGGTGAAACTTTTCTCCCCGAACAGATCTTTGTGTTCGATGGCTTCTCACTGCGGGCTAATTCGCTTGGCCATCTGGAGCAGATCGACAGCTATGCCCTTGGCCACCAGATCAGGTTCGGAAACCTGAACTACACGGCGGACATTCGCAGAGACTTGATCTTCGACAGATTCGTGCCTATGCTAGGAGCACCGGACAGTCACGACGAGCACGGCTTAGACCTGCTGTTGGACAATACTCGGGATATCACCCCTGTAGTAGCCCCGGACCTAAATCCGAAGCAGGCTTCGTTACCTAAGGATGGAGGGATGGACACAGCCCCGCAGGCCGTACACTCATCGGCGGTGGAGCCGAACACGGGCCTCACTTCTGCGGAAGCCTGTGACTCTGGACCCTCGAACTCGTATCCGGCTGTAGGTTCCAATCCGTGCGCTCTCGAGCCCGCCGAGCCTGGTTGTGCTCCGGTAATGGAGTTTACCACTGCGGATATCTTCCAGCACTCGCCCTTTGGCGACATGTTGAACTCATTAAAGTCTCTCTCTTTGTCAGGAGGCTCTCAGCCGAACTATGTCTGGCTCGAGTGGGAAGCAGGCGACGAAGGAATTCGTTGCCCACCCACCACCCACTTCATTTCTACGGTCGATGATATAACCAACGTGCTCAACTTCGACTCCGAAGACATCGACGGTATGAACGACGATGCAGGAGAAGAACATGAACCACCGCTCACTGGGCGGTGGACAGCCACCTCTTCCTATGATATATACATGGTGGACACACCGAAGGAAACCAATGGCGATGAGGCAACGGAGGATAACCCCTCAGGAAGAAAAACAAAGCATGGGCGTTGTCAGTGCCGCTCCAAGCCCCGCCACAGCAATACCGGCCAAGGGGACGAAAACAATCCGGATGGCACCGAAGAGGAATACAACCCTAATTAGCCTGCCTTTAAGCAGGCCGGACTGGCCACGGTGGGATACTGGGAGAGGGACAACTATACGCCCCCTCCGAAGACGAGGCAAGCCTCGGCAATGACGAATTCGGCGTGCCTGAAGATCCAGTGGAACAAGTTCGCTTCAATCGATGGCTCATGGCCACGGCAAGGAGCCTGTAAAGGAAGCAACAAAAGCTTAAAGCTGACTAAGATTTGCTGGTCGACAGGTGGACCAAGGTCCTGGCCACCGAAAAATACGGACTCGACCGCCCCGACAAAGGGCACACACAGCACAACTGGCTACCTCAACCTAAGCAGGAGAACCCAAGGCACATACCCCAACATCAACACACCACTACGGTCCAAGACAATACGAAGGACACACGAAGAGGCATCCTCAAGCCTCGGCACAATGGTCATAAACGTCAAGTCAGGGAAGCTGGTGCTAAGTTCAGCAACTCCCAGTCCGGTCAACAGACAAAGAATAGCTCAGACCTATCCGGCCCGAGCCACACACTTGATCAACCATGTGAAATTCATGGTACTCATAGATGGACGGCAAAGCATACCAATAGAGAATGTCGGATCCTCAAAACAAAGCAACTGGTTGTGTGCCGGAAACAATGAGGGGAGGCGTCTAGTCAAGAGACCCCCCATAGCATAAAAGTACGGCCAATCGCCCCCGATCACATCAACCACAACAATTCAATTGCAGTACCTCTAGACATAGTAGTCCGGGGGCTCCATAACACATAAAGCCCCCGCAGGTACGAAACCACAAATAACATCTTCTAAAAGATGGCAGGTGCAAAGGCCAAGTTTTATTGGCCCACCACTCTAACGGTTGTCCTAGGATCACCAAAAAATACCACGCCAAAGAATAATTCTTCAGCACCCTCCCCTCATACGGTAATTTACCATATGCTAACGGGATGAACCACTTCGGCTAGATTCCACGTGGTAAACCATTTAGGCCAACACCGTGTGATGTAATCACACCTATGGGCAAGGCCGAACCCCGCCCTTAAAGCGGAAGTCATACAGCTGCCGGAGTAGCGAGTCATGCATGCCTGTCAAAATTCTGATATGACAGCCAACTATCCGAACACCAACTGGAGAGTCCACGCTACTTCACGGTATAACAACTGGGTTAACCAGGGTCCGATCAGGAACCCTCGGACCAACCACAAGAGGACGTTCAGCTGCCTCCAAGTATTTGCCTTTACAAACTAACCTTGACGACGTGGAATCGACCCGGAGACACAAGGACAGGAACATGCATAAGAGCCACCCCCAAAGAAGGCAGTCCGGATTCACTTCAAATCCACTCACAGCCCCCGCCAGTCCGGCCACCACAGGTTCCACAAAAAACACCTCTTTTCATAATCATAATTCGTACTCATATGCATAGACATATAATCCTACTACAATGCATAGACTTCAATAACACTTACCGTTCATCGTTTCTCATTGATGCCTCGTGTTACGCCCGATTATGCCAGGGGCTTCACAGTACGGCAGTAAAGTCCGACCACCTTTTCGGTCGCTCGGCACCCTGAACTTATAGCACTATATGCATCAGCTCCGAATCATGTCTTGGGTCATTGGTTGGGTTTGCCCGGCTCCCTTGTTTTGGTACCTTACGTTCCGTTATATTGGCTAAGGTAGCGCAGGGAGAACTACTGCGATTGTGGCACGGATCTGCCGGACGAGCACCTCAGTAGAGAAAGCCGAAAACTGACTGTCATGATACAATGAGACCTGGTCAGCTGTTCGAGAGGTTGTAAAATCCTTAAAGATTTATTCCGCATAACACCATTATAAGTGCAGAGTGCGACGAATCAGTCTTCCGATCAGCCACCAATAGAGCCCCTAGTTCGGCCTTCCGAACACTAGGGGCTGCACTGACCGTACTCGAATTCCTATGGCTAAGTGAGAGTGGTAAAGCCCTATAGTCTGATTGTCTGGTTCGTGGTGGGGAACACCTCCTTAAAAGGACCCAGCTATGGGATAAAGAGTGTTGAGGTATGTCCCGAACACCCCCGTATTTCTTTCATGGGGGCAAAAGCCGATGACCGGCCAACTCTTAGAATTTACATACACTAAATAGCCGCACAGGAAAAACAAATGTTCAAACAAAACAGGCAATAGATAATAAAAGTGCCATTATCCCGTATTACAAAGAACGGCAAGAACGCCCTCAGGGAAATATAATGTCTTTGGTACACTTATCCGCCATAAGGCGAGCTACCTTTAGTACACCTTCATAGTACAGCTCGGGCTTGCGGTGCTCCTTACCCTCCGGCGGCCCCTCGGTCATCAGCTTCTCCGCGTCAAGCTTCCCCTAATGCACTTTTGCATGTGCAAACGCCATGCGCGCACCCTCTATACAGACTGATCGCTTAGCAGCATCAAGCCGAGGACAGACGCCCACAATCCGCTCCACGAGTCTGAAGTAACTACTTGGAATGGTCTCCACGGGCCACAGCCAGACAACCAAGTTCTTCATTGCTAGTTCGGCCGCCTGGTGTAGTTCGACCAGCTGCTTCAGCTGATCGATAAAGGGCACCGGATAGTTCGGCGCCAAATATTGTGACCAGAAATCCCTCTCAGCAGACTTCTTCTCCTCGGTCCGGTAGAATTGGGCGGCATCTGATATGCTGCGAGGTAGATCCGCAAACGCCCCTGGAGAAACAAGAATTCAGCTTGTCGCTTAGAGTTCTTCCCACTATCATGTAAAAATGGCCATGAATGCAAAAGGCCTTACCAGCCGCAACCTTCCGGGCCTCCTAAATGAACCGCACTGCACCTCGGGCTTCTTCCCGAGCATCTTCCGCGGCTTCGAGAGCTTGGGCGAGTTCGGATTCTTTCCCTACTAGACTCTGCTCCAAGCCCTTGCTTTTCTTCACAGCCTCCTAGAGCTCTTGCTCAGCTGCGATAACCCTGGCCTCGTGTTTCTCACCAAGCGCCTGTTCGGCGGCAGCCTTCTCGTTGGCATCAGCCACAACCTTCTTTAGTGCCTCATATTCGGCACTCGCTCCTAGAGAATACAATACAAATACTTTTCACTAGGCACAATTACTCATTCGTGCCAAATTCAAGACAATGTTTCAACATACCTTGCTTGTCCTCCAATTGCTTCTTCACACGGCCAAGTTCCTCCTTGGCCCGTTCCAGGCTCTGCTTCAGTCCGGATACTTCCGCATTATGAGCGGCTGTCTTCTCTACAGATGCATGTTTTCACACGAAGGGGTATACGTCATCAACAAAGGCTCCTGCAAGCAGAGGATTTAATCCCCTGCCCGGCTCCCTCTCTTTTGCCGGACAGTGTATCAGGGGCTACTACTCATATTATGACGACTACTCAAAGGTTTCTTAGGAAACATACCTCAAAGGCCTTTATAAGGCGAAGGCAGGACTCATTCAACCCACTCTCGGCGGACTGAATCTTTTCAACCACCGCACCCATGAGGGTCTGATGTTCATCGACGATCGAGGCGTTCTTTAACGCTGTCGATAGACCGCCGGGCAGCTCTGCTTGGACAGAAGTTGCCGGCGGAGTAGGCAAGCCTCCCACCGTTGAAGGTGGCTGTTCGCCCGATCCTGGAGCCTTAGAGGTCTCCAGGACCTTGTCCGGCTGTGGGTCGAACCCGAGATTGCCCCCGTCGTCGACACGCTTGGGGGCCATCGCCCCCGTGTGTCCGGCTCTAGAGATATGCCACCCTGGTCCAAGTCCCGTTGAGATGACACCTCAGTGTCACGCCTGGACTTTGGGGAAGGGGCCTTTGGAGGCATCTCGCTCGCCAAGGCGTCCGAGCTCAGCGAATCCTCCGATGTGGACTGTCCAGCGTGAGACTTCGCCGGGCTGTGCGAAATATGGCAACTATTAGAACTACTATACCCAAACAACCCCGGACACATGTGCGTGTTCGGATTTCGTATACTTACGACTTTTCCAGGGGCTGGGCCCTGGGATCCCACTCCGGGCTGCTATCGGCAGCCGTGGTGGATGCCTCTGGGAGGGAACCTTTCCCCCACTTGGGCGATTCGGCCTCCAAGGATGAGGAGGCCGTCCTTTTCTTCCCACCTCCAGAGTGAGGCTCGTCCTCCTCTGCTTCCTCCTCTTCATCTTCAGAAGAAGGATCATCATTGGAGTCTTCGGATTTGGCGTCCGAAGCCTCGCGACGATGGAGGCCACTCCGGGTCTTTTTGACCTTCTTGGAGGCCTCTTTCTTTGGCGCCTCGTAAGGCGCGGGGACCAGCATCTTCGTCAGAAGAGGTCCGACCGGTTCCTCCGGCAGCGGGGCTGGACAATTTATCTGCTCCACCTTTTTTATCCATCCCTGGGGTCGTAATAAAGCATGATTAAAATGGCTCCCTCAGGACATGCCAACAGAAGCATGGATGGACAGAGCATAGAAATAAATTACCGGGCTTGCAAAATGGGATGATTGATACCCATGGTCCTCGGAGGAGCCTGGCCATGATTTGCCAGACTTAAAGAGCACCTTCCAGATATCCTTGTGGGAGGAATCGTAGAGGTCCCGAAGGGTCTGGTGCTTGGTTGGGTCGTACTCCCACAAATGAGAACCAGGCGAACTAGCATCACCTGGACTATGTCGACGAGCTTGACGTCCTTGTCGACCACACTCTGAACACGCGTCTGGAGCAGCGATAGCTCATCGGACGAGGACCAATTCGGGCCCTTCTTGGGCCAGGACGTGAGCCACAGTGGGGCTCCAGATCTGAACTCTGGAGCTGCAGCCCACTTTTTGCTGCGTGGTTCGGTGATACAGAACCACTGCTGCTGCCACTCCTTGACAGAGTCGTTGAAGGCACCTGTTGGCCAGACGACCTTGGGCATCTTGCTCACCATGGAGCCGCCGCACTCTGCTTGCTCGCAGCTCACCACCTTGGGCTTCACATTGAAAATCTTCAGCCACAGGCCGAAGTGAGGCGAAATCCTGAAAAAAGCCTCGCACACCACGATGAACCTCAAGATATTGAGGAAGGAGTTAGGGGAAAGATCATGGAAATCAATCCGATAGTAGTACATGACTCCACAAATGAATGGGTGAAGGGGAAACTCGAGCCCGCGGACAAAATGGGGAAGGAACACGACTTTCTCGTGAGGCTCCGGAGTAGGGACGACCTGTCTCGCCGGTGGGAGACGGTGGCCGATCTTCTTGGCCAGATACCCGGCCTCCCGGAGCCTCTTGATATCCTTCCCCTAGACAGTAGAGGCCATCCATCTGCCTCCTGCTCCGGATCCGGACATCTTCAGAAAACCTTTCTTCGATGGAAGAGAAGAATGCCTGGGTGTTAGAGCTCGAACAGAGGGGAATGGGCTAGCAGAAGGAGAAGGTGTGGGTAAAGAGGGAGAGACCTTATCTCTTTACAGAGACGGTATAAGATTTTTGCGCCTCCCCACTTGCCTGGTGAGACCCGCTTGCTCCCCACTCATCGCGATTAGCGGTGCGGTTGGATTACCCATACCCGTATTGATGAGAATCTCGTGATAAGGGGACACGATCTCTGCTTTGACAAGACGTGTCAAGAAAACCGCCTCGCAATATGAGTTGTGGCTGGTTGTGGGAAAATGGTTTGAATAAAGACCCGACCATAATGACACATCGCGTTGTCTAAAAAAGTTGTTAACAGATTGCATCTGTGAAGTGTCATTCTCTTTACGGTGGTATGTGAAGATCATTTTGCGGATCCGGACATGGTTTAGGTGTTTGATAATTACCTTGGAGTATTCGGAGAAGGGAACCCGCCTTGCAATGCCGAAGACAAGACTGCACGCCGGACTCATCGTCATTGAAGCCTGGTTCAGGGGCTACTGAGGGAGTCCTGGATTAGGGGGTATCCGGATAGCCGGACTATGTACATCGTCTGGACTATTGAAGCGTGAAGATACAAGACTCAAGACTCCATCCCGTGTCCGGTTGGGACTCTCCTTGGCGTGGAAGGCAAGCTTGGCGATCCGGATATTGTATTTCCTTCCTTGTAACTGACTCCATATAAACCCTAGCCCTCTCCGGTGTCTATATAAACCGGAGAGGTTGTTCCTTAGAAGGCTGATCACAATTACAATCCTAATCATCATAGGCTAGCTTCTAGGGTTTAGCCTCTATGATCCCATGGTAGATCTACTCTTATACTACTCGTATCTTCAATATTAATCAAGCAGGAAGTAGTGTTTAACCTCCATCGAGAGGGCCCGAACCTGGGTAAACGTTGTGTCCCTTGCTTCCTGTTACCATCAGCCTAAGACGCACAGATCAGGACCCCCTACCCGAGATCCGCCAGTTTTGACACCGACAGCCTTCGCCAGCTCAGACTCCTTTGTCTTGAGGTCACGCTCCAACGACTCGAACTTCTTGCCGAGCTCCTGGAGCTCTTGTTGTACCTCGCCCATCCGAGCATTCTTCTTTTCACGCTCAATGCGCTCCATGGCCGCCTTGTCTTCGGCCTCGGACATCGCTTTCTTCAGGGACGCCACTTCGGTTGCGGCCCCTATTACACAGTCACGACGCTTTGTCGTTAGAATCAGCAATTTTGTCTATTCTTTATGATATGTGAATGGGGTATCACTCACCTTTGTTCTCTTCGAGCTGCCTCTTCGTGAGGCCGAGCTCTCCCTGGGCTTGCTCTAGGTCCCGTTTGAGTCCGGCGACCTCGGTCGTGCGGGCAGTAGCGGCAAGCAGCACTGCCTGCTTATTCACATGCACACCTACTATTAGACTCTTGCGGATTATAATCGACCCTCGGTTTGGCTTTTCGTTCCGAACACCAGACAGAGTATCAGGGGCTACTACCTATCGGGTGATAACTTCACACATTTCTGATTACTTACCTCGAAGCCTGTCAGGAGGCTGGTGCAGGCTTTGGTTAGTCCACTCTTGGCGGACAGAACCTTCTGAATCACCGCACTCATAAGAGTACAGTGCTCTTCATCCATGGAAGCACCGCGAAGCGCTTCCAGTAGACTATCCGACGCCTCTAGCATAACGGAAGTCATCGGCACGTATGGCTCGCCCTCCTTAGCAAGGGGCCACCTGCCCAAATCCGGAATCATTGGAGGTTCCGATATAGTGTCCGGCTGGGAGCCCGGCTTGCTGTAGCTCTCGTCGGCACAATCCGCGGGGATCTTACGCCTCGTACACCCGGCGTCTAGGATTTCGCCTTGGGGCGTCTCCAGAGTCACCTCCCCCTGCTCGGGGAGCTATTGGGACAACACCTTCGTGTCGTCCGTAAGCCGAGGGGTAGTGGCCGTCGGGGGCGAGTTCATCGCCGAATCACTCAAGGACCCATTCGAAGAGGATACCTCGGGATGGACCCTGGCCGGACTGCATATACGTGTTCGGCTTTATAACAGGCTATGAAGCAAAGCCGCACTCAAATATAATAGGGCGCGGATACTTACGATCTTACCAGGGGCTTCCCCCTGGGCAGCCACTCCTCCTTGCTCTAGGCGGCCGTGGTGGAGTAATCCGGAAGGGACGCCTTTCCCTTCTTGGGCGTCCTAGCCTCCCCCTCCAAGGCGGCTTTCCTCTTCTTCTCTTCCCCAGTGCGGGGAGGCGGAGTTTCCTCGTGTTTCCCCCTGCCTCCGCGGGAGGAATCTGCCTCGTCGTCTTCAGATGACGAGGGTATAACGGCCTTGCGTCGGGGACCCTTCCTGGTCCCCTGGGTCGCCCTCTTAGGCCCTTCAGCCTCCTCGGGTGGGGCGGCCCTTTCCTCTTCCTCCTTCCCTTCGGGGCAGGAGTGTGCCTCATCGTCTTCAAACGAGGTATCTGGTACGACCTTACGCCAGAGACCCTTCCTGGTCCCCAGGGCCTTCTTTTCAGCCTTCTTTTCCGGCGCCTTGTAGGGCGCTGGGACTAGCATCTCCGTCAAGAGAGCATCTGCTGGACCCTCTGGCAGTGGGGCCGGACAGTCAATCCACTCCGCCGTCTCCACATACTCCTCATTAAATACACACAATGCCTTAAGATCCTCCCATGAGTACACTAGGAAAAACTACATCCGGTAATAGTCAGAAACCTCACCGAACGGGGGAGCCGCTTGGCGTGAAGTCCTTGTTCCTCGGATGTGGGAGGAGGTATTTCGGAGGCCTTGAATAGCGCCTTCCATGCATCCTTGTGTTTCATGCCATAGAGCTCTCGAAGCGTCTGGTGTTCGGTCGGGACAAACTCCCACAGATTAAATGCCTGTCTTTGGCATGGAAGAATCCGGGGGACAAGCATGACCTGGACCACATTGACAAGTTTGATTTTCTTGTCCATCATATTCTTGATGCAGTTTTAAAGTCCGGTCAGCTCCGCGGGCTCACCCCAGGCCAGGCCCTTCTTTTCCCAAGAGGTGAGCCGCACGGGAATTCTGGATCGGAATTCGGGGGCTGCAACCCAGTTGGCGTTGGGTGGCTCGGTGATGTAGAACCACCCCGACTGCCATCCCTTTACGGTCTCCACGAAGGAGCCGTCGAGCCATGTAACGTTGGGCATCCTGCCCACCATGGCGCCTCCGCACTCCGCTTGCTGGCCGCTCACGATCTTCGTCTTCACGCAAAAGATTCGTACCACAAGCCGAAGTGAGGCTTGATGCGGAGGAAGGCCTCGCACACGACAATGAACACCGAGATGTTGAGGACGAAATTTGGGGCTAGATCATGGAAATCTAGCCCGTAGTAGAACATGAGCCCACGGACGAAGGGATGAAGTGGAAATCCCAGTCCACGGACGAAGTGGGCGAGGAACACGACCTTCTCATGGGGTTCCGGAGTTCGAATAATGTGCCCTGCGTCCGGTAGCCGGTGCGCAATATCTGTGGCCAACTATCCGGCCGCCTGAAGCTTCGTAACATGCTCCTCCTTCACGGTGGAGGCCACCAACTTGCCTCCTGCTCCGGACATGTTTGGCTGTGCGGAGAAGGCGTGAACTGGGGCACTGGAGCTCGAGGGTGTGGGAATGGATAAGCAGAGGAGGAAGAAGGCGTGGGTAAAAATGAGGAATCCTTATCCCTTTATAGAGGTGACGAGAACGGTGCACCTCCCCAGTTTCCCGTTGAGAATCACTTATTTCCCAAGTGCCGTGATTGATGGAGCGGTTGGGTTACCCATACCCGTATTGATGGGAATCCCATGATAAGGGGACATGATCTCTGCTTTGACAAGACGTGCCGAGGAAACCGTGTCGCAATATGCGTTGTGGCTGGTTGTGGATAAACGGTTCGAATAATGACTCGACAGTGGTGTCATGTCACGCCATACAAAAATTGTCAGCAGATCAGACTTATAAAGTGCTATGCTCTCTACGGTGGTATGTGAAGATCATCTTGCGGATCCGGACACGATTCAAGTGTTCAATAATAACTTTGGAGTATTCGGAGACAGAACCCGCCTTGCAATGCCGAAAACAATCTACGCGTCAGACTCATCGTCATTGAAGCCTGGTTCAGGGGCTACTGAGGGAGTCCTGGATTAGGGGGTATTCGGGAAGCCGGACTATATACTTTGGCCGGACTGTTGGACTGTGAAGATACAAGACTCAAGACTTCGTCTCGTGTCCGTATGGGACTCTCCTTTGCTTGGAAGAAAAGTTGGCGATCCGGATATTATATTTCCTTCTTTGTAACCGACTCCATGTAAACACTAGCCCTCTCCAGTATCTATATAAACCAAAGGGTTTAGTCCTTAGGGACAGAATCATAATCATCATAAGCTATCTTCTAGGGTTTAGCTTCTACGATCTCGTGGTAGATCAACTCTTGTAATACCCATATCATCAATATCAATCAAGCAGGAAATAGGATTTTACCTCCATCAAGAGGGCCCAAACCTGGGTAAAACTTCGTGTCCCTTGCCTCCTGTTACCATTAGCCTTAGACGCACAGATCGGGACCCCCTACCCGAGATCCATCGATTTTGACACCGACAGGGGCTACGCGGGCGCCCTCGCGAGTGCTTTCTGACACAGTCTCGTGAGTCTCCTCTATTCAAGTTCACCGTGGGAGCGCTTCTTCCGGTCCATATCCCACGGGCATCGCGACACGAATGCAGGACCTGAGCCGGTTGCCCTCACGACCAGGTTCGAAAGTTATCCCCCGGCTAATTTTTGTAGGCCTTGAGACGCACAACGAGGCCTCAGCCTTGAGAAGCAAAGACTACGGCAAGTCCCCCCGAGCTAAGTTGTTCCTACACACGAGCATGCAACACCAAAACAGACACGGGAATAATGAAAATAGCATAGTAGTTAACTGCAACAGTCTAGCACGCCCCCACAGGGCCCCACACTACTCTCTCTTTGTATCGGAAAGGGAGAAAAACAAAATAGACGCGGCTTGCCCGGCGACGACTCATGGCGGGGGCTCGTACTGCCCTCCGGAGCTCAGTCAGACCCCTCCTCACGCTTCACCGAGGCATGACGACGGGATGACCCACTAACCCCCTAAAGGTGAGCGCGGTGGCTGGCCGCGGCCGCCGCTCGAGGAGTTGTCTTATGAAGGGGAGCCGCCGAAGCTTGGCGAGCTACGAACACCGCCGGCCACGCGCCCACCTTCGTCTTCATCTCGGCCATCACCGAGGCTGAGCACCCGGTCACCGTCATCATCTTCAGGGTAGCACCCAACGCGGTGGCCGTCTTCTCCGAACAACCTCATGTAGAGGGTGGCGTCGCTGTCAAACTTGAAATGCAGGGTGCACCATCGGCCTAGGCCACGCGCGCGGGCAAACGTTTGCCAGCCATGGGCCAAAGCCACAATCCCGGTGACTGAGATCTCCAGTGAGACCCAAGAGGCCTTGCTGCAGCAGTCGTCCGCTTGAAGCCAGAGGCCGCCAGGAGCTGCGGCTGGGAGTTCGCCCGCGAAGAAGCGGGAAGCTGGAGCCAGCTGCCGGTTGGGTCCGCCGACCACACGACGAACTCCAACAGCACCTCAGCCGAGTGGAAGCGCGACCTGGGAGGCCGCACGACCATGATGCGCCTCCCCTCACCCACCAGACGCCCGTCACCGCGCGGGAGATCACCGCTGCGACCACGGGGAGCCGTTGTGAGAGTTGCAGGATGCTTGCGGGGACGACCTTGGCCGCGCTTGGGTGGAGGAGAGTCAGGCCCTTCCCGACGAGCCTTACCTTTCTCCGCGGCCGAGAACCTCTTTGGCGGCGCCATAGGACACGACGAGTAGCTGCGGTGGAAGAAAGAAGAAGGAAGGAGGAAGATGTGCAGCGGGGGCCTGCGCCCTCCCACATTTATAACCGGAGGAGGCCACCCGCCAGCCTCCACGATCGCAGTTAATCGTGGCTCATTTTTGCATGCAGGGACTTGTCAAGTTGGGTACTTGCTGAGGCGGCATGGGGAAGTGGAGACGCCCATGTCCAATCAACCGCCACGCGGCGCCCAAGGCCGTAGGCTGTTGGGGCCCCCGGCGCTCCGCACGTGCCCTTTCGCTTCTCTGTTAAGCCAAGTCTGAGCGCGCCTTGGGCCCGAGGGCTACTGTAGGTGTTCTGGGAATGGGGGTCCCCAGACTTGCCTGCCTGCGGCCTGCAGCGTGGCTCAAGTGGTGGCCCAGTGCAGGCCATCTTCGTCAACGCAAACTCAAGACCCTCGCGAGGGGCCAAGCCTCGCGGTGCGGACGATGCAAGGCTTCCTCGGGAGCGGCCTCAACAGGCAGGCTCGCGAGGAGGCGGAGAGATCAAGGCAAGGGTACCCCGCGAGGTGCTCCTGATGCAAGCCATGATGATCGAGACCAGGCGGGGGCCAGCCTGCGTAGTGTCCTTGTTTCCTCTTTGGTGCAAAGGGGGCAAGCACAAGCATGGAGTACCGAGGCATCAGGCAAAGGTTACCATTTTGGAGCAACAAGACCAAGACCCGCGGAGCGGCAGGATGGAGGTCACCGTGGAGCCCAAGAGGGCATCATCGCCAGTGCCTTTGGCAGCCGGAGACCAACTTTAGTCAGGATAGACTAGGTGTTCCCCTTCAAAATGGCTGTTGTTGGCGCCCTTTCCGCTCAATATTTGGGAAGAGGACCAGGGCCTCTATATATAGGGCTAGCCACCACAGTAGAGGATAGCTCATAGAGTCCCCATCAGATCGAGGGACGATCGAACTCTCCCAGGTAGTTCATCGCACCAGCCCAAGAACACCTCTTGCGAGGCTGTTCTTCCCCTTGTACTGTTCATCATCAGCCCCTGAGGCAATCCACCACACCACACACTGGAGTAGGGTGTTACACCACAATGGTGGCCCGAACCAGTATAAATCTTGTGTCCCTCGTGTTGTTCATCGTTTAGCTTAGATTCTCGCAAGGAGATCGGACGTGGATTGGTAGGGGGAAGATCTTCGCGCGCACCCCAAAGTTCGAACCTTAAGGGTCTGCCGGAACCCAACATCCGACAACTGTGATCATACTTGCGCATTGGATATGGCAAATATTTGAGTGTGTTTCATGAATGGATCAATGATTGAGCATGATGGGCTAGGGATAACTTTCTTTAGTGTTGATATTTTGAAAGGCATGGTTGCTTGTTGATATGATTGAGTATTGAAGTCTTCATGTCAAATATAGACTATTGCTTTGAACCATCTAAAAGTCCAAATGTCCATGCTACAAAAGAAAAGAATATGTGATGAACATGTTAGGTAGCATTCCACATCCAAAAAACTATTTTTATCATTTACCTACTCGAGGAAGAGCAGGAATTAAGCTTGGGGATGCTGATACATCTCCAACGTATCTATAATTTTTTATTGTTCCATGTTGTTATATTATCATTCTTGGATGTTCTACAATCATTTTGTAGCAACTTTATACAATTTTTGGGACTAACCTATTGACATAGTGCCCAGTGCCAGTTGCTGTTTTTGCTTGTTTTTTACTTCGTAGAATATCCCTATCAAACAGAGTCCTAACGTAGTGAAACTTTTTGGAGATTTTTTTTGGACCGAAAGACAACTTGGGAGCGAAGGAAGAACCTGGGGGAGGCCCATGGGGCCCACAAGACACCAGGGTGCGCCAGAGGCCCCTGGCGCGCCCATATGGGTTGTGGGGCCAACGGAGGTCTCCTCCACCGCCTCTCAGCTCTATAAATACCCAAATATTCTAGAAACCCGAGGGGAGTCATCGAGAAACAATTCCAGCCGCCGCAACTTCCAGAACCACGAGATCCAATCTAGAGCCCTATTCCAGCAGTCCGCCAGAGGGAAACACGATCACGGAGGGTGTCGGTGTCAAAACCGGCGGATCTCGGGTAGGGGGTCCCGATCTGTGCGTCTTAGGCTGATGGTAACAAGAAGCAAGGGACACAATGTTTACCCAGGTTCGGGCCCTCTCGATGGAGGTAAAACCCTACTTCCTGCTTGATTAATATTGATGATATGAGTAGTACAAGAGTAGATCTATCATGAGATCGTAGAGGCTAAACCCTAGAAGCTAGCCTATGATGATTATGATTGTGATCGTGATCAGCCTTCTAAGGACCAACCTCTCCGGTTTATATAGACACCGGAGAGGGCTAGGGTTTACACGGAGTCGGTTACAAAGAAGGAAATATAATATCCAGATCGCCAAGCTTGTCTTCCACGCAAAGGAGAGTCCCTCCCGGACACGAGACGGAGTCTTGAGTCTTGTATCTTCACGCTCCAATAGTCCGGACGAAGTATATAGTCCGGCTGTCCAAGTACCCCCTAATCCAGGACTCCCTCAGTAGACCCTGAACCAGGCTTCAATGACGATGAGTCCGACGCGCAGTCTTGTCTTCAGCATTGCAAGGCGGGTTCCATCTCCGAATACATCTAAGTACATGTTACGACGAATAGTGTCTGGCTTCCCATCAATGTTGTACTCCTTGGCTTTTGTGCCTCAATAATGACCATCTCCACATGTCGAGCGAATGCGAGGAGCCGAGGCATTTTTGCATTTGCCACCCCCGGTCCTGCAGGTTGACCATCTATTTGAAGAGATGGGGATTCTCAGATCCAAACCTCACCCTATTCCCTCAAGCAATCATCCAACAGAGCGCTCCGGAAAAACCATTCCAACATGGCCGGTTGCCGCAGCTCTTCTTCTCGCTCCCCTCACTCCAAGCCGGGGGACTGGGAAGAGTGTTCAGTTCCTCACAGCCGTTTGATAGAGTTACAGACCCAAGGGTTTCTCCCACTGGCGTTCATGGTCCCCGTCCGAGCCGGAATAGCCACCTATAATGGCGGGGAGCAAGCCGAGGTCCCCATCTGCTAAGAGGCGTCGGGTTTCCTATCCACCCATTTCTTTGCGGGCTCCTGGAGTTCTACGGCCTCCAGTTGCACAACTTCACCCCTGCCTCCGTGCTGCATATAGCAGGATACGTCGCCCTTTGTGAGCTATTTCTAGGTTGTGAGGCTCACTTTGGGTTATGGAAGAAGTTGTTCTGCCTTGTCCCCCGCAACTTGGGAGAATCCCTATGTCAAGTGGGCGGAGCCTAAGTATGGCGCATCACCGAGACCGGATACTTATCCGGCACTCCCAAGAAGGCTCCGAAGAACTGGCCTTCGGAGTGGTTTTATGTTGACGATGTTCCCCTTATGGATCCAGTCCAGACAAGTCTCCCTAAGTTCAATAACGCTCCGCCGAAGGCGCATCGAAGCTGGCGCCCTCGGGGCCCCCGAGAGGAGGATACCAGAGAAATACACTTCTAGATGAGCAGGATAAAGTTACTGGCCAAATCCGGACTGACGATAGTCGAGGTTATGGCGATATGCATAATGCGGGGGGTGCAGCCGCTTCAATATCGGGGGAAGCCCATGTGGCACTACAACGGGGAAGATGATGCCACCCGCTGTGGCCGTAAGGTTCCGGACTCCGCCACTGCTCTGGCGAGGATATTGTCCGATTTGTATAAGGGAGAAGAAGAAGAATTCCTTCGCATCAAACCGTGGGATGGGTTTTCTATGCCCAACCCCCCAAGCTGGGTGAGTCACCACTCTTTCTCCTGCTTTACTCATTCTAGCGTTCCTCGTCAAGATTATTTACCTTGATACTTTCGAGCAGGAACTGAGAAGGGCCATAGAAGGAATATCAAGCCCCTCCCCGCAGCCAGAGGACCCCAGAAGGGCCTACGATCCAGGCCTCGAAGAGGATCCTGATATTACTGTGGAGCTCGTCGACGGGACATTTTATCAGGCGAGCTGTGATGGCGCCTCGGTGGCTATTACCGCCGACTATCCTGGATTGCTACCTATATCGTGTCTAAGCCAAGCCAAAAGGAACCCTATCCTCCGAAGAGGACTCCTTGCCAATGCCATGCCTCACACCTGAAGTGTCATGTTTTTTGCAGAGACGACGGTCGGAGTGCGGAGCCGAGCCCCTAGGGACCCGTCGGCAAAGGGTGTCCGGATCGGGCAGGCTTAAGAGGAAGGCGGTTAGGGTCGAAATGCCGCTACAGAGGTATGGTAAAAACCTGCTCTACGATAATTGTATTTGAAATGTGACAGCGTCCTTCGTGTCCTGGAAGAAACAGGAGTAGCTGGACTATATCCGGCGATCCTGCCGATCACGCCTCCACCAGCCGGATTCTGGAACCGGCTTCGAGAGAGGAGGCGGACGCGGGGCCGATGCCGCATTGTCCTCCGGCAGAGGATGCAGATATGCTTTCCGCCATGAATTCCAAAGTGGAGAGCACCATGAATCACCAGCACCAACAGGCTGTACTTCATAACAACGGACGTGACCGAGCATTGTCCTCCGAGGAAGCATTTAATGCTTTCAATTCGGGAGACGCATACATCCGTGCTGCTCAAGGCGGACTTTCCCGAGCAACGGACCAGTATACCAAAGATATATGGGTAAGAAAATTTAATAAGAATGTATAGCAGTAGCCCCTGAGACTTGAAACGGTTGGAACTACTATTTTAAGGATCAATTTATGCACAGGTCCTTGTAGATAAGAATGAGCAATTGTCTCGAGAGCTGGAGGAGTGCATGACCCAGCTAAGGGCCACGGTTGCCAATTTAGAGGAATCCCAAAAGGCCTCATCTGGTAACATTTGTCTCAATTGTACGGAGATGTACCAGTTAGTAAGTGGCTGGTATGACAAGTCTAATAGAAAATTCTGCAGACAATCCTGGTGTGAATCCGGAGGTCGTAAGAGATGACGAGTCGCATCTCAAAAGGAAGCTAAAGGCTAGCGAGCGTGTTCCTATGCAAGTTAGGTAGGAGAAGAACAATCTTCAAGATGTCAATGTCCGGCTGGACATGGAATTAAAAGATGTTCGCGCTCAGCTGGCGGACTTCGTGAAGGAGAACAAAAGGCTTCGTCGCGGCATTTATAGTAAGTGCATAGACAAACTATAGTACAGCTCGGCGAGGTAGCATATTGATAAAAAATTTATTTGTAGGTGTGTTGACGGGCCGCCCTAAAGAGGAGATGCCTGCTTCTGCAGGCGATTTGCTGCAAGACCTCTCGCAACTACACGAGCGAGCTCAGTAGGTGATGCTAGGCATTGCACAGGCCTTGTGGCCATCAAGCTCCCTGCCGAAGGGTATGGGGGAGCTTGTGGATATACTCCGAGGAGCACGGTGGTGCTTCCGATTGTGGACGATATCAGCCTGCCGACAAGGTGCAAGAGAAGCCTGGGCTATGGTGAAGACACGCTACACCAAGCTTGACCCGAACCATATGGCCGAAGTCGGACCGGCGGGGCCAGATGGGCAAGAAATTCCCATGAGTCTGGTGTATGACCAGGTAGCGTTAGCCGCAAAGTATTCTCAATAGGATTGTAAGTTAGATAGCCTGTTGGATGGTATAGAGGAGGAATATAATCAGTCCAAGTGGTTGTGTAATTCAATGGACATAAGTAGTCCCTAGCCGGATTAAAATCATTTGTCATGGCAGACCTTTTCGCTTCAGCCCCCGGAACTGACAGTCCAAGGTGTATCCGAATACCCGCTCAGTTATACAGAACCGGGGTATGCATGGAAACTAGGCGTAGGGGTCATAAGTGCTTGAACAGACAAGTACCCAACTAGTTATGTTATATTACATGGATAGTAAGAAACATCTTCCAGGGAGAATAGTTCCGTTAGGGGTTCCTTTCCCTGGGTACACATGCGATGATGCACATGTCCAAACTGCGAATAGGGACGCAGGATACAAAGCTTCTGGGGATTTGCATTGTAATAAACGAAAAACATATTTTGTTCATCGATCGAATATTCCCTTAAGAACCATAGCTTTCGGCTTCACCCAGTCTGAGGTACACATCCGGCTGAACCGACAGTAACAATCGCAGAGGTGCTCCCCTTATGCCCTAGCCGAATTAATGGGAACGTAGGGCATAAACACAAGAGCCAGGCAACCTAGCATGGCCACATATTAAGTCATATCGATGTGCATAATGGTGAAGAAAAGGCACATATGGAAAAAGAATGCATATGTGATGGGCAAAAAGCCATTAAAGTAATTATATTTAGCTTTCGTATAGGAAGCCCGCACGTATTGCTTACACACATAGTGCGGCCGGAGTGATCCGGGCGTCCATACTGTATTAAATACTTTGTGTGAAGAGGAAAAAAGGTCGAGAAAGGAAAAGGGGGGAGCATAATTAAAAAGGAGGGGGTAAGGAGACGAACACTGAGTTCGGCGCTAGGCATAGAATCTCTGGAGTCTGGCCGCGTTCCATGGGTTCGGCTCGAGTCTGTTATCGGATGCATTACATAAGCGGTACGCTCCTCCGGTGAGAACTTTATCAATGATGAAGGGACCTTCCCACTTGGGTTTGAGCTTGTCCTTCTTCTTCTCCGGTAGGCGTAGAACGAGTTCGCCAATATTATAAGTTTTGGCCCACACTTCTCTGCTTTGGTACCGTCGAGCCTGCTGCTGATAGAATGCGGAGCGGGCTTTGCGACGTCGCACTCCTCCTCCAGAGCATCCAAGTTATCCTGCCGATCTAATTCGGCTTCCTTCTCTTCGTACATGCGTACGCGAGGCGAATCATGTATTATGTCGCAGGGTAGTACTGCTTCCGCACCGTATACCATAAAAAATGGTGTATATCCGGTGGTGTGATTCGGCGTGGTCCGCAGCCCCCTGAGTACGGAGTCGAGCTCCTCGACCCAGTGCGTGTCCCACTCCGTCAAGGATCGCACTAGTCTGGGTTTGATGCCGCTCATGATAAGACCGTTTGCATGTTCGACCTGGCCGTTTGTTTGGGGATGGTAGACGTAAGCGTAATCGAGCTTAATGCCCATTTTCCTGCACCAAGTTTTCACTTCATCGGCTGTGAAATTTGAGCCATTATCAATGACGATGCTGTGGGGGACGCCGTATCGGTGTACAACCCCGGATATGAAGTCTATCACTGGTCCGGATTCGGCCGTTTTGACTGGTTTAGCTTCTATCCATTTGGTGAACTTGTCCGCCATGACTAATAAGTATTTTTTCTTATGGCTTCCCCCTTTAAGAGGTCCGACCATATCCAGCCCCTAGACCGCAAAAGGCCAAGTTATGGGGATTGTTCAGAGAGCGGTAGGGGGCATATGACTCTGATTCACAAAGAGCTAGCAACCGACGCAGTGCTGGACAAGGTCCTGTGCATCCACTCGCATTGTCGGCCAATGGAAGCCTATACGGAAGGCCTTGCTGACTAGTGCCCGAGCCGCGGCGTGGTGCCCGCCCAGTCCGGCATGGATTTCAGCCAAGAGCTGCCGCCCTTCCTCTTCGGAGATGCACCTTTGGAGCACTCTGGTTGCACTTTTCTTATAGAGTTCCCCTTCATGGACTTTATAAGCTTTAGAATGCTGCACGATGCAACGTGCTTCATTTTGGTCTTCGGGGAGCTCCTGCCTATTTAGGTAGGCCAAGAAAGGCTTAGTCCACGAGGCGATTGCAGCCATGATTTCGTGGGCCGAAGGTGTTATTTTGGTGGTGGAGCCTCCGATTATGTCTGATGGTTCGGAATCTGGGGGGTGTTCGGATTCATGCTAGTGTTGCCGGACTCCCCTTCCCATACCACGGATGGCTTGAACAGCCATTCCAAGAATATGTTAGGTGGGACAGGGTCGCGTTTAGCACCGATGCGGGCAAGATTATCTGCCGCTTGATTGTTTTCCCGAGCCACATGGTGGAATTCGAGCCCCTCGAACTGAGATGACATTTTGAGAACGGCATTACGGTAGGCCGCCATTTTCGGATCCTTGGCATCGAAGTCTCCGTTTATTTGTGATATTGCAAGGTTTGAATCCCCGCGCACTTCTAGGCGTTGAATGCCCATAGAGACTGCCATCCGAAGACCGTGCAACAGAGCCTCGTATTCGGCTGCATTGTTGGAGTCTGTGTATAATATTTGGAGTACGTAATGGACCGTGTCTCCGGTGGGAGATGTCAGGACTACCCCTGCTCCCAGTCCGGCCAGCATTTTAGAGTCGTTGAAGTGCATGATCCAGTTAGAGTATGCGCCGTACTCTTTAGGGAGTTCGGCTTCTGTCCATTCGGTGACGAAGTTAGCCAGTACTTGCGACTTGATGGCCCGCCGTGGCTTGTATGTTATGTCGAACGGAAGGAGCTCGATGGCCCATTTAGCAATCCGTCCCGTAGCATCGCGGTTATTTATTATATTGTTGAGTGGTACTTCGGAGGCCACCGTAATTGAACACTCTTGAAAGTAGTGTCATAGCTTCCGGGATGCCATGAAGACCGCGTATGCTATTTTTTGATAGTGTGGGTATCGGGATTTGCATGGGGTGAGGACCATGGATACGTAATATACTGGCTTGTGGAGCGGGAATTTGTATCCGTCAACCTCTCGTTCGACGATGAGTACTGCGCTTACAACTTGATGTGTTGCAGCTATGTACAGCAGCATAGGTTCTCCAATATTTGGCGCTATTAGGACTGGGTTACTGGCCAATAAGGTCTTTATGTCGTCCAGTCCGGCCGTGGCTGCATCCGTCCACACGAATTGTTTGGTGCACCGAAGAACGCGGTAAAGAGGTAATGCCTTTTCTCCTAACCTGGAGATAAAGTGGCTTAAGGCGGCCATGCATCCAGCTAGTTTCTCGATGTGCTTGAGGTCTGTTGGTATAGCCAACTGCGACAGAGCTCAGATTTTTGCCGGATTCGCTTCAATTCCTCTATTGGAAACAATGAAGCCGAGCAGTTTCCTAGAGGGGACGCCGAAAACACATTTTTCCGGGTTCAGCTTGATGTCTTATGTTCGGAGGTTATCGAACGTAAGCGTCAAGTCGTCTGTTAGGGTTTCGATGTGTCTTGTCTTTATTACCACGTCATCCACATATGCCTCCACTGTCTTGCCGATTTGCTTTTCCAGGCATGTCTGAATCATGCGCTGATAGGTTGTGCCGGCATTTTTAAGCCCAGAAGGCATAGTGTTGAAGCAGAAAGGACCATATGGCGTTATGAAAGCCGTTGCAGCTTGGTCGGACTCTTCCATCTTTATTTGATGGTATCCAGAGTATGCGTTGAGGAAACACAGCGAGTCGTGTCCTGCTGTGGCGTCGATGATTTGGTCGATGTGAGGGAGGGGGAAGGGATCCTTGGGGCAAGCCTTATTGAAGTCTTTGAAGTCGACGCATAGGCGCCAGGATTTGTCCTTCTTTGGTACCATTACCAGAATTGCCAGCCAATCCGGATGCTTGATATCTCTGATGAATCCGGCCTCGAGTAGTTTGGCTAGCTCTTCCCCCATGGCTTGTCGTTTGGGCTCTGAAAAGCGCCTTAGATTCTGCTAGACAGGCTTGTATCCTTTAAGTATATTGAGGCTGTGTTCGGCCAGTCTGCGTGGGATGCCCGGCATGTCCAAAGGGTGCCAGGCGAAAATGTCCCAATTCTCGCGCAGGAAGTCTCGCAGTGCGGCGTCCATTGTGGGGCTCAACTGTGTCCCAATGGAAGCTGTCTTCACGGGGTCCGTTGGATGGACCTGGAATTTGACTATTTCGTCTGCGGGTTTGAATGAGGTGGACTTGGGCCGCTTGCGACTATTACGTCGTCTCTGTCCACTATGGCGTGCAGCGTTATTAGTTCTTCGGCTGCTAGGGCTTCGGATAATGCTTCCAGGGCTAGCGCGACAGTTTTATTTTTGGCGCAAAGTGTGACGTCCGGATCACTGGCTAGAGTGATGATTCCATTGGGTCCGGGCATTTTAAGCTTCAGGTACCTGTAATGGGGTATAGCTTGAAATCTTGTAAACGCGTCCCGCCCTAGAAGGGCGTTGTATCTGCTACTGAAAGGAGCCACTTGGAATGTGATTTCTTCGGACCTGTAGTTGTCCGGAGTGCCGAATACCACATCGATGTGATTTTTCCCGCACACCGTGATTCCCGACTGGGGATGATTCCCCTGAAGGTTGTGCCGCTATGCTCAATGCGGCTTTTATCAATTTCCATCTTGCTGAGTGTTTCTTTGTAGATCAAGTTTAATCCGCTTCCGCCGTCCATGAGTACTTTAGTGAGCCAAAAGCCGTCTACGATTGGGCTAAGGACCAGAGCGGCTAGTGCTCGGACGGCCTAGAATTGAGGTTCGTCAGTGGCATTGAAAGTTATAGCAGTGTCGTTCCACGGATTTATTTTTGCCACATGGCAGATTTCAACGGCGCTTCGATGAGCTCGCTCGCACCTATTGTTTGAGGCGAAGGTCTCGAAGACTGTTAGTACCGTATTGTTTTCTTTGGCGGGATGTTGTTCTGCTTTAGGGCTTACAAGAAGATCCTCGCCACTTTTTGCTACCTGCCGGAGTATCCAACATGCTCTAAGGCTATGTGTTGGTGTAGTGTCCGGCATGCTCTGGAGCTTACATGGCCCATTGAGCCATTTTTCCAATACAGTTCCATGCCCTGGGGTAGGCTTTGGTTTCTTGGTGATTGGATCAGCTGACTAACGAGAGTTTGCTCGTTTAGTTCGGACAAAGGTTTTAGTGAGAGCCGGACTATCCCAAAATTCTGTTTGGGTTTTCCAGGCGCTTTCCATCGCACAGTACTTCTGTACTATGGTTGCCAAGTCAGCAAAGTGTGCTATGTCACGGCGAATTATGGCATTAAGGATTCCTTTGTTCGTGCAGATTTTGCAAAAAAGTGAGACTGCGTCCTCCTCTCGACAGTCCTTGACCTTGTTTAGCGCAAGGAGGAATCTGGCCCAGTAGCGATGTACTGTCTCTTGGGTCTCTTGTCTGATATGGGAGAGAGGGTTTAAGTATGGGTGGGTGGGTGTAGCTAAATCTTGATTCTGATCCGATCTAACGCCCTGGGGTAGGGAAGCTTCCAGGCTTGACAGCTCGGGATTCGGCATGCCACCCGATTTCTCCGGCCCAATGCCCGATTCTAAGTCCGGGGTCTGGGTCATGTCTTCCCTTGAGCGGGTGTCCGGCTCAGGGAGCTCGATGATCCGGACATAACTCATCCTCAAGATAGAGGGGTAATCTGTATGTGGCTCCTCCACTAACGCTATCTCATGGGTGACCGGTAGGGATTTAATGTCCCTTTGGTCGGGTTTAAGCCCACCCCGGTCATAGTCTGTGGCGACTCCCAGAGCGGTAATGCAATCCAAGAGCTCATTAAGAGAGGAGAGCTCCATTGGATCCATCTGTTCGGCGAGTTCCAAATTGACGTGGAGGTTATGCGTGATGACCCGAGAGGTCATCGTCGGCATGACAGCCGACGGGGCAGCCATGAGGAAGCCGCCTAGTTGGAGAGTTTGGCCTACAGCCAGCGCTCCCCCAGAGGTGATGTTATCCTTGACAATGAGACGGGCCATCGAGCCTTGCGGCGACGACACAGAGGAACTCTCAATGAAAGCACCAATGTCGGTGTTAAAACCGGTGGATCTCGGGTAGGGCGTCCCGATCTGTGCGTCTTAGGCTGATGGTAACAGGAAGCAAGGGACACAATGTTTACCCAGGTTCGGGCCATCTCGATGGAGGTAAAACCCTACTTCCTGCTTGATTAATATTGATGATATGAGTAGTACAAGAGTAGATCTACCACGAGATCGTAGAGGCTAAACCCTAGAAGCTAGCCTATGATGATTATGATTGTGATCGTGATCGGACTTCTAAGGACCAACCTCTCTGGTTTATATAGACACCCGAGAGGGCTAGGGTTTACATGGAGTTAGTTAGAAGGAAGGAAATATAATATCTGGATCGCCAAGCTTGTCTTCCACACAAAGGAAAGTCCCACCCGGACACGGGACGGAGTCTTGAGTCTTGTATCTTCACGCTCCAATAGTCCGGACGAAGTATATAGTCCGGATGTCCGGAGACCCCCTAATCCAGGACTCCCTCAGAGGGGTTCATCATCCTCATCTCCTACGATGATGCGTGAGTAGTTCACCATAGACCTACGGGTCCGTAGGCAGTAGCTAGATGGCTTCTTCTCTCTTTTTTATTCTCAATACAATGGTCTCTTAGAGATCTATTTGATATAATGACTTTTGTGGTGTGATTGTTGGGATTCGATGAATTTTGAGTTTATGATTAGTTCTATCCATGATATTATTTGAGTTCTTTGATCTCTTATATGCATGATTGTTATAGCCTCATATTTCTTCTCCGAATCTTTGGTTTAGTTAGGCCAACTAGATTGATTTTTCTTGCAATGGGAAGAGGTGCTTTGTGATGGCTTTGATCTTGTGGTGTCCTCACCAGTGACAGAAGGGGTAGCGAGGCACACATGTATCATTGCTATTTAGGATACAAAGATGGGGTCTATTCCTACATGAATAGATCTTGTCAACATCATGTCATCGTTCTTATTACTCCGTTTCTCCATGAACTTAATACACTAGATGCCTGCTAGATAGCACTCGATGTGTGGAGTAATAGTAGTAGATGCAGAATCAATTCAGTCTAATAATCTTGGACGTGATGCCTATATACATGATCATTGCCTTGGATATCCTCATGATTATTTGATCTTCTATCAATTGCCCAACAGTAATTTGTTTACCCACCGTATGCTTTTCTCGAGAGAAGCCACTAGTGAAATCTACGGCCCGGGTCTATCTTTTATCATATTGCTTTCAGATCTATTACCGTATTTGTTTTCAGATCTATTATTCCAAAAACCCAAAAATACCTTGCTGCACCTTTTATTTGCATCTTTTATTTTGTGTTATTGTGCGATCTATTTATCCAAACTCATACCATTTAATGTGTCTTTTTACCGAGGAGGGATTGGCAACCCCTCTTACGCGTTGGGTTGTGAGGATTTGTTCTTTATGTGCAGGTACCATTTACATAGTGTTGCTTGGTTCTCCTACTGGATTGATAACCTTGTTTCATAACTGAAGGAAATACTTGTCGTAGTTGTGTTGCATCATCCCTTCCTCTTTGGGGAATTACTAACGCATATCTAAGCCACGTTAGGCAACAAGGATGATGTAGAGCGCCTCCGTGATCGAATCCCCTTCCGGCACAGTGCCTGAAAAGGCCTCCAGATGGGATCTCCTGGTTCTGGAACATGTAGTGGCAGAAAAAGTATTTTGTGGACTCCCCTGTTGGTTTCAAAATTTTAGAGAATGTATAGAGGCGGAGTTAGGTCAAACGGAGCCACGCGGGCCCCATAAGCCACTAGGGCGCGCCTACCCCCTGGGCGCGCCATAGTGCATTGTGGGCCACGATTCATCATCTGGTCTTCTCCCGAATCTTCTAGTGTCTCTTTTGTCCAGAAAAAAATCTTCGAAAAGTTTCGTGGCATTTGAACTTCGTTTGGTACTGATATTCTACGAAACCAAAAAACAAGCAAAAAACAACAACTGGCACTGGGCACTAAGTTAATAGGTTAGTCCCAAAAAATGATATATAATTGTTTGAAAGTGTATATAAAACATACAAGATTGATAATATAATAGCATGGAACAATAAAAAATTATAGATACGTTGGAGACGTATCAAGTACCTTATGTGCAGTTATGTCTCCCACATGGTGTCCTCCGTAAGCCTCAGAATGACACTTTCATAGAATTTGTTCTTATTCATGCTCAGGTATACAACGTCTAATAATACCATCTACTCCTTTATAAAGATGTGGGTCATCCTGGAAGTGATGTCTTAAATCAAAGAAGAGCTTTTTCTTTTGTTGGTATGTGAAACTAGGTGGTAAAAATTTAGCAATAATATAATTAGCATAGTGTGGATACCAAGGACTATTACGAGAAGCATTTATGACAGCTAGTTGCTCATCGGAAAAACTGTCATCAATAGGTAGTGGGTCATCAAGAAATTTTCCAACCTAGACAAGTTATCAGATAGGGGTTCTCAACTCCCTTCCTATTAGTAATATGCAAGTCAAATTCTTGTAGCAATAGAACCCACCTAATGAGTATAGGTTTACCATCTTTCTTTTCCATAAGGTATTTAATAGCAGCATGGTCAGCGTGAACAATTACTTTAGAATCGACTATGTAAGATATGAATTTATCACATACAAACACTACTACTAGAAATTCTTTCTCAGTAGTAGCATAATTTCTTTGAGCACTGTCTAGAGTTTTAATAGCATAATGGATAACATTTAATTTCTTATCAACTCTTTGTCCTAGAACAAACCAACAACATAATCACTAGCATTACACATAATTTCAAAAGGCAAGTTCCAATCATGTGGTTGAACAATAGGTGTAGCGGTTAAGGCTTTCTTGAGTGTTTCAAAGGCTTCTACACAATCATCATCAAAAGCAAATGGAACATCTTTTTGCAAGAGATTAGTAAGAGGCCTAGAAATTTTAGAGATGTCTTTAATAAACCTCCTATAGAAACTAGCATGACCAAGGAAACTTCTTATACCTTTAATATCTTTAAGACATGGCATTCTCTCAATTGCATCAACTTTAGCCTTATCTACTTCAATACCTCGTTCAGAAATTTTATGCCCCAAGACAATACCTTCATTCACCATAAAGTGGCACTTCTCCCAGTTCAAGACAAGATTAGTTTGTTCACATCACTGCAAAACTCGATCAATGTTGCTTAAGCAATCGTCAAACAAAGTTCCATGAACAGAAAAATCATCCATGAAAACTTCAAGAATCTTTTCACAAAAGTCAGCGACTATAGCAGTCATAGATCATTGAAAGGTAGCAGGTGCATTGCATAAACAAAAAGGCATACTTCTATAAGAATAAGTTCCAAAAGGACAAGTAAAGGCGGTTTTCTCTTGATTGGCTTGTGATATAGGTATTTGAGAGAAACCACAATTTCCATCAAGAAAGTAAAAAATGTGTATGCTTGGACAATCTTTCTAACATTTGATCAATAAAAGGTAAGGGGTAATGATATTTTGTAGTAGCTTCATTTAATTTTCTAAAATCAATTACCATCCTATAACCAGTTACAGTTCTTTGTGGAATGAGTTCATTTTTATCATGAGGAACAACAGTAATGCCTCCTTTCTTAGGGACACAATGAACGGGACTTACCCATTTACTATCAACTATGGGATAGATTATACCTGCTTCCAGAAGCTCCATATTGACGTTGTTGATTGACAAGTGGTTTGGCATCAAGCTCCATATTGATCTTGTGCTGACATAGAGTGGTACTAATGCCCTTAAGATCATCAAGAGTATACCAATAGCGGCACAATGCTTTTTTAGAGTTTTTAGTCATTTTTTTCTTCATGCTCTGAAAGGTTAGCACTAATAATAACATGATATATCTTCTTTTCATCAAGATAAGCATAATTCAATGTATCAGGCAATTGTTTCAATTCGAACATAGGGTCACCCTTAGGTGGAGGAGGACCTCTAAGAGTTTCAACCGGCAAATTGTGTTTAAGGATAGGTGGTTGATCAAATAACATTTTATCTATTTCATTTCTTTCATTCATGTGCATATCATTTTCATGGTTTAGCAAAAATTCTTCTAGCAGACCAGTACGAGGTACGATGATAGAAGCACGACCAATAATTTCATATTTACTAGGCAATTCTTTATCATGAAGTTGTCTACCAAACTTAGAGAAATTAAACTCATGAGATATATCACCAAAGTTAACACTAACAGTTTCTTTAGTGCAATCAATCTTAGCATTAACAGTGTTCAAGAAAGGTCTACCAAATATAATGGGACAGAAATCGTCTTGTGGAGAACTAAGAACTAAAAAATCAACATGGTATTTTATTTTTCCACACAAGACATCAACATCTCTAATTATCCCAAGCGGCCTAATAGTATCTCTATTCGCAAGCTTAATATTAACATCAATGTCCTCTATCTCAATAGATGCAATATCATTCATAATTTCTTCATGGAATAACACTCAAACTAGCACCCAAATCACATAAGACATGATAACAATGATCTCCTATTTTAACAAAGACAACGGGCATGCCAACAACAAGTTTATTCTTACCTTTAGGATCGAGCTTAGCAATTCTAGTAGCTTCATCGCAGAAGTAAATAACATGCCAATCTATATTATCGACTATGAAATCTTTAACCATAGAAACATTAGGTTAAACTTTAATATGTTCAGAGGGTCTAGGTCCTCTAATATTACTTTTGTTAACCACAGTTGAGACTTTAGCATGTTCCTTAATCCTAACAGGAAAATGTGGTTTCTCAATATAAGCGATGGGCACAACTGGATCAACATTGTAAATGATAGTTTCTTCTTAAACTATAACGGGTTCCTCAATATTTTATTTAACAAGGGGGGTGCTAGCTAGTTAAACCACTTCTCCTTAGGGGGATCAACATGAGTAGCAAATGATTCACAAAAGGAGGCTATTATCTCATAGTCAAGTCCATATTTAGTTCTAAACTTATGAAAAGCATCGGTATCCATAAAAGATTTAACACAATCAAACTCCAGTGTTATACCTGACTCATTACCTTTGTCGAGTTCCCAATCTTCAGAGTTGAGTTTAATTATTTCCAGAAGATCCCATCTGAATTCAATAGTTTTCTTCATAAAGGAGCCAGTCAAAGAAGAATCGAGCATGCTTTGATCATCATGAGAAAGTTGAGCACAAAAAATTTTGTAAGATAATTTCTCGTGAGAGCTCATGATTGGGGCATGTGTACATCATGTACTTAAGCCTCCCCTAAGCTTGAGAGATGCTTTCTCTTTCACAAGGCCAAAAATTATATATAATTCCAATCAAATGCATACAATTTCAATCGATTCCAATCCCACGTTCCAATATCATCACATAGCCTATACCATGTCAATGCATTTCCCTTCAAAGATAAAGGGAAAACCTTCTTCTTAACTTCATCTCCGGGTAAACCTGCAAGCTTGAATAATCCATAAACTTCATCCACATCAATATAATCATCATAAATAGGAGGCATGCTATCATCAAAATAAATATTCTCACCAAAACTTGGGGGACAAAAAAATATCATATTCATCAAACATAGCTTCCCCAAGCTTGTGGCTTTGCATATCATTAGCATCATGGATATTCAAGGAATTCATACTAACAACATTACAATCATGCTCATCATACAAAGATCTAGTACCAAACATTCTAATGCATTCTTCTTCTAGCACTTCAGCACAATTTTCCTTTCCATCATTCTCACGAAAGATATTAAAAAGATGAAGCGTACGAGACAAGCTTAACTCCATTTTTTTGTAGTTTTTCTTTTATAAACTAAACTAGTGATAAAACAAGAAACAAAAAGATTCGATTGCAAAATCTAAAGATATACCTTCCAGCACTCACCTCCCCGGCAACGGCACCAGAAAAGAGCTTAGTTGGCGGGGTGTGAGTGAGTGTCGCTTACCTAGCCTCCCCGGCAATGGCGCCCGAAAAGAGCTTGATGTCTACTACACAACCTTCTTCTTGTAGACGTTATTGGGCCTCCAAGTGCACAGGTTTGTAGGACAGTAGCAAATTTCCCTCAAGTGGATGACCTAAGGTTTATCAATCCGTGGGAGGCATAGGATGAAGATGGTCTCTCTCAAACAACCCTGGAACCAAATAAGAAAAAGTCTCTTGTGTCCCCAACACACCCAATACAATGGCAAATTGTATAGATGCACTAGTTCGGCAAAGAGATGGTGATACAAGTGCAATACGGATGGTAGATATTGGTATTTGTAATCAGAAATAATAAAAACAGCAAGGTAATTAATGATAAAAGTGAGTGTAAACGGTATTCCAATGATAGGAAACAAGGCATAGGGTTCATACTTTCACTAGTGCAAGTTCTCTCAACAATAATAACATAGATAGATCATATAACAATCCCTCAACATGCAACAAAGAGTCACTCCAAAGCCACTAATATTGGAGAACAAACGTAGAGATTATGGTAGGGTACGAAACCACCTCAAGGTTATTCTTTCGGATCAATCTATTCAAGAGTTCGTACTAGAATAACACCTTAAGACACAAATCAACCAAAACCCTAATGTCACCTAGATACTCCATTGTCACCTCAAGTATCTGTGGGCTTGATTATATGATATGCATCACACTATCTCAGATTTATCCAACCAACACAAAGTACTTCAAAGAGTGCCCCAAAGTTTCTACCGGAGAGTCAAGAAAACGTGTGCCAACCCCTATGCATAGGTTCATGGGCGGAACCCGCAAGTTGGTCACCAAAACATATATCAATTGGCACGTGATATCCCATTGTCACCACAGATAAACACGGCAAGACATACATCAAGTGTTCTCAAATAAAGACTCAATCCGATAAGATAACTTCAAGAGGGAAACTCAATTCATCACAAGAGAGTAGAGGGAGAGAAACATCATAAGATCCAACTATAATAGCAAAGCTCGCGATACATCAAGATTGTGCCATAGAGAGAACACGAGAGAGAGAGAGAGATCAAACACATAGCTACTGGTACATACCCTCAGCCCCGAGGGTGAACTACTCACTCCTCGTCTTGGAGAGCGCCGGGATGATGAAGATGGCCACCAGTGATGGGTTCCCCCTCCGGCAGGGTGCCGGAACGGGATCCCGAGAGGTTTTTGGTGGCTACAAAGGCTTGCGGCGGCGGAACACCTGATCTATCTTGATATTCGATGTTTTTAGGGTACGTAGGCTTATATAGGCGAAAGAACTCGGTCGGGAGGTGCTCGAGGGGCCCACGAGACAGGGGGGCGCGCCCAGTAGGGGGGGGCGCTCCTATCTCGTGGCCTCCTCGACGATCTTCTGACGTGAACTCCAAGTCTCCCGGATCATATTCTTCCAAGAAATCACGCTGCCGAAGGTTTCATTCCGTTTGGACTCTGTTTGATATTCCTTTTCCTCGAAATGCTGAAACAGACAATAAAACAGCAATATGGGCTAGGCCTCCGGTTAATAGGTTAGTCCCAAAAGTAATATAAAAGTGTTAATAAAGCCCATAATCATTCAAAACAGATAATAAAATAGCATGAATGCTTCATAAATTATAGATATGTTGGAGACGTATCAGCATCCCCAAGCTTAATTCCTACTCGTCCTCGAGTAGGTAAATGATAAAAGAAAGAATTTATGAAGTGTGAATGCTAGAAGGTACACAAGTTTGATCAATGATAATTTCAATCACCTTTTCTAGCATGATAATATGTCATAACAGTAGTTCATCTCATAAAACTTCTCACGATAAAAGTAACAAGCAATTCACATGTCAAAGCATAGACCATAAACTTTCTTGAAAACTAGCAAACTTCATTCTTAGTCATCAAACAATTGCAATTCATCTTATTTTCAGGAATAACAAACTCCACATACTCAACTATCATATAGTCTTCTACAATTGCTAACACTCATGCAATACTAATGGTTATGAAGTTTCAATCGAACACTGAGAAAGATAGGGGATTATAGTGTTGCCTCCCAACGTATTCACCTTTGGGTGATGTCAACAATAATAGTTCATGCTAACTTACATTCAATTGGATATATATATATATCAGGATCACCCCAACACAAAGTGCTTGCCAAAGGATAAAATGAAAAAGGGAAACGTGAAGATCACCTTGACTCTTGCATAAAGTAAAAGACATAAAGTAAAAGATAGGCCCTTCACAGAGGGAAGCAGAGTTTGTCATGCGCTTTTAGGGTTGGATGCACAAAATCTTAATGCGAATGAACGTCACTTTATATTGCCACTTGTATATGGACCTTTATTATGCAGTCCGTCACTTTTATTGCTTCCATAACAAGATCCGTATAAAGCTATTTTCTTCACACCAAAAGATCATACATATTTAGAGAGCAATTTTTATTGCTTGCACCGATGACAACTTACTTGAAGGATCTTTCTCAATCCATAGGTAGGTATGGTGGACTCTCATGGCAAATCTGGGTTTAAGGATATTTGGAAGCACATGTAGTATCTCTACTTGGTGCAAGGAATTTTGGCTAGCATGAGGGGGAAAGGCAAGCTCAACATGTTTGAATGATCCATGAAAATATACTTTAACTGAGATGTCAGAAAACATAAATCATTACGTTGTCTTCCTTGTCCAACGTCAACTCTTTAGCAAGTCATACTAAACGAGAGCTCCCAATTATAAAAGATGTCTACAATAGTATATTTATATGTGAAATCTCTCTTCCTTCAATATTCTTTCATGAATTGTTCACATGACCAATACAATGCTTGCTAACCTCCAATAAATTTACAACCTCTACTTCTTAGACGTGAAGTCATTACTCCCCATGGGGTAAGCAAATGAGGCATATATAATTTCAGATTTATGACAATCAACTCATTCAACAATTTACTCATAGGATATAAGTGAGGCACACGAGTAAATGACAAACTACTCCAAAAAGATATAAGTGAAGGCCAATGAGTAGCTAAATAATTTTGTAACTATGTGAATACTCTCTCTCAATAAAGAATTTCAGATCTTGGTATTGTATTCAAACAGCAAGCAAAACAAAATAAAATGACATTGCAAGGATAGCACAACTCATGCGAAGAAGCAAAAACTTAGGTTCAACCGATACTAACCGATATTTGTTTGAGGAAGAAAGGTGGGATGCCTACCGGGGCATCCCCAAGCTTAGATGCTTGAGACTTCTTGGAATATTATCTTGGGGTGCCTTGGGAATCCCCAACCTTGAACTTTTGTGTCTCCTTAATTCCTCTCAAATCATGGTTTCTCTTTTTATCAAAAGCTTCATCCACACCAAACTCAACAAGAACTCGTGAGATAGGTTAGTATAAACCAATGCAAAACCTTATCATTTTCTACTGTAACAAATCACTAAAATTATTATTCAACATTGCATACTAAATATATCTGCATATTTAATACTCCTATCCTCAAATAGAATCACTAAACAAGCAAACATATGCAAACAATCCAAACATAACAGCAATCTGTCAAAACAGTACAGTCTATAAAGAATGCAAGAGTATCAATACTTCCCTAACTCCAAAAATTATGAAATAAAATTCCCACTGTCTTAAATTTATCATAGCTTAATATTAAAAAAGTTTCAACATCATACCATTCTCTGACTTTTCTAGGGAATTTTTGCAACAGCGGTAAACTTTCTGTTTTCAAACAGCAACATGTATACTAGCAAAATAAGCATGGCAAAGGCTATCCTTGACATTTTTATTGAAACTAAATATGAAAAACATTAATCTAAATAACATCAATCAAATACTAACAAAAGAAAATGATGCTCCAAGCAAAACACATATCATGTGGTGAATAAAAAAATAGCTCCAAGTAAAGTTACCGATGAACGAAGACGAAAGAGGGGATGCCATCCGGGGCATCCCCAAGCTTAGGCTCTTGGTTGTCCTTTGAATATTATCTTCGGGTGCCATGGTAATCCCCAAGCTTAGGCTCTTGCCACTCCTTATTCCATAGTTCATCGAATCTTTACCCAAAACTTGAAAACTCCACAACACAAAACTCAACAGAAAACTTGTAAGCTCCGTTAGTATAAGGAAATAAAACCACCACTTAGGTACTGTAATGAACTCATCATAAATTCATATTGGTGCAATATCTACTGCATTACAACTTCTCTATGGTTCATACCACTTAATACTAGCCATAGATGCATCAAAATAAGCAAACAACACATAGAAAACAGAATCTGTCAAAAACAGAACCGTCTGTAGTAATCTGTATCAAACGTACACTTATGGAACTCCAAACATCCTACCAAATTAGGAAGTCCTAAGCAATTTGTGTACAAATACAGATAAAAAAGAATCATATCAATAGCACATTTTTGTGAATTAACAAAACTAATTTACTGGGTGCAAAAGTTTCTGATTTTCAGCAGGATCAACACAACTATCACCAAAAGCCATCCTAAAGGTCTTACTTGGCACTTTATTGAAACAAAAGCTATAAGACATGATTACTAAAGTAGAATAATCATGTGGACACACAAAAACAGTAAGGATAAATATTGGGTTGTCTCCCAACAAGCGATTTTCTTTAATGCCTTTCTAGCTAGGCATGATGATGACAATGATGCTCACATAAAAGATAAGAATTGAAACATAACGGGAGCATCATGAAGCATATCACTAGCACATTTAAGCATAAACCACTTCCTATGCATAGGGATTTTGAGAGCAAACAACTTAAGGGAACAATAATCAACTAGCATAGGAAGGTTAAACAAGCATAACTTCAAGATTATAAGCACATAGAGAGGAAACTTGACATTATTGCAATTCCTACGAGCATATATTCCTCTCTCATAATAATTTTTAGTAGCATCATGAATGAATTCAACAATATAACTAGCACCTAAAGCATTCTTTTCATGATCTACAAGCGTAGAAAATTTACTACTCTCCACATAAGAAAAATTCTTCTCGTGAATAGTAATGGGAGCAAACTCAACAAAATAATTATCATGTGAGGCATAATCCAATTGAAAACTAAAATCATGATGACAAGTTTCATGGTTATCATTATTCCTAATAGCATACAAGTCATCACAATAATCATCATAGATAGCAACTTTGTTCTCATAATCAATTGGAACCTCTTCCGAAATAGTGGAATCATCACTAAATAAAGTTGACACTCTTCCAAATCCACTTCCATATTCATCACAATAAGATTCAACATCCTCCAAAATAGTGGGATCACTACTTCCTAAAGTTGACACTCTTCCAAACCCACTTTCATCAATATAATCATCATAAATAGGAGGCATGCTATCATCAAAATAAATATTCTCATCAAAACTTGGGGGACAAAAAATATCAAATTCATCAAACATAGCTTCCCCAAGCTTGTGGATTTGCATATCATTAGCATCATGGATATTCAAGGAATTCATACTAACAAAATCATGCTCATCATACAAAGATCTAGTACCAAACATTCTAATGCATTCTTCTTCTAGCACTTGAGCACAATTTTCCTTTCCATCATTCTCACGAAAGATATTAAAAAGATGAAGCGTATGAGACAAGCTTAACTCCATTTTTTTGTAGTTTTTCTTTTATAAACTAAACTAGTGATAAAACAAGAAACAAAAAGATTCGATTGCAAGATCTAAAGATATACCTTCAAGCACTCACCTCCCCGGCAACGGCGCCAGAAAAGAGCTTAGTTGACGGGGTGTGAGTGAGTGCCGCTTACCTAGCCTCCCCGGCAACAGCGCTAGAAAATAGCTTGATGTCTACTACACAACCTTCTTCTTGTAGACTTTGTTGGGCCTGCAAGTGCACAGGTTTGTAGGACAGTAGAAAATTTCCCTCAAGTGGATGACCTAAGGTTTATCAATCCGTGGGAGGCGTAGGATGAAGATGGTCTCTCTCAAACAACCCTGCAACCAAATAACAAAAAGTCTCTTGTGTCCCCAACACACCCAATACAATGGCAAATTGTATAGATGCACTAGTTCGCGAAGAGATGGTGATACAAGTGCAATACGGATGGTAGATATTGGTATTTGTAATCTGAAATAATAAAAACAGCAAGGTAACTAATGATAAAATTCAGTGTAAACGGTATTGCAATGATAGGAAACAAGGCATAGGGTTCATACTTTCACTAGTGCAAGTTCTCTCAACAATAATAACATATATAGATCATATAACAATCCCTCAACATGCAACAAATAGTCACTCCAAAACCACCTCAAAGTTATTCTTTCAGATCGATCTATTCAAGAGTTCGTACTAGAATAACACCTTAAGACACAAATCAACCAAAACCCTAATGTCACCTAGATACTCCATTGTCACCTCAAGTATCCGTGGGCATGATTATACGATATGCATCACACAATCTCAGATTCATCCAACCAACACAAAGTACTTCAAAGAGTGCCCCAAAGTTTCTACCGGAGAGTTAAGAAAACGTGTGCCAACCCCTATGCATAGGTTCATGGGCGGAACCCGCAAGTTGGTCACCAAAACATACATCAAGTGGCACATGATATCCCATTGTCACCACAGATAAACACGGCAAGACATACATCAAGTATTCTCAAATAAAGAGTCAATCCGATAAGATAACTTCAAGAGGGAAACTCAATTCATCACAAGAGAGTAGAGGGGGAGAAACATCATAAGATCCAACTATAATAGCAAATCTCGCGATACATCAAGATTGTGCCATAGAGAGAACACGAGAGAGAGAGTGATCAAACACATAGCTACTGGTACATACCCTAAGCCCCGAGGGTGAACTACTCCCTCCTCGTCATGGAGAGCGTCGGGATGATGAAGATGGCCACCGGTGATGGGTTCCCCTCCGGCAGGGTGCCGGAACGGGCTCCCGAGAGATTTTTGGTGGCTACAGAGGCTTGCGGCGGCGAAACTATCGATCTATCTTGATATTCGATGTTTTTAGGGTACGTAGGCTTATATAGGCAAAAGAAGTCAGTCGGGAGGTGCTCGAGGGGCCCACGAGACAGGGGCACGCCCAGTATCTCCTATATTGTGGCCTCCTCAAGGATCTTCCGACGTGAACTCCAAGTCTCCCGGATAATATTCTTTCAAAAAATCACGTTGCTGAAGGTTTCATTCCGTTTGGACTCCGTTTGATATTCCTTTTCCTTGAAATACTGAAACACACAATAAAACAGCAATATGGGCTGGGCCTCCGGTTAATAGGTTAGTCCCAAAAGTAATATAAAAGTGTATAATAAAGCCCGTAATCATTCAAAACAAATAATAAAATAGCATGAATGCTTCATAAATTATAGATACGTTGGAGACGTATCGGGGATCACATCATTAGGAGAATGATGTGATGGACATGACCCATTCCGTTAGCTTAGCACTTGATCATTTAGTATGTTGCTATTGCTTTCCTCATGACTTATACATGTTCCTATGACTATGAGATTATGCAAATCCTGAATACCGGAGGAACACTTTGTGTGCTACCAAACATCACAAGGTAACTTGGTGATTATAAAGGTGCTCTACAGGTGTTTCCGATGGTACTTGTTGAGTTGGCATAGATCAAGATTAGGATTTCTCACTCCGATTGTCGGAGAGGTATTTCTGGGCCCTCTCAGTAATGCACATCACTATAAGCCTTGCAAGCAATGTGACTAATGAGTTAGTTATGGGATGATGCATTACAGAATAAGTAAAGAGACTTGCCGGTAATGAGATTGAACTAGGTATTGAGATACTAACGATCGAATCTCAGACAAGTAACAGACCGATGACAAAGGGAACAACGTATGTTGTTAGGCAGTTTGACTGATAAAGATCTTCGTAGAATATGTGGGAGCCAATATGAGCATCCAGGTTCCGCTATTGGTTATTGGTCGTAGATGTGTCTCAGTCATGTCTACATAGTTCTCGAACCCGTAGGGTCCGCACACTTAACGTTAAGTGACAATCGGTATTATGAGTTTATGTGTTTTGATGCACCGAAGGTTGTTCGAAGTCCCGGATGAGATCAGGGACATGACGAGGAGTCTCTAAATGTTTGAGACGTAAAGATCGATATATTGGAAGGCTGTATTCGTACATCGAAAGGTTCTGAGTGGTTCGGGTATTTATCGGAGTACCAGAGAGTTACGGGAATTCGCCGGGGAGTATATGGGCCTTATTTGGCTTTAAGGGAAAGAGAGAGGGGCTTCCTAGGGCAGGCCGCGCGCCCCCAAGGCCTAGTCCGAATTGGACTAGGGGGAGGGGCGGCGCCCCCTCCTTCCTTCTCTTCTCTCTTCCCCTTCCTTCTCTCCTACTCCTATTACTTGGAAGGGGGAATCCTTCTCCCGATGGGAGTAGGACTCCCCAGGGCGCGCCATAGTAGAGGGCCGGCCCTCCCCCTCCTCCACTCCTTTATATACGGGGGAAGGGGACACCCCATAGACACACAAGTTGATCAAGTTGATCTTTTAGCCGTGTGCGGTGCCCCCCTCCACAGTTACACACCTCGGTCATATCGTCGTAGTGCTTAGGTGAAGCCCTTTGCCGGTAACTTCATCATCACCATCATCACGTCGTCGTGCTGGCGAAACTCTCCCTCGACACTCTGCTAGATGGTGAGTTCGTGGGACGTCACCAAGCCGAACGTGTGCAGATGGCGGAGGTGCCGTGCTTTCGGTACTAAGATCGGTCGGATCGTGAAGACGTACGACTACATCAACAGCGTTGTCATAACGCTTCAGCTTAATGTCTACGAGGGCACGTGGACAACACTCTCTCGCTCGTTGTTATGCATCACCATGATCTTGCATGTGCGTTGGAATTTTTTGAAATTACCACATTCCCCAATAGTGGTATCAGAGCCAGGTTTATGCGTAGATGTTATATGCACGAGTAGAACACAAGTGTTGTGAGCGATAATAGTCATACTGCTTACCAGCATGTCATACTTTGATTCAGCGGTATTGTTGGATTAAGCGGCCTGGGCCGACATTACGCATACGCTTATGCGAGACTGGTTCTACCGACGTGCTTCGCACACAGGTGGCTGGCGGGTGTCAGTTTCTCCAACTTTAGTTGAATCGAGTATCGCTACGCCCGGTCCTTGTTGAAGGTTAAAACAGCACATACTTGACGAAAAATCGTTGTGGTTTTGATGCGTAGGTAAGAACGGTTCTTGCTCAGCCCGTAGCAGCCACATAAAACTTGCAACAACAAAGTAGAGGACATCTAACTTGTTTTTGCAGGGCATGTTGTGATGTGATATGGTCAAGACATGATGCCAAATTTTGTTTTATGAGAAGATCATGTTTTGTAGTAGAGTTATCGGCATTTGGCGGGAGCCATATGGTTGTCGCTTTATTGTATGCAGTGCAATCGCCATGTAATTGTTTTTACTTTATCACTAAGCTGTAGCAATAGTCGTAGAAACAATAGTGGCGAGACGACAATGATGCTATGATGGAGATCAACGTGTCGCACCGGTGACGATGGTGATCATGACGGTGCTTTGGAGATGGAGATCAAAGGCACAAGATGATGATGGCCATATAATATCACTTATATTGATTGCATGTGATGTTTATCCTTTATGCATCTTATTTTGCTTAGTTCAACGGTAGCATTATAAGATGATCCCTTACTAAATTTCAAGGTATAAGTGTTCTCCCTAAGTATGCACCATTGCTACAGTTCTTCGTGCTGAGACACCACGTGTTGATCGGGTGTGATAGGCTCTACGTTCAGATACAACGGGTGCAAGCCAGTTTTGCACATGCAGAATACTCGGGTTAAACTTGATGAGCCTAGCATATGCAGATATGGCCTCAGAACACTCGAGACCGAAAGGTCGAGCATGAATCATATAGTAGATATAATCAACATAGTGATGTTCACCATTGAAAACTACTCCATCCCACGTCATGATCGGACATGGTTTAGTTGATTTGGATGACGTGATCATTTAGATGACTAGAGGGATGTCTATCTAAGTGGGAGTTATTAAGTAATATGATTAATTGAACTTTAATTTATCATGAACTTAGTCCTGATAGTATTTTGCAAATTATGTTGTAGATCAATAGCTCGCATTATGGCTTCCCTATGTTTTTGTATGTTCCTAGAGAAAACTAAGTTGAAAGATGATAGTAGCAATAATGCGGTCTGGGTCCATGATCTGAGGTTTATCCTCATTGTTGCACAGAAGAATTATGTCCTTAATGCACTGCTAGGTGACTGACCTATTGCAGGAGCAGATGCAGATGTTATGAACGTTTGGCTAGCTCAATATGATGACTACTTGATAGTTTAGTGCACCATGCTTTACGGCTTAGACAGGGACTTCAAAAACATTTTTGAAACGTCACGGAGCATACGAGATGTTCCAAGAGCTAAAATTGGTATTTCAGACTCATGTCCATGTCAAGAGGTATGAGACTTCTGACAAGTACATTGCCTAAAAGATGGAGGAGAATTGCTCAACTAGTGAGAATGTGCTCAGAATGTTTGGGTACTACAATCACTTGAATCAAGTGGGAGTTAATCTTCCAGATAAGATAGTGATTGACAGAGTTCTCTAGTCACCATCACCAAGTTAGTGGAACTTCGTGATGAACTATTGTACGCAAGGGATGACGAAAACGATTCTCGAGCTCTTCGTGTTTTTAAAATCAACGAAGGTAGAAATCAATAAAGAGCAACAAGTGTTGATGATTGACAAAACCACTAGTTTCAAGAAAAGGGCTAAGGAAAAGAAAGGGAACTTCAAGTAGAATGACAAGCAAGTTGTCACTCCCGTGAAGAAGCCCAAAGCTGGACCAAAGCCTGAAACTGAGTGATTCTACTTCAAAGGAAATGGTCACTGGAAGCGGAAATGCCCTGAATATTTGGTGGATAAGAAGGATGGCAAAGTGAACAAGGGTATATTTGATATACAGGTTATTAATATGTACATTACTAGTGTTTATAGTAGCCCCTGGGTATTTGATACTTGTTCAGATTCTAAGATTAGTAAATCGAAGGAGGAGTTACAGGATAAACAGAGACTAGTTGAGGGTGAAGTGACGATGTGTGTTGGAAGTGGTTCCAAGATTGATATGATCATCATTGCACACTCCCTATACTTTCGAGATTAGTGTTAAACCTAAATAAATGTTTATTTGGTGTTTGCGTTGAGCATAAATATGATTAGATCATGTTTATTGCGATACGATTATTCATCTAAGACAGAGAATAAATTGTTATTCTGTTTACATGAACAAAACCTTTGATGGTCATACACCCAATGAAAATAGTTTGTTGGATCTTGATCGTAGTGATACACATATTAATAATATTGATGCCACAAGATGCAAAGTTGATAATGATAGTGCAACTTATTTGTGGCACTGCCGTTTGGGTCATATCGGTGTAAAGCGCATGAAGAAACTCCATAAAGACGGACTTTTGGAATCACTTGATTATGAATCATTTGATGCTTGCGAACCGTGCGTTATGGGAAAGATGACTAAAACTCCGTTCTACGGAACAATGGAATGAGCTACTGACTTGTTGGAAATAATACATACCGATGTATGCGATCCAATGAGTGTTGATGCTCGTGGCGAGTATTGTTATTTTCTCACCTTCATAGATAATTTGAGCAGATATGGGTATATCTACTTAATGAAACACAAGTATGAAACATTTGAAAAGTTCAAAGAATTTCAGAGTGAAGTGGAGAATCATCGTAACAAGAAAATAAAATTTCTACGATCTGATCGTGGAGGAGAATATTTGAGTTACGAGTTTGGCCTTCATTTAAAAACAATGTGGAATAGTTTCACAGCTCACGCCACCTAGAAGACCACAGCCTAATGGTGTGTTCGAACGTCGTAACCGCACTTTATTGGATATGGTGTGATCTATGATGTCTCTTACTAGGTTACCACTATCGTTTTTGGGTTATGCATTAGAGACAGCTGCATTCACTTTAAATAGGGCACCATCAAAATCCTTTGAGATGACACCTTATGAGCTGTGGTTTAGCAAGAAACCAAAGTTGTCGTTTCTTAAAATTTTGGGGCTACGATGCTTATGTAAAAAAGTTTCAACCTGATAAGCTCGAACCCAAATCGGAGAAGTGCGTCTTCATAGTATATCCAAAAGGAAACTGTTGGGTACACCTTCTATCACAGATCCGAAGGCAAGATATTCGTTGCTAAGAATGGATCCTTTCTAGAGAAGGAGTTTCTCTCGAAAGAAGTGAGTGGGAGGAAATAGAGCTTGATGAGGTAATTGTACCTTCTCCCAAATTGGAAATTAGTTCATCACAGAAATCAGTTCCAGTGATTCCTACACCAATTAGTGAGGAAGCTAATGATGATGATCATGAAACTTCAGATCAAGTTACTACAGAACCTCGTAGGTCTTCCAGAATAAGATCCGCACTAGAGTGGTACGGTAATCATGTTCTGAAAGTCATGTTGCTAGACCATGATGAACCTACGAACTATGAGGAAGCAATGATGAGCCCAGATTCTGCAAAATAGCTTGAGGCTATGAAATCTGAGATGGGATCCATGTATGAGAACAAAGTGTGGACTTTGCTGGACTTGCCCGATGATCAGCAAGCCATATTAAATAAATGGATCTTCAAGAGGAAGACGGACACTGATAGTAGTGTTCTATCTACAAAGCTCGACTTGTCGCAAAAACATTTTCGTCAAATTCAAGGTGTTGACTACAATGTGATTTTCTCAACAATAGTGATGCTTAAAGTCCGTCCGAATCATGTTAGCAATTGTCATATTTTATGAAATCTGGCAAATGGATATCAAAACTGCATTCCTTAAATGGATATTTCTTAAAGAAAAGTTGTATATGATGCAACCAGAAGGTTTTTGTTGATCCAAAGGGTGCTAACAAAGTGTGCAAGCTCCAGCAATCCATCTATGGACTGGTGCAATCATCTCGGAGTTGGAATATACGCTTTGATGAGTTGATCAAAGCATATAGTTTTATACAGACTTGCGGTGAAGCCTGTATTTACAAGAAAGTGAGTGGGAGCTTTTTAGCATTTCTAATATTATATGTGGATGACATATTGTTGATTGGAAATAATATAGAATTTCTGGATAGCATAAAGGGATACTTGAATGAGAGTTTTTTCAAAGAAAGACCTCGGTGAAGTTGCTTATATATTGGGCATCAATATCTATAGAGATAGATCAAGATGATTGATAAGATTTTTCAACGAATACAAACCTTGACAAGTTTTTTGAAAGAGTTCAAAATGGATCAGTCAAAGAACAAGTTCTTGCCTGTGTTACAAGGTGTAAAGTTGAGTAAGACTCAAATCCCGACCACGGCAGAAGATAGAAAGAGAATGAAAGTCATTTCCTGTGCCACGGTCATAGGTTCTATAAAGTATGTTGTGCTATGTACCAGACCTATTGTGCACCTTGCCATGAATTTGGCAAGGGGGTACAATAGTGATATAAGAGTAGATCACTAGAGAGCGGTCAAAATTATCCTTAGTGAGGACTAAGGAAATATTTCTCGATTATGGAGGTGATAAAGAGTTCATCGTAAAGAGTTACATCGATGCAAGCTTTTACACCGATCCAGATAACTCTAAGTCTCAGTCTGGATACATATTGAAAGTGGGAGCAATTAGCTAGAGTAGCTCCATACAGAGCATTGTAGACATAGAATATTTGCAAAATACAAATGGCTCTGAATTTGACAGACCCATTGACTAAACTTCTCTCACGAGCAAAACATGATCACACCTTAGTACTCTTTGGGTTTTAATCACATAGCGATGTGAACTAATTATTGACTCTAGTAAACCCTTTGGGTTTTAGTCACATAGCGATGTGAACTATGGGTGTTAATCACATACAGATGTGAACTATTGGTGTTAAATCACATGGCAATGTGAACTAGATTATTGACTCTAGTGCAAATGGGAGACTAAAGGAAATATGCCCTAGAGGCAATAATAAAGTTATTATTTATTTCCTTATTTCATGATAAATGTTTATTATTCATGCTAGAATTGAATTAACCGGAAACTTAGTACATGTGTGAATACATAGACAAAATATATTGTCCCTAGTGTGCCTCTACTTGACTAGCTCGTTTGTCAAAGATGGTTATGTTTCCTAACCATAGACATGTGTTGTCATTTGATGAACGGTATAACATCATTAGGAGAATGATGTGATGGACATGACCCATACCGTTAGCTTAGCACTTGATCGTTTAGTATGTTGCTATTGCTTTCTTCATGACGTATACATGTTCCTATGACTATGAGATTATGCAACTCCCGAATACCGGAGGAACACTTGTGCTACCAAACGTCACAACATAACTTGGTGATTATAAAGGTTCTCTACAGGTGTCTCTGATGGTACTTGTTGAGTTGTCATAGATCAAAATTAGGATTTGTCACTCCGATTATCGGAGAGGTATCTGTGGGCCCTCTCGGTAATGCACATCACCATAAGCCTTGCAAGAAATGTGACTAATGAGTTAGTTACGGGATGATGCATTACGGAACGAGTAAAGAGACTTCTCGGTAACGAGATTGAACTAGGTATTGAGATACCGATGATCGAATCTCGGGCAAGTAACATGCCGATGACAAAAGGAACAACGTATGTTGTTATGCGGTTTGACCAATAAAGATCTTTGTAAAATATGTGGGAGCCAATATGAGCATCCAGGTTCTGCTATTGGTTATTGGCCGGAGACGTGTCTTGGTCATGTCTACATAGTTCTCGAACCCGTAGGGTCCGCACGCTTAACATTCGGTGACGATCGGTATTATGAGTTTATGTGTTTTGATGTACCGAAGGTTGTAGAGTCCCGGATGAGAGCAGGGACATTAGGAGGAGTCTTGAAATGTTCGAGACGTAAAGATCGATATATTGGAAGGCTATATTCGGACATCGGAAAGGTTCTAAGTGGTTCGAGTATTTATCGGAGTACCAGAGAGTTACGGGAATTCGCCGGGGGGTATATGGGCCTTATTGGGCTTTAAGGGAAAGAGAGAGGGGCTTCCTAGGGCAGGCCGCGCGACCCCCCAAGGCCTAGTCCGAATTGGACTAGGGGGAGGGGCGGCTGAGGGAGTCCTGGATTAGGGGGTATCCGGACAGCCGAACTGTATACATCGTCCAGGCTATTGAAGCGTGAAGATACAAGACTCAAGACTCCGTCCCGTGTCCGGATGGGACTCTCCTTGGCGTGGAAGGCAAGCTTGGCGATCCGGATATTATATTTCCTTCCTTGTAACCGACTCCATGTAAACCCTAGCCCTCTCCGATGTCTATATAAACCGGATAGGTTGGTCCTTAGAAGGACAATCACAATCATAATCATCATAGGCTAGCTCCTAGGGTATAGCCTCTACGATCTCGTGGTAGATCTACTCTTGTACTACTCATATCGTCAATATTAATCAAGTAGGAAGTAGGGTTTTTACCTCCATCGAGAGGGCCCGAACCTGGGTAAACATTGTGTCCCTTGCTTCCTGTTACCATCAACCTAAGACGCACAGATCGGGACCCCCTACCCGAGATCCGCCGGTTTGGACACCGACATTGGTGCTTTCATTGAGTGTTCCTCTGTGTCATCGCTACAAGGCTTGATGGCGCCCTCAATCATCGACAACACGGTCTAGGGTGAGACTTTTCTCCATGGACAGATCTTTGTGTTCGGTGGCTTTGCACTGCAGGCCAATTCACTTGGCCATCTGCAGCAGATCGACAGCTACGCCCCTGGCCACTAGGTCAGGTTTGGAAACCTGAACTACACGGTCGATATTCGCAGAGACTCGATCTTCGATGGAATTGGGCATGTGCCAGGAGTGTCGGGCAGTCACGATGAGCACGGCCTAGACCTGCTGTCGGACGGTGCTCGGGATATTACCCCTGCAGTAGTCCTAGACCTAAATCCGGAGCAGACTGCATGGCCCAAGGACGGGTGGATGGACCCCGCCCCGTAGGCCGCACACTCATCGGCGGTAGAGCCGAACACAGGCCTCACTTCTAGGGAGGCCTGTGACTCCGGACCCCCGGACTCGTATCCGGTTGTAGGTTCCAGTCCATGCGTGCCCGATCCCGCCGAGCTTGGTTGGGCTCCGGTAATGGAGTTCACCGCTGCGGATATCTTCCAGCACTCACCCTTTGGCGGCATGCTGAACTCATTAAAATCTCTCTCTTTGACAGGAGACTCTTGGCCGAACTATGTCCGGCTCGAGTGGGAAGCAGGCGACGAAGGGATTCGTTGCCCACCCACCATCCACTTAATTGCCACGGTTGATGATTTAACCGACGTGCTTGACTTCGACTCCGAAGGCATCGACGGTATGGTCGAGGATGCAGGAGAAGATTCAGAATCTCTGAGGCGCTGGACTACTACCCCGTCACATGATATATACATGGTGGATACACCCAAGGAGGACGACAGCGACAATCCGGAAGATAAAACCCCCGAGCAAAAGCCAAAACGACGACGCAGACGCCGCTGAAAGTCCAGCAACAGTAAAAACAGCGACAAGAGCACCAGAAAGTTCGACATACCAGTCAACTCCGAAGGCAACAACGACCACATGGACCCAGCGATGGAGCAGGAGGAGCCAGGTCATGCCGAACAAAGTTCGGAGCGGACGCCCGATCACAATGATCCTGAGGGACGAGTTCATCAAACCGCCCCAGGACAAGAACACAGTCTGGACGATGATGCATTCATCATCCCGGAAGAACGCGTGGAACGAGATAACCTCCATAGAAAGCTTATGGCCACAGCACGAAGTCTAAAGAAGCAGAAGCTACGGCTCAAAGCCGCACAGGAAACGCTCAATCGTAGATGGAACAAAGTGCTAGACACTGAAGAAAGATACAGCGACGATTGCCATACAAAGAGCTATCCAAAACGCAAGCTACTACCAGAATTCGACAACGAGGCCATTCCACCAAGGAATAATACAACCAGGAGGCCAGACGTACCACTCCATAACCGAAACAGAGCAGCTACCGACGCCGCAGACGATTTACGTGAACACCTGGATAAGAAAGCCGGTGCAGCCAGGTCCATCTACGGATCTAAAGGACACACCCCGGCAAGGTATTATGGTCACCAAAATGATCATACGAATCAAATACCAGTTCGGAATAAACACCGGACACAACAACAGCCGACGGCATGATACAGCATGTCCAGATACAGAGGGGCTGCTCACCCCTTGTGCTTCACCGAAGAAGTACTGGACCATGAATTTCCACAGTGTTTCAAACCTGTGAATATAGAGGCATAGGACGGAACGATAGACCCAGGGGTATGAATCGAGGATTTTATCCTACATATACACATGGCTCATGGAGATGACCTCCACGCCATCAAATACCTTCCCCTCAAGTTGAAGGGACCGGCTCGACACTGGTTGAAAAGCCTCCCCGAAAATTCAATTGGGAGTTGGGAGGAACTCGAGGATGCTTTTAGGGCCAATTTTCAAGGGACTTATGTCCGGCCTCCGGATGCGGACGATTTAAGTCACATAATCCAACAACCCGGAGAGTCCGCCCGCAAGCTTTGGAACAGATTCCTCACTAAGAAGAATCAAATTGTCGACTATTTGGATGCCGAAGCCTTAGCGGCATTCAAACACAGCATCCGCGATGAGTGGCTCGTCAGACACCTCGGCCAAGAAAAGCCAAGGACAATGGGAGCCTTAACAAGCCTCATGACCCGCTTTTGCACGGGTGAAGATAGCCGGCTGGACCGTAAAGGCACCAGCGATCCCAACACATCCGAAATAAGGGATGGCAACGGGAAGCCACAGCGTAATAAAAACAAACGTCAAAAAAATGAAGAGAGCCCGGACAACACAACGGTAAACGCCGGATTCAGGGGCTCTCGACCCGATCAGCAAAAGAAGCCACTTAAAGGCAGTAAAGAGGGACCGTCCGGTCTGAACAGAGTCCTGGACAGACTGTGCCAAATTCATGGCACCCCCGACAAACCTGCGAACCACATGCACAGAGAGTGCTGGGTCTTCAAGCAGGCCGGCAAATTAAATGCCGAACACAAGGGGAGGGAAACACCAAGTGAAGACGAGGATGAACCTCGTCAGCCGAACACTGGGGGACAGAAAAATTCCCACCAGAGGTTAAAACAGTAAACATGATCCATGCGACTCGCACATCCACGAGAAGGCATGAACGTGCGCTCAAAGACGCGTATGCTATAGAGCCCATCGTACCAACACCTAATTACTGGATGGCTTGTCCGATCACCTTCGATCACACGGACCGCCTGACTAGTATTCGGCGCGGAGGATCAGAGGCCTTGGTGCTTGACCCAATAATCGACGGATACCATCTCACCCACGTCCTTATGGACGGTGGCAGTAGTCTCAATTTAATATACCAGGACACTGTCCGCAGAATGGGGATAGACCCATCCAGAATCATCCAAAGCAACACCACCTTTGAAGGGGTGATACCAGGCGTTGAAGCCTACGGCAGGGGCTCCGTCGTGCTGGAGGTAACATTCGGCTCCACGGGCAACTCTAGAAGCGAAGAACTACTCTTCACCATCGCACCCTTCCAAAGCAGATATCACGCATTACTTGGAAGAGTGGCCTTCGTCCGCTTCAACGCAATACCACACTATGCCTACCTTACACTCAAGATGCCCGGTCCACGTGGCGTTATCACCGTTAATGGAAACACAGAGCGCTCTTCACGCGTAGAGGAACACGCGACGGCCCCAGCTGTCGGACTATAGGCGGCCTCCAATATCAGAAATTATGACTGGTCATTAAGACCACAGACACGGTTAGACGAGTCCGGCAGCCCGGATAAAACTGAACCAGGGCACCGTATATGTAGTCCCATAGAGGACACCAGGGGCTGTAAATATTTAATATAGCCCCACACTTGGCTCAACCTTATTGGCAGGCCAACATCTTACACTTTTACTATTCATTGCATACTTACGTTGTACTCTCCTACATGAGTTTTCTTTTTTACAGACAACATTCGCGTGATGCCCTTCCAGGATACGGCACAACGAAGACAAAGGCACAGACGTGCAGTAGGGCCCCGCTCAAAAGGTTTTTCTTTAGATTAAGCCCCTGTGTAAACCTTTTCTACTGTCTCTTGTTGTTAAAACATCCCATGGGTTCCATACCCACAGAGTATACTGCCATTATTGGCATTTCGCCATGACGGACTAATGCACGTACCTGGAACTATAGGGTTTATAATGAATGGGCATTCTTCAGCCCATTTTCTGTTATAAAGTCCGAATACCTTCGGGAGTGTTTGGCGTCACGAGTTTGGCCTTATATGCATCAGCTCCGAATCATGTCTTTGGTCAAATGTTGGGTTTGCCCGGCTCCTGGGTTTGTCGCCTTATGTTCTGTTCTTATCGGCTAAGGCGGCTATCAGTGTCAAAACCGGCGGATCTCAGGTAGGGGGTCCCGAACTGTGCGTCTAGGCGGATGGTAACAGGAGACAAGGGACACGATGTTTTTACCCAGGTTCAGGCCCTCTCGATGGAGGTAAAACCCTACTCCTGCTTGATTAATATTGATGATATAGGTAGTACAAGAGTAGATCTACCACGAGATCAGAGAGGCTAAACCCTAGAAGCTAGCCTATGGTATGATTGTTGTTCGTCCTACGGACTAAAAACCCTCCGGTTTATATAGACACCGGAGAGGGCTAGGGTTACATAGAGTCAGTTACAATGGGAGGAGATCTTCATATCCGTATCGCAAAGCTTCCCTTCCACGCCAAGGAAAGTCCCATCCGGACACGGGACGAAGTCTTCAATCTTGTATCTTCACAGTCCAGGAGTCCGACCAAAGGTTATAGTCCGGTCATCCGGACACCCCCTAATCCGGGACCCCCTAATCCAGGCTTCAATGACGATGAGTCCAGCGTGCAAATTGTCTTCGGCAATGCAAGGCGGGTTCCTCCTCCGAATACTTCATAGAAGATTTTGAACACAAGGATAGTGTCCAGCTCTGCAAAATAAGTTCCACATACCACCGTAGAGAGAATAATATTTGCACAAATCTAATCAGCTGACGTATTCCGCAGCGTGACATCACGCCACGGCCAAGCCTTTATTCGAATCGTTTTACTATCCCACTTCAACACGATTAGCGAGGCGGTTTCCTTGGCACGTCTTGTCGAAGCAGAGATCGTGTCCCCTTATTCCGGGATTCCTCATCAATACGGGCGTGGGTAACCCAACCGTGCCATTAATGTCACGCCCAATATGCGACCCTATCCAAAGGAACTCGAAGGTCCCACCAAGGATAGACCCGCATTTTGAAATGCTTTTGCAAGGTGGATATCATTACATCAACATTACATAATAGATGGGGACACATACAAGAGGCATACAATGCCACACGAATAAAACATTACAAAACATAAGAGCATCATCCGACTACGGATGAATCACAAAAACAGAAACTCAAACAACATCCACCCTGCTAGCCCAGGCTGCCAACCTGGAACCTATCCCCTGAACGAAGAAGAAGCAGAAGAAGAACTCAACGCAAGCAAGCATTGCTCTCGCGTCATGATCATCGCATAACCTGTACCTGCAACTGTTGTTGTAGTAATCTGTGAGCCACAAGGACTCAGCAATCCCATTACCATGGGTATCAAGACTAGCAAAGCTTAAAGGGAAAGGAAGGGGTAACATGGTGAGGCTGCAGCAGCGACTAAGCATATATGGTGGCTAACATACGCAAGTAAGAGCGAGAAGAGAAGCAAAGGAACGGTCGTGAAGCTAGCAATGATCAAGAAGTGATCCTGAACTCCTACTTTCGTCAAACATAACCCAAAACCGTGGTCACTTCCTGGACTCCGCCGAGAAGAGACCATCACGGCCACACACACGGTTGATGTGTTTTAATTCGGATCTGGTGTCAAGTTATCTACAACTGGACATTAACAAATTCCCATCTTCCTATAACCGCAGGCATGGCTTTCGAAAGTTTATACCCTGCAGGGGTGTCCCAACTTAGCCCATGATAAGCTCTCGCAATCAACAAAGGATATACCTTCTCCCAGGAAGACCCGATCAGACTCGGAATCCCGATTTACAAGACATTTCGACAATGGTAAAACAAGACCAGCAAAGCCGCCCGATGCGCCGACAATCCCGATAGGAGCTGCACATATCTCGTTCTCAGGGCAACACCGGATGAGCAATCCGTACAACTAAAACCAGACCTCAAGTTTCCCTGAGGGGGCGCTGCAAAGGGCTCTAGTTCGGACCAACACTTAGACAAGCACTGGCCCAGGGGGGGCTGAAATAAAGATGACCCTCGAGAGAGCGACTCCCAAGGGAAAAGTAGGTGGTGGTGAGGCAAATGGTAAAACCAAGGTTGGGCCTTGCTGGAGGAGTTTTATTCAAAGCGAACTGTCAAGGGGGTCCCATAAATCACCCGACCACGTAACGAACGCAAAATCGGGGAACATAACACCGGTATGACGGAAACTAGGGCGGCAAGAGTGGAACAAAACACCAGGCATAAGGCCGAGTCTTCCACCCTTTACCAAATATATAGATGCATTAATTAAATAAGAGATATTGTGATATCCCAACCAAAATCCTGTCCACCATGGAGAAATCTTCAACTTCACCTGCAACTAGCAATGCTATAAGAGGGCTGAGCAAAGCGGTAACATAGCCAAACAACGGTTTGCATAGGAAAGGTGTCAAAGGTTAGAGGTTCATGGCAATTTGGGAGGCTTGATAAATAGGTGATAAGTAGCGCAGCATAGCGATAGAACGAAGCAACTAGCATAGCACTGATAGTAGTGAGATCCAGGGTAGCGGTCATCTTGCCTGAAATCCCATAACGAAGAAGAACAAGTCCATGAAGAAGATGAAGCCGCGAAGACGAACCAAGCGTAGACGAACGAATCCTCACGATCGCAACGAAACGGGAGCTATCGAGAAGAAGCACACAACATGGTAAACACACCACACATGAACAAGGCATGATGCACAAACAAGTATGATGCAAGACAAGACTACATGAAGCTACTCATGGCAAGAGATGATGCAAACAAGAGCAACACATCAAGGCAAGTTTAAATGAGGCCGGGAACAACAAATAACAATTCTGGTAAGTCCTCATATGCATATTTCGAAGTTGGTCCAGATCTGAATAAACCTTATGTTCAAGTTGTTAAACAGCAAGTTAATATGCACAAAGATGATCTACATGAGATTCTAGTCAAGTTACATATAAAGTTCATTAGATTTGGAGCTACGGCCTAGAAGATATGAGCAAAACCAGTCAAACATGGCATTGATGCAAAATGCACCCAAACATCAAGAGAACACCTCAAAACAAGGATGCAACATGATAATATGAAGCTACATGCAAAATCAAGCAAGTTTCATATAGAGCACACTCAAAACGGAGCAACGGTTCAACACACACACATGAAACAAGTTATAGAAACAATCTGTCCAAAACAGCAACTAGGCATATTGCAAGCACCAAAACAACATGCTACAGTACCACAATATGAAAACAAAAGGCATGGACATGATGTATAGGTAAAGATTAACAAAACATGAACACTGAACTATCTCCAGAAATCGCTAGAACATGATCAAACACACATGGAAAGATTGCAAACAATAACAATTCCGACTTTGCAGAAAATAACATCAGGTTGCAATGTTTAGAGCTATCAAACAACATGTTACAAGAACTTATCATGGCAAACAAAAGCATGGCATGATACTACTAAATTCATAGAACAAAAGTCCCTTACTAACCATGAGCCAAAAAGGATTAGAAAATATGATGGCACCCACGTAAACATAGCAAGTTATAATACAGATTCATACATGGCAGGAACATAATTATGAAGGCATGTTGGTGAGCTTGAACCACTCACCACAGAGCAATACATGGCATGGCAAGGCAACCAACAGTAAGAAGACATGTTTTTGAAGCTAAGCATGGCAAGAGAAAGTCCATAGGGTGCATGGAACACTAGCAACAATCATGGTAACAACTGAACTTAATGTTAACAGGCTGACAGCAACATTATCAAGCATCTTTGGAGCAAGATATGAACAAGCTACAGCAAGCTGTAATTGCAACCAGGGGCATGAACGGATAGAGCATAACATGTAGAACAAAACATATTTAGTGAACATCTCCAGATTATGCATAGAATGATTTGTAGCAGCAGGTTTACATAGCATCGCAAAATAACAGATTCAGCCTAGCAAAACAGCAACAGCAAGTACACTACTTAACAAGCTCGATCCACTCACCACAAGTCATTGCATGACAAGATAAGCATAGCATCAGCAAGAAGACGTGTTTATGAAACTATCCAAGGCAAGAACAAGTTCATAGCATGCAAGGATCAACTACAACAACCTTGGCAAAATTGAATAACATGTAAACAATCTGCCAGGAAACATTTTGAAGCAAAAGTAGAGCACGAAAAGGGCATGCTAGACTACTCCATAATTGCAAACAGGGCCATTAATGGATAGATTATAACCATATGTTCAAAACAACCTTAATAAAGTAGCTCAAAATATGCATGGATCTCTCTGTAGCATCATGTTTACATGGCATCAAAATAACAGCAGAACAGGGACTAAAATCAGCAACATCACGAGGCCTAGTTTACATGCTTGTGCTAGTCACCACATTGATCACAAAAATACATGGCATACACTACTGTAAAGAAGACATGGCATAGTTCAAAACACATGTAGACATCAACCTCATAGGATGCACACATCAATCATGGAAAAAATGACAAATTAGCATGTTATAACAGTTTCAGCAGATTAACATCACGAAGCACTCTTGCAACGATGATTCAGGCATCAAGATGAGCTCAAATGAACATTATGCAATGGAATGAAATGATGTACTCGTTGAGGCGAACAATTTGACATATTACACGCACGAAACGGAGCTACGGATGCAGAGATACGATGCGATGAACATGGCATGATAATACTGAAATATCCGGGACTTAGCAGATTTTCGGGGTCAACCTTGTCGGATCTCAGATCCAGATCTGGGCACGAAGCTCGAGGTTGGCCGGAGTGGATGCGGTGGCCGGGGCAGGGAATGTTGCCGGAGACCGGGAGGAGGCGGATCCGGCCGGAGGGAGGCTGAGGCGGCGGGGTCCGGCGCGGGAGGGCGACGGCGGAGCACGGGCGCGGCGGCCGAGCACGGCCCCTGGCTGGAACCAGCCGAGCAGCGCGGAGGCGGGCCGGCGGGGCGACTCGGCGGCGGGGCGGCGGCGAGCGCAGGCGGCGGCGGGCGGAGGCGCGCGGGGCGCGGGCGGAGGCGCGCCGGACGCGGGGCGGGCGATGCGGTCGGGCCGGGCGGGCTGGCCATGGGCCCGCAGGGCCGCGGCGGCGCGGGGAGGAGAGAGAAGGCCGGCGGGGACAGGTGTCGCGCCCGGATTCATCGAAGACGGCGGTGGACGTGTCCGACGAAGGAGCGGACATGTCCGGCGCGGGTTTCGTGTGCGAATTTAGACGGGGGATGCCTTTTTATAGGTAGAAGGAGCTAGGAGAGTCCAAATGAGGAGGGGTTTTCGGCCACGCGATCGTGATCGAACGACCGAGAGCATGGAGGGGAGTTATATGGGTTTTGGGCCAGTTTGGAGGGGGTGTTGGGCTGCAAAGGAAAGGGGGGTTTCGGGCTACGCGGTTAACTGTTGGAGTATCAAACGACCTCCAAATGGCACGAAACTTGACAGACGGTCTACCGGTGCTATACCAAAGCCACTTGGCAAGCCTCGGTCCATTCCGAGAACGTTTAACACCCACTCACGAAAAGAGAGAAGAGGGGGACGCCGGAGGACATAGGAGCGCCGGATTGCAAAACGGACAACGGGGAAAATGCTCGGATGCATGAGACGAACACGTATGCAAAATGAAATGCACATGATGACATGATAAAATGCAACATGCAAGCAAATGACATGGCAACGACGGCAAATAACTGGCAGACACCTGGTGCATCGAATCCGGGGCGTTACAACACTCCTCCACTAACAAGAGATCTTGTCCCGAGATCTTAGGACTGAGACGGAAGGGAAAAGGGGATGAGGTGAAGCAAGAACTCAAGAGAAGAAACAAAGAATCGAGAGCACTCGAGAAGAAGAGAGGAACAACGAGAATGATGAGAATCGAAAGCTCACGGAATCAGATAGACTATGAAACCACTCCGGTTAGAACGAGATAAGAAACGAATAAGACTGAAAGGATTTAGGCAAAACTCCGACTGAAAAATGGAAGGATAGAACACGAGCTTGAGAGGACGGAATGATACTTGATGAAGACATGACACAAAACCTCGGGAAAGAATTGAAAGAGTTGAGTGAAAAGAACTTAGAAGGAAGGATTGAACGGAGTTGTTCAGAAAATCAACAACAAAAAGAATAAGCTTGTTGTGGTATTATAGGTAACATCTCAAGATCATAAGGTGATAACCGGCCACAAATTGAAATGATTGGATAGCTGAGAAGAACGAAGAAATGCAAAACTCCACTTCAAAAGAATATGGAGAATTAATTGCACTTCGAGATGCAAGAAGAAAAGATATCTGAATTCCACCAACAAAATCTTGATGGACTCTTGAAGAATGAATTAAATCATGATGAGCCACCATGAAAAACTCCTGTAACAAAAGGATGATGAGATAGAATGAAGGATGAAAGAATAAGATGAGCCTTGTGATGATTTAGATGGAGGTTCCGACAAAATAGTCGAGGAAAATTTGAACTCCGGAAAAGAAAAGATGGGAAACACTTGGAACTAGAATTTATTCCTCATGAACAAACTCCGAAGGAAGGGATTACCCACTTGGATGAAATAAGAATTAGATTTATTGTATGCTTCTCCTTCATCAAATTAAATTGATGACAAGCAATGGATTTTTGCATACTACTTATTCTTCTTGAAAAAGGATTGAGAAGGGATAGCACAAAACTTGAGAAAGACTTCATGAACCACCGGTAGGATTGGAAAAACTAATGGATTAATATGATAATCAAGGAAAAAGAATCTTGAAAGAACCACCGTAAGAATTCGAAACTGACTGATAAAAGAGAATGAATCGCCGGGAAGGATTAGAAGAACAAATCTGCTAGAGGGGATTTAGATGCAAGAGAACGGGAAGAACTCGAGCTGAACAAAGAATACTTGACAGATGCACCAGGATAAATAGAGAACGGTAACTGGAATGATGGCATCCGGTGAAAAGAAACGGGAAAACAACTCCTGACATACTCCGGATGGGTGAGAAAAGAATAACTGGCAAATGGACTAATTAGAGAGGATGATATGCAGTTGGAACCACGAATCTTCGAGAGAACAGACAAGGTTTAAGAGGAACTCTTCTTCGGTCTTTAAATGACAATGAGAAACACCACCAAAATACTGAGATACTCCGGGAGAATGAAAAGCGAAGGGGTTGAGCCAACAATGAAAGCATTTGAAAAACTAACTTGGAGAAGGCATGTGACTGATGAAATCCATTCTTACATCACACTTTGAAAAGAATTAGGAATAGCTCTGGGGAAATTAAAAGATTCAGGTAAGATCCTGGGAAAAGACCTGTGGGTTAGGGCCCACTGAAGAGAAAACACCGTTGGAAAGGGATGTTGAACGGATAAATGATGCACCGGAAAAATTGAAATATTTGAATGAGGTGACAACCTCGAATTAATTCAAACACAGACGAATCTCCTGAGATGTCTTGAACACTCCGGAAGGATGATCAACCGAGAACATGAATTGAGTCCACCGGAAAGGAAAAAGAGATGAAGAATGTCCACCGAGACGAGAATTTACCGATTGAAATGATTGAGGGAAGACTGAAGAAGCTCCACACAAATGAAATAGATGGTCGAAAGAGAGTCAAACTCCGGGAAGAAAAAGGGTGGGAGGGCGGGAAAACAAAGTCAACTTGAGGGGAGGATCGACGAATAACTTGAAGAGAAAACACCGGTTGACATCATTGAGGAGAGAGAGAAAAACTTCGCACAAGTAGGATGGATACTCGATTACGGACTCCGGCTCGGAGATGAATAAGGGAGGGCGGGTGGGAAAAGAAAACAACTGAGGATTGAACTTGGCAAAGATGAAGAGGCTCGAGTCGACTTGACGAGAAATGCACCGGATGAAAAGAGGAGAGAACCAACGATCGGTAAACCAACTGCGTGATCCTAAAGAAAATTTGAAGGGGAAGAGAAGTAATTCAAAACACCTATGTCAAGATTCCTTACCAGAGCGACGAAGGGGGGCTGAGGAGTAAAAAGAATTCCTACTCTCCGATATAACTAGACTCCGAAAACAGTTTTCTTCTAGACTCAACAACGGCCAAACTACACGATCAATCAAGGGGGCTCCTAAGGTCGGTCGAGGCTCTGATACCAACTTGTCACTCCCAATATGTGACCCTATCCAAAAGGAACTCGAAGGTCCCACCAACGATAGACCCGCATTTTGAAACGCTTTTGCAAGGTGGATATCATTACATCAACATTACATAATAGATGGGGATACATACAAGAGGCATACAATGCCACACGAATACAACATTACAAAACATAAGAGCAGCATCCGACTACGGATGAATCACAAACAGAAACTCAAACGACATCCACCCTGCTAGCCCAGGCTGCCAACCTGGAACCTATCCCCTGAATGAAGAAGAAGCAGAAGAAGAACTCAACGCAAGCAAGCATCGCTCTCGCGTCATGATCATCGCATAACCTGTACCTGCAACTGTTGTTGTAGTAATCTGTGAGCCACGAGGACTTAGCAATCCCATTACCATGGGTATCAAGACTAGCAAAGCTTAAAGGGAAAGGAAGGGGTAACATGGTGAGGCTGCAGCAGCGACTAAGCATATATGGTGGCTAACATACACAAATAAGAGCGAGAAGAAAAGCAAAGGAACGGTCGTGAAGCTAGCAATGATCAAGAAGTGATCCTGAACTCCTACTTTCGTCAAACATAACCCAAAAACCGTGTTCACTTCCCGGACTCCGCCGAGAAGAGACCATCACGGCTACACACACGGTTGATGCGTTTTAATTCGGATCTGGTGTCAAGTTATCTACAACCGGACATTAACAAATTCCCATCTGCCTATAACCACAGGCACGGCTTTCGAAAGTTTATACCCTGCAGGGGTGTCCCAACTTAGCCCATGATAAGCTCTCGCGATCAACGAAGGATATACCTTCTCCCAGGAAGACCCGATCAGACTCGGAATCCCGGTTTACAAGACATTTCGACAATGGTAAAACAAGACCAGCAAAGCCGCCCGATGCGCCGACAATCCCGATAGGATTTGCACATATCTCGTTCTCAGGGCAACACCGGATGAGCAATCCGTACAACTAAAACCAGACCTCAAGTTTCCCTGAGGGGGCGCTGCAAAGGGCTCTAGTTCGGACCAACACTTAGACAAGCACTGGCCCGGGGGGGCTGAAATAAAGATGACCCTCGAGAGAGCGACTCCCAAGGGAAAAGTAGGTGGTGGTGAGGCAAATGGTAAAACCAAGGTTGGGCCTTGCTGGAGGAGTTTTATTCAAAGTGAACTGTCAAGGGGGTCCCATAAATCACCCGACCGCGTAAGGAACACAAAATCCGGGAACGTAACACCGGTATGACAGAAACTAGGGCGGCAAGAGTGGAACAAAACACCAGGCATAAGGCCGAGTCTTCCACCCTTTACCAAATATATAGATGCATTAATTAAATAAGAGATATTGTGATATCCCAACCAAAATCCTGTCCACCATGGAGAAATCTTCAACTTCACCTGCAACTAGCAACACTATAAGAGGGCTGAGCAAAGCGGTAACATAGCCAAACAACGGTTTGCATAGGAAAGGTGTCAAAGGTTAGAGGTTCATGGCAATTTGGGAGGCTTGATAAACAGGTGATAGGTAGCGCAGCAAAGCGATAGAACGAAGCAACTAGCATAGCAATGATAGTAGTGAGATCCAGGGTAGCGGTCATCTTGCCTGAAATCCCGCAAGGAAGAAGAACGAGTCCATGAAGAAGACGAACGGATGAAGCCACGAAGACGAACCAAGCGTAGACGAACGAATCCTCACGATCGCAACGAAATGGGAACTATCGAGAAGAAGCACACAACATGGTAAACACACCACACATGAACAAGGCATGATGCACAAACAAGTATGATGCAAGACAAGACTACATGAAGCTACTCATGGCAAGAGATGATGCAAACAAGAGCAACACATCAAGGCAAGTTTAAATGAGGCCGGGAACAACAAATAACAATTCCGGTAAGTCCTCATATGCATATTTCGAAGTTGGTCCAGATCTGAATAAACCTTATGTTCAAGTTGTTAAACAGCAAGTTAAGATGCACAAAGATGATCTACACGAGATTCTAGTCAAGTTACATATAAAGTTCATTAGATTTGGAGCTACGGCCTAGAAGATATGAGCAAAACCAGTCAAACATGGCATTGATGCAAAATGCACCCAAACATCAAGAGAACACCTCAAAACAAGGATTCAACATGATAATATGAAGCTACATGCAAAATCAAGCAAGTTTCATATAGAGCACACTCAAAACGGAGCAACGGTTCAACACACACACATGAAACAAGTTATAGCAACAATCTGTCCAAAACAGCAACAAGGCATATTGCAATCACCAAAACAACATGCTACAGTACCACAATATGAAAACAATAGGCATGGACATGATGTACAGGTAAAGCATAACAAAACATGAACACTGAACTATCTCCAGAAATCGCTAGAACATGCTCAAACACACATGGAAATATTGCAAACAATAACAATTCCGACTTTGCAGAAAATAACATCAGGTTGCAATGTTTAGAGCTATCAAACAACATGTTACAAGAAATTATCATGGCAAACAAAAGCATGGCATGATACTACTAAATTCATAGAACAAAATTCCCTTACTAACCATGAGCCAAAAAGGATTAGAAAATATGATGGCACCCACGTAAACATAGCAAGTTATAATACAGATTCATACATGGCAGGAACATAATTATGAAGGCATGTTGGTGAGCTTGAACCACTCACCACAGAGCAATACATGGCATGGCAAGGCAACCAACAGTATGAAGACATGTTTTTGAAGCTAAGCATGGCAAGAGAAAGTCCATAGGGTGCATGGAACACTAGCAACAATCGTGGTAACAACTGAACTTAATGTTAACAGGCTGACAGCAACATTATCAAGCATCTTTAGAGCAAGATATGAACAAGCTACAGGAAGCTATAATTTCATCCAGGGGCATGGATAGATAGAGCATAGCATGTAGAACAAAACATATTTAGTGAACATCTCCAGATTATGCATAGAATGATTTGTAGCAGCAGGTTTACATTGCATCGCGAAATAACAGATTCAGCCTAGCAAAACAGCAACAGCAAGTACACTACTTAACAAGCTCGATCCACTCACCACAAGTCATTGCATGACAAGATAAGTATAGCATCAGCAAGAAAACATGTTTATGAAACAATCCAAGGCAAGAACAAGTTCATAGCATGCAAGGATCAACTACAACAACCTTGGCAAAATTGAATAACATGTAAACAATCTGCCAGGAAACATTTTGAAGCAAAAGTAGAGCACGAAAAGGGCATGCTAGACTACTCCATAATTGGAAACAGTGGCATTAATGGATATATAATAATCATATGTTCAAAAGATCCTTAATGAAGTATCTCAAAATATGCATCGATCTCTCTGTAGCATCATGTTTACATGGCATCAAAATAACAGCAGAACAGGGACTAAAATCAGCAACATCACGAGGCCTAGTTTACATGCTTGTGCTAGTCACCACATTGATCAGAAAAATACATGGCATACACCACCGTAAATAAGACATGGCATAGTTCAAAACACATGTAGACATCAACCTCATAGGATGCACACATCAATCATGGAAAAAATGACAAATGAGCATGTTATAACAGTTTCAGCAGATTAACATCATGAAGCACTCTTGCAACAATGATTCAGGCATCAAGATGAGCTCAAATGAACATGATGCAATGGAGTGAAGTGATGTACTCATTGAGACGAACAATTTGACATATTACACGCACGAAACAGAGCTACGGATGCAGAGATACAGTGCAATGAACATGGCATGATAATACTGAAATATTCGGGACTTGGCAGATTTACGGGGTCAACCTTGTCGGATCTCAGATCCAGATCCGGGCACGGAGCTCGAGGTTGGCCGGAGTGGATGCGGTGGACGGGGCAGGGAAGGTCGCCGGAGGCCGGGAGGAGGCGGATCCGGCCGGAGGGAGGCCGAGGCGGTGGGGTCCGGTGCGGGGGGGCGACGGCGGAGCACGGGCGCGGCGGCCGAGCACGGCCCCGGGCTGGAACCGGCCGGGCGGCGCGGAGGCAGGCCGGCGAAGGGCGGCGGGGCGACTCGGCGGCGGGGCGGCGGCGAGCGCAGGCGGCAGCGGGCGGAGGCGCACGGGTCGCGGGCGGAGGCGCGCCGGACGCGGGGTGGGCGATGCGGTCGGGCCGGGCGGGCCGGCCGTGGGCCCGCAGGGCCACGGCGGTGCGGGAAGGAGAGAGAAGGCCGGCGGGGACAGGTGTCGCGCCCGAATTCGTCGGGGACGGCGGTGGACGTGTCCGGCGAAGGAGCGGACATGTCCGGTGCGGCGCGGAGGGAAGATTTAGGGTTTCGTGTGCGAATTTGGACGGGGATGCCTTTTTAAAGGTAGAAGGAGCTAGGAGAGTCCAAATGAGGAGCAGTTTTCGGCCACGCGATCGTGATCAAACGACCGAGAGCATGGAGGGGAGTTAGGTGGGTTTTGGGCCAGTTTGGAGGGGGTGTTGGGCTGCAAAGAGAAAGGGGGGTTTCGGGCTACGCGGTTAACCGTTGGAGTATCAAACGACCTCCAAATGGCACGAAACTTGACAGGCGGTCTACTGGTGCTATACCAAGGCCACTTGGCAAGCCTTGGTCCATTCCGAGAACGTTTAACACCCACTCACGAAAAGAGAGAAGGGGGGACGCCGGAGGACATAGGAGCGTCGGATTGCAAAATGGACAACGGGGAAAATGCTCGGATGCATGAGACGAACACGTATGCAAAATGAAATGCACATGATGACATGATAAAATGCAACACGCAAGCAAATGACATGGCAACGACGGCAAGTAACTGGCAGACACCTGGCGCATCGAATCCGGGGCGTTACAATTAATCACGGCGCTTGGGAGATAAGCGAGTTTTACCAGGCTGGTAGCGGCACATAGTTTCGTCCGCTCGTATAAGGGGATAAGGATCCACCTTTTCCATCTATGCCTTCTTCCTCCTTCGCTTACCCATTTCCGCGCACTCGAGCTCCAGCGCCCAAGTCCGCACTTCCTAGCTCAACCTTCTCCAGCCATGTCCGGAGTGGGAGGCAGGTGGATGGCCTCCTCCGTCACGGAGGGGCACATCAAAAAGTTGAGGAAAGTCAGATACTTGTCCAACGACATTGCGCACCGACTTCCCGACGAGGGGCAGCTCGTCCCCACCCCCAGGCCCCATGAGAGGGTGGTGTTCCTCCCCCATTTCCTCTGCGGACTGGGCTTCCCACTCCACCAATTTGTTGGGGGCTCATGTTCTACTACGGCCTGGATTTCCACGATCTGGCCCCGAACTTCATCCTCGACATCTCGGCGTTTATCGTCGTGTGCGAGGCCTTCCTCTGCATCAAGCCCCACTTCGGCTTATGGCTGAAGACCTTCAATGTCAAGCCGAAGGTAGTGGGCAGCCAGCAAGCGGAGTGCGGAGGCGCCATTGTGGGCAAGATGCCCAACGTCATATGGCTCGAGGGCTCCTTTGTGGAAACCATCAAGGGGTGGCAATCGGGGTGGTTCTACATCACCAAGCCGCGTGACCTTGAATGGGCAGTGGCCCCCGAGTTCCAATCTGGCATCCCCACACGGCTCACCTCCTAGAAAGAGAAGGGCCTGACGTGGCGTAATTCGGAGGAGCAGACCGGACTCCAAACCTGCGTCCAAAACCTGGTGGACAAGAAGGTTAAACTCGTCAACGTGGTCCAGGTCATGCTCATCCACTGGATCCTCCCGTGTCAACGGCGGGCTTTTAACTTGTGGGAGTTCGACCCGGCCCAGCACCAAACTTTGGCCAGGCTCTTTGACACAACGCAAGAGGATGCCTGGAAGGTGCTATTCAAGGGCGCCGAGGTTCCTCCTCCCATTACCGAGAATCGCGGATTCTGCGCGAAGCGCCAAGCCAGCACAGTAAGCTTGTTTTACCCTTTACAGGATACTTGTTTTTCATAGTTTGACTCTATGCGGGATCTAAGATCCCGTTCCTTTGACAGGACTGGCAGAAGACGGCCGGACAGATCGACTATCCGGCTCCCTTGCCCGAAGACCCAGCAGATGCCTTCTTGGCGAAGCTGCTGGTCTAGGCGCCTTATGTGGTGCCGGAGAAGAAGGCCAAGAAGAAGGCCACGGGAACTCGAAAAAGTTCCTGGCGACAGGTGGTGTCGGATTCATCGTCCAATGACTCCAAAGCGCACTCCTTCCACAAAGACAAGGAGGAGGAAGAAGAGGCCTCTCCCCCTCCAGCGGGGGGGGGGGGGGGAGAAAAGGAAGGCCACCCCAACTAGGGGGGTCGGAGGGTCCAAGAAGGGAAGGACCCTTCCTCCGGACTACTCCACCAACGCCGACAACGGCGAAGAGGAGTGGCCATCCAGGGATAAGCCCCTGGCAAAATCGTGAGTATCCGGATACCAGAGTAACTCATGGCGTTCCTTTATTGCACAGTATCTTCTGACACCGAATATAATCATGCGGTCCGCCCAAGGTCCGGCTCGATGCTTCATCGAGCGGCTCCCTGGATTCGTCGGATGTGAATAGTCTTTCACTCCCGACTGCTACCTCCCCTTGCCCTGCGGATGATGCCGAGGTGGAGTCCCAAAAGGGGCCAAGCTAGGAGGTGGTGGTCCCGGAGGCGCCGCAAGGCGACCTCCCGGACTCCAGGCGCAAAGGGGATAAAACCCCAAAGGGCTCTAAGTCTGGCCCTGGGCCGGACACCGCACCGGAACCTTCAGTGGTTCCGGACTCCGGCAGGCGGCCCCCTAGCAAGAGGAGCAAGCCTATGACGCCGGTGACCTCCGTCCAACCGGAGGCACCAGATAATTTGATGGAGGTGCTTAACGGCGCCTCCATCGACGAGGAACACCGCACTATTATGAGTGTGGTGATCCAGAAGGTTCAATCCGCCAAGAGCGGGCTGACGGAAGCCTATGCCAGCCTTCTAACAGGCTTTGAGGTATGGACTTCAGATATGTAAAAATGTTACCGCATAGACAGTAGCCCCTGATGCTCAGTTTAGTATTCGGAAAGAAAAGCCGAACTGAGGATCTAAAAAGATATACGCAGGAGTCTAACATAAGTATGTCAAATATGGGAATGCAGGCTGCGCTGCTGACCTCTGCCGTGCTGACTGCGGAGGTTGATGCATTGAAGCAGAGCCTCGAGCGATCCGAGAACAAGCTCGGCCTTGCCAAGAAGCAGCTCGAGGACAAGGAAGTTAAGTAATACCTTATGTAAGTATATAAAAAGATCTAGTTGCAAATAATGACAGGACCAACGTGAGTATTTCAGGGGCCACAACCAAGGTGGCGACCCCGAAGGAAGCGTTGTCCAAGGCCGAAGACAATGCGGCCGTGGAGCGCACCGAACGAGAAAAGCAGGAGGCGCGGGTGGCGGAGGTGCAGCAAGAGCTCCACGCTCTTGTGAAAAAACACGAGAGTTTGGAGCTTGACTCAAAGACTCGAGAGTCCGAGCTTGCCTCGGCCCTTGAGAGTGCCAAATCTGCCAAGGCCGAAGCCCAAAAAGCCCTCCAGGAAATTGAGGCGATGAAGAAGATAGCGACGGGTAAGGCATTCTTTATGCAAAGCAAGCACGTGAAAGTAAATTACTTGTTACTTACCCGAGTCCGGAGCTCTCCAGGAGCATTCGCAGATCTGCCCTGCAGTGTGTCCAAAGCTGTCGCCTTCTACCGAGCTGAGGAAGGGAGCTCGACGGAGAAAGTGTTCTGGTCCCAGTATGTTGAGGCCGGACACCCGGTGCCCTTGAGCGACCAACTGAAGTAGTTGGTCGAGCTCCATAGGGTAGCCGAACAGGCCATGAAGGGCCTTATAGTCCGGCTATGGCCTGGGAAGGTCATGCCTGGGAGCTACTTTGGGCTGGTGAGGCGGCTGGTGGATGCATGTCCATGGCTTGAGGTCATCAAGCGCTCCGTATGCATCGAAGGCACCCGTAGGGCCCTTGCCCGTGTTAAAGTACACTGGGGCAAGATGGATGCTGAGAAGCTGGTGACAGATGGGCCACCGGAGGGGAAGGGGCATCGCAAGCCCGAGATGTATTATGAGGGCGTCCTGAAGGGTGCCCGCCTTGTGGCGGGTGAGTGTTCCAAAGATGTAATTTTTGAGTAAACTCGCTCGTGTTATCCTGTGCACTGAAAACTTGTTCATATGCGCTAAGCAACGTTTTTTTTAATTTAAAATATTACCTTCTGTGCGGCCATTTATTAAATCTGAGAGATGGCGAGTCGTCAGCTTCTACCCCCATGCCAGGAGTGCTGGGGTGTTCGGGATAAACCTGAGCGCTCTTGTTCCCATTTTTGGGTCCTTCGAGGGAGGCGCTCAGCACAACGAACCAGGCAATCGGACTATAATGTTTTATCACTCTCACTTAGCCATAGAATTCTATAATTTTAAATTTCGGCGAAGCCCCTAGTATTCAGAAGACCAAGTTCGGGGCGCTATCCACGCCTAGGCCGAACAAAGCCAGCTCCTCGCTCTAAGCGGCATAAGTCTTTAGGGACTTGAAACCTCTCGAACAGCGACCGGCTCTCGCCCTATCATGACGGTCAGTTTTAGCTTTCTCTACTGAGGTGCTTAACCCAGCTCAATCGGGGCACAATCGTAGTAGTTCTCCCAGCGCTACCTTAGCCGATATAACGGAACATAAGGTACCAAAACATGGGAGCCTGCAAACCCAACTATTGACCCAAGACATGATTCGGAGCCGATGCATATAATGTTATAAGTTCGGGGTGCCGCACTCATGAGATTGTTCGAACTTCTCACACCATATTCTGGGGTACTTAAGCCCCTGGTGTATTGGCCGTACCAAAGTGTACGGTTGCATAATGTCATGACTGAATATATTTACATAAAAAATGAATGCAATAATAGACAAGTGCTATATATTGTTTATTAAAAGGCTGCTTGTGAAAGCAGAACGATACAAATAGTGCGATAAGCGAGAGATGGGATTATTTGACATGTCCCCCTCCAGGGGCAAGCTGCGAGACTTTATGTAAGACACGTATTTAGCTCGTTATAGAGACCACCTGGACATTCGACGTAGCTTGCTGCCTCCCTGGCTGTTGCATCGTGTGTTCGGCGATTGTACTGCTGGACAGGCCTTCCAGAGAGTGGAGTCCTGAAAGTAAGAAAAAGAAATGACGAAATCGGGAGCCCCTAGTGCGGTTGAGCCGCATTTTGAGCGTGTCGTGGTTGTGCCCCTCCCCATATGCCCATGGTATTTCCAGAGCGTAGTTATGTACGCGTAGTACTGGTTTCGCAATTTCATGAGGGCTAGGGTTGGGGCCGCACTGCTACGCTTGCTCGAAACGTGCCAAGCGGTCTTGTTGCAGGTTACTCCGGGCGCGCTTGACGATGTCCGGACGTTTAATAGCTGGACTGAAGAATTGCCTTGAGAGGCTACTTTGTACTTCCGCCGCGAGGGCTGCCGTATGCTCCTCCGTTCGGAGAGAGAGCGTTCGGTGTTTCCATTGACCATAATGACTCCTTGAGGGCCTGGCATCTTGAGCTTGAGGTATGCGTAGTGCGGCACTGCATTGAACTTTGCAAATGTGGTTCGTCCGAGCAGCGCGTGATAGCCACTGCGGAATGGGACTATGTCAAAGATTAACTCCTCGCTTCGGAAATTATCCGGGGATCCGAAGACCACTTTGAGTGTAACTGAGCCTGTATAGTTGGCCTCTACACCTGGTATGACGCCTTTAAAGGTCGTCTTTGTGGGTTTAATCCTTGAGGGATCTATGCCCATTTTTTGCACTGTATCCTGATAAAGCAGGTTCAGGCTACTGCCGCCATCCATAAGGACTCTAGTGAGGTGAAATCCGTCAATGATTGGGTCTAGAACCAATGAAGCGAATCCGCCGTGGCGGATGCTAGTGGGGTGGTCCCTTCGATCAAAAGTGATCGGGCAGGAGGACCATGGGTTGAACTTCGGGGCGACTGGCTCCAACGCATATACGTCCCTGAGTGCATGCTTCCGCTCCCTTTCAGGGATGTGGGTTGCGTATATCATGTTCACCGTTCGCACTTGTGGGGGAAAGCCCTTCTGTCCCCTATTGTTCGGCGGTAGGGGCTCCTCCTCGTCATCGGTATGCAGCCCGTTGTCTCTGTTTTCGGCACTTAACTTGCCTGCCTGCTTGAACACCCAACAATCCCTGTTGGTGTGATTGGCTGGTTTTTCGGGGGTGTTGTGTATCTGGCATGAGCGATCGAGTATTCGGTCCAAACTGGACGGGCCCGGGGTATTTCTTTTGAATGGCTTTTTCTGCTGACCGGGTTTAGAGCCTCTGAATCCGGCATTCACTACCGTATCCTCAGCATTGTCGCCGTTAATGCGGCACTTGTGCTTGTTGCGACGCTACCTGCCATTGTTGTCCTTGGTATCCGAATTACCAGGACTTGGTCATGTTATTACTACGAGCTAGCCAGCTGTCTTCTCCCGTGCAAAAGCGGGTCATGAGTGTTGTGAGGGCTGCCATGGATTTCAGATTTTCCTGTCCTAGGTACCGGGCAAGCCATTCGTCATGGATCTTATGTTTGAAGGCTGCAAGGGCCTCTGCGTCCAGACAGTCAACTATTTGATTTTTCTTGGTTAGGAACCGTGTCCAGAATTGTGTGGCCGATTCCTCTGGCTGCTGAATTATGTGGCTTAGGTCATTGGCGTCTGGTGGTCGCACATAGGTGCCCTGGAAATTGTCGAGGAATGCGGCTTCCAGGTCCTCCCAGCAACCAATTGACTCTGCTGGCAAGCTGTTAAGCCAATGTTGAGCTGGTCCTTTAAGCTTTAGTGGGAGGTATTTGATAGCGTGTAGATCATCACCGCAGGCCATGTGGATATGAAGGAGATAGTCCTCGATCCATACCGCAGGATCTGTTGTGCCATCGTATGATTCGATGTTTACGGGCTTAAAACCCTCGGGGATTTGATGATCCATTACTTCATCTGTGAAGCATAGTGGGTGTGCGGCGCCTCTTGTACTAGGCTATATCGCGACGTAGCTCAAATGAGCTTTGTCTGTTGTGTTCGGGCTGGCCGTATTTGCCATATCCGGCGCGACGGTTGTCGTCGCGTGTCGTGGGGCGCCCACGTGATCCGTAGATCGATCTTGTTTGCCTTCCCTTGTCCTCCAATATGTCTCGCAGGTCTAGCGCATTTCCCCGTGCCTTGGTATTTTTTGAGTGACTCCGGGGTGCGGCTTGAGTGGATGGCCGAGAGGCCTCTCTGTCGCGGCCACGAGGTGGTCGGTCGGCCGCGTCATGCGCTGGTGATGTAGGTTTAGGTGCTTCCTCCTCTAATCGGGGTAGCAGCCTGCGCTTTGGGTAGCTCTTGGAGGGGCGTTCGAGTTCGTACTCTTTGGCCGCAAGGACTTCAGTCCATCTGTCAGCTAGCAAGTCTTGGTCAGCTCTAAGTTGCTGCTATTTTTTCTTGAGGCTGCTCACCGTGGCCATAAGCCTGCGTTTGAAACGCTCCTGTTCGATGGGATCCTCAGGCATGACTAATTCGTCGTCATCGAGGCTTGCCTCGTCTTCAGAGGGAGGCATGTAATTATCGTCCTCTACCTCTCTATCTGTCGCTCTCTCATGAGGGCTGGCTTCTCCATCCTCCTGTGCTGAATCCTGCTAGAGGGGGTTGTCTTCGGCACTGTCCGGGGTGTTATTATCTCCCGTGCCGGAATCGCCGTTTTTGCTTTGGCGGGATATAGAGCGGCGCCGCTGACGCCGGCGCTTAGGCTGCTTCTTGGAGGGGTCATCCTCCGTTGTTCCATCGCCATTCCCTTCTTTTGGGGTGTCCACCATGTATATGTTGTATGACGAGGTGGCCTTCCAGTGCCCTATAGGCAATGGGTCTTGGTCGTCTCCTACATCGGCGTCCATACCGTCGATGTCTTCAGAGTCGAAGTCGAGCATGTCGGTTAAATCATCGACAGTGGCTACGAAGTGGGTGGTGGGTGGGCTTTGAATTTCTTCATCGTCCGCATCCCAACCTTGCTGACCATAGTCCAGCCAGGGCTCTCCTGATAAAGAGAGAGACTTTAGTGAATTCAGAATGTCGCCGAAGGGCGAGTGCTGAAAGATGTCCGCGGCGGCGAACTCCATGATCGGCGCCCAATCTGGTTGAATCGGCAGGGGTGCGGAAGGTTCGGAGTCTGGAAAGGAGTCCGGAACCTTGGAGTCACGAGCTTCGCAAAGGACAAGGCTGGTGTTCAGCTCGATCGCCGTAGAGATTGCAGCCCCCGAGGCGGTGTCCAGCTACCCATCCTCGATTGGCGCAGTCGGCTCCAAGCTGAGGGTCGGAGCGGACACTGGGGCGGCCTCCTGGGCACTGTTTGGCGGCAGAGCTAGATCATGCCCATCGTGATAGTGCGGCGCACTCGGCTGTGGCTCGAACCCGTCAAACATCAAGTCTCCGCGGATGTTAGCCGTGTAGTTCAAACTTCCAAATCTGACCTTATGGCCAGGGGCGTAGCTTTCGATCTGCTCCAGATGGCCAACCGAATTGGCCCACAGTGCAAAGCAGCCGAATAAGAAGATCTGTCCGGGGAGAAAAGTCTCACCCTGGACCGCATCGTCGTTGATGATCGGAGGGGCCATCGGGCCTAAAGATGACGACACAGAGGAACTCTCAATGAAAGCACCAATGTCGGTGTCAAAACCGGCAGATCTCGGGTAGGGGGTCCCGAACTGTGCGTCTAGGCGGATGGTAAGAGGAGACAAGGGGCACGATGTTTTTACCCAGGTTCGGGCCCTCTCGATGGAGGTAAAACCCTACTCCTGCTTGATTAATATTGATGATATAGGTAGTACAAGAGTAGATCTACCACGAGATCAGAGAGGCTAAACCCTAGAAGCTAGCCTATGGTATGATTGTTGTTCGTCCTACGGACTAAAAACCCTCCGGTTTATATAGACACCGGAGAGGGCTAGGGTTACACAGAGTCGGTTACAATGGGAGGAGATCTTCATATCCGTATCGCGAAGCTTGCCTTCCACGCCAAGGAAAGTCCCATCCGGACACGGGACGAAGTCTTCAATCTTGTATCTTGACAGTCTAGGAGTCCGGTCAAAGGTTATAGTACGGTCATCCGGACACCGCCTAATCTGGGACTCCCTCAGCGGCCAAAGGAGAACTACTGCGATTGTGCCCTAGTTATTCTGGATGAGCACCTCAGTAGAGAAAGCCGAAAACTGACTGTCATGATACAGCAAGAGACTGTTCAACCACTTGAAGACTTATCGGAATCTTTAGGATCCCTCCGCATTAACGAAGGACCGTTTCCCGGTCATGTACACACGTGCCCATATTCGGATGCATGCAAAGGTACCATGGGCTACATAGTAGCCCCACCGTTAGACTCCCATGGCTAAGCGAAAGTGTTACAGCTATATAGTCCGGTTGCCTAGTTCGACGTGTGATCACCTCCTTAATGGACCAAGACGTTGGATCAAGTGTGATTATGCATATTTTTTGCGAATGCCCCCGCATTGTATGCGTGGGGGCTGAAGCCAACGACTGCTAACTTTCGGATTACATATATATATAAAACGGCCGCACAGGAGACACAATAATACTTTCAGGCAAAAAGTATAAATATAGCCTTATAACCAAAATAACATTGTTTTTACAATGATCCGATTTGTCACTCAAACAAGACATTCTTCGAGCACTTCGCCTCTATTAAGCGGGCACCTTCTGTTACCTACGCCATGTAGTGCTCGGCTGGATATTGGCCTCCCTCCGGACTCTGGGTCGCCACAATGGTGGCCTCCATATCTGTCCAATATGCTTTAATGCGGGCAAGGGTCATTCGTGCACCCTCTATGGACGCCGACCTTCTCATGGCATCGATCTGAGGTACGGCCCCAAGGAACTGTTGCACCAAGCCAAAGTAACTGTCCGGCTTAGGCCCCTTTGGCCAAAGATGGTCTATTACAGACCGCATTGCAAGCCCGGATAACCTATGAAGTTCCGCCACAGCAGCCATCTTCTCACTTAATGGCAGCGGGCGCGCGGGAGCATTGAATTGCGACCACAAAAGCTTCTCTACTTCTTTATTACCTTGATCCTCGAAAAACTTGACTGCATCAGTTGTACTCTTCGCCAAGTCTGCATACGCATCTGCAGGACTCCAGCGTCCATCTAGGGGAGCATACTTCGGATCCAAAAACTTCGTTCGCAGTAAGTAGGAGCCCCCAGTCGCGATATTACCGGCCTATTGAAGCTCCTCCCGCACACCCTTGACCTCGGTCCGCACCTCCTTGGTGGCATTAAGTGCCTTGTTCAGGTCGGCCGAACTAGCCTTATTCTCCTTTTCAAGGAGTTCATACCGGTCGGCGGCATTTTTCAACTCCACAGCCATTTCGGCTATCTTTTCGTCGCTTCGGCGATGAGCAGCTTGTTTGGCTCTCAATTCTTCGGCCGCCTTTAGGGCAGCCGCACTGCTAACCCGAGCTTGTTCCTTGGCCTGGGCAAGTTCCGCCCTCAGGGCTTCCACGGCAGCAGCACCATCTGCAGTGCAAGCATATTGCATTAATATTATGCCCCTCTCATATTTTCCTATACAACATAATAAGGAAAGTAGAGCACATACCTTGTGACTCATCCAGCCGCTCGTTCACCAGCGTGATATCGGCATCAATAGATCCGATCTGCCTTCTTAGCTCGGCAACTTCAATGGACTGGTCGGCTGCCGGACACTTGGATACATGCGCATATGTACAGCGCAATCATTACTATATGATCCCCTGTTTGCCGCCTAGGGCGGGAAACCAGAGTCTCAGGGGCTACTATCCATATGAAGCACACCTAGTGCGTGCCTCACAGCCAAAAATAGTGTATTTTTCACTACATACCTCAAAGCCTCTGAGCAGGCTTGTAAATGCTTCATTCAAACCACTTGTGGCGGATGAAATCTTCTTGAGCACCGCACTCATTAATGAGCGGTGCTCCTCCGAGAGCGCAGCTCGCTCCAGTAGGCCTGTCAGTACATCCGGCCTGACATCAAACTGTGCTGGACCGTTCTCATCGCCCCCCGTGGGAGCCAAACGCTCCGGGCTTAGGGCGGCTGACATATTGGCTTCCGGCTTCGGTAGATTCGGACTCCTCCGTGATGACACCTCGGTGTCGCCCGCTTCATGAGGCGGAGAGGTGGGTGGGGTCTCGCTCTCCATCTTCTCCGGAGGAAGATCCCCCGAAGACGAACTCTATTGAGAAGAGCTGCTAGCCGGACTGCAAAAGACAAATCTTGGTTATTGACCTCGGAGAAACGCAGTACCTTTGAATTAACGATTAACTTACAGCTCGGTGGAGGGTTGGCCCATTGGCGGGCATGACGCGGTGAGGGTGCCTGTCGTGGCAGACCCCCTGGTGATACCTTTTTCCCTGGTTTGGGCATCTCCATCTCCAATTCTTTGGAGGCAGCCCTTTTCTTCCCGCGCGGGGAGGAGGCTTTAGCCTCCCCTTCCCGACTATCCTCCTCAGGGGAGGTAACAATTCCCCCAGTTCGGATGCGCAGCGTGTGAAGTTTGGTTTCTTCGTTCTTCCCCTTGTCTTTCCCTGAGGGCATTTTGCTGAGCACCCAGTCAAGCATCTTGGCAATGGTGGGATTAGGCGAGCTTCGGGAAGTGGCACCGGAAACTTGATTCTCTCCGCCTTACTGAGCCATTCCTGGCCACGGATGATTTTCAGAATAACAACTATGACAAATATAAAACAAAGTGTCCGGTATCAAGGTTACTTACTTAGGTATCTAGGCGATTGCAGCTTAGGCCCGCATCCTCAGTGGTGTCCGAACACTCTACTTGTGGTCTGAAGAATAATTTACACATCCCTTCGAGCTTCAGGCCAAAGAAGTGCTTAACAGTCCGCGGACCCTCTGGGTTGAACTCCCACATCCGGAGAGGCCAGCATTGGCACGGCAATATCCGTTGGATTAACATCACTTGATTTATGCTGACAAGGTTAATGTCCCTCTCAAGGAGCTCCCGGATACGGCTCTGCAGTACTGGTACATCGCCAGCGGGCCCCCAATTCCATCCTACGTAGGTCCAAGACGCTAGTTGTGATGGAGGGCCGGAGTAGACCTCGGGGCGGCTACACACTTTGTGCCTCTGGGAGCCGTAACATAAAACCATCTCCGTTGCCATACATCGGATACTTCTGGGAAAGAACCCTCTGGCCATGGGGCATCGGTGTTCCTGCTTATTATGGCACCTCCGCACTCCGCATGTCGCCCCTCGATCATCTTCGGCTTCACATTAATGGTCTTGAGCCATAAGCCTAAGTGTGGAGTGACGTGGAGAAAAGCCTCGCACATAATGATGAACGACGAGATATGGAGGATAGCGTCCGGAGCTAGATCATGAAAATCCAACCCGTAATAGAACATGAGCCCCCTCACAAAGGGATCGAGGGTGAGGCCCAAGCCGCGGAGGAAGTGAGGAACAAACACGACGCTCTCATTAGGCTCTAGTGTAGGGATGACCTGCCCTGGAGCAGGAAGCCTGTGCTGGATGTCGGCGGTCAGATATCCGATGTCCCTAAGCTTCACAATGTCCTCCTCTTGGATCGAGAAGGCCACCCACCGGCCTTGAGGGTTGGATCCAGACATATTAGAAGATCTGGGGTGTTTGAGCTTAGGTCTCGGGTGTTAGAACTCGAGGTGCGAAAAGGCGCAAGAGCGGTGAAAAAGAGGTATAGGCCTCGGGCCCTTTATAAAGGGGGGTGAATATCAAGAGTCCTCAGCATGACCGCTTGAGACTTATCTAAAAACACACGGAGTCATACCAACGGTCGTCATAGGGTTACGCACGCCCATATTGATGGAAGATCTCGTGATAAGAGGAACACGATCTCTGCATTGGCAGGACGTCCCAATAAAACCGCCTCGCAACGCGAGTCGAGGTGGGGCAAGAAACGCCGGTTCGTGTTGGACCGGGCCACGATGCAAAGGCACGACGTATGGAGATTGCCAGCAGATCACATTTATGATATGTTCCCTACGATGGTATGTGAGAATCACCTCGCGGATCTGGACACGGTCTAAGTGTTCGATAATTACTTTTGAGTATTCGGAGATGGAACCTGCCTTGCAATGCCGAAGACAAGACTGCACGCCGGACTCATCGTCATTGAAGCCTGGTTCAGGGGCTACTGAGGGAGTCCTGGATTAGGGGGTATCCAGACAGCCGGACTATATACATCGTCCGGACTATTGAAGCGTGAAGATACAAGACTCAAGACTCAGTCCCGTGTCCGGATGGGACTCTCCTTGGCGTGGAAGGCAAGCTTGGCGATCCGGATATTATATTTCCTTCCTTGTAACCGACTCCATGTAAACCCTAGCCCTCTCCGGTGTCTATATAAACCAAAGAGGTTGGTCCTTCGAAGGCCGATCACAATCATAATCATCATAGGCTAGCTCCTAGGGTATAGCCTCTATGATCTCGTGGTAGATCTACTCTTGTACTACTCATATCGTCAATATTAATCAAGCAGGAAGTAGGGTTTTACCTCCATCGAGAGGGCCCGAACCTGGGTAAACATTGTGTCCCTTGCTTCCTGTTATCATCAACCTAAGACGCACAGATCGGGACCCCCTACCCGAGATCCGCCGGTTTGGACACCGTCAGCGGCGCCGCCTCCTTCCTTCTCTTCTCTCTTCCCCTTCCTTCTCTCCTACTCCTACTACTTGGAAGGGGGGATCCTACTCCCGGTGGGAGTAGGACTCCCCAGGGCGTGCCATAGTAGAGGGCTGGCCCTCCCCCTCCTCCACTCCTTTATATACAGGGGAAGGGGACACCACATAGACACAGAAGTTGATCAAGTTGATCTTTTAGCCGTGTGCGGTGCCCCCCTCCACAGTTACACACCTCGGTCATATCGTCATAGTTCTTAGGCGAAGCCCTTTGCCGGTAACTTCATCATCACTGTCACCACGCCGTCGTGCTGATGACACTCTCCCTCGACACTCTGCTAGATCATGAGTTCGTGGGACGTCACCGAGCTGAACGTGTGTAGATCGCGGAGGTGCCGTGCTTTCGGTACTAAGATCGGTCGGATCATGAACACGTACGACTACATCAACCACGTTGTCATAACGCTTCCGCTTATGGTCTACGAGGGTACATGGACAACACACTCCTGCTCATTGCTATGCATCACCATGATCTTGCGTGTGCGTAGGAATTTTTTGAAATTACCGCGTTCCCCAACAATTAGTCCTTTTGATGAGTAAGAGTGTCTAACCCAATGAGGAGCAGAAGGAAATGACAAGCAGTTTTTAGCAAGGTATTTTCTTCAAGCACTAAAATTATCGGTAAGGAGTAGTTTGATAGCAAGCTAAGTTGTAACAAGTGACAAGCAGAAATAGTAACTAAGGTCCTACAAGGTAGCCCAATCCTTTCTGTTGCAAAGGACTGGCCAGAACGGTCTCTTATAATAAGCAAACCATTCTTGAGGACACAAGGGAATTTCATCTAGTCACTTTCATCATGTTTGTTTGATTTGCGTTTGCTACTTTGATAATTTGATATGTGGGTGGACTGGTGCTTGGGTGATGTTCTTACTTGAACAAGCATCCCACTTATGATTAATCCCTCTCGCAAGCATCCACAACTACGAAAGAAGAATTAAGATAAATCTAACAACAGCATTAAACATATGGATCCAAATCAGCCCCTTACGAAATAGCGCATAAACTAGGGCTTAAGCTTCTGTCACTCTACCAACCCATCATTTACTTACTACTTCACAATGCATTCCCTTAGGCCCAAAGATGGTGAAGTGTCATGTAGTCGACGTTCACGTAACACCACTAAGGGAAACAACAACATACATATCACCAAAATATCGAGCGAATACCAAATTCACATCATTACTTATGACAAGACTTATCTAATGTCTCCAAGAACAAAAGTAACTACTCACACATCATAAAGATCAGAGGGGTATTGTATAGCATAATGGATCTAAATATATAATCTTCCAGCAAATAAACCAACTAGCATCAACTACAAGATATAATCAACAATACTAGCAACCCACACATACCAATCTGAGGTTTTGATACAAAAATTGAATGCAAGAGATGAACTAGGGTTTGAGATGAGATGGTGCTGGTGAAGATGTTGATGAAGATTGGTCCTCCCACGATGAGAGGGTTGTCGGTGACGACGATGGCTTCGATTTCCCCCACCCGGAGGGAAGTATCCCCGATGGAATCGCTCTGCCGAAGAGCAAAAGTGCTCCTGCCCAAGTTCCGCCTCGAGACGGCGGTGCTCCATCCCGAAAGTCTTCTTCTTAATTTTTCTAGGGAAAATGGGCTTGTGTACCAGAAGATTGGCACTAGAGGCTAGCCAAGGGCCCCACAAACCACCAGGGCACGCCCAGGTGGGCGCGCCCTGGTGCCTCGTGGGCACCTGGGTGGCCCCCTCTGGTATTTATTTTCTCCAATATTTTTTATTTATTCCAAAATAAATCTCCGTGAAATTTCAGCTTATTTGGAGAGGTGCAGAATAGGTATCTCTGACATAGCTTTTTCAGGTCCAGAATTCTAGCTGTCGGCAATATACCTCTTAATGTAAATCTTGCATATTAAGAGAGAAAAGGCATTGAAATTGCTCCACAAAGTATTATATTGATTAAAAACACTAAATAACAGTAGGAAAACATGATGCAAAATGTACGTATCACTGCATGGGAGGTGCAGTCTTCATCCTTGTGGCTGCCTCCTTCCTTGTGGCCTTGGGGTCCTCCTTGGCTTATGGGATGCTCCCTGGCTGCTTGGTGGTGGTCGTCCTCATACCTAATGACACATAACACATCTTGGTAAGGTAGCATCCAAGTTCCGTTCATATCCATGTCAACTTCGTATATGAGTGAGTTCAACTCTGTTTCGATGGCACGTGCACGAGGTCTTGTCATAGATCCTGTGGTGCTTGATGAGTTGTAGTAGATTCCATGGGAATGATCAAAGGATGCTCCGCATCACCCTCCCTGCAAACAAAATCACATCTAAATCAACCATCTAACAAGAAAATGACCACAAATGTACCATGGACAATCAACAAAAACGAAACTAAACAATTGACCTCACTGATAGGAACAAAAAACATGAGAGGAAGAATATACACAAATGTGCATATATAAACCATAGTTAAACCAAGTTCACATTAGCAATAACTAAAAGATACAAAAAATACATAATTCAAACCTAATAGAAGCACTTGCTAGAACAAAACTACCATAAGCACCTTTGACAAATTTACATCTAAGAGGACCTATCCTACCCACATGGCATTGGATCATTCGATAGTTCCAATAGAGCCTGATGGCAAAAGGATATAACCATACGAGACCCTAGCCACTATGGCACCGGCTTGTTTTGTACCTCCGACAACATCTCTATTGTAGGGCACGGGCCAAAGTGCCCCGATCTGTCCTGATGTTCACGAATTGGAGGTGGATTCAAGGAGGAACCTGAAGAACACGAGGGGGAATGGGGAGAAATCATGAGAGGAACACTCAAGAACAAGTCCAATCACACATCCACTAGACTAAGAAACACATAAAATCCGCAAAGGTACAAGAACAATAAAAGGAGCAAAGATACAAGCTAGAGTTCATCCCAAATCCAAGAGGAGATGAAGTCTTGACGATCAAGATAAATCCTTCCCTATATGGGGTCTTGATATCCACTTGGGTGATCTTCTTTGAAGAGGCCTTGAATCCACTCATGGATCTTCTCCTAGGAGGAATCCCATAAGGGGAGGTACATGAGCTAAGCTCCAATGTGTAGTTCTATTCTTAGCCATCCCTAGAAATGAGGAGGGGAAGAGGTATTTATAGTGTAGGTGAAGTGGGGGGATAAGTATTTATAGTGTAGGTGAAGTGGGCAGAGAGAGAGAGAGAGTACATGACCTCTTGGCCGTGGCTGCACCGTAGGCGCTGGATGTCCGACCGTTCATTAGGCTGGTTTCTATACTCCCCGCGCCTGATATCTAGGGAGGTGCTAGATGTATGGCCAGTCGCATGGCGTCGGATGTCCGACCGCTGAAGTTCTTCTGTTCCTCTTGTGCACAGGCTCCGGATGTCCGGCCTGGGCCTGGATGTCTGGCCGCTATAACTTCAATAGCTCCATTTTCTTCCGTTGTCGCTTCCATGATTCCCTCGCAGATGGTGTAGCCGTTCCCTTGCGCTTGAACTCCTCCTCGTCATCCATGAAGCTCCAACAATACCTATGCATGCACACAAGAGATGTGTCAAGTAGTATACCATCCTCGAAGGGGTCAAGTGAGCACGTGTAAAGAAGATGATTCACCTTTATGTATGTGAAGTGGATGTCGCATGTGTCACTTGCCAAATGGACTCTTGACATCGTGATATTCGTAGGATGCTTCGCATCAATCTCATAACTGAACAAAAAACAATATGCACCAACAAACATTTGGCAAGACCAAACAAAATTAGTAAGTAAGGCTACAAAAGCCCACCGATAAAGACAAGCATAGTTCTAGTCTGCACATCCATGGACCGACACATGAAAAAACAACTACTCTCAAAAGAACCCTATGCCATCCATAGATAGACTGCACAAATCCCTCCTACACCTCGAATGAAGAGGACCACATCGGACACCGGCCAAGAAAGGGGAAAAGAGAGGCAGACATGCAGATCTGTGGATGCAGCCGGCATAGGAAGATGACATTGATCACAGATAGGATGAGAGCCAGATCAGGATGAGGCGGAGCGTAACAAACCTGCAATAAAATAATCATAGGGAAATCCGGGGAGTCTGGGAGGAGCAGGAAGTTTTACTACCCTTATTCTCTCACCAGATCCTTTATTTATTCAAGAATACCAATTAAAAGGCCCACACAAAAGCAATAAAACATACAACATGGTGTCTCCTAATTATCATATGACCTCAAGAATCTAGGGAGACCTAAGCTCCTCAACAACAAAAAATACATATATAGTATGTAAAAACCTAGCTAGATCCAAATCTCCTGGACAACAAGGTATCAACATAACAAGACTGACCCAAAATTTATTTGGAACCAAGCTAGACCTAAGAATCTACTCCACAAGAAGAAACCAACAACCTCTTACAAAAAGCTAGCCAGTACTTGACTCCTCTTCTCAAACGGGAAGAGAGCAAGGTCACCAAATGTTACAAGAACATAACATGAGAAGAAGCTCACCCAGTTGGACCGTAGCTGGCGTGCTCACTGGAAGTAGAGGCGGATCAAAAATTGGTCGAAATCCGGCGACATCAAAAGAACATGTGATGGAATTCCTGTCGGCATCCTGGACTTGGGGGTATCCAGTCCTACTTGCCTGCGGCCCACCATGTGGCTTCATCCACGGCCTGGTACGGCCCAGCTTCAACACCAACACCGCAAGACCCTCGCAAGGGGCCAAGCCTCGCGAGGCGGACGACGCCAAGACCCCCTAAGGAGCTAGCCTCCTCAAGAGGGCTCCTAAGGGGCGGAGAGTTCTATGCAGCTACCTCATGAGGCTCAGCTGACATGAGCCATGACGACCAAGGCTAGGTGGGCGTCAGGAGGGTGTAGAGCGCAGGTTTCCTCTTTGGTGCAAGGGAGGTAAGCCACAGGCGCGGAGTCCCGAGGAATCAGCCAAAGGTTTCCATTCTAGTACAACAAGACCAAGACCGCCAGGACAGCAGGATGGAGGTCATCACCGAGCCCACTGCAGCGTCACGACCAGAGGCTTTTCGCAGGCGAAGACTACTTTTGTCAGGATAGACTGTACTACCTGTCCCCTTTCAAATCCCGCCATTGTGGAATCCCTTCCCGCTCATATTTGGGAAGAGGACCAAGGCCACTATATATAGGACTAGCCACCACCATAGGACGGGCACGGAAGGACCAAAATCAGAACAAGTAGAACACCACACTAGCTCAAGAACACCTTACCTCCTGAGGCTTGTTCATCCACAGTACTAGTTCATCTATAGCCCCTTGAGGCAATCCACCACACCACACTGGTTTAGGGTATTACACCACAACGGTGGCCCGAACCAGTATAAATCTCTATGTCTTTGTGTCTCTTGAGCTCGATGCGCTAGGCTAGGGAGGATCGCGAATAGGCAGGTTGAGATCTCCGCATGCACCCCAGAGTTTGAACCTCTCAAGGGTTGTCGGATCCCTAAATCCGACATTTGGCGCGCCAGGTAGGGGTGCGTCAAAATCTTCTTCCTCGACCTCTAGATCGTGCCACTGACCCCTATGGCGGGCGCTCCTCCGCCGGCCCCGCCCGCGCGCATTCCCAGAGAAGCGCCGGGGCTGCGCTGCTTCACCCTCTCCCTGCAGCAGGTGCAGTGACCGCCCAAGTTCCGACCGGAGATGCCGCCGCACTATGACGGCGCGGCAGACCCAGCCCCCTTCCTTCAAGTGTACGAGGAGGCAGTTTGGGTAGCTGGCGGAGACGACAAGGTGAAGGCCAACTGGTTCCCCATGGCCCTCATAGGCACACCACGCGCCTAGTTGCTGAACCTGCTAGCATCTTCCGTGGCCTCCTGGAACGAGCTGCACGGCCTCTTCCTCGCCCACTACGCGGCGCCGGTGCCCCCGGTTGTTGCAGCTCTCCTAGGTGGCTCGCAGGTGCCGCCCTCCGACCGCCTCATCAAGTAGTTCTACCAGCGGGCAGGCAATACTCAGGCAGGCTCGGGGGCTCCCCCGGGCTGGGCGGCGCCCCAAGCCGACCTCGCCTTTGGCCCCGAAGATCACCCCGCCGCCATGACAGGAGCAGGCGCGCTCCCGATGCTCTGCACCCCCACCGTCTGCCATGTGCCGATCACCAGGAACCTCATCGGCAGTGGAGCCGGCCTCAATGTGCTCTCCCCGGAGGTGTTCGGCCTGCTGCATGTGCCGCCCAGCCGGCTCCTCCCCTCCAAGCCTTTATCCGGGGTCGGCGACGGCTCCACCAGGCCCCTGGGGCAGATTCGTCTCCCTATCACCTTCGAGGCCCGCGACAACTACTGCACCGAGCTCATCGACTTCGACATCGCCAAGATCGACCTTCCATACAATGCTATTCTAGGATACCCAGCCTTGGCCCAGTTTATGGCTGCGACCCATCCCGCGTACAACCTCATGAAGATGCCTGGCAGCAACAGTGTCCTCACGGTGGCGGGGGACACCAAAGGCGCGCTGCAGGCCCTCAAGCTCGCCTTCAAGGCGGCCGCGACCGCGCTACCCGGCGAGAAGAAGAACCAGGAGGCCCCAAAAGCAGCGCCTGCCAAGAAGAAGCAGTTGTTCTCCCAAGACAAAGCCGAGACGAAGAAAGTGCCAGTTTGTGAGGATGGGACGGCCAGCGCCACCTTCACCATAGGGGTTGGCCTTCCCCAGGATCAAGAGGAGGCATTGATCAACTTTTTGCGAGCCAACAAGGATGTGTTCTCTTGGGAACCCAAACACCTGGCTGGGGTCCCATGGGGGATAATCAAGCACCACCTGAGGGTATGCCCAAATGTGCAGCCAGTGAAGCAGAAGGCTCACCAACAGTCCATAGAGAAGCAGGCCTTCATCATCCCAGAAACTCATAAGCTACAAGTCGTAGGGGTCATCAGAGAGGTGCGGTACCCAGAGTGGCTGGCGAACCACGTCATCGTCCCCAAGAAAGGAGTGAAGGAGCGCATGTGTGTTAACTTCACCAACCTCAACAAGGCCTGCCCTCCAGACCCCTTTCCGCTCCCTCGCATCGACTAGATCGTCGACTCCACCATCGAGTGCGACCTGTTGTGCCTCCTGTGTAACATCCCAAATTTTCAATTTGGAATGTTATACATAGGTCATCCATGCATATCATATTTTATTGCATTTCCGCTCCGCAATCCTCGAAATCTTAAGCAACTCAAGGACCCTCGGAGAGAGTTGGGGATTTCCCGGTTTTCATATTTGATTCCTATCAAATAGTGAAACGAGGATTTTTGATTTTAATTATTTTTCTCTCCGAAAAATATTTCTTATAAAAATATATGAGAGGAGATAATATGACTTCTCCAAAACAATTGAAATATTGAGGAAAAATGTTAAAATCATTTACTTGATTTTATTTGAGTTTATTTGGATTTTATTTGCAATAGAAAAAAATTGCACGTTTTGAAAAAATGCATTTTAGGGCCAAGAAAATGTTCATCTCGTTCTAAATATTTTATTTAGACGGTGAAAATTTGTTTTGGTATTTTTAGGTTTTTATTTTATTTTCTAGGATTTTATTTCTGTCAGTGAAATTATTTAAAAAAAGAGTTCCGCTGACTGGGCCGAAACCCAGCCGGGCCGCCGGCCCAACCGCCCGTGCCTGCCGCCCCCGCGCGCGTATGCCGCCCCGCCGCCGCTCGGACCGGAATCCGAGCCGGACTCTGCCTCCGCCGTGCCTTGCCTCCTCCTCCAAGTCGTCGCCCCCGCCCCTTTATATACATCGCCCCGGAGCCACCCACCACAACCAACCACCGCCGCCGCCAAAGCCGCCGCCCGCGCCTGCCGCCGTTGCCGCCGCCGCCGCAGCCGAGCGCCGCCGCCGCCGCCGAGCCCCACCGCCCCGCAAGCCGCCGCCTCGCCGCCCAACCCCGCCTCGCCGGAGCCCCTCACCGGAGGTATCGCACCGGATCTGAGCCGCCCGTTTTTTTTTCTAAAACCGTTCGGGTTTTTTTAGAAACCGTAGTTCAGTTTTTTTTAGTTCGGTTCGCCGGTTTTTCGTAGTTCTTCTATTTAGCGGACGTTCGTCCGTACGTTCATCTAACGAACGGTTTTTATTCCGTTAGTTACAGATAACGAACGCTCGTTCGTTAGCCTATTCGTCAGTTTTCTTTTATCGGATTTATCTGCGATTATTTTCAGTCGCGATTTCTGATCCGATCTTAGTTTCTATTTATCTTTTCACTCGTTAGTCGGAATCAGGTGATTCAAACGCCTAGAGTTTCGTCTTGAGACCCTCTTTCTGTTTAATAAACTTAAACAAGATTTTGATACTGTAAAATTTGACCTTAATTCAGATTAGTAAACGGATCTTGTTTCTTTCGCTATTCGAGTTTCGTTGCTCCGTTTGATTTGATTCTTTTTGCAAACCGGAGTTCTTAAGTTGAACTTTCTGGTCAATCTCCTTTATCTGAAGTTTTGCTTGTGCATCTTTGCTAGTTGCTTACGTATGTTATTGTTTGTTTGCGACAGAATTCGCGGAGTGCGAAGCGTGTTACTACGAGTCTCTAGGATTCACGGATCGTCAGCAAGTCAAGTAACACATTGATCATACTCTTTTCATACCCAGTTTTAATTGCATTAGTCCAATCCTCAAACATTGCATGGTTAGGATGTCATTAACTTGTGGGTTGGAAGTAGTTGATGAGGTAGAACCTATTGCCCTGTTTATTACCAAACCCTGGGGAGTTACTTCTACGTGTTGCTTATATTGCCATGGTATGCTCGTAGACGTGGTTTGGGTTTGAGTGTATCCATGACAGATGTGAGATTGTTAACGAATGGTTTATTTAAGGTGGCAACTTAAATTCACATCTGGGTGGATTGAGGCACCTGGGGAACCCAGTGTTGTCTGTATTTTTGGAAATCCTGGGGTACCCGTGCGATCTTCCTATGGACCGCCACCCAGGCTTAAAGGGAACTGAGATGATTCATGCTAGAAACTTCCGTGTGTAGCCACAAGCTACTATGGGCTCTAGCATAGTTGAGTAAGTTACGTGAAGCTCTCGAAGAGGTAGATCAGTAGGTAGTGGGTTTTGTAGGTTTGGTATGGTCTACCCAGAGTAGGGATTTAATGTTTCTGAAAGACTATGTCTCGGTCATCCATTTCTCAAACACCGTGCAGTGCGAGAAATCCAACGGAAGCGATCGAATCTTGTGGGGAAAAGTGCGCAAACCTCTGCAGAGTGTACAATCTAATCATGGTTAGCCGTGTCCCCAGTTATGGACAATCTTGAGTATCTAGTACTTGGGTTATCGCATGTATCTCATCACTCTTAATTAATATTGTTGGGTTGTTAATTACTTTAATTTGGGATTGAGTTGGGGGTTATACCTTCTCAATGTTTCAACCACCATGATAGTTAAATTAAAATATATTCCTTTGTTGTAGGGGAAAATTTGCTTTTCGCAAAACTGTAACCATATAACTTTCCACCAGCCAAATATGCATGTAGTGATAGCATTATTCTGTTCTTGCTCTACTGTGTTATATTGCCAGCATATTCCATGTGCTGACCCGTTTTTGGGCTGCAACATATTATGTTGCAGACTTTTCAGACAAGGAGTAAGGTTTGTTAGGTCGTTGCCGTGCAGCTCAGCTATGCCATTGGAGTTGATGGACTCACTTTATCTTCCAAGCCTTCCGCTGTTATCGCATTAGATGGCCTTAAGCCATATTATTGTAATAAGTTCTCTTTTGAGACATTCGATGTAATAAGTGTGTGATTGCTACTCTGTTATAAATCCTTCGAGTACTGTGTGTGTCTGCATTACTGATCCAGGGATGACACTGAAGCACAGAGACTTGACCATTTGAGGTCGGGTCGCTACATCCTGGATGCCTTCTCAGGCTACCACCAGATCAAGATGGCCGTGGAGGATGTGGAGAAGACGACATTCCTCACCCCATGCGGGGTATACTGCTACACCTGCATGCCCTTTGGGCTGCGCAACGCCGGAGAAACCTTCCAGCGGTTGATGCACATCGCACTAGGTTCGCAGCTCGGGAGGAACGCAGAGGCCTACGTTGATGACATAGTGGTGAAGTCTCGAGAGGCCAGGACCCTGATAGAAGATATGGAGGAGACGTTCGCCAGCCTGCGCACGGTGGATCTTCAGCTAAACCCCGAGAAGTGTGTGTTCGGGGTCCCCTCCGGCAAGTTGCTGGGCTTCTTGGTGTCACACAGAGGGATCGAGACTAACCCAGAGAAGGTCAAGGCGATAGAGGATATGAACCCCCCACAGACCCTAAAGGAGATGCAGAAGCTGGCTGGCTGCGTAACCTCACTTGGGTGCTTCATTTCCAAGCTGGGGGAGCGCACCCTTCCCTGTTTTTCAAGATGATGAAAAGGAGGGAGCCATTCAAGTGGACCCCCAAGGCAGACGCAGCCTTCCAGGACCTCAAGATATATCTGACCAGTCCGCCCGTGATGGTGGCACCGCGCCCTCTCGAGCCCTTGGTACTCTATCTGGCAGCAACCCCTCACTCAGCCAGCGCCTCCCTGGTGGCACTAAGGAAGGAGCGCCTGATCAAGAAGCCGTGGTAGGATGCACAACCGACAAGCAAGGCGCAGAACCCCCAGGGTGAGGCATCTGAAGTTTCGGTCGGTGCAATGGTCGACATTCCTCCTGGAGCCACGATTGACCCCATGACTATTAAGGCTCTGGAGGACGGGCCTCATGAGGCCGTAAGGGACCTGTACCCTCGTGAAGAACAAGATTCCGCTGATGCTTCCCCCCTCGTCGAGCACCCTGTCTACTTCGTCAGCACAGTACTGAGGGAGGCCCGGGCATGCTACCCCATGCCACAGAAGCTCTTGCTCGCACTTCTAGTCACCTCCAGGAAGCTGCGCCATGACTTTCAAGGCCACCCCATCAAAGTTGTCTCAGCGTACCCAATGGAGAGGGTGCTCCGAAGCCCGAACGCAACCAAGCGAGTTGCTGAATGGAACATTGAACTTCAAGAATTTAATCTTGAGTTCAGTACCACCAGGGTTAGCAAGGGCGCGACCCTTGCGGACTTCGTGGTCGAGTGGACTGACGCTCCAGACCGCGGAGAAGGCGAGGACTGCTCCCTCCTGCCAGGGGATGAAGAACCGGACGGATGGATCATGTACTTCAATGGGGCGTTTGCTAGGCAAGGCGCAGGGGCGGGGGCCGTCCTCATCTCACCCACAAAGGACAAGCTTTGTTATGCAGTGCAACTCTACTTTCAGCAGGGCGAGAAGGTCTCCAACAACATCGCAGAATTCGAAGGCTTGCTTGCCAGGCTCAGGGCCGTGGCCGCACTGGGGGTAAAGCGCCTCACCATCAAGGGCGACTCTCAGCTTCTCGTCAACTTCTCCAACAAGGAGTACACGCCCAAGGATGAGAACATGGAGGCGTACCTAGACGAGGTGCACAAAATGGAGAAGCAGTTCATGGGCGTGGAGCTGCAGCACCTGCCGCACGGGACGAACAAGGAGGCAGATGACATCGCCAAAAGAGCCTCTCGCGGGCTCCCTCAGGAGCCAGGGGTGTTTGAGGAGCGGCTCTTCAAGCCATCTGCGACCCCGCACGTCACGACTCCAGCACCACCTCAGGAGGACTTGCCACGGGCACCCGAGATGGGCGCTCTAGCCTGTGGTCACCCCTCAGGAGTCAGGAGCCTGCTTGCTGCTCACGCTCGAGCCTCAGGAGGGGTGCTGGACCGAAGAGTTCAAGGCGTACTTGCTTCAGGGAACCCTGCCAGAAAAAGAGGAGGACGCCGAGCGCGTGGCCCGTCAGGCCACCGCGTACTACATCAAGGATGGTGAGTTATATCGCGGGAGGCCCAATGATGTTTCATTGCAGTGCATCTCTAGGGAACAGGGGCTCGAGCTGCTAGCGGACATACATGGTGGGGACTGCGGGCATCACTCCTCGTTGCGCACCCTGGTGGGCAAGGCATTTCGCAATGGCTTCTGCTGGCCCACCACGCTCAATGAAGCATGCCAGTTTCACACCAAGCAGATCCATCAGCCCGCGCAGGGCCTCCAGACGATACCGCTCACGTGGCCGTTTGCGGTCTGGGGGGCTGGACATCTTGGACTGTTCCCTTGGGCGCTAGGGGGCTACTGATACCTCTACTCGCCATCGACAAGTTCACCAAGTGGGCGGAGGTAGAGGTCGTGCGCACCATTCCAGCGGGATCAGTCGTCAAGTTCATCAAGTGAATCGTGAGCCGATTTGGGGTCCCCAATCGCATCATCACCGACAATAGCTCACAGTTCACCAGCAACCTTTTCAAAACATACTCTGCTAACCTTGGAATGCAGATTTGCTATGCCTCGGTAGCACACCCACGGAGCAATGGACAGGCTGAGAGGGCCAATGCGGAAGTCCTGAGGGGCCTCAAGACACGCACCTTCACTACAGAAAAAAGACACATCTGTGACATTTTGGGCCGAACAAAAATAAAATTGTCATACATATGACACTTCTATGACCATAATTGTGACAGAACCCGGTATCATCATAGATGTGGTGGGATCCTACTTCTATGACAAAAAAATCATGACAGAAAATGGGCTTTTCGTCCTGGGTGGGCCGGAGACGCAGGTGCATGACATTCTTTGGGCCATCCATGATGGAAAAAACCATGGTAGAAGCGAGGGGGAGGAAAATTTCGGGGAGTTCCCGGTTATGGTGGAAGGTCGGGGGCCGAGCGATGCGTGTTTCTCTCATACACGTACGCGCGTGTGTGTTAGGCGTTGGCTCTAACTAAACCCGAGCGAGGCATTGGGCTCTAACTAAACTCGAGTGATTGCACTGCAGGCTACGCCTTACTGAACCCGAGCGATCGATCGATGGCTGTTAACTGAACCCGATCGAGCGATTCCTTCGCTACTGCTGCTAACTGAAGCTGGTCGATGCTGCCTCTGGGATGAACAGTGAGCGTTGCTGGGGGTTTGATGAACAGTGAGCGGTGGCGTTGCCTCTGGATGAACAGGACCCCGTGGTGTGGAGGGCTGGATGAACAATAGACGGTGGAGGGGTGGCCGTGGAGGGGTGTTTGAACAGGACCCCATGGTGTGGAGGGCTGGATGAACAGTAGACGATGGAGGGGTGCCCGTGGAGGCTGGATGAACAGGAGCCCGTGGAGGCTAGAGGAGGTCGACGGTAGCCCGTGGAGGCTGGAGGAGGTCGACGGTGGAGATGAACAGTATCACGTGGAGTCCCGTTTTGCGGTATGCCACACCCCTCCTGATGAACAGGACCCCCGTTTCGACCGTAGGAGGTCCGTTTCGTCCGTTTTGCAGTACGCCACACCCCTCCCGATGAACAGGACCCCCATTTCGACTGTAGGAGGTCTGTTTCGTCCGTTTTGCGGTACGCCACACCCCTCCCGATCAACAGGAGCCCCGTTTAGACTGTAGGAGGTCCGTTTCCTCTGTTTTGCGGTACGCCAGACCCCTCCCGATCAACAGGACCCCGTTTCGAACATGGCCGGTCGAACACAAGGCCGTTTCCTCCGTTCTGCGGTACGCCAGGCCTTGTTTCCATCGCATGTTCCATCCAAGCCGGTTGGCTCCCACGCGTTCTGTTGCCTCCCGATGAACACGACGCATTCCGTTGCCTCCCAATGAACACGACGCATTCTGTTGCCTTCCCATGAACACGACGCATTCCGTTGCCTCCCCATGAACACGAGCCCTCGCCGTACGTATGCGCGAGTAGGCATTCGAGACCCCGCCCGTATGTACACATACATGGCCGTATTTTCTTTCTTGCACCCTGGCCGCTGTACGTATGTCTACATGCTACGTGCGCGCCTCTACTACGACACTCGCGCGCCTCTACTACGACATGTGTGTGCCTCTACATCGACCAGTATGTACGTACACGTTTGCGACCAGGATGACAACGCTACGTACGCTTCGACCAGGTGGGTCCCGACTATCAGGCACTTCCTTGCCTGCGAAGATGTAGCTGCTGGGTCCCAGCAGTCAGGGGGCGAATCGTTTTGGCTTTTTTTTACCCGGACACACTTCCTTGCGTGCGAAGGTGTAGCTGCTGGGTCCCAGCAGTCAGGGGGCGAATCGTTTTTTTTTTGCCCGGATGCACTTCCTTGCATGCGAAGGTGCAGCTGGTGGGTCCCAGCAGTCGGGGGCGAATCTTTTTTCCGGACGCACTTCCTTGCATGCGAAGATGTAGCTGGTGGGTCCTAGCAGTCAGGGGGGCGAATCGTTTTTTTTTGGGACGCACTTCCTTGCGTGCGAAGATGTAGCTCGTGGGTCCCAGCAGTCAGGGGGCGAATCATTTTTTTCGCGAATACGGTGGCCCGTCCAGTGGGTCCCCGCTGTCAGGTGGAGGAATAATTATTTTGCGCGTAATAAGGAGGCACTTCCTTGCAGCTGCCGTGGACCCAGCTGTCAGCCTCTCCATGTATAGTCCACGTCCGATGGAAGTCATTCCTTTACCACGTTGACCACGCCGTGCCGAGAGCACCACGGCGGTGGACGATGGCGAGGCCTAGGAAGGGGACGACGCGGAGCTTGGGAAGACGCGGTAGTGGATGCACACGCGGAGAGGAGTATGAGGGTTCACTGGTTCGGCCGCGCTGCCGTCGCCGCAGAATAACAGGGGGTGTGGGTGAGTGGAGGGATGGCCTGGCCAGCGGTGGGAGTAGTAGGGGGCGGTGAGGCCTCCGCGGCAGCATAGCCGGACACGGGAGGCAGGAGCAGGCGGCACGACCGTTGCTGCTTTGGGCGGCTGGAGCAAGAAGACCAGAGGTTGAAGAAGCACGACGACCGTTGGATGGACATCATACGGTCACTACAGCTAGAATCGTTTATATTGACTAAGTTGACAAAGCCCTTGGTACGTCAACTTAGTAGGCCCACAGGTCAACTTCCGAAACAGTGCACCCCAGATGTCAGGGGGAGGAATCATTTTTTGGGCGGGTGAAGCTAGAATATCCGAGATTGAAGAAGAAGCACGGCATCCTTTGGATGGACATCCAACGGCCACTGCTGCTAGAGCCGTGTGTTGACTATAAGTTGACAAAGCCTTGCATACGCGTCAACTCTGTTTTTTAGGGGACGCGTCAACTTAGTAAAGCCAGAAGTGTGTGGCAGAGAACTTATAGCCCATTTGAGAGTTGTAAGAATGTGTAGCCCATTTTTGAATTCTAATGGAATTTACTACAACCCATTTACAATTTGTTAAAAGTACAACCCATTTCAACCAACCGTTCAAAAAAGAATTCAATAAAATTTCCCACATTTTGACGGGATCCGAATATTTTTATCCCGAAATTTCTAGTCAGATTAAATACAATTTCAATATAAATTTATATTACGCAAAAATCCAACCAAACATTGCGCTCGCAACAATTAATGAAATTAAAATTTTCAATATCCAAAAATAATATTTTATAAAGTAATCACTGTTTGGTGCATTTTTTATAGTTACTACCCAGTTTTTATAATTACATCCCATTTATTATTTCTTAAAGCCCATTTTCTTGTTAAGCCTAATGCATCCCTCCTACAAAAGATTTGCATCCCAGCGGGGCAGAGAATAACAACTTGACCTTGCCTGGGTATTCCTAGAAAAAAGTATAGCTGGGCTAGCCATTTTCAGCTTGAAAAAAATTAATATCTGGGTTGGATATCTGGCCTAGGCTAGACGGGCCACAGCCTGCCCAGTTAATACTTGTGGCGATGTTTTCGTTGTTGTTCAGAGGAGAAAAATTAATATCTGGGCTAAACATTGAAAAACTCTATAGTGCTCACACCTCAAAAACGCAAATACTGCTCGAGCTGCTTGGTCCCAGCTGTCGGCCGCTTCTTGTGCAATTCTCTCGTTTATTGACTACTCCCTCCTTTCCGGTTTATAATGCTCAATTCAAAAATCACACCAATCAAGGTAGATGGCGAGTGGTGGAATACTTTTTGTAGTTTTGCAAAAGCACCTAATTAATGCTCTTGTTATCCTGAAAAAATTATGTTTACCAATGCATTAATTGCAATGCATGCATGCATAAAGTACATGCATTGGTCAATTTTCTCTTAATACTTGCATGCAATGATTTAATGCACCTTGGAATCTGAACATGTGATGGAAAACAACCAAATTGAGCCTTATAAAATGGAAAAACTAAAATTTTGAGATAAGCCCTATAAACCGGAAAGGAGGGAGTACAAAGGTTGACAATGGTGTGGGATCGTGATGTCAGGAAACCAGGAGGAAGCAAAATAAATTATAGTTATATATATATATATATATATATATATATATATATATATATATATATATATAATAAGGAGGCACTTGCATATGTGAGGCTATGGACCTGATGGGTCCCCATTGTCATCCTCTCCAAGTAAAGTCATCTCCTCGCCCGCGCGTGCTTTTTGCCCGAAACGGTCAGCGTCGGCCGCCCCGCTTCCCGGTGCAGGCGATTGCTCCGCCTTCAAATGACACAAGTGTCGTCCGTCCGTCCATCTACCATACACATTAATGATACGCGGTTGCCGAGGCGGCTACTCCGGAGCCACACGTCCGTCCCTCCGCCTGTCCACCATTGCTATATAAACTACTGCACCGGCCATAGTCGCAGTCATCCGCATCCGTTCCCTTTCTCCTGTCGACACCACTACTGCCCACCATGGCTTCCTCACGCTCCAGCGCTCTTCGGGACGGGCGGACGATGAACCACAAGGAGATGGAAGCCATTGCTGCCGACCGGCTGGCCGGCAGGCAGCCGGAGGACGACGACGTCCCAATGGAGAACATGGTAGTCGATGATCCGGCGCCAACCCCCTCCTCCGCGCCATCCTCGCTGGTGCATTGCACCATGACCATCGGCGAGGCCCGTGCCCAATATATGGACAGGGTGAGGCAGATGCGTGAGGAGCAGTTCCTGGAGGTGCAGGCCGACACTGCCTACAACCACCATCTCCTCCAGGAGCACCTGCAGGCGGAGGAGCAGATCGCCGCGGAGTAGGCGGAGCAGGAGGCGCTGCTCGACTCGTACCGCTCCGCCCGCAAGGGGCCGCCTCGAGTGCTGGCGGTACCACATGCGGGTGGCGGAGGCTGCGGCCGCCTACAAAGAGGCTAGCAAAGAGGGCGATGAAGCAGGCGAGGCGCTGTTTGGCGAGACCAAGGACGAGGCAGAGGACAATACCGGCTCCAATGAGTCCCTGCTCTGCTGGCGTCAACGAGGCCCTGCTCTGCTGAGGCCCCGCGGTGCCAACAACGAGGCAGAGGACACCACCGGCTCCGCCGAGGCCCCGTGGCGCCAACAACGAGGCAGAGGACACCACCGACTCCGCCGAGGCCCCGCCCCACCAACAACGAGGCAGAGGACATCGCCAGCTCAGCCGAGGCCCTACCCTACCAGCAACGTGGGGGAGGATTTCCACCGCTCCGCTGAGGTGCCACCCGCCGGCAACGAGACAGAGGACATCGCCGGCTCCGCCGAGGCCCTGCCCCGCTGCCAACGAGGCCGCGCCACACAGAAAACGAGGAAGAGTAGAACACGGTAGGTCACCGCCACTCAGGTCCAAGTAAGGCCACCGCTGCTACCCTCTGGTTGAAGCCAAGCTAGGCGGGTTGACCATTGACGGCCGGTTAGCTTCTTGGCGGCGACGTGGAGTCGGAGAGCTGCACTAGAGAAGAACGCTGCTTCTACTTAACTGCTGGTGAAGTTGGCTGACTGACACGTGGGCCCAACAGGCCACATGTCAGTTACGCAACTACACCTGCAGTTAAGTCACTGAAGCTTCTGTTCGGCTCAGCGGGACACATGTGGGTAGCTTCGGTTAATTAATTATACCTCCAGCGCACCCCTTTTTAGTTGAAGAATGTATGAAATGTAATTAAATCCGGCATATTTATATGAAATCCGATCGTGTATGAATGAATTTATTTCGATTAGTTCGAATTCCTATATCACTGGCATTGGATGAACATGCAAAACAATACGTACTAGCATTATTCCCAGGGTGATCACCTCGTTTGCAGCAGTTTCACAAGTACTCCATCCGGTCCTTTCTAGTCTGCATACAAGTTTTGTCTGCAGTCAAAGTATCTCTACTTTGACCAATCTTATACAAAAAAGTATGCACTTTCACAATGTGCAAAGTAAAAAGGAACAAAAGGAGTACAAAGAGTTTGAGCAGCTTTTTAGCGTTTCTGTACATTGCAATCAAACACACAGGCCTGGCAATCATAGAGAACATTCAAAACAATTGATGATTATGCATCTCAGCGACTCACATGTCAAAGGCAATATTTACTTCACAACTAAAGAATAAAGAAAAAATTGATCGATGCTGCTGACAGCAAAGGGCGTCCCATTCGAAAATATCAAACACATATCTTGCTAAAATCAATGAGCAAAATTTGACAAGGTTGTCCCATTCCAAAATATCAAATGCCTGCGATTGTGGAATGGGCAGGGTTTGCCATCAGTTTGGACATTGACATGGCACCTCGTGCTAAATAAACCAGCTGTTCTTTTTGTGCAGTTCCACCAAAATCAACCAAATTTGCGCGTAGCTTGTATGATTTCACCCTTATATGTTGCAACGCCTTGAACTTATGGGAACCTCCTTTCTTGTGGTGGAAATGAATGATTCGATGTATTCATGAACATTTTGTGCAGTTCCCATTGAAATCAAGCTGAGCACCCCTGTTTGCACAAATACAAAAAAGTGATTAGTATAAAGCAAATTGTACTATGAATTTACAGTTTCAACGGGCACATACATGGTCCATGCACACTTTTAGTAAAATGGAACTCACCAGAAAGAATCCTAGAACAACATTGTACTCGCGCATCACAGCAAAAAATGGAGATTTGTCAGTCCTTCTGAGCTGAAGTTAGTTTGGTCTTGTGGGGAGTAATGTAACCATCCTTCAATGGCTCCTTCTGATGAGAAGATAGACAGGGCTTCTTCATCCTGGCATAATTGGAACTAGTCACTTCACGTACTCCATATTCTTCTTCAGAGGAAGATGATCCTATTGTGCAAAGACAAGAGGACTACTAAATGCTAGCATCCCTGTTTGCTCGAAAAAAAAAGAAAAGGAAATATTTAAAATAGCACAGATGAAGCACTTCTCAAGGACAATACCACTTTTTCATGACAGTATCTAAACAGTAGCACAACACCAATAGAGATGACAAAGCTCAATCATATGGATGAAATCAGTGGGCGAGTACCAACCTTTGTCAGGAGGCTGATTGTGTAGAGCATACAGATGAAGCACTTCCCCGGAACCATCTATTGCTATCTACGGGGGTGGCCATGCTTACTATATACTCCTCGATTAGTTTAATGTTTCCAACATCTTCTTGTGCAGTTCCACTAAAATATATAGTATCTTCAAGGAAGATCCCTGTTTGCACAAGTAGAGATAATTACGTATGGCATCAAATCAGTGGCAAAACAATTGCTCGTTCCAGCCATAGAAATAAATTAAGATGCAAAACTATATCATTACTTGTGTCATCACAGTTCCAGTGCTTCATTACAGCACCGGGAGTTGATTTTTGTTTTTCTTCCGCTTGTTCTTCCCCTTCATCACTTGGTTCAATAACAGACAAGCTTCGCCATGTAAGATTTGGCATGCCAATTAGGGAGTACAAGTATAGTACTAAACTTAATTTTCTGATGAAAGTGGCAAAATATAGGCCAGCAGTTGTGAAATATCCTTATCTTACCTCAATGGAATATTACGGTGCACATACAGATTGGAAGTCTTGTCTGCATTTGTGCAGTTCACTAAAATCAAGCAACATTATCGTACAAGTACCACCACATATGAAAGCACACTACAGAATCATGTGAAAGAAGGCTAGTACTAACCTCTCATGATGCGGAATTCAAACAACTCACAAGAAGAAGAACTGAACCAAATTCGCCTTAACGGATAGGAAGTAAGATCTCCTCTTGTGCAGTTCCACTAAGATCAAGCAATCAAGCAACGTTGTCGGTGTGACATTTTGGTTGAACTGCACAAAAACTCTGAAAACAAAAGTGTTTTGTGCAGTGCAACAAAAGATCACAATGGCAACGAGGTGAAGTAGATAACCCTGTTTACACAGAGGTGCAAAGGAAACAATTAGTGGTCAATAACGGTGGATGACACAGAAGCCAACAAAAAGAAGCATCTACCTTATCTAAATGGGAAAGAAAGCAAGACAGTAGCATTTCTCAAATGGTGGCATTGATTAATATTAACATAGATATTATATTAACAATAAAATTCGTTAAACATGTAATTTGCTTTAATTGTGGCATTGCATCAATTTTCCAGCGGAATTATTAGAGGGTGTTTGTTTACAGGGACATTTTGCTGTAGGGACTAAAAAAACTCTGTGTCAGTCACATCTAAACCAAACAGGAGGGACTTTTAGGGACTAAAAGTGGGCATTTGGGACTAAAGAAAGAAGACCCTGAGGGAGTCTTTTTGGGACTTTTTCCAACAGTTGCCCCTGCCACGCATCGCACCTTGATTCTATTAGTTCATTACTAGGGATAACATGGTATTTTAGCATGTCATTTAACAACCTCTAGTCCATGTTTAGTCCCTGGAACCAAGCAGGTAGGGACTAGGGAGTTTTTAACCAAACAGGGCCTTAGATTAACAACAGCTAATGAGTTGCACGGGACAGTGGACGCACTAGCACCATGTGCATCTACCGATGTACTGTGGTCATGCACAGTCTGTTGCAACAAAGAACAAACAACCAAGGAGCATATTTGTGTTGGTCCCAGTTTTGTTATCTTTAGACACCTTTCCCTATGTGAGCGCAGCAAATCTAGTCCTGCTCAAACTCTACAGCCTTGTCCCTTCCTTTCCTTTTTGAACTAGTACTTTCGCCCCTTCCTTTCCTCTTTGAACCATGTCCTAGATTTATGTGATACAACTTTCCCCACTACTTTCCCCCATTCCTTTCCTCTTTGAACCATGTCCTAGATTCATGTTATACAACTTTCCCCCTTCATATCCTCTTTGAACCACGTCCTAGATTGTCAGGAACGGTTTTCCAGTAAAACATTTATTGAGAAACCGACCCTTTTATCAGACCAGTATAGGAAAATCCTCCTTACTGGTAGACAAATCCTTGATATAGAAATCCAGAAGTACTAAATATTATACAAGGTTGAGCTGAGGCTGCTCAACAATTTATTACAAGCACGCCGATATTATACATAAAGTCGGATATGACACAAGGGTATGGTGGCCTAACTACTGACTCGTAATTAAAGTGGTGGTGGATATGTCATAGTGAAGTGGGTGACATGACTCCTAAATCTTATAGCTCATTGAGCGTCGGAGTGAGGCTCGATGATTTTATTCGGGTAGCGGAAGCGTGTATGATACAAGTGACCAATTCCAGGATCGCACGGGACTGACTGGGACTCCTCTAGGCGTCGAACTCGCTATCGTACTCTTCATCCATAAGATCGCCTTCGTCAACATCTGGCCAAATCAACAAGCCAGGTGAGTACTTTGAATGTACTCGCAAGACAGTTCGGACATAAGATATAACAAATGCAAACATGATGCACATGAGCAGTTTAGTAATGCGCACTCAGGTAATAAATTTGCACGGCATGTTCAATAAAAAGGAAGTCGGGTGGTAGTCCTCCTGAAATCCCAATAAAATAACTGAAGACCGATCGGGTGTCTAAAGCGATGCCTCGAAAGGTACAAATAAATTAACATGCCGCAGTCGGGCGTCGGGGCGACACCGCATAAAGGGCTTATATTGAAAGGTAAATGATAGTGTGTGCCACAGTCGGGCGTCTTAAGCGACATCTCGAAAAGGGCTTATAATGAAAGTAAATAACAGGGATGCCACAGTCGTATGTCTGAGCGACATCACGTAAAGGGCTTATATAGAAAGTAAATAACAAGAATGCCACAGTCAGACGTCTGAGCGACATCACATAAAGGGCTTATATCGAAAGTAAATAACAAGAGTGCCACAGTCGGACGTCTGAGCGACATCTCATAAAGGGCTTATATGGAAAGTAAATAACAAGAGTGCCACAGTCGGACGTCTGAGCAACATCCAATAAAGGGCTTATATTTCATCATTCGAATTCAAGCAGTTCACGAATTTAAATCATTCCAAGGAAATACTCAGGACATAATAATAAACGGGTTAGTCCATCCACAGGAATAACCTTCAGCCGGGTTTAACACTCATGTTTATTCACCGGAGATTGTCACTAAGACTAACACTAAGACGGACGTTGAGACTGACACTGACTCTGACATAGATAAGTTGATCATAGTCCTTGACCATAGATACGGTTACTCGAATGGTTTTGACTCTGCAGAGTTTGTACTCTTTAACCACAGCCAACGGGTTTCAGTAGTCACAAGAACTAGTTCTGTTTATGGTGTTTTAGAAGAAACACATCTAACCAGTACACACCCATTCCACATCCCGTTGCCAGGGATCACCCTAGGCAACATTCAAGAAAAACTTTAAGACGGGGAGGCCACAACCTCGAATAGCATGGGATCAAATTTATATCACGCACTCTAAGGGGTGCCCTCCTCTCAGTCCCAACCGGAAACACCCATGCCCCCTGACCGGATGACGGGCTTTAATCCAAGGCCATGGAACCCTCATCACGGCCCCTCTATTTGGTGTGTATGAGGAAAGAGGTATGCAACTAACTAGACTGTATTCTTAATAGAAGGCATGTGGCAGCACAAAAAGGGGACGAACGGGAACATGACTTGATCCACGTTAACACTGGAGTTAAATGGTTGACATAAGTCTGGCATGCTTCAACAACACCAGCTTGCAACCTATCATGCCACCACATGATCAGGTTATATCACCATCATATAAACTCATCAAATTTCAAAGCTCACTTGTGGCTTGCTTTGCATGCAATATAACATTCACTGATGCTTATATGAACATGCCATGAGAAACTACTCAAGTAAACATGCAAGACACTCATCATATCAAAGGTTCAAACATGCTTGCCTGGTTTGGAGTAGTCGGAGTCTAGCTCGGCGAAGTTTGTAGTTCTGTCACCTCCTCCGGTATCTACGGTATAAAGAAATCACATACTAACGTAAATACCGTGTGTGCATAAAAATTGTTCCAAATATTTTTCAAATAAATATGATGAAAAACTAGACAAAAAAATAAAGATGACAGAAAAAGAATCAATTCAAAATCATCTTTTGTTTAAAAGTTATTAAGGTTTTAGTCTAGGGACTCATCTATAATGAAACAGAAAGTTTTCAGGGGGTAGTTTATAAAAAGATAGAAAACGTTTCAGTTAGAAAGCGTATTTTTCCCGAAGGTGTTTTCAGACAACGGTTCGAAAAGGAGAAAAAGCTGACGAGCGGGTCCCACCCGTCAGGTTTGAAATCAAAACAGAGTGCATTGGCGCCCGAGGACCGCGGTGGTCGCCGATGTCGATCCACGGCGAGGTAGGACGAGTGGATGGTACCTACAGACTCACGGTGCTCTTCCGCGTCTGTGGGTGGTGGAGTTGGTCGTCGGCGAGCACCACGTCAACGGCGGCCTTTACTCCGGCGGACGGCGGTTCGGGTGGTGGTTCCTTTGTAAATAACCAAGGTTCAAAATAAGTGATAGAAATTGTTTTGAGGATAAAATAAATAGAATAAAAATCAAAAATGGGTTGAAACTTGCTGGAGTTGGATATTTGACTTGACCCAAAGTGGAGGGGGGGGGGTTTGGAAGAAAAAATTTAACCTAGGTCATGGCAAGAAAAAAATTGAATGAGGAAGAATCAATCCATAAGTCATAGGGTTATTTTTAAAAGAATGAATTTCAAAAACTTTCCAAAAGAAAATATTTGTGTTGAGTCAACACTAAATGAAAATCCCTCAAGACCAAAATAAATGTTGAGAAGAACACATAAAATATTTGCCATAAAGGTTTTGAGAAGGAGAGGCTTTTAATAAAAAAAATTAAATAACCTCCTTCCCATAAAAGGAAATTAATAAAACCAAAAAAAATTGGGGTGTTACAACACCTACCCCCTTAGGAAAAATCTCGTCCCCGAGATTTCAGCTGATCCTCAAATAGGTGTGGGTGTTCTGTCCGAAGAAAATCCTCCCTTTCCCATGTTGCTTCCTCGGTGTGATTGCTCCACTGAACCTTGAAAAACCTTATCGTTTTCTAACAGGTTCTCCTTTCAGACCCCTCCAATATTTTTATCGGACGTTCCCTGTAGGTGAGGTCTGGTTACACGTCAATGTCCTCATGAGTTACATGCTTCTGTGGGTTGCTTACACATTTCCTCAATTGTGAGACGTGGAACACGTCGTGGACGTCTGACAGCTCTTCGGGTAGGTCTAGCTGGTAGGCTACTGTGCCTCTTCGTGCAACTACACAGAAGGTTCCGATAAATCTTGGTGCTAGCTTTCCTTTAACTTTGAACCGTTGCAGGCCCCTCATAGGAGATACTCGTAGGTACACGTATTCACCGGGTTCAAAGCTGACTCCCCGATGTTTTCGATCGTAATAACTCTTTTGTCAGCTTTGAGCTGTCTTGAGTCGGTCCCTGATTAGCCTAACTTTCTCCTCAGCTTCCTTGAGCATGTTTGGGCCGAAGATACGACTGTCTCCAGTTTCTGACCAATTTAATTTGGTATGACATCTCTGCCCGTACAAGGCTTCGAAAGGTTCCATTTGTAGGTTGGCTTGGTAACTGTTGTTGTATGCGAACTTGGCATATGGCAAGCTTTCTTCCCAATAGGTTCCATAGGTGAGAACACATGCTCTCAGCATGTCCTCTAGAATTTGGTTCACGCATTCAGTTTGTCCATCAGTCTGGGGGCGGTATGCTGTACTGAATGCTAGTTGAGTTCCCAGAGCTTGTTGTAATTGATCCCAAAATCTAGAGACGAATTGAGTGCCTCTGTCGGATATTATAGTCTTTGGAATTCCATGCAGACAAACTATACGGGAGAGATAAAGTTTGGCAAGCTTCTGAGTAGTGTGGGTCGTCTTTACTGGGATGAAATGTGCCACCTTAGTCAATCTATCTGTGATGACCCATATGGCATCATTTCCGTACCGTGACCGAGGTAGTCCGACAATAAAATCCATTCCAATTTCGTCCCATTTCCACTCAGGTATCTTGTTTGGCTGTAATAATCCTGCTGGTTTTTGGTGCTCGGCTTTAATGCGCTGACATGAATCACAACATACAATGAATGTGGCTATATCCCTTTTCATACCGTGCCACCAAAAAATTTCCTGAATGTCCTTGTACATTTTGGTCCCTCCAGGATGAACTGAATATGGAGCGGTGTGGCCTTCGGCTAGAATTTGCTGTTTGAGGTCTTCTATATTTGGTACGCAAAGTCTGTCTTCATACCATAATATTCCCTTATCGTCTATGACGAATTCTGAGGCCTTGCCCAAACTCACTTTTCTTTTTATGCCTTTGATGCTGGGGTGTCCATGTTGAGCCTCCTTAATCTGTTCTATTAGGGTAGGATGTATTTCCAAATTTGACACATTGCCCTCCGTGACCATTACCAAGTTGAGTTTGGCGAACTCCTGCTCAAATTCAGGTCTCAAGTTTGGTAGACTGTCGTTGCCCGAACTGGGGTTTCGACTAAGAGCATCTGCCACTACATTCGCCTTTCCCGGATGGTAGTGAATGCCAACATCATAATCTTTCACTAATTCCAACCAGCGCCGTTGTCGTAAATTGAGTTCTGGTTGTGTGAAAATATATTTGAGGCTTTTATGGTCCGTATATATTTCACAACGATTCCCAAGCAAAAAGTGCCTCCACTCTTTGAGTGCATGAATGACTGCTGCCAATTCCAAGTCATGAGTAGGATAATTTTCTTCACGCTTTCGTAGTTGCCTGGAAGAGTATGCGACTACTTTTCCTTATTGCATTAATGCGCATCCGAGGCCCTTCCAGGATGCGTCACAATGCACCTCAAAACGTTTGTGTATGTCTGGCACAACCAATACCGGTGTTGTTGTTAATTTCCTTTTGAGTTCTTGGAAACTTCTCTCGCAAGCTTCATTCCATACAAATTTCTTATCCTTCTTGAGTAACTGAGTCATTGGTTTTGCTATGGTGGAGAACCCTTCAATAAACCTTCGGTAATATCCTTCCATTCCCAAGAAACTTCGTACATCTGTTACGCTGGCTGGAGGTTTCCAGCCAAGTACGGCCTTGACTTTTTCTGGGTCTACGGCAACACCTTCTTGGGTTAATACATGGCCTAGAAAACCAACCTGTCTTAACCAAAATTCACATTTGCTGAACTTGGCGTATAATTGATGTTTCCTTAATTCTCCCAGTACAATCCTGAGATGTTCAGCATGCTCTTCTGGTGTCTTGGAGTATACCAGAATATCATCAATGAACACCACAACAAATTTGTCCATAAACTTCATAAACACTTTGTTCATGAGGTGGACAAAATATGCGGGGGCGTTTGTCAGTCCGAACGGCATTACTGTGAATTCATATAATCTGTATCTGGAGGTGAATGATGTCTTAGGGATATCTTATGTCCGTACCATTAATTGATGATACCCCGACCTTAAATCATTTTTTGAGAAAACCTTGGCATGTGCGAGCTGGTCAAATAAATCATTTATCCATGGCATCGGATATCTGTTTTTGATGGTGACCATGTTGAGTGCTCGATAGTCTATAAATAGTCTCAGTGTCCAATCCTTTTTCTTGGCAAATAATACTAGTGAACCCCAAGGTGAGGAGCTGGCTCGTATAAATCCTTTGTCCAGTAATTCTTTTATTTGCTTCTTTAATTCTACCAAGTCAGAGGGTGCCATTCTATAGGGCTTCTTGTAAATGGGGGTGGTTCCGGGTGCTAGCTCAATGATGAATTCTATTTCCCGGTCTGGTGGCATGCCTGGTAGTTCTTCGGGAAATACGTCGGGGAACTCACACACCACTGGAACTTTTCTTAACTCTGAAACATCCACATTGTTCAACCTTGGTTGCCGTGACATTTGTCTTTCTTGAGCTGCAATTTTTATTGTCTTCCCGTGATGATGGGTAAGAATTACAGTCCGATTGAAGCAGTCGATAAATCCCTTGTTGGTGGTTAACTAGTCCATTCCTAGGATAACATCCAGTCCTTTATTTTCCAATACAATGAGGTTTTCCTAAAACTTTAGTCCCTCAAACTCAATAACCACATCTTGGAAGTAACTCTGATTGATTTGCTTAATCCCGATGGACTTAATGATCATGGATTTTCCAAGGGAAGCATCGAAAATTCATTTTGCAAAGAAAATTTCTTTGAAATCAACGAGTGAGAAGCTCCAGAATCAAACAAAACCGTGGCAGGTATTGTGTTGACAGGGAACGTACCGAGTACGATATCCGGGGCATTCTGTGCTTCCTCCTTGGTCACATGGTTCAAGTGACCCTTCTTGTGATTGTTATTGGGGTTGAAGTTGATACGCTTGGGTGTTGAATTATTTCCACCGTTGTTCGGCTTGGGAGCTGAGTTTCTTGGCTTTGGGCACTGTTTGGCATAGTGCCCTTCCTCTCCACAAGCGTAGCAAGTAACTCCTGGGCGGTATGTAAAATCCTTGTCCCTTGCATGAAAATTTTTGTTTGGGCGTGGAACATTGGTTGTGGACTTGTTTGCTCCATTCTTCTGAAAATCAGTCTTGTTCCGGTTGTTGCGAGCATGAGTAGCCTGGTCCCTTTTGCGCTTGCGAAAATCCTCCAAGCTGAGGCGCTCATTTTCCAATGTAATGGCTTTGTCCACAAGTGTTTTGAAATCTGGAAAGGTGTGTACGACCAGCTGGCATTTAAGTGCTGGTGCTAGACCGTCCGGAAATTTTTCCATCTTTTTATTTTCAGTCATGTGCTCTTCGGTGGCATAACGAGATAATTGAGTAAACTGACTATTGTACTCAGTCACTGTCATGCTTCTCTCTTGAGGTCATCAAATTCCCTTTTCTTGATCTTCATAATGCTTCTGGGGATGTGCGCCCCATGAAAACCTTCTTTAAATTCTTCCCAGGTGATGTTATTTTCATCGGGGTGCATGTGTAGGAAATTCTCCCACCATGATGCAGTTGCTCCAGTGAGGTTGTGAGGTGCATAAAGTACCTTCTCACGGTCCGAACATTGTGCAATAATTAATTTCCTTCCATTGTCTCGAAGCCAATCATCGGCCTCAAGCGGTCTATCAGTGTGAGAGAACATTGGGGGACGTGTCTTCTGTAGTTCAGACAACTTGGAATGATGCTGATATGTTTCACGGTGATTTCCCATATTCATAACATGGTTCATCATTTCTTGATGCTGCTGCTGGCTTTGCTCATAAAGGCGGCATACTTGAGAAAATGCTGCTTCACTGCCTTGCTGACTTGACTGCACCTGTGTGAAATTGTTACTTGTCTGGGTACCATAATTTTCTTCCGGCGGACTTGGCATGGAACGAGTCCAAGGACGAGGCATTTTACACTCTGGGGTATTTTTGTAAAACCCATGAGAAAAACTGAGTGGCAAAATAAAAAAATTGCAAAGGCGGAAATTTAAGAACTCCAACATTTTTCAAGAAAATACTTGATTGTACATGGAGAAGGACCGCTCAGTACATATCTTACACGCAAGCCGTAATTATACAATACATCACTCACGTGTGTGTACACATTCCTGACATGTTATTTAGGCTAGTGCACTTCTCCCAGTTCCTACATGATGCGCACACAAACCACTTCTCACAACCTATATACATATAAACATATCATACAAGCTGGTACATCGCGCGGCTGCTAGGCGCACTCAGTCGGAGATGGTGAGAACTTCCCTCGGCCTGCCGAGGGTAAGACCCAGTGATGCTGGAGACTCAACCTCCTCCTCACTAATAGGCTCCAGGCATGAAGTGCTGAGTTGAGGAGCTGGTGCGGGCGCGGCAGGTGGTGCAGTACTGACCGGAGTAGGAGCAATGACCTGGTCAAACTCCTCAGTGGTAGGCAGGCGGCGAGCGGTGATGAAGATGCTAGGTGTATAGGATGCTGCGGACGAGACGTAAGTCAGTGGTGGTGTTGTATGGAGGAGCTCCCTCCTTTGGCGGAACAGCCCTGCACGAAGTCCATACGAGCAGCCACAAAGTCGTCCACGAGGTTATCAAAAGCTGCCTCGAGAGCCTTGAGATACTCAACCAACATCTCAATAGCCTCATCTCTCTCTCCCCTAGGGCAAGCGAATGCATAGTGACAAGTGTATGGCACGTGGCAGGGGAGGTAGCGGTAGCGATGAGCCTTCATCGAAGGAAGAGCATCCCAGAGACGAGCTATCACCTCACGGGCAGCCATCTGCATGGCATGCCTCTCTGTAGGCATGGCCCTTTGCACAAATAGGAAGCGGCGTGACTCAGAACATCCTCCTTTGAATTGCACCGCGGCCTGGTGCATAGATACGATGTCACTAATCTTGTGCTAGTAGAGTGTGAACTCCGGACGAGCCGATGGCCCGATCGCGACTTCGGTGATGGAGACGAGAAGCTTGATAAATCCCTCAGTTACATTGGTGAACACCTGTGACTCACAGTTGCTGCCAGCCATCTACAAAAGTAGACAAAAATTCTGAATAGTCAAATCATAAATTTATGACAACTAACAGAAAATTGCTACATTTGCTAAATATTAAAATAGCACTCATTACGCTAATAACCGATTAGCGATCGCACCTAGTGGCTTCCTACAGTCAGCCTGGCTCTGATACCAAGTTTGTCAGGACCGGTTTTCCAATAAAACATTTATTGAGAAACCGACCCTTTTATTATACCAGTATAGGAAAATCCTCCTTACTGGTAGACAAATCCTTGATACAGAAATCCAGAAGTACTAAATATTATATGAGGTTGAGCTGAGGCTGCTCAACAATTTATTACAAGAACGCCGATATTATACATAAAGGCGGATATGACACAAGGGTATGGTGGCCTAACTACTGACTCATAATAAAAGTGGTGGTGGATATGTCATAGTGAAGTGGGTGACATGACTCTTAAATCTTACAGCTCATCAAGCATCAGAGTGAGGCTCGATGATTTTATTCGGGTAGCGGAAGCGTGTATGATACAAGTGACCAATTCCAGGATCGCACGGGACTGACTGGGACTCCTCTAGGTGTCGGACTCGCTATCGTACTCTTCATCCATAAGATCGCCTTCATCAACATCTGGCCAAATCAACAAGCCAGGTGAGTACTTTGAATGTACTCGCAAGACAGTTCGAACATAAGATATAACAAATGCAAACATGATGCACATGAGTAGTTTAGTAATGTGCACTCAGATAATAAATTTGCACGGCATGTTGAATAAAAAGGAAGTCAGGTGGTAGTCCTCCCGAAATCCCAATAAAATAACTGAAGACCGATCGGGTGTCTGAAGCGACGCCCCGAAAGGTAAAAATAAATTAACATGTCATAGTCGGGCGTCAGGGCGACACCGCATAAAGGGCTTATATTGAAAGGTAAATGACAGTGCGTGCCACAGTTGGACGTCTTAAGCGACATCTCGAAAAGGGCTTATAATGAAAGTAAATAATAGGGATGCCACAGTCGGACGTCTGAGCGACATCACGAGGGCTTATATCGAAAGTAAATAACAAGAATGCCACAGTCGGACGTTTGAGCGACATCACATAAAGGGCTTATATCGAAACTAAATAACAAGAGTGCCACGGTCGGACGTCTGAGCGACATCTCATAAAGGGCTTATATCGAAAGTAAATAACAAGAGTGCCACAGTCGGACGTCTGAGCGACATCACATAAAGGGCTTATATTTCATCATTCGAATTCAAGCAGTTCACGAATTTAAATCATTCCAAGGAAAAACTTAGTACATAATAATAAATGGGTTAGTCCATCCACAGGAATAACCTTCAGCCGGGTTTAACACTCATGTTTATTCACTAGAGATTATCACTGAGGCTGACACTGAGACGGACGTTGAGACTGACACTGACACTGACATAGATAAGTTGATCACAGTCCTTGACCATAGATACGGTTACTCAAATGGTTTTGACTCTGCAGAGTTTGTACTCTTTAACCACAGCCAACGGGTTTCAGTCGTCACAAGGACTAGTTCCGTTTACGGTATTTTAGAAGATACACATCTAACCAGTACACACCCATTCCACATCCCGTTGCCAGGGATCACCCTAGGCAACGTTCAAGAAAAACTTTAAGACGGGGAGGCCACAACCTCGAATAGCATGGGATCAAATTTATATCGCGCGCTCTAAGGGGTGCCCCCCTCTCGGTCCCATCCGGAAACACCCATGCCCCTGACCGGATGACGGGCTTTAATCCAGGGCCATGGAACCCTCATCGCGGCCCCTCTATTTGGTGTGTACGAGGAAAGAGGTTTGCAACTGACTATACCGTATTCTTAATAGAAGACATGTGGCAGCACAAAAAGGGGACGAACGGGAACTTGACTTGATCCACGTTAATAGTGGAGTTAAACGGTTGACATAAGTCTGGAATGCTTCAACAACACCAGCTCGCAACCTATCATGCCACCACATGATCAGGTTATATCACCATCATATAAACTCATCAAATTTCAAAGCTCACTTATGGCTTGCTTTGCATGCAATATAACATTCACTAATGCTTACATGAACATGCCATGAGAAACTACTCAAGTAAACATGCAAGACACTCATCATATCAAAGGTTCAAACATGCTTGCCTGGTTTGGAGTAGTCGGAGTCTAGCTCGGCGAAGTTTGCGGTTCCGTCTCCTCCTCCGGTATCTACGGTATAAAGAAATCGCATACTAACGTAAATACCATGTGTGCATAAAACTTGTTCCAAATATTTTTCAAATAAATATGATAAAAAACTAGACAGAAAAATAAAGATGACAAAAAAAGAATCAATTCAAAACCATCTTTTGTTTAAAAGTTATTAAGGTTTTAGTCTAGGGACTCATCTGTAATGAAACAGAAAGTTTCCAGGGGGTAGTTTATAAAAAGTCAGAAAACGTTTCAGTTAGAAAGCGTATTTTGCCCGAAGTTTTCAGAAAACGGTTCGAAAAGGAGAAAAAGCTGACGAGGGGGTCCCACCCGTCAGGTTTGAATTCAAAACAGAGTGCACCGGCGCCCAAGGACCGCGGTGGTCGCCGCCGTCGATCCACGGCGAGGTAGGAGGAGTGGATGGTACCTACGGACTCATGGTGCTCTTCCGCGTATGTGGGTGGTGGAGTTGGTCGTCAGCGAGCACCACGTCGACGGCGGCCTTTACTCCAGCGGACGGCGGTTCGGGTGGTGGTGGATCTTGCCGGGGAGAGATGCAGGCGCCAAATTGAGGCTACGGTTAGAAGAGTGGGTGCACTAGAAGGTTGCTGACACGGTTTAAGAGGCGGAGGTGCCCTCACCGGAGAGAATCTTGCCAGAGCCCGAAGCGGATCAAGGCAGTCGGAGTCGGGGATGAAGACCTCCTCGAGGCCCTCCTAGTGGCTGGGCATGGTTCTGGTGAGGTGGAAGAGTGGTTCTGGGTCGAGGGTGAGCTCGAGGCCTCCATTTATAGCCGGACCGAGGTGGTTGCCGTGATCGGGATTACTCTGGTGGTGATTACGGCGAGGCAGTGGCTGAATGGGGGTTTTAGGGGTCGGGGCAGCTGCGGATTGGATCACTAGCTTCATCCCATAGCTAAACTTGGCCAAACTTGGGCGACACTCCAAGCCCTCGACGAAACGGCTCACGGGCTCGTCGGCGGCAGAGGGCGCGCTCTGCGCCTCTTAGGCCAAGGTGATGGTGCTGCAGCACGCACAGGTAAGCGGACAGCCACGCGGAGGTTTCTGGTGGCTTGGGCGGTGCTGGACAGCGCCGAAAGGCGGGGCTGGCCAATGCTGGCCGCCACGGGTGGCTCTGCCATCGCAGAAGACGCCGGTGTTGATGTGCCATGTCACCACCGACGCTTGCGCCCGTCCAAACGATCGTGCAGCGCACTGGATAAGAAGAAGGAGCAGGGAGCAAGGCGCCAATGTGCACACTAGTGAGATTGATGCCGCGGTTCTGAAGAAACGACACTGACGACAGAACTGCATCACTGAAACTCTGAACTTTTCTGAACGTTGACAGAAACAGTGCACGCCAGGTGTTCGATGAAATGTTTTTGCCATGTGGAAAATTTTTCTGGAGTTGATCTTTGGTGAGGTGACCTCTCAATGCATCTGGGAGCTGCCTGATTTATCTCGGAATTTTTGGAGAAGAAAAATAATGAATTTCACCAAAAATGGCAAATCTAGCCCAAACTTGCAGCAAGCAAAATTTGAATTGTGGACAAGTGGATCTTGATGCATCTAGGTTGGGGGTACTAAGGACTAGCCAGGGGAGTTCATTTGGAACCAAAACTCAAAAGGGTTCTGGTGGTTCCTTTGTAAATCACCAAGGTTCAAAATAAGTGACAGAAATTGTTTTGAGGATAAAATAAATAGAATAAAAATCAAAAATGGGTTGAAACTTGTTGGAGTTGGATATTTGACTTGACCCAAAGTGCAGGGGGGATTTTGGAAGAAAATTTTCAACCTAGGTCATGGCAAGAAAAAAAAATGAATGAGGAAGAATCAATCCATAAGTCATAGGGTTATTTTTAAAAGAAAGAATTTCAAAAACTTTCCAAAAGAAAATATTTGTGTTGAGTCAACACTAAATGAAAAGCCCTCAAGACAAAATAAATGTTGAGAATAACACATAAAATATTTGCCATAAAGGTTTTGAGAAGGAGAGGCTTTTAATAAAAAATAATTAAATAACCTCCTTCCCATAAAAGGAAAATAATAAAACCAAAAAAAATTGGGGTGTTACATAGATTCATGCTATATACAACTTTTCCCACTACTTTCCCGCACTCCTTTCCTCTTTGAACCACATCCTAGATTCATGGTATGCATGCAGCTAGAGCAATGCATGTGGAGTAAGTAAAATATACCTTAAGGTTCTTGGGGCGTGGTTCGGTGGGCGACGGGACGGCGGCGAAGAAGAAGGGGTTGGAGGCCCTCCCGCGCCGCCACTGGGTGGAAAGTGAATAGCTACACCGGTAGTGGATCCCTCCCTCACCGACGGCGACAGCGTTAAGCCTCCTTCCCTTCCTGGCGGACGGATCCTGCCGGCTCTTTGAGCAGTAGTGAGGGGAGAGAGAGAGGCCAACGAAGTCTTGTTTAGATCAAGAGAGGGCGAGAGAGTGTGAAGAGAGCAATTACAAGTGCTGAGGCTCCAACGTGTATATATATACTGGAGAGAGTGTGTGAAGCGTGCAAACCCTAGAAAACATTTTGACTAGTCAAAGAATCCTCCTGGCAAAAATTATGCTCATGTGTAGTTATCGAACCCGAGACCTCAAGTTTGATGAGCGAACAGGCTAACCAGCTACACAACCCTCCCGTTATGTTCAATGAGAGGAAAATAACCTTTTATACATTCCTGCATTCATGTGACAAGCATGCCGTGTTTTTTTGTGTGTGTGGGAGTCATTGGTATTTCAATCATAATCGTGTCTTATGGCTTCGGTGGTAAGACTATCCACAGTGGTGCAGAAATAATGCAGCCTTAGTCACCTTACCTCTCTCCACGTAGTACGTTGGGTCCCACCAGTCAGAGGGTGAAACAAACAAATTAATAAGAAAAATTAAAAGCACTGAGGGAGTCCTGGATTAGGGGGTATCCGGACAGCCGGACTATATACTTCGTCCGGATTATTGGAGCGTGAAGATACAAGACTCAAGACTCCGTCCCGTGTCCGGATAGGACTCTCTTTTGCGTGGAAGACAAGCTTGGCGATCCGGATATTATATTTCCTTCCTTGTAACCGACTCCATGTAAACCCTAGCCCTCTCCGGTGTCTATATAAACCGGAGAGGTTGGTCCTTAGAAGGCCGATCACAATTAAAATCATAATCATCATAGGCTAGCTCTTAGGGTTTAGCCTCTACGATCTCGTGGTAGATCTACTCTTGTACTACTCATATCGTCAATATTAATCAAGTAGGAAGTAGGGTTTTACCTCCATCGAGAGGGCCCGAACCTGGGTAAACATTGTGTCCCTTGCTTCTTGTTACCATCAGCCTAAGACGCACAGATCGGGACCCCCTACCCGAGATCCGCCGGTTTTGACACCGACATTGGTGCTTCCATTGAGAGTTCCTTTGTGTCATCGCTGCAAGGCTTGATGGCGCCTTCAATCATCGACAACACGGTCCAGGGTGAGACTTTTCTCCCCGGATAGATCTTCGTGTTCGGCGGCTTCGCACTGCGGGCCAATTTGCTTGGCCATCTGGAGCAGATCAATAGCTACGCCCCTGGCCACCAGGTCAAGTTCGGAAACCTGAACTACACGGCTGATATCCGCGGAGACTTGATCTTCAACGGAATCGGGCCTGTGCTAGGAGTGCCGGGCAGCCACGATGAGCACGGCCTAGACCTGTTGTTGCACAGTGCTCGGGATATTACCCCTACAGTAGTCCCAGACCTAAATCCGGAGCAGACTGCATGGCCCAAGGACGGGTGGACGGACACCACCCCACAGGCCGCACACTCATCGGCGGTAGAGCCGAACACAGGCCTCACTTCTAAGGAAGCTTGTGACTTTGGACCCCCGGACTCGTATACGGTTGTACTAGTCCGCGTGCTCCTGCTCCTGAGCCTGCCGAGCCTGGTTGGGCTCCAGTAATGGAGTTTACTGCTGCGGATATCTTCCAACGCTCGCCCTTTGGCGACATGCTGAACTCATTAAAGTCTCTCTCTTTGTCAGGAGGCTCTTGGCCGAACTATGTCCGGCTCGAGTGGGAAGCAGGCGATGAAGGAATTCGCTACCCACCCACCACCCACTTCATTGCCACGGTCGATGATCTAACCTACGTGCTTGACTTCAACTCTGAAGACATTGATAGTATGGACGACGATGCAGGAGAAGTACATGAACCACCGCTCACAGGGCGGTGGACAGCCACCTCCTCATATGATATATATATGGTGGACACTCCGAAGGAAACCAATGGCGATGAGGCAACGGAGGATAACCCCTCAGGGAGAAAAACAAAGCATGGGCATCGTCGACGCCACTCCAAGCCCCACCACAGCAATACCGGCCCGGGAAACGAAAACAATCCGGATGGTGCCGAAGAGGAATACAACCCTGATCAGCCCGCCTTCGAGCAAGCCGAGCAGGAAGATGAGCAGGTCATCCCAGACGAACAGGCGACGGGCAGATATCCGGAGGAGGACAACTACATGCCCCCCTCCGAAGACAAGATTAGCCTCAGCGACGATGAGTTCGACGTGCCAGAGGATCCCGTGGAGCAGGAGTGCTTCAAGCATCGGCTTATGGCCACTGCGAGGAGCCTGAAAAAGAAGCAACAGCAACTCCAAGCTGATCAAGACCTGCTCACAGATAGATGGACTGAGGTCCTGGCAGCCAAGGAATACGGACTTGAGCGCCATTCGGCTGACCGGCCACCCCGCGGTTGGGATAAAACGGCATATCAGCCTGAATACGAGCCTGCACCCCCACGCCAATATACTACGGCCTGGAGCAATAGGCAAGACCTGCAAGATATACTAGAAAACAAAGCAGGATAGCCAAGATCGATCTACGGATCGCGGGGTGCGCCCTAGCACGCGACGATGACCGTCGCGACGGATACACCATAAACAAGTCCGGCCAGGCCGAACACAGCCACCCAGACCAATTCGAACTGCATAGCCACATAGCCCGGCACAGAGGCGCCGCACACCCCCTCTGCTTCACCGATGAAGTGATGGATCACGAATTCCCTGAAGGGTTCAAACCCATAAACATCGAATCATATGACTGCACAACAGACCCCGCAGTATGGATTGAAGATTTCCTTCTCCATATTCACATGCCCGCGGAGACGACCTACACGTCATCAAGTATCTTCCCCTTAAGTTCAAAGGACCCACCCGGCACTGGCTAAACAGCCTGCCCGCAAATTCCATTGGTAGTTGGGAAAACATGGAAGACGTGTTCCTCGACAACTTCCAGGGCACATCCGTGCGACCATCGGACGCCGATGATTTGAGCCACATTACTCAACAGCCCGAAGAGTCAGCCAGGAAATTCTAGACTCGGTTCCTAACTAAAAAGAACCAAATAGTCGACTGTCCGAACGCCGAAGCCCTGGCAGCTTTTAAGCATAATATCCGTGACGAGTGGCTCACCCGACACCTCGGCCAGGAAAAACCCAAATCCATGGCAGCTCTCACGACACTAATGACCCGCTTTTGCGCGGGCGAGGACAGCTGGTTGGCTCGCAGCAGCACCACGCCACATTCTGGCACTTCGGACGTTCATGACAATAACGGCAAGCCACGGCGCAACAGACACAAGCGACGGAACAACAGCAACAACACCGAAGACACGACAGTCAACGCCGGATTCAGCGGATCCAAATCCGGTCAGCGGAAGAAGCCGTTCAAAGGAAACAATCAGGGACCATCCAGTCTGGACCGCATACTGGAGCGCTCGTGCCAAATTCATGGCACCCCAGACAAGCCAGCCAACCACACCAACAGAGATTGCTGGGTGTTCAAACAGGCCGGCAAAATAAGCGCCGAAAACAAGGACAAGGGGCTGCACAGCGACGATGAGAAGAGCCCCGGCGTCCGAACACGGGGGGACAGAAGAAATCCCCCCCCCCCCCAGGTGAAAACTGTCAACATGATCTACGCCACTCACATTCCCAAGCGGGAACGGAAGCGAGCACTATGGGACATCTATGCGATGGAGCCAGTCGCCCCCAAATTCAACCCATGGTCAGCTTGTCTGATCACCTTTGATCGTAGGGATCACCCTACTAGCATCCGTCACGGCGCCTCAGCCACATTGGTCCTAGACCCAATCATCGACGGATTCCACCTCACGCGAGTCCTTATGGACGGTGGCAGCAGCCTGAACCTGCTTTATTAGGACACAGTGCGCAAAATGGGCATCGACCCTTCAAGGATCAAGCCCACCAAAACCACCTTTAAAGGTGTAATTCCTGGAGTAGAGGCCCGTTGTATGGGCTCTATAACATTGGAAGTGTTCTTAGGATCTCCGGATAACTTCCGAAGCGAAGAGTTAATCTTCGATATCATCCCTTTCCATAGCGGTTACCACGCACTGCTTGGACGAACCGCATTCGCTAGATTCAATGCGGTACCGCACTATGCATACCTCAAGCTCAAGATGCCAGGACCACGCGGGGTCATAACAGTCAATGGAAATATGGACCGCTCTCTCCGTACAGAAGAGCATACTACAGCCCTCGCAGCGGAAGTACAATGCGGCCTCCTCCGACAAACCACCAATCCGGCGATGACAACCTCGAGCACCATCAAGCAAGTCCGGAGCGCCGCGCAACAGGATCACCAGGCACGCAAAGAGCGCGACTAGCAGTTGCACCTCCGCTTAAGACCCATCAAAGCAGCATTCGTGCCACGCGTACACAATTATGCACTCAAAATACCATGGGCACAGGCGGAGGCGCAGCACTGACTCAGTCAACAGTGCGGTATCACTGCAACATACCTTCATAACCTTCCCTTTTTTATCTTTCAGGATATTGCTTTAGGACAGCCTCTTCAGAAGAGCCGGATTGTCGGACTTACATAGGAGAGAAAACCTAGGAGGCAATAGGCTTTGTGCACAAAAGGAAATACCCAGGTGGAATTTGTTCACGATCGTTATACCTATTTTATATACCTACATGCAGCCTGCCCTTGGATAGGACATGTTAAATAGTCCTATTTACTTCCGCTTAAACGCACCCATTGTAAACATATGCTTAAACGTATTATTCATCAATGGGAGATCATACATAGCGTCAGCTTATTATTATCATTTGAGCATTTTTTTTCTTACAAATGTTTATTTAATATTGCTTCTGTACACCTTGGTATGATCAATTTTGCCAGGGACTTCTTATGGCACCTCATAATACGGCAAAACAAGTCCAAACAATGTCAACAGTGCGGCACCCCGAACTTATAGCACTATACGCATTAGCTTCGAATCACGTCTTGGGTCAATAGTTGGGTTTGCCCGGCTCCCTTGTTTTGGTACCTTACGTTCTGTTATATCGGCTAAGGTAGTGCAGGGAGAACTACTGCGATTGTGTCTCGGTTCTTCGGGACGAGCACTGCTATGTCTTGAGCTTGCGTTAGTTTTCCTCGAAGAGGAGAGGGTGATGCAGCAAAGTGTAGTGTAAGTATTTCCCTCAGTTTGGAGAACCAAGGTATCAATCCAGTAGGAGGCTCCTCAAAAGTCCCACGCACCTACACAAACAAACTGAGAACTCACAACCAACGCAATAAAGGGGTTGTCAATCCCTTCACGGCCACTTGTAAAAGTGAGATATAATAAAGATAGTATGATAAGATAAATATATTTTTGGTATTTTATAATATAGATGCAAAAAGTAAAGATGCAAATAAAAGTAGATTGAAAGCAAATATGATAAGAGATAGACCCAGGGGCCATAGGTGTCACTAGAGGCTTCTCTCAAGATAGCATAAGTATTACGGTGGGTGAACAAATTACTGTCGAGCAATTGATAGAAAAGCGCATAGTTATGAGATTATCTAGGCATGATCATGTATATAGGCATCACGTCCATAACAATTATACTGACTCCTACTTGCATCTACTACTATTACTCCACACATCGACCAACTCCTGCTTGCATCTAGAGTATTAAGTTCATAAGAACAGAGTAACGCATTAAGCAAGATGACATGATGTAGAGGGATAAACACATGCAATATGATATAAACCCCATCTTGTTATCCTCGATGGCAACAATACAATACGTGTCTTGCAACCCTTTCTGTCACTGTGTAAGAACACCGCAAGATTGAACCCAAAGCTAAGCACTTCTCCCATGGCAAGAAAGACCAATCTAGTAGGCCAAACCAAACTGATAGTTCAAAGAGACTTGCAAAGATAACTCAATCATACATAAAATAATTCAGAGAAGATTCAAATATTATTCATAGATAAACTTGATCATAAACCCACAATTCATCGGATCTCGACAAACACACCGCAAGAAGAGTTTACATCGAATAGATCTCCACAAGAGAGGGGGAGAACATTGTATTGAGATCCAAAAAGAGAGAAGAAGCCATCTAGCTAATAACTATGGACTCATAGGTCCGTGGTAAACTACTCACAACTCATCGGAGGGGCAAGGATGTTGATGTAGAGGCCCTCTGTGGTTGATTCCCCCTCCGGCAGAGTGCCGGCGAAGGCTCCAAGATGGGATCTCACGGATACAGAAGGTTACGGCAGTGGAAATTGTGTTTCGTGGTGCTCCTGGATGTTTTCGGGGTACATAGGTATCTATAGGAGGAAGAAGTACGTCGGTGGCCGCCTGAGGCGCCCATGAGACAGGGGGCGCGCCCTATAGGGGGGGTGGCCCCCTATCTCGTGGGGCCCTCTGGAGCTTCTTGACTTGCACTCCAAGCTCTCCGGATCAGGTTCGTTCCAAAAATCACGCCCCCGAAGGTTTCATTCCGTTTGGACTCCGTTTGATATTCCTTTTCTTCGAAATACTGAAATAGGCAAAAAAAACAGCAATATGGGTTGGGACTCCGGTTAGTAGGTTAGTCCCAAAAATGATATAAATGTGTAAAATAAAGCCCATAAACATCCAAAAGGGGTAATATAATAGCATGGAACAATCAAAAATTATAGATACATTGGAGACGTATCAAGCATCCCCAAGCTTAATTCCTGCTCGTCCTCAAGTATGTAAATGATAAAAAGAGAATTTTTGATGTGGAATGCTACCTAGCATAATTCATAATGTAATTTTCTTTATTGTGGCATGAATGTTCAGATCCAAATGAATACAAAATAAAAGTTCATATTGACATAAGAAATAGTAATACTTCAAGCATACTAATCAAAGTAATCATGTCTTCTCAAAATAACATGGCTAAAGAAAGTTATCCCTACAAAATCATATAGTCTGGCTATGCTTTATCTTCATCACACAAAGTATTTAATCATGCACAACCCCGATGACAAGCCAAGCAATTGTTTCATACTTTAATAATCTCAAACTTTTTCAACTTTCACGCAATACATGAGCGTGAGCCATGGACATAGCACTATATGTGGAATAGAAGGGTGGTTGTGGAGAAGACAAAAAGGAGAAGATAGTCTCACATCAACTAGGCATATCAATGGGCTATGGAGATGCCCATTAATAGATATCAATGTGAGTGAGCAGGGATTGCCATGCAACGGATGCACTAGAGCTATAAATATATGAAAGCTCAATAAAAGAAACTAAGTGGGGTGCATCCAACTTTCTTGCTCACGAAGACCTAGGGCACTTTTGAGGAAGCCCATCATTGGAATATACAAGCCAACTTCTATAATGAAAAATTCCCACTAGTATATGAAAGTGACAACATATGAGACTCTCTATCATGAAGATCATGGTGCTATTTTGAAGCACAAGTGTGGAAAAAGAGATAGTAGCATTGTCCCTTCTCTCTTTTTCTCTCATTTTATTTTTTTTTTCTTTTTTTCTTTCTTTTCTTTTTTTCTTTGGCCTTTCTTTTTTTCTTTTTCTTTGGCCTTTCTTTTTTTTCTTTTTCTTTTTTTTCTTTTTGTAAAGTCTGAAGTCTCATCCCGACTTGTGGGGGAATCATAGTCTTCATCATCCTTTCCTCACTAGGACAATGCTCTAAAAATGAAGATCATCACACTTTATGGATTTACAACTCAAAGCTAGAACAAGATATGACTCTATATGAATGCCTCCGACGGTGTACCGAGATATGCAATGAATCAAGAGCTACATGTATGAAAATTATGAAGGTGGCCTTGCCACAAATACAATGTCAACTACATGATCATGAAAAAAGCAATATGACAAAAGTAATGCGTGTCATATGAACGGAACAGTGGAAAGTTGCATGGCAATATATCTCGGAATGGCTATGGAAATTCCATAATAGGTAGGTATGGTGGCTGTTTTGAGGAAGCTAAATGGTGGGTGTATGGTACCGGCGAAAGTTGTGTGGTACATGAGAGGCTAGCAATGGTGGAAGGGTGAAAGAGTGCATATAATCCATGGACTCAACATTAATCAAAAGAACTCATATACTTGTTGCAAAAATTTAGAAGTCATCAAAAACCAAAGCACTACGCACATGCTCCTAGGGGGATAGATTGGTAGGAAAAGACCATCGCTCGTCCCCAACCGCCACTCATAAGGAAGACAATCAATAAATAAAATTGTGCTCCAACTTCATCACAAAGCGGTTCACCGTACGTGCATGCTACGGGAATCACAAACTTCAATACAAGCATTCTTTAAATTCATAATCACCCAACTAGCATGACTTTGATATCACTACCTCCATATCTCAAAACAATTGTCAAGCATCAAATTGATCATAGCATCCAATTCACTTTCTATGATAGTTTTTATTGTACCCAACTTGGATGCTCATCACTCTAGGACCAAATTTATGATCATAGCAAATACCATGCTGTTCTAAAAGACTCTCAAAATAATATAAGTGAAGCATGAGAGACTAGCAATTTCTTCAAAATTAAGACACCACCGTGCTCTAAAAGATATAAGTGAAGCACTAGAGCAAAAACTATCAAGCTCAAAAAATATAAGTGAAGCACATAGAGTATTCTAGCAAATTCTAATCAAATAGGCTTCTCCCAAAAGGTGTGTACAGCAAGGATGATTTTGGTAAACTAAAAAGCAAAGACTAATATAATACACAATGCTCCAAGCAAAACACATATCATGTGGCGAATAAAAATATAGCTCCAAGTAAAGTTACCAATGAACGAAGACGAAATAGGGGATGCCTTCCCAGGGCATCCCAAAGCTTAGGCTTTTGGCTATTCTTGAATATCTTGGGGTGCCAGAAGAATCCCCAAGATTAGGCTCTTGCCACTCCTTATTCCATAGTCCATAAAAGCTTTACCCAAAACTTGAAAACTTCACAACACAAAACTCAACAGGAAATCTTATAAGCTCCGTTAGTGAAAGAAAACAAAACCACCACATAAGGTAATGCAATGAACTCATTATTTATTTAATTTGGTGTTAAACCTACTGTATTCCAACTTCTTTATGGTTTATAAATTAATTTACTAGCCATAGATGTATTGAAATAAGCAAACAACACACGAAAAACAGAATCTGTCAAAAACAGAACAGTCTGTAGAAATATGTAACTAACGCAAACTTATGGAACTCTAAAAATCCTACCAAAATAGGAAGTCCTGGACAATTTTTTTATTGAACAGCATAAAAACGAATCAACGCAAAAGCATGTTCCTGTGATTTAACAAAATTATATTCGTGCACGCAAAGTTTCTGTTTTTCAGCAGAATCAAATCAACTATCATCGTAGGTTATCCTATAGGTTCTACTTGGCACAAACACTAATTAAAAGATAAAAACACATATAAACAAAAGGTAGATGCAATATTTATTACTAAATTGGAGCAAAAGCAAAAAACATAAAGAAAATTGGGTTGCCTCCCAACTAGCGCTATTGTTTAACGCCTCTAGCTAGGCATAAAAACAAAGATAGATCTAACGAGTGCCATCTTTGGCACTAAATTCATAAGTAGCACGCATGATAGATTCATAAGGTAATTTGACTTTCTTTCTTGGAAAGTGCTCCATGCCCTTCTTTAAAGGAAATTGGAATCTAATGCTCCCTTCCTTCATATCAATAATCGCACCAATCGTTCTAAGGAAAGGTCTACCAAGAATAATAGGGCAAGAAAGATTGCAATCTATATCAAGAACGATAAAATCTACGGGCACCAAATTTCTATTTGCAACAATAAGAACATCATTGATCCTTCCCATAGGCTTTTTAATGGTGGAATCCGCAAGGTGCAAATTTAAAGAGCAATCATCAAGATCATGGAAACCTAAAATATCAGATAAAGTTTTCGGAATCGTGGAAACACTAGCACCCACATCACACAAAGCAAAACACTCATAATCTTTAATTCTAATCTTTATAGTAGGTTCCCACTCATCATTAAGTTTTCTAGGTATAGAAACTTCCAAATTAAGTTTTTCATCATAAGATTGCATCAAGGCATCAACAATATGTTTGGTAAAAGCTTTATTTTGACTATAAGCATGAGGAGAATTAACAACGGATTGCAACAAGGAAATACAACATTTTAAAGAGCAATTATCATAATCAAATTCCTTGAAATCCGAGATAGTAGGTTCAATATTATTAGAAGTTGAGGATTCTCCAATCTCACTTTTACCAAATTTAACATCAAGATCTAAAGACTCCGAATTTTTGGGACGCCTTCTAGGCAAAGTTGATTCATCATCACTCCCATAATCATCAAAATTCATATTGCAAAACATAGATCTAATCAGAGACACATAAAAAACTGTAAGATCCTCATCATTATTTTCATGAAGACTAGAAGAACACGCTTTTATAAAGGTTTCTTTTTTGGCACGCAATCTAGCGGTTATTTCCTTGCACTCATCAATGGAAATTCTCATTACTTTGAGAGACTCATTGATATCATGCTTAGGAGAAGAATATCCAAGTTTAAGAGAATTAACATCAAGCGAAAGTCTATCAATGTTCCTAGCCAAATCACCAACTTTGAGCAATTTTTCTTCAAGCAAAGCATTAAAATTCTTTTGAGAAATCATAAATTCTTTCACACTATTCTCAAAATCAGAGGGCATATTATTGAAATTACCATAAGAATTATTGTAGGAATTTCCATAATTATTAGAGGGATTACTAGGGAACGGTCTAGCATTAAAATTTCTTCTATAACCGTTGTTTCCAAAACTATTCCTACCAACAAAATTCACATCCATAGATTCATTATTATTCTCAATCAAGGAAGACAAAGGCATATCATTGGGATCAAGAGGAGTATTTTTAGTAGCAAGCATCTTCATAAGTTCATCCATCTTTCCATTCAAAACATTAATTTCTTCTATAGCATGCACTTTTTTACTAGAAGATCTTTTGGTGTGCCATTGAGAATAATTAGCCATAATATTATCAAGCAATTTTGTAGCATCTCCTAACATGATTTCCATAAAGGTGCCTCCCGCGGCCGAGTCTAAGAGATTTCTAGAAGCAAAGTTCAAACCGGCATAAAAATTTTGTATGATCATCCATAAATTCAAACCATGAGTAGGGAAATTGCGAAGCATCAATTTCATTCTTTCCCAAGATTGAGCAACATGCTCATGATCAAGTTGTTTAAAATTCATAATATCGTTCCTAAGAGTGATGATCTTAGCGGGAGGAAAATACTTAGAGATAAAAGCATCTTTGCACTTGTTCCAAGAATCAATACTATTTTTAGGCAAAGACGAAAACCAAACTTTAGCATGATCTCTAAGTGAAAACGGAAATAACTTCAATTTGACAATATCGTTATCCATATCTTTCTTCTTTTGCATATCACACAAATCAACAAAATTGTTTAGATGAGTAGCGGCATCTTCACTAGGAAGGCCGGCAAATTGATCTTTCATAACAAGATTCAGCAAAGCGGTATTGATTTCACAAGACTCAACATCATTAAGAGGAGCAATCGGAGTACTAAGGAAATCATTATTATTGGTATTCGAGAAGTCACACAACTTGGTATTATCTTGCGCCACGGCAACAAGTAATCCAACACACAAGCAAACAGAAAAAGGCAACCGAAAAGAGAGGAGGAGATTGGGAAAGAGAGGGCGAATAAAACGGCAAGGGTGAAGTGGGGGAGAGGAAAACGAGAGGCAAATGGCAAATAATGTAAATGCGAGGGAGATGGGTTTGTGATGGGTACTTGGTATGTCTTGACTTGAGCGAAGACCTCCCCGGCAACGGCGCCAGAAATCCTTCTTGCTATGTCTTGAGCTTGCGTTGGTTTTCCTCGAAGAGGAGAGGGTGATGCAGCAAAGTGTAGCACAAGTATTTCCCTCAGTTTTGAGAACCAAGGGATCAATCTAGTAGGAGGCTCCTCAAAAGTCCCACGCACCTACACAAACAAACTGAGAACTCGCAACCAACGCAATAAAGGGGTTGTCAATCCCTTCACGGCCACTTGCGAAAGTGAGATCTAATAAAGATAGTATGATAAGATAAATATATTTTTCATATTTTATAATATAGATGCAAAAAGTAAAGATGCAAATAAAAGTAGATTGAAAGCAAATATGATAAGAGATAGACCCGAGGGGCATAGGTTTCACTAGAGGCTTCTCTCAAGATAGCATAAGTATTACGGTGGGTGAACAAATTACTGTCGAGCAATTGATAGAAAAGCGCATAGTTATGATATTATCTAGGCATGATCATGTATATAGGAATCACGTCCATAACAAGTAGACCGACTCCTGCCTGCATCTACTACTATTACTCCACACATCGACCAACTCCTGCCTGCATCTAGAGTATTAAGTTCATAAGAACAGAGTAACGCATTAAGCAAGATGACATGATGTAGAGGGATAAACAAATGCAATATGATATAAACCCCGTGGTAGGTCTGTGGTAAACTACTCACAACTCATCGGAGGGGCAAGGATGTTGATGTAGAGGCCCTCCATGGTTGATTCCCCCTCTGGCAGAGTGCCGGCGAAGGCTCCAAGATGGGATCTCGCGGATATAGAAGGTTACGGCAGTGGAAATTGTGTTTCATGGTGCTCCTGGATGTTTTCGGGGTACGTAGGTATATATAGGAGGAAGAAGTATGTCGGTGGCCGCCCGAGGGGCCCATGAGACAGGGGGCGCACCCTACAGGGGGTGCGGCCCCCTATCTCGTGGGTCCCTCGGGAGCTTCTTGACTTGCACTCCAAGCTCTCTAGATCAGGTTCGTTCCAAAAATCACGCCCCCGAAGGTTTCATTCCGTTTGGACTCCATTTGATATTCCTTTTCTTCGAAATACTCAAATAGGCAAAAATACAGCAATATGGGCTGGGCCTCCGGTTAGTAGGTTAGTCCCAAAAATGATACAAATCTGTAAAATAAAGCCCATTAAAATCCAAAAGGGGTAATATAATAGCATGGAACAATCAAAAATTATAGATACGTTGGGGATGTATCAAGCACCTCAGTAGAGAAAGCCGAAAACTAACCGGCATGATGCGGCGAGAGTTGGTCGCTGTTCGGGAGGTCTTAAAATCCTTAAAGATTTTTCCGCTTTAGGCGAGGAATTGGCTTCGTCCGATCTAGGCATATATAGCGCCCCAATTCGGTCTTCCGAATCCTAGGGGCTTCGCCGAAATTTAAAATTGTAGACTTCTATGGCTAAGTGAAAGTTATAAAGTCGCATAGTCCGATTGCCTTGTTTGCTGCGCCGGATACCTCCTTAAGGGACCAAAAAATTGGATAAAGAGTATCCGTGTTTTTCCAGGAACACCCCGGTACTAGATACGTGGGGGCGGAAGCCGACGATTGGCCTACTTTCAGAATTTTATAAACAGCTGCACAGAAGGTAATATTTTAAATCAAACATAACTTTGTCTTAATATTACAATAACGACAGAGGTACATTTACTCAAGGATCGTGTCCTTGGTACATTCGTCGGCCACGAGACGAGCGCCCTTCATAACGCCATCGTAATACTTCTCGGTATAGCAATGCGCCTTGCCCTCCGGCGGCCCGTCCTTCACCAGCTTCTCCGCATCCAGCTTGCCCCAATGCACCTTCGTGCGGGCAAAGGCCTGGCGGGCACCCTCAATGCAAACGGATCGCTTGATAACTTCAAGCCGCAGACAGGCAATCACCATCCGCTTGATCAGGCCGAAGTAGCTAGTGGGCAGGGGCTCACCAGGCCACATCCGGACTATGAAATCTTTCATAGCCACTTCGGCCGCCCTGTGGAGTTCGACCAGCTGCTTCAGTTGGTCACTCAGAGGCATTGGGTGTTCGGCCCCAGCATACTGGGACCAGAACAGCTTCTTCGTTGAGTTCCCCTCCTTGGCACGGTAGAACTCCGCAGTATCTGATACGCTGCGTGGCAGATCTGCGAATGCCCCTGGAGAGCTCCGAATTCGGGTAAGTAAAAGAAACGCCTCCTCCACATGTTTGCTTTGCATAAAGAATGTCTTACCCGCCACTATCTTCTTGGTCGCCTGGATTTCCTGTTGTGCCTTGTCGGCTTCGGCCTTGGCATCTTTCATACTCGCAAGGGCCTTCGCAAGCTCGGCCTCTTTCATCTTAATATCATGCTCCCTGGACTCGAACTTCTTGCCGAGCTCCTGGAGCTCTTGCTGTACCTCGCCCACTCTAGCATCTTGCTTTTCGCGCTCCTTGAATTCCAAGGCCGCCTTGTCTTCGGCCTCGGACAGCGCTTTCTTCAGAGACGCCACTTCGGGGTGGCCCCTGTTACACAGTCACGACGCTTCGTCGTTAGAATAACCAATTTTATCTATCCTCCATTACATGAGAGCGGGGAATCACTCACCTTTGCTCTCTTCAAGCTGCCTCTTTGTGAGATCGAGCTCCCCCTGCGCCTGCTCCGGATCCCGCTTTAGTCCAGCGACCTTGGCTGTGCGAACAGCAGCGGCAAGCAGCACAGCCTGCTCATTCACATGCACACTTATTATTAGACTCCTGCGGATTATAATTGACCCTCCGTTTGGCTTTTCTTTCCGAACACCAAACAGAGTATCAGGGGCTACTACCTATCGAGTGGTAATTTCACACATTTTTATTACTTACCTCAAAGCCTGTCAGGAGGCTGGTGCAAGCTTCAGTTAGTCCGCTCTTGGCGGACAAAACCTTCTGAATCACCGCACTCATAAGAGTATGGTGCTCTTCATCCATGGAAGCGTCGTGAAGCGCTTCCAGCAGATAATCCGACGCCTTGGGCGTAACAGAAGTCCTCGGCACGGACATCTCGCCCTCCCTAACGAGGGGCTGCCCGCCTAAGTCCGGAACCGCTGGAGGTTCCGGAACAGTGTTTGGCTGAGAGCCCGGCCTACTGCGGCTCTCATCGACACGATCCGCGGGGATCTTGAACCCCGCATGCCTGACATCTGGAATTCCGCCTTGGGGAGTCTCCAGAGTCACCTCCCCCCGCTCTGGGAGCCTTTGGGACAACACCTCCGTGTCATCCGCAGGCTGAGGAGTAGTGGCCGTCGGGAGCGAGTTCATCGCTGAATCGCTCAGGGACCCATCCGAAGATGATACCTCGGGATGAACCCTGGCCGGACTGCATATATGTTCGACGTTATAAAAAGACTATGAAGTAAAGTCACGATAGAGTGCGGATACTTACGATCGTGCTAGGGGCTTCCCCCTGGGCAGCCACCCCTCCTCGCTATGGGCGGCCATGGCGGAGTAGTCCAGAAGGGACACCTTTCCCTTCTTGGACGTCCCAGCCTCCTCCTGCGGGGCGGCTTTCCTCTTTTTCTCCTCCCAGTGTGGGGAGGTAGAGTTTCTTCTTGCTTTCCCCCGCCTCCGCGGGAGGAATCTGCCTCGTCGTCGTCAGACGACGAGGGTATGACGGCCTTGCACCAGGGGCCTTTCCTGGCTCCTTGGTCCGCCTTCTCAGGCCCCTCATCCTCTCCGGATGGGGTGGCCCCTTCTTCTTCTTCCTCCCCTTCGGGGGAGGAGTGTGCCTCGTCATCTCCGGATGAGGCTTTCGGTACAACCTATGCCGGAGACCCTTCCTGGTCCCCGGGGCTTTCTTTTCGGCCTTCTTCTCCGATGCCTTGTAGGGCGCCGGGACTAGCATCTCCGTCAAGAGAGCATCAGCTGGGCCTTCTAACAGCGGAGCCGGACAGTCAATCCGCTCCGCTGTCTCCACATAATCCTGATTAAATATGCACAATTACTTAAGACTCCCCCATGAATATATTGGGGAGAGCTGAATCCGGTGGTAGTCAGAAAACTCACCGGACGAGGAGGACGCGCAGTGTGAAGTCCACGGTCCTCGGATGTGGGAGGAGGTACTTCGGAGGCCTTGAACAGCGCCTTCCGTGCGTCTTTATGTGTCATGCCGTAGAGCCTTCGAAGCGTCTAGTGTTTGGCCGGGACGAACTCCCACAGATTAAATGCCCGCCTTTGGCACGGCAGAATCTGGCGAACGAGCATGACCTGGATCATGTTGACAAGCTTGATGTTCTTGTCCTTCATGCTCTTGATGTAGTTTTGGAGTCCGGTCAGCTCTGTAGGTTCACCCCAGACCAGGCCCTTCTTTTCCCAGGAGGTGAGCCGCATGGGGGTTCCGGATTGGAACTCGGGGGGCCGCTGCCCAGTTGGCACCGCGCGGCTCGGTGATGTAGAACCACCCTGACTGCCACCCTTTCACGGTCTCCGTGAAGGAGCCATCAAGCCAGGTGACGTTAGGCATCTTGCCCACAATGGCCCCTCCGGACTCCGCTTGCTGGCCGCTCACGATCTTTGGCTTCATGCAGAAGATTTGCAGCCACAGGCCGAAGTGAGGCTTGATGCGGAGGAAGGCCTCGCATACGACGATGAATGCCGAGATGATGAGGACGAAATTTGGGGCTAGATCATGGAAATCTAGCCCGTAGTAGAACATGAGCCCGCGGACGAAGGGATGAAGTGGAAATCCCAGTCCACGGACGAAGTGGGCGACAAACACGACCCTCTCATGAGGTTCCGGGGTTGGAATGGCCTGCCCTTTTTCCGGTAGCCGGTGCGCGATGTCTGCGGCCAAGTATCCGGCCGCCGGAAGATTCGCGATATGCTTATCTTTCACGATGGAGGCCATCCACTTGCCTCCTGCTCCGGACATGTTTAGTTGTGCGGAGAAGACTTGGGCTAGGGCGCTGGAGCTCAAGGGGGGAAGGGTGAGCAAAGGAGGAAGAAGGCGTGGGTAAAAATGGGGAACTCTTATCCCTTTATAAGAGGCGACGAAAGCGGTGCGCCTCCCCACCTGCCCGTTGAGAATCGCTTACTTCCCAAACGTCACGATTGATGGCGCGATGGGATTACCCATACCCTTATTGATGAGAATCCCATCATAAGGGGACACGATCTCTGCTTTGACAAGACGTGTCAAGGAAACCGCCTCGCAATATGCGCTGTGGCTAGTTGTGGGAAAACGGTTCGAATAATGACCCGACCATAATGACATGTCACATTGTCTAAAAAAGTTGTCAGCAGATTGCATTTGTGAAATATCATTCTCTCTACGGCGGTATGTGAAGATCATTTTGCAGATCCGGACACGGTTTAAGTGTTCGATAATTACTTTGGAGTATTCGGAGAAGGAACCTGCCTTGCAATGCCAAAGACAAGACTGCACGTCGGACTCATCGTCATTGAAGCCTGGTTCAGGGGCTACTAAGGGAGTCCTGGATTAGGGGGTATCTAGACAGCAGGACTATATACTTCGTCCGGATTATTGGAGCGTGAAGATACAAGACTCAAGACTTCGTCCCGTGTCCGGATAGGACTCTCCTTTGCGTGGAAGACAAGCTTGGCGATCAGGATATTATGTCCTTCCTTATAACCGACTCCATGTAAACCCTAGCCCTCTCTGGTGTCTATATAAACCGGAGAGGTTGGTCCTTAGAAGGCTGATCACAATTACAATCATAATCATCATAGGCTAGCTCTTAGGGTTTAGCCTCTACGATCTCGTGGTAGATCTACTCTTGTACTACTCATATCGTCAATATTAATCAAGCAGGAAGTAGGGTTTTACCTCCATCGAGAGGGCCCGAACCTGGGTAAACATTGTGTCCCTTGCTTCTTGTTACCATCAGCCTAAGACGCACAGATTGGGACCCCCTACCCGAGATCTGCCGGTTTTGACACCGACAAGCGCCAGTGGTGTATATTACCTCACACATCTCGCTACTGCTCGGGAACACTGTCCAATTGATCCCTCTGTTTGCTCACGTACTATTTTAAGTGAATCCTTATTATAACATGCACACAAATTTTGGGCACTTGTATTCGACTTAAGTCAGTGTGCCACCGTATCTCATATACTTACTACTCCCTCCGTCTAGGTGTAATAAGTCATGTTAGAAGATGCAACAGGACCAAGGTGCGTGCATGTGCGTGTGTGTGTTTAACAGCATGTGTGTGTTAGAGAGTGCGACAGATCGACCTACTCCTATAGAGAGATGGTGTGTAGTGTACGATTTTAGCCGCGAGAGTCGGTGCATCCTCTCGTTTTCGGGTGTGTCCGGTAGGGACATGCGGACAACTGCCACGCCCGCTCCTGACCAGCCTGGCCCACCCAAATCCCCTCCATCGCCCATGCACGCTTCCCGCCCGAAACAGTCAGCGCCGCTCCAAAATATCGGTGCCGCATTCATGCCCGGGCAGAGCGGACGCGACCTCTCACTGGCGCAAGAGTGATGGTTGCTTCGTCCGTCCAACTTACTACTGGGTCTATGTGATTTCACGGCTCATTGGTCTTTATTACTAAGGTGGTAGGACTGCTGGATGTCCCACGCTTTCGGCAAAAGGAGGTAGTAGATTACAATTTTCTCCATTCTTACAGCGGAGGAGTGCAAGAGCAGTGAAAACACGCAGGCTCAGTGATTACATGGCCCACCTCACACTATCACCGTGTGACACCTAACTCTTTACATACTACTCCCTCCGTTCCTAAATATTACTAGATGAGTCCCCGCGCGTTGCTGCGAAACAGTGGTATATCTCTCTATGCAAAATTATTGATTTCATAGAACTAAAAAAACCCTATAACTGCATGACAAATGTGGTAGTCAAACTAAATAAACTCCCATCATAATTTAGATCATCCCACATAAGGAAAAAAGATCAGCCAACTCCTACTGCATAATGGGATTATATTTTTCTTTTTGACATGTTAATGGGACTTAAAAGCTCACTTACATGCATGCTACCGGTGCATGCTTGCATGCAGACATGTTGATGTGATTTAAAACCCACTCACATGCATGTGCCACGGTATTTCTGCATGCTTGCATGTGGCTTAGTGCGGAGCCTCTCAACGTCTAGATCAGACGGCTATTATGGACTGATTTACTTCATCTAAAAGCTACATCAATTTTGATGATGTGGCTCAAGGAGAGGATAGAGAATTCCTAGTAGTGGGGGCTAGCTATTACTAGTAGATAAGTCTTTGTAGAGATTCCACTAGGTGAACTACATACAGAACAAAATGAATGAATCTACACTTAAAATGCATCTATATACATCTGCATGTGGTTCATGGTGAAATCTCTACAAACACTTATATTTAGGAATGGAGGAAGTACTAGTATAGTACTACGTACTGTAATTTATCAGCGAGATAAAATTTGTACAATGCTATGAAGCTTCCAGCTCCTGTTACATGTATCTTGCGTCCAAGGTTGCCCGTTGCAACATTTCATCAAATACAAAGGAGACTAACATGCATGCTATTGCATCTCAATGATTGACAGATCATAGCAAATATGCACTCCCTCCGTTCCAAAATAAGTGTCTCAACTTTGTGCAAACTTTAGTACAAAGTTGTACTACTACTAAAGTTGACACTTATTTTGGAACAGAGGCAGCTAAATAAAAAATGATCCATGTAGTCCCTAGCCCTGGAACCGTGAACCCTGACCAGGCTTCAATTTGCTGGCAACGTTCGAGCGTCCTAATAAATGAAGTTTGCAACCTTTTGACCATCGGATCATTCTGTGCAGTGATGACCCATAAGTGTAGGGGATCTATTGTAGTACTTTTGATAAGTAAGAGTGTCGAACCCAACAAGGAGCATAAGGAAATGATAAGCGGTTTTCAGTAAGGTTTTCTCTGCAAGCACTGAAATTGTAGGTGATAGATAGTTTTGTGATAAAATAAGTAGTAACGAGTAACAAGTAAATAAAGTAAACAAAGTGCAGCAAGGTGGCCCAATCCTCTATGTAGCAAAGGATAAGCCAGGACAATTTCTAATAATAATGAAGGAGCTGCCGAGGACACATAGGAATTATCGTCAAGCTAGTTTTCATCATGTTCATATGATTCGCGTTCTGTACTTTGATAATTTGATATGTGGGTGGACCGGTACTTGGGTACTTCCCTAACTTGGACAAGTGTCCCACTTATTATTAACCCCTATTGCAAGCATCCGCAACTACAAAAAGAAGTATTAAGGTAAACCTAACCACAGCATTAAGCATATGGATCCATATCAACCCCTAATGAAGCAACACATAAACTAGGGTTTAAGCTTCTGTCACTCTAGCAACCCATCATCTACTTATTACTTCCCCATGCCTTCCTCTAGGCCCAAATAATGGTGAAGTGTCATGTAGTCGACGTTCACATAACACCACTAGAGGAAAAGACAACATACATCTCATCAAAATATCGAACGAATACCAAATTCACATGACTACTAATAGCAAGACTTCACCCATGTCCTCAGGAACAAACATAACTACTCACAAAGCATATTCATGTTCATAATCAGAGGAGTAATAATATGCATAAAGGATCTGAACATATGATCTTCCACCAAGTAAACCAATTAGCATCAACTAATCAACACTACTAGCAACCCACAGGTACCAATTTGTGGTTTTGATACAAGATTGGATGCAAGAGATGAACTAGGGTTTTGAGAGGAGATGGTGCTGGTGAAGATGTTGATGGAGATTGATCCCCTCCCGATAAGAGGATCATTGGTGATGACGTTGGTGATGATTTCCCCCTCCCGGAGGGAAGTGTCCCCGACAGGACAGCTCTGCCAGAGCCCTAGATTGATTCCGCCAAGGTTCCGCCTCGTGGCGGCGGATTTTCATCCCGTAAGCACGATTTTTTTCCAGGGTAAAAGTGAACGTCGGAGGCCCACCAGGGGGCCCAGGAGATAGGGGCGCGCCCTATAGGGGGGGCGCCCCCTGTCTCCTGGACAGGGTGTGGGCCCCCTGGCATATTTCTTTCCCTTAGAAATTCTTATTAATTCCAAAAGGTTGTTTCATGGAGTTTCGGGACTTTTGGAGCTGTGCAGAATAGGTTTCCAATGTTTGCTCCTTTTCTAGCCAGAATTCCAGCTGCCGGCATGTGGGGACCCCGACTCATAAGTCGTGATCACCGAATGCACATGTACAGTGATCCCAGAGATCAATGCTCACTGAACACACAGAAGCTGAGTAACAAGAGTCTTACATCCATACATACTGTCTTACACAAATTATGACCATTATGGTCAAGTCTTACATAGATAAAGCCACAAGGGCTGAATACCAAATAAACTTAAGCAGCGGAAATCTTCGTTGATAAGTAGAACCCATGCCATCTGCCTTAACCCTACATGCATTCTGACTGGGAAGCGTCCTAGTTCGCGTGTTCGTCACCAAAGAACTCTTCCTCGAACTCCTGCTCTTCCATGCCTGGTCAGTTAAATAACCAGTGGCAAGCCAATGAGTACTTTGAATGTACTCTCAAGCAACCCATGATTTGGTTCAAAGTAACAATGCAATTGTACAACAAGTAAGCAGCCTAGCTTCAAGCTAGTTGAGATGTCCTATCAACTTGTGAGATATGCATTAATGAACATGGGTAACCTTGAGAACAGGTTACAAATATCAACACAAATAGGGTTTGGATAAATGCCATTTCATTCAACATGTCAAGTCACCACCTTGACACAAATAGTTCTCTTCCACACATGCACAGAGATTGTAGAATTTCTAGACATAGTTTAAGTAGCACCTACCAACTGTCCATGACCGTGGACATGGCTATTCGAATAGTTTGACACTCTGCAGAGGTTGCGCACTTTACCCACAAGATCCGGGAAGCTTTCATGTCATCCATGATCTCGCAGTACCTCAAGTACTCGGGGGAAGCACCCGATCATTACCTTTCCCTAGACGACACTAACATAGGGTCCACTCGTTGATACACGGCCCTCGTGTATAAGCAAAAGATCGTGGGACTCTGCCCTTTTCTCATTATTACGCATACACGAAGGGACCAATGGTGTGTCCGGTGCCCTGTGAAAACAGTCATGGCCGCCTATCCAAGCACGACCCCATCCCGAGAGTGACCTCAAGTCACCCCCGTCACTAGTAATGTGGGCACCATGCTAGTATCAGCCTAAGTAATCAATAATGCCCCGTCCCATAAAGGGGTAGAGTGGTTGCACATGTTTGGTTGGGACAGTAGTCACACATAAATCTAATCCATCATTTTACACACACACACACCAAAAGCTCTCTTTGGTACACCACTTCTTCCTCAAGTGGTGACCTTAGTTCAACATCTCCCAAGGGCATTAGGGGCACCCGATGGGGTTTTCGAAAGAATGTAACCATGAAGAGTTCATGGTACACACGCATCATTATGCATCAACTAGTCTCTTGAAAATGCAATCATGAACAAGGTAAGGTCATGAGTAGGGGTATGCATCATGGGGTGGTTCACAACAAGTTTTACCACCATCATATTTCATCATCATGCAATCGGAAAAAGGGTATCGATGAACAAGAGGGGCGACATGGTCAAAGGGCTACTTGCCTTGGTCTTCAAAGTCTTCAAGTCCTTCTCCTTCTTCTTATCCAACTACTTCGTCAAATACGGGATCTATTCATCGCAAAAGAAATGACGGGAAAATAAGGTAATAGTAAAACAGAAAAATCAAAGTGCTCAGAAAAATGTCAACTTATTTTTGATAAATACTAGGGGGAAATCTAAGAAGGGGAAAATTCCTAGTTTTGGTTTTGGAGTTAAGGAATAGTGGAAATAGATTTTCAAAGAAGGATCTAAATGCTCAAATTTGAATTTAAATTTGAACAGTACAGAAAAGTGTGATGGATGTGCATGAATGTTACATCAATAAATAGGTGTAATTATTCTAAGACTTTAGCAGTTGGAATTATTCCATTTGGATAAATATTTTATCCTGTGGAATTTTTATAAAACAGACAGAAAAAGAAAAAGAAAAGTGGCACTGTGCCACTGGGCCAGAAAGGCCACAGTGCAGCAGGCCCAAAGGGAATTCAGCCGGCGCGAGGCCGCCACGTCGAAGGCGTATTTGGGAAATACGTCTCCCGCCGACGCAGCGAACCAGTGTGCGCGCGCGTGTGTTTTAAACATGACATGTGGGACCCACACGTCAGGACGTGAGGCTGACGGACGGGCCCCACAGCCGTCGTCATCAACCTTGGGTCAGAGAGAGCGGCGAGCTCACCGGCGCCGTTCTGGTCGACGGCGAGGCGGTCTGAGGGCACCGACGTGCTCAGAACAGAGTCGTCGTTCGGGTCGAGGTGGAGTTGGTCGCCGGGGTGCAGGGGTTCACCGGCGACGAGGAAGCACGGCGGAGGTGCGTCTGGCGGTGGTCGTTCCGGTCGACTCCAGCTGCAAACGAAGGGGAAAAGGAGGGGGAAGGAGTCAGGGGCTCGCTTTGGTTCCAGATCGAGCGAAAGGAGCGGCGGAGGAGGCTCTTACCGCGCAAACACTAGTGACCCGAGGCGGCGGCGCTCGGCTCGATCCCGAGCACAAAGAGGGGGAGGGGAGTTGGGGCTCTACTGGTGATCGCTAGGAGGCGAGAGAGCTCAAGGGATGGAGAGAACGGGGTCCGGGTGGCCTTAAATAGGAGGGGGGCGGTGCACCGTGGCTCGTGCGCCGGCGAGCTTCTAACCGTTGCTGGAGGCCACGGGGGCGCGCGTGGGCGTGTATGGGGCGTTTGTGGAGGTGTTCCACGACCAGGGGAAGGAAGAGAGGGAGCAGGAGGGGCAAGAGGCGCCGCGTGTGTGAGTGTGCTCATTGGAGCTCTCGGGCGGCCATGGCGCGTGTGTGAGGGAGGCCGTAGGAGGGAGAAGGAAGAGGGGGACCAGGGCTCAGCGTGCTTCGGATGCCGAGGCGCATCATCGGTGTCACATCCCTAGTTCTGGTATGCACTAGACTAGCTTCATGTGTGCATCATGTTTAAATTTTATTTAACTTGAAATGGGGATTGATCCAAGCACTAGTAGCTAATGAATTCAACTAGGGTCAAAATAAAATCTTTTTCAATGAACCCAAAATGCCCTCTGAAAATGTTCATGATTTCTGGTAAAGGTGAAAACCTCTGCCAAAAATGATGCACATATTTTTAGGCCATTCTGGATTTTTGAATTAACACATATTGTATTTGAGTTGGAGCAAATATATGTTATATATATTTTTAATGCTTCAATAATTCTGATATTTTGTGAGGGGCTCTAGAATATTACTTTCAGTCCCTGCAAAAATTATTGGAAGAAACAAAAATGGTTTAGTGCTTGAACTAAATCAAAACAGATTGAAATAAATAGAAAAACAGCAATTAAAATAGAAACAGAGAAGGAGGGAGTACCTGTTACTTACCTGGCCCAGCAGAGAAGCCAGCCCACCAGGCCCATGTGCCAGTCATCCTCAACCTCGTGCCAGTGGGCACGAGGGCGTGTGGCCGCAGCGCGCCGGCACGCGTCCCGGCCACCTCCTGCCTGTGTGCTCGCTGCTGGAGACGGCCCCGAGCGCCACGACACCCCCTGCATCTTTCCCCCCCCCCCTCTCTAGTCCCTCCCTCTCCCTTCCTGGCTCTCCTCTCTCGCGCACCCGACCGCAACCGTTGCCGCCGCTCGCCGCTGCCGCGCCCTGAGCCACCCCCTCGCCCCTCTGACGTGCCCATGAGCTCCGCCTCCGTCGTCTACGCCTCCTCGAAGACTCACGCGACGCCGGACGCCCCGACGCGGCTTCCCCGACCTCTTCTTCAAGCTTCGGCCGCCGAGATCGCCGGCAACGCAATGTCGCCGTCCGTGCTTCCTCGAGCCCACTTCGACGCCCCCTACAACCGCAGTGAGCCACTATGTCGAACCCCTCTCTCCCCGTGCTCGTTTGCCCCCTCTGGCTGTCGCTTCCGTCAAGCCCGAGACCTCACTACCGCCGGCCATGGCGCCACCGCGGCCACTGACGCCATTGCTCGCACCTGAGCGTATCCCCGTGTTCAGTGCTTCCCCAGGAGCACGCAGCACCCACCAGTTCCTCCCGTAGTGCACCGTAGCATCGAATCGGTCGGCGCCCGAACTCCGGCCGCCGCGGAAGCGGACACCGCCGTCGATTTAGGTCGTCTCCGGTGACCCCTCTAGCACCAGCCGACGCGGACGAGGCCCAGGGTTCCAACGGTGCCATCCGCGCCCCGAACCGTGGCCTGTGCTGCGTTTCCGGACCGCGCCGCCGTCTCGGGCCTCGCCGGCGTCATGTCGCCGGTGGGTTTGACCCATTTGACCATGTGGGCCCCGCCCCTGGTCAAACCTAGATTAGCAGTTAATCTAATATTAATTTAGTTAACTAAACTAGACACTGACATGTGGGCCCCGCCCTGCTAACAGCCTGGTTAGGGTTAGATTAGCACTAACTAACTCAGTTAGTTGACCGAGTCACTGACCAGTGGGTCCCCCAGGTCAGGTTTGACCTGGACGGCGCCTTTGACCTGCTGACGTCACCCAGACGTCAGGCTGACGCAGTAAATCCTTTTCTGGATTTATTCTGATATAGGAAATTCCAGAAATTATTCCAAACTTCAAAAATTCATAGAAAATCAACCGTAGCTCCAAATCAAGTAAATTATATATGAAAAATGATCAGAAAAATCCAATCTATCCATCTGTACCATTTTCATGCATGTTAGAACAACTTATAGCTGTTGTATAGCACAAATCATATGAATGGCATTTAAATAATCACATATGGAGTTTGAATTTGAACTTAGGGTTCAAAACAACTCCATTTAACTTGCTGCTAGTTGCATTAGCTCAAATCACAGCATATTGCCATGTCATGATCATGCATCATATTGTGCATTGCATTGATTGTGTTCTTCCTTGTTTGCCGGTGATTATCCCCTCTCAATAGACGACGTTCGACGATGAGTTCGATGACACCGATGAAGAACTATATTATCTTCGGAAGTGCCAGGCAAGCAAAACCTCCTTGTTCATTCCGATACAATCCCACTCTCTCGCTCCTGCTCTCTTTTACTGCATTAGGACAACAACGATTCAACTGTTACTTGCTGCGGTAGTTGAACCCCTTTATCCTCTGCATGACCTGTCATTGCCACAGTAATTAGATGAAACCCACTAGCATGAGTAGGAGTTGTTTGAGCCCTGATGTGCCTACTCATTCATGCTTGTTTGTCATGCCTGCTATTGCTTAGAGTTGAGTCAGGTCTGATTCATCGGGAATGAATCAGAGGTGTGTGAACATGTCCTACTATTGAGAGCTAAGTGTCTGAACACGATTTGGTAAAGGTAGCGGTGAGAGGCCATGTAGGAGTACATGGTGGGTTGTCTCATTGCAGCCGTCCTCAGGAACTGAGTTCTGTGTTTGTGATCCATGAACAGCTACTACCACTCATTGGGATCCTTAATTGACCCTCTCGGCTTCTTAATCACCCTTGTTCTCTGTCCAGGAGTTGCAACTAGTTTCTGGCGTTTGTAGGTAGTGCTAGTAGTCTACCAAGTGGCACCCGGTACAGGTGGGCTTGGGACAGACTAGGTGCAGTGGCACGGTGTACCAAGTGGCACCCGGATGGTGGGCTTGGGAACCCTGCTCACATCGTTTGGGGCCGTGAGAGACACCCCGGCCGGATCTCCTTGCGGATGGAACCCGAATAGGCGATAAACCTGGACGAGAGACTTGAGTGTTTAGGTAGGCCGTGGCCGACTCCCTCGCCCGGCTTCCGCTTGAAGGTTGCCGAGGTACATGATGTGTACAGGGCGATAAGTGGCGAGAGCGTGTGTGAAGAAGTACACCCCTGCAGGGTTATCATTATCTATTCGAATAGCCGGATTCCTCGGATATGGAAACTTGGACCCCTTGCATAGTTCATAGACAAGTGAAAGTGGATACTCTAAAATACGCAAGATAAGCGTGAGTGCTATGGATGGCGTTCTCGTAGGGAGACGGGAGCGGATCCATAGTGGTGTATTGATATGGTGAATATGTGGACTCGTGTGCGCCACCTCAAAAGAGTTACATTGCAGTCGTAGTTCAGGATAGCCACTGAGTCAAAGCTGGCTTGCTGCAGTTAAACCCCACCATCCCTTTGTTGATAATGATGCATATGTAGTTAGTTCTGATGTAAGTCTTGCTGGGTACATTTGTACTCACGTTTGCCTATTTTATGTTTTGCAGAGAGACTTCAGTCTCGCTAGTAGTTCCATGTGGACTTCGACGTTTAGCTTGCTACCTCAGCTACGATCTTGTGCCCTCGGCAGGATCTAGTAGATAGTCAGGCTTCTCAGCCTTTTTCATTTGTAGATGTCTGTACTCAGACATGTTGAGCTTCCGCTTGTGCTTTGACTTGTATGCTCTGAATGCTGGGTCGAGAGACCCATATTTGTAATATCTCGCTCCTCGGAGCCTAATGAATAAATACTTGAGTCATAGAGTCATGTTGTGATGCCATGTTGTATTTGCACATATCGAGCATATTGTGTGTATGTTATTGAAATGCTTGGTATGTGTGGGATCTGACTATCTAGTTGTTTATCCTTAGTAGCCACTCTTACCGGGAAATGTCTCCTAGTGTTTCCACCGAGCCATGGTAGCTTGCTACTGCTCCGGAACACTTAGGCTGGCCGGCATGTGTCCTTCTTCGTTCCTGTGTCTGTCCCTTCGGGGAAATGTCACGCGATGAATACCGGAGTCCTGTTAGCCCGCTACAGCCCGGTTCACCGGAGTCCTGCTAGCCCAGTGCTACAACCTGGATTCACTCGCTGATGACCGACACGTTCGATGCTGGGTCATGGATGCCTGTCCCTGTAAGTTTGTGCCACTTTGGGTTTACGACTAGCCATGTCAGCCCGGGCTCCTTATCATATGGATGCTAGCGACACTATCATATACGTGTGCCAAAAGGCGCAAACGGTCCCGGGCAAAGGTAAGGCGACACCCGTGGGAATACCGTGCATGAGGCCGCAAAGTGATATGAGGTGTTACATGCTAGATCGATGTGGCATTGAGTCGGGGTCCTGACAATCGGGCACGCTGGGGAGGCCCGAGGTGGCCGGAGGTGGTTGGCAGGGGGCGTGTACAGTGCGGGAGCGCACTATAGCGCGCTCCAGAGCGTGCAAATGGCCGGCATGCCATTTTTTTGGCAAAGTGGGCACGGCCAGGCATGTCTGGTAGCTCTAGGGGGAAGTAAAGAAGAGGCGAGGAGCATTGGATGCCCTGGGGATCTAGTAGGAGAGGAGTGGGGTTGAGAGAGAGAGGGAAAGGGGCTGTCCAGAGGGGTAAATGAGGTGGTTTCACCCCTCAATTATTGATCTGAGATGTAGCCATTGCTTCTGGAGGTAGAAGAGGTCTAGGAGGGGCTATGGTAAAAAGTTGAGGCCATGGAGAAGAGTGGAAGTGGTCAAAACAGGGGTTTTGGTAAAATGGCAGAAGGTGTTTGTTGCTGGTTTGGGCAAGAAGATGAACTCCTCTTGTCATGAGGCTTGACAGGGTCAAATGGCATGAGATAATAATAGGTTCCACCAAGGTCGAGTCCATTAGGTCAAAGTTGCCAATGCAACTTTTGTAAACCCTAGAAATTAGCAGAAATGAACTTGTGTAGATCTAGTTGAGCAAATCACTTCTCCTTGATGCACCACTTGGTGTAGTGGCCTCATTTGGTCATGTGATGATGCTCACCAAAGTTGGGGCCAAGGAGAGAAAGTTGGTAGTACAAAGTTGTTCAAATTAGATTCTGGTCAGAGAGGTTTTGGGGCACTTTGATCAATATAACATTTTCTCCAACTTGTGCCTTTTGGTCTAGACGAATGATTAGACCATTTGAGCATGTTCACAAGATTTGAGAGAATTTGGACATGTTTGGCAATGTAAGGTTGCTCAAACTTCAAAATGGACAGAAATGGTTTTGAGGGGATTTCATGGGGTTATACTATTCTCCATGACATGATACTTGTCAAGATCATCCAACATGTCATATGTGACATGCTAGAATTTTCTTGGAATTTTTGGAGAATATTTCCTTTGTAAATATTTCAAAAGCTTCAAATATCCAGAAAGGGTTTTTGAGGGATTTGACCAATATTTTGAACATGACCATGTGTTGAAACTCTTATATATGGGCAATATATGTCCACTGAGTTTCCCTAGGTTTTTGTCAAATATTTTTGAAACAATAAAATAATTTTTCCCTATTAAAGACCATTTTTGGCCTTAAGAAAAAGCTTTTAAATAAAATAGGAAAATAACTTTTAAAAATATATTTTTGTGGTTTATGGGAGTCCTACATCTAATAGGATTCAAATATACCTTTTGAATGATTTTTCACACCCCAAGCCAAGTACTTGTAGTGCAAACCTCAATTCAGGGGTTTTGAAAAACTAATTTTTTGAAAATACTATTTGGCCAAATTATTTTTGTAAGAAAATAATATGTTGCTCTATACACATGGCATGATCATTGGGCAGAAGTTTTGGATCAGGGAAATGAAGTACAGAAGGTGAGGCTATGTTGACTTTTAAGAGCACTTGAAAACACAGAGAGAAAACCAACTCAAATAAAAAGTCAAATAATGCAAAAGTTTTTGTCAAACCATACTTTATCATGATTTATCATCTTAAGTGTTGTTCCATGAAAATCAGGGTGTGACACCGCATTCCCCCTCTTCATGGTAAACCTTGTAAAATAAGAGAGAATAGCCATAAGTATTGAGATATAATGTGTAATAACAGCCCATAATGCAATAAATATTGATATAAAAGCATGATGCAAAATGGACGTATCATGCAGTTTCACCAAAATCGAGAGGAGCATCCCTGTGGCAAAGAAATTGAAGAAGCGTGATTTGAATAAGATTACTGGGACTAGTTGATGAGACATAAACTCATCACAAATACAGTACGTAGAAGCCAGTAGAGGTATCAGGTATGTGCGGGGCAAAGAAGTAGAGAAATATCCACAGGGAGTGATGTGGGAAGCTGGAGCAGTGGTGCAAGCCGGCTGTAAAGGGAGTTGTACCTGAGGGACGTAGCTCAACCTTGAGGAGGGCGGTGGGAGGCGGCAACTGCCCACGTCGCGGCAGTGAGCAAGGGACGAAGGCAACCTCACCGGCTTTGTGAGAGAGAACGGCGGGGACCCCTGATCGGGACATGCCGACAGTGGGTTTTCGCCGTCGGCGACGGCCACCACATCTACACTAAGCATCCACCCCTTCCCCAAGCGGACATGATCCGCCGGGATGTTAGAGATGTGGCCACAGTCATTTTGTGCGAGAGAGTGTGAAGAGAGCAACCCCAGCAAGCAACCGTGTAGGCTGGCCCGTCCTGACTATGTATATAGTGGAGCGGTTTCCTTTTCTCTCCATATGAACCTATCATATTGCGTACGTACCACTGAAGAAAAAAAACTTTATTTATAAATGACACGGAACCTACTACTCGTTCTCCTATAACCTTGCGCTTGGCATCTCCAAAATATTAACCTTGCGATTGGCTCTTTGCCTCTTCGGTAAGTCGAGCAATAATGGTAGTGCAGTATATATCATTCTGGCTATATGAGACCGAATGAATTGCTGCATGTCCACCACGTGGGCGAGGGTCGAGGGGCGAGGGAGAGTGCTACTACATACGGAGCAAAATGAGTGAATGTACACTCTAAAATACGTCTATATACATCAGTGTTTGGAGTATGTACTAGTAGTTCATATTGAAATCTACTAAAGGACATATATATTCCAAACAATATGATATAATCTCTATAACCAAGGTAGTAGGGACGAGGAGTAAACAGAGGGAGTAGTAAATTTTTCACCTCGTCCTGCGAGCCACCGCGCACATGGGCGAGGGAGCGGGCGTAAGGCGGAGCAAGCTTCACCTCATGCTGCGAGCCACCGCGCCCGTGGGCGGGGGAGACGGCGTACTAAGCAAGCTTCTCCTTGTTCTGCGAGTTGACGGGACACATCAAAAGTACTCTGATACGTCTTCATCGTATCTATAATTTTTTTATTGTTCCATGCCAATATTATTCAACTTTTATATACTTTTGGCAACTTTTTATACTATTTTTTGGGACTAACATATTGATCCAATGCCCAGTGCCAGTTCCTGTCTGTTGCATGTTTTTTGTTTCGCAGGAACCCAATATCAAACGGAGTCCAAACGGGATAAAAACGGACGGAGCTTATTTTTGGAAAATATAGAAAATTTGGAAGGAAAATCAACGTGAACCAGTGCCCGAGGTGGTCACGAGGCAGGGGGGTGCGCCTGCCCCCCCTGGGCGCGCCCCTACCCTCATGAGCCCACCGTAAGGCGGTTGATGCTCTTCTTTTTCCGCAAGAAACCTAATATTCGGGAAAAAATCACGACGAAGGTTTCAGGCCAATCGGAGTTACGGATCTCCATATATACACGAAACGGTGAAACAGAGCTAGAACAGAACACAGAAACAGAGAGATAGATCCAATCTCGGAGGGGCTCTCGCCTCTCCCAAGCCATGGGAGCCAAGGACCAGAGGGGAAACCCTTCTCCCATCTAGGGAGAATGTCAAGGAAGAAGAAGAAGAAGTGGGGCTCTCTCTCCCTTACTTCCGGTGGCGCCGGAACACCGCCGGGGTCCATCATCATCACCGTGATCTTCACCAACACCGCCGCCATCTTCACCAACATCTCCACCAACTCTTCCTCCCTCTATGCAGCGGTGTAACCTCTCTCTTACCCGCTGTAATCTCTACTTAAACATGGTGCTCAACGCTATATATTATTCCCCAATGATGTATGGCTATCTTATGATGTTTGAGTAGATCCGTTTTGTCCTATGGGTTAATTGATGATCGTGATTGGTTTGAGTTGCATGTTTTAATATTGGTGCTGTCCTATTGTGCCCTCTGTGTCGCGCATGCGTGAGGGATTCCCGCTGTAGGGTTTGCAATATGTTTATGATTTGCTTATGGTGGGTTGCGTGAGTGACTGAAACACAAACCCGAGTAAGTAGGTTGTTTGCGTATGCGATAAAAGGGGACTTGATACTTTAATGCTATGGTTGGATTTTACCTTAATGAATCTTTAGTAGTTGCGGACGCTTGCTAGAGTTCCAATCATAAGTGCATATGATCCAAGTAGAGAAAGTATGTTAGCTTATGCCTCTCCCTCAAATAGAATTGCAACAATGATTACCGGTCTAGTTATCGATTGCCTTGGACAAATAACTTTCTCGTAACAAAAAGCTCTCTACTAATATTTACTTTATTGCATCTTTATATAAACAGCCCCTAGTTTATATTTACATGCTCTTTATTGTCTTGCAAACCTATCCTATCACACCTACAAAGTACTTCTAGTTTCATACTTGGTCTAGGTAAAGCGAACGTCAAGCGTGCGTAGAGTCGTATCAGTGGCCGATAGGACTTGAGAGAGTATTTGTTCTACCTTTAGCTCCTCGTTGGGTTCGACACTCTTAATTATCGAAAGAGGCTACAACTATCCCATATACTTGCGGGTTATCAAGACCTTTTTCTGGCGCCGTTGCTGGGGAGTCATAGCGTGGGGTGTATATTCTCGTGTGTGCTTGTTTGCTTTATCACTAAGTAATTTTTATTTGTTGTTCATAGTTGTGCTCTATCTTTAGTTATGGATATGGAACACAAAATACCAAAAAAATTAGAGGTACTTGCTACTCATGTAGATGGGGTAACTCCTAAAACCCCCGATTCTCATTATGTGAGAGATATTATGTACTACTTTGATAATCCTGAGAAAACCTCATTCAACTTTATAATGGGAGACACGTTGGATCAACGTGAATACTTTAGGGATTATCGCTCGACACAAAAAGGGAAACTATTATGGGATCAATTTATTACGTTGTGTTGGTATGCCTGGAATCTATGCTTGAGATATGATATTACTTGTTGCTCTAGGATGGAGGCTCCACACCTCCCCTTTTCATGCAAATTTAACGATAATAAAACCTTAGCTTCTTATGCTAATGGTATATATGATTACTATGATGTGGAACAAATAGAAGAATTTGTTGCTTTTAAGGTTGCCTATGATGTTGAAGCTTTGTTTGAAAAGTATGAAGCTTTTGATGATGATGGTTATAGGCCGGAAAATCTTGCTATACTTGGATATTTCTATGAAAATTATGAATACAATTACTATATTAATGCTTTTATGAAGAAAGTCAACGCTGTCCAAGAAGAGAGTAATATTTTGCAGGAAGCTATGGAAGAAGAAATTGATGAAACAGTGAGCTCATTGGATGAAAAAGATGATGAGGAGAGCGAAGAACAAAAGGAGGAAGAGCGGATTAGCTACCCGTGCCCACCTTATAATGAGAGTAACCCTCCAACTCATACATTATTTAATTCCCCCTTCGTGCTTACCGAAGGATGATTGCTATGATCCCTTGAATTTGTTTGAAATATCCCTTTTTGATGATGCTTGCTATGCTTGTGGCCAAGATGCCAATATGAATTATGCTTATGGAGATGAACTTACTATAGTTCCTTATGTTAAACATGAAATTGTTGCTATTGCACCCACGCATGATAGTCCTATTATCTTTTTGAATTCTCTCGACTACACTATATCGGAGAAGTTTGTGCTTAGTAAGGATTATATTGTTGGGTTGCCTTTTACCGTTGCACATGATGATTTTGATATATATAATATGCATGTGCTTGCTGCTCCTACTTGCAATTATTATGAGAGAGGAACTACATCTCCGCCTCTTTATGTTTCCAACACGATAGAATTGCAAGAAACTGCTTATACTATGCATTAGCCTTTACTTGGTGTGCATGAATTGTTCTTTTATGACATGCTGATGCATAGGAAGAGAGTTAGACTTTGTTGTTGCATGATATATGTTACTTCGTGCTCACTACTAAATTACAAATCATTGTTAATTAAAATTGGCTTTGATATACCTTGGGATCCGGGTGAGTCCATTACTTTACACTAAATGCCTAGCTTAATGGCTTTAAAGAAAGCGCTGCCAGGGAGACAACCCGGAAGTTTTAGAGAGTCATTTATTTTTGTCAAGTGCTTTCATATAGTTTAAAAACACAAAAATAAAGAGGGGAACCTAAAAACTTTTCAAAAAGGAAAGTGAAAGTGAGAAAGACAAGCATTGTTGAAGTGGGAGCTAGCCTTGGACTTTGTTCATGCTCACGGAAACTTTGTGAATCTTGATTACATAAACTTTTCAACAAAAATAATTATCCCCTTGTATAATTCCATTGTATTATAAAAATAATGTGCCAAGGTTTGCCTTTAGGATGTTTACAATGCTTGTTGGTTTGTACGGTGCAAGACAGAAACTTTGGCTGTAGTGCACGATTTTACATTTTTAACTGGAATGCCAAATAGTTCTGATTCCTTTTGCACTGTCTTGCTATACAACTTGTTTATTTTTCCTAATTGTTTTAGAATTGTTGGGATAACAGAAGTATGGTGGATGTTCAGATTGCTACAGACTGTTCTGTTTTTGACAGATTCTGTTTTTGATGCATAGTTTGCTTGTTTTGATGAATCTATCAATTTATATTAGTGGATTAAGCCATGGAAAAGTTATATTACAGTAGACACAATGCAAAAACAAAATATGAATTGGTTTTCAATAGTACTTAGAGTGGTGATTTGCTTTATTATACTAACGGATCTTACCGAGTTTTCTGTTGAAGTTTTGTGTGGATGTAGTGTCTAATCGAGGATGTATCGATATGAGGAAAAGGAAGAGAGGCAAGAGCTCAAGCTTGGGGATGCCCGAGGCACCCCAAGTAAATATTCAAGGAGACTCAAGCGTATAAGCTTGGGGATGCCCCGGAAGGCATCCCCTCTTTCTTCAACAAGTATCGGTATGTTTTTGAATTTGTTTCGTTCATGCATTATGTGCAAGTCTTGGAGCGTCTTTTGCATTTAGTTTTCATTTTTATTTTATGCACCATGCTGGTATGATATAGTCCTTGGTTGATTTATAGAATGCTCATTGCACCTCACTTAAATCTTTTGAGTATGGCTTTATAGAATGCTTCATGTGCTTCACTTATATCATTTGAAGTTTGGATTGCCTGTTTCTCTTCACATAGAAAACCGCCATTTGTAGAATGCTCTTTTTCTTCACTTATATTTGTTAGAGCATGGTCATATATTTTGTAGAAAGAATTAAACTCTCTTGCTTCACTTATATCTATTTAGAGAGAAGACAGGAATTGGTCAATCACATGGTCAGTCATAAAATCCTACATAAACTTGTAGATCGCTGAATATGATATGTTTGATTCCTTGCAATAGTTTTGCGATATAAAGGTGGTGATATTATAGTCATGCTAGTGGGTGGTTGTGGATTGTAGAGACACTTGTGTTGAGGTTTGTGACTCCCGTAGCATGCACGTATGGTGAACCGCTTTGTGATGAAGTTGGAGGACAATTTTATTTCTTGATTGTCTTCCTTATGAGTGGCGGTCGGGGACGAGCGATGGTCTTTTCCTACCAATCTATCCCCCTAGGATCATGCACGTAGTACTTTTTTTTCAATGGCTTGTAGATTTTTGCAATAATTATATGAGTTCTTTATGACTAATGTTGAGTCCATGGATTATACGCACTCTCACCCTTCCATCATTGCTAGCCTCTCTTGTGCCGCGCAACTTTCGTCGGTACCGTACACCCATCATATGCCTTCCTCAAAACAGCCACCATACCTACCTATCATGGCATTCCATAGCCATTCCGAGATATATTGCCATGCAACCTCCATCATCATCATCATATACATGACTTGAGCATTCATTGTCATATTGCTTTGCATGATCGTAAGATAGCTAGCATGATGTTTTCATGGCTTGTCCGTTTTTTTTTGATGTCATTGCTATGCTAGATCATTGCACATCCCAGTACACCGCCGGAGGCATCATATCGAGTCATATCTTTGTTCTAGATATTGAGTTGTAAGTAAATAAAAGTGTGATGATCCTCATTATTAGAGCATTGCCCCAGTGAGGAAAGGATGATGGAGACTATGATTCCCCCACAAGTCGGGATGAGACTCCGGACTTTATGAAAAATAAAAGAGGCCAAAGAATCCCAAATAAAAAAAGAGGCCAAAGAATCCCACCAAAAAGAAAGAAAAAAAATGAAAAATAAAAGAAAAAAATGAGAGAAAAAGAGAGAAGGGGCAATGTTACTATCCTTTTACCACACTTGTGCTTCAGAGTAGCACCATGTTCTTCATAGAGAGAGTCTCCTATGCTTTCACTTTCATATACTAGTGGGAATTTTCATTATAGAACTTGGCTTGTATATTCCGATGATGGGCTTCCTCAAATGCCCGAGGTCTTCATGAGCAAGCAAGTTGGATGCACACCCACTTAGTTTTCAGTTTGAGCTTTCATACACTTATAGCTCTAGTGCATCCATTGCATGGAAATCCCTACTCACTCACGTTGATATCTATTGATGGGCATCTCCATAGCCCGTTGATATGCCTAGTTGATGTAATACTTTCTCCCCTTTGTCTTCTCCACATAACCTCCACCATCATATTCTATTCCACCTATAGTGCTATATCCATGGCTCACGCTCATGTATTGCGTGAAAGTTGAAAAAGTTTGAGATTAGTAAAGTATGAAACAATTGCTTGGCTTGTCATCGGGGTTGTGCATGATTAAATACTTCGTGTGATGAAGATAGAGCAACAGCCAGACTATATGATTTTGTAGGGATAACTTTCTTTGGCCATGTTGTTTTGAAAAGACATGATTGCTTTATTGGTATGCTCGAAGTATTATTGTTTTTATGTCAAATGATAGACTATTGCTTTGAATCACTCGTGTCTTAATATTCATGCCATGATTAGACATATGGTCAAGATTATGCTAGGTAGCATTCCACATAAAAAATTATCTTTTTCTATCATTTACCTACTCGAGGACGAGCAGGAATTAAGCTTGGGGATGCTGATACGTCTCCGTCGTATCTATAATTTCTGATTGTTCCATGCCAATATTATTCAACTTTTATATACTTTTGGCAACTTTTTATACTATTTTTTGGGACTAACATATTGATCCAGTGCCAGTTCTTATCTGTTGCATGTTTTTTGTTTCGCAGGAACCCAATATCAAACGGATTCCAAACGGGATAAAAACGGACGGAGCTTATTTTTGGAAAATATAGAAAATTTGGAAGGAAAATCAACGCGAACCAGTGCCCGAGGTGGTCACGAGGCAGGGGGGCACGCTTGCCCCCCCTGGGCGCGCCCCCTACCCTCGTGAGCCCATCGTAAGGCGGTTGATGCTCTTCTTTTGCCACAATAAAACTAATATTCGGAGAAAAAATCACGGCAAAGGTTTCAGGCCAATCGGAGTTACGGATCTCCATATATACACGAAACTGTGAAACAAAGCCAGAACAGAACGCATAAACAGAGAGATAGATCCAATCTCGAAGGGGCTCTCGCCCCTCCCAAGCCATGGGAGCCAAGGACCATAGGGGAAACCCTTCTCCCATCTAGGGAGAAGGTCAAGGAAGAAGAAGAAGAAGGGGGCTCTCTCCCCCATGCTTCCGGTGGCGCCGGAACGCCGCCGGGGGCCATCATCATCACCGCGATCTTCACCAACACCGCCGCCATCTTCACCAACATCTCCACCAATTATTCCTCCCTCTATGCAGTGGTGTAACCTCTCTCTTACCCACTGTAATCTCTACTTAAACATGGTGCTCGATGCTATATATTATTCCCCAATGATGTATGGCTCTCTTATGATGTTTGAGTAGATCTGTTTTGTCCTATGGGTTAATTGATGATCGTGATTGGTTTGAGTTGCATGTTTTATTATTGGTGCTGTCCTATTGTGCCCTCCGTGTCGCGCAAGCATGAGGGATTCCCGCTATAGGGTTTGCAATATGTTTATGATTTGCTTATGGTGGGTTGTGTGAGTGACTGAAACACAAACCCGAGTAAGTAGGTTGTTTACGTATGGGATAAAAGGGGACTTGATACTTTAATGCTTGGTTGGGTTTTACCTTCATGAATCTTTAGTAGTTGCGGGCGCTTGCTAGAGTTCCAATCATAAGTGCATATGATCCAAGTAGAGAAAGTATGTTAGCTTATGCCTCTCCCTCAAATAGAATTGCAACAATGATTATCGGTCTAGTTATCGATTGTCTTGGACAAATAACTTTCTCGTAACAAAAAGCTCTCTACTAATATTTACTTTATTGCATCTTTATCTAAACAGCCCCTAGTTTATATTTACATGCTCTTTATTGTCTTGCAAACCTATCCTATCACACCTACAAAGTACTTCTAGTTTCATACTTGGTCGAGGTAAAGCAAACGTCAAGCGTGCGTAGAGTCGTATCAGTGGCCGATAGGACTTGAGAGAGTATTTGTTCTACCTTTAGCTCCACATTGGGTTCGACACTCTTACTTATCGAAAGAGGCTACAACTATCTCGTATACTTGCGGGTCATCATACTCCCGTGTATAGAGCCTTGCCTCTAAGGTAGGACCCACATGGTTTGCCTCTTTTTTTAATTTAACATAACGCGTCAAGTCGCAATTTGTTTGTTGATACGTCTCCAACGTATCTATAATGTTTGATTGCTCCATGCTACTTTATCTACTATTTTGGACTATATTGGGCTTTATTTTCCACTTTTATATTATTTTTGGGACTAACCTATTAACTGGAGGCCCAGCCCAGAATTGCTGTTTTTTGCCTATTTCAGTGTTTCGGAGAAACAGAATATCAAACGGAGTCCAAACGGAATGAAACCTTCGGGAACGTGATTTTCTCACCGAACATGATACAGGAGACTTGGACCCTACTCCAAGAAGCAGAAGAGTCGGTCACGAGGGTGGGGGCGTGCCCCCCCCTCCTAGGGCGTGCCCCGCTGCCTCGTGGCCCCCCTGTTGCTCCACTGACGTACTCCTTCCTCCTATATATACCTACATATCCCCAAACGATCAGAACAGGAGCCAAAAACCTAATTCCACCGCCGCAACCTTCTGTATCCACGAGATCCCATCTTGGGGCCTGTTCCGGAGCTCCGCCGGAGGGGGCATCCACCATGGAGGGCTTCTACATCAACACCATAGCCCCTCCGATGAAGTGTGAGTAGTTTACTTCAGACCTTCGGGTCCATAATTAGTAGCTAGATGGCTTCTTCTCTCTTTTTGGATCTCAATACATTGTTCTCCCCCTCTCTCGTGGAGATCTATTCGATGTAATCTTCTTTTTGCGGTGTGTCTGTTGAGACCGATGAATTGTGGGTTTATGATCCAGCTTATCTATGAACAATATTTGAATCTTCTCTGAATTCTTTTATGTATGATTGAGTTATCTTTGCAAGTCTCTTCGAATTATCCTTTTGGTTTGGCCAACTAGATTGGTAGTTCTTGCAATGGGAGAAGTGCTTAGCTTTGGGTTCAATCTTGCGGTGTCCTTTCCCAGTGACAGCAGGGGCAGCAAGGCACGTATTGTATTGTTGCCATCGAGGATAACAAGATGGGGTTTTTATCATATTGCATGAATTTATCCCTCTACATCAGGTCATCTTGCTTAAGGCGTTACTCTGTTTTTAACTTAATACTCTAGATGCATGCTGGATAGCGGTCGATGAGTGGAGTAATAGTAGTAGATGCAAAATCGTTTCGATCTACTTGTCTTGGACGTGATGCCTATATACATGATCATTACCTAGATATGCTCATAACTATGCTCAATTCTGTCAATTCCTCAACAGTAATTTGTTCACCCACCATAGAATATCTATGCTCTTGAGAGAAGCCACTAGTGAAACCTATGGCCCCCGGGTCTATTTTCATCATATCAATCTCCATTACTTTATTACTTGCTTTGCTTTTACTTTGCCTTTTACTTTTTACTTTGCATCTCTATACCAAAAATTACCAAAATATTATTTATCATCTCTATCAGATCTCACTCTCGTAAGTGACCGTGAAGGGAATGACAACCCCTAATCGCGTTGGTTGCGAGGAGCTATCGTTTTGTGTAGGTACGAGGGACTTGTGCATGGTCTCCTACTGGATTGATACCTTGGTTCTCAAAAACTGATGGAAATACTTACGCTACTTTGCTGCATCATCCTCTCCTCTTCGGGGAAATCCAACGCGGTGCTCAAGAGGTAGCAAGAAGAATTTCTGGCGTTGTTGCCGGGGAGGCTCACGCAAGCAAGTCAACCATACCAAGTACCCATCACAATCCCTATCTCTCGCATTACATTATTTGCCATTTGCCTCTCGTTTTCCTCTCCCCCACTTCACCCTTGCTGTTTTATTCGCCCTCTCTTTCCCAATCTCCTCCTCTCTTTCCCGGTTGCCTTTTTCCCGTTGTCTTTTTGTTTGCTCGTGTGTTAGTTTGTTTGCTTGTCGTCATGACTAATCCCTTATCCACTCCTATGTCTCCCGAGTTTGAAGTTCTTCACTTCAAGCAAAGGCAAGGAGAAAACTTAAAAGATGCTTGGTATAAGATCTTGGAATCTTATCGTAAGTGCACCCTAGAGGTGAACTATAGAATTCTTCTTCGTAATTTTTATGTTGGGTTAAATATGACGTATAGACAACTCTTGGATTGCATGGCCAAGGGAAATTTCATTGAGATTGACCCCAGTATTGCGCATGAAATTATAGAGGGAATAGTGGGAACACTACCCCAAAAGGGAGAATCTCATCCTACCCAGGAAGAAACCCAAGTGTTTGAGAAGATTTGCGAAGTAACAAAAATTTTACAAAAATCTCTTGAGCCTCTTAAAAATGTTAGCGGAAATTTTCACTGTATGAATATGTTGATTACTCTTTGTAATAAGCGGTTGGATTCTTTAGATCTAAAAATTTCTGAGTATGAAGGGAAGCGGGAAGAACCCCCGGGATTTGAGCATGACTCCGCTAAAAAGCTGGAAATAAAAGATGGCAATACCTAGATCTATCCTTGCTTTTATGCCTAGCTAGGGGCGTTAAACGATATCGCTTGTTGGGAGGCAACCCAATTTTATTTGTGTTTTTTGTTTTTGCTTCTATTTAGGAATAAATAATCCATCTAGCTTCTGTTTGTATGTGGTTTTATGTTTTAATTAGTGTTTGTGCCAAGTAAAACCTATAGGATAACCTACGATGATAGTTGATTTGATTCTGCTGAAAAACACAAACTTTGTGCGCACGAATATAATTTTGTTAAATCACAGGAACGTGATTTTGTGTTGATTCTTTTTGCTGCTGTTAAATAAACAAATTGTCCAGGACTTCCTATTTTGATAGGATTTTTAGAGTTCCAGAAGTTTGCGTTAGTTACATATTGCTACAGACTGTTCTGTTTTTGACAGATTCTGTTTTGCGTGTGTTGTTTGCTTATTTTGATGAATCTATGGCTAGTAAAATAGTTTATAATCCATAGAGAAGTTGGAATAAAGTATGTTTAACACCAATATAAATAAAGAATGAGTTCATTACAGTACTTTAAGTAGTTCTTTGTTTTCTTTCTCTAACAGAGCTCACGAGATTTCTATTGAGTTTTGTGTTGTGAAGTTTTCAAGTTTTGGGTGAATTCTTTTGATGGATTATGGAACAAGGAGTGGCAAGAGCCTAAGATTGGGGATGCCCATGGCACCCCCAAGATAATCCAAGGACACCAAAAAGTCAAAGCTTGGGGATGCCCTGGAAGGCATCCCCTCTTTCGTCCACTTCCATCGGTAATTTACTTGGAGCTATATTTTTATTCACCACATGATATATGTTTTGCTTGGAGCGTCTTGTATTATTTGTGTCTTTGCTTGTTAGTTTACCACAATCATCCTTGCTGTACACTCCTTTTGAGAGAGCCATACATGAATTGGAATTTGTTAGAATACTCTATGTGCTTCACTTATATCTTTTGAGCTTGATAGTTTTGCTCATAGTGCTTCACTTATATCTTTTGAGCGTGATAATTTTTGCTCTAGTACTTCACTTAGATCTTTTAGAGCACAGTGGTGGATTTGTTTTAAAGAAACTATTGATCTCTCATGCTTCACTTATATTATTTTGAGAGTTGTTAATAGCATGGTAATTTGCTTAATATTAATATACTTGGTATTCAAGATATGTGAAACTTTCTTTTGAGTGAATTGAATACTAAGATAAGTTTGATGCTTGATAATTGTTTTGAGATATGGAGGTGATAATATCAAAGTTGTGCTAGTTGGGGGATTATGAATTCAAAGAATGCTTGTGTTGAAGTTTGCAAGTCCCGTAGCATGCACGTATGGTTAAAGTTGTGTAACAAATTTGAAACATGAAGTGTACCTGGCTTGTGCATCCTTATGAGTGGCGGTCGGGGACGAGCGATGGTATTTTCCTACCAATCTATCCCCCTAGGAGCATGTGCGTAGTACTTGATTTTTGATGACTTCTAAATTTTTGCAATAAGTATATGAGTTCTTTTGACTAATGTTGAGTCCATGGATTATACGCACTATCACCTTTCCGCCTTTGCTAGCCTCTTCGGTACCGTGCATTGCCCTTTCTCACCTTGAGAGTTGGTGCAAACTTTGCCGGTGCATCCAAACCCCGTGATACAATATGCTCTATCACACATAAACCTCCTTATATCTTCCTCAAAACAGCCACCATACCTACCTATCATGGCATTTCCATAGCCATTCCGAGATATATTGCCATGCAACTTCCATCATCATCATCATGACATACATTACTTTTGTCATATTGCCATTGCATGATCATGTAGTTTACATCGTATTTGTGGCAAAGCCACCATGCATTATTTTTCATACATGTCACTCTTGATTCATTGCACCATCCCGGTACACCGCCGGAGGCATTCATATAGAGTCATATCTTGTTCTAAGTTTCGAGTTGTAATCTTCATGTCGTAATCAATAGAAGTGTGATGATCATCATTATTAGAGCATTGCCCAAAAAAAGGCCAAAAAAAGGAAGGCCCCAAAAAAAGAAAAAAAAGAAAGGAAGGGGCAAGGCTACTATCTCTTTTTCCACACTTGTGCTTCAAAGTAGCACCTTGTTCCTCATGTAGTGAGTCTCATATATTGTGCTTCAAAGTAGCACCTTGTTCATCATGTAGTGAGTCTCATAAGTTGTCTTTTTATACTAGTGGGGATTATTCATTATAGAACTTGGCTTGTATATTCCTACGATGGGCTTCCTCAAATGCCCTAGGTCTTCATGAGCAAGCGAGTTGGATGCACACCCACTAGTTTTCTTTTGTTGAGCATTCATAGCTCTAGTGCATCCGTTGCATGGCAATCCCTACTCCTCATGTTGACATCAATTGATGGGCATCTCCATAGCCCGTTGAATAGCCTCGTCAATGTGAGACTTTCTCCTTTTTTGTCTTCTCCACACAATCCCCATCATCATATTCTATTCCACCCATAGTGCTATATCCATGGCTCACGCTCATGTATTGCGTGAAGGTTGAAAAGGTTTGAGATTATTTAAGTATGAAACAATTGCTTGGCTTGTCATCGGGGGTATAGAAGTTGGGAACAACTTTGTGTGACGAAAATGAAGCATAGCCTAACTATATGATATTGTAGGGATGAACTTTCTTTTGCCATGTTATTTTGAGAAGACATGATTGCTTTGATTAGTATGCTTGAAGTATTATTATTTTTATGTCAATATGAACTTTTGTATTGAATCTTTCGGATCTGAATATTCATATCACAATTAAGAAGATTTACATTGAAATTATGCCAAAGCATCACTCCGCATCAAAAATTCTTTTTTATCATTTACCTACTCGAGGACGAGCAGGAATTAAGCTTCGGGATGCCTGATACGTCTCCAACGTATCTATAATTTTTGATTGCTCCATGCTACTTTATCTACTGTTTTGGACTATATTGGGCTTTATTTTCCACTTTTATATTATTTTTGGGACTAACCTATTAACCGGAGGCCCAGCCCAGAATTGGTGTTTTTTGCCTATTTCAGTGTTTCGAAGAAACGGAATATCAAACGGAGTCCAAACGGAATGAAACCTTCAGGAACGTGATTTTCTCACCGAACGTGATCCAGGAGACTTGGACCCTACTCCAAGAAGCAGAAGAGTCGGTCACGAGGGTGGGGGGCGCCCCCCCCCCCCCGACGGGCGCGCCCCCTGTCTTGTGGCCCCCCTGTTGCTCCACCGACATACTCCTTCCTCCTATATATACCTACGTATCCCCAAACGATCAGAACAGGAGCCAAAAACCTAATTCCACCGCCGCAACCTTCTGTATCCATGAGATCCCATCTTGGAGCCTGTTCTGGAGCTCCGCCGGAGGGGGCATCCACCATGGAGGGCTTCTACATCAACACCATAGCCCCTCCGATGAAGTGTGAGTAGTTTACTTCAGACCTTCAGGTCCATAGTTAGTAGCTAGATGGCTTCTTCTCTCTTTTTTGATCTCAATACAATGTTCTCCCCCTCTCTCATGGAGATCTATTCGATGTAATCTTCTTTTTGCGGTGTGTTTGTTGAGACCGATGAATTGTGGGTTTATGATCCAGCTTATCTATGAACAATATTTGAATCTTCTCTGAATTCTTTTATGTGTGATTGAGTTATCTTTGCAAGTCTCTTCGAATTATCCTTTTGGTTTGGCCAGCTAGATTGGTAGTTCTTCCAATGGGAGAAGTGCTTAGCTTTGGGTTCAATCTTGCGGTGTCCTTTCCCAGTGACAGCAGGGGTAGCAAGGCACGTATTGTATTGTTGCCATCGAGGATAACAAGATGGGGTTTTTATCATATTGCATGAATTTATCCCTCTACATCATGTCATCTTGCTTAAGGCATTACTCTGTTTTTAACTTAATACTCTAGATGCATGCTGGATAGCGGTCGATGAGTAGAGTAATAGTAGTAGATGCAGAATCGTTTCGATCTACTTGTCTTGGACGTGATGCCTATATACATGACCATTACTTAGATATGCTCATAACTATGCTCAATTCTGTCAATTCCTCAACAGTAATTTGTTCACCCACCGTAGAATATATATGCTCTTGAGAGAAGCCACTAGTGAAACCTATGGCCCCCGGGTCTATTTTCATCATATCAATCTCCATTACTTTATTACTTGCTTTGCTTTTACTTTGCCTTTTAATTTTTACTTTGCATCTCTATACCAAAAATTACCAAAAATATTATTTATCATCTCTATCAGATCTCACTCTCGTAAGTGACCGTGAAGGGATTGACAACCCCTAATCACGTTGTTTGCGAGGAGCTATCGTTTTGTGTAGGTACGAGGGACTTGTGCGTGGTCTCCTACTGGATTGATACCTTGGTTCTCAAAAACTGAGGGAAATACTTACGCTACTTTGCTGCATCATCCTCTCCTCTTTGGGGAAATCCAACGCAGTGCTCAAGAGGTAGCAAGAAGAATTTCTGGCGCCGTTGCCGGGGAGGCTCACGCAAGCAAGTCAACCATACCAAGTACCCATCACAATCCCTATCTCTCGCATTACATTATTTGCCATTTGCCTCTCGTTTTCCTCTCCCCCACTTCACCCTTGCTGTTTTATTCGCCCTCTCTTTCCCAATCTCCTCCTCTCTTTCCCGGTTGCCTTTTTCCCGTTGTCTTTTTGTTTGCTCGTGTGTTAGTTTGCTTGCTTGTCGTCATGACTAATCCCTTATCCACACCTATGTCTCCCAAGTTTGAAGTTCTTCACTTCAAGCAAAGGCAAGGAGAAAACTTAAAAGATGCTTGGTATATGATCTTGGAATCTTATCGTAAGTTCACCCTAGAGGTGAACTATACAATTCTTCTTCGTAATTTTTATGTTGGGTTAAATATGACGTATAGACAACTCTTGGATTGCATGGACAAGGGAAATTTCATTGAGATTGATCCCAGTATTGCGCATGAAATTATAGAGGGAATAGTGGGAACACTACCCCAAAAGGGAGAATCTCATCCAACCCACCTACGTGCACGTCCCCCACCTACGTGGGTGTGTGTGAGAGATACAAACCGCATTCGTGAGTGTTTTTTGTTTTGGGTGGGGGGTGGGGGTGTGGTGGGGGGTTGATTTCGTGAATTATTTGTGGGAATATGTGTCGATGACATCTCAAACAAAATTTTGCATGCAATGTGTGTGAAATGGAGGCCTATCCATATCATACATAGAGGGTCGGGCAATCCACGAGAAGAGACGGAGGGGTCATAGCTATTGATAGATTCGAAGAGAGGATCATGTGGGTGGGTGCGAGATTGACAAAGAGAGCCATCGAAATTGTGTGTGTGTGCAAGTCAAAGATATAGGGCGACTGGCCTACCGGAACGTTAGAGGGCACATGTCAAGTTTGTGTGTGGCAGGGAGACATGACTAGAGACGCTTGATGTATCGGTGTGTGTGGGGGGAGGGGGTGGGGGAGGGGTAGGCAGAGGCCTCACTATAGAGGTAGAACGACTCGTATATGTGTTGAGAAGGAGAGACCCAGCTATGTCTTGAGGGAGACCGGTCGACATCCATACATAACTGAAGGACGGGAAATTTGATGGGACAGAGAGAGAGAGAGGAGAGAGAGAGGGAGCGAGAGGGAGGGAGAGGGGTAGAGTGATGGATGGGTGATGGAGTTGCTTCTCGGAGATGTTGGGAGAGGCCTACTAGACAAACTAAGGGTGGAACTGCAATGTTATCAATAAGAGTGGGGATGTGTTTCTATGTGTGCCTGTGCGTGATAGATCTGTCGGGACACATCCATGGATGATGAAGGGGAACCAGTTGTTTGGTAAGCAAACCTAACTAGATCGGTAGATCAATTGTTGTTTGTCGGAGGAAGGGAGAGACACAACTAATTAGGTAGATCGATTGACGTGTGGGTAAAAATGAGTTATAAGGACCTAGCTAGCTATATGTATAGAGAGAGATCGGTCGGTGTACGTCCATTTGTTAGAGGAAAATAAGGCCCAACGAGACGGATAGACAAAGAGAATAGAGCTAGGAGGTGGTGCGAGAGGCCCAACTACTAGCTAGATAGGGGTAGGAGTGTGCGGTTGTGAGATCGATGAACAGAGGGGCGAGAGTTTACACGTGTGTCTGACTGTATGAGAGACACGAGGCAAGGACACATAAAGGAGGAGATTGAAGTTGTGTGTGTATGCTGTAGGCAGGCATCGCTGGAGAGGTTTATTGATCGGTGTGTGTCAAAAAGGAGTTGTGGAGACTCTGGGAGAACGACCTAAAGAAAAAAATGAATGTGCCCGGTGGATAGAATGCCGAGGGAGGGGAGGGCGAGGAAGGCGTGTGCATGCACAAGAGAAAGTTAGTGGTAGCTGAGGGAGTCCTGGATTAGGGGGTATCCAGACAGCCGGACTGTGTACAACGTCCGGACTATTGAAGCGTGAAGATACAAGACTCAAGACTTCGGCTCGTGTCCGGATGGGACTCTACTTGGCGTGGAAGGCAAGTTTGGCAATCCGGATATTGTGTTTCCTTCCTTGTAACCGACTCCATGTAAACCCTAGCTCTCTCCGATGTCTATATAAACCGGAGAGGTTGGTCCTTAGAAGGCCGATCACAATTACAATCATACCATCGTAGGCTAGCTCTTAGGGTTTAGCCTCTACGATCTCGTGGTAGATCTACTCTTGTACTACCCATATCATCAATATTAATCAAGCAGGAAGTAGGGTTTTACCTCCATCGAGAGGGCCCGAACCTGGGTAAACATCTGTGTCCCTTGCTTCCTGTTACCATCAGCCTTGACGCACAGATCAGGACCCCCTACCCGAGATCCGCCAGTTTTGACACCGACAGTTGCCACAAAGGTTAGAGGATTGTGTGGGTGTAAGAGACTAACAAAGATCATAATTTGATATGAAAGTGGATTCATATATTTGAATAGGAGATCATAGTGTTTTAAACATTGCATGCATGAATATTGCGGTGATACACGTGATGTGCACATGTGATAAACACATTTTATTTGAATTTGTGGTAATGTGTTGTGTTTGCAACTCACATCTAAATACTTGTAGGCGTAGGGGGCGAGGCACCATACATAATGTGATAAACGCATTATACATATGAGACATGGTTTAGATTATGAAGATCTAGCTAGAGCTAGAAATGTAATGTGATTTGAAATCAAAATAAAGTGGATTCAAAAAATCTAGTTCGAGTTCATATAGTACACATAGTTCATATGTAACTCGAGACTAATCATGTGGTGTGCTGTGAAGATAATACACAAACGATGGTTTAACTTGACAATAATGATGATTGTAGATCTTACTAAAACAGAAAAACGAATTCAAATGCTTTGACTTCACAACAATCATTACTGTAGATCTTATTCAAATTTAGTTCATATTGAAGCGGTAGTATATATGTTTGGAATGCACTAAAACGTTCATTTGAGTAGTAGGTTGCATGCATTATACATGTAGCGAAATATTTTAATTGAACATAAAATGAATTCAAAGTTTTGAATGACATTTGTAGTGCGCCTTGATTTGGTACAGTACACGTTAGGCTTGTCCGGAAATTTCAACCCGCGCCTTGTTAGCCCGAAATATTTAAGATATATCTTTGTCTCGTTGTGCTCCGACAACTCCCTCCATCTCAACCCGCGCCTTGCTATTCTGAAATTACAACGCGCATGAAAACTCCCACCTCCTGTGAAATCCCGACACGCGAAATGCCCGTGGTACCCTTGAACTGAAAGAACCGCCTCAAATCGGTGGGGGGTACTTTCGTAACTTACCCCACATTTCGGACAAGCGCGTCTCTAAGCCATGGTTCCACACTGCCATCCCATCCGCCCACCCATTCATACACCGAGGCTGCAAAAACCCGCGACGAAACCCCACTCCCTGCTCCGTCTGCCACCCAGCCGGAGCCTCTTCCCCGATGACGTCATCCACAGCAACACCTCGACGTCCCTCATCCACCGTATCGGATGAGGATCTGTCGTCGATCTCATTGTCCCGCTAGTTCAGCCACCCCATCCTCCACCTCCAAGGAGCTGCCCCGATGTTCCCCTCGTCTTTCGTGCCACCTCCATTCCCACACCATCGTCTTCACCTACACCACCGGAAGAGCATCATCATCACCGTTTCCTCGGATGAAGTTCCGGCCTAATCGGCGCCACCAAAGAGGTTGTACACTAATCGCCTCATTTTCTTCTTGATTCGATCTCACCATGTTGTCGGCGCTCGGTCCCGAGCCGACACGGCGCGGCTCCATCCACGGCGGCGTTGCCGGCCACTTCCTCCACGGCGTCGCTCCCTCGACGGTGATGTCCACATCAGTAGGAGCTGCTGCTGCTTTAGCTCTCGCTCGCGCTGCTGCTCTGCTCTTGCTCTCGGTCCCCTGCCTGGTCTGCTCTTGCTATTGCTCTTGCTCGCGCTGTTGCTCTCACTCTTGCTCTTGCTTGCGATGCTGCTCCGATTTGGCTACACTTCAGTCAACTGAATCGAATTTTGGATCAGTCGATTTTCAAGGGGTGGGCTCGCCGGGGTGAAGGAAGAACCAGCCGCAGCGGGGAGGGGGGGCTCGCCAGAGAGGTACCCCACTATCTATCTTAGGGTTCAGGATGGGGGCGGTGGTCGCCGGCGGTGGCGGGGCGTTGGCGGGACGGTGGCGTGGGGATCACCAGAGAAAAAGCTCGGCACGGGGGCCTAGAGGGATGACAGGGGTGGCGGCGGACCGGCGGTGGTGAGTGTTTTCGGGGCGGGAGGGACGGCGCACCGCCGGGTCGCGGGTGGCGGGGGGCTGCTGTTTGGCTGGTGGTGGCTGGCGGCTCAGGGGGGTGGAGGTTGAAGATGAACCGTAGGCCCTTGATTTCGTATCCAATGGATGCAAAATCGACTGACCAGAGAGGTCAGTCGACCGACGTGTAGCCTCACCTTGCTAGTGCGTTCAGTTTCGACAGCAAAATTCAGTTTCGACAGCAAAATTCAGTTTCGACAGTTAAGTTCAGTTTCGACAGTTAAGTTCAGTTTTGACAGTTAAGTTCAGTTTCGACAGTTAAGTTCAGAGATGAGCGGCTGATGTATTTTACATCTAGCACTTTGTGGTTATGTATTTTACGTCATGTATTGGAGATGCTATTAGAATTCCACTCAGGTTAACGTTGTTCATTGTCTCTCTTGTCCTGCTTCAGCCTCGGCGTCGTCCAACTCACCGGAGCTGCTCCAATGACGAAACCCTCATCACAGCGGAGTAGTACCTCGGGCTCCATCTCCAGATGCCTGAGATCTTCTTCCCCTCCTTTGACTGCAAAGTCAGCCGGAGCATCCTCACCGGCCAACCCAATCACGCTGAGATCGACATGGCTTCGCCAAAGAGGCTGTACACTTGTTGCATCTCTTTTTTACTCTACATGTTATATATATTGTCCACTGAGCACACGGATTTGTTCCTTTAGTGTCTCCTTGAAAGAAAAAACGTAGGAATTTTAATTTTCACTTGTCATCCTTTTCAAATTCCTATTCATGAAGCACAAGACTAAGAGATAGTAGCATAATAGCATTATAACCGTACATTTTTTTGTGGTTTGACTTAATCTCACCATGCTTCTTTGCATCCTGTGATCTTCCCATTGTTGTGAATCAAACACCCAGATTGGCAGAAATTCTGTGTTTTTAAATTCTCTGTTTTGCTCGTGCATTCCTATCCTATTCCTGTCTATTTCCTATCCCTGCATTGTTGGAATCCTCCAATTCAAACGAGCCCTTACAGAATTGCTTCTCTTATAGATAGTTGTCAAAGAAAACCTTGTGTGGTTTGTCCCGCTCCTGCTGCGCCATCGTCCACCCCAGCTCAGCTGCTCCAACGACAGAAGGGTCCAGCACAGCAGGGATCCAGCCTCCAGACTGTCTTTCGCCGCCTTAGATCTTCTTCCCCGCTGCTGGCAGCCATGAAAACTGCATTACCATCATCAACCGAGCAGATGACCTCGAGGACTACACGGGTCCGCAAGAGAGGTCGCACTCTTTCGTGTCTGCTTATGTTATGCATCGCTTAATATTACATGCTACTTTGTCGTCCTGTTCACTGATTAGACTCTGCGTCAGCTCCAAACTAACGGTCAAACTTGAGTTTTTAAATGGTTGTGGGGTACATATCGGGGCCGCTATCAATAGTATCTATCTACTATCTGGTTAATCTCCGGTGTCTACTATGAGTTTCATGTTGGGTGGGAACCAAATAGTAAAGAAGCCATTATATGTATTTTTTAACTGAAGCCATTATCTGCCTGCTATTATTGGTTTTGGGTATATCCACAGGTTGCTACCATCACTCTGGATTTCTGCATGCACTCCTTACATAATCTCACTATGTTTTATTCCTATGCATGACAGTTATTGTAAACAATGGAACTGAACATGTAGAGCAAAAGAGACGAGCCTTGCCTGGCAATAAAATTTCATGCAGACGTTGCTCCATGGTAGGCGCAAAGGCAGCCCCCCTCCACGCATTTCGGATTGTAATCGAGAGGAAGATATCTGTTCTGACGGGGATTCAGAAGGAGAAGACAACTCCTATTTACCCCCTGAGGTCTTCGCTCTAACTTGGCATGCTGATGTTGGTTATATCATGCATATGGTGTCTTGCATTGCTTACTTTATACATCAAATATGTCATCTGCTTAGTTTAGACATCATTTGTGTGAATGCCATCTGTTTAGTTTATTCATCGTTTATGTGAATTATGCAACGCCATCTTGTTTAGCCATGCATCATATATGTGAATTTTGCAATGCCATCCTGCTTAGCCAGTCATCTTATATGTAAATTATATCAGGCCATCCCTTTTTTTGTTACATATTACATTTGTCAACAATGTTAGTACATTCAACTGCTCTTTGTGTGCATCAGCCATTTGACACGGTGATGGCAAATTCTGGAGTGAAAACAAGGTCTTCAGAGCAGACTATGCTATCTGACGAAGCGCATATCTCGCTGGTTATGGACAGCTCCTCAGAGGAGGATTCAGAGACAGATGACCAGTCCTATTCCCCCCCCCCCCCGAGGTGTATGCTCTAACTTGGCAGGGTTATGTTGCTCATATCGTGTGTATGGTGTCTTGCATTGCTATGTCATTTGATTAGTTTAGACATGCTTTGTGTGAATGCCACCTGTTCAGTGTCTAATTACCATATATGTGAATTATGCATTGCCATCTTGTTGCAAGACATTATATATGTGAATTATACAATGCTATCTTGTTGCAAAGGCATTATATATGTGAATTATGCAATGCCATGTTGTTTAGCTAATCATCATGTATGTGAATTATATCATGCTATCACTTTTTTGTATTACGTGTTCCATTTGTCGACAACGTTTGTATATTCAACTACTCTTCCTATGCATCAGCCATTTGAAGCGGTGATGGAAGTATCTGGAGTGAAAACAAGGTATTCAGAGCAGACAATGCTACCTGCTGAAGCAGACATCTTGCTGGTTACAGAGAGCTCCTCAGAGGAGGATTCAGAGACTGATGACCAGTCCTATTTCCCCCCTGAGGTCTATGCTCATACTTGGCAGGGTTATATTACCCATGTCATGCATGTTGTCTTGCATTGCTTAGTTATTACAGCATATATGGATTGACATCTGCTTACTTGCTTACTATATAAATAATATATTTGAATTATATCATGCCATCATGTTTACATAGTACATACACATCATCTATCTGAATTATGGCATGGCAACCCATTTAATAAAGACATCATATAGTTATATCATCTCATCCTGTTTAGTGTTTACAGTCATCATATTCAGAATTATGGCATTCTATCCGTGAATGTATGTGAATTATGGCATGCCAACCTATTTAATAAACACATTATATAGTTATGTCATGTCAACCTGTTTACATAGTCTCACATTTTGAACTATGTCTTTCCATCTTTTTTAGTTAGCCATCATAATGTGAAATTGTGTCATGCTATCCTGTTTAGTTAGCCATCATATATGTGAAATTGTGCCATGCTATCCTGTTTGGTTAGACAACATAAATATGAATTATTTCATGCCCTCTTTTATTCCCCACTATCCATTGCACCTGTCTATCATACAATGGCTATACTTTCAATTACTTTTCTTGTTTATCAGCCATTTGAATTGGAGGGCATGATGGCAGTATCTAAGGGAGTAACAACACGGTCTTCAGAAAAGATAGTGCTACTAGTTGATGCAGATAGAACCACGGTTGTACTTGCCCAAGGACCAGATCCACCACACATAACCTAGACTCTCGCAGATTGTACGCCTACCCAGTTGGATAGAGAACCAGCTACACCCCTTCTAACCCTAACCCCGGTAGATAGTAACCCACTTCCAGTTGACACAGCACTGTCTCCACCACAGAACACCCAAACACGAGCAGTTAGTAAGGGAACTGCAGTGCCCAAAGCACGAGGACCACCACTCTGAATCCCAACTCAACGCTTAAAGGAGAAGAAGATTTGTTCTCAGGTCAGGTTCTGTAGCTATGGTTCATACTCCTTTGCTCTTGCATTACTGTATTTAGTCATACCAACTATTTTCAAATTTGAAGGATGGAATTGAAACTCAATGGCGCAACAGGTATGTTTTAAACCTGTTTCTTTAACTGGTTTGCTATTGTAACCTGCTCTATGTTGATTTCAGTTTCAATTGAATAAACAGTTATTTTCTCATGTCATGCACATTACAAGTGTTTTTATTGCTCTATAGTTACCCACACTTATATTCTGTCTATTTTGCTTTGTCTTGAACAAATATTATTTGAATTGTGTCTCTATCTTGATTTGGCAACAAAAACTAGAATGATATAGACCATAAAGTGACCATGCTACATAGATATATGTTTGTTTCATGTTGTTATCCTGTCCACTTTACTACTAAACTCATTTACCAAAATGAGTTTCATATACAACATGGTAAACATGTGATGTGTCTGCTTGTTTCTCTTTTAGAATGCGGACAAAATATTGGAGAACAGTACCGCGTTATCCAATGGTAAAGGAAGTAATGCAGATAAGGTTCGAGATAGTGAGACATCCCTGTTGGTCTCCAAGAAAGCTGATAGAAACTATCTTGACGATAGTGAGGGAACCCAAAAGTCCTGTCTTGATGTAGTGTTCGAGTTACTGGCCACTACTGCTGGCACAAGCTCTTCGAACTCGCTGCCTGAATCAGTTCGTCTTCTTGAGTCTCAACTTCAAGTTGAAAGACATCGATCAGATGTGCTGCGACAGGAAGCTGAAGGACTGAGGAAGTCCCTGCAGAATTCAGATGCATATTTTTTGGTGCAACAGCAAGCGCTGGAGGATTTAAGTGCCAAACAAGAGAAAGTTAATAAGCTTGCCAAGCATATTGCTAGCATTATGGGTACCCAGGATATTGTTTCTTGAGATCTTCTGAAGTGGTTTCAGTTCTAGATTTGTTTTGCTACAGCGTTTATTTGCGCTGGTCGCCAACTTTGACAACCAGTGTATATGATATGTTGCTTTGTTCCCTATATTTGCACTGGTGGCGAACTTTGATGCCCAATGGATGTAATATGTGTAATAGCCGTGATAGCCTAGCGTTAGTTGCTTACTTATTTATTTCCTTGTTATCTTGTTTATTTATTTGCTTGTAGTCATTGCAGTTCTTTTTCTGCGGTTTGCTAGTGGCTGCAATAACCTATTTTTTAAAACTAGGCCACAATAACCATGGGCTAATATTTACTGTAGTGACACTGGGCCTCCTACTGGCCGTAGAAACAGTGAGCCTTCTACGGGCCGTAGAAACAATGGGCCTCCTACGAGCCGTAGAAACAATGGGCCTTCTGCGGGCCGTGTCATCAATGGGCCTTATACGGGCCGTATGATCGATTGGCCAAACATGGGCCAAACAGCCCGCATTATGGTCGTTAACGGGCTAGAGTTGGAATCGTCCGTTCATGGGCCGACCATAACGGGCCATCGTTAATAGGACGTATTTGATGACGCTATGAAAATGGCCCAACATATTAACGGACCACAAACGGGTCGACTGTAACTACGGGCTGAATTTAGCCCACAAGCAGAAAATGACAGTAACAGACCGTAAGTAAATGAATGCTGGAAATGAGCCCAAGAATAAATGGGCTCTGAGAAGGCCGAAAGATAACATGGGATGGAAACGGCCCAACAGAATAATGGGCCGTTAATGGGTATAAAGTGATACACTGTTCTTTACGGGCCAGTTTCACCACGGGCCGTTAATGGGTGTAAAGTGATACACTGTTCATTACGGGCCAGTTTCACCACGGGCCGTTAATAGGCCAAGAGTTACATAGGGCCTCATATGGGCCGAAAGACGTCATGGCCCATACATGCGCCAGAAGTGAAAACGGGCTGGAATCATATTGGATGGCCCAGATGACGCTACTGGGTCTAATTCGGATAGGGCGTAACGGGCCTTGGGTTAGCGGGCTGTAAATGGGCTATATACGAACAGGCCGTTAACAGGCTTTCCATGGGCCGGCCCGCCACCTTTTGACCAAGTCAAACGGGCCGGCCTTGTCATAGGAATGAGCCTCTGTTGGTCCATGCCACGTGTCGACGTATCATAGGCGCCTTCCGTCCAATGAGTGGATGACATCTGTCCCAACGATGAGCCGACACGTGTTTCCTCCAGCCAATGATGATTTTACACGAGGAAAAACCCCATTGGTCGGGGCTGTTAACGGGTTATCGGATCCAAAACTTGACCCGGTAGCTTAACGGCGTTCCGTTATGGTGGATGCCATGTGTCGGTCACCCTTGACGAAAGCACTTATGTGACGCGCGATTTATCGTCACGGAAGTGGACACTTCCGTGATGATAAATTTGGTAATGTCATGGAACACTTCTACGACAGCACATGTATGACTATCTTGATTCTGTCATAAAATCGTCATGGATGTACATGCATGACAAAAAACGCGACCTACTGTGACGAACACGTATCATCGCGGAAGTGTATTTTTTTTGTAGTGCTTCAAGAAGAAGCTCGAGGCCTGCGGCAGGGGCTCGCTCGATGAGTTGCAGTCCGTGCTATGGTCCATCCACACCACCGCGACCAAGCCAACAGGAGAAATGTCGTTCTTCCTCATCTATGGAGCAGAAGTGGTTCTCCCTCACAAGGTCAAGCATCGCTCCACGCGGGTCCTGGCGTTCAATGAAACGCAGCAGGACGCCACGCGGAGGATGGATCTCGTGTTGGGGGAGGAACACCGCCATCAAGCCTCGCTCCGAGCAGCGAGGTACCAGCAGGCGCTGCGGTGGTACCACTGCCGCAGCGTCCACTCCAGGATGTTGGAGGTGGGCGACCTCATCCTTAGGCGGGTGCTCTCCAGGGAGGGGCTGCATAAGCTCTCTCCCATGTGGGAGGGCCTGTTTAGGATTGCCCGTGTCTATAGGCCTGGCGCCACGCGCCTGGAGACATAGGACGGGGTGCCCATCCAGAGCGCGTGGAACATCCAGCACCTCCAGAAGTTCTACCCCTGAAGGAAGGCTCCGGCCTGTGAAGCAAGGCTCCGGCCCGTGAAGGTCTCCACTCGTGACACTCTCACGTAATAATGAGTGGGGATGTACACGCCCCAGAGTCTCCTGAGAGTCGCCCTGGGCCTCATGGGGGCTCCCTCCCACGTCCAAGTGGCAGCACTTAGCTTCGCACTGGTGAGAAGACTAGATTAGGTGCCGGACGTGGCTGTTCATTTGCTTTCTGAAGTTGCTTGCAATTTTTTTCTTAGTAGTCTTTTAATGGATTTGATATTCTCGAATGCTGGTTCCTCGAGTTGTGTTTTCTCCTAAGCTGTTTTGGTCTAAGGACGTGAGAGAGGTGGCAGTCGCCTGCCACTTCTCCTCGTGCTCCTCGCACGTGGGGCTAGGTAGGTGTGTGCCTTTGCGCGCACACACCATACTGAACCCTGTCGTTTCGGCTTCATCCTCACGAGGAGCCCTCGATCGAGTCCGCTGGCACCAGCACCCCTCATGTCCGTGCCCCCCGGGCAGCGCGACGCGGTTCATTAGGTCCAAGCTAACCTATGGCAGGGGGTGAGGGAGTCCTGGATTAGGGGGTATCCGGACGGCCAGACTGTATGCATCGTCCGTACTACTGAAGCATGAAGATACAAGACTCAAGACTCCGTCCCGTGTCCGGATGGAACTTTCCTTGGTGTGGAAGGCAAGCTTGGCGATCCGGATATTGTGTTTCCTTCCTTGTAACCGACTCCATGTAAACCCTAGCCCTCTCCTGTGTCTATATAAACCGGAGAGGTTGGTCCTTAGAAGGCCAATCACAATTACAATCATAATCATCATAGGCTAGCTTCTAGGGTTTAGCCTCTACGATCTCGTGGTAGATCTACTCTTGTACTACCCATATCTTCAATATTAATCAAGCAGGAAGTAGGGTTTTACCTCCATCGAGAGGGCCCGAACCTAGGTAAACATTGTGTCCCTTGCTTCCTGTTACCATCAGCCTAAGACGCACAGATCGGGACCCCCTACCCGAGATCCGCCGGTTTTGACACTGACATTGGTACTTTCATTGAGAGTTCCTCTGTGTCGTCGCTGCAAGGCTCAATGGCTCCTTCAATCATCGTCAACGACACGGTCCAGGGCGAAACTTTTCTCCCCGGACAGATCTTTGTGTTTGGCGGCTTCGCACTGCGGGCTAATTCGCTTGGCCATCTGGAGCAGATCGACAGCTACGCCCCTGGCCACCAGATCAGGTTCGGAAGCCTGAACTACACAGCGGACATTCGCGGAGACTTGATCTTTGACGGATTCGTGCCTATGCCAGGAGCACCAGGCAGTCAAGACGAGCACGGCTTAGACCTGCTGTTGGACAATACTCGGGATATCACCCCTGCAGTAGCCCCGGACCTAAATACGAAGGAGGTTGCGTTGCCTAAGGACGGAGGGATGGACCCCGCCCCGCAGGCCGTACACTCATCGGCGATGGAGCCGAACACAGGCCTCACTTCTGAGGAAGCATGTGACTCCGGACCCCCGGACTCGTATCCGGCTGTAGGTTCCAGTCCGCGCGCTCTCGAGCCCGCCGAGCCTGGTTGGGCTCCGGTAATGGAATTTACCGCAGCGGATATCTTCCAGCACTCACCCTTTGGCGACATGCTGAACTCATTAAAGTCTCTCTCTTTGTTAGGAGGCTCTCAGCCGAACTATGTCCGGCTCGAGTGGGAAGCAGGCGGCGAAGGAATTTGTTGCCCACCCACCACCCACTTCATTGCCACGGTTGATGATTTAACCGACGTGCTTGACTTCGACTCCGAAGGCATCGACGGTATGGACGAAGATGCAGGGGAAGATTTAGAATCTCTGGGGCACTAGACTACTACCTCGTCACACGATATATACATGGTGGACACGCCCAAGGAGGACGACAGCGATAATCCGGAAGATAAAACCCCCGGGCAAAAGCCAAAATGACGGCGCAGACGCGCTCAAAGTCCAGCAATAGTAAAAATAGCGACAAGAGTGCCAGAAAGATCGACACCCTAGTCAACTCTGAAGGCAACAATGACCATACGGACCCAGCGATGGAGCATGACGATCCGGGTCATGCCGAACATAGTTCGGAGCGGACGCCCGATCACAATGATCCCGAGGGATGAGTTCATCAAACTTCCCAGTACAAGAACAAAGTCCGGATGACGACGCATTCATCATCCCGGAAACACGCGTGGAACGGGATAACCTCCACAAAAAGCTTATGGCCACCGCAAGAATTCTAAAGAAGCAGAAGCAACGGCTAAAAGCTGCACAGGAAACGCTCAACCGTAGATGGAATAAAGTGCTAGACACTGAAGAGAGATACGGCAACGATCGCCATACAAAGAGCTATCCAAAACGAAAGCTACTGCCAGAATTCGACGACGAGGCTGTTCCACCAAAGAATAACACGGCCAGGAGGCCAGACCTACCGCTTCATAACCGCAACAGAGCGGCTACCGACGCCGCGCACGACTTGCGTGAGCACCTGGATAAGGAAGCCGGCGCGGCCAGGTCCATCTACGGATATAAAGGACACACCCAAGCGAGGGACTATGGTCACCAAAACGACCATACCAACCAAATACCAGTTCAGAACAAGCACCGGACACAACAACAGCTGACGACATGCCACAGCACGTCCATATACAGAGGGGCTGCTCATCCCTTGTGCTTCACCGAAGAAGTGTTGGACCATGAATTTCCACAGGGTTCTAAACCTGTGAATATAGAGGCATACGACGGAACGATAGAACCAGGGGTCTGGATCGAGGATTTTATCCTGCATATACACATGGCTCGAGGGGATGACCTCCACGCCATCAAATACCTTCCCCTCAAGTTGAAGGGGCCAGCTAGACACTGGTTGAAAAGCCTCCCCGAAAATTCAATTGGGAGTTGGGAGGAACTTGAGGACGCTTTTAGGGCCAATTTCCAAGGGACTTATGTCCGGCCTTCGGATGCGGACAATTTAAGTCACATAATCCAATAGCCCGGAGAGTCCGCCCGCAAACTTTGGAACAGATTCCTCACTAAGAAGAATCAAATTGTCGACTGTCCGGATGCCGAAGCCTTAGCGGCATTCAAACACAGCATACGCGATGAGTGGCTCGCTAGACACCTCGGCCAAGAAAAGCCAAAGACAATGGCAGCCTTAACAAGCCTTATGACCCGCTTTTGCGCGGGAGAAGATAGCTGGCTGGCCCGAAAAGGCACCAGCGATCCCAGCACGTCCGAAATAAGGGATGGCAACAGGAAGCCACGGCGTAATAAAAACAAACGTCAAAACAAGGAAGAGAGCCCAGACAACACAACGATAAACGCCGGATTTAGGGGCTCTCGACCCGATCAGCAAAAGAAGCCACTTAAAGGCAGTAAAGAGGGGTCGTCCGATCTGAACAGAGTCCTGGACAGACCGTGCCAAATTCATGGCACCCTTGACAAACCCGCGAACCACACGCACATAGAGTGCTGGGTCTTCAAGCAGGCCGGCAAATTAAATGCCGAAAACAAAGGAAGGGAAACACCAAGTGAAGACGAGGATGAACCTTGCCAGCCGAACACTGGGGGACAGAAAAAATTCCCACCAGAGGTTAAAACAGTAAACATGATCCACGCGGCTCACACATCTACGAGAAGGCACGAACGCGCACTCAGAGACGCGTAGGATATAGAGCCCATCGTACCCACACCTAACTACTGGATGGCTTGTCCGATCACCTTCGATCGCACGGATTGCCTAACTAGTATTCGGCGCGGAGGATCAAAGGCCTTGGTGCTTGACCCAATAATCGACGGATACCATTTCACGCACGTCCTCATGGACGGCGGTAGCAATCTCAATTTAATATACGAGGACACTGTCCATAGGATGGGGATAGACCCATCCAGATTTAATCAAAACAACACCACCTTTGAAGGGGTGATACCAGGCGTTGAAGCCTACAGCAGGGGCTCCGTCGTACTGGAGGTAACATTCGGCTCCCCAGGCAACTCCAGAAGCGAAGAAATACTCTTCACCATCGCACCCTTCCAAAGCGACTATCATGCATTACTTGGAAGAACGGCCTTTGCCCGCTTCAACGCATTACCGCACTACGCCTACCTCACACTCAAGATGCCCGGTCCATGTGGCGTCAACACCATTAACGGAAACACAGAGCGCTCTTCACGCGCGGAGGAATACGCGACGGCTCAAGCGGCCGAACTCTAAGCGGCCTCTGATACCAAAAAGCATGACTGGTCGTCAAGACCACAGACACGGTTAGACGAGTCCGGCAGCCCGGATAAAAATGAACTAGGGCGCCGCAGATGTAATCCCATAGAAGACACCAGGGGCTATAAATATTTAATATAGCCCCACACTTGGCTCAACCTTATTGGCAAGCCAACGTCGTACACTTTTACCATCCATCGCATACTTACATTGTACTCTCCTACACGAGTTTTGCTTTTTACAGACAACATTCGCGCGATACCCTTCCAGGATACGGCGCAACGGAGACAAAGGCGCAGACGTGCAGCAGGGCCCCGCTCAAAAGGTTTCTCTTTAGATTAAGCCCCTATGTAAACCTTTTTATTTCCTCTTGTTATTTAAACATCCCATGGGTTCCATACCCACAGAGGATACTGCCGTTATTGGCATTTCGCCATGACAGACTAATGCACGTACCTGGAAATACAGGGTTTATAATGAATGGGCACTCTTCGGCCCATTTTTTGCTATAAAGTCCGAATACCTTCGGGAGTGTTCGGCGTCACGAGTTTGGCCTTATATGCATCAGCTCCGAATCATGTCTTTGGTCAAATGTTGGGTTTGCCCGGCTCCTGGGTTTGCCGCCTTACGTTCCGTTCTTATCGACTAAGGCAGCCAAAGGAGAACTACTGCGATTGTGCCCTGGTTATTCCGGATGAGCACCTCAGTAGAGAAAGCCGAAAACTGACTGTCATGATACAGCGAGAGACTGTTCAACCACTCGAAGACTTACCAGAATCTTTAGGATTCCTCCGCATTAACGAAGGGCCATTTCCCGGCCAAGTACATACGCGCCCGTATTCAGATGCACGCGATAGTACCAGGGGCTACATAGTAGCCCCACCGTTAGACTCCCATGGCTAAGCGAAGGTGTTACAGCTATATAGTCCGGTTGCCTAGTTCGATGTGCGATCACCTCCTTAATGGACCAAGACGTTGGATCAAGTGTGATTATGCATATTTTTCGCGAACACCCCTGCATTGTATGCGTGGGGGCTGAAGCCAATGACTGCTAACTTTCGGATTACATATATATATACAAACGGCCACACAGGAGACACAATAATACTTTCAGGCAAAAAGTATAAATATAGCCATGTAACCAAAATAACATTGTTTCTTACAATGATTTGATTTGTTACTCGAATAATACATTCTTCGAGCACTGCGCCTCTATTAAGCGGGCACCTTCTGTCACCTGCTCCAAGTAGTGCTCGGTCGGATACTGGCCTCCCACCGGATTCTGGGTCGCTACAACGGTGGCTTCCATATCTGTCCAATAGGCTTTAACGCGGGCAAGAGCCATGTGTGCACCCTCTATGCACGCTGACCTCCTCATGGCATCGATCTGAGGCACGGCCCCAAGGAACTGTTGCACTAAACCAAAGTAAATGTCCGGCTTCGGCCCCTTTGGCCAAAGATGGTCTATTACAAACTGCATTGCAAGCCCGGACCACCTGTGAAGCTCCGCCACAGCAGCCATCTTGTCACTTAACGGCAGCGGGCACGCGGGAGCATTGAATTGCGACCAGAAAAGCTTCTCCACTTCTTTATCATCTTGATCCTCGAAAAACTTGGCTGCATCAGCTGTACTCTTCGCCAAATCTGCATACGCATCTGCAGGACTCCAGCGTCCATCCAGGGGAGCATACTTAGGATCCAAAAACTTCGTCCGCAGTAAGTAGGAGCCCCCAGCCGTGATTTTACCAGCCTGTTTAAGCTCCTCCCGCACACCCCTGACCTTGGTCCGCATCTCCTTGGTGGCATTAAGTGCCTTGTTCAGGTCCGCCGAACTAGCCTTATTCCCCTTTTCAAGGAGTTCATACCGGTCGGCGGCATTTTTTAACTCCACAGCCATTTCGGCTATCTTTTCCTTGCTTCGGCGATGAGCAGCCTATTCGGCACTCAACTCTTCGGCCGCCTTTAGGGCAGCCGCATTGCTAACCCGAGCTTGCTCCTTGGCCTGGGCAAGTTCCGCCCTCAGGGCCTCCACGGCAGCAGCACCATCTGCGGTCCGAACATATTGCATTAATATTATGCCACTCTCATACTTTCTTGTACAACATAATGAGGAAGGCAGAGCATATACCTTGTGATTCGTCCAGCCGCTCGTTCACCAGCGTGATATCGGCATCAATAGATCCGATCTGCCTCGTTAGTTCGGAAACTTCAACGGACTGGTCGGCGGCCGGACCCATAGATACCTGCGCGTATGTACAGTGCAATCATTACTATATGATCCCCCGTTTGCCGCCTAGGGTGGGCAACCAGAGTCTCAGGGGCTACTATCTATATGAAGCACACCTAGCGCATGCCTCACAGCCAAAAAATAGTGTATTTTTCACTACATACCTCAAAGCCTCTGAGCAGGCTTGTAAATGCTTCATTCAAACCGCTTGTAGCGGATGAAATCTTCTTGAGCACCGTGCTCATTAATGAGCGGTGCTCCTCCGAGAGTGCAACTCGCTCCAGTAGACCTGTCAGTACGTCCAGACGGACATTGAACTGTGTCAGACCCTTCTCATCGCCCCCCCCCCCCTCGTGGGAGCCAAACGCTGTGGGCTCAGGGCGCCTGGCGCATTGGCTTTCGGCTTCGGCAGATCCGGACTCCTCCGTGACGACACCTCGGTGTCGCCCGCTTCATGAGGCGGAGAGGTGGGTGGGGTCTCACTCTCCATCATCTCCGAAGGAAGATCCCCCAAAGACAAACTCTGTTGAGAAGAGCTGCTAGCCGGACTGCAAAAGACGAATCCTCATTATTGATCTAGGAGAAATGCGGTACCTTCGAATTAACGATTGACTTACAGCTGGGTGGAGGGCTGGCTCGTTGGCGGGCATGACGCGGTGAGGGTGCCCATCGGGGCAGAGCCCCCTGGTGATACCTTTTCCCCTGGTTTGGGCATCTCCGTCTCCAAGTCTTCGGAGGCGGCCCTCTTCTTCCCGCGCGGGGAGGAGGCTTTAGCCTCCCCTTCCCGACTATCCTCCTTAGGGGAGGTAACAATTCCCCTGGTTCGGATGCGTAGCATGTGAAGTTCGGTTTCTTCGTTCTTCCCCTTGTCTTTCCCTGAGGGCATTCTGCTGAGTACCTAGTCAAGCATCTTGGCCATGGTGGGACCAGGCGAGCCTTTAGGAAGTGGCGCCGGACACCTGATTCTCTCCACCTTGCTGAGCCATTCCTGGCCATGGATGATTTTCAGAATAACAACTATGACAAATACAAAACAAGGTGTCCGGTATCAAGGCTACTTACTTGGGTATCTAGGCGATTGCAGCTTAGGCCCGCATCCTCGGTGGTGTCCGGACACTCTACTTTTGGTCTGAAGAATAATTTGCACATCCCTTCGAGCTTCAGGCCGAAGAAGTGCTTAACAGTCCGTGGACCCTCTGGATTGAACTCCCACATCCAAAGAGGCCGGCGTTGGCACGGCAACATCCGTCGGATTAACATCAGTTGCATTATGCTGACAAGGTTAATGTCCCTCTCAAGAAGCTCTCGGATGCGGCTCTGTAGTACTGGTACATCGCCAGCAGGCCCCCAATTCCGTCCTACGTCGGTCCAAGATGCTAGTTGTGACGGAGGGCTCGAGCGGAACTCGGGGGCGGCCACCCACTTTGTGCCTCTGGGAACCGTAACATAAAACCACCTCTACTGCCATACATCGGATACTTCGGGGAAAGAACCCTCTGGCCATGGGGCATCGGCGTTCCTGCTTATTATAGCACCTCCGCACTCCGCATGTTGCCCCTCGATCATCTTCGGCTTCACATTCAAGGTCTTGAGCCATAAGCCGAAGTGTGGGGTGACATGGAGGAAGGCCTCGCACACTATAATGAATGACGAGATATAGAGGATAGCGTCCGGAGCTAGATCATGAAAATCCAACTCGTAATAGAACATGCTCCCCCTCACAAAAGGATCAAGGGTGAAGCCCAAGCCGCGGAGGAAGTGAGGAACAAACATGACGCTCTCATTGGGCTCCGATGTAGGGATGACCTGCCCCGGAGCAGGAAGCCTGTGCTGGATGTCGGCGGTCAGATATCCGACCTCCCTAAGCTTCGCAATGTCCTCCTTTTGAATCGAGGAGGCCACCCACCGGCCTTGAGGGTTGGATCCGGACATATTGGAGGATCTAGGGTGTTGGAGCTTAGGTCTCGGGTGTTAGAACTCGAGGTGCGAGAAGGCGCGAGGGAGGTGGAAAAGAGGCATAGGCCTCGACCCCTTTATAAAGGGGGTGAATATCAAGAGTCCTCAGCGTGACCGCTTGAGACTTATCTAAAAACACACGGAGTCGTACCGACGGTCGTCGTGGGGTTGCGCACGCCCGTATTAATGGAAGATCCCGTAATAAGGGGACACAATCTCTGCTTTGACAAGACATGTCAAGAAAACCGCCTCGTGATATGCGTTGTGGCTGGTTGTGGGAAAACGATTCGAATTGACCCGACCATAATGACACGTCGCGTTGTCTAAAAAAGGGGTTGTCAGCAGATTGCATTTGTGAAATATCATTCTCTCTACAGTGGTATGTGAAGATCATTTTGCGGATCCGGACACGGTTCAAGTGTTTGATAATTACTTTGGAGTATTCGTAGAAGGAACCCGCCCTGCAATGCCGAAGACAAAACTGCGCGCTGGACTCATTGTCATTGAAGCCTGGTTCATGGGCTACTGAGGGAGTCCTGGATTAGGGGGTATCTGGACAGCCGGACTATATGCATCGTCCGGACTACTGAAGCGTGAAGATACAAGACTCAAGACTCCGTCCCGTGTCCGGATGGAACTTTCCTTGGCGTGGAAGGCAAGCTTGGCGATCCAGATATTGTGTTTCCTTCCTTGTAACCGACTCCATGTAAACCCTAGCCCTCTCCAATGTCTATATAAACCGGAGAGGTTGGTCCTTAGAAGGCCGATCACAATTACAATCATAATCATCATAGACTAGCTTCTAGGGTTTAGCCTCTACGATCTTGTGGTAGATCTACTCTTGTACTACCCATATCTTCAATATTAATCAAGCAGGAAGTAGGGTTTTACCTCCATCGAGAGGGCCTGAACCTGGGTAAACATTGTGTCCCTTGCTTCCTGTTACCATCAGCCTAAGACGCACAGATCGGGACCCCCTACCCAAGATCCGCCGGTTTTGACACCGACAGGGTGCGCGCGTAAGGGGGAGCAAGTCGCTCGACAAATTTTCTCTTCCTTCAAAGGGCAGCTCTGCCTTGCCGCGACTCCTGAGGGTGCAAGGTGTACCTCCTAAGAGCACATGGCGTATCTCCTGGGGCCCTATCAGGTACCTAAGGTCAGGTTCTCATGAGGCGAAGGACTACAACACATACCAAGCTAAGCCTTCCTACCTTAACCCGCTCAAATTGCAAACACTATAGCACAACATCAAGGCGGCAATTATAACATAGAAAGGCATAGCAGCAACCGTTCATTACACGCCCCCGCAGGGTACATTCTTCTTTTTTCGGATTGCAGGGGAAAGGAAAAGCTAAACAAAGAGGGCCCAAAGGCGTACAAGCTTGGTGCCAGCACCGCATCTTCAAGCAGCGCCTCAAGGTAGCCCGACGCTCCACCAGTTCTTCCATAGGAGATCTGGGGCCACCAGCCTTGAGTCCAAGTTCGTCGAGCCCCAACTTCACGTCGGGCTTCTCTCCGGCTTCACTGGAGCATTGTGGCGGGACGAACCACCGGCGTCCTCGACACGAGCACGACGACGCGGAGGCCGGTCATAGCCACCGCTGCTCGAGCTCTCATCTGAGGAAGAGTTGCCGTCATGTGGGGAGGAGTGCGCATCGCCAAGGCCAAGTTCGCCGTCGCCACCATCATTGTCGCTGTCGTCCTCCGGGCAGCACCCCACATGGTGGCCGTCCCCCTGAACACCCTCACATCGAGGGTTGCCAGACCGTCGTACTTGAAGTGGAGAGTGCACCTTCCACCCAGGCCACGCACATGGGAGAAGGTCTGCTAGCCGGGGGTCAGCACCACGCTGCCAGAGGCGGAGACCTCGGTGCTAACCCACGAAGCTCTGCTGCAGCACCCGTTAGCCTGTAGCCAGAGGCCAGCAAGCCCTGAAGAAGGAAGCTCGCCGGAGAAGAAGCATGGGAGCCGTAGTGAGGTGCCAGCCGGGCTCTTCGACCACACCGCGAACTCAGGGAGCACCTCCAGCAAGGAAAAGCGTGGCCGAGGCGGACGCACGATCACGGCGTGCCTCCCTTCATCATGGGGGCTGCTCCGGAGCCGGTAGCCCTCGCCGCGGGAAGAGATGCCATCGCGAGCGCCTAGAGCGGTGCTGCCTCTGGGGGGAGCGCGCCCACACCCCCTGGATGCCGCCAGAGGGACCATAGGGTGCTTGCGGGGATAGCCACGGCCCCTCTCGGGAGGAGGAGAGTCTAGCCCCTCCTTGAGGGCCTTCCCCTTCTCAGCCGCTGAAAACCTCTTCGACGACGCCATGGGAGCAAGATGTAGAGAAGAGAAGCAGGCGGGAGCAAGACGAAAGAAAGGTGGACGGGGGCTCTGCCCTTCCCTCACATTTATAGCAAAGGGAGGCTAACCACTAGCCTCCACAACCTCTGCATGCCGCATCGACCAATCACGTCGAGCGGTTGCCGAGGCAGCATGGGGAAACGGAGTCGCCCACGTCCAATCAATTGCCACTCATCATCAAGGCCGCGGGCGGTTGGGGCCTACAGCGCTCCGCACTTGCCCTTTGGCTTCGCCTGGAAGACAAGTCCGAGCGTGCCTTGGGCTCGGGGGCTACTGTCGGCATCCTGGACTTGGGGGTACCTAGTCCTGCCTGCCTGCGGCCCACCACGTGGCTTCATAAACGGCCTGGTACGGCCCAGCTTCAACACCAACACCGCAAGACCCTCGCGAGGCGGACGATGCCAAGACCCCCTAAGGAGCCGGCCTCCTAAGGAGGGCTCCTGAGGGGTGGAGAATTCTATGTAGCTACCTCATGAGGCTCGGCTGACATGAGCCATGACGACCAAGGCCAGGCGGGCGCCAGGCGAGTGCAGAGCGCAGGTTTCCTCTTCGGTGCAAGGGAGGCAAGCCACAGACGCGGAGTCCCGAGGAATGAGCCAAAGGCTTCCATTCTAGTGCAACAAGACCAAGACCGCCAGGACAACAAGACGGAGGTCATCACCGAGCCCACCGCAGCGTCACGACTAGAGGCTTTTCGCAGGTGAAGACTACTTTTGTCAAGATAGACTGTACTACATGTCCCCTTTCAAATCCAGCCATTGTGGAATCCCTTACCGCTCATATTTGGGAAGAGGGCCAAGGCCACTATATAGGACTAGCCACCACCATAGGACAGGCACGGAAGGACCGACATCAGAACAAGTAGAACACCACACTAGCTCAAGAACACCTCACCTCATGTGGCTTGTTCATCCACTGTACTAGTTCATCCATAGCCCCTCGAGGCAATCCACCACACCACACTGGATTAGGGTTTTACACCACAATGGTGGCCCGAACCAGTATAAATCTCTGTGTCTTTGTGTCTCTTGAGCTCGATGCGCTAGGCTAGGGAGGATCGCGAATAGGCAGGCTGGACAGGTTGAGACCTCCGCACGCACACCAGAGTTCGAACCTCTCAAGCGTTGCCGGATCCCTAAATCTGACAATTCCACGTAAAACTGGCAGGTCAAGCACAACGGGGTGTTGTGAGCACAGTTGATGCAAAGACCAACTTCGGGAATGAGGGGACCATCTTCTTCCTGTTGGGGAACACGATAATTTCAAAAAAAATCCTACGATCACGCAAGATCTATCTAGGTGATTCACAACAATGAGAGGGGAGTGTGTGTCCACGTACCCTCGTAGACCGAAAGCGGAAGCATTAAATAATGCGGTTGATGTAGTCGAAAGTCTTCGTGATCCAACCGATCAAGTACCGAACGCACGGCACCTCCGCAATCTGCATACGTTCAGCTCGGTGACGTCCCTCGAACTCTAGATCCAGCTGAGGCCGAGGAAGAGTTCCGTTAGCACGATGGCGTGGTGATCGTGATGATGAAGTTACCGACGCAGGGCTTCGCCTAAGCACTACGATGACATGACCGAGGTGGAAAACTGTGGAGGGGGGCACCGCACACGGCTAAAAGATCAACTTGTGTCTATGGGGTGCCCCCTCCCCCGTATATAAAGGAGGAGAGGGGAGGGCGGCCGACCCTTCTTGGTGCGCCCCCAAGAGGGGAATCCTACTAGGACTCCAAGTCCTAGTAGGTTTCCACCAAAAGGGAGAGAGGGGGAAGGAAGGAGAGGGAGAGGGAGAAGGAAAGGGGGGCGCCCCTCCCCCTTCCTAGTCCAATTCAGACCCAAGGGGGAGGGGCGCGCGGCCTACCCTGGCCGCCCCTCTCTCTCTCCAGTAAGGCCCATCGAGGCCCATTAGTTCCCCCTGGGGTTACGATAACCCTCCCGCACTCCGGTTTTATCCGAAACTTCTCCGGAGCATTTCCGGTGTCCGAATATAACCGTCCAGTATATCAATCTTTATGTCTCGACCATTTCGAGACTCCTCGTCATGTCCGTGATCTCATCCGGGACTCCGAAAAACCTTCGGTACATAAAATCACATAAACTCATAATACCAATCGTCATCGAACGTTAAGCGTGCGGACCCTACGGGTTCGAGAACTATGTAGACATGACCGAGACAAATCTCCGGTCTATAACCAATAGCGGAACCTGGATGCTCATATTGGTTCCTACATATTCTACGAAGATCTTTATCAGTCAAACCGCATAACAACATACGTTGTTCCCTTTGTCATCGGTATGTTACTTGCCCGAGATTCGATTGTCGGTATCATCATACCTAGTTCAATATCGTTACCGGCAAGTCTCTTTACTCATTCCATAATACTTCATCCCGCAACTAACTCATTAGTCACAATGTTGGCAAGGCTTATAGTGATGAATATTACCGAGAGAGCCCAGAGATACCTCTCCGAAACACAGAGTGACAAATCCTAATCTTGATCTATGCCAACCTAACAAACACCTTCGGAGACACATGTAGAGCACCATTATAATTACCCATTTGCGTTGTGACATTTGGTAGCACACAAAGTATTCCTCCGGTATTCGGGAGTTGCATAATCTCATAGTTTGAGGAACTTGTATAAGTCACGAAGAAAGTAGTGGCAAAGAAACTATCACGATCATAATGCTAAGCTAACGGATGGATCATGTCCATAACATCATTCTCCTAATGATGTGATCCCGTTCATCAAGACAACACATGTCTATGGTTAGGAAACATAACCATCTTTGATTAACGAGCTAGTCAAGTAGAGGCATACTAGGGATACTATGTTTTGTCTATGTATTCACACATGTACTAAGTTTCTGGTTAATACAATTCTAGCATGAATAATAAACATTTATCATGAAATAAGGAAATAAATAATAACTTTATTATTGCCTCTAGGGCATACTTCCTTCAGTCTCCCACTTGCACTAGAGTCAATAATCTAGTTCACATCGCCGTGTGATTTAACACCAATAGTTCACATCTGTATGTGATTAACACCCATAGTTCACATCGCCATGTGACCAACAGCCAAAGGGTTTACTAGAGTCAATAATTTTGTTCACATTGCTATGTGATTAACACTCAAAGAGTACTAAGGTGTGATCATGTTTTGCTTATGAGAGAAGTTTAGTCAACAGGTCTGCCACATTCAGAGTCGTATGTATTTTGCAAATATTATATGTCTACAATGCTCTGCATAGAGCTACTCTAGCTAATTGCTCCCACTTTCAATATGTATCCAGATTGAGACTTAGAGTCATCTGGATCAGTGTAAAAGCTTGCATCGACGTAACTCTTTACGACGAACTCTTTATCACCCCCATCACCGAGAAACATTTCCTTAGTCCTCACTGAGGATAATTTTGACCGCTGTCCAGTGATCTACTCTTAGATCACTATTGTACCCCCTTGCCAAACTCATGGCAAGGTACACAATAGGTCTAGTACACAACACAGCATACTTTATAGAATCTATGACTGTGGCATAGGGAATGACTTTCATTTTCTTTCTATCTTCTTTTGTGGTCGGGCTTTGAGTCTTACTCAACTTTACACCTTGTAATACAGACAAGAACTCCTTCTTTGACCGATCCATTTTGAACTCTTTCAAAAACTTGTCAAGGTATTTACTCATCGAAAAACTTATCAAGCGTCTTGATCTATCTCTGTAGATATTGATGCCCAATATATAAGCAACTTCACTAAGGTCTTTATTTAAAAAATCTCCTTTCAAACACTCCTTTATGCTTTCCAGAAAATTCTACATAATTTCCGATCAACAATATGTCAATCACATATACATATCAGAAATGTTGTAGTGCTCCGACTCACTTTCTTGTAAATACAGGCTTAACCGCAAGTCTGTATAAAACTATATTCTTTGATCACACTATCAAAGCATTTATTCCAACCTCGAGAGGCTTGCACCAGTCCATAAATGGATCACTGGAGCTTGCACACTTTGTTAGCACCCTTTGGACCGACAAAACCTTCTGGTTGCATCATATACAACTCTTCTTCCAGAAATCCATTCAGGAATGCAGTTTTGACATCCATCTGCCAAATTTCATAGTTATAAAATGTGGCAATCGCTAACATGATTCAAACAGACTTAAGCATCAATACGGGTGAGAAAGTCTCATCGTAGTCAACTTCTTAACTTGTCGAAAACCTTTCGCAACAAGTCGAGTTTTGTAGACAGTAACATTACCGTCAGCGTCGGTCTTCTTCTTGAAGATCCATTTATTTTCTATGGATTGCCGATCATCGGGCAAGTCCACCAAAGTGCATACTTTGCTCTCATACATGGATCCCATCTCATATTTCATGGCCTCAAGCCATTTCCCGGAATCTGGGCTCATCATCACTTCCTCATAGTTGGTAGGTTCATCATGGTCTAGTAACATGACTTCCAGAATAGGATTACCACACCACTCTAGTGCGGATCGTACTCTGGTTGACCTATGAGGTTCGGTAGTAACTTGATCTGCAGTTTCATGATCATCATCATTAGTTTCCTCACTAATTGGTGTAGGGATCACTGGAACTGATTTCTGTGATGAACTACTTTCCAATTCGGGACAAGGTACAATTACCTCATCAAGTTCTACTTTCCTCCCACTCACTTCTTCCGAGAGTTAACACCTTCTCTAGAAAGGATCCATTCTTAGCAACGAATGTCTTGCCTTCGGATCTGTGATAGAAGGTGTACCCAATAGTTCCTTTTGGGTATCCTATGAAGATACATTTCTCCAATTTGGGACCGGACTTATCAGGTTGAAGCATTTTCACATAAGCATCACAACCCCAAACTTTAAGAAACGACAACTTTGGTTTCTTAACAAACCACAGTTCATAAGGCGTCGTCTCAACGGATTTCGATGGTGCCCCGTTTAACGTGAATGCAGTTGTCTCTAATGCATAACCCCAAAATGATAGTGGTAAACCGGTAAGTGTTGGAAATATGCCCTAGAGGCAATAATAAATGGTTATTATTATATTTCTTTGTTCATGATAATTGTCTGTTATTCATGCTATAACTGTGTTATCCGGAAATCGTAATACACGTGTGAATACATAGACCACAACATGTCCCTAGTAAGCCTCTAGTTGACTAGCTCGTTGATCAACATATAGTCATGGTTTCCTGACTATGGGCATTGGATGTCATTCATAACGGGATCACATCATTAGGAGAATGATGTGATGTACAAGACCCAATCCTAAGCATAGCTCAAAGATCGTGTAGTTCGTTTAGCTAGAGCTTTTCCAAATGTCAAGTATAATTTCCTTAGACCATGAGATTGTGCAACTCCCGAATACCGTAGGAGTGATTTGGGTGTGCCAAACGTCACAACGTAACTAGGTGACTATAAAGGTGCACTACGGGTATCTCCGAAAGTGTCTGTTGGGTTGGCACGAATCGAGACTAGGATTTGTCACTCCGTATGACGGAGAGGTATCTCTGGGCCCACTCGGTAATGCATCATCATAATGAGCTCAGTGTGACCAAGTGTCTGGTCACGGGATCATGCATTACGGTACGAGTAAAGTGACTTGCTGGTAACGAGATTAAACGAGGTATTGGGATACCGACGATCGAGTCTTGGGCAAGTAACATACCGATTGACAAAGGGAATTGTATACGGGATTGATTGAATCCTCGACATCGTGGTTCATCCGATGAGATCATCGAGGAGCACGTGGGAGCCAACATGGGTATCTAGGTCCCGCTGTTTGTTATTGACCGGAGAGGCGTCTCGGTCATGTCTGCATGTCTCCCGAACCGGTAGGGTCTACACACTTAAGGTTCGGTGACGCTTGGGTTGTAGAGATATGAGTATGCAGTAACCTAAAAGTTGTTTGGAGTCCCGGATGAGATCTTGGACGTCACGAGGAGTTCTGGAATGGTCTGGAGGTGAAGAATTATATATAGGAAGTGCAGTTTCGGCCATCGGGAAAGTTTCGGGGGTCACCGGTATTGTACCGGGACCACCGGAAGGGTCTCGGGGGTCCACCGGGTGGGGCCACCTATCCCGGAGGGCCTCATGGGCTGAAGTGGGAAGGGAACCAGCCCCTGGTGGGCTGGTGCGCCCCCCCTTAGGGCCCCCCTGCGCCTAGGGTTGGAAACCCTAGGGGTGGGGGCGCCCCCACTTGCCTTGGGGGGCAAGCCACCCCCTTGGCCGCCGCCCCCCCTTGGAGATCCCATATCCTAGGGCCGGCGCCCCCCCAAGGGGCCTATATAAAGAGGGGGAGGGAGGGCAGCCACACCCATGCTCTTGGCGCCTCCCTTCCCCCTTGCTACACCTCTCCCTCTCGTAGAAGCTCGGCGAAGCCCTGCCGAGATCGCTGCTGCATCCACCACCACGCCGTCGTGCTGCTGGATCTCCATCAACCTCTCCTTCCCCTTGCTGGATCAAGAAGGAGGAGACGTCTTCCTCAACCATACGTGTGTTGAACGCGGAGGTGCTGTCCGTTCAGCACTAGGATCATCGGTGATTTGGATCACGACGAGTACGACTCCCTCAACCCCGTTCTCTTGAACGCTTCCGCTCGTGATCTACAAGGGTATGTAGATGCACTCCTTCCTCTCGATTCTAGATGAACTCATAGATTGATCTTGGTGAAAGCGTAGAATTTTTTTTATTTTCTGCAACGTTCCCCAACAGTGACATCATGAGCTAGGTCTATGTGTAGTTCTCTTTGCACGAGTAGAACACAATTGGTTGTGGGCGTAGATGTTGTCAACTTTCTTGCCACTACTAGTCTTATTTTGCTTCGGCGGTATCATGGGATGAAGCGGCCCAGACCAACCTTACACGTACGCTTACGTGAGACAGGTTCCACCGACTGACATGCACTAGTTGCATAAGGTGGCTAGCGGGTGTTTGCCTCTCCCACTTTAGTTGAAGCGGATTCGACGAAAAGGGTCCTTATGAAGGGTAAATAGAAGTTGGCATATCACGTTGTGGCTTTCACGTAGGTAAGAAAACGTTCTTGCTAGAACCCTATTGCAGCCACGTAAAAACATGCAACAACAATTAGAGGACGTCTAACTTGTTTTTGCAGCATGTGGTTTGTGATGTGATATGGCCAAAAGATGTGATGAATGATATATATGTGATGTATGAGATCATGTTCTTGTAATTGGAATCACGACTTGCATGTCGATGAGTATGACAACCGGCAGGAGCCATAGGAGTTGTCTTTATTTTTTGTATGACCTGCATGTCACTGAATAATGCCATGTAAATTACTTTACTTTATTGCTAAACACGTTAGCCATAGAAGTAGAAGTAATCGTTGGCGTGACAACTTCATGAAGACACGATGATGGAGATCATGGTGTCATGCCGGTGACGAAGATGATCATGGAGCCCCGAAGATGGAGATCAAAGGAGCTATATGATATTGGCCATATCATGTCACTATTTGATTGCATGTGATGTTTATCATGTTTTACATCTTATTTGCTTAGAACAACGGTAGCTTAAATAAGATGATCCCTCGCAATAATTTCAAGAATGTGTTCCCCCTAACTATGCACCGTTGCGAAGGTTTGTTGTTCGAAGCACCACGTGATGATCGGGTGTGATAGATCCTAACGTTCGAATACAACGGGTGTAAGCCAGATTTACACACGCAATACACTTAGGTTGACTTGACGAGCCTAGCATGTACAGACATGGCCTCGGAACACGGAGGACCGAAAGGTCGAGCATGAGTCGTATAGAAGATATGATCAACATGGAGATGTTCACCGATGTCGACTAGTCCGTCTCACGTGATGATCGGACACGGCCTAGTTGACTCGGATCATGTTTCACTTAGATGACTAGAGGGATGTCTGCCTGAGTGGGAGTTCATTGAATAATTTGATTAGATGAACTTAATTATCATGAACTTAGTCTAAAATCTTTACAATATGTCTTGTAGATCAAATGGCCCACGTCACCCTCAACTTCAACTCGTTCCTAGAGAAAACCAAGCTGAAAGATGATGGCAGCAACTATATGGACTGGGTCCGAAACCTGAGGATCATCCTCATAGCTGCCAAGAAAGATTATGTCCTAGAAGCACCGCTAGGTGAAGCACCCATCCCAGAGAACCAAGACGTTATGAATGCTTGGCAGTCTCGTGCTGATGATTACTCCCTCGTTCAGTGCGGCATGCTTTACAGCTTAGAACCAGGGCTCCAAAAGCGTTTTGAGCAACATGGAGCATATGAGATGTTCGAAGAGCTGAAAATGGTTTTCCAAGCTCATGCCCGGGTCGAGAGATATGAAGTCTCCGACAAGTTCTTCAGTTGTAAGATGGAGGAAAATAGTTTTGTCAGTGAGCACATACTCAGAATGTCTGGGTTGCACAACCGCTTGACTCAGCTGGGAGTTAATCTCCCGGATGACGCAGTTATTGACAGAATCCTTCAATCGCTTCCACCGAGCTACAAGAGCTTTGTGATGAACTTCAATATGCAGGGGATGGAAAAGACCATTCCTGAGGTATATTCAATGCTGAAATCAGCGGAGGTAGAGATCAAAAAGGAACATCAAGTGTTGATGGTGAATAAAACCACTAAGTTCAAGAAAGGCAAGGGTAAGAAGAACTTCAAGAAGGACGGCAAGGGAGTTGCCGCGCTCGGTAAGCCAGTTACCAGGAAGAAGCCAAGGAATGGACCCAAGCCTGAGACTGAGTGCTTTTATTGCAAGGGAAGTGGTCACTGGAAGCGGAACTGCCCCAAATACTTAGCGGACAAGAAGGCCGGCAACACCAAAGGTATATGTGATATACATGTAATTGATGTGTACCTTACCAGTACTCGTAGTAGCTCCTGGGTATTTGATACCAGTGCGGTTGCTCATATTTGTGAACTACGGAATAAGCGGAGACTGGCGAAGGACGAGGTGACGATGCACGTCGGGAATGGTTCCAAGGTCGATGTGATCGTCGCCGGCACGCTACCTCTACATTTACCTACGGGATTAGTTTTAAACCTTAATAATTGTTATTTAGTGCCAGCTTTGAACATGAAAATTGTATCTGGATCTCGTTTAATACGAGATGGCTACTCCTTTAAATTCGAGAATAATGGTTGTTCTATTTATATGAGAGATATGTTTTTTGGTCATGCCCCGATGGTCAATGGTTTATTCTTAATGAATCTCGAACGTGATGTTACACATATTCATAGTGTGAATACCAAAAGATGTAAGGTTGATAACAATAGTCCCACATACTTGTGGCACTACCGCCTTGGTCACATTGGTGTCAAGAGCATGAAGAAGCTCCATGCTGATGGACTTTTAGAGTCTCTCAATTATGAATCATTTGACACATGCGAACCATGCCTCATGGGCAAAATGACCAAGACTCCGTTCTCTGGAACAATGGAGCGAGCAACCAACTTATTGGAAATCATACATACTGATGTGTGCGATCCAATGAGCGTTGAGGCTCGCGGAGGATATCGTTATGTTCTCACTCTCACTAACGACTTGAGTAGATATGGGTATGTCTACTTGATGAAACACAAGTCTGAGACCTTTGAAAAGTTCAAGGAATTTCAGAATGAGGTAGAGAATCAACGTGACCGAAAGATAAAGTTCTTATGATCAGATCGTGGAGGAGAATATTTAAGTCACGAATTTGGTACGCACTTAAGGAAATGTGGAATCGTTTCACAACTCACGCCGCCTGGAACACCTCAGTGTAACGGTGTGTCCGAACGTCGTAATCGCACTTTATTGGATATGGTGCGATCTATGATGTCTCTTACCGATTTACCGCTATCATTTTGGGGATACGCTCTAGAGACAGCTACATTCACTTTAAATAGGGCACCGTCTAAATCCGTTGAGACGACACCGTATGAATTATGGTTTGGGAAGAAACATAAGCTGTCGTTTCTAAAAGTTTGGGGATGCGATGCTTATGTCAAGAAACTTCAACCTGAAAAGCTCGAACCCAAGTCGGAAAAATGCGTCTTCATAGGATACCCTAAGGAAACCATTGGGTATACCTTCTACCTCAGATCCGAAGGCAAGATCTCTGTTGCCAAGAACGGGTCCTTTCTGGAGAAAGTGTTTCTCTCGAGAGAAGTAAGTGGGAGGAAGGTGGAACTTGATGAAGTACTACCTCTTGAACCGGTGAGCAGCGCAGCTCAGGAAGATGTTCCTGTGGTGCCAGCACCAACTGAAGAGGAAGTTAATGATGAAGATCAAGGTACTTCAGATCAAGTTACTACTGAACTTCGTAGGTCCACGAGGACACGTTCCACACCAGAGTGGTATGGCAACCCTGTCCTGGAAATCATGTTGTTAGACAACGGTGAACCTTCAAACTATGAAGAAGCGATGGCGGGCCCAGATTCCAACAAATGGCTTGAAGCCATGCAATCCGAGATAGGATCCATGTATGAAAACAAATTGTGGACTTTGACAGACTTGCCCGATGATCGGCGAGCGATAGAAAACAAATGGATCTTTAAGAAGAAGACAGACGCGGATGGTAATGTTACCATCTATAAAGCTCGACTTGTCGCTAAGGGTTATCGACAAGTTCAAGGGGTTGACTATGATGAGACTTTCTCTCCCGTAGTGAAGCTGAAATCCGTCCGAATCATGTTAGCAATTGCCGCATACTATGATTATGAGATATGGCAAATGGACGTCAAAACGGCATTCCTTAACGGCCATCTTAAGGAAGAACTCTATATGATGCAGCCGGAAGGTTTTGTTGACCCTGAGAATGCTAACAAGGTATGCAAACTCCAGCGGTCCATTTATGGGCTGGTGCAAGCATCTCGGAGTTGGAACATTCTCTTTGATGAGATGATCAAAGCGTTTGGGTTTATGCAGACTTATGGAGAAGCCTGCGTTTGCAAGAAAGTGAGTGGGAGCTCTATAGCATTTCTCATATTATATGTAGATGACATACTTTTGATGGGAAATGATATATAACTTTTGGGCATCATTAAGGCCTACTTGAATAAGTGTTTTTCAATGAAGGACCTTGGAGAAGCTGCTTACATACTAGGCATCAAGATCTATAGAGATAGATCAAGACGCCTCATAGGTCTTTCACAATGCACATACCTTGATAAGATATTGAAGAAGTTCAATATGGATCAGTCCAAGAAGGGGTTCTTGCCTGTTTTGCAAGGTGTGAAATTGAGCTCGGCTCAATGTCCGACCACGACAGAAGATAGAGAAAAGATGAGTGTCGTCCCCTATGCCTCGGCCATAGGGTCTATCATGTATGCTATGCTGTGTACCAGACCTGATGTAAACCTTGCCGTAAGTTTGGTAGGAAGGTAACAAAGTAATCCTGGCATGGAACACTGGACAGTGGTCAAGAACATCCTAAAGTACCTGAAAAGGACTAAGGATATGTTTCTCGTTTATGGAGGTGACGAAGAGCTCGCCGTAAAGGGTTACGTCGACGCTAGCTTCAACACAGATCTGGATGACTCTAAGTCACAGACCGGATACGTGTATATGTTGAATGGTGGAGCAGTAAGCTGGTGCAGCTGCAAGCAGAGCGTCGTGGCAGGATCTACATGTGAAGCGGAGTACATGGCAGCCTCGGAGGCAGCGCATGAAGCAATTTGGGTGAAGGAGTTCATCACCGACCTAGGAGTCATACCCAATGTGTCGGGGCCGATCAAACTCTTCTGTGACAACACTGGAGCTATTGCCCTTGCTAAGGAGCCCAGGTTTCACAAGAAGACCAGGCACATCAAGCGTCATTTCAACTCCATCCGTGAAAATGTTCAAGATGGAGACATAGATATTTGCAAAGTACATACGGATCTGAATGTCGCAGATCCGTTGACTAAACCTCTTTCGCGAGCAAAACATGATCAACACCAGAACTCTATGGGTGTTCGATTCATCACAATGTAACTAGAATATTGACTCTAGTGCAAGTGGGAAACTGTTGGAAATATGCCCTAGAGGCAATAATAAATGGTTATTATTATATTTCTTTGTTCATGATAATTGTATGTTATTCATGCTATAACTGTGTTATCCGGAAATCGTAATACACGTGTGAATACATAGACCACAACATGTCCCTAGTAAGCCTCTAGTTGACTAGCTCGTTGATCAACAGATAGTCGTGGTTTCCTGACTATGGGCATTGGATGTCATTGATAACGGGATCACATCATTAGGAGAATGATGTGATGAACAAGACACAATCCTAAGCATAGCTCAAAGATCATGTAGTTCGTTTAGCTAGAGCTTTTCCAAATGTCAAGTATCATTTCCTTAGACCATGAGATTGTGCAACTCCCGGATACCGTAGGAGTGCTTTGGGTGTGCCAAACGTCACAACGTAACTGGGTGACTATAAAGGTGCACTACGGGTATCTTCGAAAGTGTCTGTTGGGTTGGCACGAATCGAGACTGGGATTCGTCACTCCGTATGACGGAGAGGTAAGGATTCGTCACTCCGTATGACGGAGAGGTATCTCTGGGACCGCTCGGTAATGCACCATCATAATGAGCTCAATGTGACCAAGTGTCTGGTCATGGGATCATGCATTACGGTATGAGTAAAGTGACTTGCCGGGAACAAGATTAAACGAGGTATTGGGATACCGACGATCGAGTCTCGGGCAAGTAACGTACCGATTGACAAAGGGAATTGTATACGGGATTGATTGAATCCTCGACATCGTGGTTCATCCGATGAGATCATCGAGGAGCATGTGGGAGCCAACATGGGTATCCAGATCCCGCTGTTGGTTATTGACCGGAGAGGCGTCTCGGTCATGTCTGCATGTCTCCCGATCCCGTAGGGTCTACACACTTAAGGTTCGGTGATGCTAGGGTTGTAGAGATATGAGTATGCAGTAACCCGAAAGTTGTTCGGAGTCCCGGATGAGATCCCGGACATCACGAGGAGTTCTGGAATGGTCTGAAGGTGAAGAATTATATATAGGAAGTGCAGTTTCGGCCATCGGGAAAGTTTCGAGGGTCACCGGTATTGTACCGGGACCATCGGAAGGGTCTCGGGGGTCCACCGGGTGGGGCCACCTATCCCGGAGGGCCTCACGGGCTGAAGTGGGAGGGGAACCAGCCCCTGGTGAGCTGGTGCGCCCCCCTTGGCCCCCCCCTGCGCCTAGGGTTGGAAACCCTAGGGGTGGGGGCGCCTCCAGTTGCCTTGGGGGGCAAGCCACCCCCTTGGCCGCCGCCCCCCCTTGGAGATCCCATCTCCTAGGGCCGGCGCCCCCCCAAGGGGGCCTATATAAAGAGGGGGGAGGGAGGGCAGCCGCACCCATGCTCTTGGCGCCTCCCTTCCCCCTTGCTACACCTCTCCCTCTCGTAGAAGCTCGGCGAAGCCCTGCCGAGATCGCTGCTGCATCCACCACCACGTCGTCGTGCTGTTGGATCTCCATCAACCTCTCCTTGCCCTTGCTGGATCAAGAAGGAGGAGACGTCTTTCGCAACCGTACGTGTGTTGAACGCGGAGGTGCTGTCCGTTCAGCACTAGGATCATCGGTGATTTGGATCACGACGAGTACGACTCCCTCAACCCCGTTCTCTTGAACGCTTCCGCTCGCGATCTACAAGGGTATGTAGATGCACTCCTTTCTCTCGTTGCTAGATGAACTCATAGATTGATCTTGGTGAAAGCATAGGAAAAAATTTATTTTCTGCAACATTCCCCAACGGTAAGAGACATCATAGATCGCACCATATCCAAGAAAGTGCGATTACGACGTTCGGACACACCATTACGCTGTGGTGTTCCAGGTGGCGTGAGCTATGAAACTATTCCACATTGTTTTAAATGAAGGCCAAACTCGTAACTCAAATATTCTCCTCCACGATCAGATCGTAGAAAAATTATTTTCTTGTTATGATGATTCTCCACTTCACTCTGAAATTCTTTGAACTTTTCAAATGTTTCGGAGTGGTGTTTCATTAAGTAGATATACCCATATCTGCTTAAATCATCTGTGAAGGTAAGAAAATAACGATACCTGCCATGAGCCTCAACACTCATTGGACCGCATACATCTGTATGTATTATTTCCAATAAGTCAGTAGCTCGTTCCGTTGTTCTAGAGAACAGAGTTTTATTCATCTTGCCCATGAGGCACGGTTCGCAAGCACCAAGTGATTCATAATCAAGTGATTCCAAAAGTCCATCAGCATGGAGCTCCTTCATGCGCTTTACACTGATATGACCTAAATAGCAGTGCCACAAGTATGTTGCACTATCATTATCAACTTTGCATCTTTTGGCATCAATATTTATGAATATGTGTATCACTACGATCGAGATTCAGTAAACCATCAACATTGGGGGTATGACCATAGAAGGTTTTATTCATGTAAACAAAATAACAATTATTCTCTGTCTTAAACGAATAACCGTATTGCAATAAACATGATCTAATCATATTCATGCGCAACGCAAGCACCAAATAACTTTTATTTAGGTTCAACACTAATCCCAAAAGTATAGGGAGTGTGCGATGATGATCATATCAATCTTGGAACTACTTCCAACACACATGTCACTTCACCCTCAACTAGTCTCTGTTTATTCTGTAACTCCTGTTTCGAGTTACTAATATTAGCAACTGAACAAGTATCAAATACCCAGGGGCTACTATGAACAGTAGTAAGATACACATCAATAACCTGTATATCAAATATACCTATGTTCACTTTGCCATCCTTCTTATCCGCCAAATGTTTGGGGCAGTTCCGCTTCCAGTGACCATTTCCTTTGCAGTAGAAGCATTCAGTTTCAGGCTTAGGTTTAGCTTTGGGCTTCTTCACGGGAGTGACAACTTGCTTGCCATTCTACTTGAAGTTCCCTTTCTTTCCCTTTGCCCTTTTCTTGAAACTAGTGATCTTGTCAATCATCAACACTTGATGCTCTTTCTTGATTTCTACCTTCGTTGATTTCAACATCACGAAGAGCTAGGGAATCATTTTTTATCGCTTGCATACTATAGTTCATCACAAAGTTCCAGTAACTTGGTGATGGTGACTAGAGAACTCTGTCAATCACTATCTTATCTGGAAGATTAACTCCCACTTGATTCAAGTGATTGTAGTACCCAGACATTCTGAGCACATGCTCACTAGTTGAGCAATTCTCCTCCATCTTTTAGGCAAAGTACTTGTCAGAGGTCTCATACCTCTTGACACGGGCATGAGTCTGAAATACCAATTTCAGCTCTTGGAACATCTCATATGCTTCGTGACGTTTCAAAAACGTTTTGAAGTCCCGGTTCTAAGCCGTAAAGCATGGTGCACTAAACTATCAAGTAGTCATCATATTAAGCTAGCCAAACGTTCATAACGTCTGCATCTGCTCCTGCAATAGGTCTGTCACCTAGTGTTGCATCAAGGACATAATTCTTCTGTGCAGCAATGAGGATACACCTCAGATCACGGACCCAGTCCACATCATTGCTACTATCATCTTTCAACTTAGTTTTCTCTAGGAACATATAAAAAACATAGGGAAGCTATAACGCGAGCTATTGATCTACAACATAATTTGCAAAATACTATCAGGACTAAGTTCATGATAAATTAAAGTTCAATTGATCATATTACTTAAGAACTCCCACTTAGATAGACATCCCTCTAGTCATCTAAATGATCACGTGATCTAAATCAACTAAACCATGTCCAATCATCACGTGAGATGGAGTAGTTTTCAATGGTGAACATCACTATGTTGATCATATCTACTATATGATTCACATTGACCTTTCGGTCTCGGTGTTCCGAGGCCATATCTGCATATGCTAGGCTCATCAAGTTTAACCCAAGTATTCTGCGTGTGCAAAACTGGCTTGCATCCATTGTATGTGAACTTAGAGCTTATCACACCCGATCATCACGTGGTGTCTCGGCACGAAGACCTGTCGCAACGGTGCATACTCAGGGAGAACACTTATCCCTTGAAATTTAGTAAGGGATCATCTTATAATGCTACCGACGTACTAAGCAAAATAAGAAGCATAAAAGGTAAACATCACATGCAATCAAAATATGTGACATGATATGGCCATCATCATCTTGTGCTCATGATCTCCATCACCGAAGCATCGTCATGATCTCCATCGTCACCGGCTTAACACCTTGATCTCCATCGAAGCATCGTTGTTGTATCGCCAACTATTGCTACTTATGACTATTGCTACCGCTTACTGATAAATTAAAGCAATTACATGACGATTGCATTTCATAAAATAAAAGCGACAACCATATGGCTCCTGCCAGTTGCTGATAACTTTGTTACAAAACATGATCATCTCATACAACAATTTATATCACATCATGTCTTGACCATATCACACCACAACATGCCCTGCAAAAACAAGTTAGACGTCCTCTACTTTGTTGTTGCAAGTTTTACGTGGCTGCTACGGGCTTCTAGCAAGAACCGTTCTTACCTACGCATCAAAACCACAACGATTTTTCGTCAAGTGTGCTGTTTTAACCTTCAACAAGGACCGACCGTAGTCAAACTCGATTCAACTAAAGCTGGAGAAATAGACACCCGCCAGCCACCTATGTGCAAAAGCACGTCGGTAGAACCAGTCTCATGAATGCGGTCATGTAATGTCGGTTCGGGCTGCTTCATCCAACAATACCGCCGAATCAAAGTAAGACGTTGGTGGTAAGCAGTATGACTATTATCGCCCACAACTCTTTGTGTTCTACTCGTGCATATAACATCTACGCATAGACTTGGCTCGGATGCCACTGTTGGGGAACACGGTAATTTCAAAAAAATTCCTACGATCACGCAAGATCTATCTAGGTGATGCACATCAATGAGAAGGGAGAGTGTGTCCACGTACCCTCGTAGATCGAAAGCGGAAGCGTTAAGTAATGCGGTTGATGTAGTCGAACGTCTTCACGATCCAACCGATCAAGTACCGAAAGCACGACACCTCCGCGATCTGCACACGTTTAGCTCAGTGACATCCCTCAAACTCTAGATCCAGCTGAGGCCGAGGGAGAGTTCCATCAGCATGACGGCATGGTCACGGTGATGATGAAGTTACTGACGTAGGGCTTCGCTTAAGCACTACGACGATATGACCGAGGTGGAAAACTGTGGAGGGGGGCACCGCACACGGCTAAAAGATCAACTTGTGTCTATGGGGTGCCCCCTCCCCCGTATATAAAGGAGGAGAGGGGAGGCCGGCCGCCCCTTCTTGGCGCGCCCCCAAGAGGGGAATCCTACTAGGACTCCAAGTCCTAGTAGGTTTCCACCAAAAGGGAGAGAGGGGGAAGGAAGGAGAGGGAGAGGGAGAAGGAAAGGGGGGCGCCGCCCCCCTTCCTAGTCCAATTCGGACCCAAGGGGGAGGGGGGGCGCGGCCTGCCCTGGCCGCCCCTCTCTCTCTCCACTAAGGCCCATCTAGGCCCATAGTTCCCCCGGGGGTTACGATAACCCTCCGACACTCCGGTTTTATCCGAAACTTCTCCGGAACATTTCCGGTGTCCGAATATAGCCGTCCAATATATCAATCTTTATGTCTCGACCATTTCGAGACTCCTCGTCATGTTCGTGATCTCATCCGGGACTTCGAACAACCTTCGGTACATCAAATCACGTAAACTCATAATACCAATCGTCATCGAACGTTAAGCATGCGGACCCTACGGGTTTGAGAACTATGTAGACATGACCGAGACACGTCTCCGGTCAATAACCAATAGCGAAACCTAGATTCTCATATTGGTTCCTACATATTCTACGAAGATCTGTATTAGTCAAACCGCATAACAACATACGTTGTTCCCTTTGTCATCAGTATGTTACTTGCCCGAGATTCGATCATCGGTATCATCATATCTAGTTCAATCTCGTTACCGGCAAGTCCCTTTACTCGTTCCGTAATACTTCATCCTGCAACTAACTCATTAGTCACAATGCTTGTAAGGCTTATAGTGATGAGTATTACCGAGAGGGCCCAGAGATACCTCTCCGAAACACGGAGTGACAAATCCTAATCTTGATCTATGCCAACCCAACAAACACCTTCGGAGACACCTGTATAGCACCTTTATAATCACCCATTTATGTTGTGACGTTTGGTAGCACACAAAGTGTTCCTCCGATATTCGGGAGTTGCATAATCTCATAGTCTGAGGAACTTGTATAAGTCATGAAGAAAGCAGTAGCAATGAAACTGTCACGATCATAATACTAAGCTAACGGATGGGTCATGTCCATCACATCATTCTCCTAATGATGTGACCCCGTTCATCAAATGACAACACATGTCTATGGTTAGGAAACATAACCATCTTTGATTAACGAGCTAGTCAAGTAGAGGCATACTAGGGACACTATGTTTTGTCTATGTATTCACACATGTACTAAGTTTCCGGTTAATACAATTCTATCATGAATAATAAACATTTATCATGAAATAAGGAAATAAATAATAACTTTATTATTGCCTCTAGGGCATATTTCCTTCACTTCCTCCCCCGTGGCCTCCATGGCCTCGCCTTCTTCCTCCCCCATGACCTCCATGTCCTCTTCTCCTTCCTCCCTCACGACCTCCTCTCTAGGGTTAGTTGTGCGGGCGCGAGCGGGGGCGTATAGCAGTGGCTAGGGCGGGGAATCGGTAGAGTGAGGCAAGGTGGAGTCCCACCTATTGATGGCGGTGCCGGAGACGACCATGCTCAGGAGGAATCGACGGTGGCGATGACAGCAGCGCCAGTGTTTTGTGGAGAGAGAGAGAGTCGGAAAAGCGAGAGGAGAAAGGGGATCGAGCGAGTTGTGCGGGAGAGCGTGGGCCTTAGGGCTCCAGACACAGTGATTGGGGTAGGCTAGTGAAAAGACAGAAATACTTTTGGATCGGACGAAATTGCCCGGTGCCACAACCAAAATTCTATGGGCGATCCAGGCCGGGGAGAATATCATACGGAAACCAATATTCAATGAAAACTTCATGGTAACCATATTTTAAAGTTTCGAAAAAATATGAAAAAAATATGGGTTGTTAAGAGGGTTATGTTTTATTGCCACACAAAATTTCAAGTTGAAACACATTATGTGATGTAAGATACGAAAAAGACAAATTCAACCCTGAATAATGACATTAAGAAAAAGACAAATTCAGCCTTGAATAGTGATATTACTGTTTAACACTATTTAACGCTGATTTTGTTTTTTCATAGCTCACATCTCGTAATGTCTTTCAACTTGAAATTTTGAGTGGCAATAAAACATCACCCTCTTAGCCTCCCGTATTTTTTTCAATTTTTTTCAAAACTTAAAAACATCTTATTCTCATGATTTTCATCGGTTTGCATCGGATATTGGTTTTCGTATGGGTCACCAGTACACATGGCCTGCCTGGCATCCATCTCCGGCACGAATCTAGTTTTGAGATGCCACTCCGCATGCACACAAAAAAAAAGCCGTCCCTTCTTCCCCAACCCTAACGCACGGCAGCAGCCCTTCGGCCCGCTGCCGCTGCCCGCTCCTCCCCACCAAATCTCCCCTTTCCCACCTCCCGGCGGCAACCTCCCCCAAACCCGGCGTCAGACCGAGGACAGCTACGCACATCACTCTCCTTCGCCGTGCCTCTGCCCTCATCTCAAGCACGACCTGCTTCCGCGATCTGTGGCGGCCCCGCCTAGTTTCCTCTCCACCTCTCTGGTGAGTCTCTGAAAGCTGGTTCACTGTCTCGTCCTCTACTCATCTTCTCCTGGTCGTGCATAAGAAATTTGACTTTTGTAGCACATGGCCCGATTAGTTCATTTCTCCTGGTCAGTCACATTGTCGATGCATTTGGGATTTAGCAGCAAGAATCTTAAAGCGTCGACTATCTACATCTATTTACACCATAAATAATACAGTACATCCTATATTTGCATGGGCTTCGCGTCTTGTCATTTTTGTTGCTTGGGGAAAGCACACCGTGCTGTCACGCTCCTCAGTAGATATAGATAAACTTTTTTACTTGAGTCTGTTTGTTGAAACATGCTGGTTCAGATAACCTTTTTACCTATATGTCAATAGTTTGGGCACTCTTTCATTGTAGGTCTAGGAGATGCCTATAAAGAGTCAAGGATGTGCACACACGGAGGAAGGAGGAGGAGTAAGCACAAGTAAGAAGACTTCTTTAGAATCCAACTCTGACCGAGAAGGTGAACAAACCACACACATTTCTGGTCTCTCCATTGACTTGTGAATCATCATTCAATAAGTAATACTATTAATTGTTCCTTACCTGCAGATTCTCCACCTCCGAGTGATGGTTAGTTCTATTTTGGCGACAACTAGGGATGGGGTGTTCGATCCTAGTATTGGATCAGACATCTGAGGCAACATTTCTACTGTGAAACAAAAACATTATATTTATACATATGCATCATTATTATTATTTTACTATTGAAACAGTATTTTCTAAATTAATCCCACATAACAAATCTTGTGCGATGGAGATATTTTTGTATGTTTGAGTGAAACTTGTCGAACCAAAAGCCATTCCTTTTTGTTTTGGCACATGCCAACCTTATCATGCATATGGCTTTCACTGCTATTCGATTCACATTTCACCTTGTTGCACCAGACCTCCCTCGCATATTACGCAAGCGCCTACTTCCCCGCGGTTATCCTTTGCCATCCAAGTTTGCTGGCAAGTCATTGTTTTCCATTTTAATGCACCCCCCCCCCCCCCCCCAAAAAAAAATTATTTTAATGTGTTTCTAGATGTTTATTCTAACCCTTACGGTGTGCTATGTTTCTTTGGTTAGGGGGCATACGCTTGGTGAATACATTTGAGCTCTGCTTTGGAAAGTTGGATGGCTACAACGAAGAGCACACTAGCATTAAATTACTTGCTTTGAGTGTCTGTCGGTCCATTGTTTCACTCGCTTCTTTCAAGGGTAAAAATACAATATTAGGTATTCCAATGGTTGTTGGTTAATCAGTAACTAAAGCTTCGATCTGTGTAGGAAGAATTAGACAGTTTACTTGCACAGGCACAATCATAGAGCACACGCCACCCAGCATGAGAATTCTAACATCCGCTAGCTTGATTAGATCGTCTGAAGAAGATGGAAGTAAGATACTTGATAAACTGAAGGTTTGCACTGCTAGTCAATTTTTTCCATCCCATTACTTCTTTATGACTTTTGCTTCTTATAAGATGATATAGTTGTTGCTTGCAGATCAAGGTGCGCCTGCCCAGTGGAAAGCTTGTTATCGGAACGTTGTGGAAATATGATTCATATTATAATATCGCTGTTGTTAACATCGAGGCTTCTCCAGAACTTCGTGAAGCATGCATTCATAATCAAGTGCCAGCTAATGTTAAATTGTCCCAAAGTAAACTGGTGGCTATTGGACGAGCCTTTGAATCCGGAGAGCTTATGGCCACAGGCGGGACACTGCTGCACGGAACTACCAAATTTGACTGCCAGCAACTCATGGCATCTACTTGTAAGATCACAAAGGTATTTCCCTTATCATCTTTTATGACTGTAGGCAGATTAATAGAAGGAAAAGTAATACAACTAGATTAAGACACATTTCCTTTACACTGGAAACATAAAAATACTCATATTGAACTATATTATAGCGTACTTAAATATAGAATATCCTCAGCAAAGCATGTTTACAATCATTATATATGTGCTAGGCTGGGATTGGTGGCCTCATTGTTGGCTCTGATGGAAAGTTCATGGGCATGAGCTTTTATTATAAGGATGGAGCTCCTTTCTTACCATTCAGTATCCTCCAGAAATGCTTAAAGCACTTCAATGAATTTGGGTATGTTTTGAAGTTCTGATTTATGTACTTTGTATATATTCCAATTCAATCACATGTTGACAGCATATTGAACATTTCATTCATCCCTTAGTGTCTACTACTTTACCGCTGGCTTGATTGTGGATATCTTAGCTCAAAACTCGAAACTGAAACTAGGATATGTTGGCTAACATTTACTGGGCTCTTAAATTGATAAGTATATTGGTGATAATTGGGGGATACCAAAATTACGCTGCCACCTACCCAGCTGATCACCAGTTGCCACAGTTGCTGCATGGTTGACTCATTGAACTACCCAACTGCTGACAGGAGGGCTATCAATTTTCAGTTCAGAAAAGAAGGGCTGACGATATTCATAATCTCTGTAGTCACATCCTGTTCATTTGAGCCATGAGAAACCAACTGTTTGTCCTAGCCAGTAGCTGAGTAAGCAGTTTCAGCCCCCTTAATGTGTGCTGGTCTCTGTTCTCTTGGTGGTCCTAAACCTGCTTTTATTATCCCCGGTTCCATGTAGCTGAAACTAGTTGTCTCACATATTCACATAGCTTTATGCCATCTATTCCCTCCGTTTCTAAATATAAGCCTTTTTAGAGATTTCAATACGGACTACATTCGGATGTACATAGACATATTTTGTAGTGTAGATTCACTTGTTTTGCTCTGTTGTAGTCCGTATTGGAATCTCTAAAAAGGCTTATATTTAGGAACGGAGGGAATATATTGCTAGCAGATTTCTTATTAATAAACATTTTGAATGATCAATCATGTGATATATGCAGGAGAGTTGTGCAGTTATCGCTTGGTCTGAGGATTGGATCACTTCAAGCTGAAAAATTGCATGTCCGTGAACAAGTACATGACAGCTTCCCCAATGCACATGGCATTTACGTACAGAGGGTGACTACCCACCTTATCTCTCTTTTCTGTGTTGCTCTGCTGCTTCTATGTGTATTTTCTATCTGATTGTTGGGGATGTTTATGAATTCATGTATTAATTATTTTTAGTTGTATTTGTTATCCATGGTAGTAACAAAAAAATGCATCAAAAATAGCATTGACAGCGCCAAGAATAATCATGGGGGATTCACATATACCCTATTTCTGTATTCCCCACAATTTGGAATATTGTTGATGATTGTCCCATCATCAAGCCCTTCGTAACCCATTATCCATAGAAATATCTTCTCACAAAAAAGTTGTCTAGGATCACATTAAATGGTTCCCACAGCATAGGTAGAGTGTATGGGCTTGGAAGAGGGAAACTGGGATTATGCGCTTAAGTAGTGATATCAGCACGAGTTTGCTAGTTAGTACCCCATCCTTTTCACCAAAAAGTAGCCTAGCATCACATTGAATGGTCCCCACAGCATTGTAGCGGCAGTTCGGCTCCCAGCCTATTGCTAAACCCTTAGCCACGTCACAATTTTTAGGTGGGTCCATGGGTGGTTGATTGCTTGCCAGTTGCCACAGTTGTGGTTTCCTGCACTTTACTGTTATATGACCCATGTGTCAGACTCAATTTTTTGCCAGAAGTGCAGTGATGATTTTTTTAGTCGCACTTTATGTCTTTGTCTAACCTTATTTGTGGCTAAGTCAGCCTCAAACTAACAGTCCTGTAGAGCGTAGGAATTTTGAACTGGGAACATGCTTACCAGCGTATTTAACTAGTTGTGATATTAACATGAGTTAGATTGTACTGATTACATGGGAGGGATGTGTCAAAGTGTTGCATTTGCAAAATCATCTCGAATGAGAACAAGAAAAATGGACATTAGCAGATATATGTGAAAACTAATCTTTTGATATTGAATATGAACATATTTGGACATTTATATCGTGAGGACCACTTGTTGCAGTGATTTGCTTGATAGTTTTTTGATAGATACTTGTTTGTTTGATAGGTTTCTGATAAATCGCCTGCAGCAGATTCTGGAATCAAAGTTGGCGATGTTATTACCAAGATTGATAAGCTTGAGCTGTTCAATGCACAAGAGGTTCTGTTCTTTTGTATTTCTATTTTTTATCTTGAAACTATTCTTGAAACCAGACTTCCATTTTTGTGGCTTGATGGGTTAGTTGGGTTGGTATCCTGGAGTCCACGCCTGCCCTGAGCCTGAGAAGCAAGTGTTTGTAGCTTGTCTGTGATAGAAATGTTTGATTGGTGACCTGTCCTGTTAGTGTGTGAAAACATTTTAACATGCTTTGATTTATTAAAATCGAAGTTATTTGGTAATCAAAACCCAGCACAAAGAACCCTGCCCCCCTCCCCCCTCTCTGAGCCATGAACCCAAATTTCTCTCTTTAGAACTGTACAGAACCCATTGACAAATCCAAATCAACGGAGGAGTCATGAATCCCCAACCTATTTGATGTACGTTTGAGATGTAGTTGATTCAATTCCCACTTGACCTCATCCCTGTCCGTGCTCTCGCTGGTGGCTGTGACACCGGTTCTTTGCTGAGCAGAGGAAGCATTGAGGCTGGCTCTGGGTGTGACGGGTGGTCATGGTGGTGGATAAGGATGTGCAGGCGATGACTCTGGTTGGCTATGGCAGCGAGCATGCCGAGGCTTGCTCAGTGCAGCCATGGTGACGAACACATCGGGCAGCTACTTGATACTTCTTTCCCCCTTGTGTCCCTGTGATTGATGTCTGCCATCAGTTCCAGACCGCTGCTCCTGCACGCCAGGCACCCAAATCTTGATGCCTGGTCCAGGCTAACCACACTTTTGCATTCTCCAGGCCAGGTTGGCGTCTTCCTCCCCAGGACGCCAGCCAAACAATTTGCAGGCAGCTTCCTGGGAGACTCTTGTCCATGCGAATGAAACCAACCTAAGCCGTTGCTTTATAGATACAATTTACGATCTCTTGCTTGTGTTTCACATCACACCTAAGCATCACGTTTTTACGGACATTGCGCTCTAAGGAGATCATAATACCACCACTGTACCAGCATGGTTGCATCATGCTGTGAGCAGGCTTCAACTTAAAAACACCTGATTTGGCACCAGCGTTAGGATTAGGAACAGCAGCTGGGTAAGCATCATTCTCATCCATGGAGGCTGAATAGCAACATAAGTACTGTAGTAGTAGGAGCATGAGCACTGGGGAAATATGAAGTCGATGCAGCTCTGGTAACAAAGCAGTAGGCAAGCCAGGACCTTTACTAATCATGTATTATAGCAGAAAATGCTTCAAGGAATAAGTAAACTATATAATTTTGATTTACTCTGTCGGTCCTGGTTTACAACAGTTTATTTTTCCCAAGTCAGTTTTTGTAGGTTTGAGTTGTTTGACCAAGTTTATCAAGAAATTTTTTGACATATACAAAAGTACAATATGAGAATACATTTCATGATATACATAGTGAAATTCATTTGGTCTCTGTTGTTATATGTGTTGATATAAACTTGGTCAAACTGACATAGGACAAACAAACTATGCCTTGTAAACCCAGCCAGAGAGAGTAGGATTATTCCTGGTATATTTGCAAAATTTGAAGATTTGAGATTCCTTCAGTGTTTTGAAGTTCAAGCATGATGACAATACTTGTCAATTTAATTGTGTCGCTGTACATTAATCAGTTCAAAAGTTACAGCTAATACCTAGCTTCATGACAATACTTGCTAATTTGCATGTTAGCATGCTCTGGGTGCAAAATAGAGAGTAAACATTTGAATTGTATCTAATGGACTTTTGGTAACAGTAACTCAAAATGTGACTGAGATGGCTGATGCTTTGTCTAACTGGATTGGGTAATTGACTTGTTTGCTAGAGGAAAATGTGCTTGTCCTCTTGTTTTGTGCTAGAGTTAATTTTATCATGAGTAAAATATATTGGATGTCACAATTGTTTCTGGAAGGTGTCAATTACTCCTAATTATTTAAAACTGCACAGCTGGGTCCTAAAAGTATTTGAATCATTCATGGCATGTCCTATGCAGACCCGGTCAGCTTTGACCTTCACCCTTGGCAGGTTGACCATTGGCATGTAGAAAATATTTTGCACATAACCCCCTGAAAAGTTATCTCATAATTTTGTCGTCCCCTCTTCTAATTTTACACGAGGGACATGCAACGATGTCGTCCTCGTCGCTGCCGCTGAAACTGAAGCCGGTCGTCGTCCTGACGCTGGCCACCTGCAGTGTGGTTAGGGCCACCAGATGGGAGTCGGAAGGTATGGTCATCTTTTCGAAGTTTGTCATGCTGTCCTGCAGATCGGCTGCCAATTCGTCAAACCCCAGCTTGGCCTGCGAAGCCACATTAGTGGCAGAGGCAGGCTCCACAACGGCAATCCACCTTAACCTCCCCTCCCATCTGCTCGCACATCCCCCCTCCCCTCTAGTTGAATCAGCTTTCTACATGCATTGGCAGATCAGAACACCACACCTGAAGCAGTGCGTGTGTGCATATTTCCCTACTTAAAGTCGTTGTAATTTTGTAACCAGGTTGACTAACTGAGAAGAAAAAAGCTCTGGCTAAGAGGCATCAACCGAGCACCAAATTTTTTGCGTGTGTGATTGCTAATGTTCATCTTTCGTTCTTGTGTCCACTACTCGTGTGTGTTGATTTGTGGGAAAAGCTAACAGGAGAGAGCAGGGCCATGAAATTAGAAGAAAGGATTTTTTTGAGGGGTTTTATGCTAAGTGTGGCTTACACGGCGTTGGTTAACCCACCACGTGTGCAGGTCAGATCTGATTGGGGTTGTATGGGACCTAAGGTGAACAACTTATAACTACTTTTAGGATCAAGTTATACAGTTTTCAAGAATTGGGACTTAGTCGACACATTTTTAAAAAGAATTAGGACCTTCAATGTATTTTACTCCTTTTCATTTTGTCTGCTTTTGTTCTTTCAAATCCTGTGGATCATTCTAATACCAGTTTGAAATAATCTATTTTTAAATAAAATAATTTAGTAGGTTCTACCTTAGTTCCTCGTTTTTATAAACAAATAAGAGAACTCAAAGCATACAGGTCAGAATGCCAAATGTCCTACTCCCTTCATCCAAATATGTAGGACCTAATACATTTTTCGAGGTTACATTTGACCATGGATTAGAGCAATAATATATGACATGCATGTTACACAAAGCATATCATCAAATCCGTGTTTGAAAGGAGTTTCTAATGATATAAATTTGTATATCATACATCTCATGTATTATTAATCTTATTAATGATCAAAGGCAACATCGAAAAACGTCTTAGGCCCTATGTATTTGGATGGATGGAGTATATTAAGTAGAGCTTTGTTTGCCTGCGCAATATTTGCCTAACATATGATGCGCTGTTAACAAGAACTGAACAGACATCTTGTATGGATCGAGAGGAACTCTATCCTATCTATTTGATAGTATGATGATTTTCACTTGTTGTGTATAACCTAGCGTACATATGGCTGTTTCTTACAAAATCTACTGCTTGTATGGATTTTATTTGTTCTTGCCAGTTCCATGAGCTGATTTTGGACAAGCCAGAGTGTATTTTGCGACATGGTGAAGAAATGCCTTTTACGGTTAGTTGCAGCTTTTGTATGCTGGATTCACTGTGCCTCAACATTTATGCTTTAATTATTCTTTATGTTGTGCCATTGCATTGAAAATAGGTATGTGTCCTAAGGCCAAATAGTAATGGTCATGAGTTCCCTGCAACTATCAATGCTGTGATAGACAGCAACGAGCAAAACAGGTTTTTTCTTTTCTGTCAGTTAATTTGTTGATTTTTATGTCAATATTTTTTGTTAAGTCAATCCTTCCAATGATAGTTGGCTGGTACCCAAGACAAAGTGGCTATATCCAGATGACATACGTGATGCTGATAAGATGCCCCTCGTTCGGAAGCGTTTCAAACCTGACTACACATTTCGTGAGAACCTTATCTTGTATTCTATTGTTGATAATGTTTAAAGGAATACCTGCTACTGTCATCTTCATTTGATATTTTTTCATCTGTCATATTTGGGGTCTTTGCCAGTTTAGCAACATACGAGTCCATGTAGGGTCTCAAAAAACAAGACGTTCATGTAGCTCCCTGTGACATTTTAGTACTATTTTACATTTTTAGAATAACTGTAAAAAATACTAATGGGCATCAAGTAAAATTGCTGGTTTCTGTCAATTCTTTGATGCATATGAATTGAACTGGACAAAAAGGAATCGGGCCCTCTCTCTTTTTTGACACTAAAGAATCAGATCCTCCCTTTTTTGAACTAAACAATCAGATCCTCTCTTTTTGAAGTAAAATTCAGATCCTCTTTGTACAGTGTTTAAATAATGTTACTTGCTAGATTTCTCATGGACATGCTGTCGCCTGTGTTTCAGCCCCCCTTGATGGAATGGATCTACATACAGAAGATTCCGATGAAGAATGAAGTGGAGCAAACGTTTGGTAAAGAAAAGCTTGTGTTAGCATGAACCGGGCATGGACATTTCCGTTTTTTGATCTATATTTGGCAACTGAGCAGCATGTGGTACCGCTAAGCTACGTTGGCCCAGAAGTTTGGTTTGGTTCGCTTTAGCTGTCTATGCGTTTCGGAAAATCGCTAGCATGGGCTTGATTAATCATTTATGTAGAGCCTCGTTTTTTTTAGCAGTGTAGAGTCTCATGAGATGTATCCTTAATTGCTTGTTAAGAGGCGGTAAAATGAGTGAGTTAGAGGGAAGTTTGCTAGAGCGGAGATTTGTTTCTCAGATGCTTCTTGTATCTCCACTGTTTGCTCTGCAAAGCCCATTTGTATCCACCGACGTTTCGCTTCTTATCGTGATTTACTTTGCTATAATCTGGCCCACACATTTACATTTTTTAGACTAAACACAGAACTTCTGTTTTTGTTTTTTCTTTGCGAAAAACACACCACTTTATTGATCAATGACAATGGTGGTTACGAGGATACAATTGAGGTTCGAAGACTAGAGGGGTCTTCTAGCAGGGGCTACCAGTATACCATTGGGGTCAGCTGACCCTAATGAAAAATTAGGTAATCACCACGGAAATTGCTTTTGGAGCAATGCTATTATGGCATAACGTGTTTTATGGCGACCAACTTGCTTGATAACATTATAATGCTTATGGCGTATGGCGTGGCGACATTATAGACACAACCTAACTTTGTGTGATAGCAAATTAAATCACAATTTCATAAACATAATCGAACTCTGTAATATGTATGACAACAAACTGAAGCACCTAGCAGAGTCTGAGTCACTAAGCAATTTCTGGAAACTCTTTTCCCTCCCATCTCCTTTTCCTTCTCTCTCTGCCTGCCTTTGGAAATCCCTTTCTCGCTTGCTCTTCTTTTCCTTCTCTCTCTGCGTTTCCCTCCTTTTTCCTTCTCAATCTCTGCCTGCCTCTGCACTCTTTTCCCTTCGGGTGGTCTTTTCCTTCCCGCCGCTGGCTACTAGTTCCTGTGCGTGCCAATTCTCCTTGCTGGTTGCTGGTCCCCATGTGCACCAACTCTCCAGCCTATGGCGACAAAAAAATGAGTCATCCAGAAATAAGGATGGTAGTCACTCCCGGGCTCTCACAGCGATCAGGAACTTTCGGCCGTCGGATCGGTTTGCTTGATGCGATTCTGGGCGTTGGATCGAGAGGTGGAATGACCTGGGCCGTCGGATCGAAGATGTGCTCCTGTAGCAATGAACAGTTTCACCTCGACCGTGCCACCGCGCGTAAATAGCCTGCCCCGCCGGGGGCATTTTCGTCATTTCACTCGCACGGGGTATAAAAGGGCCGGCTCTCGTGGAGGCAACCCTAGCCGGCTCCCCTCCCCCTCCTGCGCGCCTCCTCTCCCTCTCTCTCGTTCCCCTCGCCTCCCCTCCCGCACGCCTCCTCTCCTCCCGCCCACATCGCCGCCGCCGCCGCCACCCGCCTCCCCGCGCCGTCGGCGGCCAGATCCACCGCAACAAAGCTCCCCCTCCCCAACGACGATGAGCAAAAGCGGAGGGAGGACGAGGAGCACGACGGCGGCGGCAGCGGGGAGGAGCAGCAGCAGGGCAAGGCGGCGGCGAGTGGGCGCCCGCCCTCCCCGTCCGCGAGCTGGTCCCCGGGCACGGCGGCGGCTCCCGAGCCCTCCTGAGGGGTGAGAAGGAGAACCACCGCCCGCCCCCGGAGCACGAGGAGGATGATGCCAACGTCGAGCTCGCGCCCATAGAGCACGAGATCCTACGTGAGGGAGTCCTGGATTAGGGGGTGTCTGGATGGCCGGACTAAGACCTTTGGCCGGACTCCCGGACTATGAAGATACAAGATTGAAGACTCCGTCCCGTGTCCGGATGGGACTTTCCTTGGCGTGGAAGGCAAGCTTGGCGATACGATATGAAGATCTCCTCCCATTGTAACCGATTCTGTGTAACCCTAGCCCTCTCCGGTGTCTATATAAACCGGAGAGTTTTAGTCCGTAGGACGAACAACAATCATACCATAGGCTAGCTTCTAGGGTTTAGCCACTCCGATCTCGTGGTAGATCTACTCTTGTACTACCCATATCATCAATATTAATCAAGCAGGAGTAGGGTTTTACCTCCATCGAGAGGGCCCGAACCTGGGTAAAAACATCGTGTCCCTTGTCTCCTGTTACCATCCGCCTAGACGCACAGTTCGGGACCCCCTACCCGAGATCCGCCGGTTTTGACACCGACATTGGTGCTTTCATTGAGAGTTCCTTTGTGTCGTAGGCCCGATGGCTTCTTCGCTCGTCAATTGCGATGCGGTCCGGGATGAGACTTTTCTCCCCGGACAGATCTTCGTATTTGGCGGCTTCGCACCGCGGGCCGACTCGTTCGGCCATCTGGAGCAGATCGAAAGCTACGCCCCTGGCCATCAGGTCAGGTTTGGAAGCTTAAACTACACGGCCGACATCCGCGGGGACTTGATCTTCGACGGATTTGAGCCACGACCGGGCGCGCCGCACTGTCACGATGGGCATGATTTAGCTCTGTCATCGAACAATGCCCAGAGCGTCGCTCTGGTGTCCGCTCCGACCATTAGCCCGGAGCCCACTGCACTAGTCGGGGACGGATGGTTGGACGCCGCCCCGGAAACTGCAACCTCTACGGCGATAGAGCCGGATACCAGCCTAGTCCCTCGCAAGGCCCATGACTCCAAGGTGCCGGACTCCGATCCGGACTCCGTAAATCCCGCACCTCTTCCGATTAAGCCCGACTGGGCTCCGGTCATGGAGTTCACCGCCGCGAACGTCTTCCAGCACTCGCCTTTCGGCAATATCCTGAATTCATTAAAGTCTCTCTCTTTGTCAGGAGAGCCCTGGCCGAACTACGGCCAACACGGTTGGGATGCGGACAACGAAGAAATTCGAAGCCCACCCACCACCCACTTCGTAGCCACTGTCGACGATTTAACCGACATGCTCAACTTTGACTCCGAAGACATCGACGGCATGGACGCCGATGAAGGAGACGATCAAGAACCAGCACCTATAGGGAACTGGAAAGCCACCTCGTCATATGACATATACATGGTGGACACCCCTAAAGCAGGGGATGGCGAGGAGAAAACGGAGGATGACCCCTCCAAGAAGCAACCCAAGCGCAGACGTCAGCGGCGCCGCTCTAAGTCCCGCCAAAGCAAAAAACGGTGACTCCGGCACCGGAGATAACAACACGCCGGACAGTGCCGAAGACAACCCCCTCCAGCACGATGCAGTGCAAGAGGACGAAGGAGCCAACCCTCATGAGAGAGCGGCCTACAAAGAGGATGAGGACGACAATTACATGCCTCCCTCCGAAGACGAGGCAAGCCTCGACGACGACGAATTCATCATGCCAGAGGATCCCGTCGAACAAGAGCGTTTCAAATGCAGGCTCGTAGCCACGGCAAGCAGCCTCAAGAAAAAAACAACAGCAACTTAGAACTGACCAAGACTTGCTAGCCGACAGATGGACCGAAGTCCTGGCGGCCAAAGAGTATAAACTAGAACGCCCACCCAAGAGCTACCCAAAGCGCAGGCTGCTACCCCAACTTGAGGAGGAAGCAACTAAACCTACATCACCAGCGTACGATGCACCCGATCGGCAACCCCGTGGCCGCGATAGAGAGGCCTTCAGGTCCTCAACCCAAGCCGCACCCCGACACCGCTCAAAACATACCAGAGTACGGGGAGACGCAACAGACCTGCGAGACATCTTGGAGAATAAGGTGAAGGAAATATGCCCTAGAGGCAATAATAAAGTTATTATTTATTTCCTCATATCATGATAAATGTTTATTATTCATGCTAGAATTGTATTAATCAGAAACATGATACATGTGTGAATACATAGACAATTATAAAGTCACTAGTATGCCTCTACTTGACTAGCTCATTAATCAAAGATGGTTATGTTTCCTAACCATAGACATGTGTTGTCATTTGATTAACGGGATCACATCATTAGGAGAATGATGTGATTGACATGACCCATTCCGTTAGCCTAGCACTTGATCGTTTAGTATACTGCTATTGCTTTCTTCATGACTTATACTAAGTTCCTGCAACTATGAGATTATGCAACTCCCGTTTACCGGAGGAACACTTTGTGTGCTACCAAACGTCACAACGTAACTGGATGATTATAAAGGTGCTCTACAGGTGTCTCCGAAGGTACATGTTGGGTTGGCATAATTCGAGATTAGGTTTTGTCACTCCGATTGTCGGAGAGGTATCTCTGGGCCCTCTCGGTAATACTCATCACCTAAGCCTTGCAAGCATGTAACTAATGAGTTAGTTATGAGATGATGTATTACGGAACGAGTAAAGAGACTTGCCGGTAACGAGATTGAACTAGGTATTGGATACCGACGATCAAATCTCGGGCAAGTAACATACCGGTGACAAAGGGAACAACGTATGTTGTCATGCGGTTTGACCGATAAAGATCTTCGTAGAATATGTAGGAACCAATATGGGCATCTAGGTCCCTCTATTGGTTATTGACCGAGAATGGTTCTAGGTCATGTCTACATAGTTCTCGAACCCGTAGGGTCCGCACGCTTAACGTTACGATGACAGTTTTATTATGAGTTTATAAGTTTTGATGTACCGAAGTTTGTTCGGAGTCCCGGATGTGATCACGGACATGACGAGGAGTCTCGAAATGGTCGAGACATAAAGATTGATATATTGGACGACTATATTCGGACACCGGAAAGGTTCCGGGTGATTTCGGAGAAACCGGGAGTGCCGGGGGGGGGGGGGGGGGTTACCGGAACCCCTCGGGAGAGTATTGGGCCTATGGGCCTTAGGGGAAAGGAGAGAGGGGCGGCCAGCATGGGCCGCGCGCCCCCTCCCCCCTCTGGTCCGAATTGGACTAGCAGGGGGGCGGCGCCCCCCCCCCCTTTCCTTCCCCCTCTCCCCCTTCCTTTCCCCTCCTAGTAGGAGTAGGAAAGGAGGAGTCCTACTCCTACTAGGAGGAGGATTCCTCCTCCCTTGGTGCGCCCAAAGGGGCCGGCCGGCCTCCCCCCTCCCTCCTTTATATATGGGGGCAGGGGGCACCCCATAGACACACAAGTTGATCTACGGATCGTTCCTTAGCCGTGTGCGGTGCCCCCTTCCACCATATTCCACCTCGGTCATATCGTCGCGAAGCTTAGGCGAAGCCCTGCGCCAGTAGAACATCAACATCATCACCACGCCGTCGTGCTGACGGAACTCATCTCTTGAGCTCGGCTGGATCGGAGGCCGGAGATCGTCATCGAGCTGAACGTGTGCTGAACTCGGAGGCCCTGTACATTCGGTGCTTGGATCGGTCGGATCGTGAAGACGTACGACTACATCAACCGCGTTGTCATAACGCTTCCGCTAACGGTCTACGAGGGTACGTGGACATACACTCTCCCCTCTCGTTGCTATGCCATCACCATGATCTTGCGTGTGCGTAGGAAATTTTTTGAAATTACTACGTTTCCCAACAGTGGCATCCGAGCCTAGGTTTTATGCGTTGATGTTATATGCACGAGTAGAACACAAGTGAGTTGTGGGCGATACAAGTCATACTGCTTACCAGCATGTCATACTTTGGTTCGGCGGTATTGTGAGATGAAGCGGCCCGGACCGACATTACGCGTACGCTTACGCGAGACTGGTTTCACCGCTACGAGCACTCGTGCTTAAAGGTGACTGGCGGGTGTCTGTCTCTCTCACTTTAGCTGAATCGAGTGTGGCTACGCCCGGTCCTTGCGAAGGTTAAAACAGCACCAACTTGACGAACTATCGTTGTGGTTTTTGATGCGTAGATAAGAACGGTTCTTGCTAAGCCCATAGCAGCCACGTAAAATTTGCAACAACAAAGTAGAGGACGTCTAACTTGTTTTTGCAGGGCATGCTGTGATGTGATATGGCCAAGACGTGATGCTATATTTTATTGTATGAGATGATCATGTTTTGTAACCGAAGTTATCGGCAATTGGCAGGAGCCATATGGTTGTCGCTTTATTGTATGAAATGCAAACGCCCTGTAATTGCTTTACTTTATCACTAAGCGGTAGCGATAGTCGTAGAAGCAATAGATGGCGTAGACGACAACGATGCTACGATGGAGATCAAGGTGTCGCGCCGGTGACGATGGTGATCACGACGGTGCTTCGAAGATGGAGATCACAAGCACAAGATGATGATGGCCATATCATATCACTTATATTGATTGCATGTGATGTTTATCCTTTATGCATCTTATCTTGCTTTGATTGACGGTAGCATTTTAAGATGATCTCTCACTAAAATTATCAAGAAGTGTTCTCCCTGAGTATGCACCGTTGCCAAAGTTCGTCGTGCCCAGACACCATGTGATGATCGGGTGTGATAAGCTCTACGTCCATCTACAACGGGTGCAAGCCAGTTTTTGCATGCGCGGAATACTCAGGTTAAACTTGACGAGCCTAGCATATGCAGATATGGCCTCGGAACTCGGAGACCGAAAGGTCGAGCGTGAATCATATAGTAGATATGATCAACATAGTGATGTTCACCATTGAAAACTACTCCATCTCACGTGATGATCGGTTATGGTTTAGTTGATTTGGATCACGTAATCACTTAGATGACTAGAGAGATGTCTGTCTAAGTGGGAGTTCTTAAGTAATATGATTAATTGAACTTAAATTTATCATGAACTTAGTACCTGATAGTATCTTGCTTGTCTATGTTTGTTTGTAGATAGATGGCTCGTGCTGTTGTTCCGTTGAATTTTAATGCGTTCCTTGAGAAAGCAAAGTTGAAAGATGATGGTAGCAATTACACGGACTGGATCCGTAACCTGAGGATTATCCTCATTGCTGCACAGAAAAGTTACGTCCTGGAAGCACCGCTGGGTGCCAGGCCTGCTGCTGATGCAACTGACGACGTTAAGAACGTCTGGCAGAGCAAAGCTGATGACTACTCGATAGTTCAATGTGCCATGCTTTACGGCTTAGAACCGGGTCTTCAACGATGTTTTGAACGTCATGGAGCATATGAGATGTTCCAGGAGTTGAAGTTAATATTTCAAGCAAATGCCCGGATTGAGAGATATGAAGTCTCCAATAAGTTCTATAGCTGCAAGATGGAGGAGAATAGTTCTGTCAGTGAACATATACTCAAAATGTCTGGGTATAATAATCACTTGATTCAACTGGGAGTTAATCTTCCGGATGATAGCGTCATTGACAGAATTCTTCAATCACTGCCACCAAGCTACAAGAGCTTTGTGATGAACTATAATATGCAAGGGATGAAAAAGACTATTCCCGAGCTCTTCGCAATGCTAAAAGCCGCGGAGGTAGAAATCAAAAAGGAGCATCAAGTGTTGATGGTCAACAAGACCACTAGTTTCAAGAAAAAGGGCAAAGGGAAGAAGAAGGGGAACTTCAAAAAGAACAGCAAGCAAGTTGCTGCTCAAGAGAAGAAACCCAAGTATGGACCTAAGCCTGAAACTGAGTGCTTCTACTGCAAGCAGACTGGTCACTGGAAACGGAACTTCCCCAAGTATTTGGCGGATAAGAAGGATGGCAAAGTGAACAAAGGTATATGTGATATACATGTTATTGATGTGTACCTAACTAGAGCTCGTAGTAGCACCTGGGTATTTGATACTAGTTCTGTTGCTAATATTTGCAACTCGAAACAGGGACTACGGAATAAGCGAGCACTTGCCAAGGACGAGGTGACGATGCGCGTGGGAAACAGTTCCAAAGTCGATGTGATCGCAGTCGGCACGCTACCTCTACATCTACCTTCGGGATTAGTTTTAGACCTGAATAATTGTTATTTGGTGCCAGCGTTAAGCATGAACATTATATCTGGATCTTGTTTGATGCGAGACGGTTATTCATTTAAATCAGAGAATAATGGTTGTTCTATTTATATGAGTAATATCTTTTATGGTCATGCACCCTTGAAGAGTGGTCTATTCTTATTGAATCTTGATAGTAGTGATACACATATTCATAGTGTGGAAACCAAAAGATGCAGAGTTGATAACGATAGTGCAACTTATTTGTGGCACTGCCGTTTAGGTCATATCGGTATAAAGCGCATGAAGAAACTCCATACTGATGGGCTTTTGGAATCACTTGATTATGAATCACTTGGTACTTGCGAACCGTGCCTCATGGGCAAGATGACTAAAATGCCGTTCTCCGGGACTATGGAGCGAGCAACTGAATTGTTGGAAATCATACATACTGATGTTTGTGGTCCAATGAATATTGAGGCTCGCGGCGGGTATCGTTATTTTCTCACCTTCACAGATGATTTGAGCAGATATGGGTATATCTACTTGATGAAACACAAGTCTGAAACTTTTGAAAAGTTCAAAGAATTTCAGAGTGAAGTGGAAAATCATCGTAACAAGAAAATAAAGTTTCTATGATCTGATCGTGGAGGTGAATATTTGAGTTACGAGTTTGGCCTACACTTGAAACATTGTGGAATAGTTTCGCAACTCACGCCACCTGGAACACCACAACGAAATGGTGTGTCCGAACGTCGTAATCGTACTTTACTTGATATGGTGCGATCTATGATGTCTCTTACCGATTTACTGCTATCGTTTTGGGATTATGCTTTAGAGACGGCCGCATTCACGTTAAATAGGGCACCATCAAAATCCGTTGAGACGACGCCTTATGAACTGTGGTTTGGCAAGAAACCAAAGTTGTCGTTTCTTAAAGTTTGGGGCTGCGATGCTTATGTGAAGAAACTTCAACCAGATAAGCTCGAACCCAAATCGGAGAAATGTGTCTTCATAGGATACCCAAAAGAGACTGTTGGGTATACCTTCTATCACAGATCCGAAGGCAAGACATTCGTTGCTAAGAATGGATCCTTTCTAGAGAAGGAGTTTCTCTCGAAAGAAGTGAGTGGGAGGAAAGTAGAACTTGATGAGATAACTGTATCTACTCCCTTATTGGAAAGTAGTTTCATCACAAGAACCGGTTCCTGTGTCAACTACACCAATTAGTGAGGAAGCTAATGATGATGATCATGAAACTTCAGATCAAGTTTCTACTGAACCTCGTAGGTCTACCAGAGTAAGATCCGCACCAGAGTGGTACGGTAATCCTATTCTGGAAGTCATGTTACTTGACCATGATGAACCTACAAACTATGAGGAAGCGATGATGAGCCCAGATTCCGCAAAATGGCTAGAGGCCATGAAATCTGAGATGGGATCCATGTATGAAAACAAAGTGTGGACTTTGGTTGACTTGCCCGATGATCGGCAAGCCATTGAGAATAAATGGATTTTTAAGAAGAAGACTGACGCTGATGGTAATGTAACTGTCTATAAAGCTCGACTTGTTGCAAAAGGTTTTCGACAAGTTCAAGGGGTTGACTACGATGAGACTTTCTCACCCGTAGCGATGCTTAAGTCTGTCCGAATCATGTTAGCTATTGCTGCATTTCATGATTATGAAATTTGGCAAATGGATGTCAAGACTGCATTCTTGAATGGATTTCTAGAAGAAGAGTTGTATATGATGCAGCCAGAAGGTTTTGTTGATCCAAAAAGTGCTGACAAAGTGTGCAAGCTCCAGCTTTCCATTTATGGACTGGTGCAAGCATCTCGGAGTTGGAATAAACGCTTTGATAGTGTGATCAAAGCATATGGTTTTATACAGACTTTTGGAGAAGCCTGTATTTACAAGAAAGTGAGTGGGAGCTCTGTAGCATTTCTGATTTTATATGTAGATGACATATTATTAATTGGAAATGATATAGAATTTCTGGATAGCATAAAGGGATACTTGAATAAAAGTTTTTCAATGAAAGACCTCGGTGAAGCTGCTTACATATTGGGCATCAAGATCTATAGAGATAGATCAAGACGCTTAATAGGACTTTCACAAAGCACATACCTTGACAAAATTTTGAAAAAGTTCAAAATGGATCAGGCAAAGAAAGGTTTCTTGCCTGTGCTACAAGGTGTGAAGTTGAGTCAAACTCAATGCCCGACCACAACAGAAGATAGAGAGAAAATGAAAAATGTTCCCTATGCTTCAGCCATAGGCTCTATCATGTATGCAATGCTGTGTACCAGACCTGACATATGCTTAGCAATAAGCTTGGCAGGAAGGTACCAAAGTAATCCAGGAGTGGATCACTGGACAACGGTCAAGAACATCCTGAAATACCTGAAAAGGACTAAGGATATGTTTCTCGTATATGGAGGTGACAAAGAGCTAGTCGTAAATGGTTACGTCGATGCAAGCTTTGACAGTGTTCCGGACGATTCTAAATCGCAAACCGGATACGTGTTTTTATTAAACGGTGGAGCTGTAAGTTGGTGCAGTTCTAAACAAAGCGTCGTGGCGGGATCTACATGTGAAGCGGAATACATAGCTGCTTCGGAAGCAACAAATGAAGGAGTCTGGATGAAGGAGTTCATTTCCGATCTAGGTGTCATACCTAGTGCATCAGGACCAATGAAGATCTTCTGTGACAATACTGGTGCAATTGCCTTGGCAAAGGAATCCAGATTTCACAAGAGGACCAAGCACATCAAGAGACGCTTCAATTCCATTCGGGACCAAGTCCAAGTGGGAGACATAGAGATTTGCAAGATACACACGGATCTGAATGTTGCAGACCCGTTGACTAAGCCTCTCTCACGAGCAAAACATGATCAGCACCAAGACTCCATGGGTGTTAGAATCATTACTATGTAATCTAGATTATTGACTCTAGTGCAAGTGGGAGACTGAAGGAAATATGCCCTAGAGGCAATAATGAAGTTATTATTTATTTCCTCATATCATGATAAATGTTTATTATTCATGCCAGAATTGTATTAATCGGAAACATGACACATGTGTGAATACATAGACAATTATAAAGTCACTAGTATGCCTCTACTTGACTAGCTCATTAATCAAAGATGGTTATGTTTCCTAACCATAGACATGTGTTGTCATTTGATTAACGGGATCACATCATTAGGAGAATGATGTGATTGACATGACCCATTCCGTTAGCCTAGCACTTGATCGTTTAGTATACTGCTATTGCTTTCTTCATGACTTATACTAAGTTCCTGCAACTATGAGATTATGCAACTCCCGTTTACCGGAGGAACACTTTGTGTGCTACCAAACGTCACAACGTAACTGGGTGATTATAAAGGTGCTCTACAGGTGTCTCCGAAGGTACATGTTGGGTTGGAATAATTCGAGATTAGGTTTTGTCACTCCGATTGTCGGAGAGGTATCTCTGGGCCCTCTCGGTAATACTCATCACCTAAGCCTTGCAAGCATGTAACTAATGAGTTAGTTATGAGATGATGTATTACGGAACGAGTAAAGAGACTTGTCGGTAACGAGATTGAACTAGGTATTGGATACCGACGATCAAATCTCGGGCAAGTAACATGCCAGTGACAAAGGGAACAACGTATGTTGTTATGCGGTTTGACCGATAAAGATCTTCGTAGAATATGTAGGAACCAATATGGGCATCCAGGTCCCTCTATTGGTTATTGACCGAGAATGGTTCTAGGTCATGTCTACATAGTTCTCGAACCCGTAGGGTCCGCACGCTTAACGTTACGATGACAGTTTTATTATGAGTTTATAAGTTTTGATGTACCGAAGTTTGTTCGGGGTCCCGGATGTGATCACGGACATGACGAGGAGTCTCGAAATGGTTGAGACATAAAGATTGATATATTGGACGACTATACTCGGACACCGGAAAGGTTCCGGGTGATTTCGGAGAAAACCGGAGTGCCGGGGGGGTTACCGGAACCCCCCGGGAGAGTATTGGGCCTATGGGCCTTAGGGGAAAGGAGAGAGGGGCGGCCAGCATGGGCCGCACGCCCCCTCCCCCCTCTAGTCCGGATTGGACTAGCAGGGGGGCGGCGCCCCCCCTTTCCTTCCCCCTCTCCCCCTTCCTTTCCCCTCCTAGTAGGAGTAGGAAAGGAGGAGTCCTACTCCTACTAGGAGGAGGATTCCTCCTCCCTTGGCGCACCCAAAGGGGCCGGCCGGCCTCCCCCCTCCCTCCTTTATATACGGGGGCAGGGGGCACCCCATAGACACACAAGTTGATCTACGGATCGTTCCTTAGCCGTGTGCGGTGCCCCCTTCCACCATATTCCACCTCGGTCATATCGTCGCGAAGCTTAGGCGAAGCCCTACGCCGGTAGAACATCAACATCATCACCACGCCGTCGTGCTGGCGGAACTCATCTCCAGAGCTCGGCTGGATCGGAGGCCGGAGATCGTCATCGAGCTGAATGTGTGCTGAACTCGGAGGCCCCGTACGTTCGGTGCTTGGATCGGTCGGATCGTGAAGACGTACGACTACATCAACCGCGTTGTCATAATGCTTCTGCTAACGGTCTACGAGGGTACGTGGACATACACTCTCCCCTCTCGTTGCTATGCCATCACCATGATCTTGCGTGTGCGTAGGAAATTTTTTGAAATTACTACGTTTCCCAACATAAGGCAAGGCAAACAAGATCGATCTACGGATCGCATGGGCGCCCCGCTTCACGTGACGCTAGCCGTCATGCCGGACATAATAAGTATGGCCCGGCCGAATACAACAGACCAAGCTCGTCCGAGCTGCGTCGTGATATAGCCCAATACAGGGGCGCCGCACACCCACTATGCTTCACAGACGAAGTAATGGATCATCAAATCCCCGAGGGCTTCAAACCCGTAAACATCGAATCATACGATGGCACAACAGATCCTGCGGTATGGATCGAGGATTATCTCCTTCATATCCACATGGCCCGTGGTGATGATCTACACGCCATCAAATACCTCCAGCTCAAGCTTAAAGGACCAGCTCGACATTGGCTTAACAGCCTGCCTGCAGAGTCAATTAGTTGTTGGGAGGACCTGGAATCCGCATTCCTTGACAACTTCCAGGGCACGTATGTGCGACCACCAGACGCCGATGACCTAAGCCACATAGTCCAGCAGCCAGAGGAATCGCCCAGACAATTCTGGACACGGTTCCTAACCAAGAAAAACCAAATAGTCGATTGTCCGGACGCCGAGGCCCTTGCAGCCTTCAGGCACAACATCCGAGACGAATGGCTTGCCCGACACCTAGGACAGGAAAAGCCGAAATCTATGGCAGCCCTCACGACACTTATGACCCGCTTCTGTGCGGGAGAAGACTGCTGGCTAGCTCGTAGCAATAACATAACCAAGAGCCCCGGCAATTCGGATACCAAGGATAACAACGGCATGTCACGTCGCAACAAGCATAAGCGCCGCATTAATGGTGACAATACTGAAGATACGACAGTCAATGCCGGATTCAGAGGCTCTAAACTGGGTCAGCGGAAGAAGCCATTCAAAAGAAACCCTCAGGGCCCATCCAGCTTAGACCGGATACTCGATCGCTTGCGCCAGATACACGACACCCCCAAATAGCCAGCCAATCACACCAACAGGGATTGTTGGGTGTTCAAGCAGGCAGGAAAGTTAAGTGCCGAGACCAGAGACAAGGGGCTACATAGAGATGACGAGGAGGGGCCCCAGCCGCCGAACAACAAAGGACAGAAGGGATTTCCCCCGCAAGTTCGGACGGTGAACATGATATACGCAACCCACATCCCCAAAAGGGAGCGGAAGCGTGCTCTTAAGGACGTCTATGCGCTGGAGCCAGTCGCCCCAAAGTTCAACCATGGTCCTCCTGCCCGATCACCTTCGATCGAAGGGACCATCCCACCAGCATCCGTCACGGCGGATTCGCCGCACTGGTCCTAGACCCAATTATCGACGGATTTCACCTTACCAGAGTCCTAATGGACGGTGTCAGTAGCCTGAACCTGCTTTACCAGGACACAGTGCGAAAAATAGGCATCGATCCTTCAAGGATTAAACCCACAAAGACAACCTTCAAAGGTGTCATACCAGGTGTAGAGGCCAGCTGTACAGGCTCGGTTACACTCGAAGTGGTCTTCGGATCCCCGGACAACTTTCGGAGCGAAGAGTTAATCTTCGACATAGTCCCATTCCGCAGCGGCTATCATGCCCTGCTTGGACGAACCGCATTTGCAAAATTCAATGTGGTGCCGCACTACGCATATCTCAAGCTCAAGATGCCAGGACCTCGCGGAGTCATCACGGTAAACGAAAACACCGAACGCTCTCTCCGAACGGAGGAGCACACAGCGGCCCTGGCGGCGGAAGTACAGAGTAGCCTCTCAAGGCAGTTCTCCAATCCAGGCGTCAAACGTTCGGACAATGTCAAGCGAGCCCGAAGTAACCTACAACAAATCCGGCTGGCACGTTCCGAGCAAGCATAGTAGTGCGGCCCCAACCCCAGCCCCCGCCAAACGGTGATACTGGTACCACGCGTACATAATTACGCCTTAGAGATACCATGGGCATAAGGGGAGGGGCACAACAATGGCACGCCCAGAATGCGGCTCAACCACACTCAGGGGCTCCCTATTTCGCCGTTTTCCTTTTTACATACTTTCAGGACCCAACTATTCGGAAGGCCTGTCCGGCAATACACTCGCTGTCGTGGTTCTAAGTCTGACAGTAGAAAGGGGTAGGGTAAAGGAGCATGATCTATCGAGATGCATATGGGTGACACGGTGGTTTTAGCGAGTTCGGGCCTCTCACGGTGGAGATAACAACCCTACGTCTCGTGCTCCGGAGAGGCTTTGTTTATCTGAGTATATATCCGGAGATTACAATGTGTGTGTGAGCAAGAGGAACGGATCCCCATGCTTGAGCTGAGTCCTGAGACTAATGGTGAAGAGAGAGAGAGAGATGGAAGAAAAGAGAAACCCCCGTAGTCTAGTGGTGGGGGTGGCTTATATAGAGTGCGCCACCCCCTCACCTCCTATGTTACAAAGTGGGGTATGAATGCCATAATGCCAGCCCACTATTAAGCCCACACTATTAGAAAGATGCCGACTGCTTTGCTGCCTGCTGGTCTTCGTATATCCGAGTGAGTCATACGGTCGAGTGGTGAGCTGTCATCCGAGTGGATGGTATGCTGCTTGGTCGAGTGGATAGTGTGTCTGTATGAAATTGACCTGGACCCACATGTTGTGTGGACCCCATGCTTCATGATATTTCGACCCTTCGTGGGCCTACCTGTTATGTATATCCCCAACATTAGCCCCCGAATCGATTGCGATTTTGCAGAACGAGTTGGTGTAAGACACAGTTTGGTCCGAGTGATTACAGAAATACTCGGTACATGTCGTCGCGCTTTCAGATAACCAAGGTTTGAACAAAATCTCAATGGATTCCGGCACCATGCTTCCCGACTGATCGAGGTAAGTGTCTGTGAGGAGCAACTTGGTGACATTCGTTCATCTCTCGGGAGAGGTTTTAACTCGTGATCTGAGTATGGGTGTGTCATTAAATCTGTGCAACCAGATTGACACATGGACTGCTCTCTTAGAGAGATGCCATTCTTATCCCGGAGGAACGTCAATACGAGTCGGTTTTAGATCCACACTTGTGAGTTTCACACTTTGAGTCCTAGAAGAAGGCTCAAAACAGGTCCACAGAGGAGCGTTAAACTCGCCTTATAGAATATTTTTTTGGAGTGATTTGGAGCTGGTCCTGCATCGAGTAACTGATTACTCGGAATTTCTTCACGCCTAGAACGTGTCTTTTTTGTTGTTTGGCCGTCACTCGGGTTGGGCGGACCGTTCTGAGTGGATACCATTCTAGTGGGGGCACGCTGAGTGCACCCACTGGGTGTAGTCCCCGAGACTGCCGTCGACTGCGGGCAGTCGGCGGGAGTCTTAGAGCCTGTCTTTTTGTTGTTGTTTGGCCGTCACTCGGGTTGGGCGGACCGTTCCGAGTGGATACCATTCCAGTGGGGGCACGCTGAGTGCACCCACTGGGTGTAGTCCCCGAGACTGCCGTCGACTGCGGGCAGTCGGCGGGAGTCTTAGAGCCTGTCTTTTTGTTGTTGTTTGGCCGCCACTCGGACCGGGCTGACCGTTTCGAGTGGATACCAACAGTCGGCGGGAGTCTTAGAGCCTGTCTTTTTTGTTGTTGTTCATCACTCGGACTGGTCAGGCCGTACCGAGTGGAGATTACTCCAGTGGGGGCACGCTGAGTGCACCCACTGGGTGTAGTCCTCGAGACCGCCGTCGACTGCGGGCAGTCGGCGGGGGTATGAGAGAACTAAAACTCTTCTTAGCTGGTACTGATCGAACTTGTTCTTCTCTGACTCGGAGGTCGAGTAATAATGGAGATGGGTTTGCATCGAGCAAAATGTTTCTTTCTGAGTTCTCTTCCAGTGGGGGCACGCTGAGTGCACCCACTGGGTGTAGTCCCCGAGCCTCTGTCGGACTAGATGAGTCTGGCAGAGGGTTTAAGTCTCTCGGTAAACCTCCATGCAGTTGGCACGGCAAATATCTTTGTCTGGAATTGAATCAATCGGATGGATGCGTAACGAGGTGGTTGTACGAACGATGTTCGACGAGTAAGGTCGCCTGTACGATTCAGCGATGGCGCTTCATTTTTACCCATGAAAGGGGTATTTATCCAAGTGGACATGCTTCACTTATAGATCTTCGGCGAACCGAGCATGTATGGTCAGAAGAATATTCCTGATGTGATCAACAGGTTGACCAAATGGGCGTAACCCCTGAGGGTGACATGGCCAACTGTCGTGTGTAGCCCCTGAGTGATGCTCGAAGGAGGTAAGCTTGCTACAGAGTGTGATATGAGGTTTGACCATATGAGTAACTTAGCCGTTCCCGTGCTGGGGGTGTAGAGGTAAAGACATGTCCAACTGATGGTGACGCGCGAGGCGGCAGAGGGGCGATGATGTGTACAACCGAGTGACGATGCACGGGGCGGTCGAATGGAGAAGACGCGCACAACCGAGTGGTGACGCGCAGAGCGGTCGAATGGTGATGACGTGTGAAGTGGTCGAATGTAGGACTACATATCTAGCCAAGTGAAGATGCATGGGGCAGCCGAGTGGTGAAGACGTGCACAACCGAGTGGCGGCGCGTGAAGCGGCTAAGGCGAAGTCGTGTGTCACCGGACGGTGAAAATGGTCCTCGGAGGACTTAGTCGAATGCTTTCAAAGCTTATGTAGTGACGAGTTTGGTGTAGTGTGGTTGCGACGCAACAAGACCGGCGTGACAACTGAGTCTGGGTAGGAATGAAAATGGCGTGCAGAGCATCTGGGTGATTATAAAACTTGTCCAAGTGGCGGATCGAATGCACTTGTTGAAGTGAAGGATCTGACTGGTGATGAAGTACTCGACCACTCAGGCGAGTGTCATTCCAAATGAGGTGCAGCCCCCGAGTGTGGCGTAACCCCCAAGCATACTACAGGCTTCGACAACGGACATGCCGGAATATGAGAAATATAGTCTTGAATGGATGATTTGCAATTCATCGAGTCGGATTTGGGTAAAGATGAGGAGAAGCTTCCGAGTGATGCTCGAAACAGGCAAACTCGCAAAAGAGTGAAGTGTGAAGTTTAATTATGAAAGGGACTTATCTGTCTCATGCCCGACGAGGTCTATATCATTGATACGATGAAGAGAATTCCATAGAGGGGTTGGCCGGACGTGTTTGAAGTCAACAGAGCGACAAGGTCAGTGTTGTGGTGCGCTAGGACCAGTATGGTGACCGAGTCCAAGCAGCGATGAAGTTGGCGCGTAGGGCCGTCGAGTGATCGTGTAACTTGTGTAAAAAATGGCACAAGTCAACACAATAATTTCTTGAGGAGATTTGATGTGTGCTGAAATGATTTGTGTGAATAACACCCATAGACACCTCCTGGGAGTGCAAGGGGCTTGCTGGTTGACCAGCAAAAGTCTAAAAGAGCGAAGGATTCGTTCGCACTTGTCGAAGTGAGAGATCCTACTGAACTCGTTGGAATACTGGCTAAAATAAAACGGAAGTGTAGTGTTTCGACTGAGTTGCAGCCCCGGAGGACCGATGCAAACTCGAATTGAAGAACGACACATGGTGTTCGTGAATGATATATGCGAAAAAATGGAAGTTGGACTTGGGAGTCACATAACGAGTACTAAGCAAGTATGTGAAAATAAGCAACCGAGCGTAGAGGTACACTCGGTGGCGTGACCTCCGAGTGAACGTGATGTGTGAATTACGTAATACTCGGGAAAAAATAACAGAATATAAAATGACTTAGCTGTCTGAAGGCGCACAGGACGGCCAAGTGGTGATGAGGTGACCAACCGATGGCAACGCGCGGGGCGGCCGAGTGGTTATGCGGTGACCAACCTGTGGTGACGCGCGGGGCGGCCGAGTGGTTATGCGGTGACCAACCTGTGGCGACGCGCGGGGCGGCCAAGTAGTTATGCGGTGACCAACCTGTGGCGACGCGCGGGGCGGCCGAGTGGTTATGCGGTGACCAACTTGTGGCGACGCGCGGGGCGGCCGAGTGGTGATGAGGTGACCAACCGAGTGGCGACGCACGGGGCGGCCGAGTGGTTATGAGGTGACCAACCTGAGTGGCGACGCGCGGGGCGGCCGAGTGGTGATGAGGTGACCAACCGAGTGGCGACGCACGGCGCGGCCGAGTGGTTATGAGGTGACCAACCTATGGCGACGCGCGGAGCGGCCGAGTGGTGATGAGGTGACCAACCGAGTGGCGACGCACGGGGCGGCCGAGTGGTTATGAGGTGACCAACCGAGTGGCGACGCACGGGGCGGGCGAGTGGTTATGAGGTGACCAACCTGTGGCGATGCGCGGGGCGGCCGAGTGGTGATGAGGTGACCAACCGAATGGCGATGCACGGGGCGGCCGAGTGGTTATGCGGTGACCAACCTGAGTGGCGACGCGCGGGGCGGCCGAGTGGTGATGAGGTGACCAACCGAGTGGCGACGCACGGGGTGGCCGAGTGGTGATGAGGTGACCAACCGAGCGGCGACGCACGGGGCGGCCGAGTGGTGATGAGGTGACCAACCGAATGGCGATGCACGGGGCGGCCGAGTGGTTATGCGGTGACCAACCTGAGTGGCGACGCGCGGGGCGGCCGAGTGGTGATGAGGTGATCAACCGAGTGGCGACGCACGGGGCGGCCGAGTGGTGATGAGGTGACCAACCGAGCGGCGACGCACGGGGCGGCCGAGTGGTGACGAGGTGACCAGCCGAGTGGTGACGAGGTGACCAACCGAGTGGCGACGCACGGGCGGCCGAGTGGTTATGAGGTGACCAACCTGTAGCGTGTTTTTAAACTTAGGTGAGTACTGGACTGCATCTAGGCCCCCGAGTGGGAGGGTTGCTCTCCACTCGGCAGGATTTTTTCGAAACTTAGGCGAGTACTGGACTGCAGCTAAGCCCCCGAGTGGGAGGGTTTCTCTCCACTCGGTAGGATTTTTTTGAAACTTAGGCGAGTACTGGACTGCAGCTAAGCCCCCGATTGGGAGGGTTGCTCTCCACTCGGTAGGATTTTTTGGAACTTAGGCGAGTACTGGACTGCAGCTAAGCCCCCGAGTGGGAGGGTTGCTCTCCACTCGGTAGGATTTTTTTTTGAAACTTAGGCGAGTACTGGACTGCAGCTAAGCCCCCGAGTGGGAGGGTTGCTCTCCACTCGGTAGGATTTTTTTGAAACTTAGGCGAGTACTGGACTGCAGCTAAGCCCCCGAGTGGGAGGGTTGCTCTCCACTCGGTAGGATTTTTTTGAAACTTAGGCGAGACAGATTCGCAACTAAGTCACCCACTGGGGGATTTAGAGCATATAAAAAAGAATAACAATCATTTATGAGATTGTAAAAACTGTGTCACGGGGTGACCGAGTGGTGATGAGGTGACTAACCGATTGGCGACGCACGGGACGGCCAAGTGGTGATGAGGTGACCAACCAAGTGGCGACGCGCGGGGCGGCCGAGTGATGAAGATGCTTGCCGCGGAGTGACAATGCGGGGGCTTCCGAGTGAAGTAGATGCGTCCCGCGAAATGATGAGGCGCGGGGCGTCCGAGTGAAGTAGACCCGTCCCGCGGAGTGGCGATGTGCGAGGTGGCCGAGTGAAGTAGACCCGTCCCGCGGAGTAGCGATGCACGGGGTGGTCGAGTGAAATAGACCCGTCCCGCGGAGTAGCGATGCGCGGGGTGGCCGAGTGATATAGATACGTGCCGCGGAGTGACGATGCGCGGGTCGTCTCAGTGATGTAGACGCATCCCGCAGCGCGGCGACATGCGGGACGTTGAGTGACGACGCGCGTGACCAAGTGATGCTGGCACGACCAGTTGAGCGACGGTCTGTCTGTCATCGTGTTATTTGCCTGAACGAAATGTCCGCCCGGGTGAACTGTTGTCGGTGGACGACGACGGGACAAGTGATCCTACAAGTTAGTAGCAAGTATAGCTACGAATATTTGTTTGATGCACAAGCATTTCCCTGCACGTTAGCAAGTATAACCAGCATAGCCACGGAGTTAACAGCATGCATGCATGCACTAATTAACCAGCGTTGAAGCAACGCACTTATGGCCGCACTAATTAACGGTAAATGATGCTGTAAATCCTCACCAGTTGGCCGCTTAATGAGGCGATTATACCTGGACAAAGCGGAGCCAGCGGGGTTGCCTATTGGTGGGAGCGGTCCTTCCGTTTCCTTTCCTCGTTTCCTTTCCTACATGGTGCATGCGGTTAATAATCGAGGAGGAGGCCCCATGCAGTTAATAATCGAGGAGAGAGAAGGAGCTGCCCGATTGATTTTGCCGGAGAAAGAAACTGCCCGAGCGGAGGTGGGTGCGGCCGGCCGCCATCGGAGTAACCTTGCCGCCATGGAGGCGGCTGCAGATCCAGGCTCAATGGTCCGAGTTCTCGACCCTGTTGCCGAGGCAACGACCTTTGGCATGGACTCCACAACTGCACCGGCACCGACGGCCTCTGCTAGTGCCGTCGTCGAGCCGCCCGTGTGTTGGTTCGGGCAGTCGATGGTGGACGGGGACACCGCTGCCCGCAATGTGTCGAGCAGTCGACATGGGAGGTAGCAGCCACCGTGTGTCCGTGCCGGCACGCCGCGCTGAGCAATCGACTGTGGAGGGAGATGTCGGAGGGTGGAGCCGTGGTGCGTCTGCGCCGCCGCCGTGCAGCTGATGCCTCATCTCTCGGCAAGCCGATCTATTTTGGATGACACAGCTACAACGGGCTGCGCTGGGCTGCTGTGGAGTGGTCATCTTCCATGACACGGAGAGGCCGGCTGAACGTCATCGTTGCGGATGCTGCCGAGGAGAACCTGTCCGCATGAGGTGACTACCTGAACCGGCGTCTATTGCCTTTTTGATTCTTGTACACGCTTGAATCGATCGGCATGAGTGCACGAACGTGTGGACATGCAAAAGAAACAGAAACCAATCAGCAGGTCATCGATTGATCATTAGATCGTAAGCGGATAGAACTCAGAAGAGAGAAAACTCCTGATCCATCCGCAAGTGATCCGTCGGGTGAAGATGTATCTTTTCCCTTCCTTTTTGTGATGCTTCAATTACTCGCTGCAGAGACAAACAGTATGAACTGTAAGAACAAGAAACTGGACATAGATGAATAAATAAAAAACCATCTGCATCATGGCTCGATAGACGCCATGCCCCACGGTGGGCGCCAACTGTCGTGGTTCTAAGTCTGACAGTAGAAAGGGGTAGGGTAAAAGAGCATGATCTATCGAGATGCATATGGGTGACACAGTGGTTTTAGCGAGTTCGGGCCTCTCACGATGGAGATAACAACCCTACGTCTCGTGCTCCGGAGAGGCTTTGTTTATCTGAGTATATATCCGGAGATTACAATGTGTGTGTGAGCAAGAGGAACGAATCCCCATGCCTGAGCTGAGTCTTGAGACTAATGGTGAAGAGAGAGAGAGATGGAAGAAAAGAGAACCCCCCGTAGTCTAGTGGTGGGGGTGGCTTATATAGAGTGCGCCACCCCCTCACCTCCTATGTTACAAAGTGGGGTATGAATGCCATAATGCCAGCCCACTATTAAGCCCACACTATTAGAAAGATGCCGACTGCTTTGCTGCCTGCTGGTCTTCGTATATCCGAGTGAGTCATACGGTCGAGTGGTGAGCTGTCATCCGAGTGGATGGTATGCTGCTTGGTCGAGTGGATAGTGTGTCTGTATGAAATTGACCTGGACCCACATGTTGTGTGGACCCCATGCTTCATGATATTTCGACCCTTCGTGGGCCTACCTGTTATATATATCCCCAACACTCGCCGAACCCACGATGCAACAGCCAGGGAGGGAGCAAGCCATGTCAAAAGTCCAGGTGGTCTCTATAACGAGTTTAATACCTGTTTTACTTACAATCCCGCAGCTTGCCCCTGGAGGGGAATATGTCAAATACTCCCATCTCTTGCTTACTGCACTTCTTGTATCGTTCTGCTTTCGCAGCAGCCCTTTTTTAATAAACAATATATAGCTCTTACCTATTATTGTACTTATCTATTTTTATATACAAATATGTCAGTCATGACATTCTGCAACCGTACACTTTGGTGCGGACAATACACCAGGGGCTTACAACACCCCATAACATGGTGTGAGAAGACCGAACACTCTCACGAGTGCGGCACCCCGAACTTATAGCACTATATGCATCGGCTCCGAATCATGTCTTTGGTCAATAGTTGGGTTTGCCCGGCTCCCATGTTTTGGTACCTTAAGTTCCGCATTGTTGGCTAAGGTAGCGCTGGGAGAACTACTGCGATTGTGCCCCAGTTGAGCTGGGTTAACACCTCAGTGTTGGGGAACGTTGCAGAAAATTAAAACTTTTCCTACGGTTTCACCAAGATCCATCTATGAGTTCATCTAGCAACGAGTCATGGGAGAGTGATTGCATCTACATACCACTTGTAGATCGCGTGCGGAAGCGTTCAATGGAACGGGGTTGATGGAGTCGTACTCGCCGTGATTCAGATCACCGATGACCTAGTGCCGAACGGACAGCACCTCCGCGTTCAACACACGTACGGGACAGTTGACGTCTCCTCCGTCTTGATCCAGCAAGGAGGAAGGAGAGGTTGAGGAAGATTTCTCCAACGGCAGCACAACGGCGTGGTGTTTTTGGTGCAGCAGTACTCCGACAGGGCTTCGCCAAGCACGTACGGAGGAGGAGAGGTGTTGGGGAGGGGAGGGGCTGCGCCTTGAGTTGTGTCCAGCAGCCCTCCCCTCACCCCTCTATTTATAGGGGAAGGGGCAAGGGGGGCCGACCCCTCTAGATGGGATCTAGAGGGGGGGCGGCGGCCAGGGAGGGGGGACTTGCCCCCCAAGCAAGGGGGGCGCCCCCTTTAGGGTTTCCCCCCAACCCTAGGCGCATGGGCCCAAGGTGGGGGGCGCGCCCAGCCCTCCAGGGGCTGGCTCCCTGCCCCTTGCGGCCCATGTGGCCCTCCGAGAGGGGTGGCCCCTCCCGGTGGACCCCCGGAACCCCTCCGGTGGCCCCGGTACAATACCGATATGACCCCGAATTCTTCCGGTGTCCGTAAGACAACTTCCCATATATAAAACTTCACCTCCGGACCATTCCGAAACTCCTCGTGACGTCCGAGATCTCATCCGGGACTCCGAACAACTTTCGGTAATCACATACAAGTCTTCCTAATAACCCTAGCGTCACCGAACCTTAAGTGTGTAGACCCTACGGGTTCGGGAGACATGCAGACATGACCGAGACTGCTCTCCAGTCAATAACCAACAGCGGGATCTGGATACCCATGTTGGCTCCCACATGCTCCTCGATGATGTCATCAGATGAACCACGATGTCGAGGATTCAATCAAACCCCGTATACAATTCCCTTTGTCAATCGGTACGTTACTTGCCCGAGACTCGATCGTCGGTATCCCAATACCTTGTTCAGTCTCGTTACCGGCAAGTCACTTTACTCGTACCGTAATGCATGATCCCGTCACCAACCACTTGGTCACTTTGAGCTCATTATGATGATGCATTACCGAGTGGGCCCAGAGATACCTCTCCGTCATACGGAGTGACAAATCCCAATCTCGATCCGTGTCAACCCAACAGACACTTTCGGAGATACCTGTAGTGCACCTTTATAATCACCCAGTTACGTTGTGACGTTTGGTACACCCAAAGCACTCTTACGGTATCCGGGAGTTACACGATCTCATGGTCTAAGGAAGAGATACTTGACATTGAAAAAGCTCTAGCAAACGAACTACACGATCTTGTGCTATGCTTAGGATTGGGTCTTGTCCATCACATCATTCTTCTAATGATGTGATCCCGTTATCAACGACATCCAATGTCCATAGCCAGGAAACCATGACTATCAGTTGATTAACGAGCTAGTCAACTAGAGGCTCACTAGGGACATGTTATGGTCTATGTATTCACACGTGTATTACGATTTCCGGATAATACAGTTATAGCATGAATAAAAGACTATTATCATGAACAAAGAAATATAATAATAACACTTTTATTATTGCCTCTAGGGCATATTTCCAACAGTCTCCCACTTGCACTAGAGTCAATAATCTAGTTACATTGTGATGAATCGAACACCCATAGAGTTCTGGTGTTGATCATGTTTTGCTCGCGAGAGAGGTTTAGTCAACGGATCTGCGACATTCAGATCCGTATGTACTTTGCAAATATCTATGTCTCCATCTTGAACATTTTCACGGATGGAGTTGAAACGACGCTTGATGTGCCTGGTCTTCTTGTGAAACCTGGGCTCCTTGGCAAGGGCAATAGCTCCAGTGTTGTCACAGAAGAGTTTGATCGGCCCCGACGCATTGGGTATGACTCCTAGGTCAGTGATGAACTTCTTCACCCAAATAGCTTCATGCGCTGCCTCCGAGGCTGCCATGTACTCCGCTTCACATGTAGATCCCGCCACTATGCTCTGCTTGCAGCTGCACCAGCTTACTACTCCACCATTCAACATATACACGTATCCGGTTTGTGACTTAGAGTCATCCAGATCTGTGTCGAAGCTAGCGTCAACGTAACCCTTTACGATGAGCTCTTCGTCACCTCCATAAACGAGAAACATATCCTTTGTCCTTTTCAGGTACTTCAGGATATTCTTGACCGCTGTCCAGTGTTCCTTGCCGGGATTACTTTGGTACCTTCCTACCGAACTTACGGCAAGGTTTACATCAGGTCTGGTACACAGCATGGCATACATAATAGATCCTGTGGCTGAAGCATAGGGGATGACACTCATCTCTTCTTTATCTTTTGCCATGGTCGGGCATTGAGCCGAGCTCAATCTCACACCTTGCAATACAGGCAAGAACCCCTTCTTGTACTGATCCATTCTGAACTTCTTCAAAATCTTATCAAGATATGTGCTTTGTGAAAGACCTATGAGGCGTCTCGATCTATCTCTATAGATCTTAATGCCTAATATATAAGCAGCTTCTCCAAGGTCCTTCATTGAAAAACACTTATTCAAGTAGGCCTTAATGCTGTCCAAAAGTTCTATATCATTTCCCATCAAGAGTATGTCATCTACATATAATATGAGAAATGCTACAGAGCTCCCACTCACTTTCTTGTAAACGCAGGCTTCTCCATAAGTCTGTATAAACCCAAACGCTTTGATCATCTCATCAAAGCGAAATGTTCCAACTCCGAGATGCTTGCACCAGCCCATAAATGGATTGCTGGAGCTTGCATACTTTGTTAGCATTCTTAGGATCGACAAAACCCTCCGGCTGCATCATATATAGTTCTTCCTTAAGATGCCCGTTAAGGAATGCCGTTTTGACGTCCATCTGCCATATCTCATAATCATAGTATGCGGCAATTGCTAACATGATTCAGACGGACTTCAGCTTCGCTACGGGAGAGAATGTCTCGTCGTAGTCAATCCCTTGAACTTGTCGATAACCCTTAGCGACAAGTCGAGCTTTATAGATGGTAACATTTCCATCCGCGTCCGTCTTCTTCTTAAAGATCCATTTGTTTTCTATCGCTCGCCGATCATCGGGCAAGTCTGTCAAAGTCCATACTTTGTTTTCATACATGGATTCTATCTTGGATTTCATGGCTTCAAGCCATTTGTTAGAATCTGGGCCCACCATCGCTTCTTCATAGTTCGAAGGTTCACCGTTGTCTAACAACATGATTTCCAGGACAGGGTTGCCGTACCACTCTGGTGCGGAACGTGTCCTTGTGGACCTACGAAGTTCAGTAGCAACTTGATCTGAAGTACCTTCATCATCATCATTAATTTCCTCTCCAGTAGGTGTAGGCATCACAGGAACATTTTCCTGAGCTGCACTACTATCCCGTTCAAGAGGTAGTACTTCATCGAGTTCTACTTTCCTCCCACTTACTTCTTTCGAGAGAAACTCTTTTTCCAGAAAGGATCCGTTCTTGGCAACAAAGATCTTGCCCTCGGATCTTAAGTAGAAGGTATAACCAACGGTTTTCTTAGGGTATCCTATGAAGACGCATTTTTCCGACTTGGGTTCGAGCTTTTTAGGTTGAAGTTTCTTGACATAAGCATCACATCCCCAAACTTTTAGAAACGACAGCTTACGTTTCTTCCCAAACCATAATTCATACGGTGTCGTCTCAACGGATTTAGACGGTGCCCTATTTAAAGTGAATGTAGCTGTCTCTAGAGTGTATCCCCAAAATGATAGCGGTAAATCGGTAAGAGACATCATAGACCGCACCATATCCAATAGAGTGCGATTACGACGTTCGGACACACCGTTACGCTGAGGTGTTCCAGGCGGCGTGAGTTGTGAAACAATTCCACATTTCCTTAAGTGTGTACCAAATTCGTGACTTAAGTATTCTCCTCCACGATCTGATCGTAGGAATTTTATCTTTCGGTCACGTTGATTCTCTACCTCATTCTGAAATTCCTTGAACTTTTCAAAGGTCTTAGACTTGTGTTTCATTAAGTAGACATACCCATATCTACTCAAGTCATCAGTGAGAGTGAGAACATAATGATATCCTCCGCGAGCCTCAACGCTCATTGGACCACACACATCGGTATGTATGATTTCCAACAAGTTGGTTGCTCGCTCCATTGTTCCGGAGAACAGAGTCTTGGTCATCTTGCCCATGAGGCATGGTTCGCATGTGTCAAATGATTCATAATCTAGAGACTCCAAAAGTCCATCAGCATGGAGCTTCTTCATGCGCTTGACACCAATGTGACCAAGGCGGCAGTGCCACAAATATGTGGGACTATCATTATCAACTTTACATCTTTTTGTATTCACGCTATGAATATGTGTAACATTACGCTCGAGATTCATTAAGAATAAACCATTGACCATCGCAGCATGACCATAAAACATATCTCTCATATAAATAGAACAACCATTATTCTCGGATTTAAATGAGTAGCCATCTCGTATTAAACGAGATCCAGATACAATGTTCATGCTCAAACTTGGCACCAAATAACAATTATTATGGTTCAAAACTAATCCCGTAGGTAAATGTAGAGGTAGCGTGCCGACGGCGATCACATCGAATCTGGAACCATTCCCGACGCGCATCGTCACCTCATCCTTCGCCAGTCTCCGCTTATTCCGCAGCTCCTGCTGTGAGTTACAAATATGATCAACGACACCGGTATCAAATACCCAGGAGTTACTACGAGTACTGGTAAGGTACACATCAATTACATGTATATCAAATATACCTTTGGTGTTGCCGGCCTTCTTATCCTCTAAGTATTTGGGGCAGTTCCGCTTCCAGTGACCCTTCCCCTTGCAATAAAAGCACTCAGTCTCAGGCTTGGGTCCATTCTTTGACTTCTTCCCGGTAACTGGCTTACCAGGCGCGGCAACATCCTTGCCGTCCTTCTTGAAGTTCTTCTTGCCCTTGCCCTTCTTGAACTTAGTGGTCTTATTGACCATCAACACTTGATGTTCTTTCTTGATTTTAGCCTCTGCTGACTTCAGCATTGAGAACACTTCAGGAATGGTCTTCACCATCCCCTGCATGTTGTAGTTCATCACAAAGCTCTTGTAGCTTGGTGGGAGCGACTGGAGGATTCTGTCAATGACCGCCTCATCAGGGAGGTTAATGTTCAGCTGAGTCAGGCGGTTGTGCAACCCAGACATCTTGAGTATGTGCTCACTAACAGAACTGTTTTCCTCCATCTTACAACTATAGAACTTGTCAGAGACATCATATCTCTCGACCCGGGCATGAGCTTGGAAAACAAGTTTTAGCTCTTCGAACATCTCATATGCTCCGTGATGCTCAAAATGCTTTTGGAGCCCCGGTTCTAAGCTGTAAAGCATGCCGCACTGAACAACGGAGTAATCATCAGCACGAGTCTGCCAAGCATTCATAATGTCTTGGTTCTCTGGGACGGGAGCGTCACCTAGCGGTCCTTCTAGGACATATTGTTTCCTGGCAGCTATGAGGATGATCCTCAGGTTCCGGACCCAGTCCGTATAGTTGCTGCCATCATCTTTCAGCTTGGTTTTCTCTAGGAACGCGTTGAAGTTCATGTTGACATGAGCGTTGGCCATTTGATCTACAAGACATATTTTGCAAAGGTTTTAGACTAAGTTCATGATAATTAAGTTCATCTAATCAAATTATTATAATGAACACCCACTCAGATTAGACATCCCTCTAGTCATCTAAGTGTTACACGATCCGAGTCGACTAGGCCGTGTCCGATCATCACGTGAGACGGACTAGTCATCATCGGTGAACATTCTCATGTTGATCATATCTTCCATACGACTCGTGTTCGACCTTTCGGTCTCCGTGTTCCGAGGCCATGTCTGTACATGCTAGGCTCGTCAAGTTAACCCTAAGTGTTTTGCGTGTGTAAATCTGTCTTACACCCGTTGTATGTGAACGTAAGAATCCATCACACCCGATCATCACGTGGTGTTTAGAAGCGACGAACTTTAGCAACGGTGCACAGTTAGGGGAGAACACTTCTTGAAATTGTTGTAAGGGATCATCTTATTTACTACCGTCGTTCTAAGTAAACAAGATGCATAAACATAATAAACATCACATGCAATTATATAGTAGTGACATGATACGGCCAATATCATATAGCTCCATTGATCTCCATCTTCGGGGCTCCATGGTCATCTTGTCACCGGCATGACACCATGATCTCCATCATCATGATCTCCATCATCGTGTCTTCATGAAGTTGTCACGCCAACGACTACTTCTACTTCTATGGCTAACGCGTTTAGCAATAAAGTAAAGTGAGTTACATGGCGTTCTTCAATGACACGCAGGTCATACAAAAAATAAAGACAACTCCTATGGCTCCTGCCGGTTGTCATACTCATCGACATGCAAGTCGTGATTCCTATTACAAGAACATGATCTCATACATCACAATATGTCATTCATCATTCATCACAACTTCTGGCCATATCACATCACATGACAATTGCTGCAAAAACAAGTTAGACGTCCTCTAATTGTTGTTGCATCTTTTATGTGGCTGCAATTGGGTTCTAGCAAGAACATTTTCTTACCTACGAATAACCACAACGTGATTTTGCCAACTTCTATTTACCCTTCATAAGGACCCTTTTCATCGAATCCGCTCCAACTAAAGTGGGAGAGACAGACACCCGCCAGCCACCTTATGCAACTAGTGCATGTCAGTCGGTGGAACCGGTCTCACGTAAGCGTACGTGTAAGGTTGGTCCGGACCGCTTCATCCCACAATACCGCTGAAGCAAGATAAGACTAGTAGCGGCAAGAAAGTTGACAAGATCTACGCCCACAACAAAATTGTGTTCTACTCGTGCAATAGAGAACTACACATAGACCTAGCTCTGATACCACTATTGGGGAACGTTGCAGAAAATTAAAAATTTTCCTATGATTTCACCAAGATCCATCTATGAGTTCATCTAGCAACGAGTCATGGGAGAGTGATTGCATCTACATACCACTTGTAGATCGCGTGCGGAAGCGTTCAATGGAACGGGGTTGATGGAGTCGTACTCGCCGTGATTCAAATCACCGATGACCTAGTGCCGAACGGACAACACCTCCGCGTTCAACACACGTACGGGACGGTTGACGTCTCCTCCATCTTAATCCAGCAAGGAGGAAGGAGAGGTTGAGGAAGATTGCTCCAACGGCAGCACGACGGCGTGGTGTTGTTGGTGCAGCAGTACTCCGACAGGGCTTCGCCAAGCACATACAAAGGAGGAGAGGTGTTGGGGAGGGGAGGGGCTGCGCCTTGAGTTGTGTCCAGCAGCCCTCCCCTCACCCCTCTATTTATAGGGGAAGGGGCAAGGGGGGCCGACCCCTCTAGATGGGATCTAGAGGGGGGGGGGGGGGCGGCAGCCAGGGAGGGGGGACTTGCCCCCCAAGCAAGAGGGGCGCCCCCTTTAGGGTTTCCCCCCCAACCCTAGGTGCATGGGCCCATGGTGGGGGGCGCGCCCAGCCCTCCAGGGGCTGGCTCCCTGCCCCTTGCGGCCCATGTGGCCCTCCGAGAGGGGTGGACCCCCGGAACCCCTCCGGTGGCCCCGGTACAATACCGATATGACCCCGAATTCTTCCGGTGTCCGTAAGACAACTTCCCATATATAAAAATTCACCTCCGGACCATTCCGGAACTCCTCGTGACGTCTGGGATCTCATCCGGGACTCCGAACAACTTTCGGTAATCACATACAAGTCTTCCTAATAACCCTAGCGTCACCGAACCTTAAGTGTGTAGACCCTATGGCTTCGGGAGACATGCAGACATGACCGAGACTGCTCTCCGGTCAATAACCAACAGCGGGATCTGGATACCCATGTTGGCTCCCACATGCTCCTCAATGATGTCATCAGATGAATCACGATGTCGAAGATTCAATCAAACCCCGTATATAATTCCCTTTGTCAATCGGTACGTTACTTGCCCGAGACTCGATCGTCGGTATCCCAATACCTTGTTCAGTCTCGTTACCGGCAGGTCACTTTACTCGTACCGTAATGCATGATCCCGTCACCAACCACTTGGTCACTTTGAGCTCATTATGATGATGCATTACCGAGTGGGCCCAGAGATACCTCTCCGTCATACAGAGTGACAAATCCCAATCTCGATCCGTGTCAACCCAACAGACACTTTCGGAGATACCTGTAGTGCACCTTTATAATCACCCAGTTACATTGTGACGTTTGGTACACCCAAAGCACTCTTACGGTATCCGGGAGTTACACGATCTCATGGTCTAAGGAAGAGATACTTGACATTGAAAAAGCTCTAGCAAACGAACTACACGATCTTGTGCTATGCTTAGGATTGGGTCTTGTCCATCACATCATTCTCCTAATGATGTGATCCCGTTATCAACGACATCCAATGTCCATAGCCAGGAAACCATGACTATCAGTTGATCAACGAGCTAGTCAACTAGAGGCTCACTAGGGACATGTTATGGTCTATGTATTCACAGGTGTATTATGATTTCCGGATAATACAGTTATAGCATGAATAAAAGACTATTATAATGAACAAAGAAATATAATAATAACACTTTTATTATTGCCTCTAGGGCATATTTCCTACACTCAGTAGAGAAAGCTAAAACTGACTGTCATGATAGTGCGAGAGACCGATCGCTGTTCGCGAGGTTTCTTCGAGTCCTTAAAGACTTATGCCGCTTCGAGCGAGGAACCGGACTTATCCGGCCTAGGCGTGGATAGCGCCCCGAACTCGGTCTTTCGAATACTAGGGGCTTCGCCGAAATTTAAAATTATAGAATTCTATGGCTAAGTGAGAGTGATAAAGCATTATAAGTCCGACGGTCTGGTTCGTTGTGCCGAACGCCTCCCTAGATGGACCCAAGAATGGGAATAAGAGCGCTCAGGTTTATCCCGAACACCCCAGCACTCGTGGCATGGGGGTCGAAGCCGACAACTTGCATCTCTCAGATTTGATAAACGGCCGCACAGAAGGTAATATTTTAAATTAACAAGCGTTGCTTAACGCATATGAACAAAGCTTCAGCGTACAGGATAACAAATGTGAGTCTACTCAAAAATTACATCTTTGGAGCACTCATCCGCTATACGGCGGGCACCCTTCAGAACGCCATTATAATACATCTCGGGCGTACGATACTCCATGCCCGGCGGTGGCGCGTCCGTCAACAGCTTCTCCGCATCTAGCTTGCCCCAGTGCACCTTAGCACAGGCAAGGGCCCGACGGGCACCTTCAATACAAACGGAGCGCTTGACGACCTCAATCCACGGACACGCGTCCACTAGCCGCCGCACCAGACCGAAGTAGCTCCCAGGCATGACTTCTCCAGGCCACAGCCGAGCTATGAGGCCCTTCATGGCCTGTTCGGCCACCTTGTGGAGCTCGACCAGCTGCTTCAGCTGGTCGCTCAGGGGCACCGGATGTTCGGCCTCAGCATACTGAGACCCGAACACTTTTTCCGTCGAGCTCCCCTCTTCGGCTCGGTAGTATGCGGCGGCATCAGACACACTACGGGGCAGATCGGCGAACGCTCCTGGAGAGCTCCGGATTCGGGTAAGTAGCAGATAATTAACTTTTATATTTTTGCTTTGCATAAAGAATGCCTTACCCACCGCTATCTTCTTCATCGCCTCGATCTCCTGAAGGGCCTTCTGGGCTTCGGCCTTAGCGGTCTTGGCACTCTCAAGAGCCAAGGCAAGCTCAGACTCTCGAGTCTTTGAGTCACGCTCCAAACTCTCGTGTTTTTCCACGAGAGCCTGGAGCTCTTACCGTACCTCCGCCACCCGTGCCTCCTACTTCTCTCGCTCGGTGCGCTCCAAGGCCGCACTCTTTTCAGCCTTGGAGACCGCCTCTTTCAGGGTCGCCACCTCGGTCATGACTCTTGCAACATTAACGTTGGTCCTATTATTATTTTGCAACCAAGTATTCCTATATACATTTACAGGAGGTACTATGTACCCTCTTTATCCTCGAGCTGTTTCTTGGCACGGCCGAGCTTGCTCTCGGACCGCTCGAGGCTTTCCTTCAATACATTGACCTCCGCAGTCAGTGCGGCAGAGGTCAGCAGCGCAGCCTGCATTCCCATATTGACATATTTCTATTAGACTCCTGCGTATATCTTTTTAGATCCTCAGCTCGTCTTTTCTTTTTGAATACCGAACTGAGCATCAGGGGCTACTGTCTATGCGGTAATATTTTTTATATATATGTTTTTGAACACATACCTCAAAGCCCGTTAGCAGGCTTGTACAGGCTTCTGTCAGCCTGCTCTTGGCGGACCGAACCTTCTGAATCACCGCACTCATAACAGTGCGGTGTTCCTCGTCGATGGAGGCGCCGTTAAGCGCCTCCAGCAAATTGTCCGGCGCCTCCGGATGGACGGAAGTTGCCGGCGTCGCAGGCTTGCCCTTCTTATGAAGGCGCCGCCTGTCGGACTCTGGAATCGCTGATGGTTCCGGAGCAGTGTCCGGCCCGGGGCTGGACTTAGATCCCTCCGGGGCTTTACCCCCCTTGGGCCCGGAGTCCGGAAGGTCGCCTTGTGGCGCCTCCAGGACCACCTCCTCCTGGTTTTGTCCCCTATGGGACTCCACCTCAGCGTCGTCTGTAGGGAGAGGGGAGGAGGCCGTCGGAAGTGAAGCGCTATTCACGTCCGACGAATTCAGAGAGCCGCTCGACGAATCGCCAAGCTGAGCTCTGGGCGGACTGCATGATTAGATTCGGCGTTAGAAGCTATCGAATAATAAAGGAATGCAATAAGTCATTCGGGTAGCCAGACACTTACGATTTTGCCAGGGGCTTGACCCTGGATGGCCATTCCCCCCCGCCGTCTTCGGCGTCGGGGGCGTAGTCCGGCAGAAGGGTCTTCCCCTTCTCGGACCCTTCGGCTTCCCTAGTTGGGGTGGCCTTTCTTTTTTTCCTCCCCCCGTTGGAGGGGGAGAGGCATCTTCTTCTTCTTCCTCCTCCTCGTCTTCGGAGGCGGAGGGTGCGTTGGGGTCATCGGGCAAATCCGACGACACCGGGCGCCGGGAACTCTTTCGGGTCCCCGTGGCCTTCTCCTTGGCCTTCTTCTCCGGCACCACGTGAGGTGCCGGAACAAGTAGCTTCGCTAAGTGTGCATCTACTGGGCCTTTGGGCAAAGGGGCCGGACAGTCAAACTGTCCGGATGTCCTCTTCCAGTCCTGTCAAAGGAACAGGAGTTTAGATCCTACATAAAGTCACACTATGAAATTCGGGTATCCCGTAAGGGACTAAATGCAAGCTTACTTCGGAGGCTTGACGTTTGGCGCAGAATCCACGATCCTCAGTGACGGGAGGGGAGACCTCAGAACTCTTGAAAAGCACCTTCCAGGCGTCCTCGTGCTTTGTTTCGAAGAGCCGAGATAGAGTCTGGTGCTGGGCCGGGTCGAACTCCCACAAATTGAAGTCCCGTCGTTGACACGGGAGGATCCGGCGGAAGAGCATGACCTGGACGCAGGTTTGGAGTCTGGTCACCTCTTCCGGATTGCCCCACGACAGGCCCGTCTCTTTCCAAGATGTGAGCCGGGTGGGGATACCGGATCGAAATTCGGGGGCCGCTGCCCACTTAGGGTCACGCGGATCGGTGATATAAAACCACCCTGATTGCCACCCTTTGATGGTTTTCACGAAGGCACCCTCGAGCCAGGTGACGTTGGCTATATTGCCCACCATGGCACCTCCGCATTCTGCTTGTCGGCCTTTCACAACCTTTGGCTTGACGCTGAAGATCTTCAGCCATAGGCCAAAGTGGGGCTGGATGCGGAAGAAGGCCTCACACATGACGATGAACGCCGAGATATTGAGGATGAAGTTCGGGGCCAGATCGTGGAAGTCCAGGCCGTAGTAGAACATGAGCCCCCAGACGAACGGGTGAAGAGGAAAACCCAGTCCGCGGAGGAAATGGGGAAGAAAAACAACCCTCTCATGGGGCCTGGGGGTGGGGATGAGTTGCCCCACATCTGGAAGCCGGTGCGCAATGTCGTTAGACAAGTATCTGGCCTTCCTCAGTTTTTTGATTTGCCCCTCCGTGACGGAGGAGGCCATCCATCTACCTCCCGCTCCGTACATGGTTGGAGAAGGTTGAGGTGGGAAGTGCGGGCTTGGGCGCTGGAGCTCGAGCGCGCAAGGACGGATAAGCAGAGGAGGAAGAAGGCGTGAATGGAAAGGGCGGATTCTTATCCCCTTATATGGGCGGCCAAAACTACGAGCCCCCCACCGGCCTAATAAAACTCGCTTATCTCCCAAGCGCTGCGGTTAATGGTGCGGTTGGGTAACCCACGCCCGTATTGATGAAAATCCCGGAATAAGGGGACACGATCTCTGCTTTGACAAGACGTGCCAAGGAAACCGCCTCGCTAAACGCGCTGAGGTGGAACAATAAAATGAATAAAAACTTGGCCGTGGCATGATGTCACGCTGTGAAATACGTCAGCAGATCCGATTAACGCAAATATTATTCTCTCTACGGTGGAACGTGGAACTTATTTTGCAGAGCCGGACACTACCTTGATGTTCAACATCTTCTACGAAATATTTGGAGGAGGAACCCGCCTTGCAATGCCGAAGACAACTTGCGCGCCGGACTCGTCGTCATTGAAGTCTGGTTCAGGGGCTACTGAGGGAGTCCTGGATTAGGGGGTGTCCGGTTGGCCGGACTAAGACCTTTGGCCGGACTCCCGGACTATGAAGATACAAGATTGAAGACTCCGTCCCATGTCCGGATGAGACTTTCCTTGGCGTGAAAGGCAAGCTTGGCGATACGATATGAAGATCTCCTCCCATTGTAACCCTAGTCCTCTCCGGTGTCTATATAAACCAGAGAGTTTTAGTCCGTAGGACGAACAACAATCATACCATAGGCTAGCTTCTAGGGTTTAGCCACTCCGATCTCATGGTAGATCTACTCTTGTACTACCCATATCATCAATATTAATCAAGCAGGAGTAGGGTTTTACCTCCATCGAGAGGGCCCGAACCTAGGTAAAAACATCGTGTCCCTTGTCTCCTGTTACCATCCGCCTAGACGCACAGTTTGAGACCCCCTACTCGAGATCCGCCGGTTTTGACACCGGCGCTACGCCTCTCCTTTCGTTACCTCCACCTCCGCATCTTTCGGGGCCACCACACACAGCGAACCGGGACGGGGCCGCGGGCGAGGGGGCTCAGCCTCGCCCCCTTGATTTGGACGGGGTCGTGGCCTACCTCCACCACCGCCAGCCCGCCACCACGCCTTGCCGGCCGTCACATCCGCTGCCCCGCCGCCGGTACTTGAGCCCAGCAGCGCCTCCCTCCCTGGAGGAGCCGCTCCTGCCCAGCAGCGCCTCCCTCCCTGGAGCAGCCGCTCCCGCCTAGCAACGCCGTTGCCCGAAGCTGCGCCGGCGACCCGTCCATAGGCAGGTAGCGACCACTCCTCCCTCCTTCCTCCCTCCCTCCCTCTTTCCTCACCCCTCCCTGCTCCCTCTTGCATCCTCTGTTTGTTCAAGTTTTTTTTCCTGATTACTTGCTGTAGACTTAATATTGTGGGAATATAATGATGATTCATAGCCTATTGAAACCATGTGGAAGCAAAGAAAAGCAAGCGCCATTGTACTACTACTACTACTACTACATTCCAGCTAGCACATCTAGCGCCATGTGAAACAGCTTGTACTGTAACTGGAAATTCAGATTCAACGTAGCCATTAATTAAGGTCGTCCTGTGAAACCTGAATCCCGATCTTTATGGGATGGATACACCGATCCAACCCATCCAATTCGCCGCGGTTTGGTCTGTAGAAACTAGCAATTACGAGTAGGTTTCGAAGAATCCTTCTTGATCTGACGAAGAAAGCACAGTTGGGTAAAGGGGATAGAGATCCCCAATGTAGAACGGGTGCTGTATAGGAGAAATCTGCAAACAAAGATCAGCATGTAGTAATCCATTTGATATTGCTGCAGGTATGACTCGGCTGCCAAGAAGAACCTGCGGTCTGGCTACTTCCTGTGGTCAGTGTAAGCCTACAGTACCGGTAAGGTCGATTTATGATGCACCTCGGCTCTATGCGATATTAATATATTTTCTTTGTCGAAAAATGATGCACCTCGGCACGAGGACTACAAAAGTTCATGTTGCATCTCATGAGCAGAGTAGTTGATATTTTCTCACCCCATTCAAAAAGAATGTGAGTTTCATATCATCTGTTGTTCAACATGCCGTTTAACTTTAGGTTGACACAACCAGGGCTTCTGGTCGAGTATGTGGCACGGGGAACCTTATGGACGGGCACAGCGAGCCCGCTCTGCTCTACATGTCCCTTTCACCCTGGGTAAAAAAGAAACCAGCATCACCATCAGCATAGCTAGGCATGGTAGCTGAATTGATCATTGGATGAAGTATTCAGTTTCATTCTTAAGTGCTTGCCATTTATAGTATAGTAGGCATGAGAAGAGGTGAACCGAATCGTCTATAGATAAAAGCTACGTTATCTGATTAGTTTAATTAAATGAATTTCATATTGATTTGCCTTTTGTTTGTTTACCAAAGGCGATGGTAGCGGAGAAGTGGAAGAGCGCCAATTAGGCCCTACTGTGGTATGTGCCAAACTGAACCACCGTGTATGCTTTCTTACAGGAAGTACTTGATCAATGGTACAAAATAAATTGCTTGAATGGATTTATTATGTAGAATAAAATAAGAATATTAGAAGTTTAAAGCTACCCTTCTGGTGGATCGACTGATAAATCCATATAATACTTTGAGAAAAAGTTAAATCCTTAAATGTTATGTTCTTGCAGTCTAATCTTTAAATCCTCGGTTGTATGGAAGTGATAGTACATTTCAGTTCTGTGTGTTGACCATTGACATGATAGGTTGTTGAATCCATCGTGGTCCTGTCGCTTCTATAGAACTAGAGTATTCCCCTTCGTGCTGCATTTTTCTTTTTGCGTGTCAATTATACAACATGATGTGTATGTGCCTATTATATACTGTTGTTGCAGTGGGTGTCCTTTTTGTCTGTACAAGAGGATTGTGATGATGCAAACTTCGCCACTCTGCTCCTTGTCTTGCGGTTCTGCGGGTCAAAGTTTTGATTTTGTTACAACTTTCAATGGACTATTATTATATCATGTATTGAGTTGGATTCAACTTGCAAATGCACCAGCATATCAACTGCAAGTAAAACCGAATGGTTAGACTTAAATTTGACTAAAAACTGCGGCATCTATCCATCCATCCATCCCTTTTGGATGTTCTGTGTATTGTATGACTGAATACGCAGCATTCTCTGTTATTTTATATTTCTGAACCCACCTGTTTTTGTTATGCGTGCACAAGTTCAGTTTTTCTCAAGTAATAATAATAGCCGAATGGTTTAGAGATTTCACACCTACTTTTCTCAAATAAGATTGATCCAAAGTCATACTAGACAGTCAATCTGTTGCCGCTAATGTCTAAACTTTTATCTTCATGTTTGTTACTAGAGGATGTACTAGGAAGGATTGTTGTGTGTGCTAAATAGTTTTGATTCGTATGAGGCATGTCTGGCTCTACTATTATTGTACAGAAGTACAACAAAAATAATTATTGGTTCTAACAAAATTCATTTCTGATGTGATTTTGTTGATGCCATTTACTCATCAGTTTATGATATCTCTACAGCAGCAGCACCAACTCGATGCATCCTTCTTCCTTCTCTCTCGAGAACGGCGCCCAACATCAAGGTTAAGGTCCCCCTTGTCCTCCATGCCTTCCTCTACCTCGATTCTCTAGGCTTGGCCTCAACTTGTTTGATTTGCTGCTGGTCTGCATTTTTCTCCTGATGCGCTTGACTGAATTTAGTTGAGTGCTACTGCTGTAAGAATTGAGTTGCTTGTTTCCACAACAGTTCTCTAGAATTTAGATGCACGCCTCTTGTAATCTTGTTCAGTGCTACTCCTATCATAAAGCTTCCGAGATGAACTCTGTTATTCATTCAGTAGTATTCATTCAGTTTGATAAAATCACTTCTACATCGGATGTGTGTGTTGCGGTAGCTAGGATTGTTTGCACTGGTGGTAGTATCAGTAGTAGTAGTAGTAGTTCATGACAGGAGAATGATTTGTGCATCCATAAAATTTATTTTTGATGTGATTTTGCTGATGCCATATACTAAGTTATGCTATCTCTGCAGCAGCACCAACTCGATGAAGGGAGGGGAGGATTGAGGGGCCAGCCGTCCGGGGCTTGCAAATGCACCAGCATATCAACTGCAAGTAAAACCAATCGAATGCTTACACTTAAAATTTTGTCTAAAAACCGTGGCATCCATCCATCCATCCCTTTTGGATGTTCAGTGTATTGTATGACTGAATATGCAGCATTATCTGTTATTATCTATTCTGAACCAACCTGTTTTTGTTACGCTCGCACAAGTTCAGTTTTTCTCAAGTAATAATAGCCTAATGGTTTAGAGATTTCACACCTACTTTTAAGTAAGATTGTTTAAAGTCATGCTAGACAGTCAATCTGTTGCCGCTAAAGTCTAAACTTTTATCTTCATGCTTGTCCATGGATGTTTTACTCGGAAGGATTGTTGTCTGTGCTCAATAGTTTTGATTCGTATGAGGCATGTCTGGCTCTACTATTGTACAGCAGTACAACGAGTACAATTTTTGGTTCTAACGAAATTCATTCCCGATGTGATTTTGCCGATGCCATATACTCATCAGTTTGTGATATCTCTGCAGCAGCACCACCACCAACTCGATGCCGGCAGAGGAGGAGCGAGGGGCCATCCTCCTTCCTTCTCTCTCGGGAACGGCGCCCAGCATCAAGGTTAAGGTCTCCCTTGTCCTCGACGCCTCCCTCTACCTCGATTCTCTAGGCTTAGCCTGAACTTGTTTGAGCCACTGGTCTGCATTTTTTTACTTCTGCGCTTGACTGGATGAGGGGCGCCTTGATCCATCCGTTGGCGAAGGCGATCGCCTTCAAGATTAGAAGGGGAAACCATCGCTCACTGTACATACACTTTAGAAGGAAATCACAAGTGCATTTTCTATACAAAACCATTATGTGGTCATCTATCTTACAAACTATTCACACCAGATTCGTATGGAATAGCACTCATGGAGGCAGTTGAACTAAGCTATCTATGCCTAACTATCACTTCATAGTTTTATCGCCTCCATTGCCGCTGTGGTGGTTTTTGCTCTCTTATGTTCCTGCTCGTATAACTGAACTTAATGTGAGCTAATTAGTTTTTGTAATCTCGTGACTGCATTGAACTTGATGTTGCGCTACTTCTGGGGCGGATTAATTTTTACAATCTCATGATTGTTGAACTCGACGATGTTACTCTTCTGGAATGTTTATTCTTTCCCCTCAACCAGAAAATCGGTTGTTGACGTTTTACATGTGCTAAACTTCCTTCCTACTGGTGCATCATGAGGTTTGATCTTCTATCGCTTGGCCATATCGGTTGGGCCGGCACCCTCACGCCAAGGCGCATTGCCGATCTAGTATGGACGATATGGGGACGACACAGGCCAAAAGTATTACTAGCCTGGACGCTTTAGGCTGGGACCACACCACACCTTTATATCGTCGCTATAACAACGAGATAACTACATCTTAAAAACACTATTTTGGAGGCTGAGCTCCATGGAGGCTTCCAAATGCAAAATTCAAAATTCATATATTTACATTTCAAAAAATTATGAAAAAAAATACAAATATAGATGAAGGCATAGTGCACAAGTGTGTAAGTTTTCATGACAAAATACGGTGAAATAAGGGTTGTGCGGAAAAAATCTGGGTATTTTTAACACATACATCTCACATCCTTGTTTACTTGTACAATTTTTCTTTTCTGTACAGGTCGCATTTCAACGTATTTCATCCTGAAATTTTACACACATACATCTCACATCCTTGTTTGCTTGTACATTTTTTTTTCAGATTTTTTTGAAACAAAAAATTTCAACTTCTTGAATTTTTCAAAATTTGGCCTCCATGGAGGCTGATATCCAAAACACCATACTCGGTAAAACCAGTGCTGCTAATTTTTTTGCTTATTGGAGAGAAATTAGTGTTGACTTTTAATAGTCTATGAAGATGACCCTAGTGACTATTTTCGCTGGCTTGGGAAAGAGATCGCCGAAGAACATATATACACTTCCTATGAATTCGTGCATACAACGCTAAGCTAAGGACATGTTTGGTTACTTGCATGAGGCCCAACTAGGCCCGTGCGGGAATAAATTGGGTTGTTTGTTTGCCCACATTCACTGTTTCGTCTGCATAACATGATGTTTAAAGCATCTCACAGCCAGGCCCGTTAGGAATCACCGAATTGGCAGTTTCTAGCGAGCCAAGCTCGGCCAAAGCAGGGAAGGGGAACGCGGCGCGTAGCTCATGCGACCATGGAGATGGAGCGAGTTCGTGCGCGTCTTCAAAAAATTGGTGGCATGATTTTCAGGTTACATCCCGTCGATTCGGTCGCCCTATATAGCCCCCTTCGCCTCACCACCGAAATTCCTGCCACCATTCTCTCCCTTTTTGAGCTTTCCCTTTGATGCGCATCGGCACCGACGAGTAGGTAAGCGGTGCTTCTTCTCCGACCGACGGTCCACGGCGGCGACGACTCGTGTCCTCCTCTTCACCGACCTGTTCGGTGTCTCCATCGAGCTGCAGTGATGGCCTCTGTGAGTTCAATCACTGCATTCTTTGTACTCGTTGTACCTCGATCTGAGAGCATGTGGTAGGGTTTGATTTGAGAGCATCTGGTAGGATTTGATTTGTGAGCATTGATACGTCTCCAACGTATCTATAATTTTTAATTGTTCCATGCTATTATATTATCTATTTTGGATGCTTTATATGCATTAATATGCTATTTTTTTATTTTTTTGTTCTAACCTTTAACCTAGAGCCCAGTGCCAGTTTATATTTTTTCCTTGTTTTTGAGTTCTACAGAAAAGGAAAATCAAACGGAGTCCAAACATGCTGAAAATTTACGGTGATTTTTTATGGACCAGAAGAAGCCCACAGAGCATCGGAGTTGTGCAAGAAGAGTCCTGAGGCAACCACAATGGTGGGGGGCGCCCCCCTAGGGCGCGCCCCCTGGCTTGTGGACTCCTCGGGAACCCCCCTGACTTCTTTTGACGTCAAAAATTCCTATAAGTACCAAAACCCCTGAAAAGAAACCTAGATGAGAAGTTCGGCTGCCGCAAGCCTCTGTAGCCATGAAAAAACAATCGGGACCCCGTTTTGGCACCCTGCCGGAGGAGGAAATCATCACCGGAGGCCATCTTCATCATCCTGATGGTCTCCATGACGAGGAGGGAGTAGTTCACCCTCGGGGCCGAGGGTATGTACCAGTAGCTATGTGTTTGATCTCTCTCTCTCTGTCTCTCTCTCTCTCTCTCGTGTTCTTGATCTGACACGGTCTTGATGTACTACGAGCTTTGTTACTATAGTTGGATCATATGATGTTTCTCCCCCTCTATCTTCTTGTGATGAATTGAGTTTTACCTTTGAGGTTTCACTATTATCTGATTGAATACTTTTATGGATTTGAGAACACTTGATGTATGTCTTGCATGGGATACCCGTGGTGACAATGGGGTGTTCTATTGATTCACTTGATGTATGTCTTGGCACTCAACTCGCGGATTCCTGAGGTGACATTGGGGTTGTCTATGCATAGGGGTTGATGCACATTTTCGTCCTTTTTTCTCCGGTAGAAATCTTGGGGCACTCTTTGAAGTTCTTTGTGTTGGATTCAATATTATGAATCTAAAGTTGTTTGATGCATATCGTATAATTGACCCACGAATACTTGTGGTGACATTGGGGTATCTAGGTGACATTAGGGTTGATTGATGTGTATCATATGGTGTTATTTTACTACGAACTCTAGGGCTTTTTGTGACACTTTTAGGAATAGCTCAATGGATTGTTCAGAAAGTATAACTTTGAGGTGGTTTCATACCCTACAAGCAATTTCATCTTATGTTCTCCGCGATAGGAACTTTGGAGTGACTCTTTTTCGCATGTTGAGGGATTGCCATATGATTTAATTATGTTATCATTGTTGAGAGACTTTGCACTAGTGAAAGTATGAACCATAGGCCTTGTTTCCAAGCATTGCAATACCGTTTTCGCTCACTTTTGTTACTAGTTACCTTGTTGTTTTTATATTTTTTCAGATTACAAAAACCCATATCTACCATCCATATTATGCTTGTATCACCATCTCTTCGCCGAACTAGTGCACCTATACAATTAACCATTGTATTGGGTGTGTTGAGACACAAGAGACTCTTTGGTTGCAGGGTTGTTTGAGAGAGACCATCTTCATCCTATGCCTCCCACGGATTGATAAACCTTAGGTCATCCACTTGAGGGAAATTTTCTACTGTCCTACAAAACTATGCACTTGGAGGCCCAACATGAGTCTACAAGAAGGTTGCGTAGTAGACATCAAGCTCTTTTTCGGCGCCATTGCCGGGGAGGTGAGTGCTTGAAGGTATATCTTTAGATCTTGCAATTGAATCTTTTAGTTCCTTGTTTTATCACTAGCTTGGCTTATAAAAGAAAACTACAAAAAAATGGAATTGAGGTTGCCACATATAATTCATCTTTATAATGTCTTTCTTGAAAACGATGGATCGAAAAATTGTGCCAAAGTGTTAGAGGAAGAAGTCAATAAAATGTTTGGTACTAAATCTTTGAATGATGAGCATGATTGCAATGCTGTTAGTATGAATTATTTGAATATCCATGATTCTAATGATATGCAAAGCCATAAGCTTGGGGATACTATTTTTGATGAAGATGATATTTTTAGTCCCCCAAGCTTTGATGAGGAAATTTATTATGATGAAAGCATGCCTCCTATTTATGATGATTATTGTGATGACATGTATGCTATAGAGAATAATGATAACGATGTGACTTGTCATCATGATTTTAATTTTCAATTTGATTATGTCGATCAAGTATCACATGGTAGTTATTTGTTGAGTTTGCTCCCACTATTATGAATGAGAAGAAACTTGCTTACGTGGAGAGTAATAAATTTTCTATGCTTGTGCATCATGAAAAGAATGATTTGTGTGATAGATATATTGTTGAATTCATTCATGATGCTACTGAAAATTATTATGAGAGAGGAACATATGCTCTTACATATCTCAATAATATCAAGTTTCCTCTCTATGTGTTGAAAGTTTTGAAGTCATGCTTGTTTTGCCTTATTATGCTAGATGATTCTTGTTCCCATAAATTATTTTCTCACAAAATCCCTATGCATAGGAAGTGGGTTAGACTTAAATATGCTATTCATGTGATTCATGATGCACCCGTTGTGTTTCATTCATATTCTTTTATGCGAGCATCATTGAAATCATCATGCCTAGCTAAAAAGGCTTTAAAGAAAAGCGCTTGTTGGGAGACAACCCACTATTTACCCCTACTGTTTGTGTGTGTGCACATGATTATGCTACTGTACTAATCATGTTTTATAGCTTTTGTTTCAATAAAGTGCAAAGTAAAGCCTTTGGGATAGTGTGGATGATAGTTGATTTGATTTTGTGAAAAAACAGAAACTTTTGCGTCCAGTAGCAGAATTGTTAATATTTTTTTTGATAGAAAGACTATAAGGGAACCCCCTACAGTATAATTAGTGCAACAAACCCAAATTGCAAGTACCATGCCTTGAACCTGGGTGGGTGGGAAGGCATCAACCCCTTCCCACCACTAGGCTATGCCTTAGTCTGTTTCTTATTTTTCAATAAAGTGCCAAGTAGAATTGTTAATATTCACAGGAACGTGTTATGGTTCTTATTTTTTTCACATGATTTATATACATATTTCCTACGTTGTCCTAATTTTTTCGAATTTTTAGAGTTATAGAAGTATGATCTCAATTCACATCTTCACGGACTGTTCTGTTTTTGACAGATTCTGTTTTCAATGCATAGTTTGCTCGTTTATTGTTTCCATAGCTTATATTCAGTGATATAAATTGTGGAAATGGTAGAGTACAATAGGCATTATGTGGAAATAATTATGAATCTTGTCTTGATAGTACCCAAGTGAATGATTTGTTTTATTATACTAATGGAGCTCACGAGTTTTCTGTTGAGTTTTGTGTTGTGAAGTTTTCAAGTTTTGGGTAAAGTTTTGATGGACTATGGAATAAGGAGTGGAAAGAGCCTAAGCTTGGGGATGCCCAAGGCACACCAAGGTAATATTCAAGGATGACCAATCATCTAAGATTGGGGATGCCCCGGATGGCATCCCCTCTTTTGTCTTCAATCCGTCGGTAAATTTACTTGAGGCTACATGTTTATTCACCACATGATATGTGTTTTGCTTGAAGCGTCTTGTATAATACGAGTCTTTGCTTTTTAGTTTGCCACAATCATCATTGCTGTACACACCTTTTGAGAGGGACACACATTAATCGCAAATTTATTAGAATACCCTATGTGCTCTACTTATATCTTTTGAGCTAGGCAGTTGCTCTAGTACTTCACTTATATATTTATAGAGCACGATGGTGGTTTTATTTTGAAGAAATTGATGAACTCTAATGATTCACTTATATTATTTTGAGAGTCTGAAATAGTATGGTAATTTGCTTAGGTTATGAATTTAGTCCTAATATGATGGGCATCCAAGAGAGATATAATAAAAACTTTCATATAAAGAGCATTGAATATATGAGAAGTTTGATTCCTTGCATTTGTATTGAGATATAAAGATGGTGATATTAGAGTCATGCTAGTGAGTAATTGTGGATTGGTAGAAATACTTGTGTTGAAGTTTGTGATTCCCATAGCATGCACGTAAGGTGAACCGTTATGTGATGAAGTCGGAGCATGATTTATTTTTTGATTTCCATCCTTTGTATGGAGGTCGGGATTGCGCGATGGTTAACTCCTACCAACCCTTCCCCTAGGAGCATGCGTATTAGTACTCTGTTTGATGGCTAATAGACTTTTGCAATAAGTATGTGAGTTCTTTATGACTAATGTTGAGTCCATGGATTATACGCACTCTCACCCTTCCACCATTGTTAGCCTCTCTAGTACCGCACTCGCCAGTGTATTAAACCCACCATATACCCTTCCTCAAAACAACCACCATACTACCTATTATGGCATTTCCATAGCCATTCCGAGATATATTGCCATGCAACTTTCACCATTCCGTTTATTATGGCACATACCATCATTGTCATATTGCTTTGGATGATCATGTAGTTGGCATAGTATTTATGGCAAAGCCACCGTTCATTATTTTTATACATGTCACTCTTGATCATTGCACATCCCGTTACACCATCAGAGGCATTCATATAGAGTCATATCTTGTTCTAGAATCGAGTTGTAATTCTTGAGTTGTAAGTAAATAAAAGTGTGATGATCATCATTATTGGAGCATTGTCCCATGTGAGGAAAGGATGATGGAGGCTATGATTCTCCCACGAGTAGAGATGATATTCAGACTTAAAAAAAGGGAGGCCAAAGCCCCCCCCCCCCCCCCAAAAGGCCAAAGAGCCCAAAATAAAAAAAAAGAGAAAAGAAAAAAAATGATAGAAAAAGAGAGAAGGGACAATGTTACTATCCTTTTCCACACTTGTGCTTCAAAGTAGCACCTGTTCTTCATGATAGAGAGTCTCCTATTTTGTCACTTTCATATACTAGTGGGAATTTTTCATTATATAACTTGGCTTGTATATTCCAATGATGGGCTTCCTCAAATTGCCTTAGGTCTTCATGAGCAAGCAAGTTGGATACACACCCACTTAGTTTCTTTTTGAGCTTTCATACACTTATAGCTCTAGTGCATCTATTGCATAGCAATCCCTACTCACTTGCATCGATATCAATTGATGGGCATCTCCATATCCCATTAATTTGCTTACTTGATGTGAGACTTTCTACCTTTTGTCTTCTCCTTACAACCTCCATCATACTCTATAAAATCCATAGTGCTATATCCATGGCTCACGCTCATGTATTGCATGAAAGTTGAAAAAGTTTGAGAACATAAAAGTATGAAACAATTGCTTGGCTAACACCGGGGTTGTGCATGATGAAATACTTTGTGTGGTGAAGATGGAGCCAGACCATATGATTTTGTAGGGATAACTTTCTTTGGCCATGTTATTTTGAGAAGACATGATTGCTTTATTAGTATGCTTGAAGTATTATTATTTTTATGTCAATATTAAACTTTTGTTTTGAATCTTATGGATATGAACATTCATGCCACAATAAAGAAATTACATGGATAAATATGTTAGATAGCATTCCACATCAATTTTTTTGTTTTTATCATTTACCTACTCGAGGACGAGCAAGAATTAAGCTTGGGGATGCTTGATATGTCTCCACCGTATCTATAATTTTTGATTGTTCCATGCTATTATATTATCTATTTTGGATGTTTTATATGCATTAATATGCTATTTTATATTATTTTTGGGACTAACCTATTAACCTAGAGCCCAGTGCCAGTTTCTGTTTTTCCTTGTTTTTGAGTTTTACCGAAAAGGAATATCAAACGGAGTCCAAACACGCTAAAAATTTATGGTTATTTTTTATGGACCAGAAGAAGCCCACAGAGCATCGAAGTTGCGCCAAAAGAGTCCCGAGGCAACCCCAAGGGTGGGGGGCACCCCCTAGGGCGCGCCCCTGGCTTGTGGACTCCTCGGGACCCCCTGACTTGTTTCCGATGCCAAAAATTCCTATAAATACCAAAACCCTCGAAAAAAACCTAGATGAGAATTTCCGCCGCCGCAAGACTCTGTAGCCACGAAAAACCAACCGGGACCCTGTTCTGGCACCCTGCCGGAGGGGGAAATCATCACCGGAGGCCATCTTCGTCATCACAGTAGTCTCCATGACGAGGAGGGAGTAGTTCACCCTCGGTGCTGAGGGTATCAGTGGCGGTGCCAGGATCAAAACCATGTGATGTCAAGCTTCACTAATAAAAAAATTTAGATCATAAACATGAATAAAAACAGCGTACTTTATTACAAACCAACATATCTATGGCAGTAGTACTTTGCGACGATGCATACATTGATATGTATGCATAATAGCATCAGTACTAATAGACTGGAATACATCGGTTTCAACATAAGTTATGAGACAATGGTACAAGAAATCATCGCCTATTCTATTGCGCAAATCAGACTTGATATATTTCATTGCGGAAAATGCTCTCTCAACTGTTGCCGTCACCACTGGCAAGATCAATGCTAGCTTTACCAAAAGGAATACTAGAGGAAAGGTATTGTACTTCTTGGTCTCAACTAGTTTTCTGCAAAGATCACTAACCCCTTTCAAGTTGGAGAGTCTTGAATCATCACGGACATTTTCAAGGAAGTTATCAAGTTGGACACTAAGATCTTCAATCTTGCTTTCACTCCCAAAATCATCTGGATACAAACGAGCCATTGCTAACGCTTTTTCTTTGTCAAAATTAGCAAATGAATCGGAAGGATCCAAAGAAGCCATCCCAAGAAGCAAGGTTGTGCTGCTTTCACTAAAGCGTTCATCAATCTCTACACGTAACATATCAATAACGACGTACATCACACTTTGGTAGTAATTCTTATTTGATATGCCATCACTCTGAACCTTACGCTTTGATTTCGATCCTCGGGGAATATGCATAGCATCCATATCAAAAAGTTCAATATCTTGTTCAATGCAAAAATCAGTAACCTTTTTAATCATACCTTCCCAACCTTGGTTTCTCATTTCCTGTAGCCTTCTTTTGGTTGTGTGAAGATACGACACGGCATTCACAATGTCCTGATCCTTCCTTTGCAAAGCAACGCTTAGATCATTAGTAATCCCAAGTATAGCCTTCATCAAGTGCATCATGAAAACAAAGTCAAATGTTTGAATAGCGTCCAGAACACCTTTTGCTTTAATCCTATCGAGAGCTTTGCTAGCGTTTTGTGCATTATCATCAACAACTTCAATAACCGAGGGGAACATAACAATCATATTCAAGAGAGAGCTGAAATGAGAACCCCAACGAGTATCCCCAACTCGTTTAAGTCCAAGTTCTTGATTCAAACCTCTACCAGTTTCAAGCTCTCCATTCTGCAGTGCCGTTTGGACTCTTTTTGCTTGTTTCTCTCTAATCATATCTCTATTCTTAAAAGAATTTCCCACTGTGGAGAGAAGAACACTCATCCACTCAAAAATCCATACCACATCTTCATGGTTTTTTGCAACTGCAACTAGAGTGAGCTGAAGTTGATGAGCAAAACAATGGATGCTATGAGCAGACCTAGAATCTTCCATTACTAAAGTATTCAAACCATTCAAATGCCCTTTCATATTACTAGCTCCATCATAGCCTTGGCCACGAATTCGAGAAGGACTATGGTTATGTTTTTTAAGCACTGCATAAATAGCTTGTTGGAGAGCAAGAGAAGTTGTTTGAGTAACATGAGAAAGGCCAATAACACGCTCCACTGAAAACCCCCTTTTGTCAACATATCTTATAGCAAGAGCCATTTGTTCCTTGTGAGATACATCATGAGATTCATCAACCAATATAGCAAAGTATTCATCTCCCAGATCTTCTATGATTGCTTTGACTGTTTCTATCGCATAAGCTTTCACAATATCTTTCTGGATAGTCGAAGAAACCAACTTTAAATTCTGAGGAGCATTCTTCAAAGCAACAACAGCCACATCAGGACAACGTGCAACATACCACTCATAAAAAGTTAGAAAATTCCCCTTCCTTAAAGAAGAATCGCTTTCATCATGACCTCGAAATGGCAAACCCAAAACAAGAAGCAACCTTGCAATATCTATTGATGCAATCAGCCGAGTTTGGTACTCTATATTGGATTTCTTTGTTCCCTTGTGTAAGACAGCTCCAATGGATTGCTTCTAGTTCATTAGATCATCACATCTCTTCATGTTCTGATTATGAGTACTTGAAGGACCCCCAACATGAATGTCCAATCTCTTTACATTATTCCAACTTTTCCACCCCTTTGTTTAAAATACATCTCCACCACCATGGCCTAGACTTTCATTCTGAAACAAATAGCAAGAAAGACAAAATGCTGCATTTTCCTTTGTACTATACTCCAACCAAGACTTGTGATCCTTGAACCACTCTTCATTAAAACGATGTTGAACTCCACTGAAATCTGTTTGAAGGAAAGCATGTCCTATTGGTTGGAATGGGCCTCTCAGGAGGTATGATCTTCGCACATCATCATGTACTTCGGCACTGTACTAGAAAATTGGTATGCGATTTGCAGGATCCGACGGAATATTAGATGTATCAACTTCCTCTTTTTCTTTAGCTGGGCACGACCTTGCATTGCTATTAATTAACACATGTTCCAAAGCGGCTCGAGCATCAATACGAGTCTGTTCTTCCTCATTCGCAGGTGATTGCTGCTGTGTGGTATTTGCAACATTTGAGTTGGACTGCCACTTCTTCACAAATTTATCCATTTATCAAGCGAATGACCTGACAAAATAAATCTATTGCTAAGAAAATGGAAATATGCAATTCTTATTCTTAATAAAAATAATCTCCTACATCCTAAATCTTAATATTGCTAGTGAGAGAAAAACTGGAAAATAATGAACTGTATTGATGTTTTTGCACATAGAACAAACAAGTAGAAGTAGAGAAAGTGGAGGGCCTTGCCTTGTGTAGTTGTGTTGGATCAGATACACAGTGCAGATCAATGGATTCAGAGATTCAGACGAGTTTGTGTGCAGCCGTAGGTGCGCCGCTCGCGGCTCGCCAGATGGGCCAACGTGGTCGTTCCTCACGTCTCACGTCCAGAGTCCAGCCAAAGATCACCGACGCCAGGAGTCCGGGACAGCAAGTTTGAAGGCGATGCGCTGCGGCGGCCGTCCATGGTCATTGGAGAGGCATGCGTGAAGGAGCCAATGAGATCACGTAATTTGGGGATCGATCAACTAGTGCGATCAGTTAACATCAGTTAAGGGATTTTGGATTTCTTCTTGCGATATGGCCCAGTAGTGGCCCAACTAATTGTTACACAAGCAGAAAAAAGAGAATAGATGGGCCTGTTTAGTTAAGCATTGCTCGTTGCCTGGTTTAACTACGTGATATGTAGACCTGGGGTTCGATGTCGTAGGAAAAACCTGTGTAGTCAAGCGACTACACAATTATAGGCTCGCTTCGCCACTGGAGGGTATGTACCAGTAGCTATGTGTTTGATCTCTCTCTCTCCCTCTCTCTCTCTCTCTCTCTTTCTCGTGTTCTTGATTTGGCAGGATCTTGATGTACCGTGAGCTTTGTTACTATAGTTGGATCATATGGTGTTTCTCCCCCAGTATCTTCTTGTGATGAATTGAGTTTTACCTTTGAGGTTTCACTATTATCGGATTGAGTACTTTTATGAATTTGAGAACACTTGATGTATGTCTTTGATACGTCCATTTTGCATTATGCTTTTATATCAATATTTATTGCATTATGGGCTGTTACTACACATTATGTCACAATACTTATGCCTTTTCTCTCTTATCTTATAAGGTTTACACGAAGAGGGAGAATGCCGGCAGCTGGAATTCTGGGCCGGAAAAGCAGCAAATATTAGAGACCTATTCTGCACAACTCCAAAAGTCCTGAAACTTCACGAAAGTAAATTTTGGAATATATTAAAAATATTGGGCGAAGAAAGCACCAGAGGGGGGCCACCCACCAGCCACGAGGGTGGAGGGCGCGCCCCCTGCCTCGTGGAGCACCTTGTTGGGGAATGTAGTAATTTCAAAAAAATTCCTACGCACACGCAAGGTCATGGTGATGCATAGCAACGAGCGGGGAGAGTGAGTCCACGTACCCTCGTAGACCGAAAGCGGAAGCATTAGCACAACACGGTTGATGTAGTCGTACGTCTTCACGATCTGTTAGATCCAAGTACCAAACATATGGCACCTCCGAGTTCAGCACATGTTCAGCTCAATGACGTCCCATGAACTCCGATCTAGCAGAGCTTTGCGGGAGAGTTCCGTCAGCACGAGGGCGTGATGACGGTGTTAATGATGCTACCGACACAGGGCCTCGCCTAAGAACCGCTACAATATTACCGAGGTGGAATATGGTGGAGGGGGCACCGCACACGGCTGGGAGAGATCAACATATCAACTTGTGTGTCTATGGGGTGCTCCCCTCCCCGTATATAAAGGAGTGGAGGAGGGGAGGGGCCGGCTGTAACACCCACGATGCGGCTATATCTCCCACGTGTCGAAGTACGACTTAGAGGCATAACCGCATTGTGGTTTTGTTGCAAGAAGGGTCATCTTCACACAATCCCATGTAATGAACAAGAATGGGATAAAGAGTTGGCTTACAATCGCCACTTCACACAATGAACATAGAATTCATACATCATTCAGAGCACACACATAGTCCGACTACGGACAAATCCAAACGAAAAGAAGATAACCCAACTGCTAGATCCCTGATCGCCCCAATTGGGCTCCACTACTAATCAACTTGAAACTAAACATAGCAATGACCAAGATCTTCGTCGAACTCCCGCTTGAGTTTGGTAACATCAGCTACACTGGTATCATCGGCACCTGCAACTGTTGTGATAGTATCTGGTGAGTCATGAGGACTCAGCAATCTCAAAACCCGTGAGATCAAGAATATTTAAGCTTATGGGTAGGAAGTGGTAATGAGGTGGAGTTGCGGCAAGCACTAAGCAAATATGGTGGCTAACATACGCAAATAAGAGCGAGAAGAGAAGGAACGGAACGGTCGAGAAGCTAGAAGTGATCAAGAAGTGATCCTGAAACTACTTACACACAATCATAACACAAAGACCGTGTTCACTTTTCGGTCTCCGCCGAAAAGAGACCATCACGGCTACACACGTGGTTGATGCATTTTAATTAAGTCAAGTGTCAAGTTCTCTACAACCGGACATTAACAAATTCCCATCTGCCACATAACCGCGGGCACGGCTTTCGAAAGTTTATACACTGCAGGGGTGTCTCAACTTAGCCCATCACAAGCTCTCACGACCAACAAAGGATATTCCTTCTCCCGGGAAGAACCGACCATTCTCGGAATCCCGGTTACAAGACATTTCGACAATGGTAAAACAAGACCAGTAAGACCACCCGACTGTGTCGACAAATCCCAATAGGAGATGCACATATCTCGTTCTCAGGGCACACCGGATGGTTAAGAGGTCGGGTTGGCATAGACCCTGGTTGCCCAGGGGGTGCCGAACATCGCCCAGTTCGGACCAACACTTGGAGAAGCACTGGCCCAGGGGGTTAAAATAAAGATGACCCTCGGGGCTGCAGACCCCAAGGGAGGGTTATAGGTTGTTAGGCAAATGTAAAAACCAATGTTGGGCCTTGCTGGAGGAGTTTTATTCAATGCGAACTGTCAAGGGGTTCCCATAAACCCAACCGTGTGAGGAACGCAAAATCAAGGAACATAACACCGGTATGACGGAAACTAAGGCGGCAAGAGTGGAACAAAACAACAGGCATAAGGATGAGCCTTCCACCCTTTACCAACTATATAGATGCATTAATTAAATAAGAGATATTGTGATATCCCATCATAATCCTGTTCCAACATGGAGCAATCTTCAACTTCACCTGCAACTAACAACACTATAAGAGGGGCTGAGCAAAAGCGGTAACTTAGCCAAACAACGGTTTGCTAGGAAAGGTGGGTTAGAGGCTTGACATGGCAATGTGCGAAGCATGGTAAACAAGTGATAGGTAGCGCAACATAGCGATAGAACGAAGCAACTAGCAAGAAAAGATAGAAGTGATATCGAGGGTAATGCTCATCTTGCCTAAGATCCCGCTAGGAAGAAGAACGAGTCCATGAAGAAGACAAATGGACGTAGTCGAACGAATCCTCACAATCGCAACGCAACCGGAACTATCAAGGAGAAGCGCAACCGGAAAGGAGCAAACATCATGGTAAACAACCATCACATAAGCATGGCACGATGCACAACCAAGTATGATGCATGCTGAGGCATGTCATGGCAAAGTGCAACAAACAATACTACAAGTTAAGTGGAGCTCAATATGCAACAAGTTGCATATTGGCGAAACACCATATTCAAGTTATTTAGTTCACTCTCGTTTAGGTACACATCAATATTAAATGTTGGTTAACATGGCAAGAGGTGAAGCATAATAAAACTACATGCTTAGGCAAGTTTAAATGAGGCCGGAAATAACAAACAACAATTCTGGAAAGTCCCCATATGCATATTTCGAATTTGGTACTGTTCTGCCTATTACATAGTTTTAGAGTTGTTAAACATGCAAAGTAAGTGCACCAAGTTAATTAGGCATCCCCCCCATTTACATATAAAGTTTATTAAAATTGGAGCTACGGTTATTTAGTTATGAAATAAATCATTTTAACGTGGCATTTAAGCAAAATTAAACAAACAACAAGTTTAAACATTTTAAACATGGATGAAAGTGGCATAATGTGAAACTAGATGAAATCCTAAGCATTTTACATATATAAATTATTTACATATGATGCACGGTTAGTGAGATATTAAATGCATGAACATGATGGACTTTTCTGTAAAACATGTAATCTCCTGGAAATCTGAATTCGCAGATCTGAAAAAAATAGAAGCAGGCCGAAGCTGGCTGGCCCGATAGTGTACAGGAGGGGGGAACTGGAGGGGGCTGCTCACCCATGGGCTAGGCCCAGGTGGTGGAGAGGCCAAGGCGGCAGGAACCGCTTCTGATAGAATGCGTCTTGTTTATCTCGAAGAACTGGGGGGAAATATCTATCCCAATGCCTAAAATTTTTACCATGTTTAGTAGCTTTTCAATGGCTTCTCTTGCCTTGGATTTGAAATCACTGCTTATATACCTGGTATTGGCCATAATTTACAAGAACATTTTGTAGTATTAGTAAGAGGAGGAAGGGTTAAGGATTTACCCGTCCCGAAAAATTAGCCTTTTATGATTATATTGGTAATAATCCGGCAAAAGGGGGATTATTCAGAGCAGGCTCAATGGACAATGGGGATGGAGTAGCTGTTGGATGGTTAGGACATCCCGTCTTTATCTTCGCGAGACCTTTTACTTTTTTTTTATCATGTGGGAGTTAGAATTAATTCCTGTTTACTTACTTTTATCCATGTGGGAGGGAGATAGGCGTCTAGGCCGGCTGACTTGGCGCTAGGCCTTGACGAGGCAAGAGGAGGGTCAACGCAAGCGCTCAGGCAGAGCAGCTCGATGCAGAAGAGTTGTTGCTCGTCTCCCTTGCTCGAACAAAAGGAGGCAGTGCTGGGGACTCGCGGTAGGGCCAGCAGGCACGGGACGCGGCTGGTAGACGAGCTCGAGCAGAGGCTTGCGAGGCGTTCGTCTCCTCCAACACGACGAAGAGGAGGCAAGGAGAAGGTGACTTGCAGGCAGGGTTGAGGAAGGGCGTTGGGAGTGGGAAGTCGGCGTCCATGGCAACATCCATGGCAGGGCGGGGCTCGTCCTGAGGTGGCACCGCTGGCGATGTGCTGGACTCTGGCGAGGCGGAGAGGCAGGGGACGGACACGGGGAAGACGGATCCATCTATTTCCCGGCTAGAACAGGTGCAAAACGACGGCGAGGCAGAGTTCGAGCATGGCGTCCATGGGGGTTCCTATGGGAAAAGGAAGAGAGAGCGGAGAGATTAGAGAGAGAGAGTGAGATGGAGAGAGGGAAAAGAGAGAGGGCAGGGGCGCGAGACGGGTGACCTGGCAACATGTTCCGGCGAGGCGGAGCTGACGAGGCAGCGCTGCGAGGAGGTTTGGGAGGAGGGCGTGCTGGCGCGGGGATGCTCGCGGCTACGGGAGATGGACAAGCCCAGCAAGTGGGGCTCTACTACTGCTGCGGGCACGAGGGACTCGAGCACGAGGTGGGAGGCGGCAGGGAGCTCCTCTCCCCTGATTCGGGCGCGAGCTCCTGGACAGGGGCTGACAACGAGCTGAGGAAGGGGAAGGCTTGGATGGCTGCTGGATCGAGCGAGGGGATTGGCTCGAGGAGGAGCGGGGCTGGGTGGATCAGATCTGGGAGGATCCCGAGAGAGAAGGGAGTTGGTCAGGTGGCGGCGGAAGGAATGGGATGGATGGGACGGCTCCTCAGATTAGGGTTAGGCTCTATTTATAAGAAGGGTTAGCTTAGGGGCTACTCGGTCCCTCCGATCGTAATCAGACGGTCCGAGAAAAATTGGCTTAGGAAGTCCAAATAAGAAAATGGAGATGTTTTATAGATGTTTGGGGATGATCCGGACCCATCGGTCATGACCATGCGGTTCGGGTTCGGGGAAGTTCCAGATGCGCGGGAGGGGTCTGTGCGCTGTGCAGAGGAACAAGGCGATCGCGTGCAAGTGGGTGGTTGGTCTCAAAACGGTCAACAAAGACAAGCGGTGATGACATGCCACGGAGACAAGGAGAGAAGTGACAAGTACGAACGATTGCGAGTTTTATGAAAACATGCAGATGCAATGCGAATGATGACATGAGATGAAATGCATGACATGAACAAAATGCAAAATGAAAGACAAAAACCCAACCACGGAGGAAAAACATAACACATAGCCGGAAATGGCAAGAGTTGGAGTTACAAGTATGGAAAGTTACATCCGGTGTGTTACACCGGCCCTCTCTATGGCGCGCCTTGGGGAGTCCTACTCCCACCGGGAGTAGGATTCCCTCCTTCCTTGTAGTAGGAGTAGGAGTCAAGGAAAGGGAAAAGAGAAGAGAAGGAAGGAGGGGGTGCAGCCCCTCCCCTTACTCTTTCCCCTAAAGCCCAATAAGGCCCATATACTCCCCGGCGAATTCCTGTAACTCTCCGGTACTCCGATAAATACCCGAATCACTCAGAACCTTTCCGATGTCCGAATATAGTCATCCAATATATCGATCTTTATGTCTCGACCATTTAGAGACTCTTCGTCATGTCCCCGATCTCATCCCGGAAGCTGAACTACCTTCGGTACATCAAAACACATAAACTCATATTGCCGATCATCACCGAACTTTAAGTGTGCGGACCCTACGGGTTCGAGAACTATGTAGACATGACCGAGACATGTCTCCGGTCAATAACCAATAGCGGAACCTGGATGCTCATATTGGTTCCCACATATTCTACGAAGATCTTTATCGGCTAAATAGCATAAAAACATACGTTGTTCCCTTTGTCATCGGTATGTCACTTGCCCGAGATTCGATCATCGGTATCTCAATACCTAGTTCAATCTCGTTACGGCAAGCCTCTTTACTCGTTATGTAATGTATCATCCCGCAACTAACTCATTAGTCACATTGCTTGCAAGGCTTATAGTGATGTACATTACCGAGAGGGCCCAGAGATACCTCTCCGACAATCGAAGTGACAAATCCTAATCTTGAGATACGCCAACTCAATAAGTACCTTCGGAGACACCTGTAGAGCACCTTTATAATCACCCAGTTACATTGTGACGTTTGATAGCACACAAAGTGTTCCTTCGGTAAACGGGAGTTGCATAATCTCATAGTCATTGGAACATGTATAAGTCATGAAGACAGCAATAGCAACATACTAAATGATCAAGTGCTAAGCTAACAAAATGGGTCAAGTCAATCACATCATTCTCTAATGATGTGATCCCGTTAATCAAATGACAACTCATGTCTATGGCTAGGAAACTTAACCATCTTTGATTCAATGAGCTAGTCAAGTAGAGGCATACTAGTGACACTTTGTTTGTCTATGTATTCACACATGTACTAAGTTCCGGCTAATACAATTCCAGCATGAATAATAAACATTTATCATGAAATAATGAAATAAATAATAACTTTATTATTGCCTCTAGGGCATATTTCCTTCAGTCTCCCACTTGCACTAGAGTCAATAATCTAGTTCACATCATCATGTGATTTAACACCAGTATTCATATCTGTATATGATTAACACCCATAGTTCACATCATCATGTGACCAACACCCAAAGGGTTTACTAGAGTCAATAATCTAGTTCACATCACTATGTGATTAACACCCCAAGAGTACTAAGGCATGATCATGTTTTGCTCGTGAGAGAAGTTTAGTCAACGGGTCTGTCACATTCAGAGCCGTATGTATTTTGCAAATATTCTATGTCTACAATGCTCTGCACGGAGCTACTCTAGCTAATTGCTCCCACTTTCAATCTATATCCAGATTGAGACTTAGAGTCTTCTGGATCGGTGTAAAAGCTTGCATCGACGTAACTCTTTACAAAAAACTCTTTATCACCTCTATAACCGAGAAATATTTCCTTAGTCCTTACTAAGGATATTCTTGACCGCTGTCCAGTGATCTACTTCTAGACCAAGAATTGTACTCCCTTGCCAAACTCAGAGCAAGGTATACAATAGGTTTGGTACATAGCATAGCATACTTTATAGAACCTATGACTGAGGCATAGGGAATGGCTTTTCATTATCTTTCTATTTTCTGCCATGGTTGGGTTTTGAGTCTTACTCAACTTCACACCTTGCAACACAGGCAATAACTCCTTCTTTGACTGTTCCATTTTGAACTACTTCAAACTCTTATCAAGGTATGTACTCATTGAAAAATCTTATAAAGCGTCTTGACCTATCTCTATAGATCTTGATGCTCAATGTGTAAGCAGCTTCACCGAGGTCTTTCTTTGAAAAAAATCTTATTCAAGTATCCTTTTATGCTATCCAGAATTTCTATATCATTTCCAATCAACAATATGTCATCTACATATAGTATTAGAAATGCAATAGAGCTCCCACTCACTTTCTTGTAAATACAGGCTTCTCCAAAAGTTTGTATAAAACCATATGCTTTGATCACACTATCAAAACATTTATTCCAACTCCGAGAGGCTTGCACCAGTCCATAAATGGATTACTGGAGCTTGCACACTTTTGTTAGCACCCTTTGGATCGACAAAACCTTCTAGTTGCATGATATACAACTCTTCTTTAAGAAATATCCATTTAAGGAATGCAGTTTTTATATCCATTTGCCAGATTTCATAAAATGTGGCAATTGCTAACATGATTCGGACAGACTTAAGCATTGATACGTGTGAGAAAATCTCATTGCATTCAACACCTTGAACTTGTCGGAAAACTTTTTGCGACAAGTCGAGCTTTGTAGATAGTAACACTACTATCAGCGTTTGTCTTCCTCTTGAAGATGCATTTATTTTCTATGGCTTGCCGATCATCGGGCAAGTCCACCAAAGTCCACACTTTGTTCTCATACATGGATACCATCTCAGATTTCATGGCCTTCAAGCCATTTCGCGGAATCTGGGCTCATCATCGCTTCCTCATAGTTCGTAGGTTCATCATGGTCTAGGAACATGATTTCCAGAACAGGATTACCGTACCACTCTGGTGCGGACTGTACTTTGGAAGACCTATGAGGTTCTGTAGTAACTGAATCTGAAGTTTCATGATCATCATCATTATCTTCCTCACTAATTGTTGTAGGAATCACTGGAACTGATTTCTGTGATGAACTACTTTCCAATTCGGGAGAAGGTACAATTACCTTATCAAGCTCTACTTTCCTCCCACTCACTTCTTTCGAGGGAAACTCCTTCTCTAGAAAGGATCCATCTTAGCAACGAATATCTTGCCTTCGGATATGTGATAGAAGGTGTACCCAACAGTTTCCTTTGGGTATTCTATGAAGAGGCACTTCTCCAATTTGGGTTTGAGCTTATGAGGTTGAAACTTTTTCACATAAGCATCGCACTCCCAAACTTTAAGAAACGACAACTTTGGTTTCTTGCCAAACCACAGTTCATAAAGCATCGTCTCAATGGATTTTGATGGTGCCCTATTTAAAGTGAATGCAGCTGTCTCTAATGCATAACCCCAAAACCATAGTGGTAAATCAGTAAGATACATCATAGATCGCACCATATCAAATAAAGTGCGGTTATGACGTTCGGACACACCATTACGCTGTGGTGTTCCATGTGGCATGAGCTATGAAACTATTCCACATTGTTTTATATGAAGGCCAAACTCGTAACTCAAATATTCTCCTCCACGATCAGATCATAGAAACTTTATTTTCTTGTTACGATGATTCTCCACTTCACTCTGAAATTCTTTAAACTTTTCAAATGTTTCAGACTTGTGTTTCATTAAGTAGATATACCCATATCTGCTCAAATCATCTGCGAAGGTCAGAAAATAACGATACTCGCCACGAGCATCAACACTCATTGGATCACATACATCGGTATGTATTATTCCAACAAGTCAGTAGCTCGTTCCATTGTTCCGGAGAACGGAGTTTTAGTCATCTTGCCCATAAGGCACGGTTCGCAAGCATCAAATGATTCATAATCAAGTGATTCCAAAAGTCCGTCTGTATGGAGTTTCTTCATGCGCTTTACACTGATATGACCCAAACGGCAGTGCCACAAATAAGTTGCACTATCATTATCAACTTTGCATCTTTTGGCATCAATATTATGAATATGTGTATCACTACGATCGAGATCCAACAAACTATTTTCATTGGGTGTATGACCATCGGAGGTTTTATTCATGTAAACAGAACAACAATTATTTTCTGACTTTAAATGAATAACCGTATTGCAATAAATATGATCAAATCATATTCATGCTCAACACAAACGCCAAATAACATTTATTTAGGTTCAAAACTAATCTCGAAAGTATAGGGAGTGTGTGATGATGATCATATCAATCTTGGAACCACTTCCAACACACATCGTCACTTCACCCTCAACTAGTCTCTGTTTATTCTGTAACTCCTGTTTTGAGTTACTAATATTTAGCAACTAAACAAGTATCAAATACCCAGGGGATACAATAAACACTAGTAAGGTACACATCAATAACCTGTATATCAAATATACCCTTGTTCACTTTGCCATCCTTCTTATCCACCAAATATTCAGGGCATTTCCGCTTCCAGTGACCATTTCCTTTGCAGTAGAAGCACTTAGTTTCAGGCTTTGGTCCAGCTTTGGGCTCCTTTACGGGAGTGACAACTTGCTTGCCGTTCTATTTGAAGTTCCCTTTCTTTTCCTTTGCCCCTTTCTTGAAATTAGTGGTCTTATTAATCATCAACACTTGATGCTCTTTTCTTGATTTCTACCTTCGTCGATTTCAGCATCACGAAGAGCTCGGGAATCATTTTCGTCATCCCTTTCATATTATAGTTCATCACGAAGTTCCAGTAACTTGGTGATGGTGACTAGAGAACTCTATCAATCACTATCTTATCTGGAAGATTGACTCCCACTTGATTCAAGCGATTGTAGTACTCAAACAATCTGAGCACATGCTCACTGCTTGAGCTATTCTCCTCTATCTTTTAGCTATAGAACTTGTTGGAGACTTAATATCTCTCAACTCGGGTATTTGCTTGAAATTTATCTTCAACTCCCGGAACATCTCATATGGTCATGACGTTCAAAACATCTTTGAAGTCCCGATTCTAAGCCGTTAAGCATGGTGTCAAGTAGTCATCATATTGAGCTAGCCAAACATTCATAACGTCCGTATCTGCTCTTGCAATAGGTCTGTCACCTAGCGGTGCATCAAGGACATAATTCTTCTATGCAGCAATGAGGATAAAACCTTAGATAACGGACCCAGTCCGCATCATTGCTACTATCATCTTTCAACTTAGTTTTCTCTAGGAACACATATAAAACATAGGGAAGCAACAACACAAGCTATTGACCTACAACTTTATTTGCAAAATACTATCAGGACTAAGTTCATGATAAATTAAAGTTCAATTAATCATATTACTTAAGAACTCCCCCTTAGATAGACATCCCTCTAATCATCTAAGTGATCACGTGATCCAAATCAACTAAACCATGTCCGATCATCACGTGAGATGGAGTAGTTTTCAATGGTGAACATCACTATGTTGATCATATCTACTATATGATTCACGCTCGACCTTTCGGTCTCCAGTGTTCCGAGGCCATATCTGCGTATGCTAGGCTCGTCATGTTTAACCCGAGTATTTCTACGTGTGCAAAACTGGCTTGCACCTGTTGTAGGTGAACGTTGAGCTTATCACACCCGATCATCACGTGGTGTCTCGGCACGACGAACTTTGGCAACAGCGCATACTCAGGGAGAACACTTATACCTTGAAATTTAGTGAGAGATCATCTTATAAAGCTAGCGTCGAACTAAGCAAAATAAGATGTATAAAAGATAAACATCATATGCAATGAAAATATGTGACATGATATGGCCATCATCATCTTGTGCCTTTGATGTCCATCTCCAAAGCATCGTCATGATCTCCATCGTCATCGGCATGACACCATGATCTCCATCATTTTGATCTATATCAATGTGTCTTCACATGGTCATCTCGCCAACTATTGCTCTTGCAACTATTTCTATCGCATAGCGATAAAGTAAAGCAATTATTTGGTGCTTGCATCTTATGCAATAAAGAGAAAACCATAAGGCTTCTGCCAGTTGCCGATAACTTCAACAAAACATGATCATATCATACAACAACTTATATCTCATCACATCTTGACCATATCACATCACAACATGCCTTGCAAAAACAAGTTAGATGTCCTCTACTCTGTTGTTACAAGTTTTACGTGGCTGCTAAGGGATGAGCAAGAACCGTTCTTACCTACGCATCAAAACCATAATGATATTTCGTCAAGTTAGTGCTGTTTTAACATTCTCAAGGACCGGGCGTAGCCACACTTGGTTCAACTAAAGTTGGAGAAACAGACACTCGTCAGCCACCTATGCGCAAAGCACGTCGGTAGAACCATTCTCGCGTAAGCGTACGCGTAATGTCGGTCCGGGCCGCTTCATCCAACAATATCGCCGAACCAAAGTATGACATGCTGGTAATCAGTATGACTTGTATCGCCCACAACTCACTTGTGTTCTACTCGTGCATATAACATCTATGCATAAACATGGCTCTGATACCACTGTTGGGGAACATAGTAATTTCAAAAAAATTCCTACGCACACGCAAGATCATGGTGATGCATAGCAACGAGCGGGGAGAGTGAGTCCACGTACCCTCATAGACCGAAAGCAGAAGCGTTAGCACAACGTCGTTGATGTAGTCGTACGTCTTTACGATCCGACCGATCCAAGTACCGAATGTACGGCACCTTTGAGTTCAGCACACGTTCGGCTCGATGACATCCCACGAACTCCGATCCAGCAGAGCTTGCGGGAGAGTTCCATCAGCACGACGGCGTGATGACGGTGTTGATGATGCTACCGACGCAGGGCCTCGCCTAAGCACCGCTACGATATTACCGAGGTGGAACATGGTGGAGGGGGCACTGGACATGGCTGGGAGAGATCAACAGATCAACTTGTGTGTCTATGGGGTGCCCCCTCCACGTATATAAAGGAGTGGAGGAGGGGAGGGGTCGGCTCTCTCTATGGCATGCCTTGGGGAGTCCTACTCCCACCGGTAGTAGGATTCCCCCCTTCCATGTAGTAGGAGTAGGAGTCAAGGAAAGGGAAAAGAGAAGAGAAGGAAGGAGGGGGCACAGCCCCTCCCCTTACTCTTTCCCCTAAAGCCCAATAAGGCCCATATACTCCCCGGCGAATTCGTGTAACTCTCCGGTACTCCGATAAATACCCGAATCACTCGGAACCTTTCCGATGTCCGAATATAGTCGTCCAATATATCGATATTTACGTCTCGACCATTTCGAGACTCCTCGTCATGTTCACGATCTCATCCGGGACTCCGAACTACCTTCAGTACATCAAAACACATAAACTCATATTGCCGATCATCACCGAACTTTAAGCGTGCGGACTCTATGGGTTCGAGAACTATGTAGACATGACCGAGACACGTCTCCGGTCAATAACCAATAACGGAACCTAGATGCTCATATTGGTTCCCACATATTCTACAAAGATCTTTATCGGTCAAACCGCATAACAACATACGTTGTTCCCTTTGTCATCGGTATGTTACTTGCCCGAGATTCGATCGTCGGTATCTCAATACCTAGTTCAATCTCGTTACGGGCAAGCCTCTTTACTCGTTATGTAATGCATCATCCCGCAACTAACTCATTAGTCACATTGCTTGCAAGGCTTATAGTGATGTGCATTACCGAGAGGGCCCAGAGATATCTCTCCGACAATCGGAGTGACAAATCCTAATCTCGAAATACGCCAACTTAACAAGTACCTTCGGAGACACCTGTAGAGCACCTTTATAATCACCGAGTTACATTGTGACGTTTGGTAGCACACAAGGTGTTCCTCCGGTAAACGGGAGTTGCATAATCTCATAGACATAGGAACATGTATAAGTCATGAAGAAAGCAATAGCAACATACTAAACGATCAAGTGCTAAGCTAACGGAATGGGTCAAGTCAATCACATCATTATCTAATGATGTGATCCCGTTAATCAAATGACAACTCATGTCTATGGCTAGGAAACTTAACCATCTTTGATTCAACGAGCTAGTCAAGTAGAGGCATACTAGTGACACTTTGTTTGTCTATGTATTCACACATGTTCTAAGTTTCCGGTTAATACAATTCTAGCATGAATAATAAACATTTATCATGAAATAAGGAAATAAATAATAACTTTATTATTGCCTCTAGGGCATATTTCCTTCACACCCGGTGGGCCCCTGACGTCCATCTTCTGCTATATGGTGTCTTTTGCCCTGGAAAAAATCATAAGGAAGCTTTCGGGACGAAGCGCCACCGTCTCGAGGCGGAACTTGGGTAGGACCAATCTAGGGCTCTGACGGAGCTGTTCTGCCGGGGAAACATCCCTCCGGGAGGGGAAAATCATTGCCATCATCATCACCATTGATCCTATCATCGAGATGGGGTCAATCTACATCAACATCTTCACCAGCACCATCTCCTCTCAAACCCCAGTTCATCTCTTGTATCCGATCTTTGTCTCAAAACCCCAGATTGGTGCCTGTGGGTTGCTAGTAGTGTTGATTACTCCTTGTAGTTGATGCTAGTTGGTTTATTCGGTGAAATATCATATGTTCAGATCCTTAATGCATATTAACACTCCAAAAAAATACACTTCCGTGATGATACGTGTTTTTCATAGTAGGTCGCGCTTTTTTGTCATGCATGTACATCCATGATGATTTTATGACAGAATCAAGATAGTCATACCTGTGCTGTCGTAGAAGTGTTCTATGACATTGAAAAAAATTATCATCACGAAAGTGTCCACTTCCATGACGATAAATCACGCGTCACATAAGTGCTTTCATCAAGGGTGACCGGCACGTGGCATCCATCGTAACGGAACGCCGTTAAGCTATCGGGTCGGGTTTTGGATCCGATAACCCGTTAACAGCCGCGACCAATTGGAAATTTCCACGTGTAAAATTCTTATTGGCTGGACGAAACACGTGTCAGCTCGTCAGTGGGTCAGATAGGCGCCTATTATATGTCGACACGTGCCACGGCCCACCACTGGCCCATTTAGCTTACAAAGCCAACCCGTTTGACTTGGTCAAAAGTTAACAGGCTGGCCCATGAAAAGCCTGTTAACGGTCTCCTTGCAAATAGCCCATTTTATGGCCTGGTAACTCACGAACCGTTAGGCCCTAAAGGAAATCGGCCCAACAACGTCATGTGGGCTGTCGAATATAACACCAGCCCATTTCACTTTCGGCCCATGTATGGCCCATGACATCTTTCGGCCCATATGAGGCCTTCATATCTTTAGGCCCTTTACAGGCCCATGGTGACTCTAGCCCATAATGAACAGTAATTTTCTTTGTACCCGTTAACGGCCCATGATTTACATGGGCCGTTTCCAGCCCGTGTTAGTTTTCCGCCTATTGACGGCCCATACGTTCTTGGGCTCCTTTTTGGCCCTCAATTACTTCCGGCCCGTTACTGGCCTGTTCCCCTAATGGGCCAAATTCAGCCCATGGTAAGAGTCGGCCCGTTTCTGGCCTGTTAACCCGTTGTGCCGTTTCCAGCCCGTCCTATATTCTGGCCCATTAACGACCCGTTATGCCTGTGACAGAATTAAGCCTTTGCTGTCCTCCGGCCTGTTAACGACCCGTTACCGTGCTGGGCCGATACCAATTACGCCCGTTTATGACCCATGTATACCCATTTATCCAACGGAGCGAGGCCCACCGATTCTATGGCCCCGTTGGAGGCCCATTTATCGATGTCCCGTGGGAGATCCATGGATCCTACGGCCCGTAGGAGACCCATGGATCCTACGGCCCTATATGGCCCATGGTTGTTGCGGCCACTAGCAAACTAGGGAAAAAGAAGACTAGGAAATATATAAGGCTGAAACTAACACTAGGCTATTAAGGAGATTGCACATATTACATCCACTCGGCATCAAAGATCGCCACCAGTGCAAATATAGGGAACACCCTACACTATACAAAAATGGCTTGCTGTTTTCTTCAGCCGGTGGCTGCATGTTAAGAACAAATTTTGTATCGCACCAAAACAAATTACAACTATATAACAAAAGGAAGGTTGGCATAAAACTTAACAGTCTAGCAGATAAATGCACCACCAGAAGTTCAGAAGCTTAGTTCATTTGACCTGACTGTTACGTTTTCATGTTGTATTGTCCGATGGAGCACCGTAACCCTTGCCTTCATTTTCCCTAGGCTCCTGAACAACATAGAAAATGTCTGATAGTCTGGTTTCAAAACCATGCATATCTTGACGACATCGAACAATGTCTCTCCTTATTTCACAAAGGGTCTCTATTAGGGAATGGACTTGTGTCTGGAGCGCTGATACAACATTGCTTTGAGCTTTCATATCTTGATCATGAGGTAGTTTGGACGATATTGCCTTAACAACCAACCCAGTATTACGCAGGAACGTGCTTTTGGCACTGTTAGTGGACAGGTACTGACCCACTGCAGCAAGAGCTGACATTGCGGTTATAGTTGCCTCTCCACCTTCAGAAGGTGGCGGTTCCACCATTTTGTCCATAGCTCGCTGAAAAGTTGAGTTTTTACGTTAGTAGTACCAGAACAGAAGATATTAAGGAGGCAGCAAAACCAAACAAAATAGCTTTGGTCTATATACAGAACTTATTCTGGTGAACCCATGTAAAATATTAGTTGTATTTTATTGCAAAGTACATAATAAAACCAGGTTCCAAACATATGACCATTTACCATTGCTAATTTATTGTCTATTTCTTCACATTGTATTGAGGGCTAAGGATAAAGAGACGAAGTTTATAATATGGTAAGCATAGTATGACATCATTCATATCACAAAACAACTGAGAACAGAAAAAAGGCAATTGTAACGTTGTGTGGGCAAGTCCAGCACGGAACTAGATTACGGGTCAAGATCTGTTGGGGAACGTAGCAGAAATTCAAAATTTTCCTACGTGGTACCAAGATCTATCTATGGAGAAACCAGCAACGAGGGGAAGGAGAGTGCATCTACATACCCTTGTAGATCGCTAAGCGGAAGCGTTCAAGAGAACGGGGTTGAAGGAGTCGTACTCGTTGTGATCCAAATCACCGGAGATCCTAGTGCCGAACGGACGGCACCTCCGCGTTCAACACACGTACAGCCCGGTGATGTCTCCCACGCCTTGATCCAGCAAGGAGAGAGGGAGAGGTTGAGGAAGACTCCATCCAGCAGCAGCACGATGGCATGGTGGTGGTGGAGGAGCGTGGCAATCCTGCAGGGCTTCGCCAAGCACCTGCGGGAGAGGAGGAGGTGTCACGGGAGGGAGGGAGGCGCCAGGGACTGAGGTATGGATGCCCTCCCTCCCCTCCACTATATATAGGGGCAAGGGAGAGGGGGGAGGCACAGCCTTGCCCCTTCCTCCAAGGAAGGGGTGCGGCCAAGGGGGGGGAGGAGTGCCTCCCAAGTCAAGTGGAGGCCCTCCCCCTTAGGGTTTCCCCTCTCCCATGCGCATGGGCCTTGGGGGGCTGGTTCCCCTGGCCCATTAAGGCTAGGGCGCCCCCTTACAGCCCATGCTGTTGTATTGGACGTGGTGGAACAATTTCCGGACCTCCGGACCCCTCCGGAATCCTCCGGAACCTTCTGGAAGCTTCCCGGTACAATACCGAAAAAACCTGAACTTTTTCCGGAACCCGAACAACAACTTTCCATATATAAATCTTTACCTCCGGACCATTCCGGAACTCCTCGTGACGTCCGGGATCTCATCCGAGACTCCGAACAACATTCGGTAACCACATACAAACTTCCTTTATAACCCTAGCGTCATCAAACCTTAAGTGTGTAGACCCTACGGGTTCGGGAACCATGCAGACATGACCGAGACAACTCTCCGGCCAATAACCAATAGCGGGATCTGGATACCCATGTTGGCTCCCACATGTTCCACGATGATCTCATCAGATGAACCACGATGTCAAGGACTCAATGAATCCTGTATACAATTCCCTTTGTCTAGCGGTATTGTACTTGCCCGAGATTCGATCGTCGGTATACCGATACCTTGTTCAATCTCGTTACCGGCAAGTCTATTTACTCGTTCCATAACACATCATCCCGTGATCAACCCCTTGGTCACATTGTGCACATTATGATGATGTCCTACCGAGTGGGCCCAGAGATACCTCTCCGTTTACACGGAGTGACAAATCCCAGTCTCGATTCGTGCCAACCCAACAGACACTTTCGAAGATACCTGTAGTGCACCTTTATAGCCACCCAGTTACGTTGTGACGTTTGGTACACCCAAAGCATTCCTATGGTATCCGAGAGTTGCACAATCTCATGGTCTAAGGAAATGATACTTGACATTAGAAAAGCTTCAGCATACGAACTACACGATCTTTGTGCTAGGCTTAGGATTGGGTCTTGTCCATCACATCATTCTCCTAATGATGTGATCCCGTTATCAACGACATCCAATGTCCATAGCCAGGAAACCATGACTATCTGTTGATCACAACGAGCTAGTCAACTAGAGGCTCACTAGGGACATATTGTGGTCTATGTATTCACACGTGTATTATGATTTCCGGATAATACAGTTATAGCATGAATAAAAGACTATTATCATGAACAAAGAAATATAATAATAACACTTTTATTATTGCCTCTAGGGCATATTTCCAACAGTCTCCCACTTGCACTAGAGTCAATAATCTAGTTCACATCACCATGTGATTAACACTGACAGGTCACATCACCATGTGACCAACATCCAAAGAGTTTACTAGTGTCACTAAACTAGTTCACATCATCATGTGATTAAGACTCAATGAGTTCTGGGGTTTGATCATGTTCTGCTTGTGAGAGAGGTTTTAGTCAACGGATCTGTAACATTCAGATCCGTATGTACTTCGCAATTCTCTATGTCGTATTGTAAATGCTGCTTCCACGCTCCACTTGGAGCTATTCCAAATGGTTGCTCCACTATATGTATCCGGTTTGCTACTCAGAGTCACTCGGATAGGTGTTAAAGCTTGCATCGATGTAACCCTTTATGTCGAACTCTTTATCACCTCCACAATCGAGAAACATATCCTTATTCCTCTAAGGATAACTTTGACCGCCATCTAGTGATCCACTCCTTGATCACCTTTGTACCCTCTTGCCAGACATGTAGCAAGGCACACATCAGGTGCGGTACTTAGCATAGCATACTGTAGAGCCTACGTCTAAAGCATAGGGGATGACCTTCGTCCTTTCTCTCTTTTCTGCTGTGGTCGAGCTTTAAGTCTTAACTTCATACCTTACATCTCAGGCAAGAACTCCTTCTATGACTGATCCATCTTGAACACCTTCAAGATCATGTCAAGGTATATGCTCATTTGAAAGTACCATTAAGCGTTTTTGATCTATCCTCGTAGATCTTGATGCTCAATGTTCAAGTAGCTTAATCCAGGTTTTCTATTGAAAAACACCTTTCAAATAACCCTATATGCTTTCCAGAAATTCTACATCATTTCTAATCAACAATATGTCAAGAACATATACTCATCAGAAATTCTATAGTGCTCCCACTCACTTCTTTGGAAATACAAGTTTCTCATAAACTTTGTATTAACCCAAAATCTTTGATCATCTCATCAAAGTGTACATTCCAACTCCGAGATGCTTACTCCAGTCCTTAGAAGGATTGCTGGAGCTTTGCATACCTTTTAGCATCCTTAGGATCGACAAAACCTTTCTGATTGTACCGCATACAACCTTTCCTTACGAAAACTGGTAAGGAAACTCGTTTTGACATCCATCTGCCAGATTTCATAAATGCAGCTTGTGCTAACATGATTCCGACGGACTTTAAGCATTGCTACGGATGAGAAAATCTCATTGTAGTCAACTCCTTGAACTTGTGAAAAACTCTTCGCCACAAGTCGAGCTTCATAGATGGTGACATTACCATCCATGTCCTTCTTCTTCTTAAAGATACATTTATCTCAATGGCTTGCCGATCATTGGGCAAGTCCACCAAAGTCCATGCTTTGTTCTGATACATGGATCCTATCTCGGATTTCATGCTTTCTAACCATTTGTCGGAATTTGGGCCCACCATCGCTTCTCCATAGCTCGTAGGTTCATTGTTGTCTAGCAACATGACCTTCAAGACAGGATTACTGTACCACTCTGAAGTAGTACATATCCTTGTCACCCTACGAAGTACGGTAGTGACTTGATCCGAAACTTCATGATCACTATCATAAGCTTCCACTTCAATTGGTGTAGGTGCCACAGGAAAAACTTCCTGTGCCCTGCTACACACTTGTTGAAGTGACGGTTCAATAACCTCATCAAGTCTCCACCATCCTCCCACTCAATTCTTTCGATAGAAACCTTTCCTTGAGAAAGGACCCGATTCAAGAAACAATCCTTATTGCTTTCGGATCTGAATTAGGAGGTATACCCAACTGTTTTGGGTGTCCTATGAAGATGCATTTTATCCGCTTTGGGTTCGAGCTTATCAACCTGAAACTTTTTCACATAAGCGTCGCAGCCCCAAACCTTTAAGAAATGACAGCTTAGGTTTCTCTAAACCATGGTTCATGCGGTGTCATATCAACAGAATTACGTGGTGCCCTATTTAAAGTGAGTGCGGTTGTCTCTAATGCCTAAACCATGAACGATAGTGGTAATTCGATAAGAGATATCATGGTACGCACCATATCCAATAGGGTGCAACTATGATGTTCGGACACACCATCACACTATGGTGTTCCAGGCGGGATTAATTGTGAAACAATTTCCACAATGTCTTAATTGCGTGCCAAAGCTCGTAACTCAGATACTCATCTCTATGATCATATCATAGACATTCTATCCTCTTGTCACGAAGATCTTAAACTTCACTCTGAAATTACTTGAACCATTCAATAATTCAGACTTGTGTTTCATCAAGTAAATATACTCAACATCTACTCGAATCCTTTGTGAAGTAAGAACATAACGATATTCACTGCATGCCTTAGCACTCATTGGACTGCACACATCAAAATGTGTTGCTTCCAACAAGTTGCTATCTTGTTCCATTTTACTGAAACCGATGCTTTTCAGTCATCTTGCCTATGTGGTATGATTTGCATATCTCAAGTGATTCAAAATCAAGTGAGTCCAAACGATCCATCTGCATGGAGTTTCTTCATGCGTATACACCAATAGACATGGTTCGCATGTCTCAAACTTTTCAAAACGAGTGAGTCCAAAGATCCATCAACATGAAGCTTCTTCATGCGTTTTATACCAATATGACTTACATGGCAGTGCCACAAGTAAGTGGTACTATCATTACTATCTTATATCTTTTGGCATGAAAATGTGTATCACTACGATCGAGATTCAATAAACCATTCCTTTAGGTGCAATACCATTGAAGGTATTATTCAAATAAATAGAGTAACCATTATTCTCTTTAAATGAATAACCATATTGCGATAGACATAATCCAATCATGTCTATGCTCAACGCAAACACACAATGACAATTATTCAGGTTTAATACTAATCTTGATGGTAGAGGGAGCGTGCGATGCTTGATCACATCAACCTTGAAAACACTTCCAACACGTATCGTCAGCTCACTTTTAGCTAGTCTCCGTTTATTCCGTAGCTTTTATTTCGAGTTACTAACACTTAGCAACCGAACCGGTATCTAATACCCTGGTGCTACTACGAGTACTAGTAAAGTACACATTAACATAATGTATATCCAATATACTTCTATCGACCTTGCCAGCCTTCTTATCTACCAAGTATCTAGGGTAATTATGCTCCAGTGGTTGTTTCCCTTATTACAGAAGCACTTAGTCTCGGGTTTGGGTTCAACCTTGGGTTTCTTCACTGGAGCAGCAACTGATTTGCCGTTTCATGAAGTGTCCCTTCTTGCCCTTGCCCTTCTTGAAACTAGTGGTTTCACCAACCATCAACAATTGATGCTCCTTCTTGATTTCTACTTTCGCGGTGTCAAACATCGTGAATACCTCAAGGATCATCATATCTATCCCTGATATGTTATAGTTCATCACGAAGCTCTAGCAGCTTGGTGGCAATGACTTTGGAGAAACAGCACCATCTCATCTGGAAGATCAACTCCCACTCGATTAAAGTGATTGTTGTACTCAGACCATCTGAGCACAAGTTCAACGATTGAGGTTTTCTCCCTTAGTTTGCAGGCTAAGAAAATTGTCAGAGGTCTTATACCTCTTGACGTGGGCACGAGCCTGAAATCCCAATTTCAGCCCTCGAAACATCTCATATGTTCCGCGACGTTTCGAAAACGTCTTTGGTGCCTCTACTTAAACCATTTAACTGAACTATCACGTAGTTATCAAAACGTGTATGTCCGATGTTCGCAACATCGACAAACGATACTTGGGGTTCAGCACACTGAGCGGGGCATTAAGAACATAAGCTTTCTACTGTCCGCATAATTGCTACTTTCAACTTTCAACTATATTTTCTCTAGGAACATATCTAAACAGTGGAACTAAAGCGCGAGCTTACGACATAATTTGCAAAAATCTTTTGACTATGTTCAGGATAATTAAGTTCATCTTATGAACTCCCACTCAGATAGACATCCCTCTGGTCATCTAAGCGATTACATGATCCGAATCAACTAGGCCGTGTCCGATCATCACGTGAGACGGACTAGTCATCATCAGTGAACATCTTCATGTTGATCGTATCTACTATACGACTCATGCTCGACCTTTCGGTCTCCGTGTTTCGAGGCCATGTCTGTACATGCTAGGCTCGTCAAGTTAACCGTAAGTGTATTGCATGTGTAAATCTGTCTTACACCCGTTGTATGTGAACGTAAGGATCTATCACACCCGATCATCACGTGGTGCTTCGAAGCGACGAACTGTAGCAATGGTGCACAGTTAGGGGAGAACACTTATTGAAATTGTTGTAAGGGATCATCTTATTTACTACCGTCGTTCTAAGTAAACAAGATGCATAAACATAATAAACATCACATGCAATTATATAGTAGTGACATGATATGGCCAATATCATATAGCTCCATTGATCTCCATCTTCGGGGCTCCATGATCATCATCGTCACCGACATGACACCATGATCTCCATCATCATGATCTCCATCATTGTGTCTTCATGAAGTTGTCTCGCCAACTATTACTTCTACTACTATGGCTACCGGTTAGCAATAAAGTAAAGTAATTACATGGTGTTGTTCAATGACACGCAGGTCATACAATAAATAAAGACAACTCCTATGGCTCTTGCCGGTTGTCATACTCATCGACATGCAAGTCGTGATTCCTATTACAAGAACATGATCAATCTCATACATCACATATATTCATCACATTCTTCTTGGCCATATCACATCACATAGCATACCCTGCAAAAACAAGTTAGACGTCCTCTAATTGTTGTTTGCATGTTTTACGTGGCTGCTATGGGTTTCTAGCAAGAACGTTTCTTACCTACGCAAAACCACAACGTGATATGTCAATTGCTATTTACCCTTCATAAGGACCCTTTTCATCGAATCCGTTCCGACTAAAGTGGGAGAGACTGGCACCCGCTAGCCACCTTATGCACCAAGTGCATGTCAGTCGGTGGAACCTGTCTCACGTAAGAGTACGTGTAAGGTCGGTCCAGGCCGCTTCATCCCACAATACCGTCGAAACAAGATTGGACTAGTAACGGTAAGCATATTGAACAACATCAACGCCCACAACTACTTTTTGTTCTACTCGTGCAAAGAATCTACGCAATAAACCTGGCTCATGATGCCACTATTGGGGAACGTAGCAGAAATTCAAAATTTTCCTACGTGTCACCAAGATCTATCTATGGAGAAACCAGCAACGAGGGGAAGGAGAGTGCATCTACATACCCTTGTAGATTGCTAAGCGGAAGCGTTCAAGAGAACGGGGTTGAAGGAGTCGTACTCGTCGTGATCCAAATCACCGGAGATCCTAGTGCCGAACGGACGGCACCTCCGCGTTCAACACACGTACAGCCCGGTGACATCTCCCACGCCTTGATCCAGCAAGGAGAGAGGGAGAGGTTGTCCAGCAGCAGCACGACGGCGTGGTGGTGGTGGAGGAGCGTGGCAATCCTGCAGGGCTTCGCCAAGCACCTGCGGGAGAGGAGGAGGTGTCACGGGAGGGAGGGAGGCGCCAGGGACTCAGGTATGGATGCCCTCCCTCCCCTCCACTATATATAGGGGCAAGGGAGAGGGGGGAGGCGCAGCCTTGCCCCTTCCTCCAAGGAAGGGGTGCGGCCAAGGGGGGGAGGAGTGCCTCCCAAGTCAAGTGGAGGCCCTCCCCCTTAGGGTTTCCCCTCTCCCATGCGCATGGGCCTTGGGGGGCTGGTTCCCCTAGCCCATTAAGGCTAGGGCGCCCCCTTACAGCCCATGCTGCTGTATTGGACGTGGTGGAACAATTTCCGGACCTCCGGACCCCTCCGGAATCCTCCGGAACCTTCTGGAAGCTTCCCGGTACAATACCGAGAAAACCCGAACTTTTTTCGGAACCCGAACAACAACTTTCCATATATAAATCTTTACCTCCGGACCATTCCGGAACTCCTCGTGACGTCCGGGATCTCATCCGGGACTCCGAACAACATTCGGTAACCACATACAAACTTCCTTTATAACCCTAGCGTCATCGAACCTTAAGTGTGTAGACCCTACGGGTTCGGGAACCATGCAGACATGACCGAGACAACTCTCCGGCCAATAACCAATAGCGGGATCTAGATACCCATGTTGGCTCCCACATGTTCCACGATGATCTCATAGGATGAACCACGATGTCAAGGACTCAATGAATTCTGTATACAATTCCCTTTGTCTAGCGGTATTGTACTTGCCCGAGATTCGATCGTCGGTATACCGATACCTTGTTCAATCTCGTTACCGGCAAGTCTCTTTACTCGTTCCATAACACATCATCCCGTGATCAACCCCTTGGTCACATTGTGCACATTATGATGATGTCCTACCGAGTGGGCCCAAAGATACCTCTCCATTTACACGGAGTGACAAATCCCAGTCTCGATTCGTGCCAACCCAACAGACACTTTCGGAGATACCTGTAGTGCACCTTTATAGCCACCCAGTTACGTTGTGACATTTGGTACACCCAAAGCATTCCTACGGTATCCGGGAGTTGCACAATCTCATGGTCTAAGGAAATGATACTTGACATTAGAAAAGCTTCAGCATACGAACTACACGATCTTTGTGCTAGGCTTAGGATTGGGTCTTGTCCATCACATCATTCTCCTAATGATGTGATCCCGTTATCAACGACATCCAATGTCCGTAGCCAGGAAACCATGACTATCTGTTGATCACAATGAGCTAGTCAACTAGAGGCTCACTAGGGACATATTGTGGTCTATGTATTCACACGTGTATTACGATTTCCGGATAATACAGTTATAGCATGAATAAAAGACTATTATCATGAACAAAGAAATATAATAATAACACTTTTATTATTGCCTCTAGGGCATATTTCCAACAAGATCAAAGGAACATCACTCCTCCCTTTTAAACCTTGTAAGGTGCAATGATACGCTAAGACAATTGTGTATAAAATTGAAAAGAGTAATAGACATTGGCTACAAACCATGCAGTTCAAGGCACAAGTCAGAGTAAGTAGTAGTTAAAAGGCATGAGGATTAAGGACTTACAACAGCAACTTTGACTGGTGTAGTCATGCCCTTCTTCTTGCTGGTGTGACAGTCCTTGAAGATATCCACAGCATTTGGGTCAGGTACTTTTTGGTCCTTGCGGGCTTTCCTCTGCATTTCGAACAAGTCAATATAGATATGATAATATGGTACATCGAAAAGAGTGAAACAACAACTAATTACAAGAGCCTCGCAGTGTGCAATATAGCTACGAGATCCTATCGTCTGTTGGAATTTCACTTTCGTACGGTTGGCCTTGTTCTTTGAACAGTTCACCTACAAGAAGATAGGTTTGTGTGGCACATGCGTAAATATGACTTCAACATGTGATCTGATCACATATATATAATGTACCTAATACTTCGGATCAGACCAGTATTTAACAAGGCCCCTCCAGTCTTCATCCGATATATTTTCCACTAGAAATGTTTGGGAAAGTTCACTGTTAGCCTTGCCTTCAAAGTGAGTTTTCCTCAAGTTATACCGATACTGTCGCAGAGCAGACTTGAAAACATGGGTGAAAGCTTGTCTGGTTGCATCATCTTAGCTATCTAACTTGAACCCCATCCATTGAAAATTATGGGAGTCTCATTATCAGCAACCTAGAAAGTATGGGACAGAGCAAGACGATATTACTAGTTTCCATACATAACTATACTTACAGATAAATGGTCGAGGAAGGTGTTGAACTGGGTTTCGTCTTTGTCATTCATGTACTAAATCCATGTTGGGAGGATACGTACATGACACCTAGCGGCAACCGCTGCCTCTGATACTAACTTGGCTGACTCTGTAGCATCACGTGGCCTTTTTAAACCTGCCTCAAAACGGATCTCCATTCTTCCTCCTCTAGATTTAGTTAACCTATCGAGCATTATCCCTGATGTTTGTTTCCTCTTGCGCCTAGGTGCTAGTCCAACAACGAACATAGGAAGTGTTAGTGTACATCAAACTGTGAGACTACATATAAAGAAGCATGCAATTGTAACTTGACTCCAGCAACTACCTTCTTGCTGTTGAAGCTCACAAGGTTCATCTGATATTGCCAACTCATCTTGTGTCAAGAGTGCTTGGGAAGTAGTGTCAGATGGCAAGGGAGCTTGGGAACGTGCTGCTAGCTCAGTTGACGCACGAGTAACTCGTGCAACTGGTAGTACTATCGTAGGTGTTGCAAGAACTAGGGCTGTCTCTGCTTGTCTGGTGGCAGCTATTTGTTTCTGTTTGGCTTTTTTTGTAGATCGTGTAGCATGGGATGCCGTGTTTGTAGAATTTTCCACTGGACTTTGACCTTGTATTGCACCATCAGTACCAGCAGAATCTACAGGATTCATCCGCTTCTCATTCCCTGCCATTCTGTGTTTCTTCCTCCTTCTCTGTGCCATGTTAAGTCAAACCGACAAGAAAAACGAATAACAATTTAGTTCTTCAGAACAAATTGATGCGTGACGCAGACGAACTGAACTTTGATGTTAGACAACCACATGATAGGAGGATGTAATATGTATGAAAAATAGGACAGAAGAGATAACCAGAACTATGATGTGTAAACTAAGAAGAAGACATTTCACCAAATTATAAGCAATGCAATGGAAGGTAGACACCATATGAAAGATGCTACAAATATCGCTCTGCCAAGTTAACAGTGTCTCATCATAAATGGCGTTTAAACAAATGTGAAGCAGTACAAGAAATGAATCATATGCAAGATGCAAACAACATCACACTACCATGTTAGAGGTCTCTCGTCATTAGTGCCATTGCATATTCACAAAATTGCATATTCACAGCTTATGATGTGTAAACTAAGGAGGAGGCATTTCAACAAATTAGAAGCAATGAAAGCTAGACACCATATGAAAGATGCAACGAATATCACTCTACCAAGTTAAAACTATCTCGTCATAAGTGCCATTTGAACAAATTAGTAGTACAAGCTAGAAAAGAATGCGAGATGTAACCTATATCACACTCTGAAGTCAAACGTGTCTTATGATAAGTGATTGTTGCAGGTTACACAACAGTAGTAATTTGATGTAAGAACATGGTGTGATAGACAGATATTGTATGTTCTAGAAACAGGAACACGTGTATTATTCAAGTATAATGTGTAAAGTAAGCAGATGGAATTCAACAAAATTAGAAGCAATACAAGCTAGACATCACACATAACATGCAACCACATATAACAGTGCCAAGTTAGAGGGAGCAACAGTGATGGTGCACTAGGGGAGACGTGCTCATCATAAACACAGCTTTGTTGAGTGTCTATGCATGTGTTGTCTTGGAAATCATCTTGGGGGTGTGGAGGAGTAGAAACTGTAGAGGCCCTCCATTCGGAAGGAGCACCTTTATCCACTGCCTTGCTAACTTCCTTCCGCTTTATTGATTTTGAATTGTCAAGTAAAACCGACATGAAAAAGCAATAAAATTCTCTCTTCAGAACTCATTCATGCATGATACTGACAATCACTACTTTGATGTAAGGCAAACACATGATACCAGGATGGAATATGTACAAAAATAGGACGACATGGCATGTTCACAACTGTTTGTGTAAACTAAGCAGAAACCATTCCAACAAATAAGAAGCAATGCAAGCTAGACACCACATGAAAGATGCAACCAATATGACTCTGCCAAGTTAAAAGCGTCCCAAAATAAATGGAATTTCAACAAATTAGAAGCAACGCCTGCTATAAATCATATGAAAGATGCAACTAATATCGCACTGCATATACTAAAGGTGTCTCGTCATATTGATTGATGCGGGATACAAAAAAACAATAGTTTTATGTAAGGACATGCTTAATAGATAGATGTACTATGTACTAAATACATGAAGGCATGTCACGTTAACAAGTATAATTTATAAGCTAAGCAGAATAGCACATGCAGTTTAACCAGATTGGAAGAATTACAATCTAGACACCATATGCAACATGCAACCACATATCACGCTGCCAAGTTAGAGCAAGCACCTGTGATGCTAGTGTAGGGGAAATGCTGTAATCAACTACAGAGCTACGTTCACTATCTTCATCTAGCATTGCTATTTCTTAAAAATCATGTCAGGAGGCTAACGCTGCATTCTTTATATGAGGAGTAGTCAACTTGCATGCCTGCCTCATCATAAGTGATTGATGAGGGATACACAAGAACATTAGTTTGATGTAAGAACATGGTTAATACATAGATGTACTAGTATGTACGAAAAACAGAAAGGCATGTCATATTCAAAGGTATAATGTGTAAGCTAAGCAGATGCAATCTAACCAAATTGGAAGCAATACAAGCTAGACATCCAGCTGGAGTGGTGAGCATGATCGTCTAGGACCTGAGAGCCTAGTGGGAGGCTGGCTGCTTCGACACCATCGCAGCTTTTTAGTTGGCTTCCAGGTGATGCCTATCTTTGCTGGGCTTGTCACTGGCTCGGCTAGTGCACTGACTAGCTATTTGTCTTCTGGTGCTCACGGGATGGTGGTTCATGTAAAAAAAATCTTTCCTTATCTTAATAAAGGGCTGTTTGGTTTGTGACTAACTTTGCCAAATGTTGCCACACCTAAAGCTAGGCAAGTTTGACTAACTTAGGTGAGTGTTTGGTTCAAGCCACACTTGGACCCCACATGGCATACACACAAAAATGTGGCAATTCCCTTAGGCTTGCCAACTTGTGGCTTTCATTTTGATGAACTAACCTTAGGCAAGCTTGGCAAAAATATGTGGCAAAGTGTGGCAATGCTAGGCCTAGAACCAAACAGCCCCAAAGACCAACTTCGGCCTTTCGAATACAAGCTAGACACCATATGGAACATACAACGACATATGACACCGTGAAGTTAAAGCAAGCACCTGGGATGGTGGTTCATTGCGAGCGAGGTCATCAACTCTAGAGCTACGTTTACAGTCTCCATCTGCTGACACTGCACCCTTTATAGCGCTATAACATGTCGTGCCTACCCGTGAAGAAAGCTGGCTCAACTTCTCTCTTCTCTTTTTTGCTTCTCTCGAGGCAGACTCTGAAATACCCTTGCATAAAAACACAATAGTGAGAGTATGGGTGAAGTGTGTGCAGAACTAGTGCACTGTAAAAGTAGCAGATAGCAGGTGGCTGAAAAATAAATGACAGGAGACATATGATAGCTCTACAACATTGCATGACAAACAAAATTAGATTCTACTCCGTATGATTTTGTAATATATGAGCACAGGAAATGGAGGTACTCCTCCAGCACACCACCACATGTGGTCATATCTAAGATAACAGTCGACTGAAAATAAATAGGTCAGTCGATTTTTATAATGAACCATCCGATCTATAAGGAACGGGCAGATGGCCTTCGTCTACCTCCCGCCAGTCACTGTTGATGATCTTTCTCGAACCGCCAGCGACCACCGGCCCAGACCCCTGCCTCCACCACCCCGCCCTCCCCTCGACCTCACACCACCGCTGTGCTTGGCAGCGCCCTCAGGCCATCCCTTTAATCCCGACCGTCCTCCATATCGGGCACCAGTAGCTCTAGGCCGCACACGCCCCTAAGATAAACACCAAGGCGCTGCTTCCCTGGCGTAATAGGCGTACTAGCGCCTGTTACGCCGGGGAATGCTTCCGTTAATTGGGAATCAACTGGCCAGAAATTGAAATTCAGGGGGGCGACGGACCTCTAGCTAAGGTGAAATAGTATATGAGGAGAAACCTTGTGCATCGCGAGTTACTAGGAATATCTAGTATGAAGAAGAAGCGGTCAACTAGTGTCTTTTGTGGGATGAATATCGTGCAAGAAGACACATAAGATTTGCACGAATAAGGGAAGAGGAGTACCCTTATCGGTTGCCAGTGTGGTGTCGATATGTTGCGGTGATCTTCTTGTTTTTCCCGGGGGAACCGATGTTTTGGAGAGCTGTGGATCCTTGGACAAACCCATGGCAAAATTGTTGACTGTGTTGCCATGGCCGTATATCGGCAGAGGGGAAGCAGATCCGAGGTAGCGAAGGACGGCGTAGCAGGAACAGCTCCGGTGCGGTGGACAGTGGCGAAGTTGGAGCGGCAGCGGTGAGGCGCAGGACGGCGTGGTTGAACTAGCTCAGGTACGTACGGCTCGGCCTCGGCTTCAACTACTAGATGTGGAGGGCATTGCGGTTGAGGTTGCGGTGGACGACGATGTCGGGGTATCGGCTCCGGCTGATGGAGGAGGGCGGCGGTTGATGGGTGGGATGGGGTGGCGGACGAAGGACGTCGGGGTTTCGTGGCTGGTGGAGAGGTAGTTTTGGCGCCCACGGAGTACGAATGGGGAATCAGACGGGTGGGGGGGGTACCATGTTTCGGTCTGGGACGCGCTTGTTTTTGTCTTTTTTGAACAGAAGATGGGACGCGCTTGTTTGAAATTTGGGGAAAGTACAAACTTTGCCCCCCTCTTAAATTTCAGACCTACTGCGGGTCGGGGGTAGGATGGTAATCCCAGGTGTCCCAAATAGTGGGCGGGAGCGATTTCGGCCGTGCGCATGTGTGCTTAGGCGACCATTGTGTATGAATGTTTTTCAGAGGCGGTTGCATGGCGTCTAGATGAAGCTACAAACCTACCCCGGTTTAGACCTTTGGACGTCGGGCCGGTAGGTTTCACGGGTCGGAGTTATTAGAAAAGTAATTTCCTTGTACTACCAAACATTGGTCTCACGCGGTTTCAGGCGAGTAGAGGCTCTTTTGGCACTTCGTTCGAAATTTTGAATCACAAGCATTCACGTTTAGAGAACTCTTGAACTATGAGGATTGACCTAAATAGACAATGTTATATTTGACCTTGTATGTTTGAAAACCTCATTAAATTATCCGCTTCTTCTTGAAATTTTGACACTTGAAAATCCTATAACTACAATTATTTTGGAATGGAGGAGCTAAATTTGTATCTATTTTGTACACGACTACATATGCTATTATGTACAAAATCAGAGAAAATATTGGTGCCCCCATAATTTGGGTATGATTTACAAATGCCATGATATCAAATTCAAATAATTGAATGGACTTCATGTTGAATTCGATTTTTTAACCACCTTAAGTTGAATTCAAATGTATGCTAGTTCATAGGTAGCTATTTATAATGTTCATTGTGTAACTTTCGTATGTATAATGTGCTTTACACACACAACATGGACTATACTCACATTTATATTCGATTGCTAAAGCGATGCATTGTCTGGAGTTCAAAATACTAACTATGTGGATCAATTGTGTCGAATAATGACATAGACATGCTCAAATTTGATAGAATCTAGATGTCTGATTGATCAATGACCGCTCCTTACGCGAATTGCAAATATCATGATCGCATCCTAATATTTGGATACAATTTATATCTTTAATCAATATGTACATCAGTCTTTTACGTGTAGTTTCACTCTCCATCGGTGGTCTCTCACACATGCTCACACACTCTCTCCCGAGGTGTCTTTCTCGCACACATGCTCTAGATATAACCCTCCCTCCCTCTCGTAACCATTTACAACTGTTTTCACTAACCTTTATCACAAGCACTCTTCCTCTCGCAAGCATACACATGCACAATCCCCATCGACCCTTTCTGTATACATGGACCTGCCTACGTGTCTCATGTACGCACATTATCTTTAGGCCTATCTCTCATGCATTGTCTCACACCTCTCTTCCTAATCGACGAGTATGATTTTAGCAGAGCATTCTGTAGGATGACCCTTAAAGTTAGGTTGGATGAATAGTAATATCAGAGATAAAGGGGTTACCTTAGTCCGAGAACCTAGGGTTACAAATCCTAGCCGGCTTTGTCAGTGGACACAGAGTCCTTCACAATTCTGCTATCTTTGTCTTGTATGACTAGTCATCCATGGGTCTTCCTAAATGCGTCACGGGCCGACCAATGTGGCGCAGGACGGAACAAAACAAAGGGCCTCATCTCGACCCACCGGACCTCGCACGGTGACACACCATCTGCCCCCACGTCTCATTATCTTCTCACACCCACACATAGCAACACAAACACCACACACACACAAAATTTCTCCTCGTGCCTCTATTCCCTTCCCCCTTGCATATACACACTCAAGGGAAGGGGATCTCTTGTCGTGATGTCATATTCGTCTCTCTCTCTCTCTTTTGACCACTCTCATTTCTCGTGCTATCTCTCCCACACGCCCCGCCGGCCCCTCTATCCATGCCTCTCTCGAATACGTAATACACACATATACCTCTCTAGGCCCCGCCAAATGCATCAACTACACATTCACACATGTTACATCACGTACCCCATTGATCTAAAAAGCCCTCTCTTCACGTTTATTTCGCATACAACATTCCTTTTGAATAAAGTGTGGCCAAAAAATTATTTTAGAGTTTCTACATATATACAACATTACAAAGTTATATGGAGGAGTACGATCGCTAATTTGCATTGCATGGTGCCCACAATGATATTTATTCCACACTGTGAATTTGTATATTTTTATACTATATACAAAGTTAGTCATAATAAAGAGAAACTAAGAGCATCTCTCTCTCCATCGCATACACAAAACTATCTTTCACGTATGCACACAAAACTACCTCCAGGTCCTCTAAAAGTAAGCCCCCAGAAAATTCACGCATGTTTCATCTTTCTCTCGCGATATATGCAATGACGATCATTATATTTGAAGCGAAAGCACGATACGTACATTGGACTTCAGAATCCACTCATTACGGTCACCATTTATGTTTACTGGTTATATACAGTCACGGCCTCAACATACAACTCTGTATTTGCTCAAGACATGACTAGTTGACAAGTTAAACGCTCCACGTGGCACCTCTAGTGTTGCATCACATTATCTCACTACCATCGTACCCACCTATCGGCTTGTATCTACTCTACATCTACACTCTTATAAAATACATAAAATACACTCTTATAAAAAATAGAGTTGGTGATGATGGTGTGCCTGCCATCCTGCAATATAGGCCGTCCGATTTATATCTGACGGACAGGGAAGAAAAAATGGCAATTTTGCAAAAAGGTATCCACACACCTATCCACATTTGCAAATAAGGCCTTCCCTCATTCATCCTTTTCTCTCACAAGATAAACTAGTCATACAAATGCATCTTGAGTTACGTGCAACGCATGGGCATCTTGCTAATAAGAATGAAAACAAACGACAAAAAAATATTTGGATGGTGGTTCGAAGTCATGACCGTGGGCACAGCGGACAAGGTGGCCTTGTATTGGTATGTTGAACCGTCTGTTTTAACACACATGAGCTGGTGTGGCGATTATACACACACGCGCGCATGCACTCGCATGCACACGAACTGCATGCACGCAACACTCACACAAACACATGCACCCACGCACGCACGCAACACTCACACGTACACACGCAGCCACGCACGCACGCAACACTCACACACACACACGCACGCATGCATGCACACACCAGTACACCACACGACCAACACACACTATCACGCTCAAGTGCTCAACCTACACGTGCATGCACACACATCAGGCCCTAACAGACACATACACAACCAGGTGATTCCCGCGCACGGGTTGGAGTCTTGTCGCGCCTGTGTAAATTTGTGTTTATCTGACCTTTTCCCTATGCGAACTGACAGGTGGGACAAGGAACGTGGTCAATTTAAGTAGTCAACATGGCGCCACGCAGACTATTTGACCGGTCAAAAGAGTGCAACCCGATGCTGAACCATGAGCAAGTGACCGTATAATCACCGCAAAACGTATATAGTGATCGTAATCAGCTTATTCTGAAGTTCGGTGACCGTATTACGCTTTTCTCTCTGCAGGCCCTCCAAAACTACATCTCTGCACGTTCTCGCATGTTACATCTAACAACTATGCAATACAGCACTACTACTACACTCTAACACAATAAATCATATGTGTTTTTAGTTTTACTAGATATCATATTGTTACTTAGACCTCTCCCAATGCATTGGTGCTGAAGTGGGGTGCTAAGTGCATTAAAATGCTTAGCAACTAATATCCCCAATGCATCGGTGCTTAGGTTTTGTAGCCAAGCCTTCTCTATTTAATTGTTTAGTAATAAAACTCCTTCATGTATTGGTTGGTAGTCTTTTTGTCTAGGTTCACGTGCTTAGCATTGGTTCCTGTTGGGGTCACCATAGTCCTCTCTCTCCTCTTTAATTGATTTGCCACATCATTTTTCTGCCTATGTGACATCCTTAGCACTTGTACACCATGGAGCACTGGGAAATGCCTTAATTATTCAGTTTGCATACATTAAAATTGCCTTTGAAATGTATGGCCAGTATCATCTACCGCGCGGGAAAAATCCCGCCCTTTCCTGTTTAATCAGGTTTGTATCGATGGATCGTGCAAAACAACAAAACTATAGTACTATACAGTACAAGTGACAGTTCACTGGGCCGTCGTGTCGTGTACTCCTCCATCGTAAGAGTGGAGCGCTCGCTTTCATAAATCTTCTAGTCCCTTTCGCCGACATGTGGGACATCAAGCTACCGGGTCCACGTGCCATACCGGAATACAGTGCAGAGCAGCCGGGGTGAAGCACCCCAGTCATGGCGCCGATGTAGTAATGAGCAATGAGGCATCAAATCACAAAGCTGCACCTTTCCCGCAGTTAAGTTGGAGGGACGAAGTAATAATGCTAAAAAAAGAATTTGGAGGGATGAAGCAACCATCATTTCACTCGTTGCTGAATCCGCTTCTCCCTCATCTTCTTCAACTTAATCACGTGTTGCTTCTGCCGTTGTTCTGCCTCATGTGGGACACGGATCGGCTTAGTAAAGCACTGACACGTGGGACCACATGTTAGCAAACCGCCAGGACAACGTCCTCTAAAAATAAGAAACCTCCCCCGCCATCCGCGCGGCAAAATCACCTCCTTTTTACTAATCTTGATTCTATAATTTTTTAGATCAATACAATTGAGATTTTTATAGATAGCACACAGGAGCAAAACCAAGTGGTACGGTTAAGGGCATTCACAATGTGTAGCCAAATGTGAAAATACCTTTTGGCATCATGGGAACCATTGTGGACGGTGTTGCCAAAGCCAAAAAGATGGAATCGAAGCTCCCTGATTGATTGATTGAAGGAATAGAAAAATGCAACGTCTCTCCTCTTTCTCCCATGCTTGGACGCATGTAGTACAGTATAGAGCACAAAGTCTACTCCCCTGTCCCTTCTATCACAAATCACAAAGCAGTGAGGCGTCAAATCACAAAAACACAGACGAAGCAACCATCATTTCACTCTTCGCTGACTTCGCTTCTCCATCGTCTTCTTCGAGAAACCATCTCACCGCACTAAGTTGGACGGACGACGCTATTGTGTACTCCTAGTAGTACTAGTCCTTGGTTCAACGGACTTCCTGTATGCAAATAAGGCAGTTGTCTCGGCTTGCAGGCGGCACTTGCGAACGACTTACCATGGTCTCCCTCAATGGTGTTCTCCGTCAAACGCACTTCGCCAAACCACAAAAAAGGATATTGTCGACATCACCGCAATGGGGAAGGAAGTCAAATATAGTTACAACCTCCATTTTTTGTACACAAGGTTAGTATATCAAAATTACAATTTGCAAAAGGCCACTAACACTAATCGAGGCCAAATTGATGGGGTTTGCCTCGTACTAGCAACCAAGGACATTAATACCCCCTACATGCATGCGGAAGTGAGAAGGTTGGTTTGCATGGCGCTGCATTAATCAAGCGATGAGGAGTGAGATGGTTAGCTCTTTGGTCTTTGGAGAAAAAAATACGCATTAATTGACACGTGAAACAAGGATTTGTATTGATTAAATCCCCACAAAGGAAAACCCCGCCTTTCTTTTTTAACACTAGTACTCCTACTACATACGTACTTATCCTGTTTGGGTCTAGGCCTTGCATTGCCAAACTTCGCCATACATTTTTGCCAAGCTTGCCTAAAGTTTTCAAAATGAGAAGGAGGTACACTTGCGCACGGCTGTCGCGGTCGCACCGCACCCTCACACGGTCGCTCCTGCACGCCGCGGTCGCACCGCACCCTCACACGGTCGCTCCTGCACGTCGCAAACCCAACCAAGGGAACACACCCTCACTGACATGTGCTGTCGCATGTGAACAAACCAAACTCAGCCATCCTACCGCTGACACATAATTTTTGTTCATAGAGTATGTTTATCCAACCGCATGTTGGGGAGTATCCGTACGGCCCGTGCGGTGGTCTGTTGGGGAATAAGAAGAGGTGAGGAAGAAGGAAAGAAGGGTTAGGAGACGTAGGATATTCATCCAACTGCCTGAAATGGTAGACTGACCCAAGTCAGGCAACTTGCATAACAAATATATGTTTTTGCACAACAAAAGATCCATAAAAACAACAACATAAAGAAAAACTATCACTGCTCGTGGAACGAGACGACCTCGTCGTCTTTGGCTGCCGGCTCGAACCAGCCATAGCTGCCGACATGTGTCTCCGCACCGTGGTTGTCCTCGGCCTCCAGCTACTCGTTCACGCGGAGCGTGCGGGCACTCTGCACGGACGAGAGCACAACCCGGTTCAAGTTGAGGACGTCCGGCTCCGCATGCAGGAAGGCCTCGATGGCAGTAGCATCCGCGCGCTCCGCGTCAAGTCAAGCCTCCGCCGCCTGGTTCAAGTCCAGGACGTCCGGTTCCGCCTGCAGGAGGGCGTCGATGAGAGCGGCATCCGCGCGCTCTGCGTCGAATCAAGCCTCTGCCGCCCGGTTCAAGTCCAGGACGTCCGGTTCCGCCTGCAGGAGGGCCTCGATGGCAGCAACATCTGTGTGCTCCGCCTCAAGTTGAGCCTTCGCCGCCCGGTTCACATCCACGACATCTAGTTCCGCCTGCAGGAGAGCCTCGATGGCAGCGGAATGCGCGCACTTCGCGTCGAGTTGAGCCTCTGCCTCCCGGTCCTCATTTAGTATCGCCATGTTGAACCGCTGGTCCGCCTGCACCATGGGGGACTCGGACACCCGCAAAAATTATGTCGGGGGTTGGGTGAGACATATGCCAACGGATGGCTTATCATGGTGGGAGCGAGTAGAACGTCGCCGGTGCCTGGAAGCGGGATGAGGCGTAGACACGTACGACGGCACACTTTATCTAGGTTCGGGGCTCTCCTAGGAGATAACACCCCTAGTCCTGTTCTGCGGGGTCTCCGCATGATCACTAAGGCACAAGTGATACAATGCTGCTCCTTGAGCTGTGTGCTAGAGGTAGAAGGAGGCAGGGCTAGCTATCTTCTTCGTCTAGGTACTGGCTAGTTCTAATGGAGTGGGAACCCTTTGCATGGGTGCCCTTGTTTTTTTATATAGTCCTACCCTCTAGGGGTACAATGGTAATCTGGCCGGGTGCTGGACCCGGCTGTCATTGTCTCTGGTCGCCGGCTTCTCCGCCGGCCGCTGGGGCCCGCCGTCTGGTGGGCCCCGTCGACTGGTCCGCTACGGAGCCGATAGGCCGCTTCCGCCGCTGGTGGGCTTGGTTGGTGGTTGTTCACTGTAGCCGTGCTGCTAATGACGCAGGCTTGGTCAGTAGGGTGTGGCTACAGTCCCGCCGCCTGGTGGGAGATCACTGTAGCCATAGCATGTCTTATCTGGTTAAGGGCGCACGGACCTCGAGGGAGGAGCTGGCCGCCTGCTGGAGGCCGGCCTCCCCCAGGTCCGACTGATCCGGCATTCGCCATATTCCGGGCTCTCACTGCCTGGTAGGGCCCACAGCCTATAGGCCGTACCAACAGGTCGTCATGGGGAACAAGACTCCGCCTGTCAGGAGTGATGTCAAGGGGGGAGTGGCAACAGTGCCGCGCCATGTGGAGATCTCCACCTGTACGGGGCACTATGGCCACGCCAAGTCCAAGATTCGGGGGTGAGGGACTATGCTGTAGCCTCACCCTGCCTTGTCCTCTTAAAGAGGGCGCAGACTTTGAGGGCGCTGGGTGGCCGCCTGATAGATGCCGGCCTCTCCAGAGGCCATCTGCTAGGAGCCGGCCGGTCTTGGTGTCGTCTGTTGGTGCTTGGCCGTCTTCGGGCAGCCCACCATTTAGCCAGCCGGCCACCAGAAGGCGGCGCGTCAATAAGAGGTCTCGCGGGGCAAAGCCGGCCCAAAGTCTTGAAAGGCTCGGGGGCTTGGGTGAGGCTACCCGTGGCCCATTACTCCGACAGTAGTCCCCAAAGCTGGTGAGGCGTTGCGACCGAAGGGTCGTGAAGTATCAGTGGCTTCCCATCTCACCGAGTTCTGGGAGAATGCTTGATCTGCCTTGTGACGTGCCGACTGCTGGAGTAGGTTTGACAAGGCGGGATCATCGGCCACTTTTGAACATCAAGGCGGGAAACAGGTGGTGTGTCTGCTAAGCTTCCCGGCCCGCCACCCGTCACGAGAACGCCACGCGGCGCACGTCAGCCCGGCCAGCCTGCCACCCCATGCTCCTGATGGGACGCGATAGTGGTCGGGCCCGCCACTACCGGGCCTCGGCACGCGGGCGGATCCGCTGCGACTGAGGTGAGCGGTTGCGGTTCCCGTGGGCATTAAGGCGCAGTAATTCCACGAAGTAATCGGGGGGTCGTGGGGTCATGGGCGCAGTTAATCCCATGATCCCCACGCCTCGCCCCCTCGGCTTTGCAGCCCGAGGGCTATAAGTAGGGGGGGCAGGGGAGCGGCGGAGCATGCACGCCTTCCTCCCCACACTCTATTCCTCCTCTCGCTCTCTCTGCCGCTGCTGCTGCTTAGTGCTCGCCGTGGTGCTGCTGCAGTTCGCCACCACCGCGCCTCTTCTCCTCACGCAGCTCCGCCCGAGGCCATGGCGCGCAAGAAGGGCGGCGACTGGGATGGCTCGACGGTGATCGAGGATCACCTCACCTTCCTCCAAAACACGTGCCGGATGCCCAACACAGCATTAATCAAGGTGCGGGTGCCGCCATCGGAGGAGATCTCGCCAGCACCGCAGGGGGACGAGTGGGTCATCTTCCGCTTGCATTTCGTCCACGGCTTTGGCCTCCCGACGAGCGGTTTTCTCCGCTCGTTCATGGACTTCAACCACCTCCAGCCGCATCACATGACGCCCAACACCGTGACGCTGCTCTCCGCCTTTGTCACGGCGTGCGAGGGCTACCTCGGCAGCCTCCCCACCATCGAGCTATGGGGAGCTTTCTTCTATGGCAAGCTGCGCACCTCTGCCAAGGAGGCGGTGGCCGAGTGCGGTGGCGTCGTCACCGTGCGCCGACCGATGAAGAGGAACGCCTTCCCTGTCATCAAGCTATCACAATCGATGAAACTGTGGCAGCAATCTTATTTCTACGTCGAGAACGTCGACCCAACAGTCGACTTCATCAACCTGCCGGCCTACAAGGCCGGCCCCCCCATCGGTCCTCGGCCCAACTAGGGCTACAAGCCAAAGCCGGTGTCGGCGGACGCAGCTGCCACCATCAGCCGGCTCCGGGTGCTCCAGGAGTCGGAGGGTCTCGTGCCGTCCGACCTGCTAATCGCCTTCGTCGAGCGCCGGGTTCTCCCGCTTCAAGGCCGCCTCATCTGATCTATCGGATGAGCGGGCATCGCGACCCGAGTAGGATGTACACAAAGGAGATGCCGACTACTGAGGTGGCGAGAATGGTGAATGAGATCTCCGACCTCAAGGTGTCGGAGGGAGCCTGGCGGTTCGGCAAGCGACCGTATTCCCGCGACAACCCGCCGCCTGCCGTTAGTCCCTTAATTTCTTCTTTTGGCTCTTCTTTTGGTCTTATTCCTGGTGTGACACAACTCCTTCTCCGGAACGCAGATTTATATGTCTGCGGCGACGGCCGCCATCATGGGGCCGGATGGTGACTACCTGCCGGACCGGGCAGTGAGCAACGAGGACGACGCCGACTTGGGGGCGGCCGCCTTGGAGGACGACACAACAGGCAGCGGCGACGGAGCAGACGGCTCTGAGGAGGGCAGCGGTGTGGAGACCTGGCCTGATGATGACGACGACGAAGATGAGCCGCTCCCCTCCCGGAGCACCACTAACACCGGCGTAGGCCCTTCTACCGGGCCGTCCGCCCGAGGCCGCAAGCGCAAGCGGAAGCAGGCGCGGCTCTGTTCGGCAGCGCGCTGCTACCTCTTGAGCACTGCGTTGGATTTCCCCGAAGAGGAGAGGATTATGCAGCAAAGTAGCGTAAGTATTTCCCTCAGTTTTTGAGAACCAAGGTATCAATCCAGTAGGAGACCACGCACAAGTCCCTCATACCTACACAAAACGATAGCTACTCGCAACCAACGCGATTAGGGGTTGTCAATCCCTTCACGGTCACTTAGGAGAGTGAGATCTGATAGAGATGATAAATAATATTTTTGGTATTTTTGATAGATAGATGCAAAGTGAAAAGTAAAAGGCAAAGTAAAAACAAAGCAAGTAAATAAAGCGATAGAGATTGATATGATGAGAATAGACCCGGGGGCCATAGGTTTCACTAGTGGCTTCTCTCAAGAGCATAGATATTCTACGGTGGGTGAACAAATTACTGTTGAGCAATTGACATAATTGAGCATAGTTATGAGCATATCTAGGTAATGATCATGTATATAGGCATCATGTCCGAGACAAATAGATCGAAACAATTCTGCATCTACTACTATTACTCCACTCATCGACCGCTATCCAGCATGCATCTAGAGTATTAAGTTAAAAACAGAGTAACGCCTTAAGCAAGATGACATGATGTAGAGGGATAAATTCATGCAATATGATAAAAACCCCATCTTGTTATGCTCGATGGCAACAATACAATACGTGCCTTGCTGCCCCTGCTGTCACTGGGAAAGGACACCGCAGGATTGAACCCAAAGCTAAGCACTTCTCCCATTGCAAGAACTACCAATCTAGTTGGCCAAACCAAAAAGGATAATTCGAAGAGACTTGCAAAGATAACTCAATCATACATAAAAGAATTCAGAGAAGATTCAAATATTTTTCATAGATAATACTGGATCATAAACCCACAATTCATCGGTCTCAACAAACACACCGCAAAAAGAAGATTACATTGAATAGATCTCGACAAGAGAGGGGGAGAACATTGTATTGAGATCCAAAAAGAGAGAAGAAGCCATCGATCGGCTTCAGTTAGAAGCAGTATTGAGATCCAACAAACACACCGCTCACTATTCATCCACCCCCCCCCCCCCAACGTTCACTGTTCATCCAGAGGCAGCATTGATCGGCTTCAGTTAGAAGCAGTAGTGAAGGAATCGCTCGATCAGGTTTAGTTAACAGCCATCGATTGATCGCTCGGATTCAGTAACGTGTAGCCTGTAGTGCAATCGCTCGGGTTCAGTTAGAGCCCAATGCCTCGCTCGGGTTCAGTTAGATCCAACGCCTCGTACACACGCGCGTACGTGTACGAGAGAAACTCGCATCGCTCGGCCCCCGACCACCCACCGTAACCGGGAACTCCCCGAAATTTCCCTCGCCCTCGCTTCTACCACGGTTTTTTCCGTCATGGATGACCCAAAGAATGTCATGCAGCTGCGTCTCTGGCCCGCCCAGGATGAAAAGCCCATTTTTTGTCATGATTTTTTGTCATAGAAGTAGGAGTCCACCACATCTATGATGATACCGGGTTTTGTCACAATTATCGTCATAGAAGTGTCATAAGTATGACAGATTTTTTTTCGTTTGGCCCGAAATGTCACGGATGTGTCTTTTTTTTGTAGTGTAATACCCCTATTATTATGAACATGAATATGATTTCTGGGTAGTTACGTTTGTTCCTGAGGACAGGGGAGAAGTCTTGTTATAAGTAATCATGTGAATTTGGTATTCATTCGATATTTTGATGAGATGTATGTTGTCTCTCCTCTAGTGGTGTTATGTGAACATCGACTACATGACACTTCACCATGCTTTGGGCCTAGGGGAAGGCATTGGGAAGTAATAAGTAGATGCTAGGTTGCTAGAGTGACAGAAGCTTAAACCCTAGTTTATTCTTTGCCTCGTAAGGGGCTGATTTGGATCCATGTGTTTCATGCTATGGTTAGGTTTACCTTAATTATTATTTCGTAGTTGCGGATGCTTGTGGGAGGGATTAATCATAAGTGGGATGCTTGTCCAAGGAAGGGCAGTACCCAAGCACCGGTCCACCCACATATTAAATTATCAAAGTAACAAACGCGAATCATATGAGCATGATGAAAACTAGCTTGACAGTAATTCCCATGTGTCCTCGGGAGCGCTTTGCTTTATATAAGAGTTTATCCAGGCTTGTCCTTTGCTACAAAAAGGATTGGGCCACCTTGCTGCACCTTAGTTACTTTTATTACTTGTTACCCGTTACGAATTACCTTATCACAAAACTATCTGTTACTGATAATTTCAGTGCTTGCAGAGAATACCTTACTGAAAACAGCTTGTCATTTCCTTCTGCTCCTCGTTGGGTTTGACACTCTTACTTATCAAAAGGACTACGATAGATCCCCTATACTTGTGGGTCATCAAGACTCTTTTATGGCACCGTTGCCAGGGAGTGAAGCGCCTTTGGTAGGTGGAATTTGGTAAGTAAACATTTATATAGTGTGCTGAAATTTACTGTCACTTGTTACTATGGAAAATAATCCTTTGAGGGGCTTGTTCGGGGTATCTTCACCCCGACCAGAAGTGTAAAGAGTCGCTCCTCAACCTACTGAAAATATTTATTTTGAAATTCCTTCGGGTATGGTAGAGAAACTGCTAGCTAATCCCTATACAGGAGATGGAACATTACATCCCGATATGCACCTAATCTATGTGGATGAAGTTTGTGGATTATTTAAGCTTGCGGGTATTCTCGAGGATGTCATCAATAAGAAGGTCTTCCCTTTATCTTTGAAGGGAAAGACATTGACATGGTCTAGGCTATGTGATGATATTGGATCATGGAACTAAAACCGGTTGAAATTGGAATTTCATCAGAAGTTTTATCCTATGCATCTGGTTCATCATGATCGTAATTATATATATAATTTTTGGCCTCGTGAAGGAGAAAGTATCGCTCAAGCTTGGGGGAGGCTTAAGTCAATGTTATATTCATGCCCCAATCATGAGCTCTCAAGAGAAATTATTATTCAAATTTTTTATGCTCGGCTTTCTCTTAATGATTGCTCCATGCTTGATACTTCTTGTACTGGTTATTTTATGATGAAGACTATTGAATTCAGATGGGATTTATTGGAAAGAATTAAATGCAGATTGGGAACTTGATGAAGGTAAGGAGTCAGGTATAACACCTAAGTTTGATTGTGTTAAATCTTTTATGGATACCGATGCTTTTCGTGAATTTAGCACTAAATATGGACTTAACTCTGTGATAGTAGCTTTTTTCTGTGAATCATTTGCTACTCATGTTGATCTCCCTAAGGAGAAGTGGTTTAAATATCATCCTCCCATTGAAGTGAAAGTAGTAGAACCTATTAAAGTTGAAGAAAAAACTATTACTTATAATGCTGATCCTATTGTTCCTACTGCTTATATTGAGAAACCACCTTTCCCTGTTAGAATAAAGGATCATTATAAAGCTTCAACTATGGTTTGTAAGAGTAATGCTAGAACACCTACACCCCCTGAGCAAATTAAAGTTGAACCTAGTATTGCTATGGTCAAAGATCTCTTGGTCGATAATATTGATGGGCATGTTATTTATTTCTGTGATGAAGCTGCTAGAATTGCTAAACCCGATACTAAAAATAAACATAGACCTATTGTTGGCATGCCTGTTGTTTTTGTTAAAATAGGATATCATTGTTATCATGGCTGATGTGATATGGGTGCTAGTGTGAGTGAAATACCTCATTCCTTATACAAAGAAATTATGCATGATATTGCACCGACTGAGATAGAAGATATTGATGTTACTATTAAGCTTGCCAATAGAGATACTATTGCACCAATTGGGATTGTTAGAGATGTTGAAGTCTTGTGTGGGAAAATTAAATACCCTAATAATCTACTTGTTCTTGGTTCCCCACAAGATGACATTTGTCCTATTATATTTGGTAGACCCTTCTTGAATACTGTTAATGCTAAGATAGACTGTGAAAATGATATTGTTACTGTTGGTTTAGGGGACATGTCTCATGATTTTAATTCTGCTAAATTTCGTAGACAACCCCATGATAAAGAATTGCCTAGTAAAGATGACATTATTGGTCTTGCTTCTATTGCTGTGCCTCCTAATGATCCTTTGGAACAATATTTGCTCGACCATGAAAAGGATATGTTTATTAATGAAAGAAGGGAAATAGATGAAGTATTCTTTAAGCAAGGACCTATTTTGAAACACAACTTGCCTGTTGAAATCCTAGGGGATCCTCCTCTACCCAAGGGAGATCCCGTGTCTGAGCTTAAACAATTACGTGATACTTTGGAATATGCTTATCTTGATGAAAAGAAGATATATCATGTTATTATTAGTGCTAACCTTTGAGAGCATGAAGAAGAGAAATTATTGAAAACTCTGAAGAAGCACCGTGCCGCTATTGGATATACTCTTGATGATATTAAGGGCATTAGTCCCACTCTATGCCAGCACAAAATAAAACTAGAGAAAGATGCTAAACCAGTTGTTAATCATCAACGACGGTTAAATCCTAAGATGAAATAAGTGGTAAGAAATGAAATACTAAAGCTTCTGGAGATAGGTATAATTTATCATGTTGCTGATAGTCAGTGGGTAAGTGCTATGTGTTTCTAAGAAGGGAGGTATTACTGTTGTTCCTAATGACAAGGATGAATTGACCCCACAAAGAATTGTTACATGTTATAGAATGATAATTGATTTCCGCAAATTAAATAAAGCTACTAGAAAAGATCATTAGCCTCTACCTTTTATTGATCAAATGCTAGAAAGATTATCCAAACATACACATTTTCTCTTTCTAGATGGTTATTCTGGTTTCTCTCAAATACATGTATCGAAAGAGGATCAGGAAAAGACCACTTTTACTTGCCCTTTCGGTACCTTTGCTTATAGACGTATGCCTTTTGGTTTATGCAATGCACCTGGTACCTTTCAAAGATGTATGACTGCTATATTCTCTGACTTTTGTGAAATGATTGTTGAGGTTTTCATGGATGATTTCTCCGTTTACGGAACTTCTTTTGATGATTGCTTAAGCAACCTTGATCGAGTTTTGCAGAGATGTGAAGAAACTAATGTTGTCTTGAGTTGGTAGAAGTGCCACTTTATGGTTAATGAAGGTATTGTCTTGGTGCATAAAATTTTTGAAAGAGGTATTGAAGTTGATAAAGCTAAAGTTGATGCTATTGAAAAGATGCCATGTCCTAAAGATATCAAAGGTATAAGAAGTTTCCATGGTCATGCTATTTTTTATAGGAGGTTTATTAAAGACTTCTCTAAAATTTCTATGCCTCTGACTAATCTCTTGCAAAAATATGTTCCTTTTGTTTTTGATGATGATTGTGTAGAAGCATTTGAAATACTTCAGAAAGCCTTGATTTCTTCACCTATTGTTCAACCACCTGATTGGAATTTACCCTTTGAAATTATGTGTGATGCTAGTCATTACGCTGTAGGTGCTGTTCTAGGACAAAGAGTTGATAAATGTTATCCAATATGCTAGTAAAACTCTAGACAATGCCTAGAGAAATTATGCTACTACTGAAAAAGAATTTTTAGCAGTTGTGTTCGCTTGTGATAAGTTCAGACCTTATATTGTTGATTCCAAAGTAACTATTCACATTGATCATGCTACTATTAAATATCTTATGGAAAAGAAAGATGCTAAATCTAGACTTATTAGATGGGTTCTCTTGCTACAAGAATTTGATTTGCATATTATTGATAGAAAGGGAGCTGAGAACCCCGTTGCAGAAAACTTGTCTAGGTTAGAAAATGTTCTTGATGACCCACTACCTATTGATGATAGCTTTCCTGATAGAACTGCACATAAGGTATTGCAATCTGGTTTTTATTAGCCTACTCTCTTCAAAGATGCCCGTAAGTTTGTCCTGTCTTGCGATGAATGTCAAAGAATTGGTAATATTAGTAGACGTCAAGAAATGCCTATGAATTATTCACTTGTTATTGAACCATTCGACTATTGGGGCTTTGATTATATGGGACCTTTTCCTTACTCTAATGGGTATACACATATTTTAGTTGATGTTGATTATGTTACTAAGTGGGTAGAAGCTATTCCAACTAGTAGTGATGATCATAACACCTCTATTAATATGCTTAAAGAAGTTATTTTTCCGAGGTTTGGATTCCCTAGATATTTAATGACTGATGGTGGTTCACATTTTATACATGGTGCTTTTCGTAAAATGCTTGCTAAGTATGATGTTAATCATAGAATTGCATCTCCATACCACCCTCTGTCTAGTGGTCAAGTAGAATTGAGCAATAGAGAGATTAAATTGATTTTGCAAAAGACTGTTAATAGATCTAGAAAGAATTGGTCCAAGAAACTTGATGATGCATTATGGGCCTATAGATCTGCATATAAAAATCCTATGGGTATGTCTCCGTATAAAATGGTTTATGGAAAAGCATGTCACTTACCTCTCAAACTAGAGCATAAGGCATATTGGGCTATTAAAGAGCTCAGTTATGATTTCAAACTTGCCGGTGAGAAGAGGCTATTTGACATTAGCTCACTTGATGAATGGAGAACCCAGGCCTATGAGAACGCCAAATTGTTTAAAGAAAAAGTTAAAAGATGGCATGACAAAAGGATACAAAAGCGTGAGTTTAATGTACGTGATTATGTTTTGCTATGCAACTCTCGTTTAAGTTTTTTGCAGGAAAACTTCTCTTTGAATGGGAAGGTCCTTACATTATCGAGAGGTCTATCGTTCCGGCGCCATCAAAATAAACAACACTAAAGGCACAAATCCGAAGGTGGTGAACGATCAAAGAATCAAACATTATATCTCAGGTAATCCCATAAATGTTGAAACCAATGTTATTGAGACCGTAACCCTAGAGGAGTAGATAAGGGACACTTTCCAGAACGTTCCAGACTCCGAAAAGGAATATGTATGTGGTACGGTAAGTAAACCGACTCCAAAATTGCTCAAATAGCAATTTTTTCTGTTTTGGAATATTTAAAAAATTAGGAAAATTAAAAGTAGTCCGAAAGAGACACGAGGCATCCACGAGGGTGGAGGCCACATCCTATCCCCTAGGCGCGCCCCCTGCCTCATGGACACCCCGTGTGCCCTCGGGACTCCTTTTTCTTGCATGATACTTCTTTTGGTTGGTAAAAATTCTTTATAAAATCTCTTGAAGGCTTTGACCACAGTACCACGACAAAATTCTCTGCTTTTGTTTTGAGCTGTTTTTCTGACAGATCTAGATCATCATGACGTCTCCAAGCGCCCCTAAGGAAAGGTTCTTCGAGAAGGGCATCAACCCTTACCTCACGGAGGTGCTGCAACACCCTCAAACCGTTGAGATGTGTGAGGGGGTGCTGCACATCCGTGATGTTGAGGGACCAAGGAGGACCAGAAGCATGGAGGCAAGGCTCTAAGCAATGGAGCAACAAGTTTTCAAGTGCCAAGGGATGGTGGAACGCGGACTCAACGCCAACCAAATGATGATCATGGAATTCACCAACAACCACAAGCTGGATGCCAAGAACATTGGGGAGACCATCTTCAAGCTTCACGAAAAAAACAAGCACCTCCAAGCCCAGATCTATGACCTGCAAAACCAAAACTGTGAGTATGAATATAGATTCAAGAGGATGAGTTTGGCTGTAGATTTTAGGATCCCGGAGACTCGATCATCCTTCTATGATGGTGAGCCTATGCCTTGGAAGATGGACTACAAGCCTACATCATCAACAACTCCATCATCACCACCTCCGAAGAAAGAAACGTAAACACATGGGTATGGGTACTCCCCTTGGCAACTGCCAAGCTTGGGGGAGGTGCTCCGGTATCGTATCACCATCACACTTCTATATTTACCGTTTTCTTAGTTCGGTCCTTTTGGTTATATCTTGATCTAGTAGAATAAAGTTTTAGTATGATCTAGCTTTGAGTTTTGTTTTGATCCCTATGTATGTAATCGAGTCTGTGATATATATATATATATATATATATATATATATATATATATATATAATAAAGAGTAGTTTTGAGTCGAGGGCTTTGCTATCTTGCTATGATCTTGAGGGAATAAAAATAAAGAACAAAAGGAAATAAAAAGATCACTTTGATCTTATGGAGAGTAATGACTTCACATATAAAGAGTATGATGAATAAAAGTTGTTGAGAGTTGACAAACATAGTTTTGGTCATCATTGCAATTAATAGGAAGTAATAAAGAAAGATAGTTTTTCACATATAAATACACTATCTTGGACATCTTTTTATGATTGTGAGCACTCATTAAAATTTGACATGCTAAAAAGTTGATGTTGGACAAGGAGGACAACGTAATGGGTTATGTTTTCTTATATCCGAATAAGTTAAATTGTCATGGATCATCCAACATGTTGACCTTGCCTTTCCCCCTCATGCTAGCCAAATTCTTTGCACCAATTAGAGATACTACTTGTGCTTCCAAACATCCTAAACCCAGTTTTTCCTTAAGAGTCCACCATACCTACCTATGGATTGAGTAAGATCCTTCAAGTAAGTTGTCATCGGTGCAAGCAATAAAAAATGCTCTGTACATATGTATGATCTATTAGTGTGAAGAAAATAAGCTTTATACGAGCTTGTGATATGGAATAAATAAAAGCGACGGACTGCATAATAAAGGTCCCTATCACAAGTGGCAATATAAAGTGGCATTCTTTTGCATTAATATTTTGTGCATCCAACCGTAAAAGCGCATGACAACCTCTACTTCCCTCTTCGAAGGCCTATCTTTTATTTTTATCTTCTACCTTCGTACAAGAGTCATGGTGATCTTCACCTTTCCTTTTTACACTTTTTCCTTTGGCAAGCACTATGTGTTGGAAAGATCCTAATATATATATATATATCCACTTGAATGTAGGTTTTCATAAAGTATTATTGTTGACATTACCCTTGAGGTAAAAGGTTGGGAGGCAAAACTATAAGCCCCAATCTTTCTCTGTGTCCGATTGAAACTTCATACCCATAAGTATCGCGTGAGTGTTAGCAATTGTGAAAGACTAATTGATAGTTGAGTATGTGAACTTGCTGAAAAGCTCTTATATTGACTCTTTCCGAAGTTATGATAAATTGCAATTGCTTCAATGACTGAGATTATAGTTTGCTAGTTTTCAAAGTAGTTTCTGATTCATACTTTACATTGTGAATGGATTATTAATTTAGCATAAGAAATCATATGACAATATATATGTTGTTGTTCTAAGAATGATCATGATGCCCTCATGTTCGTATCTCTATCTCTAAACATGTGGACATATTTTTCAATATCGGCTTTCGCTTGAGGACAAGCGAGGTCTAAGCTTGGGGGAGTTGATACGTCCATTTTGAATCATGCTTTTATATCAATATTTACTGCATTATGGGCTCTTACTACACATTATGTCACAATACTTATGCCTTTTCTCTCTTATTTTATAAGGTTTACACGAAGAGGGAGAATGGCGGCAGCTGGAATTCTGGGCTTGAAATGGAGCAAATATTAGAGACCTATTCTACACAACTCCAAAAGTACTGAAAATCCAGAAAGTCAGTTTTGGAATACATTAAAAATATTGGGCAAAGAAAGCACAGGAGGGGAACACCCACCGGCCACGAGGGTGGAGGGCGCGCCCCCTGCCTCGTGGGCCACCTGGCAGGCCCCTGACGTCCATCTTCTACTATATGGTGTCTTTTGAACTGGAAAAAATCATAAGGAAGCTTTTGGGACGAAGCGCTGCCGTCTCGAGGCGGAACCTGGGCAGGACCAATCTAGGGCTCCGGTGGAGCTGTTATGCTAGGGAAACATCCCTCCGAGAGGGGGAAATCATCGCCATCATCACCACCATTGATCCTCTCATCGATAGGGGGTCAATCTCCATCGACATCTTCACCAGCACCATCTCCTCTCAAACCCTAGTTCATCTCTTGTATCTGATCTTTGTCTCAAAACCTTAGATCGGTACCTGCGGGTTGCTAGTAGTGTTGATTACTCCTTGTAGTTGATGCTAGTTGGTTTATTCGGTGGAAGATCATATGTTTAGATCCTTAATGCATATTAATACCCCTCTGATTATGAACATGAATATGATTTGTGAGTAATAACGTTTTTTCCAGAGGACATGCGAGAAGTCTTGTCATAAGTAATCATGTGAATTTGGTATTCGTTCAATATTTTGATGACATGTATGTTGTCTCTCCTCTAGTTGTGTTATGTGAACGTCAACTACATGATACTTCACCATGATTTTGGCCTAGGGGAATGCATTGGGAAGTAATAAGTAGATGATAGGTTGCTAGAGTGAAATAAGCTTAAACCCCAGTTTATGCGTTGCTTCGTAAGGTGCTGATTTGGATCCATATGTTTCATGCTATGGTTAGGTTTACCTTAATTCTTATTTCATAGTTGCGGATGCTTGTGAGAGGGCTTAATCATAAGTGGGATGCTTGTCCAATGAAGGGAAGTACCCAAGCACCGGTCCACCCACATATCAAATTATCAAAGTAATGAAAGCGAATCATATGCACATGATGAAAACTAGCTTGACAGTAATTCCCATGTGTCCTCGGGAGCGCTTTGCTTTATATAAGAGTTTGTCCAGGCTTGTCCTTTGCTACAAAAAGGATTGGTCCACCTTGCTGCACCTTAGTTACTTTTGTTACTTATTACACGTTACGAATTACCTTATCACAAAACTATATGTTACTGATAATTTCAATGCTTGCAGAGTATACCTTACTAAAAACCGCTTGTCATTTCCTTCTACTCCTCATTGGGTTCGACACTCACTTATCGAAAGGACTACGATAGATCCCCTATACTTGTGGGTCATCAGTCTTGCGTGGAATACCCGTGGTGACAATGGGGTGTTCTATTGCTTCACTTGATGTATGTTTTGGCACTCAACTCGTGGATTCCTGAGGTGACATTGGGGTAATCTATGCATAGGGGTTGATGCACGTTTTCATCCTTGTTTCACCAGTAGAAATCTTGGGGTACTCTTTGATGTTCTTTGTGTTGGATTGAATATTATGAATCTGAAGTTGTTTGATGCATATCGTATAATTGACCCACGGATACTTGTGGTGACATTGGAGTATCTAGGTGACATTAGGGTTGATTTATGTGTATGATATGGTGTTATTTTACTACGACTCTAGGGCTGTTTGTGACACTTATAGGAATAGCACAATGGATTGATCGGAAAGAATAACTTTGAGGTGGTTTCATACCCTACAAGCAATTTCATCTTATGTTCTCTGCGATAGGAACTTTGGAGTGACTCTTTGTCGCATGTTGAGGGATTGCCATATGATTTAATTATGTTATCATTGTTGAGAGACTTTGCACTAGTGAAATTATGAACTCTAGGCCTTGTTTCCAAGCATTGCAATACCATTTTCGCTCACTTTTGTTACTAGTTACCTTGCTGTTTTTATATTTTTGGATTACAAAAACCCACATCTACCATCCATATTACGCTTGTATCACCATCTCTTCGCCGAACTAGTGCACCTATACAATTTACCGTTGTATTGGGTGTGTTGGGGACACAAGAGACTCTTTGTTATTTGGTTGCAGGGTTGTTTGAGAGAGACTGTCTTCATCCCACGCCTCCCACGGATTGATAAACCTTAGGTCATCCACTTGAGGGAAATTTGCTACTGTCCTACAAAACTCTGCACTTGGAGGCCCAACACGATTCTACAAGAAGGAGGTTGTGTAGTAGACATCAAGCATGTGGTAGGGTTTGATCTGTGACCATCTTGTAGCATTGTACATTGCCGATCTGTGAGATTGTGATGTTGTGGTAGCTATTGATCTGTGACCATCTTGTAGGATGTATATAGACACCGTTTAGAGTGTAGATTCAGGTAGAATGCTTGTTATTGTATGCTGCTCATATCGTGTTGTGTTGAGCTAAATGGTCCCATAGTGTGAGCTATGCTTACTATCCATGTGTGTGCTACAACCGTAGGACATGACCACACAAACACAAGAGGTTAGTCAGGTCATTGTCCTGTCCGAGAGCAGTTCCCTCCGTCCTATGTCGAGGACTCCCCACCCCCCATTAAGGACCAGATGCCTCCTAATTCAGATGTGTTCGAGGTTTCAGGCATTGGTTCTCCTTTTGTTCCTACAACATTTGTGCTCGCTGTGCTAAATGCTGCTGCTGCCACCGTTGCACAAACGGCAGCCACAAAGGCAAAGGAGGATGGTAGGGGGGACAACATGAAGTGGCAGCCATTCATGTCCATGTTTGTGCTTAACAAGATGTGTGAGCTCATATCTAGTGGGGTTAGGACTGACAAGGGCTTGAAGGAGGTGCACTTGAACACCATTGTGAAGCAGGTGTTTGAGTTTTGTGACCAGGAGGTGACCTCGACCCAGGTCTACAACCACCTCAGGAAGTGGAGAGCTAGATGGATCCAAGTGTCCAAGCTCAAAGACCTTAACGGCTCCTCATGGGATCATACCACTTGCTCGATTGTTTTGGAGGCAGAGCACTACCAAGGCCACACCACGGTTAGCTCATGCCCCCTTGTTTAAGCCTTTCAACCATTGTATTCTCGCAACTAACAACACTATGTTTCTTTCTTAGGACCACCCCAAAGACGCGGAGTTCCTCAACACACCCATCCAGAACTATAACTAGATCTATCACATATTCTCCTTTGGGCTGGCAACCGACAAGCATGCCATGGGCTCGGGTGAGCCGCTCGGTTAACCCATGTCTGAGTTCCTAGACACCCAGGTGTTGGAAATATGCCCTAGAGGCAATAATAAATTGGTTATTATCATATTTCCTTATTCATGATAAAGGTTTATTATTCATGCTAGAATTGTATTGACCGGAAACTTAAATACATATGTGAATACATAAACAAATACTATGTCCCTAGTGAGCCTCTACTAGACTAGCTCGTTGATCAAAGATGGTTAAGATTTCTTAACCATAGACATGAGTTATCATTTGATAACGGGATCACGTCATTAGTAGAATGATGTGCTGGACAAGACCCCAACCGTAAGCTTAGGAGTTGATCATATCATTTTATTATTATAGCTTTGTTCATGTCAAGTATCTATTCCTAAGACCATGAGAGATCGTGCAACTCCCTGGCACCAAGGAATACTTAATGCGTTTCCAAACGTCACTTCATAACTGGGTGATCATAAAGGTGCTCTACAGGTTTCACCAAAGGTGTTTGTTGGGTTGGCATAGATCGAGACTGGGATTTGTCACTCTGTGTGATGGAGATATATCTCTGGGCCATCTTGGTAATACAACATCGTAAAGAGCTTGCAAGCAATGTGGCTAATGAGTTAGTCATGATATCTTGTATTACAGAATGAGGAAAGAGACTTGTCGGTAACAAGATTGAACTAGATATGGAGATACCGACGATTGAATCTCGGGCAAGTAACATATTGTCGGACAAAGGGAATTGCATACGGGATTAACCAAATCCTTGACATCGTGGGTCAACCGATAAAGGATCTTCGTGGAATATGTAGGAACCAATATGGGCATCTAGGTTCTGCTATTGGTTATTGACCGGATAGGTGTCTCGATCATGTCTACATGATTCTCGAACCCATAGGGTCCGCACGCTTAACATTTGGTGACGCTAGAGTATTATTGAGATATGCATGTTGGTGACCGAATGTTGTTCGGAGTCCCGGATGAGATCCCAGATGTCACGAGGAGCTCCAAAATGGTCCGGAGGTAAAAAATTATATATGGAAAGTTGCTTTCAGGGTTCCGAATAAAGTTTCAGTTTTTTAGTATTGTACTGGGAAGCTTCCAGAAGGTTCCAGAAAATTCTATAGGAGTCCGGAAGTCCACCAAGGGTTCCATCATGACCCAAGGGACAACATTGACTGAGGGGAGGCGCCCTAGCCTTATTGGGCCATGCGCGCATGTCCCTCAAGACCTATGTATGGAAAAGGAGGGAATTGGACTTGGAGTCAAACTCCTACCCCTTGGTGCACCCCTAGGGCTTGGACGGCTGGCCACCACGCCCCTCCACTTATATATAGAGGGGAGGGGCGTCCCCAAGAGGACACACACGCCCTTGGCCCCCTTCTCTCTCCCGTTACTTCGTAACTCCTCTATCTTTGTTGTTTCAGTAGCGCTCGGTGTAGCCCTGCCGGAATCACTCCATCACTATCATGCCATCGCGCTGCCATCAATCCCATCTACTTCTACTCCCTTGCTTGCTAGACCAAGGAGGAGACATCATCATGCTGTACGTGTGCTGAACACGAAGGTGCCGTCTGTTCGGTACTTCATCGGTTTGGATCGCGATTGGATCGTGAAGAGTACGACTACATCAACCGTGTGATATATGCTTCCGCTTAACAGTCTACGAGGGTACGTATACACACTCTCCCCTCTCATTTCTATGCTTCTCCTAGATAGATCTTGGGTGTTCGTAGGAATTTTTTGATTTTCATGCTTCGTTCCCCATAAGTGGCATCATGAGCTAGGTCTATGTGTAGATGTATATGCATGAGTAGAACACAAAGAGTTGTGGGCGTTGATACTCAAATTGCTTACCTCTCTTGTCTTATTTGGATTCGGCGGTATTGTGGGATGCAGCGGCTCGGACCAACTTTACATGTCCTCGCACATGAGATGGGTTCCATCGACTGACATGCAACTTGTTTTGCATAAGGTGGCGCGGGTGTCTGTCTCTCCTACTTTAGTTGAATTTAGTTTGACAAAGGTGGTCCTTGTAGAAGGTTAAAATACAACTTGATTATCATCGTTGTGGCTTTGCGTAGGTAAGAACGGTTCTTGCTAGTTGCCCATTGAAGCCACGTAAAATTTGCAACAACAAAGTAGAGGACGTCTAACTTGTTTTTGCAGGGCATGTTGTGATGTGGTATGGCCAAAAACGTGATGTGATATGTTCATGTATGAGATGATCATGTTTTGTAATAGGTTCATGACTTGCATGTCAATGAGTTCGGCAACCGGAAGGAGCCATAGGGTTGTCTTTAATTTATTAATCACCATGTAATTGCTTTACTTTATCGCTATGCCTTAGCAATAGTTGGCGAGACGACCACATGGTGACACAATGATGTAGATCATGATGATGGAGATCATGGTGCCATGCAGGTGACGATGGAGATCATGCTGGTGCTTTGGAGATGAAGATCAAAGGCATGAGATGATAATGACCATATCATGTCACATATTTATTGCATGTGATGTTTATCTTTTTATGCATCTTATTTTGCTTAGGACAATGGTAGCTATAAGATGATCCCTTCATTTAATTTCCAGAAATTGTGTTCTCCCTAAGTATGCACTATTGCAAAAGTTCATCGTTTTGAAGCACCTCGTGATGATCAGGTGTGATAGACTCTACGTTTACATACAACGAGTGTATGCCAGTTTTACACATGCAAAATACTCGGGTTAAACTTGACGAGCCTAGCATGTACAGACATGGCCACAGAATATAGGAGACCGAAATGTCGAACATGAGTCATATAGTAGATATGATCAACATGGAGATGTTCACCATTGATGACTATCCCATCTCACATGATGATCAGACACGGGTTAGTTGATTTGGATCATGTATCACTTAGACAACTTCAGGGATGTTGATTTAAGTGGGAGTTCATTAGTAATTTGATTAACTGAACTAATTGTCATGAAATTAGTCTTAATTGTCTTTGCAAAATTTATGTTGTAGATCAATGCTCCGCGCTGTAGTTACCCTGAATTTTAATGCGTTCCTAGAGAAAGCTATGGTTTTTTGAATATTTACTATAGGGTAAGACCCCAGAGCCCTTTATTAAAAGGTAAGAGAACTATACAGAAGTTGTCTAAAACTACAAGTCTAAACTATGAGAAGACATACTTACAATTACAAAAGCTAAGTTGAAAGATGATGGAAGCAACTATGCGGACTAGGTCCGTAACTTGAGGATTATCCTCACTGCTGCACAGAAGGCTTATGTCCTTGATGCACCGCTAGGTGCCGCACCCCCTCCAGTGTCATCTGTGGATGTTGTGAACAACTGGCAAGCATGTTCTAATGACTACTCGACAGTTCAGTGCGCCATGCTTTACGGCTTAGAACTGGGGCTCCAAAGATGTTTTGAGCACCATGGAGCATATGAGATGTTCTAGGAGCTGAAATTGGTATTTCAAGCTCATGCCCGGGTTGAGAGGTATGAAACCTCCGACAAGTTCTTTAGCTGCAAGACGGGGGAGAAGAGTTCTGTTAGTGAGCATATACTCAGAATGTCTGGCTTTCACAACCGCTTGACTCAGTTGGGAGTTAATCTTCCAGATGGCACGATCATTGATAGAGTTCTCCGGTCACTGCTACCAAGCTATAAGGGATTTGTATTGAACTATAATATGAAAGGGATGGAGAAAATGATTCCCGAGATCTTCATGATTCTTAAGGCCGCGGAGGTAGAAATCAAGAAGGAGCATCAAGTGTTGATGGTTAAAAAGACCACTAGTTTCAAGAAAGGTAAGGGGAAGAAAGGGAACTTCAAGAAGAACAACAAGATAGTTGCCGCTCCCGTGAAGAAACCCAAGGCTAGACCCAAACCTGAGACTGAGTGTTTCTACTGCAAGGGGAATGGTCCCTAGAAGCGAAACTACCCCAAGTACAGATAAGAAGGCTGTCAACGTCAACAAAGGTATATGTGATATACATGTTATTGATGTGTACCTTACTAGTGCTCGTAGTAGCCCCTAGGTATTTGATACTGGTTCGGTTGCTAATATTTATAACTTGAAACAGGAGCTGCCTAATAAACGGAGAATGGCTAAGGACGATGTGATGATGCGCGTCGGAAATGGTTTGAAGGTTGATGTGATCGCTGTTGGCACACTACCTCTACATCTACCTTTGAGATTATTTTAAACCTAAATAATTGTTATTTGGTGCCTGTGTTGAGCATGAACATTATAGCTGGATCTTGTTTATTGCGAGACAATTATTCATTTAAGTCAAAGAATAATGGTTGTTCTATTTGTATGAGTAACATATTTTATGGTCATGCACCCCTTGTGAATGGTTTATTCTTATTGAATCTCGATCATAGTGATACACATATTCATAATATTGATGCCAAAAGATACAAAGTTAATAATGATAGTACCACATATTTGTGGCACTCTCGCTTAGGTCATTTTGGTGTAAAGCACATGAAGAAACTCCATGCCGATGGACTTTTGGAATCTCTTGATTATCAACCATTTGAGACATTTGAACCATGCCTCATGGGAAAGATGACTAAAACTCCGTTCTCTGGAACAATGGAGTGAGCTAGTGACTTACTGGGAATAATACATACTGATGTATGCGGTCCGTTGAGTGTTGAAGCATGATACGTCTACAACGTATCTATAATTTTTGATTGTTCCATGCTATTATATTACCCCTTTTGGATATTTATGGGCTTTATTTTACACATTTATATCATTTTTGGGACTAACCTACTAACCGGAGGCCCAGCCCGTATTGCTGTTTTTTTTGCCTATTTTAGTATTTCGAAGAAAAGGAATATCAAATGGAGTCCAAACAGAATGAAACCTTCAGGAGCGCCCACCCCCTCTGGGCGCACCCCTGTCTCCTGGACCCCTTGAGCGGCCACCAACGTACTTCTTCCTCCTATATATACCCACTTACCCCGAAAACATCCAGGGAGCCAATGAAAAACAAGTTCCACCACCGCAACCTTTTGTATCCGCGAGATCCCATCTTGGAGCCTTTGCCGGTGCTCCGCTGGAGGGGGAATCGACCATGGAGGGCTTCTACATCAACACCACAACCCTTTCGATGAGTTGTGAGTAGTTTACCATAGACCTTCGGGTCCATAGTTATTAGCTAGATGGCTTCTTCTCTCCTTTTGAATCTCAATACAATGTTCTCCCCCTCTCTTGTGGAGATCTATTCAATGTAAACTCTTTTTGCGGTGTGTTTGTCAAGATCCGATGAATTGTGGGTTTATGATCAAGTTTATCTATGAGAAATATTTGAATCTCCTCTGAATTCTTTTAGGTATGATTGAGTTATCTTTGCAAGTCTCTTCGAATTATCAGTTTGCTTTGGCCTACTGGATTGATCTTTCTTGCCATGGGAGAAGTGCTTAGCTTTGGGTTCAATCTTGCGGTGTCCTTACCCAGTGACAGCAGGGGTTGCAAGGCACGTATTGTATTGTTGCCATCGAGGATAAAAATATGGGGTTTATATCATATTGCATGAGTTTATCCCTCTACATCATGTCATCTTTCTTAATGTGTTACTATGTTCTTATGAACTTAATACTCTAGATGCATGCTGGATAGCGGTCGATGTGTGGAGTAATAGTAGTAGATGCAGGCAGGAGTCGGTCTACTTGTCACAGACGTGATGCCTATATACATGATCATGCCTAGATAATCTCTTAATTATTCGCTTTTCTACCAGTTGCTCGATAGTAATTTGTTCACCCACCGTAATACTTATGCTATCTTGAGAGAAGCCACTAGTGAAACCTATGGCCCCCGGGTCTATCTTTTATCATATAAGCTTTCAATCTACTTTTATTTTATCTTTACTTTTCACATCTATATTATAAAATACCAAAAATATATTTATCTTATCATACTATCTCTATTAGATCTCACTTTTGCAAGTGGCCATGAAGGGATTGACAACCCCTTTATTGCGTTGGTTGCAAGTTCTTTGTTTTTTTGTGTAGGTGCGTGGGACTTTTGAGGAGCCTCCTACTGGATTGATACCTTGGTTCTCAAAAACTGAGGGAAATACTTACGCTACTATGGCTGCATCACCCTTTCCTCTTCAAGGAAAACCAACGCAAGCTCAAGACGTAGCAAAGCACATGGTGGATATCATTATTTCCTTACCTTCACAAATGATTTGAGTAGATAGGGGTATATTTACTTAATGAAACACAAGTCTGAAACATTTGAAAAGTTCAAGGAATTTCAGAGTTAAGTGGAGAATCATCATAACAAGAAATAAAGTTTCTACGATCTGATCGTGGAGGTGAATATTTGAGTTACGAGTTTAGTCTGCATTTAAGACAATGTGGAATTGTTTCACAGCTCACGCCACCTAGAACACCACAACGTAATGGTGTATCTGAACGTCATAATCGTACTCTATTGGATATGGTGCATTCTATGATTTCTCTTACCAATTTGCCACTATCATTTTGGAGTTATGCATTAGAGACAGCCGCATTCACTTTAAATAGGGCACCATCTAAATCTGTTGAGACAACACGGTATGAGTTATGGTTGGCAAGAAACCTAAGTTGTCGTTTCTTAAAGTTTGGGGATGCGACACTTATTGTGGCACCCCGGCTAAGAGCGACCAGTTTACCTTGCATTGCCAGCCCAGAGATCAAATCTTCTGGCAACACACAACAACTTGTTACAGAAATATAACCGCTTTATTGAAGCATATGTTCGATATTACATCAAGTAGCGAGGCCAAGCGGCACACATGGTGCTACTGAGCATATGTACATTATTTAGTGAACATGAACAGGGGCCTCGACATCACGACATAGCTACGCGGCAATGGAAAGACGATATAGAAGAACCCCATCTCATAGGGACACTGATGTGGACACGGTCTAGAATGCGATGCAACGATGCAACTCCAACTCCAGTATGACTTCTCCTGAAACTGGCATGACACGCCAGGTGAGTACTTTGAACGTACTCGCAAGCTCACACAAATAAAGCAACAATGACAAACAACAACACGATATTTAAGAAGGTTAAATGCAAGATCTAGCATGCTACTCATGAAGTGACAGTGCTCATAACAGGGCCCTTCAGATCTACTTACCATCTCGGTTACCTTGTAACCACAAACATCATCATACCAAGGTGATCACCTCCGGATCACAAACAAAACCATCTCGATGGTCTCAATAACTCCACCAACATAACAAGTGCCACAAGTATAAATTTAGTGTGCAAGTTCAATTTTTCTGTTGATCCACGGTGTGACCTACTATGAACTTATGTTCGTGATCGAGGACGCGACTATCGATAGATTTAACACACTTTGCAGAGGTTAGCACACTGTACCCACACACCGCGGAACCCATGGACTTGAACTCCCATTTAGGTGGACCAACAACGTCCGATAGAGCCAATCTATTGCCATGACACTCTCCCAGCGACTCCGACCAACTCCCCTTTGGGCTAAGTCATGGGTGGCCCGATGCCACTTCGGACATCCAAAGGCCACCGTCATGGCAAAACAAACGGTCCCAAACGGGGACATGGTACCAAAAACAACTACGGACACACAAGGCTATGCCTGCCTACTGGGCCAGGGTAGCGCAAGCGCATAACCTTCCCTAGTTGGAGGCACAGGCGAGAGGCATAACAATAGACCGAGAAAGGGCCTCCCCATAAAAGGCAAATGGGGCTGCACTTTGAGAAGCTCGATTCGGTGGCACCATGACTCGATCAACAACATGTTCAAGTTGGATTGTAATCAGGTTTCAACTTGCAAATAAATATTACCAAGTCATAATATGCCATGAAAATGCAATGAACTATATATGCACCATTTCAACATAATACCGATATGAACTAGTCATGCTCATCATCAAGTTACTCTGCTGCATATTTTAGTTATTCAACTAAAATACCACTGATAATATAGCAAGCATAGCATGAACATGAAAATAACATCAAGAGATATTATATAAATTTTATATATGCATTAAAAATAGCTATGTTCAAGTGAAAATCATAGTTATTGAAATGACAGTCTTGCAAATATTTGTGATGGCTTGCCTTAGTGCAAAGGAGGGTCACACTCCTCCGGGTTCTCCTCAAGGCAACAAGTTCCTTCTAGAAATATTTAAAATAACAAAAAGAAAATGTCACATAACACATTTAAATGTACCAGAAAATAATTACAAAAAGCAAAAATCTCATCTTTTGCATGCTGAAATAGGAGTTCAACACAAAAACAATGCAAAAAGAATCATATCATTTGGACTTATAGAATAAAAGTTAGAGCAGGTCAAAGTTTAATCAAATTTCTGAATTAAAATGATTTTAGAAAATAACCAGAGGGGGGTGACGTCAAATGAGTAATTGAGGGTTTACGCCTCCACTTATACCGCTTCGAGGGAGAACTGACAGGCTAACGAGTGGGTCCCACTGGCATGTTTATAGAGAGAGGGAGAAGGAAACAAAGGAGGCGGCATGGTCACCAGTGGTTCTCTGGCGAGGAGGCCACGGCTGCCGTCGGCGGGAGGGGGAATGGAAGTGCAAGACTACGGTGGACCTGCACGTACCCGCAGCTTGGCGAGAGGTGGACGGAGGAGGTCGCCGTGTTCTTCTCAAGAGACGACAGTGGACGAAGGTCACCGGAGAACAAGATCCCGAGGAGGGGTCATTCTAGTGGCTCCAGCAGCACCATACAGGACAAGAGGAACCCCAGGGACTCGCCTGAGCGGTCGGAGGAGCTCAAGGATCATCGGAGAAGCGAGGCACCGAGGGAGGGATCGCCGGCGAGCTTCGGAGCAGGACGACGGCCGGAGGCCCGCCCGTCCTGGTCACTGATACGTCTCCGTTGTATCTATAATTTTTGATTGTTCCATGCCAATATTATTCAACTTTAATATACTTTTGGCAACATTTTATACTATTTTTTTGGACTAACATATTGATCCAGTGCCCAGTGCCAGTTCCTGTCTGTTGCATGTTTTTTGTTTCGCAGAAACCCAATATCAAACGGAGTCCAAACGGGATAAAAATGGAAGGAGATTTTTTTGGAATATTTATGATTTTTGCGAAGTGAAATCAACGCGAAACGGTGTCCGGGGTGGTCACGAGGTAGGGGGCGCGCCCTACCCCCCCAGGCGTGCCCCTAACCCTTGTGGTCCACCCGTAAGGCGGTTGATGCTCTTCTTTTGGTGCAAGAAAGCTAATTTTATGAGAAAAATCTGGGCGAAAGATTCACCCCAATCGGAGTTACGGATCTCCAGATATAAACGAAACGGTGAAGGGTAGAATGAGGGAACGCAGAAACAGAGAGATAGATCCAATCACGGAGGGGCTCTCGCCCCTCCCAAGCCATGGGAGCCAAGGACCAGAGGGGAAACCCTTCTCCCATCTAGGGAGGAGGTCAAGGAAGAAGAAGAAGACGGGGGGCTCTCTCCCCCTTGCTTCCGGTGGCGCCGGAACGCTGATGTGGGCCATCATCATCACCGCGATCTTCACCAACACCGCCGCCATCTTCACCAACATCTCCATCACCTTCCCCCTTCTATATCCAGCGGTCCACTCTCCCGCAACCCGTTGTACCCTCTACTTGAACATGGTGCTTTATGCTTCACATTATTATCCAATGATGTGTTGCCATCCTATGATGTCTTAGTAGATTTCCATTGTCCTATCGGTGATTGATGAATTGCTATGATTGGTTTGAGTTGCATGTTTTATTATTGGTGCTGTCCTATTGTGCCCTCCGTGTCGCGCAAGCGTGAGGGATTCCTGCTGTAGGGTTTGCAATATGTTTATGATTTGCTTATGGTGGGTGGCGTGAGTGATAGAAGCACAGACCCGAGTAAGTAGGTTGTTTGCGTATGGGATAAAAGGGGACTTGATGCTTAATGCTATGGTTGGGTTTTACCTTAATGAATCTTTAGTAGTTGCGGATGCTTGCTAGAGTTCCAATCATAAGTGCATATGATCCAAGTAGAGAAAGTATGTTAGCTTATGCCTCTCTGTCAAATAGAATTGCAATAGTGATTACCGGTCAAGTAACATAGTCAATTGCTTAGGGGCAATTCCACAACTCCTACCACCACTTTTACACACTCGCTATATTTACTTTCTTGCTTCTTTATCTAAACAACCCCTAGTTTTTATTCTTGTGCTCTTTATTACCTTGCTAACCTATCCAAAAACACCTAAAAAGTACTTCTAGTTTCCTACTTGTTCTAGGTAAAGCGAACGTCAAGTGTGCGTAGAGTCGTATCAGTGGCGGATAGGACTTGAGAGAGTATTTGTTCTACCTTTAGCTCCTCGTTGGGTTCGACACTCTTACTTATCGAAAGAGGCTACAACTATCCCGTATACTTGCGGGTCATCAAGACCTTTTTCTAGCACCGTTGCTGGGGAGTCATAGCGTGGGGTGAATATTCTCGTGTGTGCTTGTTTGCTTTATCACTAAGTAATTTTTATTTGCTGTTCTTAGTTGTTCTCTATCTTTAATTATGGTATGGAACGCAAAATACCAAAAAAATTAGCTGTACTTGCTACTCAAGAGGATGGGGTAACTCCTAAAACCCTCGATTCTCATTTTGCGAAAGATATTGTGTACTACTTCGATAATCCTGAGAAAACCCCATTCAACTTTATAATGGGAGACACGTTGGATCAACGTGAATACTTTAGGGATTATCGCTCGACACAAAAAGGGAAACTATTATGGGATCAATTTATTATGTTGCGTTGGTATGCCTGGAATCTATGCTTGAGGTATGATATTACTTGTTTCTCTAGGATGGAGGCTCCACACCTTCCCTTTTCATGCGAATTTAATGATAATGAAACCTTAGCTTCTTATGCTAATGGTATATATGATTACTATGATGTGGAACAAATAGAAGAATTTGTTGCTTTTAAGGCTGCTTATGAAATTGAAGCTTTGTTTGAAAAGTATGAAGATTTTGATGATAATGGTTATAGGCCTGCAAATCTAGCAATGCTTAGATACTGCTATGCAAATTATAAATACAATTACTATATTAATGCTTTTATAAAGAAAGTCTCCGCTGTCGAAGAAGAAACTAATATTTTGCAGGAAGCAATGGAAGAAGAAATTGATGAAACCGTGAGCTCATTGGATGAAAAAGATGATGAGGAGAGCGAAGAACAAAAGGAGGAAGAGCGGATTAGCTACCCGTGCCCACCTTCTAATGAGAGTAACCCTCCAACTCATACATTATTTAACTCCCCTTCTTGCTTACCGAAGGATGATTGCTATGATGACTCTTATGATCCCTATGATTCTTTTGAAATATCCCTTTTTGATGATGCTTGCTATGCTTGTGGCCAAGATGCCAATATGAATTATGCTTATGGAGATGAACTTGCTATAGTTCCTTATGTTAAACATGAAATTGTTGCTATTGCACCCACGAATGATAGTCCTATTATCTTTTTGAATTCTCCCTACTACACTTTATCGGAGAAGTTTGTGCTTATTAAGGATTATATTGATGGGTTGCCTTTTACCATTGCACATGATGATTTTGATGAATGTAATATGCATGTGCTTTCTGCTCCTACTTGCAATTATTATGAGAGAGGAACTATTTCTCCACCTCTCTATGTTTCCCATACTATGAAATTGCAAGAAACTGTTTATACTATGCATTGGCCTTTACTATGTGTGCATGAATTGTTCTTTTATGGCATGCCGATGCATAGGAAGAGAGTTAGACTTCGTTGTTGCTTGATATATGTTACTTTGTGCTCACTACTAAATTACAAATCATTGTTAATTAAGATTGGCTTTGATATACCTTGGGATCCGGGTGGATTCACTACTTGAGCACTATATGCCTAGCTTAATGGCTTTAAAGAAAGCGCTGCCAGGGAGACAACCCGGAAGTTTTAGAGAGTCATTTATTTCTGTTGAGTGCTTTCATATAGTTTAAAAACAACAAAAATAAAGAGGGGAACCCAAAACTTTTCAAAAAGAAAAGTGAAAGTGAGAGAGACGAGCATTGTGAAAGTGGGGGACGTCCTTAAACTTGTTCGGGCCCATGGGAACTTTGTGAATCTTAATTACAGAAACTTTTCGATAAAAATAATTACCCCCTTGTACAATTCCTTTGTATTATAAAAATAATGTGCTAAGGTTTGCCTTTAGGATGTTTACGATGCTTGTTGGTTTGTACGGTGCAGGACAGAAACTTTGGCTGTAGTGCGTGATTTTACATTTTTAACTGAAACGTCAATTGGTTCTGATTCCTATTGCACTGTCTTTCTATACAACTTTTTTATTTGTCCTAGTTTTGGTAGAATTTTTGGGGTAACAGAAGTATGTTGAATGTTCATATTGCTACAGACTGTTCTGTTTTTGACAGATTCTGTTTTTGATGCATAGTTTGCTTGTTTTGATGAATCTATCAATTTATATTAGTGGATTAAGCCATGGAAATTTTTTATTACAGTAGACACAATTCAAAAACAAAATATTAGTTGGTTTGCAACAACACTTAGAGTGGTGATTTGCTTTACTATACTAACGGATCTTACCGAGTTTTCTGTTGAAGTTTTGTGTGGATGTAGTGTCTAATCGAGGATGTTTCGATGTGAGAAGAAGAAAGAGAGGCAAGAGCTCAAGATTGGGTATGCCCGAGGCACCCCAAGTAAATATTCAAGGAGACTCAAGCGTCTAAGCTTGGGGATGCTGGGGAGGCATCCCATTTTTCTTCAACTAGTATCAGTATGTTTTCGGATTCGTTTCGTTCATGCATTATGTGCAAGTCTTGGAGCATCTTTTGCAATTAGGTTTTTCTTTTTCTTTTATGCACCATGATGGTATGAGATAGTCCTTGGTTGATTTATAAGAATGCTCTTTGCACTTCACTTATATCTTTTGAGTATGGCTTTATAGAATGCTTCATGTGCTTCACTTATACCATTTGAAGTTTGGATTGCCTATTTCTCTTCACATAGAAAACCACCATTTGTAGAATGCTCTTTTTCTTCACTTCTATTTGTTAGAGCGTGGGCATATATTTTGTAGAAAGAATTAAACTCTCTTGCTTCACTTATATCTATTTAGAGAGATGACAGGAATTGGTCATTCACATGGTTAGTCATAAAATCCTACATAAACTTGTAGATCGCTGAATATGATATGTTTGATTCCTTGCAATAGTTTTGCGATATAAAGGTGGTGATATTAGAGTAATGCTAGTGGGTGGTTGTGGATTGTAGAGGCACTTGTGTTGAGGTTTGTGATTCCCGTAGCATGCACGTATGGTGAACCGCTTTGGGATGAAGTTGGAGCACAATTTTATTTATTGATTGTCTTCCTTATGAGTGGCGGTCGGGGTCGAGTGATGGTCTTTTCCTACCAATCTATCCCCCTAGGAGCATGCACGTAGTACTTTGTTTTCAATGGCTTGTAGATTTTTGCAATAAGTATATGAGTTCTTTATGACTAATGTTGAGTCCATGAATTATACGCACTCTCACCCCTCCATCATTGCTAGCCTCTTCGGTACCGTGCATTGCCCTTTCTCACCTCAAGAGTTGGTGCAAACTTCGCCGGTGCATCCAAACCCCGTGATATGATACACTCTATCACACATAAGCCTCCTTATATCTTCCTCAAAACATCCACCATACGTACCTATCATGGCATTTCCATAGCCATTCCGAGATATATTGCCATGCAACTTTCATCATCATCATCATATCCATGAGTTGAGCTTTTCATTGTCATATTGCTTTGCATGATCGTAAGATAGCTAGCATGATGTTTTCATGGCTTGTCCATTTTTTTGATGCCATTGCTATGCTAGATCATTGCACATCCCGGTACACCGCCGGAGGCATTCATATAGAGTCATATCTTTGTTCTAGATATTGAGTTGTAAGTAAATAAAAGTGTGATGATCATCATTATTAGAGCATTGCCCCAGTGAGGAAAGGATGATGGAGACTATGATTCCCCCACTAGTCGGGATGAGACTCCGGACTTTATGAAAAATAAAAGAGGCCAAAGAAGCCCAAATAAAAAAAGAGAGGCCAAAGAAGCCCACCAAAAAAATGATAAAGAAAAAAATAAAAAAAAGAGAGAAAAAGAGAGAAGGGGCAATGTTACTATCCTTTTACCACATTTGTGCTTCAGAGTAGCACCATGTTCTTCATAGGGAAAGCCTCCTATGCTTTCACTTTCATATACTAGTGGGAATTTTCATTATAGAACTTGACTTGTATATTCCGATGATGGGCTTCCTCTAATGCCCGAGGTCTTCATGAGCAAGCAAGTTGGATGCACACCCACTTTGTTTCAGTTTGAGCTTTCATACACTTATAGCTCTAGTGCATCCGTTGCATGGCAATCCCTACTCGCTCACATTGATATCTATTGATGGGCATCTCCATAGCCCATTGATACGCCTAGTTGATGTGAGACTTTCTCCCTTTTGTCTCCTCCAGATAACCCCCACCATCATATTCTATTCCACCTATAGTGCTATGTCCATGGCTCACGCGCTCATGTATTGCGTGAAAGTTGAAAAAGTTTGAGATTATTAAAGTATGAAACAATTGCTTGGCTTGTCATCGGGGTTGTGCATGATTAAATACTTTGTGTGATGAAGATAGAGCAACAGCCAGACTATATGATTTTGTAGGGATAACTTTCTTTGGCCATGTTGTTTTGAAAAGACATGATTGCTTTATTGGTACGCTCGAAATATTATTGTTTTTATGTCAAATGATAGACTATTGCTTTGAATCACTCGTGTCTTAATATTCATGCCATGATTAGACATATGATCAAGATTATGCTAGGTTGCATTCCACATCAAAAATTATCTTTTTATCATTTACATACTCGAGGATGAACAGGAATTAAGCTTGGGGATGCTGATACTTCTCCGTCTTATCTATAATTTTTGATTGTTCCATGCCAATATTATTCAACATTTATATACTTTTGGCAACTTTTTATACTATTTTTTGGGACTAACATATTGATCCAGTGCCCAGTGCCAGTTCCTGTCTGTTGCATGTTTTTTTCACAGAAACCCAATATCAAACGGAGTCCAAACGGGATAAAAATGGACGGAGATTTTTTTGGAATATTTATGATTTTTGGTAAGTGAAAATCAACGCGAAATGGTGTCCGGGGTGGTCACGAGGTAGGGGGCGCGCCCTGCCCCCCCAGGCGCGCCCCTGACCCTCGTGGTCCACCCGTAAGGCAGTTGATGCTCTGCTTTTAGCGCAAGAAAGCTAATTTTATGAGAAAGATCTAGGCGAAAGATTCACCCCAATCGGAGTTACGGATCTCCAGATATAAAGGAAACGGTGAAGGGGTAGAATGAGGGAACGCAGAAACAGAGAGATAGATCCAATCTCGGAGGGGCTCTCGCCCCTCCCAAGCCATGAGAGCCAAGGAACAGAGGGGAAACCCTTCTCCCATCTAGGGAGGAGGTCAAGGAAGAAGAAGAAGAAGGGGGGCTCTCTCCCCCTTGCTTCCGGTGGCGCCGGAACACTGCCGGGGGCCATCATCATCATCGCGATCTTCACCAACACCGCCGCCATCTTCACCAACATCTCCATCACCTCCCCCCTTCTATATCCAGTGGTCCACTCTCCCGCAACCCGTTGTACCCTCTACTTGAACATGGTGCTTTATGCTTCATATTATTATCCAATGATGTGTTGCCATCCTATGATGTCTGAGTAGATTTCCATTGTCCTATCGGTGATTGATGAATTGCTATGATTGGTTTGAGTTGCATGTTTTATTATTGGTGCTGTCCTATTGTGCCCTCCGTGTCGCGTAAGCGTGAGGGATTCCCACTGTAGGGTTTGCAATATGTTTATGATTTGCTTATGGTGGGTGGCGTGAGTGATAGAAGCACATACCCGAGTAAGTAGGTTGTTTGCGTATGGGATAAATGGGGACTTGATGCTTAATGCTATGGTTGGGTTTTACCTTAATTAATCTTTAGTAGTTGCGGATGCTTGCAAGAGTTCCAATCATAAGTGCATATGATCCAAGTAGAGAAAGTATGTTAGCTTATGCCTCTCCCTCAAATAGAATTGCAATAGTGATTACCGGTCTAGTAACATAGTCGATTGCTTAGGGGAAATTCCACAACTCCTACCACCACTTTTCCACACTCGCTATATTTACTTTCTTGCTTCTTTATCTAAACATCCCCTAGTTTTTATTCTCGTGCTCTGCATTACCTTGCTAACCTATCCAAAAACACCTACAAAGTACTTCTAGTTTCCTACTTGTTCTAGGTAAAGCGAACGTCAAGCGTGCGTAGAGTCGTATCAGTGGCGGATAGGACCTGAGAGAGTATTTGTTCTACATTTAGCTCCTCGTTCGGTTTGACACTCTTACTTATCGAAAGAGGCTACAACTATCCCGTATACTTGTGGGTCATTAGTCACTATTATCGAGGAGGCGTTTGATGGTCAAAGGAGGAGGGTGGGGTGGCTGATTGAGCTCGGGAGGACTCTGATATATAGGCACGGCAAAGGGAGGGGATCGAGAGTGCCGACGAGCTCTCTGGAAGCAGTGCACGTAGACGAGAGGGGTCAATGAGAGGGGAAAAGTGGCTAAGGGCTGACGTGGCCACTGTCGAGGCTCTCAGGCAAGCACATGATGCGAACACGGATGAAAACAGGGGCACGGGGTTACTATGCCCTCTTATCCAGTGTGCTCATGCTTGCTACGGCTGTCGCCAACATTGGGGAGTGCCAGGGAGAGGTCAAGAGGGACGGGATGAAGCAGCAGGCGCTGGGCGGCAAGCTGGTTTGGCCTCAGGCATGCGCACGGGCGAGACAGAGCACCAGGGCGCGCCAAACGCATGTTAGCGCCCTTGGATGAACACGGTCACTGCATGAACTATGGCTATGCGGTGCGCCGAGGGGTGAAATCATGTCAGATGCATTGTCTTTGCAGTGTTAGGTCGAACTGTGGTGATGGCTCACTACCGGGCCGACCAGAAAGGACTTAAGCTTCCCAGCAAGTTTCTGGACATAAACCTGTGAGCTCGTGAGAGAAAAGTCTAGAGAGAGTTAGCGGTCAATTTAGTGTGGTTAAGGTTCTCTTAGGAGGGTAATGATGCCATAAAAATTTCAGCTCGAAAAGATTTGGCAACAAGGTACTTGCTTCACAAAGTGCCCTCCCTGGACGGAATGAAAAAGAATTTGTAGAGCAAAAATATTCCACATGACTATGAAATATTTTTGCATGGGATGATTGAGGGAGTCCTGGATTAGGGGGTATCTGGACAGCCGGACTATATACTTTGGCCGGACTGTTGGACCGTGAAGATACAAAACTCAAGACTTCGTCCCGTGTCCGGATGGGACTCTCCTTTGCATGGAAGACAAGCTTGGCGATCCGGATATTATATTTCCTTCTTTGTAACCGACTCCATGTAAACCCTAGCCCTCTCCGGTGTCTATATAAACCGGAGGGTTTAGTCCTTAGAGACAGAATCATAATCATCATAGGCTAGCTTCTAGGGTTTAGCCGCTACGATCTCGTGGTAGATCAACTCTTGTAATACCCATATCATCAATATCAATCAAACAGGAAGTAGGGTTTTACCTCCATCAAGAGGGGCCGAACCTGGGTAAAACTTCGTGTCTCTTGCCTCCTGTTACCATTAGCCTTAGACGCACAGATCAGGACCCCCTACCGAAGATCCGCCGGTTTTGACACTGACATTGGCGCTTTCATTGAGAGTTCCTCTATGTTGTCGCTGCAAGGCTTGATGGCTCCTTCAATCGTCAAGAACAACATGGTCCAGGGTGAGTCTTTTCTCCCCGGACAGATCTTTGTGTTCGACGGCTTCGTACTACGGGCCAATTCGCTTGGCCATCTGGAGAAAATCGACAGCTATGCCCCTGGCCATCAGGTCAGGTTTGGAAACTTGAACTACACGAGTGATATCTGCGGAGACTTGATCTTCAACGGATTTGGGCCTGTGCCAGGAGTGCCAGATAGTCACGATGAGCATGGCTTTGACCTGCTGTCGGACAATGCTCGGGATATCGCCCCTGCAGAAGCCCCAGACCTAAATCCGGAGCAGATTGCGTCACCCGAGGACGGGTGGATGGACCCCGGCCCGGAGGCTGCACACTCATCGGCGGTAGAGCCAAACACAGACTTCACCCCCAAGGAAGCCTGTGACACCGGACCCCCGGACTCGTATCCATCTATAGGTTCCAGTCCGCGCACCTCCGAGCCTACCGAATCTGGTTGGGCTCCGGTAATGGAGTTCACCGCTGTGGATATCTTCGAGCACTCGCCCTCTGGCGACATGCTGGACTCGTTAAAGTCTCTCTCTTTGTCAGGAGACTCTCGACCGAACTATGTCCGGCTCGAGTGGGAAGCAGGCGACAAAGGAATTCGTTGCTCACCCACCACCCACTTCATCGCCATGTTCGATGATTTAACCGATGTGCTTGACTTCGACTCTGAAGACATCGACGGTATAGACGACGACGTAGGAGAGGAACAGGAACCACCGCCCACAGGGTAGTGGACAGCCACCTCCTCATATGGTATATATATGGTGGACACTCCGAAAGAAACCAACGGCGATGAGGCAATGGAGGATAACCCCTCAAGGAAGAAAGCAAAGCATGAACGTCATCAGCGCCGCCCCAAGCCCCGCCACAACACTACCGGCACGATAGTCAAGAACAATCCAGATGGTGCTGAAGATGAATACAATCCTGATCAGCCTGCCTTCGAGCATGCTGGACTGGTAACGGACGGATATTTGGAGAGGGACAACTACATGCCCCCCTCCAAAGACGAGGTGAGCCTCGGCGATGATGAATTCGGCGTGCTTGAGGATCCCGCGGAACAAGTTCGCTTTAAACGACGACTTATGGCCATGATGTCTACTACACAACCTTCTTCTTGTAGATGTTGTTGGGCCTGCAAGTGCACAGATTTGTAGGACAGTAGCAAATTTCCCTCAAGTGGATGACATAAGGTTTATCAATCCGTAGGAGGCGTAGGATGAAGATGGTCTCTCTCAAACAACCCTGCAACCAAATAACAAAAAGTCTCTTGTGTCCCCAACACACCCAATACAATGGTAACTTGTATAGGTGCACTAGTTTGGCGAAGAGATGGTGATACAAGTGCAATATGGATGGTAGATAAAGGTTTTTGTAATCTGAAATAATAAAAACAACAAGGTAACTAATGATAAAAGTGAGCGTAAATGGTATTGCAATGATAGGAAACAATGCCTAGGGTTCATACTTTCACTAGTGCAAGTTCTCTCAACAATAATAACATAGATAGATCATATAACAAGCCCTCAAGATGCAACAAAGAGTCACTCAAAAGCCACTAATAGCGGAGAACAAACGTAGAGATTATGGTAGGGTACAAAACCACCTCAAAGTTATTCTTTCGAATCAATCTATAAAAGAGTCCGTACTAGAATAACACCTTAAGACACAAATAAACCAAAACCCTAATGCCACCTAGATACTCCATTGTCACTTCAAGTATCCGTGGGCATGATTATACGATATGCATCACACAATCTCAGATTCATCCAACCAACACAAAGTTCAAAGAGTTCCCCAAAGTTTCTACCGGAGAGTCAAGAACGTGTGCCAACCCCTATGCATAGGTTCATGGGCGGAACCCGCAAGTTGGTCACCAAAACATACATCAAGTAACACATGATATCCCATTGTCACCACAGATAAACACGGCAAGACATACATCAAGTGTTCTCATAAAAGACTCAATCCGATAAGATAACTTCAAAGGGGAAACTCAATTCATCACAAGAGAGTAGAGGGGGAGAAACATCATAAGATCCAATTACAATAGCAAAGCTCGGGATACGTCAAGATCGTGCCATAGAGGGAACACGAGAGAGAACACGAGAGAGATAGAGAGAGAGAGAGAGAGAGAGAGATCAAACACATAGCTACTGGTACATACCCTCATCCCCGAGGGTGAACTACTCCCTCCTCATCATGGAGAGCGCCGAGATGATGAAATGGCCACCGGGGATGGATTCCCCCTCCGGCAGGGTGCCGGAACGGGCTCCCGAGAGGTTTTTGGTGGCTACAGAGGCTTGTGGTGGCGGAACTCCCGATCTATCTTGATTTTTGATGGTTTTAGGGTACATAGGTATATATAGGCGAAAGAAGTCGGTCGGGAGGTGCTCGAGGGGCCCACGAGATAGGGGGGCGCGCCCTGTAGGGGGGGGGCGCCCCTATCTCCTGGACTCCTCGAGGACCTTCTGGCTTGGACTCCAAGTCTCCAGGATGATAATCTTCCAAAAAATCACAATGCCGAAGGTTTCATTCCGTTTGGACTCTGTTTGATATTCCTTTTCCTCGAAATACTGAAACAGGCAATAAAACAGCAATATGGGCTAGGCCTCCGGTTAGTAGGTTAGTCCCAAAAATGAAATAAATGTGTAAGATAAAGCCCATAAACATCCAAAAGGGGTAATATAATAGCATGGAACAATCAAAAATTATAGATACGTTGAAGACGTATCAAGCATCCCCAAGCTTAATTCCTGCTCGTCCTCGAGTAGGTAAATGATAAAAACAGAATTTTTGATGTGGAATGCTACCTAGCATAATTCTCAATGTAATTTTCTTTATTGTGGCATGAATGTTCAGACCCAAATGAATATAGAATAAAAGTTCATATTGACATAAGAAATAGTAATACTTCAAGCATACTATTCAAAGTAATCATGTCTTCTCAAAATAACATGGCTAAAGAAAGTTATCCCTACAATATCATATAGTCTGGCTGTTGCTCTATCTTCATCACACAAAGTATTTAATCATGCACAACCCCAATGACAAGCCAAGCAATTGTTTCATACTTTAATAATCTCAAACTTTTTCAAGTTTCACGCAATACATGAGCGTGAGCCATGGACATAGCACTATATGTGGAATAGAATGGTGGTTGTGGAGAAGACAAAAAGGATAAGATAGTCTCACATCAACTAGGCGTATCAACAGGCTATGGAGATGCCCATTAATAGATATCAATGTGAGTGAGTAGGGATCGCCATGCAACGGATGCACTAGAGCTATAAATATATGAAAGCTCAACAAAAGAAACTAAGTGGGGTGCATCCAACTTGCTTGCTCACGAAGACCTAGGGCACTTTTGAGGAAGCCCATCATTGGAATATACAAGCCAAGTTCTATAATGAAAAATTCCCACTAGTATATGAAAGTGACAACATATGAGACTCTCTATCATGAAGATCATGGTGCTACTTTGAAGCACAAGTGTGGAAAAAGAGATAGTAGCATTGTCCCTTCTCTCTTTTTCTCTCATTTTCTTTTTTTCTCTTTCTTTTCTTTGGCCTTCTTTTTTCTTTTTCTTTTTGGTCTTTCTCTTTTTTTTCCTCTTCCCTTTTTCTTTTCTTTTTGTAAAGTCCGAAGTCTCATCCCTACTTGTGGGGGAATCATAGTCTTCATCATCCTTTCCTCACTAGGACAATGCTCTAATAATGAAGATCATCACACTTTTATGGATTTACAACACAAAGCTAGAACAAGATATGACTCTATATGAACTCCGGTGGTGTACCGGGATATGCAATGAATCAAGAGCGACATGTATGAAAATTATGAAGGTGGCCTTGCCACAAATACAATGTCAACTACATGATCATGCAAAAAGCAATATGACAAAAGTAATGCGTGTCATATGAACGGAACGGTGGAAAGTTGCATGGCAATATATCTCGGAATGGCTATGGAAATGCCATGATAGGTAGGTATGGTGGCTGTTTTGAGGAAGGTATATGGTGGGTGTATGGTACCGGCGAAAGTTGCACGGTACAAGAGAGGCTAGCAATGGTGGAAGGGTGAAAGGGTGCGTATAATCCATGGACTCAACATTAATTGAAAGAAGTCATATACTTGTTGCAAAAATTTAGAAGTCATCAAAAAGCAAGGCACTACGCGCATGCTCCTAGGGGGATAGATTGGTAGGAAAAGACCATCGCTCGTCCCCGACCACCACTCATAAGGAAGACACTCAATAAATAAAATTGTGCTCCAACTTCATCACAAAGCGGTTCACCATACGTGCATGCTACGGGAATCACAAACTTCAACACAAGCATTCTTTAAATTCATAATCACCCAACTAGCATGACTTTAATATCACTACCTCCATATCTCAAAACAATTATCAAGCATCAAATTGATCATAGCATCCAATTCACTTTCTATGATAGTTCTTATTATACCCAACTTGGATGCTCATCATTCTAGGACGAATTTTATGACCATAGTAAATACCATGCTGTTCTAAAAGACTCTCAAAATAATATAAGTGAAGCATGAGAGACTAACAATTTCTACAAAATATAACCACCTCCATGTTCTAAAAGATATAAGTGATGCACTTAGAGCAAATGACAAACTACTCCGGAAGATATAAGTGAAGATCAATGAGTAGTTGACTTATTGTGCAACTATGTGAAGACTCTCTAACATTAAAGAATTTCAGATCTTGGTATTGTATTCAAACAGCAAGCAAAGCAAAATAAAATGACATTGCAAGGATAGCACAACTCATGTGAAGAAACAAAAACTTAGGCTCAACCGATACTAACCGATAGTTGTTGAAGAAGAAAGGTGGGATGCCTACCGGGGCATCCCCAAGCTTAGATGCTTGAGACTCCTTGAAATATTATCTTGGGCTGCCTTGGGCATCCCCAAGCTTGAACTTTTGTGTCTACTTAATTCCTCTCATATCATGGTCTCTCTTTTTATTAACAGCTTCATCCACACCAAACTCAACAAGAACTCGTGAGATAGGTTAGTATAAACCAATGCAAAACCTTATCATTTTCTACTGTCACAAATCACTAAAATTATTATTCAACATTGCATACTAAATGTCTCTGCATATTTAATACTCCTATCCTCAAATAGAATCATTAAACAAGCAAACATATGCAAACAATGCAAACATAACAGCAATCTTCCAAAACAGTATAGTCTGTAAAGAATACAAGAGTATCAATACTTCACTAACTCCAAAAATTATGAAATACAATTCCCACTGTAGTAAATTTATCAGAGCTCATTTTGCAAAAGGTTTCATCATTATATCATTTTCTGACTTTTCTAGGGAATTTTTGCAACATCGGTAAACTTTCTATTTTCAAACAGCAGCATGTATACTAGCAAAATAAGCATGGCAAAGGCTATCCTTGACTTTTTTATTGAAACTAAAGACGCAAAACATTATTCTCAACAACAGAAAACAAATAATAACAAGAGGAAATGACGCTCCAAGCAAAATACATATCATGTGGTGAATAAAAATATAGCTTCAAGTAAAGTTACCGATGAACGAAGACGAAAGAGGAGATGCCATCCGGGGCATCCCCAAGCTTAGGCTTTTGGCTATTCTTGGATATCTTGGGGTGCCATGGGAATCCCCAAGCTTAGGCTCTTGCCACTCCTTATTCCATAGTCCATCGAATCTTTACCCAAAACTTGAAAACTTCACAACACAAAACTCAATAGAAAACTCGTAAGCTCTGTTAGTATAAGAAAAGAAAATCACCACTTAGGTACTGTAGTGAACTCATTCTAAATTCATATTGGTGTAATATCTACTGTACTCCAACTTATCTATGGTTCATACCCTCCGACACTACTCATAGATTCATCAAAATAAGCAAACAACACATAGAAAACAGAATCTGTCAAAAACAGAATAGTCTGTAATAATCTGTATCAAACGTATACTTATGGAACTCCAAAACTCCTACCAAATTAGGAAGTCCTAAGAAATTCGTGTGCCAATCCAGAGCAAAAATAATCAGATCAGAACCATGTTTTTGTGAATTAACAAAACTAAATTACTGAGTGCAAAAGTTTCTGATTTTCAGCATGATCAACACAACTATCACCGTAAGCTATCCTAAAGGTCTTAGTTGGCACTTTATTGAAACAAAAGCTATAAGACATGATTACTACAGTAGCATAATCATGTGGACACACAAAAACAGTAAGGATAAATATTGGGTTGTCTCCCAACAAGCACTTTTCTTTAATGCCTTTTCAAGCTAGGCATGATGGTGACAATGATGCTCACATAAAAGATAAGAATTGAAACATAATGGGAGCATCATGAAGCATATGACTAGCACATTTAAGTCTAACCCACTTCCTATGCATAGGGATTTTGTGAGCAAACAACTTGTGGGAACAATAATCGACTAGCATAGGAAGGTAAAACAAGCATAGCTTCAAGATTTTCAACACATGGAGAGGAAACTTGACATTATTGCAATTCCTACAAGCATATATTCCTCCCGCATAATAATTTTCAGTATCATCATGAATGAATTCAACAATATAACCAGCACCTAAAGCATTCTTTTCATGATCTACAAGCATAGAAAATTTACTACTCTCCACATAAGCAAATTTCTTCTCATTCGAAATAGTGGGAGTATCATAAGAGACTTGAACACTAAAAATTGTTTCCATATTAAAAGAGTAATGTTCAAAAAAAGGGTAATCATAATCATGACAAGATTTGTAAATATAATCATCACTACTTTTTATAGCATAAGTTTCATCACAATAATCATCATAAGTAGCAAGTTTGTTCTCATAATCAATTGGAACCTCTTCCGAAATAGTGGGATCACTACTTCCTAAAGTTGACACTCTTCCAAACCCACTTTCATCAATATAATCATCATAAATAGGAGGCATGCTTTCATCATAATAAATTTGCTCATCAAAACTTGGGGGACAAAAAATATCATATTCATCAAACATAGCTTCCCCAAGCTTGTGCCTTTGCATATCATTAGCATCATGGATATTCAAGGAATTCATACTAACAACATTGCAATCATGCTCATCATTCAAAGATTTAGTACCAAGCATTTTAATGCATTCTTCTTCTAGCACTTGAGCACAATTTTCCTTTCCATCATACTCACGAAAGATATTAAAAAGACGAAGCGTATGAGACAAACTCAATTCCATTTTTTTGGTAGTTTTCTTTTATAAACTAAACTAGTGATAAAACAAGAAACAAAAAGATTCGATAGCAAGATCTAAAGATATACCTTCAAGCACTCACCTCCCCGGCAACGGCGCCAGAAAAGAGCTTAGTTGACGGGGTGTGAGTGAGTGCCCTTTACCTAGCCTCCCCGGCAATGGTGCCAGAAAAGAGCTTGATGTCTACTACACAACATTCTTCTTGTAGATGTTGTTGGGCCTGCAAGTGCACAGATTTGTAGGACAGTAGCAAATTTTCCTCAAGTGGATGACCTAAGGTTTATCAATCCTTAGGAGGCGTAGGATGAAGATGGTCTCTCTCAAACAACCCTGCAACCAAATAACAAAAAGTCTCTTCTGTCCCCAACACACCCAATACAATGGTAACTTGTATAGGTGCATTAGTTCGGCAAAGAGATGGTGATACAAGTGCAATATGGATGGTAGATAAAGGTTTTTGTAATATGAAATAATAAGAACAGCAAGGTAACTAATGATAAAAGTGAGTGTAAACGGTATTGCAATGATAGGAAACAAGGCCTAGGGTTCATACTTTCACTAGTGCAAGTTCTCTCAACAATAATAACATAGATAGATCAAATAACAAGCCCTCAACATGCAACAAAGAGTCACTCCAAAGCCACTAATAGCGGAGAACAAACGTAGAGATTATGGTAGGGTACGAAACCACCTCAAAGTTATTCTTTCGGATCAATCTATAAAAGAGTTCGTACTAGAATAACACCTTAAGACACAAATCAACCAAAACCCTAATGTCACCTAGATACTCCATTGTCACTTCAAGTATCCGTGGGCATGATTATACGATATGCATCACACAATCTCAGATTCATCCAACAAACACAAAGTACTTCAAAGAGTGCCCCAAAGTTTCTACCGGAGAGCCAAGAACGTGTGCCAACCCCTATGCATAGGTTCATGGGAGGAACCCGCAAGTTGGTCAACAAAACATACATCAAGTAGCACATGATATACCATTGTCACCACAGATAAACACGGCAAGCCATACATCAAGTGTTCTCATAAAAGACTCAATCCAATAAGATAATTTCAAAGGGGAAACTCAATTCATCACAAGAGAGTAGAGGGGGAGAAACATCATAAGATCCAATTACAATAGCAAAGCTCGGGATACGTCAAGATCGTGCCATAGAGGGAACACGAGAGAGAACACGAGAGAGAGAGAGAGAGAGAGAGAGAGAGAGAGAGAGAGAGAGATCAAACACATAGCTACTGGTACATACCCTCATCCCCGAGGGTGAACTACTCCCTCCTCGTCATGGAGAGCGCCGAAATGATGAAATGGCCACCGGGGATGGATTCCCCCTCCGGCAGGGTGCCGGAACGGGCTCCCAAGAGGTTTTTGGTGGCTACAGAGGCTTGTGGTGGCGGAACTCCCGATCTATCTTGATTTTTGATGGTTTTAGGGTACATAGGTATATATAGGTGAAAGAAGTCGGTCGGGAGGTGCTCGAGGGGCCCACGAGACAGGGGGGCCCGCCCTGTAGGGGGGGGCGCCTCTATCTCCTGGACTCCTCGAGGACCTTCTGGCTTGGACTCCAAGTCTCCAGGATGATAATCTTCCAAAAAATCATGATGCCGAAGGTTTCATTCCGTTTGGACTCCGTTTGATATTCCTTTTCCTCGAAATACTGAAACAGGCAATAAAACAACAATATGGGCTAGGCCTCCGGTTAGTAGGTTAGTCCCAAAAATGAAATAAATGTGTAAAATAAAGCCCATAAACATCCAAAAGGGGTAATATAATAGCATGGAACAATCAAAAATTATAGATACGTTGGAGACGTATTAGGCCACTGCGAGGAGCCTACAAAAGAAGCAACAGCAGCTCAAAGCTGACCAAGATTTGCTCACTGACAGATGGACCAAGGTCCTGGCCACCGAGGAATACGGACTCGACCGCCCCAACAAAGGGCACACACGGCACAATTCGCTACGTCAACCTAAGAAGGAGAACCTAAGGCACATACCCCGACGCCAATATACCACCACGGTCCAGGACAATACGCAGGAAACACGAGGCAGCATCGTCAAGCCTCGGCGCATTCATCATAAACGTCAAGTCAGGGAAGTTGGTGTCGAATTCAGCGGCCCCCAGTCCGGTCAGCGGAAAAAGAACAGCTCAAGCCCATCCGGCCCAAGCAGCATACTCGATCAACCATGTGAAATTCATGGTACCCCCAGAAGGGGGGCCAAGCATACCAATAGAGAATGCCGGATCCTCCAAACAAAATGGCTGGTCGCGCGCCAGGAACACTGAAGGGAGGTTTCAAACAACGAAAGACCGATCAAACATGGTGAGGCCAAAGGAAGACCCCCCCCCCCCCCCCACAGTACAAAAATGCGGTCGATCGTCTCTGATCACATCGACCGTCCGGACAACATCAGCCATAGCAATTTTATTGCACTCACTATCTACCCAATAGTTTGGGGGCTCCATCTTACACGAACCCCCACGGGCATAAAACTATCAATAACATCTCCTCAAAGATGCCAGGTGCAAAGGCCAAGTTTTAACTGGCCCACCATACTAATGGTTGTCTTCGGATCACCAAACAAATACCACGCCAAAGAATAAGTCTTCGACATTGTACCCTTATACAGTAATTACCACATACTACCGGGACGAACTACGTTGGCTAGATTCAACGGGGTACAACATTAGGCCAGTCCCGCGTGACATAGTCACAATTATGGGAATGGCTGAACCCCACCCTCAGAGTGGAAATCATACCGCTACTAGAATAGCGAGTCGTGCCTATTTATCAAATTTTGATTCGGCGGCCAACTACCCGGATACCAATTGAGGAGTCCGAGCTACTTTATGGCATGATAGCCTAGTACAGACAGGCTCTGATCAGGCACCCGCGGTTCAACCACAGGACATGCAGCTGCCTTTAAGCATTTGTCTTTACATACTAACTTTGGCGCAGAACAGGACTGGCGACGTGGAACCAGCTCGGACACGCAAGGCAGGAGCAAATAAGTAAACCCCCCAAAGGAGGCAGTCGGATACATTTCAGATCCACACACAGCCTCCTCCAATTCCGCCACGATAGGTTCTGCCAAAAATACCTCTTTTTATAATCATAAACCGCACTCATATGCATAGACATGTCACTCTACTACAATGCATATACTTAAATAACACTTACCGGCCGTCGTTTCTCATTGACGCCTTTTTGTCATAAACGGCACCCATGCCTCGTGTTATGCCCCACTATGCCAGGGGCTTCATAGTATTCATGAGATGGCAACAAAGTCCGACCACCTTTTCGGTCGCTCGGCACCCCGAACTTATAGCACTATATGCATCAGCTCCGAATCATGTCTTGGGTCATTAGTTGGGTTTGCCAGGCTCCCATGTTTTGGTACCTTACGTTCCGCTCCATCGGCTAAGGTAGCACTAGGAGAACTACTGCGATTGTGTCTCGGTTCTTCCGGATGAGCACCTCAGTAGAGAAAGCCAAAAACTGACTGTCATGATACAGCAAGAGATGGTCAGCTGTTCGAGAGGTTGTAAAATCTTTAAAGATTTATTCTGCATAATGCCATTATAAATGCAAAGTGCGAGGGATCGGTCTTCTGACCAGGCGCCGATAGAGCCCCCAGTACGGTCTTCCGAACACCAGGGGCTGCGCCCACCATACTCGAATTCCTATGGCTAAGTGAGAGTGATAAAGCCCTATAGTCTGATTGCCTGGTTCGTGGTGAGGAACACCTCCTTAAAAGGACCCAACAATGGGATAAAGATTGTTCAGGTATGTCCCGAACACCCCCGTACTTTTTACGTGGGGGCAGAAGCCGACGACTGGCCAACACTCAGGATTTATATACACTAAACAGCCGCATAGGAAGAACAAACGTTCACATAAACAGGCAATAAATAATAAAAGTGCCATTATCCCGCATTACAAAGAATGGCACGACTGCCTTCAGGGAAATATAGTGTCTTTGGTACACTGATCCGCCACAAGGCGGGCTCCTTTCAGGACACCCTCATAGTACAACTCGGGCTTGCGATGCTCCTTACCCTTCGGTGGTCCCTCAGTCATCAGATTCTCAGCATCAAGCTTCCCCCAGTGCACCTTCGCACGGGCAAACGCCATGCGTGCACCCTCTATGCAGACCGATCGCTTAATGACATAGAGCCGAGGGCAGGCACCAACAATCCGCTTCCCGAGTCCAAAGTAACTGCTTGGAATTGGCTCCACGGGCCACAGCCGGACAACCAAGTCCTTCATGGCTAGTTCGGCCGCCTGGTGCAGTTTGACCAGCTGCTTCAGCTGATCGATAAAGGGCACTAGATAATTCGGTGCCAAATACTGCGACCAGTAATGCTTCTCCACAGACTTCTTCTCCTCAGTCCAGTAGAATTGGTCAGCATCCGATATGCTGCGTGGCAGATCCGCAAACGCCCCTGGAGAAACAAGAATTCAGCTTGTTGCTTAGAGTTCCTCCCATTAATATGCAAAAATGGCCTTGAGTACAAAAAGCCTTACTAGCCGCAACCTTCCAGGCCTCCTGAATGTCCCGCAGAGCACCTTGGGCTTCTTCTCGAGCATCCTCTGCGGCTTGGAGAGCTTGGGCGAGTTCGGATTCTTTCCCTACTAGATTCTGCTCCAAGGCCTCACTTTTCTTCACGGCCTCCTGGAGCTCTCGCTCAACTTCAATGACCCTGGCCTCGTGCTTCTCACGAAGAGCCTGTTCGGCGGCGGCCTTATTATCGGCTTCGGCCATAGCCTTCTTGAGTGCCTCAATTTCGGCACTTGCCCCTAGAGCATACAATACAAATATTTTTGTCAGGCACAACTTCTAATTCGTGCTCAACTTAGCACAAGGTTTCGACATACCTTGCTTGTCCTCCAACTGCTTCTTCATGCGGCCAAGTTCCTCTTCGGCCCATTCCAGACGCTGCTTTAGTCCGGACAGCTCCGCACTATGAGCGGCGGTCGTCTCTGCAGACGCCTGTTTTCAAATAAAGGGATACACATCATTAACTGAGTCTCCTGCAAAACGGAAAAATTTGATCCCCTGTTCGGCTTTATTTCGCTGGACAGTGCATCAGGGGCTACTACTCATATTATGACAATCTCCCAAAGTTTTCTTAAAAACATACCTCAAAGCCCTTTATAAGACTAAGGCAGGTCTCGTTCAGTCCGCTCTCAGCGGACTGAATCTTTTCAATCACCGCACCCATGAGGGCACAATGTTCATCGATGATAGACGCGCTTCTTAGCACCGTCGATAGGCCGCCCGACAGCTCTGCTTGGACAGAGGTCGCTGGCGGAGTAGGCAAGCCTCCCCTCGTCAAAGGTGGCTGCTCACCCAATCCGAGAGCTTTAAAGGTCTCTAGGACCGTGTCCGGCTGTGGTCCGAACCTAAGATCGTCCCCGCCATCGACGCGCATGGGAGCAGCTGCTCCCGTCTGTCCGGCCCCAGGGATATGCCCCCCTGGTCCAGGTCCCGCTGAGACAACACCTCGGTGTCGCGCCTAGGCTTCGGGGAAGGGGCCTATGGAGGCGTCTCGCTCGCCAGGGCATCTGAGCTTAGCGAATCCTCCGATGAGGACTGTCCGGCGTGGGACCTCGCTTGGCTGTACGAAATATGGCGACAGTTAAAACTACTACATCCTAATGACCTCGGGCACGTAGGTGTGTGCGGGTTTTGTATACTTACGACTTTACAAGGGGCTGGGCCCTGGGATCCCACTCCGGGCTGCTATCAGCAGCCGTGGTGGACGCCTCGGGGAGGGAACCTTTCCCCCTCTTTGGTGATTCAGCCTCCAGGGATGAGGAGGCCGTCATTTTATTCCCTCCCCATGCGGGGGACTCGTCTTATTCCTCCTCCTCTTCATCTTCGGAGGAAGAATGGTCGCTGGAATCCTCGGATTTTGCGTCCGAAGCATCACGACAACGAAGGCCACTCCGGGTCTTCTTGACCTTCTTGGAGGCCTCTTTCTTCAGCGCCTCATAAGGAGTTGGGACCAGCATCTTCGTCAGAAGAGGTCCGGCTGGTTCCTCCGGTAGTGGGGCCGGATAGTGTATCCGCTCCACCTTTTTCATCCATTCCTGGGATTATTGTAGAAAGCATGATAAGTGCACCTCCCTCAGGATATGCCGGCTAAAACACGGATGGACAGAGCACAACAATGACTTACCGGACTTGCAGGGCGGGATAGTTGATACCTGCAGTCCTCGGCAAAGCCCGGCCACGGTTTGCCAGACTTGAATAGCACCTTCCAGATGTCCTTGGGGGAGCCATAGAGCTCCCGTAGGGTCTGGTGTTCGGCCAGGTCGTATTCCCACAAATTGCAGGCTCGACGCTGGCAAGGGAGAACCAGGCGAACTAACATCACCTGGACTACGTTGACGAGTTTGACGTCCTTGTCGACCACGCTCTGGACGCGCGTTTGGAGCACTGACAACTTGTCGGATAAGGACCAGTTCAGGCCCTTCCCGGGCCAGGACGTGAGCCGCAATGGGGCTCCGAATCTGAATTCGGGAGCAGCGGCCCACTTTTTACCGTGCGGTTCGGTGATATAGAACCACTGCTGCTGCCACTCCTTGATGGAATCATTGAAGGTGCCCGTCGGACATACGACACATCTTGCTCACCATGGCGCCGCCGCATTCGGTGTGCTTGCCATTCACCACCTTGGGCTTCACATTGAAGATTTTCAGCCATAAGCCGAAGTGGGGCGAAATACGGAGAAAAGCCTCACATATGACGATGAACGTCGAAATGCTAAGGAAAGAATTGGGGGACAGATCTTGAAAATCAATCCCATAATAATACATGATGCCGCGAACAAATGGGTGAAGGGGAAACCTGAGCCCGCAGATGAAATGATAAAGAAACACGACCCTCTCGTGGGGCTCCGAAGTGGGGATGATCTGTCCCACCGGTGGAAGACGATGGCCGATTTTCTTGGCCAAGTACCCGACCTCTTGGAGCTTTTTGATATCCCTCTCCCGGACGGTAGAGGCCATCCATTTGCCTCCTGCTCCAGATCCGGACATCTTCGGGGATCTCTCTTTGGTGGAGAAGGAGAGTGCTTGGGCGCTAGGGCTTGAGAAGAGGGGAATGGACTAGCGGAAGGAAAAGGCGTGGGTAAAAAGGAAGAGACCTCATCTCTTTATAGAGGCGGTAAAAGCTTTTGCGCCTCCCCACTTCCCTGGTGGAACCCGCTCGTTCCCCACTCACCGCAATTAGCGGTGCGTTTGGGCTACCCATACCCGTATTGATGAGAATCCCGCAATAAGGGGACATGATCTCTGCTTCGGCAAGACATGCAGAGGAAACCGCCTCACAATATGCGTTGTGGCTGGTTCTGGGAAACCGGTTCGAATAATGACTCGACCGTCGTGTCATGTCACGTCATCTAAAATTGCTAGCAAATCAGATTTATGAAGTGCTATGCTCCTTACGGTGGTATGTGAAGATCATCTTGCAGATCCGGACACTGTTCGTTACAATAGGTACTTTGGAGTATTCAGAGATAGAACCCGCCTTGCAATGCGAAGACAAATTGCGCACCAGACTCGTCGTCATTGAAGACTGGTTCAGGGGCTACTGAGGGAGTGCTGGATTAGGGGGTATCCGGACAGCCGGACTATATACTTTGGTCAGACTGTTGGACCGTGAAGATACAAGACTCAAGACTTCGTCCCGTGTCCGGATGGGACTCCTTTACGTGGAAGACAAGCTTGGCGATCCGGATATTATATTTCCTTCTTTGTAACCGACTCCATGTAAACCCTAGCCCTCTCCGGTGTCTATATAAACCGGAGGGTTTACTCCTTAGAGACAGAATCATAATCATCATAGGCTAGCTTCTAGGCTTTAGCCTCTATGATCTCGTGGTAGATCAACTCTTGTAATACCCATATCATCAATATCAATCAAGCAGGAAGTAGGGTTTTACCTCCATCAAGAGGGCCCGAACCTGGGTAAAACTTCGTGTCCCTTGCCTCCTGTTACCATTAGCCTTAGACGCACAGATTGGGACCCCCTACCCGAGATCCACCGGTTTTGACACCGACAATGATAAGGCATGACCCAAAGGGTATGTAGGAATTTTTTAGATTTTTGTGGGCAAGAAAAATGAGGATTGCTTTGGAGCAGATGTGAATATAGGGCTTTTTCAGAAAGAAAATGAATTGTTTTCATTTGAGAAAATATTCCCAAGGTAATATTAGGATATAATAGAGGGCAAGAGATGTTTTTGAGATGAAGAGGAGTCACTTGGGTGAAAATCAAAACAATGCCCAAGTGTTAAGTCCAAATGAGTTGATTCAAAAACTCAAACTCAAACTAAATTGCAATAAAATCCAAAAAAGAAAAAGGGAAAAAACCAAGGTGTCACAAACCTTCCCCCTTAGGATGAATCTCATCCTCGAGATTCGGTTGCTCAGGAAACAATTCAGGATATGTTGTCCTCAAAAAGTCTTCTCTTTCCCAGGTAGCTTCACTCTCGGTATGGTGTTCCCACTTCACCTTGTAAAAGTTGTCTAACTTGCTACAGGTGACTCTTTCCATCTCATCCAGTAGTCAGAAAGGTTTCTCTTCATAGATCACATCCTTAGTGAGCTCTATTTCTGCCATATCAGTCTGTTTCTTGGGTGGTGAGGTACACCTCCATAACCGTGATACATGGAAGACATCGTGTATTTCTGACAGTTCAGGAGGAAATTCCAGTTGATATGCCACTGTACCAACCTTGGACATAATAGGAAATGGACCAATATATCTTGGTGCCAGCTTTCCCCGAGTCTGAAATCTCTTGACTCCTTTGATGGGTGTGACTTAGAGGTAGACATATTCACCAGGTTCAAAAACTGATTTGCCGGTGCTTGGAATCATAGTAGCTCTTTTTTTAGGACTTGGCCAATTGCAGCCTATCTCGGATCTCTCTGACTTGCTTCTCAGCTTCCATCATCAAGTCAGTCCCAAAAATATGACTGTCTCCGGACTAGTTTAATGGGGTACGACACTTGCATCCATACAAAGCCTTCATACAGTGACATCTTGAGACTGGTTTGATAGCTGTTGTTGTAGGAAAACTCGATGCAGGGCAGCCTGTCTTGCCATTTGGGTCCTTGAGCGAGAGCACATGCCCTAAGCATGTCTTCAAGTATTTTATTTACTTGCTCCGTCTGGCCGTGTGTCTGAGGGTGATAAGTTGTGATATACTTCAACGATGTCCCCAAAGCTTGGTGAAGATGAGACCAGAATGCCGAGGTAAAAGGGGATCCTCGGTCTGAGGTGATAGTTCTTGGCACGCCATGCAGACTGACGATTTTTGACACATAGAGTTGAGCCACTTGATCTGCACGGTCTGTGGTCCGGATTGGGTTGAAATGGGCCACCTTGTTCAGCATATCCACCATGATCTATACGACATTGTTTCCACGAGGATTTTTGGGAAGACCGATGATGAAGTCCATGTAGACATTGTCCCATTTCCATTGTGGAACGGGCTAAGGTTGAAGTAGCCTGGCGGGTTTCTGATGTTCCGCCTTTACCTTATTGCATATATCATAGGAGGCGACAAAATATGCAATATCCTTCTTCATTCCATCCCACCAAAATATTTGCCAGAGGTCTTCGTACATTTTGGTACCTCCTGGATGGATCGAGTACGAGGACTCATATGCTTCTTTTAATATATTCTTCCTTCGATCTTCTACTTTGGGTACACAGATTAGTCCTCGAAACCGCAGAGTACCTTGCTCATCCATCAGGAAGTCTTGAGTCTTGCCTTCTTCTATTCGTGTGATATGGTGTTGTAGTAATGATCATCTGCTCGAGCCTTGAAAATTTCTTCCTCAAGAGTGAGCATCACTTCCAACATATTGGTGCACTTGACCCCAACAATGATCAGACTAAGCTAAGCCATTTCTTATTATAGCTCAGGAGGCAAAGATGTCATTAATGCGTTTACTGTGGTTGGATTGCAACTAAGAGCATCCGCAACCACATTAGCTTTACCTGGATGATAATTTATTCGAAGGTCATAATACTTGACCAACTCAAGCCATCTTCTTTGTCAAAGATTCAAATCGGGTTGAGTGAATGTGTACTTGAGACTCTTGTGGTCGATGAATATTTGGCACTGCTTGCCAATGAGATAATGCCTCCAAATTTTCAATTCATGAACAACAGCTGCTAGCTCCAAGTCATGAGTAGGATAATTTCCTTAATGTGGTAATAGCTGTCGGGATGCATAAGCTACAACCTTGCCATCTTGCATTTTTTGTGGGGACCATGCCATCTTGCATTAGCACGCATCCTAGGCCCCTTCGATATGTGATAACTCACAAGTATGGGGGATCAGTTGTAGCCTCTTCTGATAAGTAAGAGTGTCGAACCCAACGAGAAGCTAAAGGTAGAACAAATATTCCCTCAAGTTCTATCGACCACCGATACAACTCTACGCACGCTTAACGTTCACTTTACCTAGAACAATTATGAAGCTAGAAGTACTTTGTAGGTGTTGCTGGATATGTTTGACAGATAATAAAGAGCACATAAATAAAAAGTAGGGTCTATTTAGATGAAGAAGCAACTAAACTAGTTTTAGTAAAGAGCCTTTTGTCACGAGAAAGTTATTTGTCCCTAGGCAATCGGTAACTAGACCGGTAATCACTATTGCAATTTTATATGAGGGAGAGGCATAAGCTAACATACTTTCTCTTCTTGGATCATATGCACTTATGATTGGAACTCTAGCAAACATCCGTAACTACTAAAGATCATTAAGGTAAAACCCAATCATCGCATTAAAGTATCAAGTCCTCTTTATTCCCATACGCAAACAACCTACTTACTCGGGTCTGTGCTTCTGTCACTCACGCCACCCACCATAAGAAAATAATGAACATATTGCAAACCCTACTGTCGGTGTCAAAACCGGTGGATCTCAGGTAGGGGGTCCCGATCTGTGCGTTGAGGCTGATGGTAATAGGAAGCAAGGGACACAGATGTTTACCCAGGTTCGAGCCCTATTGATGGAGGTAAAACCCTACTTCCTGCTTGATTAATATTGATGATATGGGTAGTACAAGAGTAGATCTACCACGAGATCATAGAGGCTAAACCCTAAGAGCTAGCCTACGATGGTATGATTGTAATTGTGATCGGCCTTCTAAGGACCAACCTCTCCGGTTTATATAGACACCAGAGAGGGCTAGGGTTTACATGGAGTCGGTTAGAAGGAATGTAATATAATATCCGGATCGCCAAGCTTGCCTTCCACACAAAGGAGAGTCCCATCCAGACACAGGCCGAAGTCTTGAGTCTTGTATCTTCACGCTTCAATAGTCCGGACGTTGTACACAGTCCGGCTGTCCGGATACCCCCTAATCCAGGACTCCCTCAGTATCCCCTGAACCAGGCTTCAATGACGATGAGTCCGGTGCATAGTCTTGTCTTCGGCATTGCAAGGCGGGTTCCTCCTCCGAATACTCCAAAGTGGTTATCGAACACGTAGACCGTGTCTGGATCTGCAAGATGATCTTCACATGGTATAGATCTGATTTGTTGTCAATCTTCGTGTGTCGTGCCCTTGCCTCGTGGCTTGGTCCAATGCGAACCGATGTTTCCTACCCCACAACGACTTGCCTTACGAGGCGGTTTTATTGGCATGTCCCGTCGAGGCAGAGATCGTGTCCCTTTTATTACAGGATTTTCCATCAATATGAGCGTGCGTGACCCCACGACGGCTGTTGGTATAACCCCGTGTGTTTTTAGATAAGCCTCAAACGGTCACACTGGGGACTCTTGATATTCACCTTCTTTATAAAGGGGTCGAGACCTACGCCTCTTTTTCCACCTTCATCACGCCTTCTCGCACCTCGAGTTCTAACACCCAAAACCTAAGCTCCACTCCTCCGGAATCCTCCAATATCTCCGGATCTGACCCTCAAGGCCGGTGGGTGGCCTCCTCGATTGAAGAGAAGGACATTGCAAAGCTTAGGGAGGTCGGATACCTGACCGCAGATATCCAGCACAGGCTTCCTGCTCCAGGGTAGGTCATCCCTACGCCGGAGCCCAATGAGTGTGTTGTTTTCGTCCCACACTTTCTCCGCGGTTTGGGTTTCACCCTCAATCCCTTCGTGAGGGGGCTCATGTTCTATTATGGGTTGGATTTTCATGATCTGGCTCCAGACGCTATCCTCCATATCTCGTCATTCATTATCATGTGCGAGGCTTTTCTCCACATCACCTCGCACTTCGGCTTATGGCTCAAGACCTTCAATGTGAAGCCGAAGATGATCGGGGGGCGACATGTGGAGTGTGGAGGTGCCGTAATAAGCAGGAACGCCGACGCCCCGTGGCCGGAGGGTTCTTTCCCAGAAGTATCTAATGTATGGTAGCGGAGGTGGTTTTATGCTACAGCCCCAAGGGGCACAAAGTGGGTAGCCGCCCCTGAGTTCCGCTTGGGCCCTCCGTCACAGTTGGCGTCCTGGACAGACGTAGGATGGAATTGGGGGCCTACAGGTGATGTACCAGTACTGCAGAGCCGCATCCGGGAGCTTCTTGAGAAGGACATCAACCTTGTCAGCATAATGCAAGTGATGTTGATCCGGCGGATGTTGCCGTGCCAACGCCGGCCTCTCCGGATGTGGGAGTTCAATTCGTAGGGTCCACGGACTGTCAAGCACTTCTTCGGCTTGAAGCCCGAAGAGATGTGCATATTATTCTTCGGACAGAAAGTAGTATGTCCGGACACCACCGAGGATGCGGGCCTAAGCTGTAATCGCCTAGATACCCAAGTAAGTAGCCTTGATACCGGATGCCCTGTTTTGTATTTATCATGACTGTTCATTCTGACAATCATCCGCGTCCAGGAATGTCTCAGCAAGGCGGAGAGAATTAGGTGTCCGCCACCGCTTCCCGAAGGCTCGCCCGTCCCCACTATGGCCAAGATGCTCGACCGGGTACTCAGCAGAATGCCCTCGGGGAAAGAGAAAGGGAGGGACGAGGAATCTGAACCCCACACGCTACGCATCCGAACCGGGGGAATTGTTACCTTCCCCAAGGAGGATATTCGGGAAGGAAAGGCTAAGGCCTCCTCTCCGTGCGGGAAGAAGAGGGCCGCCTCCGAAGATCTGGAGGCGGAGATGCCCAAATTAGGGAAAAAGACATCCCTGGGGGGCCTTGCCTTGACGGGCACCCTCACCGCACCATGCCCTCCAACGGGCCAGCCCTCCACCGAGCTGTAAGTAAATTTACGATCCGAAGGTACTGTGTTTCTCCTAGATCAATAATCAGGGTTCAACTTTTTCCAGTCCGGCCAGCAGCTCCTCTCAACAAGGTTTGTCTTCAGGGGACCTTCCTCCGGAGATGATGGAGAGCGAAACCCCACCCCCTTCTCCGACTCATGAAGCAGACGACGCCGAGTTGTCGTCACTGAGGGGTCCGGATCTGCCGAAGCCGGAAGTCAATCTGTCAGCCGCCCTGCACACAGAGCATTTGGCTACAACGAGGGGCGATGGAAGGAGTCCGGCGCAGTTTGATGTCTGGCCGAACATACTGACGGGCTTGCTGGAGCGAGCTGCGCTCTCGGAGGAGCACCACTCATTAATGAGCGCGGTGCTCAAGAAGATTTCATCCGCTACAAGCGGTTTGAATGAAGCATTCACAAGCCTGCTTAGAGGCTTTGAGGTAAGTAATGAAGAGTGCACTGTTTCTTTGGCTGTGAGGCACGCGGTAGGTGTGGTCCATATAGATAGTAGCCCCTGAGACTCTGGTTGACTGCCCTAGGCAGCAAACAGAGGGTCATAAACTAATGATTTATGTTGTAAATATGTGCAGTTACCTGTGGGTCCGGCCGCCAGCCCGTCCACTGAAGTTGCCGAACTGACGAGGCAAATTGGGTCGGTTGATGACGATATCACTCTGATGAATGAGCGGCTGGATAAATCACAAGGTATGTGTCCTGTCTTTCCATTGCATAGGAAAATATTAAGGTGGCACATAGTAATGTAATATGTTCGGACTGCAGATGGTGCTGCTGCCATGGAGGCCCTAAGGGCGGAACTTTCTCTAACCAAGGAACGGCTCGGGTGAGCAATGCGGCTGCCCTAAAGGCGGCCGAGGAATTGAGAGCCGAACAGGCTGCTCATCGCCGAAGCGAGGAAAAGATAGCCGAAATGGCTATGGAGTTAAAAAATGCCGCTGACCGGTATGAGCTCCTGAAAAAGGAGCATGAGGATAAATCGACTGACCTAAGCAAGGCACTTAATGCCACCAAGGAAATACGGACCGAGCTCAGAGGTGCGTGGGAGGAGCTTCAACATGCCGGTAAAATCGCGGCTGGAGGCTCCTATTTGCTGCGGACGAAGTTCTTCGATCTGAAGTACGCTCCCCTGGATGGACGCTGGAGTTCGGCAGACGCCTACGCGGACCTGGCGAAGAGTACGGCTGATGCTGTGGAGTTCTTCAAAGATCAGGGTGAGAAGGAGGTGGAGAAGCTTTTTCTGGTCGCAGTTCAATGCTCCCACTCGCCCGCTACCGTTAAGTGATAAGATGGCTGCTGTAGCGGAGCTTCACAGGCTGTCCGGTCTTGCAATGTGGTCTATAATAGACCATCTTTGGCCGAAGGGGCCTAAGCCAGACAGTTACTTTGGTTTGGTGCAACAGTTCCTTGGGGCCGTGCCTCGGATCGATGCCATGAGGAGCTCAACATGCATAGAGGGTAATCTGAAAGTTAGCAGTCGTTGGCTTCAGCCCCCACGCATACAATGCGGGGGTGTTCGCGAAAAAAATGTGCTTAGTCACTCTTTATCCAACGTCTTTGTCTGGCAAGGAGGTGATCGCACGTCGAACTAGGCAACCAGACTATATAGCTGTAACACTTTCGCTTAGCCGCGGGATTCTAATGTTGGGGCTACTATGTAGCCCCTGGTACCTTCGCGTGCATCCGAATATGGGCACGTATGTACCTGGCCAGGAAATGGCCCTTCGTTAATGCGGAGGAATCCTACAGATTCCGGTGAGTCGTCGAGTGGTTGACGAGTTTCTCGCTGTATCACAACAGTCAGTTTTGGGCTTTCTCTACTGAGGTGCTCATCCGGAATAACCAGCGCACAATCGCAGTAGTTCTCCTTTGGCCACCTTAGCCGATAATAACGGAACATAAGGCGGCAAACCCAAGAGCCGGGCAAACCCAACATTTGACCAAAGACATGATTTGGAGCTGATGCATATAAGGCCAAACTCGTGACGCCGAACACTCCCAAAGGTATTCGGACTTTATAACAGATGATGGGCTCAAGAATGCCCATTCATTATAAACCCTGTATTTCCAGGTACGTGCGTTAATCTGTCGTGGCGAAATGCCAAAAACGGTAGTATCCTCTGTGGGTATGGAACCTATGGGATGGTTAAACAACAAGAGGCAATAGAAAAGGTTTACACAGGGGCTTAATCTAAAAAGAAACCTGTTGAACGGGGCCCTGCTACACGTCTGCGCCTTTGTCTCTGTTGTGCCGCATCCTGGAATGGTATCGCACGAACGCTGTCTGCAGAAAAGGGAAACTTGTAGGAGAGTGCAACGTAAGTATGCGATGGATAGTAAAAAATGTAAGATGCTGGCCTGCCAATAAGGTTGAGCCAAGTGTGGGGCTTTATTATTAGCCCCTGGTGTCCACTAGAGGATTACATATACAGTGCCCTGGTTTGATATGGGCTGCCGGACTCGTCTAACCGTGTCCGTGATCTTAACGACCCGTCATATTTTTGTTAGAGGCCGCTTATAGTCCGGCCGCTAGGGCCGTCGCGTATTCCTCTGCGCGTGAAGAGCACTCTGTTATTCCGCTAACGGTGATGATGCCGCATGGACCGGGCATCTTAAGTGTAAGGTAGCCATAGTGCGGCAATGCGTTGAAGCGGGCGAAGGCCGTTCTTCCAAGCAATGCTTGATAGCTACTTTGGAAGTGTGCGATGATGAAGACTAGTTCTTCGCTTCTGGAGTTGCCTGGAGAGCCAAATGTTACCTCCAGTATGACGGAGCCCCTGCTGTAGGCTTCAACGCCTGGTATCACCCCTTCAAAGGTGGTGTTAATCTTGCTGATTCTGGATGAGTCTATCCCCATCCTGCGGACAATGTCCTCATATATTAAATTGAGACTACTGCCGCCATCCATGAGGAAATGAGTGAGATGGTATCTGTCGATTATTGGGTCAAGCACCAAGGCATTTGATCCTTCGCGTCGAATACTAGTTCGGCCGTCTAGGCGATCGAAAGTGATCGAACAAGACATCCAGTAGTTAGGTGTGGGTACGATGGGCTCTATACCACACGCGTCTTTATGGGCGCGTTCGTGCCTTCCCAAGGATGTGCGAGTCGCGTGGATCGTGTTCACTGTTTTAACCTCTGGCGGGATTTTTTTGTCCCCCAGTGTTCGGCTGGCGAGGTTCATCCTCGTCTTCACTTGGTGTTTCCCTTCCCTTGTGTTCGGTGTTTAGTTTGCCGGCCTGCTTGAAGACCCATCACTCTCTGTGCGTGTGGTTCGCAGGTTTGTCGGGGGTGCCATGAATTTGGCATAGTCTGTCCAGAACTCTGTTCAGACCGGATGGTCCCTCTTTACTGCCTTTAGGTTGCTTATTTTGCTGGTTAGGTCGGGAGCCCCTGAATCCGGCATTAACCGTTGTGTTGTCCGGGCTCTCTTCCTTGTCTTGGCGTTTGTTTTTATTACGCCGTGGCTTCCCGTTGCCATCCCTTATTTCGGATGTGCTGGGGTCGCTGGTGCCTTTACGGGCTAGCCAACTATCTTCACCTGCGCAAAAGTGGGTCATAAGGCTTGTTAGGGCTGCCATTGTCCTAGGCTTTTGTTGGCCGAGGTGTCTGGTGAGCCACTCATCACGGATGCTATGTTTGAATGCCGCTAGGGATTTGGCATCCGGACAATCAATAGTTTGATTCTTCTTAGTGAGGAATCTGTTCCAAAGCTTGCGGGGCGGACTCTCCAGGTTGTTGGATTATGTGACTTAAATCGTCAGCATCCGGAGGTCGGACATAAGTCCCTTGAAAATTGGCCCTGGAAGCGTCCTCTTGTTCCTCCCAGCTCCCAATTGAATTTTCGGGGAGGCTTTTCAACTAGTGCCGAGCTGGTCCCTTCAGTTTAAGGGGAAGGTATTTGATGGCGTGGAGGTCATCCCCACAAGCCATGTGTATGTGCAGGATAAAGTCCTCGATCCAGACCCCTGGGTCTGTAGTTCCATCGTATGCCTCTATGTTCACATGTTTAAAGCCCTACATGAATTCATGGTCTAGTACTTCATCAGTAAAGCACATGGGGTGAGTAGCCCCTCTGTATCTGGACGCGCTGTGGCATGCTGTCGGCTGTTATTGTGTTCGGTGTTTATTCTGAACTGGTGTTTGGTTGTCATAATTGTTTTGACGACCACAGTCCCCCACCGGGGTGTGTCCTTTAGATTCGTAGATGGACCTAGCTGCGCCAGCTTTCTTATCCAGGTGTTCTTGTAGATCGTGGGCATCTTCGGTAGTTGGTTTATTGTGGTTGTGAAGTGGTACATCTGGTCTCCTGGTCGTGTTACTCTTTGGTGGAATGGCCTCGTCGTCGAATTCTGGCAGTATCTTACATTTTGGGTAGCTCTTTGTGTGGCGATCGTCTCCATATCTTTATTCAGTGTCCAGCACTTTGTTCCATCTGTGATTGAGCGTTTCCTGTGCGGCTTTAAGCCGTTGCTTCTGCCTCTTCAGACTTCTTGCTGTGGCCATAAGCTTTCTGTGGAGGTTCTGTCGTTCCACGCGTTCTTCCTGAATGACGAATGCGTCATCGTCCGGACTGTCTTCTTGTCCTGGGCCGGTTTGATGAACTCGTTCCTCTGGATCATTGTCTTCGGGCGTCTGCTCCGAACTATGCTCGGCGTGACCTGGTTTGTCCTGCTCCATCGCTAGTTCCGTTTGGTCGTTGTTGCCTTCGGGGTTGACCGGAGTATCCATTCTTCTGGCGCTCTTGCTGATATTGTTACTGTTGCCGGATTTGGAACGGCGTCTGCGCCGTCATTTTGGTTTTTGCCCAGGGGTGTTATCTTCCGGATTGTCACCGTAGCCTTCCTTGGGTGTATCCACCATGTATATGTCGTGTGACGAGGCGGGAGTCCGGTACCCCATAGATTCTGAGTCTTCTCCTGCATCGTCGTCCATACCATCGATGCCCTCGGAGTCGAAGTCAAGCACGTCGGTTAAATCATCAACCGTGGCTATCAAGTGGGTGGTGGGTGCGTAACGAATTTCTTCGTCGCCTGCTTCACACTCGAGCCGGACATAGTTCGGCTCGGAATTCTATGTCAAAGAGAGAATTTTAAATGAGTTTAGTATGTCGCCAAAGGGCGAATGCTGAAAGATGTCCGCCGCGGTGAACTCCATCACCGAAGGCCAACCAGGATCGGCGGGCTCGGGGACGCACGGACTGGAACCTACATCCGGATGTGAATTCGGGGGTCCGGGGTCACAGGCTCCCTCAGAGGTGAGACCTGTGTTTAGCTCCATCGCCAACGGGGGTATGGCCTGCGGGACGGGGTCCAGCCCTCCATCCTTAGGCAACACAACCTGCCTCGGATTTAGATCCGAGGCTTCCGCCGGGGTGATATCCCGAGCAACTTCTGACAGCAGGTCTAAGCCGTGCTCATCGTGACTGTTCGACGCTTCTGGCGCTGGCCTGAATCCGTCGAAGATCAAGTCCCCGCGATTATCCACTTTGTAGTTCAAGTTTTCGAACCTGACCTGGTGGCCGGGGGCATAGCTATCGATCTGCTCTAGGTGGCCAAGCGAATTGGCTCGTAGTGCGAAGCCGCCGAACACGAAGATCTGTCCAGGGAGGAAAGTCTCGCCCTGGACATCGTCGTTGATGATGATTGAAGGAGCCATCAAGCCTGACAGCGACGACACAGAGGAACTCTGAATGAAAGCACCAATGTCGGTGTCAAAACCGGCGGATCTCGGGTAGGGGGTCCCGATCTGTGCGTCGAGGCTGATGGTAACAGGAAGTAAGGGACACAGATGTTTACCCAGGTTCGGCCCCCCTCGATGGAGGTAAAACCCTACTTCCTGCTTGACTAATATTGATGATATGGGTAGTACAAGAGTAGATCTACCACGAGATCGTAGAGGCTAAACCCTAAGAGCTAGCCTATGATGGTATGCTTGTAATTGTGATCGGCCTTCTAAGGACCAACCTCTCCGGTTTATATAGACACCGGAGAGGGATAGGGTTTACATGGAGTCGGTTACAAGGAATGAAATATAATATCCAGATCGCCAAGCTTGCCTTCCATGCAAAGGAGAGTCCCATCCGGACACGGGCCGCAGTCTTGAGTCTTGTATCTTCACGCTTCAATAGTCCAGACATTGTACACAATCCAGCTGTCCGGATACCCCCTAATCCAGGACTCCATCACCTACATTGAGGATCCCTCATGCTTGCACGGCATGGAGATCCCCATAGGACATCACCAATAATAAAACATGCAACTCAAACCAATCACGATCATCAATCAACCCATAGGACAAAACGGATCTGCTCAAACATCATAGGATAGCCATACATCATTGGGAAATAATATATAGCGTTGAGCACCAAGTTTAAGTAGAGATTACAATAGGGAGAAGGGGTGTTACACCGCTACATAGAGGGGGAGAGAGAGTTGGTGATGACGGTGGTGAAGTTGTTGGTGTAGATCGTCGACACGGTGATGGCCCCGGCAGCATTCTGGCGCCACCTGGAGAGAGGGGGAGAGAGCCCCCCTTCTTTGTCTTCTTCCTCGACCTTCCCCCTAGATGGGAGAAGGGTTTCCCCTCTGGTCCTTGGCTTCCATGGCGGCGGAGGGGCGAGAGCCCCTCCGAGATTGGATCTCTCTCTCTCTCTATCTCTCTCTCTCTCTCTCTCTCTCTCTCTCTGTTTCCTTCTGTTTCTGCGCTCCTAGATTCTGGCCTTTCACCATTTCTTAAATTTCTGGAGATCCGTAACTTTGATTGGGCTGAAATTTTAACATGATTTTTATCCAGATATTAGCTTTCTTGCGGCAAAAGAAGGGCCCCAACCTCCTTATGGAGTGTCCACAAGGGTCAGGGGCGCGTCCTACCCCCTGGGGCATGCCCCCTATCTCGTGGACTCCTCGGGCATCATCTCGCGTTGATTCTTTTTCCCAAAAATCACATATATTCCAAAAAGATCTCCGTAAGTTTTTATCACGTTTGGACTCCATTTGACATGGATTTTCTGCGGAAAAAAAAACATGCAACAAATAGGAACTGGCACTGGGCACTGGATCAATATGTTAGTCCCAAAAATAGTATAAAAACTTGCTAAAAGTATGTAAAAGTTGTATAATATTGGCATGGAACAATCAAAAATTATAGATGCGACGGAGACGTATCAGCATCCCAAAGCTTAATTCCTGCTCATCGTCGAGTAGGTAAATGATAAAAAAAGAGAATTTTTGATGTGGAATGCTACCTATCATAATCTTTATCATATAATCTAATCATGGCATGAATATTAAGACACGAGTGATTCAAAGCAATAGTCTATCATTTGACATTAAGACAATAATACTTCAAGCATACTAATAATGCAATCATGTCTTTCCAAAATAACATGACCAAAGAAAGTTATCCCTACAAAATCATATAGTCTGGCTATGCTCCATCTTCATCACACAAAATATTCAAATCATGTACAACCCCGGTTTCAGCCAAGCAGTTGTTTCATACTTGAGTATTCTCAAACTTTTTCAACTTTCGCGCAATACATGAGCGTGAGCCATGGACATAACACTATTGGTGGAATAGGATATGGTGGTTGTGGAGAAGACAAAAAAGAAAGAGATAGTCTCACATCAACTAGCAGGCTATGGAGATGCCCATCGATAGATATCAATGTGAGTGAGTAGGGATTGCCATGCAACGGATGCACTAGAGCTATAAGTGTATGAAATCTCAAACTAAAAACTAAATGGGTGTGCATCCAACTTGCTTGCTCATGAAGACCTCGGGCATTTGAGGAAGCCCATAATTGGAATATACAAGCCAAGTTCTACAATTAAAAATTCCCACTAGTATATGAAAGTGACAACATATGAGACTCTCTCTATGAAGAACATGGTGCTACTTTGAAGCATAAGTGTGGTAAAAGGATAGTAGCATTGCCCCTTCTCTCTTTTGTTCTCATATTTTTTTGTTTGTTTTGTTTGTTTTTTGTTTTTGGTGGGCTTCTTTGGCCTCTTTTTTTATTTGGGCTTGTTTGGCCTCTTTTGTTTTTATTTCCTCACATGTGGCAATGCTCTAATAATAATGATCATCACACTTTTGTTTACTTACAACTCAAAAATTACAACTCGATATCTAGAACAATATGGCTCTATATGAATGCCTCTAGCAGTGTACCAGGATGTGTAATGATCTAGCATAGCAAAGATATCAAAAAATGGACAAGCCATGAAAATATCTTGCTAGCTATCTTACGATCATGCAAAGCAATATGGCAATGAATGCTCAAGTCATGTATATGAAGATGATGGAAGTTGCATGGCAATATATCTCGGAATGGCTCGGTAGGTATGGTGGCTGTTTTCAGGAAGGTATATGGTGGGTGTATGGTATCAATGAAAGTTGTGCGGCACAAGAGAGGCTAGCAATGGCGGAAGGGTGAGAGTGCGTATAATCCATGGACTCAACATTAGTCATAAAGAACTCACATACTTATTGCAAAAGTCTATTAGTCATCGAAACCAAGCACTACGCCCATGCTCCTAGGGGAAGGATTGGTAGGAGTTAACCATCGCGCGATCCCAACCTCCACACAAAGGATGACAATCAAAAAATGCCTCATGCTCCAACTTCGATACATAACGGTTCACCATACGTGCATGCTACGGGAATCACAAAACTCAACACAAGTATTTCTCAAATTCACAACTACTCACTAGCATGTATCCAATATCACCATCTTTATAGTGCAAAACTATTGCAAGGAATCAAACATATCATATTGGGTGATCTACAAGTTTTATGTAGGATTTTATGACTAACCATGTGAATGACCAATTCCTGTCATATCTCTAAATAGATATAAGTGAAGCAAGAGAGTTTAATTCTTTCTACAAAAGATATGCCCATGCTCTAACAAATACAAGTGAAGCAAAAGAGCATTCTACAAATGGCAGTTTTCTATGTGTAAAGAAATAGGCAATCCAAACTTTAAATGATATAAGTGAAGCACATGAAGCATTCTTTAAAGCCATACTCAAAATATATAAGTGAAGTGCATGAAGCATTCTAAAAATCAACCAAGGACTATCTCATACCAGCATAGTGCATTACTAAAATAAAAATAAAAGGCACACAATGCTCCAAGATTTACGCATATCATGTGACGAATAAAAATATAGCTCCAAGTAAAATTACCGATGATTGTTAGAAGAAAGAGGGGATGCCTTCCGGGGCATCCCCAAGCTTAGTTTATTGGGAGTCCTTGAATATTACCTTGGGTTGCCTCGGGCATCCCCAAGCTTAGGCTCTTGCCACTTATTATTCCTTCATCCATCATGATCTCACCCAAACCTTGAAAACTTCAATCACACAAAACTTAACAAAACCCTCGTAAGATCTGTTAGTATAATAAAGCAAATCACCACTTTAAGTACTATTGCATACTCATTCATAGTTTGTTTTTGCATTGTAGCTACTTTATTATAACTTCTCTATGGCTTATACCACCGATAAAATCGATAGTTTCATCAAAATGAGCAAAACAATGCATCAAAAACAGAATCTGTCTTAAACAGGACAGTCTGTAGCAATCTGAACATCTACCATACTTCTGTAACTCCAAAAATTCTAAAAAATTAGGACAAAATTAAAAAAAATGTATAGAAGTACTGTTCAAAAAGTTTCGGAACCGTTTGACTTTCCAGTAAAAAATGTAAAATCATGCACTACAACCAAAAGTTTCTGTTTTTGCACCGCACAAACCAAACAAGCAATCTAATCATCCTAAAGGCAAATCTTGGCACATTATTTTTATAATACAATGGATTTATACAAGGGGATAATTATTTTTGTTGAAAAGTTTCTGTAATTAAGATTCACAAAGTTTCCATGGGCATGAACAAAGTTCAAGGCATGCTCCGACTTTAACAATGCTCGTCTCTCTCACTTCCACTTTTCTTTTTGAAAAGTTTTAGGTTACCCACTTTATTTTTTTTGTTTTTAAACTTTATAAAAGCACTCAACAGAAATAAATGACTCTCTAAAACTTCTGGGTTGTCTCCTTGGCAGCGCTTTCTTTAAAGCCATTAAGCTAGGCATATAGTGCTCAAGTAATGGATCCACCCGGATCCCAATGTATATCAAAGCCAATTTTAATTAACAATGATTTGTAATTTAGTAGTGAGCAAAAAGTAACATATATCATGTAATGACGAAGTCTAACTCTCTTCATATGCATCGGCATGTCATAAAAGAACAATTCATGCACACAAAGTAAAGGTCAATGCATAGTATAAACAATTTCTTGCAATTTTATCATATTGGAAACAAAAAGAGGCGGAGATGTAGTTCCTCTCTCATAATAATTGCAAGTAGGAGTAGCAAGCACATGCATATTACATTCATCAAAATTATCATGTGCAACGGTAAATGGCAACCCATCAATATAATCCTTAATAAGAACAAACTTCTTTGATATAGTGTAGTTTGGAGAATTCAAAAAGATAATAGGACTATCATGTGTGGGTGCAATAGAAACAATTTCATTCCTAACATAAGGAACTATAGCAAGTTCATCTCCATAAGCATAATTCATATTGGCATCTTGTCCACAAGCATAGCAATTATCAAGTTCATCAAAAAGGGATATTTCAAATGAATTAACAGGATCATAGCATTCATCCTTTCGTAAGAATGAAGAAACATTAAACAATGTATGATTTGGAGGGTTACTCTCATCACAAGGTGGGCACGGGTAGCTAATCCGCTCTTCCTCCTTTTGTTCTTCGCTCTCCTCATCATCTCTTTCATCCAAGGAGCTCACAGTTCCATCAATTTCTTCTTCCACAGGCTCCTGCAAAATGTTAGTCTCTTCTTGGACAACGAAGTAGTCCTCAATATATGGTTTAACATAGGCATTAGAAGCATAATTATCATAACAATATTTAAGCATGGCAAAATTTTCAGATTTGTAAAGAGTAGCATCATACTTCCAATCAAAGAAGCAATTTCATAAGCACCCTTAAAAGCAACAAATTCTTCAATTTGTTGAACGTCATAGTAATTATAAACAACCTTAGCATACGAAGATACGATTCCATTATCACTAAACTCACATTGGTAGGGACTCTGTTTCTTAGGGTCTTCAGAACAACAAGTAAAATCATATATTTCACATAAATTCCAAGCATAGCATTGCAAATGATGAATTTGATCCAGTAAAAGTTTCCCTTTTGAGATAAGCGGTGTCGCACATAACAAGCATGCTCATCTAAAGATTTGCCCTCAAATAAGCTAGTTGGGGTTTCAGCACGAGCACATAGGGATCAAAGATGATCCAAGTAAAAAGCTTCAGCGGTGTGATAGATTTTGGGTGGTTCTTCAACCACTGGTTTAGTAGGTACAACTATTTTTTTTTGGTATTTTGCGTTTCCTACCCATAATTAAAGATTGAAAACAACATAGAACAGCAAATAAAATCTACTTAGTGATAAAGCAAACAAGCGCACACGAGAATATTCACCCCACACTATTGCTCCCGGCAACGGCGCCAGAAAAATGTCTTGATAACCCACAAGTATAGGGGATCAGTTGTAGCCTCCTTCGATAAGTAAGAGCGTCGAACCAAACAAGAAGATAAAGGTAGAACAACCATTCCCTCAAATTCTATCGACCACTGATACAACTCTACGCACGCTTAACATTCGCTTTACCTAGAACAAGTATGAAACTAGAAGTACTTTGTAGGTGTTGTTGGATAGGTTTGCAAGATAATAAAGAGCACGTAAAAAAAGTAGGGTCTGTTTAGATAAAGAAGCAACTAAATTATTTTTAGTAAATATCTTTTTGTCACAATAAAGTTATTTGTCCCTGGGCAATCCATAACTAGACCAGTAATCACTATTGCAATTTTATATGAGGGAGATGCATAAGCTAACATACCTTCTCTTCTTGGATCATATGCACTTATGATTGGAACTCTAGCAAACATCCATACTACTAAAGATAACTAGTAGAATGCCCGTGCGTTGCCACGGGCTTCTGAAATGGTAACAGATAGAGACAATATATCACAGTCACAATTGCATAATAATTGAAGTCCACTTAACTTTGTAATGTAAAGTGATAAAAAAATAGCACATTAACAATGTATGCATATAAAGTGATGATCCAACTAAAAATCTATTACAAAGTATTGAGATCTCCTTGATGCACTTAAGAAATTGTCTCACAATATCAGGCAAGTTGTCTTTACCTTTATTTGCACAATGTTTGAGCAAGTATAATAAAAACTGCTTCATCAACTAATAGATACACTACGACATTTTACTATCAATATTTTTTATTGTATGATATTTTTTGTGTTCATGTGTATCAAACACAATATTTTTCAATTTGTGACAAGTGCTTACCGATCTGTTTGTATTGCCTCATGAAACTATTCTACGACATTCCATTTTGTAACATTGAGATCGAGCCACTTATGATCTCTGTTAAACTCCGGACTCTGTTCTCCAAGTTTCAGACGCTTTTCAAGTCCTCATAACTAATTTATATATGGAAAATAGTAGGGGTTAAGGCAAACAAAACATATGTTAAGAGGACCAAAAAATAATAGTAGTTACCGTAGTAGTAAGGTCACTCTGTTCGATCCGAGAACCAAGTGAGTCCAATACTTGAATCTCATGTTTTCTTGGCATTGATGACTACCAGATACCAATAAGTCTGAGGCATGTTAATTGGAATGAATAGCTGGTGTAAATATCATATAAGTCGTAGTCACAATTAAATATAAAAAAGAATAAATCATTATACACATGGATTAATTAAAAAATACATCATGATATGCATGGATAATGAGGCGACTGATACTAACTATATCTTGTTGTAGATAAGTATTAACATGTTGTAAGAAGTGATAATATTTTGATGGGCCTATGTCTTTTTCTCCGTCTTCTTTCATCTCGCCAGAAACGAACGTGCTAAGAATATGTACCTTTTCACACGCCCTGTGTTGTAGATGGTTATGAGCCAACATGCAATATATGTACGCATTTATCAACTATAATTCCACGTTTAGATTATATCTATGTTTTACTATATTATATACTCCCTCCGTTCCAAAATATAGTGCACCCGCGTATTCCAAGGTTCAACTTTGACCATAAATTTAACCAACGAGACCGATTGTAGTGGGAGAAAAAAATTATATAATTGAAAACTTATTTTGAATACAAATTCATTGGTATAACTTTTGGTCCCGCCGCAGTCGGTATTGTTGTTTAAATTTATGGTCATAGTTGAAACGCGGGAACCTAGGACACACTATATTTTGGAACGGAGGGAGTATCGTTTATATTATTAATTACATAGTTTATGCAATTGGTCTTACACCATCGTGTAAGGATATATCACCTTCATAAGGCATTCCAAATCGTCGTTGATACTACGGCATCTTCAACGTCCACGAACATGGTTTTCTTGGGGGTAGACATGATTGATTTGATGATTGTAATATCCCTAGGGGTACAAACATAGTCTATCGGCATGATACAAAAATGAGCCAAATTAGTATAAAAATGAGACAAATTGGTTGAATACAAAGAGCAATATGACGAAGGAAAGATCGATAATAACATTGAAAAGAATACCTTGTGCGATAACATGTAAGTTGGCATCCTTTTTTGGTTTTTTATGACTCCACATCATTATGTTGTGAAAAACTCGGTGAATTTTCGGCCCCTTTCAGCGTCGCCGGTTCGGAACCCTTGCTGATGCATTCTTTTTGTGCATCTCCAAAATCCATATCTATGTTTCCTATATTCTGAAAAATAATAATATGTAAAAAATAAACATTTTGTATTATCATGTATAAGACACAAACAAAGATTGATTAGCTATATACCTCTTCTCGTCGTGTTTCAGTTCGGTCTGTCATCGTTACCTCAATGTGTATGTCGGAACCCATCACTTTTTATCTATGATGAAATATAAATGATATTTGCTACTACATCATATAAACATATATAATATACTCCCTCCGTTCGAAAATACTTGTCCTAGAAATGGATAAAATGGATGTATCTATAACTAAAATAAGTCTAGATACAATCATTTCTAGGACAAGCATTTTCGGACGGAGGGAGTATAATAAAATTAAGAGTGAAACAAACACAGCTGTTCTATTTTGTAAAAAAGAAAAACAGTTTTTCATATTATTACAAAAAATATGTTGCATTTCTTTCGGAGCAAACAACCAACTATAATATTCATATATAAATAATATGTCATCTGAAATTTCTTAAATCATTTTAATCTATTTATATTTTTTTGAGAATTTTTAATTCTTTTATATAGGCTAAGGAAAATTGTCAGACAAAACTTAAAAACATGCAAGCAATCCAACATAAACCAAGTATATTCGGTTTCTTTTCTCAAAATTTTGTTTTTTTGTGATACTCTGAATATATGTAATAAGTATAAACAACATTTATTCATATGATCCAATGTATATACTTTAGTGTATCTTTCCTTCGAAAAGCAAACGTCAAATGCCCAAATCGGCTAACCAGCACCCAACCCATCAGTATTACTCCAAGTTATAAAGAAACAGCAGTAGTATTACTCAAAAAAAACCCAACCAGCACCGGTCTCTCCATTCCCGCACAGATCTCACCCACTCCACTCCCTCCGCTCTCCCCCCACAGCCGGCGACTTCATCTCCCACCGCCGCCCCATCTCATCCCTTCCCCTCCACTCATCCGACGTCGATCAGGTGCGCGCACAACCGGCTCCCTCATCTCCCACGGCGGCGGCGGCGAGGTGCATGAAGGCGGCGTGCGGCGCGCCCGCTCCGACGGTGGCGGGGGTGTGCGAGTGGAGGAAGGACTGGCCGCTGCGATCTGGCGGTTTCGCCATGCTTTGCGACAAGTGCGGGTGCGCCTCCCCCTTCCTGCTACCACCTCCCTCCCTCCCTCCCTCACTCCGCGCTTCCTCTGCGGGTGCGTGCGGGCTCTGTTCCGAATGGATTGGCTGGCTCGCTAGCTCGTCGGCTGGACGAATTGATTCGTCTCGATGCTCTGCCTACCTTTGCCCCCCTGCCTTTTCCTCTCGAGGGGAAGATGTTTTGTTCCTTGTTGTGGTTGGGCAATCTGTGGATTTTCTTTTTGTCTTGCGCGTGTAGCAGTTTTTCAGAAAAGTGGAGGCTGTAGCTAGCGTGGATACCTACCAGCGACATAGAACAGATAATAAGCACTACTTCATTGTGTGGAGCTCATGTCGAATTCAGATTTCTGTAATCATTCAGTTACTTAGGGCCGACCCAAAATTGCTTGCAGCAGCTTAGTTAGGGCCGACCCAAAAATCAGATTTTTCACTGAGTGGTTAGATCTTCCTAGCTAGGGATGAATGAGCTCTGACATGGTAATCCTACCGAGAATGGAAGAATCCAGACATCTAGCTCTATGCATGAACATTCGAGAGCATTACTGAGAGAAACATACATACAAAGGCTTAAGCAACACTATACTTTATGATTGACGCACTGCTTTGTCAAATACACTGCTTCTTTCGTGATTTAGACACTTGTATTGTATCTGACAAGATTTTTAAATCCCTTCTATGTTTATTTCCTAGAGTTTGAAAGAACTCATACAAAATGACGGTGCCCTGCCCCATTGACATAGTTAATAACGCTATTGACGATCACCTAGCCAAGAGGCTCACCGAACTGTGTGGTTCTGAGAACTAATTAGTTGTGGGAAGTGCTGAATATAAAAGAATAATTGAAATGAACCTGGTTAGTATACTTTGTAAGCTTTCTTGTTGCTTCTGTCTGGGTGAACAGTACTGACCACCACCTGCTTTTTCAGGGAATAACCTGTCTTTATGTTGATGTTCCGGATTGTGAGATCATAATTTGGAGTCAGATGAATCCCGTGCGTACTTTACTTGGTTTCCCGACAGGAGACATGACTATTATACTGCTATATGAAGCACCCGTTGGCATTGCAATTTTCTCTTTTGATGGGGACTACCTCAATGATCCAGCAAAGGTTCTTATTTTTTCCTTGCTGATGCTCCTTAAGATTTGGCTGTCATCAATGAAAAACTCAAGATCATCTAATCAATTACTCTGCTTTTTCTACAGGACTTTTGGTAATGCTTGCCACCGCTTGTTTGTAACACTCCCATTTTTTAATCAATGATCTTGCCTCCTTTCATGATTTAGACACTTGCTTTATACTGTATTTGACAAGCTTCTTAATTATCTTCTGTGTTTATTTAGAGTCTGAAAGAATTCGTATGAAATGAGACGGTGCCCTCCCCAGCTGACTTCGCTAATAATTCTATTGACGATCACCTGGCCAAGAGGCTCATTGACTTGTGTGGTTATGAGAAGAAATTAGTTGTAGGGTGTACTGAATGTAAAGTAATAATTGAAAAGAACTTGGTTAGTATAACTTTATAAGCTTTCTTGTTGCTTGTCAGGGTGAACAATATATTGATCACGATTTGATTTTTCAGGGAATAACATGTCTGCATGTTGACGTTCCGGATTGTGAGATGAGACACTCAGAAGAAGCCGATGCGTACTTTATCGCCTAAAAGAATATCAGATCCTACTAAAGATTCAACGATATTGTTACATCAACATGACGTTACTCGCAAGCTCGAGACGGTGAGCTTACCTCTTGTCCTTCCTTATTTCTCACAAGTTGATGTTCTCCCTTGTCAATGTTAGTACTTTATCTTCTTTCCTACTGTTCTCATCTTCTATAGCAAGCATTAATAAATCTCCTTTGGTTATGCGATGCTAAGATTTCCTGACTTATTGTGTACTTTATTTCCATAGACATACCGTACTGTAAGTTGACAATTGAGAACCTCATTTTGTTATATTCAGCGCTGTACCACCTTCTAGAAATTTTTAACCTTTATTTTTATTTTTTTCACCTAAAGCAAATGCTCCTCTTTATCCAGGTTAACGATTATTGTTAAGGAAGCTCATTGCTTGCATCAAATCGAATTGCGTAAAAAGGAACATTTGAAGTTCTTGCGCCTTCTTCTTAAGGATTTTATGATTCAATATGGCATTGACACTGAGAATTGGATTCTGATCCAACTGCAACAGCTCTGAAGATTATCGTTTTATGCCTCTGGAGCATCAGGTATGTCTGCATGCTTAATTCACTCATTTTTTGTGTGTAGTAGGAGTAGTTGCTAGAAATTTACTGAATTTTGTTTCCAGTAGATGCACTAAATTTCAAAGAAAGAGTACTCTGGGAGTACATGGAGTTGATGCACTGAATTTAGTTTGCAGTAGATGCACTGAAATTTACTGAATTTTGTTTGCAGTAGGAGTATTTGCAGTTCTGAACTGCTAGGAGTACTTGTAGAAGCACTTTGCTGGTGCACCGTGCATATAACTTGAGCAAAGTGTCCTCTGAATTTATATGCACCTAGCACTTCTGTTCATGCCCTCATCTGTTCATGGCCCAGGAGTAAAAGAAAAGGAACAAACATAAATAAGCTACTTCTATACCATTAATCCAGTGAGGTATATCATTGTTGCTTTGACCATCTGTACCATCAATTATCGAAGAACCAATGGCCACATTTCATTTTGATCAACAGTGACTAATTAACTTGAGATGCAAATAACCAATTGGTGTAACTGGAGTTCTAATACCAAAGATACTCATCGGTCAAAAAAATGACATAGTAAACAAAAATAAATAACATTGACTGTGCCTGATTTGGGGCCACATCATAAATATTTCTCTAATGTAGAACACTCCAATGGATTCTAGTTTTACAAGAATGGAGTGATCAAGGCAGTGTGCAATATTTGTGCAGGAAAACAAAGCCTGGTTTAGATGTAGTAGATGATTGATTACAAAACAACAAAAGAATAATATACATACGCAAACCAGCAAAACAATAAATAATGTCACATACAACAAAATTTGGCAACTTGCAAAGTCACAAATCCGAGGCAATATTATTAATACTTGCCTTGTATTATTTACATAATAAAGTTCAATTGCAAACATCAAAAGATAGAGATATGTACAAAGACACCAAAGAGCACCAAATTACCTGTAGCATAAGAGTAAATCCTCTCACATATTTAAGAGCGGAGTTCAGCCTGTAAGGACTTCCTTATAGACGATGTTCAGGCAGGTCTTTTCGCTTCTTAGATTTACCGCTTTGCTTCTTGGCATTCTCCTTCTCCTTCTCAATGAGGATCTTTATATTTCTCTTTGCGGTGGCTCGAGACAATGCGACATAGAGTTGACCATGAGAGAACACCGGATTAGGTAGGTACATGCCAACTATCGGAATCGTCTGGCCTTGAGCCTTGTTAATCGTCATAGCAAAGCTAAGCCTTACAGGAAATTGCTTCCTCTTGAACTTGAATGGAAACATGTGGTTGTCAGACGGGCATAGGTGTATTTGAGGAAGGAATACCCTCCTACCTGCGGGTTATCCGATCATGATTTCTGCGTCGATGGCGTTCCTCTCGAAACCTCGCACCACAAGCCTTGTCCCGTTACACAGACCATTAGCTGGATCAATATTCCTCAGAAGTATGACAGGGCAGTTGAGCTTCAGTTTCAGTTTGAGTGCATGCGGAAGCAGACCGTTGGGAGTCAATCCATTTAGGAACTCAGGAGCGTAGTAGCCATACGGGGCGTCTTCTGCACTATCAAAGCTATGGTAGATTACTTCTTCTCCCCGAAAACGCTCTACCATGCGTATGTTTATCTTGTCGACGTTGTCGTTCGTGGTGGAGAGGATTGCACGTGAAGTCATGTAATTCGGATCGGACATGTTGTCATCTAGTCTCGGAAACACATGGTCAATCAGCTTCTCTAGGTCGTCACCCTCGCCTGTAGACGGCACACAAATATCTTCAGGGAGTCGTATGTTTCCTTGATCATCAACTTCCTCGGTGCCATTGCCTACCCTTAGCAAGTAATCCGCAAACCAGGTGTCATTATGAGCCCTCATGTTCGTGACGACCTTAGCTGGCGCATACCTTTCCAGAGGTGTGAACTTCGGAGGGCCCGAAGAACATTTTGCACAACTGCTTCAAGATCAACGGTAACCTCATCATCTTTCTTCCGATAAGCTGCCCGCCTCTGCGTGTTTATCATCTCCCTCTTTTCATTGTTATTATGTTGCATGCTAGCTAGTTAATTGTCATTGAAGGAGCAACATGTGAGACTTGTCGAACCAAAAAAGCATGATGTATTAATTGTTCATCTATACTGATTAAAAAACAAACATTCATACCTGACATTGTAAGGGAAGTTTGAATGTCACCATGGAGTTTGACCGCATCATTCTCTTTTTCTTCCGATAAGCAGCTCGTCTCCTGGCATTTATCTGCTCCCTTTTTTCGTCAGACAAGTTACCTTGCGTAGTTTGTTTGGCGACATTCACTCCAGATGCTGTAGTCATGTAATCGGATGTTGCATCAGACACAGGTCAAACTTGTAAGGCATCACACATTAACGCATTAATCCCCACATGTCTTCCTCCATCTATATGAGATGCATCTAGAGCTACTGGAACAACACAAAAGCCATAAGCTGGGTTAATACCCCTGTGGGCATGATATACGGTTTACGTAGAAATGCCGCCGTCAGTTAATACCATTTGAAGTTTGTGCTACATCTGTGGCACAAACTTGTGTGAGACAACTGGGAGGCACAAACGAAGGTTCTTCCCATTTTGCGGGGCTGTCTGCTTGATGTAAAAATAACAGTTATTGGATAGAACAAGTCTGTGTACTGCTAACTGAAGAGCGTCAATTAAGCATTTTATGTTTAATACTCACCTGAAATCAGATGGGAAGGTCGTTGAACATTTGTGCTATCACCATCAGTGGGTTGGGGAAGAACCGGTAGTTTGGTCTGTTCAAGTATCCTCCATTCTGAAGGATGTTCGTACAACCATGGGTAGAATTGATCACATTAAAAGCATAAACTTATGATTACTATATCCGCACAAACTCATACCTGGACTACTTGGGAAAATCTCATGACCATTTGTCCCCTCCATATGATCTGCAACAACTTCATTACTCATTAGCAAAGCAGCGCGGGATAGTGCTTGACATGTATAACAAGTTTTATAGACGAAGTTATACCTGGAGGTACATCTGACAAAGTCATTTGTTCCACTGCTTTGCTTTGTGGATTTCCCATGTACCTATGAACTGACAGCAAAAAAATAGAGATTCATCAGATCGTGCCAAAGTACTTCAAGATGGCTAATGGTTTGTGATCTGATTTTTATGAATGGACTTTCTTATCTATGATATTGCAAACAGGTAAGTACAGATTGCCAACAGTTGCTGAAGAGCACAAACACTTGATGTGTGTATAGTACTTCATATATAGATTTTGGGTGTCTCCATTTTCAGTAGGGATTTTGCTTAGTTACTTCATATAGACTTCATATAACTTACCTGTTTGTATTCAGTACTTCATATACACTTCATGTGAAATTTCAGTACTTCATATAGACTTCATATAACTTACCTGTTTGCATTCAGTTTTCTGGGTAGACTGAGTCTCCTATGGAAGTATACTAAGCAAACTTGATTTTTCACACCTGATTTTGCTTAGGTACTTGCATGAATTACTTACCTGTTTGCATTCAGTTTTCTGGGTACCCAGATTTTCCTCTTGAAGTATAATAAGCACAACTGATTTTCCTCTTGAAGTATACATTCAGTTTCCTGATTTTCTGGGTAACCTGGATTACTATTCCTGTCCTTTTGCAGCACAAGAGATCTACGCCAGCACCGCTTCCCCATATCTGGTGGTTCCTTTGGCTTCCTCCATGGCGGCTGAGAAGATGGGTTACCAATTTGCTCCACTGTACCTCATGGCCAATTTGCACCAGCATTAACGAGGTCGCAGCCAGGCTAAATTTGGAGGACACCAAGGGTCGTATACCTATTGATCTTCTCTCTGGCCCTGTACCACAGGCTAATGTGGATTCTCCCAATTCAGGTAGCATGCCTCTCTTCTGTTTTGGGAGACAGTTAATTTGTCTATAATTATTTAGGATGCACTTACAAATCCTCCTTACCTTTTTCCATTTTAGTTGGAACGGAAGTCTTCAGTTGGGGAAGTGGATCAAGCTATCAACTGGGAACTGGCAATGCCCACATACAAAAAGTGTTTTATTAGATACTGCATGTCTGCTTATCTCTCAATATCCGGATGTCCAAGGCGACCAACCTCGTGACAGGCTAAAGTTTATGGCATCCTGAGATGTAATCCATCAGGAGCCGTTTTGATCGAATAAAGTTTATTACGTCCAGGTCATGACCACGATGAATCAAGTTTGTACAGAATGATTACCCAAGACAAACAGACGTGTTGGCCCCGGATGAGATCTAAGGCAGCATACCTGATATTGAAAGCGCAGATGAGATCTAGGCAGCATACCTGATATTTGAAAGCGCACTGCCCTCGGACGGCGACGACGGCGTTGATCCAGTACGTCGGCGACGGCAGGGGATCAAACCGCCCCGCCCTGGAGGCGCGGCGGCGGCGTCTCGGACGACGGCTTATCTATGAATCGCAGACGGGGCGGCGGCGAAGGATGTCGTATGTACTGGAGGGAATTCGATGTCTCGTAGGGACGGGAATCGTGAGGGTTTTTTTGGGTGCGCTTGCGGGGGTAGCGGAGACGAAAAAACCCAGCGAAAAAACGGTTGAAAGTGGTGGGATGAAAATAAACCGTACCATTCAACCAACTCGTTCATTAGGATGAATTTGATCCAGTAAAAGTTTCCCTTTTAAGATAAGCGGTGTCGCACATAACAAGCATGCTCATCTAAAGATTTGCCCTCAAATAAGCTAGTTGGGGTTTCAGCACGAGCACATAGGGATCAAAGATGATCCAAGTAAAAAGCTTCAGCAGTATGATAGATTTTGGGTGGTTCTTCAACCACTGGTTTAGTAGGTACAACTAATTTTTTTGGTATTTTGCGTTTCCTACCCATAACTAAAGATTGAAAACAACATAGAACAGCAAATAAAATCTACTTAGTGATAAAGCAAACAAGCACACACGAGAATATTCGCCCCGCGCTATTGCTCCCGGCAACGGCGCCAGAAAAAGGTCTTGATAACCCACAAGTATAGGGGATCAGTTGTAGCCTCCTTCGATAAGTAAGAGTGTCGAACCAAACAAGAAGATAAAGGTAGAACAAATATTCCCTCAAGTTCTATCGACCACCGATACAACTCTAGCACGCTTAACATTCGCTTTACCTAGAACAAGTATGAAACTAGAAGTACTTTGTAGGTGTTGTTGGATAGGTTTGCAAGATAATAAAGAGCACGTAAAAAAAATAAGGGCTGTTTAGATAAAGAAGCAACTAAATTATTTTTAGTAAATATCTTTTTGTCACAATAAAGTTATTTGTCCCTGGGCAATCCATAACTAGACCAGTAATCACTATTGCAATTTTATATGAGGGAGAGGCATAAGCTAACATACCTTCTCTTCTTGGATCATATGCACTTATGATTGGAACTCTAGCAAACATCCATACTACTAAAGATAATTAAGGTAAAACCCAACCATAGCATTAAAGTATCAAGTCTTCTTTATTCCCATACGCAAACAACCTACTTACTTGGGTCTGTGCTTCTGTTACTCACGCCACCCAGCATAAGCAAATCATGAACATATTGCAAACCCTACAACGGGGATCCCTCACGCTTGCGCGATGCGGAGAGCACCATAGGACAACACCAATAATAAAACATGCAACTCAAACCAATCACGATCATACATCAACCCATAGGACCAAACGGACTACTCAAACATCATAGGATAGCCATACATCATTGGGAAATAATATAAAGCGTTGAGCACCATGTTTAAGTAGAGATTACAACGGGGAGAAGGGGTGTTACACCACTGCATAGAGGGGAAGATAGTTTGTGATGACAGCGGTGAAGTTGTTGGTGTAGATCGTCGGCATGGTGATGGCCCCGGCAGCGTTCCGGCGCCACCGGGAGTGAGGGAGAGAGAGCCCCCCTTCTTCTTATTCTTCCTTGACCTTCCCCCTAGATGGGAGAAGGGTTTCCCCTCTGGTCCTTGGCTTCCATGGAGGCGGAGATTGGCTCTCTCTCTCTCTCTCTCTCTATCTCTCTCTCTCTCTGTTTCCTTCTGTTTCTGCGCTCCTAGATTCTGGCCTTTCACCGTTTCTTAAATTCCTGGAGATCTGTAACTCCGATTAGGCTAAAATTTTAACATGATTTTTATCCGGATATTAGCTTTCTTGCTGTGAAAGAAGGGCCCCAACTACCTTATGGAGTGGCCACGAGGGCCAGGGGCGCTCCCTACCCCCTGGGGCGCGCCTCTGGTCTCGTGGACTCCTCGGGCATCATCTCGCGTTGATTTTTTTTCCCAAAAATCACATATATTCCAAAAAATATTTGTAAGTTTTTATTGCGTTTGGACTCCGTTTGATATGGATTTTCTGCGAAACAAAAAACATGCAACAAATAGGAACTACCACTGGGCACTGGATCAATATGTTAGTCCCAAAAATAGTATAGAAAGTTGCCAAAAGTATGTAAATGTTGTAGAATATTGGCATGGAACAATAAAAAATTATAGATATGATGGAGACGTATCAAGATGCGTCACAGTATACGTCAAAACTTCAATAAATGTCTGGAAGCGTCAATATGGGTGCTGAAGTTAAATGAGTCTTCAATTCATTAAAGCTCTTTTCACAGTCTTCAAACCATATGAATTTTTGGTATTTCTTGAACAGTTCTACAATTGGCTTCGCAATCTTGGAAAAGCCTTCAATGAATCGACGGTAATAACTAGCGAGCCCTAGAAAACTTCTGATCTCTTTCACCGTCGTGGGTGCTGGCCATTTTAGCACATCCTTGACTTTGCTTGGATCCACAGCTATTCCTTCGACAGAGAGAATGTGCCCCAAGAATCCAACTTGCTTAAGCTAGAACTCACACTTGACGAATTTTGCGTATAACTGGTGGTCACGAAGCCTTTCCAATACTGCTCAGAGATGTTGTTTTGTGCTCTTCTTATCCCCTGGAGTATATGAGAATATCGTCTATGAAGACCACCACGAAATTGTACAAGAAATCCATGAACACTTTGTTCATCATATGCATGAAGAAGGCAGGGGCATTTGTCAGCCCGAAGGACATATCTATGTATTCGTATAGACCGTAACGAGTGGTAAATGTGGTCTTAGGAATATCTTCCTTCCTGATCTTGAGTTGATGATACCCGATCCTTAAATCAATCTTAAAAAATATTTTAGCTCCATTCAGTTGATCGAACAAATCATCAATTCCGGGGAGTGGGTACTTGTTCGATAGTGACATCATTGAGCTGGCGGTAGTCTATGCACATCTAAAGACTACCATCTTTCTTGTTCACGAATATGGCAGGTGATCCCCTTGGTGAAGAACTTGGGCAGATGTATCCTTTCTTGAGCATCTCATCAAATTGTTTCTTCAGCTCAACTAGTTCGAATGAAGGCATCCGGTAATATTTCTTGTATATGGGTACCGTTCCTGGCACGAGAACAGTAGCAAATTCGAGTTCCCGATCTGGTGGCATTCCTGGCAATTCTTTAGGGAATACATCTCGAAACTCAGTGACCACTGGTATTAATGGAGGAAATATGCCCTAGAGGCAATAATAAAGTTGTTATTTTATATTTCTTTATTCATGATAAAGGTTTATTATTCATGCTAGAATTGTATTGATCGGAAACTTAAATACATGTGTGAATACATAAACAAATATTGTGTCCCTAGTAAGCCTTTACTAGACTAGCTCGTTGATCAAAGATGGTTAATGTTTCCTAACCATGGACATGTGTTGTCATTTTATAATGAGATCACATCATTAGGAGAATGATGTGATGGACAAGACCCACCTGTTAGCTTAGCATAATGACCATTCAGTTTATTGCTATTGCTTTCTTCATGTCAAATCCTTATTCCTTTGACTATGAGATTATGCAACTCCCGGATACCGAAGGAATACTTTGGGCGCTATCAAACATCACAACATAACTAGGTGATCATAAATATGCTCTACAGGTATCTCCGAAGGTGTTTTTTGAGTTGGCATAGGTCGAGATTAGAATTTGTCACTCCAAGTATTGGAGAGGTATCTCTGGGCCCTCTCGGTAATACACATCATAAGCTTGCAAGCAAATGACTATGGAGTTAGTCTTGAGGTGATGTATTACGGAACAAGTAAAGAGACTTGCCGGTAACGAGATTGAACTAGGTATGAAGATACCGATGATCGAATCTCGGGCAAGTAACATACCTATAGACAAAGGGAATTACGTATGTTGTCATAACGGTTCGACTGATAAAGATCTTCGTAGAATATGTAGGAGCCAATATAGGCATCCAGGTTACGCTATTGGTTATTGACCGGAGAGGTGTATCGGTCATGTCTACATAGTTCTCGAACCCGTAAGGTCCGCACGCTTAACGTTCGATGACGATATAATATTATATGAGTTATGTGATTTGGTGACCGAATGCTGTTCGGAGTTCCGGCTGAGATCACGGACATGATGACGAGTCTTGAAATGGTCGAGAGATAAAAATTTATATATAGGACTATGGTATTTGGACACCGGAAGTGTTTCAGAGGGTACCGGGTACTTATCGGGTCACCGAAAAGGTGTTTCGGGCACCCCCGACAAAGATATGGGCCTAATGGGCCAATGGGGGGGAATACACCATTCACTGGTGCGCCCCTTCTTTGGACAACATTCCCTAAGGGAAGGAAAGGGGGGAGGTCTAGCCCCTCCTACCTTTCCCTCTCATGGGAGAAAGGAAGGGGGCACCCTCCCATGCCTTTCTCCCGCACCTATATAAGGCAGCGAGGGGCGCGACTTGGGAGGGACTCCAAGTAGGATTCCTCCTACTTGGGCGCCTCCTTTGGATGATCCTCCCTCCGTCCTACCTATATATATGTGGGAGGGGGCACCTAGCATACACCAAACAATTGACTAGCCATGTGCGGTGCCCCCTCCACCGTTTACACCCCCGGTCATATTTTCGTAGTGCTCAGGCGAAGCCCTGCGGAGATCACTTCACCGTCACCGTCACCATGCTATTGTGCTGACGGAACTCCTCTACTACCTCGACGTCTTGCTGGATCAATAAGGCGAGGGACGTCACCGAGCTGAATGTGTGCAGACGCGGAGGTGTCATGTGTTTGGTACTTGATCGGTTGAAGCGCGAAGAAGTTCGGCTAAATCAACCGCGCTGTGAAACGCTTCCGCTTATGATCTACGAGGGTATGCAGGCACACTCCCCCCTTGTTGCTATGCATCTTCATGGATATATCATTGCGTGTGCGTAGAATTTTTTGTTTTCCATGTAACGATTCCCAACAGTGGAATCATGAGCCAGGTCTATGCGTAGATGATATGCACGAGTAGAACACAAAGAAGTTGTGGGAAGTGATGTTCATACTGCTTACCACCAACGTCTTATTTTGATTCAGAGTCATTGTGGGATGAAGCGGCCCGGACCGTCCTTACATGTCCATGCACATGAGACTGATTCCACCGACCGACATGCAACTAGTTTTGCATGAAGGTGGCTGGCGGGTATCTGTTTCTCCTACTTTAGTTGAATCGAATTTGACTGTGACCGGTCCTTGAAGAAGGTTAATACAACAATCACCGTTGTGGTTTTTTCCATAGGTAAGAACGGTTGTTGCTAGAAACCCTTAGCAGCCACGTAAAACGTGCAACAACAAAGTAGATGACGTCTAACTTGTTTTTGCAAAGTATATTGTGATGTGATATGGTCAAGACATGATGTGATATACGTTATTGTATGAGATGACCATGTTTTGTAATTTATTGGCAACCGACAGGAGCCTTATGGTTGTCTCTTTATTGTATGAAATGCAAACGCCATGTAATTGCTTTACTTTATCGCTATGCGTTAGCAATAGTTGTAGAAGCAATAGTTGGCAAGACGACCACGACGCAACGATGGAGATCAAGGTGTCGAGCCGGTGACGATGGAGATCATGACGATGATTTGGAGATGGAGATCAAAAGCACGAAATGATGATGGCCATATCATGTCACATATTTTGATTGCATGTGATGTTTATCTTTTATGCATCTTATTTTGCTTAGTACGACGGTAGCATTATAAGATGACCCCTTCACTAAATTTCAAGATATAAGTGTTCTCCCCGAGTATGCACCGTTGCAAAAGTTTGTTGTTTCGAGACACCACGTGATGATCGGGTGTGATAGACTCTACGTTCACATACAACGGGTGTAAGACAGTTTTGCACATGCAGAATACTTGGGTTAAACTTGACGAGCCTAGCATGTAGAGACATGGCCTCAGAACACTGGAGACCGAAAGGTCGAACATTAGTCATATAGTAGATATGATCAACACAGAGATATTCACCATTGAAGACTACTCCATCTCACGTGATGATCGGACATGGTTTAGTTGATTTGGATCATGTATCACTTAGAGAACTTGAGGGATGTTGATTTAAGTGGGAGTTCATTAGTAATTTTGTTGGGACCCCGATCCTAAGTCACACCAATCTAGCATGTAACACATCATATCACTTTGGCCTCACGCATGGTATCCCCACGGGCGACACCTTACCTGGCCCGGGACCGTTTGTGCCTTTTGGCTCACGTATATGATAGTGTCGCTAGCATCCATATGATCGAGAACCCGGGCCGACATGACTAGTCATAAACCCAAGGTGGCACTAACTTACAGGGACATGCATACATGACCCAGCAATGCACGTGTCGGTCAGCAGCGAGTGAAACTGGGCTGTAGCAAGCTAACAGGACCCCTTTAAGCACCGCATGATATTTCCCCGAAGGGACATGCACATGAGCAAATAAATACACATGTCGATCATCCCATGTGTTTCGGAGCAGTAGCAAGCTACCATGGCTCAGTGGAAGCACTAGGAGACATTTCCCCATAAGAGAGGCTACCAAGAATAAACAACTAGGTGTCAGATCCCACACATAGCAGTACTCGTTACACATACACATAACATGGACGATATGTGTAGATACAACATGACATCACAACATAACTCAACAACACATATAGTTAAAGGACTAGAAGAGCCATCATATCATTTATTACAAACAGGGGTCACATGACCCAACATACAGAGCATTCAAGCAACGGAAGCATAACATGTCTGAGTACAGACAACTACAAATGAAAAAGGTTGAGAAGCCTGACTATCTACAAGACCCTCCCAAGGGTACAAGATCGTAGCTGAGGTAACAAGCTAAACGTCGAAGTCCACATGGAACTACTAGTGAGACTGAAGTCTCTCTGCAAAAACATAAATTAAGTAAACGTGAGTGCAAATGTACCTAGCAAGACTTACATCAGAACTAGCTACATATGCATTAGTATCAACAAAGGATGGTGGCGTTTAACTGCAGCAAGCCATCTTTGACTTAGTGGCTATCCTGTACTAGGACTGTTGGTAACTCTTTGAGGTGGCGCACACGAGTCCACATATTCACCATATCAATACACCACTATGGGTCCACTCCCGTCTCCATACGAGAGGGCCATCCATAGCACTCATGCTTATCTTGCGCATTTTAGAGTGTCCACTTCCACTTGTCTATGAACAATGTAAGCGTTCCAAGTGGTCCATATCCGTGGATGCGGCTATTCGAATAGATCACATTACCCTACATGGGTGTACTTCTTCACACACGCTCTCGCCCCTTACTTCCATTTACATGACATGTACTCGGCAACCTTCAAGCGGAAGCCCAGCGAGGGTGTCGGCCATGACCTGACTAACCACACAAGTCTCTAGTCCAGGTTTATCACCTATTCGGGTTCCATCCGCAAGGAAGTCCGACCGGGGTTTCCACTACGACCCCAAACGATGTGAGCAGGGTTCTCAAGCCCACCATGCGGGTGCCACTTGGTACACCATGCCACTGTGCCTAGTCTGTCCCAAGCCCACCTGGCCGGCTACCACTTGGTAGACTACTAACACTACCTACAAACACCAGAAACTAGTTGCAACTCCTGGACAGAGATCGGGGTGATTAATAAGCCGAGAGGGGTCGAGTTACCGGAACGCAATGTGTGGTAGTAACTATCTTAAATCACAAACACGGAACTCAGTTCCTGAGGACGGTTTCATTGAGACAACCCACCATGTACTATTACATGGCCTCTCACCGCTACCTTTACCAAATCATGTTCACACACTTAGCTCTCAATAGTAGGACTGCTACCTCTTGAGCTTGCGTTGGTTTTCCCTTGAAGAGGAAAGGGTGATGCAGCAAAGTAGCGCAAGTATTTCCCTCAGTTTGAGAACCAAGGTATCAATCCAGTAGGAGACAACACATAAGTCACAGAATACCTGCACAAATAATGAACAACTTGCTCCCAACGCGATAAAGGGGTTGTCAATCCCTTCACGATCACTTGCAAAAGTGAGATCTGATAGAGACAGATAAACGGTAAAGTAAATATTTTTGGTATTTTTGGTTTATAGATCGGAAAGTAAAAGATTGCAAAATACTAGATCGGAAACTAGTAAGATGTAGACGATAACTTGTATAATGGAAAAGAGACCCCGGGGCCATAGGTTTCACTAGTGGCTTCTCTCAAGATAGCAAATATTATGGTGGGTGAACAAATTACTGCCGAGCAATTGATAGAAAAGCACATAGTTATGACGATATCTAAGGCAATGATCATGAACATAGGCATCACGTCCGTGTCAAGTAGACCGAAACGATTTTTCATCTACTACTATTACTCCACACATCGACCGACCCCTGCCTGCATCTAGAGTATTAAGTTCATAAAGAATAGAGTAACACATTAAATAAGATGAAATGATGTAGAGGAATTAACTCAAACAATATGATGAAAATCCCATCTTTTTATCCTCGATGGCAACAATACAATACGTGCCTTGCTGCCCCTACTATCACTGAGAAAGGACACTGCAAGATTGAACCCAAAGCTAAGCACTTCTCCCATTGCAAGAAAGATCAATCTAGTAGGCCAAACTTAACCGATAATTCGAAGAGACTTGCAAAGATATCAAATCATGCATATAAGAATTCATAGAAGAACCAAATAATATTCATAGATAATCTGATCATAAATCCACAATTCATTGGATCTCGGCAAACACACCCCAAAAGAATATTACATCGAATAGATCTCCAAGAACATCGAGGAGAACATGGTATTGAGAAACAAAGAGAGAGAAAAAGCCATCTAGCTACTAGCTATGGACCCGAAGGTCTGTGGTAAACTACTCACGCTTCATCGGAGAGGTAATGGTGTTGATGTAGAAGCCCTCCGTGATCGAATCCCCCTACGACAGGACGCCGGAAAAAGCCCTAGATGGGATCTCACTGGTACAGAAGGTTGCGGCGGTGGAAAAATGGTTTTGTGGCTCCCGTCGATGTTTTTAGGGTATAAGAGTATATATAGGCGAAGGAGCTAGGTCAGGGGAGCTACGAGGGGCCCACAAGGTAGGGGGCACGCCCTCCTGCCTTGTGGCTACCTCGTTGCGTCTCCGACTTCTCTCCAAGTCTTCTAGTTTCCTTCTGGTCCAAGAAAGATCATGCGAAAGTTTCATTCCGTTTGGACTCCATTTGGTATTCCTTTTCAGAGAAACTCTAAAATAGGCACAAAAAAACAGAAACTGGCACTGAGCTCCCGGTTAATAGGTTAGTCCCAAAATTAATATAAAATAGCATATAAATGCCTATTAAACATCCAAAAGAGATACTATAATAGCATGGAACAATCAAAAATTATAGATACGTTGGAGACGTATCAAGCATCCCCAAGCTTAATTCCTGCTCGTCCTCGAGTAGGTAAATGATAAAAACAGAATTTTTGATGTGGAATGCTACCTAACATATTTATCAATGTAATTTTCTTTATTGTGGCATGAATGTTCAGATCTGAAAGATTCCAAACAAAAGTTTAGTATTGACATGAAAAAAATAATACTTCAAGCATACTAACAAAGCAATCATGTCTTCTCAAAATAACACGGCCAAAGAAAGCTATCCCTACAAAATCATATAGGCTGGCTATGCTCTATCTTCATCACACAAAATATTTAAATCATGCACAACCCCAGTTTCAGCCAAGCAATTGTTTCATACTTTAGTATTCTCAAACTTTTTCAACTTTCACGCAATACATGAGCGTGAGCCATGGACATAACACTAAGGTGGAATAGAATATGGTGGTTGTGGAGAAGACAAAAAGAGGAAGATAGTCTCACATCAACTAGGCGTATCAACGGGCTATGGAGATGCCCATCAGTAGATATCAATGTGAGTGAGTAGGGATTGCCATGCAACATATGCACTAGAGCTATAAGTGTATGAAAGCTTAAAAAGAAACTAAGTGGGTGTGCATCCAACTCGCTTGCTCACGAAGACCTAGGGCATTTTGAGGAAGCCCATCATTGGAATATACAAGCTAAGTTCTATAATGAAAATTCCCACTAGTATATGAAAGTGAAAAAATAGGAGACTCTCCATCATGAAGATCATGGTGCTACTTTGAAGCACAAGTGTGGAGAAAGGATATTAACATTGCCCCTTCTCTCTTTTTCTCTCATTTTTTTAATTTGGCCTTCTCTTTTTTTATGGCCTCTTGTTTTTTTTTATTTTTTTTCGTCCGGAGTCTCATCCCGACTTGTGGGGGAATCATTGTATCCACCATCCTTTCCTCACATGGGACAATTCTCTAATAATGGAGATCATCACATTTCTATTTACTTACAACTCAAGAATTGCAACACAATACTTAGAACAAAATATGACTCTATGTGAATGGCTCCGGCGGTGTACCGGGGTGTGCAATGATTCAAGAGTGACATGTATGAAAGAATTATGAATGGTGGCTTTGCCACAAATACGATGTCAACTACATGATCACGCAAAGCAATATGACAATGATGGAGAGTGTCATAAAAAACGGAATGGTGGAAAGTTGCATGGCAATATATCTCAGAATGGCTATGGAAATGCCATAATAGGTAGGTATGGTGGCTGTTTTGAGGAATGTAATGGTGGGTGTATGGTACCGGCAAAAGTTGTGCGGCACAAGAGAGGCTAGCAATGGTGGAAGGGTGAGAGTGCGTATAATCTGTGGACTCAACATCAGTCATAAAGAACTCACATACTTATTGCAAAAATCTATTAGTTATCGAAATGAAGTACTACGTGCATGCTCCTCGGGGAAGGGTTGGTAGGAGTTAACCATCGCGCGATCCCGACCTCCACACAAAGGATGACAATCAATAAATAAATCATGCTCCAACTTCATCACATAACGTTTCACCATACGTGGATGCTACAGGAATCACAACTTTAATACAAGTATCTCTCAAATTCGCAACTACTCCACTAGCATGACTCTTTTATCAACATCTTTATAGCTCAAAACAATCATAAAGAATCAAACTTCTCATAGTATTCAATGCACTTTATATGAAAGTTTTTGTTATATCCATCTTGGATGCCCATCATATTAGGACTAGTTTTATAACCCAAGAAAATTACCATGTTGTTCTAAAAGACTCTAAAAATAATATAAGTGAAGCATGAGAGTTCAACAATTTCTATAAAATAAAGCCACCGCCGTGCTCTAAAAAGATATAAGTGAAGCACTAGAGCGATATTGCCTAGCTCAAAAGATATATGTGAAGCACATAGAGTATTCTAATAAATCATGATTCATGCGTGTCTCTCCCAAAAGGTGTGTACAACAAGGATGATTGTGGTAAACTAAAAAGCAAAGAATCAAATCATACAATACGCTCCAAGCAAAACACATATTATGTGGTGAATAAAATATAGCCTCAAGTAAAGTTACCAATAGACGAAGACGAAAGAGGGGATGCCTTCCGTGGTGTGCCTTGTGAATCCCCAATCTTAGGCTCTTTCCACTCCTTATTCCATAGTCCATCAAATCCTTACCCAAAACTTGAAAACTTCACAACACAAAACTTGACAGAAATCTCATGAGCTCTGTTAGTATAAGAAAATAAATCACCACTTTAAGATACTGTTGCAAACTCATTCTTTATTTATATTGGTGCAAAATATACTATGTTCCAACTTCTCCATGGTTCATACCCCCCGATACTACCCATAGATTCATCCAAATAAGCAAACAATACGCGAAAAACAGAATCTGTCAAAAACAGAACAGTTTGCAGTAATCTGTAACTCACAAATAATTTTTAACTCCAAAAATCCGTACAAATTAGGAAAACCTGATAAATTTGTGTACCAATCCATAGCAAAAATAATCAGATTAAAATCACGAATCCGTGAATTTTCAAAACTAATGTTCTAAGCGCAAAAGTTTCTGGTTTTCAGCAGGATCAACACAACTATCACTGTAAGCTATCCTAAAGGTTCCACTTGGCACAAACACTAATTAAAACATAAACCACATCTAACCAGAGGCTATATGAATTATTTATTACTAAGCAGGAGCAAAAAAATCAAAGAACAAAAATAAATTGGGTTGCCTCCCAACAAGCGCTATCATTTAACGCCCTTAGGTAGGCATAAAAACACGAATAGATCTAGGTATTGCCATCTTTGGTATGAAATCCATAACTGGCTCTCATAATAGACTCATAAGGCAATTTAATTTTCTTCCTAGGAAAGTGTTTCATGCCTTTCCTTAATGGAAATTGGAATCTAATGTTTCCTTCTTTCATATCAATAATTGCACCAATCGTTCTAAGGAAAGGTCTACCAAGAATAATAGGACATGTAGGATTGCAATCTATATCAAGAACAATGAAATCTACGGGCACATAATTCCTATTTGCAACAGTAAGAACATCATTAATCCTTTCCATCGGTTTCTTAATAGTGGAATCCTCAAGATGCAAATTTAAAGAACAATCATCAAATTCATGAAAACCTAACACATCACACAAAGTTTTTGGAATTATAGAAACACTAGCACCCAAATCACACAAAGCATAGCATTCATAATCTTTAATATTAATCTTAATAGTAGGTTCCCACTCATCATAAAGTTTTCTAGGGATACAAACTTCTAATTCAAGCTTTTCTTCAAAATATTGCATCATAGCATTAACGATATGTTTAGTAAAAGATTTGTTTTGATTATAAGCATGAGGATAATTTAACACAGAGTGCAACAAGGAAATACAATCTACTAAAGAAAAATTATCATAATTAAATTCCCTGAAATCCAAAAGAGTGGGTTCATTGCTACTTAGAGTCTTGACCTCTCCAATCCCACTTTTATCAATTTTTGTATCTAGATCTAAAAACTCCGAATCATTGGGATGCCTTTTAACTAAAGTTGACTCATCTCTAGTCCCATCTTTATCAAGATTCATATTGGAAAACAAAGATTTAATAGGAGTCACATCAATCACTTTTAGATCTTCATCATTATTATTTAGAGCTTCAGGTTTAGCGGTCATCTTATTAACTAAGGTGGCTTGTTTATCAGAAATTTGGCCCACTAAGTTTTCAAGATGAGCAAACTGAGATTTCAAACCACAAAATTCTTTAGACATATCATCGAGCTCTTTATTCATATACTCCATAAAACCTTTTTGTTCTTTAATCTTGTTCCTAAAGAAATTATTATGCTCAAATTGTAAAGACATAAAACTTCTAACATTATTTTCAATCTCTTCCAACCTCCTAAGGTGAGGATCAATGTTTTTTTGGCTGTGCCATCAAAGAAAACATGCACACCAACACACAACCACACAAGAAGCAAAGGAAAAAAGACAAACGGAAGAGGGGCGAAGAAAAGGCAAAGGTTTTCAAAAATCATTTTAGAAGTGGGGGAGAGGAAAACGAGATGCAAATGGCAAATAATGTAATGCAAGAGAGAAGAGTTTATGATGGGTACGTAGATCTCCCTAGCAACGGCGCTAGAAATTGGCAAGTTGACAGGAGACAAATCTTGACTTGACTTGGCGTAAATCTCCCCGGCAACGGCGCCAGAAATCCTTCTTGCTACCTCTTGAACTTGTGTTGGTTTTCCCTTGAAGAGGAAGGGCTGATGCAGCAAAATAGCGTATGTATTTCCCTCAGTTTGAGAACCAAGGTATCAATCCAGTAGGAGACAACACACAAGTCATAGAACACCTGCACAAACAATGAACAACTTGCACTGAACGCGATAAAGGGGTTGTCAATCCTTTCACGGTCACTTGCAAAAGTGAGATCTGATAGAGATAGATAAACGGTAAAGTAAATATTTTTGGTATTTTTGGTTTATATATCGGAAAGCAAAAGATTGCAAAATAGTAGATCAGAAAGTAGTAAGATGTAAACGAGAACTTGTATAATGGAAAAGAGACCCAGGGCCATAGGTTTCACTAGTGGCTTCTCTCAAGATAGCAAATATTACGGTTGGTGAACAAATTACCGTCAAGCAATTGATAGAAAAGCGCATAGTTATGATGATATCTAAGGCAATGATCATGAAAATAGGCATCACGTACGTGTCAAGTAGACTGAAATGATTCTGCATCTACTACTATTACTCCACACATCGACCGACTCTTGCCTACATGTAGAGTATTAAGTTCATAAAGAACAGAGTAACACAATAAGTAAGATGACATGATGTAGAGGAATTAACTCAAACAATATGATCAAAACCCCATGTTTTTATCCTCGATGGCAATAGTACAATACGTGCCTTGCTTCCCCTACTGTCACTGGGAAAGGACACCACAAGATTGAACTCCAAGCTAAGAACTTCTCCCATTGCAAGAAAGATCAATCTAGTAGGCCAAACTTAACCGATAATTCAAAGAGACTTGCAAAGATATCAAATCATGCACATAAGAATTCAGATAAGAACCAAATAATATTCATAGATAATCTGATCATAAATCCACAATTCATCGGATCTCGGCAAACACACCGCAAAAGAATATTACATTGAATAGGTCTTTAAGAACATCGAGGAGAACATGATATTGAGAATCAAAGAGAGAGAAAAATCCATCTAGCTACTAGCTATGGACCCGAAGGTCTGTGGTAAACTACTCACGCTTCATCGGAGAGGTAATGGTGTTGATGTAGAATCCCTCCGTGATTGAATCCCCCTCTGGCAGGACGCCGGAAAAGGCCCCTAGATGGGATCTCACGGGTACAGAAGGTTGCGGCAGTGGAAAAGTTTCGTGGCTCTCCTCGATGTTTTAGGGTATAAGAGTATATATAGGCGAAGGAGCTAGGTCAGGGGAGCTACGAGGGGCCCACGAGGTAGGGGGGCGCGCCCTACCCCCTAGGGCGTGCCCTCCTGCCGCGTGGCCGCCTCGTTGCTTTCCAACTTCATCTCCAAGTCTTCTGGTTTCCTTCTAGTCTAAGAAAGATCATCGCGAAACTTTCATTCCGTTTGGACTCCGTTTGGTATTCCTTTTACGTGAAACTCTAAAATAGGCAAAAAACAGAAACTGGCACTGGGATCTCGGTGAATAGGTTAGTCCCCAAAATAATATAATATAGCATATAAATGCCTATTAAACATCCAAAACAGATAATATAATAGCATGGAACAATAAAAGATACGTTGGAGACGTATCAAGGACATGTTCACAACATTCCAATTCATCCCCGATGAATCAGACCTGACACAACTCTAAGAAATGGTAGGCATGACAACAAGCATGAATGAGTAGGCACATCATGGCTCAAGCAACTCCTACTCATGCTAGTGGGTTTCAACTATTTACTGTGGCAAAGACAGGTCATGCAAAGGAATGGGGTTCAGCTACCACAACATGTAATAGTTGAATCACTATTGTCCTAATGTAGTAAAAGAGAGTAGGAGCGAGAGAGTGGGATTGTATCGGAATGATCAAAGGGGGTTTGCTTGCCTGGCACTTCTGAAGATAGTAATAGCTCTTCATCGGTGTCAACTATCACAACATCGGAACAATGTCCACTGAGAGGGAACAACACCGGCAAACAAAGAAGGAACACAACCAATGCAATGCAACATTATGATACATGATCATGACATGGCAACATGCTGTGATTTGGGCTAATGCAACTAAAACCAGAGGGGTTTGAGTCTATTTGAACTAGAGATTCAAATTCAAACCTAAGTTATGAATTTACAAAGTGCATTCAGTTGTTTTGATCTTCACAGCAAGGTTAAGTTGCTTTGTCATGCATGAAAACAGTACCAATGGATAGATTAGTTTTTTCTGATAACTTTTCATATATAAAACTTTTCAACCTGAGTTATAGATTATTTTTTATGATTTTTTGAAGTTTAGGCATTTTTTTGGATTTTCTAATATTTCGAATTAAATTAATTCCAGAAAAAATGAATTACTGCGTCAACACTTAGTCAGGATGACGCCAGCGAGCCAACATGACGGCCCAGGTCAAACTGACAAGTGGGTCTCGCGTGTCGATGACTAAACTAACTAACCTAACTTAATTAACACTAACCTAGGTTAATTAGTAGGGCGGGGCCTGAATGTTAGTGACCCAGGGTGGTCAAATCCCTTGTGAAACGGGTCAAACCCACTGGATCAATGCCGGTTAGGCCAGACGCGGCGCCGAGCTCAGGAATGTGTTGTGGTGCCCCGTTCGTAGCGTGGCTGGGCTCGTGCGAGACCCGAGACCAGCGCACATCGGGTGGTAGTGCCAACCGAGCCTGGGGTGGCCGGAGGCGACGACAAGGAGCTTGGCTGCGGCGGCCGGAGCTCGGGTGAGGGTGCGGGTGGCACAGCGGTGCACGAGCAGGCAAGCTAAGGCACTAGGGGGTGCATGCGCGGTGCCGTGAGGGTGATGGACACGCCGGGCGGTCCATTTGGTCGCCGGAGGCGCGTCGGCGGCGAGCACGGGCGGCGGCGAGTGCAGGCGAGCTCGGTGCTGTTGCTACGATATGTAGTAGAGCCAAAGGAGAGGGGGAGAACAAGCAGGAGCTCATGGTGGTTGCGGTGATGCGAACGGCGAGCTCGGGGAGGGGCTGAGGCAATCGGGGCAACGAGGGGGATCTCCGACGACGGGCGGTCGGGGACAGCTCGGTGATTGCGGTGCAGGGCATGCGAGCGCTCGGGGCTCAGCTGGCTCGGCGTAGCAGATGTCGGGGAGGCTCATGGACACGGTCAGGCGACGAGGGAGCGATGGTGGCTACGCATGCGACGACGGCGGTTGAACGGTGGATTCGGCCATGGCGGGGACAAGCGAGGGAGAGAGCCAGGGGGGAGAGTGGGTGTCCAGGGGATTAGGGTGGCGTGAAGGACGGGCTTCAAGGCGTCACCATGGCCTGGGTGAGGCAGGTGAGCAGGGAGGTGGCGTGGCGCCTCGCTCGCACATGCTGTCTCCTCCTCTGGCCAGATGGGCCGACCCAGCCAAGTAAGTGGCCTCTGGCCTCTCTCTCTCTCTATCTCTATATCTCTCTCTCTCTCCCTTTCTGTTTTAGTTTTCTTTTTCTTTTTCTGTTATTTGTTTCTGGTTTAGTAAAAAAATGCTAAACCTCATTATAAAATCATGAAAATAATTGTGGGCACTTCTAAAATTATTTCCAACAGCCCTTGAATGCTTTCAAGATTATTTGGACGTTTAAAAATATTCATAGCATTTAAATGTCCAAATTCAAATACCTTACGATTTAATTCAACAATCAAAAGTGATCTAGGAAAATATGCACCATTTTTGGCAGAGGTTCAAGACCAATCCGGGTATGATGAACATTTTGTGAAGGGCATTTTGGGTTCATTGAAACAATTTTCAGTTGAACCTGGTATTTCTAGGGGGGGTGCTGGGGTTTGTTAATCCCCATTTCAAGTTTAATGAGAATTTAAACATGATTCATGGAAGCTTAAGCAAAGACAGGCAAGGACTAAGCTAGGGCTGTGACAAATTTGATTAATTGATTAAAATTTATCATGAACTTAGTCCTAATAGTATTTGCAAATTATGTTGTAGATCAATAGCTCGTGTTGTAGCTTACTTTTCTTGATATGTTCCTAGAGAAAAATAAGTTGAAAGATGATAGTAGCAATGATGCGGACTGGGTCCGTAATCTGAGGATTATCCTCATTGCTGCATAGAAGAATTATGTCCTTGATACACCGCTAGGTGATAGACCCATTGCAGGAGCAGATGCAGATGTTATGAATGTTTGGCAAGCTTGATATGATGACTACTTAATAGTTTAGTGCACCCACTACAAAAAAAAGACACATGGGCCGAACGAATTTCTTTTCTGTCATGCTTATGACACTTCTATGATGATAATTATGATAAAACCCAGTATCATCATAGATGTGGTGGGCTCCTACTTCTATGACAAAAAATCATGACACACACTTGCATGACATTCTTTGGGCTGTCCATGACGGAGAAAATCGTGGTAAAAGCAAGGGCGAGGAAAATATCGGGGAGCTCCCGGTTACGGTGGGTGGTCGAGGTTGAGTGATGCAGTGTGGTTTGCGCGTTTATCTCGTACGCGCGCGTGGTGCGAGCCGTGTCACTATAATTGAACCCGAGCGATCTCTGCTACTACGTACTGAAGCCGATCGACTGATCCCTTCGCTCCTAACTAAACCCGACCAAGACTCCTACGCTGCGAACTGAACCCGATCGATCGCTGCTACTGCGTGCTTACTGAAGTTGATCGAACCCCCGTGCGAGATGTAGCTAGCCGGTTGGGTTACCTATGGATGAATAGTTCCTGTTGAGGGAGTCCTGGATTAGGGGGTATCCGGACAGCCGGACTGTGTACAATGTCCGGACTATTGAAGCGTGAAGATACAAGACTCAAGACTTCGGCCCGTGTCCGAATGGGACTCTCCTTTGCGTGGAAGGCAAGCTTGGCGATACGGATATTATATTTCCTTCCTTGTAACCGACTCCATGTAAACCCTAGCCCTCTCCAATGTCTATATAAACCGGAGAGGTTGGTCCTTAGAAGGCCGATCACAATTACAATCATACCATCATAGGCTAGCTCTTTGGGTTTAGCCTCTATGATCTCGTGGTAGATCTACTCTTGTACTACCATATCATCAATATTAATCAAGCAGGAAGTAGGGTTTTACCTCCATCAAGAGGGCCCGAACCTGGGTAAACATTTGTGTCCCTTGCTTCCTGTTACCATCCGCCTTGACGCACAGACCGGGACCCCTACCCGAGATCCGCCGGTTTTGACACCGACATTGGTGCTTTCATTGAGAGTTCCTCTGTGTCCTCGCTGTCAGGCTTGATGGCTCCTCCGATCATCATCAACAGGTGAGACTTTCCTCCCCGGACAGATTTTTGTGTTCGGCAGCTTCGCACTGCGGGCCAATTCGCTTGGCCACCTGGAGCAGATCGATAGCTATGCCCCGGCCACCAGGCTAGGTTCGGAAACTTGAACTACACAGCGGATATTCGCGGGGACTTGATCTTCAACGGATTTGGGCCAGCGTCAGAAGTGCCGAATAGTCATGATGAGCACGGCTTAGACCTGCTGTCAGACGATGCTCAAGATATCACCCCGGCAGAAGCCTCAGATCTAAATCCGGGGCAGGTCGCGTTGCCTAAGGACGGAGGGCTGGACCCTGCCCCGCAGGCCATACCCTCGTCGGCGATGGAGCCGAACACAGGCCTCACTTCTGAGGAAGCCTGTGACTCCGGACCCCCGGATTCATATCCGGATGTAGGTTCCAGTCCGCGCGTCCCCGAGCCCGCCGAGCTTGGTTGGGCTCCAGTGATAGAGTTCACCGCGGCGGTCGTCTTTCAGCACTCGCCCTTTGGCGACATGCTGGACTTATTGAAGTCTCTCTGTTTGTCAGGAGACCCTGGGACGAACTATGTCCGGCTTGAGTGGGAAGCAGACAACGATGGAATTCGTTGCCCACCCACCACCAACTTCATTGCCACGATCGATGATCTAACCGACATGCTTAACTTCGACTCCGAAGACATTGATGGTATGGACGACGATGTAGGAGAATTATAGTAGACACCGCTCACCGGGCGGTGGACGGCCACCTCCTCATACGACATATATATGGTGGACACTCCGAAGGAAACAAACGGCGATGAGGCAGCGGAGGATAACCCCTCGAGAAGAAAAATAAAGCATGGGCGTCGTCGGCGCCGCTCCAAGCCCCGCCACTGCAATACCGGCCCCGGAGACAAAAATAATTTGGATGGCGCCAAAAAAGAATATGACCCTGACCAGCCCGCCTTCGAGCAGGCCAAACAGGAAGATGAGCAGATCAGCCCAGAAGAACAGGCGACAGACGTATACCCGGAGGAGGACAACTACATCCCCCCCTCCGAAGATGAGATTAGCCTCGGCAACGACGAATTTGGCGTGCCTGAGGATCCCGTGGAGCAGGAGTGCTTCAAGCGTAGGCTTATAGCCACTGCGAGGAGCCTGAAGAAGAAGAAGCAACAACTCCAAGCTGATCAAGATCTGCTCACAGATAGATGGACTGAAGTCCTGGCAGCCGAGGAATATGGACTCGAGCGCCAAACGGCTGACCGGCCACCCCGTGGCCGGGATAAAATGGGATACCAGCGCTCACCCCCACGCCGATACAACACGGCCCAGGGCAACAGGCAAGACCTGCAAGATATTCTGGAAAACAAAGCAGGACAACCAAGATCGATCTACGGATCGCGGGGGCGCGCCCCAGCGCGCGACAATGATCGTCGCGCTAGACACATAATCAACAAGTCTGGCCGGGCCGAACACAGCAACCCAGACCAATTCGAGCTGCGCAACCACATAGCCCGGCACAGAGGCACCGCACACCCCCTCTGCTTCACTGACGAAGTAATGGATCGTGAATTCCCAGAAGGGTTCAAACTCGTAAACATCGAATCGTACGATGGCACAACAGACCCCGCAGTATGGATCGAAGATTTCGTTCTCCACATTCACATGGCCCGCGGAGATGATCTACACGTCATCAAGTATCTTCCCCTTAAGTTCAAAGGACCAGCCCGACATTGGTTAAACTGCCTGCCAGCAAATTCCATTGGCAGTTGGGAAAACCTGGAAGACACATTCCTTGATAACTTCCAGGGCACATATGTGCGACCACCAGACGCTGATGACCTGAGCCACATTACTCAACAGCCCGGAAATTCTGGACTCGGTTCCTTACTAAAAAGAACCAAATAGTTGACTGTCCGGACGCTGAAGCCATGGCGGCTTTCAAGCATAATATCCGTGATGAGTGGCTCGCTCGACACCTCGGCCAGGAAAAACCCAAATCTACGGCAGCTCTCACAACCCTAATGACCCGCTTTTGCGCGGGTGAGGGTAGCTGGTTGGCTCGCAGCAGCACCACGCCACATTCCGGCACTTCAGACGGCCGCGATGCTAACGGCAAGCCATGGTGTAACAGGCATAAGAGACGGAACAACGGCGACAACACCGAAGACACGACGGTCAACGCCGGATTCAGCGGATCTAAGTTCGGTTAGCGGAAAAAGCCGTTCAAAAGCAGGGACCGTCCAGCCTGGACCGCATACTGGAGTGCTCGTGCCAAATTCATGGCACCCCGGACAAACCAGCCAACCACACCAATAGAGACTGCTGGGTGTTCAAATAGGCCGGTAAGATAAACGCCAAAAACAAGGACAAGGGGCTACACAGCAACGATGACGAAGAGCCCCGATGTCCGAACACGGGGGGGGGGGGGGGGGGAGGGGGCAAAAGAAATTCCCCCCCAGGTGAAAACGGTCAACATGATCTACGCCACCCACATCCCCAAGCGGGAACGGAAGCGGGCACTACGTGACGTCTATGCAATGGAGCCAGTCGCCCCCAAGTTCAACCCATGGTCAGCTTGTCCGATCACCTTTGATCGTAGGGATCATCCTACTAGCATCCGTCATGGCGGCTCAGCCGCATTGGTTTTATACCCAATCATCAATGGATTCCACCTCACACGAGTCCTTATGGACGGCGGCAGCAGCCTGAACCTACTTTATCAGGATACAGTGCGCAAAGTGGGCATTGACCCTTCAAGGATCAAGCCCACTAAAACCACCTTTAAAGGTGTAATTCCTGGAGTAGAGGCCCGCTGTACGGGCTCTATAACACTGGAAGTGGTCTTCGGATCCCCGGACAACTTCCGGAGCAAAGAGTTAATCTTCGACATCGTCCCTTTTCGTAGTGGTTACCACGCACTGCTCGGACGAACCACATTCGCTAGATTCAATGCGGTACCACATTACGCATACCTCAAGCTCAAGATGCCAGGACCGCGCAGGGTCAACACTGTCAATGGAAATATGGACCGCTCCCTTCGAACAGAAGAGCATACGGTAGCCTTCGCGGCAGAAGTACAATGTGGCCTACTCCGACAAACCAATCCGGCGACAACTTCGAGCACAGTCAAGTGAGTCCGGAGCACCCCACAACAGGATCATCAGGAACGCCAAGAGTGTGATTAGCAGTCCGGCCTCCGCTCAAGCCCCTTCAAAGCAGCATTCGTGCCACATGTACACAATTACGCACTCAAGATACCATGGGCACAGGCAGAGGTGCTTCAACGACTCAGTCAATAGTGCGGGTAACTACCAAATACCTTCATACTCTTTCCCTCTTACCTTTTAGGACACCGCGTTGGAGCAGCATCCTCAAAAGAGCCGAATTGCCGGACTTATAGGGGAGAAGACATCCAAGGAGGCAACAGATGTTGTGCACAGAAGGAAATACCCAGGTGGATCTATTTACGATCATTATACCTGCTTTATCTATCTGTACATAGCCTGCCCCTGGATAGGACATGTCAAATAGTCCTATTTTATCTCTGCTTCATGCATCCATTGTAAACATACGCTTAAACATATTTTTCGTCAATGGGAGATTATATATAGCGTCAGCTTATTATCCTTATTTGAGCATTTTCTTCTAAATGTTTATTTGGTATTGCATCCGTACACCTTGGTACGGCCAGTTCGCCAGGGGCTTCTCATGGCGCCCCGTAATATGGGAAATAAAGTTCGAACACTTTCGACAGTGCGGCACCTTATAGCACTATATGCATCAGCTCCGAATCATGTCTTGGGTCTACAATTGGGATAGCCCGGCTCCCTTGTTTTGGTGCCTTACGTTCCGTTATATCGGCTAAGGTAGCGCCGGGAGAACTACTGTGATTGTGTCCCGGTTCTTCCGGACGAGCACCTCAGTAGAGAAAGCCATAAACTGACCGGCATGATGTGGCGAGAGCTGGTTGCTGTTCGAGAGGTCTTAAAATCCTTAAAGATTTTCCGCTTTAGGCGATATATTGGCTTCGTCCGATCTAGGCGTGTATAGCTCCCCGATTCGGCCTTCCGGATTCTAGGGGCTTCGCCGAAATTTAAAATTGTGGACTTCTATGGCTAAGTGAAAGTTATAAAGCCACATAGTCCGATTGCCTTGTTCGCTGCGCCGGACACCTCCTTAAGGGACCAAACATTTGGATAAAGAGTGTCTGGGTTTTCCACGAACACCCCAGTACTAGTTATGTGGGGGAGGAAGCCGACGACTGGCCTACTTTCAGAATTTTATAAACAGCCACACAGAAGGTAATATTTTAAATAACAAAAGTGCTACATAGAGCAAGTAACTTCGTCCTTAAAATACAAACATGACAGAAGTGAATTCATTCAAAAATGGTGTCCTTGGTACATTCATCAGCCACGAGACAAGTACCCTTCATAACGCCATCATAGTACATCTCGGGATGGCGATGCGCCTTGCCCTCCGGCGGCCCGTCCTTGACCAGCTTCTCCGCATCCAGCTTGCCCCAATGCACCTTGACGCAGGCAAAGGCCCGGCGGGCACCTTCGATATAAACAGAGCGCTTGATCACCTCCAGTCGCGGAAAGGCATCCACCATCCGCTTGATCAGGCCAAAGTAGCTACTGGGCATGAGCTCACCAGGCCACATCCGGGCTATGAAACCTTTCATAGCCAGTTCGGCCACCCTGTGGAGTTCGACCAACTGCTTCAGTTGGTCGCTCAGAGGCATCGAATGTTCGGCCCCATCATACTGGGACCAGAACAGCTTCTCTGTTGAGCTTCCCTCCTGGGCACGGTAGAACTCCGCAGCGTCTGTTGCGCTGCATGGCAGATCTACAAATGCCCCTGGATAGATCCGAATTCGAGTAAGTAAAAGAAACGCCTCCTCGACATGTTTGATTTGCATAAAGAACTTCTTACCCGCTGCTATCTTTTTGTCCTCTTGGATCTCTTGCTGTGCTTTCTCGGCTCCGGCCTTGGCGTCTTTCAAATTTGCAAGGGCCTTCGCAAGCTCGGCCTCTTTCACCTTCAGATCATGCTCCACGGACTCACACTTCTTGCCGAGGTCCTGGAGCTCTTGTTGTACCTCGCCTACTCTAGCATTTTGCTTTTCGCGCTCTTTGCATTCCAAGGCCGCTTTGTCTTCGGCCTCAGACAGCGCTTTCTTGAGGGACGCCACTTTTGGCGGTGGCCCCTGTTTCGTAGTCACGACGCTTTGGCGTTAGACTAGCCAATTTGGTATATCCTCCAATACATAAGAGAGGGGAATCACTTACCCCTGTTCTCTTCGAGCTGCCTCCTCGTGAGGTCGAGCTCTCCCTGCGCCTGCTCTAGGTCCCGCTTCAGTTTGGCAACCTCGGCAGTACGGGCAGCAGCAGCAAGCAGCACAACCTTCTTACACACACAAATATTTATTGTTAGACTCCTGTGGATAATTATTGACCCTCCGTTTGGTTTTTCTTTCCGAACACCAAACAAAGTATCAGGGGCTACTACATATCGGGTGGTAATTTTGCACATATTTATTACTTACCTCAAAGCCTGTTAGGAGGCTGGTGCAAGCTTCAGTTAGTCCGCTCTTGGCGGACGTAACCTTCCGAATCACCGAACTCATAAGAGTATGGTGCCCTTCATCCATGGAAGCGCTGCGAAGCGCTTCCAGCAGACAGTCCGGCGCCTCATGCCCAACGGAAGTCCTCGATACAGACGGCTTGCCCTCCCTAGCGAGGGGTCGCCCGCCTGAGTCCGGAACCATCGAAGGTTTCGGAATTGTGTTCGGCTGAGAGCCCGGCTGGCCATGGCTCTCGTCGACACGATCCACGGGGATCTTGAACCCCGTGTGTCCGACCTCGCCTCGGGGCTTCTCCAGAGTCACCTCCCCCCGCTCTGGGAGCCTTTGGGATAACACCTCCGTGTCATCGCGGGTTGAGAAGTAGTGGCTGTCGGAAGCGAATTTATCTCTGAACCGCTCAGGGACCCGGAGGAAGATACCTCGGGGTGATCCCTAGCCGGACTGCATGTATGTTCAGCGTTAAACAAAAGCTATAGAGTGAAGTTTTGACGAAGTGCGGACACTTACGATCGCACTAGGGGCTTCCCCCTTGGCAGCCACCCCTCCTCGCTGAGAGCGGCCATGGAGGAGTAGTCTGGAAGGGGCCCCTTCCCCTTCTTGGACGCCCCAGCCTCCCCTCCCAGGGCGGCTTTCCTCTTCTTCCCCCCCCCCCAAGTGTGGGGAGGTAGAATCTCTTCCTGATTCCCGCCGCCTCCATGGGAGGAATCTATCTCGTCGTCATCAGACGACAGGGGAATGACGGCCCTGCGCCGAGGGCCTTTTCCAAGCCCCCGGTCCGCTTCCCCGGGCCCCTCATCCTCTTCAGATGGGGCGTCTTCTTCTTCCTCCTCCCCTTCATGGGAGGAGTCCGCCTCGCCGTCTTCAGACAAGGCTTTCGGCACAACCTTATGCCGGAGACCCTTTTGGATCCCCGGGGCCTTCTTCTCGGCCTTCTTCTCCGGCACCTTGTACGGTGCCGGGACCAGCATCTCCGTCAAGAGAACATTAGCTGGGCCTTCTGGCAGCGGAGCCGGACAGTAAACCTGCTCCGCTGTCTCCACATAATCCTAAAGCAAACATGCATAATTACTTAAGGCTCTCCCATGAATATATTGGATAGAACCGGGTCCGGTGGTAATCTGAGAACTCACCTGACTAGGAGCCCGCGCGGCGTGAAGCCCGCGGTCCTCGGATGTGGAAGGAGGTACTTCAGAGGCCTTGAATAGCACCTTCCATGTACCTTTGTGCGTCATGTCGTAGATCTTCAGGAGCGTCCGGTGTTCGATCGGGACAAACTCCCACAGACTGACTGCCCGCCTCTGACAAGGCAGGATCCGACAAACGAGCATGACCTGGATCACGTTGACAAGCTTGATGTTCTTGTCCTTCATGCTTTTAATGCTTGTCTGGAGTCCGGTCAGCTCCGTAGAATCGCCCCAGGACAGGCCCTTCCTTTCCCAAGAGGTGAGCCGCATGGGGGCTCCGGATCTGAATTCGGGGGCCGCCACCCACTTGGCGCCGCGCGGCTCGGTGATGTAGAACCACCCCGATTGCCATCCTTTTACGGTCTCTGCAAAGGAGCCATAGAGCCATGTGACATTGGGCATTCTGCCCACCATGGCCCCTCCACACTCCACTTGTTGGACGCCTACAACCTTCGGCTTCACGCAGAAGGTTTGCAGCCATAGGCTGAAGTGAGGCCGGATGCGGAGGAAGGCCTCGCATACGATGATTAACGTCGAGATGTTTAGGACAAAATTCAGGGCTAGATCATGGAAATCTAGCCCATAATAGAACATGAGCCCGCGGACGAAGGGATGGAGTGGAAATCCCAGTCCACGGACGAAGTGGGTGACGAATACGACCCTCTCGTGGGGTCCTGGGGTCGGAATGACCTGCCCAAAGATTTGCTGGTAGCCGGTGAGCTATGTCCGCAGCCAAGTATCCGGCCGCCCGAAGATCTGCGATGTGCTTCTCCTTGACGGTGGAAGCCACCCACTTGCCTCCTGCTCGGGACATGTTTAGCTGTGCGGAGAAGACTTGGGCTTGGGCGCTGGAGCTCGAGGGGGCAAGAGTGGGCTAAGGAGGAAGAAGGCGTGGGTGAAAATGAGGAAATTTTATCCCTTTATAGAGGAGCCGAGAGCGGTGCGCCTCCCCACTTGCCCATTGAGAATCACTTGTTTCCCAAGCGCCACGATTAATGGCGTTGTGAGATTACCCATACCCGTATTGATGAGAATGCCGTGATATGGGGACACGATCTTTGCTTTGACAAGACGTGTCAAAGAAACCGCCTCGCAATATGCGCTGTAGCTGGTTGTGGGAAAATGGATCGAATAATGATCCGACCGTAATAACATGTCACTTCATCAGAAAAAGTTGTCAGCAGATTGCATTTGTGAAATATCATTCTCTCTACGGTGACATATGAAGATCATCTCGCCAATCCGAACATGGTCTAAGTATTCGATGATTACCTTGGAGTATTTGGAGGAGGAACCCACCTTGCAATGCCGAAGACAATACTGCACGTCGGACTCATCGTCATTGAAGCCTGGTTCAGGGGCTACTGAGGGAGTCCTGGATTAGGGGGTATCCAGACAGCCGGATTGTGTACAATGTCCGGACTATTGAAGTGTGAAGATACAAGACTCAAGACATCGGCCCGTGTCTGGATGGGACTCTCCTTTGCGTGGAAGGCAAGCTTGGCGATCCGGATATTATATTTCCTTCCTTGTAACCGACTCCATGAAACCCTAGCCCTCTCCGGTGACTATATAAACCGGAGAGGTTGGTCCTTAGAAGGCCGATCACAATTACAATCATACCATCATAGGATAGCTCTTAGGGTTTAGCCTCTATGATCTCGTGGTAGATCTACTCTTGTACTACCCATATCATCAATATTAATCAAGCAGGAAGTAGGGTTTTACCTCCATTGAGAGGGCCCGAACCTGGGTAAACATCTGTGTCCCTTGCTTCCTGTTACCATCAGCCTTGACGCACATATTGGGACCCCCTACCCGAGATCCGCCGGTTTTGACACCGACACCCGTTGCTGCCGTGCGTGCGATACATAGAACGAGTCGAGACGTGGTGTGAGTCGAGCCGGTTGGGTTGGCTGTGGATGAACAGTTCCTGGTGGGGGTTGGATGAACAGTACCCCGACCGTGTGTATAGGCGGTTGCCGCTGGATGAACAGGACCCCATGGTATATAGTACGCGGTTGCCGCTGGATGAGGCCGCCACACACCCCAATCGGTTGGGGGTGGATGAACACGACCTCGTGGAGGCTTGTTGAACTGAAGCCGGTGAAGGCTGGATGAACAGTAGCCCTTCGATGAATAGTGTCTGGTGGAGGCTGGAGATGGTGGATGAACAGTAGAAGGTGGAGGCTGGAGGAAGTCGATGGTGGATGAACAGTAGCCCGTGGAGTCCTGTTTTGCAGTACGCCACACCCCTCCCGATGATCAGGACCCCCGTTTGGACCATAGGAGGTCGAAGAGAAGTCAGTTTCCTCTGTTTTGCCGTACGCCACACCGCTCCCGATCAACAGGACCCCGTTTCAACCATAGGAGATCGAACAGAAGTCTGTTTCCACCATTCTATGGTACGCCAGACCCTTCCCGATGAACATGAACCTGTTTCGACCATACGCGATCGAATAGAAGGCCCGTTTCCTCCGTTCTGTGGTATGCCAGACCTCGTTTCGGCTATTCCGTCCAAGCCGGTTGGCTCCCGATGAACATGACGCATTCTGACTCAGTCACTTGGCTTTCGGTGAAGACGATGTTGTTTCCTCCATTCCGACCCAGCCGGTTAGCTGCCGATGAACAGGACGATGTAGCTGCCGTCAGTTGCCTCTCCATGTACACGAATCCCTGGCTGTACATATGCATGAGTACACATTCGAGACCCTGCCCTTATGTACGTACGTAGCCGTATTTAATTTCTTGCAACGTGGCTGTATGTACGGATACACGATATATATAGACATGACTGTGTGACATGCTACGTTTGCGTCTCTACTACGACACGTGCATCTCCTTACTCGGACATGGTTCATCGCTGCAGAGAGACCGATTGACCAGTATGTACATACACGATCACGACGAGACAGACAACCTGACATATGATTCGACCCGGTGGGTCCCAGCTGTCAGGGAGGATAAGGAGGCACTTCCTTCCGTGCGAAGATATAACTGGTGGGTCCCAACTACCAGGGAGGATAAGGAGGCAATTCCTTCCGTGCGAAGATATAGCTAGTGGGCCCTAGCTATCAGGGGGAAGAATCATTTTTTTGCCTATAATACGGATGCACTTCCTTGTGTACAAAGATGTAGCTAGTGGGTCACAAGTGTCAGCGGGGGGGGGGGGGGGGGACGTGTTTTTGAGGCCCTTCCGGTAGATCCCACTGTTAGGTGGAGCAACCATTATTTTGTGCGTAATAAGGAGGCACTTCCTTGCTGCAGCCATGGACCCAGCTGTCAGCCTCTCCATGTACAGTCCTCTTTCAATGGAAGGCATTCCTTGACCATGTTGACCACACCACGCCGAGAGCACCAAGGCGGTGGATGACGGCGAGGCCTAAGATGCGAATGATCCGGAGTCATGGTACAAGGGGCACTGGAGTCCCTGGCAGAGGGGAGCATGAGGGACTGGTTCGGCTGCTGGGTGAGGCTGCCTTCGCCAGAGAATAACAGAAGGTGTGGGTGATTACAGGTATGACCTAGCCACAATTGGGAGTAGAGTGGGGCAGCGAGGCCTGCGCGGCAGCACAGCCGGCCATGGGAGGCAGATCCAGGTGCTCCGGCCAGCGATGGTTTTGGCAGCCGGAGCAAGAGCAACTAGATCAGAGATCGAAGAAGCAGGATCGCCGTTGGATGTCAATCCAGTGACTACAAATGTCAGAATAATTTGTTGACTCTTTGTTTTAGACAACTAAATCATTTTGTTCACTAAATGGACAACACCTTGCGCAAGCTTCGTCTAGTGGGCCAACAAAGTCAGCTTCGAAAGCTGTGGCGGAATGCAACCCATTTATTAAGGTTTTACAGGACATTTCATTTTGTTTGCCAATAGATCTATTTCCTGGGCTTTGACTCAAAAAATGATATATTTCCTGGGCTAGTTAAAAAATATAATAATATCCGATTTACAATTTATGATAATTGTTTCTCAAAAAAACTATTTATGATAATTTACAGCGCATTTGATTATTTATTCGAATACACCTATTTACTGAGCTGGGTCAAAAATAATATTGCGTACATGCAATGCATTTATCATTTCTGGTAATTTACAAGCAATTTTATTTTAGTAGAAATGGACCCATTTTCTGGGATGGGTGAAAAAACAATGATGGTCTGGACTGAGCATTTTGTGTAAAAATAATATTGAGATACGAATATTATTAAAAAATTAAGTTGCGCTTGGTAATCTTATTATATAAAAATTGAACTCAGCTATGCATTTTATTAAAATTAAGATAGGCTAGGATGCACTTATTTTAGGATATTGTGTACAACTGTCAACCCAGTTGCATTGTGATGTTCAAAAAAAAGGCATGTGTAGTACAATACAACTTTATATGGCTACCCAGCCCACATTAAACGACACCAAAAAGGTCCAAACAAGGCTTCTGTACAACTTTTTGAAGTCACTGAGCTCAATTAATAACTTAAGAAAGAAGTTAGAGTACAGTGGAACCTAATTAAAAGCTGTCACGAGTGAAGAAATAATTCAACAGGTCCCAATTGTGTGTGTGAGAGAGAGAGAGACCCATCGGTTGATGCTCGTAAATACATCTTTCATCCATATGCATTGCTGATGCTCAATAAAAACTTATATAGTTCACACAATCATATAGAACATCATAGCACACTGAACTTGCATACAAAAATTTCACGCAGGAGACACAATCAGGGCGGAAGCAGTGGATCACTATGGGTAGGGCTATGCTAAAACCAACGAACTCGTACATAAAAGTTCATCATCTTTATCAATGACGGGGAAATATCTTGAATTCTATGTAAAGAAAATAGATAGACAACACAATAAGTTCTGCTAGCACATTAAGTTGATGTACAACCCTTTCTAAACAAAGTTCAGATACAAAAATAGAACATGTCACAATCGAATGTACTGGCACATAAGTGCTTCACACCGATAGCTCGGATGTAACTAGTATCTGACAAGATTCAGTTGTTACCTCAAATTAGAGCACATCCAGGCAGCCAGCCCTGCCTCTTGTCCCAAAGAAGCAGCGGCCTCGGCCATGCGATGGAGTAGGCCATGTGCCATCCATTGTTCTGAGCAACACGGGGAAAGTCTGACGTTGACTCCTGTAATGGACGTCGTTGACAGACCCTGGCACCAGCGGCGGCGGCAGGACTTCTGTTGATGGATTGACCACTTCTTCGACATGCATGAACACTCAATATATGTACATCCCTAATGTAGTCCGCGGTGGCCTTGGCGGCGATGAATAGTATGTTGGAAATATGCCCTAGAGGCAATAATTAAAGGGTTATTATTATATTTCCTAGTTCATGATAATTGTCTTTTATTCATGCTATAATTGTATTATCCGGAAATCATAATACACGTGTGAATACTTAGACCACAACATGTCCCTAGTGAGCCTCTAGTTGACTAGCTCGTTGATCAACAGATAGTCATGGTTTCCTGACTATGGACATTGGATGTCATTGATAACGGGATCACATCATTAGGAGAATGATGTGATGGACAAGACCCAATCCTAAGCATAGCACAAAGATCGTGTAGTTCGTTTGCTAGAGCTTTTCCAATGTCAAGTATCTTTTCTTTAGACCATGAGATCATGTAACTCCCAGATAGCGTAGGAGTGCTTTGGGTGTACCAAACGTCACAACGTAACTGGGTGACTATAAAGGTGCACTACAGGTATCTCCGAAAGTGTCTGTTGGGTTGACACGGATCGAGACTGGGATTTGTCACTCCGTATGATGGAGAGGTATCTCTGGGCCCACTCAGTAATGCATCATGATAATGAGCTCAAAGTGACCAAGTGTGTGGTCACATGATCATGCATTACGGTACGAGTAAAGTGACTTGTCGGTAACGAGATTGAACAAGGTATTGGGATACCGACGATCGAATCTTGGCAAGTAACGTACCGATTGACAAAGGGAATTGTATACGGGGTTGCTTAAATCCTTGATGTCGTGGTTCATCCGATGAGATCTTCGAGGAGTATGTGGTTGCCAACATGGGTATCCAAATCCCGCTGTTGGTTATTGACCGGAGAGCCGTCTTGGTCATGTCTGCATGTCTCCCGAACCCGTAGGGTCTACACAGTAAAGGTTCGGTCACGCTAGGGTTGTATGAATATGAGTATGTAGCAAACCGAAATTTGTTCGGAGTCCCAGATGAGATCCCGGACGTCACGAGGAGTTCCGGAATGGTCCGGAGGTAAAGAATTATATATAGGAAGTGCAGTTTCGGCCATCGGGAGAGGTTCGGGGGTCACCGGTATTGTACCGGGACCACCGGAAGGGTCCTGGGGGTCCACCGGGTGGGGCCACCTATCCCGGAGGGCCCCATGGGCTGAAGTGGGAGGGGAACCAGCCCCTAGTGGGCTGGTGCGCCCCCCTTGCCCCCCTACGCCTAGGGTTGGAAACCCTAGGGTGGGGGGGGCGCCTCCACTTTGCCTTGGGGGGCACTCCACCCCCCTGTCCGCCGCCCCCCCTTGGGAGATCCTATCTCTAGGGACGGCGCCCCCCCAGGGGGGCTATATAAGGGGGGGGGGAGGGAGGGCAGCCGCACCCTGAAGTCTTGGCGCCTCCCTCTCCCCTGCTACACCTCTCCCTCTCGCAGAAGCTCGGCGAAGCTCTACTAGAACCCTGCTGCATCCACCACCACGCCGTCGTGCTGCTGGATCTTCATCAACCTCTCCTCCCCCCTTGCTGGATCAAGAAGGAGGAGAGGTCACGCTGACCGTATGTGTGTTGAACGCGGATGTGCCGTCCGTTCGGCGCTAGGATCTCCGGTGATTTGGATCACGACAAGTACGACTCCCTCAACCCCGTTCTCTTGAATGCTTCCGCTCGCGATCTACAAGGGTATGTAGATGCACTCCCCTCTATCGTTGCTGGATGAACTCATAGATTGATCTTGGTGAACGTAGGAAGGAAATTTTTTATTTTATGCAACGTTCCCCAACAGTGGCATCATGAGCTAGGTCTATGCGTAGTTCTCTATTGCACGAGTAGAACACAAATCTGTTGTGGGCGTAGATGTTGTCAACTTTCTTGCCACTACTAGTCTTATTTTGCTTCAGCGGTATTGTGGGATGAAGCGGCCCGGACCGACCTTACACATACGCTTACGTGAGACAGGTTGCACCGACTGACATGCACTAGTTGCATAAGGTGGCTAGCGGGTGTCTGTCTCTCCCACTTTAGTTGGAGCGGATTCGATGAAAAGTGTCCTTATGAAGGGTAAATAGAAGTTGACAAATCACGTTGTGGTTATTCGTAGGTAAGAAAACGTTCTTGCTAGAACCCTATTGCAGCCACGTAAAAGATGCAAACAACAATTAGAGGATGTCTAACTTGTTTTTGCAGCAATTGCTTTGTGATGTGATATGGCCAAAAAGTTGTGATGAATGATGAGTGATATATTGTGATGTATGAGATCATGTTCTTGTAATAGGAAACACGACTTGCATGTCGATGAGTATGACAACCGACAGGAGCCATAGGAGTTGTCTTAATTATTGTATGACCCGCGTGTCAATGATTTAACGCCATGTAATTACTTTACTTTATTGCTAAACCGTTAGCCATAGTAGTAGAAGTAATAGTTGGCGAGCAACTTCATGGAGACACGATGATGGAGATCATGATGATGGAGATCATGGTGTCATGCCGATGACGAAGATGATCATGGAGCCCCGAAGATGGAGATCAAAGGAGCTATATGATACTGGCCATATCATGTCACTACTATATAATTACATGTGATGTTTATTATGTTTATGCATCTTGTTTACTTAGAACGATGGTAGTAAATAAGATGATCCCTTATAATAATTTCAAGAAAGTGTTCCCCCTAACTATGCGCCGTTGCTAAAGTTCGTCATTTCGAAGCACCACGTGATGATCGGGTGTGATAGATTCCTACGTACACATACAACGGGTGAGACAGATTTACACATGCATAAACACTTAGGTTAACTTGACGAGCATAGCATGTACAGACATGGCCTCGGAACACAAGAGACCGAAAGGTTGAACATGAGTCGTATGGAGGATACGATCAACATGGGGATGTTCACCGATGATGACTAGTCCGTCTCACGTGATGATCGGACACGGCCTAGTCGACTCGGATCATGTATCACTTAGATGACTAGAGGGATGTCTAATCTGAGTGGGAGTTAGTTAAATAATTTGATTAGATGAACTTAATTATCATGAACTTCTTCTAAAATCTTTGCAAAATATGTCTTGTAGATCAAATGGCCAACGCTCATGTCAACATGAACTTACACGCGTTCCTAGAGAAAACCAAGCTGAAAGATGATGGCAGCAACTATACGGACTGGGTCTGGAACCTGAGGATCATCCTCATAGCTGCCAAGAAAGCATATGTCCTAGAAGGACCGCTAGGTGAAGCACTCATCCCAGAGAACCAAGACGTTATGAACGCTTGGCAGACACGTGCTGATGATTACTCCCTCGTTCAGTGCGGCATGCTTTATAGCTTAGAACCGGGGCTCCAAAAGCATTTTGAGCAACACGGAGCATATGAGATGTTCGAGGAGCTGAAAATGGTTTTCCAAGCTCATGCCCGGGTCGAGAGATATGAAGTCTCTGACAAGTTCTATAGTTGTAAGATGGAGGAAAATAGTTCTGTCAGTGAGCACATACTCAAAATGTCTGGGTTGCACAACCACCTGTCCCAGCTGAACATTAACCTCCCGGAAGAGGCGGTCATTGACAGAATCCTTCAGTCGCTCCCACCGAGCTACAAGAGCTTTGTGATGAACTACAATATGCAGGGGATGGAGAAAACCATTCCTGAAGTATTTTCAATGCTAAAGTCAGCAGAGGTAGAAATCAAGAAAGAACATCAAGTGTTGATGGTCAATAAAACCACCAAGTTCAAGAAGGGCAAGGGTAAGAAGAACTTCAAGAAGGACGGCAAAGATGTTGCCGCGCCCGGTAAGCCAGTTACCGGGAAGAAGTCAAAGAATGGACCCAAGCCTGAGACTGAGTGCTTTTATTGCAAAAGGAAGGGTCACTGGAAGCGGAACTGCCCCAAATACTTAGCGGACAAGAAGGCCAGCAACACTAAAGGTATATTTGATATACATGTAATTGATGTGTACCTTACCAGTACTCGTAGTAACTCCTGGGTATTTGATACCGGTGCCGTTGCTCATATTTGTAACTCACAGCAGGAGCTGCGGAATAAGCGGAGACTGGCGAAGGACGATGTGACAATGCGCATCGGGAATGGTTCCAAGGTCGATGTGATCGCCGTCGGCACGTTACCTCTACATTTACCTATGGGATTAGTTTTAAACCTCAATAATTGTTATTTAGTGCCAAGTTTGAGCATGAACATTGTATCTGGATCTCGTTTAATGCGAGATGGCTACTCATTTAAATCCGAGAATAATGGTTGTTCTATTTATATGAGAGATATGTTTTATGGTCATGCCCCGATGGTCAATGGTTTATTCTTAATGAATCTCGAACGTAATGTTACACATATTCATAATGTGAATAGCAAAAGATGTAAAGTTGATAACGATAGTCCCACATACTTGTGGCACTGCCTCCTTGGTCACATTGGTGTCAAGCGCATGAAGAAGCTCCATGCTAATGGACTTTTAGAGTCTCTCGGTTATGAATCATTTGACACATGTGAACCATGCCTCATGGGAAAAATGACCAAGACTCCGTTCTCCGGAACAATGGAGCGAGCAACCAACTTATTGGAAATCATACATACTGATGTGTGTGGTCCAATGAGCATTGAGGCTCGCAGAGGGTATCGTTATGTTCTCACTCTCACTAATGACTTAAGTAGATATGGGTATGTCCACTTGATGAAACACAAGTCTGAAACCTTTCAAAAGTTCAAGGAATTTCAGAATGAAGTAGAGAATCAACGTGACCGAAAGATAAAATTCTTACGATCAGATCATGGAGGAGAATATTTAAGTCACGAATTTGGTACACACTTAAGAAAATGTGGAATCGTTTCACAACTCACGCCGCCTGGAACACCTCAGCGTAACGGTGTGTCCGAACGTCGTAATCGCACTCTATTGGATATGGTGCAATCTATGATGTCTCTTACCGATTTACAGCTATCATTTTGGGGATACGCTCTAGAGACAGCTACATTCACTTTAAATAGGGCTCCGTCTAAATCCGTTGAGACGACACTGTATGAATCATGGTTTGGGAAGAAACCTAAGGTGTCGTTTCTAAAAGTTTGGGGATGCGATGCTTATGTCAAGAAACTTCAACCTGAAAAGCTCGAACCCAAGTCGGAAAAATGCGTCTTCATAGGATACCCTAAGGAAACCATTGGGTATACCTTCTACCTTAGATCCGAAGGCAAGATCTTTGTTGCCAAGAACGGATCCTTTCTAGAAAAGGAGTTTCTCTCGAAAGGAGTAAGTGGGAGGAAAGTAGAACTCGATGAAGTACTACCTCTTGAACCGGAAAGTAGTGCAGCTCAGGAAAATGTTCCTGTGGTGCCTACACCGACTGGAGAGGAAATTAATGATGATGATCAAGGTACTTCGGATCAAGTTGCTACTGAACTTCGTAGGTCCAGAAGGACATGTTCCACACCAGAGTGGTATGGCAACCCTGTCCTGGAAATCATGTTGTTACACAACGGTGAACCTTCGAACTATGAAGAAGCGATGGTGGGCCCAGATTCCAACAAATAGCTTGAAGCCATGCAATCCGATATAGAATCCATGTATGAAAACAAAGTATGGACTTTGACAGACTTGCCCGATGATCGGCGAGTGATAGGAAACAAATGGATCTTTAAGAAGAAGACGGACGCAGATGGTAATGTTACCATCTATAAAGCTCAACTTGTCGCTAAGGGTTATCGGCAAGTTCAAGGGGTTGACTACGATGAGACTTTCTCTCCCGTAGCGAAGCTGAAGTCTGTCTGAATCATGTTAGCATTTGCTGCATACTATGATTATGAGATATGGCAGATGGACGTCAAAACGGCATTCCTTAACGACTATCTTAAGGAAGAACTGTATATGATGCAGCCGGAGGGTTTTGTCGATCCTAAGAATGCTAACAAGGTATGCAAGCCCCAGCGATCCATTTATGGGCTGGTGCAAGCATCTCGGAGTTGGAACATTCGCTTTGATGAGATGATCAAAGCGTTTGGGTTTATGTAGACTTATGGAGAAGCCTGCGTTTACAAGAAAGTGAGTGGGAGCTCTGTAGCATTTGTCATATTATATGTAGATGACATACTTTTGATGGGAAATGATATAGGACTTTTGGACAGCATTAAGGCCTACTTAAATTAGTGTTTTTCAATGAAGGACCTTAGAGAAGCTGCTTACATATTAGGCATCAAGATCTATAGGGATAGATCGAGACGCCTCATAGGTCTTTCACAAAGCACATACCTTGATAAGATATTGAAGAAGTTCAAAATGGATCTGTCCAAGAAAGGGTTCTTGCCTGTATTGCAAGGTGTGAGATTGAGCTCGGCTCAATGCCCGACCACGGCAAAAGATAAAGAAGAGATGAGTGTCATCCCCTATGCCTCAACCATAGGATCTATTATGTATGCCATGCTGTGTACTAGACCTGATGTAAACCTTGCCGTAAGTTTGGTAGGAAGGTACCAAAGTAATCCCGGCAAGGAACACTGGACAGCGGTCAAGAATATCCTGAAGTACCTGAAAAGGACAAAGGACATGTTTCTCGTTTATGGAGGTGACGAAGAGCCCGTCGTAAAGGGTTTCGTCGATGCTAGCTTCGACACAGATCTGGATGACTCTAAGTCACAAACCGGATACGTGTATATGTTGAATCGTGGAGCAGTAAGCTGGTGCAGTTGCAAGCAGAGTGTCGTGGCGGGATCTACATGTGAAGCGGAGTACATGGCAGCCTCGAAGGCAGCACATGAAGCAATATGGATGAAGGAGTTCATCACCGACCTAGGAGTCATACCCAATGCGTTGGGGCCAATCACTCTCTTCTGTGACAACACTGGAGCTATTGCCCTTGCCAAGGAGCCCAGGTTTCACAAGAAGACCAGGCACATCAAGCGTCGTTTCAACTCCATCCGTGAAAATGTTCAAGATGGAGACATAGATATTTGCAAAGTACATATGGATCTGAATGTCGCAGATCCGTTGACTAAATCTCTTCCGCGAGAAAAACATGATCAACACCAAAACTCTATGGGTGTTCGATTCATCACAATGTAACTAGATTATTGACTCTAGTGCAAGTGGGAGACTGTTGGAAATATGCCCTAGAGGCAATAATAAAAGGATTATTATTATATTTCCTTGTTCATGATAATTGTCTTTTATTCATGCTATAATTGTATTATCCGGAAATCGTAATACACGTGTGAATACTTAGACCACAACATGTCCCTAGTGAGCCTCTAGTTGACTAGCTCGTTGATCAACAGATAGTCATGGTTTCCTGACTATGGACATTGGATGTCATTGATAACGGGATCACATCATTAGGAGAATGATGTGATGGACAAGACCCAATCCTAAGCATAGCACAAAGATCGTGTAGTTCATTTGCTAGAGCTTTTCCAATGTCAAGTATCTTTTCCTTAGACCATGAGATCGTGTAACTCCCAGATAGCGTAGGAGTGCTTTGGGTGTACCAAACGTCACAACGTAACTGGGTGACTATAAAGGTGCACTACAGGTATCTCCGAAAGTGTCTGTTGGGTTGACACGGATCGAGACTGGGATTTGTCACTCCGTATGACTGTCACAGCCCCAGATCGGCCCTGTTTGACTTTGATTACTCATCGTGTCATCATGTTTAAATTTCTAAGAAAACTTGAAATGGGGATTGCCTAAACCCTAGCACTAAAGGAATTCACTAGATCTACCTAAAATATTTTTCAGTAAGTCAAATGGCTTTCAAAAATGTTCATCATTTATGGTAAATACTGTAAACAGTAGCCAGAGGTGATGCACATTTTTCCACGACATATTTGGGCTCTGAATTAAATCATATGGTATTTTCATTTGGGCATTTGAATACTATAAAATATTTGAAGTGCTCAAATAATCATAAACTAAAATGTTTACTGTTGGATATATTCTAAACACTAGCCATGATTAGTTTCATGATTTTTGAAAGTGTCTGAGTATTTTTAATAAAGCCCTAAAATTTACAGAATAATAGAAAACTGAAATAATTAGAAAAAGAAGAGAGAGAAACCTACCTGGCCCAGATCCTCCAGCCACTTACCTGGCGCCACCAACCGGCCTAGCACGGCCCAGCCCACCGCCGCCTCGCCCCTGTCGTCTTCCTCCCTCACCAGAAGGACAGAGGCGTGTCGCCCGTGCGCGCGCTCACCCCTGGCCACCTCCTGCTTCCTCCCCGGCCCCTTCTAGCGACGCCTGGAGGCGCCACGCAGCCCCCTGGTCCCTCTCGCTCACTCCCTCGAGCTCATCACCCTCCTCTGTTCTCTCTCTCGCACGCAGCCACCGAAGACACCCGCCGCCGCCGTTCGTTGCCGCCGTGGCCACAGCCACTGCCTCGCCCCGCCGATGCTCTCAGAGGCGCCGCCGCCACCTACTCTCCCTCCTCTCCGAGCTACACGAGCCAGGACGGCCCCAAGACGACGCTTGCGGCCTTCTTCTCCGACCACGGCCGCCGAATGCCTCCGTCGATTCGGCCACTCCGGCGCGCCCCCGAGCCCACTAACCATCCCTGCAGCTCTGCGGTGAGCCGTTAACCCGATTCCCCCTTGCCCCATCGTCCCTCGCGTGCTCTAGCCCCGATCCCCAACCATGACCGAAGCATCTCGCCGCCGGCCATGGCATAGCCGTGGCCACAGCCGCGCAAGCTCGCAACGGAGCTCGTCAGCGTGCTCAGCGAACCACCAGGAGCACGTAGCACCCTCCGGTTTCTCCTCTAGTGCACCGTAGCATCGTCACCGCCTGCACCCGAACTCCGGCCGCCGCCAATTTGGTCGCCGCCGTCGATCCCGACCACCGTAGCTGCTGCCGCCACCACCACTAGATGCGCGAGTCTTCCAGCTCGCTGTAGCCGCAAACCCCGAGCAAAATGGTGCCCTGTAGCGCAAACCCGAGCTACCCCAGAGCATCCCCGCCGCGTTTTTGGTCGTCGCCGGCGATACTCCGGTGAGCTAACATGGCACCGTCATTAGTGGCTAACGATGCCACTAACTAACCTCATAACTCACTGACGGATGGGCCCCACCGCCTAACTAACCAGCTAACTAAAATAGTTTAAGGTTAATTTAATTACAGTGGGCCCACGCGTCAGTTTTGACTACGCTCACATGTTCGTTGACCAGGCCCACCTGTCTGTGACTCCAGCCAGCGCTGTGTCACTGACCAGTGGACCCCACTGGTCAGGTTTGACCCGAGGCAGCCCTGTTGACTCTGCTGAGGTCAGCATGACGCCATGCTGACGCAATATTCCTTTTCTGGAATTTAGTTTATTTTATACATAATCAGGAAATTCCAGAAATAGCTAAAACTTCAATAAATCATAGAAATTTAACCGTAAATCCAAATGAAATAAGTTATATATGAAAAATGATCAGAAAAATTTAAGGAATCCATCTGTACCATTTTCATGCATGTTAGAACAACCTATGCCTACTGTTTAGGACAAATCATATAAATGGCATTTGAATTTCACATATGGAGTTTGAATTTGAACTTAGGGTTCAAACAAACTTCATTTAACTTTGTTGCTAGTTGCATTAGCTCAAACCACATCATATTGCCATGTCACATTCATGCATCATATTGTTGCATTGCATTGATTGTGTTTCTTCTTTGTTTGCCGGTAATTGTCCCCTCTCGATAGATGTGTTTTCGATGACGAGTTCGATGACACCGATGAAGAACTATAATATCTTCAGAAGTGCCAGGCAAGCAAAACCCCCTTGTTCATTTCGATAAAACCCCACTCTCTTGCTCCTGCTCTCTTTTACTGCATTAGGACAACAACGACATATTTGTTACTTGCTGCGGTAGTTGAATCCCTTTATCCTCTGCATGACCTGTCATTGCCACAGTAAATAGATGAAACCCACTAGCATGAGTAGGAGTTGTTTGAGCCCTGTTGTGCCTACTCATTCATGCTTGTTTGTCATGCCTGCTATTGCTTAGAGTTGTGTTAGGTTTGATTCATCCGGGATGAATCAGAGGTGTGTGAACATGTCCTACGGTGTGTGAGCTAAGCGTGTGAACATGATTTGGTAAAGGTAGCGGTGAGAGGCCATGTAGGAGTACATGGTGGGTTGTCTCATTGCAGCCGTCCTCAGGAACTGAGTTCTGTGTTTGTGATCCATGATTCAGCTACTACCACGCATTGGGCCCGAAACCAATGGACCCTCTCGGCTTCTTGATCACCCTTGTCCTCTGTCCAGGAGTTGCAAGTAGTTTCTGGTGTTTGTAGTATGCTGGAGGCCGTGGGCAGCGCTGACCAGAGGGGTGGGCTGTGATGCGGTAGGCACATGGCCGGGTATACCGGGCGCCCGTTTGGTGTCACGGAACCCTGTTCACATCGTTTGGGGCTGTGAGCGAAACCCCGGCCGGATCTCCTCATGGATGGAACCCGAATAGGCAATAAACCTGGACTAGAGACTTGAGTGTTTAGGTAGGCCGTGGCCGACACCCACGTTGGGCTTCCGCTTGAAGGTTGCCGAGTACATGTCATGTAAACGGCGGTAATTGGTGAGAGCGTGTGTGAAGAAGTACACCCCTGCAGGGTTAACATCATCTATTCGAATAGCCGTGTCCGCAGAAAAGGACTTCTGGGTTGCCTGTACAGTTCATAGACAAGTGAAAGTGGATAGTTTAAAATGCGCAAGATAAGCGTGAGTGCTATGGATGGCGTTCTCATAGGGAGATGGGAGCGGATCCATAGTGGTGTATTGATATGGTGAATATGTGGACTCGTGTGCGCCACCTCAAAAGAATTACTTGCAGTCGTAGTTTAGGATAGCCACCGAGTCAAAGCTGGCTTGCTGCAGTTAAACCCCACCATCCCCTTTGTTGATAATGATGCATATGTAGTAAGTTTTGATGTAAGTCTTGCTGGGTACATTTGTACTCACGTTTGCCTATTTTACGTTTTTGCAGAGAGACTTCAGTCCCGCTAGTAGTTCCGCGTGGTCTTCGACGTTTAGCTTGTTACCTCAGCTACGATCGTGTGCCCTCGGCAGGATCTGGTAGATAGTCAGGCTTCTAAGCCTTTTTCATTTGTAGATGTCTGTACTCAGACATGTTAGCTTCCGCTTGTGCCTCGACTTGTATGCTCTGAATGTTGGGTCGTGAGACCCATGTTTGTAATATCTCGCTCCTCGGAGCCTAATGAGTAAATACTTGAGACGTAGAGTCATGTTGTGATGCCATGTTGTATTTGCACATATCGAGCATATTGTGTGTATGTTATTGAAATGCTTGGCATGTGTGGGATCTAACTATCTAGTTGTTTATCCTTAGTAGCCCCTCTTACCGGGAAATGTCTCCTAGTGTTTCCATCGAGCCATGGTAGCTTGCTACTGCTCGGAACACTTAGGCTGGCCGGCATGTGTCCTTCTTCGTTCTTGTGTGTGTCCCCTCTGGGAAATGTCACGCGATGAATACCAGAGTCCTGTTAGCCCGCTACAGCCCGGTTCACCGGAGTCCTGCTAGCCCAGTGCTACAGCCTGGATTCACTCGCTGATGACCGACACGTTCGATGCTGGGTCATGGATGCCTGTCCCTGTAAGTTTGTGCCACTTTGGGTTTGCGACTAGCCATGTCAGCCCGGGCTCCTTATCATATGGATGCTAGTGACACTATCATATACGTGTGCCAAAAGGCGCAAACGGTCCCGGGAAAAGGTAAGGCGACACCCGTGGAAATACCGTGCGTGAGGCCGCAAAGTGATATGAGGTGTTACATGCTAGATCGATGTGGCATTGAGTCGGGGTCCTGACAGCGTTGGTATCAGAGCTTGACTGCCTGTAGGATTTCCAAGCCAAACTAGTCGAAGTTATGTCTAGAAACGCTTTAGTTATGTAAGGCAATTGATTGTGGGATGGGAACGTAAGGCTCTTTTTACTCCTTATACCTTATGGCCTTCTGATCTGAGTCATCCTCTTCTCTTCTACGGGGATTAAGAACTAGGCCTTCTCATCTATCTATCAGGATGACGTGTTACTAATCCGTAGGCCTATAGGAGTGATGGTCCTAAACTTGAGTTCAGCTCCTACTATCTTCTGTATGTTCATAGTTGATCTCAGAACCTTGATTTTATGATGATCGAGTGGTTATGCCACCATTTTTGTAGCATATCTCCAAACCTTTGAGCATTTACAGCCGTTATGCTGTCCGAGTCATCCCAGGTTTCTAAACAATCTGATGCACTTGCAAATCCTTCCCCTCTGGTTTTTATGTTCCTTTGGGCCAGGTTAATCACACTAATTGCTGAGTTGAGGTATTCTATTGCCTCGACATATATGTTGGAATTATCATTATCACCCTAGGTGTCCTAGGGGATCATCTAGTAATCTAGCCATGATTTGTGTTCGAGTGTGATGATTCTGGCCACTATTCTCGAAAGCATCCCGTGATGCAATTTAGTTAGTAGGTATTCTACTCCTGGGTTCTTGAACCCGAGATTCACTCTACTTACTTCATGTTGTTAGTATTTGCTAGATCCCTTAAGATATTAGTAACCCTTGAATTAGTCCTCAAGGTCCGTGGTATTTCCTTCTTCCAAATACTATGAACCACTTATGGCAGAAGTTTGTTGGATCAAAAGATCACAACAAGAGTGCTCTTGATGAGTTCTCCATTCCACATTGTGACTCTACCAGTTCAACCTTTCTGCATGGGTTATGTCGCGGGCAGGGGGCACAGTCTACTTCCGTGGCCGCCGGACACCTATGGGGCACGGGAGGCCCCTTTTCTGGTTCGGAGAGGGGGTGCGGAGGCCGCGCACAGAGCGGATCGAGGTCCCGGGCGCGCGGTGGAGTGAGAGAGACGGCGGGCGATCTTTTTACCCAGCTTCGGAGCTCTCCGGAGAGATAAAACTCCTACTGCTGCCTTGTGTTGTTATTTGATCTTGCTCGAATGCGAGCGCATGGTGGTGTGGTGTGTCTCTCGAACCCTAATCTTGTGTTCTTCCGATGAACCGAACCCCTTCTACGTGCGCATGGGCCTCCCTTTTATAGCCTAAAGGGGGCATCAACAGGTGGCAGCGTAAGAAGAGGGGGTAGAATGGTAAAAATGCAGGTTGGTGTAACAGTGACCAACAGTGCCCCTACCTAACTGACGGCAGGGGACAAGGGCATTTAATGCCCGTCCGGTCGCCCCAACAGTGCGAGGAGGCGATCGTCAAGTGAGCCACCGGTTGCCACGATGGCGCCTCTATCAGCTCCGCTTGCCACCTTGCTCCGCATGGCTGTGTAGTGCCTCGCCACGTGCCTTTGGGACGGTCTTGTGATGACACGTCGCTGGATGTGCTGGAGTTGGGTTGGCAATCTTGCTGCGGCAAGCGCCTTGCCGCAGTCCTCCTCTTGTCGTGCCGGCAAGCTTGCCGGCCCTCGGGTCTTGCCGGGGCGCGCGGGGCGCCGCGGCAAGTCCCCTGGAGGTGCCTCGGTCGGCCTTCCCGGCAAGCTCCTCTTGCCGGGGCTTTTGTTTCCTTCCCCGCGAGCTTTCCTCGCCGGGCCTTGGTTGACCTTCCCGGCAAGCTCCTCTTGCCGGGGGCTTTAGCTTGAGTACTCTGTCCCTGAATGGCATCAGCGCGGCTGTGGAGGACCTTGGCGGACGCCCGGCAAGCCCTGCCGTGGGTTGCCGCGACTGCCCGTGCACAAGTTCGGGGGACTAAGGTACCCCCCTACTTTAGTACACCGACAGTAGCCCCCGGGCCTGGGCCATACACGGTGCCGAGCGTTGTTGGGCCAGGCCCAAAACAGTGCACGGGCACGCGTGGCCAGGGTCCACACAAAATCGGACTCCGCTTCCACCGCGCCCTCCCGCAACGGTACGCGTTAGACGCGGCATCGTGGGCGACGTGGGCGGTGTGTGTGGGGCTGAGTCCCTGTGAGCGCGCGTCAGGCCATGATGGAGGGGACGGCCCACGCCCTCCCTCCTAAATGGAGGTAGGTGTGGGGGCGTGGTGCATTTACTGGACGAGGCCAGCGCGCGCGGCTTTTGAGGCGTCCGCTCCCATGCTCACGGGGTGGGGCGAGACTGCCTCACCCGTCCACTCGGCGCTGCATCCCTGCCACGCGGCTCTCATGCACTTGGGGTCATGGACGGTGGAATTGGGGAATCCGGGCCGTCGTGAGCAGAGGCAGCGGGTCGGCCCCGATTCCCTGCTCTCCCGTGCCTTGATTCGCCGAGCGGGGCGGCCGGGCTCCCACACTGCTCCTTTATAAGGGGCAGGGGGGAGGGCACAGAAGCCTACACTCCTTCATCTCCTTCTTTCCTTTGTAACTTCTCCCCCCTTCCTCACATTTGTCATGGAGAAAGGGAATCCTGGCCCTTCGTCAGTGGCGGCGAGGGTTGCCGCCAGGCAGCGCATCCCTCTCTCTTTCGCTCCTGCGGCGGTGGAGCCGGTTGAGAGGGGAAGAGGGAGGGGGCGAGGCCGAGGGCGAGGTCGAGGTCGTGGCCGAGGCGCTCGGGGAGAGGCGGTCGGGGTAGTGCGCCGCCCCCGTCTCCACCGACGGCTCCTCTCCTCGAGGCGGTCCATATTGGGGACGACCCCTGGGAGTTCTTCGTCAAGCTGCGCCGGGCACCTCGTCGATGTCTTCGTCTTCCGGCTCCATTTGCGAGCGTGATGGAGCCGGACCCGCCCGAGATGCTGGAGTTGCGCATGAGGGGCTGCGGGATCAGCGGCACTCGAGTTAGTGTCGTATCCCCAGCCCCCGGCGTGATGTACTTCGACCGAGGGTGGAAGACGTTCGCCCGCATCCACAGCTTGGCGGCGGGGTTTACCCTCCATTTTAAGTTAATGGAGGGCAACCTTCTCGCCGTCAAGGTCTTCGGGGACTCCGGCACCCGGGCGAGATGCTGCGTGGACAGCTCCTCCGATAGCGAAGGTCCCTCCTCGAGCGAGAGTGATGAGGAGGGGAGCGACAGCGACGACGATGGCGGCGGGTCCGACTAGGCGTCGGACGCTGCCTCGCGCGCACCACCGGCGACCCCATCATCCGGGTTGCCGGCCTTCTGAACTCCCCGAGGCCGTCTCCTTGGGCGGCTGGCGTAGGGAGGCGGCGGAAGAGGAAGAGGGGTGGCGGCAAGGCCGTCAAGTCGGAGTACGAGGGCGAGGTGCCCTCGACAGCATGTTGATGTCCTGCCGCCCCGTCTTCGAGCTCTGCCTCCGGCGCTTCCGTCTCCGCCAAGCTCCCGGCCGGGCCCCGGGAAGTTCTCTTGGTATCTTCTGGCACCCGTAGCTCGCCTAGGCGTTTCTTTTGCCCTCCCCGGCAAGCTTCTCTTGCCGGGGCCTCCTTGACCTACTTCCTGAAGAGAAAACAGGAGAGGGATTACGGGCACCTTATCTTTTAATTTGTAAGCCTTCGGGCCTTTAGCTGTACTTAAAGCTTGTAATCCTCTCTATCATGTTTTTCATCCTCTATGGACTCACACTAAATTGGGATGTTTTTTAATGGAAAGAGGGGAAAGCTTGCCAGATTAAGTCTTTTACTTGATTGCGTGCCTTGTACGTTTTCACCCTATGCTTTTAGGGAACTTGCCGGCGCGGGCACCTTGCCGTGGGCGCCGAGTGCGGAACATCGGCAACGGAACTGCAACCGATAGGAAACCTTGTCGCGGAGCTAGTCGCGGCTTACTTAAGTCGTTGAGCAGACTCGAAACGACAGTAAGGCAACTAGTTACGAGTTGGTTCCCTGCCGGCGGTGTCGCGGCCGACAAGAAACCTTGTCGTTGGGCCAGCCGCAGTTCACCTAAGTTGTCGAGCGAACTCGAAACAATGGTCGGTGCGTGACTAGGTACGAGCCGGCTCCTCCGCGCACAGGTTCTTTTCGTACAAGGCGTGACCGTTCAGAGACGCGGCCTCGCTTTCCCCAGCCCACAAGAGGATGCATGACGAGGGATGGAAAACTTAGCTGGTATTACAGCCCCTGGCGACTCTGGCTTGCCGGGGGTGAAACTTGATATTTGCAGCTCCCGGCAACTTTGGCTCCGCTGGCACCCAGGCGCTGGTGCGTCTTGCTCTGTTCTTGCCGCCAGCGTTATAGTCCCCGGGAACCATGACTTGCCGCGTAGGGATCTTGGCGGCCGCAGCCCCCAGTGAAGTCGGCTTGCCGGGGCCTCTTCGCCAGTGCGCCCTTCTAGTTTCTCCTTGTTGCTGTTATTACAGTCACAAAAAATAACTAAGACAGCGCTGTAATAGGTTACTCTTTGCAACGTAATCTCAAGTTGGGCAATGCGATGCCATGTTTCACCCCTTTGCATGTTTACACTCTACGCTTCTAGGGAACTTGCCGGTGCTAACACACTTGCTGAGTGCGGAACGTCAGCAGCCTGCTGGCGGTGTTGTACCCGGCAAGAAACCTTCTCGGGCCAGTTGCAGCGCGCTTGCATTGTTGAGCGGACTCGAAAACAAAGCAAGGGCGCAACTTAACCATGAGTTGGCTCCTCAGCGCACGGGTTTCTCATACAAGGGACGAACGTACGAGGAACATAACATAAGCGCTTAAAACTTAAAGAAAAGAGCTACGCGCTCGAGCTCGGGTGACTTAGCTTTTCTGTCTTTCGCGGTCCAGCGAAGCCGCGCTCCTCCCTTGATTCCCTCCCTTGTACGTTTTCACCCCCCCCCCCGCGCTTTCAGGGAACCTGCCGGTGTAAACACACTTGCTGAGTGCGGGACATCAGCAGCCCGCTGGCGGTGTTGCCTCCGGCAAGAAGAACTCGTCGGGCTATTTGCGGCGCGCCTTCGTCGTTGAGCGGACTCGAAATGGATCAAGGGCACAACTTAGCCACGATTCGACCCTTCTGCGCGCAGGTTCTTCGTACAAGGTACGGATTCTCAGGGAGTACAATCCAAAAACTTTAAAGCTGGACGCTTTCTTTGCCCTACTGGCTAGTGGAGCTCGATGGTGTATCCTTGACGGCAGCGCGGCACTCCGGGGAGGCGTGCTTGCCGGAGCAGATACCAGAGCTGTTCTTGCCAGGTTTGATCTTTGGCGGATACGACTTTGCTTTCTTGCACTTGCCGGTGGAGCTCGATGGTGCGCTCTCGACGGCAGCGCAGCACTCCGAGGAGGTGCGCTTGCTGGAGTGTGCATCAGGGCTGCACTTGCCGGACTTGAGCTTCTTCTTCCCCCGGGGAGCTTCAGCGGCAAGTGGCGCGCGCCCTTCTGCGGCTGCTGCTTCCCGGTAAATCTTGTCGGCGCAGATGAGTGCATCCCTCTTGTCACCTTGGAGAGAAATGATACTCATCGGGCCAGGCATCTTGAGCACGTTGTATGCGTAGTGAGAGGCTGCCATGAACTTGGCAAGCGCCGGTCGGCCGAGTATCCCATTGTAGGGCAATGGGATATCAGCAACATCGAAGGTGACCCTCTCTGTCCTGAAATTCAGCTCACTGCCAAATGTCACTAGCAATGTGATCTTCCCCTTGGGCTTGCTCCTTCCCGTATTTATCCCTTGAAAGGTACCAGTCTCTTCGAGCTCGCTGTCGGGGATCTGGAGCTTCTTCAACACTGCGGAGGAAATCAGGTCCAGGCCGGCCCCGCCGTCAACCAACATCTTTGTGACCTTGAGGTTGCGGATAGTTGGCGAGACCAACATTGGCAAGCACCCGACCGCAGTGATGCGATCAGGGTGGTCTTCTACATCGAAAATGATGGGCGTGCCGGACCATTTCAGAGGCCTGCGCGCCTTGATGGATGTCTCTGTTGCGTTCACCTCTCGCACCCACTGCTTGAGTTGGCGGTGTGAGGCGTGCAGAGAGGCGCCGCCGTCGATGCACAGCACCTCTGTCGCCTTCTGAAACTCTTGGTCATCGGTCTCATCTTCCTCCATCTCATCTTCATCTTCATCCTTGTCGCGGCCGCGGGGAGGCCTATCTCCTTGTCGCGGCTTGGGCTTGCCGCGGTGTCCTCCCCGGGCGGGAAGCTTCTTGCCGGATCCTCCGCCACCTCCCTGGGCTCTCTTTTTATCGCGGCGCTCGTACTCTGCCTTCTATAGCTCCGCCATTTCTTCGACTTTCTTGCAGGTTTGGAGATCATGGCCCTTGGTGCGGTGGATCTTGCAATACCGCTTGCCGGAGCCGTCCTGCTTGTCGGCGGCTGCCACAGCCTCGCCAGAGTCATCGGCCTTGGCCTTGTCGGAGCCGCCTCCGTTGCCGGAATGCTCAACAGCTAGCACATCCTTAGTCTTTCTCTTCCGGTTGTTCCGTCTCCGGTTCTTCCTTGCCGGGGCGGTATCCTCACTGTCAGATCCTTCTGCTCCCGCAACCTCTCCGGGGATTTTCCTTCCCTCCTCAGCCCGTGCACACTTGTCGGCCAAAGCATAGAGCTCGCTGACATCTCTGATCTTGCACATTGCCATCTCCTCCCTCATCCTGCGGTTACGCACGTTCTGATGAAAGGCGCTGATAACCGCGGCAGGGTGGACGTCTGGGATGTTTTGTTGCACCTGGCTGAATCTCTGTATGTACTTGCGCAGGGGTTCCCCCTCCTTTTGAACGAGCAAGTGGAGGTCACTTTCCTGGCCATGAGGCTTGTGGCCGCCTGTGAAGGCGCCGACAAACTGATGACACAGGTCAGCCCATGAAGAGATGGAACCGTCCGGCAAGTGCATGAGCCAAGATCTGACATTGGGCTTGAGTACCAGTGGGAAGTAGTTGGCGAGGATCTTCTCATCGCGCCCTCCGGCAGCCTGCACCACGATGGTGTAGATGCTGAGGAACTCCGATGGATGTATCCTGCCATCGTACTTCTCGGGCACGTCTGGCTTGAAGTTCTTGGTTTTGGGCCACTGGACTTGCCGCAGGTCGCGGGTGAACGCAGGGCAACCTGCCGCGTACGGCAAGTCGCCTGGCTCCCCTAGTGCATGCATGTCGACAGTGGGCCCAGCACGTTGGTCAGATTGACATCGCGTCTCCCTTCTGCGCTCGATGCGAGTGCGAGCGTCTTCGTGCCGCCATTCTTGGAGAACGTGGCGCTGGTCGCGTCTAGTTCGCGGGTCCGACGCGCGGTGGAGTCGCCGTCGGGGTTGGTCCGGCGAGCTGACGATCTTGGCCTTCGGGGCTGGGAGTGCACGGAGGTGGCTCCCCCAGGGGTCTTGTCGGCGTCGGCTTGTGCTTGTACGCCTTGCCGGGGCCTCGATGCGCTCGGTTGCCGGGGCTTGTCGCCGTTGGCGAAGGCGACGAGGCTGTATATGGTCATCCTCCAGTCGTCGATCTTGTGCGGCGCCGGAGGGTAGTCTAGGAGCAGCTGGGCTCGGGCCAGCGCTTCCTCTGCTGTCTTGGGTGGTGGTGGCGACGAGCGGCGCGAGGAGCGGGATGTGCTCGGACTCCCAACTGGATTGGGAGGTGCGTCACCCCGCCCTGGCGACCGTAGCTCGCTCGCGCCAGCATGCGGGCGTGCATGCTGACCTCGAGCGTCTCGCGACCCACCAGCTTGGCCTTGCTCCAATGCGAGCACGGTGCTAGGAGCACCGGGGCGTTGTCGGCCTTGCACCTCCTGGGAAGAGTGTGGTGTATGCATGGTTGCCGACGCTTGCGGGGCCTTGTTTTTGGATCTGGTGACGATGCGAGCCCCACCGTCGGCACCCGCTCCTCCGCCGGCGTCCACTCCACCGCCCGTTTGCTCCGGCGGTGGTGGCGGAACCGATGTAGACGGAGCGGCTACCTCCGAAGGCTTCTTCTTCGGCGGCATGTTGATGAAGGCGCTGATGCAGCACGCGCAGAGACCGGATCGGATGTTCACGACCTCGACGCGCCCCCTACCTGGCGCGCCAAAGATGTCGCGGGCGGGGGGCACGGTCTACTTCCGTGGCCGCCGGACACCTATGGGGCACGGGAGGCCCCTTTTCTGGTTCAGAGAGGGGGTGCGGAGGCCGCGCGCAGAGCGGATCGAGGTCCCGGGCGTGCGGTGGAGTGAGAGAGACGGCGGGCGATCTTTTTACCCAGCTTCGGAGCTCTCCGGAGAGATAAAACTCCTACTGCTGCCTTGTGTTGTTATTTGATCTTGCTCGAATGCGAGCGCACGGTGGTGTGGTGTGTCTCTCAAACCCTAATCTTGTGTTCTTCCGATGAACCGAACCCCTTCTACATGCGCATGGGCCTCCCTTTTATAGCCTAAAGGGGGCACCAACAGGTGGCAGCGTAAGAAGAGGGGGTAGAAAGGTAAAAACGCAGGTTGGTGTAACAGTGACCAACAGTGCCCCTACCTAACTGACGGCAGGGGACAAGGGCATTTAATGCCCGTCCGGTCGCCCCAACAGTGCGAGGAGGCGATCGTCAAGTGAGCCACCGGTTGCCACGATGGCGCCTCTATCAGCTCCGCTTGCCACCTTGCTCCGCATGGCTGTGTAGTGCCTCGCCACGTGCCTTTGGGACGGTCTTGTGATGACACGTCGCTGGATGTGCTGGAGTTGGGTTGGCAATCTTGCTGCGGCAAGCGCCTTACCACAGTCCTCCTCTTGTCGTGCCGGCAAGCTTGCCGGCCCTCGGGTCTTGCCGGGGCGCGCGGGGCGCCGCGGCAAGTCCCCTGGAGGTGCCTCGGTCGGCCTTCCCGGCAAGCTCCTCTTGCCGGGGCTTTTGTTTCCTTCCCGGCGAGCTTTCCTTGCCGGGCCTTGGTTGACCTTCCCGGCAAGCTCCTCTTGCCGGGGGCTTTAGCTTGAGTACTCTGTCCCTGAACGGCATCAGAGCGGCCGTGGAGGACCTTGGCGGATGCCCGGCAAGCCCTGCCGTGGGTTGCCGCGACTGCCCGTGCACAAGTTCGGGGGACTAAGGTACCCCCCTACTTTAGTACACCGACAGGTTATCCTGAAGAAATATGTTGAACTCGTTCGACATACTAATCTATGCGTCCACAACTCAGAAAAACATATGTTCCTTTGAGTTGTCCCTCTTTAGTTGTCTACTGACCTTCGTCTATCAATTGATAGTCAAGAGTATGCGTGCGTTCGTTTATCGATGCCTATTACTCTTGTGGTCCGTCAAGCCATTCTATCGCGGAATGACTAGGAGAAACAAACTCCAGTACCTCTTCCATATCCGGGATTGGGTCAAAGTAGTTGTATTCCGCAGATCAAAATGCCAATCTAGCTTTTGATTCTGCTCTACCCTGGAGTATTACCCCCTTTATGTCAGGAGTTTCATGAGAATTGCACCAGCTCTTGTGAATTATTGACGCAGTGATACTTCTCGCCATCATTTTTCATTTCTCGGTTCCATGTTATTGTAACTGGAATGCCGACAAGTGAATCGTGATGTGAGAAATCTATGCTCCTAGCAACTCGTTGCTTGGTAGTTAACGGACAATAATTTCATTCTTAGCGTGCTGGTTTTTGAATCATCATTCTAAGATTGATCGTGCTACCTAGTCCATTTTCCCTGGTGCACTCCTCGATCAATGAGATAGGATTGTGTCAATCCATCACTCTCTTGATCATATCGTCTTGCCCTGAAAAGCAAGATTGATCTCGAGCTTAATAACATATCGGTGGTTTGTGATTTTCCGATTATCTTCTCGGAAGTATCACCGGGTCGTCACCCGACCGCTATGTTGAGCTCGTGATCAAGTTGGTTTCTTGTAAACCAACCTTCTCCAAGGATCTGTGCAGGATACCCCTGAGCTAGTTGGTTAAGCTAAACAACAACTTGGAGAGTTGGAAAATAGAAGCTTGTCCGATTTAGTTCATTTTAAAGGATATCTTGTACGTGTGCTGAAGAAAGATGGTATTTTCATCGATTGACCCTCGTGATCAGTTAATGGACCTATCATTTTATCCAACCTTTGATTTGAGTATGGGCTATCATCAAATCAGACCAGAACCAACGATATTCGTAATGCTGTCTTACTCATGGTTGATCCGTCGAGCATACACCATTATATCTTTTGGGTCTGACCAATGCTATCACTTGATCACATAATTATGGAATTCCATTTACATGGAAATCTCGATGACTTGTTGTTAAGCCCATCAGCAGCATTTTGTCTCATCCATGATTCGTGTTGAACATCCAGCTAGTGTTGGAAACTTTTATAAGCATTATCTTCATGTCCCGTGCATGAAGCATATGTTCGGATGTAAGAAGTGACTTCCTCCAGTTCATGTGCATTGATGCAAGTTGCCGCCATGGATTCGAGAAAGTCAATGTTGCTTCCTCTGGAATCATCCCAAGTTAGTCATGCATACGTGCGAAGTATTCTATGGTGTGGAGACTTGGAACCTTCATTCTGTATGTGTCCCTAGCACACCAAGCCACTAACTGATTTGTTCAAGGAGAAGATGCTCCTTCTTAAGACCCGAGACTTATACAAGGACCTCAATATCCTCGATGATGGTTCCCCACCGGAACTCGGTAGTGTTTTATTGTATGACTACCATGGGATCATGTTTGTCTGAGACAACGTGTTCACATGTTTGTAGCAGAACCAGCTCATGTCTTGGAGCTTACTACCGTAGTTCATTCCCCGAGAATCTCACAACGCCGTCTCGTCGATTTGTGTTGTAAAGTTTCATTTTTCTTTCTAGACTTGATGAGTCTAGAATATTCTGACACCAACCAAATCTGAATCTCAGGCAGATGTGATGGTTGGAACATTTCCCAAGAATTATAATATTGGTCTCGCGATAACCGGTAAAGTGAATGTCGTGGCCAACACACCCCGCCGGGAGACCTAATATTGTAGTATCTTGATTGGAGAAGTTGGCCACCTCCCCATAAGGATTTCGTAGGATTTACCTCCGTAACTGTTCCTTATGGATTCTATTGCTCCTGAAGTCCGACCTTTTACATGATGTTCTAGTTATCACCCATATCTATGAATGGAATACACTAGCACGTCAAGGAGAACATTAGAAGCCGAGTGCTAAATGTCTCTCCGTCGATCATCCAGATTTTGATTCCTTGGCCTCGCTAAGGTGAAATCTGAGAACGTGTTATCATCGGCACTAACTGGGATTCCTCTCAGTTTCCTCGGTTATGCTATAACTTTTCAAACATTTGACTCACTCTCTACTGTTGAGCTTCTCCCCAGCTACTAAAAACACCCCTTGTGTTGTTTTCAACAAGGTAATCCACATCATCCACTCTAGTCCGAGTATGTCATTCTACCGAACTCCTCCAAATGATCGATTGTGATTTGCCTTAAGCTGGTATAAAGAGTTTCAATGATCTCTGAATCAAAGGTAATTCTTTTTGCCACTTAAGGTAATAATCTACGAATCACCCTCCTCCAGGATGTCTTGCTGAGGTATCATGGCAACTCAACACCTCGCTACGTTGACAACCGTTCACCACCCTCGTAAGTGTGGATTTGTTGTCTACCTAGTGAACCCTCGTCATTTGTTCCACTCCATCCCTCTAGATGTATGCTTCGTGTCTCAGCTCGAGAGATGTTACTATGTTTCATTCCGTGAGTTGATCCCGAGTTGTTCGATCTTTGAGAAGATCGATTCCGTAGAGTTTCCCTCTGTCATCGTCATGTTGGATGAAGATTTCGAAGGCAAGACATCAAGATCAATTTGAGTCAGTGAATCAACATCTTGAGAAGGACAGTTGGATTGTGGAGATCGTGTAGGCTTGTGACCCCTCTGACTCTTTACCTCACGTCTTGAATCTCGGGACGAGATTCTTGTTTAGTGGGGGTGAGCTGTCACAGCCCCAGATCGGCCTTGTTTGACTTTGATTGCTCATCGTGTCATCATGTTTAAATTTCTAAGAAAACTTGAAATGGGGATTGCCTAAACCCTAGCATTAAAGGAATTCACTAGATCTACCTAAAATATTTTTCAGTAAGTCCAAATGGCTTTCAAAAATGTTCATCATTTATGGTAAATACTGTAAACAGTAGCCAGAGGTGATGCACATTTTTCCATGACATATTTGGGCTCTGAATTAAATCATATGGTATTTTCATTTGGGCATTTGAATACTATAAAATATTTGAAGTGCTCAAATAATCATAAACTAAAATGTTTACTGTTGGATATATTCTAAACACTAGCCATGATTAGTTTCATGATTTTTGAAAGTGTTTGAGTATTTTTAATAAAGCCCTAAAATTTACAGAATACTAGAAAACTGAAATAATTAGAAAAAGAAGAGAGAGAAACCTACCTGGCCCAGATCCTCCAGCCACTTACCTGGCGCCACCAACCGGCCCAGCACGGCCCAGCCCACCGCCGCCTCCCCCCTGTCGTCTTCCTCCCTTGCCAGAAGGACAGAGGCGTGTCGCCCGCGCGCGCGCTCACCCCTGGCCACCTCCTGCTTCCTCCCCGGCCCCTTCTAGCGACACCTGGAGGCGCCACGCAGCCCCCTGGTCCCTCTCGCTCACTCCCTCGAGCTCATCCCCCTCCTCTATTCTCTCTCTCGCACGCAGCCACCGAACACACCCGCCGCCGCCGTTCATTGCCGCCATGGCCACAGCCACTGCCTCGCCCCGCTGATGCTCTCAGAGGCGCCGCCGCCACCTACTCTCCCTCCTCTCCGAGCTACACGAGCCGGGACGGCCCCAAGACGACGCTTGCGGCCTTCTTCTCCGACCACGGCCGCCGAATGCCTCCGTCGATTCGGCCACTCCGGCGCGCCCCCGAGCCCACTAACCATCCCTGCAGCTCCGTGGTGAGCCGTTAACCCGATTCCCCCTTGCCCCGTCGTCCCTCGCGTGCTCTAGCCCCGATCCCCAACCATGACCGAAGCATCTCGCCGCCGGCCATGGCATAGCCGTGGCCACAGCTGCGCAAGCTCGCAACGGAGCTCATCAGCATGCTCAGCGAACCCCCAGGAGCACGTAGCACCCTCCGGTTTCTCCTCTAGTGCACCGTAGCATCGCCACCGCCTGCACCCGAACTCCGGCCGCCGCCGATTTGGTCGCCGCCGTCGATCTCGACCACCGCAGCTGCTGCCGCCACCACCACTAGATGCGCGAGTCTTCCAGCTCGCTGTAGCCGCAAACCCCGAGCAAAACGGTGCCCTGTAGCGCAAACCCGAGCTACCCCAGAGCGTCCCCACCGCGTTTTTGGTCGTCATTAGTGGCTAACGATGCCACTAACTAACCCCATAACTCACTGAAGGATGGGCCCCACCGCCTAACTAACCAGCTAACTAAAATAGTTTAAGGTTAATTTAATTACAGTGGGCCCATGCGCCAGTTTTGACTACGCTGACGTGTTCGTTGACCAGGCCCACCTGTCTGTGACTCCAGCCAGCGCTGTGTCACTGACCAGTGGACCCCACTGGTCAGGTTTGAACCGAGGCAGCCCTGTTGACTCTGCTGAGGTCAGCATGACGCCATGCTGACGCAATATTCCTTTTCTGGAATTTAGTTTATTTTATAAATAATCAGGAAATTCCAGAAATAGCTAAAACTTCAATAAATCATAGAAATTTAACCGTAACTCCAAATGATATAAGTTATATATGAAAAATGATCAGAAAAATTCAAGGAATCCATCTGTACCATTTTCATGCATGTTAGAACAACCTATGCCTACTGTTTAGGACAAATCATATAAATGGCATTTGAATTTCACATATGGAGTTTGAATTTGAACTTAGGGTTCAAACCAACTTCATTTAACTTTGTTGCTAGTTGCATTAGCTCAAACCACAACATATTGCCATGTCACACTCATGCATCATATTGTTGCATTGCATTGATTGTGTTTCTTCTTTGTTTGCCGATAATTGTCCCCTCTCGATAGACGTGTTTTCGATGACGAGTTCGATGACACCGATGAAGAACTATAATATCTTCAGAAGTGCCAGGCAAGCAAAACCCCCTTGTTCATTCCGATAAAACCCCACTCTCTCGCTCCTGCTCTCTTTTACTGCATTAGGACAACAACGACATATTTGTTACTTGCTGCGGTAGTTGAACCCCTTTATCCTCTGCATGACCTGTCATTGCCACAGTAAATAGATGAAACCCACTAGCATGAGTAGGAGTTGTTTGAGCCCTGTTGTGCCTACTCATTCATGCTTGTTTGTCATGCCTGCTATTGCTTAGAGTTGTGTCAGGTTTGATTCATCTGGGATGAATCAGAGGTGTGTGAACATGTCCTATGGTGTGTGAGCTAAGCGTGTGAACACGATTTGGTAAAGGTAGCGGTGAGAGGCCATGTAGGAGTACATGGTGGGTTGTCTCATTGCAGCCGTCCTCAGGAACTGAGTTCTGTGTTTGTGATCCATGATTCAGCTACTACCACGCATTGGGCCCGAAACCAATGGACCCTCTCGGCTTCTTGATCACCCTTGTCCTCTATCCAGGAATTGCAAGTAGTTTTTGGTGTTTGTAGTATGCTGGAGGCCGTGGGCAGCGCTGACCGGAGGGGTGGGCTGTGATGCGGTAGGCACGTGGCCGGGTATACCGAGCGCTCGTTTGGTGTCACAGAACCCTGTTCACATCGTTTGGGGCTGTGAGCGAAACCCCGGCCGGATCTCCTCATGGATGGAACCCAAATAGGTGATAAACCTGGACTAGAGACTTGAGTGTTTAGGTAGGTCGTGGCCGACACCCATGTTGGGCTTCCGCTTGAAGGTTGCCGAGTACATGTCGTGTAAATGGCGGTAAGTGGTGAGAGCGTGTGTGAAGAAGTACACCCCTGCAGGGTTAACATCATCTATTCGAATAGCCGTGTCCGCGGAAAAGGACTTCTGGGTTGCCTGTACAGTTCATAGACAAGTGAAAGTGGATACTTTAAAATGCGCAAGATAAGCGTGAGTGCTATGGATGGCGTTCTCGTAGGGAGACGGGAGCGGATCCATAGTGGTGTATTGATATGGTGAATATGTGGACTCGTGTGCGCCACCTCAAAAGAATTACTTGCAGTCATAGTTTAGGATAGCCACCGAGTCAAAGCTGGCTTGCTGCAGTTAAACCCCACCATCCCCTTTGTTGATAATGATGCATATGTAGTTAGTTTTGACGTAAGTCTTGCTGGGTACATTTGTACTCACGTTTGCCTATTTTATGTTTTTGCAGAGAGACTTCAGTCCCGCTAGTAGTTCCGCGTGGTCTTCGACGTTTAGCTTGTTACCTCAGCTACGATCGTGTGCCCTCGGCAGGATCTGGTAGATAGTCAGGCTTCTAAGCCTTTTTCATTTGTAGATGTCTGTACTCAGACATGTTAGCTTCCGCTTGTGCCTCGACTTGTATGCTCTGAATGTTGGGTCGTGAGACCCATGTTTGTAATATCTCGCTCCTCAGAGCCTAATGAGTAAATACTTGAGACGTAGAGTCATGTTGTGATTCCATGTTGTATTTGCACATATCGAGCATATTGTGTGTATGTTATTGAAATGCTTGGTATGTGTGGGATCTGACTATCTAGTTGTTTATCCTTAGTAGCCCCTCTTACCGGGAAATGTCTCCTAGTGTTTCCACCGAGCCATGGTAGCTTGCTACTGCTCCGGAACACTTAGGCTGGCCGGCATGTGTCCTTCTTCGTTCCTGTGTCTGTCCCCTCTGGGAAATGTCACGCGATGAATACCAGAGTCCTGTTAGCCCACTACAGCCCGGTTCACCGGAGTCCTTCTAGCCCAGTGCTACAGCCTGGATTCACTCGCTGATGACCGACATGTTCGGTGCTGGGTCATGGATGCCTGTCCCTGTAAGTTTGTGCCACTTTGGGTTTGCGCCTAGCCATGTCAGCCCGGGCACCTTATCATATGGATGCTAGCGACACTATCATATACGTGTGCCAAAAGGCGCAAACGGTCCCGGGAAAAGGTAAGGCGACACCCATGGAAATACCGTGCGTGAGGCCGCAAAGTGATATGAGGTGTTACATGCTAGATGATGTGGCATTGAGTCGGGGTCCTGACAATGACGGAGAGGTATCTCTGGGCCCACTCAGTAATGCATCATCATAATGAGCTCAAAGTGACCAAGTGTCTGGTCACGGGATCATGCATTACGGTACGAGTAAAGTGACTTGCCGGTAACGAGATTGAACGAGGTATTGGGATACCGACGATCGAATCTCAGGCAAGTAATGTACCGATTGACAAAGGGAATTCTATACGGGGTTGCTTAAATCCTCGACATCGTGGTTCATCCGATGAGATCATCGAGGAGTATGTGGGAGCCAACATGGGTATCTAGATCCCGCTGCTGGTTATTGACCGGAGAGCCGTCTCGGTCATGTCCGCATGTCTCCCTAACCCGTAGGGTCTAAACACTTAAGGTTCGGTGATGCTAGGGTTGTATGAATATGAGTATGCAGCAAAGCGAAAGTTGTTCGGAGTCCCGAATGAGATCCCGGACGTCACGAGGAGTTCTGGAATGGTCCGGAGGTAAATAATTATATATATATAGGAAGTGCAGTTTCGGCCATCGGGAGAGTTTCCGGGGTCCATCGGGTGGGGCCACCTATCTCGGAGGGCTCCGTGGGCTGAAGTGGGAGGGGAACCAGACCCTAGTGGGCTGGTGCCCCCCCCCTTGCCCCCCCTGCGCCTAAGGTTGGAAACCCAGGTGGGGGGGGGGGGTGGCTCCACTTGCCTTGAGGGGCACTCCACCCCCCGGTCGCCGCCCCCCTTGGGAGATCCCATCTCCAGGGCCGGCGCCCCCCAGGGGGCCTATATAAAGGGGGGGGAGGGAGGGAGGGAAGCCACACCCTGAAGTCTTGGCGCCTCCCTCTCCCCTGCTACACCTCTCCCTCTCGCAGAAGCTCGGCGAAGCTCTGCCGGAACCCTGCTGCATCCACCACCACGCCGTCATGCTGCTGGATCTTCATCAACCTCTCCTCCCCCCTTGCTGGATCAAGAAGAAGGAGACGTCACGCTGACCATATGTGTGTTGAACGCGGAGGTGCCGTCCGTTCAGCGCTAGGATCTCTGGTGATTTGGATCACGACGAGTACGACTCCCTCAACCCCGTTCTCTTGAATGCTTCCGCTCGCGATCTACAAGGGTACGTAGATGCACTCCCCTCTCTCGTTGCTGGATGAACTCATAGATTGATCTTGGTGAATGTAGGAAATTTTTTATTTTATGCAACGTTCCTCAACATAGTACAACCCTGGTTCCTGCACCTGTATTTCAACACCAATCACCTTTGGTATGGTGGACGACTTCTTCATGCATGCCATAACCATAAGAGCCCAACTATCCAGAGGAACAAACATACTTATGAGCTCACCTCTAAGGTTGTTGATAAGCTCATCCATGGACTTGCTATTCCAAGCACGTCGAGGCATGCCGTGGAAGGTAAGCTTAGTTAAAAACTCAAGCTTAGAGGGAACCGAGCCCCATCCTGGGTGCCACCGCTCAAAGCTCATTAGCGTGCCATCGCAGAACAAACGTTGGGAAGATTCGAACACATGACTGCAGTCGAAAGCTGTCCGGAACTAGACGAAGAAATCAGCCGGTGGCGGACAGACGTCGACAAGCAAGTCACTTATTTGGATGCCGTGCACTGCCAAGAGCTTTGACAAGGTTATCTGGCGAGACATGAGGCAGGTCTCCGTTGATGTTACCATCAACACTTTGCTGGCAAACTGGTCGTCAAGCGCCACCATGTCACTGTTGAGCGACAACACGCAGCACCCGAAGGCAGGGCGGACCTAAGGATCTCCGACTCTGAGATCCGCGTTGACTGGCGACATGATAGTGCGCTTGAGTACAGGGAGTACAGGAGGGTGATTTTGGGGAACTGGAGTAGGAATCGAGATTCCAGAGGTCGGGGAGGGTCGGGAGATTGGGGATGAAAAGGTAGCATGAATTTCGAACACGAGCCAATATGCTCTCGGCATGCAAGCACACAAAAACACCGGTGGCGCCCACATGTCGGCCTAAGAGTCCTTTTTGTTTCTTTTTTGAGAGCCCGACCTTTTTTTGAGGATCTTTTGGGAGCCTGGCCTGAGAGTCATAATTGACCTGTTTGGCATTGCATAACTACCCGACCCATATTCAACAACACCTCACCGGCCCAAACAAGTGTACATCATCGAAAAGACACTGAGCTAAAATTATAACTTGAAAAAAGGAGATATACTCGAAACACTAGAGAATGGTGATGCCCTCATTGAGCCCACCAGCAGTTCGAGACAATAAATAGTTCGAAACAACGATATATACAACATTCAAACACTAACTAGTGACTACTACTGACATAAACATCATGACATGATAGTTCATAAGAAGTCTTGCTACACCACCAAAATGCACCCATCTGCAGCGCTCAAACTCTCGTTATCCAGACGAGAATGACATTCTAAATAGAGGCAACTATTACATAGTAAGAGTGACATAGACGAGGATGACCAAATGACAAGGAATATGCATAACAAAAGAGAGAACTACCCATCCAGAACAAGCAGCAAAGACAACAAGTCATTCAAAGAGGGATGATCCAACACCATCTTAATTTGTAGCCCCGCTTCATCCACTAGTGATCTGGAGACACCAGTACTCCACCCTTTCGATGCAAGAGCCGAGTTAACTATCAAGCTGAAGGCTTGAACCACATCACCGCCTGTCGGACTTGAGACATCCAAGGATCAAAGTTAATCCAGATACCTTTGTCATTCTCACCTTCATTTGGCTGCAGTTGTATCGTTGAAAATCAGGGAAGTTTGCTCCCAATGTCCTAGGGCTCGCAGTGTACACTGTTTTCCATAGCAAACAGAGCCTCTCTGCCATGAAGGTCCTTGCCAACGGTGATCTCCTGGTTAGTCAGATAATTGAGTCTAAGAAATAGAGTGTGTGTACCAAGGCTGTTTACCCACCTCCAACTCAAAAATCCCAAAGGCCACAACAAGCTAGTATCCTGCTCATAGATGTAACAACCATTGTCCAGATACTCACATATTTCACGGTGCTTGTACACAGTGGGGTTTTGGCAATATAACTTTTCCGGCTCATGTGTGCGAATAATCATTAGTATTTTGCCGTCGTCTGATCGAGCGTGGAACCAGTTGTGCTTCCCTGTTTTTGGAATATGTGGTGTGATTACAAAGGGAGTAACTGTAGGGACACTGCATCATATCAAAAAGGACAGACATTGTTAATGTATGATCAGTATTGTTTAGAGTGTGAGTAGGATAATGCAAGAAAGAACATTGATATGTCCCTGTTGGAACTGAGAGGAAAATATAGGGAAATGTATACCGGGTTCGAAAATATAGAAGTGCCATGCATGGTTATACTCATGTTATATCGCAATCGGTTCTTCACAGGAAACTACCATGTCATGCATGTTATGTAATCATGTTCTGTCCTCACAAACAAATTCTTTAGGGAAACTAACAGACCATGCATTGTTATATACTCATGTTCTGTGGGCAAATTTTTTGTGAGGATATTATTCTAGCCATTGATTGCTGAAGGGCGAATATAGGTATGTACACATAGTAAGCATTACAAGATTTCACTACTTCCAAATATAAGGTTCTCCGTATGCACATTTACTTCCCTAATGCATCGTTAGATTAAACCAATAGTGTGATGCATGTTTCTACATCATGAAAATGAGGAAACTAACATGGATATTGATACACACTCATATTTAGTAGTATATAGATTACTATAAAATAAGGACAATATCCATATCTTCCTAACCAGTTGATTATTCAAGGGTAGAAATTGGCTATAATGACATGGTCACAATCACATGAATTAACTCATTCCAAATGTAGCTAATTTACGACATCTCTAATACATTGCCATAGTTCTACTCAAATTCTACTCAAACATGGATATGCCAATCATCACGAAAAGTTCAAACTGTGTCATGGCGTTATCATTAACATCAGACGAAAACAACTTACACGCGCCGTCCCAGCAATACATGGTGCCATCTACTTTGTTGATCGCGTAGATGATGCCATTGTGTTCAATAGCATCACAGAAGTGTGTATCAGCTTTGACGATCCACTGCGAGCTGAGTTGTCTCCATCTAAAGAAGGCTCCGGTGTAAAGATAGGTGAGTCCGCGGTCAAACAAGGGAATTAGCTTGAAGTCTGCGTAATCCGCATGTCATGTGGGTACTTGGCAGATTACAATCTTCTGCAAAACAAGGTCCATCCAACTGACATGGTAATCTAGATGACTTGGACCGCGACGGCAAAACCCTATATAATCCAACCGAGGAAGGATAATCTCATGGGAGGTCTGGAAGTTCACAAGAACCAACTTTCTCCTGTCTTCTTTGACGGCAGCCATCCAGTGGGAGTTCATGCCAACCCAGTACATACTTGCCAAGAAGTTTCGGGCGATGGTGATCGGATTGAAGTCAAGGGAAATGATGTACGACGACCCACTACATACCTGCAAAGAAGTTTAGGCTAATGGAGGTCGGATTGAAGTCAAGGGGCATCATGTACGCCTCCGTATCATGGTGAGCCAATCTTGCAAGACCAGATAGCAGCAAGCAGGGTGTCTTGAAAAGCTTAGGCCTCGCTTCGACGATGGTTGTGTGCATGTCCCTCGAGCATGTAGCCAGCCGCATGGCACTCAACATATCCATACATGAACAACAGAGGTCGAGGATGTCACTGGGGAGATTGCTCCAATTGCGGCTCAAATGGATGTTGCACGGTTCTTGTTCGTCCAAGGTGGAGTTTGGAAGGTGGGGTTTTTGGGGGCTTGATTTACGGGTGAGAAGGCTCTCGGTGCTGGAACGACTAGCGAGGAATAGTGGTACTGTGGGAGGCGAGCGAGGCGAGTGTACGCGGAGCTACAATGAGATGATGAAGAGTGACCTCAGGATCTCCGGCGAGACAGAGATGGACATGTAGTGGTGCTAGGGGAGAGGGCGGCGAGGCGAGGTATGCTATACAGCAGCGGTGACAGTGACTGCACAGTGCACAAGGTGAGGCTGACTTTGGTAATCCGAACACGCCGCCTGGACTAGTGTCACCTCGGGCGCAGGGTCTTGTCACTTCACTGTGAGGACCGGATGAATAATATTTTGGCCATCAAGTGTACCACAGTTGTACTACTACTAGTAGGAACATACGGAGTAGTACTGTATAGCGGAAATAGGTATCCCATGCTAGCATGCCTCTGGGTTCACTTCATCCTCCAGTTATCATCCATATTGCGAGTAGAACCAAATTCTCGTGCATGCGGAAGCGCGAAGAAGGGCTTTTTATTGTTTAGGATAACCGCATATTCTTTAGCCAGAGAATGTTGTGTCTCCCACACACGCGCCAATATCCATCCAAACCAACTACGCCACAATTTTTATATCTGTTTGCATAGGTCCCACCTGTCAGGAGGGGTGTAGAAATAAAAATGAATCATAGAATGTTTCACCACGGTGATTCGAAAGAGTGACCTCAACTAGCCAGTGGCACATGTAGCGCTAGAAGGATGGGCACATACACGGACAGGTACCACTCCTCAGTCTACCTGCATAGCCTTTTCGTTTAGTCTACGTAGCCGTCTAATCAACTGCCTGCATGCAACTTCTCCCATTTACTTCACCATCGGGAACCAATTTTCTTCAGCTTCTTCACCTCTCCTTCATCTTCATTTGCATCCAAACCCCACTGCATTCACATTTTTTAACCTCTTCACATACTCCTAGAGTAATTCTGAAGCCCCTTTAAATAATCAGGTTCTTCAGTTAGAGTAGTCATCTAATACTAATCCTCCAAACCATAACCCTCCGGTCCAGCGGTTCCGAATGGCGAAAGAGATCCAGATGCAGGTTTTTAGAGTCCAACATGTCCTGATTGAAGGCTCGTTGAGCATAGTTGCCACCGTCACCGACCACCCAAGTGTTTTTCGGAAGTGGATCAACAATGTATCCAACTCCCTCCAAAAGGTACAGATGAAGGTCATCGGTCTCGACGCACAGTACATGGAGCGTGCCGCTGGGAAGATCCAACACACCGCCGTCTTTCAGCTGTGCCTCAAAAATGATGTTTTGGTGTACCACATCATACATGCGCCCTCCATACCAAGTGAGATCCATGATTTCTTTTCTCGAGAGGATATATACTTCTGTGGGGCAGCCATCGAAGGGGGCGAACAGAAGCTGGTGCTGTACAACCTTGATTTGAAAAGCATCGCTAACCTACAAACTAGAATCAAAATTCCTGTAGAATACTGTGATAAACAAACACCATCCCTAGTCGACATAACATATTTTGTGCTCGGTACAAATCTTCAGAAGGGTGATGAGGCGCTGGCATTAAGGTCGTCTGGATGGGAGAATTATCTCTTGACGTATGAGCGGATAAAATATGCTGCCCTCGATACCCGTGTGAGTTTTGACATAGCTGCAAGGTCCAAAGAGCTTGTTGCGAAGCCGTCTCCCATAGAAAATGAGAACAAGAACAACAAGAAGAAGAAGAAGTATAAGAAGAAGAAGCAGCACCAGCAGCAGGGCAGTATGGATGGATGAACTATTTCCTCTCCTGTAAAAAATATTTCCTCTCTATGTATATTGACAAAGAAGAACTATTTCGATGGTCTGCATGTCTTTGGAACAAGTAGCAGCGTAGGTCTGCTTGACTATACGGAACTATTTATCCGCCTAGATTTCTCTACTACTCCTTCCAGCGATCGGTATGCAATGCATGTGCCAGTAGACATGATAGCTTGTCCATGGAAGTTGAACTACGGCGACCATCATGTTTCATACACTACCACTTGTGGTTCCCATGATGCCGCTCCAACCCATGGCACCACGTCCCCCGATGTGTGCCTCACCCCTCTCGGCTGCACCGCCCCTCTGCCATTGTGTGCATGACATGTGGGCCAGCTGAAATGCGACGATCATCAAGTTTCTACCACTACCACACGCGATTCCCACGATGCTGCTCGAACCCATGCGAACACATGTCCCCCAACCCGTGGCTCACCCCTCTGCCTTCGAGAGCATGACATGTGGAGCAGCCACCTATCGAGGCCACTAAAGCTCAGTCCCGTGGGCCCTAAGAGGGAAATGTAACTTCTACGCCAGGCCTTGTGGTGCTACCGCTGCACGAACTCGTGCCAAACTCGAGATTTGTTTCTTACTAGCAAGATGCCCGTGAGTTGCACGAAACATCAAGATGCTTTTGTATGAGTAGTTTATCTTGTGGGAGGAAAGTATGAACGGGGGAAGGCCTTATTTGCAAATGTGGAGAGGGGTGTGGGTATCTTTTCGCAAAATTGCCATAGTTTCCTTCCATGGACATCTAGGGGGATTTTTGGATTGTGAGAATGTTTGCCATATATTGCCACATTATTTTGCCACACTTGCTTAACTTGAGTTGCTCAAATTGTTAGCCACACTTTGGCTTGCCTAAGGGAATCTTGCCACACTTTTTGTGTCTATGACATGTGGGGTTCACTTCTCATAAAAAAAATTCTTGGCTTAGGTGTGGCTAGAACCGAACACCACCTAACTTGATCAAACTTGTCTAAGGTGAGGTGTGACAAAGTGTGGCAAGATGTGGCTAGAAACCAAACAACCCCCTACGCCTCATAACACCCCGACGTCTAGCTGTGGCACCCTCACCACGGCCAGGCCACCACCGGCTGGTTCAACTCGAATGAGTGAGTCGCGAATGTTGCCGCGACAACGGCCAGCTGGGAATCTCGAACCACACCGATGCCGCTTCCCCATAGCCGACCTACGCTGACACGTGGCTGCATGCCGTTGAGCCGCGCATCAATGTACGACGGCAGGAATGCCTCTAGGCTCACTGGCTCAACTACGTCTAGTACATCATGTTCGCAAACCGGTATCCGTTGAGCAGGTTTCTCCCGCCCATGAGCACATGCCTATACGTATCCAACAATCCAGCCTCGTCGCTGAGTGGTACATCCTCGGGACGGTGCAAGCGGTCGGAATCTTGAGCCCAAGTTAATCAGTGTGCCTTGGGTAGACCACTGGCTTCCGTCTGAGCTCCCACCCGGTCGTCATTGCTGTCGCACCACTGACGATCGGGAGCAGCACCCTACAGCTCATCCGAAGCGCGAGCTAGTAAACATCGTGCGGCATGTCACAACAGTTAAGCACCTCGACATGGTCAGTCGGGCAGAGACTTTTCTTGGCCACAAGCTCCATGGTCTCGTCCAAGATTGATGTGGTACTGTAGTCAAACATGCGGGTAAAATACTATGGGAGTAGCTGCATGTGCATGGCCCAGATGCCGATGTTGGAGTGGAGGAGTTGGTACTCGCTGGTGCTGCAGCATGCTACATGGCTTAGGCAGGCACCTCTTGCGATGCTCTAGCGTTGGCACCGACATTTTCAATGCAGCTGATGATTTGGAGGAGGACAAGCATGAAAGGAAATGGTCTTGCATGCATGTATAGATTCATGCAAGAAATTATTTCCTGGAAATATGACCTTTGTTTACCTTTATTTGAGGCTATAGATGACCCACACGAGGAAATCTATTATAACCGCTGGATGAAAATTAGTGGTGCGGGAGTACGAATGGGAGCATGGGAGGGGAGCAGGCAAGACTCGTCCGCCGACCTGTGCCTCACCCCTCTCGGTCCCACCATCGCTCTGCTTTAATGAGAATGACATGTGGGCCAGCCACATTTAAGGTCCACATGTCATTGACTCATAGGGTGGTGCACTAAGCCACTAAAGCTCGGTCCCGTGGGCCCCGAGAGGGAAATGTAACTCCTGCGCCAGGCCTCATGGTGCTCCCGTAGTACGAACTCGTGCCAAACCCGGAATTTCTTTCTTACTAATACCAATGTGTCGGCCCGTGCATTGCAATGGATCCAAAGTATCTATTTAGTGGAGTGCACTCTAAACACATTATATATTTAATTTTCTCTAGCCTTTCCTAGTCATGCAACCAAGCCACATAAGCTTCATGGGTGCCCCCACATCATATTATTCACACTACGTTGACTGAAAAAAGATAAATCACCCAAAACAAGATCTTCCCATTTTTTGTTCCTACGATGCTATGCCCAGTACTGTAGGATGCTGCTAACGCGACACTACGATCAGAGACCCTTCGACGAAACTGTGTGCGATGCAATAATCGCAAACGGTGGTGTAAAAGAACCCTAAAAAAGGTGCAAAACATTTGCGATGACAGATGCATCAAACACAGTTCAGATTTTACTTGTGTGTGCAATGCTTGGCATACGGTTAATCCAGCAGAACTATTTGCGATGAGGAAGAACAACAAAAATGGGAAGCCATATCAATGTGTGTGCGATATACGGCATACAGTTTGCTCTGATGAACTGTGTGCTATTAGGGAATGCAACAGAAACGGTCAGTCAGATCAAGGTGTGTGTGATATACAGCATACGGTTCACTCGGACAAACTGTTTTCGATTAGGTAAGAGAACAGAAACAGTTCATCTTAACAAGATGTGTGTGATATGCTACATTTGCGATCAGCCAATAGAACACAAACGATTCGTGTAAACTAGATGTGTGTGATACGCAGCAAACAGCCCACTCGAATGAACTGTTTGCGATGAGAAATTATAACACACATGGTTACTATAGTAAGTTCGTGTGCGGTTCTGTTCGTACAAAAAACTTTGAAAAATACAAACTAGTTGCTTGTGGTGGCTAGGAGTATCTCACACGATACGTCTGTGAGTACTCGTGTGCGATGATTAGTAAGTTACACATACGTTTCCTTATGTTAACATGTGTGTGAATTTGCAATATGGACAGTTAATATGCAAATGCCTTCTGGACATCGGGCGCATGCTTAAACTCAAAGAACTATGTATGATACTAATACTTTCCATGAAAATTTAAGAACTTGGCTCACAGCATTTGAGTAACATATATATAGTGGTTACACTATTTGACAAAAGGAGGATCTTCGTAACACAATTTTGACAACCATATGGTACATATCTAGATACTTAACATGTAACAACTCTCACATTTTAAGAGGCTAACGACCAACAACTATATGGTCCATATCTACATACTTAACATAGTAATAGCTAGCACATTTTAAGAGTCTGAGGGCCAACAACCACAACTATCCGCTAGAAGCATCTTGATCACGACGACTTGGCATCTCGTAAATGAAAAGGAAGAGCCCTCCTGTGCCTTAATAGAGCATGAGTAGAACATTGTATCCAATTTTCCAATATGGATGCATTGCCACAACAAGCAAGAACTTGTTAATTTGAATGGTTCCATTTCTGCGGGAATTGCAGTACCTTGCCATAACTTTGGCGTTATTAGCAGGCACAAGTGTAATTCGACCACGCCGGGAAATCGAACCAGGAACTGCTACAACGGGCAATTTCTGTTGAAATGTAGAATAGAAACCAATTGTAACATATCGTTGAAGATATATATAGTTTATGAGCATCAACATTAAAGTAAGACTTTTTACCAGTGTTTTGTGCACACAATTGGTCTTGTTCAATGTGTGCACCTTAGTTATAATTAATCCCATCCAAAATCCTGGGTTCATACACTGTGCTATCTCTGTCAGATTATCAACAAAGTTTATGACATGCTTCAAGTCCTTCCAGTGAAATTTGGTATGCTTAGTAACATAAAGATCGTTCACTATGCATTCAACATATCCTGCTTAAAAGGTTGAAAGGCATTATTTATTCTGAACATGGCAGAAGAATATATAGTGCACATAATTTGGTAAATAGAATTTGTTATTGCCTAGGAACAGAGTTAGAAAATGAAATCACAATTGGTTGCTTAAAAGTGATCAATTAGTCAAAACAAATACCCCGATTTTGCTAAGTAATATGACAGCATGGAGAAAGTTGAAAGGACACTAACCTCGATCAGACTTTGATCGGCTGATGACATTGGGGAAGTAAACATCGATGTTAGTTAGACCAGGCTGTGGTGGACGCACTAGAATTTTATTGCGAGCTTTCAGTTCATGACACTTAGACATTTTTCTCCAAAGGTCCGCATTAAAATAGGAGTGACCATCTTTATCAAGTTGTATGCTAACCGTCATTGTATGTCCATGCTACGTTGTCAATATGACATCTTGGGAGTCATCAACAAACTAAACCCCAAGATTTCCTTCTACTCATGTTCTTGCAAAGCAACGAATGTACTGCTTGAAATGAAAATTAAGATTGTAAATTAGATATATTGAAATAACATAGCAAGATGCAAATGTGGGAGTAACTGATAGAACATATCAATATATAGATGAAAGCAAAGTACAAAAATATATAATTAAAAATAGACAATGTAACAATGATTTGATGCAAATATATAGATAATGTAGCAACAGATGGTATATGTTCACATATGTAGGCCATGCCGACCATGGTTGGTTGAGATTGAACATATTGAGCGCTCCCTAAAGTCATCCGGAATGGTGAGATAGAACTTCGTTTCCGACTAGTCGCGACCATACTTGGCCGATTTGTGCTCAAATTGTGGACACATGACTAAACACCCATGAATCAGCTAGAACAAAAATGATTCCAGGGCGATTTCTGCCGGGTTGATTAACGACGACGGACAGACTGCGATAAGATATGAGTGAATGTTTCGCTAAGTTGATTACCTTCTCCATGAGAAAATTCCCAGGCCAATCCTGCAGAAAACCCCAGTCGACCAGAGTCTAGAATGTCGGTGCAGATAGGCGTCGGAAAGCAGTAGGGGCGAAATCTCATGCCATTTGGAGCGCGACCTCCGCCCGCCGACAACAGCGCCGTTGAGCTTCACTACAAAAAATACACATCCATGACATTTTGGGTCGAACGAATTTTTTCTGTCATACTTATGACACTTCTATGACGATAATTGTGACAAAACCCGGTATCATCATAGATGTGGTGGGCTCCTATTTCTATGACAAAAAATCATGACACGAAATGGGCTTTTCGTCCTGGCGGGCCGGAGACGCAGCTGCATGACATTCTTTGGGCCGTCCATGACGGAAAAAACCAAGGTAGAAGCGAGGGAGAGGAAAATTTCGGGGAGTTACCGGTTACGGTGGGTGGTCAGGGGCCGAGCGGTGCGCGTTTCTCTCATACACGTACGCGCTATGTGCGAGGCGTTGGGCTCTAATTGAACCCGAGCGAGGCATTGGGCTCTAACTGAACCCGAGTGATTGCACTGCAGGCTATGCATTCTTAACCCGAGCGATCGATCGATGGCTGTTAATTGAACCCGATCGAGCGATTCCTTCACTACGACTGCTAACTGAAGCCGATCGATGCTGCCTCTGGATGAACAGTGAGCGTTGTTGGGGGTTTGGATGAACAGTGAGCGGTGGGGGTGGATGAATAGGACCCCGTGGTGTTGCCTCTAGATGAACAGGTCCCCGATCGATCGAGTTGGTTGGGGCTGGATGAATAGGACCCCGTGGAGGGCTGGATGAATAGGACGACCCCGTGGAGGGCTGGATGAACAGTAGATAGTGGAGGGGTGGATGAACAGTAGCCCGTGGAGGGGTGGTTGAACAGGAGCCCGTGGAGAGGGGTGGTTGAACAGTAGCCGGTGGAGTAGCGCGCAGTGGAGGCTGAATGAATAGGAGCCCGTGGATGAACAGTTGCAGGTGGAGGTTGGAGGAGGTCGACGATGGATGAACAATAGCCCGTGGAGGCTGGAGGAGGTCGACGGTGGAGATGAACAGTATCCCGTGGAGTCCCGTTTTGCGGTACGGCACACCCCTCCTGATGAATAGGACCCCTGTTTCGACCGTAGCGCTCCAACACAAGCCCGTTTCCTCCATTTTGTGGTACACCACACCCCTCCCGATCAACAGGACCCCGTTTCGACCATAGGAGGTCCAACACTAGTCTGTTTCCTTGGTTTTGCAGTACGCCAGACCCCTCCCGATGAACATGATCCGTTTCGAACGTGGCTGGTCGAACACAAGGCCGTTTCCTCCGTTCTGCGGTACGCCAGGCCTCGTTTCCATCGCCTGTTCCGTCCAAGCCCTCTTGATCAGCATGACAATGCATTCTGTTCCGACCCAACCGATTGGCTCCCCATGAACACGACGATGATGCTGTTTCTCCGTTTTGACCCAGCCATGTACACGAGCCCTGGCCGCACGTATGCGCGAGTAGGCATTCGAGGCCCCACCCATATGTACGTACATGGCCGTATTTACTTTCTTGCACCTTGGCCGTTGTTCATACATGTACATGATACGTGCGTGCCTCTACTACGACACGTGCGTGCCTCTACTACGACACGTGCACGCCTCTACATCGACCAGTATGTACGTACACGTTTGCAACCAGAATGACAACGCTACGTACACTTCGACTAGGTGGGTCCTGACTGTTAGGCACTTCCTTGCGTGCGAAGATGTAGATGGTGGGTCCCAACAGTCAGGGGGCGAATCATTTTTTGCCCATAATATGTACGCACTTCCTTGCGTGCGAAGATGTAGCTGGTAGGTCCCAGCAGTTAGGGGGGAAACACTTTTTTTGCGAAATACGGTGGCCCATCCGGTGGGTCCCTACTGTCAGGTGGAGGAATCATTATTTTCCGCGTAATAAGGAGGCACTTCCTCCGGCGGCCGTGGACCCAGCTGTCAGCCTCTCCACGTACAATACTCTTCCGATGGAAGTCGGTCGTCGACCATGTTGACCACGCCGCGCCGAGAACACCAGGGTGGTGGACGACGGCTAGGCCTAGGAAGGGGACGACACGGAGCCAGGGAATACACAACAGTGGAAGCTCGCGCGGAGAGGAGTACGTGGTTTCACTGGTTCGGCTATGGTGTGAGGCTGCCGTCGCCGCAGAATAACAGGGGTGTGGGTGAGTAGAGGGATGGCCTGGCTAGCGGTGGGGGTAGTACGGGGCGGTGAGGCCTCCGCGGCATCATAGCCGGCCACGGGAGGCAGGAGCACACGGCACGACCGGCGCTGCTTTGGGCGGCTGGAGCAAGAATACTAGTGGTTGAAGAAGCACTACGGCCGTTGGATGGACATCGCACGGTCACTGCAGCTAGAATCCTTTATATTAACTAAGTTGACAAAGCCCTTGGTATGCATCAATTTAGTAGGCCCACACGTCAGCCTCCGAAACGGTGCGCCCCATATGTCAGGGGGAGGAATCATTTTTGGGCTGCTGAAGCAAGAATATCCGAGATTGAAGAAGAAGCACGACATCCGTTGGATGGACATCCAACGGCCACAACTGCTAGAACCGTGTGTTGTTGACAAAGCCTTGCATATGCGTCAACTTAGTTTTTTAGGGGACGCATCATCTTAGAAGGCCCACAAGTGTGTGACAGAGAACATATAGCCCATTTGCGATTTGTAAGAATGTACAGCCCATTTTTTTAATTCTAATGGAATTTACTACAACCCATTTACAGTTTGTTAAAAGTACAACCCAACTTCTAGCTAGGACAACGATTGATAATTTTAACCAACCGCTCAAAACATAATTCAAAAAAATTTCCCACATTTTGATGGGATCCGAAATATTTTTATTTGAAATTTCTAGTCAGATTAAATATAATTTCAAAATAAAGTTGTATTACGTTAAAATCCAACGAAATTTTGTGCGCGCAACAAGTAATGAAATTAAAATTTTCAAATTCCAATAATAATATATTTTTTAAACTAATTACGCGTTTGGTGCATTTTTTATAGTTACTGCCCAGTTATTATAATTACTTCCCATTTATTATTTCTTAAAGTCCATTTTCTTGTTAAGCCTAATGCATACCTCCTAGGAAAGTTTGCAGCCTAGCGGGGCGGAGAATAACAAGTTGACCCAGTTATCTTGTACAACTGTCGGCCCAGTTGCATTGCTGATGTTGAAAAAAAGGCCTGTATAGTACAATACAACCTAACATGGCTACTCAGCCCACATTCAGTGATGCCGGAAAGGCCCAAACAAGGCTTCTTTACAACTTTTGAAGTCACCGAGCTCAATTAATAACTTAAGAAAAAAGTTAGATTACAGTGGAACCTAATTAAAAGCTGTCACGAGCAAATAAATAATTCAACGGGTCCCACTTGTGCGTGTGTGCGTGTATGCGTGTATGCGTGTGAGAGAGAGAGAGACCCATCGGTTGATGGTCGTAAATACATCTTTCAGCCATATGCATTGTTGATGCTCGGTAAAAACTTATATAGTTGACACAATCATATAAAACATCATAGCACACTGAACTTGCATACAAAAATTTCATGCAGGCGGCACAATCAGGATGGAAGCAGTGGATCGCTACGGGTAGGGCTATGTTGAAACCAACAAACTCGTACATAACGGTTCATCGTCTTTATCAATGACGGGGAAATATCTTGAATGCTGTGCAAAGAAAACAGACAAACAACACAATAAGTTCTGCTAGCACATTAAGTTGACGTACAGCCCTTTCTAAAAAAAGTTCAGGTACAAAATTAGAACAGGTCACAATCAAATGTACGGGCACATCAGTGCTTCACGCCCATAGCTTGGATTTAACTAGTATCTGACAAGATTAAGTTGTTACCTCAAACTAGAGCACATCCAGGCAGCCAGCCCCGCCTCTTCTCCCAAAGAAGCAGTGGCCTCCGCCGCGCGATGGAGTAGGCCCTGTGCCATCCATCGTTCCGAGAAACACAGGGAAAGTCTGACGTTGACTCCTGTAATGGACATCGTCGATTGATGGATTGACCACTTCTTCGACATGCACGAACACTTGATACAGGTACATGCCTAACGTGGTCCGTGGTGGCCTTGGTGGCGACAAATAGTACAACACCAGTTCCTACACCGGTATCTCAACACCAATCACCTTCGGTATGGTGGACGGCTTCTTCATCCACGCGGTAACCGTCAGAGCCCAGCTGTCTGGAGGAACAAACATACTTACGAGCTCACGTCCAAGGTTGTTGATAAGCTCATTCATGGACTCGCTGTTCCAAGCACGTCAAGGCATGCTGTGGAAGGTAAGCTTTGTTATAAACTCAAGCTCAGAGGGCACCGAGCCCCATCCTGGGTGCCACCGATCAAACCTCACCAACGAGCCATTGCAGAACAAACGTCGGGAAGATTCAAACACACGACTGTAGTCGAAAGTTGTCCGGAACCTGATGAAGAAATCAGCCGATGGTGGACAGACTTCGACGAGCAAGTCACTTATTTGGATACCGTTTGCAATGCCAAGAGCTTTGACAAGGTCGTCCAGCAAGACGGGAGGCCGGTCACCGTTGATGGTTACCATCAACACTTTGCCGGCAAACTGGTCGTCAAGCGCCGCCATGCCACTGTTGAGCGACAACACGCAGCGACCGAAGGCAGGACGAACCTCAGGATCTCCGGCTTGGAGATCCTCATTGACCGGCGACATGATAGTGCACTTGAGTACAGGGAGTACAAGAGGGGGATTTGGGGGAACTAAGTAGGAATCGAGATTCCAGAGGTGGGGGAGGGGTGGGAGATTGGGTATGAAAAGGTAGCATGAATTTCAAACACGCGCCAATATGCTCTCGGCGCGCAAGCGCACGAAAACACCAGTGGCGCCCACATGTCGGCCTAAGAGTCCTCATTCTTTCTTTTTTGGAGAGCCCGGCATTTTTTGAGGATCTTTTGAGAGCCCGGCCTGAGAGTCATAATTGACCTATTTGGCATTGCGTTACTACTCGTCCTATATTCACCGACACCTCACTGGCCCAAACAAGTGTACATCATCGAAAAGACACTGAGCTCAAATTATATAACTTGAAAAAAGGAGATATACTCTGAATACTGGAGAATGGTGATGCCCTCATTTAGCCCACCAGTAGTTCGAGACAATAAACAGTTCGAAACAACGATATATACAACATTCAAACACTGACTAGTGACTACCACTGTCATAAACAAGAAGACATGATAGTTCATAAGAAGTCTTGCTACACCACCAAAACGCACCCATCTACAGAGCTCAGACTCTCGTCAACCAGACGAGAATGACATTCCAAACAGAGGCAACTATTACATAGTAAGAGTGACATAGACGAGGATGACCAAATGACAAGGAATATGCATAAAAAAAGAAAGAACTACCCATCCAGAACCAGCAGCAAAGACAACAAAGTCATTCGAAGAGATGATCCAACACCATCATAATTTGCAGCCCCGCTTCAGCGACCAATGATCCGGAGACACCAGTACTCCACCGTTTCTATGCAACATCCCAATTACCTATCAAACTGAAGGCTTGAACCACATCACCGTCTGTCATAATTGAGACATTCAAGGGTCAATATTAATCTGGATGCCTTTGTCATTCTCACCTTCTTTTGGCTGCAGTCTGTATCGTTGACAATCAGTGGAGTTTGCTCCCAAACTCCTAGGGCTCACAGTGTAGACACAATTTTCCATAGCAAACAGAGCCTCTCTGCCATCAAGGTCCTTACCAACGGTGATCTCCTGGTTAATCGGATAATTGAGTCTGAGAAACAGAGAGTGTGAACAAAGGCTGTTTACCCGCCTCCAACTAAAAAATCCTGAAGGCCCCAACAAGCTGGTATCCTACTCATAGACGTAATAGCCGCTGTATGGATACTCACGTATTTCACGGTGCTTGTATACAGTGGGGTTTTTGCAATATAACTTTTCTAGCTCATGTGTCTGAATGATCATTAGTCTTTTGACGTCGTCTGATCGAGCAAGGAACCTGTTGTGCTTCCCTATTTTTGGCAAAGGTGGTGTGATTACAAAGGGCAGTAACTATAGGGACACTGCATCATATCAAAAAGGACATGCATTGTTAATGTAAGATTAGCATATTTCAGAGTATGAGTAGGATAATGCAAGAAACAGCATTGATATGTCCCTGTTGGAACTGGGAGGAAAATATAGGGAAATGTAAACTAGGTTCGAAAATATAGAAGTGCCATGCATGGTTATACTCATGTTATCTCACAACCGATTCTTCACAGGAAACTACCATGTCATGCATGTTATGTAATCATGTTCTGTCCTCACAAACAAATTCTTCAAGGTAACTAACAGACCATGCATTGTTATATACTCGTGTTCTATGCACAATTTTTTTTGAGGATATTATTCTAGCCATTGATTGCTGAAGGGCGAATATAGGTATGTACACATGGTAAGCATGACATGATTTCACTACTTCCAAATATAGAGTTCTCCATATGCACATTTACTTCCCTAATGTATGGTTAGATGAAACAAACAGTGTGGTGCATGTTTATCCATCATGAAAATGAGGAAACTAACATGGCCATTGATACACACTCGTATTTAGTAGTAGTATATAGATTACTGTAAAATAAGGAGAACATCCATATATTCCTAACCGTTTGATTATTCAGGGGTACAAATTGGCTGTAATGACATGGCCACAATCGCATGAATTAACTCATTCCAAATATAGCTGATTTACGGCGTCTCTAATACATTGCCATAGTTCTACTCAAATTCTGCTCAAACAGGGATATGCCAATCATCACAAAAAGTTCAAACAGTGTCATGGCATCATCATCAACATGATGCGATTGTGTTCAATAGCATCACAGAAGTGTGTATCAGCTTTGACGATGATCCACTGCGAGATGAGTTGTCTCCAGCTAAAGAAGGCACCGGCATAAAGATCGACAAGTCCGCGGTTGAACAAGGCAATTAGCTTGAGGTCTGCGTAATTCGCATGTCGTGTGGGCACTTGGCAGATTACAATCTTCTGCAAAACAAGGTCCTTCCAACTAACGTGGTAATCTAGATGACTTGGACCGCGATGGTAAAACTATATATAATCCAACGGAGGAAGGATAATCTTATGGGAGGTCTGGAAGTTCACGAGAACCAACTTTTTACCGTCTTTTCTGAAGGCAGCCATCCACCGGGAGTTCATGCCGACCCAGTACATACCTGCCAAGAAGTTTCGGGCGATGGTGATCAGATCAAAGTCGAGGGAAATGATGTACGACGACCTACTACATACCTGCAAAGAAGTTTTGGCTAATGGAGATCATATTGAAGTCGAGGGGCATCATGTACGCATCCGTATCATGGTGAGCGAATCTCGCAAGACTAGATAGCAGCAAGCAGGGTGTCTTGAAAAGCTTAGGCCTCGCTTTGACGATGGCCATGTGCATGTCCCTCGAGCATGCAGTCAGCCGCAGGGCGCTCAACATATCCATACACGAACAACAGAGGTCAAGGATGTCACTAGGGAGATTGCTCCAATCGCGGCTCATATGGATGCTGCGCGGTTCGCGTTCGGCCATGGTGGAGTTTGGAAGGTGGGTTTTTTTGGGGGCTTGATTTACATGGGAGAAGGTTGTCGGTGCTGGAGTGGCTAGCGAGGGAATAGTGGTACTGGGGGAGGCGAGCGAGACGATGGTACACGGGGGCACAGTGAGATGGAGACGGAGACAGCAATGGAGATGGAGATGGAGGGTGCTATGGGAGGGGAGAGGGAGACGAGGCGAGGCATGCTAATGTGCTGTACAACGGCAGTGACAGACTGCACAGTGCACATGGTGAGTCTGACTTTGGTAACCCGAACACGCCGCCTGGACTAGTGTCACGCGCAGGGTGTTGTCACTTCACTGTGAGGACAGGATGAATAGTATTTTGACCATCAAGTGTACCATAGTAGTACTACTAGTACTACTAGTAGGAACATGAGTACTCCAGTATTGTATAGCGGAAATAGGTCTCCCGTGCTAGCATGCCTGTTCACTTCATCCTCCAGGTATCATCCATATTGTGAGCAGAACCAAATTCTCGTGCATGCGGAAGCGCGAAGATGGGCCTTTGATGAGTATAACCGTGTACTCCCTCCATCTAGGTGAGTGCAACCTAGGTGGCTATAGATTGGACGAGAAAGAGCACCGGGACGAGCAAAACTTCCAACCACGGCACTGTTACAAATGGAAGCAAAATCAGCAATTAATACGTAGTTATAAGGATGCCTTTTCAGCTCTCCAAGCAGGCCCAATCAACGCCCTGTCGCAATGCATGCATTGGTCGTTCTGGTGCATCAAGGACGGCATGCAGATCATTCCACACTTGAGAAGAGGAAAAATGGAAAGATAGAACACGGCAGCAGAGGAAGAGAATGCTGGCTAACAAGGCTGGGAGGGGATCGAGCAGGAAGTTAATGCTCCACGCCTAAAGGTTTTGGGAAAACCTGATTTTCATAAGGTGACTTACTCACCTAGACGGAGGAAGTATTCCTTAACCAGAGAATGTTGTGTCTCCCACTCACGCGCCAATATCCATCTAAACCAGCTACGCCACATTTTTTTATCTGTTTGCATAGATCCCACCTATCAGGAAGGATGGGCACGTACACGAATAGGTACGACTCCTCAGTTTACCCGCATAGCATTTTTGTTTAGTCTACCTAGCCATCTAATCAACTGCCTGCACGCCACTCTCCCATTTACTTCTCCATTGGGAACTGATTTTCCCCGGCTTCTTCATCTCCTCTTCATCTTCATTTGCATCCAAACCCCACTGCGTTCACATTGTTTTAACCTCTTAAAATAATCATCTACTACTTCATTAGACTAGCCATCTAATCCTAATTCTCCAAATCATAGCCCTCCATTCCAGCGGTTCCAAATGGCGAAAGTGATCGAGATGCAGGTTTTTAGTGTCCAACATGTCCTTGTCGAAGGCTCATTGAGCATAGTTGCCACTGTCACCGTCCACCCAAGGGTTGTTCGGCAGTGGATCAACAATGTATCCAACTTCCTCGGAAAGGTAGAGACGAGGGTCATCGGTCTCGATGCAGAGTACACGGAGCGTGCCACTGGGAAGATCCAACGCACCGCCGTCCTTTAGATGTGCCTCGAAGATGATGTTTTGGTGTACCACGTCATACACGCGCCCTCCATACCAGGTGAGCTTCACGATTTCTTGTCTCGGGAGGACATATACTTCTGTGGGGCAGCCATCGAAGGGGACAAACAGAAGCTGGAGCCGTACAACCTTGATTTGAAAAGCATCGCTGACCTACAAACCAAAATCCAAATTCCTGTAGAATATTGTGATAAATAGACACCATCCCTATTCGATGTAGCAAATTTTGTGCTTGGTACAAATCTTCAGAAGGGTGACGAGACGGTGGCATTATGGTCATCTGGATGGGAGAATTAACCCTTGACGTATGAGCGAATAAAATATACTACCCTCGATGCCCGTGTGAGTTTCGAGATAGCTGCAAGGTCCAAAGATCTTGTTGAGAATCCGCCTCCCACAGAAAATGAGAACAAGAACAAGAAGAAGAAGAAGAAGAATAGGAAGAAGAAGAGGAAGAAGAAGAAGAAGAAGAAGAGGTTGCACCAACAGGAGGGCATTATGGATGGATGAACTATTTCCTCTCTTGTAAAAAAATTATTCCCCCTCGGTGTATATTGATATAGATGGACTATGTCGATGGTGTGCATGTCTTTGGAACAAAGTAGTAGCATGGGTCCGCTTGACTATAAGGAACTATTTATCCGCATATATAGCTTTCTCTACTACTCCTTCCAGTGATCGGTATGCAATGCATGTGTCCATAGACATGACAACTTGTCCATGGAAGTTCAACTACGGCGACCATCACGTTTCATCCACTGCCACTCGCGATTCCCATGACGCCGCTCCAACCCACGGCACCACGTCCCCGGACATGCGCCTCACCCCTCTCGGCCACAACGCCCCTCTGCCTTTGTGTGCATGACATGTGGGCCACCTAAAATGCAGCGAGCATCAAGTTTCTACCACAGCCACACGCGATTCCCACGACGCCGCTCGAACCCATGACACCACACGTCCCCCGACCTTTGGCTCACCCCTCTCGGCCCCACCGCCCCTCTGCCTTCGGGAGCATTACATGTGGACCAGTCACCTATTGGGTCCACATGTTATTGACTCAAAGGTAGGTGTAGTAAGGCGCTGAAGCTCAATCCCGACAGACCTGAGAGGGAAATGTAACTCCTGCGCCAGGCCTTGTGGTGATACCGCTGCACGAACTCGTGCCAAACTCGAGATTTGTTTCTTTACTATACATGCACGCAACGATTTATTGGACATTGTAATCTCAACATGTGATGGGGAGCTCTAAATTTGAATTTGAAACTTATAAAACAAAAAGATTCAAAACAAATAAACTGGGAGAGAGGAGTATATTGTAGGATGTGTCCCATACGAAATAGGTCCCCTGGTTTGTCACCGCGAAGATGCGGTTAGAAAGGAGCACATCGTCTTCATACTCGTATGACAACAAATCGGCCGCAGACAGCATGGTCCGCCTTTGACCCCCATGTGCAAGGTTCATGCTATCTTATTCAATCTCACCGTGGTTCCATCATACCAATTCATGCGGTGGCCCGTTGCATGGCTGATCCCAATGTTGGACAAAGGTTCTACAGGAATGGTGTCACCGTTGTAAATGTTGTGCAAATTGATGTTGGTACCCTCCCGTACATATGCAAGCCAATCTCCACTCACACCGAGCCTAACCTGTGAAACAGTGGGCAGGGGTAGAATTAGGAAATGGACACGGAAGTAGTCTTTAGAATGCATTTACTACATGATCAAACTCATCTTACCTGCTCATCGGAGGAAATCCGAGTGCCCCTCAGCGTCAGCATCTCAAGGGGTGTAAACTTGTAACTACGACCATGCCGCGCTGGAGAGACCCCCAAGGAAACATCCTCATGCGTTCCAGGGAACATCAAGATGCATTTGTATGAGTATTTTATCTTGTGAGAGAAAAGGATGAATGAGGGAAGGCCTCTAGAGATAGAGATAGACACTACTACTACCAATGTGCTGCCCCGTGCATTGTAATGGATCCAAAGTAGTAGAATAATACTTGTTCACGTGCTTGAAATATAAACACTCTAGTTTTGATATACATGTGTCAGCATACATGACAACTTGTCCATGGAAGTTCAACCACGATGACCATCACGTTTCTTGTTTCTACCACTACCACACCCACACGCGATTCCCACGATGCCGCTCCAACCCACGGCATGACGTCCCCCAACGTGAACATGGATCCTCTGACGTGGCTATCACTGCCTTGCCCTGCCTTTCCTTCGCTGACAGGTGGGACCCACGCTTGGGGGTCCCACATGTCAGTGACAGAATGGTAGGATTGTTTGCGTCAGGGGATCCTCATCCCCCCGACGTGCGCCTCATCCCTATCGGCCCCACCGCTCCTCTTCCTTTGTGTGCATGACATGCGGGCCAGCTGAACTACGGCGACCATCAACTTTCTACCATAGCCACCCCCGATTGGATGCGGTTTGCCTACTCCGCTGTTGTGCTCCGATCCGTAGTCCCGCACCATCGAATTTTCATCTAGCGGCTGTGACACATTTCGTCCCAGGCATCAATCCTCAGCTAGAGTACTTCTGTCCTATAGGTAGTACCCACCGGTGTGGCCATCTATGCATCGTAACGCCCCGAGGCCCAGCTATGGCACCCTCGCCACGACCATGGCACCATCGGCCGGTTCATCTCGAAAGTGTGAGTCGCGAACCACGCCACCACCATGAGAATGACATGTGGGCCAGCCGCATTTAAAGTCCACATGTCATTGAATCATAGGCTGGGCACTAAGCCACTGAAGTTCGGTCATGTGGGCCCTGGGAGGGAAATGTAACTCCTGCGGCAGGCCTTGTGGTGCTCCTGCAGTACGAGCTCGTGCCAAAACCGGAATTTGTTTCTTACTACTACCAACTACTAGTAAGGTACACATGCATTGCACACATGAGATTCTGGTGGTTTGTGCATTATGCTTCTACATGTGGAGTTTTCTAGATTCTACATGTGGCAAAATCTGGTGGAATGTAGATCATATCCAACGGCAAGTAGTGCTCGGATTTGCCATCTTTGTACCGTCGAAGTGGCTTCATCCAACGAGCAACTTTCAAAGTTATTCATACACTGTATAGGGGTATATATAGATGTTTGGTTTGCAGCCTAAGGTTTCCACGCCTAAGCTTAGGCGTGCCACAATATCTTAGGCATGTGTTTGGTTCATTGCTACACTTGTGGCTTGCCACACTTTTCTAACTACATGGTCCACATGTCATAGACTCAACTTGTTGCCAAATCTTGCCACACTTGTGGTGCCCATTTTGTTCGCCACATTTTTTGTGGCAGACACAGGGGTTGTTTGGTTTTAGGCCTAGCAATGCCACACTTTATCATACAATGTTGCCAAACTTGCCCAAGGTTAGGGGTTGTTTGCTTAGTAGGGCTGTTTGAATTGTGACTATCTTTGCCATATATTGCCACATGATTTTTGCCACACTTTACACACTTGCCTTAGTGGAATTGCTTTGTTAGCCACACTTTGGCTTGCCTAAGGGAATCTTGCCACACTTTTTTGGGCATGTTTGGTTTGTGACTAACTTTGCCAAAGATTGCCACACCTAAAGTTAGGCAAGTTTGACCAACTTAGGTGAGTGTTTGGTTCAAGCCACATCTTAGGCAAGCCACACTTGGGCCCCACATGGCATACACATAAAAAATGTGGCAAGATTCCCTTAGGCTTGCCAACTTGTGGCTCTCATTTTGATGAACTAACCTTAGGCAAGCTTGGCAAAAATGTGTGGCAAAGTGTGGCAATGCTAGCCCCTTTGTGTCTATGACATGTGGGGCTCACTGCTCATAAAAAAATCTTTGCCTTAGGTGTGGCTAGAACCAAACACCTACCTAACTTGGTCAAACTTGCCTAAGGTTAGGTGTGGCAAAGTGTGGAAAGGTGTGGCTAGGAACCAAACAACTACTAAGATTGCCAAAGATTGCCACACGTAAGGTTAGGCAAGTTTGACTAACTTAGGTGAGTGTTTGGTTCAAGCCACACCATAGAAAAGCCACACTAAGGCCCCACATAACATACACACAAAAATGTGGCAAGATTCCCTTAGGCTTTCCAACTTGTGGCTCTCATTTTGAAGAACTAATAATTTTGCCTAAGCTTAGCTGTGGCAAAGTTAGTCAGGAATTAAGTTCAACCATGGAGTCTTCTAGATTATACATGTGGCAGAATCTGGTGGATGATATCCAACGGCCAGTAGTGCTTGGATTTGCCATCTTTGTATCGTCGGATTGGCTTCATCCAACGACAAACTTTCAAAGTTTTTCAAACACTATATGGAGGGTATAGATATAGATGTGACGGTCCGTTGCAATGGATCCAAAGTATATCTATTTAGTGGAGTGCACTCTAAACACATTATCTATTTATTTTTCTCTAACCTTTCGTAGCCATTCAACCAAGCCACATAAGCTTCATGGGTGCCCCCCCACATCATATTATTCATACTACGTTGGCTGAAAAAAACATAAATCACCCAAAACAAGATCTTCCCATTTTTTGTTCCTATGATGTTGTGCTGTGCACGTACCTACTACTCCATAGTTGTATAGTGGTAGTACTAGTTATATAGTACAAATTTGGTACTAGTAGGATTAGTACTAGTACAGAATGCTCCTACTCTATCAAAGAGCCCCAGCTGACACCAAATTTCTTGGCTTCCGTGCTACAGCTAGATCTTCCCCACGTTTCTGTTTTCCAACCCGGCGGCCGGCGGGGTGCGGTTTGCTCAATGGCGGTCCCACATGAAAGTGAAAATGCTAGGCAACACGCCTTCCCTAAGCTATGTGTCGTGTCGGACGGTCCGTGGAGTACTCCCGATTCCCGGGCGTGTAGGGGTGCAACGCGAACGCGACAGACCTTTTCCTTTTACTAGCAATGTGCCCGTGCGTTGCAACGGATCCAAAGTAGTAGAATAGTAGTACTTGTTCACAAACTTGAAAGAAATCACTCTTATTTTGATATACTCCTAATATATTACTCCCTCCATTCCTAAATATTTTTCTTTTTAGAGATTTCAAATGGACTATCACATACGGATTATATAGACATATTTTGAAGTGTCAATTCACTCATTTTGCTCCGTATGTCTTGAAATCTCTAGAAAGACAAATATTTAGGAACGGAGGGAGTACTTTTCACTCAAAAAATTTCTCTGGCTATTTTGATGAGGTGAGGGAGGGATGTGGTTGCTTTCAAGATAATAAGGGGTTTTCTGCAAATTGGAGCAGAGAAGTGGGCTATTGTTGCAAAAATGCCACAACCTACCTTACAGCCGTTAGATGCAGATCTAATGGTCAGAAATGACGGATGGCAGACACACCACCATCACCAACTGAGTCTTTTATAAGAGTAGGAGTAGAGCAACATGGACAAATTGTAACATTTGGTTCTGCTCCTTGGCACGATCGATAGATAGAAATAATGATTGGAAACACTAGGGACGGGCTATTTCCGCAAGATAAGCAGGGTACGTAGTAGCTAGGTTGGCGCATCGTCGATTTGGTCACACGCGGTCCGACATATTCTAGTGTTTCTAGCAAGATGCCCGCGCATTGCACGAAGTTGATGGAAAAGGTAAGCACAACTTATAAATTGATGGATGGAGTACTAGTTACTGTGATGCATATAATTAAGCAAAGGGATCGCACATGTCGGTATTGACTGGAACGATAATGCAACAACACAATAATAATTAAGGCCACGATGATGCGATCGCAGTGGTGGTTATAGAAGGCAAGAAGAAAGATGCATCCATCAACGTACGACCTCCTCCTCCTCAACTTAGTGCGCCGTGCCACCGACCGGTGGCTAAGGAGCAGCGGCTTTTGTGGCGAGGTCGAGGTGCTTCTCAACAAAGGCATCCAAGGCTTCGAGCCGGTTGAGGAAGGCCAACATTGTAGCGTCCTCACTAGCCTTGTAGATACCCATGTACACGATTTGCTCGTACACGTGGATGTGTAGGTCGACGAATTCTTGCAGGGCGAGGCGCCTCGCGGCGAGCGCGACCTCTGATAACCCACAAGTGTAGGGGATTGCAACAGCTTTCGAGGGTAAAGTATTCAACCCAAATTTATTGATTCGACACAAGGGGAGCAAAAGAATATTCTTGAGTATTAGTAGTTTAGTTGTCAATTCAACCACACCTGGATAACTTAGCATCTGTAGAAAAGTATTTAGTAGCAAAAGTGGTATGATAATAAAGGTAACAGTGGCAAAAGTAATGTTTTTGGGTTTTGTAGTAGTTGTAACAGTAGCAACGGAAAAGTAAATAAGCGAAGAACAATATGTGAAAAGCTCGTAGGCAATGGATTAGTGATGGATAATTATGCCGGATGCGATTCCTCATGTAATAGCTATAACATAGGGTGACACAGAACTAGCTCCAGTTCATCAATGTAATGTAGGCATGTATTCCGTAAATAGTCATACATGCTTATGGAAAAGAACTTGCATGACATCTTTTGTCCTACCCTCCCATGGAAGCGGGGTCCTAGCGGAAACTAAGGGATATTAAGGCCTCCTTCTAATAGAGAACCGGAACAAAGCATTAGCACATAGTGAATACATGAACTCCTCAAACTACGGTCATCACCGAGAAGTATCCCGATTATTGTCACTTCGGGGTTGTCGGATCATAACACATAATAGGTGACAATAGACTTGCAAGATAGGATCAAGAACACACATATATTCATGAAAACATAATAGGTTCAGATCTGAAATCATGGCACTCGGGCCCTAGTGACAAGCATTAAGCATAGCAAAATCATAGCAACATCAATCTCAGAACATAGTGGATACTATGGATCAAACCTAACAAAACTAACTTGATTACATGCTAAATCTCATCCAACCAATCACCGTCCAGCAAGCCTACGATGGAATTACTCACGCACGGCGGTGAGCATCATGAAATTGGTGATGGAGGATGGTTGATGATGACGACAGCGACGAATCCCCCTCTCCGGAGCCCCGAACGGACTCCAGATCAGCCCTCCCGAGAGAGATTAGGGCTTGGCGGCGGCTCCGTGTCGTAAAACATGATGAAACTTTCTCTCTGAATTATTCTCTCCGAACGTGAATATATGGAGTTGGAGTTGAGGTCGGTGGAGGTCCATGGGGCCCACGAGATAGGGGGGCACGCCTAGGGGGAGGGGGCACGCCCCCTGTCTCGTGGACAGGGTGTAGGCCCCCCTAGTCTTGATTCCTTCGCCAATATTTTTTATATTTTCCAAAAAGTCGCTCCGTGGATTTTTTGGACATTCTGAGAACTTTTCTTTTCTACACATAAAACAACATCATGGCAGTTCTGCTGAAAACAGCGTCAGTTCGGGTTAGTTTCATCCAAATCAAGCAAGTTAGAGTCCAAAACAAGGGCAAAAGTGTTTGGAAAAGTAGATACATTTGAGACGTATCAACTCCCCCATGCTTAAACCTTTGCTTGTCCTCAAGCAATTCAGTTGATAAACTGAAAGTCATAAAGAAAAACTTTTACAAACTCTGTTTGCTCTTGTTGTTGTAAACATGCAAAGCCATCATTCACGTTTCAGCAAATATTATGAACTAACCATACTCACAATAACACTTAGGTCTCACAATTACTCATATCAATAGCATAATCACCTAGCGAGCCATAATAATAAAACTCGGATGACAACACTTTCTCAAAACAATCATAACATGATATAACAAAATGGTATCTCGCTAGCCCTTTCTGAGACCGCAAAACATAAATGCAGAGCACCTTTAAAGATCAATGACTGACTAAACATTGTAATTCATGGTAAAAGAGATCCAGTCAAGTCATACCCAATATAAACCAATAGTAATGTATGCAAATGACAGTGTGCTCTCCAGCGGGTGCTTTTTAATAAGAAGGGTGATGACTCAACATAAAAGTAAATAGATAGGCCCTTCGCAGTGGGAAGCAGGGATTTGTAGAGGTGCCAAAGCTCGATTTTAAAATAGAGATTGAATAACATTTTGAGCGGCATACTTTGCTGTCAACGCAACAACTATGAGATGGCTGTATCTTCCATACTACATGCATTATAGGCAGTTCCCAAAAAGAATGGTAAAGGTTTATACTCCCCCAACCACCAACAAGCATCAATCCATGGCGTGCTCGAAACAACGAGTGCCTCCAACTAACAACAGCCTTGGGGGAGTTTTGTTTAATTATTTTGATTTGCTTTGATCCTTTTGGATCATGGGACCATGCATCCCGGTTACCGACCCTTTGTCGTGAATGAGGAGCGGAGTCCACTCTCTTGAGAATAACCCACCTAGCATGGAAGATATAGGCAGCCCTAGTTGCATCATGAGCTGCTCGAGCATACAAAACAGAATTTCATTTGAAGGTTTGGAGTTTGGCACATACAAATTTACTTGGAACAGCAGGTTAATACCGCATATAGGAAGGTATGGTGTACTCATATGGAACAACTTTGGGGTTTAAGGAGTTTGGATGCACAAGCAGTATTCCCGCTTAATATAGGTGAAGGCTAGCAAAAGACTGGGAAGCGACCAACTGAGAGAGCGACAACAGTCATAAACATGCATTAAAATTAATTCACACCGAATACAGGCATGAGTAGGATATAATCTACCATGAACATAAATATCATGAAGGCTATGTTGATTTGTTTCAACTACATGCGTGAACATGTGCCAATCACTCAATTCATTCAAAGGAGGATACCATCCCATCATACCACATCATAATCATTCTAATAGAATGTTGGCATGAAAGGTAAACCATTATAACTCATAGCTAATCAAGCATGGCACAAGTAACTATAATCTCTAAATGTCGTTGCTAATATGTTTACTTCATAATAGGCTGAATCAGAAACGATGAACTCATCATATTTACAAAAACAAGAGAGGTCGAGTTCATACCAGCTTTTCTCATCTCAATAAGTCCATCATATATCGTCATTATTGCCTTTCACTCGCACGACCGAACGATGTGTATAATAATAATAGTGCACGTGCATTGAACTAAGCTGGAATATGCAAGCATTCAACTCAAAAGAGAAGACAAATAATATGGGCTCTAAGTTAAATAAACAATCATGCATATGAGAGCCACTAAGCATTTTCAATATGGTCTTCTCGACCCCCAAAGGAAAGAAAAGAAAATAAAACTATTTACACAGGAAAGCTCCCAACAAGTAAGAAGAAGAACTAGAAATCTTTCTGGGTTTTCATTTTAAATTCTACTACAAGCATGGAAATTAAACTAACTAATTTTTTGCTTTTTCTTAAGGTTTATCAAACACACAAGAAGAAAACTAGAAAAAGAAATTTAAACTAGCATGGATAATATAGTGAAAGAGTATGAGCACCGACGACTAGTGTGTTAACATGAATGTAAAGTCGGTGAGAAATATGTACTCCCCCAAGCTTAGGCTTTTGGCCTAAGTTGGTCTAGTACCAAGGACCGCCACTACTCTCCCGGGTGTACTGGGAGGTGTAATCAGGATACCACTGGCTGGTCATCTCCGGATCCCACTGGACAGATGATGCACGGTAAGGGTCCAGTTCAGGTTCCGGCTCAGGTTCATGTTCTGGAGTGAAAGCTTGGGCTCAATGATTGTACACCGCTTCCAGCGTGACAAGAAAATTTTCTGCAAGCAAATCAAACAACAGAGGCGCAGGCAAAATAATAATCTCAATATGTTTCTTATTAAGTCTAAGTTTATACAAGAGCATCTTCTCTTCGTTATCAACAATAAACTTGTGTGCTACCATGCTCTTGTAATCTAAAATATGAGGAGGCAATTTTGTCTCCTCTTTATCATGGTGCCTAATGGGTATCTAAAAATTTCTAGCAAGACGTGAAGCATCGATACCTCCAAATATGGGGCCTTTCGTACGATTAAGGGCTAGCCGCTTAGCAACGACGGCACCCATACTAAAACTATTGTCCCCAAGCAAGGCATGTTGAAGAATGATAATATTAGGAACACTAAAATTTCCACTATTTCCATGCCAATCAAGCATCTACTAGCAAATATGGCAAAGTAGCGTAAAACAAGAAAGTGTATGCTAGAGATATTTGCCTCGGAACCCTTCTTTGGTTCCTCTACAGCTATAGTGTTAACAAAGCCATCCACATCTTTACGATGGGGTTCCTCTAATTCTCCCTCATAGGGTATCCTACACACCGTGCAAAAATTACGTAAAGACATTTCTCTGAATTCATCATATAAGTGAAATGATATTGTGGGCGGTGACTTCTTAGGATAATAATAAAAGTTTTGCACGAAAGTATTGGTGAGTAAGAGATACTGATCGATCTGGTCATTCATGAAACCGGGGAGGCCTGCATTCTCGATCAAAGAATAAAAATCTTCATGAATTCCAGCTTCTTTCAAGAAATCATTGCATGGCCATTCAACGACCGCACTTCCGCTAAGCGAGAAAGATTATACTTGGCTTTTCCCTTCTCTTTAGCTTGTTTTTCCTGAGAGCCTTGGCTAGAAGAGCCCCTCAAAAATTTCCTTAACATTTTCTGAACATTTCTGAAATTTTAGTAACTTCAAAATAAAAATGAATAAAACTTAACAAGATTGATAGCAACTACTCCTACAAGTGCCTAGAGCCTATATCATGCATTAGAATTGCTTGGGACCTCATAAATTCAACATGCGAGCTCAAGAACATGGTCACCTATGCAGCAAAAATTTGCAATGAATAAAGCACTAGAACAAAAACTAATTGGACCAATGGAGGAGTCACATACCAAGCAATAATCTCCAAAGCAGTTTTGTGAATGGAGCTTTGAGCAAGGAGATCGAAAATCGCAGCAAACTGAGCTAGAACTCGTGCTTGAGCTAGATGGTGATTTTTTGGGTAGAAGATGAAGTGTGTGGGTGCTGGCATAAGTGGAGGGGGGCCACCAGGGGCCCACGAGACAGGGGGTGCGCCCAGGTGGGGTGGGCGCGCCCTCCACTCTCGTGGCCTGGTGCTTGCCCCTCCTGCAGTGATTTCATTGCCTAAAATCCTCAAATATTCCATAAAAAATCATACTAAATTTGCAGGGCATTTGGAGCACTTTTATTTTTGGGATATTTTTTATTGCACGAATAATTCAGAAAACAGATGGATACTACTATTTTTGCTTTATTTATTCGAAATAACAGAAAGTAAAAGGAGGGTACAGAAGGTTGTGCCTTCTAGTTTCATCCATCTCATGATCATCAAAATGAATCCACTATCAAGGTTGATCAAGTCTTGTTAACATACTCATTCCGAATAACACGGAACCGGAGAAATTTCGAATAACACTAAGTTACCTCAACGGGGATATGAAAATCCCCACTAATAAGAATATCATATTTTTTCTTGACAGTAGGAAGAGGAATTTCAAAACCTCCAATAATGATAGTTGGAACTTCCCAATAGAATTGATGCTATGAACTTGAGATTGTTTCCTCGGAAAGTGTACCGTATGCTCATTACCATTAACATGAAAAGTGACATTGCCTTTGTTGCAATCAATAATAGCCCCTGCAGTATTAAGAAAAGGTCTACCAAGGATAATCGACATACTATTGTCCTCGGGAATATCAAGAATAACAAAGTCCGTTAAGATAGTGACATTTGCAACCAGAACAGGCACATCCTCACAAATACCGACAGGTATGGCAGTTGATTTATCAGCCATTTGCAAAGATATTTTAGTAGGTTTCAACTTATTCAATTCAAGTCTACGATATAAAGAGAGAGGCATAACACTAACACCGGCTCCAAGATCACATAAAGCAGTTCTAACATAATTTCTTTTAATGCAGCATGGTATAGTTGGTACCCCGGGATCTCCAAGTTTCTTTGGTATTCCACCCTTAAAGGTGTAATTAGCAAGCATGGTGGAAATTTCAGCTTCCGGTATCTTTCTTTTGTTTGTAATGATATCCTTCATGTACTTAGCATAAGGATTTACTTTAAGCATATCAGTTAAGCACATACTTAAGAAGATAGGTCTAATCATTTCAGCAAAGCGCTCAAAATCCTCATCATCCTTTGTCTTGGATGGTTTAGGAGGAAAGGGCATGGGTTTCTGAACCCATGGTTCTCTTTCTCTACCGTGCTTCCTAGCAACAAAATCTGTCTTATCATAACGTTGATTCTTTGATTGTGTGTTATCAATATAAACAGCAGGTTCAATCTCCACTCCATTGTTTTTGCTAGGTTGAGCATCAACATGAACATTATCATTAACATTCTCACTAGGTTCATGTTCATCACCTGATTGTGTTTCATCATCAGAAATAGAAATATCATTGGGATTCTCAGGTGTGTCTACAGTAGGTTCACTAGAAGCATGCAAAGTCCTATCGTTTTTCTTTTTCTTCTTTTTAGAAGAACTAGGTGCCTCTAAATTATTTCTCTGAGAATCTTGCTCGATTCTCTCAGGGTGGCCTTCAGGTTACAAAGGTTCCTGAGTCATTCTACTAGTTCTAGTAGCCACTCTAACAGCTAAGTCATTTTTATTATTTAATTCATCAAGCAAATCATTTTGAGCTTAGAGTACTTGCTCAGCTTGAGTAGCAACCATAGAAGTATATTTGCTAATGAGTTTAAGTTCACCTTTAACTCTAGCCATATTATCGCTCACACGTCCTATCTCAAAAGCATTATTCTTTAAATCTCTACGAACATAAGCATTAAAACTTTCTTGCCTAGCCATAAAATCATCAAATTCATCTAAGCATGGGCTGTGAAATTTAGTAGAGGGAATTTCAACTTTATCATATCTATAGAGAGAATTTACCTTTACTACCTTAGTCGGGTTATCAAGACAATGTGGTTCTTCAACAAGCGGTATATTAAGACCATGTATTTCTTTTGATAGGTGGTAAATTCTTAACATCTTCAGCTTTAATACCTTTTTCTTTCATTGATTCCTTTGCCTCTTGCATATCTTCAGGACTGAGAAATAAAACACCTCTCTTCTTTGGAGTGGGTTTAGGAATAGGCTCAGGAGTTGGCTCAATTGGTTCAGGAATTACATCAGGAATTGGCTCAGGAAGAGTCCAATTATTTTCATTAGTCAACATATTATTCAATAGTAATTCAGCATCGTCGACTGTTCTTTCCCTGAAAACACAACCAGCACAACTATCCAAGTAGTCCTTGGAAGCATCGGTTAGTCCATTATAAAAGATATCAAGTATTTCATTTTTCTTGAGAGGATGATCAGGCAAAGCATTAAGTAATTGGAGAAGCCTCCCCCAAGCTTGTGGGAGACTCTCTTCTTTGATTTGCACAAAATTGTATATTTCCCGCAAGGCAGCTTGTTTCTTATGAGCAGGGAAATATGTAGCAGAGAAGTAATAAATCATATCCTAGGGACTACGCACACAACCAGGACCAAGAGAATTATACCAAGTCTTAGCATCACCCTTTAACGAGAACGGAAATATCTTAAGGATATAAAAATAGCGATATCTATCATCATGCGTGAACAGGGTGGCTATATCATTCAACTTGGTAAGATGTGCCACAACAGTTTCAGATTCGAGGCCATAAAAAGGATCAGATTCAACTAAAGTAATAATTTCAGGATCAACAGAGAACTCATAATCCTTATCAGTAACACAAATAGGTGAAGTATCAAAAGCAGGGTCAGGTTTCATTCTAGCATTAAGAGACTGCCTCTTCCATTTAGCTAATAATTTCTTAAGATCATATCTATCGTTGCAAGCAAAGATGACTCTAGCATCTTCTTCATTCATAACATAACCCTCAGGAACAACGGGCCATTCATAATCATTGGGAGAATTTTCATCATCACTATCATCAATAATAGCATCTTCAATAATTTCATTCCCCCTAACTCTAGCAAGTTGTTCATCAAGAAATTCACCTAATGGCAAAGTAGTATCACGCACAGAAGTAGTTTCATCATAAGTATCATGCATAGCAGAAGTGGCATCATCAATAACATGCGACGTATCATAGTTCATAGCAGTAGCAGGTTTAGGTGTCGCAAGCTTACTCAAAACAGAAGGAGAATCTAGTCAGAGCTAGATGGCAGTTCCTTACCTCCCCTCGTAGTTGAGGGATATATCATAGTTTTTGCGTCTTTCAAGTTCTTCATAGTGATCAATAGATATAAATCCCAAGTGACTGAGAGAATAGAGCTATGCTCCCCGGCAACGACGCCAGAAATTAGTCTTCATAACCCACAAGTGTAGGGGATCACAACAGCTTTCGAGGGTAAAGTATTCAACCCAAATTTATTGATTCAACACAAGGGGAGCCAAAGAATATTCTTGAGTATTAGTAGTTGAGTTGTCAATTCAACCACACCTGGATAACTTAGTATCTGCAGCAAAGTATTTAGTAGCAAAAGTGGTATGATAATAAAGGTAACGGTGGCAAAAGTAATGTTTTTGGGTTTTGTAGTAGTTGTAACAGTAGCAACGGAAAAGTAAATAAGCGAAGAACAATATGTGAAAAGCTCGTAGGAAATGGATCAGTGATGGATAATTATGCCGGATGCGATTCCTCATGTAATAGCAATAACATAGGGTGACACAGAACTAGCTCCAGTTCATCAATGTAATGTAGGCATGTATTCCGTAAATAGTCATACGTGCTTATGGAAAAGAACTTGCATGACATCTTTTGTCCTACCCTCTAGTGGCAGCGGGGTGCTAGCGGAAACTAAGGGATATTAAGGCCTCCTTTTAATAGAGAACCTAAACAAAGCATTAGCACATAGTGAATACATGAACTCCTCAAACTACGGTCATCACCGAGAAGTATCCCGATTATTGTCACTTCGGGGTTGTCGGATCATCACACACAATAGGTGACTATAGACTTGCAAGATAGGATCAAGAACACGCATATATTCATGAAAACATAATAGGTTCAGATCTGAAATCATGGCACTCGGGCCCTAGTGACAAGAATTAAGCATAGCAAAGTCATAGCAACATCAATCTCAGAACATAGTGGATACTAGGGATCAAACCCTAACAAAACTAACTTGATTACATGGTAAATCTAATCCAACCCATCACCGTCCAGCAAGCCTACGATGGAATTACTCACGCACGGCGGTGAGCATCATGAAATTAGTGATGGAGGATGGTTGATGATGACGACGGCGATGAATCCCCCTCTCCGGAGCCCCGAACGGACTCCAGATCAGCCCTCCCGAGAGAGATTAGGGTTTGGTGGCGGCTCCATGTCGTAAAACGTGATGAAACTTTCTCTCTGATTTTTTTCTCCCCGAACGTGAATATATGGAGTTGGAGTTGAGGTTGGTGGAGGTCCAGGGGGCCCACGAGATAGGGGGGTGCGCCGAGGGGGAGGGGGTGCGCCCCCCTGTCTCGTGGACAGGGTGTGGGCCCCCTGGTCTTGATTCTTTCGCCAATATTTTTTATATTTTCCATAAAGTCGCTCCATGGATTTTTAGGATATTCCGAGAACTTTTCTTTTCTACACATAAAACAACATCATGGCAGTTCTGCTGAAAACAACGTCAGTCCTGGTTAGTTTCATTCAAATCATGCAAGTTAGAGTCCAAAACAAGGGGAAAATTGTTTGGAAAAGTAGATACATTGAAGACGCATCAACCTCCAGGTGGACATTCTTCATGGCGTCGACGGGCAGTCGCAAGGCCACCAGTGCTTGAAAGAGGTTCCAGCCATGGAGGACGATTAGGGTGGCAGGCAATGAGGAGCCCTGGCGCGCGGGCTGGAGGAGTATGGTGATGTTGTCCACGAGCTTCTTAAGGATGGTGAACTTGTTGCTGATGGCAACGATCATCTGGTCCAACTGAGAGTCGTAGTTGGCGTCGACGGCGGCCATCCACCAGTCGGTCTCCAACACCGTCTGGAGACGATCCTCGGGGCCATACCGCAGGCCGGCATCGTGGACCATCTGGCACAGCCGCTGGCCGCTCGCGCGCATCGCCACCATGGGTCTGGAGTGAGCTCTTTTGCGCTTAGTGTAGGTGCTTAGGCAAATGCTTAGGTGCGTACGATGTGGTAGATGCATTGGAATGGAGGGGCGCCTTTATATGAGGGCAAACTGCATTGCATTCACATCGTGTAACCTCTTTTCCCGATCCTCCTCCCATTACTTCCCTCATGCATTAATTTAAGGAGGATGCATTATCCGTTCAACATTTCAGGAACCTACTACCTCCCTCGTCTGCATTAAAGCCATATCAGGAATTGCGCCGCCCGCTATCAAATCGAGTACTCCCTCTGTCTAGGTGAGTAAGTCATCTTACGGAAACAAAATAGTAGTCCCAAAACACATAGGCGCGGTGCATTAACTCTCACGCTGTTTCTTATTTTTTGACATAAATAGAGGAATCAACCAATAAGAGATGTGGGGCTTGTATGCTTTAATTCACTTGAGACTATCAAACATGACATGCACTGGTCAGTTCGTTGCACGCAAGGATATTAATAATGCATAAGTATCACATATTAGTATCATGTAGTACTTTATTTATTGCCATGCATGACACATAGTAGCGTAGCATTTATTATGATACAGTATCATGATATGATACTCAACTCTCTCTTTCTTCATTTAATTCTATGGCACCTCATCAAAATTGCCTAGCTGGCATGCATGATACTAGCTACTGTATGATACTACCATTACAACCAGCCTTACCAAATAAACATTAAGTTCTATCGTTTTCCTCTCTACCTTGGTCACCTAGACGGAGGGAGTATACTGTACTATTTAAAAGTCGAGGGCAGGGCTTTTCCTGTGCGGTAGGCGGGGCAGTTCCGCCTAGTCGGTTCGACAGAGATGTGAGAAGATGAGGGAGTAGGCTGCTGCAAACGTAGGGCTGTGTGATTTGACAGCGAGTTAGTGCTGGACAGGTGGGGCCCCATGATTTGACTTGCCATTATCATTTTAACTGCGGCGCTACGACCGTCGTGAGTCTCCCGATTCCTGACCACCTCCATACAGGTGCCTCTCCCAATGTTCCACCATGTAGAGGCTGGCTCTTGCATGAGATCCCACTTCTCCACTTTTTCCTTGCCTCTCTTTCCTCCACATATGCAAAAATGCCTTGTAAAGCGGGCTTATGGCCCACTATTGTACTTACTTGCTCCTACAAGTGCTAAGCTTGCCACATAGACATAAAGTCTGATGTGGCAAGTTAATTAAGAAGAGAGAGACTAGTTTGGTGACCCAAGGAAGAAATGGTGCTAAGCGCGTGTACCTAGGTGAAAAGACAATTTTGAGTCTATAGCTAATTAAATGAAGCAAACTTAGCAACAAAAAACTAATAAGCACCTATGCACCTCATCTAAGCACCATTTCATTGGAAGAGGTCACTCCTTGGCAAATGCAATAAATACTACTCCCTCTGTCCCATAATATAAGAACGTTTTTGGCACTATACTAGTGTCAAAAACGTTCTTATATTATGAGATGGAGGGAGTACGAAGTAAGAGATAGAGAGAATTAAAAAAATTACACTTATAGCCAACCTTATAGCTAACCTTGTTGTAGTATGAGTGACTAAGTGATGACCATGTATGACATGCCAACATCAGATAGCCTAACGCACTGTGTGAAATCTCCAAGGGCGCGACCGCGCGAGCGGCGCGACGGTTGTGGTAGTCGCAACCATGATACGGGCTGCTGGCAGCTCTTGGATCTGAGATCGAACGGTCGCATGTTAAGTTGCTAAAAATTTGCAGAATAACCCTCCAGGATAGGATATTCACCCATAGGTCTAGAATCACGCCATGCAACCGTTCGATCTCAGATCCAAGGGCTCTCGGAAGCCCATATCATGGGAGAATGGAAAGCCACTACCCTGCCATTCGCACGCTGACAGTTCGCTCCTACTCGTCCCCGCACGTCCTTTAATATTACAATGGTTAGCTCCTAGTCGTCCAATCCTTTCACATTACGACAGTTCCACTAATCCTAACCCTCCTCCCTAATCTATGGCGTCCCAAATCTCCATGATCGGTGGTGAGTACAAGGGTAGAACCATCACCGGCGATGAGTTTGACGTCATCTACACCCATTCTTCCGCGATGGTGAAAGGATGCCTTGCTCGCTTCAGAGGCATGTTCGAAAACTTAGATGATGAGTGGGTCGCTGGGCTAGATGTTGAGTACACCACAATCCTGGGACGAGGGAAGGATCTAAAGGAGGAAGAGAGGAAGAAGCCCACCGTGATCCAGGTTTGCGGGCATGACTTATGCTTGGTCTACCACATATGCCATGCCGACGTGAATGCCATGATTTTAAGAACTTCCTCAAGAGCAACCTAGTCAAATTCGTTATTGTAGATTTTACGAACGACAAAAGAGTCATGGGTCAGATAGGCCTCATTGTAGGCAACCCCTTCAACCTCCGGAAGAATCAGCTGCTGCCCTCCAGTGGTCTGCCTTCAATGCTGACCCTGGCAGGAGCCATGGTTCATCCTTCGTACAGTAAACTGGAGAAACCTCATTACACGTTTCATTGTCATGCATGGCAGCGGAATGTACTAGATATAGACCACATCCACTACGCATCAATGTATGGCTACCTTTGTTTCAATATCTACAAGGGTTGGATGAAGAGCAAGAGCCAAGTGTGCGGTTCCAGCAAAGAAGTATCGACCAAGAGGAAGAGGGACAAGGACGAAGTCGAGGACGTGGACGAGGACTCCGAGTGAGTAAGGTGGAAGTGTCGTTGCTCATGGTGGTTCTAATGCAGTGTCTACCGGATTAGTTGCATAGTTTAATTTCAGGTGTGCTTAGTTTAATTTGAGGGGTGTGTTGTGCTGAGCCCCCAACAGAACTATGTTATGTTTCTTATCGTTACTTTAACTCTTCAGTATGTACATACTAGTATTTCTTTAATAGAATTTATCACCCCATTTAAGCACGTACTAGCTTTTTTAATAGTACTATATGCATAATTTGGCGATGAGCACTCTCTATATGTAGCACTTCTTTTTAATTTCAAGTTTTAATCCATGGCGCAATCCATTGAAACTACTACTGTACAAAAGTGGAGTATACATTTTTAAAAGGCTAGAGGGCGGGGGCAGTCTAGCTTGGTCGGTTTCACAAGAGGCGAGGGCATTTGTGATTTGACGGCTCATTACTGCTGTCAAATCAAATAGTACTGCGCCGCCCGCTGCACGCCCGGCTGAACACGCCTCCTCGCCTCCATCAAACCCCTCCGTTAAACCCGCATGGAAACCGAGAATCCTACTCCAGCCACACGTCCATTCATGAGCGGGCCGGAATTAAAGACAACATCGTCCGAGCTCCTCCCATCCGCCCTAAGTTTAAATGAGGCCAGACGCCGGCCAAGCTCCTACCATCCGCCCTCTATTTACACGAGGCCAAACAGACAGTGGGCAAGAATCACACCCCTTCGCTGCTCCCCCATCTCCTCCTTCACTATTTTCTCCACTCTTCCGATGGCTTCCAAGGAGCTGTTCTCCGGCATATTACCCGGCTGGGTGGCCCGCCGAGCCCTCCGGATACGGGCGAGGCCGCTCGGTGCTTCACCAACCTCGCTTGGCCCGACAGAGCTAGTTGCTGACCCAAGCAGGCGTGTGGTTCAGCAACTCGCCGCTCCAGTTCAGCTCAATGAGGAGTGGCAAGTTGCTCCACGCCGGCACGGCGGCGAGCACGCCGGTACGGGCGTCGTCGCTGCCGCATCATACCGCGCCACCAGTGTCTACGGTGGCCACGCCTCTCGTGTCTGTGGGCGCGTCTCCCGTGCCTGCGGCAGCGCCATGCAGGCAGAGACATAAGCCGGGTGCGTGGAGAGCGATGAGTCAGTGGCCAGCTTCTCCGTGTCCGCTGCCATCATCGAGGAGAAGTATAACACGGGAGGTCGCCGCCACTTGGGACCCATGAAGGCCACCGCTGAGGCGACGACTGCACATTCAGGTGGTTTCTTTGCTGCTTCGTCTCTTCCGAGGACCTTCGTTGACCCCGCAAGTGTCTGACGGACATGAGGAAGACAAAGGGATCCGCGGGAGACCATTTAGATTATGTACTCCCTCTCCAGCTGGCAGGAAGTATTTGTTCTAAGAATGGATAAATTGTATGTATCTATAACTAAAATAAGTCTAGATACATCCATTTCTAGCACAAGTATTTTCGGACGGAGGGAGTATCAATTATACCAAGAGAGCCGGATTGGCACCGCTTAGTTCATGTAAATGTAATTAAATCCATCATGTTTATATGAAGATCCGGCTTTTTTTATATGAAATCCTTCATGCTTATATGAAATCAGTCCGTGTTTGCACGAATTTCATCTGGTTGGTTAGAGTTGTGAAAATGTATGCCGCTGGCCTTTAATGTCGTCCTGCGCGGAAGAATGCGGGAGGAAATTTGCCGGCTGCCGTTGGAGATGCTCTTATGCTAGAAATAATAGAGTGACATCCAATCCATTCTAGTTAATTGCATGTATGATTGTCCCTCTATAAAAAGTTAATTGCATGTACAGTGTACACGTGACTTGCAAGGTGGCTACACCTTCGTACAGAAAGTTAAAAAGAAACAAGTCCATCCTTAATCTTGTATTCTAATTACTCTGTGGGTTCCACTGTCAGTACATTAGCGAAAGAAGTATATATTAAATAAGTAATAAATAATATAAAAATCTAAAGTTAGACAGAATTCGAACTCATGCCATCGCGTTGCGATCATCTGGCGCTAACCAATCCAGCACATTTTTGGTGTAGGCCATGCTGGAGATATATCTCCATGTCTACTCTTATACTCCATTCGTTCCTAAATACCTGTATTTTTTAGATTACAAATGGACTACCACATACATATGTGTATGTAGACATATTTTAGAGTGTAGATTCACTCATTTTGCTCCGTATGCCTTTTTAGGAAGGGGTCAGATTTCTCCTTGATTTATTTATGAGGTATCCAGATGGCACTGCACCACCAAGAAAAGAGGGTAACATCAAAATTATGGACTACTTTTTTGAGTATGTTGGTAAGGTCCGGTCATAGTCACTTGTTGAAATCTCTAAAAATATAAATACTCCCTCCGTCCGGAAATACTTGTCATCAAAATGGATAAAAGGAAATGTATCTAGACATATTTTAGTTTTAGATACATCTCTTTTTATCCATTTTGATGACAAGTATTTTCGGACGGACGGAGTATTTAGGAACGGAGGGATTAGAAACAGAGTTGGTGATGATGGTGTGCATGCCATCCTGCAATATAGGCCGTCGGATTTATATCTAATGGATAGGAAAGAAATTATGGCAATTTTGCAATAATATACCCACACCCCTCTCCACGTTCGCAAATAAGGCCTTCCCTCGTTCATCCTTTTCTCTCACAAGATAAACTACTCATACAAATGCATCTTGATGTTCCGTGCAACGCACGGGCATCTAGCTAGTTTCTTTTAAAATAGTTGCTACGATAATTGGGTTGAAGTGATATATTTATGTTTGTCCCGAATGATTTCAGATTCACTAGTAGTAACAAAGAAAATGTTGCCTTGTTAATTAACAGAAAACAGGGTGAAAACTATCACATGAGGCCGGTAAAAACAAGGCACACTGGGTTCAGAGTCATCATCACTACAGCTGTGCGCGCGCGAGAAGTCTACATATTTTTTTTTGACTATGAACAGTAGGGTAAAACCCCACTGCAATTTTTTTATTAAAATATAAAAAGAGTAGCAATTAACAAAGATTAAAAAAACCGCGAGAAGTCTACATATCGAGGGGGCTACTGAGCAAGGCGCAGAGACACAATGTTTGAGAGAGAAACCAATTGACAGATTACTATCAGATCGAGTTGTCTCCCTTCTGCTGTCATTGTTGGGGTGGGGTGTGGGAGGGGGAGGGAGAGAAAGACATATCGAGAGTGTGCGCGGTAGGCACAGAGTCACAACTAGCAAGTGTGTGTTTTTTAAAGAGGAGTAGATAGATTACTATCAAGATTGAGGTGCCACCCTACTCCTTCGGTGTCGGGTAGTGTGTGTGTGTGTGTGTATGTTTGAGAGAGAAGCCAGTCGATAGATTAATATCAAGATCGAGGTGTCACCCTACTCCTTCGGTGTTGGGAAGTGTGGGTGTGTGGGGGGGGGGGGTAGTGACACTCACATATCTATACTCTTATAAAAAACAGAGTTGGTGATGATGGTGTTCCTGCCATCCTGCAATATAGGCCATCCGATTTATATCCGACGGATAGGAAGGAAACTATGGCAATTTTGCAAAAAGATACCCACACCCCTCTCCGCATTTGCAAATAAGGCATTCCCTCGTTCATCCTTTTCTCCCACAAGATAAACTAATCATACAAATGCATCTCGATGTTCCGTGCAACGCATGGGCATCTTGATAGTAGGGAGAAGGAGTTTGTGTGACACATATCTAGCTATATTAAGGGATAGGTAGATAGCTTTTGTGCGAGGCATACTTAAAGCATCACGAAGATAAACAAACGGTGTGCATGCAAGTTCCGTAAAAAATGAAGCGAGAAACAATGCATGCGCACGCGCGCGTGTGTGTGTGTGTGTGTGTGTGTGTGTGTGTGAGAGAGAGAGAGAGAGAGAGAAATCTAAAAACAAAAGGTGCTCTATTGGAATCCCATTGTATGTATTCATATGGTTCCGGAACTCGAGTTAACCTTAGGCATATGTGTGAGAGACATTATTATACTTTGAGACATTAGTGGCTGTGGGTGGGCGGAATTAAAGGGGTGGGCGTGTTAGACAGAGAGAGCGTGTGTGTTTCTATGTGAGAGACTTGTAGGACGGGGTAGAAAGATGAATTTAACCTTGACGGAGGTAGAGAAATACACAAAGTGCACATGTGTGATTCTGATGCCCAGGGAAATAGGATATGTATGCATGTGAGAGAGATTGCACAATTCATTCACACATCACTATCTAGCGATCATGGACGTGCATCGCTTGAACATAAATCAATATCTACTTCCCATCGTGGCCAAAGGTACAATATCGATTCAATGCTATAAAGATTGGACACTCACATATCACATTTTTTTCCTATTTAATAAACCTTTTCAGTTGTTGTGAGGACCGATTCTCCGGGTATTAATTTCCAGAAAATGGCCCTTGTGCTCACCAGCCCCAGGATAACTGTTAGCTGATGAGGCACCAACTTGATGCAGAAATACCAAGCAAAATTACAAAAAAAATATGTAGTACAAGACCATTCTGGCCTGTGAGGACAACAAATAGTTTCTAATGGTTGATGGCGGAAGCGGTTTGTGGATCATCAGTGTCTCTGGGACTCCAATTCCCACAGGAACAGCTGACCAGGCTAACTCCTATCTTCGCGGGGCTGCTGTCATCGTTGCTCAGGTTCCGGGACTGTCGGAATGGTCGCTCCTCTCCGCGCAAGAAAATTTGGCCAAGACAATAGCCAGGGACAAGCCAGTGAGTACTTTGAATGTACTCGCAAACATTATGAACACAGGCATAATATGACAATGATGTGCTGAAAATATTATATGTTCATGACATCAGTCACAAATGATAAATAAAACTCTGATGCGTACGAGCATGTTAATTAAAAATATGTAACTACATAGCAATATAAAATTCTGAAATAAAAGAACAAACATGCCACAGTCGGGCGTCTGGGCGACACCACATAAAGGGCTTTAAAAGAAATGCCACAGTCGGGCGTCTGAGCGACACCACATAAAGGGCTTTAAAAGAAATGCCACAGTCGGGCGTCTGAGCGACACCACATAAAGGGCTTTAAAATAAATGCCACAGTCGGGCGTCTGAGCGACACCACATAAAGGGCTTTAAAAGAAATGCCACAGTCGGGCGTCTGAGCGACACCACATAAAGGGCTTTAAAAGAAATAATCATAGTGAATATCCCGGAGGTAGAACCATCCCAGGGATACTCGATAATAACAAAAATAACATGGGTTAGTCGACAATAATAATAATCATAATTATCACAAGTCACAGGTAGTAATTCCAGTTCTGGTTTAACAGTTTCACCTCAGAAGACCGACACTAAGACCGACACTTGACCCATCCCAGACTGTAGTCCTTGACCATGGACACGGTAATTCGAATAGGTTTAATCTCTACAGAGGGTGTACTCTTTACCCATGAGTAACGGATTCCTTTAGTCCATTGGGACTAATTCCGTCTACGGTCTTTTTGTTGGAAACACACCTAACTTGCACACACCAGCTTAACGCACATGTGTCTGGAATCACCCACGACACCTGTCAAGCAAAACTCTAAGTGGGGAGGCTACAACCTCGACGTAACATGGGATCACAAAATTTATACCGCGCGCAAAACTGGGGAAGCTACCCCCTTCGGCTACAACCGAAACACCCATGCTCCCGGACCCGGTGGCATGACTACCGGATGCCTCCAGTATCTTCCACCACGGCCTCTCTGTACGGTGTGTGCTAGGAAAGGGGTTGACAACTTACTGAACCGTACCCTACTTATCATAGTGACGAGTGGTACTACGAAGCAAGTATGGGGGTTACTGGCATAAGACTCGATCTATGGTCAACTCAGGAGGTTGTAATATATCCTGCATGATTAGCATAACAATGCATATACTTCAAACAACAGATAGAAACATCACGCGACATATCCCTCATGCCATACCGGACACGACCGTCCCGACGGAGTATTAGGGACAAGACCGTGTCTACCCAAGACAGAGGCCTTCCCCGCTTCCCTTCCGGTATGCACGAAAGACGTATGGCGGTGATTTCCATCACAAATCATGTCAACTTCATTAGCATAAACTCATTAAAATGCACTCATGTGTAGGATCACTTCCTCACATAAAATGACGTATGCTCGCGTCGCGGTGGTGTTGTCACCGATTCAAACAACACACACATAAATTACACTAGGGTTCAGAATGCTTGCCTTCAGGTCATGGGAAAGCAGGGTGCATTCCAAAACTTCTTGAAATCTTCAAAAATCCTATTTAAAAGAATATATATGAATTAACACACAAAATAAAAACAGCCACAAAAGTTGTTTTGAAATTTTTTCAAATAAATCATAAAATAAACTAGACAATATTTGAACGAGGTAGGAAAAAGAATTAATTCATTTGGAGCTGTATTTAAAAAGATACAGCCGGTCAAAGTTTTGTCAAAAACCTGTTTTTTAGATAAAAACAGACAAAGAAAACGTTTTGAAATATACGTCCACGTCGAAGGCGCATTTTGGAAATGCGCTTCCACTAATCCAGCGTAGACTGTGGCTGAGTCACTAACAGTGGGCCCGCCTGGCCCACTGGTCAGGTTTGACTAGTCCACTTCCCTCCTCTTCCTTTGCCCGAGAGAGGGGGCGGGGATCCGGCGATGCTCGCCGGCGAACGGCGACACCGCTCGACAAACGGAGGTCACCCGCGGGCTCAGGGGGTCGAGGCGGTTACTCCGGTGGTGGTTTCATCCTCTGGGGTGGACAGAGCTGCCGGCGGCGAGCTTCCCGGCGGACGGAGGTCGTCGGAAAAGTGTGATTTCGCCCGCGGTGAGTCCCGATCAAGACTGAGTAGGGGGATGGACTCATGAGAGGGTGAGGGGGTTCCTGGTGGAGAGAGTGGAGAGAGTGGAGAGGGGGAGGCCCTGGTGGCGCCGGAATGGCCTGGTTAGAGACGGCGGCTGGAGTTGCCGGAGAGGAAGGAGACGACCCTCTCCCATCGATTGACGGCTATGGCGGCACGAGTGGGATGGTGTGAGGCTGCGTGCGTGCGGGTTTGAGCTCGGGGGCCTCTTATATAGGCGATGGAGGTCGGTTTGTGGCGGCCGTGGATAAGCTTGCCGGCGACCGCCGTTCTATAGCTAGGGCGACGTGGCGGCGTCGAGCGCTAGAGGACGAAGCTGTGGATGAGCATGCACTATTCCAGGAGGCAGGTGGCAAGCGCCGGTGGCTTGGGCGGCGCCGACACGGCCGGGCTTTCAAGCGTCCGCCAGCTAGCCGCCACGGACGTCCTGACGGTGGCGCTGTGGGGTGCCAGGTTGGTCGGGGTGGTGTGGCGGTGCAGGGGAACACGGAGTGTTGGCTGGGACCGGTCACGGGCCGGATTGAGTGCTGGGCGTGACGCGGTGGCTCAGGCGCTCGTGGGTGCCAAACGCACGCTCTGAACGCGCCTAGAGCACGCCCGAGACATGCTCGACGAAATGCCAGGGCAGCCTAGAGGTCGCGGTTGAAGCTGGCAATAAACAGGACTAGTCTAGGATTAGCAATGGAATCAAGGGACATGGTGGATTGGTCAGGGGCTCAAGTTCACCAAGTAAACTTGAAGTCATGCCAAATCTGGCTGTGCACTCAGAGTGTTTGACAGAATGCCAAAGGCACTTAGGTAGTTCTTGGAGTAGCCAAATTCTCCAGACCAGTGTCTCTATGGATGTAAGAGAGGGTGGTGAAGTTAGTTTGCAAAAAGGAGAAACTTGCTAGTGCAAGTTTTGCAAAACTACACTTCTGGACAGGGAGTAAATGGCATCATTACAAGGGCCAAAAGTGTTCCAAAGAGGGCATGCTCCTGGACTTAGGTGTTTTGTAGGGTTGACTACAAGCATGAGAAAGCACAAAGTCACTAGAGCAAGAAATAATAGGGTTGCAGTAGAAATCTCAAGTCTGGTCCAGAATGAAAAGGAGGTTGATGCACTCAAATCTACCAAAGAACATCACTATGTTTTTGCATAAAGTTGGATGGCATGCTACTACTGACATCCCAAAATTTTGGTGGAGGCTCTAGGGAAATATTTAATTGGGTTGTAGTGCAAAATTGCCCACTGGACCAGAGAAGGAAAACATGTGTAACACGCAAAATAAGCAATGAAATAATTTTCTTATTACACAAAAGTGATCTAGGGGCATCACAAGACATCTCCAAAATTTGGTTGGAATATTAGTAAAAGTTATCAATAGGTTGCAGTACAAACAGAGCTCCAAAATTTAAAATAAGCCATTTTAATGATTAAAGCTCAGGGTGAAATAATTTAATAAATATATCTACTGATTTAGAAATTGTTTTAATAAGATGGCATAGAAGTCTAATATTTTGGAAAGCTCCACTAGGGAAAGATAAAACTCTTTAACAATAACAGAAGAGTTTTCTTTCTGAAATCCACAGAAAGGTCTAGAATGCAAAATTTTAGAACACCTGGCAAGATTTTAATATCAAAAACTTGGTTAAATTTTTGGGGTGTTACAATTTCTAACCCCCTTAAGAAAAAATCTCGTCCTCGAGATTTGCTAAGGGTTGTAAAAATTAAAATACTTTTACTTGGTCAAAAGATTATTTTACACCAGCGATAAAAAGAGGCTATAGTGAGAGGGCAATAAGTGGTGAATAACTACAGTGTGGGCACTGGAGTTGTGTGGAGAAATTCCACGTTCAGGACAACGGGTGATTTCTACGCGGGACGTAATGAATTTAGAATAAATTCTAAATTCAACAATACGCTGGTCGCACCCGAGAGCACAGTGCTCCCTCTAGCTGACAGGTGGGACCGGGGCCCACTGTCAGTCTCTCCTTCTTCCTCTGGCTCTCTCTTCTTCCTCTCTCCCGCGCTTTCTCGGCTTTCTCCACCGGCGACGTCTAGCGCGTAGGGCATCTAGGCCGTACTGTGCGGCGTGCTTGCTGCCGGTGAAGTGTGCACTCACCTCGCGGGCTAGTGCGCTGTCGGAACTGCTCGCGGATTCGCCTCCGAACACCGGCGATCGGGTGATGAGCGGTGCTGGTGGACTTCGCCCACCGTAGACCGATCTCGAGCAATAAAACGACCGCGGTGCTCCTTCTTCATCTTCACACCTGGCCTCGCTTCTCCTCCTCCTTCTTCTCCATTATTGCTCACCAGAGCTCAAGACGAGGCTCCAATGGCGGAGATGGTGCCGGACTGGTACGTGATCCTGGTGTGTGGAGGGCTGGCGGCAGTGCTGGGGCTCTCTGTGCTCCTGTGCACGATGATCTTTGATGATCGTCGTGATGCTGCCGTCCGGTTGCTGGCCCTCCGCGGTGGCGGTGATCACGGGGATTAGGCGTAGTCCCAGGTGTTAACTGTTACTGGTGTGCCGGAGGTGATTAGTATCCGGGTGATTATCCGCTAATCTCTCCCTTGGCGGCATGTGGAGTGCTTAGAAGTGTGGTTGGTGAGATGCAACTTGGTTGCGTGTATTTGCAAGCAGTGTAAGAGTCCGAGTGGTTGTGGGTCTGCTGCCGTGGTGCTGTGCGAATAAAAATAAATAATCCATGAAGTGAGAGGATAAAAGATGCAGCAATTCTGGAAAAAGAAATCTCATTCCAGGATTTTCGCGGTTACACAGGTTACTCACGAAGAAAAACCACTCACAACTGTAGAAACTCTATACTCGACTCGTCGCACAATCCGAGGTACCATGCATAAGTTACAACGTAATAATAAATGCTGAAATAACAAACATAGCAGTGACTTCTAAAATGAAAACGGTAACTGGACGGGGTCTCGAGAAAAGGTCTCTGGCAATGGAATGCACTCCTCTTCTATCGGAGGAAGTGGATTGATCAGTCGATGTATGCGTCTCTCCGGATCGGGCCTCTGTGGTCTGCCAATGGTAATCTGAGGATTCAGATCAGTGAGATTCTGGAGATAATCCATCACTCGCTGGTTCAAATGCTCTTGAGCGATGATGTACTGGATGAGGTTGGTCAGTACTGGGTCTCTCGGAATCTGCCCACCAGGGAAAGATGTTACTCCCCCGGGCGTTGCACGGCTCGGAAAGTAATAATATCCTCGCTCACGGGCATAGGGTACTGCGGTCAAAGACGAGCAATCGCTTCGTTCGCAGCAGCTTCTATGGCCAAGCATGGGGTCGGCATAGATTTCCCCACGAAGGAAACCTCGGTTGGATCTTGGTTGGGGTCTACGAGAGGAATGTGTACTGCTGCCCAATATTCCAAGGTGGAAGGGGTGATTCTCGACTTGAACAGCTCGTACTAGGGTGGCTGGGTAGTACCCATGGTACTGCAGGTAAAGTCCCATAATATCTTGACAAAGCTACCTGGGGTTGCATCTGGGGTTCTCTGATAAATACTAGGGCTCGACATGGTAAGAAATGGTTGTGAGAGTGGTGCACGAGGTCAGGGTTGCTGAGTAAGGTCACAAGGTGGTCTCCTTATATAGCATCTGGGCCAATCTATTTACCGTGGAAAAAATGTAATAAATATGCCAGATCATCCCAAGAGTCGGGGTCCGTGTCGGAGATACACATATCTTATAAAGAGACGTGTTACTTTGAGTGTCGTCAGGGTTGGTTTTGGTAGCTGTGCCCGGAAAATATGCAACTAGGCGCTGACAAAATACGCAAGGCTACTATTAGAACAGAGGCACAATAACAGGCCGTGTTTATAACAAGTCTACACGATTACATAACGAGGATACACTGGGACTCAGTACTACTCGCACGGCTTAGTCCACCTCGTTTACGTCTAAACGGGCGTGTCTGGTGGATGTCGAGGCTTCTCCACATGTCTCACTACCGGGATTAGTCGGAGATGGCGGAGGAACTGCAGGGTCGGGGTAGCGATGATGACCATCGTGGGGATTGTTGGCCACAATCCCGTTGGAGTGTGCTCCCAAAAGGTGACGAAGCACTTCTGGGGTCATCAAGACACCTTGGCCGCTAGCTAGAGTTGACCTCAGGGTCTCGATCGGGTGTCCAAACAGCACGATTGGGTTGTCGGCGTCGGACTCGGCTTCCCTGCTTGCCGGGGCTCGGCGAACCAGCTCTCCTCGAGCTGCGATCAGATCAATAGTGATTTGATCGAACAATGCCTCTAGTGCACTTACATAGCGCACTAGGTGCAACAATGTGGGATCCGTCTCGTGGTCTCCGTTGGCAGCTTGGGGTGGTCTACCATACCCTTCACGCCTGGGGTAGTAGTAAAACGAGCGACAGTTAACTCTAGGCGACAACTTTCAGAGTTGAACTATAGCTTCTCGAGCGGCTAGCTGGATGGCTTGTGGCTCGAAGGAAGTTGTTCTTCCGGTGAACCTGTAGGGGCGTTCTGGCGATAGACCCCTATCGTAGATGTGCACAGTGGCCCAGAATTGGCGGTCTTCACCGCTCATGGGTCCTTGGTACACAACATATTCTGGGGGCTCTTCTAACGCGTAGGCACGGCGGGTGAGGTTTGCGAGTATGGTCACAAAACCTTCAAGATTGGTTGCTGTGGTCTCATTGTGCACTATGGGACCAGTCATTGTGGCTAGGTTGGGAAGAGACTGTGTTGTGCTGGGTTGAGGCTAGCGTGCCCTTTTTATAGAAAAGGGAACGGAGTCTTCGTTCGCACGCTTGCGAATGAGACATTTTTGCCATCGGTCACTGGCGTGCGATTGATAGGCTAGGCTGATAGGTTGGGCACCGACTGCCAAAAGTGTCGGGATCACTGTGTGGCTATCTTGCACGGGAAGCTTGGCTGTGGTTTTGGTTAGGGTCTGGTAGGTTGGTTTACCTAAGTTATCTGACCTGGCTAAGATAGGATTAGCCAATGGTCAGCCTGGCTCTTGTACCAAGTCTGTGAGGACCGATTCTCCGGGTATTAATTTCCAGAAAATGGCCCTTGTGCTCACCAGCCCCAGGATAACTGTTAGCTGATGAGGCACCAACTTGATGCAGAAATACCAAGCAAAATTACAAAAAAAATATGTAGTACAAGACCATTCTGGCCTGTGAGGACAACAAATGGTTTCTAATGGTTGATGGCGGAAGCGGTTTGTGGATCATCAGTGTCTATGGGACTCCAATTCCCATAGGAACAGCTGACCAGGCTAACTCCTATCTTCACGGGGCTGCTGTCATCGTTGCTCAGGTTCCGGGACTGTCGGAATGGTCGCTCCTCTCCGCGCAAGAAAATCTGGCCAAGAAAATAGCCAGGGACAAGCCAGTGAGTACTTTTAATGTACTCGCAAACATTATGAACACAGGCATAATATGACAAAGATGTGATGAAAATATTATATGTTCATGACATCAGTCACAAATGATAAATAAAACTCTTATCCGTACGAGCATGTTAATGAAAAATATGTAACAACATAGCAATATAAAATTCTGAAATAAAACAACAAACATGCCACAGTCGGGCGTCTGGGCGACACCACATAAAGGGCTTTAAAAGTAATGCCACAGTCGGGCGTCTGAGTGACACCACATAAAGGGCTTCAAAAGAAATGCCACAGTCGGGCGTCTGAGCGACACCACATAAAGGGCTTTAAAAGAAATGCCGCAATCGGGCGTCTGAGCGACACCACATAAAGGGCTTTAAAAGAAATCCCACAGTCGGGCGTCTGAGCGACACCACATAAAGGGCTTTAAAAGAAATAATCATAGTGAATATCCCGGAGGTAGAACCATCCCAGGGATACTCGATAATAACAAAAATAACATGGGTTAGTCGACAATAATAATAATCATAATTATCACAAGTCACATGTAGTAATTCCAGTTCTGGTTTAACAGTTTCACCTCCGAAGACTGACACTAAGACCGACACTTGACCCATCCCAGACTGTAGTCCTTGACCATGGACATGGTTATTCGAATAGGTTTAATCTCTGCAGAGGGTGTACTCTTTACCCACGAGTAACGGATTCCTTTAGTCCATCGGGACTAATTCCGTCTATGATCGTTTTGTTGGAAACACACCTAACTTGCACACACCAGCTTAACTCACATGTGTCTGGAATCACCCACGACACCTGTCAAGCAAAACTCTAAGTGGGGAGGCTACAACCTCGACGTAACATGGGATCACAAAATTTATACCGCGCAAAACTGGGGAAGCTACCCCCTTCGGCTACAACCGAAACACCCATGCTCCCGGACCCGGCGGCATGACTACCGGATGCCTCCATTATCTTCCACCACGGCCTCTCTGTACGGTGTGTGATAGGAAAGGAGTTGACAACTTACTGAACCGTACCCTACTTATCATAGAGACGAGTGGTAGTATGAAGCAAGTATGGGTGTTACTGGCACAAGACTCGATCTATGGTCGACTCAGGAGGTTGTAATATATCCTACATGATTAGCATAACAATGCATATACTTCAAACAACAGATAGAAACATCACACGACATATCCCTCATGCCATACCGGACACGACCGTCTCGACGGAGTATTAGGGACAAGACCGTGTCTACCCAAGACAGAGGCCTTCCCGGCTTCCCTTCCGGTATACGCGAAAGACGTATGGCAGTGATTTCCATCACAAATCATGTCAACTTCATTAGCATAAACTCATTAAAATGCACTCATGTGTAGGATCACTTCCTCACATAAAATGACGTATGCTCGCGTCGCGGTGGTGTTGTCACCGATTCAAACAACACACACATAAATTACACCAGGGTTCAGAATGCTTGCCTTCAGGTCATGGGAAAGCAGGGTGCATTCCAAAACATCTTGAAATCTTCAAAAATCCTATTTAAAAGAATATATATGAATTAACAAACAAAATAAAAACAGCAACAAAAGTTGTTTTTAAAATTTTTCAAATAAATCTTAAAATAAACTAGACAATATTTGAAAGAGGTAGGAAAAAGAATTAATTCATTTGGAGCTGTATTTAAAAAGATACAGCCAGTCAAAGTTTTGTCAAAAACCTGTTTTTTTAGATAAAAACAGACAAAGAAAACGTTTCGAAATATACGTACACGTCGAAGGCGCATTTTGGAAATGCACTTCCACTTATCCAGCGTGGACTATGCCTGAGTCACTGACAGTGGGCCCGCCTGGCCCACTTGTCAGGTTTGACTAGTCCACTTCCCTCCTCTTCCTCTGCCCGAGAGAGGGGGCGGGACTCCGGCGATGCTCGCCGGCGAACGGCGGCATCGCTCGACAAACGGAGGTCACCCGCGGGCTCAGGGGGTCGAGGCGGTTACTCCGGTGGTGGTTTCGTCCTCTGGGGTGGACGGAGCTGCCGGCGGCGAGCTCCGCGGCTGACGGAGGTCGTCGGAAAAGTGTGATTTTGCCCGCGGTGAGTCCCGATCAAGACTGAGTAGGGGACGGACTCACGAGAGGGTGAGGGGGTTCCTGGTGGAGAGAGTGGAGAGGGGGAGGCCCTGGTGGCGCCGGAATTGCCTGGTTAGAGACGGCGGCTGGAGTTGCCGGAGAGGAAGGAGACGACCCTCTCCCATCAATTGACGGCTAAGGGGGCACGAGTGGGACAGTGTGAGGCTGCTTGCATGCGGGTTTGAGCTCGGGGGCCTCTTATATAGGCGATGGAGGTCGGTTTGTGTCGGCCGTGGATAAGCTCGCCGGCAACCACCGTTCTGTAGCTAGGGCGACGTGGCGGCGTCGAGCGCTAGAGGACGAAGTTGTGGATGAGCACGCACTGTTCCAGGAGGCAGGTGGCAAGCGCCGGTGGCTTGGGCGGCGCCGACACGGCCGGGCTTGCAAGTGTCCGCCAGCTAGCCGCCACGGCCGTCCTGACGGTGGCGTTGTGGGGTGCCAGGTTGGTCGGGGTGGTGTGGCGGTGCAGGGGAACATGGAGTGTTGGCTGGGACCGGTCACGGGCCAGATTGAGTGTGGGGCGTGACGCGGTGGCTCGGGCGCTCGTGGGTGCCAAACGCACTCTCTGGACACGCCCAGAGCACGCCCGGGACATGCTCGACGAAATGACAGGGCAGCCTAGAGGTCACGGTTGAAGCTGGCAAGAAACAGGACTAGTCTAGGATTAGCAATGGAATCAAGGGACATGGTGGATTGGTCAGGGGCTCAAGTTCACCAAGTAAACTTGAAGTCATGCCAAATCTGGCTGTGCACTCAGAGTGTTTGACAGAATGCCAAAGGCACTTAGGTAGTTCTTGGAGTAGCCAAATTCTCCAGACCAGTGTCTCTATGGATGTAAGAGAGGGTGGTGAAGTTAGTTTGAAAAAAGGAGAAACTTGCTAGTGCAAGTTTTGCAAAACTACACTTCTGGACAGGGAGTAAATGGCATCATTACAAGGGCCAAAAGTGTTCCAAAGAGGGCATGCTCCTGGACTTAGGGGTTTTGCAGGGTTGACTACAAGCATGAGAAAGCACAAAGTCACTAGAGCAAGAAATAATAGGGTTGCAGTAGAAATCTCAGGTCTGGTCCAGAATGAAAAGGAGGTTGATGCACTCAAATCTACCAAAGAACATCACTATGTTTTTGCATAAAGTTGGATGGCATGCTACTACTGACATCCCAAAATTTTGGTGGAGGCTCTAGGGAAATATTTAATTGGGTTGTAGTGCAAAATTGCCCACTAGACCAGAGAAAGAAAACATGTGTAACACCCACAATAAGCAATGAAATAATTTTATTATTACACAAAAGTGATCTAGGGGCATCACAAGACATCTCCAAAATTTGGTTGGAATATTAGTAGAAGTTATCAACAGGTTGCAGTACAAACAGAGCTCCAAAATTTAAAATAAGCCATTTTAATGATTAAAGCTCAGGGTGAAATAATTTAATAAATATATCTACTGATTTAGAAATTGTTTTAATAAGATGGCATAGAAGTCTAATATTTTGGAAAGCTCCACTAGGGAAAGATAAAACTCTTTAACAATAATAGAAGAGTTTTCTTTCTAAAATCCACAGAAAGGTCTAGAATGCAAAAATTTAGAACACCTGGCAAGATTTTAATATCAAAAACTTGGTTAAATTTTTGGGGTGTTACAGTTGTGCATGCCAAAGTTACAGTGATGTTTCTTCAAAACAACCAATGTAGCTATCATGTACATGCAGCATTGTTACTCTTGCATTCAAATTCATTAGTCTTGGATGATTTAAGTTTCTATTTTGAAGTAATATATGTAATATTCATATATGAATTCAACGGGTATGCAATTTATGAAATGGAGGCTATGTAATCATATGAGGTAACACTTTTAAGTAGCGGACTACAATATCCATTTCTTTTTGTGCGCCTCTACACTAACACGTCAATGCATTATGTTTAAAGTAAATAACCAATGGTACTAGATTATCTATTTACACGAGAAATACATAGGCTGAGTGTTTGATCCCCTTTTTGTGTGAACGCGCCACTACACCCGTATGATTGGCCGCGCCCGTGTGAATGTCCAAGTTATCGGCGCATCATCCTGAGTTATTGTATATTTTTTTGGGGTGCACTTCACACCAGTTATTAATTGCTAACGCGTGCCCTGTGTACACAGTCTAGCATGACCTTCCTGCTAGCACGGTCCAAAATTAGTTGAAACTGGATGCGAACGATCCCACGGGCAGCAAAATCTCCCGCCTCCTTCTAAAATTTCCGCCACCTTAGTCTTTAGCATGGGAAATTCCCCTTTTGTCCTTGGTGCACGGAGACCAGCAGTTACAATACCGCCCTCATCTACATAATAGGTCGGGGCTGCTATGATAACTTCCGGTTCCCCCCACTACACGGCACCCCCATTTCCTCTCCCCCTCCCGCAAAAACGACTAACTCCACAGCACCAGAGCATCTTACATCACGCCGTTTGTACTTCATCGGCCTTTCTCCCCTCCCCTCTCGAAACCCTAGACTGCTCATCCACCGGCGTACCATAGCCCATTCACTGCCAGCGGCGTCCACCTCGCTGGATCTGCTTCTGCTGCCGCATCTACCCCTCCCACCACCCCTAGAAACAAGTAGACTGCTCATCCACCACTGTACCATAGCCCATTCACAGCCGGCCTTGTCCACGGCGCCGGATCTGCTTCGTCGGTACTCTCGTCAACCGCCGCGCATCTGCAGCGGCTCATTCATACTCCCCACCAGAGACGCTTTGTCCACACCCCACGGAGCCGCCCCACCGACGCCCCCGTTGACAGCCTCTGATCCTGTTCGTCGACACCTTCCTCAACCCTACTAGAGCCGCTTCGCCGACACCATCGTCAACCCTACCGGAGTAGCTTCACCTATACCATTCTCAACCCTACCGGGGCTGCTTTGCCAACTCACAAGTCCACGGCCTCAGATCCGCTTCCTCGCACCCTCATCCAACCTATCGGAGCAGCTTTTGATGCCCCGTCCACGGCCTCAGATCTGCATCATCGACACCATCCTTAACCCAACCACCGGAGCAGCTTCTGACGCCCCGTCCACGGCCGCAGATCCTCATCGTCGACACCATCCTTAACCCAACAACCGGAGCAGCTTCACCCACGCCCTCGTCCATGGCCGAAGATCCACTTCGCCCACACCATAGTCCACCCTACCGGAGCCGCTCCACAAACACCCTACTCGATGGTTCTAGATCTCCTTACCAGACCCCGGCAGCCAGCGCAACGTCATCACCCTTGACGTTTCTAACCTGATTCCCACTGTATGGAGAGATGCCAAGCACCCGCCACGGCCTAGGTACTTTTCACCTTTAAACCCATCCAGCATCACCTGCCCGATGTACTTCAAATATACTAATAGGTCGCTGTTACCTGTTATGCTGCTGGCAAAAACTACAAGGACAATGTTTCTTCTGGATCTAACAGCTTGGCCAACCAAGATTCTGGACTGAGGCATTGCTATGATCTTGTAAGTGCGTCTCTCTCTCTCTCTCTCTCTTGTATTGTTCTATGCCTGCCAGTGTGCTTTGCTAGGACTTTCGACCAGTAATCCCTTTGTGCTTGATACGTCCATTATGGATCATGCTTTTATATCAATATTTATTGCAATATGGGCTGTTATTACACATTATATCTCAATACTTATGGCTATTCTATATTATTTTACAAGGTTTACCATGAAGAGGGGGGATGCCGGCAGCTGGAATTCTGGCTGGAAAAGGAGCAAACATTGGAAACCTATTCTGCACAGCCCCAAAAATCCCGAAACTCCACGGAACTTATTTTTGGAATTAATAAGAATTACTGAGCAAAAGAAACATCAGAGGGGGCCCACACCCTATCTAGGAGGGTGGGGGCGCGCCCACACCTACTAGGCGCGCCCCTGTCTCCTGGGCCCCCTGGTGGCCCTCCGGTGTCCATCTTCTACTATATGAAGGCTTCTACCCTGGAAAAAAAATCGTGGGCAAGCTTACAGGACGAAACTCCGCCGCCACGAGGCGGAACCTTGGCAGAACCAATCTAGAGCTCCGGAAGAGCTGCTCTTTCGGGGAAACTTCCCTCCGGGAGGGGGAAATAATCACCATCGTCATCACCAACGATCCTCTCATCGGGAGGGGGTCAATCTCCATCAACATCTTCACCAGCACCATCTCCTCTCAAAACCCTAGTTCATCTCTTGTATCCAATCTTGTATCAAAACCACAAATTGGTACCTGTGGGTTGCTAGTAGTGTTGATTACTCCTTGTAGTTGATGCTAATTGGTTTACTTGGTGGAAGATCATATGTTCAGATCCTTAATGCATATTATTACTCCTCTGATTATGAACATGAATATGCTTTGTGAGTAGTTACATTTGTTCCTGAGGACATGGGTGAAGTCTTGCTATTAGTAGTCATGTGAATTTGGTATTCGTTCAATATTTTGATGAGATGTATGTTGTCTCTCCTCTAGTGGTGTTATGTGAACGTCAAATACATGACACTTCACCATTATTTGGGCCCAGAGGAAGGCATTGGGAAGTAATAAGTAGATGATGGGTTGCTGGAGTGACAGAAGCTCAAACCCTAGTTTATGTGTTGCTTCGTAAGGGGCTGATTCAGATCCATATGTTTAATGTTGTGGTTAGGTTTACCTTAATACTTCTTTTGTAGTTGCGGATGCTTGCAATTGGGGTTAATCATAAGTGGGATGCTTGTCCAAGTAAGGGCAGTACCCAAGCACCAATCCACCCACATATCAAATTATCAAAGTACCGAACGTGAATCATATGAGCATGATGAAAACTAGGTTGACGATAATCCCCATGTGTCCTCGGGACCTCTTTTCTCATTATAAGAAATTGTCCAAGCTTGTCCTTCGCTACAAAAAGGATTGGGCCACCTTTCTGCACTTTATTTACTTTCATTGCTTGTTACTCGTTACAATTTATCTTATCACAAAACTATCTATTACCTACAATTTCAGTGCTTGCAAAGAAAACCTTACTGAAAACCGCTTATCATTTCCTTCTGCTCCTCGTTGGGTTCAACACTCTTACTTATCAAAAGGACTACGATAGATTCCCTATACTTGTGTGTCATAAAGACTCTTTTCTGGCACCGTTGCCAGGGAGCGTAGCGCTTTTGGTGAGTGGAACTTGGTAAGGAAACATTTATATAGTGTGCTGAAATTTTCTGTTACTTGTTACTATGGAAACTAATCCTTTGAGGGGCTTGTTCGAGGTATGTTCACCCCGACCAGAAGAGCAAAGAGTTGCTCCTCAACCTACTGAACCTACTGAAAATATTTACTTTGAGATTCCTTCGGGTATGATAGAGAAACTGCTAGCTAATCCCTTTGCAGGAGATGGATCATTGCGCTCCGATTTACACCTTATCTTTGTGGATGAAGTTTGTGGATTATTTAAGCTTGCAGGTATTCCCGATGATGTTGTCAAAAGGAAGGTCTTCCCTTTATCTTTGAAGGGAGATGCATTGACATGGTATAGGCTATGTGATGATACGGGATCTTCGAAATATAAACGATTGAAGTTGGAATTTCACCAGAAGTTCTATCCTATGCATCTTGTTCATCGTGATTGTAATTACATATATAATTTCTGGCCTTGTGAAGGAGAAAGCATCTCTCAAGCTTGGGGGAGGCTTAAATCAATGTTATATTCATGCCCCAATCATGAGCTCTCCAGAGAAATGATTATTCAAAAATTTTATGCTCGGCTTTCTCTCAATGATCGCAACATGCTCGATACTTCCTGTGCTGGTTCTTATATGCTGAAGACTATTGAATTCAAATGGGACTTATTGGAAAGAATTAAATGCAACTCTGAAGACTGGGGTTCCGACGATGGTAAGGAGTCAGGTATGACACCTAAATTTGATTGTGTTAAATCTTTTATGGATACCGATGCTTTCTGTGGATTTAGCACTAAATATGGACTTGACTCTGAGATAGTAGCTTCTTTCTGTGAATCTTTTGCTACTCACATTGATCTACCTAACGAGAAGTGGTTTAAATATAATCCTCCCGTTGAAGTAAAAGTAATTGCACCTATTAGAGTTGAACAAAAGACTATCACCTATAGTGATCCTATTGTTCCTACTACTTATGTTGAGAAACCTCCTTTTCCTGTTAGGATAAAGGATCATGCTAAAACTTCGACTGTTGTTCGTAAGAGTAATACTAGGACTTATACACCTCCTGAGAAAATCAAAGTTGAACCTAGTATTTCTATGGTTAAAGATCTCTTGGATGATGATTTAGATGGGCATGTTATTTATTTCTGTGGTGAGACTGCTAATATTGTTAGGCCAGATACTAAGATACATGGACCTGTTGTTGGCATGCCTGTTATTTTTGCTAAGATAGGAGATCATTGTTATCATGGCTTATGTGATATGGGTGCTAGTGCTAGTGCAATAGCCTATGACTTATATAAAGAAATTATGCATCATATTGCACCCGTTGAATTGGAAGGTATTGATGTTACTATCAAGCTTTCCAATAGAGATACTATTTCACCAATTGGGATCATTAGAGACGTTGAAGTCTTGTGTGGGAAGGTCAAATATCCCGCTGATTTTCTTGTTCTTAGTTCCCCACAAGATGACTTTTGTCCCATTATTTTTGGTAGACCCTTCTTAAATACAGTTAATGCTAGGATTGATTGTGAAAAGGATAATATTACAATTGGCTTAGAGGGTATGTCTCATGAGTTTAATTTTGCTAAGTTTCATAGACAACCTCGTGATAGAGAATCACCTAGTAAGGATGAGATTATTGGTCCTGCTTCTATTGCCGTGCCCCCTACTGATCCGTTAGAACAATATTGGCTAGACCATGAAAATGATATGTTTATGAAGGAAAGAAGAGAAATAGATGAAGTGTTCCTTCGACAGGAACCTATTCTAAAACACAACCTACCCGTTGAAATTCTAGGGGATCCCCCTCCACCCAAGGGTGATCCCGTGTTTGAACTCAAACCATTACCTGATAATCTTAAGTATGCTTATCTTGATGAAAATAAAATATATCCTGTTATTATAGTGCTAAGCTTTCAGAGCAAGAAGAAGAAAGATTATTGAAAACTCTGAAGAAGCACCATGCTGCTATCGGATATACTCTGGATGATATCAAGGGCATTAGTCCCACGTTATGCCAACACAAAATTAATTTGGAGGACGATGCTAAACCAGTTAGAGATCCTCAACGATGATTGAATCCTAAAATGAAAGGAGTGGTAAGAAAGGACATACTAAAGCTCCTTGAGGCAGGTATAATATATCCCGTTGCTGATAGTGATTGGGTAAGCCCTGTCCATTGTGTTCCTAAAAAGGGAGGTATTACTGTCATTCCTAATGATAAAGATGAATTGATACCGGAAAGAATTATTACAGGTTATAGGATGGTAATTGATTTCCATAAATTAAATAAAGCTACTATCCAAACACACACATTTCTGCTTTCTAGATGGTTATTCTGGTTTCTCTCAAATACCTGTATCAGCGAAGGATCAATCTAAAACTACTTTTACTTTCCCTTTCAGTACTTTTGCTTATAGACGTATGCCTTTTGGTTTATGTAATGCACCTGCTACCTTTCAAAGATGCATGATGGCTATATTCTCTGACTTTTGTGAAAAGATTTGTGAGGTATTCATGGATGATTTCTCCGTCTATGGATCCTCTTTTGATGATTGCTTGAGCAACCTTGATCGAGTTTTGCAGAGATGCGAAGACACTAGTCTCGTCTTGAATTGGGAAAAGTGCCACTTTATGGTTAATGAAGGCATTGTTTTGGGGAATAAGATTTCCGAGAGAGGTATTGAAGTTGATAAAGCCAAAGTTGATGCTATTGAAAAGATGTCATGTCCCAAGGACATAAAAGGTATAGGAAGTTTCCTTGGTCATGTCAGTTTTTATAGGAGGTTCATTAAGGACTTTTCTAAAATCTCTAGGCCTCTGACTAATTTATTGCAAAAAGATATTCCTTTTGTCTTTGATGATGATTGTGTAGAAGCATTTGAAATACTTAAGAAAGCTTTGATCACTGCACCTATTGTTCAGCCACCTGATTGGAATTTACCTTTTGAAATTATGTGTGATGCTAGTGATTATGTTGTAGGTGTTGTTCTAGGGAAAAGAGTCGATAAGAAATTGAATGTTATCCAGTATGCTAGTAATACTCTTGATACTGCCCAGAGAAATTATGCTACTACTGAAAAAGAGTTCTTAGCAGTTGTGTTTGCATGTGATAAGTTTAGACCTTATATTGTGGATTCCAAAGTTACTATTCACACTGATCATGCTGCTATTAAATATCTTATGGAAAAGAAATATGCTAAGCCTAGACTCATTAGATGGGTTCTCTTGCTCCAAGAATTTGATTTGCATATTATTGATAGAAAGGGAGCTGAGAACCCCGCTGCAGACAAATTGTCTAGGTTAGAGAATGTTCTTGATGACCCACTGCCTATTGACGATAGCTTTCCTGATGACCAATTAGCGGTCATTAATGCTTCTCGTACTGCTCCTTGGTATGCTGATTATGCTAATTACATTGTTGCTAAATTTATACCACCTAGTTTCACATACCAGCAAAATAAAAAGTTCTTTTATGATTTAAGACATTACTTCTGGGATGACCCACACCTTTATAAAGGAGTAGATGGTGTTATAAGACATTGTGTACCTGAGCATGAACAGGAACAGATCCTAAGCATGAACAGGAACAGATCCTACGCAAGTGTCACTCTGAATCATATGGAGGACACCACACTGGAGATAGAACTGCACATAAGGTATTGCAATCTGGTTTTTATTGGCCTACTCTCTTCAAAGGTGCTCGCAAGTTTGTCTTATCTTGTGATGAATGTCAAAGAATTGGTAATATTAGTAGACATCAAGAAATGCCTATGAATTATTCCCTTGTTATTGAACCGTTTGATGTTTGGGGCTTTGATTATATGGGACCTTTTCCTGCCTCTAATGGTTATACACATATTTTAGTTGCTGTTGATTACGTTACTAAGTGGGTAGAAGATATTCCAACTAGTAGTGCTGATCATAACACTTCTATTGAAATGCTTAAAGAAGTTATTTTTCTGAGGTTTGGAGTCCCTAGATATCTTATGACTGATGGTGGTTCACATTTTATTCATGGTGCTTTCCGTAAGATTCTTGCTAAGTATGATGTTAATCATAGAATCGCATCTCCTTATCACCCACAGTCTAGTGGTCGAGTAGAGTTGAGCAATAGAGAGCTCAAATTAATTTTGCAAAAGACTGTGAATAGATCAAGAAAGAATTGGTCCAAGAAACTTGATGATGCATTATGGGCCTATAGAGCTGCTTACAAAAATCCTATGGGTATGTCTCTATCACGACCGGTTTTTCAATAAAACACTTATTGAGAAAATCGATCTCTTGATCCCAGTATAGGAAGAGTTATCCTTACTGGTAGACAAATACTTGAATACAGAAGACCAGTAGCATCAAATATATTACAGGGTTGAGCTGAGGCTGCTCAACAATTTATTACAAACACGCCAATATTGTACATAAGGGCGGTTATGACACAGGGGTGTGGTGACATGCTACTAGCTCGAGATAAAAGTGGTGGTGGATAACTTGACTCCTAAACTGGCAGCTCATCGAGCGTCGAGGTGAGGCTCGATGAATTTATTTCTGGGGTAGCGGAAGCGGATATAATACAGTGACCAAATCCAAGATCGCACGGGACTGACTGGGACTCCTCTAGGCGTCGGACTCGCTATCGAACTCTTCATCCATGAGATCGCCTTCATCAACATCTGGCCAAATCAACAAGCCAGGTGAGTACTTTGAAAGTAGTCACAGGACAGTTCGGACAAAAGATATAACAAATGCATGCATGAATGCGTCATGAGCAAAATAATAATGCTCATTCAAATAATAAAAATGTGCACGACATGGTAAGTAAAACAAATAACTGAAAAACGATCGGGTGTCTGGAGCGACGCCTCGAAGGGTAAATAAATAAATAATCATGCCGCAGTCGGGTGTCTAAGCGACACCACATAAATGGCTTATATTGAAAAGTAAGAGCCAAGCGTGCCACAGTCGGACATCTAGGCGACATCGCAGAAAGGGCTTTTATTGAAAATAAATAACAAGCATGCCACAGTTGGATGTCTGAGCGACATCATAGAAAGGGCTTATATCAAAAGTAAATAACAAGTGTGCCACAGTCGGACGTCTGAGCGACATCGCAGAAAGGGCTTATATCAAAATAAATGACGAGAGAGCCACAGTCGGACGTCTGAGCAACATCGCAGAAAGGGCTTATATCAAAAGTGAATAACAAGTGTGCCACAGTCGGACGTCTGAGCGACATCGTAGAAAGGGCTTATATCAAAAGTAAATAACAAGTTAGTCCATCCATAAGAATATACTTTTAATCGGACTTAACACTCATGTGGTTCACCCGAGTTTGTCACTGAGACTGACATTCGATAAGATAAGATGAACACAGTACTTGGACATGTACAAGATGATTCAAAGGATTTTTGACTCTGCAGAGTTTGTACTAATTGCCCACAGCCAACGGATTTCCGTAGTCACGAAAGACTAGTTCCGTTTACGGTATTTCAGTAGAAACACATTTAACCAGTACACACCCGTTCCACCTCACGATGCCAGTATTCACCCTAGACAACGTCCAAGAAAAACTTTGAGACGGGGAGGTCACAACCTCGAATAACATGGGATCAAATTTCTATACGCGTGCTCTAAGGGGTGCCCCCTCTGGGTCCAACCGGAAACACCCATGCCCCCTGACCGTATGACGGGCTTTAATCCAGGGCCATGGAACCCTCATCCCGGCCTCTCTATTTGGAGTGTACCAGGAAAACGGTTTGTAACTTACTATGCCATATTCCTTGCGGAAAACATATGGTAGTACAGGAAGGAAAACGTATGGGAACGTGACTTGATTCACGTTGATACTGAAGTCAAATGGTCTGGCATAAGACTGGCATGCTACAACACTGCCATCTTACCCATTCTCATGCCATCACATGGCCATGCAAACTTATATCCAACAACATCTGGATTTCCGAAACTCACTTGCATCACCTTTGCATGAAATAAAACAGTTGACGAAGTGCTCATAAACATGCCATGAAACTACTAAAATGCAAACATGCAACAACCACTCATCATATCAAAAGTTCAAACATGCTTGCCTGGTTCGGAGTAGTCGGAGTCTAACTTCGCGAAGTTCGCAGCTCCGTCACCTCCTCCAGTATGTGTTCAGCGTGTCCTTCCGCGTCGGTGGGTGGTGGTGGTGGTCGCCGGCGAGCACTACGTCGACGGCGGCCCTTGCTCTGGCAGACGGCGGCTCGGGTGGAGTTGGATCTCGTCGGGGAGGGCGGAGTGAATCGAGCTGGTGGCCGAGGCGGATCGGGGCGGACGGAGTTGGGGGAGGAGACCTCCTCGAGGTCCTCCTAGTGGCTTGGCGGAGTGTTGGCGAGGTGCAGTGGTGGTGCGTGCTCGAGAGCGAGCTCGGGGCTCCTTTTTATAGGCGATCCGAGGCGATTGCGGTGTACAGAGTTCTCCGGTGATGGTTACGGCGGCACAGAGCTTGGTCGGGGAGGTTTAGGGAGTTGGGCGTCAACGTGGAGTTCCATTGGTTCCGTTTTGATGCTAAACGAGCTTGGATTAGGAGTCCTGGGTGGATTCGACGGAATGGGGCGGCGCGGGAACATCGGCGGCAGAGGGCGCGCCCTGTGCTTGCGGGGCCATTGCGACGGTGCTGCGGGGTTGCACTGGCATGCATGAGCCACGCGAAGGGATAGGGAGCAAAGGGCGGCGCAGAACGGCATAACGGGCCGGTGCTGGCTTCGTTTGGCCGCCACGGGTGGCTCTGCCACCGCAGAGGCTGCTGGCGTTGGATATGCTCGCCGCCACCGATGCCTGCGTCCGTCCAAGCGGGCGTGCGGAGCTCTGGCCAGGGGGAAGAGGCTGTGCACAATGCGCCAGGGCGCACGGGTGATCAGTGACAACTCCCTGACGAAAAACGACACTGCAAATCTGAATTTTCTGATTTTCTGAAAATGCACATGAACAGTGCCGGCCAAGTGTTCGACGAAATGATTTTGGCATGTGGGGATTTTATCTGGGGCTGATCTTTGGTGGGGTGGCCACTCATTGCATCTGGGGGCTGCCTGAATTTTGGTAGAATTTTGGGGAAGAGGAGATATGAATTTCACCAAATTTGACAAATCTGGTCCAAACTTGCAGAGGATGAAATTTGAAAATTTTGGAAATAGGAAGAGTGGATCTTGATGGTTCTAGGTTGTGGGTGCTAAGGAATATCCAGAGGAGTTGGTTTGAGATAAAAATTCAAAGGAAATTAGGCACTTCCTTTGTAGAGCATCTAGGCTTAGTATATATGGCAGAATTGTTTTTGGGAGAAAGATAGATGGAATAAAATCCAAAAATGGGTTTAACTTGTTGGGACAGAATGGTTGGGTTACCCCAAAGTGGAGGGAGGGGTTTTGGGAGGATTTACCACAAGAGGCATGGTAAAACCAAGGATGGTTCAACACAAAAGGGTAGCTCAAAAATCTTTTGGGATTTCTTTTTAAAAGAAAGTAAATTTACAAGAAATGTTTTTGAGAATGGAAACTTAGATGAAAGGTTTTTAACAACAAAACACCAGGGTTGCAAAGGATGCAAAAATCAAAGCCCTTGCCAAGGGAAAAAGTTTTTGAGAGAGAGAGATTTTAGAAAGGATTTAAATGGCCTTTTTCAAACCAAGCAAGGTTTTTGCTGAAAACAAAAACAAAAATTTTGAAGTGTCACAACACCTACCCCGTTAGGAAAAATCTCATCCCCAAGATTTCAGCTGATCCTTAAACAGGTGTGGGTGCTCTGTCCGAAGAAAATCCTCTCTTTCCCAAGTTGCTTCACTCTCGATGTGATTGCTCCACTGAACTCTGAAAAACTTGATGGTTTTCTGTCGGGTCCTCCTTTCAGACTCCTCTAATATTTTTATTGGATGCTCCCGGTAGGTGAGGTCTGGTTGCACGTCAATGTTTTCATGGGATACTTGCTTCTCTGGATTGCTTACGTACTTCCTCAACTGCGAGACGTGGAATACGTCGTGGACATCGGATAATTCTTCGGGTAAGTCTAGCTAGTAGGCTACCGTGCCTCTTCGGGCCACTATACAAAATGGTCCGATGAATCTTGGTGCTAGCTTTCCCTTAACCTTGAACCGTTGCAGGCCCCTCATAGGAGATACTCGTAGGTACACAAACTCTCCGGGTTCGAAACTGATTTCCCGATGCTTTCTATCGTAATAACTCTTTTGACGACTTTGAGCGGTCTTGAGTCGATCCCTAATCACCTTAACTTTTTCCTCGGCCTCCTTGAGCATATCTGGGCCGAAGATATGGCTGTCTCCGGTCTCTGACCAATTTAGCGGTGTACGACATCTTCGCCCGTACAGAGCTTCAAATGGTGCCATTTGCAGGCTGGCCTGGTAGCTGTTGTTGTATGTGAACTCGGCGTATGGCAAGCTTTCTTCCCAACTGGTTCCATAGGTGAGGACACATGCTCTCAGCATGTCTTCTAGAATTTGGTTTACGCGTTCAGTCTGTCCATCAGTCTGGGGGTGGTATGCGGTACTGAATGCTAGTTGTGTTCCCAGTGCCTATTGTAGGTGATCCCAAAACCTAGAGACGAATTGTGTGCCTCTGTCAGATATTATAGTCTTTGGGACTCCATGCAGGCAGACGAACGGGCAAGATAAAGCCGGGCAAGCTTCTGAGTGGTGTGAGTTGACTTCACCGGGATAAAATGTGCTACCTTAGTTAATCTGTCGGTGATGACCCATATGGCATTATTTCCGTGTCGTGACCGAGGTACCCAACAATAAAATCCATTCCAATCTCGTCCCATTTCCACTCGGGTATCTTGTTTGGCTGTAATAGTCCGGCTGGTTTCTGGTGCTCGGCCTTGATGCATTGACAAGAATCACAGCATGCAATGAATGTGGCTATGTCCCTTTTCATACCGTGCCACCAAAAAATTTCCTGAAGGTCCTTGTACATTTTTGTTCCTCCAGGATGGATTGAATACGGAGCGGTGTGGCTTTCAGCTAGAATCTGCTGTTTGAGGTCCTTGATATTTGGTACGCAAAGTCTTTCTCCGTACCACAATATTCCCTGCTCGTCTATGTTGAATTCTGAGGCCTTGCCCAAACTTACTTTCCTTTTTATGCCATCAATGCTGGGGTGTCCATGCTGAGCCTCCTTAATCTTTTCCATCAGGGTAGGCTGTATTTCCAAATTCCACACACTGCCTTCGGTGACCATTATTAGGTTGAGTTTGGCAAATTCCTGCTGAAATTCTGGTCTCAAATTTGGTATACTGTCGTTGCCCGAGCTGGGGTTCCGACTAAGGGCATCTGCCACTACATTTGCTTTTCCTAGATGATAGTGGATTCCAACATCGTAATCCTTCACTAATTCCAACTAGCGTCGTTGCCGTAAATTGATTTCCGGCTGTGTGAAAATATACTTAAGGCTCTTATGGTCCGTGTATATTTCACAACGATTTCCAAGTAGAAAGTGTCTCCATTCTTTGAGTGCATGGATGACTGCTGCCAACTCCAGATCATGAGTAGGATAATTTTCTTCATGTTTGCAGAGTTGTCTGGAGACATACGTAACTACTTTGCCTTCTTGCATCAATACGCATCCGAGGGCCTTCCGGGATGCGTCGCAATACACCTCAAAATTCTTGTGTATGTCTGGCACAATTAATACGGGTGCCATTGTTAATTTCCTTTTTAGCTCTAGGAAGCTTTTCTCACAAGCTTCCGTCCATTCAAACTTCTTATGTTTCTTGAGTAACTGCGTCATTGGCTTTGCTATGGTGGAGAATCCTTCAATAAATCTTTGGTAGTACCCTGCCATTCCCAAGAAACTTCGGACGTTTGTTACGCTGGCTGGTGGTTTCCAGCCAAGTACGGCCTTGACCTTTTCTGGGTCTACTGCAATACCTTCTTGGGTCAGTACGTGGCCCAGAAAACCTACCTGTCTTAGCCAAAATTCACATTTGCTGAACTTGGCGTATAGTTGATGTTTCCTGAGTTCTCCTAGTACAATTCTGAGATGTTCAGCGTGCTCTTCTGGCGTCTTGGAGTATATTAGAATATCATCGATGAATACTACAACAAACTTGTCCATAAACTTCATAAATACTTTGTTCATGAGGTGAACAAAATATGCGGGGGCATTTGTTAGTCCAAATGGCATTACTGTGAACTCATATAGTCCATATCTGGAGGTGAAGGCTGTCTTGGGGATATCTTCTGTTCGTACTTCTAATTGATGGTATCCCGACCTCAAGTCAATTTTTGAGAAGACTTTGGCCTGAGCGAGCTGATCAAATAAATCATTTATCCGTGGCATTGGGTATTTGTTCTTGATTGTGACCATGTTAAGTGCTTGATAGTCTATGCACAATCTTAGTGTCCCATCCTTTTTCTTGGCAAATAAAATTGGTGAACCCCAAGGTGAGGAACTGGCTCGTATGTATCCTTTTTCCAACAATTCCTTTACTTGCTTCTTCAATTCTACCAACTCGGATGGTGCCATTCTGTATGGTTTCTTGTAAATGGGAGCGGTTCCGGGTGCTAGCTCAATGCTGAATTCTATCTCTCAGTCTGGTGGCATGCCTGGTAATTCTTCGGGAAATACGTCTGGAAATTCACACACTACTGGAACCTTGTTCAACTCAGAAACGTCCACCTTGTTTAATCTCGGTTGCCGAGATATTTGTCTCTCTTTGTCTGAGACTTTTATTGTCTTCCCGTGATGGTGTGTGAGAATTACGGTTCGGTTGAAGGAGTCAATAAAACCTTTGTTGGTGGTTAACCAATCCATCCCTAGGATGACATCCAGTCCTTTACTTTCCAATACAATAAGGTTGGCGTAAAACTTCAATCCTTTAAATTCAATAACCACACCTTGACAGTAACTCTGGGTCACTTGCTTAATCCCAGGGGACTTGATGATCATGGATTTTTCCAAGGGAAGCATCGAAAAATTATTTTGCAAAGCAAAACTCTTCGAAATGAATGAGTTAGCAGCTCCTGAATCAAACAAAACCATGGCAGGTATTGTGTTGACAGGGAACGTACCGAGTACAATATCTGGGGCGTTCTGTGCTTCCTCTTTGGTCACGTGGTTTAGATGACCCTTCCTGTGGTTGTTATAGGGGTTGAAATTGTTTCACTTGGGCGCTGAATTATGGCCACTATTGTTTGGCTTTGGGGTTGAGTTCCTTGGCTTGGGGCACTGCTTGGCATAGTGCCCTTCTTCTCCAAAAGCATAGCAAGTAACGCCTGGGCGATATGTGAACTCTTTGTCCCTTGCATGGAAATTCTTTATTGGGCATGAGTTATTCATCGTGGGTTTGTGTGTCCCACCTTTCTGGAAATCTGTCTTGCTCTGGTGGGTTCGAGCCTGAGTAGTCTGGTCCCTTTTGCGTTTGCGGAAATCCTCCAAACTGCGTCTCTCATTTTCCAAGGTAATGGCCTTATCCACCAGTGTTCTGAAATCTGGGAAGGTGTGTACGACCAGCTGGCATCTGAGCGCGGGTGCTAGGCCTTCCAAGAATTTTCCCATCTTCTTGCTCTCAGTCATACGCTCTTCGTTGGCGTATCGGGACAACAGAGTAAACTGGCTGTTGTATTCTGACACCGTCATGGCCCTTTGTTTGAGGTCATCAAATTCTCTCTTCTTGATCTTCATAACACTTTTAGGAATGTGTGCCCCACGAAAACTTTCCTTGAATTCCTCCCAGGTTATTTCATTTTCGTTGGGGTGCATGTGTAGGAAATTTTCCCACCATGATGCAGCTGCTCCCGTGAGATAGTGTGGTGCATATAGTACTTTCTCACGGTCTGAACACTGTGCAATAACCAATTTTCTCTCCGTGTCTCAAAGCCAGTCGTCGGCCTCAAGAGGTTTGTCAGTATGAGAAAATGTTGGGGGACGCGTCTTCTGTAGCTCAGACAACTTGGATTGCTGCTGATACTATCCACGGTGATTTCCCATATTGATGACTTGGTTCATCATTTCCTGATGTTGTTGCTGACTCTGTTCATAAAGGCGACACAGTTGGGTAAATGTTGTTTCACTGTCCTGTTGACTTGACTGCCCCTGTGTGAAATTGTTGTTTGGTGGTGTGCCATAATTTTCCTCTGACGGAATTGGCATGGAGCGCGTCCAAGGACGAGACATCTTTCACTCTGGGGATAAATTTTGTAAAACTCGTAAGAAAAGAAATTGAGTCGCAACAGCCAATAAATTTACAAATACGAAAATTTTCAATAGCTCCAGAATTTTTCAAGAAAAATCAACGATTGCGCACGGAGAAGGACTATTACATATCTTACATGCGAGCAGTAATTATACAATACATCACTCAGGATATGCGTACATAATCCTGACATGTTATTGAGGCTAGTGCACTTCACCAGACCCTACATGATGCGCGAACATGCTACTTCTCACAACCTATGTACATATAAACATATAGTACAAGTCGGTACATCGCATGACGGCTCATCGTACTCAGTCGGAGATGGTGAGGATCCCCCTTGGCCTGCCGAGGGTGAGGCGCAGAGAGGCGGGGGACTCAACTTCCTCCTCGCTAATAGGCTCCAGATGTGAAGCGCTGCACTGAACTAGTGGAGCGGGTGCCATAGGAGGAGTAACACGAATAGGAGTGAGCGCAATGGGCAGAGTAACACGAATAGGAGTGGGCGCAATAGGTAGTGCAGAACGAACTGGAGTGGGTGCAATGACTTGGTTGAACTGCTCGGTGGTAGGTAGGCGACGAGCAATGGCGAGAATGGTAGGTGAATGAGATGCCGAGGACGAGATGAAAGTCAGCGGTGGAGCGGTGTGCAGGAGCTCCCTCCTGTTGGCGGCACAGCCATGGACCGAGTCCATGCGGGTAGCAACAAGGTCGTCCACAATGCTGTCGAAGGCTGCCTCCAGAGCTCGGAGGTACTCGACAAGCATCTCAAAGGCCTCGTCATGCTCTCCTCTGGGGCAAGCGAATGAGTAATGATAGGTGTATGGCATGTGGCATGGAAGGTAGCGGTAGCGACGAGTTTTCATTGAAGGAAGGACATCCCGTAGACGAGCTATCGCCTCACGGGCAGCCATCTGCATAGCATGCCTCTCCATAGGCATGGCTCTCCCCAAGAACCGGAAGCGGCATAACTCAACACGCCCTCCCTTGAATTGCACCGCGGCCTGGTGCATGGTCAGACTGTCGTTGATCTTGTGTGGCTAGAGTATGAAGACTGGGCGCACTGATGGCCCCATCGCGACCTGGACGATGAAGGAGAGGATCTTGAAGAACCCCTCAGGCACGTTGGCGAACACCTGTGACTCACAGTTGTTGCCAGCCATCTACAAAAGTAGGCAAAAATTCTGAATGGTCAGATCATAAATTTATGCTGACTGTCAGAAAATGACTACATTTGTAAAAATAAGAATGAACTCTACTATGCTAATAACCGATTAGCGATCGCACCTAGTGGCTTCCTACAGTCAGCCTGGCTCTGGTACCAAGTTTGTCACGACCGGTTTCTCAATAAAACACTTATTGAGAAAATCGATCTCTGGATCCCAGTATAGGAAGAGTTATCCTTACTGGTAGAAAAATACTTGAATACAGAAGACCAGTAGCATCAAATATATTACAGGGTTGAGCTGAGGCTGCTCAACAATTTATCACAAACACGCCAATATTGTACATAATGGCGGTTATGACACAGGGGTGTGGTGACATGCTACTATCTCGAGATAAAAGTGGTGGTGGATAACTTGACTCCTAAACTGGCAGCTCATCGAGCGTCGAGGTGAGGATCGATGAATTTATTTCTGGGTAGTGGAAGCGGATATAATACAGTGACCAAATCCAAGATCGCACGGGACTGACTGGGACTCCTCTAGGTGTCGGACTCGCTATCGAACTCTTCATCCATGAGATCGCCTTCATCAACATCTGGCCCAATCAACAAGCCAGGTGAGTACTTTGAAAGTACTCGCAAGACAGTTTGGACAAAAGATATAACAAATGCATGCATGAATGCGTCATGAGCAAAATAATAATGCTCATTCAAATAATAAAAATCTGCACGACATGGTAAGTAAAACAAACAACTGAAAACCAATCGGGTGTCTGGAGCGACGCCTCGAAGGGTAAATAAATAAATAATCATGCCGCAGTCGGGCGTCTAAGCGACACCACATAAAGGGCTTATATTGAAAAGTAAGAGACAAGCGTGCCATAGTCGGACGTCTGGGCGACATCGCAGAAAGGGCTTTTATTGAAAATAAATAACAAGCATGCCACAGTCGGACGTCTGAGCGACATCACAGAAAGGGCTTATATCAAAAGTAAATAACAAGTGTGCCACAGACGGACGTCTGAGCAATATCGCAGAAAGGGCTTATATCAAAATAAATGACGAGAGAGCCACAGTCGGACATCTGAGCGACATCGCAGAAAGGGCTTATATCAAAAGTAAATAACAAGTGTGCCACAGTCAGACGTCTGAGCGACATCGCAGAAAGGGCCTATATCAAAAGTAAATAACAAGTTAGTCCATCCATAACAATAAACTTTTAACCGGACTTAACACTCATGTGGTTCACCGGAGTTTGTCACTGAGACTGACATTTGATAAGATAAGATGAACACAATACTTGGACATGTACAAGATGATTCAAAGGATTTTTGACTCTACAGAGTTTGTACTAATTGCCCACAGCCAACAGATTTCCGTAGTCACGAAGGACTAGTTCCGTTTACGGTATTTTAGTAGAAACACATTTCACCAGTACACACCCGTTCCACCTCATGATGCCAGTATTCACCCTAGACAACATCCAAGAAAAACTTTGAGACGGGGAGGTCACAACCTCGAATAGCATGGGATCAAATTTCTATACGCGTGCTCTAAGGGGTGCCCCCCTCTCGGTCCCAACCGAAAACACCCATGCCCCCTGACCGTATGACGGGCTTTAATCCAGGGCCATGGAACCCTCATCCCGGCCTCTCTATTTGGTGTGTACCAGGAAAACGGTTTGCAACTTACTATGCCATATTCCTTGCGGAAAACATGTGGTAGTACAGGAAGGAAAACGAATGGGAATGTGACTTGATTCATGTTGATACTGAAGTCAAATGGTCTGGCATAAGACTGGCATGCTACAACACTGCCATCTTACCCATTCTCATGCCATCACATGGCCATGCAAACTTATATCCAACAACATATGGATTTCCGAAACTCACTTGCTTCACCTTTGCATGAAATAAAACATTTAACGAAATGCTCATAAACATGCCATGAAACTACTAAAATGCAAACATGCAACAACACGAAATGCTCATAAACATGCCATGAAACTACTAAAATGCAAACATGCAACAACCACTCATCATATCAAAAGTTCAAACATGCTTGCCTGGTTCGGAGTAGTCGGAGTCTAACTTGGTGAAGTTCGCGGCTCCGTCACCTCCTCCGGTATGTGTTCAGCGTGTCCTTCCGCGTCGGTGGGTGGTGGTGGTGGTCGCCGGCGAGCACTACATCGACGACGGCCCTTGCTCCGGCGGACGGCGGCTCGGGTGGAGTTGGATCTCGTTGGGGAGGGCGGAGTGAATCGAGCTGGTGGCCGAGGCAGATCGGGGTGGCCAGAGTTGGGGGAGCAGACCTCCTCGAGGTCCTCCTAGTGGCTTGGCGGAGTGTTGGCGAGGTGCAGTGGTGGTGCGTGCTCGAGAGCGAGCTCGGGGCTCCTTTTTATAGGTAATCCGAGGCGGTGGCCATGAACGGAGTTCTCCGGCGATGGTTACGGCGGCGCAGAGCTTGGTTGGGGAGGTTTATGGAGTTGGGCGTCAACGTGGAGTTCCACTGGTTCCGTTTTGATGCTAAACGAGCTTGGATTATGAGTCCTGGGTGGATTCGACGGAACGGGGCGGCGCGGGCCCGTCGGCGACAGAGGGCGCGCCCTATGCTTGCCGGGCCACGGCGATGGTGCTGCGGGGGTGCGTTGGCATGCATGAGCCACACGGAGGGCTAGGGAGCAAAGGGCGGTGCAGAACGGCGTAACGGGCCGGTGCTGGCTCCGTTTGGCCGCCACGGGTGGCTCTGCCACCATAGAGGCTGCCAGCATTGGAGATGCTCGCCGCAACCGATGCATGCGTCCGTCCAAGCGGGTGTGCGGTGCTCTGGCCAGGGGGAAGAGGCTGTGCGCAACGCGCCAGGGCGCACGGGTGATCAGTGACAACTCCCTGACAAAAAACGACACTTCAAATCAGAATTTTCTGAACTTTGTGAAAATGCACATGAACAGTGCCGGCCATGTGTTCGACGAAATGATTTTGGCATGTGCGGATTTTATCTGGGGCTAATCTTTGGTGGGGTGGCCTCTCATTGCATCTGGGGGCTGCCTGAATTTTGGTAGAATTTTTGGGGAAGAGGAGATATGAATTTCACCAAATTTGACAAATCTGGTCCAAACTTGCAGAGGATGAAATTTGAAAATTTTGGAAAGAGGAAGAGTGGATCTTGATGGTTCTAGGTTGTGGGTGCTAAGGAATATCCAGAGGAGTTGGTTTGAGATAAAAATTCAAAGGAAATTAGGCACTTCCTTTGTAGAGCATCTAGGCTTGGTATATATGGCAGAATTGTTTTTGGGAGAAAGATAGATGGAATAAAATCCAAAAATGGGTTTAACTTGTTGGGACAGAATGGTTGGGTTGCCCCAAAGTGGAGGGAGGGGTTTTGGGAGGATTTACCACAAGAGGCATGGTAAAACCAAGGATGGTTCAACACAAAAGGGTAGCTCAAAAATCTTTTGGGATTTCTTTTTAAAAGAAAGTAAATTTCCAAGAAATGTTTTTGAGAATGGAAACTTAGAAGAAAGGTTTTTAACAACAAAACACCTGGGTTGCAAAGGATGCAAAAATCAAAGCCCTTGCCAAGGGAAAAAGTTTTTGAGAGAGAGATTTTATAAAGGATTTAAATGGCCTTTTTGAAACCAAGCAAGGTTTTTCTTGAAAACAAAAACAAAAATTTTGGAGTGTCACAGTCTCCATATAAGATGGTTTACGGAAAAGCATGTCACTTACCTCTAGAACTTGAACATAAAGCATATTGGGCTATTAAAGAGCTCAATTATGACTTCAAACTTGCCGATGAGAAGAGGTTATTTAATATTAGCTTAATTGATGAATGGAGAACCCAAGCCTATGAGAATGCCAAGCTATTCAAATAAAGAGTCAAACGCTGGCATGATAAAAGGATACAAAAGTGAGAATTTAACATAGGTGATTATGTGTTATTATTCAACTCTCTTTTCAGATTTTTTGCAGGAAAACTTCTCTATAAATGGGAAGGTCCTTACGTTATCGAGGAGGTCTATCGTTTTGGCGCCATAAAAATCAACAAGTTCGAAGGCACAAGTCCGAGGGTGGTGAACGGTCAAAGAATTTATCATTATATCTCAGGTAAACCTATCAATGTTGAAACTAATATTGTTGAAACCGTAACCCCTGAGGAATACATAAGGGACACTTTCCAGAACGTTCCAGACTCCAAAAAGGAATAGGTATGTGGTACGGTAAGTAAACCGACTCCAAAACAATTCTAATGGCAATTTTTATCAGTTTTGGAACATTTAAGAATTTTAGAAAGAAAGAAGTAGTTCGGGAAGGACACGAGGCCTCCATGAGGGTGAAGGGCGCGCCCCCCTGTCTCGTGGCCACCTATGTGCCTCCCGGACTCCCTTTTCTTGCACGTTACGTATTTTGGTCGGTAAAAATTCATTATATAATCTCCTGAAGGTTTTGACCACCGTGTCATGCAAATATCCTTTGTTTTCATTTCGAGTTGTTTCAGTTGCAGACTAAGAGCAAGATGTCTTCTCAAGAGTCAGTCGGGGAGAGTCGAGTGTCTCACCCGACACCAGGTCCAGGAGCAAATAGCGATGCTTATCACTTTGGACGATCAACGAAGGATGAGATGGAAGCCAACTTGAAAAGGATAGATGCCATGGAGGAAGATCAAGAAGTTACCTCTCGTCTCCAAGCAGGATTCATGATGGGGGAACTACATAGCTCGGCTATTCCAAATTCGGTCATCCCTTCCAACGTTAAATTTCTTTCTTATGAAAATATGAAAAAGAGCGTCACTTGTTCTATAGAAGCTATGCGACATCCTTGGGTAAAGGGAGCTTTAGCCATTACGGGCAAGCTCCGTAAAGAAATCATGGACCTCAAACAACAAGTCAATAAGCTCGAGGAGGAGAATCGTATCTTGAGGGGCATCATTGCCAAGAAGATCACAACACCAACTATGAAGAAGGAGACATAATCACATGGGTATGGGCACTCCCCTTGGCAACTGCCAAGCTTGGGGGAGGTGTCCCGGTATCGTATCAACATCACACTCTTATCTTTACCGTTTTATTTAGTTCTACCCTTTTAGTAGTATCTTGATCTAGTAGATTGAAGTTTTAGTATCAAGTAGTTTTGAGTTTTTCTTTGTGATCTGTTTATGTAATCAAGTCCGTGAGCTATCTATAATAAAGATTAGTGTTGAGTCAAGGGATTTGCTATTTTGCTATGATCTTGAGGAAGTAGAAAGAGTAAGAAGAATAAAAGAGTTCATATTGATCTTATGGATAGTAATAACTTCACACATAGAAAGTATGAGGCATAAAAGTTGTTGAGAGTTGACAAACGTAGTTTTGGTCATCGTTGCAATTAATAGGAAGTAATAAGGAAAGAGAGGTTTCACATACAAATATATTATCTTGGACATCTTTTATGATTGGGAGCACTCATTAAGTATGACATGCTAAAAGAGTTGACGTTCGACAAGGAATACAACGTAATGGTTTATGTTTTCTCACATCTCAGTTAAAGTATATTGTTATTGACCTTCCAAACATGTTGAGCTTCCCTTTCCCCCTCATGCTAGCCAAACTCCTTGCACCAAGTAGAGATACTACTTGTGCTTCCAAATATCCTTAAACTAGTTTTTCCATGAGAGTCCACCATACCTACCTATGGATTGAGTAAGATCCTTCAAGTAAGTTGTCATGTTGCAGGCAATAAAGATTGCTCTCTAAATATGTATGACTTATTAGTCCAGAGAAAATAAGCTTTATACAATCTTGTTGTGGAAGCAATAAAAGCGATGGACTGCATAATAAAGGTCCACATACAAGTGGCAATATAAAGTGACGTTCTTTTGCATTAAGATTTTATGCATCCAACCCTAAAGCACATGACAACCTCTGATTCCCTCTGCGAAGGGCCTATCTTTTACTTTATGTTTTTTACTTTATGCTTGAGTCAAGGTGTTCTTCACCTTTCCCTTTTTCATTTTATCCTTTGGCAAGCTCCTCGTGTTTGAAAGATCTTGATATATATATATCCAATTGGATGTAAGTTAGCATGAATTATTATTGTTGACATCACCCAAAGGTGAATACGTTGGGAGGCAACACAATAAGCCCCTATCTTTCTCAGTGTCCGTCTGAAACTCCATAACCACAAGTATTGCGTGAGTGTTAGCAATTGTAGAAGACTACATGATAGTTGAGTATGCGGACTTGCTGAAAAGCTCTATTCTTGACTCTTTTTGATGTTATGATAAATTCCAATTGCGTCAATGACTGAGATTATAGTTTGTTAGTTCCCAATGAAGTTTCTGAACCATACTTGACATTGTGAATTGATTGTTACTTGAGCATAAGAATTCATACAACAAAATCTATTTATGTTGTTGTTATAAGAATGATCATGATGCCCTCATGTCCGTATTTTATTTTTATCGACACCTCTATCTCTAAACATGTGGACATATTTTTCGATATCGGCTTCCGCTTGAGGACAAGCGAGGTCTAAGCTTGTGGGAGTTGATACGTCCATTTGTCATCATGCTTTTATATCAATATTTACTGCATTATGGGATGTTATTACACATTATATCTCAATACTTATGGCTATTCTCTCTTATTTTACAAGGTTTACCATGAAGAGGGGGGATACCGGCAGCTGGAATTCTAGCTGGAAAAGGAGCAAACATTGGAAACCTATTCTGCACAGCTCCAAAAATCCTGAAACTCCATGGAACTTATTTTTGGAATTAGTAAGAATTACTGAGCAAAAGAAACACCAGAGGGGGCCCACACCCTGGCCAGGAGGGTGGGGGGCATGCCCACCCCTACTGGGCGTGCCCCCTGTCTCCTGGGCCCCCTGGTGGCCCTCCGTTGTCCATATTCTGCTATATGAAGGCTTTTACCCTGGAAAAATCGTGGGCAAGCTTACGGGACGAAACTCCGCCGCCACGAGGCGGAACCTTGGCAGAACCAATCTAGAGCTCCGGCAAAGCTGCTCTGCCGGGGAAACTTCCCTCCGGGAGGGGGAAATCAGCATCATCGTCATCACCAACGATCCTCTCAATGGGAGGGGGTCAATCTCCATCAACATCTTCACCAGCATCATCTCATCTCAAAACCCTAGTTCATCTCTTGTATCCAATCTTGTATCAAAACCACAAATTGGTACCTGTGGGTTGCTAGTAGTGTTGATTACTCCTTGTAGTTGATGCTAATTGGTTTACTTGGTGGAAGATCATATGTTCAGATCCTTAATGCATATTATTACTCCTCTGATTATGAACATGAATATGCTTTTTGAGTAGTTACGTTTGTTCCTGAGGACATGGGTGAAGTCTTGCTATTAGTAGTCATGTGAATTTGGTATTCGTTCGATATTTTGATGAGATGTATGTTGTCTCTCCTCTAGTGGTGTTATGTGAACGTCAAATACATGACACTTCACCATTATTTGGGCCTAGAGGAAGGCATTGGGAAGTAATAAGTAGATGATGGGTTGCTGGAGTGACAGAAGCTCAAACCCTAGTTTATGTGTTGCTTCGTAAGGGGCTGATTTGGATCCATATGTTTAATGATGTGGTTAGGTTTACCTTAGTACTTCTTTTGTAGTTGCGGATGCTTGCAATAGGGGTTAATCATAAGTGGGATGCTTGTCCAAGTAAGGGCAGTAACCAAGCACCGGTCCACCCACATATCAAATTATCAAAGTACCGAACGCGAATCATATGAGCGTGATGAAAACTAGCTTGACGATAATTCCCATGTGTCCTCGGGAGCTCTTTTCCCATTATAAGAAATTGTCCAGGCTTGTCCTTTGCTACAAAAAGGATTGGGCCACCTTTCTGCACTTTATTTACTTTCATTGCTTGTTACTCGTTACAGTTTATCTTATCACAAAACTATCTATTACCTACAATTTCAGTGCTTGCAGAGAAAACCTTACTGAAAACCGCTTATCATTTCCTTCTGCTCCTCGTTGGGTTTGACACTCTTACTTATCAAAAGGACTATGATAGATCCCCTATACTTGTGGATCATCAGTGCTGACAATGATTTCTACTACTGGCTGCTAAATTAGATATGTAGATGTCATACATGATACTACCTCGTACCTCCGTTCCTAAATATAAGTCTTTCTAGAGATTCCACTATAGACTACATACGGAGGAAAATGAGTGAATCCACACTTGAAAATGCATCTATATACATCTGTATGTGGTCCATACTGGAATCTCTACAAAGACTTATATTTAGGAACAGAGGCAGTACATTACACAAAATAGTAGGTGGCATGTAGGAATTCTAGTGCACTACATTAGGCTCCCTTAGAGTGCCTGCTAGTCCAGCACACAGAGTCATGGCTAGTTTATGCTACGCACACAATCGTTAATTGGTGGTTTAAATATGCGCAAGGGATATGTAATGTATTATCATGCAGAGACGTACGAAATTAGCCGTGTCAACTTGCAGATAGGGTTACACAATGAAAATGTACAAGATGTATGTGGCAATTTCATGGAACATCACAAAAAAAAGGAGAGGCAGTGGTGAGCCTATACGGTGTGCTATGGTACGTCACTCCTCCATTGCAATCATCGTGACATGTTATTTGTATGTCAGTTCTATTGGCCAAGTTTCTTAGGGACAGTTATTACGAGTTATCCTAAGAAAATAAGCACCTGTGAATATAAGCTCCATGTAATAAGCCAACCAGTTCTTTTCATTGCGTTTTCAGCTTATCTTTGGTATCATTAGTGAAAAGTCTAGATTGCATTATACTTTTCATTTTGCTGCCCATATGAAAATTAATTTGACTTGCAAACATCACAAATTGAACCCAATGGAGTAATTAATATGATAGGAAAATAGACCATCACTATTTGCTCAAAATGCAAATACAAAGATACCATCTACTTGGCACAATCTACTTTGGTCAATGTTTTCCATAAAGATCCCATTGCCTAATTTAAACGAAGAACGCATGACCTACGTTTAAATGAGGAATAATTATTTATTGAAATTCGATGGTCCAAGTGGCTGGTTATTATCATATAGCAGCACCACCTGAAAGCATCATATAGCAGCAGCAGCAGCTCATAGCAACTCATCATACAACAGTAGCAGTGTGCAATTCATCATATACCAGCAGCAGCTCATAGCAATTCATCATATAGCAGCAGCAGGAGCAGCTCATAGTAATTCATCATATAGCAGCAGCAGGAGAAGCTCATAGCAATTCATCATATAGCAGCAGCAGGAGCAGCTCATAGCAATCCATCATATAGCATCAGCAGGAGCAGCTTATAGCAACTCATCATATAGCAGCAGCAGCAGCTCATAGCAATTCATCATATAGCAGCAGCAGCTCGTAGCAATTCATCATATAGCAGCAACAGCTCATAGCAATTCATCATATAGCAGCAGCAGGAGCAGCTCGTAGCAATGCATCATATAGCAGCAGTAGAAGCAGCTCATAGCAATTCATAGTATAGTGGATCAGAATGAAAATTTGGCAAAAAATCAGAGGAGATCCTCACCTTGTTGGATGAGCTCATCCTTCAACAGCACCTCAAGGCCATGGCCTGGGAGGAGGGGAGGGGGAATAAGGTGCCTTCTACCGCAGTGTGGCATCAGTCATAGTTGTGCAGCGCCCGCCGGAGTAGTGTGTTGGACGAACCACGGTGGAGCAGCTGCTGGAGACCATGAGAATGAGGGGCGGCGCCAGAGGGAGGAGCAGCAAGGGAGATTTGCCCCTACCCGCCGGCCATGTAGCCTAGCTAGACAGAACATCATCGAGGACCAGGCCAGATCGGACCAGTGGCGACGGCTCGCTGGAGGAACCCTAGTGATGCAAGCAGGGGATCGAGGTAGAGGGAAAGGGGAGAGGATATGCAAGCAGGCAGGGCAATGAATGCTTGCGTGTTTGTTTTTACTTGAGGGTCAGGTGTGACATGGGTGTCGGCAGTTGCATTTTGAGTGTAATAAAGGCAAACAACAGAGTCATTTCACTATTCCCCCTCCCTTCAATTTTTAGTGAGGTTCTACCTGAAACACCCCCTCCAAAGCAAAATTAGTTAAGCTCAAGCCCATAACTCAAAAATGGCTTCTTTACATCTTTTATGGCTTATTTTGACAATAAGCCCTGAAAAGGCGGAATCGAACTGACCCTTAACCTGCAATTCAATTGTGCGTGCAATGATGAATCACTCCTGCCTGCTATAGTGTACATTTAGGGATCATCATACATGGCATAACCTAATACATGTGCATTCCATTGTAGAATCTGGAATATGCAATGTTTATGTTAGTTCATACGTTGCACATGATGTTTAAATGCCCCTTAAATCTGGTCAGTCAAGTGATGGTCTTTAAGCCTCCTTCTTTGCTTCTTTTCTTGATATGTAAGATTTGCTCACACATCTGTTCAATTGCTTGTTTGCATCAGCCAGCCATACTAGGACTGTTTGCTTTGATTACTTGTTGTTCTTGACCTAACACTCTAACAGAGCTTGTCAACGATTTAAACACTAAGGGCTGCTGTAGTGGGGCCTTGTCTAACTCATAGGTGACATAAAGGTTTGGCTGTACACTAAAGTAGGCTCTCCAAGAGTACCTGGAGATCCAGTTCAAAGGTATGCCTAGTTTTTACATAGTGCAGACATAGTAAATGCTCATTTCATTGTGTGCAAGTGCAAGAGATGCGACATGTTTCATTATGTGGTGTTGCTTCGTTATAATCTCATCCTTTTGTGTTCACACACTGGAAATTATGCATATTTATCTTCTAAGGAGACGAGTAACTAGTTTGTGTCACCTTGAAGAGGGGGTGCAATGAAGATAAGATTGAGGATTTCCAAGTCAAGATGTTAGGAAGGAGCCTTGCAAGAGAAGTAGGAGATGTGCTGAGCCTCTTCAACCTATTAAGTTAAGTCACTGTATCCAACTCAATAGTCCAATTCCTTGTTTGTTTCAGGCATAGTTAATTTGCTCTTTTAAATTGCTTTATTTGTCCTCAGTTAATGAGATGCCCAAAGAGTGATGCCTGATGTTGGGTACTTGTATAACTATTAGTTGACATAATTAAAGGCCTTACCATTTAATTACTCTGCTGAAGTGTGCCTGAAGCTTTGAAGTCTATTAACCAACTATTATTGCATGATGCTCACAATCTAGTTTATACTAGGCTAATGATTGCATAGTTTTGCTTGCCGTATATGTTTGTATGAAACCCTCTGTTGTTCATTATGCTCCCTAAGACTTTAATTGAGCTACAGAATGGCCAACTGCTTGCTTACTTATACGCAATGTGCTGTCTAAATTTGTAACTAGTCTGTGTTTTGGATTGGGCCCCAACATCATGCTCCTCTAGTGAGCTAAGAGAGATTTCTATATGTAGGCTGCACAGGCTATCTTTTTTATAATTTTTAAAATATCACCTGCTTATGCTTCATGACATGTAACATTATTGTTAGTCCTGTTTTGCCATGTACCCCCTCCGTCCCAAAATAAGTGTCTTAACTTTGTACTATCTCTAGTACAATGTTGCACTAACCTTGAGACACTTATTTTGGGACAGAGGGAGTACAAAATAGTGTCTTGCTTGCTTCACTACTGTAACTATATTTTTGACCTAGTCATGTGTACTTACAGAAACATTTCAGGATGAAGTGACATCAACACAAAGATCTGTGAGCAGTGCGGCATGGCCATTACTGAATGATTATGGATTGGCATTGGAATGTGCTGATGTTCTTGAGCATCAACTAGAGGTGGCAAGACAACGTGTACATGATTCTCAATGTACAATCAACAAGTTGAGACTGGACATGCAGGTATTAGATGCAGGAGTCAAAAAAATGAAACAAGACACTGAGGTAACCATGAAGGAATTGGAGAATGTTATCCTTATGTCGTCATGCACGCCTTTCGTAAATCGAACCATCACCGAGGAAGTTTCATGGTTTCGAGACAGAAATCACCAAGATTGAAGGGGGATCCAAATTTCCTTTGTCCTGTGTCTGTGAGTTTTTTTCTAAGATGAACATACACCCTGCAAATCACCACGTTCAAATTTGACATTTTTCCAGGTTCATTTACCACATTTAGGGGATTATGTGCATTTTCTAGGCATTAATGCACATAATTCAAGTTCAAACAATCTGTGCATGAAAGAGTGCACAAGAACGGTCTGGAAAACGGTGCTCATGCCATTTAATAAATTCGCATGCCTTTTACAAGGAATGGACATATTTTTGATGAAATGTGTCATAATAGTCAAGCACAAACGTCTGTTTATTGGGGTTTCAACTATAGAGAAAATGAAATAAATGATTGAAAAACATGACGCCTGGCATGGTCCTATGGTATGACTATGACCACACCATGCCTTGGTGAAAATTTGAGAAGGTTTGGCTTATGTCATCATGCACGCCCTTCTTAAATCGAACCATCGCCAGGAAAGTTCCATGCTCTCGAGAGGGAAATCACCAAAATTGAAGGTGAATCCAAATTTTCTTTGTTCTTTGCCCTGGAGTTTTTTTTCTACGATGAACATACACCCTGCAAATCACCATATTCAAATTTGGCATTTTTTCCGGGCTCAATTACCATATTTAAGGGATTATGTGCATTTTTTTAGGAATTTGGGGCATATAAATCCAATCTAGCTACAGCTGCACGGATGTGATGTGAGGGACGTGGATTGTTGTTTGATCACGGTGCATCCTACGGTGCACACGCGTGATCCGAGTGGCTGGGGTTCTGGCCGATCGTAACGCAACACACAGTAGCCTCAGCGCACACTATTTTCGGAAGCGACCGAGATGAACCGTGTGCGATAATGAACGAGCAAAATTGTAAGGGAAGCCAAATTTCCTTTGTCGTTTGTTGTTGAGCTCTTAAAAACCACCGCACAGTACGGCTGCCCAGACCCACCGTCCTAGAGCTCTCTACAAGCGTCGTTCATGGCACCGCGGTGCACAGTAACTGGTAAGGAAGCGATGACATCCCGCTTCGCCATGTTCCTCGCTGCCCATGACTGCACACATGGTAAGGAAGCAATGGCATCTCGCCGCGCCGAGTTCATCACCGCCAGCGGCCACACAGTTATGTGGGCGGACTTTGAGGCTGCCATGGCCGAATGGGCGGTGGATTTAGAGGCGGCCAAAGCCGCACGGGAGGATCAGAAAAGGCAGAAAGCAGTCAAGAAAATAGAGTCCCACCGCCGCAAGCAAGAAGAGGCCGCACGCCATGATGAGGAGAGCTTGGCGGAGATTGAAGCACGGTTGGCTGCCGCCTACAAGGTCCGGAAGGAGAACGCCGGCGTTTGGCCAGCATGCCCTGATGGCAGCATGTGAGAAGTAGTTTAAGTTTGTAGTTTTAGAGCAAATTACCAGTAGTACTTTAAGTTTGTAGTATTAACGTACAATGTTGGTAAGAGCAACCTTTGAGGGCTTTGAGCGTTGATTAGCATGAGTGACCGTGTGCGCTTTTTTGCATTAATCATTAGAAGATCAAAAAACAGACGGTTTGTATGCTGTATCCGTGTGCGTTTTTTTCCATTAATGATCCATAAGTCTGTTACCTATGTGATGGTTCCTAATAAACTAGGCGTACCATTGACCAAAAAAAATCGACTACACATGTAATTTTTTTTGGAGACAGGAACTGCCAATTTTCTGTTTTCTCGCACACGAGTATTTTACGCGCTTCATCTCCGTTATGTGTTCCCCCCACCCATGTTTGAAGTTTTGCAGCGAATTTTTCATTACGCGCGTGATTTCAGAATTTATTCCTCCGACCACATCCCGACCCATCAAATTTCCTTAGTATCTCCCCCCACTTCCCCCTCCCCCCTGCGCCTCCCCCTACCGGTAGCTCAAACCGCCGCCACTGCAAGCACAGCTTCAACCACATCTACATTCTGCTCGGATCCAGTCAGGTACCCCACCGATCTCTATCATGGCCCCGGCCTGATTGCTTAAATGGCGCCTACGAAACATCCTCATGCCTCCAAATCCCCACCATCCCTACCTCCAGAGCATCACCGTGCAAGCCCAACCAGATATCACGTGGAGGTCGAGGAGCTGATGGCGGTCATGGCGTGATGGCCGCTGTGCGTGTTGACCCGGAGGAACACCTCGCCTCTACCGCCGCCGACATGGTGCAGGCTCTGGCCCAAAATAAGTGCCCCGGCGACTACCTCCAGGACTTAACAGGTATGATCTGACCAGCTAAATCTTACCAATACCACTTGCAATGGCTATGTTTTGTACGGTTGATGTATTAAGCATGTTCGTGTCTTGTTTATTTCAGTACTGGACACTATGTGATGTTCAAGTATTAACTGTTCAATTCAATTTCACCAATACTAGCAACAAACTTTTCTACCATGCTACTCTCTGCAATTAAGATATACTAGAGATGCTGCCCATTTGCTATTTTTGGTGGATGCTAACCCTGTTGTACTTAACATGCCTATCCATGTACTTATACAGGGCCATAACGGGTTGATGTTGTTGTTTGCCATCGAGGTTAGCTGCATCCCATGTCTTACAATATTTTACATCATTTGTGCAATTGCAGTTTGGCTTCTAACATTTACTTGCTTCTTGTAGGTACACATGTCGGGGGCATTGATCCACGCTTCGCCCCGGAGGAAGAGTATGCCTCCGCCGCCGCTGACTTTGGGCGGGCTTCGGCCAAGATGAAGTGCCCCAACAACTACCTCTCAGGACTTACCAAGTATGAACTCACCAGTTCAATCTTACCAAAACCAGTTGCAATTAATGGCTATGTTTTGTACGGACGATGTCTTAAGCATCTTGTAGTAAACATGCCTAACACATTTTAGCTCTTTTCCCTACCTTTTTATAGACAACTGGGCCATTATCTGCTCTGGCAGCACCTGCCTTGGGATGTTTAACTTTGCCAATTGCATTTTTATCAGTACCGGTTTCAATGGTCATTAAGCCTGTTGCAATTAATAGTTGTATCCATTTTTAAATAGTTGTATATTTCAATGGATACAAACTTACAAACATGAATTAGGATGCCATTAAGCCTGTTGTAATTATCAGTTGTATCCATTTTTAAATCCGTCCCTTTGCTACCGTGCTACCCTTTCGCAATGAAGATATCACTATAGATGCTATTGTTTTATTACTATTTGCTATTTTTGGTGGATGTTAACCCTGTTGTAGTTAACATTGGCTTTCCATGTACTTACACAGGGATACAATGGGGGATGCTCTTGTTTGCCGTCGAGGTTAGCTGCATCCCATATCTTATACACCATCTATTCCTAATTTAAGTATTTTTAGAGATTCCAATATAGACTGCATAAGGAGCAAAATGAGTGAATCTAGATTCTAATCTAAACTATATCTATAATTCTATATACATATGTATGTAGTTCATATTGAAATCTCTAAAAAATACTTGTACTTAGGAATGTAGGTAGTTGTATTTTACATCATTTGTGCAATCTCATTTAGCTTTCTAACATTTACTGGTTGCTTGTAGGTATGTATATGAGCGGTACCGATCCACGCTTTAATCCCTTTTATGTATGGGGCAATGATATATTCATCAACAATCGTCAAGTGAGGAAACTAAGAAAGATTGTTAGGCGAAAGAAACGGGTGATGGGAATTAAGCTCTTTATTCACACTTTGTCCAAGACATCAGTGAACTTTAGGATGGTAAGTAATCTGTTGCCTTTTCCCCTGCCCACAACAAGTTACTCTATTAGACCTCATGATCTGATATTTTTCACTTTTCAGTGGTTTACAAAGCTATTTACTGATGATTACCTTGCAAACTACATGACCGGAGTGGAGGAAACTAAGGTTAAAGTATATAATTCATGCTAACATGATAATGCTCTAGAAGTCTTGCTGAAGGTGGTGAAAGATGAGCGGGCGATCGTCCCAAGGGGTTGTAAAAAAGTTGTTCGTGCCTATGGCATGCAGGAAGACACATTATGGGCATTTTGGTTCTTCAACAACATCGGCAGTCAAAATGATTTACACTTGTCTCTTCACCTTTACCTCCTGTAAATATTGTGGTTCATCATAGTTAATTGTTGTCTAATCCTATAATTACTGAACATATTGTATTGACAATTTTATTTATGGATTTGTTGTTGAACCATTGTGCTGAGAATTTGAATTGCACGTTTCGTATTTCAAAATTTCCAATTCGAATAATAAATTACAGCTAAAAAAATTGTACAGGAGCGAATAAAATAATGTGCACACGGTAAGAAAGAAAACAACGTGTGCGATGAAAAAAGAAACAAATGGTTCTTTAACATGAACCGTTTGCGATGCCCTTCGCATGCACACATGGTTTCGTCTCATATGCGTGTGCAATTCATGGTAATACGACAAACGTTTCAAACCAGTGTGCGTGTGTGATAGTAATACCAATCGCACATAGTTACGAAAATGTACACATTGGCATTAGTAGAGGCACCTCACACATTTTACATTCTTGAGCCATGTGCGATAACGTACCTATCACAAATATATCGGCAGATTAAATGTTGATGTCCACCTTTTTCACACGACTATAGTGGCCTAAATGTTTGCGATGTACATATGAACGGAAACGTTTTCCCTGGATTGACTGTGTGGGATGCACATACGAACGGAAACGTTTTCCCTGGATTGACTATGTGGGAAGTACATACGAATGGAAACATTTTCCCTAGATTGACTGTAGCGACCATACCTCAAACAGTCTAGTCTCCGTGCATCTGTGTCATCCCTAGATTGGTAATGCTGACACGCACAGTACTTGAGGATTTATAACAGAGTTTCGATCACACACTTATTACATCGAATGTCTCAAAAGAAAACTTATTACAATAATATGCCTTAAGGCCATCTAAATAAGATAACAACGGAAGGCTTGGAAGATAAAGTGAGTCCATCAACTCCAACGGCATAGCTGAGTGAACGACAACGACCTATGGCACCTTACTCGTTGTCTGAAAAGTCTGCAACATGACATGTTGCAGCCCGAAACGGGTCAGCACATGGAATATGCTGGCAATGTAACACAAAGAGTAATGAACAGAATGAAAGCTATCACTACATGCATATATGGCTGGTGGAAAGCTCTATGGTTAAAGTTTTGCATAAAGCTAATTTTCCCCTACAACAAGGGAATTTTTTTTAACTATCATGGTGGTTGTTAAACATTGAGAAGGTTCCTCCAACTCAATCCCATTTAAACAATATCAGGTAACCCAACAAATTAATTTAGAGTGATGAGATCAACATGATAATCCAAGAACCAGATACTCAAGATGTCCATAACCGGGGACACGGCTAACCATGATTAGTTTGTACACTCTGTAGAGGTTTGCGCACTTTTCCCCACAAGACTCGATCTCCTCCATTAGATTTCTTGCACTACATGGTGTTTGAGAAACGGATGACCGAGACATGGTCTTTCAGAAACATTAACTCTTTACTCTGGGTGGATAGTTACAGCTACTTTCCCCTACATCTGCTAGCCCACCACTGAAAGAGGTCATGCAACCTACTCAACTATGCTAGAGCCAATAATAGCTTGTTGCTGCACACGGAAGTTTCTAGCATGAAATATATTATGATCCCTTTGAGCCTGGGTGGCGAACTGTAGGATGATCACACGGGTACTCCGAGATATCCTAGGACAACACTGGATTCTCCAGGTGCCCTGACAACCACTGGGTACTCCAAGGTGCCTCAACCAATCCACCCAGATGTGTATTTAAGTAGCCACCTTAAGTTAACCATTAATTAACAATACTCACATCTTTCATGGATACAATCACCCAATCCACGTCTATGAGCATAGCATAGCAATACTGAGCATAACGTAGAAGTAACTCCCAAAGGTTTGATAATAAAAAGGCAATAGGTTCTACCTCATCATCTACTTCCCAAACCCACATGTTAAACATATCTTATCCATGCAATGTTTGAGCATTGGAACTAATGCATAAAAACTGGGTAATAAAGGGATATGATCTAAGTGTTACTTGCCTTGCTGATGATCCACAAAACCTAGAGACTCATAGTAGCACGCTTTGCACTCCGGGAATTCTATCACAACAAACAGTAATATACATAAGCACTCAGACTAGAAGCATGGGTATAAATCAAATAAGAAGATCTAACTAGAAAGTTCAAATGAAGAACTCATGTTTGCAACAAGAATCGAATCAAACGGAGCAACGAAACTCAAACTACGAAAGAAACAAGATTCATTTACTAATCTGGACTGAAGTCCAATTTTACAGTACCAAAATCTTGTTCAAGTTGGTTAAACAGAAAGAGGGCTTCGAGACGAAGATCTAGGCGCTTGTTTCATGTAATTCGGACAAACGAGCAAAAAGTTATACTAGATCGAATATTAGGGCAGAAATCACGATCGAAAATAATCACGGATAAACCCTGGAAAATAAATCAAGACGAATTGGCTAACGAACGAACGTTCGCTATCTGCGACTAACCGACGAACAACGTTCATTAAAATGAATGTACGGATGAATGCCCGCTAATTAACTAAACCAAAAAAACGAAGCGATCTAATTAAAAAAACTAGATCTAGTGTTTCTAAAAAAACCAAAATAGCGGCGGCATCTACCTCCGGTGAGGTCCGGCGAGGCGGGGCAGGGTCGGCGGCGGCTCCGCCGGGGCTCGGCCGCGGCGGCGGGGAAGCGAGGGGCAATGGCCGCGGCATTGGGCGACGGTGGCGAGGCGGCGGTGAAGCTGCGCGGCGGCGGTGAAGCTGCGCGGCGGCGGCGGCGCTTGGCAGCATCGGCGGCGGTAGGATGCGGTGGCGGGTGATGACCCGCAAGTATACGTGATAGTTGTAGCCTCTTTCGATAAGTAAGAGTGTCGAACCCAATGAGGAGCTAAAGGTAGAACAAATATTCTTTCAAGTCCTATCGGCCACTGATACGACTCTACGCACGCTTGACGTTCGCTTTACCTAGAACAAGTATGAAACTAGAAGTACTTTGTAGGTGTGATAGGATAGGTTTGCAAGATAATAAAGAACACATAATTATAAACTAGGGGCTATTTAGATAAAGATGCAATAAAGTAAATATAGCGAGTGTGGAAAAGTGGTGATAGGAGTTGTGAAATTGTCACTAAGCAATTGACTACATTACTAGACCGATAATCACTATTGCAATTCTATTTGAGGGAGAGGCATAAGCTAACATACATTCTCTACTTGGATCATATGCACTTATGATTGGAACTCTAGCAAGCATCCGCAACTACTCAAGATTCATTAAGGTAAAACCCAACCATAGCATTAAAGTATCAAGTCCCCTTTATCCCATACGCAAACAACCTACTTACTCGGGTATGTGCTTCTGTCACTCACGCCACCCACCATAAGCAAATCATAAACATATTGCAAACCCTACAGCGGTAATCCCTCACGCTTGCGTGACACGGAGGGCACAATAGACAGCACCACTAATTAAACATGCAACTCAAACCAATCATAGCAATTCATCAATCACCGATAGGACAACGAAAATCTACCCAGACATCATAGGATGGCAACACATCATTGGAAAATAATATGAAGCATAAAGCACCATGTTCAGGTAGAGGGTACAGCGGGTTGCGGGAGAGTGGACCGCTGGATATAGATGGGGGAAGGTGATGGATATGTTGGTGAAGATGACGGCGGTGTTGGTGAAGATCGCGGTGATGATGATGGCCCCCGGCGGTGTTTCGGCGCCACCGGAAGCAAGGGGGAGAGAGCTCCCCTTCTTCTTATTCTTCCTTAACCTCCTCCCTAGATGGGAGAAGGGTTTCCCCTCTGGTCCTTGGCTCCCATGGCGTGGGAGGGGTGAGAGCTCCTCCAAGATTGGATCTATCTCTCTGTTTCTGCGTTTTGGAATCCTTCCCCTTCACTGTTTCTTTTATATCTGGAGATCCGTAACTCCGATTGGGGTGAATCGTTCGCCCAGATTTTTCTCGTAAAATTAGCTTTCTTGCGGCAAAAGAAGAGCATCAACCACCTTACGGGTGGCCCATGAGAGTCCAGGGTGCCCCCCTATCTCGTGGCCACCCCAGACACCGTTTTCGCGTTGATTTTACTTATCAAAAATCACAAATATTCCAAAATAATTCTCCGTCCTTTTTTATCCCGTTTGGAATCCGTTTGATATTGGGTTTCTGCGAAACAAAAAACATGCAACAGACAAGAACTGGCACTGGGCACTGGATCAATATGTTAGTCCCAAAAAATAGTATAAAAAGTTGCCAAAAGTATATGAAAGTTGTAGAATATTGGCATGGAACAATCAAAATTTATAGGTACGACGGAGACGTATCAGCGGGGCAGTGGTGGGTGGCAGTGAGGGGCGGCTGTCGGTGTCAAAACTGGCGGATCTTGGGTAGGGGGTCCTGATCTGTGCGTCTAAGGCTAATGGTAACAGGAGGCAAGGGACACGAAGTTTTACCCAGGTTCAGGCCCTCTTGATGGAGGTAAAACCCTACTTCCTACTTGATTGATATTGATGATATGGGTATTACAAGAGTTGATCTACCACGAGATCGTAGAGGCTAAAACCTAGAAGCTAGCCTATGATGATTATGATTCTGTCTCTAAGGACTAAACCCTCTGGTTTATATAGACACCTGAGAGGGCTAGGGTTTACATGGAGTCGGTTACAAAGAAGGAAATATAATATCCGACGCCAAGCTTGTCTTCCACGCAAAGGAGAGTCCCATCCGGACACGGAACAAAGTCTTGAGTCTTGTATCTTCACGCTCCAATAGTCCGGCCAAAGTATATAGTCCGGCTGTCCGGATACCCCCTAATCCAGGACTCCCTCAGTAGCCCCTGAACCAGGCTTCAATGACGATGAGTCTGATGCGCAGTTTGTCTTCGGCATTGCAAGGCGGGTTCCATCTCCGAATACTCCAAAGTAATTATCGAACACTTTGAACCGTGTCCAGATCTGCAAGATGATCTTCACATACCACCGTAGAGAGAATGATATTTCACAAATGTAATCTGCTGACAGCTTTAGACAATGTGACATGACACTATGGTCGAGTCATTATTCGAACCGTTTTCCCATAACCAGCCACAACGCATATTGCGAGGCGGTTTCCTCGGCACGTATTGTCAAAGCACAGATCATGTCCGCTTATCATGGGAAGCGCATCAATACGGGTATGGGTAACCCAACTGCGCCATCAACCATGGCGCTTGGGAAATAAGCGACTCTCAATGGGAAAGTGGGGAGGCGCACCGTTCTCATCGCCTCTATAAAGGGATAAGGATTCCCCATTTTTACACATGCCTTCTTCCTCCTTTGCGTATCCATTCTTGCCTCCTTGAGCTCCAGCGCCCTAGTCCACGCCTTCTCCGCACAACCAAACATGTCCGGAGTAGGAGGCAAGTGGGTGGCCTCTACCGTGAAGGAGGAGCATATTGCGAAGCTCCGGGCGGCCGGATACTTGGCCGCAGACATTGCGCACCGGCTACCGGACGCAGGGCGGATCATTCCAACTCGGGAACCCCACGAGAGGGTCGTGTTTCTCGCCCACTTCGTCCGTGGACTGGGATTTCCACTTCATCCCTTCGTCCGCGGGCTCATGTTCTATTACGGGCTAGATTTCCATGATCTAGCCCCAAATTTTGTCCACAACATCTCGGCGTTTATCGTCGTGTGCGAGGGCTTCCTCCGCATCAAGCCTCACTTCGGCTTGTGGCTACGAATCTTCTGCGTGAAGCCAAAGCTCGTGAGCAGCCACCAAGCGGAGTGCGGAGGCGCCATGGTGGGCAAGATGCCCAACGTCATGTGGCTTGACGGCTCCTTCGCGGAGACCGTGAAAGGGTGGCAATCGGGGTGGTTCTACATCACCGAGCCGCGCGACACCAACTAGGCAGCGACCCCCGAATTCCGATCCAGAATTCCCATGCGGCTCACCTCCTAGGAAAAGAAGGGCCTGGCCTGGGGCGAGCCTGCGGAGCTGACCGGACTTCATAACTGCATCAAGAATATGAAGGACGAGAAAATCAAGCTTGTCAACGTGGTCCAGGTCATGCTTGTCCGCCGGATTCTTCCATGCCAAAGACAGGCCTTTAACCTGTGGGAGTTTGTCCCGACCAAACACTAGACACTTCGAGAGCTCTACGGCATGGCACACAAGGACGCATGGAAGGCGCTGTTCAAGGCCTCCGAAATACCTCCTCCCACATCCGAGGACCATGGACTTCACGCCACGCGGCTCCCCCGTCCGGTGAGTTTTCTGACTATCACCGGATGTAGTTTTTCCCAGTGTACTCATGGGAGGATCTTAAGTCATTGTGTGTATTTAATCAATAGTATGTGGAGACGGCGGAGCGGATTGACTGTCAGGCTCCACTGCCAGAAGGTCCAGCAGATGCTCTCCTGACGGAGATTCTAGTCCCGGCGCCCTACAAGGCGCCGGAAAAGAAGGCCTCGGGGACCAAGAAGGCTCTCCGGCGTAAGGTCGTACCGGACGCCTCGTCCGAAAACGGCGAGGCACACTCCTTCCCCGAAGGGGAGGAGGAAGAGGAAAGGGCCGCCCCATCCGGAGAGGACGAGGGGCCTAAGAAGGCAGCCCAGGGGACCAGGAAGGGTCCCCGGTGCAAGGCCATCATACCCTCGTCGTCCGAAGACGATGAGGCAGATTCCTCCCGTGGAGGCAGGGGGAAACTCGAGGAAACTCTGCCTCCCCGCACTGGGGAGGAGAAGAATAGGAAAGCCGCCCCAGAGGGGGAGGCTAGGACACCCAAGAAGGGAAAGGCGTCCCTTCCGGATTACTCCACCACAGCCGCCTATAGAGAGGAGGTGTGGCTGCCCAGGGGGAAGCCCCTAGTAAGATCGTAAGTATCCGCACTCTATTATACTTTAGTACGACTTCGCTTCATAGTCTGTTATAACACCGAACACATATATGCAGTCCGGACAAGGTCCATCCTGAGGTATCCTCTTCGGATGGGTCCTTGAGTGATTCGGCGATGAACTCGCTCCCGACGGCAACTACCCCTCGGCCTGCGGACGACACGGAGGTGTTGTCCCAAAGGTTCCCCGAGCAGGGGGAGGTGACTCTGGAGACGCCCCAAGGCGAAATCCCACACGCCGGGTATACGGGTCGTAAGATCCCCATGGATTGTGCCAACGAGAGCCGCAGCAAGCCGGGCTCCCAGCCGGACACTGTACCGGAACCTCCAATGGTTCCGGATTCGGGCAGGCGGCCCCTCGCTAAGGAGGGCGAGCCGTCCATGCCAATGACTTCTGTTACGCCAGAGGCGTCCGATAGTCTGCTGGAAGCGCTTCGTGGTGCTTCCATGGATGAAGAGAACCGTACTCTTATGAGTGCGGTGATTCAGAAGGTTCTGTCTGCCAAGAGCGGAATAACCGAAGCCTGCACCATCCTCTTGACAGGTTTTGAGGTAAGTAATCAAAAATGTGTGAAATTATCACCCGATAGGTAGTAGCCCCTGATACTCTGTTTGGTGTTCGGAATGAAAAGCCAAACGGAGGGTCGATTATAATCCGTAGGAGTCTAATAGTAGGTATGCATGTGAATAAGCAGGCAGTTCTGCTTGCCGCTGCTGCCCGCACGGCCGAGGTCGCCGGTGTAACGCCCCGGATGCAACTTTCCACATTCGTAACTCCAACTCTTGCCATTTCCGGCTATGCGATATATTATTTCCTCCGTGGTTGGGTTTTGTCTTTTGTTTTGCATTTTGTTCATGTCTTGCATCTCATCTCATAGCATCTTGCGCATTGCATCGACACTGTTTTCTTAAACTTGCATCCGCTCGTAGTTGCCGTTCCTCGCTTCTCTCCGTTGCGTTCGTTGACCATTTCGAGACCAACCGTGTTTTCATTTCCCTCTTGTCAAACCACCTAACCTCTTTGCACAGCCGCCGATCCCCCCTCGCGCACGTTCGAAACCTGCCCGGAACCCGACCCACTCAGTCATTACCGTTGAATTCAGATCATCCCCAAACACCCGAAAAACATCTCCGTTTCCTTATTTGCACTCCCTAGTCTATTTTTCTCAACCGCCCGATTTCGATCGGAGGGTCCGAATCTACCCTAAACTCCCCCTCTTTCCTTATATAAGGGACTCATAGCCTAATCTAGCCAAACCCTAAAACCTAGGAGGTTTGTCCCTCCCCGCTGCCGCCGCCGCTCCAAGATCTTCCTCGGGATCCCAGCGCAGCCAAGCCTCCACCTTCTCCAAATTCCCACGCCATCGCCACTCTCTTCCTTCATTGATTTCAGCGCCAGCCACCTCCTCCTTGGGATCCATCCCCGACCAACCATCCCCCGGCCTCTGCTCGATCCACCCATCCAACCTCGAGCCTCCTCTGCTTCGCGCTTCCCGAACAGCAACCAGGAGACCGAGCTCCATCTTCCTCGCCCTCGTCCGCGAGCACCTAAGGTCCTGCCTCCTCGTTGCCTCGCCCATCCTCAAGCCCCTGCCCGGAGCTCCCTCTGCCGATGAGCACCACCAGCAGATGAGTGCCCCGAGAGCCCTGCTCCCTTCCCCTGTTTCCCTCCATCTCTCCGTCTCTCTTTCTCATAGTTCATGTCTTTCGATAGGGAAACCCATCGCCGTCATGCGCCCGAATTTGCTCGTCTCAGCCGCCGTCCAAGCCCGTTCCCGGTCAGATCTGTCGTCCTGGAGACCCGTGCCCCTGCCGGACCTCCCCTGCTTCGCCTTGGTCCGCCGCAGCTGTCCATCGGGCCGCCCTTCGCCAAGTCCACTGCCGCTGCATCCTCTGTTTCCCTGCATCGAGCTCCAGCAACGAGCGCCACGCTTGACCGGCGCCCTCCTTCCCGCGTGTCCCCGCGCCGCCCGTTTGTCACCCCGCTGCTGGATCCGGCCAGTTCCAGCCTGTCCCCGCCGGATCCGCATCGTCCGCCTCCCTCCGCCTCGCCGGAGACCTCCTACGTCGCGCCCGCTGGTCTCTGCCCTTGCATCGCACCACTGCTTTCATCTCCGTCACCGCCGGCTGCATCGAGCAGCAATGAGCAGGTCGCTCATCCCGCGCCCGCTAGCGTTGACCGAGCCACGTCAGCACCAGGCTCGCAATCGCAGCAGGCATCAGGCCCAGCCGCATCGCGCCCTGCATCTCCAAGCCGCAGCCAGCGCCAGGCCTCCCTCTGCTTCCGATCTGGGCCATGGCCCATGGTGAGCCACCGCTGCGCCCCCCCTTCCACTGTTGGCCCAAGTGCAATTTCGGCCCGATAGCATTTTTTTCTGACCTATGAATTTGTCTAATTATCCAGAGTTGGCAGAATTGAAGCAAAACCCACTAACTTCATGCATATAATTACTCATGAACTATGCATCATATGTAAATGTTTTATATATGAAAAATGCTTAGTTTTTCATCTAGTTTCATAATCTGCTATTTTCATCCATGTTTGGAATGTTTAAAATGTTGTTTGTTTAAATTTGCTCAAATGCCATGCTAAAATGCTTTTTTTCATAACTAATTAATCGTAGCTCCGAATTTAATAAACTTTATATGTAAATGGGGTGAAAAAAAGCCTAGGTTCACACGGTGCCCTTTATTTTGCTGTTTAACAACCTTAAAATATGGTTTAGGGCAGAACAGTACCAAATCCATTTTATGCACATGGGGATTTTTCGGAATTGTTGTTTTGTTGTTCCGGCCTCATTTAAACTTGCCTAAATAGTTAGATTACTTATGTTCCACCTCTTGCCATGTTTAACAACATTTAATATTGTTGAGTAGCTTATAACAAGATCAAACTAAATAATTGCATGTGGTGTTTCGTCAATATGCAACTCGTTGCAAATTGAGCTCCAATTAACTTGTAGTATTGTTTGTTGCACTTTGCCATGCCATGCCTCTTTAAACCGGACATGCATCATACTTGATTGTGCATCATGCCATGATTATGCTTGTGCATTTACCATGTTGTTTGTTTCTTTTCGGTGTTGCTTCTTAGTTCCGGTAATGTTGCGATTGTGAGGATTCATTCGACTACTCCCGTTCGTCTTATTCATGGACTCGTTCTTCTTCCTTGCGGGATTTCAGGCAATATGACCGCTACCCTGGATCTCACTACTATCATTGCTATGCTAGTTGCTTCGTTCTATCGCTTTGCTGCGCTACCTATCATTTGCTCTTTAAGCCTCCCAATTGCCATGACAGCCTCTAACCTTTTCACCCTTCCTAGCAAACCATTGATTGGCTATGTTACCACTTTTGCTCAGCCCCTCTTATAGTGTTGTTAGTTGCAGGTGAAGTTGAAGATTGCTCCTTGGTGGACAGGATTATGTTGGGATATCACAATATCTCTTATATTATTAATGCATCTATATACTTGGTAAAGGGTGGAAGACTCGGCCTTACGCCTGGTGTTTTGTTCCACTCTTGCCGCCCTAGTTTCCGTCATACTGGTGTTATGTTCCCGGATTTTGCGTTCCTTACGTGGTTGGGTGATTTATGGGACCCCCTTGACAGTTCGCTTTGAATAAAACTCCTCCAGCAAGGCCCAAAAATGGTTTTACCATTTGCCTCACCACCACCTACTTTTCCCTTGGGAGTCGCTCTCTCGAGGGTCATCTTTATTTCAGCCCCCCCCCCCCCCCCGGGCCAGCGCTTGTCTAAGTGTTGGTCCGAACCGAGCCGCCTGCGGGGCCACCTCGGGGAAACTCAAAGTCTGGTTTTAGTCGTAGCCTGTCTCATCCGGTGTTGCCCTGAGAACGAGATATGTGCAGCTCCTATCGGGATTGTCGGTGCATCGGGTGGCCTTGCTGGTCTTGTTTTACCATCGTCGAAATGTCTTGTAAACCAGGATTCCGAGTCTGATCGGGTCTTCCTCAAAGAAGGAATATCCTTCATTGATCGCGAGAGCTTATCATGGGCTAAGTTGGGACACCCCTGCAGGGTATAAACTTTCGAAAGCCGTGCCCGCGGTTATGGGCAGATGGGAATTTGTTAATGTCCAGTTGTAAAGATAACTTGACACCAGATACGAATTAAAATGCATCAATCGTGTGTGTAGCCGTGATGGTCTCTTTTCGGCGGAGTCCGGGAAGTGAACACAGTCTTTGGGTTATGTTTGACGTAAGTAGGAGTTCAGGATCACTTCTTGACCATTGCTAGCTTCACGACTGTTCCTTTTGCTCTCTTCTCGCTCTTATTTGCGTATGTTAGCCACCATATCATGCTTAGTCGCTGCTGCAGCCTCACCACTTTACCCCTTCCATTCCCTTTAAGCGTTGATAGTCTTGATACCCATGGTAATGGGATTGTTGAGTCCTCGTGGCTCATAGATTACTACAACAACAGTTGCAGGTACAGGTTATGCGATGATCATGACGCGAGAGCGATGTTCGCTTGTTTGGAGTTCTTCTACTTCTTCTTCGATCAGGGGATAGGTTCCAGGTTGGCAGCCTGGGCTAGCAGGGTGGATGTCGTTTGAGTTTCTATTTGTGTTTCATCCATAGTCGGATGATGCTCTTATGTATTGTGATGTTGTATTCGTGTGGCATTGTATGCCTCTTGTATGTATCCCCATCTATTACGTAATGTTGATGTAATGATATCCACCATGCAAAAGCATTTCAATATGCGGTTCTATCCTTGGTGGGACCTTCGAGTCTCTTTAGGATAGTATCGCATATTGGGCGTGACAAGTTGGTATCAGAGCCTCGACCGACCATAGGAGCCCCCTTGATTGTTGGCCGTTGTTGAGTCTAGAAGAAAACTATTTTGAGTCTTAGGATTATATATATCGGAGAGTAGAATTCTTTTTACTCCCCAGCCCCTTCGTCGCTCTGGTGAGGTCTCTTGACGTAGATGTTTTGACTTTCCTCTCCTCAAATTTCACTAAAAAAATTTAGGATCACGCGGGTATCTTGGAATCGTTCTGATGGTTTTGTGACGAGAACATTGTTCTTGGTGCCTCCTGTCTTTTATGTGGCAGTGACCCGGGGAGTTGAGCTCCGAGGTGTTGTCATCACAATTTTATCGTTGCAGTTCTGGAATACCTGAGTTTTGTCGACATCGAAAATCTCTTTTATGCAGTTGTTGGTGAGATAACCTCGACGCCACCCAGTACTGGGGTGGGAGTTCGGGAGTATTGCCATAACTCGTATAACGGATGCTTTTCGAAGGTTGAGGTACACGATTTCCGGAGTTTTCTTGGTTATGTGTTGACGGATGGATACAACTGGATGTAGGGATTGTTAGTTTGGGTGAGATATTTTGCTTCCCCTGTATCCCCAACACCAGATTGCATAACCAAAAAGTTTCGGAAGTTTATAGGTGGGAATTCAAGTAGCTCCTAGAATATCTTTCCGACAGATGCCTGATATGGGATTGGGTAAATCTCTATCATATGTATTTGTTCTGGCTTATTTCTGCAAGCCAATCCTTTGTTTTGTTTTGAGTTGTGGTATTCGAGTTGCTTCAATGTCAAGTGTTGATTCCATACCTTTCAAGCGGTGTTCTCAAATTCCTATGTGAATACTAATCCTTCTTGATCTTCGACTTTGCCATCTCATTTTTTTCTCAACCGGTGTGCTTCTCTTCAAGTGGATCCGATCATTTTCAACATCCGCAAGATCAATTCTAAGTTTTTCACAACGGTGTTTGTTCCATCGTCCCCAAGTTACCTTTGTTTTCCCGCCCTCCCACCCTTTTTCTTCAAGGACTTAGATTTCTTAATCATGTATCCTTTTATTTGTGGGAAGTCTCTTCATTCTTTTCTTTCAATGTTCTTATCCGGTGATTTCCCATGAAGATGCTCAATAGTTTCAAGTTCATCATTCTTCATTCTCGTATTCTTCTCTGGTGGATTAATTTCAAGCTTTTAGTGTTGATCATATTCTTTTCCTCGTGTCAAATGCTTTTTCATACCGGTGCACCTCTTAATCTTTCACTTCTTCCTATTCATTTGTTATGGGGTGCTGAAGATATCTCACAAGACTTGTGTTTCCATTCTCAATCCGTTCAAGATATTTCGAGGTTATTACCTCATTAAGGCCATTTAATTCAATGTGCAATCTCTCTTCAAAATCATTTCCAACGGTGTTTTCTTTTGAGTGGTCCCTAACCCACAGGTCTTTTTCCAGGATCTTACCTGACTCTCCTGATTTTCGCGGAGCTATTCCCAAATTCATTTCAAAGTTTGATGCAGAAATGAATTATCATCAGTCAAATGTCTTTCGCCAAGATCTTTCAAATTCTTTCGTCGTTGGTTCAACCTTTCTAATTTTCATTCTAGAGTGTCTCAACAATTTTTGGTGTTGTTTCCTCGTCGTCATTTCAAGATAGAAGAAGGGTTTTCCTCTAAATCTAGCCCTTCTCTCGAAGATTCGTGGTTCTAGCTTAATGTTATCCTCTCGAATTATTCCATTTGTCAGATATTCATTTTTCTTAGCCATCCGGAGTATGTCAGGAGTTGTTTTTCCATTTCTTTTCACCGGAGGTCATCGTCCCAGAAGAATTCTTCGTCCTCACATTTCAGTTACCGTTATCCAATTATTCCGGTGCCTCGTTCAAATACCCTCTAATAAGCTCGTGATCTCTTTGTTCACTTGTATCTAAATCCCCTCAAGTATCTTCATTCGTTTTCTAATTCTTCCCGGTGAATTGTGCCTTTGCTACTTTCATTTTCAATTTTTATGGTGGTTCGTTCTAGATTACACTTCCTTTGTTATCATATCAATTCATTCGTTGTTTCCAATCCCACTGGTGGTTCCATCAATACCTTCTCAAGTTTGCACTATATCTCTCTTAATCCTTTCTACGGGAATAAGTAGTATGCCAAATCCATTGCTTGTCATCAATTTAATTTGATGAAGGATAAGCATACAATAAATCTTATTCTTATTTCCTTGAGGTGTTTCAATTCTTTTCTTTCGGAGATTGTTCATGATGAAGTAATTCTCAATTCTAGTGTTTCATCTTTTTCTTTTCCGGAGTTCCAAGTTTTCCGCATTAACGTCACGAAGCTCCTTCTAAATCATCGCAAGGCTTCACCTTGTGTTTTCAACTTCCCTTTCTTTCTATCATCCTTCTATTACCAGAGTTCTTCATGGAGGCTCTACATGGTGGTTCGTCAAGGATTCTTTTCATTCTTCAGTTGTTCTTCAAGATTTCTCTTGAAGTTATGTCCCATCAAGCTATACTCTAAAATAAACATGTTGCCCAACACATGTTTTGTTTTGTGAAGATCAAGTATTCTTCTCCTTGCATTCCGAAGTGCAATTCCTTCCATATTATCTTTTGAGGTGGTGTTATGTCATTCTTGATAATTTCCCTTCAAGTGTTATGATTCACAAGTTGTCAAGAATGAGATATTTTAAAAACCATCATTTTTTCTCTTCGATCATGAGATCTTTTCAACCCAGCAATTTCTTTGTTGGAGTATCTTGGGTTATATTTCACCTAAAGCCTTCCATTAGGAATGTTGCTATTATGGTGTTTATCAATGATCCAAGTTTTCTCCTATCCTCTTGGTGAAGAAGTTTTTCATCTCTTTGGTGCTCTCAATCAAATCAATGGTTTCCATTACTGGCCGGTTGTCACCTCAGAGTCTCGAGATGTTTTCCATAAGCCCACTACAAGCTTATTCTTTTCATTGTTGGTTTTCCAACAACACCGTTTTAACCATCTTGGAAGGGTGCTTTCCAAGCTCATTTGTGGCAGAAGTTGCCTTTTTCTTCTACATTCTGTTATTCCAATGATCTATCTTCTATTCTTTCTTCCGGAGGCATTGTGAGGTTGCTCTTTTCACTCATCATCTCGATTTGTGAGGATCGTGTTCTTTTCGTGCTTAGCCATTTAACCGGAGTGTTGTGTCATCTCTTCAAGTTCTTTTCATCTTATCAAGTCTTGCATCTCTTTTCAACTAGAGTGCTTCCCGAATTCTTTATTCGTATTCCATGTCCAACTAATTTTAACCGGAGTGGCTTCAAAGTCTACCCTGTCCCCTAAGCTCTTGGTTCTCATCATATTCCTTGTTCCTCTTGTCCAACAGATTGTTTGCAATCTTGGTCATCTCCATTGTTTTGTTTCTTTCATATTGTTCAACCTCTCAAGGTTCGTGGTTTCACTCACTGGTCGAAGAAGCAACTTAGTTCTACCTCCTCTCTTCCTCTTCCGTTTCTCTCCGGTGCCATCCTAGATCTCGGGACGAGATCCTCTCGTAGTGGTGGAGTGTTGTAACGCCCCGGATGCAACTTTCCACATTCGTAACTCCAACTCTTGCCATTTCCGGCTATGCGATATATTATTTCCTCCGTGGTTGGGTTTTGTCTTTTGTTTTGCATTTTGTTCATGTCTTGCATCTCATCTCATAGCATCATGCGCATTGCATCAGCACTATTTTCTTAAAACTTGCATCCGCTCGTAGTTGTCGGTCCTCGCTTCTCTCCGTTGCGTTCATTGACCGTTTCGAGACCAACCGTCTTTTCGTTTCCCTCTTGTCAAACCACCTAACCTCTTTGCACAGCCGCTGATCCCCCCACGCGCGCGTCCGAAACCTGCCCAGAACCCGACCCGCTCAGTCATTACCGTTGAATTCAGATCATCCCCAAACACCCGAAAAACATCTCCGTTTTCTTATTTGGACTTTCTAGTCTATTTTTCTCAACCGCCCGATTTCGATCGGAGGGTCCGAATCTGACCTAAACTCCCCCTCTTTCCTTATATAAGGGACTCCTAGCCTAATCTAGCCTAACCCTAAAACCTAGGAGGTTTGTCCCTCCCCGCCGCCGCCGCTGCTCCAAGATCTTCCTCGGGATCCCAGCGCAGCCAAGCCTCCACCTTCTCCAAATTCCCACGCCATCGCCACTCTCTTCCTCTGTTGATTTCAGCGCCAGCCACCTCCTCCTTGTGATCCATCCCCGACCAACCATCCCTCGGCCTCTGCTCGATCCACCCATCCAGCCTCGAGCCTCCCCTGCTTTGCGCCTCTCGAGCAGCAACCAGGAGCCCGAGCTCCATCTTCCTTGCCCTCGTCCGCGAGCACCTGAGGTCCTGCCTACTTGTTGCCTCGCCCATCCTCAAGCCCCTGCCCGGAGCTCCCTCTGCCGACGAGCACCACCAGCAGATGAGTGCCCGAGAGCCCTGCTCCCTTCCCCTGTTTCCCTCCATCTCTCCGTCTCTCTTTCTCATAGTTCATGTCTTTCGACAGGGAAACCCATCGCCGTCATGCGCCCGAATTTTCTCGTCTCAGCCGCCGTCCAAGCCCGTTCCCGGTCAGATCTGTCGTCCTGGAGACCCGCGCCCCTGCCGGACCTCCCCTGCTTCGCCTTGGTCAGCCGCAGCTGTCCATCGCGCCGCCCTTCGCCAAGTCCACTGCCACTGCATCCTCTGTTTCCCTGCATCGAGCTCCAGCAGCGAGCGCCTTGCTTGACCGGCGCCCTCCTTCCCGCGTGTCCCCGCGCTGCCCGTTTGTCACCCCGCTGCTGGATCCGGCCAGTTCCAGCCTGTCCCCGCCGGATCCGCGTCGTCCGCCTCCCTCCGCCTCGCCGGAGACCTCCTACGCCGCGCCCGCTGCTCTCTGCCCTTGCATCGCACCCCTGCTTTCATCTCCATCACCGCCGGCTGCATCGTGTAGCAATGAGCAGGTCGCTCGTCCCGCGCCCGCTAGCGTTGACCGAGCCACGTCAGCACCAGGCTCGCAATCGTAGCAGGCATCAGGCCCAGCCGCATTGCGCCCTACCTCTCCAAGCCGCAGCCAGCGTCAGGCCTCCCTCTGCTTCCGATCTGGGCCATGGCCCATGGTGAGCCACCGCTGCGCCCCCCTTCCACTGTTGGCCCAAGTGCAGTTACGGCCCGATAGCATTTTTTCCCCTGACCTACGAATTTGTCTAATTATCCAGAGTTGGCAGAATTGCAGCAAAACCCTCTAACTTCATGCATATAATTACTCATGAACTATGCATCATATGTAAATGTTTTATAGATGAAAAATGCATAGTTTTTCATCTAGTTTCATAATCTGCTATTTTCATCCATGTTTGGAATGTTTAAAATGCTGTTTGTTTAAATTTGCTCAAATGCCATGCTAAAATGCTTTTTTTTCATAACTAATTAATCGTAGCTCCGAATATAATAAACTTTATATGTAAATGGGGTGAAAAAATGCCTAGTTTCACATGGTGCACTTTATTTTGCTGTTTAACAACCTTAAAATATGGTTTAGGGCAGAACAGTACCAAATTCATTTTATGCACATGGGGATTTTTCGGAATTGTTGTTTTGTTGTTCCGGCCTCATTTAAACTTGCCTAAATAGTTAGATTACTTATGTTCCACCTCTTGCCATATTTAACAACATTTAATATTGTTGAGTAGATTATAACGAGATCAAACTAAATAATTGCATGTGGTGTTTCTTCAATATGCAACTCGTTGCAAATTGAGCTCCACTTAACTTGTAGTATTGTTTGTTGCACTTTGCCATGCCATGCCTCTTTAAACCGGACATGCATCATACTTGATTGTGCATCATGCCATGATTATGCTTGTGCATTTACCATGTTGTTTTTTTCTTTGCGGTGTTGCTTCTTAGTTCCGGTAATGTTGCGATTGTGAGGATTCGTTCAACTACTCCCGTTCGTCTTCTTCATGGACTCGTTCTTCTTCCTTGCGGGATTTCAGGCAAGATGACCGCTACCCTGGATCTCACTACTATCATTGCTATGCTAGTTGCTTCGTTCTATCGCTTTGCTGCGCTACCTATCATTTGCTCTATAAGCCTCCCAATTGCCATGACAGCCTTTCACCCTTCCTAGCAAACCATTGCCTGGCTATGTTACCGCTTTTGCTCAGCCCCTCTTATAGCCTTGTTAGTTGCAGGTGAAGTTGAAGATTGCTCCTTGGTGGACAGGATTATGTTGGGATATCACAATATCTCTTATATTATTAATGCATCTATATACTTGGTAAAGGGTGGAAGACTCGGCCTTATGCCTGGTGTTTTGTTCCACTCTTGCCGCCCTAGTTTCAGTCATACCGGTGTTATGTTCCCGGATTTTGCGTTCCTTACGCGGTTGGGTGATTTATGGGACCCCCTTGACAGTTCGCTTTGAATAAAACTCCTCCAGCAAGGCCCAACATTGGTTTTACCATTTGCCTCACCACCACCTACTTTTCCCTTGGGAGTCACTCTCTCGAGGGTCATCTTTATTTCAGGCCCCCCGGGCCAGTGCTTGTCTAAGTGTTTGTCCGAACCGAGTCGCCTGCGGGGCCACCTCGGGGAAACTCAAAGTCTGGTTTTACTCGTAGCCTTTCTCATCCGGTGTTGCCCTGAGAACGAGATATGTGCAGCTCCTATCGGGATTGTCGGCGCATCGGGCGGTCTTGCTGGTCTTGTTTTACCATCATCGAAATGTCTTGTAAACCGGGTTTCCAAGTCTGACCGGGTCTTCCTGGGAGAAGGAATATCCGTCATTGATCGCGAGAGCTTATCATGGGCTAAGTTGGGACACCCCTGCAGGGTATAAACTTTTGAAAGTCGTGCCCGCGGTTATGGGCAGATGGGAATTTGTTAATGTCCGGTTGTAGATAACTTGACACCAGATACGAATTAAAACACATCAACCATGTGTGTAGCCGTGATGGTCTCTTTTCGGCGGAGTCTGGGAAGTGAACACGGTCTTTGGGTTATGTTTGACGTAAGTAGGAGTTCAGGATCACTTCTTGATCATTGCTAGCTTCACGACTGTTCCTTTTGCTCTCTTCTCGCTCTTATTTGCGTATGTTAGCCACCATATCATTTTTACAAGCTGCTGCAGCCTCACCACTTTACCCCTTCCTTTCCCTTTAAGCTTTGCTAGTGTTGATACCCATGGTAATCGGATTGTTGAGTCCTCGTGGCTCACAGATTACTACAACAATAGTTGCAGGTACAGGTTATGCGATGATCATGACGCGAGAGCGATGTTCGCTTGTTTGGAGTTCTTCTTCTGCTTCTTCTTCGATCAGGGGATAGGTTCCAGGTCGGCAGCCTGGGCTAGCAGGGTGGATGTCGTTTGAGTTCCTATTTGTGTTTCATCCGTAGTCGGATGATGCTCTTATGTATGGTGATGTTGTATTCGTGTGGCATTGTATGCCTTTTGTATGTATCCCCATCTATTATGTAATGTTGATGTAATGATATCCACCTTGCAAAAGTATTTCAATATGCGGTTCTATCCTTGGTGGGACCTTCGAGTCTCTTTAGGATAGTATCGCATATTGGGCGTGACAGCCGGACTTAAACGGGATTGGAGCAGGTACAAGGAGAGCTCGGCCTCACGAAGAGGCAGCTCGAAGAGAACAAAGGTGAGTGATACCCCGTTCACATATTATAAAGAATAGACAAAATTGGTGATTCTAACGACAAAGCGTCATGACTTTGTAATAGGGGCCACAACCGAAGTGGCGTCCCTGAAGAAAGCGTTGTCCGAGGCTGAAGACAAGGCAGCCATGGAGCGCATTGAGCACAGAAAGCAGAATGCTAGGGTGGGCGAGGTACAGCAATAGCTCTAGGAGCTCGGCAAGAAGTTCGAGTCCTTGGAGCGTGACCTCAAGACGAAGGAGTCTGAGCTTGTGAAGGCCCTTGCGAGTATGAAAGGTGCCAAGGCTGAAGCCGAAAAGGCCCAGCAGGAAATCCAGGTGGCCAAGAAGATAGCGGCGGGCAAGACATTCTTTCTGCAAAGCATGCATGTGGAGGAGACATTTCTTTTACTTACCCGGTTCGGAGCTCTCCAAGGGCATTCACAGATCTGCCATGCAGCGTATCTGATGCTATGGAGTTCTACCATGCCGAGGAGGGGAGCTCAACGGAGAAGCTGTTCTGGTCCCAGTATGCTGGAGCCGAACACCCGATGCCTCTGAGTGACCAACTGAACCAGTTGGTTGAACTCCACAGGGCAGCCGAAGTGGCTATGAAAGATTTCATAGTCCGGATGTGGCCTGGTGAGCCCCTACCCGCTAGCTACTTCGGCCTGATAAAGCAGATGGTAAATGCCTATTCGTGGCTTGAAATGATCAAGCGATCCGTTTGCATTGAGGGTGCCCGCCGGGCCTTTGCCCATGCGAAGGTGCATTGGGGCAAGCCGGATGCGGAGAAGCTAGTTAAAGACGGACCGCCGGAGGGCAAGGCACATCGTTGTCCCGAAAAATATTATGATGGCGTTATGAAAGGCGCTCCTCTCGTGGCCGATGAATGTACCAAGGACACGATCTTTGAGTGAATGTACTCTTGTCGTTATTGTAATATAAAGACAAAGTTACCTGTGCTATATAGCGCTTTTTGATTTAAAATACTACCTTCTATGCGACTGTTTAGAAAATTCTGAAAGTAGGCCAGTCGTCGGCTTCCGCCCCCACATAACTAGTACCGGGGTGTTCCTGGAAAAACCCAGACAATCTTTATCCAAATTTTTGGTCCCTGAAGGAGGTGTTTGGCGCAGCAAACAAGGCAATTGGACTATGCGGCTTTATAACTTTCACTTAGCCATAGAAGTCTACAACTTGAAATTTTGGCGAAGCCCCTAGAATTCGGAAAGACGAATTGGGGCGCTATATACGCCTAAATCGGACGGGGCCGATTCCTCGCCTAAAGCGGAAAAATCTTTAAGGATTTTAAGACCTCTCGAACAGCGACCAGCTCTTGCCGCATCATGCCGATCAGTTTTCGGCTTTCTCTACTGAGGTGCTCGTCCGGAAGAACCGGGACACAATCGTAGTAGTTCTCCCTGCGCTACCTTAGCCGATATAACGGAACACAAGGTACCAAAACAAGGGAGCCGAGCAAACCCAACTATTGACCCAAGACATGATTCAGAGCTGATGCATATAATGATATAAGTTCGGGGTGCTGCACTGTTCAAAGTGTCCGGACTTGTCTTGCCGTGTTATGGGGCGCCATAAGGAGCCCCTGGCAAATAGAACATACCAAGGTGTACAGATGTAATATTAAATAAACATTTATAGAAAAATGTGCAAATAGGAATAATAAGCTGATGCTATATATTATCTCCCATTGATAAATAATACGTCTAAGCGTATGTTTATAATGAATGCGTTAGGCAGAAGTAAATAGGACTATTTGACATGTCCCATCCAAGGGTGAGCTGCATGTAGGTATATAAAACAGGTATAACGATCGTGAACAGATTCCACGTGGGTATCCCCATTGTGCACAAAGCCTTTTGCCTCCTTGGTTTTCTCTCCTCTGCAAGTCCGATAATCCGGCTCTTCTGAAGAGGCTGCCCAAAAGCAATATCCTGAAAGATAAAAGGGGGGTTATTAAAGTATGTTGTGGCTGAGCCGCACTGTTGACTAAGTCCCTATTGTGCCTCCGCCTATGCCCATGGTATTTTTAGTCCCTATTGTTCGGGGTTGTTGTCGCCGAATTGGTGGTTTGCCGGAGAAGGCCGCATTGTACTTCCGCCGTGAGGGCTGTAGTATGCTCTTCTATACGGAGAGAGCGGTCCATGTTTCCGTTGAATGTTATGACCCCACGAGGTCCTAGCATCTTGAGCTTGAGGTATGCATAGTGTGGTACCGCATTGAATCGAGCAAATGCGGTTCGTCCAAGCAGTGCGTGATAACCACTACGGAAAGGGACGATATCGAAGATTAACTCTTCGCTTCAGAAGTTATCCGGAGATCCGAAGACCACTTCCAATGTTATAGAGCCCGTGCAACGGGCCTCTACTCCTGGAATTACACCTTTGAAGGAGGTTTTGGTGGGCTTGATCCTCGAAGGGTCGATGCCCATTTTGCGCACTGTGTCCTGATAAAGCAGGTTCAGGCTGCTGCCGCCATCCATAAGGACTCACGTAAGGTGGAATCAGTCGATGATTGGGTCTAGGACCAATGCGGCTGAACCGCCGTGACGGATGCTGGTTGGGTGGTCCCTACGATCAAAGGTGATCGGACAGGCTGACCATGGGTTGAATTTTGGGGCGACTGGCTCCATCGCATAGATGTCCCTTAGTGCTCGCTTCCGTTCCCGTTTGGGAATATGGGTGGCATAGATCATGTTGACCGTTTTCACCTGGGGAGGAAATTTCTTCTGTACCCCTATGTTCGGACGCCGGGGTTCCTCGTCATCGTCGCTGTGCAGCCCCTTGTTCTTGTCTTCGGCGTTTATTTTACTGGCCTGTTTGAACACCCAACAGTCTCTATTAGTGTGGTTTGCTGGCTTATACGGATAATATGAATTTGGCACGAGCGTTCAAGTATGCGATCCATACTGGATGGTCCCTGGTTGTTTCTTTTGAACGGCTTTTTCCGCTGACCGGATTTCGAGCGACTGAATCCGGCGTTGACTGCCGTGTCTTTAGTGTTGTCGCCATTGTTGCGTCGCTTATGTCTGTTGTGCCATGGCTTGCCGTTATTGTCGCGGACATCTGAGGTGCCTGAATTTATCGGCGTGGTGCTACTGCGAGCCAACCAGCTATCCTCGCCCGCACAAAAGCGGGTCATGAGTGTCGTGAGGGTCGCCATGGAGTTTAGTTTTTCCTGGCCGAGGTGTCGGGTGAGCCATTCGTCACGAATATTATGCTTAAAGGCCGCCAGGGCTTCGGCGTCCGGACAGTCGACTATTTGGTTCTTTTTGGTTAGGAACCGAGTCCAGAATTTCCTGGCTGACTCTCCGGGCTGTTGGGTAATGTGGCTCAAGTCATCGGCATCCGGTGGTCGCAGGTATGTGCCCTTGAAGTTGTCGAGGAACGCATCCTCCATGTTTTCCCAACTGCCAATGGAATTTGCCGACAGGCTGTTTAACCAGTGTCGTGCCGGTCCTTTGAGCTTAAGGGGAAGGTACTTGATGGCGTGTAGATTGATACGTCTCAAACGTATCTACTTTTCCAAACACTTTTGCCCTTGTTTTGGACTCTAACTTGCATGATTTGAATGAAACTAACCCGGACTGGCGCTGTTTTCAGCAGAACTGCCATGATGTTGTTTTATGTGTAGAAAAGAAAAATTCTCGGAATGTCCTGGAAATCCACGGAGGCACTTTTCAGAATTAATAAGAATTTTTGGCAAAAGAATCAAGGCCAGGGGGCCCACGGGCTGTCAACGAGACAGGGGGGCGCACCCTCCTATCTCGTGGGCCCCCTAGACACCTCCCGACCTCAACTCCAACTTCATATATACCGTCTCGGGGGGGAAAAATCAGGCAGAAAGTTTCATCGCATTTTACGACACGGAGCCACCGCCAAGCCCTAATCTCTCTCAGGAGGGCTGATCTGGAGTCCGTTCAGGGCTCCGGAGAGGGGGATTCGTCACTGTCGTCATCATCAACCATCCTCAATCACCAATTTCATGATGCTCACCGCCGTGCGTGAGTAATTCCATCGTAGGCTTGCTGGACGATGATGGGTTGGATGAGATTTACCATGTAATCAAGTTAGTTTTGTTAGGGTTTGAACCCTAGTATCCACTATGTTCTGAGATTGATGTTGCTATGACTTTGCTATGCTTAATGCTTGTCACTAGGGACCGAGTGCCAAGATTTCAGATCTAAACCTATTACGTTTTCATGAATATATGTGTGTTCTTCATCCTATCTTGCAAGTCTTTAGTCACCTATTGTGTGTTAAGATGCGACAACCCCGAAGTGACAATAATCGGGATACTTCTCGGTGATGACCGTAGTTTGAGGAATTCATGTATTCACTATGTGCTAATGCTTTTTTCCGGTTCTCTATTAAAAGGAGGTCTTAATATCCCTTAGTTTCCGTAAGGACCCCGCTGAACACGGGAGGGTAGGACAAAAGATGTCATGCAAGTTCTTTTCCATAAGCACGTAGGACTATTTATGAAATACATGCCTATATTACATTGATGAACTGGAGCTAGTTCTATATCACGCTATGTTATAACTATTGCATGAGGAATCGCATCCGGCATAATTATCCATCATTGATCCATTGCCTACGAGCTTTTCACATATTGTTCTTCACTTATTTACTTTTCCGTTGCTACTGTTACAACTACTACAAAAACACAAAAACATTTATCTTTACTTTTGCTACCGCTACTATTATTATCATACCACTTTTGCTACTAAACACTTTGATGTAGATACTAAGTTATCCAGGTGTGGTTGAATTGACAACTCAACTGCTAATACTCAAGAATATTCTTTGGCTCCCCTTGTGTCGAATCAATAAATTTGGGTTGAATACTCTACCCTCGAAAGCTGTTGCGATCCCCTATACTTGTGGGTTATCAAGACTAATTTCTGGCGCCGTTACCGGGGAGCATAGCTCTATTCTCCGAGTCACTTGGGATTTATATCTGTTGATCACTATGAAGAACTTGAAAGACGACCGAACTACTATTTTGCCCTCAACTACGAGGGGAGGTAAGGAACTGCCATCTAGCTCTGCACTAGATTCTCCTTCCATTATAAGTAAGCTTGCGACACCTAAACCTGCTACTGCTATGAATTCTGATATGTCGCATGATATTGATGATGCCACTTCTGCTATGCATGATGAAACTACTTCTGTGTGTGATACTACTGTGCCATTAGGTGAATTTCTAGATGAACAACTTGCTAGATTTAGGGGGAATGAAAATAGTGAAGAACCTATTATTGATGATAGTGATGATGAAGGTCCCTCCAATGATTATGTTTTACCTGTTGTTCCTAAGGGTTATGTTATGCATGAAACAGCTGCTATGGAAATTCTTGCTTGCAATGATAGAAATGATCTTAAGAAATTATTAGCTAAATGCAAGCAGCAGTCTCTTAATGCTAGAATGAAACCCGGTCCTGCTTTTGCTACTTCACCTATCTGTGTTACTGATAAGGATTATGAATTCTCTGTTGATCCTGATATTATTACTTTAGTTGAATCTGATCCTTTTTATGGCCTTGAATCTGAAACTGTTGTGGCACATCTTACCAAGTTGAATGATATAGCTACCCTGTTTAATAATGATGAGAAGTCTCGGTATTTATATATCCTTAAGATATTTCCGTTCTCATTAAAGCGTGATGCTAAGACTTGGTATAATTCTCTTGCTCCTGGTTGTATGCGTAGTCCCCAGGATATGATTTATTACTTCTCTGCTAAATATTTCCCTGCTCATAAGAAACAAGCTGTCTTGCGGGAAATATATAATTTTGTGCAAATCAAAGAAGAGAGTCTCCCACAAGCTTGGGGGAGGCTTCTCTGGTTACTTAATGATTTGCCTGATCATCCTCTTAAGAAAAATTAAATACTTGATATCTTTTATAATGGACTAACCGATGCTTCCAAGGACTACTTGGATAGTTGTGCTTCTTGTGTTTTCAGGGAAAGAACAGTCGATGAAGCTGAAATACTATTGAATAATATGTTGACTAATGAAAATAATTGGACTTTTCCTGAGCCAGTTCCTGAAGTAATTCCTAAACCAATTGAGCCAACTCCTGAGCCTATTCCTAAACCCACTCCGAAGAAGAGAGGTGTTTTATTTCTTAGTCCTGAAGATATGCACGAGGCAAAGAAATCAATGAAAGAAAAAGGTATTAAAGCTGAAGATCTTAAGAATTTACCTCCTATTGAACAAATACATGGTCTTAATTTACTACCTGAAGAACCACATTGTCTTGATAACCCGACACAGGTAGTAAAGGTAAATTCTCTCTATAGATATGATAAAGTTGAAGTACCCTCTACAAAATTTCATAGCCCATTCTTAGATGAATTTGATGACTTTATGGCTAGACAAGAAAGTTTTAATGCTTATGTTGGTAGAGAGTTAAAGAATAATGCTTTCGAGATAGGACGCGTAGGTGATAATCTGGCTAGAGTCAAAGATGAACTTCACCGCGTTAGCAAATATGCTTCTATGGTTGCTACTCAAGCAGAGCAAGAACTCAAAGCTCAAAATGATTTGCTTGCTGAATTAAATAATAAAAATGACTTTGCTATTAGAGTGGCTACTAGAACTGGTAGAATGACTCAGGAACCTTTGTATCCTGAAGGCCACCCTGAGAGAATCGAGCAAGATTCTCAGAGAAATAATTTAGAGGCACCCAGTTCTTCTAAAAAGAAGAAGAAGAAAAATGATAGGACTTTGCATGCTTCTAGTGAACCTACTGTAGACACACATGAGAATCCCAACGATATTTCTATTTCTGATGCTGAAACACAATCAGGTGATGAACATGAACCTAGTGATAATGTTAATGATAAAGTTCATGTTGTTGCTCAACCTAGCAAAGACAATGATGTAGAGATTGAACCCGTTGTTGATCTTGATAACCCACAATCAAAGAATCAACGTTATGATAAGAGAGATTTTGTTACTAGGAAGCATGGTAAAGAAAGAGAACCATGGGTTCGCAAACCCATGCCCTTTCCTCCCAAACCATCCAAGTCAAAGGATGATGAGGATTTTGAGCGCTTTGCTGAAATTATTAGACCTATTTTCTTACGTATGCGCTTAACTAATATGCTTAAAGTAAATCCTTATGCTAAATATATGAAGGATATCATCACAAATAAAAGAAAGATACCGGAAGCTGAAATTTCCACCATGCTTGCTAATTACACTTTTAAGGGTGGAATACCAAACAAACTTGGAGATCCGGGTGTACCAACTATACCATGCTCTATTAAAAGAAATTATGTTAGAACTGCTTTATGTGATCTTGGAGTCGCTGTTAGTGTTATGCCTCTCTCTTTATATCGTAGACTTGAATTGAATAAGTTGACACCTACTGAAATATCTTTACAAATGGCTGATAAATCAACTGCTATACTTGTCTGTATTTGTTAGGATGTGCCTGTTGTGGTTGCAAATCTCACTATCTTAATGGACTTTGTTATTCTTGATATTCCCGAGGACGATAGCATGTCTATTATTCTTGGTATACCTTTTCTTAATACTGCAGGGGCTGTTATTGATTGCAACAAAGGCAATGTCACTTTTCATGTTAATGGTAATGAGCATATGGTACACTTTCTGAGGAAACAATCTCAAATTCATAGCATCAATTCTATTGAAAAAGTTCCAACTATCATTTTTGGAGGTTTTAAATTTCCTCTCCCTACAATCAAGAAAAAGTATGATATTCTTATTGTTGGGGATTTTCATATCGCCATTGAGGTAACTTAGTGTTATTCGAAATTTCTCCGGTTCCATGTTATTCGGAATGAGTTTGTTAACAAGACTTGATCAACCTTGTTAGTGGATTCATTTTGATGATCACGAGATGGATGAAACTAGAAGGCACAACCTTCTGTACCCTCTTTTTACTTTCTATTATTTTGAATTAATAAAGCAAAAATAGTATTATCTGTCTGTTTTCTGAATTATCCGTGCATTAAAAAATAGCCCGAAAATAAAAGTGCTCCAAATACCCTGCAAATTTAGTATGATTTTTTTGGAATATTTGAGGATTTTAGGCACTAAAAACACTGTAAAAGGGGGAATCACCAGGCCACAAGAGAGGAGGGCGCGCCCCCCTGTAGGGCGCACCCCCTGTTTCGTGGGCCCCTGGTGGGTCCCCTCCACTTATGCCAGCACCCACACACTTCATCTTCTACCCAAAAAAATCTCCATCCAGCTCAAGCCCGAGTTCTAGCTCGTTTTGCTGCGATTTTCGATGTCTTATCTCAAAGCTCCATTCGCAAAACTGCTTTGGGAGATTGTTGCTTGGTATGTGACTCATCCATTGGTCCAAATAGTTTTTGTTCTAGTGCTTTATTCATTGCAAATTTTTGCTGCATAGGTGACCATGTTCTTGAGATTGCATGTTAAATTTTTGAGGTCCCAAGCAATTCCAATGCATGATATAGGCTCTAGGCACTTGTAGGAGTAGTTGCTACCAATCTTGTTTAGTTTTATTCACTTTTATTTTGAAGTTACTACAATTTCAGAAATTTTCAGAAAAATAAATATGCTTAGAAGAATGTACCAAGGTGGTTCCTCGGCAAAGAAAGGGCCAAGGATTGCTATACGTGAACAAGATGTTAATTTGCTGAGGGACGCAAATGTACGGGCTTGCGAGTGGCCATCCGATGATTTTATGATTGAAGAAGGCTTCAAGGGGGAATTTGACGCGTATGTGCACAATGCTGAGCTTGAGGACTTCTTACAAGATAAGTGTCCCCAATATTATCAATTGACTGATTCTTTTGTGCGGAGGTTCGAATATATTTCTTCGCGTAATTATCCTAGTGTTGTTTTTGATATTTATGATACATCTTATACCATGGATTTAGAGGATTTCACAACTTCTTGCAAACTCCCGCAGTGGGGTAATATTAATAATCCTCCCAAATCTGAAGTTAGAGATTTTCTTGCTAGTATTACTGTGGGAGAATCTAGGGACGTAACACAAGCTACCATAGGGAGCATCCATTTTCTTGCTATACATTACTTTGCTCTCTTTATTGGTAGATGCATTAACGGTAAGGACGAAGTATGTCACATGTGTGCTCCTGATCTTTGTGTCCTCAAGAGTGATGTGTCAGGTTATAGAGGTTATAACTTGGGGGCAATAGTTGCACGTAGGTTGCATAATAATAATAAAAAAGGAGACTTCTATGGAGGGATTTATGCAACCCATGTGGCTAATTTTCTTAATATAGCTACACGAGAGGGGGACATTCTTGTACCTCCTGTTTATTTGGATAAAGAAGCTATGTTTGATAATCATTTTCTTGAGTGGAATGAACAATTCCTCCATTATCGACTAACCTTTAACAAAAGCAACTTCGTCCCTGTTACTCTTCCTGCTCCCTACCTTTTTGATTATCAGGCAAAAAGAAGATATGTTGTCACCAGGGAAGAAGCAACTGAATATGAGAGGGGAATGGAGGCAGCTCGCCAACACACTACTGCTCAGGAGGCGGTTGCCTCTGCATCTCAGTACTACCCCGGCTACTCTCATTGATATCAGCTAGGCGGTCATTGGTATTATACCAACTTAGGCCAAAAGCCTAAGCTTGGGGGAGTACGTATTTCTCACTGACTTTACATTCATGTTCACACACTAGTCATCGGTGCTCACACTCTATCATTGTTTTATCCATGTTAGTTTAAATTTCTTTTTCTAGCTTTCTTCTTGTGTGTTTGTTAAACCTTAAGAAAAAACCAAAAAAATTAGTTAGTTTAATTGCCTTTCTTGTAGTATAAATTAAAATGAAAAACCCAAAAAGATTTCTCGTTCTTCTTTTACTTGTTGGGTGCTTTCCCGTGTAAATAGTTTTATTTTCTTTTCTTTCTTTTGGGGGCCGAGAAGACTATATTGAAAATGCTTAGTGGCTCTTATATGCATGATTGTTTTTTAACTTAGAGCCCATATTACTTGTCTTCTCTCTTGAGTTGAATGCTTGCAGATTCCAGCTTAGTCCAATGCACGTGCACTCTTATTATTATACACATCGTTCGGTCGTGCAAGTGAAAGGCAATAATGACGATATATGATGGACTTATTGGGATGAGAAAAGCTGGTATGAACTCAACCTCTCTTGTTTTTGTAAATATCATGATTCATTGTTCCTGAGTCAGCTATTATGAAGTAAACATATTTGCAATGACATTTAGAGATTATAGTTGCTTGTGCCATGCTTGATTAGCTATGAGTTATAATGGTTTACCTTGCATGCCAACATGCTATTAGAATGATTATGATGTGGTATGATGGGATGGTATCCTCCTTTGAATGTATTAAGTGACTCGACTTGGCACATGTTCACGCATGTAGTTGAATCAAATCAACATAGCCTTCATGATATTTATGTTCATGGTAGATTATATCCTACTCATGCTTATACTCGGTGTGAATTAATTTTAATGCATGTTTACGACTGTTGTCGCTCTCTTAGTTGGTCGCTTCCCAGTCTTTTGCTAGCCTTCACCTGTACTAAGCGGGAATACTGCTTGTGCATCCAAACTCCATAAACCCCAAAGTTGTTCCATATGAGTCCACCATACCTACCTATATGCGGTATTTACCTGCCGTTCCAAGTAAATTTGTATGTGCCAAACTCCAAACCTTCAAATGAAATTCTGTTTTGTATGCTCGAGTAGCTCATGTTTCAACAAGGGCTGTCTATATCTTCCATGCTAGGTGGGTTATTCTCAAGAGGAGTGGACTCCGCTCCTCATTCATGAGAAAGGGCCGGTAACCGGGATGCCCAGTCCCATGATCCAAAAAGATCAAAGCAAATCAAAATAATTAAACAAAACTCCCCCTGGGCTGTTGTATGTTGGAGGCACTCGTTGTTTCGAGCAAGCCATGGATTGATTCTTGTTGGTGATTGGGGGAGTATAAACCTTTACCATTCTGTTTGGGAACTGCCTATAATGCATGTAGTATGGAAGATACAACCATCTCATAGTTGTTGCGTTGACAGCAAAAGTATACCGCTCAAAATGTTATTCAATCTCTATTTTAAATCGAGCTCTGGCACCTCTACAAATCCCTGCTTCCCACTGCGAAGGGCCTATCTATTTACTTTTATGTTGAGTCATCACCTTCTTATTAAAAAGCACCCGCTGGAGAGCACACCATCATTTGCATTCATTATTATTGATTTATATTGGGTATGACTTGACTGGATCTCTTTTACCATGAATTACAATGTTTAGTCAGTCCTTGATCTTTAAAGGTGCTCTGCATTTATGTTTTGCGGTCTCAGAAAGGGCTACCGAGATACCATTTTCTTATATCATGTTATGATTATTTTGAGAAAGTGTTGTCATCCGAGTTTTATTATTATAGCTTGCTAGCTGATTTTTTTATTGATATGAGTAATTGTGATACCTATGTGTTATTGTTAGTATGGTTAGTTCATAATATTTACTGAAACTTGAATGCTGGCTTTTCATGTTACACCAACAAGAGCAACAGAGTTTGTAAAAGTTTTTCTTTATCACTTTCAGTTTATCAACTGAATTGCTTGAGGACAAGCAAAGGTTTAAGCTTGGGGGAGTTGATACGTCTCCAACGTATCTACTTTTCCAAACACTTTTGCCCTTGTTTTGGACTCTAACTTGCATGATCTGAATGAAACTAACCCGGACTGACGCTGTTTTCAGCAGAACTGCCATGATGTTGTTTTATGTGTAGAAAAGAAAAGTTCTCGGAATGTCCTGGAAATCCACGGAGGCACTTTTCAGAATTAAAAAGAATTTTTGGTGAAAGAATCAAGGCCAGGGGGCCCATGGGTTGTCCACGAGACAGGGGCGCGCCCTCCTATCTCGTGGGCCCCCTGGACACCTCCCGACCTCAACTCCAACTCCATATATATCATCTCGGGGAGAAAAAAATCAGGGAGAAAGTTTCATCGCGTTTTACGACACGGAGCCGCTGCCAAGCCCTAATCTCTCCCGGGAGGGCTGATCTGGAGTCCGTTCGGGGCTCTGGAGAGGGGGATTTGTCGCCGTTGTCATCATCAACCATCCTCCATCACCAATTTCATGATGCTCACCGCCGTGCGTGAGTAATTCCATCGTAGGCTTGCTGGACGGTGATGGGTTGGATGAGATTTACCATGTAATCAAGTTAGTTTTGTTAGGTTTGATCCCTAGTATCGACTATGTTCTGAGATTGATGTTGCTATGACTTTGCTACGCTTAATTCTTGTCACTAGGGCCCGAGTGCCATGATTTCAGATTTGAACCTATTATGTTTTCATGAATATATGTGTGTTCTTGATCCTATCTTGCAAGTCTTTAGTCACCTATTATGTGTTATGATCCGACAACCCCGAAGTGACAATAATCGGGATACTTCTCGGTGATGACCGTAGTTTGAGGAGTTCATGTATTTACTATGTGCTAATGCTTTGTTCCGGTTCTCTATTAAAAGGAGGCCTTAATATCCCTTAGTTTCCGTAAGGACCCCGCTGAACACAGGAGGGTAGGACAAAAAATGTCATGCAAGTTCTTTTCCATAAGCATGTATGACTATATACAGAATACATGCCTATATTACATTGATGAACTGGAGCTAGTTCTATATCACCCTATGTTATAAATATTGCATGAGGAATCGCATCCGGCATAATTATCCATCATTGATCCATTGTCTACGAGCTTTTCATATATTGTTCTTCATTTATTTACTTTTCCGTTGCTACTGTTACAACTACTACAAAAACTCAAAAACATTTATCTTTACTTTTGCTACCGCTACTATTATTATCATACCACTTATGCTACTAAACACTTTGCTGCAGATACTAAGTTATCCAGGTGTGGTTGAATTGAGAACTCAATTGCTAATACTCAAGAATATTCTTTGGCTCCCCTTGTGTCGAATCAATAAATTTGGGTTGAATACTCTACCCTCGAAAGCTGTTGCGATCCCCTATACTTGTGGGTTATCATAGATCGTCACCGCGGGCCATGTGAATGTGGAGAAGGAAATCTTTGATCCATACTGCGGGGTCTGTTGTGCCATTGTATGATTCGATGTTTACGGGTTTGAACACTTCTGGGAATTCATGATCCATCACTTCGTCAGTGAAGCAGAGGGGGTGTGCGGCGCCCCTATGCCGGGCTATGTGGCTATGCAGTTCAAATGATTCTTGTTGCCTGTATTCGGACCGGTCGGACTTGTTGATAGTGTATCCTGTGTGACGATCATCGTCACGTATTGGGGCGCGCCCCCGCGATCCGTAGATCGATCTTGGTTGTCCTGCCTTGTTTTCTAGTATATCTTGCAGGTTCTGCCTATTGCCCCGGGCCGCAGTGTATTGGCGTGGGGGTGCGGGCTGGTATTCGGGCTGATATGTCGTTTTATCCCGGCCATGAGGTGGCCGGTCAGCCGTGTGGCGCTCAAGTCCGTATTCCTAAGCTGCCAGGACTTTAGTCCATCTGTCTGTGAGCAGGTCTTGATCAGCTTGGAGCTGCCGCTGCTTCTTTTTCAGGCTCCTCGCAGTGGCCATAAGCCGGCGCTTGAAGCGCTCCTGCTCCATGGGGTCCTCAGGCACGCCGAACTTGTCATCGCCGAGGCTAATCTCGTCTTCGGAGGGGGGTATGTAGTTGTCCTCCTCCGGATATCCGTCCGTCGCCTGTTCGTCTGGGCTGACCTGCTCGGCCTGCTCGAAGGCAGGCTGATTGGTGTCGTACTCATCTTCGGCACCATCCGGATTGTTTTCGTCTCCTATGCCGGTATTGCTGTGGCGGGGTTTGGAGCAGCGCCGACGACTCCCATGCTTTAATTTCTTCCCTGGGGAGTTATCCTCCATTGCCTCATCGCCATTGGTTTCCTTCGGAGTGTCCACTATATATATATATATATATATATATATATATATATATATATATATATATATATATATATATATATATATATATATATATATATCATATGAGGAGGTGGTTGTCCACCGCCTCGTGGGCGGTGGTTCCTGTTCTTCTCCTACATCGTCATCCATACCGTCGATGTCTTCAGAGTCGAACTTAAGCACGTCCGTTAAATCATCGATCGTGGCAATGAAATGGGTGGTGGGTGGGCAATGAATTCCTTCGTTGCCTGCTTCCCACTCGAGCCGGACATAGTTCGGCAAAGAGTCTCCTGACAAAGAGAGAGATTTTAACGAGTTTAGCATGTCGCCAAAGGGCGAGTGCTGGAAGATATCCGCAGCGGTGAACTCCATTACTGGAGCCCAGCCAGATTCGGCGGGCTCAGGAGTGCGCAGACTGGAACCTATAGCCTCATACGAGTCTGGGGGTCCGGTGTCACAGGCTTCCTTGGGGGTGAAGCCTGTGTTCGGCTCTACCGCCGATGAGTGTGCGGCCTCCGGGGCGGGGTCCATCCTTCCGTCCTCGGGCGATGCAATCTGCTCCAGATTTAGGTCCGGGGCTTCTCCAGGGGCGATATCCCGAGCATTGTCCGACAACAGGTCTAAGCCACGCTCATTGTGACTGTCTGACGCTCCTGGCGCAGGCCCGAACCCGTTAAAGATCAAGCCTCCGCAGATATCGGCCGTGTTGTTCAAGTTTCCAAACCTGACCTGGTGGCCAGGGGTGTAGCTGTCAATCTGCTCCAGATGGCCAAACGAATTGGCACGTAGTGCGAAGCCGCCGAACACGAAGATCTGTCCAAGGAGAAAGGTCTCACCCTGGGCCGTGTTGTTGTTGACGATTGAAGGATCCATAAAGCCTTGCAGCGACGACATAGAGTAACTCTCAATGAAAGAACCAATCTTGGTGTCAAAACTGGCGGATCTCGGGTGGGGGGTCCCGATCTGTGCGTCTAAGGCTAATCGTAACAGGAGGCAAGGGACACCAAGTTTTACCCAGGTTCGTGTAACGCCCCAGATACAACTTTCCATATTCGTAACTCCAACTCTTTCCTTTTCCGGAGATGCGATATGTTATTTCCTTCGTGGTTGGGTTTATGTCTTTTGTTTTGAATTTTGTTCATGTCTTGCTTTTCTTCTCATAGCATCATGCGCATTGCATCCGCATGTTTTCATAAAACCCGTATCCGCTCGTAGTTGCCGCGTCCCCCCTTGCTTTTGTTGACCGATCCGAGTTCAACCAGGTTTTGTTTCACTCTTACCCGGCTTCCTACCCTCTCTGCACAGCCCGCAAACCCCTCGCGCGCGTCCGAAAACTTCCCCGAACCCAACCCGGGCTGTCGTTACCGTTGGGTCTAGATCATCCCCAAACATCTATAAAACATCCCCGTTTTCTTATTTGGACTCCCTGCCTATTTTATTCTGGACCTTTCGATTGCAATCGAAGGGACGGATTAGCCCCTAAACTAACCTAATCCAACTACTATTTAAACCGACCTAACCCTAAAATCTCGGATGGCTGTCCCATCCTTCCCATCCTTGCCGCCACCCACCTACATTTCTTCCTCGGGATCCCCTCATTACCCCGATCCAATTCCTCCCTCGCCCTCAGACCGCCTCCCTCGATTTGCGCCGCCGCCCAACCACTCCCTCCAACCAACGCCTACCTCCTCCTTCCGCAGCGCCGCAAGGCCCGAGCGCCTCGTCCCCTTACTCCTGTGCTTCGATCCAGGTCAGATCAGAAGCAGCGCCCGACCTCCGTTCGCCTTCATGCCATCCCCGTCGTTGCCGGACTTCTCAGCTCGCCTGAGACCAGGCCACCGTCTCATGCCCGAGAGCCCATGCCCGTGGGGCTCCCTCGTCCCCCAGGCCGCCTCAATCTGCGGCCACACCTCCAACTGCCGCCGTCGGTGGCCACAGGTCCAGCACCATGCCCCACCTCCTTCCCTCGTTCTTCCTCCTCCCTCTGTATTCATCTCTCTCTCAGGGCTCTCTCTCTGCCTTGGACAGGAACCGCCCGCTCTCCTTCTCAGGGAACTCGCCGAAGCTCCCATGGCCGACGCCTCAAAGCAACAGCGCCGTCGTCCTTTGCTCGGGAACGAGCTCGACCCCGTCCTCTGCTTCGCCCGCTCGAACCTCACCTCGCGCGTGCTTCGCGCCACGCCCTGCTTCGTCCTCGCCTCGCCCTGCGGTCTGCTTCGAGCCGGAGGTAGCGGTCAACCCCATCACTGGGCCGCCAAGTCCCTCACCTCGCGCGCCTGCCTCAAGAGCCACTGCTCCGCCAAGTCCCGCTCCCTGCTTCCTCTGAAGTCGCTGCACCAAGCCCCGCCTCCTGCGTCCCTGCATCGAGCGCCATGGCCGTCCTCTTCTTCAGATTAAGGCACCGCCCGTCGGATTTGGTTCCCCTCAGCATCCACATCGAGCTCCGGCCCGGTCCAGTCTTGCGCCTTCCCCGCCTTCGCCAAGCCCCGCTGCCGCCGTCTTCTGCATCACCCTGAACCTGCTGCTGCTTCTGTTCTTCATTCGTTAGAAACGAGAGCAGCAGCTCGCTCGGTCCAGCCACACGTTGACCGCGCTGGCCAGCTGCGTGGGCTGCAGCCGCGGCAAGGCCCAGCCAGGCGTTCCCAGCCGGCCTGCTGGCCTCCAGATCAGGTCCAGCTCACCTCGCGTCCCTATAGGCCTCCCTCACCACCGAACCGGGCCTTGGCCCAGGGTGAGCAGACCCGTCCCCCTCTCCTGTGCACTTTGGCCCAGCTAGTTTCGGCCCGTGTTTTTTTTCCTGGTCGATTTTGCCTATTAATCCAGTGAACGACGAATTTGCAGAAAAACCCTCATACTTCATGCATTTAATAACTCATGAACCGTGCATCGGATTAAAATGATATATATATATATATATATGTAAAATGCTAAGAATTTTGTGTAGATTAATAATATGCAAATTTCATCCATGTTTAAAATATTTAAAATGTTGTTTGTTTAAATTTGTTCAAATGCCATGCTAAAATGATTTATTTCATAACTAAATAACCGTAGCTCCATTTTTAATAAACTTTACATGTAAATGGGGTGGAAAATGCCTAGTTTAACTTGGTGCACTTTGTTTTACTGTTTAACAACATTTACATATGGTTTAGGGCAGAACAGTATCAAACTCAAAATATGCATATGAGGATTTTCCCAAATTGTTGTTTGTTGTTTCCGGCCTCATTTCAACTTGCCTAGTTAGGTAGTTTTCATAAGCTTCACCCCTTGCCATGTTTAACAACATTTAATATTGTTTGGTAGCTTATACGAGATTAAACTAAATAGTTGATGTGGTGCTTTGTCAATATGCAACTCGTTGCATATTGAGCTCCACTTAATTTGTAGTGTTGTTTGTGCACTTTGCCATGCCATGCCTCTTTAAACCGGTCATGCATCATACTTGATTGTGCATCATGCCATGATTATGCTTGAGCGTTTACCATGTTGTTTGTTTCTTTCCGGTATTGCTTCTTAGTTCCGGTAATGTTGCGATTGTGAGGATTCGTTCGACTACGTTGGTTCGTCTACTTCATGGACTCGTTCTTCTTCCTTGCGGGATTTCAGGCAAGATGGCCGCTACCCTGGATCTCACTAATATCATTGCTATGCTAGTTGCTTCGTTCTATCGCTATGCTGCGCTACCTATCACTTGTTCCTCAAGCCTCTCAAATTGCCATGCCAGCCTCTAACCTTTTCACCCTTCCTAGCAAACCGTTGCTTGGCTATGTTACCGCTTTTTCTCAGCCCCTCTTATAGCGTTGTTAGTTGCAGGTGAAGTTGAAGATTGCCCCATGGTGGACAGGACTATGTTGGGATATCACAATATCTCTTATTTAATTAATGCATCTATATACTTGGTAAAGGGTGGAAGACTCGGCCTTATGCCTGGTGTTTTGTTCCACTCTTGCCGCCCTAGTTTCCGTCATACCGGTGTTATGTTCCCGGATTTTGCGTTCCTTACGTGGTTGGGTGATTTATGGGACCCCCTTGACAGTTCCATTTGAATAAAACTCCTCCAGCAAGGCCAAACCTTGGTTTCAACATTTGCCTCACCTAGCCTTTTTTCCCTTGGGTTTCCGGAGCCCGAGGGTCATCTTTATTTTAGCCCCTCGGGCCAGTGCTTGTCTAAATGTTGGTCCGAACCAGAGCCCTTTGCAGCGCCCCCTCAGGGAAACTTGAGGTCTGGTTTTAGTTGTACGGATTGCTCATCCGGTGTTGCCCTGAGAACGAGATATGTGCAGCTCCTATCAGGATTGTCGGTGCATCGGGCGGTCTTGCTGGTCTTGTTTTACCATAGTCGAAATGTCTTGTAAACCGGGATTCTGAGTCTGATCGGGTCTTCTTGGGAGAAGGTATATCCTTCGTTGATCGCGAGAGCTTATCATGGGCTAAGTTGGGGCACCCCTTCAGGGTTTAAACTTTTGAAAGCCGTGCCCGCGGTTATGGGTAGATGGGAATTTGTTAATGTCCGGTTGTAGATAACTTGACACCTGATCCGAATTAAAACGCATCAACCCGCATGTGTAGCCGTGATGGTCTCTTTTAGGCGGAGTCCAGGAAGTGAACATGGTTTTGGGTTATGTTTGACGTAAGTAGGAGTTCAGGATCACTTCTTGATCATTGCTAGCTTCACGACCGTTCTGTTTGCTCTCTTCTCGCTCTTATTTGCGTATGTTAGCCACCATATATGCTTAGTCGCTGCTGCAACCTCACCACTTTACCCCTTCCTTTCCCATTAAGTTTTGCTAGTCTTGATACCCATGGTAATGGGATTGCTGAGTCCTCGTGGCTCACAGATTACTACAACAACAGTTGCAGGTACAGGTTATGCGATGATCATGACGCGAGAGCGATGTTTACTTGTTTTGGAGTTCTTCTTCTTCTTCTTCTTCGATCAGGGGATAGGTTCCAGGTCGGCAGCCTGGGCTAGCATGGTGGATGTCGTTTGAGTTTCTGTTTCTGTTTCATCCGTAGTCGGATGGTGCTCTTATATTTTGTGATGTTGTATTCATGTGGCATTGTATGCCTCTTGTATGTATCCCCATCTATTATGTAATGTTGATGTAATGATATCCACCTTGCAAAAGTGTTTCAATATGAGGTTCTATCCTTAGTGGGACCTTCAAGTCTCTTTAGGATAGTATCGCATATTGGGCGTGACAAGTTGGTAATCAGAGCCTCGACCGACCATAGGAGCCCCCTTGATTGTTGGCCGTTGTTGAGTCTAGAAGAAAACTATTTTGAGTCTTAGGATTATATATATCGGAGAGTAGGATCCTTTTAATCCTCAGCCCCTTCATCGCTCTGGTGAGGTCTCCTGATGCAGATGTTTTTTCTTTCCTCTCCTCAAATTTCACTAATTTCTTTTTAGGATCACGCGGGTATCTTGGAATCGTTCCGATGGTTTTGTGACGAGAACATTGTTCTTGGTGCCTCCTATCTATTATGTGGCATTGACCCGGGGAGTTGAGCTCCGAGGTGTTGTCGTCACAATTTTATCGTTGCAGTTCTGGAAAACCTGAGTTTTGCCGACATCGAAAATCTCTTTTATGCAGTTGTTGGTGAGATAACCTCGACGCCACCCAGTACTGGGGCGGGAGTTCGGGAGTATTGCCATAACTCGTATAACGGATGCTTTTCGAAGGTTGAGGTACACGATTTCCGAAGGTTTCTTGGTTATGTGTTGACGGATGGATACAACTGGATGTAGGTATTGTTTGTTTGGGTGAGATATATTGCTTCCACTGTATCCCCAACACCAGATTGCATAACCAGAAAGTTTCGGGATTTTATAGGTGGGAATTTTAGTAGCTCCTAGAATATCTTTCCGACAGATGCATGATATGGGATTGGGTAAATCTCTATCATATGTTTGTTTCCGGCTTATTCTACAAGCCAAATCCTTTGTTTTGTTTTATTTGTGGTATTCGAGTTGCTTCGAAGTCAAATGTTGAGTCCATACCTTTCCTAAACGGTGTTCTCATATTGCTATGTGAATACTAATCGTTCTTGATCATTGAGGTTGTCATGTTAATTCTTTTCCAACCGGTGTGCTTCTCTTCGAGATGATCCCATCATTCTCTCCATCCGCAAGATCAATTATAAGTTTTCCCACCGGTGTTTGTTTCATCCATCCCAAGTTGTCTTTGTTTTCCCCGCCCTCCCACCCTTTTTCTTCAAGGACCTAGATTTCTCAATCAAGTACCCTTTTATTGATGTGAAGTTTCTCCATACTTTTCCCGTCAATGTTCTTATCCGGTGATTCTCAGGAAGATACTAACGGAGCTTCGAGTTCATCATTCTTCATTCTCGTATTCTTCTCCGGTGGATTATTTTCAAGTTTTCTGTGTTGATCATATTCCTTTCCTCGTGTCAAATGCTTTTCATGCCGGTGCACCTCTCAATCACTCACCTCTTGCTATTCATTTGTTCCAGAGTGTTGAAGATATCTCAGAAGATTTGTGTTTTCCATTATTAATCCGTTCAAGTTGTTTTGAGGTCGTTATCTCATTCAAGCTGTTTAATTCTACCGGTGCAATCTCTATTTCAAGCAATCATTTCAATGGTGTTTCTCTTGAGTGGGCCTAACCCACAGGTCTTTTTCCAGGATCTTACCTGACTCTTCTAATTTTCCCGGAGCTATTCCCAAATTCTTTTCCAAGTTTTACGTAAGAATGGGTTATCATCGGTCATATGTCTTTCTCCAAGATCTTTCAAATTCTTTTCATCGTTGGTTCAACCTTTCCAATTTTCATTCCGTAGTGCCTCGAGAATTCATGGTGGTGTTTCTCGTCGTCATTCTCGAATTTTGAAGACTGAAGAAGAGTTCCTCCTAAATCCTTACTCGTTCTTCTAGAGATTCATGGTTCTAGCATTATGCCATCCTCTCATAATTGTTTTTTATTGTGACAATTCTTTTCACCCATCTGGAGGATTTCATGAGTTGTTTCCATTTCTTTCCTCCAAAGGACATCATGTCATAATTCTTCATTCTCAGCGTGTGGCTATCGTTCTCCTAATCTTACCGGTGCATCGTTCAAATATCCTCTAATCAGTTCATGTTCTCTTCGTTTTCATTTATCTGAATCCCCTCAAGTATCATCATTCATTTTCAAATTCTTCTCGGTGAATTGTGCCTTTGCTACTTTCATTTTCAATTCTTATGGTGGTTCGTTCAGGATTTCACTTCCTTCGTTATCATATTAATTTATTCATTGTTTCAATCCCACCGGTGGTTCCATCAATACCTTCTCAAGTTTGCGCTATATCTCTCTTAATCCTTTCTACGGGAATAAGTAGTATGTCAAATCCATTGCTTGTCATCAATTTAATTTGATGAAGGATAAGCATACAATAAATCTTATTGTTATTTCCTCGAGGTGATTCAATTCTTTTCTTCTGGAGATTGTTCATGACGAGTAATTCTCGGTTCAAGATATTTCATCTTTTCGTTTCCGGAGTTCCAAGTTTTCTTGGTTATATCGTCGCAAAGCTCCATCTAAATCATTGCAAGGCTTCACCTTGTTCTTTCAACTTCTCTTCCTTTCTATCATCCTTTTATTACCGGAGTTCTTCATGGAGGCTCTACATGGTGGTTCATTAAGGATTCCTTTCATTCTTTAATTGTTCTTCAAGTTTTTCTCTCAGAGTCATGATCCGCCAAGTTACACTCTAAAATAAACATGGTGCTGAACACATGTTTTGTTTTGACGAGTTCAAGCATTCGTCATCCTGCATCTGAAGTGCAATTCTTTCTACCTTATCTTTTGAGGTGGTGTTATGTCACTCTTGACAATGTCCTTCATGTTTCACGATTCACATGTTGTCAAGAATGAGGTATTTTAAATCCATCAATCTCTTCTTTGGAGTTATCTTGGTATAGATTTCACCTAAAGCCTTCCCTAAGGAATGTTTTGTGGTGCTTATCAATGATCCAAGTTTTCTCCTATCCTCTCAGCGAAAGCAGTTTTCATCTCTTCGTTGATCTCAAAGCAAGCAATTTTTTTTCGTTAGTGGCAGAATGTCACCTCATAGTCTTGAGATGTTTTCCATAAGCCCACTACAAGCTTGTCCTTCTCGTTGTTGGTTTTCCAACAACCCTGTTGTAACCTTCTTGGAAGGGTGCTTTCCAATCTCATTTGTGGCAGAAGTTGGCATTTTCTTCTCCATTCTGTTATTCCAATGATATATTTTCTATTCGTTCTTCCGGAGGCATGGTGATGTTTCTCTCTTCAATCTTCATCTCGAATTGAGGATCGTGTTCTTTCCATGCTTATCCATTTAACCGGAGTGTCGTGTCCTCTTTTCAAGTTCTTTTCATCTTATCAAGTCTTGCATCTCTTTTCAACCGAAGTGTTGTCCGAATTTGATCTTCCTTGTTTCGTGTTTATCTCATTTCAACCAGAGTGGTTCCAATTCCTTCTTGTCCTTTGTGCTCGTCATTCATGTCTTTGCAACCTTCAAGTTCTCGTAATGTTCCTTGTTCCTATTTTCTAACGGACTGTTTGCAATCTTGGTCATCTCCGTTATTTTGTTTCTTTCAATATGTTCAACCTCTCAAGGTTCGTGGTTTCACTCGTTTGTCGAAGAAGCAACTTAGCTTTACCTCTTCTCTTCCTCTTTCTTTTCTCTCCGGTGCCATCCTAGATCTCGGGACGAGATCCTCTCGTACTGGTGGAGTGTTGTAACGCCCCAGATACAACTTTACATATTCGTAACTCCAACTCTTTCCTTTTCCGGAGATGCAATATGTTATTTCCTTCGTGGTTGGGTTTTTGTCTTTTGTTTTACATTTTGTTCATGTCTTGCTTTTCTTCTCATAGCATCATGTGCATTGCATCCGAATGTTTTCATAAAACCCGTATCCGCTCGTAGTTTCCGCGTCCCCCCTTGCTTTTGTTGACCGATCCGAGTTCAACCAGGTTTTGTTTCACTCTTACCCGGCTTCCTACCCTCTCTGCACAGCCCGCAAACCCCTCGCGCGCGTCCGAAAACTTCCCCGAACCCAACACGGGCTGTCATTACCATTGGGTCCAGATCATCCCCAAACATCTATAAAACATCCCCGTTTTCTTATTTGGACTCCCTGCCTATTTTATTCTGGACCTTTCGATTGCGATCGAAGGGACGGATTAGCCCCTAAGCTAACCTAATCCAACTACTATTTAAACCGACCTAACCCTAAAATCTCGGCTGGCTGTCCCATCCTTCCCATCCTCGCCGCCACCCACCTACATTTCTTCCTCGGGATCCCCTCATTCCCCCGATCCAGATCCTCTCTCGCCCTCAGACTGCCTCCCTCGATTTGCGCTGCCGCCCAACCACTCCCTCCAACCAACGCCTACCTCCTCCTTCCACAGCGCCGCAAGGCCCGAGCGCCTCGTCCCCTTCCTCCTGTGCTTCGATCCAGGTCAGATCAGAAGCAGCGCCCGACCTCCGTTCGCCTCCATGCCATCCCCGTCGTTGCCGGACTTCTCAGCTTGCCCGAGACCAGGCCACCGTCCCGTGCCCGAAAGCCCATGCCCGTGGGGCTCCCTCGTCCCCCAGGCCGCCTCAATCTCCGGCCACACCTCCGACTGTCGCCATCGGCGGCCACAGGTCCAGCGCCATGCCCCACCTCCTTCCCTCGTTCTTCCTCCTCCCTCTGTATTCATCTCTCTCAGGGCTCTCTCTCTGCCTTGGACAGGAACCGCCCACTCTCCTTCTCAGGGAACTCGCTGGAGCTCCGATGGCCGACGCCTCAAAGCAACAGAGCCGTCGTCCTCTACTCAGGAACGAGCTCGACCCCGTCCTCTACTTCGCCCGCTCGGACCTCACCTCGCGCGTGCTCCGCGCCATGCCCTGGTTCGTCCTCGCCTCGCCCTGCGGTCTGCTTCGAGCTGGAGGTAGCGGTCAACCCCATCACCGGGCCGCCAAGTCCCTCACCTCGCGCGCCTGCCTCGAGAGCCACTGCTCCGCCAAGTCCCGCTCCCTGCTTCCTCTGAAGTCGTTGCACCAAGCCCCGCCTCCTGCGTCCCTGCATTGAGCACCATGGCCGTCTTCTTCTTAAGATCAAGGCGCCGCCCGTCGGATTTGGTTCCCCTCGGCATCCACATCGAGCTCCGGCCCGGTCCATTCTTGCGCCTTCCCCGCCTTTGCCAAGTCCCGCTGCCGCCGTCTTCTGCATCGCCCTGAACCTGCTACTGCTTCTGTTCTTCGTTCGTCAGAAACGAGAGCAGCAGCTCGCTCGGTCCAGCCACGCATTGACCATGCAGGCCAGCTGCGTGGGCTGCAGCCGCGGCAAGGCCCAGCCAGGCATTCCCAGTCGGCCTGCTGGCCTCCAGATCAGGTCCAGCTCGCCTCGCGTCCCTGCAGGCCTCCCTCACCACCGAACCGGGCCTTGGCCCAGGGTGAGCAGACCCCTCCCCTCTCCTGTGCACTTTGGCCCGGCCAGTTTCGGCCCGTGTTGTTTTTTTTCCTGATCGATTTTGCCTATTAATCCAGTGAATGACGAATTTGCAGAAAAACCCTCATACTTCATGCATTTAATAACTCATGAACCGTGCATCAGATTAAAATGATATATATATATATGTAAAATGCTTAGAATTTTGTGTAGATTAATAATATGCAACTTTCATCCATGTTTAAAATATTTAAAATGCTGTTTGTTTAAATTTGCTCAAATGCCATGCTAAAATGATTTATTTCATAACTAAATAACCGTAGCTCCAATTTTAATAAACTTTTCATGTAAATGGGGTGGAAAAATGCCTAGTTTAACTTGGTGCACTTTGTTTTACTGTTTAACAACATTTAAATATGGTTTAGGGCAGAACAGTATCAAACTCAAAATATGCATATGAGGATTTTCCCAAATTGTTGTTTGTTGTTTCCGGCCTCATTTCAACTTGCCTAGTTAGGTAGTTTTCATCAGCTTCACCCCTTGCCATGTTTAACAACATTTAATATTGTTTGGTAGCTTATACGAGATTAAACTAAATAGTTGATGTGGTGCTTTGTCAATATGCAACTCGTTGCATATTGAGCTCCACTTAATTTGTAGTGTTGTTTGTGCACTTTGCCATGCCATGCCTCTTTAAACCGGTCATGCATCATACTTGATTGTGCATCATGCCATCATTATGCTTGTGCGTTTACCATGTTGTTTGTTTCTTTCTGGTATTGCTTCTTAGTTCCGGTAATGTTGCGATTGTGAGGATTCGTTTGACTACGTTGGTTCGTCTACTTCATGGACTCGTTCTTCTTCCTTGCGGGATTTCAGGCAAGATGGCCGCTACCCTGGATCTCACTAATATAATTGCTATGCTAGTTGCTTCGTTCTATCGCTATGCTGCGCTACCTATCACTTGTTCCTCAAGCCTCTCAAATTGCCATGCCAGCCTCTAACCTTTTCACCCTTCCTAGCAAACCGTTGCTTGGCTATGTTACCGCTTTTGCTCAGCCCCTCTTATAGCGTTGTTAGTTGCAGGTGAAGTTGAAGATTGCCCCATGGTGGACAGGACTATGTTGGGATATCACAATATCTCTTATTTAATTAATGCATCTATATACTTGGTAAAGGGTGGAAGACTCGGCCTTATGCCTGGTGTTTTGTTCCACTCTTGCTGCCCTAGTTTCCGTCATATCGGTGTTATGTTCCCGGATTTTGCGTTCCTTACGCGGTTGGGTGATTTATGGGACCCCCTTGACAGTTCGCTTTGAATAAAACTCCTCCAGCAAGGCCCAACCTTGGTTTCACCATTTGCCTCACCTATCCTTTTTTCCCTTGGGTTTCCGGAGCCCGGGGGTCATCTTTATTTTAGCCCCCCGGGCCAGTGCTTGTCTAAATGTTGGTCCGAACCAGAGCCCTTTGCAGCGCCCCCTCAGTGAAACTTGAGGTCTGGTTTTAGTTGTACGGATTGCTCATCCGGTGTTGCCCTGAGAACGAGATATGTGCAGCTCCTATTGGGATTGTCGGCGCATCGGGCGGTCTTGCTGGTCTTGTTTTACCATTGTCGAAATGTCTTGTAAACCGGGATTCCGAGTCTGATCGGGTCTTCCTGGGAGAAGGTATATCCTTCGTTGATCGCGAGAGCTTATCATGGGCTAAGTTGGGACACCCCTTCAGGGTTTAAACTTTTGAAAGCCGTGCCCGCGGTTATGGGTAGATGGGAATTTGTTAATGTCCGGTTGTAGATAACTTGACACCTGATCCGAATTAAAACGCATCAACCCGCGTGTGTAGCCGTGATGGTCTCTTTTCGGCGGAGTCCGGGAAGTGAACACGGTTTTGGGTTATGTTTGACGTAAGTAGGAGTTCAGGATCACTTCTTGATCATTGCTAGCTTCACGACCGTTCCGTTTGCTCTCTTCTCGCTCTTATTTGCATATGTTAGCCACCATATATGCTTAGTCGCTGCTGCAACCTCACCACTTTACCCCTTCCTTTCCCATTAAGTTTTGCTAGTCTTGATACCCATGGTAATGGGATTGCTGAGTCCTCGTGGCTCACAGATTACTACAACAACAGTTGCAGGTACAGGTTATGCGATGATCATGACGCGAGAGCGATGTTTACTTGTTTTGGAGTTCTTCATCTTCTTCTTCTTCGATCAGGGCATAGGTTCCAGGTCGGCAGCCTGGGCTAGCAGGGTGGATGTCGTTTGAGTTTCTGTTTGTGTTTCATCCGTAGTCGGATGGTGCTCTTATATTTTGTGATGTTGTATTCGTGTGGCATTGTATGCCTCTTGTATGTATCCCCATCTATTATGTAATGTTGATGTAATGATATCCACCTTGCAAAAGCGTTTCAATATGCGGTTCTATCCTTAGTGGGACCTTCGAGTCTCTTTAGGATAGTATCGCATATTGGGCGTGACAAGTTGGTAATCAGAGCCTCGACCGACCATAGGAGCCCCCTTGATTGTTGGCCGTTGTTGAGTCTAGAAGAAAACTATTTTGAGTCTTAGGATTATATATATCGGAGAGTAGGATTCTTTTTACTCCTCGGCCCCTTCGTCGCTCTAGTGAGGTCTCCTGACGCAGATGTTTTTTCTTTCCTCTCCACAAATTTCACTAATTTTTTTTAGGATCACGCGGGTATCTTGGAATCGTTCCGATGGTTTTGTGATGAGAACATTGTTCTTGGTGCCTCCTGTCTATTATGTGGCATTGACCCGGGGAGTTGAGCTCCGAGGTGTTGTCGTCACAATTTTATCGTTGCAGTTCTGGAAAACCTGAGTTTTGCCGACATCGAAAATCTCTTTTATGCAGTTGTTGGTGAGATAACCTCGATGCCACCCAGTACTGGGGCGGGAGTTCGGGCGTATTGCCATAACTCGTATAACGGATGCTTTTCGAAGGTTGAGGTACACGATTTCCGAAGGTTTCTTGGTTATGTGTTGACGGATGGATACAACTGGATGTAGGTATTGTTTGTTTGGGTGAGATATATTGCTTCCCCTGTATCCCCAACACCAGATTGCATAACCAGAAAGTTTCGGGATTTTATAGGTGGGAATTTCAGTAGCTCCTAGAATATTTTTCCGACAGATGCATGATATGGGATTGGGTAAATCTCTATCATATGTTTGTTTCCGGCTTATTCTACAAGCCAAATCCTTTGTTTTGTTTTATTTGTGGTATTCGAGTTGCTTCGAAGTCAAATGTTGAGTCCATACCTTTCCTAAACGGTGTTCTCATATTGCTATGTGAATACTAATCCTTCTTGATCATTGAGGTTGTCATGTTAATTCTTTTCCAACCGGTGCGCTTCTCTTCGAGATGATCCCATCATTCTCTCCATCCGCAAGATCAATTATAAGTTTTCTCACCGGTGTTTGTTTCATCCATCCCAAGTTGTCTTTGTTTTCCCCGCCCTCCCACCCTTTTTCTTCAAGGACCTAGATTTCTCAATCAAGTACCCTTTTATTGATGTGAAGTTTCTCCATACTTTCCCCGTCAATGTTCTTATCCGGTGATTCTCAGGAAGATACTAACGGAGCTTTGAGTTCATCATTCTTCATTCTCGTATTCTTCTCCGGTGGATTATTTTCAAGTTTTCAGTGTTGATCATATTCCTTTCCTCGTGTCAAATGCTTTTCATGCCGGTGCACCTCTCAATCACTCACCTCTTGCTATTCATTTGTTCCAGAGTGTTGAAGATATCTCAGAAGATTTGTGTTTTCCATTCTTAATCCGTTCAAGTTATTTTGAGGTTGTTATCTCATTCAAGCTATTTAATTCTACCGGTGCAATCTCTATTTCAAGCAATTATTTCAATGGTGTTTCTCTTGAGTGGGCCTAACCCACAGGTCTTTTTCCAGGATCTTACCTGACTCTTCTAATTTTCCCGGAGCTATTCCCAAATTCTTTTCCAAGTTTGACGTAAGAATGGGTTATCATCAGTCATATGTCTTTCTCCAAGATCTTTCAAATTCTTTTCATCGTTGGTTCAACCTTTCCAATTTTCATTCCTTAGTGCCTCAACAATTCATGGTGGTGTTTCTCGTCGTCATTCTCGAATTTTGAAGACTGAAGAAGAGTTCCTCTTAAATCCTTACTCGTTCTTCCAGAGATTCATGGTTCTAGCATTATGCCATCCTCTCATAATTGTTTTTTATTATGACAATTCTTTTCACCCATCCGGAGGATTTCATGAGTTGTTTCCATTTCTTTCCTCCAAAGGACATCATGTCATAATTCTTCATTCTCAGCGTGTGGCTATCGTCCTCCAAATCTTACCGGTGCATCGTTCAAATATCCTCTAATCAGTTCATGTTCTCTTTGTTGTCATTTATCTGAATCCCCTCAAGTATCATCATTCATTTTCAAATTCTTCTCGGTGAATTGTGCCTTTGCTAATTTCATTTTCAATTCATATGGTGGTTCGTTCAAGATTTCACTTCCTTCGTTATCATATTAATTTATTCGTTGTTTCAATCCCACCGGTGGTTCCATCAATACCTTCTCAAGTTTGCGCTATATCTCTCTTAATCCTTTCTACGGGAATAAGTAGTATGTCAAATCCATTGCTTGTCATCAATTTAATTTGATGAAGGATAAGCATACAATAAATCTTATTGTTATTTCCTCGAGGTGATTCAATTCTTTTCTTCTGGAGATTGTTCATGACGAGTAATTCTCGGTTCAAGATATTTCATCTTTTCGTTTCCGGAGTTCCAAGTTTTCTTGGTTATATCGTTGCAAAGCTCCATCTAAATCATTGCAAGGCTTCACCTTGTTCTTTCAACTTCTCTTCCTTTCTATCATCCTTTTATTACCGGAGTTCTTCATGGAGGCTCTACATGGTGGTTCATTAAGGATTCCTTTCACTCTTTAATTGTTCTTCAAGTTTTTCTCTCAGAGTCATGATCCGCCAAGTTACACTCTAAAATAAACATGGTGCTGAACACATGTTTTGTTTTGACGAGTTCAAGCATTCGTCATCCTGCATCTGAAGTGCAATTCTTTCTACCTTATCTTTTGAGGTGGTGTTGTGTCACTCTTGACAATGTCCTTCATGTTTCACGATTCACATGTTGTCAAGAATGAGGTATTTTAAATCCATCAATCTCTTCTTTGGAGTTATCTTGGTATAGATTTCACCTAAAGCCTTCCCTAAGGAATGTTTTGTGGTGCTTATCAATGATCCAAGTTTTCTCCTATCCTCTCAGCGAAAGCAGTTTTCATCTCTTCGTTGATCTCAAAGCAAGCAAATTTTTTTCGTTAGTGGCAGAATGTCACCTCATAGTCTTGAGATGTTTTCCATAAGCCCACTACAAGCTTGTCCTTCTCGTTGTTGGTTTTCCAACAACCCTGTTGTAACCTTCTTGGAAGGGTGCTTTCCAAGCTCATTTGTGGCAGAAGTTGGCATTTTCTTCTCCATTCTGTTATTCCAATGATATATCTTCTATTCGTTCTTCCGGAGGCATGGTGATGTTGCTCTCTTCAATCTTCATCTCGAATTGAGGATCGTGTTCTTTCCATGCTTATCCATTTAACCGGAGTGTCGTGTCGTCTTTTCAAGTTCTTTTCATCTTATCAAGTCTTGCATCTCTTTTCAACTGGAGTGCTGTCCGAATTTGATCTTCCTTGTTTCGTGTTTATCTCATTTCAACCAGAGTGGTTCCAATTCCTTCTTGTCCTTTGTGCTCGTCATTCATGTCTTTGCAACCTTCAAGTTCTCGTAATGTTCCTTGTTCCTATTTTCTAACGGACTGTTTGCAATCTTGGTCATCTCTGTTGTTTTGTTTCTTTCAATATGTTCAACCTCTCAAGGTTCGTGGTTTCACTCGTTTGTCGAAGAAGCAACTTAGCTTTACCTCTTCTCTTCCTCTTTCTTTTCTCTCCGGTGCCATCCTAGATCTCGGGACGAGATCCTCTCAACTGCTGGAGTGTTGTAACGCCCCAGATACAACTTTACATATTCGTAACTCCAACTCTTTCCTTTTCCGGAGATGCGATATGTTATTTCCTTCGTGGTTGGGTTTTTGTCTTTTGTTTTACATTTTGTTCATGTCTTGCTTTTCTTCTCATAGCATCATGCGCATTGCATCCGCATGTTTTCATAAAACCCGTATCCGCTCGTAGTTTCCGCGTCCCCCCTTGCTTTTGTTGACCGATCCGAGTTCAACCAGGTTTTGTTTCACTCTTACCCGGCTTCCTACCCTCTCTGCACAGCCCGCAAACCCCTCGCGTGCGTCCGAAAACTTCCCCGAACCCAACCCGGGCTGTCGTTACCGTTGGGTCCAGATCATCCCCAAACATCTATAAAACATCCCCGTTTTCTTATTTGGACTCCCTGCCTATTTTATTCTGGACCTTTCGATTGCGATCGAAGGGACGGATTAGCCCCTAAACTAACCTAATCCAACTACTATTTAAACCGACCTAACCCTAAAATCTCGGATGGCAGTCCCATCCTTCCCATCCTCGCCGCCACCCACCTACATTTCTTCCTCGGGATCCCCTCATTCCCCCGATCCAGATCCTCTCTCGCCCTCAGACTGCCTCCCTCGATTTGCGCTGCCGCCCAACCACTCCCTCCAACCAACGCCTACCTCCTCCTTCCACAGCGCCACAAGGCCCGAGCGCCTCGTCCCCTTCCTCCTGTGCTTCGATCCAGGTCAGATCAGAAGCAGCGCCCGACCTCCATTCGCCTCCATGCCATCCCCGTCGTTGCCAGACTTCTCAGCTCGCCCGAGACTAGGCCACCGTCCCATGCCCGAGAGCCCATGCCCGTGGGGCTCCCTCGTCCCCCAGGCTGCCTCAATCTCCGGCCACACCTCCGACTGTCGCCGTCGGCGGCCACAGGTCTAGCGCCATGCCCCACCTCCTTCCCTCGTTCTTCCTCCTCCCTCTGTATTCATGTCTCTCAGGGCTCTCTCTCTGCCTTGGACAGGAACCGCCCGCTCTCCTTCTAAGGGAACTCGCTGGAGCTCCCATGGCCGACGCCTCAAAGCAACAGAGCCGTCGTCCTCTGCTCAAGAACGAGCTCGACCCCGTCCTCTGCTTCGCCTGCTCGAACCTCACCTCGCGCGTGATCCGCGCCACGCCCTGGTTCGTCCTCGCCTCGCCCTACGGTCTGGTTCGAGTTGGAGGTAGCGGTCAACCCCATCACTGGGCCGCCAAGTCCCTCACCTCGCGCGCCTGCCTTGAGAGCCACTGCTCCGCCAAGTCCCGCTCCCTGCTTCCTCTGAAGTCGCTGCACCAAGCCCCGCCTCCTGCGTCCCTGCATTGAGCGCCATGGCCGTCCTCTTCTTCAGATCAAGGCGCCACCCGTCGGATTTGGTTCCCCTCGGCATCCACATCGAGCTCTGGCCCGGTCCATTTTTGCGCCTTCCCCGCCTTCGCCAAGACCTCTCCCCCTCTCCTGTGCACTTTGGCCCAGGCAGTTTCGGCCCATGTTGTTTTTTTTCCTGATCGATTTTGCCTATTAATCCAGTGAACGACGAATTTGCAGAAAAACCCTCATACTTCATGCATTTAATAACTCATGAACCGTGCATCGGATTAAAATGATATATATATATATTTAAAATGATTAGAATTTTGTGTAGATTAATAATATGCAACTTTCATCCATGTTTAAAATATTTAAAATGCTGTTTGTTTAAATTTGCACAAATGCCATGCTAAAATGATTTATTTCATAACTAAATAACCGTAGCTCCAATTTTAATAAACTTTATATGTAAATGGGGTGGAAAAATGCCTAGTTTAACTTCGTGCACTTTGTTTTACTGTTTAACAACATTTAAGTATGGTTTAGGGCAGAACAGTATCAAACTCAAAATATGCATATGAGGATTTTCCGGAATTGTTGTTTGTTGTTTCCGGCCTCATATAAACTTGCCTAGTTAGATAGTTTTCATAAGCTTCACCCCTTGCCATGTTTAACAACATTTAATATTGTTTGGTAGCATATACGAGATTAAACTAAATAGTTGATGTGGTGCTTTGTCAATATGCAACTCATTGCATATTGAGCTCCACTTAATTTGTAGTGTTGTTTGTGCACTTTGCCATGCCATGCCTCTTTAAACCGGTCATGCATCATACTTGATTGTGCATCATGCCATCATTATGCTTGTGCGTTTACCATGTTGTTTGTTTCTTTCTGGTATTGCTTCTTAGTTCCGGTAATGTTCCGGTAATGCTGGTTCGTCTACTTCATGGACTCGTTCTTCTTCCTTGCGGGATTTCAGGCAGGATGACCGCTACCCTGGATCTCACTACTATCATTGCTATGCTAGTTTCTTCGTTCTATCGCTATGCTGCGCTACCTATCACTTGTTCCTCAAGCCTCTCAAAGTGCCATGTCAGCCTCTAACCTTTTCACCCTTCCTAGCAAACCGTTGCTTGGCTATGTTACCGCTTTTGCTCAGCCCCTCTTATAGCGTTGTTAGTTGCAGGTGAAGTTGAAGATTGCTCCATGGTGGACAGGACTATGTTGGGATATCACAATATCTCTTATTTAATTAATGCATCTATATACTTGGTAAAGGGTGGAAGACTCGGTCTTATGCCTGGTGTTTTGTTCCACTCTTGCCACCCTAGTTTCCGTCATACCGGTGTTATGTTCCCGGATTTTGCGTTCCTTACGTGGTTGGGTCATTTATGGGACCCCCTTGACAGTTCGCTTTAAATAAAACTCCTCCAGCAAGGCCCAACCTTGGTTTCACCATTTTCCTCACCTAGCCTTTTTTCCCTTGGGTTTCCGGAGCCCGAGGGTCATCTTTATTTTAGCCCCCCCCCCCCCCCCCCCCGGGCCAGTGCTTGTCTAAGTGTTGGTCCAAACCAGAGCCCTTTGCAGCACCCCCTCAGGGAAACTTGAGGTCTGGTTTTAGTTGTACAGATTGCTCATCCGGTGTTGCCCTGAGAATGAGATATGTGTAGCTCCTATTGGGATTTTCGGCGCATCGGGCGGTCTTGCTGGTCTTGTTTTACCATTGTCGAAATGTCTTGTAAACCGGGATTCCGAGTCTGATCGGGTCTTCCTGGGAGAAGGTATATCCTTCTTCGATCGCGAGAGCTTATCATGGGCTAAGTTGGGACACCCCTGTAGGGTTTAAACTTTCGAAGCCGTGCCCGTGGTTATGGGCAGATGGGAATTTGTTAATGTCCGGTTGTAGATAACTTGACACCTGATCCGAATTAAAACGCATCAACCCGCGTGTGTAGCCGTGATGGTCTCTTTTCGGCGGAGTCCGGGAAGTGAACACGGTTTTTGGTTATGTTTGACGTAAGTAGGAGTTCAGGATCACTTCTTGATCATTGCTAGCTTCACGACCGTTCCGTTTGCTCTCTTCTTGCTCTTATTTGCGTATGTTAGCCACCATATATGCTTAGTCGCTGCTGCAACCTCACCACTTTACCCCTTCCTTTCCCATTAAGTTTTGCTAGTCTTGATACCCATGGTAATGGGATTGCTGAGTCCTCGTGGCTCACAGATTACTACAACAACAGTTGCAGGTACAGGTTATGCGATGATCATGACGCGAGAGCGATGTTTACTTGTTTTGGAGTTCTTCATCTTCTTCTTCTTCGATCAGGGGATAGGTTCCAGGTCGGCAGCCTGGGCTAGCAGGGTGGATGTCGTTTGAGTTTCTGTTTGTGTTTCATCCGTAGTCGGATGGTGCTCTTATGTTTTGTGATGTTGTATTCGTGTGGCATTGTATGCCTCTTGTATGTATCCCCATCTATTATGTAATGTTGATGTAATGATATCCACCTTGCAAAAGCGTTTCAATATGCGGTTCTATCCTTAGTGGGACCTTCGAGTCTCTTTAGGATAGTATCGCATATTGGGCGTGACAGTTCGGGCCCTCTTGATGGAGGTAAAACCCTACTTCCTGCTTGATTGATATTAATGATATGGGTATTACAAGATTTGATCTACCACGAGATCGTAGAGGCTAAACCCTAGAATCTAGCCTATGATGATTATGATTCTGTCTCTAAGGACTAAACCCTGCGGCTTATATAGACACCGGAGAGGGCTAGGGTTTACATGGAGTCGGTTACAAAGAAGGAAATATAATATCTAGATCGCCAAGCGTGTCTTCCTTGCAAAGGAGAGTCCCGTCCGGACACGGGACGAAGTCTTGAGTCTTGTATCTTCACGCCCAATAGTCCGGCCAAAGTATATAGTCCGGCTGTCCGGATACCCCCTAATCCAGGACTTCCTCAGCGGCGGCGGCGGCGGGTACTTATAGGGGGTCGGGGTGGGGTTGGCGGTTTGGGGGAGGGGGCAATGGCGGCCGGGGCGGAGTCGCTCTCCGGCGAGTGCGGCTCGGGCACACCTGGCGAAGGCGGCGGCGCAAGTGGGCCGGTTGGGCCTTCGGCCCAGTTCGGTCTGCGGGATTTTTTAAAAAAAAATCCCGCCGAACAGAAAAAACTCCTAAAAAATATTAAAAAATTATAAAAATGCCAAAACAAATTTTCACCATCTAAATGAAATATTTAGAACAATGTGAACATTTTTCGGGCCTAAAATGCAATTTTTTGAAAACGTGCAATTTTTCTAATTCAAATAGTAATAGAATCCAAATAAAATACTTATTTGATTTTAACATTTTTCCTAAAATATTTCTTTTACTTTGGAGAAGTCATTTTATCCCCTCTCTTTTATTTTAATACTAGTTGACCAGTTGCGCCAAATGGCGCAGAGACCCACTAAAGCCATGTTATCGATGAAAATAGTTTCATTTTGCAAGGACATATTCGATATTGATAGTAGAAAGCCCATGTGTTAAACCATGTTACATTGAAAATATGTTTACCACGATGTGAAATCCGAGTTCGAAAAAAAACATAATATGTACTCCCTCCGTTCCTAAATATAAGTCTTTTGAGAGATTTCACTATGAACCACATACAGAGCAAAATGAGTGAATCTACACATAAAATGCATCTATATACATCTGTATGTGGTCCATAGTGAAATACCTACAAAGACTTATATTTAGGAACGGAAGGAGTACAAACCAGCTAAGGAACAATTGTTATCACGATGAGAAATCTGAGTTAAAAAAAAACATATTTCCATAAGATGTATAGGATAAGGATGTATTTTTTAGCAGTGTTTGCACCAAACTTTTATTTCCCATGTGCACGAAACATAAAACCTTTTTGCCCATCAAACAAGACGCCGTCCGACACATTCCTACCGGCTTGGATGACAACAAGATATGGGCCGGCAAAGTCAAGATACGCACTGTTAGTTCAGATGCGCACATGAACAGAAACTGTAGAAACACCCGAAGATGAACTAGTCGCCACCTCCGATCCACCCACTTTGGTTCACCGACGACTGCCCCATGCACCTGCACACGACTGTGTACTGAAGATCATCTCTAGGAAAAACAAAGCAGCCAACCAAAAGCATGTAGTTCAAATTTTGAACTGATGGAAGTTCTCTTTGGACGGGAGCAGACACCCGCTTACACCTCTCTGTATACCAGATTTCAGGGCAAGCATCGTTAAGACTTGTTGAGCAGGCCGAAAGGAAATGTGAAGAGTCATTCAATTTCTCAACAAATTCAGACATCATACTTCTGGACATAAGAACACCAGCAACGCCCACACAAAGCAAAGTTTTAGTTATGATTTACCCGCAATGCTCACAGACCTGACTACATAGCACTATTTTCAGTTATTTGTCAAACACAATATATTTATCATGCTACGTTGCATTCAGAAAGTCTAAACTACTACAGTAGTACAGTCTGGACCGCCATGGATCCACACATACATAGAAAAATTGCATCTTAACAATTCACACACAATCTTTAATAATTCAGTACACCATAAGAGAAAATGCTCTAATCATACATCAGACATCAGAAGCATGAAACTACTTATTCAATCACACCACTAATTTTCCCATTAACTGTCTTTCAGTCTTCCTACTAATGCCGAATCGCTTATCCCAAAAGCACAGGTTGTAAAAGTCATATGCTTCTCCCGAAGTATCAAAACTCGTCCCCAATGTCAGCACTATGACACTGTCCCCTGGATTTTCCGAGAAACCTCAAATTATCTTCGGCAGCACCTGTCCTCACCCTGCAGTCAATGTCACACATGTAAATAATTGTAGTTCTCCAAACTATTTAAAACTGCTACACTCAAGTATCACATAATGCGCCTATTCGAGCATGATCAAGCTGTGTTGTTAGATTCTAACATGGGAACTGGCCGCCTTATGGCAGCATTGCACCAAACTTGTTTTGCCCCTGAGCTATGTCTCTGTTTTTGCTTCCTGTTCTAGCATTTTTCACCTTTCCAATCCTAATGTGCCTATTCGAGCATGATCAAGCTGTGTTGTTAGATTCTAATGTTTACTTATGCTCCAGGGGTGTATCCTCATTTTTATGAATCTAGCAATCAAATTAAAATCACACCCCGTTAAAACAATCATGGTTCAATCCTAACACAGAACAGAGGACTGAATATACTTGAGCTGCAGCATTCAGGAATGCATAGACTCTGAATCTATACTACATGCGCTGACCATTTATTCAGCAGATCACATATTCACATACATTACCAAAACCTAGCAGCTGTCCATAGTCTTACTGCGAAGCCGTCACTTCTGCAAATTTCACCAACACGGCCGGACAATGTGGTGCATGGCTGCAGGGGGAACCGAGTGCAGCCGCCTCAAGAGCCCCTTCTCACCGTTGTCCTGTACGGGAGCAGCATTTAAAAGCACAATACAGATCTGAAGTAGAAGAATTTATTCTTCTGAATTCATATGGCATGGTACTGCTCTGGACAATGATGGCACATGTACGATGACATAATTTTCAGAAATCTTTTCCATTATTAATTGTTGGCAGATGCATCCAGTCAAGTACTTTAAGAGAAGCACACACAAATGTAGTAGAAAGGAAAGAAGAAAACCTTGATGAGTCGAACGACGCAGCGACAGAAGAGATCGTACAACCGTGAAATACACAAAAAACAAGCGGTTAGAGCACAATGACACACATGCATGCAATGAACACTCGCCAGTCATGGAAGCAACATAATGGCCTATTTACCCGAGGCAGCAAGCAGAAGCACGTTGGGTTAGCAGCAGGACAGACGAGAAGAAGAAGCGCTGGCGACAGGAGAAGTAGGCTGAACCGTAGAACAAGCATCAGCACACACGCATTTCATCGAGCAGCACACATGCATTTCATCAAACATTATATAGGCAAGCACAAGAGGAGTGGACTAACCTCAATGCGAAGGAGAGACAAGACCCAAGGCTCAACGCAGCCGACAACAGGAAACCGTACCAAACTGCGCATGAACGAAACGAAGGCAAACATGCAAAATTAGCACAATGAATCCAAAGCAAAGGCGAAGAACATGCGAACTAGAGAAGGACGAACCTCAACCAGTGCAACCATCGAGCAGAGGAGGCCCATCGGAACAGAGCATGGGGCGGCCTCATCTCGGCCACCAAGCGGCACGGCGAGGCATGTCGCCTGGTGCGGCTGCTGTTCCCCTCGTCCCATTGCCCAAAACTCCTTCCCGATACGACTCCTCTTTCTCCGTTCCCCTCGTCCTCCAAGCGACGGGCGGTGGCCGCCGGCTGCCGACAGCAACGACGGGCTGAGCAGCTCCCATCCGCCCTTCCCCAGGTCACCCGCATCCCCTACCCCAATTCGCCGGCCTCTCCCTCCTTCCCAAGGTCGCCTGCTTCCCCTTCCTTCCCAAGGTTGTCGGCGTCCCCTTCCTTCCATAGGTCGTCGCCGGCCTCGCATCAGGTCTCTTAACTCGCCCAAGGTCGCTCGCATCCCCTTCCCCAAGTAGTCGGCAGCATCAGCACCTTTCTCCTTCCCCTCGATCCGCACGAGCGGCTGCACCCCTCCCTCCCCCCCTTCCGTGCGTGTGCTCGGCCAAGGACGCCGTCGTCGACCTCGGCTGCTCCTCCACCACCTCGCCTCTTTCTCCTCCTCGCCTCCCCATCGCTCGCGCGTAGATCGCCGCGGCCGGAGAACAGGACAGTGCGGGGCTCTTCCTCCTTTTCCTCCCGCCGGATCTAAGGCGTGCGGCCGCAGAGGCGAGCCTCTCCGGTGACGGCGGCAAAGGGCGACCACATGGATCGAGGAGGTGGCGGTGGCTATAGTAGATCGATAGAGATTGAATACAGAAAGGGAAGCTCGCGAGATATTTTGCCACTCCAACCCGCAGACGGAGGTAAGGCACGCACGACGCGCACACGATGCATCGGTCAGCCAGGGGCCCACCCGCACATGCGCCATCCAACCCGGCGCAGTCCTTGCAACTAACCACCGCGACGCACGACCGTGCCGCCGACAAGCGGACCAGCAGCAGGACCGACCCACCTGTCATCGCAATAGAAAAGACGCGGGTGAATAAGCCGGGTACACATGCACCAGCCGAGCCCTACACAGCTGCTCCTCGTAACGCACAACGCGGGTAGTGTGGGAAGAGCGGTCCCAGGCACGTTTGACCAGAGAAAAACACCGTGGGACGGGCAGCCAATTCAACCGACGTGTGGGACCTGAAGGAACACCGGCCCACTTGTCATCGAGCCAGCTCAGCCGCCGGCGAAAAAATAAGGTATATATGCGTCGACCCAATCTCCACAGCGAGCCCACGACGCGCGCACGCGGCAGGGCAGGAGAGGCTGCGCGCGCACCCAAAAACTGGCTACCCAGCCAATCAAATCCTGCCCGAGCCCACAAGTCATTGCCCACTCAAAACTGACCGCGTGGTGAAAACGTCGACCCTTATTTCCACCGACGATCCAATGGCCAGCAACGGAAAAAGGACAACGTTGACCAACATCGGACGACCAACGAGGGGCAAAATCGAAGGAGCTCTGTGAGGCCGAGTGCTCCCGCAACCTTATAGGTTTTAATTGGAAATATTCGGAGACAAAAATGATTAAAACCAAAATGATCCTATTTTCAATATTTGAGAAAATTTAAATATGAAAATAGCAAAATCCCCAACTCTCTTCATGGGTCCTTGAGTTGCTTAGAATTTCTAGGATCAACCAAAATGCAATAACATATGACATGCAATGATGACCTATGTATAACATTCCAAATTGGAAATTTGGGATGTTACAAACCTACCCCCTTAAGATGAATCTCGCCCTCAAGATTTGGGTTGGCTAGAAAATATGTGAGGGTGGTCCTTCCGTAGGTCTTCCTCTCATTCCCAGGTGGCTTCATCCTCGGTATGGTGGCTCCACTCAACTTTGCAAATTTTGATAACCTTGCTGCATGTGACTCAGCTGGCAAACTTGAGAATCTTCACTGGTTTCTCCATGTAGGTCAAATCACTATCCAACTGAATCGCTTACAGTGGCACTGTATCTCTCAGAGGAATATCGGCCATATCTGCATGGCACTTCTTCAACTGGGAAACGTGAAACATGTCGTGAACTCCTGACAGTCCCTCTGGCAATTCCAGCTTGTAAGCAACTTCTCCCATATGTTCCAAGACTTTGTATGGTCCCACAAAACGTGGTGCTAACTTTCCCTTAACTCCAAAACGCTTTACTCCTCGAAGCGGTGACACACGAAGGTATACTCCGTCTCTGACTTCGTAAATTGTCTCCTTGTGTTTAGAATCCGCATAACTCTTCTGCCTGGACTAGGCTACCTTGAGTCTATAGCGAATCAGCTTAACCTTCTCTTCAGAGTCCTTAATCAAATATGGTCCAAACAACTGACGATCTCCAACTTCATCCCACAATAACGGTGTCCTGCACCTCCTTCCGCACAAGGCTTCGAAAGGGGCCATCTTCAAACTGGCTTGATAACTGTTGTTATAAGAGAACTCTACATATGCCAAGTTGTCGTCCCAACTAGATCCATAATCTAGCACACAAGCTCTCAACACGTCCTCCAGAATCTGATTGACTCTCTCGGTCTGTCCATATGTTTGTGGATGAAGGGCCATACTGAACTCTAGCCTGGTACCCAAAGTCTCATGCAACTGATTCCAGAACTTTGAGGTAAACTGGGTTCCTCTATCTGATACATTGGTCCTCGGAACTCCATGCAGACATATGATCCTGATCATGTATATCTTTGCCAACTTCACACTTGTATAAGTGGTCTTCACTGGGATGAAATGAGCTACTTTCGTCCATTGATTGACTACAACCCATATCGAGTCATAGCCTGAACGAGTCCTGGGCAATCCCATGATAAAATCCATGCCAAGCTTGTCGCACTTCCATTCGGGTATAGGCAATGGCTATAGCAATCCTGTTGGCTTCTGATGCTCTGCCTTCACTCTCTGACATACATCACATACTGCTACATACTTAGCAATATCCTTCTTCATTCCGGTCCACCAGAAACTTTCCTTCAAATCCAGATATTGTTGGAAATATGCCCTAGAGGCAATAATAAAAGTATTATTATATTTCATTGTTCATGATAATTGTCTTTTATTCATGCTATAACTGTATTATCCGGAAATCGTAATACACGTGTGAATACATAGACCACAATATGTCCCTAGTGAGCCTCTAGTTGACTAGCTCGTTGTGATCAACAGATAGTCATGGTTTCCTGGCTATGGACATTGGATGTCGTTGATAACGGGATCACATCATTAGGAGAATGATGTGATGGACAAGACCCAATCCTAAGCATAGCACAAAGATCGTTTAGTTCGTTTGCTAGAGCTTTGCCAATGTCAAGTATCTCTTCCTTAGACCATGAGATCGTGTAACTCCCGGATACCGTAAGAGTGCTTTGGGTGTACCAAACGTCACAACGTAACTGGGTGATTATAAAGGTGCACTACAGGTATCTCCGAAAGTGTCTGTTGGGTTGACACGGATCGAGACTGGGATTTGTCACTCCGTATGACGGAGAGGTATCTCTGGGCCCACTCGGTAATGCATCATCATAATGAGCTCAAGGTGACCAAGGTGTTGGCCACGGGATCATGCATTACGGTACGAGTAAAGTGACTTGCCGGTAACAAGACTGAACAAGGTATTTGGATACCGACGATCGAGTCTCGGGCAAGTAACGTACCGATTGACAAAGGGAATTGGATACAGGGTTTGATCGAATCCTCGACATCGTGGTTCAACCGATGAAATCATCGAGGAGCATGTGGGAGCCAACATGGGTATCTAGACCCCGCTGTTCGTTATTGCCCGAGAGTCGTCTCGGTCATGTCTGCGTGTCTCCCGAACCCGTAGGGTCTACACACTTAAGGTTCGGTGACGCTAGGGTTGTATGAATATGAGTATGCAGCATACCGAATGTTGTTTGGAGTCCCGGATGAGATCCCGGACGTCACGAGGAGTTTCGGAATGGTCCGGAGGTAAAGAATAATATATAGGAAGTGGTTTTTCGGCCATCGGGAAAGTTTCGGGGTCTCCCGGTAATGTACCGGGACCACCGGAAGGGTCCCGGGGGTCCACCGGGTGGGGCCACCCATCCCGGAGGGCCCCATGGGCTGACGTGGGAGGGGAGCCAGCCCATAGTGGGCTGGTGCGCCCCCCTAGGCCCACCCCCTGCGCCTAGGGTTGAAACCCTAGGGTGGGGGGGCGCACCACATGCCTTGGGGGGCACTCCTCCCCCCTTGGCCGCCGCCCCCTTGGGAGATCCAATCTCCCAGGGCCGGCGCCCCCCTGGGGGCCTATATAAAGGAGGGCAGGGGGGAGGGTAGGAGTAACCCTAGTGCTTGGCGCCTCCCTCCCCCTGCTACGCCTCGTCCTCCTCCCGTAGTCGCTTGGCGTAGCCCTGCCGGAGTTCTGCTGCATCCACCACCACGCCGTCGTGCTGCTGGATCATCATCAACCTCTCCTTTCCCCTTGTTGGATCAAGAAGGAGGAGACGTCTCCCGTCCCGTACGTGTGTTGAACGCGGAGGTGCTGTCCGTTCAGCACTTGGACATCGATGATCTGAATCACGTCGAGTACGACTCCATCATCACCATCCCCTTGCAAGCTTCCGCTCGTGATCTACAAGTGGTATGTAGATGCAAACTCACTCCCTTGACTCGTTGCTAAGATGAACTCATAGATGGATCTTGGTGAAACCGTAGGAAAAATTTTAATTTTCTGCAACGTTCCCCAACAGTGGCATCATGAGCTAGGTCTATGCGTAGTTCTCTAATGCACGAGTAGAACACAATTTTGTTGTGGGCGTGGATCTTTTCAACTTGCTTGCCTCTACTAGTCTTTTCTTGCTTCAGCGGTATTGTGGGATGAAGCGGCCCGGACCAACCTTACACGTACGCTTACGTGAGACCGGTTCCACCAATTGACATGCACTAGTTGCATAAGGTGGCTGGCGGGTGTCTGTCTCTCCCACTTTAGTTGGAGCGGATTCGATGAAAAGGGCCCTTATGAAGGGTAAATAGAAGTTGACAAAATCACGTTGTGGTTATTCGTAGGTAAGAAAACGTTCTTGCTAGAACCCAATTGCAGCCACGTAAAAGATGCAACAACAATTAGAGGACGTCTAACTTGTTTTTGCAGCGATTGATCATGTGATGTGATATGGCCAGAAGTTGTGATGAATGATGAATTGTGATGTATGAGATCATGTTCTTTGTAATAGGATTCACGACTTGCATGTCGATGAGTATGACAACCGGCAGGAGCCATAGGAGTTGTCTTTATTTTTTGTATGACCTGCGTGTCATTGAAGAACGCCATGTAACTTACTTTACTTTATTGCTAAACGCGTTAGCCATAAAAGTAGAAGTAGTCGTTGGCGTGACAACTTCATGAAGACACAATGATGGAGATCATGATGATGGAGATCATGATGATGGAGATCATGATGATGGAGATCATGGTGTCATGCCGGTGACAAGATGATCATGGAGCCCCGAAGATGGAGATCAATGGAGCTATATGATATTGGCCATATCATGTTACTACTATATAATTGCATGTGATGTTTATTATGTTTATGCATCTTGTTTACTTAGAACGACGGTAGTAAATAAGATGATCCCTTACACAATTTCAAGAAGTGTTCTCCCCTAACTATGCACCGTTGCTACATTTCGTCGTTTCGAAGCACCACGTGATGATCGGGTGTGATAGATCCTTACGTTCACATACAACGGGTGTAAGACAGTTTTACACAGCAAAACACTTAAGGTTAACTTGACGAGCCTAGCATGTACAGACATGGCCTCGGAACACGGAGACCGAAAGGTCGAACACGAGTCGTATGGAAGATACGATCAACATGAAGATGTTCACCGACGATGACTAGTCCGTCTCACGTGATGATCGGACACGGGCTAGTCGACTCGGATCGTGTAACACTTAGATGACTAGAGGGATGTCTAATCTGAGTGGGAGTTCATAATTTGATTAGAACTTAATTATCATAAACTTAGTCTAAAAATCTTTGCAAATATGTCTTGTAGATCAAATGGCCAACGCTCATGTCAACATGAACTTCAACGCGTTCCTAGAAAAAACCAAGCTGAAAGATGATGGCAGCAACTATACGAACTGGGTACGGAACCTGAGGATCATCCTCATAGCTGCCAGGAAACAATATGTCCTAGAAGGACCACTAGGTGACGCTCCCGTCCAAGAGAACCAAGACATTATGAATGCTTGGCAGACTCGTGCTGATGATTACTCCCTCGTTCAGTGCGGCATGCTTTACAGCTTAGAACCGGGGCTCCAAAAGCGTTTTGAGCATCACGGAGCATATGAGATGTTCGAGGAGCTGAGACTAGTTTTTCAAGCTCACGCCCGGGTCGAGAGATATGACGTCTCCGACAAGTTCTACAGTTGTAAGATGGAGGAAAATAGTTCTGTCAATGAACACATACTCAAGATGTCTGGGTTGCACAACCGTATGACCCAGCTGAATATTAACCTCCCTGATGAGGCGGTCATTGACAGAATCCTTCAGTCGCTCCCACCAAGCTACAAGAGCTTTGTGATGAACTACAATATCCAGGGAATGGAAAAGATCATTCCTGAAGTATTTTCTATGCTGAAGTCAGCAGAGGCTGAAATCAAGAAAGAACATCAAGTGTTGACGGTCAATAAGACCACTAAGTTCAAGAAGGGCAAGGGCAAGAAGAACTTCAAGAAGGACGGCAAGGATGTTGCCGCGCCCGGTAAGCCAGTTGCCGGGAAGAAGTCAAAGAATGGACCCAAGCCTGAGACTGAGTGCTTTTATTGCAAGGGGAAGGGTCACTGGAAGCGGAACTGCCCCAAATACTTAGCGGATAAGAAGGCCGGCAACACCAAAGGTATATTTGATATACATATAATTGATGTGTACCTTACCAGTACTCGTAGTAACTCCTGGGTATTTGATACCGGTGTCGTTGCTCATATTTGTAACTCACAGCAGGAGCTGTGGAATAAGCGGAGACTGGCAAAGGACGAGGTGACGATGCGCGTCGGGAATGGTTCCAGAGTCGATGTGATCGCCGTCGGCACGCTACCTCTACATTTACCTACGGGATTAGTTTTGAACCTTAATAATTGTTATTTTGTGCCAAGTTTGAGCATGAACATTGTATATGGATCTCGTTTGATACGAGATGGCTACTCATTTAAGTCTGAGAATAATGGTTGTTTGATTTATATGAGAGATATGTTTTATGGTCATGCTCCAATGGTCAATGGTTTATTCTTAATGAATCTCGAGCGTCATATTACACATGTTCATAGTGTGGATGCCAAAAGATGTAAAGTTGATAACGATAGTCCCACATACTTGTGGCACTGCTGCCTTGGTCACATTGGTGTCAAGCGCATGAAGAAGCTCCATGCTGATGGACTTTTAGAGTCTCTTGATTATGAATCGTTTGACACATGCGAACCATGCCTCATGGGCAAGATGACCAAGACTCCGTTCTCCGGAACAATGGAGCGAGCAACCAACTTATTGGAAATCATACATACCGGTGTGTGCGGTCCAATGAGCGCTGAGGCTCGCGGAGGATATCGTTATGTTCTCACTCTCACTGATGACTTGAGTAGATATGGGTATGTCTACTTAATGAAACACAAGTCTGAGACCTTTGAAAAGTTCAAGGAATTTCAGAATGAAGTAGAGAATCAACGTGACTGAAAAATAAAGTTCCTACGATCAGATCGTGGAGGAGAATATTTAAGTCACGAATTTGGCACACACTTAAGGAAATGTGGAATCGTTTCACAACTCACGCCGCCTGGAACACCTCAGAGAAACGGTGTGTCCGAACGTCGTAATCGCACTCTATTGGATATGGTGTGGTCTATGATGTCTCTTACCGATTTACCGCTATCATTTTGGGGATACGCTCTAGAGACAGCTACATTCACTTTAAATAGGGCACCGTCTAAATCCGTTGAGACGACACCGTATGAATTATGGTTTGGGAAGAAACCTTAGCTGTCGTTTCTAAAAGTTTGGGGATGCGATGCTTATGTCAAGAAACTTCAACCTGAAAAGCTCGAACCCAAGTCGAAAAAATGCGTCTTCATAGGATACCCTAAGGAAACTGTAGGGTATACCTTCTACTTAAGATCCGAGGGCAAGATCTTTGTTGCCAAGAACGGATGCTTTCTGGAAAAAGAGTTTCTCTCGAAAGAAGTAAGTGGGAGGAAAGTAGAACTCGATGAAGTACTGCCTCGCGAACAGGAAAGTGGTGCAGCTCAGGAAAATGTTCCTGTGATACCCACACCAACTGAAGAGGAAACCAATGATGATGATCAAGGTACTTCGGATCAAGTTGCTACTGAACTTCGTAGGTCCACAAGGACACGTTCCGCACCGGAGTGGTACGGCAACCCTGTCCTGGAAATCATGTTGTTAGACAAACGGTGAACCTTCGAACTATGAAGAAGAGATGGCGGGCCCAGATTCCAACAAATGGCTTGAAGCCATGAAATCCGAGATAGAATCCATGTATGAAAACAAAGTATGGACTTTGACAGACTTGCCCGATGATCGGCGAGCGATAGAAAACAAATGGATCTTTAAGAAGAAGACGGACGCGGATGGCAATGTTACCATCTATAAAGCTTGACTTGTCGCTAAGGGTTATCGACAAGTTCAAGGGATTGACTACGACGAGACATTCTCTCCCGTAGCGAAGCTAAAGACCGTCCGAATCATGTTAGCAATTGCCGCATACTATGATTATGAGATATGGCAGATGGACGTCAAAACGGCATTCCTTAACGGGCATCTTAAGGAAGAACTGTATATGATGCAGCCGGAAGGTTTTGTCGATCCTAAGAACGCTAACAAAGTATGCAAGCTCCAGCGATCCATTTATGGGCTGGTGCAAGCATCTCGGAGTTGGAATATTTGCTTTGATGAGATGATCAAAGCGTTTGGGTTTATGCAGACTTATGGAGAAGCCTGCGTTTACAAGAAAGTGAGTGGGAGCTCTGTAGCATTTCTCATATTATATGTAGATGACATACTCCTGATGGGAAATAATATAGAATTTCTGGACAGCATTAAGGCCTACTTGAACAAATGTTTTTCAATGAAGGACCTTGGAGAAGCTGCTTATGTATTAGGCATCAAGATCTATAGAGATAGATCGAGACGCCTCATAGGCCTTTCACAAAGCACATACCTTGATAAGATTTTGAAAAGGTTCAAAATGGATCAGTCCAAGAAAGGGTTCTTGCCTATGTTACAAGGTGTGAGATTGAGCTCGGCTCAGTCACCGACCACGGCAAAAGATAAAGAAGAGATGAGTGTCATCCCCTATGCTTCAGCCATAGGATCTATTATGTATGCCATGCTGTGTACCAGACCTGATGTAAACCTTGCCGTGAGTTTGGTAGCAAGATACCAAAGTAATCCCGGCAAGGAACACTGGACAGCGGTCAAGAATATCCTGAAGTACCTGGAAAGGACAAAGGACATGTTTCTCGTTTATGGAGGAGACGAAGAGCTCGTCGTAAAGGGTTACGTCGACGCTAGCTTCGACTCAGATCTGGATGACTCTAAGTCACAAACCGGATACGTGTATATGTTGAATGGTGGAGCAGTAAGCTGGTGCAGCTGCAAGCAGAGCGTCGTGGTGGGATCTACGTGTGAAGCGGAGTACATGGCAGCCTCAGAGGCAGCGCATGAAGCGATTTGGGTGAAGGAGATCATCACCGACCTAGGAGTCATACCCAATGCGTCGGGGCCAATCAAACTCTTCTGTGACAACACTGGAGCTATTGCCCTTGCCAAGGAGCCCAGGTTTCACAAGAAGACCAGGCACATCAAGCGTCGTTTCAACTCCATCCGTGAAAATGTTCAAGATGGAGACATAGAAATTTGCAAAGTACATACGGATCTGAATGTCGCAGATCCGCTGACTAAACCTCTCTCGCGAGCAAAACATGATCAACACCAGAACTCTATGGGTGTTCGATTCATCACAATGTAACTAGATTGGTGACTCTAGTGCAAGTGGGAGACTGTTGGAAATATGCCCTAGAGGCAATAGTAAAAGTATTATTATATTTCATTGTTCATGATAATTGTCTTTTATTCATGCTATAATTGTATTATCCGGAAATCGTAATACACGTGTGAATACATAGACCACAATATGTCCCTAGTGAGCCTCTAGTTGACTAGCTCGTTGTGATCAACGGATAGTCATGGTTTCCTGGCTATGGACATTGGATGTCGTTGATAACGGGATCACATCATTAGGAGAATGATGTGATGGAAAAGACCCAATCCTAAGCATAGCACAAAGATCGTGTAGTTCGTTTGCTAGAGCTTTGCCAATGTCAAGTATCTCTTCCTTAGACCATGAGATCGTGTAACTCCCGGATACCGTAAGAGTGCTTTGGGTGTACCAAATGTCACAACGTAACTGGGTGATTATAAAGGTGCACTACAGGTATCTCTGAAAGTGTCTGTTGGGTTGACACGGATCGAGACTGGGATTTGTCACTCCGTATGATGGAGAGGTATCTCTGGGCCCACTCGGTAATGCATCATCATAATGAGCTCAAGGTGACCAAGGTGTTGGCCACGGGATCATGCATTACGGTACGAGTAAAGTGACTTGCCGGTAACGAGACTGAACAAGGTATTGGGATACCAACGATCGAGTCTCGGGCAAGTAACGTACCGATTGACAAAGGGAATTGCATACAGGGTTTGATCGAATCCTCGACATCGTGGTTCAACCGATGAAATCATCGAGGAGCATGTGGGAGCCAACATGGGTATCCAGACCCCGCTATTGGTTATTGCCCGAGAGTCATCTCGGTCATGTCTGCGTGTCTCCCAAACCCGTAGGGTCTACACACTTAAGGTTCGGTGACGCTAGGGTTGTATGAATATGAGTATGCAGCATACCGAATGTTGTTCGGAGTCCCGGATGAGATCCCGGACGTCACGAGGAGTTTCGGAATGGTCCGGAGGTAAAGAATAATATATAGGAAGTGGTTTTTCGGCCATCGGGAAAGTTTTGGGGTCTCCCGGTAATGTATCGGGACCACCGGAAGGGTCCCGGGGGTCCACCGGGTGGGGCCACCCATCCCGGAGGGCCCCATGGGCTGACGTGGGAGGGGAGCCAGCCCATAGTGGGCTGGTGCGCCCCCCTAGGCCCACCCCCTGCGCCTAGGGTTGAAACCCTAGGGTGGTGGGGGGGGGGGGGCGCACCACATGCCTTGACGGGCACTCCTCCCCCCTTGGCCGCCGCCCCCTTGGGAGATCCAATCTCCCAGGGCCGGCGCCCCCCTGGGGGCCTATATAAAGGAGGGCAGGGGGGAGGGTAGGAGTAACCCTGGTGCTTGGCGCCTCCCTCCCCCTGCTACACCTCGTCCTCCTCCCGTAGTCGCTTGGCGAAGCCCTGCCGGAGTTCTGCTGCATCCACCACCACGCCGTCGTGCTGCTGGATCATCATCAACCTCTCCTTTCCCCTTGCTGGATCAAGAAGGAGGAGACGTCTCCCGTCCCGTACGTGTGTTGAACGCGGAGGTGCTGTCCGTTCAGCACTTGGACATCGGTGATCTGAATCACGTCGAGTACGACTCCATCATCACCATCCCCTTGCAAGCTTCCGCTCGTGATCTACAAGTGGTATGTAGATGCAAACTCACTCCCTTGACTCGTTGCTAAGATGAACTCATAGATGGATCTTGGTGAAACCGTAGGAAAAATTTTAATTTTCTGCAACGTTCCCCAATAGATATATCTTGGTGTTTCCTGGGTGAATCGAATACGGCGAATTGTGAGCCTCCTGCAGAATCAACTTCCTGATCTCAGGGTCATTAGGCACATATACGCGATCCTCAAACCATAAAGTTTCGTGCTCATCCTCACGAAATCCTTGTATTTCTCTTCGAATTATCGGTTTGGTTTGGCCAACTAGATTGGTATTTCTTGCAATGGGAGAGGTGCTTAGTTTTGGGTTCAATCTTGTTGTGTCCTCACCCAGTGACATAGTAGGGTAATGAGGAACGTATTGCATTGTTGCCATCAAGGGTAACAAGATGGGGTTTTCATCATATTGCTTGAGTTTATCCCGCTACGTCCCTGTCATCTTACTCAATGCGTTGCTCTGTTGTTATGAACTTAATACTCTAGATGCACGTAGGAGTCGGTCGATGTGTGGAGTAATAGTAGTAGATGTAGAATCATTTCAGGCTACTTGACACGAACGTGATGCCTATATTTCATAATCATTGCCTTGGATATCGTCATAACTTTGCACTTTTCTATCAATTGCTCGATAGTAATTTTTTCGTCCACCGTGTTGTTTTCTCTTAAGAGGGAAGCCTCCAGTACAAAAAAAGGCACATCCATGAAATTTTGGGCCGAACGAATTTTTTTCCTGTCAAACTTATGACAGTTCTATGATGATAATTATGACAAAACCCGGTATCATCATAGATATGGTGGGCTCCTACTTCTATGACAAAAAATCATGACAGAAAATGGGCTTTTCGTCCTGGGCGGGCCTAAGACACACCTGCATGACATTCTTTGGGCCATCCATGACAAAAAAATCATGGTAGAAGTGAGGGCGAGGTAAATACCGGGGTGTCCCCGGTTACGGTGGGTGGTCGGGGGCCGAGCGGTGCGTGTTTCTCTCATACACGTACGCGCGTGGATGCGAGGCGTTGGGCTCTAACTGAACCCGAGCAAGGCGTTCGCGTACTGAACCCGAGCGATTGCACTACCTACGTTACTGAACCACGATCGACCCCTTGCTGTTAACTAAACCCGATTGAGCGATTCATTCGCTACTGCTGCTAACTGAAGTCGATCAAACCTGCTGGCTCTTAATAAATAGTGAGCGTTGTTGGGGGTTGGATGAACAGTTTCCGGTGGGGGTTGGATGAACAGGACCCCGTGGGGGTGTAGAGGCCATTGCTATCGGTGTCAAAACCGGCGGATCTCGGGTAGGGGGTCCTGAACTGTGCGTCTAAGGCTAATGATAATAGGAGGCGGTGGACACAATGTTTACCTAGGTTCGGGCCCTCTCTATGGAGGTAATACCCTACTTCCTGCTTGATTGATCTTGATGATACGAGTATTACAAGAGATGATCTACCATGAGATCGTAGAGGCTAAACCCTAGGAGCTAGCCTATGATTATGATTGTTGTTGTCCTACGGAATAAACCCTCCAGTTTATATAGACACCAGAGGGGGCTAGGGTTACACAGAGTCGGTTACAGAGAAGGAAATCTACATATCTGAATTGTCAAGCTTGCCTTCCACGCAAGAGAGAATCCCACCCGGACACGGGATGAAGTCTTCACTCTTGTATCTTCATAGTCCAACAATCTGGCATATGCATATAGTCCGGCTCTCCGAGGACCCCCTAATCCAGGACTCCCTCAGTGGCCCCTGAACCAGGCTTCAATGACGATGAGTCCGGCTCGCGGATCGCCTTCAGCATTGCAAGGCAGATTCTTCTCCAAATTCTCCAGAGTACCAAGAAGTGTCCGGCTTCCCATTTAATGTTGCACTCATCTGCTTCTGTACCTTAATAATGTTAGTCTCTACATGTCGAGCGAATGCTAGAAGACGGGGCATTTTTACACTTGCCACCCTAACCATGTAAATAAATCGTCTATTTAAAGATACGGGGATCCTCAGATCCAAAACACACCATCTTACCGAAGCGAGGATCCATTGGAGCATGCCCGAAAAAACCATCCCATCATGGCCGACCACCATAGCTCCTCCTCTTGCCCTCATAGCGCCAAGCCAGGTGATTGGGAGATGTGTACCGTATCCCATGGCCGGTTGGTGGAGTTGCAGACCCAGGGGTTTCTCCCACCTGCATATCTTGTCCCCGTTCGAGCCAGACTGGCCACTTTTGACAGCGGGGAGCAAGCGGAGAGTTTTCCCAACCCATCCCGGGGGAGCGGGTGCGCCTTGTCCTTTACTTGCTGAGGGGCCTTGGATTTCCAATCCATCTGTTCCTCCACGGGCTCCTGGAGTATTATGGCCTCCAGCTGCACAACTTCACCCCCTAACTCCATACTGCACATTGCAGGGCTATGTCGCCCTTTGTGAGTTATTTCTGGGTTGCAAAGCTCATTTCGAGCTATGGAAGAGGTTGTTCTACCTCGTCCCTCGTAATCAGGAGGGATCAATATACCAAGTGGGCGGAGCCGAAATATGGTGCATCGCCGGGACCGGATACCTGTCCGGTACTCCGAAGAAGACATCCGAAGACTGGCCTTCCGAGTGGTTTTATATAGAGGACGTCTCCCTCCATGACCCTATCCGTATGGGTCTTCCCGAGTTCACAAATGCCCCATTGAAGAAACGCCATAGCTGGCGTCCCCGGAGCCCTCAGGAGGAAGATAGCAGAGAGGTCCTTCAACTGATGGGCGGGATAAAAACGCTGGCAAAATCTGGATTGACAATAATCGTGGTTATGTCAATACGCATAATGCGGGGGGTGCAGCCACTCCAGTATCAGGGGCATCCCATGTGGCACTTCAATGGAGAAGACGATGACACCCGATGCAGTCGTAAAGGTCCGGACTCCACCACCGCTCTAGCGAAAATATTGTCCGATTTGTAAAAAGGAGAAGAAGAGGAGTTCATCCGCATTAAGCCACATGATGGATTTTCCATGTACAACCCCCCTAGCTGGGTGAGTTGCCATCTTTTACTCAACTCTATTCATTCCCGCAATCTTTCATCACAAATATTTACCTTGCTAGTCCATAACAAGAACTGCGAAAGGCTGTGAGGGAGGTCCACAGCCCGCCTCCACAACCAGAGGACCACAACCGGGCCCTCGCCCCCGGACTTGAAGAAGATCTGGACATATTTGTGGAGCTCGTCGACAGGATGTTTTACCAGGAAAGCTATGACGGCGCCTTGGTGGCCATCATTGCCGACTATCCTGGCCTACTCCCTGCATCATATGTAAGTAAAACCGGAGTCCTAATCTTCCGAGAAGGATCCCTTCTTTACGCCTTAACCACCGCACATGTATTGCACTTTATAGGGAAGGCCGCCGGGGCGCCATGCCGAACCCGCAGCGACTCACCAACAAGGGGCGCCCAAGCCTGGTAGGCTTAAAAGGAAAGTGGTCAGGACCGAGACGCCATCGAAGAGGTATGATTTAAAACCTGCTCTGTGATTATCATCTTTTAAAATATAACAATGTCCACTGTGTCCTGGCAGAAAGAGTATTCACCGGACTGTGTCCGGAGATCCTGTCGGCCACGCCTCTACCAGCCGAACTCCAGAACCGGCCTCAAGGGTGGGGGCTAACGTGGGGACAATACTGGACGATCCTCCTATAGAGGATGCAGATAGAATATCCGCTACAAATTCTAAGGTAGAGAGCGCTATGAATCATCGGCATCGGCGGGCCGCACTCTGTGACCCTAATTTCGCCAAAGAGGCGTTCAATGCCATCAACTCGGGAGAAACGTACATCCGAGCTGGTCAAAATGGGCTTGCTAGAGCCACAGACCAGTACTTAAAAGATATACGAGTAAGCAAAATCTGATAAATATGTATATCAGTAGCCCTTGAGGTTTGAAACAGTTGGCACATCTGATTTAAGGATCATTGTATGAATAGGTTCTCATAGAGAAGAATACCCATTTGTCTCAAGAGCTGGAGGAGTGTAAAGCCCAACTAAGTGCCACAGTTGCCGGAATGGAGGAATCCAAGAAGGCCTCATATGGTAATACTTGTCTCGATCGAAAGAAACGTTAATTACGTGTACCAGTTGGTATTCGACATGCTTGCAGATCTAACAATAGATTCCGCAGACAATCCCGGAGTGAATCCGGAGATCATACAAGAGGATGAACAACAAGCTCAACGACAACTAGAGGCTGGCGAACGCGTACTTGCACGGATCAGGCGAGAGAAAAATGACCTCCAGGATGCCAATACCCGGCTAGGCGTTGAATTGAAAGATGTTCGAGCCCAGCTTGCGGACTCCGTGAAGGAGAATAGGAGGCTTCAACGCAGCATTTTTAGTATGTGCTCAAACGAACCTTTACATAGTTCAGCGAAGAAACGGGCTAACAGAGTTATGTCTGTAGGTATACTAACTGGCCGTCCCGAAGAGGAGATGCCCGGATCCGCAGGCGATCTTCTACAAGAGCTTTCACAACTGCACAAACAAGTTTGGCAGGTGATGCAGGGTATTGCCAAGGCCTTGTGGCCATCCGACTCCTTGCCAGAAAGCATGAGCAAGCTTGTACAGCTGCTCAAGGGAGCGCGGCGATGCTTCCAATTATGGAAGATATCGGCCTGCCGACAAGGTGCGAGGGAAGCTTGGTCCATGGTAAAAACACGGTACACCAAGGTCGATCCGAATCACATGGCCCTGGTCGGACCTATAGGGTCGGATGGGAAAGAGATACTCGTTAGTCTGGTGTATGACCATGTAGGATTAGCCGCAAAGTATTTCCAACAAGATTGTAGGCTAGACAACCTATTGGATGGTATAGAAGAAGAAGTATGTGGGTCTACGTGACTGTGTACTTCAATTGACATATTTTGTCTCTAGCCGGATTATAAATCATTTGTCATGGCGGACCTTTTCGCTTCAGCCTCCGGACCAGACAGTCTGGAGTGTTTCCGAATACCCGCTCAGTTATGCAAACCGGGGTATGCGTGGAAACTAGGCGTAGGGGTCATAAGTGCTTGAACAGACAAGTACCCAACTAGCTATGTTATAATACAAGGATAGTAAGAAACATCTTCCAGGGAGAATAGTACCGTTAAGGGTTCCTTTCCCTGGGTACGCATGCATTAATCTGCATGTCCGAACTGCGAACAAAGACGCAGTATATGAAACATCTAGGGGTTTGTATTGTAATTGGTAAGAAACATCTTTAGTTCACCGACCGAATATTCCCTTAAGAACGCTAGCTTTCGCCTTCACCCAGTCTGAGGTACATGTCCGGCGTACCCGGCAATAACAATCGCAGAGGAGGTCCCCTTATGCCCAAGCCGAACTAACAGGAACGTAGGGCGTAAACACAGGAGCCATGCAACCCAGCTTGGCCAAAACATAGGTCATATCGATGCATATAATGGTGAAGAAAAGGTACATATGGAAAAATGACACATATGTTGTGGGCATGATGCCCTGAAGGTGATTATATTAAGCTTTTGTATAAGAAGCCCCCCGGTAGTGAGCGCGCATAGCGCGTCAAGAGTGTGTAGTCGAGTCACACTTGAAGCCTTTAGGGCCGTAAAAAAGAAAGAGAAAGAGAAAGAGAGAGGATATAACTTTAAAAAAAGGCGGAGGGAAGGAGACGAACACAGAGTTCGGTGCTAGGCGTAGAATCTTCGGAGTCTGGCCGTGTCCCATGGGTTCGGCTCGAGTCGATTATCTGATGCATCATGCAGGTTGTACGCTCCTCCAGTGAGAACTTTATCAATGATGAAGGGGCCCTCCCACTTGGGCTTGAGCTTGTCATTTTTCTTCTTCGGTAGGCGTAGAACGAGTTCGCCAACGTTATAAGTTTTGCCCGTACTTCTCTGCTTTGATACCTTCGAGCCTCTTGCTAATAGAATGCGGAACGGGCTTTTGCGACGTCACGCTCCTCCTCCAGGGCATCTAAACTGTCCTGCCGATCTAGCTCGACTTCTCTCTCTTCATACATGCGCACTCGAGGTGAGTCATGAATGATATCGCAGGGCAATACCGCCTCTGCACCGTACACCATGAAGAATGGTGTGTATCCGGTAGTGCAATTCGGCATGGTCCGCAGTCCCCATAGTACAGAGTCGGGCTCCTCGACCCAATGCTTGTCTGATTCCTTCAAGGATTGCACTAGTCTGGGTTTGATGCCGCTCATAATAAGACCATTTGCTCGTTCAACTTGACCGTTTGTTTGGGGGTGATAGACGGAGGCGTAATCGAGCTTAATACCCATGTCGTCGCACCAAGTTTTCACCTTGTCAGCTGCAAAGTTGGAGCCATTATCGGTGATGATGCTGTGGGGGACACCGTAACAGTGTACAACCCCTGACATGAAGTCTATCACTGGTCCGGATTCTGCCGTTTTTACTGGTTTGACCTCTATCCATTTGGTGAATTTATCCACCATGACCAATCGGTATTTTTTCTTATGGCTTCCTCCTTTAAGGGGTCCCACCATATCGAGCCCCCAGACCGCAAAGGGCCAAGTTATGGGGATTGTTTGGAGAGTGGTAGGTGGCATATGGCGTTGGTTGGTGAAAAACTGGCAACCGACGCAATGTTGGACGAGGTCCTGTGCGTCTGCTCGGGCTGTCGACGAGTAGAAACTTGTACTGAAGGCCTTGCTTACAAGGGCCCGAGCTGCCGCGTGGTGGTCGCCGAGTCCAACATGAGTTTCGGCCAAGAGCTGCCGTCCTTCCTCTTCGGAGATACATCTTTGGAGTACTCCGGTAGCGCTTTTCTTATAAAGCTCTCCCTCATGGACCTTGTAGGCTTTAGAGCGCCGCACAATGCGATGTGCTTCATTTTGGTCTTCGGGGAGTTCTTGCCTATTTAGGTAGGCTGAGAAGGGTTCGGTCCAGGGGGCGATGACAGCCATGGTTACGTGGGCCGAAAGTGTTGTTTCGATGGCAGAGCCTCCGATTATGTCAGTGTGTTCGGGTTCTGGGGTTGTGGTCGTATCCGTACTAGTATTGCCGGTCTCCCCTTGACACACCACGGATGGCTTGAACAACCTTTCCAAGAAGATGTTAGGTGGGACGGGGTCGCGCTTAGCGCCGATGCGGGCAAGGATGTCCGCCGCTTGATTGTTTTCTCAGACCACATGATGAAATTCAAGCCCCTTAAATAGAGCTAACATCTTGAGGACGGCACTGTGGCGGTTGGCCGCCATTTTCGGGTCCTTGGCGTCGAAGTCTCCATTTATTTGAGATATTGCAAGGTTCGAATCCCCACACACTTCTAGGCATTGGATGCCCATGGAGACTGCCATCCAAAGACCGTGCAACAGAGCCTCATATTAGGCTGCATTGTTGGGGTCTGTGTATAGTATTTGGAGTACGTATTGGACTATATCTCCGGTGGGGGATGTCAGGACAACGCCTGCTCCCAGACCAGCCAGCATCTTCGAGCCGTCAAAGTGCATGATTCAATTGGAGTATACGCCGTACTCTTTAGGGAGTTCGGCTTCTGTCCATTTCACGATGGAGTCAGCCAGTACTTGCGACTTAATGGCTCGCCGTGGTTTATATATGATGTCGAACGGGAGGAGCTCGATGGCCCACTTAGCAATCCGGCCCGTGGCATCGCAGTTATTTATTATATCGTTGAGTGGTACTTCGAAGGCCACCGTGATTGAACACTCTTGAAAGTAGTGTCATAATTTCTGGGATGCCATAAACACCGCGCATGCTATCTTTTGATAATGTGGGTACCGTGACTTGCATGGTGTGAGGACAGTAGATACGTAGTACACCGACTTTTTAAGCGGGAACTTTTGTCCTTCCTCCTCTCGTCCGACGATGAGCACTGCGCTTACAACTTGATGTGTTGCAGCTATATGTAATAGCATGGGTTCGCCAATGTTCGGTGCGGCCAGGATTGGGTTGCTGGCCAAGAGGGCCTTTATTTCCTCCAGTCCAGCCGTAGCCGCATCCGTCCTCTCGAAGTGTTTTGTGCGTTGAAGAAGGCGATAAAGAGGTAGTGCCTATTCTCCTAATCGGGAGATAAAGCGGCTTAAAGCAGCCACGCATCCAGTTAATTTCTGGATTTGCTTGAGGTCCGTTTGGGTAGCCAACTGTGACAAGGCTCGGATTTTAGCAGGGTTTGCTTCAATTCCTCTATTAGAAACGATGAAGCCTAGGAGCTTTCCGGCAGGAACACCGAAAATGAAATTTTCTGGATTGAGCTTGATGTCATATGTCCGGAGGTTGTCCAACGTGAGCCTCAGGTCGTCTATTAAAGATTTGACGTGTTTGGTCTTGATGACCACGTCATCCACGTATGCCTCAACTGTTTTGCCGATTTGTTTTTCCAGGCATGTCTGAATCATGCGTTGGTAGGTTGCACCGGCGTTTTTGAGCCTGAAAGGCATGCTGTTGAAATAGAAGTGGCCGTATGGGGTGATAATTGTCTTTGCGGCTTGATCGGACTCCGCCATTTTGATTTGATGGTATCCGGAGTATGCGTCGAGGAAGCACAATGAGTCGTGTCCTGCGGTGGCGTCAATGATTTGATCGATGTGGGGGAGGGGGAAGGATCCTTGGGGCAAGCCTGATTGAGGTCATTGAAATCGACACATAGGCGCGATGATTTGTCCTTCTTTGGTACCATTACTAGGTTTGCTAGCTAGTCCGGGTGTTTTATTTCTCTGATGAATTCGGCTTTGAGTAACTTGGCTAGCTCCTCTCCCATAGCTTGTCGTTTAGGCTCTGAAAAGTGCCGTAGAGTCTGCTTGACCGGCTTGTATTCCTTCAATATGTTTAGGCTATGCTCGGCCAGCCTGCGTGGGATCCCTGGCATGTCTGAAGGGTGCCAGGTGAAGATGTCCCAATTCTCGCATAAGAACGTCCGCAGTGCGGCATCGATTATGGGATTCAGCTGTGCCCCGATGGATGCTGTTTTTGTAGAATCCGTTGGCTGGACTTGGAATTTGACTATTTCGTCCGCTGGTTTGAAAGAGGTGGACTTGGATCGTTTGTCGAGTATCACGTCGTCCCTGTCCATTGTGGAGCGCAGCGCAGTTAGTTCTTCAGCCACGAGGGCTTCCGATAATGCCTCAAGGGCCAGGGCGGCGGTTTTATTTTCGGCGCGAAGTGGTACGTCCGGATCACTGGCTAGAGTGATGATTCCGCTGGGCCCGGGCATCTTGAGCTTCATGTACCCGTAATGCGGTATAGCTTGGAAGCTCGCAAATGTGTCCCGCCCTAAAAGGGCATGGTATCTGCTACTGAACGGGGCCACTTGGAATGTTATCTCTTCGGACCTGTAATTCTCCGGCGTGCCAAATACCACATCGAGTGTGATTTTTCCCGCACATCGTGCCTCCCGACTAGGGATAATTCCTCTGAAGGTCGTGCTGCTTTGCTCAATGCGTCTCTTGTCTATTTCCATTTTGTTGAGAGTTTCCTCGTGGATGAGGTTTAATCTGCTGCCACCATCCATGAGCACTTTAGTAAGCCGGAAGCCATCCACAATTGGACTAAGGACCAAAGCGGCTGGTGCTCGGACTGTTTGAAATTGAGGTTTGTCACTGGCATTGAAGGTTATGGCTGTGTCGTTCCATGGATTTATTGCTGCAACGTGGCAGGCTTGGGTGAGTCCGTGGAGTGCTCTCTTGCGCCTGTTATTTGAGGCGAAAGTCACGAAGACTGTCAACACTGTATTGATTTCTGCGGGATGATGCTCTGTGGCATTGTTAATGAGGAGGTCCTCGCCGCTCTTGGCCACCTGCCGAAGTATCCAACATGCTCTAAGGCTGTGTGTTGGTATGGTATCCGGTGTGGTGTGAATTTTTCATGGCCCATTGAGCCATCCCTCCAATACGGTTCCACGCCCTGTAGTGGGCTTTGGTTTCTTTGTAATTGGATCAGGTGACTTGCGAGAGTGCACCCTTTTGGTTCGCCGGAGGATCCCAGAATTTAGCCTGGGTTTTCCAGGCGCTTTCCATCGCACAGTACTTCTGTATTATGGTCGCCAAGTCAGCAAAGTGTGATATGTCACGGTGACTTATGGCGTTGAGGATTCCCTTGTCCGTGCAATTTTGCAAAAGAATGAGATTGCATCTTCCTCGCAACAATCCTTGACCTTGCTCATTACAAGGAGGAATCTGGCCCAAAAGTGATGTACTGTCTCTTGGGATTGTTGTCTAATGTGGGAAAGATCGCTTGTATCTGGGTGGGTGGGTGGATTTAAGTCCGAACCCTGACCCGGTCTAAGACCCAGGGGTAGAGGAACTTCCAAACTTGGCAGTTCGGGTTCCGGGATGTTGCCCAATTTTTCTGGCCTGCTGTCTGATTCTAAGTTCGGAGTTTGGGTCATGTCCTCCCGCGAACGGGTATTCGGCTCAAAGAGCTCGGGAATCTGGACATAGTTCATCCTCAAAATGGAGGAAGAATCGCCACATTGCTCCTCCGCCACCGCTATTTGATGGGTGCCCGGCGGAGAATTAATCTCTCTTTGATCAGGTTTAAGCCCAATCCGATCATAATCCGTAGCGACTCCCAAGGCGGCGATGCGATCAAAGATCTTGTTCAAGGATGAAAGTTCCATTGGATCCATCTGCTCGGTGTATTCTGAGCTGAAGTGGAGACTATTTTTGATGACCTAGAAGTCATCGTCGGCGCGACGGCCGAACGGGTGGTCATGACGATGCAGCCCAGTCGGAGGGTTTGGCCTAAAGCCAGGGCTCCTCCCAAGGTGATGTTGTCCTTGATAACAAGGTGAGCGATCAAACCTTTTTTTGACGTCACAGTGGAACTCTTAATGAAAGCACCAATCTCGGTGTCAAAACCAGCGGATCTCGGGTAGGGGGTCCCGAACTGTGCGTTTAAGGCTAATGGTAACAGGAGGCGGGGGGCACAATGTTTACCCAGGTTCGGGCCCTCTCTATGGAGGTAATACCCTAATTCCTGCTTGATTGATCTTGATGATACGAGTATTACAAGAGTTGATCTACGACGAGATCGTAGAGGCTAAACCCTAGGAGCTAGCCTATGATTTTGATTGTTGTTGTCCTACAGACTAAACCCTCCAGTTTATATAGACACCGGAGGGGGCTAGGGTTACACAGACAGAAGGAAATCTACATATCCTTCCACGCAAGGGAGAGTCCCACCCAGACATGGGACGAAGTCTTCAGTCTTGTATCTTCATAGTCCAATAGTCCGGCATAAGCATATAGTCCGGTTGTCCGAGGACCCCCTAATCCTGGACTCCCTCAATTGTCGCTGGATGAACAGGACCCCAATCGATCGAGCCAGTTGTTGGCGGTGGATGAACAGGACTGCTACCTCTTGAGCACTGTGTTGGTTTTCCCTTGAAGAGGAAAGGGTGATGCAGCAAAGTAGCGTAAGTATTTCCGTCAGTTTTTGAGAACCAAGGTATCAATCCAGTAGGAGGCTCCTCAAAAGTCCCTCGTACCTACACAAACTAACAGGAGCCTCACAACCAACACGATAAAGGGGTTGTCAATCCCTTCATGGTAACTTGCGAAAGTGAGATCTGATAGAGATAATAAGATAAGATAAATATTTTTGGTATTTTTATGATATAGACTGGAAAGTAAAGATTGCAAATTAATGTAGATAGGAAACTTATATGATAAAAGATAGACCCAGGGGCCATAGGTTTCACTAATGGCTTCTCTCAAGATAGAATAAGTATTACGGTGGGTGAACAAATTACTGTCGAGCAATTGATAGAAAAGTGCATAGTTATGAGATTATCTAGGCATGATCATGTATATAGGCATCACGTCCGCGACAAGTAGACCGACTCCTGCCTGCATCTACTACTATTACTCCATACATCGACCGACTCCTGCCTACATCTAGAGTATTAAGTTCATAAGAACAGATTAACGCATTAAGCAAGATGACATGATGTAGAGGGATAAACTCAAACAATATGATATAAACCCCATCTTTCTATCCTCGATGGCAACAATACAGTACATGCCTTGTTGCCCCTGTTGTCACTGGGAAAGGACACTGCAAGATTGAACCCAAAGCTAAGCACTTCTCCCATTGAAAGAAAGATCAATCTAGTAGGCCAAACCAAACTAATAATTCGAAGAGACTTGCAAAGATAACCAATCACACATAAAAGAATTCAGAGGAGATTCAAATATTTCTCATAGATAAACTTGATCATAAACCCACAATTCATCGGATCTCGACAAACACACCGCAAAAAGAGTTACATCGAATAGATCTCCAAGAAGATTGAGGAGAACTTTGTATTGAGATTCAAAGAGAGAGAATAAGCCATCTAGCCAATAACTATGGACCCGAAGGTCTGTGGTAAACTACTCACAACTCATCAGAGAGGCTATGGTGTTGATGTAGAAGCCCTCCATGGTCGATTCCCCCTCCGGCGGAGCGCCGGCGAAGGCTCCAAGATGGGATCTCGCGGATACGGAAGGTTTCGGCGGTGGAAATAGTTTTTCGTGGTGCTCCTGGATGTTTTCAAGGTATGGAGGTATATATAGGCGAAGTAGGTCGGTCAGGGGAGAAACGAGGGGCCCACGATGGTGGGGGACACGCCCACCCCCTAGGGCGCGCCCTCCTGCCTCATGGCCGCCTTGGCTGCTTCTTGACATCCACTCCAAGTCTCCTGGATTGCGTTTGTTCCAAAAAGATCGCTCTCGAAGGTTTCATTCCGTTTGGATTCCGTTTGATATTCCTTTTCTTCAAAACACTCAAATAGGAAAAAAACAGCAATTCAGGCTGGGCCTCCGGTTAGTAGGTTAGTCCCAAAAAATGATATAAAAGTGTAAAGTAAAGCCCATAAACATCCAAAACGGGTAATATAATAGCATGGAACAATCAAAAATTATAGATACGTTGGAGACGTATCAAGCGTCCCCAAGCTTAATTCCTACTCGTCCCTCGAGTAGGTAAATGATAAAAACATAATTTTTGATGTGGAATGCTACCTAGCATAATCCTCAATGTAATTTTATTTATTATGGCATGAATGTTCAGATCCAAATGATTCAAAATAAAAGTTCATATTGACATAAGAAATAGTAATATTTCAAGCATACTAACAAGGCAATCATGTCTTCTCAAAATAACATGGCTAAAGATAGTTTATCCCTACAAAATCATATAGTTAGGCTATGCTTCATTTTCATCACACAAAATACTCCCATCAAGCACAACCCCAGTTTCAGCCAAGCAATTGGTTCATACTTTTTAACGCGCTTCAGCTTTTTTCAACTCTCACGTAATACATGAGCGCGAGCCATGGATATAGCACTATGGGTGGAATAGAATATGGTGATGGAGGTTGTGTGGAGAAGACAAAAAGGAGAAAGTCTCACATTGACGAGGCTAATCAATGGGCTATGGAGATGCCCATCAATTGATGTCAACATGAGGAGTAGGGATTGCCATGCAACGGATGCACTAGAGCTATAAATGCATGAAAGCTCAACAGAAGAAACTAAGTGGGTGTGCATCCAACTTGCTTGCTCATGAAGACCTAGGGCATTTTGAGGAAGCCCATCGTTGGAATATACAAGCCAAGTTCTATAATGCAAATTTCCCACTAGTATATGAAAGTGATAACATAGGAGACTCTCTATCATGAAGAACATGGTGCTACTTTGAAGCACAAGTGTGGAAAAGGATAGTAACATTGTCCCCCTTTTTTATTTTCCTTTTTGGGCCTTTTTTTATTTGGCCTTTCTTTTTTTATTTGGCCTTTCTTTTTTATAGGGGACAATTCTCTAATAATGATGATCATCACACTTCTATTTATTTACAACTCAAGAATTACAACTCGATACTAGAACAAAATATGACTCTATATGAATGCCTCCGGCGGTGTACCGGGGTGGGCAATGAATCAAGAGTGACATGTATAAAAAATTATGCATGGTGGCTTTGCCACAAATATGATGTCAACTACATGATCATGCAAGGCAATATGACAATGATGATGCATGTCATGATGAATGGAACGGTGGAAAGTTGCATGTCAATATATCTCAGAATGGCTATGGAAATGCCATAATAGGTAGGTATGGTGGCTGTTTTGAGGAAGATATAAGGAGGTTTATGTGTGATAGAGTGTATCGTATCACGGGGTTTGGATGCACCGGCGAAGTTTGCACCAATTCTCAAGGTGAGAAAGGGCAATGCACGGTACCGAAGAGGCTAGCAATGATGGAAAGGTAAGAGTGTGTTTAATCCATGGACTCACATCAGTCATAAAGAACTCATATATTTATTGCAAAAGTTTTATTAGCCCTCAAAGCAAAGTACTACTACACATGCTCCTAGGGGGGATGTTGGTAGGAGTTAACCATCACGCGCCCCCGACTTCCACACATAAGGAAGGCAATCAGAAGAGCATCCCATGCAACAAATTTGTCACACAACTTTTACCATACATGCATGCTACAAGACTTGCAACTTCAAAACAAGTATTCTTTAAATTCACAATTACCCAACTAGCATGACTCTAATACCACCACCTCTATATCTCAAAACAATTATCGAGCATCAAATTGATCATAGCATCCAATTCACTCCCTATGATAGTTTTTATTATGGGAAAACTTTGTTTTTGCCACTCTAGTTTTTGCCAACTTTGCTTATCCACTCTAGAATTTGACATCTCACTTCTGCCACTCTTAGCTTTTGACAATACATCACAAATGCCATTTCGTGGCAAAAACGATAATTTTTCATTTCACTTTTGCCACTCTTAGATTTAGACATGTATCGCAATTGCCACTCTAAATTTTTTGCTTTTGCCACAGAATGGAAAAAGTGATATATTTTCAAAATCTAAGAGTGGCAAAAGTGAGATGTCAAATTCTAGAGTGGCATAAGCAAAGTTGGCAAAAACTAGAGTGGCAAAAACAAAGTTTTCCCTTTTATTATACCCAACTTGAATGCCCATCATTCTAGGACCAATTTTATAACCATATCAAATACCATGCTGTTCTAAAAGACTCTCAAAATAATATAAGTGCAGCATGAGAGATCAAAAATTTCTAGAAAATCAAACCAGCGCCGTGCTCTAAAGAGTATAAGTGAAGCACTGGAGCAAAAACTATCTAGCTCAAAAGATATAAGTGAAGCACAAAGAGTATTCTAATAAATTCCAAATCATGTGTGTCTCTACCAAAAGGTGTGTAAATCAAGGATGATTGTGATAAACTAAAGAGAAAAGACTCATATCATACAAGACTCTCCAAGCAAAACACATATCATGTGGTGAATAAAAATATAGCTCCAAGTAAAGTTACTGATAGACGAAAACGAAAGAGGGGATGCCTTTTGGGGCATCGCCAAGATTAGGCTTTTGGTTGTCCTTAAATTATCTTGGGGTGCCATGGGAATCCCCAAGCTTAGTCTCTTGCCACTTATTATTCCATAGTCCAGCAAATCTTTACCCAAAACTTGAAAACTTCACAACACAAAACTCAACAAGAAATCTCATAAGCTCCGTTAGTGCAAGAAAGAAAAACCACCACTTAAGTTACTGTAATGAACTCATTATTTATTTATATTGGTGATAAACCTACTGTATTCCAACTTCTCTATGGTTCATACCTGCCGATACTAGCCATAGATGCATCAAAATAAGCAAACAACACACGAAAAACAGAATCCGTCAAAAACAGAATGGTCTATAGCAATCTGTAACTTTTGAGTACTGATGGAACTCTAAAAATCCTACCAAAATAGGAAGTCCTAAGCAATTTTTCTATTGATCTACTTCAAAAATAATGAACTCAAAAGCACGTTCCTGTGAATTATTAAAATTGTTCTTGTGGGCGCAAAAGTTTCTGTTTTTCAGCAGAATCAAATTAACTATAACTCAAGATGATCCTATAGGTTCTACTTGGCACAAACACTAATTAAAACATAAAACCACATCTAAACAGAAGCTAGATGATTTATTATTACTAAACAAAAGCAAAAAGCAAAAAATATAATTGGGTTGCCTCCCACCAAGCGCTATCGTTTAACGCCCCTAGCTAGGCATAAAAGCGAGAATAGATTTAAGTATTGCCATCTTTGGCATTCGATTCATAAGTGGCTCGCATAAGAGATTCATAAGGTAATTTGACTTTCTTTCTAGGGAAGTGTTCCATGCCTTTCCTTGATATTAACAATTGCACCAATCATTCTAAGGAAAGGTCTACCAAGCATAATAGGACATGAAAAATTGCAATCTATATCATGAACGATAAAATCTACGGGCACACAATTTCTATTTGCAACAATAAGAAAATCATTAATCCTTCCCATATGTTTCTTAATAGTGGAATCCGCAAGGTGCAAGTTTGAAGAGGAATCATCAAATTCATGGAAACCTAGCACATCACATAAAGTTTTCGGAATCATGGAAACACCAGCACCCAAATCACACAAAGCATAGCATTCATGATCTTAATTTTAATTTTTATAGTAGGTTCCCACTCATCATAAAGTTTTCTAGGTATAGAAACTTCCAATTCAAGTTTTTCTTCATAAGATTGCATCAAGGCATCAACAATATGTTTGGTAAAAGCTTTATTTTGACTATAAGCATGAGGAGAATTCAACACAGATTGCAACAAGGAAATACAATCTACTAAAGAACAATTATCATAATTAAATTCCTTGTAATCCAAAATAGTGGGTTCATTGCTATGTAAAATTTTGACCTCTCCAATCCCACTTTTATCAAATTTAGCATCAAGATCTAAAAACTCTGAATCATTGGGACGCCTTTTTACAAAAGTAGACTCATCTCCAGTCCCATCATTATGAAGATTCATATTGCAAAACAAAGATTTAATAGGGGACACATCAATAACTTTTAGATCTTCATCATTATTTTCATGGAAACTAGAAGAACACGCTCTTACAAAGCAATCTTTCATAGCACGCATCCTAGCGGTTCTTTCTTTGCACTCATAAATGGAAATTCTCATGGCTTTGAGAGACTCATTGATATCATGCTTAGGTGGAATAGATCTAAGTTTAAAAGAATCAACATCAAGAGAAAGTCTATCAAAGTTTCTAGCCAATTCATCAACTTTAAGCAATTTTTCTTCAAGCAAAGCATTGAAATTCTTTTGAGAGATCATAAATTCTTTAACACTATTCTCAAAATCAGAGGGCATCTTATTAAAATTTCCATAAGAGTTGTTGTAGGAATTACCATAATTATTAGAGGAATTACTAGGAAACGACCTAGGATTAAAGTTTCCTTTATACGCGTTGTTACCAAAATTATTCCTACCAACAAAATTCATATCCATAGATTCATTATTATTCTAAATCAAAGTAGACAAAGGCATATCATTGGGATCAATAGGAGCACTCTTAGTAGCAAATAATTTCATAAGTTCATCCATCTTTCCACTCAAAACACTAATCTCTTCTATCGCATGAACTTTTTTACTAGTATATCTTTCGGTGTGCCATTGAGAATAATTAACCATATTATTATCAAGGATTTTAGTAGCTTCTCCTATAGTGATTTCCATAAAAGTGCCCCCCGTGGCCGAATAAAGATTTCTAGAAGCAAAATTCAATCCGGCATAAAATTTTTGTATCATCATCCATAAATTCAAACCATGTGTAGGGCAATTGCGAATCATTAATTTCATTCTTTCGCAAGATTGGGAAACATGCTCATGATCAAGTTGTTTAAAATTCATAATATCATTTCTAAGAGAGATGATCTTAGCGGGAGGAAAATATTAGAGATAAAAGCATCTTTGCACTTATTCCATGAATCAATACTATTTTTAGGCAAAGACGAAAACCAAGTTTTAGCACGATCATTAAGTGAAAACGGAAATAACTTCAATTTAACAATATGATTATCCGTATCTTTCTTCTTTTGCATATCACACAAATCAACAAAGTTGTTTCGATCGGCTGTTTTGTCCAAGCCAGTTGCCTCGCGATGAACATGATCCATTCCGACCCAGTCTTTTGCCTCTCGATGAACAGGATGCGTTCCGACCCAGCCACTTGGCTCCCGGTGAACACGATGTTGTTTCCTCCGTTTCGACCCAGCCGGTTAGCTGAACATGAACAAGACAACATCGCTGCCGTCCGTTGCCTCTCCATGTACACGAGCCCTGGCCATTCGTATGCTCGAGTACGCATTTCGGGACCTCTCTCATATGTACATACATGGCCATATTTTTTGGCGTGTGGCTGTATGTACGTGTACATGGTTTAGACGGGACAGCCTAAACTACTACACGGGGGGCTCTACTGTGACATGTGTCGCTACTTACTCGGCCACGGTTCATCGTTGCAGAGCGATCGATCAACCAGTATGTACGTACACCTTCGCCACAAGACAGACAACGCTACATACGCTTCGACCGGATGGGTCCCAGCTGTCTGGGAGGATAAGGACACACTTCCTTGCGAGTGAAGATATAGCTACTGGGTCCCAACTATCGGGGGGGGGGGGTCATTTTTTTGCCTGTAATAAGGACACACTTCCTTGCATGCGAAGATGTAGCTGGTGGGTCCCAGCTGTCAGGGGGAGAAAACATTATTTTTTAGGGTAAAAAAGATGAAGTTGAATGCATGTGTTCATGGGCGTGGTGTGTCCCCACTGTCAGCTTCTCACGTACAGTCATCTTCCGATGACTCTCGTTTGTTGATCACGTTAACCACACCATGCCGAGCGCACCAAGGCCGATGGACGACGGCGAGGCCCCAGACTAGAATTTCTCGAAGATGGGGAAGACGTGACAGTGGAGTCGCAGATGGAGAGGAGTGGGAAACTTGACTGGTTCGGCTGCGCGGCAGGACTGCCGCCCATGGGAAATAGGAGCAAGAACAGAGGTTGAAGAAGCAGCACGGCCAACCACGGGAGGCGGTAGCAGGCGGTACCGCCGGCGGTGGTTTGGGCGGCTGAAGCATGAATATCCGGGATTGAAGAAGCACCATAGTCGTTAGATGGACATCCAACGACCACTGCTAATAGAATCGTGTGTTGACTATAAGTTTTTTAGGGATGTGTGTTGACTATAAGTTTTTTTGAGTTGAGAATGTTGACTATTGAGGGAGTCCTGGATTAGGGGGTATCCGGACAGCCGGACTATATACATCGTCCGGACTATTGGAGCGTGAAGATACAAGACTCAAGACTCCGTCCTGTGTCTGGATGGGACTCTCCTTTGCGTGGAAGACAAGCTTGGCAATCCGGATATTGTATTTACTTCCTTGTAACCAACTCCATGTAAACCCTAGCCCTTTCTAGTGTCTATATAAACCGGAGAGGTTGGTCCTTAGAGGGCCAATCACAATTACAATCATAATCATCATAGGCTAGCTTCTAGGGTTTAGCCTTTACGATCTCATGGTAGATCTACTCTTGTACTACTCATATCATCAATATTCATCAAGCAGGAAGTAGGGTTTTACCTCCATCGAGATGGCCCGAACCTGGGTAAACATTGTGTCCCTTGCTTCCTATTACCATCAGCCTAGACGCACAGATCGTGACCCCCTACCCGAGATCCGCCGGTTTTGACACCGACATTGGTGCTTTCATTGAGAGTTCCTCTATGTCGTCGCTGCAAGGCTCGATGGCTCCTTCAATCATCATCAACGATACAATCCAGGGTGAAACTTTTCTCCCCGAACAGATCTTTGTGTTCGGTGGCTTCGCACTGCGGGCTAATTCGCTTGGCCATCTGGAGCAGATCAACAGCTACGCCCCTGGCCCCCAGATCAGGTTCGGAAACCTGAACTACACGACAGACATTCGTGGAGACTTGATCTTCGACAGATTCGTGCCTATGCCAGGAGCATCGGACAGTCACGACGAGCATAGCTTAGACCTGCCGTCGGACAATGCTCGGGATATCACCCCTGCAATAGCCCCGCAGGCCATACACTCATCGGCGGTGGAGCTGAACACAGGCCTCACTTCTGAAGAAGCCTGTGACTTTGGACCCTCGGACTCGTATCCGATTGTGGGTTCCAGTCCGCGCGCTCCCGAGCCCGTCGAGCCTAGTTGGGCTCCAGTAATGGAGTTTACCACTGCGGATATCTTCCAGCACTCGCCCTTTGGCAACATGCTGAACTCATTAAAGTCTCTCTCTTTGTCAGAAGGCTCTTGGCCGAACTATGTCCGGCTCGAGTGGGAAGCGGGCGACGAAGGAATTCGCTGCCCATCCACCACCCACTTCATTGCCATGGTCGATGATCTAACCGACGCGCTTGACTTCGACTCCGAAGACATCGACGGTATGGACGACGATGCAGGAGAAGAACATGAACCACCGCTCACTGGGCGATGGACAACCACCTCTTCCTATGATATATACATGGTGGACACTCCGAAGGAAACCAATGGCAATGAGGCAACAGAGGATAACCCCTCAGGAAGAAAAACAAAGCATGGGCATCATCGACACCGCTCCAAGCCCCGCCACAGCAATACCAGCCCAGGGGACGAAAACAATCCGGATGGCGCCAAAGAGGAATACAACCCTAATCAGCCTGCCTTTAAGCGGGCCGGACTGGCCACGGTGGGATACTTGGAGGGACGACTATATGCCCCCCTCCGAGGACAAGGTAAGTCTCGGCAATGACGAATTCGGCATGCCTGAAAATTCAGTGGAACAAGTTCGCTTCAAGCGATGGCTCATGGCCACGGCAAGGAGCCTGCAAAGGAAGCAACAACAGCTTAAAGCTGACCAAGATTTGCTCGTGGACAGGTGGACCAAGGTCCTGGCCACCGAAGAATATGGACTCGACCGCCCCGATAAAGGGCACACACGGCACAACTGGCTACCTCAACCTAAGCAAAAGAACCCAAGGCGCATACCCCGACATCAACACATCACTACGGTCCAAGACAATAAGAAGGACACACGAAGAGGCATCCTCAAGCCTCGGCGCAATGGTCATAAACGTCAAGTCAGGGAAGCTGGTGCCAAGTCCAACAACTCCCAGTCCAGTCAGCGAACAAAGAACAGCTCAGGCCTATCCGGCCCGAGCCACACACTCGATCAACCATGTAAAATCCATGGTACTCCTAGAAGGACGGCAAAGCATACCAATAGAGAATGCCGGATCGTCAAAAGAAAGCGGCTGGTCGTGTGCCGAAAACAATGAGGGGAGGTGTCTAGTCAAGAGACCCCCCAGAGCATAAAAGTACGGCCGATCGCCCTCGATTACATCAACCACAACAATTCAATTGCAGTACCTCTAGACATAGTAGTCCGGGGGCTCCATAACACATAAAGCCCCTGCGGGTATGAGAACACAAATAACATCTTTTAAAATATGCCAGGTGCAAAGGACAAGTTTTATTGGCCCACCACCCTAACGGTGGTCTTCGGATCACCAAAAAAATGTAACGCCAAAGAATAATTCTTCGGCACCTTCCCCTCATATGGTAATTTACCATATGCTAATGGGATGAACTATGTTGACTAGATTCCACGTGGTAAACCATTAGGACAACATCGTGTGATATAATCGCACCTATGGGCAAGGCTGAACCCTGCCCTTAGAGTGGAAATCATACATCTGCTGGAGTAGCGAGGTGTGCATGCCTATCAAAATTTTGATAGGACAACCAACAATCCGGACACCAACCGAGGAGTCCGCGCTACTTCACGGTATATCGGCTGGGTTAACCAGGGTCCGATCAGGAACCCTCGGACCAATCACGAGAGGACACTCAGCTTCCTCCAAGTATTTGCCTTTACAAACTAACTTTGACGCAGAACAGGATTGGCGACGAGGAATCGGCCCGGACACACAAGGGCAGTAACATGCATGTGACCCCACCCCAAAGAAGGCAGTCCGGATTCACTTCAGATCCACTCACAACCCCCTCCAGTCCGGCCATCATAGGTTCCACCAAAAACACCTCTTTTTATAATCATAAATCGTACTCATATGCATAGACATATCATCCTACTACAATGCGTAGACTTATATAATACTTACCGGCCGACATTTCTCATCGATGCCTCGTGTCACGCCCGATTATGCCAGGGGCTTCACAATACGAAACTAAAGTCCGACCACCTTTTCGGTCACTCGGCACCCCGAACTTATAGCACTATATGCATCAGCTCTGAATCATGTCTTGGGTCATTGGTTGGGTTTGCTCGACTCCCATGTTTTGGTACCATATGTTCCGCCCCATCGGCTAAGGTAGCGTTGGGAGAACTACTGCAATTGTGTCCCGGTTCTGCCAGACAAGCACCTTAGCAGAGAAAGCCGATAACCGACTGTCATGATACATTGATAGTTGGTCAGTTGTTCGAGAGGTTGTAAAATACTTAAAGATTTATTCTGCATAACGCCATTATAAATGCAGAGTGCGACGGATCGGTCTTCCGATCAGGCGCCAATAGAGCCCCTAGTTCGGCCTTTCGAACACTAGGGGTTGTGCCGACCATACTAGGATTCCTATGGCTAAGTGATAGTGGTAAAGCCTTATAGTCCGATTGCATGGTTCGTGGTGAGGAACACCTCCTTAAAAGGACCCAGCCATGAGATAAAGAGTGTTCAGTTATGTCCCGAACACCCCCGTATTTCTTTCGTGGGGGCAGAAGCCGACGACTGGCCAACTCTCAGGATTTACATATACTAAATAGCCGCACAGGAAGAACAAATGTTCAAACAAAACAGGCAATAAATAATAAAAGTGCTATTATCCCATATTACAAAGAACGGCAAGAATGCCCTCAGGGAAATATAATGTCTTTTGTACACTTATCCGCCACAAGGCGGGCTCCCTTCAGTACACCTTCATAGTACAGCTCGGGCTTGCGGTGCTCCTTACCCTCTGGCGGCCCCTCGGTCATCAGCTTCTCCGCGTCAAGCTTCCCCCAATGCACTTTTGCACTGGAAAATGCCATGCACGCACCCTCTATACAGACTGATCGTTTAACAACATCAAGCCGAGGATAGGCGCCCACAGTCCGCTTCACGAGTCCGAAGTAACTGCTTGGAATGGGCTCCATGGGCCACAGCCGGATAACCAAGTCCTTCATGGCTAGTTTGGCCACCTGGTGCAGTTCGACCAGCTGCTTCAGCTGATCGATAAAAGGCACTGGATAGTTCGACACCAAATACTGCGACCAGAAATCCCTCTCCGCAGACTTCTTCTCCTTGGTCCGGTAGAATTGGGCGGCATCTGATATGCTACGAGGAAGATCTGCAAACGCCCCTGGAAAAATATGAATTCAACTTGTCGCTTAGAGTTCTTCCCACTTTCATGTAAAAATGGCCATGAATACAAAATGCCTTACCAACTGCAACTTTTCGGGCCTCCTGAATGTCCCGCACAGCACCTCAGGATTCTTCCTGAGCATCTTCCGCGGCTTGGAGAGCTTGGGCGAGTTCGGATTCTTTCCCTACTATACTCTGCTCCAAGCCCTCGCTTTTCTTCACAGCCTCCTGGAGCTCTCGCTCAGCTGCGATGACTCTGGCCTCGTGTTTCTCATGAAGTGCATGTTTGGCAGCAGCCTTCCCATTGGCATCAGCCACCGCCTTCTTCAGTGCCTCATATTCGGCGCTTGCTCCTAGAGCATACAATACAAATACTTTTCACTAGGCACAATTACTCATTCGTGCAAAATTCGAGACAATGTTTCAACATACCTTGCTTGTCCTCCAATTGCTTCTTCACACGGCCAATTTCCTCCTCGGCCCATTCCAGGCTCTGCTTCAGTCCGGACACTTCCGCATTATGAGCAGTCGTCTTCTCTGCAGATGCCTGTTTCCACATAAAGGGGCATACGTCATTAACAAAGGCTCCTGCAAGAGCAGAGGATTTGATCCCCTGCCCGGTTCTCTCTCCTTCGCCGGATAGTGTATCAGGGGCTACTACTCATATTATGACGATTCCTCCAAGGTTTCTTAGAAAACATACCTCAAAGGCCTTTATAAGTCCAAGGTAGGACTCATTCAGCCCGCCCTCTGCAGACTGAATCTTTTCAGCCACCGCACTCATGAGGGTCCGATGTTCATCGACGATAGACGCGTTCTTTAATGCTGTCGATAGACTGCCTGGCAGCTCTGCTTGGACAGAGGTTGCCGACGGAGTAGGCAAGCCTCCCACCGTCGAAGGTGGCTACTCGCCCAATCCTGGAGCCTTAAAGGTCTCCAGGACCTTGTCCGGCTGTGATCCGAACCCGAGATCACCCCCGCCGTCGACACGCTTGGGGGCCGTCGCTCCCGTGTGTCCGGCCCCAGAGATATGCCCCCTGGTCCGGATCCCGTTGAGACAACACCTCAGTGTCGCGCCTGTACTTTGGGGAAGGGGCCGCTGGAGGCATCTCGCTCGCCAAAGAATCTGAGCTCAGCGAATCCTCTGATGAGGACTGTCCAGCGCAAGACCTGGCCGGGGTGTACTATAGCAACAGTTAAAGCTACTATACCTAAAAAAACCCGGACGCATATGCGTGTTCGGATTTCGTATACTTACGACTTTTCCAGGGGCTAGGTCCTGGGATCCCACTCCGGGCTGTCGTCGGCAACCGTGGTGGATGCTTCCGGGAGGAAACCTTTCCCCCTCTTGGGTGATTCGGCCTCCAGGGATGAGTAGGTCGTCCTTTTCTTCCCACCTCTAGAGTGAGGCTCATCCTCCTCTACTTCCTCCTCTTCGTCTTCGGAAGAAGGAGCATCACTGGAGTCTTCGGATTTTGCGTCCGAAGCCTAGCGGCGACGGAGGCCACTCCGGGTATTTTTGACCTTCTCAGGGGCCTCTTTCTTTGGCACCTCGTAGGGCACTGGGACCAGCATCTTCGTTAGAAGAGGTCCGGCCGGTTCCTCCGGCAGCGGGTCCGGACAATGTATCCGCTCCACCCTTTTTGTCCATCCCTGGGGTCATGATAAAGCACGATAAAAATGTCGCCCTTAAAACATGCCAACTGAAGCCTGGATGGACAGAGCCTGGCTATAACTTACCGGACTTGCAGAATGGGATAATTGATACCCCCGGTCCTCGGCGGAGCCCGACCATGATTTTCCAGACTTAAAGAGCACCTTCCAGATATCCTCGTGGGAGGAATCATAGAGCTCCCAGAGGGTTTGGTGCTTGATTGGGTCATACTCCCAGAAATTGCAGGCTCGGTGCTGGCAAGGGAGAACCAGGCGAACTAACATCACCTGGACTACGTCAACGAGCTTGACGTCCTTGTCGACCACACTCTGAACGCGCATCTGGAGAAGTGACAGCTCATCGGACGAGGACCAGTTCAGGCCCTTCTTCGGCCAGGACGTAAGCCATAGTGGGGCTCCAGATCTGAACGCAGGTGCTGCAACCCACTTTTTGCCGCGTGGTTCGGTGATATAGAACCACAGCTGCTGCCACTCCTTGACGGAGTCGTTGAAGGCACCTGTCGGCCAAACGACCTTGGGCATCTTGCTCACCATGGCACCTCCTTACTTGGCGTGCTCGCCACTCACCACCTTGGGCTTCACATTGAAAATCTTCAGCCACAGGCCGAAGTGAGGCGAAATCCGGAGAAAGGCCTCGCACACGATGATGAACGTCAAGATATTGAGGAAAGAATTGGGGGAAAGATCATGAAAATCAATCCAATAGTAATACATAACTCCACGAACAAATGGGTGAAGGGGGAACCCGAGCCCGCAGAAAAAATGGGGAAGGAACACGACTCTCTCGTGGGGCTCCGGAGTAGGGACGATCTGTCCCGCCGGAGGAATACGATGGCCGATCTTCTTGGCCAGGTACCCGGCCTCCCGGAGCCTCTTGATATCCTTCTCCTGGATAGTAGAGGCCATCCATTTGCCTCCTGCTCCGGATCCGGACATCTTTGAGAACTCTCTCTTCGATGGAGAAGAGGAATGCTTGGGCGCTAGAGCTCGAACAGAGGGGAATGGACTAGCGGATGGAGAGGGCGTGGGTAAAGAGGAAGAGACCTTATCTCTTTATAGAGACGGTGAAAGCCTTTTTGCACCTCCCCACTTGCCCGGTGGAACCCGCTCGTTCCCCACTTGCCGCGATTAGCAGTGCGGTTGGATTACCCATACCTGTATTGCTGATAATCCCACAATAAGGGGACACGATCTCTCCTATGACAAAACATGCAGAAGAAACCGCCTCGCGATTTGCGCTATGGCTGGTTATGGGAAAACGGTTCGAATAATGACCCGACCTGAATGACATGTCACGTGGTCAGCAGATTATGTTTGTGAAATATCATTCTATCTACGGTGGTATGTGAAGATCATTTTGCAGATCCGGACACGGTCTACGTGTCCGATAATTACTTTGGAGTATTCGGAGATGGAACCCGCCTTGCAATGCCGAAGACAAGACTGCGCGCCGGACTCATCGTCATTGAAGCCTGGTTCAGGGGCTACTGAGGGAGTCCTGGATTAGAGGGTATCCGGACAGCCAGACTATATACATCATCCGGACTATTGGAGCGTGAAGATACAAGACTCAAGACTCTGTCCCGTGTCCAGATGGGACTCTCCTTTGCGTGGAAGACAAGCTTGGCGATCCGGATATTGCATTTCCTTCCTTGTAACCGACTCCATGTAAACCCTAGCCCTCTCCGGTGTCTATATAAACCGGAGAGGTTGGTCCTTAGAGGGACGATCACAATTACAATCATAATCATCATAGGCTAGCTTCTAGGGTTTAGCCTCTACGATCTCGTGGTAGATCTACTCTTGTACTACTCATATCATCAATATTAATCAAGCAGAAAGTAGGGTTTTACCTCCATTGAGAGGGCCCGAACCTGGGTAACATTGTGTCCCTTGCTTCCTGTTACCATCATCCTAGACGCACAGATCAGGACCCCCTACCCAAGATCCGCCGGTTTTGACATCGACAACTATAAGTTGACAAAGCCTTGCATACACGTCAACTTTGTAGGCCCACAAGTGACTATCACATCTATGGAAGAGAACATATAGCCCATTTGTGATTTGTATTTTTAATTATAATGGAATTTACTCAGCCCATTTACTCTTTGTTAAAACTACAGCCCATTTTCCAGCGAGGACTTTGTTAATAATTTAAGCCAATCGCCCAAAAAATCAACAAAATTTCCAACATTTTTATGGGATCCGAAATATTTTTAACCCGAAATTTAAAGTCACATTAAATAAAATTTCAAAATAAATTGGTATTGGGTAAAAATCCAGCGAAATTTTGTGTGTGCAACAGGTAATGAAATTTAAAATTTACCTTTTTTAGAAGAATAAAAAATGTACCTGTTCGGTGCGTTTTTTTATTTACAGCCAATTTTTTTAATTACAACCCGTTTATTATTTCTCAAAGCCCATTTTCTTGGCAGGTCTAATGCGACCCGGAGAATAACAAGTTGACCTGGGTTGGGTATTCCACAAAAAGGAATAGCTGGGCTAGCCATTTTCACATTTTAATATTAATATCTGGGCTAGATATTTGGTCGACATAAAATAATAGCCTAGGCCAAACGGGCCACAACCCGACCAGTTGATAACCTGCTCCTCTGAACAATGACAAAAACATTGCTCAAGAAAAACTCTGCTCACACCTCAAAAACAGAAATACTGCTCGAGCTGCTGGGTCCCAACTATTGGTCGTTCCTTGTGCAATTCTCTTGTTTATTGACTATGTAGGTTGACAATGGTGTGGGACCGTGATGTCAGAAAACAAGGAGGAAGCAAAAAAATTATATTTGTATATACACTAATAAGGAGGCACTTGTGTATGTGCGGCTATGGCCCTGGTGGGATCCACTATCATCCTCTCCAATTAAAGTCATCTTCTTATTCCTCTTATTCGTTGACCATGTTGACAATGCGAGACGGCGGCGCCACGGCGAGCGTAACAACTCGAAGGAGAACGGAGAGGGCCCTATGGTGAACCATTAGGGCGTCATTAGGGCGTCGAAGTGCGGCTGCACCTACTCTATGGTGAACTCGGCATGAACCGGCTTGGGCGGTGCCGCCGGCTCCTGGTCAAAGGCCACATCCATCGTCCGATTGTCGTCGCTCAGCTCGGCGAGCTCGCTCGCGAGCCAGCATGTCCGGTTGCTGGACGCATGGACTGCTGCCAAGCACGAGTCTGACCGCCCTGGCCCACCCAGACCGCCTCCCTTGCTTGCATGCGCTTTCCACCTGAAACGGTCAGCGCCACCAGCACTGCTTCCCGGTGTAGGCGACTGCTCCGTGTTCAAATGACATAAGTGTCGTCCATCCGTCTATTTTCTGCCCACATTAACGATACGCAGTTGCCGAGGCAGCTACTCTGGTGCCACTCGTACGTCCCTCTGCAGCGCACCATTGCCATATAAACTGTTGCGCCGGCCATAGCCGCAGTCATCCGCCTCCGTTCCCTTTCTCCTGTCCACACCACTACTGCCCACCATGGCTTCCTAGCGCTCCAGCGCTCTTTAGGACAGGCGGACAACGGACCAGAAGGACATCACAGCCATTGCTGCCGACTGGCAGCCGGAGGACGACGTCGTCCCAATGGAGAACATGGTAGTTGATGATCCAGCGCCAACCCTCTCCTCCGCGCCATCCTTGCCGGTGCATTGCACCATGAGCATCGGCGAGGCCCATGCCCAACACATGGACACCGTGAGGCAGAAGCGTGAGGAGCAGTTCCGGGAGGTTCAGGCCGATGCCGCCTACGACCACCATCTCCTCCAGGAGCACCTGCAGGCGGAGGAGCAAATCGCCATGGAGAGAGCGGAGCAGGAGGTGCTGCTCGAGTCGTACCATCCCGCTCGCGAGAGCCGCCTCGTGCACTGGCAGTACCGCATGCGGGTGGCAGAGGTTGCAGCCACCTACAAAGAGGATGATGAAGCGGGCAAGGCGCTGTTTGGCAAAACCGACGATGATTCGGAGGACAATGCCGGCTCCACCGAGGCCCCGCCCTGCCGACACCGAGGCGGAGGACTTCGCAGGCTTAGGCGAGGCCCCGCTCCGCCGAGGCCCCGTCCCGCCAACAACGAGGCAGAGGACATCGTCGGCTCCACCGAGGCCTCACCCCTCCGTCACCGAGGTGGACACTACCAAAAAAAGACACATTTGGGACATTTTGGGCCGAACGAATTTTTTTCTGTCATACTTATGACACTTCTATGACGACAACTGTGACAAAACCCGGTATCATCATAGATGTGGTGGGCTCCTACTTCTATGACAAAAAATCATGACAGAAAATGGGCTTTTTGTCCTGCGCGGGCTGGAGATGCAGCTGCATGACATTCTTTGGGCCGTCCATGACAGAAAAAACCATGGTAGAAGCAAGGGGAGGAAAATATCAGGGTGTTCCCGGTTACGGTGGGTGGTCGGGGCCGAGCGATGCATGGAGTTTTGCGCATTTCTCTCATACACGCATGCACGTGGGTGCGAGGCATTGGGCTCTAACTGAACCCAAGCGAGGCATTCTCCTACTGAACCCGAGCAATTGCACTGCAGGCTACGCATTACTGAATCCAAGAGATTGATTGATGGCTGTTAACTGAACCCGATCGACTGATTTCTTTGCTACTGCTGCTAACTAAAGTTGATCGATGCTACCTCTGGATGAACAGTGAGTGTTGCTGGGGGGTTTGGATGAACAGTTCCCGGGGGGTGGATGAACAGGACCCCGTGGTGTTGCCTCTGGATGAACAGGACCCCGATGATCGAGTCGGTTGGGGCTAGATGAACAGGACCCCGTGGAGGGCTGGAAGAATAGGATGACCCCGTGGAGGGCTGGATGAACAGTAAAAGGTGGAGGTTTGGAGGAACAGTAGCCCATATATGGGTGATTGAACAAGAGCCCGTGGAGAGGGCTGGTTGAACAGTAGCCAGTGGAGTAGCGCATGCTGGAGGCTGGATGAACAGGAGCCTATGGATGAATAGTCACAGGTGAAGGCTGGAGGAGGTTGATGGTGGATGAATAGTAGCCCTTGGAGGATGGAGGAGGTCGACGATGGAGATGAACAGTATCCCATGGAGCCCCGTTTGCGGTACGCCACACCCCTCCCAATGAACAGGATCCCCGTTTCGACTGTAGCGCTCCAACACAAGTCCGTTTCCTCCGTTTTGCGGTACGCCACACCCTCCCAATCAAGAGGATCCCGTTTTGACCGTAGGAGGTCCAACAAAAGTTCGTTTCCTTTGTTTTACGGTACGCCAGACCCCTCCCAATGAACAGGATCCCGTTTCAAACATGGCCGGTCGAACACAAGGCCGTTTCCTCCATTGTGCGGTATGCCAGGCCTCGGTTCCATTGGCTGTTCTGTCCAAGCCCTCCCGATGAACACGATGATGCATTCCGTTCCGACCCAGCCGGTTGGTTCCCCATGAACACGACGACAACGTTGTTTCTCCGTTCCGACCCAGCCATGTACATGAGTCCTGGTCGTACGTACGCGCGAGTAGGCGTTCGAGACCCCGCCCGTATGTATGTATGTGGCCGTATTTTCTTTCTTGCACACTGGCCGCTCTACGTACGTGTACATGCTACATGCGCGCCTCTACTACGACATGTGCGCGCCTCTACATCGACCAGTATGTACATACACATTCGCGACCAGAATGACAATGCTACATACGCTTCGACCAGGTGGGTCCCGACTGTCAGGCACTTCCTTGCATGTGAAGTTGTAGATGGTGGGTCCCAGAAGTCAGGGGGGTGAATCACTTTTTTTTTCGGACACACTTCCTTGCGTGCGAAAGATGTAGCTGGTGGGTCCCAGCAATCAGGGGGGAAATGTTTTTTTGGGAAATACAGTGGCCCGTCCGATGGGTCCCTGCTGTGAGGTGGAGGAATAATTATTTTGCTTGTAATAAGGAGGCACTTCCTTGTGGCCGCCGTGGACCCAGCTGTCAGCCTCTCCACGTACAGTGCTCTTCCGATGGAAGTCGTTCCTTGACCATGTTGACTACGCCGCGTCGAGAGCACCAGGGTGGTGGACAATGGAAAGGCCTAGGAAGGGGATGACGCGGAGCCGGGGAAGACGCGGCAGTGGAAGCCCGCGTGGAGAGGAGTACGAGGGTTCACTGGTTCGGCTGCGGTGTGAGGCTGCCGTTGCCGCAGGGCCTGGCCAGCGTTGGGAATAGTAGGGGCGGTGAGGCCTTCGCGGCAGCACAGCCAGCCACGGGAGGCAGGAGCTGAAGGAAATATGCCCTAGAGGCAATAATAAAGTTATTATTTATTTCCTCATATCATGATAAATGTTTATTATTCATGCTAGAATTGTATTACCCGGAAACATAATACATGTGTGAATACATAGACAAACATAGTGTCACTAGTATGCCTCTACTTGACTAGCTCGTGAATCAAAGATGGTTGAGTTTCCTAACCATAGACATGAGTTGTCATTTGATTAACGGGATCACATCATTAGTAGAATGATGTGATTGACTTAACCCATTTCATTCGCTTAGCACTTGATCGTTTAGTATGTTGCTATTTCTTTCTTCATGACTTATACATGTTCCTATGACTATGATATTATATAACTCCTGCTTACCGGAGGAACACTTTGTGTGCTACCAAACGTCACATAGTAACTGGGTGATTATAAAGGTGCTCTACAGGTGTCCCCAACGGTACTTGTTGAGTTGACGTATTTCGATATTAGGATTTGTCACTCCGATTGTCAGAGAGGTATCTCTGGGCCCTCTCGGTAATGCACATCACTATAAGCCTTGCAAGCAACGTAGCTAATGAGTTAGTTACGGGATGATGCATTATGTAACGAGTAAAGACACTTGCCAGTAACGAGATTGAACTAGGTATTGAGATACCGATGATCGAATCTCGGGCAAGTAACATACCGATGACAAAGGGAACAACGTATGTTGTTATGCGGTTTGACCGATAAAGATCATCATAGAATATGTAGGAGCCAATATGAGTATCCAGGTTCCGCTATTGGTTATTGACCGGAGACATGTCTCAGTCATGTCTACATAGTTCTCGAACCAGTAGGATCCGCACGCTTAAAGTTAGATGACAATTATATTATGAGTTTATGTGTTTTGATGTAGCGAAGGTTTTTCGGAGTCCCGGATATGATAACGGACATGACGAGGAGTCTCTAAATGGTTGAGACATGAAAATCAATATATTGGACGACTATATTTGGACACCGGAAAGGTTCCGGGTGAGATTGGGACAATACTGGAGCTCCGGGAGGTTATCGGAACCCCCCGGGAGGTATATGGGCCTTAATGGGCTTTAGTGGAAAGGAAGGGAAAGGAGCAAGGGAGGGGGCGCCCCCCCAAGCCCAATCCGAATTGGGAGGGGGCTGCCCCCCCCTTTCCTTCCTCCCTCCTTCCTCTTCCTTCCCTCTTCCTCTCCAAATAGGAAAAGGAGGAGTCCTACTCCCGGTGGGAGTAGGACTCCCCCCCTTGGGCGCGCCTCCTCCCCTTGGCCAGCTCCCTCCTCCACTCCTTTATATACGGGGGAGGGGGGCACCCCATAGACACAACAATTGATCATTGATCTCTTTGCCATGTGCGGTGCCCCCCTCTACCATAGCATCGCCTCGATAATATCATAGCGGTGCTTAGGTAAAGCCCTGCATCGTTAGAACATCATCAGCGTCACCACGTCGTCGTGCTGAAAAAACTCTCCCTCGACACTCGGATGGATCGGGGTTCGAGGGACGTCATCAAGCTGAACATGTGCAAGAACTCGGAGGTGCCGTGCTTTCGGTGCTTGATCGGTCGGGCCGTGAAGACGTACGACTACATCAACCGCGTTGTGCTAACGCTTTCGCTTTTGGTCTATGAGGGTACGTGGACAACAATCTTCCCCTCTCATTGCTATGCATCACCATGCTCTTGCGTGTGCGTAGGAATTTTTTTGAAATTACTACGTTCCCCAACAGCGGAATCAGAGCCAGGTTTTATACATAGATGTTATATGCACGAGTAGAACACAAGTGAGTTGTGGGCGATACAAGTCATACTGCTTACCAGCATGTCATACTTTGGTTCAGCGGTATTGTTGGATGAAGCGGCCTGGACCGACATTATGCGTATGCTTACGCGAGACTGGTTCTTCCGACGTGCTTTGCACACAGGTGGCTGGTGGGTGTCTGTTTCTCCAACTTTAGTTGAACCGAGTGTGGCTACGCCTGGTCCTTGAGAAGGTTAAAACAACACTAACTTGACAAACTATCGTTGTGGTTTTGATGCGTAGGTAAGAATGGTTCTTGCTCCACCCGTAGCAGCCACGTAAAACTTGTAACAACAAAGTAGAGGACGTCTAACTTGTTTTTGCAGGGCATGTTGTGATGTGATATGGTCAAGACGTGATGCATATTTTATTGTATGAGATGATCATGTTTTGTAACCGAGTTATCAGGAACTGGTAGGAGCCATATGGTTGTCGCTTTATTGTATGCAATGCAATCGCCTTGTAATTGCTTTACTTTATCACTAAGCGGTAGCGATAGTCGTAGAAGCAATAGTTGGCGAGACGACAACGATGCTACGATGGAGATCAAGGTGTCGCGCCGGTGACGATGGTGATCATGACGGTGCTTCAGAGATGGAGATCACAAGCACAATATGATGATGGCCATATCATATCACTTATATTGATTGCATATGATGTTTATCTTTTATGCATCTTATCTTGTTTTGATTGACGGGAGCATTATAAGATGATCTCTCACTAAATTTCAAGATAAAAGTGTTCTCCTTGAGTATGCACCGTTGCCAAAGTTTGTCGTGCCCAGACACCACGTGATGATCGGGTGTGATAAGCTCTACGTCCATCTACAATGGGTGCAAGCCAGTTTTGCACACGCAGAATACTCAGGATAAACTTGACGATCCTAGCATATGCAGATATAGCCTCAGAACACTGAGACCGAAAGGTCAAGCGTGAATCATATAGTAGATATGATCAACGTAGTGATGTTCACCATTGAAAACTACTCCATTTCACGTGATGATCGGTTATGGTTTAGTTGATTTGGATCACGTGATCACTTAGATGATTAGAGGGATGTCTATCTAAGTGGGAGTTCTTAAGTAATATGATTAATTGAACTTAAATTTATCATGAACTTAGTACCTGATAGTATTTTGCTTGTCTATGTTTGTTGTAGGTAGATGGCTCGTGCTGTTGTTTCGTTGAATTTTAATGTGTTCCTTGAGAAAGCAAAGTTGAAAGATGATGGTAGCAATTACACGGACTAGGTCTGTAACTTGAGGATTATCCTCATTGCTGCACAGAAGAATTACGTCATGGAAGCACCGCTAGGTGCCAAACCTGCTGCAGGAGCAACACCAGATGTTATGAACGTCTGGCAGAGCAAAGCTGATGACTACTCGATAGTTCAGTGTGCCATGCTTTACGGCTTAGAACCGGGACTTCAACGACGTTTTGAACATCATGGAGCATATGAGATGTTCCAGGAGTTGAAGTTAATATTTCAAGCAAATGCCCGGATTGAGAGATATGAAGTCTCCAATAAGTTCTACAACTGCAAGATGGAGGAGAATAGTTCTGTCAGTGAGCATATACTCAGAATGTCTGGGTATAACAATCACTTGATTCAACTGGGAGTTAATCTTCTGGATGATAGCGTCATTGACAGAATTCTTTAATCACTGCCACCAAGCTACAAGAGCTTCGTGATGAACTATAATATGCAAGGGATGGATAAGACAATTCCCGAGCTCTTCGCAATGCTAAAGGCTGTGGAGGTAGAAATCAAGAAGGAGCATCAAGTGTTGATGGTCAATAAGACCACCAGTTTCAAGAAAAGGGGCAAAGGCAAAAAGAAGGGGAACTTCAAGAAGAACAACAAACAAGTTGCTGCGCAAGAGAAGAAACCCAAGTCTGGACCTAAGCCTGAGACTGAGTGCTTCTACTGCAAGCAGACTAGTCACTGGAAGCGAAACTGCCCCAAGTATTTGGCGGATAAGAAGGATGGCAAGGTGAACAAAGTTATATGTGATATACATGTTATTGATGTGTACCTTACTAGAGCTGGCAGTAGCACCTAGGTATTTGATACTGGTTCTGTTGCTAATATTTGCAACTCGAAATAGGGACTACAAATTAAGTGGACACTAGCTAAGGACGAGGTGATGATGCGCGTGGGAAATGGTTCCAAAGTCGATGTGATCGCCGTCGGCACGCTACCTCTACATCTACCTTCGGGATTAGTTTTAGACCTAAATAATTGTTATTTGGTGCCAGCATTGAGCATGAACATTATATCTGGATCTTGTTTGATGCGAGACAGTTATTCATTTAAATCTGAGAATAATGGTTGTTCTATTTATGTGAGTAATATCTTTTATGGTCATGCACCCTTAAAGAGTGGTCTATTTTTGATGAATCTCGATAGTAGTGATACACATATTCATAATGTTGAAGCCAAAAGATGTAGAGTTCATAATGATAGTGCAACTTATTTGTGGCACTGCCGTTTAGGTCATATTGGTGTAAAGCGCATGAAGAAACTCCATTTTGATGGACTTTTGGAATCACTTGATTATGAATCACTTGGTACTTGCGAACCATGCCTCATGGGCAAGATGACTAAAACGCCGTTCTCCGGAACTATGGAGCAAGCATCTGATTTGTTGGAAATCATACATACTGATGTATGTGGTCCAATGAATATTGAGGCTCGCGGCGGGTATCGTTATTTTCTCACCTTCACAGATGATTTGAGCAGATATGGGTATATCTACTTAATGAAACATAAGTCTGAAACATTTGAAAAATTCAAAGAATTTCAGAGTGAAGTTGAAAATCATCGTAACAAGAAAATAAAGTTTCTACGATCTGACCGTGGAGGAGAATATTTGAGTTACGAGTTTGGTTTACATTTGAAGCAATGCGGAATAGTTTCACAACTCACGCCACCCGGAACACCACAGCGTAATGGTGTGTCCGAACGTGGTAATCATACTTTACTAGATATGGTGCGATCTATGATGTCTCTTACTGATTTACCGCTATTGTTTTGGGGTTATGCTTTAGAGATGGTCGCATTCACGTTAAATAGGGCACCATCAAAATCCGTTGAGACGACAACTTATGAATTGTGGTTTGGCAAGAAACCAAAGTTGCCATTTCTTAAAGTTTGGGGCTGCGATGCTTATGTGAAAAAGCTTCAACCCGATAAGCTAGAACCCAAATCGAAAAAAATGTGTCTTCATAGGATACCCAAAGGAGACTATTGGGTACAACTTCTATCACGGACCTGAAGGTAAGACATTTGTTGCCAAGAATGGATCCTTTCTAGAGAAGGAGTTTCTCTCGAAAGAAGTGAGTGGGAGGAAAGTAGAACTTGATGAGGTAGCTGTACCTGCTCCTTTATTGGAAAATAGTTCATCACAGAAACCGGTTCCTATGACGACTACACCAATAAGTGAGGAAGCTAATGATGTTGATCATGAAACTTCAGATCAAGTTACTACTGAACCTCGTAGGTCAACCAGAGTAAGATCTGCACTAGAGTGGTACGTAATCCTATTCTGGAGGTCATGTTACTTGACCATGGCGAACCTACGAACTATGAGGAAGCGATGATGAGCCCAGATTCTGCAAAATGGCTTGAGGCCATGAAATCTGAGATTGGATCCATGTATGAGAACAAAGTGTGGACTTTTGTTGACTTGCCCAATGATCCACAAGCCATCGAGAATAAATGGATCTTCAAGAAGAAGACTGACGCTGATGATAATGTTACTGTCTACAAAGCTCGACTTGTTGCGAAAGGTTTTCGACAAGTTCAAGGGGTTGACTACTATGCGACTTTCTCACCCGTAGCGATGCTTAAGTCTGTCCGAATCATGTTAGCAATTGCCGCATTTTATGATTATGAAATTTGGCAAATGGATGTCAAAACTGCATTCATGAATGGATTTCTGGAAGAAGGTTTTGTCGATCCAAAGGATGCTAACAAAGTGTGCAAGCTCCAGCGATCCATTTATGGACTGGTGCAAGCCTCTCGGAGTTGGAATAAATGCTTTGATAGTGTGATCAAAGCATATGGTTTTATACAGACTTTTGGAGAAGCCTGTATTTACAAGAAAGTGAGTGGGAGCTCAGTAGCATTTCTAATATTATATGTGGACGACATATTATTGACTGGAAATGATATAGAATTTCTGGATAGCATAAAAGGATACTTGAATAAAAGTTTTTTCGACGAAAGACCTCGTTGAAGCTGCTTACATATTGGGCATCAAGATCTATAGAGATAGATCAAGACGCTTAATTGGACTTTCACAAAGTACATACCTTGATAAAGTTTTGAAAAAGTTCAAAATGGATCAAGCAAATAAAGGGTTCTTGCCTGTAATACAAGGTGTGAAATTGAGTCAGACTCAATGCCAGACCACTGCAGAAGATAGAGAAAAAATGAAAAAAGTTCCCTATGCTTCAGCCATAAGCTCTATCATGTATGCAATGCTGTGTACCAGACCTGATGTGTGCCTTGCTATTAGTTTAGCAGGGAGGTACCAAAGTAATCCAGGAGTGGATCACTGGACAGCGGTCAAGAACATCCTGAAATACCTGAAAAGGACTAAGGATATGTTTCTCGTTTATGGAGGTGACAAAGAGCTAATCGTAAATGGTTACGTCGATGCAAGCTTTGACACTGATCCGGACGATTCTAAATCGCAAACCAGATACGTGTTTATATTGAACGATGGAGCTGTCAGTTGGTGCAGTTCTAAACAAAGCGTCGTAGCGGGATCTACATGTGAAGCGGAGTACATAGCTGATTCGGAACCGAAAATGAAGGAGTCTAGATGAAGGAGTTCATATCCGATCTAGGGGTCATACCTAGTGCATTGGGTCCAATGAAAATCTTTTGTGACAATACTGGTGCAATTGCCTTGGCAAAGGAATCCAGATTTCTCAAGAGAACCAAGAACATCAAGAGACGCTTCAATTCCATCCGGGACCAAGTCAAGGTGGGAGACATAGAGATTTGCAAGATACATACGGATCTGAATGTTGCACACCCGTTGACTAAGCCTCTTCCACGAGCAAAACAAGATCAACACCAAGGCTCCATGGGTGTTAGAATGATTACTGTGTAATCTAGATTATTGACTCTAGTGCAAGTGGGAGACTGAAGGAAATATGCCCTAGAGGCAATAATAAAGTTATTATTTATTTCCTCATATCATGATAAATGTTTATTATTCATGCTAGAATTGTATTACCCGGAAACATAATACATGTGTGAATACATAGACAAACATAGTGTCACTAGTATGCCTCTACTTGACTATCTCGTGAATCAAAGATGGTTAAGTTTCCTAACCATAGACATGAGTTGTCATTTTATTAACAGGATCACACCATTAGTATAATGATGTGATTGACTTGACCCATTCCCTTAGCTTAGCACTTGATCGTTTAGTATGTTGCTATTGCTTTCTTCATGACTTATACATGTTCCTATGACTATGAGATTATGTAACTCCCACTTACCAGAGGAACACTTTGTGTGCTACCAAACGTCACAACGTAACTGGGTGATTATAAAGGTGCTCTACAGGTGTCTCCTAAGTAACTTATTGAGTTGACGTATTTCGAGATTAGGATTTGTCACTCCGATTGTTGGAGAGGTATCTCTGGGCCCTCTCGGTAATGCACATCACTATAAGCCTTGCAAGCAATGTAGCTAATGAGTTAGTTACGGGATGATGCATTACGTAACGAGTAAAGAGACTTGCCGGTAACGAGATTGAACTAGGTATTGAGATACCGACGATCGAATCTCGGGCAAGTAACATACCGATGACAAAGGGAACAACGTATGTTGTTATGCGATTTGACCGATAAAGATCATCGTAGAATATGTAGGAGCCAATATGAGCATCTAGGTTCCACTATTGGTTATTGACCGGAGACGTGTCTCAGTCATGTCTACATAGTTCTCGAACCCGTAGGGTCCACACGCTTAAAGTTAGATGACAGTTATATTATGAGTTTATGTGTTTTGATGTACCAAAGGTTGTTCGGAGTCCCGGATGTGATCACGGACATGACGAGGAGTCTCGAAATGGTCGAGACATGAAGATCGATATATTGGACGACTATATTTGGACACCAAAAATGTTCCGGGTGAGATTAGGACAATACCGGAGCTCCGGGAGGTTATCGGAACCCCCCGGGAGGTATATGGGCCTTAATGGGCTTTAGTGGAAAGGAGGGGAAAGGAGCAAGGGAGGGGGCGCGCCCGTCCCCCCATGCCCAATCTGAATTGGGAGGGGGGCTGGCCCCCCCTTTCCTTCCTCCCTCCTTCCTCTTCCTTCCCTCTCCCTCTCCAAATAGGAAAAGGAGGAGTCCTACTCTCGGTGGGAGTAGGACCCCCCCCTTGGGCGCGCCTCATCCCCTTGGTCGGCCCCCTCCTCCACTCCTTTATATACGGGGGAGGGGGGCACCCCATAGACACGACAATTGATCATTGATCTCTTCGCCGTGTGCTGTGCCCCCCTCCACCATAGTCCTCCTCGATAATATCGTAGTGGTGCTTAGGCGAAGCCCTGCGTCGGTAGAATATCATCATCGTCACCACGCCGTCGTGCTAAAGGAACTCTCCCTCGACACTCGGCTGGATTGGAGTTTGAGGGACGTCATCGAGCTGAACGTGTGCAAGAAATCGGAGGTGCCGTGCTTTCGGTGCTTGATCGGTCGGGCCGTGAAGACTTACGACTACATCAACCGCGTTGTGCTCACGCTTCCGCTTTCGGTCTACGAGGGTACATGGACAACACTCTCCCCTCTCGTTGCTATGCATCACCATGATCTTGCGTGTGCGTAGGAATTTTTTTGAAATTACTACGTTCCCCATCATGAGCATGCGGCACGACCGGCACTGCTTTGGGCGGTTGGAGCAAGAAGACCAGAGGTTGAAGAAGCACTACGGCCGTTGGATGGACATCGTACGGTCACTGGAGCTAGAATCGTTCATATTGACTAAGTTGATAAAGCCCTCCATCCCCGTCAACTTAGTAGGCCCACAAGTTAGCCTCCCACCAAGGTGGGTCCCAGCTAGCAGGGGGAGTATTCATTTTTTTGTGCATAATAAGGAGGCACTTCCGGTGGGTCCGAGGTGACAGCGGGGGCAACGTTTTTTTCGCGAAATACGGTAGCTCATCTGGTGGGTCCCAGCAGTCAGGGGGGAAACGTTTTTTTCACGATATATGGTGGCCCGTCCATCGGGTCCCTGCTGTCAGGTGGAGGAATAATTATTTTCTGCATAATAAGGAGGCACTTCCTTGTGGCTGCCGTGGACCCATCTGTCAGCCTCTCCACGTACAATACTCTTCCGATGGAAGTCAGTCGTTGACCACATTGACCACACCGCACCGAGAACACCACCGCAGTGGACGACAGCGAGGCCTAGGAAGGGGACGACGCGAAGCCGGGGAAGACGCGGCAGTGGATGCCCACGCGAAGAGGAGTACGAGTGTTCACTGGTTCAGCTATGGTGTGAGGCTGCCGTCGCCCTATAATAACAGGGGGTGTGGGTGAGTGGAGGGATTGCCTGGCCAGCGGTGGGAGTAGTATGGGGGCGGTGAGGCCTCCGCGGCAGCACAACCAGCCACATCATACGGTCAATGGAGATAGAATCATGTACATTGACTAATTTGACAAAGCCCTCCGTCCCCGTCAACTTAGTAGGCCCACTATACTGGGTCACAGCTAGCAGGGGAAATATTCATTTTTTTGTGCGTAATAAGGAGGCACTTCCTTGCGTGCGAAGATATAGCTGGTGGGTCCGAGCTGTCAGCGGCGGTAACGTTTTTTTGCACGAAATACAGAGGCCCTTTCGATGGGTCCCAGATGTCAGCTGGAGGAATCATTATTTTGCGTGTAATAAGGAGGCATTTCGTTGCGTGCGACCGTGGACCTAGCTGTCAGCCTCTCCACGTACAGTCCACTTCAGATGCATGTCGGTCGTTGACCACGTTGACCACGCCGCGCCGAGAGCACCAGGGCGGTGAACGACGGCGAGGCCTAGGAAGAGAACGACACGGAGCCAGGGAAGACTCGGCAGTTGTTTCCCATGCAGAGGGGAGTACAACTGTACGAGGGTTTACTGGTTTGTCTGCCATCGCCGGAGAATAACATCAGGTGTGGGTGAGTAGAGGGATGGCTAGGCCATTGATGGGGGTACGGTGGGGTGGTGAGGCCTACGCAGCAGCACAGCCGACCGCGGGGAGGAGGGAGCAGGCAGTCCCGCCGGCGCTTGTTTGAGCGGCTAGAGCAGGAAGGGCAGAGATTGAAGAAGCACGACGGCTGTTGGATGGACATCCAATAGTCACTGCTTGTGCGTCAACCTTTTTTTAGGAAAGCCTCAAATCTATGGAAAACAGCATACATCCCGTCTGCCATTATTTCTAATAATTTACAACCCATTTGCTAATTCTTAAGGTTTTTTGGAGCCCATATTCTTTTTGTTAGCATTACAGCCCATATTGTGGCCACGGTTAAAAAATTATACGAAATTTTGCATATTTCGGTGCAGTCCGAATTGTTTTTAATCCCGAAATTTCGAGTCACTTTCAAACTGATTTTAAAAATAAATGTATATCAATATAAAATCCAATAAATTTTCCACGCATAAAAATCAATGCAATTTAAAATCTCGAAATGAAAAAAAGAAATTTGAAACTAATTGCCAGTTTGATGTGTTTAAAAAATGTACAACTCATTTCTCATTACTGATAGGCCATTTTCTCGGCCAGCCGAATGAAGCTCTCCTCGTCTTCAAAGATTTGCAGCCCAATAGGCCTGACAAAGCGACTTACTTGACAAATCACAAAAAATCTGGGCTAGCCATTTTCAGAAAGAAAAAAAAACTATCGGGCTGGTCTGTGGTAAACATAAAAGAAAAGGTTGTCTAGACAGACTAGAGTGCCACGCACAACCCAGTTGACACCCTGCTTCCGTCTCAAAAACAAATTAGATAAATGCCACTACAATTTTTGCAAACTTTGAAAAATGCCACTCCAGACTTCGAAAAATGCCACTGGAAATGGCATGAAATGGCATTTTTCGAAGTTCGGAAATTGCAGTGGCATTTCTCGAAAACACCAGATTTGGAGTGGCATTTATCAAATTAACCAAAAACAAAAATAACTAAGCAAGCTGCTGGGTCCCTGGTGTCAGCCGCTCGTTGTGCAATTCTCTCGTTTATTGACTATGTTGAAAGCCATTTTTTATTGGCTTGAAATAAGGAGGCACTTGCTTGCGTACTGCCATGACCTTGGCGGGTCCCAGCTGTCATCCTCTCCACATACAATCATCTCTTGATTGTGTACGCGTCAACTTGGTAGGCCCACAAGTCAGCCTCTAAACCCGTGGAGGACAAATACAACCCATTTAAAAAAATAACAGCCCATTCCATACGTTCAAATGGAAAGTTCAACATTCAGAGCAAAGTAACAGGTCTGATCCACATATAGAGCACTGAACTTCCACGTTGACAACCATCATAGCCAAGTTAACTATCTACTCCCACTAATACTCTAGTAGCGTACAAGTACTAACTTACTCTTAGCTAACTAGACGATGCCGGCCGCCATCTGCGGTACAAGCTAAACACCAGCACAGGCGTCCTCCGCCTCGCCTCGCACTTGCCAGAGGTGTGATAGGGCGCGTTGCTGACGTGCGTTGGCCATTTCCATGCCGGCGTGGTCCACCGAAGCTTCTGCTTCTAAGCGGGAAACCCACTTGACGAGATGGTAGTAGAAATCAGAGTTGCGAATGCGTGCGTGCCCAACAGCCTCCAGGGCTATTTGCTGGGCGCCGGCCTCCACGCAGTCGGCCCAGTTGCGGGCGCTCTACTCGCGACTCAGAGCGTTGGTGCGCTGCTGCTCCATGTCCTGCTGGCGGTGCAAATTGGCGATACGCTGCTCCTCCGCCAGGCGGTCGCGCTCCAACAACTCCTGCTCCTGCACCAGGCGATCGCACTCCAACAAGTCCTTGATCTCCGCATTGCCATCTAAAGACCGATAGAATTCCCCTCCCTCCGTTTGCCTTCCGGTGAAAAACCGAACACTACTTCCGGCGGTGACCGCCTCCAGCCTCGCCTATCGCGAACGGGCGGGGACATGGCGGACGTGGCAAGAGCGAGGATAAGTGGCGAGCGACGTCGGGCCGGTGGGGGCTTATGAGGACATGGCGAGTTGGGTCACGGTGCCACCGGAGAAGGCCGGGAAACAGTACTTATAGGCGGAAGGTAGCGCGACGGTCATCGGAATTCAATGCATAAGCAGGCATGGCTTAGCACGCCAGCTTGCCGTGGAAAACTAGAGAAACTAAAATTATGACTGTGTCGTCCTGTCCCGTCCATGCTGGGTCGCATGCCGGCATGACGGTCAAACGAGTGCACTCGAATCATCTCCCTCCTTGTCAATAATGATTCCACAGATTTAAAAGGCCCGCAACAATTAAAGCGCATCTTTTTTCGCATCAGTTAGCTGCCTTAATTACGGCCGACTGCATGCAGGCACTCAAAATCGCTCGCAGCCAGTACGCAGAGTAGGATGCAACAAGTCGTAGCCGAGGGCACGCATGCAGCCACTTAAATCGCTGGAATTAATTAGGCTTAAACTTCTGCATGCAGTTAATTATTGCCATGTCTTGGTCTTGCTGCTTTGCTCACGGGACTAATAAACCCGGACGGAGGGAGTACCTTGGTTGGTGAGATTTTTGAATTAAGCCCTGCAAACCGGAAATAAGGTACTAGTACGTGTGTGATCCGCTATTTATTCGTGTAGGATCGCTTAGGTCATTTCTTGAATTGAGCCCTGCAAACCGGAAAGGAGGTAGTACATGCGTGATGTGCTATTTATCAGTGTAGGATCAAGTAGGTCGGATAGTGTAAGTGTAGGATCGAGTAGGTCGGATGGTGTATGTGTACGATCGCATTAGTTGATGAGCGTTAGCTGGGAGATAAGGCATTTGCAAACGTTTTTGCTGGTAGTTTCTTCAGATTCGCATGGCATTTTCTTCAGAGCTGCTTGTCAGTTTCTTCAGAGGTAGGCATTTTTATTCAAAAAACCGCCACTTCGGATCTTGCGTCGCAACTAAAACTGCCAGGAGCGCATTAGTAGGCTAGCTAGTGATCGATCAGTAACTTGTAAACACTAAGCGAACAGAAATAAGGAACTGTTAATGCATCTCAATGATTCATAGATCATATACAAATATGTAGCTCCAAAAGCAAAGATCAGCCACTTCGGATCTTGCGTCGCAACTAAAACCAACTAGTATGATTCCCATACATAAGATCAACATGTTAATGCATCTCAATGATTCACAGATCATATACAAATATGTAGCTCCAAAAGCAAAGATCAGCCACTTTGAATCTTGCATCGCAACTAAAACCAACTAGTACGATTCCCATACATAAGATCTACATGTTAATGCATCTCAATGATTCACAGATCATATACAAATATGTAGCTCCAAAAGCAAAGATCTAGAAAAAACATCTGTTCTTCCTACTAACAAGGATTCTTCTCTTGGCCAACATTCAGTATAGACTGAAAGACAAATTTGTTTGTGAAGTCTACAATTCCTCTTGCAAGCATAAGTGGTTTCACCAACAGCTGGAACCATGAGAATGACCACACATGATGGAGGAACATCCACTGCAATATGATTTGGTCTTGTCTCCATCACAGGGCGAGACTATTTTTGAAATACAAACTTTAACTTAGGCAAAATGATGCCCATTGTATAATCAGACCAAAGCAATGAAGCACCTAGTGTAGGCCAATAAATAGTATGGTACTACTTTTCTGCAGTCCATGAAGTGACTATCCAATCTTTCTGTGTCTATTTTCAAATGGCACTGTATGCAGTGACTATACTACTCTCTTGTGCAGTTCAACCAAAATTGCGGTCACTTTGTTTGTTTGCCAAATAGCAACGGGCAGACATCTCTGTCTGCACAAATATCAAGCAGCTAGTAAACATATACCCCACTTTGTATTTTTGGTTTAAACATGTCTCTTCCGCTTAGCATCTGTCATGTTTTGCACTGGACAATTTGATACATTCATGTTTTGCCCTGGAAAATTTCATATTGAATTGATTTGCTGGTTTAGAGCAGAAATATAGCACCTATTCTTCATCAGACCAAGGATATCCATGTTCGCAGTGATGGAAGAGGTGAAATCGGTACAACCGAATTTGAGCATCCAATCATTGAATCCTGTCCTGCACCTCCAATGTAGGTCCACCCTGCCAATAAATTCACATGCAAACCACTAGTATTACTTTCTAATGATAGTACAAAAAGAGTAGCAAGATAGTAGCAAACCATTTACCTTCATAATGAACATCTCATAGTGCCACCAATTGGATATAAAGGTTTGGAAGAAAACATGCTCCTAATGTTGAACCAGTTTGACTTTTTGTGCACTTCCACTAAAATCGAGTATCCTTGTTTGCATAGATATTGAAAGTGTGATTACTATAAAAATGACACTAGCTGAAGCATAGACTCACAAATATAAGCATTCCAATTTCTTAATGGGAAAAGGTAGCACGACTATTTCTAACCACCTGTTTGATGGAATAAATAAGGCAACAACGGCTGATGTCAGAAAGGCATATATAGTTCTTTCTGAAAGAATGATCGACTCCTGACCTTTCCTCTTCTTTTAAGCATACCTTGTGTAGTGTAATTAAAATAAAATGCCATCACTGCCTTGACAATTCAATGAGACTGTACAAAAGGAAATGACTTAACATTACATCATGATATCAGGTATGTAGTCGACAGGCAATAGAGACAAACATGCAGACCTCCTCCGATAACATAATGACCATTAATTTAAACAAAGGTGTGAGTAGCTTTACCGGGATAATTTGAGTGAACTCTACCCCCTCTGTTCCTTAATATAAGATGTTTACGCGGTTCAATTTAAAGTACCCACATGTCTAGTATTTAGAAAAACAGGTAGTAGTTTTCTTGAGCACATATCTGGGAAAGCTTGCCACACTTTATTTATGTCCATACGCTAATGCAACACCATTTGAATACTACAAATATACACTAATCCAGTGGCTAGTGCAATAGTAGAGTAGTTATTTTATTACAGGGTACAGTACAATGGTTTTACTGAACAGATTTCAATAAACTCTAGCACTGGAAGATTTCTATAAGAATTAACAATACGAAATGTAAAGGTAACTAGCATTATTAACTAATGACAGTATAAAAAATTGCAAACCATGTACCTCCAAGGTAAATATTGAAGGAAATATGCCCTAGAGGCAATAATAAAGTTATTATTTATTTCCTTATTTCATGATAAATGTTTATTATTGATGCTAGAATTGTATTAACCGGAAACATTGTCACATCCCTGGTCCTGGTCTGCAGTAGGCTAGCCCTTCATGTGTGCATCATGTTTAATTTTTCAAATGAACTTGAAATGGGGATGTACAAACCCTAGTACCAAATGGAATTCAAATAGGTTCAACCTAAAAATATTTTCAGTGAATCCAAATGGCTTTCAAAAATGTTCATCATTTCTGGAAAATGCTAGAACCATAACCAGAGGTGTTGCACATTTTTCCATGACATATTTGGTCACTGAATTAAATCATATGTACTTTGCATTTGGGCATTTAAATGCTAGTAAATATTTTAAATGCTCAAATAATTCTGTAAACAAGTGTGGGCTGTTGGAATTAATCTAAAAAGAGCCTATGATTATTTTCAGGATTTTTGAAGGTGTCTAAATATTTTTAATAAAGCCACAAACTTACAGAAAAATAGAAAAACAGAATTTAAAAGGGAGAGAGAAGGCTTACCAGCCAGCCCACCACTGTAGCAGCCCAGCCGGGCAAAGCTAGCCCGGCCCACTAGGGGCAGCACTGTCTTCTTCCTCTTGCCAGGAGGAGAAGCAGCTGCGTGCCCAGCGCGCAGGCGAGCCGCGCCAGATCCTCCCTCCCTGCCTGCCTGGCTCCTCCCCGGTGCTCCTAGATGATGCCACGGAGCACCATGCAGCCCCCTGGCCCCCTCTCACTCTCCTCGTGCTCCTCCCCTCCTCTGTTTTCTCTTCCCCCAAGAGCCACCAAGCGCAGCCGACGCCACCGCTCGCCGTTGCCACGACCACAGCCTCCCCCGTGCCTCTCTGACGTGACTTTGAGCTCCACCGTCGACCCCTACACCGTCTCCACCGATCCACGCGACGGGAAGAGCCCCGGAGCCCCGACCCCGACGTCTTCTTCCTCCTCTAGTTACCGAGATCGCCGACGACCGTGCTTCCGCTCTGGCGCGTCCCCGAGCCGCTGGCCTTCTCCTCCGACCCCCCCCCCCCCCCAGTGAGCCCCGCCGTCTTTTCCCCTCCTCCCCGATCTCGATTTCGTCTCCTAGCCGTGTTAGCCGTCGGAGCCGAAACCTCACCTCCGCCGGCCATGGCACCGCCACGGCCACAGCTGTTGCCACCCGTGTACGAGCTCATCAACGCGCTTAGCGCACCCCTAGGAGCACGTTGCACTCACTAGCTCCTCCCCTAGTTCCCCGTAGCCCCGTTCACGTCAACGTACAAACTCCGGCCGCCGCTGTTGAGCTCGCCAGTGTCGTTTCTGGTGTCCCCTTGTCCAACCACTTGCACCACTGGATGCAGCGCTTTTCCAGCTACACGTAGCACATCTCCGTCGCCGATTTGGTCATCGGAGGAGCATTTCCGAGCTGCCCCGCCATCTCTGTCGTCGCGGGCGACGAGCCGCCGGCGTGTGAGGCACTGTTGACCAGGGGTTTGTCCTCCCCTGGGTCATTGACATGTGGGGCCAACCCCTGCTAATTACATAGGTTTAGGATTAGTTTAGCGTTAACAAACTCTGTTAATTAGCCTAGACACTGACACGCGGGTCCCACCGGTCAGTTTGACCTGGACCAGCCCCGCTGACCACTGACGTCACAATGACGCAATGCTAACGCAGTAATTGTTTTCTGGATTTAAAATAATTCAGGAAATTCCAAAAAATGATCTAAACTTCTAAAATTCATAGAAATTCAACCGTAACTCCAAATTAAATAATTTATATATGAAAAATGATCAGAAAAATCCAATCTATCCATTTGTACCATTTTTATGCATGTTAGAAAACTTATGACTACTGTTTAGGACAATTCAATTAAATGGCATATGAATATCCACATATGGAGTTTGAATTTGAACTTAGGGTTCAAACCAACTCCATTTAACTTGCTGCTAGTTGCATTAGTTCAAACCACATCATATTGCCATGTCATGATCATGCATCATATTGTGCATTGCATTGATAGTGTTCTTCCTTGTTTGTCGGTGTTGTCCCCTCTCGATAGATGTGACTCCGACGATGAGATCGTTGACACTAATGAAGACTCAATGCTATCTTCAGAAGTGCCAGGCAAGCAAAAGCCCCTTGTTCATTCTGATACAATCCCACTCTCTCACTCCTGCTCTCTTTTACTGCATTAGGACAACAACGATTCATCTGTTACTTGCTGCGGTAGCTGAATCCCTTTATCCTCTGCATGACCTGTCATTGCCACAGTAAATAGATGAAACCCACTAGCATGAGTAGGATTTGTTTGAGCCCTGATGTGCCTACTCATTCATGCTTGTTTGTCATGCCTGCTACTGCTTAGAGTTGAGTCAGGTCTGCTTCATCAGGGATGAATCGGAGGTGTGTGAACATGTCCTACTATTGAGAGCTAAGTGTGTGAACACGATTTGGTAAAGGTAGCGGTGAGAGGCCATGTAGGAGTACATGGTGGGTTGTCTCATTGCAGCCGTCCTCAGGAACTGAGTTCTGTGTTTGTGATCCATGAACAACTACTACCACACATTGGGCTCCGAGCGCTCGAAGCTCTCTTGACTTATTAATCAACTTGATCTCTGTCCAGGAGTTGCAACTAGTTTCTGGTGTTTGTAGGTAGTGTTAGTAGTCTACCAAGTGGCACCCGGGTACAGGTGGGCTTTGGACAGACTAGGCACAGTGGCCCGGTGTACCAAGTGGCACCCGGATGGTGGGCTTGGGAACCCTGCACACATCGTTTGGGGCCGTGAGCGACACCCCGGCCGGATCTCCTTGCGGATGGAACCTGAATAGGCGATAAACCGGGACGAGAGACTTGTGTGGTTAGTCAGGTCGTGGCCGACACCCTCGCTGGGCTTCCGCTTGAAGGTTGCCGAGTACATGTCATGTAAACGGCGGTAAGTGGTGAGAGCGTGTGTGAAGAAGTACACCCCTGCAGGGTTAACATCATCTATTCGAATAGCCGTGTCCGCGGTAAAGGACTTCTGGGTTGCCTGCACAGTTCATAGACAAGTGAAAGTGGATACTCTAAAATACGCAAGATAAGCGTGAGTGCTATGGATGGCGTTCTCGTAGGGAGACGGGAGCGGATCCATAGTGGTGTATTGATATGGTGAATATGTGGACTCGTGTGCGCCACCTCAAAAGAGTTACTTGCAGTCGTAGTTTAGGATAGCCACCGAGTCAAAGCTGGCTTGCTGCAGCTAAACCCCACCATCCCCTTTGTTGATAATGATGCATATGTAGTTAGATCTGATGTAAGTCTTGCTGGGTACATTTGTACTCACGTTGCTTAATTTATGTTTTTGCAGAGAGACTTCTGTCTCGCTAGTAGTACCGCGTGGACTTCGATGTTTAGCTTGTTACCTCAGCTACGATCTTGTGCCCTCTGCAGAATCTGGTAGATAGTCAGTCTTCTCAGCCTTTTTCATTTGTAGATGTCTGTACTCAGACATGTTAAGCTTCCGCATGTGCTTTGACTTGTTTGCTCTGAATGTTGGGCCATGAGACCCATGTTTGTAATATCTCGCTCCTCGGAGCCTATTGAATAAATACTTGAGTCGTAGAGTCATGTTGTGATGCCATGTTGTATTTGCACATATCGAGCATATTGTGTGTATGTTATTGAAATGCTTGGTATGTGTGGAATCTGACTATCTAGTTGTTTATCCTTAGTAGCCTCTCTTACCGGGAAATGTCTCCTAGTGCTTCCACTGAGCCATGGTAGTTTGCTACTGCTCCGGAACACTTAGGCTGGCCGGCATGTGTCCTTCTTCGTTCTTGTGTCTGTCCCTTCGGGGAAATGTCACGCGATGAATACCGGAGTCTTGTTAGCCTGCTACAGCCCGGTTTACCGGAGTCCTGCTAGCCCAGTTGCTACAGCCCGGATTCACTCACTGATGATCGACACGTTCGTTGTTGGGTCATGTATGCCTGTCCCTGTAAGTTAGTGCCACTTTGGGTTCACGACTAGCCATGTCAGCTCGAGTTCTTTGTCATATGGATGCTAGCGGCACTATCATATACGTGAGCCAAAAGGCGCAAACGGTCCCGGGCCAGGTAAGGTGGCACCCGTGGGAATACCGTGCGTGAGGCCGCAAAGTGATATGATGTGTTACATGCTAGATCGGTGTGACTCAGGATCGCGGTCCTGACAGCTTTGGTATCAGAGCTTGACTACCTGTAGGATTACCAAGCCAAACTGGTCGAAGTTGAGTCTAGAAATTCTTTAGTTATATAAGGGAATTGATTGTGGGTTGGAACGTAAGGCTCTTTTTACTCCGTATACCTTATGCCTTCTGATCCGAGTCATCATGTCTTTCCTACGGGGTTAAGGAACTAGGCTATCTCTTCTTTCTATCAGGATCACGTGTTACTAATCCGTAGACTTATAAGATTGTTGGATTTAAGCCTCAGTTCAGCTCCTACTACTTCCGTATGTTAACTGTTGATCTCAGAACCTTGATATTATGATGATCGAGTGGTTATGCCACCATTTTTGTAGCATGTCTCAAATCTTTTCGAGCATTTACAGTTGTTATGTTGTCCGAGTCATCCCAGGTTTCTAAATAGTTTGAAGCATTTGCAAAATCCCTTCCTCCCGTTCCGATGTCCTTTGGGCCAGATTAACCACACTAACCGGTGAGTTGAGGTATTCTATTACCTCGACATATATGTTGGAGTTATTATTATGACCCTAGGTGTCTCAGGGGATCATCTAGTAGTCTAGCCATGTTTTGTGGTCCCAGTGTGATGACTCTGGCCATCATTCTCGAAAGCATCCCGTGATGCCACTTAGTTAGTAGGCATTCTATTCCTGGGTTTTGAACCCGAGATTCACCCTACTTACTTCATGTTGATAGTAATTGCTAGCTCCCTTAGGTTATTAGTAACCTTTGCGTTAGTCCTCGAGGTCTGTGGTATTTCCTTCTTCCAAATACCATGAACTGCCTATGGTAGAAGTTCTTTTGAACCAAAAGATCACAACCAGAGTGCTCTTGATGAGTTCTCGATTCCATGTTGTGACTCTGCCAGTTCTACTTTTCTGCATGGGTTATCCGGAAGAAACATGTTGAACTTGTTCGACATGCTAATCTATGCATCCACAACTCAGAAAATCATATGTTCTTTTGAGTTGTCCCTCTTTAGTTGTTTTCTGGCCCTTGTCTATCAATTGATAGTCAGGAGTGATTATGCATTCGTCAATGCCTATTACTCTTATGGTCCGTCGAGCCATTCTATTCCGGAATGACTAGGAGAAACAAACTCCAGTACCTCATCCATGTCTAGGATTGGGTCAAAGCAATTGTATTCCGCAGATCAAAATGCCAATCCAGCTTCTGCTCTACTCTACCTTGAAGTATTACCTTCTTTATGTCAAGAAAGTCATAGGAATTACACCTCATCTTATGAACTCTTGATATAGTGATACTTCTCGCCCTCATTATTCATTTCTCGGTTTCCATGTTGTTGCAACCGGAATATAGACAAGTGATCTGTGATGTGTGAAATCAATACTGCTAGCAACCCCGTTGCTTGGTAGTTAAAGGACAATACTTCATTCTTAGCGTGTTGGTTCTTGAATCGTCATCCTAAGATAGATTGTGCTACCTAGTCCTTATTTTTGGTGCACTCTTCGATCAATAAGTTAGGATTATCCAATCCCTTGTTTATTTGATCATATCGTCTTGCTCTGAAAAGCAAGATTGTTCTCGATCTTAGTAACATATCGGTGGTTCGTGATTTTTTGATTATCTTCTCGGAAGTATCACCAGGTTGTCACCTGACTGCTATGTTGAGCTCGTGATCAAGTTGGTTTATTCCTGTAAACCACCCTTTCTCCAAGAATCCGTTTGGGATACCCCTGAGCTAGTTGGTTAAGCTAAACAACAACTTGGAGAGTTGGAAGATAAAAACCTGTCCAACTCAGTTCATTCCAAGGGATATCTTTGTGTGTGCGTATTGAAGGAAGATGATATCTTCACCGATTGGTCTCTGTGATCAGTTAATGGACCTATCATCTTATCCAGTCTTTGATTTGAGTGTGGGCTATTCTCAAATCAAATCAGAACCAACGATGTTCGTAATGTTGTCTTACTCGTGGTTTTTCCTCGAGCATACTCCATTATATCTTTTGGTCTGACCAATGCTATCACCTTGTTCTCATAATTGTGGAATTCCACTAATATGGAAACCTGGATGAATTGTTGTTGAGCCCATCAGCAGCATTTTGTCTCCTCCATGATTCATGTTGAACATCAACCTAGTGTTGGAAACTTTGTAAGCAATGCCTTTGTGTTCCGTTCATGAAGCTTGTGCTTGGATGGAAGAAGAGACTTCCTCTAATTCACGTGCACTTGATGTAAGTTGCCGCCGTGGATCTGAGAAAGATTGTTTTTGCTTTTATGGAATCGCCCCAAGTTGGTCATGCACATGTGTGAAGTACTCTATGGTTTGCAGGTTGGCTGCCTCCATTCTATATGGGTTTCCTAGCACACCAAGCCACTGGCTGATTTGTTCAAGGACAAGAAGTTCCTTCATAAGAGCTAATCATGACTTATGTTAGGACTTCGTTATCCTCGATGATGGTTCCGAACCTGAACTCGGTAGTGTTTTATTATAAGACTACTATGTGATCATGCTTGTCTAGGACAGCGTGTTCACATGTATGTAGCAGAAACAGCTCATGTTTTGGAGCTTGCTATCGTAGTTCATTTCCCGAGAATCTCGCAACGTCATCTCCTCGGTTTGTGTTGCAAACTTTCATTTTTCTTTCTAGACTTGATGGCTCTGGAATATTCTGACACCAACCAGATCTGAATCTCAGGCAGATATGATGGTTGGAACCTTTCCAATATCTATGATGTAGGTCCTGACAAGGTTGATGTTCTGGCCGACACACCTAGCCAGAAGATCTATCATTGTAGTATCTTGAATGAGCACTTTGACCATCTTCTCCATGAGGATTTCGAGTGACTTATTATAGAAGTTGCTCCTTATGGATCCTTTGTATTCCGAAGTCTGACCTTTACTTGATGGCCATGTTGATGCTTTTAAGCATGATCGTGGTACCTAGAACGTCAAGGAGAACATTAGAAGCAGAGTGCTAAATGTCTCTCGGTCGATTATCCAGATTTTGTGACCTTGGCATTGCTAAGGTGAAATCTGAGAAGGTGTTATCTTCCTTTGTATCTGCATCATCCATCACTATTCATCATGGTAGTCTGTTGTGTTGCCAGGATCCTTGACACGGATATTGGTAAAACCTTGATGAATACGGAAATGCTCAAATTCTTGAGGGCACACGCAAGCAAAATCATTCCTTGCGTTGTCTTCAACAAGGTAGCCCACATTATCCATCCTAGTCTGGGTATAACATTCTACCAAACCCCTCCAAACGATCGCTCGAGAATTGCCCAAGGCTGGTTTAGAGAGTCTCAATGATCTCTATGTCAAAGGTAATTCTTTTTGCCACTTAAGGTAATAATTCCACGAGTCACCTTCTCCAAAATGTCTCGTTATGGTATCATGGCAATTCAACTCCTTGCTACGTTGACAACCATTCACCACCCTCTTAAGTGGGGAATTGTTGTCTACCTAGTGAACCCTCATCATCTGTTTCACCCCATCCCTTTGGATGTGTGTTTCGTGTCCCAACTCGAGAGATGTTGCTATGACTCACTCTGTGAGTTGATCCTAAGTTGATTGATCTTCGAGAAGATCGATTCTTCTGGAGTTGTCCCATTCCTCTCGTTGTCATGTTAGTTGGAGTTCTCAGAGGAAGACATCGAGTCAAAGATGCTGATCGAATCAACGCCCCTATGAAGTGCAACCTGGATCGTGAAGATTGTGTTAATTTGCGTTCCCCCTTCATCTTACCCTACGCTTGAATCTCGGGACGAGATTTTGGCTTAGTGGGGGTGATTTGTCACATCCCTGGTCCTGGTCTGCAGTAGGCTAGCCCTTCATGTGTGCATCATGTTTAATTTTTCAAATGAACTTGAAATGGGGATGTCCAAACCCTAGTACCAAATGGAATTCAAATAGGTTCAACCTAAAAGTGAATCCAAATGGCTTTCAAAAATGTTCATCATTTCTGGAAAATGCTAGAACCATAACCAGAGGTGTTGCACATTTTTCCATGACATATTTGGTCACTGAATTAAATCATATGTACTTTGCATTTGGGCATTTAAATGCTAGTAAATATTTTAAATGCTCAAACAATTCTGTAAATAAGTGTGGGCTGTTGGAATTAATCTAAAAAGAGCCTATGATTATTTTCAGGATTTTTGAAGGTGTCTAAATATTTTTAATAAAGCCACAAACTTACAGAAAAATAGAAAGACATAATTTAAAAGGGAGAGAAAAGGACTTACCTGGCAGCCCAGCCAGCCCACCACTGTAGCAGCCCAGCCGGGCAAAGCCAGCCCGGCCCACCAGGGGCAGCACTGTCTTCTTCCTCTTGCCAGGAGGAGAAGCAGCTGCGTGCCCAGCGCGCAGGCGAGCCGCGCCAGCTCCTCCCTCCCTGCCTGCCTGGCTCCTCCCCGGTGCTCCTAGACGACGCCACGGAGCGCCACGCAGCCCCCTGGCCCCCTCTCACTCTCCCCGTGCCCCTCCCCTCCTCTGTTTTCTCTTCCCCCCAGCGCCACCAAGCGCAGCCGACGCCACCGCTCGCCGTTGCCACGACCACAGCCTCCCCCATGCCTCTCCGACGTGACTTTGAGCTCCGCTGTCGACCCCTACACCGTCTCCACCGATCCACGCAACGGGAAGAGCCCCGGAGCCCCGACCCCGACGTCTTCTTCCTCCTCCGGTCACCGAGATCGCCGACGACCGTGCTTCCACTCTGGCGCGTCCCCGAGCCACTGGTCTTCTCCTCCGACCCCCCAGTGAGCCCCGCCGTCTTTTCCCCTCCTTCCCGATCTTGATTTTGTCTCCTAGCCGCGTTAGCCGTCGGAGCCGAAACCTCACCGCCACCGGCCATGGCACCGCCGCGGCCACAGCTGTTGCCACCCGTGTACGAGCTCATGAACGCGCTCAGCGCACCCCTAGGAGCACGTTGCACTCACCAGCTCCTCCTCTAGTTCCCCGTAGCCCCGTTTACGTCAACGTACAAACTCCGGCCGCCGCTGTCGAGCTCGCCGCCGTCGTTTACGGTGTCCCCGTGTCCAACCACTTGCACCACTGGATGCGGCGCTTTTCCAGCTACACGTAGCACATCTCCGTCGCTGATTTGGTCGTCGGAGGAGCATTTCTGAGCTGTCCCGCCGTCTCTGTCGTCGCCGGCGTTGAGCCGCAGGCGTGTGAGGCACTGTTGACCAGGGGTTTAACCTCCCCCGGGTCATTGACATGTGGGGCCAGCCCCTGCTAATTACATAGGTTTAGGATTAGTTTAGCGTTAACAAACTCTGTTAATTAGCCTAGACACTGACACGCGGGTCCCACCGGTCAGTTTGACCTGGACCAGCCCCGTTGACCACTGACGTCACAATGACGCAATGCTGACGCAGTAATTATTTTCTGGATTTAAAATAATTCAGGAAATTCCAGAAAATGATCTAAACTTCCAAAATTCATAGAAATTCAATCGTAACTCCAAATTAAATAATTTATATATGAAAAATGATCAGAAAATCCAATATATCCATCTGTACCATTTTCATGCATGTTAGAACAACTTATGACTACTGTTTAGGACAATTCAATTAAATGGCATATGAATATCCACATATGGAGTTTGAATTTGAACTTAGGGTTCAAACCAACTCCATTTAACTTGCAGCTAGTTGCATTAGTTCAAACCACATCATATTGCCATGTCATGATCATGCATCATATTGTGCATTGCATTGATTGTGTTCTTCCTTGTTTGTCGGTGTTGTCCCCTCTCGATAGATCTGACTCCGGCGATGAGATCGTTGACACTGATGAAGACTCAATGCTATCTTCAGAAGTGCCAGGCAAGCAAAACCCCCTTGTTCATTCCGATACAATCCCACTCTCTCGCTCCTGCTCTCTTTTACTGCATTAGGACAACAACGATTCATCTATTGCTTGCTACGGTAGCTGAACCCCTTTATCCTCTGCATGACCTGTCATTGCCACAGTAAATAGATGAAACCCACTAGCATGAGTAGGATTTGTTTGAGCCCTAATGTGCCTACTCATTCATGCTTGTTTGTCATGCCTGCTACAGCTTAGAGTTGAGTTAGGTCTGCTTCATCGAGGATGAATCGGAGGTGTGTGAACATGTCCTACTATTGAGAGCTAAGTGTGTGAACACGATTTGGTAAAGGTAGCGGTGAGAGGCCATGTAGGAGTACATGGTGGGTTGTCTCATTGAAGCCATCCTCAGGAACTGAGTTCTGTGTTTGTGATCCATGAACAGCTACTACCACACATTGGGCTCCGGGCGCTCCAAGCTCTCTAGACTTATTAATCAACTTGATCTCTGTCCAGGAGTTGCAACTAGTTTCTGGTGTTTGTAGGTAGTGTTAGTAGTCTACCAAGTGGCACCCGGCACAGGTGGGCTTGGGACAAACTAGGCACAGTGGCCTGGTGTACCAAGTGGCACCCGGATGGTGGGCTTGGGAACCCTGCACACATCGTTTGGGGCCGTGAGCGACACCCTGGCCGGATCTCCTTGCGGATGGAACCCGAATAGGCGATAAACCTGGACGAGAGACTTGTGTGGTTAGTCAGGTCGTGGCCGACACCCTCGCTGGGCTTCCGCTTGAAGGTTGCCGAGTACATGTCGTGTAAACGGCGGTAAGTGGTGAGAGCGTGTGTGAAGAAGTACACCCCTGCAGGGTTAACATCATCTATTCGAATAGCCGTGTCCGCGGTAAAGGACTTCTGGGTTGCCTGTACAGTTCATAGACAAGTGAAAGTGGATACTCTAAAATACGCAAGATAAGCGTGAGTGCTATGGATGGCATTCTCGTAGGGAGACGGGAGCGGATCCATAGTGGTGTATTGATATGGTGAATATGTGGACTCGTGTGCGCCACCTCAAAAGAGTTACTTGCAGTCGTAGTTTAGGATAGCCACCGAGTCAAAGCTGGCTTGCTGCAGTTAAACCCCACCATCCCCTTTGTATATAATGATGCATATGTAGTTAGATCTGATGTAAGTCTTGCTGGGTACATTTGTACTCACGTTGTTTATTTATGTTTTTGTAGAGAGACTTTAGTCTCGCTAGTAGTACCGCGTGGACTTCGACGTTTAGCTTGTTATCTCAGCTACGTTCTTGTGCCCTCGGCAGGATCTGGTAGATAGTCAGGCTTCTCACTCTTTTTCATTTGTAGATGTCTGTACTCAGACATGTTAAGCTTCCGCATGTGCTTTGACTTGTTTGCTCTGAATGTTGGGCCATGAGACCCATGTTTGTAATATCTCGCTCCTCGGAGCCTATTGAATAAATACTTGAGTCGTAGAGTCATGTTGTGATGCCATGTTGTATTTGCACATATCGAGCATATTGTGTGTATGTTATTGAAATGCTTGGTATGTGTGGGATCTGACTATCTAGTTGTTTATCCTTAGTAGCCTCTCTTACCGGGAAATGTCTCCTAGTGCTTCCACTGAGCCATGGTAGTTTGCTACTGCTCCGGAACACTTAGGCTGGCCGGCATGTGTCCTTCTTTGTTCCTGTGTCTGTCACTTCGAGGAAATGTCACGCGATGAATACCAGAGTCCTGTTAGCCTGCTACAGCCCGGTTTACCGAAGTCCTGCTAGCCCAGTTGCTACAGCCCGGATTCACTCACAGATGACCGACACATTCGTTGTTGGGTCATGTATGCCTGTGCCTGTAAGTTAGTGCCACTTTGGGTTCACGACTAGCCATGTCAGCTGGGGTTCTTTGTCATATGGATGCTAGCGGCACTATCATATACGTGAGCCAAAAGGCGCAAACGGTCCCGGGCCAGGTAAGGTGGCACCCGTGGGAATACCATGCGTGAGGCCGCAAAGTGATATGATGTGTTACATGCTAGATCGGTGTGACTCAGGATCGGGGTCCTGACAAACATAATACATGTGTGAATACATAGACAAACATAGTGTCACTAGTATGCCTCTACTTGACTAGCTCGTGAATCAAAGATGGTTAATTTTCCTAGCCATGGACAAAAGAGTTGTCATTTGATTAACGGGATCACATCATTAGTAGAATGATGTCATTGACTTGACCCATTCCGTTAGCTTAGCACACGATCGTTTAGTATGTTGCTACTGCTTTCTTGATGACTTATACATGTTCTTGTGACTATGAGATTATGCAACTCCCGTTTACCAGAGGAACACTTTGTGTGCTACCAAACGTCACAACGTAACTGGGTGATTATAAAGGTGCTCTACAGGTGTCTCCTAAGGTACATGTTGGGTTGGCGTATTTCGAGATTAGGTTTTGTCACTCCGATTGTCGGAGAGGTATCTCTGGGCCCTCTCGGTAATACACATCACTTAAGCCTTACAAGCATTGCAACTAATGAGTTAGTTGTGGGATGATGTGTTACGGAACGAGTAAAGAGACTTGCCGGTAACGAGATTGAACTAGGTATTGGATACCGACGATCAGATCTCGGGCAAGTAACATACCGATGACAAAGGGAACAACGTATGTTGTTATGCGGTTTGACCGATAAAGATCTTCGTGGAATATGTAGGAGCCAATATGAGCATCCAGGTTCCACTATTGGTTATTGACCAAGAATAGTTCTAGGTCATGTCTACATAGTTCTCGAACCCGTATGGTCCACATGCTTAAGGTTTCGATGACAGTTTTATTATGAGTTTATGAGTTTTGATGTACCGAAGGAGTTCGGAGTCCCAGATGAGATCGGGGACATGACGAGGAGTCTCGAAATGGTCGAGACGTAAAGATCGATATATTGGACGACTATATTCGGACTTCGAAAAGGTTCCGAATGATTCGGGTATTTTTCGGAGTACCGGAGAGTTACGGGAATTCGCCGGGAGAAGTATTGGGCCTTATTGGGCCATACGGAAAAGAGAGAGGGGCTGCCTAGGGCAAGACGCGCGCCCCCCCAAGGCCTAGTCGAATTGGACTTGGGGGAGGGGCTGCGCCCCCTCCTTCCTTCCCTTCTCTCTTGCCTTTCCTTCTCTCCTACTCCTACTACATGGAAGGGCTCCTAGTTCTACTAGGAAAGGGGGAATCCTACTCCCGGTGGGAGTAGGACTCCCCTAGGGCGCGCCATAGAGAGGGCCGGCCCTACCCCTCCTCCACTCCTTTATATACGGGGGCAGGGGGCACCCCATAGACACACAAGTTGATCTACGGATTGTTCCTTAGTGTGCAGTGCCCCCTCCACCATATTCCACCTCGGTCATATCGTCACGGAGTTTAGGCGAAGCCCTGCGCCGGTAGAACATCATCATTGTCACCACGCCGTCATGCTGACAGAACTCATCCCCGACGCTTTGCTGGATTGGAGCCCAGGGAACGTCATCGAGCTGAAAGTGTGCTGAACACGAAGGTGCCGTACGTTCGGTGCTTGGATCGGTCGAATCAAGAAGATGTACGACTACATCAACCGCGTTGTCATAACGCTTCCACTTATGGTCTACGAGGGTACGTGGACAACACTCTCCCCTCTCGTTGCTATGCCATCACCATGATCTTGCGTGTGCGTAGGAAATTTTTGAAATTACTATGTTCCCCAACAGTGGCATCCGAGCCTAGGTTTTCTGCGTTGATGTTATATGCACGAGTAGAACACAAGTGAGTTGTGGGCGATACAAGTCATACTGCTTGCCAGCATGTCATACTTTGGTTCGGCGGTATTGTTGGATGAAGTGGCCCGGACCGACATTACGCGTACGCTTACGCGAGACTGGTTCTACCGACGTGCTTTGCACACAGGTGGCTAGCGGGTGTCAGTTTCTCCAACTTTAGTTGAACCGAGTGTGGCTATGACCGGTCCTTGAGAAGGTTAAAACAGCACCAACTTGACGAACTATCATTGTGGTTTTGATGCGTAGGTAAGAACGGTTGTTGCTCAGCCCGTAGCGGCCACGTAAAACTTGCAACAACAAAGTAGAGGACGTCTAACTTATTTTTGCAGGGCATGTTGTGATGTGATATGGTCAAAACGTGATGAGATATAAGTTGTTGTATGAGATGATCATGTTTTGTTGAAGTTATCGGCAACTGGCAGAAGCTCTATGGTTGTCTCTTTGTTGCATAAGATGCAAGTGCCAAATAATTGCTTTACTTTATCGCTATGCGATAGCAATAGTTGCAAGAGCAATAGTTGGCGAGACGACCATGTGACAACACATTGATATAGATCAAGATGATGAAGATCATGGTGTCGTGCCGGTGACGATAGAGATCATGACAGTACTTTGGAGATGGAGATCAAAGGCGCAAGATGATCATGGCCATATCATGTCACATGTTTTGATTGCATATGATGTTTATCTGTTATACATCTTATTCTGTTTTTATTTGACGGTAGCATTATATGTGGGGACCCCGACTCATAAGTCAAGATCACCGAATGCACGTGTACAGTGATCCCAGAGATCAATGCTCACTGAACACACAGAAGCTGAATAACAAGAGTCTTACATCCATACATACCGTCTTACACAAATTATGACCATTATGGTCAAGTCTTACATAGATAAAGCCCTAAAGGCTGAACATCAAATGAAACACAAGCAGCGGAAATCTTCGTTGATAAGTAGAACCCATGCCATCTGCCTTAACCCTACAGGCATTCTGACTGGGAAACGTCCTAGTTCCCATGTTCGTCTCCAAAGAACTCTTCTTCGAACTCCGGTTCTTCCATGCCTGGTCAATTAAATAACCAGTGGCAAGCCAATGAGTACTTTGAATGTACTCGCAAGCAACCCATGTTTTTGGTTCAAGGTACAACAATACATGATATAGGTAAATTTTTGCAGAAAGCTAGTTTTGAGTGCAATGACATGTTCAACAACTAGTAAGACATGCATCAAGAGAATTCAAGTAACCATGAGGACAGGTTACAGATATCAACATAAATAGAGTGGGCACCAACCCATCTAACATAATTAGAGTGGGCACCAACCCAACTCAACCACGTCAAGTCTTTTGACTTGACCCAAGTAGTTTTATCAACACACACATACACACGTTTGTAAAACTCTAGACATAGTTTAAGCAGCACCGCCCAACCGTCCTTGACCGTGGACATGGCTATTAGAATAGTTTTACACTCTGCAGAGGTTGCACACTGTACCCACAAGATCCGGGGAACTTCCGTGTCATCCATGACCCGCGATACCTCAAGTATCCGGGGTAAGCACCCGATCACTACCTTTCCCTAGACGACACTAACATGGAGTCCACTCATTGTTCCGTATCCTCACAATGTACATCATACGAGACTCACTCGAGATCGTAACATCCGAGAGGGGACACAACGGTGTATCCGGTGCCCTGTGAAAACAGTCATGGCCGCCCTACCTGGCACGACCCCGTCCCGAGAGAGAGCACCAACTCTCCCCCGTCACTAGTAATGCAGGCTCCAAGCTAGTATCAACCTAGGTAATCAATAATGCCCTTTCCCATATAAGGGTAGAGTGGTTGCGCATGTAAGGTTGGGACAGTCATCAAATCTTAAATCTAATCCGTTTTTGAAAACAACACACACACTTGCCTCGGTACACCACTTCGTCATCAAGTGGTTACCCAACTCATCATCTCCCTCAGGCATAAGTGGCACCCGACGGGGTTTTTGAAAAATCCTTTGAAAATACTTTATCTCCATCACTATGCATATTCCCGTCCCTTTTTGCGTAGCACTACTTTAGCATCCTATCTACTCCCACCGGCATAACGCTCATAAGGAGGTAGGGTCATGCACAATGCAAGTATCAACGAGGAATTAACGGTGGCAAACCATCAAAGTGGGTACCACCTCATCATGATTCCGTTGCAACAACAACATGGTGCTAAATGACATGCATAAAAAGGGTTTCATAGACATGGTCAAAGGGCTGCTTGCCTGGCTCAACAAAGTCTTCTGGGTCTTCAAAGTCTTCTGGTCCAACTCCTTCGTCAGCAACGCAATCTATCGTCGCAAAGTAATAACGAGAAAAATAAGGCAATAATAAAATAGAAAAATCAAAGTGCTCAGAAAAATGTCAACTTGATTTTGTAAAATACTAGGGTGAAAACTAAGAAGGGCAAAATTCTTAGTTTTGGGTTTGGTGTAGCAGAATAGGAGAAATGGATTTTCAAAGATGGATTTAAATGCTCAAATTTGAATTTAAATTTGAACAGTACAGAAAAGTTTGATGGATATTTATGAAAGTTACACCATTAAATAGGTGGAATTTTTAGAAGAATTTAGGAGTTGGAATTACTCCATTTGGATAAATATTTTATCCTGTGGAATTTTATATAAAATAGACAGAAAAAGAAAAAAGAAAAGTGGCACTATGCCACTGGGCCAAAGAGGCCACAGTGCAGCAGGCCTAGAGGGAAAAGAGGCCCAGGCGAGCCAGCGCGCGCGCGCGCCAGGTTTTTAAACCTGACAGGCAGGGCCCAGCTGCCAGTGGGAGAGAGAAGGGGGCAAGAGAGAGGTGAGGATGATAGGCGGGGCCCGCCTGTCATCTCTGACCTCGTGACCAGAGGGCCGGCATGCTCACTGGCGGCGATGCAGGGCACGGCGGGTCGAGCTGACAGCACGGTTGGACTCAGCATGGAGTCGCCGTTCGGGCGGTGGTGGTGGATGTCGGCGGAGTTGCCTGGTTCGCCGGCGACGAGGAAGCACGGCGGAGGTGCGTTGGGTGGTGGTCATTCCGGTCGACTCCGGCTGCAAACGAAGGGGAAAAGGAGGGGGAAGGAGTCAGGGGCCCTCTGCGGTTCCAGATCGAGCGAAAGGAGCGGCGGAGGAGGCTCTTACCGCGCAAACACCGGTGATCCGAGGCGGCGGCGCTCGGCTTGATCCCGAGCACAAAGAGGGGGAGGGGAGCTGGGGCTCTGCTGGTGATCGTTAGGAGGCAAGAGAGCTCAAGGGATGGAGAGAACGGGGTCCGGGGTGGACTTAAATAGGAGGGACGCGGTGCACCGTGGCTCATGCGCCGGCGAGCTTCTAGCCATTGCTGGAGGCCACGGGCGTGCGCGTGGGCGTGTCTGGGGAGTTTGTGGATGCGGTCCACGACCAGGTGAAGGAAGAGAGGGAGCAGGAGGGGCCAGAGGCGCCGCGCGTGTGAGTGTGCTCATTGGAGCTCTCGGGCGGCCATTGCGCGTGTGTGAGGGAGGCCGTAGGAGGGAGAAGGAAGAGGGGGAACAGGGCTTAGGGTGCTGCGGACGTCTAGGAGCATCGGCTGGCGCGAGGGGGAGAGCCGAGGTGGCCGGAGGTGCTTGGCAGGGGGCGGCTATAGTGCGGGAGTGCACTGTAGCGTGCTCTAGAGTGTGCAAATGGCCGGCATGCCATTTTCTATGCCTTGTGGGCGCGGCCAACCGTGTCCAGTAGCTCAAGGGTGGAGTAAAGAAGTAGGGGAAGGCATTGGATGCTCTGGATGGCCTCTGGGGTAAGGAGAGAGGTGAGGAAGAGAGAGAAAGGGGTTGTCCAGAGAGGGAGAGAGAGATTTTACCCCTTCAATAAGTGAGCTGTGGTCTTGCCATTGTTACTAGAGGTGAAAGGGGACTAGGAGGAGCTGTGGTAAAAAGGGGAGCTCAAGGAGAATAGTGGAAGTGGTCAAAAATGGAATTTTGGTAAAGTGGCAGAAGGTGTTTGATGCTTGTTTGGTTAAGCAAATGAACTCCAAATGCCATGAGACTCCACAGGGTGAAATGACACATATAAATATGGTCTTCCACCAATTTGGAGCTTATTTGAGCAAAGTTGCCAATGCAACTTTTGTAAACCCTAGAAATGAGCAGAAATAGACTTGTGAAGATCTAGTTGAGCAAATCACTTCTCCTTGATGCACCACTTTCTGTAGTGGCCTCATTTGGTCATGTGAACAAGCTCACCAAAGTTGGGGTCAAGGAGAGAAAGTTGGTAGTACAAAGTTGCTCAAACTTGATTCTGGTCAGAGAGGGTTTTGGGGCCTTTTGGTGAACCAAAATGACTTTGGTTGACATGAGGCTTTGCAAGATCATCACAATATGCATTTGTGACTTGCTGGATTTTTCTTGGATTTTTATGAAAATATTTCTTTTAGAAATATTTCAAATCATTGAAATGGGCAGAAATGGTTTTGGGAGGTTTTGTCCAATATTTTGAACATGACCATGTGTTGAAACTCTCATATATGGAAAATATATGTCCACTGAGTTTCCCTGATTTTTGTCAAATATTTTTGAATCAATAAAATAATTTTTCCCTATTAAAGACCATTTCTGGCCTTAAGAAAAAGCTTTTAAATAAAATAGGAAAATAGTTTTTAAAATTATATTTTTGTGGTTTATGGGAGTCCTACATCTAATAGGATTCAAATATACCTTTTGAAATATTTTCACACCTTAAATCAAGTACTTGCAGTGCAAATCTCAATTCAAGGGTTTTTGGAAAACTAATTTTAGAAAATACTTTTTGGCCACATTATTTTTGTAAGAAAATACTATATTGCTCTATACACAGGGCATGATCATTGGACAGAAGTTTGGGGCAAGGAGATGAAGTGTAGAAGGTAAAACATGTTGACTTTTGAGAGCACTTAAAGAATCACACAGAGAAAACCAACTCCAAAATAAAAGCCAAATAATGCAAAAGTTTTTGTTAGTCCAAATTTTCATGCTTTATTAATGCAAATGAAGTGTTACAAAATGCAGGGTGTGACAGACCTACCCCCCTTACAAGAATCTCGTCCCCAAGATTCCTAAACTAGGCTTTAAAGAGATACGGAAACTCGGATCTAAGGTAGTCTGCACGCTCCCAAGTTGCTTCTGCTTTAGTGTGGTTGCTCCATTGGACCTTGAAGTAATTGATGGTGCGGCTTCGAGTGTGTCGCTCGGCCTCATCCAGAATGCAGATGGGCCTTGAGGGAGTCCTGGACTAGGGGGTGTCCGGACAGCCGGACTATCAATGTCCGCCGGACTATCAAGACTATGAAGATACAAGATTGAAGACTCTGCCCCGTGTCCGGATGGGACTTTCCTTGGCGTGGAAGGCAAGCTTGGCAATACGAATATGTAGATCTCCTACCATTGTAACCGACTCTGTGTAACCCTAGCCCTCTCCGGTATCTATATAAACCGGAGGGCTTTAGTCCGTAGGACAACATACATTACAACAATCATACCATAGGCTAGCTTCTAGGGTTTAGCCTCCTTGATCTCGTGGTAGATCTACTCTTGTACTACCCATATCATCAATATCAATCAAGCAGGAGTAGGGTTTTACATCCATCGAGAGGGCCCGAACCTGGGTAAAAAACATCGTGTCCCTTGTCTCCTATTACCATCCGCCTAGACGCACAGTTCGGGACCCCCTACCCGAGATCCGCCGGTTTTGACACCGACATTGGTGCTTTCATTGAGAGTTCCTCTGTGTCGTCACCGATAGAGCGGATGCCTCCCCCCGTCTTCAAAGACGATATTTTCGCCAGAGGGGCCTTGGCCGCCGGCCAAACTATCCGGCTTGTGGTTTTCTCATGACCGCCTGTCCGGCCGCCGCTTCGGCAATGACTTCTCAAGTCGTCGAAAGCAATCTTCGCGTCAGCCCTAAAGCTGCCGAACAGTTAGATCCAATGGAGCTCTCGTCTATTAAAGAGCTCTTGGATCGCATCGCTGCCCTGTGAGTCGCTACGGACTACAACCAGATTGGGCTTAAAACTGATCCGAGAGAGATTAACTCTCCCCAGGCCACCCACCATGTCGCAGTGGTGGAAGAGCAATACGGCAACTCTTCGCCGGTGTTGAAAACAATTCATGTCCGGATTCCCGAACCCTCCATGCCGGATTCCCGCGGAGGGACGGACTTCGATCGAGCATCGAACTTAAAATCATGCATCGCCCTGGACTCGCTGGATTGTCCCCAGCAAAACACACTTCCGAATTCGGAAACCCCTTGGCCTTTGAGCCTCAAGATGGGCAGGGATCCGGATTTTATTCCACCCACCCACCCAGACATATGCGATCTATCTCTAATACGGCAAGAGCCTACAGAAAAAGTACATCACTACTGGGCCAGATTCCTCCTGGTTATGGATAGGATAAAGGACTACCGAGAGGAAAACGCAATATCAATCTTCCGCAATAACTGCACGAACAAGGGAATACTAAACGCCATTGATCGTCGCAAAATTACGCGCTTTACCGATCTGGCATCCATAGTACGAAAGTACTGTGCGATGGAGAGTTTCCGGAAAACCGAAAATCAATTTTGGGATAATCCGGCCCCAAACCCAGTCCGCAGTAAAAGGGCGCCTTACACTCAGGCCCCAGATGCAAAAATGAAAAAACAAAAACCCAGTCAGGGAAACGGAACCGTACTGGAGGGATGGCTCAATGGACCCTGTAAGCTTCATAATACAGAGGGAGCCGTCCCAACACATAGCCTTCGAGCATGTTGGATATTACGACAGGTGGCCAAAAGTGGCGAAGAGCTTCTAGCTCCGGGAAACCACTCCAACAATACCATCACGGTATCAACAGTCTTCGAGACTTTCGCATCAAATAATATGCGAAAACGATCAATCCGCGAACTCGCCGAAGTCTACCAAGTAGCAACAGCAAATCCATGGAGCGACACAGCCATTACCTTCAATGGCAGCGACAAGCCCATATTCCGAACAACCAGAGCCCCAGCCGCACTGGTACTTAGTCCCATAGTGGACGGCTTTCGACTGACAAAAGTCCTCATGGACGGCGGCAGCGGACTAAACCTAATTTACGAGGAAACTCTGCGAAAAATGGAAATCGATTGGAGCCGTATTGAGCGAAGCAGCACAACCTTTAGAGGAATAATCCCTAGCCGGGAAGCGCGCTGCACCGGAAAAATCACACTCGATGTGGTGTTCGGCTCTCCGGACAATTACAGATCCGAAGAAGTCACGTTTCAGGTGGCCTCGTTCAGCAGTGGATACCATGCCATATTAGGACGAGAGGCATTCACAATTTTTCAAGCAATACCTCATTACGGGTACATGAAGCTTAAAATGCCTGGGCCCAACGGAATAATCACTCTCGCTAGTGATCCAGACATAGCACTCCGCGCCGAAAACAAGACAGCCGCACTAGCCCTCGAGGCACTATCCGAAGCCTTAGCGGCAGAGGAACTCACCGCGCTGTGCTCTACGGTGAACAGGGACGATGTGATACTCGATAAAAGATCCAAGTCCACCTCCTTCAAACCAGCAGACGAGATAATAAAATTCCAGGTCCATCCAACGGACCCAACAAAGACGGCCTCCATTGGGGCACAGTTGAACCCCGAAATAGACGCCGCACTGCGCGAATTCCTTCGGGAAAATTGGGATATCTTTGCCTGGCATCCTTCAGACATGCCCGAAATCCCCCGCAGGTTGGCTGAACACAGCCTCAACATCCTAAAAGGATTCAAGCCAATCAAACAGGCTCTTCAACGATTTTCCGAGCCCAAAAGACAGGCAATGGGAGAAGAGCTAGCCAAACTATTGGAAGCCGGATTCATTAGAGATATCAAACATCCGGACTGGCTAGCAAATTTGGTGATGGTACCAAAGAAGGATAAATCCTGGTGCCTCTGTGTCGATTTTAAAGACCTAAATAAAGCTTGCCCAAAGGATCCCTTCCCTCTCCCCCGCATTGATCAAATCATCGATGCCACAGCAGGGCATGATTCGTTGTGCTTCCTGGACGCATACTCTGGCTATCATCAAATCAAGATGGCGGAAGCAGACCAAGCCGCAACGGCATTTATCACTCCATATGGACCATTCTGCTTCAACACGATGCCCTTCGGACTCAAAAACGCCGGCGCAACATATCAGTGCATGATTCAAACATGTCTGGCCACCCAGATCGGCAAAACAGTCGAGGCATATGTAGACGACGTAGTCGTCAAAACAAAACACGTCGAAACTTTAGTAAACGATTCGAGGCCCACATTCGACAACCTCAGAGCATATGACATCAAGCTGAATCCAGAAAAATGCGTGTTCGGCCTACCAGCCGGAAAGCTGCTGGGCTTCATTGTATCCGGTAGAGGAATTGAAGCAAATCCAGCCAAAATCCGAGCTCTGTCACAGTTGGATATTCCAAAAGACCTCAAACAAATACAAAAATTAACAGGATGCGTGGCAGCATTAAGCCGCTTTATCTCCCGTTTAGGAGAAAAGGCGTTGCCCCTCTATCGCCTCCTAAGGCGCACCGAACACCTCGAGTGGACGGATGCTACCACTGCCGGACTCGAAGAAATAAAGGCCATACTGGCAACAAATCCGGTCCTGGCTGCACCCACTCTGGGCGAACCAATGTTGTTATACATCGCAGCAACACATCAAGTTGTAAGCGCAGTGCTCGTCGTCGAACGAGTGACAGAAGGGCATAAATTCCCTCTTCAAAAACTAGTGTATTATGTATCCACTGTGTTAACCCCCTGCAAATCCCGTTACCCGCACTATCAGAAGATAGCATATGCAGTGTTCATGGCGTCTCGAAAGCTCCGGCACTACTTTCAAGAGTGCTCGATAACAGTGGCCTCTGAGGTACCACTCAATGACATTATAAATAACCGCGACGCAACGGGCAGGATAGCAAAATGGGCCATTGAGCTCTTACCATTCGACATCACTTACAAACCTCGACGAGCCATAAAGTCACAAGTTTTGGCTGACTTCGTCGCCGAATGGACTGAAGCCGAACTCCCTAAAGAGTACGGCGCATACTCCAATTGGACTATGCATTTCGACGGCTCCAAAATGTTGGCCGGACTGGGGGCTGGCGTCGTCCTGACGTCCCCCACCGGAGATACAGTCCAGTATGTACTTCAAATAATGTACACGGACTCCAACAATGCAGCCGAATACGAGGCCCTGTTACATGGTCTCCGGATGGCGGTCTCCATGGGCATTCAACGCCTAGAGGTGCGCGGGGACTCAAACCTTGCAATATCCCAAATAAATGGAGACTTTGACGCCAAGGATCCGAAAATGGCAGCATATCGTAATGCTGTCCTAAATATGTCAGCTCGGTTTGAAGGACTCGAATTCCATCACATAGCCCGAGATAATAACCAAGCGGCCGATGTCCTGGAACGCATCGGTGCTAAACGTGATGCTGTCCCTCCAAATATCTTCCTGGAACGGCTCTTCAAGCCATCTGTACTATGGGAAGAGGAGCCCGGTAGCTACAAACCAGAGAAAACCGCACCAACCGGTGATTCGGCAGACGACATAACACCCTCCGCCCACGTCATAATGGCGGTAATCGCCGCGTGGACAGAACCTTTCCTAGCCTACTTACTTAGGCAGGAACTTCCTGAAGACCAAAATGAGGCCCGCTACATAGTCCGGCGATCGAAGGCCTACAAGGTCCATGAGGGAGAACTTTATAAGAAAAGTACCACCGGAGTCCTTCAAAGGTGTATCTCCGAAGAAGAAGGGCGAAACCTCCTGGGTGAAATTCATGCCGGACTAGGCGGACACCACGCAGCAGCCCGAGCCCTTGTAGGAAAGGCATTCCGTACAGGATTTTATTGGCTGACGGCTCGGGCAGACGCACAGGACTTGGTCCAGCGATGCGTTGGTTGTCAGCTCTTTGCTAATCAGAGCCATATGCCACCCACCGCCCTCAAAACCATACCCATTACCTGGCCGTTCGCGGTCTAGGGGCTTGACATGGTTGGACCCCTTAAAGGGGGAACCCACAAGAAAAAGTACCTATTGGTCATGGTGGATAAATTCACCAAATGGATAGAGGCCAAACCAGTCAAAATGGCAGAGTTCGGACCAGCGATAGACTTTATATCAGGGGTGGTACACCGTTACGGAGTCCCCCACAGCATCATCACCGACAACGGCACGAACTTCACAGTTGACGAGGTTAAGTCATGGTGCAAAAATATGGGCATCAAGCTCGACTATGCGTCAGTCTATCACCCTCAAACCAACGGTCAAGTGGAAAGAGCAAATGGTCTAATAATGAGGGGCATTAAACCCAGACTAGTGAGGTCACTCACCAAATCCGACACACAATGGGTCGAGGAGCTCGACTCTGTACTCTGGGGGCTGCGGACAACGCCTAACCGTACTACCGGATTCACACCATTTTTATGGTATACGGCGCAGAGGCAGTCTTGCCCTGTGACATTATTCATGACTCACCTCGAGTGTGCATGTATGAGGAAAGAGAAGCCGAGCTTGATCGGCAGGACAGCTTGGACACATTGGAGGAAGAACGCGACGTAGCGAAGGCTCGTTCCGCATTCTATCAGCAGTAGGCCCGAAGATATCAAAGCAGAGAAGTACGGGCCAAGACTTACAACATTGGTGAACTAGTTCTATGCCTGCCGGACAAGAAAAAGGACAAGCTCAAGCCCAAATGGGAGGGTCCCTTCATCATCGATCAAGTACTGACCGGCGGAGCGTACCGTCTACGAAATGCGTCGGATAACCGACTCGAGCCGAACCCATGGAATGCAGCCCGCCTCCGACGATTCTATGCCTAGCGCCGGACTAAGAGTTCGTCCCCTTCCCCCGTCCAAACTTTTACACTTCGGCTGTCTTTTGTTTCTCTTTTTATCCTTTTTTATTTAAAAAAACCCTTCCGGGCCTATCTTTTGCATTCTTTGCATACGCATGATGTGCTATCCGCACTCATTATTCCTGGGGGATTCTTTTACAGAAGCTCAATTATACGCATGATGTGCTATCCGCACTCATTATTCCTGGGGGCTTCTTTTACAGAAGCCTAATTATACGGGTTTTATACCCATCACATGTGTCAAGCTTCCACATGTACCTTTTATTCGCCCTTATATGCATCGATATGACTTAAGTTTTGGCCAAGATGGGTTGCCTGGCTCCTGTGCTTACCCCTACGTTCCCGATTGTTCGGCTAGGAGGTAAAGGGAGCACCTCTGCGATTGTTACTGCCGGGTCAGCCGGATGTGTACCTCAGACTGGGTGAAGCCGAAAGCTAGCGTTCTTAAGGGAATATTCGGTCGGTGACTTAAAAGATGACTTTTTACCTATTTATCTATCTGCCCCCAGACGTTTTACTGCTTTCTTTGCAGTCCAGACATGCACTTTAGGGCATGCCTCCCAGCGAAAGGAACCCTTAACGGAACTATTCTCCCTGGAAGATGTTTCTTACTAACCATGTAATATAGCATAACTAGTTGGGCACTTGTCTGATAAAGCACTAATGACCCCTACGCCTGGTCTCCATGCATACCACGGTTGTTTCTTAACCAAAAAGGTATTCGGACACACTCCGGACTCTAGGGTCCCGAGGTCGAAGCGAAAAGGTCGGCAAAGACAAACAATCTACAATCCGGCTAGAAGGCATTTCACATGTCACTTTAAAGGATAACATACATTATCAAATTTATTGATTGTATTCCTCCTCAATCCCGTCTAACAGGCTGTCTAATTTACAGTCCTGTTGGGAAAATTTAGCAGCCAACTCTACTTGGCTATACACTAAACTCACAGGGATCTCCTTCCCGTCGGGCCCCACCGGTCCAACTTCGGCCATGTGGTTGGGATCTGCCCTCTTGTACCGCGTCTTCACCATGGCCCAAGCCTCCCTTGCACCTTGACGGCAAGCCGAAATCTTCCACAAACGGAAGCGCTGCCGCACTCCCTGCAGCTTCTCCGCAAGCTCCCCGAGGCTCTCGGGTAGGGTGAGGGCTGGCCATAAAGCCTGAACGACGCCGTTCATTGCCTGCCAAACTCGTTCGAGTAGTTGCAACAGTTTAGGAAGTTGATCACCCATTGATATGGGCATCTCCTCTGCAGGACGACCCGTGAGTATACCTACAAGACATATCATCTAAAAACGCTTCCTCGCCGGACTCTTCTTTTCAAAAGAGTTCGCTCAAGCACTTACTATAAATGCTGCGACGAAGCCGCTGGTTCTCCTTAACGGAGCCGGACAGCTCGGCCTGTCCGCCTTTTAGCTCTTCTCCGAGCTTGCCGTTGGCATCTTGGAGCTTGTTCCTTTCCTGCTGAACTCTATTCAGCACACTCTCGCCGGCCTTTAGCTGGCGTAGCAATGCTTGCCTGTCCGGATCTTGTCCGACGGTACCTGCAAATGTCATTATTAGACTCACGCGCACGCTGCATAGCGCTTATATTTATAAAAATGTGTTACCAGGAGGGGTCTTTCCGTCTCCTCCTGCGGCAGCAAGTGCGGCCTCAAGTTGGGCCTTGCAATCTTGCAGCTCCCGAGACAGCTGGGCGTTCTTCTCGTTAAGTGCCTGAAATTTACAATGATCCTTAAATCAGTTAGCATAACTAATTTAAGTCTCTGGGGCTACTGGTATATACAACCATTATAATTTCCTTACCCGTATGTCTTCCACATACTGCTCCGTGGCTTTGGTAAAACCATTTTGAGCAGCACGGAGATGCGTGTCCCATGCGTTAAAAGCATCCAATGCCTCAGGGGAAAAGCACGCTTCTTGAAACACTGTCCGGCGGCGCCTATGGTTCATGGCGCTCTCCACCTCAGACTTGGTGGCGGACAGTCTGTCGGTATCCTCCGTTGGAGAAGGATCCGGCTCGCGTCTTGCGCTTGCCTCCCCCTCCAGGCCGGGCGCTGGGACCTGGCCGGTGTTGGTCGGATTGGCAATTCCTGCGCTCGCAGTCCGGCGAGCGCTTTTTCTCCTACAGAAATCATGGGCACTTAGACGTTTCCTCGGAACGTTGCTCTAAAAACTCAAATATGAGCTATACCTTTGCGGCGACGTTTCTGTCCGCACTGCGCTCCTTTTCCGCCTGCTGGTTCGGACTGACCTCTGTTGGTCGGCCGCCGCGGGCTCGGCTTCCTGCCGTAAAGGCGCTTCCTGCGAAATACCATCATTCGCGAAGGTCAGAAATGGGCAGGGATGAGATAATGGTGTCCGGACTTCTGTCGCAGTCACCTGGGAAGCCGGACTTAGTCCGGGGTAGTCCGCCGTAATGGCGACCAAAGCATTGTCTATGCTGAGCTGGTGATACACCCCGTCGATCAGCTCCACCTCGATATCTGGGTCCTCTTCGGAGGCCGAACCCAGGGATCCTTCTGGATCCTCGGGTTGCGGAGCAGGACTTACCATGTCCTCCACAATCCGGCGTAGACCCTGCGCCGAAGACATAATGTAAGAAGCTTAAACTTCGAAAGCATGGGCTGGGCCCTTCAAGGTGTTCACTTACCCATCCTCTGGGGTTGATCATGGAAAACCCATTCAAAGGGTCCGTTCGAAGGAAATCCTCCTTCTCCCCCTTGTACAGACTGGACAGGATCTTCACCAGATCCTCGGTCGAATCCGGTCCTTTGCGGCCTTGCCGGGTAGCATCGTCTTCCCCGTTAAAATCCCACATGGGGTGGCCTCTGTATTGCAGTGGTTGTACCCCTCGCTTGATGCATGTCGCCATGACTCCGATCATGGTCAAGCCGGAATGAGCCATTAATCTTATCCGGCCCATCAAGTAATGGACGCTCTTGTCTTCCTCCAATCGGGGGCTCCGCGGGCGCCAGCTGAGGCGTTTCTTCAAGGGAGCAACACTAAACTCCGGGAGGCCGATCCGGACTGGGTCTGGCAGCGGAGCGTCTTCTATATAAAACCATTCCGAGGGCCAGTCTTCGGACGCCCTCTTGGGAGTGCCGGATAGGTATCCGGTCCCGGCGATGCGCCATATTTCGGCGCCGCCCACTTGATATATGGACCCCTGGTAAGAATGGGGTACGAGGCAAAACAGCCTCTTCCACAATGCGAAATGGGGCTCAATGCCCAGGAATAGCTCGCAAAGAGCTACGTAGCCCGCGATATGCAGCACAGAGGCGGGCGTAAGGTGGTGGAGCTGGAGTCCGTAGAACTTCAGGAGCCCGCGGAGGAACGGATGTATTGGAAATCCGAGTCCCCTCGTCAGATAAGGGACAAAACATACTCGCTCCCCCTTATTGGGGCTTGGAGTGTCCTCCGCCTGTCTCCCACCTTGATAAGTAACCAGTCCGGCCCGGACTGGGATCATAATGGCCGGAGGGAGGAATCCCCCCGTTTGGAGCTTCTCGAGCTCGTTGTGCGAAATAGAGCACCTCCTCCAACTCCCCGGCGGTGGGCTGGGAGCGCGCGAAGAAGAGCCGTGGTGACGATCCATGGTGGAATGGATTTCTAGGTCAAAGGCGCTTCGATGGAGTATTCGCGGGAGGAAGATGGTGTGGTTTGGATCAGAATTCTTGCCTCTTTTATAGGCGGTCGACTCGCACAATTGGGGGGTGAAATGCAAAAAACACCCTGGCTTTTCGCATTCGTGCGACGCGTGGAAGAGGGCCTTTATTTGGCGTAGAAGCCGAGGAGCACAGTATTCAAGATAAAGCCGGACACTGTTCGGCAGGTACATAGAATTTGAAGGGAGAACCCGCCTTGCAACGCCGAAGACTATAAATGCGCTGTACTTATCGTCATTGAAGCCTGGTTCGGGGGCTACTGAGGGAGTCCTGGACTAGGGGGTGTCCGGACAGCCAGACTATCAATGTCTGCCGGACTATCAAGACTATGAAGATACAAGATTGAAGACTCTGCCCCGTGTCCGGATGGGACTTTCCTTGGCGTGGAAGGCAAGCTTGGCAATACGGATATGTAGATCTCCTACCATTGTAACCGACTCTGTGTAACCCTAGCCCTCTCCGGTATCTATATAAACCGGAGGGCTTTAGTCCGTAGGACAACATACATTACAACAATCATACCATAGGCTAGCTTCTAGGGTTTAGCCTCCTTGATCTCGTGGTAGATCTACTCTTGTACTACCCATATCATCAATATCAATCAAGCAGGAGTAGGGTTTTACCTCCATCGAGAGGGCCCGAACCTGGGTAAAAACATCGTGTCCCTTGTCTCCTGTTACCATCCGCCTAGACGCACAGTTCGGGACCCCCTACCCGAGATCCGCCGGTTTTGACACCGACAGGCCTCTCACGGTAGGTCAAATCAGGCTGAAGGTCAATCGCTTGGTGATCGACGTCTTTGTAAAGATCAGGCTTGTCTGGAACTTGGAGGCACTTCCGGAGTTGTGACACGTGGAATACGTTGTGCACATCGGATAGTTCAGGTGGCAGCTCCAACTGGTAAGCCACTTCTCCTCGTCGTTCAATGATCTTGAAGGGGCCGATGTATCTGGGTGCGAGCTTCCCTTTTACATGGAACGCTGGGTTCCCTTGAGAGGTGTGACCCGGAGATAGACATGGTCTCCAACTCAGAAGTTTACGTCCCTACGACGTGAGTCGGCGTAGCTCTTCTGCCTTGACTTGGCGGTCTTCAAACGCTCTCTGACAAGTTGAACTTGCTCTTCCGCTTCACGGAGGATATCAGGCCCAAAGACAAGTCCTTCTCCGGTCTCTGACCAATTGAGGGGTGTGCGGCACTTCCATCTGTATAACACCTCAAATGGTGCCATCTGAAGGCTTGACTGATAACTGTTGTTGTAGGAGAATTCGGCAAAAGGGAGGCAATCTTCCCACCTAGTTCCATATGCCAAGACACAGGCTCGGAGCATGTCTTCGAGTATCTGATTCACTCGTTCTGTTTGACCTCCGGTCTGTGGGTGGAAAGCAGTGCTGAAGGACAACTTGGTCCCCATGGCTTCTTGGAACTTTTTCCAGAACCTTGAGGTACACTGGGTTCCTCGATCTGACACAATCTCCTTGGGAACACCATGAAGGCTTATGATCCTGTTGATGTATAGAGTTGCTAGCTGGTTGCCATCATGGGTAGTCTTAACAGGAATGAAATGGGCTACTTTAGTCAAATGGTCGACTATGACCCAGATGGAGTCATGCCCCTTGTTTGACCTAGGTAGTCCAGTGATGAAATCCATTCCAACTTTATCCCATTTCCACTCGGGAACCTTGAGTGGTTGAAGCAATCCAGCAGGTTGCTGATATTCAGCCTTGACTCTTTGGCATACATCACACTTTGCAACATAGGTGGCAATCTCCCTCTTCATGCCATGCCACCAAAATCTTTCCTTCAGGTCTTGATACATCTTGGTTCCTCCAGGATGGATGGAATACGGGGTGTCATGAGCTTCTTGCAAGATCAGATTCTTGAGCTCCACCTTGTTGGGTACGCAAATGCGATTCCCAAACCACACAATTCCTTGTTCATCCTCTGAGAATCCTGGGGCCTTGCCTGCCTTGATCTTCCTCTTCATACCCTCAATACTCTCGTGTCCCTTCTGAGCTTCCTTAATATCATCCATCAAGGTAGGCCTAACTTCGAGGTTGGCCAAGAATCCTGGTGCCACCAGTTCCAACCCGAAGCTTTCAAGTTCAGCATACAAGGCGGGTAGCCTTCCCTTAAGCATAGAATTCAAGGAACAAGCCTTCCTGCTTAATGCATCAGCTACTACATTAGCCTTTCCAGGGTGGCATTGAACACTGAGGTCATAATCCTTGATCAACTCTAGCCATCTTCTTTGCCTCATGTTCAGTTCCTTCTGAGTGAAAATATACTTCAGACTTTTGTGATCCGTGTATATCTCACACCGCTTCCCTAGGAGGTAATGTCGCCATGTCTTCAGGGCATGAACCACTGCTGCTAACTCAAGATCATGAGTAGCATAGTTCTCTTCATGAGGCCATAGTTGCCTTGAAAGGTAAGCTACGACTCTGCCTTCCTTCATCAGAACACCTCCCAGTCCGGTTCTTGACGCATCACAATATATCATAAACTCCTTGTGTATATCTAGGGTGGCCAGAACTGGGGCGGTGGTCAGTCTCTTCTTCAGCTCCTGGAAGCTCTCTTCGCACTTTGGCGTCCATTCAAACTTCCTGTCCTTCTTCAAGAGCTGAGTCATGGGTCGGGCAATGCTTGAGAATCCTTCAACAAACTTGCGGTAATATCCCGCGAGTCCGAGGAAGCTTCTGACTTCCTTCACATTGCTTGGGGATTGCCATTCAGTCACGGCTTCAATCTTAGCGGGATCGACCGACAATCCTTCTTCGGTCAAAACATGACCCAAGAATCCAACTTCACGCAGCCAAAATTCACACTTGCTGAACTTGGCATACAGTTGGTGCTCTCAAAGCTTGTCTAGGACCATCCTCAAGTGTTGCTCGTGCTCTTATTCCGTCTTCGAGAAGACAAGAATGTCATCAATGAAGACAACGACAAACTTGTCCAAATATTCCATGAAAACCTTATTCATGAGATACATGAAGTAAGCCGGGGCATTGGTCAATCCAAAGGACATGACCGTGCACTCATACAGGCCATATCTGGTTACAAATGCCGTCTTCGGAATATCTTGGGGTCTGATTTTCAGCTGGTAGTACCCAGATCTGAGGTCGATCTTGGAGAACACCTTGGCCCCATTGAGTTGATCAAACAGATCTTCAATCTTGGGAAGTGGGTACTTGTTCTTGATTGTAAATTCATTGAGGGAGCGGTAGTCAATGCACAAGCGGATGGTACCGTCCTTCTTTGCCACAAATACAACAGGTGAGCCCCAAGGGAAGGCACTAGGGCGGATAAATCCCTTCCTCAACTGTTCTTCCAGTTGCTTCTTCAATTCTGCTAACTCTTCCGATCCCATTCTATAAGGCTTCTTATAGATGGGTCCCGCTCCGGGAATGAACTCGATGATGAACTCAATGTCTCGGTCAGGAGGCATTCCCGGTAGCTCATCAGGAAAGACATCGGGGTATTCGCATACTACTGACACTTGCTCCAATTCAACTCCAGTCAAACAGTTGACTTGGTTGGCTTGAGCAGAGGAGGGGTTGGGGGCAAATTTAACTTCGACTCCTTGGTCATTGGTTACAGTGACAGTCCGGTTGGCACAATCTAACAAGCCTTGGTGCTTGATGAGCCAATCCATTCCTAAGATCACATCCAAGCCTTGCGATCTTAAGATGATAAGGTCTGCTACGAAGTCTACCCCATTAATGACAATCCCGACTCCTTTACATCCTATCTTGGCTCTCATCTCTGCTCTGGGGGTTTGTACCACCATAGGGTTATTCAGGGGTGTAGGGGTCATGCCACTTTTTAATGCAAACTTTTGGGTGACAAATGAATGCGTGGCTCCAGAATCAAACAAGACAGTTGTAGGTGCTGAATTGACAAGGAACGTACCCAGCACGACGTCCAGGTCTTCCTGGGCTTCTTCTGCAGTGACATGATTCACTCGACCCTTGCCGTTGTTGGGAAGGTTGCGGGGAGCTTGGTTCCTTGGTGGCATTCCACGGCCTTGTCCTGGTTGCTGCGCATTGGGGCGCGGGGCGTCGGGCTTCTTGTTAGGACAATTCTTGGAGTAGTGTCCTGGCTGACCACATCCAAAGCATGTGACTTGGTTGGGGTTGCTGCTCTTGCTGGCATTGTTATTGGGGTTGGCATACTGCTGAGGTGGATAGCGGGGTGTAGGAGCTCTTGGCTGCTGATAGGTTGGCTTGACCGGGGCTGGCTGCCATGGGCGAGGCTTCTGGTTGCTGGAGCTACCCTTGCTGATCATCTTGCGCTTACGGGTATCATCCAAAGCACGTCGCTTGTCCTCAAGCATGAGTGCCTTGTTCACCAGATCAGGAAAGGTCGGGCAGTCACACACAACAAGAGAGTACTGCAGAGTTTGGTTAAGGCCTTCCATGAAGCGCTCCTTTTTGGCAGCATCAGTGCTGACATCCTCAGGAGCATACCTCGAGAGAACACTGAACTTCTGCATGTACTCCTTGACAGTGCTACTACCTTGCTTCAGGGCTCGGAACTCACGCTTCTTAATGGCCATGATTCCGGAAGGAATGTGGGCCTTGCGGAATTCTGCCTTGAAGTCATTCCAAGTGATGTTTTGCTCAGCATGCATAGCCTTGAATCCATCCCACCAGGCTCTGGCAGTTCCCCCGAGACAGTGGGCATCATAAGCCACCCTCTCACGGTCTTCAGTGCAGCCGACTAGTTCCAGCAGATCCTCAATGGTGCGGACCCAGTCGTCTGCATCCAGGGGTTCAGCAGTCTCGATAAAGGTGGGTGGTGCATGCTTCTTGAACTCCACCAACGTGGAACGTCCACTGCCGTGTCCCGCCGGCTGGCGATTGACAGCTTGAGCAATCACCTGGAGGGCTGCAGTGTTGGCTTGGCGTTCCTCTCGGAAGGCTTGGAGAAGCTGAGCCATGTCCATGCTTGGAGGAGGTGGTGGGGGTGGAGTCTGTCCTCGGGCCTGGTCCTGGCTGACTCCTGCTTCAGCAGAACCTCCGGCTTCTTGCTGCTGGGTAGAGGTACCAGTACGTGTTACAACAGGCATCCTGTTGGAGTGGTCAAGGACTCATGATTGGGGAAATATGGGGAAAGCAATATAGATGGGACGCCTAGTAAGGGGGTTGGTATGACACTAATTATTTCATGCAAGGGCCAAAAGGGCCAAACACATCATTAAAGTCCAAATGGGTGATGTAGTCGCTTACAAGTTCCCGAAGGAAAGCACGACGTCCATCAAACACATCAAAAGCAAACACAACACTACATGGTTTCATATGAACCATTACAAGGACTCGACTTCGCATAGGGGTACACGACCTATCCTACCGTAGGGGTTACTAACAGGCATATCCAAGTTGCGAATGATGCCTAAGTGGTGGAATGCTCGGTCGTGTAGTCTGGCTCTTCTGGGTCTTCCTCCTCGTCATCGGTGGCCTGACCTTCTTCTTCACTTGAAGGGGTGGGGGAGTGGAGGAGCTCAACACTGCGTTGCTTTGCCGGCAGCGCAAAGAGCTTGCAGTATTCCTTTGCGCTCATGCGGTGTTGCAGTGGTGGTTCTCCATCTTCTGGGGGTCTTCCGCCTCTGTATGCGATCGCGGGTTGTCCAGGAGGGGCACCTTCCTTCTTAATCCTATCTGTCTTCTCTTGTTCTTGGCGAAGAAGTGCCTTGGTCTCATGAAGTTCCTTTCGGAGCTCCATTGACTCCGAGGCCAAGTGTTGTGCCAAACTATCAGCACAAAGGCTGAAGTAGGTCTGGAATCGGAGTGGAAGTCCTTCTTCTAACGGTGGAGCTGGTGCACTGCTCTCATCCTCACCTTCCTTCCGATAAGGCAAGAAGCGGGTTGCCAACTTGTCTGCCATCTCTGGAAGAAGGTCTCGGAGGCGGGTGAGTGCTTTGAGGGTTGCTGTCTCGACGGCAAGAACCAGAGATGCCATCTGGGGTCCCTCGAAAAACCAGCTTGTTGGCGAGTCATTAGCCTTCACGATCACTTCCACATGATACTCCGTCTTGGTGTCATTGATCCAATGCTCATGGTAGGTGAAAATGGGGGCTCGATGAAACTGGCACTTCTCGAGGCCATCCTTGAGAAGCACGGGAAATCCGGTGGTCAAGAAGTCTTCGGGTACGGCAGCCATCTAGAGAGGTTTAATGGGAGAGGTCAAGAAGGGAAATATATCTTGGGTTGGGTAAGCTTTAGAAAAGAAGGGAAGTTTAGATGGTCTCAAGCTAACTAACGTCCATGCTAACTAAGGCTTCCTACAGTAAGGATGGCTTTGATACCAGCTCTGTGGGGACCCCGACTCATAAGTCGAGATCACCGAATGCACGTGTATAGTGATCCCAGAGATCAATGCTCACTGAACACACATAAGCTGAATAACAAGAGTCTTACATACATACATACCATCTTACACAAATTATGACCATTATGGTCAAGTATTACATAGATAAAGCCTTAAGGGCTGAACATCAAATGAAACACAAGCAGCGGAAATCTTTGTTGATAAGTAGAACCCATGCCATCTGCCTTAACCCTACAGGCATTCTGACTGGGAAACGTCCTAGTTCCCATGTTCGTCTCCAAAGAACTCTTCTTCGAACTCCGGTTCTTCCATGCCTGGTCAATTAAATAACCAGTGGCAAGCCAATGCGTACTTTGAATGTACTCGCAAGCAACCCATGTTTTTGGTTCAAGGTACAACAATACATGATATAGGTAAATTTTTGCAGAAAGCTAGTTTTGAGTGCAATGACATGTTCAACAACTAGTAAGACATGCATCAAGAGAATTCAAGTAACCATGAGGACAGGTTACAGATATCAACATAAATAGAGTGGGCACCAACCCATCTAACATAATTAGAGTGGGCACCAACCCAACTCAACCACGTCAAGTCTTTTGACTTGACCCAAGTAGTTTTATCAACACACACATACACACGTTTGTAAAACTCTGGACATAGTTTAAGCAGCACCGCCAAACCATCCTTGACCGTGGACACGGCTATTCGAATAGTTTTACACTCTGCAGAGGTTGCACACTGTACCCACAAGATCCGGGTTTCATAGACATGGTCAAAGGGCTGCTTGCCTGGCTCAACAAAGTCTTCTGGGTCTTCAAAGTCTTCTGGTCCAACTCCTTCATCAGCAATGCAATCTATCGTCGCAAAGTAATAACGAGAAAAATAAGGCAATAATAAAATAGAAAAATCAAAGTGCTCAGAAAAATGTCAACTTGTTTTTGTAAAATACTAGGGTGAAAACTAAGAAGGGGAAAATTCTTAGTTTTGGCTTTGGTGTAGCAGAATAGGAGAAATGGATTTTCAAAGATGGATTTAAATGCTCAAATTTGAATTTAAATTTGAACACTACAGAAAAGTTTGATGGATATTTATGAAAGTTACACCATTAAATAGGTGGAATTTTTAGAAGAATTTAGGAGTTGGAATTACTCCATTTGGATAAATATTTTATCCTGTGGAATTTTATATAAAATAGACAGAAAAAGAAAAAAGAAAAGTGGCACTATGCCACTGGGCCAGAGAGGCCACAGTGCAGCAGGCCCAGAGGGAAAAGAGGCCCAGGCGAGCCAGCGCGCGCGCCATGTTTTTAAACCTGACGGGCGGGGCCCAGCTGCCAGTGGGAGAGAGAGGGGGGCGAGAGAGAGGTGAGGATGACAGGCGGGGCCCGCCTGTCATCTCTGACCTCGCGACCAGAGGGCCGGCATGCTCACCGGCGGCGATGCAGGGCACGGCGGGTCGAGCTGACAGCACGGTTGGACTCAGCGTGGAGTCGCCGTTCGGGCGGTGGTGGTGGACATCGCCGGAGTTGCCTGGTTCGCCGGCGACGAGGAAGCACGGCGGAGGTGCGTCGGGTGGTGGTCGTTCCGGTCGACTCCGGCTGCAAACGAAGGGGAAAAGGAGGGGGAAGGAGTCTGGGGCCCTCTGCGGTTCCAGATCGAGCGAAAGGAGCGGCGGAGGAGGCTCTTACCGTGCAAACACCAGTGACCCGAGGCGGCGGCGCTCGGCTTGATCCCGAGCGTAGAGAGGGGGAGGGGAGCTGGGGTTCTGCTGGTGATCGTTAGGAGGCGAGAGAGCTCAAGGGATGGAGAGAACGGGGTCCGGGGTGGCCTTAAATAGGAGGGACGCGGTGCACCGTGGCTCATGCGCCGACAAGCTTCTAGCCATTGCTGGAGGACACGGGGGTGCGCGTGGGCGTGTCTGGGGAGTTTGTGGAGGCGGTCCATGACCAGGGGAAGGAAGAGAGGGAGCAGGAGGGGCCAGAGGCGCCGCGCGTGTGAGTGTGCTCATTGGAGCTCTCGGGCGGCCATTGCGCGCGTGTGAGGGAGGCCGTAGGAGGGAGAAGGAAGAGGGGGACCAGGGCTTAGCGTGCTGCGGACGTCGAGGAGCATCGGCTGGCGCAAGGGGGAGAGCCGAGGTGGCCGGAGGTGCTTGGCAGGGGGCGGCTACAGTGCGGGAGTGCACTGTAGCGCGCTCCAGAGCGTGCAAATGGCCGGCATGCCATTTTCTATGCCTTGTGGGCGCGGCCAACCATGTCCAGTAGCTCAAGGGTAGAGTAAAGAAGTAGGGGGAGGCATTGGATACTCTGGATGGCCTCTGGGGTGAGGAGAGAGGTGAGGAAGAGAGAGAAAGGGGCTGTCCAGAGAGGGAGAGAGAGATTTTACCCCTTCAATAAGTGAGCTGTGGTCTTTCCATTATTAGTAGAGGTGAAAGGGGACTAGGAGGAGCTGTGGTAAAAAGGGGAGCTCAAGGAGAATAGTGGAAGTGGTCAAAAATGGAATTTTGGTAAAGTGGCAGAAGGTGTTTGATGCTTGTTTGGTTAAGCAAATGAACTCCAAATGCCATGAGACTCCACAGGGTGAAATGACACATATAAATATGGTCTTCCACCAATTTGGAGCTTATTTGGGCAAAGTTGCCAATGCAACTTTTGTAAACCCTAGAAATGAGCAGAAATAGACTTGTGAAGATCTAGTTGAGCAAATCACTTCTCCTTGATGCACCACTTTCGGTAGTGGCCTCATTTGGTCATGTGAACAAGCTCACCAAAGTTGGGGTCAAGGAGAGAAAGTTGGTAGTACAAAGTTGCTCAAACTTGATTCTGGTCAGAGAGGGTTTTGGGGCCTTTTGGTGAACCAAAATGACTTTGGTTGACATGAGGCTTTGCAAGATCATCACAATATGCATTTGTGACTTGCTGGATTTTTCTTGGATTTTTATGAAAATATTTCTTTTAGAAATATTTCAAATCCTTGCAATGGGCAGAATTGGTTTTGGGAGGTTTTGTCCAATATTTTGAACATGACCATGTGTCGAAACTCTCATATATGGAAAATATATGTCCACTGAGTTTCCCTGATTTTTGACAAATATTTTTGAAACAATAAAATAATTTTTCCCTATTAAAGACCATTTCTGGCCTTAAGAAAAAGCTTTTAAATAAAATAGGAAAATAGTTTTTAAAATTATATTTTTGTGGTTTATGGGAGTCCTACATCTAATAGGATTCAAATATACCTTTTGAAATATTTTTCACACCTTAAATCAAGTACTTGCAGTGCAAATCTCAATTCAAGGGTTTTTGGAAAACTAATTTTAGTAAATACTTTTTGGCCACATTATTTTTGTAAGAAAATACTATATTGCTCTATACACAGGGCATGATCATTGGACAGAAGTTTGGGGCAAGGAGATGAAGTGTAGTAGGTAAAACATGTTGACTTTTGAGAGCACTTAAAAGAATCACAGAGAGAAAACCAACTCCAAAATAAAAGCCAAATAATGCAAAAGTTTTTGTTGGTCCAAATTTTCATGCTTTATTAATGCAAATGAAGTGTTACAAAATGCAGGGTGTGACATTATAAGATGATCTCTCACTAATTATCAGGAAGTGTTCTCCCTGAGTATGCACTGTTGCCAAAGTTCGTCGTGCCAGACACCACGTGATGATCGGGTGTGATAAGCTCTACGTCCATCTACAACGGGTGCAAGCCAGTTTTGCACACGCAGAATACTCAGGTTAAACTTGACGAGCCTAGCATATGCAGATATGGCCTCGAAACACGGAGACCGAAAGGTCGAGCGTGAATCATATAGTAGATATGATCAACATAGTGATGTTCACCATTGAAAACTACTCCTTCTCACGTGAAGATTAGAGGGATGTCTTTCTAAGTGGGAGTTCATAAGTAATATGATTTGAACTTTAATTTATCATGAACTTAGTCTTGGTAGTATTTTGCAAATTATGTTGTAGATCAATAGCTCGCGTTGTTGCTTTCATATGTTTATTTTTATATGTGTTCCTAGAGAAAACTATGTTGAAAGATGTTAGTAGCAATGATGCGGATTGGATCCGTGATATGAGGTTTATCCTCATTGCTGCATAGAAGAATTATGTTCTTGATGCACCGCTAGGTGACAGACCTATTGCAGGAGAAGATGCAGACGTTATGAACGTTTGGCTAGCTCAATATGATGACTACCTGATAGTTTAGTGCACCATGCTTAACGGCTTAGAATCGGGAATTCAAAGACGTTTTGAACATCATGGACCATATGAGATGTTCCAAGAGTTGAAGTTAATATTTCAAGCAAATATTCGAGTTGAGAGATATGAAGTCTCCAACAAGTTCTCTAGCTAAAAGATAGAGGAGAATCGCTCAACTGGTGAGCATGTGCTCAGATTGTCTGGGTACTACAATCGCTTGAATCAAGTGGGAGTTAATCTTCCAGATAAGATAGTGATTGACAGAATTCTCTAGTCACCATCACCAAGTTAGTAGAACTTCATGATGAACTATAGTATGCAAGGGATGACGAAAACGACTCCCAAGCTCTTCGTGATGATGAAATCGATGAAGGTAGAAATCAAGAAAAGCATCAAGTGTTGATGGTTGACAAGAACACTAGTTTTAAGAAAAGGGCAAAGGGAAGAAGTGGAACTTCAAGAAGAACGGCAAGTAAGTTGCTGCTCAAGTGAAGAAGCCCAAGTCTGGTCCTAAGCCTGAGACTAAGTGCTTCTACTGCAAAGGGACTAGTCACTGGAAGTGGAACTGCCCCAAAGTATTTGGCGGATGAGAAGGATGGCAAAAGTGAACAAAGGTATATTGGATATACATGTTATTGATGTGTACTTTACTAGTGTTTATAGCAACCCCTCGGCATTTTGATACTTGTTCAGTTGCTAAGAGTAGTAACTCGAAACGGGAGTTGCAGAATAAACAAAAAATAGTAAAAAGGCGAGGTGACGATGTGTGTTGGAAGTAGTTCCAAGATTGATATGTTCATCATCGCACACTCCCTATACTTTCGGGATTAGTGTTGAAACTAAATAAGTGTTATTTGGTGTTTGCGTTGAGCATGAATATGATTTGATCATGTTTATTGCAATACGGTTATTCATTGAAGTAAGAGAATAAATTGTTGTTCTGTTTACATGAATAAAATCTTATATGGTTACACACCCAATGAAAATGGTTTGTTGGATCTCGATCGTAGTGATACACATATTCATAATATTGAAACCAAAAGATGCAAAGTTAATAATGATAGTGCAACTTATTTGTGGCACTGTAGTTTAGGTCATATTGGTGTAAAGCGCATGAAGAAACTCCATGCTGATGGGATTTTGGAATCACTTGATTATGAATCACTTGATGCTTGCGAACCATGCCTTATGGGCAAGATGACTAAGGACTCCGTTCTCCGGAACAATAGAGCGAGCAACTGACTTATTGGAAATAATACATGCTGATGTATGCGATCCGATGAGTGTTGAGGCTCGCGGCAAGTATCATTATTTTCTGACCTTCACAGATGATTTGAGCAGATATGGGTATATCTACTTAATGAAACATAAGTATGAAACATTTGAAAAGTTCAAAGAATTTCAGAGTGAAATTAAAAATCATCATAACAAGAAAATAAAATTTCTACGATCTGATCGTGGAGGAGAATATTTGAGTTACGAGTTTGGTCTACATTTGAAACAATGCGGAAGAGTTTCGCAACTCACGCCACCCGGAACACCACAGCGTAATGGTGTGTCCGAACGTCATAACCGTACTTTATTGGATATTGTACAATCTATGATGTTTCTTACCGACTTACCACTATCATTTTGGGGTCATGCATTAAAGACAGCCGCATTCACGTTAAAAAGGGGCCCCACCTAAGTCCGTTGAGACGACACAATATGAACTGTGGTTTGGCAAGAAACCAAAGTTGTCGTTTCTTAAAGTTTGGGGTTGCGATGCTTATGTGAAAAAGTTTCATCCTGATAAGCTCAAACCCGAATAGGAGAAATGTGTCTTCATAGGATACCCAAAGGAGAAAGTTGGGTACACCTTCTATCACAGATCCGAAGGCAAGACATTCGTTGCTAAGAATGGATCCTTTCTAGACAAGGAGTTTGTCTCGAAAGAAGTGAGTGGGAGGAAAGTAGAACTTGATGAGGTAACTGTACCTGCTCCCTTATTGGAAAGTAGTTCATCACAGAAATCAGTTCCAGTGATTCCTACACCAATTAGTGAGGAAGTTAATGATGATGATCATGAAACTTCAGATCAAGTTGCTACCAAACCTCGTAGGTCTTCCAGAGTAAGATCCGCACCAGAGTCGTACCGTAATCATGTTCTGGAAGTCATGTTACTAGACCATGATGAACCTACGAACTATGAGGAAGCAATGGTGAGCCCAGATTCCGCAAAATGGCTTGAGGCCATGAGATCTGAGATGAGATCCATGTGTGAAAACAAAGTATGGACTTTGATTGACTTGCCCAATGATCGGCGAGACATTGAGATTAAATGGATCTTCAAGAGGAAGACAGACGCTGATAGTATTACTATCTACAAAGCTAGGATTGTCGCAAAAGGTTTTCGACAAGTTCAAGGTGTTGACTACGATGAGAGTTTTTCACTCGTATCTATGCTTAAGTCTGTCTGAATCATGTTAGCAATTGCCGCATTTTATGAAATCTGGCAAATGGATAAACAAAACTGCATTCCTTAATGGTTTTCTTAAAGAAGAGTTGTATATGATGCAACCAGAAGGTTTTGTCAATCCGAAAGGTGCTAGCAAATTGTGCAAGCTCCAGCGATCCATCTATGGACTGGTGCAAGCATCTCGGAGTTGGAATATACGCTTTGATGAGTTGATCAAAGCATATTGTTTTATACAGACTTTTGAAGAAGCCTGTATTTACAAGAAAGTGAGTGGGAGCTCTGTAGCATTTCTAATATTATATGTGGATGACATATTGTTAATTGGAAATGATATGGAAATTCTGGATAGCATGAAAGGATACTTGAATAAGAGTTTTTCAAAGCAAGACCTCGGTGAAGCTGCTTACACATTGAGCATCAAGATCTATATAGATAGATCAAGACGCTTGATAAGATTTTTCAATAAGTACATACCTTGATAAATTTTTGAAATAGTTCAAAATGGAACAGTCAAAGAAGGAGTTCTTGCCTGTGTTACAAGGTGTGAAGTCGAGTAAGACTCAAAACCCGACCATGGCAGAAAATAGAAAAGAATGAACAGTCATTCCCTATGCCTTAGTCATAGGCTCTATAAAGTATGCTATGCTGTGTACTAGACCTATTGTATACCTTGCTCTGAGTTTGGCAAAGGAATACATGTTTGATCTAAAAGTATATCACTAGAACAGCGGTCAAGAATATCCTTAGTGAGGACTAAGGAGATGTTTCTCGATTATGGAGGTGATAAAAGAGCCAGTCATAAAAAGTTACAATGATGCAAGCTTTTACACCAATCCAGATGACTCTAAGTCTCAATCTGGATACATATTGAAAGTGGGAGCAATTAGCTAGAGTAGCTCCGTGCAGAGCATTGTGGACATAGAATATTTGCACAATACATACGGCTCTGAATGTCACAGACCCGTTGGCTAAACTTCTCTCATGAGCAAAACATGATCATACCTTAGTACTCGTTGGGTGTTAATCACATAGCCATGTGAACTAGATTATTGACTCTAGTAAGCCCTTTGGGAGTTGATCACATGACGATGTGAACTATGGGTATTAATCACATATAGATGTGAATATTGGTGTTAAATCACATGGTGGTGTGAACTAGATTATTGAATCTAGTGCAAGTGGGAGACTGAAGGAAATATGCCCTAGAGGCAATAATAAAGTTATTATTTATTTCTTTATTTCATGATAAATGTTTATTATTCATGCTATAATTGTATTAACCGGAAACATAATACATGTGTGAATACATAGACAAACATAGTGTCACTAGTATGCCTCTACTTGACTAGCTCGTGAATCAAAGATGGTTAAGTTTCCTAGCCATGGACAAAAGAGTTGTCATTTGATTAACGGGATCACATCATTAGGAGAATGATGTGATTGACTTGACCCATTCCGTTAGCTTAGCACATGATCGTGATCGTTTACTATGTTGCTACTGCTTTCTTCATGACTTATACATGTTCTTGTGACTATGAGATTATGCAACTCCCGTTTACCAGAGGAACACTTTGTGTGCTACCAAACGTCACAACGTAACTGGGTGATTATAAAGGTGCTCTACAGGTGTCTCTGAAGGTACATGTTGGGTTGGCGTATTTCGAGATTAGGTTTTGTCACTCCGATTGTCGGAGAGGTATCTCTGGGCCCTGTCGGTAATACACATCACTTAAGCCTTGCAAGCATTGCAACTAATGAGTTAGTTGTGGGATGATGTATTACGGAACGAGTAAAGAGACTTGCCGGTAACGAGATTGAACTAGGTATTGGATACCGACGATTAGATCTCGGGCAAGTAACATACCGATGACAAAGGGAACAACGTATGTTGTTATGCGGTTTGACCGATAAAGATCTTCGTAGAATATGTAGGAGCCAATATGAGTATCCAGGTTCCACTATTGGTTATTGACCAAGAATAGTTCTAGGTCATGTCTACATAGTTCTCGAACCCGTAGGGTCCGCACGCTTAAGGTTTTGATGACAGTTTTATTATGAGTTTATGAGTTTTGATGTACCGAAGGAGTTCGGAGTCCCGAATGAGATCGGGGACATGACGAGGAGTCTCGAAATGGTCGATACGTAAAGATCGATATATTGGACGACTATATTCGGACTTCGGAAATGTTTCGAGTGTTTCGGGTATTTTTCGAAGTACCGGAGAGTTACGGGAATTCGCCGGGAGAAGTATTGGGCCTTATTGGGCCATACGGGAAAGAGAGAGGGGCTGCCTAGGGTAGGTCGCGCGCCCCCCCCAAGGCCTAGTCCGAATTGGACTAGGGGGAGGGGCTGCGCCCCCTCCTTCCTTCCCTTCTCTCTTGCCTTTCCTTCTCTCCTACTCCTACTACATGGAAGGGCTCCTAGTTCTACTAGGAAAGGGGGAATCCTACTCCCGGTGGGAGTAGGACTCCCGTAGGGCGCGCCATAGAGAGGGCCGGCCCTCCCCCTCCTCCACTCCTTTATATACGGGGGCAGGGGGCACCCCATAGACACACAAGTTGATCTACAGATCGTTCCTTAGCCGTGTGCGGTGCCCCCCTCCACCATATTCCACCTCGGTCATATCGTCGCGGAGTTTAGGCGAAGCCCTGCGCCGGTAGAACATCATCATCGTCACCACGCCGTCGTGCTGACGGAACTCATCCCCGATGCTTTGCTAGATTGGAGCCCGGGGAACGTCATCGAGCTGAACGTGTGCTGAACACGGAGGTGCCGTACGTTTGGTGCTTGGATCGGTCGAATCGTGAAGACGTATGACTACATCAACCGCGTTGTCATAACGCTTCCACTTATGGTCTACGATGGTACGTGGACAACACTCTCCCCTCTTGTTGCTATGCCATCACCATGATCTTGCGTGTGCGTAGGAAATTTTTGAAATTACTACGTTCCCCAACAAATATCATTTCCAACTCGGGGGGACCTTAAAAATTGCTATCCCAATCTTGATAATCAATTAAACATAAAAACTTGATTGAACGAATCAAGAGAACAGCCGGAGGATGAGGTGCCCACTCTTGACCTTTCTTCTTGTCTTCATAATCTTTTGTGCAGTTTAACCAAAATAAATGACATCACCGCCTTGGCATTTTGGTGATAGTGTACAAAAAATTAACTTATCTCATGAAAGTGATGTATCTAATCTATAAGCATTAATAGTGCAAAAATCTGAAGGTAGTAACAAGTTTCATCATTGGTATACTGGCTGTGCAACAACATTAGAATGCCTTAGCTGAAAAATCTTTAATACATCCACAATCAACAGCTAACCCTGAAATAATCTAGTGACATTAAATGGCATCGCTTAAATTTATCGGTGGCATTAGATTGAGTGCAGCATTAGTTAAATGTGGCATCACTTTAATAGTAGCATTGCTTGACTTGACTGCTGGCGTTATACTAATAGCAAAAAAGTGACAATTAGAGCATGGGAGGCCCATTCGGACAGTGGGCGCACTAGTATGATGGACCTCCATGGACGCATAAAGTGTTGACGGAGGTATGGTTGCCCAGAGCAACAAATACCCGGGCAGCATATGTGGATTACGTCCCATTTTTGTTCTCTTTAGCCACATTTTTCCTTTGTGAGAACAACAAACCGATCGACCTGGTCATTCTCTATTGCGTTGTCATGCCTTTCTATCCTTCTTCAACCAAGAGACATGAGACTCGTTCCTTATCTACCGATTTAACCCTTTTCAACCTAGATGTGGGTTCGATGCCTACTCTCTTCGACAGTACAGTCTCCCTTCCTTTTCTTATTCAACCTAGACATGGATTAGTCTGCATGAAGTAGGGTTTCCTTTAATAGTGCAAATTAAGGTTTTTGTATGCGTGACCAGCAGAGCAGAGGATAGCAAATTGGGAAGATGGTGGAGTCTAAAAGATCCACATGCAGCGACGTGGCAGATGGGGCAATAGAACAAGGGTATGGTTCGAAAAGAGGTAGTATACCTGAGGGTCGGCGAGAAGTAGCTTCACTCATGGTTGCATTCCTCCGCACATACTACGGCAGCGAGCTTGGGGACAGAGGCCATCCCGCGCGGGCGCTAGGTGTGAGAGGACGGCCTTGTCATCAGTGCGTGACCTCGCTCGCCGATGACGAGTGTGTTAACGCTGCACGTCCTTTTCTTCCCCGGTGGATCTGTGACCACCGGTGAGGAGGGAGAGAAAGGCCATCTTTTTTAGATCTAGAGAGAGGGTGATAGTGTGAGAAGCAAGTGGGCAGCCCTTAGCAAGAAAGCACTGAAGCTCCAGCCTATATATCTTTTTTATACTACTAGTACTAGAGGTGGAGTAGTGGTAGAGTAGTTTATATTCTCTCAGCATACAGTACCAGTTAGTCATGCTTCAAAACTGAACGACGCGCCATTAAGAAAATAAAGGTCGATAACTTATGCGGCACCTCGGGCCAACGCGGCCAGATCGCATTTTGCACGAGAAATTACACACCATGTTTTGTTGACATGTGGTCCCGTTCCGACATCTCAGTATGACGACGGTGAGTCCTTTTCTACTAGTATTTCCGAATGGACGTGTAGGACAGGGCGCCTCTTCATGTACCGTGGCAAACTGGCAACCGTCCACCAACTCTTCTCCTTTCCCTCTCGATTTCGAACTGCTGTCGCACGCTCTTCCTCCCTCTTCCATTTGCCTTCACCCTTCCTTCTGCCATTGTTCGATCGTCTTCTCCATGGAGGGAACAGGCCGGAAATGACCCCATTATTCTTGCCCCAATATGAAAGATGACGTGGTGGAGGAACTCATTGATCGGTGCGACGTCATCACCTCGGCTAGCATGGCAGGTTCATTCAAGACCATTCTCGACTCAACTAATAACATCATTACAAGGAACCCAAGGGTCCAGGAGCAGTTTCATCTCCCCTATCTTTGTCGCCGTGACCCTGCTGACTGGCACGGGGACGACGGAGGCCTAGCCTTGTGCAAGTTGATGCCGCTTGATAATGATACTTATGATGTTAAGATGCCATATCTTGAGGGCAAGGCTTGGGCAGGCGCAAATGGAGATCGGGTAGTTTATATTGGGTACAACTGCGAGCGGGAACTTGTGAATGTGTACACTCGTCACCGGGTTCCACTTCCAAAAATCTCAGCAGACTGCCTAGAGGTTGAGCACATCGGTATTCTACACACGTTCAAATAAGATCATGGTGACCGTCTTCTACGGAAGATAGCAATTTGTCGAGTTCCCAACCACTCTTGGAATTATAGGAACTAGGTAGTTGTTGCTATCTTCGGCAAGCTTGTTGCCGTCCTTCGTGGTTCGACTGGATGGACATTGCTCAAAAATCAGTTTCTGTACACGGATGTGTACTCTGATGCAATTCAATACGAGGGTCTTATGTTTGCTTCCACTACTCATGGCACTATTTTTGCATGGGATCCTCGTAGTTTTGGTATGTTTGTCTTCCACCGTAATTATAATTGTTTCATCCACATGCATGCGGGTTAGCAAGTTTCCCTTTACTAATTAACCTTCTTCTTGTGTTTCCAAGGTCCTATGAACATTCCACCACCTCGAGTAGATGATTTTTCATATAAAAAACTTTTTCATCCGAGTTAGTATGCAAAAGTTGTGCCCATTTTTACAAATTCTCGAGAGATTTTGCAAATGAAGTCGAAATTCATATTTGCAAATTTTCCCAACAACTAGACCACATATCACATGGGAAACTTATTTTCTTTTATTTTTTTGACATATTCATCATTTTCTTTTATTTTTTTAAAACTGAAAAGGCGATCCACACGAGGGGAGGGGGGGTGCATTCGGTGGAAGTGGTGGCCAAGTTACTAATGGCGCACCGTGGCATGGTGCGCCATTACTAGTTCAACTAGTAATGGCGCACCACTCCCACGGTGTGCCATTAGTAGTTTTGACAAAAAATTTAAAAAAAAAATAATTTTTTTACTAATGGCGCACCGTGGATGTGATGCGCCATTACTAGTTCAACTAGTAATGGCGCACCACTCCCACGGTGCGCCATTAGTAGTTTTGAAAAAATTAATTTTTTTTACTAATGGCGCACCGTGGACGTGGTGCGCCATTAGTGTCTACCACACTAATGGCGTACCAACACATGGTGCGCCATCAGTATATAGTAATGGCGCACCACATGTCTGGTGCGCCATTAGTGTCAACTCCATCTATAGCCCTTTTCCTAGTAGTGACTTATTCCGCTCAGGTTACTTGGTAACTGTCATATGCGTCACTTACCAACCTCGGATATCACATGATCATCTCAGGATCAAATCAAGCTTGGTATAAAGAATACTGTAGCGATCAGTAAATGACCACTAGGAGCTTGATCTTTACCCTCGACTCTCGCACAACATCATGAATATACACAACTTGGTATCCTTGATACCACGGTGATCTTTCCGGTGATCACAACCACGACCAACATTTGGCCTCAAACCATGATCCTTACGATGATCACAACCACGACCAACACTTGGCCCGTGATCCTTACGGCGATCACAACCACGACCAATACTTGGCCCGTGATCCATACGGCGATCACAACCACGACCAATACTTGGCCTGTGATCCTTATGGAGATCACAACCACGGGTTGTCATTAATCAAGTTATTCTTATTACCGTTGACTCATGGTGTGACCTACTTCCGAGTGGGCCCTTATCCGTGAGCGCGGCTATCGATAGATTTAATATACACTCTACAGAGGTTAGTACACTAGACCCATACTACGGATCCCATGGCCTCGCACTCCCATTCAGGTGGACCAACGGTGTTCCGACAAAACCGTCCTACTGCCATGACACTCTCTTGGCCACTCCGACTCACTCCCCTCTGGGCTAAGTCATGGGTGGCCCCGTGTCTACCATAAGACACAACGACCACCGTCTTGGCCCGTCCCACACGGGGACACACATGCAAAATCCAATTACGGGCACACAAGGTTATGTCCGCCTACCTGATCAGGGTAGCACGCGCCCATAACCTTCCCTCGTTGGGGGGACCGTCAAGAGGCACAACAATAGTCCAAGTTAGGGCTATCCCATACCGGCAAGCGTGGTTGCACTGGTCAGCTCGATTTAGTGGCACCATGACTCAGCCAACAGTTGTTCAAGTTCAATTTAATCTGGTTAACTTGAATGCAAATATGCTGAGCCATGATAAAATAACATGATGCCAATTACAATGCATGAACAAGATATCAACATCATCATGAGGGTATCACATAACTATCCACCATATCAACAATGAATCATATCCACTGAGGATGGCATACTGACTAGGATGAACATCACCAGTACATCAACATGTACTACTAGCAAGCACAAATATATGAAAGCCAATACTAGCAGGTAGAACATGATAACAGAGTACAAGACAACATAACACAAAAGTGAACATGCAAATTTAAACATCACCGGAACAACGATAACCATCTTTTCAACAAGCAAACATTTAATAAAGATTCAAGTTGAAAACCATGGCTACTTCATGACTATCATGCAAGTGGGTATTGTGGCTTGAGGTTGAAGAAATCACTAGGATAAAGTGCGAGAAACTCGCGGAATGAATCGCCGGAAAACGTACTCTCTCGGAGGGGGCTGAATAAGGGCAAGGGCATAATGGTCATTTTCACAATGACAAACCATAGTGAAAGTTACACCAACAGAAAGGGCTTGACGAGACGAAGAAGTGGGCTTTGGAATCACCTCATTTGGAGTTACGAATAAAAAGATATGAATGTTTTTCTGCCAGGGACCTATCTGTAAAGAAAATATTTACAGACTGGGCCAAAACAGAAAAACGGAAACCATAGTCTGGGAATTACGCTTCCACTTATCCACGTTAGCTTGGACAAGTTAACATGGGGCCGGCTCCTGTGAGGCTAACAGGTGGGTCTCACTTTATCCACTTCTCACGCTCTCTCCTCCCACGCCTCCTTCTTCTTGTTCCCCCCACTGCTCCCCCGACAAGAATAGAGGAGAGGGAGCAGGGCGAAGCCGGCGGCGGTCCGGCGGGCTCCGGCCACCTTAGGCCGAACCGAGGCCATCGACGAACGCGAGAGGGCATGCCGCACCCATCCAGAGGGCTAGCGGGCGCCAGGGAGAAGCGGGATGGCGGCAAGGGTTGCAGCGGCCGAGGGCAGAGGCGGCGGCCAACCTTGGGAGCCGCAACCACTTGCACTCCAGCGATGAACGAATGGGTTGGGGAGGCTCTACGAGGCACGGAGATGCCGATGGTGGTGGCAGAACGGAGGGAACGGGCTTGGTTCGACCTAATCAAGGAGGGGCAGAGGCTGCGGCCATGGCGGCCATTGGGGGGCTCAGGAGCTCCTGGAACTCGGGGAAGTGCATGGGCGGGGCTAGAGGAGGTGCAGGAGGCAAGTGGTGACCTCGGAGTGGCTCGGGGAGGGCTTAAATAGCCGCGGGGCAAGGGGGCCGAGTTGGCACCGCTGCGGACGCGTGTCCGATGCCGCAGACGTGTGCTCGCGTGCATGAACTTGGGGGCAAACGATGGGGAGGTCACAGGGAAGAGCTCACGGGGAAGAGATGTCCAAGGGAGGGGCAGGGAGGAAGACGACGGCGACATGCATGTCCAAAACTCCACTGTTCGTCCGTGGGCATGTGGCGGCGAGCGTCGGTGAGCAAGTGGACAGAGGGGGAGTGGGGTCCAGAGGGAAGAGAACGATGAGGTTGAGATGGTTGACACTTGAGCACTCGTGATCAACAGGAAGGGTTTTGGGAGAAATGGAGTTGTTTGCGATGTTGAGGTAAATAAGGACTTTCATCCTGGTAAGTTTGAGGAGAAATGGACCAAGATTTACTGCAGTTGCTTCACAACTGACCAAAATGGTCCAGAAATTATATCATGATGGTGCACTCACATGGAGTGTCAACTTGAGCTAAAACAGGGCAAGGCTTGATCATTTGGACATATGAAGATGATGTAAAAAGCTCATGCCAAATGGACAAACCAAAATAGCACTTGCTTCACAAACATCATTTCTGTCCAGAAACTTGAAATAATTTTGGTGGTCGAATGGATCAATGAAATGATGCCAAATTGGGTGGAGAGATGTTTCATGAGTATAAGAATGATCTGGTAATTTGTCAGGATTTTTAAAGAAATATAAAATACACTTGCTTCATAACCTGAAAATATTTTGCCAGAATCAAAGATTCGCTACTGTGCTCACATAGATAATTGGATGTGGCTGCAAATGGGTGGAAGGGGTTAATATAATTTGGGTACTCCTAGCTAGTATTTCCTTCACAAAGTGAGGCAATTATTTGGACATATAAACATGCCCAAAAAGGTTGGGAGCCACTAGGAAAAATATAAATGAGACTTCCTTCACAAAGTGCCATTCAGGGCAGAATAGAAAAAAGGAATATTGGGGAATTATTTTTGAACATGGCAATGGATTTTTTTCCATATTTGATCAAGATATGACCCAAACAATTTATGAGAATTGACGGTGTCCTGGACTAGGGGGTACTCACCACGTCACCTCCCGATCTATTAGATTGGGCCGAGGACCCCCACAGCCGTATACTCATGGGCCAGTCCGGACAGGTGCCGCATACAAGGAAGATTCTACAAGACTTGGCGATCAAGACAAGGACTCCTCCCCCACCGGCGTATTCGGCTAAGACTCTTGTTATCCTAGGCCTCTGGTGCATTATATAAACCGAGGCCAGGCTAGTCGATAAAGATATACAACATACATTACAACAATCATACCATAGGCTAGCTTCTAGGGTTTAGCCTCCTTGATCTCGTGGTAGATCTACTCTTGTACTACCCATATCATCAATATTAATCAAGCAGGACGTAGGGTTTTACCTCCATCGAGAGGGCCCGAACCTGGGTAAAAACATCGTGTCCCTCGTCTCCTGTTACCATCCGCCTAGACGCACAGTTCGGGACCCCCTACCCGAGATCCGCCGGTTTTGACACCGAAATTGGTGCTTTCATTGAGAGCTCCGCTGTGTGATCGACAAAAGGGTCGATGGCTCGCCCGCAGATCAACTGCGACCTCGGCATATTCGTCACCAGCTTGACTGGTCACCTTGGTTCGACCAAGGACCGTGCCCTATCTCCGATCGTCATGTTCGGATGAGGACCTTCATCAACATCAGCTCCGATCTCTATCAAGATCATGGAGGAATCATACAGTGAGCCCGGGGGCTCAACGTCAACATTGCCCTCGGGCGACCGTGCTGTTTTTTTGGACGGCGAACTTGTATCTGCCGTCACCGCCTCCTCGAGCGTCGGTTTGACGATTGCTTCGGTGGAATAGTGCGGGGTTACGTCTACAATAGCCACACTAAATTTCGTCGAGTTCCGATGGAGGAATCTCCGACAATCTGTGATATACCAGAGCCCTGTCAAATCTGGAAGAGAATCTGGACGAGTTTAGGGCGTGGTGTCCAGCTTCTAGCTCGGACGTCCTTTGGAAGATCCAACCGTTGATCAGATGCGGAATTCCTATATCTACCACCCCTCCGAATTTCAGCTCGATCCGACCGTCCAAACTCCGGGAACCTTCCGATTAGTACATCACTTTTTGGATCTGTTTTCTGCGCGAGAACGAATCCGACCCGAATTCATCTTCTTTATGAACGGGATTTCGGACATCCTTTTTGAAGGAAGTTTTGTATGGGATATAGTGTATTGTTCCCAAACACATCCCACTAACCTTAAGATCTTTTGAACATGATCTTTAACATCATTGCTGGTGTGAAACCAGTCCGGCAATATTGTTCCACGGCTGCCGACCTGCGCTAGACACGTCGTCACTTCTTCGGATCATGATCTCGGCAAGCCGAACAAGAGTCCGGCATCGCGAAGAACAAATCATCATCAACATCGCCGCCCCACGAATTACACGGATCGGGAATATCGGCATCGCCGCACGGTCGCTTCATCAAGCCGGCATCGACCACGTCACGACCTGCATCGGCAGGGCCGCGCTGTTGCTCCTTCAAGCCGGTGCCCATCACGCCGAACTACTTCGACATCTCGGCTGGACCGGAAGATTCATCATCTCTTCATCAACCTACTCCGGACACTTCGACGTCACCAGCCGACCAGCTTCGCCACGATTAGCTGGACCGAGGGCTTTGCCTCGGCAAGCCAACCTTTGCCAGCATCCTCCTCCTTCGGATTGCTACAACAAATAAACCAGGTGCTATTAATCCTAATATTTTTTGTTTGGGTTCATTTTTCCCAAGGAATTATTACTCTGGTTTGTCCATCATATGTTCACAGGTCTATCAAATTGTGGCTGCACTAACGACGGTCGCATCATGGTTCGGTCAGTCTCCGTACATAGTCCGGCGAACGCCGCATCCGGAGCACGGACCGACCTGTGAATTCAGGCTTTGCCATGCCTTTACCGCATCACGCCGACGCCCTGCATCGACATCGACCTCGGCGCCAGGCCATATTTCTTTTATTACTCACTTTGCATAAATTATTCATTATGCAACGATTTTTTTAATTACTATTATCACTATTATCTCCGGTTTGCACTATTTTTTGTGCACAGGAAAATGATCCAGCCAGACTATATCCTTTGGCGTCACCTCGGCTGGACGGGGGGCATCGTCAACACTTCATTACCCCATGTCGGGGACTTCGGCATCACTCTGCCGTTCCGCATTTACCGAGCTATGTCACCACTTCGGAATGCCGAGCTCTTTGCTCCACCACCTCGGGACCGGCTTGGGGGACGGAACCTTGTCCCGCATCAAGCTCGGACCACGTCGTTAATACCGAACACATTAACCAGCTAAGTTGTCTTCATGCTCAAAGTTTTAAATTTTTAACTTGTGTTCGGTTCGACCAAGAATTATACTTTTTTGAAAAAAAAAGTTGCTTGTAAAAATCTTTCTTGTCCGAACTCTGTTCGCACATACTTGACGCGCTATCCGCGCTCATTATACCTGGGGGCTTCTTTAACAGAAGCTTATTAATACGGGCTTTATGCCCAACACATGTGTCACACTTCCGCATGTACCTTTTATTCACCATTATATGCATCGATATGACTTAAGTTTTGGCCAAGCTGGGTTGCCTGGCTCCTATGCTTACCCCTACGTTCCCGATTGTTCGGCTAGGAGGTAAAGGGAGCACCTCTGCGATTGTTACTGCCGGGTCAGCCGGATGTGTACCTCAGACTGGGTGAAGCCGAAAGCTAGCGTTCTTAAGGGAATATTCGGTCGGTGAACTAAAAGATGATTCCTTACCTATTTATTTACCTGCCCCCAGATGTTTTTCTGCTCTTTTCGCAGTCTGGACATGCACTTTAGGGCATGCCTCCCAGGGAAAGGAACCCCTAACGGAACTATTCTCCCTGGAAGATGTTTCTTACTAACCATGTAATATAACATAACTAGTTGGGCACTTGTCTAATACAGCACTAATGACCCCTACGCCTGGTCTCCACGCATGCCCCGGTTTTTATAACCGCGAGGGTATTCGAACACACTCTGGAGTATTGGGTCCAGAGGTTGAAGCGAAAAGGTCCGCTACGACAAACGATCTACAATCCGGCTTGAAGGCATTTTACATGTCATCTTACATTATATAGTCAACTTTTACCCAAGTCACTTGGGGGCTCTTATGTTTATTTGAGCCGTTTTATACTAAGTGTTTTTCTCCTTAGTCGTTGCAAAGTTTTTATTATTTATCACTCCTTTTTTTTACACGAGTGTGCGGTCACTAGCCAGGGAGCCTAATTTCTCTCTCGAGTTTAGTTTGCTAAACTGGCCTGATGAGAAGTACTCCGCCCTCGGGATAGGAGGTTGAAGCCGTAGGCTCACCCGCTCGAAGTCCTGAGATAGGATGTATCATGTTAAAGCACGATAGAAGAACTTCTTTTTTCTAAGACCAATTTTCGGATTGGCACCGAACACTTGATATTGTTCGGACGTCATGTTTTCACTGACGTTTCTTGGTTTTCCAAGCTTTTTGGCACTTTTAAACTATTTGTGCTTTTCCAGCATTAGTCTCACAATGCAACGCCGAACACCTTTTAGGGATTTCGGCAAAAATATTCTCGGATATTGCTATATATGAATCGGTTTCGAATTGTGTCTTCGGTCAATAGTTGGGTTGCCCGGCTCCCGCACTTGCTTCCTATGTTCTGTTTTGTTCGGCTAGGCGTGCAAAGGGAGAACCACTGTGATTGTGCTTCCAGCTCACATGGTTAAGCACCTCAGTGGAGAAAGCCGAAAACTGACTGTCACAATAAGCGTAAACTCGTCAGCGATCCGATAACTATGTTAAATAACAGGCCGTTCATAACATTGGCCGAAGTGTTTACGGTTTGACCTCGACTGTCGCCGAACACTACCGGGGGCTATTAACTAGCCTCCCCCACTAAATCCTCGATATTTTGCTCTTACATTGGAGCTGAGGTTTTATGATCATGCTTAGCATGACAACCCAAAGAAAGGAACCGATAGCGGGACTATTTTCTTTGGAAGACACTTTTTTTGTTAAACAGTGATATAATATATCTCTCCGCGTACCTTTGTTTACAAAATCGTATGGCCAGATTGCCTTGTTTGTCGTCCTCATAAAGGCTTTATAAAGTAAGACAAACACTCCTCAGCTATTGGCCGAGGAGGTGGAAGCCGATGGTCGGTCAACAAAGTTTTGTACAATGCGGATCCGAGCATCAATGACGTAAAGTACTTGGATACATAGAGTCATTACACACAATTTGTGATTTTACTATGGATATTGATCCTTAATTCGGCCACCCGTGCCCGCATTAAGGTTCGGGGGCTACTGGGCTTCGGGCTTATTATTTACAAAATATTAAAGGGGCACATTGATCCCCTGATCTGGTGTTGCCACCTGACCAGTGTCTCGGGGGCTACTGCATTGCTTGCCCAATGCAGAAAATTTTACGTGCAATATAGTTTCCGAGGAGATTTTGATCCTCAGGTTGGTCGGCCGCACCCAACCTGAGTCTCGAGGACTAAGCATGCCGCTTTTTGTGTCCCGAAGTATTATGCCGAGCTAGGACTTGATCCTCAGACCGATTTTGCAAATCAACCTGAGTCTCAGCAGCTATGGGGATCAGCGGTCTTATGTCATCCTTCGTGGGCACCTCGGGTTTTAGACCGATACCCACCTTGAGGGCTACTGGCTATATATCTCGGCAGAGAATAAATTGCACCAACAAAAAATATTGACCAAAATCGGCCCATATTCGGGGTGGTGCACCACCTCAGAAGCAGTCCGGCATAAAGCTCGGGCGCTAGTGGCTGGCTCCATAGAGGGCATTTCCGGCATTAAGCTCGGTTAAACTCCTTCAAACTTCTTTGAACCAAGGTGATTTACGACACCTCGGATATAGTCCGGCGTTGGAGCTCGGATACATAGTCCGGCGTTGGAGCTCGGATACATAGTCCGGCGTTAGAGCTGGGAAGCAGTCCGGCATTGGTGCTCGGCTGCAAAAGATACCTCGAATGCAGTCCGGCGTTGGAGCTCGGACGCAAGAGGACGTTGCCGCCCGGGAACAACTTCAAACCCGAGGTGTGGCATAAAAATAACAAGGCATTGATAGAGGCCGAAAACTTAAAGGGGCTCCTCGGATACCCGACGTGTAAACCCGTCGAATACATTTCGGCGATCCTCAAGATCGAAGATAAAGAAGATTCGTTGAACCAGTTTTCAAGACCGATGACCGAAGATGAAGAACAGTTCGGAAGAATCGAGGAGCGTCCCTAACTTGAAGACCGGTTCAGGGGGCTACTGACGGTGTCCTGGACTAGGGGGTACTCACCACGTCACCTTCCGATCTATTAGATTGGGCCGAGGACCCCCACGGCCGTATACTCGTGGGCCAGTCCGGACAGGTGCCGCATACAAGGAAGATTCTACAAGACTTGGCGATCAAGACAAGGACTCCTCCCCCACCGGCGTATTCGGCTAAGACTCTTGTTATCCTAGGCCTCTGGTGCATTATATAAACCGAGGCCAGGCTAGTCGATAAAGATATACAACATACATTACAACAATCATACCATAGGCTAGCTTCTAGGGTTTAGCCTCCTTGATCTCGTGGTAGATCTACTCTTGTACTACCCATATCATCAATATTAATCAAGCAGGACGTAGGGTTTTACCTCCATCGAGAGGGCCCGAACCTGGGTAAAAACATCGTGTCCCTCGTCTCCTATTACCATCCGCCTAGACGCACAGTTCGGGACCCCCTACCCGAGATCCGCCGGTTTTGACACCGACAAGAATTATTTGGGAATTGTAGGAGTGAGGGAAATATAGGTTGCTTCACAACCTAAGGCAATTTGAGTTATTCCTGTAATAGAAAAGGAATATTCCTAATAAAAAGAGAATATTTGGATTTGGGCTAGGATGAAAATGACAGGGTCTAGGGAAGGATTTGGGAATGACAAGCCACTCTGGAAGCAAACAAGAGGGCATCTTCTTCAGTTTCCAGACCGCAAAGCCACGAAAAAGAAAAACTCAGGCAAAAATCCCAGAAAAACAAAATTAAAAGAAAGGGCCAAAAATCAGGCTGTCACAATGTAGACATAGTTTAGAGTGTAGATTCACTCATCTTGCTCCGTATGTAGTAGTCACTTGCTGGAATCTTTAGAAAGACTTATATTTGGGAACAGAGGGAGTACTATACTAATAAAACATTAAGGCCACGAGGCGATGCAGTGCTGGTTACAGGAGGCAAGAAGAAGAGATGCATCCATTGACGATGTCCACCTCCTCGACTCAGGGAGCCGGCCCACTGAACGGCACCTAAGTAGCATCGGCTTTCGTGGCCAGGTCAACATGCTTATGAACAATGGCGTTCAAAGATTCCAGCTGCTGGAAGAAGGCCAACGTCTTTCTGTTCTTGCTTGCCTTGTAGTGGCCTATGTAGACGATTTCCTCGTAGACGTGGATGTGCAGGTCAACGGTTTCTTGCATGGCGAGGCACTGTGCGGCGAGCGCAGCCTCGAGGTGCACATTCTTCGTCGCGATCTCTGGCACCTACAGGGCCACTAGGACTTGAAAGAGTTGGTCACCATGGAGGCCGATGAGGGTACCAGGCAATGAGGAGCCTGGGCGTGCGGGCTGGAGCAGTACGGCAATGTCGTCCGTGTGCTTCTTGACGGTGGTGAACTTGCGGATGGAGTTGACCATCATGTCATCCATGCGAGAGGCGAAGCCGGTGTCGGTGAGGGCTACGATGTCGGCGGTCGCCAGCACCGTCTGCAAACGTTGCGCGGTGCGGGGCCGCAGGCCGGCGCCTTGGATGATTTGGCGCAGCCGACTGCCGCTCGAGTCCATCGCCTCCATAGGTGCTTGTGGCTTCTGGTCACTTGGTCTTGGATTAGAGTGAGCACTGTTGCGCAGAGACTTAGGACTAGATGGATTGGAGTGGTGGGGCGCCTTTATATGAGAGTCCAAACTCTGTTGCATTCACATCGTGCTGGCTCTATTCTCTTCTCCAATTAATTCCCTCTGCATGTAATTGAGGATGCATCATTGACCGTTCAACGTCTCGGGAATCGCTACCCTCTCCCTCCCTGGCATTCAAGCACCTATGGAGGCGACTGCCACTCGCGTCTATCACGTGTCAGGAGACATTCCCGTCGACGACGAGGTGCCTATGGTGACTTCATAAATTTCAAGATGATAGTCACGTGCGTGTGTGCGTTCATAGGGGTGAGTGTATGTGCGTGTATATGAGTGCTTGCATCTATACTGTGTCAAAAAAACGTAAATGCGTGTCAAAAAGAGACTAGTAAGTATACTCAATATTGTGCACCTCGGAGAGGAAAACGAGAGAAGTACGTATTTATTTACGGTGCAGATTCACTCATTTTGCTCCATATGTACTTCGTCTCGGTGTCACTTGTTGAAATCTCAAGAAAGGCAAATACTCCTTTCTGGTTTACAGGGCTATACTAGCAAGTAGTAGTACCTACTACTCCCTCCGTTCCTAAATATTTGTCTTTCTAGAGATTTTAACAAGTGACTACATATGGAGCAAAATGAGTGAATCTACTTTCTAAAATATGTCTATATACATCCGTATGTAGTAGTCCATTTGAATCTCTAAAAAGACAAATATTTAGGAATGGAGGGACTAGTACAATAGTCGGCTCACATAGCAATTTTGTCTCATGGAAGAGCCTGGCTATATGCGTGCTCCAATGATCGCAACTGCCACGTTCGGGTTGCACTTGGCTCTTCGCCTCTTCGAGAAGACGAACAATGATGTTACTACTACTGCTTCTATAGTGTCGAAGCCACCGCTGCATGTCCGTCCAACGCGAGCAGGAGCAATAGCTTGTTGTAGTAGCCTGTCCTCATTTGCGAGCAACCGCTCGCATGGGCGAGGGAGAAGGTGTGTAGTAGTAAAATCAAGCTTCTCATTGTTGTACGAGTTGACGCAACACATCACTACTAGGGAAAAGCCTAGCAGCAGCGCGGGTTTTGGGCCTCTCAGTAGCGCGGGTACCGGCACTACTAATAAGGCGCTACAGCTAACGTATAGCAGTAGCGCTTGTTGTCCCATGCTACTGCTATACATGAATAGCTGTAGCGCTCTTTAGAAAAGGGCGCTGCTGATATTATCTGCGGCGCTGTTTACAGGGAAGCGCTACTGGTAAGGCGGTGCTACTGCTAAATTTCCCCCCCTCGCTAGTACTAGTTTTATTAGTTATTTTCCTGCATATTTGTTTTGTATTTGTTTGTATTTGAATAGGCTTTATACAATAATCTTTAGCATATCATACACATACAAATGTAATCATAGCATATACATACAATTAGTCTCATCAAATCATGTCATCATCATAATCATCATCCAACACAAAGTGGTCTCTCGTCATCATCTCGAAAATAGCGATACAAGTCTCAATTACTTGCAAATACATCGTCATCCATCTAAACAATGATATACGCGAGAAGATCTATCACTTTGAGTACATGACTTCGTATCCCTCTCTCGCATTAGCGTGAACCTAAACTAACTACTGCCTGTCGCTCGGAAACCGGAAACCGGTACACCTGGGCCTGACACTCCGACCACTTGTCGTATATATACTCCTGCGTAGCACTTCTTTGCCATCTATGATCTATTCACCTGCATCGTCACATGAGTCGATGATATGCAACATATATAGTTGAGCAACAGAAAGAGACAGACTTGGCAAAAATAGAAATAACATATCATAAGCATAAATAACAAAGTTCATCGTACCCAAAATGCCCTAACTAGAGTGATCTTCGCCAGTCGAGGAGGAGGACAGTTTAATTACATCACAAATAAAGTTGACTCCTTCCTGGTGTAGCAAATCCCAGGCACTCGATATGTCCTAGTTTGTAGCACAAGTCATGCCGAAATCACTGAAAATTCAGCATGACCTTTGCTAAAAAGTGGACAAATCGAGAACCTGAAATTTGCCGGAACAGAAATGAATCAACATTCCGGCAAAATATAGGCCACTCAACATCATTCCTTGGAAACAGCAAAGCCACTTGGGCACAATCGAACAACTTCAATGAAAAGATATAACATGACCACTTCAATGAAAAGATATAATCAACAATAAAAGTCTAGGAAGGGATCATCTTTAAAATAAAATTTGCCTAAATTCATTTCCTTGAAAAATAGTGGTCTTTTCAAAAATCAAAAACCTTTGCAAAATGACCTCACTAAACACTTCTCTGCCTAGGACAGAACCCAAATTATGTTGATCTAGCTATTCCTCTCTCTCACATAAACACACATTATTATCTCTAACCCTTCTCTGCCTAGGACAGAACCAAATTAAATTGCAAAGGAACTCCATTTCTCTAACCCTTCTGACCTAATGCTTTAAAATAAAATTTTCCTCTAACCTAGCCAACCTACTTAACCTAGCTTGTTAATCCAACGAACCTAATTAACCTAGTTAGTTAATCTAGTTTACCTAGAAAATTAACCCTAATTAAACTAGTTAACGTAGCTAGTTCTCCGTCAAAGCCCTAAATAAATTTTTGCACTAATTAACCTAGATAATTAACCTAATTAAACTAGTTAACCTGACTAGTTCTCTGTCAAAGCCCTAACTAAATTTTTGCACTAACCTAGATAATTAACCTAATTAAATTAGTTAACCTAACTAGTTCTCTGTCAAAGCCCTAACTAAATTTTTGCCCTAAACTAGATAATTAACCTAATTAAACTAGCTAACCTATGCATGAGAGAGAGAGGAGGGGTGGGGGCTTACAGAGGATGGCTCCGGTGGTGGCGAGGGAGGCAGGGGCGTCTCCGGTGACTGCGAGGGAGGCAGTTGTGGCGAGGAAGGATCCGGTGGCGTCGACAGTGGCTCCGGTGGCATTGACGAGGCCGTGCGACTCCGTGGCGTTGGGGGCGGCTCCGGTGGCATCGACGGGGCACGGCTCTGGTGGCGTCAACGTCGGCAGGAGACGGCGGTGAAGTGGGGCGACGGCGAATTGGGGAGACGGCGGCCAGGTGGGTTGAGGGATTTGGGGGAGAAGTGGTGGCCGGGGGGAAACGGTTTTTTGGTTAAGTCAAACTTAGCGGTAGCGCGTTTGGTAAAACGCGCTATAGCTAAGATAGCTATAGCGGTTTTTACAAAACGCGCTGCTACTATAGCTATGTAATTTGCTTCCATTTTTTAATTTCCTTTTCTGTTTCTATAGCGGGGGCCTAGGACACGCGCTGCAGCTACGTTAGCTATAGCGCCTCTTACAAACACACGCTACTGCTATGCCTTCCTCCATTTTTTCGCTTTTTCATTTATTTTGCTTTACATTTTATTTTTTTCCTTTCTCCTTTTTCTATTTCTTTCATTTTCATTTACTTTTCTATTTGTTTTTCATCTTACTTTATTTCCGTTAGTAGTAGCGCTCTTCCTAGGAAACACGCTACTACTTATGCCCTAGCGGTAGCGCGCTTCTTTCAAGCCCGCTACTGCTATGCGTAGCCTATCATTCTAGCAATGGGAATATTAGTAGTAGCGCTTTTGCCACTACATGCGCTACTGCTAAGGTTGTATCTGTAGTGCGGTTTCTTCTCAATCGCTACTGCTATCTAGCACTAGCGCCCTTTTTTGACCCGTGCTGTTGCTAAATTTCTATGTATAAGGTTTTCCCTAGTAGTGCATCATATCACTGGCCCCACATGCTTGCCTCTAAACTTGGCTGAAAGACCCGCAGTGTACAATATATTTGCTGCAACCTATAACATTTACCCACCACAAATTAAAATATATATCCTGTCTTACCAGATGAGCGTGCAAACTACAATCACCAGGGTGACAGGTAGGGCCAGAAGACTATTTTAATTTTCTTAAAAAACTTCAAGACAGCCACAAAGCATGGAGCCGCCCCCAACGATTGTAAGCTTACATGCATGGTACACGCTTTCCTAGACTACTCTACAAATGAAACTGCCACACGAGCGTCCGGGCTGCGGTTGGCTCTTCGCCTCTTCGGGAAATCGAACAATGATGGAGTACTACTGCACTGGAGGAGTACTACAGTATGCTTATGGCCATCTGACACCGATTGAACTGCTGCATGTCCATCGTGTGCGTAAGGGAGAGCGTGTAGAGAAAGCTTCTCCTAGTCTTGCTAGCCACCACGCTCATGGGCGAGGGAGGGACGCTCCTGCCTTTGCGTGTATGACAGGTGGGCCCGACAGGTGGGTGGCCAACCTGACATAAGCCAAAGGCAGGTGCAGTTAAGTCCGCAAGGGAGAAGATAATCAAACTTCTCGCTGATGTACGAGTTGACGCGACACATCAAAGCACTGCACTCAATATATTTCAATAATTTGCGTTTACTAATGCATTAATTACAATGCATGCATGCATGCCGTGACTCTCCTTTTGATACTTGCATGTGTTGATTTAATTCACCTTGAAGTAGTATAAAATATGTGACGGTAAAGCTTTGTAATGCCCTGGCCCAAGCGAGAGATGGTTGTGCACGAGGAGGGTGAGATCATGCAGACGGAACAGGACCCGACAATGGAGCTCTCTAAGGTCTCGATGGACCTCATCGTGCTCCACTGCCCCTTGTGCCTCCGCCCCTTGACGCCTCCAGTGTATGAGGTTCGAATACACCTCGTCCATTCGGCTGATTGAGCAAGGTGGAGGTTTCTTGATTGATGTGTTGTTCGATTGAGTTCTGTAGTGCAAGGGAGGGCACCTGTCCTGCGCGGACTACCGTGTCGAGCGCCCCGGGAACCAGCGGTAGTGCTAGAAGTGCGAGCGCGGTGGTGGCTTCGACGTGCAGAACACGATGGTGGAAGCCGTCCTTTCATCGGTGACGGTGGAGTGCCCGCATGAAGGCTGTGGGCTCTACGTCACTTACCACAAGCTCGCCGATCACCAGAGCGTGTGTCTGCTCACGCCCTGCAAATGCTCCGTGCCCGTCTGCAGCTACGAAGGCCCGCCGCTGGCGCTCTACCACCACATCAGCACCGTGCATCCCATGCCCGTGCACAGGATCCAGTACAGAAAGGTGCTCCAGCTGCAAGTGCCACTATCGGAGCCACGGCTCTTGCTGTTCGCGGAGGAGGACGGCCGCGCGTTTTTCTTGGTCGGTGGCATGCTCAACATCGGCGCGCCTATCACCATGTCGCTCGTCTGCATCAAAGCAGGGGCGTCCCCACTATCGCACTACGTGGCCAAGCTGTGGGCGAAGGGCCTGTCGGGGGAGCCCAAAGGCACGACCGACGCCGTCAAGGTGGAAATGGAGGTGACAAGCAGCAAGGATCCCGGCGATGTTGCCGTGCAGGAGCTGACCTTCTTCACAGTTCCGCCCAAGTTGCTGGCCGGGGCTAAGCTGGTGTCCCTCCACATTCAGATTGACAAGCTCACTTCCTAAATGTTTCTACAGTGCCTTTTGCTTATCTTAGTAATATGCTAATATAGGGATTACCTCGGTCTACTTTAGCTTAAGAAATGGTGGGTTTTGGTGGCGATGCAGCAATTACTTCGACTTCAGATTAGTAATTTCCAACAGTCGAACGGATATTTTGTGTCTGTTGGATATAAAGTTCCTTTTGGTAAGAGGTACTACTTGTCATCAAAATGGATAAAAGGAGATGTATGTAGACGTATTTTAGTTCTAGATACATCCCTTTTTATCCATTTTGATCACAAGCACTCCCTCTGTTCCACAATACATGCCTTCCATTTGTCAAAATATAGATGTATCTAGACATGTTTTAGTATATAGGTACATCCATGATAGGGCCAATCGGATGGTTGAGAACACTACAATTCGTAGCTACAAATGCGTGTGTGACTCCTAGATGCAGAGGCCGGGGGTCATCATCCTCCTTTTCGAGAAAAAACAGATGCATGTGTGAGAGGACGAGTGCATGCGTGCACCTCTTCTCTTCTTGTATAATGTACAAAACTCAGAGTACAAGTTTTTGTGGGTGGCACGATGGTGCGTGCGAGAATTACCGAGAGATAGATTTAATGCGTCTGGAAAAAAAGACTAGCCTATAGCTCGCCACGCGGCTATTCTTGTCGAACGCCCCATTAACCGTAAGATATGTATACGACGGTGCCAGTTATTGCACGTACACAAAAATAGAAAAAGAACTACCATGGAATATGCTACACCATGACCGAGAACACGTGCCCACGTAATGCCATCCGGGAATAGTGCCACACTTTGAAACTAGAACCGTCAATAAATTTTGAGCTTGCGTGTCGTCACATTCCAAAATGCTCCACGCTATATTGAATTGCAAACCTGTTCACATCGATCACAACCTAAACGGTTTCCCACTTAGGAGCGTATTAGTACCACGCTATATTGAATTGCAAACCTGTTCACACTGATAACAACCTAAATAGTCTCCCACTTAGGAGCGTATTAGTACTCGGTTATAAATACTACTATGCCAAGATGACTGCACATTCCTCCTCAACTCCTCATCCACACAAAAAAAACAAGTCATTCAGCATCCTTCCCTTGCGTCTGCCATGGCCAGCGTGAGTTCTGGGTCGAGAGATTGCCACCAGGGAGAGGCGAGCATGGAAGCAAAAGCACAAGAGATGTCCCGCCTCGCTGTGAAAGCAGCAGACATGTCCCACCGCGTGGAAGTAGCAGCACAGAGGTCCTACTGTGCTGCTGAAGCTGCACGGAGGTCCCGCCGTGCCGTGGATGTAGCAGACTGGTTCGGCCGTGCCGTGGAAGCAGCAGAGATGTCTCGCCGCGCCGCGGTGGCCTGGGAAAATGTCTCGCGGGCGGGCAATGACTCTTACTGGCGCTTTCATGCGATCGTCCATAGCGAGATGGATCAGATCTCCGGCTAGGCGAGGTTGCAAGACAACATGAAAGCCTCGTTTGAGCAGGCTACCGGCGTCATCCCGCAACTAAGGAAGGGCAACGAGAGGCTCCGGGCCGAGCGCGAATTGCTGAGGGCGAAGATTGTCGAAAGTGTGGAGCAACAGGAGGAGACCACTGCCTTGTTGAAGAGGACCGGCATTATCCTCAAGAAACTTATGGACGAGAATGACATGCTCCGCATCGAGCACCAAAGGCTGGTGGAGGAATCCGTGGATGTTCTCAAGTAGCGTCTTCAGGACATGAAAGAGCTCATCGCCGCTCGCCGTGGAGACTAGTTCTCGCGCCTGCAGCAAGACATCAAGAAAGTAGATATTAGTGAGCCAGATCCTTTTCTTCCTTCTTCTTTTGCCCTTATGTATTTCGGGTGTAGCCGCATGTGGCTTTTTTAATTATCTTTCTAATTATGTAAGACAATTAATCATCCTTATATATTCATTAGTCTTGCTATAAGTCGCAGTAGATGCTATATAGGTCCGTCGGATCTTACATCAAGATCCATGCTTTCAGATTTTCTTTTTTCTCTCTTAAATCTCAGTCGAGTGAGACATAGCCACAACATTAAACGGAGGCTCGGGTGCCATTAATGGAGACCTTGGGAGAGAGGTGGACGGCAGATGGAGGTCAAAGGGCTCTCCTCCTCATAAGCACACGCAGGGGTCTGATCACACGCCTCTCGTACTCAAATAGTTACCCTACACGACGGCTCCAAGCTAATAAAAAAAGGGAACGCGTGGCGGCACGTAAATGGTAGTAAATAGAACACCCACGGTTTCAATAGTACTTGTGTTTCCAATTGTAATGTGACATCACTTGTCCCAAAATGACTTTGTTGATTGTTAATGTGTGCGCCTTCGCAAATCGGACTGCAAAATTACCACAACATGTTGGTACCATGTCATGGCACCAAGCCAAGTTTCATTATTTTCATGCATGTTTTGGATTTACTGGAATTAAAAAACTAAGTTTCTCAATGTTTCCAGCCCAGCCACGACGCCCAGAATATTGAATTTCATTCTCATGTTTTGCATGGAACCTAGAAATTTACCGAGGACACACATGTGATTTTTCAACTAACTTTGGTGCACTGGAGCATGAGCTTGTATTTCAAATGTTAATTATGCACACAAAGGTGACACATTCCCTCTCAGAACCATGAGCCTTCTTGAGAGAAGCTCCGATTTGCAAGAAGCTTATACCAAAATTTGTTCCTATTCGGCCAATTTTTTTTACCACGGCATGGTACTACCATGACATGACACCATGCCAAGTTTCATGATTTTAAAACCAAGTTTCTCAATGTTCTCGACCGAGCCACGATGCCCAGATGTTTGAATTGTATTCTCATTTTTTGCATGGGACCTAGAAATTCACCCGAGGACACAGATGTGATTTTTCAACCAACTTTGGTGCAAGGGAGCATGTGCTTGTAGTTCAAACTTGAATTATGCACATTAATTGACCAAAAACTCAATTAATGTATAAAAAAGGCCAAACGAACCTGAAATAATTCCAAAATTTAACAGGGCACTCATGTAGTTCTATGTTGCCTTTGTAAATAAACTCAAGGGGGACAGCGTATATCGTTTCGCACTCAAAGGTGGCATGTTCCCTCTCAGAACCATGAGCCTTCTTGGGAGAAGCTTCGGTTTGCAAGAAGCTTATACCAAAATATGTTCCTATTCGGCCAATTTTTTTTACCACAATATGGTAGTACCATGACATGACACCATGCCAAGTTTCATGATTTTCAGACGGGTTTTGGATTTACAAGAATTTTAAAACCAAGTTTCTCAATGTTCTCGACCGAGCCACGATGCCAAGATGTTTGAATTTTATTCTCATTTCTTGCATGGGACCTAGAAATTCACCCGAGGACACATATGTGATTTTTCAACCAACTTTGGTGCACGAGAGCATGTGCTTGTAGTTCAAATTTGACTTATGCACATTAAATGACTAGAAACTCAATTAATGTATAAAAACGACAAACGAACCCGGAATAATTCCAAAATTTAACAGGGCACTCATGTAGTTCTATGTTGCCTTTGTTAAGAAAGTCAAGGGGGGGGGGCAGCGTACATCGTTTCACACTCAAAGGTGGCACATTCCCTCTTAGAACCACGAGCTTCCAAATCGGCCCAATTTTTTACCACAACATGTTAGTGCCACGACATGACATCATGCCAAGTTTCATGATTTCTAGGCGAGTTTTGGATTTACATGAATTTAAAATCTAAGTTTCTCGATGTTCTCGGTCGAGTCACGACGCCCAGATGTTTGAATTTCATTCTCATTTCTTCCATGGGACATAGAAATTTAACCAACGGCACACATGTGATTTTTCAACCAACTTTGGTGCACCGGAGCATGTGCATGCAGGTCATATTTAGATTATGCATATTAAAAGTCCAGAAACTCAATTAATGTATAAAAAGGCCAAACGAACCCGAAATAATTCCAAAATTTAACAGGGCACTCATATAGTTCTATGTTGCCTCTGTAAAGAAAATCAGGGGGAGGCAGCGTATATCATTTCGCACACAAAGGTGACACGTTCCCTCTCGGAACCACGAGGCTTGTTGAGAGAATCTCTGGTTTTGCAAGAAGCTTATACCAAAACTTGTCCCAATTCAGCCAAAAATTATACATATGAAAACAGGGTTTAGATTATCCTGAACATCACGCTACCTAGACCAATAATGTACTATGATTTGAATTCAACATAAAATGGATACAAATATTTGAATTGGAGATCGTATGGTACATGTAGTTCATAGTGAAATATGATTACTGCTATATGCATGTTTTTTGTTATCAAGATAATATTTAAACTATTGTATAAATGACAACAATCGTATTCAGATAAGGAAAATTGATTCAAATTTAGTCCATATGGTAGACGATAATATATATGTTCACATGGTGGAGTAAAATGTTCATATATGATGGAAGATCAAAATGTACGACTACATCAATTATAAACCGCAAGGTCACCTAACGATATATTCGAATTCAACATAACGTGGATTCAAAAATTGAAATTCGAGATCCTGGCATTTGTAATCATATAAAAAGGGACATTACTCTTTCTTTTAGTGGGAATTGATTTGTCTTTTGTTGTTGTTGAGGGAAGTGCGAATCGATTTGGTACTGTGCAGGGTAATCTTGTTCTCCTGATTTTTTTTACATTTTTCTTGTAGTTTTTTCAATGGCATCTATAGCAATATAGTAAAAGGGGACATGACTCTCTTGTGTCTTGTATTTTTACACGATAAGTTTGTTCTGCCGAGCAAGGAATCCACACCATGTTATCTCGAAATTTTCAAGCTCGAGCATCTTTTGTCTCACCTGCTTTGAAACTCCTGCCTCTTCAACCAGCGCCGCGCCTTGTTATCCCGAAATTTCAACGCGCGCGAAAACTCCCTCCTCATCCAAAATCGGTCCCGCAGCCCAGACACGCGAAATCCCCCTTCTACCCCTCAGCCGGAAATGAAGCTCCACGTCGCGGTGTCAAAACCAGTGGGGGTACGCTGGTAACTTACCCTACATTTCAGACAAGCGCGTCCCTAAGCTTGGCTCCCCCTCCCCCTTCGCCCTCCCCCCCATTCGTACACCGAGGCCGCCAAAACCCGCGAAACTCCACGCTCCTCCGTCGGCCTCCCGACCGCCACCCAGCCGGAGACTCTTCCCCGACTATGTCGTCCACCGCAACAGCTCGTCGTCCCTCATCCACCGCACTGGATGAGGATCCGTCATCGATCTCATTGTCCCACCGGATCAGCCGCCCCTTCTCCACCTCCAAGGAGCTGCCCCGATGTTCGCCTCGTCTATCGCGCCACTTCAATCCCCACACCGCCGTCTTGACCTTCCCCACCGGAACCGCAACACCCTCACCAATTCCTCCGATGAAGCTGAGGCCAACTCAGCGTCACCAAGGAGGTTCTGCACTCACCGCTGCATTTTATCTTTTATTCAATCTCACGGGGCTGCCGGTGCTCGATACCGAGCAAACATGCCGGGTCTCCATCGACGGTGCCGTCGCCGGCCACATCATCCATGACGTCTCTCCCCGATGATGTTGCTTCCTTGATAGCGACTTCCACAACGGCACTAGCTACAGCTGCTCCGGCTCTCGCTCGTGCTCCGGCTCTATTCTTGCTGTCGGTCGCGCTGCTGCACTGCTCTTGCTTTTGTTCATGCTGCTGCTCTGCTCTTGCTCTCGCTTGCGCTGTTGCTGCTGCACGACCTTCGACAGATATAGGAGTTGCTGCTTTAGCACTCGCTCGCGGTGCTACTGCATGACTTGCTCTCTACTAGTGTGTTCCCTGCCTGAGCGTCTACTGATTTAGATCACTGCTTCTCTGCTACTAGTGCTCGAACGACCTAAACATCTATTGCAATGCTCTGCTACTAGTTCAATCAGTTTCGACAGTAAAATTTAGTTTCGACTGTAAAGTTCATTTTCTTTAGTTAAGTTCAGAGTGAACAGTACTTACAGCATCTGTGGGAGCGGCCGTGGCGCAGCTGCGTTTTACATCTAGCACTTTTTGGTGATGTATTTTACATCATCTATTGCAGATGATATTAGGGTCCCACTTCAGATTAACGTTGTCTGTCTTGACCTGCTTCAGCCTCGCCGCCGTACACCTCACCGGAGCTGCTCCAACGACGGAACTGTCCATCACAGTGGAGCAGTACCCTCGACGCCATTTCCAGAGGCCTCGAATCTTCTTCCCCACCTCCGACAGTCACACCAGCATCACCATCCTCGACATCCAACCCAATGATGCTAAGGTCCACAAGGCTATGCGAAAGAGGTTGTACACTCATTGCATCACTTTGTTACTCTACATTCATGTCGATCTCTCAGGGATCCTTTGCTATGGAACTACTACTCCTGCATTTGGTTAGAAGGAGTTGAGCAAAGCAAAACTGGAGGAGTTTTTTCCTTTGGTGTCTCTTTCGAAGAAAAAAAGTAGGAATTTTATTCACTTGGACGTCCTTTTCAAATAAATATGCATGAAGAACAGAACTAATTGCATTACTGGCATAATAAGATTCTTATTTTTTCATTTTCACGTGGTTTGACTTTAATTTGACCACATTTCTCCATTCTTGTGTTCTTCTAATTCATGTGAACCAAACACCCAGGTTGACTGAAATCCTATGTTTCCAAATGCTCTGTTTTGCACGTGCATTCCTATCCTATTCCTGTGTTTTTCCTGTCCCTGCGTTTATAGAATCCTCCAATTCTAAGGAGCCCTTACAGATTTACTTCATTTTCAGATAGGCGTCAAAGAAAACTCTGTGTGTTATGTCCTGCTCCTGCCATGCCGTCATCCACCCCACCTGAGGTGCACCATCGACAAAAGCGTTCACTACAGCAGAGATCCCCCCTGCAGACTTTCTTTCACCGCCTCAGATCATCTTCCCCGTTGCCGACAGCCACGCCAACTGCATTACCATCATCGACTGAGCAGATGAACCTGAGGACTACACAGTTCTAGAAGAGAGGTCGCAGTCTTTCGTGTTTGCTTACCTTATACATCAGTTATTATTACCTGCTACTTTATCATTCAAACTTGAGTTTTGAACTGCCCATGGGTCTCATATCGAGGCAGCAACGAATAGTATCTGTCTACTATCTGGTTCATCTAGGGTCTTCTATGTGGTTCATGTTGGGTGGGCAACAAACAATAGATGATCCATTGTCTATCTTTTTAAACTGAAGCTATAATCTACATGCTATCATTAGTTTTGGATTCATCCACTCATTTGCTACCATCAGCCTTGATTTTTGCATGCACCCCTTAGGCCTTACAAAATCTAAATATTTTTTTAATTATGCATGTCAGATATTATACACAATCGTACTGAACATGTAGAGAAAAAGAGAACCATATCATGCATATGGTGCCTCGCATTGCTTACATTATACATCTTATATGTCATCAGCTTAGTTTAGATTTGCTTTGTGTGAATGCCACATGTTTGATTTCTATATCATACTCCCACCATTCCTAAATATTTGTCTTTTTAGAGATTTCAACAAGTGACTACATACGGAACAAAATGAGTGAATCTACACTCTAAAATATGTCTATATACATCCGTATGTGGTAGTCCATTTGAAATCTCTAAAAAGACAAATATTTAGGAACGGAGGGTGTATATAGGAATTATGCAATGCCATCTTCTTTAGCTAGGCATCATATACGTGAATCATGCAATGCCATCCTATTTAGCCAGTCATCGTATATGTGAATTGTATCGTGCCATATTTTTTCCATAATGTATTCCATCTGTCGACAATGTTTATCCATTCATCTACTCTTCCTGTGCATCAGCCATTTGAGTCGGTCATGGGAAAATCTGGAATGAAAACAAGGTCTTCTGAGCAGTCAGTGCTACCTGTCGATGCAGATTTCTTGTTGGTTAAAGATAGCTCCTCAGAGGAGGATCCAGAGACAGATGGCCAGTCGTATCCCCCCCCCCCCCGAGTTGCATGCTCTAACTTGGCCGGGTTATATTGCTCATATCATGCATATGGTTTCTTGCATTGCCATGCCATCTGCTTAGATTAGACATGCTTCGTGTGAATGCCTCCTGTTTGCTTTCTATATCTGATATGTGAATTGTGCAATGCCATGTTTTTCAGCCAGTTATCATATATGTGAATTATGCACCGCCATGTAGCCAGGCATCATACGTGTGAATTATCTCATGCCATCTTTTTTTATTACATATTCCATTTGTCGACAATCTGTGTATATTGAACTACTCTTCATGTGTATCAGCCATTTGAGCCAGTTATGGAAAAATCTGGTGTGAAAACAAGGTCTTCAAAGCAGGCAATGGTACCTGTTGAAGAATATATCTCGATGGTTACAGGGAGCTCCTCAGAGGAGGATTCAGAGATAGATGACCAGTCCTATATCCCACCTGAGGTGTATGGTCTAAGTTGCAATGTTTATATTTATCATATGATGCATATGGTTTCTTGCAGTGCTTAGTTTAGACATCATATGCACAATATTGAATTCCATCTACTTAGTTAGAGATCATACATGCGAGTGCCAGCTGCTTAGTGTATGAATCAATTATGTCAATTATATCATGCCATCCTGTATACTTAGACAACATTTATGTGAATTATTTCATCCCAACCTATTTTAGAAAGACATCATATAGTTTTGTCATGACATCCTATTTAGGTACTCATCATATGTTGAATTATGCCATTATATCCTGTTAAGTTATCCATCATATATCTGAAACTGTGTCATGCTATCCTGTTTAGTTAGGCATCATATATGTGAAATTGTGTGATGCTGTCTTGTTTGGTTAGACAACATATATGTGAATTACCACATCTGTCTATCATACAATGTCTGTACGTTCAATATCTTTTCTTGTTTATCAGCCATTTGAATTGGAGGGGGTGATGACAGTATCTAAGGGAGCAAAAACCCGTTCTTCACAAAAGATAGTGCTACCCGTCGATACAGATAGAACCATGGTTGTACTGGCCCACAAACTAGCCCCACCACACATAATCGAGACTCTTCCAGATTGCACACTTACACCGTTGGACAGAGAACCAGCTACAACCCTTCTAACCACAATCCCAACGGATAGTAACCCACTTCTAGTTGACAAAGCACCATGTAGTGCCCACACGAGCAGTTTGTAAAGCTACTGTAGTGCCCAAAGCACAAAGACCACCACAGCTAACCCAAACTCCATGTTTAAAGCAGAAGAGCAACTGTTCTCAGGTCAGATTCCGTAGCTATGGTCCATAATCCTTTGCCGTTGCATCACTATATTTACTAGAAGAACACCCGTGCGTTGCAACGGGGCCACATTAACTTTAAGAGTTCAATATCAATTATGTTAATATTACATTTAATATTCTCATACATATCAAGTGACATTGACGACCTTTTCACCATCAAATTCTCACACACACTCTCTCCCTCCCTCCTCCTCACTCTCTCTCCCCCTCTCTCTCCCTCCCTCTCTCTCTCTCTTACACACACATATCCATCTTATTGGGTATGGGACCATAATCCATCTATTTCACACGCACACGCACTAGTGCATAACAATATGGATTATAAAATAGGTTCAAGGTAGTAACAAGGATAGAGAGGGCGACATTGCCGGTGCTCGAGGCCGCCGCTCGGCACCATCTACATTGAGGGGAAAGAGAGGTGAGAAAGCGATAGGCTGATGCAGGGCTAGGGATTGCGGAGGAGGGTGGGAGTGTGCGATTTGAATGGATGGTTCTGCCCACCGTTTTCTTGTACGTGGCAGTGGAGATGGCAGTTTTTTCGTTGTGTGAGAGGGTGAAGTGAAAATAAACCGATGAAGTGGGGGAGGCGACGAAAAAAAATCTACGACGGTTAACCTACGAAAAAAACCGGACGAAAGTGGTGGGACGAAAATTGACCGGCGGAGACTACCAACTGCTCCATTAGGAGTAGAGACTGGTTGGTTCGATTTTTTTGCGTGGAGGGAACTACCTGGGAGGTGGGAGGGAGTACGAAAATAAACCATCTCGGCTGAGCGGGAGGTGGGAGCAAGTACCAAAGAAGTACCAAAAAAGACCGGGTGAGGTGGTACGAAAATAAAACCCAGAACGCGACCTACCAACTGAGACATTAGGAGTAGAGATATTAACAAAAGTGCAGATCCCGTCCCACTCTTCACTTTTTGACAAAAAACTTCCGAATAGCAATCTTGGTAAGTGATCTCGACCGGGTTCGATCGGCATGGCGTGTCGTTCCTCCAGGAGTGGGTGCTGAGAGGAAGGATGGCAAACCTCCATTGTCAATCGGCCGAAGCTGCATCGTCATTTGGATCAGAGCATGGACGAAATCGAGATGGTAGAGGTTGAGGAATTTGTAGGACATGAGGGTTTAGGGTGGGCATCACGAGAACTCACCCATATCTTGGGAGACGGCAGACCCGAGGTGTAGTCGTGTTCGTGCTTCAGGGGCTGCCACGTGCTGTCCTCGCCGCCATCGCCTGTCGATGCCACTTCAGCGCCACGAGCATGGGACTGAGGGACGAAGGGAAGAGAAGGGAAGGAAGCGAGCTAATGACGTACCTATGTTTGGTATGTAATACCCTTCATTAAGAGTAGATATTTTCTTAAAATCGGTTATTTTGTTTCCTAATTAATGTGATTGAGCAATTTAAGGTAAGGTTAATTAATTTAGATTTGATATTTAGAGATTGATCGTGATTGATTCTTTCACATAAAGACATTACTAAAAATAACTTGCACCAGCATGGAAAGTTATGATCCGTTAAGATTTTTTTTGTTGTGTGAGAGGGTGACGCGAAACTAAACCGGTGGGGTGGGGGAGGGACGAAAAAAACCAGCGAAATAAAACGGGTGGGAGGTGGGAGGAAGTACCAAAGAAGTACCAAAAAAGACCGGGTGATGTGGGACGAAAATAAAACCCGGAACCCGACCTACCAACTGAGACATTAGGAGTAGAGACTCATACCAACTACTTTTGAATTTGAAGGATCCAATAGAAACCCCGATGGTGCAACAGGTATGTTTTAAACCTATTTCTTTCACTAGATTGATGTTCTAACTTCTTGCTCCATGTTGATTTCAGTTTAAGTTGTATAAACAGTTATGTTCTCATGTCATGGACATTACAAGTGCTGCCAATGCTGTGTAGTTTCTCACACTTATATTCTGTCTACGCTGTTGTGTCTTAAAAATGTATGAGTTCAACTATGTCTCTATCTTGATTAGGCAACATAAACTAGAATGATATGGACAATACAGTGACCATAGTACATAGATATATGTTTGTTCCATGCTGTTATCCTGTCCACCTTACTACTGAACCAGTTTACCAAAATGAGTTTCGTATACTACAAGCTAAACATGTGACGTGTCTGCTTGTTTCTCTTGTAGTATGCAAACAGAATATTGGAGAAGAGCACCCCACTATGCAATGGTAGAGAAAGTAATGCAGATAAGGTTCAAGATAGTGAGACAACCCTGTTGGTCTCCAAGAAAGGTGATAAGAACGATCTTGTCGACAGTGAGAAAACCCCACAGTTATGCGTTGATGTAGTGTTCGAGTTACTGGCCAGTACTGCTGGCACAAGCTCTTCGAACTCGCTGTCTGAATCACTTCGGCTTCTTTAGTCTCAGCTAAAAGCTAAAAGGCATCAGTCAGTTGTGCTGCGGCAGGAAGCTGAAGGACAGAGGAAGTCCCTGCAGAATTCAGATGCGTACTTTCTTGTGCAATAGCAAGTGCTAAGGATTTAAGCGCCAAACAAGAGAAAGTTAATAAGCTTGCTAAGGATCTTGCCAGCATTATGGGTACCCAGGATATTGTTTCTTGAGTTCTTCTGAAGTGGTTTTAGTCTGTCGCTTCTATTTCTTCCCTATCACAAGTTCGTATAAAGTGTATTTTCTTTGCACTAATAGATCATACATATTTAGAGCAATTTTTATTGCATGCACCGATGACAACTTACTTGAAGGATCTTACTCAATCCATAGGTAGCTATGGTGGACTCTCATGGAAAAACTAGTTTAAGGAATGTTTGGAAGCACAAGTAGTATCTCTACTTGGTGCAAAGAATTTGTCTAGCATGAGAGGGAAAGGCAAGCTCAACATGTTGGATGATCCAAGATAATATAATGTTTCGGATATTGGAAAACATATCCCATTAAGTTGTCTTCCTTGTCCAACATCAACTTTTTAGCATGTCATATTTGAATGAGTTCTCACAATTACAAAAGATGTCCAAGATAGTATATTTATATGTGAGATCTCTCTTCCTTCAATATTCTTTCATGAATTGTTCAAGTGGACAATTCTATGTTTGCTAACTTTCAATAAGTTTACTACCTATAGTTATTCTGTGTGAAGTCATTACTCCCCATGGTATGAGCATATGAAAAATATATAAATTCATATTTATGATATTCAATTCATTCAACCATTTACTCATAGGATATACGTGAAGCATGTGACTAAATGACAAACTACTCCAAAAAGATATAAGTGAAGAACACTAAGTAGTCAAATAAATAACTAGCCATGGGAGGATTCTTTTTCATTCAAGATTTCAGATCCAATGATTTTATTCAAACAGAAAGTAAAATTGAAAATACGCTCCAAGCAAGACACATATCATGTGACGAATAAAAATATAGCTCTGAGTAAAGTATACCGATAGTTTTGAAGACGAAAGAGGGGATGCCTTCCGGGGCATCCCCAAGCTTAGGCGTTGGAGTATTCCTTGAATATTACCTTGGGGTGCCTCGGGCATCCCCAATCTTAGGGTCTTTCCACTCCTTATTCTCCTCATATCGATATCTCACCCAAAGCTTGAAAACTTCAATCACACTAAACTTAACGGAACTTCATGAGATAGGTTAGTATGATAACACTACAAAAAAATACACTTCCGTGATGATACGTGTTTGTCATAGTAGGTCGCGTTTTTTGTCATGCATGTACATCCATGACAAATTTATGACAGAATCAAGATAGTCATACCTGTGCTGTCGTAGAAGTGTTCCATGACATTACCAAAATTATCATCACGGAAGTGTCCACTTCCATGATGATAAATCGTGCGTCACAGAAGTGCTTTCGTCAAGGGTGACCGACACGTGGCATCCACCATAACGGAACGACGTTAAGCTATCGGGTCGGGTTTTGGATCCGATAACCCGTTAACAGCCCCGACCAATGGGGATTTTCCACGTGTAAAATCATCATTGGTTGGAGGAAACACGTGTCGGCTCTCCGTTGGGACAGATGTCATCCACTCATTGTACGGAAGACGCCTATGGTACATCGACACGTGGCACGACCCAAAAGAGGCCCATTCCTGTCAAAAGGCCGGCCGAGTGAAAATTAGCAGGCCAGCCCATATAAGGCCTACTTGTGTCAGGTCCATTTAAGCCCACGGCCCATACGAGATGAGTCAATTCGGCACGTCAACGGCCCGTTAAAGATTTGACACCATTGCGGCCCATCGTCAGTTCGAGCCCGTTAACAGCCCGCTATATATCTGGGCTCAATATCGACCCGATGAGATTTCGGCCTGTTAACGACTCGTTTAATGGATGGGCCAATTTTCAGGATGTACATCTTTCAGCCTTTTAGCGACCCATTTAAATGTTGGGCTAGTTTCCATCCCGGTGTGTCTTTCAGCCTATTGACGGCCCATAAAACTGATGGGCCATTTGTTGTCGGACCTGAGTTTCGGCCTTTTAGTGGCCCATTTAAGTGTTGGGCCAATTTTCTGGCCCGGTGTCACTTTCAGCCTGTTGACGGCCCATAAATTAGTTGGGCAATTTTTAGTCGGACCTGAGTTTTGGCCTTTTAGCGACCTATTTAAGTGTTGGGCCAATTCCCGTCCCTGTGTGACTTTCGGCCTATTAACGGACCATAAATGATTGGGCCATTTGTAGTCGGACCTTAGTTTTGGCCCTTTAATGGCCCATGCCCTTCATGGTCCAATACCAGCCTGGTTTCTCTTTCGGCCTGCTAAAGGCCCACAACACAGTTGGGCCATTTACAATACAACCTGACTTTCGGCCTCTTAGCGGCCCATGGTCTTCATGGTCCAGTACAAGCCCGCTGTCTCTTTCGGCCTGCTAAAAGCCTACAGTATAGTTGGGGCATATGTAGCCCAAACTTAGTAACGGCCTGTTAACGACCCATGAAATAAACTAGGGCCACCTGTTGCCCGCTTCGATGTCGGCCTATTAACGACCCGGGAGGTAAGAGGGCCGACCATTAACTTTCGGCCTAGTAACGGCCCATTAACTTAATGGTCCCACTAACGTTCTTACATGTCTTTAGGCCAAATTAGATAATTTGAGCCCATTACGATGAGCAATTATGCATAGGACCAAAACCGATCACGCAAAGGTACGGCATACAGGGAATAACGTTGCACATCCAACATATATTACAGGAAATTACATCTACTGGGCAATCAAAGATTGATGCCAGTGCAAATAAATGAGCAGAACCTAACCATCTACAACGTCACAATCTGCAACCTCAGCACAGATGACGCCCATAAGCATGTGGGCAAGTTCTTTCTGCTTTGCTACACTGTCTTTGAAAACATTGATCAGTTGTTGTGTCGCACGACTCTGCACCTCTGATTCATCCACCATTTCCATCATTGCTTCAGCCATTAATTCATACACAAGCATACATTTATTCCGTTGCATTCGAGACAGAGGATACTGAACAGATTCAGATGGCAATTTTGGCAGGCTTGTATTATTGATAGTGGAGAGTGTCTCGACCACTTCATCATAACATAAATTAGGACGGGAACCAAACATATTAATCATGAGTTATTGCCATATTACCTGGCCTAGATTTACTGGAAAGAAACAATGGGGTTGCCTTGCTGTTTTCAGAGTTTGTCTTCTTATCTTCAGCAGCCTGCACAAAATTAACACACTAGCATTGCTATCATTGGCCAAGTCAGATAATAGGAAAGCAACATTGACACAACGAACGTTTGGGCAAGTAGCCTAACCCAAATTAACACAATATGGCACAACTATCATCAGCCAGGTAAGGTAGTACGAAAGCAACATTGACACAATGAATGAATGGGCAACCAGAGAAGCACTACAATTCAGTAATGTGCGTGATATGAGATAGTACATTCATGCAGCTCAGTATGCAAAACTACCAGGCAGTTTTCCTTACAAAAATCAACATTGGCGCCTTTAAAATTTTTCTACAACTAATTTTAGATCAGATAAAGGTTAGATTCACGCCGATTAACAAAATACATGTTGATGTAAAAATATAGTGATATACAACAGGTACTTACATCAGCATTGGAGCACAGAGAATTCCCGCATGATATTTTCCTCGAATAGGATCCTAATGGAGGAAGTCTTCTATCGTTTAGCCTTATTTTCTAAAAGAGAGATGGGTAAGAAACATGTAGAAAATATGATCAGAATGCTATAAAATTTCATGATGCAAGGATATGCACACGCTTCTTAGAATGGAGTTGACATTCTTTTACTGGACTGGAGCGGACTAGTTCTTTGGCCACTGGAATCTGCTTATTATCAGTGGGAGTTGGGTTTCTCTGTGCTGGAGCAGTATCTATGAAAAATGGAGTTGGTTTATTATCTCCTGGCGTTTGGATCTTTTGCAAAGACCTGGTTTGTAACCCTTCAGATTCTAACAGAGCCGTCTTCCCCTTGCATGCCTTATATAGAAGAATGGTGATTCAGTTATAAAACATGCTACAACAGAGATGGAATAGGTACTGAAGAATAGAAAGGCATGACATATTGACATGTATTCCCTCCATCCGGAAATAAATGGACGAGTTTAGGCGTATTTTAGTTCTAGATACATCTAGTTTTATCCATTTCTGTGACATTTAATCCGGATGGAGGGAGTATGATGTAAGAGCTAGGGATACGACATGACAGCACAGTAAAAAAATACTGAAAAACCCACTCCAGAACCAAAGTATTCAAACCCACTGATATGAGATAGTACACTCATGCAGCTCAGGATGCAAAACTACCAGGCAGTTTTCCTTACAAAAATCAACATTGTGGCCTTTAATCATACATTTTGCTACAACTAAATTTAGATCAGATAAAGGTTGGATTCACGCCGATTAACAAAATACATGCTGATGTAAAAATATAGTGATATACAACAGGTACTTACATCTACATTGCACTACTAGGGAAAAGGCTAGCAGCAGCACGGGTTTTAGATGTATCAGTAGCGCGGGGATAGGCGCTACTAATAAGGCGCTACAGCTAACAGATAGCAGTAGCGCGTGCTCACCGGCGCTACTGCTACACAAGTGTAGCAGCAGTGCTGTTAGCGGAAGCTCACTACTGCTAGTAGCTCTAGCGCGCTTTACCTTGACGCGCTACTGCTATCGCGGTGCTGCTGCTAACTTTTATACACTCGCTACTGCTAATTTAAGTAGGTTTTTTTGTTTTTTTGGCATATTTGTTTTGTATTTGAACAGGCTTTATAGAAGAATCTTTAGCACATAGAAATGTCATCATGATACACATACAAATGCCTGCGAGACCACAAATGTAATCATAGCATGTACATACAAATAGTCTCATCATAATCATCATCCAACACAAAATGATATCTTGTCATCATCTCGAAAATAGTGATACATGCAAGTCTCGAATACTTGCAACTACAACAACATCATCCATCTAAACAAAGGTATACGCAAGAAGTGCTATCATTATCAGTGAGAGCGGAACTATGCAGTACATGAGGTGGCGGTCACGAGTCCTCTCTCGCGCTAGCGTGAACCTCAAGTAACTAGCTTCTCCTTCTTGTCTGCTTTTGAAGCCTTTATGGATGGCGCCCGTGAACCCATTCACTTGCGCCTGACACTCATGCCACTCGTTGTACACCCCCGGAACCTTCCCTTTGTACACGACATAGAAATTCCATCTCGCCATCAAGAAACTAGGTACCTGTTAGGGATGCATGTTCATGAAGAGGATGTACAATCATATATATGCAACAAAATATACTAGAGCAAAACCGAAAAAGAAAGGGTTAGCAACTAGATGCAACATAAAGTATGCAAATTAATTAACTAGAGGTACGCAGGTGTGACAACCCAAAAATTTTAACCTTGTTTTGTTAACTAAAATTTTACCAGGAAATTAAAACTTTTATTTTCTGGTCTCTCTTTTGATTTTTGAAGCATTTCCTTTCTTATTATCATGGAGTTTTTACCTCAAGTAAAATACTCCCCAAATTTTATTGGACTCTCTTCCCTCTAAAAATTTCTTTTTCCCTTGGCAAGGATTTTATTTTGTTATCTTCTTCAACACTAGTGTTTGGTTATTAAAAACCTTTCTTCTGTTTGTCCCCTTCTCAAATAAAATTTTTGGATTTATTTTCATTTATTTCCTGCCCAAAATCCCTCCTGCTTATTGTTTTGAACCTGAGGGATTTACAAAGCAAGTACCTAAATGCCTTGGAGTTTTGACCTCAAACTAACTCTCCTGGATAGTCCTTGGTACCCACAACCTAGAACCATCATGTTTCACTCCTCTCCTTTTCAAATATTTCAAATTACAGTCTCTGCAAGTTTGGACCAGATTTGTTAAATTTGGTGAAATTCATGTCTCCTCTTCTCCAAAAATTCCACAAAAATTCAGGCAACCCCTGTTGCATTGAGAAGCCACTCCACCAAAAATCAGCTCAAGCAGAGCCTCCCACATACCAAAATCATTTTGTCGAACACCTGGACGGCAGCGTTTCTCTGCATTTTCAGAAATGTTCAGAGTTTCAGAGTTCAGTGTCGTTTTCCTTCGTCAGAATTCAGTCACGCGTCGACAGTTCGCCCTGGCACATTGCGCATGGCCCCTTCCCCCTGGACAGCACCCCGCACGCGCACTTGGCGCCTTCCCGGCGTCGGTGGCGCCCTGGCCCGCCTACGCCGGCGTGTCCCGCGGTGGCAGAACCACCGTAGCGGCTGACAGGGGACAACACCGCGACAGAACGCCGTTCGGCGCCGCCCATCGCGTCCTAGCTCTCCGCGTGGCCCTGCCATGCCAGCGCACGCCCGTGGCACCGTCGACGTGGCCCGGCAAGCACAGAGCATGCTCCCTACCACCGACGGGCCCGCGCCGCCCCGTTCCGTCGAGCTAACCCCAAAGCGCCTAACCCGAGCTCGCCCTCGAGCACACACCCCCTTTACACCTCACCAGCACCCTGCCAGGCCACCAGGGGGACCTCGAGGAGGTCTTCTTCCCCAGCCCCGGCCGCCCCGTTCCGCCTCGGCCTCCACCATGATTCACTCCGGTGAGGCCATCTCCGGCGCCCGAATCACGTCAGCTACCCCCTCATGCTATCGCAAGTCTAACCCCCTCCTCAATTTCATCTCTGCAGCACTCCCCGATGAGACCCACGAGCACCCGAACCGCTGTCCGCCGGAGTAGGAGCCGCCGTCGACGCGGTGCTCACCGGCGACCACCACCACTACCAACCGACGCGGAATGACGCCCTGAACATGGAGGTACCCTCAGATCCTCCTGCCTCGCCGTGGGTCGCCGCCAGCGACCTCCGCAACTCTCGGGCTCCGATGAGCTCTGTCTTTCCCGTTTGAATTTTCAAACCTGACGGGTGGGACCCGCCTGTCAGCCTCTCTTTTTCTTATAACGAACCGTTTTCTGAAAACGTATTCTGGCAAATGCGCTTTCTAAACAGAATCATTTTTTGCACTTTTCTATTCTGCCCCCTGAGAGTTTTTTGTTTCATTATAGAAAGGTCCCTGGATTAAAACCCTCATAGCTTTTAAACAGAGAAGGATTTTTGATTGTTTCTTTTTCTGTTTTCTTTAAAATTTTGTCTAGTTTATTTTAAGATTTATTTCAAAAAATTGCAGACAACTTTTGGTACTGTTTTTGAAACTATGTTTTGATTCAAATATTGTTATTAGGATGTTGGAGAGAGGAGAAAGCCTTCAAAAGCCTTAGGATGCACCTCACCACCCCACAACTTGAAGGCAAGCATTCCGAACCCTGGCATAATATTTTTGTGTGTTCGATGACACGTTTATAACATCACCTCACTTTGGAGAAACTTGTTATTTCATGTGATGCGATCATATGCATGGGTGCATGTTAGCGATTTCCATGCTGTTGGAAATGAATACGCTTGTGATGATATTCATCCTCATGTGCCTTGCATGCATACCGGCAGGAACCGGGAAAATCTCAGCCTTGGGTAGGCATGAGTTTGTCGCCGGTCTCCGTCAGGACAGTTATGTCTGGTATGGCATGGTAAGGTAATATGAGCAGTGACTCTGTTGGTTGATATATATTCATTATGCTAATCATGCAGGGAATACTTAAACCTCCTGAGTCGACCATAGATCGAGTCTTGTTCCAGTAACCCCCATACTTGTTCCGTACTACCACTCGTCTCTACAACAAGTAGAGTACGGTTCAGTAAGTTGTCAACCTCTTTCTAGCACACACTGTACAGAGAGGCCAGGGTGGAAGATACCGGTTGTAGCTGGTAGGCAGGCCACCTTGTCCGGGGGCATGGGTGTTTCCGGTTGAGACTGAGAGGGGAGGCCACCCCTTAGAGCGCGCGATATAAATTTGATCCCATGCTACGCGAGGTTGTAGCCTCCCCACTTAGAGTTTGCTTGACAGGTGTCGTGGGTGATTCCAGACACGTGTGAGTTAAGCTGGTGTGTGCAAGTTAGGTGGTTTTCAACAGAAAGACCGTAGACGGAATTAGTCCCGATGGACTAAAGGAATCCATTAACCGTGGGTAAAGAGTACACCCTCTGCAGAGATTAAATCTATTCGAATAGCCGTGTCCATAGTTAAGGATTACAGTCTGGGATGGGTCAAGTGTCGGTCTTAGTGTCGGTCTTCGGAGGTGAAACTGTTAAACCAGAACATGGATTGTGACTTGTGACTTATGATGATCATGATTATTTTTAATTATGGACTAACCCTTTATATATTGTTTGAAATACTGAGTATCCTTGGGATGGTTCTACCTCCTGGATATTCACTATCATTTCTTTTAAAGCCCTGTATGTGGTGTCGCTCAGACGCCCGACTGTGGTATTTCTTTTAAAGCCCTATATGTGGTGTCGCTTAGACGCCCGACTGTGGCATTTCTTTTAAAGCCCTATATGTGGTGTCGCTCAGACGCCCGACAGTGGAATTTCTTTTAAAGCCATGTATGTGGTGTCGCTCAGACGCCCGACTGTGGCATTTCTTTTAAAGCCCTGTATGTGGTGTCGCTTAGACGCCCGACTGTGGCATTTCTTTTAAAGCCCTGTATGTGGTGTCGCTCAGACGCCCGACTGTGGCATTTCTTTTAAAGCCCTGTATGTGGTGTCTCTTAGACGCCCGACTGTGGCATTTCTTTTAAAGCCCTTTATGTGGTGTCGCTCAGACGCCCGACTGTGGCATTTCTTTTAAAGCCCTTTATGTGGTGTCGCTCAGACGCCCGACTGTGGCATTTCTTTTAAAGCCCTGTTTGTGGTGTCGCTCAGACGCCCCACTGTGGCATTTCTTTTAAAGCCCTTTATGTGGTGTCGCTCAGATGCCCGACTGTGGCATTTCTTTTAAAGCCCTTTATGTGGTGTCACTCAGACGCCCGACCGTGGCATTTCTTTTAAAGCCCTTTATGTGGTGTTGCTCAGACGCCCACTGTGGCATTCCTTTTAAAGCCCTTTATGTGGTGTTGCTCAGACACCCGACTGTGGCATTTCTTTTAAAGCCCTTTATGCGGTGTCGCTCAGACGCCCGACTGTGGCATATTTGTTATTTATTTCATAATTTTAATACTGCTATGTTATTGCATTTTTATAAATAACCTGCTTACATGCATCAGAGATTTATCTACTTTTTTTTGATTGCCGTCATGAGCATAAATATCTTTAGCACATCATTATATTATTCCTGTGTTCAAAATGTTTGCGAGTACATTCAAATTACTCACTGGCTTGTCCCTGGCTATTGTCTTGGCCAGATTTCTTGCGCGAAGAGGAGCGACCGTGATGACAGCCCCGGAACCTAAGCAATGGTGATAGCAGCCCCGTGAAGATAGGAGTTAACCTGGTCAGGTGTTCCCGTGGGAAATGGAGTTCCATGGACACTGATGTTTCTCAACCCGCTTCCGACATCAATCACTAGAACCCATTTGTTGTACTCACAGACCAGTATGGTCTTGTACTACATATTTTGTATTTGCTTGGAATTTCTGTATCAAGTTGGAGCCTCATCAGCTAACAGTAATCCTGGGGCTGATGAGCACGACGGTCTCTTTCTGGAAATTGATATCCGGAGAAACCGGTCGTGACAGACTTGGTATCAGAGCTAGGCTGACCATTGGCTAATCCTATCTTAGCCAGGTTGATAAACTTAGGAAAACCAACCTAGCAGACCCTAACCAAAACCCTAGCCAAGCTTCCCGTGCAAAATAGCCACATAGTGACCCTGACACTTTTGGCAGTCGGTGCCCAACCTATCAACCTAGCCTGTCAATCATGCACCAGTGGACAGCACCCAAGGTGTCTCATTCGCAAGCGTGCGAGGGAAGACTCCGTCCCCTTTTTCTATAAAAAGGGCACGCTAGCCCCAACCCAGCACATCCTCTACCCCAAACCGAGCCACAATGCCTGGTCCCATAGTGCACAACGAGACCACAGCAAACAACCTTGGAGGTTTTGTGACCATACTCGCAAACCTCACCCGTCGTGCCTATGCGTTAGAGGAGCCACCAGAATATGTTGTGTACCAAGGACCCATGAGCAGTGAGGACCGTCAATTCTGGGCCACTGTACACATCTACGGTAGGGGTCTAGCGCCCGAACGCCCCTACAGGTTCACCGGAAGAACAACTTCCTTCGAGCCACAAGCCGTCCAGCTAGCTTCTCGAGAAGCTATAGTTCAACTTCGGCAGTTGTCGCCCAGAGTTAACTGTCGCTCGTTCTACTACTACCCCAGGCGTGAAGGGTATGCGAGACCACCCCAAGTTGCCAACGGAGACCACGAGATGGATCCCGCGTTGTTGCACCTAGTGCGCTATGTAAGTGCACTAGAGGCATTGTTTGATCAGATCACTGTTGATCTGATCGCAGCTCGAGGAGAGCTGGTTCGCCGATCCCCGGCAAGCAAGGAAGCCGAGTCCACCGCCGACAACCCAGTCGTGATGATTGGACACCCGATAGAGACCCTGAGGTTGACTCCAACCAGCGGCCAAGGTGTCTTGATGACCCCAGAAGTGCTTCGTCACCTTTTTGGGGCACACTCCAACGGGATTGTGGCAAACAATCCCCGTGATGGTCATCATCACTATCCCGACCCTGCAGTTCCTCCGCCATCTCCGACTAATCCCGGCAGTGAGACCCGTGGAGAAACCTCGACATCCACCAGACACGCCCGTTTAGACGTAAACGAGGTAGACTAAGCTGTACGCGTAGTGCCGAGTCTCAGTGTATCCCCGCTTTGTAATCACGTGATCTTGTGTATTAACGCAGCCTGTCGTTGTGCCTCTGTTTTAATAGTAGCCTTGCGTACTTTGTCAGCGCATAGTTGCATATTTTCCGGGCACAGCTACCAAAACCAACTCCGACGACAACCACAGTAACACGTCTCTTTATGAGATATGTGTATCTCTGACACTGACCCGACCTTTGGAGCTAAGCTGGCAAATTTATTACCTTTCACCTCGGTAAAATGACCCAGCTCCATTACTATATAAAGGCCACCTCGTGGCCTTACAAAGCACCCCAAACCTTGTGCACCACCCTCACAACTTTCTTCCTGTCATGCCGAGCCCCAGTATTCATCTAAGAACCCCAGATGCAACCCCAGGTAGCTTTGTCAAGATATTGTGGGACTTTATCCGCAGTACTATGGCTTCTACCCAGCCACCCCAGTACGAGCTGTTCAAATCGAGAGTCAATTTTTCCACCTCGGAATATTGGGCAGCAGTACACATCCCTCCCGTAGACTCCAACCAAGATCCAACGGAAGTTTCCTTCGTGGGGGAATCTATGCCAACCGCACACCTGGCCATAGAAGCTGCTGCGAAGGAAGCGATTGGTCGCCTTCGATCCGCAGTACCCTATGCCCGCGAACGAGGGTATTATTACTTTCCGAGTCGTGCAGCACCCGGAGGAGTAACATCTTTTCCCGGTGGACGAATCGAGAGAGACCTAGTACTAGCCAATCTTATCCAGTACATCATCGCTCAAGAGCATTTGAACCAGCGGGTGATGGATTATCTCCAGAGTCTCGCTGGTTTAAATCCTCAGATCGCCATCGGCAGACCACTGAGGCCCGACCCGGAGAGACGCATACATTGACTGGTCAATCCACTTCCTCCGATAGAAGGGGAGTGTGTCCCTTTACCAGAGACTTTTTATCGGGACCCCGTCCAGTTACCGTGTTCTTTTTAGACGTCATTGTTGCGTTTGTTATTGTAGCATTTATTATTACATTGTAATTTGTGCATGGTACCTCGAATTTGTGCAATTAGTCGTGTATTTGGTACCTACTAGTATGAGTAATTTTCTTCATGATTAACTTGTGTAACCACGAAAAATCCTAGAATGAGATTTCTTTTCCCTGAGCTACTGCATCGTTTATTTCCTCACGACATGGATTATTTTTATTTCCCGCAGCACCACGGCAGCAGACTCACAACCATAATCATTCGAGCACATACACTGCTTGCAAAACTTTGCAACGGTGTTACATCTAACTGAGCACCTCCCGACAATAGTCAGCACCCGACACACCCCACCTACTCCTCGTGATTGTCACCACCATGGAGAACCAGCACCTGAGCAGCAGCATCGCGACAATCATCGAGGATCATCGCGCACAGGAGCACGGAGAGCCCCAACACTGCTGCCAGCCCTCCGCACAACAGGATCACGTACCAGTCCGGCACCACCGCCGCCATTAGAGACTCGCCTCGATCTTCGGCAAACGGAAACAGAGGAAAAGGAAAGAGGAGGAGAAGCAGGGCCAGGTGTGAGAAGAAGAGAAGAACACCTCGGCCGTTTTATAGCTCGAGCTCGGTGTACGGTGGGCGAGGTCCACCAGCGCTGCTCGTCGCCCCATCGCCGGTGTTCGAAGGCGAATCCTCAAGCAGTGCCAACAGCACACTGGCCCGCGAGGTGAGTGCATGCTGCACCGGCAGCTAGCACGCTGCGCACTATCATGGTACGGCCTAGATGCCCTACGCGCTAGGCGTCGCCAGTGAGAAAGCGCGGGGAAGCACATGGGAGAGAGGAAGAAGAAAGAGCCAGAGGAAGATGAAGAGGCCTACAGTGGGCCCCGGATCCACCTGTCAGCCAGAGAGGGCACTGTGCCCTCGGGTACGACCAGCGTATTAGTAAATTTAGCATTTACTCTAAATTTATGTCCAGTATAGAAATCCCTCATTTTCTTCCCAAAACCGTTGAATTTTTTTCACACAACGCCATGTCCTGCACTGTATTTTTGCACCACTTATTGCCCTCTCACTGTAACCATCTTAGTTTCGATGTATATACAACTTTTAGCAAATCTCGAGGACGAGATTTTTCTTAAGGGGGGTAGTGTTGTGACACCCCAAAATTTTTAACATTGTTTTGTTAACTAAAATTTTACCAGGAAATTAAAACTTTTATTTTCTGGTCTCTCTTTTGATTTTTGAAGCATTTCCTTTCTTATTATCATGGAGTTTTTACCTCAAGTAAAATAGTCCCCAAATTTTATTGGACTCTCTTCCCTCTAAAAATTTCTTTTTCGCTTGGCAAGGATTTTATTTTGTTATCTTCTTCAACACTGGTGTTTGTTATTAAAAACCTTTCTTCTGTTTGTCCCCTTCTCAAATAAATTTTTTGGATTTATTTTCATTTATTTCCTGCCCAAACTCCCTCCTGCTTATTGTTTTGAACCTGAGGGATTTACAAAGCAAGTACCTAAATGCCTTGGAGTTTTGACCTCAAACTAACTCTCCTGGATAGTCCTTGGTACCCACAACCTAGAACCATCATGTTTCACTCCTCTCCTTTTCAAATATTTCAAATTACAGTCTCTGCAAGTTTGGACCAGATTTGTTAAATTTGGTGAAATTCATGTCTCCTCTTCTCCAAAAATTCCACAAAAATTCAGGCAACCCCCTGTTGCATTGAGAAGCCACTCCACCAAAAATAAGCTCAAGCAGAGTCTCCCACATACCAAAATCATTCTGTCGAACACCTGGCCGGCACCGTTTCTCTGCATTTTCAGAAATGTTCAGTGTTTCAGAGTTCAGTGTCGTTTTCCTTCGTCAGAATTCAGTCACGCATCGACAGTGCGCCCTGGCACGTTGCACATGGCCCCTTCCCCCTGGACAGCACCCCGCACGCGCACTTGGCGCCTTCCCGGAGTCGGTGGCGCCCTGGCCCGCCTACGCCGGCGTGTCCCGCGGCGGCAGAACCACCGTAGCGGCCGACAGGGGACAACACCGCGGCAGAACGCCGTTCGGCGCCGCCCATCGCCTCCTAGCTCTCCGCGTGGCCCTGCCATGCCAGCGCACGCCCGTGGCACCGTCGACGTGGCCCGGCAAGCACAGAGCATGCTCCCTGCCACCGACGGGCCCACGCCGCCCCGTTCCATCGATCTCACCCCAAAGCGCCTAACCCGAGCTCGCTTAGCACCTAAATGGAGTCAGTGGACCCACACGACGGCGCTCATCCCCTAAACCACCCCGACCAATACCCTGCGCCGCCATAAACTTTGCCGGAGAATCCCGTTCTCGGCCACCGCCTCGGACCGCCTATATAAAGGGCTCCCGAGCTCGCCCTCGAGCACACACCCCCTTTGCACCTCACCAGCACCCTGCCAGGCCACCAGGGGGACCTCGAGGAGGTCTTCTTCCCCAGCCCTGGCCGCCCCGTTCCGCCTCGGCCTCCACCACGATTCACTCCGGTGAGGCCATCTCCAGTGCCCGAATCACGTCAGCTACCCCCTCATGCCACCGCAAGTCTAACCCACTCCTCAATTTCATCTCTGCAGCACTCCCCGATGAGACCCACGACCACCCGAACTGCCGTCCGTCGGAGCAGGAGCCGCCGTCGACGCGGTGCTCACCGGCGACCACCACCACTACCAACCGACGCGGAATGACGCCCTGAACATGGAGGTACCCTTCGATCCTCCTGCCTCGCCGTGGGTCGCCGCCAGCGACCTCCGCAACTCTCGAGCTCCGATGAGCTCTGTCTTTCCCGTTTGAATTTTCAAACCTGACGGGTGGGACCCGCCTGTCAGCCTCTCTTTTTCTTTTAGCGAACCGTTTTCTGAAAACGTATTCTGGCAAATGCGCTTTCTAAACAGAATCATTTTCTGCACTTTTCTATTCTGCCCCCTGAGAGTTTTTTGTTTCATTACAGAAAGGTCCCTGGATTAAAACCCTCATAGCTTTTAAACAGAGAAGGATTTTTGATTGTTTCTTTTTCTGTTTTCTTTAAAATTTTGTCTAGTTTATTTTAAGATTTATTTCAAAAAATTGCAGACAACTTTTGGTACTATTTTTGAAACTATGTTTTGATTCAAATATTGTTATTAGGATGTTGGAGAGAGGAGAAAGCCTTCAAAAGCCTTAGGATGCACCTCACCACCCCACAACTTGAAGGCAATCATTCCGAACCCCGGCATAATATTTTTGTGTGTTCGATGACACGTTCATAACATCACCTCACTTTGGAGAAACTTGTTATTTCATGTGATGCGATCATATGCATGGGTGCATGTTAGCGATTTCCATGCTGTTGGAAATGAACACGCTTGTGATGATATTCTTCCTCATGTGCCTTGCATGCATACCGGAAGGAACCGGGAAAATCTCAGCCTTGGGTAGGCTTGAGTTTGTCGCCGGTCTCCGTTAGGACAGTTATGTCTGGTATGGCATGGTAAGGTAATATGAGCGGTGACTCTGTTGGTTGATATATATTCGTTATGCTAATCATGCAGGGAATACTTAAACCTCCTGAGTCGACCATAGATCGAGTCTTGTTCCAGTAACCCCCATACTTGTTCCGTACTACCACTCGTCTCTACAACAAGTAGAGTACGGTTCAGTAAGTTGTCAACCTCTTTCTAGCACACACTGTATAGAGAGGCTAGGGTGGAAGATACCGGTTGTAGCTGGTAGGCAGGCCACCTGGTCCGGGGGCATGGGTGTTTCCGGCTGAGACCGAGAGGGGAGGCCAGCCCTTAGAGCGCGCGATATAAATTTGATCCCATGCAACGCGAGGTTGTAGCCTCCCCACTTAGAGTTTGCTTGACAGGTGTCGTGGGTGATTCCAGACATGTGTGAGTTAAGCTGGTGTGTGCAAGTTAGGTGGTTTTCAACAGAAAGACCGTAGATGGAATTAGTCCCGATGGACTAAAGGAATCCATTAACCGTGGGTAAAGAGTACACCCTCTGCAGAGATTAAATCCATTCAAATAGCCGTGTCCATGGTTAAGGATTACAGTCTGGGATGGGCCAAGTGTCGGTCTTAGTGTCGGTCTTCGGAGGTGAAACTGTTAAACCAGAACATGGATTGTGACTTGTGACTTATGATGATCATGATTATTTTTAATTATGGACTAACCCTTTATATATTGTTTGAAATACTGAGTATCCTTGGGATGGTTCTACCTCCTGGATATTCACTATCATTTCTTTTAAAGCCCTGTATGTGGTGTCGCTCAGACGCCCGACTGTGGCATTTCTTTTAAAGCCCTGTATGTGGTGTCGCTTAGACGCCCGACTGTGGCATTTCTTTTAAAGCCCTATATGTGGTGTCGCTCAGACGCCCGACTGTGGCATTTCTTTTAAAGCCCTGTATGTGGTGTCGCTCAAACGCACGACTGTGGCATTTCTTTTAAAGCCCTGTATGTGGTGTCGCTGAGATGCCCGACTGTGGCATTTCTTTTAAAGCCCTGTATGTGGTGTCGCTCAGACGCCCGACTGTGGCATTTCTTTTAAAGCCCTGTATGTGGTGTCGCTTAGACGCCCGACTGTGGCATTTCTTTTAAAGCCCTTTATGTGGTGTCGCTCAGACGCTCGACTGTGGCATTTCTTTTAAAGCCCTTTATGTGGTGTCGCTCAGACGCCCGACTGTGGCATTTCTTTTAAAGCCCTGTTTGTGGTGTCGCTCAGACGCCCCACTGTGGCATTTCTTTTAAAGCCCTTTATGTGGTGTCGCTCAGACGCCCGACTGTGGCATTTCTTTTAAAGCCCTTTATGTGGTGTCGCTCAGACGCCCGACCGTGGCATTTCTTTTAAAGCCCTTTATGTGGTGTCGCTCAGACGCCCGACTGTGGCATTCCTTTTAAAGCCCTTTATGTGGTGTCGCTCAGACACCCGACTGTAGCATTTCTTTTAAAGCCCTTTATGTGGTGTCGCTCAGATGCCCGACTGTGGCATATTTGTTATTTATTTCATAATTTTAATACTGCTATGTTATTGCATTTTTATAAATAACCTGCTTACATGCATCAGAGATTTATCTACCCTTTTTTGATTGCCGTCATGAGCATAAATATCTTTAGCACATCATTATATTATTCCCGTGTTCAAAATGTTTGCGAGTACATTCAAATTACTGACTGGCTTGTCCCTGGCTATTGTCTTGGCCAGATTTCTTACGCAAAGAGGAGCGACCGTGATGACAGCCCCGGAACCTAAGCAACGGTGATAGCAGCCCCGTGAAGATAGGAGTTAACCTGGTCAGCTGTTCCCGTGGGAAATGGAGTTCCATGGACACTGATGTTTCTCAACCCGCTTCCGCCATCAATCACTAGAACCCATTTGTTGTACTCACAGACCAGAATGGTCTTGTACTACATATTTTGTATTTGCTTGGAATTTCTGTATCAAGTTGGAGCCTCATCAGCTAACAGTAATCCTGGGGCTGATGAGCACGACGGTCTCTTTCTGGAAATTGATACCCGGAAGAACCGGTCGTGACAGCAGGTCATCGTACGAAAACTAACAAAGTAGCATTACGCAAGTTCGGCATGGACCGTGGACATCACAAAGTTTCATCGCTACAAAAAGTATACAAGTTCAACCGACACATATCATCATCATCGGCATCATAAATCACTAGAAGTTCCATCCTTCCATATCATCAAGGACGAACCCTAGCTTCTTGAATGGTGTGAGGTCTAGACGTTGCATGCCTATGCGAGTTCGGACGTCAGCTTGCGATATAGGGCCGTGGTGGAACATCCCCTTCTCATCGACGACTTCTTTCATGATGATCATTGCAATGTCGCTTTGGATGCGAAAGAAGTCATCTCTAAGTTTATAATCCGCTTCTCCATGAGATTCTAGCCACTTGTGGATACGATCATCATTTCTTGTGTTAATGCGAAGCTTTTGGTGATCCGTGTTGAACTGAATCATGAGATGGACGATGTAGAATCCATCCTTCTTGCTTGGTTTTGGGACATGGATGCAGGAGAAGTTAGTTTTATGCGCGAAACCCATCTTCTTGTTCCTTTGTTTCTTGATCTGCACGTGGCAACCTCTAAAGCTGAAGCCTTGGAGAGCATCATCTAGAATATTCATTATGTGGGTGTAGTCTTTTTTCTCGTAGTCTCTGGACGGGTCAAAATACACGGCGTGGGAGACTTGCGGGTAAAGAACGATAAGGACGGTGCGCCCTTTGCTGAAGGGAAAAGACACCTCAAATTATTCCCCATATGAGAGAGAAGGAATGATTGAAATGTACGAAAGGGTTGTCCGGAACTGACTTACTTTGGATGATAAGGCACGAAGACAATGCCCCGGTCCTTATTCTGTACCATGAAGTTTTGGAGGTACTCCCTAGCAGTTTCACGCGCAAAGTCGCCGAGACTCAAGAAAGACTCGTGCATGTAGTACGGATCCGCAACACAGATTTGCGAGACTTCTTCACTCTTCATGATGGAGCTCATATGTAGCGCAAAAAGGCGAACGATAGTAAAATCAAGCCGCCTTGTTAGAAACATCTCAAAGATATGGTCAAACCGCAGGAAGAACACCTCCGCGGGCTGTGTGTCGACGTAGCACTTCCCCTCAGGCACACGAGCCGCATATGTCGGATATCCTGGATCCTTTGAGGCTAGTAGGCTTTTCTCAGTCGACAACACATGGTCGTGCAGTCTCCTCAAATCCCCTGATAGTGCCTCCAGCAGTTTCGGCGGTAGCATCGGCTCGCCCGTGAGATGGAACATGACTGCACTTTTCATGGGTACACGCTCTTCAGAATGCATTGTCTGGCTGCTATGTGCTCTGGCTTGTTTGGAGGCAGTTACCTTCCCCGATCTCTTCCTATCCTTTTTCTTGGGCACACCTTCCAGACCCTTCCTTAACCCCTGCCCTAGTGTTCCCGGGCTAAGTACTGTACGAACCTCGCGCCCGGCTAGTTGAGCTTGTGTTGAGGCGGCATCTTAAGGCGTGTCCTGTGAGGATTTCATGAAGAGAGACTTTTTGCAATCCATGGTACGACCCTGCCCGGGCATATTATCCATATCCTCATTAGCAAGCTGATAGCCCGATTCGTCATATGGTTGACTCATCATATCTATGTCTCAGTCATACGCGTTTGTATTGAGGTAATCCATAGGGTCGACCTCCGTCTCATCATCCATTCTCTGTTCTACAGGAGAAATTACATCCGCCATAACTATTGCACCCCCTTCATCATGTCGTCCGCCGCTCTCACCCGGCACTACAGGAGCTGGTAATTGCGTAGGTGGGGTGGTGGTCTTCGCACATGCTTGTTGATGTGTGGTAGTTATTGGTGTGCTCTCGGCCGGCTCCAGACGAATAAGATTCTTCGGCCATAGCAGCACCCAATTCTTGCAGCTTCCAATCCACGACGGGGTCTCGTCGTCCGCTCCCACATGCTGTACTGGAGGAGGAAAATCCTCGTGCCCCGATTTCACACTGGTCAAGCTAACCCTGAAGTGCCCAGCGTGGATCGGCTGGTTGTGGAACGTGCGTTGAGAGGGGTCCATTATCATCCTCTTTCCCACGTCCACCTTCTGGCCTTTGATCAAATAGAGTATGGTGCACGGGGTTTCTTTTGCCTGCAAACACATATGTCTATGGCGTAAAACAACCGAAAGGCAACAAAAATGGAATATTATATATATATATATATATATATATATATATATATGTTGGTGCGACATGTAATTACTGGGACGGCGTTGAGCTCAGCCAAAGACAAAGGCCCACCTAGCACGCCTGAGACTGAGGACGGGCTGCTATGAGCGGGAGCGGATGCGAGAGGAGGCCCGGTTGTGTGACCAAGTGATGGTGTTGGTGTTCATGGAGTTGCTCCCGACGAAACTGGGCATCGGGAAATCATGTACCGTCTTGTCTGGATTTTCCTTCGCCCAGTGGATGATAACTGGAACCAAGTTAGTAGCGAAATCATTTCTGCAGGCAGTTACAACTGCATTGACTGCCTGCTGTAGCAACTCATATTTGTCCTTGGCTGCTTTTTTCGCGTCCTCAGCTCCTTTTTTCTCGACTGCAAGCTTCACCTTCGCGTTGATGTCCGCTTGACTAAACTTCTTTTCCAGCTTCTTGGCCTCCGGGCCCTCGTTGTAAAACACCTTCCACGTGGCACCATCTCCAGCCCTGTGCACACGACCATATTGCGACCGCTGATCCAAAGGGAGTCCCTTATGTTCGTTCAAGGCCCGGTTGAGTGGGGTGTCCCACTTGGGCCTCATCGGAGAAGTAGGGCTTTCGGCTGCAAGCTGGTGTTGCTTCTCCAGTAGTCTAATCAATTTCCTCATGATCTTGTCCGTGTAAAAAACCTTTTTCTCCTTGTCCCACTTGTAGCGGGCCCTGATGAAGTCATGCTCCAAGGGGTTGGTGAACTTCGCGAAGGGGTCTGGGAGACCCGCGGCTTCAGGTTCCGCATCCTCCTTATCCCATATGGGCCTTTTACCGAGGTAGCCACGGCTTCCGAGGCGATGCTTCCCCGCGTTCTTTTGCTGAAGGCTCTTGAATTTTGCAGCCTTAGCCTTTGCTGCCTCGGTAGCGCAAGTGTCCTTGAAATTTTCGAACTCCTCTTCCTTAAGTGTCGGATTTTCCTCCAGAATCTTGGACAGGGGTTCATCAGCCTCAATAGCTCGTTTCACCCTCGTTTTCCAGGATGCCAAATCATTGCTAAACATGCCCATGGTGTGATTGTTAATCTTTTTCATCTTCGGATCATCCCACGGTTGTTCTATGTTATCATCCCGGTCGGGGAACTTGAATCTCTTGTGAAACTTTGTTAGGAGCAACTGCGTCAAATGTTCTTTACTCCTTAAGTCATCATCGTTGATGCTCGTGCATTCCCGTAGGATGCATCCTACTTGGTTCCCATAGCACTATCGAGTTCCCATGACCACCTAGTAGTCTTATAATAAAACACTATCGAGTTCAGGTGGGAAATCATCATCGAGGATATCAAAATCCTTGCATAAGGTATACTCTTAAGAAGGAGCTTCTTCTCCTTAAACAAATCAATCAGTGGCTTGGTGTGCTACGGAATACATATGGAGTGGAGGTAATTAATCTACCAAACCATAGTATACTTTGCACATGTGTGACTAATTTGGGATGATTCCAGGGGAAACAAAACAAACCTTTGTCAAATTTATGGCGGCAACTTACACCTAATGCACGTGAACTTGGAGAAAGTCACTTCTTTCATCCGAACATATGCTTCATGAGCTGGCATGAAGAAATGCTTTCAAAAGTTTCCAACACTAGCTGGATGTTCAACACAAATCATAGAGGAGACAAAATGCTGCTGATGGGCTCAACAACAAGTTATCGAGATTTTCATGTAAATGGAATTCCATAATTATGTGAACAAGTGATAGTATTGGTCAGACCCAAAAGATATAATGGTGTATGCTCGAGGGATCAACCACGAGTAAGACAACATTACGAATATCGTTGGTTCTGGTCTGACTTGATGATAGCCCATACTCAAATCAAAGGTTGGATAAAATGATAGGTCCATTAACTGATTACGAGGGTCAATCGATGAAAATACCATCTTTCTTCAGCACACGTACAAGATATCCCTTAAATCGAACTAAATCGGACAAGCTTCTATCTTCCAACTCTCCAAGTTGTTGTTTAGCTTAACCAACTAGCTCAGGGGTATCCTGCACAGATTCTTGGAGAAGGTTGGTTTACAAGAAACCAACTTGATCACGAGCTCAACATAGCGGTCGGGTGACGACCCGGTGATACTTCCAAGAAGAAATTCGGAAAATCACGAACCACCGGTATGTTACTAAGCCCGAGAACAATCTTGCTTCTCAGGCAAGACGATATGATCAAATAAGCAAGAATTGGCACAATCCTGACTCCTTGATCGAAGAGTGCACCAGGAAAAATGGACTAGGTAGCACGATCAATCGCTGGATGATGATTTAATAACCAACACGCTAAGAATGAGAATATTGTCCATTTACTACCAAGCAACGAAGTTGCTAGGAGTATTGATTTCACACATCACAGTTCACTTGTCGGCATTCCAGTTACAATAACATGGAACCGAGAAATGAAAAATGATGGCGAGAAGTATCACTGCGTCAATAATTCACAAGAGCTGGTGCAATTCTCATGAAGCTCCTGACATAAAGGGGGTAATACTCCATGGTAGAACAGAATCAAAAGCTGGATTGGCATTTTGATCTGCGGAATACAACTACTTTGACCCAATCCCGGATATGGAAGAGGTACTGGAGTTTGTTTCTCCTAGTCATTCCGCGATAGAATGGCTTGACGGACCACAAGAGTAATAGGTATCGATAAACGAACGCACGCATACTCTTGACTATCAATTGATAGATGAAGGTCAGTAGACAACTAAAGAGGGACAACTCAAAGGAACATATATTTTTCTGAGTTGTGGACGCATAGATTAGTATGTCGAACGAGTTCAACATATTTCTTCCAGATAGCCCATGCAGAAAGGTTGAACTGGCAGAGTCACAATATAGAATGGAGAACTCATCGAGAGCACTCTTATTGTCATCTTTTGGTTCAAAATAACTCCTGCCAAGGATGGTTCATGGTAATTGGGAGAAGGATGTACCACGAACCTCGAGGACTATCGCAAAGGTTACTAATATCTTAAGGGAACTAGCAAATACTAACAACATGAAGTAGGGTGAATCTCGAGTTCAGAACCCAGGAGTAGAATACCTACTACTAGGTGGCATCACGGGATGCTTTCAAGAATAAAGGCCAGAATCATCACACTGGGAACACAAATCATGGCTAGCTTACTAGGTGGTACTCTAAGACACCTAGGGTCATAATACTAGCTCCAACATATATACCGAGGCAATGAAGTACCTCAACACACTAGTTGGTGTGGTTAATCTGACCAAAGGAACATCGGAATGGTAAGAAGGGATTTGCAAATGCATCAGACTATTTAGAAACCTGGGATGACTCGGACAGCATAACGGCTATAAATGATCGAAAAGGGATTTGAGACATCCTACAAAATGGTGGCATAACCACTTGATCATCATAATATCAAGGTTTCGAGATCAATAGTTAACATACGGAAGTAGTATGAACTTAACTGAGGCTTGAAACCAACAATCCTATAAGTCTACGGATTAGTAACACGTGATCCTGATAGAAAGAAGGGAAAGCCTAGTTCCTTAATCCCGTAGAGAAGAAGAGGGTGACTCGGATCAGAAGGGCATAAGGTATAAGGAGTAAAAAGAGCCTTACGTTCCCAACCACAATCAATTCCCTTATATAACTAAATAATTTCTAGACTCAACTTTGACCAGTTTGGCTTGGTAATCCTATAGGCAGTCAGGACCCCGACTCAATGCCACATCGATCTAGCATGTAACACCTCATATCACTTTGCGGCCTCACGCACGGTATTCCCACGGGTGTCGCCTTACCTTTTCCCGGGACCGTTTGCGCCTTTTGGCACACGTATATGATAGTGTCGCTAGCATCCATATGATAAGGAGCCCAGGCTGACATGGCTAGTCGTAAACCCAAAGTGGCACAAACTTACAGGGACAGGCATCCATGACCCAGCATCGAACGTGTCGGTCATCAGCGAGTGAATCCAGGCTGTAGCACTGGGCTAGTAGGACTCCGGTGAACCGGGCTGTAGCAGGCTAACATGACTCCGGTATTCATCGCGTGACATTTCCCCGAAGGGACAGACACAGGAACGAAGAAGGACACATGCCGGCCAGCCTAAGTGTTCCGGAGCAGTAGCAAGCTACCATTCGGTGGAAACACTAGGAGACATTTCCCAGTAAGAGGGGCTACTAAGGATAAACAACTAGATAGTCAGATCCCACACATACCAAGCATTTCAAAATCATACACACAATATGCTCGATATGTGCAAATACAACATGGCATCACAACATGACTCTACGACTCAAGTATTTTATTCAATAGGCTCCGGGGAGTGAGATATTACAAACATAGGTCTCATGACCCAACATTCAGAGCATACAAGTCAAAACACAAGCGGAAGCTATCATGTCTGAGTACAGACATCTATAAATGAAAAAGGCTGAGAAGCCTAACTATCTACTAGATCCTGCCGAGGGCACAAGATCATAGCTGAGGTAACAAGCTAAACGTCGAAGTCCACGTGGAACTACTAGCGAGACTGACGTCTCTCTGCAAAAACATAAAATAGGCAAACGTGAGTAGAAATGTACCCAGCAAGAGTTACATCAGAACTATCTACATATGCATCATTATCAACAAAGGGGGTGGTGGGGTTTAACTGCAGCAAGCCAGCTTTGACTCGGTGGCTATCCTGAACTACGACTGCAAGTAACTCTTTTGATGTGGCGCACACGAGTCCACATATTCACCATATCAATACACCACTATGGATCCGCCCCCGTCTCCCTGCGAGAACGCCATCCATAGCACTCACGCTTGTCTTGCGCATTTTAAAGTATCCACATTCACTTGTCTATGAACTATACAGGCAACCCAGAAGTCCTTTTCCGCGGACATGGCTATTCGAATAGATGATGTTAACCCTGCAGGGGTGTACTTCTTCACACACGCTCTCACCACTTACCGCCGTTTACACGACATGTACTCGGCAACCTTCAAGCGGAAGCCCAACGAGGGTGTCGGCCACGACCTACCTAAACACTCAAGTCTCTAGTCCAGGTTTATCGCCTATTCGGGTTCCATCCATGAGGAGATCCGGCTGGGGTTTCGCTCACAGCCCCAAACGATGTGAACAGGGTTCCCGAGACACCAAACGGGCGCTCGGTACACCGTGCCACGTGCCTACCGCATCACAGCCCACCCCTCCGGTCAGCGCTGCCCACGGCCTCCAGCATACTACAAACACCAGAAACTACTTGCAACTCCTGGACAGAGGACAAGGGTGATTAAGAAGCCGAGAGGGTCCATTGGTTTCGGGCCCAATGCGTGGTAGTAGCTGAATCATGGATCACAAACACAGAACTCAGTTCCTGAGGAGGGCTGCAATGAGACAACCCACCATGTACTCCTACATGGCCTCTCACCGCTACCTTTACCAAATCGTGTTCACACACAGTAGGACATGTTCACACACCTCTGATTCACCCCCGATGAATAAGACCTGACTCAACTCTAAGCAGTAGCAGGCATGACAAACAAGCATGAATGAGTAGGCACAACAGGGCTCAAACAACTCCTACTCATGCTAGTGGGTTTCATCTATTTACTGTGGAATGTCAGGTCATGCAAAGGATAAAGGGGTTCAGCTACCGCAGCAAGTAACAGTTGAATCGTTGTTGTCCCAATGCAGTAAAAGAGAGCAGGAGCGAGAGAGTGGGATTGTATCGGAATGAACAAGGGGGTTTTGCTTGCCTGGCACTTCTGAAGATAATATAGTTCTTCATCGGTGTCATCGAACTCGTCGTCGGAACCACGTCTATCGAGAGGGGACAAACACCAGCAACTGAGGAAAAACACAATCAATGCAATGCACAATATGATGCATGATCATGACATGGCAATATGATGTGGTTTGATCTAATGCAACTAGTAGCAGGTTAAATGGAGTTGGTTTGAATCCAGGATTCAAATTCAAACTCCATATGTGAAGGTTTAAATGCCATTTATATGACTTGTGCTAAACAGCAGCTATAAGTTGCTCTAACATGCATGAAAATGGTACAGATGGATAGATTGGATTTTTCTGATCATTTTTCATATATAATTTGTTTCATTTGGAGTTACAGTTGATTTTCTATGGATTTTAGAAGTTTTGGGCATTTTCTGAAATTTATAAATCATTTCTGATTTATTTTAATTCCAGAAAATAAATACTGCGTCAGCATTGAGTAAGCATGACGTCAGCAGGGTCAAAGGGCTTCCCCGGGTCAAACCTGACCCTGGGTCCCACTGGTCAGTGTCACGGGGCTGGTTAGTGTCGCTGACATGTGGGGCCAGTCAACGGCCACGTCAGCTTGGTCAAAGCTGACGCGTGGGGCCACTGTGTTTAGATTAAACTTAAACTAATTTTGTTAGCTGGTTAGTTAGGCAGTGGGGCCCCATGTCAGTGAGCCAGGGGGTTAGTTAGTGGGTCAATTAGCCACTAATGACGTGTCCACATCAGCACTGCCGGCGATTACTCGCCGGCGACCTCAAGTCGCGGCGGAGTCCGCACGGCAGGCCATGGGGATGGCGGGCGAGGGCACCAGGAGGAAGCCCAGGCCCGCGCGTGTCTAGGGAAGGCCGTGGGGCCGTCGGGGATGGCCTGTTGCGACGGCGGCGGCGCGGCTAGCGGCGGCCGGAGCTTCGGTGGAGGTGGGAACGGAGCTAGAGCATGCGAACATGAGGGGGAGAAGAGGGGAAACGATGGCGAGCTCACAGCGATCTTGAAGAAAAGCACGGGAGGCTTGGGGAGGTCCTGGCAGCGCCGAATCGACCGGAGGCAAGCGCGGGTGCCCGAGGTTGAAGAAGGCGGCATTGACGGGGAGGCAGCCCGTCCGGGCTTCGGTTGTTCTACTCGAGGAGGCGCGGCGTCAGGAAGAAGCTCGTGGGCATGCCAAGGGGGACGAGGGGGATGCGGTGGCTGCGCGTGCAGGGAGCGGCGGCGAAGGCCGTGCCCGGGTGTGCTGCGGGGAGAGGAACAGAGGAGGGAAGAGAGTGCAGCAAGTGAGGGAGAGGTGAGAGGGCTTCGAGGCGTCTCCAGGCACGGAATTGGGTTGACGGAGAGCGCGACACAGCAAAGCAGGAGGTGGCCGAAGCCCCACGCGCGCGCGCCATGCCTCTCCTCTGCCTACTGGCTGAAGGAAGAAGACGGGCATGCCCCTGTGGGCTGGCCAACAGTGTTGGGCCGTCCAGGTGGCTTCGGTGAGCACCAGGTAAGAAAGCCCAGGTTAGTCCTCTCTCTCTCTCTCTCTCTCTCTCTTGTTTCATTTAGTTTGTTTTTCTATTTTTTCTGTAAATGTTGGGCTTTATTAAAAATACCAGAACCTATTCAAAAATCATGTAACTACTTGAGAGCACTGTTTGGAATATTTCCAACAGCCATCATTTCAGTTCATGGTTATTTGAGCATTTAAATTATTTATAGCATTTAAATTCCCAAATTCAAATACTTTATGAATTAATTCAAAAATCCAAAATGGACCTAGAAATATGTGCACCATTTTTGGCAGAGGTTTTAAACCAATCCAAAAATGATGAACTTTTCTGAAGGGCATTCTGGATTCATGGAAAATATTTTTATATTGATCCTAATTGCATTTCATTTGGTGCTAGGGTTTGTCATCCCCATTTCAAGTTAAATAAAATTTAAACATGATGCACAGATGAAGCTAGCCTAGTGCAATACTAGAAGCTAGGGATGTGACACCGGGCCAATCCACAAATACTCCCCATCATCCAGATCCGACGGCGGCAGTACCTTCAACCCACGCAACTCTAAAAGATAGCCATCTAAGCGCTGCTTCCGCGGCAAACTTGCGGCCCCGCACCCTTACGTTAGACACCAGCCAACCGGCAGCCTAGGAGCTCTGCCGCCTCGAGGGGTGCTGCTTCTCATTGGGAATCGATTGGCCCAGAATAAAAATTCAGACAACTGACGCCTAAATAAAGTGATTTTAGATGAGGGTGCGACCTATCTGGCGGCATGGTGAAGTAGGCAGGTCCAGCTACCGAGTCGGTGAGGCCGGCGCGGTTGCGGTGGTGATCGGCGGCAGGGAAAGAGCGATGTCGCGACGGTCGACGGCTACACGGAAGCAGCGCTAGGACTCTGGACGGATCCGAAGTCGGAGCCTCTCCGGCGCCGTGAACAACGGCGGGGGTGAATCGGCTCCTGTATGGTTCACGCAGCCGTCGTCGAGGCAGCACCAGTAGCACGGAGTAAGAGGCACACGACCCAGTGCACGACGGCAATTGGATAGCGTCTCCGGCATTAGGGAGGAGGGCGGCTGTGAAATTAGTGTGGTGGGGGTGCCATGGAGGTGGGGCTGAGGTTTCGTGGCTCGGGAGAAGGGAGCTTCCCGGGGAGAAGGTGATTTGGCGCCCACGAGGCATGAATGGGGGCGGGCGGGGGGGGGGGGGGGGAATTGGGAGGGGAATGGAACCATGTCTTACGGATGCATTTGTCTGAAATGTGAGGGGGAGTAACAGTTCTACCCTTTCCTATAGGCTTCTCGGCTTTGGTCTGTGTACTGAGGGTCGGGGATAGTAGAGTAACTTTGCTTCTCCCCAAATAGTGGGTGGGAGCGATTTCGGGCAAGGAGGGCGTGTTTTGAACTATAGTGGGCGCGAGCGAATACGGGCGAGGAGAGCGTGTTTTGAAATAGTGGGCACGAGCTATTTCGGGCGAGGAGAGCGTGTTTTGCTGACCATGGTTTATGAATTATTCGGCACATGTCATTTCGGCTGAGGAGAAGGCGCGCTTGGATGAAGTTACGAACCTACCCTCGATGTACAACGGGCCAATTGATGCGTGTCCCACATAGGATGGTAATTTCGCGTCTCCCATTTATTTGCTCGGGTGAATTCCACCTAGCAGAGAGGATGTTTAACGGTTCGTTCAAATTTTGGGAGAACGAGCATCCACGTCTACCTTACCAAGTCGATTCGAATCAAAGTTTGAAATATTAGCTTGACACTTCTTTTTTAGATGGAGAGATGATGCTCGGGAGTAATGTGTTTTTACATGCTCGTTGGTAGCGATTTACTATATGACAAATAGTTGACCCACTCAAAAACACGAATCAAACCCAAAATGAAATATCTCGATTCAATGAACTAGCTCGTTCAGTAGGTCCAAATAGTGAACTAAATCCAAAATTGAACACCTCAATCGAGTAGCATGTCGTACAGTAATATAGTACTCCATCAACATGTTGAAAGTCAAATTAATGAACTTATTTGATATACGCATATATCCGTTCATGTGTGGATTGCAGACAACATTTGAATGCAAGTTTATATCAGTCTTTGATGCATAAAATGCGACCTCCCCCCCTCCCGGACTCCTGCTCTTTCTCTCTCTCTCACTCTCTCTCGCCGACAATCTTCAATTCTATCGCACGCATCCGACACAAAAACCTTGTTGATCCCTCTCCCTCTCTCTGTGTGTGTGTGTGGGGGGGGGGGGTCTTTCTAGTCCGCATTCATATATACACCATCTATAGGTCTGTCTCGCACACTATGTATGATACTCTAGCTAGTCCAAGCCAGATATCTTGGGTGCACTCATCGTACGCACACAAATTCCTTGGCTCTTTGCCCGTAACTCGCTCACGCACCACTATGTCATCTCGGAGCTCTTCCCCCCCTCTCTCAAACTCTCCATCCACCTGGGTCACACATACACATGCATATCTCACTCGCACTCGATAGGCCCTTCTAAAACTCTATCTCTCTCCACCGTTCTCTCTCCATCTCACACGCACACACACACACAGTCTCATGCCCAGCTAGCCAAGTTTGATGGTCTCTCACTCAATTGTAGGCACACGCAGTCCCCCGTATATGTATATGACTAGCTAATCTTAGTCTCCATCACAAACATGTGCATGGTCTATCTCGATTTCTCTCGGGGCATCTTTCTATCGCGCACACACCCCCTCGATCTCCCACCCATATAGTCCCCTCACGATCTCGAGGGGATCTATCTATCACAAACACACCCTCTCTCCCTCCCCATGCGTCCATGCCATCCATGTGCCCCTCTCGACCTTTTTTCCTAGTTGGCCAGACCTCTGTTAGGCATGTGCTATAGGGTTGTCTCTCTCCGTTGCAAACAATCACACACTAGCTATCTTCCTGTATCTCCTCACCTCGCTTTTCCATCTCGGAGATGCATGCGTGATATGTTCGCATAAGAAACGAAAAAACACACTCTCTAATTTATCGTTTGTTGTCACTTTCTCTTTCACACACATACTCTTTTTGCACACTTACTCATTCTCCTTCACACGCACTTGATCTGTCTCGACTGAGGCACTCTCCTCTGTCCATAGCACATAGATTTATTGAAAAGTCAAACATCACAAAGTTTGACCATGTACGTGGAGAAAAAGAATTACATCTAGTACGGCAAACATATACCATTAGATTCACCATGAGATGTAGTTTTGTATGATGTATCTTTGGTATTGTAGATATAAATAACATTTGCGTAAACCTGATCAAAGTTTCCAAAGTCTGACTTCTAAAAAATTTACACGCACTGCATTATCGAGCGGATGGAATATCTCTTTCCCCCTCTCAGCTATCTGACGCACCACTCAGCCTTATCGGGGCTCCTCAATCTCTCTCAAACTTTATGGGTCAGTTTGGTTCGATCGTGACCTGACCCTCATGCCTTGATGGCCGGTACTGCCTGGTGTGGACGTGGGATGTAAAATATTTCTGCCTAGCCAGGCTTGTGTGGTGCTGAAGCGTTTGGTTCATCCCTGGGCCAGGCAAAGCATCAACGTCCCATCAATCAATCCATGCATCAATTATTTAATGCTAATATCCATCCATGTTGCTGTTAGCCTCGTGGCCGCACGACCAGGCACGGTCGGGCTTTCGAAATCGGTCGCTTGGGCCAGGCTACTTGCAGTGTCTGGAGTTCAGCCAGGCTAATTAAAGTGCAAGGGAACTGGGCCCAGGCGGGCTTTCTTTTTCACAGGGTAGCAACCAAACAAGCGTGCATGAAATCCAGCCACAACCCCAGGCCACGCAAAGGATGCTCACGACGCAAGCCAAATGGGCCTTATTTCTCCCTGGTTCACACATACACATGTCTCGCTCGCGCTATACATATAGACCCATCCAACACTCTCCGCCCTTGTTCTCTCTCCATGTGACACGCACCCCCCTAAGTACCATAATCCCTCACTCCATCATAGGCTCTGTTTGGATCCATGGGTTAGAGTTAGTTTGGGTTAGTTTGGAGTCAACTAACCCAAAAAGATCCAAACAGGAGGGTTAGTTTAGCTTAGATGCATCTAACCCATCCAAAAAAACTAACCCATCCAAGAGGTGCTTATTTGGGTTAGTTCTTCTCGGGACCACTAATAAACACTTTTTTATCTCGCTCTCCCTGCAACAGATCCCTCCCCACTTCCTTGAAGCTTCTCGTCCTCTCCCTCCCTCCCTCTCGCACCGCCCGTGAAGGTGCCTCGTCGTATCCGCGCTCCATCTAACCCTGCCATCCAAACACCTCTTTACTTAGAGTTAGTTCAGGGTTAGAATCTAACTCTAACCTCTAACTGAGTTAGAGTATCCAAATAGGGCCATAGGCGCAAGCACTCCCCCCTCCTAAGTATGACTATCTCTTACTAGCCATCAGGAACACACGTATTATGTCCTTCCATCCATACGTCTATCTCAATATCTCTCGGGGCGTCTTCTATCGCGCACACACCTTGTCACTCGATCTCCCACCCATGTAGTCCCATCACGATCTCCAGGGGATCTCTCTATGACAAACATACACTCTCTCCTCCCCATGTCTGCATTTTCTCCGTACGTCTCTCTTGACCTCTCTCCCTTGTTTGTGAGACCCCTCTTGGCCACGTGCTAGGGGTCTTCCTCTCTCGGTTCCAAACAACCACACACTATCTCCTCACCTTGCCTCCATTGTCGAAGATGCATGTGTGATATGTTTGCATAAGACACACACGCTTTTTCTCCACTTTTATCGTGTGTTGTCCATGTCTCTTTCACACAGGCACACACACTTTTTTCACTCACTCTCTCTCTCTCTCATCAGGGACTCTGTCACGTCCATAAGCATATGGATGTTTTGAAAAGTCGAACCTCAGAAAAGTTTGACTAGGTATATGTGGAGAAAAACATTTACATCTGGAACAATCATTAGATTCATCACAACATGTACTTACTTCATACTATCATTTATCTTTGGTATTGCCGATATAAGTAATTTCTTTATAAACTTGGTCAAAGTTTCAAAAGTTTGACTTTAAAAATGTTGTAACAACATTATCGAACGGAGGGAGTAGCTCTTTCTCTCTCTCTCTCTCTCTCTGCTATCTCTCACGGGCCTCCCCTCTCACTTGAACTCTCTATACCGACGGATTATACGCTCACTGTGTCAACGTATAGCTCTGTATATTGTTTAGTTGACCGGTCAACCAATCCACATGCTGCGTTGTCAACTCGTGTTCTGTATCTTGCTGTGCTGGCCCATGTGGCAGTGGGTGAAAATAAGTAAACTAGAGGCCCATCTGACACGCGGTGAAGGAAACAAAGTTGAAACCACTCCGGGTAGCACCCCGCACTCTAGTAAATTGAGGGTGCATTGAGGACAAACTTCTTGCGCGCGAAGGACGCACTCGCGCACAATTCACCACTACACGGTGGCATGCACAGAAGGACGCACTCGCACACCCAGCACACAACACACACCAGCACACGTGTACATCGGCGTCGCCACCGGTTGAGATGGACGGCGAGGCAGCCAACAAGCGGAGGCCGCTCGAGCCAAAACCGCATCCGACGAGCCTAGACTTCATCACCTGCCTCCCCGACGACATGCTGCTCGTCATCATCGGCCTCCCCACCAAATCTGCCGTGCGGACAGCCCTGCTCTCCCGGTGGTGGCGCCCACTCTGGTGTTGCGTCCCCCTCAACCTCACCGTCAACAACTGCCTCTGCGACAGGGATTGCAAACGCATGGCCGCAGTCTCCAAGATCCTTTCATCGCACCCTGGGCCAGCCAGACGCCTTTACATCCGCATGTTCAGTACCAACTGCAAGGTCCAACCCAAGTTCGATGAGTGGTTCTTATCCCCCGCCCTAGATCAGCTCGAGGAGCTCAGCTCTGAAGCTGGACGATGTCGCTCTCTGCTGCCGTCCGCGCTCCGCCTCACGCCAACGCTGCGCCACGCCAGCTTCAGCTCCTGCTACCTTCCCCAGATTAATGCCGCGCCCGCCCTTCTTCTCCCTCAACTCAAGCAGCTCGACCTCTTCGACGTTGTCATCTCGAAGAAGGCTATGGAGCACCTACTCCACAGCTGTACTGCGCTCGAGTACCTTCGTCTTGAGCAGATCCACGGGTTCATTAGCCTCCACATCGCCTCGACGAATCTCCAATGGATTTATGTGTCTTGCTGGCCCCACAACAAGACATCAATTGGGAAGAGATCACTCCAGCTATTCCACGTTATGGTCATTGAGAATGCGCCTTTCCTTGAGAGATTGCTTGTATCGGATCTAGAAGGTCCAACGAAAATCAGGGTCATTGACGCGCCGAAATTGACAATGTTGGTGTAGTCGTCTGCCAAATTCTCCGAACTCTTTATTGGATTCGTAATCGTTCAGGTATAACACTCATCTTCTTCTCCATCTTCTAGGACGGAGGGAGTAGAAAAGTGGGCTATGCAGGACAAAACATGTGCCAAATTCACTTGTGATGCATTTGGCATCGATGCCCCTCCATTGCTCACCTAGTGCCCCAATCTGGAGCACCTACTTTGCTCTGGTGCCAAATTAACTCACGCAATGAAAAAACACTGTGTGGGAGAGAGAGGACTGAGGCAATAAAAAAACACTTGTTTGGGAGAGTGAGAGGATGGTGTAGTTGGTTTGATTGATTTGTTTATACATGTGGGTCTGTGTGCACAGCGGTGCCAACTCTCTCACTTCGCGTGAGCGGTGCCAAAATCTTTTGATTTGACATCGATGCGTATTATGTGGCATACTTTTGCGAAATATGGCATCGGCCATATAGTGGAAGGCAACAAATGCCCAAGCTCTTCTCGTGCTCCTAGTTAAATGAGAGGAAACAGAAACAGAGAGAGAGAGAGAGGGAGAGAGAGTGAGAGAGTGAAAAAATATCACTAGCCAGCCAACCCTATCATATGAGCGAATGATATTGGTACCTCCTGATGACACGGCAATCTTATGCAGCCAGCTACTCTAATATGTTCTCTTCTTTTGCAGATAAAAAAAGACCCGAAAGTGAAAAATGTGCTGCACTATAACAATCTCATTGAATGCCTTGATCTCCATCTTACAGAAATTGATTTGATCGACCACCGAGGCAGCACATCTGAGATTAAATTAGCCAGGTTCTTTGTTCTGGAGGCAAGTGTGCTCAAGGTAATGAGGTTTGGCGTTCTCTGGCGCAATAATTAATGGCGTGCTGATCACCGCAAGCGTCTAAGCCTAAATGACAAAGTCTCCGCAGAAGCTGAATTTGTTTTTGAAACATCAAGTGGCCAGAGACTCGAAAACTTATTTGCCCATTAGTGACTTGTCAGGGCGGTGGATTTTAGTTTGTACGATAACGCTGCATCCACCTAAAGTAACGAAAGTTCTTATGTGAACTTCCTAGTAATCCCCTCTTCCTAGGTGCAACATTACTCCTAACATTTGTAATATCAGTTTGAAACTTGTAATATTGCCGTGTCCTATTCCTGCGTTTTCAAAATCCTGCGAATCAAACAGGTCCTGAGTTGTTGATGATGTTGTGCCTCCCATCTTTCACCAGTAGCCGTCGGATCTAGATCTGACGCATACAAACCAAGCTTCTCCATTTTTGCAAAAAGATGCCCGCACTTGTTCCCTATTTACAAACAACTCATGGTCTCTCACAATCAGCCTTATCTCCTCCCCACCATATCTAGAAGGCCATGGAAAAATCTGGCGCGATGGCCGCTGCCGAAGCAGTCCACCCCCAATCTTGGTGTTCCGTGCAATGCACGGGCATCTACGCACGGGAAATTATGTCGAACAGGGCTAGTTGTAAGCAGGCTAGCTATACAGCCATGATGATAGTGACTGTAGACGGTGAGGCTGAGTATGGTATGCCAAACACGGCGCCTATACTCAGGTGTCATCTCCGGCGCAGGGTCTTGTCACTTCATTGTGAGGAGCATCACGTAATAATTTGACCAACGGGTAATACAGTTCTAGTACTCCTAGGAGTACTACATTGGTAGTACTACTACTAGTACTAGTAGCACCACCGTCTGGATTTAGGAGTACTACCACGTCCATCTGGATTTTAGTATTTGACTAGCAATATCTAGTAATGCATGTCACAAAAAATGTACTGCTCCCTCTGTAAATAAATACATGGTGTTTTATTCCTATCGGCGAGAGAACTTAATGTTTTCTTGCTAACTAGAGTCTTAATAGGATTATATGCAATGAACTAAACACTGCATGTCATATTTGCTCAAGTCATTGAAAGCATGAATGGCCCACATCTCTCATTGGTTGATATGTCATGAAATAAAAAACAAGGACGGAGTTAATGCACCGTGCCTAACTGTTTTGGGATTATTTGGTTTTCATAATGTGACTTACACAACATTTTTGTTTACATGCGTTAACATTTTATTAGTTAAATCAAAGGTCAAAACTTGGCGCAAAATGCAAAGGGGACCAATAAACCAGTAAACATCAAACTTCTCTCGTTTGGCCCCAACTAGAGGTCCGGTGAGTTGACTATACTGCACCGGCACGGAGGGGGGCGCAGCTTCATTGACTTACGGCAACTGCCTTTGGGTGAATGACACGTGGGCCCAGGGGGTGGTTGGCCCACCTATCATACAGCCAAAGGCAGGTGTAGTAGAGGGCCGAGGAGTAGTACTAAATCCTACGCACCTACGCACACTAACCAAGGGCAAGAGTGATCACTCGAATCGCAAGATCAGTTGACTAGTAGAAGCTAAGCTAGACCCATGGAGGTGATGAGCGTGAGCATCAGCCGGCTGTGCCAGATGCTCCACGACGCCGACCTGTGGCCCGGCAATGAGGAACGTCTCCAGGTAGTATTGCTTGAGGCCGGCAGGGCGAGGGGCCGCTTGGACGACAGCTTCGTCTCCTTGTTCGACGAGGTCCTCGTCGGTTTCCTCGACAAGTTCACCATCGTCAAGAAGCTCGTGGACGACTTTGACATAAGGCTTCAGCCGACGCGCCCAGGCTCTGCGATGCCCGCCACCCTCAACGGCCCCTATGGTGACAACCTCTTAGACGCACTGGTGGCCCTGCGACTGCCCGTCATCGCGCCGGAGAATGTCCACCTTGAGGTCGCGCTCGCCGCACAGCGCCTGACGCAGCAAGACACCATGGACATAATCACCCACATCCACGCGCATGCAAGAGGTGGACGATAGGACGCTGGCCTTCTTGGACCGTAGGGCAACCTTGGACGCACTATTCAGAAGCACGTTGAGCTCGCTGCCAACGCCGCTGCTCCTCACACGTCGGTTGGTGACCCGGCGCACTAGGGCGTGAGGATGTTGTTGATGAATCAGTATGTATTTTTATCTTTCCGTCAAATCCATGTAGTAGTATATGATACTACAGTAATTATCTTACCTTTTGCATCAACTTCATAATTTTCGTACGTACTCCATGCATGAACGGCGCCAGAACCAAACTTCTTATTACTCTAGGCAAATCGTTATTTTCTATCTATCGATCGCGCCATGGACCAGAACCAAATTTTACAAGTTACGAGTTCAAAAGGAAAAGCCTGCCATGTTTGCATCGCACCCCCACACGGTTGGTCCGGCACGCCTCTCAAGCGGGAATGCGTGCAGTGTTGCATTTTCACTTACAAGTGGGACCGTAGTTGAGCAAACCCACTATCGGCAAACCCCCACCCCGCCCACCACGTGATGGCTGAGAAAACAGGAGGGAGAAGAGATGGCTGTAGCACGGACTCCAAGAAAATTGGTGTCAGATGGGACTCATGTGGGTGGCGTGTGCCGTAGTGCTAGACGTGAATGCTAGTTATGGCCCATGCCACCCCACTATATCGAGCCTATATCGAGGTACAGTACATAGAACAAATTCCCAGCAGTCCGTGCTCAGCACTCCTCTATCTCTCTTCTCAGCCAGCCAGCAGACGCACGGAGCCCATCGTTTGTTTGCTCACATGCGGTCCCACATGTCAGTGAAAACGCAAGCGGACCCACTGAACATGCACATCTTTCACCTCAACGTGCTGGTGATGAAAAACAAATCCAAGAAAGATCTTCGGTGGCCGCTTTTGGAGTTACTCAAGAGTAGTAAGATTCTATTTCCAGTTTAACCCAAGATGCACATCTCGTGGCTTCAACTACCACTCTATTTTCTTTCATGACACGACCTGGATGCTGGATGTCCCACATGTCGGCAAAAGGAGGAAGAATCCGACCAAATAGTCGGTTGTGCTCTCGGATTAGACTAGTTGCGCTAACTTAAAAAAGTTATTGTGTACTCCCTCCGTTCCAAAATACTTGACTTCCATTTGTCCAACAATGAATGCATCAAGAAGCCACTAATCCAACTTACAGGAGTAGTAAAATGTATTCTATTGGTTCTTGTTTTCTTTGGTCTTGCTTTTCTAGTCAAAATTATCGTTGGAGTTCGTGCAAAACGGAGGTCCGTTTGGGGTCGTGCGTTGCAGTTGGCCTTACAAGTGGGACCGCAGTTAAGGAAACCGACTATCGGCAAAACCCCACCTCGCCCATCACGCGATGGCTGAGTTGGAGAAACGATGAGGTTGAAGAGATTGCTCTAGCACGGACTCCAAGAAATATGATGTCAGATGGAAGTCGTGCTGGTGGCGTGTGCCGTACTCCTGGACGTGAATGCTTGTTCTGGCCCATGCCACCCTACTACTCCTACTAGTTAGTACTATATAGTACTACTAGTATCGAGGATTCGAGGTGCTGGTTATGTAGTACAGTATGGCTACAGTAAAAACACCCGCACGACGCGGAAAGCATGTGAAGCTAGTACAAATATGTACTACTATTGTTGATTGGCCCCATCCGATAACCTATTGCAATGCACGTACAATTATGTATTCGGAAAATATATTTTTTACCTCGTCGCACCACTCACTCACAGAAGCAACTCGAAAGTCATTCATAAATTTAGTAAGTTTATCACAGGCATATCATTTTATTACATACAACAGGTCATCAACCCACATCGACAACGAGGATACATTATAAATACTAAAGTTTTCACCACACAACAAATAACAAGCAATGAAACGAACTTCAACTCAACCATTCCTCAGCGTTGGAAACACTTGCTTTGAACCACAAGTGATTCTATGGGACGGGCCATCCATTGTCGATCTGGAGACCAACGCAGGACTGATCATCCAGGCTGAATCTGCCTACTATATCAGTACTAGGGTAGGGAACCACCCAAATGTCCAAGGTATAGACACAGTTGCTTCTCATAAATGGTAGTAACGTTGTGTCAACAACAGTTGGATCGCCTTTCACCATCATTGGATAGTTTTGTCCAAGGAAGAGCGAGTTTTCTCCAAGACTATCAATTCTGTACCAGGGAGAAGGAGTTGGCGCTAGCACACTAGTATCCATCCCGAATACCATGCAACATGTGTTGGAATAGGTCCGGAGAGTGCGACCATGGGAGACTACACCTGCTTCCTCAGCAGTAACATCATCAGTGGGCTGTATACACACGAGAAGAGGTGATCCATCGGAATTAGTTGCCAGGCACTAAATAGTATATGGCCGCTGCTCGTCCTCATGCTCGTGATCATCACCATCATCATCTCCCCCTCGGTTATAAAAATCTTCAAGTATAGGTGGTGGAATGTTCACAGGACCTTGGAAACACAAGAAGAAGGTTAATTAGTAAGGCTAGCCATAGTGGGGGTAACATAAGTAGTATCATGCACTTGGGACTCGCAAACATGCTTATGTGGCAGGCAATTAAGGAAGAGAGAGATGGTTATAGTAACATAGGTAGATACCGTAACATAATAAATGTGATGCTACTATGTGTCATGCATGGCAATAAATGAGACCACCTATGATACTAATCTAAGATACTATGCACTATAGAGGTAGTAACATAAACTAGTAACATATGCATGTTACTAGTCTAAGTTACTCCCCACTATGACCAGCCTTGCTAACCTGCATGCATGTGGATGAAACAATTATAATTAAGGTGGAAGACAAATGTACTGAAACAACGAGGATGCCATGCAAAAACAGTGCCATGAGTGGTGGCAGCAAACACAAGGCCCTCGTATTGAATTGCATCACAGTACTCATCCGTGTACATAAACTGATTTTTGAGCAATATCCATCCAGTCAAACCACTGACGACGACAACAAGCTTGTCATAGATAGCAACAACTTCATAGTTGTTGTAATTCCAAGAGCGGTTGGGGACTCGAGAGATTGTTGTATTTGAACGTGCGTACAATACCAGTGTGCTCAACCTCTGGGCTGTCTGCTGAGATTTTTGCAAGTGGAACCCGGTCACGAGTGTACACATTCACAAGTTCCCACTCGCAGTTGGACCCAATGTAAACAAACCAATCTCCATTTGCGCCTGCCCAATCCTTGCCCTCAAGCGATGGCATCTTAACATCATACGTATCATTATCAAGCGGCATCAACTTGCATAGGGCGAGGCCTCCGTTGTGACGGCGCCAGTCATCAGGGTCACGGCGAAGAAGATAGGGGAGATCAAACCGCTCCTTGACTCTTGGGTTCCTTGTAATGATGTTATTAGTTGAGTCGAGAATGGGCTTGAACAAGCCTGCCATGCTAGCCGAGGTGATGACGTTGCACCAATCAATGAGTTCCTCGACCACGTCATCTTTCAGATCGGGGCAAGAATAACGGGGTCGTTTCCGTCCTGTTCCCTCCATGGAGAAGACGATCGAACAATGGCAGAAGAAAGGGTGAAGGGCTGAAGGAAAATGGAGGAGGGAGAGGAAGAGCGTGCGACAGCAGTTCCAAAACAAGAGGGAAAGGCGAAGAGTCGATGGACGGTTACCAGTTTGCCACGGTTCACGAAGGGGCGCCCCGGCCTACATGTTGGTTCGAAAATACTCCTACTACTCGCCGTCGCCTCACTGATATGTGGAACGGGATCACATGTCAACGAGACATGGTGTGTAATTTCTCGTGCAAAATGCGATCTGGCCGCGTTGGCCCGAGGTGCCGCATTAGTTATCGGCCTTTATTTTTTTAATGGCGCGCCGTTTAGTTTTGAAGCACGACTAACTGGTACTGTATGCAGAGAAAATATAAACTACTCTACCACTACTCCACCTCCAGTACTAGTAGTATAAAGAAGATATATAGGCTGGAGCTTCAGTGCTTCACTACTAGGGAAAAGCCTATACACAGAAAGTTACTAGTAGCGAGGGTTAAAAACCCTCGCTACTGCTACTTACCAACAGTGCAGGTTTTTAAACCTCGCTACTACTAAGTTGATAGCAGTAGCGCGGGTTTTTAACCCTCGCTACTACTAAGCGGTCTCTACCGTGCCCCCCGGGACATGCCATAGTAGTAGCGTGGGTTTTTAAAACCTCGCTACTACTAAGTTTGATAGCAGTAGCGTTGGTATTTAGCCCTCGCTACTACTAAGTGGTGCCATAGTAGTACCGAGGGGGTAAAAAACCGCGCTACTACTAAAGGTCCCATTTTCAAACTCTACCCCCCCCCCCTCGTGGATCGCCTTTTCAGTTTTAAAAAAATAAAATAAAATGATGAAAATGTCAAAAAAATAAAAGAAAATAAGTTTCCCATGTGATATGTGGTCTAGTTGTTGGGAAAATTTGCAAATATGAATTTCGACTTTATTTGCAAAATCTCTTGAGAATTTGTAAAAATGGGCATAACTTTTGCATACTAACTCGGATGAAAAAGTTTTTTATATGAAAAATCATCTACTCGAAAAGTTACATCCAAATTTAACATGGGGAAACCCCGTTAAACATTTTAAAAATCCTCAAAAACCTAACAGAAAAAAGTTACTGGGCTTTTAAGATCTAGAGTGAAAAAAATCGAAAAACTTTCAAACTGTGTGGTCAAACTGTGGTCAAACAATGGTCAAACTAATTATTCTAGAATATTAGTGTTACTAAATAATTATTTTAGTTTTTTGAATTTTGGTCAAATCTGGTCAAACAATGACCAAACTGTGGTCAATCTGTGGTCAAACTAATTATTCAAGAAATATTAGTGTTACTAATGTTTTAGAACAATAGTTTCAAACTCAAATAGTGAAATGTGTGACTTCATGCTCAAGCTAAATTCCTGAGGTTAATAGGATTGACATCTTACTATTGTCAGGAAAACAACAAGTGCAGACTTGGAAACGAGGGAGAATAGAACCCGGAAGTTAAGCGTGCTCAGGCTGTAGTAGTGAGAGGATGGGTGATCGTCCGGGAAGTTAGATTATTTGGAATGATGAGGGGTGATTAGAGATTAAATTGAGCAGCGATGAGGGGTGTTTAGAGATTTGAGGTTAAAATAATTCAGAAATTTGAAAATTAGGGGGAAAATCGAAATATTTTTTCGAAAAAATTCAAAAAAACCCGCGCTGGTAGTAGTAGTAGCGCGGGTGGCACCCGCGCTACTGCCATACGTTAGCTGTAGCGCCTTATTAGTAGCGTCGGCCCTCGCGCTGCTAATAGGCCCAAAACCCGCGCTACTAATAGGCCCAAAACCCGCGCTGCTGCTAGGCTTTTCCCTAGTAGTGCTTTCTTGCCAAGGGCTGCCCACTTGCTTCTCACACTACCACCCTCTCTCCAGATCTAGAAAAGATGGCCCCTCTCTCCCTCCTCACAGTTGGTCACAGATCCGCCGGGGAAGAAAAGGACGTGCAGCGTTGACGCACTTGTCGTCGACGAGCGAGGTCACGCACTGACGACAAGGCCGTTCTCTCAGACCTAGCGCCCGCGCGGGATCGCTGCCATAGTGTGTGCGGAGGACGACGACCACGAGCGAAGCCACTTCCCGCCGACCCTCAGGTATGCTACCTCTTTTCAAACCATACCCTTGTTCTATTGCCCCATCTGGCACATTGTTGCATGTGGATCTTTTTCCACTCCACCATCTTCCCAATTTGCTATCCTCTGCTCTGCTGGCCACACAGACGAAAACCATAATTTGCAATATTAAAGGAAACCCTACTTCATGCAGACTAATGCATGTCTGGGTTGAATAAGGAAAGGAAGGGAGGCTGTACTGTCCAAGAGAGTAGGCATCAAACCCGCATCTAGGTTGAAAAGGGGAAAATCAGTCGCTAAGGAACGAGTCTCGTGTCTCTTGGTTGAAGAAGGGTAGAAAGGCATGACAATGCAATAGAGAATGACCAGGTCGATCGGTTTGTTGTCCTCACATAGGGAAAAGGTGGCTAAAGAGAACAAAAATTGGACGTAATCTACATATGCTGCCTGGATATTTGTTGCTCTGGGCAACCATACCTCCCTCACCACTCTGCGTCTATGGAGGTACATTGTACTGGTGCACCCACTGTCCGAATGGGCCTCCCATGCTCTTATTGCCACCTTTTTTGCTGTTAGTATAACGCCAGCAGTCAAGTCAAGCAATTTTATAACCTTCAGATTTTTGCACTGTTAATGCTTATAGATTACATACCTCACTTTCATGAGATAAGTTAATTTTTTTTGTATAGTGTCGCCAAAATGCCAAGGCGCTGATGTCATTTTATTTTGGTTAAACTACACAGACAATTATGAAGACAAGAGGAAAGGTCAAGAGTGGGCACCTCCTCCTCCGGCTGTTCTCTTGATTATCAAGAGGAAAGATCAAGTTTTTATGTTTGACCGATTATCAAGATTGGGATAGCAATTTTTAAGGTCCCCCCGAGTTTGAAATGATATTTACCTTGGAGGTACATGGTTTGCAATTTTTGTATACTGTCATTAGTTAATAATGCTAGTTACCTTCAGACTTTTGTATTTGGTTTAATGCTCATGCACAGCTAGTATACTAATGCTGAAACTTGTTACCTTTACATTTTGTATTGTTAATTCTTATAGAAACCTTCCAGTGCTAGAGTTTATTGAAATCTGTTCAGTAAAACCATTGTACTGTACCCTGTAATAAACTAACTACTCTACTCTTGCACTAGCCACTAGATTAGTGTATATTTCTAGTATTCGAATGGTGTTGCATTAGCGTATGGACATAAATAAAGTGTGGCAAGCTTTCCCAGATATGTGCTCAAGAAAACTACTACTTGTTTTTCTAAATACTAGATGTTTGGGTACTTTAAATTGAACCGCGAAAACGTCTTATATTAAGGAACAGAGGGTGTAGAGTTCACTCAAATTATCCTGGTAAAGCTAGTCACACCTTTGTTAAAATTAATGTTCATTATGTTATCGGAGGAGGTCTGTATGTTTGTCTCTAATGCCTGTCTACTACATACCCGACATCATGATGTAATATTAAGTCATTTCCTTTTGCACAGTGTAACTAAATTGTCAAGGCGGTGATGGCATTTTATTTTAGTAGAACTGCACAAAATTTGCTTAAAAGAAGAGGAAAGGTCAGGAATGGCTCAGTTTTTCAGAAAAAAACTATGTATGCCTTCCTGACATCAGCTGCTGTTGCTTTATTTATTCCTTCAAACAGGTTGTTAGAAACAGTCTTGCTACCTTTTCCCATTAAGAAATTGGAATGCTTATATTTGTGAGTCTATGCTTCAACTAGTGCCACTTTTATAGTAATCACACTTTCAATATCTATGCAAACAGGGATGCTCGATTCTAGTGGAGCTGCACAAAAAGTCCAACTGGTTCAACATTAGGAGCATGTTTTTTTCCAAACCTTTATATCCAATTGGTGGCACTATGAGCTGTTCATTACGAAGGTACATGGTTTGCTACTATCTTGCTACTCTTTTTGTACTGACATTAGATAGTAATACTAGTGGTTTGCATGTGAATTTATTGGCAGGGTGGACCTACATTGGAGGTGCAGGACATGATTCAATGATTGGATGCTTAATTTCGACTGTATCGATTTCACCTCTTCCATCACTGCGAACATGGTGTGGTATATGTTTACTAACTGCTTGATATTTGTGCAAACAGAGATGTTTGCCTGTTGCTATTTGGCAAACAAACAAAGTGTCCACAATTTTGGTTGAACTGCACAAGAGAATAGTATAGTCACTGCATGCAGTGCCATTTGAAAATAGACACAAAGATTGGATAGTCACTTCATGGACTGCATAAAAGTAGTACTGTACTATTTACTGGCCAACAGTTGGTGCTTCATTGCTTTGGTCTGATTATACAATGGGCATCATTTTCCCTAAGTTAAAGTTTGTATTCCGAAAATAGTCTCGTGGTGTGATCGAGAGAAGACCAAATCATATTGCAGTGGATGTTCCTCCATCATGTGTGGTTCATTCTCATGGTTCTAGCTGTTGGTGAAACCACTTACGTTTGCAAGAGGAATTGTAGACTTCAGAAAAAAATTTGTCTTTCAGTCTGTACTGAATGTTGGCCAAGAGAAGCATCCATGTTAGTAGGAAGAACAGATATTTTTTCTAGATCTTTGCTTTTGGAGCTATATATTTGTATATGATCTATGAATCATTGAGATGCATTAACATGTTGATCTTATGTATGGGAATCGTACTAGTTAGTTTTAGTTGCGACGCAAGATCCGAAGTGGCTGATCTTTGCTTTTGGAGCTACATATTTGTATATGATCTGTGAATCATTGAGATGCATTAACAGCTACTTATTTCTGTTTGCTCAGTGTTTACAAGTTATTGATCGATCACTAGCTAGCCTACAAATGCGCACCTGGCAGTTTTATTTGCGACGCAAGATCCAAAGTGTCAGTTTTTTGAATAAAAATGCCTACCTCTGAAGAAACTGACAAGCTACACTATCGATCCTAGATGGATAAAAATGCCTACCTCTGAAGAAACTGACAAGCTACACTATCGATCCTACACAGATAAATAGCATATCACGCACGTACTACCTCCTTTCCGGTTTGCACGGCTTAATTCAAGAAACGACCTACTCGATCCTACACGAATAAATAGTGGATCACGCACGTACTAGTACCTCCTTTCCGGTTTGCAGGGCTTAATTCAAACCTCTCACCAACCAAGGTACTCCCTCCGTCCGGGTTTATTATTCCCGTGAGCAAAGCAGCAAGACCAAGGCATGGCAATAATTAACGGCATGCAGAAGTTTAAGCCTAATTAATTCCAGCGATTTAAGTGGCTTCATGCGTGCCCTCGGCTGCGACTCGTTGCATGCTACTTCGCGTACTGCGTGCGAGCAATTTTGAGTGCCTGCATGCAGCCGACCGTAATTAAGGCAGCTAACTGATGCGAAAAAAGATACGCTTTAATTGTTGTGGGCTTTTTAAATCCGTGAAATCATTATTGACAAGGAGGGAGATGATTCGAGTGCACTCATTTGACCGCCATGCCGGCGTGCGACCCAGACGGGACGAGACGGTACAGTCATAATTTCAGTCTCCCTAGTTTTCCACGGCAAGCTGGCGCGCTAAGCCATTATACATTGAATTCGGATGACCGTCGCGCTACCTTCCCCCTATAAGTATTGTTTCTCGGCATTCTCTAGTGCCACCGTGACCAACTCGCCATATCCTCATAAGCCCCACCAGCCCGACGTCGCTCGCCACGTCCGCCATGCCCCCACCCGTCCGTGGTAGGCGACACCGGAGGCGGTCACCGCCGGAACTAGTGTTCGGTTTTTCACCGGAAGGCAAACGGAGGGAGGAGGCATTCTATCTGTCTTTAGATGGCAATGCGCAGATCGAGGAGTTGTTGGAGCGCAACCACATGGCGGAGGAGGAGGAGTTGTTGGAGCGCGACCGCCTGGCGGAGGAGCAGCGCAACGCCGATTTGCGCCGCCAGCGGGACATGGAGTAGCAGCACACCGATGCTCTGAGTCGCGAGCAGAGCGCCCGCAACTGGGCCGACTAGGTGGAGGCCGGTGCCCGGCAAATAGCCCTGGAGGCGGTCGGGCACGCACGCGTTCGCGACGCTGATTTTTACTACCAGCTCGTGAAGTGGGTTTCCCGCTTGAAAGCCGAAGCTTCGGTGGACCACGCCGACATGGAAAGGGCCAACGCATGCGAGCAACGCGCCCTATCGCACCTCTGGCAAGTCTGAGGCGAGGCGCAGGACGCTGGTGCCGGCGTTTAGCTTGTACCGCCGGCATCGTCTAGTTAGCTAAGAGTAAGTTAGTACTTGTCTAGTGGGAGTAGATAGTTAACTTGGCTATGATGGTTGTCAACGTGGAAGTTTAGTACTCTATATGTGGATCAGACCTGCTACTTTGCTCTGAATGTTGAACTTTCCGTTCGAATGTATGGAATGGGTTGTTATTTTTTTAAATGGGTTGTATTTGTCCTCCACGGGTTTAGAGGCTGACTTGTGGGCCTAGGAAGTTGATGCGTACACAATCAGGAGATGATTGTACATGGAGAGGATGACAGCAGGGACCCGCCAAGGTCATGGCAGTACGCAAGCAAGTGCCTCCTTATTTCAATCCAATAAAAAAATGGCTCCTCCTAGTGGATTTCTGACATCTGGGTCCCATGCCATTTCAACGTAGTCCATAAACGAGAGAATTGCACAATGAGCGGCTGACACCAGGGACCTAGCAGCTCACCCAGTTATTTTTGTTTTGGGTTAATTTGATAAATGCCTCCGAGAAATGCCACTGCAATTTCCAAACTTTGAAAAATGCCATTTCTAGTGGCATTTTTTGAAGTCTGGAGTGGCGTTTTTCAAAGTTTGCAAAAATTGCAGTGGCATTTTTCAAAGTTTGGAAATTGCAGTGGCATTTTTATGAATCGCCATAATTGGAGTGGCATTTATCTAATATGTTTTTGAGACGGAAGCAGGGTGTCAACTGGGCTGTGCGGGACACTCTGGCATGTCTAGACAGCCTTTTCTTTTATGTTTACCACAGACCAGCCCAGTATTTTTTTTTCTTTTTGAAAATGGCTAGCCCAGTTTTTTGTGATTTGTCAAGTAAGTCACTTTATCAGGCCTGTTGGGCTAGGCGAGGAGAGCTTCATTCGGCTGGCCGAGAAAATGGCCTATCAGTAATGAGAAATGGGCTGTACATTTTTAAAACACATCAAACCGGCAATTAGTTTCAAATATCTTTTTTTCATTTCGAGATTTTAAATTGCATTTATTTTTATGCGTGGACAATTTACTGGATTTTATATTGATATACATTTATTTTTAAAATCAGTCTGAATGTGACTCAAAATTTCGGGATTAAAAACAGTTCAGACCGCACCGACATATGCAAAATTGCGTATAATTTATTAACCTTGGCCACAATATGGGCTGTAATGCTAACAAAAAGAATATCGGATCCAAAAAAACCCGTAAGAATTAGCAAACGGGATGTAAACTATTTGAAATAATGGCAGATGGGTTGTATGCTGTTTTCCATAGATTTGAGGCTTTCCACAGATGGCCTATATACTGTTGGATGTCCATCCAACGGCCGTCGTGCTTCTTCAATCTCTGCTCTTCCTGCTCCAGCCGCTCAAACAAGCGCCGACGGGACTGCCTGCTCCCTCCTCCCTGCGGCCGGCTGTGCTGCCGCGTAGGCCTCACCGCCCCACCGTACTCCCATCGCTGGCCTAGCTATCTCTCTACTCACCCTCAGCCCCACACATGCTGTTATTCTCCGGCGACGACAGACGAACCAGTAAACCCTCGTACTCCTCCGCGTGGGAAATAACTGCCGAGTATTCCCTGGCTCTGTGTCGTTCCCTTCCTAGGCCTCGCCGTCGTCCACTGCCCTGGTACTCCCGGCGCGGCCTGGTCAACGTGGTCAATGAACGACATCCATCGGAAGTGGACTGTACGTGGAGAGGCTGACAGCTGGGTCCACGACCGCATGCAAGGAAATGCCTCCTTATTACGTGCAAAATAATGATTCCTCCACCTGACATCTGGGACCCACCGAAAGGGCCTCTGTATTTCACGAAAAAATATTACTGTCGCTGACAGCTCGGACCCACCAGCTATATCTTCGCATGCAAGGAAGTGCCTCCTTATTACGCCCCAAAAAAAGAATACTCCCCCTGCTAGCTGGGACCCAGTATAGTGGGCCAACTAAGTTGATGGGGATGAAGGGCTTTGTCAACTTAGTCAATATGCACGATTCTAGCTCGACTGACCGTACGATGTCCATCCAACGGCCGTAGTGCTTCTTCAACCTCTGGTCTTCTTGCTCCAGCCGCCCAAAGCAGCGCTGGTCGTGCCGCCTGCTCCTGCCTCCCGTGGCCGGCTGTGTTGCCGCGGAGGCATCACCGCCCCCATACTACTCCCACCGCTGGCCAGGCCATCCCTCCACTCCACTCACCCACACCCCCTGTTATTCTGCGGCGATGACAGCGCAGCCGAACCAGTGAACCCTCGTACTCCTCTCTGCGTGGGCATCCACTGCCGCGTCTTCCCCGGCTCCGCGTCGTCCCCTTCCTAGGCCTCGCTGTCGTCCACCACCGTGGTGCTCTCGGCGCGGCGTCGTTAATGTGGTAAACGACCGAATTCTATTGGAAGAATACTGTACGTGGAGAGGCTGACAGCTGGGTCCACGGCAGCCGCAAGGAAGTGCCTCCTTATTACGAGGAAAATAATTATTCCTCCACCTGACAGCAGGGACCCACCGAACGGGCCACCAGTATTTTGCGAGTGCAATGACTTTAGATCTGAACCTATTATGTTTTCATGAATATATGTGAGTTCTTTATCCTATCTTGCAATTTAGTCACCTATTATGTGTTATGATCTGACAACCCCGAAGTGACAATAATCGGGATACATCTCAGTGATGACCATAGTTTGAGGAGTTCATGTATTCACTATGTGCTAATGCTTTGTTCCGGTTCTCTATTAAAAGGAGGCCTTAATATCCCTTAGTTTCCATTAGGATCCCGCTGCCACGGGAGGGTAGGACAAAAGATGTCATGTAAGTTCTATTCCATAAGCACGTATGACTATATTTGGAATACATGCCTACATTACATTGATGAACTGGAGCTAGTTTGGTGTCACCCTATGTTATAGCTATTACATGAGGAATCGCATCCGACATAATTATCCATCACTGATCCAATGCCTACGAGCTTTTCACATATTGTGCTTCACTTATTTACTTTTCCGTTGCTACTATTACAACTACTACAAAACTGCTATCTATACTTTTGCCACCGTTACCATTACTATCATACTACTTTGCTACTAATACTTTGCTGCAGATACTAAGTTATCCAGGTGTGGTTGAATTGACAACTCAACTGCTAATACTTAAGAATATTCTTTGGCTCCCCTTGTGTCGAATCAATAAATTTGGGTTGAATACTATACCCTCGAAAGCTATTGCGATCCCCTACACTTGTGGGTTATTAACGGTGTCCTGGACTAGGGGTTCACCACGTCATCTCCCGATCTGTTAGATTGGGCCGAGGACCCCCATGGCCGTATACTCATGGGCCAGTCCGGACCCGCATATAAGGAAGATTCTGCAAGACCTGGCGATCAAGACAAGGACTCCTCCTCCACCGGCGTATTCGCCTAGGACTCTTGTTATCCTAGGCCTCTGGTGCATTATATAAACCGAGGTCAGGCTAGTCGATAGATATATTCAACAATCATACCATAGGCTAGCTTCTAGGGTTTAGCCTCTCTGATCTCGTGGTAGATCAACTCTTGTACTACCCATATCATCAATATTAATCAAGCAGGAGTAGGGTTTTACCTCCATCGAGAGGGCCCGAACCTAGGTAAAAACATCGTGTCCCTTGTCTCCTGTTACCATCCGCCTAGAAGCATAGTTCGGGACCCCCTAGCCGAGATCCGCCGGTTTTGACACCGACATTGGTGCTTTCATTGAGAGTTCTGATGTGTGTTCGGCAAAGGGTCGATGGTTCCCCAGTAGATCAACTACGACTTCGGCATCTTCGTCACCAGCTCGACTGGTCACCTTGGTTCGACCAAGGACTATGCCCTTCCTCCGATCGTCATGTTCGGATGAGGGCCTTCATCAACATCAACACCGATCTCTATCAAGATCATGGAGGAATCATCCAGGGAGCCCGGGGGCTCGATGTCAACATTGCCCTTCGGCGATCGTGCTGTTTTTCTGTACATCCAACTTGTGTCCGCCGTCACCGGCTCCTCGAGCGTCGGTTCGACTATTACTTCGGTGGAATAGTGCGGAATTGAATCTAAAAGAACCCTGAAAAATTTCGTCGAGTTCCGATGGAGGAATCTTCGGCAATCTCCGATATACCGGAGCCGTGTTGAATCTGGATGAGAATCTGGATGAGTTTGGAGCGGGGTGTCCAGCATCTAGCTCGGACGTCCTTTGGAAGATCCAACCGTTGATCGGCTGCGGAATTCCCATATCTACCACCTACCAAAAATTCAGCTCGATCTGACCGTTCGAACTCCGGGAACCTTCCGATTAGTGCATCACTTTTCGGATCTGTTTTCTGCGCGAGAACGAATCCGACCCAAGTTCATCTTCTTTACGAACGGGATTTCGGACATCCTTTTTGAAGGACGTTTCTTATTTGGTATTGTGTTTTATTCCCAAACACATCCCACTATTGTTAAAAGTATTCTTATAATACAAACTTCACTGTCGCGCTGGTATCAAACCAGCCCGACAACATCACTCCACGGCGGCCGACCTGCGGTAGACACGTCGCCGCTTTGTTGAGCCGAGCTCAATTTCTTCGGATCATCATCTCGGCTAGGCGAACAATAGTTCGGCATCGCGAAAGATAAATCATCACCAACATCTCCGCCCCACGGATTACACGGAGTGGGCACACCGGCATCGCCGCACGGTCACTTCATCAAGCCAGCATTGATCACGCCACAAGCTACGACCTGCATCGGCATGTCTGAACTGTTACTTCATCGAGCCGATGTCCATCACGTCGAACTACTTCAACACCTCGGCTGACACGGCAGCTGCAACGTCTCCTTATCGACTTGCTCCGTCACCTTGGCTAAACCGAGGACTTCGCCATCTCTTCATCAACTTACTTCGGAGAATTCGACGTCGCCAGCCGACCAGCTTCATCACGTTAGCTGGACCGAGGGCTTTGCCTCGGCGAGCCAACCTTTGCCAGCATCGTCATGCCGTTGCTTTATCGCCCATCAGGCGATAGGTGTGCGGATCGAGTCCCAATTTTGGGAATCACCTTTCTTCGGATTGCTACAAGAAATAAGCCAGGTGCTATTAATCCTAGTTTTTTTTGCTTGTTTGGGTTCATTTTTTCGTACGAATTATTACCCTGGTTTGTCCATCATATGTATGCAGGGATATCAAATGGTGGCTGCATTAATGGCAGTCGTATGGTGGTTCAGTCAGTTTCCGTACATAGTCCGGCGAACGCCGCATCCGGAACTCGAACTGACCTATGAATTCAAGCTTTGCCATGCCTTTACCGCATCACGCCGCCGCCCTGCATCGACATTGACTTCGGGGCCAGGCCATATTTCTTTTATTACTCACTTTGCATAAATTATTCATTATGCAACGATTTTTTTAATTATCATTATTACTATTATCTCCGGTTTGCACTATTTTTTGTGCACATGAAAATGATCCGGGGACTTCGACGTCACTCTGTCGGTCTGCATTGACCGTGCTATGTCACTACTTCGGCGTGTCGAGCTCTCTGCTCCGTCACCTCGGGACTGGCTTGTGGGATGGAACCTTGTCCCGTATCAAGCTCGGACCGCGTCATCAATACCGAACACATTAACCAGCTAAGTCGCTTTCATGCTCAAAGCTTTAATTTCTAACTTGTGTTCGCTTCGACCAAGCATTATACTTTTTTGGAAAAATGTTGCTTGTAAAAAAATTCTTGTCCAAACTTTGTTTGTGACACATAAATTCAAATACCCAGTTCATTTCGGGGCTTCCTTCATGAAGCTTTTCCTCTTGCATATGATTATACCTGTACGGCTTCGTTCCTTGTTTGTGTATTACGCCACAATATGCACCATATTGACTTAGGCGATTTGCAAGCTGGGTTGCCTCGCTCCTGTGTTTACCCCTACGTTCCTGATTGTTCGGGTAGGGAGTAAAGGGAGCACCTCTGCGTTGTCACGATTGGGGCATCCGAGCCGGACCTCAGACTGGGTGAAGTCGAAAGCTAGCGCTCTTATAGTTTTTCAATGCTGGTCGGCACACAACGGAACTAATGAATAGAAAAAATCTATTGCACAAGTCTCATAATAACGATGAGCACCGAAGAAAGGTATCGGTGGGGGTACTATTTTCTTCGAAGATGCTTCTTACACTTCGCAGTAATATAGCATAAGTTACCTGAGTGCGCTTTGTCTGTTATAGCCTTATGGCCTGATTGCCTGGTTATTGGAAACACCATCGATATTCTTGACAGATGGAGTACATAACACTTTTCGGTCCTTGACCGAAGAGGAAGAAGTCGACGGTCGGTTAAGACGCGTTTAAAGTTCGGTTGAACATAGATATGATACAAGTACTTCGGTACATACAATCATTCTTTTACCCAAGTCACTTGGGGGCTCTTATGTTTATTTGAGCCATTTTATAATAAGTGTTTTTCTTCTTAGTCGTTGCAAAGTTTTTATTATTATTTATCACACCTTTTTTCGACACAAGTGTGCGGTCACTAGCCGGGGAGCCTAATTTCTCTCTCAAAACCACTAGAGTTTAGTTTGCTAAACTGACCTAGTAAGAAGTACTCCGCCTTCGGGATAGGAGGTTGAAGCCGTAGGCTGACCCGCTTGAAGTTTTGAGATAGGATGTGTCATGTTAAAGCACGGCAGAAGCACCTTTTTTTCTAAAGTCCAATTTTTGGATTGGCACCAAACACTTGATCTAGTTCGGACATTAACCTTTTGAATAAGTTTTTTGGCTTTTCGAGCCCATGGCACTTTTAAACTATTGTGTGTTTTCAGCACAAGTCTCGCAGTGCAACGCCGGACACCTTTAGACATTCGGCAAAAACATTCTCGGATATTGCTATATATGCATCGGTTTCGAATTGTGTCCTCGGTCAATAGTTGGGTTGCCCGGCTCCTGCGCTTGCCTCCTACATTCCGCTTTGTTCGGCTAGGTGTGCAAAGGGAGAACCACTGTGATTGTGCTTCTAGCTCACATGGTTAAGCACCTAAGTGGAGAAAGCCGAAAACTGACCGTCATAATAAGCGTAAACTGGTCAGCGATCCGATGATGGTGTTAAACGACGGGCCATTCATAACAATGGCCGAAGTGTTTACGGCTTGACCTCGACTGTCGCCGAACACTACCGGGGGCTATTAACTGGCCTCCCAAACTAAGTCCTCGATATTTTGATCTTACATTGGAGCTGAGGTTTCATGATCATGCTCAGCATGACAACCCATAGAAAGGAACCGATAGCGGGACTATTTTCTTTGGAAGACATTTCTTCTGTTAAACAGTAATATAACATATCTCTTTGCGTACCTTTGTTTATAAAACCGTATGGCCAGATTGCCTTGTTTGTTGTAAATCTTTGCCCTCATAAAGGCTTTATAAAGTAGGACAAACACTCCTCGGCTATTGGCCGAGGAGGTGGAAGCTGATGGTCGGTCAACAAAGTTTTGTACAATGCGGATCTGAGCATTAATGACGTAAAGTACTTGGATACATAGAGTCATTACACATAATTTGTGATTTTACTATGGCTATCAATCCTTAATTTGGCCACCCGTGCCTGCATTAAGGCTCGGGGGCTACTGGGCTTCGGGCTTATTATTCACAAATATTAAAGGGGCACATCGATCCCCTGATCTGGTGTTGCCACCCGACCAGTGTCTCGGGGGCTACTGCATTGCCTGTTCTATGCAGAAAATTTTAAGTTCAATACAGTTTCTGAGGAGATTTCGATCCTCAGGTTGGTCGGCCGCACCCAACCTGAGTCTCGAGGACTGAGCACGCTGCTTTTTGTGTCCCGAAGTATTTTGCCGAGCTAGGACTTGATCCTCAGGCCGATTTTGAAAATCTACCCGAGTCTCGGCAGTTACTGGGATCAACGGTCTTATGTCATCCTTCAGGCGCATCTTGGGTTTTAGACCCATACACACCTTGAGGGCTACTGGCTATGTATCTCGTCAGAGAATAAATTGCATCAATAAAATACATTGACCAAGAATCAGCCCATGATCGAGGTGCTTAACCACCTCGGAATCAGTTCGGCATATAGCTCGGAAGCAAGTGGCTGGCTCCTTAAAGGGCATTCCCGGCATTAAGCTCGGCTAAACTCCTTCAACTTTTTTGGAGCAAGATAATCTATGCATCTTGGATATAGTCCGGCGTTGGAGCTTGGACATAGTCCGGCGTTGGAGTTCGGATAAATTTCGGCGTTGGAGCTCGAAAGCAGTCCGGCATTGATGCTCGGCTGCAAGAGATACCTTGAATGTAGTCCGGCGTTAGACCTCAGATGCAAGAGGACACTGCATCCCGGGAACAACTTCGAACCCAAGGTGTGGCATAAAAATAACAAGGCATTGATAAAGGCCGGAAACTTAAAAGGGCTCCTTGGATACCCGACATGTAAACTCGTCGAATGCATTTCGGCGATCCTCAAGATCGAAGATGAGAAGATTTGTTGAACCAGTTTTCAAGACCGACGACTGAAAGATGAAGAACGGTTCGGAAGAATCGAGGAGCGTCCCTACACTTAAAGACCGGTTCAGGGTGCTACTAACGGTGTCCTAGACTAGGGGGTACTCATCGCGTCATCTCCCGATCTGTTAGATTGGGCTGAGGACCCCCATGGCCGTATACTCATGGGCCAGTCCGGACAGCTGCCGCATATAAGGAAGATTCCGCAAGACTTGGCGATCAAGACAAGAACTCCTCCCTCACCGGCGTATTCGGCTAGGAATCTTGTTATCCTAGGCCTCTGGTGCATTATATAAACCGAGGCCAGGCTAGTCGATAGATATATACAACAATCATACCATAGGCTAGCTTCTAGGGTTTAGCCTCTCTGATCTCGTGGTAGATCAACTCTTATACTACCCATATCATCAATATTAATCAAGCAGGAGTAGGGTTTTACCTCCATCGAGAGGGCCCGAACCTGGGTAAAAACATCATGTCCCTTGTCTCCTGTTACCATCCGCCTAGACGCACTGTTCGGGACCCCCTACCCGAGATCCGCCGGTTTTGACACCGACAGTTATCAAGACCAATTTCTGGCGCCATTGCCGGGGAGCATAGCTCTATTCTTTGAGTCACTTGGGATTTATATCTGTTGATCACTATGAGGAACTTGAAAGACGAAAGAACTAAGATTTATCCCTCAACTACGAGGGAAGGTAAGGAACTGCCATCTAGCTCTGCACTGGATTCTCCTTCTGTTTTGAGTAAGCTTGCGACACCTAAACCTTCTTCTGCTATGAATTCTGATATGTCGCATGTTATTGATGATGCCACTTCTGCTATGCATGATACTTATGATGAAACTACTTCTGTGCGTGATACTACTTTGCCATTAGGTGAATTTTTTGATGAAAAACTTGCTAGGGTTAGAGAGAATGAAATTATTGAAGATGCTATTATTGATGATAGTGATGATGAAAGTTCTCCCCCTGATTATGAATTACCTATTGTTCTTGAGGGTTATGTTATGGATGAGGAAGCTGCTAGAGCTATTTTTGCTTGCAAAGGTAGATATGATCTTAAGAAGTTATTAGCTAAATGGAGGTAGCAATCCCTTAATGCTAGAATGAAACCTGACCCCGCTTTTGCTACTTCACCTATCAGTGTTACTGCTAAGGACTATGAATTCTCTGTTGATCCTGAAATAATTACTTTGGTTGAATCTGATCCTTTTTATGGCCTTGAATCTGAAACTGTTGTGGCACATCTTACCAAGTTAAATGATATAGCCACCATATTTACTAATGATGAGAAGTCTCTCTATTATTATATCCTTAAGATATTTCCGTTCTCATTAAAGGGTGATGCTAAGACTTGGTTTAATTATCTTGATCCTGGTTGTGTGCGTAGTCCCCAGGATATGATTTATTACTTCTCTGCTAAATATTTCCCTGCTCATAAGAAGCAAGCTGCCTTGCGGGAAATATATAATTTTGTGCAAATCAAAGAAGAGAGTCCCCCACAAGCTTGGGGGAGGCTTCTCCGATTACTTAATGGTTTGCCTGATCATCCTCTTAAGAAAAATGAAATACTTGCTATCTTTTATAATGGACTAACCTATGCTTCCAAGGACTACTTGGATAGTTGTGCTGGTTGTGTTTTCAAGGAAAGAATAGTCAACCAAGCTGAATTACTATTGAATAATATGTTGACGAATGAAAATAATTGGACTCTTCCTGAGCCAATTCCTAAGGCAATTCCTGAGCCAATTGAGCCAACTCCTGAGCCTATTCCTAAACCCACTCCGAAGAACAGGGGAGTTCTATTTCTCAATCCTTAAGATATGCAAGAGGCAAAGAAATCAATGAAAGAAAAAGGTATAAAAGCTGAAGATGTTAAGAATTTACCACCTATTGAAGAAATACATGGTCTTAATATACCGCCTATCAAAGAAACACGTTGTCTTGTCCGACACATGTAGTAAAGGTAAATTCTCTCTATAGATATGATAAAGTTGAAATTCCTTCTACTAAATTTCATAGCCCATGCTAAGATGAAGTTGAAGACTTTAAGGCTAGACAAGAAAGTTTTAATGCTTATGTTGGTAGATAATTAAAGAATAATGCTTTCAAACTAGGACGCTTGAGTGATTATATGGTTAGAGTTAAAGGTGAACTTAAAATCATTAGCAAATATGCGTCTATGGTTACCACTCAAGCTGAGCAAGTACTTAAAGCTCAAGGTGATTTGCTTGATGAATTAAATAATAAACATGATTTTGCTATCAAAGTGGCTACTCGAACTGGTAGAATGACTCAGGAACCTTTGTATCCCGAAGGACACCCTAAGAGAATCGAGCAAGATTCTCATAGAAATAATTTATAGGCATCTAGTTCTTGCAAAAAGAAGAAAAAGAAAAATAATAGGACTTTGCATGCTTCTAGTGAACCTGTTGTATATACACCTGAGAATCCCAATGATAATTCTATTTCTGATGCTGAAACACAATCAGGTGATGAACATGAACCTAGTGATAATGTTAATGGTAATATTCATGTTGATGCTCAACCTAGCAAAAACAATGAGGTAGAAATTGAACCTGCTGTTGATCATGATAACCCACAATCAAAGAATCAACGTTATGATAAAAGAGATTTTGTTGCTAGGAAGCACGATAGAGAAAGAGAACCATGGGTTCAGAAACCCATGCCCTTTCCTCCTAAACCATCCAGGACAAAGGATGATTAGGATTTTGAGCGCTTTGCTGAAATGATTAGACCTATATTCTTACGTATGCGCTTAACTGATATGCTTAAAGTAAATCCTTATGCTAAGTACATGAAGGATATCATTACAAATAAAAGAAAGATACCGGAGGCTGAAATTTCCACCATGTTTGCTAATTACACTTTTAAGGGTGGAATACCTAAGAAACTTGGAGATCCAGGGGTACCAACTATACCATGCTCCATTAAAAGAAATTATGTTAAAACTGCTTTATGTGATCTTGGTGCCGGTGTTAGTGTTATGCCTCTCTCTTTATATCGTAGGCTTGAATTGAGTAAGTTTACACCTACTAAAATATCTTTGCAAATGGCTGATAAATCAACTGCTATACCTGTCGGTATTTGTGAGGATGTGCCTTTTGTGGTTGCAAATGTCACCATCTTAACGGACTTTGTTATTCTTGATATTCCCGAGGACGATAGTATGTCTATTATCCTTGGTAGACCCTTTTTGAATACTACATGGGCTGTTATTGATTGCAACAAAGGCAATGTCACTTTTCATGTTAATGGTAATGAGCATACGGTACACTTTCCGAGGAAACAACCTCAAGTTCATAGCATCAATTCTATTGGAAAAATTCCAACTATCATTATTGGTGGTTTTGAATTTCCTCTTCCTACTGTCAAGAAAAAGTATGATATGCATATTGTTGGGGATGTTCATATCCCCGTTGAGGTAATCTAGTGTTATTCGAAATTTCTTCGGCTCCGTGTTATTCGAAATGAGTTTGTTAACAAGACTTGATCAACCTTGTTAGTGGATTCATTTTGATGATCATGAGATGGATGAAACTAGAAGGCACAACCTTATGTACCCTCTTTTTACTTTCTGTTATTTAGAATAAATAAAGAAAAATTAGTATTATCTGTCTGTTTTCTGAATTATCTATGCAATAAAAAAATATCCCGAAAATAAAAGTGCTCCAAATGCCCTACAAATTTAGTATGATTTTTTATGGAATATTTGAGGATTTTAGGCACTCAAAACACTGCAGGGGGGCAAGCACTTGGCCACGAGGGTGGAGGGCACGCCCACACCCCCTGGGCACGCCCCCTGTCTCATGGGCCCATGGTGGCCCCACACCACTTATTCCTGCACCCACACACTCCATCTTCTTCCCAAAAAAAGTCCCCATCCAGCTCAAGCACGAGTTCTAGATCATTTTGCTGCGATTTTCGATCTCCTTACTCAAAGCTCCATTCACAAAACTGCTTTGGGAGATTGTTGCTTGGTATGTGACTCCTCCATTGATCCAATTAGTTTTTGTTCTAGTGCTTTATTCATTGCAAATTTTTGCTCCATAGGTGACTCTGTTCTTGAGCTTGCATGTAAAATTTATGAGGTCCCAAGTAATTCTAATGCATGATATAGGCTCTAGGCACTTGTAGCAGTAGTTGCTACCAATCTTGTTTGGTTTTATTCACTTTTGTTTTGAAGTTACTAAAATTTCAGAAATTTTCAGAAAATGCTAAGGAGATTTTTGAGGGGCTCTTCTAGCCAAGGCTACCAGGATAAACAAGCTAAAGAGAAGGAAAAGGCCAAGTATAATCTTCCTCGCGTAGCGGAAGTACGGCCGTGTGAATGGCCCTGTGATAATTTCTTGAGAGAAGCCAAGATTTATGAAGACTCTTATTCTTTGATTGAAAATGCAGGCCTCACCAACTTCCTCCACAACCGGATCGATCAGTATCTCTTACTCACCAATACTTTCGTGTAGAACTTTTATTACTATCCTAAGAAATCACCTCATTTAGTATCATTTCATTTATATGATGAATTCAAGGAAATGTCTTCATGTAATTTTTGCACGGTATGTAAAATACCCTTTGAGGGCAGATTAGATGAACCACATCGTAAAGATGTGGATGGATTTGTTAACAGCATTACTGTAGGGGAACCAAAGAACGGTTCCGATGCGAGAATCTCTAGCATACACTTTCCTGTTTTACGCTACATTGCCTTATTTGCTAGTCAATGCTTAATTGGTCATGGAAATAGTGGAAACTTCAGTGTTCCTGATATTATTATTCTATTCCATTCCTTGTTTGGTGATAATAGTTTTAGTATGGTTGTCTTTATTGCTAAACGGCTAATCCTGAACCGTACAAAAGTCCCCATCTTTGGAGGTATCTATCCTGCATGTCTTGCTAAACATTTTGAGATACCTATTAGGCACCATGAGAAGAGGAGACAATATTGTCTCCTAACCTTTTAGATTACAGGAGCATGGTAGCACATGAGTTTATTTTTCATAATGACGATAAGATGCTCCTGCATAACTTGAGATTTAATAAGAAACATAATGAGACTATTATCCTGCCTGCGCCTCTGCTGTTTGATTTGACTGTAGTTAATTATCTTGTCACGCCGGAAGCGGTTTACGCTCATCGAGGCCAAGCATCTGCTCCAGAGCCTGAGCCGGAACCTCCACTGGACCCTTATCGTTCATCATCTTACCAGTGGGATCTGGAGGAGATGGCCAGCCGGTGGTATCCTGATTACACCCCCTCAGTACACCGGGGAGAGTAGCCGCGGTCCTTGGCAATAGAACAACTTAGGCCAAAAGCCTAAGCTTGGGGGAGTACGTATTTCCCACCGACTTTACATTCATGATCACACATTATACTAGTCGTCGGTGCTCATACTCTTTCATTGTATTATCCATGCTAGTTTAATTTTCTTTTTCTAGTTTTCTTCTTGTGTGTTTGATAAACCTTAAGAAAAACCAAAAAATTAGTTAGTTTAATTTCCATGCTTGCAGTAGAAATTAAAATGAAAACCCAAAAAGATTTCTCGTTCTTATATTACTTGTTGGGAGCTTTCAGTTGTAAATAGTTTTATTTTATTTTCTTTCCTTTGGGGGTCGAGAGTAGAAGACCATATTGAAAAAGTTTAGTGGCTCTCATATACATTATTGTTTATTTAAATTAGAGACCATATTACTTCGTCTTCTCTCTTGAGTTGAATGCTTGCAGATTCCAGCTTAGTCCAATGCACGTGCAATATTATTATACACATCGTTCGGTCGTGCAAGTGAAAGGCAATAATGACGATATATGATGGACTGATTGAGATGAGAAAAGTTGGTATGAACTCGACCTCTTTTGTTTTTGTAAATATGATGATTTCATCGTTCCTGATTCAGCTTATTATGAAGTAAACATATTTGCAATGACATTTATAGATTATAGTTGCTTGTGCCATGCTTGATTAGCTATGAGTTATAATGGTTTACCTTGCGTGCCAACATGCTATTAAAATGATTATGATGTGGTATGATGGGATGGTGTCCTCCTTTGAATGAATTGAGTGACTCGACTTGGCACATGTTCACGCATGTAGTTGAAATAAATCAACATAGCATTCACGATATTTATGTTCATGGTAGATTATATCCTACTCATGCTCGTACTTGGTGTAAATTAATTGTAATGCATGTTCATGACTGTTGTCGCTCTCTCAGTTGGTCACTTCCCAGTCTTTTGCTAGCCTTCACCTGTACTAAGCGGGAATACTACTTGTGCATCCAAACTCCATAAACCCCAAAGTTGTTCCATATGAGTCCACCATACCTTCCTATATGCGGTATCTATCTGCCGTTCCAAGTAAATGTGTATGTGCCAAACTCCAAACCTTCAAATGAAATTTTGTTTTGTATGCTCGAGCAGTCAACTAGGGTTGTCTGTACCTTCAATGCTAGGTGGGTTATTCTCAAGAGGAGTGGACTCCGCTCCTCATTCACGAGAAAATGGCCGGTAACCGGGATGCCCAGTACCATGATCCAAAAAGATCGAAGCAAATCAAAATAATTAAACAAAACTCCCCCAGGGCTATTGTTAGTTGGAGGCACTCGTTGTTTCAAGCAAGCCATGGATTGATGCTTGTTGGTGGTGGGGGAGTATAAACTTTTACCATTCTGTTTGGGAACCGCCTATAATGCATGTAGTATGGAAGATATCGCCATCTCATAGTTGTTGCGTTGACAGTGAAAAGTATTACCGCTCAAAATGTTATTTATATCTATTTTAAAATTGAGCTCTGGCACCTCTACAAATCCCTGCTTCCCTCTGTGAAGGGCCTATCTATTTACTTTTATGTTGAGTCATCACCTTCTTATTTAAAAGCACCCGCTGGAGAGCACACTGTCATTTTCATTCATTACTATTAGTTTATATTGGGTATGACTTGACTGGATCTCTTTTACCATGAATTATAATGTCTAGTCAGTCCTTGATCTTTAAAGGTTCTCTGCATTTATGTTTTGCGGTCTCAGAAAGGGCTAGCGAGATACCATCTTGTTATATCATATTATGATTGTTTTGAGAAAGTGTTGTCATCTGAGTTCTATTTATTGCTCGCTAGCTGATTATGCCATTGATATGAGTAAATATGAGACCTAAGTGTTATTGTGAATATGGTTAGTTTATAATCTTTGCTGAAAACTTCAATGTTGGCTTTACATATTTACAATAACAAGAGCAAATAGATTTGTAAAAGTTTTTCTTTATCACTTTCAGTTTATCAACTGAATTGCTTGAGGACAAGCAAAGGTTTAAGCTTGGGGGAGTTGATACGTCTCCAACGTATCTATTTTTCGAAACATTTTTGCCCTTGTTTTGGACCCTAATTTGCATGATTTGAATGAAACTAACCCGGACTGACGATGTTTTCAATAAAACTGTCATGGTGTTGTTTATTGTGCAGAAAACAAAAGTTCTCGGAATGACCTGAAAATCCACGGAGATAACTTTTGGAAAATATAAAAAATACTGGAAAAAGAATCAAGGCCAGGGGGGCCACACCCTGTCCGTGAGGGTGGGGGGCGTGCCTCTCCCCCTAGGCGCGCCCCCCTGTCTTGTGGGCCCCCTGATGCTCCACCGACCTCAACTCCAACTCCATATATTCCGTTTGGCGGAGAGAAAAAATCAGAGAGAAAGTTTCATCACGTTTTACGATACGGAGCCACCGCCAAGCCCTAATCTCTCTCGGGAGGGCTGATCTGGAGTCCGTTCGGGGCTCCGGAGAGGGGGATTCGTCGCCGTCGTCATCATCAACCATCCTCCATCACCAATTTCATGTGCTCACCACTGTGCGTAAGTAATTCTATCGTAGGCTTGCTGGACGGTGATGGGTTGGATGAGATTTCCCATCTAATCATGTTAGTTTTGTTAGGGTTTGATCCCTAGTATCCACTATATTCTGAGATTGATGTTGCTATGACTTTGCTATGCTTAATGCTTGTCACTAGGGCCTGAGTGCCATGATTTCAGATCTGAACCTATTATATTTTCATGAATATATGTGAGTTCTTAATCCTATCTTGCAAGTCTATAGTCGCCTATTATGTGTTACGATCCGACAACCCTGAAGTGATAATAATCGGGATACTTCTCGGTGATGACCATAGTTTGAGGAGTTCATGTATTCACTATGTGCTAATGCTTTGTTCCGGTTCTCTATTAAAAGGAGGCCTTAATATCCCTTAGTTTCCATTAGGACCCCGCTGCCACGGGAGGGTAGGACAAAAGATGTCATGCAAGTTCTATTCCATAAGGACGTATGACTATATTCAGAATACATGCCTACATTACATTGATGAACTGGAGCTAGTTCAGTGTCACCCTATGTTATAGCTATTACATGAGGAATCGCATCCGACATAATTATCCATCACTGATCCAATGCCTACGAGCTTTTCACATATTGTGCTTCACTTATTTACTTTTCCGTTGCTACTGTTACAACAACTACAAAACTACTATCTTTACTTTTGCCACCGTTACCATTACTATCATACTACTTTGCTACTAAATACTTTACTGCAGATACTAAGTTATCCAGGTGTGGTTGAACTGACAACTCAACTGCTAATACTTAATAATATTATTTGGCTCCCCTTGTGTCGAATAAATAAATTTGGGTTGAATACTCTACCCTCGAAAGTTGTTGCGATCCCCTACACTTGTGGGTTATCAAGCCCACCGACGACTAATACTACCCCGAGGGTGCCTACTACTATGTGGAGGCCGCTGATGACTAGGAGTAGTTAGGAGACTCCCAGGTAGGAGGCATTTCCTTTTTTAGCGTTGTTATTGTTGTTGTTGTTGTTTTGCTAGCCTTCTTAAGGCAGACTTGTTTACCTTATGTGTGTACACAGATATTGTTGCTTCCACTGACTCGTATTCGAGCCCTCGAGGCTCCTGGCTTGTAATATAAAGCTTGTACGAATTTAATTGGTGTTTAGAGTTGTGTTGTGGTATCTTCCCATGAGTCTTTGATCTTGATCATGCGCATTTGCATGTATGATTAGTGCATGATTAAGTCTGGGCGTCATAAGAGTCGTATCAGTGATGGGTGAAAGGATCGATATGGTTGACTAGAGGGGGGAGGGGGTGAATAGGAAACTAACAATTTTTAGCTTTTGTTTAGCAAATTAAACTTAGCATCAAAGTAGGTTGTCTAGATGTGCAACTAGGTGAGCAACCTATATGATCCAACAATAACAAGCACACAAGCAAGCAAGGGATATAACATAATAAAAGCTTGCACAAGTAAATGTAAGAGATAACCAAGAGCGGAGCCAGTGGAGACGAGGATGTATTACCGAAGTTCCTTCCCTTTGAGAAGAAGTACGTCTCCGTTGGAGCGGTGTGGAGGCACAATGCTCCCCAAGAAGCCACTAGAGCCACCATATTCTCCTCACGCCCTCGCACAATGAGAGATGCCATGATTCCACTATTGGTGCCCTTGAAGGCGGCGACCGAACCTTTACAAACAAGGTTGGTGCTATCTCCACAACTTAATTGGAGGCTCCCAATGACACCACAAAGCTTCACCATAATGGAATTTGGCTCTGAGGTGACCTCAACCGTCTAGCATGCTCAAACACCCAAGAGTAACAAGATCCGCAAGGGATTAGTGGGGGAATCAAATTTCTCTTGGTGGAAGTGTACATCGGGGCCTTCTCAACCAATCCCTAGAAAATCCACAAGTTTGATTGGATAGGGAGAGAGATCGGGCGAAAATGGAGGTTTGAGCAACAATGGGGCTTGGAGAGAGAAGAGGTGATCTTCTTGGGGAAGAAGACCCGCTTTATATAGTGGGGGAAAAGATCCAACTCTTATCCCCTTTCTCAGCCTGCCCGACGCGGTAGTACCACACAGGGCTGCGGTACTACCGCATAGGGTTGTGGTACTACCGATGTGTAGTGAGGTACTACCGCTTGTGCAGTAGTGACCAGATGAGGGCCTTTTGCACAAGGAAACGAGCGGTAGAACTGCCGGAGCGGTACTACCGCGCGCCCTTATGATACTATCGTAAGGCAGGTATCAACTGGCACTAGAAATGCATGGAAGCAATAAATTACTTCCGCAACAACTTCCGCTAAGGTTGGAACTGTGCAAAAATCGGCACGGTACTACCGGACAGCTGTCGCGGTACTACCGCGTAAGGGCGGATGTAAAAAATTACATCTATGCCTACTACCGCATATATCAGCTTCACGGCTGGAGGCAACGGTACTATTCCTCCCTTGTGCAGTACTACCGCATGCCACAGAAGCTTTAGCATTTGGCAGCCTTCATATCGCAGAGACATGGATAAACGGACGGTGCTCCATCAAAGTGAAGGAAAGGTGGTGCAAAGGAACAGATGTGTACGTGTTGATTCCACCCTAACCTTTCCGAAGTGGAACCCCTCTTAATAGTACGGTTTTCCTATGACTCAAATCACCGAAAAGAAACATAGAGAATGGTCGTCTTCGATAGGCTCCGAGGGGCACCGAATCTTCTTGTGCTTAGATATGAGATATCTGAAATGCTCAATGCACACGATTAGTCCGTAAATGCACTTTTATCAATCACCAAAACCACTTATGGAGAAATATGCCCTTACAATGTCCCCCCTTTTGGTGGATTGATGACAATACGGTATTTGCACATGGAGATATATAATGAGCATAAGCAAACCCAAAATCTATAAAATATAGACAGGCTCCCCCGAGATGCGTGCATTCTATAGATATGCTTAGGACTGCAAAACACACACACTAGGATCAACAATCCCCCTATATTTTATAGACAAGGCAATCCTTGCAACAAGTTGACACTACAAAAAAAATACACTTCCGTGATGATACATGTTTGTCACAGTAGGTCACGTTTTCTGTCATGCATGTACATCCATGACGATGTTATGACAGAATCAAGATTGTCATACTTGTGATGTCGTAGAAGTGTTCCATGACATTACCAAAATTATCATCATGGAAGTGTCCACTTCCATGACAATAAATCGCGCGTCATGGAAGTGCTTTGGTCAAGGGTGACCGACATGTGGCATCCACCATAACGGGTCGCCGTTAAGCTATCGGGTCCGGTTTTGGATCCGATAACTCGCTAAGAGCCACGACCAATGGGGATTTTCCACTTGTAAATTTCTCATTGGCCGGAGGAAGCATGTTTTGGCTCACCATTGGGATAGATGTCATCCACTCATTGGACGGAAGGTGCCTATGATACGTTGACACGTAGAACGGCCCAACAGAGGCCCATTCTAGTGAAAAGGCTGGGCCATTTGACTTGGTCAAAAGGTAGAAGGCCAGCCCACGGAAAGCCTGTTAAAGGCCTGTTCGCATATAGCCCATTTAGAGCCCGCTAACTCACAGCCTGTTACGGCCTACCAAAATTAGGCTCAGTAGCGTCATCTGGGCCATCCAATATAATTCCAGTCTGTTGTAACTTCTGCACATGTATGGCCCATGACGACTTTCGGCCCATACAAGTCCCTTTGTAACTCTTGGCCCAGTAACGGCCCGTGGTGAAACCGGCCCGTAATGAATAGTGTATCGCTTTATACCCATTAGCGGCCCATTATTCCATTGGGCCGTTTCCAGCCCGTGTTACCTTTCGGCCTTCTTAGGGCCCATTTATTCTTGGGCTCATTTCCAGCTTCGGTTACTTACGACCTGTTACTAATCTTTTCTGCTTGTGGGCCAAATTTAGCCCGTGGTTACAATCGGCCCATTTGTGGCCCGTTAATCCGTTGGGCCGTTTTTCATAGCGTCATCAAATACGGCCTATTAATGACCCATTATGGTCAGGCTATAAAACATACGATTTCCATTCTAGCCCATTTACAGCCCATTTTCGGACCGTTATTGGTCCATGTTTGGCGAACGATTATACGGCCCGTACAAGGCCCATACATTAGATAGCCCATAGAAGGACCGTGGATCCTACGGCCCGTAGAAGGCCCATTAATCGTACGGCCCATAGAAAGCCTATGGATCCTACGGCCCTCTAACACCCCAAAAATTTAACCATTATTTGTTTATTAAAAAATTTGCTTGGTAAATTAAATTTTTATTTTTTTGGATTTTTCTTTGATTCAGAACTCCTGTTTCTCCTAAATTGTGGAGTTTCCACTCCAAGTAAAAACTTTTCAAAAATATTGTTGGACTTGTATACCCTCTCTTGAAACATTCCTCTTATTAGTGGGAATTATATATATAATTATTTTTCCCTGAGCTGTATTTCCTTAAAAATGAATTTTCATGAGTTTTAGGACCCATTTGCACTGCAACCCTTTGATAAATTTATTTAAAAATCCCACCAAAATTTGGGGATGACATATGGTGTCCCCAAATCACTTTGATGCAAAAATATCCTTTAGTATTTTGGAGATTTTGAGCTTTACCCCAAGTTTTCAAATCTGGTCCAGTTGCACTTTTGCACTACAACCTATTTAAATATTTCTTTAAAATTCCACCATAATTAGGGGATGTTAATAGGAGTATATTATTCATCTTTGTGCAAAAACCCATTGATGTTCTTTGAAAAATTTGAGCAAACCATGCTCTTTTGCTCTCTGGTCCAGTTTGGCATTTTCTACTGCAACCCTAATTTATTTTGCTCTAGTGCCCATGAGCTTTTTCCTGCTGATAGTCCTCCCTACCAAACCCTTAAGTCCAGGAGAATGGACCCATTGGAGTATTTTTGGTCCATGAAACTATGCCCTTTTCTTTCTGTCCAGAAATGGTTTTCTCAAAAAACTTACACTAACAAGTTTTTGTTTTTGACAAACTAACCTTGCCACCCTCTTTAACATCTAGAGAGACAGTGGTCTGGAGTTTTTGGCCACCCCAAGAGATGCCTAGAGGAACTTGGCATTTCATCGAGCAGGTTAGGAGCATGGCCAGTTTTGGCATCCTTATGGACTTGCATTATGAAGTTGCCCTAATGGCCTAACCAGCATGTCCACTAAGCTCCTAGATGACTCTAACCTAGACCTGTTAATCCCCAGACCCACCCAAGCCTCCCGACAAGCATTGGCATTTTGGCGAACTCCTCGCGTGCGTGCGCTGGGCGTGCCCAGAGCGCACGTTTTGCACACTCGCGCACCGAGTCGCCGCGTCCCCCTGCCATCGCCCCACGCTCGTTCTGGCCCTTCCCCACTTGCAGCCAACATGCCCGCCCCCTCCCTTGTCGCAGAGCCGTCCCTGGAGCCCCACAGCGCCACCGTCAGGTCGGCCGTGGCAGCTAGCGGCCGGCCACAGCAGGCTCCTACCCTGGATGGCGCCTCCCGAGCCACAGCCGCGCGCCATCTCGCCCTGAACAGCTTGAGCTCATCCCCTCGCCCTACCAGACCCCGCCAGCCATCGCCACGTCGCCCTGCTACAACATAACGGCGGTTGTCCTTCGAGCTTATTCACGGCCTCCGCGGAACCGACCTAGTTGTGCTATAAAAGGAGCCCCGAGCCTCTCGAAACCCCCAGGTGACCTCGTGCCATTCCCCTAGTGCGCCCCACGACCGGCAATCGACGGAGGGAAGCTTTCTTCCCCGTCTCCAGCCAGTTCGGCCGCCGCCGCCCTCCGGTCCAGTTCGTTGCAAGCAAGGCCTCCCCAGCCCATCCAGAGCCACCGTCCTCTTCCCCTCGATCTTGCGGAGCCGCCCGAACCCTCAGCTTCGACGGGGAGCCACCGTAGCGTGAATTCCCAATTCTCCCAAAGCCGCCGTCCGCCGCGAAGCTCGCCGCCGGTGACTCCCTCCGTCCCCTCCACCCTCTCGACCATCAGGAGGACCGCCCTGGACCCACGGATCCATCCCCGCCCTCAGAACCCCGCGAGGAGCCGCTGTTCACCGGCGTTGATCGCCGGAGCCCCGCCTCTGCTCGGGCAGAGGAGAAAGGAGGGAGCGGCGACTGGTCAAACCTGACCAGTGGCCCCCCTGGACCCACTGTCAGTGACCCCGAGACAGGCCCGTGCTGTTTTAAGTGGAGGAGTAATCCCAGAGTACGTCTCCTACATGTTCTCTTATTCGAAACTTTTTTTCTTTTTCTGTTTTATTTAAAAACAAAAATTTGACTAATCTTTGACTGGGCATATCTTTTAAAATAAAACTCCAAATGAGTTGATTCTTTTTCCTACCTCTCTCAAATTTCACCTAGTGTATTTTAAGATTTATTTCAAAAATTATTAGGAAAACTTTTTGTACTGTTTTTAAAGTTTGTGTTAATTTGAATATTTTCAAAAATAGGAATTTGGAGAGAAGAAGAAAAACTTTCAAAAGTTTTGGAATGCACCCTACCTCTCCACAACTTAAAGGCAAGCATTCTGAACCCTGGCATAATATTTTCGTGTGTTGTTTGATATGGTTACCACCCCACTTTGACATGGAACATTCGATATTTTATGTGATGATACAACCATACGCATGAGTGCATAATGAAGATTCTTGCTGTTGGAAATGGACATGCCGGTGATAGTGATCATCCTCGTATGCTTTTCGTGCCTACCGGAAGGAAGCCGGGAAAGTCTCTGTCTTGTGTAGACCTGAGCACGTCCCTAGTTCCTCATCGAGACGAGTGTGTCCGGCATGGCATGATGGGGTATGATGAGTAATGATTCTGTCTGTTGGATGAAATATATTTGTTATGCTAATCATGCAGGTAAGACTTAAACCTCCCAAGTCGGCCATAGATCGAGTCTTGTTCCAGTAACCCCCATAATTGTTTCGTACTACCACTTGTCCCTGCCGCAGGTAGGGTACAGTTCAGTAAGTCGTCAACCCCTTTGTTGGCACACACCATACAGAGAGGCCACGGTGGAAGATACCGGCTGCATCCGGTAGGCAGGCCACCTGGTCCGCGGCCATGGGTGTTTCCGGTTGGGACATAGAGGGGGGCACCCCTTAGTAGCGCGCGGTATAAATTTGATCCCATGCTAATCGAGGTTGTAGCCTCCCCACTTAGAGTTTTGCTTGACAGGTGTCGTGGGTGATTCCAGACACCGGTAAGTTAAGCTGGTGTGTGCGGGTCAGATGTGTTTTCAATTAAAAGACCATAAACGGAATTAGTCCCGATGGACTAAAGGAATCCGTTACTCATGGGTAAAGAGTACACCCTCTGCAGAGGTTATATCTATTCGAATAGCCGTGCCCATGGTTAAGGACTACAGTCTGGGATGGGTCAAGTGTCGGTCTTAGTGTCGGTCTTCGGAGGAGAAACTGATAAGCCAGAACCTGGATCATGACTTGTGACTTATGATGATTAAGATTATTATTATTATGGACTAACCATTTATATTATTTGAATTATTGAGTATCCCTGGAATGGTTCTACCTCCTGGATATTCACTGTGATTATTTTCTTATAATCCCTTTATGTGGTGTCGCTGAGACGCCCGACTGTGGCCTGCTTGTTAATTATCTACTTTATAAGCCCTTTATGTGGTGTCGCACAGACGCCCTACTGTGGCATGTTTGTTACTTATTTCACTTATGAGCCCTTTATGTGGTGTCGCTCAGACGCCCGACTGAGGCATGGTTTATGTTGTTGTCCTTTCGAGGCGTCGCTTCAGACACCCGATCGGTGCATTCCATTTCTACTCTCTAATTGCATAATCATATTTTATTTGAATAACTTGCTTACGTGCATCATGGATTTTTATTTTATGACTGACGTTGTGATCATAGAATATTTTAGTGCATGATTATTATTTGTTATGTTATTCCCATGTTCATCATGTTTGCGAGTACATTCAAAGTACTCACTGGCTTGTCCTTGGCTATTGTCTTGGCCAGATTTCTTGCATGGAGAGGAGCGTTGCGATGACAGCCCCGGAACCTAAGCAATGGTGACAACAGCCTCGTGAAGATAGGAGCTAACCCGGTCAGCTGTTCCTGGGGGAAATGGAGTCCCATAGACGCTGAAAGACCACAAACCGCTTCTTCCATCAACCACTAGAAACCTTGTGTTGTACTCATAGGCCAGAATAGTCTTGTACTACACATTTTGTATTTTGCTTGGAATTTCCGTATCAAGTTGGTGCCTCATCAGCTAACAGTAATCTTGGGGCTGGTGAGCACAAGGGCCATTTTCTGGGAAATGATATCCCGAAAATCTGGTCCTGACAAACTTGGTATAAGAGCCAGGATGACCATTGGCTAATCCTATCTTAGCCAAGTCGAAAAACCTAGGTTAACCAACCCACCAGACCATAACCTAACCCCAGCCAAGCTTCTCGTGCAAGATAGCCACACAGTGACCCCGACACTTTTGGCAGTCGGTGCCCAACCTATCAGCCTAGCCTGTCAATCACGTGCCAGTGACCGACACCTAAATTGTCTCATTCGCAAGTGTGGGAAGGAAGACTCCGTCCTCTTTTTCTATAAAAAGGGCACACTAGCCTCAACACAACACAGCACAACCTTTTCCCCAAACCGAGCCATAATGCCTGGCCCCATTGTTCACAATGAGACCACAACAACCAACCTTGGAGGATTTGGGACCGTGCTAGCAAACCTCACCCGCCGTGCCTTTGCATTAGAAGAACCCCCAGAATATGTTGTGTATCAAGGGCCCATGAGTGGTGAGAGCCGTCAATTCTGGGCCACAATACACGTCTATGGTAGGGATCTATCTCCAGAACGCCCCTACAGGTTCACCAGAAGGACAACTTCCTTTGAGCCACAAGCCATCCAACTAGCTGCTCGAGAGGCTATAGTTAAACTCCGACACTTATCGCCCAGAGTTAACTGTCGCTCGTTCTACTACTACCCCAGCCGTGACGGGTATGGTAGGCCACCCTAGGTTGCCAACGGAGATCACGAGACGGATCCCGCGTTGTTGCACCTAGTGCACTATGTAAGTGCACTAGAGGAACTGTTCGATCAAATCACCCTGGATCTGATCGCAGCTCCTGGAGAGCTGGTTCGCCGAGCCCCAGCGAGAGGAGAAGATGAGCCCGGCGCCGACAACCCAGTCGTGCTGTTCAGACAACCGATTGAGTCCCTAAGGTCAGCCCCAGCCATCGACCAAAATGCGTTGGTGTCTCCAAAAGTGCTTCGCCGCCTTTTTGGAACAAGCTCCAATGGGATTGTGGCCAATAATCCCCGCGATGGTCATCATTGCTACCCCGACCCTGCAGTCCCTCAACCCCCTCCAGCTAATCCCGACGGTGAAACCTGTGGAGAAGCCTCGACATCCACAAGGCACGCCCGCTTAGATATTAACGAAGTAGAATGAAGTCACTCAAGTAGTACCGAGTCTTAGTATGTCCACACCCTGTAACTGTGTGATCCTATCTCGCCATAATTAAATGTTGTTTGCTTGTGTGCCCCTATTTTAAATAGTAGCCATGCATAAGTATGTTGGTGTACAGTTGCATTTTTAATCCCGGGCGTAGCTACCAATAACCAACCCCGACGACACAAAATTTGTGCTATGAGTAAACTGTTTGGTTTCAGCTAATAGGAGTAATATTCTCAAAACAACCCTTAGCAAATCTCGAGGACGAGATTTTTCTTAAGGGGGGTAGTGTTGTAACACCCCAAAAAATTAACCATGATTTGTTTATTAAAATTTTTCCTTGGTAAATTAAATTTTTATATTTTTTGGATTTTTTCTTTGATTCAGAACCCCTCTTTCTCCTAAATTGTGGAGTTTCCACTCCAAGTAAAAACTTTTCAAAAATATTGTTGGACTTGTATACCCTATCTTGAAACATTCCTTTTATCAGTGGGAATTATATATATAATTATTTTTCCCTGAGCTCTATTTCCTTAAAAATGATTTTTCATGAGTTTTAGGGAACCATTTGCACTGCAACCCTTTGATAAATTTATTTAAAAATCCCACCAAAATTTGGGGATGACATATGGTGTCCCTAAATTACTTTTATACAAAAATATCCTTTAGTGTTTTGGAGATTTTGAGCTTTACCCCAAGTTTTCAAATCTGGTCCACTTGCACTTGTGCACTACAACCTATTTAAATATCTCTTTAAAACTTCCACCAAAATTAGGGGATGTTAGTAGGAGTATATTATTCATCTTTGTGCAAAAACCCATTGATGTTCTTTGAAAATTTTGAGCAAACCATCATCTTTTGCTCTCTGGTCCAGTTTGGCATTTTCTACTGCAACCCTAATTTATTTTGCTCTAGTGCCCAGGAGCTTTTTCCTGCTGATAGTCCTCCCTACCAAACCCTTAAGTCCAGGAGAATGGACCCATTGGAGTATTTTTGGTACATGAAACTATGCCCTTTTCTTTCTGTCCAGAAATGGTTTTCTCAAAAACTTACACTAACAAGTTTTTGTTTTTGACAAACTAACCTTGCCACCCTCTTTAACATCTAGAGAGACACTGGTCTGGAGTTTTGGGCCACCCCAAGAGATGCCTAGAGGCACTTGGCATTTCATCGAACAGGTTAGGAGCATGGCCAGTTTTGGCATGCTTATGGACTTGCATTATGAAGTTGCCCTAATGGCCTAACCAGCATGTCCACTAAGCTCCTAGATGATTCTAACCTAGACCTGTTAATCCCCTGACCCACCCAAGCCTCCCAGCAAGCATTGGCATTTTGCCGAACACCTTGCATGCGTGCGTGCGTTGGGCGTGCCCAGAGCGCACGTTTTGCACGCGTGCGCACCGAGTCGCCGCATGCCCCTGCCATCGCCCCATGCTTGTTCTGGCCCTTCCCCGCTCGCAGCCAACACGCCCGCCCCTCCCTTGCCGCAGAGCCGTCCCTGGAGCCCCATAGCGCCACCGTCAGGTCGACCGTGGCAGCTAGCGGCCGACCACAGCAGGCTCTTGCCCTGGATGGTGCCGCCCGAGCCACAGCCACATGCCAGCTCGCCCTGAACATCTCGACCTCATCCCCTCGCCCTGCCAGACCCCGCCAGCCATCACCACATCACCTTGCTGCAACAGAACAATGGTTCGCCTTCGAGCTTATCCACGGCCACCGCGGAACCGACCTAGTCGCGCTATAAAAGGAGCCCCGAGCCTCTCCAAACCCCCAGGCGACCTCATGCCAATCCCCTAGTGCGCCCCATGACCGGCAATCGATGGAGGGAAGCTTTCTTCCCCGTCTCCGACCAGTTCGGCCGCCGCCGCCCTCCGGTCCAGTTCGTCGCAAGCAAGGCCTCCCCAGCCCATCCAGAGCCACCGTCCTCTTCCCCTAGATCTTACGGAGCCGCCCAAACTCTCAGCTTCGACGGGGAGCCACCGTAGCGTGAAGCCCCAATTCTCCCGAAGCCGCCGTCCGCCGCGAAGCTCGCCGCCGGCGACTCCCTCCGTCCCCGCCACCCTCTTGACCACTTGGAGGACCGCCCTGGACCCGCGGATCCATCCCCGCCCTCAAAACCCCATGGGGTGCTGCCGTTCGCCGGCGTTGATCGCCGGAGCCTCGCCTCCTCTCGGGCAGAGGAAAAAGGAGGGAGGGCGACTGGTCAAACCTGACCAGTGGGCCCCTTGGACCCACTGTCATTGACCCCGAGCCGGCCCGCGCTGTTTTAAGTGGAGGCGTAATCCCAGAGTATGTCTCCTACGTGTTCTCTTATTCGAAATGTTTTTGTCTCTAATGTAGAAGGGGTCCCCAGCGCTGCACAAGTTCTTGGTACGCATGTAGAAGGGGTCGACTATCACGATGTCCGGGGTCTTGTCTCTAATGATCTGCATCTCCATACTCAGCGAAAACAGCCGAACGAAGGTGTAGTGCAGTAGATGAAGGTTAAACATACCCCCGATGGGGCCATCCACAAAGCCCTTGCCCTCTGGCACCTTGGCCACTAAAATCGGGTATGCCACATCATTCTCTCTGAGACGCCGCTTCTCCAAAGAAAGAACACCGCCATGCTAACTCCGCATAGCACCGGTTGTAGCATTGAGCATATTTGTCGGTAGCGTCGCCCTACCCACCACATGCACCCTCCTCGAGATATACTTAGGTGAAGGTGGCCCGTCCTGAGCACGGATCGTACTCGGTGCCGGCTGGCTCACACCCTTGTTACTCTTTCTTTTCCGTCCCTTCTTCTTCTGTTGTAGTGGGACCGAGTTCTGCTCACAGACCGCCTTCTTGAGTGTGTTGGGGCTGATAATATTTGGCACCTCCGCTATCTGAGGCTCGGGGAAGTCGGCAGCTGGAGGCGTCTCCTGAGAACTGAACGCCAGATGACGCCTGTTGCAATTGGGTTTCTCCGCCGTACCAGCTAGACCACGATCTTCTTTTGTAGGGTTGGGTTCTTGAGAAAGAGGCCCGCAAAATTCGTCATCGTACCCATGTTCGGCAAAGTACTTATCGACGTTGCTAAATGTACGGCCTCATCATTGTCGTTGTCGTCCAGATCCTGTGCCACATGCATGTTCGGATCCTGTGCCATAGGAATGTCCGGCATGTCCGGTAGCGTTGCGGCGGTCTTGCCATGGCTTGGCACCAGCACGACTGGCGGTGTTGTCTTTGGGTGGTGTCCCCCGCTCCCGAACGAATCTGGCTCTTCGTCCAAAGCAGGGGCTAGCTTAGGCAAGTGCTGAGGGTCATCAGATCATCTTCGTCGGCCCCGGCGGGTCGAATCGGAGGTATCAACTCGTCGCAGCCTGGCAGCACCCGGACGAGTTGAACCCTATACACGGTGGGTGGCATCGGTTTACCATGGAACATGGGGTTGCCCGGTTGAACAATTTTGCCCTTGGCGACATCGACCAACTCGTCGTTCACGAAATGCAGGAGATTGCATGGAACATCGGTGGCGCCCTGCGAAAACATGTAGGTCGTCAGGGATGCCCAGTCAAAGGCAAACAGAGATGAACTCATCGGCCGAGAGGCTTAATTAGTTACCGTGATGATGGCGTCGAGCTTGGCTAATGTCGAGGCACCGCCAACAGCGGGCGTGTAACTGACGGAGGGGCCGCTTGCTGCCGAGGTGCCGGCCGGCGTACACCCGGGTGCATTAAGCTCCAATGCCGGCCGTGCCGGCGCCGGAGACACCAATACCGCCGCCACCGGAGACGCCAATGGCGCCACCGGAGACACCAATGGCGCCGCCTGTGCATTGTGCGAGTTGCTGGCCGTGAAGCTGGGAATCGGGGGTGGCCCCTGTTGGCTACCCGCAATCCATGCCGTCAGCCCATGAATCAAGGTAGGCATAATGCCGGTGAGCGTCGATCCTAGTTGTTGTTGCACTTGCTCTTGGACAATCTCCAGAATCCGCACCACTTGTGCCATGAGTTCTTGAACCTCGCGCGACTGGCTTTCCGAGCTGGTCTTTTTCTCCTTCCGCCCACCAGCGGTATAGTATGACGACCATTTTGTGGACAAGCCTTTGCCGGCCACACGACCAGCTAACGATGGCTTACTGAACTTATCCTTGTTTTTCATTATGTTCAACGCCCTATTTAGAGTGTTGTCCCAAGCATGGGTGCTCTGAGACGACCCCGCGCTACTGCTTTCAGTCTCCTTCGCCAGAACAAGCTCAAGCGCCCTGGTCTTCGGATCCATGGTAAGCTCCTTTGTTATCGGGTCCTCCTTGTACCGGGCCCTAACATGGTTCCTGGTCTGCTTGTCACTACTGTATTTCTCGAAGCAGGGCGGTAGGCCTTGCTCGGCACACTCCACGTCCTCCTTGTCCCATATAGGCTCCGCCACTCTGTACCCGCCGGGACCGAGTTTGTGTTCCCCTAAGTTGAACTCCCGCATTTCTTTCCCCCATTGACTTGATTCGGAGGTTGCACTGCTCTCGCACTTGATCTTGAACTCCTTCTAGTCATCTTCGTTGATCGAAGGATTTTTTGCCTTGATCTTCTCATAACTATCACCTTTCTCAATCATTCTCTTCACCGCGCTTCTCCAAGTAGACAGGGCCGTGCTCATCCTCATGATGGCGGCACTGTCACTTTATTCCCTGAGAGGCGTGTGTTTTCAAATTTAGCGGGGAACTTGTATCGTTCGTGCAGCTTCGTGAAGAGGAGGTTGCGCAAATTCCCTCGGTCCTTATGCCTAAGGTTCTCGGTGTTGATCAAGACGGTGCTCCGGAGAATCCACCCAAGCTGAACCAAGTACCTCTTGACTATATGTTTGGGCTCCGTTGGATGCCCGTCGGAGTCCACTTGAGTAAATTCCTCCTTGATGGTGCGGAGCACGTTCGGGGGCCGGTCCTTCCGTTGCCTCTTCGATTGGCTGCCATCTGTGCGTGCGCCACCATCTTCAGTGGTGGCATCCTCGGCGGCACCATCAGTGGTGTCATCCCCGACGGCACAAGGGGTTGTGTAGTCAGGATCAGTGTCTTCCGCGGCATCCTCATAGCGGTGAGGTTGTTCCTCCATCTCCTGGGACAACTCCCAGAATTGCTTGCTGCCCGAACCGCCGGCCTCATCGTTGTGGGCCATGTTTCGATCTAAATAGGAAAAAAGTTTGGTCAAAAAGTTGGTTATTGTTAAGGAACAAGATCATGGTCTCTTCATTTAGGGTTTGTCGACACCGAGGCATCCTAAAAGCTAAGCTTTTATCATTTAGGGTTTGTCGATGCCGATGCACCCTAAAAGCCTAAGCGTACATCATTTGGGTTCTCATCGACGCCGAGGCACCCTATAGAAGCCAAGGTTTCATCATTTTGGGTTTGTCGATGCCGAGGCATCCTAGGTTGGGCCTAATCACTTGGCACTAATCACTTGGCTCTATTGCCACCTATGTTGGGTTTATCATCTAAGGTTTATCGATGCTAAGGAGAATTCTAAGTTGGGCCTAATCACTTGGCTCTATTGCCACCTATGGTTTCATGCAGCAAGAATAAAGGGGCAGTTGATCCTACTTCACTAACTACTAAGATACCCCGGCCCATGCATTAGTCTCAAGTACCCCATATGTCCTATTTTTAGCAAAGTCATGCTAAAATTCACGGAATATTTCAGTATGACCTTTGCAGAAAATAGGACATATGGAGTACCCGAATTTTCTGGAACGGAAGTTAATCGACATTCCAGCAAACTGAAGGGCCTCTTGGGGTACCTGCAAATTCATCAAGACACAATGGTCGGAGACAAAACCCAACAAACTAGCACCACAATGTGCCTCTACTTTCATATGGATGAAAAGGCCACAAACCATATGGTCCTCTGCTTTCATATGGACAAAAATCATCTCAACTTTTGTGAGCTTCCATTCGAGATCTAATAGGTCACGCAACAAAAAATCATCAATAGTTTAGCAAGTCTGTACCCTCAAGAATGAACATATAGCAATATCTGTTGTCCCCCCATAACATACGGAAATCAAAATCAGCTCAACTTAGATGACAATGTATATACTTTATCACATTATATAGGTGTTGCAACAACGTATATACTTTATCACATTGTAAGTCCTCACCATCAACTATAACAAAATCTGAGAGTATAAGTCTGGTTACATTCACCCAAGTCCAAACATTAAATTCTGTCCAACATAGTACAACAAACTAAACTGATAGCTGCTCTCAAATCGTACATCCAAACGACACAAATAAATACTCTAAAGAAACCTTGAAACTTTATCTAAAACTTATGTAAAACTCAAAATTCTGGGCCTAGCTAACTCATTTTTTAGATATAAGCTTGCTTGTTTTCCATTGTGCCTGAAGAACTAGCTGTTGCTGCTCCTCTGCCCGTGCTGCTGACGCTCCTCTTCCGCTGATCCAAGTGACTGTGCTATGCTGCTGCTGATTAGAACAATTTTCCTCCTCTGCACTCTGAAGAAGGTACTCCGTCTGAGTACTGTACCTGAAAATTAATGCAGTTGATTTAGTGTTAACTGAATCATGATAATGCCAATAAAGGAGTAAATTCAGTTGTTAACTTAAAATGCATGGAGTACATTCATTTTAATACAAAAACTGCTGCTGATCATCTTGAAAAAAATCATGGATTGCTGTTAACTAAAAATCATGGATTGCTGTGAACTAAAAATCATGGTATGCTAACAGTAAAATGAATACTTGCAGGTTAGTGTTAGTACTCCAAAACTTGAGTCTCATGAATGATGAGGCTCATTTACTGAATTTACTCCAACACTAAGTCCACAAAAATGAATTTACCTCTTAGCCACCGAGCCACAACCAACTTTATCTGAACCACCAGCTAACTACGCACAAGCCAACTGTCAACTCCCCGACTTGGTGGAGTTGAGTAATAGCAGCAGAAGAAGCAAAAACAGTAGTAGTAGTTTCGGTACTGTGAAGGAGCTTTTGGAGCAGAAACATGGTCAAAGCAGAGGAGTTTTTTTTTTTGCGTTTCTATAGAAGGAGACGAGCAATCTGTGCAAGTTTTTAAATAAAAACACTAACTTAATTTGATTGTTTCAAGTGTAATAAATATCGCTACCCTAATGCTACGTGCATTTAGCAACTCAGTTGCAACTAGCCTCCTGTGTGTACTAGAGTACTATGTAATTATCTCAGAAAGGAGAAATGCCATATATTGCTATTCCATTGATTACCTTTTTCTGAAAAAATGTTAACATGGTTTACTTATGTTAGTGGAAATTGGGGGTTGCCCTTGCTAAAGAAAACACAAGGGTTGCTGAAAATTCAATCACCCTAATCTTATCATGATAAAAACAGAATTGCGTTTGATTTTGCTTCATATACTAAAAATAGAGTAATTTTGTACACCCTAATCTTATTCTGTCTGAACCAATTTCTCATAGAACTTCAAATTGTCCGTGTACAACATCTGATATTGCCCCCTGAGCCTGAATGTAACGGAGAGAGAGGGAGAAGGGGCAGGGGAGCTCACCTTGTACGGCGCGGAGAGGAAGCAGGGGAGCTCGGGGTTGGCGGCGAGGGTCACGGCATCGTCCTTGGCTCGCCGGCTGCTGCGGAGGTGACCGGTGGCGGAGGACGGCAAGGGTAGGCGGGGTGGGCGCATCAGGGCCGCGCTCGCCGGCTGCTGCAGGGGCCGGAGGAGGCCCTCACTTGTCAGAGGGGGGAGGAGAGGAGAGGAGCGGGCGGCGGGGTTAGGAACCCTAGCGCGCACGCTCGGCCGATCCCGTTCGGGGGGCGCGGGGGCGGAGGGGGTGGAGTCCGACGGGGGTCGCGGCGGCGGCGTCGGGGCAGCGCAAGACCACAACCAGGAGAGGCGGCGGTGTCGCCGATGGCATGTAGGCGCGGCGGACGAAGAGGGCGGAGCAAGGCGGGGCGGCGGCGTATGGTTGGGGTCGAGTGGGCGATCTAGCGAGGGAGCGAGGGAGAGAGGCCAGAGGAGAATAGGTGGAGTGGGGGAGGGTTAGCAATGGCGCACCTCCCCCTAGTGCACCATAAGTACGACGACAGCAATGGCGCACCACCCCCTGGTGCGCCATTAGAATTTTTTTATTACAGTTCGAGCACTCAGGTTATATTCGACCTAACCGTATCTCCATCATAACACACACACTAGCCCGACTGGTCAGCACGCAACACACACACTAGGAGGTCCTGGGTTCGATTCCCAGGCTCCCCAATTTTTGTTTTTATGCATTTTTTCTTTGCACATATCTTTTTATCCATGCATCCAAATATAACATGTCACATATGCTAGATGATCAAAATTTCATGTAGAAAAATAATATGCAGTTTGTTGCCATGTTAACGACATTTAAAATGTTGTTTGATATTTATTTGTGTTTAAATATGTTCAAACTTGTTTAACTCATAACAGTAATATTTTTTATAAAAACAGTAATATTTTTTTAAAAAATATCATCAAATTTGTTATTTGAAAATATTTATGAATATGAAAAAATATCAGCAAATTTATAATTTGAAAATATCATCAAATTTGTTATTTGAAAATATAATCAAATGGAGGGTGCGGGGGAGAGGGTGCGGGGGGTGCTCGGCGGAGGTGGAGCGAGGGAGGGTGCGGTGAGTCGTCAGCGGCGGTGGAGTGGGGAAGGGTGCGGGGGGTCGGCGGCGTCGGCCGGTGGAGCGGGGGAGAGGGTGCAGGGGGTGCTCGGCGGCGGTGGAGCGGGGGAGGGTGCGGTGGGTCAGCGGCGGCGGTGGAGTGGGGGAGGGTGGGGGGTCGGCGGCGGCGGCCGGTGGAGCGGGGGAGAGGGTGGGGGGGTCGGCGGACGGTGGAGCGGGGGAGAGGGTAGGGGGTCGGCGGCGGCGGCCGGTTGAGCGGGGGAGAGGGAGCGGGGGGTGCTTGGCGACGGTGGAGCGGGGGAGGGTGCGGTGGGTCGGCGGCGGCGGTGGAGTGGGGGGAGGGTGCGGGGGGCGGCGGCGGCCGGTGGAGTGGGGGAGAGGGTGCGGGGGGTGCTCGGCGGCGCGGGGGGCCGGATCTGGCGAGGTGGGATAGCGATCGAGATGGTGGGGGATCGAGATCGAGTGTCCATGAAATTTAAAAAATATTCATGAGTTCAAAATTAAAGTGCCCATGAAATACAATCAAGAAATGAAGGCTACAATTTAAATACAATCGATCTTAGCTAGCTATCTGTTCACAATCTTCTTGCCCTTCTTTTTCGCAAATGGAGTTCTTCTGTGGAACGGACGTCCTTTAGGTAGGGTGGTCCTGCTTCTTCTTGTGGTGTATGCTGCTACTTCATCGTCGTCGTCATGTTCGATCTTCGGGTAGCCGTACTTGTCGAAGTCTTGCTCACTGGCTAGTCTATCCATTCTGATGATCTTACTTTTGCCTCTCCTCACGACAACATGACTGGGCTTTGACGGGTCGATAATGAAGAAGCATTGGTCCACTTGGGAAGCCAGTACCCATGGCTCATTTTTCGCGGTGACGTTTGCGCCCGCGGTCTTGGATTTGGCTTCGGGTATAACCGTGGTGGTGAAATACCAGTCTTCTTTTAGGACACTCTTGGCCCATCTGACATGGAACATCGGGACCTTCTCTCCATCGTAGCTCAGCTCCTAGATCTCCTCGATCCTTCTATAGTATCTGTCCTTGTCGTTACCGGTGTAGGATTCCATCGTTACCCCGGAGTTCTGATAACCATCGCTCTTCATGTCCTTGTCCTCGTTGTAGAATGTGTAGCCGTTGATATCGTACGCCTCATAGGTTATCAGGTTGTGCTCGGCGCCCTGTGACAAGGCGAATATGAGTTGTTCTTCCGCGGAAGAATCCTCATGTAAAGGGTACGACAAAAGCTTATGCTTGAACCAACACGTGAAACATGAGTTGTGCTCTTTGATTATATCTCTGTCCGTCCTCTGTTGGCCTCGGTCATTATACGTCTTCTCAATAAAGGTTTTGTGCTCTACCACCCAAGGATCGACCACGTCTATGTGTTCTAGCGCGACTAGGTTTGCTCTTTCAAAGTCGGCAAGTCAACCCTCAAAGTCGACATGCATTTCGCGGCGACCCTCACAGTGACCCCATCCAACGAGCCTGCCGAGGTGCGTGTTGACGGGCAGACCAACGGGGTCCTCGATGCCTAGATAATTCGTGTAGTAGGTTATTCACTCTTCGGTCAGAAAGCCCCTGGCTATGCTTCCCTCTGGACGTGACATGTTGCGAACGTATCCTTTGATGACACCATTCATCCTTTTGAACGGCATCATGCTGTGCAGGAACGTCGGCCCGAGTTGGATGATATCCTCCATGATATGGACCAGCAGATGCACCATAACGTCGAAGAACGCGGGCGGGAAGTACATCTCAAGCTCGCATAGTATCACCACGATCTCTTCCTGTAGCATTCTGAGTTGCCTCACGCCAACCGACTTCCAAGAGATGACGTCGAAAAAGTTGCATAGGCCAAATAGCGTTTCACGGACGTGCACATCCATGATCCCACGGATTGTTACTGGAGGTATCTGTGTCATCAGCACGTGACAGTCGTGAGACTTCATCCCGCTGAACTTCTGCTTCGCTGGGTCTAGGTATCTGCTTATCTTCCCCGCGTAACTGTAGGGAAGTTTTACTCCTACGAGGCAGGTGAAAAACTGCTCGATCTCCTCCTGACTTAGAGTGAAGCACGCGGGAGGGTATTCATCTCCGGTCTTCTTGGACTTTTTTCCTTTGCGATGACTTTCTGTGTCCTGCTTCGCCTCATCATCATCATCATCATCATCATCATCATCATCATCATTAGCGTGAAGCTCCTCCCGGATGCCCATTGATTTCAAGTCTGCCCTTGCTTTCGGCCCATCTTTGGTCCTCTCTGGCATGTTGAGCAGGGTACCAAGCAGACTGTCGCACACATTCTTCGTGATATGCATGGCATCAAGGCTATGAGGCACACGGTGGATCTTTGAGTACGACAAGTCCTAGAAAACAGACCTCGTTTTCCATACCTTCAGTAGCGGCTATGGCGCCTTTCGCTTCTTTCCCGGCTCTGTGGCCTTTTGCTTCTTTCCTGAAAGTGGGCAATCTTTCCAATTTTTCAACAGCTGGTCTATTTCCTCGCCGCTCCTCGTACGCGGGCGTATTCGGGGTTCGGTTTCACCATCGAACAGATCCTTGCGTTTCCTCCATGGGTCATCGTCGCAAAGCCACCTTCGATGTCCCATGAACATGGTTTTCGAAGACCCGGGATCTCTATCTAGCTGGCGATACGTTGTGTCATCCATGCACCTGACGCATCCAGAAAATCCGTGGACCACCTGCCCCGCGAGATATCCGTAACCGAGATAGTCGTGCACCGTCGTGAGCAGTGCGGCTCTCATAGGGAAATATTCTTTCTCTACGGCGTCCCATGTATTGGCTGGCGTTTTCCATAGCGTGTCTAGCTCCTCTTTCAGCAGCCCCAGATACAGATTGATGTTGTTCCCTGGTTGTTTAGGCCCTTCAATTAACATACTCATGTGAATGTACTTCCTCTTCATGCACAACCAGGGGGGAAGATTGTACATCCACACAAACACAGGCCAGTTGCTATGTGTGCTTCTCTGGCTGCCAAATGGATTGACTCCATCGGTGCTCGCGCCCAGCACGATGTTCCTTGGATCCTTTGCAAATTCTAGGTGTTCGAAGTTCAACGCTTGCCACTAGCTCGCATCCTTTGGGTGACTCATCATCTTGTCTTTTTTATTTATCTCCGGATCATTTGCGTCATCTTCTCGCTTCTTCTCCTCCCTATCCGCGTGCCAATGCAGGAGCTTTGCTACCTTAGGGTCTGCGAAATACCGCTGCAGACGAGGAGTGATCGGAAAGTACCACACCACTTTTCGAGGAGCATTCTTCCCCTTCTTGTATCGAGTGATGCCGCACACCGGACATATGGTAGACTCCGCATGCTCGTCCCGATAAATGATGCAATTGTTCATGCACACATGGTATTTCACGTGCGGTAAATCTAGAGGACACACGATTTTCTTTGCCTCCTCGAAACTGGTCAGGCACTTGTTCCCCTTGAGAAGACGTTCATGCCAGAATGACATGTTCTTGTCGAAGCATGCGTCGGTCATTTTGTGTTTTACGTTCATCTCCAGAGCCATGAGCGTTACTTTCAGGCGGCTATCCTCGGGCCTGCATCCTTCATACAATGGAGTAACCGCGTCTATCTCCAGTTGATCCAGCTTGGCTTTCTCTCAGGCGGCAGCTCTTGTGTTATCCGTCTGCTTGAGAAGCAGCTCTTGAATATGAGGGTCCTGCACCCAGCCCATCGATGGTCCATCATTGTCTGCTCCGCCGGCATCTTCATCTTCATGATCATGCCCTTCGTCTACTCCGGCATCTTCCTCATCATCATGTCCGGCATCTTCTACACAATGACTGTGTACAACATCACCGTCGTGATCATGTCCTGGATATTCTTCGTCTTCTCGCCCGCCCGAGCCGAGGTGGTTGTCTTGCTACCCTTCCTCATTTCTTGCCCGGCCCCCATGGACGACTTCATAGTCATCTTCATCACCTTGCCACCGATAGCCATCTGTGAAACCAAGCAAGAGCAGGTGGTCCCGCACCTGCCCAAAATCCGGGTCCACAATAAGGCTCTTCAGCTTGCATCTTCGACACGGACATCTTATCTCCGTCTCGTTCTTTTGAAGCATCTCGGCCTTCACGGAGCTCAAAAACCTATTCACGATGCCTTCGGTCATCGTGCGGACCATGGTCACCTGCGGGGTAGAGCAAAACAATATTTTAGAACCAAGAAAAAATTTGGCATGACTTTCCCTAAAAATAGGACCAAAAAGAATGCATAGTGCCAAAATTCTCGCCAAAACGGAAATGAATCAACATTCCGGCAAAATATTGGCAACTATCGCATTTCAAATACCGGTACCTGCCAACACAAACATATATGCAACACCACAAACATATGCAACACCATGAACATACATAGATCTAGCTGGGCCACAAAAAGTGCATGTGCACGTTGTTGGAGAGGGAGAACAACATAAAGATAGCTTCCCCCCTTACTTACCTATCAAAAAAGGTAATTTAACCACTTAATTTGGACGAATCTATGGTGCAAATGAGGTGAGGAGGAGGAGGAGGCAGCTGAGACAAGCTTGGAGGAGGAGGTGGAGACAATGAAGTGGGGAAAGTGAGTGGGTAGGTGGACTATCCAAAATATCTTGTTGGTCCCAGGTTACTAATGGCGCACCACCTGCAAATGCGCCATTAGTAATCCTAGTTACTAATGGCGCCCCTGCTGCTGTCGCGCCATTAGATGTTTTGCAAAAAAATAAAATAAGTACATATTCTAATGGCGCACTGTGGCATAGTGCGCCATTACTAGTTTAAACTAGTATTGGCGCACTATGGTACGGTGCGCCATTAGTAGTTTTGCAAAAAAAAGAATAAAAAAACAACAGTAGTGGCGCACTGTGTGGCCGGTGCACCATTACTAGTTAGCACTAGTAATGGCGCACCGTGCCATGATGCGCCATTAGTATGTTTGGAAAATAAAAAAAATTGTTACTAGTGGCGCACCATGTGCCTAGTGCGCCATTAGTGTCTTCCACACTAATGGCGCACCTGCACATGGTGCGCCACTTCTATATAGTAGTGGCACACCACATGACAGGTGCGCCATTTGTGTCCATTTCATCTATAGCCCTTTTCCTAGTAGTGCTTATTCGAAACGTTTTTTTTTTCTTTTTATGTTTTATTTAAAAACAGAAATTTGACTAAACTTTGACTGGACATATCTTTGAAAATAAAACTCCAAATGAGTTGATTCTTATTCCTACCTCTCTCAAACTTTTCGTGTTGTTTTTAAAGTTTGTGTTAATTTGATTTTTCAAAAGTAGGAATTTGGAGAGAAGAAGAAAACTTTCAAAAGTTTTGGAATGCACCCTGCCTCTCCACAACTTGAAGGCAAGCATTCTGAACCCTGGCATAATATTTTCGTGTGTTGTTTGATACGGTTACCACACCACTTTGACATGGAACATTCGATATTTTATGTGATGATACAACCATACGCATGAGTGCATAATGAAGATTCTTGCTATTGGAAATGGACATGTTGGTGATAGTGATCATCCTCGTATGCTTTTCGTGCCTACCGGAAGGAAGCCGGGAAAGTCTCTATCTTGGGTAGACCTGAGCTTGTCCCTAGTTCCTCGTCAAGACGAGTGTGTCCGGTATGGCATGATGGGGTATGATGAGTGGTGATTCTGTTTGTTGGATGAAATATATTTGTTATGCTAATCATGCAGGGAACACTTAAACCTCCTGAGTCGGCCGTAGATCGAGTCTTGTTCCAGTAACCCCCATACTTGTTTTGTACTACCACTTGTCCCTGCTGCAGGTAGGGTACAGTTCAGTAAGTTGTCAACCCCTTTCTTGGCACACGCCATACAGAGAGGCCACGGTGGAAGATACCGGCTGCATCCAGTAGGCAGGCCACCTGGTCCGAGGGCATGGGTGTTTCCGGTTGGGACCGAGAGGGGAGCACCCCTTAGTAGCGCGCGGTATAAATTTGATCCCATGCTAATCAAGGTTGTAACCTCCCCACTTAGAGTTTTGCTTGACAGGTGTCGTGGGTGATTCCAGACACCGGTAAGTTAAGCTGGTGTGTGCGGGTCAAGTGTGTTTTCAATTAAAAGACCGTAAACGGAATTAGTCCTGATGGACTAAAGGAACCCGTTACTCGTGGGTAAAGAGTACACCCTCTGCAGAGGTTATATCTATTCGAATAGCCATGCCCATGGTTAAGGACTACAGTCTGGGATGGGTCAAGTGTCGGTCTTAGTGTCGGTCTTCGGAGGAGAAACTGATAAGCCAGAACCTGGATCATGACTTGTGACTTATGATGATTAAGATTATTATTATTATGGACTAACCATTTATATTATTTGAATTATTGAGTATCCCTGGGACGGTTCAACCTCCTGGATATTCATTGTGATTATTTTCTTATAAGCCCTTTATGTGGTGTCGCTGAGACGCCCGACTGTGGCCTGCTTGTTAATTATCTACTTTATAAGCCCTTTAAGTGGTGTCGCACAGATACCCGACTGTGGCATGTTTGTTACTTATTTCACTTATGAGCCCTCTATGTCGTGTCGCTCAGACGCCCGACTGAGGCATGCTTTATGTTATTGTCCTTTCGAGGCGTCGCTTCAGACACCCGATCGGTGCATTCCATTTCTACTCTCTGATTGCATAATCATATTTTATTTGAATAACTTGCTTACGTGCATCATGGATTTTTATTTTATGATTGACGTTGTGATCATAGAATATTTTAGTGCATGATTATCATTTGTTATGTTATACCCGTGTTCATCATGTTTGCGAGTACATTCAAAGTACTCACTAGCTTGTCCCTGGCTATTGTCTTGGCCAGATTTCTTGCATGGAGAGGAGCGTTGCGATGATAGCCCCGGAACCTAAGCAATGGTGACAACAACCTCGCGAAGATAGGAGCTAACCTGGTCAGCTGTTCCTGTTGGAAATGGAGTCCCGTAGACGCTGAAAGACCACAAACCGCTTCCGCCATCAACCACTAGAAACCTTGTGTTGTACTCATAGGCCAGAATGGTCTTGTACTACACATTTTGTATTTTGCTTGGAATTTCTGTATCAAGTTGGTGCGTCATCAAGTAACAGTAATCCTGGGGCTGGTGAGCATAAGGGCCATTTTCTGGGAAATGATATCCCGAAAATCCGGTCCTGACTGGCCTGTAGAAGGCCCATGGATCGTACAACCTGTGGAGGGTAGCAGGACCATGGTTACAACAGTCCGTGTGTTGCCATGGTTATTTTGGCCTAGTTATGAAAATAGGTTATTATGGCCACTAGAGAAAAGCGAAAAAAGAACTGCAGTGACTACAAGAAAACAACTAAAGAAGACAATAAGGAAATAAATAAGCAAGCAACTAATGTTAGGCTATTACAGCTATTACATATATTACATCCACTAGGCATCAAAGTTCACCACTAGTGTAAATATAGGGAACAAAGCAACATATTACATACACTACCCGTCTAAATTGCCCAGCAGTGCAAATAAACGTGACAGCAAAACAAGTCCATAACTGGAAAAAACTTCAGAAGAGCTCAAGAAACACTATCCTTGGTATCCACCATGCTGGCAATAATCTTAGCAAGCTTATTAGCTTTGTCTTGTTTGGCGCTAAAATCCTCCAATGCTTGCTGTTGCACCAGGAAGTATGCATCTGAATGCTCCAGGGACTTCCGCAGTCCTTCGGCTTCTTGTGGCAGCACAGCTGATTGATGTCTTTCAGCTTGTAGTTGAGACTCAAGAAACCGAACCGATTCAGACAGTGAGTTTGAATAGCTTGTGCCAGCGGTAGTGGCCAATAACTCAAACACTAAACCAAGACCGGACTTTGGGGTTGTCTCACTGTCTTCAAGATAGTTTTCCTTAGCTGTTTTATTAGCTTTGTTGGAGACCAACAAGGATGTCTCACTATCCTGAACCTTATCGGCATTACTTCCTTTACCATTGCTTAATAAGGCACTCTTCCCCAATATTCTGTCAGCATTCTAAAAGAAGAAACAAGCAAACACATAACAGGTTTAGCATGTACTGGTATATGAAACTCATTTTGGTGAACCAGTTCATTCGTAAGGTGGATAGGATTAGACTACCAAGTCTTCTATTGCCAAGTAGTACATAATAAAAGCATCAAACAAACATATATCTATGTCCTATGGTCACTGCATTGTCTTGCCAAGACAAAGCAACACTGAAATAATACAAACCGTGGGAAACTGCATGGCACAACAAGATTTCAGATGGGTACCACGGGTCTACATGTACAACAACACTATTGGCTCTGTTGTGATGCGAGTAATGTGCATGATATGACAAGTCAACTGTATACACAATTGAAATTGAAATCAACAGAACTATTTATAAGAGCAAACCTATTAAAGAAACATGTGTAAACATACCTATTGTGCCATTGGAGTTTCAATTGGATCCTTCAATTTAAAAATAAGTTTGTATAAGTAAATACAGTGATACAAGAGCAAAGCATTATGCACGATAGCAATGGAATCTTAAATAAGAACAGTTGTTCTTCAGGTTTAAGACCTTGTACTACATGAACAGAGTACAGTAAGACGCAAGCATATAGTACTTAAAAATAAAAATGAGCTCATAGACCTTACCACATTCTTGGTTCGGGACTAGTACAAAACAAGGTGTTCCCAGTCATCGTCCAGTAAATGTGTCTCAGGAGAACATAAGGGAATTTGATGAGTTTCTTTGCCACCGAAGTACGTTTTGTTCATGTAATTCCGATACGTCCACCAAGCATTCTTGAAGATAGCAGAGGTATTAGCACAGGTTACCTCATCCTGAGTTTCCAAATCGGTCCTTCCCTATAGAGAAAAATGGGAAAATTTGATGTATTGTAACCATCATGGAGGTAGAATGTATGGGACAAAGCAAAGTAATTGCCATGAATAACATGACTTACACATAACTCCCGGACAAACACCTGCAACTGACATTTTCCTTCATCTTCAGTATAATATTTCCATGATGGGAAGATACACACATAGGATTTAACAACATCAAATGCGATAGATGCTAAACTATGAATGGCTGGTTGTGCTTCCTCCATAAGAATAGGTGTACTAACTGGTGGAGTTGGGGTTCGCCATGGTAATACTGGCGCTTTGGGCACTGGAGCTGCCCTACTAACTGCTCTTGTTTGGGAGCTCTGTGCTGGAGATGGTGATGTGTCAACAAGAACTGGGTTACTGTCTGCTGGGGTTGGGGTTAGATTGGGTGAAGCTAGTTAGTTGTCCATCGCGGTAGGGGTACAATTTGTGAGAGTCTGGGTTATGTGTGGTAGGGCTGGTTCTCGTGCATGTACAACCGGGGTGCTATCTCCACCAAGAGGTAGCACTGTTTTATTTGAAGACCGCGTTTTTACTCCGCTAGATACTGCCATCACCCACTCCGATTCAAATGGCTGATAAACAGGAAACATAGTTGAATGTACACACATTGTGTGAGAGAGAGATGCAATAAATAGTGTGGAAAAAAGATGGCATGAAATAGTTGACATGTATATAGTTTAACTAAAAAGGATAGCATGACATAATTTCACATATATGATGTCTATCTAAACTGGATAGCATAGCATGACATAATTCAAAGATATGATGACTAACTAAACAGGATGGCATGAGATAATTATATGATGTCTTTAGTAAACAGGTTCGCATGACATAATTCACATAAATGTTATCGAAGTAATCAGGATTGCATTATTTAATTCACATATGTGATTTATATGCTCAGCAGAGGGCATTCACATATATGATGTCTAAATGAAGAACATGGTGTTGAATATTGTGTATATGATGTCTAAACTATGCAATGCAAGAAGCCATATGCATGATATGAGCACTATCTATGCCAAGTTGGATGATACCCCTGGGTGGGGGAATAGGACCGGTCATCTGTCTCTGAATCCATCTCTGAGGAGCTATCGGGACCCAGCAAGAGATCTGCTTCAACAGGCAGCACTGTCTGCTTTGAGGACCTTCTTTTCGCTCCATATTTTTCCATCACCCACTCAAATGGCTGATTCATACGAAGAGTAGTTTAATGTACAAACATTATTGACAAATGGAAATGTAATGAAGAAAAGGACGTGCAAGATATCATTCAAATATATGATGCTTGGTTAAATAGGATGGCATTGCATATTTCACGTACATTATGGCTGGCTAAAAGAGATGAGACTACATAATTCCTATATATGATATAGAAACTAAACAAGTGGCATTACAAAACATGTCTAAACTAAGTAGATGACATATATGATGTCGAAAGTAGGCATTGCAAGGCAACATATGCATGATATCACTAACATCATCATGCCAAGTTAGAGAAAACACCTTGGGGGCAAATAGGACTGGTCAGCTGAGTCTGAATCCGCCTCACAACAGATATCTTCCTCTGGATTAAGATCTAGGGAGGGGGAAGGGTTTGCCATTGAACCCACCATGGAGCAATGTCTGCATGACATTGTATTGCCGCGCAAAACTCTTCTCTTTTTCTCTACATGTTCAGCATGACTGTAAAATATCTGACATGCATACAAAAAAATATAGTGATATTATGTAAGGAGAGCATGCAGAAATCTAGAGTGATGGTAAGAACCTGTGGATGGATCCAAAAATAATGATAGTACGCTGATGATAGCTTTAATTTAATAAAGAGACAGATGATGATTGCTTTACTATTTCTTTCCCACCCAAGATGAACAACATAGGCAGATATACTATTCATTGTTGCCTCGATATGTGCCAGATAATAGACAGAGATACTATTCATTGCTGCCTCGATATGTGCCCCACAACTAATTTTAAAACTCAATTTTGAACATTAATTTGGACCTAACTTGGAGTCTAAGAGGTGAACAGGATGATAAAGTAGCAGGTAATACTAAGCAATGCATATTATAAGCAGAAACAAAAGAGTACGACCTCTCTTGTGGACCCGTGTACTCCTCAGGTTCATCTGCTGAGTCGATGATGGTGATGTTGTTGCGGTGGGTGCCAGCGCCAGGGAAGGAGATCTAAGGCGGTGAAAGACGGTCAGGAGTCGTGATGTCTGGTTTGGTGGAGGCTTCTGTCGATGGAGTAGCTCAGGTGAAGTGGACGACGTCGCAGCAGGAGCGGGACAAACCACACAAAGTTTTCTTCAACACCTACGTGCAACTGAAGTAATTTTGTAAGGGCTCCTTTGGCTTGCAAGATTCTAAAAACGTAGGGATAGGAAAAATAGCAGAATAGGATAGGAATGCATGTGGGAAACAAAGCATTTGTAAACACATGATTTCTGTTAACTTGGGTGTTTTGTTCACGGGAAGTAGAAGAGCAGAGGAATGCAAAGAAACATGGCCAAATTAAAGTGAAACCATATGAAAGTGTGTACAGTTAGAATGTTATTCTGCGACTAATGCACTTGGTCTTGTTTTGATGCATACGATTTTGAAAAGTAGGTCCAGGTGGATGTTTTGCTCCATTCCTTTCAACAAAAAGCATGAATAATTGAATAGTAGAGTGCCATAAGAAAATTTCCTATAGCTATGTTTTTCCTTTAGTTTTTCCTTTGAACCGAAATATCCCTAATGGATGGACATGAATGTAAAGTGATAAATTATGCGACAAGTGCACAACCTGTTTGTCGTAGCCGTGTCGACCTCGGCATGATTGGGTTGGTCGCCGAAGAAGTTGAGGCAGAGGTGGCTGTTGGAGGTGTGGAGGAAGATCTGAGAAATCTGTAGACGGCGTCCAGGGCACTGCTCCGTTGTGATGGATGGTTCCATTGCTGGAGTAGCTGCGGCGAGTCATAAGACGTCAAGGCTGAAGCAGTACAAGACAGACATCATTAAGCTCAAGTGGGATTCTAATAGCATCTCCAATAGATGATGTAAAATACATTACCAAAAAGTGATAGATGTAAAATTTACATCACCAAAAAACACCTAACTACAACAGTTGAGGTAAAAACTGTTGACTCTTGACTTAACTATCGAAACTGAAATTTACTATGGAATCTGAATGTTATTGTCGAAACTGAATGCACTGGCAGCAGAGAGACACTTCACATGTACTTTAGGCCACTCGAGCACTAGTAGTAGAGAAAGAGTGATCTAAATCATCAGGCGATCGATGGGGAACACAGTAGCAGACAGCAGCCTGGGCAGCAGCGCCTGGAGGAGCAGCGCGAACTAGAGCCAGAGCAGCAACTCGTGTAGCTGCTGCAACCCATGTACCAGCATCAGCAGCGTGAGCGAGAGCAAGAGCAGAGCAGCACCATGAGCGAGGGGGAGAGCAGAGCAGCAGCACAAGCGAGCAAGCGAGGGCGAGAGCAGCAGCAGCAGTGTGAGCAAGCGAGGGCCAGAGCGGCAGTAGCAGTGCGAGCGAGCGAGCGAGAGCCAGAGTATCAGCAGCAGCAGCAGATCCGGCTAGTATGGATGCCGCTGCCGAAAAGGGCTCGTGCTGGGGGAGAGCCGTAATGGAGATGTCGCCCGCAGCACCGCTTTCGAGGTAGCCGCGCCATGGGGGTGCGGGATGGAGCACTGTCGGCGCCGGGAGGTCAAGTTAAGGAAAAGGTGTGATGCGATGAATGTGCAACCTCTTTGGTGGCGTCGAGTAGGCCTCGGCTTCGTCTGAGGAGTCGGCGAGGATGCTGCGGTTACGGTGGAGGAGGTTAAGGCGGTGCTGTGGGGATGGAGCAGCTGCGATAGATGAGGAGATCATCGGAGCATCTCCTTGGAGGTGTAGGACAGGGCGGCTGAACCGGCAGGACGATAGATCCTCATCTATGGAGGTGGATGAGGGACGTCGAGCTGTTGCGGTGGACGACGACATCGAGGAAGAGGCTCCGGCTGGGTAGCAGTGAGGTGGAGGATGGAGGAGGGTGGGGTTGCATGGCTCGAGCAGAGAGGTTATGGTGGCCTGGGATTTCGAATGGCAAAAAGGAGGCGATGGGAGGGGGGAACCATGACTTAGGGACGCGCTTGTCCAAAATGTAGAGTTTGTTACAAAAGTGCCCCCACCAATTTGAACTAGTGGGCCTTTCGGCTCAGGGTTAGAAGAGGGATTTCGCGTGTCGGGATTTGGCAGCTGGAGGGAGTTTTTGCGCGCGTTGTAATTTCGGGATAGCAAGACGCAGGTTGTGAAGGCGCTTGTTTTGGGAGCACAATATCTGAATTTTCAGGATATAACAAGGCGTGGGTTGAATTTTATGGACAAGCCTAACGTGTTATATTGTACGTACCAAATCAATTCGCACTTCCCTCAATGAAAAAACAAAAAAAATAAAGCTATTCAGACAACACAAAGAGAGAGTCTTGTCCCGTTTTACTGTACAAATGCTATTCAAAGCTACGTATGAATCCATGTTATGTCCAATCAATTTTTTTTGCTGTCTGTATAATGCATGTAACCTACTCATACCAACATTTTAGTGCATTCCAAATGTCTATACTACTGCTGCAATTGGAACTAGATTTGAATTCGTTTCTCTATTTGAATAAGAATCTACAATCATGATTGTTGCCAACTTAAAACATCATTCGTGTATTATCTTAACAACACACTACATGATTACTATAGAGATAGATATGAAATCGAATTCAAACTTTTGAACACAGTTAATGTTGATTCCAAATAATAGTACATTTGATGTACTAACTAGATACTCATGATCTAAACCATGTTCCGTACGTACACCATGTTTATCACACAAGGTATCGTGCCCCGCCCCCTACATTATGACAAGTATTTAGCCCTGAGCTGCAAAAGCCACACATTATCCCAAATTATAATCAATGTTCTATATATTATATGTAGAACTAGCACGATGCCCATGCATTGCACGAAACATCAGGATGCATTTCTATGAGTAGTTTATCTTGTGGGAGAAAAGGATGAAGGAGGGAAGGCCTTATTTGCAAATGTGGAGAGGGGTATGGGTATCTTTTTTCAAAATTGCCATAGTTTCCTTCCTAACTGTCATATATAAATCAGATGGTCCATATTGCAGGATGGCAGGTACAACATCATCACCAACTCTGTATATATATATATATATATATATATATATATATATAGACACACACACACACACACACACATATGTATATATATATATATATTACTATATGTGGTATAACATGTTCATAACCACACCATGCGTATCACTGTTATATATATTCACGCATGCGTCGGTTTAAAACACTATGATAAATTCTTCAAATATATGAATTCACTTTTTACAATGAATCATGATCTCTATTCGTCTTTGACACCCACATAATCCTCTTATCTTTGTAACTAGCGCTAACTTTCTCTCGTGCATGCACACGCTCGCCTCCCTCTCACCCTCCCTCAACATTCTCTTGCTCCATGGCGCAAATTCGTCCTTTCACTTTAGGTCGTTCACCCATGGTGTTTGTAGGACCCCATCTCCTTCTTCCTGGCACACACCGATCGATATGCCTCTTTAGCCAGGTGTGCCTACCACAAACACAAGCTTTCCCTCTTCTCTTCTCACCGTCCATGTCTCACTCCCGCTCCTCTTTTCATCAATAACGTACTCGCACACTCCTCCCCCCTTGATATAGTATGCCTCTCGCACCACCTCCTAGTTGCATCCCTCTCACTATCCTTGTCTCTGGGCCTCGTTTGCTTCTAACACATACATGCATGTATACCAATCGATCTCCCTACATATACCTAGGTCGACTCTACCTATTTTCCCCACACATCGATCGATGTACCTCACAAGTTATGTCTCTCCTTTCTCTGACAAAGGACAATTGATATTCCTATGTAGTTACGTCTGCTTACCACAACCATATCGTCCCCCCTCATCAATTGTGCATGCCTCCTGACCCATCTCTCACACGCACGTGCACATACAGACAGGCATCCCCTCTCCTATTGATATTGCAGGCGTGCCCTCTGTGACAGCCTGATTCTTGGCCCTTTCTTTCTCTTTTGTTTTTTCCGGGGTTTTTACTTGAGTTTTCTTTTTTCGTGTATTTGTGGTCTGGAAACTGAAGAAGATGCCCTCTTCTTTGTTTCTAGAGTGGCTTGTCATTCCCAAATCCTTCCCTAGAACCCTGTCATTTTCATCCTAGCCCAAATCCCAATATTTTTTTTGTTGGGAATATTCCTTTTCTATTAAAGGAATAACTCAAATTGCCCTAGGTTGTGAAGCAACCTATATTTTCATCACTCCTAAAATTCCCAAATCATTCTCATCAATTGTTTGGGTCATATCTTTATCAAATATGGCAAAATATTTCATTTGTCATGTTTACCATCATCCTCAATTAATTCATTTCCTATTCGGCCCTAAAATGGCACATTGTGAAGCAAGTGTCATTTCCTTTGCCCAATTGACCCCAAAATCCTTGGACACCTTTTCCTGTCCATATCATTGCCACATGCCAAAATGCAACCTCATTTGCCTAGTAATTATTTAATTATGATTTTCCAAAGTTTATGTCCGGAAAGAAGCTTTGTGAAGGAGATACAAGCTAGGCATATCCAAATGAGTTTTCATTTTGCATTATCCTTCATATCATCATATCATGGCCCTCCACCAAAGTAGAGCTCATGTCATGCCTCCATGTGAGATCATCTTCAATTCTTTGATTCTGTCAAAAATTTCAGTTTGTGAAGCAAGTATATTTTATCTTGCTCCATTATGGCTGCAAATTTTTCTAGGCCTTCTAGTATCCATATAACTTATCTCCACCCATGTTGGGCATAGTTCATCAAGCCATTATTTCTCTAGAAGTTTTGCAAATTTCTGTACAGAGGAGATGTTTGTGAAGCAAGTACCAGTTTGGCTTGGCCAATTGGTATGAGACTTTTTGAGAATATTCATAGGACCAAATGACCCTGCCTTGCCCAATTTGAGCTCAAGTTAACACTCCGAGTGAGTGCAACATGTTGATCAAGTTTCTGGACCATTTTGGTCAGTTGCAAAGCAACTACATTAATCCTTGATCCGTTTCCACTCAAATTCTCCAGTATTGTAGTTCTTCCTTAGTTAATCATCGCAGACAACTCCATTGACCTCAGTCACTTCCCTGTTGAACACCAGTGCACGACCAAGTATAATGTAGTAAACTTCAGACGATGACTACCATTTAACCACTATGTCTTTAACCAAGTTACCACCTCAGTTGCAACCTATCCAGGAAGGACTTACTCCTAGACAACAATTGCCGACCATTTGGCTCTTCTTGATGCAAGTCTGCACGGCGACCATCGCTTTGGCGTGCAATGGCCGCGTCCAGAACGTCTTCTTGCTCAGGCCCCTCCTCTGCTCGGCATCTCGGCGAGCACGGGCCTGTCCAGCGTGTTCCCCGTGTCATTGCTGTCCTCGTGGAGCCATCTCCCCCTCCGTCTGCTTCTTCGTCGGTGCATGTTGCCATGCGCCCACGCGCGCACTATGGCCAACCGAGCATTAATGCTGTCGTGGCCGCTTCCCCTCTGTGCCCCTTGGCCCCTCCTACTTGGTGTGCCTCTATAGCTCGTCCGGTTCCTTCTCATCATGATCCCGCGCCTCCTCGTGATTGTTGGCCATCGCCAGAGCATGGCTGAACACGAGCGGTGGCACCCGAGCTCGTGCCACTCGCCCCTCCTATATAAAGGCCACCCCCGGCCTCGTCTAAGCTCACCACCCGCCTTGCCTTGCTCCACTACTCCTGCCCAGCCACTCTCCCAAGACCCGGAGCCTCTCCTTGCTGCTCTAGGCCGCCATGGCCGCCGCGAAGCTCGGCTGAAATCCGAGCCATCCGAGCCCTCCCCTCCCTCCTGACCTCACCATAGCTCCATCCAGACCCCGCCGGTCCTCCCCGTGCCCTCGCCCCACCGCCGGAGCCACCTTGGCCGCAAGCCCCAACACCGCCCAAAGATGCCGTCCGCCGTGGCCGCAACTCCACCGGCTACACTGCTCCTCCGGTGCTCCTCTCATCGCCTTCTGGTGCGGGCCGTTGCCTCGAGCTCACCGATGGTCGGAGCACGGCAAACGGTAGCCGGAGCCGGCCGGACGGGCACCAGAGCCGTGCTCCTCCCTCTGCCCCGTCGGGCAAGCGCGAGGAAAGAGACGAAGGCCATGTCCCAGCTAGCCAGTGGGCCCTCGGCCCCACCTGTCGGTGGGCAGGCATTGACCCCGCCTACCTAGCTGGATAAGTGATGGGCCCTGCAGCCCGTGGAACCAATCCGTCAGCGACTCAGCCCCGACCCCGCCTCTGCCATGTGGATATGTGGAATCTCCTCGGGTGAGTATGTTTTAATTTGCCGAAGGCGTATTTCCATTTGTATGCTTTCGTCGCACGAATGTGTACTTCTTTCTTTCATTAGTCCAGTATACGTTTGTCGGATTTCGGGTTCCGGCAGACCCTCAAGGTTCGAACTCTGGGGTGCACGCGGAGATCTCACCCCCTGCCTACCCATTTCTCGCCGCTTCGCTAGGACCTAAACTACACGAAGAACAACACAGAGGACACGAGATTTATACTAGTTTAGGCCACCATTATGGTGTAATACCCTACTCCAGTGTGTGGTGTGGTGGATTGCCTTTGGGGCTGAGGATAAACAATACAAGGAAGAACTGCCTCGCAAGGGGTGGAGCTCTTATGGTGGTTGTCGGTGTCAAAACTGGCGGATCTCGGGTAGGGGGCCCCGAACTGTGCGTCTAGGCGGATGGTAACAGGAGACAAGGGACACGATATTTTACCCAGGTTCGGGCCCTCTTGATGGAGGTAAAACCCTACGTCCTGCTTGATTAATATTGATGATGTGTGTTACAAGAGTAGATCTACCACGAGATCAAGGAGGCTAAACCCTAGAAGCTAGCCTATGGTATGATTGTTGTCTGTCCTATGGACTAAAGCCATCCGGTTTATATAGACACGGGAGAGGGCTAGGGTTACACAGAGTCGGTTACAATGGTAGGAGATCTACATATCCGCATCGCCAAGCTTGCCTTCCACGCCAAGGAAAGTCCCATCCGGACACAGGACGAAGTCTTCAATCTTGTATCTTCATAGTCTTGGACTCCGGCCGATCACCATAGTTCGGCTATCCGGACACCCCCTAATTTGGAACTCCCTCAGTAGCCCCTGAACCAGGCTTCAGTGACGACGAGTCCAGCGTGCATGTTGTCTTCGACATTGCAAGGCGGGTTCTTCCTCCGAATGATTTATAGAAGATTGTGAACACCACGATAGTGTCCGGCTCTGCAAAAATAAATTCCACGTACCATCGTAGAGAGAATAATATTACACAAGTTCAATCTGCTGACGTATTTTGTGGCGTGACGTCACACCACTACCAAGCCTTTACTCAAATTGTTTTTATTGTTCCACCTACGCGCGTTTAGCAAAGCGGTTTCCTTGGCACGTCTTGTCGAAGTAGAGATCGTGTTCCCCTTATTCCGGGATTCCCGTCAATACGAACGTGGGTAACCCAACCGCGCCCGTTGCCACGCCCCCTCCATCGAAGGCGGGTTCCAAACGGTCACGGGGACGGCTCTTGGTATTCCTCCTCTTTATAATGAGACCAAATCCCATTCTTTTCCTTCAATCCTCTATCGAATCCGCCCCGCGCCCCGAGTTCCAACACCCAGCGCTCCAGATTCGGGTACCTTCGATCTTCGACAATGTCCGGCCCCGACCTACGAGGCCGGTGGATGCCCTCCTCCATCACGGAAGAGGACGTGCTAAAGCTGAGAGATGCCAGGTACTTAACCTACGAGATTTCGCATAGGTTGCCTGCCCGAGGGCAAGTTATTCCTACTCCCGAGCTTGGCGAGAGCGTCGTGTTCGTGTCTCACCTCCGTCGGGGTTTAGGCTTCCCGACGGATCCCTTCGTGAGGGGGCTCATGTTTTACTATGGGCTGGAATTCCATGACTTGGCTCCGGAGTCCATCCTCCACATCTCATCATTCATTGTCGTCTGCGAAGCCTTCCTCCGCACTACCCCTCACTTCGGCTTGTGGCTCAAACACTTCAACGTGGAGCCGAAGATGATCGAGGGGCGTTAGGCAGAGTACGGCGGGGCGGTTATAAGCAAGAGGGCCGAAGCTCCATGGCCCGAGGGCTCTTTTCAGGAGGAGCTCGACTTGTGGCAACAGGAGTGGTTCTATATCACCGGTCCCACGGGCAGCAGGCAGAGGCCGCCGCCCGTCTTTTGCTCGGGCCCTCCACAATAGCTGACGTCATGGGTCAACAAGGGGCGTGACTGGGGGCCGTCCAAAGACGAACCCCAGTTGCAGGACCAGATTCGAGGCCTCCAAGAATGGGAGATCAATCTGGTCGCAGTGGTACAGGTTATGTTGATCCGGCGCCTACTGCCCTGCAAACGTCGCCCCCTCCGCCTGTGGGAATTTAATCTGGAGGGTCCACGAGCTCTCCAACACTTCATGGGTTTGACACCCGCGGAGATGTACAAATTGTTCTTCGGATCGCAAGAGATGCGTCCGGAATTGACCGAGGACGCTGGCCTAAGCTGCAATCGCCGGATACTCAAGTAAGTAGCCCTATGTCCGGACACACCGTCCATTTATTTATCGCGGGTTTGCCTTTTAACCAGCTATCCCTGGACAGAAGTGGATAGCGCCAGCAAAACTGATATGGTGTCCGGCCCCCCTCCCTGAGACCACGCAGGATCCCGTGTTAATCAAAATGTTGGAGGTTGCACCTTCGGAGGAGGGCGAAGGGGGGCACTAGGAAACTACCACCTCTGCCAAGGAGGCTTTCAGTAAGGGAGGAATCGAGAGTCCCTCCTTCCAGGGGGAGAAGAGGACCGCTTCCGAAGACCCGGAGGCCAAGGCCTCAAAGCGGGGAAAGAAATTTGTACCAGAAGGTCCTGTGCCGGGAAGAGCCCCGGCCGTACCGTCTCCTCGGCGGGATCAGCCCTCTAGCGAGCCATAAGTAAAAAAAGGGGGGATTTTGTAATATTGGACACCCCTGCTTAATGTCTAAAGGTAACCGAAGTTTTTACCTTGTAGTTCGGATCTCAGCCCATCTCAGCACAGCTCATCTTCGGGAGACCTTCGTCCGGAGATGATGGAGAGCGAAACGCCTCCATATGCCACGCCGTCGTGCGGGGCGGGCGACCCTAAGGTGTCGTCACGGAGGGTCTCCCCGAGTCCGGCGGGGACGGAGAGTTCGGCACCCATTGGAGTACGGCCGGTGGAGCTGCAAGATTTGCTCAAGAGGGCGTCTATCTCAGAAGATCACCGCACATTAATGGGTAGGGTAATTGAGAGGATCTCGTCCGCCGAAAGCGGGTTGTATGAGGCCGTCGGAAGTTTGCTGATGGGGTTTGAGGTACGCAAAAAATGACATATCTTTTGACAGTTTTGCACATGAAGTGTGCCCTGTATAGATAGTAGCCCCTGAGACTTGGTATGCTGTCGAAAGCGACAGCGTGCCGAGGATCATGATCTGAGTTATAGATTGTCGCCTTCCCTATGCAGGTGGCGGAACATTCGGTGGCCAGCCGGACTGATGGATTTGCCGAGCTGAAGAGGCAACTCGACGTTGCGGATGCGGACATCTCGCTGGTTAATAAACGACTTGATGAGTCACAAGGTATGTGGTTGCTCTGCGGTTGCCTAGTAAGAGAGCTGACGCCCATTCCTTACAACTTGTATGCTTGATGCAGATGGTGCTGCTGCTATGGAAGGCCTTCGAGCAGAACTTGCTCGGGCCAAGGAGCAAGCCAGAAAAAGCGAGGCGGCTGCCTCGAAGGCAGCGGAAGAGCTAGAAGCCGAGAAGGCTGCTCATTGCCGAAGCAGGGAGGAGATGGCTGGAATGGCCGTGAAATTAAAAGTTGCTACCGACCGCCAGGAGGTTCTTGAAAGAGAACACCGAGCGGAGCAAGAGGAGCTGAAGAAGGCCGACGCCGGAGCCAAGGATGCCCGTAGTGCGATGCGGGCTATGAAGGAGGAACTGCGTCAGGTCGGAGACATTGTGGCTGGAAAGCCCTTCATGCTGCGTAGGAAGTTCTTGAATCCGAAGTATGCTCAGCTGGGCCGATTGTATGGTGCAGAGGATCCTTATCTGGACTTGGCGGCCAGTGCGGCGGATGCATTCGTGCACTTTCGAAGTCAGAAGGATCACGAAATGGAAGAGCTTTTCTGGTCTCAATTCCATAGTCCGGAGCATCCACTTCCGTTGAGTGATCGGCTGGTTGAGTGGGCTGAGCTGAATAGATTGTCCGGACTTGCCATGATGGGTGTGGTCGCTCAACTATGGCCGGAAAGTCCCAAGCCGAAGAGTTATTTTGGCTTGTTGCAACAATTCCTTGGGGCGGTGCCGCGTATTGTGGCGATGAAGCAGTTGGCATGCATAGAAGGTGCACGGATGGCTCTCGCCCGTGGTAAGACATACTGGGTGGAGATGGATGCCACCGCTGTTGCATCCCGGGGTTCGGACAAAAGCCGATTCCCCACCGAGCACTATTTTGAGGAAAGTCCTGCAGGGTGCTCGTGTAATAGAGTCGCAGTGCTCGAAAGATGTTATGTTTGAATGACATGTATGATTTCTGAGATCATGTTTATAATGCAATAGATTTTTATACTTGTGTGTTCAAGTATTGAACTATCTCCTGTGCGGCCGTCTATGTATGTATAATGTGAAAGATGGCAGTCTTTGGCTTCAGCCCCCACGCACATGGTGCGGGGGTGTTTGCAAAAAGAAAAGCGCTTTTTCACACTTAATCCAACGTCTTGGTCCTTTTAAGGAGGTGATAGCATAGCAAACTAGGCAACCATACTATAATGCTTTATCACTTTCACTTAGCCATAGGAGCTCGAATGTGGGGCTACTATATAGCCCCTGGTGGCCCCGCTCTTCTCCGAACTCGGGGCACGTATGTGCCTGACCGGGAAGCCGTCCTTCGTCAAAGCGGAGGAATTCTAAACATTCCAATGTTCGATCGAGTGGTTGACCAGTCTCTCGCTATATCATGACAGTCATTTTTCGGCTTTCTCTACTGAGGTGCTCGCATGGCCGAACGGGGGCACAATCGCAGTAGTTCTCCTGGTGCCGCGTTAGCCGATGATACGGAACGTAAGGCAGCAAAACACAGGAGCCGGGCAAACCCAACATTTGACCAAATACATGATTCGGAGCTGACGCATATAAGGCCTAACTCGAGACGCTGAACACTCCCTGAGGTGTTCGGTCTTTATGATACCGGGCAGAACAATGCCCTAAGCCCCTGGTGTCCAGGTACAGGCGGGAACTTCTGACGCAGCCGATGCCAAAACGCCAGCCTCCACCTCGGCTATGGTGGGAAACCGGGGGATGTGTATCAACAAGAGACAGTAAGAAAGGTTTACGCAGGGTCTTAATCTGAAAAGAATCTTTGCAACGGATCCCTGCTGCACGTCTGTGCCTGTGTCTCCGTTGTGCTGTATCCTGGACAGGTGTAGCACGTGCTTCATCTGTAAAAGAGAAGGACTTAGTTTCCAAGAAATATCGTGCAGAAGTTGTATTAAAATAGAATAGAATGGAGAAAGTTGAGCTTTATTGGCTCTCATCATTTATACACGCGGCCCCTTATAAAGGGGATATGCGGTTGGGAAGCCCCTTGTTTAGTTACGCCGGACTCGCCTAACCATGTCCGAGGTCTGAATGACCTATGTTTAGGGGCTTTGACCTGCAAGGTCTGATTAGTGTGTGGCTGTCGAGGCAGTCTCACGTTCTCCATGGTCGAGGAACACTCGGAGTTACTTTTTGATGAGATTATGCCACGTTGACCGGGCATTTTTAAGCATAAGAAACGCGTAATGTGGTATTGCATTAGGGCTGGTGAAAGCTGCGCGCCCCAGTAGAGCTTAAGGGTTACTGTTGAATGGGGCGATGGAGAGTGAGCTTTTCGCGACGGAGGTTGTCGGATGAACCGAACACAACCTCTAGTGGTACAGAGCCTGTATAGTTGGCTGAAAGGCCTGGCGTCACTCCTTTGAAGGAAGTGCTGCTATGGCGAATTTTGGTAGGGTCTATCCCCATTCTGCGGGCAGTGTCCTGGTATTGCAGGTGTCGCGCTGTCTTTTCATGTTATCACATGAAGTGAGTTCACTGTTTTGACTTCTAGTGGGAAAGTCTTCTGTTTTTCGGAGTGCTACTTTTGGGTTTCATCACTTTCGCTTGGTGTGTCGAGCCCCTTGTGTTCGGCGTTAAGTTGGCCAGACTGTTTGAAGACCCAACAATCTTTGTGGTTATGGTTTGCAGGCTTCCCGGAGGTACCATGTATTTGACATAGTCTATCCAGAATCTTGTTTAGGTTCAATAGCTCATCACTGTTGTCCTTGAGGGGCAGTGTTTTGTTGTTCGGCTGAGAGCTTTTGAATCCGGCGTTGACCGCCGTACTATTCGGGCCATTTTCCTTATTCCGACGCTGATCTTTTCTGCGTCGTGATTTCCCATTTCCATCCCTGACTTCGGATCTACTCGGGTCGCTGGTGCTGCATCTAGCCAGCCAGCTGTCTTCCCCCGCACAAAAGCGGGTCATGAGGCTTGTTAGTGCGGCCATTGTTCTTGGTTTTTCCTGGCCGAGGTGTCTGGCGAGCCATTCGTCTTGGACATTGTGTTTAAAGGCTGCTAAGGCTTCAGCGTTCGGACAGTCGACTATTTGGTTCTTTTTAGTGAGGAACCTGTTCCAGAATTTGCGTGCTGACTCTCCGGGATGTTGAGTTATGTGACTTAAATCATCTGCATCCGGAGGGCGGACATAAGTCCCCTGAAAATTTGCTTGAAACGCATCCTCAAGCTCTTCCCAACTTCCAATGGTATTTTCTGGGAGGCTTTTAAGCCAATGCCGAGCTGGCCCTTTGAGCTTGAGGGGTAGGGATTTTATGTCATGGAGATCGTCTCCTCTGGCCATATGTATGTGTAGGATGTAATCCTCAATCCAGACTCCGGGGTCTGTTGTTCCGTCATATGCCTCTATGTTTACGGGTTTGAATCCCGCTGGAAAATCCATGATCCAGTACCTCGTCGGTGAAACATAGTGGGTGTGCTGCACCCTTGTATTGTCGTTGTCTTCAAATGCTCGATGGGTTATGTTGCTTCCTGGAGTCTTCTTTTTTGGCCCATAGATAGATCTGACTAGGTCGTCCTTTTTCCGAGGATCTTTATGTTGATCGTGTGCCGGCTTGTGTGCGGCGCCCCTTGTTGCTCTTGGCCTGTCATCTGGTCGTCTATCCGGCCAGGCGGCTTCTTTCTTTCTTGACTGCGAGGGCTCAAAGGCCTCCTCGTCAAATTCGGGCAAGAGCTTGCGCTTCGGGTAGCTCTTTGTCTGGTTACTAGCGCCATATTTATCTGCGGTGTTGAGTACTTTGCTCCATCTCATTCTGAGTGCGTCCTCCGCTGTTTTGCGCTTCCGCTTTTGCTTCTTCAAACCTCATGTAGTGGCGACGAGCCTTTTATGAAGGTTTGTATGCTCTGGTGATGTGAGATCGTCTTCGCTGGGGATGGGTTGCTTGTCCAGTTCATCATGTCCGGCTGGCTACTTGGTGGCATGTGCGTCCTCCACTGCTTCCCCCTGCTCTAGGGCCGGGTCCGTATGGGTGCCGTTTTTATCGAGGCCGGTCTTCGGGCGGTGCTTGTGTCGCTATTTTGGTTGTTTGTTGGGAGAGTTGTCCTTTGCCACGTCCCGTTTTTCCTCATTATCGCTTCCTTTTGGTGTATCGACCATGTATATGTCGTGAGTTGGGGTGGCTTTCCAGTGCCCGGTGGGCGCTGGTTCTTGGTTGTCTCCGGCATCGTCGTCCATGCCGTCGATGTCTTTGGAGTCATAGTCTAGCATGTCGGTTAGATCGTCGACAGCGGCTACCAAGTGGGTGGTGGGTGCGCTTTGAATTTCTTCGTGGTCCGCATCCCAACCGTCCTGACCGCAGTCCGGCCAGGGCTCTCCTGATAACGAGAGATACTTTAGCGAACTCAAGATGTCGCCGAAAAGTGAGTGTTGAAAGATGTCCGCTGCGGTGAACTCCATGATCAGCGCCCGATCGGATTCGATCAGAGAGGGCGCGGGAGGTTCGGAGTCCGGCAAGGAGTCCGGCACCTCGGAGTCACGAGCTTCATGAGGGACAAGGTCAGTGTTCGGCTCTATCGCCGTAGAGGTTGCAGCCCCCGAGGCGGTGTCTAGCCATCCGTCCTCGATCTGTGCAGCCAGCTCCAAATTGAAGATCGGAGCGGGTTCGAGTGCAGCCTCCAGGGTACTGTCATGCTCACCGTGACAGTGCAGCACGCTCGGCTGTGGCTCGAATCCATCGAGGATCAAGTCCCCGCGGATGTGAGCCGTGAAGTTCAAACTTCCAAATCTGACCTGATGGCCGGGGGCATAGCTTTCGATCTGCTCCAGACGGCCAAGCGAATTGGCCCGCAGTGCAAAGCCGCCGAATACGAAGGTCTGTCCGGGGAGAAAGGTCTCACCCTGGACTGCATCGTTGATGATGGTCGAAGAAGCCATCGAGCCTATCGGTGACGACACAGAGGAACTCTCAATGAAAGCACCAATGTCGGTGTCAAAACCGGCGGATCTCGGGTACGGGGTCCCAAACAGTGCGTCTAGGTGGATGGTAACAGGAGACAAGGGACACGATGTTTTACCCAGGTTCGGGCCCTCTTGATGGAGGTAAAACCCTACGTCCTGCTTGATTAATATTGATGATGTGTGTTACAAGAGTAGATCTACCACGAGATCAAGGAGGCTAAACCCTAGAAGCTAGCCTATGGTATGATTGTTGTCTGTCCTATGGACTAAAGCCATCCGGTTTATATAGACACCGGAGAGGGCTAGGGTTACACAGAGTCGGTTACAATGGTAGGAGATCTACATATCCGTATCGCCAAGCTTGCCTTCCATGCCAAGGAAAGTCCCATCCGGACACGGGACGAAGTCTTCAATCTTGTATCTTCATAGTCTTGGAGTCCGGCCGATCACGATAGTTCGGCTATCCGGACACCCCCTAGTCCGAAACTCCCTCAGTGGTGTTGGCTAAGGTTCTACTCTATGGTCGATCTCCAGTTCAACTAACTGATCCCCCCAATACCCTGGGGTGGCTAGTCCTATTTATCGGCGGAGGCTCTGGGCCTCTTCCCAAATATTGAGCGGGAAGGGCGCCAACAATTGGCCATTTTGAAGGGGAACATCTAGTACACTTATCCTGACTAAAGTCGGTCCTTGCCTGCCAAAGATTCTGGTGGTGACACCGGCTTGGGCTCCACGATGACCTCCATCCTGCCGTTCTGCTGGTCTTGGTCTTGTTGCACCGAAATGGTTGCCTTTGCTTGATACCCTTGCCTGCGCTTGCCCCCTTTGCACCAAAGAGGAAACAAGGACTCTGCGCAGGCCGGCGCCCGCCTGGCGCCCGCCTGGCCTTGGTCGTCATGGCTTGCGTCATGAGCACCTCGCGAGGTACCCCCGCCTTGATCTCTCTGCCTCCTCGTGAGCCAGCCTAACGAGGCCGTGCCCGAGGAAGCCTCCTGTCGTCCGCCCCGCGAGGCTTGGCCCCTCGCCAGGGTCTTGAACATGTGTTGATGAAGATGGTCCGTACTGGGCCACTCCTGGAGCCACGCCACAGGCCACAGGCAGGCAAGTCTGGGTACCCCCATTCCCAGAACATCGACAGTAGCCCCGGGCCCAAGGCGCGCTTGGACTTGGCTTAGCAGAGAAGCGAAGGGGCAAGTGCGAAGCGCCGCGGGCCCCAATAGCCTGCGGCCTTGGGCGCCGCGTGGTGGTTGATTGGACATGGGTGTCCTGGCTCCCCCATGACGCCTCGGCAACTACACGAATTGACAAGTCCCTGCATGCAAAACGGGTCATGATTACCTGCGATCGTGGAGGCCGACGGTTGGCCTCCCTCGGCTATATGTACAGAACGGCGCGAGCCCTTCCAGTCCACCCCTTCTTGCTGCTCCCCTTCTTCCTCTTTGCCCTTGCTCCTTCCTGCGCCAATGGCACCGATCTGTCGGTTTTCTGCCGAAGAGAAGGGAAAGGCCCCCGAGAGGGTCCCGTCTCGCTTCCTCCGAAGAAAAGGCTCGTCTCTCGCCGTGGGGAAGGGGGCGCTCAGCAGGAGGTGTCGAGGCCGTGGTATGAGCGGCCGCCGCCTGGATTCCCATTGCCCCTATACGCTCGGATCAAGGATCCTGAAGGCGCAGGCGCCGAGCGGCACCGCCAGAGGCGCCGTCACCGCCCGCGGATCACGGCGGTGCGCGTCGTTCCTCCTGGAGTTCACGCCGAGGGCTCTTCTCGCGAGCCTGTGCTTCACGCTGCCATGCCTCCTCGGCGTTGGATTCGCCTCCCTCCTTCCTTCGCCTTTGAGATCCCGCCGAGGGGGCCTATCGAGCTTTGGCTGCAGCATGCTGACTGCAGTTCCCCTGTGACCGAAGCAGAGGTCGAGGTCGTCGCTCCGGGCAGGGTCTACCTGACCCGTGGCTGGAGCGAGATCGCTCGGGTCGGCAGGACGGGTGGCGCCCTCGTGGTCCACCTCGAGTACGACGGCGTCTCCCTGATGTTCTTCAAGGTCTTCGATGCAGAGGGACGCCGGCTGGAGTGCTGCCCTAAGAGAGGCAGCCGGGGCCCTGCTGTGGCGAGGACTAGGCTCGCCGATCGCTTCCCCAACAGCTCCTCAGGCAGCGGAGGTGTCGGAGGATCTAGCGACTCTGCCGAGCTCTTCATGACTCCGAAGACGAGCGACGATAGCTACGAGCCCCCGAGCTTGCGTCGCTCTCGGAGCAGGGCAGGTTCGTCAGGACGTCGTCGCCACTGATCTGTATGGGGTTGGCGTTGGTGGCTGATGGCCCACTGTTGATGATGGCGTCTCTTGCGAAGGTGCGCGTAGTTAGCACTCTTTAGGATTTGCTCCTTTTGTTCCCTGCGAGGAGTCAAAGAACACGCCCCGTGGGGGTTTGTAAGGTGCTTGTTGTTCCATTTATTAATATAACCCTTATCGTGACACGGTAAGGGATGCTCATCCTGCCTTAGCTTAGTTCCCCCTTTCGAACCTCGTGAGGACTTGACGCTCTGCGCTGACAGGTCCCAGTCCCAAGGCAGGCTTTAACCGTCGCTGGTATGCCAGGTCGCGATGCCGTGGTCAAGGCCAGGAGGTGAGCGGCCCGGGGTCCAGTAAGAGCCCCTGAGTCGCGATGCTCAGGAGGTCCCCTTTAGCACTCAAGCAGTCCTCGTTCGGTGAGAAAGGAGCGCGACGCTGCCAAAATGGAACCGCATTAGGTGCGAGGGTTGGTGTCACGATAGCTAGCGTTTCCGGAGGGTAACTTATCTCGGGGGTCAGAAGCCACTCCTTGGCGTGGCGCCAGGCCCGCGCGTTGGCAGCTGAGGGGTTTCCTAGCGAGGTCTCCACGTGCCTCTTCCCTCTCGACCTTGCTCCCCTTTGTGCTCTACGTCCTCGGGTCCCGGCCATCGAGCGGGCTCAGCCGTCGCTGGTATGCCAGGTCGCGATGCCGTGGACAAGGCCAGAGGCTGAGGGCTAGAGAGCCAGTAAGAGTCCATGAGTCGCGATGCTCAGGTACCCCCCCCCCTTAACGTGCAAGCGGTTCGCGCGGACGAGAGCGAAGGAGACGCTGCGGAGACCTTGCCCGATGCTGCTCCTTAAAGAGATCATGCGAGCTCATCACAAGAAGAACGAGAGTTTGCCGTTACAATTGCCAGTCAGATATTGGTTGCTCTAGAAGGGTGACGAGGCACTGAAGGCTTGGTGAGGTGGCACCCTGCGGGGTTGCCGCGGCCAGAGCTCAGCCATCCAGGTTTGTCGACGTTGCAAGGACGGACCCATGCGCAAGCGTCGTGCCGTAAGGGAGCAGCTCCATCAGTTGGTGTCAATTGTGCGGGCGATTAAGTCAAGCACGTTAATCATGAAGGAGCGAATCCATTTAGATAGGTGCAGAAAAAGGTGAACACTGCTTGGTCGGGCCCGAGCGGCTTGGGGATGATTCAGCCCGAGGGGCGCCCCCAATAAGGTAACCTAAACATGAATTAAAGGGATACATGCCGCAGGGACGGACCCACACGGACTGGGAATGATGCAGCCCGGGGGGGGGGGGGGTGCTCCCAGCTGAAAATGAAACTCGAAGGATGTCACTTGATAATGTTGAAGATGAAGGGATGCCGAAGTGGCGGACAGCATGCACTGCGGGAGACGATCTTCATGAGCCCCCAGGCCCAGGGGCCTTGGGAGGCTCTGGAAGCATTGGCGGCTCTTCACAAACCATCGCCGCCTCTGCCAGGACTGCGGAATGCCTGGCCTCTTGAGCCTCCAGGATGCTCCTCATGAGGCGCTGACGCACGGCAGCTGCGCTCGGCAGGCTGTAAGGCATGCGAACATAGCTGTGGGGTGGCCCTTTGTAGCGTCCCACGCGTGAGGGCAAGAGGCGCTCCTGAGAGGCGGCCTGGTTGAGTCCTGGTATGTCGATGTAGACGCGTAGCCCGCCATCCTCGCCTGGATGGGGAGCTACGGCGGGTAAGCGGCGGCTGCCACTCATGACTCTTGACTCCTACAACTCTTGAATTTTCTCGCTGATGAACTCCTGAGGGTTTGGCCCTCCTTGTCTTGCTCCTTTTTGAGGGAAACGTGCTTTGAAGCATGCCTCCAAGTGGTCCTGAGCGCCTCCCTCGTGATCCTAGCAAAGTCGATGGCCCTCCAGGAGAGAGCCACCGAGCCTTGCTCGAGGAGGGCACTAGGCGCGCCTTCCTATGCGACGGAAGGAGGCGCCCCCTGAACATGCGCGGACCCTGAGGGGCCTGCCTCCCGAGGGGTCGGGCCAGGCAATGCCTTCTTCTTCTTGGGAGCAGCCTTGGGAAGCCTCCCGCTTCTGTGATCTGGGTCTTCAATTGATGTGGCTTGGAAAGCGCGTTCTAGAGAACATACAACGTCTCTTTCCACGCAAGGCACGGTGATGACTCCACCGCTTCCTGGCATCTTGAGGACATTGTGGCCGTGATGGGTCACAACCATGAACTTGGCCAGGGCGGGGTACCCGAGGATGGCATTGTACGGCAAGCGGATGTGAGCGACGTCGAAGTCAATGAGCTCGGTGCGATAGTTGTCACGCTTCCTGAAGGTAACAGGAAGGCGGACCTACCCTATCAGAACCGTGGAACCATCAGCGACTCCTGAGAAAGCCTTGGTCGGCTACAGCTGATTGTAGGGCACTTGGAGGTTGTTGAACGTCTCGATGGATAGGACACTGAGCCCTGCTCCGCCATCGATGAGGGTCCTGGTGACTTGCACATTGCTGATGATTGGGGAACAAAGCATCGGGAGGACTCCGGCTGTGGCCGCACACTTGAGATGATCCGCTGTGCTGAACGTGATAGCGCACGCTGACCATCTGAGAGGGTGCGTGGCCTCAAGCTTGGGGAGGACTGCATTCACTTCGCGGGCAAACTGCTTGAAGATGCGCTGAGAGGCACGGGCTTATGCGCCGCCCAAGATGCAAGCGATGGCGCACGGCTCCTGGAAGCCTCCAGTCCCCTTGTCCTGATGATGGTCTTCATTCCTCCTCGGCTGTGGTGGCAGAGGAGGGAGGCCTGCGTTGCCTTGCGAGCGGTCCTCGCGAGGCTGATCCCTCCAGCCTCCGTCGCGAGGTGGGTCCCTCCAACTTCCCTCACGAGGCTGGTCCTACCAGCGGTCCTCGCGAGGTCGGTCGCGCCACCCTTGGCGAGGGCCACGGTCTTCCCATCGTCCTCCACCTCTTCCTCCTCCTCAGCCATATCCCCAGTCGCTGCGCTCGGGGCGTCGGCCGGCGCGCACGTCTCGCATGGCCCTGAGCTCTTGGCGTTCGTTGGTGTTGTGAGTATGGAGGTCGTGGTCCACACAGTACCGGCTGCCCTTGGATGACTCGGGCTGATCCCTGTCTCGCTTGGTGTCTGTCTCTGCTGCAAGCACGGCAGCCCCTTGCACTTCACGTCCTTGGCCTTGGGCTTCTTCTCTTCTGGGTCTGCAACTGGCAGCTCAAGGAGCAAAAGGCGCCCCTCCTCAGCCCTAGCGCACTTGGTCGCCAGATTGAACAGCTCCAGGGAGGTGCACAGGTCCTCATGAATCGCGAGCTCCTCCTTCATCTTGACGTCTTGCGCGCCGTCAAAGAAGGCCAAGATGATGGCCTCCTCGGACACCTTGGGGATCTTAAGCCGAGGGTTGTTGAAGCACTAGATGAACTTATGCAGGGTCTCCCCCGGCTGCTGCTTGATGCGGCGCAAGTTTCTCATGGCCGGGGGCCTGTCGCGGGTGCCTTAGAAGTTAGCGATGAATCGGGTGCGCATCTCATCCCAGGAGGATATTGTGCCAGGAGCCAGGTTCAGGAGCCAGGTGTGGGCGCCGTCCTTGAGCGCCATGGGGAACCAGTTTGCCATGACCTTCTCATCCCTGTTGGCGGCTTCGATGCCCAGCTCATAGAGCTGGAGGAACTCCGCAGGGTTAGCTGTGCCATCGTAGCGTGGGGGCAGGTCTGGCTTGAACGTGCCCGGCCAGGCCATGCTGCGCAGCTCGGCGGTGAAGGCGCGGCAGCCTGCGGTAGCCGCGGGAGGCCTTGGGTGATGGAGAGCTTGATCTTGGAAGTCCTTGTGCGCTGCCTCCAGGTGCAACGCGGGGTCTTGATGCGCTGGAGCGGGAGCGCGCCCATGCCGGGCCGGTGCAGGGAGCACACGGGGGGCTTCTTGGGGACGAGGGATCTCTTGGCAGCTCTTCTCTTGTTGTGCTGGCGCCAGACGGAGTGGGTTCCGCCCTAGGGCCGCGCGCCTTGGGGCCAAGGCGCCTTCTTGACATGGAGGCGGCTGAGGCGCCCCTGGAGCTTCATCACCTGCGCAGGGCTCGGCGCGGTGCAACGAGAGGGATGATGCAGGGGAGCCCCCAGCGGCGCTGACGAGCTCGGTGATGCGGGCAAGCTACTCGTCATAGAGGTCGTCGACCGGATGGTAGTGCAGGAGTTCCCGTGCTAGGAGTAGCGCAGCGTGCGTGTCCGCAGGGGCGCAATGGGCGTGGGACGAAGAACCGGCTGGGGTTAGCAACGGGGTGGCAGTGCGGCCTTCTCGCCGCAGCAAAGGATGCAGGGACGACGCCTTCTGCTCGTTCCCCGTCGGGCCAGTGGCGGCATTGAGGGCAGGCGACGGGGAACGGCGGTGGCACCCGCCGACGGGGCCCGTCTGGGCGACGTGAGTGGTGAGAGCGGCCCGGCGCTCGGCGTGGGCTCGACGAGCGTCTAACACGGGCGGCGAAACACGAGGCGAAGGAAGGCAAATTCCGGTGCACCCCTACCTAAATGTCGGATTTCGGGTTCCGGCAGACCCTCAAGGTTCGAACTCTGGGGTGCACGCGGAGATCACCCCCTGCCTACCCATGTCTCGCCACCTCGCTAGGACCTAAACTACACGAAGAATAACACAGAGGACACGAGATTTATACTGGTTCAGGCCACCATTGTGGTGTAATACCCTACTCCAGTGTGGTGTGGTGGATTGCCTCTAGGGCTAATGATGAACAATACAAGGAAGAACTGCCTCGCGAGGGGAGGATCTCTTATGGTGGTGTTGGCTAAGGTTCTACTCTCTGGTCGATCTCCAGATCAACTAACTGATCCCCCCGATACCCTGGGGGTGGCTAGTCCTATTTATAGGCGGAGGCCCTGGGCCTCTTCCCAAATATTGAGCGGGAAGGGCGCCAACAATTGGCTTTTTTGAAGGGGAACATCTAGTACACTTATCCTGACTAAAGTCGGTCCTCGCCTGCCAAAGATTCTGGTGGTGACGCCGGCTTGGGCTCAACGATGACCTCCATCCTGCCATTCTGCTGGTCTTGGTCTTGTTGCACCGAAATGGTTGCCTTTGCTTGATACCCTCGCCTGCGCTTGCCCCCTTTGCACCAAAGAGGAAACAAGGACTCTGCACAGGCCGGCGCCCGCCTGGCGCCCGCCTGGCCTTGGTCGTCATGGCTTGCATCATGAGAACCTCGCGAGGTACCCCCGCCTTGATATCTCCACCTCCTCGTGAGCCAGCCTGACGAGGCCGTGCCCGAGGAAGCCTCCCGTCGTCCGCCCCGCGAGGCCTGGCCCCTCGCGAGGGTCTTGAGCATGTGTTGATGAAGATGGGTCGTACTGGGCCACTCCTGGAGCCACGCCGCAGGCTGCAGGCAAGCAAGTCTGGGTACCCCCGTTCCTAGAACGCCGACAACATTTTCTTAGTCATAAAGCGTATTTCTAATTTTGCGCCTCTGCCTTATCCACTGAGGGACCCGGCTGTGAATATTATTTTTATTGAAAAGTCCCTAATCTTCTACACCTCATAACCCCGCAACCGTAACTCCGTTTGAGGTGAATCCAAAGCCCATTTCTTCGTCTCGTCAAGCCTGTTCGGTGGGTAACACTTTGACCATGTGTTAACATTCTGAAAATGACCATTTTACCCTTGCACATAAACAGCCCCTCCATGAGAGGACTGTTTCCGACGAATCTTTTCGCGGCTTCACCGCACTTCTCCCCGGTGCCTTCTTCATCCCCAGGCAAGCCACAGTAACCACTTGCATGATAGTCATGTAGTAGCCATGGTTTTCAATTTGAATCTTTATTAAATGTTTGCCTGTTGAAAATATGGTTATCATTGTTTCGGTGATGCTTAAAGTTGCATGTTCACTTTCGTGCTATGTAGTCTTGTACTCTGTTATCATGTTCTACCTGCTAGTATTCCTTTCATATGCTTATGCTTGCTAGTAGTACATGTTGATGTTGGTTATGGTTTTCGGTACATGACTTCCGTCTGTTCTGAGTGCCGTCGTATGCGTGTTCCATTGCATCTAGTTGGTTAAATGCTTGCATGGTAGCATTGTTGATATGTCTTGCATGATATTTGTTGCTGATGCTAGTGGTCATGCTGGTTTTCTATGAGTAGTGTTGTACTTGTGATATTCATGCACGTCATTATGCCATGCTCAGTTGGATATGATTCATTGTTGATATGGTCGATAGTTATGTTGTACCCTCATGCTTGTGTTGATATCATGCTCATGCATTGTAATTGCATCATGTTATTTTATCATGGCTCAACATATTTGCATTCAAGTTTCACCGCATTAAATTGAACTTGAACAATTGTTGGCTGAGTCATGGTGCCACCATATCGAGCTGACTAGTGCAACCAAGCTTACCTTTATGGGTGGGTCCTAACTGGGTCTATTGTCATGCCTCTCACCGGTGCCTCCAATGAGGGAAGGTTATGGGCGTGCGATACCCTGGCCCGGTAAGCAGACATAACCTTGTGTGCCCGTAGTTGGATGATAAGCACTTTTGTCCCCGTTTGGGACCGTTTTGCCACGATGTGGTCGTTTTGCCATGACGGTGGTTGTTGGTGTCTAGGGTAGACACGGGGCCACCCATGACTTAGCCTAGTGGGGAGTGAGTCGAAGTGGCCGGGAGAGTGTCATGGCAGTAGGACGGTTTTGTCGGAACATCGTTGGTCCACCCGAATGGGAGTGCAAGGCCATGGGTTCCGTGGTGTGGGTACAACGTGCTAACCTCTGCAGAGTGTATACTAAATCTATCGATAGCCGTGCCCGTGGATAAGGGCCCAGTTCGTGTCGGTCACACTATGTGTCAACAGTAATAATAATAATGTGCATAATAACAAACCCGGTTCGATGATGAGATAAGTTGGTTATGTGATCCGAGAATGATCACCATTTGGTTATGAGGTAACCCGCTGAACCAAGAGTGGTTCTGTTTGTGATCCGTGAATGATCACCGTTCGGTTACGAGGTAACCCGTTGAACCAAGAGTTGTTCTGTTTGTGATCCGTGAGTAATCACCGTGGATCGAGGATATCAATTTGTTGGATATTCATGATGTTGTGCGAGAATCGTGGGTAAAGATCAAGCTCCATGTGGTCATTTAATGATTACTGAGGTATTGTTTATACCAAGATTGATTTGATCCTAAGATGATTGTGTGATGTCCGAGGATGGTAAGTGATGCATGTGATGGTTACGAGGTAGCCCGAGCAGAATAAGTGGTGCATATAGTCTCATCATGTTGCATGCTAGCATCGTCAGATTCATATGTTCATGCCATGTTCATGTTGTTCTAACTGTATCAGGTTCATGTTGTTCATGCTATGTTGTTATGATGATCTCATGATAATCCCTTATTAACCCTTAAATTGCCATGCCATTGTTTGTCTTGAATGCTTCTGGTTATTGTGAGCCTGCAAGTACATTCAATGTACTAACCTGGTGTGTCATGCCAGGTTGCACGTCATGCTGGATTTGAATGCTTGTTTGCCGTGGATTATTTGTTTGCGAGCTAGGATAAGCATTCCAGTCAGAGTCCCTGCTGAGTGCAGTTCACCACCATCGTCGTTGTTCCGCTGCTAGAGTTATTCCGCTGCTTCGCGTTGTTCTGCTGCTTGCATAGAACAACAATGGCAGGCATAGTGTCGCCGCACTGATGTAACCCCTTGTACCCAAAATAGATTGTAATAAAGAGCTGATTTGTTCTATCCTAAGCAGTGTCATATTCCAGAAGACTTCATCTCGATCTCTGGGCTGGAATATGGGGCATTCCGGTTTTCTTTGAGCCGGGGTGCCACACCCTCCGTTTGTCTAGCAGGCCTCTCCCATCATTTGTGAGAAGCAACTCCACCACCAACCCCTCTGACAATCTAGCTCTATATCTCTCCCAACCTTATTCCTCTCCTACACATATGCATGGATATTGATCGATCTCCCTCAATACATAAGGTAGGTCTCTCTCCTCCTCCACACATATACCAGCAATTGTACCTCTATAGTTAGGTCTCTACCCCCCCCCCCACCCCCCACACCGATAGTCGAGCGCTGTAGGTAGGTATCCAAGCCACAAAGACAAACTGTGTCTGTCCCCTCTCACGTTCCAGTAGGCCAGCCGCCCCATATCTTTGATGTGGGCACACACATAATAAATGACACTCTTTATGGATCGTGCGCGCGCACACACACACACATCATCATCCCTCTCTTCGATTCTATGGATACCTCACACCGATGATACCTCCACTCTCTTCCCGTGGATAACCCCCTCTATATATATCTTATATCCATGCCTCTATTTCACACACATTGCATCTGTTACATTTTTTGATTGAAATATCATCGGCACGTATTCCCTGTCTATCTCAAACGCCCCCCACCCCACACACACACCGACAGTCGAGAGCTGTAGGTAGGTATCCATGACAAAGAGACAAACTACAAATGTCCCTTCTCAGGTTCCAGTAGGCCAGCCACCCTATATCTTTGACGTGGGCACAGACAAATTTGATGGCACTCTTTATCGACAGTGCGCGCGCGCACACGCACACACACGCACAGACACACACACATCATCCCTCTCTTCAATTCTATGGATACCTCACGCTGATGATACCTTCATTATCTTCTTATGGATCGGCCCCTATATATATGATATATCAAGGCCTCTGTTTCACACACATTGCATATGTTACATTTTTTGATTGAAATCATCGACACATATTCCCTGTCTATGTCTCAACCCCCCGCCCCCCCCCCCGAAGGAAATATGCCCTAGAGGCAATAATAAAGTTATTATTTATTTCCTTATATCATGATAAATGTTTATTATTCATGATAGAATTGTATTAACCAAAAACATACTACATGTGTGAATACATAGACAAACATAGTGTCATAGTATGCCTCTACTTGACTAGCTCGTTGATCAAAGATGGTTGTGTTTCCTAACCATAGACATGAGTTGTCATTTGATTAACGGGATCACATCATTAGGAGAATGATGTGATTGACTTGACCCATTCTGTTAGCTTAGCACTTGATCATTTAGTATGTTGCTATTGCTTTCTTCATGACTTATGCATGTTCCTACAACTATGAGATTATGCAACTCCCGTTTACCGGAGGAACACTTTGTGTGCTACCAAACGTCACAACGTAACCGGGTGATTATAAAGGAGCTCTACAGGTGTCTCTGAATGTACATGTTGAGTTGGCGTATTTCTACATAGTTCTCGAAAACGTAGGGTCCGCACGCTTAAAGTTAGATGACGGTTATATTATGAGTTTATATGTTTTGATGTACTAGGTAGTTCAGAGTCCCGGATGTGATCACGGACAAGAAGAGGAGTCTCGAAATGGTCAAGACATAAAGATTGATATATTGGACGACTATATTCGGACACCGGAATGGTTCCGGGGGTAATCGGATGTATACAAGAGTACCGGGGGGTTACCGGAACCCCCAGGGGGTTAATGGGCCTCATGGGCCCAAAGTGGATCAGAGGAGGGGCGGCCAGGGCAGGCCGCGCGCCCCTTCCCCCTCTAGTCTGAATATGACAAGGAGGGGGGCGGCGCCCCCTTTCCTTCCTCTCCTCTCTCCCCTTCCTTCCCCTCTCCTACTTGGACAAGGAAAGGAGGGAGTCCTACTCCCGGTGGGAGTAGGACTCCTCCCTGGCACGCCCTCCCCAGGCCACCCGCCCCTCCCCCTTGGTACTTTATATACGGGGGCAGGGGGACACCTCTACACAACACAATTGATCCTTGAGATCTCTCAGCGGTGTGCGATGCCCCCCTCCACCATAATCCACCTCGATAATATCGTAGCGGTGCTTAGGCGAATCCCTGCATCGGTAGAACATCATCATCATCACCACACCGTCATGCTAACGGAACTCTCCCTCAAAGCTCAGCTGGATCGGAGTTCGAGGGACGTCATCAAGCTGAACGTGTGCTGAACTCGGAGGTGTCATGCGTTCGGTACTTGATCTGTTGGATCGTGAAGACGTACGACTACATCAACCGCGTTGTTCTAATGCTTCCGCTTTCAGTCTACGAGGGTACGTGGACACACTCTCCCCTCTCGTTGCTATGCATCACCATGATCTTGCGTGTGCATAGGATTTTTTTTGAAATTACTACGTTCCCCAACAGTGGCATCCGAGCCAGGTTTTATGCATAGATGTTATATGCACGAGTAGAACAAAAGTGAGTTGTGGGCGATACCAGTCATACTACTTATCAGCATGTCATACTTTGGTTCAGCGGTATTGTTGGATGAAGCAGCCCGGACCGACATTACGCGTACGCTTATGCGAGACTGGTTCTACCGACGTGCTTTGCACATAGGTGGCTGGCGGGTGTCAGTTTCTCCAACTTTAGTTGAACCGAGTGTGGCTACGCCCGGTCCTTGAGAAGGTTAAAATAGCACTAACTTGACGAACTATCATTGTGGTTTTGATGCGTAGGTAAGAACGGTTCTTGCTCAGCCCGTAGTAGCCACGTAAAACTTGCAAGAACAAAGTAGAGGACGTCTAACTTGTTTTTCCAGGGAATGTTGTGATGTGATATGGTCAAGACATGATGCTATATTTTATTGTATGAGATGATCATGTTTTGTAACCGAGTTATCGGCAACTGGCAGGAGCCGTATGGTTGTCACTGTATTGTATGCAATGCTATCGCCCTATAATTGCTTTACTTTAACACTAAGCGGTAGTGGTAGTCGTAGAAGCAATAGGTGGCGAAACGACAACGACGCTGCGATGGAGATCAAGGTGTAGCGCCGGTGACGATGGTGATCATGATGGTGCTTCAGAGATGGAGATCACAAGCACAAGATGATGATGGCCATATCATATCACTTATATTGATTGCATGTGATGTTTATCCTTTATGCATCTTATTTTGCTTTGATTGACGCTTGCATTATAAGATGATCTCTCACTAAATTTCAAGGTATAAGTGTTCTCCCTGAGTATGGACCGTTGCAAAAGTTCTTCGTGTTGAGACACCACGTGATGATCGGGTGTGATAGGCTCTACGTTCAAATACAACGGGTGCAAAACAGTTGCACACACGGAATACTCAGATTAAACTTGACAAGCCTAGCATATACAGATATGGCCTCGGAACACTGAGATCGAAAGGTCGAGCATGAATCATATAGTTGATATGATCAACATAGTGATGTTCACCATTGAAAACTACTCCATCTCACATGATGATCGGACATGGTTTAGTTGATTTGGATGATTAGAGGGATGTCTATCTAAGTGGGAGTTCTTAGTAATATGATTAATTGAACTTAAATTTATCATGAACTTAGTACCTGATAGTATTTTGCTTGTCTATGTTTGTTGTAGATAGATGGCTCGTGTTGTTGTTCCATTGAATTTTAATGTGTTCCTTGAGAAAGCTAAGTTGAAAGATGATGGTAGCAATTACACGGACTGGGTTCGTAACTTGAGGATTATCCTCATTGCTGCATAGAAGAATTACGTCCTCGAAGCACTGCTGGGTGCCAGGCCTACTACAGATGCAACTGACAACGTTAAGAACGTCTGGCAGAGCAAAGCTGATGACTACTCTATAGTTCGGTGTGCCATGCTGGGAGTTAGAACCGGGACTTCAACGACGATTTGAATGTCATGGAGCATATGAGATGTTCCGGGAGTTGAAGTTAATATTTCAAGCAAATGCCCGTATTGAGAGATATGAAGTCACCAATATGTTCTATAGCTGCAAGTTGGAAGAGATAGTTCTGTAAGTGAACATATACTCAAAATGTATGGGTATAATAATCACTTGATTCAACTGGGAGTTAATCTTCCTGATGATAGTGTCATTGAAAGAATTCTTCAATCACTGCCACCAAGCTACAAGAGCTTCATGATGAACTATAATATGCAAGGGATGAACAAGACTATTCCCGACCTCTTCGCAATGCTAAAAGTCGCGGAGGTACAAATCAAAAAGGAGCATCAAGTGTTGATGGTCAAGAAGACCACCAGTTCAAGAAAAAGGGTAAAGGGAAGAAGAAGGGGAACTTCAAGAAGAACGGCAAACAAGTTACTGCTGAAGAGAAGAAACCCAAGTTTGGACCTAAGCCTGAGACTGAGTGCTTCTACTGCAAGCAGACTGGTCACTGGAAGCGGAACTGCCCCAAGTATTTGCGGATAAGAAGGATGGCAAGGTGAACAAAGGTATATGTGATATACATGTTATTGATGTGTACCTTACTAATGCTCGCAGTAGCACCTAGGTATTTGATACTGGTTCTGTTGCTAATATTTGCAACTCGAAACAGGGACTATGGATTAAGCGAAGATTGGGTAAGGACGAGGTGATGATACGCGTGGGAAATGGTTCCAAAGTCGATGTGATCGCGGTCGGCACGCTACCTCTACATCTACCTTCAGGATTAGTTTTAGACCTGAATAATTGTTATTTGGTGCCAGCGTTCAGCATGAACATTATATCTAGATCTTGTTTGATGCGAGATAGTTATTCATTTAAATCAGAGAATAATGGTTGTTCTATTTATATGAGTAATATCTTTTATGGTCATGCACCCTTGAAGAGTGGTCTATTTTTATTGAATCTCGATAGTAGTGATACACATATTCATAATGTTGAAGCCAAAAAAAGCAGAGTGGATAATGATAGTGCAACTTATTTGTGGCACTGGCGTTTGGGTCATATTGGTGTAAAGCGCATGAAGAAACTCCATACTGATGGACTTCTGGAATCACTTGATTATGAATCACTTGGTACTTGCAAACCGTGCCTTATGGGCAAGATGACTAAAACGTCGTTCTCTGGAACTATGGAGCAAGCAACAGATTTGTTGGAAATCATACATACTGATGCATGTGGACCAATGAACATTGAGGCTCGCGACGGGTATCGTTATTTTCTCACCTTCACAGATGATTTGAGCAGATATGGGTATATGTACTTAATGAAACATAAGTCTAAAACATTTGAGAAGTTTAAAGAATTTCAGAGTGAAGTGGAAAATCATCGTAATAAGAAAATAAAGTTTCTACGATCTGATCATGGAGGAGAATATTTGATTTACGAGTTTGGTTTACATTTGAAACAATGCGGAATAGTTTCGTAACTCACGCCACCCGGAACACCACAACGTAATGGTGTGTCCGAATGTCATAATCGTACTTTACTAGATATGGTGCGATCTATGATGTCTCTTACTGATTTACCGCTATCGTTTTGGGGTTATGCTTTAGAGACAGCCGCATTCACGTTAAAGAGGGCACCATCAAAATCCATTGAGACGACGCCTTATGAACTGTGGTTTGGCAAGAAACCAAAGTTGTCGTTTCTTAAAGTTTGGGGCTGCGATGCTTATGTGAAAAAACTTCAACCTGATAAGCTCGAAGCCAAATTGGAGAAATGTGTCTTCATAGGATACCCAAAGGAGACTATTGGGTACACCTTCTATCACAGATCTGAAGGCAAGACTTTTGTTGCTAAATTTGGATCCTTTCTAGAGAAGGAGTTTCTCTCGAAAGAAGTGAGTGGGAGGAAAGTAGAACTTGATGAGGTAACTATACCTGATCCCTTATTGGAAAGCAGTTCATCATAGAAACCGGTTCCTGTGATGACTACACCAATTAGTGAGGAAGCTAATGATATTGATCATGAAACTTCAGATCAAGTTACTTCCGAACCTCGTAGGTCAACCAGAGTAAGATCCGCACCAGAGTGGTATGGTAATCCTATTCTGGAGGTCATGTTACTTGACCATGGCAAACCTACGAACTATGAGGAAGCGATGATGAGCCCAGATTCTGCAAAATGGTTTGAGGCCAAGAAATCTGAGATGGGATCCATGTATGAGAACAAAGTATGGACTTTGGTTTACTTGCCCGATGATCGGCAAGCCATCGAGAATAAATGGATCTTCAAGAAGAAGACTGACGCTGATGGTAATGTTACTGTCTACAAAGCTCGACTTGTTGCGAAAGGTTTTCGACAAGTTCAAGGGGTTGACTATGATGAGACTTTTTCACTCGTAGCGATGCTTAAGTCTGTCCGAATCATGTTAGCAATTGCCACATTTTTTGATTATGAAATATGTCAAATGCATGTCAAAACTGCATTCCTGAATGAATTTCTAGAAGAAGAGTTGTATATGATGCAACCATAAGGTTTTGTTGATCCAAAAGGTGCTAACAAAGTATGCAAGCTCCAGCGATCCATTTATGGACTGGTGCAAGCCTCTCAGAGTTCGAATAAACGCTTTGATAGTGTGATCAAAGCATATGGTTTTATACAGACTTTTGGAGAAGCCTGTATTTACAAGAAAGTGAGTGGGAGCTCTGTAGCATTTCTGATATTATATGTAGACAACATATTCTTGATTGGAAATGATATAGAATTTCTGGATAGCATAAAAGGATACTTGAATAAAAGTTTTTCAATGAAAGACCTCGGTGAAGCTGCTTATATATTGGGCATAAAGATCTATAGAGATAGATCAAGACGCATCATTGGACTTTCACAAAGCACATACCTTGATAAAGTTTTGAAAAAGTTCAAAATGGATCAAGCAAAGAAAGGGTTCTTGCCTGTATTACAGGGTGTGAAGTTGAGTCAGACTCAATGCCCGACCACAACAAAAGATAGAGAGAAAATGAAAGATGTTCCCTATGCTTCAGCCATATGCTCTATCATGTATGCAATGCTGTGTACTAGACCTGATGTGTGCTTAGCAATAAGTTTAGCAGGGAGGTACCAAAGTAATCCACGAGTGGATCACTGGACAACGGTCAAGAATATCCTGAAATACCTGAAAAGGTGTCACACCCTGATTTTCATGCCACAACACTTAAGTCAATAAATAATGCTAAAATGTGGTTTGACAAAAACTTTTGAGTGTTTTGTCTTTGTTTTGATTGAATGTTTGACTGCTGTTTGCTAGTGCTCTAAAAATCAAATAAATCCTCCAACTTCGATACTTCATTTCCTTGCCCCAAACTTCTGCCCAATGATCATGCCATGTGTATAGAGCAATATAGTATTTTATTACAAAAATAACTTGGCCAAAAAGTATTTTCTAAAATTAGTTTTTCAAAAACCCCTGAATTGAGGTTTGCACTGCAAGTACTTAATTAAGGGCAGTAAAAATCTTTCCAAAAATATATTTGACTCCTATTAGATATAGGATACCCAGAAACCACAAAAATATAATTTGAAAGGTTATTTTCCTATTTTATTTAAAAGCTTTTTCTTAAGGCCAGAAATGGTTTTAATAGGGAAAAATTATATTATTATTTTAAAAATATTTGACAAAAATCAGGGAAACTCAGTGGACATATATTGTCCATATATAAGAGTTTCAACACATGGTCATGTTCAAAATATTGGTCAAATCCTTCAAAATCCCTTTCTGGATATTTCAAGCTTTTGAAATATTTACAAAGGAAATATTCTCCAAGAATTCCAAGAAAATTCTATCATGTCACATCTGACATGTTTGATGATCTTGACAAGTATCATGTCTTGGAGAACAAGATAACATCATCAAATCCCCTCAAAACCATTTCTGTCCATTTTGAAGTTTGAGCAACTTTACATTGCCAAACATGTCCAAATGTTCTCAAACCTTGTGAACCTGCTCCAATGGTCTAATAATTCAACTATACCAAATGACACAAGTTGGAGAATAAGTTAACCTGATCAAAGTGCCCCAAAACCCTTCCTGTCCAGAACCAAATTTGAACAACTTTTTATTGCAAACTTTCTCTCCTTGACCCCAGCTTTTGTGAGCATGATCACATGACAAAATGAGGCCACCACACCAAGTGGTGCATCAAGGAGAAGTGATTTACTCAACTGGACCTGCACAAGTTCATTTCTGCTAATTTCTAGGGTTCACAAAAGTTGCATTGGCAACTTTGCCCAAATGAACTCAAGATTGGTGATAGACCCTAATTATATGGGAGAGTACCTTCTTGCCCAAACCACCATCAAACACCTTCTGGCAGAAATTAAAAATGTATGTTTGGTCCACTTCCACTAATCTCCATGAGCTAACCTTTCTCCCACAGCACCATCTGGACCTCTTCTAACCCCTGCATCTTTCCCTGCCCGAGAAGCCATGATGAAGGGGCTGAAAATCCCTTTTTCCCCCTCTGGACAGCAGCTTTCCTCCCATTCTCTCACCTCTCTCTCACTCCTGGCAAGCCCCAGGGCATCCAATGCCTTTCCCACATTGTTTACTCCCCTGAGCAGCCACTAGACACAAGTGGGCGTGTGAGGACGCGAGGAAAAGCCGTGGGTGCCGGCCATTTGCGCGCTCTAGAGCACGTCAGGGTGCTCCCGACCGTTGACGCCGCGTCCCCCGACCACCTCGAGCCTCCCCCTCGCGCCAGTCGAGGTGCCTCGATGTTCGCAACACGCCACCGAGCTGGCCCCCTCCTCTCTCTTCCTCCTGTTGCCTCCATTTGCACGTGCGCCGGCCGCCCGAGAGCTCCAATGGACGAGCTCACACACGCGATGCCCTGACACTTCCCCCGCTCCTTCTCTCCCTTCCTCTGGGCGTAGACCACCCCTACAAACACCCCGGACACGCCCACGCGAGCCCCCGTGGCTTGTAGCGACCGCAACAGCTTCACCGGCGCATGAGCTCACGGCGCACCTCGCCCCCTTCTACTTAAGGCCACCCCCGAGCCCTCTCTCTACTCCTTTGGCCCTCTCTCCCTCCTGAGCATCCTCTGGACCAACCTGCGCCTCCTCTCGTGCCCTCCTGCTCCCTCCATGGCCGGAGAGCCGCCGTCGGGTTCCGCCCAAATTCCTGCAAACCGAAGCCTCCCCTCCCCTCCTTTGGACACCAATGGAGCCACCGCACGCCGGCGAGGCTCCTCCGCCCTTTGCCTCTTCCTCTAGCGCCCCACGACCCCAGAACCCATCTCGCCCGACGCCGCCGTCCGCCGCGGGCAAGGACCTACTCCCATCCGATGACGCAGGCGCCCGTGGTGGGGTCCCCCGGGTTCATCTCTCTCCGCTGAGCAAGCCGGTGGCCGGACCTCCGAGAATGGTGGCCTGTAGCGCCGGCAAGCCGCCATCGACGCCGCCCCTGCCTCTTCTCTGTTCGAGCGGGAGGTTGGGGACGAACCCGACAAGCGGGCCCCGCTCGTCAGCGACCCGGTGGGCAGGCCCCGCCGTTTAAGTGGAAACGGCTTCGGCCGGATCCGCCTCCCCTGCGTGAAGACGCCCTGCGCTAGCCCGCCTCCGACGTGGCCCCTGCACGCGTGCGGGCGAGCCGCTGGGCCGGCCCAGTGGCTATCCTTCGCCCGGTGCGTGCTTTAGGTATAAACCTAAACCTTTTCTTTTTCTTTTTCTAGTCAGCTTCAAAAACCCATAAACAATTCAAATGGACTCCAAATTTGATGATTCAAATTTCTAGAGACTCCATAAATCAAGTCCTATTTAATAGGCGACAATGAACATTTTTGTTGTCCTTGGTTTTCACTGAACGTTTTAAAAAGGTCATTTATCCACATAAGTCCACTTCAAAAATCCATATTATATTCATTTGAACTCCAAATCCAGTAAAACAAAATCCTAGATGCTTCTAAAATCATCCTTTGTTAAATGGCTATCTTTGCTCATTTTCCAAAAATATATTTCTGTACACTTCTTGCAAATCCATAAACCCATTGATTCCATCATATTGAAATGTTCAGAGATGTCCATTGATCAAATCCTAATGAAACCACTTTGGTCATCCCTCATATGACCAGAGGTATCCCAGAAAAGTCCAACTCACATTTTTAGAGCACTTTTCTTTTGCCTTGTTGTGTTGCTTATTGTGTTGTTTCCGACGTTAGTTGACGAAGTAGACGGAGTACTTGGAGAAGGACCAGAAGATTTCAAGACTCTGATGAACCAGGCAAGCAGCCCTTTGACCATGTCTATGGAACCCTTTTTATGCATGTTATATAGCTCTTTATTATTGTTGCATCGGATTCATGATGAGATGGTGAACCACGTGGGATGGTTGCCTCCGTTACTTCCTCGTTGATACTTACATTGTGCACGACTCTACCTTCTTACGAGGGTTATGCCGGTGGGAGTAGATAGGATACTAAAGTAGATGCTACGCAAAAGGGACGGGAATATGCATGGTGATGGAGACAAAGTATATTCAAAGATTTTTTTTTTGAAAATCCCGTCGGGTGCCACTTATGCCCGAGGGAGATGATGAGATGGGTAACCACTTGATGACGAAGTGGTGTACCGAGGCAAATGTGTGTGTTGTTTTCAAAACGGATTGGTTTAAGTTGCGACCGTAATTCCAACCTTACATGCGCAACCACTCTACCCTTATATGGGAAAGGGCATTATTGAGTACCTAGACCAATACTAGCTTGGGGCCCGCATTACTAGTGACGGGGGAGAGTTGGTGCTCTGTCGGGACGGGGTCGTGCCAGGTAGGGTGGCCATGACTGTTTTCACAGGGGACCGGACACACCGTTGGTACCCCGTGCCAGTGGTATGTGATAATTATGGGAGCGAGGCTCCAAGAAAGTGTTATGTGAAATGTTGGGCACGGGGGGTTACTGCCAATCGAGTGGACTCCATGTTAGTATCGTCTAGGGAAAGGTAGTGATCGGGTGCTTACCCCGGGTACTTGAGGTACCGCGGGTCGTGGCTGACACGGAAGTTCCCCGGATCTTGTGGGTACAGTGTGCAACCTCTGCAGAGTGTAAAACTATTCGAATAGCCATGTCCTCGGTCAAGGACAGTTAGGTAACCGCTCTTGGGCTACGTCCACTTGTTTACAAATGCAGTGTGTGTGTTGATAAAATGACTTTGGTCAAGTCAAGGGACTTGACATGATGAGATGGGTTGGTGCCCACTCTATTTATGTTAGATGGGTTGGTGCCTGGTCTATTTATGTGGATATCTGTAACCTGTCCTCATGGTTACTTGAATTCTCTTGAGGCACTCCTTAGAAAGTTGTTGAACATGTCATTGCACTCAAAACTAGCTTTCTGCAAAAATTTACCTATATCATGCATTGTTGTATCTTGAACCAAAACATGGGTTGCTTGCGAGTACATTCAAAGTACTCATTGGCTCGCCACTGGTTATTTTATTGGCCAGGCTTGAAAGGACAAGATATATTGAAGAGTTCCTTAGTGATGATCGTGCGAGCTAGGATGCTTTCCCAGTCAGAATGCCTGTAGGGTTAAGGCAGATGGCATGGGTCCAAGTTATCGACAAAGGTTTCCGCTGCGACGTTATACTCAAGACTCGACCATAATGGTCCTACTTGTGTAATACGGTATGTATGGATGTAAGACTCTTGTTATTCAGCTTTTGTGTCTTCAGTGAGCACTGATCTCTGGGATCACTGTACACGTGCATTCGGTGATCACGACTTATGAGTCGGGGTCCCCACAGAGCTGGTATCAGAGCCATCCTGACTATAGGAAGCCTTAGTTAGCATGGTCGTTAGTTAGGTAAAGCTATTTTCAAAACTATTACTAGTTTTCAAAACTATCGATACTTCTCATACCTTCTCAGTTTTTCGAAAACTAAGGTATACTTTCCTTGTTAATCTCTTCCCCTTCAAAACCGTTGGTTGCTAGAACCCTTATGACCCATACAATTGGATTCCTTGTAATCCTCGTGGATAATCTAGAAGGAAGAGGCCTTGCCAGACGTTCACCCACATCTCCAAAACACAAGATTGGCGACATCACAACAAGACGATACCAACAGAAGATACATCCTCAAGGAATGAGGACCTGAAGATCTAGGAGATGGTGACACCCTTGCAACTTCCCCAAGATGATGCAACCTTAGCCTACGATGATCAGGGCATAGGATATGCAAGATCATGATATACATCGCTAATAGAGTAACCCTGTCACTACCATTGTTGTATCGGCAACCACCGGTGGATGAGAACCTAGCCATTTGGTCCGCCTCACCATAGTGAGTAGGAAAACGGTTCTCTCCATCCCCCGCTCTCAGTGACGATATTGTCAACAATGTGTCCGACATATTGGGCCTCTATTATGCCTTGTTAATGACATTGCATAAAGGAGTGCCACCCAGAACCGCTGATGCCTTAGAATGCAAAAAGGGATCGTCATGATTAAGAAGACAATAGAAGACCAAGTTAATGCCAGTTACAAGGAGCCACCTTCACCCCATCACTTCAACAAGCGAGAAGTTGTTGAAAAATCTTCAGGTTCAACCCGGATTGTTTCATCGAACAACTACAAGAGACGTAGCAACACCTGAGGAAAACTCAGAAGACTGCATGAGGCATAAGGCACGACTACTGAGTCCGAGAACCCCTAGGGTAGGATGAGTCGTGTACCCCCTATGCGCAGTCGACTCCGTATGGTAGTTCGAATAGAACCATGTTGTGTGTTGCTTGTTTTTATTTGATTGTGTTTTGATATCAGTCGCCCTTTTTGCCCTAGGCAACAAGTACGCGACTATATCCCCTGCCTTATTTTGTTGTTTGTGTTTGGCCTTTTTGGCACTTGTTTGTTTGCACCTGCACTATAGAACCCCCTTTAGGCATCCCACCTCCTCTATGCTACTTTTCCCCCTCATCTCTCTCTCCTCAACTGAAGACCAGCAAGACAAGATGCACCAAGAAACCTGCTTCGGCAACCAACTAGCAATGAAGACTTTTGTTGCAGCCTCCTCGACCAAGTGAAACCCCGTAGAGTTATGTTTAACCCTCAAGATTAGAAACCCATTCCTAGACCCTTCGAGACTTTATAAGATACCCCAGCTCGAATCCTTAACCATGTGCTTAACCCACAGAATTGCAAGAGAACCAGTTAAGCCTCTGTAGACCTTGCACAACACTGGGTTCATTATGGAACTAGTGGACATAGTGAACGAGCACATTATCATCCTAATACAGCACCAGAACTGACGATGCCATAGGGAAGACTAGTTTAAGATATAGGAATAGAGGACAAATGACTTGGAAGAATGGTAGGAATTCTCGTGGGACATGAGATTTGGATTCAATAGGTTATCCTAGTGGAGTATGGATGCAGAGTGATTCTACATGGTTTGGAGTAAATTGGATTTAGACTGATGATCTCGATTATGATACCATGTTTCTTGGAGGACAATAAACTAGGTGATTGGATCAATTGTCACAGTTTATTTAGGGATATATACATGCTTGACCTTGGAGTTACTTGACCCCCATAACGGGAATCGGTGGACTGACTATAGTAAGAATAGCCCTTTCAAGTGTTCGGGGATTATAGGGACATTAGGAGATCATGCAGAACACCTTAACCATTGGATTTGTAGAATTAATGGATTGTGTAGTGATTGATGGAAGTTAATGGGCTGCTGGAGTTAATTCATAGGAAGGAAACAAGATTTTGGAGTGGCATATGATGTGTTTCCTTAGGATAGAGATGCACTATCTTGGACCTTGGGTCAATAGACTGAGCACTTGGATGGTGGATATTAGGTCCAAGCTTGTATGTTCTACCCATGGATTTTTAGGGGTAGCCACACACATGAGTTTGGGGATTGTAGACATGTATAGATTTATTAGACCTCCCCTTGGGAGTCATGAGGATAATAATAGCATGAGTGATGATTGGAGTTGACCTATACGAGATGATTCTTTTGGTAATATGAGGTGAAGACTAGGTAGAAGTATTGGCATCTCAGAAACTGTGCTTAAGGATGAGGTGACAAACGTTCGCTCGCACACTAAAAATCCTTGAAACCCTTAAGCCCCACCAAGCCACGATATGGTAGGAATCACAACCATGGGCTTTCGCTCTAGGACAAGGATACCTTGGCCAATACACAACCATGACCACCACCAATACCCCGACCTATACCCTATGCACACCGTGGGCAAAGTCTTCACGGAGTACTTGGACAAGTTAGTTGCCATCTTTCCTTGATGACATACTTGCCTACCCGAAGACGGAAAAAGAACCGTTCAGCTAGTTAGGGAACATCTGAAGATCACCATGTCCAGGAGGAAGCACTACACCAACCACCATCTTCAAGGAGTATACTTCCGTGTCGAAGACCAGGCATATCTACGGGCCACTTCTCTCTAAGGAACCAAGCATTTCCATGACAAGGAGACCCACACCAAGATTCATCGGCCCCCTTCAAGATCACTCCAGAAATTTAACAACCCCCTCCGAGATCACTACAAGATGAAGAGAAGACAGTTATTAGCTGGAGTTGCCACCTGAGTTGCCTGATGTGCACAACACTTTCCATGAATCACAACCCCGGAGGTGTTTCCAACTTCCTAACTAGCCCGGTCTCTACAAGGACATCGATCACCGAGCCATCGACCTCCAGCCCAATATGACCACCGCAAGAAACCCCTTAGGAACTTGGATCGAGAAGAACGTCATACACGAAGCCACACCATCAAGTACTTCAAGTTCAATGGAGCACCAAACAGAAGCAGAAGCAGTATGAGGACGTGAAGACTACCCCGAATCCAAGTTTCCATACTCCTTTCCGCGCCTTGTTTGGGAATCTCGGGGACGAGATTGTTGTAAGGGGGGTAGGTCTGTCACACCCTGATTTTCATTCCAAAACACTTAAGTCAATAAATAATGCTAAAATGTGGTTTGACAAAAACTTTTGAGTGTTTTGTCTTTGTTTTGATTGAATGTTTGACTGCTGTTTGCTAGTGCTCTAAAAATCAAATAAATCCTCCAACTTCGATACTTCATTTCCTTGCCCCAAACTTCTGCCCAATGATCATGCCATGTGTATAGAGCAATATAGTATTTTCTTACAAAAATAACTTGGCCAAAAAGTATTTTCTAAAATTAGTTTTTCAAAAACCCCTGAATTGAGGTTTGCACTGCAAGTACTTAATTAAGGGCAGTAAAAATCTTTCCAAAAATATATTTGACTCCTATTAGATATAGGATACCTAGAAACCACAAAAATATAATTTGAAAGGTTATTTTCCTATTTTATTTAAAAGCTTTTTCTTAAGGCCAGAAATGGTCTTTAATAGGGAAAAATTATTTTGTTGTTTTAAAAATATTTGACAAAAATCAGGGAAACTCAGTGGACATATATTGTCCATATATAAGAGTTTCAACACATGGTCATGTTCAAAATATTGGTCAAATCCCTCAAAAACCCTTTCTGGATATTTCAAGATTTTGAAATATTTACAAAGGAAATATTCTCCAAGAATTCCAAGAAAATTCTATCATGTCACATCTGACATGTTTGATGATCTTGACAAGTATCATGTCTTGGAGAACAAGATAACATCATCAAATCCCCTCAAAACCATTTCTGTCCATTTTGAAGTTTGAGCAACTTTACATTGCCAAACATGTCCAAATGTTCTCAAACCTTGTGAACATGCTCCAATGGTCTAATAATTCAACTAGACCAAATGACACAAGTTGGAGAATAAGTTAACCTGATCAAAGTTCCCCAAAACCCTTCCTGTCCAGAACCAAATTTGAACAACTTTGTATTGCCAACTTTCTCTCCTTGACCCCAGCTTTTGTGAGCATGATCACATGACCAAATGAGGCCACCACACCAAGTGGTGCATCAAGGAGAAGTGATTTACTCAACTGGACCTGCACAAGTTCATTTCTGCTAATTTCTAGGGTTCACAAAAGTTGCATTGGCAACTTTGCCCAAATGAACTCAAGATTGGTGATAGACCCTAATTATATGTGACATTTCACTCTGTGGAGTCTCATGACAAATGGGACTCATCTTCTTGCCCAAACCACCATCAAACACCTTCTGGCAGAAATTAAAAATGCATGTTTGGTCCACTTCCACTAATCTCCATGAGCTAATCTTTCTCCCGTAGCACCATCTGGACCTCTTCTAACCCCTGCATCTTTCCCTGCCCGAGAAGCCATGATGAAGGGGGTGAAAATCCCCTTTTCCCCCTCTGGACAGCAGCTTTCCTCCCATTCTCTCACCTCTCTCTCACTCCTGGCAAGCCCCAGGGCATCCAATGCCTTTCCCACATTGTTTACTCCCCTGAGCAGCCGCTAGACACAAGTGGGCGTGTGGGGACGCGAGGAAAAGCCGCGGGTGCCGGCCATTTGCGCGCTCTTGAGCACGTCAGCGTGCTCCCGGCCGTTGACGCCGCGTCCCCCGACCACCTCGAGCCTCCCCCTCGCGCCAGTCGAGGTGCCTCGACGTCCGCAACACGCCACCGAGCTGGCCCCCTCCTCTCTCTTCCTCCTGTTGCCTCCATTCGCACGCGCGCCGGCCGCCCGAGAGCTCCAATGGACGAGCTCACATGCGCGATGCCCTGACACTTCCCCCGCTCCTTCTCTCCCTTCCTCTGGGCGTAGACCACCCCTACAAACACCCCGGACACACCCACGCGAGCCCCCATGGCATGTAGCGACTGCAACAGCTTCAGCGGCGCATGAGCTCACGGTGCACCTCGCCCCCTTCTACTTAAGGCCACCCCCGAGCCCTCTCTCTACTCCTTTGGCCCTCTCTCCCTCCTGAGCATCCTCTGGACCAACCTGCGCCTCCTCTCGTGCCCTCCTGCTCCCTCCATGGCCGGAGAGCCGCCGTCGGGCTCTGCCCAAATTCCTGCAAACCGAAGCCTCCCCTCCCCTCCTTTGGATACCAATGGAGCCACCGCACGCCGGCGAGGCTCCTCCGCCCTTTGCCTCTTCCTCTAGTGCCCCACGACCCCAGAACCCATCTCGCCCGATGCCGCCGTCCGCCGCGGGCAAGGACCTGCTCCCATCCGATGATGCAGGCGCCGGTGGTGGGGTCCCCCGGGTTCATCTCTCTCCGCTGAGCACGCTGGTGGCCGGACCTCCGAGAATGGTGGCCTGTAGCGCCGACAAGCCGCCGTCGATGCCGCCCCTACCTCTGCTCTGTTCGAGCGGGAGGTTGGGGACGAACCCGACAAGCGGGCCCCGCTCGTCAGCGACCCGGTGGGCGGGCCCCGCCGTTTAAGTGGAAACGGCTTCGGCCGGATCCGCCTCCCTCGAGTGAAGACGCCCTGCGCTAGCCCGCCTCCGACGTGGCCCCTGCGCGTGTGCGGGCGAGCCGCTGGGCCGGCCCAGTGGCTATCCTTCGCCCGGTGCGTGCTTTAGGTATAAACCTAAACCTTTTCTTTTTCTTTTTCCAGTCAGCTTCAAAAACCCATAAACAATTCAAATGGACTCCAAATTTGATGATTCAAATTTCCAGAGACTCCATAAATCAAGTCCTATTTAATAGGCCACAGTAGACATTTTTGTTGTCCTTGGTTTTCACTAAACCTTTTTAAAAGGTCATTTATCCACATAAGTCCACTTCAAAAATCCATATTATATTCATTTGAACTCCAAATCCAGTAAAACCAAATCCTAGATGCTTCTAAAATCATCCTTTGTTAGATGGGTATCTTTGCTCATTTTCCAAAAATATATTTCTGTACACTTCTTGCAAATCCATAAACCCCTTGATTCCATCATATTGAAATGTTCAGAGATGTCCATTGATCAAATCCTAATGAAACCACTTTGGTCATCCCTCATATGACCAGAGGTATCCCAGAAAAGTCCAACTCACATTTTTAGAGCACTTTTCTTTTGCCTTGTTGTGTTGCTTATTGTGTTGTTTCCGACGTTAGTTGACGAAGTAGACGGAGTACTTGGAGAAGGACCAGAAGATTTCAAGACTCTGATGAACCAGGCAAGCAGCCCTTTGACCATGTCTATGGAACCCTTTTTATGCATGTTATATAGCTCTTTATTATTGTTGCATCGGATTCATGATGAGATGGTGAACCACGTGGGATGGTTGCCTTCGTTACTTCCTCGTTGATACTTGCATTGTGCACGACCCTACCTTCTTACGAGGGTTATGCCGGTGGGAGTAGATAGGATACTAAAGTAGATGCTACGCAAAAGGGACGGGAATATGCATGGTGATGGAGACAAAGTATATTCAAAGGATTTTTTTTCGAAAACCCCGTCGGGTGCCACTGATGCCCGAGGGAGATGATGAGATGGGTAACCACTTGATGACGAAGTTGTGTACCGAGGCAAATGTGTGTGTTGTTTTCAAAACGGATTGGTTTAAGTTGCGACCGTTATTCCAACCTTACATGCGCAACCACTCTACCCTTATATGGGAAAGGGCATTATTGAGTACCTAGACCGATACTAGCTTGGGGCCCGCATTACTAGTGACGGGGGAGAGTTGGTGCGCTCTCTCGGGACGGGGTCGTGCCAGGTAGGGCGGCCATGACTGTTTTCACAGGGCACCGGACACACGGTTGGTACCCCGTGCTAGTGGTATGTGATAATTATGGGAGCGAGGCTCCAAGAAAGTGTTATGTGAAATGTTGGGCACGGGGGGTTACTGCCAATCGAGTGGACTCCATGTTAGTGTCGTCTAGGGAAAGGTAGTGATCGGGTGCTTACCCCGGGTACTTGAGGTACCGCGGGTCGTGGCTGACACGGAAGTTCCCCGAATCTTGTGGGTACAGTGTGCAACCTCTGCAGAGTGTAAAACTATTCGAATAGCAGTGTGCATGGTCAAGGACAGTTGGGTAACTGCTCTTGGGCTACGTCCACTTGTTTACAAACCCAGTGTGTGTGTTGATAAAATGACTTGGGTCAAGTCAAGGGACTTGACATGATGAGATGGGTTGGTGCCCAATCTATTTATGTTAGATGGGTTGGTGCCCACTCTATTTATGTGGATATCTGTAACCTGTCCTCATGGTTACTTGAATTCTCTTGATGCATGCCTTACAAAGTTGTTGAACATGTCATTGCACTCAAAACTAGCTTTCTGCAAAAATTTACCTATATCATGCATTGTTGTATCTTGAACCAAAACATGGGTTGCTTGCGAGTACATTCAAAGTACTCATTGGCTTGCCACTGGTTATTTTATTGGCCAGGCTTGAAAGGACAAGATATATTGAAGAGTTCCTTGGTGATGATCGTGCGAGCTAGGATGTTTTCCTAGTCAGGATGCCTGTAGGGTTAAGGTAGATGGCATGGGTCCAAGTTATCGACAAAGATTTCCGCTGCAATGTTATACTCAAGACTCGACCATAATGGTCCTACTTGTGTAATACGGTATGTATGGATGTAAGACTCTTGTTATTCAGCTTCTGTGTGTTCAATGAGCATTGATCTCTGGGATCACTGTACACGTGCATTCGGTGATCACGACTTATGAGTCGGGGTCCCCACAAAAGGACTAAGGATATGTTTCTCGTTTATGGAGGTGACAAAGAGCTAGTCGTAAATGTTTACGTCGATGCAAGCTTTGACACTGATCCGGATGATTCTAAATCGCAAACCGGATACGTGCTTATATTGAATGGTGGAGCTGTCAGTTGGTGCAGTTCTAAACAAAGCTTCGTGGCAGGATCTAGATGTGAAGTGGAGTACATAGCTGCTTCGGAAGCAGCAAATGAAGGAGTCTGGATGAAGGAGTTCATATCCGATCTAGGTGTCATAACTAGTGCATCGGGACCAATGAAAATCTTCTGTGACAATACTGGTGCAATTGCCTTGGCAAAGGAATCCATATTTCACAAGATGACCAAGCACATCAAGAGACACTTCAATTCCATCCGGGACCAAGTCCAGGTGGGAGACATAGAGATTTGCAAGATACATACGGATCTGAATGTTGCAGACCCGTTGACTAAGCCTCTTCCACGAGCAAAACATCATCAACACCAAGGCTCCATGGGTGTTAGAATCATTACTATGTAATCTAGATTATTGACTCTAGTGCAAGTGGGAGACTGAAGGAAATATGCCCTAGAGGCAATAATAAAGTTATTATTTATTTCCTTATATCATGATAAATGTTTATTATTCATGCTAGAATTGTATTAACCAGAAACATAATACATGTGTGAATACATAGACAAACATAGTGTCACTAGTATGCCTCTACTTGACTAGCTCGTTGATCAAAGATGGTTGTGTTTCCTAACCATAGACATGAGTTGTCATTTGATTAACGGGATCACATCATTAGGAGAATGATGTGATTGACTTGACCCATTCCCGTTAGCTTAGCACTTGATCGTTTAGTATGCTGCTATTGCTTTCTTCATGACTTATACATGTTCCTACAACTATGAGATTATGCAACTCCCGTTTACCGGAGGAACACTTTGTGTGCTACCAAACATCACAACGTAACTGGGTGATTATAAAGGAGGTCTACAGGTGTCTCCAAAGGTACATGTTGAGTTGGCGTATTTCGAGATTAGGATTTGTCACTCCGATTGTCGGAGAGGTATCTCTGGGCCCTCTCGGTAATGCACATCACTATAAGCCTTGCAAGCAATGTAGTTAATGAGTTAGTTACAGAATGATGCATGATGTAACATGTAAAGAGACTTGCCAGTAACGAGATTGAACTAGGTATTGAGATACCGATGATCGAATCTCGGGCAAGTAACATACCGATGACAAAGGGAACAATGTATGTTGTTATGCGGTTTGACTGATAAATATCTTCGTAGAATATTTAGGAGCCAATATGAGCATCCAGGTTACGCTATTGGTTATTGACTGGACACGTGTCTCGGTCATGTCTACATAGTTCTCGAACCCGTAGGGTCCGCACGCTTGAAGTTAGATGACAGTTATTTTATGATTTTATATGTTTTGATGTACCGAAGGTAGTTCAGAGTCCCAGATGTGATCACGGACAAGACGAGGAGTCTCGAAATGGTCAAGACGTAAAGATTGATATATTGGATGACTATATTCGGACACCGGAATGGTTCTGTGGGTTATCGGATGTATACCGGAGTACCGGGGGGTTACCGAAACCCACGGGGGGTTAGTGGGCCTCATGGTCCCAACGTGGAGCAGAGGAGGGGCGGCCAGGGCTGGCCGCGCGCCCCCTCCCCCTCTAGTCCTAATAGGACAAGGAGGGGGGCAGCGCCCCCCTTTCCTTCCTCTCCTCTCTCCCCTTCCTTCCCCTCTCCTACTTGGACAAGGAAAGGAGGGAGTCCTACTCTGGTGGGAGTAGGACTCCTCCCTGGCGCGCCCTCCGCTGGCCGGCCACCCCCCCTTGGTCCTTTATATACGGGGGCAGGAGGACACCTCTACACACAACAATTGATCCTTGACATCTCTTAGCCATGTGCGGTGCCCCCCTCCACCATAATCCACTTCGATAATATCGTAGCAGTGCTTAGGCGAAGCCCTGGGTCGGTAGAACATCATCATCGTCACCATGCCGTCGTGCTGATGGAACTCTCCCACAAAGCTCGGCTGGATTGGAGTTCGACGGACGTTATCGAGCTGAACGTGTGCTGAACTCAGAGGTGCCGTGCGTTCGGTACTTGATCGGTTGGATCGTGAAGACACATGACTACATCAATAGCGTTGTGCTAGCGCTTACGCTTTTGGTCTACGAGGGTACGTGGACACACTCTCCCCTCTCGTTGCTATGCATCACAATGATCTTGCGTGTGCGTAGGAATTTTTTTGAAATTACTACGTTCCCTAACACCGCCCCCTCCACACACACACACACACACACAAAAACACAGTCACTAACCCACACACAATATCTCTCTACATTTGTATCTCTCTCACACAAACCCACATAGGTGGTGTACGTACACGAAGAGAATAGGCGCACATACTCACACTTCGTGCGCAGCCACACCCACGCGGGTACACGGTGGAGCTCATTTCTGTATGAAATGGCAGCACACGTGCTAATTTGAGCGTGTGTAGCGGTTGTTTACATACAGAGGTCGTGTACCACGCGTGCACGAAAGAAAGTTCGACTTGATGCGTCGGCACGTTATTTTTAAATAAAGTTATATCGCTCAATGCCACGTACACAGAATATAAAATGATTTTTATGGAGAAAAAGGTAGTCCGCGCCACTACATACAATGGAGCGTGCCTGCCGGGATTTGTCTCTCTTCATAGTATCTCACTATAGCGACCCGACCTCAGATGGTCAAGTCTCTGTGCTCAGGTGTCATCCCTGGATCAGTAATGCTGACACCACACAGTACTTCGAAGGATTTATGACAGAGTTGCAATCAAACACTTATTACATCGAATGTCCCAAAAGAGAACTTATTACAATAATATGGCTTAAGGCCATCTAATGCGATAACAGCGGAAGGCTTGGAAGATAAAGTGAGTCCATCAACTCCAACGGCATAACTGAGCTGCACGGCAACGACCTACGAACCTTACTCCTCGTCTGAAAAGTCTGCAACATAATACGTTGCAGCCCGAGAACGGGTCAGCACATGGAATATGCTGGCAATGTAACACAAAAGAGCAATAACAGAATAATGCTACCACTACATGCATATGTGGCTGGTGGAAAGCTCTAAGGTTACAATTTTTGCGAAAAGCCAATTTTTCCCTACTTCAAAGGAATCAGTTTTAATTTAACTATCATGGTAGTTGAAACATCATTTAAGAAGGTACACCCCAACTCAATGATCCCAATTAAAAGTAATTTAATAACCCAAGAAAAATTGATTTTAGAGTGTTGAGATACATGCGAATACTCAAGTACTAGATACTCAGAATTGCCCATAACCGGGGACACGACTAAACATGATTAGATTGTACACTCTGCATAGGTTTGCGCACTTTTCCCCGCAAGACTCGATCGCCTCCGTTGATTCTCGCACTATATGGTGTTTTGAGAGACGGATGACCGAGACACAGTCTTTCAGAAGCATTAACTCTCTACTCCGGGCAGACCATACCAAACCTACAAACCCACTACCTGCTAATCCACCTCTTCAAGATCTTCACGCAACTTACTCAAACTATGCTAGAGCCCATAATAGCTTGCGGCTGCACACGGAAGTTTCTAGCATGACTAGACTCAGTTCCCTTTGAGCATGGGTGGCGGTCCATAGGGGAATCACACGGTAACCCTGGGATTTCCAAAATAAAACAGGCAATCACTGGTAACCCCAGGTGCCTCAATCCACCCAGATGTGTATTAAAGTTGCCACCTTAAGTAAACCATTAATTAACAATCTCACATCTGTCATGGATATCACTCAAACCCAATCCACATCTATGAGCATAGCATGGCAATATAAGCATAACGTAGAAGTAACTCCCAAGGGTTTGATAATAAACAGGGCAATAGGTTCTACCTCAGCAACTACTTCCCAATACCCACATGTTGAATGCATCCTAATCATGCAATGTTTGAGGATTGAAACTAATGCATAAAACTGAGTATGAAAAGAATATGATCAATGTGTTACTTGCCTTGCTGACGATCCGGGTATCCTAGAGACTCGTAGTAACACGCTTCGCACTCCGGGAATTCTAGCGCAAGCAAACAATAACATACATAAGCAACAATCAAAGATGCACAAGTAGAACTTCAGATAAAAGAGTCTGGCCGGAGAGTTCAACTTAAGAACTCCGGTTTGCAAGAAGAATCAAATCAAACGAAGCAACGAAAGTCAAACGGCAAAAGAAACAACTTCGTTTTACTAATCTGGATCTAAGCCAAATTTTACAGAAGAAAAAATCTTGTTTGAGTTGACTACTCGGAAAGAGGGTTTCGAGATGAAACTCCAGGCGCTTGAATCGCCTGATTCCGATAAACGAGCGAAAAGATAAACAGGTTTGAAAAACAGATCAGAAATCGCGATAAGAATAATCGCGGAATAAATCCGATAAAAAGAAAAACGTTGAACTGCTAAACGGACGGACGTTCTTTAGCAGAAACTAAACAGATAAAGCGTTCGTTAAAACGAACGGGCGAACGAACGTTCGTTAAGTAAATAAATCAAAAAAAAATAAACCGATCTATAAAAAAACGATCTAGGGTTTTCAAAAAAAAAATCGAAGGTTTATTTAAGAAAACCGGCGGCGGGGTTCGGGTACCTCCGGCGACTCGTCCGGCGGGGCGGCGGCTCCGGCGGGGCTTCGGCGGCGGCGGCGGGTTGCGGGGCTGCGGCGGGAGGCGGCGGCGGCGACGCGGGGCTGCGGCAGCGGCTCCGGCGGCGGGCTGCGGGTGCGGCGGCGGCGGCGGGCTGCGGTGGTGGTGGTGGCGATGTGGCGGCGGGGGCGGCGGCTTTATAGGGGGCGTGGCGGGGCTGGCTTGGGCGAGGGGGCGCCCCCGGGGGTGGAGTCTGGCACGGACCTGCCCTCGGCGTCCGTGCCGCGCACGGCGCGCGCGCGGGGAAGGCGGCGGCGGCTGGCTGGGCCGGCCTGCTCGGCTCGGCCTTCGGCCCAGTCGGGCGCGAGGTTTTTTTTTTAAAACATTCCGCCGAAGAAAAATTCCTAGAAAAATAAATAAATTTCTAAAAATTCCGAAACAAGTTTTCCCCGTCTAAATAAAATATTTAGAACAAGATGAAATTTTCTTGGCCCCTAAAATGCAATTTTAAAATATGCAACATTTTTCTAGGAGCAAATAAAATCCCGAAATAAATTCAAATAAAATCCCAAAATGATTTGAACATTTTTCCTCCGATATTTCAATTATTTTGGAGAAGTCATATTATCTCCCCTCATTTATTATTTTAAAATGAAATATTTTCCAGAGAGAAAATAATTAAAATCAAATCCTTGTCTTCACTATTTGATAAAAATTTCAAATATGAAAATTAGAAAATCCCCAACTCTCTCCGAAGGTCCTTGGGTTGCTTAGGATTTCGAGGATTGCAAATGAAAAAGCAATAAAATATGATATGCATGTATGGCCTATGTATAACATGCCAAACTGGAAATTTGGGATGTTACAAACCTACCCCCTTAAGATGAATCTCGCCCTCGAGATTCGGGTTGGCTAGAAAATAGGTGCGGATGGTCCTTGCGAATATCTTCCTCTCGTTCCCAGGTGGCTTCCTCCTCAGAATGATGACTCCATCGAACTTTGCAAAATTTGATCACCTTGTTGCGAGTGACTCGGCTATCAAACTCAAGAATCTTAACTGGCTTCTCCTCATAGGTCAGGTTATTAGCCAGTTGAATCGCCTCCAACGGTACTGTATCATTCAATGGTATATCAGCCATCTCAGCATGGCACTTCTTCAGCTGTGATATGTGAAACACATCGTGAACTCCTGACAATCCTTCTGGTAACTCCAGTTTGTAGGCAACTTCTCCCATCCGTTCAAATATACGATACGGTCCTACGAATCTCGGGGCTAATTTTCCCTTAACTCCAAATCGTTTTACTCCCCTCAAGGGTGATACTCGTAGATAGGCTCTATCTCCAACTTCATAAGTTACTTCCTTGCGTTTTGAATCTGCGTAACTCTTCTGTCTGGACTGAGCAACCTTTAGTCTGTCTCTGATCAGTTTAACTTTCTCCTCTGATTCTTTGATCAAATCTGGTCCAAACAACTGACGATCTCCTACCTCGTCCCACATCAATGGTGTTCTACACCTGCGTCCATACAGAGCTTCGAATGGTGCCATCTTCAAACTAGCCTGGTAACTGTTGTTATAAGAAAAGTCTGCGTACGGCAAATTGTCATCCCAACTAGATCTAGCATATCCTCCAGAATCTGATTGACTCTCTCTGTGTGTCCATCGGTCTACGGGTGAAAAGCTGTACTGAACTCCAATCGGGTTCCCAAAGTCTGGTGTAACTGATGCCAAAACTTTGAAGTAAACTGAGTCCCTCTATCTGATACGATGCTCCTCGGAACTCCATGTAAACATACGATCCTGGTCATATATATCTTGGCCAACTTCGCACTGGTATATGTTGTTTTCACCGGGATGAAATGAGCTACCTTAGTCAATCGATCCACAACTACGCATATAGAATCATATCCTGTCTTGGTTCTGGGTAATCCGGTAATAAAGTCCATACCAAGTTTATCCCACTTCCATTCAGGTATTGGCATAGGCTGTAACAGTCCTGCTGGCTTCTGATGTTCTGCCTTCACCTTCTGACATACATCACATACGGCTACATACTCGGCAATATCCTTCTTCATTCCAGTCCACCAGAAATGTTCCTTCAAGTCCAGATACATCTTGGTGTTTCCGGGGTGAATCGAGTATGGTGAGTCATGGGCCTCCTGAAGTATCAACTTCCTGATCTCCAAATTGTTGGGCACATAAATTCGGTCCTCAAACCATAAGGTATCGTGCTCATCTTCGTGAAAACCTTTGGCTTTACCTTCGCCCATCCTCTCTCTTATCTCAGCAATCTCTTTGTCTTCCTTCTGAGCTTCTCGAATCTTGTCCAACAGTGTTGACTGAACTTCTATTGTTGCAAGAAAACCTCTTGGAACAATCTCCAATCGTAGTTCCATGATCTCTGCAGCTAATTCTTTTGGCATTCCATTGCTCACAAGAACATTAGCATAACTCTTCCGGCTCAAGGCATCTGCTACGACATTGGCTTTTCCTGGATGGTAGTGTAGCTTCATGTCGTAATCCTTCATAAGTTCCAACCATCTCCTCTGCCTGAGGTTCAACTCCTTCTGTGTGAAAATGTACTTCAAGCTCCTATGATCCGTGTACACATCACAACGGTTTCCAATAAGATAATGTCTCCAGGTTTTTAGTGCATGCACCACGGCTGCTAACTCCAAATCATGCGTGGCATAGTTCAACTCGTGTGGCTTCAGTTGTCGTGAGGCATACGAAACAACTTTTCCTTCCTGCATAAGCACACATCCAAGTCCCAAGCGAGAGGCGTCACAATACACTTGAAACTCCTTATGTATATCTGGCAAAGTTAGCACTGGGCTGTAGTCAATCGTTCCTTCAGATCTTGAAAACTTGTCTCGCATTCCTCCGTCCGTTTGAACTTAGTATCCTTCTTCAGCAATTCAGTCATTAGTTTAGCAATTTTGGAAAAATTCTCAATGAATCTCCGATAATATCCTGCTAGTCCAAGAAAACTACGGATCTCGCCAACTGAAGTGGGTGCCAACCATTCAGTGACCGACTGAACCTTACTGGGATCTACTGCTATACCCTCTCCTGATATAACATGCCCAAGAAATCCAACTTCCTTCAACCAAAATTCGCACTTGTTGAATTTGGCATATAACTGATGTTCCCTGAGTTTCTCGAGAACCAAACGCAAGTGTTCCGCGTGCTCTTCTTCGTTCTTCGAGTATATCATAATGTCATCAATGAATACCACAACAAACTTGTCCAAATACTCCATGAATACCTTGTTCATCATACTCATGAAATAGGCAGGGGCGTTAGTCAGTCCAAATGACATGACCATATACTCGTATAATCCATACCGAGTGGTAAACGCTGTCTTGGGTATATCCTTCTCTCGGATCTTCAACTCATGGTACCCTGATCGTAGATCAATCTTCGAAAACACCTTAGCTCCTTGTAACTGATCAAACAGATCATTGATCATTGGTAAGGGATACTTGTTCTTTATTGTTACTTCATTTAGAGCTCGGTAGTCAACAATCATCCTTAGGGATTTATCCTTCTTCTCCACCAAAAGTACTGGGGCTCCCCAAGGTGATGAGCTTCTACGAATGTAACCTTTCTCCAACAACTCCTTAATCTGCTTCTTAATTTCCTCCAGATCATTTGCTGGCATCCGATAGGGTCTCTTGGATATCGGTCCTGTTCCTGGCAATAGCTCTATCAAAAACTCGATCTCTCTATCCAGTGGCATACCTGGTAACTCTTCGGGGAAAACATCCGGAAAATCCTTTACTACAGGTACTTCCTCCTGTACAACTCCCGTGAGGGTGTTTACTTGGCTCCTCCTAGGCACATGCCTAGATACATACTTAATCCTTGTTCCCTCTGGGGTGGTAAGATAAATCGATTTACTAGCACAGTCAATACTTCCTTCATACTTTGACATCCAGTCCATACCTAATATCACATCCAATCCTTGTGACTCCAAGATAATTAGGTCAGACGGAAATACATGCGTGCCAATGATTAGGGGTATCTGGGTGCACCATCTGCTAGCCATGTTCTCTGATCCCGGCGAGCTCACTAAGAGGGGTGTCCTAAGGGTTTGGGTTGGCAACTTAAACTTTTCCACAAATCCCCTTGATATGTATGAATGTGATGCACCAGTATCGAAAAGAACAATAGCGGTAAATGACTGAACCAAAAACTTACCTATTACCGCGTCTGGCTGCTCTTCAACCTCCTCCACGTTAACGTGGTTCACTTGACCTTTATTGAATGGATTGGGCTTCTTCCCTGCGCTCCTGTTTCCATTCCCGTTCTTTCCTTCAGAGCAGTCATTGGCGTAGTGCCCTGTCTTCCCGCACTTGTAGCAAACGACTTGGCTTAAGTCCCTCTTTGCGTGTGTGGATGGGTTAGAGCGGTTCTGATTATTGTTGGCTCCATTCCCATTCCCGTTCTTCGCACCATTATGGTTATGCGATCCTCCTCCAGCTTGATTATGTCCTCCATGGTTATGAACAAGTCTCCTGAGTTCGGAGTCAAACGGGGCTTCTGGTGAGTTCCTGAATTGTATTTTCCTTGTCCATACTTCCTCTTATGATTATCAATCTGCTGTTGCTTCCCTTCAATCATCAGGGCCTTGTCTACCAACTCCTGGTAGTTGTTGAAGGTTGCTACCATCAACTGCATACTCATCTCATCATTCAGCCCTTCCATAAACTTCTCCTGCTTCACGGCATCTGTGGCCACATCATCAGGGGCATAACGTGACAACTTGCTAAACTCATCGACGTACTGACCAACAGTACGATTCCCCTGGCGTAGGTTGCGAAACTCACGCTTCTTCATCTGCATAGCTCCAGTCAAGACATGGGCAGTGCGAAAAGCCTGCTGAAACTGAGCCCATGTGACAGTGTCGATAGGATAGGTGGTTGTGAAATTCTCCCACCATGCTGCTGCAGGTCCATCCAGTTGGTGTGCGGCAAAACGCACCTTCTCAGCATCTGTGCATCCAGCATTGGTTAACTCCCTTCCAATACGACGTAGCCAATCATCTGCAACTACTGGCTTGATGCTACTGGAGAACACCGGCGGCTGTAACCTTAAGAAACGGGCGAGGTTATCCATTGGCGGCGGGTTGTTGTTGTTGGCATTGTTGTTATTGGCATTGCCCTGGTTCTGAACTAACAACTGCATCAGGGCATTCTGCTGCTGGATCAACTGGGTGATCTCCGGTGGGAAAACAAACTTGGGGTCTCTCCTCAGAGGCATCTGATGGGTTTAGATGGAAGAGATTTAGAATAGAAAAAGATCAAGGGGAAACACTACCCATATGTATATGAGGCAAACAGAAGCATTCAATCAATCAATCAAGCAAGGGCATACAAAGCGGTCTAGGACTATCGCAAAAGTGCTCACTACTACTTTACATGGGGAGAATGCTAGTATCATATGGTGGTCATCTAAAAAATTTGATCGGTGGAAGACTCCATGATGTCTGCTCCAGCTTCATCTTCGTAGTCATCATCACTTGAATCTGAATCTGTGTCGTCGATGATGATGTAGTTGTCCGGGTGAATGGGGTCTTCTTTCGGAACTGGTCCTCCCATGAAAATTCCGATCTTCTCGACTAGGTCATCATTCTTCTCCAATAGCATCTTGATTTCCTCCTCATATCCATCGCGTGTGAACTTAAGTTCTTCCTCCAGCTCGATGATCCTGGTCTTCGCTTTTTCAACTCGATCATGTCTGCGCACATCTGGTTCTCCTGACGTCGAATGTGCTGGTTTTGCTCCTGGATAAAGGCTGCGACAGATCTATCCTTCCTGGTGCTGATCATCTCCCATTGTTCATCTCGGCGCCCACATATTTGATAGGTGGTATCCTCTAGTTCTTTGTTGTAGATTTCTCCAATGCGTCTCATGGTAAGATGAGCTGCCATACTCTTGCCAAGGCTCCAGGTGGGTGCTTCGAAAGAAAACTCTCTAGGTTTGGAATTGGCGAGAACGTCCTTCCTGGAACTCGTACTTGAATCATCCAGCGCTCTTCTTCCGGTAGAGTGGCGTTGTTCCTCCCAGTGAAGCTTGGTATTCCAATATTCAAGTACCTAGTGACTTCCGTCAAGTGGCGTCCAAAAGGTGTGTCTTCATCCGGTTGTGCAAACTTGGTCTTCATCTCCTTCATCCTAAAGGGTGGAAAGAGAAGAGGAGTCAGAAATGAGAAGAGAGTGTGATCTATGGTTTATCTTAGTGGTCGTGTCCTACACTCAGCGTGTGCTCTGATACCATCTTGTAGCAACCTGACCTTAGATGGTCAAGTCTCTGTGCTCAGGTGTCATCCCTGGATCAGTAATGCTGACACCACGCAGTACTTCGAAGGATTTATAACAAAGTAGCAATCACACACTTATTACATCGAATGTCTCAAAAGAGAACTTATTACAATAATATGGCTTAAGGCCATCTAATGCGATAACAGCGAAAGGCTTGGAAGATAAAGTGAGTCCATCAACTCCAACGGCATAACTGAGCTGCACGGCAACGACCTACAAACCTTACTCCTCGTCTGAAAAGTCTGCAACATAATACGTTGCAGCCCGAGAACGGATCAGCACATGGAATATGCTGGCAATGTAACACAAAAGAGCAATAACAGAATAATGCTACCACTACATGCATATATGGCTGGTGGAAAGCTCTAAGGTTACAGTTTTTACGAAAAGCCAATTTTTCCCTACTTCAAAGGAATTAGTTTTAATTTAACTATCATGGTAGTTGAAACATCATTTGAGAAGGTACACCCCAACTCAATGATCCCAATTAAAAGTAATTTAACAACCCAAGCAAAATTGATTTTAGAGTGTTGAGATACATGCGAATACTCAAGTACTAGATACTCAGAATTGTCCATAACCGGGGACATGGTTAACCATGATTAGATTGTACACTCTGCAGAGGTTTGCGCACTTTTCCCCGCAAGACTCGATCGCCTCCGTTGATTCTCGCACTGCATGGTGTTTTGAGAGACGGATGACCGAGACACAGTCTTTCAGAAGCATTAACTCTCTACTCCGGGCAGACCATACCAAACCTACAAACCCACTACCTGTTGATCCACCTCTTCAAGAGCTTCACGCAGCTTACTCAAACTATGCTATAGCCCATAATAGCTTGCGGCTGCACACAGAAGTTTCTAACATGAATAGACTCAGTTCCCTTTGAGCCTGGGTGGCGGTCCATAGGAGAATCACACGGTAACCCTGGGATTTCCAAAATAAAACAGGCAATCACTGGTAACCCCAGGTGCCTCAATCCACCCAGATGTGTATTAAAGTTGCCACCTTAAGTAAATCATTAATTAACAATCTCACATTTGTCATGGATATCACTCAAACCCAATCCACGTCTACGAGCATAGCATGGCAATATAAGCATAACGTAGAAGTAACTCCCAAGGGTTTGATAATAAACAGGGCAATAGGTTCTACCTCAGCAACTACTTCCCAATACCCACATGTTGAATGCATCCTAATCATGCAATGTTTGAGGATTGAAACTAATGCATAAAACTGGGTATGAAAAGAATATGATCAATGTGTTACTTGCCTTGCTGACGATCCGGGTATCCTAGAGACTCGTAGTAACACGCTTCGCACTCCGGGAATTCTAGCGCAAGCAAACAATAACATACATAAGCAACAATCAAAGATGCACAAGTAGAACTTCAGATAAAAGAGTCTGACCGGAGAGTTCAACTTAAGAACTCCGGTTTGCAAGAAGAATCAAATCAAATGAAGCAACGAAACTCAAACGGCAAAAGAAACAACTTCGTTTTACTAATCTGGATCTAAGCCAAATTTTACAGAAGAAAAAATCTTGTTTGAGTTGATTACTCGGAAAGAGGGTTTCGAGATGAAACTCCAGGCGCTTGAATCGCCTGATTCCGATAAACGAGCGAAAAGATAAACAGGTTTGAAAAACAGATCAGAAATCGCGATAAGAATAATCGCGGAATAAATCCGATAAAAAGAAAAACGTCGAACTGCTAAACGGACGGACGTTCATTAGCAGAAACTAAACAGAGAAAGCGTTCGTTAAAACGAACGGGCGAACGAACGTTCGTTAAGTAAATAAATCAAAAAAAATAAACCGATCTATAAAAAAACGATCTAGGGTTTTCAAAAAAAATCGAGGGTTTATTTAAGAAAAACGGCGGCGGGGTTCGGGTACCTCCGGCGACTCGTCCGGCGGGGCGGCGGCTCCGGCGGGGCTTCGGCGGTGGCGGCGGGCTGCGGGGCTGCGGCGGGAGGCGGCGGCGGCGACGCGGGGCTGCGGCAGCGGCTCCGGCGGCGGGCTGCGGGTGCGGCGGCGGCGGCGGGCTGCGGTGGTGGTGGTGGCGATGTGGCGGCGGGGGCGGTGGCTTTATAGGGGGCGGGGCGGGGCTGGCTTGGGCGAGGGGGCGCCCCCGGGGGTGGAGTCCGGCTCGGACCCGCCCTCGGCATCCGTGCCGTGCACGGCGCGCGCGCGGGGAAGGCGGCGGCGGCTGGCTGGGCCGGCCTGCTCAGCTGGGCCTTCGCCCAGTCGGGCGCGAGGGTTTTTTTTTAAAACATTCCGCCAAAGAAAAATTCCTAGAAAATAAATAAATTTCTAAAAAATTCCAAAACAAGTTTTCCCTGTCTAAATAAAATATTTAGAACAAGATGAACTTTTCTTGGCCCCTAAAATGCAATTTTAAAATATGCAACATTTTTCTAGGAGCAAATAAAATCCCAAAATAAATTCAAATAAAATCCCAAAATGATTTTAACATTTTTCCTCCGATATTTCAATTATTTGGGAGAAGTCATATTATCTCCCCTCATTTATTATTTTAAAATGAATAATTTTCCGGAGAGAAAATAATTAAAATCAAATCCTCGTCTTCACTATTTGATAAAAATTTCAAATATGAAAATTAGAAAATCCCCAACTCTCTCCGAAGGTCCTTGGGTTGCTTAGGATTTCGAGGATTGCAATCGAAAAAGCAATAAAATATGATATGCATGTATGACCTATGTATAGCATGCCAAATTGGAAATTTGGGATGTTACACTCACACAAGGCGGCGGTGGCCTCTCTCTCTCGCACCGTTGGTCACTGACCCGCTGGCATTCCGCCTGCCGGCGTAAAGGAAGGATAAGCATCGTTTCTCCGTTCCACGGCGCTGAGGCAGCACGTCCCGATCCGCGGTACACGACGTTCTCTCTAACCAAGCCCCGGTGCGGTAGGGCCTACGCCACTTGCTCCCGGCTGCAGTATGGGCAGACCCCGCCTGCCGCCACTCTCCTAGTTACATCCCGACAACCCCCAGGTATCCCCTCCTGCCTTGCTCCATTGCACATCTTCCCATGTCGCTGCATGTGGAAGAACTTGCTTGTGGATCTTCCCTAGTTCTTTACCCAAAGCATAGCTCGTCCGGCGTACTTTCCATATTGCAATCTCGTCCTCACACCATTTTAGATAAATGCAACCATGTTGTTATCTTCTCTTAGGACAAGGAATATGCTTCTTTTTTGTCATCGTATGTGTCATCAACTATTATTGTCCAGTAATTGTTTCCTTTCTACCTCTTTTTTGCAAACAGGGCTATCCATTTCACCTCATTGCTATTGGGACCTTTTGGTGAACTACACAAATCACTTTTTTCTTAAGAGTGTTTTGTGCAGTTCTACTGAAATGACACACGGACAACGTCTCTAGATTTTAGTATGACTGCACAAAAGGAGATTGGTTTTGCTCTATCCTCCTCATCCAACTCTCAGCCTAATCTTCTCCAACTATTTTCTTAGTCTTCTCCAACTACTTAGTCTTAAGAGAGACTGCAAAGGTGACCGGCTTCTATTTGTGTGTTTATTGTTTCATCAATAGTCCTCTATTATTGTAATCACACTTAATATCTTTGGAACAGAGATGCTCAGCTCTATTTTAGTGCAACTGCACAAAATGATCAGAATGTTGCATGCTCCTGTCAGCTACTTTTTTGCCAACATGCCTTGTTGATTTAGACATAGCTAGGGGAAAGTTGCTGCCAATGAAAGCATGGATCAATTTTAATTTAACACCTTCTCACAACTTTGTCTTCAGTTGTGATGTAAATATTAGCTCTGATCTGCTAATCATTGAGATGCATTAGCAAGGAAGTTAGTTTTTTATTTTTCTGAAAGAGCATGGATGGAAAGACACACAAAACAAAAGTTGAAAGCTCAGAGCATTGTACAGTTTCATGTCGCTGGAAAATTATTTCTATAGTATGTCAATTATGTTGCTGGAAGCTTGATAGCATTGCCAGAAGCCTCTTCAGCATTCGGGTCCATGTGCCATGCACAAAATTATACTCCCTCTGTTCCTAAATATTTTTCTTTTTAGAAATTTCAAATGGACATTTTTTTAGTGTAGATTCACTCATTTTGCTTTGTATGTAGTCACTTGTTGAAATCTCTAGAAATACAAATATTTAAGAACGGAGGGAGTACTGCACAACCGCATGGGAAACTCAACCTAGTCGTTGCGCCGCACCTAATAGTGAGTAATGAGCAGTCAAATCATAAGCCCCACCTTTCCCACTATAAGTTGCTCAGAAGAAGAAACCATCGATACACTCTTCTTTGATTCCGCTCATACTACTCCTTCCATCACTATTTGCTTCAATAATCTCTGGGACCAAGGCGACTAGCGATCGGCCTGAAAAATAGCTTGTCTATTACTAGAGGAAATATGTGTACACACATGCATGAAGTGCTTCCACCCCGGGTACACACATGCCTGCACTTACTCCACCCCGGGTACACACCTACATCAAGAGAAAATTGTGGACTTGATTGCGGTTACCACGCCCTAATTAATTGAGCATTAGACCAAACGCATCTAAAATCTCTCTGGTGGTGGAAATGCATGGAGAGAAATGCATGAGAATGAAGCGTGCCCTATAAACTGTGACTGAGAAAGGAGTAGTATGAAGGTGCAAAACCAAGTACGCATATGGCTAGTCAGTCAACGCACTTCCTCTTGGCATATCACTAACATGTGGGACCGGAGTGTGAGCAAACCAATCTCAATTGACGGCTAAATGGCCAACCCACCATTCCTTGAGAGAGACGAGGCTCGCACGGAGGCCAACATATATTCGAGCATGGTTGATCGATATCATCATTACATGTTTGATGTTTTTTAATAGTACTATTAGGCTGCCGTTTTCCGCACTTCTCCTGAATAAAAATTGTGTAATTATTAGAGATTAAAATAAAATAATTGTACAGATGCTCCACCATGCGGTTCCTACTACCTGTATACTAGTAGTAGTAGTAGTACTACTACTACTAAACCTTGCGCTTCGCTTTTCGCCTCTTCGTGAAGTCGAATGATGATGTTACTATAGTGTATGCCTCTGGCAATCTGACACCGAATGAACTGCTGCACGTCCACCGCCTGGGCGAGGGTAGGCTGCATTAGTCAAAAGCTTCGCGTTGTCCTGCGAGCCACCAGGCTTGAGGTAGACAAAGAGGGCGTAGGCGTGCTTTACCTTGTCCTGCAGGCTTCTCCTCGTTCTGCGAGTCGACGGGACACACCAAAAAGTAGTGCTAGTCCATACTCCCTCCTGATAACCCACAAGTATAGGGGATCGCAACCGTTTTCGAGGGTAGAGTATTCAACCCAAATTTATTGATTCGACACAAGGGGAGCCAAAGAATATTCTCAAGTATTATCAGTTGAGTTGTCAATTCAACCACACCTGGATAACTTAGTATCTGCAGCAAAGTATTTAGTAGCAAAGTAGTATGGAAGTAACGGTAACATTGGCAGTTTTGTAGTAATTGTAACAGTGGGTAAAGTAACTAAGCAAAGAACAATATGCGAAAAGCTCGTAGGCGTTGGATCAGTGATGGATAATTATGTCGTATGCGATTCCTCATGTAATAGTTATAACATAGGGTGACACAAAACTAGCTCCAATTCATCAATGTAATGTAGGCATGTATTCCGAATATAGTCATACGTGCTTATGGAAAAGAACTTGCATGACATCTTTTGTCCTACCCTCCCGTGGCAACGGGGTCCTATTGGAAACTAAGGGATATTAAGGCCTGCTTTTAATAGAGTACCGGATCAAAGCATTAGCACTTAGTGAATACATGAACTCCTCAAACTATGGTCATCACCGGTAAGTATCCCGATTATTGTCACTTCGGGGTTAACGGATCATAAAACATAATAAGTGACTATGGACTTGCAAGATAGGATCAAGACCTCACATATATTCAGGAAAATATAATAGGTTCAAATCTGAAATCATGGCACTTAGGCCCTAGTGACAAGCATTAAGCATAGCAAAGTCATGGCAACCTCAATCTGAGAACATAGTGGATACTAGGGATCAAACCCTAACAAAACTAACTCGATTACATGGTAAATCTCATCCAACCCATCACCGTCCAGCAAGCCTACGATGGAATTACTCACGCACGGAGGTGAGCATCATGAAATTGGTGATGGAGGATGGTTGATGATGACGACGGCAACGAATCCCCGTCTCTAGAGACCCGAACGAACTCCAGATCAGCCCTCCCGAGCGAGTTTAGGGCTTGGCGGCGGCTCTGTATCGTAAAAACATGATGAATTTTTCTCTTCGATTTTTTTCTCCACGAACATGAATATATAGAGTTGGAGTTGTGGTTGGTGGAGCTTCAGGGGGCCCACGAGGCAGGGGGTGCGCCCTAGGGGGGGCCCACCCTCGTGGACAGGGTGTGGGCCCCCTGGTGCTCATTCTTTCGCTAGTATTTTTTATTAATCCCAAAAAGTTACTCTGTGGATTTTCTGGTCATTCCGAGAACTTTTATTTCTGCACAAAAATAACACCATGGCAGTTCTGCTGAAAACAGCGTCAGTCCAGGTTAGTTCCATTCAAATCATGCAAGTTAGAGTCCAAAACAAGGGCAAAAGTGTTTGGAAAAGTAGATACGACGGAGGCATATCAACTCCCCCAAACTTAAACCTTTGCTTGTCCTCAAGCAATTCATTGACATACTGAAAGTGATAAAGAAAAACTTTTACAAACTCGGTTTGCTCTTGTTGTTGCAAATATGTAAAGCCAGCATTCAAGTTTTCAGCACAGATTATGAACTAACCATATTCACAATAACACTTAGGTCTCATGTTTACTCATATCAATGGCATAATCAGCTAGCGAGCAGTAATAATAAATCTCATATGACAACACTTTCTCAAAACAATCATAATATGATATAAAAAGATGGTATCTCGCTAGCCCTTTCTAAGACGGCAAAACATAAATGCAGAGCACCTTTGAAGATCAAGGACTGACTAAACATTGTAATTCATGGTAAAAGAGATTCAGTCATAGTCATACCCAATATAAATTAATAGTAATGCATGCAAATGACAGTGGTGCTCTCCAGCGGGTGCTTTTTAATAAGAGGGTGATGACTGAACATAAAAGTAAATAGATAGGCCCTTCGTAGAGGGAAGCACGGATTTGTAGAGGTGCCAGAGCTTGATTTTGAAATAGATATAAATAACATTTTGAGTGGTATACTTTCATTTTCAACGTAACAACTGACAGATCTCGATATCTTCCATGCTACACACATTATGGGTGGTTGCCAAATAGAATGGTAAAATTTATACTCCTCCACCACCAACAAGCATCAATCCATGGCTTGCCCGAAATAACGGGTGCCTCCAACTAATAACAATCCTGGGGGAGTTTTGTTTGTAATTTTTTGATTTGATTTGAGCATGGGACTGGGCATCCTGGTGACCAGCCATTTTCTCGTGAATGAGGAGCGGAGTCCACTCCTCTTGAGAATAACCCGCCTAACATGGAAGATACAAACAACCCTAGTTGATACATGAGCTGTTCGAGCATACAAAACATAATTTCATTTGAAGGTTTAGAGTTTGGCACATACAAACTTACTTGGAACGGCAGGTAAATACCGCATATAGGAAGGTACGGTGGACTCAGATGGAATAACTTTGGGGTTTATGGAGTTTGGATGTACAAGCAGTATTCCAGCTTCGTACAAGTGAAGGCTAGAAAGAGACTGGCAAGTGACCAACTAGAGAGCGACAACAGTCATGAACATGAATTAAAATTAATCAACACCGAGTGCAAGCATGAGTAGGATATAATCCACCATGAACATAAATATCGTGAAGGCTATGTTGATTTTGTTTCAACTACATGCATGAACATGTGCCAAGTCAAATCACTCGAATCATTCGAAGGAGGATACCACCCTATCATACCACATCACAACCATTTTAATAGCATGTTGGCACACAAGGTAAACCATTATAAGCTCCTAGCTAATTAAGCATGGCATAAGAAACTATAATCTCTAATTGTGATTGCAAACATGTTTATTCATAATAGGCTAAATCAGGAATGATGAACTAATCATATTTACAAAAACAATATCGGTCGAGTTTATACCAGCTTCTCTCATCTCAATCAGTCCATCTTATATCTTCATTATTGCCTTTCACTTGCACGACCGAACGGAGTGGATAATAATAATAGTGCACGTGCATTGGACTAAGCTGGAATCTGCAAGCATTCAACTCAAGGGAGAAGACAAGGTAATATGGGCTCTTGGTTAAATCAACAATAATGCATATGAGAGCCACTCAACATTTTCATCATGGTCTTCTACTCTCGACCCCCAAACAAAAGAAAAGAAAGAAAACTATTTACACGGGAAAGCTCCCAACAAGCAAAAGAAGAACGAGAAATATTTTTGGGTTTTCTTTTAATTACTACTACTACAGGCATGGAAAGTAAACTAACTAATTTTTTTTGGTTTTTCTTAAGGTTTATCAAATGCACAAGAAGAAAACTAGAAAAAGACATTAAACTAGCATTGATAGTACAATGAAAAAGTATGAGCACCGACAACTAGAATGAGTGTGTGAACATGAATGTAATGTCGGTGAGAAATATGTACTCCCCCAAGCTTAGGCTTTTGGCCTAAGTTGGTCTATGCCCATGGATCGCGGCTACTCTCTCCGGTGTACTGAGGAGTGTCATCTGGCTGCCACTGGCTGGCGATCTCCTCCGGATCCCACTGGTAAAAGGATGGACGATAAGGGTCTTGTAGTGGTTCCCGCTCAGGCTCTCGAGCTGATGTCTGGCCCCGGTACATGTAAACAGCCTCCGGCAAGGCGAGGTATGTGCATGTAGTCAAGTTAAACAAAGAGGGTGCATGCAAGATAATAGTCTCACTGTGTTTCTTATGAAATCTCAAATTATACTTAAGCATCTTCTCATCATTTTTAACAATAAACTCATGCGCTACCATGCTCTTATAATCTAGAAAGGTAGGGGCAGCAGCTTTTCCTCTTTCTCATAATACCTAATAGGTATCCTGATGTGTTTAGCAAGACGTGAAGCATAGATACCTCCAAAGATGGGGCCCTTTGTATGGTTTAGACTTAATCGTTTAGAAACAATAGCTCCCATACTAACAGAGTTATCACGAAATAAAGCATGGAACAAAATAATAATATCAGGAACACTAAGGTTTCCGCAGTTTCCGCGACCAATTAAGCATCTACAAGCAAATATTACAAAGTAACGTATAACAGGAAAGTGTATGCTAGTAATTCTTGAAACCTTCCTCGTTTCCCCTACAGTGATCGTATCAATAAATCCAACCACATCTTTACGATGTGGTTCGTTTGGGATGCCCTTGAAGGGTATCTTGCAAACCGCACAAAATTCACACAATGACATCTCCCTAGCCTCATCATATAAATGAAACTCTACTGAAGAAGGTGATTTATTAGGACGAAAGTAAATTTTTTGCAGGAAAGTATTGGTGAGTAAGAGATACTGTTCAAGATGGTCTTGGAGGAAGTCGGTGAGGCCCTTATCATTAGCCAAAGAATAACAATCATCATGAATCCCGGCTGCTCTCAAGAAATCATCACAAGGCCATTCATACGGCCAAACTTCCGCGACGCGAGGGAGATTATACTTGGCCTTTTTATTCTCCTTAGCTTGTTTCTCCTTCGAGCTTTGGCTAGAAGAGCCCCTCAAAAATCTCTTCATCATTCTCTGAAATTTTTTGAAATTTTTAGTAACTCAAAATGAAAGTGAACCAGACTCAACAAAATTGATAGCAACTACTCCCACAAGTGCCTAGAGACTATATCATGAATTAGAACTACTTGGGACCATATAAATTTTACATGCAAGCTCAAGAACAGGATCACCTAAGCAGCAAAAATTTGCAATGAATAAAGCACTAGAACAAAAACTAACTGGACCATTGGAGGAGTCACATACCAAAGAACAATCCCCCAAAGCAGTTTTGTGAATGGAGCTTTGAGCAAGGAGATCAAAAATGGCAGCAAAATGACCTAGAACTCATGCTTGAGATGGATAGTGATTTTTTGGGAGGAAGAAGAAGAGCATGGGTGCAGGAATAAGTGGAGGGGGCCACCATGGGCCCACGAGGCAGGGGGCGCGCCCCATGGGGGTGGGCGCGCCCTGGACCCTTGTGGCCAGGTGCTTGGTCCCCCTGTTGTGTTCTTAGTGCCAGATATTCTCAAATATTCCAGAAAAAATCATAGTAAATTTTCAGGGCATTCGGAGAACTTCTATTTTTGGGATATTTTTCTATTGCATGGATAATTCACAAAACAGACAGAAAATACTATTTTTACTTTATTTAATCTAAACAACAAAAAGTAAAAGGAGGGTACAGAAGGTTGTGCCTTCTAACTTCATCCATCTCATACTCATGAAAAGGAATCCACTAACAAGGTTGATCAAGTCTTGTTAACAAACTCATTCCGAATCGCATGAAACCGGATAAATTTCGAATAACACTAGGTTACCTCAACAGGGATATGCACATCCCCAATAATAAGAATATCATATTTCTTCTTAACAGTATGAAGAGGAAATTCAAATCCTCCAATAATAATTGATGGAATTTTTCCAATAGAATTGATACTGTGAACTTGAGGTTGTTTCCTCAGAAAGTGTACCGTATGCTCATTACCATTAATATGAAAAGTGACATTGCCTTTGTTGCAATCAATAACAGCCCCTGTATTATTCAAAAACGGTCTACCAAGGATAATCGACATACTATCATCCTCGGGAATGTCAAGAATAACAAAGTCCGTTAGGATAGTAATGTTTGCAACCACAACAGGCACATCCTCACAAATACCGACAGGTATAGCGGTTGATTTATCGGCCATTTGCAAAGATATTTCAGTAGGTGTCAACTTATTCAATTCAAGTCTACGATATAAAGAGAGAGCCATAACACTAATACCGGCTCCAAGATCACATAAAGCAGTTTTAACATAGTTTCTATTAATGGAGCATGGTATAGTTGGTACTCCTGGATCTCCTAGTTTCTTAGGTATTCCACCCTTAAAACTATAATTAGCAAGCATGGTGGAAATGTCAGCTTCCGGTATCTTTCTGTTATTTGTAATAATATCTTTCATATGCTTAGCATAAGGATTCACTTTAAGCATATCAGTCAAATGCATACGCAAAAAGATAGTTCTAATCATTTCAGCAAAGCGCTCAAAATCCTCATCATCCTTTTTCTTGGATAGTTTCACTACAAAAAAAATACACTTCCGTGATGATACGTGTTTGTCACTGTAGGTCATGTTTTCTGTCATGCATGTACATCCATGACGATTTTATGACAGAATCAAGATAGTCATACATGTGCTGTTGTAGAAGTGTTCCATGACATTACCAAAATTATCATCACGGAAGTGTCAACATCCATGACGATAAATCGCGCGTCACAGAAGTGCTTTCGTCAAGGGTGACTAACACTTGGCATCCACGAACGTCATTAAGCTATCGGGTCCGGTTTTGGATTCGATAACCCATTAACAGCCCAGACCAATGGGGATTTTCCACGTGTAAAATCATCATTGGCTGGAGGAAACACGTGTCGGCTCACCGTTGGGACAGAGGTCATCCACTCATTGGACCCAAGGCGCCTATGATACGTTGACACGTGGCACGGCCCAACATAGGCCCATTCCTATGAAAAGGCCGGCCCGTTTGACTTGGTCAAAAGGTGGCGGGCCGGCCCACGGAAAGCCTCTTAACGGTCTGTTCGCACATAGCCCATTTACAACCCGCTAACCCAGTGCCCGTTACGACCTCTCCGAATTAGGCCCAGTAGCGTCATCTGGGACATCCAATAGGATTCCAGCCTATTTTAACTTCTGGCCCATCTGTGGCCCATGACTTCTTTCGGCCCATATGAGTCCCTTTGTAACTCTTGGCCCATTAATGGCCCGTGGTGAAACTGGCCCGTAATGAACAGTGTATCACTTTATACCCATTAACGGCCCATTATTCCATTGGGTCATTGAGGGAGTCCTAGATTAGGGGGTGTCCGGATGGCCGGACTAAGACCTTTGGCCGAACTCCCGGACTATGAAGATACAAGATTGAAGACACCGTCTCGTGTCCGGATGGAACTTTCCTTGGCGTGGAAGGCAAGCTTGGCGATACGATATGAAGATCTCCTCCCATTGTAACCGACTCTGTGTAAACCTAGCCCTCTCCGGTATCTATATAAACCGGAGAGTTTTAGTCCACAGGACGAACAACAATCATACCATAGGCTAGCTTCTAGGGTTTAGCCACTTCGATCTCGTGGTAGATCTACACTTGTACTACCCATATCATCAATATTAATCAAGCAGGAGTAGGGTTTTACCTCCATCGAGAGGGCCCGAACCTGGGTAAAAACATCGTGTCCCTTGTCTCCTGTTACCATCCGCCTAGACGCACAGTTCGGGACCCCCTACCCGAGATCCGCCGGTTTTGACACCGACATTGGTGCTTTCATTGAGAGTTCCGCTGTGTCATCACCATCAGGAAGGATGCCGCATCCCGTCTTTAAAGACGGCGTCATTGCTAAAGGAGCTTTGGCTGTCGGCCAAACTCTCCGGCTAGGAAGGTTTTTGATGACCGCCTGTCCGGCCGCCATGCCGACGATGACCTCTCGGGCCATCGAAAGCAATCTTCACATCCGCTCGGAGCTTGCTGAGCAGTTAGATTCGATGGAGCTCCTCTCCCTGAACGAGCTCTTGGATCGCATCGCGGCCCTAGGAGTCGCTACTGATTACGACTAGATTGGGCTTAAACCCGATCAGAGAGAGATTGACTCTCCCCAGGTCACCCATCACGTCGAAGTGGTGGAAGAACAATGCGGCGAGTCTTCGCCCACCCTAAGGACCAGATGTGTCCGGATTCCCGATCCCTCCAAGCCGGATACCCGCAGAGGGGAGGATGTCGCCCAAACCCTGAACCTAAAGTCAGGCAGCAGGCCCGATTCATTGAATAATATCCAAGAAAGCAAGCTTCCGAATTCGGAAACCGCTTGGCCCATGAATCTTACATCGGGCAGGGTTCCGGATTTAATTCCACCCGCCCACCCAACTATACGGGATTTATCCCTAATACGGCAAGACCCCGGAGAAAAAGTACACCACTACTGGGCCAGATTCCTCCTGGTTATGAACAGGATAAAGGACTGACATGAGAAAGAAGCAATTTCACTCTTTAGTAACAACTGCACGGACATCGGAATCCTCAACGCCATAAGTCGCCGCGAAATTACATGATTCACCGACTTGACATCCATAGTACGAAAGTACTGTGCAACTGAAAGCGTTCAGAAAACCGAAGATAAATTCTGGGCCAATCCGGCCCCGAATACAACACCAGTCCGAAACAAAAGGGCGCATCACCGCCAGGCATCTGAGCCAAACATCAAAAAACAAAAACCCTCTACAGGGTACGGGACCGTACTGGAAGGATGGCTCAGTGGACCCTGTAAAATTCATAATTCAGGGGAAGCCACACCAACGCACAGTCTTAGAGCATGTTGGATACTACGGCAGGTGGCCCGAAGTGGCGAGGAGCTTTTAACTCCAGCACCCGAAGAATACCTCTATAGTACAGTGTCGACAGTCTTTGAGACCTTCACATCAAACAATGCAAGGAAATGAATGCTCCACAACCTTGCCGAAGTCTACCAAATAGCAACAATAAACCCATGGAGTGACACGGCTATCACATTTAATGCCAGTGACGAACCTAAATTTCGGACAGCCCGAGCACCAGCTGCATTGGTCCTCAGTCCTATAGTGGATGACTTCTGACTTACAAAGGTACTCATGGATGGTGGCAGCGGACTCAACCTCATTTACGAGGAAACACTGCGAAAGATGGAAATTGATTGGAGCCGCATTGAGCGAAGCAACACAACTTTTAGAGGAATAATTCCATGCCGGGAAGCGCGCTGTTCCGGAGAAATCACACTGGAAGTGGTGTTCGGCACGCCGGATAATTACAGATCCGAGGAGGTCACGTTTCAAGTGGCCCCGTTCAGCAGCAGATACCACGCTTTGCTAGGGCGAGAAGCATTTACGATTTTCCAAGCCATACCCCATTACGGGTACATGAAGCTCAAAATGCCCGGACCCAACGGAATCACCACTCTCACAAGTGATCCGGACATAGCGCTCCACGCTGAAAACAAGACAGCCGCACTGGCCCTGGAGGCACTATCCGAGGCCCTAGCGGCCGAGGAACTAACGGCGTTGCGCTCTATGGTGGACAGGGACCATGTGATACTAGACAAGAGATCCAAGTCCACCTCTTTCAAACCGGCAGACGAAATAGTCAAATTCCAAGTCCATCCAACAAACCCTACAAAAATGGCCTCCATCGGGGCACAACTAAAACCCGATGTAGACGCCGCACTCAGAGACTTCCTGCGAGAAAATTGGGACATTTTTGCCTGGCACCCCTCAGATATGCCAGGAATCCCATGCAGGCTGGCTGAGCACAACCTGAACATCCTCAAAGGGTTCAAACCCGTCAAGCAGACTCTACGGCGTTTTTCCGATCCGAAGAGACAAGGCATGGGAGAGGAGCTAGCAAAACTGCTGGAAGCCGGATTCATCAGAGACATAAAACATCCGGACTGGCTAGCAAACTTGGTGATGGTACCAAAGAAGGACAAATCTTGGCACCTATGTGTCGATTTCGAAGACCTAAACAAGGCCTGTCCAAAGGACCCTTTCCCACTCCCCCGAATTGATCAAATCATCGACGCCACCGCAGGACACGACTCATTGTGTTTCCTCGATGCATATTCTGGCTACCATCAAATCAAGATGGCAGAGTCAGACCAAGCCGCAACGACGTTCATCACCCCATACGGCCCATTTTGCTTCAACACGATGCCCTTCGGGCTCAAAAACACCGGCGCAACATATCAGCACATGATTCAGACATGTCTGGCCAACCAGATCGGCAAAACAGTTGAAGCATACGTAGATGACATGGTCGTCAAAACAAAACACGTCGATACTCTAGTAGATGACTTGAGGCTCACGTTCGACAATCTCCGAACATATGACATTAAACTCAACCCGGAAAAAAGCGTTTTCGGCGTACCAGCCGGAAAGCTCTTGGGCTTCATCGTATCCGGTAGAGGAATTGAAGCAAACCCTGCCAAGATCTGGGATCTGTCACAATTGGATACCCCAAAGGACCTCAAACAGATACAAAAACTGACAAGATGCGTGGCGGCTCTAAGCCGCTTTATCTCCCGCTTAGGAGAAAAGGCATTACCCATCTATCGCCTCCTGCGGCGCACCGACCACTTTGAGTGGACAGATGCCGCCACGGCCGGACTCGAAGAAATAAAAGCCATACTAGCAACAAATCCGGTCCTCGCTGCGCCCAACACGGGCGAACCAATGCTATTATACATCGCGGCAACCCTTCAAGTTGTAAGCGCGGTGCTCGTCGTCGAACGAGAAGTGGACGGACACAAGCTCCCCCTCCAAAACCAGTGTACTACGTGTCCACTGTACTAACTCCATGCAAGTCAGGGTACCCGCATTATCAAAAGATAGCGTACGCGGTGTTCATGGCATCCCGGAAGCTGCGACACTACTTTCAAGAGTGCTCCATAATAGTGGCATCCGAAGTACCCCTTAATGATATTATAAACAACCGCGACACAATGGGCCGGATTGCCAAATGGGCCATCGAGCTCCTCCCGTTCGACATAACCTACAAGCCAAGGCGAGCTATTAAGTCGCAGGTTTTGGCCGACTTCATCGCTGAACGGACTGAAGTCGAACTCCCTAAAGAGTACGGCGCATACTCCAACTGGATCATGCACTTCGACGGCTCCAAAATGTTGGCTGGCCTGGGGGCTGGCGTCGTTCTGACGTCCCCAACGGGAGACACAGTCCAATACGTACTTCAGATAATGTATACGGATTCCAACAATGCAGCCGAATACGAGGCCCTTTTACATGGCCTCCGGATGGCAGTCTCCATGGGCATTCGGCGCCTAGAGGTCCGCGGGGATTCAAACCTCGCAATATCCCAAATAAATGGAGACTTCGACGCCAAGGATCCGAAAATGGCAGCTTACCGCAACGCCATCTTAAAGATGTCAGCTCAGTTTGAGGGGCTTGAATTTCATCACATAGCCCGGGAAAATAACCAAGCAGCAGACGTGTTGGCACGCATTGGCGCCAAGCGCGAGGCCGTCCCTCCCAACATCTTCCTAGAAAGGCTATTCAAGCCATCCGTATCATGGGAAGGAGAATCCGGAAACAATAGCCCGGACACAGCTACACCACCCCTCACCGAACATTCTGACACAGTTGGGGACTCCGCCAACAAACAACACCGTCAGCTCACGCAATAATGGCAGTGATTGCCCCTTGGACAGAACCATTCCTAGCCTACCTAACTAGGCAGGAACTTCCCGAGGACCAAAACGAGGCCCGCTGCATAGTGCGGTGATTTAAAGCCTACAAAGTCCACGAGGGAGAGCTTTACAAGAAAAGCACAACTGGAGTCCTTCAAAGGTGTATCTCCGAATAGGAAGGGCGAGACCTTTTGGCTGAAATTCATGCCAAACTCGGCGGGCACCATGCCGCAGCCTGGGCCCTTGTAAGCAAGGCCTTTCGTACCGGATTTTATTGGCCAACGGCCCGGGCAGACGCTCAGGACTTAGTGCAACGATGTGTTGGTTGCCAGTTATTCGCCAACCAAAGCCACATGCCGCCTACCGCCCTACAAACTATACCCATTACCTAGCCTTTTGCGGTCTAGGGGCTTGACATGGTCGGACCCCTTAAAGGAGGAACCCACAAGCAAAAATATCTACTGGTCATGGGGGACAAATTCACCAAATGGATAGAAGCCAAGCCTGTAAAGGCGGCCGAATCCGGACCAGTGATAGACTTCATATCCGGGGTCGTACAACGTTACGGCGTCCCCCACAGCATCATAACCGACAACTGCACAAACTTCACGGCCGATGAAGTCAAACTTTGGTGCACAAACATGGGCATCAAGCTCGACTATGCTTCAGTCTATCACCCTCAAACTAACGGTCAAGTCGAACGGGCCAACGGTCTCATTATGAGCGGCATAAAATCCAGACTAGTGCGATCCCTCAAGGAATCTAACATGCACTGGGTAGAGGAGCTTGACTCCGTACTCTGGGGGCTGCGGACCACGCCGAATCGCACTACCGGATTCACACCATTTTTTATGGTATACGGCGCAGAGGCAGTACTGCCATGCGACATAATCCATGACTCACCTTGAGTGCGCATGTACGAAGAAAGAGAAGCCGAGCTTGATCGGCAGGACAGCTTGGACGCATTGGAAGAGGAGCGCGACGTGGCAAAAGCTCGTTCCGCATTCTATCAACAGCAGGCTCGAAGATACCAAAGCAGAGAAGTACGGGCCAAAACCTATAATGTTGGCGAACTAGTTCTACGCCTGCCGGACAAGAAAAAGGATAAATTAAAGCCCAAATGGGAGGGCCCCTTCATAATCGACCAAGTACTGACCGACGGAGCGTACCGTCTGCGAAACGCATCGGATAACCGACTCGAGCCGAACACATGGAACGTAGCACGCCTACGAAGGTTCTATGACTAGCGCCGGACTCCGTGTTCGTTTCCTTCCTCCATCCCTTTGTTTTATTTTTTTATTTTATTTTTTATTGGCAGTCCGAGATTTTGTTCCTTCTCCCTACCCTTTTTTCTCACAAGCCCTTAGGGGCTTGCCTGTGCATTATTCGCACATACCGACGCGCTACCTGCGCTCATAATACCTGGGGGCTTCTTTACCAAGAAGTTTATATAAAACGGGCCTCATGCCCAAAACATGTGTGATGCTTCCGCATGAACCTTTTATACACCATTATATGCATCGATATGACTTAAGTTTTGGCCAAGCTGGGTTGCCTGGCTCCTGTGCTTACCCCTACACTCCCGTTCGTTCGGCTAGGTGGTAAAGGGAGCACCTCTGCGATTATTACTGCCGGGTCAGTCGGATGTGTACCTCAGACTGGGTGAAGCCGAAAGCTAGCGTTCTTAAGGGAATATTCGGTCGGTGAACTAAAAGATGATCTTTCGTATTTATTCATTTGCCCCTAGATGCTTTTCTGCTCTTTCTGGCAGTTCGGACATGCACTTTAAGGCATGCCTCCCAGGGAAAGGAACCCCTAACGGAACTATTCTCCCTGGAAGATGTTTCTTACTAACCATGTAATATAACATAACTAGTTGGGCACTTGTCTGCTAAAGCACTTATGACCCCTATGCCTTGTCTCCATGCATGCCCCGGTTCTTACATAATCGAGAGGGTATTCGGACACACTCCGGACTATAGGGTCCAGAGGTCAAAGCGAAAAGGTCCGCAATGACAAACGATCTACAATCCGGCTAGAAGGCATTTTTTATGTCATTTTTACAGAGTCAATCCGACTCGGCATATTCTTCTTCAATACCATCCAATAGGCGGTCTAATTTACAGACCTGTTGGGAATATTTTGCAGCCAGCTCCACCTGGCCATATGCTAAGCTGACCGGGATCTCCTTTCCATCCGGACCTATAGGGCCGACCTCGACCATGTGGTTTGGGTCAGCCTTCATGTACCGAGTCTTCACCATGGCCCAGGCCTCCCTGGCACCTTGACGGCAAGCCGATATCTTCCACAACCTGAAGCGCTGCCGCACTCCCTCCAGCTTCTTGGTAAGCTCCTCAAGGCCTTCGGGCACGGAGAGGGATGGCCACATAGCCTGGATGACGCTTTGTACTGCCTGCCCAACTCGTTCGTGTAGTTGCAACAGCTCGGGAAGAAGGTCTCCCGATGAACCGGGCATTTCCTCCGCAGGACAACCCGTCAGTAGACCTACAGACATAGCTCTGTCAATCAACTTCCTCGCCGAATTCTTTTTTCGAAGATTCGTTCAAGAACTTACTAAAATGCCGCGTCGAAGTCGCTGATTCTCCTTCACGGTAGAAGACAGCTGAATACGAACATCTTTCAGTTCCTCGCCCAGTTGGCTATTGGCGTCTTGAAGCTTGTTCTTCTCTTGCCTCACCCTCGTCAGCACGCTCTCGCCAGCCTTTAGTTGGCGTAGGAGTTGTTGCTTGTCTGGATTTACTCCGGCCTCATCTGCATTATTATTGTCAGGGTTGCACGCCTGCTACATTTTCAAATGAATGTACCTTTCGAAGCATATATTACCTGCGGGCGTCCCCTTGACATTTTCTGAAGTGGCCAAGGCGGCCTCGAGCTGGGCCTTGCACTCTTCAAGCTCCTGGGACAATTGCATGTTCTTCTTCGTAAGACACTGCATAGCACATGATCCTTCAAACAGTTATCTTCACTGTTTCATGTCTCGGGGGCTACTGACATATATAACCTTCAATTCTACTCACCTGTATGTCTTTCACATACTGCTCCATGGCTCTGGCTAGACCATTTTGAGCAGCACGGAGATACGCATCTCCTGTATTAAAGGCGTCCAACGCCTCCGGGGAAAACACGCGTCACGAAGAACAGTCCAGGGACGCCTGTGGTTCAGGGCACTCTCCACCTCTGAATTGGTGGCGGATAGCCCGTCGGCGCCCTCTGTCGGAGGAGCACCCAAGGCGCGTCCTGTGTCCGCCTCCGCTTCCGGACCCGGCCTCGAACCTTGGCCGGCGGACATAGTCCGGCGGGCTCTCTTGTTTCTAAGAAAATCATGAGCATTAGTAAGACTCAAGGGCATAAACCCTAGGCGTTAAATTTGCACGCCATACCGTTGCGCCGGAATCTCGATCTGGTCCGCACTTCTTTTTGGCCCGCCTGGCTTCAGCGGCCCTTGTTGGCTGCCCACCATGGGCTCGGCCTTCCGGCTCAAGGATTTACCCTGCGAAACGCTGTTAGTACACGGCATGCAAGATAAAGCATGAGAATACTGGGACTTCGGTCTTAGTTACCTTGGAGGCTGGAAGTAGTCCGGGATAGTCGGCCGTGATGGCCACTAAGGGGTTATCCTTGCTCAATTGATGAAATACTCCATCAATAACATCCACGCATAAGTCTAGATCTTCTTGGGAGTCCGGATCGAGGGACCGTTCCGGGTCCTCGGGTTGTGGAGCAGGGCTGTTTATTTCCTTCACAACCTGGCGCAGCTCCTGCGTTTAAACATTACTAGTCTAAGTACTCGACTACGGGAATTTCAAAAACGGATAGACAAGTGAAAGTGTCCGCTCACCCAACTAGGAGGATTGTACATGGAGAATCCGCCTTTCGGGTTGACGCGGAGGAATTCTTCCTCTTCCCCCTTGTACAAAGCGGATAAGATTCTCGTTAAAGTGGCGGCCGAATCTGGCCCCTTGCAACCGCACCGGGTAGCGTCATCCTCCCCGTTGAAATCCCACATGGGGTGGCCTCTGTATTGAAGTGGCTGCGCCCCTCGCGTAATGCATATGGCCATGACCTTAATCATGGTCAATCCGGAATGAGCCAACAAGCTTATCCGGCTCATCAGGTACAGGACGTCCCTGTCAGCTTCCCTCTGAGGGTTCCGTGGGCGCCAACTCAGGCGCTTCTTCAACGGGGCATTATTAAACTCGGGGAGGCCAATTGGTACAGGGTCCGGCAAGGGGACGTCATCTATATAAAACAATTCCAAGGGCCAGTCTTCGGATGCCCTCTTTGGGGTGCCGGATAGATATCCGATCCCGGCGATGCGCCATTGTTCGGCTCCACCCACCTGATAAATAGACCCCTCCTGAGAACGGGGAACAAGGCAAAACAACCTCTTCCACAGTGCGAAATGGGCCTTAATGCCCAAGAACAGCTCGCAGAGGGCCACTAAGCCCGCGATGTGCAAAATGGAGGCGGGCGTGAGGTTATGTAGCTGGAGGCTGTAGAACTCTAGCAACCCTCAGAAAAATGGATGAATTGGAAACCCTAGTCCTCTCATCAAATAAAGGACTAAGCATACCCGCTCTCCTTGAGAGGGATTGGGAACGCCCTCCGCCTGCTCTCCGCCGCTATAGGCGGCAATCCCGGCTCGAACTGGGACCATATATGCTGGGGGAGGAGCCCCTTGGACTGAAGCACTACTAACTTGCTATGCGGGATGGAACACCGCCCCCAATCTCTGGGCCGAGGGCTAGAGAGGCGAGAGGAGGAGCTGCACCGACCGGCCATGGTGGAATGGATCCCTGTCGAAGGCACTCCCATGAAGGCTCGCAGAGGGAAGATGGTGTGAATTGGATCTAAATCCCCGTCTCTTTTATGGGCAGTTCATTAACGCAACCGGGGGGGGGGGGGTAAATGAGAAAATCCCCTGGCTTTTCGCATTCGTTCGACACGTGGAAGATGATCATTATGGGGCACAGAAGCCGAGGAGGGCAGCATGCACTAGAAGCCGGACACTATTCGACGGGTACAGGGAATTTGAAGAAGAACCCACCTTGCAATGCCGAAGACAACTTGCGTGCCGGACTCGTCGTCATTGAAGCCTGGTTCAGGGGCTACTGAGGGAGTCCTGGATTAGGGGGTGTCCGGATGGCCGGACTAAGACCTTTGGCCGGACTCCCGACTATGAAGATACAAGATTGAAGACTCCGTCCCGTGTCCGGATGGGACTTTCCTTGGCGTGGAAGGCAAGCTTGGCGATACGATATGAAGATATCCTCTTTGTAACCAACTCTGTGTAACCCTAGCCCTCTCCGGTGTCTATATAAACCGGAGAGTTTTAGTCCGTAGGACGAACAACAATCATACCATAGGCTAGCTTCTAGGGTTTATCATCAATATTAATCAAGCAGGAGTAGGGTTTTACCTCCATCGAGAGGGCCCGAACCTGGGTAAAAACATCGTGTCCCTTGTCTCATGTTACCATCCGCCTAGACGCATAGTTCGGGACCCCCTACCCGATATCCGCCGGTTTTGACACCGACAGTCATTTCTAGCCCAAGTTATCTTTCGACCTTCTTAGGGCCCATTTATTCTTGGGCTCATTTGCAGCATTCAGTTACCTATGGCCCGTTACTGTCATTTTCTGCTTGTGGGCCAAATTCAGCCCGTCGTTACAGCCGGCCCATTTGTGGACCGTTAATACGTTGAGTCGTTTTCATGTCAAAAAAAACCAGTTGGGCTGTTTTCATAGAGTTATCAAATACGGCCTATTAACGGCCCGTTATGATCCACGAATAGTACAGCCCATGATTGGCGAAATGATGATACGCCCCGTAGAAGGCCCATGGACCCTATGGCCTGTATAAGGCCCATGGATCGTACGACCGGTAGAAGGTCCATGGACCCTACGGCCCATAGAAAGCCCATGGATCCTACGACCCATATAGAAGGCCAATGGATCCTACGACCCATATAGAAGGCCCATGGATCATACGGCCCGTAGAGGGCCCATTGTTAGAATAGTCCGTGTGTTGCCATGATTATTTTGGCCTAGTTACCAAAAATAGGCTATTGTGGCCACTAGAAAAACACCGAAAAAGAACTGCAGTGACTACAAGCAAACAACTAAACAAGACAATAAGCAAATAAATAAGCAAGCAATTAACGCTAGCCTATTACCACTATTACACATATTACGTCCACTAGGCATCAAAGTTCGCTACCAGTGCAAATATAGGGAACAAAGCAGCATATTACATACACCGGCCGTCAAAATTGGCCACCAGTGCAAATAAACGCGGCAGCAAAACAAGAGCATAACTGAAACAACTTCAGAAGAGCTCAAGAAAAATTATCCTGGGTATCCACCATGCTGGCAATAAGCTTAGCAAGCTTATTAGCTTTGTCCTGTTTGGCTCTAAAATCCTCCAACGCTTGCTGTTGCACCAGAAAGTATGCATCTGAATGCTCCGGGGACTTCCGCAGTCCATCCGCTTCTTGTCGCAGCACAACTGATTGATGTCTTTCAGCTTGTAGTTGAGACTCAAGAAACTGAACTGATTCAGACAGTGAGTTTGAATAGCTCGTGCAAGCGGTAGGCGAGTAACTCGAACACTAAACCAAGACAGGACTTTGGGGTTGTCTCACTGTCTTCAAGATAGTCTTCCTTAGCTGTTTTATCAACTTTGTTGGAGACCAACAAGGATGTGTCACTATCCTGAACCTTATCTGCATTACTTCCTTTACCATTGCTTAATAAGGCACTCTTCCCCAATATTCTGTCAGCATTCTAAAAGAAGAAACAAGCAGACACATAACTGGTTTAGCATGTACTAGTATATGAAACTCATTTCGGTGAACCAGTTCATTTGTAAGGTGGAAAGGATTAAACTACCAAGTCTTCTATTGCCAAGTACTAGTACATAATAAAAGCATCAAACAAACATATATCTATGTCCAATGGTCATTGAATTGTCTTGCCAAATCAAAATAGAGACACGGTTCAAATCATATCAGTTCAAGACAAAGCAGCAGTGAAAGAATACAAAGCGTGGGTAACTACACGACACAACAAGATTCCAGATGGATACCACGGGTCTACATGTACAACAACATGAAAGCACAAGTGCTCCCTGGGAGATTTTCGTAATTAATGTCAACATATCTCTTGTTGGACTAACACTTTTAGCTAGTATGTTTCAGATAAGTTCAACAATGAAGAGGCATGGACTAGAGGATGTGGAACCCCTTCAATATGCTAAGAAAAAAGGATTGGCTCAAGCTCCAAGCACAAGACTCTAGATTTTTCTATTTTAGTGATGCAAGATCACATTGAGTCTATAGGAAAAGCCAATACTATCAAGAGGGGATGAGGTGTTGCTTAATGGCTCGCTTGCTCAAAGTACTTAATGATATGCTCCAAAGCCCTCAACTACCTTCTCACATCCACATATGACCCAAACCAAAAGTCCAACTCAGCCCTACCGATTCTTTCTATCTGGCGCCACCGAGTTCAGATGTCATAGCCACTGCCGCAAACCCTAGGCAAATCAGTCTCCCGATAGGGATCTCGGTCTCACCGACATGGGGTTGTAATCTCTCTGTGTATGTCCATTACCAAAATCGGGCCTACCGAGTTTGTGTAATTGGTCCCACCGAGATTACAATGCAAACTCTCTGTTTTGTTTTCGTAATGTTTCAGTCTTACCGAGGTGAGGGAATCGATCCCACCGAGTTTGCCTGACCAACTCTCTGGTTAGCTTATTACCAAAATCGGTCCCGCCGAGTTTGGGTAATCGGTCACACCGAGATTACGTTATGCCCTAACCCTAATCATATTGGTCTTACCGAGTTGCATGTCAGTCCCACCGAAAATCCTAACGGTCACATCATTTGCTGAATCACTCCGACCGAGTTTTTCAATTTGGTCCCACCGAGATTGGTAAGTTGTGTGTAACGGTTAGATTTTGTGTGGAGGCTATATATACCCCTCCACCCACTCTTCATTCGTGGAGAGAGCCATCAGGATGTTCCTACACTTCCAGCCTACATTTTCTGAGAGAGAACCACCTACTCATGTGTTGAGACCAAGATATCCCATTCCTACCATATGAATCTTGATCTCTAGCCTTCCCCAAGTTGCTTTCCACTCAAATCTTCTTTCCACCAAATCCAAATCCTGTGAGAGAGAGTTGAGTGTTGGGGAGACTATCATTTGAAGCACAAGAGCAAGGAGTTCATCATCAACACACCATTTGTTACTTCTTGGAGAGTGGTGTCTCCTAGATTGGCTAGGTGTCACTTGGGAGCCTCCGACAAGATTGTGGAGTTGAACCAATGAGTTTGTAAGGGCAAGGAGATCGCCTACTTTGTGAAGATATACCCTAGTGAGGCAAGTCCTTCATGGGCGACGGCCATGGTGGGATAGACAAGGTTGCTTCTTCGTGGACCCTTCGTGGGTGGAGCCCTCCATGGACTCGCGCATCCGTTACCCTTCATGGGCTGAAGTCTCCATCAACGTGGATGTACGATAGCACCACCTATCGAAACCACGACAAAAACATCCGTGTGTCCAAATTGCGTTTGCACACTCCAATCCCATCCCTTTAGATTCTTGCAAGTTGCATGCTTTACTTTCCGCTGCTCATATACTCTTTGCATGCTTGCTTGATATGTATTGTGATTGTTAAACTTGTGCCAAAACTCCACTTCAACTTAAAGAATTTAAAAACTGCACCTTTTCTCACTTAGTGTCTAATCACCCCCCCCCTCTAGACACCTCTTCTCGATCCTTTCATAACAATATTGGCTCTGTCGTGATGCTAGTAATGTGCATGATATGGGAATTGAACTGTATACACAATTGAAAGTGAAATCAACGGAGCTATTGATAAGAGCAAACCTGTTAAAGAAACATGCGTGAACATACCTGATGTGCCATTGGAGTTTCGATTGGATCCTTCAATTTAAAAATAAGTTTGTATGAGTAAATACAGTGATACAAGAGCAAAGCAGTATGTACGATAGCAATCATAGTTAAAAAAGGCGCGCCTAGGCTCTAGGCGTTGGCAAAACGCATTGCGCATAACTACACTTAATCTGTGCATAATTGTGCATAAGCATGCGCTTTGGTCAGTAAAGCGCAAGGCGGTGGCAAAATGCACAATTAACGCCTAGCACTTTTTTGAACTATGATAGCAATGGAATCTTAAGTTAGAACAATTGTTCTTCAGGTTTAGGAACTTGTTCTACAAGAACAGAGTACAATAAGATGCAAGAATGTAATACTTAAAAATAGAAAATGAGCCCATAGACCTTACCACATTCTTGGTTCGGGACCAGTACAGAACAAGGCGTTCCCACCCTTCGTCCAGTAAATGTGTCTCAGGAGAACGTAAGGGAATTTGATGAGTGTCTTTGCCGGTGAAGTATGTTTTCTTCAGGTAATTCCGATACTGCCACCAAGCATTCTTGAAGCTAGCAGATGTATTAGCACAGGTTACCTCATCCTAAGTTTCCAAATCAGTCCTTCTCTATAGAGAAAAATGGGAAAATTTGCTGTATTATAACCATCATGGAGGTAGGATGTATGGGACAAAGCAAAGTAATTGCCATGAATAACATTACTTAAACATAATTCCTGGACAAACACCTACAACTGGCATTTTCCTTCATCTTCAGTATAATATTTCCAAGATGGGAAGATATGCACATACGATTTAACAACATCAAATGCAATAGATGCTAAACTAAGACTAGCTGGTTGTGCTTCCTCCACGGGAATAGGCGTACTAACTGGTGGAGTTGGGGTTCGTCGTGGTAGTACTGGCCCTTTGGGCACTGGAGCTACCTTACTAACTGCTCTTGTTTGGGAGCTCTGTGGTGGAGATGGTGTTGTGTCAACAGGACTGGGTTACTATCTGTTGGGGTTGGGGTTAGATTGTGTGAAGCTGGTTCTCTGTCCATCGCAGTAGGGGTACAATCTGCGAGAGTTTGGGTCATGTGTGGTAGGGTTGGTTCTTGTGCATATACAACTGGGGTTCTATCTCCACCAAGAGGTAGCACTGTTTTATTTGAAGACCGTGTTTCTAGTCCGCTAGATACTGCATCACCCGCTCCAATTCAAATGGCTGATAAACAGGAAACATAGTTGAATGTACAGACATTGTATGAGAGACAGATGCAATAGATAGTGTGGAAAAAGAGGGCATGGAATAGTTGACATGTATATTGTTTAACTAAAACGCATAGCATGACATAATTTCACATATATGATGTCTATCTAAACTGGATAGCATAGCATAACATAATTCAAAGATATGATGAATAACTAAACAGGATCGCATGACATAATTCACCTACATGTTATCTAAGTAATCAGGATCGCATCATTTAATTCACATATGTGATTTTATATGCTAAATAGAGGACACTTGATATGATGTTTGAACTAAGAACATGGTGTGGAATATTGTGTATATGATGTCTAAACTATGCAATGCAAGACACCATATGCATGATATGAGCAGTATAATCGTGGCAAGTTAGAGCATACATCTCGGTGGGGGAATAGGACTGGTCATCTGTCTCTAAATTCATCTCTGAGGAGCTATCGGGACCCAACAAGAGATCTGCTTCGACAGGTAGCACTGTCTGCTCTGAAGGCCTTGTTTTCACTCCAGATTTTTTCCATCTCCCACCCAAATGGCTGATTCACAGGAAGAGTAGTTTAATGTACAAACATTGTCGACAAATGGAAATGTAATGAAGAAAAGGATGGGCAAGATATCATTCAAATATATGATGCCTAGTTAAACAGGATGGCATTGCACATTTCACATATATTATGGCTGGCTAAAAGACATGAGACTACATAATTCCCATATATGATATGGAAACTAAACAGGTGGCATTATAGAACATGTCTAAACTAAGCAGATGACATATATGATGTCAAAAGTAAGCACTTCAAGGCAACATATGCATGATATGACTAACATCATCATGACAAGGTAGAGCAAACACCTTGGGGGGTACATAGGATTGGTCAGCGGCGTCTGAATCTGCCTCAGAACAGATATCTTCATCTGGATTACAGTCTGGAGAGGGGTGGGGAGGGTTTGCCATTGAACCCACAATGGAGCGATGTCTGCATGACATTGTATTGCCACACAAAACTCTTCTCTTTTTCTCTACATGTTCAGCATGACTGTGTACAATATCTGACATTCATACGAAAAAATATGGTGAGATTATATAAGGAGAGCATGCAAAAATATAGAGTGATGGTAACAACCAGTGGATGGATCCAAAAATAATGATAGCAGGCTGATGATTGCTTTAGTTTAATAAAAAGACAGATGGTAATTGCTTTACTATTTGTTTCCCACCCAAGATGAACAACATAGGCATACCCTAGGTGAACCAGATATTAGACAGACATACTATTCATTGCTGCCTCGATATGTGCCCCACAACTAATTTAGAACTCAAGTTTGAACATTAATTTGGACCTGACTTGGAGTCCAAGAGGTGAATAGGACAATAAAGTAGCAAGTAATTTTAAGCAATGCATAACATAAGCAGAAACAAAAGAGTGAGATCTGTCTTGTGGACCCGTGTACTCCTCAGGTTCATCTGCTGAGTCGATGATGGTGATGCCCTTGCGGTGGGTGCCGGTGGCAGGCAAGGAGATCTGAGGCGGCGAAAGACGTTCAGGAGTCATGATGTCTGGTTTGGTGGATGCTTCTGTCGATGGAGCATCTCAGGTGAGGTGGAGGACGTAGCGGCAGGAGCAGGACAGACCACACAAAGTTCCCTTCGACACCTACCTGTAATTGAAGTAATTCTGTAAGGGCTCATTTGGCTTGCATGATTCTAAAAATGCAGGGATAGGAAAAACACCTGAATTGGTTAGGAATGCACATGGTAAACAGACATTTGTAAACACAGGATTTCTGTCCACTTGGGTGTTTGGTTTACAGGAATTGGAAGTGCAGAGGAATGCAAAGAAACATGGCCAAAATAAAGTGAAACCATATGAAAACGTGTATAGTTAGAATGTTATTATTCCACTAATGCACTTGATCTTCTTTTCATGCATAGGATTTTGAAAAGTAGGTCCAGGTGGATGTTTTGCTTCATTCCTTTCAACAAAATGCATGAATAATTGAATAGTAGAGTGCCATTGGAAAATTCCCTATTGCTATGAACCAAAATGGCCCTAATGGATCGACATGAATGTATAGTAATAAGTGATGCAACAAGTGTACAACCTTTTTGCCGTAGCCGTGTCAACCTCAGCATCATTGGGTTAGTCGCTGAAGTACTTGAGGCAGAGGTGGCTGTCGGAGGTGTGGAGGAAGATCTGAGGAATTTTTAGATGGCGTCCAGGGCACTGCTCTGTTGTGACGGATCGTTCTGTTGTTGCAGCAGCTCTGGTGAGCCGTAAGACATCAAGGCTGAAGCAGCACAAGACAAACATCATCAATCTCAAGTGGGATTCTAATAGCATGTCCAATAGATGATGTAAACTAGATGTAAAATTTACATCACCAAAGACCACCTGACTACAACAGATGAGGTAAAAACTGTTGACTCTGAACTTAACTGTCGAAACTGAAATTTACTGTGGAATGTGAATGTCACTGTCGAAACTGAACGCAATGGTAGCAGAGAGGCACTTGACATGTAGTTTAGGGAGGGCCTGCAGTTCATCTTCAACCTGCACCCCCCTGAGCCACCAGCCACCACCGGCCGAATCGCCGTCCCCAGCGCCGCCTCGCCGCCCCGAAACAACTCCCCACCACCGGTCCGCCGCCGCCCCGGCCAGCCCTCTAGACCCCCCGCCCCCACCCTGAACCCTAAGATAGATAGTGGGGTACCTCTAAGGCGAGCCCCCGCCCCCGCTGCGGGTGGTTCTTCCTTAACTCCGGCGAGCCCCCCAAACCCCTGAAAATCAACTAACCCAAAAGTTGATTCAGTCGACTGAAGTGTAGCTAAATTGGAGCAGAGCAGCAGCATGAGCGAGGGGGAGAGCAGCAGCAGCAGCGCGAGCGAGCAAGAGCCGGAGCAGCAGCAGTTGGGCGAGCGGGCGAGTGAGCGAGAGCCGTAGCAGCAGCAGCAGTGTGAGCGAGCGAGCGAGAGCCAGAGCAGCAACAGCAGATCCGGCTGCTATGGACGCCGCCGCCGAAGGGGCCTTGCACTGGGGGAGAGCCGCCATGGAGATGTCGCCCACGTGGCCGGCTTCAAGGTAGCCGCTCCATGGGGGTGCGGGATGGAGCACCGTCGGTGCTGGGAGGTCGAGTTAAGGAGAAGGTGCGATGCAATGAGTGTACAACCTCTTTGGTGGTGCCGAGTAGGCCTTGGCTTAATCCGAGGAGTGGGTGAGGATGTTTCGGTTCCGGTTAGCCGGTTAAGGCGGCGCTGTGGGGATGGAGTAGCCGCGATAGACGAGGAGATTGTCGGAGCTGAACCGGCGGGACGACGAGATGGATGATGGATCCTCATCTGGGGAGGTGGACGAGGTACGTCGAGCTGTTGCGGTGGAAGACGTCGTCGGGGAAGAGGCTCCAGCTGGGCAGCGGTGAGGTGGCGGACGAAGGAGGGTGGGGTTTCACGGCTAGAGCGGAGAGGTTATGGCGGCCTGGGATTTCGAATGGTGAAAAGGGGGTGATGGGAGGGGGTGAACCATGACTTAGGGACGCGCTTGTCCAAAATGTAGGGTGTGTTACAAAAGTACCCCCCACTGATTTGAACTAGCGGCCCTTTCGGCTCAGGGTTAGAAGGGGGATTTCGTGTGTCGAGATTTGGCAGCTCGAGGGAGTTTTCGCGCGCGTTGTAATTTCGGGATAGCAAGGCGCGGGTTGTGAAGGTGCTAGTTTTGGGAGCATGATATCTGAATTTTCGGGATATAACGAGGCGCGGGTTGAATTTTAGGGACAAGCCTAACGTGTAGTAATATTGTACTTGCACGTACCAAATTAATTCGCACTTCCCTCAACCAAAAAGAAAACAAAAAAATAAAATTATACACACCACACAAAGAGAGAGTCTTGCCCCATTTTACTATACAAATGCTATTCAAAGCTACTCCCTCCTTCCATCTATATAGGGCCTAATGTGTTTTTTGATGCTAACTTTGATCAAATATTAGAGCAATAATATATGACATGCAACTTACACGAAGCACACTGTTAAATTCGTCTGTGAAAGGTTCTTTCGATGATATAATTTTCACATTGTGCATGTCATGTATTATTAATCTTGTCAATAGTCAAAGATGGAAGGAGGGAGTATGAATCCATGTTATGTCCAATTAAATTTTTTCGCTTGCTGTATAATGCATGTAACCTACTCATACCAACATTTTAGTGCATTCCAAGTGTCTATACTACCACTGCAATTCGAACTAAATTTGAATTTGTTTCTCTATTTCAATAAGAATCTACAATCATGATTGTTGCCAACTTCAACCATCATTCGTGTATTACCTTAATAACACACCACATGATTACTATAGAGATAGATGTGAAACATGTGTACTACATGAACTCAAATTCTATTTTTTGAATACACTTGATGTTGATTCCAAATAATAGTACATTTGATGTACTAACTATATATTCATAATCTAAACCAAGTTCCATACATACACCATCTTTATCACACAAAGTATAGTGCCCCGCCCCCTACATTATGACAAGTATTTAGACCTGAACTGCAAAAGCCACACATTAGCCCAAATTATAATCAATGTTCCACATTATGATATCTTTTTCAACTATTTGTATCTACTTTTTTATAATGAATTATGATCTTTGTTCGTCTTTACACCTTCATGATCCTCTTCTATTTGTAGCTAGCTAGCGCTAACTTTCTATCGTGCATGCACACGCCCGCCCCCCTCTCACCCACCCTTAGCGTCCCCTCCATCGTGCACGTCATTATTTCTCTTTGGGTCGTCCACCCGTGGTGTGTGTAGGCCCCCGGCTCCTTCTTTCCGGCACACACCGGTCGATATACCTCTCTAGCCAAGTGTGCTTACAACAAACACATATATACTTCTCGTCTTCTCTTCTCACCGTCCATGCCCCCTATATCCAATACTGTTCCACGCAGGTACACACTTCCGCCCCTCTTTTCATTGATCTCATACTCGCACACCCCTCCCCCCTCGACATGGTAGGCCTCTCGCACCACCTCCTAGCCGCACCCCTCTCCCCCTGTCTGTCTCTCCAAACCTTATTTGCTTCTAACACATGCAGGCGTGTATACAAACTGCTCCCTACATATAGCCAGGTCGACTATAATTCATTTTCCGCACGCACCAATACACTTACCTCGCTAGTTATGTCTCTCCCTTTCTTGGACACACGACGGTTGATCTTCCTATGTAGTTACGTATGCTTACCACAACCATATCGTCTCCCCTCATCATCCTTGCATACCTCCCGACCCGTCTCTCACATGCACGTGCATAGACAGACAGACATCCCCCGCCCTCTCTTATTGATATTGCACTCGTACCCTCCATTTGTCTAGCAGGCCTCTCCCACCATTTGTGAGACTCCACTCCACCACCAACCCTCTGACGCGTCTTTCTCCCAACCTTATTCCTCTGCTACACATATCCATGGATGTCGATCGATCTCCCTCAATACATAGCTAGGTCTCTCTCCTTCCCCACACATATACTAGTCGATCGGTCTCTGCCCCCTCCCCCCCCCACACACACCGATAGTCGAACGTTGTAGGTAGGTACCCATGCCATGGAGAAAAACTGCACCTCTGCCCTCTCAAATTCCAGTAGGCCAGCCGCCCTGTATCTTTGACGTGGGCAAACACAAATTTGATGGCACTCTTTATCGATCGCGCAGCCACACACTTCATCCCTGTTTTCAGTTCTATCGATATCTCACGTCCATGACTTTGTTTCACACACATTGCATATGTTACATTTTTCTGTTTGAGATATCATCAACACATTGCCTCTGTTTCGCACAAACCATCTCTCTCACACCCACCCACTTACGTACCTGCACCTAAAGAAGAGGTGCACGTAGGATGCACGTACTCACATCTCGTGGTACACCGGTGGAGTTCGTTTCTGTATGAAAAGGTAGCCCACATGATAATTTGATGCGTGTAGCGGTTGTTTACTCAAAGGAGGGTCGGGTACCATGCCTAGACGGAACAAAGTTCGACTTGACGCGTTAGTATTAAATAAAGTTATATATTCCTCAATGGCACGTACAGAATATAAAATGATTGCTGTGGGGAAAATGGAAAAATGGGTTTATCTCTCGTCACACCATCTCACAGAAGGCGACAGTGGCCTCTCTCTCTCTCAGCGTTGGTCAGTGATCCGACCGCATCCCGTCTGCCGGCGGAAAGGGAGGATGTGCATCGTCTCTCTGTTCGACGGTGTTGAGGCAGCACGTCACGATCTGGGGTACCCGCCGTTCTCTCTGACCAAGCTCCGGCGCAGTAGGGCCTTCGCCACTTGCTCGCTACAGCAGTATGAGCAGATCCCGACCGCCAGTGCCCTCCTAGTAACATCCCGATGAACCTCAGGTACAGCTTCCTCTGGCCTTGCTCCACTGCCCATCTTCCCACGTTGCTGCATGTGGATCTTCTTTAGTTGTTTGCTTAAATCATATCTCGGCCGGCGTACTTTCCATCTTGCAATCTCATCCTGAAACCAATTTTGATAAACCACCATGTGCTATCTTTCCCTTATTACATGGAATATACATCTTTTTTGTCGGTGTATGTGTCTTCAACTCGTGTTATTGGGCAGTAATTGTTTCCTTTCTACCTCCTTTTGCAAAGAGGGCTATCCATTTTCACCTCGTTGCTACTACGACCTTTTGGTGAACTGCACAAATCACTTTTTTCTTAAGAGTGTGTTGTGCAGTTCCGCCAAAATGTTACACGGGCAACATTTTTACATTTCTGTGGGACTGCAAAAAGGGAGATTGGTTTTGCTATCCTCCTCATCCAACTCCGTGCCTAATCTTCTCCAACAAGAACTTAGTCCTAAAGAGAGATCATAGAGGTGATCGGATTCTATTTATGTGTGTTATGTTTCATCATCTAGTTCCACTATTATTGTAATCACACTGACTGGATATCTTTGCAAACAGGGATGGTCCGCTCGATTTTAGTGGAGCTGCACAAAATGAACGGATTGTGGTGTCCTCCATACACCTCTTTTTTGGCTACAGAGCTAGGTGAAACTAGCTGCCAAGCAATGAACACTATGCCAAAGAAATGGAGCCATGCCTACGAACAACATCGATCAATTATTTTTTTCTTTATTTGTACACCTTCTCACAACTTTGTCTTCAGTTCTGATGTGAATATTGGCGCTGATCTGTGAACCATTGAGATGCATTAGCCATGGTAGCCATGGTAATTTCATTTGTATTTGATGGAATGTTGTAATGAGATAATCTCGAGGCAAGACACATGAATCCTAAGTTATGCGTACATATAAACAAATCCTGAAGGATTGATATCAATGCTAGAAACAATTCAACTCCGTTTCACCGAGTTGTTGGACATCCTTCATCTGGCTCCACCTGCCATGCAGTAATATCGAGTGCACAACACAACTGCAGGGAAAGATTCACCCCAGTCGTTGCACCGTAGTAGTAATGACTAGTGAGCAGTCAAATCACAGAGCCCCACCTTCGCCATAGTAAGTTTCTCGGACAAAGCAACCAACATTTTTCTGTTCGTTGAATCCTCTAGTACTCCCATATTCCCACAGTAATAAGTTGCTCGGGCGAATCAACCATCACTTCACCTTTCCCACAGTATGTACTAGTACCTCCTATTTTTCTCTAGAAACAACCACACGCGAATATTGGACGGTAGCAGCACATCAACTGAATCGAAAATACTATAGTATGAGTATAACTTTGAACGTAAGCCACTGATTCAATCTATGCAATGGTCATAGTTGGAAAATCCAAACAAAACCAAGAATTGGATCAGCTCTTTTAGCACTCAGATTGTTGCCGCCTACTCAACCGCCTGCCCACCTAGCCCACCTATATATCCGCTCACATGTGATGACCAAGAGCTATCCATTCAGATTGTATGTTAAAAAAATAAAGGTCGATAACTAATGCGGCAAACTTTCAAAAAAAAATTAACTAATGCGGCACCTCGGGCCAACGCGGCCAGATCGCATTTTGCACGAGAAATTACAAACCATGTTTCGTTGACATGTGGTGCCATTCCAACATGTCAGTGAGACGATGGAGAGTCTTTTCTACTTGTATTTCCGAACGGACGTGTAGGCCGGGGCGCCTCTTCGTGTACCATGGCAAACTGGCAACCGTCCACCGATTCTTCGCCTTTCCCTCTCGATTTGGAATAGTTATCGCACACTCTTCCTCCCTCCTCCATTTGCCTTCGCCCTTCCTTCTGCCATTGTTCGATCGTCTTCTCCAGGGAGGGAACAGGCCAGAAACAACCCTGTTATTCTTGCCCCAATCTGAAAGATGACATGGTGGAGGAACTCATTGATCGGTGCGACGTCATCACCTTAGCTAGCATGGCAGGTTCATTCAAGATCATTCTCGACTCAACTAATAACATCATTACAAGGAACCCAAGGGTCAAGGAGCGGTTTGATGTCCCCTATCTTCTTCGCTGTGACCCTGATGACTGGCGCGGGGATGACGGAGGGCTCGCCTTGTGCAAGTTGATGCCGCTTGATAATGATACGTATGATGTTAAGATGCCATCGCTTGAGGGCAAGGATTTGGCAGGCGCAAATGGAGGTTGGGTTGTTTATATTGGGTACAACTATGAGTGGGAACTTGTAAATGTGTACACTCGTCACCGGGTTCCACTTTGAAAAATCCCAGCAGACTGCCCAGAGGTTAAGCACACCGGTATTGTACGCACGTTCAAATACGATCATGGTGACTGTCTTCTACGGAAGATAGCAATTTGTTGAGTTCCCATTCTCTCTTGGAATTACAAGAACTATGAAGTTGTTGCTATCTTCGATAAGCTTGTTGTCGTCCTTTGTGGTTCGACTCGATGGATATTGCTCAGAAATCAGTTTCTATACACGGATGTGTACTGTGATGCAATTCAATACGAGGGTCTTGTGTTTTCTTCCACCACTGATGGCACAGTTTTTGCATGGGATCCTCGTAGTTTCGGTACGTTTGTCTTCCACCGTAATTATAATTGTTTCATCCACATGCATGCGGGTTAGCAAGTTTCCCTTTAATAATTAACCTTCGTCTTGTATTTCCAAGGTCCTATGAACATTCCACCATCTATACTTGAAAAATTTTATAAGGGGAGATGACGATGGTGATGCTCACGAGCATGAGGACGAGCAGAACTTATATACTCAGTGGCGCCTCACAACTAATTCCGATGGATCACCTCTTCTTGTCTGTATATAGCGCACTGAGTTTGTTACTACTTAGGGAGCATGTGTTGTCTCCCATGGTCGCACTCTCCGGACCTATTCCAACACTCGTTGCATGGTTTTCGGGATGGATACTAGTGTGCTAGCGCCAACACCTTCTCCCTGGTACAGTATTGATAGTCTTGGAGAAAACTCGCTCTTCCTTGGACAAAACTATCCGATGATGGTGAAAGGCGATCCAACTGCTGTGAAACAACGTTACTACCATTTATGAGAAGCAACTGTATCTATACCTCGGACATTTCGGTGGTACCCTACCCTGGTACTGATATAGTAGGCCGCTTCAGCCTGGATGATCAGTCCTGCGCGAGATCAACAATAGATGGCCCATCCCAGAGAATCACTTGTGGTTCAAAGCAAGCGTTTCCAACGCTGAGGATTCGTTGAGTTGATGTTCATTTCATTGCTTGTTATTTGTTGTGTGATGAAAACTTTAGTATTTATAATGTATCCTCGTTGTCGATGTGGGTTGATGACCTGTTATATGTAATAAAATGATATGCCTGTGACAAACTTACTAAATTTATGAATGACTTTCGAGTCGCTTCTCTGAGTGAGTGCTGCGGCGCGGCAAAAAAATATTTTCCGAATACATAATTGTACGTGCATTGCAACAGGTTATCGGATGAGGCCAATCAACAATAGTAGTACACTATTTGTACTAGCTTCACATGCTCTAGCCGGTGTTTTTACTGTAGCTGCAAATCCCATCATCCTAGGTCCTTAGATGAGTCCAGTAGAAATGGCACTCTGATGTTTGGGTTCAAACTTTGAGAACTGCAGCACTATTTTTACATCTATGTATACGTAATACAACAAGTTTTAAACTTGATACCAGCCACCCACCCTCACAAAGAACACTTTTTAACCTAGCAAAGACTATAGGAAATTTGGCCATAGTGTGAGGTGGGCCATATGTTAATGTGTTCATTGTACGTAACCAGCACCTCGAGTCCTCGATACTACTAGTACTATATAAGTAGTAGGGGTAGTAGGGTGGCATGGGCCAGAACAAGCATTCACGTCGAGGAGTACGGCACGCGCCACCAGCACGACTTCCATCTGACACCATATTTCTTGGAGTCCATGCTAGAGCAATCTCTTCAACCTTGTCGTTACTCTAACTTAGGCATCGCGCGGCGGGCGAGGTGGGGGTTTGCCCATAGTCGGTTTTCTCAACTGCGGTCCCACTTGTAATGCCAACTCCGACGCACGACCCCAAACGGACCTCCGTTTTGCACGAAGTCCAACGATAATTTTGACTAGAAAAGCAAGACCAAAGAAAACAAGAACCACAAGAATACGTTTTAGAAGATATCCAACTTCCATAACTGCTCCTTTAAGTTGGATTAGTGCCTTCTCGATGCATTCATTGTTGATCTGCGGAGGCTCGATCTTGCGTGCTTCTTTCTTCTTTGACTGTAGAGAAGTAGACGTTGCTTCCTCGCATCTAGTATCATGTCTAGCCTCTATTATACTCCCTCGGTTCCAAAATAGATGACCCAACTTTATACTAACTTTGAACTAAAGTGAGTACAAAGTTGAGTCATCTATTTTGGAACAGAGGGATCAACAAGTGCACTAGTCTAACCTCTAGCCTCTATGCTAGCTAAAAGTGCTATAACATCTACTAAATCGCACTCTATCAATATATTGATGTACTCTTCTTCCCAATACCAAAACTTGCATCCATTCTACACAATAAATTTTTTAAGTTAGCACCACTAGTCTAATCCGAGAGCACAACCAAAGATTTGATCAGGTTCTTGCTCCTTTTGCCGACACGTGGGACATCCAGCATCCAGGTCGTGTCATGCAAGAAAATAAAGTGGTAGTTGAAGCCACGTGATGTGCATCTTGGGCTAAACTGTTAATAGAATCTTACTACTCTTGAGTAACTCCAAAAGCGGCCACCGAAGATCTTTATTGGATTTGCTTTTCATCACCTGCACGTCGAGGTGAAAGATGTGCAGGTTCAGTGGGTCCTCTTGCGTTTTAACTGACATGTGGGATTGCATATGAGCAAACAGACGATGGGATCCGCGCATCCGCTAGCTGGCTGAGAAGAGAGATAGAGGAGGGCTGAGCACGAACTCCAGGAAATTTGTTCTATGTAACCAGCACCTTGATATTCGCGTGTGGTTGTTTCTAGAATAAAAAAGGAGGTCTGCAATGGCTCCAAGATGGGATCTCGCGGATACAGAAGGTTGCGGCGGTGGAAATAGTTTTTCGTGGTGCTCCTGGTTGTTTTCGGGGTACGTGGACATATATAGGAGGAAGAAGTTGGTTGGTGGACGCTCGAGGGGTCCACGAGGGTGGGGGCGCGCTGGGCACCCTCGTGGCCGCCTCGCTTGTTTCTTGACTTCCACTCCAAGTTCCCTGGATTGCGTTTGTTCCAAAAAGATCGCTCCTGAAGGTTTCATTCCATTTGGACTCCGTTTGATATTCTTTTTATTCGAAACACTGAAATAGGCAAAAAAACAGCAATTCGGCTTGGGCCTCCGGTTAGTAGGTTAGTGCCAAAAATGATATAAAAGTGTAAAGTAAAGCCCATAAACATCCAAAACGGGTAATATAATAGCATGGAACAATCAAAAATTATAGATACGTTGGAGACGTATCAAGAATCCCCAAGCTTAATTCCTGCTCGTCCTCGAGTAGGTAAATGATAAAAACAGAATTTTTGATGTGGAATGCTACCTAGCATAATTCTCAATGTAATTTTCTTTATTGTGGCATGAATGTTCAGATCCAAATGATTCAAAATAAAAGTTCATATTGACATAAGAAATAGTAATACTTCAAGCATACTAATCAAAGCAATCATGTCTTCTCAAAATAACATGGCTAAAGAAAGTTTATCCCTACAAATCATATGGTTTGGTCATGCTCCATTTTCATCACACAAAAATGCTCTCATCTTGCACACCCCCGATGACAAGCCAAGCAATTGTTTCATACTTTAGTAATATCAAACTTTTTTTCAACTTTCCCGCAATACATGAGTGAGAGCCATGGATATAGCACTATGGGTGGAATGATGATGGAGGTTGTGTGGAGAAGACAAGAAGGAAGAAAGTCTCGTGTTGACAAGGATAATCAATGGGCTATGGAGATGCCCATCAATTGATGTCAACATGAGGAGTAGGGATTGCCATGCAACGGATGCACTAGAGCTATAAATGCATGAAATCTCAAAAAGAAACTAGTGGGTGTTCATCCAACTTGCTTGCTCACAAAGACCTAGGGCATTTTGAGGAAGCCCATCGTAGGAATATGCAAGCAAAGTTCTATAATGAAAAATTCCCACTAGTATATGAAAGTGACAACATAAGAGACTTTCTATATGAAGAACATGGTGCTACTTTGAAGCACAAGTGTGGAAAAGGATAGTAACATTGCCCCCCTTTTTTTCATTTTTTCTCTTTTCTGGCCTTTCTTTTTTTTTCTTTGGCCTTTGGGGGGGGGGGGACAATGATCTAATAATGATGTCATCACACTTCTATTTATTTACAACTCATGAGTTACATCCCAAAACTAGAACAAGATATGACTCTATATGAATGCCTCCGACGGTGTACCGGGATGGGCAATGAATCATGAGTGACATGTATGAAAATTATGAAGGTGGCTTTGCCACAATCCGATGTCAACTACATGATCATGCAAGGCAATATGACAATGATGATGTGTGTCATGATGAACGGAACGATGGAAAGTTGCATGGCAATATATCTTGGAATGGCTATGGACACTACTAGGAAAACAGGTGCGCCACTAGCATCACGCCATTAGAATTTTATACTAATGGCGCACCCTTGGTGCACCATTAGTATACCAGATACTAATGGCGCACCAGGGAGTGCGCCATTAATATATCACATGGTGCGCCATTACTATCTGACTTAGTAATGGCGCACCACATAGAAGTGCGCCATTAGTAACAATTCTTTTTCAAGAAAGAATTAAAAAAAAATCAAATTTTTTTTGTTTTTTTCTTAATCTCGGGTCACGATGGCTTAATCTTAGGTCAAATCGCACTAAGTGGTCAAACTTCCCAGAAGGTCACCCATCCTCACACTACTCCAGCCCAAGCACGATTAACTTCACAGTTCTATCCAACCCCAGCACAACCTCACTTAACAGGCACTTGTTGATATATCTATCATATCAATCCTATTAAACCTTGTTGATGTCTAGGACTTTGTTCATGTTCATGAGTATGATGAAATTTTGAAAAATATTTCTGTGGGCATTCTGGGAACGGGGGTCCCCAGACTTGCCTCCCTGCGGCCTGCGGCGTGGCTCAAAGGGGGCCCAGCACGGCCCATCTTCATCAACCCAAGCTCAAGACCCTCGCGAGGGGCCAAGTCTCGCGGGGCGGACGACAAGGAGCTTCCTCAGGCACGGCCTCGTCAGGCTGACTCACGAGGAGGCGGAGAGTTCAAGGCGGGGTGCCTCGCGAGGTGCCCATGATGCAAGCCATGACGACCAAGGGCGCCGGACGGGCGCCAGCCGCGCAGTGTCCTTCTTTCCTCTTTGGTGCAAGGGGAGCAAGCGCAAGCGAGAGCATCAAGCAAAGGCATCCATTTCGGTGCAAAAAGACCAAGACCAATCCAACGACAGGATGGAGGTCACCGTGGAGCCCAAGTCGGCGTCACCACCAAAGCCTTTGACAGGCGAGGACCAACTTTAGTCAGGATAAGTGTACTAGATGTTCCCCTTCAAATTGACCAATTGTTGGCGCCCTTCCCGCTCAATATTTGGGAAGAGGCCCAGGGCCTTCGCCTATAAATAGGACTAGCCACCCACAGGGTAGAGAGATCGAGAGATATCTGGGAGGAAGCTGAAGATAAGATAGGCATCTAGAATCAACCCTTCCAAAGGGGCAACACCCCCACAAGAACAGACCCTCGCGAGGCTGTTCTTCCTTGTATTGTTCATCATCAGCCCAAGAGGCAATCCACCACGCCACACACTGGAGTAGGGTATTACACCACAATGGTGGCCTGAACCAGTATAAACCCTGTGTCCCTTGTGTTGTGCTTCTCGTAGTTTAGATCCTAGCAATTCGGCGAGGAACAGGTAGGTAGAAGGCGAAACCTCCGCGCGCACCCCAGTGTTCGAACCTCAAGGGTCGGCCGGAACCAGAAATCTGACATTTGGCGCGCCAGGTAGGGGGTGCTCCGGAATTTGTCTTCCCTCGCCCTGTTCTTCTCCGACCGTCGCGGCCATGTCTGACACACGACGGGTTCGCGCCGAGCTCCAAGCCGCCCTTGCTTCCCGTGTCGCCCAGACGGCTCCCGTCGGCGGGCGCCCTCGTCGTTCCTCGTCGCCAGCCGTCAACGCCGCCACCGGCCCGGCGGGGAACGAGTAGCAAGCATCGTCCCAGCACCCATCCATGAGGCGAGACGGCCGCACCGCTACGCCCTCGCTCACCCTGCTGGTTCTTCATCCCGCGCGCCCCGCGCGGCCATGGAGGCCCGAGCTGCGCTCATCGCGGCAAACAAGCTCCTGCGCTACCGCCCAGTCGACGACGTCTACGAAGAATGGCTCGACCAAGTCGCCGAACTCGTCCGCGCCGCTGGGGGCTCCCCCGCGCCATCCTTCTCGCGGCACCGCGCCCCGCCATGCCGGGCAATGAAGCTCCTGGGGTGCCTCAGCTGCCTCCCCCTCAAGAAGGCGCCCTGGCTCCAAGGCGCGCGGCCCCTGGGCGGAACCCGCCCCGTCAGGAACCAGCGCGGCAGGAGCAGAGCTGCCAAGAGGTCCCTTGTCCTCGAGAAGCTGCCCGAGCGCTCCCTGCTCCGGCTCGTCCCGACAATGCTCCTGCTCCAGCATGTCAAGACCCCGTGCTGCACCCAGCTGCTGCACACGGGGACCCGCAAGACCGAGCCCTTCGTCCTCCAAGGCCTCCTGTGGACACAGCGGGCTGCCGCGCCTTCACCGCCGAGCTACGCACCGTCGCGTGGCCCGGCAAGTTCAAGCCAGACCTGCCTCCTCGTTACGATGGCATGGCAGACCCTGCAGACTTCCTCCAGCTCTACGAGTTGGGCATCGAGGCTGCCAATGGAGACGAGAAGGTCATGGCGAACTGGTTTCCCATGGCTCTCAAGGATGGGGCCCGCACCTGGCTTCTGAACCTAGCCCCAGGCACGATCTCCTCCTGGGACGAGATGCGCACCTGCTTCATCGCCAACTTCCAGGGTACTTGCGACCGGCCGCCCGCCGTGAGCGACATGCGGCGCATCAAGCAACAACCGGGGGAAACCCTGCAGAAGTACATCCAACGCTTAAACAACGCGCGGCTCAAGATTCCCAAGGTGACCGAGGAGGCCATCATCTCAGCCTTCTCTGACGGCGTGCATGACGTCAAAATGAAGGAGGAGCTCGCAATGCATGAAGATCTGTGCACTTCCTTGGAGTTGTTCAACCTGGTGACCAAGTGCGCCAGGGCTGAGGAAGGGCGTCTCTCCCTCCTTGAATTGCCTGCCGCAGACCCTGAAGAGAAGAAGCCCAAGGCCAAGGACATGAAGCGCAAGGGGGCTGCCGTGCTCGCGGCAGAACCAGACACCAAGCAGGGCGGAGATCAGCTCGAATCCGCCAAGGGCAGTCGGTACTGCTTGTACCATGACCTCGACACCCACAACACCAATGAATGCCAAGAGCTCAGGGCCGTGCGTGACGGACGGACTGGCCGGCGTCCTGACCGCAACGACCAGGGCTACGGACGAGGAGGAGGAAGGAACACAGGATGCTGGGAAGACCGCAGCCCACGTCAAGGGTGGCGCGACCAATCTCGCGAGGAACGCTGGCAGGACCCGCCTCGCGAGGGAGACTAGAGGGATCAGCCTCACGAGGATCGCCCGCAAGGTAACGCAGGCCTCCCTCCGCTACCGCCGCAGCCAAGGAGAAATGAGGACCGTTATCAGGACGAAGGGGCTGGGGGCTTCCAGGAACCACGCGCGATCGCCTGCATCCTAGGTGGAGCCCAAGCCCCAGCCTCTTAGCGCATCTTCAAGCAGTTTGCCCGCGAAGTGAATGCAGTCCTCCCCAAGCTCGAGGCCACGCGCCCTCTCAGGTGGTCGGCGTGCACCATCATGTTTAGCTCAGCGGATCAGCTCAAGTGCGCGGCCACAGCCGGAGTCCTCCCGATGCTTTGTTCCCCAATCATCAGCAACGTAGTAGTCACCAAGACCCTCATCGACGGCGGGGCAGGGCTCAATGTCCTGTCCATGGAAACATTCAACAATCTCCAAGTACCCTAAAGTCAGCTTCAGCCCACCAAGCCTTTCTCCAGAGTCACCGACGGCTCCATGGTCCCGATTGGGCAGGTCCGCCTCCCTGTCACCTTCGGGGCATGCGACAACTACCGCACCGAGCTCATCGACTTTGACATCGCCCACATTCGCCTGCCGTACAACGCCATCCTCGGGTACCCAGCGCTGGCCAAGTTCATGACCGTAACCCACCACGGCTACAACGTCCTCAAGACGCCAGGAAGTGGCGGAGTCATCACGGTGCCCTGCGAAGAGAGAGACACAGTCTGCTCCATGGAGAGAGCCTTTCAGGCCGCATCACTGGAAGACCCGGATCGCGGAAGCAGGAGGCTTCCCGAGGCCGCCGCCAAGAAGAAGAAGACATCGACCGGCCCGGCCCCTCAGGAGGCAGGTCCCTCTGGGCCCGCGCCTGCTCAGGGGGAATCTCTTGCCATCGCATAGGGAAGCGTGCCTGGCGCCCTCCTCAGGTAGGGCTCGGGGGCTCTCCCCTGGAGGGCCATCGACCTCGCCAAGGTCACGAGGGAGGTGCTTGGGCACCACATGGAGGCATGCTTTGAAGCACGATTCCATCAAGAAGGAGCAAGGCAAGGAGGGCCAAACCCTCAGGATTTCGTCACCAAGGCCATTCAGGAGCTACAGGAGTCAAGGGTCATGAGAGGCAGCCGCCACTTACCCGCTGTGGCCCTCCCATCCAGGCGAGGATGGTGGGTTGCGCGTCTGCATCGACATTCCAGGGCTCAACCAAGCCGCGTCTTAGGAGCGCCTCTGGCCTTCGCGAGTGCGACGCTGCGAGGGCCCGTAAGGCCCAGCGCCGGGCGCAACCCGCCTTGGGGTGGGACCCCGTGAGTCCCGAGCTGGATCACGAGTGAACCAGCACACCTCGCCAGGCCTTTCGCGCCTCGCCGCCTCTCCAAGGCAGCTAACGGCTAACCGTCATTTGTCGCGATGAACTCTCGTTTCTTCTGTGATGAGCCTGCAGGGTTCCCCCAGGAGCATCGTCATGCGAGGCCCCCATAGTGTCTTCTTCACCCTCGTCCATGCAAACCGCTTGCACGTTAAAGGGGGGGTGCCTGAGCATCGCGACCCAGGGCTCCTACTGGTTCTCCAGCCCTCACCCTCTGGCCATGTCCATGGCATCACGACATGGCATGCCAGTGATGGCTGAGACTCGCTCGAGGGCCGGGACCCGAGGACGTAGAGCAGAAAGGGGAGCGAGGGCGAGAGGGGAGAAGCACGTGGTGACCTCGCCAAACAACCCTTCGATGGCCGAGGCATGGACTTAGCACCGCACCAGGAAGCGTTCCTGACCCTCGAGATAAGTCACTCTCCGGGAACACTAGCTATCGCAGCACCGTCCACGCACCTAATACCATTCCGCCTTAGCAACGTCGCTCTCCTCTGGGACAGCACTCAAGCCAGCGCCCTTCTTCGTCGAAGACCTTGAAGAGCATCACGGAAGCGCCATCGAACTCCAGGTGGATCACGAGGGCGCCCCTCGCCCTGCAAACCCGGGCGATCTCGCCCCAGCCCCGGGTCATGAAGACCTTACCTGGGGCGACAACCTCGACATCGGCATCGGTCGCCGGAGTCTGGCAATCGGCATGCTGCAGCCAAAGCCTGAAATGCCCCCTCGGCGGAATCTCGAAGGCGAAGGAAGAAGGAAGGTAAATCCAAGATAGAGGAGGCATGGCGGCGTGGAGGACAAACTCTCGGGAGGAGCCCACGGCGTGGACTCCAGGAGGGACAACGCGCACCGCCGTGACTCGCTGGCGCCGACGGCGGCGTCGTCCATGGCGCTCAACACCAGCTCCTGCAGGGCCCCCATGGTGGGCGTACAGAGGCAGCGGGAACCCTGGCGGCAGTCGCTCGCACCAAGGCCTCGACACCTCCTGCCGCACGCCCTCATCTTGGCGACAGAGGACCAACCGGTTCTTTAGCGGAAGCGGGTCAGGACCCTCTCGGGGGGCCTTTCCCTTCTCTCCTATGGAGAACAGGCGGATGGGCGCCATCAACGCAAGACAGAGCGACAGCGAAGATGAAGAAGAGGAGGAATAACAGAAGAAGATTGACCGGAATGGCTCGCGCAGCTCCGTACTTATAGCCGGAGGAGGCCAACCGTCAGCTTCCACGATCGCAGGTAATCATGACCTGTTTTTGCATGCAGGGACTTGTCAGTTCGTGCAGTTGCCAAGGCGTCATGGGGGAGCGGAGCCGCCGATGTCCAATCGACTGCCACGCGGCGCCCAAGGCCGCAGGCTGTTAGGGCCCATGACGCTTCGCACTTGCCCTTTCGCCTCTCTGCTCGGCCAAGTCCAGGCGCGCCTTGGGCCCGGAGGCTACTGTCGGCGTTCTGGGAACGAGGGTCCCTAGACTTGCATGCCTGCGGCCTGCGGCGTGGCTCAAAGGGGGCCCAGCATGGCCCATCTTCATCAACCCAAGCTCAAGACCCTCGCGAGGCGCCAAGCCTTGCGGGGCGGACGACAAGGAGCTTCCTCAGGCACGGCCTCGTCAGGCTGACTCACAAGGAGGCGGAGAGTTCAAGGCGGGTGCCTCGCGAGGTGCCCATGACGCAAGCCATGACGACCAAGGGCGCCGGACGGGAGCCAGCCGCGCAGTGTCCTTCTTTCCTCTTTGGTGCAAGGGGAGCAAGCGCAGGCGAGAGCATCAAGCAAAGGCATCCATTTCGGTGCAACAAGACCAAGAACAGTACAACGGCAGGATGGAGGTCACCGTGGAGCCCAAGTCGGCGTCACCACTAGAGCCTTTAACAGGCGAGGACCAACTTTAGTCAGGATAAGTGTACTAGATGTTCCCCTTCAAATTGGCCAATTGTTGGCGCCCTTCCCGCTTAATATTTGGGAAGAGGCCCAGCGCCTTCGCCTATAAATAGGACTAGCCACCCACAGCGTAGAGAGATCGAGAGATATCTGGGAGGAAGCTGAAGATAAGATAGGCATCTAGAATCAACCCTTCCAAAGGGGCAACACCACCACAAGAACAGACCCTCGCGAGGCTGTTCTTCCTTGTATTGTTCATCATCAGCCCAAGAGGCAATCCACCACGCCACACACTGGAGTAGGGTATTACACCACAATGGTGGCCTGAACCAGTATAAACCCTGTGTCCCTTGTGTTGTTCTTCTCGTAGTTTAGATCCTAGCGATTCGGTGAGGAACAGGTAGGTAGAAGGCAAAACCTCCGCGCGCACCCCAGTGTTCGAACCTCAAGGGTCTGTCGGAACCCGAAATCCGACAATTTCAAACATCCCGGTCATATTACGTATCTTTTTTGAAAAACAAAATCCAAAAAAATCGAAACCATTTTTTTTCTGTTACTAGTGGTGCACCTAGCAAACGGTGCACCACTAGTAAGTTTGAATTTTTTTTCATTTTTTCCCCTCTAGATCTTAAAAGCCCCGTAACTTTTTTTCTGTTAGGTTTTTGAGGATTTTCGAGTAGATGATTTTTCATATAAAAATCTTTCTAATCCGAGTTCGTATGCAAAAGTTATGCCCATTTTACAACTTCCAGAGAGATTTTGCAAATAAAGTCAAAATTCATATTTGTAAATTTTCCCAAAAAGTAGACCATATATCACGTGCTAAACTTATTTTCTTTTATTTTTTTGACATTTCCATCATTTTCTTTTTTTAAACTGAAAAGGCGGTCCACGGGGGGGGGGGGGTGCATTCGGTGGAATTTTTGGGCCAAGTTAGTAATGGCGCACCAGTAATGGCGCACCACTCCCACGGTGCGCCATTACTAGTTTTGAAAAAAAATTTGAAAAATATTACTAGTGGCGCACCGTGGATGTGGTGCGCCATTACTAGTGATGTGACGGCGGCCCGATCTTTCGATGAGAGTGGGGATAACTATCGATTTGGTGGATTTTGACCTTGACGATCCGGCTATACCGTACCCGACGATACGCCTCGACAATCGCTAAACCAACCTCCGATGGTTATTGACCTTGCCGAAGGCACGATCAACCGGAACAACGAGGTTCGAGTTCCTGCAAGCAACCGAAGAACTAGCAAGAACAAAGGTGAATTGCAACTGAATTTGCGAATGATAACTTGAGTATACGAACTAGATGAAAAGTTGGGTTTCCACTATGGATCTGACAAGGCGGTAGTCCTACACGTCTCGTAGATGCGAATTGTAGCAACGGCTAGACAATACAATAAAACTCGAGTCTAAACCCTAACTTACTAGCTATTTATTAAAGCAGATGCCACCGGGGGCTGATCCACGGGACGCCCGGTCCGTACGGTGACCGAGTGCTACACGTAGGAAGTAGTCAAATCGGTTGGGCCACCATGGCCCAAAAAGGCCTTTGACCCAACGTGGTGCCTCTTGGTCCATGCAACAAAAATTAACTGCCCTGGGTCTTGTGGCGTCTGCTTCCTGGTAGGCATGCACGATGGATGGGATGGATGGTGCGTTGTGTGCATGCATGCAAGGACGGTTGAGAGCAAGCATGCAAAGAGTGCTGTGCCATTTGGTTTAAAGGCTCCCCTTCAATTGATTGTTTGATCCCTTTGTTTGTGAGTACAATTAAATCATAACATGAGTGTAACATCATATTCTCGTTAGTTAAATCATAGGTATAAAGGAGCGATAGTACCTGGCCATTTATTTGTCTCGCGCGCGCTCTAGTTATAGGTCCGGATGGCATAACTGATGTAGGAGTGGCGGCAGGTGTAACTGTGGCACGTTCTTTAGCATCAAGGTTTACCTTCTCCGAAGATGGAATGGGTAATAAATCAATAGGCGCACGAGGTATAAATCCATAAACAATCTCAAAAGGGCATAACTTTGTGGTAGAATGAACTGAACGATTATAAGCAAACTCTACATGAGGTAAACATTCTTCCCACATTTTTAAGTTCTTTTTCAAAACATCCCTAAGCATAGTAGACAATGTTCGATTAACCACTTCGGTTTGACCATCACTTTGAGGATGACATGTAGTACTAAATAAAAGCTTAGTCCCAAATTTTGTCCACAACACCCTCCAAAAGTGGCTAAGAAATTTTGTGTTACGATCAGAAACAATTGTATTTGGCACACCATGTAAACGAACTACTTCTCTAAAGAACAAATCAACAATGTGAGTAGCATCGTCACTTTTATGACAAAGTATAAAATGTGCCATCTTAGAGAATCTATCGACAACAACAAATATACTATCCCTCCCCCGTCATGTTCTAGGCAGTCCTAATACAAAGTCCATAGATATATCTTCCCAAGGAGTGCTAGGAACAGGAAGAGGCATATATAAACCATGTGGATTCAAGCGTGACTTAGCTTTTTGGCATGTCGTGCAGCGTGCAACATATCTCTCCACATCCCTTCTCATTTTTGGCCAGAAAAAATGACCAGCGAGAATGTCTTCTGTCTTCTTGACGCCGAAATGTCCCATAAATCCTCCGCCATGCGCCTCCTGTAACAACAAAAGATGAACAGAGCTATCTGGGATGCATAGCTTATTAGCACGAAAAACAAATCTGTCATTAACAACAAACTTGTTCCAAGTTCTACCCTCTCAGCAATTGAGCAATATACCTTTAAAATCGACATCATTAGCGTGTTGCTCTTTTATAGTTTCGAGTCCAAATTTTTTGAAGTCAAGCTGTGATGACATGGTATAGGGTCTAAACAATGCATCAGCAATAACATTCTCCTTCCCTTTCTTGTGCTTAATAACATAAGGAAAAGATTCAATAAATTCAACCCATTTTGCATGTCTACGGTTCAGTTTGCTTTGACTTCTAATATGCTTGAGTGATTCATGATCAGAATGTATGACAAACTCCTTAGGCCATAAATAATGTTGCCATGTCTCCAAAGTCCGAACTAGTGCATAAAGTTCTTTATCATATGTTGAATAATTCAGACTAGGCCCACTGAGTTTTTCACTAAAGTATGCTACTGGTTTCCCTTCTAGCAATAAAACATCGCCTAAACCAATGCCGCTAGCATCACATTCTAATTCAAACATCTTATTAAAATCAGGTAATTGTAGCAAAGGGGCGTGTGTAAGCTTATCTTTAAGAATAATGAAGGCTTCTTCTTGTGCGTCGCTCCAAACAAATGGCACATTTTTCTTTGTGAGCTTGTTGAGCGGCGCTGCGATGGTACTAAAATCCTTCACAAACCGGCGGTAGAACCCAGCAAGTCCGAGAAAACTTCGTACCTGTGTGACCGAGTTAGGGGTCGGCCAACTCTGGATTGCTTCAACCTTGGCTTTATCAACTTCAATTCCCTGCGCTGTCACAACATAGCCAAGAAAAGTGACTCGATCTGTGCAAAAAGTGCACTTCTCGATATTACCAAATAAACGTGCATCACGTAGAGCAGAAAAAATAGCACGCAAATGGTCTAAGTGTTCCTCTAGTGACTTGATATAAATCAAAATATCATCGAAATATACTACCACAAATCGTCCAATGAAAGCTCGCAAAACTTCATTCATTAGTCTCATGAAAGTACTAGGTGCATTAGTCAATCCAAAAGGCATAACTAACCACTCATATAAACCAAATTTAGTTTTGAAAGCAGTTTTCCATTCATCACCTAGTTTCATACGAATTTGATGGTATCCACTATGCAAGTCCACTTTAGAAAACACAACTGAGCCACTGAGTTCCTCAACCATGTCATCTAATCTAGGAATATGATGACGATATCGAATTGTAATATTATTGATGGCTCTACAATCAACACACATACGTGAAGTACCATCTTTTTTAGTAACAAGTAAAATTGGTACAGCACATGGACTAAGGGATTCACGAATGTAACCTTTTTCGAGTAGTTCTTGAACTTGTCGCTGAATCTCCTTAGTCTTCTCTGGGTTAGTCCGGTATGGTGCACGGTTGGGTAGTGAGGCGCCAGGGATCAACTCAATTTGGTGTTCAATTCCTCTCATAGGTGGCAGCCCCGGTGGTACTTCCTTTGGAAAAACATCATGATACTCCTGCAAAAGGTTAGCGACAACAGGAGGCAAAGAAGAAGGCATATCCTCAAATGAAAACAAAACTTCTTTGCAAATAAGAGCATAACATTCATCAGTTTGAGCATCTAACTCAAAAATTTCTGCATGTGTAGCTAAGAAAGAAGCACCTTTCAATTCAATTTCTTTAGATGAGCTAGGATCAGATTTGTGCATCTTATTAAATTGTTCTAACTCATCAACAACTTTCTGATTTTCAGATTTAGGATGCGCAATATTTGTGTTTCTTACTAGCCATAGCAAGATCATCTTTTAAAATTTACTCAGGAGACATAGGGTGTAGAATGATTTTCTTTCCTTTATGTGTGAGAGTATACTGATTAGTTCTACCATCATGTAAACATTGTTTATCATACTGCCATGGCCTTCCTAGTAACATAGAACAAGCTTGTATAGGCACAATATGGCAATCAATAGTACAATGGTATGAACCTAAAGAAAAAGGAACTCTCACCATGCGTGTTACCTTTACTTTTCCACCATCATTAAACCATTGAATGTAGTAAGGTTGTGGATGTTGTCGGGAAGGTAGGGAGAGCTTCTCCACCATGTCAATGCTTACTAAATTGTTACAACTCCCTCCATCAATGATTATGCGAATGGAACGCTCCTTGACAACTCCTTTGATGTGGAAGAGGTTGTGATGTTGATCCTTCTTTGCTTTGACAATCTGAGCACTAAGTACACGATGTGATATAAGACTCATGTACTTATTGGCGTCGGCGGCGGTCACATGTTCTTCCTCTTGCTCCGGTCTTGTGTCATCGTCTTCATGTGCAGCAAGCAAGGCATATGTGTCTTCATCAAAATAACTAGCGGAGTCGTACTCGCCGTCTTCACGAATGATCAATACACGCTTATTAGGACACTCCTTCATGACAGAGCCAAAACCCTTACAAGTGTGGCACTGGATATCCTTTGTTCTTTTGGAGGAACCGGACGATGACGATGAACTTTTTGTTGGAAGTTGTGTAGTACTTTTCAGTGGTGCCGAAGTATGTGATGCTGAAGTTGATGAAGAAGGCCCCGGTCGAGAGGTTGCGGGTGCTGTTGTAGAGGTGCAAGTGGATGGGCAGCAGGGGTGCGCGGCGCCCATGTGGAAGTACGACCTGTAGGAAAATTAGGATGCATTCTCGAACGACCTTGCACTTCATGTTCAACATGTATAGCAAGATGGAATAAACGGGTCATTGAATGATTATCCTTATAAGCAAGTATGTCATAAATTTCTCTATTCAATCCACCCAGGAACCTAGCCATAGAAGCTTCCTCGGTCTCAACTAAACCACAACGTAACATGCCCATTTGCAATTCTTGATAATAGTCTTCCACAAATTTAGATCCTTGGTTCAAGTGTTGTAGTTTATTTAGCAAGTCACGTTCATAATGTTGGAAATATGCCCTAGAGGCAATAATAAAAGCATTATTATTATATTTCTTTGTTCATGATAATTGTCTTTATTCATGCTATAATTGTAGTATCTGGAAATCGTAATACATGTGTGAATAACAGACACCAACACGTCCCTAGTGAGCCTCTAGTTGACTAGCTCGTTGATCAATAGATAGTCATGGTTTCCTGGCTATGGACATTGGATGTCATTGATAACGGGATCACATCATTAGGATAATGATGTGATGGACAAGACCCAATCCTAAGCATAGCGTGAGATCGTGTAGTTCGTTTGCTAGAGCTTTTCTAATGTCAAGTATCTTTTCCTTTGACCATGAGATCGTGTACCTCCCGGATACCGTAGGAGTGATTTGGGTGTATCAAACGTCACAACGTAACTGGGTGACTATAAAGGTGCACTACAGGTATCTCCGAAAGTGTCTGTTGGGTTGACATGGATCGAGACTGGGATTTGTCACTCCGTATGACGGAGAGGTATCACTGGGCCCACTCGGTAATGCAACATCATAATGAGATCAAAGTGGCCAAGTGTATGCTCACGGGATCATGCATTATGGTATGAGTAAAGTGACTTGCCGGTAACGAGATTGAACAAGGTATTGGGATACCGACGATCGAATCTCGGGCAAGTAACATATCGATTGACAAAGGGAATTGCATACGGGGTTGATTAAATCCTCGACATCGTGGTTCGTCCGATGAGATCATCGTGGAGCATGTGGGAGCCAACATGGGTATCCAGATCCCGCTGTTGGTTATTGACCGGAGAGCGATCTCGGTCATGTCTACATGTCTCCCGAACCCGTAGGGTCTAAACACTTAATGTTCGGTGATGCTAGGGTTGTAGGGATATGTATATGCAGTAACCCGAATGTTGTTCGGAGTCCCGGATGAGATCCCGGACGTCACGAGGAGTTCCGGAATGGTCCGGAGGTAAAGATTTATATATGGGAAGTCCTGTTTCGGGCATCGGGACAAGTTTCGGGGTTATCGGTATTGCACCGGGACCACCGGAAGGGTCCCGGGAGTCCACCGGGTGGGTCCACCTGTCCCGGGGGGGCACATGGGCAGTAGGGGGTTCGCCTTGGCCTACATGGGCCAAGGGCACCAGCCCCACATAGGCCCATGCGCCTAGGGTTTGAAGGGGGAAGAGTCCTAGGAGGGGAAGGCACCTCCTAGGTGCCTTGGGGGGGAGGGAAACCTCCCCTTGGCCGCCGCCCCCTAGGAGATTGGATCTCCTAGGGCCGGCCAACCCCCCTTGGCACTCCTATATATAGTGGGGAAAGGAGGGACTTCAGACCTTGGCATTTGGTTGCCTCCTTCTCCCTCTCCAACACCCCCTCCTCCTCCATAGCGCTTGGCGTAGCCCTGCCGGAGTACTGCAGCTCCATCAACACCACGCCGTCGTGCTGCTGCTGGTGCCATCTCTCGCAACCTCTCCTCCCCCCTTGCTGGATCAAGAAGGAGGAGACGTGGCTGTTCCGTACGTGTGTTGAACGCGGATGTGCCGTCCGTTCGGTGCTAGGATCTCCGGTGATTCGAATCACGTCGTGTTCGACTACATCATCCCCGTTCTTTGAATGCTTCCGCTCGCGATCTACGAGGTATGTAGATGCATCTAATCACTCGTTGCTAGATGAACTCATAGATGGATCTTGGTGAAACCGTAGGAAATTTTTTGTTTTCTACAACGTTCCCCAACAGTGGCATCATGAGCTAGGTCTATGCGTAGTTCTCTTGCACGAGTAGAACACAATTTGTTGTGGGCGTTGATGTTGTCAACTTTCTTGCCGCTACTAGTCTTATCTTGCTTCAACGGTATTGTGGGATGAAGCGGCCTGGACCAACCTTACACGTACGCTTATGTGAGACCGCTTCCACCGACTAACATGCACTAGTTGCATAAGGTGGCTGGCGGGTGTCTGTCTCTCCTACTTTAGTTGAAGCGGGTTCGATGAAAAGGGTCCTTATGAAGGGTAAATAGAAGTTGACAAATCACGTTGTGGTTTCACGTAGGTAAGAAAACGTTCTTGTTAGAACCCTACTTCAGCCACGTAAAACATGCAACAACAATTAGAGGACGTCTAACTTGTTTTTGCAGCAAGTGCTTTGTGATATGATATGGCCAAAGTTGTGATGAATGATGAATGATCTATATGTCATGTATGAGATGTTCATGCTATTGTAATAGGAATCATGGCTTGCATGTCGATGAGTATGACAACCGGCAGGAGCCATAGGAGTTGTCTTTATTTTTTGTATGACCTGCGTGTCATTGAAGAACGCCATGTAAACTACTTTACTTTATTACTAAACGCGTTAGTTATAGAAGTAGAAGTAGTCGTTGGCGTGACAACTTCATGAAGACACGATGATGGAGATCATGATGATGGAGATCATGGTGTCATGCCGGTGACAATATGATCATGGAGCCCCGAAGATGAAGATCAAAGGAGCTATATGATATTGGCCATATCATGTCACTACTTTATATAATTGCATGTGATGTTTATTATGTTTTATGCATCTTGTTTACTTAGGACGACGGTAGTAAATAAGATGATCCCTTACAACAATTTCAAGAAGTGTTCTCCCCTAACTGTGCACCGTTGCTACAGTTCGTCGCTTCTAAGCACCACGTGATGATCGGGTGTGATGGATTCTTACGTTCACATACAACGGGTGTAAGACAGTTTTACACAGCGAAAACACTTAGGGTTAACTTGACGAGCCTAGCATGTACAGACATGGCCTCGGAACACGGAGACCGAAAGGTCGAACACGAGTCATATAGAAGATACGATCAACATGAGAATGTTCACCGATGATGACTAGTCCGTCTCACGTGATGATCGGACACAGCCTAGTCGAACTTGGATCGTGTAACACTTAGATGACCAAAGGGATGTCAAATCTGAGTGGGAGTTCATTATAATTTGATTAGATGAACTTAATTATCATGAACTTAGTCTAAATATTTTACAATATGTCTTGTAGATCAAATGGACAACGTAGTCCTCAACTTCAACACGTTCCTAGAGAAAACCAAGCTGAAAGATGATGGCAGCAACTATACGGACTGGGTCCGGAACCTGAGGATCATCCTCATAGCTTCCAAGAAAGATTATGTCCTACAAGCACCACTAGGTGACGCACCTGTTCTCCCTGCAGAACAAGACGTTATGAACGCTTGGCAGGCACGTACCAATGACTACTCCCTCGTTCAGTGCGGTATGCTTTACAGCCTAGAGTCGGGGCTCCAAAAGCGTTTTGAGAGACATGGAGCATATGAGATGTTCGAAGAGCTGAAAATGGTTTTCCAAGCTCATTCCCGGGTCGAGAGATATGAAGTCTCCGACAAATTCTTCAGCTGTAAGATGGAGGAATATAGTTCTGTCAGTGAGCACATACTCACTATGTCTGGGTTACATAACCGCTTGACTCAGCTGGGAGTTAATCTCCCGGATGATGCGGTCATTGACAGAATCCTCCAGTCGGTTCCACCAAGCTACAAGAGCTTTGTGATGAACTTCAATATGCAGGGGATGGAAAAGACCATTCCTGAAGTATTTGCTATGCTGAAATCAGCAGAGGTAGAAGTCAAGAAGGAACATCAAGTGTTGATGGTCAATAAAACCACTAAGTTCAAGAAGGGCAAGGGTAAAAAGAACTTCAAGAAGGACGGCAAGGTAGTTGCCGCGCCCAGCAAGCAAGCTGCCGGGAAGAAGCCAAAGAATGGACCCAAACCCGAGACTGAGTGCTTTTATTGCAAGGAAAGTGGTCACTGGAAGCGGAACTGCCCCAAATACTTAGCGGACAAGAAGGCCGGCAACACTAAAGGTATATTTGATATACATGTAATTGATGTGTACCTTACCAGTAATCGTAGTGACTCCTGGGTATTTGATACCGGTGCCGTTGCTCATATTTGTAACACACAGCAGGAGCTGCAGAATAAACGGAGACTGGCGAAGGACGAGGTGACGATGCGTGTCGGGAATGGTTCCAAGGTCGATGTGATCGCCGTTGGCACGCTACCTCTACATTTACCTACGGGATTAGTTTTGAACCTCAATAATTGTTATTTTGTGCCAAGTTTGAGCATGAAAATTGTATCAGGATCTCGTTTAATTCAAGATGGCTACTCATTTAAATCCGAGAATAATGGTTGTTCTATTTATATGAGAGATATGTTTTATGGTCATGCTCCGTTGGTGAATGGTTTATTCTTTATGAATCTTGAGCGTAATGCTACACATATTCATAGTGTAAGTACCAAAAGATGTAAGATTGATAGTGATAGTCCCACATACTTGTGGCACTGCCGCCTTGGTCACATAGGTGTCAAACACATGAAGAAGCTCCATGCTGATGGACTTTTAGAGTCTCTTGATTACGAATCATTTGACACGTGCGAACCATGCCTCATGGGTAAAATGACCAAGACTCCGTTCTCAGGAACAATGGAGCGAGCAACCAACTTATTGGAAATCATACATACTGATGTGTGCGGTCCAATGAGTGTTGAGGCTCGCGGTGGCTATCGTTATGTTCTCAACCTCACTGATGACTTGAGTAGATATGGGTATGTCTACTTAATGAAACACAAGTCTGAGACCTTTGAAAAGTTCAAGGAATTTCAGAGTGAAGTTGAGAATCAACGTGACTGGAAAATCAAGTTTCTACGATCAGATCGTGGAGGAGAATACTTGAGTCACGAGTTTGGTACACACTTAAGAAAATGTGGAATAGTTTCACAACTCACGCCGCCTAGAACACCTTAGCGTAATGGTGTGTCCGAACGTCGTAATCGCACTCTATTAGATATGGTGCAATCTATGATGTCTCTTGCCGATTTACCACTATCCTTTTGGGGGTATGCTTTAGAGACTGCCGCATTCACTTTAAATAGGGCACCGTCGAAATCCATTGAGACGACACCGTATGAATTATGGTTTGGGAAGAAACCTAAGCTATCGTTTCCAAACGTTTGGGGATGCGATGCTTATGTCAGGAAACTTCAACCTGAAAAGCTCGAACCCAAATCGCAAAAATGCGTCTTCATAGGATACCCTAAAGAAACTATTGGGTATATCTTCTACCTCAGATCCGAAGGCAAGATCTTTGTTGCCAAGAATGGGTCCTTTCTGGAGAAAGAGTTTCTCTCAAAAGAAGTAAGTGGGAGGAAAGTAGAGCTTGATGAAGTATTACCTCTTGAACCGGAAAATGGCGCAACTCAAGAAAATGTTCCTGAGGTGCCTGCACCGGCTAGAGAGGAAGTTAATGATGATGATCAAGATACTTCTGATCAAGCTCCTACTGAAATTCGAAGGTCCACAAGGACACGTTCCGCACCAGATTGGTACGGCAACCCTGTCTTGGAAATCATGTTGTTAGACAACAGTGAACCTTCGAACTACGAAGAAGCGATGGCGGGCCCGGATTCCGACAAATGGCTAGAAGCCAGGAAATCCGAGATAGGATCCATGTATGAAAACGAAGTATGGACTTTGACTGACTTGCCTGTTGAATGGCGAGCCATAGAAAATAAATGGATCTTTAAGAAGAAGACAGACGCGGATGGTAATGTGACCATCTATAAAGCTCGACTTGTCGCTAAGGGTTATCGACAAGTTCAAGGGGTTGACTACGATGAGACTTTCTCACCGGCAGCGAAGCTGAAGTCCGTCCGAATCATGTTAGCAATTGCCGCATTTTATGATTATGAAATTTGGCAAATGGACGTCAAAACGGCATTCCTTAATGGTTTCCTTAAGGAAGAATTGTATATGATGCAGCCGGAAGGTTTTGTCGATCCTAAGAATGCTGACAAGGTGTGCAAGCTCCAACGCTCGATTTATGGGCCGGTGCAAGCATCTCGGAGTTGGAACATTCGTTTTGATGAGATGATCAAAGCGTTTGGGTTTACACAGACTTATGGAGAAGCCTGTGTTTACAAGAAAGTGAGTGGGAGCTCTATAGCATTTCTCATACTATATGTAGATGACATACTTTTGATGGGAATGATATAGAACTTTTGGACAGCATTAAGGCCTACTTGAATAAGAGTTTTTCAATGAAGGACCTTGGAGAAGCTGCTTATATATTAGGCATCAAGATCTATAGGGATAGATCGAGACGCCTCATAGGTCTTTCACAAAGCACATATCTTGATAAGATTTTGAAGAAGTTCAAAATGGATCAGTCCAAGAAAGGGTTCTTGCCTGTTTTGCAAGGTGTGAAATTGAGCTCAGCTCAATGTCCGACCATGGTAGAAGATATAGAAGAGATGATCGTCATCCCCTATGCCTCAGCCATAGGTTCTATTATGTATGCCATGCTGTGTACCAGACCTGATGTAAACCTTGCCGTTAGTTTGGTAGGAAGGTACCAAAGTAATCCCGGCAAGGAACACTAGACAGCGGTCAAGAATATCCTGAAGTACCTGAAAAGGACTAAGGAAATGTTTCTCGTTTATGGAGGTGACGAAGAGCTCGTCGTAAAGGGTTACGTCGACGCTAGCTTCGACACAGATCTGGATGACTCTAAGTCACAAACCGGATACGTGTATATTTTGAATGGTGGGGCAGTAAGCTGGTGCAGTTGCAAGCAGAGCATCGTGGCAGGATCTACATGTGAAGCGGAGTACATGGCAGCCTCGGAGGCAGCACATGAAGCAATTGGGGTGAAGGAGTTCATCACCGACCTAGGAGTCATACCCAATGCGTCGGGGCCGATCAAGCTCTTCTGTGACAACACTGGAGCTATTGCACTTGCCAAGGAGCCTAGGTTTCACAAGAAGACAAGGCACATCAAGTGTCGCTTCAACTCCATTCGTGAAAATGTTCAAGATGGAGACATAGAGATTTGTAAAGTACATACAGACCTGAATGTAGCGGATCCGTTGACTAAACCTCTCCCTAGAGCAAAACATGATCAACACCAGAATTCCATGGGTGTTCGATTCATCACTATGTAACTGGATTATTGACTCTAGTAAAAGTGGGAGACTGTTGGAAATATGCCCTAGAGGCAATAATAAAAGCATTATTATTATATTTCTTTGTTCATGATAATTGTCTTTATTCATGCTATAATTGTATTATCCGGAAATCGTAATACATGTGTGAATAACAGACACCAACATGTCCGTAGTGAGCCTCTAGTTGACTAGCTCGTTGATCAATAGATAGTCATGGTTTCCTGGCTATGGACATTGGATGTCATTGATAACGGGATCACATCATTAGGATAATGATGTGATGGACAAGACCCAATCCTAAGCATAGCGTGAGATCGTGTAGTTCGTTTGCTAGAGCTTTTCTAATGTCAAGTATCTTTTCCTTTGACCATGAGATCGTGTAACTCCCGGATACCGTAGGAGTGCTTTGGGTGTATCAAACGTCACAACGTAACTGGGTGACTATAAAGGTGCACTACAGGTATCTCCGAAAGTGTCTATTGGGTAGACACGGATCGAGACTGGGATTTGTCACTCCGTATGACGGAGAGGTATCACTGGGCCCACTCGGTAATGCATCATCATAATGACCTCAAAGTGGCCAAGTGTCTGGTCACGGGATCATGCATTACGGTACGAGTAAAGTGACTTGCCGGTAATGAGATTGAACGAGGTATTGGGATACCGACGATCGAATCTCGGGCAAGTAACATATCGATTGACAAAGGGAATTGCATACGGGGTTGATTAAATACTCGACATCATGGTTCGTCCGATGAGATCATCGTGGAGCATGTGGGAGCCAACATGGGTATCCAGATCCCGCTGTTGGTTATTGACCGGAGAGCGATCTCGATCATGTCTACATGTCTCCCGAACCCGTAGGGTCTACACACTTAAGGTTCGGTGACGCTAGGGTTGTAGGGATATGTATATGCAGTAACCCGAATGTTGTTCGGAGTCCCGGATGAGATCCCGGACGTCACGAGGAGTTCCGGAATGGTCCGAAGGTAAAGATTTATATATGGGAAGTCCTGTTTCGGGCATCGGGACAAGTTTCGGGGTTATCGGTATTGTACCGGGACCACCGGAAGGGTCCCGGGGGTCCACTGGGTGGGTCCACCTGTCCCGGGGGGCCACATGGGCTGTAGGGGGTGCACCTTGGCCTACATGGGCCAAGGGCACCAGCCCCACATAGGCCCATGCGCCTAGGGTTTGAAGGGGGAAGAGTCCTAGGAGGGGAAGGCACCTCCTAGGTGCCTTGGGGGGGAGGGAAACCTCCCCTTGGCCGCCGCCCCCTAGGAGATTGGATCTCCTAGGGCCGGCCAACCCCCCTTGGCCCTCCTATATATAGTGGGGAAAGGAGGGACTTCAGACCTTGGCCTTTGGTTGCCTCCTTCTCCCTCTCCAACACCTCCTCCTCCTCCATAGCGCTTGGCGTAGCCCTGCCGGAGTACTGCAGCTCCATCAACACCACGTCGTTGTGCTGCTGCTGGTGCCATCAACCTCAACCTCTCCTCCCCCCTTGCTGGATCAAGAAGGAGGAGACGTGGCTGTTCCGTACGTGTGTTGAACGCGGAGGTGCCGTCCGTTCGGTGCTAGGATCTCCGGTGATTCGAATCACGTCGTGTTCGACTACATCATCCCCGTTCTTTGAACGCTTCCGCTCGCGATCTACGAGGTATGTAGATGCATCTAATCACTCGTTGCTAGATGAACTCATAGATGGATCTTGGTGAAACCGTAGGAAAATTTTAGTTTTCTGCAACGTTCCCCAACAGTGGCATCATGAGCTAGGTCTATGCGTAGTTCTCTTGCACGAGTAGAACACAATTTGTTGTGGGCATTGATGTTGTCAACTTTCTTGCCGCTACTAGTCTTATCTTGCTTCAACGGTATTGTGGGATGAAGCGGCCTGGACCAACCTTACACGTACGCTTATGTGAGACCGCTTCCACCGACTAACATGCACTAGTTGCATAAGGTGGCTGGCGGGTGTCTGTCTCTCCTACTTTAGTTGAAGCGGGTTCGATGAAAAGGGTCCTTATGAAGGGTAAATAGAAGTTGACAAATCACGCTGTGGTTTCACGTAGGTAAGAAAATGTTCTTGTTAGAACCCTACTTCAGCCACGTAAAACATGCAACAACAATTAGAGGACGTCTAACTTGTTTTTGCAGCAAGTGCTTTGTGATATGATATGGCCAAAGTTGTGATGAATGATGAATGATCTATGTGTCATGTATGAGATGTTCATGCTATTGTAATAGGAATCACGACTTGCATGTCGATGAGTATGACAACCGGCAGGAGCCATAGGAGTTGTCTTTATTTTTTGTATGACCTGCGTGTCATTGAAGAATGCCATGTAAACTACTTTACTTTATTACTAAATGCGTTAGTCATAGAAGTAGAAGTAGTCGTTGGCGTGACAACTTCATGAAGACACGATGATGGAGATCATGATGATGGAGATCATGGTGTCATGCCGGTGACAAGATGATCATGGAGCCCCGAAGATGAAGATCAAAGGAGCTATATGATATTGGCCATATCATGTCACTACTTTATATAATTGCATGTGATGTTTATTATGTTTTATGCATCTTGTTTACTTAGGACGACGGTAGTAAATAAGATGATCCCTTACAACAATTTCAAGAAGTGTTCTCCCCTAACTGTGCACCGTTACTACAGTTCATCGCTTCTAAGCACCACGTGATGATCGGGTGTGATGGATTCTTACGTTCACATACAACGGGTGTAAGACAGTTTTACACAGCGAAAACACTTAGGGTTAACTTGACGAGCCTAGCATGTACAGACATGGCCTCGGAACACGGAGACCGAAAGGTCGAACACGAGTCGTATAGAAGATACGATCAACATGAGAATGTTCACCGACGGTGACTAGTCCGTCTCACGTGATGATCGGACACGGCCTAGTCGAACTCGGATCGTGTAACACTTAGATGACCAAAGGGATGTCAAATCTGAGTGGGAGTTCATTATAATTTGATTAGATGAACTTAATTATCATGAACTTAGTCTAAATATTTTACAATATGTCTTGTAGATCAAATGGCCAACGTAGTCCTCAACTTCAACACGTTCCTAGAGAAAACCAAGCTGAAAGACGATGGCAGCAACTATACGGACTGGGTCCGGAACCTGAGGATCATCCTCATAGCTGCCAAGAAAGATTATGTCCTACAAGCACCGCTAGGTGACGCACCTGTTCTCCCTGCAGAACAAGACGTTATGAACGCTTGGTAGGCACGTACCGATGACTACTCCCTCGTTCAGTGCGGCATGCTTTACAGCCTAGAGCCGGGGCTCCAAAAGCGTTTTGAGAGACATGGAGCATATGAGATGTTCGAAGAGCTGAAAATGGTTTTCCAAGCTCATGCCCGGGTCGAGAGATATGAAGTCTCCGGCAAATTCTTCAGCTGTAAGATGGACGAAAATAGTTCTGCCAGTGAGCACATACTCACTATGTCTGGGTTACATAACCGCTTGACTCAGCTGGGAGTTAATCTCCCGAATGATGCGGTCATTGACAGAATCCTCCAGTCACTTCCACCAAGCTACAAGAGCTTTGTGATGAACTTCAATATGTAGGGGATGGAAAAGACCATTCCTGAAGTATTTGCTATGCTGAAATCAGCAGAGGTAGAAGTCAAGAAGGAACATCAAGTGTTGATGGTCAATAAAACCACTAAGTTCAAGAAGGGCAAGGGTAAAAAGAAATTCAAGAAGGATGGCAAGTTAGTTGCCGCGCCCAGCAAGCAAGCTGCCGGGAAGAAGCCAAAGAATGGACCTAAACCCGAGACTGAGTGCTTTTATTGCAAGGAAAGTGATCACTGGAAGTGGAATTGCCCCAAATACTTAGCGGACAAGAAGGCCGGCAACACTAAAGGTATATTTGATATACATGTAATTGATGTGTACCTTACCAGTAATCGTAGTGACTCCTGGGTATTTGATACCGGTGCCGTTGCTCATATTTGTAACACACAGCAGGAGCTGCGGAATAAACGGAGACTGGCGAAGGACGAGGTGACGATGCGCGTCGGGAATGGTTCCAAGGTCGATGTGATCGCCGTCGGCACGCTACCTCTACATTTACCTACGGGATTAGTTTTGAACCTCAATAATTGTTATTTTGTGCCAAGTTTGAGCATGAACATTGTATCAGGATCTCGTTTAATTCAAGATGGCTACTCATTTAAATCCGAGAATAATGGTTGTTCTATTTATATGAGAGATATGTTTTATGGTCATGCTCCGATGGTGAATGGTTTATTCTTTATGAATCTCGAGCGTAATGCTACACATATTCATAGAGTAAGTACCAAAAGATGTAAGATTGATAGTGATAGTCCCACATACTTGTGGCACTGCCGCCTTGGTCACATAGGTGTCAAACGCATGAAGAAGCTCCATGCTGATGGACTTTAGAGTCTCTTGATTACGAATCATTTGACACGTGCGAACCATGCCTCATGGGTAAAATGACCAAGACTCCGTTCTCAGGAACAATGGAGCGAGCAACCAACTTATTGGAAATCATACATACTGATGTGTGCGGTCCAATGAGTGTTGAGGCTCGCGGTGGCTATGATTATGTTCTCACCCTCACTGATGACTTGAGTAGATATGGGTATGTCTACTTAATGAAACACAAGTCTGAGACCTTTGAAAAGTTCAAGGAATTTCAGAGTGAAGTTGAGAATCAACATGACAGGAAAATCAAGTTTCTACGATCAGATCGTGGAGGAGAATACTTGAGTCACGAGTTTGGTACACACTTAAGAAAATGTGGAATAGTTTCACAACTCATGCCGCCTAGAACACCTCAGCGTAATGGTGTGTCCGAACGTCGTAATCGCACTCTATTAGATATGGTGCGATCTATGATGTCTCTTGCCGATTTACCACTATCCTTTTGGGGGTATGCTTTAGAGATTGCCGCATTCACTTTAAATAGGGCACCGTCGAAATCCATTGAGACGACACCGTATGAATTATGGTTTGGGAAGAAACCTAAGCTATCGTTTCCAAACGTTTGGGGATGCGATGCTTATGTCAGGAAACTTCAACCTGAAAAGCTCGAACCCAAATCGGAAAAATGCGTCTTCATGGGATACCCTAAAGAAACTATTGGGTATATCTTCTACCTCAGATCCGAAGGCAAGATCTTTGTTGCCAAGAATGGGTCCTTTCTGGAGAAAGAGTTTCTCTCGAAAGAAGTAAGTGGGAGGAAAGTAGAGCTTGATGAAGTATTACCTCTTGAACCGGAAAATGGCGCAACTCAAGAAAATGTTCCTGAGGTGCCTGCACCGGCTAGAGAGGAAGTTAATGATGATGATCAAGATACTTCTGATCAAGCTCCTACTGAAATTCGAAGGTCCACAAGGACACGTTCCGCACCAGAGTGGTACGGCAACCCTGTCTTGGAAATCATGTTGTTAGACAACAGTGAACCTTCGAACTATGAAGAAGCGATGGCGGGCCCGGATTCCGACAAATGGCTAGAAGCCATGAAATCCGAGATAGGATCCATGTATGAAAACGAAGTATGGACTTTGACTGACTTGCCTGTTGAACGGCGAGCCATAGAAAATAAATGGATCTTTAAGAAGAAGACAGACGCGGATGGTAATGTGACCATCTATAAAGCTCGACTTGTCGCTAAGGGTTATCGACAAGTTCAAGGGGTTGACTACGATGAGACTTTCTCACCGGTAGCGAAGCTGAAGTCCGTCCGAATCATGTTAGCAATTGCCGCATTTTATGATTATGAAATTTGGCAAATGGACGTCAAAACGGCATTCCTTAATGGTTTCCTTAAGGAAGAATTGTATATGATGCAGCCGGAAGGTTTTGTCGATCCTAAGAATGCTGACAAGGTGTGCAAGCTCCAACGCTCGATTTATGGGCTGGTGGAAGCATCTCGGAGTTGGAACATTCGTTTTGATGAGATGATCAAAGCGTTTGGGTTTACACAGACTTATGGAGAAGCCTGTGTTTACAAGAAAGTGAGTGGGAGCTCTATAGCATTTCTCATACTATATGTAGATGACATACTTTTGATGGGAAATGATATAGAACTTTTGGACAGCATTAAGGCCTACTTGAATAAGAGTTTTTCAATGAAGGACCTTGGAGAAGCTGCTTATATATTAGGCATCAAGATCTATAGGGATAGATCGAGACGCCTCATAGGTCTTTCACAAAGCACATATCTTGATAAGATTTTGAAGAAGTTCAAAATGGATCAGTCCAAGAAAGGGTTCTTGCCTGTTTTGCAAGGTGTGAAATTGAGCTCAGCTCAAGTCCGACCACGGCAGAAGATATAGAAGAGATGAGTGTCATCCCCTATGCCTCAGCCATAGGTTCTATTATGTATGCCATGCTGTGTACCAGACCTGATGTAAACCTTGCCGTTAGTTTGGTAGGAAGGTACCAAAGTAATCCCGGCAAGGAACACTGGACAGCGGTCAAGAATATCCTGAAGTACCTGAAAAGGACTAAGGAAATGTTTCTCTTTTATGGAGGTGACGAAGAGCTCGTCGTAAAGGGTTACGTCGACGCTAGCTTCGACACAGATCTGGATGACTCTAAGTCACAAACCGGATACGTGTATATTTTGAATGGTGGGGCAGTAAGCTGGTGCAGTTGCAAGCAGAGCGTCGTGGCAGGATCTACATGTGAAGCGGAGTACATGGCAGCCTCGGAGGCAGCACATGAAGCAATTTGGGTGAAGGAGTTCATCACCGACCTAGGAGTCATACCCAATGCGTCGGGGCCGATCAAGCTCTTCTGTGACAACACTGGAGCTATTATACTTGCCAAGGAGCCCAGGTTTAAAGAAGACAAGGCACATCAAGCGTCGCTTCAACTCCATTCGTGAAAATGTTCAAGATGGAGACATAGAGATTTGTAAAGTACATACGGACCTGAATGTAGCGGATCCGTTGACTAAACCTCTCCCTAGAGCAAAACATGATCAACACCAGAATTCCATGGGTGTTTGATTCATCACTATGTAACTAGATTATTGACTGTAGTGCAAGTGGGAGACTGTTGGAAATATGCCCTAGAGGCAATAATAAAAGCATTATTATTATATTTCTTTGTTCATGATAATTGTCTTTATTCATGCTATAATTGTATTATCCGGAAATCGTAATACATGTGTGAATAACAGACACCAACATGTCCCTAGTGAGCCTCTAGTTGACTATCTCGTTGATCAATAGATAGTCATGGTTTCCTGGCTATGGACATTGGATGTCATTGATAACGGGATCACATCATTAGGATAATGATGTGATGGACAAGACCCAATCCTAAGCATAGCGTGAGATCGTGTAGTTCGTTTGCTAGAGCTTTTCTAATGTCAAGTATCTTTTCCTTTGACCATGAGATCGTGTAACTCCCGGATACCGTAGGAGTGCTTTGGGTGTATCAAACGTCACAACGTAACTGGGTGACTATAAAGGTGCACTACAGGTATCTCCGAAAGTGTCTGTTGGGTTGACACGGATCGAGACTGTGATTTGTCACTCCGTATGACGGAGAGGTATCACTGGGCCCACTCGGTAATGCATCATCATAATGAGCTCAAAGTGGCCAAGTGTCTGGTCACGGGATCATGCATTACGGTACGAGTAAAGTGACTTGCCGGTAACGATATTGAACAAGGTATTGGGATACCGACGATCGAATCTCGGGCAAGTAACATATCGATTGACAAAGGGAATTGCATACAGGGTTGATTAAATACTCGACATCGTGGTTCGTCTGATGAGATCATCGTGGAGCATGTGGGAGCCAACATGGGTATCTAGATCCCGCTGTTGGTTATTGACCGGAGAGCGATCCCGAACCCGTAGGGTCTACACACTTAAGGTTCGGTGATGCTAGGGTTGTAGGGATATGTATATGCAGTAACCCGAATGTTGTTCGGAGTCCCGGATGAGATCCCGGACGTCACGAGGAGTTCCAGAATGGTCCGGAGGTAAAGATTTATATATGAGAAGTCCTGTTTCGGGCATCGGGACAAGTTTCGGGGTTATCGGTATTGTACCGGGACCACCGGAAGGGTCCCGGGGGTCCACCGGGTGGGTCCACCTGTCCCGGGGGGCCACATGGGCTGTAGGGGGTGCGCCTTGGCCTACATGGGCCAAGGGCACCAGCCCCACATAGGCCCATGCGCCTAGGGTTTGAAGGGGGAAGAGTCCTAGGAGGGGAAGGCACCTCCTAGGTGCCTTGGGGGGGAGGGAAACCTCCCCTTGGCCGCCGCCCCCTAGGAGATTGGATCTCCTAGGGCCGGCCAACCCCCCTTGGCCCTCCTATATATAGTGGGGAAAGGAGGGACTTCAGACCTTGGCCTTTGGTTGCCTCCTTCTCCCTCTCCAACACCTCCTCCTCCTCCATAGCGGTTGGCGTAGCCCTGCCGGAGTACTGCAGCTCCATCAACACCACGCTGTCGTGCTGCTGCTGGTGCCATCTCCCTCAACCTCTCCTCCCCCCCTTGCTGGATCAAGAAGGAGGAGACGTGGCTGTTCCGTACGTGTGTTGAACGCGGAGGTGCCGTCCGTTCGGTGCTAGGATCTCCGGTGATTCGAATCACGTCGTGTTCGACTACATCATCCCCGTTCTTTGAACGCTTCCGCTCGCGATCTACGAGGTACGTAGATGCATCTAATCACTCGTTGCTAGATGAACTCATAGATGGATCTTGGTGAAACCGTAGGAAAATTTTTGTTTTCTGCAACGTTCCCCAACACATAATATCCCGGAACAAAACGGTGACGCATTACTAATTTCAAAGCTTCCCAAGTGGCAGGAATATTATTAGGATGTTTACGACAATGTTCTCTCCACCAAACAGAAGCAAAATCACTAAACTCACTAGTTGCAGCCCTAACTCTTTTATCATCCGGAAAATCATGGCAAGCAAATTTTTGATCAACTAATAATTCCCAGTCAAGATAAACATCCGGATCATATTTCCCATCAAAAGGAGGCATGACAAATTTAATTCTACCCAAAGAGTCGTCATGGCCACGTACCTGAGGATGCGGGGGGCATCCCAACCTTGTTGATTATTGCGTAGTCGACGATGATCATGATCATTGTTAGCGTTAACTGCATCAGGATCCTCAGAATCACCATCATAGTTGTCATCTTGGATGTTGTCAGCTATCGAGTTGGCGTTGCGAGGACGGGGCTGGTCGACGGCATTGGTGTATGGAAGAGGATGCCTCGGGTCTCCTGGGGACACCCGACAAGCTCGTTGTAAACCTGTGTTGGTGGCTGGAAGACGCGGAGCGGCAGTGGAGGTGCCACCCAGACGGGCATCCTGGGCATCGAGACGTTTCATAATAGAAGCAAGTGTTTGAGTGAATGTCTCGTTGCTATCCTCGATCGACTTGAGATGCTTATCAAGTGCGCCCTCGAACGATGTGAACCGCTCGGTGTATCCATGCACATCCTCCTCAAGGCGTGCGACCGTGGCTTTCATGTTGTCTTCGTCACCTGCCATGGTTAGGATGAAACAAGAACAAAATCACAAGTATATTCATCCTACAGTAACTACGGTGAGGCGGTGGAAAATGTCTCTCAACTCTCGAGCAATTACCAAGCTCTTACCAGTTCTTACCGTGTTGCAGTGCTTGTTGGCCGTTGGCGATGTCAAAAGTTATCAAAAGATTGATATAGCGATTACCAAGTGACCGAACAAGGTACAATATAGGAAGTGGAGCTTGGTGGAGGTTTCCTCAACTCACAATATGTGGCACAATTAAGCAAAAAGTAATGCAAGCTGAATAATTGCTCGAACTCCTAACTAGTGCTAGCAGTCGACTAGTAAGAGATAAAACAATCTAAGCCTAGATACTGAAACAAGGGAGTGGAAACCGATGAAAATATGATAGCTCTAAGTAGCTAGATATAAGTGACGTATAAACAGTGTATCGTAACCAAGAGCGAAAAAAAATGTTCAGCAATTATCACATATATAGTAGAGAGGAACAAGTCTGGACGGCAAAAGAAATTGCCAAAAAAGTGCTATAGCCGGCCTGAACTTTGCAACCTTTTTTTTCTCCTTTTCACTTTTTTCTTCTTCTTCTTTTTTTCTTCTTTTTTTTCTTTTTTTTTCAGGCCGGTTACCTACACAAGGAAAATTACAGCAAAAGGTCCAGATTTGAGTGCTACTAGAAGCTACAGAATTGTGTAATGTTCTTGAGATTGGCAACTAGTGTGATACGTGCACAAAGCTGATATTACTTGAAGGACGTTGTTGGAACTTGTGCCACTAGCAAAAGCTAACCAGATAACTTGCATGCAAGATCATGAAGTGAAAGAAAACAACGGCGCTAGATGGCTGACACTCGTAGACCTGGATGTCTTAGATGACGCGACAGAGAGGGCGTAGGTTGTCTTTGTGATGTGTACTCGAAAAGACGTGCACGGCCACAAAGGCGTGTAGGCGGTGGACAGCAAGGACTTTTTTTAGATTGAGAGTTAGCGTGGCTTCAAAGGTTATGAAGGTGGACAAAACAAGATCGATCCAGTAGATTATTTTACTCACTGACTAATCTAAACCAGCACTAATAGTAGAACGTATGCAACCAAAAATTCAACTATGCAAATACTAGATGCAAAAATTGCTAAATGCTAAAAAGGTAGGTGTAAGGATGATCTAATCTTTTTTTTGGCTTTTTTGGTGGGTTAAAGGACAGAAAATAAACTAATCTATGAAAACTATAAATCTCTGACCGATGATCCTGAAAACTGATACCACTTGATGTGACGGCGGCCCGATCTTTCGATGAGAGTGGGGATAACTATCGATTTGGTGGATTTTGACCTTGACGATCCGGCTATACCATACCCGACGATATGCCTCGACAATTGCTAAACCAATCTCCGATGGTTATTGACCTTGCCGAAGGCACGATCAACCTGAACAACGAGGTTCGAGTTCCTGCAAGCAATCAAAGAACCAACAAGAACAAAGGTGAATTGCAACTGAATTTGCGAATGATAACTTGAGTATACGAACTAGATGAAAAGTTGGGGTTCCACTGTGGATCTGACAAGACGGTAGTCCTACACGTCTCGTAGATGCAAATTGTAGCAACGGCTAGACAATACAATAAAACCCGAGTTTAAACCCTAACTTACTAACTATTTATTAAAGCAGATGCCGCCGGGGGCTGATCCATGGGACGCACGGTCCGTACGGTGACCGAGTGCTACACGTAGGAAGTAGTCAAATCGGTTGGGCCACCATGGTCCAAAAAGGCCTTTGACCCAACGTGGTGCCTCTTGGTCCATGCAACAAAAATTAACTGCCCTGGGTCTTGTGGCATCTGCTTCCTGGTAGGCATGCATGATGGATGGGATGGATGGGTGCGTTGTGTGCATGCATGCAAGGACGGTTGAGAGCATGCATGCAAAGAGTGCTGCGCCATTTGGTTTAAAGGCTCCCCTTCAATCGATTGTTTGATCCCTTTGTTTCTGAGTACAATTAAATCAGAACATGAGTGTAACATCATATTCTCGTTAGTTAAATCATAGGTATAAAGGAGCGACAGTACCTGGCCATTTATTTGTCTCGCGTGCGCTCTAGTTATAGGTCCGGATGGCATAACTGATGTAGGAGTGGCGGCAGGTGTAACTGTGGCAGAGATGTCCTCATTCGGTGGAATTTTTCGGCCAAGTTAGTAATGGCGCACCAGTAATGGCGCACCACTCCCACGGTGCTCCATTACTAGTTTTGAAAAAAGAAGAACAAAAATTGAAAAAAATTACTAGTGGCGCACCGTGGATGTGGTGCGCCATTACTAGTTTAACTAGTAATGGCGAACTATCCCCTAGTGCGCCATTACTAGTTTTGAAAAAAAATTGAAAAAAAATTACTAGTGGCACACCGTGGATGTGGTGCGCCATTACTAGTTAAACTAGTAATGGCGCACCATCCCCTGGTGCGCCATTACTAGTTTTGAAAAAAAAATTGTTACTAATGGCGCACCATGGATGTGGTGCGCCATTAGTATTTGGACACTAATGGTGCACCAACACATGGTGCGCCATAAGTATATAGTAGTGGCGCACCACATGTGTGGTGCGCCATTAGTGTCCATATCATCTATATCCCTTTTCCTAGTAGTGGGAAATGCCATAATAGGTAGGTATGGTGGCTGTTTTGAGGAAGATATAAGGAGGTTTATGTGTGATAGAGCGTATCGTATCACGGCTTTGGATGCACCGTTGAAGTTTGCACCAACTCTCAAGGTGAGAAGGACAATGCATGGTACCGAAGAGGCTAGCAATGATGGAAGGGTGAGAGTGTGTATAATCCATGGAATCAACATTAGTCATAAAGAACTCATATACTTATTGCAAAAATCTACAAGGCATCAAAAACCAAGCACTACGCGCATGCTCCTAGGGGGATAGATTGGTAGGAAAAGACCATCGCTCGTCCCCGACCGCCACTAAAACACAAGCATTCTTTAAATTCAAAAACCAACCACTACGCGCGTGCTCCTAGGATGACAATCTAAGAACACCTCATGTTTCAAATTTGTTACACAACGGTTACCATACGTGCATGCTACGGGACTTGCCAACTAAAACACAAGCATTCTTTAAATTCACAATTACCCAACTACCATGACTCTAATATCACTACCTCCATATCTCAAAATTTATCAAGTATCAAATTGATCATAGCATACAATTCACTTCCTATGATAGTTTTTATTATACCCAACTTGCATGCCCATCATTCTAGGACCAATTTTATAACCATAGCAAATACCAAGCTATTCTAAAAGACTCTCGAAATAATATAAGTGAAGCATGAGAGATCAACAATTTCTACAAAATTAAGCCACCGTCGTGCTCTAAAAAGTATAAGTGAAGCACTAGAGCAAAAACTATCTAGCTCAAAAGATATAAATGAAGCACATAGAGTATTCTAATAAATTCCAATCAAGTGGGTTTCCCCCAAAAGGTGTGTACAGCAAGGATGATTATGGTAATCTAAAAAGCAAATACTAATATCATACAAGACGCTCCAAGCAAAACACATATCATGTGGCAAATAAAAACATAGCTCCAAGTAAAGTTACCGATGAACGAAGACGAAAGAGGGGATGCCTTCCGCGGCATCCACAAGCTTAGGCTTTTGGTTATCATTGAATATATTAGGGTGCCATGGGCATCCCCAAGCTTAGGCTCTTGCCCCTGCTTATTCCATAGTCCATCAAATCTTTACCCAAAACCTGAAAACTTCACAACACAAAACTCAACAGGAAATCTCATAAGCTCCGTTAGTGCAAGAAAGAAAAACCACCACATAAGGTACTGTAATGAACTCATTCTTTATTTATATTGGTTTTAAACCTACTGTATTCCAACTTCTCTATGGTTCATACCCCCGGATACTAGCATAGATGCATCAAAATAAGCAAACAACACACGAAAAACAGAATCTGTGAAAAACAGAACAGTCTGTAGCAATCTGTAACTCTCGAAAACTTTTGGAACTCTAAAAATCCTACCAAAATAGGAAGTCCTGGGAAATTTGTCCAGCAAAAATAATCAACGCAAAAGCACGTGTCTGTGAATTACTAAAATTATTTTTGTGCGCGCAAAAGTTTCTCTTTTTCAGCAGAATCAAATTAACTATCACCATAGGTTATCCTATAGGTTCTACTTGGCACAAACACTAATTAAAACATGAAAACACATCTAAAAAGAAGCTAGATGAAATATTTTTTACTAAACAAAAGCAAAATGCAAGGAACAAAATAAAATTGGGTTGCCTCCCAACTAGCGCTATTGTTTAACGCCCCTAGCTAGGCATAAAAGCGAGGATAGATCTAAGTATTGCCATCTTTGGTATTCAATTCTTCAATAAAGCACTTATAATCCTTAGGAGTTTCTTTCTTTTTAGCAATGGTTAAACTCCTAGGCAAGAAATCAAGAAATTTATTGGAAGCAAAATGTTCCTTTATGATAGAGAGACAATTTGGATGAACACTTATTGATTTGAGATCCGCATTTTCCTTACTAGAAGATTCACCCTTATTTTTAGGAACATAAATAAATTTGGAAGTTTTAGTACGAGGAGTTGGAGTATTTTTCATAGATGAAAAGGCCGACCCTAAGTTGGTAATAATATCCTCAAGTTTACCGATTCCCGTAGAATCTAGATCTATTCTTTCGTTAACTATAGGTTCTTTCTCTTTAAAAAAATTCAAAGTAACTCCAACCCTAGATCCATATTGGGTAATTTTGTTATGGATCTTTTTATCCAAATTTTCAATAAACTCAACAGTGGCAACTTTATTTTGAATAATTTCAAGCCTTTACATCACATGTTCCAAAATTAAAACAGTTCCATTAGCCAAAAGAGGTGGTGGGCCAAACAAATCTAACATAGCATTATAAGTATCAAAAGTATGGCTGCTCAAGAAATCCCCTCCGGTAATGGTATCAAGAATGCATCTATACCAAGGAGTAATGCCTACATAAAATTTTTGAAGAAGAACGGAAGTAGATTGCTTCCTTGTAGATCTATTTTGAGCATTGCAAAATTCTATGCCAAGCATCTTTTATATTTTCTCCCTCCCTTTTTTAAAATTGAGAACATCATGTTCGGGGATGATAACAAGGATAGGAGGACTAGCCATGACAACGAGATAAACAATCTCACACACGAGCACACAAGAGGCAAGCAAGAGAGAGAGAGAGAGAGAGAGGAGATTGGGAAAGAGAGGGCGAATAAAACGGCAAGGGTGAAGTGGGGGAGAGGAAAACATGAGGCAAATGGCAAATAATGTAATGCGAGGGAGATGAGTTTGTGATGGGTACTTGGTATGTCTTGACTTGAGCAAAGACCTCCCTGGCAACGGCACCAGAAATCCTTCTTGCTACGTCTTGAGCTTGCGTTGGTTTTCCTTGAAGAGGAAAGGGTGATGCAGCAAAGTAGCGTAAGTATTTCCCTCAGTTTTTGAGAACCAAGGTATCAATCCAGTAGGAGGCTCCTCAGAAGTCCCATGCACCTACACAAACAAACAAGAACATCGCAACCAACGCAATAAAGGGGTTGTCAATCCCTTCACGGCCACTTGCGATAAGTGAGATCTGATAGAGATAATATGATAAGATAAATATTTTTGGTATTTTTATGATATAGAATGGAAAGTAAAAGATGCAAATAAAAGTAGATTGAAAACTTATATGATAAAAGATAGACCCGGGGGCCATAGTTTCACTAGTGGCTTCTCTTAAGATAGCATAAGTATTATGGTGGGTGAACAAATTACTGTCGAGCAATTGATAGAAAAGTGCATAGTTATGAGATTATCTAGGCATGATCATGTATATAGGCATCACGTCCGTGACAAGTAGATCGAAATGATTCTGCATCTACTACTATTACTCCACACATCAACTGACTCCTGCCTACATCTAGAGTATTAAGTTCATAAAGAACAGAGTAACGCATTAAGAAAGATGACATGATGTAGAGGGATAAACTCATGCAATACGATATAAAACCCCATGCTGCCCCTGCTATCACTGGGAAAGGACACCGCAAGATTGAACCCAAAGCTAAGTGAGGGAGTCCTGGATTAGGGGGTCCTCGGATAGCCGAACTATATGCTTATGCCGGACTGATGGACTATGAAGATACAAGGTTGAAAACTTTGTCCCGTGTCCGGGTGGGACTCTCCTTTGTGTGGAAGGATAGCTTGGCAATTCAGATGTATAGATTCCCTTCTCTGTAACCGACTCTGTGTAACCCTAGCCCCCTCCGGTGTCTATATAAACCGGAGGGCTTAGTCCCTAGGACAAGAACAATCATAATCATAGGCTACCTTCTAGGGTTTAGCCTCTACGATCTCGTGGTAGATCAACTCTTGTAATACTCATATCATCAAAATCAATCAAGCAGGAAGTAGGGTATTACCTCCATAGAGAGGGCCCGAACCTGGGTAAACATCGTGTCCCCCACCTCATGTTACCATTAGTCTTAGACGCACAGTTCGGGACCCCCTACCCGAGATCCGCCGGTTTTGACACCGACATTGGTGCTTTCATTGAGAGTTCCATTGTGTCGTCACCATAAGGCTTGATGGCTCCTTCAATCATCTACAATGACACGGTCCAGGGTGAGGTTTTCCTCCCCGGACAGATCTTCGTATTCGGCGGCTTCGCACTTCGGGCCAACTCGCTTGGCCATCTGGAGCAGATCGATAGCCACGCCCCTGGCCATCAGGTCAGGTTTGGAAGCCTGAACCACACTGTCGACATCCGCGGAGACTTGATATTCGACGTACTCGAGCCCGTGACATGCACACCCTACAGCCATGATGAGCATGACCTAGATCTGCCATCGGACGGTGTTCAGGAGATCGCACCTGCAGCTGCCCTAGCTTTAGATCCAGTGCCGCAAATCGTGCCATCGGAGGACGGGAGGATGGACCCCACACGGAAGCCGCACACTCAACGGCGATAGAGCCGAACACAGATTTCACCTCCAATGAGGTCTGTGTCATCGGACCCTCGGACTCATCTCCGGCCATAGACTCTGAACCACGCGTATCCGCGCCCGTCGGATCTAACTGGGCACCGATTTTGGAGTTCAGCTCCGTGGACATCTTTCAACAATCGCCCTTGGGTGACATGCTAAACTAATTAAAATCCCTCTCCTTGTCAGGAGACTCTAGGTCGAACCATGTCCGGCTTGAGTGGGAAGCGAACAACGAAGGAATTCGCTACCCACCCACGACCCACTTAATAGCCACTGTCGACGCAACCGACATGCTTGATTTCGACTCCGAAGACATTGACGGTATGGACGACGATGCCGGAGAAGAACAGGAACCACCGCCCACAGGGCGCTGGACAACCACCTCATCATACGACATATATATGATGGACACACCCAAAGAAAACAATGGCGAGGATCAAAAGGATGCAACGGAGGATAGTCCTCTTGAGAAGCAGCCAAAGCATCGACGTCAGCGGCGCCTCTCTAAACCCTGCCATAGCAAAAACAGCGATACCGGCACAAGAAAGAATAACACCCCGGACGATGCCGAAGACAACAAAGACCCCGCAGACCCAGTGATGGAGCAGGACGAGCAAGGAGGCGGCAAACACAGTCCGGGGCCGCTGTCCGATCACAGCGATGCTGAAGACAAAACTTATAAACCTATCTCCGAAGAAGAGAACAGTCCGGACGACGATGCACACATCATCCTGGAAAATCACTTGGAACAAGAGCACCTCCATAGGAGACTTATTGCCACCGCGAGGAGCGTGAAGAAGCAGAAGCAACTGCTTAAAGCCATGCAGGATACGCTCAACCACAGATGGAACGAAATGCTTGACACTGAGGAAAGATATGGCGGTGATCACCAGACAAAGAGCTACCCAAAACGTAAGTTGCTGCCCAAATTCGACGACGAAGCTATCGCACCCATTCCGCTGAAAAACAATACGGCCGATCTGCCAGACCGGCCACCTCGTGGCCGAGACAAAGCCGCTAACGACACCGCACACAAATCATCACACGATCTACGTGAGCACCTGGATAAAAGAGCTAGTATAACCAGGTCCATCTATGGATCTAGGAAACGTGTTCCTATGTAGGATCACGGCCACCAAATCGACTATACAGATCGACTACCAGCTCGGAATCAACATCGAACACGACAACCGTCGGACCCATTCCACGACACGGCCAAGTATAGGGGTGCCGCACACCCCCTGCGCTTCACCAATGAGGTGCTAGATCATGAATTTCCATAGGGGTTTAAACGCCTAAACATCGAGGCATACGACGGAATGACAGACCCTGCGGTCTGGATTGAGGACTTTATTCTTCACATCCATATGGCTCGTGGAGACGATCTCCACGCCATCAAATACCTGCCCCTCAAATTTAAAGGACCAGCTCGGCATTGGTTGAAAAGCCTCCCCGAAAATTCCATTGGAAGCTGGGAGGAACTCAAGGATGCTTTCTGGGCTAATTTTCAAGGGACCTATGTCCGACCTCCGGATGCAGATGATTTAAGTCACATAACCCAACAACCCGGAGAGTCAGCCCATAAGCTTTGGAAAAGATTTATCACCAAGAAGAACCAAATCGTTGACTGTTCGGATGCCGAAGCCCTAGCAGCTTTCAAACACAGTGTCCGGGACGAATGGCTTGCCAGACACCTCAGCCAGGAAAAGCCAAGGACAATGTCAGCCCTAACAAGTCTTATGACCCGCTTTTGCGCGGGTTAGGACAGTTGGTTGGCCTGCAGCAGCACCAGCGATCCAGGCACATCAGAAATGAGGGATGGCAATGGAAAACCACGATGCAATAAAAACAAATGCCGAAATAATGAAGACATCCTAGACAATACAGTGGTAAACGCCGGATTCAGGGGCTCTAGACCCGGTCAACGGAAAAAAGCCATTTAAAGTTAGTAGAGATGGTCCGTCCAGCCTAAATAAAATCCTAGACAGGTCCTGTCAGATTCATGGCACCCCTGAGAAACCTGTGAATCACACCAACATTGAATGTCGGGTCTTCAAGCAGCCCGACAAGCTAAATGCCGAACACAAAGGGAAGGAGCCGCCAAGTGAAGATGAGGACGGATGTATCCAGCCAAACACTGGGGAATAGAAAAAATTTCCACCGGAGGTCGAAACAGTGAACATGATTTATGTCACCCACATCCCAAAGAGGAAGCGCAAACACGCACTCCGAGACGTATATGCTGTAGAGCCCATCGCCCCCAAATTCAACCCATGGTCGGCCTGCCCGATCACTTTCAATCGCAGGGATCATCCAACTAGTATCCGTCATGTGGGTTCGGCTGCCTTGGTGCTCGACCCAATGATCAACAGATACCATCTCACCCGAGTCCTCATGGACGGCGGCAGTAGTCTTAATCTGATATATCAGGACACTGTCCGCAAGATGGGGATAGACCTGTCGAGAATCAACCAAAGCGGTACTACCTTTAAAGGAGTAATACCAGGCGTAGAGGCCCGCTGCACGGGCTCTTTAACGTTGGAGGTTGTATTCAGTTCTCCTGATAACTTTCGAAGCAAAGAACTAATCTTCGACATTGCTCCGTTCTGAAGCGGCTATCATGCACTACTCGGAAGAATGGCCTTCTCTCATTTCAATGTAGTCCCGCATTACGCTTATCTCAAACTCAAGATGCCCGGTCCACGAGGCGTCATCACAATCAGTGGAAACACGGAGCGTTCTCTTCGTACGGAAGAATACGTGGCGGCTCTAGCAGCCGAATCACAGAATGGCCTTCCCAACCCGAGCAACTCATCGGTCTCCAAGACCACGGACACAGCTAGGCATGTTCGGCGCACACCTAGGTGTAGCATCTCAGATAAACCTGAGCTTGATTAGCGGCTATACCCCCATAACAACAGCCAATAAAGATTGTACGGATCTCCATGTATACGTATTAATATGCAATCAAAATCCCCTATGTGGCACGGGGGGCTACCCATGTCGGATATCGGGTTCCAGCAAAACCCTTAAGGTTCGAACTCTAGGGTGCGCGTGAAGATCTTCCCGCTACCGATCCACGTCCGAATGCCTCGCTGAGAATCTAAGATAAACGATGAACAACACAACGGACACAAGATTTATACTGGTTCGGGCCACCGTCGTGGTGTAATACCCTACTCCAGAGTGTGGTGTCGTGGATTGCCTCAGGGGCTGATGATGAATAGTACAAGGGAGGAACAACCTCACGAGAGGTGTTCTTGAGCTGGTGCGATGAACTACTTGGGTGAGTTCGATCGGCTCTGGGTCTGATGTCAACTCTATCCCCTCTACTGTGGTGGCTATCCCTATATATGGAGGCCCTGGTCCTCTTCCCAAATATTAAGCGGGAAGGGCGCCAACAACGGCCATTTTGAAAGGGAACATCTAGTACAAGTTATCCTGACTAAAGTTGGTCTTCGGCTGCCAAAGGCACTGGCAATGATGCCGTCTTGGGCTCCACGGTGACCTCCATCCTGTCGCTCTGCTGGTCTTAGTCTCATTGCACCGAAATGGTAACCTTTGCCTGATGCCTCGGTACTCCACGCCTGTGCTTGCCCTCTTTGCACCAAAGAGGAAACAAGGACACTACGTAGGTTGGCGCCCGACTGGTCTCGATCGTCATGGCTTGCGTCACGAGCACCTCGCGAGGTACCCCTGCCTTGATCTCTCCGCCTCCTCGCGAGCCTGCCTGGTGAGGCCGCTCCTGAGGAAGCCTTGCGTCGTCTTCCCCCACGAGGCTTGGCCCCTCGCGAGGGTCTTGAACTTGGGTTGATGAAGATGGGCCGCACTGGGCCACCACTTGAGCCACGCCGCAGGCTGGTAAGTCTGGGGACCCTCGTTCCCAGAACGCCGACAGTAGCCCCCGGGCCCAAGGCGCGCTCGGACTTGGCTTAGCAGTGAAGCGAAGGGGCAAGTGCGGGCACCGCGGGCCCCAACAGCCTGCGGCCTTGGGTGCCGCGTGGCGGTTGATTGGACGTGGGCGTCTCCACTTCCCCACGCTGCCTCGGCAACTGCCCGACTTGAAAAGTCTCTACATGCAAAAACGAGTCATGATTACCTGTGATCTGGGGGCCGACGGTTGGCCTCCTCTGGACTATAAGTACGGAGTTGCGTGAGCTCTCGCAATCCATCTCTTCTTGCTTCGCTACTTCTTCCTTGCTCCTCCTCCGTCTTGACGCCACTGGCGTCGATCCACCAATTCTCAGTCGAGGAGAAGGGAAAGGCCCCCCGAGAGGGGCCCGACCCGCTCCCGCCAAAGAAACGGCCAGTCCCCGGCCGCCATGACGAGGTCACTCGGCAGGAGACGTCGAGGCCTTGGTATGAGCGGCCACCACCTGGGTTCCCGCTGCCCTTGTACGCCCGGGCTGAGGGTCCTAGGGAAGAAGACGTCGAGCAGTGCCGCACGCGCCGCCGGCGACGCCGACGAATCACGGTGGTGCGCATCGTCGCCCCTGGAGTCAATGCCACGGACTCCTCTCGCGAGCTCGTGCTTCGTGCCACCTTGCCTCCAAGCTCCTGGATTCACTTCCCTCCTTCTTTTTCCTTCGATATGCCGCCGAGGGGGCCTCTTGAGCTCTGGATGCAGCACGCTGACTGCAGCACCCCCGCGACCGGAGCGGAGGTCGAGGTTGTCGCTCCGGGCAAGGTCTACATGACCCGAGGCTGGGGTGAGATCGCCCGGGTCTGCCAGACAGGGGGCGCCTTCATGATCCATTTTGAATACGATGGCGCCTCCTTGATGCTCTTCAAGGTCTTCGATGCGGAAGGACGTCGGCTGGAGTGCTGTCCCAGGGAAGGCGGTCAGGGCATCGAAGTGCCGAGGGCTAGGCCCTCCACCCGCTTGCTCAGCAGCTCCTCTGGCACCAGCAAGGATGCCAGAGGGTCTAGCGACTCTCCCGAGCTTCTCGTGACTCCAGAGATGAGCGACGACAGCTACGAGCCCCCGAGCTCGCATCGCGCCCGGAACAGAGTTGCTGAATCAGGCCGCCAACGCGGCTGATCTGTATGGGGTTGGCGACGGCCCCTTGTGGCTCACTGTTGATGATGGCGTCGGCCGCAGAGGCACATGTAGTTAGGTCTCCTTAGGATTTGCACCTTTTGTTTACAGGGAAATACCCCGTGGGGGCATGTAAAGTGTCTACAATGTCTTTTGTTAATATCATCCTTATTATGGAGTGGTGCCATATGCTCGTCTTGTCTCGGATCGGTTCCCCCTTTCTAACCTCACGAGGGCTTGGTGCTCTACGCTGACAAGTCCCGGTTCCCAGGCAGGCTTCAGCCGTCGCTGGTATGCCAGATCGCGATGCCGTGGTCAAGGCCAAGAGGTGAGAGGCCCGAGGTCTAGCAAGAGCCCCTGAGGCGCGATGCTCTGGAGGTCCCCTTTAGCGTTCAAGCAGCCACCGCTGGGCAAGAAAGGGAGGAACATCGCCGTTACAGAGCCGCATTAGGTGAGGGTTTGGTGTTGTGTTGATTAGCAGTTCCAGGAGCGTGACTTATCTTGGGAGCTTGGAGCCGTTCCTTAGCGAGGTGCCGGACCTGCGTGTCAGCAGCTGGGATGTCGCTAGGTCAGGCCCTCGTGGGCTTCTCCTCTCTTTCCCGCACTCTCCTCCGTGCTCTACATCCTCAGGTCCCGGCCCTCAAGCGAGCTCAGCTGCCGCTGGTATGCCAGGTCAGGATGCTGTGGACAAGGCCAGGGGGTGAGGGATGGAGAGCCAGTAAGAGATCCTGAGTCACGATGCTTAGGCGCCCCCCTTTTAACGTGCAAGCGGTTCGCACGGGTGAGAGAGAGCGAGAGAGAGCCCGCGAAGGCCTCACCCCACGCTATTCCTTAGAGGGACCCTGTAAACCAACACGAGGAAAACAGGTACTACCATTACGATTGCCGGCCAACCATTGGTTGCTCCGAGGGAGTGATGAGGGCACTGAGGGCCTGGTGAGGTAGCGCCTTGCGGGGCTGCCGCAGCCAGAGCTCGACCGCTTAGATTTGTCGATGCTATAGGGACGGACCCATGCACAAGCGTCGTGCCAGAGCGAGCGGCTCCAAAGGTAGGTGTCAATCGAGCAGGCGATTATGACAGGCAGGTTAAGCATGAAAAAGCAACCCAACTTAGATAGATGCAGGAAAGACACGTGCCACCGGGTCAGGCCCGAGCGGCTCGGGGATGATGCATCCCGAGGGGCGCTCCCAACAAGGTAAGCTAAAGACATAAGCAAAATGGATACATGCCGCGGGGACAGACCCACATGACCTGGGAATGATGCAGCCCTGAGGGAGCTCCCAGGTGAAATGAAACTTGAAAGATGTCACCTGATATCATTGCAGAGCGGGTGTTGGAGTAGCTGGCGATGCGTGGTGAAGAAGCCAGTCCTTACGAGCCTTCGGAGCCCTGAGCCTCGGAAGGCTCTGGAGATCCGGGCGGCTCGGCAGGGTCCATCTCCATCTCCTCCAGGAACGGGCGGTGCCTGGCCACCTAAGCCTCCAGAATGCTCCTAATCAGGCGTTGGTGAGCATCAGCCGTGTTCGGCAGGCCGAAAGGCATGCGAACGTAGTTGTGAGGTGGACCCTCGCAGCATCCCACGCGCGAAGGCCAAAAGCGCTCCTGAGACGCGACTCGATTGAGCCCTGGGTAGTCGATGCAGACGCGCAGCCCGCCATCCTCGCCTGGATGGGGGGCTATGCTGGGTAGGCGGTGGCTGCCGCACATGACTCTCGACTCCTGCAGCTCCTGAGTGACCTTGGTGATGAACTCCTGAGGGTTGGGCCCTCCTTTCCTCATGCCTTCCTGAGGGAAACGTGCCTCGAAGCACGCCTCTAGGTAGTGCCCAAGCGCCTCCCTTGTGATCTTGGCAAAGTCAGTGGCCCTCCAGGGGAGAGCCCCCGAGCCTTGCCCGAAGAGGGCGCCGGGCGCGCCTTCCTATGTGACGGAGGGAGGCGCCCCTTGGACGGGCGCGGATCCTGGCGCTGTGCCTCCGGAGGTGCCTGCCTCCTGAGGCCTTGAGATGGGTGATGTCTTCTTCTTCTTGGGAGCTGCCTGGGGAAGGCTCCCACTCTTGTTGTCTGGGTCCTCGATTGATGCGTCTTGGAAGGCACGCTCGAGAGAGCACACCACACCCTTCTCCTCACATGGGACTGTGATGACTCCGCCGCTTCCCGGCATCTTGAGGACATTGTAGCCATGGTGAGTCACTGCCATGAACTTGGCCAGGGCTGGATACCCGAGGATGGCATTGTACGGCAAGCGAATGTGGGCAACATCAAAGTCGATGAGCTTGGTACGGTAGTTCTTGCATTGTCCAAAGGTGACAGGGAGGCGGACCTTCCCTATCAGGGTGGTGGAACCATCAGTGACTCCTGAGAAAGGCTTGGTCGACTGAAGCTGGCCATACGGCACTTGGAGATTGTTGAACGTCTCGACGGATATAACGTTGAGTCATGCGCCGCCATCGATGAGGGTCCTAGTGACTTGCACATTGCTGATGACTGGGGAACAAAGCATTGGTAGGACACCGGCTGTTGCCGCACACTTGAGCTGATCCGCTGAGCTGAACGTGATGGCACACATGGACCACTTGAGAGGGTGTGTGGCCTCGAGCTTGGGGAGGACTGCATTCACCTCGTGAGCAAACTGCTTGAAGATGCGCTGAGAGGCTCGGGCTTGGGCACCGCCCAAGATGCAAGCGATAGCACGTGGCTCCTGGAAGCCCCCAGCCCCCTCATCCTGATGACAGTCGTCATTCCTTCTTGGCAGTGGTGGCAGAGGAGGGAGGCCTGCATTGCCTTGTGGGCGATCCTCATGAGGCTGATCCCTCCAAGCCCCCTCATGAGGCTGGTCCTGCCAGCGGTCCTCGCGAAGCCGGTCACGCCACCCTTGGCGAGGGCCACGGTCGTCCCATCGTCCTCCACCTCTTCCTCCGCCTCGGCCATAGCCCCAATCATTGCGCTCGGGGCATCGACGACACGTCCTTCTCGCACGGCCCTGAGCTCTTCGCATTCGTTGGTGTTTTGAGTGTGGAGGTCATGGTACACGCAATACCGTCTGCCCTTGGACGACTCTGACTGGTCCCTGGCACGCTTCGAGTCTGGCTCTGCTGCGAGCACAGCTGCTCCTTTGCGCTTCACATCTTGGCCTTGGCTTTCTTCTCTTCAGGATCAGCGACTGGGAGCTCGAGAAGGGAGAGGCGTCACTCCTCAGCCCTTGCGCACTTGGTCGCCAGGTTGAACAACTCATTCCCTCCCGGGCCGGTTGCGGCGTGGGCGGCAGGCGACAGGGAACGACAGGGAGGCCCACCGACGAGAGCCGTCTGGGCGACGTGGGCGGCAAGAGCAGCCCGACGCTCGGCGCGAGCTCGGTGACCGTCAGCCATGGATGCGACGAACGATCGAACGCGGAACAGCGGAAGAAAGATTCTGGCGCACCCCTACCTGGCGCGCCAAATGTCGGATATCGGGTTCCAGCAAAACCCTTAAGTTACGAACTCTGGGGTGCGCGCTAAGATCTTCCCCCTACTGATCCACGTCCGAATGCCTCGCTGAGAATCTAAGCTAAACGATGAACAACACAAGGGACACAAGATTTATCTGGTTCGGGCCACCGTCGTGGTGTAATACCCTACTCCAGTGTGTGGTATGGTGGATTGCCTCAGGGGCTGACAATGGATAGTACAAGGGAGGAACAGACTCGCGAGAGGTGTTCTTGAGCTGGTGCGATGATCTACTTGGGTGAGTTCGATCGCCTCTGGGTCTGATGCACTACAAAAAAATACACTTCCGTGATGATACGTGTTTATCACAGTAGGTCACGTTATTTGTCATGCATGTACATCCACGACGATTTTATGACAGAATCAAGATAGTCATACATGTGCTGTCGTACATGTGTTCCATGACATTACCAAAATTATCATCACGGAAGTGTCCACTTCCATGACGATAAATCGTGCATCACAGAAGTGCTTTCATCAAGGGTGACCGACACGTGGCATCCACCGTAACGGAACGCTGTTAAGCTATCGGGTCGGGTTTTGCATCTGATAACCCGTTAACAGCCCCGACCAATGGGGATTTTCCATGTGTAAAATCATCATTGGCTGGAGGAAACACGTGTCGGCTCATCGTTGGGACAGATGTCATCCACTCATTGTACAGAAGGCGCCTATGATATGTCGACACGTGGCACGGCCCAACAGAGGCCCATTCCTGTGAAAAGGCCGGCACGTTTGACTTGGTCAAAAGGTGGCGGGCCGGCCCATGGAAAGCCTGTTAACGACCTGTTCGCATATAGCCCATTTACAGCCCGCTAACCCAAGGCCCGTTACGCCCTATCCGAATTAGGCCCAGTACCATCATCTGGGCCATCCAATATGATTCCAGCCCGTTTTCACTTCTGGCCCATGTATGGCCCATGACGTCTTTCGGCCCATATGAGGCCCTATGTAACTCTTGGCCTATTAACGGCCCGTGGTGAAACTGGCCCACAATGAACAGTGTATCACTTTACACCCATTAACGGCCCGTGGTGAAACTGGCCCATAATGAACAGTGTATCACTTTATACCCATTAAGGGCCCGTTATTCAGTTTGGCCGTTTCCAGCTCATGTTATCTTTCGGCCTTCTCAGAGCCCATTTATTCTTGGGCTTGTTTCCAGCATTCCTTTAATTATGGTCCGTTACTGTCATTTTCTGCTTGTGGGCCAAATTCAGCCCGTAGTTACAGTCGGCCCGTTTGTGGTTCGTTAATAACGTTGGGCCGTTTTCATAGTGTCATCAAATATGGCCTATTAACGATGGGCCGTTATGGTCAGCCCATGAATGGACAATTCCAACTCTAGCCCGTTTTACGGCCATAATGCGGTCTGTTTGGCCCATGTTTGGCCAATCGATCACAGGGCCCATATAAGGCCCATTGATGATAGGGCCTGCAGAAGGCCCATTGTTTCTATGGCCCGTAGGAGGCCCGTTGTTTCTACGGCCCGTAGAAGGCCCACTGTTTCTACGGCCAGTAGGAGGCCCAGTGTCACTACAGTAAATATTAGCCCATGGTTATTGTGGCCTAGTTTTAAAAAATAGGTTATTGCAGCCACTAGCAAACTGCGGAAAAAGAACTGCAATGACTACAAGCAAACAAATAAACAAGACAACAAGGAAATAAATAATCAAGCAACTAACACTAGGCTATCACGGCTATTACACATATTACATCCACTGGGCATCAAAGTTCGCCACCAGTGCAAATATAGGGAACAAAGCAGCATATCATATACACTGGTTGTCAAAGTTTGCGACCAGCACAAATAAACGCAACAGCGAAACAAATTCAGAACTGAAATCACTTCAGAAGATCTCAAGAAACAATATCCTGGGTACCCACAATGCTGGCAAGATGCTTAGCAAGCTTATTAACTTTGTCTTGTTTGGCGCTTAAATCCTCCAGCGCTTGCTGTTGCACCAGAAAATATGCATCTGAATTCTGCAGGGACTTCCTCAGTCCTTCAGCTTCCTGTCGCAGCACATCTGATCGATGTCTTTCAACTTGAATTTGAGACTCAAGAAGACAAACTGATTCAGGCAGCGAGTTCAGAGAGCTTGTGCGAGCAGTAGTGGCCAGTAACTCGAACATTACATCAAGACAGGACTTTTGGGTTCCCTCGCTATCGTCAAGATAGTTTTTATCAGCTTTCATGGAGACCAACAGGGATGTCTCACTATCTTGAACCTTACCTGCATTATTTCCTTTACCATTGGATAACGCAGTACTGTTCTCCAATATTTGAGAGGTGGTTCAGTCCTCTCAACAAACTGGTGGGAAACCATAGAATCAAAATCTAAATAAGTAGGGGGTAACTCCATATCATCCTCATGAATGTCCATCTCAAGAAAATTAGCTAAGCGGGTTGCATAAATTCCTCCAAAGAAATCTCCGTTATGTGTATTATGATGCAACCTACGAGCTACAATGGCTCCCATATGATAAGATTTGTCTCCTAACACAGCACTTCTGAGGATGCTTAGATCAGGGACACACATGTGACATGCTTCATCCTTAGCATTTATGCGTCTACCTTTGAAGAGAGCAAAATAATGTATAGCAGGAAAGTGAATGCTCCCTATAGTGGCTTGTTTTATATCTCTAGATTCCCCACAGTTATTCTAGCAAGAAAGTCTCTATATTCAGATTTAGGGGGATCCCTGACACTACCCCAAGATGAAAGTTTGCAAGCAGAAGTGAAATCCTCTAAGTCCATGGTATAAGATTTGCATAAAGGTCAAACATGACTGAAGGAGAATTACGCAAAGATGAAAACTCAAACCTCCTCACAAATGAACTTGTGAGATCATGATACTGGGGCATTTGTCATCTTCAAAGTCCTCAAGACCGGCGTTACGCAAATATGTGCTAAATTCTTCTTTGATTCCCACTTGATTCATAAAAATTTCCGAAGGACATTCACAGGGCCTCACAGGAGCGTCTCTTCGTGGTTCCTCGTCAGCATCACGCATTGCAAGCCTGTGACCTTGCTTCCTTGAAGAACCACCTTGGAACATCTTCCTAAACATATTGTTTCCTCTGAAAAGTTTCTGAAATTTTTAGTAACTCCAAATAAAAGTGAACCAACTTCAATAAAATTGATAGCAACAACTCCCACAAGTGCCTAGAGCCTATATCAAGCATTAGAACTACTTGGAACCATATAAATTTGACATGCAAGCTCAAGAACATGGTCACCTATGCAGCATAAATTTGCAATGAATAAAGCATTAGAACAAAAACTAATTGGACCAATGGAGGAGTCACATACCAAGGAACAATCTCCCCAAGCAGTTTTGCGAGAGGTACTTTGAGCAAGGAGATCGAAAATCACAGCAACGGGGGCTGAAACTCGTGCTTGAGTTGGTTTTCGTGTTTGTGTGAGACATAGGAAGAAGATGGGTGCAGGGATAAGTGGATGAGGGCCATCATGGGCCCACGAGGCAGGGGCACGCCTAGGGGGTAGGGCGCGCCCTCCACCCTCGTGGCCAGGTGGCAGCTCCCCCCGCAGCAATTTTTGCACAGTAAATCCTCAAATATTCCCAAAAAAATCATATTAAATTGGCATGGCATTCTGAGGAATTTTATTTCGGGATATGTTTATATTGCACGGATAAGTCAGGAGGCAGACAGAAATAATACTATTTTACTTTATTTATACTAAGTAACAGAAAATATAAAGAGGGTACAGAAGGTTGTGCTTCTAGTTTCATCCATCTCGTGATCATCAAAATGAACCCACTAACAAGGTTGATCAAGTCTTGTTAACAAACTCATTCCGAATAACACGGAACCGGATAAATTTCGAATGACACAAAGTTACCTCAATGGGGATATGAAAATCCCCAACAATAAGAATATCATACTTTTTCTTGACAGTAGGGAGAGGAAATTCAAAACCTCCAAATATAATCGATGATTTTTTTCCAATAGAGTTGATGCTATAAACTTGAGGTTGTTTCCTCGGAAAGTGTACCGTGTGCTCATTGCCATTAACATGAAAAGTGACATTGCCTTTGTTGCAATCAATAACAGCCCCTGTAGTATTAAGGAAAGGTATTCCAAGAATAATAGACATACTATCATCCTCGGGAATATCAAGAATAACAAAGTCCGTTAAAATAATGACATTTGCAACTACAACAGGCACATCCTCACAAATACCGACAGGTATAGCAGTTGATTTATCAGCCATTTGCAAAGATATTTCAGTAGGTGTCAACTTATTCAAGTCAAGTCTACGATATAAAGAGAGAGGCATAACACTAACACCAGGTCCAAGATCACATAAAGCAGTTTTAACATAATTTCTCTTAATGGAGCATGGTATAGTAGGTACTCCTGGATCTCCATGTTTCTTTGGTATTCCACCCTTAAAAGTATAATTAGCAAGCATGGTGGAAATTTCATGTTCCGGTATCTTTGTTTTATTAGTAATGATATCCTTCATATACTTAGCATAGGGATTTGTTTTGAGCACATCAGTTAATCGCATATGCAAAAAGATGGGTCTAATCATTTCAGCAAAGCGCTCCTAATCCTCATCATCCTTTTTCTTGGATGGTTTCGGAGGAAAAGGCATTTGTTTATGAACCCATGGTTCCCTTTCTTTACCATGTTTCCTAGAAACGAAGTCTCTTTTATCATAACGTTGATTCTTTGATTGTGGGTTATCAAGATCAACAGCAGGTTCAATCTCTACATCATTGTCTTTGCTAGGTTGAGCATCATCATGAACATTATCATTAACATTATCTCTAGGTTCATGTTCATCGCTTGATTGTGTTTCAGCATCAGAAATAGAGATATCATTTGGATTCTCAGGTGGTTCAGCAATAGGTTCACTAGAAGTTTGCAAAGTCCTATCATTTTTCTTTTTCTTCCTTTTGAAAGAACTAGGTACATCAATATTATTTCTCTGAGAATCTTGCTCGATTCTCTTAGGGTGGCCTTCAGGATATAAATGTTCCTGAGTCATTCTACCAGTTCTAGTAGCCACTCTAACAGCATAATCATTTTTCTTACTATTCATTTCATCAAGCACTTCTTTTTGAGCCTTAAGTACTTGTTCTACTTGAGTGGTAACCATAGAAGCATGTTTGCTAACAAGTTTAAGTTCACCTCTAATATTAGCCATATAATAACCCAAGTGTTTAATCATAAAGGTATTCTATTTTAATTGTCTACCAAAATAAGCATTAAATTCATCTTGCTTAAACATAAAGTCATCAAACTCATCCAAGCATTGACTAGCAATTTTAGTAGGAGGGACTTTAGATTTATCATATCTATAGAGAGAATTTACCTTTACTACCTGTGTCGGGATATCGGGATCAGGAGGTTCTTCAGCGAATAAGGAATTGAGATCATATACTTCTTCAACAGGCAGTAAATTAAGACCGTGTATTTCTTCAATAGGAGGTAAATTCTTAACATCTTCAGCTTTAATACCTTTTTCTTTCATAGATTTCTTTGCCTCTTGCATATCTTCAGGACTGAGAAATAGAACACCTCTCTTCTTCGGAGTTGGTTTAGGAATAGGCTCAGTAATTGGCTCTGGAGCTGGCTCAGGAGTTGGCTCAGGAGGTGCCCAATTATTTTCATTTGTCAACATATTATTCAATAGAATTTCAGCTTCATCCGGTGTTCTTTCCCTGAAAAGAGAACCAGCACAACTATCCAGGTAATCTCTGGAAACATCAGTTAGTCCATTATAAAAGATATCAAGTATTTCAGGTTTCTTAAGAGGATGACCAGGCAAAGCATTAAGTAACTTGAGAAGCCTCCCCCAAGCTTGTGGGAGACTCTCTTCTTTAATTTGCACGAAGTTGTATATTTCCCTGAAAGCAGTTTGTTTATTATGAGCAGGGAAGTATTTAGCAGAGAAGTAATAGATCATATCCTGGGGACTACGCACACAACCAGGATCAAGAGAATTAAACCATATCTTAGCATCACCCTTTAATGAGAACGGAAATATTTTGAGTAAATAAAGTTAGCGCGATCTCTCATCATTAGTAAACAGGGCGGCTATATCATTTAACTTAGTAAGATGTGCCACAACAGTTTCAGATCCATAGTCATAGAAAGGATCGGATTCAAGCAAAGTAATTATATCTGGATCAACAGAAAATTCATAATAATCCTTATCGGGAACACAGATAGGTGAAGTAGCAAAAGAAGGGTCGGGTCTCATTCTATCTCTAAGAGATTCTTTACTCCATTTAACTAGCAGCCTCTTAAGTTTGTATCTATCCTGGCAAGCAAAAATAGCCGCGGAAGATTCTGCATCAAAAAGATAACCCTCAGGAATAGCAGGCATATTTTCATCATCACTCTCATCATCATATTCAGATTCAATAATTTCTCTTTCTCTAGACCTAGCAATTTGTTCATCAAGAAATTTACCAAGGGGCACAGTATTATCAAGCATAGAAGTAGTTTCATCATAAGTATCATGCATAGCAGAAGTGGCATCATCAATAACATGCGATATATCAGAATTCATAGCAGTAGCAGGTTTAGGTGTCGCAATCTTACTTATAACGGAAGCAGAATCTAGTGCAGAGCTAGATGGCAGTTCCTTACCTCCCCTCGTAGTTGAGGAAAAAATAGTAGTTCAATCGTCTTTCAAGTTCTTCATAGTGTCCAGCAGATATAAATCCCGAATGACTCAAAGAATAGAGCTATGCTCCCCGGCAACGGCGCCAGAAAAAAGGTCTTGATAACCCACAAGTATAGGGGATTGCAATAGTTTTCGAGGGTATAGTATTCAACCCAAATTTATTGATTCAACACAAGGGGAGCCAAAGAATATTCTCAAGTATTAGAAGCTGAGTTGTCAATTCAACCACACTTGGAAACTTAGTATCTGCAGCAAAGTGTTTAGTAGCAAAGTAATATGATAGTGGTGGTAACGGTAACAAAAGTAATGACAGCAAAAGTAATGTTTTTGGTATTTTGTAGTGATTGTAACAGTAGCAACGGAAAAGTAAATAAGCGAAAACCAGTATATGGAAAACTCGTAGGCACCGGATTAGTGATGGATAATTATGCCGGATGTGGTTCGTCATGTAATAGTCATAACATAGGGTGACTTAGAACTAGCTCCAATTCATCAATGTAATGTAGGCATGTATTCCGTATATAGTCATACGTGCTTATGGAAGAACTTGCATGACATCTTTTGTCCTACCCACCCGTGGCAGCGGGGTCCTATTGGAAACTAAGAGATATTAAGGCCTCCTTTTAATAGAGAACCGGAACAAAGCATTAACACATAGTGAATACATGAACTCCTCAAACTATGGTCATCACCGGGAGTGGTCCCAATTATTGTCACTTCGGGGTTGTCGGATCATTACACATAGTAGGTGACTATAGACTTGCAAGATAGGATCAACAACTCACATATATTCATGAAAAATAATAGGTTCAGATCTGAAATCATGGCACTCGGGCCCTAGTGACAAGAATTAAGCATAGCAAAGTCATAGCAACATCAATCTCAGAACATAGTGGATACTAGGTATCAAACCCTAACAAAACTAACTCGATTACATGATAAATCTCATCCAACCCATCACCGTCCAGCAAGCCTACGATGGAATTACTCACGCACGGCGGTGAGCATCATGAAATTGGTGATGGAGGATGGTTGATGATGACGACGGCGACGAATCCCCCTCTCCAGAGCCCCGATCGGACTCCAGATCAGCCCTCCCGAGAGAGATTAGGTCTTGGCGGCGGCTCCGTATCGTAAAACACGATTATTTCTTTTCTCTGATTTTTTTCTCCCCGAAAGCCAATATATGGAGTTAGAGTTAGCGTCGGAGGGCCACCAGGGGGCCCACGAGGTAGGGGGCGCGCCCAAGAGGGGGGGCGCGCCCCCCACCCTCGTGGACAGGGTGTGGGCCCCCTGGTCTTCATCTTTGGCGAGGATTTTTTATTATTTTCTCTAAGAAGTTCCGTGGAGTTTCAGGTCATTCCGAGAACTTTTGTTTTCTGCACATAAAACAACATCATGGCAATTCTGCTGAAAACAGCGTCAGTCCGGGTTAGTTCCATTCAAATCATACAAGTTAGAGTCCAAAACAAGGGCTAAAGTGTTTGGAAAAGTAGATACGACAGAGACATATCAGCGCGCGGTGGATCGTAGGATGAGGAGAAATTTTTACTACTCCCTCTGTTTACTCCTCGTCCCTACTACCTTGGTTATAGAGATTATATCATATTGTTTGGAATATATATGTCCATTAGTAGATTTCAATATGAACTACTAGTACATACTCCAAACACTGATGTATATAGATGTATTTTGGAGTGTAGATTCACTCATTTTGCTCCGTATGTAGCACTCTCCCTCGCCCCTCGACCCTCGCCCACATGGTGGATGTGAAACAATTCATTCGGTCTCGTATAGCCAGAATGGTATATACTCCACTACCATTATTGCTTGACTTCCCGAAGAGGCGAAGAGCCAATCGCAAGGTTAATATTTGGAGATGCCAAGCGCAAGGTTATAGGAGAATGAGTAGTACGTGCCTCGTCATTTATAAATAAAGTTTTTTTTTCTTCAGTGGCACGTATGCAATATGATAGGTTCATATGGAGAAGGAAACCGCTCCACTATATACATAGTCAGGACAGGCCAGCCTACACGGTTGCTTGCTGGGGATGCTCCCTTCACACTCTCTCGCACAAAACGACTGTGGCCACATCTCTAACATCCCGGCGGATCACGTCCGCCTGGGGAAGGGGTGGATGCTTAGTGTTGATGCGGTGGCCGTCGCCGATGGCGAAAACCCACTGTCGGCACGTCCCGATCAGGGGTCCCCACTATTCTCTCTCACAAATCCGGTGAGGTTGCCTTCGTCCCTTGCTCACTGCCGCGACGTGGGCAGTTGCCGCCTCCCGCCGCCATCCTCAAGGTTGAGCTGCTTGATACGTCTCCAATGTATCTATAATTTTTTATTGTTCCATGCTATTATATTACCCCTTTTGGATGTTTATGGTCTTTATTTTACACATTTATATCATTTTTGGGACTAACCTACTAACCGGAGGCCCAGCCCGTATTGCTGTTTTTTGCCTATTTCAGTATTTTGAAGAAAAGGAATATCAAACAGAGTCCAAATGGAAAGAAACCTTCGGAAGCGTGATTTTTGGAACGAACGTGATCCAGAGGACTTGGAGTGCAAGTCAAGAACCAGCCGAGGCGGCCACGAGACAGGAGGGCGCGCCAACCCCCTCTGGGCGCGCCCCCCTATCTCGTGGGCCCCTCGGGCGGCCACCGACATACTTCTTCCTCCTATATAAGCCTACGTACCCCAAAAACATCCAGGGAGCCAATCAAACACAATTTCCACCACCGTAACCTTCTGTATCCACGAGATCCCATCTTGGAGCCTTCGTCGGCGCTCCGCCAGAGGGGGAATCGACCATGGAGGGCTTCTACATCAACACCATAGCCCCTCCGATGAGTTGTGAGTAGTTTACCACAGACCTTCGGGTCCATAGTTATTAGCTAGATGCCTTCTTCTCTCTTTTTTGGATCTCAATACAATGTTCTCCCCCTCTCTTATGGAGATCTATTCGATGTAAACTCTTTTTGCGCTGTGTTTGTTGAGATCCGATTAATTGTGGGTTTATGATCAAGTTTATCTATGAGAAATATTTGAATCTCCTCTGATTTCTTTTATGCATGATTGAGTTATCTTTGCAAGTCTCTTTAAATTATCAGTTTGGTTTGGCCTACTAGATTGATCTTTCTTGCCATGGGAGAAGTGCTTAGCTTTGGGTTCAATCTTGTGGTGTCCTTACCAAGTGACAGAAAGGGTTGCAAGGCACGTATCGTATTGTTCCCATCGAGGATAAAAATATGGGGTTTATATCATATTGCTTGAGTTTATCCCTCTACATCATGTCATCTTTCTTAATGCGTTACTCTGTTCTTTATGAACTTAATACTCTAGATGCAGGCAGGAGCTGGTCGATGTGTGGAGTAATAGTAGTAGATGCAGGCAGGAGTCAGTCTACTTGTCACGGACGTGATGCCTATATACATGATCATGCCTAGATAATCTCATAATTATTCGCTTTTCTATCAATTGCTCGACAGTAATTTGTTCACCCATCGTAATACTTATGCTATCTTGAGAGAAGCCACTAGTGAAACCTATGGCCCCCGGGTCTATCTTTTGTCATATTTGCTTTCAATCTACTTTTATTTGCATCTTTACTTTTTTGCATCTATATTATAAAATACCAAAAATATATTTAGCATACTATCTCTATTATATCTCACTTTCGCAAGTGGCCGTGAAGGGATTAACAACCCCTTTAGATGTGGTGGTCGTCGCCGACGGTGAAAACCCACTGTCGGCACGTCCCGATCAGGGGTCCCCGTCGTTCTCTCTCACAAAGCCGGTGAGGTTGCCTTCGTCCCTTTCTCACTGCCGCGACGTGGGCACTTGACGCCTCCCGCCGCCCTCCTCATGGTTGAGCTACGTCCCTCAGGTACAACTCCCTTTATAGCCGGCTTGCACCACTGCTCCAGCTGCCCACATCACTCCCTGTGGATATTTCTCTACTTCTTTGCCCCACACATACCTGATACCTCTACTGCCTTCTACGTACTATATTTGTGATGAGTTTATGTCTTATCAACTAGTCCCAGTAATCTTATTCTAATCACGCTTCTTCAATTTCTTTGCCACAGGGATGCTCATCTCGATTTTGGTGAAACTGCACAAAATGATCCGATGGTCAAAAGGTTGCAAACTTCATTTATTAGGAAGCTCGAACGTTGCCAACAAATTGAAGCCTAGTCAGGGTTCATGGTTCAAGGGCTAGGGACTGCATGGATCGTTTTTTCTTTAGCTGCCTCTGTTCCAAAATAAGTGTCAACTTTAGTAGTAGTACAACTTTGTACTAAAGTTTGCACAAAGTTGAGACACTTTTTTGGAACGGAGGGAGTACATATTTGCTATGATCTGTCAATCATTGAGATGCAATAGCATGCATGTTAGTCTCCTTTGTATTTGATGAAATGTTGCAACGGGCAACCTTGGACGCAAGATACACGTAACAGGAGCTGGAAGCTTCATAGCATTGTACAAATTTATCTCACTGATAAATTACAGTACGTACTAGAACTATACTAGTACTTCCTCCGTTCCTGAATACTCCCTCCGTCCCAAAATTCTTGTCTTAGATTTGTCTAAATACGGATGTATCTAGTTACATTTTAGTATTAGATACATACATATCTAGACAAATCTAAGACAAGAATTTTGGGACGGAGGGAGTATAAGTCTTTGTAGAGATTTCACCATGAACCACAGGCAGATGAATATAGATGCATTTTAAGTGTAGATTCATTCATTTTGTTCCATACATAGTTCACCTAGTGGAATCTCTAAAAAGACTTATCTACTAGTAATAGCTAGCCCCCACTACTAGGAATTCTCTATCCTCTCCTTGAGCCACATCATCAAAATTGATGTAGCCGTTAGATGAAGTAAATTAGTCCATAATAGTCGTCTGATCTAGACGTTGAGAGGCTCCGCACTAAGCCACATGCAAGCATGCAGAAATACCGTGGCACATGCATGTGAGTGGGTTTTAAATCACATCAACATGTCTGCATGCAAGCATGCACCGGTAGCATGCAAGTAAGTAAGCTTTTCAGTCCCACTAACATGTCAAAAACAAATATATAATCCCATTATGCAGTAGGAGTTGGCTGATCTTTTTCCTTACGTGGGATGATCTAAATGATGATGGGAGTTTATTTAGTTTGGCTACCACATTTTTCATGCGGTTATAGAGTTTTTTTTTAGTTCTATGAAATCGATAATTTTGCGCAGAGAGATATACCACTGTTCCGCGGCAACGCGCGGGGACTCATCTAGTAATATTTAGGAACAGAGGGAGTACTATGTAAAGAGTTAGGTGTCGCACGGTGATAGTGTGAGGTGGGCCATATAATCACTGAACCTGCGTGTTTTCACTGCTCTTGCACTCCTCCCCTGTAAGAATGGAGAAAATTGTAATCTACTACCTCCTTTCGCTGAAAGCGTGGGACATCCAGCAGTCCTACCACCTCAGTAATAAAGACCAATGAGCCATCAAATCACATATACCCAGTAGTAAGCTGGACGGACAAAGAAACCATCACTCTTGCGCTAGTGAGAGGTCGCGTCTGCTCTGCCCGGGCATGAATGCGTCACCGATTCTTTGGAGAGGCGCTGACCGTTTCAGGCGGGAAGCGCGCGCAGGCGATGGAGGGGTTTTGGGTGGGCCAGGCTGGTCAGGAGCGGGCGTGGCAGCTGTCCGCATGTCCCTACCGGACACGCCCGGAAACAAGAGGATGCACCGACTCTCGCGGCTAAAATCGTACACTACACACCATCTCTCTGTAGGAGTAGGTCGATCTGTCGCACTCTCTAACACACACACATGTTGTTAAACACACACACGCGCACGCACGCACCTTGGTTCCATTGCACCTTCTAACATGACTTATTACACCTAGACGGAGGGAGTAGTAAGTATACGAGATACGGTGGCACACAGACTAAAGTCGAATACAAGTGCCCAAAATTTGTGTGCATGTTATAATAAGGATTCACTTAAAATAGTACGTGAGCGAACAGAGGGATCAATTGGACAGTGTTCCCGAGCAGTAGCGAGATGTGTGAGGTAGTAAGATACACCGCTGGCGCTTTTAATTTTTCTTATTAATTTGTTTGTTTCACCCTCTGACTGGTGGGACCCAATGTACTACGTGGAGAGAGGTAAGGTGACTAAGGCTGCATTATTTCTGCACCACTGTGGATAGTCTTACCACCAAAGCCACATGACACGATTATGATTGAAATCCCAATGACTCCCACACACACAAAAAAAACACGGCATGCTTGTCACACGAATGCAGGAATGTATAAAAGGTTATTTTCCTCTCATTGAACATAATGGGAGGGTTGTGTAGCTGGCTAGCCTGTTCGCTCATCAAACTTGAGTCTCGGGTTCGATAACTACACTTGAGCATATTTTTTGCCAGGAGGATTGTTTGACTGGTCAAAATGTTTTCTAGGTTTTGCACGCTTCACACTCTCTCTCCAGTATATATATAGACGCTGGAGCCTCAGCGCTTGTAGTTTCTCTCTTCATACTCTCTCGCCCTCTCCCGATGGAGCCTTAGCGCTTGTAGTTGCTCTCTTGACACTCTCTCGCCCTCTCCAGATCTAAACAAGACTTCATTGGCCTCTCTCTCTCCCCTCACTGCTGCTCAAAGAGCCGGCAGGATCCGTCCGCCGGGAAGGGAAGGAGGTTTAACACTGTCGCCGTCGGCGAGGGAGGGAATCCACTACCGACGCAGCTGTTCAGTTTCCACCCAGCGGCGGCACGGGAGGGCCTCCGACCCCTTCTTCTTCGCCATTGTCCCGTCGCCCACCGAACCACGCCCCAAGAACCTTAAGGTATATTTTACTTACTCCACATGCATTGCTCTAGCTGCATGTATACCATGAATCTAGGACGTGGTTCAAAGAGGAAAGGAGTGGGGGAAAAGTAGTGGGAAAAGTTGTATATAGCATGAATCTAGGACGTGGTTCAAAGAGGAAATGAAGGGGGAAAGTTGTATAGCATGAATCTAGGACGTGGTTCAAAGAGGAAAGGAAGGGGCGAAAGTACTAGTTCAAAAAGGAAAGGAAGGGACAAGGCTATAGAGTTTGAGTAGGACTAGATTTGTTGCGCTCACATAGGGAAAGGTGTCTAAAGATAACAAAACTGGGAGCAACACAAATATGCTCCTTGGTTGTTTGTTCTTTGTTGCAACAGACTGTGCATGACCACAGTACATCGGTAGATGCACATGGTGCTGGTGCGTCCACTGTCTCGTGCAGCTCATTAGCTGTTGTTAATCTAAGGTCCTGTTTGGTTAAAAACTCCCAAGTCCCTACCTTCTTGGTTCCAGGGACTAAACATGGACTATAGGTTATTAAATGACATGCTAAAAGACCATGTTACCCCTAGTAATGAACTAACAGAAACAAGATGCGATGCGTGGCAGGGGCAACTGTTGGAAAAAGTCCCAAAAAGACTCCCTCGGGGTCTTCTTTCTTTAGTCCCAAATGCCCACTTTTAGTCCCTAAAAGTCCCTCCTGTTTGGTTTAGATGTGACTAACACGGGGTTTTTTTAGTTCCTACACCAAAATGTCCCTATAAACAAACACCCTCTAATAATGACACTGGAAAATTGATGCAATGCCACAGTTAAAAGCAAATTACATGTTTAACGAATTTTATTGTTAATATAATCTCTATGTTAATATTAATCAATGCCACCGTTTGAGAAATGCTACTATCTTGCTTTCTTTCCCATTTAGATAAGGGAGATGCTTCTTTTTGTTGGCTTCTGTGTCATCCACCGTTATTGACCACTAATTGTTTCCTTTGCACCTCTGTGTAAACAGGGTTATCTACTTCACCTCGTTGCCATTGTGACCTTTTGTTGCACTGCACAAAACACTTTGGTTTTAACAGTGTTTTGTGTAGTTCAACCAAAATGTCACACCGACAACGTTGCTTGATTGCTTGATCTTAGTGCAACTGCACAAGAGGAGATCTTACTTCCTATCCGTTAAGGCGAATTTGGTTCAGATCTTCTTCTTGTGAGTTTTTTGAATTCCGCATCATGAGAGGTCAGTACTAGCCTTCTTTCACATGATTCTGCAGTGTGCTTTCATATGTTGTGCTACTTGTATGATAATGTTGCTTGATTTTAGTGAACTGCACAAATGGAGACAAGACTTCCAATGTGTATGTGCACTGTAATATCCCATTGAGGTAAGATAAGGATATTTCACAACTGCTGGCCTTTATTTTGCCACTTTCATTAGAAAATTAAGTTTAGTACTATACTTGTGCTCCCTAATTGACATGCCAAATCTTACATTGAAGGTGAAGCTTGTCTGTTATTGAACCAAGTGATGAAGGGGGAAGAACAAGCGGAAGAAAAACAAAAATCAACTCCCGGTGCTGTAATGAAGCACTGGAACTGTGATGACACAAGTAATGATATAGTTTTGCATCTTAATATATTGCTATGGCTGGAACGATCAATTTTTTTCCACTGATTTGATGCCATAAGTAATTATCTCTACTTGTGCAAACAGGGATCTTCTTTGAAGATACCATATATTTTAGTGGAACTGCACAAGAAGATGTTGGAAACATTAAACTAATCGAGGAGTATATAGTAAGCATGGCCACCCCCGTAGATAGCAACAGATGGTTCCGGAGAAGTGCTTCATCTGTATGCTCTACACAATCAGCCTCCTGACAAAGGTTGGTACTCGCCCACTGATTTCATCCATATGATTGAGCTTTGACATCTCTATTGGTGTTGTGCTACTGTTTAGATACTATCATGAAAAAGTGGTATTGTCCTTGAGAAGTGCTTCATCTATGTTGTTTTAAATATTTCCATTCCTTTTTTTCAAGCAAACAGGGATGCTAGCATTTAGTAGTCCTCTTGTCTTTGCACAACAGGATCATCTTCCTCTGAAGAAGAATATGGAGTACGTGAAGTGACTAGTTCCGATTATGCCAGGATAAAGAAACCATGTCTATCTTCTCATCAGAAGGAGCAGTTGAAGGATGGTTACATTACTCCCGACAAGACCAAACTAACTTCAGCTCAGAAGGACTGACAAATCTCCATTTTTTTGTTGTGATGCGCGAGTACAATATTGTTCTAGGATTCTTTCTGGTGAGTTCCATTTTTCTAAAAGTGTGTTCTACATGGACCATGTATGTGCCTGTTGAAACTGTCAATTCATAGTACAGTTTGCTTTATACTAATCACTTTTTTGTATTTGTGCAAACAGGGGTAATCAGCTTGATTTCAATGGGAACTGCACAAAATGTTCATGAATACATCGAATCATTCATTTCCACCACAAGAAAGGAGGTGCCCATAAGTTCAAGTCGTTGCAACATATAAAGGCGAAATCATACAAGCTACGCGCAAATTTGGTTGATTTTGGTGGAACTGCACAAAAAGAACAGCTGGTTTATTTAGCACGAGGTGCCATGTCAATGTCCGAACTAATGGCAAACCCTGCCCATTCCACAATCGTAGGCATTTGATATTTTGGAATGGGACAACCTTGTCAAATTTTGCTCATTGATTTTAGCAAGATATGCGTTTGATATTTTCGAATGGGACACCCTTTGCTGTCAGCAGCGTTGATCAATTTTTTTCTTTATTCTTTAGTTGTGAAGTAAATATTGCCTCTGACATGTGAGTCACTGAGATGCATAATCATCGATTGTTTTGAATGTTCTCTATGAATTGCCAGGCCTGTGTGTTCGATTGCACTGTACAGAAACGCTAAAAAGCTGCTCAAACTCTCTGTACTCCTTCTATTCCTTTTTACTTCGCACATTGTGAAAGTGCATACTTTTTTGTATAAGATTGGTCAAAGTAGAGATAGACTGCAGACAAAACTTGTATGCAGACAAGAAAGGACCGGAGGGAGTACATGTGAAACTGCTGCAAACAAGGTGATCACCCTGGGAATAATGCTAGTACGTATTGTTTTGCATGTTCATCCAATGCCAGTGATACAGGAATTCGAACTAATCGAAATAAATTCATTCATACACGGTCGGATTTCATATAAACATGCCGGATTTCATTACATTTCATACATTCTTCAACTAAAAAGGGGTGCATTGGAGGTATAATTAATTAACCGAAGCTACCCGCCTATGTCCCGCTGAGCCGAACAGAAGCTTCAGTGACTTAACTGTAGGTGCAGTTGCGTAACTGACATGTGGCCTGTTGGGCCCACATGTCAGTCAGCCAACTACACCAGCAGTTAAGTAGAAGCAGCGTTCTTCTCCAGCGCAGCTCTCCGACTCCACGTCGCCACCAAGAAGCTAACCGGCCATCAATGGTCAACCTGTCTAGCTTGGCTTCAACCGGAGGGTAGCAGCGGTGGCCTTACTTGGACCCGAGCGGCGGCGACCTACCATGTTCTACTCTTCCTCGTTTTCTGTGTGGCATAGCCTCGTTGGCGGCGGGGCGGGGCCTCGGCGGAGCCGGCAATGTCCTCTGTCTCGTTGCCGGCGGTCGGCGCCTCAGCGGAGCTGTGGAAATCCTCCCCCATGTTGTCAGCAGGGTGGGGCTTCGGCTGAGCCGGCGATGTCCTCTGCCTCGTTGTTGGCGGGGCGGGGCCTCGGCGGAGCCGGCGGTGTCCTCTGCATCGTTGTTGGGGCCTCGGGGCCTCGGCGGAGCCGGCGGTGTCCTCTGCCTCATTGTTGGCGCCGCGGGGCCTCAGCGGAGCAGGGCCTCATCGACGCCAGTGGAGCGGGGACTCGTCGGAGCCGGCATTGTCCTCTGCCTCGTCCTTGGTCTCGCCAAACAGCGCCTCGCCTGCTTTATCGCCCTCTTTGCTAGCCTCTTTGTAGGCGGCCGCAGCCTCCGCCACCCGCATGCGGTACCGCCAGCGCTCGAGGCGGCCCTTGCGGGCGGAGCGGTACGAGTCGAGCAGCGCCTCTTGCTCCGCCCTCTCCGGGGTGATCTGCTCCTCCGCCTGGAGGTGCTCCTGGAGGAGATGGTGGTTGTAGGCGGCGTCGCCATGCGCCTCCCGGAACTTCTCTTCACGCATCTGCCTCACCCTGTCCATATATTGGGCACGGACCTCGCCGATGGTCATGGTGCAATGCACCGGCGAGGATGGCGTGGAGGAGGGGGTTGGCGCCGGATCGTCGACTACCATGTTCTCCATTGGGACGTCGTCGTCGTCCGGCTGCCTGCCGGCCAGCCGGTCGGCAGCAATGGCTTCCATCTCCTTGTGGTCCATCGTCCGCCCGTCCCAAAGAGCGCTAGAGCGTGAGTAAGCCATGGTGGGCAGTAGTGGTGTGGACAGGAGAAAGGGAACAGATGCGGATGACTGCGACTATGGCCAGCACTGCAGTTTATATAGCAATGGTGGGCGGGCGGAGGGACGGACGTGTGGCGCCGTAGTAGCCGCCTTGGCAACCACATATCATTAATGTGTGCGGCAGATGGATGGACGGACGACACTTGTGTCATTTGAAGGCGGAGCAATCGCTTGCACCGGGAAGCGGGGCGACCGGCGCTGACTGTTTCGGGCGGAAAGCGCGCGCGGGCGAGGAGATGAATTTACTTGGATAGGATGACAATGGGGACCCACCAGGTCCATAGCCTCACGTACGCAAGTGCCCCCTTATTATATATATATATATATATATATATATATATATATAATTTCTTTTGCTTCCTCCTGGTTTCCTGACATCACGGTCCCACACCATTATCAACCTTTGTGCTCCCTCCTTTCCGGTTTATAGGGCTTATCTCAAAATTTTAGTTTTCCCATTTTATAAGGCTCAATTTGGTTGTTTTCCATCACATGTTCAGATTCGAAGGTGCATTAAATCATTGCATGCAAGTATTAAGAGAAAATTGACCAATGCATGTACTTTATGCATGCATGCATTGCAATTAATGCATTGATAAACATAATTTTTTGAGGATAACAAGAGCATTAATTAGGTGCTTTTGCAATACTGCAAAAAGTATTCCGCCACTCGCCATCTACCGTGATTGGTGAGATTTTTGAATTGAGCATTATAAACCGGAAAGGAGGGAGTAGTCAATAAACCAGAGAATTGCACAAGAAGCGTCTGACAGCTGGGACCAAGTAGCTCGAGCAGTATTTGTGTTTTTGAGGTGTGAGCATTGCAGAGGTTTTCGATGTTTAGCCCAGATATTAATTTTTCTCCTCTGAACAACAAGGAAAACATCGCTGCAGGTATTAACTGGGCGGGCTGTGGCCCGTCTAGCCCAGGCCAGATATCCAGCCCAGATATTATTATTCTTCAAGCTGAAAATGGCTAGCCCAGCTATACTTTTTTTTAGGAATACCCAGGCAAGGTCAAGTTGTTATTCTCCGCCCCGCTGGGCTGCAAATCTTTCCTAGGAGGGATGCATTAGGCTTAACAAGAAAATGGGCTTTAAGAAATAATAAATGGGATGTAATTATAAAAACTGGGTAGTAACTATAAAAAAATGCACCAACGAGTGATTACTTTATAAAATATTATTTTTGGATATTGAAAATTTTAATTTCATTAATTGTTGCGAGCGCAATGTTTCGTTGGATTTTTACGTAATATAAATTTATATTGAAATTTATTTAATCTCACTAGAAATTTCGTGATAAAAATATTCTGATCCCAACAAAATGTGGGAAATTTTATTGAATTCTGTTTTGAACGGTTGTTGAAATGGGTTGTAATTTTAACAAACTGTAAATGGGCTGTAGTAAATTCCATTAGAATTCAAAAATGGGCTACACATTCTTACAAATGTCAAATGGGCTATAAGTTCTCTGCCACACACTTCTGGCCTTACTAAGTTGATGCGTCCCCTAAAAAAACAGAGTTGACGCGTATGCAAGGCTTTGTCAACTTATAGTCAACACACGGTTCTAGCAGCAGTGGCCATTGGATGTCCATCCATCGGATGTTGTGCTTCTTCTTCAATCTTGGATATTCTAGCTTCACCCGCCCAAAAAATGATTCCTGCCCCTGACATATGGGGCGCACCGTTTCAGAAGCTGACTTGTGGGCCTACTAAGTTGACGTACCAAGGGCTTTGTCAACTTAGTCAATATAAACGATTCTAGCTACAGTGACCGTACCATGTCCATGAAACGGCCGTCGTGCTTCTTCAACCTCTAGTCTTCTTGCTCTAGCCACCCAAAGCAGCGCCGGTCGTGTCGCCTGCTCCTGCCTCCCGTGGCCGGCTGTGCTACCGCGGAGGCCTCACCGCCGCCTACTACTCCCACCGCTGGCCAGGCCATCCCTCCACTCACCCACACCCCCTGTTATTCTGCGGCGATGGCAGCGCAGCCGAACCAGTGAACCCTCGTACTCCTCTCCGCGTGTGCATCCACCGCCGCGTCTTCCCCAGCTCAGCGCTGTCCCCTTCCTAGGCCTCGCCGTCGTCCACCGCCGTGGTGCTCTCGGCGCGACATGGTCAACGTGGTCAAGGAACGACTTCCATCAGACGTGCACTGTACGTGGAGAGGCTGACAGCTGGGTCCATGGCAGCCGCAAGGAAGTGCCTCCTTATTACGCCCAAAATAAGTATTCCTCCACCTGACAGCAGGGACCCACCGGACGGACCACCGTATTTTGCGAAAAAAATTATTCGCCCCCTGACTGCTGGGACCCACGAGCTACATCTTCGCACGCAAGGAAGTGCGTCCGGGAAAAAACGATTCGCCCCCCTGACTGCTGGGACCCACCAGCTACATCTTCGCACGCAAGGTAGTGCGTCCAAAAAAACGATTCGCCCCCCAACTGCTGGGACCCACCAGCTACACCTTCGCACGCAAGGAAGTGCGTCCGGGCAAAAAAAACGATTCACCCCCCAGACTACAGGGACCCAACAGCTACACCTTCGCACGCAAGGAAGTGCGTCCGGGCAAAAAAAAAACCAAAACGATTCGCCCCCCTGACTGCTGGGACCCACCAGCTACATCTTCGCAGGCAAGGAAGTGTCTGACAGTCGGGACCCACCTGTTCGAAGCGTACGTGTACGTACATACTGGTCGATGTAGAGGCGCGCACGTGTCGTAGTAGAGGCGTGGACATGTCGTAGTAGAGGCACGCACGTAGCATGTACACGTATGTACAGCGGCGAGGGTGTAAGAAAGAAAATACGGCCATGTACATACATACGGGCAGGGTCTCGAATGCCTACTCGCGCATACGTACATGGCTGGGTCGGAATGGAGAAACAGCGTCGTCGTCGTGTTCATGGGGAGGCAACGCAATACGTCGTGTTCATGGGGAGGCAACGGAATGCTCGTGTTCATCGGGAGGCAACGGAACGTGTGGGAGCCAACCGGCTGGGTCGGAACGGAATGTGTGGTCGTGTTCATCAGGAGGGCTTGGAGGGAACAGGCGATGGAAACGAGGCCTGGCGTACCGCACAATGGAGGAAATGGACCTCCTACATTCGGAACAGGGTCCTGTTGATCGGGAGGGGTGTGGCGTACCGCAAAATGGAGGAAACGGACCTCCTACGGTCAAAACGGGGTTCCTGTTGATCAGGAGGGGTGTGGCGTACCGCAAAACGGACGAAATGGACCACCTACGGTAGAAACGGGGGTCCTGTTGATTGGGAGGGGTGCGGCGTACCGCAAAACGGATGAAACGGACTTGTGTTGGAGCGCTACGGTCGAAACGGGGATCCTGTTGATCGGGAGGGGTGTGGCGTACCGCAAAACGGACGAAATGGACCTCCTACGGTCGAAACGGGGGTCCTGTTGATTGGGAGGGGTGTGGTGTACCGCAAAACGGACGAAACGGACATGTGTTGGAGCGCTACGGTCAAAACGGGGGTCCTATTCATCGGGAGGGGTGTGGCGTACTGCAAAATGGGACTCCACGGGATACTGTTCATCCCCACCATCGAGCTCCTCCAGCCTCCACGGGCTCCTGTTCATCCAGCCTCCACCGCGCGCTACTCCACCGGCTCCTGTTCAACCACCCCTCCACGGGCACCCCTCCACCGTCTACTCTTCATCCAGCCCTCCACACGACGGGGTCCTGTTCAACCACCCCTCCACGGCCACCCCTCCATCACCTATTGTTCATCAAGCCCTCCACACCACAGGGTCCTGTTCATCTAGAGGCAACGCCACCGCTCACTGTTCATCCAACCCCCCACCCCCCCCCCCCACCCCGCAACGCTCACTGTTCATCCAATCGATCGGCTTCAGTTAGCAGCAGTAGCGAAGGAATCGCTCCATCGGGTTCAGTTAACAGCCATCGATCGATCGCTCGGGTTCAATAACGCATAGCCTGTAGTAGGCAATCGCTCGGGTTCAGTTAGAGCCCAACGCCTCGCTCGGGCTCAGTTAGAGCCAACGCCTCGCACACACGCGCGTACATGTACGAGAGAAACGCACATCGCTCTGCCCCCGACCTCCCACCATAACCGGCAACTCCCCGAAATTTTCCTCCCCCTCGCTTCTACCACGGTTTTTTCCATCACGGACGGCCCAAAGAATGTCATGCAGCTGCGTCTCTGGCCCGCCCAGGACGAAAAGCCCATTTTCCGCCATGATTTTTTGTCATAGAAGTAGGAACCCACCATATCTATGATGATACCGGGTTTTCTCACAATTATCGTCATAGAAGTGTCATATGTATGACAGAAAAAAAATTGTTCGGCCCAAAATGTCACGGATGTGTCTTTTTTTGTAGTGATGTCAACTCTATCCCCTCTACTGTGGTGGCTATCCCTATATATAGAGGCCCTGGTCCTCTTCCCAAATATTGAGCAGGAAGGGTGCCAACAACGACCATTTTGAAGGGGAACATCTAGTACAAGTTATCCTGACTAAAGTTGGTCTTCGGCTGCCAAGGGCACTGGCGATGACGTCGTCTTGGGCTCCTCGGTGACCTCCATCCTGCCGCTCTGCTGGTCTTGGTCTCGTTGCACCGAAATGGTAACCTTTGCCTGATGCCTCGGTACTCCGCGCCTGTGCTTGCCCCCTTTGCACCAAATAGGAAACAAGGACACTGCATAGGCCGGCGCCTGCCTGGCGCCCACCTGGTCTCAATCGTCATGGCTTGCATCACGAACACCTCGCGAGGTACCCCTTCCTTGATCTCTCTGCCTCCTCACGAGCCTTCCTGGTGAGGCCGCTCCTGAGGAAGCCTTGCGTCGTCCGCCCCACAATGCTTGGCCCCTCGCGAGGGTCTTGAACTTGGGTTGATGAAGATGGGCCGCACTGGTCCACAGAGCCACGCCGCAGGTCGCAAGCAGGCAAGTCTGGGGACCCCCATTCCCAAAACTCCGATAGCCCGCATGTAACAGGTCCATAGTTCGGCCTGACCCTGTTTGCACTCAAGAGATTGCATTTTCATAGTTCATTAAAATAAACCAACTTTACGCACGGTCACACCAGATTCTTTCACCTGGGTTCTTCTTTTTTTCAGATGACCATCATGTTATACCCTTCAAGGATACGGCACAACGGAGATAAAATTTTCTCTTGTTCAAAGGTTTCTTTTTAGATTAAGACCCTGTGTAAACCTTTTTATTGTCTCTTGTTGTCTCATACCCTCCTGGCACTTAAAATGACCAAGAGGGAGTCCCACAATGAACAAACAAGGATATCCATAGACATAGAGTGAAGCACACACACGATGATGTCCATGAAAGTAAGGTTACCATGTCCCTTGTCTTATCAACAAGAGGGTTTGTGACTCCTTGAAATAGTGCAAGATGTGGAAGTTGTTTGCACTTGTCCTTGCCAAAATGAGTATGAGTGAAGTATGTTCGTGGGGTCACCATCAAGAACTCTCTAGTTCTTCTTTGGGATCCACATCATCATGATGGGAATCCTTGGAGTTGTAGATGTACTTGATGAAGTAGAACTTGATGTAGTCTTGGGAACCCACTTGACCAAGGCATTTGGAGCATCTTCAAATGCATCAATCTCCTCTTGAAGCTTGTCCTTGCCTTTTAGCTTGTGGTCTTGTGGTGGAAGATCATCTTGAGCTTGTGTCCCATTGAAGGAAGTAGGATCATACTTCTCTTGTTGAGGAACAAACTTCATCTTGGGGTATTGATCTTCTTCCCACTCAACTCCATTGGCATTGAACTTTCTTTCAAAACCAACACCTTGATTCTTCCGGTGCCTTCCTTGCTTGCGTACAATTTCCTCAAATTGCTTACTCCCGGCAAGGCTTTTGTAAACACCTTTCTCTATAATTCCCTTCAATAAGCTATTTTCTTGCTCAAGTGTAACTTGGCTAAGAGAATCATTAGTGGAATCAAGAGAATTACAAGAAGCAACAGTATTGGATTTAGCATGATTATTGTTAATACTAGAAGAAGAATCTTTATTGTTCTTGTTGCTAGATCTTACTTGTGGCATGTAAGTAAACAAGAGTAAATGCTTGACAATGTAACAAGAACTTTTCTTCCGAAGATCATCATTCATGGCTTTAAGAACCCATGTTCTTGCTCAAGATTGAGCTTTTCGAAGCATAACTACTCATGAGTTTTTAGAAGTTCTCGATGATCTTCTAAAATAGTTTCATGAGCTAACTTAAGAGTGTTTAGTTCTTTAGTTAGATGCTCATTCTCCTTCTTATCATTGTCATTCGTTTCATCTTGATTAGCATGATTAATAGCATTTTCATCATAGTATTCATCACTAGAGTTGTCAACAAGTAAATCATCGTCACCTAGCAAGTCATCTTCATCACTATTGAAATCAACATACTCGGGGTGTATTACCTTGGGGCCTTTAGCCATGAATCATCTCCCAATCCCTTCATTTGGTAAATCAAATATGTCATAGGAGTTGGTTGACACAAGTGCTAGACTGGCAACACCTTTATCTTGAGTATATTTGGAGTCGGAGTGATAACTTCTCCCGGAGTCGTGGTCGGAGTCGGTGCCGGATACCCATTCACCAACATGAGCTTGATGTCTTAGTTTTGTGTAGCTCCTTGATGACTTGTCCTTCCTTTCTGAATCCTTGCTTCTTCGAGAGGTTCTTCGTTCATAACGATCATCTCTACTCCTTCTCTCTCTTGGAGGTGATTCTTCTCTTTTGCTTCTCCTTTTAGGTGAGTCTTCTCTTCTTTTGTAGGGAGCCGTGCACTCATTGGAGTAGTGTCTGGTCTTCCACAATTGTAGCAATTTCGCTCACGACTAGAAGATCTTTTGTCATTGTAGGACCTTGACTTGGAACTTCTTTCCTTGCTTCTACTCTTGCAGAATTTGTTGAAGTTCTTCACCATTAAGCTCAATTCTTCATTGAATGCTTGTTTCTCATTTGATGATGTAGGAGCATCACATGAGGCTTTGTAAGCACCACTAGACTTGTTGTGAAGCTCTTCTTTATCCTTGAGTGACATCTCATGAGCAACAATTCTTCCAATGACTTCGGTTGGCTTGAGATCTTTGTAGTTTCGCATCATTTGGATCAAAGTGCACACGGTATCATATTTTCAATCCAAGGCTCTCAAGATCTTTTTGATGATGAATTTGTCTTTCATCTCTTCACTTCCCAAGCCGAAAATCTCATTTGTGATGAGAGCAAGCATAGAGTACATTTCAGCGACACCTTCACCATCCTTCATTTTGAACTTGTCAAGTTGACTTTGAAGCACATCCAACTTGGATTCCTTGACGGAGTCAGTGTCGAATATCGGATTCCGGCAAAACCCTTAAGGTTCGAACACTAGGGTGCGCACGATGATTTCTCCCTACCGAAACACGCCCTCAGCCTCACCGCGATCTCTAAGCTAGCATGATGAACTCACAACACACGAGACACGAGATTTATATAGGTTCGGGCCACCGTTGTGGTGTAATACCCTACTCCTGTGTGTGGTGGTGGATTACCTCTTGGGCTGATGATGAATAGTACAAGGGAAGAACAGCCTCGCGAGGAGAGGTGTTCTTGTGTTGGTGTGGTGTTCTTCTTGGGAAGGATTCGGTCCCCTTCTACTATGGTGGCTAGATCTATTTATAGAGGCCCTGGTCCTCTTCCCAAATATTGAGCGGGAACAGATCCAAAAACGGTCGTTTTGAAAGGGGACAGCTAGTACAGGCTATCCTAACTAAAGGTGGTCTTTGCCTGCCAATGGTGCTGGTGGTGACGCCGTCTTGGGCTCCATGGTGACCTCCGTCCTGCCGTCCTCCTGGTCTTGGTCTTCTTGCACCGTTATGGAAACCTTTTCCTGATGCCTCGGTACTCCATGCCTGCGCTTTCCCCCTTAGCACAAAAGAGGAAACGAGGACACTGCATGGCTGGCGCTCGCCTGGTTTTGATCATCGTGGCTTGCGTCACGGGAACCTCGCGAGGTACCTCTTGCCTTGATCTCTCCGCCTCCTCACGAGCCTGCCTGGTGAGGCCGCTCCTGAGGAGGCCTTGCGTCGTCCACCCCGCGAGGATTGTCCCCTCATGAGGGTGTTGAGTGTTTCGTTGATGAAGACGGGCCGTACTGGGCCACTGGTGGAGCCACGCAGCAGGTCGCAGGCAGGCAAGTCTGGGGACCCCCGTTCCGAGAATGCCGGCAGTCAGTACCTTCATGCATATCAATCAAAGTATCCCAAATTTCCTTTGCATTTTCAAGATGGCTGATTTTGTTCAATTCCTCGGGGCACAATCCATTGAAGAGGATATCGCAAGCTTGAGCATTGTGTTGCAACATCTTCAATTCTTCCCCGGTAGCTTGATGATTTGGTTCTATCCCATCAAAGAATTCACCTTGCAAACCAATACACACAATAGCCCAAACTATCGGTGTTCTGGGAACGGGGGTCCCCAGAGTTGCCTGCATGCGGCCTGCGGCGTGGCTCAAGTAGTGGCCCAGTACGGCCTGTCTTCATCAACCCAAGATCAAGACCCTCGCGATGGGCCAAGCCTCGCGGGGCGGACGATGCAAGGCTTCCTCAGGGATGGCCTCACCAGGCAGGCTCACGAGGAGGCGGAGAGATCAAGGCGGGAATACCTCGCGAGGTGCTCATGACGCAAGCCATGACGATCAAGACCAGGCGGGCGCCAGCCCGCGCAGTGTCCTCGTTTCCTCTTTGGTACAAAGGGGGCAAGCGCAGACCCGGAGTACCGAGGCACCTAGCAAAGGATACCATTTCTGTGCAATGAGACCAAGACCAGCAGAGCTGTAGGATGGAGGTCACCATGGACCTCAAGACAGCATCACCGCTAGTACCTTTGGCAGTCGAAGACCAACTTTAGTCAGGATAACTTGTACTAGATGTTCCCCTTCAAAATGGCCGTTGTTGGCTCCCTTCCCGCTCAATATTTAGGAAGAGGACCAGGGCCTCTATATATAGAGATAGCCACCAAAGTAGAGGGCAACGACTTCTCATCAGATCCAGAGGCGATCGAACTCACCCAAGTAGTACACCGCACCAGCCCAAGAACACCTCTCGCGAGGCTGTTCTTCCTCTGTATTGTTCATCATCAGCCCCAGAGGCAATCCATCACAACACACTAGATTATGGTATTACACCACAACGGTGGCCCGAACTAATATAAACCTTGCGTCCCTTGTGTTCATTTGTAGCTTAGATTCATAGCGAGGCATTGGGACGTGGAACGGTAGGGGGAAGATCTCCGCGCGCACCCCAGAGTTCGAACCTTAAGGGTTTTTCCAGAACCCGATATCTGACATTTGGTGCGCCAGGTAGGGGTGTGCCGGAATCTTTCTTCCGTCATCCCGCGTTCCACCGCTTCATCGCCTCCATGTTCGGTGACCCGACGGCCAACTCCGACTGCTGGGCGGCATGGCCTGCCCACGCCGTGTTGCCTGCCCAAGGTGACCTCAACCCCGCGCCTCAGGCAGCCCGTACTCTGCAGAACGCTGCGGGGCGCGGGCGACGCGGTCAAGAGCCACCTACCCTCACCCCGCGGCAGGTATGATTAGCAGCAAGGGCCTCAAACCATGCCGCGGCCACAGCACCGCACAGCTGATGGGAGCAGGCGAACATGAAGGCCGCGCTCACGGTGGCTCGAGAACTGCTACGGTGCAGGCTGCAGGAGAGTGGCCATGACGTGCTGCTGGAGCGCGTCGCTGAGCTCCTGGATGCCGCTGCTTTAGGGGCACCTCCATTATGTGTCCATCTTCCACCCAAGGCCCCGGGGGAATCACGCGGCGGGCCCGTCCATGCCCGCGTGCCCCTAGGCGTACCTCAAGGCTTCATCAACACGAGCTTGGCCATCAGCGCTGGGCGACAAGCTGCACCAGCACCGCCCCCTGGTAAGCGAGGGCATGTGCATCGCTGCCTACGGCCCGGGCGGGTCGCCGCCCTACCACCCCCAACATGGTGCTTCAAGCCAAACCGCGTGGAGCGTGGGGCACTACGGCGAATCCTTTGGGGCGGCGATCCCGGAGGCTTATGTGCCCCACATGGTGGATCGGGAATACGCACTGAAAGAAGACCACGGCCCGTTCCTCGGGCCAGGCTGGGAGGAAGAGATGCCAGAAGCCGAGCCCTTTCAGGAGCCTCAAGGAAGCCTCGCCGACCGCACCAGCGGCAATAGCTATCGGGTACCGTTAATCCCTCAGGAGCAAGCTTATGCAAACCATGGTTCGTAGGAAGTCCAGGTCAATGCAGCGGAAGGCTGCCCCAGTGTGACAGCCTCCCTCCCCTCAGGAGGAGGGCACTGGGGGCTGCAGGAGAGGGGCCGGGAGCCAGGCCCCTCCCCACGGCGTGTGAAGCAAGGTGTTCCTCGGAGGTAGGCCCTCTGTTGGGGAGGTGTCGCAAGGCCTGCCCCCGGCAGAGGACCCGTGGTCGTCGGGGGAACCACTAGCATCCCCTTTTCCCCATTGGCGTCGTCCTTGGTTTCTGGTCGCCGTCAATGGTGGTCAAGGGTGGCGCAAGGTAGGGTCCTCATCTAGCAATATGAAGCAAGGCCGGTACCTGTGAAGAAGTCCCAGTGTCTGTGAAGCTCGCCGCCCGTGACACTCTCACATAATAATGACTTGGGGCTGTACATGCCCCGGAGTCTCTGGAGAGCCACCCTCGGGCCTCGGGGGCTCCCTCCCATGCCCAGTGGCAGCACTTAGCTCCGCGCTAGTGAGAAGACGTCAAAGACTAGACTAGGTGCCAGACGCGGCCTTTTGCTTTTTCTTCCTTTCATGTGGTCAAGCTTTCTCGTTTCGGATCTAAGTTGAAGTTGAGTTTGTGTTTGCGTATGTGGGAGGGGTGTCTTGTCTTGTTTGCGTGCTTTCTCGTGTTCTGGTTTCTGCTCAAGTTGGAATTCGCACTAGCTGCCTCCCCCTCGCGAGCCCCTCGCGGGTAGGGCTGGGCCCAGCACACACGCACATGTTGTCCCGCGGCCGGCGCTTGCTCTCGCAAGGCTCTTGCCGCATGGTCAACAAGTCTCCCGAGGGACCCTCGGAGAGTCGCCACAAGCCTACTCGAAACTCGCCGAAGATAAAGGTAAAATCACAACAACCAACTCATCGCAAAGCCCATAACATCATACGGGCGCCCATTCGGTGTCATCCTTAACAACGCGTGGACAACAATCCTTTTTACATGAGGGGCTTCCCCTCCCAAAATGCTCTTACAACCTTCAGGGCCATGCCTGAGCTTTTTCTGCGCAGGATAAACAGCAGGGGGGCTTAGGATCAATCGGACATGTCGCTCACCGCATCCTCTTGGTCGCCTCCAGAAGCGTTGTTGGCGCCATTGTCGCTGTCGATGGCCTCACCCTCGCCGTTGTTGGCACCGTCTTCGCTGCCGTTCACCACATCGCCTTCATCAGCAGCGACAACCACCCCGTCATCATTAGAGGTGAAAGCCCGGACAAGTGCATCCATGTTGTCCTTCACCCACCGCGCCAGGTCGCCTCAGATGGCCTCGGGCACCGGGGCGATGGCGGCGTCGAAGTCAAAGTGGGGGTCGATGTTCTGAAGATGGCTGAAGACACAGGAGAATGCCCGTGCGAGCAGACCGCGACTCCTCTCCTCGACAAGCTGACGAGCCCTCTCAGAGCGATTCTCCAGATGCGTCACCACGTCAGTGAAGAACTGGAGATTACTGGCGTAGTTGGTCACGTGAGGCTGCTCAGTGGCCGCATCACAGATATTGCCCAAGGCTGCATTGGCCCTTTCCTTGAGTGTTCGGAGCATGGGGTGATACATGTGCTCCAACGTCTGCCGCTGGCGAATATAATCTTCGTTCCACTGCGCAACGGACTCGATGTCATCAACCCTCCGTTGGAGGAGAAGCAGCTCGGCGCGGGAGGAGGCCATCTCAGCCTGCGCCGTGACTAAGGCGGCTGCGGTGGCCTCAGCACACTGAATTGCTTTGGTCATCTTGGTCCTAAGAGCGACAGTCCTGCCCGCAGCCTCGGCCTTAATCAGCTCCAACCACTCTTCATAATCGCGCTCAAGACCCGCGCGAGCTTGCGCCACGCGGAGGTCGATCTCTTTTTGGATTTGGACCTCCCGCACGACAACATCGTCCTCCGCCTGGGTAACCTGGCGCTCCCTCATCTCCAACCGTTCAAGATTGAGGTTGCGCTCGGCAGCCTCCAGCGTCAGCGCTTCCTCACGCTTCTGGAGCTCCTCCTCTTTGGCGGGCGCCCCTTTCAGCGACACAAGGGAAGCTTGGCACAGCTCCACTTGCCGCTCCATGGAATTGCACCAGGCTTGACGCTCCCACGCTCGCTCCTCCGTGATCCCGCGTCGTCGGTCTGCCTCTTGAGCCTCCTCAATGGCTCAGGAGCAAGCCTTTCGCGAGGCCACAAGAGATGCTTTGGCCTTTGTGTTGTCAAGATCACGCTGGTGGCGTGCAATACTGACGACCACCTTCAGCTTGTGTCGGTCCTCGACCAGCCGCAGACCTTCGGCTTCAAGTCACGCATCTGCATCCGCGAGCTCTCCATCAAGCTGGCTCATCACGTCCGTCGCCTTCTGGAGAAACTTTCAACGGATGGTGTTGCACTCCCGCGCACACCTGAGCACGTCATCAACGTCGTCCTCCGCCATCGGCGTCAGCGGAGGGCCCTGAAGTGGTTCGCCCCCTCTCAGCAGGGGGCTGGGGGCTGGCGCCCCCACGATTGCCGGACGGGCCCCGCGAGGGACCCAGCCCAGCGCTGATCCATCCCCAGAAGAGGAGCCAAAGATCGACTTCAACCACTCGCCGTCCATGATCAGGGGAGGAGCCCGGGGTAAGCCGGTTGTGCCCCGGGAAAGCTCGCGAAGGAAGAGCGGCGAGCGCACTGGCTAAAGGCACATCGCAGGTCGGCCCACCTCTCCAGCCGAACTCGCGTCGGGGGTGGCGCACAGGCTCGAGACGCTCAAGGTCAGCGATGAAGATGAAGCCTGAGGAGGTCGCTTCTTGGTCGGCTCCGCGGGCTCGGCAGGAGGGATCCTGAAAGGCCACAGTCAGCAAAGGGAACAACAAACAAGGAGTTACGAGAAGGAGGAACATACTTGTCCATGGCTAAGTACTTCCTATGCTTCAACGGGCGGCAGGGGCGATCACTGCCACCCGAAGCCTCCTTCCTCTTGCGGAGGGCGTCGAAGTCTATGCGGAACTGACCCAAGCTCTCGACGTGAGGCCGGCGCACGGCATGGACAAAGAAGCACCAAGGCGACTGGCATCAAGGGCGCCAGACTGGGAGGCGATCAGGTACCACCTCTTGGTGGCCTACCGAGGCCTCGGGAGTTTCGGCCTCGGGAGCCGCAGGTTGCGTCCCCTCACCAGCTACCACCTCGGGGCAGGTTTCACAAGCTCCAAAGGATGATGCCTTGGGAGCCCCGCGTGACATCGGCGTCTCGACACCAGATCCCCCAGCTTCCGGCGATGCTTGCCTCCCTGCACCACCTCCTGAGGCAGGATCGACGTGGGCGACGGGGGGAGGAGCCACGGCAACTGGATTCTCGTGGGGCCCCATGAGGTCAGCTGGGCGCAACCCCCGTTCATCAAAGCGGGGCATCTGCCTTGCGAACTCGGCCCTGCCTGAGCAAAGATACAGGAGGCCGCCCCCATGTCGGATGTCGCCCGGAGAGGGGTCGCCTGTCAAGACCTTCAGCACCTTCCTCAGTGTTTCAGGCGCAAGATCCCCCTCCTGAAGCCTCATGCGGTCTTGATGCCCAGTCAGGGTCCACATCGGTCGAGAGTGGCCCTGAAGAGGGGCGATGCGACACTGGAGGAACTCCTTCACCACCTTGGGCGCAGTCACGCCAAGCTTCCTTAGCCTCTCGAATCGGAGCCAAATGAAGGCAAGCTGGGGGCTCGCAAGCCTCTCGTGACCCCAGCCTAGATTGGGGATAGCAGGCAAAGTCAGATGCACGAGTAGGGGGCTGGGCACCCCGACGTCCACGTACAGCCACCGCTCCCGGAACGCGCTCATAGAAGCTGGAAGACCAAAATGAATCCCCGAGGTGGCCGTCTCTTGCATGACCTGGAAGCTCACGCACCCCGAGCACTACGAAGGGTCGGACAGGCACAGAGAGAAGAAGTAGCACAGGAAGGCAACGGAAGGGGTAGTGCCCACCATGGCTTCGCAGACGAAGACGAAGACAGCAAGAAGAGTAATAGATTGGGGGTCAAGATGCATCATGTGGATCTGGTAGTGGGAAAGCACCACACTGAAGAAGGTAGAGGAGGGAGGAATCAGGCCAGCCCATAGAGCGTCGGCAAAGAATCGAACCTCCGTGACGACCCTGTCAAAGGAGGCATGGGATGCAGGCCAAGCCGCCGTCCTTCGGCACACGTTGAAGCTGGAGGCGAGGGCGGAGCAAAACTTGCCCAAGGCCTCCGGATTGAGTATCAGCGACCGGCCGATGGCGGGCGCGATTGCCGAAGGCGAGCTGGCTGGAGGTGCGGGCTTCTTCCTTTTTTCCCATTTTGTTGGCGCCATGGCAATGGCAAGGGGCAGATCTCAAGTCAAATTGGAGGTGGAAGCAAAGGTTCAAGGAAAGAAGGGGACCAGGAAGCTTGTGGGCATCAAGGAGAGAATAACCGTGTACAGTCTCGTGGCCGCCTAGCCAGGTGCATAATGGGGGAGCGTGGGGAAGCGGAGACACTCACGCCCAATCAACCGCCACGCAGCGACCAAGGCCGCAGGCTGTTGGGGCCCGTGGAGCTCCGCACTTGCACTTTCGCTTCGCTACTAAGCCAAGTCCGAGCGCGCCTTGGGCCCGGGGGCTGCTGTCGGCGTTCTGGGAATGGGGGTCCCCAGACTTGCCTGCCTGTGGCCTGCGTCGTCTTCATCAACCCAAGCTCAAGACCCTCGCGAGGGGCCAAGCCTCGCGGGGCGGACGACGCAAGGCTTCCTCAGGGATGCCCTCACCAGGCAGGCTCATGAGGAGGCGGAGAGATCAAGGCGGGAATACCTCGCGAGGTGCTCGTGACGCAAGCCATGACGATCGAGACCAGGCGGGCGCCTGGCGGGCGCCAGCCCGCGCAGTGTCCTCGTTTCCTCTATGGTGCAAAGGGGGCAAGCGCAGACGCGGAGTACCAAGGCACCAAGCAAAGGTTACCATTTCGGTGCAACAAGACCAAGACCAGCAGAGTGGTAGGACGGAGGTCACTGTGGAGCCCAAGACGGCGTCACCGCCAGTGCCTTTGGCAGTCGAAGACCAACTTTAGTGAGGATAACTTGTACTAGATGTTCTGCTTCAAAATGGCCATTGTTGGCTCCCTTCCCACTCAATATTTGGGAAGAGGAATAGGGCCTCTATATATAGATATAGCCACCAAAGTAGAGGGTATCGAGTTCTCATCAGATCCAGAGGTGATCAAAGTCACCCAAGTAGTACACCGCACCAGCCTAAGAACACCTCTCGTGAGGCTGTTCTTCCTCTGTACTGTTCATCATCAGCCCAGAGGCAATCCACCACACCACACACTGGATTAGGGTATTACACCACAATGGTGGCCCGAACCAGTATAAACCTTGCATCCCTTGTGTTCATCATGTAGCTTAGATTGATAGCAAGGTGTTGGTACGTGGAATGGTAGGGGGAAGATCTCCGCGCGCACCCCAGAGTTTGAAGCTTAAGGGTTTTGCCGGAACCCGATATCCGACACAAACGGCAGGGTTATGTCCAAGAATATGCATTTTCATCTTATGTTTCCAACTAGCAAAATTAGTACCATCAAAGTAAGGACCTCTACAGTGGTAATTTCCCTCGCGAGAGGCCATACTCTCCTAGGTTATGAAACCAAGGCTATGATCACCAAAGTTATGGGAATCAAGGCAAATGGAGACCAAAGCTCTGATACCACTTGTAGGATCGAAAGTATGTCTATAAGGGGGTGATTAGAGTACTTGACCTAATAAAAACCTAACCTTTTCCCAATTTTAGTTCTTGGCAGAATTTAGCAACTTAGCACAAGTCAAGCAATCTCAACACAATTCAAGCAAGCATGCAAAGAGTATATGAGCAACGGAAAGTTAAGCATGCAACTTGAAAGAAAATAATGGGAGGAGTTTGGAGGGGGCAAATGCAATGTTAACATGGAGATTTTTGGTGTGGTTCCGATAGGTGGTGCTATCGTACATCCACGTTGATGGAGACTTCAACCCACGAAGGGTAATGGTTGCAAGTCCACGGAGGGCTCCACCAACGAATGGTCCATGAAGAAGCAACCTTGTCTATCCCACCATGGCAATCTCCCGTGAAGGACTTGCCTCACTAGGGTAGATCTTCACGAAGTAGGGGATCTCCTTGCCCTTACAAACTCCTTGGTTCAACACCACAATCTTGACGGAGGCTCCCAAGTGCCACCTAACCAATCTAGGAGACACCACTCTCCAAAAGGTAATAGATGGTGTGTTGATGATGAACTCCTTGCTCTTGTTCTTCAAATGATAGTATCCCCAACAGTCAACTCTGTGACAGCCTGGTTTTTGCCGTGTCTTCTTTGCCTGGTTTTCAGTTGATTTGGATTTGAGTTTGGAGTTTTTGAATCATTTCATTTTGGCTTAAACACTTGGGTACCCCTTGACTTTCACCCAAGTGCTTCAACTCCTTCTCAAACCATCACTCCATCTTTGGATCATCTCAAAATATCACTTGGAATATTTTTCTTAAATGAAAAATATTCATTTTTCCCTCCTAAACCCTAGCTAGCCCTTTGTGCTCCAAAGCAACCCTAATTTTTCTTGCCCCTAAAATCCTGAGAAAAATCCCAATTATTCTTTGAACCTAGAGCACCTTTCTGAGCAAAAATATTTCATCACTTATTGGAATATTTTGGCTACAGAAAATATATTCATTTCTAGATAGAAATGGTAGTTTCTAAAGCAACTACCATTTTACTAGCTCCATTGTAGCTGGTTTTTCTTGTGCATCTTTACCTTACTAAGTGTTGGCTAGCCTCCAAAGCCCAGCCCTCAACTCCCAGTGGTTTGACCACAGTAAACCTCCAAAGTTACTGTCCAGAAATTTACTAGGAGTACAAATTCATTTCTACTACACCTGGAACCCAACCCAATCGTGGTAACACTCACAACTACCACGGACTACACGCCAGACATGAAGTTAGCACTTAGGTTGGCCTGATGTCATAGTTCGTGCGGTGACCGCGTTCGTCCATGCGTGCTGGCATGCAAAACACGTGCTCTGAGTGCCGCTGAGCGCTCTGTTACGCACGTGCTCGCTGCCCATCCTGCCCGAGCATGCCAAACCGCGCCACCATCTCTGTCTCCACTCCCTTAACTCCCCCCTGGCACTCGCCGATGCCCGAGCTCGCCACAGCGGGCAAGGGCACGGTCCGGCCAATGACACAGTGCATGGCGCAAAGTGCTCGTCGTCTTCCCCTTGCCCCTGTGCTCGTCCGCGCTCACCAAAAGTTCTCGCGTGAGCTCCGTCCTCTTCCCCCTCTCTCACTAATGTCGTTCATGGATGGGCGTCGTGGACAGGTGTCCTCCGGCGGAGCCCGAACCCTCCCCCCCTCTCTGCTCGCCTAAAAATGTGGCCACCCCCAGCCTCCTCAAGCACCCGCAGCCACTCCCCCACTCACCACAAGCTAGTAGAAAGCCGCAGCTGGGCCAGGCAGGCCGCAGGCTGCCGTCCCCGAGCTCGAGCTCGCCGGCGATCCCCTCGGGTTGTCCCCACAGCTTCAGCCCCTCCCAGGCCAGGGCAACCCTGCCAGGGCCTCCACCACTCTCCGGTAGAGCCGTTCCGCCCTATTGGAGCCCCTGGAGCCTCACCTATCCATCGTCGTCTTCATCTCCGGCGACCGCTGCCCTCTGCCTCTGCTGGAGAGGCTGTTTCTGACGCCGTTCGACCACCCCTAGCCACGCTACGAGTACAAGCAGGTGTGCCTCCATCTTCTCCTTCGATCCGCCCTCTCATTTGGTCCCAAGAACCCTCGCCACCGGCGTGCGCTCCGGCGAAGTTTCGCCACTCTCTGTTTCCCTCTCCCCCTCCTCCTCACCTGACTAGCGGGTCCCGCTAGTTAGCCACTCTATACGCGCGTGAAGTGGTACGAGTGGTGGCGCCCTGGGATTTTACGCCTTCGACGTCACCCCCCCCCCAGTCTGTTTTATTTTAATTCAAATTCATTTAAATCCAGAGAACTTCAAACAGCCATAACTTTTTATCTATAAGTACAAATGCATTGATTCTTTTTGCATTGTGTTCTTTGTCCAAAAATCTAGCAGATCCCAAAAGATGGGATTTTTCCCTGCTGTCTAGATTTTCTGGTGAGTTTCATAAGGTTTCTTGATGTTTTCTTTTTGTATTTTCATTTATTTTCAGAAGAGCAGGCTTGTCTTGAGGATCACCAGGAGGCTTGTGGTCCTCATCTGCACTAAGGCAAGCCACAGCAACATTTTCATAGTGCCACTTCAATATTTGTGATTTTCCTACTAGAACTAATGATTATTCATGCATTTAAATTATTAATATGATAATTATATTATGTTAGATGCTTGTTACATTAAATATGCTTAATTTACCGAATGTTTGAAGTGAATCTAGTTGATAAGCTAACAAGGATTTGGTTATGAGTAATGATAAGATAATATGGTTATGGAGATAAATAGTTAGTGAAATTATTTTTTTGCATGATGAAAAATGATGAGTTTGCTAGAAAAGATTCTGGTTTAAGTGAGGTTTGATCTTAACCAGAGGAGTATTAGGAGTTGTTGATTGCTCCATGAGAGCGTAGTTGACTCAGTTATTTTCGTTGATATGTGATGCATATGTGGGTGATGCATGTCATGGCATTATGACACCAGTTACTTTCACTTTAAGTTGAACCTGATAATAACTCAACTCGAATATGTTGTTGAGTGGGTCATGGTGCCGCTAAAACGAGTCTTTCCTAGTGCAACCACATTTTCCGGTATGGGACGGCCTTAATTCGTTTCTTGTCGTGCCTCTGGTCGGTGCCTCCATCTAGGGAAGGTTATGGGCGTGCTATACCCTGGCCCGGTAAGCAAGCATAACCTTGTGAGCCCGTTGTTAAGTTTTTGGTACCGGGTCCCAGAGTGGATCGTGGCCACGACGGTGGTCGTTGTGTCTTGAGGTCTACATGGGGCCACCTAGGACTAGCCCGATGGTTATTGAGTCAGAGTGGTCGGGAGAGTGTCATGGCAATGGAATGGTTTCGTCGGAATGCCGTTGGTCCACCCGAATGGGAGTGCGAGGCCATGGGTTCCGTAGTGTGGGTCTAGTGCGCTACCTGTGCAGAGTGTATTAATCTATCGATAGCTGAGTCCATGGTTACGGACACGCTCAAAAGTAGGGTACACCATGGGTCAACACTTAATGAATTTACACACTAAGTATGACGTTTGCACTGTGGTGGTGGCGGAAAGGCCATCGTGTTGAGTTGGACCATACATGGTCATGGTAGTGATCGTCGTAAGGATCACGGGACATTTATTGGTCGGGTTGTGATCGTTGTAAGGATCACGAGCCATTTATTGGTCATGGTTGTGATCACCGTATGGATCACGGGCCATTTATTGGTCGTGGTTGTGATCGTCGTAAGGATCACGGGTTTGTCTCTGTGTTCAACGTGTTTGTGATCTGGAAACGATCACGTTTGGTAAGCCAGTCCAAGGGACGAGTACCACTTGAGCATAGTCAAAACATGTTGGATATATTGTTGCATTGTTATTAATTGGTTAAATATCATGATATTGTTTGTCATTATGTTTATGCTTGTTGTGAGCTTGCAAGTACATTCAATGTACTAACCTGGCGTGTCATGCCAGATTTCTAGATCGTGTCCACATTGGTGTCCCTGTGCTATGGAGTTCCGCTACGACGTTGTTCCGCTGCCACGTAGTTGTCTTGATCGAGGCCCCTTTATGTTCACTAAATAATGTACATATTGTTCAGGCGCACCGTGTGTGCCGCTTGGCCTCGCTAACTGTTGTAATATAAACTCTGATCCACTAGCATCAATAAAGCGGTTGTTTTTCTGTACCAAGTTGTTGTGTGTTGCCATAAGACAAGGTCTCTAGGCTGGCAATGCATGGTAAACCGGTTTCTCTGAGCCGGGGTGCAACAACGCTTGGTATCAGAGCCGTGCTGACCGTAGGCCATGCTAGACTATGATGAGTTAACTAGACGCTAGATACGAGTTGTAGTTGAGTGCCGCTAGCATTTGTAGCTGGTTGTTGCATTGCATGCACTTATTTTATTTTTATGCTAACCTGCTAATTGTTGTGAGTGTAGATGGCTCTGGTGTTGTATCCGTGCCAGTTGCAGCTGATGCCTACACGTTGCCACATCTCCTTCGCAACGTGTGGCGTCGGCTATACCCCCACAGTGACGATCTAGTCTATCATGTGTACTGGGAGCGTCTAGCTGACTCAGTGTATGAGTATCATGCCGTGGTTACTCTCCACACCAGTTTCGATTCCAGCACTTACACTCGTACCTCTCGGAGCGGTTACACTTCTACCGCATCTCAGGCCGTCCAGTTTGCTGCATTCGAGGTACTTGTTGAGCTCCGCTACAATGAGGTTCGGATGCAGAACCACCCAGCTTTCCACTACTATCCTTCTCTGCACGATAATGGTCGTGTCCATTTCCATGTCATTGATCTGGAGTATGATAGTGTCACTAGCCACCTTTCTCGCTATATCACTGCTAGCTATGTTCTGATCTACGAGTTAGCTCGAGAGCTGAGTCGTGCCCGTACTACTTTAGCCTCTGCTTTAGTCTCTGCTAGATCAGTCACTACTCCAGCATTTGTAGGATTTACTCCCAATATTCCTACCAGTTCTAGTTCCCCCGTTTCCCGGTTACTCCCCCGAGTAGCTCGGGCACCGTGACAGTGAGTCCACTTAGTGCTCCTGCTGAGTGGGTTTCACTTCTCGCCACTCATGCAGCCCCGATGATTCACCCTCCACCTGCCCTGGAGGGAGAGCCCTCGAGGCAGCGTCGACGTGTCACCTTTAACCTAGAGGTCTTAGTTAACCCCGTCAGTTCAGGATCCGAGTCCGCTTCAGGAGAGGACCCCGCAGCACCAGCAGAGCAGTAGACCTTCCGAGTATTCACAGTCGTCAGGATGGAGTACGGATGTAGTCGTATGAGTCATGATGTTTCGTTTCCTGTATGAGAGTAGTTGAACCTGGCATGTTGTTATCTTTCATGTATGAGTCTATGTATAATTATGTTGGAACTTTATTTTATTCGCCGTATTTTTCTTTGCCATTTCGGTTTTTCTCGGGCGTTTGTTGTTGGCTTCTCCCCATTTTATTTTGAATGCTTCTCATCTTGGTTGCGTTGCTTTGGGAAAAATCATATTAGGATGACGCGGGGAGGCTGCAGTAGCAACGTTTGCGAGGGTTCGCATGTTCATCGTTCCGCATGACAGGCAAGACAATCACCCGAGCCATGCGTTCCACCACCGCCTCCACCGGCAAATCCGCCCTCCACTGAGAAAATTCTGCGTATGTTTGAGGAAAGACGAAATAACAATCTCATTGAAATATTAAGAAGTCTTCAAGGTGTGGTTGGACAGAAGGGAATCAGCCCGGTCATCACTCCAAGCTATCAGATTTTCAAAGGACCAAGCCTCCCAGTTTCAGTCAGGCCATTGATCCCTTGGATGCAGATGATTGGTTGAGAACTATGGAGAAGAAGCTTGAGGTTGCTCGTACTGATTAAGGAGATAAGGTTCCATTTGTAACACATTATCTTGCGCTACTGGCATATGGTGGGAAAATGAAAGAGCCATGTGGTCTGCTGATGAAGAAGTTACCTGGTCAAGATTCAAGGGAACGACTCCAGAAATACCATATCCCTGCGGGAATTATGAAGACCAAGTAGCATGAATTTCTCGCGCTCCTCCAAGGAAGTCAGTCTGTGGGAGAATATTTGCAGAAATTCAATCATCTGTCACGTTACTCTCTATATGACGTGGCCACTGAGGAAAGAAAGATTGACAGATTTCTTGGTGGATTGAATCCGCAACTCCTGTGTACTCTTAGTATGTTCGATTTCCCAGACTTCCAAACCCTGGTGAACAAGGCTTTCATTGCTGAAAGGGAGCACAAGCTTGTATCGGATAGTAAGTCTGCCAACAACGATCACAAGCGCAAGTTTGAGCCAAGGAAAGAAATACAACTAGTGCAGAAGGCTCGTACCTGGCAACAGACTCAGGTAGCATACAAGCCCAATTGGCAACAAAATGTTAACAAGACCACCACCCAAGTCAAGAATGACGTACCCAACTCAATTCAAGAGGAGCGTCTGCGCAGCAATTCTTGTTACAGTTGTGGTCAAACCGGACATTATGCCGAATAGTGTCCCAAGAACAACCGGACAAGTGCTATATTCAGGCCACAAGTCCATGATATGGAGGCATGCCCGGACTAGCACGACATCATGGGATAGGTTCATCACATCTCCGCCGATGAAGTCCAAGAGAACCCCGAAGTCGTCATTGGTATGTTCTCTGTTAATAACATACCTGCAGTGATTTTATTTGACTCTGGGGCTTCCCACTCTTTTATTTCTCGGAGTTTTGTTGCCCAAAACAAATTTCCATGTTCGCTTTTGGGCAAGAATATGCTGGTACAAACCCCGAGATCTCTTATCAGAAGCAATCTAGTCTGCGGCAATCTGGAAGTCAATATCAACGAAGTCTGTTTTCCAACTTCTTTGATACTTATTGAGTCTGATAAGTTGGATGCTATCTTGGGTATGAATTGGCTGACTCAGTATCAAGTGTGCATAAATTGTGCGACCCGAGAAGTCACTTTGACCAGCGAAGAAGGGCAGGCTGCAAAATTTTATGCTCATAGAAGCATACCCTCAAAGGAAATGGCCTTCACAACAGTGGCTGAATTGGAATTAATTCCGGTGGTCAGCGAGTTTCCTGATGTATTTCCAGAAGAACTGCCAGGCATGCCACCTGATCGGGAGTTTGAGTCTGCAATAGATCTTGTGCCCAGGACCACACCAATACACAAGAAGTATTACCGAATGTCGTCATCAGAATTAGTGGAGCTAAAGAAGCAGCTTGATGAAATGCTCCAGAAAGGATATATCCTTCCCAGCTCTTCACCATGGGGATCACCTGCTATCTTCGTGGACAAAAAGGATGGCAACCTCCGCATGTGTGTGGATTACCGTCAGCTGAATGATGTCACAATCAAAAACAAATATCCACTGCCAAGAATTGATGACCTGTTTGATCAGCTCAGTGGGGCCAAGGTATTCTCCAAGATTGATTTATGGACCGGAAACTATCAGCTCAAGATAAAAAAGGAGGATATTCCTAAGACCGCATTCACCACTCGATACGGTCTTTATGAATATACAGTTATGTCTTTTGGCCTCACCAATGCCCTTGCCTTCTTCATGCACATGATGAATAAAGTATTCATGGATTTCCTCGATAAGTTCGTGGTAGTATTCATCGATGATATACTCATTTACTCAAGAAGTGAAGAAGAGCATAAGGAACACCTCCGAACAGTGTTACAACGACTCCGTGAGCATCAGTTATATGCCAAATTCAGTAAATGTGAATTCTGGCTCAAGCAAGTTGGATTCCTTGACATGTGCTATCCGCCAAAGGTATAGCTGTGGACCCAAGCAAACTAAAGGATGTACTCGATTGGTTGCCACCCACAACCGTATCTCATATCCGGAGTTTTCTTGGACTAGCTGGATATTACCGCCATTTCACTGAAGGGTTTTCCAAGATTGCTAAACCCATGATAGAGATGCTAAAAAAGGATACGAAGTTTGAATGGACTGAGCACTATGAGAAAAGTTTCACTGAGTTAAAGAAACGGCTGACAACTGCACCGATATTAACTCTTCCAAATATCTACCGCAGTTTTGATGTGTATTGCGACGCTTCCAAGAAAGGACTGGGATGCGTACTTATGCAAGACGGCAATGTAGTAGCTTACGCCTCACGACAGCTACGACCCCAAGAGGGAAATTATCCCACTCATGATTTGGAATTGGCCGCGGTGGTTCATGCTTTAAAAATTTGGAGACACTATCTCATCGGGAAAAGGTGCCAAATTTTTACCGATCACAAAAGCCTCAAGTACATATTTACTCAGCCAGATTTAAATCTCCGGCAACGAAGATGGCTTGAGTTGGTCAAGGATTATGACCTCGGAATAAATTACCACCCATGTAAGGCCAATGTGGTTGCCGATGCGCTCAGTCGAAAGCCCGTCAGTTTAAATGTCATATTGGAATCTTTGCCTCCTGAACTTAAAGAAGAGATTGCTCAGCTCAACCTGGTCATAGCTAAGGCTGGCCTTGCGAATGTTTTGGAAGTTACCCCCACTCTTGAGGAAGAGATTCGCAAGGCACAGCCAGACGACGCCGATCTGCCGAAACATGCCAAGCATGTGGTGGCAAATCAGACTTCCGATTTCTCGAAGGATCAGTTTGGTACCCTCCGATTTCGGGGAAGGATTTGTGTGCCCAATCACGCAAATATAAAGCAGAAGATCATGTCAGAAGCCCACGAATCCTCATATTCAATTCACCCTGGAGGTACGAAAATGTATGACGACCTTCGACAAATATTCTGGTGGGATGGAATGAAGAAAGACATTGCTTATTTCGTGGCCTGTTGCGACATATGCAACAAACTAAAGGCATTACATCAGAAGCCAGCCGAACTTCTCCAACCGCTGCCAGTGTCACAATGGAAATGGGATGATGTCTGTATGGATTTCATCATAGGACTACCTAAGACCCGATGGAGCAATGATGCAATCTGGGTCATAGTGGATACGTTAACCAAGGTAGCCCACTTCATCCTGATCAGAACCTCATATCGAGTAGATGAGCTTGCACAACTGTTTGTATCCAGAACAGTCAGTCTGCATGGAGTCCCCCGAACCATCACTTCTGACCGAGGTTCACTTTTTACCTCTGCTTTTTGGTCCCGTCTCCATCAAGCCTTGGGGACGGAATTGAAATACAATACCGCTTATCATCCTGAGACTGATGAACAAATAGAGCGGGTAAATCAAATACTCGAAGATATGTTGCGAGCCTGTGCTTTGGCCCAAGGCCCAAAATGGGAAGACTGTTTGTCGTACGCCGAGTTCTCGTATAACAATAGCTTCCAGACCAGTTTAAAGATGTCACCGTATGAAGCTTTGTATGGCCGTAAGTGCCGCACTCCGTTAAATTGGTCTCAAATCGGAGATAGCAGTATTTTCGGAACGGATCTCATGCTGGAAGCCGAGAAGCAAGTCAAGGAAATCAGAGACAGATTGTAGTTGGCCAAATCTCGATAGAAAAGTTATTATGTTGCAAAGCACCAATAGGTCAGCTTTGAACCCGGAGAACATGTATACCTTTGAGTCACGCCAATGAAAGGTATCAAGAGATTTCAGACTCATGGAAAAATTGGCACCCAGATTTATTGGTCCATTTCCCGTTATGACACGAGTGGGTGTTGTTGCATATCAGTTGGAGTTACCCCCTGAATTGTCGGACGTGCACAACGTGTTCCATGTTTCACAATTACGGCGATGCATATCGCCGCCTGAGAAAAAGACTGATTTGACGGAAATAGAGCTGGCAAAGGATTTAACATATGAAGATAGGCCGGTGAAAATTTTGGATCAGATGGAAAGAGTCACTCACAGTAAAGCAAGGAAGTTTTACAAAGTCCAATGGAAGCATCACACAGAGTCAGAATCAACATGGGAATTAGAAGAATTTCTAAGGACACATTATCCAGAATGGTTTTTCCAAGCAACCGACGAATCTCGAGGATGAGATTCATTCCAAGTGGGTGAGGTTTGTGACAGCCTGGTTTTTGCCCTCTCTTCTTTGCCTGGTTTTCAGTTGATTTGGATTTGAGTTTGGAGTTTTTGAATCATTTCATTTGGACTTAACCACTTGGGTACCCCTTGACTTTCACCCAAGTGCCTCAACTCCTTCTCAAACCATCACTCAATCTTTGGATCATCTCAAAATATCACCTGGAATATTTTTCTTAAATGAAAAATATTCATTTTGCCCTCCTAAACCCTAGCTAGCCCTTTGTGCTCCAAAGCAACCCTAATTTTTCTTGCCCCTAAAATCCTGAAAAAAATCCCAATTATTCTTTAAACCCTAGGGCACCTTTCTGAGCAAAAAATATTTCATCACTTCTTGGAATATTTTGGCTACAGAAAATATATTCATTTCTGGACAGAAATGGTAGTTTCTACATCAACTACCATTTTACTAGCTCCATTGTAGTTGGTTTTTCTTGTGCATCTTTACCTTACTATGTGTTGGCTAGACTCCAAAGCGCAGCCCTCAACTCCCAGTGGTTTGACCACAGTAAACCTCCAAAGTTACTATCCAGAAACTTACTTGGAGTACAAATTCATTTCTACTGCACCTGGAACCCAACCCAATCGTGGTAACACTCACAACTACCACGGACTACACGCCAGACAGGAAGTTTGCGCTTAGGTTGGCCTGATGTCACAGTTCACGCGGTGACCGTGTTCGTCCAGGCGTGCTGGCATGCAAAACACACGCTCTGAGTGCCGCCGAGCACTCTGTTGCACACGTGCTCGCTGTGCAGCCTGCCCGAGCGTGCCAAACCGCGCCACCATATCCATCTCCACTCCCTTAAATCCCCCTGGCACTCGTCGACGCCGGAGCTCGCCGCAGCAGGCACGGGCCCGGTCCGGCCAACGACACAGTGCACGACGCACTATGCTCGTCGTCTTCCCCTCGTCCATGTGCTCGTATGCGCTCGCCAATAGTTCCCGCGTGAGATCCATCCTCTGCCCCCTCACTCACTGATGTCGTTCATCACCGGGCGCCATGGACAGGTGTCCTCCGGCGGAGCCTGAACCCCCCCCCCCTCCCTCTGTTGCTCGCCTATAAATACGGCCACCCCCAGCCTCCTCGAGCACCCGCAGCCACTCCCACACTCACCACAAGCTAGTAGAAAGCCGCAGCCCGGCCGGGCAGGCCGCGGGCTGCCGTCCCTGAGCTCGAGCTCGCCGGCGATCCCCTCGGGTCATCCCCGCAGCTCCAGCCCCTCCCAGGGCCTCCGCCACTCTCCGGCGGAGCCTTCCGCCCTGTTGGAGCCCCTGGAGCCACCCCTAGCCGCTGTTGTCTTCATCTCCGGTGACCGCTACCCTCTGCCTCCGCTGGAGAGGCTTTTCCGACGTCGTCCGACCACCCCTAGCCATGCTACGGGTACGGGCAGGTGTGCCTCCATCTTCTCCTTCGACCCCCCCCCCTCTTGTTTTGTCCCAAGAGCCCTCGCCACCGGCCTGCGCTCCGGCGAAGCTCGGCCACCCTTTGTTTCCCTCTCCCCCTCCTCCTCACCTAACTTGCGGGGCCCGCTAGTCAGCCACTCTGTACGTGCGCGAAGCGGTATGAGTGGTGGCGCACTGGGCTTTTACGCCTTTGACATCACCCCCACCAGTCTATTTTATTTTAATTCAAATGCATTTAAATCCAGAGAACTTCAAACAGCCATGACTTTTTATCTATAAGTCCAAATGCATTGATTCTTTTTGCATTGTGTTCTTTGTCCAAAAATCTAGCAGATCCCAAAAGATGGGATTTTTCCCTGCTGTCTAGATTTTCCGGTGAATTTCAGAGGGTTTCTTGATGTTTTATTTTTGTGTTTTTTTATTTTCAGAAGAGCAGGCTTGTCTTGATGATCAACAGGAGGCTTGTGAACCTCATCTGCACTAAGCCAAGCCACAGCAACATTTTTATAGTGCCACTTCAATATTTGTGATTTTCCTACTAGAACTAATGATTATTCATGCATTTACTGAAAGTTTGAAGTGAATCTAGTTGATAAGCTAACATGGATTTAGTTATGAGTAATGATAAGATAATATGGTTATGGAGATAAACAGTTAGTGAAATTATTTTTTGCATGATGAAAAATGATGAGTTTGCTAGAAAAGATTCTGGTTTAAGTGAGATTTGATCTTAACCAGAGGAGTCTCAGGAGTTGTTGATTGCTCCCTGAGAGTGTAGTTGACTCAGTTATTTTCATTGATATGTGATGCATATGTGGGTGATGCATGTCATGGCATTATAACACCGGTTACTTTGACTTTAAGTTGAACCTAATAATAACTCAACTTGAATATGTTGTTGACCGGGTCATGGTGCCACTGAAATGAGTCTATCACAATGCAACCACATTTGCCGGTATGGGACGGTCTTAATTCGTTCATTGTCGTGCCTCTGGTCGGTGCCTCCATCTAGGAAAGGTTATGGGCGTCCTATTCTCTGGCCCGGTAAGCAAGCATAACCTTGTGAGCCCGTTGTTAAGTTTTTGGTATCGGGTCCCAGAGTGGATCGTGGCCACGACGATGGTCGTTGTGTCTTGAGGTAGACACGGGGCCACCCAGGACTAGCCCGATGGGGATTGAGTCGGAGTGGCCGGGAGAGTGTCATGGCAATGGAATGGTTTCGTCGGAATGTCGTTGGTCCACCCGAATGGGAGTGCGAGGCCATGGGTTCCATAGTGTAGGTCTAGTGCACTACCTGTGCAGAGTGTATTAATCTATCGATAGTCGAGTCCACGGTTACGGACACGCTCGAAAGTAGGGTACACAATGGGTCAACACTAAATGAATTTGCACACTAAGTATGACGTTTGCACTGTGGTGGTGGCGGAAAGGCCATCATGTTGAGTTGGACCAGACATGGTCGTGGTTGTGATCGCCGTAAGGATCACGGGCCATTTATTGGTTGGGTTGTGATCGCCGTAAGGATCACGGGACATTTATCGGTCGTGGTTGTGATCGTCGTAAGGATCACGGGCCATTTATTTGTCGTGGTTGTGATCGTCGTAAGGATCACGGGTTTGTCTTTGTGTTCAATGCGTTTGTGATCTGGAAACAATCATGTTCGGCAAGCCAGTCCAAGGGACGAGTACCACTTGAGCATAGTCACAGCATGTTGGATATATTGTTGCATTGTTATTAATTGGTTAAATATCATGATATTGTTTGTCATTATGTTTATGCTTGTTGTGAGCTTGCAAGTATATTCAATGTACTGACCTGGCGTGTCATGCCAGATTTTAGGAAAGTCTCGTTGGAAAGGAGAGCTGTCCGAGTCTAGATCGTGTCCACATCTGTGTCCCTGTGCTATGGAGTTCCGCTACGACATTGTTCCGCTGCCGCGTAGTAGTCTTGATCGAGGCCCCTTTATGCTCACTAAATAATGTACATATTGTTCAGCTGCACCGTGTGTGCCGCTTGGCCTCGCTAACTGTTGTAATATAAACTCTTATCTGCTAGCGTCAATAAAGCGGTTGTTTTTCTGTACCAAGTTGTTGTGTGTTACCAGAAGATAAGGTCTCTGGGTTGGCAATGCATGGTAAACCGGTTGCTCTGAGACGGGATGCCACAAACTCTCTCTCACATATTTGGCTATGGTGGAAAGATGATTTGAGTGGAAAGCAACTTGGGGAAGGATAGAGATCAAGATTCTCTTGGTTGGATTGGAATATCTTGGTCTCAACACATGAGTAGGTGGTTCTCTCTCAGAAAATGAATGCTGGAAGTGTAGTCACGTTCTGATGGCTCTCTCCACGAATGAAGAATGGGTGGAGGGGTATATATAGCCTCCACACAAAACTAACCATTACACATAGATTCCCAAACTCGGTGACACCGACTGGTGAAACTCGGTCAGACCGCTTCATTTCAAAATATGAATGTTAGGTTTTTCGGTGGGACCGATTTGCTAGGGTTAGGGCATAACATAATCTCGGTGTGACTGATTACATAAACTCGGTGGGACCAATTTCAACAAAAGGCACATAGAGAGTTGGTCAGGCAAACTTGGTGGGACCAATCCGCTCACTTTGGTGGGACCGAAGTGTTACGAAAGGGAAACGGTAAGTTTGCATTGCAGACTCAGTGGGACTGATTCGCTCATTTCGGTGGGACCGAAATGTTACAAAAAAGAAACAGTGAGTTTGCAATCCCATCTCGGTGAGACCGAGATCCCTATCGGTGAGACCGAAGTGACTAGGGTTTGTGGCAGTGGCTATGTCAAATGAAACTCGGTGGCGCCGGATAGATCAAATTGGTGGGGCCAAATTTGACTTTTAGGTTTAGGACATATGGGGAAATGAGAAAGTGGTTGAGGGTTTTTGGAGCATATCACTAAGCATTTTGAGCAAGTAAGCCATTAAGCAACACCTCATCCCCTTTTAATAGAATTGGATTTCCTATGGACTCAATGTGATCTTGGATCACTTAAATGAAAAATGTAGAGTCTTGAGCTTGTTGCCAATATGTGTCCATAGCATTTTGAGGGTCCACATCTCTAGTCCATGCCATGCCAATCATTAAACTTTCTGAAATGATCATCTTGAAAGAGCATTAATTCAATGAACTATATGTTGTTAAGAATTACCAAAACCACACAGAGATTAGTTGCACTTTCAAGTGGTCTCCATGTGGCGAATGGTTGCCACTTAATCACTCCGCGGCTTGACGCCACACTGATCAACGATGTGGGTCGTGGTGGAGTAGTCGGCAAGGTGATTTGGTCTCCGTGAGTTCTGGCAGGCCCTACCGGGATGCCTTGATCATTTCCTTCTGGGGTGGCCTCGCCCCTTGCCGGGCTCGCCTGCCTGGCAAGGGAGGCTTTTCTCTTGATAATATTTCGCTCCTCTGTCTTGGCCTTGGATCCTTCCGATCTGTTTGTTGATGCTTTGAATCTCTTGGTCTCTTGTTTACCTTGTTCTGATGCTTCAATCTCGGTTCATCCGCGCACGAGTCAGGGGAAAACATGTACCCCTGTATATTTTTGCTGACATAAGCCCCCGGGCCTGAGCCATACGTGTCGCTGGGCTCGTTGGGTTAGGTCCCAAACCGTGTGCAGACACATGGCAGGATAGGGCTATGTGCGTCGGTTCGCCATGATGACCAGTCAATCCAATGTCCACTTCGCGTGATTACTGTGCATCGTGGGGTCATGGGACTGTAGCAGTTAAGGTAAAACGGTAATCTTATGAAGCATCGCGCCCCTGTTCCGCATTCCCCCTTAAGAAGGAAAAGCAGAGCGGCCCAATTCATCTGTCATTTATTCCGTTCCCCCATCTTCTTCTGCAAGCCAAGCAACAGTTCCCTTTCTCTCCCTTCCGATGCAGTTCTCCCCACTGCCATCGCCGGAATGGGGAAGAAACCCGCGGACAAGAAGAAGCAGACGGCCGCAGCGAAGGAGGCCGCCACCGAGGGGAGCAAAAGAGGGGTGGAGCTGAGCAAGAGGTGGAGCGAAGATATTGTCTTCACTCTATCAAATCTGACCGGCCCAGTCCTTCAAGCGAGGTATGGGTATCTGTGGGGGAGGCCTGTTGAGAAGGGGCATGGGGCGCCGGTGGTCATCGTGGAGGGGAAGGAGGTCCCGCGGGATTCTTACTATTTCTTCTGTGCCTATTTCATCTGCGGTCTTTTCCCTCCTTTCTCTGGATTCTTTGAGGCGATCATGAACATCTACGGGTTCCACCTCCGTGATTTCACGCCAAACACAGTGGCGACCATGGCCATCTTTGCCCATTTGTGCGAGAATTTTGTCAGAGTTAAGCCCAATGTGGATTTGTTCCGACATTACTTTATCCCGTGGGTGGAGAGCAAAGCCTACCACTCCGCGGTTATTAGTTGGATGCCACGCGTGGCGAGGAAGATCTGGGATTACCTCCCTGGGTATCAGCGTGAAAGGTAGGATGAGTGGAGGGGTGATTGGTGCTGGATCCAGGACAAGGAGGCCCCTGATTTCTGCAAGGCCCAGAAGGAAAGTGTCGAGCGCGGCAGGGAGTGGAGTGCCAAGGGCCTCACTGAAGACAGGCAACGCCCGACAATCAACAGGATCACCTATTTGAGGGCTATCGGGCTGACCATCGAGCATGTGGGGGCTGATTTTCTTCTCTGCCACATCTCATTGTTGCAGGAAAGGGATAGATCTGCATGGCCGTATGGCAATGCGGTAGACAGGATGAGGTTGCTCCCTGGGTTGGTGATACGTCTCCAACATATCTATACTTTTTGATTGTTCCATGCTATTATATTACCCGTTTTGGATGTTTATGGGCTTTACTTTACAATTTTATATCATTTTTGGGACTAACCTACTAATCGGAGGCCCAGCCCGAATTGCTGTTTTTTGCCTATTTCAGTGTTTCGAAGAAAAGGAATATCAAACTGAGTCCAAACGGAATGAAACCTTCGGGAGCAATCTTTTTGAAACAAACGCAATCCAGGAGACTTGGAGTGGATGTCAATAAGCCGAGGCGGCCACGAGGGTGCAAGGCGCGCCCTAGGGGGTGGGCGCGCCCCCCACCCTCGTGGGGCCCTCGTGGCTCCCCTGACTGACTTCCTTCGCCTATATATATCTACGTACCCCGAAAACATCCAGGAGCACCACGAAACCCTATTTCCACCACCGCAATGTTTTGTATCCGCGAGATCCCATCTTGAGGCCTTTTCCGGTGCTCCGCCAGAGGGTAATCGACCACGGAGGGCCTCTACATCATTGCCAATGCCTCCCCTATGAGTTGTGAGTAGTTTACCACCGACCTTCGGGTCCATAGTTATTATCTAGATGGCTTCTTCTCTCTCTTTGAATCTCAATACAAAGTTCTCCTTGATCTTCTTGGAGATCTATTCGATGTAACTCTTTTTGCGGTGTGTTTGTCGAGATCCGATGAATTGTGGGTTTATGATCAAGTTTATCTATGAGAAATATTTGAATCTCCTCTGAATTCTTTTATGTATGATTGGTTATCTTTGCAAGTCTCTTCGAATTATCAGTTTGGTATGCCCTACTAGATTGATCTTTCTTGCAATGGGAGAAGTGCTTAGCTTTGGTTTCAATCTTGCGGTGTCCTTTCCTAGTGACAGCAGGGGCAGAAAGGCACGTATTGTATTGTTGCCATCGAGGATAAAAAGATGGGGTTTATATCATATTGCTTGAGTTTTTCCCTCTACATCATGTCATCTTGCCTAATGTGTTACTCTGTTCTTCTGAACTTAATACTCTATATGCATGCTGGATAGCGGTCGATGTGTGGAGTAATAGTAGTAGATGCAGGCAGGAGTCGGTCTACTTGTCGCGGACGTGATGTCTATATACATGATCATGCCTAGATAATCTCATAAGTATGCACTTTTCTATCAATTGCTCGACAGTAATTTTTTCACCCACCGTAATACTTATGCTATCTTGAGAGAAGCCACTAGTGAAACCTATGGCCCCAGGGTCTATCTTCCATCATATAAGTTTCCGATCTACTTTATTTTGCAATCTTTAATCATAAAAATACCAAAAATATTTATCTTATCTTATTATCTCTATCAGATCTCACTTTCGCAAGTTGCTGTGAAGGGATTGACAACCCCTTTATCGCGTTGGTTGCGAGGTTCTTGTTAGTTTGTGTAGGTACGAGGGACTTGCGTGGAGCCTCCTACTGGATTGATTCCTTTGTTCTCAAAAACTGAGGGAAATACTTACGCTACTTTGCTGCATCATCCTTTCATCTTCAAGGGAAAACTTATGCAGTGCTCAAGAGGTAGGAAGAAGGATTTCTGGCGCCATTGCCGGGGAGGTCTTCGCTCAAGTCAAGACATACCAAGTACCCATCACAAACTCATCTCCCTCGCATTACATTATTTGCCATTTGCCTCTCGTTTTTCTCTCCCCCACTTCACCCTTGCCGTTTTATTCGCCCTCTCTTTTCCGTTCGCCTCTCTTTTTCACTTGTTCCTCGTTTTTTCTGCCACTATGTCTGAAACTGTGGAGTTTATCGTTGATAAGGACAATAGTAATAACATGGAAAACTTTGATGCTTTTGATGATCCTCTTGAAGAACCACCAATCTTACATACTAAAAAGTTTTGAATTGGTAGTGGTAATATTATTGGAAAAGGGGTTGTTCAAGATTTCTTTACTTGTGCCGGTACTTTTCCCGGTATGGGTGGATCTATTCTTCATAGAACTAGTAGTCTTGCGGATGCCATACCCTTGCTTATAGTTGAACTTGAAAGACAATTTATGCATATGCATCCTTGCATACAAAGGATTTTCCTAAAATTTTCCAATATTGAGCATTCTTCTGTTAAGCGTGCAGCTACTATCTTTTTGGCACATGAGTTCAGATTCATAATAAAAGAAGCCAAAGAAATCTTTGCGCACTATAGGGTGGAGGTTGGCCGTCCTCCCATAGAGGCAATCCTCTTCAATCAAGAGGACATAATGTGGTTCCAATCTTTAGATTATGTTGCTTTCAATGAAAACCTTAGAAAAAAGGTTCCTACCAATGTCCTCGTTGATAGAATTTCTGAACTTAATAATGATTTTGCAATTCGAAACAATGAGTTAGGATATTCTCTTGAGTATAGGCTCATGACCTTCTGCCAAAAGAATGCTTATAACGATGAATTGGTTGTGCAATATGAAGGGCCAAAGGAGGAACCCATACCTCCTGAGATTGATCTTGGGGACTTCTGTCCCATTAAATTTAGCCCTTTTGATTACTTTTGCTTGCCACAAATAAAACTTGCTGCTGAACGTAGGGAATATGAGATGGGTTTTTGTGATTTATCTATTATTATGGCAATACTTAGATCTATTCTCGCTTTTATACCTAGCTAGGGGCGTTAAACGATAGCGCTTGTTGGGAGGCAACCCAGTTATATTTTTGTTCCTTGCTTTTTGTTCCTGTTTAGTGTTAAATAATTCATCTAGCCTTTGTTTAGATGTGGTTTTATATTTTAATTAGTGTTTGTGCCAAGTAGAACCTATAGGATAACCTATGGTGATAGTTAATTTGATCTTGCTAAAAAAACAGAAACTTATTCGCGCACGAGAATAATTTTAATAAATCACAGAAACGTGATTTTTAGTTGATTCTTTTTGAAGTAGATCAATATACAAATTTACCAGGACTTACTATTTTGGTAGGATTTTTAGAGTTCCATAAGTATTCAGAAGTTACAGATTTCAACATACTGTTCTCTTTTTGACAGATTCTGTTTTTCGTGTGTTGTTTGTTTATTTTGATGAATCTATGGCTAGTATTGGGGGGTATGAACCATAGATAAGTTGTAATACAGTAGGTTTAACACCAATATAAATAAATAAAGAGTTAATTACAGTACCTTAAGTGGTGGTTTTTCTTTCTTGCACTAACGGAGCTCATGAGATTTCCTGTTGAGTTTTGTGTTGTGAAGTTTTCAAGTTTTGGGTAAAGATTTGATGGACTACGAAATAAATAGTGGCAAGAGCCTAAGCTTGGGGATGCCCATGGAACCCCAAGATGATTCATGGACAACCAAAAGCCTAAGCTTGGGGATGCCCCGGAAGGCATCCCCTCTTTCGTCTTCGTCTATCGGTAACTTTACTTGGAGCTATATTTTTATTCACCACATGATATGTGTTTTGCTTGGAGCGTCTTGTATGATATGAGTTCTTGATTTTTAATTTACCACAATCATCCTTGCTGTACACACCTTTTGTGAGAGACACACATGATTCGGAATTTATTAGAATACTCTATGTGCCTCACTTATATCTTTTGAGCTAGGCAATTTTGCTCTAGTGCTTCACTTATATCTTTTTAGAGCACTTGGGTGGCTTTATTTTGTAGAAATTATTGATCTCTCATGCTTCACTTATATTATTTTGAGAGTCTTTTATAACAGCATGGTATTTGCTATGGTTATAAAATTTGTCCTAGAATGATGGGCATCCAAGTTGGGTGTAATAAAAACTATCATAGAAATTGCATTAAACACTATGATCAATTTGATGCTTGATAATTGTTTTGAGATATAAAGGTGGTAATGTTAGAGTCATGCTAGTTGGTTAATTATGAAATTGAGAAATACTTGTGTTAAAGTTGGCAAGTCCCGGAGCATGCACGTATGGTAAAAGTTGTGTAACAAATTTGTTGCATGGGGTGCTCTTTTGATTGCCTTCCTTATGTGTGGAGGTCGGGACCGCACGATGGTTAACTCCTACCAACCCTTCCCCTAGGAGCATGCGTAGTAGTACTTTGCGTCGAGGGATAATAAACTTTTGCAATAAGTATATGAGTTCTTTATGACTAATGTGAGTCCATGGATTATATGCACTCTCACCCTTCCACCATTGCTAGCCTCTATTATGCCGCGCAACTTTCGCCGGTATCATACACCGACCATTTACATTCCTCAAAATAGCCATCGTACCTACTTATTATGGCATTTCCATAGCCATTCCGAGATATATTTCCATGCAACTTTCCACCGTTCCGTTTATTATGACATGCTCCATCATTGTCATATTGTTGTTGCATGATCATGTAGTTGACATCGTGGGGAGCTGCGGGGCGACTTGGCGGAAGGCGATTGGGCACGGGCGGCGGCGCGGCTGAGGTGGCGGATAGCGATTGGCTGGAGTGACGTGTCCGGTGGACATGTCCGGCGCGGATGGACATGTCCGGCGGCGCGAGGAGGAAAACTGCTAGGGTTTCGGGGGATTCATCCACGAATTTCGGGGGAGGGGGCTATCTATAGATTTCTGGGAGCTAGGTGAGTCCAAATGAGGAGCGGTTTTCGGCCACGCGATCGTGATCGAACGACCGAGAGCATGGAGGAGAGTTTGCTGGGTTTTGGGCCACTTTGGAGGGGTGTTGGGCTGCAAGACGAAATGGGGGGTTTCGGGCTGCGCGGTTAACCGTTGGAGTATCAAACGAACTCCAAATGGCACGAAACTTGACAGGCGGTCTACCCGTGCTATACCAAGGCCGCTTGGCAAACCTCGGGCCATTCTGAGAAAGTTTAACACCCGCACATGAAACAACGTCTGAGAGGGGCGATGGGGCATGCGCGAGAGGTCCGAACTCCGAACGGACAACGGAGAGAACCGGGAGAACCGGAACGGATGCAAGTTTTGAAAAACATGCAGATGAAATGCACATGATGACATGATAAAATGCAACACGCAAGCAAATTACATGGCAACGACGGCAAATAACTGGCAGACACCTGGCGCATCGAATCCGGGGCGTTACACGCTGCTCGCCCGCACCCTGCTACCCCCGCCCGCCTACGTGTTGCTCGTAGCGGCCTCCCGCATCGGCCGCCCAACCCGCACAGGCCCGCAGCGGCCGTGCCCTGCTCCTGCTGTCTGCCCTGCTGGTTCCTGGAGAGAGAGGATTCAGAGAGGGGGTAGAGCATAGGAAGGGGAAGCCGGGGGCCTGCCAGTGCCGGCAGAGGGTTCGCTGGCCGGAGGACCAAGGCTGGTGACTAGTGAGTGGATCGGACCTTGTGGCGCGTTGCAGCAGGAGAAGAAGGGAGCCGAAGGTGGCAGAGCAGAGGAAGGGGAAGCCAGAGGTCTGCTGGCGGTGGCGGAGGGTTCGCCGGCCGGAGGACCCGCGGCTGGTGGCTCTGGCAAGAGGACCAGTACGCGGGCAAGCTGGTTGCGCCGATGAGAGAGAGAATGGTGCGAGAGATAGAGACACAAAGAATGTGGGGTGGGTGGATAAGGGACGAGGGGGAGGGCCCTAAGCATGATGGCTTGTCTCGTCGTACGATGGGTGCGTGCGATGCATGGTTGGGGTGGATTCCCCTGCCATGTTATCGATCTAGGGGAAAAAGGTTCCAACAAATAGGAAATTAGCAGAAGATTCATGTTTGTTCATCCTATTTCTTTTGATAAAACAGACATGCAAAAATTTAGTAAATTTTCCTAAGTTTTTTCCATGTCTTCTAGGACTTATAAACTAATACCGTGCCAAATTTCATATTCTTTTGACCTTGTTTAGATTTTCAAAAAAATCAAAAGGTTGATACATCTGTGTATTATGCCTTTACCCACAAAAAAAGATAGACCACCTCTTTGCCGTCTGCCAGCAGATGGCAAAGAATCTTTGCCGTCTGCCAGCAGATGGCAAAGAAGTTGACCTAGCCACGCCGTGCCCCGTGTGGCCCACCAGGCTCTTTGCCGTCTGCCTTTTCCTCTTTGTCGTCAGCTGGCAGACGGCAAAGAGCCAGCTGATGGCAAAGACTCTCTTTGCCATCAGCTTGTTCTTTGCCGTCTGCTTTACCGAAGCAGACGGCAAAGAGCCTCTTTGCCATCAGCTGGCAGACGGCAAAGAGCTGGCAGACGGCAAAATGCCAGATTCCAGTAGTGTATCTATAATTTTTTATTGTTCCATGCTATTATATTACCTATTTTTGATGTTTATGGGGTTTACCATACACTTTTATATCATTTTTGGGACTAACCTGCTAACCGGAGGCCCAGCCCAAATTGCTGTTTTTTTACTAATTCAGTGTTTCGAAGAAAAGGAATATGAAACGGAATCCAAACAGAATGAAATCTTCGGGAAAGTTATTTTTGGAACGAAAGCAATCCAGGAGACTTGCAGTAGACGTCAGGGAAGCTTCGAGGAAGCCACGAGGGTCTAGGGTGCGCCCTACCCCCCTGGGTGCGCGCCCCACCCTCGTGGGCCCCTCGTGGCTCCCCTGACTGACTTCTTTTGCCTATATATATCCATATACCCTGAAACCACCCAGGAGCACAATATATTGGGAGTTCCACCGCCGCAAGCCTCTGTAGCCACCAAAAACCAATCGGGACCCTGTTCCGGCACCCTGCCAGAGGGGGAATCCCTCACCGGTGGCCATCTTCATCATCCCGGCGCTCACCATGACGAGGGGGGAGTAGTTCACCCTCGGGGCAGAGGGCATGTGCCAGTAGCTATGTGTTTGATCTCTCTCTCTCTCTCTCTCTCGTGTTCTTGAGGTGATACGATCTTGATGTATCGCGAGCTTTGCTATTATAGTTGGATCTTATGATGTTTCTCCCCCTCTACTCTCTTGTGATGAATTGAGTTTCCCCCTTGAAGTTATCTTGTCGGATTGAGTCTTTAAGGATTTGAGAACACTTGATGTATGTCTTGCTGTGCTTATCTATGGTGACAATGGGATATTCATGTGATCTACTTGATGTATGTTTTGGTGATCAACTTGAGGGCTCAGTGAACTTATGCATAGGGGTTGGCACACGTTTTCATATTGACTTTCCGGTAGAAACTTTGGGGCACTCTTTGAAGTACTTTGTGTTGGTTGAGTAGATGAATCTGAGATTGTGTGATGCATATCGTATAATCATGCCCACGGATACTTGAGGTGACATTGGAGTATCTAGGTGACATTAGGATTTTGGTTGATTTGTGTCTTAAGGTGTTATTCTAGTACGAACTCTATGATAGATCGAACGGAAAGAATAGCCTCGTGTTATTTTTTTACGGACTCTTGAATAGATCGATCAGAAAGGATAACTTTGAGGTGGTTTCGTACCCTACCATAATATCTTCGTTTGTTCTCCGCTATTAGTGACTTTGGTGTGACTCTTTGTTGCATGTTGAGGGATTGTTATATGATCCAATTATGTTATTATTGTTGAGCGAACTTTGTCGAATGTTTGGGTTCCGGCAGACCCTTAAGGTTCGAACTCTGGGGTGCGCACGATGATCTCTCCCCTACCAACCTATGTCTGATCGTCTCGTGAGATCTAAGCAAAAAACGATGAATGACACGAGGGACACGAGATTCATACTGGTTCGGGCCATCATTGTGGTGTAATACCCTACTCCAGTGTGTGGTATGGTGGATTGCCTCTGGGGCTGATGATGAACAGTGCAGGGAAAGAATAGCCTCGCGAGAGGTGTTCTTGAGCTGGTGCGATGAAATGCTTGTGCGAGTTTGATTGGCTCTCTATCTCTCTCTCTCTATCTTCCCCCAAAATCCGGATCCCTCTCTACTGTGGTGGCTAGTCCAATTATAGAGGCCCTGGGCCTCTTCCCAAATATCGAGCGAGAAGGGCGCCAACAACGGCCATTTTGGAGGGGAACATATACTACAAGTTATCCTGACTAAAGTTGGTCTTCGGCTGCCAAAGGCGCTGGTGATGACGCCGTCTTGGGCTCCACAGTGACCTCCATCCTGCCGCTCCGCTAGTATTGGTCTCGTTGCACTGAAATGACAACTTTTGCCTGATGCCTCGGTACTCCACGCCTGTGCTTGCCCCCTTTGCACCAAAGAGGAAACAAGGACACTGCGTAGGCCGGCGCCCGCCTGGTCTCGATCGTCATGGCTTGCGTCACGAGCACCTCACGAGGTACCCTGCCTTGATCTCTCCGCCTCCTCGCGAGCCTGCCTGGCGAGGCCATTCCTGACGAAGCCTTGCGTCGTCCGCCCCGCGAGGCTTGGCCCCTCGCGAGGGTCTTGAATTTTGTGCTGATGAAGATGGGCCGTACTAGGCCACCACTTGAGCCACGCCGCAGGCTGCAGGCAGGAAAGTCTGGGGACCCCCGTTCCCAGAACACCGATAGTAGCCCCCGGGCCCAAGGCACGCTCGGACTTGGCTTAGCGGAGAAGCAAAGCGGGCCCCATCAGCCTGCAGCCTTGGGCACCGCGTGGCGGTTGATTGGACGTGGGCATCTCCTCTTCCCCATGCTGCCTCGGCAACCGCTCGACTTGACAAGTCCCTGCATGCGAAAATGGGTCATGCTTACCTAAGATCGTGGTGGCCGACGGTTGGCCTCCTCTGGACTATAAGTACAGACGGGTGAGAGCCCCCGTAGTCCATCCCTTCCTTCTACTCTCTTTCTTCTTCTTCCTCGCCCTTGCTCCACCTTGCGCCAATGGCGCCGATCCGACGGTTTTCCGCTGAAGAGAAGGGAAAGGCCCCCCGAGAGGGTCCTGACCCGCTTCCACCGAAAAAGCGGCCTATCCTCGGCCGCCGCGACGTGGTCGATTGGCAGGGGTCGTCGTGGCCCTCGTACGAGCGGCCGCCGCCTAGGTTTCTGCTGCCCTTGTACGCCTGAATCAAGGGCCCTAGAGAAGAAGCCGCCGAGCGACACCAACGATGCCAACGGCGACGCCGGCGAGTCATGGTGGTGCGCATCGTCACCCCTGGCATCCACGCCGACGGCTCTTCCCGCTAGTTTGTGCTTCACGGCACCATGCCTCTACGATCTTGGATTTTCCTTCCTCCCTCCTTCACCTTCAAGATGCCGCCGAGTGGGTCTCTGGAGCTCTGGCTGCAGCACGCTGACTACAGCACCCTTGCAACCGGAGCAGAGGTTGCGGTCGTCGCTGCGGGCAAGGTCTTCATGACCCGGGGCTGGGGCGAGATCGCCCGGGTCTGCTGGACAAGGGGTGCCCTCATAATTCATCTGGAGTACAATGGCGCCTCCTTGATGTTCTTCAAGGTCTTCGACGCGGAAGGCCGCCGGCTGGAGTGCTGCCCCAAGGAAAGCGGACAGGGTACTGGCGTGGCGCAGGCCAGGCCGGTCGATCACCTCCCCAGCAGCTCCTCAGGCAGCAGTGGAGGAACCAGAGAATCCAGCGACTCCCCCGTGCTTCATGCGACTCCGGAGATGAGCGACGACAGCTATGAGCCCCCGAGCTCGCGTCGCGCTCGGAGCAGGGCAGCTACGTCAGGCCGTCAGCACCACTGATCTGGATGGGGTTAGAGCCAGCGCCTGATGGCCCACTGTTGATGATGGCGTCTCCTGCGGAGGCGCGCGTAGTTAACGCTCCTTAGGATTAGCACCTTTTGTTCCCTGTGAAGAATCATAGTAGCACCCCGCGAGGGTATGTAAGGAGCCTACCATGTCTTTTGTGAATTGTAGATCCTTATCATGAATCGATGCGAGATGTGTGTTCTATCCTGGCTCATCTCCCCCTTTCTTTCCTCACGAGGGCTTGGTGCTCTACACTGACAGGTTCCGGTCCCCAGGCAGGCTTCAGCCGTCGCTGGTATGCCAGGTCGCGATGCTGTGGTCAAGGCCGGGAGGTGAGCGGCCCAAGGTCTAGTAAGAGTCCCTGAGTCGCGATGCTCAGGAGGTCCCCCTTAGAGCACAAGCAGTCTCCGCTAGGAGAGAAAGGAAGGCAGCGTCGCCACGACAGAGCTGCACTAGTCGTGGAATTAGCATCGCATTGATTTAGCCTTTCTGAAGCGTGACTTATCTTATGAGCTTGGAGTCGTTCATCTGCGAGGTGCCTGGCCCGCGTGCCGGCAGCCCGGGTGTTGCTGGGTCAGGCCCTCGTGAGCTTCTCCCCTCTTCCCCGCACTTTCCTATATGCTCTACGTCCTCAGGTCCAGGCCCCCGAGTGAGCTCAGCCATCGCTGGTATGATAGGTCGCGATACCGTGGGTCAAGGCCAGGAGGTGAGGGCTGGAGTGCCAGTAAGAGCCCATGAGTCACGATGCTCAAGCGCCCCCCTTTTAACGTGCGAGCGGATCATACGAGAGAGAGGGAGAGGGAGCTCATGACGCCCCCCACATTATTCCTTAAGCGGATCCTGCACACCAAGCATGAGGGGAAACAAGGTTTGCCATTACGGTTTCCAGCCAACCATTGGTTGCTCCGAGGGAGTGATTGGGCCACTGAGGGCCTGGTGAGGTGGTGCTATGCGGGGCTGCCGCGGCCAGAGCTCGACCACTCAGATTTTTCGGTGTTGCAGGGACGGACCCATGCGCAAGCGCGGTGCCAGAGCGAGCGGCTCCAAAGGAGGTGTCAATCGAGCAGGCGATTATCTCAAACAGGTTAATCATGAAGAAGCAAATCAACTTAGATAGATGCGGAGACAGCAAATGCCAGTGGGTCAGGCCCGAGTGGCTTGGGGATGATGCAGCCGGGGTGCCCCCAACAAGGTAAGCATAAAACATAAGCAAAACGGATACATGCCGCAGGGACGGACCCACGCGACCTAGGAATGATGTAGCCCCGGGGGCGCTCCCAGCTGAAATGAAGCTTGAAAAGAAGTCACCTGATACTGTTGCAGAACGAGTGTCGGAGTAGCTGGCGGTGTAGGGTGAAGAAGCCGATCCTCACGAGCCCTCGGGACTCCGAGCCTTGGGAGGCTCGGGACGTCCGGGCGGCTCGCTGAGGTCCATCTCCATCTCCTCCAGGAACGCGCGATGCTTGGCCACCTGAGCTTCCAGAATGCTCCTCATCAGGCACTGGTGGGCTGCAGCCGCGTTCGGTAGGCTGAAGGGCATGCGAACGTAGCTGTGCAGGGGGCCCACGCAACACCCAACACGCGAGGGGCAGAAGCACTCCTGAGAAGTGACTCGGTTGGGCCCTGGGTAGTCGATGCAGATGTGCAGCCCACCAACCTTGCCTGGATGGGGAGCTATGCTGGGCAGGCGGCGATTGCCGCGTATGACTCTCGATTCCTGCAACTCCTGAGCGGCCTTGGTGATGAACTCCTGAGGGTTGGGTCCTTCTTTCCTGACCCTTCCTGAGGGAAGCGTGCCGCGAAGCACGCCTCCAAGTGGTGCCCAAGCACCTCCCTCGTGGTCTTGGCAAAGTCGGTGGCTCCCCAGGAGAGGGCCCCCGATCCCTGCCCGAGGAGGGCGCCGAGCGCGCCTTCCTATGCGACGGAGGGTGGCACCCCTGGCTGGGCGCGGGTCCGGATGTGGCGCCTCTGGAGGTGCCTGCCTCCTGAGGCCTTGAACCAGGCGATGTCCTCTTCTTCTTGGGAGCTGCTCCAGGGAGGTTTCCATTCTTGTTGTCTGGGTCCTCGATTGACGCGGCTTGGAAGGCGCGCTCGAGGGAGCACACCGCATCCTTCTCTTCACAGGGGACCGTGATGACCCCGCCACTTCCTGGCATCTTGAGGACGTTGTAGCCATGGTGAGTCACTGCCATGAACTTGGCCAGGGTCGGATACCCGAGGATGGCATTGTATGGCAGGCGAATGTGGGCGACGTCGAAGTCAATGAGCTCAGTGCAGTAGTTGTTGTGCTGTCCAAAGGTGACAGGAAGGCGGACCTGCCCTATCGGGACAGTGATACCATCAGTGACTCCTGAGAAAGGATTGGTTGGTTGAAGCTGATCATATGGCACTTGGAGATTGTTGAACGTCTCGACAGACAGGACGTTGAGCCCTGCCCCGCCATCGATGAGGGTCCTGGTAACTTGCACGTTGCTGATAACTGGGGAACATAGCATTGGGAGGACACCGGCTGTTGCCACGCACTTGAGATGATCCACTGAGTTGAACGTGATGGTGTGCGCAGACCACCTGAGAGGGCGTGTGGCCTCAAGCTTGGGGAGGACTGCATTCACCTCGCGAGAAAACTGCTTGTAGATACGCTGAGAGGCTGGGGCCTGAGCGCCGCCTAGGATGCAAGCGATTGCACGCGGCTCTTGGAAGCTCCCAGCCCCCTCGTCCTGATGATGGTCTTCATTCCTTCTTGGTGGCGGTGGCAGAGGAGGAAGGCCTGCGTTGCCTTGCAGGTGATCCTCACAAGGCTGATCTCTCCAAGCTCCCTCGCGAGGCTGGTCCTGCCAGCGGTCCTCGCGAGGCCGGTCACGCCACCCTTGGCGAGGGCCACGGTCGTCCCATCATCCTCCACCTCTTGCTCCGCCTCGGCCGTAGCCCCGATCATTGCGCTCGGGGCATTGACCGACGCGGCCTTCTTGCACGGCCCTGAGCTCTTGGCATTCGTTGGTGTTGTGGGTATGGAGATCATGGTACACGCAGTACCGGCTGCCCTTGGACGACTCCGGCTGGTCCCTGCCGCGTGTTGTGTACGGCTCTGCTGCGAGCACAGCTGCTCCCTTGCGCTTCACATCCTTGGCCTTGGCTTTCTTTTCTTCTGGGTCTGCTGCTGGGAGCTCAAGAAGGGAGAGGCGCCCTTCCTCAGCCCTTGCGCACTTGGTAGCCAAGTTGAACAGCTCTAGAGACGTGCACAGATCTTCATGGATTGCCAGCTCCTCCTTCATCTTGACATCGCGAACGCCATCAGAGAACGAAGAGATGATGGACTCCTCAGTCACCCTGGGAATCTTGAGGCGACCGTTGTTGAAGCACTGGATGTACTTCTGCAAGGTCTCTCCAGGCTACTGCTTGATGCGGCGCAGGTCACCCACAGCCAGCGGACGGTCGCGAGTGCCCTGGACGTTGGCTATGAAGTGGGTGCGCATCTCATCCCAGGAAGAGATCGTGCTAGGAGCCAGTTTCAAGAGCCAGGTGTGGGCGCCGTCCTTGAGTGCCATGGGAAACCAGTTTGCCATGACCTTTTCGTCCCTGTTGGCGGCTTCGATCCCCAACTCGTAGAGCTGCAGGAACTCCACGGGGTCTACAGTGCCGTCGTAGCGAGGAGGCAGGTCAGGCTTGAACTTGCCTGGCCAGGCGACACTGTGTAGGTTGGGGGTGAAGGCGTGGCAGCTTGCGGTGGCCACCAGAGCACTCTGCTGATGCTGGGCTTGCTCCTGGGGATTCCTGCGTGCCGCTGCCTGGAGCAGCGCGGGCTCTTGACGTGGTGGCGCAGGGATGCGGTCATCGCACACCGGTGCCAGGAGCACGCGAGCACCGTCTTGGGGATGAGGGATTTCTTGACAGCTCCTCTCTGGTCGCGCGGGTGCCAGACGCGGTGGATCTCATCCTGGGGCCGCGCGCCTTGGAGCCAGGGTGCCTTCTTGGGGAGGAGGTGGCGGAGGCACCTCCTGATCTGCGCCTCCTGCGCAGGATGGAGGGTGAGGCAGTGAGAGGGACGGCATGGGAGAGCCCCCTGCGGCGCTGACGAGCTCGGTGATGCGGGCGAGCCAGTCCTCGTAGAGGTTGTCGACAGGATGGTAGTGCAGGAGCTCACGCGCTAGGAGCAACGAGGCATGCGCGTCCGAGGGGTGCGACGGGCGTGGGACGATGAACCGGCTGGAATCAGCGACGGGGTAGCGGTGCGGCCTTCTCGCCTCACCGAAGGATGCAGAGACGAGGCCTGCTGCTCATTCCCCGCTGGGTCGGTGGCGGCGTTGGCGGCAGGCGACGGGGAATGATGGGGACAATCACCGACGGGAGCCGTCTGGGCGACGCGGGCGGCGAGAGCAGCCCGACGCTTGGCGCGAGCCCGGCGAGCGTCAGCCATGGATGCGATGGAAGATCGAGCACGGAACGGGGGAAGAAAGATTCCGGCGCACCCCTACCTAGCACGCCAAATGTCGGATGTTGGGTTCCGGCAGACCCTTAAGGTTCGAACTCTAGGGTGCGCACGAAGATCTCTCCCCTACCGACCTACGTCTGATCATCTCATGAGATCTAAGCTAAAAACGATGAACGACACAAGGGACACGAGATTTATACTGGTTCGGGCCACCGTTATGGTGTAATACCCTACTCCAGTGTGTGGTATGGTGGATTGCCTCAGGGGCTGATGATGAATAATACAGGGGAAGAACGGCCTCGCCAGAGGTGTTCTTGAGCTGGTGCGATGAACTGCTTATGCGAGTTCGATCGCCTCTCTCTCTCTCTCTCTGTCTTCCCCCAAAATCCGGATCCCTCTCTACTGTGGTGGCTAGTCCTATTTATAGAGGCCCTGGGCCTCTTCCCAAATATCGAGCGGGAAGGGCGCCAACAACGGCCATTTTGGAGGGGAACATATAGTACAAGTTATCCTGACTAAAGTTGGTCTTCGGCTGCCAAAGGCGCTGGCGATGACGCCGTCTTGGTCTCCACGGTGACCTCCATCCTGCCGCTCCACTGGTCTTGGTCTCGTTGTAGTGAAATGGTAACCTTTGCCTGATGCCTCGGTACTCCGCGCCTCTGCTTGCCCCCTTTGCACCAAAGAGGAAACAAGGACACTGCACAGGCCGGCGCCCGCCTGGTCTCTCTGCCTCCTCGTGAGCCTGCCTGGCGAGGCTGTTCCTGAGGAAGCCTTGCGTCGTCCGCCCTGCAAGGCTTGGCCCCTCGCGAGGGTCTTGAATTTTGTGCTAATGAAGATTGGTCGTACTGGGCCACCACTTGTGCCACACCGCAGACAGCAGGCAGGCAAGTCTGGGGACCCCCGTTCCCAGAATGCCGACAAACTTGCACTAGTGAAAGTATGAACCCTAGGCCTTGTTTCCAAGCATTGCAATACCGTTTGTTCTCACTTTTATCATTAGTCACCTTGCTGTTTTCATAATTTCAGATTACAAATACCCATATCTATCATCCATATTGCACTTGTATCACCATCTCTTCGGCGAACTAGTGCACCTATACAATTTACCATTGTATTGGGTGTGTTGGGGACACAAGAGACTCTTTGTTATTTGGTTGCAGGGTTGCTTGAGAGAGACCATCTTCATCCTACGCCTCCCACGGATTGATAAACCACAGGTCATCCACTTGAGGGAAATTTGCTACTGTCCTACAAACCTCTGCACTTGGAGGCCCAACAACGTCTACAAGGAGAAGGTTGCATAGTAGACATCAAGCTCTTTTCTAGCGCCATTGCCGGGGAGGTGAGTGCTTGAAGGTATATCTTTAGATCTTGCAATCAAATCTTTTTGTTTCTTGTTTTATTACTAGTTTAGTTTATAAAAGAAAAAAAAATGGAATTGAGTTTGCCTCATATGCTTCATCTTTTTAATATCTTTCGTGAGAATGATGGAAAGGAAAATTATGTTCAAGTGCTAGAAGAAGAAGTCTATAAAATGTTTGGCACTAAATCTTTCAATGGTGAGCATGATTGCAATGCTGTTAGTATGAACTCTTTGAATATCCATAGTACTAATGATGATTGCACTAGTCATGATGAAAATGTCTCTTATAAGCATGTCAACTTTTGTGGAGTGCATAGAGTTTGCAAGTACACACCAAATAGGGAAGATAGATTTTGCAAGAGGCATAAGTATTTAGAAACTTAATGGTTGCAAGAAATGCTAGATGTTTGTGCTGAAAATTTTAAATTTCCTTGCCATCCTTGTGAACTTTGCCATGAACGTGATCATTTAAATCCCCAATGCAAATTGTTTCAAGACGTATCATGTCCAAAAATTGTGATGACTTGATTTACCTTGCACATCATAATGAACTTAGTTTGCTTGTGGGCTATGAAGAAATAAATCGTATAACTAAGGATCTTCCAGAATTTGTCCTTGATAAAGTTCTTGATTTTGATCTAGAAGAAATTTGTATGCATTGTGCGGTGAATTACATTGAAAATCCTTATATTGCCAATTACATAAAGAAAATAAAGCAATTAGAAGATGAAGAGAATACTAATGAAAGGGAAGAGACTTCCCAATATCCTCCTATTATTTCTTATGATGAATCAGGTAAAAAGGAGGAGATTTCTATTCAACCAATCTCATTAATAAGGAGCTCAAAAAATAGGGTTAAACCCACACATGATGTGAAGAAGAAAAGAAAAGACAGAGAAGTGAAGGTAGAAAGGTATCCCTCTCAAATGATGTTGCTCCTATTACTCATTGTGATGATGATAATTGCTATACTATTGGTGCTATCCATACTATTAATGATGAGAGTGATTATGCTTATGATATGAAAAGGCCCAAGCTTGGGGATGCTATGTTTGATGAGAATGACATGTTTGAGAATATATTTTCTGCAATTAATGTTTGTCCCAAGCTTGGGGATGTTATGTTTAATGAAGATGATATTTTTAGCCACCCAAGTTTTGATGAGCAACTTTATTATGATGATAGCATGCCTCCTATTTATGATGGTTATATTGATGAAAGTGGGTTTGGAAGAGTGTAAACTTGAGGAAGTAATGATCCCACTATTTTGGAGGGTGTTGAATCTTATAATATTTATGAAAGTGGATTTGGAGAGTTCATGACTTTATTTAGTGATGAATCCACTATGTTGGAAGTGGTTTCAATTGATTATGATGAGAACAAAGTTGCTAATTATGATGATTATTGTGATGAAACTTATGCTATAAAAAGTAATGATGATTATACTTATAAAACTTGTCATGATTATGATTACCCTTTTCCTGAACATTATTCTTTTAATATAGAAACAATTTATAGTATTCAAGTCTCTTATGATACTCCCACTATTCCGAATGAGAAGAATTTTGCTTATGTGGAGAGTAATAAAAATTCTATGCTTGTAGATCATGAAAATAATGCTTTATGTGCTGGTTATATTATTGAATTCATTCATGATGCTACTGAAAATTATTATGAGGGAGTAACATATGCTTGTAGGAATTGCAATGATATCAAGTTTCCTCTCTATGTGCTTAAAATCTTGAAGTTATGCTTGTTTTACCTTACTATGCTAGTTGATTCTTGTTCCCATAAGTTGTTTGCTCACAAAATCCCTATGCATAGGAAGTGGGTTAGACTTAAATGTGCTAGTCATATGCTTCATGATGCTTCCATTGTGTTTCATTTCTTATCTTTTATGTGAGCATCATTGTCATCATCATGCCTAGCCAGAAAGGCATTAAAGAAAAGCGCTTGTTGGGAGACAACCCAATATTTACCCTTACTGTTTTTGTGTGTATACATGATTATGCTACTGTATTAATCATGTTTTATAGCTTTTGTTTCAATAAAGTGTCAAGTAAGACCTTTAGGATAGCTTACGGTGATAGTTGTGTTGATCCTGCTGAAAATCAAAAACTTTTGCACCAAGTAAATTAGTTTGGATAATTCACAGAAACGTGCTTATGATCTGATTCTTTTTTCTCTGGATTCGTACACAAATTTCTCAGCTTTTCCTAATTTAGTAGGAGTTTTGGAGTTACAGAAGTATTTGAGAGTTACAGATTACTACAGACTGTTCTGTTTTTGACAGATTCTGTTTTCTATGTGTTGTTTGCTTATTTTGATGAATCTATGAGTAGTATCGGAGGGTATGAACCATAGAGAAGTTGGAATACAGTAGATATTACACCAATATGAATTTAGAATAAGTTCACAATAGTACCTAAGTGGTGGTTTATTTCCTTATACTAACGGAGCTTACGAGTTTTCTATTGAGTTTTGTGTTGTGAAGTTTTCAAGTTTTGGGTAAAGATTCGATGGACTATGGAATAAGGAGTGGCAAGAGCCTAAGCTTGGAGATGACCAAGGAACCCCAAGGTAATATTCAAGTACAACCAAAAGCCTAAGCATGGGGCTGCCCCGGAAGGCATCCCCTCTTTCGTCTTCATCTATCGGTAACTTTACTTGGAGCTATATTTTTATTCACCACATGATATGTGTTTTGCTTGGAGCATCTTGTATGATATGAGTATTTGCTTTTTATTTTACCACAATCATCCTTTTTGTACACACCTTTTGTGAGAGACACACATTATTCGGAATTTATTAGAATACTCTATGTTCTTCACTTATATCTTTCGAGCTAGATAATTTTACTCTATGTGCTTCACTTATATCTTTTGAGCTAGACAATTTTGCTCTAGTGCTTCACTTATATATTTTTAGAGCATGGCGGTGGTTTTATTTTGTAGAATTATTGATCTCTCATGCTTAACTTATATTATTTTGAGAGTCTTTTAGAACAGCATGGTATTTGCTATGGTTATAAAATTGGTCATAGAATAATGGGCATCCAAGTTGGGTATAATAAAAACTATCATAGAGAGTGCATTGGATGCTATGGTCAATTTGATGCTTGATAATTGTTTTGAGATATAGAGGTGGTAATGTTAGAGTCATGATAGTTGGGTAATTATGAAATTGAGAAATACTTGTGTTAAAGTTGGCAAGTGTCGTAGCATGCACGTATGGTAAAAGTTGTGTAACAAATTTGTAGCATGGGATGCTCTTTTGATTGCCTTCCTTATGAGTGGAGGTCAGGATCGCGTGATGGTTAACTCCTACCAACCCTTCCCCTAGGAGCATGCATAGTAGTACTTTGCTTCGAGGGCTAATAAACTTTTGCAATAAGTATATGAGTTCTTTATGACTAACGTGAGTCCATGGATTATACGCACTTTTACCCTTCCATCATTGCTAGCCTCTACGGTACCGTGCATTGCCCTTTCTCACCTGGAGAGTTGGTGCAAACTTCGCCGGTGCATCAAAACCCCGTGATACAATACACTCTATCATACATAAACCTCCTTATATCTTCCTCAAAACAGCCACCATACCTACCTATTATGGCATTTCCATAGCCATTCCAAGATATATTGCCATGCAACTTTCCACCGTTCTGTTCATTATGACACATTCCATCATTGTCATATTCCTTTTGCATGATCATGTAGTTGACATTGTATTTGTGGCAATGCCACCTTCATAATTCTTTCATACATGTCGCTCCTGATTCATTGCATATCCCGGTACACTGCCGGAGGCATTCATATAGAGTCATATTTTGTTCTAGTATCGAGTTGTAATCCATGAGTTGTAAGTAAATAGAAGTGTGATGGTCATCATTATTAGAGCATCGTCCCTTGAAAAGAAAGGCCAAAAAAAGATAGAAAGGCCAAATAAAAAAAGGAGGCCCAAAAAAAGGAAATAAAAAAAGGGGACAATGTTACTATCCTTTTCCACACTTGTGTTTCAAAGTAGCACCATGATATTCATGATAGAGAGTCTCCTATGTTGTCACTTTCATATACTAGTGGGAATTTTTCATTATAGAACTTGGCTTGTATATTCCAATGATGGGCTTCCTCAAAGTGCCCTAGGTCTTCGTGAGCAAGCAAGTTGGATGCACACCCACTTAGTTTCTTTTGTTGAACTTTCATACATTTACAGCTCTAGTGCATCCATTGCCACTACAAAAAAAAGACACATCCGTGACATTTTGGGCCGAACGAAAAAAAATTCTGTCATACATATGACACTTCTATGACGATAATTGTGACAAAACCCGGTATCATCATAGATGTGGTGGGATCCTACTTCTATGACAAAAAATCATGACAGAAAATGGGCTTTTCGTCCTGGGCGGGCCGGAGACTCAGCTGCATGACATTCTTTTGGCCGTCCAAGACGAAAAAAACCGTGGTAGAAGCAAGGGGGAGGTAAATTTTAGGGAGTTGCCGGTTACGGTGGGAGGTCGGGGGCCGAGCAATGCGCGTTTCTCTCGTACACGTGCGAGGCGTTGGCTCTAACTGAACCCGAGCGAGGCGCTGGGCTCTAACTGAACCCGAGCGATTGCACTGCAGACTACGTGTTACTGAACCCAAGCGATCGATCGATGGCTGTTAACTGAACCCGATGGAGCGATTCCCTCGCTACAACTGCTAACTGAAGCCGATCGATTGGATGAACAGTGAGCGTTGCGGGGGGGTGGATGAACAGTGAGCAGTGGCGTTGCCTCTGGATGAACAGGACCCCGTGGTGTGGAGGGCTGGATGAATAGTAGACGGTGGAGGGGTGGCCGTGGAGGGGTGGTTGAACAGGACCCCATGGTGTGGAGAGCTGGATGAACAGTAGACGGTGGAGAGCTGGATGAACAGTAGACGGTGGAGGGCTGGATGAGCAGTAGACGGTGGAGTAGCGCACGGTGGAGGTTGGATGAACAGGAGCCCGTGGAGGCTGGAGGAGGTCGACGGTAGCCCGTGGAGGCTGGCGGAGGTCGACGGTGGAGATGAACAGTATCCCGTGGAGTCCCGTTTTGCGGTACACCACACCCCTCCCGATGAACAGGACCCCCGTTTCGACCGTAGCACTCCAACACAAGTCCGTTTCGTCTGTTTTGCGGTACGCCACACCCCTCCCGATCAACAGGACCCCCGTTTCGACCGTAGGAGGTTTGTTTCCTTCGTTTTGCGGTACATCACACCCCTCCCGATCAACAGGACCCCCATTTCGACCGTAGGAGGTCCGTTTCCTCCGTTTTGCGGTACGCCACACCCCTCCCGATCAACAGGACCCCCATTTCTACCGTAGGAGGTCGTTTCCTCCGTTTCGCGATACGCCACACCCCTCCCGATCAACAGGACCCCGTTCCGAACGTAGGAGGTCTGTTTCCTCCGTTGTGCGGTACGCCAGGCCTCGTTTCCATCGCCTGTTCCGTCCAAGCCCTCCCGATGAACACGAGCACGCATTCCGTTCCGACCCAGATGGTTGGCTCCCACGCGTTCCATTGCCTCCCGATGAACACGACGCATTCCGTTGCCTCCCCATGAACACGACGACGACGTTGTTTCTCCGTTCTGACCCAGCCATGTACGTATGCGCGAGTAGGCATTCGAGATCCTGCCCGTATGTACGTACGTCGCCGTATTTTCTTTCTTGCACCCTTGTCGTTGTACGTACGTGTACATGCTACGTGCGCGCCTCTACTACGACACGTGCGCGCCTCTACTACAACATGTGCGCGCCTCTACATCGACAAGTATGTACGTACACGTTCGCGACGAGAATGACAACGCTACGTACGCTTCGACCAGGTGGGTCCCGACTGTTAGGCACTTCCTTGCCTGCGAAGATGTAGCTGGTGGGTCCCAGCAGTCAGGGGGCGAATCATTTTTTTTGCCCAGACGCACTTCCTTGCGTGCGAAGATGTAGCTGGTGGGTCCCAGCAGTCAGGGGGGCGAATCATTTTTTTTGCCCGGACACACTTCCTTGCGTGCGAAGATGTAGCTGGTGGGTCCCAGCAGTCAGGGGGAAATGTTTTTTCACGAAATACGGTGGCCCGTCCGGTGGGTCCCCGCTGTTAGGTGGAGGAACAATTATTTTGCACGTAATAAGGAGGCACTTCCTTGCGGCCGCCATGGACCCAGCTGTCAGCCTCTCCACGCACAGTACTCCTCCGATGGAAGTCGGTCGTTGACCACATTGACCACGCCGCGCCGAGAGCACCACGGCGGTGGACGACGGCGAGGCCTAGTAAGGGGACGATGCGAAGCTGGGGAAGACGCAGCAGTGGATGCCCACGCGAAGAGGAGTACGAGGGTGAGGTTGCCGTCTTCGTAGAATAACAGGGGGTGTGGGTGTGTAGAGGGATGGCCTGGCCAGCGGTGGAAGTAGTAGGGGGCGGTGAGGCCTCCGCGGCATCACAGCCGGCCACGGGAGGCAGGAGCACGCGGCACGACCGGCGCTGCTTTGGGCGGCTGGAGCAGGAAGACCAGAGGTTGAAGAAGCACTACAGCCGTTGGATGGACATCATATGGTCACTGGAGCTAGAGTCGTTCATATTGACTAAGGTGACAAAGCCCTCCGTCCCCGTAAACTTAGTAGGCCCACAAGTCAGCCTCCCACCAAGGTGAGTCCCAGCTAGCAGGGGGAGTATTCATTTTTTTGTGCGTAATAAGGAGGCATTTCCGGTGGGTCCGAGCTGACAGCGGGGGGGGACATTTTTTTCACGAAATACAGAGACCCTTCCGGTGGGTCCCAGCTATCAAGTGGAGGAATCATTATTTTGCACGTAATAAGGATGCATTTTCCTGTGTGGGCCCCTACTGTCAGCCTCTTCCGATGGTTGTTGTTTGTTGACCATCTTGACCTCGCTGCGCCGAGAGCACAAATGCGGTGGACGAGGGCGGGGCCCAAGAAGAGAACCACTCGGAGCCGGTGAAGCCACCGCAGTGGATGCCCACGCTGAGGGGAGAACGAGCACTGACTGATCGGCTGCGGGGTGAGGCTGACGTCGTCGGAAAATAACAGGATGTGTGGGTGGTTAGAGGGATGGCCTGGCGGCAGCCCAACCAGCCACGAGAGGAGGGAGCAGGAAGTCCCGCCGGCGCTGCTTTGGGCGGTTGGAGCAGGAAGATCAGAGATTGAAGAAGCACGGCGGCTGTTGGATGGACATCCAACAGTCACTGCTGTGTGTTGACTAAGTTGACAAAGCCTTGCGTACGCATCAAAAAAAATTAGGACAGCGTCATCGTCAACCTAGTAGGCCCTGAAGTCAGCCTCCAAATCTGTGGAAAACAGCATACAGCCCATTAGCCATTATTTTCAATAATTTACAGCCCATTTGCTAATTCTTAATGATATTTGAAGCCCATATTCTTTTTTCTAGCATTACAGACCATATATTTTGGGCACTGCTAAAAAATTCAACAAAATTTTGCATATTTTGGTGGGGTCCGAACTCTTTTAATCATGAAATTTCGAGTCACGTTAAAAATAGTTTTCAAAAAAATTATATCAAAATAAAATTCAAAAAACAATTCTCCGCAAAAAATGAATGAAATTTAGAATCTTAACTAGCAAGATGCCCGTTCGTTGCACGGAACATGAAGATGCATTTGTATGAGTAGTTTATCTTGTGGGTGAAAAGATGATATTTTAATGTAATTGCCAGTTGGCTTTGGTTTTTATAAGAATAGAGAGTAGAGAAATCCTGAAAAAATGATATTTTAATGCAATTGCCGGTTGGCTTTGGTTCAAAAATTTACAACCCTTTTCTTACAACTTATAGCCCGTTTTCTAGGGAAGCCCATTTCTTATCCCTCCTCCTCTTGAAAGATTTGCAGCCCAGCAGGGCTGAGAAAAGCAAGTAGGCCTCGGTTTTGGTATTCTTCAAAAAAAAGAACTGGGCTAGCCAATTTCAGAAAGAAAAAATATCAACTAGTGTAACGCCCCGGTTTCGATGCGCCAGGTGTCTGCCAGTTATTCGCCGTAGTTGCCATGTCATTTGCTTGCGTGTTGCATATTGTCATGTCATCATGTGCATTGCATTGCATACATGTTCGTTTCATGCATCCGAGCATTTTCCCCGTTGTCCGTTTTGCGATCCGGCACTCATATGCCCTCCGGCGTTCCCCTTTTGTCTCTCGTTGTGAGTGGGTGTTAAACGTTCTTGGAATGGACCGAGTCTTTCCAAGCGGCCTTGGTATAGCACCGGTAGACCGCCTGTCAAGTTTCATGCCATTTGGAGGTCGTTTGATACTCCAACGGTTAACCACATAGCCCGAAACCCCCATTTCTCTTTGCAGCCCAACACCCCTCCAAAGTGGCCGAAAACCCATCTAACTCCCCTCCATGCTCTCAGTCGTTCGATCATGATCGCGTGGCCGAAAACCGCTCCTCATTTGGACTCTCCTAGCTCCCAGAATCTATAAATAGGCCCTCCCCTTCCATTTTCGCGGATGAAACCCTAGCCCCTTCTCCACCGCGCCGCCGGACATGTCCATCCACGCCGGACATGTCCGTCGGCCACGTCCCTCCGTCCAATAGCGTCGCGCCACGTCACCCCGCCGCCTCCTGGCCCTATCCCGCGCCGCCACGTGGACCTGCCCCGCGCCTCCACCGCCGCCGGCCTGCGTGGCCCCGCTGCAGGCCCGCGGGGCCCGTGCACCGCCGCCGCTGGGCCCGCGCCTCCGCCGCCGCCCGCGACTTCGTCCGTGCTGCCGCGCCCCTGGCCGCCCCCGTGCCTCTCCGGCCCGGATCCGGCGAGATCCGGCCGAGAGCGCCCCGGATCCGTCGACCCGCCTCCGATCCGGCCACCCCGGGTCCCTCCCTCGACATCTCCGGTGAGTTCTCCGGCCATCCTCGTGACCCGCGCCGCCGTTGACTTTTCTGAGATGGTAAAATTCCACCGTCCCCGAAGTATTTTGACATTATCATGCCATGTTCATCGCATTATATCTCTGCATCCGTAGCTCCGTTTTGTGCGTGTAATACGTCAAATTGTTCGTCTCAACGAGTACTTCATTCCATTCCATTGCATCATGTTCATTCAAGTCCATCTTGATGCCTAAATCATCGTTGCAAGAGTGCTTCATAATGTTAGTTCATGTTTCTTAACAGAACATGCTCATTTGTCATTTTTGCCATGATTGATGTGTGAATCCTATGAGGTTGATGTCTACATGTGTTTTGAACTATGCCATGCCATCTTTACAGTGGTTACTAGCACAAGCATGCAAACTAGGCTTCGTGATGTTGCTGATTTTAGTCCCTGTTCTGCTGTTATTTTGATGCCATGTAAACTTGATGCTACAGAGAGATCCATGCTTATTTGGAGATACTTCAGTAAGGGTGTTTTGAACATATGGTTTTGCTCTATCCATTAATGCCCCTGGTTGCAATTATGGAGTAGTCTAGCATGTCATTTCCGTGCTCTACTTTTGCTACAAAATGTTTCCTGGCAGATTGTTTACATGTTATTCAATTTTGCCAAGGTTGTTGTAGTTGATCCTTGCATGCTATGAACTTTTTCTTGCCTTGGTTTGTTTCACAAACATGTCTTCTTGCTGATGCTATGCTTATCTTGTCATGAAATGCTTTGTGATGAGTGAATCGAGCTTGTTAAGTAGGGTACTTGCTGTTACTGTTTTGCTAGGCTGAATCTATTATTTCGTGATGCTATGTAAACATGCTGCTACAAGTCATTCTATGCATAATCTGGAGATGTTCACTAAGGGTGTTTTGTTCTACATGTCATGCTCTATCCATTCATGCCCTTGGTTGCATTTATTGCCTGATGTAGCTTGTTGTTTCCTTGCTCCAAAGTTGCTAAATAATGTTGTTGTCAGCCTGTTAACATTAAGTTCAGTTGTTTCCATGTGTTTTGCTAGTGATCCATGCACCCTATGAACTTGATCTTGCCATGCTTAGCTTCAAAAACATGTCTTCTTACTGTTGATTGCCTTGCTATGCCATTTATTGCTCTATGGTGAGTGGTACAAGCTCATCAACATGCCTTCATAATTCTCTTCCTGCCATGTATGAATCTGTATTATAATTTGCTATGTTTACATGGGTGCCATCATTTCTTCTGATCCTTTTTGGCTCATGGTCAGTAAGGGACATTTGATCTATGCATTTAGTAGGTTCATGCCATGCCTTTATTTGCCATGATAAGTTCCTGTAACATGTTGTTTGATAGCTCTAAACATTGCAACCTGATGTTATTTCTGCAAAGTCTGAACTGTTATTATTTGCAATCTTGCCATGTGTGTTTGAGCATGTTCTAGTGATTTATGGAGATAGCTCAGTGTTCATGTTTTGTTGTGCTTTACCGGTACATCATGTCCATGCCTTTTGGTCTCATGTTAAGGTGCTGTAGCATGTTGTTTTGGTGCTTGCAATATGCCTAGTTGCTGTTTTGGACAGATTGTTGCTATAACTTGTATAGAGTGTATGTGTTGAACCGTTGCTCCGTTTTGAGTGTGCTCTATATGAAATTTTCTTAGGATTGCATGTAGCTTCATATTATCATGTTGCATCCTTGTTTTGAGGTGTTTGCTTGATGTTTGGGTGCATTTCGGATCAATGCCATGTTTAACTTGTTTTGCTCATATCTTCTATGCCGTAGCTCCGAATTAAATGAACTTTATATGTAACTTGACTAGAATCTCGTGTAGATCATATTTGTGCATCTTAACTTGCTGTTTAACAACTTGAACATAAGGTTTAATCAGATCTGGACCAACTTCGAAATTTGCATATGAGGACTTACCGGAATTGTTATATGTTGTTTCCGGCCTCATTTAAACTTGCCTTGATGTGTTGCTTTTGTTTGCATCATCTCTTGCCATGAGTACCTTCATGTAGCTTTGTCATGCATCATGCTTGTTGAGCATCATGTCTTGTTCATGTGTGGTGTGTTTACTATGTTATGTGCTTCTTCTCGATAGTTCCCGTTTCGTTGCGATCGTGAGGACTCATTCGTCTACTCTTGGTTCGGCTTCATCCGTTCGTCTTCTTCATGGAATCGTTCTTCTTCCTGGCGGGATTTCAGGCAAGATGACCGCTACCCTAGATCTCACTACTATCATTGCTATGCTAGTTGCTTTGTTCTATCGCTTTGATGCGCTACCTATCTTTTGCTCATCAAGCCTCCCATATTGCCATGAACCTCTAACCTTTGATACCTTTCCTATGCAAACCGTTGTTTGGCTATGTTACCGCTTTTGCTCAACCCCTCTTATAGCGCTGCTAGTTGCAGGTGAAGTTGAAGATTTCTCCATGGTGGACAGGATTTTGGTTGGGATATCACAATATCTCTTACATTATTAATGCATCTATATACTTGGTAAAGGGTGGAGTACTTGGCCTTTTGCCTGGTGTTTTGTTCCACTCTTGCCGCCCTAGTTTCCATCATACCGGTGTTATGTTCCCGGATTTTGCGTTCCTTACGCGGTTGGGTGATTTATGGGACCCCCTTGACAGTTCGCTTTGAATAAAACTCCTCCAGTAAGGCCCAACATTGGTTTTACCATTTGCCTCACCACCACCTACTTTTCCCTTGGGAATCGCTCTCTCGAGGGTCATCCTTATTATAGCCCCCCCCCCCCCCCCCGAGGGCCAGTGCTTGTCTAAGTGTTGGTCCGAACTAGAGCCCTTTGTAGCGCCCCCTCAGGGAAACTTGAGGTCTGGTTTTAGTTGTACGGATTGCTCATCCGGTGTTGCCCCGAGAACGAGATATGTGCAGCTCCTATCGGGATTGTCGGCGCATCGGGCGGCTTTGCTGGTCTTGTTTTAGCATTGTCGAAATGTCTTGTAAACCGGGATTCCGAGTCTGATCAGGTCTTCCTGGGAGAAGGTATATCCTTCGTTGATCGCGAGAGCTTATCATGGCCTAAGTTGGGACACCACTGCAGGGTATTATCTTTCGAAAGCCGTGCCCGTGGTTATGCGGCAGATGGGAATTTGTTAATGTCCGGTTGTAGATAACTTGACACCAGATCCGAACTAAAACGCATCAACCGTGTGTGTAGCCGTGATGGTCTCTTTTCGGCGGAGTCCGGGAAGTGAACACGGTTTTTGGGTTATGTTTGACGTAAGTAGGAGTTCAGGATCACTTCTTGATCATTGCTAGCTTCACGACCATTCCTTTTGCTCTCTCCTCGCTCTTATTTGCGTATGCTAGCCACCATATATGCTTAGTCCCTGCTGCAGCCTCACCACTTTACCCCTTCCTTTCTCTTTGAGCTTTGCTAGTCTTGATACCCATGGTAATGGGATTGCTGAGTCCTCGTGGCTCACAGATTACTACAACAATAGTTGCAGGTACAGGTTATGCGATGATCTTGACGCGAGCGCGATGTTGACTTGTTTTGGAGTTCTGCTTCTGCTTCTTCTTTGATTAGGGGATAGGTTCCAGGGCGGTAGCCTGGGCTAGCAGGGTGGATGTCGTTTGAGTTTCCGTTTGTGTTTCATCTGTAGTCGGATGATGCTCTTACGTATTGTGATGTTGTATTCGTGTGGCATTCTATGCCTCTTGTATGTATCCCCATCTATTATGTAATGTTGATGTAATGATATCCACCTTGCAAAAGCGTTTCAATATGCGGGTCTATCCTTGGTGGGACCTTCGAGTTCCTTTTGGATAGGGTCGCATATTGGGCGTGACAAGTTGGTATCAGAGCCAGGTTCCTAGGGTCAGCAGCCTGGGCTAGCAGGGTGGATGTCGTTTGAGTTTCTGTTTGTATTTCATCCATAGTCGGATGATGCTCTTACCTATTGTGATGTTGTATTCGTGTGGCATTCTATGCCTCTTGTATGTATCCCCATCTATTATGTAATGGTTATGTAATGATATCCACCTTACAAAAGCGTTTCAATATGCGGGTCTATCCTTGGTGGGACCTTCGAGTTCCTTTTGGATAGGGTCGCATATTGGGCGTGACAACTGGGCTCGTCATGTGCTTAATAAAAGTGTAAGTGTGGGCTAGACGGGCCACAGCCCCCGCACAGCACGCAGTTGAGCTCCGTCTCTGAAACTGAAAAACAACTGGGCGAGCTGCTGGGTCCCTGGTGTTATCCGCTTGTTATGTAATTTTCTCATTTATTGACTACATTGACAATGGCGTGGAACCTAGTTGTCAAACAATTAGGAGGAAGTATTGTTTTGGCTTGTAATAACGAGGCACCTGCTTGTGAAATCCAATGACCCTGGTGGGTCCCTACTGTCAGTGTCGGAGTACTAGAGTAGGGGTACCCTAGTATCCCGAACTTGTGCATGCGCAGTCGCAGCACCCCGCGGCAAGGCTTGCCAGGCGACCGCCAAGATCCTCCGTGGCTCCCTAGGAGACAAGACCCCGGCAAGAGGAGCTTGCCGGGAAGCCATTCAAGAACAAAGTATTCAAGCCAAGAAGACAAGGCCCCGGCAAAGAGGAGCTTGCCGGGAAGGCCAACCAAGGCATCTCAAGGAACTTGCCGCGACGCGCCACGCGTCCCGGCAAGGCTCGGTGAGCGACAAGCTCCCGGGCCCGACAAGACAACGACCGCGGCAAGGCACTTGCCGCGGCAAGCGGCCACTCCGCACCCGCGCTCCAGCACATCCACCAATGTGTCGCCCTGGGGCCTTTCCAGGCGCGCGTGGCGAGAGGCTGTGCAACCAGCGGTGCACGGTGGCAAGCGGTGCTGACAAGATAGCCATCGTGGCGATCGGTGGCGCCCCTGACGATCTCTGTTTGCACTGTTTGGGCAACACAGACGGGCATTTAATGCCCTTGTCCCCTGTCGTCAGAGTTAGGTATGATACACTGTATCTACAGTATAGGTAGTTGTACCTACCGCATCTCTTTTTCCGTTTTTGCCCTTGCCTGCGTTGCCACCTGTAGGTGACCCCTTGAGCATATAAAAGGAGGCCCATGCACAACGTAGAGGGGGTTCGGCTCATTCGAACGCCAGAAACACTCTCACACTCGGTCTGGTAGCTCTGAACGCTCCCGAGCAAGAACTCAATATACACATACATGCAGCAGTAGGAGTATTATCTCTCCAGAGAGCTCCGAAGCTGGGTAAACTGCTCGTGTGCTTCGCCTCGATCTGCTCTCCGTGCGATCTCCGCCCCCCGCCAAACCGAAAGGGGCTCGGTCCACCGGTCCCATAGGTGTTCGTGGATCAGTTTCCCCGACATCTTTGGCGCGCCAGGTAGGGGGCGTCGAGATTGTGTGGACCTGATCCGGTGTTCACACGAGCTAGATCTTCGTTTTCTTCATCAACATGCCACCGAAGAAGAAGGCTTCGGAGGCAGCTGTGCCGTCCGCGTCGATCCCACCGCCACTGGAGCAAACGGGCGGTGGGGTAGATGCCGGCGGAAGAACGGGCATTGATGAGGAAGATCAAGGTGCTGCCGGATCCAAGGACAAGGCTGCACAAACCTCGGCGTCCGTACGCGCACCGCGCCCATCTCAGGAGGCGCAAGACCAACAGCGTCATGGTATCCGCAGTACCATATGTTCGTTGGGCCAAGATCGAGCTGGTGGATCTCGGGGTGCTCAAGACCAGCATGCGCGCCATCACGCTGGCACGAGCGAGGAACGGTCGCCCGGACGGGATACTGCTCCTTCTAACTTAGTTAGAAGTCCGAGCATATCCCGCTCCTCGCACCGTTCGCCACTGCCGCCCATCACTCCAGCAGAAGCTTTGGCGCGAGCTCAACTGCTCCTGGATTACCCTCCAACGGCGGACAAGACCGACGAATGGAGGGCCACCATTCAGAGTCTCATCGGCTTCGCCAACGGCGACACTGCGCGGCAACCAAGCACCTCGCTGCCACGGCAAGACTGCCGGACGCGAACCGATGGTGACAAGACCATTGGGGGTGCAACCTCCATGCACTCTCCACCCCGAAGGCCAAGATCACCGACTCGTCGGATCTACCTCGACAGCGACTCCACCGCATCATCGGATCCACGAGCTCGTCGCGATCAGCACCAAGTTCTTCACGAACGACAGCAAGAAGATGCTCGTACTCGCATCGAGCGCCGAAGAGAAGCGCGGCGTCAATCTGACCAGCGCGTTGGGCCCTCTGTCGACATGCATGCGCCAGGGGAACCAGGCGACTTGTCGTACGCGGTAGGTTGCCCTGCATTCACTCGTGAGCTGCGGCAAGTCCAGTGGCCCAACAAGAAGAATTTCAAGCTAGACGTACGGGAGAAGTACGATGGCAAGTCGCATCCGTCGGAGTTCCTCAGCATCTACACCATTGCGGTGCAAGCTGCCGGGGGACGAGACGACAAGATCCTTGCCAACTACTTCCCACTGGTGCTCAAGCCCAATGTCAGATCTTGGCTCATGCACTTGCCAGACAACTCCATTTCTTCCTAGGCGGATCTATGCCATCAGTTTGTTGGCGCCTTTACAGGCGGCCACAAGCCCCATGGCCAAGAGAGCGACCTTCATCTGCTCGCCCAGAAGGAAGGAGAGCCCCTGCGCAAGTATATTCAGAGATTCAGCCGTGTGCAGCACAACATCCCAGATGTCCACCCTGCCGCGGTCATCAGCACATTCCATCAGAGCGTGCGAAACCGTAGGATGCGGGAGGAGATGGCGATGTGCAAGATCAGAGACGTTAGTGAGTTGTATGCCCTGGACGACAAGTGTGCACGTGCTGAGGAGGGGAGGAGACTCCCCGGAGAGAATACAGGAGCAGGAGGATCTGATAGTGAAGATGCTGAACCAGCAAAGAAAAACCGGCGGCGGAACAACAGAAAGAAGAAAGGCAAGGATGTACTAGTTGTTGAGCAGTCCGGCAATGGAGGTGGCGCCAAGAAAGCCAAAGCTGGTACCTCCAGCGAGCAGGCTGTGGCGGCCACCGACAAGCAGGACAGCTCCCGCAAGCAGTACTGCAAGATCCACCGCACCAAGGGCCATGACCTCCAGAGCTGCAAGAAGGTCGAGCAGTTTGTCGAGCAGCAAAAGGCTGAGTACGAACGACACGACAAGGAGAAGGCCCAGGAAGGTGCAGGAGGAGCCGGCAAGAAACGCCCCGGCCGGGGAGGACGCTGCAGCAAGGCCAAGCAGCGGCAAGGAGACAGACCTCCCCGCGGCTGCGACAAGGATGAAGAGGACGACGACGACGAAGATATGGATGATGACGAGGCCGATGAGCAGGAGTTTCAGAAAGCCACAGAGGTCATGTGCGTTGATGGCGGTGCTTCTCTGCACACTTCACACCACCAGCTCAAGCAGTGGATGCGGGAAGTTAATGCAGCAGAACTATCCGTAGAGTCACACAGGCCTCTGAAATGGTCCAGCACGCCTATCATCTTTGATATTGAGGACCACCCTGATGGCATAACTGCGGTCGGGTGCTTGCCGATGTTGGTTTCACCAACTATCCGCAACCTCAAGGTCACAAAGATGCTAGTTGACGGCAGGGCCGCTTGAACCTGATCTCCTCCACGGTGCTCCAGAAACTCCAGATCCCTGACAGCGAGCTCGAAGAGACCGGCACATTCCAAGGAATCAATCCGGGAAGGAGCAAGCCGAAGGGAAAAATCACGTTGCCGATAACATTTGGCAGCAAGTTGAACTTCAGGACTGAGAGGGTCACTTTTGACATTGCTAACTTTCCATTGCCATACAATGGGATACTCGGCCGTCCAGTGCTCGCCAAGTTCATGGCAGCCTCTCACTATGCATACAACATGTTGAAGATGACAGGCCCGATAAGTGTCATTTCTGTCCCTGGCGACAAGAAGGATGCTCTTATCTGCGCCGATAAGATCTACCGGGAAGCAGTAGCCGCAACTAATCGCAAGTTACTTGCCGCTGAAGCTCCCGGGGGGAAGAAGAAGACCAAGTCCGGCAAGAGCCTTGATGCCCACTCCGGCAAGCGCACCTCTTCGGAGTGCTGCGCTACCGTCGAGGATGCACCATCGAGCTCCACCGGCAAGTGTAAGAAGATGATGGCAGCTCCGCCAGAGACCAAAAAGGTGTCCGCCAAGGAGGACGGCACTGGTGGTACCTTCACCATCAATGCCACTCTCGACCCTAAATAGGAAAGCGCGCTCGTTGCTTTCCTGCGGGCGAATGTCGACGTGTTTGCATGGCAACCGTCTGACATCCCCGGTGTTCCCAGGAAAGTAATTGAGCACCACCTTGCCGTTTGTCCTCACGCGCGGCCCGTCAAGCAGAAAGTCAGGAAACAGGCAGTGGAGCGCCAAGAATTCATCGCAGAAGAAATCAAGAAGTTGGAAGCAGCATGCCTTGTCAGAGGAGTGCTCCATCCTACGTGGTTGGCCAATCCTGTAGTCGTGCGCAAGGCTAACGGGAAATGGAGGCTTTGTATCGATTTCACCGATGTCAATAAAGCTTGTCCCAAAGACCCATTTCCCTTGCCGCGCATTGACCAGATTGTTGACTCCACATTCAGATGTGATTTGCTTTCATTTCTTGATGCATACTCAGGATACCATCAGATCTTCATGGCAGAAGAGGATGAGGAGAAGACCGCATTCATCAACCCATGTGGCACGTACTGTTTCGTACGGATGCCTTTTGGTTTAAAGAATGCTAGTTCAACATTTGCAATGGTAGTCCATGTCGCTTTTGAGCCACAAATACACAGAAATGTAGAAGCCTACATGGATGACATAGTGGTCAAGAGCAAGGACAAGGCAACCCTGATTCAAGATTTAGACGAAACCTTTGCAACTCTGCGCAAGATCAACCTCAAGCTTAACCCCGAGAAGTGCGTGTTTGGAGTCCCCTCCAGCAAGCTTCTCGGGTTCTTTGTGTCTCAGCGGGGAATTGAAGCCAATCCCGACAAGATCAAGGCCATTGAGCAGATTGAAGCACCGAAGCGCGTCAAGGATGTACGAAGACTTGCCGGTTGCGTGGCTGCTCTCAGCAGGTTCATCTCTAGATCTGCTGAGCGCCCCCTGCCGTTTTTCAAAATATTGAAAAAGGCAGGTCCAATGAAATGGACTCCGGAAGTGGAGGCTGCACTGCAGGACTTAAAGAGATACCTGTCCTCCACTCCAACACTTGTCGCACCTAAGCCACGAGAGAAGTTGCTGCTCTACATAGCGGCAACCAATCAAGTGGTTAGTGCTGCGTTAGTGGCGGAGAGGGAGGCGGATGATGAGCCAGCAACCACGTCAGAGGCATCCAGCGACAAGCAGGGGGCTTCGCCGACAAGCTCTGGTCCCGACAAAGATGGATCTGCGTAGGCATGTGAGGAGACGCAGAAGAAAATGGTGCAGCGCCCAGTTTACTTTGTCAGTTCCCTTCTGTAGGGGGCTAGGTCAAGGTACTCTGGTGTGCAGAAATTGCTTTTCGGCCTTCTCATGGCCTCGAGATAGCTGCGCCATTACTTCCAAGCACATGAGATCACGGTTGTCACTCGTTTTCCACTGAAGAGGATACTGCAAAATCCAAAAGCGACAGGCAGGATTGTCGAGTGGGCACTGGAACTGTCAAGCATTGGCCTCAAGTTTGAAAGCAATTCAACTGTCCAAAGCAGAGCATTGAAAGAGTTCGTAGCAGAATGGATGCCAACACCAGACGAAGAAATTCCAAAAACGAGCATCCCCGTCAAGGAAGCAAGCAAAGAATGGCTGATGTACTTTGATGGTGCCTTCTCGCTGCAAGGCGCCGGTGCTGGCGTGCTACTTGTTGCGCCCACCGGAGAGCACCTCAAGTACATAGTCCAGATGCACTTTCCCAAGGAGCAAGCAACGAACAATACTGCAGAGTATGAAGGTTTGCTTGCCGGTCTCAGGATGGCGGCAGACCTTGGGATCAAGAAGCTCATTGTCAAGGGTGACTCGCAGCTTGTCGTCCGCCAAGTGAACAAGAATTATCAGAGTCCGTTGATGGAAGCCTACGTTGATGAAGTGAGAAAGCTAGAAGAGCACTTTGACGGCCTACAGATGGAACATGTTCCAAGAGCTCAGAATGACATTGCCGATGGCCTGTAGAAGTGCGCCGCACTTAACTTACCTGTGGAACCAGGGATCTTGGTGCTCAAGCTGACTCAGCCTTCTGTAACACCATCAACTGGACAGAGCAAGAAGAGGAAGTTGGTTTCTGGTGACTATTTTCCGGCAGAGCTCCCCGAAGCCGCCGCCAAGAAGGTCCCCAAGATCAACACCAAGAGTGCTAAGGAACAGTCTGCTCCGGCAAGCCCTAGGGTTTGTTCCGTTGAAGCAGACGCTCCCGACAAGTTTTGCTCTGGCAAGCTTGACGGGGAACATCAAGCTCCGGCTGGGCCGCAGGTCCTTGCCATAGAAGCGGATGTTCCCGCAGCAGCAGATGTGCCTTTAGTCCTTGTTGTTGAGCCGCAAGCTCCAGCATGGGCACAGCAGATTGTCCGTTTCCTTCAGACAGGAGAACTTCCCGAAGAGCAAGAAGAGGCGGAAAGAGTAGCCCGGCAGTCGAGTATGTACAAGTTTGTCGACAACATACTGTACAGAAAAAGACTCAACGGTGTGAAATTGAAGTGTATTCGCCGGGAAGACGGACAACAGCTGTTGGCAGAGATACATGGAGGCATATGTGGTCACCACATTGGCGCAAGAGCACTTGCCGGCAAAGCGTTCCGGCAAGGTTTCTTTTGGCCGACAGCCCTCCAGGATGCAACTGCACAAGTAACCAAGTGTGAAGCGTGCCAGTTCCATTCCAAGCAGATACACCAGCCAGCTCAAGCTCTCCAGATGATCCCTTTATCCTGGCCATTTTCGGTCTGGGGGCTCGACATCCTCGGCCCCTTCCCCCGAGCTGTCGGGGGCTTTGAGTACTTGTTGTTGCAATCGACAAGTTCACAAAGTGGCCGGAAGTGGAACCAGTGAGGAAGGTGACAGCACAGTCAGCAGTCAAGTTCTTTAGGTCGATTGTTTGCCGTTTCGGGATCCCTAACAGGATCATCACCGACAACGGCACGCAATTCACGAGCCGCACCTTCATGCAGTACGTCCAAGATCTTGGCGCCAAGGTCTGCTTCGCTTCTGTTGCTCATCCGAGAAGCAACGGTCAAGCGGAGAGGGCAAATGCTGAAGTGCTGCGCGGGCTCAAGACCAGAACTTTCGACAGGCTACGCAAGTGCGGGAAGAACTGGATCAAGGAGCTGCAGGTGGTTCTTTGGTCGATTAGAACGACGCCAAATCGAGCCACTGGCCAGACACCTTTCGCTCTAGTCTATGGAGCGGAGGCAGTTCTCCCCACGGAAATCGTATACGGGTCACCTTGAGTGCTTGCTTATGATGAGCTTGAGCAAGAGCAGCTGCGACAAGATGACGCGCTGCTCCTTGAGGAAGATCGTCTTCAGGCTGCTATACGAGCTGCTCGATACCAGCAAGCTTTGCGCCGCTACCATAGCCGCAAAGTTAATGCCAGAAGTTTCGAGGAAGGCGACCTTGTTCTTCGGTGCGTTAAGTCCGCCAAGAATTCCAACAAGTTGACGCCGAAGTGGGAAGGCCCTTATCGGGTGAAACGAGTCACTAGGCCTGGTGCTGTCCGCCTTGAGACCGAAGATGGCATTCCGGTGAGCAACTCCTGGAATATTGAACATCTTCGTAAGTTTTACCCGTAGGGCGCGGTTGCTGGAACCTGTTCCGGCAACCACCTTCTGTACAAGTCTTGCCGCTGTTGCATGTAATCCTTCGTACAGAGCCGGGCGCAGACCCCGTGCGTAAATAAAGTTCATGTGCTCCGCACATCTTGTCAATTTCATGCTTTCTTTCTTTTCGCATGTATTATCTAACACTTTGTGCAGCACCAACCCCCGGTAAGCAATAACGAGCCGTAAGGCTCCATATCTTTATTTTCTCTTCTTTCTCTTTCTCAAAGGAAGGAAGGTTCCCTCACCCACAAGTTTGCTGGGGGGGGAGGAGAAGATAATGGTGTGGACCAGGCATCGTTCAAGAAAGTTTCGCCTTACCGGGAAGCAAACGACAGAAAAGCTAAGTTGCCAAAGTTTGAGCAATCAGTTTTTAAATTCTTAAGTTATCTTCCTCGAACGACCGTGCTTTGTATGGAAAACCTGTGTGCGGAGGAACCAACTCGTAGCTAGTTGCGCCCTTACTTTGTTTCAAGTCTGCTCAACAACTTAAGTGAGCTGCGACTAGCTGCGACAAGGTTTCTTGTCGGTAGCGGCACGGCCAGCAGGCTGCTGACGTTCCGCACTCAGTGCTCGCGGCAAGGGTGCCTGCGCCGGCAAGTTCCCTAAAAGCGTAGGGTAAAAACATACAAAGGAAGGAATCAAGTAAAGGAAATAACATAGCATTCGATATCCAAAATAAAGTTATATTGCAAAATAGCTTGTCGCAGCTCTAACAGATTGTTTTCATAACGCGACCAGCAGCGACAAAGAGAAAATGGGCGGCCTAATCGATGCGGTCACCCTCAACTCGCTTGATCCCGCTCACCTTGTCCACAATGGGTGCGACAAGGGCCTTGAGCGCTTCCAGATCAGCATCCAGTGGCAAGGACCTGAGGACGTTGGTGAGGTTGAGGCCTGGGTTGCGGAAGGCCACCTTCACCAGCACCTTCTGAAGAGCTCCCGTGCAGATCTTGCGTGACTCGTCGGCCAGCTGCTTTGGGATCCTCTCCCGGAGTCGCTGGAGCGCCGTCGCCACGCCCTTGAAGAACGGGTTGAGCTTGGCGCTAGGTTGGAGACGCTCATCGGAGGAGTACCCAAGATTCTCCATTCCCAGCTGCGCCAGCTCCCCGTCGATGGTGGCGGCAACATCCACAAGGCCCTCCGTCCAGTGCTCCACATTTTCCCTGAAGGTGTTCTGGGCGGAGGCAGCACTCGCCAACAACGCCTCGTTGGCCTTGACCTTCTCCGCCAAGGGCGCCTCCCGCTCCCTGGCCTCGTCCAGCGTCTGGGTTAAGGTAGCCAGCTTCAGCTCGAGATCGGCGTTGGAATCCTTGGCGGCGCTAAGTTCTTTGCTCCTCTCGGCAAGGAGACCCTGCAGCTCGCCATGAGCGGCGGCATCCTTTTCGCGCTCAAGCTTGAGCGCGGCAAGCTCCTCGCCGCCCGCCTTGAGGTCGGCCTCCAACTGCGCCACTTTCACCTCCAGCTCCTTCTTGGCAGCCTCGGCAGTTGCGGCGGCGTCCTTTGCTTCCTGGAGGGGCCCGCCAATTGATTGCTCGCGCACAGCAAGTTCCTCCTCATGGCTGTCGAGGTTGACCTTCCGCTGCGCCAGCTCGCCTTCCTGCGCAAACAGCTTCTCGGCGGCAAGACGCTGTTGCTCTTCGACTTCGGCCTTCTCGAGGAGGAAGGCTTTCCGCGCCTCGGAGAGCTGTTCCCGCTCCTCTGCCAGGGACCGGAGATCCTCCTGCCTCATGCCTCGGAGCTCCTCCGCATGCTTCTCAATATCCACCCCCGCCTTCGCCACAAGCGCTTCCCGCGATTCCAGCTTGGCTTGGCGGGCGCGGTAGAGCGCCAGCAACTTCCGCAGCAACCGCTCCTCCTCAGGCTCGCCGCCGCTGCTACTTGGCGCGTCGACCAACGACAGCCCCGCAGAGGCAAGCACTTCTCCGTCCAAGACTTCTCCTTCGACCGGCGCCCTGGAGCTTGACGCCCAGGGGAGCTTGATGAAGATGCCATCGCCGGCCTTCAGATAGGCGCCGGGCTAGGGCTCTTCGGAGCCTGGCGCTGCGGCAGCAGCAGAGGGATCGGCGGTCGGCGCAGCGCCTGGCACTCCTGCGGCCTCAGGGCCGTCAGTGCGATCGCCGGACCCCTCGCCGGTTTCTGCGGTGGCAGCCTCGGCGGCCTCTTCGCTGGCGGGACCATCAGCGCCGGCTTCTTCCTCAGTGGCGGCGGCGTCGTCGGGGTCGCCGCGCGCGTTCTCCTCGTCGGCGACCTCGGTCACCATCGGCTCCACCGCAGATGGATCTGAAGAACGGAGGAGGGAGAAAAGTCAAGCAAATATCCAAAAAGAAAATCAGGAGAAGAAGAATGCAAGAGCAGTTTTCAAGCGAGAAAGGTTACCTGTGCTTGGATCTGCAGTCTCCATCACCAGAGGGTCGCTGGTGCTGCCCCTTGCCGGAGAACTGTCCCTTGCCGGAGAATTCTCCCTTGCCGAAGAACGCTCCCTTGCCTGGGAATCCTCCCTTGGCGGTGTGGTCGAAGCAGATGGCACTTCGGGAGCGGTTTCCGGACGCTCCTGGCGAAGCTGCTCTGCTCCTACACAACCCAACAATCAAAGATATCAGCAAAGAAAGAGCACCCATGCGCACCTAAAAGCAGGAAGTAAACCATATACTTACGCTGGGGGCTGCGCTGGGGGCTGCTTTGGGGAGTAGCTGTCGGGTCCGGCAAGGTGGTCTCAGGCATGTCCCCCGTTGGCGCGACGGGTTCATCCTCGATGACGATCACCAGGGCCTTAGCTCTCTTCGCCGCTCTTTGAGCCAACGTCCTGAAAAGGAATAAGTTCAGCATGACGCAAATCAGATACAAGACAAAGCAACCAAATTGAAGAACTACAAGTACAGCAGGGAAATCTTACTCTTCTTCCTCCTCGTCGGAGCTGAGCGCGGAGAGATCAAAGTCCGGCTCGCTTCCGGCGCGACGAGGTGGAGGGGTAGGTTCCCTTGAGCGCTTGGCGGGAGCTGGAGCAGTGGATCGAGAGGACCCCGCTCCAGTTGCCGCTGCAGCGTGAGGTGCTCCCGCGGCGACAGTGCTTGCCGCGGTGGAGCGCGTCGCGCGGCGCTGCGGCTGCTGACCCGTCTGCCGCCCCGCTACGTCCTCGGCCCTGCGGAGACGCCTTCTTGGTGGAGCTTGTGGCTCCGCACGCGGCGAGCTGGCTGGAGGTGGAGAAGAGGTGGAGCCGGTCTTCAACAAGTCACTCGCGTCCTCGGCGGGCTCGCTCGACTCCGTTTCAGGCCAGGCAAGCTCTTCCTCGCCGACAAGCTCTTCCCGCTCGGCAAGGCTTGCCGCCTCTGCTGCCTCCGCCTCCTCCACGGTGAACCCAAATTGGCCTGCGGCAACGGCTGCTGCTGCCTCTTCCAGCCTGGTGGCGATGCGCTGCATCTCGTCGTCAGTGGTGTCGCGGGTGAGGCTCTTCTGCTCGTCGGGGCGGATCGCCACTTCTGCCAGGCTGTCGAAGAACTCTTGCACGACGTCGTCAGCAGGCTCTTGCCAAGTGGGGACAATCCCATGTGAATCGCAAAGCGGCATCATTGCGCGGATGCGGTCAAGCAAAGAGTTGTTGCAGAGCAGAACGACCCCCCTCGGCAACCTAAACGCTCCGGGATGCTCGGGATCATGCTTGAACAGCTCCAGGAGCATTGCATCCAGCTCCAAGACGGTGAAATTGAAATTGAGGCCCGGACGCAACCTCATGATGTCCGCCGCATTCTGGAACTCCCAGGCGGGTCTCCCCCTCTCCTGCAAGGGGGCGATGCGGCGACGAAGGAAATATGCGCCAACAGCGCCTATGGTGAGCCCGGCAAGCCTGAGGCGCAGGATCCTGGTGACGGCAATCTTCAGCCTAGCGTCCTCCGGAGCCAAGTTGCTCCAATCGTTTCCGCGCACTACTGGGGCTTGGCGCTCGGCGGTGAATGGCTGCGGGTTTTCCTCGACGATCCAGCACCAGTCCGCTCTCCACTCGTCCCACTTGCCGCGGAGCTCGCCCTCCAAATAAGCATCCTTCTTGCCGAGTCTCGAGATCCAGGTGATTCCGCCAGACAAGGGCTCTCCTCTCTCGACTCGGGGTATGAAGAAGTGGCGGAAAAGGGCTACATTTGGGTGGACTCCAACAAAGTTTTCGCAGAGATGTGCGAAAACTGCCATGGTTAGAACAGCATTGGGGGTGAAATCAAGGAGGTGAAGCCCGTAGGTGTTCATGATGTCGCAAAAGAATTCGGAGAAAGGTGGGCAGAGCCCACAGTAGAAGAACAACACGAAAAAGGGGTATCCGGTCGGAGCCAGTTTCGAGGCGGCGGCCGAGAGTACCTTCGTGCGCGGATGCGCTCGCGTCTGCGTCGACCAGAAAAGGTAGTAGTACTCCCTCAGCTCCTTCGCGGCGAGCTGGGGGGGGGAGATCGCCCGCTCCTTTCGCAGCACCGCAAGCCGCTGCGCCTCGGCCGACTTCGCGCCCTTCCCCTTGTCGGCTTTCGGAGCCATGGCGGAGGCGGTGGGAGAGGTCGACGGTGTTGGTGGTGCTAGTGGCAATGAGGGGCGGAGCGCTGCTCTCTCTCTCAGAAGGGGGGAGCGGCGGAGATTTTGGAGTAGTAACCGGCGAGATGGGCGACTGCCCCTGTTTCCTCTGCTTATAAAGAGGGAGGGGGCGAACGTTACGCTTTTCCGAATAAAGAAACCACCCACGATCTCTCCCATGATGCCGCATTCGACGCGTGCCGTTCGAGAGGGCGCGGTGGATACGGAGTAAGAAACGGCACAACCCAGGCCGCGCGTGCCTGTGCCCTGTTTTGGGCCTGGCCCAACAGCGCTCGGCACCGTGTATGGCCCAGGCCCGGGGGCTCCTGTCGGAGTACTAGAGTAGGGGTACCCTAGTATCCCGAACTTGTGCACGGGCAGTTGCAGCACCCCGCGGCAAGGCTTGCCAGGCGACCGCCAAGATCCTCCATGGCTCCCTAGGAGACAAGACCCCGGCAAGAGGAGCTTGCCGGGAAGCCATTCAAGAACAAAGTATTTAAGCCAAGAAGACAAGGCCCCGGCAAGAGGAGCTTGCCGGGAAGGCCAACCAAGGCATCTCAAGGAACTTGCCGCGACGCGCCACGCGTCCCAGCAAGGCTTGGTGAGCGACAAGCTCCCGGGCCCGACAAGACAACGACCGCGGCAAGGCACTTGCCGCGGCAAGCGGCCACTCCGCACCCGCGCTCCAGCACATCCACCAACGTGTCGCCCTGGGGCCTTTCCAGGCGCGCATGGCGAGAGGCTGTGCAGCCAGCGGTGCACGGTGGCAAGCGGCGCTGACAAGATAGCCATCGTGGCGATCGGTGGCGCCCCTGACGATCTCTGTTTGCACTGTTTGGGCGACACAGATGAGCATTTAATGCCCTTGTCCCCTGCCGTCAGAGTTAGGTATGATACACTGTATCTACAGTATAGGTAGTTGTACCTACCGCATCTCTTTTTCCGTTTTTGCCCTTGCCTGCGTTGCCACCTGTCGGTGACCCCTTGAGCATATAAAAGGAGGCCCATGCGCAACATAGAGGGGGTTCGGCTCATTCGAATGCCAGAAACACTCTCACACTCGGTCTGGTAGCTCTGAACGCTCCCGAGCAAGAACTCAATATACACATACATGTAGGAGTAGGAGTATTATCTCTCCGGAGAGCTCCGAAGCTGGGTAAACTGCTCGTGTGCTTCGCCTCGATCTGCTCTCCATGCGATCTCCGCCCCCCGCCGAACCGAAAGGGGCTCGGTCCGCCGGTCCCATAGGTGTTCGTGGATCAGTTTCCCCAATAGTCAGCCTCTCCACGTATAGTCATCTCCTGATTCCTCTTGGTTGTTGACCATGTTGACAACACCAGACGGCGGCGAGCATAGCGAGCTAACCAAGGCGGAGAACGACGACAAGGCCTCGGACGGGAACGAACAGTAGCCATGGAAGATGCGGCAGTGTAGTGGCAGGTGGAGGGGAGTACGAGGGCAACAACATGCAAGTCAAGCATACAAATGGTACAAAAAGCCCAAGGATTAATTGTTCATCAAATTTTTAGACAAAACCCAGATTGAACATGATAGTAACATCTAACCCAACCACTCTTTTTTGCAGTCACAAACAAATGGATCGGTCTGATCCATAAAATCAACATCCTGTGCAAAAAAATTTATTTTTGGATGTCTACAACTTGTTGTAAATAGAAGTCGGGCACGTTCAGAAGCCCATTTGTCCACCTGAAACTTCTTTTTCTGCTATTCAACATGTTCGTCCCTGAGAAATCTCTTGCTGTAAAAAATTAAGCCTCCTGGACAATAGTAACCTCGCATTCAACAGGAAGAATGTGACAAAGCTTCGATTTGCCTGGTTGGATGCATATCGTCCCATCGTTATTGTCCTCAAACGAATGTCATGAGAACTGAGAAAATCCTTGTGCTTATTACGCCAATGATTGGTTATATGTTTTTCTCCATGTGGTTCTGCCTAAGTAGACATGAAGATTGAAAACAGTTAAGGTCTGAAAAAAGAGTATGTCAAAAGAACGACAGCTGAATAGTTAATTCTAGTACAATATATACGGGCTTTCAATGTCCATGAAATCATCACCGCTATGTATAAATTCTCCAGAGACCGAAAGCATCGCAGCAAGCCAATAATTATGTCCAGATCAAAACTATACATTCTGATATATATGATCTTGACAGAATCCAGCAGCATTGATAGGCTATCAATGGACGAACTCTTCATTGACCATATAACATAATATTAGTACCCAAAGTGTACTCCAAGATGATATAAAACTTATGCGCACAAATGAAAAATGCAGCATATGATTACAAATGTGTAGATGATAATATACTGTACCTAAAAAGGTGAGGAGCCAAACACCAACTCCTTGTGATTATTAAACGGGTCACGAATTACACTCAAGGTCTCCAGTTTGGGCGCAGATACGACAGTTATTTATGAAGGTGTATAAAAATTATGAAGGAGCAACCTTTCAAGTGAAGGGGCATCTTCAATGATGAGCTGTTGTCCTTCAAAACAAATTCCAATGCTTTTAAGGTGAGGCGACTTTATTTGGAGACAACTGATACCGATTTCTATTCCCAAAACAATCTGCAAGCGCTCCAGGGCAAGGCAACTGGAGTGGATGATGCTGTCCAGTGAGGCCTCCGACAAATAAACCACCATAAGCGAAAGTTCTTTTAGCAGTGCGAGTTGAAGCATTTGTACCAGATCGTCTGGTAGATGGCACCGGGCGAAGGTGGCAGTGTGGAGAGAGGAGAAAACTGCGAGATGGACAATGGTGGTGTGGGCACAAATTCTTGGTATGTTCATGGTATGAAACTTTCGTGGTAATGGTAGAACTCAAACTGCTGGAGTTTTCCAAATTCAGGGGATGTCAGCCAAGCGTCCACCTTGCCGGGTATGGACAGCAGGTAGCTTATCGGGATGCAGAGGCATTGAACGGGGCCCTGCTGGTGAGAAGAGATGATGGCTCTGATGAGATCAAATTCACGAAGGACAGATATCTGACGACAGTCGAGACTGAGGGGCGCGATGCGCCATAGAGGGCGCCACCGAGTTGAGAGGACTTGTATGCGGTAGCAATCCTTGGTGGGGAGAAGCGAGATGACCTCCTCAAGGATGACGTCCGGGAGATCGCTGATGCGGTCCACTGGAGATTCTACCGGTTCCTCAAATCCGGGTGGGGGGGCTCGCCGCTTCTCCACGTGCTACCGGGTGCGGGATCTACAACCGGCATCGCCGCTAGCGGGAGCCTCATCTTCTTGGCGTTGGGGCCAGCCGACTCCATTTTCCTTGTGGGCGTCATGCCAAGCTCACAGGTTTGAGCAGAGCAGCCAGAGACGAGCCTACTGGCAGTGGAGTGGGGAAGAAGGAGGGCTGGGGATTTCTGTAGGAGTGGAAGAAGAGGAGCAGGCGTTTTCTGTACGAGTGAGGAAGAAGGTGAGCGGGGTTTTCTGGACGAGTGAGGAAGATTGGGGAGCGGGGGGAATTGGGTGGGGAGACGGAAGCGGGAGAGCGAGCTATTCGTGTTTATAAGGCCCGCTGCACTAACTACTCGCTTTTTCCCAAGAATCGCTCTCTTCTTTTGCGTTGCTGCATGACTGGCCATGCATGCAGGATGCATGTGCCCGCCGGCCACTGCATGCGCCTGGTTTGTTACTAGGCCTATTTAATAGGGTGGTTATGTAGTAAATTAAGGAGATTTATTTTCTCTGTGTGCATCCACCAAATTAGAAGATGCGGTACTGGATGCAGACACTCACATTAAACTAACATTCAGAAGAACAAAAGTTCAGCATGTCTATGCATCTCAATGATTCACCATACTATAACCAATATACAAAACTATGAGAAGGTGTGGAATTAAAGAAAATCGGTCGATGCTTCTCTGAGCAAAGGGCCTTCCTGCGCACGCATTAATTTCCTAGGCATGCTTGTTTCTTCTCAATGTTGCGAGCACTTTGAGCATCATGTTGTCAACTCCACAGCTAGCTAGCTGCCTCATCTTGCAATTGATGCTGACACATTTGCAGCAAACACATGAGGCAATAGAGATGACTCAACATGGGTCCATATTGTGCAGTTCCCCTGATATCATATTCATTGTCCTGAATCTGAAAAGATAGGAAAACTGTAGCTATACTTAAACGGTGTTGCAAAACAGTAGCACATATCAATAGCTCGGCATGACAAAACACGATCATCTGGACGAAGGGGATACTGACCTGCCTAAGGAAGATTACATATAATTTCATAAGTCCTTGGTTGATTTCCACCTTTGGCTGCACTGCTTGTTTACTCCTCCACACATGATAGGATCGTTCCGCACTGCATTTAACAAGTCAACGTACAAATAAGCTAATTTCATCTTGTGGTGGTCATTGTACCTAGTTACAAATGTAGGAATACCTGGAGCATCATGAGGTTAGCTGACAGTAGGTAGATGCAGCCATATAAAATTTGTGCGGTACTACCAAAATTGAGGTTTGTATCCCTTCCCGTTATGAGAATTCTTCTTGAAGTTGGTAGAATGTGACGGCTTGTTCTTTGCATCAAACTTGCCTTTCCCCTGAGATTTGTTCTTGTTGTTTTGGGGCTAGTTGGGCTGGAAGTTCTTCTGGCGTACCATGTGGGCACTAGAAGCTCCCTCGGCGACCCGAGCACGTGTGTCTTTTGCTCTCGCCTTCTCCTCAAAATCAAGAGTGCTAATGAGATTCAAAACAGAAAACTCATGTCTCTTGTTTTTCAGAGAAGTAGCAAAATCGTTCCACGAAGGTGGAAGCTTGGAAATGATGGTGTCAGCAACAAATTTGTCCGGCAACACACACTTAAAGTACTCAAGTTCCTTAGAGAGTGAATGTATCTCATGAGTCTGCTGAACAACAGAGCGCTCATCAGTCATCTTGTAGTCACAGAATTGCTCCATGACGTACAACTCGTTGCCAGCGCCCGAGGGCCCAAACATGGCCTCGAGCGCAGCCCACATGTCTTTCCTGCTCTCAAACAACATATACGAATCCACAATGGAATCGCCAAGAACACTCAGCAGGGCGGCTTTGAAGAGGGTATCCATGTTCTGAAAAGCTTCCTGTTGTGTAGTATTAAGATCGCCCTCGGGCTTACCCTTAGTGGCGTCATAGTAGTACATGATCTGAAACCAATATACTGCTCTTGTGCGCCACCTTTTCTATTGCACCCCCTTAAAAGTAGGCGGCTTCAAAAGCGTAGCAAAACCACTCGGAGTAAATTGCATATGATCAGGTTTTTGGATTGGATTGTTGAATATATGAGCAATTTAGTATGAGATTTAATCCAAATCAGCAGTAAATAAATCATGACGACAATTGCAAACATCAAAGTAATGACGCGGACTAAACCAGGAGGACAAAATCACATATTGTACAGCGGGAGCAAAACCGATGTGGTTGATGTTGTCACTCATGTCGTTGATGAAGAGGTTACTGAGGTCGGGGAAGAAGGCTGTCGTTGAGGAAGTCGTCGCTGCCAGCAGTCCCAGGAGTGTGCTCCCCAAAAACCTGATCGCCCCTCTCCCGTACAGGATCACGAAAGGCGGGGTTCGGAGGACTGCCATCCCTTCTCGCGGTGCACGCCGGAAGGAGGGCCGGAGAAGAATTGCGTGGCGGCGCTAAGATCTGGAACGGTGTGAAACCATATGATGCAGCGGCGGCTAGGGTAGAGCATGTCAGGTCGGAGTATAATAGTAGGACTTTGGCCCCCAAACCCCACGTCCAAGTCAAAAATAGCTCAAAAAAATTCAATAATAGCCCCACCAAGGTTTGTCTCAAAAAAACGGAGTAATTAAGGCGTCTGTTAGTCCCATTAGTATAAATACAATATCATTAATAATGGCCCCACCTTTTGTCTCACAAAGTAGAGTATGTTGGAGTACAACCGGCTACACGTTTACAATCCGCTTCTCTTCTCTCTCCTCTTCTCTCTCCTTCAACTAAGCACAAATACTATATCTAAATCCTTATAGCCTGCTTATGTCATCTAATTATAATACTTGCTCTAAAAGTTACTATCCACTGTGTAGTCCGAAATTTCGGGCATGCAGCGGGCGGTGCCCTCGGTCGGCACGCCGCTTCAACGGCGGAAGCAGTGAGAGGTCGCATCACCCTGACTTGCCATCAATGTGGAGTGGTGGGCTCAGCTAGCGCCGGGCGGGAAGCGCGCGGGGGAGGGGGGAGGGGTTTTGTTGGGCCAAGAAGGTGAGAAGCCAACTTGGGATCAGTCCGGACGAGGAAATATCATGTGCTCCCATACTCTGCATATGACACTAGTCTATGTTACTACCCCATCCTTTCTAGTTTATAGAGATTGAAAGTGCAACTATCCCTAGGTGGTTTTGGTAATTCATAACAACATATAGCTCATTGAGCTAATGCTATTCCAAGACTATTATTTCAGGAAAGCTTAATGAATGGCATGGCATGGATGATGAAAGTGAATCCCTCAAAATACTAATGACAAAGTATTGGCTCAAGCTCAAAAGCTCAAGACTCTTCATTTTACATTTTAGTGATCCAAGATCACATTGAGTCTATAGGAAAAGCCAATACTATCAAGGAGGGATGAGGTGTTGCTTAATGAGCCTCTTGCTTCATGTGCTTGGTGATATGCTCCAAAAACCCTCAACTACTTTCCCACATCCACAAATTACCTAAACCTAAAGCCAAAATCGGTCACACCGGTTTTTCCTATCCGGTGCCACCGAGTTCTAATGTCATAGCCACTGCCACAAACCCTAGTCAAATCGGTCCTACCGATAGGGATCTCGGTCTCACCAAGATGGGATTGTAATCTCCGTGTTTCCCTTCGTAACATTTCGGTCTAATCGAAGTGAGCGATCGGTCCCACCGAGATTGCAATGTAAACTCTTTGTTTCCCTTTTGTAACATTTTGGTCTCACCGAAAAGAGCAAATCGGTCCCACCGAGTTTACCTGACCAACTCACTGGAAAGCTTATTACCAAAATCGGTCTCACCGAGTTTGTGCAATCGGTCTTACCGAGATTACGTTATGCCCTAACCCTAACCATATCGGTCTTACCGAGTTGCATTTCGGTCCCACCAAAAATCCTAACGGTCACTAGATTTGCTGAATCGGTCCGACCAAGTTTACCAATTCGGTCCCACCGAGTTTGGCAAGTTGTGTGTAATGGTTAGATTTTGTGTGGAGGCTATATATACCCCTCCACCTCCTCTTCATTCATGGAGAGAGCCATCAGAACAAACCTACACTTCCAACTTACCATTTCTGAGAGAGAACCACCTACTCATGTGTTGAGGCCAAGATATTCCATTCCTACCATATGAATCTTGATCTCTAGCCTTCCCCAAGTTGCTTTCCACTCAAATCTTCTTTCCACCATATCTAAATCCTATGAGAGAGAGTTGAGTGTTGGGGAGACTATCATTTGAAGCACAAGAGCAAGGAGTTCATCATCAACGCACCATTTGTTACTTCTTGGAGAGTGGTGTCTCCTAGATTGGCTAGGTGTCACTTGGGAGCCTCCGACAAGATTGTGGAGTTGAACCAAGGAGTTTGTAAGGGCAAGGAGATCGCCTACTTTGTGAAGATCTACCGCTAGTGAGGTAAGTCCTTCGTGGGCGACGGCCATGGTGGGATAGACAAGGTTGCTTCTTCGTGGACCCTTCGTGGGTGGAGCCCTCCGTGGACTCGTGCAACCGTTACCCTTCGTGGGTTGAAGTATCCATCAACGTGGATGTACGATAGCCCCACCTATCGAAACCACGCCAAAAACATCCGTGTCTCCAATTGCGTTTGAATCCTCCAAACCCTTCCCTTTACTTTCTTGCAAGTTGCATTCTTTAACTTCCGCTCCCTATATACTCTTTGCATGCTTGCTTGAATTGTGTGATGATTGCTTGACTTGTCCTAAGATAGCTAAAATCTGCCAAACTCTAAAATTGGGAAAAGGCTAAGTTTTTAATTGGTCAAGTAGTCTAATCACCCCCCCCCCTCTAGACATACTTCAAGGTCCTACAAGTGGTATCAGAGCCTTGGTCTCCATTTGCTTTGATTTCCATAGCTTTTGGTGGTCATAGCCTTGGTTTCACAACCTAGGAGAGTATGGCGTCTAGTGAGGGAAATTATCACCGTAGAGGTCCTTATGTTGATGGTACTAATTTTGCTAGTTGAAAGCATAAGATGAAAATGCATATTCTCAGACATAACCCCGCCGTTTGGGCAATTATTTGTATTGGCTTGCAAGGTGAATTCTTTGATGGGAGAGAGCCGAACCGTGAAGCTAATGCGGAAGAATTAAAGATGCTGCAGTACAACGCTCAAGCTTGTGATATCATCTTCAACGGATTGTGCCCCGAAGAATTCAACAAAATTAGCCGTCTTGAGAATGCAAAGGAAATTTGGGATACTTTGATTGATATGCATGAAGGTACCGACTCCGTCAAGGAATCCAAGTTGGATGTGCTCCAAAGTCAGCTTGACAAGTTCAAAATGAAGGATGGTGAAGGTGTCACTGAAATGTACTCTAGGCTTGCACTTATCACAAATGAGATTGCTGGCTTAGGGAGTGAAGAGATGACCAACAGATTCATCATCAAGAAGATCCTAAGAGCATTGGATGGAAAGTATGATACCATGTGCACATTGATCCAAATGATGCCAAACTACAAAGATCTCAAGCCAACGGAAGTCATTGGAAGAATTGTTGGTCATGAGATGTCACTTAAGGATAAGGAGGAACTTCACAACAAGTCAAGTGGTGCTTACAAAGCCTCATGTGAAGCCCCCACATCATCAAGTGAGAAATAAACCTTCAATGAAGAATTGAGCTTAATGGTGAAGAACTTCAACAAATTCAACAAGAGTAGAAGCAAAGAAAGAAGCTCCAAGTCAAGGTCTTATAATGACAAAAGATCTTCTAGTCGAGAGCGAAATTGCTACAATTGTGGGAGACCCGGACACTATTCCAATGAGTGTACGGCACCCTACAAAAGAAGAGAAGATTCTCCAAAAATAAGAAGCAAAAGAGAAGAATCACCACCAAGAGAGAGAAGGAGTAGAGATGATCGTTATGAACGAAGACCCTCACGGAGAAGCAAGGATTCGGAAAGGAAGGACAAGTCATCAAGGAGCTACACAAAACAAAGACATCAAGCTCATGTTGGTGAATGGGTATCCGGTTCCGACTCTGACAATCACTCCGAGAGAAGCCATCACTCTGACTCCGAATATACTCAAGATGAAGGTGTTGTCGGTCTAGCACTTGTGTCAACCAACTCCTATGACATATTTGATTCACCAAATGAAGGAATTGGAAGATGCTTCATGGCCAAAGGTCCAAAGGTAACACATCCCAAGTATGTTGATTTCAATAGTGATGAAGATGACTTGCTTGTGGATGATGATTTACTTGTTGACAGCTCTAGTGATGAATACTATGATGAAACGTCAATTAATCATGCTAATCAAGATAAAACAAATGACAATGATAAGGAGAAGATTGAGCTTCTAACTAAAGAACACTCTTAAGTTGGCTCATGAAACTATCTTCGAAGATCATCGAGAACTTTTAAGGGCTCATGAGAAGTTACGCTTTGAAAAGCTCAATCTTGAGCAAGAGCATGAGTTCTTAAAAGCAATCAATGATGATCTCCGCAAGAAAAGTTCTTCTTACATTGCCAAGCGTTTACTCTTATCTACTTACATGCCTCAAGTCAAGTCTAGTAACAAGTACAAGAAAGATACTTCCTCTAGTAGTAACAATAATAATGTCAAATCCAATATTGTTGCTTCTAGTAGTTATCTTGATTCCACTAATGATTCTCTTAGCCAAGTTACACTTGAGCAAGAAAATAACTTACTGAAGGGAATTATAGAGAAAGGTGTTTACAAGAGCCTTGCCGGGAGTAAGCAATTCGAGGAAATTGTACGCAAGCAAGGAAGGCACCGGAAGAATCAAGGTGTTGGTTTTGAACGAAAGTTCAATGCCAGTGGAGCTGAGTGGGAAGAAGATCAATACCCCAAGACGAAGTTTGTTACTCAACAAGAGAAGTATGATCCTACTTCCTTCAAAGGAACACAAGCAGAAGATGATCTTCCACCACAAGACCACAAGAACAAAGGCAAAGACAAGCTTCAAGAACAGATTGATGCATTTGAAGAAGCACCTAAGGTCTCGGTCAAGTGGGTTCCCAAGACTACGTCAAGTTCTACTTCATCAAGTACAACTACAACTCCAAGGATTCCCATCAAGATGATGTGGATCCCGAAGAAGAAGAACTAGAGAGTTCTTGAGGGTGACTCCGCCAACATTCTTCACCCATATCTTTTTGGCAACAACAAGTGCAATCAACTTCCACATCTTGCACTAGTTCAAGGAGTCACAAACCCTCATGTTGGTAAGGCAAGGGACAAGGTAACCTAATGATTTCATGGACATTATCTTGTGTGTGCATCACTCTATGTATATGGATATTATTGTTTGTTCCTTGTGGGACTAACCCATGTAGGTGTGTTGAAAGTGCAACTCAGTCCAAAGGATTGCTCCAAATGATCTACATCAACCTTGAGCATCCACATCTTCAACACCTACATGAAGTCATCATCAACAAAATCCAAGGTTAGTTCATCCCTCTAAAAGGGGATCTCGCATCTAGGGGAGCTTAACTCTAAGAATTGAGTCAAAGCAACTCTAATGGTGTGAACACATCAATACATTATGTAAAAGTGGTAACCCCACTTAAGCTTAAACGATGAGTATGACCTATGATCAAATGTTTCCATTTGACTTCTAAGTCAATATACTCATATATAGATGACCTAGTCATCGCCAATTGTTTTGATAGATGCTAGAATTGGTTGTGCATGTTTTGCCACATATTTCATTTGCCATCTTATTGTGTGAGCATGTTGGTGCATATTTTACTCATTCGAGGACATCCACTTGTTGTTTTGATTGTTTGGTTCTTTTTTCTTTTTGCCAAGTGGATGGACAAGAATGCCTAAGAACCTTCTCTAGCTATATATGCTTTTCTCGTCTCAAACTCTATTCATGCTACATCACAAAATTTGATCAATTCAGATTCGAACCACTCTGTGTGAGGAGCACTTGGAGTCCCCGATTCGTCATAGACTTAAACTTCCAAAACTTCTTTGTGATTCTCGGTCTGACCGATTCCTCCATTTTGGTCCCACCAAGATCACTAAGTCGATCTAGGTTTTCAATCTCGGTGCAATCGATTTGAACTTTTCGGTCACACCGAGTTGCTGTAACTGTACACAGTTATGCATCTCGGTGCCACCGAGTTGTTCCACTCGGTCACACCGACAGGGTCGGGCTATATACAGTCACGAGCAAAAATTTGGAAATTTCTCTGAACCTCTTCTCCCGCGCAATAGCTCGCTCTGCCATCAGGGTCTCCGGATCGTCTCCTCGTTGCCAGCCGCCTCCTGTCGCTGGTCTCCGCCGCCGTCAACGGATTTCACCCTCGCCGTTGCCGCCGTAGCGAGTTCATCGCCAAATTAGGGGTCAGCAGTCAGTGATTTGCAGCATGTCAGACCAAAGTGATAGTCAAAACAGGTCAGAAGAGCAGATGCACATGAGTGAGGGCACTAGTCCCTCTAGCACTTCAGATGAAGGCAGTAGGAGCACCCCAAGAAACCTGCCTAAAGCTGCCACCAGGACAAAGAAGAAGAGAACCTCAGATTCTGAGGATGAGGATTATAGAGCAGAAGAGGATGAGGCTACTTCCAAGAAGGTAGTGCTCAAGGAGTATGGCTCGGCCAAGACCACTAAACCTGGACTCAATAGGAAGGTTCCTGCCAAGAGGACACCTATGCTGAAGGTCAGAGGATCTACTCAAGTGCCTGAGAAGCCTGATCCCAAAGAGCCTGCTACAGAAGGAAAGAAAAGGAAAGAAAGGGTCAAAAAGACCATAGCCAGAGTTGTTGGGCAACCTTCCATGATGGAAGAGGAAGAAGAGGTTGTTGCACCAGCACCCAAGGCACAAAAGTTTATGGATGATGCAATTAAGTCAGGGGCTGCAACATCAAAGCCCAAGGAAGCACCCAAAGCTGCCCCCAAGCCCAAGCTTGCACCAAAGAGGAATACCAGGAGTATTCTAGCTGCTGAGAAGAACAAGGCCCCAGTGCCTGAAGTTGCTGATGAGGAAGATAAAGAAGGACAAGTCCTGAGGAAGCTCAAGCCCAAGATACCAGACCATAATGATGCCCATCCTGTGGCTGAGGACATGAACATCAGAAGAGACTCAGGGTTGAGGCTATGGAGGATGATAGATCCATATGCCACAAGGAGAAGGACTGTTGTTGATTACAGGTTCCATACAAAGGAACATCAGGACTTCTATGAGACAATTTTGTTGGACAAGAAGCCCATAGTGTGTGATATGAGGTGGGTCGACTGGACATGTGGAGTTGCAGATTTTGTTGGGCAAAAGCTCACCAACTGGAATGATGAACTCATTATGCAATTCAACTCCATAGCACACTTCTATCCAGATGGGAGGATAATTTGGATGTCTGAAGGTACAAGGTACCAGTCAACCGTTGAGGAGTGGGCAAAACTGATCAATGCCCCAAAGGAGAGTGAAGATGACTTGGATGTCTATGCCAAGAAGAAGATGGACCACAATTCCATGGCACACATGTACAAGGAGATCCCAGACAAATCCATTGAGACACATAAGTTTGGGTCAGTCCACTTTCTTCTGTCAGGGCTACCAACAATCAACTGCATCCTAAGGCACACTCTATTACCTAAGTCTGGTGACCACAACATGATTAGAGGGCATGCAATCAACATGTTGCATTTGTTTGATGTGCCACGGAAATTCAAGGTCATGAGCCTTATGGTTGAGACCATTAAGCGGATAGCAGCAGATCAAAAGAGAAGCTGTGGATATGCCCCTCAGATTCAGGAGTTGATTAACTCAAAGATGGGCACAGGAAAATATCTATTGGATAAGGAACATTTTCCTCTTTATCCAGACTTTGAGGACAATCAGGTTGTCATGAATAAGAATGAACCATCATCAGTACAAGCTCAAGAGAAGAAGGAGAAGGCAAGGAAAGAGAAGGCTGCCAAGATGCCAACTCAAGAGGAGGCATCTGAGTACTTTCTGAAGAACAAGCAGGAGCAGCTTGGTTACTTGATAGCATCAACACTGAGGATTGAGAAGGGATTGGCCACCCTCACTCAAAATCAGCAGAGCTTGGAAAGAATCATGGAACAAAAATTCTATGATCTAGATGTCAAAGTAACTGAGATTCAGTCAGTTGTGGAGCAGCTACAGGATGACATGCAGCAGAGGAAGGGCAAGACTACCACTAATGTATTTGCCAGGGTGCCTAGAGCTCAGTGGTCAGCTGCAGTGCCTGTGCCAGACACTAGAGCCACATCATCTGCACCAGCTACAGCTCCTACAGCTCCAGTGCAACCAGCTCTAGCACCAACACCTCCAGCTCCCTCTACTTCAACTGAAGCCTTCATTCTTGGAGTTCTCCGGACACCACCACCTGAAGATCAAGCCTGAGAGTCGATCTAGCACTATGCATTTTCTATGAACTTTTTGGTAACTTGTTGTCAAAGGGGGAGAAAAATGTATAGATCATAGGCTTCGAGAGAGAGTGTGTTGCTTTTGTTCTCTCTTGCTTTGGTGGTTAAACTTTGTTTGCTTTTGATTGCTTGAGATACTATGCTGTTTTTGTGAGACATTGATGATCATGTGTTTGATCATAAGCTACACTTATGCATGTTTGATGATATTATCTTATCTATCCATATGTGATCATTCACTTTGCTTGCTGATGAGTGCATGTATTCAATCTTTCTCATTTTGAGCGCTCCACCAAGATGTATGTGACAAGGAAGAGTAACCCATGAGCCTAATTCCTTGTGCATTTGCAGTCCAAAGCAAATCTTAAACTATGCACAAATTTAGGGGGAGCTCTTGCTTATCACATACTTCTCAAAGCAATGATGTTTTTCAATCTTATTATCATTTGTCGAAGCTTTGATCTATATGTTGTCATCAATTACCAAAAAGGGGGAGATTGAAAGTGCAACTATCCCTAGGTGGTTTTGGTAATTCATAACAACATATAGCTCATTGAGCTAATGCTATTCCAAGACTATTATTTCAGGAAATCTTAATGAATGGCATGGCATGGATGATGAAAGTGGATCCCTCAAAATACTAATGATAAAGGATTGGCTCAAGCTCAAAAGCTCAAGACTCTTCATTTTACATTTTAGTGATCCAAGATCACATTGAGTCTATAGGAAAAGCCAATACTATCAAGGAGGGATGAGGTGTTGCTTAATGAGCCTCTTGCTTCATGTGCTTGGTGATATGCTCCAAAAACCCTCAACTACTTTCCCACATCCACAAATTACCTAAACCTAAAGCCAAAATCGGTCACACCGGTTTTTCCTATCCGGTGCCACCGAGTTCTAATGTCATAGCCACTGCCACAAACCCTAGTCAAATCGGTCCTACCAATAGGGATCTCGGTCTCACCAAGATGGGATTGTAATCTCCCTGTTTCCCTTCGTAACATTTCGGTCTAATCGAAGTGAGCGATCGGTCCCACCGAGATTGCAATGTAAACTCTTTGTTTCCCTTTTGTAACATTTTGGTCTCACCGAAAAGAGCAAATCGGTCCCACCGAGTTTACCTGACCAACTCACTGGAAAGCTTATTACCAAAATCGGTCTCACCGAGTTTGTGTAATCGGTCTTACCGAGATTACGTTATGCCCTAACCCTAACCATATCGGTCTTACCGAGTTGCATTTCGGTCCCACCAAAAATCCTAACGGTCACTAGATTTGCTGAATCGGTCCGACCGAGTTTGGCAGGTTGTGTGTAACGGTTAGATTTTGTGTGGAGGCTATATGTAGCCCTCCACCTCCTCTTCATTCGCGGAGAGAGCCATCAGAACAAACCTACACTTCCAACTTACCATTTCTAAGAGAGAACCACCTACTCATGTGTTGAGGCCAAGATATTCCATTCCTACCATATGAATCTTGATCTCTAGCCTTCCCCAAGTTGCTTTCCACTCAAATCTTCTTTCCACCAGATCCAAATCCTATGAGAGAGAGTTGAGTGTTGGGGAGACTATCATTTGAAGCACAAGAGCAACGAGTTCATCATCAACGAACCATTTGTTACTTCTTGGAGAGTGGTGTCTCCTAGATTGGCTAGGTTTCACTTGGGAGCCTCCGACAAGATTGTGGAGTTGAACCAAGGAGTTTGTAAGGGCAAGGAGATTGCCTACTTCGTGAAGATCTACCGCTAGTGAGGCAAGTCCTTCGTGGGCGACGGCCATGGTGGGATAGACAAGGTTGCTTCTTCGTGGACCCTTCGTGGGTGGAGCCCTCCGTGGACTCGCGCAACCGTTACCCTTCGTGGGTTGAAGTCTCCATCAATGTGGATGTACGATAGCACCACCTATCGGAACCACGCCAAAAACATCCGTGTCTCCAATTGTGTTTGAATCCTCCAAGCCCTTCCCTTTACTTTCTTGCAAGTTGCATGCTTTAATTTCCGCTGCCTATATACTCTTTGCATGCTTGCTTGAATTGTGTGATGATTGCTTGACTTGTCCTAAGATAGCTAAAATCTGCCAAACTCTAAAATTCGGAAAAGGCTAAGTTTTTAATTGGTCAAGTAGTCTAATCACCCCCCTCTAGACATACTTCAAGGTCCTACAGAGATGTTTAGAGTAACATAGTAATATGTTACAGTACAAGTTACTCCCCACTATGACCAGCCTTGGCCTCTCCCAGTGCTCCACCATGTATAGCTGCTAAGCCTGCCACGTAGGCATAAAATATGATGTGGCACCAATAAACTAAGCACCTATGCATTGAACACTTGAGTTACTAAGCCATTTAATGCACTTAGCACCTCATCTAAAGAGCATTAATAGTATAGCCAGCTACTGGCTATAAGCCTACAGCCCATCTTATAGTCAACATGTACAAAGTTCCTAGGAGCACGTGCTAGAGCTGGCTCTTCACGAAGAGCCCGCTTACCTTCTCTCTCCTCTTCTCTTTCCTCCAACTAAGCAGAAATATACTGCTGCTTATTCCTTATAGCCCGCTGACTCAGCTCTATTGTACTTGCTCTAAGCACATCTAAGCACTTGTTAGCACCCCCTTGACCGTGGACCTTGACGGTGTACGTCACCTTGTGTCTCATAATTTTCCTCATCATCATCTGAGTCCTAGAAGATCTCACCCACATCATCATTAGCATGTAGCCGCCTTGATAGACAATGCGCGCAGAAGGAGTGGAGGCGACTGGGGACGCACCACCACCACGTCGTGGGCACTCCGTATGTGCTTGTGTGCGTGCAGCGTGCGTGTTTTTCCATTGGTGCTAGGTCTAAGGATGAGGCTGCGCTCCTCTTCGTCTCCGACTAGTAGTTGAGAAACGACGACAAAGAGGTGCTGCAAGAGATGCGTATGCGCCATTGCGTGCGAGCTTCGCCGTAGCACGACGAACCGGACGTTGCCGCGGATGGCGCACGCCTCCATGCAGCCGAGTGTGTGTGCATGCATGTGTTATTCACGTGCATTCTGCGACCGAGCATGTGTGCATGCACGTCTTGTGTACGTGCGTTGTGTGCTCCATGCTGTGACGTATGTGCATGAGTTGGATCGGATGGAGTTAGTGTGTTGGCTTGTGTACATATTTTAGAGTGTAGATTCACTCATTTCGTTTTGTATGTAGTCCCTTATTGAAATATCTAAAAAGACTTATATTTGGGAACGGAGGGAGTATAAAACATCTTCAACTTAGCATCCTGATGTACCGTTTCTAGTGGTTAGCGAAAAGTTCATGTTCTTTTAGTCGTTTATAGGTGGGCAGGCGGCAAAAAACAGGGGAAAACGCGCAAGGTTCCTTGCAGACGCTCCACCGCGAGGTTCCTTGCTCCTCCTCGGTCGTCGGGAATCTATGCTCTTCCACTCTTTTCTTTTACGTGAGCTTTGTTCATCCTTTTCCCAACACGTGAGACATCTAGCATCAAGGTGCATGTGTCATGCAAGAAAATGGAGATAATCAGATAAGCAGTGCGTAAGTGAGTCGTGCGGGGGGGGAAGTGGGGGGAAACCCTTTTCTGTAAGTGAGTCGTGCACTTCGATGGCACCTACACAATATTTTTTCTCCTTGATGGCACGTGAATGGCACGTGAATAGTGCACGTACTCAATGACGGAGCACGGGATGGTAGCAATGACATGGTCAGCCCTTTTTTGGAGAGAGTACGTACTACTAGTAAATAACTTTGATGTGTCCCGTCAACTCGCAGAATGACGAGAAGCTTGATTACGCATTCTCCCTCGCCAACGCGTGCGCGGTGGCTCATAGCACGAGGAGAATGTTTTGCTTACAAGTGGTGGACGTGCAGTAGTTCATTTGGTGTCAGATTGCCAGAAGCACTACTGTAGAACCATCGACTTCCGGAAGAGGCGAAGAGCCAAGCGCAGGGTCACCTACTAACCTTAGGATAGGCGTAGTGGGAGTAACATAAGTAGAGGTACCTCCTTTTTTTATTCTAGAAACAACCACACGCGAATATCAAGGTGTTGGTTACGTAGAACAAATTTCCTGCAGCCCGTGCTCAGCCCTCCTCTATCTCTCTTCTCAGCCAGCCAGCGGACGCGCGGAGCCCATCGTCTGTTTGCTCACATGCGGCCCCACATGTCAGTGAAAACGCAAGAGGACCCACTGAACATGCACATCTTTCACCTCGACGTGCTGGTGATGAAAAACAAATCCAAGAAAGATCTTCGGTGGCCGCTTTTGGAGTTACTCAAGAGTAGTAAGATTCTATTTACAGTTTAACCCAAGATGCACATCTCGTGGCTTCAACTTATCAACTACCACTCTATTTTCTTTCATGACACGACCTGGATGCTGGATGTCCCACGTGTCGGCAAAAGGAGGAAGAACCCGACCAAATCTTCGGTTGTGCTCTCGGATTAGACTAGTTGTGCTAACTTAAAAAATTTATTGTGTACTCCCTCCGTTCCAAAATACTTGACTTCCATTTGTTCAAAAATGGATGTGCCCATATACTAAAACATGTCTAGATACATATATATTTTGACAAATACTACCTCCGTCCGGGTTTATTGGTCCCCATTATATTTCGTGCCAAATTTTGACCATAGATTAAACTAACAAAATGTTTACGCATGTCACCAAACATTATATTTTTGAAAACTATGTTAAAATACGAATCCAATGAGATAATTTTTCTTGACATGCATTAACATTTTGTTTGTTAAATCTGTAGTCAAAATTTGACACAAACTACAAATGGGACCTATAAACCAGGACGGAGGTAGTAGAACGGAGGGAGTAGAATGGATGCAAGTTTTTGTATTGGGAAGAAGAGTACATCGATATATTGATAGAGCGCTGGAGTTGGCCTTACAAGTGGGAACGCAGTTGAGGAAACTGACTATCGGCAAACCCCACCTCGCCTGTCGCGCGATGGCTGAGTTATAGAAACGATGAGGTTGAAGAGATTGCTCTAGCACGGACTCCAAGAAATATGGTGTCAGATGGAAGTCGTGTTGGTGGCGTGTGCCGTACTCCTGGACGTGAATGCTTGTTCTGGCCCATGCCACCCTACTACTCCTACTACTTACTAGTATATAGTACTACTAGTATTGAGGATTCGAGGTGCTGGTTACGTAGTACAGTATGGCTACAGTAAAAACACCCGCACGATGCGCGAAGCATGTGAAGCTAGTACAAATAGTGTACTACTATTGTTGATTGGCCTCATTCGATAACATGCTGCAATGCACGTACAATTATGTATTCGGAAAAAAAAATTGCCTTGTCGCACCAGTCACTCACAGAAGCAACTCGAAAGCCATTCATAAATTTAGTAAGTTTATCACAGGCATATAATTTTATTACATACAATAGGTCATCAACCCACATTGACAACGAGGATACATTATAAATACTAAAGTTTTCACCAGACAACAAATAACAAGCAATGAAATGAACTTCAACTCAACCATTCCTCGGCGTTGGAAACGCTTGCTTTGAACCACAAGTGATTCTCTGGGACGGAGCATCTATTGTCGATCTCGAGACCAACGCAGGACTGATCATCCAAGCTGAAGTGGCCTACTATATCAGTACCTGGGTAGGGAACCACGCTAATGTCCGAGATATAGACACATTTGCTTCTCATGAATGGTGCTAGTAACGTTGTGTTAACAGCAGTTGGATCGCCTTTCACCATCATCGGATAGTTTTGTCCAAGGAAGAGCAAGTTTTCTCCAAGACTATGAATTCTGTACCAGGGAGAAGGTGTTGCGCTAGCACACTAGTATCCATCCCAAATACCATGCAATGGGTGTTGGAATAGGTCTGGAGAGTGCGACCATGGGAGACTACACCTACTTCCTTAGCAGTAACATCATTAGTGGGCTGTATACACACGAGAAGAGGTGATCCATCGGAATTAGTTGCCAGGCGCCAACGAGTATATGGGCACTGCTCGTCCTCATGCTCGTGATCATCAACATCGTCATCTCCCCCTTGGTTATAAAACTTTTCAAGAATAGGTGGTGGAATGTTCACAGGACCTTTGAAACACAAGAAGAAGGTTAATTAGTAAAGGGAAACTTGCTAACCCGCATGCATGTGGATGAAACAATTATAATTACGGTGGAAGACAAACGTACCGAAATCATAATGATTCCATGCAAAAATAGTGCCACGAGTGCTGGCAGCAAACACAAGGCCCTCGTATTGAATTGCATCACAGTACTCATGCGTGTACAAAAACTAATTTTTGAGCAATGTCCATCGAGTCAAACCAGCAATGATGGCAACAAGCTTGTCGAAGATAGCAACATCTTCGTAGTTGTTGTAATTCCAAGAGCGGGTGGGAACTCGAGAAATTGCTATCTTCCATAGAAGACAGTCACCATGATTGTATTTGAACGTGTGTACAATACGGGTGTGCTCAACCTCTGGGCAGTCTGCTGAGATTTTTGGAAGTGGAACCCGGTCACGAGTATACACATTCACAAGTTCCCACTAGTAGTTGGACCCAATGTAAACAACCCAATCTCCATTTGCGCCTACCCAAGCCTTGCCCTCAAGCGATGGCATCTTAACATCATACGTATCATTATCAAGTGGCATCAACTTGCACAGGGCGAGGCCTCCGTCGTGACGGCGCCAGTCATTAGGGTCATGGCGAAGAAGATAGGGGAGATCAAACCATTACTTGACTCTTGAGTTCCTTGTAATGATGTTATTAGTTGAGTCAAGAATGGGCTTGAACGAACCTGCCATGCTAGCCGAGGTGATGACGTTGCACCGATCAATGAGTTCCTCCACCACGTCATCTTTCAGATCGGGGCAAGAATAACGGGGTCGTTTCCGTCTTGTTCCCTCCATGGAGAAGACAATCGAACAATGGCAGAAGAAAGCGTGAAGGGCTGAAGGAAAATGGAGGAGGGAGAGGAAGAGTGTGCGACAGCAGTTCCAAATCGAGAGGGAAAGGCGAAGAGTCGGTGGACGGTTGCCAGTTTTCCACGGTTCACAAAGGGGTGCCTCGGCCTACACGTCGGTTCGGAAATACTCCTACTACTCGCCGTCGTCTCACTGATATGTTGGAACAGGACAACATGTCAACGAAACATGGTGTGTAATTTCTCGTGCAAAATGCGATCTGGCCGCGTTGGCCCGAGGTGCCGCATTAGTTTTTTTTTTGAAAGTTTGCCGCATTAGTTATCGACCTTTATTGTTTTTAACATGCAATCTGAATGGATAGCTCATGTGGTCATCACACGTGAGCAGATATAGTGATGGTTGATTCGCCTGAGCGACTTATTATTGTGGGAATATGGGAGTACCAGCGGATTCCAGGAACAGAGAAATGATGGTTGCTTCGTCCGAGCAACTTACTATGGCGAAGGTGGGGCTCTATGATTTGACTGCTCACTAGTCATTACTACTGCGGCGCAACGACCGGGGTGAATCTTTCCCTGAAGTTGTGTTGTGCACTCAATATTGCTGCATGGCAGGTGGAGCCGGATTAAGGATGTCCAACATGTCGGCGAAACAAAGTTGAATTGTTTCTGGCATTGCTATCAATCCTTCAGGATTTGTTTATATGTACGCATAATTTTGATGAAATTGTACTATGATGCTATGCAGGTTTCAACTCTGGTTCCCGCAGGAAAAAAAGGCTTCAACTTAGGATTCATGTGTCTTGCCTCGATATTATCTCGTTACAACATTCCATCAAATACAAATGAAACTACCATGGCTAATGCATCTCAATGGTTCGCAGATCAGCGCCAATATTCACATCACAACTGAAGACAAAGTTGTGAGAAGGTGTACAAATAAAGAAAAATATATAATTGATCGATGATGTTCATAGGCATGGCTCCATTTCCTTGGCACAGTGTTCATTGCTTGGTAGCTAGTTTCACCCAGCTCTGTAGCCAAAAAAGATGTGTATGAAGGACACCACAATCCGATCATTTTGTGCAGCTCCACTAAAATCGGGCGGACCATCCCTGTTTGCAAAGATATCCAGTCAGTGTGATTACAATAATAGTGGAACTAGATGATGAAACATAACACACATAAATAGAAGCCGATCACCTCTACGATCTCTCTTTAGGACTAACTTCTTGTTGGAGAAGATTAGGCACGGAGTTGGATGAGGAGGATAGCAAAACCAATCTCCCTTTCCGCAGACCCACAGAAATGTAAAAACGTTGCCCGTGTGACATTTTGGCGGAACTGCACAAAACACTCTTCAGAAAAGTGATTTGTGCAGTTCACCAAAAGGTCGCAATAGCAACGAGGTGAAAATGGATAGCCCTGTTTGCAAAAGGAGGTTGAAAGGAAACAATTACTGCCCAATAACAACAGTTGAAGACACATACGCTGACAAAAAAGAAGCATGTTCCATGTAAAATGGGAAAGATAGCACATGGTAGTTTATCAAAAATGGTTTGAGGACGAGATTGCAAGATGGAAAGTACACTGGCCGAGATACGATTTAAGAAAACAACTAAAGAAGATCCACATGCAGCAACGTGGGAAGATGGGCAGTGGAGCAAGGCTGGAGGAAGCTGTACCTGAGGGTCGTCGGGATGTTACTAGGAGGGCACCGGCGGCCGGGATCTGCCCATACTGCGGCAGCGGGCAAGTGGAGAAGGCCCTACCGCGCCGGAGCTTGGTCAGAGAGAACGGCGGGTAGCGCAGATCGGGACGAGCTTCCTCAATGCCGTTGAACGGAGAGACGATGCACATCCTCCATTTCCGTCGGCGGACGGAATGCGGCCGGATCACTGACCAATGCTGAGAGAGAGAGGCCACGGCGGCCTCGTGTGAGATTGTGTGACGAGACTCACGAGAGACAAACCCATTTTTCCATTTTCCCCACGGTAATCGTTTTATATTCTATGCGTGGTACCCGACCCTCCTTCGAGTAAACAACCGCTACACACGTCAAATTATCACATGGGCTGCCTTTTCATATAGAAACGAACTCCACCGTGTACCCGCGCGGGTGTGGCCGGGAACGAGACGTGAGTACGTGCGTCCTGCGTGCACTTCTTCTTTAGGTGTAGGTACATACGTGGGTGGGTGTGAGAGAGATGGTTTGTGCGAAACAGAGGCAATGTGTTGATGATATCTCAATCAGAAAAACGTAACATATGCAATGTGTGTGAAACGGAGTCATGGACGTGAGATATCGATAAAATTGAAAACAGGGATGAAGTGTGTGGTTGCGCAATCGATAAAGAGTGCCATCGAATTTGTGTTTGCCCACGTCAAAGATACAAGGCAGCTGGCCTACTTGAATTTGAGAGGGCAGAGGTGCAATTCTTCTCTGTGGCATGGATACCTACCTACAATGTTCAACTATCGGTGTGTGTGTGGGGGGGGGGGGGTAGAGACCGGTCGACTAGTATATGTGTGGGGAAGGAGAGAGACCTAGCTATGTATTGAGGGAGATCGATCGACATCCATGGATATGTGTAGCAGAGGAATAAGGTTGGGAAAAATACAAAGGTAGAGCGTCGGAGGGTTGGTGGTGGAGTGGCATCTCACAAATGGTGGGAGAGGCCTGCTAGACAACCAGAGGGTATGAGTGCAATATCAATAAGAGAGGGCGGGGGATGTCTGTCTGTCTATGCACGTGCGTGTGAGAGACGGGTCGGGAGGTATTCAAGGATGATGAGGGGAGAAGATATGGTTGTGGTAAGAACGCGTAACTACATAGGAAGATCAACCGTCGTGTGTCCAAGAAAAGGAGAGACATAACTAGCGAGGTAAGTGTATCGGTGCTTGGTGAAAACGAATTATAGTCGACCTGGCTATATGTAGGGAGATCAGTTCATATACACGCCTGCATGTGTTGGAAGCAAATAAGGTCCAGAGAGGAAGACAGGGGAGAGGGTGTGGCTAGGAGGGGGTGCGAGAGGCCTACCATGTCGAGGGGGGAGGAGTGTGCGAGCATGTGATTAATGAAAAGAGGGGCGGGAGTGTGCACCTGTGTGGAATCGAATTGGACATATGGGGGCATGGACGGTGAGAAGAGAAGAGGGGAAGTATATATGTGTTTGTTGTAGGCACACTTGGCTAGAGAGGTATGTTGACCGGTGTGTTCCAGAAAGAAGGAGACGGGGGCCTACACACACCGCTGGTGGATGACCTAAAGAGAAATAATGAACGTGCGCGATGGAGGGGATGCTAAGGGTGTGTGAGGGGGCGGGCGTGTGCATGCACGATAGAAAGTTAGCGCTAGCTAGCTACAACTAGAAGAGGATCGTGAAGGTGTAAAAGACGAACAAAGATCATAATTCATTATAAAAAGGTGGATACAGATACTTGAAGAAGATATCATAATGTAGAACATTGATTATAATTTGGGGTAATGTGTGGCTTTTCCAACTTAGGTCTAAACACTTGTCATAATGTAGGGGGCGGGGCACTATACTTTGTGTGATAAACACGGTGTACATATGGAACATGGTTTAGATTATGAATATATAGTTAGTACATCAAATGTACTATTATTTGGAATCAACATCAAGTGTATTCAAAAAATAGAATTCGAGTTCATGTAGTACACATAGTTCATATCTATCTCTATAGTAATCATGTGGTGTGTTATTAAGGTAATACATGAATGATGGTTGAAGTTGGCAACAATCATGATTGTAGATTCTTATTGAAATAGAGAAACGAATTCAAATTTAGTTCGAATTGCAGCGGTAGTATAGACATTTGGAATGCACTAAAATGTTGGTATGAGTAGGTTCCATGCATTATACAGCAAGCGAAAAAAATTAATCGGACATAACATGGATTCATACTCCCTCGTTCCATCTATATAGGGCGTAATGAGATTTTTGAGACCGCCTTTGACTATTGACAAGATTAATAGTACATGACATATGCACAATGTGAAAATTATATCATTGAAAGAACCTTTCACAGACGAAGTAAACGGTGTGCTTTGTGTAAGTTGCATGTCATATATCATTGCTCTAATATTTGATCAAAGTTAGCATCGAAAAATGCATTAGGCCCTATATAGATGGAAGGAGGGAGCAGCTTTGAATAGCATTTGTATAGTAAAACGGGGCAAGACTCTCTCTTTGTGTGGTGTGAATAGTTTTATTTTTTTCGTTTTCTTTTTGGTTGAGGGAAGTGTGAATTGATTTGTTACGTACAAGTACAATATTACTAAACGTTAGGCTTGTCCCCAAAATTCAAACCGCGTCTTGTTATATCCCGAAAATTCAGATATCGTGCTCCCAAAACTGGCGCCTTCACAACCCGCGCCTTGCTATCCCGAAATTACAACGCGCGCGAAAACTCCCTCCAGCTGCCAAATCCCGACACGCAAAATCCCTCTTCTAACCCTGAGCCGAAAGGGCCTCTAGTTCAAATCGGTGGGGGGTACTTTTGTAACACACCCTACATTTTGGACAAGCGCGTCCCTAAGTCATGCTTCACCCCCTCCCATCGCCCCCTTTTCACCATTCGAAATCCCAGGCCGCCATAACCTCTCCACTCCAGCCGCGAAACCCCACCCTCCTCCATCCGCCATGTCACCGCTGCCCAACCGAAGCCTCTTCCCCGATGACGTCGTCCACCGCAACAGCTCGATGTCCCTCGTCCACCTCCCCGGAAGAGGATTCATCGTCCATCTCACCGTCCCGCCGGTTCAGCCGCCCCGCCCTCCACCTCCAAGGACCTGCTCCGACGATCGCCTCGTCTATCGTGGCTGCTCCATCCCCACAGTGCCGCCTTAACCTGCTCCACCGGAACCGCAGCATCCTCACTGACTCCTCGGACGAAGCCGAGGCCTACTCGGCGCCACCAAAGAGGTTGTACACTCATCGCATCGCACCTTCTCCATAACTCGACCTCTCGGCGCCGACGGTGCTCCGTCCCGCACCCCCATGGAGCGGCTACCTTGAAGCCGGGGCCGCGGGCGACATATCCATGGTGGCTCTCCCCCAGTGCGAGGCCCCTTCAGCAGCGGCGTCCATACCAGCCGGATCTGCTGCTGCTGCTCCGTCTCTCGCTCGCTCGCTCACGCTGTTGCTGCTGCTCCGGCTCTCACTCGATCGCTCGCTCGCCTAGCTGCTGCTGCTGCTCTCCCCCTCGCTCGTGCTACTGCTCTGCTCCAATTAAGCCACGCTTTAGTCGACTGAATCTAATTTTGGGTCAGTCGATTTTCAGGGGTTGGGGGGGCTCGCCGGAGTTAAGGAAGAACCACCCGCAGCGGGGACGGGGGCTCGCCGGAGAGGTACCCCACTATCTATCTTAGGGTTCAGGATGGGGGGTGGGGGGGCTAGAGGGCTGGCCGGGGTAGCGGTGGCGAGTTGTTTCGGGGCGGCGAGGCGACGCTAGGGCCGGCGGTTCGAACGGTGGTGGCAGGCGGCTCAGGGGTGTGCGGGTTGAAGATGAACTGCAGGCCCTCCCTAAACTACATGTCAAGTGCCTCTCTGCTACCATTGCATTCAGTTTCGACAGTTAAGTTCAGAGTCAACAGTTTTTACCTCATCTATTGTAGTCAGGTGGTTTTTGGTGATGTTAATTTTACATCCATTTTTCATCATCTATTGGAGATGCTATTAGAATCCCACTTGAGATTGACGATGGTTGTCTTGTGCTGCTTCAGCCTTGACGTCTTACGGCTCACCGGAGCTGCTCCAACGACAGAACGATCCATCACAACAGAGCAATGCCCTGGACGCCATCTACAGATTCCTTAGATCTTCCTCCACACCTTCGACAGCCACCTCTGTCTCAACTGCTTCAGCGACCAACCCAATGATGTTGAGGTCGACACGGCTACGGCAAAGATGTTGTACACTTGTTGCATCACTTATTACTATACATTCACGTCAATCCATTAGGGCTATTTTGGTTCAACGGAAAAACATAGCAATAGGGAATTTTCCAATGGCACTCTACTATTCAATTATTCATGCATTTTGTTGAAACGAATGAAGCAAAACATCCACCTGGACCTACTTTTCAAAACCATATGCATGAAAACAAGACCAAGTGCATTAGTGCCAGAATAACATTCTAACTGTACATGCTTTCAAATGGTTTCTCTTTATTTTGGCCATGTTTCTTTGCATTCCTCTGCTCTTCCAATTCCTGTAAACCAAACACCCAAGTTGACAGAAATCCTGTGTTTACAAATGCTCTGTTTAACATGTGCATTTTCCTATCCTATTCCGGTGTTTTTCCTATCCCTACGTTTTAAGAATCATGCAAGCCAAATGAGCCCTTACAGAATTACTTCAATTACAGGTACGTGTCGAAGGGAACTTTGTGTGGTTTGTCCTGCTCCTGTCGTGACGTCGTCCACCTCATCTGAGCTGCTCCATCGACAGAAGCATCCACCAAACCAGACATCACGACTCCTGACCGTCTTTCGCCGCCTCAGATCTCCTTCCCTGCCGCCAGCACCCACCCCAACGGCATCACCATCATCGACTCAGAAGATGAACCTGAGGAGTACACGGGTCCACAAGAGAGGTTGCACTCTTTTGTTTCTGCTTATGTTATGCATTGCTTAAACTTACCTTCTACTTTATCGTCCTGTTCAGCTCTTGGTCTCCCAACTCAGGTCCAAATTCATGTTCAAACTTGAGTTCTAAATTAGTTGTGGGGAACATATCGAGGCAGCAATGAATAGTATGTATGTCTAATATCTGGTTCACCTAGGGTATGCCTACGTTGTTCATCTTGGGTGGGAAACAAATATTAAAGCAATCATCATCTATCTTTTTATTAATTTAAAGCAATCATCAGCCTGCTATCATTATTTTTGGATCCATCCACTGGTTGTTACCATCACTCTAAATTTCTGCATGCTCTCCTTACATAATCTCACCATATTTTTTTGTATGCATGTCAGATATTGTACACAGTCATGTTGAACATGTAGAGAAAAAGAGAAGAGTTTTGCGCGGCAATACAATGTCATGCAGACATTGCTCCATGGTGGGTTCAATGGAAAACCCTCCCCACCCCTCTCCAGATTGTAATCCAGAGGAAGATATCTGTTCTGAGGCGGATTCAGACACCGCTGACCACTCCTATTTACCCCCCAAGGTGTTTGCTCTACCTTGGTATGATGATGTTAGTCATATCATGCATATGTTGCCTTGCAGTGCCTACTTTTGACATCATATATGTCATCTGCTTAGTTTAGACATGTTCTGTAATGCCACCTGTTTAGTTTCAATATCATATATGGGAATTATGCAGTCTCATGTCTTTTAGCCAGCCATATTATATGTGAAATGTGCAATGCCATCCTGTTTAACCAGGCATCATATATTTGAATGATATCATGCCCATCCTTTTCTTCATTACATTTCCATTTGTCGACAATGTTTGTACATTAAACTACTCTTCCTGTGAATCAGCCATTTGGGTGGGAGATGGAAAAGTTTGGAGTGAAAACAAGGCCTTCAGAGCAGACAGTGCTACCTGTCGAAGCAGATCTCTTGTTGGGTCCCGATAGCTCCTCAGAGATGGATTCAGAGACAGATGACCAGTCCTATTCCCCTATTGAGGTGTATGCTCTAACTTGGCATGGTTATACTGCTCATATCATGCATACGGTGTCTTGCATTGCATAGTTTAGACATCATATACACAATATTCAACACCATGTTCTTAGTTAAGACATCATATCGAATGCCCTCTGTTTAGCATATAAATCACATATGTGAATTAAATGATGCGATCCTGATTACTGAGATAACATGTAGGTGAATTATGTCATGCGATCCTGTTTAGTTATTCATCATATCTTTGAATTCTGTTATGCTATGCTATCCAGTTTACATAGACATCATATATGTGAAATTATGTCATGCTATCCGTTTTAGTTAAACAATATACATGTCAACTATTTCATGCCCTCTTTTTCCACACTATCTATTGCATCTGTCTCTCATACAATGTATGTACATTCAACTATGTTTCCTGTTTATCAGCCATTTGAATTGGAGCGGGTGATGCCAGTATCTAGCGGAATAAAAACACGGTCTTCAAATAAAACAGTGCTACCTCTTGGTGGAGATAGCACCCCGGTTGTACATGCACAAGAACCAGCCCTACCACACATAACCCAAACTCTCGCAGATTGTACCCCTACTGTGATGGACAGAGAACCAGCTTCACCCAATCTAACCCCAACCCCAACCAATAGTAACCCAGTTCCTGTTGTCACAGCACCCTCTCCACCACAGAGCTCCCAAACAAGAGCAGTTAGTAAGGCAGCTCCAGTGCCCAAAGGGCCAGTACTATCACGGTGAACCCCAACTCCACCAGTTAGTACGCCTATTCCTGTGGAGGAAGCACAACCAGCCAGTCGTAGTTTAGCATCTATCGCATTTGATGTTGTTAAATCGTATGTGCGTATCTTCCCATCTTGGAAATATTATACTAAAGATCAAGGAAAATGCCAGTTGCAGGTGTTTGTCCAGTAGTTATGTGTAAGTAATGTTATTCATGGCAATTACTTTGCTTCGTCCCATACATCCTACCTCCATGATGGTTATAATACAGCAAATTTTCCCATTTTTCTCTATAGAGAAGGACCGATTTGGAAACTCAGGATGAGGTAACCTGTGCTAATACCTCTGCTATCTTCAAGAATGCTTGGTGGCAGTATCGGAATTACCTGAAGAAAACGTACTTCACTGGCAAAGAAACTCATCAAATTCCCTTACGTTCTCCTGAGACACATTTACTGGATGATGACTGGGAACGCCTTGTTCTGTACTGGTCCCGAACCAAGAATGTGGTAAGGTCTATGAGCTCATTTTCCATTTTTAAGTATTATATTCTTGCGTCTTACTGTACTCTGTTCATGTAGAACAAATGCCTAAACCTGAAGAGCAACTGTTCTAATTTAAGATTCCATTGCTATCATAGTTCAAAAAAGCGCTAGGCGTTAATTGTGTGTTTTGCCACCGCCTTGCACTTTACTGACCAAAGCGCATGCTTATGCGCAGTTATGCACAGATTAAGCGTAGTTATGCGCAATGTGTTTTGCCAACGCCTAGAGCCTAGGAGCGCTTAAGTGCTCGCTTAGGCGCGCCTTTTTTAACTATGATTGCTTTGCTCTTGTATCACTGTATTTACTGATACAAACTTATTTTTAAATTGAAGGATCCAATCGAAACTCCAATGGCACAATAGGTATGTTCACGCATGTTTCTTTAACAGGTTTGCTCTTATCAGTAGCTCTTTTGATTTCAATTTCAATTGTGTATACAGTTGACTTTCATATCATGCACATTACTAGCATCACAACAGAGCCAATAGTGTTGTTGTACATATAGACCCGTGGTACCCATCTGAAATCTTGTTGTGCCGTGTAGTTTCTCACGTTTTGTATTCTTTCACGGTTGCTTTGTCTTGAACTGATATGATTTGAACCGTGTCTCTATTTTGATTTGGCAAGACAATGCAGTGACCATAGGACATAGATATATGTTTGTTTGATGCTTTTATTATGTACTAGTACTTGGCAATAGAAGACTTGGTAGTTTAATCCTGTCCACCTTACTAATGAATAGGTTCACCAAAATGAGTTTCATATACTAGTACATGCTAAACTTGTTATGTGTCTGCTTGTTTCTTCTTTTAGAATGCTGACAGAATATTGGGGAAGAGTGCCTTATTAAGCAATGGTAAAGGAAGTAATGCAGATAAGGTTCAGGATAGTGACACATCCTTGTTGGTCTCCAACAAAGCTGATAAAATAGCTAGGGAAGACTATCTTGAAGACAGCGAGACAACCCCAAAGTCTTGTCTTGGTTTAGTGTTCGAGTTACTGGCCACTACCACTTGCACAAGCTATTCAAACTCACTGTCCGAATCAGTTTGGTTTCTTGAGTCTCAACTACAAGTTGAAAGACATCGATCAGTTGTGCTGTGACAAGAAGCGGAAGGACTGCGGAAGTCACTGGAGCATTCAGATGCATACATTCTGGTGCAACAGCAAGCGTTGGAGGATTTTAGCGCCAAACAGGACAAAGCTAATCAGCTTGCTAAGCTTATTGCCAGCATGGTGGATACCCAGGATAACGTTTCTTGAGCTCTTCTGAAGTTGTTTCAGTTATGCTCTTGTTTTGCTGCCGCGTTTATTTGCACTGGTGGCCAATTTTGACGGCCAGTGTATGTAATATGCTGCTTTGTTCCCTATATTTGCACTGGTGGCGAACTTTGATGCCCAGTGGATGTAATATGTGTAATAGCGGTAATAGGCTAGCCTTAATTGCTTGCTTATTTATTTCCTTATTGTCTTGTTTAGTTGTTTGCTTGTAGTCACTGTAGTTCTTTTTCTGTGTTTTTCTAGTGGCCACAATAGCCTATTTTTGGTAACTAGGCCAAAATAATCATGGCAACACACGGACTGTTGTAACCATGGGCCACCTGCAGGCCGTATGATCCATGGGCCTTTGTTCGGCCATAGGACCATAGGCCTTCTATACGGGCCGTAGGATCCATCGGCCTTCTATACGGGCCTTAGGGATCAATGGGCCTTCTACGGGCCGTAGGGTCCATGGGCCTTCTACGGGCCGTACGATCCATGGGCCTTCTACGGGCCATACTATCCATGGGCCTCATACGGGCCGTAGGATCCATGGGCCTTCTACGCGGCGTATCATCATTTCTCCAATCATGGGTCGTACTATTCGTGGACCATAACGGGCCGTTAATAGGCCGTATTTGATAACTCTATGAAAACAGCCCAACAGGTTTTTTTACATGAAAACGGCCCAATGTATTAATGGTCCGCAAAGGGGCCGACTGTAACGACGGGCTGAATTTGGCCCACAAACAGAAAATGACAATAACGGGCCATATGTAACCGAATGCTGCAAGTGAGCCCAAGAATCAATGGGCCTTGAGAAGGACGAAAGATAACTTGGGCTGGAAACGGCCCAATGGAATAACGGGCCGTTAATGCGTATAAAGTGATACACTGTTCATTACGGGCCAGTTTCACCACGGGCCGTTAATGGGCCAAGAGTTACAAAGGTCCTCATATGGACCGAAAGAAGTCATGGGCCACACATGGGTCGGAAGTTAAAATGGGCTGAATCATATTGGACGGCACAGATGACACTACTGGGTCTAATTCAGATAGGGCGTAACGGGCCCTGGGTTTGCGGGCTATAAATGGGCTATATGCGAACATGTCGTTAACAGGCTTTTTGTGGGCCAGTCCGCCACCTTTTGACCAAGTCAAACGGGCCGGCCTTTTCACAGGAACGGGCCTCTGTTGGGCCGTGCCACGTGTCGCCGTATCATAGGCGCCTTCGATCCAATGAGCGGATGACATCTATCCCAACGGTGAGCCGACACATGTTTCCTCCACCAATGATGATTTTACACGTGGAAAATCCCCATTGGTCGGGGCTGTTAACGGGTTATCGGATCCAAAACCCGACCCGATAGCTTAACGGCGTTCCGTTATGGTGGATGCCACATGTCGGTCACCCTTGACGAAAGCACTCCTGTGACGCGCGATTTCTTGTCATGGAAGTGGACACTTCCGTGATGATAATTTTGGTAATGTCATGGAACACTTCTACGACAGCACAGGTATGACTATCTTGATTCTTTCATAAATTTGTCATGGATGTACATGCATGACAAAAAATGCGACCTACTGTGACAAACACGTATCATCACGGAAGTGTATTTTTTTTGTATTGTGCATGGCAATCCCTACTCCTCATGTTGACATCAATTGATGGGCATCTCCATAGCCCATTGATTAGCCTCGTCAATGTGAGACTTTCTCCTTTTTTGTCTTCTCCACACAACCTCCATCATCATACTCTATTCCACCCATAGTGCTATATCCATGGCTTGCACTCATGTATTGCATAAGAGTTGAAAAAAGCTTAAGCGCGTTAAAAAGTATGAACCAATTGCTTGGCTGAAACCGGGGTTGTGCATGATGGGAGTATTTTGTGTGACGAAAATGAAGCATAGCCTAACTATATGATTTTGTAGGGATAAGCTTTCTTTGGCCATGTGATTTTGAGAAGACATAATTAGTTGTTAGTATGCTTTAAGTATTAGTATTTTTATGTCAATATGAACTTTTACCTTGAATCATTTGGATCTGAACATTCATGCCACAATAAAGAAAAATACATTGAGAAATATGCTAGGTAGCATTCCACATCAAAAATTATGTTTTTATCATTTACCTACTCCAGGACGAGCAGGAATTAAGCTCGGGGATGCTTGATATGTCTCCAACGTATCTATAATTTTTGATTGTTCCATGCTATTATATTACATGTTTTGGATGTTTATGGGCTTTACTATACACTTTTATATCATTTTTGGGACTAACCTACTAACAGGAGGCCCAGCCCAAATTGCTGGGTTTTTTTTGCCAATTTCAGTGTTTTGAAGAAAAGGAATATCAAACAGAGTCCAAATGGAATGAAACCTTCAAAAGAGTTATTTTCGGAACGAAAGCCATCCAGGAGACTTGGAGTAGACGTCAGGGAAGCTTCGAGGAAGCCACGAGGGTCTAGGGCGCGCCCTACCCCTGAGCGCGCCCCCACCCTCGTGGGCCCCTCGTGGCTCCCCTGACCGACTTCTTTCGCCTATATATATCCACATACCCCGAAAACATCCAGGAGCACAATAGACCAAGAGTTCCATCGCCGCAAGCCTCTGTAGCCACCAAAAACCAATCGGGACCCTGTTCCGGCACCCTGCCGGAGGGGGGGTCCCTCACCGGTGGCCATCTTCATCAACCCGACGCTCTCCATGATGAGGAGGGAGTAGTTCACCCTCGGGGCTGAGGGGTATGTACCAGTAGCTATGTGTTTGATCTCCCTCTCTCTCTCTCTCTCGTGTTCTCGAGGTGATACGATCTTGATGTATCGCGAGCTTTGTTATTATAGTTGGATCTTATGATGTTTCTCCGCCTCTACTCTCTTGTGATGAATTGAGTTTCCCCCTTGAAGTTATCTTGTCGGATTGAGTCTTTAAGGATTTTAGAACACTTGATGTATGTCTTTCCGTGCTTATCTGTGGTGACAATGGGATATTCACGTGATCTACTTGATGTATGTTTTGGTAATCAACTTGCGGGTTCAGTGAACTTATGCATAGGGGTTGGCACACGTTTTCATCTTGACTTTCCGGTAGAAACTTTAGGGCACTCTTTGAAGTACTTTGTGTTGGTTGAATAGATGAATCTGAGATTGTGTGATGCATATCGTATAATCATGCCCACGGATACTTGAGGTGACATTGGAGTATCTAGGTGACATTAGGGTTTTGGTTGATTTGTGTCTTAAGGTGTTATTCTAGTATGAACTCTATGATAGATCGAACGGAAAGAATAGCTTCGTGTTATTTTACTACGGTCTCTTGAATAGATCGATAAGAAAGGATAACTTTGAGGTGGTTTCGTACCCTACCATAATCTCTTCGTTTGTTCTCTGCTATTAGTGACTTTGGAGTGACTCTTTGTTGCATGTTGAGGGATTGTTATATGATCCAATTATGTTATTATTGTTGAGAGAACTTGCACTAGTGAAAGTATGAACCCTAGGCCTTGTTTCCAAGCATTGCAATACCGTTTGTGCTCACTTTTATCATTAGTTACCTTGCTGTTTTTATAATTTCAGATTACAAATACACATATCTATCATCCATATTGCACTTGTATCACCATCTCTTCGCCGAACTAGTGCACCTATACAATTTACCATAGTATTGGGTGTGTTGGGGACACAAGAGACTCTTTGTTATTTGGTTGCAGGGTTGCTTCAGAGAGACCATCTTCATCCTACTGAGGGAGTCCTGGATTAGGGGGTATCCGGACAGCCCGACTATGTACATCATCCGGACTATTGAAGCATGAAGATACAAGACTCAAGACTCCATCCCGTGTCCAGTTGGAACTCTCCTTGGCGTGGAAGGCAAGCTTGGCGATCCGGATATTATGTTTCCTTCCTTGTAACCGACTCCATGTAAACCCTAGCCCTCTCTGGTGTCTATATAAACCGGAGAGGTTGGTCCTTAGAAGGCCGATCACAATTGCAATCATACCATCATAAGCTAGCTTCTAGGGTTTAGCCTCTACGATCTCGTGGTAGATCTACTCTTGTACTACCCATATCTTCAATATTAATCAAGTAGGAAGTAGGGTTTTACCTCCATCAAGAGGGCCCGAACCTGGGTAAACATTGTGTCCCTTGCTTCCTATTACCATCAGCCTAAGACGCACAGATCGGGACCCCCTACCCGAGATCCGTCGGTTTTGACACCGACATTGGTGCTTTCATTGAGAGTTCCTCTATGTCGTCGCTGCAAGGCTCGATGGCTCCTTCAATCATCATCAACGACACGGTCCAGGGTGAAACTTTTCTCCCGGACAGATCTTTGTGTTCAGTGGCTTCGCACTGCGGGCTAATTCGCTTGGCCATCTGGAGCAGATCTACAGCTACGCCCCTGGCCAACAGATCAGGTTCAGAAACCTGAACTACACGGTGGACATTCGTGGAGACTTGATCTTCGACGGATTCGTGCCTATGCCAGGAGCACCGGACAATCACGACGAGCATGGCTTAGACCTACTGTTGGACAATACTCGGGATATCACCCCTGCAGTAGCCCCGGACCTAAATCCGAAGCAGGCTGCGTTGCCTAAGGATGGAGGGATGGACCCCGCCACGCAGGTCGTACACTCATCGGCAATGGAGCCGAACACGGGCCTCACTTCTGAGGAAGCCTGTGACTCCGGACCCCCGGACTCGTATCCGGCTGTAGGTTCCAGTCCGCGCGCTCCCAAGCCCGCCGAGCCTGGTTGGGCTCCAGTAATGGAGTTTACCGCTGCGGATATCTTCTAGCACTCTCCCTTTGGCGACATGCTGAACTCATTAAAGTCTCTCTTTTTATCAGGAGGCTCTCAGCGGAACTATGTCCGGCTTGAGTGGGAAGCAGGCGACGAAGGAATTCGTTACCCACTCACCACCCACTTCATTGCCACGGTCGATGATCTAACCAACGTGCTCGACTTCGACTCAAAAGACATCGACGGTATGAAGGACGATGCAGGAGAAGAACATGAACCACCGCTCACTGGGCGGTGGACAGCCACCTCTTCCTATGATATATACATGGTGGACACTCCGAAGGAAACCAATGGCGATGAGGCAACAGAGGATAACCCCTCAGGAAGAAAAACAAAGCATGGGCGTTGTCGGCGCCACTCCAAGCCCCGCCACAGAAATATCGGCCCAGGGGACAAAAACAATCCGGATGGCGCCGAAGAGGAATACAACCCTAATCAGCCTGCCTTTAAGCAGGCCGGACTGGCCACGGTGGGTTACTTGGAGAGGGACAACTATACGCCCCCCTCCAAAGATGAGGCAAGCCTCGGCAATGACGAATTCGGCGTGCCTGAAGATCCAGTGGAACAAGTTCGCTTCAAGCGATGGCTCATGGCCACGGCAAGGACCTGCAAAGGAAGCAATAGCAGCTTAAAGCTGACCAAGATTTGCTCGTGGACAGGTGGACCAAGGTCCTGGCCATCAAAAAATACGGACTCGACCGCCCCGACAAAGGGCACACATGGCACAACTGGCTACCTCAACCTAAGCAGGAGAACCCAAGGCACATACCCCGACGTCAACACATCACTACGGTCCAAGACAATACGAAGGACACACGAAGAGGCATCCTCAAGCCTCGGCACAATGGTCATAAACGTCAAGTCGGGGAAGCCGGTGCTAAGTCCAGCAACTCCCAGTCCGGTCAACGGACAAAGAACAGCTCAGACCTATCCGGCCCGAGCCACACACTCGATCAACCATGTGAAATTCATGGTACTCCTAGAAGGACGGCAAGCATACCAATAGAGAATGACGGATCTTCAAAACAAAGCGGCTGGTCGTGTGCCGGAAACAATGAGGGGAGGCATCTAGTCAAGAGACCCCCCATAGCATAAAAGTACAGCCGGTCGCCCCCGATCACGTCAACCACAGCAATTCAATTGCAGTACCTCTAGACATAGTAGTCCGAGGCTCCATAACACATAAAGCCCCCGTAGGTATGAAACCACAAATAACATCTTATAAAAGATGTCAGGTGCAAAGGCCAAGTTTTTATGGCCCACCACTCTAACGGTTGTCCTAGGATCACCAAAAAATACCACGCCAAAGAATAATTCTTTGGCACCCTCCCCTCATACGGTAATTTACCATATGCTAACGGGATGAACCACGTCGACTAGATTCCACGTGGTAAACCATTTAGGCCAACACCATGTGATGTAATCACACCTATGGGCAAGGCCAAACCCCGCCCTTAAAGCGGAAGTCATACAGCTGCCGTGTAGCGAGTCATGCATGCCTGTCAAAATTCTGATATGACAGCCAACTATCTGGACACCAACTGAACAGTCCGCGCTACTTCACGATATAACAGCTGGGTTAACTAGGGTCCGATCAGGAACTCTCAGACCAACCACAAGAGGACGTTTAGCTGCCTCCAATTATTTGCCTTTACAAACTAACCTTGATGCAGAACAGGATTGACGACGTGGAATCGACCCGGACACAAAAGGACAGGAACATGCATGTGAGCCCCCCCCCCCAAAGAAGGCAGTCCGAATTCACTTCAAATCCGCTCACAGCCCCCACCAGTCCGGACACCACAGGTTCCACCAAAAACACCTCTTTTCATAATCATAATTCGTACTCATATGCATAGACATATAATCCTACTACAATGCGTAGACTTCAATAACACTTACCGGTCGTCGTTTCTCATCGACGCCTCGTGTTACGCCCGATTATGCCGGGGGCTTCACAGTATGGCAGTAAAGTCCGACCACCTTTTCGGTCGCTCGGCACCCCGAACTTATAGCACTATATGCATCAGCTCCGAATCATGTCTTGGGTCATTGGTTGGGTTTGCCCGGCTCCCTTGTTTTGGTACCTTACGTTCCATTATATCGGCTAAGGTAGCGCAAGGAGAACTACTGCGATTGTGCCCTGGATCTGCCGGACGAGCACCTCAGTAGACAAAGCCGAAAACTGACTGTCATGATACAGCGAGAGCTGGTCAGCTGTTCGAGAGGTTGTAAAATCCTTAAAGATTTATTCCGCATAACGCCATTATAAATGCAGAGTGCGACGGATCGGTCTTCCGATTAGGCGCCAATAGAGCCGCTAGTTCGGCCTTCGGAACACTAGGGGTTGCGCCGACCATACTCGAATTCCTATGGCTAAGTGAGAGTGGTAAAGCCCTATAGTCCGATTGTCTGGTTCGTGGTGAGGAACACCTCCTTAAAAGGGCCTAGCTATGGGATAAAGAGTGTTCAGGTATGTCCCGAACACCCCCGTATTTCTTTCGTGGGGGTAGAAGTCAACGACTAGCCAACTCTCAGGATTTACATACACTAAACAGCCGCACAGGAAGAACAAGTTCAAACAAAACATGCAATAGATAATAAAAGTGCCATTATACCATATTACAAAGAATGGCAAGAACGCCCTTAGGGAAATATAATGTCTTTGGTACACTTATCCGCCACAAGGCAGGCTCCCTTCAGTACACCTTCATAGTACAGCTCGGGCTTGCGGTGCTCCTTACCCTCCGGCGGCCCCTCGGTCATCAGCTTCTCCGCGTCAAGCTTCCCCCAATGCACTTTTGCACGGGCAAACGCCATGCGCGCACCCTCTATACAGACTGATTGCTTAACAGCATCAAGCCGAGGACAGGCGCCCACAATCCGCTCCACGAGTCCGAAGTAACTCCTTGGAATGGGCTCCGCGGGCCACAGCCGGACAACCAAGTCCTTCATGGCTAGTTCGGCCGCCTGGTGTAGTTCGACCAGCTGCTTCAGCTGATCGATAAAGGGCACCGGATAGTTCGGCGCCAAATACTATGACCAGAAATCCCTCTCAGCAGACTTCTTCTCCTCGGTCCGGTAGAATTGGGCGGCATCTAATATGCTGTGAGGTAGATCCGCAAACGCCCCTGGAAAAACAAGAATTCATCTTGTTGCTTAGAGTTCTTCCCACTATCATGTAAAAATGGCCACGAATGCAAAAGGCCTTACCAGCCGCAACCTTCCGGGCCTCCTGAATATCCCGCACTGCACCTCGGGCTTCTTCCCAAGCATCTTCCGCAGATTCGAGAGCTTGGGCGAGTTCGGATTCTTTCCCTACTAGACTCTGCTCCAAGCCCTCGCTTTTCTTCACAGCCTCCTGGAGCTCTCGCTCAGCTGCAATGATCTTGGCCTCGTGTTTCTCACGAAGTGCCTATTCGGCGGCAGCCTTCTCGTTGGCATCAGCCACAGCCTTCTTCAGTGCCTCATATTCGGCACTCGCTCCTAGAGCATACAATACAAATACTTTTCACTAGGCACAATTACTCATTCGTGCCAAATTCAAGACAATGTTTCAACATACCTTGCTTGTCCCCCAATTGCTTCTTCACACGGCCAAGTTCCTCCTCGGCCTGTTCCAGGCTCTACTTCAGTCGGATACTTCCGCATATGAGCGGCCATCTTCTCTGCAGACGCCTGTTTTCACATAAAGGGGTATATGTCATCAACAAAGGCTCCTGCAAAAGCAGAGGATTTGATCCCCTGCCCGGCTCCCTCTCTTTCGCTGGACAATGTATTAGAGGCTACTACTCATATTATGACGACTCCTCAAAGGTTTCTTAGGAAACATACCTCAAAGGCCTTTATAAGACCAAGGCAGGACTCATTCAGCCCGCTCTCGGCGGACTGAATCTTTTCAACCACCGCACCCATGAGGGTCCTGAAGGAAATATGCCCTAGAGGCAATAATAAAGTTATTATTTATTTCCTTATATCATGATAAATATTTATTATTCATGCTAGAATTGTATTAACCGGAAACATGATACATGTGTGAATACATAGACAAACATATAGTCACTAGTATGCCTCTACTTGACTAGCTCATTAATCAAAGATGGTTATGTTTCCTAACCATAGACATGTGTTGTCATTTGATTAATGAGATCACATCATTAGGAGAATAATGTGATTGACATGACCCATCCCGTTAGCTTAGCACTTGATCGTTTAGTATTCTGCTATTGCTTTCTTCATGACTTATACATGTTCCTGTAACTATGAGAATTATGCAACTCCCGTTTACCAGAGGAACACTTTGGGTACTACCAAACGTCACAACGTAACTGGGTGATTATAAAGGAGTACTACAGGTGTCTCCGAAGGTACATGTTGAGTTGGCATATTTCGAGATTAGGTTTTGTCACTTCGATTGTCGGAGAGGTATCTCTGGGCCCTCTCGGTAATACTCATCACTTAAGCCTTGCAAGCATTATAACTAATAAGTTAGTTATGAGATGACGTATTACAGAACGAGTAAAGAGACTTTCCGGTAACGAGATTGAACTAGGTATTGGATACCGACGATCAAATCTTGGGCAAGTAACATACCGATGACAAAGGGAACAACGTATGTTGTTATGCGGTTTGACCGATAAAGATCTTCGTAGAATATGTAGGAACCAATATGGGCATCTAGGTCCCGCTATTGGTTATTGAACGAGAATGGTTTTAGGTCATGTCTACATAGTTCTCGAACCCGTAGGGTCCGCACGCTTAACGTTACGATGACAGTTTTATTATGAGTTTATAAGTTTTGATGTACCGAAGTTTGTTCGGAGTCCCGGATGTGATCACGGACATGACGAGGAGTCTCGAAATGGTCGAGACATAAAGATTGATATATTGGACGACTATATTCGGGCACCGGAAAGGTTCCGGGTGATTTCGGAGAAAACCGGAGTGCCGGGGGGGTTACCGGAACCCCCTGCGAGAGTATTGGGCCTATGGGCCTTAGGGGAAAGGAGAGAGGGGCGGCCAGCATGCGCCGCGCACCCCCTCCCCCCTCTGGTCCGAATTGGACTAGGAGGGGGGGTGGCACCCCCCCTTTTCCTTCCCCCTCTCCCCCTTCCTTCCCCCTCCTAGTAGGAGTAGGAAAGGAGGAGTCCTACTCCTACTAGGAGGAGGACTCCTCCTCCCTTGGCGTGCCCAAAGGGGCCGGCCGGCCTCCCCCCTCCCTCATTTATATACGAGGGCAGGGGGCACCCCATAGACACACAAGTTGATCTACGGATCGTTCCTTAGCCGTGTGCGGTGCCCCCTTCCACCATATTCCACCTCGGTCATATCGTCACAAAGCTTAGGTGAAGCCCTACGCCGGTATAACATCAACATCGTCACCACGCCGTCGTGCTGACGGAGCTCATCTCCGGAGCTCGGCTGGATCGGAGGCCGGAGATCGTCATCGAGCTGAACGTGTGCTGAACTCAGAGGCTCCGTACGTTCGGTGCTTGGATCGGTCGGATCGTGAAGACGTACGACTACATCAACCGCGTTGTCATAACGCTTCCGCTTACGGTCTACAAGGGTACGTGGACATACACTCTCCCCTCTCGTTGCTATGCCATCACCATGATCTTGCATGTGCGTAGGAATTTTTTTGAAATTACTACGTTCCCTAACAGTGGCATCCGAGCCTAGGTTTTATGTGTTGATGTTATATGCACGAGTAGAACACAAGTGAGTTGTGGGCGATACAAGTCATACTGCTTACCAGCATGTCATACTTTGGTTCGGCGGTATTGTGAGATGAAGCGGCCCGGACCGACATTACGCGTACGCTTACGCGAGACTGGTTTCACCGTTGCGAGCACTCATGCTTAAAGGTGGCTGGCGGGTGTCTGTCTCTCTCACTTTAGCTGAATCGAGTGTGGCTACACCCAGTCCTTGCGAAGGTTAAAACAGCACCAACTTGACAAACTATCGTTGTGGTTTTGATGCGTAGGTAAGAACGGTTCTTGCTCAGCCCGTAGCAGCCACGTAAAACTTGCAACAACAAAGTAGAGGACGTCTAACTTGTTTTTGCAGGGCATGTTGTGATGTGATATGGTCAAGACGTGATGCTATATTTTATTGTATGAGATGATCATGTTTTGTAACCGAAGTTATCGGCAACTGGCAGGAGCCATATGGTTGTCGCTTTATTGTATGAAATGCAAACGCCCTATAATTGCTTTACTTTATCACAAAGCGGTAGCGATAGTCGTAGAAGCAATAGATGGTGTAACGACAACGATGCTACAATGGAGATCAAGGTGTCGCGCCGGTGACGATGATGATCATGACGGTGCTTCGAAGATGGAGATCACAAGCACAAGATGATGATGGCCATATCATATCACTTATATTGATTGCATGTGATGTTTATCCTTTATGCATCTTATTTTGCTTTGATTGACGGTAGCATTTTAAGATGATCTCTCACTAATTATCAAGAAGTGTTCTCCCTGAGTATGCATCATTGCGAAAGTTCTTCGTGCTGAGACACCACGTGATGATCGGGTGTGATAGGCTCTACGTTCAAATACAACGGGTGCAAAACAGTTACACACGCGGAATACTCAGGTTATACTTGACGAGCCTAGCATATATAGATATGGCCTCGGAACACGGAGACCGAAAGGTCGAGCGTGAATCATATAGTAGATATGATCAACATAGCAATGTTCACCATTGAAACTACTCCATCTCACGTGATGATCGGACATGGTTTGGTTGATTTGGATCACGTGATCACTTAGATGACTAGAGAGATGTCTGTCTAAGTGGGAGTTCTTAAGTAATATGATTAATTGAACTTAAAATTATCATGAACTTAGTACCTGATAGTATCTTTCTTGTCTATGTTTGTTTGTAGATAGATGGCTTGTGCTGTTATTCCGTTGAATTTTAATGCGTTCCTTGAGAAAGCTAAGTTGAAAGATGATGGTAGCAATTACACGGACTGGGTCCGTAACCTGAGGATTATCCTCATTGCTGCACAGAAAAGTTACGTCCTGGAAGCACCGCTGGGTGCTAGGCCTGCTGCTGATGCAACTGACGACATTAAGAACATCTGGCAGAGCAAAGCTGATGACTACTCGATAGTTCTGTGTTCCATGCTTTACGGCTTAGAACCGGGTCTTCAACGACGTTTTGAACGTCATGGAGCATATGAGATGTTCCAGGAGTTGAAGTTAATATTTCAAGCAAATGCCCGGATTGAGAGATATGAAGTCTCCAATAAGTTCTATAGCTGCAAAATGGAGGAGAATAGTTCTGTCAGTGAACATATACTCAAAATGTCTGGGTATAATAATCACTTGATTCAACTAGGAGTTAATCTTCCTGATGATAGTGTCATTGACAGAATTCTTCAATCACTGCCACCAAGCTACAAGAGCTTTGTGATGAACTATAATATGCAAGGGATGAACAAGACTATTCCCGAGCTCTTCGCAATGCTAAAAGCCGCGGAGGTAGAAATCAAAAAGGAGCATCAAGTGTTGATGGTTATCAAGACCACTTGTTTCAAGAAAAAGGGCAAAGGGAAGAAGAAGGGGAACTTCAAAAAGAACAACAAGAAAGTTGCTGCTCAAGAGAAGAAACCCAAGTCTGGACCTAAGCCTGAAACTGAGTGCTTCTATTGCAAGCAGACTGGACACTGGAAGCGGAACTGCCCCAAGTATTTGGCGGATAAGAAGGATGGCAAAGTGAACAAAGGTATATGTGATATACATGTTATTGATGTGTACCTTACTAATGCTCGCAGTAGCACCTGGGTATTTGATACTGGTTCTGTTGCTAATATTTGCAACTCGAAACAGGGACTACAGATTAAGCGAAGATTGGCTAAGGACGAGGTGACGATGCGCGTGGGAAATGGTTCCAAAGTCGATGTGATCGCAGTCGGCACGCTACCTCTACATCTACCATCGGGATTAGTTTTAGACCTAAATAATTGTTATTTGGTGCCAGCGTTGAGCATGAACATTATATCTGGATCTTGTTTGATGCAAGACGGTTATTCATTTAAATCAGAGAATAATGGTTGTTATATTTATATGAGTAATATCTTTTATGGTCATGCACCTTTGAAGAGTGGTCTATTTTTATTGAATCTCGATAGTAGTGATACACATATTCATAGTGTTGAAACCAAAAGATGCAGAGTTGATAATGACAGTGCAACTTATTTGTGGCACTGCCATTTAGGTCATATCGGTGTAAAACGCATGAAGAAACTCCATACTGATGGGCTTTTGGAATCACTTGATTATGAATCACTTGGTACTTGCGAACCGTGCATTATGGGCAAGATGACTAAAACGCCGTTCTCCGGTACTATGGACAGAGCAACAGATTTATTGGAGATCATACATACAGATGTATGTGGTCCAATGAATGTTGAGGCTCGTGGCGGATATCGTTATTTTCTCACCTTCACAGATGATTTAAGCAGAAATGGGTATATCTACTTAATGAAACACAAGTCTGAAACATTCGAAAAGTTCAAAGAATTTCTGAGTGAAGTGGAAAATCATCGTAACAAGAAAATAAAGTTTCTACAATCTGATCGTGGAGGAGAATATTTGAGTTACGAGTTTGGTCTACACTTGAAACAATGCAGAATAGTTTCGCAACTCACGCCACCCGGAACACCACAACGTAATGGTGTGTCCGAACGTCGTAATCGCACTTTACTAGATATGGTGCGATCTATGATGGCTCTTACTGATTTACCTCTATCGTTTTGGGGTTATGCTTTAGAGACGGCTGCATTCACGTTAAATAGGGCACCATCAAAATCCGTTGAGACGACGCCTTATGAACTATGGTTTGGCAAGAAACCAAAGTTGTCGTTTCTTAAAGTTTGGGGCTGCGATGCTTATGTGAAGAAACTTCAACCAGATAAGCTCGAACCCAAATCGGAGAAATGTGTCTTCATAGGATACCCAAAGGAGACTATTGGGTACACCTTCTATCACAGAACTAAGGGCAAGATTTTCGTTGCCAAATTCGGATCCTTTCTAGAAAAGGAGTTTCTCTCGAAAGAAGTGAGTGGGAGGAAAGTAGAACTTGACGAGATAACTGTATCTACTCCCTTATTGGAAAGTGGTTCATCACAAGAACCGGTTCCTGTGACAACTACACCAATCAGTGAGGAAGCTGATGATATTGATCATGAAACTTCAGATCAAGTTTCTACAGAACCTCGTAGGTCTACCAGAGTAAGATCCGCACCAGAGTGGTACGGTAATCCTATTTTGGAAGTCATGTTACTTGACCATGATGAACCTACGAACTATGAGGAAGCGATGATGAGCCCAGATTCCGCAAAATGGCTAGAGGCCATGAAATCTAAGATGGGATCCATGTATGAAAACAAAGTATGGACTTTGGTCGACTTGCCCGATGATCGGCAAGCCATTGAGAATAAATGGATCTTTAAGAAGAAGACTGACGCTGATGGTAATATAACTGTCTATAAAGCTCGACTTGTTGCGAAAGGTTTTCGACAAGTTCAAGGGGTTGACTACGATGAGACTTTCTCACCCGTAGCGATGCTTAAGTCTGTCCGAATCATGTTAGCTATTGCTGCATTTCATGATTATGAAATTTGGCAAATGGATGTCAAAACTGCGTTCTTGAATGGATTTCTAGAAGAAGAGTTGTATATGATGCAGCCAGAAGGTTTTGTTGATCCAAAAGGTGCTAACAAAGTATGCAAGCTACAGCGATCCATTTATGGACTGGTGCAAGCATCTCGGAGTTGGAATAAACGTTTTGATGGTGTGATCAAAGCATATGGTTTTATACAGAGTTTTGGAGAAGCCTGTATTTACAAGAAAGTGAGTGGGAGCTCTATAGCATTTCTGATATTATATGTAGATGACATAATATTAATTGGAAATGATATAGAATTTCTGGATAGCATAAAGGGATACTTGAATAGAAGTTTTTCAATGAAAGACCTCGGTGAAGCTGCTTACATATTGGGCATCAAGATCTATAGAGATAGATCAATACGCTTAATAGGACTTTCACAAAGCACATACCTTGACAAAATTTTGAAAAAGTTCAAGATGGATCAGGCAAAGAAAGGGTTCTTGCCCGTGCTACAAGGTGTGAAGTTGAGTCAAACTCAATGCCCGACCACAGCAGAAGATAGAGAGAAAATGAAAGATGTTCCCTATGCTTCAGCCATAGGCTCTATCATGTATGCAATGCTGTGTACCAGACCTGACGTATGCTTAGCAATAAGCTTGGCAGGAAGGTACCAAAGTAATCCAGGAGTGGATCACTGGACAGCGGTCAAGAACATCCTGAAATACCTGAAAAGGACTAAGGATATGTTTCTCGTAAATGGAGGTGACAAAGAGCTAGTCGTAAATGGTTACATCGATGCAAGCTTTGACACTGATCCGGACGATTCTAAATCGCAAACCGGATACGTGTTTTTATTAAACGGTGGAGCTGTAAGTTGGTGCAGTTCTAAACAAAGCGTCGTGGCGGGATCTACATGTGAAGCGGAGTACATAGCTGCTTCTGAAGCAGCAAATGAAGGAGTCTGGATGAAGGAGTTCATATCCGATCTAGGTGTCATACCTAGTGCATCGGGACCAATGAAGATCTTCTATGACAATACTGGTGCAATTGCCTTGGCAAAGGAATCCAGATTTCACAAGAGGACCAAGCACATCAAAAGACGCTTCCATTCCATTCGGGACCAAGTCCAAGTGGGAGACATAGAGATTTGCAAAATACATACGGATCTGAATGTTGCAGACCCATTGACTAAGCCTCTCTCACGAGCAAAACATGATCAGCACCAAGACTCCATGGGTGTTAGAATCATTACTATGTAATCTAGATTATTGACTCTAGTGCAAGTGGGAGACTAAAGGAAATATGCCCTAGAGGCAATAATAAAGTTATTATTTATTTCCTTATATCATGATAAATATTTATTATTCATGCTAGAATTGTATTAACCGGAAACATGATACATGTGTGAATACATAGACAAACATATAGTCACTAGTATGCCTCTACTTGACTAGCTCATTAATCAAAGATGATTATGTTTCCTAACCATAGACATGTGTTGTCATTTGATTAATGAGATCACATCATTAGGAGAATAATGTGATTGACATGACCCATCCCGTTAGCTTAGCACTTGATCGTTTAGTATTCTGCTATTGCTTTCTTCATGACTTATACATGTTCCTGTAACTATGAGAATTATGCAACTCCCGTTTACCAGAGGAACACTTTGGGTACTACCAAACGTCACAACGTAACTGGGTGATTATAAAGGAGTACTACAGGTGTCTCCGAAGGTACATGTTGAGTTGGCGTATTTCGAGATTAGGTTTTGTCACTCCGATTGTCGGAGAGGTATCTCTGGGCCCTCTCGGTAATACTCATCACTTAAGCCTTGCAAGCATTATAACTAATAAGTGAGTTATGAGATGACGTATTACAGAACGAGTAAAGAGACTTGCCGGTAACGAGATTGAACTAGGTATTGGATACCGACGATCAAATCTCGGGCAAGTAACATACCGATGACAAAGGGAACAACGTATGTTGTTATGCGGTTTGACCGATAAAGATCTTCGTAGAATATGTAGGAACCAATATGGGCATCCAGGTCCCACTATTGGTTATTGACCGAGAATGGTTTTAGGTCATGTCTACATAGTTCTCGAACCCGTAGGGTCCGCACGCTTAACGTTACGATGACAGTTTTATTATGAGTTTATAAGTTTTCATGTACCGAAGTTTGTTCGGAGTCCCGGATGTGATCACGGACATGATGAGGAGTCTCGAAATGGTCGAGACATAAAGATTGATATATTGGACGACTATATTCGGGCACCGGAAAGGTTCCGGGTGATTTTGGAGAAAACCGGAGTGCCGGGGGGGTTACCAGAAACCCCCGGGAGAGTATTGGGCCTATGGGCCTTAGGGGAAAGGAGAGAGGGGTGGCCAGCATGGGCCGCGCGCCCCCTCCCCCCTCTGGTCCGAATTGGACTAGGAGGGGGGGCGGCGCCCCCCCTTTTCCTTCCCCCTCTCCCCCTTCCTTCCCCCTCCTAGTAGGAGTAGGAAAGGAGGAGTCCTACTCCTACTAGGAGGAGGACTCCTCCTCCCTTGGCGCGCCCAAAGGGGCCGGCCGGCCTCCCCCCTCCCTCCTTTATATACGGGGGCAGGGGGCACCCCATAGACACACAAGTTTATCTACGGATCGTTCCTTAGCCGTGTGCGGTGCCCCCTTCGACCATATTCCACATCGGTCATATCGTCGCGAAGCTTAGATGAAGCCCTGCGCCGGTAGAACATCAACATCGTCACCACGCCGTCGTGCTGACGGAACTCATCTCCGGAGCTCGGCTGGATCGGAGGCCAGAGATCGTCATCGAGCTGAACGTGTGCTGAACTCGGAGGCTCCGTACGTTCGGTGCTTGGATCGGTCGGATCGTGAAGACGTACGACTACATCAACCGCGTTGTCATAATGCTTCCGCTTACGGTCTACAAGGGTACATGGACATACACTCTCCCCTCTCGTTGCTATGCCATCACCATGATCTTGCGTGTGCGTAGGAAATTTTTTGAAATTACTACGTTCCCTAACAGGTCCGATGTTCATCGACGATCGACGCGTTCTTTAACGCTGTTGATAGACCGCCAGGCAGCTCTGCTTGGACAGAAGTTGCCGGCAAAGTAGGCAAGCCTCCCACCGTCGAAGGTGGCTGCTCGCCCGATCCTGGAGCCTTAGAGGTCTCCAGGACCTTGTCCGACTGTGGGCCGAACCTGAGATCACCCCCGCCGTCGACACTCTTCGGGGCCATCGCCCCCGTGTGTCCGGCTCCAGAGATATGCCCCCCCTGGTCCGGGTCTCGTTGAGACGACACCTCAGTGTCGCGCCTGGACTTTGGGGAAGGGGCCTTTGGAGGTGTCTCGCTCTCCAAGGCGTCCGAGCTCAGCGAATCCTCCGATGAGGACTGTCCGGCACGAGACTTCGCCGGGCTATGCGAAATATGGCAACTGTTAGAACTACTATACCAAAACAACCCCGGACGCATATGCGTGTTCGTATTTTGTATACTTACGACTTTTCCAGGGGCTGGGCCCTGGGATCCCACTCCGGGCTGCTATCGGCAGCCGTGGTGGATGCCTCTGGGAGGGAACCTTTCCCCCTCCTGGGCGATTTGGCCTCCAGGGATGAGGAGGCCGTCCTTTTCTTCCAACCTCCAGAGTGAGGCTCGTCCTCCTCTACTTCCTCCTCTTCGTCTTCAGAAGAAGGATCGTCGCTGGAGTCTTCGGATTTGGCGTCCGAAGCCTCATGACGCCGAAGGCCACTCCGGGTCTTTTTGACCTTCTTGGAGGCCTCTTTCTTTGGCGCCTCGTAAGGCGCGGGGACCAGCATCTCCGTCAGAAGAGGTCCGGCCGGTTCCTCCGGCAGCGGGGCTGGACAATGTATCCGCTCCACCTTTTTTATCCACCCCTGGGGTTGTAATAAAGCATGATTAAAATGGCTCCCTCAGGACATGCCAACTGAAGCATGGATGGACAAAGCATAGCAATAAATTACCGGGCTTGTAGAATGGGATAATTGATACCCACGGTCCTCGGAGGAGCCCGGCCATGATTTGCCAGACTTATAGAGAACCTTCCAGATATCCTTGTGGGAGGAATCGTAGAGCTCCCGAAGGGTCTGGTGCTCGGTTGGGTCGTACTCCCACAAATTGCAGGCTCGACGCTGGCAAGGGAGAACCAGGCGAACTAGCATCACCTGGACTATGTTGACGAGCTTGACGTCCTTGTCGACCACACTCTAAACGCGCGTCTGGAGCAACGATAGCTCATCGTACGAGGACCAATTCGGGCCCTTCTTAGGCCAGGACGTGAGCCGCAGTGGGGCTCCGAATCTGAACTCTAGAGCCGCAGCCCACTTTTTGCCGTGTGGTTTAGTGATATAGAACCACTGCTGCTGCCACTCCTTGATGGAGTCGTTGAAGACACCTGTCGGCCAGACGACCTTGGGCATCTTGCTCACCATGGCGCCGCCGCACTCAGCGTGCTCGCCGCTCACCACTTTGGGCTTCACATTGAAAATCTTCAGCCACGGGCCGAAGTGAGGCAAAATCCGGAGAAAAGCCTCGCACACGACGATGAACGTCGAGATATTGAGGAAGGAGTTGGGGGAAAGATCATGGAAATCAATCCCATAGTAGTACATGACTCCACGAACGAATGGGTGAAGGGGAAACCCAAGCCCGCGGACAAAATGGGAAAGGAACATGACTTTCTCGTGAGGCTCTAGAGTAGGGACGACCTGTCCCGCCGGTGGGAGACGGTGGCCGATCTTCTTGGCCAGATACCCGGCCTCCCGGAGCCTCTTGATATCCTTCTCCTGGACAGTAGAGGCCATCCATCTGCCTCCTGCTTCGGATCCGGACATCTTCGGAAGACCTTTCTTCGATGGAAGATAAGAATGCCTAGGCATTAGGGCTCGGACAGAGGGGAATGGGCTAGCGGAAGGAGAAGGTGTATGTAAAGAGGGAGAGACCTTATCTCTTTATAGAGACGGGACAAGCTTTTTGCGCCTCCCCACTTGCCTGGTGAGACCCGCTCGCTCCCCACTCGCCGCGATTAGCGGTGCGGTTGGATTTCCCATACCCGTATTGATGAGAATCCCGTGATAAGGGGATACGATCTCTGCTTTGACAAGACGTGTCAAGAAAAACGCCTCGCAATATGCGTTGTGGCTGGTTGTGGGAAAACGGTTCGAATAATGACCCGACCGTAATGACACGTCGCGTTGTCTAAAAAAGTTGTTAACAGATTGCATCTGTGAAGTATCATTCTCTCTACGGTGGTATGTGACGATCATTTTGCGGATCCGAACACGGTTTAGGTGTTCGATAATTACCTTAGAGTATTCGGAGAAGGAACCCGCCTTGCAATGCCGAAGACAAGACTGCACGTCGGACTCATCGTTATTGAAGCCTGGTTCAGGGGCTACTGAGGGAGTCCTAGATTATGGGGTATCCGGACAGCCGGACTATGTACATCGTCCGGACTATTGAAGCGTGAAGATACAAGACTCAAGACTCCATCCCGTGTCCGGTTGGGACTCTCCTTGGCGTGGAAGGCAAGCTTGGCGAACTGGATATTATGTTTCCTTCCTTGTAACCGACTCCATGTAAACCCTAGCCCTCTCCGGTGTCTATATAAACCGGAGAGGTTGGTCCTTAGAAGGTCGATCACAATTACAATCATACCATCATAGGCTAGCTTCTAGGGTTTAGCCTCTACGATCTCGTGGTAGATCTACTCTTGTACTACCCATATCTTCAATATTAATCAAGCAGGAAGTAGGGTTTTACCTCCATTGACAGGGCCCAAACCTTGGTAAACATTGTGTCCCTTGCTTCTTGTTACCATCAGCCTAAGACGCACAGATCGGGACCCCCTACCCGAGATCCACCGGTTTTGACACCGACACCTACGCCTCCCACGGATTTATAAACCTTAGGTCATCCACTTGAGGGACATTTTCTACTGTCCTACAAACCTCTGCACTTGGAGGCCCAACAACGTCTACAAGGAGAAGGTTGCGTAGTAGACATCAGCGCCCAAACGGTGGATGCACCACGCGGCCGCCGGGACGGGTCTCATGCCGCCAGCGGAGATCATCACCACAGTCGCGACCACGGCGAGGCGTGGAGACCAGCAATGTGGTGCGGGAATGGCCCCGCTCTGCTTCTGCGTCTTCGCAGGTGCCATGGTCGATGGCGCGCCGAAGACGTGGACAGTGATGACGATGATGTGCTGCTCACGTCTTCAGGTTCGTGCAAGCGATGCGCCCCCTACCTGGCGCGCCAAATATGTCGCGGGAAACCACGACCACCTTTGGGACCAGGACGGCCCCTTGCTGGTTCCGCCACGGATGGGTAGCGCCTCCAAGTCCAGCGAGGCCTCACGAAGCCACGCCGAATCGTCGGTGATGAAGTTGGATGCTCCTAAACGGATTTCGTCGCTAACTAACGTGATGATGAAATTCCACCTCCGTGGTAATATTGCTAGACGCCTTGCCCCACGGTGGGCTCCAACTATCAGGGTTACGATCCTAACAATGAGTACTAGGGGTAAGAAAGAGGGGCAGAGCCTAGCTACAACGCAGGTGTAACACTCGGTGTTTTATGAGTTCAGCCCCCTCTCGGAGGAGGTAACAGCCCTATGTCTCGTGCCTTGAGGCTTGTTTTCTTTGGGGGATATGATTACAGAGATTGCTTAACCCCAGCTCAGGAGGGGGAGGGCCTATATAGAGTGAGCCACGACCTCCAGCACTCCCATGTCGCTGGGGTGTTTAATGCTCATAACTACAATAGTTACAGGTATAAATAGTCACAACTATAATGGTTACAGGTAACAATAGTTACAACTCTACTTTAAGAATGACTTAGGATTCCTTGATTGTTGCAGCTCCCACATCATACCTTCACCTCTGTCGTCTTGGTGATGGTGGTTGTGCCCACTGGAGAGTGGGTGTCTGACTGCCGTTGAGGTGTCCAAGTGGACCTCCTATCATTTGCATCTGAATGCTCATGTGGTCCTGAGACCTACCAATAATGGTGTGGGCCCTAGGTGGGTCCCAGATGACAGGTCCTTAACCTTCACAATAGTAGAGACCACATCAGAGGGGCCTGCGTATCAACAGGTCACGAAGAAGGCGCACATGAAACATTGAGCTGGAGCCGCTACGGCTGTGGGTCCTCTAGATCTCCACCGGAGCAGCTGCCACCCGCCTTGGACGAGATGAGGCACTCCACGACGCAATCCGGCGCTCCTACACGTCGGCGGAGACAGACGCGCATCATCGGCATCGCAAGAATGCATCAGCACTCCACCGGGCGCTCGAGGGGTCCGAAAGGCTAGCTCAGCAGAAGGCAGTGGCGGCGGAGCAGAACCACGTCGCCCGACGCATGGTGAGGTTCATCAGCTCATCCTCCGATGACGACAAGGACACTAACACATATGCCGAGGACAATCGTCGCTCCCAAGACTTCAAGGGGAAGCGACAGATGAGGAAGTGGTGAACTCCAGCCGTGCCCCACCCTCAATATGTTTTACTAGCACATATGCCCATGCGTTGCAATGAGAGAGAAATTGGTGCCCATTGTCCATCGAAACGACCGTCATCATGGCATAATAACATCCGAAATTGCCACCTAAATATGTTTGTGTGTTGCAACGGGAGAAAAAATCACCTCACTCTCCTATCCCAGTAAGCAAGTGATGATTTAAGCCTAAACACGGCCTAAAACATAAGCGATGATTTATGATACACATCAATTATTCCCAGATGAATAAAAATTGGGTGCTTTCACCATCTTTGCAAAGGGCTACTCTGCATGACTATTCAACAATCAATACTATAGAAAAGCTAATCTTGATTGATCAATGTGACCTTGCAAGGGTAGTTGTTCAGTTACTCCTTTGCATATACCAAGATATGCAAATTAGCATAAGTAAGTATCAGTTTTCCTGAAAGCATGATCAAAATAATAATATGATTCTGGCCTTGAAGATGAACAAAAAAGTAATTCTCCTTGAAGATGAACAAAGAAAGGTAACATGCATGCTAATCCTTACAAAATATTTCTCTAGCACGCTTCGAGTTATGCAAAATCTATACCTACTATTAAAAGGAATAGATATTTTTGGTTTGGTTCCACTTTGTTTCGTCCCGTTTTGAGTTTTTTTAAAGGTTACACACAACATTATTAGGTACACATGATACGTATAGCCATGATCACGTACTAGAATAAAAAGTACTAGGCACGTCCCTACGTCCGGACTCTAAAATACCTATAGCCATGGTCACGTATACATATACTAGGAAAAAAAAGATGTACTAACCACATCCGGACTCTAAACGTAAAAGGGAAAGTACAAACTTATGTATACAAGGATTAGCAAACCGAAGACAGTTCTTCACTCGGTCAAAAAAGCGTAAGGCACATGGTAACAATATCCGTGCTACAATGGACGTCCTCTCTTGAATTGGTTGTTCACAAAGCCAACAATTTCACAATAGACTTCCACTTTTTTCCCGGATAGACTGCCACTTATGCACGGCTATGTTGCTATTTTTTTGCATGGTCGCGGCTGTGTTATAGCAAATCAGAGGTCATAGGTCACCATACATCTAAAAAATGAATATATTATTTTGATCTTATACTTTCAGCATAAAAAATATGGTCTATTGATCTTAATTTTATGCCCCGGAAAAAAGATCTTGATTTTTACGGTTGAGATTAAAAGATAATAAAAAAATAAAAAATAGAAAAAGTTACGCATAACTATTGTTATGTACACATGAATTTAAGTTAGCACGTCCAATCTATACCTACTATTAAAGGGAAAGATATTTTTGGTTTGGTTCCGCTTTGTTTCGTCCCGTTTTGAGTATTTTTTTTTAAACTACCAGCAATTGCTAGCTTTTTATATTATGAGGCAGGGGGCAATGTTTACAAGGCTGTACGCACGGTCTGAAGGGAGAAGTTCAGAGAAAAGAAAGAGGCCCTAGGGAACACAGTGGGTAGGGTGCTCTCTCACGTCGGAACCCCAAAGGGGTGCTGCATGCATCTTGCTCCCGCCACTCTCCATGATTCCATGGATCCCCGGACTACCTGGAGGATGGCCGAGGGCATGGCTATCTTGTTTTGGAATACTCTACAGTTGCATTCGAGCCAAAGCTCCCATGAGATGAGTATGGTGAGAGACCGAACACCTTTCTAATTCCCAATAGATGTGGCGTTGAGGATATGAGACCAGAATGTCTCCGAGCGGTTGCTATCCAACTATAACAGCCCCAAAATTGGGTTATCAATTTTTGTGCTGTTATTTCTTCCTGGCACTCATTTTCAAAATCTTTCTCTTGAGTTTTGCTGATGACTCTGAGAATTCTTGTAATTTCCAACCTTTCAAAACTTGCTCGTGTCTTTTTCAGTGGGCAAGACCTCAGTTGCATCATCTTAAACCCTCGCAAACCCTAATTCCAAATTTTTGGAATTTGAATATGCCCTTTTTGATTTCAAAGGGGCTACCATTTTCCTTGATCTGTTGATCATCCCATCTGTTCCTAGAGACCCTTCTATCCTTCTAAACCTTGGATATGCAAAAATATTGCCAAGTCCCATGCAATATTTTTTAATTATGATTTATTCCTTTTCTTGCCTTTCTGAGGAATAAAATCCAAAGACATATCTAGCCATCTCCTGAATTCATGTGAATTGGTGGAGTTGATCTTTATGCCTAATCCAAGCTCTAGCAATTATATTGGCCATAATTAAATAAGGAAAATTGCCTTTTCCTATTTAATACCAATATTTCATTTCTGTCATTTACTAAAGGAACTACTATTTTTATAGTTGGGAAAATTCTCACATAAATTGTGGAGCTTGCCCTTGCTATATAATCACTAGTTCCATCTTCATCTGATGTTCCACAGATCAAAAATTGAGCACATGATCCAATGCAAGTTTCTGCCTTCTCTGAAATTTTGCAAAGGAAGTGCTTTATTACTAATTCCATTTCAGCTGCAATTTGGCAGGGTGATTAATATTGATAAATCACCCATGGATACTAAAGATGAGCTCAATCCAGTCATCCTAGCTCCCTGTGCAATTTTTCAAAGTTTCTGGCCAGATTATCACTTTCTGAAGGAAGTACCTTCATAGAGTTTCAAAATGGGATGAAACTTTGCCATACTATCAAGTATCGAAAATCATTATCCTTAACCCAAATTAAGCTCATTTCATTGAGCTATGTGAGCACAGGAGCAATTCTTGTTCTCTGGCCAAATTTTCAGTTTGTGAAGCAAGTATATTTTATCTTGCTCCATTAGGTCTGTAAATAATCCAAGCCTTCTACTATCGATATAACCCACCTACCCAAGAGTTTGGATAATTTTACTTAGCCAATATTTTCCTAGGATTTTTCCAAGTTTCTGGTCCAAAGTAATGCTTGTGAAGAAAGCACCAATTTGGCAAGTCCATTTGGGCTGATCTTTTTACAGCATCTACTTATGACCAAATCATTAGGATTTGCCAAGTTATAGCTCAATCTAATACTCCTAGTGAGTGCTTCATCATCATTTGCTTTCTGGACATATTTTAGCAGTTGTACAACAACTATGCTAAATAATTGTTCTAATGACCTCAAAACCTCCAGGACCGTAGCCCTTCCTACCCTAAGACTCCCACACATCAATTCTACCTTTTACCATCTCTGGTTTTACCTCTGGGATGTTGCCAAGTTTGCAACAGTAACCTTGTGGAGCATGGTTTACTCATCTCCCTTTGCCTCTGACCGTGTTTTTACCATAGTAATAATCCACTCTGGAAGTACTATGCAGTAGACTTGGTTTAACCTCAGTAAAACCCCAGAGTGCGCTATGCCAGTGGTGACCACGAAGGAAGACAGCCAAAACGGTGGTCTAGCCATTGTTGGACTCTGCATCGCTGCTCCGACCGTCCCTGACCTCGCCATTAATGTCTAGCAGCTCCGCATCATCGTCGCCGTTCGCCTGGATCCCGTTCCCCCTCCGTTTTCTTCTCCGGCGAGCCGTGCCAACGACCGAACAGTCCGTTCTCGTGAGCTCGTCTTCTTCGTCGCCCCTGTCTTCTTCCTTCGTTCGTCTCCGAGCGTCCCTCGTCTTCGTGAGCCTCTGGCGCTCGTCGTGACCCCCCTCATCGCCTTCCCGTGCGCCCCCGTGAGCCTTGGCCGCGCCTGCCGACACCTGCTCCATTGCCGACGCGCTGACACGTCGCCCGCCGCGTGCCACCTTGCCCCTCCCCCTCAAGCTCCTCTGCGGCTATAAGTCCCGAGCCCCCTTGCAGTCCCCAAGCCTCCCTAGCCTCTCCCCCTGAGCTCTCGACCTCTCTGGCCTCTCCTCATCGCCATGGCCGCCGCCTCGGGCCTCCATCGATTCGGTCGCCCCCGAGCCCTCCTCTCCGTTTCCTCACCACCACCGCATCCCCCGAACTCCGGCGGACCCTCACAGCTCCTCGCCTCGTCGCCGGAGCCACCATAGCCCCACCTCGCCGACGAGCGAAGCCCTCCAACGCCATCCTCCATTCTCAAGAACACCGTCGTTCGCCTCTGTTTTGAAGTCCATGTAGTGGGGGAACGGATGCGCGACTCCCCGGTGAGCACTCCGGTGGCCGGAGCCTCGCCGGAGGTGGCCCGTGTCGCCGGGGCTCGTCGCCGGAGCGCGGCCGTCTTCTGTCCCGCGGGCGCGCGTCGGGAGAAGAAGGAGCCGGCCACGAGCGTTGACCAGGCCAGGCTGGCCAGGCGGGCCACCTCGGCCCCACCTGTCAGCTGCACTGAAGCCCGGCCCCGCCTCTGCCCTTTGACCCAGTCTTCGCCACGTGGATAAGTGAAGACGCCCAGCCGCGAAGCCGTTTACCCCGATCGAAGACGTATTTCAGAAAAGGCGCGTCCGTTTGAAACTGCCAGGGATCTGTTTGTAGAAGCATTTTTACAGATTAGTCCCTGAGTTTTAAACACCCGTATCTTTTTAACCATAACTCCGTTTGAGGTAAACCCAACGACCACGTCTTCGTCTCGTCGAGCCCGTTCCGTTCCCATCATACTCACTATCGTTTAACACTGTGAAAATGACTGCTTTTCCCTTGTCCGTAAACAGCCCCCTCCGAGACAGAATTGTTTCCGGCAATTTTTCCGCGGTCGTTTCTCACTTCTTCCCAGAGTATTTGTCGACCCCCAGGCAAGCCAACCTTTTACAATGATCCCCGAACTTGCATGTTGACTTTGCTTGCACCTTGTGTGTGTAGTTGTAGTTGTTTCTTATTGTTTTCATCTGCAGCTATTCCGTTATGTCTGTCATGCATGCTTATGTTTCATGATACCTTTTGCTATGCTAGTTAGAATGTTGTTATTGGTGATGCCATGTCACTACTCTAATTTATTTTCATGTCATCGTTATATAATGCTATGATGATGGTAATGCACCGTGGATATGTTAGTACTTGTTATTGTCATGTTCTTTATGCTGTAAGTGTTCACTTGAGAAGCTCGATGTTTTGTTAAGGCATTTGTATGATGTATGCTCATTGTTGCATTCATGTTAAAATGCTAGTATGATGATTGATGATGGAGAAGATAATAATATGACTTAAAACCCCTCCATCATCGATGGGATCGAGTCATAGTGCCGCCAAATCGAACTTTTTCCAAGTGCAACCACATTTGCTGGTATGGGACGACCTTAATGTGGTCTATTGTCGTGCCTCTGGTCGGTGCCTCCAACTAGGGAAGGTTATGGGCGCGCGCTACCCTGATCAGGTAGGTGGAGCATAACCTTGTGAGCCCGTTGTTAAGTTAAGTTTTGGTACCGGGTCCCAGAGTGGATCGTGGCCACGATGGTGGTCGAGGTGTCTGGAGGTACACACGGGGCCACCCAGGACTAGCCCAGTGGGGAATGAGTCGGACTGGCCGGGAGAGTGTCATGACAGTAGATTTGTTTTGTCAGAATGCCGTTGGTCCACACGAATGGGAGTGCGAGGCCATGGGTTCCGTAGTGTGGGTACAATGCTCTACCTCTGCAGAGTGTATTCAAACTATCGATAGCCGCGTCCTTGGTCATGGGCATAAGATCGTAGTAGGGTACACTATCGAGTCTTGGTCGAAATGGAGGATAAACCTGAAATTATTAAGCTGGGCCAGATGTGGTTGGGTTGTGATCGTCGTAAGGATCACGGGCCAGTTGTTGGTCGGGTTGTGATCACCGTAAGGATCATGGGCCAGTTGTTGGTCGGGTTGTGATCGCCGTAAGGATCACGGGCCAGTTGTTGATCGGGTTGTGATCGCCGTAAGGATCACAGGCCAGTTGTTGGTCGGGTTGTGATCGCCGTAAGGATCACGAGTTTCAGCTCATTTCATTGAGCTATGTGAGAATAGGAGCAATTCTTGTTCTCTGTCCAAATTTTCAGTTTGTGAAGCAAGTATATTTTATCTTGCTCCATTAGGGCTGAAAATAATTACAAGCCTTCTCCTATCCATATAACCCACCTACCCAAGAGTTTGGCTAATTTTACTTAGCCAATATTTTCCTAGGATTTTTCCCAAGTTTCTGGTCCAAAGTAATGCTTGCGAAGAAAGTACCAATTTGGCAAGTCCATTTGGGCTGATCTTTTTACAACATCTACTTATAACCAAATCATTAGGAGTTGCCAAGTTATAGCTCAGTTTAACACTCCTAGTGAGTGCTTCATCATTATTTGCTTTCTGGACATATTTTAGCAGTTGTACAACAACTATGCTAAATAATTGTCCTAATGACCTCAAAACCCCCAGGACCGTAGCCCTTCCTACCCTAAGACTCCCACACATCAATTCTAACTTTTACCATCTCTGGTTTTACCTCTGGTATGTTGCCAAGTTTGCAACAGTAACCTTGTGGAGCATGGTTTACTCATCTCCCTTTGCCTCTGACCGTGTTTTTACCATACTAATAATCCACTCTGGAAGTACTACGCAGTACACATGGTTTAACCTCAGTAAAACCCAAGAGTGCGCTATGCCAGTGGTGACCATGAAGGAAGACAACCAAAACGGTGGTCTAGCCACTGTTGGCCTCTGCATCGCTGCTCCGACCGTCCTTGACCTCGCCATTAATGTCTAGCAGCTCCGCATCATTGTCGCCGTTCGCCTGGACCCCGCTCCCCCTCCGGTTTCTTCTCCGGCAAGATGTGCCGACAACCGAACAGTCCGTTCTCATGAGCTCGTCTTCTTCCTCGCCCCTGTCTTCTTCCTTCGTTCGTCTCCGAGCGTCCCTGGTCTCCGTGAACCTTTGGCGCTCGTCGTGAGCCCCCTCGTCGCCTTCCCGTGCGCCCCCGTGAGCCTTGGCCGCACCTGCCGACGCCTGCGTCGTCGCTGATGCGCGGACACGTCACCCGCCGCGTGCCACCTCGCCCCTCCCCCTCGAGCTCCTCCGCGGCTATAAGTAGCCAGCCCCGAGCCCCCTCGCAGTCCCCAAGCCTCCCTAGCCTCTCCCCCCGAGCTCCCGAGCCTCTCAGGCCTCTCCTCATCACCATGGCCGCCGCCTCGGGCCTCCATCGATTCGATCGCCCCCGAGCCCTCCTCTCCGTTTCCTCACCACCACCGAATCCCCCGAACTCCGGTGGACCCTCCCAGCTCCTCGCCTCGTCGCCGGAGCCACCGTAGCCCCACCTCGCCAATGACTGAAGCCCTCCAGCGTCGTCCTGTTGGGGAACGATGCATAAAATAAAATTTTCCTACGTTCACCAAGATCCATCTATGATTTCATCTAGCAACGAGAGAGAGAGATGCATCTACATACCCTTGTAGATCGCGTGTGGAAGCGTTCAAGAGAACGGGGTTGAGGGAGTCGTTCTCGTCGTGATCCAAATCACCGGAGATCCTAGCGCCGAACGGACGGCACCTCCGCGTTCAACACACGTACGGTCAGCGTGACGTCTCCTCCGTCTTGATCCAGCAAGGGGAAAGGAGAGGTTGATGAAGATCCAGCAGCACGACGGCGTGGTGGCGGATGCAGCAGGGTTCCGGCAGGGCTTCGCCAAGCAACTACGGGAGGAGGAAGAGGTGTAGCAGGGGGAGGGAGGCGCCAAGACTCAGGGTGCGGCTGCCCTCCCTTCCCCCCTCCTTTATATAGGCCCCCTGGGGGGGCGCCGGCCCTGGAGATGGGAATCTCCCAAGGGGGCGGCGGCCAGGGGGTGGAGTGCCCCCCAAGGCAAGTGGTGCGCCCCCCCACCCTAGGGTTTCCAACCCTAGGCGCAGGGGGGCCCAAGGGGGGCGCACCAGCCCACTAGGGGCTGGTTCCCCTCCCACTTCGGCCCACGGGGCCCTCCGGGATAGGTGGCCCCACCCGGTGGACCCCCGGGACCCTTCCGGTGGTCCCTGTACAATACCGGGTGACCCCGAAACTTTCCCGATGGCCGAAACAGCACTTCCTATATATAATTCTCTACCTCCGGACCATTCCGCAACTCCTCGTGATGTCCAGGATCTCATCCAGGACCCCGAACAACTTTCGGTTTACTGCATACTCATATTCATACAACCCTAGCATCACCGAACCTTAAGTGTGTAGACCCTATGGGTTCGGGAGACATGTAGACATGACCGAGACGGCTCTCCGGTCAATAACCAACAGTGGGATCTGGATACCCATGTTGGCTCCCACAGACTCCTCGATGATCTCATCGGATGAACCACGATGTCGAGGATTCAAGCAACCCCGTATACTATTCCCTTTGTCAAACGGTATGTTACTTGCCCGAGATTCGATCGTCGGTATCCCAATACCTCGTTCAATCTCGTTGTCGGCAAGTCACTTTACTCGTAACGTAATGCATGATCCCGTGACCAGACGCTTGGTCACTTTGAGCTCATTATGATGATGCACTACCGAGTGGGCCCAGTGATACCTCTCCGTAATACGGAGTGACAAATCCCAGTCTCGATCCGTGTCAACCCAACAGACACTTTCGGAGATACCTGTAGTGTACCTTTATAGTCACCCAGTTACGTTGTGACGTTTGGTACACCCAAAGCACTCCTACGGTATCCGGGAGTTACGTGATCTCATGGTCTAAGGAAGAGATACTTGACATTGGAAAAGCTCTAGCAAAACGAACTACACGATCTTGTGCTATGCTTAGGATTGGGTCTTGTCCATCACATCATTCTCCTAATGATGTGATCCCGTTATCAACGACATACAATGTCCATAGTCAGGAAACCATGACTATCTGTTGATCAACGAGCTAGTCAACTAGAGGCTCACTAGGGACATGTTGTGGTCTAAGTATTCACACGTGTATTACGATTTCCGGATAATACAATTATAGCATGAATAAAAGACAATTATCATGAACAAGGAAATATAATAATAATCCTTTTATTATTGCCTCTAGGGCATATTTCCAACAGTCTCCCACTTGCACCAGAGTCAATAATCTAGTTACATTGTGATGAATTGAACACCCATAGAGTTCTGATGTTGATCATGTTTTGCTCGCGGAAGAGGTTTAGTCAACGGATCTGCGACATTCAGATCCATGTGTACTTTGCAAATATCTATGTCTCCATCTTGAACATTTTCACGGATGGAGTTGAAACGACGTTTGATGTGCCTGGTCTTCTTGTGAAACTTGGGCTCCTTGGCAAGGGCAATAGCTCCTGTGTTGTCACAGAAGAGAGTGATCGGCCCCGACGCATTGGGTATGACTCCTAGGTCGGTGATGAACTCCTTCATCCATATTGCTTCATGCGCTGCCTCCGAGGCTGCCATGTACTCCGCTTCACATGTAGATCCCGCCACGACGCTCTGCTTGCAACTGCACCAGCTTACTGCTCCACGATTCAACATATACACGTATCCGGTTTGTGACTTAGAGTCATCCAGATCTGTGTCGAAGCTAGCATCGACGTAACCCTTTGCGACGAGCTCTTCGTCACCTCCATAAACGAGAAACATGTCCTTTGTCCTTTTCAGGTACTTCAGGATATTCTTGACCGCTGTCCAGTGTTCCTTGCCGGTATTACTTTGGTACCTTCCTACCAAACTTACGGCAAGGTTTACATCAGGTCTGGTACACAACATGGCATACATAATAAATCCTATGGCTGAGGCATAGGGGATGACACTCATCTCTTCTTTATCTTTTGCCGTGGTCGGGCATTGAGCCGAGCTCAATCTCACACCTTGCAATACAGGCAAGAACCCTTTCTTGGACTGATCCATTTTGAACTTCTTCAAAATCTTATCAAGGTATGTGCTTTGTGAAAGACCTATGAGGCGTCTCGATCTATCCCTATAGATCTTGATGCCTAATATGTAAGCAGCTTCTCCAAGGTCCTTCACTGAAAAACACTTATTCAAGTAGGCCTTAATGTTGTCCAAGAATTCTATATCATTTCCCATCAAAAGTATGTCATCTACATATATTATGAGAAATGCTACAGAGCTCCCACTCACTTTCTTGTAAACGCAGGCTTCTCCATAAGTCTGCATAAACCCAAACGCTTTGATCATCTCATCAAAGCGAATGTTCCAACTCCGAGATGCTTGCACCAGCCCATAAATGGATCGCCGGAGTTTGCATACCTTGTTAGCATTCTCAGGGTCGACAAAACCTTCCGGCTGCATCATATAGAGTTCTTCCTTAAGATGGCCGTTAAGGAATGCCGTTTTGACGTCCATTTGCCATATCTCATAATCATAGTATGCGGCAATTGCTAACATGATTCGGACGGATTTCAGCTTCGCTACGGGAGAGAAAGTCTCATCGTAGTCAACCCCTTGAACTTGCCGATAACCCTTAGCGACAAGTCGAGCTTTATAGATGGTAACATTACCATCCGCGTCCGTCTTCTTCTTAAAGATCCATTTGTTTTCTATCGCTCGCCGATCATCGGGCAAGTCAGTCAAAGTCCATACTTTGTTTTCATACACGGATTCTATCTCGGATTGCATGGCTTCTAGCCATTTGTTGGAATCTAGGCCCGCCATCGCTTCTTCATAGTTCGAAGGTTCACCGTTGTCTAACAACATGATTTCCAGGACAGGGTTGCCATACCACTCTGGTGTGGAATGTGTCCTCGTGGACCTACGAAGTTCAGTAGCAACTTGATCCGAAGTACCTTGATCATCATCATTAATTTCCTCTCCAGTCGGTGTAGGCACCACAGGAACATTTTCCTGAGCTGCACTACTTCCCGGTTCAAGAGGTAGTACTTCATCGAGTTCTACTTTCCTCCCACTTACTCCTTTTGAGAGAAACTCTTTTTCCAGAAAGGATCCATTCTTGGCAACAAAGATCTTGCCTTCGGATCTAAGGTAGAAGGTATACCCAATGGTTTCCTTAGGGTATCCTATGAAGACACGTTTTTTCGACTTGGGTTCGAGCTTTTCAGGTTGAAGTTTCTTGACATAAGCATCGCATCCCCAAACTTTTAGAAATGACAGCTTAGGTTTCTTCCCAAACCATAATTCATATGGTGTCGTCTCAACGGATTTAGAAGGTGCCCTATTTAAAGTGAATGTAGCTGTCTCTAGAGCGTATCCCCAAAATGATAGCAGTAAATCGGTAAGAGACATCATAGATCGCACCATATCCAATAGAGTGCGAATACGACGTTCGGACACACCGTTACGCTGAAGTGTTCCAGGCGGCGTGAGTTGTGAAACGATTCCACATTTCCTTAAGTGCGTACCAAATTCGTGACTTAAATATTCTCCTCCACGATTCGATCGTAAGAATTTTATCTTTCGGTCACGTTGATTCTCTACTTCATTCTGAAACTCCTTGAACTTTTCAAAGGTCTCAGAATTGTGTTTCATCAAGTAGATATACCCATATCTACTTAAGTCATCAGTGAGAGTGAGAACATAACGATATCCTCCGCGAGCCTCAACGCTCATTGGACCACACACATCAGTATGTATGATTTCCAATAAGTTGGTTGCTCGCTCCATTGCTCCGGAGAACGGAGTCTTGGTCATTTTGCCGATGAGGCATGGTTCGCATGTGTCAAATGATTCATAATCGAGAGACTCTAAAAGTCCATCAGCATGGAGCTTCTTCATGCGCTTGACACCAATGTGACCAAGGCGGCAGTGCCACAAGTATGTGGGACTATCATTATCAACTTTACATCTTTTGGTATTCACACTATGAATATGTGTAACATTACGTTCGAGATTCATTAAGAATAAACCATTGACCATCGGGGCATGACCATAAAACATATCTCTCATATAAATAGAACAACCATTATTCTCGATTTAAATGAGTAGCCATCTCGTATTAAACGAGATCCAGATACAATGTTCATGCTCAAACTTGGCACTAAATAACAATTATTGAGGTTTAAAACTAATCCCGTAGGTAAATGAAGAGGTAGCGTGCCAACGGCGATCACATCAACCTTGGAACCATTCCCGACGCGCATCGTCACCTCGTCCTTCGCCAGTCTCCGCTTATTCCGCAGCTCCTGCTGTGAGTTACAAATATGAGCAACGACACCGGTATCAAATACACAGGAGTTACTACGAGTACTGGTAAGGTACACATCAATTACATGTATATCAAATATACCTTTAGTGTTGCCGGCCTTCTTGTCCGCTAAGTATTTGGGGCAGTTCCGCTTCCAGTGACCCTTCCCTTTGCAATAAAAGCACTCAGTCTCAGGCTTGGGTCCATTCCTTGACTTCTTCCCGGCAACTGGCTTACCGGGCGCGGCAACATCTTTGCCGTCCTTCTTGAAGTTCTTCTTACCCTTGCCCTTCTTGAACTTAGTGGTCTTATTGACCATCAACACTTGATGTTCTTTCTTGATTTCAACCTCTGCTGACTTCAGCATTAAAAATACTTCAGGAATGGTCTTCACCATCCCCTGCATATTGTAGTTCATCACAAAGCTCTTGTAGCTCGGTGGGAGCGACTGAAGGATTCTGTCAATGACCGCCTCGTCCGGGAGGTTGATCTCCAGCTGGGACAGGCGGTTGTGTAACCCGGACATTTTGAGTATGTGCTCACTAACAGAACTGTTTTCCTCCATCTTACAACTATAGAACTTGTCGGAGACTTCATATCTCTCGACCCGGGCATGAGCTTGAAAAACCATTTTCAGCTCCTCGAACATCTCATATGCTCCGTGTTGCTCAAAACGCTTTTGGAGCCCCGGTTCTAAGCTGTAAAGCATGCCGCACTGAACGAGGGAGTAATCATCAGCACGTGACTGCCAAGCGTTCATAACGTCTTGGTTCTCTGGGATGGGTGCTTCACCTAGCGGTCCTTCTAGGACATATGCTTTCTTAGCTGCTATGAGGATGATCCTCAGGTTCCGGACCCAGTCCGAATAGTTGCTGCCATCATCTTTCAGCTTGGTTTTCTCTAGGAACGCGTTGAAGTTCATGTTGACATGAGCGTTGGCCATTTGATCTACAAGACATATTTTGCAAAGATTTTAGACTAAGTTCATGAGAATTAAGTTCATCTAATCAAATTATTTAATGAACTCCCACTCAGATTGACATCCCTCTAGTCATCTAAGTGTTACACGATCTGAGTCGACTAGGCCGTGTCCGATCATCACGTGAGACGGACTAGTCATCATCGGTGAACATCTCCATGTTGATCGTATCTTCCATACGACTCATGTTCGACCTTTCGGTCTCTTGTGTTCCGAGGCCATGTCTATACATGCTAGGCTCGTCAAGTTAACCCTAAGTGTTTTGCATGTGTAAAACTATCTTACACCCATTGTATGTGAACGTAAGGATCTATCACACCCGGTCATCACGTGGTGCTTCGAAACGACGAACTTTAGCAACGGTGCACAGTTAGGGGGAACACTTTCTTGAAATTATTATAAGGGATCATCTTATTTACTACCGCCGTTCTAAGTAAGCAAGATGCATAAAACATAATAAACATCACATGCAATTATATAAAGTAGTGACATGAAATGGCCAATATCATATAGCTCCTTCGATCTCCATCTTTGGGGCTCCATGACCATCTTCGTCACCGGCATGACACCATGATCTCCATCATCATGATCTCCATCATCGTGCCTCCATGAAGTTGCTCGCCAACTATTACTTCTACTACTATAGCTAACGGTTTAGCAATAAAGTAAAGTAATTACATGGCGTTAAATCATTGACACGCAGGTCATACAATAATTAAGACAACTCCTATGGCTCCTGCCGGTTGCCATACTCATCGACATGCAAGTCGTGATTCCTATTACAAGAACATGATCTCATACATCACAATATATCATTCATCATTCATCACAACTTCTGGCCATATCACATCACATGACAATTGCTGCAAAAACCAGTTAGACGTCCTCTAATTGTTGTTGCATATTTTACGTGGCTGCAATTGGGTTCTAGCAAGAACGTTTTCTTACCTATGAATAACCACAACGTGATTTTGTCAACTTCTATTTACCCTTCATAAGGACCCTTTTCATCGAATCCACTCCAACTAAAGTAGGAGAGACAGACACCCGCTAGCCACCTTATGCAATTAGTGCATGTCAGTCGGTGGAACCTGTCTCACGTAAGCGTACGTGTAAGGTCGGTCTGGGCCGCTTCATCCCACAATACCGCTGAAGCAAGAAAAGCCTAGTAGTGGCAAGCAAGTTGACAAGATCTACGCCCACAACAGATTTGTGTTCTACTCGTGCAATAGAGAACTACGCATAGACCTAGCTCATGATGCCACTGTTGGGGAACAATGCATAAAATAAAATTTTCCTACGCTCACAAAGATCCATCTATGAGTTCATCTAGCAACAAGAGAGAGAGATGCATCTACATACCCTTGTAGATCGCGTGCGGAAGCGTTCAAGAGAACGGGGTTGAGGGAGTCGTTCTCGTCGTGATCCAAATCACCGGAGATCCTAGCGTCGAATGGACGGCACCTCCACGTTCAACACACGTACGGTCAGCGTGACGTCTCCTCCGTCTTGATCCAGCAAGGGGAAAGGAGATGTTGATGAAGATCCAGCAGCACGACGGCGTGGTGGTGGATGCAGCAGGGCTCCGGCAGGGCTTCGCCAAGCAACTGCGGGAGGAGGAAGAGGTGTAGCAGGGGGAGGGAGGCGCCAAGACTCAGGGTGCGGCTGCCCTCCCTCCCCCCTCCTTTATATAGGCCCCCTGGGGGGGCCTGGAGATGGGAATCTCCCAAGGGGGCGGCGGCCAGGGGGTGGAGTGCCCCCCAAGGCAAGTGGTGCGCCCCCACCCTAGGGTTTCCAACCCTAGGCGCAGGGGGGACCAAGGAGGGGCGCACCAGCCCTCTAGGGGATGGTTCCCCTCCTACTTCAGCCCACGGGGCCCTCCGGGATAGGTGGCCCCACCCGGTGGACCCCCGGGACCCTTCCGGTGGTCCCGGTACAATACCGGGTGACCTCGAAACTTTCCCGATGGCCGAAACAGCACTTCCTATATATAATTCTTTACCTCCCGACCATTCCACAACTCCTCGTGACGTCCGGGATCTCATCCGGGACTCCGAACAACTTTCGGTTTGCTGCATACTCATATTCATACAACCCTAGCGTCACCGAACCTTAAGTGTGTAGACCCTACGGGTTCGGGAGACATGTAGACATGACCGAGATGGCTCTCCGGTCAATAACCAACAGCAGGATCTGGATACCCATGTTGGCTCCCACATACTCCTCGATGATCTCATCGGATGAACCACGATGTCGAGGATTCAAGCAACCCTGTATACTATTCCCTTTGTTAGACGGTATGTTACTTTCGCGAGATTCGATCGTCGGTATCCCAATACCTCGTTCAATCTCGTTGCCGGCAAGTCACTTTACTCGTACCGTAATGCATGATCCCGTGACCAGACACTTGGTCACTTTGAGCTCATTATGATGTGCACTACCGAGTGGGCCCAGTGATACCTCTCCGTAATACGGAGTGACAAATCCCAGTCTCGATCCGTGTCAACCCAACAGACACTTTCGGAGATACCTGTAGTGCACCTTTATAGTCACCCTGTTACGTTGTGACGTTTGGTACACCCAAAGCACTCCTACGGTATCCGGGAGTTACACGATCTCATGGTCTAAGGAAGAGATACTTGACATTGGAAAAGCTCTAGCAAAACGAACTACACGATCTTGTGCTATGCTTAGGATTGGGTCTTGTCCATCACATCATTCTCCTAATGATGTGATCCTGTTATCAACGACATACAATGTCCATAGTCAGGAAACCATGACTATCTGTTGATCAACGAGCTAGTCAACTAGAGGCTCACTAGGGACATGTTGTGGTCTAAGTATTCACACGTGTATTACGATTTTCGGATAATACAATTATAGCATGAATAAAAGACAATTATCATGAACAAGGAAATATAATAATAATCCTTTTATTATTGCCTCTAGGGCATATTTCCAACACGTCCGCCATTGTCAAGAATGTCGTCGTTCCCCTCTATTTTGGAGTCCATGAAGTGGGGGAACGGATGCGCGACTCCGTGGTGAGCACGCCGGTGGCCGGAGCCTCGCCGGAGGTGGCACGTGTCGCTGGGGCTCGTCGCCGGAGCGCGACCGTCTTCTGTCCCGCGGGCGCGCGTCGGGAGAAGAAGGAGCCGGCCACGAGCGTTGACCAGGCCAGGCGGGCCAGGCGGGCCCCCTCGGCCCCACCTGTCAGCTACACTGAAGCCCGGCCCCGCCTCTGCCCTTTGACCCAGTCTTCGCCACGTGGATAAGTGAAGAAGCCCAGCCGCGAAGCCGTTTCCCCCGATCGAAGACGTATTTTAGAAAAGGCGCGTCTATTTCAAACTGCCAGGGACCTGTTTGTAGAAGCATTTTTACAGATTAGTCCCTGAGTTTTAAACACCCGTATCTTTTGAACCGTAACTCCGTTTGAGGTAAACCCAACGCCCACGTCTTCGTCTCGTCGAGCCCGTTCCGTTCCCATAGTTTTCACTATGGTTTAACACTGTGAAAATGACTGCTTTGCCCTTGTCCGTAAATAGCCCCCTCCGAGAGAGAACTGTTTCCGGCAATTTTTCCGTGGTCGTTTCTCACTTCTTCCCGGAGTATTTATCGATCCCCAGGCAAGCCAACCTCTTATCATGAGCCCCGAACTTTCATGTTGACTTTGCTTGCACCTTGTGTGTGTGTAGTTGCAGTTGTTTCTTATCATTTTCATCTGAAGTTATTCCGTTATGCCGATCATGCATGCTTATGTTTCATGATACCTTTTGCTATGCTAGTTAGAATGTTGTTATTGGTGATGCCATGTCACTACTCTAATTTATTTTCATGTCATCGTTATAAAATGCTATGATGATGGTAATGCACTGTGGATATGTTAGTACTTGGTATTGTCATGTTCTTTATGCTGTAAGTGTTCACTTGAGAAGCTCGATGTTTTGTTAAGGAATTTGTATGATGTATACTCATTGTTGCATTCATGTTAAAATGCTGGTATGATGATTGATGATGGAGAAGATAATAATATGACTTAAAACCCCCCGTCATCGATGGGATCGAGTCATAGTGTCGCCAAATTGAAATTTTTCCAAGTGCAACCACATTTGCCGGTATGGGACAGCCTTAATGCGGTCTATTGTCGTGCCTCTGGTCGGTGCCTCCAACTAGGGAAGGTTATGTGCGCGTTATACCCTGATCAGGTAGGCGGAGCATAACCTTGTGAGCCCGTTGTTAAGTTAAGTTTTGGTACCGGGTCCTAGAGTGGATGGTGGCCACAACGGTGGTCGAGGTGTCTGGAGGTAGAACGGGGCCACCCAGGACTAGCCCAGCGGGGAGTGAGTCGGAGTGGCCGGGAGAGTGTCATGACAGTAGATCGGTTTTGTCGGAATGCCGTTGGTCCACACGAATGGGAGTGCGAGGCCATGGGTTCCGTTGTGTGGGTACAGTGCGCTACCTCTGCAGAGTGTATTTAAAGTATTGATAGCCGCGTCCTCGGTCATGGGCATAAGTTCGTAGTAGGGTACACTATCGAGTCTTGGTCGAAATGGAGGATAAACCTGAAATTATTAAGCTGGGCCAGATGTGGTCGGGTTGTGATCGTCGTAAGGATCACGGGCCAGTTGTTGGTCGGGTTGTGATCGCCGTAAGGATCACGGGCCAGTTGTTGGTTGGGTTGTGATCGCCGTAAGGATCATGGGCCAGTTGTTGGTCGGGTTGTGATCGCCGTAAGGATCACGGGCCAGTTGTTGGTCAGGTTGTGATCGCCGTAAGGATCACGGGTTTGTCTCTGTTGGTGATCAGGAAGTGAGGTGATCACCGTTGGTAAGAGAGTCTGAGGGACTCAGTGCACAAGTTTGGTGGCATTGCATGAGTAATATGTTTGCATTTAAAGAACCACGGTAGAACATGAGAAGGTTGCATACAGTTGACATGCTATGTCTGCATTTGATATGATTGGTAGTTTATTTTCAGTAGAGTTTCATGATGCCATGCCATCCTTTGATGGATATGATTGAGATGATATGCTATGTTTTGCTGTTGCCATGCTAGAAGTAAATTTGATATACCATGTTGTTGCCATGCTAGAAGATGCCATGATGTTAGATTGATTTATGTCTTCGGTTGATATTATGCCATGCTTAGTTTTTGGTATGAGTTAGGTTGATGCTTACGCTTGGTTCTTGCTTTGTCTTCTGCTTGTTTGGATGCTATCTATTTGGTTGTCTTGCAAGTACATTCAATGTACCGACCTGGCGTGTTATGCCAGTTTTGTAGGTCGTTCATTCGTTCCGTCGTGCTAGGCCGTAATCTTGCCAGTCCTGTGAGTTGTGGAGCCCAGCGAGAGTGTTATGCTGCCAAGACTTTCGCCGCCATTTTTATAGACTTCCGCTGCCATGTAAATAGCCTTAGGGCTATGCTAGAAGATTATATTCATCACTGATTTAAGTATATACACATGTATTTGATGAATATTCTTGTTCCTGGAATGCTGTATCATGGACTTGTCGTGCGTCAGGTGTTATCCTGGGCTGACGTGCGAAGGCCCCCCTGCTCCATGCGGATCGGGGTGCCACACCGACCAAGTGTTCGGGTTGAGGGTGGTGCAGCCATACCCACCGGCTGCAGTGCTACAGATCCACCGCGCCTCCGGGCAGTGCCATAGTAGGCGAACTGAGGTTTCTGGGTTGCGAACACATAGCGATGATGAAATTGAAAATGTAGAGATGGCACTTGGACATGATCCTCTCCTCCCTTTCCTCCTCCTCCTCCTCTCTCTCTCTCTCTCTGTCTGCATGATGCGTAATGGCACATGTAGCAACAGTTCACACCAGTTTTGAGTATTTTTACGTGCACTATTTTTTAGTTTTGTCCGTTTGTGACAAACATATGTACAAATAAAGAAAAACAAGACAATATGAACAAAACCAGGACGTAGCTTTAAATGAAACTTAATTGAAACAAAAGCGAAGTGGCTGGCCACACGTCGTAACCTGACCCAAAAAATTTACATGGGAGTCCGAACTAGCTATGAGCTACAGGGTGCCGGCTAGCTTGATTCTTTCCCAGCTAAACACATGAGTACATGTCAAGCAGGCTGGTGGGATCGATATGGCGGCGACTACATGGCTCGATTAATTGCTCCCTTAGAACTTGCACGTGATTCAACTAGCAGGTAGTTCATGTGCAAGTTCTCAGGGAGCAATTAATCGAGCCATGTAGTTGCCGCCGGATCGATCCACCAGCCTGCTTGACATGTACTCATGTGTTTAGCTGGGAAAGAATCAAGTTAGCCGGCACCCTGCAGCTCGTAGCTAGTTCGGACTCCCATGTATATTTTTGGGTCAGGTTACGGCATGTGGCCAGCCACTTCGCTTTTGTTTCAATTAAGTTTCATTTAAAGTTACGTCCTGGTTTCCTTCATACTGAGAGAGAGAGAGAGAGGAGGAGGAGGAGGAGGAGGAGAGGGAGGAGAGGATCATGTCCAAGTGCCATCTCTACATTTTCAATTTTCATCATCGCTATGTGTTCGCAACCCAGAAACCTCAGTTCGCCTACTATGGCATTGCCCGGAGGCGCGGTAGATCTGTAGCACTGCGGCCGGCGGGTACGGCTGCGCCACCTTCGACCCGAACACTTGGTCGGATAGCAATCGCTCGGAGACATTCTAGTCTCATATCCTCAATGCCACATCTATTGAGCATCAGAAAGGTGTCCGGTCTCTCACCATACTCATCTCATGGGAGCTTTGGCTCGAATGCAACCGTAGAGTGTTCCAGAACAAGATAGCCATGCCCTCGGCCATCCTCTAGGTAGTTCGGGGATCCTTGGAATCATGGAGACCGGCGGGAGCAAGATGCATGCAGCACCCCTTTGGGGTTCCGACGTGAGAGAGCACCCTACCCACTGTGTTCCCTAGGGCCTCTTTCTTTTCTCTGAACTTCTCCCTTCAGACCGTGCGTACGGCCTTGTAAACATTGTCCCCTGCCTCATAATATAAAAAGCCAACAGTTGCTGGTAGTTAAAAAAATACTCAAAACAAGACAAAACAAAGCGGAACCAAACCAAAAATATCTTTCCCTTTAAACCTATGTATAGATTGTACGTGCTAACTTAAATTCATGTGTACATAACAATAGTTATGCGTAACTTTTTTTATTTTTTAATCTTTTTATATTTCTATCTTTTAGTCTCAACCGTAAAAATCAAGATCTTTTTTCCGGGGGCATAAAATTAAGATCAATAGAGCATATTTTTATGCTTAAAGTATATAGATCAAAATAATATATTCATTTTTTAGATGTATGGTGACCTATGACCTCTAATTTTCTATAGGGAAACATTTCCCCACGGTGCGCCGGCTGAAGCATTGGGCCGGTCGCACCGCTCGCTGCGAGACTCGCTACATCTACAAGTACACCCACCACCGAACGTTATCTTATCTTCTCAGGAACAACGATGTCCGCTCATATCGCATCTCCCCATTTTCTTCCTCTCTCCATAGATGCTCGCGCCTCCCCACCGCCGACTGGCTGTGCCGCCAGCCATGACCACAGCGCCTCCCCCATCGGCGACTTGCTATGCCACTAGCCATGGCCACCGCGCCTTCCCACCGTGGCTGCCCCCACCCCGCCCCCTCATTCCCCACCAGCGAGCAGTGCTGCAAACCAATCCCCACCAGTGCTGCCGATGGCGACGACAAGTGATGGACAGCCGCGGCGGCCGGCGTTGGAGCGTTGCAACCACGGCGAGAAGTGATAGAGAACGGGCATTTCTTTTCTTAGAAGCAGCCCCAGTTTTTGTTGCCAACGCCCTTGCCTTTTGCTGGAACTAGTGTAAGATTTTGCTACCACCATGTTTGCTTTTTGATGGAACCAATCCAAAATTTTGCTGCCATGTCATTTGCTTTTTGGTACAACCAGTGTACAATTTTGCTACCATCATCTTCAGTTTTTGGTGGAACCAATCAATTATTTTGCTGCCATCATGTTCGTTTTTTTATGGAACCAACCCAAATTTTTGCTACCATGTCATTTGCTTTTGGTACATCTAGTGTATAATTTTGCTACCACCATCTTTGGTTTTTGCTGGAACCAATCAATTTTTTTGCTACCATGTTTTTTTGATGGAACAAGTGCATCACTTTTTTGCTACCACCGTTTGAGTTTTTGCTACAACCAATGTTCTCAATTGCTACATCCATTTTACATGACACACATCACGGCGTCATGTAATTTGCTGGAACCAGCAAAAAATTGTTCGAAGCGGCATGCTTTTTTGTTCGAACCAGCGTTTCTTTTTGGTGGAACTAGCTAATTTGTTTGCTACAAACGACTGCTGAAGTTTTTCTGCTGCTGAGATTTTTGGTGGAACCATCATTATTTTTGCTGGAACCGGCAAATCTTTTTGCTTCAACCCTCCTGTATTCGAGTTGCAACCATGGTGAGCAGAGGCAGCCGAGGCAAGTGCTGGACACGAGCGACAAGCGAGCGGCAGGCAAGCGCGGGTGACGGGTGCGGTGGCAAGGGTGGCAAGCAACCTCGGGAAGACGAGGACAAGTGCGGGCCGCCGGCGAGCCCACGGGATCTGGCATGTGCGCACGTGCGCACGCTGCCTTTTTTTTTCTTGTTTTCTTGCGTGTTTGACTTTTCAAACAAAGCAATCAGACGGTTGGAAAAGTAAGTATCGGGTGGCTGGGGCTCGACCGGCCCAACTGTTCGGCCGGTGCGCCGGCGCCTATCAGCGCCCTTTGCTATAACACAGCCGTGACCATGCAAAAAAATATCAACACAGCCGTGCATAAGTGGCAGTCTATCCGGGAAAAAAAAGTGGACGTCTATCGTGAAATAGTTGGCTTTGTGAACAGCCAATTCAAGAGAGGACATCCATTGTAGCACAGATAATGTTATCATGTGCCTTACGCTTTTTTGACCGAGTGAAGAATTGTCTTCGGTTTGCTATTCCTTGTATACATATGTTTGTACTTTCCCTTTTACGTTTAGAGTCCGGATGTGGTTAGTACATCTTTTTTTCCTAGTATATGTATACGTGACCATGGCTATAGGTGTTTTAGTGTCCGGACGTAGGGACGTGCCTAGTAGTAGTACTCTTTTTTAGTACGTGATCATGGCTATATGTGTCATGTGTACCTAATAATGTTGTATGTAATCTTTAAAAAAAAACCCAAAACGAGATGAAATAAAGTGAAACCAAATCAAAAATATCTATTCCCTTTAATAGTAAGGTATAGATATAGTAGGTATAAATATAGATATAGATTACTAGTTTTATCTACTATATATATCTAATTTAAGTATGAACTCGGTCGGCCCTTTTGTACGACCTATATCTATGTCCGATGTCTTGCCATGTTTTCATGTTCTATACGATGATCTATCTACTATGCATGGGTGTGTATAGATTCGTGTGAGAACACGTAGGAATTATGGCTATGGAGTGTGCGAAATAGGCTCTGTCCGGTCACGGCCAGCGGACATGTCTGCGGGCATATAGGGCACCTGATTAAATTTAAGGCCAACTCCACTGCACGATCCCAAAGAGGCGTCCGTTTTGCCCGGATTCTGTCCGTTTGGGTAGGGCAATGAGTCGTGTCCGGGCCTTTTCTGGAATGCGATGGCCGCGTGCCCAACGCGCGGACGCATCCTTTGGCCCCATTCTGTCCGCCTCCATTTTCAAACGCAAACTTTCGAAAATAGCACGCCCTAGTCCAACCAGCGGCCTTAGTTCACGCTGGCAACAGAGCCAGCGGCCTACACGTCCTCGCCGGCAACACAGCCAGCGCCTGGCAACAGAGCCAGCCTACAAAATGAATAGTTTTGTCGCTGGCAACACAGCCATCCTGACTTTGGGTCTCGTCGGGATCGTAGGCAACGCCATGCCCACCCTCATAGATCACTTGCACCATGAACTGGTTGTAGAAGGGTCCGTCGACAGTTGGCGTTGGTGTTGCCATTTCGTCGAACAGGACATGGGGCGACAGCATGGTGCCCGTAAACGATGACCGTGCTTGCTTTCTTTGCATCTCCACGGACGGCCGGCCCCCGCTGCTGGACCCTGGCGTGACGTTGAGGTCGATGACGACCGAGGGGCACGGGGTGGACGGCACGATCACACCAACGTCCGGCGAGCCCGAAAAACGGGTGTGGCCATCGTGCCTTGGCGGGGGAAAGCCGGACGACATAGGCGTGGTCCACGACGTCGGCGATGAGCAATGCTGAGGCCTGGTGATCGACGAGCCTGTGCTCGCCGGGCCGGCGGCCGCACCAGAGAAACCCGTCGGACGACAAAGGCCAAGCATTAGGAGGGCGTGCGCTTTGTTGACGATGGCCTCTCTCCCATCGACCTCGGCCTTGCGCCGCGCGGCCTCCACCGCGTCGCGCTCGGCGTCGAACTTGGCCATGGCGGTCTTGCCCTTGATGGCCGCCCTCCGGTTCCTCCTCTTTGTCGATTCCGCATCCATCCTAGCGAGCTCCTCCGGCGTGCACTCCGACCGTGGTTTCCTTGGACCCTTGGCCGCCTTCTTCATCTTTGCGGGCGGGTCAACGGCCAGGCCGTCGGAATTCGGCAGGGCGTCGGCCATGGACAGGGGAGGGCGGCGGGGGGGGGGGGGGGGGGGGGGGGGACGTGGGAGGGTTTGGGAGAAAATGGCGCCAAATGAGGCGCGCGGGGGGAGGGGTTTGCTTTGTGCCACCGACGGGCAGGTTAGAGGAGGACACGCGCGCATCCCGCCTGTCTGTTTCACCTCAAAAGCGGCGCAAAGTTAAACCGAGATGGGTCGAAAGCAAACAGAAAAACGGATAAAAGTTCGTTTATGTCCGCGCGCTGGGTCGTATGATTTGTCAGTTTTGCCTCAAACGGACGCATCAGGACAGGATAGGGCGCGCACTGGAGTTGGCCTAACCAACCACGAGCTCCGATGCTCTCGAGTGCATCCAGACCATCGAAGTCCATGGGTGTATTTAGTTTACCACCAACGCTCGCCGTACCAAAAAATCGGCTCGCCCACGAGATTTGGCAGCCGTTTGGAGTAGCGCCAAAAAATCGGCTCGCCCCGCCCGCCCGGAGCGCCCGCGTGGTATTCTCGCCAATTCATGGGCGCGGCGAGGGCGCAGAAAACGCTCGCCAAATAATTGGCAGCACGCTCTCGTCCACTTATTACGTGGGTCTGGTTAGGTTTTCATTTTAAGGTGATCTCGTCTGTTTTTTAAAAGCGGTCAATGCAGCGGATTAATCGGCATGGGAAGCTGCATGATGACCGAACAGCTTACCGCAAAAAAAAAAAGATGACCGAACAGCTTTGTGGTCATTGAGGCGTTCGTTTGGATGGATCAATCCCGTGTAAACGGCAGAACAACACGCCTTTTACTTCCCCTGAAAAAACATACCTTTTACTTCCATTAAAAAAACACCTTTCACTACTGTACTCTTTTTTTTTGAGGGACACTACTGTACTCTTTTTCTTTTTGAACTCTTTTACTACTGGACTCCCTTCAATAAAGAAAACCTTTTACTACTGGACTAATTGTCCCAAAACCTCTAGTACTAATTATCTTGGTTTGGTCGTCAGTTTCTGTACTCTTGCTGGCTCATTTTGTTTATTTTGGCATGTTATAGTTAATTAATTTTTATATTACTACTAAACATAAGTTTTTTATGTGTCCCTTCTTTGTTGGCTCAAGGTACAACCAGATTAAAATCAAATCAAACATTAATCAATCCAAGTTACTCGTACCAAATACTGGCAACTCGGTTGTTGGCAAACCAAATGAAATCTTAGCAATTTTGCCAAAATTTTGGCAAGTACATTGGCTACAATCCAAACGATTATATCTACTTGCCAAAATTTTGGTCATGTCCTCACTTTGGTCATGTCAAATCTTTGGCTGGGCTAGCCGGGGCACAAACCAAACACACCCCATATCTCCGCCGCGACTTGCATACCTTTTCCCTCTCGCGCATCCTACCCTGCTCCGACCTGCCCAATCTCCAATCGAACTCGGCGGGGGTTCTTTTGTGTCCACCAACGCTGCGCCATAGATCCGCCGCCGTGTTGCATCTTCTTCACCGTTCCCCGTTCCGCCTCATCGCGCACCTTCTGTCCCCAACTCCGTCCGCGATCTTGGAGATTGATTTCTTGAGGTACGCCCCCCCCCCCCCCCCCCCCCCCCCACCCCGCGGCGGCGAAAAGGTACTAACTTTCGCATATCTTTGGTGGATGCAGCCCCTCATAGCCGGCAGATGGACGAGGAGGTAATCTCTTTTCTCTCTGCCTCCTATTGGAAGGACATCGATCTCTCTCCCTCTCATCTTACCCTAAACGATTATCTCCCAAAGAGGAATTGTGTAATCTCATATATCGACCAATGAAATCTCTTGCGTCCATGATCTAACAAAAATGTTTCAATATCATTTTATGTAAGAAACTTATGATGTTTGTCACGACTTTATTAATTCATCTGGTTCCTTTTTTTTTTTGAAATGCTAGGCCAGGAGATACTATGAAGATTACGTAGTCAGTTCTCATGGAATCTGTGATAAATCTGTCGTTCTTTTGCTATCCCATAAGGAAAATGATCCAGAGAAGAAAGTTACATCTCTTCAAACTGGTACCATTTTTGCATCTGGGGAGAAATCATGTTGTATCATGACGACGTCAGCATTTACTTTGAATTCGAAGACTCATGTATGTGAAGCGCATTTTTTTGATAAAACAAAAACGAAGGTGGAAAAATATATAGTGCAAAAGGAGTTTGGAATAACCATCATTTATGCTGGAGATGTCAACATGGCAAAGGTGGAACGAGTTACATTTAGTGATGAAAATGTGGGTTCACATGAGAGGGTTTTCACTTGTGGTTACAACTCGAATCAAAAAGGCAGGAGTTTCTTCTCTGGAAGTATTGTAAGGTTAATATCCTAAGCATTTATATCGATATTTCTATTTAATTCTGCTCTTTTGTTATATTTAAAAGTACAACAGTGGTGTAGGCATGAAGCACAAGGATCTGAAGCACAAGAATATGAAGCACAATCTTACCTTATTTGTGCATGGGTGCGCAACTGGCACAGACGGGCATTTGGGATCTGCTGTTTTTGATGAAACACACCGTCTTGTTGGCATGAATGTTAAGTATACAAAGTCTAGTGGTCCAAATTACGGTTCTCTAGCAGAGGGAGATGAGATTGAATCTGATATTGGTGGCATTGTGTATGCCCTGGACCTGACTTCAATACAACTTGGTTTGGCATCAGCAGCTCAGAAAATGTCAACAGCAGCTCGAGACAAGAAATTGGTAGGGATGGTTAACATGAAAGAAAAGGTATAATGCCCTTGTCTTCCATGACCATATACGAGTTAACATCCTAGTATAAATTGTGTAAAAGATATGTAATACATTTTGAACCGTTCCCCATTGCTAGACTATTTCGGAGATCGTTCAATTTGTAAGGGAAAATATTTTGGAGATGGAAGCTGCAGAAGGTATGTATTCAATAGTGACCATTATTATTCAGTTGTCTGAAATCATTACAGAATGCTAAAATGCATGAGTATGAGTATGTAATGCATCTATGTTGTGGAACTGTTGTTTATGTCTCTAATTTTTTTTTAAATGTGCATTTTGAGTCTGATTGGGTAGGTCCAGACCGATAGTTTTTTGAGGCACCTAACCGCAAACATAAAAAAAGTTCTTAGTGAAAAGACAAGTCAGCTGGATTTATTTGCCATCGATACCAAATAAGACTACTACCTTCATTTGCGTTTACAAGGCCCACATGTATTTTGTGGCCAACTTTGACCATCAACTTAACGAACAAAATATTGATTATATGACATAAAAAATGTAGCATCGAATTTTTATTTGAAAGAAGTTTCCATGGTATAATTTTGATGGCACAACTCATATATTTATTAGTCTAATTGATGGTCAAAATAAAACTAAAAATATGTGGGGACCTTGAAAGCCTAAAAGGAGGCAGTAGTAACACAACATTTATAATTGTAGTCTTAGTTTCATTCTGTAATATAAAATACAAAAATAGTACTCCCTCCGATCCACAATAAGTGTCGCAGGTTTGAACTAAGATTGAACTAACCTTAGTTCAAAACCGCGACACATATTTTGGATCGGAGCGGGTACATCTTAATGTTACAAGTGCAGAACAAATGGTGTCCTCTTGGACGAAGAGTAAATCTCAGGTGTAAGTGTGACTGTTATCTGCCATGGACCGATACCCACAATTATTAATGAGATGGAATAGTACACATAATTTGTTTCTATTTCCGTGAGTTGCTTGCTTCAGACCTGATGTTAACGGTCTTAGTTGCTTACTTGATGCTGAAATGTGATTTTCTAAACAATAACTATGGGTCACTTGGGCAGTTTATCATTATACATCTGCTTCCAAAATAACGTTAAGTGGCTATTATGAAAGATTGTTTTTATAATTGATTTATTAGGTTTGCATTTAGGGTGAAATGAGCATGTATAAGGTCAACGATTGTAGTGATTCTGTCTATGACAACACTTAAGTTCTCCTGATACTCCGTGTCTTAAGATGCTACACCACCTTTAATGTCATCTCTATGGCTGACTAGAAATGACACGCTGTTTCGTGATAGTTTTGTACCTCTCCTGCTCACTTGGTTTACAAAGCACTGTCATTCATGCAGCAAGCAAAGCTGGTGGTAGTTCCACGAAAGGACGTGCAGGTGGTGGATGAACCCGCAGGGTGACTTCCGTCGAGGTGTCAACAATTGGCAGCTGATTAGATCTTGGTGTGCGCTGGTTCTGATGTTGGCTGTGTAGTGTTGATTTTGCTTTGTTGAAGTAGCTACTAGAGGTATGTCATCCGACATGTGTAGTGTTCACGTAGGGAAGTCGTATGCTAGGCATGTTTTCGGTAGCTGCTTTGATCATGTCAGCTGAACTTAATGCAAAGCTATGTGAGGCGATGAAGAGGAACTTTGATAATGTATTTGGTTGACGTTGACGCTTGCTTGTTTCTACCTTGGTGAGGCATGTTAGGCCAAACCTGTTGTCTGATATTGGAGGATTATCAATCCTGCGAGAGAAGTACTGGCCTGCGGCAAGGGTGGAAATATCTGAGAATGGATTTTTTTTGCTCTCGGGTTCCATGGAGCACGGAATTTTCAAACATTCAAAAAATCAATCTTTTAAGTTTCAACAAATTCTGAAAAAAAAACACACATAATTACTTATAGATGTTTACTAGATGTGTGAAATTTCATCATGAAATGCGTTTTCATGTGGCCTATAAAAAAATCATGTGATTTGTGAATAGTACATGTGCTAGAAACACATGATTTTGTCATTTTTGTCTAGCTCGCATAAGAAGGTATTCATCATGAAACTTTGCAGACAAGTAGTAGTATACATCCATATGTGTATTTTCTCTTATAATATTTTGAAACTTAGTCATTTGAATTTTGAATTAGGGCTCCATAGAGCTCGAGCTGGCATACAAAATTCCCTATTTACCGGTAAGTTTCTTTTTGGAGTTTGCTGTAAAAAAAGTTCCTTTTTGGAGTTTTTCTTTCGCTTTAAGTCGATTATAAATTGGGGACCGACAGGTGTATTTGTGGGACGAGACTTGCCTGCTCCCATCCGTGCTCCCGCATACGTGACTTGATTTGATTGGAAGAAAATAAGGCCCGGACCCACCCCCTGAAAATTAGGGGGGAGATGATTTGTCAGGACCCCGACTCAATGCCACATCGATCTAGCATGTAACACCTCATATCACTTTGCGGCCTCACGCACGGTATTCCCACGGGTGTCGCCTTACCTTTTTCCGGGACCGTTTGCGCCTTTTGGCACACGTATATGATAGTGTCGCTAGCATCCATATGATAAGGAGCCCGGGCTGACATGGCTAGTCGTAAACCCAAAGTGGCACAAACTTACAGGGACAGGCATCGAACGTGTCGGTCATCAGCGAGTGAATCCAGGCTGTAGCACTGGGCTAGCAGGACTCCGGTATTCATCGCGTGACATTTCCCCAAAGGGACATACACAGGAACGAAGAAGGACACATGCCGGCCAGCCTAAGTGTTCCGGAGCAGTAGCAAGCTACCATGGCTCGGTGGAAACACTAGGAGACATTTCCCGGTAAGAGAGGCTACTAAGGATAAACAACTAGATAGTTAGATCCCACACATACCAAGCATTTCAATATCATACACTCAATATGCTCGATATGTGCAAATACAACATGGCATCACAACATGACTCTACGACTCAAGTATTTTATTCAATAGGCTCCGGGGAGCGAGATATTACAAACATGGGTCTCACGACCCAACATTCAGAGCATACAAGTCAAAGCACAAGCGGAAGCTAACATGTCTGAGTACAGACATCTACAAATGAAAAAGGCTTAGAAGCTTGACTATCTACCAGATCCTGCCGAGGGCACAAGATCGTAGCTGAGGTAACAAGCTAAACGTCGAAGTCCACGCGGAATTACTAGTGAGACTGAAGTCTCTCTGCAAAAACATAAAATAGGGAAACGTGAGTACAAATGTACCCAGCAAGACTTACATCAGAACTAACTACATATGCATCATTATCAAAAAGGGGGTGGCGGAGTTTGACTGCAGCAAGCCAGCTTTGACTCGGTGGCTATCCTAAACTACGACTGCAAGTAATTCTTTTGAGGTGGCGCACACGAGTCCACATATTCACCATATCAATACACCACTATGGATCCGCTCCCGTCTCCCTACGAGAACGCCATCCATAGCACTCACGCTTATCTTGCGCATTTTAAAGTATCCACTTTCACTTGTCTATGAACTGTACAGGCAACCCAGAAGTCCTTTTCCGCGGACACGGCTATTCGAATAGATGATGTTAACCCTGTAGGGGTGTACTTCTTCACACACGCTCTCACCACTTACCGCCGTTTACACGACATGTACTCGGCAACCTTCAAGCGGAAGCCCAACGTGGGTGTCGGACACGGCCTACCTAAACACTTAAGTCTCTAGTCCAGGTTTATCGCCTATTCGGGTTCCATCCATGAGGAGATCCGGCTGGGGTTTCGCTCACAGCCCCAAACGATGTGAACAGGGTTCCGAGACACCAAACGGGCGCCCGGTATACCCGGCCACGTGCCTACCGCATCACAGCCCACCCCTCCGGTCAGCGCTGCCCACGGCCTCCAGCATACTACAAACACCAGAAACTACTTGCAACTCCTGGACAGAGGACAAGGGTGATCAAGAAGCCGAGAGGGTCCATTGGTTTCGGGCCCAATGCGTGGTAGTAGCTGAATCATGGATCACAAACACAGAACTCAGTTCTTGAGGACGGCTGCAATGAGACAACCCACCATGTACTCCTACATGGCCTCTCACCGCTCCCTTTACCAAATCGTGTTCACACGCTTAGCTCACACTCCATAGGACATGTTCACACACCTCTGATTCATCCCGGATGAATCAGACCTGACACAACTCTAAGAAATAGCAGGCATGACAAACAAGCATGAATGAGTAGGCACAACAGGGCTCAAACAACTCCTACTCATGCTAGTGGGTTTCATCTATTTACTGTGGCAATGACAGGTCATGCAAAGGATAAAGGGGTTCAGCTACCGCATCAAGTAACAGTTGAATCGTTGTTGTCCTAATGCAGTAAAAGAGAGCAGGAGCGAGAGAGTGGGATTGTATCGGAATGAACAAGGGGGTTTTGCTTGCCTGGCACTTCTGAAGATAATATAGTTCTTCATCGGTGTCATCGAATTCATCATCGGTACGTCGTCTACCGAGAGGGGACAATTACCGGCAAACAAGAAAGAACACAATCAATGCGATGCAACAATATGATGCATGATAATGACATGGCAATATGCTGGTGTTTTGAGCTAATGCAGCAGTAAGCCAAGTTAATTGAAGTGGAATTCAAACAAGGTTAAACTCCAACTCCAAATGCTAGTTCAAAAGTTTCCCTAATCATGATTCATCCTATTCAGTGAGGTTAACTTGTTCAATCATGCATGAAAGTGGTACAGATGGATAGATTGGATTTTTCTGATAATTTTTCATATATAAATTATTTGATTTGGAGCTACGGTTGATTTTCTATGAATTTTTGAAGTTTGCAACATTTTCTGGAATTTCCTATATAAAAATAATTCCAGAAAATAAGTTACTGCGTCAGCATGACATAGGTGTGACGTTAGTAGGTCAACTGGGTTGGCCAGGTCAAACCTGACCTGTGGGACCCATACGTCAGTGTCTCAGGCTGGTTTGGGTGTACGACAGGTGGGACCGGTCAACGTTGACTTGACTAAGTCAAAATCTGACATGTGGGGTCCACAGGTTAGCACTAATCTAAACAGAAAAATTAAACTAATCTAATTAGGCTCGGGGCCCACATGGCAGTGGCTCAAGGGGGTGTTTAGAGTGGTCATTAGCGGCTAATGAAACTGCCACGTCAGCGTCACCGGAGTTACGCCGGCGGCGACCAGAACGCGGCGGAGGCACTCTGGAGGGGCTCGGGTTTCGCCTACGGTGCACCATTCGGTGCGCCCTTTGCCCCTGCGGAGAGCTGGCGCGATGGCGCGGCGGATGGTGGTGGTCTCCGGGCCTAGGGTGGTTGGAGTCGACGGCGGCGAGCTTGGTTGCGGCCGCCGGAGTTCGGTGAGAATGGCAGCGCGCTACGGTGCACGGGAGGACGAGTGGTTAGGTGCTTTGGGTTCCTGGGAGCACGCTGAGGACGACAGCGTGCTCGAACGTGACACATGTGGGTTCTAGCCGCGACAAAGACATGGACGGTGGCGAGCAAGCTCTGGCTCCGGTGGGATCGGGGCTACAGGGCGCAATCGAGGCGGGGAAGAGAGAGGGGAGGCGTAGGAGCTCACAGTGGAGAGGAAGAGGTGGTCAGCGGGCTCGGGGGAGTCCGGAGTTCAACGAATCGGGCGACGGCGACCGACGGGTCCGAGTTAGGAGACGGGCCCGGTGAGGACGTTCGGGGGCTTCTGGAGGGGCGTGGCTCGGTGAGGGGGTCGAGGACGGAGTGGCGGAGCCTTTGGGCTGATCGGGAGGTTGAGGGAGAGGCGTTGGCTGTGGTGGTGGCGAGCGGCATCAACGGCATCACTCGGTGGCGCCGCGGAAGCGAGCAGAGGAGGGAGAGGGAGTCCTGGGAGAGAGGGGAGAGGTGCAAGGGGTCGAGGGGAGTGTGTGGCACCCTCGGGTGCCTCCAGCGGCGAGCAGGTAAGCAGGAGGTGGCCGGGGCTCTCGGGCGCGCGCCACGCCTCGCCTCTGCCTACTAGCAGAGGAAGACGATGAGCGGCGAGGTAGGTGGGCTGGGCTGGTCAAGCTGGGACGGCTACAGGTAAGTGGGCCAGGTCGGCTCCTCTCTCTCTCTTTTTCTAATTATGTTACTGTTTTCTATTTATCTGCAACTGTTTGGCTTTATTAAAAATACTAGGTCAAACCCAAAAATCATGAAACTAATTAATGCCACTGTTTGGAATATAACAAACAGCAAACATTTTGGTTTATGATTATTTGAACATTTAAACTATTTATTAGCATTAAATGCCCAAATGCTAATACTTAATGAATTAATCCAGTGACCAGATATGTCATGAAAAATGTGCAACACCTCTGGTTATGGTTTATAACATTTTTCCAGAAATGATGAACATTTTCTTAAAGCCATTTGGATTCACTGAAAAATATTTTTAGTTGAACCTATTTGATTTGCTTTAGTGCTAGGGCTTGGTCATCCCTACTTCAAAATTTCCTTTGAAAACAAACATGATGCATGGATGCAGATGCCACTAGTTACAACCAATTCTGGGGCTGTGACAACTCACCCCCACTTAACAAGAATCTTGTCCCGAGATTCAAGACGTGAGGTAAGAAGACAGAGGGGACACTGGCTAACACGATCTTGTCGATCCAATTTCCCTTCCCGAAGATGTTGGTTCATTGTTCCAATTGATCTTGACGTCCTTGCTTTCGGGATCTTCATCCAACACGATGGCGACAGAAAGAGACTCTATAGGAGACGATCTCCTCGAGGATCGAGCACTCAAGATCAACTCGTGGAATGAGATGTTGAAACATCTCGAGTTTGAGGTACAAAACACATCGAGAGGGATGGAAGAACAAACAACGAGGTTTGATTAGTGGGCAACAATTCCACGCTTAGAGAGATGGTGGATGGTGTCAAGGTGGCGAGGAAATAATTGCCATGATTCAATAACGGGGCACCTCAGGGGAGGTGACGCGAGGAACTATTCCCTTAAGTGGAAAAAAGAATTACTTTTGATTCAGAGATCATTGAAACTCTTCATACCAGCCTAAGGAAATTCACAATGATCGTTTGGCGGAGTGCAAAGGAATGGTACACCCGGACTAGAATGGATGATGTGGACTACCTTGTTGAAGACAACGCAATGGATGATTTTTGCTTATCATCGGAGGTGGAGGGGACCCATGGTAAGTCCACCTTTGAAGATGAACCTGGACAAGAATTACTAAGAAGGCAGCCCATAGTAAAATGGCACAAGGACGGTGCAAGCTGGGAACGAAATGCAACTGTTGGAATGTTCCAACCATCATATCTGCCTGAGATTCAGATCCGATTGGTGATAGGATACTTCAGACTCAGCATGTCTGAAAAGGAAAGGTTGCAACACAAATCGACGAGATGATGTTGCGAGATTCTCGGGAGATGGACTATGGTAGTGAGCTCCAAAACATGAGCGGGTTCTGCTACAAACATGTGAACATGTTGTTCGAGACAAGCATGACCACATAGTAGTCTTATAATAAAACAGTACCGAGTTCAGGTGGGGAACCATCAACGAGGGTATCGAAGTCCCTACATAAGTCCGGATTAGCTCTTATGAAGGAACTCCTTCTCCTTGAACAAATCAATCAGTGGCTTGGTGTGCTAGGAACACATGTAGAGCGAAGGTTGCAAGTCTCCGAACCACAGAATACTTCGCACGTATGCATGACCGATTTGGGATGATTCCAAAGAAGCAACATTGACCTTCTCGAATCCACGGCGGCAACTTGCATCAGATGCACATGAATTAGAGGAAGTCACTACCTTCATCCAAACATATGCTTCATGAATGAAACACGAAGAAATGCTTACACAAGTTTCCAACACTAGGTTGACGTTCAACATGACTCATGGGGGAGACAAAATGCTGCTGATGGGCTCAACAACAACTCATCGGAATTTCCATATCACTGGACTTCCACCATCATGTGAACACGGTGATAGTATTGGTCAGACCAAAAGATGTAATGGTATATGCTCGAGGGATCAACCACGAGTAAGACAACATTACGAGCATCATTGGTACTGATTTGATTTGACGATAGCCCACACTCAAATCAAAGGATTGATAAGACAATAGGTCCAGCAACTGATCACAGGGACCAATCGATGAAGATATCATCTTTCTTCAACACACACTACACAAGAATATCCCTTTGGAACGAACTAAGTTAGGCAAGCTTTTATCTTCCAATTCTCCAAGTTGTTGTCTAGCTTAACCAACTAGCTCAGGGATATCCAACACAGATTCTTGGAGAAAGGGTGGTTCACAAGAAACCAACTTGATCACGAGCTCAACATAACAGTCAGGAAACAACCCGGTAACACTTCCAAGAAGATATTTGGAAACTCACGAACCACCGGTATGTTACTAAGCTCGAGAACAATCTTGCTTTTGAGGGCAAGACGACATGATCAAATGAGTGAGGACTTGACAAGATCCTAACTCATCAATCGAAGTGTGCACCAGAAATAAGGACTATGTAGCACGATCAATCTTAGGATGATGATTTAATAACCAACACGCTAAGAATGAGGATACTGTCCATTAGCTACCAAGCAACGAGTTGCTCGGAGTATTGATTTCACACATCACAATTCACTTATCGGCATTCCGGTTACAACAACTTGGAACCGAGGAATAAATAATGATGGCGAGAAGTATCACTGCGTCAAGAATTCAGAAGAGAAGGTGCAATTCTCATGACGCTCCTGACATAAAGTGGGTAATACTTCAGGATAGAACAGAATCAAAAGCTGGATGGGCACTTTGATCTGCGGAATACAACTGCTTTGACCCAATCCTAGAAATGGATGAGGTACTGGAGTTTGTTTCTCCTAGTCATTCCGAAATAGAATGGCTTGACGGACCACAAGGATAATAGGCATCGATAAACAAATGCACACATACTCTTGGTTATCAACTGATAGAGGATGGTCGGGATACAACTAAAGAGAGCAACTCAAAGGAACATATAATTTTCTGAGTTGTGGATGCATAGATTAGTATGTCGAGCAAAGCTCAACATTTCTTCTGGATAACCCATGCAGAAGGGTAGAACTGGAAGAGTCGCAATATGGAATGGAGTACTCCTCAAAAGCACCCTAGCTGTGATCCTTCGGTTTAGCGAGGAACTTCTGCCATAGACGGTTCATAGTATTTAGAAGAAGGAAATACCACGGACCTCGAGGACTAGTGCAAAGGTTACTAATAACCTAAGGGAGCTAGCAATTACTATCATCATGAAGTAAGTAGGGTGAATCTCGGGTTCAAGAACCCAGGAATAGAATGCCTACTAACTAATAACATCACGGGATGCTTTCAAGAATAATGGCCAGAATCATCACACTGGGAATACAAAAGCATTGCTAAGTTGCTAGGTGACTTCCTAAACACCTAGGGTCATAATACTAACTCCAACACATATGTCGAGGCAATAAAGTACCTCAACTTACCGATTAGTGTGCTTATTCTGACCAAAAAGGACATCGGGAACGGAAGGAAAGGATTGCAAATGCATCAGACTATTTAGAGACCTGGGATGACTCGGACAGCATAACGGCTGTAAATGCTCAAAATGATTTGAGACATCCTGCAAAAATGGTGGCATATCCACTCAACATCACAATATCAAGGTTCCGAGATCAACAATTATCATACAGAAATAGTAGGAACTGAACTGGGGCTTAAAACCAACAATCTTAAAAGTCTATGGATTAGAACACGTCATCCTGATAGATAGATGAGAAGCCTAGTTCTTAAACCCCGTAGAAGAGAAGAGGTTGACTCAGATCAGAAGTCCATGAGATATAAGGAGTAAAAAGAGCCTTACGTTCCCTCCCACAATCAATTCCCTTACATAACTAAAGCATTTCTAGACACAACTTCGACCAGTTTGGCTTGGTAATCCTACAGGCAGTCAGGCTCTGATACCAAAGCTGTCAGGACCCCGACTCAATGCCACATCGATCTAGCATGTAACACCTCATATCACTTTGCGGCCTCATGCACGGTATTCCCACGGGTGTCACCTTACCTTTCCCCGAACCATTTGCGCCTTTTGGCACACGTACATGATAGTGTCGCTAGCATCCATATGATAAGGAGCCCGGGCTGACATGGCTAGTCATAAACCCAAAGTGGCACAAACTTACAGGGACAGGCTTCCATGACCCAGCATCGAACGTGTCGGTCATCAGCGAGTGAATCCAGGCTGTAGCACTGGGCTAGCAGGACTCCGGTATTCATCGCGTGACATTTCCCCGAAGGGAAAGACACAGGAACGAAGAAGGACACATGCCGGCCAGCCTAAGTGTTCTGGAGCAGTAGCAAGCTACCATGGCTCAGTGGAAACACTAGGAGACATTTCCCGGTAAGAGAGGCTACTAAGGATAAACAACTAGATAGTCAGATCCCACACATACCAAGCATTTCAATATCATACACTCAATATGCTCAATATGTGCAAATACAACATGGCATCACAACATGACTCTACGACTCAAGTATTTTATTTAATAGGCTCCGGGGAGCGAGATATTACAAACATGGGTCTCACGACCCAACATTCAGAGCATACAAGTCAAAGCACAAGCGGAAGCTAACATGTCTGAGTACAGACATCTACAAATGAAAAAGGCTTAGAAGCTTGACTATCTACCAGATCCTGTCGAGGGCACAAGATCGTAGCTGAGGTAACATAAAATAGGCAAACGTGAGTACAAATGTACCCAGCAAGACTTACATCAGAACTAACTACATATGCATCATTATCAAAAAGGGGGTGGTGGAGTTTGACTGCAGCAAGCCAGCTTTGACTCGGTGTCTGTCCTAAACTACGACTGCAAGTAATTCTTTTGAGGTGGCGCACACGAGTCCACATATTCACCATATCAATACACCACTATGGATCCGCTCCCGTCTCCCTACGAGAACGCCATCCATAGCACTCACGCTTATCTTGCGCATTTTAAAGTATCCACTTTCACTTGTCTATGAACTGTACAGGCAACCCAGAAGTCCTTTTCCGCGGACACGGCTATTCGAATAGATGATGTTAACCCTGCAGGGGTGTACTTCTTCACACACGCTCTCACCACTTACCGCCGTTTACACGACATGTACTCGGCAACCTTCAAGCGGAAGCCCAACGTGGGTGTCGGACACGGCCTACCTAAACACTTAAGTCTCTAGTCCAGGTTTATCGCCTATTCGGGTTCCATCCATGAGGAGATCCGGCCAGGGTTTCGCTCACAGCCCCAAACGATGTGAACAGGGTTCCGAGACACCAAACGGGCGCCCGGTATACCCGGCCACGTGCCTACCGCATCACAGCCCACCCCTCCGGTCAGCGCTGCCCACGGCCTCCAGCATACTACAAACACCAGAAACTACTTGCAACTCCTGGACAGAGGACAAGGGTGATCAAGAAGCCGAGAGGGTCCATTGGTTTCGGGCCCAATGCATGGTAGTAGCTGAATCATGGATCACAAACACAGAACTCAGTTCCTGAGGGCGGCTGCAATGAGACAACCCACCATGTACTCCTACATGGCCTCTCACTGCTACCTTTACCAAATCGTGTTCACACGCTTAGCTCACACTCCGTAGGACATGTTCACACACCTCTGATTCATCCCGGATGAATCAGACCTGACACAACTCTAAGCAATAGCAGGCATGACAAACAAGCATGAATGAGTAGGCACAACAGGGCTCAAACAACTCCTACTCATGCTAGTGGGTTTCATCTATTTATTGTGGCAATGACAGGTCATGCAAAGGATAAAGGGGTTCAGCTACCGCATCAAGTAACAGTTGAATCGTTGTTGTCCTAATGCAGTAAAAGAGAGCAGGAGCGAGAGAGTGGGATTGTATCGGAATGAACAAGGGGGTTTTGCTTGCCTGGCACTTCTGAAGATAATATAGTTCTTCATCGGTGTCATCGAATTCATCATCGGTACGTCGTCTACCGAGAGGGGACAATTACCGGCAAACAAGAAAGAACACAATCAATGCGATGCAACAATATGATGCATGATAATGACATGGCAATATGCTGGTGTTTTGAGCTAATGCAGCAGTAAGCCAAGTTAATTGAAGTGGAATTCAAACAAGGTTAAACTCCAACTCCAAATGCTAGTTCAAAAGTTTCCCTAATCATGATTCATCCTATTCAGTGAGGTTAACTTGTTCAATCATGCATGAAAGTGGTACAGATGGATAGATTGGATTTTTCTGATAATTTTTCATATATAAATTATTTGATTTGGAGCTACGGTTGATTTTCTATGAATTTTTGAAGTTTGCAACATTTTCTGGAATTTCCTATATAAAAATAATTCCAGAAAATAAGTTACTGCGTCAGCATGACATAGGTGTGACGTTAGCAGGTCAACTGGGTTGGCCAGGTCAAACCTGACCTGTGGGACCCATACGTCAGTGTCTCAGGCTGGTTTGGGTGTACGACAGGTGGGACCGGTCAACGTTGACTTGACTAAGTCAAAATCTGACATGTGGGGTCCACAGGTTAGCACGAATCTAAACAGAAAAATTAAACTAATCTAATTAGGCTCGGGGCCCACATGGCAGTGGCTCAAGGGGGTGTTTAGAGTGGTCATTAGCGGCTAATGAAACTGCCACGTCAGCGTCACCGGAGTTACGCCGGCGGCGACCAGAACGCGGCGGAGGCACTCTGGAGGGGCTCGGGTTTCGCCTACGGTGCACCATTCGGTGCGCCCTTTGGCCCTGCGGAGAGCTGGCGCGATGGCGCGTCGGATGGTGGTGGTCTCCGGGCCTAGGGTGGTTGGAGTCGACGGCGGCGAGCTTGGTTGCACCACCGGAGTTCGGTGAGAATGGCAGCGCGCTACGGTGCACGGGAGGACGAGTGGTTAGGTGCTTTGGGTTCCTGGGAGCACGCTGAGGACGACAGCGTGCTCGAACGTGACACATGTGGGTTCTAGCCGCGACAGAGACATGGACGGCGGCGAGCAAGCTCCGGCTCCGGTGGGATCGAGGCTACAGGGCGCAATCGAGGCGGGGAAGAGAGAGGGGAGGCGTAGGAGCTCACAGTGGAGAGGAAGAGGTGGTCAGCGGGCTCGGGGGAGTCCGGAGTTCAACGAATTGGGCGACGGCGATCAACGGGTCCGCGGTAGGAGACGGGCCCGGTGAGGACGTTCGGGGGCTTCTGGAGGGGCGTGGCTCGGTGAGGGGGTCGAGGACGGAGTGGCGGAGCCTCTGGGCTGATCGGGAGGTTGAGGGAGAGGCGTTGGCTGTGGTGGTGGCGAGCGGCGTCAACTGCAGCACTCGGTGGTGCTGCGGAAGCGAGCAGAGGAGGTAGAGGGAGTCCTGGGAGAGAGGGGAGAGGTGCAAGGGGTCGAGGGGAGTGTGTGGCACCCTCGGGTGCCTCCAGCGGCGAGCAGGTAAGCAGGAGGTGGCCGGGGCTCTCGGGCGCGCGCCACGCCTCGCCTCTGCCTACTAGCAAAGGAAGACGATGAGCGGCGAGGTAGGTGGGCTAGGCTGGTCAAGCTGGGCCGGCTACAGGTAAGTGGGCCAGGTCGGCTCCTCTCTCTCTCTTTTTCTAATTATGTTACTGTTTTCTATTTATCTGCAACGGTTTGGCTTTATTAAAAATACTAGGTCAAACCCAAAAATCATGAAACTAATTAATGCCACTGTTTGGAATATAACAAACATCAAACATTTTGGTTTATGATTATTTGAACATTTAAACTATTTATTAGCATTAAATGCCCAAATGCAAATACTTAATGAATTAATCCAGTGACCAGATATGTCATGAAAAATGTGCAACACCTCTGGTTATGGTTTATAACATTTTTCCAGAAATGATGAACATTTTCTTAAAGCCATTTGGATTCACTGAAAAATGTTTTTAGTTGAACCTATTTGATTTGCTTTAGTGCTAGGGCTTGGTCATCCCTACTTCAAAATTTCCTTTGAAAACAAACATGATGCATGGATGCAGATGCCACTAATTACAACCAATTCTGGGGCTGTGACATGATTAGATTAGAAAAGAAAAAGGGAAAAGAACAGCCGTAGGATGAAGTGGGAGCACGGATGGGAGCATGGAGAGGGAGCAGGTAAGCCGGATCCGTATTTGTGGGGATGTGGAGGGGGTATGAAAGTTCGATGTGCCTTGCAGTTTTTCCAGGATTTGTTTGCTTTCTCCATGTTTTCGGGAATTGCTTTCTCCTCTTCGTCGCGTGTTCTGCTAGGTCGTTTTCCCCCCTCTTTGTCATGTGCGAGTTTTTTTTAACATAGTATAATCAAAGTTGTTCACATACACGAGCATACATTCACCACTATGAACACACGCACAATTATCCTTGTGAATACCTTAGAGAGACTGAGCCGACATAACATCTTGAGATTTTACGAAGTCAGCACATAGTTGACGGGAACGTCTTCTCCCACTGAAGGAACAAGGAAGACTGAAATAAATCCAGGAATAAAGTGAGCATCAATTGTCAAGTCTAGGACAAACACTGATGGGCTGGGTATACCACTGTCCTCCTAACTACCCGATCACATGTTGGTTCACATCATGTGCGTGTTTGTTGGTTCTCTTACACGTTCGTAACGTGGTCATATGTTCTGCCGTCCTATCACTTATTTTTTTAAAGACTCCTGCCACATTTGATCCGTTTTTTAAATAAATTTTTTGATCCGCTTGATTCTTTTTTTTCGAATTGGTGCCCCAAACTGCCTCAAACCGGGCGTGGCTTGGCTGGAAACATTGAGATACTTCGTTTTTCAATTCCTGTAAATCCAAAAATTGCCTGAAAAACACGAAACTTGACATGGTATCATGAAATGGCACCAACATGTTGTGGTAAAAAATTGTCCAATTTGGGACAAGTTATGGAGTAAGCTTCTTACAAAATGGAGCTTCTCTCAAGAAGGCTCATGGTTCCGAGAGGAGACGTGTCATCTCTGTGTGCGAAACGATATAGACTGCCTCTTCCCGCCTTGATTTTTTTATAGAAGCAACATAGACCAATAGGAGTATCGTGCTAATTTTAGGAATTAATCCGGGCTTGTCTGGCTTTTTTATACATTAGCTGAGTTTTATAGGCATTTAATGTGCATAATTCGAGTCTGAACTACATGCACATGCTTCAGTGCACCAAAACTGGTTGAAAAATTATATTTGTGTCCTTGAGTGAATGTTTAAGTCCCATGCAAGAAATGAGAATGAATTTCAAACATTTGGGCGTCGTGGCTCAGCGAAAAACATTGAGAAGCTTGATTTTTAAATTCGTGTACATTCAGAACTCGCCCGAAAATCATGAAACTTGCATGTCTCATGACATGACACCAACATGTTGTGGTAAAAATTTTGTTCGATTTGGGAGAAGTTTTGGTGTAAGCTTCCTACAAAATAGAACTTCTCCTCAAGAAGCCTCATGGTTTTGAGAGGGAACATGCCACCTCTGTGTGCGAAAACGACATAGACCGCCTCTTCCCGCCTTGATTTTTTAGGGAGGCAACATAGACCAATAGGAGTATCGTGCTAATTTTAGGAATTAATCCGGGTTCGTCTGACATTTTTGTACATTAACTAAGTTTTATAGGCATTTAATGTGCATAATTCAAATTTGAACTACATGCATATGCTCCAGTGCACCAAAGCTGGTTGAAAAATCATATGATTTAATGTGCATAATTCAAATTTGAACTATATGCGCATGCTCCAGTGCACCAAAGCTGGTTGAAAAATGAAATGTGTGTCCTTGAGTGAATGTTTAGGTCCCATACAAGAAATGAGAATACATTTCAAACATCTAGGTTGTGGCTAGGCCGGAAACATAGAGAAACTTGGTTTCTAAATTCCTGTAAATCTAAAACTCGCCTAAAAATCATGAAACTCGGCATGTTGCCTTCACATGGCATCAAAGGGTTGTGGTAAATTTTTTGTCCGATTTGCGAAGGCGCACACATTAACAACCAACAAAGTCATTCTGGAACAAGAGTTGTCTCGTTACAATCGGAAAACACATGTATTACTGAAATCGTGGGTGTTCTACTAACCATTTACGTCCCGCCATGTGTCCCTTTTTTATTGGCTAGGAGGCGCCGTGTGGGGTTGCTATTTGAGTTCGGGAGGCATGCGAGCAGACCCCTGCGCGTGCTTATTGGGAGGCGAGCCCTTTGACCTCCATCATCCGCCCACCTCTCTCCCAACTTCTTCATTAATGATGTCCGAGCCCCTGTTTTATGGTGCTGCTATGTCTCACTCGACTGAGATTTAAGAGAAAAAAAAGAAAATCTAAACAAAAAATTTTGCACGGATCTTGATGTAAGATCAGATGGACATATATATCATCGACTGAGACTTATAGCAAGACTGATATAAATATAATGACGATGACAGTGGATAATAATTGTCTTACATAACTATCTAGGAAGATAATTAAAAATGCCACATGGGGCAACACCCAAAATACACAAGGGCAAAAAAAGAAGAAAGATGCAGCCAATGATCTGGATTGCTGATCTCTACTTTTTTGATGCGTCGCTGCAGGACGCGGAGACTAGTTCTCGCGGTGAGCGGCAATGAACTCTTTCATGTCCTCAATACGCTGCTTGGCAGCATCCACAGCATTCTCATCCATAAGTTTCTTGACGATGTCGCCCATCCTCTTTAACAAGGCAATGGTCTCATCCTGCCGTTTCGCACTTCCGACGATCTTTGCCCTCAGCAGGTCACGCTCGATGTGGAGCTTCGCCTTGTCCTCCCTTAGTCGCCGGATGACGCCAGTAGCATTTTCAAACGAGGCATTCATCTCGTCCCGCAACTTAATCCCGCCGGAGATCCGATCCATCAGGTTATCGAGCATAGCGCGCACACGCCTGCGAGAGTCCTCGCCTGCCCGCGAGACATTTTTCCAGGCCGTTGCGGCATGGGAGGACCTCTCTGCTGCATCCGCGGCGTGACGGGACATCTCTGTTGCTTCCGTAGTGCGGCCAGACCAGTCTGCTGCTATGGCGGTGCGGCGGGATCTCAGTGTTACTACGGCGGTGCGACGAGATATGTCGAATGCTTTCGCAGTGAGGCGGGACATCTCTCGTGCTTCCTCTTTCATGCTCGCCTATCTCTGGTAGTAATTTCTCGACCCAGAACTCATGCGGGCCATGGCAGACGGAAGGGAACGATGATAAAAGACTTGCTTGTTTTTGTTGATGAGGTATTGATGAGGAATGTGAAGTCATCTTGGAGTAGATAGTATTTATAACCGAGTAACACGCTGCTAAGTGGAAACCGTTTAGGTTTTGATCTATGTGAACATATTTACAATTAAATATAGCGTGGTAGTAATTTGGAATGTGACGAGAAGCAAGCTCAAAATTTATTGACGGTTCTAGTTTCAAAGTGCAGCATGATTCCTAGATGGCGTAACGTGGGCACGCGTTCTCATATGCGTATGTGATGTTTGCACCATAGGGTGCACTGCAATAGGCGATGTCAGCACACGACTTGTTCATCAACCGTGCACGCTCGTTATTACCATCGCGCACACTTCTTTTAATTAGAATGCGTGCCAGTATAGTGCACATACCTTATCTGTCTGACCATTTCTGTTTGTTGTGGCTAATCGCAAGCAGTTCATCCGTGTGAAGTGTATGCCATCAATCACACACCCCTTGATCTGGCTGACAGTTTCTGTTTTGTTTCCTAATCGAAAACACTTCATCCGAGTGAACTGTATGCCGTATATCACGTGCACACACACACACACACACACACCTTGATCTATCTGACCATTTCTGTTGTGTTGCCTAATCACAAACAGTTCATCCGAGTGAATTGTATGTTGTATATCGCACACACCTTCATCTGTCTGACCGTTTCTGTTGTTATGCTCATCGCAAGTGAACTATATGCCACGCATTGCACACGCAACTAAAATTTGAATCATGTTTGATGTATCCGCCATCACAAACTTTTTTGCATCTTTTTTGACCATTTTTTACATCACCGTTTGTGATTAATGCATCGCACACAGTTTCGTCAAAGGGTCTCTGATTGTAGTGCTGCATTAGCAACATCCTGCAGTAGTGTAAATCATATCCAGTGGCCATGAAAGAAAATATACTTCATGGGTGAGATCCTTCAAGCCCCGCCAAGAGCAACTAATTCTCCCTTCAATTGGTGACTCTCTCCTCGCCATAGCAGCTCTAGTGTGCTTCCCCCAAGGAACCTAATAGTCGTAATCCGACGGTTGATGCGTCAACCTGTGATTAGCCCGCCTGACTTCCTACCATACATGCCATGTCATCGTCCGCTCTTGAGCATCCTGTGGCAAGGCCTACAACTATTGAAGACACACCACCAATTTAGATGCCAACCACTGAAGCAGCAGGGGGAGAGACAACGACATTGCATGCTCAGCAGACCAACCCAGTGGAATGGACTGCTAAGCAGTCCGATGCTTCGCCCCCCCTCCTCAACAATCGGATGGTTTGGAACTGCCTGCTAAGCAGTGTGAAGGTCTGGAACCGCCTGCTCATCAGTCAAAGGGTTCGCAGCCGCGTGATCAGCATACCGATGTGTCAGCACTGCCTGCTCAGCAAGCCAACGCATTGGCACCGCCTCCTCAGCACACCGATGCATTGGCACCACCTGCGCAGAAACTCGACATAGTTTCAACGCCTGGTCAGCAGTCTGATGCCTCGGCTCCTACAGCTCATCAGTCCATCACAGCAACACCGCCAACTCAGCAGTCCATCGTAGCTACATCGTTTGCTCAGCAATCCGTCATAGCTTCATCGTCTGCTTAGCAATCCGTCGTTCATTGATCTAGACCTCGCACCAGAAGTGCTTCAAGTACCAAGAAGAAAGCAGGCACAGTCCCACCCACGAGGAAGCGGCCCCCAAAACCGAGGAGGGATGAGAAAGATAGCCTCTTACTAAAAAGACTCTTCACCAGAACAAAATTACCAGCAAGTTGATGGAATCAATGAGTAATAGTGGTTCTAATAGCTTGCTCGATGAAATATTGGACATCATACTTTCTAATAATAAAATAGACGTACTTGAAGCACTAAAGTATGTCCATGGCCAACCATTTCTTGTTGACGAATACTTTGAGGAGTGCAGTTCCAGTTGCCGCAAGTTACATTAATATTGCATGGAGGCAATGTCAGAAGGTCATAACATTCTGCAAGTCCACTACGACAGAAAGCATTTCTGTCACGATCAGGGTACCATCAGTGTGGAATTTGAGGACTTTCATCTATTCTTCAACTTCGATGTGCTCGCTGCCACTCTTGTTAAATACTTGATGTTGTAAGTTCTTCACAAACTCTGATCAATTTCTCCATACAAGGCTATAAACGAAAAAAGCTAACCGTATTGTATTCCTCTTAGGGGATTGATCATGCAGAGATTAATAAGAGAGAAAGCATATTTCACAGATCCCAATGTAGCAAATGACACATTATTACGTGGTACCTGCTACCTCTTGAGCACTGCGTTGGTTTTCCCTTGAAGAGGAAAGGGTGATGCAGCAAAGTAGCGTAAGTATTTCCCTCAGTTTTTGAGAACAAAGGTATCAATCTAGTAGGACGCTACACGCAAATCCCTCGTACCTACACAAACAATTAAGAACCTTGCAACCAATGCGATAAAGGGGTTGTCAATCCCTTCACGTCCACTCGCAAAAGTGAGATCTGATAGAGATAATAATAAGATAATTTTTTTTGGTATTTTTATGATATAGATTGGAAAGTAAAGGTTACAAAATAAAATAGATCGAAAACTTATATGATGGAAAATAGACCCGGGGGCCATAGGTTTCACTAGTGGCTTCTCTCAAGATAGCATAAGTATTACGGTGGGTGAACAAATTACTGTCGAGCAATTGATAGAAAAATGCATAGTTATGAAAATATCTAGGCATGATCATGTATATAGGCATCACGTCCGCGACAAGTAGATCGAAATGATTCTGCATATACTACTATTACTCCACACATCGACCGCTATCCAGTATGCATCTAGAGTATTAAGTTCAAAAGAACAGAGTAACACATTAGGCAAGATGACATGATGTAGAGGGATAAACTCAAGCAATATGATATAAACCCCATCTTTTTATCCTCGATGGCAACAATACAATACGTGCCTTGCTGCCCCTGCTGTCACCGGGAAAGGACACCGCAAGATTGAACCCAAAGCTAAGCACTTCTCCCATTGAAAGAAAGATCAATCTAGTAGGGCAAACCAAACTGATGATTCGAAGAGACTTGCAAAGATAACCAATCATACATAAAAGAATTTAGAGGAGATTCAAATATTTCTCATAGATAATCTTAATCATAAACCCACAATTCATCGGATCTCGACAAACACACCGCAAAAAGAGTTACATTGAATAGATCTCCAAGAAGATCGAGGAGAACTTTGTATTGAGATTCAAAGAGAGAGAAGAAGCCATCTAGCTAATAACTATGGACCCGAAGGTCTGTGGTAAACTACTCACACTTCTTCGGAGAGGCTATGGTGTTGATGTTGAAGCCCTCCGTGATCGATTCCCCCTCCGGCGGAGCGCCGGAAAAGGCCCCAAGATGGGATCTCACGGGTACAGAAGGTTGCGGCGGTGGAAATAGGGTTTCGTGGTGCTCCTAGATGTTTTCAGGGTATATATATATATATATATATATATATATATATATATATATATATATATATAGCTTGCTAGGGAAATAGCTATCGGAACCGTAGGCATCGCCTCGTGATTCGAACTGGCTGTGTGGTCCTGTTCTAAATCTAACCCATTTGTTGAATTATTGGAGGTGGAGGCAGGCCTGGTACTGTCCGCTTTATACCTGGTGGGCTGACAAAAGTCTGCGTTGTGTGGGCCTGGCGTGGCGTCCCTTTGTTCTTTTCTGCATGAGCTTGTCTATTTCAAGTTCCTTGCATTAACAAAATTACTTCCGCAGGTTCCGTTATGTACGACAAAACGTTGCGACCCCGTTCTCTCACATGTGACACCAGTCGGAGATACATCATAGGTTCGGTCCACTTAACGCGACGGTTCCATACACAGCTATCGATAGAGCCTGCAACCATCATGCATGGAACCGGGCAGACTCGTTCTTATGTGGTGTTTCACACTGGTCTGTGACAGGTCACACACCGCTAGGTAGGGCTCCCACCCCATGCATGTAGCCCCTAATTGTAATGTAGGACTACGTGCGATAAAAGACTATCGAATTGTGTAAAGCGTACGTTTATGGTTTGGTTTTATACATGATTTTCCTTACGTACATGTAGCCCACATACAGGAGTATCAGAACCTTCAATGCATGTACTGTATCAGTGTCATACACATACAATAGGACGAATTTTTTAAGCGCAAGAGGATGGCTAGTTTAATGCAACTACTCATATGCACGTACAGAAATCTCAATTCGTGTTGTGCTCCTACACGCAAATATACTACCAGTAATCTCAAAATTGAATATTATTAGAAGGGAGAGAGGAATTTGATGGAATAGTTCGATGTATTGTTTGAGCCTCGTGGGCATATATATAGGTGGAATGTGTGTTATGACTTCATGTATGTCTGTACTTTTTTCAGAATTTCTTCGGGGCGACCAACTCCCTCCTATCGGCTCTTTGGTGAAGACTTGGTCGGCACCACGCTTGGATTTGATGGTTCTTTGGGCGACCAACTCCCTCCTATCGGTTTTTTGGTGAAGGCTTGTTCGGCACCACCCTTGGATTTGACGGTTCTTTGAGGCGAAGACTCGTTCGGCACCACCCTTAAATTTGACGGTTCTTCAGCGCGACCAACTCCCTCCTATCGGTTCTTTGGTGAAGACTCGTTCAGCACCACCCTTGAATTTGACGGTTCTTTGGGGCAACCAACTCCCTCCTATCGGTTTTTTGGTGAAGGCTTGTTCGGCACCACCCTTGGATTTGACGGTTCTTTGAGGCGAAGACTCGTTCGGCACCACCCTTAAATTTTACGGTTCTTCGGCGCGACCAACTCCCTCCTATCGGTTCTTTGGTGAAGACTCGTTCAGCACCACCCTTGGATTTGACGGTTCTTTGGGGCAACCAACTCCCTCCTATCGGTTCTTTGGTGAAGGCTTGTTCAGCACCACCCTTGGTTTGACGGTTCTTTGAGGCGAAGACTCGTTCGGCACCACCCTTAAATTTGACGGTTCTTCGGGGCGACCAACTCCCTCCTATCGGTTCTTTGGTGAAGACTCGTTCGGCACCACCCTTGGATTTGTTGGTTCTTTGGGGCAACCAACTCCCTCCTATCGGTTCTTTGGTGAAGACTCGTTCGGCGGCACCACCCTTGAATTTGATGGTTCTTTGGGATGACCAACTCCATCCTATCGGTTCTTTGGTGAAGACTCGTTTGGCATCACCCTTGAATTTGACGGTTCTTTGGGGCGACCAACTCCCTCCTATCGGTTCTTTGGTGAAGACTCGTTCGGCATCACCCTTGGATTTGACGGTTCTTGACAAGATTACCTAACATATTACCTAGCGTAGTGGACACAAACTAGACCAAACTAAGTACGTATAGTAGTTTTATACCTGATGACTAATTAATATAGCTAACACTAATCAACTGTCCTTGACAAGATTACCTAACATGGTAGTCCCCCGTACAAGCCACGAGTCGTAGCTAGGGAAGCAGGGACGGAAGATGGTGACCTCGAGGTACGGTTGTGCAGGTGGCACACGTGGCTAGTGCCATGGGCAGGAGGTCGTCACCTGCAGGGAGCCCACTGCCGGGTCCAGCAGGAGGATGCGCGCGACCATCACCGCGGGCGACCACGGGGAGAGGTGGGGTGGTTCTCGCCGGAGTAACGTGGAGGCGCTGCTAAGAGCCTTGGACGTGGCTTCCACGCGGCACCCGACGGAGGTGGCAGGCGAGGAGCACGTTGGCAAGGCACAACGACCATGCATGCGGAGGAGCACGTTGGTGACCATGGCGTGGGGAGAGCTAGAGGAGCAAGTGAGTAGGAGTACGTACGACGCTAGTAGTCACCTGGGAGGGACAGAGGAATCCATCAAGTAGCAGTCACCATTGGTGTCCAGAACACCCTATGCAAACAAAACACAAATTCCCACCAGCTAGCGACATCTCTCTCTCTCTCTCTCTGTCGGCACAATGTAATGATGGGCTTGATGGAAAAAAAATGAAAAGCTGATGGTGCCTAATCACACCTAGAACCACTCACATACTTATTTGATATTATGCTTACGAACAGTAGTACCACATAACTGCCGCACACATGAATAAACAATAAATAAATAGCCAAGTTCACCTGGGTCAACCCATGCACATCCAAATGGGCCCACATAGTGCTCACATGCAAAACGGAGCACCACAAAATCTGTTCCACACAAATGACCCGTTTCATCCAGAGGTTCTACTGGATGGGAGAGGCAAATTCACGTGTGAGGAGTTAGCCCCACTACCATGCCATGCGTCAGTTGGACCACAGGATCAAACTACCGCATGCGCAGCCTTTTCTCTGACAGGCAAAACGCAGAAACTCTCCTAAATCACTTCACCTCTTTTCCCATTCCAGCCCCACACGAATCACGGAGCACAGGCGTGTGGATACGATAGCTATTACCAGGGCAAGCTATGGTAGACACAATTTTGCCTATATATATATATATATATATATATATATATATATATATATATATATATATATATATATATAGGCGAAGGAAGTCGGTCAGGGGAGCCATGAGGGGCTCACAAGGGTGGGGGGCTCGCCTACCTCCCTGGGCGCGCCCTCTTACCTCGTGGCCGCCTCGTCTCTTTCTTGACGTCCACTACAAGTCTTCTGGATTGCGTTTGTTCTAAAAATAACTCTCCCAAAGGTTTCATTCCATTTGAACTCCGTTTGATATTCCTTTTCTGTGAAACACTGAAATAGGCAAAAAAACAGCAATTTGGGCTGGGCCTTCGGTTAATAGGTTAGTCCCAAAAATAATATAAAAGTGCTTAGTAAAGGCCATTAAACATGCAAAACAGGTAATATAATAGCATGGAATAATCAAAAATTATAGATGCGTTGGAGACGTATCAAGCATCCCCAAGCTTAATTCCTGTTCGTCCTCGAGTAGGTAAATGATAAAAATAGAATTTTTGATGTGGAAGGCTACCTAGCATATTTCTCAATGTAATTTTCTTTATTGTGGCATGAATGTTCAGATCCAAATGATTCAAGATAGAAGTTCATTATTGACATAAAAATAGTAATACTTCAAGCATACTAGCAAGTAATCATGTCTTATCAAAATAACATAGCCAAAGAAAGTTTATCCCTATAAAATCATATAGTTAGGCCATGCATCATTTTCGTCACACAAAATGCTCCCATCATGCACAACCCCGGTTTCAGCCAAGCAATTGGTTCATAGTTTTTAACGCGCTTCAGCTTTTTCAACCCTCACGCAATACATAAGCGTAAGCCATGGATATAGCACTATGGGTGGAATAGAGTATGATGATGGAGGTTGTGTGGAGAAGACAAAAAAGGAGAAAGTCTCACATTGACGCGGCTAATCAATGGGCTATGGAGATGCCCATCAATTGATGTCAATGCGAGGAATAGGGATTTCCATGCAACGGATGCACTAGAGCTATAAATGTATGAAAGCTCAACAAAAGAAACTAAGTGGGTGTGCATCCAACTTGCTTGCTCATGAAGACCTAAGGCATTTTGAGGAAGCCCATCATTGGAATATACAAGCCAAGTTCTATAATGAAAAATTCCCACTAGTATATGAAAGTGACAACATAGGAGACTCTCTATCATGAAGATCATGGTGCTACTTTGAAGCACAAGTGTGGCAAAAGGATAGTAACATTGTCCCTTCTCTCTTTTTCTCTCATTTTTTTCTTTTTCTTTTTTTATTTTGGTGGGCTTCTTTGGCCTCATTTTTTTATTTGGGCTTCTTTGGCCTCTTTTATTTTTCATAAAGTCTGGAGTCTCATCCCAACTTGTGGGGGAATCATACTCTCCATCATCCTTTCCTCACTTGGGACAATGCTCTAATAATGAAGATCATCACACTTTTATTTACTTACAACTCAAGAATTACAACTCAATGCTAAGAACAAAATATGACTCTGTGTGAATGCCTCCGGCAGTGTATCGGGATATGCAATGAATCAAGAGCGACATGTATGAAAGAATTATGAAGGTGGCTTTTCCACGAATACGATGTCAACTACATGATCATGCAAAAGCAATATGACAATGATGGAACGTGTCATAATAAACGGAACAGTGGAATGTTGCATGGCAATATATCTCGGAATGGCTATGGAAATGCCATACTAGGTAGGTATGGTGGCTGTTTTGAGGAACATATAAGGAGGTTTATGTGTGATAGAGCGTATCGTATCACGGGGTTTGGATGCACCGGCGAAGTTTGCACCAACTCTCAAGGTGAGAAAGGGCAATGCACGGTACCGTAGAGGCTAGCAATGATAGAAGGGTAAGAGTGCGTATAATCCATGGACTCACATTTGTCATAAAGAACTCATATACTTATTGCAAAAGTTCATTAGCCCTCGAAGCAAAGTACTAGTACGCATGCTCCCAGGGGAAGGGTTGGTAGGAGTTAACCATCGCGCGATCCCGACCTCCACTCATAAGGAAGGCAATCAAAGAACACCCCATGCTTCAAATTTGTCACACAACGTTCACCATATGTGCATGCTACGGGACTTGCCAACTTTAACACAAGTATTTCTCAATTTCATAATTACCCAACTAGCATGACTCTACCATTACCACCTTTATATCTCAAAACAATTATCAAGTATCAAATTGATCATAGTGTTTAATGCACTCTATATGATAGTTTTTATTATACCTATCTTGGACGCCCATCATATTAGGACTAATTTTATAACCAAAGCTAATACCATGCTGTTCTAAAAGACTCTCAAAATAATATAAGTGAAGCATGAGAGATCAATAATTTCCACAAAATAAAACCACCACCATGCTCTAAAAAGATATAAGTGAAGCACTAGAGCAAAATTGTCTAGCTCAAAAGATATAAGTGAAGCACATAGAGTTTTCTAATAAATTCCGATTCATGTGTGTCTCTCCCAAAAGGTGTGTACAGCAAGGATAATTGTGGTAAACTAAAAAGCAAAGACTCATATCATACAAGACGCTCCAAGCAAAACACATATCATGTGGTGAATAAAAATATAGCTCCAAGTAAAGTTACCGATAGACGAAGAAGAAAGAGGGGATGCCTTCCGGGGCATCCCCAAGCTTAGGCTTTTGGTTTTCCTTGAATTTTACCTTTGGGTGCCTTGGGCATCCCCAAGATTAGGCTCTTGCCACTCCTTATTCCATAAACCATCAAATCTTTACCCAAAACTTGAAAACTTCACAACACAAAACTCAACAGAAAATCTCATGAGCTCCGTTAGTGCAAGAAAGCAAACCACCACTTTAAGGTACTGTAATGAACTCATTCTTTTTTTATGTTGGTTTTAAACCTACTGTATTCCAACTTCTCTATGGTTCATAGCCCCTGATACTAGCCATAGATTCATCAAAATAAGCAAACAACACACAAAAAACAGAATCTGTCAAAAACAGAACAGTCTGTAGCAATCTGTAACTTTAGAATACTTATAGAACCCTAAAAATCCTACCAAAATAGGAAGTCCTAGGCAATTTGTCTATTAATCTTCTGCAAAAATAATCAACTGAAAATCACGTTTCTGTGATTTATTAAAATTATTCTCGTGCGTGCAAAAGTTTCTGTTTTTTCAGCAAGATCAAATTAACTATCACCTAAGATGATCCTATAGGTTCTACTTGGCACAAACACTAATTACAACATAAAACCACATCCAAACAGAATCTAGATGAATTATTTATTACTAAACAGGAACAAAAAGTAAAGAACAAAAATAAAATTGGGTTGCCTCCCAACAAGCGCTATCGTTTAATGCCCCTAGCTAGGCATAAAAGCGAGAGTAGATCTAAGTATTGCCATATTTGGTATTAAATTCATAAGTGGCTCTCATAATAGATTCATAAGTTAATTTGATTTTCTTCCTAGGAAAGTGTTCCATGCCTTTCCTTAACGGAAATTGGAATGTAATATTTCCTTCTTTCATATCAATAATTGCACCAATCGTTCTAAGGAAAGATCTACCAAGAATAATAGGACATGAAAGATTGCAATCTCTATCAAGAACAATAACATCTATGGGCACATAATTGATATTTGCAACAATAATAACATCATTAATCCTTCCCATAGGTTTCTTAATGGTAGAATCCGCAAGGTGCAAGTTTAAAGAGCAATCATCAAATTCACGGAAACCTAACACATCACATAAAGTTTTTGGAATCGTGGAAACACTAGCACCCAAATCACACAAAGCATAGCATTCATGATCTTTAATTTTAATTTTAGTAGTAGGTTCCCACTCATCATGAAGTTTTCTAGGGATAGAAACTTCTAATTCAAGTTTTTCTTCATAAGATTGCATTAAAGCATCAACGATATGTTTGGTAAAAGCTTTATTTTAACTATAAGCATGAGGAGAATTTAACATGGATTGCAACAAGGAAATACAATCTATTAAAGAACAATTATCATAATTAAATTCCTTGAAATCCAAAATAGTGGGTTCATTGCTATGTAAAGTTTTGACCTCTCCAATCCCACTTTTACCAATTTTTGCATCAAGATCTAAAAACTCCGAATCATTGGACGCCTTTTAACTAACATTGACTCATGTCCAGTCCCATTATTACCAAGATTAATATTGCAAAACAAAGATTTAATAGGGGACACATCAATCACTTTTAGATCTTCATCCCTATTATCATGAAAACTAGAAGAACACGCTCTTACAAAGCAATCTTTCTTAGCACGCATCCTAGCGGTTCTTTCTTTGCACTCATCAATGTAAATTCTCATGGCTTTGAGAGACTCATTGATATCATGCTTAAGTGGAATAGATCTAAGTTTCAAAGAATCAACATCAAGAGAAATTCTATCCACGTTCCTAGCCAACTCATCAATCTTAGGCAATTTTCTTTAAGCAAAGCATTGAAATTCTTTTGAGAAATCATAAACTCTTTAACACTAATATCAAAATCAGAGGGCATCTTATTAAAATTTCCATGAGGTTTGTTGTAGGAATTACCATAATTATTAGAGGAATTACTAGGAAATGGCCTAGGATTAAAGTTTCCTCTATACGCATTGTTACCAAAATTGTTCCTACCAACATAATTCACATCCATGGATTCATTATTATTCTCAATCAAAGTAGACAAAGGCATATCGTTAGGATCAATAAGAGCACTCTTATTAGCAAATAATTTCACAACTTCATCCATCTTTCCACTCAAAACATTAATCTCTTCTATCGCATGAACCTTTTTACAAGTAGATCTTCAGGTGTGCCATTGAGAATAATTAACCATAATATTATCTAGGAGTTTAATAGATTCTCCTAAAGTGATTTCCATAAAAGTGCCTCCCACAGCCGAATCTAAAAGATTTCTAGAAGCAAAATTCAATCCGGCATAAATTTTTTGTATGATCATCCATAAATTTAATCCATGTGTAGGGCAATTGCGAATCATTAATTTCATCCTCTCCCAAGATTGTGCAACATGCTCATGATCAAGTTGCTTAAAATTATCATTTCTAAGAGAGATGATCTTAGCGGGAGGAAAATACTTAGAGATAAAAGCATCTTTGCACTTATTCCATGAATCAATACTATTTTTAGGCAAAGACGTAAACCAAGTTTTAGCACGATCTCTAAGAGAAAACGGAAATAACTTCAATTTAACAATATCATTATCCATGTCTTTCTTCTTTTGCATATCACACAAATCAACAAAGTTGTTTAGATGAGTAGCGGCATCTTCACTAGGAAGGCCAGAGAATTGATCTTTCATGACAAGATTCAACAAAGCAGCATTAATTTCACAAGATTCAGCAACGGTAAAAGGAGAAATCGGAGTGCTAAGGAAATCATTGTTGTTGGTATTGGAGAAATCACACAATTTAGTATTATCTTGAGCCATTGTGACAAATAATCCAACACACAAGCACACGGGAGGCAAGTGAAAAAGAGGCGAACGGGAAAGAGAGGGAGAATAAAACGACAAGGGTGAAGTGGGGTAGAGGAAAACGAGAGGAAAATGGCAAATAAGTAATGCGAGGGAGAAGAGTCTGTGATGGGTACTTGGTATGTCTTGACTTGTGCGTAGACCTCCTCGGCAACGGCGCCAGAAATCCTTCTTGCTACCTCTTGAGCACTGCGTTGGTTTTCCCTTGAAGAGGAAAGGGTGATGCAGCAAAGTAGCGTAAGTATTTCCCTCAGTTTTTGAGAACCAAGGTATCAATCCAGTAGGAGGCTACACGCAAATCCCTCGTACCTACACAAACAATTAAGAACCTTGCAACCAACGCGATAAAGGGGTTGTCAATCCCTTCATGGCCACTTGCAAAAGTGAGATCTGATAGAGATAATAATAAGATAAATATTTTTGGTATTTTTATGATATAGATTGGAAAGTAAAGATTGCAAATTAAAATAGATCGGAAACTTATATGATGGAAAATAGACTAGGGGGCCATAGGTTTCACTAGTGGCTTCTCTCAAGATAGCATAAGTATTACGGTGGGTGAACAAATTACTATCGAGCAATTGATAGAAAAGTGCATAGTCATGAGAATATCTAGGCATGATCATGTATATAGGCATTACGTCCGCGACAAGTAGATCGAAACGATTCTGCATCTACTACTATTACTCCACAGATCGACCGCTATCTAGCATGCATCTAGAGTATTAAGTTCATAAGAACAGAGTAACGCATTAGGCAAGATGACATGATGTAGAGGGATATACTCAAGCTATATGATATAAACACCATCTTTTTATCCTCGATGGCAACAATACAATACGTGCCTTGCTGCCCCTGCTGTCACTGGGAAAGGACACCGCAAGATTGAACCCAAAGCTAAGCACTTCTCCCATTGCAAGAAAGATCAATCTAGTAGGGCAAACCAAACTGATAATTTGAAGAGACTTGCAAAGATAACCAATCATACATAAAAGAATTCAGAGGAGATTCAAATATTTCTCATAGATAACCTTGATCATAAACCCACAATTCATCGAATCTCGACAAACACACCGCAAAAAGAGTTACATCGAATAGATCTCCAAGAAGATCAAGGAGAACTTTGTATTGAGATTCAAAGAGAGAGAAGAAGCCATCTAGCTAATAACTATGGACCCGAAGGTCTGTGGTAAACTACTCACACTTCATCGGAGAGGCTATGGTGTTGATGTAGAAGCCCTCCATGATCGATTCCCCCTCCGACGGAGTGCCGGAAAAGGCCCCAAGATGGGATCTCACGGGTACAGAAGGTTGAGGCGGTGGAAATATGGTTTCGTTGTGCTCCTGGATGTTTTCAGGTTATATGGATATATATAGGCGAAGGAAGTCGGTCAGGGGAGCCATGAGGGGCCCACGAGGGCGGGGGGCGTGCCTACCCCCCTGGGGGCGCCCTCCTACCTCATGGCTGCCTCGTGTCTTTCTTGACGTCCACTCCAAGTCTCCTGGATTGCGTTTGTTCCAAAAATAACTCTCCCAAAGGTTTCATTCCGTTTGGACCCCGTTTGATATTCCTTTTCTGCGAAACACTGAAATAGACAAAAAAAAACAGCAATTTGGGTTGGGCCTCCGGTTAATAGGTTAGTCCCCAAAATAATATAAAAGTGCTTAGTAAAGCCCATTAAACATCCAAAACAGGTAATATAATAGCATGGAAGAATCAAAAATTATAGATACGTTGGAGACGTATCAGTACCAATAATCAATGGGGGAGGCCATTGACAAGGTTGCCAGTATCTTTAATTTCATGCACTATGCGGAATTCTTTCTCTAGCCATATCATGAAGGGCAAGTTAAATATACAACCACACATTCATTGATCGTCTTTCAATTTTCGACATAGTTTGTAAGTTCATGGTTTTCTTAATCTGTAGCAATCACCGAATCTTGGTAGTCATTGTTCCAAAGCATAGCACAATTTACTAGCTAGATTAGCTCCGAGAGTTAATAAAGCCTCAGGTTCTGACGCATCTTCAGGAATTCATGAATAGGTATTGAATTCTTTGAAGTTGAAATTTGTATTCATATCTAGTTAAGGAATTGAGTATGTGAAAATTGATCTTTATTTGCAGTGTATTGTCAATGCACATAACTAAAGAGGGAGCCGATCCGACCGTCAATTACCTCTACAGCACGAGATTGTTTCTTCGGTAATACACTGAAATATGTTATTTTCAGAAAATGCATCCAAAAGTTTGGAAACACCTTTTCTTATGCTAGTCAAATGTTCAAGTTTCTAAATAAACCTCTTTCTATTTCTCTCCAAAATAAATAAATAAATAGCTTACACCGGTTAGGTTGTTGCTAAGAAGGCAAATACATGACTAATTCTATACAAAAAATTTAGTGTCCTCGATAATAAGAAGGGATCAACCTTTGCGGATACTATGTTGCAGACACATGATATCCATCTCCAAATCTGCTATGTGTTGTAACGATGATGTCTCTTTAGTACCAGTAACTGTATCTTAATTACTATCTTCTGCTCCACACGTATGGCAGATTCTGATCTAAAAATCCTGCAGCTCATCTTTGTAACGATGACCCCTGAACCGCTCCCCACTGGTGAATTGCTAGTAGTTAGGAGATTTATCAGCAACTTCTTCTTGAATTACTACATCAAGCCCATTTATGAAGATGAAAATTTCAGCAAGCCTTTTCCTCCAACAATGAGTATGCATTCAGCTAGTGTTAGCAGCTAAACACATACACATGTTTTCCATGTGATGAGGTCTTCGTGTTTCATACACTATGATTATGTACTGCATATGTCGATAGATCAGTGGAATTTAGCTAGCATTTGTTCAATTGCATATTGTGGTGAATGTTGATGAATGTTTTTCCTATGGACACTATTTGTTCAATTGCATATTAGGTCGAATTTTCTTTTTGCACGACAATTCAAATGTGATATATTGCTTTAACCTGGCCATTAAAGCACATACGACTCAACTAATTGAGTGTGTGGGATCCGGAACGGAAAGCACACATCACTCATAGCGCAATCTCCTGTGATCTACAAGAAAAGCACACAAGATATGAACTGAACCGACGGTGATACAAAACACACCGCAAACGATTTGCAGCACTTCTACGTGCGTGTAGGGGCTCCTCAATCATTTGTTATAGCACATTGTCGCAAATGTGAGTTTAGAGGAAACCGTGGCTAATGCAAACTGCAATCCCACTCGTAAATTGTTCTGGAAACGTGTGCGATGATGTCATGCATGTGTGATGGGCCACATCGCGCATGTGTGATGGGCAGGCACTTCCCATAGAATACTCGTGTGTGATGGGCCACATCGCGCATAGTTTCTATGATGGCTCGCGTGGTTTAGGTAATATGTATTTCACAAATGATTGAATGTCAAACACTGTTTGGTTTCCCTGTGCAATTATAAACATTTGACTCTTGAGAGACGTGGGCGATTGATCCCCAATCCCACACGAATGCCAAAATATAGTGTGCGTGATATATTCCTGCATCACATATGATTACATTTGGCAGAGCGTATGCATCCCTATCGTCGACGGTTTCTGGGTCATGTGGGATGGACCCTCCCCCCTCCCGCTATCGCACACACAAACAAGGCGACAATTTTAAACTTTGTCACAAAAAAGGGTAAAAACCATTTGTTGGGAAACGTTGCATGGAAAACAAAAAAAATTCTACGCACACGCAAGATCTATCAATGAGATGCATAGCAACGAGAGGGGAGAGTGTGTCTACGCACCCTCGTAGACCGTAAGCGGAAGTGTTTGTTAACGCGGTTGATGTAGTCAAACTTCTTCGCGATCCAACCAATCGAGTACTGAACCTACGACACCTCCGCGTTCAACACATGTTCAGCTCAATGACGTCCACACCTTCTTGATCCAGCAAGATGGCGAGGTAGTAGATGAGTTCCGGCAGCACAACAGCATGGTGACAGTGATGGTGATGCTATCTCCGTAGGGATTCGCCTAAGCACTACGAAAATATGACCGAGGGTGTAAACGGTGGAGGGGGGCGTCGCATACGGCTAAGAGATTGTCGTAGTTCTATGTGGCGCCCCCTCCCACATATATATAGGTGGGGGGAGGGAGGAGGCAGCCTGGAGGCTCCCCAAGTGGGGCCGAGTCGCACTTGGGGTCCTGCCCCAAGCCGCGCCCCTGCCATGTATTGGTGCGGGAGGAAGGCAGGGAGGGTGGCGCCCCCCTTTCCTTTCTTACATGAGGAGGGAAAGGCAGGAGGGGCCACCCCTCCCCTTTCCTCCCCCTAGGGCCGGCCGACTAGGGAGAGGGGCGCACCAGCCCCCTTGTGGGCTGGTCTATTCCCTCTTGGCCCATTAGGCCCATACACCTACCGGGGGTGTGTGGAACCCCTTTCGGTGACCCGATGACTACCCGATGCTCTCCGAAACTCTTCTGGTGTCCGAATATCATCGTCCTATATATCAATCTTTGCCTCCGAACCATTCCGGATCTCCTTGTCATGTCCGTGATCTCATCCGACTCCGAACAACATCTGGTCACCAAATACATATAACTCATATAACACTATATCGTCAACGAACGTTAAGTGTGCGGACCCTACGGGTTCGAGAACTATGTAGACATGACTGAGACACCTCTCCGGTCAATGACCAATAGCAGAACCTAGATGCCCATATTGGCTCCTACGTATTCTACAAAGATCTTTATCGGTCGAACCTTATGACAACATACGTAATTCCCTTTGTCCATCGGTATGTTACTTGCCCGAGATTCGATCGTCGGTATCTTCATACCTAGTTCAATCTCGTTACCGGCAAGTCTCTTTACTTGTTCCGTAATACTGTTGGAAATATGCCCTAGAGGCAATAATAAAAGAATTATTATTATATTTCCTTGTTCATGATAATTGTCTTTATTCATGCTATAATTGTGTTATCCGGAAATCGTAATACATGTGTGAATAACAGACACCAACATGTCCCTAGTAAGCCTCTAGTTGACTAGCTCGTTGATCAATAGATAGTCATGGTTTCCTGACTATGGACATTGGATGTCATTGATAACGAGATCACATCATTAAGAGAATGATGTGATGGACAAGACCCAATCCTAAACATAGCACAAGATCGTATAGTTCGTTTGCTAGAGTTTTCCAATGTCAAAGTATCTTTTCCTTAGACCATGAGATCGTGTAACTCCCAGATACCGTAGGAGTTCTTTGGGTATACCAAACGTCACAACGTAACTGGGTGACTATAAAGGTAGACTACGGGTATCTCCGAAAGTGTCTGTTGGGTTGACATGGATCAAGACTGGGATTTGTCACTCCGTATGACGGAGAGGTATCACTGGGCCCACTCGGTAATGCATCATCATAATGAGCTCACAGTGACCAAGTGTCTGGTCACGGGATCATGCATTACGGTACGAGTAAAGTGACTTGCCGGTAATGAGATTGAACGAGGTATTGGGATACCGACGATCGAATCTCGGGCAAGTAACATATCGATTGACAAAGGGAATTGAGTACGGGGTTGATTGAATCCTCGACATCGTGGTTCATCCGATGAGATCATCGTGGAGCATGTGGGAGCCAACATGGGTATCCAGATCCTGCTGTTGGTTATTGACCGGAGAGTCGTCTTGGTCATGTCTGCTTGTCTCCCGAACCCGTAGGGTCTACACACTTAAGGTTCGGTGACGCTAGGGTTATGAAGATATGTATATGCAGAAACCCAAATGTTGTTCGAAGTCCCGGATGAGATCCCGGACGTCATGAGGAGTTCCGGAATGGTCCGGAGGTAAAGAATTATATATAGGAAGTGCTGTTTCGGCCATCGGGACAAGTTTCGGGGTTATCGGTATTGTACCGGGACCACCGGAGGGGTCCCGGGGGCCCACCGGGTGGGGCACCTGTCCCGGGGGGCCACATGGGCTGTAGGGGGTGCGCCTTGGCCTTCATGGGCCAAGGGCACCAGCCCCTATAGGCCCATGCGCCTAGGGTTTCCACCTAGGAGGAGTCCTAGTGGTGGAAGGCACCCCTAGGTGCCTTTGGGGGGAGGGAAACCTCCCCTTGGCCGCCGCCCCCCCTAGTAGATCTCATCTACTAGGGCCGGATCCCCCCCATGGCACCCCTATATATAGTGGGGGGGGGGGGGAGAGAGGAGGGAAACACACCAGCCCCTGGCGCCTCCCTCTCTCCCCGTTACGTCTCTCCCTCGTAGTCTTGGCGGAGCCCTGCTGCTGTGACGCCCTGCATCCACCACCACGCCGTCGTGCTGCTGGATCTTCATCAACCTCTCCTCCCCCCTTGCTGGATCAAGAAGGAGGAGACGTCTCCCGTCCCGTACGTGTGTTGAATGCGGAGGTGCCGTCCGTTCGGCGCTTGGTCATCGGTGATTTGGATCACGTCGAGTACGACTACATCATCACCGTTCTTTGAACGCTTCCGCTCGCGATCTACAAGGTACGTAGATGCATCCGATGACTCGTTGCTAGATGAACTCCTAGATGATCTTGGTGAAACGAGTAGGAAATTTTTTTGTTTTCTGCAACGTTCCCCAACAGTGGCATCATGAGCTAGGTCTATGCATAGTTCTTCTTGCGCAAGTAGAACACAATTTGTTGTGGGCGTAGATTTGTCAACTTTCTTGCCGTTACTAGTCTTTTCTTGCTTCAGCGGTATTGTGGGATGAAGCGGCCCGGACCAACCTTACACGTACGCTTACGTGAGACCGGTTCCACCGACTAACATGCACTAGTTGCATAAGGTGGCTGGCGGGTGTCTGTCTCTCCTACTTTAGTTGGAGCGGATTCGATGAACAGGGTCCTTATGAAGGGTAAATAGAAGTTGACAAATCACGTTGTGGCTTTAATGTAGGTAAGAAGACGTTCTTGCTAGAACCCTAATTCAGCCACGTAAAACTTGCAACAACAATTAGAGGACGTCTAACTTGTTTTTGCAGCAAGTGGTTTGTGATATGATATGTCCAAAGTTGTGATGAATGATGAATGATCTATATGTGATGTATGAGATGTTCATGCTATTGTAATAGGAGTCACGACTTGCATGTCGATGAGTATGACAACTAGCAGGAGCCATAGGAGTTGTCTTTATTCTTTTATATGACCTGCGTGTCATTGAGAAACGCCATGTAAATTACTTTACTTTATTGCTAAACGCGTTAGCCATAGTAGTAGAAGTAATAGTTGGCGAGCAACTTCATGGAGACACGATGATGGAGATCATGATGATGGAGATCATGGTGTCAAGCCGGTGACAAGATGATCATGGAGCCCCAAGATGGAGATCAAAGGAGCTATGTGATATTGGCCATATCATGTCACGTTTATTATTTGATTGCATGTGATGTTTATCATGTTTTGCATCTTGTTTACTTAGAACGACGGTAGTAAATAAGATGATCCCTCATACTAATTTCAAGAAGTGTTCCCCCTAACTGTGCACCGTTGCGACAGTTCGCTGTTTCAAAACACCACGTGATGATCGGGTGTTTTATTCAGACGTTCACATACAATGGGTGTAAGACAGATTTACACATGCAAACACTTAGGTTGACTTGACGATCCTAGCATGTATAGACATGGCCTCGGAACACAGAAGACCGAAAGGTCGAGCATGAGTCGTATAGAAGATACGATCAACATGAAGATGTTCACCGATGTTGACTAGTCCGTCTCACGTGATGATCGGACACGGTCTAGTTAGCTCGGATCATGTAATACTTAGATGACTAGAGGGATGTCTAATCTAAGTGGGAGTTCATTAATAATTTGATTAGTTGAACTTAATTATCATGAACTTAGTCTAAATATTTTACAATATGTCTTGTAGATCAAATGGCCAACGTAGTCCTCAACTTCAACGCGTTCCTAGAGAAAACTAAGCTGAAAGACGATGGCAGCAACTATACGGACTGGGTCCGGAACCTGAGGATCATCCTCATAGCTGCCAAGAAAGATTATGTCCTACAAGCACCGCTGGGTGACGCACCTGTTCTCCCTGCAGAACAAGATGTTATGAACGCTTGGCAGGCATGTTCCGATGACTACTCCCTCGTTCAGTGCGGCATGCTTTACAGCCTAGAGCCGGGGCTCCAAAAGCGTTTTGAGAGACATGGAGCATATGAGATGTTCGAAGAGCTGAAAATGGTTTTCCAAGCTCATGCCCGGGTCGAGAGATATGAAGTCTCCGACAAATTCTTCAGCTGTAAGATGGAGGAAAATAGTTCTGTCAGTGAGCACATACTCACTATGTCTGGGTTACATAACCGCTTGACTCAGCTGGGAGTTAATCTCCCCGATGATGCGGTCATTGACAGAATCCTCCAGTCGCTTCCACCAAGCTACAAGAGCTTTGTGATGAACTTCAATATGCAGGGGATGGAAAAGACCATTCCTGAAGTATTTGCTATGCTGAAATCAGCAGAGGTAGAAGTCAAGAAGGAACATCAAGTGTTGATGGTCAATAAAACCACTAAGTTCAAGAAAGGCAAGGGTAAAAAGAAATTCAAGAAGGACGACAAGGAGGTTGCCGCGCCCGGCAAGCAAGCTGCCGGGAAGAAGCCAAAGAATGGACCCAAGCCCGAGACTGAGTGCTTTTATTGCAAGGGAAGCGGTCACTGGAAGCGGAACTGCCCTAAGTACTTAGCGGACAAGAAGGCCGGCAAAACAAAAGGTATATGTGATATACATGTAATTGATATGTACCTTACTAGTGCCCATAGTAGCTCCTGGGTATTTGATACCGGTGCAGTTTCTCACATTTGTAACTCAAAGCAGGGGCTGCGGAATAAGCGGAAACTGGCAAAGGACGAGGTGATGATGCGCGTCGGGAATGGCTCCAAGGTCAATGTGATCGCCGTCGGCATGCTGCCTCTGCATCTCCCTTCGGGATTAGTTTTAAACCTTAATAATTGTTATTTAGTGCCAGCTTTGAGCATGAACATTGTATCAGGATCTCGTTTAATTCGAGATGGCTACTCATTTAAATCCGAGAATAATGGTTGTTCTATTTATATGAGAGATATGTTTTATGGTCATGCTCCTATGGTGAATGGTTTATTCTTTATGAATCTCGAACGTGATGCTAAACATGTTCACAATGTGAGTACCAAAAGAAGTAAGGTTGATAATGATAGTCCCACATACTTGTGGCACTGCCGCCTTGGTCACATAGGTGTCAAATGCATGAAGAAGCTCCATGCTGATGGACTTTTAGAGTCTCTTGATTACGAATCATTTGACACGTGCGAACCATGCGTTATGGGAAAAATGACCAAGACTCCGTTCTCAGGAACAATGGAGCGAGCAACCAACTTATTGGAAATCATACATACTGATGTGTGCGGTCCAATGAGTGTTGAGGCTCGCGGTGGCTATCGTTATGTTCTCACCCTCACTGATGATTTAAGTAGGTATGGGTATATCTACTTAATGAAACACAAGTCTGAAACCTTTGAAAAGTTCAAGGAATTTCAGAGTGAGGTTGAAAATCAACGTAACAGGAAAATCAAGTTTCTACGATCAGATCGTGGAGGAGAATACTTGAGTCATGAGTTTGGCACACACTTAAGAAAATGTGGAATAGTTTCACAACTAACGCCGCCTGGAACACCTCAGCGTAATGGTGTATCCGAACATCGTAATCGCACTCTGTTAGATATGATGCGATCTATGATGTCTCTTACCGATTTACCGCTATCTTTTTGGGGCTATGCTTTAGAGACTGCCGCATTCACTTTAAATAGGGCTCCATCGAAATCCGTTGAGACGACACCATATGAATTATGGTTTGGGAAGAAACCTAAGCTGTCGTTTCTAAAAGTTTGGGGATGCGATGCTTATGTCAAGAAACTTCAACCTGAAAAGCTCGAACCCAAGTCGGAAAAATGCGTCTTCATAGGATACCCAAAAGAAACTATTGGGTACACCTTCTACCTCAGATCCGAAGGCAAGATCTTTGTTGCCAAGAATGGGTCCTTTCTAGAGAAAGAGTTTCTCTCAAAAGAAGTAAGTGGGAGGAAAGTAGAGCTTGATGAAGTATTACCTCTTGAACCGGAAAATGGCGCAACTCAAGAAAATGTTCCTGAGGTGCCTGCACCGACTAGAGAGGAAGTTAATGATGATGATCAAGATACTTCTGATCAAGCTCCTACTGAAATTCGAAGGTCCACAAGGACACGTTCCGCACCAGAGTGGTACGGCAACCCTGTCTTGGAAATCATGTTGTTAGACAACGGTGAACCTTCGAACTATGAAGAAGCGATGGCGGGCCCGGATTCCGACAAATGGCTAGAAGCCATGAAATCCGAGATAGGATCCATGTATGAAAACGAAGTATGGACTTTGACTGACTTGCCCGTTGAACGGCGAGCCATAGAAAATAAATGGATCTTTAAGAGGAAGACAGACGCAGATGGTAATGTGACCATCTATAAAGCTCGGCTTGTCGCTAAGGGTTATCGACAAGTTCAAGGGGTTGACTACGATGAGACTTTCTCACCTGTAGCGAAGCTGAAGTCCGTCCGAATCATGTTAGCAATTGCCGCATTCTACGATTATGAAATATGGCAAATGGACGTCAAAACGGCATTCCTTAATGGTTTCCTTAAGGAAGAATTGTATATGATGCAGCCGGAAGGTTTTGTCGATCCTAAGAATGCTGACAAAGTGTGCAAGCTCCAACGCTCGATTTATGGGCTGGTGCGAGCATCTCGGAGTTGGAACATTCGCTTTGATGAGATGATCAAAGCGTTTGGGTTTACGCAGACTTATGGAGAAGCCCGCGTTTACAAGAAAGTGAGTGGGAGCTCTGTAGCATTTCTCATACTATATGTAGATGACATACTTTTGATGGGAAATGATATAGAACTCTTGGACAGCATCAAGGCCTATTTGAATAAGAGTTTTTCAATGAAGGACCTTGGAGAAGCTGCTTATATATTAGGCATCAAAATCTATAGAGATAGATCGAGACGCCTCATAGGTCTTTCACAAAGCACATACCTTGATAAGATATTGAAGAAGTTCAATATGGATCAATCCAAGAAGGGGTTCTTGCCTGTGTTACAAGGTATGAAATTGAGCTCAGCTCAATGTCCGACCACGACAGAAGATATAGAAGAGATGAGCATCATCCCCTATGCATCAGCCATAGGTTCTATTATGTATGCCATGCTGTGTACCAAACCTGATGTAAACCTTGCCGTAAGTTTGGTAGGAAGGTACCAAAGTAATCCGGGCAAGGAACACTGGACAGCGGTCAAGAATATCCTGAAGTACCTGAAAAGGACTAAGGAAATGTTTCTCGTTTATGGAGGTGACGAAGAGCTCGTCGTAAAGGGTTACGTCGACGCTAGCTTCGACACAGATCTGGATGACTCTAAGTCACAAACTGGATACGTGTATATTTTGAATGGTGGGGCAGTAAGCTGGTGCAGTTGCAAGCAGAGCGTCGTGGCAGGATCTACATGTGAAGCAGAGTACATGGCAGCCTCGGAGGCAGCACATGAAGCAATATGGGTGAAGGAGTTCATCACCGACCTAGGAGTCATACCCAATGCGTCGGGGCCGATCAAGCTCTTCTGTGACAACACTGGAGCTATTGCACTTGCCAAGGAGCCCAGGTTTCACAAGAAGACAAGGCACATCAAGCGTCGCTTCAACTCCATTCGTGAAAATGTTCAAGATGGAGACATAGAGATTTGTAAAATACATACGGACCTGAATGTAGCAGATCCGTTGACTAAACCTCTCCCTAGGGCAAAACATGATCAACACCAGAATTCCATGGGTGTTCGATTCATCACAATGTAACTAGATTATTGACTCTAGTGCAAGTGGGAGACTGTTGGAAATATGCCCTAGAGGCAATAATAAAAGCATTATTATTATATTTCCTTGTTCATGATAATTGTCTTTATTCATGCTATAATTGTGTTATCCGGAAATCGTAATACATGTGTGAATAACAGACACCAACATGTCCCTAGTAAGCCTCTAGTTGACTAGCTCGTTGATCAATAGATAGTCATGGTTTCCTGACTATGGACATTGGATGTCATTGATAACGAGATCACATCATTAAGAGAATGATGTGATGGACAAGACCCAATCCTAAACATAGCACAAGATCGTATAGTTCGTTTGCTAGAGTTTTCCAATGTCAAAGTATCTTTTCCTTAGACCATGAGATCGTGTAACTCCCGGATACCGTAGGAGTGCTTTGGGTATACCAAACGTCACAACGTAACTGGGTGACTATAAAGGTAGACTATGGGTATCTCCGAAAGTGTCTGTTGGGTTGACATGGATCAAGACTGGGATTTGTCACTCCGTATGACGGAGAGGTATCACTGGGCCCACTCGGTAATGCATCATCATAATGAGCTCACAGTGACCAAGTGTCTGGTCACGGGATCATGCATTACGGTACGAGTAAAGTGACTTGCCGGTAACGAGATTGAACGAGGTATTGGGATACCGACGATCGAATATTGGGAAAGTAACATATCGAGTGACAAAGGGAATTGAGTACGGGGTTGATTGAATCCTCGACATCGTGGTTCATCCGATGAGATCATCGTGGAGCATGTGGGAGCCAACATGGGTATCCAGATCCCGCTGTTGGTTATTGACCGGAGAGTCGTCTCGGTCATGTCTGCTTGTCTCCCGAACCCGTAGGGTCCACACACTTAAGGTTCGGTGACGCTAGGGTTATGAAGATATGTATATGCAGAAACCCGAATGTTGTTCGGAGTCCCGGATGAGATCCCGGACGTCACGAGGAGTTCCGGAATGGTCCGGAGGTAAAGAATTATATATAGGAAGTGCTGTTTCGGCCATCGGGACAAGTTTCGGGGTTATCGGTATTGTACCGGGACCACCGGAGGGGTCCCGGGGGCCCACCGGGTGGGGCCACCTGTCCCGGGGGGCCACATGGGCTGTAGGGGGTGCGCCTTGGCCTTCATGGGCCAAGGGCACCAGTCCCTATAGGCCCATGCGCCTAGGGTTTCCACCTAGGAGGAGTCCTAGTGGTGGAAGGCACCCCTAGGTGCCTTTGGGGGGAGGGAAACCTCCCCTTGGCCGCCGCCCCCCCTAGTAGATCTCATCTACTAGGGCCGGTGCCCCCCATGGCACCCCTATATATAGTGGGGGGGGGGGGGGAGAGGAGGGAAACACACCAGCCCCTGGCGCCTCCCTCTCTCCCCGTTACGTCTCTCCCTCGTAGTCTTGGCGGAGCCCTGCTGCTGTGACGCCCTGCATCCACCACCACGCCGTCGTGCTGCTGGATCTTCATCAACCTCTCCTCCCCCCTTGCTGGATCAAGAAGGAGGAGACGTCTCCCGTCCCGTACGTGTGTTGAACGCGGAGGTGCCGTCCGTTCGGCGCTTGGTCATCGGTGATTTGGATCACGTCGAGTACGACTACATCATCACCGTTCTTTGAACGCTTCCGCTCGCGATCTACAAGGTACGTAGATGCATCCGATGACTCGTTGCTAGATGAACTCCTAGATGATCTTGGTGAAACGAGTAGGAAATTTTTTTGTTTTCTGCAACGTTCCCCAACAAATACATCATCTTGCAACTACCTCCTTAGTCACTTTGCTTGCAAGGCTTCTTAAGGGGTGGATGTTTGTCACACCCCAATTTTTGTCCCTTTCTTTTTCTTTTGTTTTTCTTTGGATTTTTGAATTGAATTGCTTTTTTGTGGCTCTGTGGTCTTGAAACTGGAGAAGATGATCTCTTGTTCCTTTCCAGAGTGGCTTGTCATCCTCAAAACCATCCCATGATCATGTCATTTCCTATCTTAGCCCCAAACACAAATTCTTTTTATTGGGAATATTCCTTTTCTATTAAAGGAATAACCCAGTTTGGGTTGTGAAGCAACCTATATTTTTCTATTCCGCAAAATTCCCAAATAATTCTCATAAATTTTTTGGGTCATATTCCACAATATGTCAAAACACTTCCATTGCATGATAACAAATAATTCATTAATATCCCTTTCCCTATTCTGCCCTAGCTGTCACTTGGTGAAGGAAGTGTCCTTTATCTTTTCTTGTTTGTCCCCAAACTTTTTGGGCACTCTTTCCTATCCATATAATGGCCTCATGCCAAAATTCAACTCAATTTGCCTAGCTAATCTTCCTCAGCAAATTTCCAAAGTTTCTGTCAGATGGAAGCCTTGTTGAAGGAAGTACCAGCTAGGAGTATCCAAATGAGTTGAAATTTTGCAAGGTCCTCCATATGATTAAATGATGACTCTCCACAAGATTTGAGCTCAATCCACCAATCTATGCGAGCACACCTTCACATCTTGGTTTCTGGTCAGATTTTCAGGTTGGGAAGCAACTATATTTTATATTGTTCATTAGTGCTGAAAATTTACCAGGACATTATCCTATCCATATAGACCCTCTCCACAACATTTTGGCTCATTTTATATAGCCAATCTCCCCCAATTATTTTCCTAAGATTATGTTCAGAGAGGTGCATTATGAAGGAAGTACCACTTTGGCTTGCCCAAATGGTATGAAAATTTTATGGCACCCTCATATGAACAAATCATCATGCCATGACCATTTTTGGCTCAATCCAAGCTAGTATGAGAGTGCCATATCTAGGTTTGTATTTTCAGTAAGTATGGCACTTTGTACTGCAAGTACTAGCTAAACCCCTCTTCTTGAGCTGAAACCTTGCCATCTTAATTACCTTAGTGAGTGATCAACCCCATTCAAAGCACAGCCTTGATCTCCAAGCATGTGAGCCACAACAAACAACAAATACTTTGCTGTTCATTTGGTTTCTTGCTATATCAGGTGAAAGGATCGATATGGTTGACTAGAGGGGGGAGGGGGTGAATAGGCAACTACTAGTTTTTAGCTTTTCTTAACAAATTAGGTTTAGCAACAAATATGTTGTCTAGATGCGCAACTAGGTGAGCAACCTATATGATGCAAACAACAACAACAATAAGTGCAAGCAAAGGATACAATACCACAATAGCTTGCACAAAGTAAAGGAAAGAGATAACCAGAAATGGAGCTAGTGGAGACGAGGATGTGTTACCGAAGTTCCTTCCCTTTGGGAAGTACGTCTCAATTGGAGTGGTGTGGAGGCACAACGCTCCCAAAAAAGCCACTAGGTCCACCATATTCTCCTCACGCCCTCACACAATGCGAGATGCCGTGATTCCAGTAGTGGTGTCCTTGAAGGCGGCGACCGAACCTTTACAAACAAGGTTAGGGCAATCTCCACAACTTGATTGGAGGCTTCACTACAAAAAAATACACTTCTGTGATGATACGTGTTTGTCACAGTAGGTCACGTTTTTTGTCATGCATGTACATCCATGACAATTTTATGACAGAATCAAGATAGTCATACCTGTGCTGTCGTAGAAGTGTTCCATGACATTACCAAAATTATCATCACAGAAGTGTCCACTTCCATGACGATAAATCGCGCGTCACAGAAGTGCTTTCGTCAAGGGTGACCGACACATGACATCCACCGTAACTGAACGCCGTTAAGCTATCGGGTCGGGTTTTGGATCCGATAACCCATTAACATCCCCGACCAATGGGGATTTTCCACGTGTAAAATCATCATTGGCTGGAGGAGACACGTGTTAGGTCCGCGTTGGCACAGGTTCCACTCATCCAATGGGCGAGGCGCGCCTATGATATGTTGACATGTGGACCGGCCCATCAAGTTTAAATGGGCCGACCCAACTAAAGGCCCACAAGATTTTGCGAACCATAATGGGCCGGCCCAGCTAAAGGCCCACGAGATTTTGCAGACCATAATGGGCTGGCCCAGCTAAATGCCCACAAGATTTTGCGGGCCATAATGGGCCGGCCCAGGTAAAGGCCCACAAGATTTTTGTGTGCCATAATGGGCCGGCCCAGGTAAAGGCCCACAAGATTCTTGCGGATCATAATGGGTCGGCCTAGCTCAAGGCCCACGAGATTTCGCCGACATTAATGGGCCGGCCCAGCTGTAGGCCCGCAAGATTTTGAGGACCCTAGTAGGCCGGCCCATTAACTGGCTGCCATGTTTTGGGCCAAATGCCAGCCCATATTTGATCCGGTCCATTAATGGCATGCCACGTTTCGGGCCTAATAATGGCCCATATGAGATCCGGCCCGTTAAAAGCCTACCACATTCTGGGCCAAATTATGACCCGGATCAGGTCCGGCCCTTTAAGAGGCTTTGGGCTAAATTATGGCCCATATCAGATTCGGCCCGTCAACTAGACGCTATGCTTTTGGGCCCACTTGCTAAAGGCCCATTTAGTAATTCGGCCTGATATTAGTTTCGGCCTGTTAAGGGCCCATTTAACATTTCGGCCCTATATTAATTTTGGCCTGTTAAAAGCCCATCATATAGTTGGGCCTAACTACAGCCCGGTTTGCATTCGGCCTGCTCGTAGCCGATATCTGATTGGGCCAAACAAGGACCAACACAATTTTGGCCTGTTAAAAGCCCGTGATTTGATTCGCAGAATCATGGGCCGGGGTCCATTTCGGGCTGCTACCGGCCCGTGAGCTATTCGGCACATTTCAGGCCCAACCTACTTCTCAGCCTCCTAAAAGCCCATTGAATTTTCTTGCGAAAAGAGGGCTGGGGGTTACTCAGCCTATTAAAGGCCCGAATCTACTAGTGGGCCAGTTTACTTTTGGCCTTTTAACGGACCAAGATGACGGGGCCCATGATGTGGATCATACATCGTGATTGCATGACGGCCCGATTATGTACCGTAATTTTACGGTTTGGCCAGTTTAGTGCGAAGACAGGATATATATACAGTAAAATAACTACAACATCGTGAATAAGAAAAAAACCTAGAATATACAATAAAGAAATTACGGCATATTACATCCACTGGGCATCAAAGTTCGCCACTATGATAATAAAGCACAAGCATACAACAGATTACATACACTGGGCATCAAAGATCGCCACCAGTGCAAATAAACACGCCAAAAAAATAATATACAAAACCGACAACACTTCAATAGAGTTCAAGAAAGGTTAGCTCTGCTGGGGAGCTGCGACGCAAGCTGCTGAGCAAGATGATGATACTAAGCTTGTTCAACACTTATATCTTCCTCACTCTGAAAGATAAACAAGCAGACATATGACAGGTTTTGCACATAAAAGTATGAGTGCTGACAATTCATCACATTTCTTACTGACGAATAAAGTGACATAGTTTAAAATTGCATTAACACAATATGGTATTGTTCAGGTCAAGACATGGCAGGAAATGACATTGTGAAGGAGTTGGCAGCTTCACGACACCACTGGATTACAGATCAAGAACTCATAAGTATCAATGATTAGTGTGCCGTCAATTTATCCCATTTCAGATTGGCAAATAAAGAGACGATTTAAATAATTGTAGAATGATATGACATTGTTCATAGTTAAGACATTGCAGAATATGACATTGTGCAGTAGTGGGTAGGTTCACCACACCACTGGATTACGGATGAAGAATAGAAGCATACATGTAGTGCAAAAGAAGATCACTTGCTCTGTATAGTTTAATTTACATGGTATGAAGAAGGAACTTGGTTGTACAACTGAAAACTTAAATTGAGAAGGACAAACTTTTGTTTATGAACTACATAATAAACTTTAAACATGCAATTTGATGCAAACACCAAAAATAAACAACCGTTGCAGTCATGCCTAACCAAATATATACAACAAAGTTTGAAGGCTTGAGAAGGACAAACTTACATTATTGGTGAAGACAGACTCTATAAAGGCCTTGTCCATGCTGATGGGGGGGGGGGGGGGGGGGCAATTCAAGAAGTTTACCACAGAATCTTCTTCATAAGCATTGCCTTTATTCTACATTTTGTTAAGAGTAAATATAGATGTGATAATATACGAAAAAATGGAGAATATTTAAGATAAGATGAAGAGTGATGCTACATAACCAAGTAGCTAAAATGTAGGTGCAGTGACATAGGCAAAAGGTACATCCAAAAGCAATGCACATCTAAACTTGTTCAGTACCAACCTTATGGTAAGAGTAAATATAGATCTGATGTGTAGAAAATGGAGGGCAAAGGAAAATAAGCTGCAGAGTGATGGTACATGAACAACTACCTGTCATTATAAGTACACTGATAAAGGACAACATGTACTTACAAGAACAATGCAGAGCTAAAAAAATCATTGGCATTGGATATATTCTACACTAATGTAACCATTCATACAAATCAGATAATTTGGAGAGAACAATTGATAAGCAAGCTATCATGCATACTGCTGTCACATAATGAACCAGGTATGTATGCAAGTACAGTGATACAGGACAACATGTACTAACAAGAGCAAAGCAGCGGGCAGCATATTTGTGATATCCTATCGTTCTTTTCAAACCAGAATTCTTCTTCGAGCTGATTTCCTGCAAAAAAATATCCGTAAGGCACATGCGGAAAAGTAGAAGTTCAAACTGTCATGTGATTTCATAGGCAGTACCTCATCCTGGGAACGAGACCAGTGCATAACAAGGTTTTTCCATTCAATGTCTTCAAAATTTAGCACAAGAGACTTCACCGGAAATTCGTTTATAGACTTGCCATCAAAGTGTGATTTCCTCAGGTAACACTGATACTACTGCAATGCCTCCTTCAGAAGTACAAGCAAGCTTTGCTCGTCATGACTATCCAGATTGACCCTCGCCTAGTTACAACAATGTAATGTAAATCATTGATGTGTTCAATCAAAAGAAAACAGGAAAATAATAACCATGAGTAATAGCACTTACACGTAAGTTGGATAGGAAGATGTGAAAATGGTGTTTGTCTTCACTATAATCTTCCCATGATGGGAATATATGCACGTAGTCCCTAACAACATTGAAAGCATTGTCTTTCAAACTGGGAATAAATGGAATGGGGTTCCAATCTGCAAGAATTGGCCGCCTCTGCAGTTGGGATAGGTCTTCGGCCAGTGGACTTGTTGTACTTTTTGCTGGAGTGGGATTTTTCTGTGGTACGGCTGGTGCTATGGCAAATGAAATCGGTATACCTTTTGCTGGAGTGCAGGTCCTGTGTGGTGGGGCTAGTGGTGTGGCCAGTGAAGTATGGGTACAGTCTGCTGGAGTCGGTCCTACGTTTTGTGTCACTGGTTGTACAACCAATATAAGTGGGGTGCTGTCTGAATTCTCTGGCACCACCACGTTTTTCAAGGACTTTGCTGGTGCTCCTTCAGGTTCGGCAATCACCATCTTCCTTTTTGATGTCTGATGCACAAGAACATCATTTGAGTGGAAAAACATGGTATGATGACAGATGGAATATGTATTGATAATGGATGGGCATGGCATCTCGACATATATGATGAGTAAACTAAGCAGATGGCGGTGCAACAAAGTAGAAGAAATGCAAGACAACATATGCAAGATACCCGCAATCAATAAAACCTTGCCAAATTAGAACAGGCACCTTGATGGGTGAATAGGACAGGCCATCTGCCTTTGACTCCTCGAGGTTAGAATAGTCATTAGGATCATACTCCGAACAAGAACCAACAGGTGGGGAGCGTATGAGTTTCATTGCATCCAGAATGGCACTCAATGCCTTGGTGGCAATTTTGTAAGTCATTGCAGTGTTTAGCTTCAAGAGTGGACTGCTGCTAGTGCGACACAAAGCAGCTACACAGATCATAGTGTAGATATAATAGGGAAAACCGTAAGCATCAGAGTAAAATCAGCAAAGTGGAACTTGTTGGAATATATGTGCTAGTACTGCCAGTATGGCTAGAAACGCTTCGGATACCAGTTCTCTTCAACTGAAGGTGCGGTACTATTAATATCAGTGTAACTCTCAAAGGCGACACAACTCCCCGCATTTCCTTGCTATTCTTATAGGATTCAAGTGGGCAGGTCACTACAGACCCTATTCCTATGTTTACAAAATCCTACGAATCAAAGAGGCTCAAAGTGTCCATCACAACCGACCGTATAGACCTCTACACTGCAAATGTCCCTGCTCATCTTCAGTACAAAGAACATACTATACTACTATCATACTCCCTCCATTCTAAAATATAAGTCTTGGTAGAGATTTCCACTATGGATCACATACAAATGTATCCAGATACATTTTAGAGTGTAGATTCACTCATTTTGCTCCATATGTAGTCCATGGTGGAATCTATACAAAGACTTGTATTTAGGAACGGAGAGAGTACATATTAAAGAAGAACGGAAGAGGAACATGGTAAAGAAGAGCAAGCAGATTTTGGATAATAAAATGTTGGTTGCGCAGTGACCACACATGATGAACCAGAGCGCATTAAGAATGCAACTCCCAGTTGTCTCTCGACCATTTCAGGCGGTTGGATGAAGATCCTACGTCTCCTAACCCTTCTTCTTCCTTGTCTCTGATTCTTCCCATACAAAACACCGCACGGGCCGCCGACCGGACCACCGGCCCCCACCGCCTGTGTTCCTACGCCATCCCCACCCCCACCCACATCAAGTTTTATTTGTTTGGCGAGGCTCCAGAACCACCTGAGCCCCTTCGTTCGCACCGGCGAACTCCGGCGAGCTCTGAAAAATCGACTGACCCAATTTTGAAATTTAGTCTACTGTGATTTAACTAGTGTGGAATATAAAAGGGGAAAACCATAAGCATTGGGAGTATAGTATTGAGAGTGCCATGGCGGATCTGAAGGTGCAAACTGGACAAAGGCAACTTCGCAACCAAGACAAGAAATTAGAGTAAAGCAGTGGCGATCTATTTTCTTGTTGCGATAAATAAGTTGAGCAGATACGAAAGAGTATCGCCTCTGGTGCGGCGCCGTGTATGCATCTGCTGAGAATTTGATAGTGCTGCGGTAGTGATGGCTGTCGGCGGCGTGGAAGAAGATCTAGGAGGGTAGATGGTGGCGGCGGGGCACGGTGGACGAGACAGTCGTAGGAGTGGCGCCGACAAGGTGGATGACAGCGGGGATGAAGCGAGAGGACGGGATGCAAGGATCCCGGTCCGAAGCCGTGGATGAGAGAGGTCGATCTCTTGTAATGGACGGCGGCATCAGCGTATCAGCTCCGGCATGGTGGAGGAGGATGGCGGTGGATGGGGTGGCGGACGGCGACGAACAGAGGAGGGTGGCGTGGAGAGGGTGTTTTGGCGCCCACGGAGTATGAATGGGGAAAAGGGAGGTAGAGAGGAAGGGGGAACCATGTATTCAGTGCGCGCTTGTCTCAAATGCGAGGAAATTTACAAACTTAGCCCCCATTTCAAATTTCCTACATCACATCAATATTAGTCGGTTGGGGATAGGACGGTAATCTCGCATACATGGAATATTTGCCGACGAGAGTTCGTTTTTGGTGCGCACCGTGTATGAATATGAATCGGGGAGGGAGTCGATTTCGGCCGAGGACACACTGTGTTTTGGCGCCCACCGTGTATGAATCCGGGTGAGAGGCGGTTACATCACGTTTGGGTGAAATTACAAACCTACCCCTATCGAAACCTATAGAAATCTAGTAGATAGGCTTTGCATGGCAGGGATAGGCAGTAGTAATTTCCATCTCGCAGATTTTTGTTTCGGGCGGTTACTGCGACTTTCCCCGCTTCGTTCAAATTTTGCATAGTGCACGTTTACCGTGCCAACTCAATTCGAATCCCGTTTGTATTCTATTTTTTTTCGGGCGGGATCCATTTTCAATTGGAATTACATTCTATATACATCATTTTTTATATATACTTTCAAAAGCACAACAAAGAATTCTGCTCCTTTATATGTATAATATGAGTTACAAATACAATGATCTCAAAATCTTAAGGTTGATTTCGATTTTTTTAACCAAATTATGTTCTACTAAAATGTATGGATCGGTAATATCTACATATTAAATAACATAGATGTGCGTGAATTCATATGAGTATGCATGTTTCATATTTCAATTTTGGTTCGAGTATGGATGACATGTATCATCATCTCGAATTCAAATATTTGAATTCACTCCTTTCACGCCCATCTCTCTCGCATGCATGCTCCTTCAGGTAGCTATCACTCTCTTTTCTCCAGCTCACCCGCATGCTCACTTCATGTTTCTCCTATCCTCGCAAACATGGTGTCTCGACGTCTCCCTTGAGAAGTGTCACACTCTCCCTATCATTATACATTACACGGTTTTCAATATCTCTCACGTCTCTACTGTTCTCTGGTATCATTCGGTACCTAAGCTTTATTTTTCACCGCCACACACAGAGTCTCCACTCGTCTTTCACTTTGTCTTTCTCTCTATGGGATTCTCTCACACACCCTATATGTCTCTACATATGACTCATACCACTAAAATTACTCTCCCTCTCTCCTGTAGACACAACATTTGTTGCGGTCTCCTTTTCGTCTCCATGCCAGACTGACATTATTCATTTGTTTACCAATCAGACAACCCCCCCTCTCTCTCACAGACACACACGCACACACACACGCACACACACACACACACACACACACACAACTCCTGCTTCCAGTCCCCTTCCCGACTACCGTCTCTCTCTCACACACACAAAACTCTCGCTTTCGCACCCTGACTTGTATTTCTATCACAAACATTTATCGACTAGCTAGCCTCTAGATAGGTTTATACACCCGCACACTCGTGCTTCCACTATCACATACATGTCTCTCTCCCGCTCCTTGTATCTATGTAGATTTTTCTTCCCTTCTTGAGACATGCCCTCTCGATCGTGCACACACACACTATCGCCTCATTTTAAGATGATACCTATCGCACACACACTCCTTGTGTCTTTGTCACACATGCACTCCATCCTCCTCCACTCTCCCTCTCTCTCACACAAACATGGGCTTTTTGCAACAACTAGAAAGATGCCCATGCGTTGCACGGAACATCAATATGCATTTGTATGAGTAGTTTATCTTATGGGGGAAAAGGATGAACGAGGGAAGGCCTTATTTGCAAATGTGAAGAGGGGTGTGGGTATCTTTTTGCAAAATTGCCATAGTTTCCTTCCTATCCGTCAGATATAGATCGGACGTCCTATATTGCAGGATGGCAGGCACACGATCATCACCGACAATGCTTTTCATAAGAGTAGGGATAAAAAATAGAGTTGGTGATGGTGGTGGGTGAGGGAGTCCTGGATTTGGGGGTGTCCGGATGGCCGCACTATGACCTTTGGCCGGACTCCCGGACTATGAATATACAAGATTGAAGACTTCGTCCCATGTCCAGATAGGACTTGGCATGGAAGGCAAGCTTGGAGATTCGATATGAAGATCGCCTCCCATTGTAACTGACTCTGTGTAACCCTAGCCCTCTCCGGTGTCTATATAAACCGGAGAGTTTTAGTCCATAGGACGAACAACAATCATACCATAGGCTAGCTTCTAGGGTTTAGCCTCTCTGATCTCGTGGTAGATCAACTCTTGTACTATCCATATCATCAATATTAATCAAGCAGGACTAGGGTTTTACCTCCATCGAGAGGGCCCGAACCTGGGTAAAAACATCGTGTCCCTTGTCTCCTGTTACCATCCGCCTAGACGCACAGTTCGGGACCCCCTACCCGAGATCCGCCGGTTTTGACACTGACATTGGTGCTTTCATTGAGAGTTCCTCTGTGTCGTCACCTTTAGGCCCGATGGCTTCTTCGATCATCAACCATGACGCAGTCCAGGGTGAGACTTTTCTCCCCGGACAGATCTTCGTATTCGGCGGCTTTGCACTGCGGGCCAACTCGCTTGGCCACCTGGAGCAGATCGAAAGCTACGCCCCTGGCCATCAGGTCAGATTTGGAAGCTTAAACTACACGGCCGACATCCGCGGGGACTTGATCTTCAACGGATTCGAGCCACGGCTGAGCGCGCCGCACTATCACGATGGGCATGATCTAGCTCTGCCACCGGACATCGCCCAGAGCGCCGCTCAGGTGTCCGCTCCGACCCCTAGCTCGGAGCCGACCACGCCAGTCGGGGACGGACGGTTGGACGCCGCCTCGGGAGCCACAATTTCTACGGCGATCGAGCCGGATACCGACCTAGTCCTTTGTGAGGCCTGTGACTCCAAGGTGCCAGACTCCTTTCCGGACTCCGAATCTTCCGCACCCCTTCTGATCGAACCCAATTGGGCTCCGATCATGGAGTTCACCGCCACGGATGTCTTTCAACACTCGCCCTTTGGCGACATCCTGAGTTCACTAAAGTCTCTCTCTTTGTCAGGAGAGCCCTGGCCGGACTATGGTCAGCAAGGTTGGGATGTGGACGACGAAGAAATTTGAAACCCACCCACCACCCACTTCGTAGCCACTGTCGACGACCTAACCGACATGCTTGACTTTGACTCCGAAGACATCGACGGTATGGACGCCGATGAAGGAGACGACCAAGAACCAGCACCTATAGGGCACTGGAAAGCCACCTCGTCATATGATATATACATGGTGGACATCCCCAAAGCAGGGGATGGCGATGAAAAAACGGAGGACGACCCCTCCAAGAAGCAACCCAAGCGCCGACGTCAGCAGCGCTGCTGTAAACCCTGCCAAAGCAAAAACGGCGAGTCCGGCACTGGAGACAACAACACCCCAGACAGTGCCGAAGACAACCTCCTCCAGTAGGATTCAGCGCAGGAGGATGGAGGAGCCAGCCCTCATGAGAGAGCGGCAGACAGGGAGGTCGAGGACGACAATTATATGCCTCCCTCCGAAGGCGAGGCAAGCCTCGATGACGGTGAATTCGTTGTGCCAGAGGATCCCGTCGAACAAGAGCGTTTCAAACGCAGGCTTATGGCCATGGCAAGCAGCCTCAAGAAAAAACAACAACGGCTTAGAGCTGACCAAGACATTCTAGCCGACAGATGGACTGAAGTCCTGGCGGTAGAAGAGTATAAACTCGAACGCCCCTCCAAGAGCTACCCAAAGCGCAGGCTGCTACCCCAACTAGAGGAGGAAGCAACTAAACCTACATCACCAGCGTACGATGCGCCCGATCGGCCACCCCGTGGCCGCGACAGAGAGGCCTTTCAGCCCTCAACTCAAGCCGCACCCCGGTGCCGCTCCAAAAATACCAGAGCACGGGGAAATGCAATAGACCTGCAAGACATATTGGAGGATAAGGCAAGGAAAACAAGATCGATCTACGGATCGCGTGGGCGCCCCACGTCACGTGATGATAACCGTCACGCTGGATATGATAAATACGGCCAGGCCGAACACAATAGACAAAGCTCATCCGAGCTACGTCGCGATATAGCCCAGTACAGGGGCGCCGCACACCCACTATGCTTCACAGACGAAGTAATGGATCATCAAATCCCCGAGGGTTTTAAACCCGTAAACATCGAATCATACGATGGCACAACAGATCCTGCGGTATGGATCAAGGATTATCTCCTTCATATCCACATGGCCCGTGGTGATGATCTACATGCCATCAAATACCTGCCACTCAAGCTTAAAGGACCAGCTCGGAATTGGCTTAACAGCCTACCAGTAGAGTCAATTAGTTGCTGGGAGGACCTGGAATCCGCATTCCTTTACAACTTCCAGGGCACTTATGTGCGACCACCAGACGCCGATGACCTAAGCCACATAATCCAGCATCCAAAGGAATCAGCCAGACAATTCTGGACACGGTTCCTAACCAAGAAAAATCAAATAGTCGACTGTCCGGACGCAGAGGACCTTGCAGCCTTCAGGCACAACATCCGAGACGAATGGCTTGCCCGGCACCTAGGACAGGAAAAGCCGAAATCTATGGCAGCCCTCACGACACTCATGACCCGCTTTTGCGCGGGAGAAGACAGCTGGCTAGCTCGTAGCAATAACATAAACAAGAGCCCAGGCAATTCGGATACCAAGGACAACAATGGCAGATCACGTCCCAACAAGCACAAGCGCCGCATTAACGACGACAATACTGAGGATACGACAGTTAACGCCGGATTCAGAGGCTCTAAACCCAGTCAGCGGAAGAAGACATTCAAAAGAAACCCTCCGGGCCCATCCAGTTTAGACCGGATACTCGATCGCTCATGCCAGATACACGACACCCCCGAACAACAAACCAACCACACCAACAGGGAGGAGCCCCTGTTCAAGCAGACATGCAAGTTAAGTGCCGAAACCAGAGACAAGGGGCTGCATAGCGATGACGAGGAGGAGCCCCGCCCGCCGAACAACAGAGGACAGAAGGGCTTCCTCCCGCAAGTGCGGACGATGAACATGATATACACAACCCATATCCCCAAAAGGGAGCGGAAGCGTGCTCTCAAGGACGTCTATGCGTTGGAGCCAGTTGCCCCAATGTTCAACCCATGGTCCTCCTGCCCAATCACTTTTGATCGAAGGGACCACCCCACTAGCATTCGTCACGGCGGATTCGCCGCATTGGTCCTAGACCCAATCATTGACGGATTTCACCTCACTAGAGTCCTCATGGACGGCGGCAACAGGCTGAACCTGCTTTATCAGGATACAGTGCGAAAAATGGGTAATAGATCCCTCAAGGATTAAACCCACAAAGACAACCTTTAAAGGCGTCATACTAGGTGTAGAAGCCAGCTGTACAGGCTCGGTTACACTCGAAGTGGTCTTCGGATCCCCGGATAATTTTTGAAGCGAAGAGTTAATCTTCAACATAGTCCCATTCCGAAGTGGCTATCACGCCCTACTCGGACGAACCGCATTCGCAAAATTCAATGCGGTGCCGCACTACGCATATCTCAAGCTCAAGATGCTAGGCCCTCGCGGAGTCATTACGATCAATGGAAACACCGAACACTCTCTGCGAACGGAGGAGCACACGGAGGCCCTGGCGGCGGAAGTACAAAGTAGCCTCTCAAGGCAATTCTCCAATCCGGGTGTTAAACGTCCGGACAACGTCAAGCACGCCCGAAGTAACCTACAACAAAACCAGCTGGCACATTCCGAGCAAGCATAGCAGTGCGGCCCCAACCCCAGCCCTTGCCAGATGACGATAGCGGTACCACGCATACATAATTACGTTTTGGAAATACCATGGGCATAAGGGGAGGGGCACAACCACGGCATGCCCAGAATGCGGCTCAACCACACTAGGGGCTCCCTATTCCGCCGTTTCCTTTTTTTATGTATTTACTTTCAGGACCCAACTATCCGGAAGGCCTGTCCGGCAATACAATCGCCGAACATACGATGCAACAGCCAGGGAGACAACAAGCCACGTCAAATGTCCAGGTGGTCTCTATAACGAGCTAAATACCTGTTTTACTTAAAATCTCACAGCTTGCCCCTGGGGGGGGGGGGGGACATGTCAAATAACCCCATCTCTTGCTTATCGCACTATTTGTATCATTCTGCTTTCATAGCAGCCCTTTTTAATAAACAATACATAGCTCTTATCTATTATTGTATTCATTTATTTTTATACAAATATGTTCAGTCATGACATTATGCAACTGTACACTTTGGTACGGCCAATACACCAGAGGCTTAAGCACCCCATATACGGTGTGAGAAGACCAAACACTCTCATGAGTGCGGCACCCCAAACTTATAGCACCATATGCATCGGCTCCAAATCATGTCTTGGGTCAATAGTTGGGTTTGCCCGGCTCCCATGTTTTGGTACCTTACGTTCCGCAATTTTGGCTAAGGTAGCGCTGGGAGAACTACTGCGATTGTGCCCCAGTTGAGCTGGGATAACACCTCAGTAGAGAAAGCTAAAACTGACCGTCATGATAGTGCGAGAGACCGATCGCTGTTCGCGAAGTTTTTCGAGTCCCTAAAGACTTATGCCGCTTAGAGCGAGGAGCCGGATTTATCTGGCCTAGGCGTGGATAGCGCCCCGAACTCGGTCTTCTGAATACTAGGGGCTTCGCCGAAATTTAAAATTATAGAATTCTTTGGCTAAGTGAGAGTGATAAAGCATTATAAGTCTGATGGCCTTGTTCGTTGTGCTGAGCGCCTCCCTAGATGGACCCAAGAATGGGAACAAGAGCGCTCAGGTTTATCCCGAACACCCCAGCACTCGTGGCATGGGGGTAGAAGCCGACGACTTGCATCTCTCAGATTTCATAAACGGCCGCACAGAAGGTAATATTTTAAATTCAAAAAGCGTTGCTTAGCGCTTATGAACAAGTTTTCAGCGCACAGGATAAATATGAGCGAATTTACTGAAAAATTACATCCATGGTACATTCCTCCGCCACGAGACGGGCACCCTTTAGGACGCCCTCATAATACATCTCGGGCTTGCGATGCTCCTTCCCCTTCGGTGTCCCATCCTTCACCAGCTTCTCAGCATCTAGCTTGCCCAAGTGCACTTTAGCACGGGCAAAAGCCCTACGGGCGCCCTCGATACACACGGAACGCTTGATTACTTCAACCCATGGACAGGCATCCACCAGCCGCCGCACCAGCCCAAAGTAGCTCAAAGGCAAGACCTCACAAGGCCACAGCTGGCCTATCAGGCCCTTCATGGCCTGTTCGACTGCCTTATGGAGCTCGACCAGCTGCTTCAGCTGGTCGCTCAAGGGCACCGGTTGTCCGGCCTCAGCATACTGGGACCAGAACACTTTCTCCATCGAGCTTCCTTCCTCGGCCCAGTAGAATGCGGCGGCATCAGATACACTGCGGGGCAGATCTGCGAATGCTCCTGGAGAGCTCCAGATTTGGGTAAGTAACAGGTAATTTACTTTCACATGCTTGCTTTTCATAAAGAATGCCTTACCTGCCGCAATCTTTTTCATCGCCTCAATCTCCTGGAGGGCTTTTTGTGTTTCAGCCTTGGCAGATTTGGCGCTTTCAAGTGCCGATGCAAGCTCGGACTCTCGAGTCTTCGAGTCAAGCTCTAACCTCTCATGTTTTTTCACAAGAGCATCAAGCTCTTGCCGCACCTCCGCCACCTGCACCTCTTGCTTCTCTCGCTCTGAGCGCTCCATGGCCGCATTGTCTTCGGCCTTGGAAAGCGCTTCCTTCAGGGTTGCCACCTGAGTTGTGGCCCCTGCAACATTCACGTTGGTCCTGTCATTATTTGCAACCAGGTATTTCTATATACATTTACATATAGTATTACATACCCTCCTTGTCCTCGAGCTGCTTCTTGGCACGAACAAGCTTGTTCTCGGACCGCTCGAGGTTCTGCTTCAATGCGTCGACCTCCGCAGTCAGTGCGGCAGAGGTCAGCAGTGCAGTCTGCATTCCCATATCGACATATTTATGTTAGACTCCTGCGTATATCTTTTTAGATCCTCAGTCCGGCTTTTCTTTTGAACGCTGAACTGAGCATCAGGGGCTACTGTCTATGCGGCAACATTTTTATATGTTTTCAATACATACCTCAAAGCCTGTTAGCAGGCTGGTACAGGCTTCTGTCAGCCCGCTCTTGGCGGACTGAACCTTCTGAATCACCGCACTCATAACAGTGCGGTGCTCCTCGTTGATGGAGGCGCCGTTGAGCACCTCCAGCAAATTGTTCGGCGTCTCCGGTTGTACGGAGGCCGCTGGCGTCGTAGGCGTGCCTTTCTTGCGAAGGTGCCGCCTACTAGACTCTGGAACCGTTGTTGGTTCCGGAGCGGTGTCCGGTCCAGGGCCGGACTTAGATCCCTCTGGGGCTTTACCCCCTTTGTGCCTGGAGTCCGGGAGGTCGCCTTGCGGCGCCTCCAGGACCACCTCCTCCTGGTTTAGTCCTTTTTGGGACTCCACCTCGGCGTCGTCCGTAGGGAGAGGGGAGGAGGCTGTCGGAAGTGAAGCGCTATTCACATCCGACGTATCCAGGGAGCCGCTTGACGAATCACCGAGCTGAGCCTTGGGCGGACTGCATGATTGAATTCGGCGTCAGAAGGTGCCATAGAGTAGAGGAGCGCCATAAGTTATTCTGGTATCCGAATACTCACGATTTTGCCAGGGGATTGACCCTGGATGGCCATTCCTCCCCGCCGTCTTCGGCATCAGAGGCGTAGTCCGGTAGAAGGGTCCTCCCCCTCTTGGACCCTCTGGCCTCCCCAGTTGGGGCGGCCTTCCTTTTCTTTCCTCCCCCCGTTGGAGGGGGAGAGGCTTCTTCTTCCTCCTCCTCGTCTTCGGAGGCGGAGGGCGCTTCGGGGTCGTCGGGCGATGAATCCGACACCACCAGGCACCGAGAACTCTTTCAAGTCCCCATGGCCTTCTTCTTTGCCTTCTTCTCCGGCACCACGTGGGGTGCCGGAACCAGCAACTTTGTCAAATGGGCGTCCGCTGGGTTTTCGAGTAATGGAGCTGGACAGTTGATCTGTCCGGCCTTCTTCTGCCAGTCCTTTTAAAGGGATGGGAGTTTAGATCCCACATAGAGTCAAACAATGGAAAACAAATACCCCGTGGTGGGTAAATTGAGCTTACCGCGCTGGCTTGACGCTTCGCGCAGAATCCGCGATCCTCGGTAATGGGAGGGTGAACCTCAGAGCTCTTGAAAAGCACCTTCCAGGTATCTTCGTGCATTGTGTCGAAGATCCTGGACAAAGTTTGGTGCTGGGCCGGGTCAAATTCCCACAGATTAAAAGCCCGTCGTTGACACGGGAGGATCCGGCGGAAGTGCATGACCTGGACTACGGTGACGAGTTTAACCTTCCTGTCGATCAAGTCTTTGACGCAGGTTTGAAGTCTGGTCACCTCTGCTGAATTACCCCATGATAGGCCCGTCTCTTTCCATGAGGTGAGCCATGTGGGGATGCCAGATCGGAATTCGGGGGCCGCTGCCCATTCAGGGTCACGCGGCTCGGTGATGTAGAACCACCCCGATTGCCACCCTTTGATGGTTTCCACAAAGGCGCCCTCGAGCCATGTAACATTGGATATCTTGCCCACCATGGCGCCTCCGCACTCCGCTTGTCGGCCGCCCACAACCTTCGGCTTGACATTGAAGGTCTTTAGCCATAAGCCGGAGTGGGGCTGGATACAGAGGAAGACCTCACACATGACGATGAACGCCGAGATGTTGAGGATGAAGTTCGGGGCCAGATGGTGGAAGTCCAGGCCGTAGTAGAACATGAGCCCTCGGATGAACGGGTGAAGAGGAAAGCCCAGTCCGCGGAGGAAATGGGGGAGAAACACGACCCTCTCATGGGGCCTAGGGGTGGAGATGAGTTGCCCCTCATCTGGAAGCCGGTGCGCGATGTCGTTAGACAAGTATCCGGCCTTCCTCAACTTTTTGATGTGCCCCTCCGTGATGGTGGAGGCCATCCATCTACCTCCCGCTCCAGACATGATTGGATAAGGCTGAGGTGGGAAGTGCGGACTTGGGCGCTGGAGATCGAGTGCGCAGGGATGGATAAGCAAAGGAGGAAGAAGGCGTAAATGGAAAGGGTGGATCCTTATCCCCTTATATGGGCGGCCGAAACTATAAGCCCCCACCAGCCTAATAAAACTCACTTATCTCCCAAGCGCCACAGTTAATGGCGCGGTTGGGTTACCCACGCCCGTATTGATGAGAATCCCGGAATAAGGGGACACGATCTCTGCCTTGACAAGACGTGCCAAGGAAACCGCCTCGCTAAACGCGCTGAGGTGGAATAGTAAGATGATTCGAATAAAGGCTTGGCCGTGGCGTGATGTCACGCTGCGGAATACGTCAGCAGATTAGATTTGTGCAGATATTATTCTCTCTATGGTGGTATGTGGAACTTATTTTGCAGAGCCGGACACTATCCTTGTGTTCAACATCTTCTATGAAGTATTCAGAGGAGGAACCCGCCATGCAATGCCTAAGACAATTTGCGCGCCAGACTCGTCGTCATTGAAGACTGGTTCAGGGGCTACTGAGGGAGTCCTGGATTTGGGGGTGTCCGGATGGCCGGACTCCCGGACTATGAAGATACAAGATTGAAGACTTCGTCCCGTGTCTGGATAGGACTTTCCTTGGCGTGGAAGGCAAGCTTGGCGATTCGATATGAAGATCTCCTCCCATTGTAACCGACTCAGTGTAACCCTAGCCCTCTCCGGTGCCTATATAAACCGGAGAGTTTTAGTCCATAGGACGAACAACAATCATACCATAGGCTAGCTTCTAGGGTTTAGCCCCTCTGATCTCGTGGTAGATCAACTCTTGTACTACCCATATCATCAATATTAATCAAGCAGGAGTAGGGTTTTACCTCCATCGAGAGGGCCCGAACCTGGGTAAAAACATCGTGTCCCTTGTCTCCTGTTACCATCTGCCTAGACGCACTGTTCGGGACCCCCTACCCGAGATCCACCGGTTTTGACACCGACAGTGGGCCTGCCATCCTGCAATGTAGGTCGTCCGATTTATATCTGACGGATAGGAAGGAAAATATGGCAATTTACCCGCACTCTTCACCACATTTGCAGATAAGGCCTTCCCTTGTTCATCCTTTTCTCCCACAAGATCTTGATGTTCCATGCAACGCACGAGCATCTTGCTAGTAAGAGTAGAAATTAGACATATACCAATTCCCGAATCTTGAAACCAACAACATTCCTCCCTTATCTCGTCAAAACCGCCAAAGGAATATATTTTGAGTGAAACATAACATATTTTTAGTGATATACGTATTACAAAACTAGAATTTTTTTCTATCAAATCGGTGAATATGTATTAATCTACTTTGATCGTGTGGCAACCGCATTGGCACATTGCTAGTAGTTATTATAATTTTTTGGGCACCAGACAAACGGTGGAGTGCATATACGAAGAGAAGAGGCGCACACACACAGTCGTCCTCTTGCTGTCTCGCACACATGAGTGTTACGTAAAGGCAACATTAACAAATAAACCCTAAAACCCTAGGTGCACGATTGCTGCATTCACGGGTACCGGCTACGTGGTGGAGCACCTTTGTAGGAATAGTCAGCTCGCGTGATAATTTGATCCGTAGGAGTTGATGGTCGGGACCACAGGTGAACGACTTGGAGCACGGTGGCTCGCCAGTTGCCACAGATCCTGTAGCCACGTTTAAAAGATCATTTTTTAGCGGGCTTAAGAATTCCGATTTTCAATGGCGCATTATAAGTAGTAAGTAGTTTTTAGAATGATTGGTATGGAGAGAAAATGGAATTCATAGTACTACATACCTCCTTGGCGTATGGTTGTATGGGTTTATGTTGCGAGATGTTGAACCTGGTAGTTCCAGGGCAAATACTATGGTTTAGATTTAGATGCTAGTTTTCAGTAATGAAAATCGGAAGGGAAAACCCTTCTTTGATTAAAAAAACTACTACCTCCATTCTGGTTTACTAGTCCCCATCGTACTTTGGGTCAAAGTTTGTCCACGAAGTTTACTTGTAAAATGTGAATGGAAAACGATATTTTGATATACCCAAAAAAAGGACTAGAGGGAGTGATTGCTCTAACACGGACGCGACCTCTCATAGCACAGGCATTGAACTGGCACGCCGACCAAGAGGGCCGCACTCGCTGCAGGCCCGACTGAGCACACCTCCTCGCTGCATGCAACCAGCTTAAGACTGCCCCGCCTGCCTTCATTGAATCTGCATGTGTGCCAGCAACACATCCTTCCGCGAGCCGGCAGGCATTTTGGAACACAAAAAATGACTAAAATATAATTAATTTACGCATGGTCTTGACTTGTTGTGCTCGCACTGGTAGCAGGAACTAGTAGAGGTTTTTCTTTATTTATAACTCTCCTCACATTTGTTTGGCTTTGAAGTGAATCATGGTTGTGGACATTATGTATGAATGTGCAGATATCTGTGAAAATGAGTTTGATGTGGAAGTTGAACTTGGAATGTCGGGCTTGCGCGTGAACTATACCATGTCCAATGTTTCGTTTGTTATTGTTTGGAAAGTAATTGCTGTTATTACATGACCCGAAAAAATATATTTTGTGCCACATCAGTAGATGCCCGAACATCACAACAGGCATGCTGACTGGATAAACATTTAAACCTAGCTATTATGAAGGAAATTTTGTATTGACAACAGTTTTAGATAGTAGGAGACGCCTAGCCTGCTCTGCCTCTGCTATCTTATTTCCGGCTTCTTCCATCTCTTCTTTGGCTTGGGTGAAGAGAGCATCTATTGCTCTTTTAGCTTCTTCAGGAACTTAGCTACATTCTCAAGGGCTACTGCATGCTTTCTTTCTGCCTTTACTAATGCCACGAGGACACGAACAACTGACACTCCACCTGGCTTGTGTGTAATGTAGCATCATCTGGGAATTTGCACCTTGTGTCTAATCCAGCATCATTAGGGAACTGGCACCTTGTGTGTAATCCAGCCTCATTTTGGAAACATGATCTCGAGGTTGACCATACTTCCCTCCTTGCAGGAACTGCATCCTGACATGAAGTTACTTCTTTTTGAGATCAATACTCAGAGCAACCTAGATCCATTTAGTAGAAGCCAGATAAACAGAACTTGGAGAAGTGAATTCAAAAGGAAAAAAAATATAAAAATAGACTACAAGGTGAGAACACCCACTTCCTACATCAAGCTAAAAACGAAAGCATTAGGACGATTAAGACTCTTCTTATTACACATCGAAGAACGCCAGGCTTAAGGGAAACATAAACTACAGCATATACACATCGAAGAACATGAGGCTAAACGAAAGTAATTGAAAGGGTGTTACTTACCAAAGCTCGTTTTACAGGTTCGGTGCAGCTCCTCTTTAACTTGCCACGCTCCTTGAAGATGTCCCCAATATCCCGTGTTTGGTCTTCATTGCTCCTCTGCATGTTCGCACTTGTGGTTTTAAAATCTCAACATGGCAAGAAAAATATACTACTAGTAATACTCGTGCATCTTGTGGGCAACATTAAAGCACTCGTCTGCCATGTTAGAGCATCTCCAATAGAATCGCAATGCGCAGCGCTTTAAAAAAGCGTTTATAGTGCTAAGATCAAGAAGTAGAGACTAGAGAGTAGAGGATAGTTCTCAGCATAGATAGATAAAAAAAGATAATTCAACTACTCCTCGTCGTCCGACTCCTCCTCAGTGATGTCCTCCTCCGACGTATGACTATAGGCATGAAGATACCGATCATCGTCGGATTCCCAGGGCGATGCTGCTCCTAGCCTCATGTTGAACTGAGCATCCGCTTTTCGCCTACGCTTGTCCTCGCGATAGGCGGCTCGCTTCGCCCTCCTCTTATCCCTCTCCGCCCTTCTTTGCGTGTAGAACTCGCGCTCATTGATGATGTCCTGCGGGAAATGTTGGCGCCACATCGCCATGGCTTCCTCGTCCGTCTCGGCATCGCCTCCGGTTGTCGCGATGATCCTCATCGGTGCTAAGCTGCGGCAGAGGCGTGAGCTCCTGCGCCCGCTCCCGGGTCAGCATGTTGGTGAAGTTCGATGTTCTATGAGGCCACCGGAGGCGCCACGCCGGCGCGTTTGTACGCGCGGGCGGCCTCGTTGGCAATGTCGAAATTGCCGAGGCCGAGGCGCATCCCGTGGAACCGGATCTTGGCGGAAAAGCCGGCGGAGGGGCGCGCACAGATGCCGCGGTATCCCCAAGTTTCCCGGCGACGCAGCGGAATGGTGGCGCGGCAGCAGTGAGGCGAGAAAGAGTGAGGAGAGAGCGGTGGCAAGGCACAGAGCGGTGGGAGGGCGTTGGATTTTATAAAGTGCACCAGACGCCGCGCGCCAAAACTAGCACACGCCCGGCCGCTTCCCCCCCCCCCCCCCCCGCGCGCGATCCTGTCCCGACGTCTCTGCTATCTCTACTCTCTTCTCTACTATTATATTTATTTAATATTTAATATTTAATATTTATCTCTACTTCTCCACTGTCTACTTTTTTTTCTCTATACTTTTTTTCTTATAAAAAACAGAGTTGGTGATGATGGTGTGCCTGCCATCCTGCAATATAGGCCGTCCGATTTATATCTGACAGATAGGAAGGAAAGAAATGGGAATTTTGCAAAAAGATACCCATACTCCTCTCCAGATTTGCAAATAAGGCCTTCCCTCATTCATCCTTTTCTCCCACAATATAAACTACTCATACAAATGCATCTTGATGCGTGCAACGCATGGGCATCTTGCTAGTTCTAAAAAACTTTCCATCATTTGCCACACTACTGGTTGCAGATGAAAAACGTACCCAAGCACAACACGATACAGGAGCGACACACAATTACAAGCTGATATTCTGTTGGACAATGGAGGCTATAACCAATTACTTTTACGGGAACAATAGCACCAAGGAAATTTGAAGGGTAGGTATGAACAAAATTGGAACTGCACATGTACTGCTAAGTGATTCAATACACACATTACCAATCGAGGAGGAGAACGATGGTTGCGACGGCCTCTGTGAGTCATGGTCGGCATTGGGAGTCAGTTCATTGTCCATGATGGTGGTACTTCTACGCTTGGCGTCGGCTTCCGGGAAGCAGATCCGAGACCGTGGAAGACGATACCGGGGAAGAGGCTGCGTGTACGACGACGACAGTGGACCGTCTCCAGTGTGGCATACGAGGTCGTCGATGAGGTAGATGCCCTGCGGTGGACGAGTGCGCTGATGTAAAGGGGAGGAGCACGAAGGCTGTGGTGCTCTGGAGAAGTCTATTTTGCGGTGGGGATAGAAAATGGGGAGTATAGGTGTCGGAGTAATGGGCCACGGGTAGACTCACCCGAGCCCCAAGATTTATCAAGACTTTGGGCCAGCTCCGCCTAGCTGGGCCCCAAGCCGAAACTCCGCCCTCTGGGGCCGGCTGGCTCAGTGGCCGGCTGCCAGAGGGCAGGTAACCCAAGACTACGGCACTCTGGGCGGCCGGCTCCTGGTGGCCGCCTTCCTAAGAGGGCGGCAACGGGTAGGCAGCCACCTCACAACTACGGGGCGGCCGAGCTCCCATCCAAAGTACAAGGCAAGGCATGGCTACAGTGAAGCACGTCGCCTCCCACGCTCGAGACGGGCGTGGCTACAGTGCTCCGTACAGATGGAGATCCCCGCACGATGGAGCACTGTGCTATATCTACCCTGACGTTGCTTCGGGCAGGTGGAGTCCTGTTCCCCACGATGGCCTGTCGGTACAGCCCGCCGAAGGCGGGCCCTATCTGGCAGCGACCCCAAGGAAGACGGCGGAAGCTCGACCAAGCGGATTCAAGAGGAGACGGCCTCCAGTAGGCGGCCGTCCCTTATCCCAAGACATGCACGCCATTAAGCTGATGAGACCAAGTATGGCTACAGTGACCTCCCGCCAGGCGGCGGGACTGTAGCCACGCAAAGGTGACCAAGCTCTCGTCACCAACGACACGGCTACAGTAACCAGCCACCAACCAGTCGGCGGGGCCCGCCAGGCGGCGGGCCCCAGCGGTCGATGGAGAAGCCGGAGGCTAGAGACACTGACGGCCGGGCCTAACAGCTGGCCAGATTACCATTGTACCCCTGGGGGGTAGGCCTATATAAACCCCCGAGGCCACCCATGCAAAGGGTTTGGCCCCATTAGAACTAGCCATCCATTAGAGCAGGAAGAGGGCTAAGCTTTGCCTCCTACTGCCTCTAGCATACAGCTCAAGGAGCACCATTGTATCACTTGTGCCTTAATGATCATGCGGAGACCCCGCAGAGCAGGACTAGGGGTGTTATCTCCTAGGAGAGCCCCGAACCTAGGTAAAGTACGCCGGTGTTCGTGTCTACGCCTTATCCCGCTTCCAGGCACTGGCGACGTTCTACTCGCTCCCACCATGATAAGCCATCCGTTGGCATATGTCGCACCGAACCCCCGACATTTGGCGCCCACCATGGGGCGAGGTGCACTGTCTCCCGGAGATATGCATGGCGAAGAGATCGCCTACGTGGCGAGTTGCCTCGCTGACCTCGTCGGCGAGATCAACCTCTCCGACGAGCCGGCCTCCGACGCGGGCACAAGTTGCCCCAAGAGCCGCCTCGTCAGCCTCCTCGACCAGCTCCATGTCACCAGCGAGCCCGGTGTGGACCTGGAGTCCATCGGCTTGACCGATCCGATGATCGTCGACTCCGACATGGCGTCGCTCGACACATTTCTCACCGACTTGGTGGTCTACGATGAGCCGCCTCCTCGCGAGTACAGCGGCGGGAGCACCGTCACAGAGGTGCTCGTCATCAACAGCGAGGAGCACTCGGACGGGTGTGCTCAAGATCCCCTCGAGGCCACCCTACGCGACCTCACGACACCCATTCCCGAGGACGCGGATGCTGAGGTGCTAGAGGCACGCTGCCTTCAGCTTGTCGAGAGCGCTGGCCGCTTGGCCAGCATGCGCCAGCTATCAAACTCCTATCGGCGCGAGATGGACTGGGCCGTAGGCGGCACGTCGGCTCTTGGCGGGCCCAGCCACCTTGGCACCGTTCGGCAAGGTGGCGCGACCATCGCCACCATGTTTGGGGTGGAGTGCCCCATCTACGCCACGCCTGCAGAAAACATCCGGGCCGCCCAAGCGGTGACGGATGAGCTGAACAAGTACAACAGCGACGAACTCCGCCACATGACGGAATGAGTCCAGCAGCTCCTGGACGCGGCGGCCGCGCAGCACGAGGCTGCCTGCCGTGCTGAAGACCCAGCCGGACGAAACAACGAGCCGCCCCCATGCCGAGACCATGGGGTGACCTCTCGGACGCCAACTGGCGGCGCCTGCGGAGGAAAGGGCAATGAGCCGGCTGCTAGCCGCAGTCGGACACGCATCTCCATCGAGCGGGACGAGGAGGGCCACCCTCGTGCAGTAGAGCGGCGAGGCGGCCTGCCGCCTCCCCCGCCTCGTGGAGCGAGATACCCCACTCCGCCTCCTGTCACGCACCCGACTCTGGGCGACAGCCTTGGCTGCCAAGAGGGAGTCGGAGAGAACGATGCTCGCCACCGGATCGACCGTCTCAACTGATCCCTGGCGCTCGAAGAAGAAGATGCACTGGGCCCGCCATGCTTCGGCCCCCGAATCCGTGATGAGCCCTTCCCCAAAGGGTTCACCCTCCCGCGCGACACGCCCAAGTACACTGGCTCTGTGAAGCAGGAGGACTGGCTGGTCGACTACTCTACAGCCGTCAGCATAGTAAACAACAACAAGCGCGTTGCCGTGAAATACGTCCCGCTCATGCTTCAAGGCACTTATCGGACGTGGCTCAACAGCCTGAAGCCCCGTAGCATCAACACCTGGGTTGATTTCACCAAGGTCTTCATCCGCAACTTCACGAGCACTTACAAGCGGGCACCCCAAGCCCCGACAGCTCTCCATATGCGTCCAAGGGCCCACGGAGTCAACTCACGACTACCTCACACGCTGTACTGAGCTGCGCAATTCCTGTGAAGGCGTGCACGAGGTGCAGGCAATCTAGTACTTTACTGCCAGGTGCCGAGAGGGCACCCTCCTCAAGCCTCGACTCCTCTGCGACGAGCCCGAGACCCTCGATGAGCTGCTGGTCATCACCGACAAGCACGCCACGGCCGACTCCTCCATGAAGGCAGAAATCCTGGTTGACGCGTCCGGAAAGGTGGCACCCTAGGCACCTCGGACTCCGGCTGGTGACACCAGTTGGCGACAGCAGCCGGGAGATAACAAGCGAAAGGCCACTCAGCCCGCTTCCGCTAGCCGGCAGGTGGCAACGGTCGAGGATCAGCAGCCAGAAGGGCAGCCAGCCCCCAAGCGGCAGAAGGGCGGCAAGTCCAATTGGTTGCCCGCCTTCTCTTACTAACAGACCCTAGACGCGCCCTACAAATTCCATAGCGGCGCGAAGCCCTCCAACCACACCACTCCGAAGTGTCACTGGCTCATCAGAATTGCCAAGGGAGACGGACTCCTGCCTCCTCCGCCTGCCGGACCACCGCCTCCTCAGCCCCAGCAGCCGGTGGCCCGGCCAGTCAGCGCCATCCAAGATGAGTACCCAGAGGAACACGGGGCCTATGTTGTGTTCACCAGCATGGCTGACGATAGACGCAACAGACGGCAACAACAACAAGAAGTGCAAGCAGTGGCCTCCAGTACCCCAGAGTTCATGCATTGGTCTGAAAAGCCTATCAATTGGAGCAGGGCCGACCACCTGGAAGTGATGCCTTCTCCTGGTTCGTACGCCCTGGTCCTAGAAGCAATCCTTGCAACGGAGAGCGAGCACCCCGTTTCTCCAGAGTCATGATAGATGGCGGCAGCAACATCAACATCCTGTATCGTGATACGATGGAGAAGTTGGGAATCAGGCAGAAGCAGCTCATCCCCAGTCGGACTGTATTCCATGGCATAGTCCCTGGCCTTTCCTGCTCACCAATCAGCAAGACCCAGATTGATGTCCTCTTCGGGGACAAGAATCACTTTCGCTGAGAGCCAGTTTGGTTTGAAGTGGTGGACCTCCAGAGCCTCTATCATGCATTGCTAGGCCGGCCTGCTCTAGCCAAATTCATGGCGGTCCCCCACTACGCCTACCTCAAGATGAAGATGCCGAGTACCAAGGGAATCCTGACAGTAGTCGGAGACTACAAGAAGTCGATCGCTTGTGCCGCAGATAACATCCGGCTGGCTGAGTCCCTCGTGATTGCAGCCGAAAAGCAGCTCCTTGACCGGGTGGTGGCGTTGGCAGGAAAGAAGCCGGAAATGCCACCCACACCCCAGGAATTGGAAGCTGAGTGCTCGTTCAAGCCGGCCAAAGAGACAAAGAAAATACCCTTGGACCTAGAGCACCCGGAGAGGCACGCTGTCATAGGCACAGGCCTTGACAGCAAATAGGAAGGTGAGCTCGTCAATTTCCTCCTTGAGAATCGGGACATCTTCGCATGGTCCCCCAAGGACATGCCGGGTGTTCCGATGGATTTTGCCGAGCACAAACTACATGTCCGACCTGACGCCAAGCCGGTCAGGCAACCCTTGCGCTGTTTGTCAGAAGAGAAGAGAAGAGTTGTTGGAGAAGAAATAGCCCGACTCCTGGCAGCCGGATTCATCATGGAAGTATTCTTTCCAGAGTGGCTGGCCAACCCAGTTTTAGTATTGAAGAAGAACAAGCAGTGGTGCATGTGCATTGACTACACCAGCCTCAACAAAGCTTGCCCCAAGGATCCCTTCACTCTGCCAAGGATTGATCAAGTGATAGACTCCACAGCCGGGTGCGAGCTATTGAGTTTCTTGGATGCATACTCAGGTTATCACCAGATAAAGCTGAAACCGGCCGACAGGCTGAAGACTGCCTTCATCACACCGTTTGGAGCCTTCTGCTACCTGACCAAGACGTTCGGCTTGAGAAATGCCGGCGCCACGTTTCAGCGTTGCATGCAAAAGTGCCTCCTTAAGCAACTCGGCAGAAATGCCCATGTATATGTGGATGATGTGGTGGTAAAGATGGAGAAGCGTGGCACTCTGTTAGAGGACCTCAAGGAGACATTTGAAAACCTGTGGCAATTCCAGATTAAGCTCAACCCGGAGAAATGTGTCTTTGGAGTACCAGCCGACCAACTTCTTGGTTTCCTGGTCTCAGAGCGCAGCATAGAGTGCAATCCTGTGAAGATCAAGGCAATTGAGATGATGAAGGTGCCCACCCGACTACTGGACATGCAGAAATTCACCGGCTGCCTGGCGTCAGTCAGCCGTTTCATCAGCTGGCTGGGTGAGAAGGCCCTTCCCCTGTACCAACTCATGAAGAAGACCAATTTTTTCGAGTGGAACGACAAGGCGAACGAAGCATTTCTCCAACGCAAGAAGATGTTGGCAACCCCGCCTGTCCTGGCAGCACCAACTGAGGAGGAGCCCATGCTCCTCTACATTGCAGCCACCAGTCGGGTTGTCAGCATAGTCATGGTAGTAGAGCGCAAGGAGAAGGACAAAGCATTGCCGGTCCAGAGACCGGTGTATTACTTGAGCGAAGTATTGTCCACCTCCAAGCAAAACTACCCCCACTACCAGAAGATGTGTTACGGCGTGCATTTTGCCGCCAAGAAACCGAAGCCTTACTTCCAAGAGCACCTCATAACTGTCGTCTGCACAACCCCGCTTGCTGAGATCAATGGAAGCCGGGATGCTTCAGGCCGAGTGGCCAAAGGGCTATTGATCTGGCCCCTTACACCATCTATTACTAGCCTCGCACCGCCATCAAATCACAAGTGTTGGCCGACTTCCTCGTCGACTGGGCTGAAACCCAATATTTGCTGCCTGCGCCAGACTCCACCCATTGACGGATGCATTTTGATGGTTCAAAAATGCGCACTGGTCTGGGAGCTGGTGTCGTCCTCACCTCTCCCAAAGGCGACAAGCTTAAATACGTGCTGCAAGTCCACTTTGCCGCCTCCAACAACGTAGCAGAATACGAGGCACTCATACACGGGCTCCAGCTTGCCAAGGAACTCGGCATTCCCCGGATCCTGCGTTATGGTGACTCTGACTTGGTGGTCCAGCAGTCTTCAGGCGACTGGGACGCCAAGGATGCAAACATGGCGAGCTACCACTTCCTGGTGCAGCAACTCAATGGATACTTTGATGGATGTGAGTTCCTTCACGTGCCAAGGAATGACAACGAGCAAGCAGATGCCTTGGCACAGATCGGTTCCACCCGACAAGCAATACCGGCCGGCGTCGCCCTATGCCGTCTTCTGAAGCTGTCTGTCAAGCCGTCTCCCGATTTAGACTCCATCTTTGTGCCGGCCCCCCCGAAGCAGTCGGATCCGACTTGGTGGCTCCAGAGGCTGGCACGGGGGTTTTGACAGGTGGCCCGGGGGCTGTTACAGCCATGACCAACCCGGGGACTTCAGGACCCGGCCCAGGGACTTCGGAGCCCGGCCCGGGGATTTCACCAGTCGGCCCGGGGACTTCTTCAGCACAGCAGACGGAAGCCGCCGCCGGCCCACCGCCTTCCGGCCCAACCGCCCTCGTGCAAATCGCAGAAGTTGCAGTCGAAGAAATTGCGGCACCCTCATGGGCTCAGCCGTTCCTCAAGTTCCTGGTGAACAAGGAGCTGCCAACCGATGAAATCTTAGCCCGACAAGTACAGAGGCAAGCTGCGGCTTATACCATAGTCAACAAAGAGCTGGTGCGAAGAAGCATCACAAGAGTTTATCAGCGGTGTGTGGAGTCAGACCAAGGCCAAGCAATACTCAGAGATATCCATCAGGGCGAGTGTGGCCACCACGCGGCTTCAAGAGCCCTGGTGGCCAAAGCTTTCCGCCATGGGTTCTTCTGGCCCACTGCCCTGGAAGAGGCCAAGGAGCTAGTTCAGAAGTGTCAAGGGTGCCAGAGGTTCCGCTCCAAGCCACACCTGCCGGCTTCTGCATTCAAGACCATTCCCATAGCCTGGCCCTTTGCCGTGTGGTGATTGGATATGGTGGGACCATTCAAGACAGCCCGCGGTGGCATGACTCACTTGCTGGTTGCGGTGGACAAGTTTACCAAGTGGATAGAGGCAAAACCAATCAAGAAGCTGAATGAGCCGACTACCGTGACCTTCATTGCCGACATCACCATGCGATACAGCATCCCACACAGTATCATCACCGACAATGGCACCAACTTCGCCAAGGGAGCCTTGGCCCGTTTTTGTGCAACACAGGGCATCCGCCTAGACTTAACGTCCGTTGCCCACCCCCAGTCAAACGGCCAGGTGGAACGCGCAAACGGCCTCATTTTGTCCGGCCTCAAGCCCCGATTGGTCGAGCCTCTGGAGCGTTCGGCCGGCTGCTGGCTCGACGAGCTGCCGGCCGTCCTCTGGAGCTTGCGCACAACTCCAAACAAATCAACAGGCTTCACACCTTTCTTCCTCGTCTACGGTGCCGAAGCCATCATCCCGACGGATATCGAATTCGACTCCCCAAGGGTCACCATGTATACCGAGGCGGACGCCAAGGAGGCACAATAAGACGGCGTCGACTTACTGGAGGAGGGCCGACTGTTGGCCCTCAGCAGGTCGGCCATCTACCAGCAGAGCCTGCGCCGATACTACAACCGCAAGGTGAAGCCAAGGTCCTTCCTGGAGGGAGACCTTGTGCTCCGGCTGATCCAGCGAACAGCCGGACAGCACAAGCTCTCGGCACCTTGGGAAGGCCCTCTTATCATCAGTAAGGTGTTGGGCAACGATGCCTACTATCTGATCGATGCCCAGAAGCCCAGAGCGTGCAAGAGAGATGATTCAGGCAAAGAAACAAAGAGGCCGTGGAACGCAAACCTCCTCCAAAGGTTTTACAGTTGAAAGCAGTATGTATCACGCTACGTTTTGTACTATGTATAAAGACTCCGGGTCCCCCGAGAAGAGCTCGGGGACTGCCCTCTTTTATCTGTATGATAAGTATCATGCCTATGAGAATGTATAGTCTATTTCTTCCGCGTGGCACCGGGTTCGACCAGTCGGCCCGGAGCCTCGCCGCCTTCTACAATATGCCGCCTCCTGCAGCCGGACAAGTAGTGTGCCGGCACCAAAGCTTCCTTTGTCAGAAGCCACAGCTCGCAGAGCGACTGCATGGCGGGCAAAGGTTGCAAAAAGGTGCCCCACACGAAAAAACGACTAAGGAAGAAAGCACATATAGTAGCAGGCGACATTGCACCTAGCCGTCTGGCTGCTTGGCAGCAGACGGCCGGCCTCCACCTTACCACCCAAAGCTTCGACTGGTTAAAACCTAGCCCCCCTCACAAACGACTAGAGTGCTCAAACCAGCCACGGTCCGTAGAGCGGCCGCCTGGCCGGTGAAAGCAAAGCCAAAGGGCCGGAGGCAAAGGAAAAATCCAAGGAGAAAAACGAAAGAAGAGTGGAGGTCGGCACAGCAAGCACAAGCAATGATAAAATATTTTTACATGGATAAAGGCCTCTGGCTAGCATTCAAACAAAGTATGATATACACCCCGAGGGTGGAATTGCGCGAATTTAACAAAATGTTCAGAGCAGCAAACAGAAAGCAGATAAAATCCTAGGCGCAGCAGAGGACTCCGGCTGGGCGGGGCCGGTTGGCGCGGTAGAAGGATCCGGCTGGCCGGTGCCGGATGACGTGGCCAAGGGCTCCGGCTGAACGCTGGAGTCGGCCGCACCACCTGGCGCGGCAGGCGGCTCCGGCTGGGCAAAGGGATCACCAGCATCAGGCGGGGCATTGGAGTGCTGGAGGACGGAGTCGGTGGCATCCGTCGGAGGAAGGGGCGGCGGGTCCGCCCCCACTTGAATGGCTCCAGTAGCGGGTGGTGACTCAGTACATGGCTCGTTGCTTGAGGCCTGGTCAGGTTGGGGCCGACCATCCGCCCCGACCTCCGGCATGTCGACGTCGCTTTCATCTTCCTCCTCCTCCTCCTCCCCCTCTTCTTCCTCCCCGTCCTCCCCTTCGTCGCTGGAGTCGATGACTTCGGCGGAGTCTTCCTGTCCTCTGGGTTCAGCCCGAGCCACTCGTGCGGAGCCTCGCCGCCTTCCTCGACCACCTCCGGCACAAAGACATTGGTGTCGGTGAAGTCGGCGATCGCCGCCACCCTGTTGACAAGCTCGGCTTCCACCACCGCTAGCTCCTCCTGCGCCTCCAGCCAGAACATGGCTAACTAGGCTAGATCTAGCCTAGGGTACCACGCCTTGACAAATTCCAAGGCCCGGCGCACTCCTGCCCGGGTTGCTGAGCCTTTCCAGGCCTCCAAGCGGCCGGCCACCACCTCCAGCCAGTCGGCAGTCCGACTTGGGGTGCGCGGAGCCGGTAGGCCCAGCCAGAGGGCGGAGACCGCCTGGGCTCCAGCGCGCTGGAGGCGGTGCCGCAGGCGGTGGGCAGGCCGAAGCCGGGCCTATATGCTGAGGACCTGTTCGCCAAGAGTCCACGGCGCATCTGTGGCGATCTGCACACCTCCCGCTCTTCGCTCCTCATGCTGGGCCTCGATCATTTGGATCGCGGTTACGGAATGGCCCGGGAAGAAGTCTGTACGGGCAGAAGAAGAAAAAAGGACAAGACCATAAGCAGGGGCCGGCTACTCAAAGCAAGAAATCAGGGAAGCAAGGCTTACCATCGACCAAGTCTTCAATATTGCTGAAGCAGGCCATCATCACCTGGGCCTCTTTGTCGGCCCAAGCAGAGTGTTCGAGCTCAAACTTGGCAAGGAGGCTAGTCTCCGCCGTCTCTGCCTTCCGCTGGGCCACCTCGAGGGCTTCTGCCTGGTCGGCAAGTTGGGCGACCAGGCGGTCCCGCTCCTCCGCCAGCTTGCTGCACCCCACCTCCTTGCCACGAAGGGCGGTTTTGGCTTCGCCCAGCTACTGCTGCAGGGCGGCATTAGCCTCTGAAGAAAGAAAGAAGAGAAGAATACATCAGTCAAGCAGAAAAGACAAAGGAAAGAAACGACCGAGGAGATTCGACTCGACTGCTTCGCAATCGGCCCGAACCTCGGGGACTACAGCCCGCGGGCGCGCCCCCGCGGCCCCGCGGAAAGGAAGTAGTCAACAAGGAAAAAAGAAAAACTGAGGAGATTCGGCCCGACTGCTCAGCAATCGGCCCGAACCTCGGGGACTACAGCCCGCGGGTGCACCAGGGCGCCTCCACGAAGAAAGAAGAAAGAGACTTACGCGGGCTTTCGGCGACATGGGCCGTCTGCGCCTCCAGCTCCCAAACGTTGGAGTTGTAGGCGGTCGCGCGGAGGTTATGATAATCCTATAGAAGAAACAACAAAACAAAAATCAGCAATCGGCAACTACAAGTTAAAGTTCCGACCCGCCTGCTCAGCAGCCGGCCCGAAACTTGGGGACTACACCCAGTGGGTGCGCTTGCGCGCCCCCACGAAAGAAGCAAAGAAGAACATTCAGAGAGAAAACTAAAAGACGACTTACCCAGATGGTAGTACGCGGCTCCAAGTAGGCCTCGTTGCAGCGCTTGAGCGCCAATGCCTCCACCCGGAGCTTGGCCTGGACGTCAAGGGACACCTCGTTCAGGGCGGCAGTTCCGCCCCCGCGGACCCAGCCAACGGGCGCGGCACTGGTCGCCTCGGTGTCAAGGGACTACGAGCTCGAGGCGCCGATCTCCTTCGGCCGCTGTGCCAAGGCCGCCTTCTCCAGATAGCGGCACGTGGGAATGTGGAACATGGGAACCAGGACCATTGCCACCGTAGTCCCGACCGGTGGCACCGGTGGCGCCACTGGCTGTTTGTCCCGCGGCTCGCTAGCTGGCGGAGGCGGCGGCGAGGGCGGTGGCACGAAGACGTCCTGCATGGCTATGTCACCGCCCCCTGCTCTCGGATCGGGTAGTCACCGCTGGCTCCTCCGGCTGTCGCCTCGAAATCAGGCGGAGGCGGCACAGTATTCAGGGGGGCCACAAGTAGTGGCTCTTTGCGGCGGCCGGCCTCCGCGAGCTGTTCCTTCTCTGCGGCCTGAGCTTCCGCTTGCGCCAGCGCCCTCGCGGCAGACGCGGCGGACAGGTCCGCCTGCTCCTTGGCCAGGCGATCGGCCTCCGCCTCATCGCGCGCCTCCCGCGCATTCCGCTCTGTCGCCTCCCGGAAGTCGGCGGCCGGGTCGATGCGCTGGCTGGTCGAGGAGGTCGCTGCCGACTTGAGGACCGAGCCGGCACCCGACTTCTCAAGGGTCAGCAGGGCCCTGAAATAATAAGACAAGTCAGAAGATTTCTATGACAGATTGATGATAAAACAAGGAGTAAGGAAATGATGCTTACACCGACACCATGACAGGCTCCTTCGGTTGCCTCTGGTACTGGGCTACCTTGGCCGTGGTCTCTCTCCGCCTGGTAACCGCGGCCGGGTTCTTGGGCTTCTTAGGAGCACTGCCGAACAGGGTTGAGCCCTATTTCCGCTTGCGCTTGCCGCCTGGGGCGGATGGCCCAGAAGAGGGGCCGGCACCGGTGGTGGCAGAGCTCCGGGCGGGGCGTGGCTCGTCGTCATCTTCATCATCATCAGGCCAAGCTTCCACGCTGCCGCCCCCCTCGGAGCCGCCTGCTCCGCCACTGCTGTCCACTCTGCCTCCGCCGCCTGTCGCATCGTCGACCAGGGCGGCCGCCCCCAAGTCAGGGTCATCCACGTCACTCTCCGCCCTGTCCGCCTGGAGGTTATCACCCGGCCCCAGGAGGGCGGCCGTTGCCTCGGACATATAAATCTGCAACCAAGAAGGAATCAAGTCTTGAAGGGCGGCGCCATAAAGAGAAACAAAGCAGAAGAAAGCAGTTCAAAGGACGAAGACAAGAAACTTACCATAGGAGGCTGGTTGTGGCGAGAGTACGACCGCTTCCCGTACCGCCACTCCTTCTCCGACATCTTGAGGTCGGAGATCTCATTCACCATCTGCGAGACTTCGGCAGGCGGCATTCCCTTCGTGCATAGCCGGCACGGATCGCGGTGTCCGCCCATCCGGAAGATCGGGTGAGGGCGGCTCTGGAGCGGGAGGATCTGGCGCTCCACGAAGGCAATGAGGAGTTCGGAGGCCACGAGGACCTCCGACTCCTGGAGCACTCGGAGTCGGCCGATGGCGGCCGTAGCATCCGCTGACACCAGCCTCGGTTTGTACTTCCAGGAGACACGGGCTCCGGTGGGGGGGGCGGGGGGGGGGGGGGGGGGGGGGGGCGGCCTCGAAGGCCGACAGGTTGAGGAAGTCGGCAGCAGGGTCCACGTTCTCGACGTAGAAATAGGACTGTTGCCACATCTTCCCCGACTGCGCCAGCTTGATGACGGGGAAGACGTTTTGCTGCGCCGATCGGCGCAGGCGATGAAGCCCCCGCACTCGGCCGCTGTCTCCTTGGCGGAGGTGCCGAGCTTTCCATAGAAGAATGCTCCCCACGGCTTGATGGTGGGGAGGATGCCGAGGTAGCCCTTGCACACCGTGACAAAGGCGGAGAGCAGGGTCACGGCGTTGGGCGTGAGATGATGGGGCTGAAGATTGTAGAAGTTGAGGAAGGCGCGGAAGAAGTTGCTCGCAGGGAGGCCAAAGCCCCGCAAGAAATGTGAACGGAAGATGACCCGCTCGCCTTCTTGCGGCGCCGGTGGGATCTCCGTCTCCGGTGGCACCCGTGCCTTGACAAAGGCCGCGCTGGGCATCCGGCGCATGTCGCGAAGGAAGGCGATGTGGTCCTCGATCACGGTCGACCCATCCCAGTCGCCCATGGCTCCGATCGGCAGCACAGAGGGGAGAGACGCGCCGGCGACGAGCAACGGTGGCAGTGCTATGGCAGCAGCAGCAAAGGCTGAGAGGAGAAGAAGAAGAGTGGGAGGGGACGCAGGAACTTTGCCACACCTCTCCCCCTCCCTACTTATAGCGCCCAGGCTATGTAGCCAAGGGGGCGGGATGTGGGGCCGTGAGATTTACTGCGCCCACGTCCCCACGACCCCCCGTCTCCCGCACGCATTCACCCCGTCGTGAATAGCCGTGGGGATGGCAACCGCCCCCTCCGGTGCAGTAAATCCGCCCGGTTGCCGAGGCATGGTAGTGGCGGGCCCGGCCCAGAGTCATGTCCCATCCAGAGTGTGGGATGGCAGGCTAGTCAGGCTGACGTGCGCCGCATGGCGCATCCGCGACGGGCGGCTGCTTGGGGAAGCTTAACAGGCACGCCACCTGTTTCCCGCCTTGGAGTTCAAAATCGACTACATAGCTCCGCCTGGGAGATGCCGGCTTGAGCAGTCGACCGGCCGCCTGATGGTCGACGTTCTCCCAGTGCTCGAGAAGGGGAGAAGCCGCTGAGGCCTCGCAGCCCCTCAACCACGACGCATCACCGGCTTCGGGGACTACTGTCGGAGTAATGGGCCACGGGTAGGCTCACCCGAGGCCCAAGATTTATCAAGACTTTGGGCCAGGTCCGCCTAGCTGGGCCCCAAGCCGAAACTCCGCCCTCTGGGGCCGGCTGGCTTAGTGGCCGGCTGCTAGAGGGCAGGTAACCCAAGACTACGGCACTCCGGGCGGCCGGCTCCTGGCGGCCGCCTTCCTAAGAGGGCGGCAACGGGCAGGCGGCCACCTCACAACTACAGGGCGGCCGAGCTCCCTTCCAAAGTACAAGGCAAGGCATGGCTACAATGAAGCACGTCGCCTCCCACGCTCGAGACGGGCGTGGCCATAGTGCTCCGTACAGACGGAGATCCCCGCATGACGGAGCACTGTGCCATATCTACCCCGACGTTGCTCCGGGCAGGCGGAGTCCTGTTCCCCACGATGGCCTATCGGTACAGCCCGCCGAAGGCGGGCCCTATCTGGCAGCGACCCCAAGGAAGACGGCGGAAGCTCGACCAAGCGGATTCAAGAGGAGCCGGCCTCTAGTAGGCGGCCGTCCCTTATCCCAAGACATGCACGCCATTAAGCTGATGAGACCAGGTGTGGCTACAGTGACCTCCCGCCAGGCGGCGGGACTGTAGCCACGCAAAGGTGACCAAGCTCTCGTCACCAACAACACGGCTACAGTAGGCATCCACCAACCAGTCGGCGGGGCCCGCCAGGCGGCGGGCCCCAGCGATCGGCGGAGAAGCCGGAGGCTGGAGACACTGACGGTCGGGCCCAACAGCCAGCCAGATTACCATTGTACCCCTGGGGGGTAGGCCTATATAAACCCCCCAGGCCACCCATGCAAAGGGTTCGGCCCCACTAGAACTAGCCACCCATTAGAGCAGGAAGAGGTCTAAGCTTTGCCTCCTACTGCCTCTAGCATACAGCTCAAGGAGCACCATTGTATCACTTGTGCCTTAGTGATCATGCGGAGACCCCGCAGAGCAGGACTAGGGGTGTTATCTCCTAGGAGAGCCCCGAACCTGGGTAAAGTACGCCGGCATTCGTGTCTATGCCTTACCCCGCTGCCAGGCACCGGCGACGCTCTACTCGCTCCCACCATGATAAGCCATCCATTGGCATATGTCGCACCCAACCCCCGACAATAGGTGTACTACTCTGGGTGCCAGGGTGGGGTTGGCTGGGTAGGGTGAACCTGAAGTTACGAAAACAACCCCCTACCAAGTGTCATTCGTAGGCCTGTTCCGAAGGCTATGATGGTAACTTCCCACTTCTCGAATCAGGGTCGCGGGACATTTTCCTGCCGACCTCAAAATTTTGTGACGCCGAACTCCCCGTGTGGCGTGTTGAGTGATTCGGCTAAGCAACTAGCGAGTAGTAGTAGTAAACTCTGCATATTAGGTTTGACCGAAGTCAAACTTCCTAAAGTTTGACCAAGTTTATAGAAAAATATAAACATTTACCATAACAAATATGTATGATGTGAAAGTACATTCAATAATGAATCTAATGGTATTTATTTTTTATTGTATATGTTAATATTTTTTTGTTATAAGCTTTGTGAGAGTTTACAAAACTTGACTTTGACCAATGCTAATACGCGGACTTAAATAAAAATGGAGGGAGTACATATTTGTTTTCTTAGTTTGTAGTGAACTAATCATTTGTTGAAATTGTGAAATAAATATATTAGGCTATTGACTTCGAATGTAATGGTCTATACAATTCAATAGTTACAATCATTGTCGAATCACAAGATGTATACAAGGTCTATAGTACTTCACAACATCCTCAAACTCACATAATCCCAGTCAAATGAGAATCTAAATGCATTTCATAGTTATTTCTGTGTAGGATGCAACAAAACCAACCATAACTCTACATCAACCATTATAGAAGCAACATTTCGACATATCCCAATGTGTGAATGAAACATGTAGAGAGAGCTTTTGAAGATGGAGCAGATAGGGCGGGAAAGTTTGTATGTATGTGGACGAGAGAGTAGGAGACAAACCTAACGAGACAGAGAGAGAGAGATAGTGAGAGAAAGAGAGAGGAGGAAGTTAGGTCTATGAGAAAGATGGAGACATGTAATATACGTGAGATGCATGTGCATCCGGATTCTGTATACGTGGAAGGAGAAGAGACAACATGTTTGATGAGAGAGCTGGAAAAACATGGACGACAGGGGAAGGATCTCGTGGGTTGAGGGATTGATAATTTTGTGCGGGGGAGAGATGGATTGGTAATTTTGTGCGAGAGAGAGAGAGGGTGGGGGAGGAGTCAGTCAGCCGTCATCACATCACCCTGCTTCCAAATGGCCCCACATTCTCTAGCACGGTGTGGTCGCCGTCTTCGATCTGCTCGATGCCCTCTTTGAAGATTGAGGTGTTGTGTATGTTGGGGTGGAAAGAAGCACAAGCGAGAGTGGTCGCCGTATAACCTTGGATGGGGATGAATTGTGTGCTCGGGGGAGGGTGTGTGTGTGTGTGTTGTGCTGTGTGTGTGTCTCTCTCTCTATGTGTGTGTGTGTCAGATATTGAGAGAAAACAAATCTAAGGAGAGAAATGGGTATTCACGAAGAGATTGTGCGGGCCTTGAGGTGGGTAGGGGCCGGGTGAGGGTGTCAAAATGTGCGCGTTGATGCATGTGTTGCATGCAATCGTTCGAGGGACGGACGAATCGAGAGAGATGGTTGTTGTGTTACGGATGCTCCTCTATCTCTCTGTCACACACAAACACACACACACACACAAGTAAACTAGAAGACCGTTCTCTCATGTATACACAATGTATCGGCATCTGTCTATGTCTCACTCATGCATGATCATTTGCACATTCACACCTCTCTATGTCTTTATCACACGTACACCGTCTCCACATTGCCCTTCCGCCACAACACACATATGGACACATAAACACATTCTCTCTCAGTCATACACACAAAATCAGTATTAAAAAAAACTAGGGCGCACCTAAAACGTCCAAATCCAAATAAAAATGAATTGGAGCTAAAATCAAATATATGGAAATATTGCAGCGTCAAGAACTTTTCCAGGAAAAAAGTTGAGTTATATTCGGGGATTGTTTTCACACACACAAAAAGGTTTGGTGGATGTCCTATGAGCGCGACACAGTGATGCACCGTTCGATCGACCGCACGGCTGCGGTTCACACACTTGCACATGATTCCGTATCGTGGCTGTGGTACTAACTAATAAATGCGCTGCCTAAGTCTAATGTTTACATGTACTAGTACGGTTTTCTTTTAAGTTTGACTAACCTTATATAAAACTAAAGTAAGCTCCCACACGCGCACTCATCAATATGCCTCCGCCGCTGTTGCGCATGCCGGCGCCCGCCTGCTCCGGCCAACAATTTCTCGCCCATCACCGCCGTGTCGCCGCCATCCCTATGCCATGAAGCCAAAGGCTCGCCCGTTCACGTCGTCCGCAGTCCCTCCTCGCGATGCTGCCATGCTGCCAAGCATGCGAGCAGCTGGTGGAGCCGCATGTATGCATGCAGCTTACGAAGAGGAGGACGAGCGCGTGCTCCAGCACGCCGGCGAGGAGGAACTAGCGTGTCATTGTCGTCTCCACCCGCGTGGAGGAAGCGTGCATGGTGGCTGTCGCGGCGGAAGCTGGTCACGCTCGCGTCGAGCCTGCAAACTGGGTGCGGACGCGGAATCTACCATCAAGACCTTGAATGCCACGTGGATCCTGCAATCTGAAGGAGCAATTTGGGTCAGTCGACTCTTGTGAGCCATTTTATGCAACATTGATGGCTAGAAGGGCTTCTTCCACCTCTTCTGCCGTCTTTTTCCTTCGCTCCGTCGAACTTCTTTCACAAATCGACTGACCCAAATTATACTCCTAGTACGAATGTATTAAGTACAGTAGGAACACGAATATACGAGCAGTAGTACCAACTGCAAGAAGAACAATAGTAAGACATAGTACTAGTACTACTGTACGTACTAAAAAGTTCAAATAACAAGAAAGAACATAAACATTGTTCTGCTGGGGCCTCTGCACAACACACCCTTGAAAATAAACTAAGCAACTAGTCCGCTTGACACTGCAGTAGAACCAACATGAGCGACGGCACTGCCACCTACTCGGAGTCCGAGTCCATGTCCTTGACTTCTTCCTCGTCCCTCTTCCTCTTCCTCTTCGCCGACGCTTCTTTGCTTCAACCGGACACTGGGCTCTGCTTCTTCATCCAACCCTTGTAGATATTTAAACAAAGGTAGGCATCCATTGCTGCATACAGGATGTGATCTTCATCTAATGTCTTCGACTCCCATGCAAGATGAAACTTGTGATGAGGTTTCTTCAGTTTACCGTACAAAGGATCAATCATGGCTATTGCCAGGGGCAGCATTGAAGGTTGAGAGGAGGACACTAGGCTTGCCTTCTGGAGATCGAAGGGCTGGTCTACAATGAGACCTATCCGACGCAGGACATCCCTGTCGTTCTTAAAGTCTACAGTAACGAATTTCACTCTTTTGTCCTTGAGGAAGTTCTTAAAATCCTGGCACTCAACGTCGGCATGACATATGTGGTAGACCAAGCAAATATTATGTACACAAACCTGGATCACGGCGGGCTTCTTCCTCTCTTCGTCCTTTAGATCCTTCTCTCATCCAAGGACTGTGGTGTACTCAACATCTAGCCCAGCGACCCACTCATTCGTTGAACTGTTGAACATGCGTAGGAAGCGAGCAAGCCATGCTTTCACCGTCACGGATCCAAGTGTGTAGATGAAGATGAACTCATCGCCGGTGATGGATCTAACCTGGTACTCAGCGGCGACCATGGAGATTTGGGAGGCCATGGATTTTGCAGGAGGGTTAGGAGAAGTTGAACTATTGTACCCCACACAAACAACTTGGAGTGAACTAATGTGAAAGGACGGGACGACTTGGAGCGAACTGTTGTAAGGTAGAAGAAGGGGACGAGTAGGGCTTGTGAACGGTGTGGGGTTGCTAGCTTGCCCGGTGGATAAACGGCTGCAAGCCCCCAAAGAGTTCTCGAGAACTATGCGGGACCCACTAGATGTCATGTCTACTAGACCCATATCGTAGGCCTGATGGTATAGCTTCTGCCTGTTCGCACGCCATGCCGTTGCGTGGATGTAACTTCACTTAATTCCATCAACCGTCGCGCCTCCCACGACCTTCGCCTCGCTCGCACGATCGATGTCGGTGTCAAAACCGGCGGATCTCGGGTAGGGGATCCCGATCTGTGCGTCAAGGCTGATGGTAACAAGAAATAAGGGAGACAGATGTTTACCCAGGTTCGGGCCCTCCCGATGGAGGTAAAACCCTACTTCCTGCTTGATTAATATTAATGGTATGGGTAGTACAAGAGTAGATCTACCACGAGATTGTAGAGGCTAAACCCTAGGAGCTAGCCTATGATGGTATGAATGTAATTGTGATCGGCCTTCTAAGGACCAACCTCTCCGGTTTATATAGACACCGGAGAGGGCTAGGGTTTACGTGGAGTCGGTTACAAGGAAGGAAATATAATATCCGGATCGCCAAGTTTGCCTTCCACGCCAAGGAAGGTCCCATCCGGACATGGGCCGAAGTCTTGAGTCTTGTATCTTCATGCTTCAATAGTCCGGACGTTGTACACAGTCCGGCTGTCCGGATACCCACTAATCCAGGACTCCCTCAGTAGTCCCTGAACCAGGCTTCAATGACGATGAGTCCGACGCGCAGTATTATCTTCGGCATTGCAAGGCAGGTTCCTTCACCGAATACTCCAAAGTAATCACCGAACACTCAAATCGTGTCCGGATCTGAAAAATGATCTTCGCATACCACCGCAGAGAGGAGGATATTTCACAAATGCAAATGCTGACAACCTTTCCTGATGATGTGACACGTTATTACAATCGGATCCATTAATCGAACCGTTTCCACACAACCAGCTACAACGCATATCACGAGGCGGTTTCTGTGACACGTCTTGTCAAAGCAGAGATTGTGTCTGCTTATTACGAGATTCCAATCAACACGGGCATGGGTAATCTTACCACGCCATTAACCGTGGCGCTTGGGAAACAAGCGATTCCCAACGGGCAAGTGGGGAGGCGTACCGCTTCCGGCGCCTCTATAAAGGGATAAGATTCCCCCATTTTCACCCACGCCTTCTTCCTCCTTTGCCCACTCTTGCCCCCTCGAGCTCCAGCGCCCAAGCCCAAGTCTTCCCCGCACAGCTAAACATCTCCGGAGCAGGAGGCAAGTGGGTGGCTTCCACCGTCAAGGAGGAACCCATCACCAATCTTTGGGCGGCCGGATACTTGGCCGCGGACATAGCGCACCGTCTACCAGACACCGGGCAGGTCATTCTGACCCTAGGACCCCACGAGAGGGTCGTATTCGTCGCCCACTTTGTCCGTGGACTGGGATTCCCACTCCATCCCTTCGTTCGCGGGCTTATGTTCTACTACGGGCTAGATTTCCACGATCTAGCCCCAAATTTCGTCCTCAACATCTCGGCGTTCATCGTCGTGTGCGAGGCCTTCCTCCGCATCCGGCCTCACTTCGGCCTATGGCTGCAAACCTTCTGCGTGAAGCCGAAGGTGGTAAGAGGCCAACAGGCGGAGTGCGGAGGGGCCATGGTGGGCCGAATGCCCAACGTCACATGGCTCGACGGCTCCTTTGCGGAGACCGTAAAAGTATGGCAATCGGGGTGGTTCTACATCACCGATCCACGCGGCGCCAACTGGGCGGCAGCCCCCGAGTTCCGATCCGGAGCCCCCATGTGGCTCACCTCCTGGGAGAGGAAGGGCCTGTCCTGGGGTGATTCTACGGAGCTGGCCGGACTCCAAACATGCGTCAAGAGCATGAAGGACAAGAACATCAAGCTTGTCAACATGATCCAGGTCATGCTCGTTCGCCGAATCTTGCCCTACCAGAGGCGGGCAGTCAATTTATGGGAGTTCGTCCCCACTGAGCACCGACGCTCCAGAGGCTCTATGGCATGACGCACAAAGGTGGATGGAAGGAGCTGTTCAAGGCCTCCGAAGTGCCTCCTCCGAAGGGCTCCTAGACCGGTGAGTTCTTAGACTGACACCGGACCCAGTTCTTCCTGCTATATTCACGGGAGTGCCTTAAATAGTTGTGCATATTTGCTTCAGGATTACGTGGAGACAGCGGAGCAGGTTTACTGCCCGGCTCCGCTGCCAGAGGACCCAGCAGATGTTCTCCTGACGGAGATGCTGGTCCCGGTGCTGTACAAGAAGTCGGAGAAGAAGGCCGAGAAGAAGGACCCGGGGATCTGAAAGGGTCTCCGGCGTAAAGTAGTGCCGGAAGCCTCGTCCAAAGACGACGAGGCGGACTCCTCCCACGAAGGGGAGGAGGCAGAAGAAGAAGACGCCCCCCACGGGAAGGATGAGGGGTCCGGGGAGGCGGACCCGGGCGCCGGAAAAGGTCCTCAGTGCCGGGCCGTCATTCCCCTGTCGTCTGATAACGACGAGTCAGATTCCTCCCGTGGAGGCGGGGGGAATCAGGAAGAGATCCCACCTTCCCCCACCGGGGGGGGGGGGAAGAGAAGAAGAGGAAAGCCACCCCAGGAGGGGAGGATGGGGGCGACCAAGAAGGGGAAGGGGCCCCTTCCGGACTACTCCGCCACGGCCGCTCTCAGCGAGGAGGGGTGGCTTCCTAGGGGGAAGCCCCTAGCGCGATCATAAGTGTTTGCATTCTATCATGACTTCACTTACATCTTTTGTATTTATAATGACGAACATATGTGCAGTCCGGCCAGGGATCACCCCGAGGTATCCTGCTCCGAGTCCCTGAGCAATTCGGAGATGAATTCGCTTCCGACGGCCACTACTCCTCAACCCGCGGATGACACGGAGGTGTTGTCCCAAAGGCTCCGTCAGCAGGGGGAGGTGACCCTGGAGACGCCTCGAGGCGGGGTCCCAGTCGTCGGACACGCGGGGTTCAAGATCCCCGCGGATCGTATCGATGAGAGCCACGGCCAACCGGGCTCTCAGCCGAACACAATTCCGGAACCTTTGATGGTTCCGGACTCAGGCAGGCGACCCCTCACTAAGGAGGGCAAGCCGTATGTGTCACGGACTTCCGTTGCGCATGAGGCGCCGGACGGTCTGCTGGAAGCGCTTTGTGGAGCTTCCCTGGACGAAGGGCACCGTACTCTTATGAGTACGGTGATTCGGAAGGTTTCGTATGCCAAGAGCGGACTAACCGAAGCTTGCACCAGCCTCCTAAGAGGCTTCGAGGTAAGTAATACATGTGTGCAAAATTACCACCCGATAGGTAGTAGCCCCTGATACTCTGTTTGGCGTTTGGAAGGAAAAGCCGAGCAGAGGGTCAACTAAAATCCGCAGGAGTCTAATCATGAGTATTATTTTGAATAAGCAGGCTGTGCTGCTTGCTGCTGCTGCCCGTACTGCCGAGGTTGCCGATCTGAAGAGGGACCTAGAGCAGGCACAGGGAGAGATCGACCTCACCAAGAGGTAGCTCGAAGAGAACAAGGGTAAGTAATTCCCGTTCATATGTATTTAAGGATAGGCAGAATTGGTGGGTCTAACAACTAAGTGTCGTGACCGTGTAACAGGGGCCCCCGCCGAAGTGGCGGCCCTGAAGAAGGCGCTGTCCGAGGATGAAGACAAGGCGGCCTCAGAGTGTAAGGAGCGCGAAAAGCAAAGTGCTAGGGTAGGTGAGGTACAGCAGGAGCTCCAGGACCTCGGCAAGAAATGCGAGTCTGTGTAGCATGATCTGAAGGCCAAAGAGGCCGAGCTTGTGAAGGCCCTTATGAGCTTAAAAGACACCAAGGCCAAAGCCGAGAAAGCACAGCAAGAGATCCAGGAGGCCAAGAAGATAGCACCGGGTAAGAAGTTCTTTATGCAAAGCAAACATGTGGAGGAGGCGTTTCTATTACTTACTCGAATTCGGAGCTCTCCAGGGGCATTCATAGATCTGCCACGATGCGTATCAGACGCTGCAGAGTTCTACCGTGCACAAGAGGGGAACTCAACGGAGAAGCTATTCTTGTCCCAGTATGCTGGGGCCGAACACTCGATGCCTCTGAGTGACCAACTGAAGCAGTTGGTCGAACTCCACAGGGCGGCCGAACTGGCTATGAAGGGGTTCATAGTCCAGATGTGGCCTGGTGATCTCATTCCCAGTAGCTACTTCGGCCTGATCAAGCGGATGATGGATGCCTGCCCGCGGCTTGAGGTGATCAAGCGATCCGTGTGCATCGAGGGTGCCCGCCGGGCCCTTGCCCATGTCAAAGTGCATTGGGGCAAGATGGATGTGGAGAAGCTGGTCAAGGACGGACCGCCGGAGGGCAAGGCGCATCACCATCCCGAGCTGTACTATGATGGCGTTATGAAGGGTGCTCGCCTCGTAGCTGAAGAATGTACCAAGGACACCATTTTTGAATGAATTCGCTTCTGTCATGGTTGTACTTTAAGGACGAAGTTACTTGTCCTATGTAGCGCTTTTGTTATTTAAAATATTACCTTCTGTGCGACTGTTTATAAAATACTGAAAGTAGGCCAGTCATCGGCTTCCGCCCCCACGCGACTAGCACTATGCGGTGCAGCGAACGAGGCAATCGGACTATGCGGCTTTATAACTTTCACTTAGCCATAGAAGTCTACAATTCTAAATTTCGGCGAAGCCCCTAGAATTCGGAAGGCCGAATTGGGGCGCTATATACGCCTTGATCAGACAAAGTCGATTTGTCGCCTAAAGCGGAAAATCTTTAAGGATTTTAGTACCTCTCGAGCAGCGACCAGCTCTCGCCACATCATGCCGGTCACTTTTCGGCTTTCTCTACTGAGGTGCTCGTCCGGAAGAACCGGGACACAATCGCAGTAGTTCTCCCCGCGCTACCTTAGCCGATATAATGGAACGTAAGGCACCAAATCAAGGGAGCCGGGCTATCCCAACTGTAGACCCAAGACATGATTCGGAGCTGATGCATATAGTGCTATAAGTTCGGGGTGCCGCACTATTGAAAGTGTTCGGACTTTTAGTTGCCATATTACGGGGCGTCGTAAGAAGCCCCTGGCCAACTGGCCGTACCAAGGTGTACGGATGCAATACCAAATAAACATTTATAAGAGAAAAAAATACTCAAATACGAATAATAAGCTGACGCTATATATAATCTCCATTTGACGAAAAATATGTTTAAGCATATGTTTACAATGGATGCATTAGGTAGAGATAAAAATAGGACTATTTGACATGTCCTGTCTAGGGGCAAGCCGTGTGCAGATAGATGAAGCAGGTATAATGACCATAAATAGATTCCACCTGGGTATTTCCTTCTGCGCACTTCCCTCCGTGGGTGTTTCTTCCATATGAGTCTGGCAATTCGGCTCTTCTGAGGATGGTTCCCTAACGCGGTGTCCTGAAAGGTAAAAGGGAAAGAGTATGAATGTTTTTAGCGGTTACCCACATTACTGACCGAGTCGTTGATGCGCCTCCGCCTATGCCCAAGGTATCTTGAGTGCTTAATTGTGTACGCGTGGTACGAATGCTGCTTTGGAGGGGCTTAAGAGGAGGCCGGACTGCTAATCACGATCTTGACATTCGTGTTGATCCTGCTGCGGGGTGCTCCGGACTCGTTTGATAGTGCTCGAAGTTGTCGCCGGATTGGTTTGTCGGAGGAGGCCGCATTGTACTTCTGCCGCGAGGGCTGCCGTATGCTCTTCTGTTTGAAGGGAGCGGTCCATATTTCCGTTCACAGTGATGACCCCGCGCGGTCCCGGCATCTTGAGCTTGAGATATGCATAGTGTGGCACCGCATTGAATCTTTCAAATGCGGTTCGTCCGAGCAGTGCATGGTAGCCACTGCGGAAAGGGACGATATCAAAGATCAACTCTTCGCTCCTGAAGTTGTCTAGGGATCCGAAGACCACTTCCAATGTTATAGAACCCATGCAGCGGGCCTCTACTCCAGGGATAACACCTTTAAAGGTGGTTTTGGTGGGCTTAATCTTTGAAGGGTCAATGCCCATCTTGCGCACTGTATCCTGATAAAGCAGGTTCAGGCTGCTGCCGCCGTCCATAAGGACACACGTGAGGTGGAATCCATCGATGATTGGGTCTAAGACCAATGCGGCTAAGCCCCGTGACAGATGCTAGTAGGGTGATCCCTACGATCGAAGGTGATCGGACAAGCTGACCATGGGTTGAACTTGGGGGCGACTGGCTCCATCGCATAGACGTCCCGTAGTGCCCGCTTCCATTCCCGCTTGGGGATGTGGGTGGCGTAGATCATATTGACCGTTTTCACCTGGGGGGGGGGGGGGGAAATTTCTTCTGCCCCCCCGTGTCCGGACACCAGGGCTCATCGTCATCGTCGCTGTGAAGCCCTTGTCCTTGTTTTTGGCGTTTATCTTGCCAGCCTGTTTGAACACCCAACAGTCTCTATTGGTGTGGTTGGCTGGTTTGTCCGGTGTGCCATGAATTTGGCACGAGTGCTCTAGTATGCGGTCCAGACTGGACGGTCCCTGATTATTTCTTTTGAACGGCTTTTTCCGCTGTCCAGATTTAGGTCTGCTGAATCCAGCGTTGACTATCGTGTCTTCCGTGCTGTCGCCGTTGTTCCTTCTCTTACGTCTGTTGTGCCGTGGCTTGCCGTTAGCATCGCGGCCGTCCGAAGTGCCGGAATGTGGCGTGGTGCCGCTACGAGCCAACCAGCTATCCTCTCCCGCACAAAAACGGATCATTAGGGTTGTGAGAGCTGTCATAGACTTGGGTTTTTCCTCGCCGAGGTGTCGAGCGAGCCACTCGTCACGGATATTATGCTTAAAAGCCGCCAGGGCTTCGGCGTCCGGACAATCGACTATTTGGTTCTTTTTAGTGAGGAATCGAGTCCAGAATTTCCGCGCTGACTCTCCGGGCTGTTGAGTAATGTGGCTCAGGTCATCAGCGTCTGGTGGTCGCAGATATGTGCCCTGGAAGTTGTCAAGGAATGCATCTTCCAGGTTTTCCCAACTGCCAATGGAATTTGCTGGCAGGTTGTTTAACCAGTGCCGGGCTGGTCCTTTGAGCTTAAGGGGGAGATACTTGATGGAGTGTAGATCATCTCCGCGGGCCATGTGAATGTGGAGAAGGAAATCTTCGATCCATACTGCGGGGTCTATTGTGCCATCGTATGATTCGATGTTTACGGGTTTGAACCCTTTTGGGAATTCATGATCCATTACTTCGTCCGTGAAGCAGAGGGGGTGTGCGGCGCCTCTGTGCCGGGCTATGTGGCTACGCAGGTCGGATTGGTCTGGGTTGCTATGTTCGGCCCGGCCTGATTTGTTGATGATATATCCGGCGTGATGATCGTCGTTGCGCGTTGGGGCGCGCCCCCTTGATTCGTAGATCGATCTTGGCTGTCCTGCTTTATTGTCCAGAATATCTTGCAAGTCGTGCCTGTTGCCCTGAGCCGTAGTGTATTGGCGTGGGGGTGCGGGCTGGTATCCCGTTTTGTCCCGGCCACGGGGTGGCCGGTCAGCCGTTTGGCGCTCGAGTCCATATTCCTTGGCTGCCAGGACTTCAGTCCATCTATCTGTGAGCAGGTCTTGATCAGCTTGTAGTTGCTGCTGCTTCTTCTTCAGGATCCTTGCAGTGGCTATAAGTCTACGCTTGAAGAGCTCCTGCTCCACGGGCTCTTCGGGTACACCGAACTCGTCGTCGCCAAGGCTGATCTCGTCTTTGGAGGGGGGCATGTAGTTGTCCTCCTCCGGGTATGCGTCTGTCGCGTGTTCTTATGGGATGACATGCTCGTCTTCCTATTCGGCCTGCTCAAAGGTGGGCTGATCAGGGTCATATTCCTCTTCGGCGCCATCCGGATTATTTTCGGATCCGGGGCTTGTGTTGCTATGGCGAGGCTTGGGGCGGCGCCGACGACGCCCATTCTTTGATTTTCTTCCCGAGGGGTTGTCCTCCGTTGCCTCGTTGCCATTAGTTTCCTTCGGAGTGTCCACCATATATATATATATATCATACGAAGAGGTGGCCGTCCACCGCCCGGTGAGCAGTGGCTCCTGTGATTCTCCTACATCGTCGTCCGTACCGTCGATGTCTTCGGAGTCGAAGTCAAGCACGTCGGTTAGATCATCGATCGTGGCAATGAAGTGGGTGGTGGGTGGGCAATGAATTCCATCGTTGTCTGCTTCCCACTCGAGCCGGACATAGTTCGGCCCGGAGTCTCCTGACAAGGAGAGAGACTTCAATAAGTCCAGCATGTCGCCAAAGGGCGAGTGCTGAAAAACATCCGCTGCGGTGAACTCCATCACCGGAGCCCAATCAAGATCGGTGGGCTCGGGGGCGTGCGGACTGGAACCTGCGTCCGGATATGAATCCGGGGGTCCAGAGTCACACGTTCCCTTAGAGGCGAAACCTATGTTCGACTCCATTACCGATGAAGGCATGGTCTGCAGGGCGGGGTCCATCCCTCCGTCCTTAGGCGAAGCAATCTATCCCGGATTTATATCCGAGGCTTCTGCCGGGACGATATCCCGAGCGACGTCTGATAGCAGGTCTAAGCCGTGCTAATCGCGACTGTTCGGCACTTCTGGTGCCTGCTCGAATCCATCGAAGATCAAGTCTCCGCGGATATCCGCCATGTAGTTCAGGTTTCCGAACCTTATTTGATGGCCGGGGGCATAGCTATCGATCTGCTCCAAGTGGCCAAGCGAATTGGCCTGCAGCGCGAAGCCGCCGAACACAAAGATCTGTCCGGGGAGAAAAGTCTAACCCTAGACAGCGTCGTTAATGACGATTGAAGGAACCATCAAGCCTGACGACGACATCACAGAGGAACTCTCAATGAAAGCACCAATGTCGGTGTCAAAACCAGCGGATCTCGGGTAGGGGGTCCCGATCTGTGCGTCAAGGCTGATGGTAACAAGAAGTAAGGGACACCGATTTTTACCCAGGTTTGGGCCCTCTCGATGGAGGTAAAACCCTACTTCCTGCTTGATTAATATTAATGGTATGGGTAGTACAAGAGTAGATCTACCATGAGATCATAGAGGCTAAACCCTAGGAGCTAGCCTATGATGGTATAAATGTAATTGTGATCGGCCTTCTAAGGACCAACCTCTCCGGTTTATATAGACACCGGAGAGGGCTAGGGTTTACATGGAGTCAGTTACAAGGAAGGAAATATAATATCCGGATCTCCAAGCTTGCCTTCCACGCCAAGGAAGGTCCCATCCGGACACGGGCCGAAGTCTTGAGTCTTGTATCTTCACGCTTCAATAGTCCGGACGTATCCGGCTGTCCGGATACCCCCTAATCCAGGACTCCCTCAGTCGCGCCCTTTGAGACTTCGAACGGCTATAAATGAGCAATTTTTTTTGCCTACTCCGCATGCATGATATTCCCTCTGGTCCTTTTTACTCCCGTCAACCGTTTGCAAAGTGTTTGACCAAATTTATACTAAAAATATCAATATCTACAATACTGATTATAATGAGTATAAGAACTACGTTTTATAATGAGTGTAAAAAATATTGATTTGACATTGTGAATGTTGATACATTTTTCTATAAGTCTGGTGAAAGTTGAGGTACATTGACTTCAGACAAAACTTAAATGCACAATGCAGACTAGTTCCTCCGTCCAGGTGCGTTCCATGTCCTATCTTGTCATCACAACAAGGTTAGCTATTAGAGTACTACTACCTCCCTTCTAGTTTAAAGGGCTCAATTCAAAAATTTCACCTACTCTTAGCAAGATATTAGAGGCGGTGGAATAGTTTTTGAAGTCTGCAAAAGTACTCAACTAATGTTGTCGTTCTTCACAAAAAATGTGTTTACCAATGCATGCATGAACACTAGTTACTCTAACCCCCCTCTCTTCTTTAATTCTTTGCCACATCAGCATGTTTGCTATTCCCGTGTGCATGATACCAGCTAAGATACCACCATTATGGCCAACCTTAATCATCGCAGGCAATAATTTAGTGCACCTTGAAATATGAACATGTGTGGGTCGTGTATGTTTTTAATGACTTGAGACCATACCTAGCCCGGCATGCAAGATGACTTATTATGCGCCATTCCCCATACCTACAGGAAGCCCGTTTGTCTCCAAATCTTTTCCTGTCCATGTGTGGGAACAATATGCCCGCGAAACTCTCCTTCTCCCTCCGACGGTCCCACCACTCCACGCCGTGTGAAAAAATCTGCATGCATGACTCTCCTCCCCCATGCTCGTCCAATCCATTGTGACCGGCAATATTTCCACCCCTTCCCTCCCCCGTAATTTACTCCAACAAATATGCCCATGTAGTTGTTACGTTAATCATGCAACATATCTTCCGGGACGCTGCTTTAGTTACTTAACTGCAGGTGCATGATGACCCACAAGTGTAGGGGATCTATCGTAGTCCTTTCAATAAGTCAGAGTGTCGAACCCAACGAGGAGCAGAAGGAAATGATAAGCGGTTTTCGGGAAGGTTTTCTCTGCAAGCACTGAAATTGTAGGTGATAGATAGTTTTGTCATAAGATAAATAGTAACGAGTAACAAGTAAATAAAGTAAATAAAGTGCAATAAAGTGGCCCAATCCTTTATGTAGCAAAGGATAAGCCTGGACAATTTCTAATAATGAGAAAGGAGCTCCCGAGGACACATGGGAATTATTGTCAAGCTAGTTTCCATCACGTTCATATAATTCGCGTTCGGTACTTTGATAATTTGATATGTGGGTGGACCGGTGCTTAGGTACTGCCCTTACATGGACAAGCATCCCACTTATGATTAACCCCTATTGCAAGCGTCCGCAACTACAGAAGAAGTATTAAGGTAAACCTAACCACAACATTAAACATATGGATCCAAATCAGCCCCTAACGAAGCAACGCATAAACTAGGGTTTAAGCTTCTGTCACTCTAGCAACCCATAATCTACTTATTACTTCCCTATGCCTTCCTCTAGGCCCAAATAATGGTAAAGTGTCATGTAGTCGACGTTCACATAACACCACTAGAGGAAAAGACAACATACATCTCATCAAAATATCGAACGAATATCAAATTCACATGACTACTAATAGCAAGACTTCACCCATGTCCTCAGGAACAAACATAAATACTCACAAAGCATATTCATGTTCATAATCAGAGGAGTAATAATATGCATTAAGGATCTAAACATATGATCTTCCACCAAGTAAACCAATTAGCATCAAGTACAAGGAGTAATCAACACTACTAGTAACCCACAGGTACGAATTTGTGGTTTTGATACAAGACTGGATACAAGAGATGAAGTAGGTTTTTAGAGGAGATGGTGCTGGTGAAGATGTTGATGGAGATTGACCCCCTCCATATCAGAGGATCATTGATGATGACATTGGTGATGATTTCCCCCTCCTGGAGGGAAGTGTCCCCGGCAGAACAGCTCCGCCAGAGCCCTAGATTGGTTCCGCCTCGTGGCGGCGGAATTTCGTCCCGTAAGCTTGCCCAAGATATTTTCCAAGGTAAAAGCTCTCATATAGCAGAAGATGGACACCGGAGGTCCACCAGGGGGCCCAGGAGATAGGGGGCGCGCCCACTAGGGGGGGGGGCGCCCCCCACTCTCCTGGCCAAGGTGTGGGCCCCCTGATGTATTTCTTTCACTCAATAATTCTTATTAATTCCAAAAACAAGTTTCGTGGAGTTTCAGGATTTTTGGAGCAGTGCAGAATAGGTTTCCAATGTTTGCTCCTTTTCCAGCCAGAATTCTAGCTGCCGGCATTCCCCCTCTTCATGGTAAACCTTGTAAAATAAGAGAGAATAGCCATAAGTATTGAGATATAATGTGTAAAAACAGCCCATAATGCAATAAATATTGATATAAAATCATGATGCAAAATGGACGTATCAACTCCCCCAAGCTTAGGCCTCGCTTGTCCTCAAGCGGAAGCCGAAATCGAAAAATATGTCCACATGTTTAGAGATAGAGGTGTCGATAAAAATAAAATACGGACATGAGGGCATCATGATCATTCTTATAACATCAGCATATATAGATTTTATCCTATGATTTCTTATGCTAAAGTAAGAATCAATTCACAATGTCAAGTATGGTTCAAAAACTTCATCGGGAACTAACAAACTATAATCTCGGTCATTGAAGCAATTGCAATTTATCATAACATCATAAAGAGTCAACAATAGAGCTTTTCAGCAAGTTCACATACTCAACTACTTGTAGTCATCTATAATTGCTAACACTCGCGCAATACTTGTGTTTATGGAGTTTCAACCGGACACTGAGAAAGATAGGGGCTTATTGTGTTGCCTCCCTACGTATTCACCTTTAGGTGATGTCAACAATAATAATCCATGCTAACTTACATCCAATTGGATATATATATATATATATATATATATATATATATATATATATATATCATGATCTTTCAAACACGAGGAGCTTGCCAAAGGATAAAATGAAAAAGGGAAAGGTGAGGATCACCTTGACTCAAGCATAAAGTAAAAACATAAAGTAAAAGATAGGCCCTTCGCAGAGGGAAGCAGAGGTTGTCATGTGCATTTAGGGTTGATGCACAAAATCTTAATGCAAAAGAATGTCACTTTATATTGCCCCTTGTATGTGGACCTTTATTATGCAGTCTGTCGCTTTTATTACTTCCACAACAAGATCGTACAGAGCTTTTTTTCTCCGCACTAATAAGTCATACATATTTAGATAGCAATTTTTATTGCTTGCAACATGACAACTTACTTGAAGGATCTTACTCAATCCATAGGTATGTATGGTGGACTCTCATGGCAAAACTGGGTTTAAGGATATTTGGAAGCACAAGTAGTATCTCTACTTGGTGCAAGGAATTTGGCTAGCATGAGGGGGAAAGGCAAGCTCAACATGTTTGGAAGGTCAATGACAATATACTTTAACTGAGATGTGCGAAAACATAAACCATTACATTGTCTTCCTTGTCCAACGTCAACTCTTTTAGCATGTCATACTTAATGAGTGCTCCCAATTATAAATGGTGTCCAAGATAATATATTTGTATGTGAACTCCTCTTTCCTTACCACTTCCTATTAATTGCAACGATGACCAAAACTACGGTTATCAACTCTCAACAACTTTTGTGCCTCATACTTTCTATATGTGAAGTCATCACTATCCATAAGATCAATATGAACTCTTTTATTCTTTCTACTTTCTCAAGATCATAGCAACATAGCAAAGCCCTTGACTCAACACTAATATTTATTATAGATAGCTCACGGACTCGATTACAAAAAGAGATCACAAAGCAAAACTCAAAACTACTTGATATCAAAATTTCAATCTGCTAGATCAAGATACTACTAAAAGGATTGAACTAAATAAAATGGTAAAGATAGGAGTGTGATGGTGATACGATACCGGGGCACCTCCCCCAAGCTTGGCAGTTCCCAAGGGGAGTGCCCATACCCATATGATTATATCCTCGGAGGTGGTGAAGTAGGAGTTGTTGATGATGTAGGATTGTCGTCCATCTTCCAAGGCATAGGCTCACCATCATAGAAGGATGATCGAGTCTCCGGGATCCTTAAATCTACAGCCAAACTCATCCTCTTGAATCTATATTCATACTCACAGTTCTGGTTTTGCAGGTCATAGATCTGGGCTTGGAGGTGCTCGATTTTCTCTTGAAGATTGAAGATGGTCTCCCCAATGACTTTGGCATCTAGCTTGTGGTTGTTGGTGAACTTCGAGATCATCATCTGGTTGGCATTGAGTCCACGCTCCACCATCCCTTGGCACTTGAAAACTTGCTGCTCCACGGCTTCGAGCTTTGTCTCCACGCTTCCGGTACGCCTTGGTCCCTCCACATCGCGGATGTGCAGCACCCCCTCACGCATCTCAATGGTTTGAGGGTGTTGCAGCACCTCTGCGAGATAGGGGTTGATAACCCTCTCGAAAAACTTGTCCTTGGGAGCGCTTGGAGACGACATGATGCTCTAGATCTGAAACAGAAACAGCTCGAAACGAAAACATAGGATATTTGCATGATACATTGGTCAAAACCTTTGGGAATATATATAATGAATTTTTACCGACCAAAATATGTAACGTGCAAGAAAACGGAGTCCGGGAGGCACACGAGGTGCCCATGAGACAGGGGGGCGCGCCTAGTAGGGAGGGGGGGTGCCCTCCACTCTCGTGGGGACCTCGTGTCCCTTTCAGACTACTTCTTTCTTCCTAAAATTCTTAAATATTCCAAAACTGATAAAAATTGCCATTGGAGTCGTTTTGGAGTCGGTTTACTTACCGTACCACATACCTATTCCTTTTCGGAGTCTGGAATGTTCTAGAGAGTGTCCCTTATGTATTCCTCCAGGGTTACGGTTTCAATAATATTAGTTTCAACATTGATAGGGTTACCTGAAATATAATGTTTAATTCTTTGACCGTTTACCACCCTCGGACTTGTTCCTTGGAAGTTGTTGATTTTTATGGCACCAGAACGATAGACCTCTTCGATAACGTAGGGACCTTCCCATTTAGAGAGAAGTTTTCCTGCAAAGAATCTTAAACGAGAGTTGAATAATAATACATAGTCTCCTACATTAAACTCACGCTTTTGTATCCTTTTATCATGCCAGCGTTTGACTTTTTCTTTGAATAACTTGGCATTCTCATAAGCTTGGGTTCTCCATTCATTAAGTGAGCTAATATCAAACAACCTCTTCTCACCGGCAAGTTTGAAGTCATAGTTAAGCTCTTTAATAGCCCAATATGCTTTATGTTCAAGTTCAAGAGGTAAATGACACGCTTTTCCATAAACCATCTTATATGGAGACATACCCATAGGATTTTTGTATGCAGTTCTATAGGCCCATAATGCATCATCAAGTTTTTTGGACCAATTCTTTCTAGATCTATTCACAATCTTTTGCAGAATTAATATGAGCTCTCTATTGCTCAACTCTACTTGACCACTAGACTACGGATGATAAGGAGTTGCGATTCTATGATTAACATCATACTTAGCAAGCATCTTATGGAAAGCACCATGAATAAAATGTGAACCACCATCAGTCATAAGATATCTAGGGACTCCAAACCTCGGAAAAATAACTTCTTTAAGCATTTTAATAGAAGTGTTATGATCAGCACTACTAGTTGGAATAGCTTGTACCCACTTAGTAACGTAATCAACAACAACTAAAATATGTGTATAACCATTAGAGGCAGGAAAAGGTCCCATATAATCAAAGCCCCAAACATCAAATGGTTTAATAACAAGAGAATAATTCATAGGCATTTCTTATCGTCTACTAATGTTACCTATTCTTTGACATTCATCACAAGAGAAGACAAACTTACGAGCATGTTTGAAGAGAGTAGGCCAATAAAAACCAGATTGTAATACCTTGTGTGCAGTTCTATCTCCAGCGTGGTGTCCTCCATAGGATTCAGAGTGACACTTGCATAGGATCTGTTCCTGTTCATGTTCAGGCACACAATGTCTAATAACACCATCTACTCCTTCTTTATAAAGGTGTGGGTCATCCCAGAAGTAATGTCTTAAATCATAAAAGAACTTTTTCTTTTGCTGGTATGTGAAACTAGGAGGTATTAATTTAGCAACAATGTAATTAGCATAATCAGCATACCAAGGAGCAGTATGAGAAGCATTAATGACCGCTAATTGTTCATTAGGAAAGCTATCATCAATAGGCAGTGGGTCATCAAGAACATTCTCAAACCTAGATAAGTTATCTGCAACGGGGTTCTCATCTCCCTTTCTATCAATAATATGCAAATCAAATTCTTGGAGCAGGAGAACCCATCTAATGAGTCTAGGCTTAGCATCTTTCTTTTCCATAAGATATTTAATAGCAGCATGATTAGTGTGAATAGTAACTTTGGAATCAACAATATAAGGTCTAAACTTATCACATGCAAACACAACTGCTAAGAATTCTGTTTCGGTAGTAGCATAATTTCTCTGGGCAGTATCAAGAGTCTTACTAGCATACTGGATAACATTCAATTTCTTATCAACTCTTTGCCCTAGAACAACACCTACAGCATAATCATTAACATCACACATAATTTCAAAAGGTAAATTCCAATCAGGTGGCCGAACAATAGGTGCAGTGATCAAAGCTTTCTTAAGTATTTCAAATACTTCTACACAATCATCATCAAATACAAAAGGAATATCTTTTTGCAATAAATTAGTCAGAGGCCTAGAGATTTTAGAAAAATCCTTAATGAACCTCCTATAAAAACCGGCATGACAAAGGAAACTTCTTATACCTTTTATGTCCTTGGGACATGGCATCTTTTCAATAGCATCAACTTTAGCTTTGTCAACTTCAATACCTCTCTCGGAGATCTTGTGCCCCAAGACAATGCCTTCATTAACCATAAAGTGACACTTTTCCCAATTGAGGACAAGACTAGTGTCTTCGCATCTCTGCAAAACTCGATCAAGGTTGCCCAAACAATGATCAAAAGAGGATCCATAAACGGAGAAATCATCCATGAATACCTCACAAATCATTTCACAAAAATCAGAGAATATAGCCAACATGCATCTTTGAAAGGTAGCAGGTGCATTACATAAACCAAAAGGCATACGTCTATAAGCAAAACTACCAAAAGGGCAAGTAAAAGTAGTTTTGTATTGATCCTTCGCTGACATAGGTATTTGAGAGAAACCGGAATAACCATCTACAAAGCAGAAATGTGTGTGTTTAGATAGTCTTTCTAGCATTTGATCAATAAAAGGTAAAGGGTAATGATCTTTCTTAGTAGCTTTATTTAACTTACGAAAATCAATTACCATCCTATAACCTGTAATAATTCTTTGCGGGATCAATTCATCTTTATCATTAGGAACAACAGTAATACCTCCCTTTTTAGGAACACAATGGACAGGGCTTACCCATTCACTATCAGCAACGGGATAAATTATACCTGCCTCAAGGAGCTTTAGTATCTCCTTTCTTACTACTTTCTTCATCTTGGGATTTAGTCGTCGTTGAGGATCTCTAACTGGTTTGGCATCTTTCTCCACTGTAATTTTGTGTTGGCATACTGTGGGACTAATGCCCTTAAGATCATCCAGAGTATATCCAATAGCTGCTCAGTGCTTCTTCAGAGTTTTCAATAATCTTTCTTCTTCTTGCTCTGAAAGGTTAGCACTAATAATATCAGGATATATTTTCTTTTCATCAAGATAAGCATACTTAAGATTATCAGGTAATGGTTTGAGTTCAAACACGGGATCACCCTTAGGTGGAGGGGGATCCCCAAGAATTTCAACGGAAAGGTTATGTTTCAGCATAGGTTCCTGTTTGAGGAACACTTCATCTATTTCCCTTCTTTCCTTCATAAACATATCATTTTCATTGTCTAGCAAATATTGTTCTAACAGATCAGTAGGAGGCACATCAATGGAAGCAAGACCAATAATCTCATCCTTACTAGGTGGTTCCCTATCACGAGGTTGTCTACGAAACTTAGCAAAATTAAACTAATGAGACATACCATCTATGCCAATGGTGACAATATCTTTTTCACAATCAATCTTAGCACTAGCTGTATTCAAGAAGGGTCTACCAAAAATAATGGGACAAAAATCATCTTGTGGGGAACCAAGAACAAGAAAATCAGCAGGGTATTTAACCTTCCCACACAAGACTTCAACATCTCTAACAATCCCAATAGGTTTAATGGTATCCCTATTAGCAAGCTTAATAGTAACATCAATGTCTTCTAATTCAACAGGTGCAATGTTGTGCATAATTTCTTTATATAGATCATAAGGTATCACACTATCACTAGCACCCATATCACATAAACCCTGATAACAATGATCTCCTATTTTAACAGAAATAACAGGCATGCCTACAACAGGTCTTTGTATCTTAGTATCTTGTCTAGCAATATTAGCAGATTCATCACATAAATAAATAACATGCCCATCTAAATCATCATCCAAGAGATCTTTAACCATAGCAATACTAGGTTCAACATTAATTTGCTCAGGAGGTGTATAAGTCCTAGTATTACTCTTACGAACAACAGTCTAAGCTTTAGCATGATCCTTTATCCTAACAGGAAAGGGAGGTTTCTCGACATAAGTAGTAGGAACAATTGGATCACTATAGGTGATGGTCTTTTCTTCAACTATAATAGGTGCAACTACCTTCACTTCAACAGGAGGATTATATTTAAACCACTTCTCTTTAGGGAGATCAACATGAGTAGCAAAATATTCACAGAAAGAAAGCTACTATCTTAGAGTCAAGTCCATATTTAGCGCTAAATCCACGAAAAGCATCGGTATCCATAAAAGATTTAACAGAATCGAACTTAGGTGTCATACCTGACTCCTTACCATCGTCGGAACCCCAATCTTCAGAGTTGCGTTTAATTCTTTCCAATAAGTCCCATTTGAAATCAATGGTCGTCAGCATATAAGAACCAGCACAAGAAGTATCGAGCAGGTTGCGATCATTAAGAGAAAGCCGAGCATAAATTTTTTGAATAATCATTTCCCGGGAGAGCTCATGATTGGGGCATGAATATAACATTGACTGAAGCCTCCCCCAAGCTTGAGCGATGCTTTCTCCTTTGTGAGGCTAGAAATTATATATGTAATTACGATCACAATGAACAAGATGCATAGGATAGAACTTCTGGTGAAATTCCAACTTCAATCGCTTATAATTCCAAGATCTTGTATCATCACATAGCCTATACCATGTCAATGCATCTACCTTCAAAGATAAAGGGAAGACCTTCCTTTTGACAACATCATCGGGAATACCTGCAAGCTTAAATAATCCACAAACTTCATCCACAAAGATAAGGTGTAAATCGCGATGCAATGTTCCATCTCCTGCAAATGGATTAGCTAGCAGTTTCTCTATCGTACCGAAAGGAATCTCAAAGTAAATATTTTCATAAGGTTCAGTAGGTTGAGGAGCAACTCTTTGCTCTTCTGGCCGGGGTGAAGATACCCCGAACAAGCCCCTCAGAGGATTAGTTTCCATAGTGACAAGTAACAGAAAATTTCAGCACACTATATAAATGTTTCCTTACCAAGTTCCACTCACCAAAAGCGCTACACTCCCCGGCAACGATGCCAGAAAAGAGTCTTGATGACCCACAAGTGTAGGGGATCTATCATAGTCCTTTCGATAATTAAGAGTGTCAAACCCAACGAGGAGCAGAAGGAAATGATAAGAGGTTTTCGGTAAGGTTTTCTCTGCAAGCACTGAAATTGTAGGTGATAGATAGTTTTGTCATAAGATAAATAGTAACGAGTAACAAGTAAATAAAGTAAATAAAATGCATCAAAGTGGCCCAATCCTTTATGTAGCAAAGTATAAGCCTGGACAATTTCTAATAATGAGAAAGGAGCTCCCGAGGACACATGGGAATTATCGTCAAGCTAGTTTTCATCACGTTCATATGATTCACGTTCGGTACTTTGATAATTTGATATGTGGGTGGACCAGTGCTTAGGTACTGCCCTTACTTGGACAAGCATCCCACTTATTATTAACCCCTATTGCAAGCGTCCGCAACTACAAAAGAAGTATTAAGGTAAACCTAACCACAACATTAAACATATGGATCCAAATCAGCCCCTACGAAGCAACGCATAAACTAGGGTTTAAGCTTCTGTCACTCTAGCAACCCATGATCTACTTATTACTTTCATATGCCTTCCTCTACGCCCAAATAATCGTGAAGTGTCATGTAGTCGACGTTCACATAACACCACTAGAGGAAAAGACAACATACATCTCATCAAAATATCGAACGAATACCAAATTCACATGACTACTAATAGCAAGACTTCACCCATGTCCTCAGGAACAAACGTAACTACTCACAAAGCATATTCATGTTCATAATCAAAGGAGTAATAATATGCATTAAGGATCGGAACATATGATCTTCCACCAAGTAAACCAATTAGCATCAACTACACGGAGTAATCAACACTACTAGCAACCCACAGGTACCAATTTGTGGTTTTGATACAAGATTGGATAAAAGAGATGAACTAGGGTTTTGAGAGGAGATGGTGCTGGTGAAGATGTTGATGGAGATTGACCCTCTCCTGATGAGAGGATCGTTGGTGATGACGTTGGTGATGATTTCCCCCTCCCGGAGGGAAGTGTCCCCGGCAGAACAGCTCCGCCAGAGCCCTAGATTGGTTCCGCCAAGGTTCCGCCTCGTGGCGGCGGAGTTTCATCCCGTAAGCTTGCCCATGATTTTTTCCAGGGTAAAAGCTCTCATATAGCAGAAAATGGACACCGGAGGCCCACCAGGGGGCCCAGGAGACAGGGGGCGCGCCTAGTAGGGGGGGCCCACTCTCCTGGCCAAGGTGTGGGCCCCCTGATGTATTTCTTTCGCTCAATAATTCTTATTCATTCCAAAAACATGTTTCGTGGAGTTTCAGGATTTTTGGAGCAGTGCAGAATAGGTTTCCAATGTTTGCTCCTTTTCCAGCCAGAATTCCAACTGCGGGCATTCCCCCTCTTCATGGTAAACCTTGTAAAATAAGAGAGAATAGCCATAAGTATTGAGATGTAATGTGTAATAACAGCCCATAATGCAATAAATATTGATATAAAAGCATGATGCAAAATGGACGTATCAGTGCATTGGGTCACTGACATATGGGCCCAACAAGGGTCTGGCCCACATGTCAGTGACGTAACTGGACCTGCAGTTAAGTCAGTGCAGCTCAGTACATATCTTACGTAGGTGTGCCATTGCTCGCTGTAAATACTGTGCCTCCCACGACATTCGGAAGAACGCTCACGTTCATCGCTATCTCCTTCCCCTCCCTCTCATGTCGACCACCATGTTATCGCCCCTCCCAAGCCCTAAGCGCCCCTCGCTGCACTGCCGGGACGGTCACACATCGCCGTTTCGTTCCTCGCCGCCACTAGTCGAGGAGGACGTGTCGGCGTTCCACTCCTCGCCGCGATGCGTCGAGGTGGACGCGTCGGCGTTCCCAATCTTGCCAGCATGCGCGTCGGCTCCCCGCTACGAGGAGAATGCCGCGCCGCCGGCCGAGCCCCCTAGCCTTGAGGAGCTTTGGAAAGAAATGGATGTCGCCATGTGGGAGGCTTTGCCGCCGGCAGAGCATGCCAAAAATAGAGGCGGAGAAGAAGGCCGAGGAAGAGAAGCGCGCCGCGGGGCAAGCTGCTTGGCAGCTCTATGTCGCGTCCGAGAGAGTTAGACAATTGGTTCTTTGGCAGAAGGCTCGTGCAAGGGCCGTGAGGGTGGCGGAGGACGCCCGTGCCAAGGCCTTGAGTGTAGTCGGGCCCAAGCGCCTCATCTACGCTTGGCGGTACGTGGACCGGGTGCACGCTTCCAACGAGGAGGAGTACCTGCCGGTAGGATCGCGCTCGCCGGCCGGCAAGCCGCCAATTAGCACGTCGCGAGTTGTGAGGATGAGGAAGAGGTGTTGTGTCGGCGCGCTGGGAAACGACCGCACACCAGGGCACTCGTGGCGCGCCGCAAGCGCTCCTGCAAGCGTCGTGGCTTTTTGTAGGGAGTATAATTTAGTTTCGTAAGGTGATCTCATTAGTTTTGGGACGCAAATGATAAATCCCAAACGTTCGGGAATTATTAGCGTCCTTAATTAAGTATGTAAGAGGGAAAGTTTGGAAACCTTGTGTATCCATACACATTTTGTAAGTAGGTGCATACAACACAAACTTTAGTACTATATACTATCGCACTGCACGTCTCTCTCTCTATATGCTTGCAGACTTTGCTACTCCCTCCGTCCAGGTGAATAAGTCATCTTTGGTTGTGCACCGTGACCAAGTAGGAGGGAAGACTTTATACACCTAGACGGAGGGAGTACTACTATTACTTATGTACGGGCAAATGCACGTTTTAACATTACGATGCGGTTTTTGTAAAAGTAGAAAAACAACACTAGTCAAGCTTGTCAAACGATTCAATGCAAAACAAATGTAAAAATCTCGTTTGATTGTTTACTTTTAGCTTCCTTCTCTGTGGTTATTTATCCGTCGTACTTTGTACGGAGTATCTCACTGGTCGGAAAGACATGCAAATTCCCAAACCGCTTCCTACACCCTGTATCGAATTTTTTGCCTAACAAGTTGTGCCGTGCAATTGGAATTCCAACTTGAGTACTAGTACTAATAGTAGGAGTAGTACCTTTACTACTATCTCCGTCATGGTTTATTGGTCCCCATTGTAATCTATGTCAAATTTTGATCATAAATTTAACTAATGAAATGTTTGTGATGTCACATGCACTAATATTTCATCAGTTAAATCTTTGGTCAAAATTTACCACAAATTACAATGGTGACGAATAAACCAGGACGGAGGTACTCCCTCCATTTTTGTATACAAGGCCACTATAAAAAATACTCCCTCCGTCTAGGTGAGTAAGTCATCTTAGGTTGTGCACCATGACCAAGGAGGAGGGGAAAATGAGAGACATTAATGTTTATTTGCTAATTAATAGTATTGCATGCAATTAACTAACCACTGCATGTCATGTTTTATAGTCTCAAGTCATTAAAATTTTGCACACGCTCATCTCTTATTGGTTGATATGTCAAGAAACAAGAAACGAGGTAGAAGTTAATGCACCACGCCTAAGTGTTTTGGGATTATTTGGTTTTCGTAAGGTGACTTACACACCTAGACGGAGGGAGTACATTTTGCATCTATACAAGGCCACCAACAGTAATCAAGACAAATATTAATGATGTTTCCTCGTACTAGTAACCCATGGCTTAATTACTAGCATGCATGTAGTGGATGATAATGACAAACTCATCTGGTACTTCCTCTCTCACGGCCACTCATTTTCTTCTAATGTGCATGCACCCTATTAATTAACCCGGTAAACGAGAAAATAAATTTACTTGTAAAGCACACATTGATTTTTATCTTGGTACCTGTAATTTGAGTTTGTGACCTTGTATATAAAAATGAAGGGAGTACTAGTACTCCCTCCGTCTAGGTGTGTAAGTCATCTTACGAAAACCAAATAATCCCAAAACACTTAGGCGCCGTGCGTTAACTTATACCTGCTTTTTTGTTTGTCGACATATCAACCAATAAGATATGAGGGGTGTGCATGCTTTTAATGACTTGAGACTATCAAACACGGCATGCGGTGGTTAGTTCATTACATGCAATACTATTAATTAGCAAATAAACATAAATGTCTCTCGTTTTCCCCTCCTCCTTGGTCACGGTGTACAACCTAAGATGACTTACTCACCTAGACGGAGGGAGTAGTACTAGTAGTTTAGAAGCCCAAATAAATGAGCGAGGCGCCTTAATGTTACTCTCCACTGTGACTAGTCTTATGGGAAAAGCTAGGGAAGAGACGGCTTATTTTTTAAGCCGCAAAAAGAAATGGCCCTAGGAGTAGTAGCTAGGGATACTAGGAGTAGTAGCCAGGGATCGAGTGTGCGAGATGAACCGGAGAAAGTAAATGCAGAGAGATGAAATGCAAAAAATACGGAGGGATGTGATGGTTGCTTGTCCGTTTATTTTACCAAGCCACTTATTACTGGAAGTGGTTGGGTTTTGTGATATGACGGCTTTACTGCCGCGCCACAAGCGGGGTGAGACTCCCGTGCAGCGCCGCCCTCTACACTTGTACTACATCGGTCGTGGTTTATTAGTCCCCCATTGAATTTGACTGAAGATTTAACTGACAAAATGTTAGTGCATGTCAACAAAAACTATGTCATTGGATTCGTAATTGAACATAGTTTTGAATGCTATAATTTTAGGTGACATGCATCATCATTTATCGTACTATATATAATGTTAGTTCAATTTTTGGTCGTACTAATCTATAGTAGTAAGGTGCCCATGCGTTGCACCAAAGAGTGAAATGCATTGATCGGGGAGTTGTTTATTTTGACAAAGGATGTGGGGGTCATCTCATGTGTAACGGGTATCGATAGGTTTCTTCAGATATTATTTCATCTCTAGAGCTCACAAACATCCGGGTGAAATAGATAAAAAGTTATCTTTTGCAAACAAAAGCGTTCAACTGTTCAACCTGCATTCAAAACTTGTGAAGAAATAACACTTATTGTGCTTTGCAAGAAATGATCTTTAAGAATTAGTTTTTGAGTATCGATTGTTATACATGTTGGCTACAGATGACATGGCACTTTCTTATAGTCAACAGTTGGCTATACTATTAAGTAATATTAACCATGCCCTTATACACCTAGACAGAGGGATTAAATCAGGATGACTTGCAAGGGGGCTGAGGAGATGTAAGAAATGGTTCATCGTAAGTCTTTCACCAGTACTGTAGTAAAAATTCATACATGGAAGATTCTAGAGTAAACCATAAATGGATACACTTTTATTCATGCGTGATACTCCAATAGAGAAAGATCATGGAATTCTCCCACATGCTTAGACAGCGGATTTCATTGAGCGAAGACTAATGCTCAACATTTAACTTGGTAATGCATATGTCCAGGTTAACCTCCTTGGAGTCCCCGTGCACCGCGTTGCGGGGTAAATCACATCGTGCGTCTTCAATGTCCACATCGGCGGGAAGGTCCCAGCTCTACACAGTCCTAGTCAGCATGATGGAGCTGGTGTCGCCTCCCACGTACCTCTGAGGGGTAGTAATAGTGAGCACGCACCCGTACATCGGCCTCATGTCAGTGTCTGCATCAGTGGCGTCGCTCCTGACGCACACTACAGAGATGGGGCGGCGGCCTGCATGGGCCTCTCCGGTGCCCATGATCAAGAGGGAGACGCTGCCGTCCTCCTCCGAGAGTAGCAGGCGGCGGTGATCCTCCAACGACTCCGGCATGGTGAACGGGTAGCACGTCTCGTACTTGATGTTCTCCGCCAAGCAAGCTTTTAAATAGCGTCCGCTACCTCCGCTATTGCGGCCGCAATAGCGGTAGCGTCACCCCGCCGCTATTAGTTTAAGGTTGTATTACAAAATAGCGTGTTGTCATGATGCGGGCGCAATATCACTTGTTAGACCGATATATTGTCTGCTATCCACAATATCGCCCGCTATATAAGTCGTTGTTGTTCGGTTGTGTAATCTATTTTGGTAAATGTGTCTTGCTTGCATGGTTGCACGACCAAATATTGTTCAATTATATTTTATATTCTTATATAAATGATGCTTTCTCAAATTAAGTGTCATATTTTTGTCAATGGCCTAGAAATATACACAACAATCTCAAATTTATGAGTGTTTTTTAAAAATTGGCTATGTGGACATAGCGCCCACAATATCGCCCGGTATCCGCATTCCGCTACACGGACCCTAATCCGCAACCAGTCCGCTATCCACTATTTAAAAGCTTGCCGCCAAGGGCCAGTAGTGACCGCTGCACGCATCCGTGAGGTGATGCACCATGTCCACCAGCGAGCCCCAAAACGGCATCAGGCACTCACAGCAGTAGATGAAGGGTTCCTTGGAGGCATCGACCAGGCCGTCCATGAAACGGGAGTGGATGTAGGGGACGTTGCGCTAGTTGAATATATGAGCAAGTTACTATGAGATTTAATCCGAATAAGCACAAAATAAATCATGATGGCTATAACAGAGATGAAACTAATCATGTGGACTAGCATAGTAGTAGGATACAGAGTAGAAACATGAATTCTACCACGATTTCGAACAGGAAGGACAAAAACACATACGGTGCAATGGGAGCAGCACCATTGGCGTTGAGGTTGTCGGCCATGTCGTTGAGGAAGAGGTTGCCAAGGTTGGGGAAGAAGTTGTCGTCGGTGAAGTCGTGGCTGCCAGTAGTCGTGAGAGTGCGCTCCCCAAATTTCAACAACGCCCTCCGAATGGAGCGCAGGAGGGAGTGGCTATAGGGGATGTTGCAGCCGCCGAATGGAGCGCAGGAGTAGCACACGAAGCAGTAGATGTTGTCCTTACTAGTACTCCCTAGTCTCTATCTATCTATATCTACTCTTATAGAAAACCGAGTTGGTGATGATGGTATGCCTGCCATCTTATAATATAGACCGTCCGATCTATATCTGACGGATAGAAAGCCAACTATGACAATTTTACAAAAGATACCCGCACCTCTCTCCACATTTACAGATAAGGCCTTGCCTCGTTCATCCTTATCTCCCACAACCTTGTGCTGCTCCCTAAGTCCCTATCTCTACTACTCTTCTTTGTTTTTTATGAAAAATCGAATAGTACTGCATCGTCCGCTGCACGCCTGGATGAACACGCCTCCTCGCCTCCATCATCACCAACTGAATCTTTTATAGGAGTAGGAGTAGAGAAAAAACCAAGTTGGTGATGATGGTGTGTCGTGCAATGCACGGGCATCTTGCTATTTTTTTGCATATAATTCCAAACACCACATAGACACAGTCTTTGAGCATGGTTCGTAGTCGCTCCATGCTTGGGCATTGAAGTTTGTAACTATTTTAGATTAGAATATACTACTCCTCCAGTGCTAGTAGTAGAGCAGAGTCCTACTCTACTACTCTACTCAAGCAAGTTAGGGCATAGTACTGTAGTAGGTACTGTAGGGAGTACCAGTACTGTGATCACTCAAGCAAGTTGTCTGGCATCGATATGACCCTATGCTTCTAGTATGTGTCTCGTAAGTTAAGCGGCGTGCTGTAGTCATCATCACCTGTCCACTTCCCGCAGCACATATTCGCTTCTCCATGTTTGTCCGCACATAATCTTGTCCAATCTTCCATCCCCGCTAAGGTGCCTACCCCCCCCCTCGTCCGAAACCCAAGCACTAACAATGGCAGAACCAAGCGACATCCGCCGAAAGAGTGGCTGGAATTCGCTCCCCACAGAGGTAATCAAGCTCATTGTTTCGTGTGTGGACAATCTCAGTACCATGCCACTCGCCGCGTGCTCGTCGGGGCTGTACCATTTACTCAAATTCCTCAGGCCGGAGCTTTTTAAGCCAGCTCCTTGCTTGCTGATGCCGCCTGATCTTCAGAAACGGCATGTCACGCAGCATAACGATCATAGGGTGGCGAGCATCAACCCCCTTGACTGCGATCCGATCCCCGTCACCCTCAACTACATTAACGGTATGTACTGGGTCGCCATGAACACGTCTTGGATGGTGCTCGTTGACGGTCGCGATAGCTGGATGCTCGTGGAGGTCTACACCCGGTGATTGATCCCCCTTCCTTCGGTTAACACTACACTGCTTTGGCACCGCAACTGAGAATACTCAAAATCTTACAGTATCCAACATGATAGCAAGTTTGATTTGCTTAAGGTTGTAATCTACCAAGTGCCAACAAGATCTGGAAATTATAAATACTTCAGGCTAATTGCATTCTTCAACCGCGGTCTCGCCTATCTGACAGGTCACTGCGGTAAGTGGATAAATCTGCACGTCCATCACTGGATCATACATCCTCCATGGTTCTCTGATGCCATTGAACGCAAGGGCTTCATTTACACTGTCGACTCCTTCTATGGCTGGACGTATTGGTGGCCTACTCCAGTCATCGCTACAATCAGCTGTTACAGCAGTATGTTACTTTCCTATGATATCATGATGGCTTGCTTATATTACTGTCAACATTTACTGAAAAAATATTCATGCTCATAACATGCGGTTCGTAAGATCGACTAAATCAAGAGCCCCTTTTTTATTTACTCCAACTTGATATGATGTTGTAGGCCGCCTGGTGTCCCTACCCTTCCTAATCCCAGAACCTTTCAAAGAAAAGTGGCATGGCAGTTGCAGGTGGTTCCTGGCTCGATCAGACGATGGCGAACGATTGATGATCGTTCGCACGTACCGGACATGTTGTTTCACGGAATACAATCACAGTCACTGCAAGGTCTTTGAGCAGGATCCCAACTTCTCTGGGCCTTCAAGAACTTTTGACTGGAGGCTGGTAAGTAGCCTTGGTAAACGCTCTCTGTTTGTTGGATTGAATTATCCAATTAACCAGGAGATAACCGATGGCAAGGATTATGATGGCAGCGCGATTTCGTTCATCAGGCAAAACTGTGTGTACACAGCGTACCATGCGTCTCTGCATGCACCATACCCTGATATGTGCCGCCACGCTCTGCTGCCCAAAGTAGGAGAGAGGGTCGCAAGTATCAGACTTCGACCTACTGGCTGGAGTTTCCCCCATCAGACACCCATCTGGTTCAAGCCGTCAGCCAATCTCCTCGGCTTAATAAATAGTAACATCTAACTGAGCCAGTTAGTTAGATGCATACACTTGGTGTAGTAGGATCTTTATTTAGTTTGATGCATACACTTGTTCTTTTTTGGTAGCGCTTTTGTAATAATGGCCGATGTTTGGTTTGGAAGAGAGAGCTACGTCTTCACTCTTCTGGCCTGCTTACTGCTTCTGTTGCACCCCCAGCCCTGGTTGTTGCTGCTGCTGTTTTCAATGTACAATTAGTAGTATATTTCGTCTGTTGGTTGAATAAATGTGTTGTTAGAACGACAAACACAATGTTTTGGAAGTCGTTGCACGGTTCGATCCTTAGTTCCCCGTACCGTACGTAACACATAATATTTTTCGTACGGAACACATTTTCCACTTGTTGATAACATGCAGCCCACTGAAAAAGGCCCAATAGAGGAGCCCATAATTAACTGGAAAGGAGGCTCTCGCATGAATCCGGACCAGGTACATGCTCATGGTCCCCTAAACATAACTAAGTAAATAAATATATAAAGCTAAATGCTCATGCACCAGTTCTTTAAATTCATGATTTAACAGGAGGATATTATTTCCTATGATAGTGTTGTTACATTCAGTCGATATTATTCTTAGGCAAAGATAGCGACTAGTCTTCTTTATCCCAGCATTTTCTTCCTGCAACCAGCGGACCCATGCAAATCGTAGTTAACATCGTAAATAGTTTCGGTCCATTTTTATTTTTCAATAAGAATGTCCAACCCAGCCCAGCACATTGGCGACAACACTTCATCCTCCGCCTTGGTGCGCTCACCGCGGCACCGCCGTCCGGCCCTGTCAACATAGTTTTTTTTCGAAACGGTCCCTTTCAACATAGTGAATCAGGAGAGAACTGTTGTTGTGAGTATGACACTACGGGCTCACCAGGTCCACTCCGGAACACAAGAAAGTGCCTCTTTTACTACTCAGATGCACTCCTCGTTTTTTACTCTAATCCACCCTACTGATATCCGGGACCCACATCATTTTTAACGTATAGTCAATTAACGACAGAATTGCACAACCTTTTTTTGAGTAGTAATTCGGAGGAGTAGGCTATAAACTGGGTTGTGCGATCTCTGTGGCCCGTCTAACAACATGACCAGCCCAGCAGGTTTTTCTTTAGGAAAAATAGGTAGCCCAGTATTTCTTTTTCAAGAATAGCCAAGCTAGGCCTATTTGTTTTCTTCGACTTACTGGGCTACAAATCTTTCAAGAAGAGGAGGGATGCATTCTGGCCTGGCCAAAGAGTATGGTCAGTGTCTATTAAAAGTAATATAAAAGGGGTTGAAAATTCCAAAAAAATTATAGCAACTGGGATATTAGTTTCTTTTTTTTTTGTATTTGTTCTTCACAGATATTTTATAGTATTTCATTGGATTTAACATGACATAGTACTATTTATTTTTAAATTTTTTTAGTATGGCTACTAATTTTTGGATTAAGAGTATTTTGTTCCCCATCCAAAATTTGCGAATTTTCAATATTCCGCACATATTTAGTTAATTTTTTTAACCCTGGTACTGATTAGAAAATGGGCAGCAATTCTAAAAATGGAAAACGGGCTACAATAATTTCCATATGAATTAGAAAATGAGTAAAAAATTATAAAAATAATAGCAAATGGGCTATACATGACACAGATTTCGAGGCTGACTTGTTTACGCAAGGCTTTGTCAGTCAACACACGATTCTAATAGTAGTGACTGTTGGATGTCCATCCAACGACCGACGTGCTTCTTAAATCTCTGATCTTCCTGCTCCAGCCGCCTAAACTAGCGCCGGCGGGACTGCCTGCTCCCTCCTCTTGTGGCCCGCTGTGATGCCACGCAGGCTTCCCCGGCCCACCCTACTCCCTCCGCTGGCCTGGCCGCACGCAATAAACTGCCTCCATATTACGCGGAAAAAATGATTCCTCCCACTGACATCTGGGGCGCACCGGTTGGGAGGCTGACCTGTGGGCCTACTAAGTGGACGCGTACGCAGGGCTTGTCAACTTAGTGAACAGACGATTGTAGCAGCAGTAACCGTTGGATTTGAATCAAACAGTCCTGCTGCTTCTTCAAGTGCTGCTCTTCTTACACCAGCCGCCCAAACCAGCGCCGACGAGACCGCCTGCTCCTGCCTCCGGTGGCCGGCTGTGCTGCCGTTGAGGCCTCACCGCCCCTACTACTCCCATAGCTAGCCAGGCCCTGTGGCGACGGCAGCCTCACACCATAGCCGAACTAGTGAACCCTCCTACTCCTCTACGCATGGGCATCCACTTCCGCATCTTCCCCGGCTCTACGTCATCCCCTTCCTTCCATGGCCTGGCTATCGTCAACTGCCCTGGTGCTCTCGGCGCGGCGTGGTCAACATGGTCAAGGAACGACTTCCATCGAAAGAGTACTGTACGTGGAGAGGCTGACAGCTAGGTCCACGGCAACCGCAAGGAAGTGCCTCCTTATTACGCACAAAATAATTATTCCTCCACCTGACAGCAGGGACCCACCAGACGGGCCACCAGTATTTTGCGAAAAAAACGTTTCCCTATGACTGCTGGGACCCGCCGGACGGGCCACCGTATTTCGCAAAAAAAATGTTCCCCCCGCTGTCAGCTCGGACCCACCGGAAGTGCCTCCTTATTACGCACAAAGAATGAATACTCCCCCGGCTAGCTGGGACCCACCTTGGTGGGAGGCTAACTTGTGGGCCTACTAAGTTGACGGGGACGGAGGGCTTTGTCAACTTAGTCAATATGAACGATTCTAGCTCCAGTGACCGTACGATGTCCATCCAACGGCCGTAGTGCTTCTTCAACCTCTGGTCTTCGTGCTCCAGCCACCCAAAGAAGCGCCGGTCGTGCCGCATGCTCTTGCCTCCCGTGGCCGGCTGTGATGCCGCGAAGGCCTCACCGCCCCTACTACTCCCACCGCTGGCCAGGCCATCCCTCTACTCACCGACACCACATGTTATTCTGTGACGACGGTAGCCTCACACTGCAGCCGAACCAGTGAACCCTTGTACTCCTCTCCACGTGGGCATCCACTGCTGCGTCTTCCCCGGCTCCGTGTCGTCCCCTTCCCAGGCCTCGCCGTCGTCCACCACCGTGGTGCTCTCGGCGCGGCGTGGTCAATGTGGTCAATGACCGACTTCCATCGGAAGAGTACTGTACGTGGAGAGGCTGAAAACTGGGTCCACGACAGCCGCAAGGAAGTGCCTCCTTATTACGTGCAAAATAACTATTCCTCCACCTGACAGCAGGGACCCATCGGACGGGCCACCGTATTTCGCAAAAAAAATGATTCGCCCCCTGACTGCTGGGACCCACCAGCTACATCTTCGCATCCAAGGAAGTGCGTCCGAAAAAAAAGATTCGCCCCTAACTGCTGGGACCCACCAGCTACATCTTCACACGCAAGGAAGTGCGTCCGAAAAAAATGATTCGCCCCCCTGACTGCTGGGACCCACCAGCTACACCTTCGCACGCAAGGAAGTGCGTCCGGGCAAAAAAAAAAGATTCGCCCCCCTGACTGCTGGGACCCACCATCTACATCTTCCCACGAAAGGAAGTGCCTGACAGTCGGGACCCACATGGTCAAAGCGTACGTACCGTTGTCATTCTGGTCACGAACGTGTGCGTACATACTGGTGGATGTAGAGGCACGCACGTGTCGTAGTAGAGGCTTGCACGTAGCATGTATACGTACATACAGCGGCCAGTGTGCAAGAAAGAAAATACGGCCACATATGTGTACATACGGGCGGGGTCTCGAACGTTAACTCCTACTCGCGCATATGTACGGCCAGGGCTCATGTACATGGCTGGGTCGGAATGGAGAAACAACGTCGTCATCGTGTTCAAAGGGAGCCAACCGGCTAGGTCGGAACAGAATGTGTCGTCGTGTTCATCGGGAGGGCCTGGACGGAACAGGCGATGGAAACGAGGCCTGGCATACCGTAGAACGGAGGAAACGGCCTTGTGATCGACCGGCCACATTTGAAACGGGATCGTGTTCATCGGGAGGGGTCCGGCGTACCGCAAAACGGAGGAAACGGACCTCCTACAGTCGAAACGGGGGTCCTGTTGATCGGGAGGGGTGTGGCGTACCGCAAAACGGACGAAACGGCCTTGTGTTGCAGTGCTACGGTCGAAACAGGGGTCCTGTTCATCGAGAGGGGTGTGGCGAACCACAAAACGGGATTCCACGGGATAATGTTCATCTCCACCGTCGACCTCCTCCAGCCTCCACGGGCTACAGTCGACCTCCTCCAGCCTCCATGGGCTCCTGTTCATCCAGCCTCCACCGTGCGCTACTCCACCGGCTACTGTTCAACCACCCCCACCCCTCCACGGGCACCCCTCCACCGTCTACTGTTCATCTAGCTCTCCACGGGGTCGTCCTATTCATCCAGCCCTCCAAGGGGTCCTGTTCATCCAGCCCCAACCGGCTCGATCGAGGCAACGCCACGGGGTCCTGTTCATCCACCCCCAGCACTCATTGTTCATCCAAACCCCCCCGCAATGTTCACTGTTCATCCAGAGAGGCAGCATCAATCGGCTTCAGTTAGCAGCAGGAGTGAAGGAATCGCTCGATCGGGTTCAGTTAACAACCATCGATCGATCGCTCGGGTTCAGTAACACGTAGCCTACAGTGCAATCGCTCGGGTTCAATTAGAGCCCAACGCCTCACTCGGGTTCGGTGAGAGCCAACGCCTTGCACACACGTGCATACGTGGACGAGAGAAACGCGCATCGCCTGGCCCCCGACCACCCACCGTAACCAGAAACTCCCTGAAATTTTCCTCGCCCTTGCTTCTACCACGGGTTTTTCCGTCATGGATGGCCCAAAGAATGTCATGCAGCTGCGTCTCCGGCCCGCCCAGGACGAAAAGCCCATTTTTTGTCATGATTTTTTGTCATAGAAGTAGGAGGCCACCACATCTACGATGATACCGGGTTTTGTCACAATTATCGTCATAGAAATGTCATAAGTATGACAGAAAAAAAATTCATTCGGCCCAAAATGTCACGGATGTGTCTTTTTTTGTAGTGCTCCCAACAATACCATGGAGCTTCACCACAATGGAATGTGGCTCCAAGGTGACCTCAACCATTAAGAGTGCTCAAACACGCAAGATCCGCAAGGGATTAGTGGGGGGAATCAAATTTCTCTTGGTGGAAGTGTAGATCCGGGCCTTCTCAACAAATCCCTATAAAATCAACAAGTTTGATTGGCTAGGGAGAGAGATTGGGCAAAAATGAGCTTTGGAGCAACAATAGAGCTTTGGGGGAAAAGAGGTAGGTCTTCTTGGGGAATAAGACCCCCTTTTACAGTGGGGGAAACGATCCAACCTATCCCCTCTTCAGCCCGCACTTGAGCGGTACTACTGCTCAAGGGAGTGGTACTATCATTGTGACTGCGAGCAGCAGCTGCAGAGGGAGAAGAGGCAAGAGAGAGAGCGTCCGGGCGGAACTAGCCACAGTGGTAGGTGCGGTACTACCGCTCCTACTGCCGCTGCTACTGCCGTTGAAGCCGACACGAGAAACGTAGTTCTCAAATCGAGGCAGTACTAGCAAGGAACTGGGGCCATACTACCGCTGATGGCTGTGGGTGGTACTACCGCTATGAAACGGCGGTACTACCGCTTATGGCTTTCAGCGGTACTGCTGCCCTGGGCCACAGTACTACCACTAGCGCCTCCCTTAAGCCACTTCTACGTTAACAAGTATACTCCAATTTCGGATTACCGGTTTCGCAAACCCTTGAGAGGTTCAAACTCTAGGGTGCGTGCGGAGATCTCAACCTCTCTAGCCTACCTACTCGCGATCCTCCTAAGCCTAGTGCAACAAGCTCAAAGGGACAAAGAGACACAACAATTTATCCTAGTTCAGCCACCTTGAGGTGTAATACCCTACTCCAGCGTTTTGGTGGATTGCCTTGGAGGGTTGAGGATGAACTAGTACAGTGGATGAACTGGCCTTAGGAGGTGAGGTGTTCTTGAGCTCAAGGGAGCTGGTGTGGTGTGAGCTAGTTCGACTTACCTTGCCTCTATGGTGGTGGCTAGTCCTATTTATAGTGGCCTTGGTCCTCTTCCCAAATGTTGGCGGGAAGGGATCCCACAACGGTTGGATTTGAAAGGGGACAAGTAGTACAGCTTATCCTGACAAAAGCAGTCTTTGCCTGCGAAAAGCCTCAAGTCGTGACACTGCGGTGGACTCGTCGATGACCTCCGTCCTGCCGTCCTGGCGGTCTTGGTCTCGTTGCACCAAAATGGAAACCTTTGGGTTATTCCATGGGAATCCGCGCCCGTGGCTTGCCTCCTTTGCACCGAAGAGGAAACCTGTGCTCCGTGGCACCTGCTTGGCCTTGGTCGTCATGGCTCACGTCAGCTGAGCCTCGTGAGGTAAGCCTTGCATAGAATTCTCTGCCCCTCGGGAGCCAGCCTGAGGAGGCCGATCCCCTCGGGGGTCTTGGCGTCGTCCGCCTCGCGAGGCTTGGCCCCTCGCGAGGGTCTTGAGTTGTTGATGTTGTAGCTGGGCCATACTAGGCCGTCGAAGGAGCCACGTGGTGGGCCGCAGGCAGGCATGGCTGGATAGCCCGATATCCAGAACGCTGATAGTATCCCCCGGGCCCAAGGCGCGCTCGGACTTGGCTTCCAGGCGAAGCCAAAGGGCAAGTGCGGAGCACCGCGGGACCTAACCGTCTGCGGCCTTGATGACGCGTGATGATTGATGGGACATGGGTGACTCTGCTTCCCCATGCTACGTAGGCAAGTGCTCGACTTGACGGGATGATGCGGCATGCAGAAGATCATGATGGCGCGAGGTCGTGGAGGCCGACGGTTGGCCTCCCTTGATTATAAATGGGAGGGAGATGCAGAGCCTCTCGCCCATCTCTCCTTCGTCTTGCTTCCGCTTGCTTCTTCTCTTCTCCACCTTGTGCCCATGGCGTCACCGAGGAGGTTCTCAGCGGCCGAGAAGGGGAAGGCTTCCAAGGAGGGGCCTGCCTCTCCGCCTCCCAAGAGAGGTTGCGGTTGCCCCCGCAAGCATCCCGTGGTTCCCACGGCAGCTCCTAGGGGGTGCGGGCGCGTATCCCCCAGAGCCAGCACTCCTCTTGGTGCCCGCGATGGCACCTCTTCTCGAGGCAGGGCCCACCGGCTGTGGAGCAGCCCCCATGATGAAGGGAGGCGCGCCGTGATCGTTCGCCCGCCTCGGCCGCGCTTCTCTTTGCTGGACATGCTCCCTGAATTCGTGGTATGGTCAGAGATCCCGACCGGCACCTTGCTCCGGCTTCCGTATTTCTTCTCCGACGTACTTCCTTCCTCTAGGCTTGATGGTCTCTGGCTGCAAGCCGACGGTTGCTGCAGCAGAGCTTCATGGGTTGGTGCCGAGGTCGCCGCCTCCGGCAGCGTGGTCCTGACCCGTGGTTGTCAAACTTTCGCCCGTGAGCATGGCCTGGGCGGAAGGTGTACCCTCCACTTCAAGTACGACGGCCTGGCGACCCTCTATGCGAGGGAGTTCAGGGAGGACGGCCGCCGCGTGGGGTGCTGCCCGGAGGATGGCAGCGACGACGATGGTGGCGAAGGAGAGCTTGGTCTTGGCGGCGTGCGCTCCTCCTCCCTTGATGGTAGCTCTTCTTCGGATGAGAGCTCGAGCAGCGGCGGCTACGACCAGCCTCTGGGTTGTCATGCCTGGGTCAAGGACGTCGGTGGTTCATCCCGCTGCGGCTCTCCATTGAAGCTGGATAGGAGCCCGTCGTGAGGCTGGGGGCCGGCGAACTTGGACTCAACGCCGGCGGCCCCAGGTGGCCTATGGGAGAACTAGTGAAGCGCCGGGCCACCTTTAGGCGCTGCTTGAGGATGCGGTGCAGGTGCCGAGTTCTTACGCCTTTGGGCCCTCTTTGTTTACCCTTTCCTTTCTCCTGTAATTCGAAAAGAAGATGTACCCTGCGGGGGCATGTAATGAACTATGGCAGTTATGCCCTTTATGCTACGCTTGCTATCTTGATGTTGTATTTGTGATTTGAGTAAGCTAAGGTAGGAAAGCTTAGCTTGGTATGTATGTATTAGTTTTCCGCCTCATGAAAACCTGGCATCAGGTACTCGACGGGGCCCCCTTTCTCGGGGAGCCATGGGTGCAGACCCCGGAAGACACCTTGGGATCTTGGGAGCTGCTGCAGGGCTGTCTTTGAAGGAAGAGAAAACTGACGAGTGGCTCACTCCCCCTTATGCGAGCCCCTTGCCATAGATTAGCTTGGACTTGATGCACCGCGTCGCGCTGCCCGGGGGGCATGGACATGAGGGGTGTTGGTGCCCATGAGCTTGGCCGAGGGATCCTCGCGAAGATGAAGCCAAAGCACCAGGGTTTGGCATGGTGCGTGCGCGCGAGGGAAGGCCCAAGGTGCACACACACCTGCCTAGCCCCACGCGCGAGGCACGCGAGAGGAAGTGACGGGCGACTGCCACCTCTCTCACGCCCTTAGGCCAAAAAACAGCTCAGGAGAAGGAAACAACTCGAGGAAGTAGGGTTCGAAAATGCCAAATCCATTGAAAGGTTACTAAAAAGTGCAAGCAACTTCGTAAAGAAAATGAACAGTCGCGTCCAGCACCTAATCTAGTCTTCTCACCAGCATGGAGCTAAGTGCTGCCACTAAGACATGGGAGGGAGCCCCCATGAGGCCCCAGGGTGACTCTCAGGAGACTCCGGGGCGTGTACAGCCCCACTCATTATTACGTGAGAGTGACACGAGCAGAGATCTTCACAGGCCGGAGCCTTGCTTCACAGGCAGGAGCCTTTCTTCAGGGGTAGAACTTCCGGAGGTGCTCGATGTTCCAGGCGTTCTGAATGGGGACCCCATCCTGTGTCTCCAGGCGTGCGGCGCCAGGCCTGGAGACACGGGAAATCCTAAACGGGCCCTCCCACATGGGAGAGAGCTTATGCAGCCCCTCCCTGGAGAGCACCTGCCTCAGGACGAGGTCGCCCACCTCTAACATCCTGGAGCGGATGCTGTGGCAGTGGTACCGCCGCAGCGCCTGCTGATACCTTGCCACCCGGAGCAAGGCTTGTCGGTGGCGTTCCTCCCCTAGAACGAGATCCATCCCCCGCATGGCATCCTGGCGTGCCTCGTCGAACGCCAGGACTCGCGTGGAGCGATGCTTAACCTCGTGAGGGAGAACCGCTTCTGCTCTGTAGACGAGGAAGAACGGTGTCTCTCCCATTGGCTTGGTCGCGGTGGTGCGGATGGAGCACAGCATGGACTGCAGCTCATCGAGCCAGCCCCTGCCGCAAGCCTCGAGCTTCTTCTTGAAGGTCCTGGTCTTGAGGCCCCTCGGGACTTCTGCATTGGCCCGCTCGGCCTGGCCCTTGCTCCATGGGTGTGGCACTGAGGCGTGGCATATCTGCATTCTGAGGTTAGCACAGTATGTTTTGAAAGGGTTGCTGGTGAACTGCGAGCCGTTGTCGGTGATGATGCGGTTGGGGACCCTAAACCGGCTCACGATTCCCTTGATGAAATTGACGGCCGATCCGGCTGGGATAGTGCACACGGCTTCTACCTCCGCCCACTTGGTGAACTTGTCGATGGCGACGTAGAAGTACCGGTAGCCCCCTGGCACTCGAGGGAATGGCCCCAAAATGTCCAGCCCCCAGACTGTGAAAGGCCATGTGAGCGGGATTGTCTGGAGGCCCTGCTTGGGCTAGTGGATTTGCTTGGCGTGAAGCTGGCATGCTTCACAAGAGCGCACCAGCTCTGCGGCGTCGTTGAGCACGGTGGGCCAGTAGAAGCCGCTGCGGAACGCCTTGCCCACCAGAGTGCGTGACAAGGAATGATGCCCGCAGTACCCACCATGTATGTCCGCTAGCAGCTCGAGCCCTTGTTCCCTGGAGATGCACCGCAACGAAACATCATTGAGCCCCTTGCGATATAACTCACCATCCTAGATGTAGTACGCGGTAGCTTGAAGAGCCACACGCTCGGCGTCTTCCTCCTTCTCTGGCAGGGTTCCTTGAAGCAAGTACACCTTGAACTCTTCAGTCTAGCACCCCTCCTGAGGCTCGAGCGCAAGCAGCAGGCAGGCTCCCGAGGGGTGGCCGCAGGCTGGCACGCCCGTCTCGGGTGCCTGTGGCAAGTCCTCCTGAGGCGGTGCTGGAGTCGTGGCGTGGGGAGTCACAGATGGCTTGAAGAGCCGCTCCTCAAACACCCCCGGCTCCTGAGGGAGCCTGCGGGAGGCTCTCTTGGCGATGTCGTCCACTTCCTTGTTCGTTCCGCATGGCACATGCTGCAGCTCCACGCCTAGAACCGCTTCATCTTGCGCACCTCTTCTAGGTACGCCTTCATGTGCTCATCGTTAGGCGTGTACTCCTTGTTGGAGAAGTTGATGAGGAGCTAAGAATCGCCCTTGATGGTGAGGCGCTTTACTTCCAGCGCGGCCGCAGCCCAGAGTCCGGAGAGCAAGCCTTTGAATTCTACAATGTTGTTGGAGACATTCTCGCCCTGCTGGAAGCAGAGCTGCACTGCATAGCAGAGCTTGTCCTTGGTGGGTGAGACGAGGACGCCCCCCGATCCTGCACCTTGTTGCGCAAATGCCCTGTCAAAGTACATGATCCATCCATCTGGTTCCTCGTCTCTTGGCAGGAGGGAGCGGTCCTCGCCTACTCTGTGGTCGGGATCGTCAGTCCACTCGGCCACGAAGTCTGCGAGGGCTGCACCCTTGATGACCCTGGTGGTGCTGAACTCGAGATTGAACGCCTGAAGCTCGATGTTCCATTCAGCAACTCGCCCGACGGCATTCGGGCTCCGGAGCACCCTCCCCAGCGGGAATGCCGAAACAACCTTGATGGGGAGTCCTTGAAAGTAGTGGTGTAGTTTTCAGGAGGCAACCACTAGCGGGAGCAGGAGTTTCTAAGGCATGGGGTAGCAAGCCCGGGCCTCCCTCAGTACCGTGCTGACAAAGTAGACAGGGTGCTCGATGAGGGGGGATGCATCAGTGGAGTCTTGTTCTTCATGAGGGCGCGGGTCCTCCATGGCTTCATGAGGTCCGCCCTCGGGAACCTCGGTGACCGCGGGGTCGATCGTGGCCTCACGAGGAATGTTGACTACCGGGTCGGTCGAGGCCCCAGACGCACCGTCCTGAGGGTGTTGTGTCTTGTTCGATGGTTGTGCATCCTGCTGAGGTTTCTTGGATGAGTGTTCCTTCCTTAGTGCCACCAGGGCGGCGCTGGCTGAGTGAGGGGTGGCTGCCAGGTATAGCACCAAGGGACGGAGAGGGCATGGTGCTACCATTACTGATGGGCTGGTCAAGTATCTCTTGAGGTCTTGAAAGGCTGCGTCCGCCTCTCGGGTCCACTCGAACGGCTCCTTTTTTTCATCAGCTTGAAGAACGGGAGGGCACGCTCCCCCAACTTGGAAATGAAGCGCCCAAGTGAGGTTACATAGGCCGCCAGCTTCTACATCTCCTTCAGGGTCTGTGGGGGGGGGGGGGGGGGCTTATGTCCTCTATCGCCTTGACCTTCTCCGGGTTGGCCTTGATCCCTCTGTGTGACACCAAGAAGCCTAGCAGCTTGCTAGAGGGAACCCTGAACACACACTTTTTGGGATTAAGCCAAAGATCCACCTTGCGTAAGCTAGCAAACGTCTCCTCCAAATCTGCTACCAGGGTCCCGGCCTCCCGAGACTTCACCACTATATCATCAACATAGGCCTCTGCATTCCTCCCGAGCTGCGAGCCCAGGGCGATACGCATCAGTCGCTGGAAGGTTGCCCCGGCATTACGCAGTCTGAAGGGCATGCAGGTGTAGCAGTACACCCCACAGGCGGTCAGGAACGTCGTTTTCTCGACATCCTACACGGCCATCTTGATCTGGTGGTAGCCTGAGAAGGCATCCAAGAAGCACAACAGGTCGCATTCGGCGGTGGAGTCCATGATTTGGTCAATGCGAGGGAGCGGGAAGGAATCTTGCAGGCAGGCCTTGTTGAGGTTGGTGAAGTCGACACACATGCGCTCCTTCCCTCCTTTCTTGGGGACGATGACGGGGTTTGCCAGCCACCCCGGGTATCGTACCTCTCTGATGACCCATGCGGCTTGTAGCTTGCGGGTTTCCTGGACGAAGGCCTGTTTTTTGGTGGACTGGCAACGAGCCTTCTGCTTCACTGGTCACATGTTTGGGCATATCCTCAGGTGGAGCTCGTTTATTCCCCTTGGGACCCCAGCCAGGTGTTTGGGTTCCCAAGTGAATACATCCTTGTTGGCTCGCAAAAAGCTGACCAATGCCTCCTCTTGGTCCCGAGGGAGGCAAGCCCCTATGTTGAAGGTGGCGCTGGCCGCTCCATCTTCACTAACCAGCACTTGCTTCGTCTCGGCTTGGTCTTGGGAGAAAAATTGCTTCTTCTTGGCTGGCGCTGCTTCTGGGGCCTCCTGACCCCCTTTCTTGTTGGGTAGCGCGGATGCGGCTGACCTGAAAGTGAGCTTGAGGGCTGCAGCTCGCCCTTTCTGTCCCCCACCACTGTGAGGACACTGTTGCTGTCGGGCATCTTCATGAGGTTGTACGCAGGGTGGGTCGCAACCATAAACTAGACCAAGGCCGGGTACCCCAGAATGGCATTGTATGGAAGGTCGATCTTGGCAATGTCGAAGTCGATGAGCTCGGTGCGGTAGTTGTCATGGGTCCCGAAGGTGACAGGGAGGCGGATCTACCCCAGGAGGCTGGTGGAGCCGCCTCCGACCCCGGAGAAAGACTTGGTGGGGCGGAGCCGGCTGGGCGGCACGTGCAGCAGGCTGAATGCCTCTGGGGAAAGCACGTTGAGGCCAGATCCGCCATTGATGATGGTTCTGGTGACCGCCACGTTGCAGATGGTGGGGGTACAGAGCATTGGGAGCTCTCCTGCTCCCATCGTGGCGGCAGGATGATCCTCGAGGCCGAAGGTGAGGTCGGCCTTGGGCGCCGTCCAGCCCGGGGGAGCCCCCAAGCCCGCCTGGGTGGTGCTTACTCACTGGTAGAACTACTTGATGTGGCGGTCAGAGGGTGGCACCTTCGAGCCACCAAGGAGAGCTATGATGACCGGGGGCGCCGGTGCCTCGTAGCGGGCGAGGAAAAGGCCGTGCAGCTCTTCCTAGGAGGCCATCGAGGATAACGGTAGGTTGAGTAACCAGGCATGCGGTGTGCCTATGAGGGCCATGGGGAGCCAGTTGGCCTTCACCCGGTCGTCTCCACCGGCCATCCAGACTGCCTCCTCGTATGCTTGAAGAAAGGCGGCCGGATCCGCCGCGCCGTCATAACGCGGTGCCATCTCCGGTCGGAACTTGGGCGGCCACTGTCCCTGCCACAGCGAGAGGGTGAAGCAGTGCAGCCCCGGCACCTATTCGGGAGCGCACCTCGGCCGGGTCGACAGGGGAGCGCCCGCCATAGGGGCCAGCGGTGCGATCCGGCTGCCGGGGTACAAGATTTCTGATGCACCCCTACCTGGCGCGCCAAATGTCGAATTACGGGTTCTACAAACCGTTGAGAGGTTTGAACTCTAGGGTGCGTGTGGTGATCTCAACCTACCCAGCCTGCCTACTCGTGATCCTCCTAAGCCTAGTGCAACAAGCTCAAAGAGACAAAGAGACACAATAGTTTAGCCTGGTTCGGGCCACCTTGCGGTGAATACCCTAATCCAGCATTTTGGTGGATTGCCTCAGAGGGCTGAGGATGAACTAGTACAACGGATGAATTGTCCTCAGGAGGTGAGGTGTTCTTGAGCTCAAGGGAGCTGGTGTGGTGTGAGCTAGTTTGACTTGTCTTGCCTTGGTGGTGGCTAGTCCTATTTAGAGTGGCCTTGGTCCTCTTCCCAAATGTTGGCGGGAAGGGATCCTACAATGGCCGGATTTGAAAGGGGACAAGTAGTAGAGCTTATCCTGACAAAAGCAGTCTTCTCCTGCGAAAAGCCTGTGGTCGTGATACTGCGGTGAGCTCGTTGATGACCTCCGTCCTGCCGTCCTGGCGGTCTTGGTCTCATTGCACCCAAATGGAAACCTTTGGCTGATTCCTCGGGACTCCGCGCCCGTGGCTTGCCTCCTTTGCACCGAAGAGGAAACCAGCGCTCTGCGCCCGCCTCGCGCCCGCCTGGCCATGGTCGTCATGGCTCACGTCAGATGAGCCTCTTGAGGTAAACCTTGCATAGAACTCTCTTCCCCTCGGGAGCCAGCCTGAGGAGGCCGATTCCCTCGGGGGTCTTAGCGTCATCCGCCTCACGAGGCTTGGCCCCTCGCGAGGGTCTTGAGTTGTTGATGTTGTAGCTGGGCCGTACCAGGCCGTTGATGGAGCCACGTGGTGGGCCGCAGGTAGGCAGGGCTGGATACCCCCATATCCAGAATGCCGACATCCAGGGATGAGGGAAGGAGCTGGGGGTGCGAATAAGATGTGTATGTGTTGATTCCACCCTATCCTTTCCAATATGGACCCCCTCTTGATAGTACGGTGTCTCCTACGACTCAAGTCCACAAAAACCGAAACGAAGGAGAACTACACCGTCTTCACTTTGAGCTCCAATGGGTATAAATTGTCTCGTTCCAATGAATGAATATCTGAAATGCTCAATGCACAGGATTAGTCCGCACTTGCATTGTCATCAAACACCAAAACCACTTAGAGAGAGATATGCCCAAACAATCTCCCCCTTTTTGGTGGACTGGTGACAACAAGGGATTTACACAGAGATGTAACTAGAAAATAGGCAAAACCCAGAGTCTACAAAATATAGGCGAGCCCCCCCTAGATGTGTGCACTTTAAATAGGAGTGCCTTTGGAATGCAAAGCAGACACATTAGGATCAACACCCCCCATATGTTTTATAGACAGACAACATTTGCATCTACAATAAGGGAAATATAAGCCATGATGCAAGGAGTAGTAAGTGAGCAAAAGAGAATCATAAGATAAGCATACAACTCTTATACTACCAAAGTACTAGACAAGCATAAGCTAATAATAGAATAGCATATTTCTCACACCATGGATAACCAGGTCCCATAAGCACAAACCAAACCAAAGCAAACAAAAAAATAAAAGAGTTTGCTAGAGAGAAAGACAAGGAAAATAAGACGCAGTCGCAACTTGACACACAGGACAAATCCCTAAACTCTCTCCCCCTTTGGCATCGAGACACCAAAAGGGCAAAGAGTGCAGCTATGGTCACAGGTGATAGAAAATCTGAGGATCTCCATCATCACATTCCCGCGTGGTCACCCGCATCTTCGTCATAGGCAGAGGGTTCCTGAGTCTCTGACTCCATCCAGGGAAAGTGCTGAGAAATCCACTCCTCCTCATCTGTGATCTTGTCCTCAGAGCCACTGTTAACTTCAGCTCCAAGCTGACGCATAAGAACCTTGTGACAGCTACTTGACTTCTTCTCAGACACAAGTGCCATATACTACCCGTGAGACTCCATGCAGAATAGCTTCTTCATCTTGTGATTTGAGCTTCTTTGCTCACGAAGGGTCCACTCTAGAGGGTTCATAATCCTCATCATCACCAGATCCAGACGGAATCTCAGTCTCAGGAATAGGAGTGTGATACGTCTCCAACGTATCTATAATTTTTGATTGTTCCATGCTATTATATTACCTGTTTTGGATGTTTATGGGCTTTACTATACACTTTTATATTATTTTTGGGACTAACCTATTAACCGGAGGCCCAACCCAAATTACTGTTTTTTGCCTATTTTAGTGTTTCGCAGAAAAGGAATATCAAACGGACTCCAAATGGAATGAAACCTTTGGGAGAGTTATTTTTGGAACAAACACAATCCAGGAGACTTAGAGTGTACGTCAAGAAGTAAACGAGGCGGCCACGAGGCTCCAGTGTGCACCTAGGGGGGTGGGCACGCTCCCCACCCTCGGTTGCCCCTCGTGGCTCCCCTGACCGACTTCCTTCGCCTATATATATCTATGTACCCCGAAAACATCTAAGAGCACCACGAAACCCTATTTCCACCACCGCAACCTTCTGTACCCATGAGATCCCATCTTGGAGCCTTTTCCGGCGCTCCTCCGGAGGGGGAATCAATCACGGAGGGCATCTACATCAACGCCAAGGCCTCTCCGATGAGTTGTGAGTAGTTTACCACAGACCTTCGGGTCCATAGTTATTAGCTAGATGGCTTCTTCTCTCTCTTTGAATCTCAATACAATGTTCTCCTCGATCTTCTTGGAGATCTATTCAACGTAACTCTTTTTGTGGTGTGTTTGTCGAGATCCGATGAATTGTGGGTTTATGATCAAGTTTATTTATGAGAAATATTTGAATCTCCTCTGAATTCTTTTATGTATGATTGGTTATCTTTGCAATTCTCTTTGAATTATCAGTTTGGTTTGGCCTACTAGATTGATCTTTCTTGCAACGGGAGAAGTGTTTATATTTGGGTTCAATCTTGCGGTGTCCTTTCCCAGTGACAGCAGGGGCCATCGAGGATAAAAAGATGGGGTTTATATCATATTGCTTGAGTTTATCCCTCTAGATCATGTCATCTTTCCTAATGTGTTACTCTGTTCTTATGAACTTAATACTCTAGATGCATGCTGGAGAGCGGCCGATGTGTGGAGTAATAGTAGTAGATGCAGAATCATTTCGATCTACTTGTCGCAGACGTGATGCCTATATACATGATCATGCCTAGATATTCTCATAACTATGCACTTTTCTATCAATTGCTCGATAGCAATTTGTTTACCACCGTAATACTTATGCTATCTTGACAGAAGCCACTAGTGAAACTTATGGCCCCCGGGTCTATTTTCCATCATATAAGTTTTCGATCTACTTTATTTTGCAATCTTTACTTTTCAATCTATATCATAAAAATACCAAAAGTATTTATCTTATTATTATCTCTATGAGATCTCACTTTCGCAAGTGCTATGAAGGGATTGACAACCCCTTTATCACGTTGGTTGCGAGGTTCTTATTTGTTTGTGTAGGTACGAGGGACTTGCGTGTAGTCTCCTACGGGACCGATACCTTGGATCTCAAAAACTGAGGGTAATACTTACGCTACTTTGCTCCATCACCCTTTCCTCTTCAAGGGAAAACCAACGCAGTGCTCAAGAGGTAGCTAGAAGGATTTCTGGCGCCGTTGCCGGGGAGGTCTTCGCACAAGTCAAGACATACAAAGTACCCATCACAAACTCTATCCCTTGCATTATATTATTTTCCATTTGCCTCTCGTTTTCCTCTCCCCCACTTCACCCTTGCCGTTTTATTCGCCCTTCTTCTGTTCATCTTTTCGTTTGCTTTGATGTCTTACATGGCTCATTTGCTCGTTTGGTTGGAATAGTTGTTTATTTATTGCTAAACAGAGAACCTAAGATCTATGGATCCTCATCTGCTTGCTAATCTTTTTAGGAGGTCCAATTATTATGAACCAATTTCCAGTGATTTGAGTGCACTAGATTATCTTTATGAGGTTTTGCTTGAAATTCGTGAATATGAAAATTGTGATGAAGAAATTTATGAAGAGATTCACAATAGCTCCTTGAATGAAAAGCATGATTGCAATGATTTTATTGTTAATTCTACTATTGTCAATTGTGTTAATGATATGCAAAACCCTAAGGTTGGGGATGCTAGTTTTGCTATGTCCACTACTTGTTTCAATGATCATGATTGGGGTGATTCTTCTTATAATCTTGAAATTTTAGTTAATCCCCATGATGAATATGGGATTGATAATAATGTTTGCAATAATACTGAAATTTTGTTTGGAAGAGTGTCAACTTTAGATCCGACATATTTGGATAATGTTCAATCTTATGAAGTTTTTGATAAAAGTGGGTTTGGAGAGGTCATGACTTTAGTTAATGATAATCCCACTATTTTTGAAGAGTGTAAACTTTGCATGCATGTGGATTGTGTTGATTTTTTATGTGATAGTTATTTTGTTGAATTTGCTTATGATCCCACATGTAATTTTTATGAGAGAGGAATATATGATTGTAGAAATTTTCATGTTATAAAATTTCCTCTCGTTATGTTGAGATTGCTATTGTTCCTTTATTCTTCCTTGCATATGTTAGTTTTTGTTTGCCTTGATAATGCTTATAAAATACCTATGCATAGGAAGTATATTAGACTTAAGTGTGTTTCTCACATGTTTTATGATGCTCTCTTTGTGCTTCAATTCTTTTCTTTCATGTGAGCATCATTGAAATCTCAATGCCTAGCTAAAAAGGCTTTAAAGAAAAGCGCTTGTTGGGAGAAAACCCAATATTTCTCCTTGATTTTATTCAATAAATAATTCATTTAGCTTCTGTTTAGATGTGGTTTTATGTTTTAATTAGTGTTTGTGCCAAGTAGAACCTATAGGATCATCTTGGGTGATAGTTAATCTGATCTTGCTGAAAAAAAGAAACTTTTGTGGGCAAGAGAATAATTTTAATAAAACACAGCAACGTGCTTTTTAGTTGATTATTTTTCTGTAGATTAATAGAAAAATTTCCTAGGACTTCCTATTTTGGTAGGATTTTAAGAGTTCCAGAAGTATTCGAAAGTTACATATTACTACAGACTGTTCTGTTTTTGACAGATTCTGTTTTTCGTGTGTTGTTTCCTTATTTTGATGAATCTATGGCTAGTACCGGGGGTATGAGCCATAGAGCAGTTGGAATACAGTAGGTTTAACACCAACATAAATAAAGAATGAGTTCATTATAGTACTTTAAAGTGGTGGTTTGCTTTCTTGCACTAACGGAGCTTATGAGATTTCCTGTTGAGTTTTGTGTTGTGAACTTTTCAAGTTTTGGGTAAAGATTTGATGGACTATGGAATAAGGAGTGGCAAGAGCCTAATCTTGGGGATGCCCAAGGCAACCCAAGGTAAAATTCAAGGACAACGAAAAGCCTAAGCTTGGGGATGCCCCGGAAGGCATCCCCTCTTTTGTCTTCGTCTATCGGTAACTTTACTTGGAGATATATTTTTATTCACCACATGATATGTGTTTTGCTTGGAGCGTCTTGTATGATTTGAGTCTTTGCTTTCTAGATTACCACAATCATCCTTGCTGTACACACCTTTTGGGAAAGACACACATGATTCAGAGTTTATTAGAATACTCTATATGCTTCGCTTATATCTTTTGAGCTAGACAATTTTGCTCTAGTGCTTCACTTATATATTTTAAGAGCACGCCAGTGGTTTTATTTTGTAGAAATTATTGATCTCTCATTCTTCACTTATATTATTTTGAGAGTCTTTTAGAACAGCATGGTATTTTCTTTGGTTAGAAAATTAGTCCTAATATGATGGGCATCCAAGTTGGGTATAATAAAAACTATCATATAGAGTGCATTGAACGCTATAATCAATTTGATGCTTGATGATTGTTTTGAGATATGAGGATGGTAATATTAGAGTCATGCTAGTTGGGTAGTTGTGAATTTGGGGAATACTTGTGTTAAAAGTTTGTGATTCCCGTAGCATGAACGTATGGTGAACCGTTATGTGATGAAGTTGGAGCATGATTTATTTATTGATTGTCTTCCTTATGTGTGGAGGTTGGGATCGCGCGATGGTTAACTCCTACCAACCCTTCCCCTAGGAGCATGTGTGTAGTACTTTGTTTTGATAAATTGTAGATTTTTGCAATAAGTATGTGAGTTCTTCATGACTAATGTTGAGTCCATGGATTATACGCACTCTCACCCTTCCACCATTGCTAGCCTCTCTTGTGCCGCGCAACTTTCGTCGGTACCATACACCCACCATATACCTTCCTCAAAAAAGCCACCATACCTACCTATTATGGCATTTCCATAGCCATTCCAAGATATATTGCCATGAAACTTTCCACCATTCCGTTTATTATGATACACTCCATCATTGTCATATTGCTTTTGCATGATCATGTAGTTGACATCGTATTGGTGGCAAAGCCACCATTCATAATTCTTTCATACATGTCACTCTTCATTCATTGCATATCCCGGTACACCGCCGGAGGCATCCACATAGAGTCATATTTTGTTCTAAGTAGTTGTAATTCTTGAGTTGTATGTAAATAAAAGTGTGATGATCTTCATTATTAGAGCATTGTCCCAAGTTAGGAAAGGATGATGGAGACTATGATTCCCCCACAAGTCAGGATGAGACTCCGGACTTTATGAAAAATAAAAGAGGCCAAAGAATCCCAAATAAAAAAAGAGAGGCCAAAGAAGCCCACTAAAATAAATTAATAAAAAATGAGAGAAAAAGAGAGAAGGGACAATGTTACTATCCTTTTCCACACTTGTTCTCCAAAGAAGCACCATGATCTTCATGATAGAGAGTCTCCTATGTTGTCACTTTCATATACTAATGGGAATTTTTCATTATAGAACTTGGCTTGTATATTCCAATGATGGGCTTTCTCAAATTGCCCTAGGTCTTCGTGAGCAAGCAAGTTGGATGCACACCCACTTAGTCTCTTTTGATGAGCTTTCATACACTTATAGCTCTAGTGCATCTGTTGCATGGCAATCCCTACTCACTTACATTGATATCTATTAATGGGCATCTTCATAGCCCGTTGATATGCCTAGTTGATGTGAGACTATCTTCTCCTTTTTGTCTTCTCCACAACCACCATCCTATTCCACATATAGAGCTATGTCCATGGCTCACACTCATGTATTGCGTGAAGATTGAAAAAGTTTGAGAATACTAAAGTATGAAACAATTGCTAGGCTAAAACCGGGGTTGTGCATGATTTAAATATTTTGTGTGATGAAGATAGAGCATAGCCAGACTATATGATTTTGTAGGGATAACTTTCTTTGGCCATGTTATTTTGAGAAGACATGATTACCTTGTTAGTATGCTTGAAGTATTACTATTTTTATGTCAATATGAACTTTTATTTTGAATCATTTGGATCTGAATATTCATGCCACAATACAGAAAATTACATTGAGAAATATGCTAGGTAGCATTCCACATCAAAAATTCTGTTTTTATCATTTACCTACTCGAGGACGAGCAGGAATTAAGCTTGGTGATGCTTTATACGTCTCCAACGTATCTATAATTTTTTATTGTTCCATGATATTATATTAACCGTTTTGGATGTTTATGGGCTTTACTATACACTTTTATATCATTTTGGGACTAACCTATTAACCGGAGCCCTAGCCCAAATTGTTGTTTTTTTTGCCTATTTCAGCGTTTCGCAGAAAAGGAATATCAAACGGAGTCCAAATGGAATGAAACTGAGGGAGTCCTGGATTAGGGGGTGTCCGGATAGCCGGACTACCATCATCGGCCGAACTATCATTGGCCGGACTATCATCATCGACTGGACTCCAAGACTATGAAGACACAAGATTGAGGACTCCATCCCGTGTCCGGATGGGACTTTCCTTGGTGTGGAAGGAAAGCTTGGCGATATGGATATGTAGATCTCCTACCATTGTAACCGACTCTATGTAACCCTAGCCCTCTCCGGTGTCTATATAAATCGGATGGCTTTAGTCCGTAGGACAACAACATCAACCCTTACAATCATACCATAGGCTAGCTTCTAGGGTTTAGCCTCCTTGATCTCGTGGTAGATCTACTCTTGTAAACATCCACAATATCAATATCAATCGAGCAGGACGTAGGGTTTTACCTCCATCAAGAGGTCCCGAACCTGGGTAAAACATCGTGTCCCTTGTCTCCTGTTACCATCCACCTAGACGCACAGTTCGGGACCCCCTACCCGAGATCCGTCGGTTTTTACACCGACATTGGTGCTTTCATTGAGAGTTCCTATGTGTCGTCACCGATAGGCTTGATGGCCTCTTCAATCAACAACGACGCAGTCCTGGGTGAGACTTTTCTCCCCGGACAGATCTTCGTATTCGGCGGCTTCGCACTGCGGGCCAACTCACTTGGCCATCTGGAGCAGATCGAAAGCTACGCCCCTGGCCATCAGGTCAGGTTTGGAAGCCTAAACTTCACGGCCGATATCCGCGGGGACTTGATCCTCGATGGATCCGAGCCGCATCCAAGTGCGCCACACTATCACGATGGGCACGACCTAACTCTGCCGCCAGACAGTGCCTTGAAGGCCGCGCACGAATCCGCTCTGACCTATAGTCCGGAGCCGATCGCGCAGATCGAGGACGGATGGCTGGACACCGCCTCGGGAGCTACAACTTCCACGGTGATGGAGCCGAACACTGACCTTGTCCCGCATAAAGCTCATGATTCCGAGGTGCCGGACTCCCTGCCGGACTCCGAACCTCCTGCGCCCCTGCCAGTCGAATCCGATTGGGCGCCAACCATGGAATTCACCGCTGCGAACATCTTTCAGCACTCACCCTTCGGCGACATCTTAAATTCGCTGAAGCATCTCTCGCTATCCGGAGAGCCCTGGCCGGACTACGGCCAGGATGGTTGGGACGCGGACGACGAAGAAATTCAGAGCCCACCCACCACCCACTTCGTCGCCACTGTTGACGACCTAACTGACGTACTCGACTACGACTCCAAAGACATCGACAGTATGGACGACGATGTCGGAGACTATCAAGAACCAGCGCCTACAGGACACTGGAAAACCACCTCATCATACGACATATACATGGTGGATACCCCAAAAGATGGGGACGGCGAAGAAGAAGCGGAGGCCGATTCCTTAAAGAAACAGCCCAAGCGCCGACGTCAGCGGCGCCGCTCTAAATCCCGCCACAGCAAGAATGGAGATTCCAGCACAGGATATAATAACACCCCAGAAAGTGCCGAAGACAACCCCCTCCAGCAAGATTCAGCGCAGGAGGAGGCAGAAGCAAGCCCTCACGAGAGGGCGGCAGACGAAGAGGTCGAGGATGATAATTACATACCTCCCTCTGGAGATGAGGCAAGCCTCGACGACGATGAATTCGTCGTGCCTGAGGATCCCGTCAAACAAGAGCGTTTTAGAGGCAGGCTAATGGCCACATCAAATAGTCTAAAGAAAAAGCAGCAACAGCTTCAAGCTGATCAAGACCTGCTGGCCGACAGATGGACCGAGGTCCTCGCGGTCGAAGAGTATGAACTCGAACGCCCCTCCAAAAGCTACCCAAAACGCAAGTTGCTCCCCCGACTAGAGGAGGAAGCATACAAACCGGCATCACCAGTGCACAATACGGCAGATCGACCACCTCGTGGCCGCGACAGAGAGGCATGTAAGCCCTCCACCAAAACCGTACCCCGGCACCGCTCAAAAAGTGCGAAGCCACGGAGGAACGCGCTGGACTTGCGGGATATATTGGAGGACAAGGCAAGACAATCCAGATCTATCTATGGATCACGTGGGCGCCCCAAGACCCACAACGAATACCGTCGCGCCGGATACAACTACTCCGGCCAGGCCGAACACAGCAGACAACGCTCTCTTGAGCTACGTCGCGATATCGCTCAATACAGAGGCGCCGCACACCCACTATGCTTCACTGACAAAGTAATGGATCATCAAATCCCTGAAGGTTTTAAACCCGTTAACATCGAATCATATGATGGCACAACAGACCCCGCGGTTTGGATTGAGGATTATCTCCTTCATATACATATGGCCCGCGGCGATGATCTTCACGCCATCAAATATCTCCCGCTCAAGCTTAAAGGACCAGCTCGGCATTGGCTTAACAGCCTGCCCGCAGAGTCAATCGGATGCTGGGAAGAACTGGAAGCCGCATTCTTCGACAACTTCCAGGGCACGTATGTGCGACCACCGGACGCAGATGACCTAAGCCACATAATCCAGCAGCCAGACGAATCGGCCAGGCAATTCTGGACACGGTTCTTAACAAAGAAAAATCAAATCGTCGACTGTTCGGATGCAGAGGCCCTCGCGGCCTTCAAACCTAACATCCGCGACGAGTGGCTGGCCCGGCACCTAGGACAGGAAAAGCCGAAATCCATGGCAGCCCTCACATCACTCATGACCCGCTTCTGTGCGGGAGAGAATAGCTGGCTAGCTCCCAGCAACAACCTCAGCAAAAATGCTGGCAGTCCGGATACCAAGGACCGCAATGGCAGGTCGCGTCGAAACAAAAACAAACGCCGCATTAACGGCAACAACAATGAGTATACGGCAGTCAACGCCAGATTCCGTGGCTCCAAACCTGGTCAACGGAAGTAGCCATTTAAAAGAACCATTCCTGGCCCGTCCAATTTGGACCGAATACTCGACCGCTCTTGTCAAATACATGGAACCCCATAAAAGCCAGCTAACCACACCAACAGAGATTGTTGGGTATTCAAGCAGGCAGGCAAATTAATTGCCGAAAACAATGACAAGGGGCTACACAGCGATGACGAGGAAGAGACCCGGCCGCCGAACAACAGAGGACAGAAGGGATTCCCCCCTCAAGTTCGGACCGTAAACATGATATACGCAACGCATATACCCAAGAGGGAGCGGAAGCGTGCACTAAGGGACGTATACGCAATGGAGCCAGTCGCCCCAAAATTCAACCCATGGTCCTCTTGCCCGATCACTTTCGATCGAAGAGACCATCCGACCAGTATCCGCCATGGCAGATTCGCCGCATTGGTTTTAGACCCAATCATTGATGGTTTTCACCTCATGAGAGTCCTGATGGACGGCGGAAGTAGCCTGAACCTGCTTTATCAGGATACAGTGCGCAAGATGGGCATAGACCCTTCAAGGATTAAACCTACAAAGACGACCTTCAAAGGCGTCATACCAGGTGTTGAGGCCAATTGTACGGGCTCAGTCACACTGGAAGTGGTCCTCGGATCCCCGGATAATTTCCAAAGCGAGGAGTTAATCTTTGATATAGTCCCGTTCCGCAGTGGCTATCACGCTCTGCTCGGACGAACCGCGTTCGCAAAATTCAACGCGGTGCCGCATTATGCATACCTTAAGCTCAAGATGCCAGGCCCTCGTGGAGTCATCACGGTCAATGGAAACACGGAACGCTCCCTCCGAACGGAGGAACATACAGCGGCTCTCGCGGCAGAAGTACAGAGCAGCCTTTTAAGGCAATTCTCGAGTCCGGCCGTTAAACGACCGGACACAACCAAACGCGCCCGGAGCAACATCAACCAACACCACCTGGCACGTTCCGAGCACGCGTAGCAATGCGGCCCGAACCCCAGCCCTCGCACAATTGCAAGACAAACTCTCCGCGTACATAATTACGCCCTGGAGATACCATGGGTCTAGGGGAAGGGGCACGACCACAACAAACCCAGAGTGTGGTTCGACCACACCAGGGGCTCCCAAGTGTGTCGCTCTTTTCTTTTATTTTTCTCTTTTTTATATACAGGACTCTGTCCGGCGGCGAACCTGCCGAACTCATGATGCAACAGCCAGGGGGGGACAAAGGCCGCGACGAACACTCAAGTGGTCTCCATTACGAGCATTAAATTTGTTAAATACACCATTCCGCGGCCTACCCCTGGAGGGAGACGCCTTTAATTCGTCCAATCCCTTGCTTTCCGCACTATTTGTACCATTTCGCACTCATAGCAGACCTTCTTGAATAAAATGCAGCACTATTCGCCCATAATTGCATTACTTTATATATATATGTTCATTTACGACATGTTGCATCCGTATATTTTGGTACGGCCGAATACACCAGGGGCTTATGTTCCCCGCATTATGGTGTGATAAGTCCGAACACTTTCACAAGTGCGGCACCCCGAACTTATAGCATTATATGAATCGGCTCCGAATCATGTCTTGGGTCAATAGTTGGGTTTGCCCGGCTCCCATGTTTGGCACATTACGTTTCCATTCTATTGGCTAAGGTAGCACTGGGAGAACCACTGCGATTGCGCCCCGATTGAGCCGGGTTAACGCCTCAGTGGAGAAAGCTAAAACTGACTGTCATGATAAGGTGAGAGACTGGTCGCTGTTCGAGAGGTTTTTTCGGGTCCTTAAAGACCTACACCGCTTCGAGCGAAGTTCCGGATAATGTCCGACGAAGGCATGGATAGCGCCCCGAATTCGGTCTTCCGAATACTAGGGGCTTCGCCGAAATTTAAAATTATAGAATTCTATGGCTAAGTGAGAGTGTTCAAGCATTATAAGTCTGGTTGCCTTGTTCGTTGTGTTGAGCGCCTCCCTAGATGGACCCAAATGGGAACAAGAGTGCTCATGTTTATCCCGAACACCCCAGCACTCGCGTTATGGGGGCTGAAGCTGACGACTTGCCATCTGTCAGATTTAACAAATGGCCGCACAGAAGGTAATATTTTAAATTAAACAAGCGTTGCTTAGCGCATATGAACAAAGTTTTCAGCGCACAGGATAATACATAGCGAGTTTACTCAATAATTACATCTCGGGGGCACTCATCCGCAATCTTGCGGGCACCCTTCAGGACAGTCCTATAGTACATCTCGGGTGTACGATATTCCTTGCCCGCTGGTGGCGCGTTAGTGATTAGCTTCTCCGCATCCAGCTTGCCCCAATGCACCTTTGCGCGGGCAAGGGCCTGACGAGCACCTTCAATATAGGCGGAGCGCTTGATGACCTCCACCCAGGGGCATGCATCCACCAGCCGCCGCACGAGGCCGAAGTAGCTCCCAGGCATGGCCTCTCTAGGCCACAGCCGGACTATGAGGCCCTTCATGGCCTCCTCAGCTACCTTGTGGAGTTCGACCAGCTGCTTCAGCTGGTCGCTAGGGGGCACCGAATGGCCGACCTCAGCATACTGAGACCAGAAGACCTTCTCCGTTGAGCTTCCCTCCTCACCACGGTAGAATGCGGCGGCATCGGATACACTACGAGGCAAATCTGCAAACGCCCCTGGAGAGCTCTGAATTTGGGTAAGTGTCAGGTAGTTTACATTAACATGCTTGCTTTGCATGAAAAATGCCTTACCCGCCGCTATTTTCTTCACATCTTCCACCTCCTGAAGGGCCTTATGGGCCTCGGCCTTGGTGGCTTTGGCACTTTCGAGAGCCGAGGCAAGCTCGGACTCTCGAGTCTTTGAGTCGCGCTCCAAACTCTCATGCTTCTCCATGAGAGCCTGGAGCTCTTGCCGAACAGCCGCCACCTGCGCCTCCTGCTTTTCTCGCTATGTCCGTTCCGCGGCCGCACTGCGTTTGGCCACGGACAAAGCCTCTTCAGGGTTGCCACCTTGTTCATGGCCCCTGCAGTACCCATGTTATCCCTGTTATTCTTTTATTGCAACCTAAATCCTTTTCTATAAGGTAACTACTCAAAGTGGTGTTACTCACCTTCTTTGTCCTCGAGCTGCTTCTTGGCACGGCCGAGCTCTTGCTCGGACCGCTTGAGCTCCTGCTTCAAAGTACCGACCTCCGCAGTTAGTGCGGCAGAGGTCAGCAGCGCAGCCTGCAAACCCATATTGACATACTTTTTAGCAACCCTGCGTATATCTTTTTAGATCCTTAGTCCGGCTTTTTCTTTCCGAACACCGAACTGAGCATCAGGGGCTACTGTCTATGCGGTATTACATTACATAATTTTAACTTCTTACCTCAAAGCCCGTTAGAAGGCTCCTGCAGGCTTCGGTCAGCCCGCTCTTGGCGAGCTGTACCTTCTGAATCACCGCACTCATGATAGTGCGGTGTTCTTCCTTGATGGAAGCGCCTTGGAGCGCCTCCAACAAGTTGTCCGGCGCCTCCGGTTGGACGGAGGCCGCCAGCGTCACGGTCTTGCCCTTCTTGCAAAGGGGCCGCCAGCCGGACTCTGGAACCACTGCGGGTTCCGATGTGGAGTCCGGCGCAAAGTCCGGGAGGCCGCCTTGTGGCGCCTCCGGAGCCTCCCCCTGATGGGTCCCTTCTTGAGACCCCATCTCGGCGTCCTCAGTGGTGCGAGGGGTGGAGGCCGTCGGGATGGAATCCACATCCGACGGAGCCAATGACCCGCTCGATGAAGCGGGGAGATCATCATCGGCCGGACTGCAGGCAGTATGCGGCATTAGAAGGACGCTATGTGACATAAAAAGAAATTATAAATCATTTAGGAATCCGGATACTTACGATCTCGCCGGAGGCCTGGCCCTTGAAGGCCATTCTTCCTCACCAACGTTGATGTTGGCGGAGCTGTCCGGGGGAATAGTCCTTCCCATCTTGGACCCTTCGGCCTCCCCCGTTGGGGACGCTTTCCTCTTCCTCTCTCCCTCCTCTGGAAGAGAGTCCTCTTTCTCCTCCTCGTTTTCGGGGGAGGAGTCCGCCTCGGAGTCGTCGGACACCTGAAAATGGGAACTCTTTCGAGTACCTGTGGCCTCCTTCTTGGCCTTCTTCTCCGGCACCACGTGCGGTGCCGGAACCAGCAGCCTCACTAGACGGGCGTCTACTGGGTGTTCTGGCATGGAAGACGGGCAGTCGATCTGCTCCGCCTTCTTCATCCAGTCCTGTCAAAGGAAAAGGGGAAATTAAAACCCGCATAGAGTCAATCTATGAAAAGCAAGTGTCCCGTAAAGGGGTAGAATCACTTACCTCGTCAGCTTGGCGCTGCGAGCGAAATCCGCGATCTTCAGTCGCGGATGCGGGGGCTTCGGCACCCTTAAACAGCACCCTCCAGGCGCCTTCGTACGTCGTGTCTAAGAGCCCGCTCAATGCTTGGTGCTGTTCCGGATCAAACTCCCACAGATTGAATGCCCGCTCTTGGCATGGGAGAATCCGGCGGACGAGCATGACCTGGACCATGTTAACCAGCTTGAGCTTCTTCACCAGCTTCTGGATACAGGCTTGGAGTCCCGTCACCTCCTCCGAACTACCCCACTGCAAGCCCTTCTTTTTCCAGGAGGTGAGCTGCGTTGGAATACCAGATCTGAACTTGGGGGCCGCCGCCCAGGTAGGGTCACGCGGCTCGTTGATATAGAACCACCCCGATTGCCATCCCTTGACGGATTCCATGAAGGCCCCTTCGAACCAAAGGACGTTGGGCATCTTGCCCAACATGGCGCCTCCGCACTCCACTTGAGTGCCCTTCACTACCTTCGGCATGACATTGAAGGTCTTGAGCCACAAGCCGAAGTGGGGCTGGATGCAGAGGAAGGCCTCGCACACGATGATAAACGCAGAGATGTTGAGGATGAAGTTCGGCGCCAGATCATGGAAATCCAGGCCGTAGTAGAACATGAGCCCCGGACAAAGGGGTGAAGTGGAAAGCCCAGTCCGCGGAGGAAATGGGGAAGAAAAATGACCCTCTCATGGGGCCTGGGGGTGGGGATGAGCTGCCCCCCGTCGGGCAGCCGGTGCACGATGTCGCCGGACAGATAGCCGGCGCCGCGCAGTCTTTCGATGTGCTCCTCCGTAACGGAGGAGGTCATCCACTTGCCTCCCACTCCAGACATGGCTGGGGAAGGTTGAGACGAGATGTGCGGACTTGGGCGCGGGAGCTCGAGTGCGCGGAGATGGATAAGTAAAGGAGGAAGAAGGCGTAGGTGAAAAGGTGAATCCTTATCCCTTATATATAGGCGGACGAAGACTATGTGTCCCCACCAGCCTGGTAAAACTCGCTTATCTCCCAAGCGCCACCATCAATGGCGCGGTTGGGTTACCCACGTCCGTATTGATGAGAATCCCAGATTAAGGGGGAACACGATCTCTGCTTCGACAAGACGTGCCAAGGAAACCGCTTCGCTAAATGCGCTGAGGTGGTGAAATAAAAAAAACGATTCAAGTAATGGCTTGGTAGTGGTGTGATGTCATGCCGCAAAAAACGTCAGCAGATTGAACTTGTTTATATATTATTCTCTCTACGGTGGAATGTGGAATTTATTTTGCAGAGCCGGACACTATCCTGGTGTTCACAATCTTCTACGAATTATTCGGAGGAGGAACCCGCCTTGCAATGCCGAACAATATGCGCACCGGACTCATCGTCATTGAAGCCTAGTTCAGGGGCTACTGAGGGAGTCCTGGATTAGGGGGTGTCCGGATAGCCGGACTACCATCATCGGTCGAACTATCATTGGCTGGACTATCATCATCGACCGGACTCCAAGAATATGAAGATACAAGATTGAGGACTCCGTCCCGTGTCCGGATGGGACTTTCCTTGGCGTCGAAGGCAAGCTTGGCGATACAGATATGTAGATCTCCTACCATTGTAACCGACTCTATGTAACCCTAGCCCTCTCCGGTGTCTATATAAACCGGATGGCTTTAGTCCGTAGGACAACAACATCAACCCTTACAATCATACCATAGGCTAGCTTCTAGGGTTTAGCCTCCTTGATCTCGTGGTAGATCTACTCTTGTAAACATCCACAATATCAATATCAATCGAGTAGGACGTAGGGTTTTACCTCCATCAAGAGGTCCCGAACCTGGGTAAAACATCGTGTCCCTTCTCTCCTGTTACCATCTGCCTAGACGCACAGTTCGGGACCCCCTACCCGAGATCCGCCGGTTATGACACTGACAGAAACCTTCGGGAGAGTTATTTTTGGAACAAAAGCAATCCAGGAGACTTGGAGTGGACGTCAAGAAGTAAACGAGGTGGCCACGAGGGTCCAGGGCGCGCCCTAGGGGAGTGGGCACGCCCTAGGGGGGTGGGCGCGCCCCCACCCTCGTGGGCCCCTTGTGCCTCCCCTGACCGACTTCCTTCGCCTATATATATCCATGTACCCCGAAAACATCTAGGAGCAACACGAAACCCTATTTCCACCGCCGCAACCTTCTCTACACGTGGGATCCCATCTTGGAGCCTTTTCCGGCGCTCCGCCCGAGGGGCAATCGATCACGGAGGGCTTCTACATCAACGCCAAGGCCTCTCCGATGAGTTGTGAGTAGTTTACCACAGACCTTCGGGTCCATAGTTATTAGCTAGATGGCTTCTTCTCTCTCTTTGAATCTCAATACAATGTTCTCCTCGATCTTCTTGGAGATCGATTCGATGTAACTCTTTTTGCGATGTGTTTGTCGAGATCCGATGAGTTGCGGATTTATGATCAAGTTTATCTATGAGAAATATTTGAATCTCCACTGAATTCTTTTATGTATGTTTGGTTATCTTTGCAAGCCTCTTCCAATTATCGGTTTGGTTTGGCCTACTAGATTGATCTTTCTTGCAATGGGAGAAGTGTTTAGCTTTGGGTTCAATCTTGCGGTGTCCTTTCCCAGTGACAGCAGGGGAAGCAAGGCACATATTGTATTGTTGCCATCGAGGATAAAAAGATGGGGTTTATATCATATTGCTTGAGTTTATCCCTCTACATCATGTCATCTTGCCTAATGCGTTACTCTGTTCTTATGGACTTAATATTCTAGATGCATTCTTGATAGCGGTCGATGTGTGGAGTAATAGTAGTATATGCAGAATCGTTTTGATCTACTTGTCGCAGACATGATGCCTATATACATGATCATGCTTAGATATTCTCATAACTATGCACTTTTCTATCAATTGCTCGACAGTAATTTGTTTACCCACCGTAATACTGATGCTATCTTGAGAGAAGCCACTAATGAAAACTATGGCCCCCGAGTCTATTTTCTCATAACTACTTTGTTTTGCAATCTTTACTTTTCAATCTATATCATAAAAATACCAAAAATATTTATCTTATTATTATCTCTATCAGACCTCACTTTCGCAAGTTGTCGTGAAGGGATTGACAACCCCTTTATCGTGTTGGTTGCGATGTTCTTATTTGTTTGTGTAGGTACGAGGGGCTTGCGTGTAGCCTCCTACTGGATTGATACCTTGGTTCTCAAAAACTGAGGGAAATGCTTACGATACTTTGCTGCATCATCCTTTCCTCTTTAAGGGATAACCAACGCAGTGCTCAAGAGGTAGCAGAGTGCCCAAGTGCTCCTTCTGTCTTAGATGCTTAATCTCATGAGAGACCATCTCACCGGTCTCCAGCCTGACACCAGGATAAGAGTGTGCCCATGACTTCTCAATAAGCAACATCATTTAGGGAGCATACACTGGTACGCGTCCGTGTTATACAAACTGTTTTTAACCTCTTTCCATGATGGCGTTCAGAACCGTCACCTAGTGAGTGTGGGCGATAGGGGGGTCCTTCCCACATGACCCAGAAACCGTCGGGGATAGGGAGCCTTGATGCATACAGTTGCCCATATATAACCGTATCCGATGTCTCGCATATCCAAAACGTTTCATCCTTGCTACTTGTTTGTGCTCGCATTGCCATCGCAGTCGGAGTTTTGTGGTTTTACCTAAACCCAGGCAGATCCAGGCCCAGGCAGATTCTAGGCACGGGAGTTTTCTAGGCACGTACCAAACTGGATCTACGTTTATGATGCCTGGCACATCACAAACAGTTCATGATTATAAACTGTGTACGATAGGTAGACATTCACACACATTTACTTTTCCTGCACCATATGTGATAGTGTCTGACATCACACACGCTTTGCAAACAACAACTATGTGCATTGTTACACACGTTTCCACTCCATGAACCATGTCGGATTATGATGTATATCGCACACGCTGTGCTTTATTAACCGTGTGCATCGTAATGACCTACACACCGTAATTTTGCCCTATTTTAATTGCTGCTATTTAAAATTGTACCTAATTTAAACTTGAAAGTAGGCTACAGCTTTATTCATATCCATCAGGTTCAAACAACCAATGCATTATTCAATTCACAGGTACATATGTTTAAGAATTACATAAGCACCAAATAAAGAATGATGAACCAGGGTTCTATACTTGTACTATTACAGATGGTAAAGAAAGAGGCGATAGACATTCTGATTGCTGAACAAGGTGAACCAGAAAGGCCCTATTGTGCTCTCCTGGATGCAGAACTGATACGTCTCCAACGTATCTATAATTTTTTATTGTTCCATGCTATTATATTATCTGTTTTGGATGTTTAATGGGCTTTAATATGCTATTTTATATTACTTTTTGGGACTAACTTATTAACCGAGGGCCCACTGCTACTTTCTGTTATTTTTTGCCTATTTTAGAGTTTTGCAGAAAAGTAATACCATACGGAATGAAACCTTCGCGATGATCTTTCTTGGACCAAAAGCAAACCAGAAGACTTGGAGATGAAGTCGGAGACGCAATGAGGAAGCCAAGAGGCAGGAGGGCGCGCCCAGGGGGGGTAGCCGCGCCCCCACCCTCATGGGCCCCTCGTAGCTCCCCTGATCTAGTTCCTTCGCTATATATACTCTTATACCCTAAAAACATTAGGGGGAGTCACGAAAGCACTTTTCCACCGCCGCAACCTTCTGTACCCAAGAGATCCCATCTTGGGGCCTTTTCCGGCGTCCTGCCGGAGGGGGATTCGATCATGGAGGGCTTCTACATCAACACCATTAGCTCTCCGATGAAGCGTGAGTAGTTTACCACAGACCTTCTGGTCCATAGTTATTAGCTAGATGGCTTCTTCTCTCTCTTTGATTCTCAATACCATGTTCTCCTTGATGTTCTTGGAGATCTATTCGATGTAATACTCTTTTGCGGTGTGTTTGCCGAGATCCGATGAATTGTGGATTTATGAACAAGATTATCTATGAATATTATTTGGTTCTTCTTTGAATTCTTATATGCATGATTTGATATCTTTGCAAGTCTCTTTGAATTAACAGTTTAGTTTGGCCTACTAGATTGATCTTTCTTGCAATGGGATAAGTGCTTAGCTTTTGGTTCAATCTTGCAGTGTCCTTTCCCAGTGACAGTAGGGGCAGCAAGGCACATATTGTATTGTTGCCATCGTGGATAAGAAGATGGCGTTTTCATCATATTGCTTGAGTTAATTCATGTACATCATGTCATCTTGCTTAACGCGTTACTCCATTCTTTATGAACTTAATACTCTATATGCAAGCTGGATAGCGATCAATGTGTGGAGTAATAGTAGTAGATGCAGGCAAGAGTCTTTCTACTTGACATTGACGTGATGCCTATGTTCATGACATTGCCTTAGATGTCATAATAATTATGCTCTTTTCTATCAATTGCTCGGCAGTAATTTGTTCACCCACCTTAATATATGCTATCTCGAGAGAAGCCACTAGTGAAACCTATGGCCCCCTGGGTCTCTTTTCCATTATATTGAATCTTATTTACATCTTGCTAGTTTATGATCTATTATTTTGCAATCTTTACTTTCCAATCTATAAACCAAAAATACCAAAAATATTTACTGTACTGTTTATCTATCTCTATCAGATCTCACTTTTGCGAGTGACCCTGAAGGGATTGACAACCCCTTTATCGTGTTGGTTTCAAGTTCTTGATTGTTTGTGTAGGTATTCGGTGACTTGTGCATCGTCTCCTACTGGATTGATACCTTGGTTCTCAAAACCGAGGGAAATACTTATGCTAATTTGCTGCATCACCCTTTCCTCTTCAAGGGAAAACCAATGCAAGCTCAAGAGGTAGCAAGAAGGATTTCTGGCGCCGTTGCCAGGGAGATCTACGTCAAGTCAAGCCATACCAAGTACCCATGATAAGCTCTTATCCCTTGCATTACATTATTTACCATTCGCCTCTCGTTTTCCTCTCCCCCACTTCTAAAATGATTTTCGAAAACCTTTGCCATTTCTTTCGCCCTCCTTCCGTTACCCGATACGTCTCCAACGTATCTATAGTTTTTGACTATTCCATGCTATTTTATTATCAATCTTGGATGTTTTATAATCATTTTATATCATTTTTTAGTACTAACCTATTGACATAGTGCCAACTATCAGTTGTTGTTTTCTGCATGTTTTTTACATCGTAGGAAATCAATATCAGATGGAGTCCAAATGCCACACAATTTATGATGATTTTTTATGGGCCAGAAGGAACACAAAGGGCCCTGGTTGCACCTAGGGGGGAGTCCCAAGGAGGGGAGAACCCACCAGGGCGCGCCAGGAGGCCCAGGCGCACCCTGGTGGGTTGTGCCCACCTCGGGTGCCCCCTAGATCGACTCTTTGCTCTATAAATACCCCAATATTCCAGAAATCCTAGGTGAGTCGACGAAATTTTCATCCAGCCACCGTAGGCTCCAGAACCACGAGATCCAATCTAGACACCATCACGGAGGGGCTCACCCCTTTCATTGGTGCCTCTACGATGATGCGTGAGTAGTTCTTTGTAGACCTTCGGTTCAGTAGTTAGTATCTAGATGGCTTCCTCTCTCTCTCTTGATTATCAATACAATGGTCTCTTGGAGATCCATATATATGATGTAAATATTTTGGAAGTGTGTTTGTTGGGATCTGATGAACTTCGAGTTTATGATCAGTTGTATCTTTTTATATCCATGAAAGTTATTTGAGTTCTTTGATCTCTTATATGCGCGATCTCTTATAGCCTCGTATTTTTTCTCTGATACTTGGGTTTTTTTGGCCAACTTGATCTATTCATCTTGCAATGGGAAGAGGTGCCCGGTACTGGGTTCGACCTTACGGTGCTTGATCCCTGTGACGGAAAGGGAACCGACACATATGTATTGTTGCTACTAAGGATAAAAAGACGGGATCCATATCTGCCGCAATAGATAAACGGATCTTGTCTACATCATGTCATCATTCTTGTTGCATTACTCTGTTTTTCCATAAACTTAATACACTAGTTGCATGCTGGATAGCGGTCGATGTGTGGAGTAATAGTAGTAGATGCAGGTAGGAGTCGGTCTACTAATCTTGGATGTGATTCCTATGTAATGATCATTGCCTGGAGATCGTCATGATTATTTGAAGTTCTATCAATTGCCCAACAGTAATTTGTTCACCCACCGTTTGCTATTTTTCTCGAGAGAAGCCACTAGTGAAACCTACAGGCCCTGGGTCTTCTTTCTCATTTATTTGCCTTGCAATCTAATTTTTCCTTGCGTTTATTTTCAGATCTATTAAAAAAAATACAAAAATACATTGCTACAATTTATTTGTTCCGCGATTGAGGGAGTCCTGGATTAAGGGGTCCTCGGACAGCCGGACTATGTGCATATGCCGGACTGTTGGGCTATGAAGATACAAGATAGAGGACTTCGTCCCGTGTACGGATGGGACTCTCCTTTGCATGGAAGGCAAGCTTGGCGATTCGGATGTGAAGATTCCTTTCTTTGTAACCGACTCTGTGTAACCCTAGCCCCCTCCGATGTCTATATAAATCGGAGGGTTTAGTCCGTAGGACAACAACAATCATAATCATAGGCTAGCTTCTAGGGTTTAGCCTCTACGATCTCGTGGTAGATCAACTCTTGTAATACTCATATCATCAAGATTAATCAAGCAGGAAGTAGGGTATTACCTCCATTGAGAGTGCCCGAACCTGGGTAAACATTGTGTCCCCCGCCTCCTGTTACCATTAGCCTTAGACGCACAGTTCGAAACCCCCTACCTGAGATCCGCCGGTTTTTACACCGACATTGGTGCATTCATTGAGAGTTCCACTGTGTCGTCACCATAAGGCTTGATGGCTCCTTCAATCATCAACAACACAGTCCAGGGTGAAGTTTTCCTCCCCGGATAGATTTTCGTATTCGGCTGCTTCGCACTGTGGGCCAACTCGCTTGGCCATCTGGAGCAGATCAACAGCTACGCCACTAGTCATCAGGTCAGGTTTGGAAGCTTGAACTGCACCGCCAACATCCGCGGAGACTTGATCTTCGACGGATTCGAGCCCATGATAGCGGCGCCCTGCCGCCATGATGAACATGACCTAAATCTGTCATCAGACTGTGTGCAGGAGATTACATGTGTAACCGCACTGGCCCTAGATCCAGAGCAGAGCACACCATCCGAGGACGGGAGGCTCAACCTCGCCATGGAAACCATGGACTCGGCGGTGCTAGAGCCAAACATAGACCTGACATCCAAGGCCTGTGTCATCGGAACCTCGGACTCGTCTCCGGCCATAGGCTCCGAACCACGTGTATCCACACCCATCGAATCTGACTGGGCGCCGATCTTAGAGTTCAGCTCCGCGAACATCTTCCAACACTCACCCCTAGGAGATGTGTTAAACTCACTAAAGTCTCTCTCCTTGTCAGGAGACTCTTGGATGAACTATGTACGGCTTGAGTGGGAAGCGGACGACGAAGAACTTCGTTACCCACCCACCACCCACTTGATAGCCACTGTCAACGATTTGACCGACATGCTTGATTTCGACTCCGAAGACATTGACAGTATGGACGACGACACCAGAGAAGAACAGGAACCACCGCCCACAGGGCGCTGGACAGCCACCTCTTCATACGACATATACATAGTGGATACACCCAAGGAAGACAATGGCGATGACAAAAAGGATGCAATTGAGGATAAACTTCCTGAGAAGCAGTCTAAGCGCCAACGTCAGCGGCATCGCTCTAAATCACGCCATGGTAAAAATAGCGATACCGGAAAATTGTTACCTCAATTCGATGACGAGGCGCTGGAGCCAGTACTACCAGCACATAATGCGGCTCACCGACCACTGCGTGGCCGAGACAAAACGGCAATTCAGCCCGAACACTAGCCGGCACCACGTCGCCGAATAAATAGAAACACAACAGCTCGGGGATACACACATGACCTCTGGTACGACTTGGAGAATAGAGCAGGCCAGACCAGATCGATCTATGGATCGCGGGACACGCCCCAATGCACAATGGTGACCATCACGCCGGATATAACAAATACACACCTATCCAGGCCAAATACCGCAAACCGGCTCCATTCGAGCTGCATCGCGACGTAGCCCGACACAGAGGCGCTGCACCCCCCCTATGCTTCACTGATGAAGTAATGGAATATTAATTCCCAGAAGGGTTCAAACCCGTAAACATTGAATCATATGATGGAACAACAGATCCCGCGGTATGGATTGAGGACTTCCTTCTCCATATACATATGGCCCGCGGTGATGATCTCCATGCCATCAAGTATCTCCCACTAAAACTAAAGGGACCAGCTCAGTACTGGTTGAACAGTCTGCCTGAAAACTCCATTGGCAGTTGGGAGAACCTGGAAGATGCATTCCTTGACAACTTCCAGGGTACTTATGTCCGGCCTCCGGATGCTGATGACTTAAGTCATATAATCCAACAGCCCGAAGAGTCAGCCAGGAAATTCTAGACTCGGTTCTTAACTAAAAACCAAATCATTGACTGTCCGGATGCCGAAGCCCGAGTGGCCTTTAAGCACAACATCCGTGACGAGTGGCTTGCCCGACACCTCGGCCAAGAGAAGCTGAAGTCCATGGAAGCCCTTATGAAGCTCATGACCCGCTTTTGCGCAGGCGAGGATAGCTGGCTAGCTCGTAGCAACAACACCTCAAGTAAGCCTGGCACTTCTGAAGCCAGAGACAGTAACGGCAAGCCCCAATGCAGTAGAGACAAGCGTCAAAATAATGGCGATAACTCTGAAGACATGGCCGTCAATGTCGGATTCAGTGGCTCCAAGTCTGGTCAGCGGAAAAAGCCATTTAATAGAAACAATCCGGGCCCGTCCAGTCTGGACCGCATACTCGATCATCCATGCCAGATCCACGGCACCGCCGATAAACCAGCCAATCATACCAACAGAGAATGTTGGGTCTTTAAACAGGCCGGCAAGTTAAACGCCAAAAACAAGGAAAAGGGATCAGAAAGCGATGACGACGAGGAACCCTGGCCACCGAACACAGGGGGACAGAAGAAGTTTCCTCCCCAAGTTAAAACGGTGAACATGATATATACTACCCATATCCCTAAAAGGGAGCGGAAGCGCACACTAAGGGACGTCTACGCGATGGAGCCAGTCGCCCCAAAATACAACCCATGGTCCTCCTGTTCAATCACTTTTGATCGAAGGGACCATCTGACTAGTATCCGTCATGGCTGTTCAGCCGCACTGGTGCTAGACCCTATCATTGACGGATTCCACCTCACACGCGTCCTCATGGACGGTGGTAGCAACCTGAACCTGCTCTATCAAGATACAGTGCGCAAAATGGGTATTGAGCCCTCAAGGATCAAGCCCACAAAAACCACCATTAAAGGTGTCATACCAGGTGTAGAGGCCTGTTGTACGGGCTCAATCACACTGGAAGTGGTCTTCGGATCCCCGGATAATTTCTGAAGCGAAGAATTACTCTTCGATATTGTCCCCTTCTAAAGTGGTTATCACACACTGCTCGGACGAACCGCATTTGCTCGTTTCAATGCGGTGCCACACTATGCCTACCTTAAGTTCAAGATGCTCAGACCTCGCGGTGTTATAACAGTAAATGGAAATATGGAGTGCTCCCTCCGTTCTGAGGAGCACACTGCGGCCCTTGCAGCAAAAGTACAGAAAAGCCTTTTTAGGCAAAACTTCAATTCAGCAATAAAGCACCCGGACACCGTCAAGCGGGTCCAGAGCTTAGCTAGCAATCCGGCCTTCGTCCCAACCACAATAAAGCGGTGAAATTCGTGCCGCGCATACACAACTACGCACTTAAAATACCATGGGCACGGGAAGAGGCACGGCTAGACCGCGGTCCACAATGCGGCTCAACTGCCCCCGGATCCGCATACCTTTACTTTTTTTTCTTTCTTTCAGGTTTTTTCTCCTCTCAAGGCTTTTTATGATAAAACTGATCACCGGGCCATCATGGGACGGATACACCAAGAAAGCTAGGGGCTTGTACGTACAAGGGAATACTCAGGTGGTCTCTGCTAACGATCGTCATACTTGTTTTAAACACCCGCACGCAGCTCGCTCTTGGTCGTGGCATGTTAAATAGTCTTATTTGCTTATTGCACTACTTTGTACAGATATGCCTTGATGTATCAAACAACTTACATTGAAAAATAATCTGTAGTGTCTGCTCATTACTTAATTTTTTCCTTGTCTATTTATTTTCAATTGCACCCGTACATTCTGGTATGCCTTAATTTGCCAGGGGCTTCATTGTACCCCATAACACGGCAAGAAAGATCGAACACTTTACAGTACAGTTCGGCACCCCAAACTTATGGCATTATATGCATCGGCTCCGAATCATGTCTTTGGTCAATAGTTGGGTTTCCCGGCTCCTGTGCTTGCTACCTTACATTGCACTATATCAGCTATGGTAGTAAAGGGAGAACTACTGCGATTGTGTCCCGGTTCTTCCGGATGAGCACCTGAAAGCACAAGTGCTCCCTAAGTGGTTTGGGTAATTAATGTCAACATATCTCTTGTTGGACTAACACTTTTATCTAGTATATTTCAGATAAGTTCAACATTGGAGTGGCATGGACTAAAGGATGTGGGAACTCCTTCAAGATGCTAAGGACAAAGGATTGGCTCAAGCTTCAAGCTCAAGACTCTTTATTTTACATTTTAGTGATCCAAGATCACATTGAGTCTATAGGAAAAGCCAATACTATCAAGGACGGATGAGGTGTTGCTTACTGAGCCTCTTGCTTCATGTGCTTAGTGATATGCTCAAAAAACCCTCAACCACTTTCTCACATCCACATATGTCCTAAACCTAAAGTCAAACTCGGCCCCACCGATTCTTCCTATCCGGCGCCACCGAGTTTGGATGTCTTAGCCACTGCCACAAATCCTAGGCAAATCGGTCTCACCGATAGGGATCTCGGTCTCACCGAGATGGGATTGTAATCTCTCTGTGTATGTCCATTATCAAAATCGGTCTCACCGAGTTTGAGCAATCGGTACTACCGAGATTACAATGCAAACTTCCTGGTTGACTCACTACCAAAATCGGTCCCACCGAGTTTGATAATCGGTCCAACCGAGTTCGCCTGACCAACTCTTTGGTTAGCTAATTACCAAAATCGGTCCAACGAGTTTGTGTTATCGGTCTCACCGAGATTATGTTATGCCCTAACCCTAACCATATCGGTCCTACCGAGTTGCATTTCGGTCCCACCGAAAATCCTAACGGTCACTAAATTTGCTAAATCGGTCCGACCGAGTTTCTCAATTCGGTCCCACTGAGTTTGGCAAATTGTGTGTAACGTTTAGATTTTGTGTGGAGGCTATATATACCCCTCCACCTCCTCTTCCTTCGTGGATAGAGCCATCAGACTAAACCTACACTTCCAGCATCCTATTTCTGAGAGAGAACTACCTACTCATGTGTTGAGGCCAAGATATTCCATTCCTACCATATGAATCTTGATCTCTAGCCTTCCCCAAGTTGCTTTCCACTCAAATCCTCTTTCCACCAAATCCAAATCCTATGAGAGAGAGTTGAGTGTTGGGGAGACTATCATTTGAAGCACAAGAGCAAGGAGTTCATCATCAACGCACCATTTGTTACTTCTTGGAGACTGGTGTCTCCTAGATTGGCTAGGTGTCACTAGGGAGCCTCCAACAAGATTGTGGAGTTGAACCAAGGATTTTGTAAGGGCAAGGAGATCGCCTACTTCGTGAAGATCTACCGCTAGTGAGGCAAGTCCTTCGTGGGCGACGGCCATGGTGGGATAGACAAGGTTGCTTCTTCATGGACCCTTCTTGGGTGGAGCCCTCCGTGGACTCGTGCAACCGTTACCCTTCGTGGGATGAAGTCTCCATCAACGTGGATGTACGATAGCACCAGCTATCGGAACCACGCCAAAAACATCCGTGTCTCCAATTGATTTGAATCCTCCAAACCCTTCCCTTTACATTCTTGCAAGTTGCATGCTTTACTTTCCGCTGCTCATATACTCTTTGCATGCTTGCTTGCTATGTGTTGTGAATGTTAAACTTGTGCCTAAACTCCACTTAGTCTTAAAAGGGCTAAAAACTGTAACTTTGGTACTTAGTGTCTAATCGCCCCCCCTCTAGACACCTCTTCTCAAGGTCCTACAAGTGGTATCAGAGCATTGGTCTCCATTGCTTTGGTTTAATCACCATTGGAGGAAGATGGATGAGTCTACTTTGGGGAGTCTTAGACATAGAGTGCCTATTTTTGATGGAGAGTATTTTCATGAGTGGAAAAATGAGATGCTTGTAATTTAAATCAATATCATTTGAACAAGTACATTGCTAGCCCTTGTGTACCTCATGTTGATCCTATGCATCCTACTCTTGTTGAGTCAATTTACATGATTAGGAATCTTAGAACTGTTAATCTTATCACTAGAGGCTTGCCTAGAAACTTGATTATAAAACAGCCTACTCTTGAGTGTGCCTACACTATATGGAAATTTCTTGAGGAACGATTTCCTGATTATTCTTTGAAAAATCTTGATGAAATTCTCCATAAGTCTATTGCCTTGAGTAAGATGAATGCTAGTGATCCTATGTTTGGTGATCGTCTATTTGAGCTTACAAACCTTATGCGTGCCAAAGGAAATGTTGGTGTTATTAGTGATATTATTTCCGAAGCTATAAAAATTTATAGACAAGATCATTGTCAAAATCACTCTAACAAATCACCCTCTCGTGGATTTGATCCACCACATGACGATGTTGAACATGGATACTATGATGAGGATGATGATAGTGACTTCGATCTTGATGATGCAATGAGACATTTTGGTCTTATGGCAAATCTTCGGGGATATATGTCTGGAGGAAAGGAATGGATTCTTGATAGTGGATGTACCGGTCACATGACCAGAGATAAAGACATGTTTTGTGAGCTTGCTGATAATGATAGTCCTCGAAAGTATGTCACCTTCGGTGACAACTCAAAGGGTAAGGTGGTTGGCCTTGGTAAGGTGGCCATCTCACATTATAGCTCCATACAAAATGTCATGCTCGTTGAATCTCTTGGATACAACTTACTTTCAGTATCTTGACTTGTTGATTTCGGTTTCAATGTCCTATTTACTGAAGTAGATTGCCAAGTGTTTCGTCAAGACAATCATAAAATGGTCTTTACCCGTATATGTAGAGGTGATCTTTACATTGTTGATTTCACTAAAAAGGCCCAACCTAAAACTTGCTTCATTGCTAAATCCTCAAAAGGTTGGTTATGGCATAGACGACTAGGTCATGTTGGCATGAGAAACCTTGACAAGCTTATTAAGGGAAATCATATCCTTGGAGTTAATGATGTCATATTTGATAAGGATAGACTTTGCAGTGCTTGTCAAGCAGGTAAACATGTTGGAGGAAGGCATCCTGTGAAGAACATCATGACCACAAAGAGGCCACTCGAGCTACTTCACATGGATCTCTTTGGTCCCAACTCTTACAAGAGTCTCGGTGGAAATTCTTTTGGTCTAGTTATAGTCGATGATTTTTCCAGATTTACGTGGGTGTTCTTTCTCGATGATAAATCGCAGGTTCAGAAGATCTTCAAAAACTTCACTAGGAAGGCCCAAAATCAATTTGAAGTGAAGATCAAGAAGGTTCGCAGCGACAACGGAACAGAGTTCAAGAACGCAAATGTGGACACCTTTCTTGATGAAGAAGGGATTTCACACGAGTTCTCGGCTAAGTACACACCTCAACAAAATGGAGTTGTTGAGAGGAAGAACCGGACGCTCATCGAAATGGCGAGAACGATGCTTGATGAGTACAAGACGCCGAAGCACTTTTGGGCAGAAGCAGTTGAGACAGCTTGTCATGCAACAAATCTCTTGTATCTTCACAAGCTACTCGGCAAGACAGCATACGAGCTCCTCACCGGTAACAAACCCCAAGTTGGATACTTTCGAGTATTCGGCTCAAAGTGCTAGATTCTTGATAAGCATCATCGTTCTAAATTTGCTCCTAAGTCTCATGAAGGATTCCTACTAGGTTATGGATCAAACTCTCACACTTACCGTGTCTACAACAATTTAACCCGAAAGGTTGAAGAGACGGTAGATGTGAAGTTTGATGAATCTAACGGCTCGCAAGTAGAGCAATTGCCAATTGATGTAGGAGACAAAGATCCTTCGGAAGCAATCCAGGACTTATCTCTTGGCAAGGTCCGTCCAACGGAGGTGTAGGAGAGTACCTCGTCCGTCCAAGTGGAAGCTTCTACTTCACGACAAGGTGAACCAAGAGTTGATATGGAAGCATCCACAAGTGGGTCACACCAAGATGAAGGAAACGAGGAAGTGCATCAAGACGAACGTCAACAACCTCCTTCTCCACCACGACAAGAGAACGACAATGCCAACAATGAAGAAGGCCAAGAAGAAGAACAAGATGAAGAAGATGTTCAACGAAGATCCAAGCAAAAGTTTTCACGAGTTCGAGCAAGAATTGCTAAAGACCATCCCGTCGAACAAATCTACAATGATATTCAAACCGGGAGAATCACTCGCTCTAAAACTCGTCTAGCTAACTTTTGTGAAAACTATTCCTTCATCTCTAGCATTGAACCTATGAAGGTCGAAGAAGCATTGGAAGATCCGGATTGGATAAATGCTATGCATGAAGAGCTACACAACTTTGAGAGGAACCAAGTTTGGACATTAGTTAAGAAGCCCGATAACAACCACAAAATCATCGGTACCAAATGGATGTTTCGCAACAAGCAAGATGAAGATGGACAAGTAGTTCGCAACAAAGCACGACTCGTCACCCAAGGCTACACACAAGTCGAAGGTATGGACTATGGTGAGACTTACGCCCCTGTTGCTAGACTTGAGTCCATTCGCATCTTACTTGCCTATGCTAATCACCATGATATTACCTTGTACCAAATGGACATTAAAAGTGCTTTCCTAAATGGAGAAATAGAGGAGGAAGTTTATGTTAAACAACCTCCCGGCTTTGTCAATCCTAAGAAACCAAATCATGTTTACAAACTTCACAAAGCTCTCTATGGTCTTAAACAAGCTCCTAGAGCTTGGTACAAATGCTTAACGAAGTTTCTTCTTGCAAAGGGATTTGAAATTGGGAAAATTGATTCCACACTCTTTACTAAAAGGGTTAGTGGTGAACTATTTGTGTGCCAAATCTATGTTGATGATATTATATTTGGTTCAAATAACTCTCATTTTAGTGAAAAGTTTGGGAAGCTAATGTCAGAGAAGTTTGAGATGTCAATGATGAGTGAACTCAAATTCTTTCTTGGGTTGCAAATGAAGAAAACTAAGGAAGGTACTTTTGTCTCTCAAACGAATTACACTAAGGACTTATTCAAGAAGTTCAATATGCAAGAATGCAAAGGTATGACTACACCCATGCCTACTAGTGGACATCTTGATTTGACCAAAGATGGTGAACCGGTTGATCAAAAGGTTTACCGCTCTATGATTGGTTCATTATTATATCTATGTGCGTCACGTCCTGATATTATGCTAAGTGTGTGCATGTGTGCACGATATCAAGCTGCTCCTAAAGAATGTCATCTTAAGGCTGTGAAAAGGATAATGAGATACTTAATCCATACACCAATTTTTGGCATTTAGTATCCTAAGAGGGGCTCTTTCGATCTTGTTGGCTACTCCGACTCGGACTATGCTAGAGACAAGGTTGATAGAAAGTCCACTTTGGGTACTTGTCAATTTCTTGGTAGATCTCTTGTGTCTTGGTCCTCCAAGAAACAAAACTTGGTATCCTTATCCTCCGCCGAAGCGGAATACATTGCCGCCGGTTCATGTTGTGCTCAATTACTTTGGATGACTCAAACTCTTAAAGATTATGGGATATATGTGAAACATGTTCCATTGCTTTGTGACAATGAAAGTGCTATCAAAATTGGTCATAATCCTGTGCAACATTCTCGAACTAAGCATATTGAAGTTCGTCATCATTTCATTCGAGATCATGTTGCTAAGGGTGACATTGATCTTAAGCATGTTCGCACCGAAAAGCAATTAGCGGATATTTTACTAAACCTCTTGATGAGAAAGTGTTTTGCAGGTTAAGAGGAGAATTGAACATCATTGATGCTTCAAACTTGGAGTAGAAACTCCATTGGATACATGCAAGACATGAGCTTATGACTAATCCTTGATATCTCTCTTATGATGAAAATCTTATGTCTTGGATATATTTGTATCTTGCATGTTATCTAACCCATGAAGGTACTTGGCTGAATCAAATTCCATGAGATTATAACCTACTCACATCTTGAGCAATCTCTACATCACCAAGTCTCCACAAAGGTGGTTGAAGACAAGGAAGCACGAAACCATTCGAACATATCCTTTGACAAATTCTATGTTAAACTTCATGAGTGTCATTTTTGGATACAGAAGTGCTCTTCCTTGCAAGAACTAACCCATGTAGGTAGATGGACTCAAATTCCAAGTGGTGCTCCAAATGCTTGATGAGCTACATCAACCTTGAGCAACTCACACACGTTCAACTACATGGACAACACCACCAACCATGGTATGTTATTCCATCTTAGAGAAGCTTTACTCCAAGTCATGAGCTAAAGCAACTCGACAAGATGTGAATACATCAAGATGCTTAAACGAAAAATGGCAACCCCATTTTGAGCATAAACGATGAGTATGACCTATGATCAAGTGATCTCACTTGACTCCTAAGTCAATATACTCTAACATAGGTGACTTCATCGCCGACCATCTCTAGATGAAGTTCCCTTGTGTTTTCTTCTGTGTTTTTGCATTTGTCTCATGCATATTTGTTTCCCCTTTCAAAAAAAACTTCATCTAGATTTCTTTCTATTTGCTCTGCATTTTTTTGCATATCATTCAGTAAATTCCTTGCAAATCTTTGTGAGATCTTTCCAGTCTAGTGAGCTGAGGTGACAAGTGTTTTCTCTGCGATGAACTTGGTTACACCGTTTAGTTATTTTCGATCCAACTGAAAACTCTCTGTACCACTGAAGCATACCACTCGGTGCCACCGATTTCACAACAGGAAAAACAGTTTGCCACTTATTCTGTGTTTCTTCTGATCCAGCTCCACTCAATGAATCTTGTCCTCTACAAGCATCACATTTTTATCATTGCTTTATGTTGTGACTCAAGGATCAAACCCATTCACTTCAAATTCCAGAGGGAGAGAGAGATTACATCTTTATCAAGCCCTTCTTGGAAATTGATGTCAAAGGGGGAGAGAGAGATCACATCAAAGCTTATCATTTAGAGAGAGATAGATCACATCTCAGAGGGAGAGAGAGATCCTTCAAGGGGATAAAGAGAGATCTCTAGGGGAGAGAATACTAGTAGAAAGTATTTCTCAAGGATCCCAGATGTTTGGTGTTCAAGAGGAGAGATGCCACATGTCTTCTTGAGGGGAAAGGCATGTTCATATGTACTTATTTGCATTAGCTTGCATTAGCTCTGTTCTTTATATCTTTCAGCTCTGATTTTCTGTTCCCTATCTTCTCCCAGTATCCCATGCTAGATTCAGGGGGAGCAAGACATCTAAGGGAAATAAATCATTTAAATTCATTGCATATCTTTACTCTTGGGGACATGTCTAATCAACTGTAGTACTTAGTACTCACTCTCTACATGTCATCCCAGTCTTGGTATTCTTGTGGTTTCTTCTGTTTGCTCTAGCTAGTAGATGTATCTGTGTTATCTAACCTTGTTTACATAGGTTCATTCCATCCTAAGCCTACTCAAGACTACAAGGTAAGTATATGCATCACAATCATGTGTATGAGGAATTCTTGCTGATGTACATACTGTTTGCAAGAAGGACTCAAGGGCATGAGGGTATTTCCTTTAATATTTTTTTTGCTTTGATGCATATGGCCAAGATACATGTAACACATTGCCTTCTCTATCATGGTTATGCTCTCACATGCTTCTATATTTCATATTCACATGATTGCATACATGTAGGGGGAGCCTATGCTTGTTACATGTCTTTCCAAAGCTTTACTTGCTATTCTTTATATCCTTATCTAAAGCTTTGATGTATGTGGTCATCAATTACCAAAAAGGGGGAGATTGAAAGCACAAGTGCTCCCTAGGTGGTTTTGGTAATTAATGTCAACATATCTCTTGTTGGACTAACACTTTTATCTAGTATATTTTAGATACGTTCAACATTGGAGTGGCATGGACTAAAGGATGTGGGAACTCCTTCAAGATGCTAAGGAAAAAGGATTGGCTCAAGCTTCAAGCTCAAGACTCTTCATTTTACATTTCAGTGATCCAAGATCACATTGAGTCTATAGGAAAAGCCAATACTATCAAGGAGGGATGAGGTGTTGCCTAATGAGCCTCTTGCTTCATGTGCTTAGTGATATGCTCAAAAAACCCTCAACCACTTTCTCACATCCACATATGTCCTAAACTTAAATTCAAACTCGGCCCCACCGATTCTTCCTATCCGGCGCCACCGAGTTTGCATGTCTTAGCCACTGCCACAAATCCTAGGCAAATCGGTCTCACCGATAGGGATCTCGGTCTCAGCGAGATGTGATTGTGATCTCTCTGTGTATGTCCTTTATCAAAATCGGTCTCACCGAGTTTGAGCAATCGGTACTACCAAGATTACAATGCAAACTTCCTGGTTGACTCATTACCAAAATCGGTCCCACCGAGTTTGATAATCGGTCCAACCGAGTTTGCCTGACCAACTCTCTGGTTAGCTAATTACCAAAATCGGTCCTACCGAGTTTGTGTAATCGGTCTCACCAAGATTACGTTATGCCCTAACCCTAACCATATCGGTCCTACCGAGTTGCATTTCGGTTCGACCGAAAATCCTAACGGTCACTAAATTTGCTAAATCGGTCCGACCGAGTTTCTCAATTCGGTCCCACCGAGTTTGGCAAATTGTGTGTAACGGTTAGATTTTGTGTGGAGGCTATATATACCCCTCCATCTCCTCTTCATTCGTGGAGAGAGCCATCAGACTAAACCTACACTTCCAGCATCCTATTTCTGAGAGAGAACTACCTACTCATGTGTTGAGGCCAAGATATTCCATTCCTACCATATGAATCTTGATCTCTAGCCTTCCCCAAGTTGCTTTCCACTCAAATCCTCTTTCCACCAGATCCAAATCCTATGAGAGAGAGTTGAGTGTTGGGGAGACTATCATTTGAAGCACAAGAGCAAGGAGTTCATCATCAACGCACCATTTGTTACTTCTTGGAGACCGGTGTCTCCTAGATTGGCTAGGTGTCACTTGGGAGCCTCTGACAAGATTGTGGAGTTGAACCAAGGAGTTTGTAAGGGCAAGGAGATCGCCTACTTCGTGAAGATCTACCGCTAGTGAGGCAAGTCCTTCGTGGGCGACGGCCATGGTGGGATAGACAAGGTTGCTTCTTCGCTGACCCTTCTTGGGTGGAGCCCTCCATGGACTCGCGCAACCGCTACCCTTCGTGGGTTGAAGTCTCCATCAACGTGGATGTACGATAGCACCACCTATCGGAACCACGCCAAAAACATCCGTGTCTCCAATTGCGTTTGAATCCTCCAAACCCTTCCCTTTACATTCTTGCAAGTTGCATCCTTTACTTTCCGCTGCTCATATACTCTTTGCATGCTTGCTTGCTATGTGTTGTGAATGTTAAACTTGTGCCTAAACTCCACTTAGTTTTAAAAAGGCTAAAAACTGTAACTTTGGTACTTAGTGTCTAATCACCCCCCCTCTAGACACCTCTTCTCAAGGTCCTACAACACCTCAGTAGAGAAAGCCGAAAACTGACTATCATGATGCGGCGAGAGCTGGTCATCTGTTCAAGTGGTTTTCAAATTGTTAGAGATTTTTTCCGCTTTATGCGAGGAATCGATTTTTGTCCAATTAGGCATGTATAGCGCCCCAACTTCGGCCTTCCGAATACCAGGGGCTATGCCAAAATTTAAAATTATAGAACTCCTATGGCTAAGTGAGGGTGATAAAGCTGTATAGTCCGATTGCCTTGTCCGTTCCGGTAAACACCTCCTTAATGGACCAAAAAATTGGATAAAGAGTGTTTAGATTTATCCTGAAAACCCCTGTACTAGCTACATGGGGGCAGAAGCCGATGACTGGCCAACTCTCAGATTTCATAAACGGCTGCACATGAGGTAAAATTTTAAATAAACAAGCATTATATTACATAAAGACCTCGTTCCATATTACAGGATAGGATAAAATAATGCTTTCATGGGAAAATGATATCCTTGGCACATTGCTCCGCCACAAGGCAGGATCCCTCCATGACACTGTCATAGTACATCTCGGGCTTACGATGCTCCTTGCTCGCGGGCGGACCCTCGGTCATCAACTTCGTGGCATCCATCTTCACCCAGTGCGTCTTGGCGCGAGCGAAAGCCATCCGCGCACCTCCAATGTAGACCGACCGCTTGATGGCATCAAGCCGAGGGCAGGCACTGACCAGCCGCTTCACGAGTCCGAAGTAGCTACTGGGCATGGGCTCGGTAGGCCATAGCCGGACTATTAGGTCCTTCATGGCTAGTTCGGCCGGCTTGTGCAGCTCGACCAACTGTTTTAGCTGGTCGCTAAGGGGCACCAGATGTTCTGATCCAAGGTATTGAGACCAGAACAACTTCTCTGTAGAGCTTCCTTCTTCGGCTCGAAAGAACTCTGCAACATCTAATATGTTGCGCGGCAGATCCGCAAATGCTCCTGGAGAACTTCAAATTTGGGTAAGTAAAAGGAACGTTTCCTTCACACACTTGCCTTGCATAATAAAAGCCTTACCCACCGCGATCTTCTGGGCCGCCTAGATTTCCTCGAGGGCGCTCTGAGCTTCGGCTCGGGCATCTTGCTTGCTTTGGTGGGCCTTGGCAAGTTCGAACTCTTGAGTCTTCGAATCACGCTCCAAGGACTCGTACTTTTTGACGGTGTCCTGGAGCTCTTGCTGGACCTCGCTGACCCGAGCCTCCTGCTTCTCGCGTGCAGCGTGTTCCTTAGCCGCTTTGTCCTCGGCCTCGGCCAACACCTTCTTGAGGGCCACTACTTCGGTCACGGCCCCTAATACAGTTCATGACACTTTAGTCAGTACAAACTTTTTATCCTTCCTAAGTATAAAGCACCGGTTAGTGCATACCTTGGTTGTCCTCCAGCAGCTTCTTCATGAGGTCGAGTTCTTCCTCGACCCGCTCCAGATTCCGCGTCAAGCCAGGGACCTCCGCAGTATGAGAGGCAGCGGCCAGTAGCGATGCCTGCTTATTCACGTAGACATGTTATGTTTGACTCATGCAAAAATTATTTTGATCCTCTGTTTGGTTTTTCTATCCGAACACCAAACAGAGCATCAGGGGCTACTGTCTACATGGTGATATTCTTTTATAACTATATTACTTACCTCAAAGCCTGTTAGAAGGCTAATGCAGGTTTCGGTCAGTCCGTTTTTGGCGGATTGGACTTTCTCAATCACCGTACTCATAAGAGTACGGTGTTCTTCCATAATGGAAGCGCCTTGTAGCACTGCCAGCAATCTATCCGGTGCCTCTGGATGGACAGAGGTCACCGGTGGAGGCGGCTTGCCCCCCTCGTTCAGGAGAGGCTGCCTGCCTGAATCCGAAGCCACTTGGGTCTCCGAAGCTGTATTCGGCTGAGGGCCGAACTGGATGCGGCCCCCATCGTCGGGGTCTGTAGGGGTCTTTCCCCCATGTTCTCAGCAACCGGGGTTTTCTCCTCCGGCATCACCAGAATGGTGTCCCCTTGGCCCAGTATCCATCGAGACAACACCTCGGTGTTCTTTGCGGCCTTGTGGGAGGTGGTCGTCAGAAGGGACCCGCTGTTCATTGTCGCCGGGTCCAGCGACCCCTCCAAAGAGGAGGATAGCTCGATGTTGGCAGGGCCAGACTGCAGATGCATGGTCTAATACATTAAAAACGATAAAGTGAAAAGACCGGAAATATTACCGTGTCCGGATACTTACGATTTGGCCAGGGGCTTGACCCTGGGGCCCCACTCCCTGCTGCTGTTGGTGGCCGCGGCGGAGTAGTCCGGAAGGGAGATTTTTCCCTTCTTGGACATCTCGGCCTCCCCATGTGTGGAGGCCTTCCTCTTCTTCCCCCCAAGTGGGGAGGGGGGACGGGTCTTCTCCTCCTCCTCCTTGTCGTCTTCGGCGGAGGAGTGCGTCTTGGCGTCTTTGGACGTCACGTCCGAAACACCCTTGCGTCGGAGACCACCTCTGGTCCCCTTGGCCGCCTTCTTGGCTTTCTTCTCCGGCACCTCTTAAGGCGCCGGAAACAGCATCTTCGTCAGAAGAGGCGTTTCTGGATCTTTGGGTAGCAGAGCCGGACATTCAATTTGCTTCGCTATCATTACCCAAGCCTGAAAGATTGGCATGGAGGCTTAGGTTCCTCCCGCAGATATGCCGGTAAAAGATATACCTTGCAAACATAAAGGAACTTACCGGATTAACCCGACGTTTTGCGCTAAGCCCGCGATCTTCGAACGTGGGCGGTGGTACCTCGCTGGCCTTAAAAAGCACCTTCCAGATGTCTTCATGCGTCGTATCGAAGAGCTCCAGCAGCATGTGGTGCTTGGCCGGGTCGAACTCCCACAAATTACAAGTCCGGCTCTGGCACGGAAGAATCCGGCAGAAGAGCATGACCTGGACCATGTTGACAAGCTTGATTTTCTTACCTATCATGTTCTGGACGCATGTCTGGAGACCAGTCACTTCTTCCGCTGAGCCCCAGGCTAAACCCTTCTCTTGCCAGGAGGCGAGCCGCATGGGGATTCCGGATCAAAATTCGGGGGTCTCCACCCAGTTGGTGCCGCGCGGCTCGGTGATGTAGACCCACCTCGATTTCCACCCCTTTACAGTCTCCACAAAGGAGCCTTGGGGCCAGGTGACATTGGGCATCTTGCCTACCATGGCGCCTCCGCATTCCGCTTGTTGGCCGCTCACCACCTTTGGCTTCACATTGAAGGTCTTCAGCCATAGGCCGAAGTGAGGTGGGATGCGGAGGAAGGCCTCACACACGACAATGAATGCCAAGATGTTGAGGATGGAGTTGGGGGCCAAGTCGTGCAAGTTCATCCCGTAGTAGAACATCAGTCCGCGGACGAATGAGTGGAGGGGGAATCCCAGCCCGCGGACGAAGTGGGGGAGAAAGACCACCCTTTCTTGGGGCTACGAGGTAGGGATGATCTGCCCCTTTGTCGGAAGCCGATGAGCGATGTCATTGGACAAGTACCCGGCCTCCCGGAGCTTCTTGATGTCTTCCTTCTTGATCGAGGAGGCCATCCAATTGCCTCCGGCTCCAGATTCAGACATGATTGGAGTGCTTTTTGGGCGGAAGAGATGGGTGCTTGGGCGCTGGAGCTCGAGAATGAATGAGCAGAGGAAGAAGAGGGCGTGGGTGAAAGAGGGGAATCCTCATCCCTTTAAAAAGGCAGTAAAAATCATGCGCCTCCCCACTAGCCCTAAAACTTGCTTATTTCCCAAGCGTTGTGCTGATGGCACAGTTAGGTTACCCATGCCCGCATTGATGAGAATCCCATGATAAGGGGACATGATCTCTGCCTTGACAAGACGTGCCAATGAAACCACGCCTCGAAATACGGAGGGGCAGGATAAAAACGGTTCGAATAAAGATCGGGCCATGGCGTGATGTCATGCTATGAGTTGTCAGGAGATTGGACTCGTGGGATATTATACTCTCTTCAGTGGTATGTGGAATTTGTTTTGCAGAGCCGGACACGATTCTTATGTTCAAGATCTACTTTGGAGTATTCGGAGACGGAACCCACCTTGCAATGCCGAAGACAATCTGCGCGCCAGACTCATCGTCATTGAAGCCTGGTTCAGGGGCTACTGAGGGAGTCCTGGATTAAGGGGTCCTCGGACAGCAGGACTATGTGCATATGCCGGACTGTTGGGCTATGAAGATACAAGATAGAAGACTTCATCCCGTGTCCGGATGGGACTCTCCTTTGCGTGGAAGGCAAGCTTGGCGATTCGGATGTGAAGATTCCTTTCTCTGTAACCAACTCTGTGTAATCCTAGCCCCTCCGTGTCTATATAAACCGAAGGGTTTAGTCCATAGGACAAAAACAATCATAATCATAGGCTAGCTTCTAGGGTTTAGCCTCTACGATCGCGTGGTAGATCAACTCTTGTAATACTCATATCATCAAGATCAATCAAGCAGGAAGTTAGGTAGTACCTCCATCGAGAGGGCCCGAACCTGGGTAAACATTGTGTCCCCCGCCTCCTATTACCATTAGCCTTAGATGCATAGTTCGGTGCCCCCTACCCGAGATCCGCCAGTTTTGACACCGACAACAATCTATTTATCCCATCTACAAATTTACCTCATTTCCTTTGCCTATCTTGAGGCGCCGTACCCCGAAAGGGATTGACAACCCCTTTAACACGTCGGGTTGCGAGGTGTTGTTCTTTGTGTGCAGGGGCTGTTTATGTTGTGTTTCTTGGTTCTCCTACTAGTTCTATAACCTTGGTTTCATATCTGAAGGAAATACCTACCACCGCTGTGCTGCATCATCTCTTCCTCTTTGGGTAAGTACTGACGTAGCTTCAAGCGACATCATTACCATGTGCCTTATTTTTTCTTGCATCCTCTCTTGCTAAAAGTTTATGGATCCTCATCCACTTGCTAATTTTTTTAGGAGATACAATTATGATGAACCAATTTCTAGTGATTTGAGTGCACTAGATTATCTTTATGAGGTTTTGCTTGAAATTTGTGATTCTGAAATTTGTGATGAAGAAATTTATGAAGAGATTCATGCTGCCTCTTGAGCACTGCATTGGTTTTCCTTGAAGAGGAAAGGGTGATGCAGCAAAGTAGCATAAGTATTTCCCACAGTTTTTGAGAACCAAGGTATCAATCCAGTAGGAGGCTCCTCAAAAGTCCCACGCACCTACACAAACAAACAAGAACCTCGCGACCAATGCAATAAAGGGGTTGTCAATCCCTTAACGGTAACTTGCAAAAGTGAGATCTGATAGACATAATATGATAAGATAAATATTTTTGGTATTTTTATGATATAGATTGGAAAATAAAAGATGCAAATAAAAGTAGATGGAAAACTTATATGATAAAAGATAGACCCCGGGGCCATAGGTTTCACTAGTGGATTCTCTCAAGATAGCATAAGTATTACAGTGGGTGAACAAATTACTGTCGAGCAATTAATAGAATAGTGCATAGTTATGATAAATTCTAGGCATGATCATGTATATAGGCATCACGTCCGTGACAAGTAGATCGAAACGATTCTGCATCTACTACTATTACTCCACACATCGACCGACTCCTACCTGCATCTAGAGTATTAAGTTCATAAAGAACAGAGTAATGCATTAAGAAAGATGACATGTTGTAGAGGGATAAACTCATGCAATATGATATAAACCCCATCTTTTTATCCTCGATGGCAACAATACAATACGTGCCTTGCTGACCCTACTGTCACTGGTAAAGGACATCGCAAGATTGAACCCAAAGCTAAGCATTTCTCCCATTGCAAGAAAGATCAATTCGAAGAGACTTGCAAAGATAACCAATCATACACAAAAGAATTCAGAGGAGATTCAAATATTTCTCATAGATAAACTTGATCATAAACCCACAATTCATCAGATCTCGACAAACACACCGCAAAAAGAGTTACATCGAATAGATCTCCAAGAAGATCGAGGAGAACTTTGCATTCAGATTCAAAGAGAGAGAAGAAGCCATCTAGCTAATAACTATGGACCCGAAGGTCTATGGTAAACTACTCACAACTCATAGGAGAGGCCTTGGAGATGATGTGGAGGCCCTCCATGGTCGATTCCCCCTCCGGCAGAGCGCCGATGAAGGCTCCAAGGTGGGATCTCGTGGATATAGAAGGTTGTGGCGGTGGAATTTGGTTTTCGTGGTTCTCCCCGGTGTTTTTAGGGTACAGGAGTATATATAGGCTAAGGAGGTATGTGGTTGACACTTGAGGGGCCCACGAGGGTGGGGGCGTGCCCACCCCCAGGGGGCACGCCGGGCACCCTCGTGGCCGCCTCGTCTGCAGCTTGACGTCCACTCGAAGTCTCCTGGATTGTGCTTGTGCCAAAAAGATCGCTCCCGAAGGTTTCATTCCGTTTGGACTCCCTTTGATATTCCTTTTCTTCGAAACACTGAAATAGGCAAAAAAACATCAATTCGGGCCGGGCCTCCGGTTAGTAGGTTAGTCCCAAAAATGATATAAAAGTGTAAAGTAAAGCCCATAAATATCCAAAACGGGTAATATAATAGCATGGAACTATCAAAAATTATAGATACGTTGGAGACGTATCAAGCATCGCCAAGCTTAATCCCTGCTCATCCTCGAGTAGGTAAATGATAAAAATAGAATTTTTGATGTGGAATGCTACCTAGCATAATCCTTAATGTAATTTTATTTATTGTGGCATGGATGTTCAGATCCAAATGATTCAAAATAAAAGTTCATATTAACATAAGAAATAGTAATACTTCAAGCATACTAACAAATCAATCATGTCTTCTCAAAATATCATGGCATTAGAAGGTTCATCCCTACAAACTCATATAGTTTGGTCATGCTCCATTTTCGTCACACAAGAATTCTATCATCTTGCATAACCCCGATGACAAGCCAAGCAATTGTTTCATACTTAAGTAATCTCAAACTTTTTCAACTTTCACGCAATACATGAGTGTGAGCCATGGATATAGCACTATGGGTGGAATAGAATATGATGATGGAGGTTGTGTGGAGAAGAAAAAAAAGGAGAAAGTCTCACATTGACGAGGATAATCAACGGGCTATGGAGATGCCCATCAATTGATGTCAACATGAGGAGTAGGGATTGCCATGCAACGGATGCACTAGAGCTATAAATGTATGAAAGCTCAACAAAAGAAACCAAGTGGGTGTGCATCCAACTTGCTTGCTCACGAAGACCTAGGGCATTTTAAGGAAGCCCATCGTTGAAATATACAAGCCAAGTTTTATAATGAAAAATTCCCACTAGTATATGAAAGTGACAACAAATGAGACTCTCTATATGAAGAACATGGTGCTACTTTGAAGCACAAGCGTGGAAAAAGATAGTAACATTGTCCCCCTTTTTATTTTCTTTTCTTCTTCTTTTATTTGGGCCTTTCTTTTTTTTCTTTGGCCTTTCTTTTTTTGGCCTTTCTCTTTTTTTATAAGGGACAATGCTCTAATAATGATGATCATCACACATCTATTTATTTACAACTCATGAATTACAACTCAAAACTAGAACAAGATATGACTCTATATGAATGCCTCCAGCGGTGTAACGGGATGGGCAATGAATCAAGAGTGACATGTATGAAAAATTATTAAGGTGGCCTTGCCACAAATACGATGTCAACTACATGATCATGCAATGCAATATGACAATAATGATGCATGTCATGATGAACGGGACGATGGAAAGTCGCATGGCAATATATCTCGGAATGGCTATGGAAATGCCATAATAGGTAGGTATGGTGGCTGTTTTGAGGAAGATATAAGGAGGTTTATGTGTGATAGAGTGTATTGTAACACGGGGTTTGGATGCACCGGCGAAGTTTGCACCAACTCTCAAGGTGATAAAGGGCAATGCACGGTACCGAAGAGGCTAGCAATGATGGAAAGGTAAGAGCGCGTATAATCCATGGACTCACATTAGTCATAAAGAACTCATATACTTATTGCAAAAAACTACAAGTCATCAAAAACCAAGCACTACGTGCAAGCTCCTAGCGGGATAGATTGGTAGGAAAAGGCCATCGCTCGTCTCTGACCGCCACTCATAAGGATGACAATCTAAGAACACCTCATGTTTCAAATTTGTTACACAACGGTTACTATACGTGCATGCTACAGGACTTGCCAACTTCAACACAAGTATTCTTTAAGTTCACAATTACCCAACTAGCATGACTCTAATATCATCACCTCCATATCTCAAAACAATTATCAAGTATCAAATTGATCATAGCATCCAATTCACTTCCTATAATAGTTTTTATTATACCCAAATTGGATGCCCATCATTCTAGGACCAATTTTATAACCATAGAAAATACCATGCTGTTCTAAAAGACTCTCAAAATAATATAAGTGAAGCATGAGAGATCAACAATTTCTACAAAATTAAACCACCACCGTGCTCTAAAAGATATAAGTGAAGTACTAGAGCAAAACTATCTAGCTCAAAAGATATAAGTGAAGCACATAGAGTATTCTAATAAATTCCAAATCATGTGGGTTTCTCCCAAAAGGTGTGTACAGCAAGGATGATTGTGGAAATATAAAAATCAAAGACTCTTATCATACAAGACTCTCCAAGCAAAACACATATCATGTGGCGAATAAAAATATAGCTCCAAGTAAAGTTACCGATAGACGAAGACGGAAGAGGGGATGCCTTCCACATATAGAAGCTTAGGTTTTTGGTTATCCTTGAATATCTTGGGGTGCCATGGTCATCCCCAAGCTTAGGTTCTTGCCACTCCTTATTCCATAGTCCATCAAATCTTTACCCAAAACTTGAAAACTTCATAACACAAAACTCAACAGGAAATCTCATAAGCTCCGTTAGTGCAAGAAAGAAAAACCACCACATAAGGTACTGTAATGAACTCATTATTTATTTATATTGGTGTTAAACCTACTGTATTCCAACTTATTTATGGTTCATACCCCCTGATACTAGCCATAGATACATCAAAATAAGCAAACAACACACAAAAAGCAGAATCTGTCAAAAACAGAACAGTCTGTAGCAATCTGTAACTTTCGAATACTTATGGAACTCTAAAAATCCTACCAAACTAGGAAGTCCTGGAAAATTTATCTATTGATCTACAGCAAAAAGAATCAACGCAAAAGCAAGTTTCGGTAATTTACCAAAATTATTTTCGTGCGTGCAAAAGTTTCTGTTTTTTAGCAGAATCAAAATAACTATCACCGTAGGTTATCCTATAGGTTCTACTTGGAACAAACACTAATTAAAACATGAAAACACATCTAAACAGAAGCTAGGTGAAATATTTATTACTAAACATAAGCAAAACACAAAGAACAAAAATAAAATTGGGTTGCCTCCCAACTAGCGCCATCGTTTAACGCTCCTAGCTAGGCATAAAGGCGAGAATAGATCTAAGTAGCACCATCTTTAGTTTTTAGATTTTTAGCGGAGTCTTGTTCGAATCCGGGAGGTTCTTTACATTTCCCCTCATACTCAGAAATTTTTAGATCTAAAGAATCCAACCGCTTATTACAAAGAGTAATCAACATATTCATGCGGTGAAGATTTCCGCTAACACTCTTAAGAGGTTCAAGGGACTTTTTGTAAAAAAATTGTTACTTCACAATTTTTTACAAAAACCTGTGTCTCCTCCGGGTTATGATGTGATCCCCCTTTTTGAGGTAGTGTCCCCACTATTCCCTCTATGACTTCATGCGCAATACTGGGATCAATCTTGATAAAATTTCCTTTGACAATGCAATCCAAGAGTTGTCTATGGGACATATTTAGTCCAACATAAAAATTGTGAAGAACAATTCTAAAATCCACCTCTAAAGTGCAGTTACGATAAGATTCCATTTTCCTAAACCAAGCATCTTTCAAGTTTTCTCCTTGCCTTTGCTTGAAGTGAAGAACTTCAAACTTGGGAGACAAAGGAGTTGATAGAGAACTAGCCATAGCAACGAACACACAAAAGACAAGCGAAAAAGAGAGGCGAACAGGAAAGAGAGGGCGAATAAAACGGCAAGGGTGAAGTGGGGGAGAGGAAAACGAGAGGCGAATGGAAAATAATGTAATGCAGGGAGATGAGTTTGTGATGGGTACTTGGTATGTCTTGACTTGAGTGAAGACCTCCCCGGCAACGGCGCCAGAAATCCTTCTTGCTACCTCTTGAGCACTGCGTTGGTTTTCATTGAAGAGGAAAGGGTGATGCAGCAAAGTAGCGCAAGTATTTCCCTCAGTTTTTGAGAACCAATGTATCAATCTAGTAGGAGACTCCTCAAAATTCCCACGCACCTACACAAACAAACAAGAACCTCGCAACCAGCGCAATAAAGGGGTTGTCAATCCCTTCACGGCAACTTGCGAAAGTGAAATCTGATAGAGATAATATGATAAGATTAATATTTTTGGTATTTTTATGATATAGATTGGAAAATAAAAGATGCAAATAAAAGTAGATGGAAAATTTATATGATAAAAGATAGACCCGGGGGCCATAGGTTTCACTAGTGGCTTCTCTCAAGATAGCATAAGTATTACGGTGGGTGAACAAATTACTGTCGAGCAATTGATAGAATAGTGCATAGTTATGAGAATATCTAGGCATGATCATGTATATAGGCATCACGTCCGTGACAAGTAGATCGAAACGATTCTGCATCTAATACTATTACTCCACACATCGACCGACTCCTGCTTGCATCTAGAGTGTTAAGTTCATAAAGAACAGAGTAACTCATTAAGAAAGATGACATGATGTAGAGGGATAAACTCATGCAATATGATATAAACCCATATTTATCCTCGATGGCAACAATACATTACGTGCCTTGATGCCCCTGCTGTCACCGGGAAAGGACACCAAAAGATTGAAGCCAAAGTTAAGCACTTCTCCCATTGCAATAAAGATCAATCTAGTAGGCCAAACCAAACTGATAATTCGAAGAGACTTGCAAATATAACCAATCATGCATAAAAGAATTCAGAGGGGATTCAGATATTTCTCATAGATAAACTTGATCATAAACCCACAATTCATCGGATCTCGACAAACACACCGCAAAAAGAGTTACATCGAATAGATCTCCAAGCAGATCGAGGAGAACTTTGTATTGAGATTCAAAGAGAGAGAAGAAGCCATCTACCTAATAACTATGGACTCGAAGGTCTGTGGTAAACTACTCGCAACTCATAGGAGAGGCCTTGGAGATGATGTAGAGGCCCTCCATGGTCGATTCCCCCTCCGGTGGAGCACCGACGAAGGCTCCAAGATGGGATCTCGCAGATACAGAAGTTTGCGGCGGTGGAATTAGGTTTTCGTGGTTCTTCTCGATGTTTTCAGGGTACGGGAGTATATATAGGCGAAGGAGGTACGTCAGTTGACGCTCGAGGGGCCCACGAGGGTGGGGGACGCGCCCACCCCCAGGGGGCGTGCCGGGCACTGTCGTGGCCACCTTGTCTGCATCTTGACGTCCACTCCAAGTCTCCTGGATTGCGTTTGTTCCGAAAATATCGCTCCCGAAGGTTTCATTCCGTTTGGACTCCGTTTGATATTCCTTTACTTCGAAACACTGAAACAGGCAAAAAACAGCAATTCGGTCTGGGCCTCCGGTTAGTAGGTTAGTCCCAAAAATGATATAAAAGTGTAAAGTAAAGCCCATAAACATCCAAAACGGGTAATATAATAGCATGGAACAATCATAAATAACAGATACGTTGGAGACGTATCAATTCACGATAGTTCCTTGAATAAAGAGCATGATTGCAATGGTTTTACTATAAATTTTATTGATGTCAATTGTGCTAATAATATGCAAAACCCTAAGCTTGGGGATGCTAGTTTTGCTATGTCCTCTACTTGTTGCAATGATCATGGTTGGGGTGATTCTTCTTCTTATGATCTTGAAAATTTATTCAAGCCCCATGATGAATATGAGATTGATAATAGTGTTTGCAACAATATTGAAAGTGGGTTTGAAAGAGTGTCAACTTTAGATCCCACATATTTGGAGAAAGTTCAATCCTATGATTTTTTTGATAAAGGTGGGTTTGGAGAGGTCATGACATTAGTTAATGTTAATCCCACTATTTTGTAAGAGTGTCAACTTCGCATGCATGAGGATCATGTTGAGAATGTGTTATGTGATGGCTATATTCTTGAATTTTCTTATGATCCTACATGTAATTATTATGAGAGAGGAAAATATGGTTGTAGAAATTTTCATGTTACTAAATTACCTCTCTTCATGTTGTGATTGTCTATGTTTTATTCTCCTTCCTTGCATATGCTAGTTTTTGCTTGTCTTGATAATTTGTTTGCTTATAAAATGCCTATGCAAAGGAAGTATGTTAGACTTAGATGTGTTTTTCACATGCCTTATGATGCTCTATTTGTGCTTCAATTCTTGTCTTTTATGTGATCATCACTGAAATCTCAATGCCTAGCTAAGGGCGTTAAACAATAGCGCTTGTTGGGAGGCAACCCAATTTTATTTTTTGATTCTTTTATTTTTGCTCCTGTTTAGTAATAAATAATCTGTCTAGCCTCTGGTTAGATGTGGTTTTATGTTTGAATTAGTGTTTGTGCCAAGTTAAACCTTTAGGATAGCTTACGGTGATAGTTTTGTTGATCCTTTTGAAAATCAAAAACTTTTGCGCTTAGTAAATTAGTTCTGAAAATTCACAGAAATGTGCTTTTGATATGATTCTTTTTGCTCTGGATTGGTATAGAAATTGATCAGGTTTTCCTAATTTGGTAGGATTTTTAGAGTTACAAAAGTATTCACGAGTTATAGATTATTTTCCTCTTGTTTTCTTCTCCCCCACTTCACAAAAATTTGCTGTTTTATTCGCCTCTTTTTTTCCGTTCGCCATTTTCTTGCCGGATCTATTTTTGAGTGCAATCTTGTTGTGTGGTAATCATGAGTCAAGAGAAAACCAAACTATGTGACTTCTCAAATACCAACAACAATGATTTTATTGGCACTCTGCTTGCTCCTCCCGCCACTAGTGCAGAGACTTGTGATATTAATACTGCTTTGCTGAATCTTGTTATGAAAGACCAATTTTCTGGTACTCCTAATGAGGATGCCGCGTCCCATCTTAATACCTTCGTGGAATTATGCAATATGCAAAAGAAAAAATATGTGGACAATGATGTGGTCAAGATGAAATTATTTCCGTTTTCTTTGCGTGATTCTCTAAAAATTTGGTTCTCTTCTTTGCCTCGCAATAGTATCGACTCTTGGAATAAGTGCGAAGATACTTTTATCACTAAGTATTTTCCTCCCGCAAAAATTATTTGCCTTAGAACCCAGATCATGAATTTCAAGCAACTTGAACATGAGTATGTTGCACAATCTTGGGAAAGGATGAAAATGATGCTAAGGAATTGCCTAACTCATGGGTTAAATCTTTGGATGATCATACAAAAATTTTATGCGGGGTTGAATTTTGTTTCTCATAATCTTTTAGATTCTGCCGCGGGTGGTACTTTTATGGAAATTACATTGGATGAAGCCACCAAATTGCTTGATAATATCATGGCAAATTATTCACAATGTTATACCGAAAGGGCTCCTACTAGTAAAAAAGTTATTTCGGTTGAAGAAATTTCTTCTTTGAGTGAAAAAGTTGATGTTCTTATGCAATTGGTTGGTAGTAAAAGTGATCCTATTGATTTTAATGATATGACTTTGTCTACTTTGATAGAGCAAAATAGTGATGCCATAGATGTGAATTTTATTTCTCGCAATAATTTCAAGAACAATGCTTATAGAGGTAATTTTAATCCTAGGCCTTTTCCTAGTAATTCCTCTAATAATTATGGTAATTCCTATGGAAATCAATCTTATAATAATAATAGGAATACCTCTAATCTTGAGAGCAATATTAAAGAATTTATCAACACACAAAAGGTTTTCAACACTTCCATAGAAGAAAAGTTGAATAAGATTGATGATTTGTCTAGAAGTGTTGATACAATTGCTCATGATATGGAAAATCTCAAGATGAATATTTTTGTGCCTTAAGTAGATGAATCAATTCAATCTATTTATGTTTCTATGGATGAAAGTAAGAAAAGAACCGCTATTCTTAGAGCTAACAGAGAATTTTTAGAAAAGGCGTTTTCTAGTCAATTTTTTCGCAAAAATGATGAAGATGTTAAAATGACTGGTGTTTCTTCTATTGATTGCTTGTTTAGTAAAATTAAGATTGGTGAAAAGGGGACTGGAGAAGAGTCAACTTTAGGCAGAAGGCGTCCCAATATTTCGGAGGGCGAAAATCTTGTTGAGGAAATTAATAAAAGTGGGTTTGAAGAGGTCAAAACTTTAACTAGTGATGTGCCCACTCTTTTGGAATACAAAGACTTTAATTACGATAGTTGCTCTTTGATTGATTGTATTTCTTTGTATCCATGATAAATTTACCCCATGCTTATGAACAAAATAAAGCTTTTACTAAACATATTGTTGATGCCATGATGAAAGATTTTGAAGAAAAATTGGAATTAGAAGTTTCAATTCCTAGAAAATTGCATGAAGAATGGGAATGTACTATCAAAGTCAAGATTAAAAATTATGAGTGTTTTTCTTTATGTGACTTGGGTGCTAGTGTTTCTACAATTCCGAAATCTTTATGTGATGTGCTTGGTCTTACAGATATTGAAGAATGCTTTTTAAATTTGCACTTAGTGGATTCTATATTAAAAAGGCTATGGGAAGAATTAATGATGTTCTTATTCTTGCAAATAGAAATTATGTGCCCATAGATTTTATTGTTCTTGATATTGATTGCAATCCGTCTTGTCCAATTATTCTTGGTAGACCGTTTTTACTTACTATCGGTGCAGTGATTGATATGGAAGAAGGCATAAGTTCCAATTTCCTTTGAGGACGGGTATGGAACACTTTCCTAGAACAAGAATTATGCCACCATATGAATCAATCACGAGGGCATCTTATGGATCTAGAACCAAAGATGACAAAACTTAGATCCTTGCTTTACGCCTAGCTAAGGGCGTAAAACTATAGCGCTTGTTGGGAGCCAACCCAATGAATAAAATTTATTTTTGCTTTTTGCTTTATGTTCTTGAGTGTTAGCACAATTATGCTACTGTTATGATTATGTTTTTTGTGTTTTAATTAGTGTTTGTGCCAAGTAAAGCCATTAGGATCTTCTGGGGTGATAGTTGTTTGATCTTGCTGAAAAAGTCAGAAACTTTGCGCTCACAAAAATATTTATCATAAATCACATAAAAGAAATTTTGCTCTGATTAATTTTTAAGAAGATTAATATACAAATTATGCTAGTCTTCCTAATTTTTTCGAATTTTTGGATTTACAGAAGTATTCGAAAGTTCCATATTACTACACACTATTCTGTTTTGACAGATTCCGTTTTCTTTGTGTTGTGTGCTTATTTTGATGGCTCTATGGTTTTCTTTGATGTGTTTTTGCCATATAAAAGATGGAATACAGTAGATATAATACAAAAGCAAAATAAGAATTGGTTTGAAACAACACTTAAAGTAGTGGTTTGCTTTCTTTTACTAATGGATCTCACAAGGTTTTTGTTGAGTTTTGTGTGATTGAAGTTTTCAAGTTTTGGGTTATCTTATGGATGAAAGAAGGATAGAAGAGACTAAGCTTGGGGATGCGCCAGCATCCCAAGCTATTATTCAATATGAGCAAACAACTAAGCTTGGGGATGCCCCCGAGTGGCATCCCCTCTTTCTTCTAACGACCATCGGTATTTTACTCGAGACAATATTTTTATTCGTCACATGATATGTGTTTTGCTTGGAGCGTCTTGTATGGTATGTGTGTTTGCTTGTTTTATTTTGTGTTTTAAGTCAGCAATCCTTGCTGGACAAACCTATTTGAGAGAGCCAAAATTATCTCATGACTTATCCGAATTGCTCTTTATGCTTCACTCAAATTTTTATGAGCAATGGACTAGCTCTAGTGCTTCACTTATATCTTTTTGAGCACGGTGTTCTTAGTATTATTGAAGAAATGCTCTCTTCCTTCACTTAGATTTATTTGAGAGTTAGTAAAATTTGAAGAAATTCTCTCTTGCTTCAATTAAATTATTTTGAGAGAAATAAAATATGTCATGCTCATGATCTTCACTTATATTTGTTTGAGCTTATGAAAAGCAACACATGAAAATTAGTCCCAAAGTGATAGATATCCAAGAAGGGTAGAGAAAGAAAAAAAACATGTTATGAAGATCATTGGACAAAATAAACTTGATTCTTAGTAAGAGTTTTGATTTATGATGATCTGATATGTGAGTCATGTTGGTGAGTAATTATGCTCTAGTAAGAATATTGCTACCTCTTGAGCATGCGTTGGTTTTCCCTTGAAGAGGAAAGGGTGATGCAGCAAAGTAGCGTAAGTATTTACCTCAGATTTTGATAACCAAGGTATCATTCCAGTAGGAGGCTACACTCAAATCCCTCGTACCTGCACAAACAAATAACAACCTTGCAACCAACGCGATAAAGGGGTTGTCAATCCCTTCACGGCCACTTGCAAAAGTGAGATCTGATAGAGATAATAAGATAAATATTTTTGGTATTTTTATGATATAGATTGGAAAGTAAAGATTGCAAAATAAAATAGATCGGAAACTTATTTGATGGAAAATCGACCCGGGGCCCATAGGTTTCACTAGTGGCTTCTCTCAAGATAGCATAAGTATTACGGTGGGTGAACAAATTACTATCGAGCAATTGATAGAAAAGTGCATAGTTATGAGAATATCTAGGCATGATCATGTATATAGGCATTATGTCTGCGACAAGTAGATCAAAACGATTCTGCATCTACTACTATTACTCCACACATCGACCGCTATCCAGCATGCATCTAGAGTATTAAGTTCATAAGAACAGAGTAATGCATTAGGCAAGAAGACATGATGTAGATGGATAAACTCAAGCAATATGATATAAACCCCATCTTTTTATCCTCGATGGCAACAATACAATACGTGCCTTGCTGCCCCTGCTGTCACTAGGAAAGGACACCGCAAGATTGAACCCAAGACTAAGCACTTCTCCCATTGCAAGAAAGATCAATCTAGTAGTCCAACTAAACTGATAATTCGAAGAGACTTGCAAAGATAACAAATCATCCATAAAAGAATTCGGACGAGATTCAAATATTGTTCATCGATAACCTTGATCATAAACCCACAATTCAATGGATCTCGACAAACACACCGCAAAAAGTATTACATCGAATAGATCTCCAAGAAGATCGAGGAGAACTTTGTATTGAGATCCAAAGAGAGAGAAGAAGCCATCTAGCTAATAACTATGGACCCGAAGGTCTGAGGTAAACTACTCACACATTATCGGAGAGGCTATGGTGTTGATGTAGAAGCCCTCCATGATCGATTCCCCCTCCGGTGGAGCACGGGAAAAGGCCCCCAGATGGGATGTCACGGGTAGAGAAGGTTGCGGCAGTGGAAATAGGGTTTTGTGGTGCTCTCGGATGTTTTTAGGGTATAAGCGTATATATAGGCGAAAGAAGTCCGTCAGGGGAGCCACGAGGAGCCCACGAGGGTGGGGCGCGCCTACCCCCTAGGCGTGCCTCCCTGCCTTATGGCCGCCTCGTTGCTTCCTTGACGTCAACTCCAAGTCTCCTGGATTGCATTTGCTCCAAAAACGACTCTCCCGAAGGTTTCATTCCATTTGGACTTTGTTTGATATTCCTTTTCTGCGAAACACTGAAATAGGAAAAAAAGCAGCAAATTGGACTAGGCCTCCAGTTAATAGGTTAGTCCCAAAAATAGTATAAAAATGTATAATAAAGCCCATTAAACATCCAAAACAGATAATATAATAACATGGAACAATCAAAAATTATAGATACATTGGAGACGTATCAAGCATCCCCAAGCTTAATTCCTGCTCGTCCTCGAGTAGGTAAATGATAAAAATAGAATTTTTGATGTGGAATGCTACCTAGCATAATTCTCAATGTAATTTTCTTTATTGTGGCATGAATGTTCAGACGCGAAAGATTCAATACAAAAGTTTAATATTGACATAAGAGTAATAATACTTCAAGCATACTAACAAAGTAATCATGTCTTCTAAAAATAACATGGCCAAAGAAAGTTATCCCTACAAAATCATATAGTCTAGCTATGCTCTATATTTATCACACAAAATATTTAAATCATGCACAACCCCGGTTTTAGCCAAGCAATTGTTTCATACTTTAGTATTCTCAAACTTTTTCAATCTTCACGCAATACATGAGTGTGAGCCATGGACATAGCTCTATATGTGGAATAGGATGGTGGTTGTGGAGAAGACAAAAAAGGAGATGATAGTCTCACGTCAACTAGGAGTATCAACGGGCTATGGAGATGCCCATTAATAGATATCAATGTGAGTGGGTAGGTATTGCCATGTAACGGATGCACTAGAGCTATAATTGTATGAAAGCTCATCAAAAGAAATTAAGTGGGTGTGCATCCAACTTGCTTGCTCATGAAGACCTAGGGCAATTTGAGGAAGCCCATCATTGGAATATACAAGCCAAGTTCTATAATGAAAAATTCCCACTAGCATATGACGGTGACAACATAGGAGACTCTCTATCACGAAGATCATGGTGCTACTTTGAAGCACAAGTGTGGTAAAAGGATAGTAACATTGTCCCTTCTCTCTTTTTCTCTCATTTTTTTGGTGGGCTTCTTTGGCCTCTTTTTTTATTTGGGCTGCTTTGGCCTTTTTTATTTTTATAAAGTACGGAGACTCATCCCAACTTGTGAGGGAATCATTGCTTCCATCATCATTTCCTCACATAGGACAATGCTCTAATAATGAAGATCATCACACTTTTATCTACTTACAACTCAAGAATCTTAGAACAAAATATGACTCTATGTGGATGCCTTCGGCGGTGTACCGGGATAATTAATCAAGAGTGACATGTATGAATGAATTATGAATTGTGGTTTTGCTACAAATACGATGTCAACTACATGATCATGCAAAGCAATATGACAATGGTGGAGCGTGTCATAATAAACATAATGGTGGAAAGTTACATGGCAATATATCTTGGAATGGCTATGGAAATGCCATAATAGGTATGTACGGTGGCTGTTTTGAGGAAGGTATATGGTGGGTGTATGATACCGGCAAAAGTTGCACGGCACAAGAGAGGCTAGCAATGGTGGAAGGGTTAGAGTGCGTACAATCCATGGACTCAAGATTAGTCATGAAGAACTCACATACTTATTGCAAAAATCTACAAGTTATCAAAACAAAGTACTACACGCATGCTCCTAGGGGAAGGGTTGGTAGGAGTTTACCATCGCGTGATCCCGACCTCCACACAAAAGGAAGACAATCAATAAATAAATCATGCTCCAACTTCATCACATAACGGTTCACCATACGTGCATGCTACGGGAATCACAAACTTTTAACACAAGTATTCCTCAAATTCACAACTAATCAACTAGCGTGACCCTAATATTACCATCCTCATATCTCAAAACAATCATCAAGTATCAAACTTTTCATAGTATTCAATGCACTTTATATGATAGTTTTTATTATACCTATCTTGGATGCTCATCATATTAGGACTAAAATTTTAACCAAAGCAATTACCATGCTGTTCTAAAGGACTCTCAACATAATATTAGTGAAGCATGAGAGATCAATATTTTCGATAAAATAAAACCACGTACGTTCTCTAAAAAGATATAAGTGAAGTACTAGAGCAAAATTATCTAGCTCAGAAGATATAAGTGAAGAACATAGAGTATTCTAATAAATTCTGATTCATGTGTGTCTCTACCAAAAGGTGTGTACAGCAAGGATGATTGTGCTAATATAAAAAGAAAAGACTCAAATCATACAAGATGCTCCAAGCAAAACACATATCATGTGGTGAATAAAAATATAGCATCAGGTAAAGTTACCGATGGACGAAGACGAAAGAGGGGATGCCTTCCAGGGCATCCCCAAGCTTAGGCTTTTTGTTGTCCTTGAATTTTACCTTGGGGTGCCTTGGGTATCCCCAATCTTAGACTCTTGCCACTCCTTATTTCATAATCCATCAAATCTTTACCCAAAAACTTGAAAACTTCACAACACAAAACTCAACAGAAAATCTCATGAGCTCCGTTAGCGAAATAAACAAACCACCACTTTAAGGTACTGTAATGAAATAATTATTTATTTATATTTGTGTTAAACCTACTGTATTCCAACTTCTCTATGGTTCATACCCCCCAATACTAGCCATAGATTCATCAAAATAAGCAAACAACACACAAAAAACAGAATCTGTCAAAAACAGAACAGTCTGTAGAAATCTGTAATTTTCGTATGCTTCTGGAGCTCCTAGATAATTTGTTTATTAACCTAATTAAAAAAGAATCAACTGTAAATCACGTTTCTGTGATTTATGAAAATTATACTCATGCGTGCAAAAATTTCTGTTTCTCAGCAAGATCAAATTAACTATCACCCAAGAAGATCCTATAGGTTTTACTTGGAACAAACACTAATTAAAACATAAAACCACCTCTAACCAGAGCTAGATTAATTATTTATTACTAAACAGGAACAAAAATAAAATAACAAAAAATAAAATTGGGTTACCTCCCAACAAGCGCTATCGTTTAACGCCCCTAGCCAGGCATTAATAATTTCAATGATGCTCACATCAAATACAAGAACTGTAGCGCAAAGAGAGCATCAAGAAACATGTGATAAACACATCTAAGTCTAACATACTTACTATTCATAGGCATATTATAGGCAAACAAATTATCTCAGCAAGCAAAAACTAGGATATGCAAGGAAGCGGAAAGAAACAATAGCAATCTCAACATAATGAGAGGTAATTTAGTGACATGAAAATTTATACAACCATATTTTCCTCTCTCATAATAATTACATGTGGGATCATAAGCAAATTCAACAAAATAGCTATCACATAAAGTATTTTCAACACGATCTACATGCATGCAAAGTTGACACTCTTCCAAAATAGTGGGATTAATATTAACTAAGGTCATGACCTCCCCAAACCCACTTTCAATATTATTGTAAACACTATTAGCAATCTCATATTCATCATGGGGCTTAAATAAATTTTCAAGATCATAAAAAGAATCACCCCAATCATTATCATTGCAACAAATAATAGATATAGCAAAACTAGCATCCCCAAGCTTAGGATTTTGCATATTACTAACACAATTGACATTAATATAATTTATAATAACATCATTGCAATCATGCTTCTTTTGATGGCTCTATGGTTTTATTTGATGTGTTTTTGCCATAGAAAAGTTGGAATACAGTAGATATAATACAAAAACAAAATAAGAATTGGTTTGACACAACACTTATAGTACCGGTTTGCTTTCTTTTATTAATGGATCTCACAAGGGTTTTGTTGAGTTTTGTGTGATTGAAGTTTTCAAGTTTTGGGTTATCTTACGATGGATGAAAGAAGGAGAGAAGAGCCTAAGATTGGGGATGCCCCAACGTCCCAAGCTATTATCCAAGAATGAGTAACCAACTAAGCTTGGGGATGCCCCCGAGTGGCATCCCCTCTTTCTTCTAACGACCATCGGTATTTTACTCGAGACTATATTTTCATTCGTCACATGATATGTGTTTTACTTGGAGTGTCTTGTATGATATGTGTCTTTGCTTGTTTTATTTTGTGTTTTAAGTCATCAATCCTTGCTGGACACACCTATTTGAGAGAGCCAAGATTATGTCATGACTTATTAGAATTGCTCTCTATGCTTCACTTAAATTTTTATGAGCAATGGACTAGCTCTAGTGCTTCACTTATATCTTTTTGAGCATGGTGTGCTTAGTATTTTTGAAGAAATGCTCTCTTGCTTCACTTAGATTTATTTGAGAGTTAGTAAAATTTTGAAGAAATTCTCTCTTGCTTCAATTAAATTATTTTGAGAGAAATAAAATATGTTATTCTCATGATCTTCACTTATATTTTTTTGAGCTTATGAAAAGCAACACATGAAAATTAGTCCCAAAGTGATAGATATCCAAGAAGGATAGAGAAAGAAAAAAATATATGTCACGAAGATCATTGGACAAAATAAACTTGATTCTTAGTAATAGTTTTGAGATATGATGATGTGATATGTGAGTCATGTTGGTGAGTAATTGTGCTCTAGTAGGAATATTGCTACCTCTTGAGCATGCGTTGGTTTTCCCTTGAAGAAGAAAGGGTGATGCAGCAAAGTAGCGTAAGTATTTCCCTTAGTTTTTGAGAACCAAGTTATCAATCCAGTAGGAGGCTACACTCAAATCCCTTGTACCTGCACAAAAAAATCAGAACCTTGCAACCAACGCGATAAAGGGGTTGTCAATCCCTTCACAGCCACTTGAAAAAGTGAGATCTGATAGAGATAATAAGATAAATATTTTTGGTATTTTTATGATATAGATTGGAAAGTAATGATTGCAAAATAAAATAGATCAGAAATTTATATCATGGAAAATAGATCCGGGGCCCATAGGTTTCACTAGTGGCTTCTCTCAAGATAGTATAAGTATTACGGTGGGTGAACAAATTACTGTCGAGCAATTGATAGAAAAGTGCATAGTTATGAGAATATCTAGGCATGATCATGTATATAGGCATCACGTCCACGACAAGTAGATCGAAACGATTCTGCATCTACTACCATTACTACATACATCGACCAGCATGCATCTAGAGTATTAATTTCATAAGAACAGAGTAACTCATTTGGCAAGATGACATGATGTAGAGGGATACACTCAAGCAATATGATATAAACCCCATATTTTTGTCCTCGATGGCAACAATACAATACGTGCCTTGCTGCCCCTGCAGTCACTGGGAAAGGACACTGTCGGTGTCAAAACCGGTGGATCTCGGGTAGGGGGTCCTGATCTGTGCGTCTAAGGCTGATGGTAACAGGACGCAAGGGACACAATGTTTTACCAAGGTTCAGGCCCTCTCGATGGAGGTAAAATCCTACTTCCTGCTTGATTGATATTGATGATATGGGTGTTACAAGAGTTGATCTACCACGAGATCGTAGAGGCTAAACCCTAGACGCTAGCCTATGATGATTATGATTCTGTCTCTAAGGACTAAACCCTCCGGTTTATATAGACACTGGATAGGGCTAGGTTTTACATGGAGTCGGTTACAGAGAAGGAAATATAATATCCAGATCGCCAAGCTTGTCTTCCATGCAAAGGAGAGTCCCATCCGGACACGGTACGGAGTCTTGAGTCTTGTATCTTCACGGTCCAATAGTCTGGCCAAAGTATATAGTCCGGTTGTCCGGATACCCCCCAATCCAGGACTCCCTCAGTAGCCCCTGAACCAGGCTTCAATGACGATGAGTCCGACGCACAGTTTGTCTTCGGCGTTGCAAGGCGGGTTACATCTCCAAATACTCCAAAGTACTTGTTGTAACGAACAGTGTCCGGCTTCCCATCAATGTTGTACTCCTCGGCTTCTGTGCTTCAATAATGACCATCTTCACGTGTCAAGCGAATACGAGGAGCCGGGGCATTTTTACATTTTCCACCACGGTCCGGCAGGCAAACCGTCTATTTGAAGAGACGGGGATTCTCAAATCCAAACCTCACCTTTTCCCTCGAGCAAGAATCCAACAGAGCGCTCCGGAAAAAAACATTCCAACATGGCCGGTCGCCGTAGCTCTTCTTCTCGTTCCCCTCGCTCCAAGCCAGGCGACTAGGAAGAGTGTTTAGTCCCTCAAAGTCGTTTGATAAAGTTACATACCCAAGGGTTCCTTCCACCGGCGTTCATGGTCCCCGTACAAGCTGGACTAGCCACCTATAATGGCGGGGAGCAAGCGGAGATATCTCCTAATCCATCCTCGGGGGAGCGAATATGCCTTATCCCGCATCTGCTAAGAGGCGTCAAGTTTCCAATCCACCCATTCCTTCGCGGGCTCCTGGAGTTCTACGGCCTCCAGTTGCATAACTTCACCCCTGCCTCCGTGCTGCACATAGCAGGATATGTCGCCCTTTGTGAACTATTCCTGGGCTGCGAGGCTCACTTTGGGTTATGGAAGAAGTTGTTCTGCCTTGTCCCTCGCAACCAGGGGGAATCCATATGTCAAGTGGGCGGAGCCGAAGCATGGCGCGTCGCCGAGACCGGATACCTATCCGGTACTCCCAAGAAGGCACCGGAGAACTGGCCTTCAGAGTAGTTTTGTGTCGATGATGTTCCCCTTCCGGATCCAGTCCGGACAGGTCTCCCTAAGTTCAGTAATGCTCCATCGAAGGCACGTCGAAGTTGGCGCCCTTGGGGCCCCTAAGAGGAGGATACCAGAGAAATACACTTTCTGATGAGCAGGATAAAGTTACTGGCCAAATCAGGGCTGACAATAGTTGTGGTTATGGCAATATGCATAATGCGGGGTGTCGGAGTACTAGAGTAGGGGTACCCTAGTATCCCGAACTTGTGCATGGGCAGTCGCAGCACCCCGCGGCAAGGCTTGCCAGGCGACTGCCAAGATCCTCCGTGGCTCCCTAGGAGACAAGACCCCGGCAAGAGGAGCTTGCCGGGAAGCCATTCAAGAACAAAGTATTCAAGCCAAGAAGACAAGGCCCCGGCAAGAGGAGCTTGCGGGGAAGGCCAACCAAGGCATCTCAAGGAACTTGCCGCGACGCGCCACGCGTCCCGGCAAGGCTCGGTGAGCGACAAGCTCCCAGGCCCGACAAGACAACGACCGCGGCAAGGCACTTGCCGCGGCAAGCGGCCACTCCGCACCCGCGCTCCAGCACATCCACCAACGTGTCGCCCTGGGGCCTTTCCAGGCGTGCGTGGCGAGAGGATGTGCAGCCAGCGGTGCACGGTGGCAAGCGGAGCTGACAAGATAGCCATCATGGCGATCGGTGGCGCCCCTGACGATCTCTGTTTGCACTGTTTGGGCGACACAGACGGGCATTTAATGCCCTTGTCCCCTTCCGTCAGAGTTAGGTATGATACACTGTATCTACAGTATAGGTAGTTGTACCTACCGCATCTCTTTTTCCGTTTTTGCCCTTGCCTGCGTTGCCACCTGTCGGTGACCCCTTGAGCATATAAAAGGAGGCCCATGCGCAACGTAGAGGGGGTTCGGCTCATTCGAATGCCAGAAACACTCTCACACTCGGTCTGGTAGCTCTGAACGCTCCCGAGCAAGAACTCAATATACACGTACATGCAGTAGTAGGAGTATTATCTCTCCGAAGAGCTCCGAAGCTGGGTAAACTGCTCGTGTGCTTCGCCTCGATCTGCTCTCCGTGCGATCTCCGCCCCCCGCCGAACCGAAAGGGGCTCGGTCCGCCGGTCCCATAGGTGTTCGTGGATCAGTTTCCCCGACATCTTTGGCGCGCCAGGTAGGGGGCGTCGAGATTGTGTGGACCTGATCCGGCGTTCACACGAGCTAGATCTTCGTTTTCTTCATCAACATGCCACCGAAGAAGAAGGCTTCGGAGGCAGCTGTGCCGTTCGCGTCGATCCCACCGCCACCGGAGCAAACGGGCGGTGGTGTAGACGCCGGCGGAAGAATGGGCATCAACGAGGGAGATCAAGGTGCTGCCGGGTCCAAGGACAAGGCTGCGCAAACCTCGGCGTCTGTACGCGCACCGCGCCCATCTCAGGAGGCGCAAGACCAACAACGTCATGGTATCCGCAGTACCATACGTTCATTGGGCCAAGATCGAGCTGGTGGATCTCGGGGTGCTCAAGACCAGCATGCGCGCCATCACGCTAGCACGAGCGAGGCACGGTCGCCCGGACGGGATACTGCTCCTTCTAACTTAGTTAGAAGTCCGAGCATATCCCGCTCCTCGCACCGTTCACCACTGCCGCCCACCACTCCAGCAGAAGCTTTGGCGCGAGCTCAACTGCTCCTGGATTACCCTCCAATGGCGAACAAGACCAACGAATGGAGGGCCACCATTCAGAGTCTCATCAGCTTCGCCAACGGCGACACTACGCGGTAACCAAGCACCTCGCTGCCACGGCAAGACTGCCGGACGCGAACCGATGGTGACAAGACTAGTGGGGGTGCAACCTCCATGCACTCTCCACCCCGAAGGCCAAGATCGCCGACTCGTCGGATCCACCTCGATAGCGACTCCACCGCGTCATCGGATCCACGAGCTCGTCGCGATCAGCGCCAAGTTCTTCACGAACGACAGCAAGAAGACGCTCGTACTCGCATCGAGCGCCAAAGAGAAGCGCGGCGTCAATCTGACCAGTGCGCTGGGCCCTTTGTCGACATGCATGCGCCAGGGGAACTAGGCGACTTGCCGTACGCGGTAGGTTGCCCTGCATTCACTCGTGAGCTGTGGCAAGTCCAGTGGCCCAACAAGAAGAATTTCAAGCCAGACGTACCAAAGAAGTACGATGGCAAGTCGCATCCGTCGGAGTTCCTCAGCATCTACACCATTGCGGTGCAAGCTGCCGGGGGACGAGACGACAAGATCCTTGCCAACTACTTCCTGCTGGTGCTCAAGCCCAACGTCAGATCCTGGCTCATGCACTTGCCGGACAACTCCATTTCTTCCTGGGCGGATCTATGCCATCAGTTTGTCGGCGCCTTTACAGGCGGCCACAAGCCCCATGGCCAAGAGAGCGACCTTCATCTGCTCGCCCAGAAGGAAGGAGAGCCCCTGCGCAAGTATATTCAGAGATTCAGCCGTGTGCAGCACAACATCCCAGATGTCCACCCTGCCGCGGTCATCAGCGCGTTCCATCAGAGCATGCGAAACCGTAGGATGCGGGAGGATATGGCGATGTGCAAGATCAGAGACGTCAGTGAGTTGTATGCCCTGGCCGACAAGTGTGCACGTGCTGAGGAGGGGAGGAGACTCCCCAGAGAGAATACAGGAGCAGGAGGATCTGATAGTGAAGATGCTGCCCCGGCAAAGAAAAACCAGCGGCGGAACAACAGAAAGAAGAAAGGCAAGGATGTACTAGTTGTTGAGCAGTCCGACAATGGAGGTGGCGCCAAGAAAGCCAAAGCTGGTACCTCCGGCGAGCAGGCTGTGGCGGCCGCCGACAAGCAGGACAGCTCCGGCAAGCAGTACTGCAAGATCCACCGCACCAAGGGCCATGACCTGCAGAGCTGCAAGAAGGTCGAGCAGTTTGTCGAGTAGCAAAAGGCTGAGTACGAACGACGCAACAAGGAGAAGGCCCAGGAAGGTGCTGGAGGAGCCGGCAAGAAACGCCCCGGCTGGGGAGGGCGCCGCGGCAAGGCCAAGCAGCGGCAAGGAGACAGACCTCCCCGCGGCTGCGACAAGGATGAAGAGGACGACGACGACGAAGATATGGATGATGACGAGGCCGATGAGAAGGAGTTTCAGAAAGCCACAGAGGTCCTGTGCGTTGACGGCGGTGCTTCTCTGCACACTTCACACCGCCAGCTCAAGCAGTGGATGCGGGAAGTTAATGCAGCAGAACCATCCGTAGAGTCACGCAGGCCTCTGAAATGGTCCAGCACGCCTATCATCTTTGATATTGAGGACCACCTTGATCGCATAACTGCGGTCGGGTGCTTGCCGATGTTGGTTTCACCAACTATCCGCAACCTCAAGGTCCAAAGATGCTAGTTGACGGCGGGGCCGGCTTGAACCTGATCTCCTCCGCGGTGCTCCAGAAACTCCAGATCCCTGACAGCGAGCTCGAAGAGACCGGCACATTCCAAGGAATCAATTTGGGAAGGAGCAAGCCGAAGGGAAAAATCACGTTGCCGGTAACATTTGGCAGCGAGTTGAACTTCAGGACTGAGAGGGTCACTTTTGACGTTGCTGACTTTCCATTGCCATACAATGGGATACTCGGCCATCCAGCGCTTGCCAAGTTCATGGCAGCCTCTCACTATGCATACAACATGCTGAGGATGCCAGGCCCGATAAGTGTCATTTCTGTCCCTGGCGACAAGAAGGATGCTCTTATCTGCGCCGATAAGATCTACCGGGAAGTAGCAGCCGCAACTGATCGCAAGTCACTTGCCGCTGAAGCTCCCGGGGGGAAGAAGAAGACCAAGTCCGGCAAGAGCCTTGATGCCCACTCCGGCAAGCGCACCTCTTTGGAGTGCTCCGCTACCGTCGAGGACGCACCATCGAGCTCCACCGGCAAGTGTAAGAAGACGATGGCAGCTCAGCCAGAGACCAAAAAGGTGTCCGCCAAGGAGGACGGCACTGGTGGTACCTTCACCATCAGTGCCACTCTCGACCCTAAATAGGAAAGCGCGCTCGTTGCTTTCCTGCGGGCGAATGTCGACGTGTTTGCATGGCAACCGTCTGACATCCCCGGTGTTCCCAGGAAAGTAATTGAGCACCACCTTGCCGTTTGTCCTCACGCGCGGCCCGTCAAGCAGAAAGTCAGGAAACAGGCAGTGGAGCACCAAGAATTCATCGCAGAAGAAATCAAGAAGTTGGAAGCAGTAGGCCTTGTCAGAGGAGTGCTCCATCCTACGTGGTTGGCCAATCCTGTAGTCGTGCGCAAGGCTAACGGGAAATGGAAGCTTTGTATCAATTTCACCAATGTCAATAAATCTTGTCCCAAAACCCATTTCCCTTGCCGCGCATTGACCAGATTGTTGACTCCACAGCCGGATCTGATTTGCTTTCATTTCTTGATGCATACTCAGGATACCATCAGATCTTCATGGCAGAAGAGGATGAGGAGAAGACCGCATTCATCACCCCATGTGGCACGTACTGTTTCGTACGGATGCCTTTTGGTTTAAAGGATGCTGGTTCAACATTTGCAAGGGTAGTCCATGTCGCTTTTGAGCCACAAATACACAAAAATGTAGAAGCCTACATGGATGACATAGTGGTCAAGAGCAAGGACAAGGCAACCCTGATTCAAGATTTAGACGAAACCTTTGCAAATCTGCGCAAGATCAACCTCAAGCTTAACCCCGAGAAGTGCGTGTTTGGAGTCCCCTCCGGCAAGCTTCTCGGGTTCTTTGTGTCTCAGTGGGGAATTGAAGCCAATCCCGACAAGATCAAGGCCATCGAGCAGATTGAAGCACCGAAGCGCGTCAAGGATGTACGAAGACTTGTCGGTTGTGTGGCTGCTCTCAGCAGGTTCATCTCTAGATCTGCTGAGCGCGCCCTGCCGTTTTTCAAAAGATTGAAAAAGGCAGGTCCAATGAAATGGACTCCGGAAGCGGAGGCTGCGCTGCAGGACTTAAAGAGATACCTGTCCTCCACTCCAACACTTGTGGCACCTAAGCCACGAGAGAAGTTGCTGCTGTACATAGCGGCAACCAATTAAGTGGTTAGTGCTGCGATAGTGGCGGAGAGGGAGGCGGATGATGAGCCAGCAACCACGGCAGAGGCATCCAGCGACAAGCAGGGGGCTTCGCCGACAAGCTCTGGTCCCGACAAAGATGGATCTGCGCAAGCATGTGAGGAGATGCAGAAGAAAATGGTGCAGCGCCCAGTTTACTTTGTCAGTTCCCTTCTGCAGGGGGCTAGGTCAAGGTACTCTGGTGTGCAGAAATTGCTTTTCGGCCTTCTCATGGCCTCGAGAAAGCTGCGCCATTACTTCCAAGCACATGAGATCACGGTTGTCACTCGTTTTCCGCTGAAGAGGATACTGCAAAATCTAGAAGCGACAGGCAGGATTGTCGAGTGGGCACTGGAACTGTCAAGCTTTGGCCTCAAGTTTGAAAGCACTTCAACTGTCCAAAGCAGAGCATTGGCAGAGTTCGTAGCAGAATGGACGCCAACACCAGACGAAGAAATTCCAGAAACGAGCATCCCCGTGAAGGAAGCAAGCAAAGAATGGCTGATGTACTTTGATGGTGCCTTCTCGCTGCAAGGCGCCGGTGCTGTCGTGCTACTTGTTGCGCCCACCGAAGAGCACCTCAAGTACGTAGTCCAGATGGACTTTCCCAAGGAGCAAGCAATGAACAATACTACAGAGTATGAAGGTTTGCTTGCCGGTCTCAGGATCGCGGCAGACCTTGGGATCAAGAAGCTCATTGTCAGGGGTGACTCGCAGCTTGTCGTCCGCCAAGTGAACAAGAATTATCAGAGTCCATTGATGGAAGCCTACGTTGATGAAGGGAGAAAGCTAGAAGAGCACTTTGACGGCCTACAGATGGAACATGTTCCAAGAGCTCAAAATGACATTGCCGATGGCCTGTCGAAGTGCCCCGCACTTAAGTTACCTGTGGAACCAGGGATCTTTGTGCTCAAGCTGACTCAGCCTTCTGTAACACCATCAACTGGACAGAGCAAGAAGAGGAAGTTGGTTTCTGGTGACTATTTCCCGACAGAGCTCCCCGAAGCCGCCGCCAAGAAGGTCCCCAAGATCAACACCAAGAGTGCTGAGGAACAGTCTGCTCCGGCAAGCCCTAGGGTTTGTTCCGTTGAAGCAGACGCTCCCAACAAGTTTTGCTCCGGCAAGCTTGCCGGGGAACATCAAGCTCCGGCTGGGCCGCAGGCCCTTGCCGTAGAAGCGGATGTTCCCGTAGCAGCAGATGTGCCTTTAGTCCTTGTTGTTGAGCCGCAAGCTCCAGCATGGGCACAACAGATTGTCCGTTTCCTTCAGACAGGAGAACTTCCCGAAGAGCAAGAAGAGGCGGAAAGAGTAGCCTGGCAGTCGAGTATGTACAAGTTTGTCGACAACATACTGTACAGAAGAAGACTCAACGGTATGAAATTGAAGTGTATTCGCCAGGAAGACGGACAACAACTGTTGGCAGAGATACATGGAGGCATATGTGGTCACCACATTGGCACAAGAGCACTTGCCGGCAAAGCATTCCGGCAAGGTTTCTTTTGGCCGACAGCCCTCCAGGATGCAACTGCACAAGTAACCAAGTGTGAAGTGTGCTAGTTCCATTCCAAGCAGATACACCAGCCAGCTCAAGCTCTCCAGACGATCCCTTTATCCTGGCCATTTTCGGTCTGGGGGCTCGACATCCTCGGCCCCTTCCCCCGAGCTGTCGGGGGCTTTGAGTACTTGTTCGTTGCAATAGACAAGTTCACAAAGTGGCTGGAAGTGGAACCAGTGAGGAAGGTGACAGCACAGTCAGAAGTCAAGTTATTCAGGTCGATTGTTTGCCGTTTCAGGATCCCTAACAGGATCATCACCGACAACGGCACGCAATTCACGAGCCGCACCTTCATGAAGTACGTCCAAGATCTTGGCGCCAAGATCTGCTTCGCTTCTGTTGCTCATCCGAGAAGCAACGGTCAAGCAGAGAGGGGAAATGCTGAAGTGCTGCGCGGGCTCAAGACAAGAACTTTTGATAGGCTGCACAAGTGCGGGAAGAACTGGATCGAGGAGCTGCCGGTGGTTCTTTGGTCGATCAGAACGATGCCAAATCGAGCCACTGGCCAGGCACCTTTCCCTCTAGTCTATGGAGCAGAGGCAGTTCTCCCCACGGAACTCGTATACGGGTCACCTCGAGTGCTCACTTATGATGAGCTTGAGCAAGAGCAGCTGCGACAAGATGACGCGCTGCTCCTTGAGGAAGATCGTCTTCAGGCTGCTGTACGAGCTGCTCGATACCAGCAAGCTTTGCGCCACTACCATAGCCGCAAAGTTAATGCCAGAAGTTTGAGGAAGGCGACCTTGTTCTTCGGTGCGTTCAGTCCGCCAAGAATTCCAACAAGTTGATGCCGAAGTGGGAAGGCCCTTACCGGGTGAAACGAGTCACTAGGCCTGGCGCTGTCCGCCTTGAGACCGAAGATGGCATTCCGGTGAGCAACTCCTGGAATATTGAACATCTTCGTAAGTTTTACCCGTAGGGCGCGGTTGCCGGAACCTTTTGTACAAGTCTTGCCGCTGTTGCATGTAATCCTTCGTACAGATCCGGGCGCAGACCCCGTGCGTAAATAAAGTTCATGTGCTCCGCACATCTTGTCAATTTCATGCTTTCTTTCTTTTCGCATGTATTGTCTGACACTTTGTGCAACACCAACCCCCGGTAAGCAATAACGTGTCATAAGGCTCCATATCTTTATTTTCTCTTCTTTCTCTTTCTCAAAGGAAGGAAGGTTCCCTCGCCCACAAGTTTGCCGGGGGGGAGAAGATAATGGTGTGGACCAGGCATCGTTCAAGAAAGTTTCGCCTTACCGGGAAGCAAACGACAGAAAAGCTAAGTTGCCAAAGTTTGAGAAATCAGTTTTTAAATTCTTAAGTTATCTTCCTCGAGCGACCGTGCTTTGTATGGAAAACCTGTGCGCGGAGGAACCAACTCGTAGCTAGTTGCGCCCTTACTTTGTTTCGAGTCCGCTCAACAACTTAAGTGAGCTGCGACTAGCTGCGACAAGGTTTCTTGTTGGTAGCGGCACCGCCAGTAGGCTGCTGACATTCCACACTCAGCGCTCGCGGCAAGGGTGCCTGCGCCGGCAAGTTCCCTAAAAGCGTAGGGCAAAAACATACAAAGGAAGGAATCAAGTAAAGGAAATAACATAGCAGTCGATATCCAAAATAAAGTTATATTACAAAATAGCTTGTCGCAGCTCTAACAGATTGTTTTCATAACGCGACCAGCAGCGACAAAGAGAAAATAGGCAGCCTAATCGACGCGGTCGCCCTCAACTCGTTTGATCCCGCTCACCTTGTCCACAATGGGTGCGACAAGGGCCTTGAGCGCTTCCAGATCAGCATCCGGCGGCAAGGACCTGAGGACGTTGGTGAGGTTGAGGCCTGGGTTGCGGAAGGCCACCTTCACCAGCACCTTCTGAAGAGCTCCCGCGCAGATCTTGCACGACTCGTCGGCTAGCTGCTTTGGGATCCTCTCCCGGAGTCGCTGGAGCACCGTCGCCACGCCCTTGAAGAACAGGCTGAGCTTGGCGCTGGGTTGGAGACGCTCATCAGAGGAGTACCCAAGATCCTCATTCCCAGCTGCGCCAGCTCCCCGTCGATGGTGGCGGCAACATCCACAAGGCCCTCCGTCCAGTGCTCCACATTTTCCCTGAAGGTGTTCTGGGCGGCGGCAGCACTCGCCAACAATGCCTCGTTGGCCTTGACCTTCTCCGCCAAGGCCGCCTCCCGCTCCCTGACCCCGTCCAGCGTCTGGGTTAAGGTGGCCAGCTTGAGCTCGAGATCGGCATTGGAATCCTTGGCGGCGCTAAGTTCTTTGCTCCTCTCGGCAAGGAGACCCTGCAGCTCGCCATGAGCGGCGGCATCCTTTTCGCGCTCAAGCTTGAGCGCGGCAAGCTCCTCGCTGCCCGCCTTGAGGTCGGCCTCCAACTGCGCCACTTTCACCTCCAGCTCCTTCTTGGCGGCCTCGGCAGTTGCGGCGGCGTCCTTTGCTTCCTGGAGGGCCCCGCCAATTGATTGCTCGCGCACGACAAGTTCCTCCTCATGGCTGTCGAGGTTGACTTTCCACTGCGCCAGCTCGCCTTCCTGCGCAAACAGCTTCTCGGCGGCAAGACGCTGTTGCTCTTCGACTTCGGCCTTCTCGAGGAGGAAGGCTTTCCGCGCCGCAGAGAGCTGTTCCCGCTCCTCTGCTAGGGACCGGAGAGCCTCCTGCCTCATGCCTCGGAGCTCCTCCGCATGCTTCTCAATATCCACCCCGCCTTCGCCACAAGCGCTTCCCGCGATTCCAGCTTGGCTTGGCGGGCGCGGTAGAGCGCCAGCAACTTCCGCAGCAACCGCTCCTCCTCAGGCTCGCCGCCGCTGCTGCTTGGCGCGTCGACCAATGACAGCCCTGCGGAGGCAAGCACTTCTCCGTCCAAGACTTCTCCTTTGACCGGCGCCCTGGAGCTTGACGCCCAGGGGAGCTTGAAGAAGATGCCATCGCCGGCCTTCAGATAGGCGCCGAGCTGGGGCTCTTCGGAGCCTGGCGCTGCGGCAGCGGCGGAGGGATTGGCGGTCGGCGCGGTGCCTGGCGCTCCTGCGGCCTTAGGGCCGTCAGTGCGATCGCCGGACCCCTCGCCGGTTTCTGCGGCAGCAGCCTCGGCGGCCTCTTCGCCGGCGGGACCATCAGCGCCGGCTTCTTCCTCAGTGGCGGCGGCGTCGTCGGGGTCGCTGCGCGCGTTCTCCTCGTCGGCGACCTCGGTCACCATCGGCTCCGCCGCAGATGGATCTGAAGAACGGAGGAGGGAGAAAAGTCAAGCAAATATCCAAAAAGAAAATCAGGAGAAGAAGAACGCAAGGGCTGTTTTCAAGCGAGAAAGGTTACCTGTGCTTGGATCTGCAGTCTCCATCACCGGAGGGTCGCTGGTGCTGCCCCTTGCCGGAGAACTGTCCCTTGCCAGAGAATTCTCCCTTGCCGGAGAATGCTCCCTTGCCGGGGAATCCTCCCTTGGCGGTGTGGTCGAAGCAGATGGCACTTCGGGAGCGGTTTCCGGACGCTCCTGGTGAAGCTGCTCTGCTCCTACACAACCAAACAATCAAAGATATCAGCAAAGAAGGAGCACCCACGCGCGCCTAAAAGCAGGAAGTAAACCATATACTTACGCTGGGGGCTGCGCTGGGGGCTGCTTTGGGGAGTAGCTGCCGGGTCCGGCAAGGTGGTCTCAGGCATGTCCCCCGTTGGCGCGACGGGTTCATCCTCGATGAGGATCACCGGGGCCTTAGCTCTCTTCGCCGCTCTTTGAGCCAACGTCCTGAAAAGGAATAAGTTCAGAATGAAGCAAATCAGATACAAGACAAAGCAACCAAATTGAAGAACTACAAGTACAGCAGGGAAATCTTACTCTTCTTCCTCCTCGTCGGAGCTGAGCGCGGAGAGATCAAAGTCCGGCTCGCCTCCGGCGCGACGAGGCGGAGGGGTAGGTTCCCTTGAGCGCTTGGCGGGAGCTGGAGCAGTGGATCGAGAGGACCCTGCTCCAGTTGCCGCTGCAGCGTGAGGTGCTCCCGCGGCGACAGTGCTTGCCGCGATGGAGCGCGTCACGCGGCGCTGCGGCTGCTAACCCGTCTGCCGCCCCGCTATGTCCCCGGCCCTGCGGAGACGCCTTCTTGGTGGAGCTTGTGGCTCCGCATGCGGCGAGCTGGCTGGAGGTGGAGAAGAGGTGGAGCCGGTCTTCAACAAGTCGCTCGTGTCCTCGGCGGGCTCGCTCAACTCCGTTTCAGGCCAAGCAAGCTCTTCCTCGCCGACAAGCTCTTCCCGCTCGGCAAGGCTTGCCGCCTCTGCTGCCTCCGCCTCCTCCACAGTGAACCCAAATTGGCCCGCGGCAACGGCTGCTGCCGCCTCTTCCAGCCTGGTGGCGATGCGCCGCATCTCGTCGTCAGTGGTGTCGCGGGTGAGGCTCTTCTGCTTGTCGGGGCAGATTGCCACTTCTGCCAGGCTGTCGAAGAACTCTTGCACGATGTCATCGGCAGGCTCTTGCCAAGTGGGGACAATCCCATGCGAATCATAGAGCGGCATCATTGCGCGGATGCGGTCAAGCGAAGAGTTGTTGCAGAGCGAAACGACCCCCCTTGGCAACCTAAACGCTCCGGGATGCTCGGGATCATGCTTGAACAGCTCCAGGAGCATTGCATCCAGCTCCAAGATGGTGAAATTGAAATTGAGGCCCGGACGCAACCTCATGATGTCCGCCGCATTCTGGAACTCCCAGGCGGGTCTCCCCCTCTCCTGCAGGGGGGCGATGCGGCGACGAAGGAAATCTGCGCCAACAGCGCCTACGGTGAGCCCGACAAGCCTAAGGCGCAGGATCCTAGTGACGGCAATCTTGAGCCTAGCGTCCTCCGGAGCCAAGTTGCTCCAATCGTTGCCGCGCACTGCTGGGGCTTGGCGCTCGGCGGTGAACGGCTGCAGGTTTTCCTCGATGATCCAGCACCAATCCGCTCTCCACTCGTCCCACTTGCTGCGGAGCTCGCCCTCCAAATAAGCATCCTTCTTGCCGAGTCTTGAGATCCAGGCGATTCCGCTAGGCATTGGCTCTCCTCTCTCGACTCGGGGTATGAAGAAGTGGTGGAAAAGGGCTACATTTGGGTGGACTCCGACAAAGTTTTCGCAGAGATGTGCGAAAACTGCCATGGTTAGAATAGCATTGGGGGTGAAATCAAGGAGGTGAAGCCCGTAGGTGCTCATGATGTCGCAAAAGAATTCGGAGAAAGGTGGGCAGAGCCTGCAGTAGAAGAACGACACGAAAAAGGGGTATCTGGTCGGAGCCAGTTTCGAGGCGGCGGCTGAGAGTACCTTCGTGCGCGGATGCGCTTGCGTCTGCGTCGACCAGAAAAGGTAGTAGTACTCCCTCAGCTCCTTCGCGGCGAGCTGGGGGGGGGGGGGGGGGGGAGGTCGCCCGCTCCTTTCCCAGCGCCGCAAGCCGCTGCGCCTTGGCCGACTTCGCGCCCTTCCCCTTGTCGGCTTTCGGAGCCATGGCGGAGGCGGTGGGAGAGGTCGACAGCGTTGGTGGTGCTAGTGGCAATGAGGGGCGGAGCGCTGCTCTCTCTCTCAGAAGGGGGGAGCGGCGGAGATTTTGGAGTAGTAACCGGCGAGATGGGCGACTGCCCCTGTTTCCTCTACTTATAAAGAGGGAGGGGGCGAACGTTACGCTTTTCCGAATAAAGAAACCACCCATGATCTCTCCCACGACGCCGCATTTGACGCGTGCCGTTCGGGAGGGCGTGGTGGATATGGAGTAAGAAACGGCACAACCCAGGCCGCGCGTGCCCGTGCCAAATTTTGGGCCTGGCCCAACAACGCTCGGCACCGTCTGTGGCCCAGGCCCGGGGGCTCCTGTCGGAGTACTAGAGTAGGGGTACCCTAGTATCCCGAACTTGTGCACGGGCAGTCGCAGCACCCCGCGGCAAGGCTTGCCAGGCGACCCCCAAGATCCTCCGTGGCTCCCTAGGAGACAAGACCCCGGCAAGAGGAGCTTGCCGGGAAGCCATTCAAGAACAAAGTATTCAAGCTAAGAAGACAAGGCCCCGGCAAGAGGAGCTTGCCGGGAAGGCCAACCAAGGCATCTCAAGGAAGTTGCCGCGACGCGCCACGCGTCCCGGCAAGGCTCGGTGAGCGACAAGCTCCCGGGCCCGACAAGACAACGACTGCGGCAAGGCACTTGCCGCGGCAAGCGGCCACTCCGCACCCGCGCTCCAGCACATCCACCAACGTGTCGCCCTGGGGCCTTTCCAGGCACGCGTGGCGAGAGGCTGTGCAGCCAGCGGTGCATGGTGGCAAGCGGCGCTGACAAGATAGCCATCGTGGCGATCGGTGGCGCCCCTGACGATCTCTGTTTGCACTGTTTGGGCGACACAGACGAGCATTTAATGCCCTTGTCCCCTGCCGTCAGAGTTAGGTATGATACACTGTATCTACAGTATAGGTAGTTGTACCTACCGCATCTCTTTTTCCGTTTTTGCTCTTGCCTGCGTTGCCACCTGTCGGTGACCCCTTGAGCATACAAAAGGAGGCCCATGCACAATGTAGAGGGGGTTCGGCTCATTCGAACGCCAGAAACACTCTCACACTCGGTCTGGTAGCTCTGAACGCTCCCGAGCAAGAACTCAATATACACATACATGCAGCAGTAGGAGTATTATCTCTCCAGAGAGCTCCGAAGCTGTGTAAACTTCTCGTGTGCTTCGCCTCGATCTGCTCTCCGTGCGATCTCCGCCCCCCGCCGAACCGAAAGGGGCTCGGTCCGCCGGTCCCATAGGTGTTCGTGGATCAGTTTCCCTGAAAAGGGAAGTGCAGCCGCTTCAATATCAGGGGAAGCCCATGTGGCACTACAACGGGGAAGATGATGCCACCCGCTGTGGTCGTAAGGGTCCGGACTCCGCCACTGCTCTGGCGAGGATATTGTCCGATTTCTATAAAGGAGAAGAAGAAGAATTCCTTCATATTAAACCGCGGGATGGGTTTTCTATGTACAACCCCCCAAGTTGGGTAAGTCGTCACTCTTTCCCCCGCTTCATTCATTCTGGCATCCTTCCTCAAGATTATTTACCTCGATATTTCTGAGCAGGAACTGAGGAGGGTCGTAGAAGGATTCTCCAGCCCCTCCCCGCAGCCAGAGGACCCCGGAAGGGCCTTCGATCCAGGACTCGAAGAAGACCCGGATATTACTGTGGAGCTTGTCAACGAGACATTTTATCAGGAGAGCTGCGATGGCGCCTCAATGGCAATTATCGCCGACTATCCCGGACTGCTACCTGCATCGCGTGTAAGCAAAGCCAAAAAATCCTATCCTCTGAAGAGGACTCCTTTCTGATGCCATGCCTTATGCCTGAAATATCGTATTTTTGTAGAGACGACCGTTGGAACGCGGCGCCGAGCCCCTGGGAGCTCGTCGGGAAAGGGCGTCCGGATCGGACAGGCTTAAGAGGAAAGCGGTTATGGCCGAAACGCCGCTACAGAGGTATGGTAAAAACCTACTGTGATCATTGTGTTTGAAATGTAACAGCGTCCTTTGTGTTCTGGTAGAAAGAGGAGTTGCAGGACTATATCCGGAGATCCTGCCAATCACGCCTCCACCAGCCGGATTCCAGAATCGGCTTTGAGAGAGGAGGCCGACGCGGGGCCGATGCCGAATTGTCCTCCGATAGAGGATGCAGATATGCTCTCCTTCATGAATTCCTAAGTAGGGAGTGCCATGAATCACCGGCGCCGACGGGCCGTACTTTGCAATAACATCTTTTCCGAAGAGGCATTTAATGCTTTCAATTCGGGAGATGCGTACATCCGAGATGCTCAAGGCGGGCTTGCCCGGGCGACGGACCAGTATGCCAAGGATATACGGGTAAGAAAATTTGATAAGCATGTATAGAAGTAGCCCCTGAGACTTGAAACGGTTGGAACAACTGTTTTAAGGATCAATTTATGCACAGGTCCTTGTATATAAGAATGCCCAATTGTCTCGAGAGCTGGAGGAGTGCAAGACCCAGCTGAGGGCCACGGTTGCCAAGCTAGAGGAATCCCAGAAGGCCTCATCTGGTAACATTTGTCTCAACTGTATGGAAATGTACCAGTTAATAAGTGGCTTGTATGATAAGTCTAACAGAAAATTCTGCAGACAATCCCGGGGTGAATCCGGAGGTCGTAAGAGGTGATGAGTCACATCTCCAAAGGCAGCTAAAAGTTGGCGAGCGTGTTCTTATGCAAGTTAAGTAGGAGAAGAACACCCTTCAAGATGCCAATGTTCGGCTGGGTGTCGAACTAGGAGATGTTCGCGCTCAGCTGGCGGACTCCGTGAAGGAAAACAAAAGGCTTCATCGCGACATTTATGGTAAGTGCCTAGATGAACTGTAGTATAGCTCAGCGAGGAAGCATATTGAAAGAATTTATATCTGTAGGTATGTTGATGGGCCGCCCTAAAGAGGAGATGCCCGGGTATGCAGACGATTTGTTGCAAGACCTCTCACAGCTACACGAGCGAGCTCGTCAGGTGATGCAGGGTATTGCCCAGGCCTTGTGGCCATCCACCTTCCCGCCAAAAGGCATGGGGGAGCTCGTGGATATGCTCCAAGGAGCACGGAGGTGCTTCTGATTGTGGAAGATGTCAGCTTGCCGACAAGGTGCAAGAGAAGCCTGGGCTATGGTGAAGACGCGCTACACCAAGCTTGACCTGAACCATATGGCCAGAGTCGGACCGATGGTGCCAGATGGGCAAGAAATTCCCGTGAGTCTGGTGTACGACTAGGTAACGATAGCCGCAAAGTATTCCCAACAGGATTGTAAGCTAGATTGCCTGTTGGATGGTATAGAGGAAGAATATAGTCAGTCCAAGTGACTATGTGATTCAATGGACATATGTAGTTCCTAGCCGGATTAAAATCATTTGTCATGGCGGACCTTTTCGCTTCGGCCCCCAGATCCGACAGTCCGGGCTGTATCCGAATACCCGCTCAGTTATGCAGAACCGGGGTATGCGTGGAAACCAGGCGTAGGGGTCATAAGTTCTTGAACAGACAAGTACCCAACTAGTTATGTTATATTACATGGATAGTAAGAAACATCTTCCAGGGGGAATAGTTCCGTTAGGGGTTCCTTTCCCTGGGTACGCATGCAGCGATGTACATGTATGGACTGCGAACAAAGATGCAGGATACAAAACTTCTGGGGATTCACGTTGTGATAAACAAAAAAACATCTTTTGTTCACCGACCGAATATTCCCTTAAGAACGCTAGCTTTCGGCTTCACCCAGTCTGAGGTACACATCCGGCTGAACTGGAAGTAACAATCGCAGAGGTGCTCCCCTTATGCCCTAGCCGAATTAACGGGAACGTAGGGCATAAACACAAGAGCCAGGCAACCCAGCATGGCCACATCTTAAGTCATATCGATGCATATAATGGTGAAGAAAAGGCACATATGGAAAAAACGCATATGTGATAGGCAAGAAGCCATGAAAGCAATTATATTTAGCCCTTATAGGAAGCCCCAGGGTATGTATTACACACATAGTGCGGCCAGAGTGATCCAAGCATCCGTACTGTATTGGGTACTTTGTGTGAAGAAGGAAAAACGGCGAGAAAGGAAAAAGGTGGAGGAGCGTATTGAAAAAAGGAGGGGGTAAGGAGACGAACACTGAGTTCGGCACTAGGCGTAGAATCTCCGGAGTCTGGCTGCGTTCCATGGGTTCGGCTCGAGTCTGTTATTGGATGCATTATGTAGGCGGTACGCTCCTCCGGTGCGAACTTTATCAATAACGAAGGGACCCTCCCACTTAGGTTTGAGCTTGTCCTTCTTATTCTCTAGAAGGCATAGAACGAGTTCGCCAATATTATAAGTTTTGGCCCGCACTTTCTCTGCTTTGGTACCGTCGAGCCTACTGCTGATAGAATGCGGAACGGGCTTTTGCGACGTCGCGCTCCTCCTCTAGGGCATCTAAGTTGTCTTGCCGATCTAACTCGGCTTCCTTCTATCCGTACATATGCACGCGAGACAAACCATGTATTATGTCGCAGGGTAGTACTGCTTCTGCGCCGTACACCATAAAAAATGGTGTGTATTTGGTGGTGCAATTCGGCATGGTCCGCAGCCCCCAGAGTATGGAGTCGAGCTCCTCGACCCAGTGCGTGTCTGATTCTGTCAAGGATCGCACTAGTCTGGCTTTGATGCCGCTCATGATGAGACTGTTTGCACGTTTGACCTGGCCGTTTGTTTGGGGATGGTAGACGGAGGCGTAATCGAGCTTAATGCCCATGTTGCCGCACCAAGTTTTTACTTCATCGGCTGTGAAGTTTGAGCCATTATCAGTGATGATGCTGTGGGGGACGCCGTATCGGTGTACAACCCCAGATATGAAGTCTATCACTGGTCCGGATTCGGCCGTTTTGACTGGTTTGGCTTCTATCCATTTGGTGAACTTGTCCACCATGACCAATAAGTATTTTTTCTTATGGCTTCCCCCCTTAAGGGGTCCGACCATATCCAGCCCCCAGACCGCGAAGGGCCAAGTGATGGGGATTGTTTGGAGAGCGGTAGGGGGCATGTGGCTCTGATTGGCAAAGAGCTGGCAACCGACACAGTGTTGGACAAGGTCTTGTGCGTCTACTCGGGCTGTAGGCCAATAAAAGCCTGTGCGGAAGGCCTTGCTTACAAGTGCCCGAGCCGCAGCGTGGTGTCCGCCGAATCCGGCATGGATTTCAGCCAAGAGCTGCCGCCCTTCCTCTTCGGAGATGCACCTTTGGAGCACTCCGGTCGCACTTTTCTTATAGAGTTCCCCCTCATGGACTTTGTAGGCTTTAGAACGCCACACGATGCAACATGCTTCATTTTGGTCCTCGGGGAGCTCCTGCCTATTTAGGTAGGCCAAGAAAGGCTCAGTCCACGAGGCGATTACAGCCATGATTTCATGGGCCGAAGGTGTTATTTCAGTGGCGGAGCCTCCGATTATGTCTGATGGTTCGGAGTCTCGGGGTGTATTCGGATTTGTGCTAGTGTTGCCAGACTCCTCTTCCCATACCATGGATGGCTTGAACAGCCTTTCCAGTAATATGTTAGGTGGGACAGGGTCGCGTTTAGCGCTGATGCGGGCGAGGATATCCGCCGCTGGATTGTTTTCTCGAGCCACAAGGTGGAATTCGAGCCCCTCGAACCGAGCTGACATTTTGAGGACGGCATTAGGGTAGGCCGCCATTTTTGCATCCGATTGGCAAAGAGCTGGCAACCGACGCAGTGTTGGACAAGGTCTTGTGCGTCTGCTCGGGCTGTAGGCAAATAAAAGCCTATGCGGAAGGCCTTGCTTACAAGTGCCCAAGCCGCAGCGTGGTGTCCGCCGAGTCAGGCATGGCTTTCAGCCAAGAGCTGCCGCCCTTCCCCTTCGGAGATGCACCTTTGGAGCACTCCGGTCGCAATTTTCTTATAGAGGTCCCCCTCATGGACTTTGTAGGCTTTAGAACGCCACACGATGCAACGTGCTTCATTTTGGTCCTCGGGGAGCTCCTGCCTATTTAGGTAGGCCAAGAAAGGCTCAGTCCACGAGGCAATTACAACCATGATTTCATGGGCCGAAGGTGTTATTTCGGTGGTGGAGCCTCCAATTATGTCTGATGGTTCGGAATCTGGGGGTGTATTCGGATCTGTGCTAGTGTTGCCGGACTCCTCTTCCCATACCAGGGATGGCTTGAACAGCCTTTCCAGGAATATGTTAGGTGGGACAGGGTCGCGTTTAGCGCCGATGCGGGCGAGGATATCGGCCGCTTGATTGTTTTCTCGAGCCACATGGTGGAATTCGAGCCCCCCGAACCGAGCTGACATTTTGAGGACGGCATTACGGTAGGCCGCCATTTTCGCATCCTTGGCATCAAAGTCTCGGATGGAGGCAGAAGAAAAAACTTACCCCGACAAGACCGGGACGGCGGCCCTCGCCGGTCGCTCCTACGCCGCACTGCGTCTCCTCTTGGCGTCCGGCCTCGCGCTCCCGGCCGTGTCCGCCACGCGCTTCATGGCCTGAGGCGGTGGCGTGATGCTGTCCTTCCCGTGCGGCCGGCTCGGCGCCGCCCCCCACGACGACACGGCTCTGCCCGCGTCGCCGCCTCCTCCGCCCAACGCCACTACGTCAATGGTCCGTGTAAGTACTGTCCGCACCGCGTCGCGCCCGGCGACCTATGAAGCATGAAAAAGAAAGCAAAAGGCAGGACTTACCCGTGCGGCGCCCCGCTCCGATGTCATCGTCGTCCTCCTCCTCTCCGCCGTGGGCCGTGGGCTCCTCCGACGCTGCCGCACCTCCTGCAACGTAGCTTGGGCATAATGGTGCCAGATGGCATTCAGAAGCACCTCCCGCATCGTGTCGGTACGGATGATAAGATGCGCAATAGCAAAATACGAAGACCAGAGACTCACCAGGGCACCGAATTCGAGTAGCTGTATGGCGGTTTACCGAACTGCTAGTCGCCCCGCAAGTTGGCCTTGGAGATGTTGTTGACCCGGCGTGTGATCTGGTCCGCCGCCAGGCGCGTCACTCCCAGGCGGTTGGGGTCCTAAAGGCCGGTCATCTCACCGATGAGGCAGGTGCGCCACTGCAGCGAAAGGATCCGATGCAAGATGAAGGAGGCGATGAGGTCAGTGCCATTGAGCCCCTCCCGCCCTTCATAACTGATTCCCACTCGCAGAGATTGATAATCTCCTACGACGGGTTCCTGGGATAATAACCCCAATTCATCTTCGCTCGTGGCGGCACGATGACGAAGGCCGGCAAGTTGATGCGGTCCGCGCCAAGGTTGCGGGCGTAGAAGAAGGAGTTCTGCCACTTCTTGGCAGAATCCTCCAGCCGAATCTTTAGACAGTCAGCGCCCGACTGCTTCGAGATGACAGTGGCACCGCAATCGGAGAACACCCTGGCCATCGGTCCCTGCTGCTTCAAGGAGAAGAAGCGCGCCCAGAGGTCGACCGTGGGCGCGACCCCCAGGTACCCCATGCAGAGGGTGACGAAGCCCGACAGCCGGACAATGGCGCCGGCGCCAACATGATGGGGCTGGAGCCCGAAGAACTCCAGGAACGCACGGAAGAAGGCGCTCACCGGAAGCCCAAACCCACGCTCGAAGTGCTGGAGGAAGACCACGCGCTCCGTGCCCTGGGGCTGCGGCCTCCGCTTGCCCCGCGGCAGGCGCACGGTGACCTTCATTTCCCTCGGCAAGCGGAGGTAGGAGATGTCATCGGCGGTGACAGTCGAGCCCATCCATGAGCCCGAAGGCAGCGCCATCGACAAAGATGAAAGAAAGGAAGGAAGATGGACGATGGTGGAGCTCTGCTCGAAGCGGCAGGCGTCGCAGCGTGGCGGTCGCAAGAAGCAGAGGAAGGATGAAGAGGCAGGGGAGCATGAGCGAGAATGATGTCCGCCGCCCCCCTCGCCCTAGTTTATAAGCCTTGGTTTGAACGTGGGGGAGTGGGATCGTTTGCGCTCGCCTTTCCCACTACCCAGCATTAAGTGTGCACGTACGCACGCAATAACTGCACGGGGAAGAGCAACCGACCCCAGGATGCTGTAATAAATCCGCGCGCGTGGGCCAAGGGCACGCGGCGGCGGGCCCTAGCATGTCGCCCAGTCCCGTCACGTGCGTGGCCTGTCAGGCCCCTCCGACTTCCAGGCACCACGTGGCGCCCGCGCGAAGCCTGTGGGATTACCCCAAGATTTGTTGGACTCCTCGGTTCCTGCCACTGCCGGTATGCCGCGATCCGGTTTCCAAAAACTGGCACATAGTGGGTGTTGCCGGACCCGGCACTTGCAGGCTTCGCCTTTTTTTAAAGGGGGAAACTGCGAAGGCCCTCCCATCCGAAGACGGCGGACCTTCACAGCTTCGAGGACTACTGTCGGGGGGATGAACCCCGGGCTGGCAATGGAACCCGGATCCTTTTCAAAAACAACGGGGCCGGCGTCGCCCCTCAAGCCGGTGCACACCTGGCTGGGTCGCTTGACCCGGCCAGGCCCTGCGACCCGGCCGAACTCTCCGACCCGGCCTCGACAACCAGCACAAGACAGCTGAACCCGGCACGACCTAGAATTCTCCAACAAGCCAGCTCCACCCATGGTGTGTTCCTCAACCCAGCCACGGGTCAGCTCCCGTCCCATCCAGGCCGTATGATGGGACGAGTCTTCATCCACTGATGACCGAGGCAACAGTGCCCTACCAATGCCTTTGGTCAGCCGGAGCGTGGCAACAGTGCCCCTCACCTGCCCGCTGACCAGGGCCGGTGTGGCGATAGTGCCCCCGTCGTCACTACTGACGCTAGCAAGCGGCGACCTGACGGAGCGCCACTATACGCGACTCGACTCGGCCACTCGCTGACGATCGACAAGACGGTGCACGGTCCCCCTAGGCACGCGGGGCCCACACCTAGGGGAACCCGGTGAACCACGGACACCCGGCGGGGCCCAGCCCCGGGTCCCCAGACGCTGATGACCCAGCCCTACGGCCCTGTAACATTACCATTGTACCCCTAGGGGGTTGGCCTATAAAACCCCCCAGGAGCCCTTGCATATACAGAAAAGCAAGCATAGAGAAGCAGTAAGCACACAGGAACTAGCCACCGATCAGTAGAACACACCTAGGGAGAAGGAGCAGCCTAAGACTTGGCCAGTCTTCCTTCTTCCTCCATACAGTTCCAGGAGCAACCTTGTACTATTGCATATCAACCACACTCGGCAGGACTAGGGGTGTTATCTCTCCGGAGATCCCTGAACCTGGGTTTGTCTTGCGTCCCGCGCTCGCTCATGCCAACCCCGCCTCTGGAGCCCACCAGTGCCCTCGAGCCTCCTCCTCTCTTTAGCCATCCCATGGCATCTGCCGTGCGCCGACCATGACAAGATGGGCGAAAAGCAGCTCAGAACTCGTGGCAGTTGTTGAATAGAGAAATTAAAATTGGCATCCATCCTGGATAGCTAAAAACAGCTCAGATCACAGGTGCAGTGCCTTCACCGGAGGAAAGGAGACGAGGGCTCATCAGGATCATCTTCCAGGTTCATAGTTACTTGTACTGAGCTCATTGTTGTCATCAATCTTCATAATCCTTCACACTGCGGTGTATAGTTGGCTTCCTTCTTTTAACAATCCTCATGTGCCTGTCAAATATGCTTTTGAGTGACTTGTAATACCTTGGGGGTATGCTTACCGCATATATATGAGAATCTGGTTCCCGAGGCAGACATGTGCTCTGACTAATTCTTGCTTCTGACCTGTCACATCCCTAGTTCCGGTAATGCCAAGTGCTAGCCTCTGGTGTTGCATCATGTTTACTTTTCACAGAAAGTTGAAATGGGGATGACCGAAACCCCCAGCACCATCTAACTCAACTAGGGTTACTAAAACACTTTTTCAATGAACCTGAAATGCCCTTTAAAAATGTTCATCATCTTTGCCTTGGTCTAGAACCTATGACAAAATGGTTCACATTTTTCTAGGACAACAGAGGGTCACTGAATTAAATCATATTCTATTTGCATTTGGGCATTTAAATGCTATAAAATATTTTAAATGTCTAAATAATAATAAACTGGAATGTTTACTATTGGTTATATTCCAAACAGTAGCCTTGAGCAGTTTCATGATTTTTGAGGTCATTCTGGTATTTTAAATAAAGCCAATAACAACTACAGAAATAGAAAACAGAAAAATTAAAGAGAGAAAGGACTTACCTGGCGCCCACCAACTGGCCCAACATTGTAGCTGGCGGCCCAGCCCACTACCGCTGCCCCTGTCATCTTCCTCCCTTGACAGAAGGACGGGGGCGCGTGCTCGCCGCCTGCTGGCCACGCGCCCCGGAAACCTCCTCCCTCCCAGCCAGCCTGGCTCCCCCTTGTCGTGCCTAGACGACGCCAGGACGATGCCTGGACGCCCCGGACCTCTCTCTCTCTCTTCCCCAAACGCTCTCACCCTCCTCTTTTCTCTCCATCGAGCGCTGCCCTCACCGCCGAACGTTGTTTCTGTGACCACTGGCACTCCCTCACCTTTCCTTCGTGCCAAGGAGTTCCGCCATCGACCTCTACATCGTCCCCACCAATCCACGCAAGAGGAAGCGCCTCCCTTCAGCATCCCGGACCCCTTATTCCTTCTCGGCCACCAGAGATCCATCTCGCCGCCTACACCGCTCCTGGCCTTCTCCGAGCTCGCCGTCTGCACCGCTGTAACCGCCGTGATCCTCTCCCTCACTTCCCCCTCTCTGTTCCCGTTCTCGCACTCGTAGCCGTCGCGTCACCCACACCCGCATGCGTCGTTGCCTCTGCACGCCACCGTCGTGGCCAGGGCCACGCATGCTTGAAACCGAGCACATCAGCGCATTCTCCACGCCCCCAGGAACCCGTAGCATTCCTCCATGCTCCCTGCCATGCATCCTAGCGCCGGTACCGAGCTCGCCCGAGCTCCGGCCGCCGCTGCTGAGCTTGTGGCCATCTTCTCTGGCCACCCTAGCTGTCGCTTCTTGCCGCAACGGGCGCGGGTGATCCCCAGCTCCCCGTAGCCGCTCTCCGCCGCTCTTTTGGTCGCCGGAGGGCAAATCCCGATCCCTCTGCCCTGTCTAGCCTCGCCGGCGTCGAGTCGCCGGCAGGTTTGACCCCGCTGACCAGGGGTTTGACCTCCCCTGGGTCGCTGACAAGTGGGCCCTGGCCCCTGCTAATCCTAGTTTAGTTTAACTTAAGTTTAGTTAACTTCACTAACAATTTTTAGTTAGTATTAGTTTAACACTAATTAACTTTGGTTAGTTAGTTAGTCAATGACATGTGGAGCCCACACGTCAGGTTTGACTTGGACCGCACCCTGTTGACCCGCTGACGTCATGATGATGAAGTGCTGACGCAGTAAAGCTTTTCTGGAATTTAAATAAATCAGAAAAGGTTTAGAAATTCCAGAAAAATGCTCTAAACTTCTAAAAATCATAGAAAATAATATGTAACTCCAAATGAAAAGATTTATATATGAAAAATGATCAAAAAAATCTAATCTATCCATCTGTACTGGTTTCATGCATGTCAAAACAACTTAACCTTGTTGTTTAGTGCAAAACATGATAAGGCACTATTTAAGTTCATATGATGAGTTTGGGGTTGAGCCTTTGGTTCAAAATGACTCAAACCCATCTGGTTTTAGTTGCATTAGCTCAACCGCAGCATATTGCCATGTCATGATCATGCATCATATCGTGCATCGCATTGATTGTGTTTCCTTCTTTGTTGCTGGTCTTTGTCCCCTCTCGATAGACGTGGTTTCGACGATGAGATCGATGACACCGATGAAGAACTATTCTATCTTCAAAAGTGCCAGGCAAGCAAAATCCCCTTGTTCATTCTGATACAATCCCACTCGCTCGCTTCTGCTCTCTTTTACTGCATTAGGACAACAACGACATATCTGTTATTTGCTACGGTAGTTGAACCCCCTTTTCCTCTGCATGACCTGTCATTGCCAAAGTAAATAGATGAAACCCACTAGCATGAGTAGGAGTTGTTTGAGACCTGATGTGCCTACTCATTCATGCTTGTTTGTCGTGCCTGCCATGCTTAGAGTTGTGTCAGGTCTGATTCATCGGGGATGAATTGGAATGTTGTGAACATGTCCTACCGTGTGTGAGCTAAGTGTGTTAACACGATTTGGTAAAGGTAACGGTGAGAGGCAATGTAGGAGTACATGGTGGGTTGTCTCATTCAAGCCGTCCTCAGGAATTGAGCTCTGTGTTTGTGATCCATGAATAGCTACTACCACTCATTGGGATCCTTAATTGACCCTCTTGACTTAATAGCCGCCCTTGTCCTCTGTCCAGGAGTTGCATGTAGTTTCTGGTGTTTGTAGTTGCTGGAGGCCGTGCGTAGCGCTAACCTGAGGGGTGGGTTGTGATGCGGTAGGCACGTGGTCGGGTATACCAGGTGCCCGTTTGGTGTCGTGGAACCCTGTACACATCATTCGGGGTCGTATGTGGAAACCTCGGCTGGACTCCCTGCGGATGGAACTTGAATAGGCGATAAAGCTGGACTAGAGACTTGTGTGGTTAGTCAGGTCATCGCCGACACCCTCACTGGGCTTCCACTTGAAGATTGTCGAGTACATGTCGTGTAAACGGTGATAAGTGGTGAGTGTGTGAAGAAGTAAACCCCTGCAGGGTTAACATCATCTATTCGAATAGCCGCGTCCGCGGTAAAGGACCTCTGGGTTGCCTATACAGTTCATAGACAAGTGTAAGTGGATACCCTAAAATGCGCAAGATAAGCGTGAGTGCTATGGATGGCGTTCTCGTAGGGATACGTGAGCGGATCCATAGTGGTGTATTGTTATGGTGAATATGTGGACTCGTGTGCGCCACCTCAAAAGTGTTGCTTGCGGTCGTAGTTCAGGATAGACACCGAGTCAAAGATGGCTTGCTGCAGTTAAACCCCACCATCCCTTTGATGATACTGATGCATATGTAGTTAGTTCTGATGTATGTCTTGCTGGGTACATTTGTACTCACATTTGCTTAATTTATGTTTTTGCAAAGAGACTTCAGTCTCGCTGGTAGTTCCGCGTGGACTTCGACGTTTAGCTTGATACCTCAGCTACGATCTTGTGCCCTCGGCGGGATGTTGTAGATAGTCAGGCTTCTCAGCCCTTTTTCATTTGTAGATGTTGGTACTCAGACATGTTATGCTTTTGTTGTTTGTATGCTCTGAATGTTGGGTCATGAGACCCATGTTTGTAATACTTGGCTCCTCGGAGCTTATTGAAAAAATACTTGAGTTGTAGCATGTTGTGATGCCATGTTGTATTTGCACATATCGAGCATATTGTGTGTATGATTATTGAAATGCTTGGTATGTGTGGGATCCGACAACCTAGTCGTTTATTGTTGGCAGCCTCTCTTACCGGGAAATGTCTCCTAGTGCTTCCACTGGGCCATGGTAGCTTGCTATTGCTCCGGAACACTTAGGTTGGCCGGCATGTGTCCTTCTCCGTTCCTTTGTCTATCCCTTCGGGGAAATGTCACACGTTGTTCCTTTAAGTCCCTGTAGCTTGCTATGACTTGGATTCATACCTTGTTGATCGACACGTTCGTTGCTGGATCTTGTATGCATGTCCCTGTAAGTTAGCGCCACCTTGGGTTTACAACTAGTCATGTTGGCCCGGTTTCTTTGTCATATAGATGCTAGCGACACTATCATATATGTGAGCCAAATGGTGCAAACGGTCCTGTGCCAGGTAAGGTGGCACTGGTGGGAACAGCGTGCGTGAGGCCGCAAAGTGACATGATGTGTTACATGCTAGATCGGTGTGCCTTAGGATCCGGGTCCTGACAGCTTTGGTATCAGAGCCTGACTTCCTGTAGGATTACCAAGCCAAACTGGTCGAAGTTGAGTCTAGAAATTCTTTAGCTATATAAGGGAATTGATTGTGGATGGGAACGTAAGGCTCTTTTTACTCCTTTATCGTATGCCCTTCTGATCTGAGTCATCCTATCTTTCCTATAGGGTTAAGGAACTAGGCTTCCTCTTCTTTCTATCAGATCACGTGTTACTAATCTGTAGACTTACAGGATTGATGGTTCTAAGCTTCAATTCGGTTCCTACTACTTCCGTGTATTCATAACTAGCCTCAGAATCTTGATATTGTGATGATCGAGTGGTTATGCCACGATTTTGCAGGACATCTCAAATCATTTTGAGCATTTATAGTTGTTATGCTGTCCGAGTCATCCCAGGTTTCTAAATAGGCTGATGCATTTGCAAATCCCTTCTTTCCGTTCCCGATGTTCCTTTGGCCAGGTTAAGCACACTAGCTGTGTGTTGAGGTACTTCATTACCTCGGTATATAGGTTGGAGCTATTATTATGACCTAGGTGTCTTAGTTAATGGCCTAGTAATCTAGCCATGTCTTGTGATCCCAGTGTGATAATTCTGGCCGTCATCCTCGTAAGCATCCCATGATGCCAATTAGTAGTAGGTATTCTACTCATGGGTTTTGAACCTGAGATTCACCCTACTTACCTCGTGTTGATAGTGTTTGCTAGCTCCTTTAGGATATTAGTAACCTTTGCATTAGTCCTCGCGGTCCGTGGTATTTCTTTCTTCCAAATACCATGAACTACTTATGGCAGAAGTTCCTCGTTGAACCGAAAGATCACAACCAGAGATCCCTTGATGAGTTCTCAATTCTATGTTGTGACTCTGCCAGTTCTACCTTTCTGCATGGGTTATCCGGAACAAATATGTTGATTTCGTTCGACATACTAACCTATGCATCCACAACTCAGACAGCTATATGTTCCTTGAGTTGTCCGTCTTTAGTTGTATAATGACCCCCATCTATCAATTGATAGTCAGGAGTAGTCATGCATTCGTGTTTGTTGATGCCTATTACTCTTCTGGTCCCTCAAGCCATTCTATCCCAGAATGACTAGGAGAAAGAAACTCCAGTACCTCACCCATATCCAGGATTGGGTCAAAGTAGTTGTATTCCATAGATCAAAATGCCAATCCAGCTTCTGGTCTTTTCTACCCTGAAGTGTTACCACCTTTATGTCGGGAATGTCATGAGAATGACACCAGCTCTTATGAATTCTTGACGAAGTGATACTTTTCACCATCATTATTCATTCCTTGGTTCTTGTGTTATTGTAACCGGAAGGCCGACAAGTGAATCATGATGTGTGAAATCAATACTCCTAGCAATCCTGTTGCTTGGTAGTTAAAGGGACAATAATTTCACCTTAGCGTGTTGGTTATTGAATCACCATCCTAAGGTTGATCGTGCTACCTAGTCCTTATTTCTTGGTGCACCCTTCGATTAATGAGTTTGGGTTATGTTAAATCCTTGCTCTTTCGATCATATCGTCTTGCCCTAAAAAGCAAGATTGTTCTCGAGTTTAGTAAAATATTGGTGGTTCGTGATTTTCCGATTATCTTCTCGGAGGTATTACCAGGTTGTCCCCTGACCCATATGTTGAGCTCGTGATCAAGTCGGTTTCTTGTAAACCACCCATTCTCCAAGATTTTGTGTTGGTTACCCCTGAGCTAGTTGGTTCAGCTAAACGACAACTTGGAGATTTGGAAGATAAAAGCTTGTCTGACTTAGTTCATTCTAAGGGATACTTTCGTGTGTGTGTGTGTGTGTTGAAGAAAGATGATATCTTCATCGACTGGTCCTCGTGATCAGTTGTTGGATCTATTTTTTCATTAAAACTTTGATTTGAGCATGGGCTATCCTCAAATCAAATAAGAACCAACGATGCTCGTAATGTTGTCTTACTCGTGGTTTTTTCCTTGAGCATACACCGTTATATCTTTTGTTCTGACCAATGCTATCACCATGTTTACATAACTATGGAATTCCACTTACAGGGAAACCTGGATGAATTGTTGTTGAACCCATCAGCAACATTTTTATCTTCTCCATGATTTGGGTTGAACATCCAATTAGTGTTGGAAACTTATATAATCGTTACCTTCATGTTCCGTGCATGAAGCATATGTCCGGATGAAAGAAGTGACTTCCTCTAACTCATGTGCATCTGATGCAAGTTTCTGTCATGGATTTGAGAAAGTCAATGTTGCTTCCTCTGGAATCATCCCAAATCGGTCATGCATACGTATGAAGTATTCTGTGGTTTGGAGACTTGCAACCTTCATTCTATATGCATCCCTAGCACCCCAAGCCACTTATTGGTTTGTTCGAGGAAAAGGAGTTGTTGTGCGAATACTAGTTCATGTGCAATAGTCTGATATCCTCAATGATGGTTCGCTACCAGAACTCGGTAGTGTTTTGTTGTAAGACTACCATGTGATCATGATTGTCTGGGACAACGTGTTCATATGTGTCTAGCAGAACCAGCTCATGTTTTGGAGCTTGCTATCGTAGTTCATTTCTCGAGAATCTCGCAACGCCATCTCGTCAATTTGTGTTGCAAACTTTCATTTCTCTCTCTAGATTTGATGAGTTTGGAATATCCTGACACCAACCAGATTTGAATCTCAGGTAGATGTGACGGTTGGAACATTTCCCAAGAATAATAATATTGGTCCTACAAACTGGTAAGGTGGATATTGCGGCTACCCCACCTAGCCAAAAGGCCAATTACTGAAGTACCTTGATTCAGTAATTTAGCCACCTCCCCGTGAGGATGTCATATGACTTATTCTAGAAGTTGTTCCTTATGGATTTTGTGCTTCCGAAGTCCGACCTATACTTGATGGCCATGTTCATGCTTTTAAGAATGATCATGATATCTAGTACATCAAGGAGAACATTAGAAGCGGAGTGCTAAATGTCTCACGGTCGATCATCCAGGTTTTTGTTCCTTAGCATTGCCAAGGAAAAATCTGAGAAAGTGTTATCTTCCTTTACATCTGCATCGCCCATCACTATTCATCATGGTAGTATGTTGTGTTGCCAGGATCCTTGACACGGATATTGGTAAAAACTTGATGAATATGGAAATGCTCAAGTTCTTGAGAGCCCGCGCAAGCTCTAGGCTTCATCGTCAGCATTAATTGGGATTTTCTCTTAGCTTCTTCGATTATGCTAGAACCATTGAAACAGTGGAATCACTATCTATTGATGAGCTTCTTCCAGTTACTAGAATCATTCCCAGCATTTGCATTTTTTCCCAGCTTGCACCGCCATTGTGCCATCCCACTATGGACTACCCTTCTCAGTAATTACTAATCAGGATCATCCTCAGCATGATCCTACCACAGGTTCCATCCAGTTCCGATGATAAGCAAAACCATCAATTGCGTTGTTTTCAACAAGGTAGTCCACATCACCCATTCTAGTCCGAGTATGTTATTCTTTCGGACTCCTTCAAATGATGGATTGCGACTTGCCTAGGCTGGTATAGAGAGTTTCAGTGATCTATGTATCAAAAGTAATTCTTTTTGCCACTTAAGGTAATAGTTCTACAAGTCACCCTCCTCCAAGATGTTTCGTTATGGTATCATGGCAACTCAACTCCTCGCTATGTTGACAACCGTTCACCACCTTCTTTAGCGTGAAATTGTTGTCTACCTAGTGAACCTTCATCATCTGCTTAACTCCATCCCTTTAGATGTGTGCTTCGTGTCTCAACTCGAGAAATGTTGCCATGTCTCATTCCGTGAGTTGATCCTGAGTTGTTCGATCTTCGAGGAGATCGATCCTGCTAGAGTTTTTCCTTTCCTCTCGTTGTCATGTTGGTTGGAGTTCTCAGAGCAAGATATGAAGACAAAGATGGTGATCGAATCAAAGTTCTTATGAAATGCAACCTAGATCATGAAGATTGTGTTAGTTTGCATCCCCCCTTCCATCTTACCCTACGCTTGAATCTCGGGACGAGATTCTTGTTTAGTGGGGGTAAGTTGTCACAGCCCTAGTTCTGGTAATGCCTAGTGCTACCCTCTGGTGTTGCATCATGTTTACTTTTCACAGAAAGTTGAAATGGGGATGACAAAACCCCCCAGCACCATCTAACTCAACTAGGGTTACTAAAATACTTTTTCAATGAACCTGAAATTTCCTTCTAAAATGTTCATCATCTTTGCCTTGGTCTAGAACCTCTGACAAAAATGGTTCACATCTTTCTAGGACAACAGAGGGTCACTAAATTAAATCATATTCTATTTGCATTTGGGCATTTAAATGCTATAAAATATTTTAAATGTCCAAATAATCACAAACTGAAATGGTTGCTGTTGGTTATATTCCAAACAGTAGCCTTGAGCAGTTTCATGATTTTTGACGTCGTTCTGATATTTTAAATAAAGCCAATAACAATTATAGAAATAGAAAACAGAAAAATAAAAGAGAGAAAGGACTTACGTGGCAGAAGCTTACCTGGCACCCACCAACCGGCCCAGCACTGTAGCTGGCGGCCCAGCCCACCACCACTGCCCCTGTCGTATTCCTCCCTGGATAGAAGGAGAGGGGCGCATGCTCGCCGCCTGCTGGCCACGCGCCCCGACCACCTCCTCCCTCCCAACCTGCCTGGCTCCCCCCCGTCTCGCCTAGACGATGCCAGCGCAATGCCTGGATGCCCCGGACCTCTCTCTCTCTCTCTCTCTCTCTCTCTCTCTCTCTCTCTTCCCCGAACTCTCTCCCCCTCCTATGTTCTCTCCACTGAGCGATGCTGTTGCCGCCGAACGTCGTTGCCGCGGCCACCGGCACTCCCTCGCCTTTCCGACGTGCCAAGGAGCTCCGTCGTCGTCCTCTACATCATCCCGCCAAGCCACGCAAGCGGAAGTACCTCGCTTCATGATATTATATTACCCGTTTTGGATGTTTATGGGCTTTACTATACACTTTTATATCATTTTTTGGACAAACCTATTAACCGAAGGCCCAAACCAAATTGTTGTTTTTTGCCTATTTCAGTGTTTCACAGAAAAGGAATATCAAACGGAGTCCAAACGGAATGACACCTTTGGGAGAGTTATTTTTGGATCAAAGGCAATCCAGGAGACTTGGAGTGGACGTCAAGAAACACACGAGGAAGCCACGAGGCAGGGAGGCGCGCCCTAGGGGGGGTGGGCGCGCCCCCCACCATCGTAGGCCCCTCGTGGCTCCCCTGACTGACTTCCTTCGCCTATATATACGTGCATACCCTGAAAACATCCAGGAGCACCATGAAACCCTATTTCCACCACAGCAACCTTCTGTACCCGTGAGGTCCCATCTTGGAGCCTTTTCCGGTGCTCCGCCGAAGGGGGAATCGATCACGGAGGGCTTCTATATCAACGCCGAGGCCTCTCCGATGAGTTGTGAGTTGTTTACCACAGACCTTCGGGTCCATAGTTATTAGCTAGATGGCTTCTTCTCTCTCTTTGAATATCAATACAATGTTCTCCTCGATCTTCTTAGAGATCTATTTGATGTACCTCTTTTTGCGGTGTGTTTGTCAAGATCCGATGAATTGTGGGTTTATCATCAAGTTTATCTATGAGAAATATTTGAATCTCCTCTGAATTCTTTTATGTATGATTGGTTATCTTTGCAGGTCTCTTCGAATTATCGGTTTGGTTTGGCCTACTAGATTGATCTTTCTTGCAATGGGAGAAGTGTTTAGCTTTGGGTTCAATCTTACGGTGTCCTTTCCCAGTGATAGTAGGGGCAGCAAGGCACGTATTGTATTGTTGCCATCGAGGATAAAAAGATGGTTTTTATATCATATTGCTTGAGTTTATCCCTCTACATCATGTCATCATGCCTAATGCGTTACTCTGTTCTTATGAACTTAATACTCTAGATGCATGCTGGATAGCGGTCAATGTGTGGAGTAATAGTAGTAGATGCAGAATCATTTCGATCTACTTGTCGCGGACGTGATGCATATATACATGATCATGCCTAGATATTCTCATAACTATGCACTTTTCTATCAATTGCTCGACAGTAATTTGTTCACCCACCGTAATACTTATGCTATCTTGAGAGAAGCCACTAGTGAAACCTATGGCCCCCGGGTCTATTTTCCATCATATAAGTTTCCGATCTACTTTATTTTGAAATCTTTACTTTTCAATCTATATCATAAAAATAACAAAAATATTTATCTTATTATTATATCTATCAGATCTCACTTTCGCAAGAGGCCATGAAGGGATTGACAACCCCTTACTCGCGTTGGTTGCGAGGTTCTTATTTGTTTGTGTAGGTACGAGGGACTTGCATGTAGCCTCCTACTGGATTGATACCTTGGTTCTCAAAAACTGAGGGAAATATTGCTACGTCTTGAGCTTGCGTTGGTTTTCCTCGAAGAGGAGAGGGTGATGCAGCAAAGTGTAGCGTAAGTATTTCCCTCAGTTTTGAGAACCAAGGTATCAATCCAGTAGGAGGATCCTCAAAAGTCCCACACACCTACACAAACAAACCGAGAACTCGCAACCAACGCAATAAAGGGGTTGTCAATCCCTTCACGGCCACTTGTGAAAGTGAGATCTAATAAAGATAGTATGATAAGATAAATATATTTTTGGTATTTTATAATATAGATGCAAAAAGTAAAGATGCAAATAAAAGTAGATGGAAAGCAAATATGATAAGAGATAGACCCGGGGGCCATAGGTTTCACTAGAGGCTTCTCTCAAGATAGCATAAGTATTACGGTGGGTGAACAAATTACTATCGAGCAATTGATAGAAAAGCGCATAGTTATGAGATTATCTAGGCATGATCATGTATATAGGCATCACATCCATAACAAGTAGACCGACTCTTTCCTGCATCTACTACTATTACTCCACACATCGACCGACTCCTGCCTGCATCTAGTGTATTAAGTTCATAAGAATAGAGCAATGCATTAAGCAAGATGACATGATGTAGAGGGATAAACACATGCAATATGATATAAACCCCATCTTGTTATCCTCGATGGCAACAATACAATACGTGCCTTGCAACCCTTTCTGTCACTGGGTAAGAACACCGCAATATTGAACCCAAAGCTAAGCACTTCTCCCATGGCAAGAAATACCAATCTAGTAGGCCAAACCAAACTGATAATTCCAGGAGACTTGCAAAGATAACTCAATAATACACAAAAGAATTCAAAGAAGATTCAAATATTATTCATAGATAAACTTGATCATAAACCCACAATTCATCGGATCTCGACAAACACACCACAAAAAGAGTTTACATCGAATAGATCTCCACAAGAGAGAGGGAGAACATTGTATTGAGATCAAAAAAGAGAGAAGAACCATCTAGGTAATAACTATGGACCCGTAGGTCTGTGGTAAACTACTCACAACTCATCGGAGGAGCAAGGATGTTGATGTAGAGGCCCTCCATGGTTGATTCCCCCTCCGGCAGAGTGCCGGCGAAGGCTCCAAGATGGGATCTCGCAGATACAGAAGGTTACAACGGCGGAAATTGTGTTTCGTGGTGCTCCTGGATGTTTTCGGTGTACGTAGGTATATATAGGAGGAAGAAGTACGTCGGTGGCCGCCCGAGGGGCCCATGAGACAGGGGGCATGCCCTACAGGGGGGGCATGGCCCCCTATCTCGTGGGGCCCTCAGAAGCTTCTTGACTTGTATTCCAAGCTCTCCGGATCATGTTCGTTCCAAAAATCACACTCCCGAAGGTTTCATTCCGTTTGGACTCCGTTTGATATTCCTTTTCTTCGAAATACTGAAATAGGAAAAAAAAACCAGCAATATGGGCTGGGTCTCCGGTTTGTAGGTTAGTCCCAAAAATGGTATAAATGTGTAAAATAAAGCCCATAAACATCCAAAAGGTGTAATATAATAGCATGGGACAATAAAAAAATTATAGATACATTGGAGACGTATCAAGCATCCCCAAGCTTAATTCCTGCTCGTCCTCGAGTTGGTAAATGATAAAAAGAGAATTTTTGATGTGGAATGCTACCTAGCATAATTCATAATGTAATTTTCTTTATTGTGGCATGAATGTTCATATCCAAATGAATACAAACTAAAAGTTCATATTGACATAAGAAATAGTAATACTTCAAGCATACTAATCAAAGTAATCATGTCTTCTCAAAATAACATGGCTAAAGAAAGTTATCCCTACAAAATCATATAGTCTGGCTATGCTCTATCTTCATCACACAAAGTATTTATTCATGCACAACCCCGATGACAAACCAAGCAATTGTTTCATACTTTAATAATCTCAAACTTTTTCAACTTTCACGCAATACATGAGCGTGAGCCATGGACATAGCACTATATGTGGAATAGAAGGGTGGTTGTGGAGAAGACAAAAAGGAGAAGATAGTCTTACATCAACTAGGCGTATCAACGGGCTATGGAAATGCCCATTAATAGATATCAAGGGCACTTTTGAGACCTAGGGCACTTTTGAGGAAGCCCATCATTGGAATATACAAGCCAAGTTCTATAATGAAAAATTCCCACTAGTATATGAAAGTGACAACATATGAGACTCTCTAACATGAAGATCATGGTGCTATTTTGAAGCACAAGTGTGGAAAAAGAGATAGTAGCATTGTCCCTTCTCTCTTTTTCTCTCATTTTTTTTCTTTTTCTTTTTTTTTCTTTGGCCTTTTTTTTTTCTCTTTTTGGCCTTTCTCCTTTTTTCCCTCTTTTTTTTCTTTTTGTAAAGTCTGAAGTCTCATCCCGACTTGTGGGGGAATCATAGTCTTCATCATCCTTTCCTCACTAGGACAATGCTCTAATAATGAACATCATCACACTTTATGGATTTACAACTCAAAGCTAGAACAAGATATGACTCTATATGAATGCCTTCGGCGGTGTATCGGGATATGCAATGAATCAAGAGCGACATGTATGAAAATTATGAAGGTGGCCTTGCCACAAATACAATGTCAACTACATGATCCTGCAAGAAGCAATATGACAAAAGTAATGCGTGTCATATGAACGGAACGGTGGAAAGTTGCATGGCAATATATCTCGGAATGGCTACGGAAATGCCATAATAGGTAGGTATGGTGGCTGTTTTGAGGAAGGTAAATGGTGGGTGTATGGTACCGGCGAAAGTTGCACGGTACAAGAAAGGCTAGCAATGGTGGAAGGGTGAAAGAGTGCGTATAATCCATGAACTCAAAAATTTATAAGTCATCAAAAACCAAAGCACTACGCGCATGCTCCTAGGGGGATAGATTGGTAGGAAAAGACCATCGCTCGTCCCCGACCGCCACTCATAAGGAAGACAATCAATAAATAAAATTGTGCTCCAACTTCATCACAAAGCGGTTCACCATACGTGCATGCTACGGGAATCACAAACTTCAACACAAGCATTCTTTAAATTCATAATCACCCAACTAGCATGACTTTGATATCACTACCTCCATATCTCAAAACAATTATCAAGCATCAAATTGATCATAGCATCCAATTCACTTTCTATGATAGTTTTTATTATACCCAACTTGGATGCTCATCATTCTAGGACCAACTCTATGATCATAGCAAATACCATGCTATTCTAAAAGACTCTCAAAATAATATAAGTGAAGCATGAGAGACTAGCAATTTCTTCAAAATTAAGACACCACCGTGCTCTAAAAGATATAAGTGAAGCACTAGAGCAAAAACTATCAAGCTCAAAAGATATAAGTGAAGCACATAGATTATTCTAGCAAATTCTAATCAAATAGGCTTCTCCCAAAATGTGTGTATATCAAGGATGATTGTGGTAAACTAAAAAGCAAAGACTAATATAATACATGACGCTCCAAGCAAAACACATATCATGTGGCGAATAAAAATATAGCTCCAAGTAAAGTTACCAATGAACGAAGACGAAAGAGGGGATGCCTTCCCGGGGCATCCCCAAGCTTAGGCTTTTGGCTATCCTTGAATATCTTGGGGTGCCATGGGCATCCCCAAGCTTAGCCTCTTGCCACTCCTTATTCCATTGTCCATAAAGGCTTTACACAAATCTTGAAAACTTCACAATACAAAACTCAACAGGAAATCTTATAAGCTCCGTTAGTGAAAGAAAACAAAACCACCACATAAGGTACTGCAATGAACTCATTGTTTATTTATATTGGTGTTAAACCTACTGTATTCCAACTTCTTTATGGTTTATAAACTAATTTACTAGCCATAGATGCATTGGAATAAGCAAACAACACACGAAAAACAGAATCTGTCAAAAACAGAACAGTCTGTAGCAATCTGTAACTAACACAAACTTCTGTAACTCTAAAAATTCTACCAAAATAGTAAGTTCTGTAAAATTTGTCTATTGAACATAATAAAAAAGAATCAACGCAAAATCACGTTCCTATGATTTAACAAAATTATATTCGTGCGTGCAAAGTTTCTGTTTTTCAGCAGAATCAAATCAACTATCATCGTAGGTTATCTTATAGGTTCTACTTGGCACAAACACTAAGTAAAAGATAAAAACACATCTAAACAGAAGGTAGATGCAAGATTTATTACTAAACAAGAGCAAAAGCAAAAAACATAAAGAAAATTGGGTTTCCTCCCAACTAGCGCTATCGTTTAACGCCCCTAGCTAGGCATAAAAAGAAAGATAGATCTAACGAGTGCCATCTTTGGCACTAAATTCATAAGTAGCACGCATGATAGATTCATAAGGTAATTTGACTTTCTTTCTTGGAAAGTTCTCCATGCCCTTCTTTAAAGGAAATTGGAATCTAATGTTCCTTTCCTTCATATCAATAATCGCACCAATCGTTCTAAGGAAAGGTCTACCAAGAGTAATAGGGCAAGAAAGATTGCAGTCTATATCAAGAACGATAAAATATACGGGCACCAAATTTCTATTTGCAAAAATAAGAACATCATTGATCCTTCCCATAGGCTTCTTAATGGTGGAATCCGCAAGGTGCAAATTTAAAGAGCAATCATCAAGATCATGGAAACCTAGAATATCACATAAAGTTTTCAGAATCGTGGAAACACTAGCACTCAAATCACACAAAGAAAAACACTCATAATCTTTAATTCTAATCTTTATAGTAGGTTCCCACTCATCCTTAAGTTTTCTAGGTATAGAAACTTCCAAATTAAGTTTTTCATCATAAGATTGCATCAAGGCATCAACAATATGTTTGGTAAAAGCATTGTTTTGACTATAAGCATGAGGAGAATTAATAACGGATTGCAAAAAGGAAATACAACCCTTTAAAGAGCAATTATCATAATCAAATTCCTTGAAATCCGAGATAGTAGGTTCAATATTATTAGAAGTTGAGGATTCTCCAATCTCATTTTTACCAAATTTAACATCAAGATCTAAAGACTCTGAATTTTTGGGACGCCTTCTAGGCAAAGTTGATTCATCATCACTCCCATAATCATCAAAATTCATATTGCAAAACATAGATCTAATCAGAGATGCGTCAATAACTTTAAGATCATCATCATTATTTTCATGAAGACTAGAAGAACACGCTTTTATAAAGCTTTTTTTAGCACACAATCTAGTGGTTCTTTCCTTGCACTCGTCAATGGAAATTCTCATTACTTTGAGAGACGCATTGATATCATGCTTAGGAGAAGAAGATCCAAGTTTAAGAGAATTAACATCAAGCGAAAGTCTATCAATGTTCCTAGCCAAATCATCAACTTTGAGCAATTTTTCTTCAAGCAAAGCATTAAAATTCTTTTGAGAAATCATAAATTCTTTCACACTATTCTCAAAATCAGAGGGCATCTTATTAATATTACCATAAGAATTATTGTAGGAATTTCCATAATTATTAGAGGGATTACTAGGGAATGGTCTAGCATTAAAGTTTCCTCTATAAGCATAATTTCCAAAACTATTCCTACCAACAAAATTCACATCCATAGATTCATTATTATTCTCAATCAAGGAAGACAAAGGCATATCATTGGGATCAAGAGGAGTATTTTTAGTAGCAAACATCTTCATAAGTTCATTCATCTTTCCACTCAAAACATTAATTTCTTCTATAGCATGCACTTTTTTACTAGAAGATCTTTCGGTGTGCCATTGAGAATAATTAGCCATAATATTATCAAGCAATTTTGTAGCATCTCCTAACGTGATTTACATAAAGGTGCCTCCCGCGGCCGACTCTAAGAGATTTCTAGAAGCAAAGTTCAAACCGGCAAAAAAAATTTGTATGATCATCCATAAATTCAAACCATGAGTAGGGCAATTGCGAAGCATCAATTTCATTCTTTCCCAAGATTGGGCAACATGCTCATGATCAAGTTGTTTAAAATTCATAATATCGTTCCTAAGAGTGATGATCTTAGCGGGAGGAAAATACTTAGAGATAAAAGCATCTTTGCACTTGTTCCAAGAATCAATAGTATTTTTAGGCAAAGACGAAAACCAAACTTTAGCATGATCTTTAAGTGAAAATGAAAATAACTTCAATTTGACAATATCGTTATCCGTATCTTTCTTCTTTTGCATATCACACAAATCAAGAAAATTGTTTAGATGAGTAGCGGCATCTTCACTAGGAAGGCCGACAAATTGATCTTTCATAACAAGATTCAGCAAAGCGGTATTGATTTCACAAGACTCAACATCATTAAGAGGAGAAATCAGAGTAGTAAGGAAATCATTATTATTGGTATTTGAGAAGTCACACAACTTGGTATTATCTTGTGCCATGGCAACAAGTAATCCAACACACAAGCAAACAGAAAAAGGCAAGCGAAAAGAGAGGAGGAAATTGGGAAAGAGAGGGCGAATAAAACGGCAAGGGTGAAGTGGGGGAGAGGAAAACGAGAGGCAAATGGCAAATAATGTAAATGCGAGGGAGATGGGTTTGTGATGGGTACTTGGTATGTCTTGACTTGAGAGAAGACCTCCCCGGCAACGGCGCTAGAAATCCTTCTTGCTACGTCTTGAGCTTGTGTTGGTTTTCCTCGAAGAGGAGAGGGTGATGCAGCAAAGTGTAGCATAAGTATTTCCCTCAGTTTTGAGAACCAAGGTATCAATCCAGTAGGAGGCTCCTCAAAAGTCCCACGCACCTACACAAACAAACTGAGAACTCGCAACCAACGCAATAAAGGGGTTGTCAATCCCTTCACGGCCACTTGCGAAAGTGAGATCTAACAAAGATAGTATGATATGATAAATATATTTTTGGTATTTTATAATATAGATGCAAAAAGTAAAGATGCAAATAAAAGTAGATGGAAAGCAAATATGATAAGGGATAGACCCGGGGGCCATAGGTTTCACTAGAGGTTTCTCTCAAGATAGCATAAGTATTACGGTGGGAGAACAAATTACTGTCGAGCAATTGATAGAAAAGCGCATAGTTATGAGATTATCTAGGCATGATCATGTATATAGGCATCACGTCCATAACAAGTAGACCGACTCCTGCCTGCATCTACTACTATTACTCCACACATCGACCGACTCCTGCCTGCATCTAGAGTATTAAGTTCATAAGAACAGAGTAACACATTAAGCAAGATGACATGATGTAGACGGATAAACACATGCAATATGATATAAACCCCATCTTCTTATCCTCTATGGCAACAATACAATACGTGCCTTGCAACCCTTTCTGTCACTGGGTAAGAACACCGCAAGACTGAACCCAAAGCTAAGAACTTCTCCCATGGCAAGAAAGACCAATCTAGTAGGCCAAGCCAAACTAATAATTCGAAGAGACTTGCAAAGATAACTCAATCATACATAAAAGAATTCAGAGAAGATTCAAATATTATTCATAGATAAACTTGATCATAAACCCACAATTCATCGGATCTCGACAAACACACCGCAAAAAGAGTTTACATCGAATAGATCTCCACAAGAGCGGGGGAGAACATTGTATGGAGATCCAAAAAGAGAGAATAAGCCAACTAGCTAATAACTATGGACCCGTAGGTCTGTGGTAAACTACTCACAACTCATCGGAGGGGCAAGGATGTTGATGTAGAGGCCTTCCGTGGTTGATTCCTCCTCCGGCAGAGTGCCGGCGAAGGCTCCAAGATGGGATCTCGCGGATACAGAAGGTTACGGCGGTGGAAATTGTGTTTCGTGGTGCTCCTGGATGTTTTCGGGGTACGTAGGTATATATAGGAGGAAGAAGTACGTCGGTGGCCGCCCGAGGGGCCCACAAGACAGGGGGCGTGCCCTACAGGGGGGGGCCCTATCTCACGGGGCCCTCGGAAGCTTCTTGACTTGTACTCCAAGCTGTCCGGATCATGTTGGTTCCAAAAATCATGCTCCCGAAGGTTTCATTCCGTTTGGACTCCGTTTGATATTCCTTTTCTTCGAAATACTGAAATAGGCAAAAGAACAGCAATCTGGGCTCGGCCTCCGGTTAGTTGGTTAGTCCCAAAAATTGTATAAATGTGTAAAATAAAGACCATAAACATCCAAAAGTGGTAATATAATAGCATGGAACAATCAAAAATTATAGATACGTTGGAGACGTATCAAATACTTATGCTACGGCCACGCGGGCTTGAAACCGAGCACGTCACCGCGTTCGCCACGCCCCCAGGTACCCGTAGCACTCCTCTGTGCTCCCTGCCTTGCATCCTAGCGCCGGAACCGAGCTCGCCTGAGCTCCAGCCGCCGCTGCCGAGCTCATGGCCATCCTCTTCGGCCACCCTAGCTACTGATGTTTGCCGCAACGGGCGGGGTGAGCCCCAGCTCCCTGTAGCCGCTCTCCGCCGCTCTTTTGGTAACCAGAGGGTAAATCCCGAGCCCTCCGCCGTGTCTGGCCTCACCGGCGTCATGTCGCCAGCGGGTTTGACCCCGCTGACCAGGGGTTTGACCTCCCCTGGGTCACTGACAAGTGGGCCCTGGCCCCTGCTAATCCTAGTTTAGTTTAACTTAAGTTTATTTAACTTCATTGACATTTTTAGTTAGTATTAGTTTAACACTAATTAACTTAGGTTAGTTAGTTAGTCACTGACGTGTGGAGCCCACACGTCAGGTTTGACCTGGACCGCACCCTGTTGACCTGACTTTTTTTCTTTTTTATTTTTATTTTTCTTATTCTTTTTCTTTTTCTTATTCTTTTTATTTTTCTTTTTCATATTCCACAAACCTCTTTCCATTTTCTTTATCTTTTTCTTTTTCATATTCCACAAACTTCCTTCCTTTTATTTTATTTTAATTTCTCTTTTTATTTTTATTATTCTTTTTCTTTTTCTTTTTCTTTTTCTTGCATTTCATTTTCCACAACTTATTAGTTCTTTTTTCTTTTTCTTTCATTTCATTTTGCAAAACTTCCTTTCTTTTTCATTTTTTTTCATTTGCACATTTCTTTTTCTTATCTTTCTTTTGCACTTTCCTTCCTTTAATTTGGTCCGTCGTTGGAGCAATACCACTGTTACCCTCCAGATAATAATTAGTATAATATATAGTACATCATTTTACCGCTATCGGCGATATACAAAATAGATACACACACACAAACTTTGTGGATTAGTTTGTCGGCTTGGCGACGACGACGCTTCAGACTGATCTGCTTCCCTCTTTTGTTCGTTGTCGAATAATTGAGGCCATGGTTGTGAATTTTCCTTCTCCAAAGATTACGATCTTTCTTAGGTAATGTAGTCTTCATTCTTGTTTTGACGTATGTTTCATCGTCATCAGCATCATCTTCCCTCATCGGATCACCATACTAGTCACAGTCTTCCTCGTTGGCGACTCCATCCATTCCAGCGATGCTCCTTTTGCTTCTCCTCACGACAACATGGCTGGGATTGATCGGATTAGTTATGAAGAAACATAGTGTCACGTGCTTAGCATGTACCAATGGCTCATTTTTGGCGATGGCGTTGTTGGTACCGCTATCAGAGTCGGGTATACACATGGTAGTGAAATGTCGATCTTCTCTCTGTATATTCTTAGCCCATCTGACATGGAACTTCGTCGTGCTATGCAATCCAGAGTAGTTAAGCTCCCATATCTCTTCGACCCTTCCGTAATATCTTTCAGTTACATTCCCGGTCATGGCTTCCATCGTCACCCCTGAGTTTTGGTCATCACTATTTATATCTTTCTCCTTCGTGTAGAACGTGTATCCGTTGATATCATATACTTGATAAGTCGCGAGGTTGGTCGAGGGGCCATGTGCTAAGGCGTATATGAGTGTTCTGTTCGGACAACCCTCTGCCGTTGGATTAGCCAGAACTAATACACGAAAGTGGAGTTGTGCTCTCTAATAACTTCAGCGTCCGTCCTATGCACCCCATGGTCACGGTACTTCTTTGCGATGGTCTCTTTGTGTAGAGTCACGAAATCTTCTAGCACATCTAGGTGTTGTAGCACTACTAAGTTTGCCCTGTCAAGGTTGTTTTGTCAGCCCGAGCGTAACACATTCACATCCCTATGACCGTTGGTGTGACCTTTGCCTTCGAGCCTTCCATAATGCTTGTTGACGGGCAAACCAACAACAGGGTCTCCGGTGCCTTGATACGTCCATTTTTCATCATGCTTTTATATTGATATTAATTGCATTATGGGATGTTATTACACGGTATGTCACAATACTTACGCATATTCTCTCTTATTTTACATGGTTTACATAAAGAGGGAGAATGCCGGCAGCTTGAATTCTGGGCTGGAAAAGGAGCAAGTATTAGAGACCTATCCTGCACAACTCCAGAAGTCCTGAAACTCAACGAAAGACATTTTTGGAATTAATAAAAAATACTGAGCAGAAGAAATACCAGAGGGGGGCCATGCACCGTCCTCAAGGGTGGGGGGTGCGCCCTACCCCTTAGGCATGCCCCCTGCCTCGTGGTCACCCTAGCAGCCTTCCAGTGACAATCTTCTGCTATATGAAGTCTTTTACGCTGGAAAAAATCATAAGCTAGCTTTCGGGACAAAACTCCGCTGCCACGAGGCGGCACCTTGGCGGAACCAATCTAGGGATCCAACGGAGCTGTTCTGCCGGGGAAACTTCCATCTGGGTGGGGGAAATCATCACCATCAATCCTCTCATCAGGAGGGGGTCAATCTCCATCAACATCTTCACCAGAACCATCTCCTCTCAAACCCTAGTTCATCTCTTGTATCCAATCTTTGTACCAAAACCTCAGATTGGTACGTGTGGGTTGCTAGTAGTGTTGATTACTCCTTGTAGTTGATGCTAGTTGGTTTATTTGGTGGAAGATCATATGTTCAGATCCTTAATGCATATTAATACCCCTCTGATTATGAACATAAATATGCTTTGTGAGTAGTTAAGTTTGTTCCTGAGGACATGGGTGAAGTCTTGCTATTAGTAGTCATGTGAATTTGGTATTCATTCGATATTTTGATGAGATGTATGTTGTCTCTCCTCTAGTGGTGTTATGTGAACGTTGACTACATGACACTTCACCATTATTTGGGCCTAGAGGAAGGCATTGGGAAGTAATAAGTAGATGATGGGTTGCTATAGTGACAGAAGCTTAAACCCTAGTTTATGCGTTGCTTCGTAAGGGGCTGATTTGGATCAATATGTTTCATGCTATGGTTAGGTTTAACTTAATACTTCTTTTTGTAGTTGCGGATGCTTGAAATAGGGGTTAATCATAAGTGGGATGCTTTTCCAAGAAAGGGCGGTACCCAAGCACCGGCCCATCCACATATCAAATTATCAAAGTAATGAACGCGAATAATATGAGCATGATGAAAACTAGCTTGATGATAATTCCCATGTGTCCTCGATAGCACTTTTCTCTATATAAGAACTTGTCCATGCTTGTCCTTTGCTAAAAAAAGGATTGGGCAATCTTGCTACACCTCATTTACTTTCATTGCTTGTTACCCGTTACAAATTAGCTTATCACAAAACTATATGTTACCGATAATTTCAGTGCTTGATGAGAATACCTTACTGAAAACCGCTTGGGTTCGACACTCTTACTTATCGAAAGGACTACGATAGATCCCCTACACTTGTGGGTTATCAAGACTCTTTTATGGCACCGTTGCCGGGGAGTGAAGCGCCCTTGGTAAGTGGAACTTGGTAAGGAAAAATTTATATAGTGTGCTCAAATTTACTGTCACTTGTTACTATGGAACATAATCCTTTGAGGGGCATGTTCGGGGTATCTTCACCCCGACCAGTAGAGCAAAGAGTTGATCCTCAACCTACTGAACCTACTAAAAATGTTTACTTTGAAATTACTTCGGGTATGGTAGAAAAACTGCTAGCTAATCCCTTTACAGGAGATGGAATATTGCATCCCGATTTACACCTAATCTATGTGGATGAAGTTTGTGGACTATTTAAGCTTGCAGGTTGATACGTCTCCAACGTATCTATAATTTATGAAGAATTCATGCTATATTGTTATCTGTTTTGGATGTTTACGGGCTTTATTATACACTTTTATAGTATTTTTGGGACTAACCTATTAACCGGAGGCCCAGCCCAAATTGTTGTTCTCTTGCCTATTTCAGTGTTTAGGAGAAAAGGAATATCAAACGGAATCCAAACGGAATGAAACCTTTCGGAGAGTTATTTTTGGAAAGGAAGCAATCCAGGAGACTTGGAGTGCATGTAAGGGAAGCAACAAGGAAGCCACGAGGCAGGGAGGCATGCCCTACCCCCTGGGCGCGCCCTCACCCTCGTGGGCCCCTCGTGGCCCCCCTGACCGACTTATTTCGCCTATATATGTCCATATACCCTAAAAACATCGAGGAGCACAATAGATCAGGAGTTCCACCTCCGGAAGCCTCTGTATCCACCAAAAACCAATCGGGACCCTGTTCCGGCACCCTGCCGGAGGGGGATTCCTCACCGGTGGCCATCTTCATCATCTCGGCACTCTCCATGACGAGGAGGGAGTAGTTCACCCACGGGGCTGAGGGTATGTACCAGTAGCTATGTGTTTGATCTCTCTCTCTCTCTCTCTTATGTTCTTGAGGTGATACGATCTTGATGTATCACGAGCTTTGCTATTATAGTTGGATCTAATTATGTTTCTCCCCCTCTACTCTCTTGTAATGGATTGAGTTTTCCCTTTGAAGTTATCTTATCGGATTGAGTCTTTAAGGATTTGATAACACTTGATGTATGTCTTGCATGTGCTTATCTATGGTGGTAATGGGATATCACATGATCTACTTGATGTACGTTTTGGTGATCAACTTGCGGGTTCAATGAACTTATGTATAGGGGTTGGCACACGTTTTCGTCTTGACTCTTCGGTAGAAACTTTGGGCACTCTTTGAAGTACTTTGTGTCGGTTGAATAGATGAATCTGAGATTGTGTGATGCATATCGTATAATCATGCCCACGGGTACTTGAGGTGACATTGGAGTATCTAGGTGACATTAGGGTTTTGGTTGATTTGTCTCTGAAGGTGTTATTCTAGTACGAACTCTATGATAGATCGAACGGAAAGAATAGCTTCATGTTATTTTACTACGAACTCTTGAATAGATCGATCAGAAAGGATAACTTTGAGGTGGTTTCGTACCCTACAATAATCTCTTCGTTTGTTCTCCGCTATAAGTGACTTTGGAGTGATTCTTTGTTGCATGTTGAGGGATAGTTATATGATCCAATTATGTTATTATTGTTGAGAGAACTTGCACTAGTGAAAGTATGAACCCTAGGCCTTGTTTCCTACCATTGCAATACCATTTACGCTCGCTTTTATCATTAGTTAATTTGCTATTTTTTTATTTTTGGATTACAAAACATATATCTATCATCCATATTGCACTTGTATCACCATCTCTTCGCCGAACTAGTGCCACCTATACAATTTACCATTGTATTGGGTGTGTTGGGGACACAAGAGACTCTTTGTTATTTGGTTGCAGGGTTGTTTGAGAGAGACCATCCTCATCCTACGCCTCCCACGGATTGATAAACCTTAGGTCATCCACTTGACGGAAATATGCTACTGTCCTACAAACCTTTGCACTTGGAGGCCCAACAACGTCTACAAGAAGAAGGTTGTGTAGTAGACATGACAGGTATGCCCGATGATGTTATCAAGAAGAAGGTCTTCCCTTTATCTTTGAAGGGAGAGGCATTGGCATGGTATAGGCTATGTGATGATATGGGATCATGGAACTACAACCGATTGAAATTGGAATTTCACGAGAAGTTTTTTCCTATGCATCTTGTTCATCGTGATCGTAATTATATATATAACTTTTGGCCTCGTGAAGGAGAAAGCATCTCTCAATCTTGGGGGAGGCTTAAGTCAATGTTATATTCATGCCCCAATCATGAGCTCTGAACAGAAATGATTATTCAAAAAATTTATGCTCGGCTTTCTCTCAAATCGCTCCATTCTTGATACTTCTTGTGCTGGTTCTTTTATGGTGAAGACTATTGAATTCAAATGGGATTTATTGCATAGAATTAAACGCAACTCTGAAGATTGGGATCTCGATGAAGGTAAGGAGTCAGGTATGACACCTAAGTTTGATTGTGTTAAATCTTTTATGGATACCGATGCTTTTTGTGGATTTAGCACTAAATATGGACTTGACTCTGAGATAGTAGCTTCCTTCTATGAATCATTTGCTACTCATGTTGACCTCCCTAAGGAGAAGTGGTTTAAATATAATCCTCCCGCTGAAGTAATAGCAGTAGCACCTATTAAAGTTGAAGAAAAGACTATCACGTATAATGATCTTGTTGTTCCTGCTACTTATATTGAGAAACCACTGTCGGTGTCAAAACCGGTGGATCTCGGGTAGGGGGTCCCGAACTGTGCGTCTAGGTGGATGGTAACAGGAGACAAGGGACACGATGTTTTACCCAGGCTCGGGCCCTCTTGATGGACGTAAAACCCTACGTCCTGCTTGATAGATATTGATGATGTGGGTATTCCAAGAGTAGATCTACCACGAGATCAAGGAGGCTAAACCCTAGAAGCTAGCCTATGGTATGATTGTTGTTCGTCCTATGGACTAAAGCCATCCGGTTTATATAGACACCGGAGAGGGCTAGGGTTACACAGAGTCGGTTACAATGGTAGGAGATCTACATAACCGTATCGCCAAGCTTGCCTTCCACGCTAAGGAAAGTCCCATCCGGACACGGGACGAAGTCTTCAATCTTGTATCTTCATAGTCTTGGAGTCCGGCCGATGATGATAGTTTGGCTATCCGGACACCCCCTAGTCCAGGACTCCCTCAGTAGCCCCTGAACCAGGCTTCAATGATGACGAGTCCGACGCGCATATTGTCTTTGGCATTGCAAGGCGGGTTCCTCCTCCGAATAATTTATAGAAGATTGTGAACACCAGGATAGTGTCCGGCTCTGCAAAATAAATTCCACATACCACCGTAGAGAGAATAATATTTACACAAGTTCAATCTGCTGACGTATTTTGTGGCATGACGTCACACCACCACCAAGCCTTTACTCAAATTGTTTTTATTGTACCACCTCAGCATGTTTAGCGAAGCGGTTTCCTTGGCACGTCTTTGTCGAAACAGAGATCGTGTTCCCCTTATTCCGGGATTCCCATCAATACGGATGTGGGTAACCCAACCGCGCCATTGATTGCAGCGCTTGGGAGATAAGCGAGTTTTATCAGGCCGGTGGGGATGCATGGTTTCGTCTGCCCATATAAGGGGATAAAGATCCACCCTTTTACCTACGCCTTCTTCCTCCTTTGCTATCCATCTCCGCGAACTTGAGCTCCAGCGCCCAAGTCCGCACATCTCACCTCAACCTTCTCCAACTATGTCCAGAGCGGGAGGCAAGTGGATGGCCTCCTCCGTTACGGAGGGGCACATCGAGAAGCTGCGCAGCGCCGGATATCTGTCCAGCGACATCGCGCACCGGCTCCCCGACAAGGGGGAGCTCATCCCCACCCCCAGGCCCCATGAGAGGGTAGTATTCCTTTCCCATTTCCTCCGCGTACTGGGCTTCCCACTCCATCCCTTTGTCCGGGGGCTCATGTTCTACTACGACCTAGATTTCCATGATCTGGCCCCGAATTTCATCCTCAACATCTCAGTGTTTATCGTCGTGTGTGAGGCCTTCCTCTGCATCCATCCCCACTTCGGCTTGTGGCTCAAGACCTTCAGTGTCAAGCCGAAGGTTGTGAAGGGCAGCCAAGCGGAGTTCGGAGGCGCCATGGTGGGCAAGATGCCCAACGTTACTTGGCTCGAGGGCACCTTCGTGGAAACCATTAAGGGGTGGAAATCGGGGTGGATCTACATCACCGAGCCGCGTGACCCTGAATGGGCAGCGGCCCCCGAATTCAGATCTGGCATCCCCATATGGCTCACCTCCTGGAAAGAGAGTGGCCGGACATGGGGTGATTCGGAGGAGCTGATCGGATTCCAAGCCTGCATTCAAAAGCTAGTGAACAAGAAGCTCAAGCTTGTCAACGTAGTCCAGGTCATGCTCATCCGCCGGATTCTCCCGTGCCAACAACGGGACTTCAATATGGGGGAGTTCGATTCGGCGCAGCACCAGACTTTGAGCAGGCTCTTCGACACTACGTACGAAGAGGCTTGGAGGGTGCTGTTTAAGGGCGCCGAGGCTCCCGCATCTGCCACGGAAGATCGCGGATTCAGCTCGCAGCGTCCGGCTAGCGAGGTAAGCGATTTTACCCTTTACGGGACACTTGTTTTCCATAGTTTGACTCTATGCGGGATCTAAACTCCCTCTCCTTTGACAGGACTGGCTGAAGAAGGCCAAGCAGACTAACTGTCCGGCCCCTTTGCCAGAAGACCCAACGGACGCCCGCTTAACAGGGCTGCTGGTTCCGGCACCCCACGTGGTGCCGGAGAAGAAGGCCAAGAAGAAGGCCACGGGCACTCGAAAGAGTTCCCGTTTTCAGGTGTCATCGGACTTATCGTTCGGTGACTCCGAGGCGGACTCCTCCCACGAAGGCGAGGAGGAGAAGAAAGAGGCCTCTCCCCCAGCAGGGGGAGGGAAGAAAAGGAAGGCCTCCCCAATGAGGGAGGCCGAAGGGTCCAAGAAGGGAAGGACTCTTCCCCTGGACTGCTCTGCCAACGCCGGCGACGACGACGAGGATTGGCATTCAAGGGCCAAGCCCCTGGCGAGATCGTAAGTATCCGGACTCCCGAATAACTTCATGATTTTTCTTTTCGCCACATGGTGTCTTTCTATTGCCTCATACAACCCTGCAGTCCGCCCAAGGATGATCTTCCCGCTTCGTCGAGCGGGTCCTTGGGTGCGTCGGATATGGATTCCCTTCCGACTGCCTCCACCCCCCGTGATGCGGATGATGCCGAGGTGGGATCCCGGGAAGGGACCCGCTAGGAGGACGAGGCCCCGGAGGTGCCGCGGGGCAACCTCCCGGACTTTGCACCGGACTCTGCACTGGAACCTGTAGTGGCTCCGGAGTCCGGCGGGCGGCCCCTTCGTAAGAAGGGTAAGACTGTGACGCCCGCGGCCTCCGTCCAACCGGAGGCGCCGGATAGCTTGCTGGAGGCGCTCAACGGCACTTCCATCGAAGAGGAACACCGCACCGTCATGAGTGCGGTGATTCAGAAGGTTCAGCTCGCCAAAAGCAGGCTGACCGAAGCCTGCAGCAGCCTTTTAACAGGCTTTGAGGTAATAATTTTGATATATGTAAAATAGTACCACATAGATAGTATCCCCTGATGCTCGGTTCGGTGTTCGGAAAGAAAAGCCGTACTGAGGATCTAAAAAGATATACGCATGAGTCATAAAAAATATGTCAATATGGTATTGCAGGCTGTGCTGCTGACCTCTGCCACACTGACTGCGGAGGTCAATACTTTGAAGCAAAGCCTTGAGCGGTCCGAGAACGAGCTCGGCCTTGCCAAGAAGCAGCTCGAGGACAAGGAAGGTGAGTAACACCTTATTAAAATTGTACCTTACAGAAAAGGATTTGGTTGCAAGAAGAATGACAAGGATAACGTGGGTATTGAAGGGGCCACGAACGAGGTGGCGACCCTGAAGGAGACGGTGTCCGCGGCCGAACATAATGCGGCCACGGAGCGCACCGAGCGAGAGAAGCAGGAGGCGCGGGTGGCGGAGGTATAGCAAGAGCTCCAGGCTCTCGTGGAAAAACACGAGAGTTTGGAGCGCGACTCGAAGACTCGAGAGTCTGAGCTTGCATCGGCTCTTGAGAGTGCCAAAGCCACTAAGGACAAAGCCTACATGGCCCTCCAAGAGATCGAAGCATTGAAGAAAATAGCGGCGGGTAAGGCATTTTTCATGCAAAGCAAGCATGTGAGTGTGAATTACCTATTACTTACCCGAATTCGGAGCTCTCCAGGAGCGTTCGCAGATCTTCCCCGCAGTGTGTCCGATGCTGCCGCTTTCTATAGGGAAAGGAGGGGAGCTCGACGGAGAAGGTCTTCTGGTCTCAGTATGCTGAGGCCGATCATTCGGTGCCCCTTAGCGACCAGCTGAAGCAGCTGGTCCAGCTCCACAAGGTGGCCGAACAGGCCATGAAGGGCCTCATAGTTCGGCTGTGGCCCAAGGAGGCCATGCTTGGGAGCTACTTCGGCCTAGTGCGGCGGCTGGTGGATGTGTGTCCATGGGTTGAAGTCATCAAGCACTCCGCTTGTATTGAAGGTGCCTGTCGGGCCCTTGCCCGCGCAAAGGTGCAATTGGGCAAGATGGATGCTGAGAAGCTTGTGACGGACGCGCCACCGCCGGGCAAGGAGTATCGCACGCCCGAGATGTATTATAAGAGTGTCCTGAGGGGTGCCCGCATTATTGCGGGTGAGTGCTCCAAAGATGTAATATTTGAGTAGACTCGCATTTTGTTATCCTGTGCGCTGAAAACTTTGTTCATATGCGCTAAGCAATGCTTGTTAATTTAAAATATTACCTTCTGTGCGGCCGTTTATCAAATCTGAGAGATGGCAAGTCATCGACTTCAGCCCCCATGCCACGAGTGTTGAGGTGTTCGGGATAAATTTGAGCACTCTTGTTCCCATTTTTGGGTCCATCTAGGGAGGCGCTCAACACAACGAACGAGGCAACCAGACTTATAATGCTTGAACACTCTCACTTAGCCATAGAATTCTATAATTTTAAATTTCGGCGAAGCCCCTAGTGTTTGGAAGGCCGAATTTGGGGCGCTATCCACGCCTGGGCCGGACAAAGCCGGTTCCTCGCTCTATGCGGCATAAGTCTTTAGGAACTCGAAAAAAAACCTCTCGAACAGCGACCGGCTCTCGCCTCATCATGACAGTCAGTTTTAGCTTTCTCCACTGAGGCGCTCGCCCAGCTCAACTGGGGCGCAATCACAGTGGTTCTCCCAGTGCTACCTGAGCCGATACAATGGAACATAAGGTGCCAAAACATGGGAGCCGGGCAAACCCAACTATTGACCCAAGACATGATTCGGAGCCGATGCATATAATGCTATAAGTTCCGGGTGCCGCACTTGTGAAAGTGTTCGGACTTATCACACCATGGTGCAGGAAACATAAGCCCCTGGTGTATTTAGCCGTACCAAAGTGTACGGATGCAACATGTCATAAATGAACATATGTATAAGAAAGAAATGCAATTATAAGCAAAAAGGTGCTGCATTTTTTATTCAAGAAATACTGTCGTGAATGCAGAACGATACAAATAGTGCGATAAGCAAGGGATGGGACTATTAAACATGTCCCCATCCAGGGGTAGGCTGCGGAATGGTGTATAAAACAGATTTAATGCTCGTAATGGAGACCACCTGGATATTCGTCGTAGCCTTTCTCCTTCCCTGGCTGTTGCATCGTGAGTTCGGCAGGTCTACTGCCAGACAGGGCCTCTGATGAATGTAGTCCTGTGGGTAAAAAAGGAAAAAGAGAAAAAAACGACACACTTGAGAGCCCCTGGTGTGGTTAAGCCGCATTCTGGGCCTATCGTGGTCGTGCCCCTCCCCCTATGCCCATGGTATCTCCAGAGCGTAATGATGTACGCGAAGGACCAGTCTTGCAATTTTGCAGGGGCTGGGGTTGGGGCCGCATTGCTACGCGTGCTCGGAACGTGCCATGTGGTCTTGTTGTAGGTTACTCTGGGCGCGTTTAGCCGTGTCCGGTCGCCTAACAGCCGGACTCGAGAATTGCCTTAAGAGGCTGCACTGTACTCTGCCGCGAGAGCCGCTGTATGTTCCTCCGTTCGGAGAGAGTGTTCAGTGTTTCCGTTGACCGTTATGACTCCTCTAGGGCTTGGAATCTTAAGCTTCAGGTATGCGTAGTGCGGCACTGCGTTGAACTTTGCAAACGCGGTACGTCCGAGCAGAGCATGATAGCCGCTGCGGAACGGAACTATGTCGAAGATTAACTCCTCGCTTCGGAAGTTATCCGGGGATCCGAAGACCACTTCCAGTGTAACTGAGCCTGTACAATCGGCCTATACACCTGGTATGACGCCTTTAAAGGTCGTCTTTGTGGGTTTAATCCTTGAGGGGTCTATGCCCATTTTGTGCACTGTATCCTGATAAAGCAGGTTCAGGCTGCTGCCGCCGTGCATCAGGACTCTCGTGAGGTGAAATCCATCGACGATTGGGTCTAAAACCAATGCGGCGAATCCTCCGTGGCGGATGCTAGTGGGGTGGTCCCTTCGATCAAAAGTGATCGGGCAGGAGGACCATGGGTTGAACTTCGGGGCGACTGGCTCCATCGCGTATACATCCCTGAGTGCACGCTTCCGCTCCCTTTTGGGTATGTGGGTTGCGTATAACATGTTCACCGTCCGCACTTGTGGGGGGAAACCCTTCTGTCCTCTATTGTTCGGCGGTCGGGTCTCTTCCTCGTCATCGCTATGCAGCCGCTTGTCGTTGTTTTCGGCAATTAGCTTGCATGCCTGTTTGAATACCCAATAGTCCCTGTTGGTGTGGTTAGCTGGCTCTTCGGGGGTGCCGTGTATCTGGCACAAGCGATCGAGTATTCGGTCCAAATTGGACGGACCCGGAGTAGTTCTGTCACATCCCTAGTTCTGGTCTGACCCATGCCAGCTTCCATGTGAGCATCATGTTTAAATTCTAATGAAACTTGAATTGAGGATTGTTGAAACCTCAGAAATCTAATTAAAAGAAGGGCAAGCACCCTTTAAATTGCATTCTGTGAATCCAAAATGCCCTAAAAATAGTTTTGTGAATTTTGGCAAGAGTTATATATCAAACCAAAATTTTGGAACATTTTTAAGGAATTATTTGGTCTCTGAATTTAAATCAATAATCTATTTGAATTTGGGGATATATTCATAATATATAATGAATAAATTTTCAAATGCTTTGAAATGTTTTATGTACTTTTGGAATAGTCTAGAGAGGTAACATAAAATATTTCAGAATGTTTTTGGCACTGTTAGAAATTATTTTGAGTTTGAAAACAGTGGCAAAATAAAATAAAAGGATAACAGAACAGAAATAAATAAAAAAGAACAGCACTTACCTGGCGCTCACCTCTCAGCCCACCGGCCCAGCTCCTGTTGGCCCAGCCCACCGCCGCTTTTCCCCCCTGTCGTCTTCCTCCCTCGCCAGAAGGACAGAGGCGTGTCGCCCGCACGCGCGCTCGCCCCTGGCCACCTCCTGCTTCCTCCCCGAGCCCTCTAGCGACGCCACGACGACGCCCCGTGTCTCCTCACTCCTCTTCCATTCTCGCTGCTCCCTCTCTTCTCCCCTGGCTCTCTTCCCTGAGCTCACCCGAACGGAGCCGCCGCCACCGACGAGCTCCACCGCGGCCACCGGCCACCCCACGCCTCACCGACGCGCCCCGAAGCTCCGCCATTGTGTTCTTCGTCCTCGATGAGCCACGCAAGCCGGGAGGGCCTGGAACGTCGCCATCGCCGTCATCTACCACCTCGGGTCCCGAGCACCGCCGCCGTTGATTCGCCGTCTCCGCCACCTCCCCGAGGCCACTGAGCTGCTCGACGACCTCCCTGTGAGCTCCTGCCCCGTTTCCCGCTTCTCCCCTGGTCGCTCCCGTCCTCTAGCCGTCGCGTTCATCGAGACCGAGAACCACCGCCGCCCGAGCTTGTCGCCGGCGTCGCTCCGGCGACCATTTGGTCATCCTGTGCTAACCAACATGCCCGCCACATCGCGTAGTGCCTCGCCAGCGCCTCAGCTCCCTCGTCAGTGAGCAGCAGCGCCGAACCCGATCGCACCCGAGCTCCGGCCGCTGCTCACGAGCTCGCCGTCGTCGTCACCGGCCACCACAGGCACGACCACCACCACCGTTCGATGTGCACCAGTGAGGGCTCTCCAACGAGCCCAGCCACGCTGCAAACGGGGCACCACAGCCCAATCCCGAGCACCTCCGCCGCGTTTGATTCCGCCGCCGGCTAAACGCCGGTGGGTTGACCCACTTTGACCACGGCGGGACCCCCCCTGTGTCCATGACAGGTGGGGCCGGCCTGTTAATTAGATTAGGATTAGTGTTAACCAAATGTTAGTTAGACTAATGACCCCACCTAACACCCTTAGGGCCGCTGCCATGTGGGCCCCTGTGCCGATTAGGTTAGCTTAATTTTCTGTTAAGATTAGTACTAATCTGGGTGGACCCCACGCGTCAATGTTGACTACGCTGACATGGCCGTTGACCTAGTCCCACCTGTCAGTGAGCTAAACAGCTCTGTGTCACTGACATGTGGCCCCCACATGTCAGGTTTGACCTGGACCGGGTCAGTTGACCCCTGACGTCACCCTGACGCACTGCTGACGCAATAATTCATTTTCTGGATTTATTCTTTTATAGGAAATTCCAGAAAATTGTAAAAAACTTCTAAAATTCATAGAAATTCAACCGTAACTCCAAATGAAATAAATTATATATGAAAAATGATCAAAAAATCCAATCTATCCATCTATACCATTTGCATGCATGTTAGAACAACTTATAGCTGATGTTTAGCACAAATCATATAAAGGGCATTTGAATAATCACATATGGAGTTTGAATTTGAATCTTGTATTCAAACCAACTTCATTTAATCCGTTGCTAGTTGCATTAGCTCAAAACACATTCATATTGCCATGTCATGATCATGCATCATATTGTGCATTGCATTGATTATGTTTCTTCTTTATTTGTCGGTGTTTGTCCCCTCTCGGTAGACGATGTTCCGACGTTGTGATCGTTGACACTGATGAAGACTCAATGTTATCTTCAGAAGTGCCAGGCAAGCAAAACCCCCTTGTTCATTCCGATACAATCCCACTCTCTCGCTCCTGCTCTCTTTTACTGCATTAGGACAACAACGACATATTTGTTACTTGTTGCGGTAGCTGAACCCCTTTATCCTCTGCATGACCTGTCATTGCCACAGTAAATAGATGAAACCCACTAGTATGAGTAGGAGTTGTTTGAGCCCTGTTGTGCCTACTCATTCATGTTTGTCTGTCATGCCTGCTACTGCTTAGAGTTGAGTCAGGTCTGATTCATCCGGGATGAATCAGAGGTGTGTGAACATGTCCTACGGTGTGTGAGCTAAGCATGTGAACACGATTTGGTAAAGGTAGCGGTGAGAGGCCATGTAGGAGTACATGGTGGGTTGTCTCATTGCAGCCGTCCTCAGGAACTGAGTTCTGTGTTTGTGATCCATGATTCAGCTACTACCACGCATTGGGCCCGAAACCAATGGACCCTCTCGGCTTCTTATTCACCCTAGTTTCTGGTGTTTGTAGCCTACTGGAGGCCATGGACAGCGCTGACCGTAGGGGTGGGCTGTGATGCGGTAGGTACATGGCACGGTGTACCGAGCGCCCATTTGGTATCTCGGGAACCCTGTTCACATCGTTTGGGGCTGTGAGCAAAACCCCGGCCGGATCTCCTCATGGATGGAACCCGAATAGGCGATAAACCTAGACTAGAGACTTGAGTGTTGAGGTAGGTCGTGGCCGACACCCACATTGGGCTTCCGCTTGAAGGTTGCCGAGTACATGTCGTGTAAACGGCGGTAAGTGGTGAGAGCGTGTGTGAAGAAGTACACCCCTGCAGGGTTAACATCATCTATTCGAATAGCCGTGTCCGCGGAAAAGGACTTCTGGGTTGCCTGTATAGTTCATAGACAAGTGAAAGTGGATACCCTAAAATACGCAAGATAAGCGTGAGTGCTATGGATGGCGTTCTCGTAGGGAGACGGGAGTGGATCCATATTGGTGTATTAGTTGGTGAATATGTGGACTCGTGTGCGCCACCTCAGAAGAGTTACTTGAAGTCATAGTTTAGGATAGCCACAGAGTCAAAGCTGGCTTGCTGCAGTTAAACCCCACCATCCCCTTTTTGATAATGATGCATATGTAGTTAGTTCTAATGTAAGTCTTGCTGGGTACATTTGTACTCACGTTTGCCTATTTTATGTTTTTGCAGAGAGACTTCAGTCTCACTAGTAATTCCGCGTGGACTTCGACGTTTAGCTTGTTACCTCAGCTACGATCTTGTGCCCTCGGCAGGATCTGGTAGATAGTCAGGCTTCTAAGCCTTTTTCATTTGTAGATGTCTGTACTCAAACATGTTAGCTTCCGTTTGTGCTTTGACTTGTATGCTCTGAATGTTGGGTCGTGAGACCCATGTTTGCAATATCTCGCTCCCCGGAGCCTATTGAATAAAATACTTGAGTCGTAGAGTCATGTTGTGATGCCATGTTGTATTTGCACATATCGAGCATATTGAGTGTATGATATTGAAATGCTTCGTATGTGTGGGATCTGACTATCTAGTTGTTTATCCTTAGTAGCCTCTCTTACCGGGAAATGTCTCCTAGTGTTTCCACCGAGCCATGGTAGCTTGCTACTGCTCCGAAACACTTAGGCTGGCCGGCATGTGTCCTTCTTCGTTCCTGTGTCTGTCCCTTCGGGGAAATGTCACGCGATGAATACCGGAGTCCTGTTAGCCCGCTACAGCCCGGTTCACCGGAGTCCTGCTAGCCCAGTGCTACAGCCTGGATTCACTCGCTGATGACCGACACATTCGATGCTGGGTCATGGATGCCTGTCCATGTAAGTTTGTGCCACTTTGGGTTTACGACTAGCCATGTCAGCCCGGGCTCCTTATCATATGGATGCTAGCAACACTATCATATACGTGTGCCAAAAGGCGCAAACGGTCCCGGGAAAAGGTAAGGCGACACCCGTGGGAATACCGTGCGTGAGGACGCAAAGTGATATGCGGTGTTACATGCTAGATCAATGTGGCATTGAGTCGGGGTCTTGACAGCTTTGGTATCAGAGCTTGACTGCCTGTAGGTTTACCAAGCCAAACTGGTCGAAGTTATGTCTAGAAATGCTTTAGTTATGTAAGGGAATTGATTGTGGGATGGAACGTAAGGCTCTTTTTACTCATTATACCTCATGGCCTTCTGATCTGAGTCATCCTCTTCTCTTCTACGGGGATTAAGAACTAGGCTATCTCCTCTTTCTATCAGGATCACGTGTTACTAATCCATAGACTTATAGAATTGTTAGTTTCAAGTCTCAGTCCAGTTCCTACTACTTCTGTATGTTAACTATTGATCTCAAAACCTTGATATTGTGCTTCTGAGTGGCTATGCCACCATTTCTGTAGTATGTCTCCAAACTTTTGAGCATTTACAGCCGTTATGCTGTTCGAGTCATCCCAGGTTTCTAAACAATCTGATGCACTTGCAAATCCTTCCCCTCTGGTTTTTATGTTCCTTTGGGCCAGGTTAATCACACTAATTGCTGAGTTGAGGTATTCTATTGCCTCGACATATATGTTGGAACTATTATTATGACCCTAGGTGTCTAGAGTATCACCTAGTAATTTAGCCATGTTTTGTGTTCCCCGTGTGATGAATCTGGCCATCATTCTCGAAAGCATCCCGTGATGTTATTAGTTAGTAGGTATTCCATTCCGGGGTTCTGAACCTGAGATTCACCCTACTTACTTCATGTTGATAGTGTTTGCTAGTTCCTTTAGGATATTAGTAACCTTGTGATAGTCCTCGAGGTTCGTGGTATTTCCTTCTTCCAAATACCATGAACCATTCAGGCAGAAGTTATTTGAACCAAAAGATCACAATCAGAGTACTCTTGAGGAGTTCTCCATTCATAAATCGTGACTCTGCCAGTCCTACCTCTCTGCATGGGTTATCCGGAAGAAAAATGTTGAGCTTTGCCTGACATTCTAATCCATGCGTCCACAACTCAGAAAATCATATGTTCTTTGAGTTGTCCCTCTTCAGTCGTATTCCAATCTTCGTCTATCAATTGATAGTCAGGGGTAATTGTGCATTCGTGTTATCAATGCTTATTATTCTTGTGGTCCGTCAAGCCATTCTATTCTGGAATGACTAGGAGAAATAAACTCCAGAACCTGATCCATATCCAGGATTGGGTCAAAGCAGTCGTACTCCGCAGATCAAATGTCATTCCAGCTTTTGAATTCTGCTCCACCTTGGAGTATTACCATCTTTATATCAAGAATATCATGGGAATTGCACACCATCCTATGAACTCTTGATACAGTGATACTCTCTCCATTATTTTTCATTTCTCGGTCCCCGTTTTGTTATAAACGGAATGCCGACAAGTGAACTGCGATGTGTGAAATCAATACTGCTAGCAACTCCGTTGCTTGGTAGTTAAATGGACAACAACCTCATTCTTAGTGTGCTGATTATTGAGTCATCATTCTAATACTGATCGTGCTACCTAGTCCTTATTTCCGGTGCACTCTTCGATCAATGAGTTAGGATTGTGTCAACCCCTCGCTTCTTTGATCATATCATCTTGCCCTGAAAAGCAAGGTCGTTCTCAAGCTTAGTAACATACCGGTGGTTCGTGATTTTCTGAATATCTTCTCGGAAGTATCACCAGGTCGTCACCTGACCGCTATGTTGAGTTCGTGAACAAGTTGGTTTATTCCTGTAAACCACCCTTTCTCCAAGAATCTGTGTTGGATACCCTGAGCTAGTTGGTAAATTGATCAACAACTTGGAAAGTTGGAAGATAAAATCTTGTCCGACTTAGTTCATTTTAAGGGATATCTTGTACGTGTGCTGAAGAAAGATGGTATTTTCATCGATTGACCCTCGTGATCAGTTAATGGACCTATCATTTTATCCAACCTTTGATTTGAGTATGGGCTATCATCAAATTAGACCAGAACCAACGATATTCGTAATGTTGTCTTACTCGTGGTTGATCCCTCGAGCATACACCATTATATCTTTTGGGTCTGACCAATGCAATCACTTGTTCACATAATTATGGAATTCCATTTACATGGAAATCTCGATGACTTGTTGTTGAGCCCATCAGCAGCATTTTGTCTCATCCATGATTCGTGTTGAACACCCAGCTAGTGTTGGAAACTTTTATAAGCATTATCTTCATGTCCCGTGCATGAATCATATGTTCGGATGTAAGAAGTGACTTCCTCCAGTTCATGTGCATTGATGCAAGTTGCCGCCATGGATTCGAGAAAGTCAATGTTGCTTCCTCTGGAATCATCCCAAGTTAGTCATGCATACGTGCGAAGTATTCTATGGTGTGGAGACTTGCAACCTTCATTCTGTATGTGTCCCTAGCACACCAAGCCACTGATCGATTTTTTCAAGGAGAAGAAGTTCCTTCTTAAGAATCATGACTTATATTAGAACTTCGTTATCCTCGATGATGGTTCCCCAACCTGAACTTGGTAGTATTTTATTATAAGACTACCAGATGGTCCCGTTTGTCTCGGACAACGTGTTCACATGTTTGTAGCAGAACCAACTCATGTTTTGGAGCTTACTATCATAGTTCATTCCCCGAGAATCTCACAACGCCATCTCGTCGGTTTGTGTTGTAAACTTTCATTTTTCTCTCTAGACTTGATGAGTCTGGAATATTCTGACGCCAACCAGATCTGAATCTCAGGCAGATGTGATGGTTGGAACATTTCCCAAGAATTATAATATTGGTCTCGCGATAACCGGTAAAGTGAATGTCGTGGCTAACACACCCCGCTGGAAGACCTAATATTGTAGTATCTTGATTGGAGAAGTTGACCACCTCCCCATAAGGATTTCGTAGGATTTACCTCCGTAACTGTTCCTTATGGATTCTATTGCTCCCGAAGTCCGACCTTTACTTGATGTTCTAGATATCAGATCATATCTATGATTGGGATATGCTAGCACATCAAGGAGAACATTAGAAGCGGAGTGCTAAATGTCTCTCGGTCGATCATCCAGATTTTGTTCCCTTGGCTTCACTAAGGTGAAATTTGAGAAGGTGTTGTCTTCCTTTGCACCTGCATCTTCCATGGGTATTCATCATGGTAGTAAGTTGTGTTGCCAGGATCCTTGACACGGATATTGGTAAAACCCTGATGAATATGGAAATGCTCAAGTTCTTGAGAGCACGCACAAGCATTAAGTGCTATCATAGTTACTAACCGAGATTGTTCCCAGTTTTCCTCGGTTATGCTATAACCATTCCAACAGTGGAATTATTCTACTGCTGAGCTTCTCCCCAGTTACTAGAATCATTCCCATCATTTGCATTTCGTTCCCAGCTTGCACTGCTATCGTGCCACCCTACTCTGGATTAACCTTCTCAGTAACTGTTGTTCAGGATCGTCCTCAAAAGTGGTCCTACCATGGGTCCCATCCATTTCCGATGATAAGAAAAATCATCCATTGCGTTGTCTTCAACAAGGTAATCCACATCATCAATTCTAGTCCGAGTATGTCATTCTACCGAACTCCTCCAAATGATCGATTGTGATCTGCCTTAAGCTGGTATAAAGAGTTTCAATGATCTCTGAATCAAAGGTAATTCTTTTTGCCACTTAAGGGGATATATCTACGAGTCACCACCCCTAAGATGTCTCGTTGTGGTATCATGGCAACTCAACTCCTCATTACGTGGACATCCGTACACCACCTTCTTAAGGCGGGATTGTTGTCTACCTAGTGAACGCTCGCCATCTGTTGCACTCCATCTCTCTAGATGTTTGCTTCGTGTCTCAGCTCGAGAGATGTTTCCATGTTTCCTTTCGTGAGTTGATCCCGAGTTGTTTGATCTTTGAGAAGATCGGTTCTATAGGGTTCCTCCTATCATCGTCATATTGGATGGAGATTTCGAAGGCAAGACATCAAGTTCAATTTGAGTCGGACAATCAACAACCTCAAGAAAGCAGTTGGATCATGAAGTTTGTGTTACTTAGTGTCCCCTTGTCTTCTTACCTCGCGTCTTGAATCTCGGGACGAGATCCTTGTTTAGTGGGGGTGAGTTGTCACATCCCTAGTTCTGGTCTGACCCATGCCAGCTTCCATGTGAGCATCATGTTTAAATTCTAATGAAACTTGAATTGAGGATTGTTGAAACCTCAGAAATCTAATTAAAAGAAGGGCAAGCACCCTTTAAAATGCATTCTGTGAATCCAAAATGCCCTAAAAATAGTTTTGTGAATTTTGGCAAGAGTTATATATCAAACCAAAATTTTGGAACATTTTTAAGGAATTATTTGGTCTCTGAATTTAAATCAATAATCTATTTGAATTTGGGGATATATTCATAATATATAATAAATAAATTTTCAAATGCTTTGAAATGTTTTATGTACTTTTGGAATAGTCCAGAGAGGTAACATAAAATATTTCAGAATGTTTTTGGCACTGTTAGAAATTATTTTGAGTTTGAAAACAGTGGCAAAATAAAATAAAAGGATAACAGAATAGAAATAAATAAAAAAGAACAGAACTTACCTGGCGCTCACCTCTCAGCCCACCGGCCTAGCTCCTGTTGGCCCAGCCCACCGCCGCTTTTCTCCCCTGTCGTCTTCCTCCCTCGCCAGAAGGACAGAGGCGTGTCGCCCCTGCGCGCGCTCGCCCCTGGCCACCTCCTGCTTCCTCCCCGAGCCCTCTAGCGATGCCACGACGACGCCCAGTGTCTCCTCACTCCTCTTCCTCTCTCGCTGCTCCCTCTCTCCTCCCCTGGCTCTCTTCCCTGAGCTCACCCGAACGGAGCCGCTGCCACCGACGAGCTCCACCGCGGCCATCGCCCCAAAGCTCCGCCACGTTGTCTTCTTCGTCCTCGATGAGCCACGCAAGCCGGGAGGGCCTGGAACGTCGCCATCGCCGTCATCTTCCACCTCGGGTCCCGACCACCGCCGCCGTTGATTCGCCGTCTCCGCCACCTCCCCGAGGCCACTGAGCTGCTCGACGACCTCCCTGTGAGCTCCTGCCCCATTTCCCCCTTCTCCCCTGGTCGCTCCCGTCCTCTAGCCATCGCGTTCATCGAGACCGAGAACCACCGCCACTCGAGCTTGTCGCCGGCGTCGCTCCGGCGACCATTTGGTCATCCCGTGCTAACCAACATGCCCGCCGCATCGCGTAGTGCCTCGCCAGCGCCTTAGCTCCCACGTTAGTGAGCAGCAGCGCCGAACCCGATCGCACCCGAGCTCCGACCGCCACTCACGAGCTCGCTGTCATCGGCACCGGCCACCACAGGCACGGCCACCACCACCGTTCGATGCGCACTAGTGAGGGCTCTCCAACGAGCCCAGCCACGCTGCAAACGGGGCACCACAGCCCAATCCCGAGCACCTCCGCCGCGTTTGATTCTGCCAGCGACTAAACGCCGGTGGGTTGACCCACTTTGACCACGGCGGGACCCCCCTGTGTCCATGACAGGTGGGGCCGGCCTGTTAATTAGATTAGGATTAGTGTTAACCAAATGTTAGTTAGACTAATGACCCCACCTAACACCCTTAGGGCCGCTGCCATGTGGGCCCCTGTGCCGATTAGGTTAGCTTAATTTTCTGTTAAGATTAGTACTAATCTGGGTGGACCCCACGCGTCAGTGTTGACTAGGCTGACGTGGCCGTTGACCTAGTCCCACCTGTCAGTGAGCTAAATAGCTCTGTGTCACTGACGTGTGGCCCCCACATGTCAGGTTTGACCTGGACCGGGTCAGTTAACCCCTGACGTCACCCTGACGCACTGCTGACGCAATAATTCATTTTCTGGATTTATTCTTTTATAGGAAATTCCAGAAAATTGTAAAAAACTTCTAAAATTCATAGAAATTCAACCGTAACTCCAAATGAAATAAATTATATATGAAAAAAGATCAGAAAAATCCAATCTATCCATCTGTACCATTTTCATGCATGTTAGAACAACTTATAGCTGCTGTTTAGCACAAATCATATAAAGGGCATTTGAATAATCACATATGGAGTTTGAATTTGAATCTTGTATTCAAACCAACTTCATTTAATCTGTTGCTAGTTGCATTAGCTCAAAACACATTCATATTGCCATGTCATGATCATGCATCATATTGTGCATTGCGTTGATTATGTTTCTTCTTTATTTGTCGGTGTTTGTCCCCTCTCGGTAGACAATGTTCCGACGTTGTGATCGTTGACACTGATGAAGACTCAATGTTATCTTCATAAGTGCCAGGCAAGCAAAACCCCCATGTTCATTCCGATACAATCCCACTCTCTCACTCCTGCTCTCTTTTACTGCATTAGGACAACAACGACATATTTGTTACTTGCTGCGGTAGCTGAACCCCTTTATCCTCTGCATGACCTGTCATTGGCACAGTAAATAGATGAAACCCACTAGTATGAGTAGGAGTTGTTTGAGCCCTGTTGTGCCTACTCATTCATGTTTGTTTGTCGTGCCTGCTACTGCTTAGAGTTGAGTCAGGTCTGATTCATCCAGGATGAATCAGAGGTGTGTGAACATGTCCTACAGTATGTGAGCTAAGCGTGTGAACACGATTTGGTAAAGGTAGCGGTGAGAGGCCATGTAGGAGTACATGGTGGGTTGTCTCATTGCAGCCGTCCTCAGGAACTGAGTTCTGTGTTTGTGATCCATGATTCAGCTACTACCACGCATTGGGCCCGAAACCAATGGACCCTCTCGGCTTCTTATTCACCCTAGTCCTCTGTCCAGGAGTTGCAAGTAGTTTCTGGTGTTTGTAGCCTACTGGAGGCCGTGGACAGCACTGACCGTAGGGGTGGGCTGTGATGCGGTAGGTACATGGCATGGTGTACCGAGCGCCCGTTTGGTGTCTCGGGAAACCTGTTCACATCGTTTGGGGCTGTGAGCGAAACCCCGGCCGGATCTCCTCATGGATGGAACGCGAATAGGCGATAAACCTGGACTAGAGACTTGAGTGTTTAGGTAGGTCGTGGCCGACACCCATGTTGGGCTTCCGCTTGAAGGTTGCCGAGTACATGTCGTGTAAACGGCGGTAAGTGGTGAGAGCGTGTGTGAAGAAGTACACCCCTACAGGGTTAACATCATCTATTCGAATAGCCGTGTCCGCGGAAAAGGACTTCTGGGTTGCCTGTACAGTTCATAGACAAGTGAAAGTGGATACCCTAAAATACGCAAGATAAGCGTGAGTGCTATGGATGGCGTTCTCGTAGGGAGACGGGAGTGGATCCATAGTGGTGTATTGGTTGGTGAATATGTGGACTCGTGTGCGCCACCTCAGAAGAGTTACTTGCAGTCGTAGTTTAGGATAGCCAAAGAGTCAAAGCTGGCTTGCTGCAGTTAAACCCCACCATCCCCTTTTTGATAATGATGCACATGTAGTTAGTTCTGATGTAAGTCTTGCTGGGTACATTTGTACTCACGTTTGCCTATTTTATGTTTTTGCAGAGAGACTTCAGTCTCACTAGTAATTCCGCGTGGACTTCGACGTTTAGCTTGTTACCTCAGCTACGATCTTGTGCCCTCGGCAGGATCTGGTAGATAGTCAGGCTTCTAAGCCTTTTTCATTTGTAGATGTCTGTACTCAAACATGTTAGCTTCCGTTTCTGCTTTGACTTGTATGCTCTGAATGTTGGGTCGTGAGACCCATGTTTGCAATATCTCTCTCCCCGGAGCCTATTGAATAAAATACTTGAGTCGTAGAGCCATGTTGTATTTGCACATATCGAGCATATTGAGTGTATGATATTGAAATGCTTGGTATGTGTGGGATCTGACTATCTAGTTGTTTATCCTTAGTAGCCTCTCTTACCGGGAAATGTCTCCTAGTGTTTCCACCGAGCCATGGTAGCTTGCTACTGCTCCGGAACACTTAGGCTGGCCGGCATGTGTCCTTCTTCGTTCCTGTGTCTGTCCCTTCAGGGAAATGTCACGCGATGAATACCGGAGTCCTGTTAGCCCGCTACAGTCCGGTTCACCGGAGTCCTGCTAGCCCAGTGCTACAGCCTGGATTCACTCGCTGATGACCGACACATTCGATGCTGGGTCATGGATGCCTGTCCATGTAAGTTTGTGCCACTTTGGGTTTATGACTAGCCATGTCAGCCCGGGCTCCTTATCATATGGATGCTAGCAACACTATCATATACGTGTGCCAAAAGGCGCAAACGGTCCCGGGAAAAGGTAAGGGGACACCCGCGGGAATACCGTGCGTGAGGCCGCAAAGTGATATGAGGTGTTACATGCTAGATCGATGTGGCATTGAGTCAGGTAGCTGACAAGCTCTTTTGAATGGCTTTTTCCGCTGACCGGGTTTGGAGCCTCTGAATCCGACATTGACTACCGTATCCTCATTATTGTCGTCGTTAATGCGGCGTTTGTTCTTGTTGTGACGCGACCTGCCATTGCGGTCCTTGATATCCGGACTGCCAGCATTTTTGCTGAGGTTGTTGCTGCGGGCTAGCCAGCTGTCCTCTCCCGCACAGAAGCGGGTCATGAGTGATGTGAGGGCTGCCATAGATTTCGGCTTTTCCTGTCCCAGGTGCCGGGCAAGCCACTCGTCGCGGATGTTATGTTTGAAGGCCGCGAGGGCCTCCGCATCCGGACAGTCGACGATTTGATTTTTCTTAGTTAAGAATCGTGTCTAGAATTGTCTGGCCGATTCGTCTGGCTGCTGAATTATATGGCTTAGTTTGTCAGCGTCTGGTGGTCGCACATATGTGCCCTGGAAGTTATCAAGGAATGCGGCTTCCAGGTCCTCCCAACACCCAATTGATTCTGCTGGCAAGCTGTTAAGCCAATGCCGAGATGGTCCTTTAAGCTTGAGTGGGAGGTATTTGATGGCGTGGAGATCATCACCGCGGGCCATGTGGATATGAAGGAGATAGTCTTCGATCCAAACCGCGGGGTCTATGGTGCCATCATAAGATTCAATATCCACGGGTTTAAACCCTTCGGGGATTTGATGATCCATTACTTCATCTGTGAAGCATAGTGGGTGTGCGGCGCCTCTGTATTGGGCTATATCACGACGAAGCTCAAAAGAGCATTATCTACTATGTTCGGCCCGGCCGGACTTACTGTGTCCGGCGCGACGGTTGTCGTCACGTATCATGGGGCGCCCACGCGATCCGTAGATCGATCTTGATTGTCTTTCCTTATCCTCCAATATATCTCGCAAGTCCAGAGTGTTCCCCTGTGGCCTTGTGCTTTTCGAACGATGCTGCGGTACGGTTCTAGTGGGGGGCCTAGAGGCCTCTCTGTCGCAGCCATGGGGTGGTTGGTCAGCCGTATTGTGCGCTGGTGATGCAGGTTTATATGCCTCCTCCTCTAATCGGGGGAGCAGCTTGTGTTTGGGGTAGCTTTTGGAGGGGCGTTCGAGCTCATGCTCTTCGGCCGCAAGGACTTCAGTCCATTTGTCGGCTAGCAGATCTTGATCAGCTCTAAGCTGTTGCTTCTTTTTCTTAAGGCTGTTTGCCGTGGCCATAACCCTGCATTTAAAATGCTCTTGTCCGACGGAATCCTCAGGCACGACAAATTCGTCGTCGTCGAGGCTTGCCTCGTCTCCGGAGGGAGGCATGTAATTATCATCCTCTATCTCTTCGTCTGCCGCTCTCTCAAGAGGGCTGGCTTCTCCGTCCTCCTATGCTGAATCTTGCTGGAGGGGGTTTTCTTCGGCACTGTCTGGGGTATTATTATCTCCGGTGCCGGAATCTCCATTCTTGCTATGGCGGGATTTAGAGCGGCGCCATTCACGCCGGCGCTTGGGCTGTTTCTTGGAGGGGTCATCCTCCGCTGTTCCTTCGCCATTCCCATCCTTTGGGATATCCACCATGTATATGTCATATGATGAGGTGGCTTTCCTGTGCCAAGTAGGCGCTGGTTCTTGGTCGTCTCCGGCATCATCGTCCATACCGTCGATGTCTTCGGAGTCGAAGTCTAGCATGTCGGTTAGATCATCGACAGTGGCTACTAAGTGGGTGGTGGGTGGGCTTTGAATTTCTTCGTCGTCCGCATCCCAACCGTCCTGACCGCAGTCCGGCCAGGGCTCTCCTGATAACGAGAGATATTTTAGCGAACTCAAGATGTCGCCGGAAGTGCATGTTGAAAGATGTCCGCAGCGGTGAACTCCATGATCGGCGCCCAATCGGATTCGATTGGAGGGGTCGCGGGAGGTTTAGAGTCCGGCGAGGAGTCTGGCACCTCGGAGTCACGAGCTTCATAAGGGACAAGGCTAGTATTCGGCTCCATCGCCGTAGAGGTTGCAGGCCCCGAGGCGGTGTCTAGCCACCCGTCCTCGATCTGCGCAGCCGGCTCCGAATCGAGGGTCGGAGCGGGCTCGTGTGCGGCCTCCAGGGCACTGTCCGGCTGCAGAGCTAAATCATGCCCATCGTGACAGTGCGGCGCGCTCGGATGTGGGTCGAATCCATCGGAGATCAAGTCTCCGCGGATGCCAGCCGTGAAGTTCAAACTTCCAAATCTGACCTGACGGCCAGGGGCGTAGCTTTCGATCTGCTCCAGCTGGCCAAGCGAATTGGCCTGTAGTGCAAAGCCGCCGAATACGAAGATCAGTCCGGGGAGAAAAGTCTCACCCTGGACTGCGTCATTGTTGATGATAGAAGAAGCCATCGAGCCTATCGGTGACGACACAGAGGAAGTCTCAATGAAATCACCAATGTCGGTGTCAAAACCGGCGGATCTCGGGTAGGGGGTCCCGAACTGTGCGTCTAGGCGGATGGTAACAGGAGACAAGGGACACGATGTTTTACCCAGGTTCGGGCCCTCTTGATGGAGGTAAAACCCTACGTCCTGCTTGATTGATATTGATGATGTGGGTATTACAAGAGTAGATCTACCACGAGATCAAGGAGGCTAAACCCTAGAAGCTAGCCTATGGTATGATTGTTGTTCGTCCTATGGACTAAAGCCATCTGGTTTATATAGACACCGGAGAGGGCTAGGGTTACACATAGTCGGTTACAATGGTAGGAGATCTACATATCCGTATCGCCAAGATTGCCTTCCACGCAAAGGAAAGTCCCATCCGGACACGGGGCGAAGTCTTCAATCTTGTATCTTCATAGTCTTGGAGTCCGGCCGATGATGATAGTTCGGCTATCCGGACACCCCCTAGTCCAGGACTCCCTCAACCACCTTTTCTTGTTAGGATAAAGGATCATGCTAAAGCTTCAACTATGGTTCGTAAGAGTAATACTAGAACATATACACCACCTGAGCAAATTAAAGTTGAACCTAGTATTGTTATGGTTAACGATCTCTTGGCCGATAATATTGATGGGCATGTTATTTATTTCTGTGATGCAGCTGCTAGAATTGCTAGACCCGATGCTAGGAAACATACACCTGTTGTAGGCATGCCTGTTATTTCTGGTTAAATAGGAGATCATTGTTATCATGGCTTATGCGATATGGGTGCTAGTGCTAGTGCAATACCTCATTACTTATACAAAGAAATTATGCATGATATTGCACCTGCTGAGATAGAAGAAATAGATGTTACAATTAAGCTTGCCAATAGAGATACTATTTCACCAATTGGGATTGTTAGAGATGTTGAAGTCTTGTGTCGAAAATTAAATATCCTGCTGATTTTCTTATTCTTGGTTCCCCACAAGATGACTTCTGTCCCATTATATTTGTTAGACCCTTCTTGAACACTGTTAATGCTAAGATAGACTACAAAAAGGATGGTGTTACGATTGGCTTAGGCGATATGTCTCATGAGTTTAATTTTGCTAAATTTCGTAGATAACCCCATGATAAAGAATTTCCTAGTAAGGATGAAATTATTGGTCTTGCTTCTATTGCCGTGCCTCCTAATGATCCTTTAGAACAATATTTGCAAGACCATGAAAATGATATGTTTATGAATGAAAGATGGGAGATAGATGAAGTATTCTTTAAACAGGGACCTATTTTGAAACACAACATGCTTCTTAAATTTCTAGGGGATCCTCCTCCACCCAAGGGTGATCCCATGTTTGAGCTTAAACCATTACCTGATACTCTCAAATATGCTTATCTTGATGAAAAGAAGATATATCCTGTTATTATTAGTGCTAACCTTTCAGAGCAGGAAGAGGAAAGATTGTTGAGAACTCTGAAGAAGCACCATGCTACTATTGGATATATTGTTGATGATCTTAAGGGCATTAGTCCCACTTTATGTCAACACAAGATAAATTTGGAGAAAGACGCCAAACCAGTTATTTATCACCAACAACGGTTAAATCCTAATATGAAAGAAGTGGTAAGAAAGGAAATACTAAAGCTCATGGAGGAAGGTATAATTTATCCCGTTGCTGATAGTCAGTGGGTAAGCCCTGTCTATTGTGTCCCTAAGAAGGGAGGTATTATTGTTGTTCCTAATGATAAAGATGAATTGATCCCGCAAAGAATTATTACATGTTATAGGATGGTAATTGATTTCCGTAAGTTAAATAAAGCTACAAAAAAGGATCATTACCCTCTACCTTTTATTGATCAAATGATAGAAAGATTATCTAAACATACACATTTTTGCTTTCTAGATGGTTACTCTAGTTTCTCTCAAATACCTGTGTCAGCAGAGGATCAAGAAAAGACCACTTTTACTTGCCCTTTCGGTACTTTTGCTTATAGATGTATGCCTTTTGGTTTATGTAATGCACCTGCTACCTTTCAAAGATGCATGATGGCTATATTCTCTGACTTTTGTGAAAAGATTTGTGAGGTTTTCATGGATGATTTCTCCGTTTATGGGTCTTCTTTGATCATTGCTTGAGTAACCTTGATCGACTTTTGCAGAGATGTGAAGATACTAGTCTCGTCTTGAATTGGGAGAAGTGCCACTTTATGGTTAATGAAGGTATTGTCTTGGGGCATAAAATTTCTGAAAGAGGTATTGAAGTTGATAAAGCTAAGGTTGATGCTATTGAAAAGATGCCGTGTCCCAAGGACATTAAAGGTATAAGAAGTTTCCTTGGTCATACCGGTTTTTATAGGAGGTTCATTAAGGACTTCTCTAAAATTTCTAGGCCTCTGACTAATCTCTTACAAAAAGATATTCCTTTTGTCTTCGATGATGATTGTGTAGAAGCATTTGAAATACTTAAGAAAGCTTTAATTTCTGCACCTATTGTTCAGCCACCTGATTGGAATTTACCCTTTAAAATTATGTGTGATGCTAGTGATTATGCTGTAGGTGCTGTTCTAGGACAAAGAGTTGATAAGAAACTAAATGTTATTCAATATGCTAGTAAAACTGTAGACAGTGCCCAGAGAAATTATGCTACTACTGAAAAATAATTCTTAGTAGTTGTATTTGCTTGTGATAAGTTTAGACCTTATATTGTTGATTCTAAAGTAACTATTCACACTGATCATGCTGCTATTAAATATCTTATGGAAAAGAAAGATGCTAAACCTAGACTTATTAGATGGGTTCTCTTGCTATAACAATTTGATTTGCATATTATTGATAGAAAGGGAGCTGAGAACCCCATTGCAAACAACTTGTCTAGGTTAGAGAATGCTCTTGATGACCCACTACCTATTGATTATAGCTTCCCTGATGAACAATTAGATGTCATAAATGCTTCTCATACTGCTCCATGGTATGCTGATTATGCTAATTACAAATGTTGCTAAATTCATACCACCTAGTTTCACATACCAGCAAAAGAAAAAGTTTTCTATGATTTAAGACATTAATTCTGGGATGACCCACACCTTTATAAAGAAGGTGTAGATGGTGTTATTATACGTTGTGTACCCGAGCATGAAAAGGAACAGATCCTACGCACGTGTCACTCCAAGGCATACAGAGGACACCACGCTGGAGATAGAACTGCACATAAGGTATTGCAATCCGATATTTATTGGCCCACTCTCTTCAAGGATGCCCGTAAGTTTGTCTTGTCTTGTGATGAATGTCAAAGAATTGGTAATATTAGTAGACGTCAAGAAATGCCTACGAATTATTCTCTTATTATTGAACCATTTGATGTTTGGGGCTTTGATTATATGGGACCGTTTCCTTCCTCCAATGGGTATACACATATTTTAGTTGCTGTTGACTATGAATTATTCTCTTGTTATCGAACCATTTGATGTTTGGGGCTTTGATTATATGGGACCGTTTCCTTCCTCCAATGGGTATACACATATTTTAGTTTCTGTTGATTACGTTACTAAGTGGGTAGAAGCTATTCCAACTAGTAGTGCTGATCTTAACACCTCTATTAAGATGCATAAAGAAGTTATTTTTCCGAGGTTTGGAGTCCCTAGATACTTAATGACTGATGGTGGTTCACATTTTATTCATGGTGCTTTTCGTAAAATGCTTGCTAAGTATGATGTTAATTATAAAATTGCATCTCCATATCACCCTCAGTCTACTGGTCAAATAGAATTGAGTAATAGAGAGCTTAAATTAATTTTGCAAAAGACTATTAATATATCTAGAAAGAATTGGTCCAAGAAACTTGATGATGCATTGTGGGCTTATAGAACTGCATATAAGAATCCTATGGGTATGTCTCCGTATAAAATGGTTTATGGAAAATCATGTCATTTACCTCTCGAACTAGAACATAAGGCATATTGGGCCATTAAAGAGCTCAATTATGATTTCAAACTTGCCGATGAGAAGAGGCTATTTGACATTAGCTCACTTGATGAGTGGAGAACCCAGGCCTACCAGACTGCCAAACTGTTTAAAGAAAAAGTTAAAAGATGGCATGACAAAAGGATGCAAAAGTGTGAGTTTAATGTAGGTGATTATGTGTTGCTATTCAACTCTTGTTTAAAATTTTTTGCAGGGAAACTTCTCTTTAAATGGGAAGGCCCTTACATTATCGAGGAGGTCTATTCCTCCGGTGCCATAAAAATCAACAACTTCGAAGGCACAAATCCGAAGGTGGTGAACGGTCAAAGAATCAAACATTATATCTCAGGTAATCCTATAAATGTTGAAACTAATGGTATTGAAACCGTAACCCCAGAGGAATACATAAGGGACACTTTCCAGAACATTTCAGGCTCCGAAAAGGAATAGGTATGTGGTACCGTAAGTAAACCAACTCCAAAACAGTTCTAATAGCATTTTTTCTCCGTTTTGGAATATTTAAGAAAATAGGAAAATAGGAAGTAGTCCGGGAAGGACACGAGGCGTCCACAAGGGTGGAGGGCGCGCCCTACCCCCCTTGGTGCGCCGCCTGCCTCGTGGGCACCTCGTGTGCTCTCCGGACTCTGTTTTCTTGCACGATACTTCTTTTGGTCGGTAAAAAATCATTATATAATCTCCCGAGGGTTTTGACCACCATATCACGCAAATATTCTCTGTCTTTGTTCCAAGCTATTTTTCTGACAGATCTAGAGCACCATGACGTCTTCAAGCGCTCCCAAGGACAAGTTTTTCAAGAAGGTCATCAACCCCTACCTCGTGGAGGTGCTGCATCACCCTCAAACCATTGAGATGCGTGAGGGGGAGCTGCACATCCGCGATGTTGAGGGACCAAGGAGGACCGGAAGCGTGGAGACAAGACTCGAAGCAATGGAACAACAAGTTTTCAAGTGCCAAGGGATGGTGGAACGCGGACTCAACACCAACCAGATGATGATCGCGGAGTTCACCAACAACCACAAGCTAGATGCCAAGAACATTGGGGAGACCATCTTCAAGCTTCATGAGAAAATTGAGCACCTCCAGGCCTAGATCAATGACCTGCAAAACCAAAACTGTGAGTATGAATATAGATTCAAGAGGATGAGTTTGGCTGCAGATTTGAGGATCCCAGAGACTCGATCATCCTTCTATGATGGTGAGCCCATGCCTTGGAAGACGGACGACAAGCCTACATCATCAACAACTCCGTCATCACCACCTTCGAGGAACTAATCACGTGGGTATGGGCACTCCCCTTGGCAACTATCAAGCTTGGGGGAGGTTCCCCGGTATCGTATCACCATCATACTCCTATCTTTATTGTTTTACTTAGTTCGATCCTTTTGGTAATATCTTGATCAAGTATAATAAAGTTTTGGTATGAATTAGTTTTGAGCTTTGCTTTATGATCCCTCTATGTAATCGAGTCCCTGAGCTATATAATAAAGATTAGTGTTGAGTCAAGGGCTTTGCTTTCTTACTATAATCTTGAGGGAATAAAGGAATAAAATGAAATAAAAGATATCATATTGATCTTATCGAGAGTAATGACTTCACATATAAAGAGTATGATGATTAAAAGTTGTTGAGAGTTGGCAAACATAGTTTTTGTCATCATTGCGATTAATTGGAAGTGATAAATAAAGAGAGGTTTTCACATATGAATATACTATCTTGGACATCTTTTATGATCGTGAGCACTCATTAAAGTATGACATGCTAAAGAGTTGACGTTGGACAAGGAAGACAACGTAATGGGTTATGTTTTCTCATATCTGAATTAAAGTATATTGTCATGGATCATCCAACATGTTGAGCTTGCCTTTCCCCCTCATGCTAGACAAATTCCTTGCACCAAGTAGAAATACTACTTGTGCTTCCAAATATCCTTAAACCCGGTTTTGCCATGCGAGTCCACCATATCTACCTATGGATTGAGTAAGATCCTTCAAGTAAGTTGTGATGTTGCATGCAATAAAAATTTCTCTCTAAATATGTATGACTTATTAGTGTGGAGAAAATAAGATTTATACGATCTTGTGATATCAAAGCAATAAAATCGACGAACTGCATAATAAAGGTCCAGATCACAAGTGGGAATATAAAGTGATGTCCTTTTGCATTAAGATTTTGTGCATCCAACCAAAAAGCACATGCCGACCTCTGCATCCCTCTGCGAAGGGCCTACCTTTTACTTCTTGTCTTACATTAAGAGTCATGGTGATCTTCACCTTTCCTTTTTGCATTTTATCCTTTGGCAAGAACCTCGTGTTGGAAAGATCCTGATATATATCCAATTGGATGTAAGTTAGCATGAACTATTATTGTTGACATTACCCTTGAGGTAAAAGGTTGGGAGGCAACACTATAAGACCCTATCTTTCTCCGTGTCTGATTAAAACTCCATAACCATAAGTATCGAGTGAGTGTTACCAATTGTGAAAGACTAAATGATAGTTGAGTATGTGGACTTGCTGAAAAGCTCTTATATTGACTCTTTCCGATGTTATGATAAATTGAAATTGCTTCAATGACCGATATCAAAGTTTTTTGGTTCTCAATGAAGGTTCTGGTTCATACTTGACATTGTGGATAGATTATTACTTGAGCATAAGAAATCATATGACAAAATTTATGTATGTTGATGTTATAAGAATGATCATGATGCCCTCATGTCCATATTTTATTTTATCGACACCTCTATCTCTAAACATGTGGACATATTTTTTGATATCGGCTTTCGCTTGAGGACAAGCGAGGTCTAAGATTGGGGGAGTTGATACGTCCATTTTGCGTCATGCTTTTATATTGATATTTATTGCATTATGGGTTGTTATTACACGTTATGTCACAATACTTATGCCTATTCTCTCTTATTTTACAAGGTTAACATAAAGAGGGAGAATATCGGCAGCTGGAATTCTGGGCTGGAAAAGGAGCAAATATTAGAGACCTATTCTGCACAACTCCAAAAGTCCTGAAACTCCACGAAAGTATTTTTTGGAATTAATAAAAAATACTAAGCGGAAGAAATACCAGAGGGGGGCCACCCACCGTCCACGAGGGTGGGGGCGCGCCCTACCCCCTAGGCGCGCCCCGTGCCTCGTGCCCCCCCTAGCAGCCTTCCAGTGACCATCTTCTGCTATATGAAGTCTGTTACCCTGGAAAAAATCATAAACAAGCTTTCGGGATGAAACTCCGCCGCCACGAGCCGGAACCTTGGCGGAACCAATCTAGGGCACTAGCGGAGCTGTTCTGCCGGGGAAAGTTCCCTCCGATAGGGGGAAATCATCACCATCGATCCTCTCATCAGGAGGGGGTCAATCTCCATCAACATCTTCACCAGCACCATCTCCTCTCAAACCCTAGTTCATCTCTTGTATCCAATCTTTGTACCAAAACCTAGATTGGTACCTGTGGGTTGCTAGTAGTGTTGATTACTCCTTGTAGTTGATGCTAGTTGGTTTATTTGGTGGAAGATCATATGTTTAGATCCTTAATGCATATTAATACCCCTCTGATTATGAACATGAATATGCTTTGTGAGTAGTTACGTTTGTTCCTGGGGACATGGGTGATGTCTTGCTATTAGTAGTCATGTGAATTTGGTATTCGTTAGATATTTTGATGAGATGTATGTTTTCTCTCCTCTAGTGGTGTTATCTGAACGTCAAATACATGACACTTCACCATTATTTGGGCCTAGAGGAAGGCATTGGGAAGTAATAAGTAGATGATGGGTTGCTAGAGTGACAAAATCTTAAATCCTACTTTATGCGTTGCTTCGTAAGGGGCTGATTTGGATCCATATGTTTCATGCTATGGTTAGGTTTACCTTAATACTTATTTTGTAGTTGCGGATGCTTGCAATAGGGGTTAATCATAAGTGGGATGCTTGTCCAAGAAAGGGTAGTACCCAAGCACCGGTCCACCCACATATCGAATTATCAAAATAACGAATGCGAATCATATGAGCGTGACGAAAACTAGCTTGACGATAATTCCCATGTGTCCTCAGGAGCGCTTTTCTCTATATAAGAACTTGTCCAGGATTGTCCTTTGCTACAAAAAGGACTGGGCCATCTTGCTGCACCTTATTTACTTTCATTGCTTGTTACCCGTTACAAATTACCTTATCACGAAACTATCTGTTATCGATAACACTACAAAAAAATACACTTCCGTGATGATACGTGTTTGTCGCAGTAGGTCACGTTTTTTGTCACGCATGAACATCCGTGACGATTTTTTGCCAGAAGCAAGATAGTCATACCCGTGTTGTCCACTTCCATGACGATAAATTGTGCGTCACAGAAGTGCTTTCGTCAAGGGTGACCGACACATGGCAACCACCATAACGGAACGCCGTGAAGCTATCGGGTCCGGTTTTGGATCCGATAACCCGTTAACAGCCCCGACCAATGGGGGTTTCCACGTGTAAAATCATCATTGGTTGGAGGAAACACGTGTCGACTCATCGTTGGGACAGATGTCATCCACTCATTGGACAGAAGGTGCCTATGATATGTCGACACATGGCACGGCCCAACAGTGGCCCATTCCTGTGAAAAGGCTGGCCCGTTTGACTTGGTCAAAAGGTGGCAGGCTAGCCAACTGAAAGCCTGTTAATGACCTGTTCGCATATAGCCCATTTACAGCCCGCTAACCCAGGGCCTGTTATGACCTATCCGAATTAGGCCTAGTAGCGTCATATGGGCCGTCCAATATGATTCCATCCCGTATTAACTTCCGGCCCTTGTATGGCCCATGACGTCTTTCGGCCCATATGAGGCCCTTTGTAACTCTTGGCCCATTAACAGGCCCGTGGTGAAACTGGCCCGTAATAAACATTGTATCACTTTATACCCATTAACGGCCCATTGTTCCATTGGGCCGTTTCCAGCCCATGTTATCTTTTGGCCTTCCCAGGGCCCATTTATTCTTGGGCTCATTTCCAGCATTTGGTTACTTACGGCCCGTTACGGTCATTTTCTGCTTGTAGGCCAAATTCAGCCCGTTGTTACAGTCGGCCCGTTTGTGGCCCATTAATACGTTGGGCCGTTTTCAAAGTGTCATGAAATATGGCCTATTAACGACGGCCCGTTATGGTCGGGCCAAGAATGGACGATTCCAACTCTAGCCCGTTTACGACCATAATGCGGTCTGTTATTGGCCCACGTTTGGCCAATCGATCATACGGCCCATATAAGGCCCATTGATGATATGACCCGTAGAAGGCCCATTGTTTCTATGGCCCGTAGAAGGACCATTATTTCTACGACCCGTAGAAGGACCATTGTTTCTGCGGCCCGTAGAAGGCCCATTGTTTCTACGGCCAGTAGGAGGCCCAGTGTCACTACAGTAAATATGTAGCCCATGGTTACTGTGGCCTAGTTTTAAAAAATAGGTTATTGCGGCCACTAGCAAACCGTGGAAAAAGAACTGCACTGACTACAAGCAAACAAATAAACAAGACAACAAGGAAATAAATAAGCAAGCAACTAATGCTGGGCTATCACGGCTATTACACATATTACATCCACTGGGCATCAAAGTTCGCCACCAGTGCAAATATAGCGAACAAAGCAGCATATCATATACACTAGTTGTCAAAGTTGGCGACCAGCGCAAATAAACGCCGCAGCAAAACAAATCCAGAACTGAAATCACTTCAGAAGATCTCAAGAAACAATATCCTGGGTACCATAATGCCGGCAAGATTCTTAGCAAGCTTATTAACTTTCTCTTGTTTGGCGCTTAAATCCTCCAGTGCTTGTTGTTGCACCAGGAAGTATGCATCTGAATTCTGCATGGACTTCCTCAGTCCTTCAGCTTCCTATCGCAGCACATCTGATCGATGTCTTTCAACTTAAAGTTGAGACTCAATAATACGAACTGATTCAGGCAGCGAATTCAAAGAGCTTGTGCCAGCAGTAGTGGCCAGTAACTCGAACACTACATCAAGATAAGACTTTTGGGTTCTCTCACAGTCGTCAACATAGTTTTTATCAGCTTCATTGGAGACCAACAGGGATGTCTCACTATCTTGAACCTAATCTGCATTACTTCCTTTACCATTGCATAATGCGGTACTGTTCTCCAATATTTTGTCCGCATTCTAAAAGAGAAACAAGCAGACACATCATAGGTTTACCATGTTGTATATGAAACTCATTTTGGTAAATGAGTTCAGTAGTAAAGTGGACAGGATAACAACATGAAACAAACATATATCTATGTACCATGGTCACTTTATGGTCTATATCATTCTAGTTTTTGTTGCCAAATCAAGATAGAGACATAGTTCAAATAATACTTGTTCAAGACAAAGCAGAATAGACAGAATATAACTGTGGGAAACTATAGAGCAATAACAACACTTGTAATGTGCATGACATGAGAACATAACTGTTTATTCAATTGAAACTGAAATCAGCATAGAGCAGGTTACAACAGCAAACTAGTTAAAGAAACAGGTTTGAAACATACTTGTTGCGCCATTCGAGTTTCAATTCCATCCTTCAAATTTGAAAATAGTTGGTATGAGTAAATACAGTAATGCAAGAGCAAAGGAGTATGAACCATAGCTACAGAACCTGACCTGAGAACAAATCTTCTTCTCCTTTAAGTGTTGAGTTGGGATTCAGAGTGGTGGTCCTCGTGCTTTGGGCACTGCAGTTCCCTTACTAACTGCTTGTGTTTGGGTGCTCTGTGGTGGAGATGGTGTTGTGTCAACTGGAACTGGGTTACTATCTGCCGAGGTTGGGGTTAGAAGGGGTGTAGCTGGTTCTCTGTCCAACTGGGAAGGGTACAATCTGTTAGAGTCTAGGTTATGTGTGGTGGATTTGGTCCTTGGGCAAGTACAACCGTGGTTCTATCTGCATCAACTGGTAGCACTATCTTTTCTGAAGACCGTGTTGTTACTCCCTTAGATACTTCCATCACCCTCTCCAATTCAAATGGTTGATAAACAAGAAAAGTAATTCAAAGTATAGACATTGTATGATAGACAGGTGCAATGCATAGTGGGGAATAAAAGAGGGCATGAAATAATTCACATTTATGTTGTCTAACCAAACAGGATAACATGACACAATTTCACATATATGATGGCCAACTAAACAGGATAGCATGACACAATTTCACATTATGATGGCTAACTAAAAAAGATGGAAAGACATAGTTCAAAATATGATGACTATGTAAACAGGATGACATGATATAACTATATAATGTGTTTATTAAATAGGTTGGCATGCCATAATTCACATACATTCACGGATAAAATGTCATAATTCAAAATATGATGACTATAAACACTAAACAGGATGAGATGATATAACTATATGATGTCTTTATTAAATGGGTTGCCATGCCATAATTCAGATAGATGATGTGTATGTACTATGTAAACATGATGGCATGATATAATTCAAATATATGATTTATATAGTAAGCAAGTAAGTAGGTGGTAATCCATATCTGATGTAAAAACTAAGCAATGCAAGACAACATGCATGACATGGGTAATATAACCTTGCCAAGTTTGAGCACAGACCTCAGGGGGGAAATAAGACTGGTCACCAGTCTCTGAATCCTCCTCTGAGGAGCTCTCTGTAACCAGCAAGATGTCTGCTTCAGCAGGTAGCATTGTCTGCTCTGAATACCTTGTTTTCACTCCAGATACTTCCATCACCGCTTCAAATGGCTGATGCATAGGAAGAGTAGTTGAATATACAAACGTTGTCGACAAATGGAACACGTAATACAAAAAAAATGATAGCATGATATAATTCACGTACATGATGATTGGCTAAACAGCATGGTATTGCATAATTCACATATATAATGCCTTTGCAACAAGATAGCATTCCATAATTCACATATATAATGTCATGCAACAAGATGGCAATGCATAATTCACATATATGGTAGTTAGATACTGAACATGTGGCATTCACACAAAGCATGTCTAAACTAATCAAATGACATAGCAATGCGAGACACCATACGCATGATATGAGCAACATAACCCTGCCAAGTTAGAGCATACACCTCGGGGGGGGGGGGGAATAGGACTGGTCATCTGTCTCTGAATCCTCCTTTGTGGAGCTATCCGTAACCAGCACATATGCACTTCGTCGGATAGTATAGTCTGCTCTGAAGACCTTGTTTTCACTCCAGAATTTGCCATCACCGTGTCAAATGGCTAATGCACACGAAGAGCAGTTGAATGTACTAACATTGTTAACAAATGTAATATGTAACAGAAAAAAAGGATGGCCTGAGATAATTTACATATAAGATGACTAGCTAAGCAGGATGGTATTGCAAAATTCACATATATGATGTCTGGCTAAACAAGATGGCGTTGCATAATTCACATAAACGATGAACAAACTAAACAGATGGCATTCACACAAAGGATGTCTAAACTAAGCAGATGACATATTTGATGTATAAAGTAAGCAATGCAAGGCACCATATGCATGATATAACCAACATCAGCATGCCAAGTTAGAGCGAAGACCTCAAGGGGTAAATAGGAGATGTCTTCTCCTTCTGAATCCCACTCAAAACAGATATCTTCCTCTCGATTACAATCCGAAATGCATGAAGGGGGGGCTACGTTTGCGCATACCATGGAGCGACGTCTGCATGAAATTTTATTGCCACGCAAGGCTCGTCTCTTTTGCTCTACATGTTCAGTTCCATTGTTTACAATAACTGTCATGCATAGGAATAAAACATAGTGAGATTATGTAAGGAGTGCATGCAGAAATCCAGAGTGATGGTAGCAACCTGTGGATAGACCCAAAACCAATAATAGCATGCAGATAATGGCTTTAGTTAAAAAATACATATAATGGCTTCTTTACTGTTTGTTTCCCACCCAACATGAAACTCATAGTATGCACTGGAGATTAACCAGATAGTAGATAGATACTATTGATTGCGGCCCCGATATGTACCCCACAACCATTTAAAAACTCAAGTTTGACCATTAGTTTAGAGCCGACTCAGAGTCTAATAGGTGAACAGGACGATAAAGTAGCATGTAATATTAAGTGATACATAACATAAGCAAACACGAAAGAGTGCAACCTCTCTTGCAGACCCGTGTAGTCCTCGAGGTCATCTGCTTGATTGATGATGGTAATGCAGTTTTCATGGTTGCCGGCGGCGGGGAAGAAGATCTGAGGCTTCGAAAGACAGTCTGGAGGCCGGATCCCTACTGTGCTGGACCCTTCTGGCGTTGGAGCAGCTGAGCTGGAGTGGACGATGGCACATCAGGAGCGGGACAAACCACGCAAGGTTTTCTTTGACAACTATCTGTAAGAGAAGTAATTCTGTAAGGGCTCATTTGAATTGGAGGATTCCAACAATGCAGGGATAGGAAATAGACAGGAATAGGATAGGAATGCACATGCAAAACAGAGAATTTAAAAACACAGGATTTCTGCCAATCTGGGTGTTTGATTCAGAACAATTGGAAGATCACAGGATGCAAAGAAGCATGGTGAGATTAAGTCAAACCACAAGAAAATGTACGGTTATAATGCTAATATGCTACTATCTCTTAGTCTTGTGCTTCATGAATAGGAATTTGAAAAGGAGGACAAGTGAAAATTAAAATTCCTACATTTTTTCTTTCAAGGAGACACTAAAGGAACAAATCCTACAGTTTTCCTATGCTCCATTCCTTTGAACCAAATTCATGAATATTTAGTACCATAGGAAACTTTCCAATTCCTATGTTTTTCATTCACTTTTCCTTTAAAGCACTGGCGATTCTAGTAGGCAGGCTTGAGCAAGGAAAGGCCTACACTAAAAAAAATGTTTTTGTGCTACTTCTATTAATTTGGACCCAGGCCAGTGCCCTACTAGCTCAACTCCTAGGGCCATCGACAAATGCATAGCTCAAACACGCAGAGATAAATAATGATGGCGTTCAAGTGAGTCCATCACGGATAGCTAAGTTGCCTGGTACCTCACTGCTTGTCATATAGTAGGATAAAATAATCGTATTTCCCGTTACTACGTGTCCTTAGTGGACAATATATATAACATGTAGAGTAAAAAAGAGATGCAACAAGTGTACAACCTCTTTGGCGAAGCCATGTCGATCTCAGCATGATTGGGTTGGCCGATGAGGATGCTCCAGCTGACTTGGCTGTCGGAGGAGGGGAATAAGATCTTAGGCATCTGGAGATGGAGCCCGAGGTACTACTTTGCTGTGATGGAGGGTTTCGTCATTGGAGCAGCTCTGGTGAGTTGTACGACGCCAAGGCTAAAGCAGGACAAGAGAGACAACGTTAACCTGAGTGGAATTCTAATAGCATCTCCAATAGATGACATAAAATACATAACCACAAAGTGCTAGATGTAAAATACATCAGCCGCTCATCTCTGAACTTAACTATCGAAACTGAATTTAACTGTCGACACTGAACTTAACTATCAAAACTGAATTTTGCTGTCGAAACTGAATTTTACTGTCGAAACTGAACGCACTAGCAAGGTGAGGCTACATGTCAGTTGACTGACTTTTTCATCTCTGGTCAGTCAATTTTGCAGCCGTTGGATACGACATCAAGGGCCTGCAGTTCATCTTCAACCTCCACCCCCTGAGCCGACAGCCACCACCGGCCAAATAGCAGCCCCTCGCCGCCCGCGGCCGGCAGTGCACCGCCCCTCCGGCCCCGAAAACACTCCCCACCGCCGGTCCGCCGTCGCCCCAGCCATCCCTCTACCCCCCCTGTGCCGAGCTTTTTCTCCGGCGATCCCCACGCCACCGCCCCACCACCCCTGGTGACCACCACCCCCACCCTGAACCCTAAAATAGATAGTGGGGTACCTCTCTGGTGAGCCCCCCTCCCCGCTGCGGATGGTTCTTCCTTCACCCCGGCGAGCCCCCCACCCCCTGAAAATTGACTAACCCAAAAGTCGATTCAGTCGACTGAATTGTAGCTAATCGAAGAAGCATCACAAGCAAGAGCAAGAGCGAGAGCAGCAGCGCGAGCAAGAGCAATAGCAAGAGCAGACCAGGCAAGGGACCGAGAGCAAGAGCAGAGCAGCAGCGCGAGCCAGAGCTAAAGCAGCAGCAACTCCTATTGATGTAGAGGTCGCCGCTGAGGGAGAGACGCCATGGAGGAAGTGGCCGTCGACGCCGCCGTGGATGGAGCCGCGCCGTGTCAGCTCGGGACTGAGCGCCGGCAGCACCGTGAGATCCAATCAAGAAGAAAATGCGGCGATTAGTGTACAACCTCTTTGGTGGCACCGATTAGGCCGCAGCATCATCTGAAGAAATGGTGATGATGATGCTCTTCTGGTGGTGCAGGTGAAGATAGTGGCGTGGGAATGGAGGTGGCGCGAAAGACGAGGCAAACATCGGGGCAGCTCCTTGGAGGTGGAGGACGGGGTGGCTGAACCGGCGGGACGACGAGATCGACGACGGATCCTCATCTGGTACGGTGGATGAGGGACATCGAGGTGTTGCTGTGGACGACATCATCAGGGAAGAGGCTCCGACTGGGTGGCTGACGGAGGAGGGTGTGGGGCTTCATTGCGGGTTTTCGCGGCCTCGGTGTACAAATGGGTGGGCGGATGGGATGGGAGTGGGGAACCATGTCTTAGGGACGCACTTGTCCGAAATGTGGGGTAAGTTACAAAAGTACCCCCACCGATTTGAGGCGGCTGTTTCGGTTCAGGGGTACCACGGGCATTTCATGTGTCGAGATTTCACAGGAGGTGGTAGTTTTTGCGCGCATTGTAGTTTTGGAATCGTAAGGTGCGGGTTGAGATGGAGGGAGTTGTTGGAGCACAAGGAGACAAAGATATATCTTAAATATTTCGGGGTAACAAGGCGCGGGTTGAAATTTCCAGACAAGCCTAACATGTACTGTACCAAATCAATTCGCACTACAAATGTCATTCAAAACTTTGAATTCAAGTTATGTTCAATTAAAATATTTCGCTACGTGTATAATGCATGCAACCTACTACTCAAATGAGCATTTTAGTGCATTCCAAACGTATATACTACCACTTCAATATGAACTAAATTTGAATTCGTTTCTCTATTTGAATAAGATCTACAGTAATGATTGTTGTGAAGTCAAAGCATTTGAATTCGTTTCTCTGTTTTAATAAGATCTACAATCATCATTATTGTCAAGTTAATCCATCATTTGTGTTTTATCTTCACAGCACACCACATGATTAGTCTCGAGTTACATATGAACTATGTGTACTATATGAACTCGAACTCGATTTTTTGAATCTACTTTATGTTGATTTCAAATCACATTACATTTCTAGCTCTAGCTAGATCTTCATAATCTAAACCATGACTCATATGTATAATGTGTTTATCACATTATGTATGGTGCCCCGCCCCCTACGCCTACAAGTATTTAGATGTGACTTGGAAACACCACACATTACCGCAAATTCAAATAAAATGTGAGAATGTTTGATATATAGTATTGTTTAGATTGTTCGATATTTAGTTGTAAGCTGCAAACGCCACACATTATCACAAATTCAAATAAAATGTGAGATTGTTTGATGTATAGTATGGTTTAGATTGTTCGACATTTAGCTGTGAGTTGCAAATGCCATGCATTATCACATTATGGTACAACATGTGCACAACACGCGTATCACCGCTATATTCATGCATGCATATGTTTAAAACACTATGATCTCTTATTCAAATATATGAATCCACTTTCATATCAAATTATGATCTTTCTTAGTCTCTTACACCCACACAATCCTCTAACCTTTGTAGCTACCACTAACTTTCTCTCGTGCATGCACACGCCCTCCTCGCCCTCCCCTCCCTCGACATTCATTTTTTTTCTTTAGGTCGTTCTCCCGGAGTCTCCACAACTCCTTTCCGACACACACCGATTGATAATCCTCTCCAGCGATGCCTGCCTACAACATACACACACACCTTCAATCTCCTCCTTTATGTGTCCTTGCCTCGTGTCTCTCATACGGTCCCACACACGTGTAAACTCTCGCCCTTTTTTCATCGATCTCACAACCGCACACTCCTCCCCCTAGCTAGCTAGTAGCTGGGCTTCTCGCACCACCTCCTAGCTCCATTCTCTCTGTCTATCCGTCTTGGTGGGCCTTATTTGCCTCTAACAAATGGACGTACAACGACTAATCTCCCGCTATACATATAGCTAGCTAGGTCCTTCTAACTCGTTTTTACCCACGCGTTGATCGATCTACCTCATTAGTTATGTCTCTACCTTCCTCTGAAAAACAACAATTGATCTACCGATCTAGTTAGGTTTGCCTACCAAACACATGGTTCCCCTTCATCATCCATGGATGCATCCCAACAGATCTATCACGCACAGACACACACAAAAACACATCCCCACTCTTACTGATAGCATTGCAGTTCCACCCTCAGTTTGTCTAGTAGGCCTCTCCCACCATCTTCGAGAAGCAATTCCATCACCCATCCAGCACTCTACCCCTCTCCCTCCCTCTCTCTCTCTATCCCATCATATTTCCTATCCTTCGGTTATGTATGGATGTCTACCGATCTCCCTCAAGACATAGTTGGGTCTCTCCTTCTCAACACATATACGAGTCGTTCTACCTCTATAGTTAGGCCTCTGGCTACCGCTCCCCCACCCCCTCCCACACACACGCCGATACGTCGAGCGCTCTAGTCATGTCTCCCTGCCACACACAAACTTGACCTGTGCCCTCTGACGTTCCGGTAGGTCAGTCGCCCTATATCTTTGACTTGCACACAGACACAATTTCGATGGCTCTCTTCATCGATCTCACACCCACCCACTTGATCCTCTCTTCGACTCTATCGATATCTATGACCCCTTCCTCTCTTCTCGTGAATTGCCCGACCATCTATATATGATATGGATAGGCCTCCATTTCACACACATTGCATGCAAAATTTTGTTTGACATGTCATCAACACATATTCCCACAAATACATTCACGAAATCAACCCCCCCACCCCCACCCCCCACCCAAAACAAAAAACACTCATGAACGCAGTTTGTATCTCTCACACACACCCACGTAGGTGGGGGACGTGCACGAAGAGAAGAGGTGCATGCACGGCGCACGTACTCCCGTCTCTTTCCCAACCACACCCGCGCGGGTACACGGTGGAGCTCATTTCTGTACGAAAAGGCAGCCCACATGGTAATTTGGCACGTGTACTGGTTGTCCACTTGGTGGAGGGAGGATCGTCTACCACGGGTGAACAAACAAATTGCGACTTGACGCGTTATGTTAAAAAAAGAGGCAAACCATGTGGGGCCTACCTTAGAGGCAAGGCTCTATACACTGGAGTACTTTTGATGTGTCCTGTCAACTCACAGAACGAGGAGAAGCTTGCTTAGTACACCGTCTCCCCCGCCCACAGGCGTGGTGGCTCGCAGGATGAGGTGAAGCTTGCTCGCCTTACGCCCGCTCCCTCGCCCACGCATGCGGTGGCTTGCAGGACGAGGAGAAAAATTTACTACTCCCTCCATTTACTCCTCGTCCCTACTACCTTGGTTATAGAGATTATCATATTGTTTGGAATATATATGTCCATTAGTAGATTTCAATATGAACTACTAGTACATAGTCCAAACACTGATTTATATAGACGTATTTTAGAGTGTAGATTCACTCATTTTTCTCCGTATGTAGCACTCGCCCTCGCCCCTCGATCCTCGCCCACGTGGTGGACGTGCAGCAATTCATTCGGTCTCATATAGCTAGAACGATATATACTGCACTACCATTATTGCTCGACTTCTCGAAGAGGCGAAGAGCCAATCACAAGGTTAATATTTTGGAGATGCCAAGCACAAGGTTATAGGAGAATGAGTAGTAGGTGCCGTGTCATTTATAAATAAAGTTTTTTTTCTTCAGTGGCACTTAGGCAATACACAGGTTCATATGGAGAGAAAAGGAAACCCCTCCACTATATACATAGTCAGGACGGGCCAGCCTACATGGTTGCTTGCTGGGGTTGCTCTCTTCACACTCTCTCGCAAAAAACGATTGTGGCCACATCTCTAACATCCCGGCGGATCACGTCCATCGAGGGAACGGGTGGATGCTTAGTGTAGATGTGGTCGCCGTCGCCGACGGCAAAAACCCACTGTTGGCACATCCCAATCAGGGGTCCCCGCTGTTCTCTCTCACAAAGCCGGTGAGGTTGCCTTCGTACCTTGCTCACTGCCGCGACGTGGGCAGTTGCCGCCTCCCACTGCCCTCCTCAAGGTTGAGCTATGTCCCGACATCCCTCAGGTACAACTCCCTTTACAACCGGCTTGCACCACTGCTCCAGCTTCCCACATCACTCCATGTGGATATTTCTCTACTTCTTTGCGCCTCACATACCTCTACTGGCTTTTACGTACTGTATTTGTGATGAGTTTATGCCTCATCAACTAGTACCAGTAATCTTGTTCTAATCATGCTTCTTCAATTTCTTTTCCACATAGATGCTCATCTCGATTTTGGTGAAACTGCACAAAATGATCTGATGGTCAAAAGGTTGCAAACTTCATTTCTTAGGAAGCTCGAACGTTGCTAGCAAATTGAAGCCTGGTTAGGGTTCATGGTTCAAGTGCTAGGGACTGCATCGATCATTTTTTTAGCTAGCTCTGTTCCAAAATAAGTGTTAACTTTAGTAGTGGTACAACTTTGTACTAAAGTTTGCATAAAGTTGAGAAACTTATTTTGGAACAGAGGGAGTACATATTTGCTATGATCTGTCAATCATTGAGATGCAATAGCATGCATGTTAGTCTCCCTTGTATTTGATGAAATGATGCAACAGGCAACCTTGGACGCAAGATACATGTAACAGAAGTTGGAAGCTTAATAGCATTGTACAAATTTATCTTGCTGATAAATTACAGTACGTACTATACTAGTACTTCCTCCATTCCTAAATATAAGTCTTTGTACAAGTTTCACCATGAACCAAATGCGGATGTATATAGATGCATTTTAAGTGTAGATTCATTCATTTTGTTCTGTATGTAGTTCACCTAGTGGAATCTCTACAAAGACTTATCTACTAGTAGTAGCTAGCCCCCACTACTAGGAATTCTCTATCTTCTCCTTGAGCCACATCATCAAAATTAATGTAGCCGTTAGATGAACTAAATTAGTCCATAATAGCCGTCTGATCTAGACGTTGAGAGGCTCCGCACTAAGCCACATGCAAGCATGCAGAAATATTGTGGCATGTGTGTGAGTGGGTTTTAAATCACATCAACATGTCTGCATGCAAGCATGCACCGGTAGCATGCATGTAAGTGAGCTTTTAAGTCCCATTAACATGTCAAAAAGAAAAATATAATCCCATTATGCAGTAGGAGTTAGCTGATCTTTTTGTCTTACGTGGGATGATCTAAATGATGATGGGAGCTTTTTTAGTTTGGCTACCACATTTGTCATGTGGTTATAAAGTTTTTTTAGTTCTATGAAATCAATAATTTTACACAGAGAGATATACGGATGTTCCGCGGCAACATGCGGGGACTCATCTAGTACTTAGTAATGGAGGGAGTACTATGTAAAGAGTTAGGTGTCGCACGGTGTCCATAAAATATGGTGATAGTGTGAGGTGGGCCATGAAATCATTGAGCCTTCTTGTTTTCACTACTCTTGCACTCCTCCGCTGTAAGAATGGAGAAAATTGTATTCTAGTAGTACCTCCTTTCGCCGTAAGCATGGGACATCCAGCAGTCCTACCACCTCAGTAATAAAGACCAATGAGCCGTCAAATCACATAGACCCAGCAGTAAGTTGGACAGACGAAGCAACCATCACTCTTGTGCCAGTGAGAGGTCGCGTCCGCTCTTCCCGGGCATGAATGCGGCACCGATTCTTTGGATCGACGCTGACCATTTCGGGCAGGAGGCTTTGGGTGGGCCAGGCTGATCAGGAGCGGGCGTGGCAGCTATCCGCGTTCCCTACCAGACGCCCGGAAATGAGAGGATGCACCGACTCTCGTGGCTAAAATCGTACACTACACACCATCTCTCTGTAGGAGTAGGTCGATCTGTCGCTCTCTCTAACACACACATGCTGTTAAACACACACACACACACACACACACACAGGTTCATAGAATAGGAAAATCGTGCGAGTGAGAAGCCACATGAAGTGAGATACAAATGGGGTACGTACAAGAAGAGAAGAGGTGACGAATATTCCATCAAACCTAGACTGAGGAGTAGTACTCCCTCCGTCTAGGTGTTAAGTCATCTTACAGAAATCAGATATTCCCAAAATGTTTAGGCGTCATCCATTAACTTCGCATCTCAATCCCCTCCTGGCCTCATTGCTAGCGAGCGTTGTTACTTAGAGAGCGTTTGGATCCTTAGCAAGAACAGTTTATAGCATAGCCGGGCAAGGTTAGGCATTTGGAACTATTAAAATATGTTAGCTTTTGTGGGCTAGCTAGCTTGGGTGGGCTAGAAAAACCTTACTAGCTCAAGAGAGCCAGATCGGCTCGCTTCCGACAGCAAACTTCGCGTACCAATGACATATACTAGTAACATATGCATGTTACTAGTCCAAGTTACTCACCACTATGACCAGCCTAAGCAATGTAACCAAACGCTCCTTACGCTGCCTTGTTATCTCCCCTAAAAACCCAATGCATGGAGCGCAACTACGAGTTGATTAGTCAAGAAATCAAAGTCGGCTTGCATGCGAGTTAATACGTGGCCCTGCATGGTATCTAAAATGGCATCTCTTAGTTGTTTGGATTAATTGCTGCGTTTAGAGACAGAAATCAGGGCTTTGTTTGGAGGAATGACCGATCAATATTCTCCTTCTCCTGCAATCTGCTTGCACCTTTGTCCCGCTGCACCTTCTAACGTGACTTATTACACCTAGACGAAGGGAGTAGTAAGTACGAGATACAGTGGCACACTGACTTAGGTCGAATACAAGTGCCCAGAATTGTGTGCATGTTGTAATAAGGATTCACTTAACATAGTACGTGAACGAATAGAGGGATCAGTTGGACAGTGTTCCCGGGCAATAGCGAGATGTGTGAGATAAGATACACAGCTGGCGCTTTTAATTTTTCTTAAATTTGTTTGTTTCACCCTCTGACTGGTGGGACCCAACGTACTACGTGGAGAGAGGTAAGGTGACTAAGGCTGCATTATTTCTGCCCCACTGTGGATAGTGTTACCACCAAAGCCACATGACATGATTATGATTTAAATCCCAATGACTCCCACACAAAAAAACACGACATGCTTGTCACACGAATGCAGGAATGTATAGAAGGTTATTTTCCTCTCGTTGAACATAACGGGAGGGTTGTGTAGCTAGTTAGCCTGTTCGCTCATCAAACTTGAGGTCTTGGGTTCGATAACTACACTTGAGCATAACTGCAGCCTCGACGCTTGTTTTCTAGGGTTTGCACGCTTCACACTCTCTCTCCAGTATATATATACACGCTGGAGCCTCAGCGCTTGTAGTTGCTCTCTTCACACTCTCTCACCCTCTCCAGATCTAAACAAGACTTCGTTGGCTTCTCTCTCCCCTCACTGCTGGTCAAAGAGCCGGCAGTATATCTGGCCATGGGCCGGGCCGGGCCGGGTTCGGGCCCGACCTAAAAAAATCCCGTGGCAGAAATTCGAGGCCCAGGCCCTCCCAGGTCCTACCATCGGGCCTACTTTTCAAGCCCAAGCCCGGCACATCTGGTAAAAAGCCCTTAGGGCTTAGGGCCGTGGGCCGGGCCTCTTCCTTAAAATGCCAATATGCCAAGCCCAAGCCCGTCCAGGCCCTGCTGGTGGGCTCAAAACTTAGGCCCAAGCCCAGCCCACGGGCAAGCCCATCGGGCCTAGGCCCTAGATTTTAGGGTCGGGCCTGGGTGGGCCAATAGGGCCGGGCCTGGGTGGGCCGACAGGGCCAGGCCTGAGATGGCCAGGATTAGCCGGTAGGATCCGCCCATCCGTCCACTGGGTGGGCCGACAGGGCCAGGCCTGAGGAGGCTTAACGTTGTTGCCGTCGGCGAGGGAGGGAATCCAGTACCGGCACAGTTGTTCACTTTCACTCAGCGGCGGTGCGGGAGAGCCTCCGACCCCTTCTTCTTCGCCGTCGTCCTGTCGTCCATTGAACCACGCCCCAAGAACCTTAAGGTATAAACAGGAAAGTAGTGGGTAAAGTTGTATACCATGACTCTAGGACGTGGTTCAAAGAGGAAAGGAGTGGGGGAAAGTAGTGGGAAAAGTTGTATAACATGAATCTAGGACGTGTTTCAAAGAGGAAAGGAAGGGGGAAAGTAGTGGGGAAAGTTGTATAGCATGAGTCTAGGACGTGCTTCGAAGAGGAAAGGAATGGGACAAAGTAGTGGGGAAAGTTGTATCGCATAAATCTAGGACGTGGTTCAAAGAGGAAAGGAAGGGGCGAAAGAACTAGTACAGAATGGATATCCAACACCTATGTTGGTCGAAAAGGGAAAACAATGACAAACGCAATATGCACATCTGTAACGAACTGATCTTTTGTTTTGGGTGACAAGGCTGTAGAGTTTGAGCAGGACTAGATTTGCTACGCTCACATAGGGAAAGGTGTCTAAAGATAACAAAACTGGGACCAACACAAATATGCTCCTTGGTTGTTTGTTCTTTGTTGCAACAGACTGTGCATGACCATAGTACATCGGTAGATGCACATGGTGTTGGTGCGTCCACTGTCCCGTTCAACTCTTTAGTTGTTGTTAATCTAAGGCCCTGTTTGGTTAAAAACTCCCTAGTCCCTACCTGCTTGGTTCCAGGGACTAAACATGGACTAGAGGTTATTAAATGACATGCTAAAAGACCATGTTAACCCTAGTAATGAACTAATAGAGACAAGGTGCGATGCGAGGCAGGGGTAACTGTTGGAAAAAGTCCCAAAGAGACTCCCTCGGGGTCTTCTTTCTTGAGTCCTAAATGCCCACTTTTAGTCCCTAAAAGTCCCTCCTGTTTGGTTTAGATGGGACTCACACGGAGTTTTTTTAGTCCGTACACCAAAATGTCCCTGTAAACAAACACCCTCTAATAATGCCGCTAGAAAATTGATGCAATGCCACAGTTAAAAGCAAATTACATGTTTAACGAATTTTATTGTTAATATAATCTCTATGTTAATATTAATGGGTGCCACTGTTTGAGAAATGCTACTTTCTTGCTTTCTTTCCCATTTAGATAACGTAGATGCTTCTTTTTGTTGGCTTCTATATCATCCACCGTTATTGACCAATAGTTGTTTCCTTTGCACCTCTGTGTAAACAGGGTTATCTACTTCACCTCGTTGCCATTGTGACCTTTTGTTGCACTGCACAAAACACTTTTGTTTTAAGAGTGTTTTGTGCAGTTCAACCAAAATGTCACACCGACAATGTTGCTTGATTGCTTGATCTTAGTGGAACTACACAAGAGGAGATCTTACTTCCTATCCGTGTTGGCAAATTTGGTTCAGGTCTTCTTCTTGTGAGTTGTTTGAATTCCGCATCATCAGAGGTCAGTACTAGCCTTCTTTCACATGATTCTGCAGTGTGCTTTCATATCTTGTGCTACTTGTACAATAATGTTGCTTGATTTTAGTGAAGTACACAAATGGAGACAAGACTTCCAATCTGTATGTGCACCGTAATATCCCATTGAGGTAAGATAAGGATATTTCACAACTGTTGGCCTGTATTTTGCCACTTTGATCAGAAAATTAATGTCATTGTTTAGTTATATGCTTGTGCTCCCTAATTGACATGCCAAATCTTACATTGAGGGCGAAGCTTGTCTGTTATTGAACCAAGTGATGAATGGGAAGAACAAGCGGAAGAAAAACAAAAATCAACTCCCGGTGTTGTAACGAAGCACTGGAACTGTGATGACACAAGTAATGATATAGTTTTGCATCTTAATTTAGTGCTATGACTGGAATGAGCAATTGTTTTGCCACTGATTTGATGCCACTCTTAATATAATACGTAATTATCTCTACTTGTGCAAACAGGGATCTTCTTTGAAGATACCATATATTTTAGTGGAACTGCACAAGAAGATGTTGGAAACATTAAACTAATCGAGGAGTATATAGTAATCATGGCCACCACAGTAGATAGCGACAGACGGTTCCGGAGAAGTGCTTCATTTGTATCCTCTACAAAATAAGCCTCCTGACAAAGGTTGGCACTCGCCCACTGATTTCATCCATATGATTGAGCTTTGGCATCTCTATTGGTGGTGTGCTACTATTTAGATACTGTCATGAAAAAGTGGTATTGTCCTTGAGAAGTGCTCCATCTGTGTTGTTTTAAATATTTCCTTTCCTTTTTTTCGAGCAAACAGGGACGCTAGCATTTAGTTGTCATCTTGTCTTTGCACAATAGTATCATCTTCCTCTGAATAAGAATATGGAGTACGTGAAGTGACTAGTTTCGATTATGCCAGGATGAAGAAGCCCTGTCTATCTTCTCCTCAGAAGGAGCAGTTGAAGGATGGTTATGTTACTCCCCACAAGACCAAACTAACTGAAAGCACAAGTGCTCCCTAGGTGGTTTTGGTAATTAATGTCAACATATCTCTTGTTGGACTAACACTTTTATCTAGTATATTTCAGACAAGTTCAACATTGGAGTGGCATGGACTAAAGGATGTGGAACTCCTTCAAGATGCTAAGGACAAGGAATTGGCTAAAGCTTCAAGCTCAAGACTCTTCATTTTATATTTTAGTGATCCAAGATCACATTGAATCTATAGGAAAAGCCAATACTATCAAGGAGGGATGAGGTGTTGCTTAATGAGCCTCTTGCTTCATGTGCTTAGTGATATGCTCCATAACCCTCAACTACTTTCTCACATCCACATATGACCTAAAACTAAAGCCCAAAATCGGTTACACCGATTCTTCCTATCCGGCGCAACCGATTTTGAATGTCATAGCCACTGCCACAAACCCTAGGCAAATTGGTTCTACCAAGAGGGATCTCGGTCTCATCGAGATGGGACTGCAATCTCTCTGTGTATGTCCATTACCAAAATCGGCCTCACCGAGTTTGTGTAATCGGTACTACTGAGATTACAATGCAAACTCTCTGGTTAACTTATTACCAAAATTGGTCCCACCGAGTTTGAGTAATCGGTCCCACCGAGTTTGCCTGACCAACTCTCTGGTTAGCTAATTACCAAAATCGGTCTTACCAAGTTTGTGTAATCGGTCTCACCGAGATTACGTTATGCCCTAACCCTAACCATATCGGTCTCACCGAGTTGCATTTCGGTCCCACCGAAAATCCTAATGGTCACTAGGTTTACTAAATCGGTCTAACCAAGTTTGTTGATTCGGTCCCACCGAAAATCCTAATGGTCACTAGGTTTACTAAATCGGTCTAACCGAGTTTGTTGATTCGGTCCCACCGAGATTGGTAAATTGTGTGTAACGGTTAGATTTTGTGTGGAGGCTATATATACCCCTCCACCTCCTCTTCATTCATGGAGAGAGCCATCAGAACAAGCCTACAGTTTCAGCATCCTATTTCTGAGAGAGAACTACCTACACATGTGTTGAGGCCAAGATATTCCATTCCTACCATATGAATCTTGATCTCTAGCCTTCCCCAAGTTTCTTTCCACTCAAATCTTCTTTCCACCAGATCCAAATCCTATAAGAGAGAGTTGAGTGTTGGGGAGACTATCATTTGAAGCACAAGAGCAAGGAGTTCATCATCAATGCACCATTTGTTACTTCTTGGAGAGTGGTGTCTCCTAGATTGGCTAGGTGTCACTTGGGAGCCTCTGACAAAGATTGTGGAGTTGAACCAAGGAGTTTGTAAGGGCAAGGAGATCGCCTACTTCGTGAAGATCTACCGGTAGTGAGGCAAGTCCTTCGTGGGCGACGGCCATGGTGGGATAGACAAGGTTGCTTCTTCGTGGACACTTCTTGGGTGGAGGCCTCCGTGGACTCACGCAACCGTTACCCTTCGTGGGTTGAAGTCTCCATCAACGTGGATGTACGATAGCACCACCTATCGAAACCACGCCAAAAACATCTATGTCTCCAATTGCGTTTGAATCCTCCAAAACCCTTCCCTTTACATTCTTGCAAGTTGCATGCTTTACTTTCTGCTGCTCATATACTCTTTGCATGCTTGTTTGCTATATGTTGTGAATGTTAAATTTGTGCCTAAACTCCCCTTAAACTTAAAAAGGTTTAAAAACTGCAACTTTGGTACTTAGTGTCTAATCACCCCCCCTGTAGACACCTCTTCTCAAGGTCCTACAAGTGGTATCAGAGCATTGGTCTCCATTGCTTTGGTTTAATCACCATTGGAGGAAGATGGATGAGGCTACTTTGGGGAGTCTTAGACATAGAGTGCCTATTCTTAATGGAGAGTATTTTCATGAGTGGAAAAATGACATGCTTGTAATTTTCAATCAATATCATTTGAACATGTACATTGCTAGTCCTTGTGCACCTTGTGTTGATCCTATGCATCCAACCCTTGATGACTCTATTGACATGATTAGGAATGTTAGAACTGTTAATATTATCACTAGAGGCTTGCCTAGAAACTTGATTATAAAACTGCCTACTCTTGAGTGTGCCTACACTATATGGAAATTTCTTGAGGAACGATTTCCTGATTATTCTTTGAAAAATCTTGATGAAATTATTCATAAGTCTATTGCCTTGAGTAAGATGAATTCTAGTGATCCTATGTTTGGTGATCGTCAATTTGAGCTCACAAACCTCATGCGTGCCAAAGGAAATGTTGGTATTATTAGTGATATTATTTCTGAAGCTATAAAAATTCATAGACAAGATCATTGTCAAACTCACTCTAATGAATCACCCTCTCTAGGATTTGATCCACCACATGACGATGTTGAACATGGATACTATGACGAGGATGATGAAAGTGATTTCGATCTTGATGATTAAATGAGACACTTTGGTCTTATGGCAAATCTTCGGGGATATATGTCAGGAGGAAAGGAATGGGTTCTTGATAGTGGATGTACCGATCACATGACTGGAGATAAAGACATGTTTCGTGAGCTTGCTGATAATGATAGTCCTCGAAAGTATGTCACTTTCGGTGACAACTCAAAGGGTAAGGTGGTTGGCCTCGGTAAGGTGTCCATATCACATGATAGCTCCATACAAAATGTTATGCTCATTGAATCTCTTGGATACAACTTACTTTAAGTATCTAGACTTGCTGACTTTGGTTTCAATGTCTTATTTACTGAAGTTGATTGCCAAGTGTTTCGTCGAGACAATCATAAAATGGTCTTTACCGGTATACGTAGAGGTGATCTTTACATTGTTGATTTCACTAAAAAGGCCCAACCTAAAACTTGCTTCATTGCTAAATCCTCAAAAGGTTGGTTATGGCATAGACGACTAGGTCACGTTGGCATGAGAAACCTTGACAAGCTTATTAAAGGAAATCATATCCTTGGAGTTAATGATGTCATATTTGATAAGGATAGACTTTGCAGTGCTTGTCAAGCAGGTAAACAGGTTGGAGGAAGGCATCCCGTGAAGAACATCATGACCACAAGGAGGCCACTTGAGCTACTTCACATGGATCTCTTTGGTCCCAACTCTTACAAGAGTCTCGGTGGAAATTATTTTGGTCTAGTTATAGTTGATGATTTTTCAAGATTTACGTGGGTGTTCTTTCTCGATGATAAATCACAGGTCCAAAAGATCTTCAAGAACTTTGCTAGGAAGGCCAAAAATCAATTTGAAGTGAAGATCAAGAAGGTTCGCAGCGACAACGGAACGGAGTTCAAGAACACAAATGTGGACACCTTTCTTGAAGAAGAAGGGATTTCACACGAGTTCTCGGCTACGTACACACCTCAACAAAATGGAGTTGTTGAGAGGAAGAACCGGACGCTCATCGAAATGGCGAGAACAATGCTTGATGAGTACAAGACGCCGAAGCACTTTTGGGCAGAAGCGGTTGAGACAGCTTGTCATGCAACAAATCGCTTGTATCTTCACAAGCTACTTGGTAAGACGGCATACGAGCTCCTCACCGGTAACGAACCCCAAGTTGGATACTTTCGAGTATTCGGCTCAAAGTGCTACATTCTTGATAAGCATCGTCGTTCTAAATTTGCTCCTAAGTCTCATGAAGGTTTCCTACTAGGTTATGGCTCAAACTCTCACACATACCGTGTCTACAACAATTTCACCCGAAAGGTTGAAGAGACGGTAGATGTGAAGTTTGATGAATCTAACGGCTCGCAAGTAGAGCAATTGCCAATTGATGTAGGAGACAAAGATCCTTCGGAAGCAATCCGAGACTTGTCTATTGGCAAGGTTCGTCCAACGGAGGTGAAGGAGAGTACCTCGTCCGTCCAAGTGGAAGCTTCTACTTCACGACAAGGTGAACCAAGAGTTGACACGGAAGCATCCACAAGTGGGACACACCAAGATGAAGAAAACGAGGAAGTGCATCAAGAACGTCAACAACCTCCTTCTCCACCACGACAAGAGAACGACAACGCCAACAATGAAGAAAGAAGAAGAAGAAGAAGATGAAGAAGATGTTCAACCAAGAACCAAGCAAAAGCTTTCACGAGTTCGAACAAGAATTGCTAAATACCATCCTGTCGAGCAAATCTACAGTGATATTCAAACCGGGAGAATCACTAGCTCTAAAACTCGTTTAGCTAACTTTTGTGAAAACTATTCTTTCATCTCTAGCATTGAACCTAGGAAGGTCGAAGAAGCATTGGAAGATCCGTATTGGATAAACGCTATGCATGAAGAGCTACACAACTTTGAGAGGAACCAAGTTTGGACATTGGTTGAGAAGCCCGACAACAACCACAACATCATCGGTACCAAATGGGTGTTTCGCAACAAGCAAGATGAAGATGGACAAGTAGTTCACAACAAAGCACGTCTCTTCGCCCAAGGCTACACACAAGTCGAAGGTATGGACTATGGTGAGACTTATGCTCCCGTTGCTAGACTTGAGTCTATTCGCATCTTACTTGCCTATGCTAATCACCATGATATCACATTGTACCAAATGGACATTAAAAGTGCTTTTCTAAATGGTGAAATAGAGGAGGAAGTTTATGTTAAACAACCTCCCGGCTTTGTTAATCGTAAGAAACCAAATCATGTTTACAAACTTCACAAAGATCTTTATGATCTTAAACAAGCTCCTAGAGCTTGGTACAAATGTTTAACTAAGTTTCTTCTTGGAAAGGGATTTGAAATTGGGAAAATTGATTCTACTCTTTTCACTAAAAGGGTTAATGGAGAATTATTTGTATGCCAAATTTATGTTGATGATATCATATTTGGATCAACTAAGCCTCATTTTAGTGAGAAGTTTGGAAAGCTAATGTCGAAGAAGTTTGAGATGTAAATGATGAGTGAACTCAAATTCTTTCTTGGGTTGCAAATCAAGCAAACTAAGGAAGGTACTTTTGTCTCTCAAACGAAGTACACTAAGGACTTATTCAAGAAGTTCAATATGCAAGAATGCAAAGGTATGACTACACCCACGCCTACTAGTGGACATCTTGATTTGACCAAAGATGGTGAACCGGTTGATCAAAAGGTTTATCGCTCTATGATTGGTTCATTGTTATACCTGTGTGCTTCACGTCCCGATATTATGCTAAGTGTGTGCATGTGTGCAAGATATCAAGCTACTCCTAAAGAATGTCATCTTAAGGCTGTGAAAAGGATAGTGAGATACTTAATACATACACCAAATTTTGGCATTTGGTATCCTAAGAGGGCCTCTTTCGATCTTGTTGGCTACTCTGACTCAGACTATGCCGGAGACAAGGTTGATAAAAAGTCCACTTCAGGTACTTGTCAATTTCTTGGTAGATCTATTGTGTCTTGGTCCTCCAAGAAACAAAACTCGGTATCCTTATCCACCGCCGAAGCGGAGTACATTGCCGCTGGTTCATGTTGTGCTCAATTACTTTGGATGACCCAAACTCTTAAAGATTATGGGATATATGTGAAACATGTTCCATTGCTTTGTGACAATGAAAGTGCTATCAAAATTGGACATAATCATGTGCAACATTCTCGAACTAAGCATATTGAAGTTCTTCATCATTTCATTCGAGATCATGTTGCTAAGGGTGACATTGATCTTAAGCATGTTCGCACCGAAAAGCAATTAGCGGATATATTCACTAAACCTCTTGATGAGAAAGTGTTTTGCAGGTTGAGAGGAGAATTGAACATCATATATGCTTCAAACTTGGAGTAGAAACTCCATTGGATACATGCAAGACATGAGCTTATGACTAATCCTTGATATTTCTCTTATGATGAAAATCTTATGTCTTGGACATATTTGCATCTTGCATGTTATCTAACCCATGTAAGTACTTGGTTGAATCAAATTCCATGAGATTGTAACCTACTCACATCTTGAGCAATCTCTACATCACCGAGTCTCTATACAAAGGTGGTTGAAGACAAGGAAGCACGAAACCATTCAAACATATCCTTTGACAAATTCTTTGTTGAGCTTCATGATTGTCATTTTTGGATACACAAGTGCTCTTCCTTGCAAGAACTAACCCATGTAGGTATATGGACTCAAATTCCAAGTGGTGCTCCCAACTCTTGATGAGCTACATCAACCTTGAGCAAGCCACACAAGTTCAACTACATGGACATCACCACCAACCAAGGTATGTTATTCCATCTTAGAGAAGCTTTACTCCAAGTCATGAGCTAAAGCAACTCGACAAGATGTGAATACATCAAGATGCTTAAACGAAAAATGGCAACCCCATTTTGAGCTTAAACGATGAGTATGACCTATGATCAAGTGATCTCACTTGACTCCTAAGTCAATATACTCCAACATAGGTGACTTTGTCGCCGACCATCTCTAGATGAAGTTCTCCTGTGTTCTTTTCTATGTTTTTGCATTTGTCTCATGCATATTTGTTTCACCCTTTCAAAAAAAATACTTCATCTAGATTTCGTTCTTTTCTTTCTGTTTGCTCTGCATTTTATGCATCCAATTCATTGCATATCATTTAGTTAATTCCATGCAAATCTTTGTGAGATCTTATTAGTCTAGTGAGATGAGGTGACAAGTGTTTTCTCCGTGATGAACTCGGTTTCACCGATTAGTTATTTTCGGTCCAACCAAATTCTTTCGGTACAACCAAAGCATACAACTTGGTGCCACCGATTTCACCACAGGAAAAACAGTTTGCCACTTATTCTGTGTTTCGTATGTTCCAGCTCCACTCAATGAATCTTGTCCTCTACAAGCATCACATTTTTTTACAAATGCTTTGTGCTGTGACTCAAGAATCAAACCCACTCATGACAAATTCCAGAAGCTCTTCTTGGAAATTGATGTCAAAGGGGGAGAGAGAGATCACATCAAAGCTTATCATTTAGAGAGAGATCACATCAGAGAATATCACTTCCACAGGGGGAGAGAGAGATCTCCAGGGGGAGAAAATACTCAAGTAGAAAGTATTTCTCAAGGATCCCAGATGCTTGGTGTTCAAGAGGAGAGATGCCACATGTCTTTTTGGGGGAAAGACATGTTCATATGTGCTTATTTGCATTAGTTTGCACTAGCTCTGTTCATTCAGATTCTTCCAGCTCTGATTTTCTGTTCCCTATCTTCTCCCAGTATCCCATGTTAGATTCACGGGGAGCAAGACATCTAAGGGAAGAAATCATTTAAATTCATTGCATATCTTTACTCTTGGGGACATGTCTAATCCAATGTGGTACTTAGTACTCACTCTCTACATGTCATCCTAGTCTTGGTATTCTTGTAGTTTCTTCTGTTTCCTTTGGCTAGTAGATGTACCTGTGTTATCTAACCTTGTTTGTGCAGGTTCATTCCATCCTAAGCCAACTCAAGACTACAAGGTAAGTATATGCATCACAATCATGTGTATGAGGAATTCTTGCTGATGTACATACTGTTTGCAAGAAGGACTCATGAGCATCAAGGTATTTTCTTTAATATTCTTTGCTCTGATGCATATGGCCAAGATACATGTAACACATTGCCTACTCTGTCATGGTTATGCTCTCACATGCTTCCATATTCTATATATAACATGATTGCATACATGTAGTGGGGGCCTATGCTTGTTACATGTCTTTCCAAAGCTTTACTTGATATTCTCTATACCTTTATCTAAAGCTTTGATGTATGCTGTCATCAATTACCAAAAAGGGGGAGATTGAAAGCACAAGTGCTCCCTAGGTGGTTTCGGTAATTAATGTCAACTTATCTCTTGTTGGACTAACACTTTTATCTAGTATATTTCAGACAAGTTCAACATTGGAGTGGCATGGACTAAAGGATGTGGAACTCCTTCAAGATGCTAAGGACAAGGGATTGGCTAAAGATTGAAGCTCAAGACTCTTCATTTTATATTTCAGTGATCCAAGATCACATTGAGTCTATAGGAAAAGCCAATACCATCAAGGAGGGATGAGGTGTTGCTTAATGAGCCTCTTGCTTCATGTAATTAGTGATATGCTCCATAACCCTCAACTACTTTCTCACATCCACATATGACCTAAACCTAAAGCCCAAAATCGGTCACACCAATTCTTCCTTTCCGGCGCCACCAATTTTGAATGTCATAGCCACTGCCACAAACCCTAGGCAAATCGGTTCTATCGATAGGGATCTCGGTCTCACCAAGATGGGATTGCAATCTCTCTGTGTATGTCCATTACCAAAAACGGTCTCACCGAGTTTGTGTAATCTGTACTACCGAGATTACAATGCAAACTCTCTGGTTAACTTATTACCAAAATCGGTCCCACCGAGTTTGAGTAATCGGTCCCACCGAGTTTGCCTGACCAACTCTCTGGTTAGCTAATTACCAAAATCGGTCTTACCGAGTTTGTGTAATCGGTCTCACCGAGATTACGTTATGCCCTAACCCTAACCATATCGGTCTCACCGAGTTGCATTTCGGTCCCACCAAAAATCCTAACGGTCACTAGGTTTACTAAATCGGTCTGACTGAGTTTGTTGATTCGGTCCCACCGAGATTGGTAAATTGTGTGTAACGGTTAGATTTTGTGTGGAGGCTATATATGTCCCTCCACGTCCTCTTCATTCGTGGAGAGAGCCATCAGAACAAGCCTACACTTCCAGCATCCTATTTCTGAGAGAGAACTACCTACTCATGTGTTGAGGCCAAGATATTCCATTCCTACCATATGAATCTTGATATCTAGCCTTCCCCAAGTTGCTTTCCACTCAAATCTTCTTTCCACTAGATCCAAATCCTATGAGAGAGAGAGTTGAGTGTTGGGGAGACTATCATTTGAAGCACAAGAGCAAGGATTTCATCATTACCGCACCATTTGTTACTTCTTGGAGAGTGGTGTCTCCTAGATTGGCTAGGTGTCACTTGGGAGCCTCCGACAAAGATTGTGGAGTTGAACCAAGGAGTTTGTAAGGGCAAGGAGATTGCCTACTTCGTGAAGATCTACCGCTAGTGAGGCAAGTCCTTCGTGGGCGACGGCCATGGTGGGATAGACAAGGTTGCTTTTCTTCGTGGACCCTTCTTGGGTGGAGCCCTCCGTGGACTCGCGCAACCATTACCCTTCGTGGGTTGAAGTCTCCATCAACGTGGATGTACTATAGCACCACCTATCGGAACCACGCCAAAAACATCCGTGTCTCCAATTGCGTTTGAATCCTCCAAAACCCTTCCCTTTACATTCTTGCAAGTTGCATGCTTTACTTTCCGCTGCTCATATACTCTTTGCATGCTTGTTTGCTATATGTTGTGAATGTTAAATTTGTGCCTAAACTCCACTTAAACTTAAAAAGGGTTAAAAACTGCAACGTTGGTACTTAGTGTCTAATCACCCCCCCTCTAGACACCTCTTCTCAAGGTCCTACACTAACTTTAGCTCAGAAGGACTGACAAATCTCCATTTTTTTGCTGTGATGCATGAGTACAATGTTATTCTAGGATTCTTTCTGGTGAGTTCCATTTTTCTAAAAGTGTGCCCTACATGGACCATGTAGGTGCCTGTTTGAACTGTCAATTCATAGTACAGTTTGCTTTATACTAATCACTTTTTTGTATTTGTGCAAACAGGGGTGCTTAGCTTTATTTCAATGGGAACTGCACAAAATGTTCATGAATACATCGAATCATTCATTTCCACCACAAGAAAGGATGTGCCGATAAGTTCCAAGGTGTTGCAACATATAAGGGCGAAATCATACAAGCTACTCCCAAATTTGGTTGATTTTGGTGGAACTGCACAAAAAGAATAGCTGGTTTATTTAGCATGAGGTGCCATGTCAATGTCTGAACTGATGGCAAACCCTGCCCATTTCACAATCGTAGGCATTTGATATTTTTGAATGGGTCAACCTTGTCAAATTTTGCTCATTGACTTTAGCAAGAAGACATGTGTTTGATATTTTTGAATGGGACGCCCTTTGCTGTCAGCAGCGTTGATCAATTTTTTCTTTATTCTTTAGTTGTGAAGTAAATATTGCCTCTCACATGTGAGTCTCTGAGATGCATAAACATCGATTGTTTTGAATGTTCTCTACGAATTGCCAGCCCTGAGTGTTTGATTGCAATGTACAGAAACGCTAAAAAGCTACTCAAACTCTTTGTACTCCTTCTGTTCCTTTTTTACTTCGCACATTGTGAAAGTGCATACTTTTTTCTATAAGATTGTTCAAAGTATAGATACTTTGACTGCAAACAAAACTTGTATCCATACTAGAAAAGACCGGAGGGAGTACATGTGAAACTTCTGCAAACGAGGTGATCACCCTGGGAATAATGCTAGTACCTATTGTTTTGCTTGTTCATCCAATGCCAGTGATACAGGAATTCGAACTAATCGAAATAAATTCATTCATGCACGGTTGTATTTCATATAAACATGCCGGATTTCATTACATTTCATACATTCTTCAACTAAAAAGGGGTGCGCTGGAGGTATAATTAATTAACCGAAGCTACCCACCTGTGTCCCGCTGAGCCGAACAAAAGCTTCAGTGACTTAACTGCAGGTGTAGTTGCATAACTGACATGTGGCCTATTGGGCCCACATGTCAGTTAGCCAACTACACCAGCAGTTAAGTAGAAGCAGCGTCCTTCTCCAACACAGCTCTCCGACTCCACGTCGCCGCCAAGAAGGTAACCGACCGTCAATGGTCAACCCGCCTAGCTTGGCTTCAACCGGAGGGTAGCAGCGGTGGCCTTACTTGGACCTGAGCAGCGGCGACCTACCGTGTTCTACTCTTCCTTGTTTTCTGTGTGGTGTGGCCTCGTTGGCAGCGGGGCGGGGCCTCGGCGGGGCCGGCGATGTCCTCTGTCTCGTTGCCGGTGGGCGGCGCCTCGGCGGAGCAGTGGAAATCCTCCCCCTCGTTGCCGGCAGGGTGGGTGACGGCGTCTTGGATTAGGGGTTACTCACCACGTCGTCTCCCGATCAGTTGGATTGGGCCGAGGACCCCCATGGCCTTATACTCATGGGCCAGTTCGGACAACCCCTGCCGCATACAAGGAAGACTCCACAAGACTTGGCGCCCAAGACAAGGACTCTCCTAAACCCTAGGCCTCTGGTGTCTTATATAAACAGAGGCCAGGCTAGTCAATAGACAATCTGATATTCATTACTACAATCTCATGGTAGACATATGTACTCTATACTACACCCATATGAATACAATCAAAAGCAGGACGTAGGGTTTTACCTCCATCAAGAGGGCCCGAACCTGGGTAAAATTCCATGTCCATGTTACCATCGTTCCAAGACGCCTAGCTTAGGACCCATACTACGAGATATGGCGGATTTGACACCAATATTGGTGCTTTCATTGAGAGCCTCCTAGGTGTCGTCACGGGTCGATGGCATAAATCAGGTGTTATGATTTCAATTCAATCTATTCCGCCTATATCGGGTTTCTTTTTTGCAATTATTGTCCGTTTGCAGATTAGTTTTGATCTCGAGCGCCATGGGGCGATCCAGACATACTAGACGAACCGAGGCCTCCGCCGGGCATGCACGCGTCATGCGACGCTGTCCCTACCTCGCTAGGGATCAGGAGATCAGGCAGACATTGCGTATCCATGGAGATCGACCAAGAACCGGCCTTGCCTAACGGATACGGTGTTGTGTCTCGGGACGTATAGGCCAAAGACATGCCAGTACCTGGCAACAGATCCAAAAACGCCCCTGCACAACAGCAGCTATATCCAGGGAAATTCCTCCCCCTTTGTCTCTTTCCTTCTATATTTGTTTCCTTTTTTAATTCTGCGCAAGGTGGCCACTACTGTTTACTTGTAGTAGTATTTTTTGCTGTCTCTGTCCGCTGAAGTGCTAATGCAGTCCACGATCAGTTTTGCTGTGTGGCCTCCAAGATTCACTAGATGACAAAACTAGCTATTCAACTAGTAACATTACTTCATGTTGTTGATGATTACTAATTTTTGGTACTGGTGCCTAATTCCCGGTGCTAGTTCATACTAGTATAGCACAGAGAGGCTTCATCTATTCACATCAAACAGGTTCTATTTTTCGTAGATACCCGTTTACAATACAAAATATTTTCTGCCGGTTTGTACTGCATTGTTTTGGCAGAGAAATTCTACCGATGTTTGTACCTGGCGTTAGTCCGGCCAACCTCTCCCTGTCACCTGGGCAGGCCGACCTTCGCCGACATCGCCGTACCACGATGCCATCGTGCCGTCGACCTAGTCTCAGCGCTCAGGCCATATTTACCAAACCTTTTTTGCATAAATTAATTATGCACCCGTTTTTTCACTATTATTATTTCTTGGTTGCACTACTTTGTGTGTGCAGGCAATCTATTTAGGTTGGGCCGCGCCAACACCTGCGCACATCCCATTGTCAGCATTACCACGTGACCACTTCACCGGGCCGACCTCAACGCCCAGGCCATATCTCTCTCATTTTTTACTTCACTTATATTAATTAAGTAGAATAATTTTTTTAATATACATTATTATCTGTCATTACTTTTGGTTGGCACTATTTTATCTGTGCAGCCAATCGACTTAGACTGAGTCACGCTGTCGTCTCCATCGACCAAATTCTATTGTCGCCTTGGCACGCTGCCCTTTGTTGGCAACCCCGCGTCATCACTTCGTCAACCTACCTATTCAGCTGGAGACTCCGGTGTCACCCGCCGACATGCTCCATCACCACGGCTGGACTGGGGGCTTCACCTTTTCGGAGTGCCGAACTCTCCGCTCGGCCACCTCGGGACCAGCCTGGGGGCTGGAACCTTTCCCCGCATCAAGCACGGACCGCGTCATCAATGCTGAACACATTAACCAGCTAAGTCGCTTTCGTGCTCAAGGTTTTAAATTTTGTTCGGTTCGACCAAGCATTATACCTTTTTTGGCAACAAGTTGCTTGTGAAAAAATTTCTTGTCATAACTTTGTTTGTGACACGCAAATCCAAATACCCCGTTTACTTGGGGGCTTCCTTTATGAAGCCTTTCCTCTTGCATATGATTATACTTGTACGGCTGCGTTCCTTGTTCGTGTATTATGACACAATATGCACCATATTGACTTAAGTGTTCTGCAAGCTGGATTGTCTTGCTCCTATGTTTACCCCTACGTTCCCAATTGTTCGGCTAGGGAGTAAAGGGAGCACCTCTGCGATTGTCACGACCGGGTCTTCCGAGGTCTGACCTCAGACTAGGTGAAGCCGAAAGCTAGCGCTCTTATTGTTTTCAATCATGGTCGGCACACAAGGTCTGACCTCAGACTGGGTGAAGCCGAAAGCTAGCGCTCTTATTGTTTTCAATCATGGTCGGCACACAACGGAACTCATGAGTACAAAAAATCTATTGCACAAGTCTCATAGATACAGTGAGCAACCGAAAAAAGGTATCGGTGGGGGTACTATTTTGTTCGAAGATGCTTCTTACACTTCGTCAGTAATATAGCATAAGTTCCCTGAGCGTGCTTTGTCTGTTATAGCCTTATGGCCTGATTGCCTGGTTATCAGAAACACCGTCGATATTCTCGACAGGTGGAGTACATAACACTTTTTGGCCCTTGGCCGAAGAGGGAGAAGCCGACGGTTAGTTAAGACGCGTTTAAAGTTCGGGTGAACACATATATGATATAAGTACTTCGGTACATACAATCATTATACATAAGATTCTTCTACCCAAGTCACTCGGGGGATCTTAAATTTATGTGAGCTATTTTATAGTAAGTGTTCTTCTTCTTAGTCGTTGCAAAGTCCTTTTTCTATCACTCCTTTTTTCGACGCGAGTGTGTGGTCAATAGCTGGGGAGCCTAATTTCTCTCTCGAAGCCACTAAATTTTGCTAAACTGGCCTAGTGAGAAGTACTCCACCTTCGGATAGGAGGTTGAAGCCGTAGGCTGACCCGCTTGAATTCTTGAGATAGGATGGGTCATGTTAAAGCACGACAGAAGCACAATTCTTTTTTCTTTAAGACCAATTTTCTGATTGGCACCAAACAATTGATCTAGTTCGGACGTCGAGTTTTTACTGACGTTTTTGGTTTTCCAATCCCATGGCACATTTCAACTATTTGTGTGTTTCCGCTTAAGTCTCACAGTGCAACGCTGGACACCTTTAGAGATTCGGCAAAAATTCTCGGATATTGCTATATATGCATCAGTTTCGAATTGTGTCTTCGGTCAATAGTTGGGTTGCCCGGCTCCTGTGCTTACTTCTTATGTTCCATTTTGTTCGGCTGGGTGTGCAAAGGGAGAACCACTGTGATTGTGCTTCTAGCTCACATGGTTAAGCACCGCAGTGGAGAAAGCCGAAAACTGACTGTCACAATAAGTGTAAACTGGTCAGCGGTCCGATGACTGTATTAAATGACGGGCCGTTCATAACATTGGCCGAAGTGTTTACGGCTTGACCTCGGCTGTCGCCGAACACTAAGCGGGGGGCTACCTACTGGCCTCCCAACTTTAGGATCCTATGACTAAGTGAAAGTTATAAAGCCCGCATATCTGATTGCCTCGTTTCCGCCAACACAACCGCCTTCAAGCACCGAGGCATCGGCTAAGGGTTGTTTTGTTATTTCGGAAACATCCTGCGTAGCACCTACAAGGGGGTAGAAGCCGACGATGGACCACTTTCATATTATAAACGGTCGCAACCAAAGTGAAGATCTGGGTTCATTTAGACCACAAAATTTGGAAGCTTTCCCCGAACTAAATCCTCAGTATTTTCCTCCCACATTGATCGGAGCTGAGGTTTCATGATCATGCTTAGCATGACAACCCAAAGAAAGGGACCTATAGCGGGACTATTTTCTTTGGACGATGTTTCTTATGTTAAACAATTATATAACATGTCTCTCTGCGTACCTTTGTTTATAAAATCGTATGGCTAGATTGCCTTGTTTGCCGTAAATCTTTGCCTCATAAAGGCTTTATAAAGTAGGACAAACACTCCTCGGCTGATGGCCGAGGAGGTTGAAGCCGATGGTCGGTCAACAAACTTTTGTACAATGCGGATCCGAGCATTAATGATGTCAAGTACTTGGATACATAGAGTCATTACACATAATTTATGATTTTACTATGGATATCGTTCCTTAATTCGGCCTCCCGTGCCCACATTAAGGCTCGGGGGCTACTGGGCTTCGTGCTTATCATTTACAAATATTGAACGGTTACATCGATCCCTTGATCTGGTGTTGCCACCCCACCAGCGTCTCGGGGGCTACTGCATTAACAATCCAATGCAGAAAATTTAAAGTGCAATATAGTTTTCGAGGAGACTATTATCCTCAGGTTGGTCGGCCGCACCCAACCTGAGTCTCGAGGACTTTGCACACCGCGTTGCTATTCCTAAGTATGCTGCCGAGCTGGGAATTGATCCTCAGGCTGATTTTATGAATCGACCTGAGTCTCAGGGGCTACTAGGGTCAGCGGTTTGATTTTTTCCTTCAGGTGCATCCTCGATATTAGGCCAACACACACCTTGAGGGCTACTGGCTATACATCTCGGCAGAGATTACATTGCATAATTTGGAATTAAATTCATAAAAATCAGCCCATGGCCGAGGTGGTGCACCACCTCGGATACAGTCCGGCATTGGTGCTCGACTACAATAGACACCCCGAAAGTAGTCCGGTATAAAGCTCGGACGCTAGTGGCTGGCTCCGTAGAGGGCATTTCCGGCATTAAGCTCGGCCAAACTCCTTCAACTTTTTTGAACCAAGGTGATCTATGACACCTCGAATATAGTCCGGCATTGGAGCTTGGACATAGTCCAGCGTTGGAGCTCGCGGATACATTCTGGCGTTGGAGCTCGGAAGCGGTCCGACGTTGGTGCTCGGCTGCTAAAGGTACCTCGAATGGAGTCCGGCGTTGGGGCTCGGACGCAAGAGGACGTTGCCGCTCGGGAACAACTTCAAACCTGAGCTATGGCATAAAAATAACAAGGCATTGATAAAGGCCGGAAACTTAAAGGGGCTCCTCGGATACCCGACGTGTAAACTCTTCGGAGTCACCTCAGTGATCCTCAAGATCAAAGACGAGAAGACTTTTTGAACCAGTTTTCAAGACCAACGACCGAAGGTGAAGAACAGTTTGGAAGAATTGAGGAGCGTCCCCAACTTGAAGACTGGTTCAGGGGGCTACTGATGGTGTCCTGGACTAGGGGTACTCACCACGTCGTCTCCCGATCAGTTGGATTGGGCCGAGGACCCCCATGGCCGTATACTCATGGGCCAGTTCGGACAACCCCTGTCGGATACAAGGAAGACTCCACAAGACTTGGCACCCAAGACAAGGACTCTCCTAAACCCTAGGCCTCTGGTGTCTTATATAAACCAAGGCCAGGCTAGTCAATAGACAATATGATATTCATTACTACAATCTCGTGGTAGACATATGTACTCTGTACTACACCCATATGAATACAATCAAAAGCAGGACGTAGGGTTCTACGTCCATTAAGAGGGCCCGAACCTGGGTAAAATCCCGTGTCCATGTTACCATCATTCCAAGACGCCTAGCTTAGGACCCCTACCACGAGATATGGCAGATTTGACACAGACAGTGGGGCCTCGGCTGAGCCGGCGATGTCCTATGCCTCGTTGTTGGCAGGGGGGCCTCGGCGGAGCCAGCGGTGTCCTCTGCCTCGTTGTTGGTGCTGCGGGGCCTTGGTGGAGCAGGGCCTCGTCGATGCCAGTGGAGCGGGGACTCATTGGAGCTGGCATTTCCCTATGCCTCATCCTCGGTCTCGCCAAACAACGCCTCGCCCGCTTCATCGCCCTCTTTGTAGGCGACCGCAGCCTCCACCACCCGCATGCGGTACCGCCAACGCTCAAGGCGGCCCTCGCGGGCGGAGCAGTACGAGTCGAGCAGCCCCTCCTGCTCCGCCCGCTCTACGGTGATCTGCTCCTCCACTTGCAGGTGCTCCTGGAGGAGATGGTGGTTGTAGGCTGCATCGGTCTGTGCCTCCCGGAACTTCTCCTCACGCATCTGCCTCACCGTGTCCATATATTGGGCACGGGCCTCGCCGATGGTCATGCTGGAATGCACCGGCGAGGATAGCACGGAGGAGGGGGTTGGCACTGGATCGTCAACTACCATGTTCTCCATTGGGACGTCGTCATCCTCCGGCTACCTGCCGGCCAGCCGGTCGGCAGCAATGGCTGCCATCTCCTTGTGGTCCGTCGTCCGCTCGTCCGGAAGAGCGCTGGAGCGCGAGGAAGCCATGGTGGGCAGTAGTGGTGTGGACAGGAGAAAGGGAACGGATGCGGATGACTGTGTCTATGGCCGGCGCAGCAGTTTATATAGCAACGGTGGGCAGCGGAGGGACGAACGTGTGGCGCCGGAGTAGCCGCATCAGCAACAGCATATCATTAATGTGGGCGGCAGATGGACGGACGGATGGCACTTGTGTCGTTTGAAGGCGGAGGAATCGCCTGCACCAGGAAGCGGGGTGGGCGGCGCTGACTGTTTCGGGGGGAAAGCGCGCGCGGGCGAGGAGATGACTTTACTTGGAGAGGATGACAATGGGGACCCACCAGGGCAATAGCCTCATGTATGCAAGTGCCTCCTTATTATATAAAACTATAATTTTTTTGCTTCCTCCTGGTTTCCTGAGATCACGATCCCACACCATTGTCAACCTATGTAGTCAATAAACGAGAGAATTGCACAAGAAGCGGCCGACAACTGGGACCAAGCAGCTCGAGCAGTTTTTGTGTTTTTGAGGTGTGAGCACTCCAGAATTTTTTGATGTTTAGCCCAGATATGTTTTTTCTCCTCTGAACAACAACGAAAACATTGATGCAGGTATTAACTGGGCGGGTTGTGGCCCGTCTAGCCCATGCCAGATATCCAGCCCAGATATTAATTTCTTTGAAGCTGAAAATGGCTAAACCAACTATACATTTTTTTAGGAATACCCAGGCAAGGTCAAGTTGTTATTCTCCGCCCCGCTGGGCTGCAAATCTTTCCTAGGAGGGAAGCATTAGGCTTAACAAGAAAATGGGCTTTAAGAAATAATAAATGGGATGTAATTACAAAAACTGGGCAGTAACTATAAAAAAATGCACCAAACACGTAATTACTTTATAAAATATTATTTTTGGATATTGAAAATTTTAATTTCATTAATTGTTGCGAGCGCAATGTTTCGTTGGATTTTTACGTAATATAAATTTATATTGAAATTGTATTTAATCTGACTAGAAATTTGGAGATAAAAATATTTCGGATCCCATCAAAATGTGGGAAATTTTATTGAATTCTGTTTTGAATGGTTGGTTGAAATGTGTTGTACTTTTAACAAACTATAAATGGGATGTAGTAAATTCCATTATAATTAAAAAATGGGCTGCACATTCTTACAAATCTCAAATGGGCTATAAGTTCTCTACCACACACTTGTGGCCTTACTAAGTTGACGCGTTCCCTAAAAAAAGAGTTGAAGCATATGCAAGGCTTTGTCAACTTATAGTCAACACACGGTTCTAGCAGGAGTGGCCGTTGGATGTCCATCCAATGGATGTCGTGCTTCTTCTTAAATCCCGGATATTCTAGCTTCACCCGCCTAAAAAATGATTCCTCCCCCTGACATCTGGGGCGCACCGTTTCGGAAGCTGACCTGTGGGCCTACTAAGTTGACGCGTACCAAGGGTTTTGTCAACTTAGTCAATATAAATGATTCTAGTTGCAGTGATCATACGATGTCCATCCAATGGCCGTGTGCTTCTTCAACCTCTTGTCTTCTTGCTCTAGCCGCCCAAAGCAGCGCCGGCCATGCCGCCTGCTCCTGCCTCCCGTGGCCGGCTGTGCTGCCGCGGAGGCCTCGCCGCCCCCTACTACTCCCACCGCTGGCCAGGCCATCCCTCCACTCACCCACACCCCCTGTTATTTTGCAGCGACGGCAGCACAGCCGAACCAGTGAACCCTCATACTGCTCTCCGCGTGGGCATCCACTGCCGCGTCTTCCCCGGCTCCACATCGTCCCCTTCCTAGGCCTCGCCGTCGTCCACCGCCGTGGTGCTCTCGGCGTGGCGTGGTCAACATGGTCAAGGAACGACTTCCATCGGACGTTGACTGTACGTGGAGAGGCTGACAGCTGGGTCCACGGCCGCAGCAAGGAAGTGCCTCCTTATTACGCGGAAAATAATGATTCCTCCACCTGACAGCTGGGACCCATCGGACGGGCCACTGTATTTCGTGAAAAAACAGTTTCCCCCTGACTGCTGGGACCCACCAGCTACATCTTCGCACGCAAGGAAGTGCATCCGAGAAAAAAATGACTCGCCCCCTGACTCCTAGGACCCACCAGCTACATCTTCGCACGCAAGGAAGTGCGTCCGGGCAAAAAAATGATTCTCCCCCTTGACTGTTGGGACCCACCATATACATCTTCGCACGCAAGGAAGTGGCTGACAGTCGGGACCCACCTGGTCGAAGCGTACGTAGCGTTGTCATTCTGGTCGCCAACGTTTACGTACATGCTGGTGGATGTAGAGGCGCGCACGTGTTGTATTAGAGGCGCGTACGTAGTATGTACATGTACGTACAGCGGCTAGTGTGCAAGAAAGAAAATATGGCCACGTACGTACATACGGGCGGGGTCTCGAACGCCTACTCGTGCATACGTATGGCCAGGGCTCGTGTACATGGCTGGTTCGGAACAAAGAAACAGCGTCGTCATGATGTTCATGGGGAGCCAACCGGCTGGGGCAGAACAGAATGTGTCGTTGTGTTCTTGCGGAGGGCTTGGATGGAACATGCGATGGAAATGAGGCCTGGCGTACAACAGAACAGAGCAAACGGCCTTGTGTTCGACCGACCACGTTCGAAACGGGATCCTGTTCATCGGGAGGGGTCTGGCATACCGCAAAACGGAGGAAACAGACTTGTGTTGGGCCTCCTACGATCGAAACGGGGTCCTGTTGATCGGGAGGGGTGTGGCGTACCGCAAAACGGAGGAAACGGACTTGCGTTGGAGCGCTACGGTCGAAACGGGGGTCCTATTCACCGGGAGGGGTGTGGCGTACCACAAAACGGGACTCCACCATCGACCTCCTCCAGACTCCATGGGCTACTGTTCATCCACCGTCGACCTCCTCCAGCCTCCACATGTGACTGTTCATCCACGGGCTCCTGTTCATCCAGCCTCCACCGCGTGCTACTCCATCGGCTACTGTTCAACCACCCCTCTCCACGGGCTCCTGTTCAACCACCCCTCCATGGGCTACTGTTCATCCACCCCTCCACCGTCTACTGTTCATCCACCCCTCCACCGCTCACTGTTCATCCACCCCCCCTCGCAATGCTCACTGTTCATCCAGACGCAACATCGATCGGCTTTAGTTAGTAGCAGTAGCGAAGGAATTGCTCAATCGGGTTCAGTTAACAGCCATCGATCGATTGCTCGGGTTCAGTAACATGTAGCCTGCAGTGCAATCGCTCGGGTTCAGTTAGAGCCCAACGCCTCACTCGGGTTCAGTTACAGCCCAACGCCTCGCACACACGCGCGTACATGTACGAGAGAAACGCATATCACTCGGTCCCCGACCACCCACCGTAACCAGGTACTCACCGAAATTTTCCTCGCCCTCGCTTCTACCACGGCTTTTTCCGTCATGCATGGCCCAAAGAATATCATGCACCTGCGTCTCCGGCCCGCCCAGGACGAAAAGCTTATTTTCTATCATCATTTTTTGTCATAGAAGTAGGAGCCGACCACATATATGATGATACCGGGTTTTGTCACAATTATCGTCATAGAAGTGTCATAAGTATGACAAAAAAAATTCGTTCGGCCCAAAATGTCACGGATGTATCTTTTTTTTGTAGTGTAATTTCAGTGCTTGCAGAGAATACCTTACTAAAAACCGCTTGTCATTTCCTTTTGCTCTTCATTGGGTTCGACACTCTTACTTATCGAAAGGACTACGATAGATCCCCTACACTTGTGGGTCATCATGCCTACTAGATAACTCTCACAGAAAGAGATGCACTCTTTGGTCAGATATCCCTGGGCTATGCTTCCAGGTGGGCGGGACATGTTATGAACGAATCCTTTGATGACCCCATTCATCCTCTCAAACGGCATCATGCTATGCAGCAATGTCGGCCCTAGGTCGATGATGTCGTCCACGATGTGGACACATAGATGCACCATGACATCAAAGAACGCGGGCGGGAAGTACATATCTAGCTCATTCAATATGACAACGATCTCTTCCTGTAGCCTATGGAGTTGCTTCACACTGATCGACTTTCGAGACATAGCATCAAAAAAGTGGCATAGGTCAGTAAGCGTCTCACACACATGTGTGTCCATAATCCCTCTAAGTGCGACCAGGAGTAACTGCGTCAGCATCACATGACAGTCATGAGACTTCATCCCACTGAACCTTTTTTTGTTAGTGTCCAGATATCTTCTTATCTTCCCATAGTATTCGGAACTAGCTTTGATTCAGGCACTTGAACAATTGATCAACCTCCTTCAGATCTAAGGTGAAGCAAGAGGGGTGGGGGCAATATTGTTCTTCCTTCTTGTTTACTTTTTTCCCCTATCTTCCGTCTCTATCTCTTTCTCGGTGTCCTCTGACGACCTTTTACCGGGCATTTGGAGATCTTTCCTGATATTCAAAAATTCCAATTCTTTTCTTGCCTTAGACCCATCCTTGGTCCTCTCCGGCATGTTCATCAATGTTCCAAGCAAACTCTCAAGGATATTTTTTTGTGATATGCATTTGATTAAGGCTATGAGGCGTGTCGAGTATGGGCCAGTATTCCAAGTCCCAGAAAACAAATCTCGTCTTCCATACCTTCAGCAGGGGCTCCGACGCATTTTTCTTCGTCTTTCCCGGCGAGGGGCACTCTTCCCAATTCTTCAATAACTCATATATTTCTGCACCGCTACGCTTACATGGAGGACCTCGATGCTCAGCCTTACCATTGAATAGATCTCCACGCTTTCTCCACGGGTAATCCTTATCGAGCCATCTTCGATGCCCCATGTACACGATTTCCGAAGACCCGCCATCTTTCGATAGCTATAGAGAAGTGATGTCTACTAGGCAATCTTCTTCTTGTAAATGTTGTTGGGCCTCCATGTGCAGCGATTTGTAGGACAGTAGCAAATTTCCCTCAAGTGGATGACCTAAGGTTTATCAATCCGTGGGAGGCGTAGGATGAGAATGGTCTCTCTCAAACAACCCTGCAACCAAATAACAAAGAGTCTCTTGTGTCCCCAACACACCCAATTCAATGGCAAATTGTATAGGTGCACTAGTTTAGCGAACAGATGGTGACAAAAGTGCAATATGGATAGTAGATATAGGTTTTTGTAATCTGAAATTATAAAAACAGCAAGGTAACAAGTGGTAAAAGTGAGCGTAAACGGTATTGCAATGGTAGGAAACAAGGAACAGTATTCATACTTTCACTAGTGCAAGTTCTCTCAACAATATTAACATACTTGGATCATATAACTATCCCTCAACATGCAACAAAGAGTCACTCCAAAGTCACTAATAGCGGAGAACAAACGAAGAGGTTGTTGTAGGGTACGAAAACACCTCGAAGTTATCCTTTCTGGTCGATCTATTCAAGAGTCCGTAGTAAAATAACACCAAGCTATTCTTTATGTTCGATCTATAATAGGGTTCGTACTAGAATAACACCTTAAGAAACAAATCAACCAAAACCCTAATGTCACCTAGATACTCCAATGTCTCCTCAAGTATCTGTGGGCATGATTATACGATATGCATCACACAATCTCAGATTCATCTATTCAACCAACACAAAGAACTTCAAGAGTGCCCCAAAGTTTCTATCAGAGAGTCAAGACGAAAACATGTGCCAACCCCTATGCATAAGTTCACAATGTTACAGAACCCGCAAGTTGATCACCAAAACATACATCAAGTAGATCACGTGTATAGCCCATTGTCACCACAGATAAGCACGACAAGACATACATCAAGTGTTCTCAAATCCTTAAAGACTCAATCTGACAAGATAACTTCAAAGGGAGAACTCAATTCATCACAAGATAGTAGAGGGGGAGAAACATCATAAGATCCAACTATAATAGCAAAGCTCGCGATACATCAAGATCGTATCACCTTTAGAACACGAGAGAGAGAGAGGGAGATCAAACACATAGCTACTGTTACATACCCTCAGCCCCGAGGGTGAACTACTCCCTCCTTGTCATGGAGAGCGTCGGGATGATGAAGATGGCCATCGATAAGGGATCCCCCCCTCCGGCAGGGTGCCGGAACAGGGCCCCGATTGGTTTTTGGTAGCTACAAAGGCTTGCGGCGGCGGAACGTAACGCCCCCAGTGTCATGCAATAGTAACACTTTGTGATTAAACTAATCATTTTCCCAAGCAGTGCTTAATGACCCTTTGTTCAATATCCCATTTGAAATTCTAGTCAATTCAAATTCAAGTGAAATTTGAAGTTGCACAAAAGATGCTGGAAAAATGTTCACCATTTAGCAAATATTCCAAAACAACTTGTTATTAAGGAAAACAACATCACCATCAAGTCAAAGTGGGCCAAAGCATTTAAATCAGTGCCAAAACAAAACTATAAATGCCTAAATTCATTTTTGAAAAATGCCAAAGGATTCCAAAATTTCCCAAACATTCCGTGGCAATGAGGAATATACCATAGTATTTATGTGACCAAGGTTCACATTTTTACTAAGTCATTTGATGGCTCAAATTATTGCAAAACTATCTCTGGAAATAAAGCAGAGATAAAAATAGAAAAAAGGGCCTAGACTACTTCTGGGGACTGGGCCTATGTGCATAGTACCTGGAGCCCAGCCCACCACGTCCTCCTCCTCCTCCCCCTGTTCTCTGTTCAAGCGACCGAGGCACGCCCACCGTCGCCGCTGAACCCACCTCGTCGACAACGCCGCTATAGGCGGCGCGGGTGGATAAAGATCCACCTCTCCTCTCCCTGGCTTCCTCATCCATTCGCCCCCTCCTCCTCGCTCTCCCTCGCTCGCTCTGCTCCTCCTCCTTTCCAGATCCGCCACACCGAGCGGAATCGCCGCCGTCCTCCGTCGCCACCGCGGCCACCGGCACCGCTCTGGCCGCTCGCGTTGTCCTGGAGAGCCACCATCGCCCTCCCATTTGCTTGGAGCCTTCAGGTGGAGTCAGGGACCTCTACAGCTACCGAACGCTGCCGCACCCTTCCGCCTCTGCTCCGACGCGCGCCGGCGACCTCGAGAACCTCTGCTACTCCTAAGCTATCACGTGCCTGCTTGCGAGCCGCACGGTGAGCTCCTCCGCCTCCTGTTCCTCCCTGTTAATCTCCTAGCGCGTCGTAGCTAGCTCGCCATCATGCCTGAGCTCTGGTCGCCGCTGTGCACCTTGCCATCGTGACCACCCCGAGCTCGCAGTCGTGCTCAGCATGCGTGTAGGTCTATGTAGCGCTAGCTAGCTCGCTCCGATGTGCCGAGTGTAGCCAGATCCGCTCGTGCCCGAACTCCGGCGCCGCCTCCACCACTTGCCATCACCGTCTCCGGCCTTTTCCGGCCGGGCCACCACCGAAGTTTGTCATGCGCTGCTCTGCTCATTCGAGCACACCCTAGCGCGCGAAATGGTCGCCCGTAGGTGAAATCTGACGAGGCCCGAAGCCCTTCTCCACATTTTGGCGTCGCCGACGTCGAGCCGTCGGCCACCGCCGATGTGGCACACCGGGGGCCACCCCAGGGTCACTGCCAGCAGGCCTCGCGGGCCCCAGTTGACTGGGTTGACCCAGTCAACTGCTGACTGGGCTGCCCAGTGAGGCTAACATGTGGGCCCCTTTTCTTTGAAACTTTTTATAAATAAATAAATATGTTAATTAGTTTTAATCATTAGTTAGTCACTGACACCAGGGGCCCATCCCTCTAATTAGCCTGTTAGATTAGTTTAATCCACTGTTAAGGTAACACAGGCTGACATGTGGGTCCCACTGGACCCACTGGTCAGTTTGACCTGGTCAGCCGTCCTGTTGACAGCTAACATCACAGTGATGTCATGCTGACGTAGTATTTCTTTTCTGATAATTTATTTAATTCTAGAATATGTTTAACTTAGAAAATAATCTGTAACTCCGATGAAAATGTTTTCTACATGAAAGTTGCTCAGAAAAATCCAATGAATCCAAATACGTGGTCCGTTCATCTGTCACATGCCCCTAGCATGCTGAACATGGATCATTCCTCCTCCGGTTATCTGTCTGACATAGGTCCGGAACCGGGAAAACATTCCCAGTTGATTTCCCCCTTCACCTATATCGTGTAGCCATACGTTAGGTCACACCTGGCACAACATATTGCCACGTTATGCTTTGTGATGCTATGTTTGCTTTATATTTACTGTTTCTTCTCCCTCTTCTCTCTGATAGACCCCGAGACCGATGCTGCCCCTGTGATCGACTATGTCGATGATGGCCCCCTCCTTGACAGAGCAACCAGGCAAGCCCCCCCTTTGATCATCCCGATATCGCCCATTCCATTCCCTCATGCTTGCATTGGATTTTGCTAGATTGCTCCTATTCCGATGCATAGCTTGCTTTTGTAACCTGCTTATTGTTACTTACCTGCTTATCCTAAACTGATTAGTATAGGTTGGTTAGTGATCGATCAGTGACCCCCACCTTGTCCTTGTTGCTCCTGCTTCATCATTGAAGACTCGATCAACGGGATCGAAGACCAGGCCCTGACACCGCACATCACTTCCCCTTAGTTGCTCGACACTACTGGGTTACTATCGAGTGCCAAGGGTGAGGCCTCATCAGCACTTCTAATGTTAACCCTGTAGTGTAGTTATTCGGTCGTGCTCATCGTGGGTGATTCCGCCTTAACCACTTTCGAGGGTGGATCCTCTTACGTTCACCTTGATGATTAAATCGAGTGGAATCTGTCGAGGGTGACTCCTCAGGTTTTCCCCTTGGTGGTAGACACACGGTTACTAGGGTTACTATGACTTTACATTGAACCATGTTACTAAAGATGGGTCGGCCCTGAGGGGTACCCGCGGGAGCATAGTTGCGAGTTATGTAGAGTCGGGTTGACCTGGAAGGTGCCCACGAGATAATTACGAGGCGTGGCTGGGCATTCTTAGCCCTTGCCGCAAGTCCTCAAGACAGGGCAATGGGGTCACATCTTTCGTGAGTCTCTTTTTGTTACTGCGCGTTCCTTATCAACTATGATTTGCATATTTGATCCGAGGGGCCTCTGGCCTGATAGCACTAACCATCACGTGGGCATACTATGGGCGTTCTGTGTCGTATGCATCAAACAAAGCATAATAGATGTCAGCGACTGAGCGGCACGCACCAGGTTTGACTGCGTAAGCACCTGCCTTTTTGAAGGAGGTAGCTAGGTCTGCTCACCGGCCGCCCACGCAATGTGCAGGAGTTCCCGGGGCGATGGCCAATGACCGCTGGGGGTATAGGTTTAGTCCGGTGTGCTGAGCTCTCTATTAAGCCTAGGTAGGGTTGTGGCGTATTGTTTGGTCGAGGCCGGGCATGCCCCAGGAATGTGTGTCCGGCTGGAGTTAATCGAGTGTGGTGGGTAAGTTGGTGCACCCCTGTAGGGAAGAAAACATCTATAGATAGCCTGTCCGATGGTAACGGACACTTGGAGTTGTATCCCGATCGATACAACTAGAACTGGATGCTGAGGCATGAAATGGATATGTGGCTCCGGGAGTCGAGAAAGGATCCCAGGGCATTGACAACAACATAATATGACTTATGTTTTACTACTCTACTCCCTCCTCTTCATGCAAGATGGTGGTTTCCAGAAGATGCTAGTCTTCGATAGGACTAGCTTCTCCCCCTCTTATTCTGGCATTCTGCAGTTAGTCCACAGATACTACCCCTTTCATTGATACCTATGCATAAGTAGTGTAGATCCTTGCTTGCGAGTACTTTGGATGAGTACTCACGGTTGCTTTGCTACTCCTTCTCCCCCTTCTTTATGGTTGTTGCAACCAGACGGTGGAGTCCAAGAGCCAGATGACACCACCGATGACTACTACAACCCCGAGGGTGCCTACTACTACGTGGAGGCCGCCGACGACCCGGAGTAGTTAGGAAGCTCCCAGGTAGGAGGCCTTGCCTTTTCGATCATGTTGCTTCTGTGCTAACCTTCTTAAGGCAAACTTGTTTAACTTATGTCTATACTCAGATATTGTTGTTTCCGCTAACTCGTTTGTATTCAAGCTGATGTATTCGAGCCCTCGAGGCCCTTGGCTTGTAATATAAAGCTTGTATTATTCAAATTTGCGTGTATGATTAGTGTACGATTGAATCGGGGGCATCACACGGAACTCCCGATCTATTGTTCTCCTAGAAGTTTTTAGGGTATATGGACATATATAGGCGAAAGAAGTCGGTCAGGGGAGCCATGAGGGGCCCACGAGGGTGGGGCGCGCCTAGGTGGTAGGGCGTGCCTCCCTGCCTTGTGGCTTCCTCGAAGCCTCCCTGACGTCTACTCCAAGTCTCGTGGATTGCCTCCGTTCCAAAAATAACTCTCCCGAAGGTTTCATTCCGTTTGGACTCTGTTTGATATTCCTTTTCTTCGAAACACTGGAATAGGCAAGAAAACCGCAATTTGGGTTGGGCCTCCGATTAATAGGTTAGTCCCAAAAATAATATAAAAGTGTATAATAAAGCCCATAAACATCCAAAACGGGTAATATAATAGCAGGGAATAATCAAAAATTATAGATACGTTGGAGATGTATCAAGCATCCCCAAGCTTAATTCCTGCTCGTCCTCGAGTTGGTAAATGATAAAAAGAGAATTTTTGATGTGGAATGCTACCTAGCATAATTCTCAATGTAATTTTCTTTATTTTGGCATGAATGTTCAGATCCAAATGATTCAAGATAAAAGTTCAATATTGACATAAAAATAGTAATACTTTAAGCATACTAACAAGTAATCATGTCTTATCAAATTAACGTAGCCAAAGAAAGCTTATCCCTACAAAATCATATAGTTAGGCTATGCTTCATTTTCATCACACAAAATTCTCCCATCATGCACAACCCCAGTTTCAGCCAAGCAATTGGTTCATACTTTTTAACGCGCTTCAGCTTTTCAACTCTCACACAATACATGAGCGCAAGCCATGGATATAGCACTATATGTGGAATAGGATGGTGGTTGTGGAGAAGAAAAAAATAGGGAGAAGATAGTCTCACATCAACTAGGCGTATCAACGGGCTATGGAGATGCCCATTAATAGATATCAATTGAGTGAGTAGGGAGTGCCATGCAATGGATGCACTAGAGCTATAAATGTATGAAAGCTCAACAAAAGAAACTAAGTGGGTGTGCATCCAACTTGCTTGCTCACAAAGACCTAGGGCATTTTGAGGAAGACCATCATTGGAATATACACGCCAAGTTCTATAATGAAAAATTCCCACTAGTATATGAAAGTGACAACATAGGAGACTCTCTATCATGAAGATCATGGTGCTACTTTGAAGCACAAGTGTGGAAAAAGGATAGTAACATTGTCCCTTCTCTCTTTTCTCTCTCTCTTTTTTTGGTGGGTTTCTTTGGCCTCTTTTTTTAAGCTTCTTTAGCCTCTTATCTATACCTACTAATAAAGCATGGTGCGTTTCTTCAATTTTTTCATCCGTTCACCACTAAAATATTTTTTGTTTCTATTTGAGGTGGTACTAAACTTTTGTACTCCGTCTGTTACCAAAGGAAAAATAATTTATTGAGAACTTCGTACATGGACTGCGCGCCCTATGGCCCAGTAAAGTCAGCCTTTTTTTCCTGCCCTCGTAGTAATAAAAAAACAATCCTATTTTCCGCTCAATGCGGCATATAGTTTTAGCTACGCACAGGGCGACCAAGACAAGGCGGCCCATTTTCGTTCGTGTTTTGTTTCAAAATTTATTTTTCTGTTTCTTTCTCTATTTATTTCCTGTTTCTTTTATTTTTCTCACTGCAAGTATATTTTTAATTATTTTCTGAAATTCCACAATTTTCAAAAAATGTTTGCAGTTTCAATTTTTATTCACAATTTCATAAAAAGTTACGAATTACAAAAATGTGTTCCTATTTTAAAAAATGTTTATATTTTTTGTCGTGCCAAAATATGTTCAATTTTTTTTAAAATATTCCCATTTTTAGTAAAATGTTCTTATTTTTCAAATAAAATCAAAATTTAAATAAATGCATTTAAAAATGTTCCAAATTCAAAAAATGTTCTTGATTTACATATAGGTTTAAAAATAGAAAAGAATGTTTGCATTAAAGAAACACATTTTCTAAAATTCTTTTGCATGTTTAACACATCTTCCCATTTAAAAAAATTGTTTACAACGTAAAAACTTTCATATTTTTATAAGAATGTTCTTGTATTTAAGAAATGTATGTGAATTTCAGGAAATGTTCTTTTCAAATGTTTTGTTCTTGCTTTGTCCGAAAATGTATGGAATTTTCAGAAAATGTTCAAAATTTGAAAATTTGTTCACGTTGCATCGGTAGTTCATGTTATGAATTCCAAAATTGCATTCCTATTTAAAAAAAGTTTGAAATTTTAAATTTTTGTCATTCTTATTTCTTTTCAGAATTTTAAAAATTATTCCCATTTTTTGGAAAATGTTTGGTTATTCCCAAGTTTGTTCAAGATTAATTTTTGCATTACAAGACACATTTTCTAAATTTCTTCCATATGTTCAAAACATGTTCCCGTTGCCAAAAATTGTTCACAACTTCAAAAAAACCGTATTTTATAAAACGTTCATGCTTTAAAGAAATGTTTGTGAATTTCAACAAATCTTCCGTTCAAATTTTTTGTTCGTCTTTTTAAAATGTGTGGTATTTTAAAAAAATCGTAATTTGGAAAATTGTTCACGTTGCCAAGTATATTTGGCATTTCATAAATTATTGACAGTGGTAGTTTCCATGCATTAATAAAAGGGAATATGCTGGTTAAGTATAATTGAAATGAATTATGGGCATGTGCCAATGAAAAAAGAATATATTGGTTTGGCTCCAATTAAAGGGTGCCATGTGAACTACAGAATACAAACATGTGGGGGTCTTGATCCATTCTTATATTAAGCTAGAGGCATGTCATTTTATCCTCCCGTTGCAACGCACGGGTATGTGTGCTAGTATTTTTATAAAGTCCGGAGTCTCATCCCGACTTGTGGGGGAATCATAGTCTCCATCATCCTTTCCTCACTTGGAACGATGCTCTAATAATGAAGATCATCACACTTCTATTAATTTACAACTCAAGAATTACAACTCAACACTTAGAACAAAATATGACGCTGTGTCAATGCCTCCGGCGGTGTACCGGGATATGCAATGTATCAAGAGTGACATGTATGAAATAATTATGAAGGTGGCCTTGCCACAAATACGATGTTAACTACATGATCATGCAAAAGCAATATGACAATGATGGAGCGTGTCATAATAAACCGAATGGTGGAAAGTTGCATGGCAATATATCTCGGAATGGCTATGGAAATGTCATAATAGGTAGTATGGTGGCTGTTTTGAGGAAGGTAAATGGTGGGTGTATGATACCGGCGAAAGTTGCGCGGCATAAGAGAGGCTAGCAATGGTGGAAGGGTGAGAGTGCGTATAATCCATGGACTCACATTAGTCATAAAGAACTCATATACTTATTGCAAAAGTTTATTAGCCCTCGAAGCAAAGTACTACTACGCATGCTCCTAGGGGAAGGGTTAGTAGGAGTTAACCATCGCGCAATCCCGACCTCCACACATAACGAAGGCAATTAAAAGAGCACCCCATGCAACAAATTTGTTACACAACTTTTACCATACACAACTTTTACCAACTTTAACACAAGTATTTCTCAATTTCATAATTACCCAACTAGGATGACTCTAACATTACCACCTTTATATCTCAAAACAATTATCAAGTATCAAATTTATCATAGTATTCAATGCACTTTCTATGATAGTTTTTATTATACCAAACTTGGATGACCATCATTCTAGGACTTATTTTATAACCATAGCAAATACCATGTTGTTCTAAAGACTCTCAAAATAATATAAGTGAAGCATGAGAGTTCATCTATATCTTCAAAATAAAACCACCGCCGTGCTCTAGAGGATATAAGTGAAGCACTAGAGCAAACGATAAACTACTCTGAAAGATATAAGTGAAGATCAATGAGTAGTCGAATAATTATGCAACTATGTGAAGACTCTGTACCATTTAAGAATTTCAGATCTTGGTATTTTATTCAAACAGAAAGCAAAATAAAATAAAACAAAATGACGCTCCAAGCAAAACACATATCATGTGGTGAATAAAAATATAGCTCCAAGTAAAGTTACCGATGAACGAAGACGAAAGAGGGGATGCCTTCCGGGGCATCCCCAAGCTTAGACTCTTGGTTGTCCTTGAATATTACCTTGGGCACCCCCAAGATTAGGCTCTTGCCACTCCTTATTCCATAGTCCATCGAATCTTTACCCAAAACTTGAAAACTTCTCAACACAAAACTCAACACAAAACTCGTAAGTTCCGTTAGTATAAGAAAATAAAACCACCACTTAGGTACTGTTGTGAACTCATTATAAATTCATATTGGTGTAATATATATTGTATTCCAACTTCTCTATGGTTCATACCCTCCGATACTACTCATAGATTCATCAAAATAAGCAAACAACACAATGAAAATAGAATCTATCAAAAATAGAACAGTCTATAGTAATCTGTATCATTTGAATACTTCTGTAACACCAAAGATTGTACCAAATTAGGAAAACCTGAGCAATTTGTGTACCAATCCAGAGAAAAAAGAATCAGATCAAAAAGCACGTTTATGTGAATTATCAAAACTAATTTACTGGGTGCAAACGTTTATGATTTTCAGCAGGATCAACACAACTATCACCGTAAGCTATCCAAAAGGTCTTACTTGGCACTTTATTGAAACAAAAGCTATAAAACATGATTACTACAGTAGCATAATCATGTGAACACACAAAAACAATAAAGGTAAATATTGGGTTGTCTCCCAACAAGCGCTTTTCTTTAATGCCTTTTTCGCTAGGCATGGCGATTTCAATGATGCTCACATAAAAGATAAGAATTGAAACATAAAGAGAGCATCATGAAGAATATGACTAGCACATTTAAGTCTAACCCACTTCCTATGCATAGGTATTTTGTGAGCAAACAAATTATGGGAACAAGAATCAACTTGCATAGGAAGGCAAAACAAGTGCAACTTCAAAAATTTCAACAAACAGAGAGGAAACTTGATATTATTGCATTATGTAAGAACACATGTTACTCTCTCATAATAATTTTCAGTAGCATCATGAATGAATTCAACAATATAAACATCACATAAAGCATTATTTTCATGACGCACAAGCATAGAAATTTTACTACTCTCCACATAAGCAAATTTGTTCTCATGAATAGTAGTGGGAGCAAACTCAACAAAATAACTATCATGTGAAGCATAATCCAATTGAAAATTAAAATCATGATGAAAAGTTTCATGGTTATCTTTATTCTTTATAGCACACATGTCATCACAATAATCATCATAAATAGGAGGCATGCTTTCATCATAATAAAGTTGTTCATCAAAACTTGGGGGACTAAACATATCATCTTCATCAAACATAGCATCCCCAAGCTTGTGGCTTTGCATATCATTCACATATTTTATGCCAAGCATTCTATGTAATTCTTCTTCTGGTACTTGAGCACAATTTTCATTCCCATCATTTTCACGAAAGACATTAAAAAGATGAAGCATATGAGGCAACCTTAATTCCATTTTTCGTAATTTTCTTTTATAGACTAAACTAGTGATAAAACAAGAAACAAAAAGATTCGATTGCAAGATCTAAGGATATACCTTCAAGCACTCACCTCCCCGGCAACGGCGCTAGAAAAGGGTTTAGTTGACGGGGTGTTAGTGCCGCTTACCTCGCCTCCCCGACAACGGCGCCAGAAAAGGGCTTAGTTGACGGGTTGTTAGTGCCGCTTACCTCGCCTCCCTAGCAACGGCGCCAGAAAAGAGCTTTATGTCTACTACGCAACCTTCTTCTTGTAGAAGTTGTTGGGCCTCCAAGTGCAGAGGTTTGTAGGACAGTAGCAAATTTCCCTCAAGTGGATGACCTAAGGTTTATCAATCCGTGGGAGGCGTAGGATGAAGATGGTCTCTCTCAAACAACCCTGCAACCAAATAACAAAGAGTCTCTTGTGTCCCCAACACACACAATACAATGGCAAATTGTATAGGTGCACTAGTTCGGCGAAGAGATGGTGATAAAAGTGCAATATGGATGGTAGATATAGGTTTTTGTAATCTGAAATTATAAAAACACCAAGGTAACATGTGGTAAAAGTGAGAGTAAACTGTATTGCAATGGTAGGAAACAAGGCCTAGGGTTCATACTTTCACTAGTGCAAGTTCTCTCAACAATAATAACATACTTGGATCACATAACTATCCCTCAAACGAAGAGATTGTTGTAGGATACGAAACCACCTCAAAGTTATCCTTTCTGGTCGATCAATTCAAGAGTCCATAGTAAAATAACACGAAGCTATTCTTTCCGTTCGATCTATCACAGAGTTCGTACTTGAATAACACCTTAAGACACAAATCAACCAAAACCCTAATGTCACCTAGATACTCCAATGTCACCTCAAGTATCCATGGGCATGATTATATGATATGCATCACACAATCTTAGATTCATCTATTCAACCAACACAAAGTACTTCAAACAGTGCCCCAAAGTTTCTACCGGAGAGTCAAGACAAAAACGTGTGCCAACCCCTATGCATAATTTCACAATGTTACGGAACCCCCAAGTTGATCACCAAAACATACGTCAAGTAGATCACGTGAATATCCCATTGTCACCATAGATAAGCACAACAAGACATACATCAAGTGTTCTCAAATGCTTAAAGACTCAATCCGGCAAGATAACTTCAAAGGGAAAACTCAATTCATCACAAGAGAGTAGAGGGGGAGAAACATCATAAGATCCAACTATAATAGCAAAGCTCGCGATACATCAAGATCGTATCACCTCAAGAACACGAGGGAGAGAGAGAGAGATCAAACACATAACTACTGGTACATACCTTCAGCCCCGAGGGTGAACTACTCCCTCCTCGTCATGGAGAGCGTCGGGATGATGAAGAAGGCAACCGGTGAGGGATACCCCCCTCCGATAGTGTCGGTGTACTAAAGTAGGAGGGTACCTTAGTACCCCGAACTTGTGCACGGGCAGTCGCAGCGGCCCGCGGCAGGGCTTGCCGGGCGTCCGCCAAGATCCTCCGCGACTACTTTGATGCCATTCAAGAACAGAATACTCAAGCTGAAGCCCCGGCAAGAGGAGCTTGCAGGGAAGGCCAACCAAGGCCCCGGCAAGAAGAGCTTACCGGGAAGAAAACAAAGGCCCCGGCAAGAGGAGCTTGCCGGGAAGGCCGACCAAGGCACCTCCAGAAGACTTGCCGCGACGCCCCGCGCGTCCCGGCAAGGCCCGACGGCCGGCAAGCTTGCCGGCACGACAAGAGAAGAGCCGCGGAAAAGTACTTGCCGCTGCAAGATTGCCAACCAAACTCCAGCACATCCGGCGATGTGTCATCACAAGGCCATCCCAAAGGCACGTGGCGAGGCACTACACAGCCATGCGGGGCGAGGTGGCGAGCGGAGCTGACAGAGACGCCATCATGGCAACCGGTGGCTCACTTGACGGTCGCTTCTCTGCACTGTTGGGGCGACCAGACGGGCATTAAATGCCCTTGTCCCCTGTCGTCAGAGTTAGGTAGGGGACACTGTTGGTCACTATTACACCAACCTGCATTTTTACCTTTCTACCCCCTCTTCTTACGCTGCCACTTGTTGGTGCCCCCTTTAGACTATAAAAGGGAGGCCCAAGCGCACGTAGAAGGGGTTCGGTTCATCTTGGGACACAAGATTAGGGTTCATCCGACATAGGGTTCGGTCCAACACACACACACACGACACCACCGAGCGCTCGCATTCGAGCAAGATCAAATAGAAACACAAAGCAGCAGTAGGAGTTTTATCTCTCCGGAGAGCTCCGAAGCAGGGTAAAAATCGCCCGTCTCCTCGGCGCGTGCCCGGACCTCAATCCGCTCTGCGCGCGGCCTCCGCCCCCTCGCCGAACCAGAAAGGGGCGCCGGCTCGTCGGACCAACCTCGACGGCGACTCCACCGCATCGTCGGACCCGCGAACCCGACGCGATCAGCGCCACGTTCTTCAAGAACGGCAGCACGAAGACGCTCGCACTCGCATCGAGCGCAGAAGGGAATAACATGGCGAGCAGTATCCAGAGTAGAGTTACATTACAAGGAGTTACTTATTACAGCGCTGTCTTAGTTATTCTTGTGACTATAATAACAGCGACAAGGAGAAGCCAGAAGGGCGCACTGGCGAAGAAGCCCCGGCAAGCCGATTTCACTGGGGGCTGCGATTGCCAAGATCCCTACGCGGCAAGTCAGGGTCCCCGGGGGCTACAACGCTGGCGGCAAGGACAGAGCAAGGCGCACCGGCACCTAGGTCCCGGCGGAGCCAAAGTTGCCGGGGGCTGTAAATATCAAGATTCACCCCCGACAAGCCAGAGTCGCCGGGGGCTATAACACCAGATAAGTTTTTCATCCCTCGTTATGCATCCTCTTGTGGGCTGGGGAAGGCGAGGCCGCGTCTCTGAACGATCATGCCTTGTACAAAAAAGCATGTGCGCGGAGGAACCAGTTCGTAGCTAGTCGCGCACTGACCATTGTTTCGAGTCCACTCGACAATATTGGGTGAACTGCGGCTAGCTCAACGACAAGGTTTCTTGTCGGTCGCGGCACCGCCGGCAGAGAACCAACTCGTAGCTAGTTGCCTTACTGTCGTTTCGAGTCCGCTCAACGACTTAAGTAAGCCGCGACTAGCTCCGCGACAAGGTTTCCTGTCGGTTGTAGTTCCGTTGCCGACGTTTCGCACTCGGCGCTCATGGCAAGGTGCCCGCGCCGGCAAGTTCCCTAAAAGCGTAGGGTGAAAACGTACAAGGCACACAATCAAGTAAAGGACTTAATCCGGCAAGCTTTCCCCTCTTCTCATTAAAAAACATCCCAATTTAGTGCAAGTCCATGGAGGATGAAAAACATGATAGAGAGGATTACAAACTTCAAATATAGCTAAGGCCTGAAGGCTTACAAATTAAAAGATAAGATGCCCGTAATCCCTCTCCTGTTTCTCTCTTCAGGAGGTAGGTCAAGGAGGCCCCGGCAAGAGAAGCTTGCCGGGGAGGGCAAAAGAAGCGCCTAGGCGAGCTACGGATGCCAGAAGACACCAAGAGAACTTCCCGGGGACCGGCCAGGAGCTTGGCGGAGACGGAGGCGCCGGAGGCAGAGCTCGAAGACGGGGCGGCAGGACGTCATCACGCTGTCGAGGGCACCTCGCCCTCGTACTCCGACTTGACGGCCTTCCCGCCACCCCTCTTCCTCTTCTGCCGCCTCCCGACGCCAGCCGCCCAAGGAGACGGCCCCGGGGAGTTCAAAAGGCCGGCGACCCGGATGATGGGGTCGCCGGTGGCGCGCGCGAGGCAGCGTCCGACGCCTAGTCGGACCCGCCGTCTTCGTCGTCGCTGTCGCTCCCCTCCTCGTCACTCTCGCTCGAGGAGGGACCTTTGCTATCGGAGGAGCTGTCCACGCAGCATCTCGCCCGGATGCCGGAGTCCCCGAAGAACTTGACGGCGAGAAGGTTGCCCTCCATTAACTTAAAATGGAGGGTAAACCCCGCCGCCAAGCTATGGATTCGGGCGAACGTCTTCCACCCTCGATCGAAGTACATCACGCCGGGGGCTGGGGATACGACACTGACTCGAGTGCCGCTGATCCCGCAGCCCCTCATGCGTAACTCCAGCATCTCGGGCGGGTCCGGTTCCATCGCGCTCGCAAACGGAGCCAGAAGCCGGAGGCGTCGACGAGGTGCCCGGCGCAGCTTGATGAAGAACTCCCAGGGGTCGTCCCCAATGTGGACCGCCTCGAGGAGAGAAGCCGCCGGCGGAGACGGGGGTGGCGCACCACCCCGGCCGCCTCTTCCCCGAGCGCCTCGGCCACGCCCTCGGCCTCGTCCTCGGCCTCGCCCCCTCCCTCTTCCCCTTGCGACCGGCTCCGCCACCGCAGGGGTGAGAAAGGGAAGGATGCGCTGTCTGGCGGCAACCCTCGCCGCCACCGACGAAGGGCCAGGGTTCCCTTTCTCCATGGTGAGTGGGAGAAAGGGGAGCAGAAGTTAAAAAGAAAAGAAGGCGATGAAGGAGTGCGGGCTTCTGTGCCCCCCTCCCTGCCCTTTATAAAGGAGCAGGGTGGGAGCCCGGCCGCCCCGCTCAGCGAATCAGGGCACGGGAGAGCGGGGAATCGGGGCCGACCCACTGCCTCTGCTCACGCCGGCCCGGATTCCCCAATCTCACCGTCTGTGACCCCTAGCGCATGGGAGCCGCGTGGCAGGAACGCAGCACCGAGTGGGCGAGTGAGGCGGTCTCGCCCCACCCCGTGAGCGTGGGAGCGGATGCCTCAAAAGCCGCGCACTGGCCCCGTCCAGTAAATGCGCCACGCCCCCACGCCTACCTCCGTTTAGGTAGGAGGGCGTGGGCCGTCCCCTTCATCATGGCTTGATGCATGCTCGCGAGGCTCAGCCCCGCACGCGCCGCCCACGTCGCCCACGATGCTGAGTTTGACGCGTGCCACTCCGGGCGTGTGCGGTGGAAGCGGAGTCCGATTTTGTGTGGACCCAGGCCACGCGTGCCCGTGCACTGTTTTGGGCCTGGCCCAACAATGCTCGGCACCGTGTATGGCCTAGGCCCGGGGGCTTCTGTCGGTGTACTAAAGTAGGGGGGTACCTTAGTACCCCGAACTTGTGCACGGGCAGTCGCAGCGGCCCGCGGCAGGGCTTGCCGGGCGTCCGCCAAGATCCTCCGTGGCTACTTTGATGCCATTCAAGAACAGAATACTCAAGCTGAAGCCCCGGCAAGAGGAGCTTGCCGGGAAGGCCAACCAAGGCCCCGGCAAGAAGAGCTTACCGGGAAGAAAACAAAGGCCCCGGCAAGAGGAGCTTGCCGGGAAGGCCGACCAAGGCACCTCCAGAAGACTTGCCGCGGCGCCCCGCGCGTCCCGGCAAGGCCCGACGGCCGGCAAGCTTGCCGGCACGACAAGAGAAGAGCCGCGGCAAAGTACTTGCCGCTGCAAGATTGCCAACCAAAATCCAGCACATCCGGCGACGTGTCATCACAAGGCCATCCCAAAGGCACGTGGCGAGGCACTACACAGCCATGCGGGGCAAGGTGGCGAGCGGAGCTGACAGAGACGCCATCGTGGCAACCGGTGGCTCACTTGACGGTCGCTTCTCTGTACTGTTGGGGCGACCAGACGGGCATTAAATGCCCTTGTCCCCTGTCGTCAGAGTTAGGTAGGGGACACTGTTGGTCACTGTTACACCAACCTGCGTTTTTACCTTTCTACCCCCTCTTCTTACGCTGCCACCTGTTGGTGCCCCCTTTAGACTATAAAAGGGAGGCCCAAGCGCACGTAGAAGGGGTTCGGTTCATCTTGGGACACAGGATTAGGGTTCATCCGACATAGGGTTCGGTCCAACACACACACACATGACACCACCGAGCACTCGCATTTGAGCAAGATCAAATAGAAACACAAAGCAGCAATAGGAGTTTTATCTCTCCGGAGAGCTCCGAAGCTGGGTAAAAATCGCCCGTCTCCCCGCCGCGCGCCCGGACCTCGATCCGCTCTGCGCGCGGCCTCCGCCCCCTCGCCGAACCAGAAAGGGGCCCCCCGTGCCCCATAGGTGCTCGAGGGACAGCCGAATCCCCCGACAGATAGGGTGGCGGAACAGGGCCCCGATTGGTTTTTTGGTGGCTACAGAGGATTGCGGCGGCAGAACTCCCTATCTATTGTTTTCCTCGATGTTTTTAGGGTATATGGACATATATAGGCGAAAGAAGTCGGTGAGGAGAGCCACGAGGGGCCCACAAGGGTGGGGGTGCGCCCAGGGGGGTAGGGCGCGCCTCCCTGTCTCGTGGCTTCCTTGAAGCTTCCCTGACGTCTACTCCAAGTCTCCTGGATTGCTTCCGTTCCAAAAATAACTCTCCTGAAGGTTTAATTCCGTTCGGACTCCGTTTGATATTCCTTTTCTTTGAAACACTGAAATAGGCAAGAAACCAACAATTTGGGCTGGGCCTCCGGTTAATAGGTTAGTCCGAAAAATAATATAAAAGTGTGTAATAAAGCCCATAAACATCCAAAACGAGTAATATAATATTATGGAACAATAAAAAATTATAGATACGTTGGAGACGTATCAAGAAGTTGTATCATCCATGCACCTCATGCATCCGCAATATCCGTGGCACACCTGGCCGGAGAGATATAGCCGTAACCGAGATAGTCCCGCACCGTCGTGATCAGTGCGACTCTCATGTAGAAATACTCTCCTTTGCTTGCATCCCATGTCTTGGTCGGCGTTTTCCATAAGGTATGTAGCTCCTCTTTCAGTAACCCGAGATACAGATTTATATCATTTCCCGGTTGTCTCGGCCTTTGAATAAGCATAGCCATGTGTATATATTTTTCCTTCATGCACAACCAGGGTGGAGGTTGTACATCCATACAAACACGGGCCATGTGCTATGATTGGTGTTCTGGTTGCCAAATGGATTCATGCCATCACTACTAGCGCCAAGCAGGATGTTCCTTGGATCATTTGCAAAAAAAATCAAATTCAACATTTAATGCTCTCCATTGGGTAGCATCTGCGAGGTGTCTCAGCTTCGGCTCATCTCCGTCATCTGGCTTCACCCTCTCCGTGTGCCAGCGCATAAGCTTTGCTTCCTTAGGGTGTACGAAATACCGATGTAGACGCGGAGTGATCGGAAAGTACCATACAACTTTCTGTGGAGCTTTCTTTCCGGCCTTTTTATATCATGAAGCATTGCACTTTGGACAGATGGTTTTACCCGCATTCTCATTCCGGTATATGATGCAATCATTGATGCATGTGTGATATCTAATGTGTGGTAGATCAAGAGGGCACACGATTTTCTTTGCCTCCTCGACAGGAGTAGGACAAAGGCTTCCCGCGGGAAGAACCTTCTTTAGATACTTCAGAAGCTCATCCAGGCTTGCATCTGTCCATTTGTTTTTTGCCTTCGTCTTTAGAAGTTCTAGTGTGAAACTCAAGCGGGTCACCTCGAGATTACAACCATCATACAAAGGAGTCATCGAATCTACCTCCAGTTGTGCCAGTTAGGCCTCCTCTCTAGAAGCAACTCTGTCACTAGTCGTCTTCTTGTGAAGCAGGTCTCGAACATGCGGGTCCCGCATGGCTGAACTTAGTAGCGACAAAGACGGCGGCGTGTCCGCGTCTTCTCCGCCTTGAACTGCCTCTTCACCATCGACATTTCGGAGGCCGTCTTCCTCTTCGGGCACATAATCGGTCATCTCTTCGTCTGGTGGCCCCATGTCATTATTTCCTGCCCCGTCGACGTCCTCATCATCATCATCATCTTCACTTATCCACCGAGTATGGCCATGCATGAAACCATGCATGAGTAGGTGCGCCTTGAATGTACCACCCTCAAAGTGGTCGAGCCTAATTATTCCTTTGCATTTTCAACACAGACATAAAACATCCTTCAGTCTTTTTTCATACATGTCATCCAGAGCAGATTGCCAGTATCTTTCCACCATCCTTCCATAGACCTTCATGATCACCTGCGCGCGGAGAAAATATTATAACCACGTATATATGCATGCATGGATCAAATTCATACAAAAATTTGGCATGACCTTCCCTAAACATAGGACATATTGAGTTTGCCTGAAATTCACCGAAATGGAATTGAGTCAACATTTCCGCAAAACATAGGCAACTCATGTCACCCACATTATTTCATCATATACACAATGTAGGCAACTCAAATTATGCCACACACAATTTGGTATATATATTCTCATATCGCCCACACACACACACACACACACACACACACACACACACACACACATATATATGTGTGTGTGTGTGTATATATATATGTATATATATATGTAGTTTCGGTCCTATCCACACAAACACCCTTTTTTGCTCACCTATGTGTCGAGAGGGATATCGAGCACCTTTCTTCTTCATTACCTAGTAGCTCTAGATATATAGCTCTAACTAGCTAGCTAGGGAGAGAGAGAGCTAGCCTTCTAGGGAGATAGTGGGAGAGGAGAGGGAGAGAAGAGGGAAGGCATTAATGGAAGGGGGAGGAGGGAAAAGAAGAGGGGGAGGGAGGACATTAATGGAGGGGGTGGTGGTGGAGGGCACAAAGAAAAGGGGGGTGGTGGAGGGAAAAGGAGAGGGGGGGAGGGGGCTCTAATGGAGGGGTGGTGGAGGGGCAAAGAAGAGGGGGGAGGGGGCCTCTAATGGAGGGGTGGTAGAGGGGCAAAGAAGAGGGGGAGGGAGGGCTCTAATGGAGGGGTGGTGGAGGGGGAGCATTGAAAGGAACAAGCAAGGTGCAAGGAAAGGGGGGAAAAGGAAGGTGGAAGAAGAGAGGGGAGGAAGAAAGGGAAAGGTGGTAGCTAGGTGGCTGGCGGGCATAGCAATAGCGTGGGTCACCTATATGCACTACTGCTATGGCAGCTTGCAAAATATCTACGGCTAGTGTTGCACTACTTATAGCGTGGGCCAGAAACACACGGTATTGGTAAAATGTTATACATAGAAAAATAAGCAGTAGCGCGCTTAGATAAACATGTGCTATAGATCCTAAACTAGCAGTAGCGCAGGTTGGATGACAGGCGCTGCTGCTATTTTTTGACCAAGGGGTGTGGCGTGTTACACTTAGTAGTAGCGTGGGGCTAGATAACAAGCGCTGCTGCTAACTGATACCAATAGTGTTGTTCATAGCCAGCGCTACTACTAACTACTAGTAGCGTGGGGTTATAAACAAACACTACTGGTAATCTTCTATCTATAAGCATTTTCCTTGTAGTGTGAGGATAATCATCAAGTTATGGACCCAGTCTGTGTAGTTGCTACCATCATCTTTTAACTTAGATCTCTCTAGGAACGCAATAACATTCAAGGGAATGGTAGCACGGGCCATTGATCTACAATGTAGATATGCAAAAACTATCAGGACTAAGTTCATGATAAACTATGTTCAATTAATCATATTACTTAAGAACTCCCACTTAGATAGACATCCCCCAAGCCATCTAAATGATACGTGATCCAAATCAACTAAACCATGTTCGATCATCACGTGAGATGAAGTAGTCATCAACGGTGAACATCTTTATGTTGATCATATCTACTATATGATTCACGTTCGACCTTTTGGTCTCGAGTGTTTCGAGGCCATGTCTGTACCAAAACTGGCTTGCACCCATTGTATGTGAACGTAGAGCCTGTCACACCCAATCATCACGTGGTGTCTCAGCACGAAGAACTGTCACAACGGTGCATACTCGGGGAGAACACTTATACCATGAAATTTAGTTAAGGGATCATCTTATAATGCTACCGTCGTACTAAGCAAGATAAGATGCATAAACATAAACATCACATGCAATCAGAATATGTGACATGGTATGGCCATCATCATCTAGTGCTTTTGATCACCATCTCCAAAGCATCGTCATGATCTCCATTGTCACCGACTTGACACCTAGATCTCCATTGTAGCGTCGTGGTCATCTCCCCAACTATTGCTTCTACAACTATCGCTACCACTTAGTGATAAAGTAAAGAAATTACATGGCGTTTGCATTTCATACAATTAAGAGACAACCATAAGGCTCCTGCCAGTTGCCGATATACAAAACATGATTATCTCATATAATAACTTATATCACATCATGTCTTGACCATATCACACCACAACATGCCCTGCAAAAACAAGTTAGATGTCCTCTACTTTGTTGTCGCAAGTTTTTACGTGGATGCTACATGATTCTAGGAAGAACTGTTCTTACCTACGACACCAAACCGCAACTGTGATTTATCAAGTTGCTGTTTAACCTTCAACAAGGACCGTGCCGCAGTCAAATTTGATTCAACTAAAGTTGGAGAAACAGACACCCGCCAGTCACCTTTATGTAAAACTAGTTGCATGTTTGTCGGTGGAAGCGGTCTCATGAATGTGGTCATGTAGGGTTGGTCCCGGCTGCTTCAACCAACAATACCGCTGAATCAAAATAAGACATTGGTGGTAAGCAGTATGACGATCACCGCCCACAACACTTTGTGTTCTACTCGTGCATATCATCTACGCATAGACCTGGCTCTGATACCACTGTTGGGGAATGTAGCATGCAATTTCAAAAAAATTCTATGCTCACGCAAGATCTATCTAGGAGATACATAGCAACGAGACGGGGAGAGTGTTTCTACGTACCCTCATAGACCGAAAGCGGAAGCGTCTGCCAACGTGGTTGATGTAGTCAAACTTCTTCTCGTTTCGACCGATCGAGCACCAAACGTATGGCACCTCCGAGTTCTGCACCCATTCTGCTCGATGACATCCCTAGAATTCTTGATCTAGCAGAGTGTCGAGGAAGTAGATGAGTTCCCTCTGCACGACGGCATGGTGACGGTGAGGGTGAAGTGATCCGCGCAGGGCTTCGCCTAAGCACTACGAGAATATGACCGGAGGTGTAAACTGTGGAGGGGGGCGCTGCACACGGCTAACAATTGTTGGTGTGTGTTCTAGGCGTCCCATCCCCATGTATATATAGGTGGGAGGGGAGGGGAGCAGCATTAGGGAGCCCCAAGTAGGAGGAATCCTACTTGGGCCCCTAGTCCAATTTGCCCCACTTTCCTTTTACCGAAAGGGGGAAAAAGGTAAGAGGGGAGAAGGAAGGAAAGGGGGGCCGAACCCCCTCCTCCTTATCCTATTTGGTCTCCTTCCTTAGGGGGGCGCCACCCTTGTGGCTGGTGTGCTCCCCTCATATGGCCCATATGGCTCATTATTCCCCCAGGGGGTTCCGGTACCCCCCCCCCCCCCCCCGCGGTAGTCTGATAAATACCCAATACTACCCGGAACACTTCCGGTATCCGAATACTATCATCCTATATATCAATCTTTACCTCTCGACCATTTCGAGACTCCTCGTCAAGTCCGTGATCTCATCCGGTACTCCAAACAACACTCGTACACTAAATCACATAACTCATATAATACAAAATCGTTATCGAATGTTAAGCGTGCGGACCCTACAGTTTCAAGAACTATGTAGACATGACCGAGACACCTCCCCGGTCAATAACCAATAGTGGAACCTGGATGATCATATTGGCTGGCTCCCACATATTTCTACGAAGATCTTTATCGGTCGAACTGTTATGACAACATACGTTATTCCCTTTGTCACCGATATGTTACTTGCCCGAGATTCGATCGTCGGTATCTTCATACCTAGTTCAATCTCGTTACCGGCAAGTCTCTTTACTCGCTCTGTAATGCATCATCCTGCAACTAACTCATTAGTCACTTTGCTTGCATGTCTTCTTATGACGTGCATTACTGAGAGGGCCCAGAGATACCTCTTCGATACTCGGAGTGACAAATCCTAATCTCGATCTATGCCAACCCAACAAACACCTTCAGAGATACCTGTAGAGCATCTTTATAATCACCCAGTTACGTTGTGACGTTTGATAGCACACAAGGCATTCTCCGATATCCGGGAGTTGCATAATCTCATAGTCGGAGGGATATGTATTTGACATGAAGAAAGCAATAACAATAAAACTGAACGATCATAATGCTAAGCTAACGAATGGGTCTTGTCCATCACATCATTCTCATAATTATGTGATCCCATTCATCAAATGACAACACATGTCTATGCTTTGGAAACTTAACCACCTTTGATTAACGAGCTAGTCTAGTAGAGGCATATTAGGGACACCGTGTTTTGTCTATGTATCCACAAATGTATCCACCGTCTTAGAATGAATAATAAACATTCATCATGAATAAGGAAATATAAAATAACAACGTTATTATTGCCTCTAGGGTATATTTCCTTCAAATCTTTCACGTCCGCCACCTCCTGCGTATCGGCATGGGAGTCCTCGACCGCCCACTGGAGCCTGCGCTCCTCCAGGGAGCGGCAGTGTCACGGGATTTTCCTAAACGATGATGGGCACCATGCAGTACTCCTCGTAGCTGGGGGCACAATGCTCACGTCCCGACTACCTGTACTGTCTGGAGCATGCGCTCAACCACCTCGATAGCCGTCATGATGCCATGCCCGCGGCCGTGCTGTTGGAGAACACACTAGTGCGCCTGGGCGGTGAGGATGCAATGTTCGCGGGTGTGCTTCCGGAGCACACGCTTGTCCACGTCGGGAGCGGGGGCGATGCGATGTTCGCAGGCATTCTCTCATCGCGGTGATTAATGGAGTCCTGGATTCGGGGGTCCCCAGTTGTCCAGCCTAGGAGTTTGGGCCGGGCTGGATGGGCCGTACAAGATCAAACTGAAGATTATCCATCATGTCCGGATGGGACTTCTCAATACGTGGACGGCAAGAATAGAGTCCGGAAGCTTCCTTCCCTGATAAACTGACCTTGTACAAACCCTTGACCCCTCTAGTGTGTATATAAACCGGAGGGGTTAGTCCGTAGAGGCTATCTTCTTCACCATCATTGGAATCCTCATAGGCTAGACACTTAGGGTTAGCCATTACGATCTCGAGGTAGATCAACTCTTGTAATCTTCATACTCATCGAATATAATCAAGCAGGAGTAGGGTTTTACCTCCCTTAAGAGGGCCCGAACCTGGGTAAACACTGTGTTCCCTAGCTTCCTATTACCATTGATCCTTAGGCGCACAGCTTGGGCCCCCCGACCCGAGATCTGCCGGTTTTGACACCGACATTGGTGCTTTCATTGAGAGCTCTATCGTGCCGTCTGCAAAAAGCGATCTATGGGTTGCCTAGTCATAAATAACAATATCACTTCTGGAAGGTGCCTAGCTTCGGGGCAGACCCTCCAGTTGGCAGTTTCACCATAAGGGCCCGTACGGCCATCGAGCCTGCAACTCCCCCCACGGTCGCCAGATACCATCCCCGCATTGGCCCAGAGTACTCTGGAAAATTAGATCCAGCAGATGTCTCGTCTTTAAACAAACTGCTAGACCGCATCGCCACCCTGGGGGTCTCAACGGACTATGATCGGGTCAGGCTCAAGCCCGACCAGAGGAAAATTAATCACCCACTTGGTGGCGGTCGTTGAAGAACCAGCCACGGATACCTCCCTCCCCATATTGAAAACTAAGTTTGTTCGGGTCTTTGAATCACCTGAGCCGGATACTTCCCCCTCAAAAGGGACCTCACGCCCTCTGGACTCTGGTTCAAGTGTAGTATTGAAAGAGCCTCTGCGCTTAACCAGACCCGAACCGGTCACTTTGGAAACCATTCTGGCTCCAACACAGATTTGGGATAGGATCCAAAATTCAATCCACCCACCCACCACAATCCATATTCTCCAAGAAACTCAGGTCCTCCACATATATATTACCTGATGTATGTGCGGCAGCAGCCTCAGGAAATGGTCCACCACTTTTGGGCCAGATTGCTGCTTGTTAAAAACAGGATCAAAGACTGCTCGGACGACGACGTAGTTTTGGTTTTCCACCGTAACTGCATCGATCAAGGAATATTGAATGCCCTCAACCGTCGCCACATACAGAGTTTCACAGAATTATCGCACGTAGTACAAAAGTAATGCGCAATGGAAAGCACATGGAGGGCCCTAAAAACTTAACTGGAGCCCGCTGCCTTGATGTCGCTTGAAGCTACGTTGGTATTTCCCCAAAGAGGAAGGGATGATGTAGCACAGCGGCGCTAGGTATTTCCCTCGGATATCAAACCAAGGTTATTGAACCAGTAGGAGAACCAAGCAACACAACATAAACAACCCATGCACACAAATAACAACACCTCGCAACCCGACGTTTTAAAGGGGTTGTCAATCCCTTTCGGGGTACGGCGCCCCAAGATAGGCAAAGGACGTGAGGTAAATTTGTAGTAGATTGATAGATCGAACGCCGAATAAAATAAATAAGAATAAATAATAGAAAGGTATTTTTGTATTTTTGGTTTAATAGATCGGCAAATAAATGCAAATAAAAAGTAGATCGCAAGGCAAATATATGAGAAAGAAGACCCTGAGGCCGTATGTTTCACAAGTGGCTTCTCTCGAGAAAGATAGCAAACGGTGGGTAAACAAATTACTGTTGGGAAATTGATAGAACTTCAAATAATTATGATGATATCCAGGCAATGATCATTACATAGGCATCACGTCCAAGATTAGTAGACCGACTCCTTCCTGCATCTACTAATATTACTCCACACATCGACCGCTATCCAGCATGCATCTAGTGTATTAAGTTCATGGAAAAACAGAGTAATGCAATAAGAACGATGACATGATGTAGACAATATCCGTTTATCTATTGCTTATATATAGATCCCATCTTTTTATCCTTAGTAGCAACGATACATACGTGTCAGTTCCCTTTCTGTCACTGGGATCAAGCACCGTAAGATCAAACCCACTACCGGGCACCTCTTCCCATTGCAAGATAAATAGATCAAGTTGGCCAAACAAAACCCAAACATCATAGAAGAAATACGAGGCTATAAGAGATCAAAGAAACTCAAATAACTTTCATGGATATAAAAAGATATAACTGATCATAAACTCGAAGTTCATCAAATCCCAACAATCACACCGCAAAAAGAGTTACATCATATTGATCTCCAAGAGACCATTGTATTGAGAATTCAGCGAGAGAGAGAAATCCATCTAGCTACTAACTATGGACCCAAAGGTCTACAAAGAACTACTCACGCATCATCGGATAGGCACCAATGGAAGTGGTGAACCCCTCTGTGATGGTCTCTAGATTGGATCTGGTGGTTCTGGACTCTGCGGTGGCTGGATGAATATTTCGTCGACTCCCCAAGAGTTTTTGGAATATTGGGGTATTTTTAGAGCAAGGAGGCGGTCCGGGAGGCACCCGAGGTGGGCACAACCCACCAGGGCGCGCCTAGGCCTCCTGGCGCGCCCTGGTGGGTTGTCCCCTCCTCGGGACTCCCTCAGGTGCAACCAGGGCCCAACTTCTTCCTTTTGGTCCATAAAAAATTATCGTAAAGTTTCATGGCATTCGGACTCCGTCTGATATTGATTTCCTGCGATGTAAAAAAACATGCAGAAAACAACAACTCACACTTGGCACTATGTCAATAGGTTAGTACCAAAAAATGATATAAAATGACTATAAAATGATTATAAAACATCTAAGACTGATAATAAAACTGCATGGAATAACCAAAAATTATAGATAAGTTGGAGACGTATCAGCATCCCCAAGCTTAACTCATGCTCGTCCACAAGTAAGTAAGTGATAAAAACAGAATTTTTGATGTGGAGTGTTGTTTATCATGTCATATCAAATTCTTTTCTTTATAGCATGGACATCTGGACTTTTATGTGATTCAAAGCAATAACCTAGTTTTGACATAATAATTTAGATACTCAAGCATATCAATAAGCAACCATGTCTTTCAAAATATCAATGGTAAAACAAGTTATCCCAAGCCCATCATGCTCAAACATTGATCCATTTATGAAACACACTCGAACATTAGCTACACCCAATATTTAACTACGATCATATAGCCTCCTAGTTGGTGCTTTTATAAGAGAGGATGGAGACTCAATTTTTTTTAAAAATGCATAAAGTAAAAGAAAGGCCCTTCGCAGAGGGAAGTAGGGATTTGTAGAGATGCTAGATCTCAAAGCAAAAAATTAGAGATCAAAACAGTTTGGGAGGTATATCGATCCCACCAACGAAAACGACTCTGAGTTCCCAACTGTAAGTGCATCTAGTGCCACCCCTAGTTGCTTTTGAGTATTGACGACAAACCTGGTTGAGGGACTAATGGGTTTGTGAGAATTGTAGGATAACACAGGTAGTAGTCCCTCATTGATTAGGTTTACCTACCGGAGATGACCCCTAAAAATGTGTGAAGACATTGAAGACAATGGTGGTCTGTGAAGATATTCACATTGAAGACTATGACACAAGAAGACATTGAGTGAAGACTATGGAGCGCAAAGACGTAGTTGCTTCGTTGTTTCCTTTTCTTCTTTGTTGAGTCATAGGAACCACCACACTGATAAGTGGGGTCCAAGTGAACAAAGTCAGAGTGACTGAAGTGATGCTCAACCAAATCCTATGACTTCGAGCAAAGACAATGAGAGAAAATCTTATCCAGAGTTGGATGAGTCAGCTTGACTTGTAGACCAAGTCAAGCTGCCGCGTGTGCTTGAAATCTGCCCGTTGCGACACGTGTCAGTTCCTTAGTGACCCAGGGTCATTTCGGACAAATCAGGTCGGGTTGCGCAGTGGCTATAAATAGCCCACCCCCTACACCACAAATTGGCGGCTGCTCAGAGTTAGTATACTGCTTTTGTCGTTTAAGAGCAACCCATCGCCGAAGCTTTCGAGAGAGAATCCTTGCGAGGACAAAGCCCAAACCACCCAGAGCCCAAAGAGTGTTTGGCATCACTTAAGTTTTTCTGTCCGCGTGATCTAAAGACTTGTTACACTTGATGACTGTGAATCCTCCAGCCGGATAGGCGTCGCGTTCTGAGCATCCAAGAGCCATTGTGGATTGCCAGTGAACGAAGTCTGTGAAGGTTCGGAAGTCTACCTTGAAGACTTACCAGAGTGATTGGGCGGGGACTAAGTTTCGTTAGCTCAAGGGGAATAAGGTGAAGACATGGTCTTCTGAGTTGAATCTCAGCCTCCCTAACCAGATGTGCAGTTTTCACAGAAACTGGAACTGGTCGAACAAATGCCTGTCCTTCTGAAGCCACTGGTTATATCTCTTACTTCTCTTTACTTACAGTTTGTCTTTGTGAAGTCATTGCCTGGTTGCATTATCAGTTTGACTTTACTGTGTGACTACCTGTTCTGATTGGCTTCATACTATCTTCCATCCTGATCTTTACTACCTAGCTGCTATTAGTCTTCGTGCTTTCACTTCATTGAATACTTGACTATGGCTTGTCTAGTGTAGTCTACCTTCCGCTGCAATCGAATAGTGTTATTTATATTGTTTGTCTTCGAAACTCCCACGTTTTGAAGACTTCCATAAAAATCGCCTATTCACCCCCCCTCTAGTCAATAACTAGCCCTTTCAATTGGTATCGGAGCTAGGTACTCCCTTGTTCTATGTGATTCAGTTTAACCACCTGGAGTTTAGCTATGTCGGCTGCAGGGATAATCAAAGTCTCCGCTGCGTGCCCCATCTTTGATGGCACTGAATACCCCTACTGGAAGAATAGGATGCGCATGCATATTTAAGCCATTGATGTCGATCTATGGTATGTCGTCAAGAACGGCGTTCCCACGACTGGTGAAGGGGTCACCCCTGCTGATGTCAAGAATTTCATTCAACTGGACTCTACTGCCAAGAACATCATCTGTGGTCACCTTACCAAAGGACAGTATGGTCATGTGAGTGCTCTGGAAACGTCGAAGCTAGTCTGGGACTGGCTCTCCAAGGTCAATGAAGGCGTCTCAACTCAGCGAGATCAACGTATCAGTGATCTCCGCAACCTCTTCAACCGCTTCAAGAGACACGACAACGAGAATGTCCAGCTCACATTTGATCGCCTCACTGATATCACAAATGAGCTCCAAGCACTCGGCACCACGGAGATCACGAAGCATGAGATAGTGAAGACACTACTGAGATCTCTTGACAGCTCATTTGTCACCTTAGCCCTGATCATACAAGAACGCCCTGATTTTAAGACTCGATCCATCTGACATACTTAAGAGGCTCAACACACATGAGTACCAGCTACCTGAGAAACGAGATATCTATGGCCCCAACTATGGCCGAACTTGAGCTTTGAAGGCAAAGGCTGCTGCTTCCTCATCTGAAGAAGAATATGACTGTAGTTCTGGTGATCCTGAAGACATTGGAAAGGAGCTTGCTATGCTTGTGAAGAAGTTCAAGAAATTCACCAAGAAGAAAGGCTTCAGAAAGTCTTCACGATCCAGCTCAAGGAATGATGAAGCTTCTTCCTATGATCACAAGAAGAGAACCTGTCACAAGTGCAAGAAACCTGGTCACTACATCTCTGAGTGTCCACAGTGGGACAATGAGAAGAAGAAGAAGAAGAAGAGCAAAGAATATGATTCTGATGACAAGAAGAAAAAGAAATCCTGATAGTCTTCTTCCAAGTCTTGGTCACACAAGAAGAGCTCATTTGGCAAAGCCTGTGCTTTTGTTGCCAAGGAAATGGATTCAGAGGAGGAGTCAGCTTCTGAGGAGGCGGAGGTGGAATCTGAGGAGGAGTCGAACTCTGGTGTTGCGAGTCCGGCTCTGGCTACAGCCTACGTCGCGAAGTCCATCTTAAACACAGAAGACAATGGCTCCGTCACCAATACTGATGATAATGACAAGGACGACTCGCCTCCCACCTACTCCTTCATGGCACGTGGTGCCAAGGTAAAATCACGCGATGCTTACTTTCAAACATCAAGTGAAGATGACTCTGATGGTGAATCCAAACCTAGTTACAAAACACTTGCTAAAATTGCAACTGAAAAACAAAAAGCTATGGAACATACTCAAAAACTGTTAGACAAAAGCGGTGACCTGTTGGACGCGGAAATGACCAAGTCTTAGTCCTTAATTGAAGACATAAAAAATCTTCATATTAAGTACCAGGAACTTGAAGGTCGACATGAATCGCTCACAACTTCTCATGAAAAGCTTTCCTATTATTATCTTCACAGGAAGCAGGAACTTGAGAAATTGAGATTGGCTCATGAAGATCTTCAAAAGGAGAATGAGTCACTTCGCGCCCAACAGATCAGTCCCGCTTAGGAAGGATTTTAACCACCATGCCTAAAATGCATTGAGAGTGATAACGCTACTTTTGTTGTTGAATGTTCTGTTGCTGCTACTATTGCAATATCTTCAACTGCTGATGTGGTAACTAACCCCTCTGCTGAGGATACCACTACTATTGCTGATGAGAATGCTAGGTTGAAGACACTGCTTGAGACAGGGATGTACAAAAGTCTCAAAGGGCATCAGACATTATGTGATGTCCTCAAAAAGTAGATCCTGAACCGAAACCCTAGGAAAGAGGGTGTTGGGTTCGAGAGGAAAATGAATGTTGATGGGTCCTACTGGAAGCCTGAGCAGTACCCCAAAACCACATGGGTTGCTGCAAAGGAACCTTCAGTTGATCCATCCACCTTATCTGGTTTCACTTGTGCTAACCCCATTATCATTGATGAATCCTTTGATGCAAACTATAAACTGTTTAAGAATCAGAATGGTGAAGTGTTTGCCAGGTATATTGGTACTAACTGCAGGAATGGGCCACCAATGAAGAAGATATGGGTTCCCAAAAGTTGTCTTGAGAATCTTCTAGTGAATGTCATCATGACACCACCTGTGAAGAAGAAAAATCCCATTACCAAGGGCTTCATATGGTCCAAAAGCTTCATACAGACCGAGGACTCATCTGAGTCACCCTAACGTCAATGTTTTGCAGGTAAATCATACTCAGACCCATGAATATGAGCGTGTTTCCTCAAACCGCTATGTTCATAGAACAAAGAATTTTTCTTCTTATTCCTATGAGTATTATTCACCTCCTGCAAGGCTATTTACTAGGGCCCCAAAGCCGAAGTTCTCAGATGCTGCACTTAGACTCATTGCTTCTAAGCCACCCCTGAAAATGTGGGTGGTTAAGAAAACTTAACTATCTTTTGCAGGTAGAGGTCTCCAGCCAGAAACCAAAGGCGTCCAAAACTAATGCTGGGGACCTTAAACATCTTGTGGGGCGCAAGATAAAATGCCCAAATGGTCTTACTATGTACTTCGTTCCAGGATTCCTTGATACTCACCCTATCTATCCTAACCAAGATCTGAATTTTCATGTTCCACTTGTTCGTCAAATGTTTATGCTTCACAACTCGCTTGGTGAAGCCTATCCCCCAAACTTCATTGTAGGCTACGACACCTCGTACTTCAAAATGGATTATGGACAGTGGATGCACTAACCACATGATGGGCGATTGAAGTCTTCTGATGCTTTCAACGCTATGTCCATCAGACAAAAGTCACATCACATTTGCTGACACTGGTAAAAGCAAGGTATTGTGTCTAGGCAGAGTTGCAATATCAAGGGATCAGCACATGGATAAAGTGATGCTTGTTGAATCCCTTGGTTTCAACTTAATGTCTGTCTCAATGCTTTGTGACTTAAACATGATTGTGCTATTTGGAAAATATCGATGCCTTGTACTAGTGGAATCTGACAAGTCTCTAGTCTTTGAAGGGTATCAGAAAGATGATCTATATATGGTAGATTTCTTAGTAGGACCACAGATGGCTGTATGTCTTCTAGCAAAGGCTTCAGAATGCTGGCTCTGGCATCGAAGGCTAGTACATGCTGGCATGAAGAACTTGCACACTCTCGCAAAGAAGAAGCATGTCGTGGGCATCGAAGGCATCAAGTTCAAGAAGGACCATCTGTGTTGCACCTGCGAAGCAGGAAAGATGATTAGGGCCAAGCATCCCTCAAAGACAATCATGACTACATCTCAACCCTTCGAGCTGCTCCACAAGGACTTATTCAGCCCTACTCACTACTCTACTCTCACTGCTACTGCTTGCCTCTATGGCTTCATCATTGTTGATGATTACTCTAGATATACTTGGGTACATATAATCCTCTACAAGACTGATGTGCAGGATGTCTTCAGACGCTTTGCAATCGTCCCATGATGAACTATGGCGTCAAAATCAAACACATCAGAAGCGACAATGGCACTAAGTTCAAGAACACTGGCCTCGACATCTATCTAGATACACTTGGTATCACTCATGAGTTCTCTGCTCTTTATACACCTCAGCAGAATGGCATCACCGAGCACAAGAACAGAACTCTCATTGAGATGGCCTGAACGATGCTTGATGAGTACAAGACTCTGTGGAAGTTCTGGCCTGAAGCTATTGACACTGCTTGCCAAACATCAACCGTGTTTATCTTCACAAGCTTCTGAAGAAAACATCCTATGAGCTCCTAACTGGTAAGAAGCCAAATGTAAGCTACTTCAAAGTATTTGGTGCTAGGTGCTGGATCAAGGATCCACATCACACTTCAAAATTTGCATCGAAAGCACATGAAGGTTTTATGCTTGGTTATGGAAACGATTTGCACTCCTACAGAGTCTTCAACCTCTTTCACTACAAAGTGGTTGAAACTGTGGATGTGCGGTTCGATGAGACTAACGGCTCGCAAAGAGAGCACCTGCCAAATGTGCTAGATGAAGTACCTCCAAGTGAATCTATCAAGCATATGGGAATTGGAGATATCATACCCTCTGAGAATCAATCTGAAGAGGAACTTGTCATTTCTTCACCTAATCAACCTGAAGACAATGCTCAGCCTCAAGACAATCCCCCAAATAATGACATTGATCAGCAAGAGCAAAATCTTCATCCTGCCCATCCTCATGTTGCAAATGAAGTTCAGATTGAGAAGATAATTGATAGGTTGAATGCACCTGGTCCACTCACTCGTTCAAAAGCAACTCAAAGAGCAACACAGCTAACCAACTTCTGTGGGCATTTTGCAGTTGTCTCAATCTCTGAACCCAAGAAAGTTGATGAAGCCTTCATGGAACCTGAATGGATTCAAGCTATGCAAGAAGAGCTTCAACAGTTCGAGCTGAATAATATGTGGGAATTGGTCAAGCGTCCTGATCCTCGGAAGCACAATAACATTGGCACCAAATGGATATATCGCAACAAGCAAGATGAGCATGGTCAAGTGGTCAGAAACAAGGCTCGTCTCGTTGCACAAGGTTACACTCAAGTGGAAGGAATTGACTTCGATGAAACATTTGCTCCGGTGGCAAGACATGAAGCCATTCGCATACTGCTAGCCTATGCAAATCATCACAACATCCTTCTGTATCAAATGGATGTGAAGAGAGCCTTTCTCAATGGAAAGATAGAAGAAGAAGTATATGTCGCACAACCTCCCGGCTTTGAAGATCCAAAACATCCTGATATGGTATGTAAGCTCAACAAGGCACTGTATAGCCACAAACAAGCTCCTCGAGCTTGGTATGATATGCTCAAAGACTTCCTGAAGAGCAAAGGCTTCAAACCTGGTTCACTAAATCCTACGCTCTTCACGAAGACATATGATGGTGAACTATTTGTTTGCCAAATCTATGTGGATGACATTATCTTCGGCTGCACCAATAAGAAATACAGTGATGAGTTTGGTCACATGATGCAAGAGCAATATCAAATGTCCATGATGGACGAGCTGAAGTTCTTTCTGGGTCTCCAAATCTGTCAGCAACGCAACGGCATCATCATATCTCAAGAAAAATACCTTAGACTGCCTGAAGAAGTTTGGAATGCAAGGCTACAAAGGATACACGACGCCAATGCCAACCAAAAGTCATCTGGGTCCCAACGACAATGGTAAAGAGTTCGATCAAAAGGTGTACCGCTCCATGATTGGTTCTTTGCTTTGCTTATGTGCATCTAGGCCAGATATAATGCTTAGTGTTTGCATGTGTGCCCGGTTCCAAGCGGCACCAAAGGAATCGCATGACTTAGCTGTGAAGCGAATTCTTCGATATTTGGATTACACCCCAACACTAGGATTATGGTATCCAAAGGGCTCAGATTTTGATCTAGTTGGATTCTCAGATGCTGATTATGCTGGTGACAAGGTTGGTCGCAAGTACACATCAGGCACATGTCACTTTCTGGGACGATCTCTTGTCTGTTGGTGTTCAAAGAAGCAGAACTGTGTATCTCTCTCCACTGCTGAATCTGAATACATTGCTGCTAGATCTTGCTGTGCTCAGCTTCTATGGATGAAGCAAACTCTCAAGGACTATGGTATCCATCTGAAGAATGTGCCTCTCTACTGCAACAATGAGAGTGCCATCAAGATTGCCAACAACCCAGTTCAGCACTCGAAGACAAAGCACATTGAAATTCGTCATCACTTTCTCAGAGATCATGTTATGAAGATATTGATATCATTCACATCAAGACAGAAGAGCAGTTGGCTGATATCTTGACAAAGCCCTTGGATGAGAAAAGGTTTTGCAAGTTGCGGTGTGAGCTAAATATCTTGGAATCCTCAAATGTCATGTGATTAGGCACACATCCTAACACTTATGCATTTTGATGACTTAGATGTGCAACGCACGAAGTAATGTATATCTTCAATCAATGAAGACATACACTCTAAGTGTGAATACATTAATGCGGAATTTCACTTCTGAGCGCCATCATAATTGTGCGTCGTGTCTGGGTCTAATACTTCCTATACGGTGGGTAATGCCACCACCAAACTTTTGTTTGAAGTGTTTCTCTTGGCGTTATGTTTGCATAGTATTCATATCGGATTCATATTCATCCTTGGCTTATATTGAAGTTTATCTTCAATTGGTTGATTTGGCCTTATACTAGCTATATATATTTATTTGTGTTCTGTCCTCTATAGCATTCACTTATAGCTATGGTTTCGTGTTGAATCTTTTGAACTAAGTGAATGTGATCGGACCCTAACCTATCTATGCTTATACCTCAACTCTATCTGTCCAAATCATATGCATTTTATAGAAAACTGTTGATTGTCTTCACTAAGACCTTGCCAGTTGAAGTCTATCTGACAAACATTTATATCTGTTTTTAATGCTATATCCTTTTTGCCTGAAACCCGGAGAATTCGGAACCACCACCCCGACAATCTAGGCGTGCGTGGGAACATGGAACACCTTCCAAGGTGTTGCATGCTTGCCACGTGTCCGTCAGATGTGAACCGCCAGGGGCACCCGCATAATTGCGCTATGTCGTCTCTTTCCTTATAAGTACCCATAACGTCTCGGACAAAATTTTTTCGTCCTCCTCGCCACCTCTCGCAAAACCTAGAGCCTTCGCTAGCTCTCGACGATGCCGACGATGAAGCGCTTAGCTACCGCAACTTCTCTGACGCCGTCCTCACGCCGGCCGCGGACCTCGTCCTCTCCGTCGTCGCCGTAGCTGTCTTCGGTCACCAAGTTAGGGAACGGAAGATCGAACTGCTCGGCCTCCAACTTTGCTCCGTCTAGCATTTCTTCGTGTGGTAATTAAATTTCACTTTTTACCGTCTTTTCGATCTGATAGATTCATCCTTCTTTACCAAAAGTGGTTTCTAGATCTCCAAGTTGAATCTATCTCTTTCTGCATCTCATACTCTGCCTAGTCTATTCACTTATGTTTCGTTACAAGTTTGATTCCTCACTTGTACTTATTCTTGGATTTGTACAACTCTGGAACCAACTCTCATCAAATAAGTGAATGTCTTCGCGTTATGAGGTCAATGTCTTCAAACTTATTTATCTTCAAAATCTTCTTAGAATGCATATGACCTCTTCCCCTTCCCTCGCACCTCTAATGCTGTCACATGTACATGTCCGTGGGAGAATCCCTTGGTTCTCATAGGCTGCATTCATTTGCAGAATTCTTACAGAGTCACATCAATTCACCTGAAGCTAGTTCTTGTCTGACCAACCGTCTGAAGCCCTTGCAAGTACTGAAGCCTTTCAGATTAAGCTTCATGGCCACTAAGAAGTCAGCAAGAAAGGGAGGCAGACAACACTGTGGGAACACTTCCAAGGATTTTCCTCCAGATTTGCACGAGCTGTACAAAACAGACCCTGAGGAAACCTATACAGGTCGCAAGAATCGAATCCAGTGGATTTGAAGATATTGGGCAGAGGAATGGTTCAAGTACGGCTTCGCCACAGAAGAGTATGCAGAGAGGAATGCCATCAAAGGACCCTGGGAGATATTGTGTACAAAAATCTTCAAGCCCATTCCCTTCCTGAAGCCATTCAACGAGAATTCTATCTGTGCATGATTCGCGGACCGCAGCCAGAGAACATTGACCCTTCTTCTCTGCTGTGGTGCCGTGAAGACCATCTGTTCAAGCGCAACTACCAGTTTGCCAAAGACTCAGCTGCGAAGAACAAGAAGGCTCTAGGACTGGACTTCAAGCCTGGTCCTTCTTCACCTCGGGAAGATGGCCCCGTGAAGCCAATTAGAACAGGATCGGCCCCTTCTACAACCTTGCAGGCCTCATCACACACATTGCCGTCCAAGGTGCAAAAGTGGATCATTCTGATGATGGTGCTGACACTGATGAGGATCCAGCTCCTACTCCAAAGCCGCTGAAGCAAAAGAAATCTAAAGCTTCAAAATCATCTGCTGCTCCAAAAGCTTCTCGAGTGAATCCATTGGCAACTGCCCCTCCTGCTCCTAGTAACACCTCTGAAGATCTCTCTCACATCTCCAAGAAGCGCAAGAAGCCACAGAAGAAAACTGTTCAGAGATCCAGTCAAGCACTGACACCAGCTGCCGTTCTGAGGAACAAAACTGAAGCCATTGATCTGTCTTTAGATGAAAAATTTGGCAATGATGCTCTTGAGCACCGGATCAAGAGAAAGCAAGAGGAGGAGATCTTCAATGATCTGCCCCTCTTCAATGTGGACATTTTGGATAATTTCATTGATGAGTGGTTCGACAATCAAGATCCCAGTTTTGATGATCTTCAACTCCCCATAGGCATCAGCATTGCCTTCCAAGGCGCAATTGAGCCTGAGCTGGCTCTGGCCCAGCCAATTGTTGAATTGAAGAACAAGATAGACTTTGAGAAAGAGCAGTTCAAGAAGCATGTGGCCAAGCTTAGTGTGGCGGATGTTCAGAAATTCAAGCTGATGCTGAATGACCTCAAGGAGAAGTTTCGTGAGAAACGCGAGGAAGCCAAAGGCTCAAGAGAGCGCATGAAAAATCTTGCTTCCAAGTGTGTTTAGGCTTACAACGAAGCTGTAAAGCACAAGGCTCTTGGGTGTCCTGGCATTGACCCCAAGATTGCTGCCAAGAACAAGAAAAAGCATACTGTGGCCCAAACTGAAGCTCCACGGCGGGAAGAACCTCACATTGTCTTCCCTGCCAGCATGACAGGCTCGAAGCCTAAGTTCCCCACAGTGGCTTCAGAACAGAAGAAAACCAAGGCAGCTGAAGCTGAAGCCAGGAAGCGGAAAATCAAGAGCACCACTGATGATGCATCACCCCCCAAGAAGAGAAAAAACAAGAAGAGAGATCGGGCTGCTCCCACAGAGCCCCTTTTTGTTGAACCCATTGCCTTTGCTAATCCTGACCCTTAAAATCAAGAGCGTCAGTTGATCATTCATGAGTCTGCTTCCATAGAGGCTCCTGAAGCTCAAGAAGTTCCAATCATTGACCCCATCGCGACTGAAGACATTGGTCACCAAGACAACGTAGAAGGTGATGAAGTCCTTCCTCAGATTGAGCGCCCAACGGTATCATCGCCTGATCTCACGAACAGCAAGCTCATCAGTATTGGTCGTCCTTTGACGCCAATCTCTTGATACGTCTCCAACGTATCTATAATTTTTGATTGTTCCATGCTATTATATTACCCCTTTTGGATGTTTATGGGCTTTATTTTATACATTTATATCATTTTTGGGACTAACCTACTAACCGGAGGCCCAGCCCATATTGCTGTTTTTTTTGCCTATTTCGGTATTTTGAAGAAAAGGAATATCAAACGGAGTCCAAACGGAATGAAACCTTCGGTGTCGTGATTTTTGGAAGGAACATGATCCGGAGAGCTTGAAGTGCAAGTCAAGAAGCCTCCGAGGGCCCCACGAGATAGCCCCCCCTTGTAGGGCGCGCCCCCTGTCTCGTGGGCCCCTCGGACGGCCACCGACGTACTTCTTCCTCCTATATATAACTACGTACCCCGAAAACATCCAGGAGCACCACGAAACACAATTTACACCACCATAACCTTTTGTATCCACGAGATCCCATCTTGGAGCCTTCACCGGCACTCTGCCGGAGGGGGAATCAACCACGGAGGGCCTCTACATCAACATCCTTGCCCCTCTGATGAGTTGTGAGTAGTTTACCACAGACCTACGGGTCCATCGTTATTAGCTAGATGGCTTCTTCTCTCTTTTTGGATCTCAATACAATGTTCTCCCCCTCTCTTGTGGAGATCTATTCGATGTAAACTCTTTTTGCGGTGTGTTTGTCGAGATCCAAGGAATTGTGGGTTTATGATCAAGTTTATCTAAGAATAATATTTGAATCTTCTCTGAATTCTTTTATGTATGATTGAGTTATCTTTGCAAGTCTCTTCGAATTATCGGTTTGGTTTGGCCCACTAGATTGGTTCTTCTTGCCATGGGAGAAGTGCGTAGCTTTTGGTTCAATCTTGCGGTGTTCTTACTCAGTGAAAGAAAGGGTTGCAAGACACGTATTGTATTGTTGCCATCGAGGATAACAAGATGGGGTTTATATCATATTGCATGTGTTTATCCCTCTACATCATGTCATCTTGCTTAATGCGTTACTCTGTTCTTATGAACTTAATACTCTAGATGCAGGCAGGAGTCGGTCGATGTGTGGAGTAATAGTAGTAGATGCAGGCAGGAGTCGGTCTACTTGTTATGGACGTGATGCCTATATACATGATCATGCCTAGATAATCTCATAACTATGCGCTTTTCTATCAATTGCTCGACAGTAATTTGTTCACCCACCGTAATACTTATGCTATCTTGAGAGGAGCCTCTAGTGAAACCTATGGCCCCTGGGTCTATCTCTTATCATATTTGCTTTCAATCTACTTTTATTTGCATCTTTACTTTTTGCATCTATATTATAAAATACCAAAAATATATTTATCTTATCATACTATCTTTATTAGATCTCACTTTCGCAAGTGCCCATGAAGGGATTGACAACCCCTTTATTGCGTTGGTTATGAGTCCTCAGTTTGTTTGTATAGTGCGTGGGACTTTTGAGGAGCCTCCTACTGGATTGATACCTTGGTTCTCAAAACTGAGGGAAATACTTACGCTACACTTTGCTGCATCACCCTCTCCTCTTCGAGGAAAACCAACGCAAGCTCAAGACGTAGCATCTCTCAAGATGCCTCGTGGGCTGATCGCCCCCAGCCAACAACTCCAAGTCAAGATTCACCAAGTACACCCCGTCCTCCACCAGCGCAAGTCACCAGTGCGTTGGTGAATGATGATAATTACATGGAGAGCACACCCTCGCCAAAGGCGTTGCCCGTGTTTCAACGGCTTCGCAAAGGTCTCAGGCCATCTGTCTCCATGACTACCATCACAGAAGAAGACTCAAACCAGTCCAGCTCAGTGGCACGTCAAGTGTTCCTTGAAGATAATCCTTCTGTGACGGTTCCCTTGTCCGAAGCCAATGTTGCTGAAGATAATCCGGCTGCATCAGCCGAAGAAAGACAAGAAGAAGAGCATGTTGCTACTCCCCCTACCACCCAAGAAGTTGTTCTCAAGGAGAACGTGTCTGTACCCGACCCTACAGCTACTCAAGTGGAGGTTGAGAATCCTGAGGCGGCCACCAACAACACTATTGAAGCCAATGACGTTGTCATGGCTGAAGACAATGTGGCGCCTGCGATGAACACTGTGCTTGAAGCCACTGATTCTCCTGCAAAGAATGTGCAGCTTGACGCCTCTGCTGATGCCACTACTCATGTTCTGCCTCCAAGGCCCCACACCATTGAGCATGCATTCTACCAAGGCGATCTTGTTCCTGTCAGATGGCCAATTCTGGTTCCTCCGCCTGCTCCTGGACCTCAGTTTGACTATCATGTGGAGCACAGGCCTCAGGTTCAGAAGCCAAAAGCAAGGCTGCCAAGGTTCCCAGGTACTGCATCAGCACTAGGCTCATTCAATGTCAACAGCTTCATTACACACAACACCTTCTTCGATACTGCCAAGAACCAATATTCCAAGCCAAGAATATCATCAGATCGGTTCTGGAGCTATCGGCAGCGCAGCTACTACTCCTGTATTCTATACAATCAGGAGCGCATATTTCCTCATATGCATCTGGACACTGAAGCCATTGCTGGTCTGCCCTGCCTAGAAGAAGCCCTTGACTGCTTTTGCGATGCTGGCCTTCTACAGTTTGTCACCGACAAGGAACATTGGAATGAAGAGCTTCTATTGCAATTCTATGCAACCCTCCACATTTGCGGCTACAACAGGGATACAACAACATGGGTCCTTGAGTGGATGACAGGCAATGTCCATCATGAAGCCAAAGCCTTTGATCTCATTGAGCTTACCGGCCTTTCCACTCCGGGCGAACTATACGAACCTGGTTGGCAGCTTCACCGCGCTGCATTGGAGAGCATCTTTCAGAAGCCAGAGCCCAACATGAGCCAGATGCTAAGTATGATGAAGCCACTGCCTCAGGATGCTGAATATCCCAAGGAATTCCTTGTTGAAGACCTAGAGTATCTGCCCCGCATCATCTATCATATCATTAGGAGAACTCTATGGCCCATCAAAGTGCATTCCTCCTCAGCAAAGCTTGAAGGTGCAATGAAGACATTGGTCTTCTATATTCTCAATGGCAAAAGCTTCAATACTCAGGATTTCTTCATTCGCCAATTTGCTGCATCTGGATCTGACATCTTTGGTCTAAAATTCTATGCTCCTTGGATTATGCGTCTGATCAAGCTTCACTCTGCCATTGACTATCAACCCTCTGCTCGTAACCATCTGATATTTCTACCAGAGGTTGATATGTCCATTGAAGCCATTTACCTAGAGCCTACCAAGGAAGCACTATATCTTCACAATGCAGATCGTCAGAGCTATTCCCAGCATGTTGAAGGTGTTCAGGTTGCTTCTCATGTTTAACCTCTGGCCGGCAACACTCGCTGTGCACGCACTGAAGCCACAGAAAGCACCATTGCTCCAAGGCCTCGGAAGCGATCTCGTGTGCTCAATTACCAAGAGATTCTCGTGGCCTTGCATCAAAAACATGACAAGCATCACTAATGGATGAAGCGTCAAATGCAAAGCCTCTTGGTGGATGTCAATCGCATTCGCAATCTTGCCACCAAGAATGCCATTGTCACTCATTAAACCTGTGGGATGTCCTGGAAGAGTCTGACATTGCTAAGTGCTGAAGCTGATCTTCAAGACGATGGCTTCACTGAGAGATTCATGTTCGACTCCAATCCTCCCAGGAATGTTGTCTTACGTCGAACCCCGTCTCTTGAAGATTCAGAGTACTCCTCCTCCGCAGGAACTGTGAATGCCAGTGTCTTGGATGACGCAGATGATGCTACCTCACCACCTCCAACCTCAGCGCAAGTCGACACTGCACCAAGTTCTTCTGCACCACCAAACCTCAACGGCGACCCTGCTGCTTCACCTACTCCTCATGGGAACGAGTAGAGACTATGTCTTCAAACCTTTTTGGTCCTTACTGACAAAAGGGGGAGAAGCATATGTTGATAGTCTTCACCGGGTCCAGATGGGTGGTTGATATATACTTTTGCCTAGTGCTTACAACTCCCGCTTTTGATACATTTGGGTATTTGAGTTGTAACACTTAAACTTGATGGTCGTCTGCTATTTTTTCTGCTATTCTGTGATGCGATGATAAATTCCGCATATGCGATGATAAATCCCGCATGAAGTCATTTCGCAGACGTCCATTTTTCATTATGCATGTCATTATTCCTATATATCTGTTCATGCATGATGTATTGTCTTCGTATGGTGAAGAGGATCTACACAAGTACAACCTGCCATGTGCATTTGCATTCCAACGCAAAACATTTATATGCACATCTTCAGGGAGAGCCTTTTTGCCATCTATGAAGACAATATCTTAATCCTTTACAATTTCACATACTTTTATCCCCGTTGAAAACTTCAACCAGTTTGTCATCAATCACCAAAAAGGGGGAGATTGTAAGTGCATCTAGTGCCACCCCTAGTTGGTTTTGGAGTATTGACGACAAACCTGGTTGAGGGGCTAATGTGTTTGTGAGAATTGCAGGATAACACAGGTACTAGTCCCTCATTGATTCGGTTTACCTACGGGAGATGACCCCTAAAAATGTGTGAAGACATTGAAGACAATGGTGGTCTGTGAAGATATTCACATTGAAGACTATGACACGAGAAGACATTAAGTGAAGACCATGGAGCGCGAAGACTTAGTTGTTACGTTGTTTCCTTTTCTCCACCGCACTGATTAGTGGGGTTCAAGTGAACAAAGTCAGATTGACTGAAGTGATGCTCAACCAAATCCTATGTCTTCGAGCGAAGACAATGAGAGAAAATCTTATCCAGAGTCGGATGAGTCATCTTGACTTGTAGCCCAAGTCAAGCTGTCGCGTGTGCTTGAAATCTGACTGTTGCGACACGTGTCAGTTCCTTAGGGACCCAGGGTCATTTCGGACAAATCAGGTCGGGTTGCCCATTGGCTATAAATAGCCCGCCCCCTACACCATAAATTGGAGGCTGCTTAGAGTTAGTATACGGCTTTTCTCGTTTGAGAGCAACCCACTGGCGAAGCTTTCGAGAGAGAATCCTTGCGAGGACAAAGCCCAAACCACCCAGAGCCCAAAGAGTGTTTGGCATCACTGAAGTCTTTTTGTCCGCGTGATCTGAATACTTGTTACAGTTGAGGACTGTGAATCGTCCAGCCGGTTAGGCATCGCGTTCTGAGCATCCAAGAGCCATTGTGGATTGCCAGTGAACGAAGTCTGTGAAGGTTCGGAAGTCTACCTTGAAGACTTACCAAAGTGATTGGGTGGGGACTAAGTGTCCTTAGCTCAAGGGGAATAAGGTGAAGACGCGGTCTTCTGAGTTGAATCTCAGCCTCCCTAACCAGATGTACAGTTGTCAAAGCAACTGGAATTGGTCGAACAAATCCCTGTCCTTCTGAAGACACTGGTTCTATCTCCTACTTCTCTTTACTTACAGTTTGTCTTTGTGAAGTCATTCCTGCTTGCATTATCTGTTTGACTTCACTGTGTGACTACCTATTCTGATTGGCTTCATACTATCTTCCATCTTGATCTTTACTACCTAGCTGCTATTAGTCTTCATGCTTTCACTTCATTGAATACTTGACTATGGCTTGTCTAGTGTAGTGTACCTTCCGCTACAATCGAATAGTGTTGTTTATATTGTTTGTCTTCGAAACTCCCACGTTTTGAAGACTTTCATAAAAATCGCCTATCCCCCCCCCCACTCTAGTCGATAACTAGCCCTTTCACCAACACTTTCCATGCTATATATATCATAGGCGGCTCCCAAACAGAAAATAAAGTTGATTCCTTTTGCCACCATACTTCCACTTCCCATGGCTAGCCGTCTCCACGGTTGCCCTCCATACCAACACTTCCCAAGGAATTTATTATTTGACAACATAAAGTAAATTCATTTTTGCATTTCGGGACTGGGCATCCCTAAAACCTTTGCCTTACTCTCGTGCAATGACAAGTGAATAAACATTCATTGTGATAATAACACATCCAGCATGGAAAATATTAGCCATCCGTTACTGTTCTGCGAGCGAAACAAACACACAAAAGAGAAGTTTATTTTGAAAATTAGAGATGGCACGCGCAAATTTGCTTAGAATGGCAAAAGAATACCGCATATAGGTAGATATAGTGGACTCATATGGCAAAACTGGTTTAAAGGATTTTGGATGCACAGGTAGAGGTCATACTTGGTGCAAAATGAAGGCTAGCAAAAAGATTGAGAAGCGACCAACCAAGAAACGAATAATCTCATAAGCAAGCACTAAGCATAATTAACACCAAATAATGCACCACAAGTAGGATATAATTTCCATTGCATGATTATTGACTTTTGTGCATGCATAGGGAATCATAAACCTTAACACAAATATTCTTACTAGAGCACAATTACTCATCAACATAACTCACATATCACATCATCATATCTCAAAACTATTACTAACAATCAAGTTTATTTTGTCAAGTGATCTTCATGAAATATATTTTTCTTTATCCTTCTGGGATATCTATCACTTTGGGACTAATTTTCATGTGTTGCTTTTCATAAGCTCAAACAAATATAAGTGAATATCATGAGCATAACATATTTTCTTTCTCTCAAAATAATTTAAGTGAAGCAAGAGAGAATTTATTCAATATTTTACTAACTCTCAAATAAATATAAGTGAAACAAGAGAGCATTTCTTCTAAAATACTAAGCACACCATGCTCAAAAAGATATAAGTAAAGCACTAGAGCAAGTCCATTGCTCATAAAAATTTCAAGTGAAGCATAGAGAGCAATTCTAATAAGCGATGACATAATTTTGGCTCTCTCAAATAGGTGTGTCCAGCAAGGATTGATGACTTAAAACACAAAATAAAACAAGCAAAGACATATATCATACAAGACACTCCAAGCAAAACACATATCATTTGATGAATAAAAATATAGCCTCGAGTAAAATATCGATGGTCATCAGAAGAAAAGAGGGGATGCCACTCAGGGGCATCCCCAAGCTTAGTTGGTTGCTCATTATTTGATAATAGCTTGGGATGCCGGGGCATCCCCAAGCTTAGGCTCTTCTATCCTTCTTTCATCCATCGTAATATAACCCAACACTTGAAAACTTCAATCACACAAAACTCAACAAAACCCTTGTGAGATCCGTTAGTAAAAGAAAGCAAACCACTGCTATAAGTGATGCATCAAACCAATTATTATTATTTTTTGTATTATATATGCTATATTCCAACTTTTCTATGGCAAAAACTCATCAAAAAAAACCATAGAGCCATCAAAATAAACACACAACACAAAGAAATCAGAATCTGTCAAAACAGAACAATCTGAAGTAATCTAGAACTTTCGAATACTTCTGGAACTCCAACAGTTCTACAAAATTAGGATGACCAGCGTAATTTCTATATTAATCTTATTCAAAAAGAATAAGGGAAAAATCTCTTTTCTGTGATTTATTAAAATTATTTTCCTGAGCGCAAAGTTTCTATCTTTTTCAGCAAGATCAAACAACTATCACCCCAGAAGATCCTAAAGGCTTTACTTGGCACAAACACTAATTAAAACACAAAAAAACAATCATAGCAGTAGAATAATTGTGTTAACACACAAGAACAGAAAGCAAAAGCAAAAATAAATTTTATTCATTGGGTTTCCTTCCGACAAGCGCTATAGTTTTACGCCCTTAGCTAGGCATAAAGCAAGGATCTAAGTTTCGTCATCTTTGTTGCTAGATCAATAAGATGCCCTCATGATTGATTCATATGGTGGCTTAATTCTTGTTCTAGGAAAGTGTTCCATACCCTTCCTCAAAGTAAATTTGAACTTAATATTGCCTTCTTTCATATCAATCACTACACTGATAGTGCGTAAAAACGGTCTACCAAGAATAATTGGACAAGACGGATTGCAATCAATATCAAGAACAATAAAATGCATGGGCACATAGTTTCTATTTGCAAGAATAAGAACATCATTAATTCTTCCCATAGGCTTTTTAATAGTAGAATCCGCCAAGTGCAAATTCCAAGAGCATTCTTCAAGATTGGTAAGGCCAAGCACATCACATAAAGATTTCGGAATTGTAGAAACACTAGCACCCAAGTCACACAAAGCAAAACACTCATAATTTTTAATCTTGACTTTGGTAGTAGGTTCCCATTCATCATGCAAATTTTAAGGAATTGAAACTTCTAATTGCAATTTTTCTTCCAAACCTTTCATCATAGCATCAACAATATGTTTAGTAAAAGCATTGTTTTGTTCATAGGCTTGGTGTGAATTTTGCATGGATTGCAACAAAGAAATACAATCAATCAAAGAGCAATTATCATAATTAAAGTCTTTGTAATCCAAAAGAGTGGGCACATCACTAGCTAAAGTTTTGACCTCTTCAAACCCACTTTTATCAATTTTCTCAACAAGATTTTTACCCTCCGAAATATTGGGATGCCTTCTACCTAAAGTTGACTCTTCTGCATTACCTTTTTCATCAATCTTAATTTTGCTAAACAAGGAATCAATAGAAGAAACATCAATCATTTTAATATCTTCATCACTTTTGCCAAAGAAATCACTAGAAAACGCTTTTTCTAAAAATCCCTTTTAGCTCTAAGCATAGTGGTTCTTTTCTTACTTCCATACATAGAAACATAAAGAGCTTTGATTGATTCATCTACCTTAGGCACAAAAAATTTCATCTTGAGATTTTCCACATCATCAGCAATTCTATCAACATTTCTAGACAAATCATCAATCTTATTCAACTTTTCTTCTATGGAAGTGTTGAAAACCTTTTGTGTGTTGATAAATTCTTTAATATTATTCATAAAATCAGAGGTATTACTATAATTATTGTCAGATTGATTTCCATAGGAATTACCATAATATTAGAGGAATTACTAGGAAAAGGTCTAGGATTAAAATTTCCTCTATAAGCATTGTTGTTGAAATTATTGCGAGAAATAAAATTTACATCTATGGCATCACTATTTTGCTCAATCAAAGTAGACAAAGGCATATCATTAAAATCAAAAGGAGCACTTTTACTAGCAACCAATTTCATAAGAGCATCAAATTTTTCACTGAAATAAGAAATTTCGTCAACCGAATTAATTTTATTACTAGTAGGAGCCCTTTCGGTATGCCATTGTGAATAATTTGCCATCATATTATCAAGCAGTTTGGTAGCTTTAGCCAAGGTAATTTCCATAAAAGTACCACCCTCGGCGGAATCTAAAAGATTACGAGAAACAAAATTCAACCCCGCAATTTTTTTGTATGATCATCCAAAGATTTAACCCATGAGTTGGGTAATTCCTTAGCATCATTTTCATCCTTTCCCAATATTGTGCAACATGCTCATGTTCATGTTGCATGAAATTCATGATATGGGTTCTAAGGGAAATAATTTTTGCAGGAGGAAAATACTTAGTGATAAAATCATCTTTGCACTTATTCCAAGAATTGATACTATTGCGAGGCAAAGAAGAGAACTAATTATTTGCAGAATCACGCAAAGAAAACGGAAATAATTTCATCTTGACCACATCATTGTCCATATCTTTGTTCTTTTGCATATCGCATAATTCCACGAAGGTATTAAGATGGGACGCGACATCCTCATTAGGAGTACCATAAAATTGGTCTTTCATAACAAGATTCAGCAAAGCACTATTAATATCACAAGTCTCCGCACTAGTGGCGGGAGGAGCAAGCGGAGTGCCAATAAAATCATTGTTGTTGGTATTTGAGAAGTCACATAGTTTGGTGTTCACTTGAGTCATGATGAGCACACAACAAGAAAACGGCGAACGGAAAAAGAGAGGCGAATAAAATAACAAATTTTTGTGAAGGGGGGGAGAGGAAAATGAGAGGCAAATGGCGAATAATGTAAAATGCAATGAGATGAGATTTGTGATTAGGAACCTGGTTATGTTGAAGATCCTCCCCGGCAACGGCGCCAGAAATTCCTTTTGATGTCGCTTGAAGCTATATCGGTATTTCCCTCAGATATCAAACCAAGGTTATCGAACTAGTAGGAGAACCAAGCAACACAACGTAAACAGCCCCTGCACACAAATAACAACACCTTGCAACCCGACGTGTTAAAGGGGTTGTCAATCCCTTTCGGGGTACGGTGCCTCAAGATAGGCAAAGTACGTGAGGTAAATTTGTAGTAGATTGATAGATTGAATGCCAAATAAAATAACTAAGAATAAATTGCATCAAGGTATTTTTGTATTTTTGGTTTAATAGACTTGAAAATAAATGCATGGAAAAAGTAGATCACAAGGCAAATATATGAGAAAGAAGACCCAGGGGTCGTAGGTTTCACTAGTTGCTTCTCTCGACAAAGATAACAAATGGCGGGTAAACAAATTACTGTTGGGCAGTTGATAGAACTTCAAATAATTATGATGATATCCAGGCAATGATCATTACATAGGCATCACGTCCAAGATTAGTAGACCGACTCCTGCCTGCATCTACTACTATTACTCCACACATCGACCGCTATCCAGCATGCATCTAGTGTATTAAGTTCATGGAAAAACAGAGTAATGCAATAAGAACGATGACATGATGTAGACAATATCCGTTTATCTATTGCTTATATATGGATCCCATCTTTTTATCCTTAGTAGCAACGATACATACGTGTCGGTTCCCTTTCTGTCGCTGAGATCAAGCACCGTAAGATCAAACCCACTACTGGGCACCACTTCCCATTGCAAGATAAATAGATCAAGTTGGGAAAACGAAACCCAAATATCATAGAATAAATATGAGGCTATAAGAGATCATGGATATAAGAGATCAAAGAAACTCAAATAACTTTCATGGATATAAAAAGATATAACTGATCATAAACTCAAAGTTCATCGGATCCCAACAAACACACCGCAAAAAGAGTTACATCATATGGATCTCCAAGAGACCATTGTATTGAGAATTCAGCGAGAGAGAGAAATCCATCTAGCTACTAACTATGGACCCAAAGGTCTACAAAGATTTACTCACGCATCATTAGAGAGGCACCAATGGAAGTGGTGAACCCCTCCATGATGGTGTCTAGATTGGATCTGGTGGTTCTGGACTCTGCGGCAACTGGATGAATATTTCGACGACCCCCCTAGAGTTTCTGGAATATTGGGGTATTTATAGAGCAAAGAGGCGGTCCGGGGGGCACCTGAGGTGGGCACAACCCACTAGGGCACGCCCTGGTAGGTTGTCCCCTCCTCGGGACTCCCCCCAGGTGCAACCAGGGCCCAACTTCTTACTTTTGGTCCATAAAAAATCATCGTAAAGTTTCATGGCATTTGGACTCCGTATGATATTGATTTCCTGCGATGTAAAAAACATGCAGAAAACAACAACTGTACTTGGCACTATGTCAATAGGTTAGTACCAAAAAATGATATAAAAATGACTATAAAATGATTGTAAAACATCCAAGATTGATAATAAAACAACATGGAATAATAAAAAATTATAGATACGTTGGAGACGTATCATGCCTCGACATAGTGTGCGGCCCAGGCTGAAAGAATATATCCCGGCGGGTCACCCGACCACCAGCCCATGGGCAGGAGGAACAAACCCTTCATAGGACACAGGTCCGTTCTGGCCAAACTACTGGACAAGCCCTGCCCGATTCTGGACACTCCGCACAAAGTCCCAACCCATAGCCTCCGAGCATGCTGGGTACTCCGACAAGTAGCAAAAAGTGGATAGGCCATCCTCACCACAACTCCAGAGAGATACTCACCGGAGAAGGACAACTTTAATGTCCCAACAGTCTTTGAGACCTTTTCTTCAAACAATCAGCGCAAACGGGCGCTCCGCAACCTCGCTGAAGTCCATCAAGTTACCGCACTGAGCCCATGGAACAACACGGCAATAACCTTTACGACCGAAGATGAACCAAAGGCTCGGTCAGTCCGAGCACCCGCCGCCTTAGTACTCAACCCCATCGTTGATGGTTTTCGGCTTACTAAAGTGTTCATGGACGGCGGAAGTGGACTTAACATCATCTATGAGGACACGCTCGACAAAATGCAGATGGATACATCACGCATCGAGCAAAGAAACACCACCTTTCGAGGCATTATCCCCAGTCGAGAGGCACACTGCCCGAGAAAAATTAAACTGGATGTGGTGTTTGGCACGCCTGAGAACTATAGATCTGAAGAGTTGCTCTTTCATGTGGTACCCCTCAATAGTGGGTATCACGCCATCCTCGGCCGGGACGCTTTCTCATGCTTTCAAGCTATACCCCATTATGGGTATATGAAACTCAAAATGCCCAGTCCTAATGGAATTATCACAATCTCGAGCGACCCGGACAAAGCCCTTCGTGCCGAAAACAAAACTGCATCCTTGGCCCTTGAGGCACTATCCGAAGCCCTAGCTTTGGAAGAATTAACCACCCTACGGTCCACGGTGGATAGGGACGATTTGATTCTCGATAAGAGTTCCAAATCCACCTCTTTCAAGCCAGTCGAGGAAATAGTGAAATTCCAAGTACACCCAACAGACCCTAACAAAACAACATCTATCGGAGCACAGCTAGATCCGGCATAGGACACCGCCCTATACACATTCCTACGAGAGAATTGGGATATATTTTTCTGGCACCCTTCAGACATGCCCGACATCCCACAAAGACTGGCCGAACACAGTCTTAATATAATCAAGGGATTCAAACCCATGAAGCAGACACTATGGCCATTCTCCGAACCCAAGCATCAAGCCATGGGAGAAGAACTAGCCAAATTGTTAGAGGCTGGGTCTATTAGGGAAATTAAATATCCGGATTGGCTAGCCAACTTGGTTATGATACCAAAGAAGGACAAATCCTGGCGCATGTGTGTCGATTTCAAGGACCTCAACAAGGCCTGCTGTCGGTGTCAAAACCGGCGGATCTCGGGTAGGGGGTCCCGAACTATGCATCTAGGCGGATGGTAACAGGAGACAAGGGACACGATGTTTTACCCAGGTTCGGGCCCTCTTGATGGAGGTAAAACCCTACGTCCTGCTTGATTGATACTGATATTGTGGATGTTACATGAGTAGATCTACCACGAGATCAAGGAGGCTAAACCCTAGAAGCTAGCCTATGGTATGATTGTAAGGGTTATTGTTGTTGTGTCCTGCGGACTAAAGCCATCTGGTTTATATAGACACCGGAGAGGGCTAGGGTTACATAGAGTCGGTTACAATGGTAGGAGATCTACATATCCGTATCGCCAAGCTTGCCTTCCACGCCAAGGAAAGTCCCATCCGGACACGAGACGAAGTCTTCAATCTTGTATCTTCATAGTCTTGGAGTCCGGTCGATGATGATAGTCTGGCCGATGATAGTCCGACCGATGATGGCAGTCCGGCTATCCGGACACCCCCTAATCCAGGACTCCCTCAGTAGCCCCTGAACCAGGCTTCAATGATGATGAGTCCGGCGCGCATATTGTTCGGCATTGCAAGGCGGGTTCCTCCTCTGAATAATTCGTAGAAGATTGTGAACACCAGGATAGTGTCCGGCTCTGCAAAATAAATTCCACATTCCACCGTAGAGAGAATAATATATACACAAGTTCAATCTGCTGACGTTTTTTTTTTTGCAGCATGACGTCACACCACTACCAAGCCATTACTTGAATCGTTTTTTTACTTTACCACCTCAACGCATTTAGCGAAGCGGTTTCCTTGGCACATCTTGTCGAAGCAGAGATCGTGTTCCCCCTTATTCCGGGATTCTCATCAATACGGACGTGGGTAACCCAACCGCGCCCGTCGCCATGCCCCCTCTATCGAAGGCAGGTCCCGAACGGTCACGGAGACGGCTCTCGGTACTCTCCCTCTTTATAACAGGACCAAGGCTCGTTTCTTTTCTTCAATCCTCCATCGAATCCTCTCCCTGCTCCAAGTTCCAACACCTAGAGCCCCAGATTCGAGCGCTTCGGACCTTCAACGATGTCTGGTTCCGACCTCCAGGGCCGGTGGATGCCCTCCTGTGTCACGGAGGAGGACGTGCTAAAGCTGCGGGAGGCCAAGTACCTGACTTACGAGATTTCGCACAGGTTGCCCGCCGAAGGGCAGGCCATCCCCACCCCCGAGCCCGGCGAGTATGTCGTTTTTGTATCCCACCTCCGTCGGGGTTTAGGCTTCCCGATGGATCCTTTTGTGAGAGGACTCATGTTTTACTATGGGTTGGAATTCCATGACTTGGCTCCGGAGTCCATCCTCCATATCTCCGCATTTATTGTCGTCTGCAAGGCCTTCCTCCGCGTCACCCCACACTTCGGCCTATGGCTGAAGACCTTCAATGTGGCGCCGAAGATGATTGGGGGGCGTCAAGTGGAGTGCGGCGGGGCGGCCGTAAGTAGGAGGGCCGATGCCCCGTGGCCCGCGGGCTCCTTCCAAGAAGAGCTCGGCCTGTGGCAGCAAGAGTGGTTCTATATTACCGTTCCGAGGGGCAGCAGACAAAAGCCGCCGCCCTTATTCCGCCCGGGACCTCCACGATGGTTGATGTCGTGGGTCAACCAAGGGCTCAACTGGGGGCCGTCAAAGGACGTGCCCCTACTGTAGGGCCGGATTCGAGATCTCCAAATGAGGGAGGTTGATATGGTGGTGGTAATGCAGGTCATGCTGATTAGGCGTCTCCTGCCCTGCAAACGCCGCCCTCTCCGGCTGTGGGAGTTTAATCCGGAGGGCCCATGGATTCTTCAACACTTCATGGGTTTGACACCCATGGAGATGTACAAATTATTCTTCGGATCGCAAGAGGCGCGTCCGCAATCGACCAAGGATGCTGGCCTAAGCTGCAATCGCCCGGATACTCAAGTAAGTAGTTCCAAGTCCGGACATACCGTTTGTTTGCCTTTCGATGATTCGCCTTATGACCAATTTCCTCCTAAACAGGAGTGGATAGCGGAAGAAAAATTGATATGGTGTCCGGCCCCCCTCCCAGAGACCGCGCCGGATACCGTGCTGGTCCGGATGCTGGAGGTTGCGCCTCCAGAGGAAGGCGAAGGGGAAAGTGGAAAAGCTACTGCCTCGCCTGAGGAGGCTCTTGAAAGAGGGGGGGGGGCGAGAATCCCTCCCTCCAAGGGGAGAAGAGGATTGCCTCCGAGGACCCGGGGGCCAAAGCCCCTAAACGGGGGAAGAAATCTTCGCCAGAGGGTCCTGCGTCCGGGGAGGCCCCGGCCGCCCAGTCTCCCTTAAAGAATCAGCCCTCCAATGAGCCGTAAGTAGAAAGAAAGGATTTTTATAATGAGGGACATCCCTATTTGTGCTTCTGAGGATAACTAAAGTTTTTACCTTGTAGTTCGGATCTCCGTCCTTCGCAAATGAGCTTGTCTTCGGGGGACCTTCGTCCGGAGATGGTGGAGAGCGAGACGCCTCCGTCCGGGGCGCCGTCGGATAGGGCGGACGAGCCTGAAGTGTCGTCACGGAGGGAGCCCCCGGGTTTGGCAAAGCCGGATAGTTCGGCGCCAACTGTTGTACGGCTGAAGGATCTGCTTGAGAAGGCGTCTATCTCAGAAGATCACCATGCATTGATGAGTATGGTGATTGAAAGGATTTCGTCCGCCGAAGGCGGATTGCATAATGCCGTCAGGAGTTTGCTGGCGGGGTTTGAGGTACGTAAAAATGACACACCTTTTGACAGTTTTGCATATAGAATGCGCCCTGTATAGATAGTAGCCCCTCAGACTCGGTAGGTTGTCGAAAGCGACAGCGTGCCGAGGATCAAAATCGCAGGTTTAAAGTTTCGTCGTGCCTATGTAGGTGGCGGGTCGTCCGGGAGCCAGCCGGACTGATGGAGTTGCTGAACTAAAGCGGCAACTCGCTGTTGCGGATGCGGACATCACGCTAGTCAACCGGCGACTTGATGAGTCGCAAGGTAAGTGTTTCTTTGCGGTCACTTGGGAAGGGGGGCCGAAGCCAGCTCCTTACAACATGTGTGTGAAATGCAGATAGTGTCGCTGCTGTGGAGAGCCTTCGGGCCGAACTTGCTCAAGCCAAGGAGCAAGCCAGAAGGAGTAATGTGGCGGCGTCGAGGGCGGCCGAGGAGTTAGCGGCCGAAAGGGCCGCACACTGCCGAAGCAGGGAAGAGATGGCCGAAATGGCCGTGAAGTTAAAAGATGCTACCGACCGCAATGAGGCTCTTGGGAAGGAGCGCCTAGCAGGGCAAGAAGACCTGGGGAAGGCCACTGCCGAAGCCAAGGATGCCCGCTCTGCAATGCGGGCTATAAAGGAAGAGCTGCGCCAGGCCGGAGACATTATATCTGCCAAGCCTTTTCTGCTGCGCCGAAGGTTTACGGATCCAAAGTATGCTCAGCTGGGCCAACTCTGGGGTCCCGAGGACCCTTATATGGACTTAGCAGCGAGTGCGGCGGAAGCCGTTGTGCATTTTCGAAGCCAGAAGGATCACAAGACGGAAGAGCTGTTTTGGTCTCAATTCCATAGTCCGGAGCGTTCACTTCCGCTGACCGACCGTTTGGCCGAGTGGGCTGAGCTGAATAGGTTGTCCGGGCTTGCCATGACGGATATCATGACCCATGTCTGGCCGGATAGGCCTAAGCCGAAGAGTTACTTTGGCTTATTGCAGCAATTTCTTGGGGCGGTGCCGCATATCAAGGCGATGAAGCGGTCGGCCTGCATAGAGTGTGCGCGGATGGCACTCGCCCGTGTGAAGACACATTGGACAGAGATGGATGCCACCGCTGTTACGACCCCGGGTTTGGACGATAGCCGGGTACCCGCCGAGCACTATTTTGGCGAAGTGCTGCGTGGTGCTCGTATAATAGAGTCGCAGTGCTCAAAAAATGTTACGTTCAAATGAACGTTTTTATGTTGTAAAACAATATTTATGGTGTAAGCGCCTTTTATACTTGTGCGTTCAAGTAATGGAATATCTCCTGTGCAGTCGTTTATGTATACGTGTGTATAACCTGAAAGATGGCAGTCGTTGGCTTCAGCCCCCACGCACAAGGTGCGGGGGTGTTCGTAAAAATAGCGCTTTTTTCACACTTAATCCGACGTCTCGGTCCTGTAAAGGAGGTGGTAGCGTAGCAAACGAGGCAACCGGACTGTAATGCTTTATCACTTTCACTTAGCCGTGGCAGTTCGAGGGTGGGGCTACGACATAGCCCCTGGGGGCACCGCGCTCTCCGAATTTTGGGCGCGTATGTGCCTGACCGGGAAACGGCCCTTCGTCAAAGCGGAGGAATTCTAAACATTCCCTTGGTCGATCGAGTGGTTGACCAGTCTCTCGCTGTATCATGACAGTCAGTTTTCGGCTTTCTCTACTAAGGTGCTCGCCCAGCCGAACTGGGGCACAATCGCAGTAGTTCTCCTGGTGCCATTTTAGCCGATGATATGGAACGTAAGGCAGCAAAACACAGGAGCCGGGCAAACCCAACATTTGACCAAAGACATGATTCGGAGCTGATGCATATAAGGCCTAACACGAGACGCCGAACACTCCCGAAGGTGTTCGGTCTTTACAGTAGCGGGCAGGACAATGCCCTAAGCCCCTTGTGTCCAGGTACGGGCAAGTTCTTCTGACGCGGCCGATGCCAAAACGCCAGTCTCCACTCTGGTTATAATGAGAAACCAGGGGATTATAGCAACAAGAGACAGTAAGAAAGGTTTACGTAGGGTCTTAGTCTGAAAAGAGTCCTTGCAACAGGTCCCTACTGCACGTCTGCACCTGTGTCTCCGTTGTGCTGTATCCTGGACGGGTGTGCACGTTGTTCATCTGTGAAAAGAGAGGAACTTAGTTTGAAAAGAAATCGTGCGAAAAGGTACATAAAAAATTGAAATATAAATTTAGAAAGCTGAGCCTATGCTAGCTTATTATAGCTTATATACACAAACCCTTGTGAAGGGGTGTGCAGCTAGGTAGCCCCTAGCTTATTTATTCCGGACTCGTCCAGCCGTGTCTGGGGTCTTAGACGACCTTTTAATGAAATAATGCCATGTGGACCGGGCATTTTAAGCGTAAGAGACGCGTAGTGTGGTATTGCGTTGAAGCAGACGAAAGCTTCACGCCCCAGTAGTGCTTGATAGCTACTTTTAAATGGCGAGACATGAAAGGTTAGCTTTTCTCATCGGAAGTTGTCAGGTGACCCGAAAGCAAGTTCTAGTAATAATGAACCTGTGCACCTGGCGTAGGGGCCTGGCGCCACTCCTTTGAAGGATGTGCGGCTATGTCGAATTGTAGTAGGGTCTATCCCCAACTTGCGGACTGTGTCCGGATATAGCAGGTTTAAGTCACTGCCGCCGTCCATCAGAACTTGCGTAAATTGCAGTCCGTCTATTATGGGATCCAATATCAGAGCAGTCCATCCTGCGTTCCGGATACTTCTGGAATAATCCAGATGGTCGAAAGTGATTGGTTTTGACATCCAATCTCGGTGTTCCGCTGGGGTGGACCGTGCGACACTTGTCTTAGCGGGTGCCGTGTTGTATTTCCGTACTATCACATGAAGTGAGTTTACTGTTTTGGCTTCTTGTGGGAAAGTCTTCTGACTTCCGGTGCTCTGCTGGTGGGGTTCGTTATCATCCTCGCTTGGCGCATCGAGCCCCTTGTGTTTGGCGTCGAGTCTGCCGGACTGTTTAAAAACCCAACAATTTCAGTTGGTATGGTTTGCAGGCCTTCCGGAGGTACTGTGGATTTGACATATCCGATCTAAATTTTTTTTTAAGTTGGATCGCTCGTCACTGTTGTCCTTAAGAGGCAGCGTTTTATTGTTTGGCCGCGAGCTTTTGAATCCGGCATTGACCGCCGTTGGTCTTTTTTCTTTATTCCGGCGCTGATCTTTCCTGCGCCGTGATTTTCCGTTTCCATCTCTGATCTCGGATGTACTTGGGTCGCTGGTGCTGCATCTTGCTAGCCAGTTGTCTTCTCCTGCACAAAAGCGCGTCATGAGGCTTGTTAGCGCGGCCATTGTTCTTGGCTTTTCTTGGCCGAGGTGTCTGGCGAGCCATTCATCTCGGACGTTGTGTTTAAAAGCTGCTAAGGCTTCCGCGTCCGGACAGTCGACTATTTGGTTCTTCTTGGTAAGGAACCTGTTCCAGAATTTGCGTGCTGACTCTCCGGGCTGTTAGTTATATGACTTAGATCGTCTGCATCCGGAGGGTGGACATAAGTCCCTTGAAAATTTGCTCTAAACGCGTCCTCAAGCTCTTCCCAACTTCCAACAGTGTTTTCTGGGAGGCTTTTGAACCAATGCCAAGCTGGCCCTGTGAGCTTGAGGGGTAGATATTTTATGGCGTGGAGATCATCTCCTCTAGCCATGTGTATGTGTAGTATGTAATCTTCTATCCAGACTCCGGGGTCTGTTGTGCCGTCGTATGCCTCTATGTTTATGGGTTTGAACCCTGCTGGAAATTCATGATCTAGCACCTCATCGGTGAAACATAGCGGGTGTGCGGCGCCCCTGTATTTGGGTGTGCCGCTGTCTTCGAACACTTGTCGTGTTGTGTTACTTCCTGGGGCCCTCTTTTTTGGCCCGTAGATGGACCTAGTTGGGCCGTCTATTTTCCCAGGATCATAAGTCGGCTTGTGTGCGGCGCCGTTTGTCGCTTTTGGCCTGTCATCTGGCCGTCTATCCGGCCAGGCAGCCTCTTTAGTTTTCGATTGTGAGGGCTCTATGGCTTCCTCGTCAAATTCTGGCAGCAGCTTGCGCTTCGGGTAGCTCTTTGTTTGATGGCCCTTGCCATACTTTTCTGCGGTCTTGAGGACTTTGCTCCACTTCATTCTGGGTATGTCTTCCGCTGTTTTGAGCTTCCGTTTTTCCTTCTTCAAACTTCTTGCAGTGGCGTTGAGCCTTTTGTGAAGGTTCTTATGCTCCGGTGGTGTGTCCGGTGTGAGGTTGTCCGGACTGTTGGTTGCTCCGGGAAGGGGCTGATTATCCGGTTCGTCCTGTTTGGACGGTTGCTTGGTTGCATGTTCGTCGTCCACTGGTTTGCCCTGCTCTATTGCTGGGTCATTAGGAATGCTGCTTTGATCGAGGCGGGACTTAGGGCGGCTTCTACGTCGCCGTTTTGGTTGTTTATCGGCGGGATTATCCTTTGCCGCGTCCCGTTGTTCCTCGTTATCGCTTGCTTTTGGGGTGTCCACCATATATATGTCATGTGTCGAGGTGGCCTTGCAGTGCCCTGTAGGCGCTGGCTCTTGATCGTCTCCGGCATCGTCGTCCATACCGTCGATGTCTTCGGAGTCATAGTTTAGCATGTCGGTTAGATCGTCGACAGTGGCTACGAGTGGGTGGTGGGTGGGTTTTGATTTTCTTCGTCGTCCACATCCCAACCATCCTGGCCGTAGTCCGGCCAGGGCTCTCCGGATAGCGAGAGGTGCTTCAGCGAATTTAAGATGTCGCTGAAGGGTGAGTGCTGAAAAATGTCCGTAGCGGTGAACTCCATGATCGGCACGCAATCGGGTTCAATCGGCAGGGGCGTAGGAGGTTTGGAGTCCGGAAGGGAGTCCGGCACCTCGGAGTCATGAGCTTTATAGGGGACAAGGTCAGTGTTCGGCTCCATCGCCGTAGAAGTTGCAGCTCCCGAGGCGGTGTCCAGCCACCCGTCCTCGATTTGTGCGATCGGCTCCAGACCATGGGTCGGGGCGGATTCGTGTGCGGCTTCCAAGGTGCTGTCCGGCGGCAGAGTTAGGTCGTGCCCATCGTGACAGTGCGGCGCACTTGGCTGCGGCTCAGATCCATCGAAGATCAAGTCCCCGCGGATATCGGCCGTGAAGTTTAGGCTTCCAAACCTGACCTGACGGCCAGGGGCGTAGCTTTCGATCTGCTCCAGATGGCCAAGTGAGTTGGCCCGCAGTGCGAAGCCGCCGAATACGAAGATCTGTCCGGGGAGAAAAGTCTCACCCAAGACTGCGTCGTTGTTGATTGAAGAGGCCATCGAGCCTATCGGTGACGACACAGAGGAACTCTCAATGAAAGCACCAATGTCAGTGTCAAAACCGGCGGATCTCGGGTAGGGGGTCCCGAACTGTGCGTCTAGGCGGATGGTAACAGGAGACAAGGGACACGATGTTTTACCCAAGTTCGGGCCCTCTTGATGGAGGGAAAACCCTACGTCCTGCTTGATTGATATTGATATTGTGGATGTTACAAGAGTAGATCTACCACGAGATCAAGGAGGCTAAACCCTAGAAGCTAGCCTATGGTATGATTGTGAGGGTTATTGTTGTTGTGTCCTACGGACTAAAGCCATCCGGTTTATATAGACACTGGAGAGGCCTAGGGTTACATAGAGTCGGTTACAATGGTAGGAGATCTACATATCCGTATCGCCAAGCTTGCCTTCCACGCCAAGGAAAGTCCCATCCGGACACGGGACGAAGTCTTCAATCTTGTATCTTCATAGTCTTGGAGTCCGGTCGATGATGATAGTCCGGCCGATGATAGTCCGGCCGATGATGGTAGTCCGACTATCTGGACACCCCCTAATCCAGGACTCCCTCACCTGCCCTAAGGACCCCTTCCAATTGCCTTGCATTGACCAAATTATTGACGCAACTACAAGGCATGACTCTTTGTGTTTCCTCGACACTTATTCCAGATACCATCAGATTAAGATGAAGGAATCATACCAGGCGGCAACCGTGTTCATCACCCCTTATGGTCCCTTCTTCTTCAACACTATGCCCTTCGGACTCAAAAATGCTGGGGGTACCTACCGGCACATGATTCAAGCTTGCCTGGAAAAGCAAATAGGCAAAACGGTCGAACCATATGTGGGTGACGTGGTCATCGAAATAAAGCACGTCGAGACATTGGTGGAGGATCTTCGCCTCACCTTCGACAACCTTCGAATATACGAAACACGGCTTAATCCGAAAAAATGTGTCTTCGGAGTTCCGACCGGAAAGCTGCTTGGGTTCATCGTTTCCCATAGAGGAATTGAAGCAAACCCAGCCAAGATACGAGTATTGTCACAATTGGCCATACTAATAGACCTAAAGCAAGTCCAGAAGTTAGCGGGTTGCATCGCGGCCTTAAGCCGCTTCATCTCCAAATTGGGAGAAAAAGCGCTACCACTCTACAAGCTATTACGACGCACAGACAACTTCAAATGGACGGATGCCTCCATAGCCGGACTAGAAGAGATTAAAACCCTTCTTGCAAGCAACCCAATCCTAGTTGCACCAGGTGTTGGAGAGCCCATGTTATTATATTTCGGTGACTAACCAAGTGGTTACTGCGGTGCTCGTCGTCGAACGAGGGGAAGAGGGACATAAATTCCCCACCCAAAAACCTATCTATTATGTATCAGAGCTACTTACACCTTGCAAATCCCGATACCCTCACTACCAGAAGATAGCCTACATAGTCTTCATGGCATGCCGTAAACTATGACTCTACCTTCAAGAGTGCTCGATCATAGTGGCATCCGAAGTACCACTCATTGACATTGTCAATAACAGGGACGCCACTGGCCGCATAGCCAAATGGGCCATCTAGCTATCACCATTCGAAATCCTATACAAGCCACGCCAGCCTATTAAATCCCAGGTGTTGGACGATTTTGTCACTGAATGGACGGAAGCCGAACTCCCTAAAGAGTATAGCTCATACTCCAATTGTATTATGTACTTTGACGTCTCTAAAATGCTGGCCGGACTGGGGGCTGGCGTCATGCTCATATCCCCCACTAGGGACACAGTCCGCTATGTACTACAAATTATGTATACGGATTCCAACAATGCAACCGAATACGAGGCGCTGCTACATGGTATTCGCATGGCTATCTCCATGGGTATACAATCACTGGAGGTGCATGGTGACTCCAACCTCGAAATTTTCTAGGTCAACGGAGAGTTCGCCGCAAAGGACCCAAGGCATATCGAAATGCCATATTAAAAATATCAGCTTGGTTCGAAGGACTGGAATTTCATCACGTCGCTTGAGAGAGTAATCAGGCAGCCGACATCCTCACTCGTATGGGTGCTAAGTGCGACCACGTGCCACCCAATACCTTTTTGGAAAGGCACTTTAAGCCATCTATGGTGTGGCAGGGTGAGAGCGGAGAAGGCAATACAGACCTGGTCACACCCGCAGCCGCCGAACACAGTGCAGACACAGTCCAGATATCGAGATAACACCCTCTGCTCATGAGATCATGGCGGTTATCGCTCCCTGGACCGAACCATTCCTGGCCTACCTTAATAGGCAAGAGCTCCCCGATGATCAAAACGAGGCTCGATGCATAGTTTGGCGCTCTAAAGCCTTTAAAGTGCATGAGGGTGAACTATATAAAAGAAGTACTACCAGAGTCCTTCAAAGGTGTATCTACAAAGAAGAGGGAAGGCAACTCTTGGTAGAAATACATGTTGGCCTCGGCAGTCATCATGCCGCAGCTCAAGCCCTCTTAAGCAAGGGGTTCTGGACAGGGTTTTTCTGGCCCAAGTCTCGAGCAGATGCTCAAGCCCTTGTCCAACGTTGCATGGGTTGTCTGCCTTTTGCCAATCAAAGCAACATGCCTCCCACCGCATTAAGAACAATCCCCATCACTTGGCCCTTTGCGGTCTGGGGGCATGACTTGGTTGGACCCCTTAAAAGAGGAAGCCACAAAAATAAATACTTGCTGGTCATGGTTGATAAATTCACTAAATGGATAGAAGCCAAACCAGTAAAAACAGTGGAGGCCGGACCAGTGATCGACTTTATATCCAGCGTTGTCCACCGTTATGGTGTCCCGCACAGTATCATCACAGATAATGGCTCTAACTTCATAGCTGATGAGGTGAAAACTTGGTGAACTAAGTTGGGCATTTAAACTCGACTATGTATCCGGATACCACCCTCAAACAAGTGGCCAAGTCGAACAGGCCAATGGTTTGATCATGAGTGGTATTAAGCCCAGACTAGTGCGCCCTTTACGAGAATCAGACGAGCACTGGGTTGAGGAACTTGATTCCGTAGTTTGGGGACTCTGGACCATGCCCAATCGAATGACCGGATACACACCTTTCTTTATGGTGTACGGCGCAGAGGCCATATTGTCCGGCAATATTATTCATGACTCACCTAGAGTGCACATGTACGAAGAGAAAGAAGTCTAACTAGATCGGCAGGATGACCTAGATGGACTCGAAGAGGAGTGTGATGATGCTAAGGCCCATTCCGCATTCTATCAACAACAGGCCACGCGTTACCAAAGCAGAGAAGTGTGTGCTAAAACATACAATGTCGGAGAACTTGTTCTACGCCTCCCGGAGAAGAAAATGGAGAAGCTCAAACCCAAATGATAGGGCCCCTTCGTAATAGATAAAGTTCTTACTGGAGGAGCCTATCACCTTTGCAATGCAGAGGGTAATTGCCTTGAGCTGAACCCATGGAACACAGCCCGGCTCTGAAGACTTTACGCATAGTTTGGCGTCCTTAGGTTTCATTTTAAACTAGGTTTTTTCACTTTTCTCTCTGAGGGAGTCCTGGATTAAGGGGTCCTCAAAAAGCCGGACTATATACTTATGCCGGACTGTTGGACTATGAAGATACAAGATTGAAGACTTTGTCCCGTGTCTAGGTGGGACTCTCCTTTGCGCGGAAGGCAAGCTTGGCAATTCGGATATGTAGATTTTCTTCTCTGTATCCGACTCCGTGTAACCCTAGCCCCCTCCGGTGTCTATATAAGCCGGAGGGTTTAGTCCATAGAACAAGAACAATCATAATCATAGGCTAGCTTCTATGGTTTAGCCTCTACGATCTTGTGGTAGATCAACTCTTGTAATACTCATATCATCTAGATCAATCAAGCAGGAAGTAGGGTATTACCTCCATAGAGAGGGCCCGAACCTGGGTAAACATTGTGTCCCCCGCCTACTGTTACCATTAGCCTTAGAAGCACAGTTCGGGACCCCCTCCCCGAGATCCGCCGATTTTGACACCGACATTGGTGATTTCATTGAGAGTTCCACCGTGTCGTCACGGTAAGGCCTGATGGCTCCTTCAATCACCCACAACGATGCGATCTAGGGCGAGGTTTTCCTCCCCGGACAGATCTTCGTATTCGGCAGATTCGCACTACGGACCAACTCGTTTAGCCATCTGGAGCAGATCGATAGCTACGCCCCTGGCCATCAGTTTAGGTTTGGAAAACTGAACTACACCACCGACATCCGCGGAGACTTGATCTTCGACGGATTCAAGCCCAAGACAGGTGCGCCGAACAGTCACGATAAGCATGACGTAGATCTGCCATCGGACGGTGTTCGGGAAATCACACCCGCAGCTGCCCCGACTTTAAATCCGTAGCAGACCGTGCCGCCCGAGGAAGGGTGGATAGACCCCGCCACAGAGGCCGCACACTCACCGGCGATAGAGCCGAACACAGACTTCACCTCCAATGAGGTCTGTATCATCGGACCCTCGGACTCGTCTGCGGCCATAGGCTCCGAACCGCGCGCAGCCGTGCCCATCGAGCCTGATTGGGCACCGATCATGGAGTTTACCTCCACGGATATCTTTCAACACTCACCCTTGGGCGATGTGCTAAATTCACTTAAATCCCTCTCCTTGTCAGGAGACTCTTGGCCGAACTATGCCCGGCTTGAGTGGGAAGCGGACGACGAAGAAATTCGTTCCCCACCCACTACCCACTTAATAGCCACTGTCGACGACTTAACCAACATGCCTAATTTCGACTCCGAAGACATCGACGGTATGGACGAAGATGCAAGAGAAGAACAGGAAACACCGCCCACAGGGCGCTGGACGGCCACCTCGTCATACGACATATGTATGGTGGACACACCCAAAGGAAGCAATGGCTGAGGGAGTCCTGGATGAGGGGGTATCCGGACAGCCGGACCCTATACTTCGTCCGGACTATTGGAGCGTGAAGATACAAGACTCAAGACTCCATCCCGTGTCCGGATGGGACTCTCCTTTTCGTGGAAGACAAGCTTGGCGATCCGGATAATATATTTCCTTCCTTGTAACCAGCTCCGTGTAAACCCTAGCCCTCTCCGGTGTCTATATAAACCGGAGAGGTTGGTCCTTAGAAGGACGATCACAATCGTAATCATCATAGGCTAGCATCTAGGGTTTAGCCTCTACGATCTCGTGGTAGATTAACTCTTGTACTACTCATATCATCAATATCAATCAAACAGGAAGTAGGGTTTTACGTCCATCGGGAGGGCTCGAACCTGGGTAAACATTGTGTCCCTTGTCTCCTGTTACCATCAGCCTAAGACGCACAGATCGGGACCCCCTACCCAAGATCCGCCGGTTTTGACACCGACATTGGTGCTTTGATTGAGAGTTCCTATGTGTCGTCGTTGCAAGGCCTGATGGATCCTTCAATCATCAACAACAACGCGGTCCAGGGTGAGACTTTTCTCCCCGGACAGATCTTCGTGTTTGGCGGCTTCGCACTGCGGGCCAATTCGCTACGCCCCTGGCCACCAGGTCAGGTTCGGAAACATGGACTACACGGCCGATATCCGCGGAGACTTGATCTTCAATGGGTTCGGGCCTACGCTAGGAACGCCGGACATTCACGATGAGCACGGTTAGACCTGCTGCCGGATAATGCTTGGGATACCGCCCATGCAGGATCCCTGGACCAAAATCCAGAGCAGATTGCGCCGCCCAAGGACAGGTTGATGGACAGCGCCCCGCAGGCCGCACACCCATCGGCGGTAGAGCCGAACACAGGCCTCACCCCCAAAGAAGCCTGTGACACCGGACCCCCGGTGTCACACCCTGATTTTCATGCCACAACAATTAAGTCAATAAATCACGCTAAAATGTGGTTTGACAAAAACTTTTGAGTGTTTTGTCTTGCTTTGATTGAATGATTGTCTGTTGTTTGCAAGTGCTCTAAAAATAAAATAAATCCTCCAATTCTTGTACTCCTTCTCCTTGATCCAAAACGTCTGCCCAATGATCATACCATGTGTATAGTACAATATAGAATTTTCTTACAAAAATAATTTGGCCAAAAAGTATTTTCTAAATTTAGTTTTCCAAAAAACCCATGAATTGAGGTTTGCACTGCAAGTACTTAATTAAAGGCAGTAAAAATCTTTCCAAAAATATATTTGACTCCTATTAGTTGTAGGACTCCCATAAACCACAAAAATATAATTTTAAAAGTTATTTTCCTATTTTATTTAAAAGCTTTTTCTTAAGGCCAGAAATGGTCTTTAATAGGGAAAAATTATTTTCTTATTTTAAAAATATTTGACAAAAACCTAGGGAAACTCAGTGGACATATATTGTCCATATATAAGAGTTTCAACACATGGTCATGTTCAAAATATTGGTCAAATCCCTCAAAAACCCTTTCGGGATATTTCAAGCTTTTGAAATGTTTACAAAGGAAATATTCTCCAAAAATTCCAAGAAAATTCTAGCATGTCACATATGACATATTAGATGATCTTGCCAAGTCTCATGTCATGGAGAACAGCATAACCCCATGAAACCCTCTCAGAACAACTTCTGTCCTTTTTCAAGTTTGAACAACTTTGCATTGCCAAACATGTCCAAATGTTCTCAAACCTTGTGAACATGCTCAAATGGTATAATCATTCATCTAGACCAAGTGGCACAAGTTGGAGAACAAGTTAACTAGATCAAAGTGCCCGAAAACCCTTCCTGTCCAGAACCAAATTTGAAAAACTCTACATTGGCAACTTTCTCCTTTTGATCTCAACTTTTGTGGACATGTTCAGAACCTCAAATGATGACACTAAACCAAGTGGTGCATCAAGGAGAATAGTTTTGGATGACTAAATCTTGAAAAACCCATTTCTGCTGATTTCTAGGGTTTACAAAAGTTGCATTGGCAACTTTCTCAAAATGGACTCAAACTTGGTGGTCAACCTCAATTATCTGTGAAACTTGATCCTGTTAATTCTCATGTCTATTGGAGTTAATTTTCTTGCCCAAACCAACAACAAACACCTTCTGCCTTTTTTCCAAAAACACGATTTTGACATCTTCCACTAATCTCCTTGAGCTCAACTTTTTACCACAGCCTCTCCTAGACCTCTTCTACCTCCAGTAACAATGGCTGCATCTCAGATCAATTAATTGGGGGTGAAAACCTCGTTTTCTCTCTCTAGACAGCCCTTTTCTCTCTCTCCCTCAACCTCTCTCCTCTCCTAGTGGCTCCCAAGGGCATCCAATGCCTCTCCACACTCCTTTACTACCCCCAAGCACTACCAGACATCAGTGGCCGCGCCCACATTGCTAAAAAATGGCATGCTGGCCATTTGCACGCTCTGGAGCGCGCTATAGTGCGCTCCCGCACTGTAGCCGCCCCCTGCCAACCGCCTCCTGCCACCTCGGGCCTCCCCAGCGTGTCTCACGAGGCCGCCTCGGCGTATGGGACATGGCAAGCTGCCGGCCCCCTCCTAAACCTCTCCCTCTCTCCTCCATGGAGCCCGCCCGAGTGTGCCGTAGGCCGCGTCCATGGTGCACCACGGCCCCTCTATTTAGAGGCCCTCCCGAGCTCTCCTACGGCTTCTTCCCGCTCTGCCTCTTCCCCAGCAACCTCCCAGACAACATCCCTCTCCCCCTAGTGCTCTCCTACCCTCTCCATGGCCGGAGTGCCGCCGCCGACCGCCGCTCGGATTCGGGCACCACAGCCCCTCTCTCTTCTCCCTACCCACTCCTGTACTCCCTCACCACTATCACAAAGCCCCCCATCGCCTCCACTCTTCCCCGGGACGCCCCTGTGCTCGAAGACGGTAATGGCCGATGCCATCCTCCACCGTGGGGGAAGGCCCGCTCCCCTCCAAGGAAACTGGCGCCCGTAGTGTGGCATCCCGGATGCGGCACGCTTCCCCGAGCACGCCGGTGGCTGGATCACCGGAAACGGTGGCCGGTAGCGCCGGCAGTCGCCATCGACGTCTCCCCTGCCTCGCCTCCTCTGCTTCGGGCGGGAGGTTGAGGATGACGCCGCGTCAGCTCGCCGGCCCCGCCCGTCAGCGGCAGAAGCGACCGAGCCGGCCCACCAGTCGGGTTAAGTGGAAACGGCTTCGGGCCGATCTGCTTGCCCCGCTGGGTGGCGCCTTCCCGCAGTACGCCTCCTGCGTCGACCGTCCGCGCGCAGCCGAGCCGCTGGGCTGGCCCAATGCCTATCTCTCGCCCAGTGCGGAGAATAAGGGTATAGCCCTTTTCTTATTTTCTTTTCCCAGATAACTTGTAAAATCCATAGATTATTTATTCTAAGTCTAAATTTGATGATTCTAATTTCTATAAGTTCATAGATTCCTGATCTATCACATGGTGCAATTTGCACATTTTTCCATAAAGATTTTCTTCACAAACATTTATCAAATCCCATATTTCCATTTCTGTCATAAACTTTAGAGAATCATAGAAGGCTCAAAATTGATCCAAATTCCATGATTCAAATTTCTAGGTGTTCCTAAGTTCATAATTTAGTTTATGAACATTTTTATTAATACTTTCTGTACCACATAAATTATTGAGCCATTTCTTCATATTTATCAACTTTGCAAATTCATAAGAAATTCATTTGAACTCCAAATCCAGTGAAACCAATTCCTAGATGCTTCTAAAATCATCCTTTGTTAAATGGGTGCCTTTGCTCATTTTTCAAAATAATTCTTCTGTACACTTCTTGCAATTCCACAAACCCCTTGATTCCATCATATCGAAATGTTTAGAAATATCCATTGATCCACTTCCAATGAAAGCACTTTGGTCATTCCTCATATGACCATAGGTATCCTAGAAAAGTCCAACTCACATTTTTAGAGCACTTTTACTTTTGCCTTGTTGTGTTGCTTATTGTGTTTGTTTCCGACGTTAGTTGACGAAGTAGACGGAGTACTTGGAGAAGGACCAGAAGATTTCAAGAATTTGATGAACCAGGCAAGCAGCCCTTTGACCATGTCTATGAAACCTTTTTATGCATGTCATATAGCACCATATTGTTGTTGCAACGGAATCATGATGAGGTGGTAACAACTTTGATGGTTTGCCACCGTTAATTCCTCGTTGATACTTGCATTGTGCATGGCCCTACCTTCTTACGAGGGTTATGCCGGTGGGAGTAGATAGGATGCTAAAGTAGATGCTACGCAAAAGGGATGGGGATATGCATGGTGAAGGAGGCAGATTGTTTTCAAAAGACTTTTCAAAAACCCCATCGGGTGCCACTTATGCCCAAGGGAGATGATGAGATGGGTAACCACTTGATGACGAAGTGGTGTACCGAGGAAAGTGGGTGTTGTTTTCGAAAACGGATTAGATTTAAGATTTGTCAACTGTCCCAACCTTACATGCGCAACCACTCTACCCTTATATGGGAAAGGGCATTATTGATTACCTAGGCCGATGCTAGCTTGGAGCCCGCATTACTAGTGACGGGGGAGAGTTGGTGCTCTCTCTCGGGACGGGGTCGTGCCAGGTAGGGAGGCCATGACTGTTTTCACATGGTACCGGATACACCGTTGTGTCCCCTCTCGGATGTTACGATCTCGAGTGAGTCTCGTATGATGTACATCGTGAGGATACGGAACAACGAGTGGACTCCTTGTTAGTGTCGTCTAGGGAAAGGTAGTGATCGGGTGCTTACCCCGGGTACTTGAGGTATCGCGGGTCGTGGATGACACGGAAGTTCCCCGGATCTTGTGGGTACAGTGTGCAACCTCTACAGAGTGTAAAACTATTCGAATAGCTGTGTCCAAGGTCAAGGACGGTTGGGCGGTGCTTCTTAAACTATGTCCAGAGTTTACGAACCAGTGTGTGTGCTTGGAAACTACTTGGGTCAGGCCAAAGGACTTGACGTGATTGAGATGGGTTGGTGCCCACTCTATTTATGTTGATATCTATAACCTGTCCTCATGGTTACGTAAATTCTCTTGATGCATGCCTTACAAGTTGTTGAACATGTCATTGCACTCAAAACTAGCTTTCCGCAAAAATTTACCTATATCATGCATTGTTGTTTCTTGAAACAAAACATGGGTTGCTTGCGAGTACATTCAAACGTACTCACTGGCTTGTCCCTGGCTATTTACTTAGCCAGGCTTGAAAGAACAGGATATGATGAAGACTACTTCGGTGACGAACATGCGAGCTAGGACGCTTCCCAGTCAGAATGCCTGTAGGGTTAAAGCAGATGGCATGGGTCCAAGTTATCGATGAAGATTTCTGCTGCGATGTTATACTCAAGACTTGACCATAATGGTCCTACTTGTGTAATATGGTATGTATGGATGTAAGACTCTTGTTATTCAGCTTTTGTGTGTTTAGTGAGCATTGATCTCTGGGATCACTGTACACGTGCATTCGGTGATCTCGACTTATGAGTCGGGGTCCCCACAGAGCTGGTATCAGAGCCATCCTGACTGTAGGAAGCTTTAGTTAGCATGGTCGTTAGTTAGGGTAAAATATTTCCAAAACTACTACTAGTTTTCAAAACTATCTATACTTCTCTTCGCTTCTCAATTTTTCAAAAACTAAGGTATACTTTCCTTATTGATCTCTTCCCCTTCAAAACCTTTGGTCGCTAGAACCCTTATGCCCCTGACCACTGGATTCCTTGTAATCGTCGTGGATAATCTAGAAGGAAGATGCCTTGCCAGTCATTCACCCAGATCTCCTGAACACAAGATTTGTGACATCACAACCAACAGAAGATACATCCTCGAGGAATGAGGACCTGAAGACCCAGGAGATGGTGACACCCTTGACACTGCCCCAAGATGATGCAACCTTAGCCTATGATGATCAGGGCCTAGAATATGCAAGATCATGATATACATCGCTAATAGAGTAACCATGTCACTACCGTTGTTGTATCGACAACCACCAATGGATGAGAACCTAGCCATTTGGTCCGCCTTACCATAGTGATCAGGAAAACGGTTCTCCTCATCCCCCGCTCTTGGTGTCGATGTTGTCATCAACGTAACCGACATGATGGACCTCTATTACGCCTTGATAATGTCATTGCATAAAGGATTACCTACCTGGTACCATCGACGGCTTAGAAGACAAAAAGGAATCGTCGTGATTAAGAAGACAATAGAAGACCAAGTCAATGCCAGTTATGAGGAGCCACCTTCACCCCATCACTTCAACATGCGAGAAGTTGTTGAAGAATCTTCAGGCTCAACCCGGATTGTTTCATCGAACAACAACAAGAGACGTAGCAACACCTGAGGAAAACCCGGGAGACTACACGAGGCACAAGGCACGACTATGGAGTCCGAGAACCCCTAGGGTAGGATGAGTCGTGTACCCCCTATGCGCAGTCGAGTCCATATGATGGTTCTAGTAGAACCATGATTGTGTGTTGCTTGTTTTTATTTGTTGTGTTTTTGATATCAGTCGCCCTTTTTGCCCTAGGCAACAAGTACGCGACTATATCACCTGCCTTATTTTGTTGTTTGTGTTTGGCCTTTTTGGCACTTGTTTGTTTGCACATGCACTATAGAACCCCCTTTAGGCATCCCACCTCCTCTATGCTACTTTTCCCTCTCGTCTCTCTCTCCTCAACTGAAGACCAGCAAGACAAGATGCACCAAGAAACCTGCTTCGGCAACCAACTAGCAATGAAGACTTTTGTTGCAGCCTCCTCGACCAAGTGAAACCCCGTAGAGTTATGTTTAACCCTCAAGATTAGAAACCCATTCCTAGACCTTTCGAGGCTTTATAAGATACCCCAGCTCGAATCCTTAACCATGTGCTTAACCCACAGAATTGCAATAGAACCAGTTAAGCCTCTGTAGACCTTGCACAACACTGGATTCATTATGGAACTAGTGGACATAGTGAACGAGCACATTATCATCCTAATACAGCACCAGAATTGATGATGCCATAGGGAAGACCAGTTTAAGATATAGGAATAGAGGACAAATGACTTGATGAGTTTATATCAATGACTTTGAGGAATCATCTGAGACTATTTGGTGGATTATGAGGCTTTCATGTTGGTAGATGAACGTGGCTGGATCATGATTATAGATTAGCATAACTTTCATTATCCCCTGGAGTAAACTGGATTTAGTAGGACAATTATGATCACAAGTTGAAATTCTTGGAAGTATGAGGATTTTACTTAGCTAGGGGATATTGATAGAAGATAGTTGGCAATACGAAAATGACTTGGAAGAATGGTAGGAATTCTCGTGGGACATGAGATTTGGATTCAATAGGTTATCCTAGTGGAGTATAGATGTAGAGTAATTCTACATGGTTTGGAGTAAATTGGATTTAGACTGATGATCTCGATTATGATACCATGTTTCTTGGAGGACAATAAACTAGGAGATTGGATTAATTGTCGGAGTTTATCTAGGGATATGTATGAGCTTGATCTTGGAGTTTACCTGATCATGATAATGGGAATTGATGGACTGACTGTAGTAGAGACAGCCCTTTCAAGTATTTGGGGAATTACATGGACTTTAGGGGATCATGTGGAACACCATAGACATTGGATTTGTAGAATTAATGGATTATGTAGCGATTAATGGAAGTTAATGGGCTATTGGAGTTGATTCATAGGAAGGAAAAAAGATCTTGGAGTGGCTTACGACGTGTTTCCTTAGGATAGAGATGCTTTATCATGGACCTTGGATCAATAGACAGAGCACTTGGATTGTGGTGATTAAATTCAAGCTTAGCAGCTTATATGCTCCACCCATGGATTTTTAGGGGTAGCCATACATACGAGTTTGGGGATTGTAGACATATATGATTTTGTTAGAACTCCTCTCGAGAGTCACGAGGACATGAATAACATGAGTGATGATTGGAGCTGGCCTACAAGAGTTGATGCTTTCGGTGGTATAAGGTTATTTGTTCAAAGGACTAGATAGAACAATTGGCATCTCAAGAACCGTGCTTAAGGATGAGGTGACAAACGTCTGCTCACACACTAGGAATCCTTGAAACCCTTAAGCCCCACCAAGCCACGATATGGTAGGAATCACAACCATGGGCTTTGGCTCTAGGACGAGGATACCTTGGCCAATACGCAACCATGACCACCACCAATACCCTGACCTATACCCTATGCACACCGTGGGCAAAGGTTACCACCGTTAATTCCTCGTTGATACTTGCATTGTGCATGGCCCTACCTTCTTATGAGGGTTATGCCGGTGGGAGTAGATAGGGTGCTAAAGTAGATGCTCCGCAAAAAGGGATGGGGATATGCATGGTGAAGGAGGCAGATTATTTTCAAAAGACTTTTCAAAAACCCCATCGGGTGCCACTTATGCCCGAGGGAGATGATGAGATGGGTAACCACTTGATGACGAAGTGGTGTACCGAGGAAAGTGTGTGTTGTTTTCGAAAACGGATTAGATTTAAGATTTGTCGACTGTCCCAACCTTGCATGCGCAACCACTCTACCCTTATATGGGTAAGGGCATTATTGATTACCTAGGCCGATGCTAGCTTGGAGCCCGCATTACTAGTGACGGGGGAGAGTTGGTGCTCTCTCTCGGGACGGGGTCGTGCCATGTAGGGCAGCCATGACTGTTTTCACAGGGCACCGGATACACCGTTGTGTCCCCTCTCGGATGTTACGATCTCAAGTGAGTCTCGTATGATGTACATCGTGAGGATACAGAACAACGAGTGGACTCCTTGTTAGTGTCGTCTAGGGAAAGGTAGTGATCGGGTGCTTACCCCGGGTACTTGAGGTATCGCGGGTCGTGGATGACACGGAAGTTCCCCGGATCTTGTGGGTACAGTGTGCAACCTCTGCAGAGTGTAAAACTATTCGAATAGCTGTGTCCAAGGTCAAGGACGATTGGGCGGTGCTGCTTAAACTATGTCCAGAGTTTACGAACCAGTGTGTGTGCTTGGAAACTACTTGGGTCAGGCCAAAGGACTTGACGTGATTGAGATGGGTTGGTGCCCACTCTATTTATGTTGATATCTATAACCTGTCCTCATGGTTACGTAAATTCTCTTGATGCATGCCTTACAATTTGTTGAACATGTCATTGCACTCAAAACTAGCTTTCCGCAAAAATTTACCTATATCATGCATTATTGTTTCTTGAACCAAAACATGGGTTGCTTGCGAGTACATTCAAATGTACTGACTGGCTTGTCCCTGGCTATTTACTTAGCCAGGCTTGAAAGAACAGGATATGATGAAGAATACTTCGGTGACGAACATGCGAGCTAGGACGCTTCCCAGTCAGAATGCCTGTAGGGTTAAAGCAGATGGCATGGGTCCAAGTTATCGATGAAGATTTCCGCTGCGATGTTATACTCAAGACTTGACCATAATGGTCCTACTTGTGTAATATGGTATGTATGGATGTAAGACTCTTGTTATTCAGCTTCTGTGTGTTCAGTGAGCATTGATCTCTCGGATCACTGTACATGTGCATTCGGTGATCTCGACTTATGAGTCGGGGTCCCCACAGAGCTGGTATCAGAGCCCTCCTGACTGTAGGAAGCTTTAGTTAGCATGGTCGTTAGTTAGGGTAAAATATTTCCAAAACTACTACTAGTTTTCAAAACTATCTATACTTCTCTTCCCTTCTCAGTTTTTCGAAAACTAAGGTATACTTTCCTTGTTGATCTCTTCCCCTTCAAAACCTTTGGTCGCTAGAACCCTTATGCCCCTGACCACTGGATTCCTTGTAATCGTCGTGGATAATCTAGAAGGAAGATGCCTTGCCAGACATTCACCCAAATCTCCTGAACACAAGATTTGCGACATCACAACCAACAGAAGATACATCCTCAAGGAATGAGGACCTGAAGACCCAGGAGATGGTGACACCCTTGACACTGCCCCAAGATGATGCAACCTTAGCCTATGATGATCAGGGCCTAGAATATGAAAGATCATGATATACATCGCTAATAGAGTAACCATGTCACTACCGTTGTTGTATCGACAACCACCGATGGATGAGAACCTAGCCATTTGGTCCGCCTTACCATAGTGATCAGGAAAACGGTTCTCCTCATCCCCCGCTCTTGGTGTCGATGTTGTCATCAACGTAACCGACATGATGGACCTCTATTACGCCTTGATAATGTCATTGCATAAAGGATTACCTACCTGGTACCATCGACGGCTTAGAAGACAAAAAGGAATCGTCGTGATTAAGAAGACAATAGAAGACCAAGTCAATGCCAGTTATGAGGAGCCACCTTCACCCCATCACTTCAACATGCGAGAAGTTGTTGAAGAATCTTCAGGCTCAACCCGGATTGTTTCATCGAACAACAACAAGAGACGTAGCAACACCTGAGGAAAACCCGGGAGACTACACGAGGCACAAGGCACGACTATGGAGTCCGAGAACCCCTAGGGTAGGATGAGTCGTGTACCCCCTATGCGCAGTCGAGTCCATATGATGGTTCTAGTAGAACCATGATTGTGTGTTGCTTGTTTTTATTTGTTGTGTTTTTGATATCAGTCGCCCTTTTTGCCCTAGGCAACAAGTACGCGACTATATCACCTGCCTTATTTTGTTGTTTGTGTTTGGCCTTTTTGGCACTTGTTTGTTTGCACATGCACTATAGAACCCCCTTTAGGCATCCCACCTCCTCTATGCTACTTTTCCCTCTCGTCTCTCTCTCCTCAACTGAAGACCAGCAAGACAAGATGCACCAAGAAACCTGCTTCGGCAACCAACTAGCAATGAAGACTTTTGTTGCAGCCTCCTCGACCAAGTGAAACCCCGTAGAGTTATGTTTAACCCTCAAGATTAGAAACCCATTCCTAGACCCTTCAAGGCTTTATAAGATACCCCAGCTCGAATCCTTAACCATGTGCTTAACCCACAGAATTGCAAGAGAACCAGTTAAGCCTCTGTAGACCTTGCACAACACTGGATTCATTATGGAACTAGTGGACATAGTGAACGAGCACATTATCATCCTAATACAGCACCAGAACTGACGATGCCATAGGGAAGACCAGTTTAAGATATAGGAATAGAGGACAAATGACTTGATGAATTTATATCAATGACTTTGAGGAATCATCTGAGACTATTTGGTGGATTATGAGGCTTTCATGTTGGTAGATGAACGTGGCTGGATCATGATTATAGATTAGCATAACTTTCATTATCCCCTGGAGTAAACTGGATTTAGTAGGACAATTATGATCACAAGTTGAAATTCTTGGAAGTATGAGGATTTGACTTAGCTAGGGGATATTGATAGAAGATAGTTGGCAATACGAAAATGACTTGGAAGAATGGTAGGAATTCTCGTGGGACATGAGATTTGGATTCAATAGGTTATCCTAGTGGAGTATAGATGCAGAGTAATTCTACATGGTTTGGAGTAAATTGGATTTAGACTGATGATCTCGATTATGATACCATGTTTCTTGGAGGACAATAAACTAGGAGATTGGATTAATTGTCGGAGTTTATCTAGGGACATGTATGAGCTTGATCTTGGAGTTTACCTGATCATGATAATGGGAATTGATGGACTGACTGTAGTAGAGACAGCCCTTTCAAGTATTTGGGGAATTACATGGACTTTAGGGGATCATGTGGAACACCATAGACATTGGATTTGTAGAATTAATGGATTATGTAGCGATTAATGGAAGTTAATGGGCTATTGGAGTTGATTCATAGGAAGGAAAAAAGATCTTGGAGTGGCTTACGACGTGTTTCCTTAGGATAGAGATGCTTTATCATGGACCTTGGATCAATAGACAGAGCACTTGGATTGTGGTGATTAAATTCAAGTTTAGCAGCTTATATGCTCCACCCATGGATTTTTAGGGGTAGCCATACATACGAGTTTGGGGATTGTAGACATATATGATTTTGTTAGAACTCCTCTCGAGAGTCACGAGGACATGAATAACATGAGTGATGATTGGAGCTGGCCTACAAGAGTTGATGCTTTCGGTGGTATAAGGTTATTTGTTCAAAGGACTAGATAGAACAATTGGCATTTCAGGAACCGTGCTTAAGGATGAGGTGACAAACGTCCGCTCACACACTAGGAATCCTTGAAACCCTTAAGCCCCACCAAGCCACGATATGGTAGGAATCACAACCATGGGCTTTGGCTCTAGGACGAGGATACCTTGGCCAATACGCAACCATGACCACCACCAATACCCTGACCTATACCCTATGCACACCGTGGGCAAAGGTTACCACCGTTAATTCCTCGTTGATACTTGCATTGTGCATGGCCCTACCTTCTTATGAGGGTTATGCCGGTGGGAGTAGATAGGGTGCTAAAGTAGATGCTACGCAAAAAGGGATGGGGATATGCATGGTGAAGGAGGCAGATTGTTTTCAAAAGACTTTTCAAAAACCCCATCGGGTGCCACTTATGCCCGAGGGAGATGATGAGATGGGTAACCACTTGATGACGAAGTGGTGTACCGAGGAAAGTGTGTGTTGTTTTCGAAAACGGATTAGATTTAAGATTTGTCGACTGTCCCAACCTTACATGCGCAACCACTCTACCCTTATATGGGTAAGGGCATTATTGATTACCTAGGCCGATGCTAGCTTGGAGCCCACATTACTAGTGACGGGGGAGAGTTGGTGCTCTCTCTCGGGACGGGGTCGGGCCAGGTAGGGCAGCCATGACTGTTTTCGCAGGGCACCGGATACACCGTTGTGTCCCCTCTCGGATGTTACGATCTCAAGTGAGTCTCGTATGATGTACATCGTGAGGATACAGAACAACGAGTGGACTCCTTGTTAGTGTCGTCTAGGGAAAGGTAGTGATCGGGTTCTTACCCCGGGTACTTGAGGTATCGCGGGTCATGGATGACACGGAAGTTCCCCGGATCTTGTGGGTACAGTGTGCAACCTCTGCAGAGTGTAAAACTATTCGAATAGCTGTGTCCAAGGTCAAGGACGATTGGGCGGTGCTGCTTAAACTATGTCCAGAGTTTACGAACCAGTGTGTGTGCTTGGAAACTACTTGGGTCAGGCCAAAGGACTTGACGTGATTGAGATGGGTTGGTGCCCACTCTATTTATGTTGATATCTATAACATGTCCTCATGGTTACGTAAATTCTCTTGATGCATGCCTTACAATTTGTTGAACATGTCATTGCACTCAAAACTAGCTTTCCGCAAAAATTTACCTATATCATGCATTATTGTTTCTTGAACCAAAACATGGGTTGCTTGCGAGTACATTCAAATGTACTGACTGGCTTGTCCCTGGCTATTTACTTAGCCAGGCTTGAAAGAACAGGATATGATGAAGAATACTTCGGTGACGAACATGCGAGCTAGGACGCTTCCCAGTCAGAATGCCTGTAGGGTTAAAGCAGATGGCATGGGTCCAAGTTATCGATGAAGATTTCCGCTGCGATGTTATACTCAAGACTTGACCATAATGGTCCTACTTGTGTAATATGGTATGTATGGATGTAAGACTCTTGTTATTCAGCTTCTGTGTGTTCAGTGAGCATTGATCTCTCGGATCACTGTACATGTGCATTCGGTGATCTCGACTTATGAGTCGGGGTCCCCACAGAGCTGGTATCAGAGCCCTCCTGACTGTAGGAAGCTTTAGTTAGCATGGTCGTTAGTTAGGGTAAAATATTTCCAAAACTAGTACTAGTTTTCAAAACTATCTATACTTCTCTTCCCTTCTCAGTTTTTCGAAAACTAAGGTATACTTTCCTTGTTGATCTCTTCCCCTTCAAAACCTTTGGTCGCTAGAACCCTTATGCCCCTGACCACTGGATTCCTTGTAATCGTCGTGGATAATCTAGAAGGAAGATTCCTTGCCAGACATTCACCCAAATCTCCTGAACACAAGATTTACGACATCACAACAAGACGATACCAACAGAAGATACATCCTCGAGGAATGAGGACCTGAAGACCCAGGAGATGGTGACACCCTTGACACTGCCCCAAGATGATGCAACCTAAGCCTATGATGATCAGGGCCTAGAATATGCAAGATCATGATATACATCGCTAATAGAGTAACCATGTCACTACTGTTGTTGTATCGGCAACCACCGATGGATGAGAACCTAGCCATTTGGTCCGCCTTACCATAGTGAGCAGGAAAACGGTTCTCCTCATCCCCCGCTCTTGGTGTCGATGTTGTCATCAACGTAACCGACATGATGGACCTCTATTAGGCCTTGATAATGTCATTGCATAAAGGATTACCTACCTGGTACCATCGACGGCTTAGAAGACAAAAAGGAATTGTCGTGATTAAGAAGACAATAGAAGACCAAGTCAATGCCAGTTATGAGGAGCCACCTTCACCCCATCACTTCAACATGCGAGAAGTTTTTGAAGAATCTTCAGGCTGAACCCGGATTGTTTCATCGAACAACAACAAGAGACGTAGCAACACCTGAGGAAAACCCGGGAGACTGCACGAGGCACAAGGCACGACTATGGAGTCCGAGAACCCCTAGGGTAGGATGAGTCGTGTACCCCCTATGCGCAGTCGAGTCCATATGATGGTTCGAGTAGAACCATGATTGTGTGTTGCTTGTTTTTATTTGTTGTGTTTTTGATATTAGTCGCCCTTTTTGCCCTAGGCAACAAGTACGCGACTATATCACCTGCCTTATTTTGTTGTTTGTGTTTGGCCTTTTTGGCACTTGTTTGTTTGCACCTGCACTATAGAACCCCCTTTAGGCATCCCACCTCCTCTATGCTACTTTTCCCTCTCGTCTCTCTCTCCTCAACTGAAGACCAGCAAGACAAGATGCACCAAGAAACCTGCTTCGGCAACCAACTAGCAATGAAGACTTTTGTTGCAGCCTCCTCGACCAAGTGAAACCCCGTAGAGTTATGTTTAACCCTCAAGATTAGAAACCCATTCCTAGACCTTTCGAGGCTTTATAAGATACCCCAGCTCGAATACTTAACCATGTGCTTAACCCATAGAATTGCAAGAGAACCAGTTAAGCCTCTGTAGACCTTGCACAACACTGGGTTCATTATGGAACTAGTGGACATAGTGAACGAGCACATTATCATCCTAATACAGCACCAGAACTGACGATGCCATAGGGAAGACCAGTTTAAGATATATGAATAGAGGACAAATTACTTGATGAGTTTATATCAATGACTTTGAGGAATCATCTGAGACTATTTGGTGGATTATGAGGCTTTCATGTTGGTAGATGAACGTGGCTGGATCATGATTATAGATTAGCATAACTTTCATTATCCCCTGGAGTAAACTGGATTTAGTAGGACAATTATGATCACAAGTTGAAATTCTTGGAAGTATGAGGATTTGACTTAGCTAGGGGATATTGATAGAAGATAGTTGGCAATACGAAAATGACTTGGAAGAATGGTAGGAATTCTCATGGGACATGAGATTTGGATTCAATAGGTTATCCTAGTGGAGTATAGATGCAGAGTAATTCTACATGGTTTGGAGTAAATTGGATTTAGACTGATGATCTCGATTATGATACCATGTTTCTTGGAGGACAATAAACTAGGAGATTGAATTAATTGTCGGAGTTTATCTAGGGATATGTATGAGCTTGATCTTGGAGTTTACCTGATCATGATAATGGGAATTGATGGACTGACTGTAGTAGAGACAGGCCTTTCAAGTATTTGGGGAATTACATGGACTTTAGGGGATCATGTGGAACACCATAGACATTTGATTTGTAGAATTAATGGATTATGTAGCGATTAATGGAAGTTAATGGGCTATTGGAGTTGATTCATAGTTAGGAAACAAGATCTTGGAGGGGCTTACGACGTGTTTCCTTAGGATAGAGATGCTTTATCATGGACCTTGGATCAATAGACAGAGCACTTGGATTGTGGTGATTAAATTCAAGCTTAGCAGCTTATATGCTCTACCCATGGATTTTTAGGGGTAGCCATATATACGAGTTTGGGGATTGTAGACATATATAATTTTGTTAGACCTCCTCTCGAGAGTCACGAGGACATGAATAACATGAGTGATGATTGGAGCTGGCCTACAAGAGTTGATGCTTTCGGTGGTATAAGGTTATTTGTTCAAAGGACTAGATAGAACAATTGGCATCTCAGGAACCATGCATAAGGATGAGGTGACAAATGTCCGCTCGCACACTAGGAATCCTTGAAACCCTTAAGCCCCACCAAGCCACGATATGGTAGGAATCACAACCATGGGCTTTGGCTCTAGGACAAGGATACCTTGGCCAATACGCAACCATGACCACCACCAATACCCCGACCTATACCCTATGCACACCGTGGGCAAAGGTTACCACCATTAATTCCTCGTTGATACTTGCATTGTGCATGGCCCTACCTTCTTATGAGGGTTATGCCGGTGGGAGTAGATAGGATGCTAAAGTAGATGGTACGCCAAAAGGGATGGGGATATGCATGGTGAAGGAGGCAGATTGTTTTCAAAAGACTTTTCAAAAACCCCATCGGGTGCCACTTATGCCCGAGGGAGATGATGAGATGGGTAACCACTTGATGACAAAGTGGTGTACCGAGGAAAGTGTGTGTTGTTTTGAAAAGCGGATTAGATTTAAGATTTGTCGACTGTCCCAACCTTCCATGCGCAACCACTCTACCCTTATATGGGAAAGGGCATTATTGATTACCTAGGCCGATGCTAGCTTGGAGCCCGCATTACTAGTGACGGGGGAGAGTTGGTGCTCTCTCTCGGGACGGGGTCGTGCCAGGTAGGGCGGCCATGACTGTTTTCACAGGGCAGCGGATAAACCGTTGTGTCCCCTCTCGGATGTTACGATCTCAAGTGAGTCTCGTATGATGTACATCGTGAGGATACGGGACAACGAGTGGACTCCTTGTTAGTGTCGTCTAGGGAAAGGTAGTGATCGGGTGCTTACCCCGGGTACTTGAGGTATCGCGGGTCGTGGATGACACGGAAGTTCCCCGGATCTTGTGGGTACAGTGTGCAACCTCTGCAGAGTGTAAAACTATTCGAATAGCTGTGTCCACGGTCAAGGACGGTTGGGCGGTGCTTCTTAAACTATGTCCAGAGTTTACGAACCAGTGTGTGTGCTTGGAAACTACTTGGGTGAGGCCAAAGGACTTGACGTGATTGAGATGAGTTGGTGCCCACTCTATTTATGTTGATATCTATAACCTGTCCTCATGGTTACGTAAATTCTCTTGATGCATGCCTTACAAGTTGTTGAACATGTCATTGCACTCAAAACTAGCTTTCCGCAAAAAATTACCTATATCATGCATTGTTGTTTCTTGAACCAAAACATGGGTTGCTTGCGAGTACATTCAAACGTACTCACTGGCTTGTCCCTGGCTATTTACTTAGCCAGGCTTGAAAGAACAGGATATGATGAAGAATACTTCGGTGACGAACATGCGAGCTAGGATGCTTCCCAGTCAGAATGCCTGTAGGGTTAAAGCAGATGGCATGGGTCCAAGTTATCGATGAAGATTTCCGCTGCGATGTTATACTCAAGACTTGACCATAATGGTCCTACTTGTGTAATACGGTATGTATGGATGTAAGACTTGTTATTCAGCTTCTGTGTGTTCAGTGAGCATTGATCTCTGGGATCACTGTACACGTGCATTCGGTGATCTCGACTTATGAGTCGGGGTCCCCACAGAGCTGGTATAAGAGCCATCCTGACTGTAGGAAGCTTTAGTTAGCATGATAGTTAGTTAGGGTAAAATATTTCCAAAACTACTACTAGTTTTCAAAACAATCTAAACTTCTCTTCCGTTCTCAGTTTTTCAAAAACTAAGGTATACTTTCCATATTGATCTCTTCCCCTTCAAAACCTTTGGTCGCTAGAACCCTTATGCCCCTGACCACTGGATTCCTTGTAATCATCGTGGATAATCTAGAAGGAAGATGCTTTGCCAGACATTCACCCAGATCTCCTGAACACAAGATTTGCGACATCACAACAAGACGATACCAACAGAAGATACATCCTCGAGGAATGAGGACCTGAAGACCCAGGAGATGGTGACACCCTTGACACTGCCCCAAGATGATGCAACCTTAGCCTATGATGATCAGGGCCTAGAATATGCAAGATCATGATATACATCGCTAATAGAGTAACCATGTCACTACCGTTGTTGTATCGGCAACCACCGATGGATGAGAACCTAGCCATTTGGTCCGCCTTACCATAGTGAGCAGGAAAACGGTTCTCCTCATCCCCCGCTCTTGGTGTCGATGTTGTCATCAACGTAACCGACATGATGGACCTCTATTACGCCTTGATAATGTCATTGCATAAAGGATTACCTACCTGGTACCATCGACGGCTTAGAAGACAAAAAGGGATCGTCGTGATTAAGAAGACAATAGAAGACCAAGTCAGTGCCAGTTATGAGGAGCCACCTTCACCCCATCACTTCAACATGCGAGAAGTTGTTGAAGAATCTTCAGGCTCAACCCGGATTGTTTCATCGAACAACAACAAGAGACATAGCAACACCTGAGGAAAACCCGGGAGACTGCACGAGGCACAAGGCACGACTATGGAGTCTGAGAACCGCTAGGGTAGGATGAGTCGTGTACCCCCTATGCGCAGTCGAGTCCATATGATGGTTCGAGTAGAACCATGATTGTGTGTTGCTTGTTTTTATTTGTTGTGTTTTTGATATCAGTCGCCCTTTTTGCCCTAGGCAACAAGTAGGCGACTATATCACCTGCCTTATTTTGTTGTTTGTGTTTGGCCTTTTTGGCACTTGTTTGTTTGCACCTGCACTATAGAACCCCCTTTAGGCATCCCACCTCCTCTATGCTACTTTTTCCTCTCGTCTCTCTCTCCTCAACTGAAGAACAGCAAGACAAGATGCACCAAGAAACCTGCTTCGGCAACCAACTAGCAATGAGACTTTTGTTGCAGCCTCCTCGACCAAGTGAAACCCCATAGAGTTATGTTTAACCCTCAAGATTAGAAACCCATTCCTAGTCCCTTCGAGGCTTTATAAGATACCCCAGCTCGAATCCTTAACCATGTGCTTAACCCACAGAATTGCAAGAGAACCAGTTAAGCCTCTGTAGACCTTGTACAACACTGGGTTCATTATGGAACTAGTGGACATAGTGAACGAGCACATTATCATCCTAATACAGCACTAGAACTGACGATGCCATAGGGAAGACCAGTTTAAGATATAGGAATAGAGGACAAATGACTTGATGAGTTTATATCAATGACTTTGAGGAATCATCTGAGACTATTTGGTGGATTATGAGGCTTTCATGTTGGTAGATGAACGTGGTTGGATCATGATTATAGATTAGCATAACTTTCATTATCCCCTGGAGTAAACTGGATTTAGTAGGACAATTATGATCACAAGTTGAAATTCTTGGAAGTATGAGGATTTGAATTAGCTAGGTGATATTGATAGAAGATAGTTGGCAATACGAAAATGACTTGGAAGAATGGTAGGAATTCTCGTGGGACATAAGATTTGGATTCAATAGGTTATCCTAGTGGAGTATAGATGCAGAGTAATTCTACATGGTTTGGAGTAAATTGGATTTAGATTGATGATCTCGATTATGATACCATGTTTCTTGGAGGACAATAAACTAGGAGATTGGATTAATTGTCGGAGTTTATCTAGGGATATGTATGAGCTTGATCTTGGAGTTTACCTGATCATGATAATGGGAATTGATGGACTGACTGTAGTAGAGACAGCCCTTTCAAGTATTTGGGGAATTACATGGACTTTAGGGGATCATGTGGAACACCATAGACATTGGATTTGTAGAATTAATGGATTATGTAGCGATTAATGGAAGTTAATGGGCTATTGGAGTTGATTCATAGTTAGGAAACAAGATCTTGGAGTGGCTTACGACGTGTCTCCTTAGGATAGAGATGCTTTATCATGGACCTTGGATCAATAGACTGAGCACTTGGATTGTGGTGATTAAATTCAAGCTTAGCAGCTTATATGCTCTACCCATGGATTTTTAGGGGTAGCCATACATACGAGTTTGGGGATTGTAGACATATATGATTTTGTTAGACCTCCTCTCGAGAGTCACGAGGACATGAATAACATGAGTGATGATTGGAGCTGGCCTACAAGAGTTGATGCTTTCGGTGGTATAAGGTTATTTGTTCAAAGGACTAGATAGAACAATTGGCATCTCAGGAACCGTGCTTAAGGATGAGGTGACAAACGTCCGCTCGCACACTAGGAATCCTTGAAACCCTTAAGCCCCACCAAGCCACGATATGGTAGGAATCACAACCATGGGCTTTGGCTCTAGGACAAGGATACCTTGGCCAATACGCAACCATGACCACCACCAATACCCCGACCTATACCCTATGCACACCGTGGGCAAAGGTTACCACCGTTAATTCCTCGTTGATACTTGCATTGTGCATGGACCTACCTTCTTATGAGGGTTATGCCGGTGGGAGTAGATAGGATGCTAAAGTAGATGCTACGCAAAAAGGGATGGGGATATGCATGGTGAAGGAGGCAGATAGTTTTCAAAAGACTTTTCAAAAACCCCATCGGGTGCCACTTATGCCCGAGGGAGATGATGAGATGGGTAACCACTTGATGACGAAGTGGTGTACCGAGGAAAGTGTGTGTTGTTTTCGAAAACGGATTAGATTTAAGATTTGTCGACTGTCCCAACCTTACATGCGCAACCACTCTACCCTTATATGGGAAAGGGCATTATTGATTACCTAGGCCGATGCTAGCTTGGAGCCCGCATTACTAGTGATGGGGGAGAGTTGGTGCTCTCTCTCGGGACGGGGTCGTGCCAGGTAGGGCGGCCATGACTGTTTTCACAGGGCACCGGATAAACCGTTGTGTCCCCTCTCGGATGTTACGATCTCAAGTGAGTCTCGTATGATGTACATCGTGAGGATACGGAACAACGAGTGGACTCCTTGTTAGTGTCGTCTAGGGAAAGGTAGTGATCGGGTGCTTACCCGGGTACTTGAGGTATCGCGGGTCGTGGATGACACGGAAGTTCCCCGGATCTTGTGGGTATAGTGTGCAACCTCTGCAGAGTGTAAAACTATTCGAATAGCCGTGTCCACGGTCAAGGACGGTTGGGCGGTGCTGCTTAAACTATGTCCAGAGTTTACGAACCAGTGTGTGTGCTTGGAAACTACTTGGGTCAGGCCAAAGGACTTGACGTGACTGAGATGGGTTGGTGCCCACTCTATTTATGTTGGTATCTATAACCTGTCCTCATGGTTACGTAAATTCTCTTAATGCATGCCTTACAAGTTGTTGAACATGTCATTGCACTCAAAACTAGCTTTCCGCAAAAATTTACCTATATCATGCATTGTTGTTTCTTGAACCAAAACATGGGTTGCTTGCGAGTACATTTAAACATACTCATGGGCTTGTCCCTGGCTATTTACTTAGCCAGGCTTGAAAGAACAGGATATGATGAAGAATACATCGGTGATCAACATGCGAGCTAGGACGCTTCCCAGTCAGAATGCCTGTAGGGTTAAAGCAGATGGCATGGGTCCAGGTTATTGATGAAGATTTCCGCTGCGATGTTATACTCAAGACTTGACCATAATGGTCCTACTAGTGTAATACGGTATGTATGGATGTAAGACTCTTGTTATTCAGCTTCTGTGTTCAGTGAGCATCGATCTCTGGGATCACTGTACACGTGCATTCGGTGATCTCGACTTATGAGTCAGGGTCCCCACAGAGCTGGTATCAGAGCCATCCTGACTGTAGGAAGCTTTAGTTAGGATGGTCGTTAGTTAGGGTAAAATATTTCCAAAACTACTACTAGTTTTCAAAACTATCTATACTTCTCTTCCCTTCTCAGTTTTTCGAAAACTAAGGTATACTTTCCTTATTGATCTCTTCCCCTTCAAAACCTTTGGTTGCTAGAACCCTTATGCCCCTGACCACTAGATTCCTTGTAATCCTCGTGGATAATCTAGAAGAAAGATGCCTTGCCAGACATTCACCCAGATCTCCTAAACACAAGATTTGCGACATCACAACAAGACGATACCAACAGAAGATACATCCTCGAGGAATGAGGACCTGAAGACCCAGGAGATGGTGACACCCTTGACACTGCCCCAAGATGATGCAACCTTAGCCTATGATGATCAGGGCCTAGAATATGCAAGATCATGATATACATCGCTAATAGAGTAACCATGTCACTACTGTTGTTGTATCGGCAACCACCGATGGATGAGAACCTAGCCATTTGGTCCGCCTTACCATAGTGAGCAGGAAAACGGTTCTCCTCATCCCCCACTCTTGGTGTCGATGTTGTCATCAACGTAACCGACATGATGGACCTCTATTACGCCTTGATAATGTCATTGCATAAAGGATTACCTACCTGGTACCATCGACGGCTTAGAAGACAAAAAGGGATCGTCGTGATTAAGAAGACAATAGAAGACCAAGTCAATGCCAGTTATGAGGAGCCACCTTCACCCCATCACTTCAACATGCGAGAAGTTGTTGAAGAATCTTCAGGTTCAACCCGGATTGTTTCATCGAACAACAACAAGAGACGTAGCAACACCTGAGGAAAACCCGGGAGACTGCACGAGGCACAAGGCACGACTATGGAGTCCGAGAACCCCTAGGGTAGGATGAGTCGTGTACCCCCTATGCGCAGTCGAGTCCGTATGATGGTTCGAGTAGAACCATGATTGTGTGTTGCTTGTTTTTATTTGTTGTGTTTTTGATATCAGTCGCCCTTTTTGCCCTAGGCAACAAGTAGGCGACTATATCACCTGCCTTATTTTGTTGTTTGTGTTTGGCCTTTTTGGCACTTGTTTGTTTGCACCTGCACTATAGAACCCCATTTAGGCATCCCACCTCCTCTATGCTACTTTTCCCTCTCGTCTCTCTCTCCTCAACTGAAGAACAGCAAGACAAGATGAACCAAGAAACCTGCTTCGGCAACCAACTAGCAATGAAGACTTTTGTTGCAGCCTCCTCGACCAAGTGAAACCCCGTAGAGTTATGTTTAACCCTCAAGATTAGAAACCCATTCCTAGACCCTTCGAGGCTTTATAAGATACCCCAGCTCGAATCCTTAACCATGTGCTTAACCCACAGAATTGCAAGAGAACCAGTTAAGCCTCTGTAGACCTTGCACAACACTGGGTTCATTATGGAACTAGTGGACATATTGAACGAGCACATTATCATCCTAATACAGCACTAGAACTGACGATGCCATAGGGAAGACCAGTTTAAGATATAGGAATAGAGGACAAATGACTTGATGAGTTTATATCAAGGACTTTGAGGAATCATCTGACACTATTTGGTGGATTATGAGGCTTTCATGTTGGTAGATGAACGTGGTTGGATCATGATTATAGATTAGCATAACTTTCATTATCCCCTGGAGTAAACTGGATTTAGTAGGACAATTATGATCCCAAGTTGAAATTCTTGGAAGTATGAGGATTTGAATTAGCTAGGGGATATTGATAGAAGATAGTTGGCAATACGAAAATGACTTGGAAGAATGGTAGGAATTCTCGTGGGACATGAGATTTGGATTCAATAGGTTATCCTAGTGGAGTATAGATGCAGAGTAATTCTACATGGTTTGGAGTAAATTGGATTTAGACTGATGATCTCGATTATGATACCATGTTTCTTGGAGGACAATAAACTAGGAGATTGGATTAATTGTCGGAGTTTATCTAGGGATATGTATGAGCTTGATCTTGGAGTTTACCTGATCATGATAATGGGAATTGATGGACTGACTGTAGTAGAGACAGCCCTTTCAAGTATTTGGGGAATTACATGGACTTTAGGGGATCATGTGGAACACCATAGACATTGGATTTGTAGAATTAATGGATTATGTAGCGATTAATGGAAGTTAATGGGCTATTGGAGTTGATTCATAGGAAGGAAACAAGATATTGGAGTGGCTTACGACGTGTTTCCTTAGGATAGAGATGCTTTATCATGGACCTTGGATCAATAGACTGAGCACTTGGATTGTGGTGATTAAATTCAAGCTTAGCGGCTTATATGCTCTACCCATGGATTTTTAGGGGTAGCCATACATACGAGTTTGGGGATTGTAGACATATATGATTTTGTGAGACCTCCTCTCGAGAGTCATGAGGACATGAATAACATGAGTGATGATTGGAGCTGGCCTACAAGAGTTGATGCTTTCGGTGGTATAAGGTTATTTGTTCAAAGGATTAGATAGAACAATTGGCATCTCAGGAACCGTGCTTAAGGATGAGGTGACAAACGTTCGCTCGCACACTAGGAATCCTTGAAACCCTTAAGCACCACCAAGCCACGATATGGTAGGAATCACAACCATGGGCTTTGGCTCTAGGACAAGGATACCTTGGCCAATACGCAACCATGACCACCACCAATACCCCGACCTATACCCTATGCACACCGTGGGCAAAGGTTACCACCATTAATTCCTCGTTGATACTTTCATTGTGCATGGCCGTACCTTCTTATGAGGGTTATGCCGGTGGGAGTAGATGTTGGAAATATGCCCTAGAGGCAATAATAAAAGCATTATTATTATATTTCCTTGTTCATGATAATTGTCTTTATTCATGCTATAATTGTGTTATCCGGAAATCGTAATACATGTGTGAATAACAGACACCAACATGTCCCTAGTAAGCCTCTAGTTGACTAGCTCGTTGATCAATAGATAGTCATGGTTTCCTGACTATGGACATTGGATGTCATTGATAACGAGATCACATCATTAAGAGAATGATGTGATGGACAAGACCCAATCCTAAACATAGCACAAGATCGTATAGTTCGTTTGCTAGAGTTTTCCAATGTCAAAGTATCTTTTCCTTAGACCATGAGATCGTGTAACTCCCGGATACCGTAGGAGTTCTTTGGGTATACCAAACGTCACAACGTAACTGGGTGACTATAAAGGTAGACTACGGGTATCTCCGAAAGTGTCTGTTGGGTTGACATGGATCAAGACTGGGATTTGTCACTCCGTATGACGGAGAGGTATCACTGGGCCCACTCGGTAATGCATCATCATAATGAGCTCACAGTGACCAAGTGTCTGGTCACGGGATCATGCATTACGGTACGAGTAAAGTGACTTGCCGGTAACGAAATTGAACGAGGTATTGGGATACCGACGATCGAATCTCGGGCAAGTAACATATCGATTGACAAAGGGAATTGAGTACGGGGTTGATTGAATCCTCGACATCGTGGTTCATCCGATGAGATCATCGTGGAGCATGTGGGAGCCAACATGGGTATCCAGATCCCGCTGTTGGTTATTGACCGGAGAGTCGTCTCGGTCATGTCTGCTTGTCTCCCGAACCCGTAGGGTCTACACACTTAAGGTTCGGTGACGCTAGGGTTATGAAGATATGTATATGCAGAAACCCGAATGTTGTTCGGAGTCCCGGATGAGATCCCGGACATCACGAGGAGTTCTGGAATGGTCCGGAGGTAAAGAATTATATATAGGAAGTGCTGTTTCGGCCATCGGGACAAGTTTCGGGGTTATCGGTATTGTACCGGGACCACCGGAGGGGTCCCGATGGCAACTACTAGGGCCGGCGCCCCCCCTGGCACCCCTATATATAGTGGGGGGGAGATGAGGGAAACACACCAGCCCCTGGCGCCTCCCTCTCTCCCCGTTACGTCTCTCCCTCATAGTCTTGGCGAAGCCCTGCTGCTGTGACGCCCTGCATCCACCACCACGCCGTCGTGCTGCTGGATCTTCATCAACCTCTCCTCCCCCCTTGCTGGATCAAGAAGGAGGAGACGTCTCCCGTCCCGTACGTGTGTTGAACGCGGAGGTGCCGTCCGTTCGGCGCTTGGTCATCGGTGATTTGGATCACGTCGAGTACGACTACATCATCACCGTTCTTTTGAACGCTTCCGTGCGCAATCTACAAAGGTATGTAGATGCATCTAATGACTCGTTGCTAGATGAACTCCTAGATGATCTTGGTGAAACGAGTAGGAAATTTTTTGTTTTCTGCAATGTTCCCCAACAATGGCATCATGAGCTAGGTCTATGCGTAGTTCTTCTTGCGCGAGTAGAACACAATTTGTTGTGGGCGTAGATTTGTCAACTTTCTTGCCGTTACTAGTCTTTTCTTGCTTCAGCGGTATTGTGGGATGAAGCGGCCTGGACCAACCTTACACGTACGCTTACGTGAGACCGGTTCCACCGACTGACATGCACTAGTTGCATAAGGTGGCTGGCGGGTGTCTGTCTCTCCTACTTTAGTTGGAGCGGATTCGATGAACAGGGTCCTTATGAAGGGTAAATAGAAGTTGACAAATCATGTTGTGGCTTTAACGTAGGTAAGAAGACGTTCTTGCTAGAACCCTAATTCAGCCACGTAAAACTTGCAACAACAATTAGAGGACGTCTAACTTGTTTTTGCAGCAAGTGGTTTGTGATATGATATGGCCAAAGTTGTGATGAATGATGAATGATCTATATGTGATGTATGAGATGTTCATGCTATTGTAATAGGAGTCACGACTTGCATGTCGATGAGTATGACAACCGGTAGGAGCCATAGGAGTTGTCTTTATTCTTTTATATGACCAGCGTGTCATTGAGAAACGCCATGTAAATTACTTTACTTTATTGCTAAACGCGTTAGCCATAGTAGTAGAAGTAATAGTTGGCGAGCAACTTCATGGAGACACGATGATGGAGATCATGATGATGGAGATCATGGTGTCAAGCCGGTGACAAGATGATCATGGAGCCCCAAGATGGAGATCAAAGGAGCTATGTGATATTGGCCATATCATGTCACGTTTATTATTTGATTGCATGTGATGTTTATCATGTTTTGCATCTTGTTTACTTAGAACGACAGTAGTAAATAAGATGATCCCTCATACTAATTTCAAGAAGTGTTCCCCCTAACTGTGCACCGTTGCGACAGTTCGCTGTTTCAAAACACCATGTGATGATCGGGTGTTTTATTCAGACGTTCACATACAACGGGTGTAAGACAGATTTACACATGCAAACACTTAGGTTGACTTGACGAGCCTAGCATGTACAGACATGGCCTCGGAACACAGAAGACCGAAAGGTCGAGCATGAGTCATATAGAAGATACGATAAACATGAAAATGTTCACCGATGTTGACTAGTCTGTCTCACGTGATGATCGGACACAGTCTAGTTAACTCAGATCATGTAATACTTAGATGACTAGAGGGATGTCTAATCTAAGTGGGAGTTCATTAATAATTTGATTAGTTGAACTTAATTATCATGAACTTAGTCTAAATATTTTACAATATGTCTTGTAGATCAAATGGCCAACGTAGTCCTCAATTTCAACGCGTTCCTAGAGAAAACTAAGATGAAAGACGATGGCAGCAACTATACGGACTGGGTCCGGAACCTGAGGATCATCCTCATAGCTGCCAAGAAAGATTATGTCCTACAAGCGCCGCTTGGTGACGCACCCGTTCTCCCTGCAGAACAAGATGTTATCAACGCTTGGCAGGCACGTTCCGATGACTACTTCCTCGTTCAGTGCGGCATGCTTTACAGCCTAGAGCCAGGGCTCCAAAATCGTTTTGAGAGACATGGAGCATATGAGATGTTCGAAGAGCTGAAAATGGTTTTCCAAGCTCATGCCCGGGTCGAGAGATATGAAGTCTCCGACAAATTCTTCAGCTGTAAGATGGAGGAAAATAGTTCTGTCAGTGAGCACATACTCACTATGTCTGGGTTACATAACCGCTTGACTCAGCTGGGAGTTAATCTCCCGGATGATGCGGTCATTGACAGAATCCTCCAGTCGCTTCCACCAAGCTACAAGAGCTTTGTGATGAACTTCAATATGCAGGGGATGGAAAAGACCATTCCTGAAGTATTTGCTATGCTGAAATCAGCAGAGGTAGAAGTCAAGAAGGAACATCAAGTGTTGATGGTCAATAAAACCACTAAGTTCAAGAAAGGCAAGGGTAAAAAGAACTTCAAGAAGGACGGCAAGGAGGTTGCCGCGCCCGGCAAACAAGCTGCCGGGAAGAAGCCAAAGAATGGACCCAAGCCCGAGACTTAGTGCTTTTATTGCAAGGGAAGCGGTCACTGGAAGCAGAACTGCCCTAAGTACTTAGCGGACAAGAAGGCCGGCAAAACAAAAGGTATATGTGATATACATGTAATTGATGTGTACCTTACTAGTGCCCATAGTAGCTCCTGGGTGTTTGATACCGGTGCAGTTGCTCACATTTGTAACTCAAAGCAGGGGCTGCGGAATAAGCGGAAACGGGCAAAGGACGAGGTGACGATGCGCGTCGGGAATGGTTCCAAGGTCAATGTGATCGCCGTCGGCACGCTGCCTCTGCATCTCCCTTCGGGATTAGTTTTAAACCTTAATAATTGTTATTTAGTGCCAGCTTTGAGCATGAACATTGTATCGGGATCTCGTTTAATTCGAGATGGCTACTCATTTAAATCTGAGAATAATGGTTGTTCTATTTATATGAGAGATATGTTTTATGGTCATGCTCCTATGGTGAATGGTTTAGTCTTTATGAATCTCGAACGTGATGCTACACATGTTCACAATGTGAGTACCAAAAGAAGTAAGGTTGATAATGATAGTCCCACATACTTGTGGCACTGCCGCCTTGGTCACATAGGTGTCAAACGCATGAAGAAGCTCCATGCTGATGGACTTTTAGAGTCTCTTGATTACGAATCATTTGACACGTGCGAACCATGCCTTATGGGAAAAATGACCAAGACTCCGTTCTCAGGAACAATGGAGCGAGCAACCAACTTATTGGAAATCATACATACTGATGTGTGCGGTCCAATGAGTGTTGAGGCTTGCGGTGGCTATCGTTATGTTCTCACCCTCACTGATGATTTAAGTAGGTATGGGTATATCTACTTAATGAAACACAAGTCTGAAACCTTTGAAAAGTTCAAGGAATCTCAGAGTGAGGTTGAAAATCAACGTAACAGGAAAATCAAGTTTCTACGATCAGATCGTGGAGGAGAATACTTGAGTCATGAGTTTGGCACACACTTAAGAAAATGTGGAATAGTTTCAGAACTAACGCCGCCTGGAACACCTCAGCGTAATGGTGTGTCCGAACATCGTAATCGCACTCTGTTAGATATGATGCGATCTATGATGTCTCTTACCGATTTACCGCTATCTTTTTGGGGCTATGCTTTAGAGACTGCCGCATTCACTTTAAATAGGGCTCCATCGAAATCCGTTGAGACGACACCGTATGAATTATGGTTTGGGAAGAAACCTAAGCTGTCGTTTCTAAAAGTTTGGGGATGCGATGCTTATGTCAAGAAACTTCAACCTGAAAAGCTCGAACCCAAGTCGGAAAAATGCGTCTTCATAGGATACCCTAAAGAAACTATTGGGTACACCTTCTACCTCAGATCCGAAGGCAAGATCTTTGTTGCCAAGAATGGGTCCTTTCTGGAGAAAGAGTTTCTCTCGAAAGAAGTAAGTGGGAGGAAAGTAGAGCTTGATGAAGTATTACCTCTTGAACCCGAAAATGGCGCAACTCAAGAAAATGTTCCTGAGGTGCCTGCACCGACTAGAGAGGAAGTTAATGATGATGATCAAGATACTTCTGATCAAGCTCCTACTGAAATTCGAAGGTCCACAAGGACACGTTCCGGACCAGAGTGGTATGGCAACCCTGTCTTGGAAATCATGTTGTTAGACAACGGTGAACCTTCGAACTATGAAGAAGCGATGGCGGGCCCGGATTCCGACAAATGGCTAGAAGCCATGAAATCCGAGATAGGATCCATGTATGAAAACGAAGTATGGACTTTGACTGACTTGCCCGTTGAACGGCGAGCCATAGAAAATAAATGGATCTTTAAGAGGAAGACAGACGTAGATGGTAATGTGACCATCTATAAAGCTCGGCTTGTCGCTAAGGGTTATCGACAAGTTCAAGGGGTTGACTACGATGAGACTTTCTCACCTGTAGCGAAGCTGAAGTCCGTTCGAATCATGTTAGCAATTGCCGCATTCTACGATTATGAAATATGGCAAATGGACGTCAAAACGGCATTCCTTAATGGTTTCCTTAAGGAAGAATTGTATATGATGCAGCCGGAAGGTTTTGTCGATCCTAAGAATGCTGACAAAGTGTGCAAGCTCCAATGCTCGATTTATGAGCTGGTGCAAGCATCTCGGAGTTGGAACATTCGCTTTGATGAGATGATCAAAGCGTTTGGGTTTACGCAGAATTATGGAGAAGCCTGCGTTTACAAGAAAGTGAGTGGGAGCTCTGTAGCATTTCTCATACTATATGTAGATGACATACTTTTGATGGGAAATGATATAGAACTCTTGGACAGCATCAAGGCCTATTTGAATAAGAGTTTTTCAATGAAGGACCTTGGAGAAGCTGCTTATATATTAGGCATAAAAATCTATAGAGATAGATCAAGACGCCTCATAGGTCTTTCACAAAACACATACCTTGATAAGATATTGAAGAAGTTCAATATGGATCAATCCAAGAAGGGGTTCTTGCCTGTGTTACAAGGTATGAAATTGAGCTCAGCTCAATGTCCGACCACGGCAGAAGATATAGAAGAGATGAGCGTCATCCCCTATGCATCAGCCATAGGTTCTATTATGTATGCCATGCTGTGTACCAGACCTGATGTAAACCTTGCCGTAAGTTTGGTAGGAAGATACCAAAGTAATCCCGGCAAAGAGCACTGGACAGCGGTCAAGAATATCCTGAAGTACCTGAAAAGGACTAAGGAAATGTTTCTCGTTTATGGAGGTGACGAAGAGCTCGTCGTAAAGGGTTACGTCGACGCTAGCTTCGACACAGATCTAGATGACTCTAAGTCACAAACCGGATACGTGTATATTTTGAATGGTGGGGCAGTAAGCTAGTGCAGTTGCAAGCAGTGCATCGTGGCGGGATCTACATGTGAAGCGGAGTACATGGCGGCCTCGGAGGCAGCACATGAAGCAATATGGGTGAAGGAGTTCATCACCGACCTAGGAGTCATACCCAATGCGTCGGGGCCGATCAAGCTCTTCTGTGACAACACTGGAGCTATTGCACTTGCCAAGGAGCCCAGGTTTCACAAGAAGACAAGGCACATCAAGCGTCGCTTCAACTCCATTCGTGAAAATGTTCAAGATGGAGACATAGAGATTTGTAAAATACATACGGACCTGAATGTAGCAGATCCGTTGACTAAACCTCTCCCTAGGGAAAAACATGATCAACACCAGAATTCCATGGGTGTTCGATTCATCACAATGTAACTAGATTATTGAATCTAGTGCAAGTGGGAGACTGTTGGAAATATGCCCTAGAGGCAATAATAAAAGCATTATTATTATATTTCCTTGTTCATGATAATTGTCTTTATTCATGCTATAATTGTGTTATCCGGAAATCGTAATGCATGTGTGAATAACAGACACCAACATGTCCCTAGTAAGCCTCTAGTTGACTAGCTCGTTGATCAATAGATAGTCATGGTTTCCTGACTATGGACATTGGATGTCATTGATAACGAGATCACATCATTAAGAGAATGATGTGATGGACAAGACCCAATCCTAAACATAGCACAAGATCGTATAGTTCGTTTGCTAGAGTTTTCCAATGTCAAAGTATCTTTTCCTTAGACCATGAGATCGTGTAACTCCCGGATACCGTAGGAGTGCTTTGGGTATACCAAACGTCACAACATAACTGGTTGACTATAAAGGTAGACTACGGGTATCTCCGAAAGTGTCTGTTGGGTTGACATGGATCAAGACTGGGATTTGTCACTCCGTATGACGGAGAGGTATCACTGGGCCCACTCGGTAATGCATCATCATAATGAGCTCACAGTGACCAAGTGTCTGGTCACAGGATCATGCATTACGGTACGAGTAAAGTGACTTGCCGGTAACGAGATTGAACGAGGTATTGGGATACCGACGATCGAATCTCGGGCAAGTAACATATCGATTGACAAAGGGAATTGAGTACGGGGTTGATTGAATCCTCGACATCGTGGTTCATCCGATGAGATCATCGTGGAGCATGTGGGAGCCAAAATGGGTATCCAGATCCCGCTGTTGGTTATTGACCGGAGAGTCGTCTCGGTCATGTCTGCTTGTCTCCCGAACCCGTAGGGTCTACACACTTAAGGTTCGGTGACGCTAGAGTTATGAAGATATGTATATGCAGAAACCCGAATGTTGTTCGGAGTCCCGGATGAGATCCCGGACGTCACGAGGAGTTCCGGAATGGTCCGGAGGTAAAGAATTATATATAGGAAGTGCTATTTCGGCCATCGGGACAAGTTTCGGGGTTATCGGTATTGTACCGGGACCACCGGAGGGGTCCCGAGGGCCCACCGGGTGGGGCCACCTGTCCCGGGGGGCCACATGGGCTGTAGGGGGTGCGCCTTGGCCTTCATGGGCGAAGGGCACCAGCCCCTATAGGCCCATGCGCCTAGGGTTTCCACCTAGGAGGAGTCCTAGTGGTGGAAGGCACCCCTAGGTGCCTTGGGGGGGAGGTAAACCTCCCCTTGGCCGCCGCCCCCCCTAGTAGATCTCATCTACTATGGCCGGAGCCCCCCTGGCACCCCTATATATAGTGGAGGGGGAGAGGAGGGAAACACACCAGCCCCTGGCGCCTCCCTCTCTCCCCATTACGTCTCTCCCTCGTAGTCTTGGCGGAGCCCTGCTGCTGTGACGCCCTGCATCCACCACCACGCCGTCGTGCTGCTGGATCTTCATCAACCTCTCCTCCCCCCTTGCTGGATCAAGAAGGAGGAGACGTCTCCCGTCCCGTACGTGTGTTGAACACGGAGGTGCCGTCCGTTCGGCGCTTGGTCATCGGTGATTTGGATCACGTCGAGTACGACTACATCATCACCATTCTTTTGAACGCTTCCGTGCGCGATCTACAAAGGTATGTAGATGCATCTAATGACTCGTTGCTAGATGAACTCCTAGATGATCTTGGTGAAACGAGTAGGAAATTTTTTGTTTTCTGCAACGTTCCCCAACAGTAGATAGGATGCTAAAGTAGATGCTACGCAAAAAGGGATGGGGATATGCATGGTGAAGGAGGCAGATTGTTTTCAAAAGACTTTTCAAAAACCCCATCGGGTGCCACTTATGCCCGAGGGAGATGATGAGATGGGTAACCACTTGATGACGAAGTGGTGTACCGAGGAAAGTGTGTGTTGTTTTCAAAAACGGATTAGATTTAAGATTTGTCGACTGTCCCAACCTTACATGCGCAACCACTCTACCCTTATATGGGAAAGGGCATTATTGATTACCTAGGCCAATGCTAGCTTGGAGCCTGCATTACTGGTGACGGGGGAGAGTTGGTGCTCTCTCTCGGGACAGGGTCGTGATAGGTAGGGCGGCCATGACTGTTTTCACAGGGCACCAGATACACCGTTGTGTCCCCTCTCGGATGTTACGATCTCGAGTGAGTCTCGTATGATGTACATCGTGAGGATACGGAACAACGAGTGGACTCCTTGTTAGTGTCGTCTAGGGAAAGGTAGTGATCGGGTGCTTACCCCAGGTACTTGAGGTATCGCGGGTCGTGGATGACACGGAAGTTCCCCGGATCTTGTGGGTACAGTGTGCAACCTCTGCAGAGTGTAAAACTATTCGAATAGCCGTGTCCACGGTCAAGGACGGTTGGGCGGTGCTGCTTAAACTATGTCCAGAGTTTACGAACCAGTGTGTGTGCTTGGAAACTACTTGGGTCAGGCCAAAGGACTTGACATGATTGAGATGGGTTGGTGCCCACTCTATTTATGTTGATATCTATAACCTATCCTCATGGTTACGTAAATTCTCTTGATGCATGCCTTACAAGTTGTTGAACATGTCATTGCACTCAAAACTAGCTTTCCGCAAAAATTTACCTATATCATGCATTGTTGTTTCTTGAACCAAAACATGGGTTGCTTGCGAGTACATTCAAACGTACTCACTGGCTTGTCCCTGGCTATTTACTTAGCCAGGTTTGAAAGAACATGATATGATGAAGAATACTTCGGTGATGAACATGCGAGCTAGGATGCTTCCCAGTCAGAATGCCTGTAGGGTTAAAGCAGATGGCATGGGTCCAAGTTATCGATGAAGATTTCCGCTGCGATGTTATACTCAAGACTTGACCATAATGGTCCTACTTGTGTAATACGGTATGTATGGATGTAAGACTTGTTATTCAGCTTCTGTGTGTTCAGTGAGCATTGATCTCTGGGATCACTGTACACGTGCATTCGGTGATCTCGACTTATGAGTCGGGGTCCCCACAGAGCTGGTATCAGAGCCATCCTGACTGTAGGAAGCTTTAGTTAGCATGGTCGTTAGTTAGGGTAAAATATTTCCAAAACTACTACTAGTTTTCAAAACTATCTATACTTCTCTTCCCTTCTCAGTTTTTCGAAAACTAAGGTATACTATCCTTATTGATCTCTTCCCCTTCAAAACCTTTCGTCGCTAGAACCCTTATGCCCCTGACCACTGGATTCCTTGTAATCCTCGTGGGTAATCTAGAAGAAAGATGCCTTGCCAGACATTCACCCATATCTCCTGAACACAAGATTTGCGACATCACAACAAGACGATACCAACAGAAGATACATCCTCGAGGAATGAGGACCTGAAGACCCAGGAGATGGTGACAGCCTTGACACTGCCCCAAGATGATGCAACCTTAGCCTATGATGATCAGGGCCTAGAATATGCAAGATCATGATATACATCGCTAATAGAGTAACCATGTCACTACCTTTCTTGTATCGGCAACCACCGATGGATGAGAACCTAGCCATTTTGTCCGCCTTACCATAGTGAGCAGGAAAACGGTTCTCCTCATCCCCCGCTCTTGGTGTCGATGTTGTCATCAACGTAACCGACATGATGGACCTCTATTACGCCTTGATAATGTCATTGCATAAAGGATTACCTACCTAGTACCATTGACGGCTTAGAAGACAAAAAGGGATCGTCGTGATTAAGAAGACAATAGAAGACCAAGTCAATGCCAGTTATGAGGAGCCACCTTCACCCCATCACTTCAACATGCGAGAAGTTGTTGAAGAATCTTCAGGCTCAACCCGGATTGTTTCATCGAACAACTACAAGAGACGTAGCAACACCTGAGGAAAACCCAGGAGACTGCACGAGGCACAAGGCACGACTATGGAGTCCGAGAACCCCTAGGGTAGGATGAGTCGTGTACCCCCTATGCGCAGTCGAGTCCGTATGATGGTTCGAGTAGAACCATGATTGTGTGTTGCTTGTTTTTATTTGTTGTGTTTTTGATATCAGTCGCCCTTTTTGCCCTAGGCAACAAGTACGCGACTATATCACCTGCCTTATTTTGTTGTTTGTGTTTGGCCTTTTTGGCACTTGTTTGTTTGCACCTGCACTATAGAACCCCCTTTAGGCATCCCACCTCCTCTATGCTACTTTTCCCTCTCGTCTCTCTCTCCTCAACTGAAGACCAGCAAGACAAGATGCACCAAGAAACCTGCTTTGGCAACCAACTAGCAATGAAGACTTTTGTTGCAGCCTCCTCGACCAAGTGAAACCCCGTAGAGTTATGTTTAACCCTCAAGATTAGAAACCCATTCCTAGACCCTTCAAGGCTTTATAAGATACCCCAGCTCGAATCCTTAACCATGTGCTTAACCCACAGAATTGCAAGAGAACCAGTTAAGCCTCTGTAGACCTTGCACAACACTGGGTTCATTATGGAACTAGTGGACATAGTGAACGAGCACATTATCATCCTAATACAGCACCAGAACTGACGATGCCATAGGGAAGACCAGTTTAAGATATAGGAATAGAGGACAAATGACTTGATGAGTTTATATCAATGACTTTGAGGAATCATCTGAGACTATTTGGTGGATTATGAGGCTTTCATGTTGGTAGATGAACGTGGCTGGATCATGATTATAGATTAGCATAACTTTCATTATCCCCTGGAGTAAACTGGATTTAGTAGGACAATTATGATCACAAGTTGAAATTCTTGGAAGTATGAGGATTTGACTTAGCTAGGGGATATTGATAGAAGATAGTTGGCAATACGAAAATGACTTGGAAGAATGGTAGGAATTCTCGTGGGACATGAGATTTGGATTCAATAGGTTATCCTAGTGGAGTATAGATGCAGAGTAATTCTACATGGTTTGGAGTAAATTGGATTTAGACTGATGATCTCGATTATGATACCATGTTTCTTGGAGGACAATAAACTAGGAGATTGGATTAATTGTCAGAGTTTATCTAGGGATATGTATGAGCTTGATCTTGGAGTTTACCTGATCATGATAATGGGAATTGATGGACTGACTATAGTAGAGACAGCCCTTTCAAGTATGTGGGGAATTACATGGACTTTAGGGGATCATGTGGAACACCATAGACATTGGATTTATAGAATTAATGGATTATGTAGCGATTAATGGAAGTTAATGGGCTATTGGAGTTGATTCATAGGAAGGAAACAAGATCTTGGAGTTGGTTATGACGTGTTTCCTTAGGATAGAGATGCTTTATCATGGACCTTGGATCAATAGACTGAGCACTTGGATTGTGGTGATTAAATTCAAGCTTAGCAGCTTATATGCTCTACCCATGGATTTTTAGGGGTAGCCATACATACGAGTTTGGGGATTGTAGACATATATGATTTTGTTAGACCTCCTCTCGAGAGTCACGAGGACATGAATAACATGAGTGATGATTGGAGCTGGCCTACAAGAGTTGATGCTTTCGGTGGTATAAGGTTATTTGTTCAAAGGACTAGATAGAACAATTGGCATCTCAGGAACCGTGCTTAAGGATGAGGTGACAAACGTCCGCTCACACTCTAGGAATCCTTGAAACCCTTAAGCCCCACCAAGCCACGATATGGTAGGAATCACAACCATGGGCTTTGGCTCTAGGACAAGGATACATTGGCCAATACGCAACCATGACCACCACCAATACCACGACCTATACCCTATGCACACCGTGGGCAAAGGTTACCACCGTTAATTCCTCGTTGATACTTGCATTGTGCATGGCCCTACCTTCTTATGAGGGTTATGCCGGTGGGAGTAGATAGGATGCTAGAGTAGATGCTACGCAAAAAGGGATGGGGATATGCATGGTGAAGGAGGCAGATAGTTTTCAAAAGACTTTTCAAAAACCCCATCGGGTGCCACTTATGCCCGAGGGAGATGATGAGATGGGTAACCACTTGATGACGAAGTGGTGTACCGAGGAAAGTGTGTGGTCTTTTCGAAAACGGATTAGATTTAAGATTTGTCGACTGTCCCAACCTTACATGCGCAATCACTCTACCCTTATATGGGAAAGGGCATTATTGATTACCTAGGCCGATGCTAGCTTGGAGCCCGCATTACTAGTGACGGGGGAGAGTTGGTGCTCTCTCTCGTGACAGGGTCATGCCAGGTAGGGCGGCCATGACTGTTTTCACAGAGCACCGGATACACCGTTGTGTCCCCTCTCAGATGTTACGATCTCGAGTGAGTCTCGTATGATGTACATCGTGAGGATACGGAACAACGAGTGGACTCCTTGTTAGTGTCGTCTAGGGAAAGGTAGTGATCGGGTGCTTACCCCGGGTACTTGAGGTATCGCGGGTCGTGGATGACACGGAAGTTCCCCAGATCTTGTGGGTACAGTGTGCAACCTCTGCAGAGTGTAAAACTATTCGAATAGCCATGTCCACGGTCAAGGACGGTTGGGCGGTGCTGCTTAAACTATGTCCAGAGTTTACGAACCAGTGTGTGTGCTTGGAAACTACTTGGGTGAGGCCAAAGGACTTGACGTGATTGAGATGGGTTGGTGCCCACTCTATTTATGTTGATATCTATAACATGTCCTCATGGTTACATAAATTCTCTTGATGCATGCCTTACAAGTTGTTGAACATGTCATTGCACTCAAAACTAGCTTTCCGCAAAAATTTACCTATATCATGCATTGTTGTTTCTTGAACCAAAACATGGGTTGCTTGCGCGTACATTCAAACGTACTCACTGGCTTGTCCCAGGCTATTTACTTAGCGAGGCTTGAAAGAACAGGATATGATGAAGAATACTTTGGTGACGAACATGCAAGCTAGGACGCTTCCCAGTCAAAATGCCTGTAGGGTTAAAGCAGATGGCATGGGTCCAAGTTATCGATGAAGATTTCCGCTGCGATGTTATACTCAAGACTTGACCATAATGGTCCTACTTGTGTAATACGGTATGTACGGATGTAAGACTCTTGTTATTCAGCTTCTGTGTGTTCAGTGAGCATTGATCTCTGGGATCACTGTACACGTGCATTCGGTTATCTCGACTTATGAGTCGGGGTCCCCACACCCGGACTCGTATCCGACTGTAGGTTCCAGTCCGCGTGCTCCTGAGCCCACCGAATCTGGTTGGGCTCCTGCAATGGAGTTCACCGATGGGGATATGTTCCAACACTCGCCCTTTGGTGACGTGCTAAACTCGTTGAAGTCTCTCTCTTTGTCTGGGGACACTTGGCCGAACTATGTCCGGCTTGAGTGGGAAGCAGGCGACAAAGGAATTCGTTGCCCACCCACCACCGACTTCATTGCCACGGTCGATGATTTAACCGACGTGCTTGACTTTGACTCCGAAGACATTGACGGTATGGACGACGACGCAGGAGAAGAACAGAAACCACCGCTCACGAGGCGGTGGACAGCCACCCCGTCATACGATATATACATGGTGGACACGCCTAAGGAGGACGACGGTGATAATCCGAAAGATAAAACCCCGGGGCAAAAGCCAAAATGACGGCACAGACGCCGCTCCAAGTCAAGAAACAGTAAAAACAGCGACAAGAGCTCCAGAAAGATCGTTACCCCAGTCAACTCGAAGGCAACAATGACCATATGGACCCAGCGATAGAGCAGGATGAGCCAGGTCATGTCGAACACAGTTCGGAGCAGACGCCTGATCAGAATGATCCCAGGACAAGAACACAGTCCAGATGACAATGCATTCATCATCCCGGAAACACGCGTGGAACGAGATAACCTCCACAGAAGGCTTATGGCCACCGCGAGAAGTCAAAATAAGCAGAAGCAACGGCTAAAGGCCACATAGGAAATGCTCAATCGCAGATGGAATAAAGTGCTAGACACTAAAGAAAGGTATGGTGTCGGTGTACTAGAGTAGGTGTACCCTAGTATCCCGAACTTGTGCACGGGCAGTCGCAGCACCCCGTGGCAAGGCTTGCTGGGTGACCACCAAGGTCCTCCGTGGTTCCTCTGCAGCCGTTCAAGAACAAAGTATCCAAGACAAGACCCCGGCAAGAGGAGCTTGCCGGGAAGGCCAACCGAGGCATTCAAGCTAGGGAGACAAGGCCCCGGCAAGAGGAGCTTGCCGGGAAGGCCAACCAAGGCATCCCAAGAAAGCTTGCCGCGACGCGCCACGCGTCCCGGCAAGGCTCGGTGAGCGACCAGCTCCCGGACCCGACAAGACAATGACCGCGGCAAGCAGCCACTCCGCACCCGCGCTCCAGCACGTCCACCAACGTGTCGCCCTGGGGCCTTTCCAGGCGCGCGTGGCGGGAGGCTGTGCAGCCAGCGGTGCACGGTGGCAAGCGGCGCTGACAAGATAGCCATCGTGGCAATCGGTGGCGTCCCTGACGGTCTCCCTCTGCACTGTTTGGGCGACATAGATGGGCATTTAATGCCTTTGTCCCCTACCGTTAGAGTTAGGTATGATACACTGTATCTATAGTATAGGTAGTTGTACCTACCGCAGCTCTTTTTCCATTTTTGCCCTTGCATGCGTTGCCACCTGTCGGTGACCCCTTGAGCATATAAAAGGAGGCCCATGCGCAACGTAGAGGAGGTTCGGAAGGTTCGAAGCCAGAACACACTCACGCTCGCTCTCGAGTACACTGTAGCAATCAACACCCTCGAGCAAGAACACAATACAATCAAACAAGCAGCAGTAGGAGTATTATCTCTCCGGAGAGCTCCGAAGCTGGGTAAACTGATCGTGTGCTTCGCCTCGATCTGCTCTTCGTGCGACCTCCGCTCCCCGCCGAACCGAAAGGGGCTCGGTCCGCCGGTCCCGTAGGTGTTCATGGATCAGTTTCCCCGACATCTTTGGCGCACCAGGTAGGGGGCGTCGAGATTGTGTGAACCTGATCCGGCGTTCACATGAGCTAGATCTTCATTTTCTCCATTGACATGCCACCGAAGAAGAAGGCTTCGGAGGCAGCTGTTCCGTCCGCGTCAATTCCGCCACCACCGGAGCAAGCGGGCGGTGGGGTAGACGCCGGCGGAAGAATGGGCGTCGACGAGGGTGCTCACGGTGCTTCCAAGTCCAAGGACAAGGCTGCACAGACCTCGACGTCCGTATGCGCACCGCGCCCATCTCAGGAGGCACGGGACCAACAGCGTCATGGTATTCGAAGTACCATGCGTTCGTTGGAACAAGATCGAGCTGGTGGATCTCGGGGTGCCCAAGACCAGCATGCACGCCAACATGCTGGCCCTGGCGAGGCACGGTCGCCTGGACGGAATACTGCTCCTTCTAACATAGTTAGAAGTCCGAGCATATCCCGCTCCTCGCACCGTTCGCCACTGCCACCCACCACTCCAGCAGAAGCTTTGGCGCGAGCTCAACTGCTCCTGGATTACCCTCCAACGGCCGACAAGACCGACGAATGGAGGGCCAATATTTAGAGTCTCATCGGCTTCACCAACGGCGACACTGCGCGGCAACCGAGTACGTCGCTGCCGCGGTAGGACTGCCAGGCACGGGAAGATGGAGACAAAGACCGATGGGGGTACAACCACCATACACTCTCCACCCCGAAGGCCAAGATCGCCGACTCGCCGGATCCACCTCGACAGCGACTCCACCGCGTCATCGGATCCACGAGCTCGTCGCGATCAGCGCCAAGTTCTTCACGAACGACAACAAGAAGATGCTCGTACTCGTATCGAGCGCCGAAGAGAAGCGCGGCGCCAATTAGACCAGCGCGCTGGGCCCTCTGTCGACATGCATGCGCCAGAGGAACCAGGTGACTTGCCGTACGCGGTAGGTTGCCCCGCGTTCACTCGTGAGCTGCGGCAAGTCCAGTGGCCCAGCAAGAAGAATTTCAAGCCAGACATACCAGAGAAGTACGACGGCAAGTCGCATCCATCGGAGTTCCTCAGCATCTACACCATTGCGGTGCAAGCTGCCCGGGGATGAGACGACAAGATCCTTGCCAACTACTTCCCACTGGTGCTCAAGCCCAACGTCAGATCCTGGCTCATGCACTTGCCGGACAACTCCATATCTTCCTGGGCGGATCTATGCCATCAGTTTGTTGGTGCCTTTACAGGCGGCCACAAGCCTCATGGCCAAGAGAGCAACGTTCATCTGCTCGCCCAGAAGGAAGGAGAGCCCCTACGCAAGTATATTCAGAGATTCAGCCGTGTACAGCACAACATCCCAGATGTCCACCCTGCCGCGGTCATCAGCGCATTCCATCAGAACGTGCGAAACCACAGGATGCGGGAGGAGATGGCGATGTGCAAGATTAGAGACGTCAGTGAGTTGTATGCCCTAGCCGACAAGTGTGCACGTGCTGAGGAAGGGAGGAAACTCCCCGGAGAGAATACAGGAGCAGGAGGATCTGATAGTGAGGATGCTGCCCCGGCAAAGTGAAACCGGCGCCGGAACAACAGGAAGAAGAAAGGCAAAGCTGTACTAGTCGTAGAGCAGTCCGGCAATGGAGGTGGCGCCAAGAAAACCAAAGATGGTGGCTCTGGCAAGGAGATCCAGACTGTGGCGGCCGCCGACAAGCAGGACGGCACCAACAAGCAGTACTGCAAGATCCACCGCACCAAGGGCCATGACCTCCAGAGTTGCAAGAAGGTTGAGCAGCTTGTCGAGCAGCAAAAGGTTGAGTACAAGCGACCTGATAAGGAGAAGGCCCAGGAAGGTGCTGGAGGAGCCAGCAAGAAACGCCCCGGCCGGGGGGGACGCCGCGGCAAGGCCAAGCAGCGACAAGGAGACAAACCGAAGAGCAAGAGTTCCAGAAAGCCACAGAGGTCCTGTGCGTTGACGGCGGTGCTTCTCTGCATACTTCACACCGCCAGCTCAAGCAGTGGATGCGGGAAGTCAATGCAACAAAACCATCCATAGAGTCGCGCAGGCCTCTCAAATGGTCCAGCACGCCTATCATCTTTGATATTGAGGACCACCCTGATCGCATAACTGCGGTCGGGTGCTTGCCGATGTTGGTTTCACTAACTATCCGCAACCTCAAGGTCACAAAGATGCTAGTTGACGGCGGGGCCGGCTTGAACCTGATCTCCTCCGCGGTGCTCCAGAAACTCCAGATCCCTGACAGCGAGCTCGAAGAGACCGGCACATTCCAAGGAATCAATCCGGGTAGGAGCAAGCCGAAGGGAAAGATCACGTTGCCGGTAACATTTGGCAGCGAGTTGAACTTCGGGACTGAGAGGGTCACTTTTGACGTTGCTGACTTTCCATTGCCACACAATGGGATACTTGGCCGTCCAGCACTCGCCAAGTTCATGGCAGCCTCGCACTATGCATACAACACGCTGAAGATGCCAGGCCTGATAAGTGTCATCTCTGTCCCTGGCGACAAGAAGGATGCTCTTATCTGCGCCGACAAGATCTACCGGGAAGCCGCAGCCGCAACAGATCACAAGTCACTTGTCCTTGAAGCTCCTAGGGGGAAGAAGAAGACCAAGTCAGGCAAGAGGTCTGATGCCCACTCCGGCAAGCGCACCTCCTCGGAGTGCTGCGCTACCGTCGAGGACGCACCATGGAGCTCCACCGGCAAGTGTAAGAAGACAATGGCGGCTCCACCAGAGACCAAGAAGGTGTCCGCCAAGGAGGACGGCACTGGTGGTACCTTCACCATCAGTGCCACTCTCGACCCCAAATAGGAAAGCGCGCTCGTTGCTTTCCTGCGGGCGAACGTCGACGTGTTTGTGTGGCAACCGTCTGACATCCTCGGTGTTCCCAAGAAAGTAATCGAGCACCATCTTGCCGTCTGTCCTCATGCACGACCTGTCAAGAAGAAAGTCAGGAAATAGGCAGTGGAGCGCCAAGAGTTCATCGCAGAAGAAATCAAGAAATTGGAAGCAGCAGGCCTTGTCAGAGGAGTGCTCCATCCCACGTGGTTGGCCAATCCTGTAGTCGTGCGCAAAGCTAACGAGGAATGGAGGCTTTGTATCGACTTTACCGATGTCAATAAAGCTTGTCCCAAAGACCCATTCCCCTTGCGGCGCATTGACCAGATTGTTGACTCCATGGCCGGATGTGATCTGCTTTCATTTCTTGATGTATACTCAGGATACCATCAGATCTTCATGGCAGAAGAGGATGAGGAGAAGACCGCATTCATCACCCCATGTGGCACATACTATTTTGTACGGATGCCTTTCGGTTTAAAGAATGCTGGTTCAACATTTGCAAAGGTAGTCCATGTCGCTTTTGAGCCGCAGATACATAGGAATGTGGAAGCCTACATGGATGACATAGTGGTCAAGAGCAAGGACAAGGCTACTCTGATTCAAGATTTAGATGAAACCTTTGCAAATCTGCGCAAGATCAACCTCAAGCTTAACCCCGAGAAGTGCGTGTTTGGAGTCCCCTCCGGCAAGCTTCTCGGGTTCTTCGTGTCTCAGAGGGGGATCGAAGCCAATCCCGACAAGATCAAGGCCATTGAGCAGATTGAAGCACCAAAGCGCGTCAAGGATGTACGAAGACTTGCCGGTTGCGTGGCTGCTCTCAGCGGGTTTATCTCTAGATCTGCTGAGCGCGCCCTGCCATTTTTCTAAATATTGAAAAGGCAGGTCCAATGAAATGGACTCCGGAGGCGGAGGCTGCGCTGCAGGACTTAAAGAGATACCTGTCCTCCACTCCAATACTTGTCGCACCTAGGGCACAAGAGAAGTTGCTGCTGTATGTAGCGGCAACCAATCAAGTGGTTAGTGCTGCGTTAGTGGCAGAGAGGGAAGAGGATGATGAGCCAGCAACCACGGCAGGTGCATCCAGCGACAAGCAGGCGGCTTCACCGACAAGCTCTGGTCCCGTCAAAGATGGATCTGCGCAGGCGTGTAAGGAGGTGCAGAAGGGAATGGTGCAGCGCCCAGTTTACTTTGTCAGTTCCCTTCTGCAGGGGGCTAGGTCAAGGTACTCTGGTGTGCAGAAGTTGCTTTTCGGCCTTCTCATGGCCTCGAGAAAGCTGCGCCATTACTTCCAAGCACATGAGATCACAGTTGTCACTCGTTTTCCGCTGAAGAGGATACTGCAAAATCCAGAAGCAACAGGCAGGATTGTCGAGTGGGCACTGGAATTGTCAAGATTTGGCCTCAAGTTTGAGAGCACTTCAACTATCCAAAGCAGAGCATTGGCAGAGTTCGTAGCAGAATGGACGCCAATACCGGATGAAGAAATTCCAGAAACGAGCATCCCCGTCAAGGAAGCAAGCAAAGAGTGGCTAATGTACTTTGATGGTGCTTTCTCGCTGCAAGGCGCCGGTGCTGGCGTGCTACTTTTCGCACCCACCGGAGAGCACCTCAAGTACGTAGTCCAGATGCACTTTCCCAAGGAGCAAGCAACGAACAATACTGCAGAGTATGAAGGTTTGCTTGCCGGTCTCAGGATCGCAGCAGACCTTGGGACAAGAAGCTCATTGTTAGGGGTGACTCACAGCTTGTCATCCGCCAAGCAAACAAGAATTATCAGAGTCCGTTGATGGAAGCTTACGTTGATGAAGTGAGAAAGCTAGAAGAGCACTTTGACGGCCTGCAGATGGAACATGTTCCAAGAGCTCAGAATGGCATTGCTGACGGCCTGTCAAAGTGCGCCGCACTTAAGTTACCTGTGGAACCTGGGATTTTTGTGCTCAAGCTGGCTCAACCGTCTGTAACGCCATCAACTGGACAGAGCAAGAAGAGGAAGTTGATTTCTGGTAACTATTTTCCGGCAGAGCTTCCTGAAGCCACCGCCAAGAAGGTCCCCAAGATCAACACCGAGAGTGCTGAGGAACAGTCTGCTCCGGCAAGGCCTAGGGTTTGTTCTGTTGAAGCAGACGCTCCCGACAAGTTTTGCACCGGCAAGCTTGCCGGGGAACATCAAGCTCCGGCTGGGCCACAAGCCCTTGCCGTAGAAGCGGATGTTACCGTAGCAGCAGATGTGCCTTTAGTCCTTGTTGTCGAGCCGCAAGCTCCAGTGGGCACAGCAGATTGTCCATTTCCTACAGACAGGAGAACTTCCCGAATAGCAAGAAGAAGCAGAAAGAGTAGCCCGGCAGTCAAGTATGTACAAGTTTGTCGACAACATACTGTACAGAAGAAGACTCAACGGTGTTAAATTGAAGTGTATTCGCCGGGAAGACGGACAACAGCTGTTGGCAGAGATACATGGAGGCATATGTGGTCACCACATTGGCGCAAGAGCACTTGCCGGCAAAGTGTTCCGGCAAGGTTTCTTTTGGCCGACAGCCCTCCAGGATGCAACTGCACAAGTAACCAAGTGTGAAGCGTGCCAGTTCCATTCCAAGCAGATACACCAGCCAGCTCAAGCTCTCAAGACGATCCCTTTATCCTGGTTGTTTTCGGTCTGGGGGCTCGACATCCTCGGCCCTTTCCCCCAAGCTGTCGGGGGCTTTGAGTACTTGTACGTTGCAATCGACAAGTTCACAAAGTGGCCGGAAGTGGAACCAGTGAGGAAGGTGACAGCACAGTCACCAGTCAAGTTCTTCAGGTCGATTGTTTGCCGTTTCGGGATCCCTAACAGGATCATCACCGACAACGCCACGCAATTCACGAGCCGCACCTTCATACAGTACGTCCAAGATCTTGGCGCCAAGGTCTGCTTCGCTTTTGTTGCTCATCCGAGAAGCAACGGTCAAGCGGAGAGGGCAAATGCTGAAGTGTTGCGCAGGCTCAAGACCAGGACTTTCGACAGGCTGCGCAAGTGCGGAAAGAACTGGATTGAGGAGCTGCCGGTGGTTCTTTGGTAGATCAGGACGACGCCAAATCGAGCCACTGGCCAGACACCTTTCGCTCTAATATATGGAGCAGAGGCAGCTCTCCCCACAGAACTCGTATATGGGTCACCTCGAGCACTCGCTTATGATGAGCTTGAGCAAGAGCAGCTGCGACAAGATGACGCGCTGCTCCTTGAGGAAGACCGTCTTTAGGCCGCTGTACGAGCTGCTCGATATCAGCAAGCTTTGCGCCGCTACCATAGCCGCAAAGTTAGTTCCAGAAGTTTCAAGGAAGGCGACCTTGTTCTTCGGCGCGTTCAGTCCGCCAAGAATTCCAACAAGTTGACGCCGAAGTGGGAAGGCCCTTACCGGGTGAAACGAGTCACTAGGCCCGGCGCTGTCCGCCTTGAGACCGAAGATGGCATTCCGGTGAGCAACTCGTGGAACATTGAGCATCTTCGTAAGTTTTAACCGTAGGGCGCGGTTGCCAGAACCTGTTCCGGCAACCACCTTTTGTACAAGTCTTGCCTATGTTGCATGTAATCCTTCGTACAAAGCCGGGCGCAGACCCCGTGCATAAATAAAGCTCATGTGCTCTGCACATCTTGTCAATTTCATGCTTTCTTTCTTTTTGCATCTGTTATCTGACACTTTGTGCAGCACCAACCTCCGGTAAGCAATAACGAGCCGTAAGGCTCCATATCTTTATTTTCTCTTCTTTCTCTTTCTCAAAGGAAGGAAGGTTCCCTTGCCCACAAGTTTGCCGGGGGGGAAGGAGAAGATAATGGAGTGGACCAGGCGTCATTCAAGAAAGTTTCGCCTTGCCGGGAAGCAAATAACAGAAAAGCTAAGTTGCCAAAGTTTGAGCAATCAGTTGTTAAATTTTTAAGTTATCTTCCTCGAATGACCGTACTTTGTATGGAAAACATGTGCGCGGAGGAACCAACTCGTAGCTAGTTGCGCCCTTACTTTGTTTCGAGTCCGCTCAACAACTTAAGTGAGCTGCGACTGGTTGCGACAAGGTTTCTTGTCGGTGGCGGCACCGCCAGCAGGCTGCTGACGTTCCGCACTCAGCGCTCGCGGTAAAGGTGCCTGCACCGGAAAGTTCCCTAAAAGCGTACGGCAAAAACATACAAAGGAAGGAATCAAGTAAAGGAAATAACACAGCAATCGATATCCAAAATAGAGTTATATTACAAGATAACTTGTCGCAGCTCTAACAGAATGTTCTCATGACATGACCAACAGCGACAAGGAAAAGAGAAAACGGGCGGCCTAATCTATGCGATCGCCCTCGACCCTCTTGATCCCGCTCACCTTGTCCACAATGGGTGCGACAAGGGCCTTGAGCGCTTCCCGATCAGCATCCGGCGGGAAGGACCTAAGGACGTTGGTGAGGTTGAGGCCTGGGTTGCGGAAGGCCACCTTCACCAGCACCATCTGAAGAGCTCCCGTGCAGATCTTGCGCGACTCGTCGGCCAGCTGCTTTGGGATCCTCTCCCGGAGTCACTGGAGCGCCGTCGCCACGCCTTTGAAGAACAAGCTGAGCTTGGCGCTGGGTTGGAGGCGCTCATAGGAGGAGTACCCGAGATCCTCCATCCCTAGCTGCGCCAGCTCCCCGTCGATGGTGGCGGCAACATCCACGAGGCCCTCCGTCCAGTGCTCCACGTTCTCCCTGAAGGTGTTCTGGGCGGCGGCAGCACTCGCCAGCAACGCCTCGTCGGCCTTGACCTTCTCCGCCAAGTCCGCCTCCCGCTCCCTGGCACCGTCCAGCGTCTGGGTTAAGGTGGCCAGCTTCAGCTCGAGATCAGCGTTGGAGTCCTTGGCGGCGCTAAGCTCTTTGCTCCTCTCGGCAAGGAGACCCTGCAGCTCGCCGTGAGCGGCGGCATCCTTCTCGCGCTCAAGCTTGAGCGCGGCAAGCTCCTCGCCGTTCGCCTTGAGGTCGGCCTCTAGCTGCGCCATTTTCGCCTCCAGCTCCTTCTTGGCGGCCTCGGCAGCTGCAGCGGCATCCTTCGTTTCCTTGAGAGCCTCGCCAACTGTTTGCTCCCACGCGGCAAGCTCCTCCTCGTAGCTGTCAAGGTTAACCTTGCGCTGCGCCAGCTCGCCTTCCTGCACAAAAATCTTCTCAGTAGCCAGTCGTTGTTGCTCTTCAGCTTCCGCCTTCTCGAGGAGGAAGGCCTTCCGCTCCTCAGCGAGTTGCTCCCGCTCCTCTGCCAGAGAACCGGAGAGCTTCCTGCCTCAGACCCCGGAGCTCCTCCGCACACTTCTTGATGTCCACTCCCGCCTTCGCCACAAGCGCTTCTCGCGATTCTAGCTTGGCTTGGCGGGCGCGGTAGAGCGACAGCAGCTTCCGCAACAGCCGCTCCTCCTCAGGCTCGCCGCTGCTGCTGCTTGGCGCGTCGACCAACGACATCCCAGCGGAGGCAAGCACTTCTCCGTCCAGGATTTCTCCTTCGACCGGCGCCCTGGAGCTTAACGCCCAGGGGAGCTTGATGAAGATGCCATCGCCGGCCTTCAAGTAGGTGCCGGGTTGGGGCTCTTCGGAGCCTAGCGCTACAGCAGCAGCGGAGGGATCGGCGGTCGGCGCAGCGCCTGACGCTCCTGCGGCCTCAGGGCTGTCAGTGCGACCGCCGGATCCCTCGCCAGCTTCTGCGGCGGCAGCCTTGGCGGCCTCCTCTTCGGCGGGCTCATCAGCGCCGGCTCTTTCTTCGGTGGCCACGGCGTCGTCAGCGTTGCCACGCGCGTTCTCCTCGCCGGCGACCTTAGTTTCCATTGGCGCCGTGGCAGAAGGATCTGACAACCAGAAGAGGAGAAAAGTCAAGCAAATATTCAGAAAGAAAAATCAGAAGAAGAAGAACCCGAGGGAAGTTTTCAGGCGAGAGGGTTACCTGTACTTGGATCTGCAGTCGTGGTCTCAACCACCGGAGGGTTGCTGGTGCTGCCCCTTGCCAGAGAACTTTCCCTTGCCGAAGAACGCTCCCTTGCTGGGGAATCCTCCCTTGGCGGTGTGGTCGAAGCAGATGGCGCTTCGGGAGCGGTTTCCGGACACTCCTGGTGAGGTTGCTCTGCTCCTACACAAACCAACAGTCAGATATCAGCAAAGAAAGAGCACCCATGCGCGCCTAAAAGCAGGAAGTGAACCATATACTTACGCTGGGGGCTGCACTGGGGGCTGCTTTGGGGAGTAGTTGCCGGGTCCGGCAAGGTGGTCTCAGGCATGTCCCCCGTTGGCGCAATGGGTTCATGCTTGATGACAATCACCGGGGCCTTGGCTCTCTTCGCAGCTCTCTGGGCCAGCGTCCTGAAAAGGAATAGGTTCAGAGTGAAGCAAATCAGATACAAGACAAAGCAACAAAATTGAAGAACTACAAGTACAGCAGAGGAATCTTACTCTTCTTCTTCCTCGTCGGAGCTGAGCGCGGAGAGATCGAAGTCCGGCTCCCCTCTGGAGCGACGAGGCGGAGGAGTGGGTTCCCTTGACCGCTTGGCGGGGGCAGTGGCGGTGGTGCGAGAGGACCCCACTCCAGTTGCTGCAGCGGCGTGAGGCGCTCCCGCGGCAACAGTGCTTGCCACGGTAGAGCGTGTCGCGCGGCGCGGCGGCTGTTGACTTGTCTGCCGCCCTGCTGCGTCCCCGGCCCTGCGGAGACGCCTTCTTTGTGGAGCTTGGGGCTCCGCTTGCGGCAAGCTGGCTGAAGGTGGAGAAGAGGTGGAGCCGATCTTCAACGAGTTGCTCGCGCCCTCGACAGGCTCGCTCGACTCTGTTTCAGGCCAGACGAGCTCTTCCTCGCCGGCAAGCTCCTCCCGCTCGGCAAGGCTTGCCGCCTCTGCTGCCTCCGCCTCCTCCACAGTGAATCCAAACTGGCCTGCGGCAACGGCTGCTGCCGCCTCTTCCAGCCTGGTGGCGATGCGCCGCATCTCATCATCAGTGGTGTCGCGGGTGAGGCTCTTCTGCTCGTCAGCGCGGACCGCTACTTCTACCAAGCTATCAAAAAACTCCTGCACGACGTCGTCGGCAGGCTCTTGCCATGTGGGGACAATCCCATGCGAGTTGCATAGCGGCATCATTGCACGGATGCGGTCAAGCAACGAGTTGTTGCACAGCGGGACGATGTTCCTCGGCAACCTGAACGTGCCGGGATGTTCAGGATCATGCTTGAACAGCTCCAGAAGCATCGCATCCAATTCGAAGACAGTAAAGTTGAAGTTGAGGCCTGGGCACAGCCTTATGATATCCGACGTGTTCTGGAACTCCCAGGCGGGTCTCCCCCTCTCCTGCAGGGGGGCGATGCAGCGGCGAAGGAAATCCGCGCCAACAGCGCCTACAGTCAGCCCGGCAAGCCTGAGGCGCAGGATCCTGGTGACGGCAATCTTTAGCCTAGCGTCCTCCGGGGCCAGGTTTCTCCAATCGTTGTCGCGCACTACAGGGGCCTGGCGCTGGGCGGTAAACAGCTGCGGGTTCTCCTCGACGATCCAGCACCAATCTGCTCTCCACTCGTCCCACTTGCTGTGGAGCTCGCCCTCTAGATAAGCGTCCTTCTTGCCAAGTCTTGAGATCCAGGCGATTCCGCCGGATAGGGGCTCTCCTCTCTCGACTCGGGGTATGAAGAAGTGGCGGAAAAGGGCTATGTTTGGATGGACTCCGACAAAGTTTTCGCAGAGATGTGCAAAAACTGCCATGGTCAGAACAGCATTGGGGGTGAAATCAAGGAGGTGGAGCACGTAGGTGTTCATGATATCACAGAAGAATTCAGAGAAGGGCGGGCAGAGCCCGCAGTAGAAGAACAACGCGAAGAAAGGGTACCCAGTTGGAGATAGCTCCGAGGCGGCAGCTGAGAGTACCTTCGTGCGCGGATGCGCTCGCGTCTGCGTCGACCAAAAAAGGTAGTAGTACTCCCTCAGCTCCTTCACGGCGAGCTGGGGGGGAAAGATTGCCCGCTCCTTCCGCAGCGCCGCAAGCCGCTGCACCTCGACCGACTTCATGCCCTTCCCCTTGTCGGCTTTCGGAGCCATGGCGGAGGTGGTGGGAGAGGTCGACGACGTTGGTGGTGCTGGTGGTGATGGGGGGCGGAGCGCTGCTCTCTCCCAGAAGGGGGGACCGGCGGAGATTTTGGAGTAGTAACCGGCGAGATGGGCGACTGCCCCTGTTTCCTCTGCTTATAAAGAGGGAGGAGGCGAACGTTATGCTTTTCCGAATAAAGAAACCACCCACGATCTCTGCAACGACGCCGCATTCGACACGTGCCATTCGAGAGGGCGCGGTGGATACGGAGTAAGAAACGGCACAACCCAGGCCGAGCGTGCCCGTGCCCTATTTTGGGCCTGGCCCAACAGCGCTCGGCACCGTGTGTGGCCCAGGCCCGGGGGCTCCTATCGGTGTACTAGAGTAGGGGTACCCTAGTATCCCGAACTTGTGCACGGGCAGTCGCAGCACCCCGCGACAAGGCTTGCTGGGTGACCGCCAAGGTCCTCCGTGGTTCCTCTGGAGCCGTTCAAGAACAAAGTATCCAAGACAAGACCCCGGCAAGAGGAGCTTGCCGGGAAAGCCAACCGAGGCATTCAAGCTAGGGAGACAAGGCCCCGGCAAGAGGAGCTTGCCGGGAAGGCCGACCAAGGCATCCCAAGAAAGCTTGCCGCGACGCGCCACGCGTCCCCGCAAGGCTCGGTGAGCGACAAGCTCCCGGACCCGACAAGACAACGACCGAGGCAAGGCACTTGCCGCGGCAAGCAGCCACTCCACACCCGTGCTCCAGCACATCCACCAACGTGTCACCCTGGGGCCTTTCAAGGCGCGCGTGGCGGGAGGCTGTGCAGCCAGCGTTGCACGGTGGCAAGAGGCGCTGACAAGATAGCCATCGTGGCAATCGGTGGCGTCCCTGACGGTCTCTCTCTGCACTATTTGGGCGACACAGACGGGCATTTAATTCCTTTGTCCCTTGCCGTCAGAGTTAGGTATGATACACTGTATCTACAGTATAGGTAGTTGTACCTACCGCAGCTCTTTTTCCATTTTTGCCCTTGCATGCGTTGCCACCTGTCGATGACCCCTTGAGCATATAAAAGGAGGCCCATGCGCAACGTAGAGGAGGTTCGGAAGGTTCAAAGCCAGAACACACTCACGCTCGCTCTCGAGTACACTGTAGCAATCAACGCCCTCGAGCAAGAACACAATACAATCAGACAAGCAGCAGTAGGAGTATTATCTCTCCGGAGAGCTCTGAAGCTGCGTAAACTGCTCGTGTGCTTCGCCTCGATCTGCTCTTCGTGCGATCTCCGCCCCCCGCCGAACCGAAAGGGGCTCGGTCCGCCGGTCCCATAGGTGTTCGTGGATCAGTTTCCCCGACATACGGCGACGATTGCCATACAAAGAGCTGTCCAAATTGCAAGCTGCTGCCAGAATTCGATGACGAGGCCGTTCCACCAAAGAACAACACGACCAGGAGGCCAGACGAACCACTTCATAACTGCAACAGAGCAGCTACCGACGCCACGCATGATTTACTTGAGCACCTGGATAAGAAAGCCGGCGCGGCTAGATCCATCTACGGGTCAAAAGGACACACCCCGGTGCACGACTATGGTCACCAAAACGATCATACCGATCGGATAGCAGTTCGGAATCAACACCGGACAAAATAACAGCCGACAACATGCCACAACACGTCCAGATACAGAGGGGCTTCTCACCCCCTGTGCTTCACCAAAGAAGTACTGGACCACGAATTTCCACAGGGTTTCAAACCTGTGAACATAGAGGCATATGACGGAACAACAGGCCCAGGGGTCTGGATCGACGATTTTATCCTGCATATACACATGGCTCGTGGGGACGACCTCCACGCCATCAAATACATTCCCCCTCAAGTTGAAGGGGCCAGCTCGACACTGTTTGAAAGGCCTCCTCGAAAACTCAATTGGAAGTTGGGAGGAACTCGAGGACGCTTTCAGGGCCAATTTTGAAGGGACTTATGTCCGGCCTCCGGATGCGGACGATTTAAGTCACATAATCCAACAGCCCGGAGAGTCCGCCCACAAGCTTTGGAAACAGATTCCTCACTGAGAAGAATCAAATTGCCGATTGTCCGGATGCCGAGGCCTTAGCAGCGTTCAAACATAGCATCCGAGACGAGTGGATCGCCAGACACCTCGGCCAAGAAAAGCCAAGGACAATGGCAGCCTTAACAAGACTTATGACCCGCTTTTGCACGGGTGAAGATAGCTGGTTGGCCCGTAAAGGCACCAGCGACCCAAGCACATCCGAAATAAGGGATTGCAACGGGAAGCCACGACGCAATAAAAACGAATGTCAAAACAAGGAAGAGAGCCCGGATAACACAACGGTCAACGCCGGATTCAGGGGCTCTCGAGCCGGTCATCAAAAGAGGCCAGTTAAAGGCAACAAAGAAGGACCGTCCAGTCTGAACAGAGTCCTGGACAAACTGTGCCAAATTCATGGCACCCCCAACAAACCTGCGAACCACACTCACAGAGAATGCTGGGTCTTCAAGCAAGCCGGCAATTTAAATGCCGAACACAAGGGAAGGGAAACACCAAGTGAAGACAAGGATGAGCCTTGCCAGCCGAACACTGGGGGACAGAAAAAATCCCACCAGAGGTAAAAACAGTAAACATGATCCACGCGACTCACACATCCACAAGAAGGCACGAATGCACGCTCAGAGATGCATATGCTATAGAGCCAGTCGTACGCACACCTAACCACTGGTCAGCTTGTTCGATCACTTTCGATCACACGGACTGCCTGACAAGTATTCGGCGCGGAGGATCAGATGCCCTAGTGCTCGACCCAATAATCAACGGATACTATCTTACTCACGTCCTCATGGACGGCGGCAATAGTCTCAATTTAATATACCAGGACACTATCCGCAGGATGGGGATAGACTCATCCAGAATCAGCGAAAGCAACACCACCTTTGAAGGGGTGATACCAGATGTTGAAGCCTATGGCAGGGGCTCCGTCGTACTGGAGGTAACATTCGGCTCCCAAGGCAACTCCAGAAGCGAAGAAATACTCTTCACCATCGCATCCTTCCAAAGCGGCTATCACGCATTGCTTGGAAGAACGGCCTTCGCCCGCTTCAAGGCAGTACCGCATTACGCCTATCTCATACTCAAGATGCCCAGTCCATGAGGCGTCATCACGGTTAACGGAAACACAGAGCACTCTTCACGCATGGAGGAATACGCGGCGGCTCCAGCGGCCGGATTCTAAGCGGCCTCCAACACCAGAAAGCATGACTGGTCATTAAGACCACGGACACGGTTAGACGAGTCCGGCAGCCCGGATAAAACTGATCCAGGGCACCACGTACGTAATCCCATAGAGGACACCAGGGGCTATAGATATTTAATACAGCCCCACTCTTGGCTCAACCTTATTGACAGGCCAATGTCTTACATTCTTACTATCCATCGCATGCTTACGTTGTACTCTTCTACGTGAGTTTTCTTTTTATAGCCAACATCTATGCGATACCCTTCCAGGACACGGCACAACAGAGACAAAGGCGCTGACGTGCAGCAGGGCCCCGCTCAAAGGTTTCTCTTTAGATTAAGCCCATGTGTAAACCTTTTCTATTGCCTCTTGTTGTTTACACATCCCATGGGTACTATACCCACAGAGGGTACTGCCGTTATTGGCATTTCACCACGACAGACTAACGCACGTACCTGGAAATACAGGGTTTATAATGAAAGGGCATTCTTCAGCCATTTTCTGTGATAAAGTCCGAATACCTTCGGGAGGGTTCGGCGTCACGAGTTTGGCCTTATATGTATCAGCTCCGAATCATGTCTTTGGTCAAATGTTGGGTTTGCCCGGCTCCTGGGTTTGCTGCCTTACGTTCCGTTCTTATCAGCTAAGGCGGCCAAATGAGAACTACAGCGATTGTGCCCTGGTTATTCCAGATGAGCACCTTAGTAAAGAAAGCCGAAAACTGACTGTCATGATACAGCAAGAGACTGTTCAACCACTCGAAGACTTACCGGAATCTTTAGGATTCCTCCGCATTAACAAAGGGTTGTTTCCCGGTCATGTACACACGCGCCCATATTCGGATGCACGCAAAAGTACTAGGGGCAACATAGTAGCCCCACCGTCAAACTCCTATGGCTAAGTGAAAGTGTTACAGCTATATAGTCCGGTTGCCTAGTTCGACGTGTGATCACCTCCTTAATGGACGAAGACGTTGGATCAAGTGTGATTATGCATATTTTTCGCGAACACCCCCGCATTGTATGCGTGCCGGCTGAAGCCAATGACTGCTAACTTTCAGAATTACACATATACATAAAAACGGCCGCACAGGAGGCACAAATAATACTTTCGGGCGCAAAGTATAAATATATCCTCATAATCAAAATAACTTTGCTTTTACAATGACATGATATGTCACTCGAACATTACATTCTTCGAGCACAGAGCCTCTATCAAACGAGCACCTTCTGTTACCTACTCCAGGTAGTGCTCGGCCGGATCCTGGCCTCACACCGAATTCTGGGTTGCAATAATGGTGGCCTCCATATCCGTCCAATATGCTTTAACACGGGCGAGAGCCATTCGTGCATCCTCTATACACGCCGACCTTCTCATGGAATCGATCCGTGATACGACACCAAGGAATTGTTGCATTAAACCAAAATAACGGTCCGGCTTTGGCTCCTTCGGCCAAAGATGGTCTATTACAGACCGCATGGCAAGCTCGGACAGCCTATGAAGTTCCGCCATGGCAGCCATCTTCTCACTCAACGGCAATGGGCGCGCAGGAGCATTGAATTGCGACCAGCACAACTTCTCCACTTCTTTATCACCTTGCTCCTCAAAAAACTTGTCCGCATCAGCCGTACTCTTCGCCAAGTCTGCATACGCGCCGGCAGGACTCCAACGTCGATCTAGGGGAGCATACGTCGGATCCAAAAACTTCATCCGCAACAAGTAGGGGTTACCAGCCGTGATTTTTCTGGCCTGTCGAGGCTCCTCCCGCACATCCCTGATTTCGGCTCTCATCTCCTTGGCCGCGTTATGTGCCTTGTTCAGGTCAGCCGAATTAACCTGATTCTCCTTTTCAAGGAGCTCATACCGTTCGGTGGCATTTTTCAACTCCACAGCCATTTCGGCTATCTTGTCTTCGCTTCGGCGATGAGCAGCCTGTTCAGCTCTCAACTCTTCGGCCGCCTTTAGGGAAGCCGCATTGCTAGCCCGAGCTTGTTCCTTGGCCTGGGCAAGCTCCGCCCTCAGGGCTTCCACGGCAGCAGCACCGTCTCCAGTCCAAGTATGTCGCATTAATATTATACCCCTCTCAAATTTTCCTACACAACATAATAAGGAAAGCAGAGCACATACCTTGTGACTCGTTCCGCCGCTTGTTCACCAGCAAGATATCGGCATCAATAGCTCCAATCTGCCTCCTTAGTTCGGCAACTTCAACGGACTGGTCGGCTGCCAGATCCTTGGAAACCTGTGCATATATACAGCACAACCATTACTTACACATTACGATCCTCCGTTTGTCGCCTAGGGCGGGCAACCAGAGTCTCAGGGGCTACTATCCATATGGAGCACACCTAGCGCGTGCCTCACAGCCAGAAATTATGTATTTTTCATTACATACCTCAAAGCCTCTGAGCAGGCTCGTAAATGCTTCATTCAAACCGCTTGTGGCAGATGAAATCTTCTTGAGCACTGTGCTCATTAATGAGCGGTTGTCGGTGTTTTGGGAATGGGGGTACCCAGACTTGCCTGCCTGCGGCCTATGGCGTGGCTCCAGGAGTGGCCCAGTACGGCCCATCTTCATCAACACATGCTCAAGACCCTCGCGAGGGGCCAAGCCTCGCGGGGCGGACGACAGGAGGCTTCCTCGGGCACGGCCTCGTCAGGCTGGCTCGCGAGGAGGCGGAGATATCAAGGCGGGGTACCTCGTGAGGTGCTCATGACGCAAGCCATGACGACCAAGGCCAGGCGGACTCCAGGCGGGCGCCGGCCTGCGCAGAGTCCTTGTTTCCCCTTTGGTACAAAGGGGGCAAGCGCACGCAATGGTATCAAGCAAAGGCAACCATTTCGGTGCAACAAGACCAAGACCAGCAGGACGACAGGATAGAGGTCATCGTGGAGCCCAAGCCGGCGACATCGTCATGGTCTTTTGCAGGCGATGACCGACTTTAGTCAGGATAAGTGTAGTAGATGTTCCCCTTCAAAATGGCCAATTGTTGGCGCCCTTCCCGCTCAATATATGGGAAGAGGCCCAGGGCCTCCCTCTATAAATAGAGCTAGCCACCCCCAGGGTAGAGGCATCTGGAAAGGGCCGGATCCGCATCTCAAAGAGAGAGAGATCAACACCAGAGAGGGAGGGAGGCGATTGAACTAACCCTAGTAGTTCATCGCACCAGCCTAGAACAGCCCCTCGCGAGGCTGTTCTTCCTTGCACCTGTTCATCATCAGCCCTAGAGGCAATCCACACACCACAAACTGGAGTAGGATATAACACCACAATGGTGGCCTGAACCAGTATAAATCTCGTGTCCACTGTGTTGTTCTTCGTGTAGTTTTAGATCCTTGCGAGGCGGCGAGACATGGGTAGGCAGGGGGTGTGATCTCCGCGTGCACCCCAGAGTTCGAACTTGAGGGTCTGCCGGAACCCAAAATCCGACATTTGGCGCGCCAGGTAGGGGTGCGCCGGAATCCGCCTTCCGTCGCCTCGTGTTTCACCGCCCGTCGCATCCATGTCAGACAATCATCGAGCCCGCGCCGAGCGCCGGGCCGCTCTCGCCACTCGCGTCGCCCAGACGGCCCCCGTTGGCAGGCGACCCCGCCATTCCCCGTCGCCTGCCGTCAACGCCGCCACCGGCCCGGCGAGGAACGAGCAGCAGGCGTCGTCCCTGCATCCTTCGGTGCGGCGAGAAGGCCGCACCGCCACCCCGTCGCTAACCCCAGCCGGTTCCTTGTCCCACGCCCGTCGCGCCCCTACGGCCGTGCACACCGCATTGCTCCTGGCGCGGGAGCTCCTGCACTACCATCCCGTCGACGACCTCTATGACAAGTGGCTCGCCCACATCCCCGAGATCGTCAGCGCCGCTGGGGGCTCCCCTGCGCCATCCCTCTCGCTGCACCACGCCCAGCCCTGCGCAGGCGACGAAGCTCCGAGGGCGCCTCAGCCGCCTCCCCCTCAAGAAGGCGCCTTGGCCCCAAGGCGCGTGGCCGCAGGGCGGAACCCACTCCGTCTGGCGCCAGCACAGCAAGAGAAAAGCTGCCAAGAGATCCCTCGCCCCCAAGAAGCCGCCCGTGTGCTCCCCGCACCGGCCCGGCACGAACGCGCTCCCGCTCCAACGCATCAATACCCCGCGCTGCACCTGGCGGCAGCACACAGGGACTTCCAAGATCAAGCTCTCCATCACCCAAGGCCTCCCGCGGCCACCGCAGGCTACCGTGCCTTCACCGCCAAGCTGCGCAGCGTGGCCTGGCCGGGCAAGTTCAAGCCAGACCTGCCCCCACGCTATGATGGCACGACTGACCCTGCGGAGTTCCTCCAGCTCTATGAGCTGGGCATCGAAGCCGCCAACGGGGACGAGAAGGTCATGGCAATCTGGTTCCCCATGGCGCTCAAGGACGGCGCCCGCACCTGGCTCCTGAACCTGGCTCCTGGCACGATATCCTCCTGGGATGAGATGCGCACCCGATTCATCGCCAACTTCCAAGGCATCCGGGACCAGCCCCCGGCCATGAGCGACTTGCGCCGCATCAAGCAGCAGCCGGGAGAGACCCTATAGAAGTTCATCCAGCGCTTCAATAGCGCTCGCCATAAGATCCCCAATGTGTCTGAGGAGGCCATCATCTCGGCCTTCTCCGACGGCGTGCGGGACGTCAAGATGAAGGAGGAGCTCGTGATTCATGAGGACCTGTGCACCTCCTTGGAGCTGTTCAATTTGGCGACCAAGTGCGCTAGGGCCGAGGAAGGGCGCCTTTCCCTCCTTGAGCTGCCAGCTGCTGACCCAGAAGAGAAGAAGCCCAAGGCCAAGGACGTGAAGCGCAAGGGGGCTGTCGTGCTTGCAGCAGAGCCGGACACCAAGCGAGGCAGGGATCAGCCTGAGTCATCCAAGGGCAGCCGGTACTGCGTGTAGCACGACCTCCACACCCACAACACCAACGAATGCCAAGAACTCAGGGCCGTGCGAGACGTGCGTGCCGGCCGACGGCCCGAGCGCAGCGACCGGGGCTATGGCCGAGGAGGAGGATGAGGTGGAGGATGATGGGAAGACCGTGGCCCTCGCCAAGGGTGGCGTGACTGACCTCGCGAGGACCGCTGGTAGGACCAGCCTCGTGAGGGAGGTTGGAGGGACCCACCTCGCGAGGGGGGTTGGAGGGATCAGCCTCGCGAGGAACGCCCACAAGGCAACGCAGGCCTCCCTCCTCTGCCACCACAGCTGAGGAGGAATGAAGACCATCATCAGGACGAGGGGGCTGGAGGCTTCCAGGAGCCGCGCGCCACCACTTGCATCTTGGGCGGCGCTCAAGCCCCGGCCTCTCAGCGCATCTTCAAGGAGTTTGCTCGCGAGGTGAATGCAGTCCTCCCCAAGCTTGAGGCCACGCGCCCTCTTAGGTGGTCAGCATGCGCTATCACGTTCAGCTCAGCAAATGAGCTCAAGTGCGCGGCCACAACCGGAGTCCTCCCGATGCTTTGTTCCCCAATCATCAGCAATGTGCAAGTCACCAGGACCCTCATAGATGGCGGAGCTGGGCTCAATGTCCTATCCGTCGTGACGATTGACAATCTCCAAGTGCCCTACAATCAGGTGCAGCCGACCAAGCCTTTCTCAGGAGTCACTGATGGTTCCACGGTTCCGATAGGGCAGGTCCGCCTTCCTGTTACCTTCGGGAAGCGCAACAACTACCGCACCAAGCTCATTGATTTCAACGTCGCTCACATCCGCCTGTCGTACAATGCCATCCTCGGGTACCCACCCCTAGCCAAGTTCATGGCTGTGACCCATCATGGCTACAATGTCCTCAAGATGCCAGGAAGCGGTGGAGTCATCATGGTGCCTTGTGAAGAGAGAGACGCCGTGTGTTCTCTAGAACGTGCTTTCCAAGCCGCATCAATTGAAGAGCTAGATCACAGGAGCAGGAGGCTTCCCGAGGCTGCTGCTAAGAAGAATAAGACATCGCCTGGCCCGACCCCTCGGGAGGCAGGCCCCTCAGGGACCGCGCCTGTTCAGGGGGCACCTCCTTCTGTCGCATAAGAAGGCGCGCCTGACGCCCTCCTCGAGCAAGGCTCGGGGGCTCTCTCCTGGAGGGCCATCGACTTTGCTACAATTACGAGGGAGGCGCTTGGGCACCACTTGGAGGCGTGCTTTAAGGCACGTTTCCCTCAGGAAGGAGCAAGGCAAGGAGGGCCAAACCCTCGAGAGTTCGTGAGCGAGATCATTCAGGAGCTGCAGGAGTCAAGAGTCATGAGTGGAAGCCGCCGCTTACCCGTCGTAGCCCCCCATCCAGGCGAGGATGGCGGGCTGCTCGTCTGCATCGACATACCAGGACTCGACTGAGCCGCCTCTCAGGAGCGCCTCTAGCCCTCACGCATGGGACGCTGTGAAGGTCCACCCCATAGCTATGTTCGCATGCCTTACGGCCTGCCGAACGCAGCTGTTGTGCGTCAGCGCCTCATGAGGAGCATCCTGGAGGCTCAAGCGGTCAGGCATTCCGCAGTCCTGGCGGAGATGGAGATAGTCCGCGAGGAGCTGCCATCGCCTCTGGAGCCTCCCGAGGCCCCTGGGCCTGGGGGCTCGTGAAGATCGTCTCCCGCAGCGCACGCCGTCCGCTACTTCAGCATCCCTTCATCTTAAACATTATCAAGTGACATCCTTTGAGTTTCATTTTCAGCTGGGAGCGGGCCCCCCCAGGGCTGCATCATTCCCAGGCCGCGTGGGTCCGTCCCCGCGGCATGTATCCCTTTGATTCATGTTTTAGCTTACTTTATTAAGGGCGCCCCTCAGGCTGCATCATCCCCAAGCCGCTCGGGCCCGACCATGCGGTGTTCACCTTTTTCCGCACCTATCTAAATGGATTCGCTCCTTCATGGTTAACGTGCTTGACTTAATCGCCCGCTCGATTGACACCAACTGATGGAGCTGCTCCCTTATGGCACGACGCTTGCGCATGGGTCCGTCCCTGCAACGTCGACAAACCTGGATGGCTGAGCTCTGGCCGCGGCAACCCCGCAGGGCGCCACCTCACCAGAGCTTCAGTGCCTCGTCACCCTCCCAAAGCAACCAGCAGCTGGCCGGCATTGTAATGACAAACCCTCATTTTCCTTATGATGAACTCGCAGGATCACTCTAAGGAGCCGCGTCAAGCGAGGCCTCCGCAGTGTTTTCTTCGCTCTCGTCCGCGCGAACCGCTTGCACGATAAAGGGGGGTACCTGAGCATCGTGACTCATGGACTCCTACTGGCTCTCCAGCCCTCACCTCCTGGCCTTGACCACGGCATCGTGACCTGGCATACCAGCGACGGCTGAGCTCGCTCAAGGGCCGGGACCTGAGGACGTAGAGCACGAAGGGGAGCAGACGCGAGAGGGAAGAGGCACGCGGGGACCTCGCCCAACAACTCCTCAGCTGCCAACACGGGGGCCTGGCGCCGCGCCAAGGAGTGGCTTCTTACCCCCGAGATAAGTCACCCTCCGGAAATGCTAGCTATCTCAACACCAACCTCGCACCTAATGTGGTTCCGTTTTGGCAACGTCGCGCTCCTTTCTCACTGAATGATGACTGCTTGAGCGCTAAAGGGGACCTCCTGAGCATCGCAACTCAGGGGCTCTTACTAGACCCCGGGCAGCTCACCTCCTGGCCTTGTCCACGGCATCGCGACCTGGCATACCAGTGACGGCTGAAGCCCCCTTGGGACCGGGACCTGTCAGCGCAGAGCGTCAAGTCCTCGCGAGGTTTGAAAGAAGGAACTAAGCTAAGACGGGACGAACATCCCTCACTGCTTCACGATAAGGATCATATTAACAAATGGAACTACAAGCACCTTACAAACCCCCACGGGGTGTGTTCTTCGATTCCTCACAGGGAACAAAAGGAGCAAATCCTAAAGAGTGCAAACTACGCGCGCCTCCGCAAGAGACGCCATCATCAACAGTGGGCCGTCAGCCACCGGCGCCAACCCCGTACAGATCTGTGGTGATGGCGGCCTGACGAGCCTGCCCTGCCCCAAGAGCGACGCAAGCTCGGGGGCTCATAGATGTCATCGCTCGTCTCCGGAGTCGCGAAGAGCTCGGGGGAGTAGCTGGATCCTCCAACGCCTCCGCTGCCTGAGGAGCTTCATGGGAAGCGATCACCGAGCCTAGTCCTCGCCACGGCAGGGCCCCGGCCGCCTCTCTCAGGGCAGCACTCCAATCGGTGTCCCTCCGCGTCGAAGACCTTGAATAACATCAGGGAGGCGCCGTCGTACTTGAGGTGGATTACGAGGGCGCCACTCGTCTTGCCGACCCGGGCGATCTCGCCCCAGCCATGGGTCAGGTAGACCCTGCCCGGAGCTATGACCTCGACCTCCGCTTCGGTCGCAGGGGTACTGCAGTCAGCATACTGCAGCCAAAGCTCGATAGGCCCCCTCGACAGGATCTCAAAGGTGAAGGAAGGAGGGAGGCGAATCCAAGACCGAGGAGGCATGGCGGCGTGAAGCACGAGCTCGCGAGAAGAGCCCTCGGTGTGAAATCTAGGAAGAACGACGCGCACCGCCATGATCCGTCGGCAGCGACGGCTCCTCTGGCGGTGCTGCTCGGCGCCTGCACCTTCAGGACCCTTGATCCGGGCGTACAGGGGTAATGGGAATTCAGGCGGCAGCCGCTCAAACCACGGCGTCGACACCTCCTGCCAAGCACCCCCTTCCCCGTGGCAAGAGATGGGCCGTTTCTTTGGAGGAAGCGAGACGGGACCCTCTCAGGGGGCCTTCCCCTTCTCTTTGGCAAAAAACCGACGGATCGGTGCCATTGGCGCAGGAAGGAGAGAGGACGAAGAGGAAGACGGAGAGTAACAGGAGGAGATGGACTCGAAGGGCTCGTGCCGTTCCGTACATATAGCCGAGGGAGGCCAATCGTCGGCCTCCACGATCACAGGTAATCATGACCCATTTTGAATGTAGGGACTCGTCAATTCGTGTTGTCACCGAGGCGTTGTGGGGGAACCAGGACGCCCACGTCCAATCAACCGCCATGCGGCGCCCAAGGCCACAGGCTATTGGGGCCCGCGGCGCTCCACACTTGCCCATTCGCTTCTCTACTAAGCCAAGTCCAGGCGCGCCTTGGGCCCGGGGGCTACTGTTGGCGTTCTGGGAATGGGGGTACTCATACTTGCCTGCCTGCGGCCTGCGGCGTGGCTCCAGGAGTGGCCCAGTATGGCTCGTCTTCATCAACACATGCTCAAGACCCTCGCGAGGGGCCAAGCTTTGCGGGGAGGACGACAGGAGGCTTCCTCGGGCACGGCCTCGTCAGGCTGGCTCGCAAGGAGGTGGAGAGATCAAGGCGGGGTACCTCGCAAGGTGATCATGACGCAAGCCATGACGACCAAGGCCAGGCGGGTGCCAGGGGGGCGCCGTCCTGTGTAGAGTCCTTGTTTCCACTTTGGTGCAAAGGGGGCAAGCGCAGGCAAGGGTATCAAGCAAAGGCATCCATTTCGGTGCAACAAGACCAAGACCAGCAGGACGGCAGGATAGAGGTCATCGTGGAGCCCAAGGCGGCGTCATCGTCAGGGTCTTTTGCAGGCGAGGACCGACTTTAGTCAGGATAAGTGTACTAGATGTTCCCCTTCAAAATGGCCAATTTTTCGCGCCCTTCCCGCTCAATATTTGGGAAGAGGCCTAGGGCCTCCCTCTATAAATAGAGCTAGCCACCCCCAGGGTAGAGGCATCTGGAAAGGGCCGGATCCGCATCTCAAAGAGAGAGAGATCAACACCGGAGAGGGAGGGAGGCGATTGAACTAACCCTAGTAGTTCATCGCACCAGCCCAGAAGAGCCCCTTGCGAGGCTGTTCTTCCTTGTACTATTCATCATCAACCCAGAGGCAATCCAGACACCACAAACTGGAGTAGGGTATTACACCACAATGGTGGCCTGAACCAATATAAATCTCGTGTCCTCTGTGTTGTTCTTCGTGTAGTTTTAGATCCTTGCGAGGCGACGAGACATGGATAGGCATGGGGTGTGATCTTCGCGTATACCCCAGAGTTCGAACCTTGAGGATCTGCCGGAACCCGAAATCCCACTGCGGTGCTCCTCCGAGAGTGCGACCCTCTCCAGAACACCCGTCAGTATGTCCGACCGGACACCAAACTGTGCCAGACCCTTCTCATCGCCCCCCGTGGGAGCCGAATGCTCCGGGCTCAGGGCGGCTGAACGATTAGCTTCTGGCTTCAGCAGATCCGGACTCCTCCGTGATGACACCTTGGTGTCGCCCACCTCATGAGGCAGAGAGGTTGGTGGGGTCTCACTCTCCATCATCTCCAGAGGAAGATCCCCTGAAGACGAACTCTGTTGAGAAGAGCTGCTAGCCGGACTGCAAAAAAATGAATCCTGGTTATTATCCTCGGAGAAATACAATACCTTCGAATCTATGATTAACTCGCAGCTCGGTTGAAGGCTGACCCGTCGGCGGACATGACGCGGTGAGGACGCCCTTTGGGGCAGAGCCCCCTGGTGATGCTTTCTTCCCTTGCTTGGGCACCATCGTCTCCAAGTCTACGGAGGCGGCCATTTTCTTCCCGTGCGGGGAGGAGGATTTAGACTCCCCATCCCGACTATCCTCCTTAGGGGAGTTAGCAATTCCCCCGGTTTGGATGCACAGTGTATGAAGTTCGGCTTCTCTGTTCTTCCCTTTGTCTTTACCTAAGGGCATTTTGCTGAGCACCCGGCCAAGCATCTTGTCTATGGTTGGACTATGCGAGCCATCGGGAAGTGGTGTTGGACACCTGATTCTCTCCGGCTTGCTGAGCCATTCCTGGCCATGGAGGATTTTCAGAATAATGACTATGACAAATATAAATGAAGTTTCCGGTTTCAGGGTTACTTACTTGCGTATCTAGGCGATTGCAGCTTAGGCCCGCATGCTCTATGGTGTCCGGACACTTTACTTGTGGTCCAAAGAATAATTTACACATCCCTTCGAGCGTCAGGCCGAAGAAGTGCAGAATAGTTTGCGGACCCTCTGGATTGAACTCCCACATCCAGAGAGGTCGGAGTTTGCACGGAAACATCCGTCGGATTAGCATTACCCGAATTATGCTGACAAGGTTAATGTCCCTCTCAAGAAGCTCCCGGATACAGCTCTGCAGTATTGGTACATCACTAGCGGGCCCCCAATTCCGTCCTATGTCATTCCATGATGCCAGTTGTGACGGAGGGGACAAGCGGAAGTCGGGGGCGGCCACCAACTTTGTGCCTCTGGGAGCCGTGACGTAAAATCACCTCCGCTGCCATACATCGGATACCTCTGGGAAAGAACCCTCTGGCCATTGGGCATCGGCGTTCCTGCTTATTATGGCCCCTCCACACTCTGCATGTCGCCCCTCGATCATCTTTGGCTTCACATTGAAGGTCATGATCCATAAGCCAAAGTGTGGAGTGACGTGGAGAAAAGCCTCGCACACAATGATGAACAATGAGATATGGAGGATAGCGTCCAGGGCTAGATCATGAAAATATAACCCGTAATAGAACATGAGCCCCCTCACAAAGGGATCAAGGGTGAGGCCCAAGCCACGGAGGAAGTGAGGAACGAATACGGTGCTCTCATTAGGCTCGGGAGTTGGGATGACCTGCCCTGGAGCACGAAGCCTGTGCTGGATGTCGGCAGTCAGATATCCGACCTCCCTAAGCCTCGCAATGTCCTCCTCTTTGATCGAGGAGGCCACCCACCGGCCTTGAAGGTTGGATCCGGACATATTGGAGGATCTGGGGTGTTTGAGCTTGGGTCTCGGGTGTTAGAACTTGGGATGCGAAAAGGCGCAAGGGTGGTGGAAAAGAGGTATAGGCTTCGGCCCTTTATAAGGGGGGTGAATATCAAGAGTCCTCAGCGTGACCGCTTGAGACTTATCTAAAAACGCACGGAGTCATACCAATAGTCGTCATGGGGTTGCGCACGCCCGTATTGATGGAAGGTCCCGTAATAAGGGGAACATGATCTCTGCTTCGGCAAGGCGTGCTAATAAAACCGCCTCGCAATGCGAGTCGAGGTAGGCCAAGAAACACCGGTTCGTGTTGGGCCGGGCCACGATGCAAGGGCACGACGTACGAAGATTGCCAGGAGATCAGATTTAAGCTTTGTTCCCTACGGTGGTATGTGAAGATCATCTTGCAGATCCGAACACGGTCTAAGTATTCGATAATTACTTTGGAGTATTCAGAGATGGAACCCTCCTTGCAATGCCGAAGACAAAACTGCGGCCGGACTCATTGTCATTGAAGCCAGGTTCAGGGGCTACTGAGGGAGTCCTGGATTAGGGGGTATCCGGACAGCCAGACTTTATACTTCGTCCGGACTATTGGAGCGTGAAGATACAAGACTCAAGACTCCGTCCCGTGTCCGGATGGGACTCTCCTTTGCGTGGAATACAAGCTTGGCGATCCAGATATTATATTTCCTTCCTTGTAACCGACTCCGTGTAAACCCTAGCCCTCTCCAGTGTCTATATAAACCGGAGAGGTTGGTCCTTAGAGGGACGATCACAATCATAATCATCATAGGCTAGCTTCTAGGGTTTGGCCTCTACGATCTCGTGGTAGATCAACTCTTGTACTACTCATATCATCAAAATCAATCAAGCAAGAAGTAGGGTTTTACCTCCATCGAGAGGGCCCGAACCTGGGTAAACATTGTGTCCCTTGCCTCCTGTTAACATCAGCCTAAGACGCACAGATCAGGACCCCTACCCGAGATCCGCCGGTTTTGACACCGACAATGGCGATGAGGCAACGGAGGACAACCCCCTTGAGAACAATCTAAGCACCGACATCAGCGGCGCCGCTCTAAGCCCAGCCATAGCAAAAATAGTGATACCGGCACAGGAGACAATAACACTCTGGATAATGCCGAAGACGAAAACAATCCCGCCCAGCCAAGCGTCGAGCAAGCCGGACGGGAGGATGGGGAAGCTACCCTAATGAACAGGCAATGGATGGAGATTTGGAGGACGACAATTACATGCCTCTCTCCGAAGACGAGGTGACCCTTGGCGACGAAGAGTTTATCGTGCCTGAGGACCCCGTCGAGTAGGATCCCTTCAAGCGCCGGCTTATAGCCACTTCAAAGAGCCGGAAGAAAAAAACAGCAATAGCTTCAAGCTGATCAAGATCTGCTCACTAACAGATGGACGGAGGTCCTGGCGGCCGAGGAATATGGACAAGAGCGCCCAACCAAAAGTTACCCGAGGCGTAGGTTGTTACCTCAACAGAAGGAGGAGGCACTAGAGACTACACTACCAGCGCAGGATGCGGCTGACCGGCCACCTCGTGGCTGAGACAAAGCGGCATATCAACCCGAACACCAGCCTGCACCCCATCGCCAAACAAACAAAAACACGAAGGCCCGGGGCTACACGGATGACCTGCGAGACAAATTGGAAAACAAAGTAGGACAGTCAAGATCAATCTACGGGTCAACGGGGCACGCCTCAACGCGTGACAATGACCGTCATGCCGGATATACTAAATACAAATGCGGTCAGGCCGAATACAACAGACAAGACTCATTTCAACTGCGTCATGATGTTGCCCGACATAGAGGTGCTGCACACCCCCTATGCTTCACTGACGTAGTAATGGATCTTGAATTCCCAGAAGGGTTTAAGCCCGTAAATATCGAGCCCTACGATTTGACTATAGACCCTGCGGTATGGATATAAGATTTCTTTCTCCACATTTACATGGCTCGCGGGGATGATCTACATGCCATCAAGTACCTCCCACTAAAACTCAAGGGACCGGCTCGGCATTGGCTGCATAGTTTGCCGGCAAACTCCATTGGAAGTTGGGAGAACCTGGAAAACGCATTCCTGGATAACTTCCAGGGCACTTATGTGCGACCACCGGATGCTGATGATCTAAGTCACATAACCCAACAGCCCGGAGAGTCAGCCAGGAAATTCTGGACTAGGTTCCTAACTAAAAAGAACCAAATTGTCGACTGTCCGGATGCCGAAGCCCTAGTGGCCCTTAAGCATAACATCCGTGATGAGTGGCTTGCCCGACATCTTGGCCAAGAAAATCCGAAGTCCATGGCAGCCCTCACGACACTCATGACCCGCTTTTGTGCGAGCAAGGATAGCTGGTTGGCTTGTAGCAATAGCACAGCAAGCAATCCTAGCACATCAGAGGCCAGAGATAGCAACGGCAAGCCCCAACGCAACAAATACAAGCGTCGCAATAATGGCGATAACGCCGAAGACACGGCCGTCAATGCCGGAATCAGTGGCTCTAATTACGGTCAGCGGAAATAGCCATTCAAAAAGAACAATCCGGGGCCGTCCAGTCTGGACCGCATACTCGACTGTCGATGCCAAATTCATGGCACCCCAGGAACACCAGCCAATCATACCAACAGAGAATGCTGGGTCTTCAAACAAGCCGGCAGGTCAGCTGCCGAAAACAAGGAGAAGGGGTCTCAAAGCAATGACGACGACGAGGAGCCCCGGTCGCCGAACACAGGAGGCAAAAGAAATCCCCCCCACAAATCAAAACGGTGAACATGATAAATGCCACCCACATTCCCAAGCAAGAATGGATGTGCACTATCAGGGATGTCGATGTAATGGAGCCAGTCGCCCCACAATATAAACTATGGTCGATCACCTTCGACCGTATGGATCATCCAGCCAGTACCAATCAGGGCAATACAGTCGCACTAGTCCTTGACCCAATAATTGACGGATTCCACCTCACATGAGTCCTTATGGACGGAGGCAGCAGTCTAAACCTGCTGTATCAGGACATACTGCACAAGATGGGTATTGATCTTTCGATGACCAAGCCCACTAAAACCACCTTTAAAGGTGTTATACCAGGTGTGGAGGCCCGTTGTACAGGATCCATCACTCTGGAGGTGGCCTTTGGATCACCGGACAATTACCCTACCGAAGAGTTAATCTTCGACATTGTCCCTTTTCGCAGTCACTATCATGCACTGCTCGGACGAACTGCGTTTGCTTGATTCAACGCGGCACCACATTATGCCTACCTTAAGCTCAAGATGTCCGGTCTGCGTGACATCATAATAGTTAATGGCAAGGCCGAACGCTCCCTCCGTGACAAAGAGTATACCGCCGCCTTAACAGTAGAAGCAACGAGTGGCATCTTTCAATCAAACCTTGAGTCGATGACCAAGCTTCCGGACACCGTCAAGGGATTACGAACTAGTTCGCGGCAGGATAGCCCGGCTCATTAGGAGCTCAACTAAAACACTCCGGCAATAAACTGAGGCAAAGCTAGTACAGGCCACACACTTCGGCCTAACTGCCCCGTGTCACACAAATGTTTTTTGCATTTTCTTTGCAGGTCCACTTTTGCATAGGCCAGGACTGGCGACATGGAAATAACTCGAATGCACAAGGGAATCCTTAGATATCCCCCTCGATGACCATCCGATTACACTCCGGATTTGCACACAGCCTCCTCCCGCCTGATCTCAGCAGGTTCCAAAGTCATATTTCTTTTTATCACATTACCTGTACTCGTACACATTGACGTGTTATTCAATTACAACATGTGGCTTTATATGACGCTTATCTATTATTGTTTCTTATTGACACTCTTTGTCAAATGGCATTCGTACACGGCGATATGCCTTAATATGCCAGGGGCTTCATTGTACCCATAATACGGCAATAAAGTCCGAACACCTTTGCATTCGTTCGGCACCCCGAAGTTATAGCATTATATGCATCAGCTCTGAATCATGTCTTGGGTCAATGGTTGGGTTTGCCCGGCTCCCATGTTTTGCTGCCTTACGTTCCACTATACCGGCTAAGGCGGCAGAGGGAGAACTACTGCGATTGTGTCCCGGTTCTTCTAGACGAGGGCCTGAGTAGAGAAAGCCGAAAACTGACTGTCATGATATGGCAAGAGCTGGTCAGCTGTTCGAGAGGCTATAAAATCTTTAAGGATTTCTTCAGCATTATGCGATAACTAATGCAGCGTGTGATGGATCGGCTTTTCTTCCGATCAGGTGCTTATAGAGCCCCTCGTGCGGTCTTCCAAACACCAGGGGCTGCGCCTACCTTCCTTTTGTCAAAGTCCTATGGCTAAGTGAGAGTGATAAAGCCTTATAGTCTGATTACCTCGTTCGTTGCGCTAAACACCTCCTACAAGGACCCAAAACTGGGATAAAGAGTGCTCAGGTTTATCCAGAACACCCCCGTACTTCCTACGTGGGGGCAGAAGCGGATAACTGGCCAACTCTAAGGATTAATATATAAGTGGTCACGCAGGAGGAATTTTTTTCAAATAACAGGCAGTGAATAATAGAAATGGCCTTGTTCAACATTACAAAGGACAACATGACTGTATTCATGGAAATATCATGTCCTTGGTGCATTGCTCCGCCACAAGGCGGGATCCTTTCAGGACACTATCATAGTATAACTCGGGCTTGCGGTGCTCCTTCCCCTCTGGTGGTCCTTCGTCATCAGGTTTTCAGCATCCATCTTCGCCCAATGCACCTTCGCGCGGGAAAAGGCCATTCGTAGATCCTCCATACAGACCGACCGCTTGATGACTTCAAGTCAAAGGCAGGCACTCACAAGCCGCTTCACGAGCCCGAAGTAGCTGCTTGGAATCGGCTCGGCGGGCCATAGCTGGATAATCAAATCCTTCATGGCTAGTTCGGCCACCTTATGCAGTTCGATTAGCTTCTTCAGCTGATCGACAAATGGCACTAGATACACCAGCGCCAGATAGTGCGACCAGAAGAGCTTCGCCATAGTGCTCCTTTCTTCGGCTCGATAGAATTGTGTGACATCAGATATGCTACGTGGCAGCTTCACAAATACCCCTGGAGAAATCCGAATTCAAATCAGTAAATGTGATTTTCTCCCTTCAAATACCTGCCTTGCATAACCAAAGCCTTATCCACCGCGATCTTCATCGCCTCCTGGATTTCCTGCAGGCCGTCTTGGGCTTCCCCCCGGGCATCGCCTGCGGCTTGATGAGCCTTGGTGAGTTCGGACTCTTTCTCCGCCAAACTCTGCTCCAAGGTCTCGCATTTCTTCATAGTATCTTGGAGCTCTTGCTCAGCTTAAATAACCCTAGCCTCGTGCTTCTCACGAAGAGCCTGCTCTACGGCCGCCTTTTTCTTGGCCTCGGCCACAGCCTTCTTAAGAGCCTCGACTTCGGTCATCGCCCCTAGAGCACATTATGAACATGTTTTTATCATACTAAATTATTCCTTCACGCTAAACGCGAGCAAGGTTTCTTGCATACCATGGTTATCCTCCACCTGCTTCTTCACTCGGCCGAGTTCTTCTTCGGCCCACTCCAGACTCTGCTTCAGTCCGGAGACTTCCATAGTATGAGAGGCGGCAGTCGCTACAGATGCCTGCTTATAAAAAAGAGGGAAAGACGCCATAAAGTAAGTCTCCTGCGAACATATATTTGATCCTCTGTCCGGTTCTTTCACCAAACAGTGTATCAGGGGCTACTACCTATACTATGACACTCTTCGAAACCTCACAAAACATACCTCAAAGCCCGTTATAAGGCTGATGCAGGCTTCATTCAGTCTGCTCTCAGCAGACTGAATCTTCTCAATTACCGCACCCATAAGGGCACGGTGTTCTTCAACGATGGAGGCGCTCTTCAGCGCCGCTAATAAAGTATTCGGCACCTCTGGTTGGACAGAGGGTGCCGGTGGAACAGGCGCAGCCCCTCCAGCCGAGGGAGGCTGCTTGCCTGATTCCGGAGCCGTATCGGTCTCCGAAATTGTGTCCGGCGAGGGTACGAATTTGAGATAGCCCCCGCTGCCTTTTCTCCCGTGTGTCCGGTTACCAAGGTTTGACCCCCTGGCGCTGCTTTGACGTTCTTGTCACCCCCTCCTTGGCCTAGGTCCCTTCGGGATGCTGCCTCGGTATCACTCATGTGTTTTGGGGAGGGGGCCTTCGGGGGTGTCCATAGCATACGAGCTCAGTAAATCCTCCGATGAGGATTGTTCGGTGCGGGACCTCGCCGGGCTGCAAAAAGTATGGCTCAATGATTAAAACGTCATGCCACAGTGAGTCTGGATGCGCAAGCATGTTCGGATTTTACACTCACGAGTTCACCAGGGGCTGGGCCCTGGGATCCCACTCTGGGCTGCTGTCGGCAGCGGCAATGGATTCCTCCGGAAGGGGAGTTTTTTCCTTCTTAGGCGACTCGGCCTCCAAGGATATGGAGGCCGTTTTTTTGTTTCTTCCCCTCACTAGGGATTGGTTTTCCTACTCTTCCTCGTCCTCTCCGAAGGAAGAGCGGCCATCGAAGTCTTCGAATATTGTGTCCAAAGTGCCGCGGCAACGAAGGCCGTCCCTGGTCTCTTTGGCCTCCTTCCCGGCCTTCTTCGTCGGCACCTTGTAAGGCACCGGGACCAACATCTTCGTCAGAAGTGGGCCGATCGGTTCTTCTGGCAGTGGGGCTGGACAGTGGATCCGCCCCACGTTCTTCTTCCAGACCTAGGAGAGTTCTGGAAAATACATTAAGCATTTCCCTCGGGTTATGCGAATAAAACGTGTGACTTGCCAACATACAATGACTTACCCAACTTGCAGGACGGGACAGTTGGTACCCGCGGTCCTTGGCTGAGTCCGGCTATGATTTGCCGGACTTAAAGAGCACCTTCCAGATGTCCTTGTGTGAGGAGCCAAAGAACTCTAGCAGGGTCTGGTGCTTGGCCGGGTCGAATTCCCACGAATTGCAGGCCCTATGTTGGCGAGGAAGAATCCGGCAAACTAACATCACCTGGACTACATTGACAAGTTAGATATTCTTGTCTTCCATATCCTTAACGCGCGTCTGGAGCACCGACAACTCGTTGGGCAAAGACTAGTTCAAGCCCTTCTTAGGCCACGATGTAAGCCGAAGGGGAGCTCCAGATCGGAATTCGGGAGCTGCGGCGCATTTCATGCCGCACGGCTCAGTGACATAGAACCACTGCTGCTGCCACCCTTTGACGAAATCATTGAAAGTACCTGATGGCCATGTGACGTTGGGCATCTTTCTCACCATGGCACCTCCACACTTAGCGTGCTCGCCGCTCACCACCTTGGGCTTCACATTAAAAATCTTCAGCCATAAGCCAAAGTGCGGCAAGATGCGGAGAAAGGCCTCGCACATGACGATGAATGTTGAGATGTTGAGGAAAGAATGTGGGGATAGATCGTGAAAATCGATCCCGTAGTAATATATGATGCTGTGAATGAATGGGTGGAGGGGAAACCCTAGCCCACGGACAAAGTGAGGGAGGAATACGACCCTCTCGTGGGGTTCCGGGGTTGGGACGATCCGGCATCGGGAGACGATGGCTTATTTTCTTGGCCAGGTACCCGGCCTCCCGAAGCTTTTTGATATCCTTCTCCCAGACGGTAGAGGCCATCCACTTGCCTCCTGCTCCGGATTCAGACATTTTCGGAGGGCCTTTGTGGGCAGAGAAGACGAACAATTGGGCGCCAGAGCTCGAGTGGGAGGGAATGGATGAGCAAAGGAAGGAGAAGGCGTTGGTGAAAAAAGGGGAGTCCTTATCTCCTTATAAAAGCAGCAGGGATCCTGCGCCTCCCCAGTTGCCCGATAAACTCACTTATTCCCCAAGCATCATGTTGATGGCGCGGTTGGGTTACCCACACCCGTATTGATGATAATCCCGTGATAAGGGGACATGATCTCTGCTTTGACAGGACGTGCCAATAAAACCGCCTCGCGTTATGTGCGGTAGTAGGTTGGAAAAAATGGTTCGAATAATTACCGGGCCGCAGCGTGATATCACGCTGTGAAAAGTTGTCAGAAGATTATATTTGTGGAACATTGTGCTCTCTACGGTGGTATGTGGAAATTGTTTTGCAGAGCCAGACACGTTCCTCGTGCTTAAGATCTTCTATGGAGTATTCGGACAAGGAACCCGCCTTGCAATGCCAAAGACAATCTACGCGCCGGACACATCGTCATTGAAGACTGGTTCAGGGGTTACTGAGGGAGTCCTGGATTAAGGGGTCCTCGGACAGCTGGACTATATACTTATGCCGAACTGTTGGACTATGAAGATACAAGATTGAAGACTTCGTGACGTGTCCGGGTGGGACTCTCCTTTGCGTGGAAGGCAAGCTTGGCAATTCGGATATGTAGATTTCCTTCTCTCTAACCGACTCTATGTAACCCTAGCCCCCTCCTCTGTCTATCTAAACCAGAGGGTTTAGTCCATAGGACAAGAACAATCATAATCATAAGCTAGCTTCTAGGGTTTAGCCACTACAATCTCATGGTAGATCAACTCTTGTAATACTCATATCATCAAGATCAATAAAGCAGGAAGTAGGGTATTACCTCCATAGAAAGGGCCCGAACTTGGCTAACATTGTGTCCCCTGCCTCTTGTTACCATTAGCCTTAGACACACAGTTCGGGACCCCCTCCCCGAGATCCGCCGGTTTTGACACCGACACTCTTCCTTTTTAATTTCCCCCCATTTTCTTCTCAAATGTATGTTCGGATCGAACACATTGTTGGGGGTACACATCATTAAATGTATACACCCAACCATACATGGGGGCTTCTTTTATAGAAGCATTTTATTGAAAATCTTACAAGCTTTTTTCGTCCATAATGTTCGTTGTTTCTGCCATTTTATGCACCTCTATGACTTAAGTTTTTGCCAAGTTGGGTTGCCTTGCTCCTGTGTTTATACCCTACATTCCCGATTTTTCGGCTAGGGTTTAAAGAGACTACCTCTGCGATTGTTACAACCGGGTTATCTGGACCTTTACCTCAGACGGGTGAAGCCGAAAACTAGCGCTCTTAAGGGAATAATTGGTCGGCACATATACAACAGACTATTTCTGGAAAAAACTATGGAATTGGTGGCCTGTACTTCGGATACGAGCCTAGCCCAAGGAAAGTAATCCCTAACGGAACTATTTTTCTTGGAATATGTTTCTTACGTTAAAAAGTAATATAACATAACCTCCTGACTATGTTTTTCTGTTCGAGCAATATGACTGGATTGCCTAATTTCCAAGGATACTAAACGTTTCTTAGTTAGACGTGGTATATGCAAACACTCCAACTTCTTGGTTCGGAGGTGGAAGCCGAAGGTCTACGATGACAAAAAAATTATAAGTTCGGTCATAAAGTACATTGTTACATAGAACCGAATGCCTACTCTCTTTCTACACCGTCTAGTAGACTATCTAATTTACAATCTTATTGCAAAAATTTCTGTGACGCCCCCGATTCAATCGTACATGCAAATGTGTACGATCAAGATCAGGGACTCACGGGAAGATATCACAACACAACTCTAGACACAAAATGAAATAATACAAGCTTCATATTACAAGCCAGGGGCCTCGAGGGCTCGAATACAAGCTCGATACACAAGAGTCAGCGGAAGCAACAATATCTGAGTACAGACATAAGCTCTGATTGCCTTAAGAAGTATAGCACAAACATCAATGATCGAAGAGGTGATGCCTCCTGCCTCGGACCTCCTATCTACTCCTGGTCTTTGACGGTCTCCATGTAGTAGTATCCATCGGCGGTGGCATCTGGCTCCTGGTCTCCGCCATCTGGTTGCATCAACCAGAAAGAAGAAGGAAGGGGGAAAGGGGTAGCAAAGCAACCATGAGTACTCATCCAAAGTACCCGCAAGCATCAGATCTATACTAAGTATGCATTGGTATCAAATGGAAGGGTTGTACCTGTGGACTGAACTGTAGAATGCCAGAATAGAGGGGAAGGCCTAGCCTATCGAGGACTAGCATCTTCAAGCAGCTCCAAGCATCTTGCTGCCTAGAGTAAATAATAGCAGTTTATAATTAACAAGCATGTTGTAGCATTAATTCCCAGAGATCCTTCCTCGACTTCCTGTGAGAAAGCAATCCCGGGGCCACATATCTCAAGTATCCATGTCTAGTTGTAAAAGATGAGGATATAAGTTTGAATGTCCATTACCATGGACACGGCTATTAATAGAAGATCTTCCCTGCAAAGGTGCACCATCTTTTCCAACAGGCTTTATTAGTCTGCCCGGACACACTTTCCTGGGTCATGCCCGGCCTCGGAAGATCAACATGTTGTAGCCCTACCTAGCCTCATCAGAGAGGTCCCCGTTGGTCTACATCCTAAGCACTCCGGGGTCTTGGGCCCCTCGCTCGATGCAGTCTGGGTTGTTGCACGCAGGGCGGGTCCAGGCTCCACCACTACAGGATGGTGCCGGCCCAACCGTGCGGCCATGTTGAACTGGACGTCTGACAAAGCTTCAGCTGATACTACGACGTCGAGGCCCATAACTATTCTCGTGTAATGGTTAGTGCGTAAAGGCCAAAGGCTAACTCGGAACAAATACCCAAACCATGTTAGTGCATTGGGGGCTCGCGGTAATGAGCAGAGACTCATGATAATGTGACCCCATCACCCCGTCTTGAGGAAATACAACAAGGGCTAGCCCAGCCCACTCGCGGGCGGCCTGCCTGCCCAGCCATGCCTCGTAACCATCTTGCGGGTGCTCTCCGGGCCCGCTTGACTTTTACCAAGGTCTCAAGTAAAGTCAAGGTAACCATGTGTCCAAACATCAAGGGGAAAACCTGAGGAACCACCCTCGGGGAATTCCACTCGACGTAATCATCAAGGTGAACGTGAGAGGAACCACCCTCAAGGTTCACACTTGAGGGGTTGCACGACAGAGTCGTATTAGGAGTGGTCAAGGAGGAATCACCCTCGATGACCACGACCGAATAGCTACACTATAGAGATCTCATCAGGAGTGATGTATGATGTGCCACCCTCGACACTCGATGGTAACTCTGTAGTGTCGAGCAACAAAAGGGGCGTGATATGATGTGAGGTGTCCAGCTCTGGTCATCGATCACGTTGATCGAGTCGTCGATGATGAAGCAGGGGCAACAAGGACAAGGTGGGGTCACTGATGGATCACTAACCAACCTATACTAAGCATTTTAGGATAAGCAGGTAAGGTGCAACAGCAGGTAAAAAAATTGGCTAAGCATCAGAATAGGAGCAATCAATTACAGTAGCAAAATCTAATGCAAGCATGAGAATGGAATGGGCGATATCAGTATGATCAAAGGAGGGCTTGCCTGGAAGCTCCGCTGAAAGGAAGAAGGGTCATCGTCGACGTAGTCGATCACAGGGGTGGCATAGGTCTCGGGTCTACCGGAGAGAAGATGGGGAAGAAACAGTAAATAAAGAGCAAACAGATACATGACAAGTCAACAAGCAGAGCTAGTGGGTGATCAAACGTAGTACTACGTGTTATAGGTGAAGGGGGAATTCAACCGGGAATGTTTTCCTGGTTCAGGACCTGTGTCAGACAGATGACCGGAGGAGGGATGTTCCATGTTTAGATAGTTAGAGGCATCTGACAGGTAAACGAACCGTGAATTCGGATTCGTCTCGTCGTTCTGAGCAACTTTCATGTATAAAACTTTTTCATCCGAGCTACGTATAATTTTATATGATTTTTGAAAGTTTTTACAATATTCTGAAATTATTTAGTAACATAAATGGAATAAGAAGTCAGCATGACATGTTGATGATGTCAGCAGTCAATAGAGCGGCTGGCCAGGTCAACCTGACCAGTAGGTCCCACATGTCAGCGACTGTGGCACTAACAGTTGGCAAAATTGACTAACAATACAAGTAAGGGGTGTGGCCCCCATTAGTCAGTTACTATTTTGTTTAACTAATTATTTTTATTTATAAAAACATTTAATTATCCTAATTAATAGAAGGGACCCACATGTCATGCACAATAACTGCGTTGACTAGAGTCAACGTGGTCAACTGGGGCGGTGAGGCCCTCTGGCAGCCTCACTGGGTTGGCCCCCACAGGGCCACGTTGGTGCCAGGTCAGCACGGCGGACGGAGCAACGCCGGCGACCATAGGAGACGGCGGCAACGCGCGGGATTCCTCCACAGACCACCAAAACAAACGCGGTCGGTCGCGTTCGAATGCGGAGACGAGGCCGCGTCGAGCGGCATCGGCAGGAGCGGCTAAGGCGACCGGGAACGTCGACGGCGACCACCGCGGGCGGTGCCGGATTTTGGGTGAAGGTGGTTTCAGCGCTGCAGGGCACGACAAGCGACGCTGTCGGTGGTGTTCGAGCAGCCAGTCAACGCTGCATCGAACGGTAGTGTACCGTGGCCGGATATGACGTGTAGCGACAGCGACGAGCTCGGGAAGTTCGCCGGAGTTCGGCCACGATTGGGAATGGCGCTACAAGGGATGACGAGGTGCTCAAGTGGCACAGGCGGCCTCGGCGAGCTGCACTGAGCACGTTCCCGTGCTCAGGCGAGCATGGCAATGACTGCAACAATGGCGTCGAGCTGGACTGCAGCGCTAGCTTCGAGCGGCGATGACAACGGCGCTACGGAGGCGGAAACGTACGAGAGAGGGAGGGGAAAGACGCGGTTGCTCACCGGGAGCCATAGGGAGGTGGCAGTGTGCTCGGGGAGGCGCGGAGCATCCGGAATCGACGGCAATAGACAGCAGCGATCCGAGGAAGGAGCGGAAGATGGCGGCGGCGTAGAGGCTTCCCGGCTCGTTCCGTTCGGCGTAGTCGACAAAGTCGACATCGGGGAGGCGTTCGAGCACGTCAGCGAGGTGAACGGGAGGTGGTGGCCGCAGAATCGACGCGGAGACGGCGACGATGGCACTCGGCCGTTGTGGGGAAGATGGAGCGAGCGAGAGGAGGGAGAGAGCGGACAAGTGGGCGAGTGGATGCGGCGGATGCGGGAGAAATATATGGGGGAAGGCCTCGGTGGAGGCCTTATCCTCTCCGGGCATCGCCAGTGAGGTGGTCGGGGGCAGCCATGCCCCTGTAGCGACTGATACAGAGGAACAGGAAGGGAGGGGGGAGCGACCAAGAGGGCAAGGTGGGCTAGGTGGGTTGGGTTTGCTGGTCTAGGCCCAGTGGGAGTCAAGGGGGGGGGTCTTTTTCTTTTTGCTTCTTTTCTTTTCCATTTTCTTTTAGCTAGCAAATGTATTCTGTACAATGTGGGAGTGGCCCAGATAAATACCTTGCATTTACTAGCACTGCCACAAAAAGTTTGGGAGGCTTTCAAGTTTCTTTGAAATTTTTCATAAATGGAAAGGCATTTAAATGATTGTTTAAGCCATTGTTATATTCAAAAAAGGGTGTTAAACACTTTAGAAAAGTGTTGGGTCACCACCATAGTTAGTTATGGAATATTTGCCACACTTTGAACATTTTATTTTTCATGTTTGATAAACTTGAATTTTTGGACTTTTATGTGAATTTGAATTGTGATTTGGATAAAGTGAGGATCAACAACAGTAATGTGATGACCTGGCATTATTAGCAGGGGAATTACTGTAGCTTAATTATCCGGGTGTCACAATTCTCCTCCACTACTAGAAATATCGTCCCGATATTTAAGGGGTGAAGTAAGGGGGAAAGACTCGAGAAGGACGGAGCTCAACACAAGATAGGTACGTGGGGGCTATCTTAGTGAACATGGCATAGAGGCATCTCTCAAGTTGAAATTTAAGAAAGACGTCGAGAGCAAGGTAAGGAGTTGCAGTAAGAAGCTTCAATCAGGTAGGCAATCGTTCATTGCCTGAAACAGAGAGTGAGAGGAGTTCAGAGCAACGAAAATAAGTGTTGTGTTTGATATTAGATCAGATCATCTCTAGGAAGGTGGCTCGTGATTTACATGCGAAGCCAAGCATGAGGAATAACTTTGGAGACAAGGGGGGTACAGGAGAGTCAGGTTTCGATCCGGTGGAACTGTGGGTTATGGGCCCACCATGTGGGTTAAAAGCGGGAAGGGTGCTAACATTTTGCACGGTCATGATAGCAAGGCAGGTCAGAGGATAGCCTATCAGTTATGTTGGCAACAATGTTGGTACCAAGGGCGAGGGACGAAGAGAACCATTTTCCTGCTTGTTGAAACAACGCGGACCAATAGGCAAAGTTCTCATCCATTAGTGGTTACCAGAATATCACCCACAATAGTAACAGGGTCTTAATAACAGAGTTGTACATTGAGGCATTTACATAAGCAAGGAATTATCACTGCTCAGATATGTTAGGTTACAATAAAGGTTTAAACAAAGCAATGGAAAGGAAAGTGTAGACTCGAATCAGTTATCGGTGTTCTCGAGTATATAAAAACTCAGGACCCATGGAAAATTGGAATAGGCGAGAAATAATAGTTGATGAAGAACTCATAAGAAGTTATGTAGTTCCGTGATATTCTTGAGATACTAGAGGGTAATACTCGAAGGTAGAACGTGACAGAGGTTGGACAGGTGAAATGACGTGAAGAGGACAAGTACCCTAGATTGTCCGAGAAAAGGAATCAAAGGAGAACAATCATGGTTGGAACCACAGTTGCAAAGGACCAAATATTCATACAAGATGAATTTATCACAAGGGGAATATTATGACAAGAAGCTTCCATGATAAGTACCAAATATTCATACAAGATGAATTTATCACAAGGGGAATATTATGACAAGAAGCTTCCATGATAAGTTCCACATCGGGTCCATAGGCATGAACACAAATGTTCAAGGTCGACTCCCACTTCATCAATGCATAACTTTCCATTTACTTCTCGTCTTTGATGAAGTTGTAGAGTCAAACTTCACGAGTAAATAACTCAAGCTCGGAGAAGAGCATGATTGATGAACCAGAAGATACAAATTACCAAAGGCATTATGTATCCGAGTAAAAGCTCACAAGGTTACTATATATGAAGGACGTTGTTGGATAAAACCCCACAAACGATCTGGTGGTTCACAAGGGATCTGATGTGAGCATCGGTACTCAACCAAAAGAAGAAAGAATGCAAGGATATCAGATTGTAGAAACAACTGACTAACTCTAAGTTCGAATGCAAAGGGGATTAGGATATTCAAAATAGGGGATCAGAAGAAGAGACGCTGATCAAAGACAATTAAGTAGAATAGACATAGATTGACAATCAATCAAGGTTTGATTTGTCGAACACTAGCTCATGTCCAGGGTGACATCTGAGCCGAAGGGAAGAACTCTAATTGTGATTGATGATTGCAAGCATTCACAACACATATCAAATCAAATGCTCTAAATTAAGATGACAAAGGATGCTAATGAACTTTGGTAGACATATGAGTAACCATAATGTAAGCAGGTAAGGATGAACAAGAGTAATAAGCTACTGACGATTTTAGGAAGATCGAATAGCATTCCAAAGAGTTTTGTGAAACACATGAACAACTATGGATGAACGGATACTCTACAAGCGCAAGTTATTATCCGTAGGGGTATTCATGTGGCAAAGAGATGCAAGGCAGTAGGCTCAACGGATTATCAGGACAATAGAGAATAATTCGAGGCATCTTGCAATAACAAGAGCAACTTGGGATGAAGGTATGAACGATAATGTAGTTAGTTACTCATAAGGATTTATCTATGGTAGGAATTGCAACGGCAAAGGGTACAAGGGTCTCAGTAAAACATGGGAGAGTATATTTAGAATCTTCTGGTGCACCAAGCAATCATATGGAGTGCGGAGCTCTCTAGGAGAACGTATTTACGAGAACCTAGAGTTAGAGTTACCAAAATCATTTAACCTGGCAGACCCTTGAGGTTCGAACACTGGGGTGCGCGCGGAGATCACACCCCCAGCCTACTCATGTCACCCCGCCTCGCTAGGATCCAAAACTACACGAAGAACAACACAAAGGACACGAGATTTATACTGGTTCAGGCCACCATTGTGGTGTAATACCCTACTCCAGTTTGTGGTGTGGTGGATTGCCTCTGGGGCTGATGATGAACAATACAAGGGAACAACAGCCTCGCGAGGGTCTGTTCTTATGGTGGTGTTGTCCCTTCGGAGGGGTCGATTCGATATGCCTCTATAATATGGTGGCTAGTCCTATTTATAGAGCAAGGCCCTGGGCCTCTTCCCAAATATTGAGCGGGAAGGGCGCCAACAATTGGCCATTTTGAAGGGGAACATCTAGTACACTTATCCTGACTAAAGTTGGTCCTTGCCTACCAAAGACCCTGACGATGACACTGGCTTCGGCTCCACGATGACCTCCGCTCTGCCGTCCTGCTGGTCTCGGTCTCGTTGCACCAAAATGGTTACCTTTACTTGATTCCCTTGCCTGCGCTTGCCCCCTTTGCATCGAAGGGGAAACAAGGACTCTGCGCAGGTCGGCGCCCACCTGGCCTTGGTCATCACGGCTTGCGTCACGGGGACCTTGTGAGGTACCCCGCCTTGATCTCTCCGCCTCCTCGCGAGCTAGACTGACGAGGCCACGCCTGAGGAAGCCTCCTGTTGTCTTTCCCCGCGAGGCTTGGCCCCTCGCGAGGGTCTTGAGCATGTGTCGATGAAGATGGGCCGTACTGGGCCACTCCTTGAGCCACGCCACAGGCCGCAGGCAGCCAAGTCTGGGTACCCCCATTCCCAGAACGCCCACAGTAGCCCCAGGTCCCAAGGCGCGCTTGGACTTGGCTTAGCAGAGAAGCGAAGGGGCAAGTGCGAAGTGCCGCGGACCCCACTAGCCTGCGGCCTTGGGTGCCGCATGGAGGTGGATTGGACGTGGGCGTCCCTGTTCCCCCACGCCTCCTTATTTTGCGCCCAGCTAGGCGGACCCGTGGATGCACACAATCCCCCCTCTTCTCACTGCTCGCGCGCCTCCTGCTCTTCCTTCTCTCGAGCTCCAGCCTCCGCCTCCAATCCAATCTCGAATCCTTCCCCTTCCCGTCGCCATGGCTCCAACGAAGAAGGGGAAAGGGCAAAAGCTAGTGCCCTCATCCGGCCCATCGCCGTCGGCGGCTCCCGCTATTGATAAGTCGATCATACTCAACCTAGAAGGCTTGGACAAGGTTAGTTCTGCCATTGCAACCATCTTCAACGAGTGCGAGAGGACGACGGTCTGGCCCGCGTCTCACTTCTTCATTGATAGGATAGCCACCGAGGTCCAGTACTTCACTGACGCCCTATGGGCGGGATTGGTTCCCCCCGTTTCCGACTTCTTCAATGCCGTTCTTTCCCATTACCAGATCCACATGATGCATTTGGGTCCCGAATCCATTACTCTTCTTGCTGTTTTCACTTTTGTTTGCGAGGCGATGATGGGCATACCTCCTTCAGTTGCTCTGCTGCGCCATTTCTTCTCTTTGCGCCTCAGCGACCCCACCCAACGCTCGGGGTGCATGAGCGCCGCACCAGAAACATCGGCTTCGGGAATTTATTTCGGACTTCCTCCAACTGCGTCTGGGTTCCGAGAGTGGTGAATGTACGTGGATGTCGGAGTACTCAGCCCCTGCTCTCGGAACCAACCTTGCACGCTATCCCCAATTCGGTCTGGGGCCAGGAGACGCTCACGAGCCCCCGGCTCGTCTTCGTCTGGCATCGCTTTGCGTACTTCAGGGCGCTCGGTGTGACGGCGCCCAAGGTGGTGAAGGAGTTCCTCCTGTGCCGCATTGCCCCTCTTCAGCGCCATTCCCGCCGGATGTGGTCCTTCGGGGGGCGTGAAGACCGCATGAGGCTCCAAGAGAAACATGTGACGCCTGAAGTGCTGAGGAAGGTTCTCATGATCCTAACTGGCGACCCTTCTCCGGGCAGCATCCGGCATGGTGGCGCCCTGTTGCACCTCGCTTGAACAGGGGTGATTTTGTGAAGCAGATGCCCAGCTTTGACGAATGGGGGCTGCGCCCCGCAGGCCTCAGGGGGCCTTGCGAGAACCCAGTCATGGTGGTTTCCCTTCCGGTTGCCCACGACGGTCCCTCCTCGAGTGGTGGAGCTGAGAGGCAAGGGCCATCGGGGGCAGAGGCGACCGCTATTGGGACGACGATGCCAAGCGGGGCTCCTGAGGTGGCAGCTCCTGTGGTCCGTCCTGTGGCGGTAGAGGGTGCTGAGCCGCAGCCCGCGGCCTCCGTGGCAGAGGCTCCTGATGCTCCAGCCACCCTTCATGGTGCGGCGCCTGGCAGCGGGATCCAGGGCGATGCCCCCGACGTTGACCTCATCGGCGCTTCTTCCTTGTCGCAGGCTGATCCTTGCGCCGAGCTCCTGGGCCGATTCCGAGTGAACTTTGAGGCTCTCCGAAAGAGAAGGGAGGCCTTGGGTGATGATTACCCTTGCCGCCTATTGAAGCGCAGGAAGTACTTCGCCACCGATGAGTAAGCCTTTCCCTTTCTCTGTTCCTTACTTTCCTGCTGCTTCAACTGATTATTGCCCTACAGGGCCCTTCCTGCCGAGTTCGCGGAGATGGCTGAGGAGCCATCCCTTCAGGCCCCGCCCTCTCCACCTTCCCCAAGCGCCCCGGGCTCCAGCACAGCCCTTGCGGTGAGGCCGGTCGAAGAGGCGGGCCATCCGGTGATGTGTTCCGATTATGTGCACATCGCGACCATCCTTCGCGAGCCCTCCCGGGGCGTAGCCAGCCTGCCCTGGGCTCTTCGATTGGTTGTGGACGGCGTCGGGCTGAGGTCGGCCATGCGATCTTCCTTTGAGGGCGAACTAGTTTCGGGCGAGGCTTCTGGCGAGGCGCGTCCGGCCATCGCGAGGGCGCCAGCCCCCAGCCCCCTGCCCGGAGGGGGCATGCTGGTCCGCGGCCCTCCCCGCGCGCCCGAGGCAGAAGGCGATGCGGAAGACATGCTCGAGCGCGCTCGGGAGTGCCGCGCCCTCCGCCAAGGGTTCCTCCAGAGGGCAGCGGACGTGGTGAGCCAGCTTGGTGTAGTGCTCGCTGACGAGGACGCACGTCTTGAGACCGAGGGCCTGCGCCTAGCTGAGGAGAGGCGCAAGCTGAAGGTGGTCATTGCTCTTGCGCGCCACTGGCGTGACCTGGACAATGAGAAGGCCGAGGTGTCACTGGCAGCTTCTCGGGAGGCTTGCTCCCTGGCCGTCTTGGAGGCTCAGGAGGCTGACCAGCGGCGCAGGGTTGCAGAAGAGCGGGCGTGGGAGCTCCGGGCCTGGAGCAGCTCCCTGGAGGAGCAGGTGGAGTTGCATGAGGCGGCCCTTGCATCGATGGAGGGGGCCTCTGCTGATCTGGCGGAGCTCCAGAGGCGTGAGGAGGCGCTGACGATGGAGGCCACCGAACACAGCCTGGACCTCGAGCGGTTGGAGACGAGGGAGCGCCTGGTGGCGCGGGCGAAGGATGACGTTGCTGAGAGAGAAGCCCGAGCCGCAGAAGAGGTCGATCGCCGGGTGGTGGCGGCCCGCTTGAACCTTGAGCGCGAGTTTGAGGAGAGGCTGGATTTGATCAAAGTTGAAGCAGAGGGTAGGACCGCCGCCCTGAAGGCCAAGCTGGATGAAGTGACGCTGCGTGCGGACGCTGCCCGAGCCGCTCTTGGCGCCGCATAGGTGGAACTGGCTTCCTCCCGCGCCGAGGTGCTTCTTCTCCACCCAAAGGTGGACGCGGCCGAGGTTGTTACGCGTCGGAACAAGGACGAGATACGCCAGCAGCAGACCTTGGAGCACGTGCACAGCCCCATGCTCCGCGAGCTCCGGGAAAGATCCAACACGGCCTTGGGTATCATCTGCGAGGCAACCGTCGGGGAACCTCGTGTGGTCAACTATGCTGGTAACCTTCAGTTCTTCACCAACGTGGTGACGCAGCTGGAGGCTCGGTCGGGCAGAGCCGACAGGTTGGTGGAGGAGAGGAGCCGTGCCCTACTAGGCCGTGCTTTTTCTCACATCTTCATTCATCTCCAGAACATGGATCATCATTTTGACTTTGACGCCGCCATCGCACCTGTACCCCTGGCGATCCGAGGTGATCTGGCGTGTTGGGTGGAAGACAACGTGGACGCCCTCATCAGGGCTTTCACCTTCGACGACAACAGCGTGGTCGTAGCCGCTGATGAGGGCGGAGTGGTGAACGGCCCAGGTGCTGTTGGCGGCGGCGCAGAAGGCGATGGCGAGACCAGTGATGCTAGTGGCGACTCCAGAGGTGTCCCTGAGGATGCATTGGGGGATTTATCCGATGGACCGCGTGCTATTCCTGCTTTTACCCTGCGCAGAGAGAGTTCGGGCTTGGCCCAGAGGTTTGTAAGAGCATTTTGGGAGGGGGAGCCCCTCATGTAAAAACTTGCAGTTAGCGTATTTGTAGACATGATATCACCCGTGCGCCTGCGCCAGTCGGCTGGTTTCGAGGCGAGTCGACTAGCTTGTTTACCTTTGACCCGTATGGGCCCCTAGCCTGCGGAGGGCCGTGGTGTCCTGAGTGTCTCCTAAATGAGTCTGTTGAACCTGCAAGGAGAACCTCTTGAGAGGGCGTGGTGACGGCAGTCTGGGCTGTGCGCATGCTGGGCCTAACCCGGCTCGCGAGGGGCTCACGAGGGGAAGGCGGCTGAGGCCGGGCGGATGCAAAGCGGTGGCCAGAACGTGAGAGATTGATCGAACGAGACTAAACACCCCTTCCCCGAACACACGCAAGTCTCAAGCTCAAATCCAACTTAAATCCGAACAGGGAAAAGCAACAACCAAGGGGGAAAGCAAGGAAAGGAGAAAAAAGCCGCATCCGGCACCTAGTCTAGTCTTCGACGTCTTCTCACCAACGCACAGCTAAGTGCTGCCACTGGGCGTGGGCGGGAGCCCCCGAGGCCCGAGGGCGGCTCTCCGGAGACTATGCGGCGTGTACAGCCCCACTCATTATTACGTGAGAGTGTCACGGGGCGGCGAGCTTCACAGGCACTGGGACTTCTTCACAGCTACCGGCCTTGCTTCATATCGCCAGACAAGGGCCCCGCCTTGCGCTACACTCTAGTGCCATCGATGGCGGCCGGAGACCGAGGACGCCGCCGATGGGGTAGAGCGGTCGCCATCGGTTCCCCCGACAACCACGGGTCCTCTGCCGAGGGTAGGCCCTGAGGCACCTCCCCGGCAGAGGGCCTACCTCCTGAGGACGCCTTGTTCCGAATGCCATGGTGGTGATGCCGGATCTCGGCCCCTCTCCTGCAGCCCCCGGCGCCCTCCTCCTGAGTGGTAGCAAGCTGCTGGATTGGGGCAGCCATCCGCCGCGGTGACCTGTAGCTCCTGCGACCCATGGTTAGCGTATGCCTGCTCCTGAGGAATTAGCGGTACCCGATAATCGCTGCCTCCAGCGCGGTCGACGGGCTCTCCCGGGGCTCCTGAAAGAGCTCAGCTTCGGGTGTCTCTTCCCCCCCAGCTTCGGCTGAGGAGCGAGCTATGGTCTTCCTCCCACGCGTGCCCTTGATCCATCATGTGGGGTACATACTCTTCCGGGGCCGCCACCCCGAATGCTTCGCTATAGTTCCCCATGTGCCACGCAGCCCTACTTGAGGCGCCCACCTAGGACTGGTAGCACCGCGGCCCACTGGGACCGTGGGCTGTGGCGAGTCCTCCTTTGCTGTCCGGGGGCGGAGGCGGCACCGTTGGTGGCCAGGCGCTAACGGCCAGGGTGGTGTTGGAGTGGCCCTGGAACCCGCCCGGGGTGGTGCGGGCACGTGTGGGGCCTCCGTGCGATCCGCCTTGAGCGTGAGGCGGCAGCTGGGTGCAGAAGGGGTGAACCCCCGAGGCGGCGGAGCCCAGGAGCTCTGCCACCCGCTCTAGTAGCACGTCATGGCCGCCCTCTAGCAGCCTGCATTGCAGCAGCTCTCGAGCAACCATGAGGGTAGCCCTTGAGCTTGCCTACGCTCGCCGTGAGTACAACGCCGCAGCCGCGGCATGGCTCGAGGCCCTGGCTGCCGACCGCACCTGCCGCGGCGTGAGAGCTGGTGCCGCTTGACCACGTCTCCCGTGACCCTCAGCGCCCTGCGGTCCGCGGGCCGCCTGGGGCGCAGGGTTGAGGTCGCCCTGGGCAGGTGGCTCTGTGCGGGCAGGCCATGCCACCCAAGGATTGGGATTGCCCGTTGGGTCGCCAGACATGTTGATGATGATGCGATGGGCGGCGAAACACGAGGTGACGGAAGGCAGATTCCGGTGCACCCCTACCTGGCGGGCCAAATGTCGGATTTCGGGTTCCGGCTGACCCTTGAGGTTCGAACACTGGGTGCACACGGAGATCACACCCCCAGCCTACTCATGTCTCCCCGCCTCGCTAGGATCTAAAACTACACGAAGAACAACACAAAGGACACAAGATTTATACTGGTTCAGGCCACCATTGTGGTGTAATACCCTACTCCAGTTTGTGGTGTGGTGGATTACCTCAGGGGCTGATGATGAACAATACAAGGGAAGAACAGCCTCGCGTGGGTCTGTTCTTATGGTGGGATTGTCCCTTCGGAGGGGTCGATTCGAGATGCCTCTATACTATGGTGGCTAGTCCTATTTATAGAGCAAGGCCCTGGGCCTCTTCCCAAATATTGAGCGGGAAGGGCGCCAAAAATTGGACATTTTGAAGGGGAACATCCAGTACACTTATCCTGACTAAAGTTGGTCCTCGCCTGCCAAAGACCCTGACGATAACGCTGGTTGCTCCATGATGACCTCCGCTCTGCCGTCCTGCTGGTCTCGGTCTCGTTGCACCGAAATGGTTACCTTTTCTTGATTCCCTTGTCTGCGCTTGCCCCCTTTGCACCGAAGGGGAAACAAGGACTCTGCGCAGGCCAGCGCCCACCTAGCGCCCGCCTGGCCTTGGTCGTCATGGCTTGCATCACGAGAACCTCGTGAGGTACCCCGCCTTGATCTCTCCGCCTCCTCGCGAGCTAGCCTGACGAGGCCGTGCCCGAGGAAGCCTCCTGTCGTCCTTCCCCGCGAGGCTTGGCCCCTCGCGAGGGTCTTGAGCATGTGTTGATGAAGTTGGGCCGTACTGGGCCACTCCTTGAGCCACGCCGCAGGCCGCAGGCAGGCAAGTCTGGGTACCCCCGTTCCCAGAACGCCGACACTAATACCACCCAATGGCAACATGGGCCTGTAAGCCACACAGCCTTGTTAGTAAATGTTTTCAAATTACTAGACTCAACTTCGGCCAAGGAGTTAGAAAGGGGGGTTCCTACAGGCAGTCGGCTCTAATACCAACTTGTGAGGCCCCCGATTCAATCGTAAACTAATCATATACGCAAATGTGTACGATCAAGATCAGGGACTCACGGGAAGATACCACAACACAACTCTAGACACAAAATGAAATAATACAAGCTTCATATTACGAGCCAGGGGCCTTGAGGGCTCGAATAAAAGCTCGATACACAAGGGTCAATGGAAGCAACAATATCTTAGTACAGACATTAGTTAAACAAGTTTAGCCTTAAGAAGGCTAACACAAACATCAACGATCGAAGAGGCGAGGCCTCCTGCCTGGGACCTCCTAACTACTCCTGGTCTTCGGCGGTCTCCATGTAGTAGTATCCGTCGGTGGTGGCATCTGGCTCCTGGTCTCCGTCATCTGGTTGCATCAACCGGAAAGAAGAAGGAAGGGGGAAAAGGGGTAGCAAAGCAACCATGAGTACACATCCAAAGTACTCGAAAACATTAGATCTATACTAAGTATGCATTGGTATCAAATGGAAGGGTTGTATCTGTGGACTGAACTGCAGAATGCCAGAATAGAGGGGAAGGCCTAGCCTATCGAAGACTAGCTTCTTCAAGCAGCTCCAAGCATCTTGCAGCATGTAGAATAGTAAAGAATAGCGGTTTGTAATTAACAAGCATGTTGTAGCATTAATGCCCAGTGATCCTTCCTCGACTCCTTGCGATCAGGATATAAGTCTTAACATCCATTGCCGTAAACACGGCTATTAATAGATAATCTTCCCTGCTCGGGTGCACCACGTTTTTCAACACGCTTGATTACTCTGGCCGGACACACTTTCCTAGGTCATGCCCGGCCTTGGAAGATCAACACGTCGTAGCCCTACCTAGGCTCAGCAGAGAGGTCCCCCGCCGGTCTACATCCTAAGCACTCCAGGGTCTTGGGCCCCTCGCCCAGTGCACTCCGGGTCGTTGCGCGCAGGGCGGGTCCAGGCTCCACCACTACAGGATGGTACCGGCCTAGCCCTGCCGCCATGCTGAACTGGACGTCTGATAAAGCTTTGGCTGACACTACGACGTTGAGGCCCATAACTATTCTCTTGTGGTGGTTAGTGTCCATGTCAAAATCGGCGGATCTCAGGTAGGGGGTCCCGAACTGTGTGTCTAAGGTTGATGGTAACAGGAGGCGGGGGACAATATGTTTACCCAGGTTCAGGACCTCTCTGTGGAGGTAATACCCTACTTCCTGCTTGATTGATCTTGATGAATATGAGTGTTACAAGAGTTGATCTACCACGAGATCGTAATGTATAAAACCCTAGAAGTCTAGCATGTATGATTATGATTGCCTCTACAGACTAAGCCCTTCGGTTTATATAGACAACAGAGGGGACTAGGGTTGTACAAAGTCAGTTATAGAGAAAGGAATCTTCATATCCAGGCAACAAGCTTGCCTTCCACGCCAAGGAGAGTCCCTATCCGGACATAGGTCAGAGTCTTCTGTCTTGTATCTTCACAGCCCATCAGTCCGGCCCATGTCAATAGGCCGGACACCCGAGGACCCCTTAATCCAGGACTCCCTCAGTAGCCCCCGAACCAGTCTTTCAATGACGATGAGTTCGACGCACAGATTGTCGTCGGCATTACAAGGCGGGTTCCTCCTCCTATTTCTTCAAAGTACCTAACTTAAAGGGCAGTATTTGGCTTTCCATTAAATGTCGCACCCATTAGCTTCCACACCTTCATGACTTCAGCTTCCACGTGTCGAGCGAATACGAGAGGTCGGGGTATTTTTGCACATATCACCCTGACCATGTAAGAAAGGCATCTATTTAAAGAGATTGGGATCTTCAGATCCATTCCACATCGACATTCCACAGCGAGCGAGGAATTCTTAGAGCTTGCTAGGAGAAACCATTCAAACATGGCTAGTGCTCCCAGCTCTTCCTCCGTCCCCACGGCCCCAGAAAAGGTGATTGGGAGAAATGTTCCGTATCCCACAGTCAGCTAGTGAAGCTGCAGACACAGGGATTTCTTCCCCCCGTGGATCTAGTCCCCGTCCAAGCAGGATTGACTTCCTTCGACGGTGAGGCTCAGGAGGAGAATTTCCCCAATCCATCCAGGGGGAACGAGTGTGCTTTGTTCCCTACTTGTTGAGAGGCGTTGGATTTCCAATCCACCCGTTCCTCCGAGGACTTCTTGAGTATTATGGCCTCCAACTGCACAATTTCACTCTTGCCTCCATCCTGCACATCGCGGGTTACATTGCTCTTTGCGAGCTATTCCTAGGTTGTGAGGCCCATTTTGAATTATGGAGGAAACTATTCTGCCTCGTCCCTCGTAGCCAAGAGGGATCAATATTTGAAGTGGGCGGAGCCGAGGTATGGCGCATCGCTGGGACCGGATACCTGTCCAGCACATCGAAAAAGGCATCCGAAGAGTGGCCTTCTGAATGTTTCTATATCGAGGACGTCACCCTTCCCGACCCAATCCAAATGGGTCTTCCCGAATTTTCAAGTGTTTGTTGAAGAAACGCCATAGTTGGCGCCATCGAAGCCTCAAGGAGGAAGATAGTGCAGAATTCCGTCAATTGATGAGCAAGATGAAGACGCTCGCCTAGTCAGGATTATCAATAGTCGAGGTAATGGCGACTTCCACAGTACGAGGGATTCAGCCACTCCAATATAGAAGGCTTCCCATGTGGCACTATAATGGGGAAGATGATGCCTCCCGCTGCGGTCGGAAGGGTCCGGACACCCCCGCCGCTTTGGCCAAAATACCGGCCGAACTATACAAAGGGGACAAAGAGGAATTCACTCGTATTAAGCGCCGAGATGGATTTTCCATGTACAATCATCCTAGCTCGGTGAGTTCCAATCCCACTACTCTACTCAATCTACTCCCTGAGTAACTTTCCATGGACATTAATCCGTCCATTTGTAACACGAATGGTGGAAGAGCTCCAAGGAGCTCCAGAGCCCCGCCCCACAGCCAGAGGACCACTAGCGGGACCTTGACCCCGGATTCGAAGAGGATCCAGACATATTCGTGATGCTTGAGGACGGGGTGTTCTACCAGGCGAGCTATGACGGCATGAAAGTGGCCATCACCGCCGACTATCCCGGTCTTCTCCCGGCTTCACGCGTAAGTAATTAGGAGGCATCTATTCTAAAAGAGCTTCCTCGTTACGCCTCACCCACCGCATGTGCTCACCTGAGCGACTCACGAGAGAGCGGCGCCTACGCCGGGCAGACCTTTGAAGAGGAAGGCAAATAAAAACACGGCCAAGCCTTCATCAAAGAGGTATGGCTTTTTAAATACGCTCCTTAGTTGTCACATGAAAGTGTGACATTGTCCGTTGTGTCTTATTAGGAAGAACGTCCGTCGGACTATGTTCGGGGATCCTGCCGTCATGCCTCCACTAGCCAGATTCCAGATCCTGCCTTAAGGACAGAGGCTGACGCGGGAGTGATGCCGGATTGTCCTTCTGTAGAGGATTAGGATGATGTATCTGTTACAAACTCTAAAGTGGAAAGCGCCATGAATCATCGGCACTGGCGGGCCGATCTTCGCAACCCCGGTTTTACAAAAGAGGCATTCAACACCTTCAGCTCGGCTGATGCATACATCTGAGCTGCTCGAGATGGGCTTACTAGAGCTACAGACCAACATTTGAAAGATATGCGGGTAAGTATACATTTGTACAAATTTGATAATTATATACCAGTAGCCCCCGAGACTTGAAATAGTTGATACAACTGATTTAAGGATCATTGTATAACCAGGTGCTCATAGAGAAGAACAACCTGTTGTCTAAAGAGCTGGAAAAGTGTCAGACCAAGCTAGCTGCTGCTACCGCCGAACTGTAGAAATCCAAGAAGGGCATCACCTGGTAATGTGTCCCTCCATTGAGAAAAAAATATAATTATATACCAGTAATGCTAACACGGTTGCATATCTTATGGCAGGATCGTCAGATCATCCGGGAGAGGCACTGGTAGTCGCACAAGCGGGTGAACAAGGAGCCAAAAGGCAACAGGCCGTGGGCGAACGTATACTGACGTGGGTCAGGGATGAGAAAAACAAACTCCAGGATTCCAACACCCAGCTAGGCGAAGAACTGATAGATGTGTAGGCCCAGATGGCTGACTCCGTGAAGGAAAATTTGAGGCTGCGAGGCGGCATATTTCGTATGTGTTCAATCTTACCTCCATGTCATTCGGCGAGGGAAGGAACTGACAGAGTTATGTCTGTAGGTATGCTGACTGACCGTCCTAAAGAGGAGATGTCCAGATCGTCGGGCGATTTTCTACAGGAGCTGTCGCAAATGCACGAGCGAGCTCGGCAGGCGATATGGAGGCGCTTGTACAGCTATTCAAGGGAGCGCGACGGCGTTTCTGATTGTGGAAGATATCGGCCTGCCGGAAAGGTGCGCAAGAGGCCTGGGCCATGGTGAAATCACGGTACACCAAGCTTGATCCGAATCACATGGCCCGGGTCGGGCCTAATGGGTCAAATGGAAAAGAAATTCCAGTTAGTTTCGTATATGACCAGGTAAAGATAGCCGCCAAGTATTCCCAATAGGATTGTAAGCTAGATAGCATGTTAGATGGCATAGAGGAAGAAGTTTTTGAGTCCAATTGACTATGTACTTCAATTGACAAATTTGTCCCTAGCCGGATCGTAAAACGATTATCATGGCGGATCTTTTCGCTTCGACCTCTGGACCCAAAGGTGCGGAGTGTTTCCGAATACCCGCTCGGCAATATAGACCGGGGTACACGTGGAAACCAGGCGTAGGGGTCATAGTTTCTTGAACAGATAAGTTGTATCCGGCTAGCTATGTTATAGTACATTGTAATTGTAACAAAGATCTTCTAGAGAGAACAGTTCCGTTAAGCGTTCCTTTCCCTGGGTGAGCATGCATTAACGTGCATACCCGAACTGTGATTGAAAAATCGCAGCATTCGTAACATCTGGAGGTTCATAGTGTAATGAGTAAAAAACACCTTTAGTCCACCGACCAAATATTCCCTTAAGAATGCTAGCTTTCGGTTTCACCCAATCTGAGGTACACATCCGAATGACCCGGCAGTAACAATCACAGAGGTGATCACTTTATGCCCTAGCCGAACTAACGGGAACGTAGGGCATAAGCACAGGAGCCAAGCAACCCAACTTGGGCAAAACTTAAGTCATATCGATGCATATAATGGCAAAGAAAAGGTACATACGAGGAAAGGACACATATGTGGTGAGCTTAACGCTCGGATAATAATGATAAGCTTCTGTAAAAGAAGCCCCCATGTATAATGGGCGTACATATTTGAGGATTTGTACGTAGTAGGTGCACGGTTTAGCCGCACGAAAGCTTTAGGGCTAAAACAAGGGGAAAACGAAAATAGAGGGGAAAATAATGTAAACGAAACGGAGAAGGTGACAAACAAAGAGTTCGGTGCTAGTCATAGAATCTTTGGAGTCTGGCCGCGTTCCTTGGGTTCGGATCTAGGCGATTGTCTGATGCATCACGCAGGCGGTACGCTCCTCCAGTGAGAACTTCGTCAATGATGAAGGAACCCTCCCACTTGGGCTTGAGTTTGTCCTTTTTTCATCTCCGGCAAGAGTAGAATGAGTTCACCAACATTATAAGTCTTGGCCCGCACTTCTCTGCTTTGATATCTGCGGGCCTGTTGTTGATAAAATGCGGAACGGGCTCTTGCAACGTCGCGCTCCTCCTCCAGGGCATCTAAGTTGTCCTGCCGATCAAGCTTGGCCTCTCTCTCTTCATACATGCGCTCTCGAGGTGAGTCATGAATAATGTCACAGGGTAACGCAGCCTCTGCGCCGTACACCATGAAGAAATGTGTATATCCGGTACTTTGATTGGGTGTGGTCTGCAGCCCCCAGAGTAAGGAGTCGAGCTCCTCGACCCAGTGCTTGTCTAATTCTTTCAAAGACCGCACTAGTCTCGGCTTAATGCCGCTCATACTAAGACCATTGGCTCGTTCGACTTGACCATTTGTTTGCAGGTGATAGATGGAGGCGTAATCGAGCTTAATGCCCGGATTAACACACCAGGTTTTCACCTCATCGGCTGTGAAATTGGAGCCGTTATCGGTGATGATGCTGTGTGGAACACCATAACAGTGCACAACACCGGATAAGAAATCTATCACTGGTCCGGCTTCGGCCGTTTTAACTAGTTTGGCCTTTATCCACTTAGTGAATTTATCCACCATGTCCAACAGATATTTTTTCTTATGGCTTCTTGAATGAAATATGGCCTAGCGGCAATAATAAAGTTATTATTTATTTCCTTATATCATGATAAATGTTTATTAGTCATGCTAGAATTGTATTAACCGGAAACATAATACATGTGTGAATACATAGACAACCAGAGTGTCACTAGTATGCCTCTACTTGACTAGCTTGTTGATCAAAGATGGTTATGTTTCCTAACCATAGACATGTGTTATCATTTGATTAACAGGATCACATCATTAGGAGAATGATGTGATTGACATGACCCATTCCGTTAGCTTAGCACTCGATCGTTTAGTATATTGCTATTGCTTTCTTCATGACTTATACATGTTCCTATGAATATGAGATTATGCAACTCCCGTTTACCGGAGAAACACTTTGTGTGCTACCAAACGTCACAACGTAACTGGGTGATTATAAAGGAGCTCTACAGGTGTCTCCAAAGGTACATGTTGGGTTGGCGTATTTCGAGAATAGGATTTGTCACTCCGATTGTCGGAGAGGTATCTCTGGGCCCTCTCGGTAATACACATCACTTAAGCCTTGCAAGCATTTCAACTAATGAGTTAGTTGTGAGATGATGTATTATGGAACGAGTAAAGAGACTTGCCAGTAACGAGATTGAACTAGGTATTGAGATACCGATGATCGAATCTCAGACAAGTAACATACCGATGACAAAGGGAACAACGTATGTTGTTATGCGGTCTGACCGATAAAGATCTTCGTAGAATATGTGGGAGCCAATATGAGCATCCAGGTTCCGCTATTGTTTATTGACCGGAAACGTGTTTCGGTCATGTCTACATTGTTCTCGAACACGTAGGGCCCGCACGCTTAACATTACGATGACAATTTTATTATGAGTTTATAAGTTTTGATGTACCGAAGGTTGTTCGGAGCCCCGGATGTGATCACGGACATGACGAGGAGTCTCGAAATGGTCGAGACATAAAGATTGATATATTGGAAGCCTATATTTGGATATCAGAAACGTTCCGGGTGAAATCAGGATTTTACCGGGGTACCGGGGGGTTGCCGGAACCCCCCCGGGGGTTAATGGGCCTACATGGGCCATGAGGGAGAAGAGGAGGGCCGGCCAGGGCAGGCCGCGCCCCCCATCCCCCCCTAGTCTGAATAGGACAAGGAAGCGGGGGCGACGCCCCCCTTTCCTCTTTCCCCTCCCCCCTTTCCTTCTCCACCAAGGCAAGAGGGGGGAGTCCTACTCCCGGTGGGAGTAGGACTCCTCCAGGCGCACCCCTATGGGGCCGGCCGCACGTCCCCCCTCCCTCCCTTATATACGGGGGCAGGGGGGCACATCTAGACACACAAGTTGATCTTCGTGATCGTTCCTTAGCCGTGTGCGGTGCCCCCCTCCACCATATTCCACCTCGGTCATATCGTTGCGGTGCTTAGGCGAAGCCCTGCGTCGGTAGAACATCATCATCATCACCACACCGTCGTGCTGTCAGAACTCATCCCTGACACCCTGCTGAATCGGAGTCCGGGGATCGTCATCGAGCTGAACGTGTGCTGAACTCGGAGGTGCCGTACGTTCAATACTTGGATCGGTCGGATCGTGAAGATGTACGACTACATCAACCACGTTGTCATAACGCTTCCTCTTTCGATCTACGAGGGTACGTGGACAACACTCTCCCCTCTCGTTGCTATGCATCACCATGATTTTGCATGTGCGTAGGAATTTTTTTGAAATTACTACGTTCCCCAACATTGGCATTAGAGCTTGGTTTTATGCATAGATGTCATAAGCACGAGTAGAACACAAGTGAGTTGTGGGCGATATAAGTCATACTGCTTACCAGCATGTCATACTTAGGTTCAGCAGCATTGTGAGATGAAGCGGCCCGGACCGACATTACGCGTACGCTTACGCGAGACTGGTTTCACCGCTACGAGCACTTGTTGCTTAAAGGTGACCGGCGGGTGTCTGTCTCTCTCACTTTAGTTGAACTGAGTGTGGCTACGCCCGGTCCTTGCGAAGGTTAAAACAACACCGACTGGACAAACTATCGTTGTGGTTTTGATGCGTAGGTAAGAACGGTTCTTGCTCAGCCCGTAGCAGCCACGTGAAATTTGCAACAACAAAGTAGATGACGTCTAACTTGTTTTTGCAGGGCATGTTGTGATGTGATATGGTCAAGACATGATGCTATATTTTATTGTAGGAGATGATCATGTTTTGTAACCAAAGTTATCGGCAACTGGCAGGAGCCATATGGTTGTCGCTTTATTGTATGAAATGCAAACGCCCTGTAATTGCTTTACTTTATCACTAAGCAGTAGCGATAGTCGTAGAAGCAATAGATGGCATAAACGACAACGATGCTACGATGAAGATCAAGGTGTCGCGCCGATGACGATGGTGATTATGACGGTGCTTCGGAGATGGAGATCACAAGCACAAGATGATGATGGCCATATCATATCACTTATATTGATTTCATGTGATGTTTATCCTTTATGCATCTTATCTTGCTTTGATTGACGGTAGCATTTTAAGATGATCTCTCACTAATTATCAAGAAGTGTTCTCCCTGAGTATGCACCGTTGTGAAAGTTCTTCGTGCTGAGACGTCATGTGATGATCGGGTGTGATAGGCTCTACGTTCAAATACAACGGGTACAAAACAGTTGCACACGCGGAATACTCAGGTTAAACTTGACGAGCCTAGCATATACAGATATGGCCTCGAAACACGGAGACCGAAAGGTCGAGCGTGAATCATATAGTAGATATGATCAACATAGTGATGTTCACCATTGAAAACTACTCCATCTCACGTGATGATCGGACATGGTTTAGTTGATTTGGATCATGTGATCACTTAGATGACTAGAGAGATGTCTGTCTAAGTGGGAGTTCTTAAGTAATATGATTAATTGAACTTAAATTTATCATGAACTTAGTCCTGGTAGTATTTTGCAAATTATGTTGTAGATCAATAGCTTGCATTGTTGCTTTCATATGTTTATTTTGATATGTTCCTAGAGAAAATTGTGTTGAAAGATGTTAGTAGCAATGATGCGGATTGGATCCGTGATCTGAGGTTTATCCGCATTGCTGCACAGAAGAATTATGCCATTAATGCACTGCTAGGTGACAGACGTTATGAATGTTTGGCTAGCTCAATATGACGACTACTTGATAGTTTAGTGCACCATGCTTAACGGCTTAGAACCGGGACTACAAAAACATTTTTGAAACGTCATGGACCATATATGATGTTTCAAGAGATGAAATTGGTATTTCAGACTCATGCCCATGTCAAGAGGTATGAGACCTCTGACAAATACTTCGCCTAAAAGATGGAGGAGAATTGCTCAACTAGTGAGCAAGTACTTAGATTGTCTGAGTACAACAATCGCTTGAATCAAGTGGGAGTTAATCTTCCAGATAAGATAGTGATTGGCAGAGTTCTCTAGTCACCATCACCAAGTTACTGAAACTTAGTGATGAACTATAATGCAAGGGATGACGAAAACGATTCCCGAGCTCTTCATGATGCTGAAATCAACGAAGGTAGAAATCAAGAAAGAGCATCAAGTGTTGATGATTGACAAGACCACTAGTTTCAAGAAAAGGGCAAAGGGAAAGAAAGGGAACTTCAAGCAGAATGGCAAGCAAGTTGTCACTCCCAAGAAGAAGCCCAAAGCTGGACCAAAGCCTGAAACTAAGTGATTATACTGCAAAGGAAATGGTCACTAGAAGCGGAAATGCCCTGAATATTTGGTGGATAAGAAGGATGGCAAAGTGAACAAGTGTATATTTGATATACAAGTTATTGATGTGTACTTTACTAGTGTTTATAGTAGCCCCTGTGTATTTGATACTTGTTCAGTTGCTAAAATTAGTAACTCGAAATAGGAGTTACAGAATAAACAGAGACTAGTTGAGGGTGAAGTGACGATGTGTGTTGGAAGTAGTTCAAAGATTGATATGATCATCATCACACTCTCCCAACACTTTCGAGATTAGTGTTGAACCTAAATAAATGTTATTTGGCATTTGCATTGAGCATGAATATGATTTGATCATGTTTATTGCAATATGGTTATTCATTTAAAATCAGAGAATAATTGTTGTTCTGTTTACATGAATAAAACCTTCAAATGGTCATACACCCAATGAAAATAGTTTGTTGGATCTCGATCGTAGTGATACACATATTCATAATATTGATGCCAAAAGATGCAAAGTTAATAATGATAGTGCAACTTATTTGTGGCACTGCCATTTGGGTCATATCGGTGTAAAGTGCATGAAGAAACTCCATAAAGATGGATTTTTGGAATCACTTGGTTATGAATCATTTGATGCTTGCGAACCGTGATTTTTGGGAAAGATGACTAAAACTCCGTTCTCCGGAACAATGGAACGAGCTAGTGACTTATTGGAAATAATACATACCGATGTATGCGGTCCAATGAGTGTTAATGCTCGTGGCGGGTATCGTTATTTTCTGACCTTCACAAGATGAATTGAGCAGATATGAGTATATCTACTTAATGAAGCACACGTCTGAAACATTTGAAAAGTTCAAAGAATTTCAGAGTTAAGTGGAGAATCATCGTAACAAGAAAATATAGTTTCTGCAATTTGATCGCGGAGACAAATATTTGAGTTACGAGTTTGGTCTTCAATTAAAACAATGTGGAATAGTTTCACAAACTCATGCCACCTGGAACACCACAGCTTAATGGTGTGTCCGAACGTCATAATAGTACTTTATTAGATATGTTGTGATCTATGATGTCTCTTATCGGTTTTACCACTATCGTTTTGGGGTTGTGCATTAGAGATAGCTGCATTCACATTTAATAGGGCACCATCTAAATCCGTTGAGACGACACCGTATGAACTATGGTTTAGAAGTAAACCTAAGCTGTCATTTCATAAAGTTTGGAGTTGCGATGCTTATATGAAAAAGGTTTTCAACCTGATAAACTCGAACCCAAATCGGAGAAGTGTGTCTTCATAGAATACCCAAAGGAAACTGTTGGGTACACCTTCTATCACAGATCCGAAGGCAAAACATTCGTTGCTAAGAATGGATCCTTTCTAGAGAAGGAGTTTCTCTCGAAAGAAGTGAGTGGGAGGAAAGTAGAGCTTGATAAGGTAATTTGTCCCTTCTCCCTAATTGGAAAGTAGTTCATCACAGAAATCAGTTCCAGTGATTCCTACACCAATTAGTGAGGAAGCTAATGATGATGATCATGAAACTTCAGATCAAGTTACTACAAAACCTCGTAGGTTTTCCGAAGTACAGTCCGCACCAGAGTGGTACGGTAATCCTGTTCTGGAAGTCATGTTACTAGACGATGATGAACCTACGAACTAGGAGGAAGCGATGATGAGCCCAGATTCCGTGAAATGGCTTGAGGCCATGAAATCTGAGATGGGATCCATGTATGAGAACAAAGTGTGGACTTTGGTGGAGTTGCCCGATGATCGGCAAGCCATATTGTATAAATGGATCTTCAAGAGGAAGACAGATGCTGATAGTAGTGTTACTATCTACAAATCTCGACTTGTCGCAAAAAAGTTTTTCAACAAGTTTAAGGTGTTGAATACGATGAGATTTTCTCACTCATATCGATGCTTAAGTCTGTCCGAATCATGTTAGCAATTGCCACATTTTATGAAATCTGGCAAAAGGATGTTTGTCGGTGTCAAAACCGGCGGATCTCCGGTAGGGGGTCCCAAGCAGTGCGTCTTAGGATCAATGGTAACAGGAGGCAAGGGACACAATGGTTACCCAGGTTCGGGCCCTCTCGATGGAGGTAAAACCCTACTCCTGCTTGATTAATATTGATGATATGGGTAGTACAAGTGTTGATCTACCATGAGATCAGAGAGTCTAAACCCTAGAAGCTAGCCTATGGTATGATTGTTGTTGTATATCTATCAGCTAGCCTGGCCTCGGTTTATATAATGCACCAGAGGCCTAGGATAACATGAGTCCTAGCCGAATACGCCGATGGGGGAGGATTCCTTGTCTTGATCGCCAAGTCTTGCGGAATCTTCCTTGTATGCGGTAGCTGTCCGGACTGGCCCATGAGTATACGGCCATGTGGGTCCTCGGCCCAATCTAACTGATCGGGAGATGACTTGTTGAGTACCTCCTAATCTAGGACACCGTCAGTAGCCCCCTGAACCGGTCTTCAAGTTAGGGACGCTCCTCGATTCTTCCGGAATGTTCTTCATCTTCAGTCGTCGCTCTTGAAAACTGGTTCAAAAAATCTTCTCATCTTCGATCTTGAGGATCGCTGAAATGCATTCGACGAGTTTACACGTTGGGTATCCGAGGAGCCCCTTTAAGTTTCCGGCCTTTATCAATGCCTTGTTATTTTTACGCCACACCTCGGGTTTGAAGTTGTTCCCGGGTGGCAGCATCCTCTTGTGTCCGAGCTCCAACGCCAGACTGCATTCGAGGGATCTTTTGCAGCCGAGCACCAATGCCGGACTGCTTCCCAGCTCTAACGCCGGACTATGTATCCGAGATCCAACGCCGGACTATGTATCCGAGCTCCAACGCCAGACTGCATTCAAGGGATCTTTTGCAGCCGAGCACCAATGCCGGACTGCTTCCCAGCTCTAATGCCGGACTATGTATCCGAGATCCAACGCCGGACTATGTATCCGAGCTCCAACGCCGGACTGTATCCGAGGTGTCGTAAATCACCTTGGTTCAAAGAAGTTTGAAGGAGTTTAGCCAAGCTTAATGCCGGAAATTCTCTCTATGGAGCCAGCCACTAGCGCCCGAGCTTTATGCCGGACTGCTTCCGAGGTGGTGCACCACCCCGAATGTGGGCCGATTTTTGTCAATATTTTTGATTGGTGCAATTAATTCTCTGCCGAGATACATAGCCAGTAGCCTTCAAGGTGGGTATCGGTCTAAAACACGAGATGCACATGAAGGATGACATAAGACCGCTGATCCCCGTAGCTGCTGAGACTCAGGTTGATTTGCAAAATCGGTCTGAGGATCAAGTCCTAGCTCGGCAGAATACTTTGGGACACAAAAATCGGCGTGCTCAGTCCTCCAGACTCAGGTTGGGTGCGGCCGATCAACCTGAGGATCAAAATCTCCTCACAGATTGTATTGCACTTAAGATTTTCTGCATAGAACAGGCAATGTAGTAGCCCCCGAGACACTGGTCGGGTGGCAACACCAGATCAGGGGATCGATGTGCCCCTTTAATATTTGTGAATAATAAGCCCAAAGCCCAGTAGCCCCCGAGCCTTAATGCGGGCACGGGTGGCCGAATTAAGGATTGATATCCATAGTAAAATCACAAATTATGTGTAATGACTCTATGTATCCAAGTACGTTACGTCATTAATGCTTGGATCCGCATTGTACAAAACTTTGTTGACCGACCATCAGCTTCCACCTCCTCGGCCAATAGTTGAAGAGTGTTTGTCCTACTTTATAAAGCCTTTATGAGGGCAAAGATTTACAACAAACAAGGCAATCCGGCCATACGGTTTTATAAACAAAGGTACGCGGAGAGATATGTTATATTACTGTTTAACAGAAGAAATGTCTGCCAAAGAAAATAGTCCCGCTATCGTTTCCTTTCTTTGGGTTGCCATGCTAAGCATGATCATGAAACCTCAGCTCCAATCTAAGAGCAAAATATCGAGGATTTAGTTTGGGAGGCCAGTTAATAGCCCCCGGTAGTGTTCGGTGATAGTCGAGGTCAAGCCGTAAACACTTCGGTCATTGTTATGAATGGACCGTCATTTAACACCGTCATTGGATCGCTAACCAGTTTATGCTTATTGTGCTAGTCAGTTTTCGGCTTTCTCCACTGAGGTGCTTAACCATGTGAGCTGGAAGCACAATCGCAGTGGTTCTCCCTTTGCACACCTAGCCGAACAAAGCGGAACATAGGAGGCAAGCATAGGAGCCGGGCAGCCCAACTATTGACCGAAGACATAATTCGAAACCGATGCATATATAGCAATATCCGAGAATATTTTTGCCGAATCTCTAAAGGTGTCCGGTGTTTCACGGCGAGACTTGTGCTAAAAACACACAAATAGTTTAAAAGTGCCATAAGCTTGGAAAACCAAGAAAACGTCAGTAAAAACTTGACATCCGAACAAGATCAAGTGTTCGGTTGCAATCCAAAAATTGGCCTTAGCAAAAGAAGTGCTTCTGTCGTGCTTTAACATGATACATCTTATCTCAAGACTTCAACCGGGTCAGCCTACGGCTCATTAGGCCAGTTTAGCAAATTAAACTCTAGCGGCTTTGAGAGAGAAATTAGGCTCCCCAGCTAGTGACCACACGCTCGTGTCGAAAAAAAGGAGTGATAGATAATAATAGTAATAATAAAACTTTGCAACGACTAAGAAGAAGAACACTTATCATAAAACGACTCATATAAATTTAAGAGCCCCCAAGTGACTTGGGTAAAAGAATGATTGCATGTACCGAAGTACTGATATCATATCTATGTTCAACCGAACTTTAAATCCGTCTTAACCGACCGTCGGCTTCTCCCTCTTCGGTCAAGGACCGAAAAGTGTTATGTACTCCATCTGTCGAGAATATAGACGGTGTTTCCAATAACCAGGCAATGAGGCCATAAGGCTGTAACAGACAAAGCACGCTCAGGGAACTTATGCTATATTACTGTAAAGTGTAAGAAGCATCTTCGAAGAAAATAGTACCCCCACTGATACCTTTCTTCGGTGCTCATTGTTATTATGAGACTTGTGCAATATATTTTTTGTACTCATGAGTTCCGTTGTGTGCCGACCATCATTGAAAACTATAAGAGCGCTAGCTTTCGGCTTCACCCAGTCTGAGGACCGGCTCGGATGACCCAATCGTGACAATCGCAGAGGTGCTCCCTTTACTCCCTAGCCGAACAATCGGGAACGTAGGGGTAAACATAGGAGCGAGGCAACCCAGCTTGAAAATCGCTTAGGTCAATATGGTGCATATTGTGGCGTAATACACGAACAAGGAACGCAGCCGTACAAGTATAATCATATGCAAGAGGAAAAGCTTCATGAAGGAAGCCCCCAAATGAATTGGGTATTTGAATTTATGCGTCACAAACAAAGTTTGGACAAGGAAATTTTTTACAAGCAACATTTTTCCAAAAAAGTATAATGCTTGGTCGAGCCGAACACAAGTTAAAAATTTAAAACTTTGAGCATGAAGGAAACTTGGCTGGTTAATGTGTTCGGTATTGATTACGCGGTCCGAGCTTGATGCGGGACAAGGTTCCATCCCCCAAGCCGGTCCCGAGGTGGCGGAGCAAAGAGCTCGGCACTCCGAAGTGGTGACATAGCATGGTCAATGAAGGACGGTAGGGTGATGCCGAAGTCCCTGACATGGGGTAATGAAGTGTTGACGAAGCCCCCCGTCTAGCCAAGGTGACGCCAAAGGCTATAGTGCGGCTGGATCATTTTCATGTGCACAAAAAATAGTGCCAACCGGAGATAATAGTAATAATAATTAAAAAAAATCATTGCATAACAAATAATTTATGCAAAGTGAGTAATAAAAGAAATATGGCCTGGCGCCGAAGTCAATGTCGATGCAGGGCGGCGGCGTGATGCGGTAAAGGCATGGCAAGGCCTGAATTCACAGGTCGGTTCGAGTTCCAGATGCGGTGTTCGCCGGACTATGTACGGAAACTGACCGAACCAGCATGTGACCGTCATTAATGCGGCTACCATTTGATAGACCTGCGTACATATGATGGACAAGCCAGAGTAATAATTCGTTGGGAAAAATGAACCCAAACAAGCAAAAAATACTAGGGTTAATAGCACCTGGCTTATTTGTTGTAGAAATCCGAAGAAAGGTGATTCCCAAAATTGGGACTCGATCGGCACACCTATCGCTTGATGGGCGATAAAGCAACGGCATGGCGATGCTGGCAAAGGTTGGCTCACCAAGGCAAAGCCCTCGGTCCAGCTAACGTGACAGAGCTGGTCGGCCAGCGACGCCGAAGTCTCCGGAATAGGTTGATGAAGAGATGTTGAAGCCCCCGGTCCAGCTAACGCGATGAAGCCTCAGTGTCAGCCGATGAGTCGAAGTAGGTCGGCGTGATGGACACCAGCTTGAAAAAACAACAGTGCGGCCCTGCCGATGCAGGTCATGACGTGGTCGATGTCGGCTTGATGAAGTGACCGTGCGGCGATGCAGGTCTGCCCGCTCTGTGTAATCCGTGGGGCGGCGATGTTGGTGACGATTTATCCTTCGCGATGCCGAACTATTGTTCGGCTGGCCGAGATGATTATCCGAAGAAATTGAGCTTGGCTCAACAAAGCGGCGACGTGTCTAACGCAGGTCGGCCGCCGTGGAGTGATGTTGTCGGGATGGTTTGACACCGGCGCGACGGTGAAGTTCGTATTGCAAGACTAATTTTAATACTATTGGGATGTGTTTGAGAATAAAACAGAACACCCTATACGAAAACTTCCTTCAAAAAGGATGTCCGAGATCCCATTCATAAAGAAGATGAATTCGGGTCGGATTCCTTCTCGTGCAGAAAGTAGATCCGAAAAGTTACACACTAATCGGAAGTTTCCCGGAGTTTGGACGGTCGGATCGAGCTGAATTTTTGGTAGGTGGTATATATGGGAATTCTGCAGCAAATCAATGGTTGGATCATCCAAAGGACATCCGAGCTAGATGCTGGATACCACTCCCTAAACTCGTCCGGATTCTCGTCCAGATTCAACAGGGCCCTGGTATATCAGAGATTGCCGGAGATTCCTCCATCGGAACTCCACGAAATTTTTGCAGGGTTGTTGTAGAATTAATTCTGCATAATTCCACTGAAGTAATCATTTAGGCGACACTCGACGAGGCGGTGGCTGCAGATACAAGTTTGCTGTCCAGAAAAACAGCACGGTCGCCTGAGGGCAATGTTGACGTTGAGCCCCCGAGCTCCATGGATGCTTCCTACATGATCTTGATAGAGATTGGAGTTGTTGTTGATGAAGAACCTCATCCGAACATGACGATCGGAGGTAGGGCGCAGTCCTCGGTCAAGCTAAGGTGACCAGTCGAGCTGGTGACGAAGAAGCCGACGTCGTAGTTGACCTGCAGTCGAGCCATTGATCCTTTCGCCGATCACACAGCGGAACTCTCAATGAAAGCACCAATGTCGGTGTCAAAACCAGCGGATCTCGGGTAGGGGGTCCCAAGCAGTGCATCTTAGTATCAATGGTAACAGCAGGCAAGGGACACAATGTTTACCCAGGTTCGGGCCCTCTCGATGGAGGTAAAACCCTACTCCTGCTTGATTAATATTGATAATATGGGTAGTACAAGAGTTGATCTACCACGAGATCAGAGAGGCTAAACCCTAGAAGCTAACCTATGGTTTGATTGTTGTTGTATATCTATCGACTAGCCTGGCCTCGGTTTATATAATGCACGAGAGGCCTAGGATAACATGAGTCCTAGCCGAATACACCGGTGGGGGAGGAGTCCTTGTCTTGATCGTCAAGTCTTGCGGAATCTTCCTTGTATGCGGCAGCTATCCAGACTGGCCCATGAGTATACGGCCATGGTGGTCCTCGGCCCAATCTAACTGATCGGGAGATGACGTGTTGAGTACCCCCTAATCTAGGACACCGTCAATGTCAAAACTGCATTCCTTAATGGATTTATTATAGAAGAGTTGTGTCGGTGTACTAAAGTAGGGGGTTACCTTAGTATCCCGAACTTGTACACGGGCAGTCACAGCGACCCACGGCAGGGCTTGCCAGGCGTCCGCCAAGATCCTCCATGGCTACTTTGATGCCATTCAAGATCGAAGTACTCAAACCAAGGCCCCGGCAAGAGGAGCTTGCCGGGAAGGCCAACCAAGGCCCCGGCAAGAGAAGCTGGCCGGGAAGAATACAAGGTCCCAGCAAGAGGAGCTCGCCGGGAAGGCCGACCAAGGCATCTCCAGAAAACTTGCCGCGGCGCCCCGCGCGTCCCGGCAAGGCCCGACGGCCGGCAAGCTTGCCGGCACGACAAGAGAAGGGCCGCGGCAAGGCACTTGCCGCGGCAAGGCGGCCACCCAAAATCCAGCACATCCAGCGACGTGTCACCCCAGGGCCGCCCCAGGGGCATGTGGCGGGGCGTTGCGTAGCCATGCAGAGCGAGGTGGCAAACGGAGCTGACAGAGACGCCATCGTGGCAACCGGTGGCTCACCTAACAGTCGTTTCTTTGCACTGTTGGGACGACCGGACGGGCATTAAATGCCCTTGTCCCCTGCCGTCAGAGTTAGGTAGGGGACATTGTTGGTCACTGTTGTACCAACCTGCGCTTTTACCTTTGTACCCCCTCTTCCTACGCTGCCACCTGTTGGTGCGCCCTTCAGACTATAAAAGGGAGGCCCATGCGCACGTAGAAGGGGTTCAGATTTTAGGTTCCGGGGTCAGGGGTTCGGAATTTAGGTTCGGTGGTTCGGTCCATTCGACACACGCAATACCACCATACGCTCGCTCTCGAGCAAGATCAAATAAAAACATAAAGCAGCAGTAGGAGTTTTATCTCTCCGGAGAGCTCCGAAGCTGGGTAAAAATCGCCCGTGTCCTCCCCGCGCGCGCCCGACCTCGATCTGCTCTGCGCGCGGCCTCCGCCCCCTTCCCGGACTAGAAGGGGCCCCCCGTGCCCCATAGGTGCTCGAGGCCACAGAAGGAAATGGCCCCGACATCTTTGGCGCGCCAGGTAGGGGGGCGCGTCGAGGTCGTGAGCATCTGATTCGGTCTCCGCGCGCGCTGCATCAACGCCTTCATCAACATGCCACCGAAGAAGAAGCCTTCGGAGGTGGCTGCTTCGTCTACATCGATTCCGCCACCACCGTCGGAGCAAACGGGCGGTGGAGTGGACGCCGGCGGAGGAGTGGGCGCCGACGGTGGGACTCACGTCATCACCAGATCCAAAAACAAGGCCCCGCAAGCGTCGGCGACCGTGCAGACACCGCACCCTTCCCAGGAAGTGCAAGGTCGACAACGCCCCGGTGCTCCTAGCACCGTGCTCGCGTTGGAACAAGGCCAAGCTGGTGGGTCGCGGGACGCTCGAGGTCAGCATGCACGCCCGCATGCTGGCGCGAGCGAGGTGCGGTCACCCGGGCGGGGTGTTGCACCTCCCAATCCAGTTGGGAGTCCGAGCACGTCCCGCTCCTCGTGCCGCTCGTCGCCAGCACCACCCAAGATAGCAGAGGAAGCGCTGGCCCGAGCCCAGCTGCTTCTAGACTACCCTCTGGCGCCGCACAAGATCGACGACTGGAGGATGACCATATACAGTCTCATCGGCTTCGCCAACGGCGACAAGCCCCGACAACTGAGCGCATCGAGGCCCCGGCAAGGTGCCCAGGCGCAAGCCGACGCCGACAAGACCGCTGGGGGTGCCACCTTCGTGCACTCCCAGCCCCGAAGGCCAAGATCGCCAGCTCGTCGGGCCAACCACGACGACGACTCCACCGCGTCGTCGGACCCGCGAACCCGACGCGATCAATGCCACGTTCTCCAAGAACGGTGGCACGCAGACGCTCGCACTCGCATCGAGCGGAGAAGGGAAGCGCAACGTCAATCCGACCAGCACGCTGGGCCCACTGTCGATATGCACGCACCAGGGGAACCAAGGGACTTGCCGTACGCGGCAGGTTGCCCTGCGTTCACCCGCAAGCTGCGGCAAGTCCAGTGGCCCAAAACCAAGAGCTTCAAGCCAGACGTGCCCGAGAAGTACGATGGCAGGATACATCCATCGGAGTTCCTCAGCATCTACACCATCGCGGTGTAGGCTGCCGGAGGGCGCGACGAGAAGATCCTCGCCAACTACTTCCCGCTGGTGCTCAAGCCCAACGTCAGATCTTGGCTCATGCACTTGCCGGACGGTTCCATCTCTTCATGGGCGGACCTGTGTCATCAGTTTGTCAGCGCCTTCACAGGTGGCCACAAGCCTCATGGCCAGGAGAGTGACCTCCACTTGCTCGTCCAGAAGGAGGGAGAACCCCTGCGCAAGTACATACAGAGATTCAGCCAAGTGCAGCGCAACATCCCAGACGTCCACCCTGCCGCAGTTATCAGCGCGTTTCATCAGAACGTGCGTAACCACAGGATGAGGGAGGAGATGGCGATGTGCAAGATCAGAGACGTCAGCGAGCTCTATGCTCTGGCCGACAAGTGTGCACGGGCTGAGGAGGGGAGGAAAATCCCCGGAGAGGTTGCAGGAGCAGAAGGGTCTGACAGTGAGGATGCCGCCCCAGCAAGGAAGAACCGGAGGCGGAACAACAGGAAGAGAAAGGCTAAGGATGTGCTGGCTGTTGAGCATTCCGGCGACGGAGGCGGCTCCGACAAGGCCAAAGCCGATGACTCCGGCGAGGCTGTGGTAGCCGCCGACAAGCAGAATGGCTCCGGCAAGTGGTACTGCAAGATCCACCGCACCAAGGGCCATGATCTCCAAACCTGCAAGAAAGTGGAGCAGATGGCGGAGCTAAAGAAAGCTGAATACGAGCGCCGCGATAAGGAGGGAGCCCAGGGAGGTGGCGGAGGGTCCGGCAAGAAGCATCCCGCCCGGGGAGGACACCGCGGCAAGGCCAAGCCGCGGCAAGGAGATAGGCCTCCCCGCCGCCGCGACAAGGACGAAGATGAGGATGAGGATGATGAGACCGATGACCAAGAGTTTCAGAAGGCGACAGAGGTGTTGTGCATCGACGGCGGCGCCTCTCTGCACACCTCGCACCGCCAACTCAAGCAGTGGGTGCGAGAGGTGAATGCAGCGGAGCCGTCCGTCGAGGCGCGCAAGCCTGTGAAATGGTCCAGCACACCCATCATCTTCGATGTTGAGGACCACCCTGATCGCATCACTGCGGTCGGGTGCTTGCCGATGTTTGTCTCACCAACAATCCACAACCTCAAGGTCACGAAGATGTTGGTTGACGGCGGGGCCGGCCTGAACCTGATTTCCTCCGTAGTACTCAAGAAGCTCCAGATCCCCGACAACGAGTTCGAAGAAACTGGTACCTTTCAAGGGATAAATCCGGGAAGGAGCAAGCCCAAGGGAAAGATCACGCTGCCAGTGATGTTTGGCAGCAAGCTGAACTTCAGGACAGAGAGGGTCACATTCGATGTTGTTAATATCCCATTACCCTACAATGGGATACTCGGCCGACCAGCGCTTGCCAAGTTCATGGCAGCCTCTCACTACGCATACAATGTGCTCACAATGCCTGGTCCGATAAGTGTCATCTCTGTCCAAGGCGACAAGAAGGATGCACTTATCTGCACCGACAAGATCTACCGGGAAGCAGCAGCCGCAGCAGAGGGCAAGCCACTTGCCGCTGAAGCTCCCCGGGGGAAGAAGAAAGTCAAGTCCGGCAAGAGCAGCTCTGATGCCCACTCCGGCAAGCGCACCTCCCCGGAGTGCTGCGCTGCCGTCGAGGACGCACCATCGAGCTCCACCGGCAAATGCAAGAAGGCAAAGGCAGATCCGCCAAAGACTAAGCCCGGCAAGAACAGCTCTGGTGCCTGCTCCGGCAAGCACGCCTCTCCGGAGTGCCGCGCTACCGTCGAGGATGCGCCATCGAGCTCCACCGGCCAGTAGGGCGAAGGAAGCATCCAGCTTCGAGCTTTTGAATTATATTCCCTGAGAATCCGGACCTTGTACGAAGAACCTGTGCGCAGAAGGGTTGAATCGTGGCTAAGTTGCGCCCTTGATCTGTTTCGAGTTCGCTCAACGATGAAAGCACGCCGCAACTAGCCCGACGAGTTCTTCCTACCGGAAGCAACACCGCCAGCGGGCTGCTGATGTCCCGCACTCAGCGAGTGTGTTTGCGCCGGCGGGTTCCCTGAAAGCATGGGGGTGAAAACGTACAAGGGAGGAAGTCAAGGGAGAAGAGCGGCTTCGCCGGATTGCGGAGGACGGAAAAGCTAAGTCGCCTGAGCTTGAGTACAGAGCACTTTTTAGTTCTAAGCTCTTATGTTATATTCCTCGAACGTTCGTCCCTTGTACGAAAAACCTTTGCGCGGAGGAACCAACTCGTGGTTAAGTTGCGTCCTTGCTTTGTTTTCGAGTCCGCTCAACAATGCAAGTGCGCTGCAACTGGCCCGAGAAGGTTTCTTGCCGGGTACAACACCGCCAGCGGGCTGCTGATGTTCCGCACTCAGCAAGTGTGTTAGCGCCGGCAAGTTCCCTAGAAGCGTAGTGTAAAAACGTACAAGGGATGTAATGAAGTAGAGGACGTAACATAGCAAGCCTTGCCGTGGGACGTCCTTCGTATGTAAAACTTGTGCGCAGAGGAGCTAACTCGCGGCTGAGTTGCACCCTTGATTTGTTTCCGAGTCCACTCGACAATGAAAGCACGCTGCAACTAGCCCGACGAGGTTTCTTGCCAGAGGCAACACCGCCAGCGGGCTGCTGATGTTCCGCACTCAGCAAGTGTGTATGCACCGGCAAGTCCCCTAAAAAGCGTAGAGTGTAAACATACGAAGGGCGTAGCATGGCATTGTGTTGCCCAACCTAAATAATCACGCCACGAAAGAGTAACTTATTACGGCGCTATCTTAGTTGTTTTCGTGACTATAATAACAGCGACGAGGAAAAACTAGAAGGGCGCACTGGCGCAGGGGCCCCGGCAAGCCGATTTCGCTGGGGGCTGCAAGTACCGAAGTTCCTTCGCGGCAGGCCAGGATCCCCGGAGGCCGCAGCGTCAGCGACAAGGGCAAGGAAAGGCGCACCGGCACCTAGGTCTCGGCGGAGCTAGAGTTGCCGGGGGCTGCAAACACCAAGATTCATCCCCGGCGAGCTAGAGTCACCGGGGGCTGCGGTATCAGATAAGTTTTTCATCCCTCGTCATGCATCCTCTTATGGGCTGGGGAAAGCGAGGCCGCGTCCTTGAACGAATGTGTCTTGTAAAAAAAAACCCCCGTGCGCGGAGGAGCCAAGTCGCGGCCAAGTTGCGCCCTTGCTTTGTTTTCGAGTCCGCTCAAACAATGCAAGTGCGCTGCAACTGGCCCGACAAGGTTTCTTGCCGGAAGCAACACCGCCAGCGGGCTGCTGACGTTCCGCACTCAGCAAGTGTGTTTGCGCCGGCAAGTTCCCTAGAAGCGTAGGGTGGGAACATACAAGGCACAAAATCAAGTAAAGGGCATAATCCGGCAGGCATTCCCCTCTTTTCATTAAAAAACATCCCAATTTAGTACAAGTCCATAGAGGATGAAAAACATGATAGAGAGGATTACAAATTTTAAATGCAGCTAAGGCCCGAAGGCTTACAAATTAAAAGATAAGATGCCCGTAACCCCTCTCCTGTTTCTCTATTCAGGAGGTAGGTCAAGGAGGCCCCGGCAAGAGAAGTTTGTCGGGGAGGGCAAAAGGGGCGCCTAGGTGAGCTACGGGTGCCAGAAGACACCAAGAGAACATCCCGGGGGCCGGCCAGGAGCTTGGCGGAGACGGAGGCGCCGAAGGCAGAGCTCGAAGACGGGGCGGCAGGACGTCAGCACGCTGTCGAGGGCACCTCGCCCTCGTACTCCGACTTGACGGCCCTGCCGCCACCCCTCTTCCTCTTCCACAGCCTCCCTACGCCGGCCGCCCAAGGAGACAATCCCGGGGAGTTCAGAAGGCCGGCGACCCGGATGATGGGGTCGCCGGTGGCGCGCGAGGCGGCGTCCGGCGCCTAGTCGGACCCGCCGTCCTCGTCATCGCTGTCGCTCCCCTCCTCGTCACTCTCGCTCGAGGAGGGGCCTTCGCTATCGGAGGAGCTGTCCACGCAGCACCTTGCCCGGATGTCGGAGTCCCCGAAGACCATGACGGAGAGGAGGTCGCCCTCCATTAACTTAAAATGGAGGGTAAACCCCGCCGCCAAGCTGTGGATACGGGCGAACGTATTCCATCCACGGTCAAGATACATCACGCCAGGGGCTGGGGATACAACTTGGACTCGCGTGCCGCTGATCCCGCAGCCCCTCATCTGCAGTCTCAGCATCTCGGGCGGGTCCGGTTCCATCGCGCTTGCGAACGGAGTTGGAAGCCGGAGGCGACGACGAGGCGCCCGACGCAGCCTGACGAAGAACTCGCAAGGGTCGTCCCCCATGTGGACCGCCGTGGGGGGAGGAACCGCCGGCGGAGGCGAAGCTGGCGCGCCGCCCCGTCCACCTCTTCCCCGAGCGCCTCGGCCTCGTCCTCGACCTCGTCCATGACCATGCCCCCTCCCTCTTCCCCTTATGGCCGGTTCCCCCGCCAAGGGTGCGAGAGAGGGAGAGGTGCGCTGTCTGGCGGAGACCCTCGCCGCCACCAATGAAAAGCCAGGGTTCCCTTTCTCCATGGCGAATGGGAGAAAGGGGAGCAGAAGCTGAAGAAAGAAGGAGATGAGTGCGGGCTTCGGTGCTCCCCCTCCTGCTCTTTATAAAGGAGCAGGGTGGGGGCCCGGCCGCCCCGCTCAGCGAATCAAGGCACGGGAGAGCAGGGAATCGGGACCGACCCGCTGCCTCTGCTCACGGCGGCCCGGATTCCCACTCTCACCGTCCGTGACCCCAAGCGCATGGGAGCCTTGTGGCAGGGATGCAGCGCCGAGGGGACGGGTGAGGCGGCCTCGCCCTACCCCGTGATCATGGGAGTGGACGCCTCGAAAGCCGCGCACTGGCCCCGTCCAGTAAATGCACCACGCTCCCACGCCTACCTCCATTTAGGTAGGAGGGCGTGAGCCGTCCCCTTCATCATGGCTTGACGCATTCTCACGAGGCTCAGCCCCGCACACGCCGCCCACGTCGCGCACGACACCGCGTTTGACGCATGCCGCTCTGGGCGTGCGCGGTGGAAGCGGAGAGATATGCGGTGTGACCTAGGCCGCGCGTGCCCGTGCACTGTTTTGGGCCTGGCCCAACAGCGCTCGGCACCGTGTATGGCCTAGGCCCGGGGGCTCCTGTCGGTGTACTAAAGTAGGGGGGTACCTTAGTATCCTGAACTTGTACACGCGCAGTCGCAGCGACCCGCGGCAGGGCTTGCCGGGCATCCGCCAAGATCCTCCACGGCTACTTTGATGCCATTCAAGATCGAAGTAGTTAAACCAAGGCCCCGGCAAGAGGAGCTTGCCGGGAAGGCCAACCAAGGCCCTGGCAAGAGAAGCTGGCCAGGAAGAATACAAGGTCCCAGCAAGAGGAGCTCGCCGGGAAGGCCGACCAAGGCATCTCCAGAAGACTTGCCGCGGCGCCCCGCGCGTCCCGGCAAGGCCCGACGGCCGGCAAGCTTGCCGGCACGACAAGAGAAGGGCCGCGGCAAGGCACTTGCCGCGGCAAGGCGACCACCCAAAATCCAGCGCATCCAGCGACGTGTGACCCCAGGGCCGCCCCAGGGGCACGTGGCGGGGCGTTGCGTAGCCATGCAGAGCGAGGTGGCAAACGGAGCTGACAGAGACGCCATCGTGGCAACCGGTGGCTCACCTAACAGTCGTTTCTTTGCACTGTTGGGACGACCGGACGGGCATTAAATGCCCTTGTCCCCTGCCGTCAGAGTTAGGTAGGGGACACTGTTGGTCACTGTTGTACCAACCTGTGCTTTTACCTTTGTACCACCTCTTCCTACGCTGCCACTTGTTGGTGCCCCCTTCAGATTATAAAAGGGAGGCCCATGCGCACGTAGAAGGGGTACAGATTTTAGGTTCCGGGGTCAGGGGTTCGGAATTTAGGTTCGGTGGTTCGGTCCATTCGACACACGCAATACCACCATACGCTCGCTCTCGAGCAAGATCAAATAAAAACACAAAGCAACAGTAGGAGTTTTATCTCTCCGGAGAGCTCCGAAGCTGGGTAAAAATCGCCCGTGTCCTCCCCGCGCGCGCCCGACCTCGATCTGCTCTGTGTGCGGCCTCCGCCCCCTTGCCGGACTAGAAGGGGCCCCCCGTGCCCCATAGGTGCTCGAGGCCACAGAAGGAAACGGCCCCGACAAGTTGTATATGATGCAACCAGAAGGTTTTGTCAATCCTAAAGGTGCTAACAAAGTGTGCAAGCTTCAGCGATCCATCAATGGACTGGTGCAAGCATCTCGGAGTTGGAATATACGCTTTGATGAGTTGATCAAAGCATATGGTGTTATACAGACTTTTTGAGAAGCCTGTATTTACAAGAAAGTGAGTGGGAGCTCTGTAGCATTTCTAATATTATATGTGGATGACATATTGTTGATTGGAAATGATATAGAAATTTTGGATAGAATGAAAGGATACTTGAATAAGAGTTTTTCAAAGCAAGACCTCGGTGAAGCTGCTTACACACTGAGCATGAAGATCTATATAGATAGATCAAGACGCTTGATAAGTTTTTTCAATGAGTACATACCTTGATAAGATTTTGAAGTAGTTCAAAATGGAACAGTCAAAGAAGGAGTTCTTGCCTGTGTTGCAAGGTGTGAAGTTGAGTAAGACTCAAATCCCGACCACGGCAGAAAATAGAAAGATAATGAAAAGTCATTCCCTATGCCTCAGTCATAGGTTCTATAAAGTATGCTATGTTGTGTACCAGACCTATTGTATACCTTGCTCTAAGTTTGGCAAATGAATACAATTTTTGATCTAATAGTAGATCACTGGACAGCGGTCAAGAATATCCTTAGTGAGGAGTAAGGAGATGTTTCTCAATTATGGAGGTGATAAAAGAGTTCGTCGTAAAGAGTTACATCGATGCAAGCTTTTACACCCATCCAGATGACTCTAAGTCTCAATCTGGATACATATTGTAAGTGGGAGCAATTAGCTAGAGTAGCTCCGTGCAGAGCATTGTAGACATAGAATATTTGCAAAATACATACGGCTCTGAATGTGACAGACCCGTTGACTAAACTTCTCTCACGAGCAAAAAATGATCATACCTTAGTACTCTTTGGGTGTTAATCACATAGAGATGTGAACTAGATTATTGACTCTAGTAAAACCTTTGGGTGTCGATCACATGACGATGTGAACTATGGGTATTAATCACATGCAGATGTGAATATTGGTGATGTGAACTAGATTATTGACTCTAGTGCAAGTGGGAGACTGGAGGAAATATGCCCTAGAGGAAATAATAAAGTTATTATTTATTTCCTTATATCACGATGGATGTTTATTATTCATTCTAGAATTGTATTAACCGGAAACATAATACATGTGTGAATACATAGACAAACAGAGTGTCACTAGTATGCCTCTACTTGACTAGCTTGTTGATCAAAGATGGTTATGTTTCTTAACCATAGACATGTGTTGTCATTTGATTAATGGGATCACATCATTAGGAGAATGATGTGATTGACATGACCCATTCTGTTAGCTTAGCACTCGATCGTTTAGTATATTGCTATTACTTTCTTCATGACTTATACATGTTCCTATGACTATGAGATTATGCAACTCGCGTTTACCGAAGGAACACTTTGTGTGCTACCAAATGTCACAACGTAACTGTGTGATTATAAAGGAGCTCTACAGGTGTCTCCAAAGGTACATGTTGGGTTGGCGTATTTAAAGAATAGGATTTGTCACTCCGATTGTCGGAGAGGTATCTCTGGGCCCTCTCGGTAATACACATCACTTAAGCCTTTCAAGCATTTCAACTAATGAGTTAGTTGTGATATGATGTATTACGGAACGAGTAAAGAGACTTGCCGGTAACGAGATTGAACTAGGTATTGAGATACCGACGATCGAATCTCGGACAAGTAACATACCAATGACAAAGGGAACAACGTATGTTGTTATGCGATCTGACCGATAAAGATCTTCGTAGAATATTTGGGAGCCAATATGAGCATCTAGTTTCCGCTATTGGTTATTGACTGGAAACATGTTTCGGTCATGTCTACATTGTTCTTGAACCCATAGGGTCCGCACGCTTAACGTTACGATGATAATTTTATTATGAGTTTATAAGTTTTGATGTACCGAAGGTTGTTCGGAGTCCCGGATGTGATCACGTACACGACGAGGAGTCTCGAAATGGTCGAGACATAAAGATTGATATATTGGAAGCCTATATTTGGATATCGGAAATGTTCCGGGTGAAATCGGGATTTTACCGGAGTACCGGGGGGTTACCGGAAACCCCCCCCCCCCCCCCCCCGGGGGGTTAATGGGCCTACATGGGCCATGAGGGAGAAGAGGAGGGCCGGCCAGCGCAGGCCACGCGCCCCCTCCCCCCTAGTCCGAATAGAACAAGGAATGGGGGCGGCACCCCCCTTTCCTCTTTCCCCTCCACCCTTTCCTTCTCCACCAAGGCAAGAGGGGGGAGTCCTACTCCCGGTGGGAGTAGGACTCCTCCAGGCGCACCCCTATGGGGCCGGCCGCACCTCCCCCCTCCCTCCTTTATATATGGGGGCAGGGGGGCACCTCTAGACACACAAGTTGATCTTCGTGATCGTTCCTTAGCCATGTGCGGTGCCCCCCTCCACCATATTCCACCTCGGTCATATCGTTGCGGTGCTTAGGCGAAGCCCTGCATCGGTAGAACATCATCATCATCACCACGCCATCGTGCTAACGGAACTCATCCCCGACACCCTGCTGAATCGGAGTCCGGGGATCGTCATCGAGCTGAACGTGTGCTGAACTCGGAGGTGCCATATGTTCGGTACTTGGATCGGTTGGATCGTGAAGACGTACGACTACATCAACCACGTTGTCATAACGCTTCCGCTTTCGGTCTACGAGGGTACGTGGACAACACTCTCCCCTCTCGTTGCTATGCATCACCATGATTTTGCGTGTGCGTGGGAATTTTTTTGAAATTACCACGTTCCCCAACACTTCCTCCTTTAAGGGGTCCGACCAAATCAAGCCCCCAGACCGCGAAAGGCCAAGTGATTGGGATTATTTGTAGAGCGGTGGGTGGCATATGGCTTTGGTTGGCGAAAAGCTGGCATCCAACGCAATGTTGGACAAGGTCCTGTGCATCTGCTCGGGTCGTCGGCCAATAGAAACTTGTACGGAAGGCCTTGCTTACAAGGGCCCGAGCTGCGGCGTGTTTACTACCGAGACTGGCATGAATTTCAGCCAAGAGCTGCCGCCCCTCTTCCTCGGAGATACATCTTTGAAGTACTCCGGTAGCACTTTTCTTGTAGAGTTCTCCGTCGTGAACCTTGTAGAGTTTAGAGCGCCAGGCAATGCGGCGTGCCTCATTCTGATCCTCCAGGAGTTCTTGCCTATTAAGGTAGGCCAAGAAGGGTTCGGTCCATGGGGCAATGACTGCCATGATAAGATGGTCCGACAGTGTTATTTCGGTGGCTGAGCCCCCGATGATATCAGTGTGTTCGGAGTCTGGGGTTATAGTCGGATCCGGACTGGTGTTGCCGCTCTCCCCTTGCTACACCACGGATGGCTTGAAGAGCCTTTCCAGAAAGATGTATGTGCGACGGGGTCGTGCTTGGCGCCGATGCGAGCAAGGATGTCCGCCGCTTGATTACTTTCTTGAGCCACATGATGAAATTCGAGCCCCTCGAACTGAGCTGACATTTTGAGAACGGCGTTACGGTAAGCTGCCATCTTCGGATCTTTGGCGTTGAAATCTCCATTTATTTGAGATATTGCGAGGTTTAAATCCCCACGCACTTCCAGGCATTGTATGCCCATGGAGACAGCCATCCAAAGACCATGCAATAAGGCCTCGTATTCGGCTGCATTGCTGGAGTCTGTGTATAATATTTGGAGTATGTATTGAACTGTATCTCTAGTGGGGGATGTTAGGACAACGCCTGCTCCTAAGCCCGCCAACATTTTGGAGCCATCGAAGTGCATGACCCAGTTGGAATATGTGTCGTACTCTTTAGGGAGTTCGACCTCTATCCATTCGGTAACGAAGTCAGCCAGTACTTGGGATTTAATTGCCCGCCACGGTCTGTATGTTATGTAGAATGGGAGGATCTCAATGGCCCACTTGGCAATCCGGCCCGTGGCATCGCGGTTATTTATTATGTCATTGAGTGGTACTTCAGAGGCCACCATGATTGAGCACTGTTGAAAGTAGTGTCGTAGCTTCCAAGATGCCATGAAGACCGCGTATGCTATTTTTTGGTAATGATGGTATCGAGATTTGCATGGTGTGAGGACATGGATACGTAGTATACCGGCTTCGGAAGCGGGAATTTGTGTCCGTCCTGGTGTGTTGCCAATATGTATAATAACATGGGTTTGCCGAAGTTCGGTGCGGCCAGGATTAGGTTGCTCGCTAAAAGAGCCTTTATTTCTTCCAGTCCGGCTGTTGTTGCGTCTGTCCACTCAAAGTGATCGGTGCGTCGGAGAAGGCGATTAAGCAATGCTTTTACTCCTAGTCTGGAGATAAAGCGGCTTAAAGCTGCCACACATCCGGCTAGTTTTTGGACATGTTTACGTCTGTTGGCGTAGAGAACTATGACAAAGCTCAGATTTTAGCTGGGTTCACCTCAATTCCTCTATTGCAAACGATGAAGCCCAACAGTTTTCCAGCGGGAACACCGGAAACACACTTTTCCGGATTGAGCTTGATGTCATATGTGCGGAGGTTGTCAAATGTGAGACGTGGATCGTCTATTAATGACTCGACGTGCCTAGTTTTTAGGAGGACGTCATCTACATACGCTTCAACTGTCTTGCCAATCTATTTCTCCAGGCATGTTAGAATCATGCGTTGGTAGGTGGCGCCGGCGGTTTTATGTCCGAAGTGCATAGTGTTGAAGCAGAACGACCCATGTGGGGTAATGAATGTTGTTGTGGCTTGGTAGGACTCCTTCATTTTGATTTGATGGTATCCGGAGTATGCGTAGAGGAAACACAGTGAGTCGTGTCTGGCTGTAGCATCAATAATCTGATCGATGCAAGGGAGGGAAATGGATCCTTAGGGCATGCCTTGTTGAGGTCTTTGAAATCGACGCATAGGCGCTAGGATTTATCCTTCTTTGGCACCATCACCAAGTTTGCCAGCCAATCTCGGTGTTTTATTTCTCTGATGAATCCGGCCTCGATTAACTTGGCTAGCTCCTCCCCCATAGCTTGTCGTTTGGGTTCGGAAAAGCGCCGCAGTGTTTGCTTGACCGGTTTATATCCCTTCAGTATGTTTAGGCCGTGTTCAGACAACCTGCATGGGATTCCCGGCATTCAGAAGGGTGCCAGGCGAATATGTCCCAGTTCTCACATATGAACTCTCATAGCGTGGTGTCAACCGTTGGGTCCAGCTGTGCCCCGATGGATGTTGTCTTCTTGGGGTCCGTCGGGTGGACTTGAAATTTGACTATTTCGTCTGCTAGTTTAAAGGAGGTGGATTTGGGTCGCTTGTCCAGGATCACATCGTCCCTAGCCACCGTGGAGCGTAATGTGGTTCATTCTTCGGCCGCGAGGGCTTTAGACAATGCCTCAAGGGCCCGGGTTGCGGTTTTGTATTCGGTGCGGACTGCTATGTCCAGATCACTCACAAGAGTGATAATACCATTAGGCCCAAGCATCTTGAGCTTCATGTACCCGCAATGAGTGATACGTCTCCAACGTATCTATAATTTTTTATTGTTCCATGCGATTATATTACCCCTTTTGGATGTTTATGGGCTTTATTTTACACATTTATATCATTTTTGGGACTAACCTACTAACCGTACGCCCAGCCCGTATTGCTGTTTTTTTTGCCTATTTCAGTATTTCGAAGAAAAGGAATATTGAACGGAGTCCAAACGGAATGAAACCTTCGGGAGCGTGATTTTTGGAACGAATGTGATCTAGAGGACTTGGAGTGCAAATCAAGAAGCAGCTGAGGCGGCCCTACAGGGCGCGCCCCCTGTCTCGTGCACCTCTCGGGCGGCCACCGACGTACTTCTTCCTCCTATATAAGTCTACGTACCCCGAAAACATCCAGGGAGCCAACGAAACACAATTTCCACTTCCGTAACCTTCTGTATCCGCGAGATCCCATCTTGGAGCCTTCGCCGGCGCTCCGCCGGAGGGGGAATCGACCATGGAGGGCTTCCACATCAACACCATAGCCCCTCGGATGAGTTGTGAGCAGTTTACCACAGACCTTCGGGTCCATAGTTATTAGCTAGATGGCTTCTTCTCTCTTTTTGGATCTCAATACAATGTTCTCCCCCTCTCTTGTGGAGATATATTCGATGTAAACTATTTTTGCGGTGTGTTTGTCGAGATCCGATGAATTTGTGGGTTCATGATCAAGTTTATCTATGAGAAATATTTGAATCTCCTCTGAATTCCTTTATGTATGATTGAGTTATCTTTGCAAGTCTCTTTGAATTATCTGTTTGGTTTGGCCTACTAGACTGATCTTTCTTGCCATGGTAGAAGTGCTTAGCTTTGGGTTCAATCTTGCGGTGTCCTTACCCAGTGACAGAAATGGTTGCAAGTCACGTATTGTATTGTTGCCATCGAGGATAAAAAGATGGGGTTTATATCATATTGCATGAATTTATCCCTCTACATCATGTCATCTTGCTTAAGGCATTACTCTGTTCTTATGAACTTAATACTCTAGATGCAGGCAGGAGTCGGTCGATGTGTGGAGTAATAGTAGTAGGTGCAAGCAGGAGTCGGCCTACTTGTTGCGGATGTGTTGCCTATATACATGATCATGCCTAGATAATCTCATAAACATTCTCTTTTCTATCAATTGCTCGACAGTAATTTGTTCACCCACCGTAATACTTATGCTATCTTGAGAGAAGCCACTAGTGAAACCTATGGCCCCCGGGTCTATCTTTTATCATATAAGTTTCCAATCTACTTTTATTTTCATATTTACCTTTTGCATCTATATTATAAAATACCAAAAATATATCTATCTTATCATACTATCTCTATTAGATCTCACTTTCGCAAGTGGTCGTGAAGGGGTTGACAACCCCTTTATTGCGTTGGTTGCGAGTTCTTTGTTTGTTTGTGTAGGTGTGTGGGACTTTTGAGAAGCCTCCTACTGGATTGATACCTTTGTTCTCAAAAACTGAGGGAAATACTTACGCTACTACTGCTGCATCACCCTTTCCTCTTCAAGGAAAACCAACGCAAGCTCAAGACATAGCAATGAGATATAGCTTGGAAGCGTGTAAATGCATCTCGCGCTAATAAGGCGTGATATCCACTGTTGAAAGGGTGCACTTGGAAGGTTATCTCTTCGGACCGATAATTCTTCGGTGTGCCGAATACCAAGTGTGATTTTTCCCGCGCATCACGCCTCCCGACTGGGAATGATTCCTCGGAAGGTCGTGCTACTTTGCTCAATGCGGATCCTGTCTATTTCCGTTTTGTTGAGAGTTTCCTCGTAAACGAGGTTTAGTCCGCTGCCGCCATCCATGAGCACTTTTGTAAGCCGAAAGCCGTCCATGATTGGACTGAGGACCAAGGAGGCTGGTGCCCAGACTGTCCTGAATTTTGGCTCATCGCCGACATTGTAAGTTATGACCGTGTCGTCCCAGGAGTTTATTGTTGCGAGTTGGTAGACTTCAGCGAGGTTGCGGAGTGCCATTTTGCGCCTATTGTTTGAGGCAAAAGTCTCGATGACCATCAATAGTCCCACGTCGTCGCCCTTCTGTGGTATTTTTGGTGAGAAGATCCTCACCGCTCTTGGCCACTTGCCAGAGTATCCAACATGCTCTAAGGCTATGGGTTGGTATGGTATCTGGTGTTGTGTGTATTTTGCATGGCCTATCGAGCCATCCCTCCAGAATAGTTCTGCGCCCCATAATGGGATTCAATTTCTTTACTATTGGATCGGGCAACCCACGAGGGTGCATCCTTTTTGCCCGGACGAGGGGTTGAGTGGAAACTGGTGGCTCCCAGGGAAGCTGCATGAGTTTTCCAGGCGCTTTCCATTGCGCAGTACTTTTGTACTATGGTTTCCAAGTCAGCAAAGTGTAATACGCGATGGCGGTTAATGGCATTGAGGATTCCCTCGTCCATGCAATTGTTGTAGAATAGTGAGATCGCGTCTTCGTCGCGACAATCTTTGATCTTGTCTTTGATAAGGAGGAATCTGGCCCAAAAGTGATGGACCGTTTCTTGAGACTGCTGTCATATATACATAAGATCGCGCGTATCTGTGTGGGTGGGTGGAATTAAGTCCGAACCCTGACCCAATTTGGGATCCGGAGTTTGAGAAAGTTCCAAACTTAATAGTTTGGGCTCCGGGATATCGACTGATTTTTCAGGCTCGTTGTCCGGTTCTAGGTTTGGAGGGCAGGGCGTGTTGTTCCGTAGACGAGTATCTGGCTCTTCAAGCCTGTAAATCCGAACATAGTTTGTCCTCAATATAGAGGGAGAGTTGTTGTTTCGCTCCTCGATTACCGCTACCTGATGGGTGATCGGTGGAGATTTGATTTCTCTCTGATCGGATTTAAGCCCAATCCAATCGTAGTCTACGGCGACCCCCAGGGCAGCGAAGCGATAGAGGAGTTCGGTTAAAGACGACAACTCCGTCGGATCCATCCGTTTGGAGTGTTCGGAGTCAACACGAAGGCGATTTTTGATGACCCGAGAAGTCATCGTTGGCTTGACGGCTAAACGGTCGGTCATGGTAAAGCCGCCCAGCCAGAGGGTTTGACCTGGGGCCAGGGCTCCTCCGGAGGTGATACTGTCCTTGACAACAAGGCGAACCATCAATCATGTCTTAGACGTCACAGCGGAACTCTCAATGAAAGCACCAATGTCGGTGTCAAAATCGGCGGATCTCGGGTAGGGGGTCCCGAACTTTGCGTCTAATGTTGATGGTAACAGGAGGCGGGGGACACGATGTTTACCTACGTTATGGCCCTCTTTATGGAGTTAATACCCTAATTCCTGCTTGATTGATCTTGATGAATATGAGTGCTACAAGAGTTGATCTACCACGAGACCGTAATGGCTAAAACCATAGAATTCTAGCCTGTATGATTATGATTGCCTCTACGTACTAAGCCCTCCGGTTTAAATAGACACTGGAGGGGACTAGGGTTGTACAAAGTCGGTTATAGAGAAAGGAGTCTTCATATCCAGGCGCCAAGCTTGCCTTCCACGCCAAGGAGAGTCCCTATCCGTACATAGGTAAGAGTCTTCGGTCTTGTATCTTCATAGCCCATCGGTCTGGCCCATGTTAACAGGCTAGATGCCCGAGGACCCCTTAATCCAGGACTCCCTCAGTTAGTGTGTAAAGGCCAAAGGCCAACTCAGAACAAATACCCAAACCATGTTAGTGCATTGTGGGCTCGCGGTAACAAGCAGAGACTCACGATAATTTGACCCTGTCGCCCCGTCTCGAGGAAATACGAGAAGGGCTAGCCTAGCCCACTCGGGGAAGGCCTGCCTGCTCGTCTGTGCCTCGTAACCATCTTGCGGGTGCTCTCCGGGCCCGCCCGACTTTCTCCAAGGTCTCAAGTAAAGTCAAGGTAACCTTGTATCCAAATATCAAGGGGAAAATCCGAGGAACCACACTCGGGGAATTCCACTCAATGTAATCATCAAGGTGAACATAAGAGGAACCACCCTTGACGTTCACACTTGAGGGGTTGCACGACAGAGTCGTATCGGGAGTGGTCAAGGAGGAATCACCCTCGATGACCATTACCGAATAGCTACACTACAGAGATATCATTAGGAGTGATGTATGAGGTACCATCCTCGGCACTCGATGGTGACTCGATGGACTCGAGCAACAAAAGGGGTGTGATGTGATGTGAGGTGTCAGGCTCTAGTCGTTGATCACGTTGACCGAGTCATCGATGATGAAGCAATGGCAACAAGGACAAGGTGGGGGTCACTGATGGATCACTAAGGAACCTATACTAAGCAGTTTAGGATAAACAGGCAAGCTACAATAGCAAGTACAAAAGCAAGCTATGCATCAGAATAGGAGCAATCAATTACAGTAGCAAAATCTAATGCAAGCATGAGAATGGAATGGGCGATATCGGGATGATCAAAGGAGGGGCTTGCCTGGAAGCTCCGATCAAAGGAAGAAGGGTCGTCGTCGACCTAGTCGATCATGGGGGCGACATCGGTCTCGGGTCTACCGGAGAGAAGAGGGGGAATGAACAATAAATACTGAGCAAACAAATACATGACAAGTCAACAAGCAGAGCTAGTGGGTGATCTAACGGAGTACTACGCGATATAGGTGAAGGGGGAATTCAACCGGGAATGTTTTCCCGATTCCACACCTGTGTTAGACAGATGAATGGAGGAGGAATGTTCCATGATCAGGTAGTTAGAGGCTTCTGACAGGTAAACGAACCACACATTCGGATTCATCTCGTCCTTCTGAGCAACTTTCATGTATAAAACTTTTTCATCCGAGCTATGGATAATTTTATATGATTTTTGAAAGTTTTAACAACATTCTGAAATTATTTAATAACATAAATGGAATATGACGTCAGTATGACGTGTTGATGATGGCAGCAGTCAACAAAGCGGCTGGCCAGGTCAACCTGACCAGTGGATCCCACATGTCAGCGACTGTGGCATTAACAGTTGGTTAAATTGACTAACAGTACTAGTTAGGGGTGTGGCCCCCATTAGTTAGTGACTATTATGTTTAACTAATTATTTTTATTTATGAAATTTTGAATTAGCCTAATTAACAGAGGGGGCCCACATGTCATGCACAGTAACTGCTTTGACCAGAGTCAACATGGTCAACTAGGGCGCTGGGGCCCTCTGGTAGCCTCACTGGGTGGCCCCCACAGGGCCACGTCGGTGCCAGGTCAAAACGGCGGCCGGAGCAATGCCGGCGACCACAGGAGATGGCGGTGACGCGCGGGATTCGTCCATAGACCACCAAAATGAACGCGGTCGGTCACATTCGAACACGGAGACGAAACCGCGTCGAACGGCACTGGCGGGAGCGGCTGAAGCGACCGAGAACATCGACGGCGACCACCACGGGCGGCGCCGGATTTCGGGAAAAGCTGGTTTCAGCGCTGCGGGGCACGGGAAGCGATGCGGTCGGTGGTGTTCGAGCGGCCAGTCGATGCTGCGTCGAACGGTAGTGATACCGTGGCCGGAGATGACGTGTAGCGACAGCGGCGAGCTCGGCAACTTCTCCGGAGTTCGGCCACGATCGGGAATGGCGCTACGGGAGATGACGAGGTGGGCAAGTGGCACGGGCGGCCACGGTGAGCTGCACTGAGCACGTTCACGTGCTCGGGCGAGCATGGCAACGACTATAACAAAGGCATCGAGCTGCATGGCAACGCTCGCTTCGAGCAGTGATGGCAACGGCGGCTACGGTGGCGGAAACATACGGGAGAGAGAGGGGAAATACGTGGTGGCTCACCGGGAGCCGTAGGGAGGTGGCGGTGTGCTCGGGGAGGCGTGGAGCATCCGGAATCGATGGCGATAGACGGAGGCGATCCGAGGAAGGAGAAGAAAATGGCGGCAGCGTAGAGGCTTCCCGGCTCGTTCCGTTCTGCGTAGTCGACGAAGTCGATATTGGTGAGGCGTTCGAGCACATCAGCGAGGCGACGATGGTGGTCAGCCGTTGTGGGGGAGATGGAGCGAGCGAGAGGAGGGAGAGAGCGGGCAAGTGGGTCGAGTGGATACGGCGGATGCGGGAGAAATATCTGGGGAAAGGACTCGGTGGAGCCTTATCCTCTCCGTGCATCGCCGGTGAGGTGGTCGGGGCAGCCATGCCCCTATAGCGACCGAGAGAGAGGAATAGGAATGGAGGGGGGAGCGACCGAGAGGGCAGGGTGGGCCAGCTAGGCCGGGTCTGCTGGGCTAGGCCTAGTGGGAGTCAAGAGGTGGTTATTTTTGTTTTTGCTTCTTTTCTTTTCCATTTTCTTTTAGCTAGCAAATTTATTTTGTACAATGTGGGACTGGGCAGGATAAATACCTTGCATTTACTAGCACTACCACAAAAAGTTTGGGAGGCTTTTGAGTTTCTTTGAATTTTTTCATAAATGGAAAGGCATTTAAATGATTGTTTAAGCCACTGTTATATTAATAAAAGGGGGATTTAAAGAATTCACAAAAGTGTTGGGTCACCACCATAGTGAGTTATGGAATATTTCCCACACTTTGAACATTTTATTTTGCATGCTTGATAAACCTGAATTTTTGGACTTTTCTTTGAATTTGAATTTGAATGTGATTTGGATAAAGTGAGGATATGACCTGGCATCATTAGCAGGGAAATTACTGTAGCTTAATTATCCGGGCATCACAATTTTGCCGCGGTCATTACTTGGTCGTATACCAAGCTTACAGGAATTTCCTTCCCGTCAGGTCCTTGCATTCCAACTCGGGCCACATGGTTCGGATCAAGACTGGTGTAGCGTGTCTTCACCATGGCCCATGCCTGTAGCGACCAGACCTCAAACAGTCTGATCTCTGTGCATCAGTGTCATCCCTGGATCAGTAATGCTGACACGCATAGTACTTGAAGGATTTATAACAGAGTAGCAATCACACACTTATTACATTGAATGTCTCGAAAGAGAGCTTATTACAATGAATATGGCTTAAGGCCATCTAATAACGATAACAACGGAAGGCTTGGAAGATAAGTGAGTCCATCAACTCCAACAGCATCACTGAGTATAGAACCACGATCCTTAGGCATCTTACTCGTCGTCTAAAAAGTCTGCAACATGAACGTTGCAGCCCGAAAATAGATTAGCACATGGAATATGCTGGCAAATAACACATAGAGAGTAATGAAAGAATAAAGCTATACTACATGCATATATGGCTTGGTGGAAAGCTCTATGGTTACAGTTTTGCATAAAGCCAAATTTTCCCTACTGCAAAGGAATAAATTTTATTTAACTATCATGGTGGTTGTTAAACATTGAGAATGGTTGGCAGCATTCTCAATCCCAATTAAGTAACATCAATATTAAACAAACCCAACAATATTAATTAAAGTAACATGATGAGATTCACATGATAATCGAAGTACTAGAGACTCAAAACGTCCATAACCGGGGACACGACTAATCATGATTAGTTTATACACTCTGCAGAGGTTTGCGCACTTTTCTCCACACGACTCGATCTCCTCCGTTCATTTTCTCACACTACATGGTGTTTGAGGAACGGATGACCGAGACATAGCCTTTAAGAAGCGCTAGCACCTTAGGATGGGTAGACCTGTACACCTACTTTCCCCTACATCTGCTAATCTACCACTATAAGAGTTCGCACGACTTAGTCAACTATGCTAGAGCCCATAATAGCATGTGGCTGCACATGGAAGTTTCTAGCTTGAATAATCTTATGATCCCTTTGAGCCTGGGTGGCGGTCCAAAATAAACAGGCAATCTTGCAATACCCAGGTACCTCAATCCACCCAGATGTGTATTAAAGTTGCCACCTTAAATAAACCATTAATTAACAATCTCACATCTGTCATGGATACACTCACCCAATCCACGTCTACTAGCATAGCATGGCATAATAAGCAAACGTAGAAGTAACTCCCAAGGGTTTGATAATAAAACAGGTAATAGGTACTACCTCATCTACTTCCCAAAACCCACAATTTAATTAGATCCTAATCATGCAATTGTTTGATGGTTGATCTAATGCATAAAAACTGGGTAGTAAAGAGGTATGATCAAAGTGTTACTTGCCTTGCTGATGATCCTCGTAATCTAGGGATTCGAAGTAGCAAGCGGCGCAATCCGGGTACTCTATCGCAAAAAAGTACTCATCTAATGCACACTTAAAACTCAAATAAGAGATCTAACCAGAAAGCTCAACTTAAGAACTCCAGTTTGCAAAAAGAATCAAGTCGAACGAAGAAACAAAACTCAACCGGAGAAAGAAACAAGCTTCGTTTACTAGTCTGGACCTAAGTCAAATTTTACAGAAGCAAAAACTTGTTTGACGAAAGTCTAGGCGCTTGAATCGCCTGATTCCGATAAACAAGTGAAAATATATACTAAAACGAAAATCGGATCAGAAATCGCGATCAGAAAAATCGCGGAATAAATTCGAGAAAAAGAAAAACGACGAACAGATTAACAAACGAACGTTCGTTATCTGGATCTAAATGAGGAACGCGTTCGTTAAAACGAATGTACGAGTGAACGCTCGCTAATTAACCTAAACCGGAAAAATAACTGATCTAGTAAAAAACGAATCTAAAAAACCGGCGAAAAAAGACGGAAAAACCAAACGGTTTTTCTCAAAAAAAAATGGCGGCGGCGAGGTCAACCTCGGGGTGCGGATCGGCGGCGGCGGCGGCGGCTCTGGCGAGGGCGGCGGTGGTCGGCGACGACGGCGGTGTGGTCCGGCGAGGCGGCAGCAGTCGGTGGCGACGGCGGGTGGTGGCGGCAGCGGCGGCGGCGGCAGCAGCCGCAAGCGGCGGCGGCGGCGGCGCGGGCTGGCGGCGGCTAGGGTTAGGGTTTGGGCGGCGGCGGCGGGTTGGGCTGGCGGCGGCGGCGCGGGCTGGCGGCGGCTAGGGTTAGGGTTTGGGCGGCGGCGGCGGGTTGGGCTGGCAGCAGCGGTTTGGGCTGGGGCGGGGTCCGAGGCGCGGCTTATAAAGACCCGGCCAGACGGAGTCCTGGCCGGTTACGGCCCGTAGTCGGTTCTAGTTTTTTTTTAAAAAAATAATTTTCATGCACAAAAACAAACGAAAGAAATACTAAACGGACTCCAAAAATCCCGAAATAAATTTTCCCCGACTTCTAAAATCAAGCCTGTTTAGATGAACATTTATTTGGGGCCTAAATGCAATTTTGAAAAATGCGCATTTTTCCTAAATTCAAATAAAATAGCGAGAAAATCCAAAATAAAACCTTATTTGATTTTTTTATTAAATCCTCAATATTTCTTTATTTTGGGAAAGTCATTTTATTCCCTCTCTCATATTTATATAATCGAAGTAATTGAAGATAAAATAAATAAAATCAAATTATCCTATTTCCAAAATTTGAGAAAACTCAAATATGAAAATATCGAAATCCCCAACTCTCTCCGTGGGTCCTTGAGTTGCGTAGAATTTCTAGGATCGAGGTAAAATGCATAAAATATGATATGCAATAATGATCTATTTTTATAACATTCCAAATTGAAAATTTGGGATGTTACAAACCTACCCCCCTTAAGATGAATCTCGCCCTCGAGATTCGGGTTGGCTAGAAAATAGGTGTGGGTGGTCCTTCAGCAAATCTTCCTCTCGCTCCCAGGTGGCTTCATCCTCGGTGTGGTGGCTCCACTGAACTTTGCAAAACTTGATAACTTTGCTGCGGGTGACTCGGCTGGCATACTCAAGAGTCTTGACTGGTTTCTCCTCATAGGTCCAATCACTGTCCAACTGAATCGCCTCTAGCGGCACGGTATCTCTTAGTGGTATATCAGCCATCTCCGCGTGGCACTTCTTCAACTGCGAAACGTGGAACACGTGGTGAACTCCTGACAATCCCTTAGGCAATTTCAACTTGTAGGCAACTTCTCCCATACGCTCCAAAACTTTGTACGGTCCCACAAAACGTGGTGCTAACTTTCCCTTGACTCCAAAACGTTTAACTCCTCAAAGTGGAGATACAGGAAGATAGACTCTATATCCAACTTCATAAACTGTCTCCTTGCATTTTGAATCTGCATCGCTTTTCTTACTAGACTGGGCTACCATGAGCCTATCGCGAATGAACTTCACTTTCTGTTTAGACTCCTTAATCAAATCCGGTCCAAAAAATTGGCGGTCTCCAACTTCATTCCAAGACAACGGGGTTCTGCACCTCCTTCCGTATAAGGCTTCGAAAGGGGCCATCTTCAAACTGGATTGGTAACTGTTGTTGTAAGAGAACTCTGCATATGGCAAATTGTCGTCCGAACTAGATCCGTAATCTAGCGCACAAGCTCTCAACATATCCTCCAAAATTTGATTGACTCTCTCGGTCTGTCCATCTGTCTGTGGATGAAAAGTTGTACTGAACTCTAGCCTGGTACCCAAAGTTTCATGCAACTGATTCCAAAACTTTGAGGTAAACTAGGTTCCTCTATCTGATACAATGCTCCTAGGAACTCCATGAAGACATACGATCCTGGTCATGTATATCTTGGCCAACTTAGCACTGGTGTAAGTGGTCTTCACTAAAATGAAATGAGCTACCTTCGTCAAACGATCGACTACAACCCAAATAGAGTCATAGCCTGAACGAGTCCTGGGCAATCCAGTGATAAAATCCATGCCTAGCTTATCCCACTTCCATTCGGGTATCGACAATGGTTGCAACAATCCTGCTGGCTTCTGATGCTCTGCCTTTACTCTCTGACATACATCAAAAACTGCTACATACTCCGCAATATCCTTCTTCATTCCGGTCCACCAGAAAGTCTCCTTCAAATCCAAATACATCTTGGTATCGCCTGGGTGAATCAAATACGGCGAATCATGAGCCTCTTGCAAAATCAACTTCCTGATCTTCGGGTTATTAGGCACATAAACACGGTCCTCAAACCATAAGGTATCATGCTCATCCTCACGAAATCCCTTAGCTTTTCCTTTGCTCATTTTCTCCTTTATCTCAGCAATTTCCCTGTCGGTCTTCTGAGCTTCTCTGATCTTATCCATCAAGGTCGATTGAATTTCCAATGCTGCTACATAGCCTCCCAGAACTATCTCTAAACATAGTTCGTAAATGTCCTCGGCTAACTCCTTTGGCAATCCTGCGGTCATGAGGGTATTGACATGGCTCTTACGGCTCAACGCGTTGGCTACTACATTAGCCTTCCCGGGGTGATACTGCAATCTCATATCATAATCCTTGATGAGCTGCAACCATCTCCTTTGCCTGAGATTCAACTCCTTCTGCATGAAAATGTACTTCAAACTCTTGTGATCCGTGTACACCTCACAATGATTTACAATAAGAAAAATGTCTCCATGTCTTCAATGTATGTACTACGGCTGCTAACTCCAAATCATGTGTGTCATAATTCAACTCATGAGGTTTAAGTTGTCGTGAAGCATACGAAACAACTCTCCCCTCCTACATAAGCACTGCTCCAAGTCCTCGACGTGAAGCATCGCAATACACCTCGTAATCCTTGCTCTGATCTGGCAGAATCAATACTGGCGAGGTAACCAAACGTTTCTTCAATTCTTGGAAATTGTCCTCACATTCCTCAGTCCAAATGAATTTGGCATCCTTCTTCAACAGTTTCGTCATAGGTTTTGCAATCTTTGAGAAATTCTCAATGAATCTCCGGTAGTATCCTGCCAATCCAAGGAAACTCCGGATCTCTCCAATTGTTGTCGGTGCTACCCAGTTTGTCACAGTGACAACCTTGGTGGGGTCTACTGCTATACCTTCTCCGGATATAACATGTCCGAGGAATCCAACTTCCTTCAACCAAAACTCACATTTGCTGAACTTTGCGTATAATTGGTGTTCTCTGAGCTTCTCAAGCACCAAACACAAATGCTCTTTATGCTCCTCTTCGTTCTTTGAGTACACCAAAATATCATCAATGAACACCACGACGAACTTATCCAGAAACTCCATAATCTGATTCTTAATCTTCTCCAAATCCTTTGCTGGCATCCTGTATGGTCTCTTGGATATAGGACTTGTGCCTGGCAAAAGCTCAATTAATAACTCGATGTCTCTATCCGGTGGCATACCTGGCAACTCTTTTGGAAATACGTCAGGAAAATCCTTCACTACTAGTACTTCCTCCTGCACAACTCCTGATAAGGAATTTACGTGCATCCTCTTCGGCTCATGTCTTGATACATACCTTATCCTCCTCCCTTCTGGGGTAGTAAGCAAAATCAACTTACTGGCGCAATCAATGTTTCCTCCATAGATCGATAGCCAATCCATACCCAGAATCACATCCAAACCTTGAGATTCAAAAATGATTAAATCTGAGGGGAAAACATGCTTGCCTATACTCAACGGTACTTGAAAACATCCTCGACTGGCCATATACTCTACTCCGGGTGAGGTTACTAGCATGGGTGTTCCTAGAACCTTGGTGGGCAGTCTATACTTATCCACAAATCACCTTGATATGTATGAATGTGATGCACCAGTATCAAAAAGAATGAGTGCAGTAAATGACTTAACCAAAAACTTACCTATTACTGCATCTGGCTGTGCTTCAACCTCCTCCATGCTAACGTGGTTCACTTATCCTTTGTTGAAAGGGTTCGGCTTCTTCCTAGAGCTTCCATTGCCATTTCCATTCTGGCCTTCAGGACATTCATTGGTGTAATGTCCGGTCTTCTGGCACTTAAAGCAGGGGACTTGACTCAGATCTCTCTTGGCTAGTGTTGAGGGGTTGGTATGGTTCTGGCCATTGCCTCCTCCATTCCCGTTACCATTCTTGGAACCATTATGGTTCTGTGAGCTACCACCCCCATGGGTATGCTGGAACTGTCCTCCTGATTTCGGGGTAAAACGTGGCTTCTGCTGAGCTCCCGAATTGTACTTCCCCTGTCCATACTTCCTCTTGCGGTTCTCGATCTGCTGCTGCTTCTCTTCAATCATAAGAGCACGATCTACCAACTCCTGGTAGTTGTTGAAACTTGCTACCATCAACTGCATACTCAGCTCATCATTCAGTCCTTCCAGAAACTTTTCTTACTTAGCTGCATCTGTAGCAACGTCATCTGGGGCATAACGTGCTAGCTTACTAAAATCATCCACATACTGGCCAACTATACATCCTCCCTGGCGTAAGTTGCAAAACTCACGCTTCTTCATGGCCATAGCTCCTGCTGAAACATGAGCGGTACGGAAAGCCTGCTGAAACTGATCCCATGTGATAGTGTCTACTGGATAGGTGGCTATGAAATTCTCCCACCATGACGCTGCGGGTCCCTCAAGCTGATGCGCGGCAAATCGCACCTTCTTCGCATCTGTGCATCCTACAGTGGTCAACTCCCTGGCTGTCTTCCGAAGCTAGTCATCTGCAACAATCGGCTCGGTGCTACTGGAGAACACCGGTGGATTCAACCTAAGAAAATGGGTTAAGTGATCAACAGGTAGTGGTGGTGGTGGGTTGTTGTTGTTGTTTTTGTTGTTGTTGTTGTTCCCCTGATTCTGATTTTGGACAAGAATCTGCATCAATGCATTCTGCTGTTGGATCAACTAGGTGAGCTCTGGTGGAAAAGCATATCCGTTGTCACGTCTCGGAGGCATCTGAGGGTTTAGAAAATATGAGAATACAGAATAGAATGAGGTCTAGAGGGAAAAACACCACCCATATGCACATGAGACAAATTTCAATCAAAACACTTCATTCAAACAAGCAAGGGCATACAACGGTCTATCTATCGTTATAAAAGTGCTCGGACTATACTAGATACATGGGGGAAATACTACTACTATTATGGTGGTCTACTAGAAAAACTGCTCCGATGAATACTCCATGATATCCACATCCAGCTTCCTCAACATAGTCATCATCACTATCGTCCGGGTCCGAGTCAGTGTCGTCGATGATGATGTAGTTCTCGGGACAAGTGCAATCTTCATCTTCCCCAGTTGCTGGAAATCCCATGAACACTCTTAGCTTCTTTTTCAGGTCATCATTCTTCTCTACTAGCGTCGCTATTTCCTCCTTATATCCATCACGTGTAGACTTGAGTTCCTCCTCCAGTTCCATGATCTTGGTCATGGCCTTCTTCAGATCCATCATGCCTGCGCACATCTGTTTCTCCTGGCGTCGAATATGCTGGTTCAACTCCTGGATGAAAGCTGTAATTGATCTGTCCTTCTGAGTGCTGATCATCTCCCATTGCTCATCTCGACGCCCACAAATCTCGTAGATAGTATCCTTAAGCTCATTGTGGTAAACTTCTCCAATACGTCCCATGGTGATGTGGGCTGCCATGCTCTTTCCTAGACTCCAGGTTGGTGCATCAAAGGAAAACTCTATGTGCTCAGTGATGGGCATGAACGTCTTTCCTGGAACTTTGAACTTGAATCGTCCAGCGCTCCTCTTCAGGTAAAGTGGCGTTGTAGGTCCCGGTGAAGCTTGGTACTCTGATGTTCAGGTATCTCGTGACTTCCTTCAGGTGTCGTCCAAAGGGTGTATCTTCATCCGGTTGTGTGAACTTGTTCCTTGCATCTGCCATCCTAAAAGAGTAGAAAAGATGAGGAGTCAGAAATGAGAGGAGAGAGTAGTGATCTAGGGCATTAGCTTAGTGGTCGTGTCCTACAGTTAACGTGTGCTCTGATACCATCTTGTAGCGACCAGACCTCAAACAGTCTGATCTCTGTGCATCAGTGTCATCCCTGGATCAGTAATGTTGACACGCACAGTACTTGAAGGATTTATAACAGAGTAGCAATCACACACTTATTACATCGAATGTCTCGAAAGAGAGCTTATTACAATAAATATGGCTTAAGGCCATCTAATAACGATAACAGCGGAAGGCTTGGAAGATAAGTGAGTCCATTAACTCCAACGACATCACTAAGTATAGAACCACGATCCTAAGGCATCTTACTCGTCGTCTGAAAAGTCTGCAACATGAACATTGCATCCCGAAAATGGGTCAGCACATGGAATATGCTGGAAAATAACACATAGAGAGTAATGAATGAATAAAGCTATACTACATGCATATATGCCTTGGTGGAAAGCTCTATGGTTACTGTTTTGCGTAAAGCCAATTTTTCGCTACTACAAAGGAATAAATTTTATTTAACTATCATGGTGGTTGTTAAACATTGAGAATGGTTGACAGCATTCTCAATCCCAATTAAGTAACATCAATATTAAACTAACCCAACAATATAAATTAAAGTAACATGATGAGATTCACGTGATAACACAAGTACTAGATACTCAAAACATCCATAACCGGGGACACGGCTAATCATGATTAGCTTATAAACTCTACAGAGGTTTGCGCACTTTTCCCCACACGACTCGATCTCCTCCGTTGGTTTTCTCGCACTACATGGTGTTTGAGAAATGGATGACCGAGACATAGCCTTTCAGAAGCGCTAGCACCTTACGATGGGTAGGCCTGTACACCTACTTTCCCCTACATCTGCTAGTCTACCACTATAAGACTTCGCACGACTTAGTCAACTATGCTAGAGCCCATAATAGCATGTGCCTGCACACGGAAGTTTCTAGCATGAATAATCTTATGATCCCTTTGAGCCTGGGTGGCGATCCAAAACAAACAGGCAATCCTGGAATACCCAGGTACCTCAATCAACCCAGATGTGTATTAAAGTTGCCACCTTAAATAAACCATTAATTAACAATCTCACATCTGTCATGGATATACTCACCCAATCCATGTCTACTAGCATAGCATGGCATAATAAGCAACCATAGAAGTAACTCCCAAGGGCTTGGTAATAAAACAGGTAATAGGTACTACTTCATCTACTTCCCAAAACCCACAATCTAATTAGATCCTAATCATGCAATTGTTTGAGGATTGATCTAATGCGTAAAAACTGGGTAGTAAAGAGGTATGATCAAAGTGTTACTTGCCTTGCTGATGATCCACGTAACCTGGGGATTCGAAGTAGCAAGCGGTGCAATCTGGGTACTCTATCGCAAACAAACAAACAAGAATACAATAAGTACTCATCTAATGCACAGGTAAAACTCAAATAAGAGATCTAACCAGAAATCTCAACTTAAGAACTCCAGTTTGCAAAAAGAATCAAATCAAACAAAAAACAAAACTCAACCGGCGAAAGAAACAAGCTTCATTTACTAATCTGGACCTAAGTCAAATTTTACAGAAGCAAAAACTTGTTTAAGTAGATTATTCGGAAAGAGGGTTTCGAGACGAAACTCTAGGCGCTTGAATCGTCTGATTCCGATAAACGAGCAAAAAGATATACTAAAACGAAAATCGGATCAGAAATCGCGATCAGAAAAATCACGGAATAAATCCGAGAAAAAGAAAAACGACAAACAGATTAATGAACGAACGTTCGTTATCTCGATCTAAACAATGAACGCGTTCGTTAAAACCAACGTACGAGCGAACGCTCGCTAATTAAGCTAAACCGGAAAAAAAACTGATCTAATAAAAAAATGAATCTAAAAAAACCAGCGGAAACCGACGGAAAAACTGAATGGTTTTTCTGAAAAAACGGCGGCGGCGATGTCAACCTCGGGGTGCGGGTCCGCGGCGTCGGCGACTCCGGCGAGGGCGGCGGTGGTCGGCGGCGACGGCGGCGTGGTTCGGTGAGGCGGCGGCGGTCGGCAGCAACGGCGGGTGGCGGCGGCAGCAGCGAGCGGCAGCGGCGGCGCGGGCTGGTGGCGGCTAGGGTTAGGGTTTGGGCGGCGGCGGCGGGTTGGGCTGGCGGCGGCGGTTTGGGCTGTGGCGGGGCCCGAGGCGCGGCTTATAAAGACCCGGCCAGGCGGAGTCCTCCCGGTTACGGCCCGTAGTCGGTTCCAGTTTCTTTTTAAATAATTTTCGCGCAGAAAAACAAATGAAAGAAATAATAAACGTACTTCTAAAATCAAGCCGGTTTAGATGAACATTTATTTGGGGCCTAAATGCAATTTTGAAAAACGCGCAATTTTACTAAATTCAAATAAAATAGCCAAAAAATCCAAAATAAAACCTTATTTGATTTTTTTATTAAATCCTCAATATTTCTTTATTTTGGGAAAGTCACTTTATTCCCTCTCTCATATTTATATGATCGAAATAATTGAAGATAAAATAAATAAAATCAAATGATCCTATTTCCAAAATTTGAGAAAACTCAAATATGAAAATATCGAAATCCCCAACTCTCTTCGTGGGTCCTTGAGTTGCATAGAATTTCTAGGATCGAGGCTAAATGCATAAAATATGATATGCAATAATTATCTATTTATATAACATTCCAAAATGAAAATTTGGGATGTTACAATGCCTCTCGAGCACCTTCACGACATGTGGACGTCTTCCACAGCTCGAAGCGACGCCGAGCACCTTTGAGAAGATCTGCCAAATCCTCCATACTTTCTGGAGGGACGTCGGAGGGCCATAAGGCTTTGGCCATATTCTTCATGGCCTTCCTGGCACGTTCATGCAGCTTTGCTAGTTCCTTCAGAACGTCGCTTTGCAACCCGGACACTTCCTCCTCGGGGCGGCCGGTCAACATACCTGTATCGACCAAACTATAACATTCTGCATTATATGATTATATGAAATATCCGGATGGTTCACAAGTCATACCAAATATGCCGCCCTTCAGCTTCTAGTTTTCCGGTTGTGCCTCCAAGAGTTGAGCCTTTAAGCTCTTCATCTCTTCGGCCTTCTTTTTCACTTCTTCTTCTAGTTTTTTATCTTTGCCAAAGTATATTGGGGCACTCTTCATTTCTTCAAGCTCGGCAACAACTGTATTTAGCTGTGTCCGGCTCATCTCAAGCTCCTGGGATAATGCGTTGTTTTTCTCCTTGAGAACCTGCGGTCATAAATCATCCTCAAATCGGTTTTTTCCTACCGTTTTAAGTCTCGGGGGCTACTACTATCTATCTATTAAGAAAATTTACCTACATATCCTTCGAGAACAGGCAAGCAACTCTTGTGAGTCCGTCCCGGGCATATCCTTCAAGTGACGATGATTCATCGAACTCTCAACTTTGGAGTTAGTGACGGACATCTCATCCGGTTCTCCATGAGGCAAATGAGTTTGTGCCACACCAACATTGCCCCCCGTCCTGGTTGATGTCTCCAGCGTCGTATTGGCCGCGGCTCGGCTGGCTGGGATCTTGTTCACGATTCACCGTATACCCCTCATGCGATAGACAGAGGATGCGAATGACAATTCGGCTTCACGCCCGAATATGAAATAGAAGGAATATACCTTTTCGGTGATGGGCAAGCTCAGTGGTGCTTCCGACTTCCTTTCATTTTGCACGACCCTTCCACGAAGGTGCTGACCTTCTCTTGGTCGCCCGTCCCTAGGTACGGCTCGCTGAGCGCCGATCCTGCGAAACATGGTCCAATGCGGAGGGTAAGAAATGAGCAGAAGTATCTCTCTTCCCTAAGAATACAATTTCCGAATACTCTCCTTCACGAAAGGATAGAGGTCAGGGTAATCAGCCACAACGGCTACTTCTGAGCCGTCAAGGCTCGCCTAGTAGTATACTCCGTCTTCGAACTCTACAAATATGTCTGGATCCTCATGGAATCCGGGGTCTTCATTGTGTAAGTGCATCTAGTGCCCCTCAATGATTTTGGTGTATTGAAGACTTATAGGTTAAGGGACTAATATGTTTGTGAGTATACACAGGCTCTATAAGTCAATGAGGAGTTCGATATTTATAGTGAAAGTCGACCCCTAAAAATGAATGTCTTTGGCTGAAGACTTTGGTTCTCCTGAAAACTTTGAAAGTGAAGAAATTGGTGTCACGATGAAGACTCGATATTCATGTGAGGAATCTGAAGCGTGAAGACTTATGTTTTTGTAGTTTCATTTTCTCTTTCTTGAGTCATTGGAAACACCGTACTGTTAAAGGGGGTTGAGGTAATACTAAGGAAACAGATTTCCAAGTGATGCTCATCTCAAAATCCTACACCTACCCAATCCTTTGAGTGAAGCCATTGGAAATCTCATATCAGTTCAGTCAATTTCTTTAGTGACAGAGACAGTGAGGAATTTGTTCTGACTGAGGAGTTAGGAATTCGCCAGTGCGGATTGCCTACACAGTGAGGAACATGATAGCCCTGAGGAATTCGAACCTCAAAATATCTGACCGTTTCTGAGCCGTGCGCCAGTTGTTCCAAAATATCCGACCACCTAACGGTCATATCTGCCAAGGGCATTTATGTCTTATCATGGAGGGCTGCTCCCTAGGCTATAAATAGCCGCCCCCTACAACCACTAGCTGGTTGGTTGCTCCGAGAGAAACTGACATTTGTCATTTGAGAGCATCCCATCCTTCGAGGACTTTGAGCGAAAATCGTCAAGTGAGGAAACCCAAATCCAAACCCAAACCTACAAACCCAAAGTGATTGAGCATCACTGAATAGATTCTTCCTGTGTGGAACCGACGCTTGTTACCTTTGAGGACTGTGTATCCTCCAGACGGTTAGGCGTCATGGTCTGAGCATCCAAGAGGAATTGTGGATTGCTGAGTGACCAAGTCTGTGAAGGTTTGGAAGCACTACAAAAAAAATACACTTCCGTGATGATACGTGTTTGTCACAGTAGGTCGCGTTTTTTGTCATGCATGTACATCCATGAAATTTTATGACAGAATCAAGATAGTCATACATGTGCTGTCATAGAAGTGTTCCATGACATTACCAAAATTATCATCATGGAAGTGTCCACTTCCATGACGATAAATCGCGCGGACCAACACGTGGGTGACCAACACGTGGCATCCACCGTAACGGAACGCCGTTAAGCTATCGGGTCAGGTTTTGGATCCGATAACCCGTTAACAGCCCCGACCAATGGGGATTTTCCACGTGTAAAATCATCATTGGCTGGAGGAAACATGTGTCGGCTCATTGTTGGGACAGATGTCATCCACTCATTGGACAGAAGGCGCCTATGATACATCGACACGTGGAACGACCCAACAGAGGCCCATTCCAGTGAAAAGGCCGGCCCATTTGACTTGGTCAAAAGGTGACGGGCCGGCCCATGGAAATCCTGTTAACGGCCTGTTCGCATATAGCCCATTTACAGCCCACTAACCCAAGGCCCGTTACGCCCTATCCGAATTAGGCCCAGTAGCGTCATCTGGGCCATCCAATATCATTACAACCCGTTTTCACTTCTAGCCCATGTATGGCCCATGACGTCTTTCGGCCCTTATGAGGCCCTATGTAACTCTTGGCCTATTAACGACCCGTGATGAAACTGGCCCGCAATGAACAGTGTATCACTTTAGACCCATTAACAGCCCGTGGTGAAACTGGCCCATAATGAACAGTGTATCACTTTATACCCATTAAGGGCCCATTATTCAGTTGGGCCGTTTCCAGCCCATGTTATCTTTTGGCCTTCTCAGAGCCCATTTATTCTTGGGCTCATTTGCAGCATTCGGTTACTTACGGCCCGTTACTGTCATTTTCTTCTTGTGGGCCAAATTCAGCCCGTCGTTACAGTCGGCCCGTTTGAGGTCCGTTAGTCTGTTGGGCCATTTTCATAGCATCACCAAATATGACCTATTAACGGCCCGTTATGGTCAGCCCATAAAACGTACGATTTCCATTATAGGCCCGTCTACGACCCATTAAAGGCCAGTACAAGACCCATAAATGAGTCAGCGGCCCATGGATCCTACGTGACGTAGAAGGCCCATGGATCCTGCGAGGTGTAGAAGGCCCATGGACACTGCGAGACGTAGAAGGCCCATGGACACTGCGAGACGTAGAAGGCCCATGGATCCTGCGAGACGTAGAAGGCCCATGGATCCTACGAGACGTAGAAGGCCCATGGTCGGGCGAGTCAGCCCCCGTTTGAACGATATAGCATATTCAAAGAATTATCCTACTCAATACTATCACCTCTAAAAAGCACACACTATACAACAAAGAGATCAAGGCATAGAAAGGTAGAATAATCCTACACTATACAATAAAGAAATTACAGGCGATTATACCGACTGGGCATTATGGTATGGCACAAGTGATAATAAAGCATACACAAATAGCAAATTACATACACTGGGAAAATACGACTCATACATCATGGAAGCGCATCAACTTAACTCCATTTGAACTATAATCTCTTCAGAAAATAGGATTGGCCGGATTCAGATAGCACAAATTTCAGTCTAGAAAATCTCCAATTCCTTCATAGTTACCTCGGTGTCTTGTTTCATTTTTTTGACACCTGCATCTAATACATGCATCTCCAGTCTCAACTTGTTGATTATACATTGACAATCATGTACACGTTGTCTTGCCACCTCTAGTTGATGCTCAAGAACATCAGCACATTCCAATTCCAATCCATAATCATTCGGTAACGGCCATGCCACACTGCTCGCAGATTTTTGTGTTGATGTCACTTCATCCTGAAATGTTTTTGTAAGTACACATGACTAGGGAAAAAATATAGTTACAACAGTGAAGCGAACACGACACTATTTTGTACTACATGCAAAAATAGGACTAACAATAATGTTACACGTCACTTTCACAAAAAATGTTACACGTCATGAAGCATAAGTAGGTGATATTTTAAAAATTATAAAAAAGATAGTCTGTGCAGCCTGCATACAGAAATCCCTCTTAGCTCACTAGAGGAGCATGATGTTGGGGCCCAATCGAAAACACAGACAAGTTACAAATTTAGACAGCATGTTGCGTATAAGTAAGCAAGCAGTTGGACATTCTGTACCTCAATTAAAGTCTTAGGGAGCATAATGAACAACAGAGGGTTTCATACAAACATACTACAGCAGGAAAAACTATGCAATCATTAGCATAGTATAAACTAGATTGTGAGCCTCATGCAATAATAGTTGGTTAATAGACTTCAAAGCTTCAGGCACACTTCGGCAGAGTAATTAAATGGTAAGGCCTTTAAATATGTCAACTAATAGTGATACAAGTACCAAAAATCAGGCATAATTATTTGGGCATCTCATTAAGTGAGGACAAATAAAGCAACTAAAAAGAGAAAATTAACTATGCCTGAAACAAACAAGGAATTGAACTGTTGAGTTGCATACAGTGACTTACCTTAGCAGGTTCAAGAGGCTCAGCGCAGCTCCTACTTCTCTTGCAAGGCTCCTTCCTAACATCTTGTACTTGGAAATCCTCAATCTTATCTTCATTGCACCCCCTTTGCAAGGTGACACAAACTAGTTACTCGTCTCCTTGGAAGATAAATATCCATACTTTCTAGTCTGTGAACACAAAAGGATGAGATTATAACAAAACAACACCACATAATGAAACATGCCGCATCTCTGTAATGAGCATTGAAATGAGCATTTACTATGTCTGCACTATGTAAAAACTAGGCATACCTTCGAACTGGATCTCCAGGTACTCTTGGAGAGCCTACTATAGTGTACAGCCAAACCTTTATGTCACCTATGAGTTAGACAAGGCCCCACTATAGCAGCTCGTGTTTAAATTGTTGACAAGCTCTGTTAGAGTGTTAGGTCAAGAATAGCAAGTAATCAAAGCAAACAGTCCTAGTATGGTTGGTTTATGCAAACAAGCCATTGAATAGATGTGTGAGCAAATCTTACATATCAAGAAGAGAAGCAAAGAAGGAGGCTTAAAGACCATCACTTCACTGACCAGATTTAAGGGGCATTTAAACATCATGTGCAACGTATGAACTAACATAAACATTGCATATTCCAGATTCTACAATGGAATGCACATGTATTAGGTTATACCATGTATGATGATGCCTAAATGTACAGATAGCAGGCAGGACGCACAATTGAATTGCAGGTTAAGGGCCAGTTCGATTCCGCCTTTTAAGGGTATATTGTCAAAATAAGCCATAAAAGATGTAAAGAAGTCATTTTTGAGTTATGGGCTTGGGCTTAACTAATTTCTCTTTGGAGGGGGGTGTTTCGGGTAGAGCCTCACTAAAAATTGAAGGGAAGGGGAATAGTGGAATGACTCTGTGTTCTGCCTAAATCACACTCAAAATGCAACTGCTGACGCCTGTGTCACACCTGACCCTCAAGTAAAAACAAACACGCAAGCATTCATTGCACTGCCTGCTTGCATCTCCTCTCCCCTTTCCCTCTACCTCGATCCCCTGCCTGCAGCACTAGGGTTCCTCCAGTGAGCCGTCGCCACTGGTCCCATCTAGCCTGGTCCTCGATGATGCTATGTCCAGCTAGGCTACATGGCCGGCAGGTAGGGGCAAATCTCCCTGGCTGCTCCTCCCTCTGGCGCCGCCCCTCATTCTCATGGTCTTCAGCAGCTGCTCCATTGTGGTTCGTCCAACGCACTACTCCGGCGGGCGCTGCACAACTACGGTTGATGCCACACTGCGGCAGAAGGCACCTTGTTCACCCTCCCCTCCTCCCAGGCCATGGCCTTGAGGTGCTGTTGAAGGATGAGCTCATCCAACAAGGTGAGGATCTCCTCTAATTATTTGCCAAATTTTCATTCTAATCCACTATACAATGAATTGCTATGATCTGCTTCTGCTTCTGCTATATGATGCATTGCTATGAGCTGCTCCTGTTGCTGCTATATAATGAATTGCTATGAGCTGCTGCTGTATGATGAGTTGCTATGAGATGCTGCTGCTGCTATATGATGAATTGCTATGAGCTGCTGCTGCTGCTGCTATATGATGAGTTGCTACAAGCTTCTCCTGCTGCTGCTATATGATGAATTACTATGAGCTGCTCCTGCTGCTGCTATATGATGAATTGCTATGAGTTGCTCCTACTGCTGCTATATGATGAATTGCTATGAGTTGCTGCTGGTATATGATGAATTGCAGACTGCTGCTGCTGTATGATGAGTTGCTATGAGCTGCTGCTGCTGCTATATGATGCTTTCAGGTGGTGCTGCTATATGATAATAACCAGCCACTTGGACCATCGAATTTCAATAAATAATTGTTCTTCATTTAAATGTGGGTCATGCGTTCTTCGTTTTAATTAGGCAATGGGATCTCTATGGAAAACATTGACCAAAGTAGATTGTGCCAAGTAGATGGTATCTTTGTATTTGCATTTTGAGAAAATAGTGATGGTCTGTTTTCCTATCATATTAATTACTGCACTGGGTTCAATTTGTGATGTTTGCAAGTAAAATTAATTTCCATATGGGAAACAAAATGAAAAATATATATAATGCAATCTAGATTTTCCACTGATCATACCAAAGATAAGTTGAAAACGCAATGAAAAGAACTGGTTGGCGTATTACATGGACCTTATATTCACAGGTGCTTATTTTTTAGGATATCTTGTAATAACTGTCCCTAAGAAACTTGGCTAATAGAACTGGCATACAAATAACATATCACGATGATTGCAATGGAGGAGTGACGTACCATAGCACACTGTATAGGCTCACCGCTGCCTCTCCTTTTTTTGCGATGTTCCATGAAATTGCCACATACATCTTGTACTTTTTCATTGTGTAACCCTATATGCAAGTTGACACGGCTAATTTCAGACATCTCTACATGATACTACATTGCATATCCCGTGCGCATATTTAAACCACCAATTAACGATTGTGTGCATACCATAAACTAGCCATGACTCTGTATGCTGGACTGGCAGGCACTCTAAGGGAGCCTAATGTAGTGCACTGGAATTCCTACATGCCACCTATGATTTTGTGTAATGTACTGCCCCTGTTCCTAAATATATGTCTTTGTAGAGATTCCAGTATGGACCACATACAGATGTATATAGATGCATTTTCGAGTGTATTCACTCATTTTGCTCCGTATGTAGCCTATAGTGGAATATCTAGAAAGACTTATATTTAGGAACGGAGGTATGAGGTAGTATCATGTATGACATCTACATATCTAATTTAGCAGCCAAAAGTAGAAATCATTGTCTGCACAAAGGGATTACTGGTCGAAAATCCTAGCAAAGCACGCTGGCAGGCACAGAACAATACAAGAGAGAGATACGCACTTACAAGATCATAGCAATGCCTTAGTCCAGGATCTTGGTTGGCCAAGCTGTTAGATCCAGAAGAAATATCGTCCTTGTAGTTTTTGCCAGCTGCATAACAGGTAACAACGACCGGTTAGTATATTTGAAGTACATCGCGCAGGTGATGCTGGACGGGTTTAAAGGTGACAAGTACCTAGGCCGTGGCGGGTGCTTGGCATCTCTCCAGAAGGTGGGAATCACGTTAGAAACATCGAGGGTGATGACGCTACGCTGGCTGTCGGGGTACGGTAAGGAGATCTAGAACCGTCGAGTAGGGTGTTTGTGGAGCGGCTCCGGTAGGGTGGACTACGGTGTGGGCGAAGCGGATCTGTGGCCATGGACGAGGGTGTAGGTGAAGCTGCTCCAGTGGTTGGATTAAGGATGGTGTCGATGACGCGGATCTCCGGCCGTGGACGGGGCGTCAGAAGCTGCTCCGGTGCTTGGGTTAAGGATGGTGTCGACGATGCGGATCTGCGGCCGTGGACGGGGCGTCAGAAGCTGCTCCAGTGATTGGGTTAAAGGTGGTGTTGACGATGCGGATCTGCGGCCGTGGACGGGGCGTTAGAAGCTGCTCCAGTAGGTTGGATGAGGGTGCGAGGAAGCGGATCTGAGGCCGTGGACTTGTGAGTTGGCAAAGCAGCCCAAGTAGGGTTAAGAATGGTATAGGTGAAGCTACTCCGGTAGGGTTGACACTGGTGTCGGCGAAGCGGCTCCGGTAGGGTCGAAGAAGGTGTCGGCGAAGCGGCTCTGGTAGGGTTGAGGAAGGTGTTGGCGAAGAGGATCAGAGGCCGTCGACGAGGGCGTCGGTGGGGCGGTTCCAGGGGGTGTGGACGAAGCGTCTTCGGTGGGGAGTATGAATGCCGCTGCAGATGCGTGGCAGTTGATGAGAGTACCGACGAAGCAGATCCGGCGTTGTGGACAAGGCCGACACTGAATGGGCTGTGGTACAGTGGTGGATGAGCAGTCTACTTGTTTCTAGGGGAGGTGGGAGGGGTAGATGCAGCCGCAGAAGCAGATCTAGTGAGGTGGACGCAGCTGGCAGTGAATGGGCTATGGTACGCCGGTGGATGATCAGTCTAGGGTTTCGAGAGGGGAGGGGAGAAAGGGCGATGAAGTACGGACGGTGTGATGTAAGATGCTCTCGTGCTGTGGAGTTGGTCGTTTTGGGGGGAGGGGGAGAGGAAATGGGGTGCCGTGTAGTGGGGGGAACCAGAAGTTACCAAAGCAGCCCCGACCTATCATGTAGATGAGGGCGGTATTGTAACTGTTGGTCTTCGTGCACCAAGGACAAAAGGGGGATTTCGCATGCTAAAGACTAAGGTGGCGGAAATTTTAGAAGGAGGCGGGAGATTTTGCCGCCCGCGGGATCGTTCGTATCCAGTTTCAACTAATTTTGGACCGTGCTACCGAGAAGGTCATGCAAGAGTGTGTACACAGGGCACGCGTCAGCAGTTAATAACTGGTGTGAAGTCCACCCCAGCAAAAAAGACAATAACTCGGGATGATGCGCCGATAACTTGGATGTTCACACGGGCGCGGCCAATCGTACGGGTGTAGTGGCGCATTCACAAAAAAGGGATCAAACGCTCAGCCTATGTATTTCTGGTGTAAATAGATAATTTAGTGCCATTGGTTATTTACTATAAACATAATGCATTGACGTGTTAGTGCAGAGGCGCACAAAAAGAAATGGATATTGTAGTTAGCTACTTAAAAATGTTACCTCATATGATTACATAGCCTCCATTTCATAAATTCCGTACCCGTTGAATTCATATATGAATATTACATATATTACTTCAAAATAGAAACTTAAATCATCCAAGACTAATGAATTTGAATGCAAGAGTAACAATGGTGCATGTGCATGATAGCTACATTGCTTGTTTGAAGAAACATCACTGTAACTTTGGCATGCACAACTGAAAAGGTTTATTTAAATAGAAAAAATGGCATATCTGAGTGTACAATCTTTATAGCGTTGAATCGATATTGTACCTTTGGCCACGATACAAAGTAGATATTGAATTATGTTCAAGCGATGCACATCCACGATCGCTAGATAGTGATACGTGAATGAATTGTGTAATATCTCTCACACGCATACATATCTCATTTCCCTGTGGGCATCAGAATCACACACGCGCACTTCATGTATTTCACTCCCTTCGTCAGGGTTAAATTCGTCTTTCTACCCCGTCCTACAAGTCTCTCACACAGAAACACACACGCTCTCTATGTCTAACACGCCCACCCCTTTAATTCCGCCCACCCACAGCCACTAATGTCTCAAAGTATAATAATGTCTCTCACACATATGCTATCTACCTATCCCTTAATATAGCTAGATATGTGTCACACAAACTCCTTCTCCCTACTAGCAAGATGCCCATGTGCATTGCACGGAACATCAAGATGCATTTTTATGATAAGTTTATCTTGTGGGAGAAAAGGATGAACGAGGGAATGCCTTATTTGCAAATGCGGAGAGGGGTGTGGGTATCTTTTTGCAAAATTGCCATATTTTCCTTCCTGTCCGTCGGATATAAATCGGATGGCCTATATTGCAGGATGGCAGGAACACCATCATCACCAACTCTGTTTTTTCATAAGAGTAGAGATATGTGAGCGTCACTGCCCCCCCCTCCCCCACACACGCCCACACTTCCCAATATCGAAGGAGTAGGGTGACACCTCGATCTTGATACTAATCTATCGACTGACTTCTCTCTCAAACATACACACACACACACACACTACCCGGCACCGAAGGAGTAGGGTGACACCTCGATCTTGATACTAATCTATCGACTGGATTCTCTCTCAAACATACACGCACACACTACCCGGCACCGAAGGAGTAGGGTGGCACATCGATCTTGATAATAATGTATCGACTCCTCTTTCAAACACACACACACACACACACACAATCGCTAGTTGTGCCTCTGTGCCTACCGCGCACACTCTCGATACGTCTTTCTCTCCCTCCCCCCCAACAATGACAGCAAAAGGGTGACAACTCGATCTGATCATAATCTGTTAATTGGTTTCTCTCTCAAACATTGTGTCTCGGTGCCTTGCTCTGTAGCCCCCTCGATATGTATACTTCTCGCGCGTGCACAGCTGTAGTGGCGATGACGCTGAATCCAGTGTGCCTTGTTTTTACCGGCCTCATGTGATAGTTTTCACCCTGTTTTCTGTTAATTAACAAGGCAACCTTTTCTTTGTTACTACTAGTGAATCTGAAATCATTCGGAGCAGACATAAAAATATATCACTTCAACCCAATTATCACAGCAACTATTTTAAAAGAAATTAGCTAGCTGCCCATGCGTTGCACGGAACATCAAGATGCATTTGTGTGAGTAGTTTATCTTGTGAGAGAAAAGGCTGAACGAGGGAAGGCCTTATTTGCGAACATGGAGAGATGTGTGGGTATATTTTTGCAAAATTTCCATAGTTTCTTTCTATCCGTTAGATATAAATCTGACGGCCTATATTGCAGGATGGCACGCACACCATCAGCACCAACTCTGTTTTCTACTCCCTCTGTCCGAAAATACTTGTCATCAAAATGGATAAAAATAGATGTATCTAAAACTAAAATACGTCTAGATACATTTCCTTTTATCCATTTTGATGACAAGTATTTTTGGACGGAGGGAGTATTTGTCTTTTTAGAGATTTCAACAAGTGACTATGACCGGACCTTACCAACATACTCAAAAAAGTAGTCCATAATTTTGATGTTACCCTCTTTTCTTGGCGGTGTAGTGCCATCTGGATACCTCATAAATAAATCAAGGACAAATCTGACCCCTTCCTGAAAAGACATACGTAGCAAAATGAGTGAATCTACACTCTAAAATATGTCTACATACATATCCGTCTGTGGTAGTCCATTTGAAATCTGAAAAAGACAAATATTTAGGAACGAATGGAGTATATATAAGAGTAGACATGGAGATATATCTCCAGGATGGTCTACAACAAAAATGTGCTGGGCTGGTTAGCGCCGGATGCTCGCAACGCGATGACATGAGTTCGAATCCTGTCTTTTAACTTTGGATTTGTATATTATATATTACTCTACTTATTTAATATATACTTCTTTCGCTACTGTACTGAAAGTGGAACCCACAGAGTACTTAGAATATTAAGGATGGACTTGTTTCTTTTTAACTTTCATTATGAAGTTGTAGCCACCCTGCAAGTCACGTGTACATTGTACATGCAATTAACTTTTTATAGAGGGACAATCATACATGCAATTAACTCAAATGGATTGAATGTCACTCTATTATTTCCAGCATAAAGAGCATCTCCAACGGCAGCCGGCAAATTTCCTCCCGCTTCCTTCTGCGGAGGACGACATCAAACGCCAGCGGCATACATTCTTACAACTCTAACCAACCAGATGAAATTCATGCAAACACGGACTAATTTCATATAAGCATGAAGGATTTCGTATAAAAAGGCAGATCTTCATATAAACATGATGGATTTCATTACATTTACATGAACTAAGAGGTGCCAATCCAGCTCTCTTGTATAATTAATACTCCCTCCGTCCGGAAATACTTGTCCTATAAACGGATATATCTAGACTTATTTTAGTTCTAAATGGCTTCCTGCGGATCCCTTTGTCTTCCTCATGTCCGTCAGACACTTGCGGGGTCGACGAAGATCCTCAGAAGAGACGAAGCAGCAAAGGAACCACCTGAATCCGTGGTCGTCGCCTCGGCGGTGGCCTTCATGGGTCCCAAGTGGCGGCGGCCTCCCGTGTTCTACTTCTCCTCGATGATGGCGGCGGACACAGAGAAGCTGGCCACCGACTTGTCACTCTCCATGCACCCGGCTTCTGTCTCTGCCTGCATGGCGCTGCCGCAGGCACGGGAGGCGCGCCCACAGACACGGGAGGCGCGGCCACCGCAGACACTTGTGGTGCGGTACGATGCGGCAGCGACGGCGCCCGTACCGGCGTGCTCGCCGCCGTGCCGACGTGGAGCAACTCGCCACTCCTCATTGAGCTGAACTGGAGTGGCGAGTTGCTGAACCACGCGCCTGGTTGGGGCGGCAACTGGCTCCATCGGGCCAAGCGAGGTTGGTGAAGCACCGAGCGGCCTCGCCCGTATCCGGAGGGCTCGGCGGGCCACCCAGCCGGGTAATATGCCGAAGAACGGCTCATTGGAAGGGTCGAGAAAATGGTGAAGGAGGATATGGGGGAGCGGCAGAGTGGTGCGATTCTTGCCCGCTGTCTTTCTGGCCTCGTGTAAATAGAGGGCGGTCGGTAGGAGCTTGGCCGGTGTCTGGCCTCATTTAAACTGAGGGCGGATGGGAGGAGCTCGGCCGGTGTTGCGTTTAATTCCGGCCCGCTCATGAACGGACGTGTGGCCGGAGTAGGATTCTCGGTTTGCATGCGGGTTTAACGGAGGGGTTTAATGGGGGCGTCGAGCGTGCAGCGGGCAGCACAGTACTATTCGATTTGACAACATTAATGAGCCGTCAAATCACAAAGGCCCTCGCCTCTCGTGAAACCGACCGAGCTAGACTGTCCTGCCCTCTAGCCTTTTAAAAATGTATATACTCCAATTTTGTACAGTAGTAGTACCGATGGTTTGCGCCATGAAGCGAAACTTGAAATTAAAAAAAGGTGGTACATATAGATAGCCCTCGTGAACTATGTGTCATATATGGCAATAAGTAAAGTACTAGATGATACTTATATGATACATGGCGCGGGAGTACTGCGTATTATTAATACAGTTTTGCTAGAACTCATCTAGATGAGATATAATTTTCTCATTCATCTTTTATAGCCATTGGATGTGATGCTATAAGATGCGTGTGTGCTGACGTGGGTTGTATTTGTTCTTGTGCAACAAACTGACCACTGCATGTCATGTTTGATAGTCTCAAGTCATTAAAAGCATACAAGCCCCACATATCTTCTTGGCTGATTCCTCTATTTATGTCAAAAATAAGAAACAACGTGAGAGTTAATGCACCATGCCTATGTGTTTAGACTAGCCACAATGGTGAGTAACATACACTAGTAACATACACATATCCCTAGACTATGTTACTACCCTTCATAGTGGGTAGTAACATAAGTGTGGTAACATGCAAAGCTTCATTTATTAGGTTATAGACTCATACTACCTCCGTCCTGGTTTATTGGTCCCCATTGTAATCCGTGCCAAATTTTGACCACAGATTTAACTAACAAAATGTTTACGCACGTTACTAAAAATTATATCACTGAAAACTATGTTCAAATACAAATCCAAAAATATAATTTTTGTTGACATGCATCAACATTTTGTTAGTTAAATCTTTGGTAAAAATTTAGCACAAATTACAAAGGAGACTAATAAACCAGGACGGAGGTAGTATTGCATTGGGACATGTGATGTTACAGTAACTAGCTAAGTTACTATAACTACCTTTCTCCTCATTAACTCACTGCCACATAAGCAAATTTGCTGAGTTGGACTCTATGTTACTGCTGAAGTTACTCCCACTGTGGCTAGTCTTACTAGTATTTGGTTTTCGTAAGATGATTTAATACTCACCTAGACGGAGGGAGTATTCGATTTGACAGCGGGCGGTGCAGTTCCCGATACGCCTTTAAGTCAGATGAGGGAGGGAGTAGCGGTTCCCGATATGTTGAACGGCCAATGCATCCTCCTTCAATTAATGCATGAGGGAAGTAATGGTAGGTCCGGGAAAAGAGGTTGCACGATGTGGATGCAACACAGTTTGCCCTCATTGCCCTCATATAAAGGCGCCCCTCCTCCATTCCACTGCATCTACCACATCGTACGCACCTAAGCACTTGCCTAAGCACCTACACTAAGTGCAAAAGAGCTCGCTCCAGACCCATCGTGGCGATGCGCGTGAGTGGCCAGCGGCTGCGCCAGATGGTCCACGACGCCGGCCTGCGGCATGGCGCCGAGGATCGTCTCCAGACGGTGTTGGAGACCGGCTGGTGGATGGCCGCCGTCGACGCCAACTACGACTCTCAGTTGGACCAGATGATCGTTGCCACCAGAAACAAGTTCACCGTCCTCAAGAAGCTCGCAGACGACATCTCCGTACTCCTCCATCCCGCGCGCCCGGGCTCCTCATTGCCTGCCACCCTAATCGGCCCCCATGGACGGAATCTCTTTCAAGCACTGGTGGCCCTGCGATTGCCTGCCGACACCACGAAGAATGTCCACCTGGAGGTTGCGCTCGCCGCAAGGCGCCTCGCCCTGCAAGAATTCGTCGACCTACAAATCCACGCGTACGAGAAAATCGTGTACATAGGTATCTACAAGGCTAGTGAGGATGCTACGACGTTGGCCTTCCTCAACCGGCTAGAGGCCTTGGATGCCTTTGTTGAGAAGCACCTCGACCTCGCCACAAAAGCCGTCGCTCCTTAGCCGCCGGTCGGTGGCCCGGCGCACTAAGTTGAGGAGGATGAGGTCGTACGTTCGTGGATCCATCTTTCTTCTTGCTTCTGTAACCACCACTGCGATCGCATCATCGTGGCCTTAATTCTTATTGTGCTGTTGCATTCTCGTTCCAGTCAATACCGACATGTGCGATCCCTTTGCTTAATTATATGCATCACTGTAACTAGTACTCCATCCGTCAATTTATAAGTTGTGCTTACCTTTTCCATCAACTTCGTGCAACGCACGGGCATCTTGCTAGAAACACTAGAATATGTCTATATAATCCGTATGTGATAGTCCATTTGAAATCTCAAAAAAGACAAATATTTAGGTACGGAGGGAGTAATATATTAGGAGTATATCAAAACAATAGTGATTTCTTTCAAGTTTGTGAACAAATACTACTATTCTACTACTTTGGATTCGTCGCAACGCACGGGCACATTGCTAGTAAAAGGAAAAGGCCTGCCACGTTCGCGTCGCACCCCCACACGCCCGGGAATCGGGAGTACAACACAGCCCGTTCGACACGACACATAGCTTAGGGAAGGCGTGTTTCCTAGTAGTGGCGGAGCTTGAAGCAAAACGTTGGGCGTGCCAGTCTAGCCAGGCTATAGAAATTACCCTTGCTTTGACATTCCATGCCTCAAAACTGGATGTACAAAATCCTACTAGGTTGGGCGGGCCAGGGCATGTGTTGGCCCTCACGTAGCTCCGCCCTTGTGCCTAGCATTTTCACTTTCATGTGGGACCGCCCGTTGAGCAAACCGACACCCCGCCCGCCGCTGGGTTGGAAAACAGAAACAAGGGGAAGATCTAGCTGTAGCACGGAAGCCAAGAAATTTTGTGTCAGACGGGGCTCGTTGATAGAGTAGGAGCATTCCGTACTAGTACTACTCCTACTAGTACTTACCAAGTTTGTACTCCTAATACTATATTACTAGTACTACCACTATACAACTAGTAGATACGTGCACGACACAACATCGTAGGAACAGAAAACGAGAAGATCTTGTTTTGGGTGATTTATCTTTTTTTCAATCAATGTAGTATGAATAATATGATGTGGGGGGGATCCCATGAAGCTTATGTGGCTTGGTTGCATGGCTACGGAAGGTTAGAGAAAAATAAATAGATAATGTGTTTAGAGTGCACTCCACTAAATAGATATACTTTGGATCCATTGCAATGGACCGGCACATCTATATCTATACCCCTATATAGTGTGTGAAAAACTTTGAAAGTTGGTCATTGGATGAAGCCAATCCGACGGTACAAAGATGGCAAATCTGAGCACTACTGGCCATTGGATATCATCCACGAGATTCTGCCACATGTATAATCTAGAAGACTCCATTGTTGAACATAATTCATGACTAACTTTCCCACAACTAAGCTTAGGCATAGTTATTAATAAGTTCTTCAAAATGAGAGCCACAAGTTGGCAAGCCTAAGGGAATGTTGCCACATTTTTTGTGTGTATGTCATGTGGGGCCAGGGTGGCTTGCCTAAGGTGTGGCTTGAACCAAACACTCACCTAAGTTAATCAAACTTGCCTAACCTTACATTCCACCAGATTTTGCCACATGTTACAATCCAGAAAACTCCATATGTAGAAGCATAATGCACAAAACACCAGTATCTCATGCGTGCAATGCACGTGTACCTTACTGGTACTAGTTGGTAGTAGTAAGAAACAAATTCCAGTTTTGGCACGAGCTCGTACTGCAGGAGCACCACAAGGCCTGCCGCAGGAGTTACATTTCCCTCTCGGGGCCCACGGGACCGAACTTCAATGGCTTAGTGCCTAGCCTATGAGTCAATGACATGCGGGCCTTAAATGCGGCTGGCCCACATGCCATTCTCATGGTGGTGGCGTAGTTTGCAACTCACTCGTTCGAGATGAACCGGCTGGTGGTGGCGTTGCCGTGGGGAGGGTACCGCAGCTGGGCATTGGGGCGTTACGAGGCATAGATAGCCACACCGGCGGGTACTACCTGTAGTACATAAGTACTCCAGCTGAGGATTGATGCCCGGGACGAAATGTGTCATAGCCGCTGGATGAAAATTCGACGGTGCAGGAGTACGGATCGGAGCACAGCAGCGGAGCAGGCAAACCGCGTCCAATCATGTGTGTCTGTGGTAGAAAGTTGATGGTCGCCGCAGTTCAGCTGGCCCGCATGTCATGCACACAAAGGCAAGGAGCGGTGGGGCCTAGAGGGATGAGGGGCACGAACAATCCTACCATTCTGTCACTGACATGTGCGACCCATAAGCATGGGTCCCACCTGTCAGCGAAGGAAAGGCAGGGCAAGGCAGTGATAGCCACGTTAGAGGATCCATGTCCACGTCGGGGGACGTCGTGCCGTGGGTTAGAGCGGCGTCGTGGGAATCGCTGTGGGTGTGGCAGTGGTAGAAACAAGAAACGTGATGGTCGTTGTGGTTCAACTTCCATGGACAAGCTGTCGTGTCTGCTGACACATGTATATCAAAACTAGAGTGTTTATATTTCAAGCATGTGAACAAGTATTATTCTACTAGTTTGGATCCATTGCAACGCACGGGCCAGCACATTGGTAGTAGTAGTGTCCATCTCTATCTCTAGAGGTCTTCCCTCGTTCATCCTTTTCTCTCACAAGATAAACTACTCATAGAAATGCATCTTGATGTTCCGTGGAATGCACGAGGATGTTTCCTTGGGGGTCTCTCCAGCGCGGCGTGGCCGTACTTGCAAGTTGACGCCCCTTGAGATGCCGATGTTGAGGGGCACTCGGATTTCCTCCGATGAGCAGGTAAGATGAGTTTGATCACGTAGTAAATGCATTCTAAAGACTACTTCCGTGTCCATTTCCTAATTGTCCCCCTGCCCACTGTTTCACAAGCTAGGCTCGGTGCGAGTGGAGATTGGCTTTCATATGTACGGGAGGGTACCAACATCAATTTGCACAACATTTACAACGGTGACACCGTTCCCGTAGAACCTTTGTCCAATATTGGGATCAGCCATGCAACGGGCAACCGCATGAATTGGTATGATGGAACCACGGTGAGATTGAATAAAAGATAGCACGAACCTTGCACATGGTGGTCAAAGGCGGACCATTCTGTCTGCGGCCGATTTGTTGCCGTACGAGTAGGAAGACGATGTGCTCCTTTCTAACCGCATCTTTGCGGTGACAAACCAGGGGACTTATTTTGTATGGGACACATCCTACAATATACTTCCTCTCTCCCAGTTTATTTGTTTTGAATCTTTTCATTTTATAAGTTTCAAATTCAAATTTAGAGCTCCCCATCACATGTTGAGATTACAGTGTCCATTAAATATGTCTATGGACACATGCACTGCATGTCTATGGACTAGTGTCAGGTGCAGGGTGTCATGGAAGGAGTAGCAGAGAAAGCTATATATGCGGATAAATAGTTCCTTATAGTCAAGCGGACCCACGCTACTACTCTATTCCAAAGACATGCACACCATCGAAATAGTCCATCTATATCAATATACACCGAGAGGGAATAATTTTTTTTACAAGAGAGGAAATAGTTCATCCATCCATAATGCCCTCCTGCCGGTGCAGCGTTTTCTTCTTCTTCTTCTTCTTCTTCTTCTTCTTCTTCTTCTTCTTCTTCTTCTTCTTCTTCTTCTTCTTCTTCTTCTTCTTCTTATTGTTGTTGTTGTTCTCATTCTCTGTGGGAGACGGCTTCGCAAAAAGCTCTTTGGACCTTGCAGCTATCTCGAAACTCAAACGGGCATCGAGGGCAGCATATTTTATCCGCTCGTACGTCAAGGGATAATTCTCCCATCCAAGCAACCTTAATGCCACCGACTCGTCACCCTTCTGAAGATTTGTACCGAGCACAAAATTTGTTTCATCGAATAGGGATGGTGTCTGTTTAGCACAATTTTCTACAGGAATTTTGATTCCGGTTTGTAGGTCAGCGATGCTTTTAAAATCAAAATTTGTCCCCTCCGATGGCTGCCCCACAGAAGTATACGTCCTCCCGAGACAAGAAATCGTGAAGCTCACCTGGTATGGAGGGCGAGTGTATGATGTGGTACACCAAAACATCATCTTCGAGGCACAGCTGAAGGACGGCAGCGTGCTAGATCTTCCCAGGGGCACGCTCCATGTACTCTGCGTCGAGACCGATGACCCTCGTCTCTACCTTTTTGAGGGAGTTGGATACATTGTTGATCCACTGCCGAACAACCCTTGGGTGGACAGTGACGGTGGCAACTATGCGCATCGAGCCTTCGATGAGGACATGTTGGACGCTAAAAACCTGCATCTTGATCTCTTTCGCCATTTGGAAGTGCTGGAATGGAGGGCTATGGTTTGGAGAATTAGGATTAGATGGCTAGTCTAACTGAAGTAGTAGATGATTATTTAAAGTGGTTAAAACAATGTGACCGCAGTGGGGTTTGGATGCAAATGAAGACGAAGGGGAGGTGAAGAAGCCGAGGCGAACCGGTTCCTGATGGAGAAGTAAATGGGAGAAGTGGCGTGCAGGCAGTTGATTAGACGGCTAGGTAGACTAAACGAAAAGGCTATGCAGGTAGAATGAGGAGTCGTACCTGCTCGTGTACGTTCCCATCCTTCCAGATAGGTGGGACCTATGCAAACAGATAAAAAAATGTGTCGTAGCTTTTTTTTTGAGCGCGTGAGTAGGAGACACAACATTCTCTAGTTACGGAATACTCCCTCCGTTTAGGTGAGTAGTATAAGTCACCTTATGAAAATCAGGTTTTCCCAAAACCTTTAGGCGTGGAGCATTAACTTCCTGCTCGATCCCCTCCCAGCCTCGTTAGCCAGCATTCTCTTCCTCTGCTACCGCATTCCACCTTTCCATTTTTCCTATTCTCAAGTGTGGAACGATCTGCATGCCGTCCTTGATGCACCGGAATGACCACTGCATGTATCGTGGAAGGGCATTGATTGGCAATGCACGAGAATTTGGTTCTGCTTGCAATATGGATGATACCTGAACGATGAAGTGAACAAGCATGCTAGCACAGGAGACCTATTTCCGCTATACAATACTGGAGTACTCATGTTCCTACTACTAGTAGTAGTAGTAGTAGTACAACCATGGTACACTTGATGGTAAAAATACTATGCATTCGGTCTTCACAGTGAAGTGACAACAGCCTGCACCTGACACTAGTCCAGGCGAGGCGGCGTGTTCGGGTTACCAAAGTCAGCCTCACCCTATGCACTGTGTATTCTGTCACCACCGCTGTATAGCACATTGGTGTCTCGCCTCGTCTCCCTCTCCGCTCCCATAGCACCACTCCATCTCCATCTCCTTCTCCGCCTCCGTCTCTGTCTCCATCTCACTGTGCCCCCATGTACCGTCGCCTCACTCGCCTCCCCCCATTACCACTATTCCCTCGCTAGCCGCTCCAGCACTGACATCCTTCTCCCCCATAAATCAAGCCCCCTTCCAAACTCCACCATGGCCGAACGTGAACCGCGCAACATCCATATGAGCCGCGATTGGAACAATCTCCCTAGTGACATCCTCGACCTCTGTTGTTCGTGTATGGATATGTTGACCGCCCTGCGGGTGGCTGCATGCTCGAGGGACATGCACACGGCCATCATCGAAGCGAGGCCTAAGCTTTTCAAAACACCCTGCTTGCTGCTATCTGGTCTTGCGATATTGGCTCACCATGAAACGGAGGCGTGCATGATGCCCCTCGACTTCAATCCGATCTCCAATAGCCGAAACTTCTTTGCAGGTATGTAGTGTGTCGCCGTACATCATTTCCCTCGACATCGATCTGATCACCATCGCCCGAAACTTCTTGGCAGGTATGTACTGGGTCGGCATGAACTCCCACTAGATGGCTGCCTTCAGAGAAGACGGTAAAAAGTTGGTGCTCGTGAACTTCTAGACCTCCCATGAGATTATCCTTCCTCCGTTGGATTATATAGAGTATTACCATCGCGGTCCAAGTGATCTAGATAACTATGTCAGTTGGACGGACCTTGTTTTGCAGAAGATTGTAATCTTCCAAGTACCCACACGACATGCGAATTACGCAGACTTCAAGCTAATTGCCTTGTTCGACCGCGGACTCGCCTATCTTTACGCCGGTGCCTTTTTTAGCTGGAGACAACTCGGCTCGCAGTGGATCATCGTCAAAGCTGATACACACTTCTGTGATGCTATTGAACACAATGGCATGATCTACGTGATCGACCAAGCAGATGGCACCACTTATTGCTGGGACGACGCGTGTAAGTTGTTTCCATCTCATGTTAATGATGACGCCATGACACTATTTGAACTTTTTGTGATGATTGGCATATCCCTGTTTGAGCAGAATTTGAGTAGAACTATGGAAATATATTAGAGACGCCGTAAATCAGCTATATTTGGAATTAGTTAATTCATGTGATTGTGACCATGTCATTACAGCCAATTTGTACCCTGAATAATCAAACGGTTAGGAATATATGGATATTATCCTTATTTTATAGTAATCTATATACTACTACTAAATATGAGTCTGTATCAATGGCCATGTTAGTTTCCTCATTTTCATGATGTAGAAACATGCACCACACTGTTGGTTTCATCTAACCATACATTAGGGAAGTAAATGTGCATATGGAGAACTCTATATTTGGAAGTAGTGAAATCCTGCAATGCTTACCATGTGTACATACCTATATTCGCCCTTCAGCAATCAATGGCTAGAATAATATCCTCACAAAATTTTTGCCCATAGAACACGAGTACATAACAATGCATGGTCAGTTAGTTACCTTGAAGAATTTGTTTGTGAGGACAGAACATGATTACATAACATGCATGACATGGTAGTTTCCTATGAAGAATCGATTGCGAGATAACATGAGTATAACCATGCATGGCACTTCTATATTTTTGAACCCAGTATACATTTCCCCGTATTTTCCTCCCAGTTCGAACAGGGACATATCAATGGTGTTTCTTGCATTATCCTACTCATACTCTGAACAATGTTGATCTTACATTAAAAATGCCTGTCCTTTTTGATATGATGCAGTGTCCCTACAGTTACTGCCCTTTGTAATTACACCGCCTTTGCCAAAAACAGGGAAGCACAACTGGTTCCTCGCTCGATCAGACAATGACAAAAGACTGATGATCATTCGGACACATGAGCCGGAAAAGTAATATTGCAAAAACCCCGTTGTATACAAGCACCGTGTAATACGTTAGTATCTGGACAGTGGCTGTTACGTCTATGAGCAAGATACCATCTTGTTTGGGCCTTTAGGATTTTTTAGTTGGAGGCGGGTAAACAGCCTTGGTTCACACTCACTGTTTCTCAGACTCAATTATCCGATTAACCAGGAGATCACCGTTGGAAAGGACCTTGATGGCAGAGAGGCTCTGTTTGCTATGGAAAACTGTGTCTACACGGCGAGCCCTAGGAGTTTGGGAGCATACTCCCCTAATTATCAACGATACAGCCTGCAGCCAAAAGAAGGTGAGAATGACAAAGGCATCTGGATTAACTTTGATCCTTGGATGTCTCAATTATGACAGGCACTGATGTGATTCAAGCCTTCAGGTTGATAGGTAATTGGGATGTTGCATCGAAAGGGTGGAGTACTGGTGTCTCCGAATCACTGGTCGCTAAAGCGGGGCTGCAAATTATGATGGTGTTGGATCATCTCTTCAAATGACTTTGTTGTCTTTGCTGTTGGTTCTGGATGGGTAGTTCTTTCTTTCGTTATGCATATTCCTTGTCATTTGGTCATCCTCGTCTATGTCACTCTTCCTATGTAATAGTTGCTTCTGTTTAGAATGTCATTCTCGTCTAGATCACGAGAGTCTGAGCGCTGCAGATGGGTACGTTTTGGTGGTGTTGGATCATCTCTTCAAATGACTTTGTTGTCTTTGCTGTTGGTTCTGGATGGGTAGTTCTTTCTTTCATTATGCGTATTCCTTGTCATTTGGTCATCCTCGTCTATGTCACTCTTCCTATGTAATAGTTGCTTCTGTTTAGAATGTCATTCTCGTCTAGATCACGAGAGTCTGAGCGCTGCAGATGGGTACGTTTTGGTGGTGTAGCAAGACTTCTTATGAACTATCATGTCTTGTTGTTTATGTCAGTAGTAGTCACTAGTCAGTGTTTGAATGTTGTATATATCGTTGTTTCGAACTGTTTATTATCTCGAACTACTGGTGGGCTAAATGAGGGCATCACCATTCTCCAGTATTTAGAGTATATCTCCTTTTTTCAAGTTATATAATTAGAGCTCACTGTCTTTTCGATGATGTACACTTGTTTGGGCCAGTGAGGTGTCGTTGAATATGGGCCGAGTAGTAACGCAATGCCAAACAGGTCAATTATGACTCACGGGCCGGGCTCTCAAAAGATCCTAAAAAAAGGCCGGGCTCTTCAAAAAAGAAAGAATAAGGACTCTTAGGCCGACATGTGGGCACCACCGGTGTTTTCGTGCGCTTGCGCACCAAGAACATATTGGCGCGTGCTCGAAATTCATGCTACCTTTTCATCCCTAGTCTCCCGCCCCTCCCCCACCTTTGGAATCTCGATTCCTATTATAGTTCCCCCAAATCCACCTCCTGTACTCCCTATACTCAAGCGCACTATCATGTCGCCGGTCAACGTGGATCTCCAAGCCGGAGATCCTGAGGTCCGTCCTGCCTTCGGTCGCTGCATGCTGTCGCTCAACAATGGCATGGCGGCGCTTGACGACCAGTTTGCCAGCAAAGTGCTGATGGTAACCATCAACGGCGACTGGCCTCCCGTCTCGATGGACGACCTTGTCAAAGCTCTTGGCATTGCGCACAACATCCAAATAAGTGACTTGCTCATTGAAGTATGTCCGCCACCGGCTTATTTCTTCGTCAGGTTCCGAACAACTTTCGACTGCAGTCATGTGTTCGAATCTTCCCGGCGTTTGTTCTGCGATGGCGCACTGGTGAGCTTTGATCGGTGGCACCCAGGATGGGGCTTGGTGCCCTCTGAGCTTGAGTTTTTAACAAAGCTTACCTTCCATGGCATGCCTCGACGTGCTTGGAACAGCGAGTCCATGAACGAGCTTATCAACGACCTTGGAGGTGAGCTCGTAAGTATGTTTGTTCCTCCAGACAGCTGGGCTCTGACGGTTATGGCATGGATGAAGAAGCCGTCCACCATCCCGAAGGTGATTGGTGTTGAGATACCGGTGCAGGAACCGGGGTTGTACTATTCGTCTCCACCAAGGCCACCGTGGACCACGTTAGGGATGTTCCTGTATCGAGTGTTCGTGCATGTCGAAGAAGTGGTCAATCCATCAATCGAAGTCCTGCCACCGCCGCTGGTGTCAGGGTCCGTCGACGACGTCCATTACAGGAGTCAACATCAGACTTTCCCCGTGTTTCTCGGAACGATGGATGGCACAGGGCCTACTCCATCGCACGGCGGAGGCCACTGCTTCTTTGGGAGAAGAGGCAGGGCTAGCTGCCTGGATATGCTCTAATTTGAGGTTACAACTGAATCTTGTCAGATAGTACTAGTTAAATCCGAGCTATGGGTCTGAAGCACTGATATGCCAGTACATTTGATTGTGACATGTTCTAATTTTTTACCTAAACTTTTTTTAGAAAGGGTTGTACGTCAACTTAATGTGCTAGCAGAACTTATTGTGTTGTCTGTCTGCTTTCTTTGCAGAACATTCAAGATATTTCCCCATCATTTATAAAGACGATGAACCGTATGTACGACTTCGTTGGTTTCAACATAGACCTTCCCGTAGCGATCCACTGCTTCCATCCTGATTGTGCCGCCTGCGTGAAATTTTTGTATGCAAGTTCAGTGTGCTATGATGTTCTATATGATTGTGTCAACTATATAAGTTTTTACTGAGCATCAGCAATGCATATGGCTGAAAGATGTATTTACGAGCATCGACCGATGGGTCTCTCTCTATCTCTCTCTCTCTCACACACACACACACACACACACACACGCACGCACACACACGTGCACACGCACAAGTGGGACCCGTTGAATTATTTATTTGCTCGTGACAGCTTTTAATTAGGTTCCACTGTAATCTAACTTTTTTCTTAAGTTATTAATTGAGATCAGTGACTTCAAAAAGATGTACAAAAGCCTTGTTTGGGCCTTTCCGGCGTCCCTGAATGTGGGCTGAGTAACCATGTTAGGTTGTACTGTACTACACAGGCATTTTTTTTCAACATCGGCAATGCAACTGGGCCGACAGTTGTACACAATATCCGGGTCAACTTGTTATCCGCCCCGCTGGGCTGCAAAGTTTCCTAGGAGGTATGCATTAGGCTTAACAAGAAAATGGACTATAAGAAATAATAAATGGGACATAATTATAATAACTGGGCAATTACTATGCACCAAACACGTAATTAGTTTGAAAAATATATTATTTTTGGAAATTGGAAATTTTAATTTCATTACTTGTTGTGCGTGCAATATTTTGTTGGATTTTAACATGATACAACTTTATTTTGAAATTATATTTAACCTAACTAGAATTTTCGGATAAAATTATTTCGGATCCCATCAAAATGTGGGATTTTTTTTTTGAATTCTGTTTTGAGCAGTTGTTTGAAATTATTAATTGTTGTCCTAGCTAGAAGTTGGGCTGTACTTTTAACAAACCCGCAAATGGGTTGTAGTAAATTCCATTAGAATTGAAAAATGGGCTGTACATTCTTACAAATCGCAAATGGGCTTTATGTTCTCAGCCAAATCCGAGCTGTGGGCCTACTAAGTTGACGCGTACCAAGGGCTTTATCAACTTAGTCAATATAAACGATTCTAGCTGCAGTGATCGTACGATGTCCATCCAACGCCCGTAGTGCTTCTTTAAACTCTGGTCTTCTTGCTCCAGCCGCACAAAGCAGCGCCGGTCGTGTCGCGTGCTCCTGCCTCCCGTGGCCGGCTGTGATGCCGCGGAGGCCTCACCGCCCCGTACTACTCCCACCGCTGGCCAGGCCATCCCTCTACTCACCCACACCCCTCGTTATTATGCGGCGACGGCAGCCTCACACCGCAGCCGAACCAGTGAACCCTCGTACTCCTCTCCGCGCGGGCTACCACTGATGCGTCTTCCCCGGCTCCATGTCGTCCCCTTCCTAGGTCTCGCCGTCGTCCAGACCACCGCCCTGGTGCTCTCGGCGCGGCATGGTCAACGTGGTCAATGACCGACTGCCATCGGAAGTGTACTGTACGTGGAGAGGCTGACAGCTGGGTCCAGGTGGCCGCAAGGAAGTGCCTCCGTATTACGCGCAAAATCATTATTCCTCCACCTGACAGCAGGGACCCACCGGACGGGCCACCTTATTTCACGAAAAAAACGTTTCCCCCTGAGTAATGGGACCCACCAGACGGGCCATCGTATTTCGCGAAAAAAACATTCCCCATGCTGTCAGCTTGGACCCACCGGAAGTGCCTCCTTATTACGCACAAAAAAATGAATACTCCCCCTGCTAGCTGGGACCCACCATGGTGGGAGGCTGACTTGTGGGCCTACTAAGTTGACTGGGACGGGGGCCTTTGTCAACTTTAGTCAATATGAACGATTCTAGCTCCAGTGACCGTACGATGGCCATCCAACGGCCGTAGTGCTTCTTCAACCTCTGGTGTTCTTGCTCCAGCCGCCCAAAGCAGTGCCGGTCGTGCCGCATGCTCCTGCCCCCCGTGGCCGACTGTGCTACCGCGGAGGCCTCACCGCCCCCTACTATTCCCACCGCTGGCCTTGCCCAGCGACGACGGCAGCCTCACACCGCAGGTGAACCAGTGAACCCTCGTACTCCTCTCTGCGCGGGCTTCCACTTCCGCGTCTTCCCCGGCTCCCCGTCGTCCCCTTCCTAGGCCTTGTCGTCGTCCACCGCCGTGGTGCTCTCAGCGTGGCGTGGTCAATGTGATCAACGACCGACTTCCATCGGAAGAGTAATGTACGTGGACGGGGGCCTTTGTCAACTTTAGTCAATATATGAACAATTATAGCTCCAGTGACCGTACGATGTCCATCCAATGGCCGTAGTGCTTCTTCAACCTCTGGTCTTCTTGCTCCAGCCGCCCAAAGCAGCGCCAGTCGTGCCGCCTGCTCCTGCCGCCCGTGGCCGGTTGTGATGCGGGGGAGGCCTCACTGCCCCCTACTACCCCCACCGCTGGCCAGGCCATCCCTCTACGCACCCACACCCCCTATTATTCTGCGGTGACGGCAGCCTCACACCACAGCCGAACGAGTGAACCCTCATACTCCTCTACGCGTGGGCATCCACTGCCACGTCTTCCCCGGATCCGCGTCGTCCCCTTTCGAGGCCTCGCCATCGTCCACCGCCCTGGTGCTCTCGGCGCGGCGTGGTCAACGTGGTCAAGGAATGGGTTCCATCGGACATGGACTGTACGTGGAGAGGCTGACAGCTGGGTCGACGGCCGCAGCAAGGAAGTGCCTCCTTACTACGCGCAAAATAATTATTCCTCCACCTGACAGAGGGGACCCAACGGACGGGCCACCGTATTTAGCGAAAAAACATTTCCCCCTGTCTGCTGGGACCCACCAATTACATCTTCGCACGCAAGTAAGTGCGTCCAAAAAAAATGATTCGCCCCCCTGACTGCTGGGACCCACCAGCTACATCTTCGCACGCAAGGAAGTGCTTGACAGTCGGGACCCACTTGGGCGAAGCGTACGTAGTGTTTTCATTCTGGTTGCGAACGTGTACGTACATATATATTGGTGGATGTAGAGACGCGCACGTGTCGTAGTAGAGGCGCGCACGTGTTGTAGTAGAGGCGTGCACGTAGCATGTACACGTACGTACATTGGCGAGGGTGCAAGAAAGAAAATATGGCCACCTATGTACATACGGGCAGGGTCTCGAACGCCTATCACACATACGTACATGGCTGGGTCGGAACGGAGAAACAGCATCGTCGTCATGTTCATGGGGAGCCAACCGGCTGGGTCAGAACGGAATGCTAGTCGTGTTCATAGAGAGGGTTTGGACGGAACAGGCGATGGAAATGAGGCCTGGCGTAGCGCACAACGGAGGAAACGGACCTCCTACGGTCGAAACAGGGGTCCTGTTGATCGGGAGGGGTATGGCATACCGCAAAACGGAGGAAACGGACCTCCTACGGTCGAAACGGCGGTCCCGTTGATCGAGAGGGGTGTGGCGTACCGCAAAACGGAGGAAACGGACCTCCTACGGTCAAATCGGGGGTCCTGTTGATCGGGAGGGGTGTGGCGTACCGCAAAACGGATGAAACGGACTTGTGTTGGAGCGCTACGGTCGAAACGGGGGTCCTGTTCATCGGGAGGGGTGTGGCATATCGCAAAACGGGACTCCACGGGATATTGTTCATCTCCACCGTCGACCTCTTCCAGCCTCCACGGGCTACTGTCGACCTCCTCCAGCCTCCACGGGCTCCTGTTCATCCAGCCTCCACCGCGCGCTACTCCACCGGCCACTATTCAACCACCCCTCCACGGGCACCCCGCCACCGTCTACTGTTCATCCAGCCCTCCACACCACGGGGTCCTGTTCAACCACCCCTCCACGGCCACCCCTCCATCGTCTACTGTTCATCCAGCCCTCCGCACCACAGGGTCCTGTTCATCCAGAGGCAACGCCACCGCTCACTGTTCATCCCCCCTGCAACGCTCACTGTTCATCCAATCGATCGGCTTCAGTTAGCAGCAGTAGCGAAGGAATTGCTCCATCCGGTTCAGTTAACAGCCATCAATCGATTGATCGGGTTTAGTAACGCGTAGCCTGCAGTGCAATCACTCGGGTTCAGTTAGAGCCCAACGCCTCACTCGGGTTCAATTTGAGCAAATGCCTCGCACACACCCGCGTACTTGTACGAGAGAAACGCGCATCGCTCGGCCCCAACCTCCCACCGTAACCGGCAACTCCCCGAAATTTTCCTCCCCCTTGCTTCTACCACGTTTTTTTTCCGTCATGGACGGCCCAAAGAATGTCATGCAGTTGTGTCTCCGGATCGCCCAGGAAAAAAGCCCATTTTCTGTCATGATTTTTTGTCATAGAAGTAGGAGCCCACCACATCTATGATGATACCAGGTTTTGTCACAATTATCGTCATAGAAGTGTCATATGTATGACAGGAAAAAAATTCGTTCGGCCCAAAATGTCACAGATGTGTCTTTTTTTTTGTAGTGAAGTCACCTGTGAAGACTTACCACTACTGTTGGGCGAGGTCTGTGTGATCTTAGCTCAGGGAGAATACGGTGAGGACTGTGTGTCCTCGAGTTTAAATACTCAGCCGCTCCAACCAGATGTACAACTGTCACAACAGTAGGAACTGGTCTACCAAATCATTTTCTTCACCAAGCCAACTGGTTCTATTTCCTCAACCCTTTCATTTCCTCATTATGTGTTGATGTACCTGATCATTACTGTTTGAAGACATTATTGAAGACATTCTCTATTTCCTCAATCCTATTTCTTCAGTCTGTTTGTCTTCATCCTGCTTATCCTGTGTTTGCGCTTTCTGTACTCTGTGTTTGTCTTTCATTTCATCATGATGACTATGTTGTTGCTCTGTTATGCTTATACCTGAGTACTTATTCCGCTGCAAGTAGTTCTTCGCTTAGGAATTTCCTCACCCTCAAATTCCTCAGGGAAGAATTCATAAAAATTGCCTATTCACCCCCTCTAGTCGACATAACACACTTTCAATTGGTATCAAAGCAAGGTACTCCCTTGTTCTGTGTGATTTTGGTTTAACCGGCTGGAGTTTTAGTCATGTCGACTACAGATATGATCAAGGTCTCGGCTGGGTGTCCTACCTTTGACGAGACGGACTACCCCTACTGGAAGAACAAGATGCGTATGCATCTTGAGGCAATTGATAACGATCTCTGGTACGTTGTGGAAAATGGCGTTCCCTCAGTCACTCCGTCTCTGAATGCTACTGATGTGAAGAGATTCAAGCAACTCGATTCTCAAGCGAAGAATATCATATGTGGCCATCTGAGCAAAGGTCAGTATGGCAGAGTGAATGCATTGGAAACTGCTAAGCTAATTTGGGACAGGCTGTCCAAGGTCAACGAAGGAGTCTCAACTCAACATGACTCCTGAGTTGATGTTCTTCACAATCTCTTCAACCGCTTCAAAAGACTCGACAATGAAAATTCTTAGCAAACCTTCGATCGCCTCACTGATATCTCGAATGAGCTTCAAGCACTTGGTGCCACTGATATCACCGATCATGAGGTGGTGAAGAAATTGCTGAGATCACTTAACACCTCATTTGATACCCTCGCACTGATGATTCAAGAATGAGTTGATTCCAAGTCACTTTACCCCGCTGATATCCTCAAGAGGCTAAACACTCATGAGTTCCAGCTTGCTGAAAAGAGAGATCTCTATGGATCGAGCTACAGAAGATCATGTGCAATAAAGGCCAAGGCAGTATCTGAGTCCGAAGCTGAGGATTCTGGTAGCAACCTTGGTGATCCTGAAGAATTGAGCCAGGAGCTAGCAATTCTCATGAGGAAATTCCAAAAGTTCTCTCGCTGTGGCCGTTTTGGAAAGTCTTCAAGAAATGATGATTCCTCGTCCCGTGACTACAAGAAGAGAACTTTCCATGGATGCAAGAAACCTGGTCACTACATGTCTGATTCTCCTCAGTGGGAAAAGGAATCAAAGAAGAAGAAGTACAAAGATGATGATTCTGATGATTCAAAGAAGAAGAAGAAATCCTCAAAGTCTTCATCTTCAAAAGCCTCAAAGTCTTCATCTCACAAGAAGAGCAGCTCCAAGAAGACCCGGGCATTCATTGGCAAGGAAATGGACTCTGAGGATAATATGGAAGAGGAGGAATCTGAGGAATCTGACTCTGGTGTGGCTAGCCTAGCCCTCGCTACTGCGTACGTCAGCAAGTCCATCTTCAACAATGAAGAAAATGACTTCTCTGACTCTGCTGACAAGGGCAACGATGACTATGCTCCCACCTATTGCTTCATGGCAAAAGGTGCCAAGTTACTCAAGCATTCCCCCTCTGACTCTAGTGAGGATGAATCTGATGACAATCTTAAGCCTAGCTATTCAAAACTTGCTAAAATTGTTGTTAAACAATAGAAGGCTTTACAAAAGATTCAAAATCAACTAGACAGAAGCGATGACCTGTTGGGTGAGAATTGAATAGAACTAAGATTCTAACAGATAATCTTCAGAGACTTCAAACTCGTTTTGACAACCTTCAAAATCATCATAACACTCTCTTAACTGATCACGAGACGCTTTCCTATGAATTTTTCAGAGAAAGCAAGATCTTGAGACATTAAAAGCAAGTTATGAGGATCTTCAGAAGGAAAACGATTCATTGCTTGCTCAACAGATCAGTTCCTCTCAGGAAGAATTTATTCCACCATGTCTTAAATGCATTGAGCGTGAATCTACTAATTCATCACCTGAATGTTCAAATGCTTCTATTTCCGCAAATTCTTCAACTATCTCCGTGGTCACAAATTCCTCATCTGAGGATACCACATGTATCACTAACGATAATGCAGGGCTGAAGGAATTGTATGTGAAAGGCATTTACAAAAGCCTCAAAGGGCATCAGACTCTTTGTGATGTGCTCGAAAGGTAGATCTTGAATAGGAACCCGAGAAAAGAGGGTATTGCCTTTGAGAGGAAACTCAATGCTGATGGAACCTACTAGAAACATGAGCAGTACCCCGAAACATCACGGGTTGCTGCGAAAGGACCTCCTGTAGATCCATGAAATTTATCTGGATTTACCTCTGATTCTTCATATTCCTCTAATGAGTCATTTGACTCCAACTATAAACTGTTCAAGAATCAGAATGGTGAAGTATTTGCTTGATATGTTGGAACTAATTGCAGGAATGGTCCCCCTATGAAGAAAATCGGGGTTCCTTAAAGTTGTCTTGAAAATCTTCAGGTGAATGTCATTATGACACCACCCATGAAGAATAGGAACCCCAGATCAAATTCTTCATATGGATCCAAGTCCTCATATGGACCAAATTTTTCACGTGGATCAAATTCATCACACGGATCAAAATCCTCATATGAACATCATCGTGCTAACACTTCTGTTTCGCAGGGAAAGTCTAAGTGCTATGAATATGTGCATTATTCTTCAAACCATTATGTTCATAAGTCCTCAAAGAATTTCTCTTCTTATTCATATGCTTATCCTAACCACTCTTCTGTGAAGAAACGAAGTGCACTGGCTTCTATGCCATCATGTTCTTATGGAGTTCACAAAATGATGAACTCTTGGCCACCCCTCCAGATGTGGGTGGTGAAGAAAAAGAACAGGTCTCTTATGTAGAGTCAGCTCTCCAGACAAACTTACTCGTTTGAAGCATTTGCTGGAGACCTGAATGTGCTTGAAAGGATGCAAGCTAATCATGAAGAAATGGATCATTCATTTCTCACGTCCTCATATTGCTATATATATTACTATTGATGAAATTGATATCATATTCTTCACTAATGAAGTATATGGGTTCGTAAGTTGCACTAATTCATCTGAAGGATGAACAACCCAAAGCTACTGAGTGGGTCCTCGACAGTGGATGTACAGATCACATGACTGGTGATCGAAGCTTGTTGATGGACACTGATTTGTCACCATCTCATCTGAAGCATATCACCTACGCTGACAAAGGCAAAAGCAAGGTATTGAGTCTAGGTAAGGTTGCAATCTCAAAGGATAAACACATGGACAAGGTCATGCTTGTTGAGTCCTTGGGATTTAATCTTATGTCAGTCTCCATGCTTTGTGATATTGATATGGTTGTTGTCTTCGGCAAATTTCGTTGCCTTGTGCTAATGGAATCTGACAACTCCAAAGTCTTCGAAGGCTTTAGGAAAGGAGACTTGTATATTTTTGATTTCTCTGCAGGACCACAGCCTGCCACATGTCTACTTGCAAAAGCTTCAGAATGCTGGTTATGGCATCGACGACTTGGTCATGCTGGGATGAGGAACTTGCATACACTCGCGAAGAAGAAGCACGTCATTGGCATCGAGGGTGTCAAATTCCTCAAAGATCATGTTTGTGAGGCTTGTGAGGCTGGAAAGATCACCAGAGCCAAGCATCCCGCAAAGACTATCATGACCACTTCTCGTCCCTTTGAATTACTTCATATGGATCTATTTTTCCCTACTCATTATGCCATGTTCACTAGTTCTGCATCATTATATGGCTTTGTCATAGTTGATGACTATTCCCGTTACACATGGGTGCATATCATCACTTACAAAAATGAAGTGCAGGAAGTCTTCAGACGATTTTCCTCCAGGGCTTCCACTAACTTCGGTGTGAAGATCAAGCATATCAGGAGTGATAATGGAACCGAGTTCAAGAACACTGGCCTCGATGAATATCTCGATATGCTTGGTATTACTCACGAATTGTCTGCTCCTTATACTCCGCAGCAGAATGGCGTCGTGGAGCGCAAGAACAGGACTCTTGTTGAGATGGCTCGCACTATGCTTGATGAATACAAGACTGCTAAGTGCTTCTGGCCTGAAGCAATTGATATTGCATGCCACATCATCAACATGGTATATCTTTACAAATTCTTCAAAAAGACCTCATATGAACTCCTCACTGACAAGAAACCCAATGTAAGTTATTTCAAAGTCTTCGGTGCCAAATGCTGGATTAGAGATCCTCACTATCACACTAAATTTGTACCGAAAGCACATGAGGATTTTATGCTTGGTTACGGAAAGGACTCGCACACCTACAGAGTCTTCAACATCAACCATCACAAGGTTGTTGAAACTGTAGATGTGCGGTTCGATGAAACTAATGGCTTGCAAAGAGAGCACCTACCTCCTGTGCTAGATGAAATGTCACCTGAGGAATCCATCAACTTCAAAGCTACCGAGGATGTCATCCCCACCGAAGAAATTGCTGAAGAAGTCATTCCAGATCATGAAGAAAATCATGCTGGTGCTGCTCAAGAAACTGGTCCTGAAGGAACTACTGGGCCTAAGCAAAGTCGTCAACCCGCACATCCTCGCATTGCAAATGAAGTGCAAGTCGAGAAGATCATCGATGACATTCGTGCACCAGGTCCCCTCACGCGCTCAAAAGCTTCACATCTATCTAACTTTTGTGGGCATTTTGCATTTGTCTCTATCACAGAGCCCACAAAAGTAGATGAAGCATTCATGGAATCTGAGTGGATTCAAGCTATGCAAGATGAATTGCATCAATTCGAGCTCAACAATGTGTGGGATCTTGTCAAACGACCAGACCCACGCAAGCACAACATCATCGGTACCAAATGGATCTACCGCAACAAACAAGACGAAAATGGCCTCGTGGTGAGGAATAAGGCTCGTCTTGTAGCTCAAGGCTACACATAGGTTGAAGGAATTGATTTCGATGAAACCTTTGCACCTGTTGCTAGACTTGAGGCTATTCACATATTGCTTGCTTATGCTAACCATCATAATATCATCTTACAACAAATGGATGTGAAAAGTGCATTCCTCAATGGTAAGCTTGAGGAAGAAGTATATGTTGCTCAACCACCAGGTTTTGAGGATCCAAAATTTCTAGATCACGTCTATAGACTCAACAAGGCCCTCTATGGCCTCAAGCAAGCACCTCGGGTGTGGTATGACACACTGAAGGAAATCCTCATGAAGAAAGGCTTCAAACCCGGTTCACTTGACCCAACTCTTTTCACCAAAACGTATGATGATGAATTATTCGTGTGCCAAATATATGTTGATGATATTATCTTTGGCTGTACTAACCAATGTTACAGTGATGAATTTGCCTATATGATGAGTGAAGAATATCAAATGTCTATGATGGGAGAATTGAATTTCTTCTTAGGTCTTCACATTCGTCAACAATACAATGGCATATTCATATCTCAGGAGAAATACCTCAAGGATGTGTTGCGGAAATTTGGCATGCAAGATTGCAAAGGCGTCAAAATTCCTATGCCCACAAATGGCCATCTATTGAAAGTGCAACTATCCCTACGTGGTTTTGGTAATTCCTAAGAACATACAACTCATTGAGCTAACATCATTCCAAGATGAATATTTCAGGAAAAGCTCAATGAATGGCATGGCATGGATGAGAAAATTGGACCCCTAAAAATGCTAAGGATAAAAGGATTGGCTAAAGATCAAAAGCTCAAGACTCTACATTTTATATTTTAGTGATCCAAGATCACATTGAGTCTATAGGAAAAGCCAATACTATCAGGGAGGGATGAGGTGTTGCATAATGGCTTACTTGCTCAAAATACTTAGTGATATGCTCCAAAGCCCTCAACTACTTTCTCACATCCACATATGACCTAAACCAAAATTCAAATTTGGCCCTACCGATTCTTTCTATCTGGCACCACCGAGTTCAGATGTCATAGTCACTGCCACAAACCCTAGGCAAATCGGCTCACCGATAGGGATCTCGGTCTCACCGAGATGGGATTGTAATCTCTCGGTTTCCCTTCATAATGTTTCGGTACCATTGAGATGAGCGATCGGTCCCACCGAGGTTGCAATGTAAACTCCCTATTTGCTTTCAATAACATTTCGGTCCCACCGAAATGAGCGAACCGGTCCCACCGAGTTTACCTGACCAACTCTCTGGTTAGCTTATTACCAAAATCGGTCCCACCGAGTTTGTGTAATCGGTCTCACCGAGATTACGTTAAGCCCTAAACCCTAACCATATCGGTCCTACTGAGTTGCATGTCGGTCCCACCAAAAATCCTAATGGTCACTAGATTTGCAGAATCGGTCCGACCGAGTTTACCAATTCGGTCCCACCGAGTTTGGCAAGTTGTGTGTAATGGTTAGATTTTGTGTGGGGGCTATAAATACCCCTCCACCTCCTCTTCATTCATGGAGAGAGCCATCAGAATGAACCTACACTTCCAACTTGCTATTTCCAAGAGAGAACCACCTACTCATGTGTTGAGGCCAAGATATTCCATTCCTACCATATGAATCTTGATCTCTAGCCTTCCCAAGTTGCTTCCCACTCAAATCTTCTTTCCACCAAATCCAAATCCTGTGAGAGAGAGTTGAGTGTTGGGGATACTATCATTTGAAGCACAAGAGCAAGGAGGTCATCATCAACACACCATTTTTTACTTCTTGGAGAGTGGTGTCTCCTAGATTGGCTAGGTGTCACTTGGGAGCCTCCGACAAGATTGTGGAGTTGAACCAAGGAGTTTGTAAGGGCAAGGAGATCGCCTACTTCGTGAAGATCTACCACTTGTGAGGCAAGTCCTTCTTAGGCGATGGCCATGGTGGGATAGACAAGGTTGCTTCTTCATGGACCTTTGTGGGTGGAGCCCTCCGTGGACTCGCGCAACCGTTACCCTTCATGGGTTGAAGTCTCCATCAATGTGGATGTACGATAGCACCACCTATCGGAACCACGACAAAAATATATGTGTCTCCAATTGCGTTTGAATCCTCCAAACCTCTCCCTTTACATTCTTGCAAGTTGCATGCTTTACTTTCCGCTGCTCATATACTCTTTGCATGCTTTCTTGAATTGTGTTGAGATTGCTTGACTTGTGCTAAGATAGCTCAAATCTGCCAAAAGACTAAAATTGGGAAAAGGATAAGCTTTTATTTGGTCAAGTAGTCTAATCACCCCCCCTCTAGACATACTTTCGATCCTACAAGTGGTATCGGAGCTTTGGTCTCCATTTGCTTTGATTTACATAGCTTTCGGTGGTCATAGCCTTGGTTTCACAACCTAGGAGAGTATGGCATCTAGCGAGGGAAATTATCACCGTAGAGGTCCTTACTTTGATTGTACTAATTTTGTTAGTTGGAAGCATAAGATGAAAATGCATATTCTTGGACATAACCCCGTCGTTTGGGCTATTGTGTGTATTGGCTTGCAAGGTGAATTCTTTGATGGAAGAGAACCGAACCGTGAAGCTAGCGCGGATTGTGCCCCGAAGAATTCAACAAAATCAGCCGTCTTGAGAATGCAAAGGAAATTTGGGATACTTCGATTGATATGCATGAAGGTACCGACTCCGTCAAGGAATCCAAGTTGGATGTGCTCCAAAGTCAACTTGACAAGTTCAAAATGAAGGATGGTGAAGGTGTCGCTGAAATGTACTCTAGGCTTGCTCTTATCACAAATGAGATTGCCGGCTTAGGTAGTGAAGAGATGACCGACAAATTCATCATCAAGAAGATCCTAAGAGCTTTGGACGGAAAATATGATACCTTGTGCACATTGATCCAAATTATGCCAAATTACAAAGATCTCAAGCCAACGGAAGTCATTGGAAGAATTGTTGCTCATGATATGTCACTCAAGGATAAGGAGGAACTTCACAACAAGTCAAGTGGTGCGTACAAAGCCTCATGTGAAGCCCCCATCATCAAGTGAGAAACAAACCTTCAATGAAGAATTGAGCTTAATGGTGAAGAACTTCAACAAGTTCTACAAGAATAGAAGCAAAGATAGAAGCTCCAAGTCAAGGTCCTACAATGAAAAAAGATCTTCTAGTCGAGAGCGCAATTACTAGAATTGTTGGAGACCCGGACACTACTCCAATGAGTGTACGACACCCTACAAAAGAAGAGAAGAATCACCCAAGAGAATAAGTAGAAGAGAAGAATCACCACCAAGAGAGAGGAGGAGTAGAGATGATCGTTATGAACGAAGAACATCCCAGAGAAGCAAGGATTCGTAAAGGAAGTACAAGTCATCAAGGAGCTACACAAAACAAAGACATCAAGCTCATGTTGGTGAATGGGTATCCGTCTCCGACTCCGACAATCACTCCGAGAGAAGCTATCACTCTGACTTTGAATATACTCAAGATGAAGGTGTTGCCGGTCTAGCACTTGTGTCAACCAACTCCTAAGACATATTTGATTCACCAAATGAAGGAATTGGAAGATGCTTCATTGCTAAAGGCCCAAAGGTAACACACACCCCAAGTATGTTGATTTCAATAGTGATGAAGATGACTTGTTAGGTGATGATGATTTACTTGTTGACAACTCTAGTGATGAATACTATGATGAAACGTCAATTAATCATGCTAATCAAGATAAAACGAATGACAATGATAAGGAGAAGATTGAGCTTCTAACTAAAGAACTAAACATTCTTAAGTTAGCTCATGAAACTATCTTAGAAGATCATCGAGAACTTTTAAGGACTCATGAGAAGTTACTCTTTGAAAAGCTCAACCTTGAGCAAGAGCATGAGTTCTTAAAGGCAATCAATGATGATCTCCGTAAGAAAAGTTCTTCTTACATTGCCAAGCGTTTACTCTTATCTACTTACATGCCTCAAGTCAAGTCTATTAACAAGAACAAGAAGGATTCTTCCTCTAGTAGTAACAATAATCATGCTAAGTCAATATTGTTGCTCCTAGTAGTTCTCTTGATTCCACTAATGATTCTCTTAGCCAAGTTACACTTGAGCAAGAAAATAGCTTATTGAAGGGAATTATAGAGAAAGGTGTTTCCAAAAGCCTTGCCGGGAGTAAGCAATTTGAGGAAATTGTACGCAAGCAAGGAAGGCACCGAAAGAACCAAGGTGTTGGTTTTGAAGAAAAGTTCAATGCCAATGTAGTTGAGTGGGAAGAAGATCAATACCCCAAGACGAAGTTTGTTCCTCAACAAGAGAAGTATGATCCTACTTCCTTCAAGGGGACACAAGCTCAAGATGATCTTCCACCACAAGACCACAAGCAAAAAGACAAGGATAAGCTTCAAGAGGAGATTGATGCATTTGAAGAAGCTCCAAAGGCCTTGGTCAAGTGGGTTCCCAAGACTATATCAAGCTCTACTTCATCAAGTACAACTACAACTCCAAGGATTCCCATCAAGATGTTGTGGATCCCGAAGAAGAAGAACTAGAGAGTTCTTGAGGGTGACTCTGTCAACATATTCCACTCATATCACTTTGGCAATAACTAGTGCAATCAACTTCCACATCTTGCACTAGTTCAAGGAGTCACAAACCCTCTTGTTGGTAAGACAAGGGACAAGGTAACCCAATGCTTTCATAGACATCATCTTGTGTGTGCATTACTCTATGTCTATGGATATCCTTGGTTGTTCCTAGTGGGACTAACCCGTGTAGGTATTGAAAGTGCAACTCACTCCAAAGGATTACTCCAAATGATCTACATCAACATTGAGCACGCACATCTTCAACACCTACACGAAGTCATCATCGACAAAACACAAGGTTAGTTCATCCCTCTAAGGGGGGATCTCACATCTAGGTGGAGATTTACTCTAAGAATTGAGTCAAAGCAACTCTAATGGTGTGAACACATCAATGCAATATGTAAAAGTGGTAACCCCACTTGAGCTTAAACGATGAGTATGACCTATGATCAAATGTTCTCATTTGACTCCTAAGTCAATATACTCATATATAGATGACCAAGTCATCGCAAATTGCTTGATAGATGCCAGAATTGGTTGTGCATGCTTTGCCACATATTTCATTTGCCATTTTATTGTGTGAGCATGTTGGTTGCATATTTCACTCATTCGAGGACATCCACTTGTTGTTTTGATTGATTGATTTCTTTTTGTTTTGCCAAGTGGATGGACAACAATGCCTAAGAACCATCTCTAGCTATCTATGCTTTTCTTGTCTCAAACTCTATTCATGCTACATCACAAAAATTGATCAAGTTAGATTTGAACCACTCTGTGTGAGGAGCACTCGGAGTCCCCGATTCGTCATAGACTTAAACTTCCAAAACTTCTTTGTGCGTTTCGGTCTGACCGATTCTTCCATTTCGGTCATACTGAGATCACTAAGTCGATCTAGATTTTCAATCTCGGTGGAACCAATTTGAACTTTTTGGTCACACCGAGTTGCTGTAACTGTCAGCAGTTATGCATCTCGGTGCCACCAAGTTGTCCACTCGGTCACACCGACAGGGTCGGGCTATATATACCCACGGGCAAAAATTTGGAAACTTTCTCCAAACTCCTTCACCCGCGCGTAGCCCGCTCTTCCTCCAGGGTCTCCAGATCGTCCTCCTCGTTGCCAGCCTCCTCCTGTCACTGGTCTCCGCCGCCGTCAACGGAAATCATCCCCGCCGTTGCAGCCATAGCGAGTTCATAGCCAAACTATGGAATGGACTCGATCATTGTGCTATCCCCGTCCGATTCCTAGCACATTGTGTTTGCCATGAATCTTGCCATGATTGAAATAATCATGTCTACTCAAAACACTCCGTAGATTAGAGATGAATTGAAAATTTAGGATTAGCTTTCCGCCGAAACCATCTCAGACCCACTGGGTTGTAGAACTCGGTTCCACCGATTCGGCTAAGGCCATTGCACAAGTGATTCTCGGTCTGACTGAGAATTGCAAATCGGTGTGACCGAGTTCAAGACTTTGTGAAACCCTAGCAGTCTCGGTGCCACCGAACTGTGACTAGGTCTGACCCAGTTCACTAGTTTAGGTTCCAAAAGTTGCTTCGGTATCACCGAGTTTACAAATCGGTTGATCCGAAATGCTTTCTGTGGAAAACTAAAACTAAGTTTTTGACTCATTCTTTTGCAAAAACCTCTATATTTTGTGATGCTCATCCACTCTATCTCATCTATATCTATTCACAGGGTCTAAAGTCAGTGTTTGCACTATGTCTGATCAAAGTGATAGCCAGAACAAGTCAGAAGAGCAGGTTCAAATGAGTGAGGGCACTAGTCCCTCTAGCACCTCTGATGATGGTAGCAGGAGCACCCCAAGCAACTTACCCAAAGCTGCCACCAGGGCCAGAAAGAAGAAGACCTCAGAATCTGAGGATGAAGACTATGTGGCAGTTGAGGATGAGGCCACTTCCAAGAAGAAAGTGCTCAAAAAGGAGTATGGTACAACTGCTGCCATTAAGCCCGGTATGAAGAACAAAGTACCTGCAAAGAGAACTCCCATGTCTAAAGCCAGAGCCTCTACTCAAGTGACTTTGGAATCTGAACCCAAAGAGGCTACTACAGAAGGGAAGAATAGGAAGGAAAGGGTCAAGAAGACCATGGCCAGAGTTGTTGGAAAGCCTTCCATGATGGAAGAGGAAGAAGAAGAAGAGGTTGCTGCACCAACACCCAAGGCTCAGAAGCTTATGAGTGATGCTATCAAGTCAGGGGCTGCATCATCAAAGCCCAAAGAAGGACCCAAAGCTGCCTCCAAGCCCAATATTGCACCTAAGAGGAATACCAGAAACATATCTGCTGCTGAGAGGAACAAGGCCCCAGTGCCTGAAACTGTTGCTGAAGAGGAAGATGATGAAGAGCATGTCTTGAGAAAGCTGAAGCCAAAAATTCCAGATCATAATGATGCTCATCCTGTGGCTGAGAACATGAAGCTGAGAAAGGATGCAGGCCTCAGATAGTGGAGGTTGTCTGATCCTTATGCAACCAGGAGAAGGACTATTGTTGACTACATGTTCCATACTAAGGAACAACAGGATTTCTATGAGACAGTGTTGCTGGATAAGAAGCCTATAGTGTGTGACATGAGGTGGCTGGATTGGACCTACATGAAGGAGAATGAGGAACACTATCCTGGCGTGTATGACAGTTTTAGTGCTTGTGGAGTGGCAGACTTTGTTGGGCAGAACCTCACAAAGTGGAATGATGAGCTCACAATGCAATTCTACTCCACAGCACACTTCTATCCTGATGGCAGGATAGTATGGATGTCTGAAGGTACAAGGTACCAATCATCAATTGAAGAATGGGATAATCTGATCAATGCACCTAAGGAGAAAGAAGATGACTTGGATGTCTATGCCAAGAAGAAGATGGATCACAACACTATGGCACATATGTACAAGGAGATCGCAGATGCTGCAGTTGAAACACATAAGTTTGGATCAGTACAATACCTTCTGTCAGGACTGCCAACCATCAACTGGATCCTCAGGCACACTCTCTTGCCCAAGTCAGGTGATCACAACATGATCAGAGGCCATGCAATAAACTTGCTACACTTATTTGATGTGCCACAGAAGTTCAAGGTCATGAGCCTCATAGTTGAGACTATCAAGAGGACAGCAGCTGACCAAAAGAGAAGTTGTGGGTATGCCCCATAGATCCAGGATCTGAATAACTCCAAGATGGGCACTGGCACATACTTGTTGGACAAGGATCACATGCCTATCTATCTAGACTTTGAGGACAACCAAGTGGTTATGGATGAAGATGAACCATCTTCTGTGCATGCTCAAGCAAAGAAGGAGAAGGCAAGGACAGAGAAGGCTACCAAGATGCCAACAATGGAAGAGGCATCTTTGTACTTTTTGAAGAGCAAACAAGATCAGCTAGGCTACTTGATTGCATCCACTCCGAGGATTGAGAAGGGGATGGCCACCTTGACTCGAAACCAGGAGAGCCTGGAGAGGATCATGGAGCAGAAGTTCTATGACTTGGATGTGAAGGTAACTGAGATCCAGTCTGTTGTTGAGCAGCTTCAGGATGATATGCAGGAGAGGAAGGGCAAGACTACCATTGATGCATTTGCCAGAGTGCCTAGAGCTCAGAGATCAGCTGCAGTGCTAGTGACAGACACCAGAGCCACTTCACCTGCACTAGCTACACCTCCTACAGCTCCAGTGTAACCAGCTCCAGCACCTACACCTCCAGCTCCATCCACATCTACTGAAGTCTTCGTCCAAGGAGCCATCTCTACACCACCACCTGAAGATCAAGCCTGAGAGACGATTTAGTGCTATGCATTTTCTATGAGAGAGAGAGAGTGTATAGATCATAGGCTTCGAGAGAGAGTGTTTCTTTTTGTTGCTTTTTATTCTCTCTTGCTTTGGTGGTTAAACTTTATTGGCTTGTTTGAGATACCTTCATGTCTGTGTGATACCTGGATGATCATGTGTTTGATCATATGCTACATTTATGCTTGTTGGATGACATTATCCCGTTTATCTCTATACGATCATTCACTGTGCTTGGTGATGAGTGCATGTATTCAATTATTATCATTTTGAGCGCTCCACCAAGATGTATGTGACATGGAAGAGTAACCCATGAGCCTAACTCTTTGTGCATTTGCAATCTAAAGCAAATCTTAAACTATGCACAAATTTAGGGGGAGCTCTTGCTTATCACATACTTCTCAAAGCGACAATGTTTTTCACTCTTATTATAATTTGTCGAAGCTTTGATCTATATGTTGTCATCAATTACCAAAAAGGGGGAGATTGAAAGTGCAACTATCCCTAGGTGGTTTTGGTAATTCCTAACAACATATAGCTCATTGACCTAACATCATTCCAAGATTAATATTTCAGGAAAAGCTCAATGAATGGCATGGCATGGATGAGAAAAGTGGACCCCTCGAAATGCTAAGTATAAAAGGATTGGCTAAAGCTCAAAAGCTCAAGACTCTACATTTTATATTTTAGTGATCCAAGATCACATTGAGTCTATAGGAAAAGCCAATACTATCAAGGATGGATGCGGTGTTGCTTAATGGCTTACTTGCTCAAAATGCTTAGTGATATGCTCCAAAGCCCTCAACTACTTTCTCACATCCACATATGACCTAAACCAAAAGTCAAACTCGGCCCTACCGATTCTTTCTATCCGGCGCCACCGAGTTCAGATGTCATAGCAACTGCCACAAACCCTAGGCAAATTGGTCTCACCGATAGGGATCTCGGTCCCACCGAGATGGGATTGTAATCTCTATGTTTCCCTTTGTAACATTTCGGTACCACCGAGATGAGCGATCGGTCCCACCGAGATTGCTATGTAAACTCCCTGTTTCCTTTTCGTAACATTTCAGTCCCACCGAAATGAGCGAACCGGTCCCACCGAGTTTTCCTGACCAACTCTCTGGTTAGCTTATTACCAAAATCGGTCCCACCGAGTTTGTGTAATCGTTCTCACCGAGATTACCTTAAGCCCTAAACCCTAACCATATCGGTCCTACCGAGTTGCATGTCGGTCCCACCGAAAATCCTAACGGTCACTAGATTTGCAGAATTGGTCCGACCGAGTTTACCAATTCGGTCCCACCGAGTTTGGCAAGTTGTGTGTAACGGGTAGATTTTGTGTGGAGGCTATAAATACCCCTCCACCTCCTCTTCATTCATGGAGAGAGCCATCAGAACGAACCTACATTTCCAACATGCTATTTCCGAGAGAGAACCACCTACTCATGTGTTGAGGCCAAGATATTCCATTCCTACCATATGAATCTTGATCTCTAGCCTTCCCAAGTTGCTTTCCACTCAAATCTTCTTTCCACCAAATCCAAATCCTGTGAGAGAGAGTTGAGTGTTGGGGAGACTATCACTTGAAGCACAAGAGCAAGGAGTTCATCATCAACACACCATTTGTTACTTCTTGGAGAGTAGTGTCTCCTAGATTGGCTAGGTGTCACTTGGGAGCCTCCGACAAGATTGTGGAGTTGAACCAAGGAGTTTGTAAGGGCAAGGAGATCGCCTACTTCGTGAAGATCTACCGCTAGTGAGGCAAGTCCTTCGTGGGCGACGGCCATGGTGGGATAGAAAAGGTTGCTTCTTCATGGACCCTTCGTGGGTGGAGCCCTCCATGGACTCGCGCAACCGTTACCCTTCGTGGGTTGAAGTCTCCATCAACGTGTATGTACGATAGCACCACCTATCGGAACTACGACAAAGACATCCGTGTCTCCAATTGCGTTTGAATCCTCCAAACCCCTCCCTTTACATTCTTGCAAGTTGCATGCTTTACTTTCCGCTGCTCATATACCCTTTGCATGCTTGCTTGAATTGTGTTGAGATTGCTTGACTTGTGCTAAGATAGCTAAAATCTGCCAAAGACTAAAATTGGGAAAAGGATAAGGTTTTATTTGTTCAAGTAGTCTAATCACCCCCCCCCCCTCTAGACATACTTTCGATCCTACATCTATGCACTGATGAAAATGGTAAAGAAGACTTCGATCAAAAGGTATATCGGTCCATGATTGGCTCTTTATTGTACCTATGTGCATCTAGGCTAGATATTATGCTTAGTGTTTGCATGTGTGCCCGATTTCAAGCTACACCGAAGGAATCACACCATAAGGCTATGAAGCATATTCTTCGATATCTAGCTCACGCACCAACACTTGGATTATGGAATCCCAAGGGCTCTTCTTTTGATCTCATTGGATACTCAGACTCTGACTATGCTGGTGATTGGGTGGACCGCAAGTCAACATCAGGCACATGTCATTTCCTTGGACGATCCTTGGTGTGTTGCTCCTCGAAGAAGCCGAACTGCATATCACTCTCCACTGCAAAAGCTAGGTATATTGCGGCTAGATATTGCTGTGCTCAATTACTATGGATGAAACAAACACTCAAGGACTATGGCATCAAAGTGAAGAATGTGCCTCCCTACTGCGACAATGAGAGCGCTATCAAGATTGCTCACAAACCAGTTCAGCACTCAAAGAAAAAGCACACCCAGATTCGTCATCATTTTCTTCGTGACCATGTGTTGAAGGGCGACATCTCCATCGACCACGCAAGTACTGAAGACCAGCTGGCCGTTATCTTCACAAAGCCCTTGGATGAGAAGAGATTTAGCAAGTTGCGGTGTGAGCTAAATATCCTAGAATCTTTGAATGTACTTTGAAAAGGACACACATCCTAACACTTATGCTGACTTGATGACTTAGATGTGCAACACACGAAGTAACATTTTTCTTCAATCAATGAAGACTAACCCTCTAAGTGTGAAGAAATTAATGAAGAAATTTATTCTCAAAACCCTACGAGAATTGTATGCAGTGTCTGAAACCAGCTTTCTTATATGGTGGGTTACGCCACCAACCAAAGTTGAAAATCTTCAATTTGAGTTCTTCATTTTTTAAATTCCTCAGTTTTTCAAATTCTTCAACTTTGCATTGCCTTCACTCTTTCCGTCGTTGTTCTTCATTTGACTATATATATATATATATATATATATATATATATATATATATATATATATGAGTTTATGTCCTCTACAACATTCACTTATTGCTAATTCTTCAAGTTGATTTTTCTGCTAAGTGAATGTGATCAGACCCTTCCCCCTCTATGCTAAACTCAACCTAGTCTGTTAAAAAATTCTTCATGTGCGTTCTATTTGAAACTCGTTCAAATTCTTCAATGTGTCCTTATCAGCTGAAGAAATTGCGAACGTCACTTTAAAATATTCTTATCTGAATTTTTGGCTTTTGCCGCTCAAATCGTTACGCATTCCACGGTATACTTATCTATTCACCCATGATCTTACACGATCTCCACTTCTCAGTACGTGGGTGACACATGTCATGCAAATGAGAAGGGTCAGGGGCATGTTCGCCCAAATTCTTCGGGCTAACAGTTATTCACCTCCGCTATAAATACCCCCTTCCCTTCCTCATTTCACTTTTACTCCGCTCGAACTCACTCCCTCGCTCGAGCTTCTCAAGCCCTAGCGCCTCCGCTACCTCCATCATCGCCGGTGAGGAAGAGCTTCACTGCCTCGACCTCGTCACCGTCGTACTCACGCCGGTCGTGGAAATCTTCCCTCCACCGCCACCGTAGACGTCTTCCTCCGCCAAGTTAGGGCGTGGAAGATCCAAGCCGGCGAACTTCCAAATCTACTCTTATACTTCGTCGTGTTCTTCATCAAGGGTAATTAAAAGTTACTTTTACTGCATTTATTCTACTGATGATTTTCATCAAATCTTCAAAAGGTGTTTATTCTTCAACCTCCACACTCTAAACATCTAGCACAAATCTTCAGTTTTTGATCTGTTTCTCTAAGTGAAGTTTTTCTTCATGATTCCTCAATTGTGTGAATCTCATGATCAACACAACTCTGGAACCTAAGACAAAGAATGCTTAGTGAAATTCTTCGAGACACATCGGGTCAATTTCCTCAAACTTCTTCAATTTTACAAAACCTTCTATGAATGCATATGACCTCTCCAAATTCTTCGCACATATACATTGTTCACAGGTACACATGTCTGATGCTGAATGACTAGGTTCTCATCAACTTAACTCATTTGCAGCATTCCTCGAAGAAAGCTGCATACTTCTTCAGAGAACTCAATTGTGAAAATTCCTTAGCTGAAGAAAATAGCTGATGGTAAACGTCCTCGGAAAGGAGGAAAGAAGCTTGAAGTAAACACTGTCTTTGAGATCCCTGCGGATATCTATGCAGGGTACTGCACACCTCATGAGGAAACACATGGCAAGGAAACGAAGACTAAGCGCAAAGTGCACATTCAGAGGATAGAAAGGAGATGGGCAAGATAGTGGAGGGAGTACAGATATGTTACTCCCAAATACATGAAGAAATTCGCTCTTAACCCTCCATGCCCAAGACCTCCTCTGGCACCTGGCTAGCTAGCTGATCCAACAAGCCTTAAACGTGGTGAGGATTATGCTGATGAATGGGCCAGGCGGCAAGCAAAATTGGCCAACCAGGCCAAAGAAGCAGTGAAGAAATTCAATGAGGATTCTACTATTGCCGCTGCCGCTGTTGAGGCTTCTTCAAGTAAGAAGGCTATGCCAAAGAAGCCAGCCAAGAAACCACCTTCCTGAGCAATGCCCTCACGGCCAAGTTCCTCTTTAATGCCCTCACGGCCAATCTCCTCAACACCACCGAGGAAAATTTCTCAAGCCATTCCAGTCCCTCAAGCTGCACAAATTCCTCGGGCTTCAAAACCCTCAGCTCCTTCGGCAAAGTCCTCAGCACCCGTGCATCTCGCCACGTGCCAAAGGACCACTGGCATATCTATTGCCTCAGGAGCTTCAGCGAGTTCTTCATCTCACCCTTCAACTACCGGTCCCACTCTGCTGAAGACCAAGGCCACTGCTGGACGAGGCACTAGACCAAGTCCTCACAAGAAGTAGGTGGTCTTTCAAATTCCATCTGATGATGAGGCTGATGATGATGAACTTGCTGATATCATCAAGGACAGACAGCAGCGGGCCTCTAGAGCCAAAGGAAGTGTTTTGCCCATACTTTTGGATCCAAAGAAGATCCTTGATTTCATCGATCTTTGGCACAAGGATCCCAATGCTCCAATGCCAGATTTGGGCCTAACTCCTGGACAAAGTCACGTTGTGACGGCATTCATTGCTGAAGAAAAATGGCAGTATGACCAAGCCAGTTCAGTGAAGAAAGCGCAGTACAAGAAACAGCGCTACCTAAAGGACAATGTCCTCCGTCTTTTGCCTGACCAGCTCCTTGCACTGCAAGCTGAAATCAAAAAGCTCAGCAAAGAACTTGACGAAGAAATTCACTTCAAGTGTTGCTACTCCTGTGCACATTGAAGTCACTCCGACTGAAGCATCTACTCAAGCCACTGAAGGAATTGCCAGCACCGCTGATGAAAATCAGGCTGCTGATGAAACTGCAAGCACCAGGGCTGCTGAAGAAATTCCAGCCTCGGAAGAAACTGACAGGGCAACCACTAGTGTTGCGCCTTAAGAAATTGCCAGGCCAGCTGAAGACTATGTCATTGCGCCTGAAGAAATTGCTCAAGATAGGCCAATTGCATTAGTTTTGCCTGAAGAAATTGATCCAACTGCCACTGCTCCGCCCGCACCAACACCAAGTCCAGTTCTTCCTTCTGCTCTAGAAGTGAAGAAAACCAAAGCCGCGGAGCGTGCTGCTTTGTAGAAGAGGAAGGCATCGGCTGCCTCAGAATCTTCGGCCCCCAAGAAGGCGAATATTAGATTCCTGAAGAACTTGTTCCTTATGACGGAGAATATTAGATTCCTGAAGAAGCTATAGAAGATGATCCCTCTGCTGCTTTCACAGAGCAAATGGATGAAATTTAAGTTGAGGCTTTCACTTCAACTCCTCAGGTATCATCGTGAATGCCTCAATTTACTGCTGAAGAGGCCGACGTTGAAGAAATGGAAGTGGATGAGGATGTGGACGTTGGCTGCACCACTCTCATGATGAATGATGATTTTTGGGAGAGTCAGCACCCCAACTCACCTCTATTCACACCACTCCAGAAAATTCCTCAGTCCCCAGCTCCAACTGAAGTTCAAATGGGTTCTGAAGATATTCATGCCACCCCTTCCATTCCTGAAGAGATTCCAGTCACTAGTGTTGATGCTCAAGCTGCTGAAGAAATGGAGGCCCATGCTGCTACTGAAGTAGAAGCTGAAATTCCTCAGCCTGCGGCTCCTGAAATTGACATTCGAGAAGTTATTCTTCAGATCACTAACACTCCTCATCCACAGCCGAAGAATCTTTTCTCCAAGACTCCAAAGTTCAAGGCTGATGCCTTCTTCAATGAGCATGTATTCTTCACTGACTACAATCAATATGATTCTGCTCGTTTGAGGAGGAAGCGATTCTGGACTGCCAGCCAGGCCAATTTCTATTATTCAGTGTTGTTCAACAAAGACAAAGTCTTCGATCATGATTATATTCCTCACTTGGATATGGAATCACTGCCTTGCTTTATGCCAGTCCTCGCTGCCATTCATGATGTTGGCCTGCTCAATTTCTGCACTGACATATGTGATTGGAATGAAGAGCTCATTCTTAAATTCTACGCGATGCTGCACATCACAGGCAATGCTGAAGATGTGAACTCATGGGTGTTGGAATGGATGACAGAGAACACACACTATAAGGCACCGGCAACTGAACTACTTCATGCCATGCCTGTCAGTCCTCCCCTAGACAGTGCGTGTCTGATCTATTCTGAAACTGAGCTGTCATATCATTTTATGCAAGTGCTGATGAAGCCACTGAAGCCTGGACAAGCCTGATGGACCAAATTCCTCGTGAAGGAATTGCAATATGCGCCGAGGACAGTCTGTCACATTCTGACAAAGACATTGAGTCCAATCAAGGGCCACGACTCGACTGATGAAGAAGTCGTTGGCATCATGAAGAATCTGTTGTTCAATATCATGCACGGTATTCCCATGAATTATCATGATTTCTTCATGAGGACTTTGGCAAATGTTGCAATGTCCCCGTTTGAGTTGAAGCCTTACGTTCCATGGATCATGAGATTCCTCAGATCAAGGTCTTCACTCAACTACAAAGCTGATACACTCAACTATGGCAGCTTCTTGCCCCCGATTGAAGTCCTCAAACGGACATTTTCCTCAGCTGATGAAAAGGGCAAGGCCACTGGTGTTATTGATGAGGGCATTCGACCATTGGATGGACAGTTCCGCAAAGCTTCTTCATACTCCACCAATGATGACTTTGCTACTCATGATTCTGCCGCTAATGCATCCTAGGAAAATCCTCAGGCAACAGCTCCAAGGGTGATGATTGATCGTGAGCTTCTCCTCAGTCTTCGTCAAAAGGTGGATCGCAATCACAAATGGGTGAAACACCAGTTTGGTTCAATTCTTCACAATATGACTACCACTTACAATTCAGTGAAGAAGAACCATTACTACCTTAATGAAATGTTTGATCGCACCTGGGCTATATTGTCTCACCTTTACGGTGATGAGGATCTCAAGAAGATGGACTTCAAGAAGGACTTCTGCTGGGCTAAGCCTCCACCAAAGAAATTCAAGAAGGTCGAAGTTCCTCCTTTGGTGCCCAGCTCATATTCCTCGTCCCGAGACACTAACGAAAACGAAGATCTGGTTCTCCTGAAGACTTTGAAAGTGAAGAAATTGGTGTGACCATGAAGGCTCGATATTCATGCGAGGAATCTGAAGCGTGAAGACTTTTGTTTTCGTAGTTTCATTTTCTCTTTCTTGAGTCATAGGAAACACCGTACTGTTAAAGGGGGTCGAGGTAATACTAACACTACAAAAAAAACACACATCTGTGACATTTTGGGCCGAACCAAAAAAATTTCTGTCATACATATGACACTTCTATGACGATAATTGTGACAAAACCCGGTATCATCATAGATGTGGTGGGCTCCTACTTCTATGACAAAAAATCATGACAGAAAATGGGCTTTTCGTCCTAGGCGGGCTGGAGACGCAACTGCATGACATTCTTTGGGCCGTCCGTGACGGAAAAAACCATGGTAGAAGCGAGTGGGAGGAAAATTTCGGGGAGTTGCCGGTTACGGTGGGAGGTTAGGGGCGGAGCGATGTGTGTTTCTCTCGTACGTACGCGCGTGTGTGTGAGGCGTTGGCTCTAACTGTAGCCGAGCGAGGTGTTGGGCTCTAACTGAACCCGAGCGATTGCACTGCAGGCTACGCGTTATTGAACCCGAGCGATCGATCGATGGCTGCTAACTGAACCCGATGGAGCGATTCCTTCGCTACTGCTGCTAAGTGAAGCCGATAGATGCTCCCTCTGGGATGAACAGTGAGTGTTCCGCGTGCGCGGGGGGGGGGGGGGGGGGTTGGATGAACAGTGAGCGGTGGCATTGCCTCTGGATGAACAGGAACCTGCGGTGTGGAGGGCTGGATGAATAGTATACGATGGAGGGGTGGTTGAACAGGACCCCGTGGTGTGGAGGGCTGATGAACAGTAGACGGTAGAGGGGTGCCCGTGGAGGGGTGGTTGAACAGTAGACGGTGGAGTAGCGCGCGGTGGAGGCTGGATGAACAGGAGCCCGTGGACGCTAGAGGAGGTCGACGGTAGCCCGTGGAGGCTGGAGGAGGTCGACGGTGGAGATGAACAGTATCCCGTGGAGTCCCGTTTTGAGGTACGCCACAGCCCTCCCCCCTCCCCCCCCCCCCCCCGTTTCGACCATAGCGCTCCAACACAAGTCCGTTTTGTCCATTTTGCGGTACGCCACACCCCTCCCGATCAACAGGACCCCCATTTCGACCGTAGCGCTCCAACACAAGTCCGTTTCTTCCGTTTTGCGGTACGCCACACCCCTCCCGATCTACAGGACCCCCGTTTCGACCGTAGCGCTCCAACACAAGTCTGTTTCGTCCGTTTTGCGGTACGCCACACCCCTCCCGATCAACAGGATCCTCGTTTCGACCGTAGGAGGTCCGTTTCGTCCGTTTTGCGGTACGCCACACCCCTCCCGATCAACAGGACCCCCGTTTCGACCGTAGGAGGTCCCTTTCCTCCGTTCTGCGGTACGCCAGGCCTCGTTTCCATCGCCTGTTCCATCCAAGTCGGTTGGCTCCCATGCGTTCCGTTGCCTCCCGATGAACACGAAGCATTCCGTTGCCTCCCCATGAACACGATGCATTCCGTTGCCTCCCCATGAACACGACGCATTCTGTTGCCTCCCCATGAACACGATGCATTCCATTGCCTCCCCATGAACACGACGCATTCCGTTGCCTCCCCATGAACACGACACATTCCGTTGCCTCCCCATGAACACGAGCCCTCGCCGTACGTATGCGTGACTAGGCGTTTGAGACCCCGCCCGTATGTACACATACGTGGACATATTTTCTTTCTTGCACCATGGCCGCTGTACGTACGTGTACATGCTACGTGCGCGCCTCTACTACGACATGTACGCGCCTCTACTATGACACGTGCGCGCCTCTACTTCGTCCAATATATATGTACGTACAAGTTCGCGACCAGAATGACAATGCTACGTACGCTTCGACCAGGTGGGTCCCGACTGTCATGCAGTTCCTTGCGTGCGAAAATGTAGCTGGTGGGTCCCAGCAGTCAGAGGGGCGAATCGTTTTTTTTTGCCCGAACGCACTTCCTTTGCGTGCGAAGATGTAGCTGGTGGGTCCCTGCTGTCAGGTGGAGGAATCATTATTTTCCGCATAATAAGGAGGCACTTCCTTGCTGCGACCATGGACCCAGCCGTCAGCCTCTCCACGTACAGTCCATGTCCGATGGAAGTCGTTCCTTGACCACGTTGACCACGCCGCGTCGGGAGCACCAGGTGGTGGACGATGGCGAGGCCTAGGAAGGGGACGACTCAGAGCTGGGGAAGACGCAACAGTGGATGCCCACGCGAAGAGGAGTACGAGGGTTCACTGGTTCGGCTGCGGTGTGAGGCTGTTGTCGCCGTAGATTAACAGGGGGTGTGGGTGAGTAGATGGATGGCCTGGCCAGCGGTGGGAGTAGTAGGGGGCGGTGAGGCCTCCGTGGCATCACAGCCGGCCATGGGAGGCAGGAGCACGCGGCACGACCGTCACTGGTTTGGGCGGCTGGAGCAAGAAGACCAGAGGTTGAAGAAGCACTACAATCGTTGGATTAACATCATACGGTAACAGGAGCTAGAATCGTTCATATTGACTAAGTTGACAAAGCCCTCCGTCCCCGTCAACTTGGTAGGCCCACAAGTCAGCCTCCCAGTATGCTGGGTTCCAGCTGGCAGGGGGAGTATTCATTTTTTTTTGTGCGTAATAAGGAGGCACTTCCTTGCGTGCGAAGATACCTGGTGTGTCCGACAAGTCAGTTGGAGGCAGGTTTTTTTCGCGAAATACAGATGCCCTTCCGGTGGGTCCCAGATGTCAGGTGGAGGAATCATTATTTTGCGCGTAATAAGGAGGCATTTCCTTGTGTGTGGCCGTGGACCCAGCTATCAGCCTCTCCATGCACAGCCTACTTCCAATGGTGTCGTTCGTTGACCACGTTGACCACGTCGCGCCGAGCGCATCCAAGGTGGTGGACGACGGCGAGGCCCCGAACAGCAACGAGCTGAAGATGGGAAGACGCGGGAGTAGAGTCGCAGACGGAGGGGTGTACGAGGGTTAACTGGTTCTAGTGCGGTGTGGTTCGGCACTCGGTGGAGAAGAACAGGAGGTGTGAAGGGTTGGAGGGATGGCCTGGCCAACGGTGGAGTAGCGCTTCATAGCGAAGCGTGCTAAGCAGAGCTGCTAGCAGCAGGAGGCGGGAGGTGGTCCCGGCGGCGCTGGAGGAAGAAGACGCGACATTGAAGATGGATGGCGGCCGTTGGATGTAAATCCAATGGCTAACATGTCAGAATCATTTGTTGACTAAATTTACAACGACTTGCGTTGGCTTCGACCTATTGGCCCACATTTCAGCCTCCAAAAATGTGGCACGTATTCAACCCATTTTTTCAGAATTTATAGTCTTTTTTTTGCGCGGTAGAATTTACAGTCAATTTGATCTTTTTTTTTGAATTACAGCCATTAGCTAGGCTGGGTGAACAATTAATGTAGCTTTCATGGGGCCCATTTATTTTATTTCCTAAAAAATTACAGGCCATTTGCACTTTATCTAGATACACGATTTTGCTGGGCTGATTCTAATTATAATGTTGGGTTGGGCCAGCAATGTTATCAAAAAATAAAAAAGGGTTGAGCATTTTGTTATAAATATATTTAAATAATAAGTGATATTATTACATTCGTCCTTAAATCTTACCAAGCTTTTGTACACAATCACTAGGATTTTCGTGCCAAAACAATCTAGGATTTTATTTGTTAAGAAATTATTTTTATAAGTTAATAAGATGTGGGATATTGTTTTCTTACATATGTAAGTATCTGTTAAATATATGATGACAATAAAAATAATATATAATAACATATAAAATAATTTAAATATATATATAATATAGTTAAAAGGGAAACATAAGTTGTACCTGGCGTTCCTATTCTTATATAGAAAAATAGAACAGACCGCTGCGTTTTCTTCAAAAAAATACATAAATTGGGCTGCCAAAAATAAAACCTCGGATGGGAGGTCCATAGGCCGGTCGATACATGACGGCCCTAAGAAAATACAAACAGGCCCTCCCATCTGAGGTCGTGGGCTGCGCATGTTAAAAATGAAAGCCTAGACGGGGCAACCCAAAACCACGTCCAACACTTGCCAAAACTCGGTCCCTCGCTTTCTCTGTGTTTCGCTCTCTCGACATTGTGTGGGCATTTTGACTATGCTATGCATGAATGTTGATCAGCATGATGTTAACTGGTTGGTAGTTCCATTTTCGACCACGAATAAAACTTCCAACATGATGTTAACCCTGTTTGAAAAGGCCGTGTTAATATAAATGCTCTGCCTCTGAAAGTTGCAGTTTCTTATCTGAAACTGAAACTTGCAGTTTCTTCTCATCTGCACTTTTATACTCCTATGAAACTACATTTTTTTAAGTGCTAAAAATAGATCTCTAGAATTCATAAAATTCTTCATATGCTCAATACTGCAAATCTAAAATTCAAAAGACATTCATATCTGAAAGTACTCTCAAAATACACAACACAAAACAGAATTCACAACTTGCAAATACTGACAACCCTAAGCTCCTCCTGACAATTCACAACTTGCCCGACTATTGGGCTGGGGTGCAGTCCCCTCCTATTCCTCGGCGGCAGACAGCCGCCCCGTGAGACGATGTGAATGGCGAGGGAGACGATGGCGGGGAAGCGTCGTCGGGCCAACTGCTTTTCTCCTCTTGCAGCTGGGTTCGGTCGACGAAGTCTCCACCGGCTCGCTCTCGCAGGACACCTTCACAAATGACACCCTGTAGATGCTCGATCCTTCAATCTCTGGTGGATGCTCCATCTGGGATCGATACTCCCACCACCGCGCCCTCATGATCGGATTCGGTAAATCTATTTGCTCCATGGCCGAGAGGAGCAACTCTATGTACTCCGGTGCGACTCCCTCTGGGAGTATCGCCGCCTTTTCGCTCTGTTGCAGATATTTGGCCATGGATGTCGCCGTCGCCGCTAGTTGGTCCTTGTTGTCAAACCAAGACTGTATCTCCAACATCCAAGCAGGCTTCACAGGGTCGCCGTCTGCGATCCTCACGTATCGGTTGTACTCCTCCATCGATCTACTTCTCCACAACACCTTCACTCGCCGGCGGTGGTTTTTGAATGGAAGAGGGAGAGGAGCAGCGCTGGTTTTGGATTAGAACGGGAGAGGAGCGATGCTGCTTTTGGACTTGAACGGGAGAGGAGGGGCGGTGGTTTTGAAATGGAAGAGGAGAGGAGCGGTGCTGGATTTAGATTGGAACAGGAGAGGAGCGGCGGTGGGTTTAGATTGGAACAGGAGAAGAGCGGAAGAGCGGCGCTGGTCTTGGAAGTATTTTTTTGTTGTTTTGCGTATTTTGGGTCCAAGTTTGACCATGTACAGTATGTGACAAGAAAAATGTGAATTCATGTCACCAAAATTTGTATGGTTTGGTTCGTATCTGAATGTACTTCCAAATTATACTATTTTTGCAATGTATAGCATATATTTTATGTGCGAAAATCATGGTCAATTATGACCCAGAATAAAAGGGAGACTAGTTAATGTGGGGTCGCTTTCTTAATTGAAGGGTAAATTGATTTTGATTTTGATCCAGTCATAGCACGCCGGCCCTCTCGCACTAGTAGAAAACGGAGCTTTAGCGCCGGTTCGTAAGGGCCTTTAGTGCTGGTTCCATAACCGGCACTAAAGGGTGGTCACTAAAGCCCCCCCCCTTTAGTACCGGTTCGGCACGAACCGGCGCTAAAGTGCCACCACGTGGCGTGAGCTCGTGCCCCGGTATGGGGGACCTTTAGTACCGGTTCGTGTTACCAACCGGCACTAAAGGTTTTTTTTTGAATTTTTTTTTTTGAAAATTTTGGAAAAAAAATTTGATTTTTTTTTCGATTTTTAATTTTTCTGAATTATTTGATGATTTAGTCTCTAATCACCTCTCTTAATTGCTCAAGTGTGGATCACTCATTCCAAATCATCTAACTTCCCGACCGATCACCCATCCCTCTCACTACTCTAGCCCGAGTACGCTTAACTTTCGGGTAATATTCTCCTTCCTTTCTGAGTCTGCACTTGTTGTTTTCCTGACAATAGTAAGATGTTAATCCTATTAACCCTCAGGAGTTTAGCTTGAGCATGAAGTCACACATTTCACCGTTTGAGTTTGAAACTATTATTCTAAAAAAGAGTAATTATTTAGTAACGCTAATATTTCTTGAATAAGTTTGACCATAGCTTGACCACAGTTTGACCATAGTTTGACCAGATTTGACCAAAATTCAAAAAATTGAAATAACTATTTAGTAACACTAATATTCTTGAATAATTATGTAGTAACATTAATACTTCTTGAATAAGTAGTTTGACCAGATTTAACCAATTTTTTAAAAAAAACTGAAATTATTTGACCATATCTTTTTTCCTTTTGGAATTTGAGGGTTCTTAATAATTCCAAATAGGCCGTAGGCTATCTCCATCGGATGCGGATTTTCGTGCTGAATTTTTTGATATATTATACGTTTTTTTCCGACATCGTATGCAAAAGTTATAGCCGTTTTACATTTTCCTATCGGATGCGAAAATTGCCCTATAGTGCCGGTTTGTGGCACGAACCGGCACTATAGGTCAGACCCCTTTAGTACCGGTTCGTGGCACGAACCGGTACTAAAGGTCTAACCTTTAGTACCGGTCTAACCTTTAGTACCGGTTCGTGCCACGAACCGGTACTAAAGGTGACCGTGGGGCCCCGGCCTGACGCAAGCCTGCCACCACCCCTTTAGTACCGGTTCGTGCCACGAACCGGTACTAAAGGTTCAACACGAACCAGCATTAATGCAAATCCGTTCGAACCGGCACTAATGTATACATTAGTGCCGGCTCTAATACAAACCGGCACAAATGTGCTGCATGTTTGATCCTTTTTCTACTAGTGTCGCCCAATCCTAAATCGCTGCCGCACGCTCCTCTCCCTCTTCTCCATTGCAAAACCACCTCCTCTCCTCTCCATCATCTCCATTCCAAAACCACCGTCTCGCCTCTCCCTCTTCTGATCTTCTCCATTGCAAAACCACCTCCTCTCCTCTCCATCATCTCCATTCCAAAACCACCGTCTCGCCTCTCCCTCTTCTGATCTTCTCCATTGCAAAACCACCTCATCTCCTCTCCATCATCTCCATTCCAGAACCACCGTCTCGCCTCTCCCTCTTCTGATCTTCTCCATTGCAAAACCACCTCCTCTCCTCTCCATCATCTCCATTCCAAAACCACCTCCTCTCCTCTCCATCATCTCCATTCCAAAACCACCATCTCGCCTCTCCCTCTTCTGATCTTCTCTCCATTGCAAAACCACCTCCTCTCCTCTCCCTCTACTCTATTGCAAGACCACCGTCTCTCCTCCCATCTGCCAAAGCTAGCACCGGACCACTCAGAATGACTTCAATGGAGAGGATGCAGCATCGAATCAGGCAGATCGCCGGCAGCAACCAGGCAAAGTTAGCCAGGTTGAAGGAGATCCTTAGTTGGTTTGACAATGAGTGGGAGATTTTGAGGACGGTGCGGGACATGTGGCAATGTATGCAAAAGAGCGAGACGGCGGCGATGAGGGCGGCGATGTACATGTACTCCTCGGTGGCAGTCACGCCGCAGTCCTCCGAGTTCATTGAGTATCTCCTATGGGCGTTGGAGCAGATAGATTCGCCCGAGGCGACAGTCAGGCGGAGGTGGTGGGCGTATAGGTCGAAGGTCGAGCACCCAGAGGATAACGAATCGATCGAGTATGGTGTGTCGTCCGTGAGGGTGTAGAGCCAGCCGGAGCCACAGGAGTATTCATTCACCCACCGCAAGAGGAGGCCGGATGGCGCGACGTCGCTTCCCCGACGTTCTCCATGGTTCCCTCGATGCTCGCCTCGTTTCAACGGCGGCGGTAGGGTTTAAGGTAAGCTTCGCACTAACGTAATCTTCCACCTGCTCATGCTTACAATCAGTGTGATAGCTAATGAAAAGCATGCTTACAATCAGTCTCCGAGTAGTACGCCAATCACCCTAAAATAGCTCTGGACCTTTGGGTCAAAGTTGTGACACAGTGTACAAATAAAGAAAAATAGATTGGTGCTTCTTTCAGAAAAGAGTACTCCCTAGAAAACTGCCAATATAAGCTACTAGTATTTGGTTAGAGGATTTGCTGCCGAGAAAGATCTGTCCACATAGAGCGCCACACATCCCACTGGTTGTGGTGGATGCCAATGCGTGCATGCAGCATGGTTGGTGTCGGTAATTTTTACTTGGCACACCTCGCACTCTGCATATATGCCGGTTCCATACGTACATTTGTGGAGTTCCACCAAAATGCAGCTGAATAACCCTGTTTGCACAGATAATCAAAAAGTGTGATTACATTATAGTGGCACTAGTTGATGAAACACACAAAATAAATAGAAGAAAATATTGCAATAGTATCATAGTATGCCATGCTGCGAGGGCGAGATGGGCCCTGCGACGCCTCATACGGTACGCCTCATACTGGACATCGTCCCAAGTCTCCCAGATACACCTTCTACCAGTGATGAACATCAGTGTACAACAGTAGTACAAGGAGGCGCCTGAGACATTTAAATATCTATTTTTATACATATCAACTAAAATTAAGCACCCCAGTTTGCAGAAACGCTTAAACATTAACAATGGGACTAGTTGATGAAACATACTTTAACAAAGAGAAGCACTTTCTTTATCTACAATGGAAATGAAATGATAGAGATGACACTCTCTCTATTTTAACTGTATTATTACTTCATTTTATCAGTGACACTAGGGTCGAGCACGTGGCAAACGAGGTGCACCGCGCGTCGAAAGGATGGAGGCCGAGGGTGCTTAGACTGGGATGCCGAAGCTCGCTCTTTCAGTCACCAACATGGATGATTCAATTCATGGGACCTTTTGGTGTAGTTCACCTAAAATGAAGCAATGTCCCATGAGCTAGCAGATTCTTCTTCAAATTTTTTTAAGAAAAGGGCTCCAGCCCCGGTTCCATTTCCATCAGAAAACGAAACCCACAGAGCTTCTTCTCCAGCCCCTGGAATGCTCAACTATAATTTGGATATCATTTGTGTAGTTCAACTAAGATCGAGCGTGAAATGTATATCTCTATTTGCACAAAAAGGTGGAAAGGAGGGTGACTAACAAGTAACAAGTGATGAAACATGCATCAAATGAAAAGAAGCATGTTCCTTATCTGAATGGCAATCCTACAAGGACAGTAGCAATTTCTAAAGTAGTGGCATTGCTAGATATTAGTGTGGGCATCAGGATTAACTATGAAAACTGTTAAATACGACATTACTTTGGGCACGGGAGAGTAGGCGGACCAGGACAGTTGCATTTCTAACGAAAAGAAGCAACTTATCTTAATGGGAAATTTTAGTAGGACATGTAAAGAAGTGCCATTGATTCATATTACTAGAGGCATTACATTGAAAACAACTGTCGGTGTCAAAACCGGCGGATCTCGGGTAGGGGGTCCCGAACTATGCGTCTAAGCGGATGGTAATAGGAGACAAGGGACACGATGTTTTACCTAGGTTCAGGCCCTCTTGATGGAGGTAAAACCCTATGTCCTGCTTGATTGATATTGATGATGTGGGTATTACAAGAGTAGATCTACCACGAGATCAAGGAGGCTAAACCCTAGAAGCTAGCCTATGGTATGATTGTTGTTCGTCCTACGGACTAAAACTGTCACATCCCTGGTCCTGGTATGCAGTAGGCTAGCCCTTCATGTGTGCATCATGTTTAACTTTTCAAATGAATTTGAAATGGGGATGTTCAAACCCTGGCACCAAATGGAATTCAAATAGGTTCAACCTAAAAATATTTTTAGTGAATCAATATGGCTTTCAAAAATGTTCATCATTTCTGGAAAATGCTAGAACCATAACCAGAGGTGTTGCACATTTTTCCATGACATATTTGGTCACTGAATTAAATCATATGTACTTTGCATTTGGGCATTTAAATGCTAGTAAATATGTTAAATGCTCAAATAATTCTGAACTTAAGTGTGGGCTACTAGGAATAATCCCAACAGAGCCCACAACTATTTGCAGGATTTTTGGAAACGTTTTAGTATTTTTAATAAAGCCATCAAGTTGCAGAAGAAATAGAAAAGAGAAATAAAATAGAAAAGAGCAGAGGCCTACCTAACTTACCTGGCCTCCCTGCTACAGTAGCTGGCCTGTTAGGCCCAGCCCACCCCGTCGCGCGTCGTCTTCCTCGCGCCTACTGGCGTTGCGCGTGGCGCGCGCGCAGCCGAGCCGCGGCCACCTCCTGCTTCCACCTCCAGCTTCCACCCCGCCCCCATTCAAGCGCCTGGAGACGCCCCGTGGCTCCCCTATCCTCTCCCCCCTCACTCTGGACCCCCTCCTCCCCCTCTGCTCTCTCTCTCGCGCGATCGACCACGAGCACCCGAGAGCACCGATGAGCTCCACCGCGGCCAATGTCCACCCCTTGCCTCGCCGATGCTTCCAGAAGAACTGCCGCGCCTTCTTCTTCGTCTCCACCAACTCACATGATGCCGGGTGCACCGCAGCGTCGTCCCCGCCGCCTTGATCGCCGCATCTGTCCGGCGATCGCCGCAGTCGATTCGCCGCCTCCGACGCCTCCCCGAGACCACCGAGCTGCTCATCGACCCCGCTGTGAGCTCCTACGCCCCTCGCCACTCTCCCCGTCGACGCGTTCGTCCTCTAGCCCCGATCCCCAACCGTGACCGAAGCATCTCACCACCGGCCATGGCGTAGCCGTGGTCACAGCCGCGCAAGCTCGCAACCAAGCGAGCCACCGTGCTCAGCACGTTCCCAGGAGTCGACCGCGACCACCCGCGGCTCCTGCCGTTCCCTCCAGCGCCTAACCCGCCGTGGGCCGAACTCCGGCCGCCGCAAAGCTCGACGCCGTCGGTGCTGTAGACCACCCCAGCCACTGCTACTTGCTCCGATGGATGCGGATGAGTACCAGCTCCACGCAGAGCCCCTCCGCCACTCGTTTGGTCACCGGAGGAGCAAACCCGACGCCTCTGCCGTCTCTGGCATCGCCGGCGACGAGCCGTGAACCAAGTCCGGCGAGGTTGACTCGTTTGACCTGGGATTTGACCCCCCCCCCCCAGGGTCACTGACGCGTGGGCCATGCCCCTATATAGTTTAGGCGTGAGTTTAATTAGCACTGATTAACCTAGCTAATTAGTTGACTCACTAACAAGTGGGCCCAGGCTCTAACTAACCTAGGTTAGTGCTAACCTAACGCTAACGAACTCTGTTAGTTAGTTGTTACACTGACATGTGGGTCCCAGCCGAGCCGTGAACCAAGTCCGGCGAGGTTGACTCGTTTGACCTGGGATTTGACCCCCCCCCCCAAGGGTCACTAACGCGTGGGCCATGCCCCTATATAGTTTAGGCGTGAGTTTAATTAGCACTGATTAACCTAGCTAATTAGTTGACTCACTGACAAGTGGGCCCAGGCTCTAACTAACCTAGGTTAGTGCTAACCTAACGCTAACGAACTCTGTTAGTTAGTTGTTACACTGACATGTGGGTCCCAGCCGTCAGGTTTGACCTGGGCTAGCACCTTTGACTTGCTGACGTCACCCCGATGTCATGCTGACGCATATAACCTTTTCTGGATTTATTTAATTCAGGGAATTCCAGAAAATGCCCAAAACTTCTAAAATTCATAGAAATTCAACCGTAACTCCAAATGAAATAAATTATATATGAAAAATGATCAGAAAAATCCAATCTATCCATCTGTACCATTTTCATGCATGTTAGAACAACTTATAGCTGCTGTTTAGCACAAAATAATTAAATGGAATTTAAACTCTCACATATGGAGTTTGAATTTGAACCTAGTGTTCAAACCAACCCCATTTAACCTGTTGCTAGATGCATTATCCCAAAACACATTCATATTGCCATGTCATAGCATGCATCATATTGTGCATTGCATTGATTGTGTTGTTCTGTGTTTGACGGTGTTGTTCCCCCTCGGTAGATGATGTACCAATGATGTGATCGTTGACACTGATGAAGACTCAATGTTATCTTCAGAAGTGCCAGGCAAGCAAAACCCCCTTGTTCATTCCGATAAAATCCCACTCTCTTGATCCTGCTCTCTTTTACTGCATTAGGACAACAACGACATATTTGTTACTTGTTGCGGTAGCTGAACCCCTTTATCCTTTGCATGACCTGTCATTGCCACAGTAAATAGATGAAACCACTAGCATGAGTAGGAGTTGTTTGATCCCTGTTGTGCCTACTCATTCATGCTTGTTTGTCTTGCCTGCTATTGCTTAGAGTTGTGTCAGGTCTGATTCATCCGGGATGAATCAGAGGTGTGTGAACATGTCCTACTGTGTGTGAGCTAAGTGTGTGAACATGATTTGGTAAAGGTAGCGGTGAGAGGCCATGTAGGAGTACATGGTGGGTTGTCTCATTGCAGCCGTCCTCAGGAACTGAGTTCTGTGTTTGTGATCCATGATTCAGCTACTACCACGCATTGGGCCCGAAACCAATGGACCATCTCGGCTTCTTATTCACCCTAGTCCTCTGTCCAGGAGTTGCAAGTAGTTTCTGGTGTTTGTAGCCTACTGCAGGCCATGGAAAGCGCTGACCGTAGGGGTGGGTTATGATGCGGTAGGTACGTGGCACGGTGTACCGAGCGCCCGTTTGGTGTCTCGGGAACCCTGTTCACATCGTTTGGGGCTGTGAGCGAAAACCCGGCCGGATCTCCTCATGGATGGAACCCGAATAGGCGATAAACCTGGACTAGAGACTTGAGTGTTTAGGTAGGCCGTGGCCGACACCCACGTTGGGCTTCCGCTTGAAGGTTGCCGAGTACATGTCGTGTAAACAGCGATAAGTGGTGAGAGCGTGTGTGAAGAAGTACACCCCTGCAGGGTTAACATCATCTATTCGAATAGCCGTGTCCGCGGTAAAGGACTTCTGGGTTGCTCATATCAGTTCATAGACAAGTGAAAGTGGATACTCTAAAATACGCAAGATAAGCGTGAGTGCTATGGATGGCGTTCTCGTAGGGAGACGGGAGGGGATCCATAGTGGTGTACTGATATGGTGAATATGTGGACTCGTGTGCGCCACCTCAAGAGTTACTTGCAATCATAGTTTAGGTTAGCCACTGAGTCAAAGCTGGCTTGCTGCAGTCAAACTCCACCACCCCCTTTTTGATAATGATGCATATGTAGTTAGTTCTGATGTAAGTCTTGCTGGGTACATTTGTACTCATGTTTGCCTATTTTATGTTTTTGCAGAGAGACTTCAGTCTCACTAGTAATTCCGCGTGGACTTCGACGTTTAGCTTGTTACCTCAGCTACGATCTTGTGCCCTCGGCAAGATCTGGTAGATAGTCAGGCTTTTCAGCCTTTTCATTTATAGATGTCTGTACTCAGACATGATAGCTTTCGCTTGTGTTTTGACTTGTATGCTCTAAATGTTGGGTCGTGAGACCCATGTTTGTAATATCTCGCTCCTCGGAGCCTATTGAACACAATACAGGAGTCGTAGAGTCATGTTGTGATGCCATGTTGTATTTGCACATATCGAGCATATTGTGTGTATGTTATTGAAATGCTTGGTATGTGTGGGATCTGACTATCTAGTTGTTTATCCTTAGTAGCCTCTCTTACCGGGAAATGTCTCCTAGTGTTTCCAATGGTAGCTTGTTACTGCTCCGGAACACTTAGGCTGGCCGGCATGTGTCCTTCGTTCCTGTGTCTGTCCCTTCGGGGAAATGTCACGCGATGAATACCGGAGTCCTGTTAGCCCTCTACAGCACGGTTCACCGGAGTCCTGCTAACCCAGTGCTACAGCCTGGATTCACTCGCTGATGACCGACACGTTCGATGCTAGGTCATGGATGCCTGTCCCTGTAAGTTTGTGCCACTTTGGGTTTACGACTAGCCATGTCAGCCCGGGATCCTTATCATATGGATGCTAGCGACACTATCATATACGTGTGCCAAAAGGCGCAAACGGTCCCGGGAAAAGGTAAGGCGACACCCGTGGGAATACCGTGCGTGAGGCCGCAAAGTGATATGAGGTGTTACATGCTAGATCGATGTGGCATTGAGTTGGGGTCTTGACAAAAACCATCCGGTTTATATAGACACCGGAGAGGGCTAGGGTTACACAGAGTCGGTTACAATGGTAGGAGATCTACATATCCGTATCGCCAAGCTTGCCTTCCACGCCAAGGAAAGTCCCATCCGGACACGGGACGAAGTCTTCAATCTTGTATCTTCATAGTCTTGGAGTCCGGCTGATGATGATAGTTCGGCTATCCGGACACCCCCTAGTCCAGGACTACCTCAGTAGCCCCTGAACCAGGCTTCAATGACGACGAGTCCGGCGCGCACATTGTCTTCGGCATTACAAGGCGGGTTCCTCCTCCGAATAATTTATAGAAGATTGTGAACACCAGGATGGTGTCCGGCTTTGCAAAATAAATTCCACATACCATCGTAGAGAGAATAATATTTACACAAGTTCAATCTGCTGACATATTTTGTGGCGTGACGTCACACCACAACCAAGCCTTTACTCGAATCGTTTTTATTATACCACCTCCGCGCGTTTAGCGAAGCGGTTTCCTTGGCACGTCTTGTCGAAGCAGAGATCGTGTTCCCCTTATTCCGGGATTCTCATCAATACGGACGTGGGTAACCCAACCGCGCCCATTGCCACGCCCCCTCCATCGAAGGCGGGTTCCAAACGGTCATGGGTATGGCTCTTGGTATTCTCCCTCTTTATAATGAGACCAAGGCTCATTCTTTTTCTTCAATCCTCAATCGAATCCGCCCCTCGCCCCGAGTTCCAACACCCAGGGCTCTAGATTCGGGTACTTTCGACCTTCGACAATGTCCGGCTCTGACCTACGAGGCCGGTGGATGCCCTCCTCCATCACGGAAGAGGACATGCTAAAGCTGAGAGACGCCAGGTACTTAACCTATGAGATTTCGCATAGGTTGCCTGCCCAAGGGCAAGTTATTCCTACTCCCGAGCCCAGCGAGAGTGTCGTGTTCGTGTCTCACCTCCGCCGGGGTTTAGGCTTCCCGATGGATCCCTTCATGAGGGGGCTCATGTTTTACTATGGGCTGGAATTCCTTGACTTGGCTCCGGAGTCCATCCTCCACATCTCATCATTCATTGTTGTCTGCGAAGCCTTCCTCCGCACTACCCCTCACTTCGGCTTGTGGCTCAAAACCTTCAACCTGGAGCCGAAGATGATCGAGGGGCGTGAGGCAGAGTGCGGCGGGGCGGTTATAAGCAAGAGGGTCGATGCTCCATGGACGGAGGGCTCTTTTCAGGAGGAGCTCGGCTTGTGGCAACATGAGTGGTTCTATATCACCGCTCCCCGGGGCAGCAGGCAGAGGCCGCCGCTCGCCTTTCGCCCGGGCCCTCCACAATGGCTAATGTCATGGGTCAACAAAGGGCTTGACTGGGGGCCGTCCAAAGACATACCCCTGTTGCAGGGCCAGATTCGAGACCTCCAAGAAAGGGAGATCAATCTGGTAGTAGTGGCAAACGTTATACTGATTCGGCGCCTTCTGCCCTACAAAGGTCGCCCCCTCCGCCTGTGAGAATTTAATCCGGAGGGACCACGAGCTCTCCAAGACTTCATGGGTTTGACACCCGTGGAGATGTACAAACTGTTCTTCGGATCACAAGAGATGCGTCCGAACTTGACCGAGGATGCTGGCCTAAGCTGCAATCGCCCGGATACTCAAGTAAGTAGCCCTGTGTCCGGACACATTGTCCATTTATTTATCATGGGTTTTCCTTTTAACCAGCTATCCCTTGGACAGGAGTGGATAGCGCAAGTAAAACTGATACGGTGTCCGTCCCCCCTCCCTGAGACCACGTCGGATCCCGTGTTAATCAAAATGTTGGAGGTTGCACCTTCGGAGGAGGGCGAAAGGGGGCACAGGGAAACTACCACCTCTGCCAAGGAGGCTTTCAGTAAGGGGGGAATCGAGAATCCCTCCCTCCAGGGGGAGAAGAGGACCGCTTCCGAAGACCCGGAGGGCAAGGCCTCAAAGCAGGGAAAGAAATCTGCACCGGAAGGTCCTGTGTCGGGAAGAGCCCCGGCCGCACTGTCTCCCCAAAGGAATCAGCCCTCCAGCGAGCCGTAAATAAAAAGGGGGAGTTTTTTAGTAGGGGACATCCCTACTTTATTCCTAAGGGTAACTGAAGTTTTCACCTTGTAGTTCGGATCTCAGCCCTTCTCAGCAGAGCTCATCTTCGAGGGACCTTCGTCCGGAGATGATGGAGAGCGAAACGCGTCCATCTGCCGCCCCGTCGGGCGGGGCGGACGAACCTGAGGTGTCGGCATGGAGGGTCTCTGTCTGTGTCAAAACGGGTGGATCTCGGGTAGGGGGTCCCGAACTGTGCGTCTAGGCGGATGGTAACAGGAGACAAGGGACACGATGTTTTACCCAGGTTCGGGCCCTCTTGATGGAGGTAAAACCCTACGTCCTGCTTGATTGATATTGATATTGTGGATGTTTACAAGAGTAGATCAAGGAGGCTAAACCCTAGAAGCTAGCTTACGGTATGATTGTAAGGGTTGATGTTGTGTCCTACGGACTAAGGCCATCCGGTTTATATAGACACCGGAGAAGGCTAGGGTTACATAGAGTCAGTTACAATGATAGGAGATCTACATATCCGTATCGCCAAGCTTGCCTTCCACGCCAAGGAAAGTCCCATCCGGACACGGGACGAAGTCTTCAATCTTGTATCTTCATAGTCTTGGAGTCCGGTCGATGATAGTTCGGCCGATGGTGGTAATCCGGCTATCCGGACACCCCCTAGTCCAGGACTCCCTCAGTAGCCCCTGAACCAGGCTTCAATGATGATGAGTCCAGCGCGCATATTGTTCGGCATTGCAAGGCGGGTTCCTCCTCCGAATAATTCGTAGAAGATTGTGAACACCAGGATAGTGTCCGGCTCTGCAAAATAAATTCCACATTCCACCATAGAGAGAATAATATATACACAAGTCCAATCTGCTGACTTTCTAGTGGCATGACGTCACACCACTACCAAGCCATTACTTGAATTGTTTTTTATTTTACCACCTCACCGCATTTAGTGAAACGGTTTCCTTGGCACGTCTTGTCGAAGCAGAGATCATGTTCCCCCTTAATCCGGGATTCTCATCAATACGGACGTGGGTAACCCAACCGCGCCATTGATGGTGGCGCTTGGGAGATAAGCGAGTTTTACCAGGCTGGCGGGGACGCATAGTCTTCGTCCGCCTATATATAAGGGACAAGGATTCACCTTTTCACCTACGCCTTCTTCCTCCTTTGCTTATCCATCTCCGCGCACTCGAGCTCCTGCGCCCAAGCCCGCACATCTCATCTCAACCTTCCCCAGCCATGTCTGGAGCGGGAGGCAAGTGGATGACCTCCTCCGTGACGGAGGAGCACATCAAAAGACTGCGCAGCGCCGGCTATCTGTCTGGCGACATCGTGTACCGGCTGCCCGACGAGGGGTAGCTCATCCCCCCCCCCCCAGGCCCCATGAGAGGGTCGTTTTTCTTCCCCATTTCCTCCGCGGACTGGGCTTTCCACTTCACCCCTTTGTCCGGGGGCTCATGTTCTACTACGGCCTGGATTTCCATGATCTGGCGCCGAACTTCATCCTCAACATCTCGGCATTTATCGTCGTGTGCGAGGCCTTCCTCTGCATCCAGCCCCACTTCTGCTTGTGGCTCAAGACCTTTGACGTCAAGCCGAAGGTAGTGAAGGGCACTCAAGCGGTGTGCGGAGGCGCCATGTTGGGCAAGATGCCCAACGTCCTTTGGTTCGAAGGGGCCTTCATGGAATCCGTCAAGGGATGGCAATCGGGGTGGTTCTATATCACTGAGCCACGCGATCCTACGTGGGCGGCGGCCCCCGAGTTCAGATCTGGTATTCCCACGCAGCTCACCTCCTGGAAAAAGAAGGGCTTGCAGTGGGGTAGTTCGGAGGAGGTGACGGGACTCCAAGCCTGTATCCAGAAGCTGGTGAAGAAGCTCAGGCTGGTTAACGTGGTCCGGGTCATGCTCGTCCGCCGGATTCTCCCATGCCAAGAGCGGGCATTCAATCTGTGGGAGTTTGATCTGGAACAGCACCAAGCGTTGAGCGGGCTCTTCGACACGACGTACGAAGGCGCCTGGAGGGTGCGGTTTAAGGGCGCCGAAGCCCCCGCATCCGCGACTGAAGATCGCGGATTTCGCTCGCAGCGCCAAGCTGACGAGGTAAGTGATTCTACCCCTTTACGGGACACTTGCTTTTCATAGATTGACTCTATGCGGGTTTTAATTTCCCCTTTTCCTTTGACAGGACTGGATGAAGAAGGCGGAGCAGCTCATCTGCCCGGCTCCCATGCCAGAAAACCAAGTAGACGCCCGTCTAGCGAGGCTGCTGGCTCCGGCACCGCATGTGGTGCCGGAGAAGAAGGCCAAGAAGGAGGCCACGGGTACTCGAAAGAGTTCCCGTTTTCAGGTATCCGACGACTCCGAGGCGGACTCCTCCCTCGAAAACGAGGAGGAGAAAGAGGACTCTCTCCCAGAGGAGGGAGAGAGAAAGAGGAAGGCTTCCCCAACAGGGAAGGCCGAAGGGTCCAAGAGGGGAAGGACTATTCCCCCGGACAGCTCCGCCAACACCAACATTGGCGAGGAAGAATGGCCTTCAAGGGCCAGGCCTCCAGCGAGATCGTAAGTATTCAGATTCCTGAATGATTTATAATTTCTTTTTATGTCACATAGCGTCCTTTTAATGCCGTATACTGCCTGCAGTCCGGCCGATGATGATCTCCCCACTTCATCCAGCGGGTCGTTGGCTCCCTCGGATGTGGATTCCATCCCGACCGCCTCCACCCCTCACGCCACCGAGGACGCCGAGGTGGGATCCCAAGAAGGGACCCATCAGGGGGAGGCTCCGGGGGCGCCACAAGGTGGCCTCCCGGACTTTGCGCCGGACTCCACACCGGAACCCGCAGTGGTTCCAGAGTCCGGCCAGCGGCCCCTTCGCAAGAAGGGCAAGACCGTGACGCCGGCGGCCTCCGTCCAACCGGAGGCGCCGGACAACTTGTTGGAGGCGCTCCAAGACGCTTCCATCAAGGAAGAACACCGCACTATCATGTGTGCGGTGATTCGGAAGGTACAACTCGCCAAGAGCATGCTGACCGAAGCCTGCAGTAGCCTTCTAATAGGCTTTGAGGTAAGAAGTTAAAATTATGTAATGTAATACCGCATAGACAATAGCCCCTGATGCTTAGTTCGGTGTTCGGAAAGAAAAGCCGGACTGAGGATCTAAAAAGATATACGCAGGGTTGCTAAAAAGTTATGTCAATATGGGTTGCAGGCTGCGCTGCTGACCTCTGCCGCACTGACTGCGGAGGTTGGTGCATTAAAGCAAGATCTCGAACGGTCCGAGCAAGAGCTCGGCCGTGCCAAAAAGCAGCTCGAGGACAAAGAAGGTGAGTAACACCACTTTGAATAGTTACCTTATAGAAAAGGATTTAGGTTGCAATAAAAGAATAACAAGGATAACATGGGTACTGCAGGGGCCACGAACGAGGTGGAAACCCTGAAGGAGGCCGTGTCCGCGGCCGAACGCAGTGCGGCCGCGGAACGGACAAAGCGAGAAAAGCAGGAGGCGCAGGTGGCGGCGGTTCGGCAAGAGCTCCAGGCTCTCATGGAAAAGCATGAGAGTTTGGAGAGTGACTCAAAGACTCGAGAGTCCGAGCTTGCCTCGGCTCTCGAAAGTGCCAAAGCCGCCAAGGCCGAGGCCCATAAGGCCCTTCAGGAGGTGGAAGATGTGAAGAAAATAGCGGCGGGTAAGGCATTTTTCATGCAAAGCAAGCATGTTAATGTAAACTACCTGTCACTTACCCGAATTCGGAGCTCTCCAGGGGCATTTGCAGATTTGCCTCGTAGTGTATCCGATGCCGCCACATTCTACCGTGGTGAGGAGGGAAGCTCAACGGAGAAGGTCTTCTGGTCCCAGTATGCTGAGGCCGGCCATCCGGTGCCCCCTAGCGACCAGCTGAAGCAGCTGGTCGAACTCCACAAGGTAGCTGAGGAGGCCATGAAGGGCCTCATAGTCCGGCTGTGGCCTGGAGAGGCCATGCCTGGGAGCTACTTCGGCCTCATGCGGCGACTGGTGGATGCATGCCCCTGGGTGGAGGTCATCAAGCGCTCCGCCTGTATTGAAGGTGCTCGTCGGGCCCTTGCCCGCGCAAAGGTGCATTGGGGCAAGTTGGATGCGGAGAAGCTAATCACTGACGCGCCACCAACGGGCAAGGAATATCGTACGCCCGAAATGTACTATAAGACTATCCTGAAGGGTGCCCGAAAGATTGCGGATGAGTGCCCCCGAGATGTAATTATTGAGTAAACTCGCTATGTAGTATCCTGTGCGCTGAAAACTTTTTTCATATGCGCTAAGCAACGCTTGTTTAATTTAAAATATTACCTTCTATGCGGCCGTTTATAAAATCTGAGAGATGGCAAGTCGTTGGCTTCGGCCCCCATGCCCCTAGTGCTGGGGTGTTCGGGATAAACTTGAGCACTCTTGTTCCCATTTTTGGGTCCATCTAGGGAGGCGCTCAACACGACGAACAAGGCAACCGGACTTATAATGCTTGAACACTCTCACTTAGCCATAGAATTCTATAATTTTAAATTTCGGCGAAGCCCCTAGTATTCGGAAGACCGAATTTGGGGCTCTATCCACGCCTTCGTCGGACATTATCCGGAACTTCGCTCGAAGCGGCGTAGGTCTTTAAGGACCCGAAAAAACCTCTCGAACAGTGACCAGTCTCTCGCCTTGTCATGACAGTCAGTTTTAGCTTTCTCCACTGAGGCGTTAACCCGGCTCAACCGGGGCGCAATCGCAGTGGTTCTCCCAGTGCTACCTTAGCCGATAGAACGGAAACGTAAGGTGCCAAACATGGGAGCCGGGCAAACCCAACTATTGACCCAAGACATGATTCGGAGCCGATTCATATAATGCTATAAGTTCGGGGTGCCGCACTTGTGAAAGTGTTCGGACTTATCACACCATAATGCGGGGAACATAAGCCCCTGGTGTATTCGGCCGTACCAAAATATACGGATGCAACATATCGTAAATGAACATATATATATATAGAAAGTAATGCAATTTATGGGCAAAAAGTGCTGCATTTTATTCAAGAAGGTCTGCTATGAGTGCGAAATGATACAAATAGTGCGGAAAGCAAGGGATTGGATGAATTAAAGGCATCTCCCTCCAGGGGTAGGCCGCGGAATGGTGTATTTAACAAATTTAATGCTCGTAATGGAGTCCACCTGAGTGTTCGTCGCGGCCTTTGTCCCTCCCTGGCTGTTGCATCATGAGTTCGGCAGGTTTGCCGCCGGACAGAGTCCTGTATAAAAAAAGAGAAAAAGAAAAGAAAAGAGCAACACACTTGGGAGCCCCTGGTGTGGTCGAACCGCACTCTGGGTTTGTTGTGGTCGTGCCCCTTCCCCTAGACCCATGGTATCTCCAGGGCGTAATTATGTACGCGGGGAGTTTGTCTTGCAATTGTGAGAGGGCTGGGGTTGGGGCCGCATAGCTACGCGTGCTCGAAATGCGCCAGGTGGTCTTGGTTGATTTTGCTCCGGGCGCGTTTGGCCGTGTCCGGCCGTTTGAAGTCCGGACTCAAAAATTGCCTTAAAAGGCTGCTCTGTACTTCTGCCGCGAGAGCCGCTGTATGTTCCTCCGTTCGGAGGGAGCGTTCCGTGTTTCCATTGACCATGATGACTCCACGAGGGCCTGGCATCTTGAGCTTAAGGTATGCATAATGCGGCACCGCATTGAATTTTGCGAACACGGTTCGTCCGAGCAGAGCGTGATAGCCACTGCGGAACGGGACTATATCGAAGATTAACTCCTCGCTTCGGAAATTATCCGGGGATCCGAAGACCACTTCCAGTGTGACTGAGCCCGTACAATTGGCCTCAACACCTGGTATGACGCCTTTGAAGGTCGTCTTTGTAGGTTTAATCCTTGAAGGGTCTATGCCCATCTTGCGCACTGTATCCTGGTAAAGCAGGTTCAGGCTACTGCCGCCGTCCATCAGGACTCTCGTGAGGTGAAAACCATCAATGATTGGGTCTAAAACCAATGCGGCGAATCCGCCATGGCGGATACTGGTCGGATGGTCTCTTTGATTGAAAGTGATCGGGCAAGAGGACCATGGGTTGAATTTTGGGGCGACTGGCTCCATCGCGTATACGTCCCTTAGTGCACTCTTCTCCTCCCTGTTGGGTATATGCGTTGCGTATATCATGTTTACCGTCCGAACTTGAGGGGGAAATCCCTTCTGTCCTCTGTTGTTCGGCGGCCGGGTCTCTTCCTCGTCATCGCTGTGTAGCCCCTTGTCATTATTTTCGGCAATTAATTTGCCTGCCTGCTTGAATACACAACAATCTCTGTTGGTGTGGTTAGCTGGCTTTTCGGGGGTTCCATGTATTTGACAAGAGCGGTCGAGTATTCGGTCCAAATTTGACGGGCCCGGAATTGTTCTTTTAAATGGCTTCTTCCGTTGACCGAGTTTGGAGCCACGGAATCCGGCGTTGACTGTCGTATCCTCATTGGTGTCGCCGTTAATGCGGCGTTTGTTTTTGTTTTGACCCGACCTGCCATTGCGGTCCTTGGTATCCGGACTGCCAGCATTTTTGCTGAGGTTGTTGCTGCGAGCTAGCCAGCTATCTTCTCCCGCACAGAAGCGGGTCATGAGTGATGTGAGGGCTGCCATGGATTTCGGCTTTTCCTGTCCTAGGTGCCGGGCCATCCACTCATCGCGGATGTTATGTTTGAAGGCCGCGAGGGCCTCTGCATCCGGACAGTCGACGATTTGATTTTTCTTTGTTAAGAACCGTGTCCAGAATTGCCTGGCCGATTCGTCTGGCTGGTGGATTATGTGGCTGAGGTCATCTGCGTCCGGAGGTCGCACATACGTGCCCTGGAAGTTGTTGAGGAATGCGGCTTCCAGGTCTTCCCAGCATCCAATTGACTCTGCGGGCAGGCTGTTAAGCCAATGCCGAGCTGGTCCTTTAAGCTTGAGCGGGAGATATTTGATGGCGTGAAGATCGTCGCCGCGGGCCATATGTATATGAAGGAGATAATCCTCAATCCAAACCGCGGGGTCTGTTGTGCCATCGTAGGATTCAATGTTAACGGGTTTAAACCCTTCAGGGATTTGATGATCCATTACTTCATCAGTGAAGCATAGTGGGTGTGCGGCGCCTCTGTATTGAGCGATATCGCAACGTAGCTCAAGAGAGCGTTGTCTGTTGTATTCGGCCCAACCGGAGTAGTTGTATCTAGCGCGACGGTATTCGTCGTGGGTCTTGGGGCACCCACGTGATCCATAGATAGATCTGGATTGTCTTTCCTTGTCCTCTAATATGTCCCGCAAGTCTGGCGCGTTCCTTCATGGCTTCACGCTTTTTGAGCGGTGCTGGGGTGCGGTTTTGGTGGAGGGCTTACATGCTTCTCTGTCGCGGCCACGAGGTGGTCGATCTGCCGTATTGTGCGCTGGTGATGCCGGTTTGTATGCTTCCTCCTCTAGTCGGGGGAGCAACTTGCGTTTTGGGTAGCTTTTGGAGGGGCGTTCGAGTTCATACTCTTCGGCCGCGAGGACCTCGGTCCATCTATCGGCCAGCAGGTTTTGATCAGCTTGAAGCTGTTCTGCTTTTTCTTTAGACTATTTGTTGTGGCCATTAGCCTGCGTCTAAAATGCTCTTGTTCGACGGGATCCTCAGGCACGATGAATTCGTCGTCATCGAGGCTTGCCTCGTCTCTGGAGAGAGGTATGTAATTATCATCCTCGACCTCTTCGTCTGCCGCCCTCTCGTGAGGGCTTGCTTCTGCCTCCTCCTGCGCTGAATCTTGCTGGAGGGGGTTGTCTTCGCCACTTTCTGGGGTGTTATTATCTCCTGTGCCGGAATCTCCATTCTTGCTGTGGCGGGATTTAGAGCGGCGCCGCTGACGTCGGCGCTTGGGCTGTTTCTTTAAGGAATCGGCCTCCGCTGCTTCTTCACCGTCCCCATCTTTTGGGGTATCCACCATGTATATGTCGTATGATGAGGTGGTTTTCCAGTGTCCTGTAGGCGCTGGTTCTTGAAAGTCTCTGGCATCATCGTCCATACCGTCGATGTCTTCGGAGTCGTAGTCGAGTACGTCGGTTAGATCGTCGATAGTGGCTACAAAGTGGGTGGTGGGTGGGCTCTGAATTTCTTCATCGTCCGCTTCCCAACCATCCTGGCCGTAGTCCAGCCAGGGCTCCCCGGATAGCGAGAGATGCTTCAGCGAATTTAAGATGTCGCCGAAGGGTGAGTGCTGAAAGATGTCCGCAGCGGTGAATTCCATGATTGGCGCCCAATCGGATTCGACTGGCGGGGGCGCAGGAGGTTCGGAGTCCGGCAGGGAGTCCGGCACCTCGGAATCATGAGCTTTATGCGGGACAAGGTCAGTGTTCGGCTCCATCGCCGTGGAACTTGCAGCTCCCGAGGCGGTGTCCAGCCATCCGTCCTTGATCTGCGCGATCGGCTCCGGACTATTGGCCGGAGCGGATTCGTGTGCGGCCTCCAAGGCACTGTCAGGCGGCAGAGTTAGGTCGTGCCCATCGTGACAGTGCGGCGCACTTGGATGCGGCTCGGACCCATCGAGGATCAAGTCCCCGCGGATATTGGCCGTGAAGTTTAGGCTTCCAAACCTGACCTGACGGCCAGGGGCGTAGCTTTCGATCTGCTCCAGATGGCCAAGCGAGTTGGCCCGCAGTGCGAAGCCGCCGAATACGAAGATCTATCCGGGGAGAAAACTCTCACCCAGGACTGCGTCGTTGTTGATTGAAGAGGCCATCAAGCCTATCAGTGACGACACAGAGGAACTCTCAATGAAAGCACCAATGTCGGTGTCAAAACCGGCGGATCTCAGGTAGGGGGTCCCGAACTGTGCATCTAGGCGGATGGTAACAGGAGACAAGGGACAAGATGTTTTACCCAGGTTCGGGCCCTCTTGATGGAGGTAAAACCCTACGTCCTGCTTGATTGATATTGATATTGTGGATGTTTACAAGAGTAGATCTACCACGGGATCAAGGAGGCTAAACCGTAGAAGCTAGCCTATAGTATGATTGTAAGGGTTGATGTTGTGTCCTACGGACTAAGGCCATCCGGTTTATATAGACACCGGAGAGGGCTAGGGTTACATAAAGTCGGTTACAATGGTAGGAGATCTACATATCCGTATCGCCAAGCTTGCCTTCCACGCCAAGGAAAGTCCCATCCGGACACGGGACGAAGTCTTCAATCTTGTATCTTCATAGTCTTGGAGTCCGGTCGATGATGATAGTCCGGCCGATGCTAGTTTGGCCGATGGTGGTAATCTGGCTATCCGGACAACCCTAGTCCAGGACTCCCTCAGTCTCACCGAGTCCGGCGGAGCCGGGGAGTTCGGCACCCACTCGAGTACGGCCGGTGGAGCTGCAGGATTTGCTCGAGAGGGCGTCTATCTCATAAGATCACCGCACATTAATGAGTATGGTGATTGAAAGGATCTCATCCGCCGAGATCGGGTTGCATGAGGCCGTCGGAAGTTTGCTGACGAGGTTTGAGGTATGTAAAAAATGACATACCTTTTGACAGTTTTGCACATGGAGAGCGCCCTGTATAGATAGTAGCCCCTGAGACTTGGTATGTTGTCGAAAGCGACAGCGTGCCGAGGATCATAATCTCAGTTATAGAATGTCGCCTTTCCTATGTAGGTGGCGGAAAATTCGATGGCCAGCCGGACTGATGGAGTTGCCGAGCTGAAGCGGCAACTCGATGTTGCGCATGCGGACATCGCGCTGGTCAATAAACGACTTGACGAGTCACAAGGTAGGTGGTTTCTCCGCGGTCACCTAGTAAGGGAGCTAATGCCCGTTCCTTACAATTTGTATGCTTGATGCAGATGGTGCCGCTGCTGTGGAAGACCTTCGGGTAGAGCTTGCTCGAGCCAAGGAGCAAGCCAGGAAATGTGATGCGGCTGCCTCAAAGGCAGCGGAAGAGCTAAAAGCCGAAAAGGCTGCTCACTGCCGAAGCAGGGAGGAGATGGACGGAATGGCCGTGAAATTAAAAGATGCTACCGACCGCTATGAGGTTCTTGAAAGAGAACGCCGAGCGGAGCAAGAGGACCTGAAGAAAGGTCGTCGCCAAAGCCAAGGATACATATTGTGCGATGCGGGCTATGAAGGAGGAACTGCGTCAGGCCAGAGACATTGCGGCTGGAAAGCCCTTTCTACTGCGTAGGAAGTTTACGGATCCGAAGTATGCTCAGTTGGGCCAATTGTGGGGTGCGGAGGATCCTTATCTAGATTTGGCTGCGAGTGCGGCGGACGCAGTCGTGCACTTCCGAAGCCAGAAAGATCACGAAATGGAAGAGCTTTTCTGGTCTCAATTCCACAGTCCGGAGCGTCCACTTCCATTGACTGATCGGTTGGCTGAGTGGGCTGAGCTGAATAGATTGTCCGGACTTGCCATGACGGATGTGGTGGCTCATCTGTGGCCAGAAAGGCCCAAGCCGTAGAGTTATTTTGGCTTTTTGCAGCAATTCCTTGGGGCGGTCCTGCATATCGAGGCGATGAAGCGGTTGGCATGCATAGAGGCTGCACGGATGGCTCTCACCCGTGTTAAGACATACTGGGCGGAGATGGATGCCACCTATGTTGCATCCCATGGTTCGGACAAAAGCTGATTACCCGCCGAGCACTATTTTGAGGAAGTCCTGCAGGGCGCTCGTTTAATAGAGTCGCAGTGCTCGAAAGATGTTATGTTCAAATGACATGTATGATTTGTGAGATCATGTTTATAATGTAACGGCTTTTTATACTTGTGCGTTCAACTATTGAACTATCTCCTGTGCGGCCGTATATGTATGTATAACCTAAAAGATGGCAGTCTTTGGCTTCAGCCCCCACGCACATGGTGCGGGGGTGTTTGCAAAAAAAGCACTTTTTCACACTTAATCCAACGTCTTGGTACTTTGAAGGTGGTGATAGCATAGCAAACTAGGCAACCGGACTATAATGCTTTATCACTTTCACTTAGCCATAGGAGCTCGATGGTGGGGCTACTATATAGCCCCTAGAGGCACCGTGCTCTCCGAACTCGGGGCGCGTATGTGCCTGACCGGGAAGTGGTCCTTCGTCAAAGCGGAGGAATTCTAAACATTCCAGTAGTCGATCGAGTGGTTGACCAGTCTCTCGCTATATCATGACAGTCAGTTTTCGGCTTTCTCTACTGAGGTGCTCGCCCGGCCGAACCGGGGCACAATCGTAGTAGTTCTCCTGGTGCCGCGTTAGCCGATGGAGCGGAATGTAAGGCAGCAAAACACAGGAGCTGGGCAAACCCAACATTTGACCAAAGACATGATTCGGAGCTGATGCATATAAGGCCTAACTCGAGATGCCGAACACTCCCTGAGGTATTCGGTCTTTATGATACCGGGCAGAAAGCCCTACGCCCCTAGTGTCCAGGTACGGGCGAGAACTTCTGATGCGGCCGATGCCAAAACGCCAGCCTCCACCTCGGTTATGGTAGGAAACCGGGGGATGTGTATCAACAAGAGACAGTAAGAAAGGTTTACACAGGGTCTTAATCTGAAAAGAATCCTTGCAACGGGTCCCTGCTGCACGTCTGCGCATGTGCTCCGTTGTGCTGTATCCTTGACGGGTGTAGCACGTGCTTCATCTGAAAAAGAGAAGAACTTAGTTTGGAAAAAATATCGTGCAAAAGATGTATTTAAAATAAAGTATGATTTGGAAGATGAATAAAGTTGAGCTTTATTGGCTCTCATTGTTTATACGTGCAGCCCCTTGTAAAGAGGTATGCGGCTGGGAAGCCCCTTGTTTATTTATGTCAGACTCGCCTAACCGTGTCCGAGGTCTGAATGACCTGTTTTTAGGGGCTTTGGCCAGCAAGGTCGGATTAGTGTGTGGCTGTCAAGGCAGTCTCACGTTTTCCATGGTCGAGGAACACTCGGAGTTACCCTTTAATGAGATTATGCCGCGTGGACCGGGCATTTTGAGCGTAAGAGATGCGTAATGCGGTATTGCATTAAAGCTGGCGAAAGCTTTGCGTCCCAGTAGTGCTTGATGGCTACTTTTGAATGGGGCGATATGGAAAATGAGCTTTTCGTGACGGAGGTTGTCGGATGAACCGAACACGACCTCTAGTAGTACAGAGCCTGTACAATTGGCGTAAAGGCCTAGCGTCACTCCTTTGAAGGAAGTGCTGCTACGGTGAATTTTGGTAGGGTCTATGCCCATTCTACGGATGGTGTCCTGGTATAGCAGGTTTATATTGCTGCCGCCATCCATTAGGACTTGTGTGAATTGTAGTCCGTCGATTATGGGATCCAATACCAAAGCAGTCCCTCCTGCGTTTCGAACACTTCTGGAGTAATCCTGATGGTCGAAAGTAATTGGTTTAAACATCCAATTTCGGGACTCTGCTGGGGTGGACCGTGCGGCGCGTGTTTTAGCAGGTGCCGCACTTTTTTTCCTTGTTATCACATGAAGTGAGTTCACTGTTTTGACTTCTAGTGGGAAAGTCTTTTGTTTTCCGGCGTGCTACTTGTGGGGTTCGTCGTCGTCTTCGCTTGGTGTGTCGAGCCCCTTGTGTTTGGCGTTAAGTCGGCCGGACTGCTTGAAGACCCAATAATCTCTGTGGGTATGGTTTGCAGGCTTCCCGGGGGTACTATGGATTTGACATATCCTATCGAAGATTTTATTTGGGTTGGATAGCTCATCACAGTTGTCCTTAAGAGGCAGTGTTTTATTATTCGGCCGAGAGCTTTTGAACCCGGCGTTGACCGCCGTGCTATTTGGGCCATTTTCCTTATTCCGGCGCTGATCTTTTCTGCGTCATGATTTTCCATTTCCATCCCTGACCTCGGATGTACTCGGGTCGCTGGTGCTGCATCTTGCTCGCCAGCTATCTTCCCCCACGCAAAAGCGGGTCATGAGGCTTGTTAGCGCGGCCATTGTTCTTGGTTTTTCCTGTCCGAGGTGTCTGGCGAGCCATTCGTCTCGGACATTATGCTTAAAGGCTGCTAAGGCTTCGGCGTCCGGACAGTTGACTATTTGGTTCTTTTTGGTGAGGAACCTATTCAAGAATTTGCATGCTGACTCTCTGGGCTGTTGAGTTATGTGACTTAAATCGTCTGCATCCGGAGGGCAGACATAAGTCCCATGAAAATTTTCTCAAAACGCATCCTCGAGCTCTTCCCAACTTCCAATGGTATTTTCTGGGAGGCTTTTGAGCCAATGCCGAGCTGGCCCTTTGAGCTTGAGGGTTAGGTATTTTATGGCATGGAGATCATCTCCTCTGGCCATATGTCTGTGTAGGATATAATCCTCAATCCAGACTCCGGGGTCTGTTGTTCCGTCATATGCCTCTATGTTTACGGGTTTGAATCCCGCTAGAAATTCATGATCTAGTACCTCATCAGTGAAACATAGTGGGTGTGAGGCACCCCTGTATTTAGGTGTGCCGTTGTCTTCAAACACTCGGCGTGTTGTGTTGCTCCCTGGAGTCTTCTTTTTTGGCCCGTAGATGGACCTGACCGGGCCATCGTTTTTGCGAGGATCCTTATGTGGATCGTGTGCCGGCTTGTGTGCGGCGCCGCTTGCCGCTCTTAGCCTGTCATCTGGTCGTCTATCCGGCAGGCGGCCTCTTTCTTTTTTGACTGTGGGGGCTCTACAGCCTCCTCGTCAAATTCGGGCAACAGCTTGCGCTTCGGGTAGCTCTTTGCCTGGTGACTATCGCCGTATTTATCTGCGGTATTGAGTACTTTGCTCCATCTCATTCTGAGTGCGTCCTCCGCTGTTTTGAGCTTCCACTTTTGCTTCTTCAAACTTCTTGCAGTGGCGACGAGCCTTTTATGAAGGTTCTTATGCTCCGGTGATGTGTCCGGCGTGAGGTCGTCTAGACTGTTGTTTTCGCCGGGGATGGGTTGCTTGTCCAATTCATCCTTTTTAGATGGTTGCTTGGTGGCATGTTTGTCGTCCACTGCTTCGCCCTGCTCTAAGGCTGGGTCAGTGTGGGTGCCGTTGTTATCAAGGCGGGACTTCGGGCAGCGCTTGCGTCGCTGTTTTGGTTGTTTGTCGGGGGAGTTGTCCTTCGCCACATCCCGTTGTTCCTCATTATTGCTTCCTTTTGGTGTATCCACCATGTATACGTCGTGACTTGAGGTGGCTTTCCAGTGCCCCATAGGCGTTGGTTCTTGGTCGTCTCCGGCATCGTCGTCCATACCGTCGATGTCTTCGGAGTCGAAGTCTAGCATATCGGTTAGATCGTCGACAGTGGCTACTAAGTGGGTGGTGGGTGGGCCTTGAATTTCTTTGTCGTCCGCATCCCAACCATCCTAACCGCAGTCTGGCCTGGTCTCTCCTGATAACGAGAGATACTTTAGTGAACTCAGGATGTCGCCGAAAGGTGAGTGTTGAAAGATGTCCGCAGCGGTGAACTCCATGATCGGCTCCCAATCGGATTCGATTGGAGGGGGCGCGGGAGGTTCGGAGTCCGGCGAAGAGTCCGGCACCTCGGAGTCACGAGCTTCACAAGGGATAAGGTTAGTATTCGGCTCCATCGTCGTAGAGGTTGCAGCTCCTGAGGCGGTGTCTAGCCACCCGTCCTCGATCTATGCAGCCAGCTCCGAATTGAGGGTCAGAGCGGACTCGTGTGCGGCCTTCAGGGCACTGTTCGGCTGCAGAGCTAAATCATGCCCATCGTGACAGTGCGGCGCGCTCGGCTGTGGCTTGAATCCATCGAAGATGAAGTCTCCGTGGATGTCCGCCGTGAAGTTCAAACTTCCGAATCTGACTTGACGGCCAGGGGCGTAGCTTTCGATCTGCTCCATATGGCCAAGCGAATTGGCCCGCAGTGCAAAGCCGCCGAATACGAAGATCTGTCCGGGGAGAAAAGTCTCACCCTGGACTGCGTTGTTTTTGATGATCGGAGAAGACATCGAGCCTATCGGCGACGACACAGAGGAACTCTCAGTGAAAGCACCAATGTCGGTGTCAAAACCGGCGGATCTCGGGTAGGGGGTCCTGAACTGTGCGTCTAGGCGATGGTAACAGGAGACAAGCGACACGATGTTTTACCCAGGTTCGGGCCCTCTTGATGGAGGTAAAACCCTACGTGCTGCTTGATTGATATTGATGATGTGGGTATTACAAGAGTAGATCTACCACGAGATCAACGAGGCTAAACCCTAGAAGCTAGCCTATGGTATGATTGTTGTTCGTCCTACGGACTAAAACCATCCGGTTTATATAGACACCGGAGAGGGCTAGGGTTACATAGAGTTGGTTACAATGGTAGGAGATCTACATATCCGTATCTCCAAGCTTGCCTTCCACGCCAAGGAAAGTCCCATCCGGACACGGGACAAAGTCTTCAATCGTGTATCTTCATAGTCTTGGAGTCCGGCTGATGATGATAGTTCGGCTATCCGGACACCCCCTAGTCCAGGACTCCCTCAACAACATTGGTTTAATGTGTCCTTACTTTTAACAGTGTGACTGCTACATTTTACCAGTGGCATTACATAAGAGTGGCTCAGGGCAACAAACATCAGAACAGGATATCTGGGTTGGTCCCATTTTTGTTCGGTATAGCCACCTTATACTGTGTGTGGCTAGCAAATCTAGTGCTGGACTTACTCTGTTGACTTGTCCCCCAGTCCCCACTTTCTTTCCTTTTTCAACCAATAGATCGGGTTTATATTGAGTTTGTACTGCGTTTCCCTTTATTTCCCTATTAGACCTAGAGACCAGTTGGATAGCCAGTCTCTGCTACTTTTCGCCCCCATTATTTCCTCTTTCGACCAAGTCCTAGATTCAGGTGACAAATCCTCCCCCACCCCCACCCCCTTTCTTCCTTGTTTGAACCAAGTAGTACTAGTTTCGGGTGCATGAACTAGTTTTACTTCTTAAACGTAAAAAAGTTAGGTGGTTTTCGAACAGCCAATCGATCCTATCTACGAGGGGGCCTGAGAAATAGTAAAAGTTACAAATGCAGCGATGTCAGGAGCTCAGGAAGTAGAGCAAGGCCGATTTCGAAGGAAGTTATACATGATGGTCGGCGGGAGGCGGGAGGCCGGATCTGCCCACACTACGGCAGTGAGGAAGAAGAGGTCGGAGGCCCTCCCTCGCCAGTGGTGCTTGGGAGAGAATGACAAGGCAGGCTGATCGGGATGCGCCCAGCTATGGGTAAGAGCCGTAGCCAAGGACGACCGCATGAACGTTGCACCTTCTCACCTTCCCCGGCGGAGAGGATCCGGCTGGATCTGTGACCAGCAGTGAGCAGAGAGAGAGAGTGTGGCCACCACTGTCGTGTTTAGATCTGGAGAGGCCGAGACGATGTGAAGAGAGCAATACTAGCAAGCAAGCGCGGAGGCTCCTGCCTATATAGTGGAGTAGTACTTATAGTTTTCTTTTGTCTACCAGAGCCGGCTTGACCTTGTCAATGACTGTCGAGAAGTCTTCATGCACGTGGCCCGGAGGCGCATTTGTCGTCATTTTGATCTGAAGTGCCGGATTATAACATATAACACGAAAAAATGCCACATGACAAGAAATCATAACCTCACTGCCCAAAGGAGACAACATGAATCCCGACGGACAAACTAGACGAGGAACAAAGCTCAAATTAAAGATAAACTCGTAGAAAAGGGGTCCGTCGATAGATGTCTAATTAACATAGTCGGCTTGACCTAGATGGCAGCCGAGTAGTCACTGTTCGTGCATGTGCCCCCAATGACTAGCCCAGCGCAGTTGTCGCTGTTTAACCCTCTCAGTGATCCGAAGCACATGACACATAATTTTGTGAGATGACAAGAAACCTTTTTTTAGATTTCTCACCACAACTACAGCCATGTACAACTACAGCTGGAGTTTGGTCACATGCATGGACGAACTGATCTTCCGTGTCTTGCAGGGATCGTCCAGGCACCAACGTAGTACAACACTTCTCTAGTACTATCGCTCGTCTCCCTCTTCTATTAATTCACCCGACTTGCGGGGCCGGGGAGTGTGCCTATGGTCGGTTCTCAATTGCCGTCCCACATGTGTTTGCAAACGCAATATGACGCGCGTTCCATTCAGAGAGTAGCGTGCCAGACCGACCGACCGTCTGGGGTGCGACGCGAACGCGACGTGCGTGTTGTATACTCCGTACATGTCTACCGCCATTTTTTAGACGCTTTGCTCCATGGCGCGGGTGCAATCCATGGATACAAAATTAGTATACTGTATACTATTTAAAAGTCGAGGGCAGGGCTTTTCTTGCCCGATAGGCGGCGGGACAGTTCTGCCTAGTCGGTTCGACAGAGACGCGAGAAGACGAGGGACTAGGCTGCTGCAAACGTAGGGCTGTGTGATTTGACAGCGAGTTACTGCTGGACAGGTGGGGCCCCGTGATTTGACTTGTCATTATCATTTTAACTACAGCGCTACAACCGGTGTGAGTCTCCCGATTCCTGACCACCTCCATATAGGTTCCTCTCCCAATGCTCCACCATGTAGTAGTAGAGGCTGGCTCTTGCATGAGAGCCCACTTCTCCACTTTCTCCTTGCCTCTCTTTCATCCACATATGCAAAAATGCCATGTAAAGCGGCAAAGCGCACTATTGTACTTACTTGCTCCTACAGGTGCTTAAGCTTGCCACATAGGCATAAAGTCTGATGTGGCAAGTTAATCAAGAAGAGAGAGACTAGTTTGGTGACCCAAGGAAGAAACGGTGCTAAGCGCGTGTACCTAGGTGAAAAGACAATTTTGAGTCTATAGCTAATTAAATGAAGCAAACTTAGCAACACCATTTCATTGGAAGAGGTCACTCCTTGGCAAATGCAATAAATACTAGTACTCCATGTGTCCCATTATATAAGAACGTTTTTGACACTACACTTGCTAGTGTAAAAAACATTCTTATATTATGGGACGGAGGGAGTACGAAGAAAGAGATAGAGAGGAGTAAAAAAAAATACACTTATAGCCAACCTTATAGCCAACCTTGTTGTAGTATGAGTGACTAAGTGATCACTATGTATGCCATGCCAACATCAGATAGCCTAACGCACCGTGTTAAATCTCCAAGGGCGCGACCACGCGAGTGACGCGACGGTCGTGGTAGGCGCGACCATGATACAGGCTGCTGGCAGCCCTTGGATCTGAGATCAAACGGTTGCATGCTAAGTTGCTGAAAATTTTAAGAATAACCCTCCAGGATAGGATATTCACCCATAGGTCTAGAATCACGCCATGCAACCGTTTGATCTCATATCCAAGGGCTCTCGAAAGCCCGTATCATGGGAGAATGGAAAGCCACTACCCTGCCGTTCGCACGCTGGCAGTTCGCTCCTACCCTATCCCGCACATCCTTTCATACTACGGCGGTTCGCTCCTAGTCGTCCCGTCCATGCACATTACGGCAGTTCCACTAATCCTAACCATCCCCCCAAATCCATGGCGTCCCAAATCTCCCTGAGCGGCGGTGAGTACAAGGTTAGAACCATCACTGGCGATTAGTTCGATGTCATCTACACACGTACTACCGCGACGGTGATAGGATGCCTTTCTCGCTTCAGACGCATGTTCGAAAACTCACATGATGAGTGGGTCGCTGGGCTAGATGTTGAGTACACCACAGTCGTGGGACGAGAGAAGGATCTAAAGGACAAAGAGAGGAAGAAGCCCGCCATGATCCAGGTTTGCTTACATAATGTTTGCTTGGTCTACAACATATGCCATGCCGACGTTGAGTACGAGGACTTTAAGAACTTCCTCGAGGACAAAACAGTCAAATTCGTTACTGTAGACTTTAAGAACGACAAAGAAGTCCTGCTTCGGATAGGCCTCGTTGTAGGAAACCCCTTCGGCCTCCAGAAGAATTGGCTGGTGCCCTCTCATCGGCCCTCAATGCTGACCCTGGCAGGAGCCATGGTTCATCCTTCATACCGCAAACTGGAGAAACATCATTACACGTTTCATCGTCATGCATGGCAGCGGAATGTGCTAGATATAGACCACATCCACTATGCTGCAATGGATGGCTACCTTTGTTTCAATATCTACAAGGGTTGGATGAAGAGCAACAGCCAAGTTGGTGGTTCAAGCAAAGAAGTATCGGCCAAGAGGAAGAGGGACAAGGACGAAGTCGAGGACGTGGACGAGGACTCCGATTAAGGTGGCAGTGTCGTTGCTCATGGCGGTTCTAAACTTCTAATGCAGTGTCTACCGGATTAGTTGCATAGTTTAATTTCAGGTGTGATTAGTTTAATTTGAGGGTGTGTTGTGCTGAGCCCCCAGAAGAACTATGTTATGTTTCTTCTCATTATTTAACTCTTCAGTATGTACATACTAGTACTAGTATTTCTTTAATAGAATTTAGCACCCCAATTAAGCACATACTAGCTTTTTTAATAGTACTATATGCATAATTTGGCGACGAGCGCTCTCTATATGTACCACCTTTTTTTAAAATTTCAATTTTTGCTCCATGGCGCAATCCATCGATAGTGGAGTACTATTGTACAAAAGTATACATTTTTTAAAAGGCTAGCGTACTGTTCATCACATATATATATATAGCCAATTAAATTCTCAACCTAGAACGACGTGCATGCCATGTAGTAAGCCGATCCGGAGGAAGTATAGTAAAAATGAGGTGATTTTACCCAGCAATCGGCGGGGGAGCATGGCCTGTCATGCGGTCCCACGTGTCATAATGTACCAAGGCGATGTGTATGTCCCTCTTGAGGCAGAAGCAATACTAGTACGTGGTTTGAGACGATGTCGAACCGAAGTGTGAAATAATGGTTCCTCCGTCCGTTTGGAAGGTGCGCCATTGTGATTTGACGTCTCTTAGCTCATTACTAACACTAGGCCGGTACCAGTGGGGTGCGTCCCCCCTGCTGTTCTGCACTGTTATTTGGTGCTTGACACGTCGACCCGGTTGCACATGAGATGACCCCCACATCCTTTGTCAAAATAAACAACACCCCGATCAATGCATTTCACTCTTTCGTGCAACGGACGGGCACCTTACTTGCTCCTACAGGTGCTTAAGCTTGCCACATAGGCATAAAGTCTGATGTGGCAAGTTAATCAAGAAGAGAGAGACTAGTATGGTGACCCAAGGAAGAAACGGTGCTAAGCGCGTGTACCTAGGTGAAAAGACAATTTTGAGTCTATAGCTAATTAAATGAAGCAAACTTAGCAACACCATTTCATTGGAAGAGGTCACTCCTTGGCAAATGCAATAAATACTAGTACTCCATGTGTCCCATTATATAAGAACGTTTTTGACACTACACTAGCTAGTGTAAAAAACATTCTTATATTATGGGACGGAGGGAGTACGAAGAAAGAGATAGAGAGGAGTAAAAAAATACACTTATAGCCAACCTTATAGCCAACCTTGTTGTAGTATGAGTGACTAAGTGATCACTATGTATGACATGCCAACATCAGATAGCCTAACGAACCGTGTTAAATCTCCAAGGGCGTGACCACGCGAGCGATGTGACGGTCGTGGTAGGCGCGACCGTGATACAGGCTGCTGGCAGCCCTTGGATCTGAGATCAAACGGTTGCATGCTAAGTTGCTGAAAATTTTAAGAATAACCCTCCAGGATAGGATATTCACCCATAGGTCTAGAATCACGCCATGCAACCGTTTGATCTCATATCCAAGGGCTCTCGAAAGCCCATATCATGGGAGAATGGAAAGCCACTACCCTCCGTTCGCACGCTGGCAGTTCGCTCCTACCCTTTCCCGCACATCCTTTAATACTACGGTGGTTCACTCCTAGTCATCCCGTCCATTCACATTATGGCAGTTCCACTAATCCTAACCCTCCTCCCAAATCCATGGCGTCCCAAATCTCCCTGATCGGCGGTGAGTACAAGGTTAGAACCATCACTGGCGATGAGTTCGATGTCATCTACACACGTACTACCGCGACGGTGATAGGATGCCTTTCTCGCTTCAGACGCATGTTCGAAAACTCACATGATGAGTGGGTCGCTGGGCTAGATGTTGAGTACACCACAGTCGTGGGACGAGAGAAGGATCTAAAGGACGAAGAGAGGAAGAAGCCCGCCATGATCCAGGTTTGCGTACATAATGTTTGCTTGGTCTACCACATATGCCATGCCGACGTTGAGTGCGAGGACTTTAAGAACTTCCTCGAGGACAAAACAGTCAAATTCGTTACTGCAGACTTTAAGAACGACAAAGAAGTCCTGCATTGGATAGGCCTCGTTGTAGGAAACCCCTTCGACCTCCAGAAGAATTGGCTGGTGCCCTCTCGTCGGCCCTCAATGCTGACCCTGGCAGGAGCCATGGTTCATCCTTCGTACCGCAAACTGGAGAAACCTCATTACACGTTTCATCGTCATGCATGGCAGCGGAATGTGCTAGATATAGACCACATCCACTACATCTACAAGGGTTGGATGAAGAACAACAGCCAAGTTGGTGGTTCAAGCAAAGAAGTATCGGCCAAGAGGAAGAGGGACAAGGACGAAGTCGAGGACGTGGACGAGGACTCCGAGTAAGGTGGCAGTGTCGTTGCTCATGGCGGTTCTAAACTTCTAATGCAGTGTCTACCGGATTAGTTGCATAGTTTAATTTCAGGTGTGATTAGTTTAATTTGAGGGTGTGTTATGCTGAGCCCCCAGCAGAACTATGTTATGTTTCTTCTCGTTATTTAACTCTTCAATATGTACATACTAGTACTAGTATTTCTTTAATAGAATTTAGCACCCCAATTAAGCACATACTAGCTTTTTTAATAGTACTATATGCATAATTTGGCGACGAGCACTCTCTATATGTACCACCATTTTTTAAAATTTCAATTTTTTATCCATGGCGCAATCCATCGATAGTGGAGTACTACTGTACAAAAGTATACATTTTTTAAAAGGCTAGCATACTGTTCATCACATATATATATATATAGCCAATTAAATTCTCAACCTAGAACGACGTGCACGCCATGTAGTAAGCCGATCCGGAGGAAGTATAGTAAAAATGAGGTGATTTTACCTAGCGATCGGCGGGGGAGCATGGCCTGTCATGCGGTCCCACGTGTCATGATGTACCAAGGCGATGTGTATGTCCCTCTTGAGGCAGAAGCAATACTAGTATGTGGTTTGAGACGATGTCAAACCGAAGTGTGAAATAATGGTTGCTTCGTCCGTTTGGGAAGGTGCGGCATTGTGATTTGACGTCTCTTTGCTCATTACTAACACTAGGCCGGTACGAGTGGGGTGCGTCCCCCCTGCTGTTCTGCACTATTATTTGGTGCTTGACACGTCGACCCGGTTGCACATGAGATGACCCCCACATCCTTTGTCAAAATAAACAAGACCCCGATTAATGCATTTCACTCTTCCGTGCAAGGGACGGGCACATTACTTGCTCCTACAGGTGCTTAAGCTTGCCACATAGGCATAAAGTCTGATGTGGCAAGTTAATCAAGAAGAGAGAGACTAGTTTGGTGACCCAAGGAAGAAACGGTGCTAAGCACGTGTACCTAGGTGAAAAGACAATTTTGAGTCTATAGCTAATTAAATGAAGCAAACTTAGCAACACCATTTAATTGGAAGAGGTCACTCCTTGGCAAATGCAATAAATACTTGTACTCCCTGTGTCCCATAATATAAGAACTTTTTTGGCACTACACTAGTGTCAAAAACGTTCTTATATTATGGGACAGAGGGAGTACGAAGAAAGAGATAGAGAGGAGTAAAAAAATACACTTATAGCCAATCTTATAGCCAACCTTGTTGTAGTATGAGTGACTAAGTGATGACTATGTATGACATGCCAACATCAGATAGCCTAACGCACCGTGTTAAATCTCCAAGGGGGCAACCGCACGAGCGACGCGACGGTCGTGGTCGGCGCGACCATGATACGGGCTGCTGGCAGCCCTTGGATCTGAGATCAAACGGTCGCATGCTAAGTTGCTGAAAATTTGCGGAATAACCCTCCAGGATAGGATATTTTCCCATTGGTCTAGAATCACGCCATGCAACCGTTCGATCTCCGATCCAAGGGCTCTCGGAAGCCCGTATCATGGGAGAATGGAAAGCCACTACCCTGCCGTTCGCACGCTGGCAGTTCGCTCCTACTCGTCCCCGCACGTCCTTTAATACTACAGCGGTTCGCTCCTTGTCATCCCGTCCATTCACATTACGGCAGTTCCACTAATCCTAACCCTCCTCCCAAATCCATGGCGTCCCAAATCTCCCCGATCGGCGGTGAGTACAAGGTTAGAACCATCACTGGCGATGAGTTCGACGTAATCTACACCCGTTCTTCCACGATGGTGAAAGGATGCCTTTCTCGCTTCAGACGCATGTTCGAAGACTCACATGATGAGTGGGTCGCCGGGCTAGATGTTGAGTACACCACAGTCATGGGACGAGAGAAGGATCTAAAGGACGAAGAGAGGAAGAAGCCCGTCGTGATCCAGGTTTGCGTGCATGACTTATGCTTGGTCTACCACATATGCCATGCCAACGTTGAGTGCCAGGATTTTAAGGACTTCCTCGAGAGCAACCTAGTCAAATTCGTTACTGTAGACTTTGGTAACGACAAGTCCTACATCGGATAGGCCTCGTTGTAGGCAACACCTTCGACCTCCAAAAGAATCGGCTGGTGTCCTCTCATTAGCCTTCAATGCTGACCCTGGCAGGAGCCATGGTTCATCCTTTGTACGGTAAACTGGAGAAACCTCCATACACGTTTCCTCATCATGCATGGCAGCGGAATGTACTAGATATAGATCACATCCAGTGCATTGCAATGGATGGCTACCTTTGTTTCAATATCTACAAGGGTTGGATGAAGAGCAACAGCCAAGTTGGCGGTTCAAGCAAAGAAGTATCGGCCAAGAGGAAGAGGGACAAGGACGAAGTCGAGGACGTGGACGAGGACTCCCAGTAAGGTGGCAGTGTCGTTGCTCGTGGTGGTTATAATGCAGTGTCTACCGGAATAGTTGCAAAGTTTAATTTCAGGTGTGCTTAATTTAAGTTGAGGGGTGTGTTGTGCTGAGCCCCCAGCAGAACTATGTTATGTTTCTTCTTGTTACTTTAACTCTTCAGTAAGTACATACTAGTATTTATTACATTTCATCTTTTAGTTGGTATAGTACTACCACTCATTTATTCACATTATATACGTACAATATATATGGCCAACATCATATAGCCAGCAGTTTAGTTGTCAAATAATTTCAGGGTGCTTAGTTTCGTCAAAGAATTCCAGGGTGCTTAGTTTTATTTGAGGGGTGGGTTGTGCTGGACACCATTATTGTGACTAGACTTTTTAATAGTACTATATGCATAATTTGGCGACGAGCACTCTCTATATGTACCACCTTTTTTTTAATTTCATGTTTTTCTCCATGGCGCAATCCGTCGATACTACTGCTATACAAATGTATACATTTTTTAAAAGGCTAGAGGGCAGCGCAGTCTAGCTTGGTCGGTTTCACGAGAGGTGAGGGCCTTTGTGATTTGACGGCTCATTAATGCTGGAAGGCGGGGCCTTGTGATTTGACTACTCGTATAAATGCGCTGACGACCTGATCGAGGAGGAGCAAAGAACCGTGCGGTATACTCAAGTTTTCCACTGGAGTAGTACTGCGCTCGAGGAGCACGAAACACAGCAGCCCAGTGCCATATGGCGATAAAAAATGATCTAATTTGTTAGTCATCTCATTGTTAGCATTGTTATATTCATTCCCTCAAAAAACAAAAACCATTGTTCTATTCATGCCTCGCAGAGAACGTGCCACGTGCGGCGAAACACTCGAAGCAAAAGATGAAACACAGCAGCAAAAGAAGAAGGAAGATTATCACCCCAAATGATCTAATTCTGTCACACCCTAGCTAGTTCATGCATCATGTTTATTTTTCAACAGAAACCTGAAATGGGAATGACAGAACCCCCAACCCCCTCTGAAACCAACTAGGGTTTACTAAAAACTTTTTCAATGAACCTGAAATGCGCTTCCAAAATGTCCATCATTTTTGTCTTGGTTCAGAACCTCTGCCAAAAGTGATGCACAATTTCCTAGGTCATCCTAAGGTCTTTGAATAAAATCATAAGTATTTGAATTTGGGCATTTAAAATTTATAAAATATTTCAAATGCCCAAATATTCCCAACCTAAAATGTTTCATGTTGGAAATATTCCAACTATGGACCAGGAGCAGTTTGGTGAATTTTGGAACTGTTTAGGTATTTTTAGAAATTCAACAAAGTTGCAGAAAAATAGAAAAAGAAAAACAGGAAGAAATCTTACCGGGCGCCTACTAACCGGCCCACCTGCCGGCCCAGCCCAGCTGCCGCGCCAACAAGCTGCTTGGCTCGGCCAGGCAGGCTGGCAAGGTGCTCGACGGCGAGCACCGCAAGGGTGCCACGAACCTGGTCGCCGCCTTGCCGCTCCCCTCTTCAGGCTGCGACGTGGATCACTCCCCCTCTCTCCCCCGAACCCCTCAAACACCTCCTCTCCTCTCCAGCTCCTCCCCCTCGCGCTTCCTAGCCATGGCCGACGCCACCGCCGCCGCTCCATCACCGTAACCGCGCTCCCCGCCGTCCGTGCTCCATCTCGTCGTGTCCAGGAGCTCCGCCACCATCCTCTTCGTCGAGCTAGCCGAGCCCGCATGCTCGTGTGGCCCGAGTCCACCGCACCGACCTCGCCCGAGTCCGCCGTCGCCGGAGATCCCTTTCAACGCCGTCGCCGCATCAGTTCATCCCCGACCCCGCCGGTGGCCTCTACGAGTGCTCTGTGAGCATAGCTACCCCCCTACCCTTCCTCTTCGCCCCCGAGCTGTGTAGCAACCGCACGAAGATCACCCGCACGCACCGCCGCGGATCTCATCTCCGACGTGCTCCCGGCCATCCTCCGGCCACCTCTCGGTGTCCATCGCACTCACCACGACGCGTAGGGTCTAACCATGCACTCCCCGCACCTCACCGCACACCCTAGCCTCGAGTTCGCATCCACCCGAACTCCGGCGGCCGCCTAGGTCGTCGCCGGCGCCAACTCCTGCCACCCCGACCCCAACCAACTCCACCAAGAGCTGCGGTTTATCCCCAGCTCCACCTAGATGCCTTCCGCGACCTATTTGGTGGCCGGAACGGCAAAAACCACTTCCGCCGCCACGTCGGGCTCGCCGGCGGCTAAACGCCGGTGCAGCCGAGTTGACATTGACCACGGGTGGGCCCTGGTTGACTCTGTTGAGTCAATGACAGGTGGGGCCCAGCCCTGTTAACTAATCCAATTTAGTTTTAATTAAGTTTTAGCTAAACTAATTACATTGACACCCTGGACCCACAGTCAGGTTTGACCTGGACGTCTCCGTTGACTATGACGTCATCCTGACGCATTGCTGACGTAGTAAATTAATTTTTGGATTTATTTTTATTCAGGAAATTGCAGAAATTGTTGCAAACTTCAAAAATTCACATAAATTCAACCGTAGCTGCAAATCAAACAAATTATATATGAAAAATGATTAGAAAAATCCAATCTAACCATCTGTACTGTTTTCATGCATGTTTAAACAAGTTAACTTGCTGTTTAGTGCAAAACATGATAAAGCACTATTTAAGATCACAAATGTGTTTGGAAATTGAATCTTTATTCAAAATGCTTCAAACCATCTGGTCTTAGTTGCATTAGCCCAACACACTCATATTTGCCATGTCTCATGCATGCATCATATTGTTGCATATTGTTTGGTGATGTTTGTGTATCGGTGTTCTCTGCGGCAGGTTCTGCCCCCGAGGAGTACCGTGATTACCCCAACGAAGAGCAATACCAGTGCACCGACCCATCAGGCAAGCAACCAACCATTTGATCATATCGATACAATCCCATGTTCTCGCTTCTGCTCTCTTTTACTGCATTAAGACAACGCGATTCAAACTGTTGTGTGCTGCGGTAGTTGAACCCATTTCCTCTGCATGACCTCTCATTGCCACAGTAACTAGATGAAACCCACTAGCATGTGTTGGAGTTGATTGAGCCAAGTATGTGGGTTGTTCCTACCTTGCTATGCCTGCTATGCTTAGAGTTGTGTCAGGTCTGGTTCATCTGGGTGATGGGCTGGAGTGAAATACTCGTGTCAGTATGAGAGTAATGTGTTGAACACGATTTGGTAAAGGTATCGATGAGAGGCCATGTAGGAGTACATGGTGGAATTTTCATTGAAGCCGTCCTTAAGCACTGAGATCTGTATGTGTGATTTAAGAATCAGCTACTACCATGCATTGGGCCCGAAACCAATGGACCCTCTCGACTTCTTATTCACCCTAGTCCTCTATCCAGGAGTTGCAAGTAGTTTCTGGTGTTTGTAGCCTACTGGAGGCCGTGGACAGCACTGACCGTAGGGGTGGGCTGTGATGCGGTAGGTACGTGGCACGGTGTACCGGTTGCCCGTTAGGCATCTCAGGAACTGTCGGTGTACTAGAGTAGGGGTACCCTATTATCCCGAACTTGTGCACGGGCAGTTGCAGCACCCCGCGGCAGGGCTCGCCAAGTCACCGACAATACCCTCTGTGGCTCTTCAGAAGACAAGACCCCGGCAAGAGGAGCTTGCCGGGAAGCCATTCAAGAACGAAGTATTTAACCAGAGAAGACAAGGCCCCGGCAAGAGGAGCTTGCCGGGAAGGCCAACCACGGCACCTCAAGAAACTTGCCGCGACGCGCCGCGCGTTCCGGCAAGGTCTGGCAAGCAACAAGCTTCCGGACGCAACAAGACGACGACCCCGACAAGATACTTGCCGGGGGCCAGCTGCCACTCTCTACCCGCGCTCCAGCGCATCCACCCGCGTGTCGCCCTGAGACTTTCTCAGGGGCGCGTGGCAGGAGCCTGTGCAGCCAGGGGTACACGGTGGCAAGCGGAGATGAAGAGAAGGCCATCATGGCGAACGGTGGCGCTCCTAACAGTCACTTTTTGCACTGTTTGGGCGACCCAGACGGGCATTCAATGCCCTTGTCCCCTGCCGTCAGAGTTAGGTAGGATCCACTGTGTCCACAGTAGCAGTAGCTGTACCTACCGCACTCTTTTTCCATTTTTACCCCTCTAGTCTACGTTGCCACCTGTCGGTGACCCCTTTAGCGTATAAAAGGAGGCCCATGCGCAACGTAGAAGGGGTTCGACTCATTCGAAACACCAAGGACACTCTCACGCTCGGTCTGGCAGCGTTCATCGCTCCCGAGCAAGAATCCAATACAATCAAGCAGCAGTAGGAGTGTTATCTCTCCGGAGAGCTCCGAAGCTGGGTAAAACTGCTCGTGTGCACTGCCTCGATCCGCTCTTCGTGCGACCTCCGCCCCCCTCCGAACCGAAATGGGCTCGGTCCCCATAGGTGTTCGTGGATCAGTTTTCCCCGACATCTTTGGCGTGCCAGGTAGGGGGCGTCGAGATCGTGTGAACCCGATCCGGCGTGCGCACGAGCTGAATCTTCATCGTCTTCATCGACATGCCACCGAAGAAGAAGGCTTCGGGGGCAACAACCCCGTCTGCGTCACTTCCACCGCCTCCTGAGCAAGCGGACGGTGGAATGGACGCCGGCGGAAGAACGAGCGCCGACGAGGGAGCTCACAGTGCGGCCAAGTCCAAGGACAAGGCGGCGCAAACCTCGGCGTCCGTATGCGCACCGCGCCCGTCTCAGGAGGCGCGGGACCAGCAGCGTCATGGCGTTCGCAGCGCCATACGTCCGCTGACTTAAGATCAAGCTGGTGGTTCGCGTGGTGTTCAAGACCAGCATGCACGCCAGCATGCTGGCCCCAGCGAGGTGCGGTCGCCTGGACGGGATACTTCTCCTTCTAACTTAGTTAGGAGTCCAAGCATATCCCGCACCTCGCACCGCTCGCCGATGCCGCCCACCACTCCAGCAGAAGCTTTGGCGTGAGCTCAACTGCTTCTAGACTACCCTCCCACGGCGGACAAGACCGACGAGTGGAGGGCCACTATCCAGAGCCTCATTGGCTTCGCCAACGGCGACACTTCGCGGCAACCAAGCAACTCGCTACCGCGGCAAGACTGCCGGACGCGAGCCGATGGCGACAAGACCGATGGAGGTGCAACTTCCATCCACTCTCCGCCAAGAAGGCCAAGATCGCCGACTCGCCGGATCCACCCCGACAGCGGCTCCACCGCGTCGTCGGATCCACGAGCTCATCGCGACCAGCGCCAAGTTCTTCACGAACGGCAACGAGAAGACGCTCGTACCCGCATCGAGCGTCGTAGAGAAGCGCAGCGTCAATCTGACCAGTGAGCTGGGCCCTCTGTCGACATGCACGCGCCGGGGGAACCAGGCGACTTGCCGTACGCGGTAGGTTGCCCTGCGTTCACCCATGAGCTGCGGCAGGTCCAGTGGCCCAGCAAGAAAAACTTCAAACCAGATGTACCGAAGAAGTACGACGGCAAGTCGCATCCGTCGGAGTTCCTCAGCATCTACACCATCGCGGTGCAGGCTGCCGGGGGACTGGACGACAAGATCCTTGCCAACTACTTCCCGCTGGTGCTCAAGCCCAACGTCAGGTCCTGGCTCATGCACTTGCCGGACAACTCCATGTCCTCTTGGGCAGATCTGTGCCATCAGTTTGTCGGCGCCTTTACAGGCGGCCACAAGCCACATGGCCAAGAGAGCGACCTTCATCTGCTCGCCCAGAAGGAAGGAGTGTCCCTGCGCAAGTTCATTCAGAGATTCAGCCATGTACAGCACAACATCCCAGACTTCCACACTGCCGCGGTTATCAGCGTGTTTCATCAGAACGTGCAAAACCGCAGGATGAGGGAGGAGATGGCGATGTGCAAGATCAGAGGCATCAGCGAGCTGTATGCCCTGGCCGACAAGTGTGCACGCGCTGAAGAGGGGAGGAGAATCCCCGGAGAGAATACAGGAGCAGAAGGATCTGACAGTGAGGACGCCGCCCCGGCAAGGAAAGGCCGGCGGCGGAACAACAGAAGGAAAAAGAGCAAGGAAGTGCTAGCTGTCGAGCAGTCCGGCAACGGAGGTGGCGCCAAGGAAGCTAAGGATGGTGGCTCCGGCAAGGAGGCCCAGCCTGTGGCGGCCGCCGACAAGCAGGACGGCTCCGACAAGCAGTATTGCAAGATCCACCGCACCAAGGGCCACGATCTCTAGAGCTGCAAGAAGGTTGAGCAGCTTGTTGAGCTGCAGAAAGCTGAGTACGAGCGACGCGACAAGGAGAAGGCCCAGGAAGGTGCTGGAGGAGCCGGCAAGAAACGCCCCGGCCGGGGAGGACGCCGTGGCAAGGCCAAGCAGCGGCAAGGAGATAGGCCTCCCCGTGGCCACGACAAGGATGAAGACGATGACGATGACGAAGACATGGATGATGATGAGGCCGATGAGCAGGAATTTCAGAAAGCCACAGAGGTCCTGTGCGTTGACGGTGGTGCTTCTCTGCATACTTCGCACCGCCAACTCAAGCAGTGGATGCGGGAGGTTAATGCAGCAGAGCCATCCATGGAGTCACGCAAGCCTCTAAAATGGTCCAGCACGCCTATCATTTTCGATATTGAGGATCACCCTGACCGCATAACTGCGGTCGGGTGCTTGCCGATGTTGGTTTCACCAACTATCCGCAACCTCAAGGTCACGAAAATGCTAGTTGACGGCGGGGCCGGCTTGAACCTGATATCCTCCGCGGTCCTCCAGAAACTCCAGATCCCTGACAGCGAGCTTGAGGAAACTGGCACATTCCAAGGAATCAACCCGGAAAGGAGCAAGCCGAAGGGGAAGATCACGCTGCCGGTCACATTTGGCAGCAAGCTGAACTTCAGAACTGAGAAGGTCACATTTGATGTTGCCGATTTCCCTTAGCCGTCCAGCGCTCGCCAAGTTCATGGCAGCCTCTCATTATGCATACAACATGCTCAAGATGCCAGGCCCGATAAGTGTCATCTTTGTCCCTGGCGACAAGAAGGATGCCCTTATCTGCGCCGACAAGATCTACCGGGAAGCAGCAGCCGCAGCAGATCGCAAGACACTTGCCGCTGAAGCTCCCGGGGGGAAGAAGAAGACCAAGTCCGGCAAGAGTTCTGATGCCCACTCCAGCAAGCGCACCTCTTCGGAGTGCTGCGCTACCGTCGAGGACGCACCATCGAGCTCCACCGGCAAGTACAAGAAGGCGATGGCAGCTCCACCTGAGACCAAGAAGGTGTCCGCCAAGGAGGACGGCACTGGTGGTACCTTCACCATCAGTGCCACTCTCGACCCCAAATAGGAAAGCGCGCTCATTGCTTTCCTGAGGGCGAATGTCGACGTGTTTGCATGGCAACCGTCTGATATCCCCGGTGTTCCCAGGAAAGTAATTGAGCACCACCTAGCCGTTTGTCCTCATGCGCGGCCCGTCAAGCAGAAAGTCGGGAAGCAAGCAGTGGAGCGCCAAGAGTTTATTGCAGAAGAAATCAAGAAGTTGGAAGCAGCAGGCCTTGTCAGAGGAGTGCTCCATCCTACGTGGCTGGCCAATCTTGTAGTCGTGCGCAAGGCCAACGGAAAATGGAGGCTTTGTATAAACTTCACTGATGTCAATAAAGCTTGTCCCAAGGATCCATTTCCCTTGCCGCGCATTGACCAGATTGTTGACTCCATAGCCGGATGTGATTTGCTTTCATTTCTTGATGCATACTCAGGATACCATCAGATCTTCATGGCAGAAGAAGATGAGGAGAAAACTGCGTTCATCACACCATTTTTGTACGGATGCCCTTCGGGTTGAAGAATGCTGGTTCAACATTTGCAAGGGTGTGTCATGTCGCTTTTGAGCCCCAGATACACAGAAATGTGGAAGCCTACATGGATGATATAGTGGTCAAGAGCAAGGAAAAGGCTACCCAGATCCAAGATTTAGAAGAAACTTTTGCAAATCTGCGCAAGATCAACCTCAAGCTCAATTCCGAGAAGTGCGTGTTTGGAGTCCCTTCCGGCAAGCTTCTCGGGTTCTTTGTGTCTCAGCGGGGGATTGAAGCTAACCCCGACAAGATCAAGGCCATTGAGCAGATCGAAGCACCAAAGCGCGTCAAGGATGTACGAAGGCTTGCCGGTTGCGTGGCTGCTCTCAGCAGGTTTATCACTAAGTCTGCTGAACGCGCCTTGCCATTTTTCAAAATATTGAAAAAGGCAGGTCCAATGAAATGGACTCCGGAAGCGGAGGATGCGCTGCAGGACTTGAAGAGGTACCTGTCCTCCACTCCAATACTTGTCGCACCTAAGCCACAAGAGAAGTTGCTGCTGTATCTAGCGGCAACCAATCAAGTGGTTAGTGCTGCGTTAGTAGCGGAGAGGGAGGCGGACGATGAGCCAGCTACCGCGGCAAGTGAATCCAGCGACAAGCAGGGGGCTTCTCCGACAAGCTCTGGTCCCGACAAAGATGAATCTGCGCATGCATGCAAAGAGGTGCAGAGGAAAATGGTGCAGCGCCCAGTTTACTTTGTCAGTTCCCTCCTGCAGGGGGCTAGATCAAGGTACTCTGGTGTGCAGAAATTGCTTTTCGGCCTTCTCATGGCCTAGAGAAAGCTGCGCCATTACTTCCAGGCACACGAGATCACAGTTGTCACTCGCTTTCCGCTGAAGAGGATACTGCAGAATCCAGAAGCAACAGGCAGGATTGTTGAGTGGGCACTGGAACTGTCAAGCTTTGGCCTCAAATTTGAGAGCACTTCAACAATCCAGAGCAGAGCATTGGCAGAGTTCATAGCAGAGTGGACGCCAACCCCAGACGAAGAAGAAAAATCAGCAGAAGAACACAAGGGAAGATTCGGGCAAGAAGTACTACCTGTGCTGGGATCCGCTGTCGTGGGCTCCACCACCGGAGGCTCACTGGTGCCAGCTCTTGCTGGAGACTCCTCTCTTGCCGGGGACTCCTCTCTTCCCAGAGATTGTTCCCTTGCCGGGGAACGCTTCCTTGCCGGGGAGTCCACCCTTGGCGGCGTAGTCGAAGCAGACGACAAGTCGGAGGTGATCACCACACCCTCCTGATGAAGCTGTTCTGCTCATGCGCAAGTAAACGCACGGTCAGATGTTGACAAAGGAGAAGAGCGACCATGCGTGCCCAGAAGCAGAAAATAAACCAAGTACTTACGCTGGGGGCTGCGCTGGGGGCTGCTCTGCGGAGTAGTGGCCGGATCCGGCAAGATGACCTCGGGTGCGCCTCCTGCCGTCGGAGTAGGCTCGTCCTCGATGGTAACCACTGGAGCCTTGGCCCTCTTCGCCGCCCTCTGGGCCAGAGTCCTGAAAAGGGAGAGACCAGGGTGGATCAGTTTAGATGCAAGACAAGAATAGCAAGTTGAAGAACTACAAGAATAACAAGGAATCTTACTCTTCTTCTTCCTCCTCGTCGGAGCTGAGCGCGGAAAGGTCGAAGTTCGGCCCACCCCCGGCGCGACGAGGTGGAGGAGTGGGATCCCTTGGCCGCTTGGCGGGGACTGCGGCGGCGGCCCGAGACGACCCTAACCCAGTTGCTGCCGCGGCGGGAGGCGCTCCCGCGGCAACCGTACTTGCCGCGGCAGAGCGCGTCGCGCGGCGCTGCGGCTGTTGGCCCGCTTGCCGTCCTGCTGCGTCCCCGAGCCTGCGGAGGCGCCTTCTTGGCTGCGCTGGGGGCTGCGCTCGCGGCAAGCTCCTCGGAGAGGGCGGGCCGCTCGCGCCCTCGGCGGGCTCGCCCGATTCGGCGTCTGGTGCGGCGAGCTCTTCTTCGTCTTTGGGCCACTCCCGTTCGGCAAGGCTCGTCGCCAACGCTGCGTCTGCTTCCTCCACTGTGAACCCAAATTCACCCGTGGCTGCGGCTGCCGCCGCCTCTTCCACCCTGGTGGCGATGCGCTCCATCTCTTGATCGGTGGTGTCGCGGGTGAGGAGCTTCTTCTCGTCGGCATTGACCGCCACTTCCACGAGGCGTCGAAGAACTGTTGTATGACCTCGTCTGAAGGTTATTGCCATGTCGGGATGATCCCGTGCGAATCGCACAACGGCATCATCGCACAGATGCGGTCGCGCGAGGAGTTGTTGCACAGAGGAAAGACGCCTGCCGGCAACCTGAACCTCTCGGGATGCTGTGGGTCGTGCTTGAATGTCTCCTTGAGAATCCCGTCCAACTCCAGGACGGTGAATTTGTAATTAAGGCCCGGGCGCAACCTCATGATATCTGCCGGGCCGCCAAATTCCCAGGCCGGTCTCCCCCTCGCCTGCAGAGGGGCGATGCGGCGGCGAAGGTAATCTGCGCCGACAGCGCCTACGGTCAGCCCGGCAAGCCTGAGACGCAGGATCCGGGTGGTGGCGATCTTCAGCTTGTCGTCGTCCGCGAACAGGGCGCTCCAGTCATTGCCACGCACTGCTGGGGTTTGGCGCAGGGTGGTGAACGGCTGCGGGTTCTCCTCTACTACCCAGCACCAATCTGCTCTCCACTCGTCCCATTTGCTGCGGAGCTCCCCCTCAAGATAAGTCTCCTTGCCGGCTCACGAGATCCAGGCAATCCCACCGGCAAGAGTTTCCCCTCTCTCGACACGAGGCATAAAGAAGTGGCGGAAGAGAGCTACGTTGGGGTGGATTCCGACAAAATTTTTGCATAGATGGGCGAAAACGGACATGGTCAAGACAGCGTTGGGCAGAGGAAATCAGAGAAGGGTGGGCAGAGCCCGCAGTAGAAGAACACGGCAAAGAAAGGGTACCCGCCAACTGGAGCTTCTGGCGAGGTAATGGCGGAAAGTACCTTCGTGCGCGGATGCGCACGCGTCGCCGTCGCCCAGAAGAGGTAATACCAATCCCTGAGATCCTTTGCGGAGAGCTCGGGGGGGAAAGTAGCCCGCTCCTTCCGCAGCGCCTCCAGCCGCTGCGCTTCGGTCGACTTCACAACCTTCGCAGCCGCAGTCTTCGCGGCCTTCGGAGCCATGACGCAGGCGGTGGGGGAGATCGACAGCGCAGGTGGTGGCGGTGGCGACGGGGGCGGAACGCTGCTCTCTTTCAACCTTGGAAGCGGAGGGGAGCGGCGGAGGTTTCTGAGATTGCGACAGCAAGATGGCGAAGATGGGGGAACTGCCCCTGCTTCCCCTGCTTATAAAGAGGGAGAAGCGAACGTTGCGCTTTTCCCGAATAAAGAATACCCCACGATCTCTCCCATGACACCGCAATCAACGCGTGCCGTTCAGGGAGGGCGCGGTGGATGCGGAGTAGGAAACGGCACGACCAGGCCGAGTGTGCCCGTGCCCTGTTTTGGGCCTGGCCCAACAGCGCTCGGCACCGTGTGTGGCCCAGGCCTGGGGGCTCCTGTCGGTGTACTAGAGTAGGGGTACCCTAGTATCCCGAACTTGTGCACGGGCAGTTGCAGCACCCCGCAGCAGGGCTCGCCAAGTCACCGCCAAGACCCCGGCAAGAGGAGCTTGCCGGGAAGCCATTCAAGAACGAAGTATTTAACCAGAGAAGACAAGGCCCCGGCAAGAGGAGCTTGCCGGGAAGGCCAACCACGGCACCTCAAGAAACTTGCCGCGACGCGCCGCGCATTCCGGCAAGGTCTGGACGCGACAAGACGACGACCCCAACAAGATACTTGCTGGGGGCCAGCTGCCACTCTGTACCCGCGCTCGAGCGCATCCACCCGCGTGTCGCCCTGAGACTTTCTCAGGGGCGCGTGGCGGGAGCCTGTGCAGCCAGGGGTACATGGTGGCAAGCGGAGACGAAGAGAAGGCCATCATGGCGAACGGTGGCGCTCCTAGCGGTCACTTTTTGCACTGTTTGGGCGACCCAGACGGGCATTCAATGCCCTTGTCCCCTGCCATCAGAGTTAGGTAGGATCCACTGTGTCCACAGTAGCGGTAGCTATACCTACCGCACTCTTTTTCCATTTTTACCCCTCTAGTCTATGTTGCCACCTGTCGGTGACCCCTTTAGCGTATAAAAGGAGGCCCATGCGCAACTTAGAAGGGGTTCGACTCATTCGAAACACCAAGAACACTCTCACGCTCGGTCTGGCAGCGTTCATCGCTCCCGAGCAAGAATCCAATACAATCAAGCAGCAGTAGGAGTGTTATCTCTTCGGAGAGCTCCGAAGCTGGGTAAAACTGCTCGTGTGCACTGCCTCGATCCGCTCTTCGTGCGACCTCCGCCCCCCTCCGAACCGAAAGGGGCTCGGTCCCCATAGGTGTTCGTGGATCAGTTTTCCCCGACAGGAACCCTATTCACATCGTTTGGGGCTGTGAGCAAAAACCTGGCCGGATCTCCTCACGGATGGAACCCGAATAGGCGATAAACCTGGACTAGAGACTTAGCCGACACCCACGTTGGGCTTCCGCTTGAAGGTTGCCGAGTACATGTCGTGTAAACGGCGGTAAGTGGTGAGAGTGTGTGTGAAGAAGTACACCCCTGCAGGGTTAACATAATCTATTTGAATAGCCCCGTCGGCGGTAAAGGACTACTTGGTTGCCTATACAGTTCATAGACAAGTAAACTGGAAACTACTAAAAGCCTCAAGATAAGCGTGAGTGCCGAGGATGGCTCCTCCGTAGGAAGACGGAGGTGGATCCTCGGTAGTGTATTGAAGTGGTGAGTAGTGGACTCGTGTGCGCAAAACCATTTCAAGTTGGAGTCTCGTAGGATAGCTTAGCCAAGAGTCAAAGATGGCTTGCTGCAATAACTCCACCAACCCTTTTTGATAATGTGCATGTATGTAGGATCTGATGTAAGTCTTGCTGAGTACCTTTGTACTCATGTTGCTTTAATTTATATTTTCAGAAGATGCTACAACCCCTTCCGACGGGTTCTTCGTAGACGTTGACATCGATGAGTAGACTAAGGCCCAGGTGGTGATCCTGAGCACGTGAAGCACCGTGTAGTATAGTTAGGCTTACCCAAGCCTCTTTTATTTTACTAATTGTCTGTACCCAGACAAGTTACTTCCGCTGTCGACTTGTATGCCTGTATGACTTGAATGTGGGTCGTGTGATCCGTACTTGTGTGTATGCTATGTATGGCTCTCTGAGCCTTTAAAATAAAGTACTTGTGTCGTAGAGTCATGTTGTGATGCCTTGTTGTATTTGCACATATCGAGCATATTGTGTGTATGATTGAAATGCTTGGTATGTGTGGGATCTGACTATCTAGTTGTTTATCTTTAGTAGCCTCTCTTACCGGGAAATGTCTCCTAGTGTTTCCATTGAGCCATGGTAGCTTGCTACTGCTCCGGAACACTTAGGCTGGCCGGCATGTGTCCTTCTTCGTTCCTGTGTCTGTCCCTTCGGGGAAATGTCACGCATTGAGTACCGGAGTCCTGTTAGCCCGCTACAGCCCGGTTTACTGGAGTCCTGCTAGCCCAGTGCTACAGCCCGGACCCACTTGCTGATGACCGACACGTTCGATGCTGGGTCATGGATGCCTGTCCCTGTAAGTCTGTGCCACTTTGGGTTTACGACTAGTCATGTTAGCCCGGGCTCCTTATCATATGGATGCTAGTGACACTATCATATACGTGAGCCAAAAGGCGCAAACGGTCCCGGGCAAAGGTAAGGCGACACCCGTGGGATACCGTGTGTGAGGCCGCAAAGTGATATGAGGTGTTACAGGCTAGATCGATGTGACTTTGAGTCAGGGTCCTGATAGCGTTGGCATCAGAGCCGGACTGCCTGTAGGTTCTTCAAGCCAAACTGGTCGATGTTGAGTCTAGAAATGCTTTAGTTAAATGTAGGGGAATTGATTGTGGGATGGTACGTAAGGGTCTTTTTACTCCTTTACCTCATGGCATTCTGATCTGAGTCAGTCCATTCTTCCACCAGGGGTTAAGGACTAGGAGCTCTTCTCTCTATCAGGTTCACGTGTTACTAATCAGTAGTACCTTATAGGTTTGATGGTTACAAGCCTAGTTCAGTTCTACTACCCTGTTATGCTGATAAGTTGGACCCAGAACCTTGATATGATATTGTTGAGTGTCTATGCAACTCTTTGATAAATGTCTCAAACTCTTTTTGAGCATTTACAGCCGTTATGCTGTCAAAATTCTGCTAGAAATTCTAATGCCTTGCATTATGGTTGTGCTTTCAGATGGCCACTCGTGACCAAAATCAAGTGGTTCGCCCGACCCGATGCATTGGTGTGACCGGTCATACGGCTATGTTAGTCCGGGTGATGATCGAGACGGGTTACCGTTGGTATCCCGAATTCACAGTCGAAGAGCAGTTTCGAGATTTTAATCAAAGCCAGTATCTTTGCACCGTCCGGATATTTCCCTCTTATCCTCGTTCTACCGAGGCCCTCCACTATTCCTATGGGCTCGGTGTTACTATTGAGATGGCCGTGCAAGATGCGACCTATTCTATGATGACCATCATGCGAGTCAGGACTGGCCTGCTTCGCAACACCGACTTCCGGTATATGATAGCTTCACTTCCTCGAGCGCACGGTTATCTCCGGGCTATCTATGCTGACTCGAGTCAGGAGGACTCACTAACTCGCACCACTGCCGAGTTGCTCGAGGATAAGGACCGAGAGAATCGGGCCTTGAGAATGGAGCTTTTCAACACCCGCGCTGATCATTGGGCCACCTTGACTCGGTTTTCACCGGCTATGCAAGCTGGATATATGGATATGAGAGACCTGTATCCTGTTAGATCTGCTCTGCCAGACATGATGGATTGGCGTGATGTGGGGGGCATCACCCCACCTCGTGGTCCCCGCAGGCCACCGTTTGTTGGTCCAAGGCCTCACCCTAGCCCCTTCGGTCCACAGGCTCCTCAGGACCGTCTGTTTCCGGATGCTCACGTTGAACTTCCAGGCTATGGAGGAGACTTCTATGAGAACTACTACGGAGATGACCGAGATAGTAGTAGTTCCACTAGTATTGTAATAGTTGTATTTCCACCGACCTGCGTGACTTGTGGAATATGACTTAGTGTGTAGTAATTCCGGGGTTGTAGGAAAAATAATGTATAGGAGCTTGCGATGCCTCCGATGAGATGTAATCCTCTTTTCACCGTAGTAGTACTTTGTTTGGTTCTGTACTAAACCTTGTATGGTGTGTATGACGATGGAATAAAAGAAGTAATTTTTGTATCTACCGTGTCATACGGATGATCATCTTGCATTCTGAGTTGTCCATTACATTCTACATTCTATGTCAGAATCTTATCATTTTGGACTAAACCATTGTCTTGTTTTCCTAGGATGGTCAACACCCGCAACAACCCTGCTCCCCCAGAGCAGGCCGAAGGCAGCAGAATTGGGGAAACAAACCTGCCTCACCCTCCTTCTCTGGCCGAAGTTATGCTGGAAGCCGAGAGAAACAAGCGGGAGACCAACCGTTTGTTGGATCACATCGAACAGAACACAGCACACCATCAGAGGAATAACTTGGTGTCACTCAGTGAATTCATCAAGTTACATCCACCTACCTTCCACCACTCCATCGAGCCTCTCGACACCGATGACTGGCTTCGCAGTATTACTCACAAACTGCGTTCTGCACTCGTAGCTGAGGCTGATAGGGTCACCTTTGCTGCATATCATCTCGAAGGCCCTGCCAGTCTTTGGTGGGAGAACTATGAAGCTATGCGCCTAGCGGGCCACATCACTACATGGGCTGAATTCAGCGAGGCTTTCTGTGAACATCACATTCCGGAGGGTCTCATGGACCGTAAACGTGAGGAGTTCTGCAGTTTCACTCAAGGTCGACTCTCCATTGACGCTTACAGCAGAGAGTTCGGCAACCTTGCACGATATGCAACTGAGGAAGTTTCTACCAATGCCAAGAAGCAGGCAAGGTTCCGTAAGGGACTTAGCCCTGAGCTTCGTCGTGACCTCCGTCTGCATGAGTGCACCTCTTTTCAGAAGCTTGTGAATAAAGCATCAGTGCTGAGACGGGTCAGACTGATTTCGACGCATCACGCAAGCATGGCCGTGACTTGGGTTCCTCATCCGGTGCTGGACCACAGAAGCGCCGGGTGTGGGTGCCTAACACTGCCCTGCCACCCAGTTTTACACCGAGGTCTTCCTATCAGGCGCCTCGCCCAGCTCCACAGTATGCACCAGCCAAGCCCTATGGTGGTCCAACCAACAATGCTCCTCCACGCACCAGTTCCATGACGTGCTTCAAGTGTGGGGAATCAGGCCACTATATGCGCGAGTGTCCCCAAACCAACCCCAACCAGACAGCAAAAACTGTTGGTCGTGGCAAGCCAACAGGGAAAGTGTTCTACGCCAAGCTGACCACCACTGCACGTGGCCATGTGAATTGTGTCTCTGCGGAAGAGGCTCAAGAAGATCCCAACATCGTTCTCGGTACACTCCTTGTAAACTGCCACCCGGCAACTATTCTTTTTGATACTGGAGCATCTCATTCATTTATATCCGAGAGTTATGCTCGATTGCATAACACCACATTCTGTGAGATGCCTACCCCCATGGTAATTCAAACCCCGGGATCCAAATGGCAAACCTCTAGCGTAAGCCATGGAAATGAAATCCAAGTCGACATGCTTGTTTTTCTTGCATCTTTGATAGCTCTCAAATCTTCGGATATTAATGTCAGCCATCATGCCAAGATCGATTGCTTCTCTTGGACTGTTCAACTCTCACACCCTTCGGGAAAGATAGTCAATGTCTTGACCCGAGTAGCTAAGCGACAACTATATTCTCTTAACGCCAGTCCCTTGCCAGACCTTGAAGACGTCTCGGTAGTCCGTGATTTTCCAGATGTCTTTCCAAAAGAATTGCCAGGTGTTCCACCTGACAGAGATGTCGAATTTGTGATAGATCTCATTCCAGGAACTGTCCCAATTTCCAGAAGACCCTATAAGATGGCACCTTTTGAACTAGCCGAACTTAAGAAACAACTCGATGAGTCCTTGAAAAAGGGTTTCATCCGACCTAGTTCATCCCCATGGGCTTGCCCCGTCCTCTTTGTCAAGAAGAAGGATGGTACGGACCGGATGGTTGTAGATTATCGACCTGTCAACTTGGTCACAATTAAGAACAAGTATCCGCTCCCCAGGATCAACGATCTGTATGATCAGCTCGCTGGATCCTCAGTCTTCTCCAAAATGGATTTGAGGTTGGGCTACCATCAAATCAAAATCAGGAATGGGGACATTCCTAAAACGACCTTTGTCACTCATTATTGCCAATACGAGTACACCGTCATGTCCTTCAGTTTAACCAACGCTCCAGCCACTTTTTCTCGGTTAATGAACTCAATCTTCATGGAGTATTTGGATAAATTCGTCGTGGTTTATCTCGATGATATACTCATCTACTCCAAGAACGAGGAAGAACATGCCGAACATCTAAGGCTAGTGTTGAAGAAACTTCGAGAGCATCGCCTTTATGCCAAATTTTCTAAATGTGAATTTTGGTTGTCAGAAGTGACCTATCTAGGACATGCAATTTCTGGTAAAGGTATTGCTGTTAACCCCGAGCGAGTTCAAGCCGTCCTTAATTGGACTCCACCTGAATCGGTCAAGCAAGTTCGGAGTTTCCTGGGCTTAGCGAGCTATTGCCGTCGCTTTGTCGAGAATTTCTCCAAGGTTGCTAAACCTCTAACCGAACTCCTCAAGAAAGATAAAAAGTTCGAGTGGACTCCACAATGTGAGCACAGTTTTCAGGAACTGAAAAGATGTCTAACTTCTACTCTCGTACTGATACCACCAGATTTTTCCAAGGACTTTGTTATCTACTGCGACGCCTCGCGACAAGGACTAGGCTGTATTCTCATGCAAGATCGACACGTAATTGCTTATGCTTCACGGCAATTATACCCACATGAGGAAAACTACCCTATTCATGATCTAGAGCTTGCAGCTGTAGTCCATGCACTCAAAACTTGGCGACATTACCTTCTCGGTAATCGTTGCAAAATCTACACTGATCACCAAAGTCTGAAGTACATATTCACTCAACCGAATTTAAATCTCAGGCAAAGACGTTGGGTCGAGTTGATCAAAGATTTCGACTTAGGAATAACTTACTCCCCAGGAAAAGCCAACGTTATGGCTGATGCGCTAAGTCGTAAATCTTATTGCAACAATCTGATGTTGCAACAAAGTCAACCACTTCTCCATGAGGAATTTCGGAAACTTAACATTCACATTGTTCCTCAAGGATTCCTTTCCACCTTGGTGGCGAAACCTACCCTTACGGATCAGATCATCAAAGCACAGAAAGTAGATCTGGGAATTTCCCGCATCAAGAGAAACATCAAGAAAGGAGTTGCGAATTGTTTCTCCATTGATGATCAAGGAGCCGTATACTTCGGGAATCGTCTAGTGGTTCCCAAGGTGCGAAACCTGAGGCGATTGATCCTTAAGGAAGCTCATGAATCTCCTCTCACCATTCATCCCGGTAGCACTAACATGTATCAGGACCTACGCCAGAGGTTCTGGTGGACTAGGATGAAGAGAGAAATCGCTCAGTATATTGCTAGTTGCGACATCTGCCGTCGTGTAAAAGCAGAGCATCAACGGCCTGCTGGCACCCTTCAACCCCTAGCTATTCCTGAATGGAAATGGGATAAAATTGGTATGGACTTCATTACCGGTTTTCCCAGGACCAAGAGAGGGAATAATGCTATCTTCGTCGTTATCGACCGTCTTTCCAAAGTGGCCCATGTCTTACTTGTTCGTGAGAGTATAACCGCTAGTCAATTAGCAGACTTATACATCTCCCGAATAGTGTCCCTCCATGGTGTTCCACTGGAAATTAACTCGGATCGAGGGAGTCTTTTCACCTCTCGATTTTGGGAAAGTTTCCAAAATGCTATGGGAACCCGCCTTTCCTTTAGCACCGCCTTTCACCCTCAATCAAGTGGTCAAGTAGAACGCGTCAACCAGATTCTAGAAGACATGCTTCGAGCTTCTGTTATCTCATTCGGAATGGATTGGGAGAAATGCCTTCCATTTGCCGAATTCGCTTATAACAACAGCTATCAATCTAGCTTGGGTAAAGCCCCTTTTGAAGTTCTCTATGGACGACGGTGTCGAACACCCCTTAACTGGTCGGAAACCAGGGAAAGACAATTCTTTGGCCCGGATATGATCCAAGAAGCAGAAGAGCAAGTTCGCATCGTTCGTGAAAAGTTGAAAACAGCCCAATCTCGTCAAAAGAGTCAATATGACCGAAAACATAAGGATATGACTTTCGAGGTTGACGAGAAGGCTTACCTTCGGGTTACTCCTCTGAAGGGAACCCATCGTTTTGGTATCAAAGGCAAATTGGCTCCTCGTTACATTGGACCTTTTCGCATTCTCGCTAAATGAGGAGAAGTTGCCTACCAATTGGAACTACCTTCGCATCTCTCCAGAGTCCATGATGTCTTCCACGTTTCTCAACTCCGGCGTTGCTTCTCGGATCCTATCCGTGGAGTGGACCACGAAATGCTTGATCTCCAAGATAATCTCACATATCGAGAGTACCCCGTTCATATCCTCGATCAAGCCGAGCGTACCACTCGACGTCATAATATCAAGCTTCTCAAGGTTCAATGGTCGCACCATTCTGAGAAGGAAGCAACTTGGGAAAGGGAGGATCGTCTTCGACTCGAGTATCCCGCCTTCTTCCCGGAGGAACCTAAATCTCGGGACGAGATTCTTTTGAGTGGGGGTGAGTTGTCACACCCTAGCTAGTTCATGCATTAGAGTGTTGCATCATGTTTATTTTTCAACAGAAACCTGAAATGGGAATGACAGAACCCCCAACCCCCTCTGAAACCAACTAGGGTTTACTAAAAACTTTTTCAATGAACCTGAAATGTCCTTCCAAAATGTCCATCATTTTTGTCTTGGTTCAGAACCTCTGCCAAAAGTGATGCACAATTTCCTAGGTCATCCTAAGGTCTTTGAATAAAATCATAAGTATTTGAATTTGGGCATCTAAAATTTATAGAACATTTCAAATGCCCAAATATTCCCAACCTAAAATGTTTTAGAAATTCAACAAAGTTGCAAAAAAATAGAAAAAGAAAAACAGGAAGAAATCTTACCTGACGCCTACTAACTGGCCCACCTGCCAGCCCAGCCCAGCTGCCGCGCCAGCGAGCTGCTTGGCTCGGCCAGGCAGGCAGGCAAGGTGCTCGACGGCGAGCACCGCATGGGTGCCACGCACCTGGTCGCCGCCTCGCCGCTCCCCTCTTCAAGCTGCGACGTGGATCACTCCCCCTCTCTCCCCCGAACCCCTCAGACACCTCCTCTCCTCTCCAGCTCCTCCCCCTCGCGCTTCCCAGCCATGGCCGATGCCACCGCCGCCGCTCCATCACCGTAACCGCGCTCCCCGCCGTCCGTGCTCCGTCTCGTCGTGTCTAGGAGCTCCACCACCATCCTCTTCGTCGAGCTAGCCGAGCCCGCGTGCTCGTGTGGCCCGAGTCCACCGCACCGACCTCGCCCGAGTCCGCCGTCGCCGGAGATCCCTTTCAACGTCGTCGCCGCATCAGTTCGTCCCCGACCCCGCCGGTTGCCTCTACGAGTGCTCTGTGAGCATAGCTACCCCCCTACCCTTCCCCTCTCGCCCCCGAGCTGTGTAGCAACCGCACGAAGATCACCCGCACGCACCGCCGCGGATCTCGTCGCGGACGTGCTCCCGGCCATCCTCCGGCCACCTCTCGGTGTCCATCGCACTCAGCACGACGCGTAGGGTCTAACCGTGCACTCCCCGCACCTCACCGCACACCCTAGCCTCGAGTTCGCATCCACCTGAACTCCGGCGCCCGCCTAGGTCGTCGCCGGCACCGACTCCAGCCACCCCGACCCCAACCAACTCCACCAAGAGCTGCGGTTTATCCCCAGCTCCACCTAGATGCCTTCCCCGACCCATTTGGTGGCCGGAACGGCCAAAACCACTTCCGCTGCCACGTCGGGCTCGCCGGCGGCTAAACGCCGGTGCAGCCGAGTTGACTTTGACCACGGGTGGGCCCTGGTTGACTCTGTTGAGTCAATGACAGGTGGGGCCCAGCCTTGTTAACTAATCCAATTTAGTTTTAATTAAGTTTTAGCTAAACTAATTACACTGACACCCTGGACCAACAGTCAGGTTTGACCTGGACGTCTCCGTTGACTATGACGTCATCCTGACGCATTGCTAACGCAGTAAATTAATTTCATGATTTATTTTTATTCAGGAAATTCTAGAAATTGTTGCAAACTTCAAAAATTCACATAAATTCAACTGTACCTCCAAATCAAACAAATTATATATGAAAAATGATCAGAAAAATCCAATCTAACCATCTGTACTGTTTTCATGCATGTTTAAACAAGTTAACTTGCTTTTTAGTGCAAAACATGATAAAGCACTATTTAAGATCACAAATGTGTTTGGAAATTGAATCTTTAGTTCAAAATGGTTCAAACCATATGGTCTTAGTTGCATTAGCCCAACACACTCATATTTGCCATGTCTCATGCATGCATCATATTGTTGCATATTGTTTGGTGATGTTTGTGTATCGGTGTTCTCTGTGGCAGGTTCTGCCCCCGAGGAGTACCGTGATTACCCCAACGAAGAGCAATACCAGTGCACCGACCCATCAGGCAAGCAACCAACCATTTGATCATATCGATACAATCCCATGTTCTCGCTTCTGCTCTCTTTTACTGCATTAAGACAACGCGATTCAAACTGCTGTGTGATGCGGTAGTTGAACCCATTTCCTTTGCATGACCTGTCATTGCCACAGTAACTAGATGAAACCCACTAGCATGTGTAGGAGTTGATTGAGCCAAGTATGTGTGTTGTTCCTACCTTGCTATGCCTGCTATGCTTAGAGTTGTGTCAGGTCTGGTTCATCTGGGTGATGGGCTGGAGTGAAATACTCGTGTCAGTATGAGAGTAATATGTTGAACACGATTTGGTAAAGGTATCGATGAGAGGCCATGTAGGAGTACATGGTGGGTTGTTTCATTGAAGCCGTCCTTAAGCACTGAGATCTGTATGTGTGATTTAAGAATCAGCTACTACCATGCATTGGGCCCGAAACCAATGGACCCTCTCGACTTCTTATTCACCCTAGTCCTCTATCCAGGAGTTGCAAGTAGTTTATGGTGTTTGTAGCCTACTGGAGGCCGTGGACGACGCTGACCATAGGGGTGGGCTGTGATGCGGTAGGTACGTGGCACGGTGTACCGGTTGCCCATTAGGCATCTCGGGAACCCTGTTCACATCGTTTGGGGCTGTGAGCGAAACCCCGGCCGGATCTCCTCACGGATGGAACCCGAATAGGCGATAAACCTAGACTAGAGACTTATGTGATTAGGTAGGTCGTGACCGACACCCATGTTGGGCTTCCGCTTGAAGCTTGCCGAGTACATGTCGTGTAAACGGCGGTAAGTGGTGAGAGCGTGTGTGAAGAAGTACACCCCTGCAGGGTTAACATAATCTATTTGAATAGCCGCGTCCGTGGTAAAGCACTGCTTGGTTGCCTATACAGTTCATAGACAAGTAAACTAGAAACTACTAAAAGCCTCAAGATAAGCGTGAGTGCCGAGGATGGCTCTTCCGTAGGAAGACGGAGGTGGATCCTCGGTAGTGTATTGAAGTGGTGAGTAGTGGACTCATGTGCGCAAAACCATTTCAAGTTGGAGTCTCGTAGGATAGCTTAGCCAAGAGTCAAAGCTGGCTTGCTGCAATAACTCCACCAACCCTTCTTGATAATGTGCATGTATGTAGGATCTGATGTAAGTCTTGCTGAGTACCTTTGTACTCATGTTGCTTTAATTTATATTTTCAGAAGATGCTACAACCCCTTCCGACGGGTTCTTCGTAGACGTTGACATCGATGAGTAGACTAAGGCCCAGGTGGTGATCCTGAGCACGTGAAGGACCGTGTAGTATAGTTAGGCTTACCCAAGCCTCTTTTATTTTACTAGTTGTCTGTACCCAGACAAGTTACTTCCACTGTCGACTTGTATGCCTGTATGACTTGAATGTGGGTCGTGTGATCCGTACTTGTGTGTATGCTATGTTTGGCTCTCTGAGCCTTTAAAATAAAGTACTTGTGTCGTAGAGTCATGTTGTGATGCCTTGTTGTATTTGCACATATCGAGCATATTGTGTGTATGATTGAAATGCTTGGTATGTGTGGGATCTTACTATCTAGTTGTTTATCTTTAGTAGCCTCTCTTACCGGGAAATGTCTCCTAGTGTTTCCATTGAGCCATGGTAGCTTGCTACTGCTCCGGAACACTTAGGCTGGCCGGCATGTGTCCTTCTTCGTTCCTATGTCTGTCCCTTCGGGGAAATGTCACGCATTGAGTACCGGAGTCCTGTTAGCCCGCTACAGCCCGGTTTACCGGAGTCCTGCTAGCCTAGTGCTACAGCCCGGACCCACTTGCTGATGACTAACAGGTTTGATGCTGGGTCATGGATGCTTGTCCCTGTAAGTCTGTGCCACTTTGGGTTTACGACTAGTCATGTTAGCCCGGGCTCCTTATCATATGGATGCTAGCGACACTATCATATACGTGAGCCAAAAGGCGCAAACGGTCTGGGGCAAAGGTAAGGCGACACCCGTGGGGATACCGTGCATGAGGCCGCAAAGTGATATGAGGTGTTACAGGCTAGATCGATGTGACTTTGAGTCGGGGTCCTGACAAATTCGCCGCGGAGTCTTAACTGCTTCTTCATCGCCTCCACGAAATCCATCTCCTTGTGCGTCTCCTCCGCCATCTTCTTCATTCTGTCCATGACGCCGGATTTCTCGACGCGAGCCTTCATCATCTGTTCAACGACCGCATTATGTACCTTGACAGCAACCGGGTGCTCGATGCGGAGCTTCGCCAACTCCTTCTGTTCCATGACGAAGGCCTGCAGCATCTTCATCGAGGAACTACTATTCTCATGCAGCTTCTTCCAGTCGGCGTTCTTCTCCTTCAACAGGTCGATCTCATGGCAAAGCTTCGCCTTGTCCTCCTGAAGTCGCAGGATTTCGCCGGTCGCCTTCCTCTCTGAGGCAATGCTCTTCTTTAGCAGCATCACCAAGCCGGTGGTCAACTCCCCCTGCTGATTGAGCTCAGCGGGCATGTCGTGGATGCTCTCCTTCAGCAACTCCGTCTAGCCTTGGATGAACTCCTTCTGCTTATTGAGGTGCTTATTGAGCTGATCGGGCATGCCGTCGAGGGATAATGACTCCAGCTCCGCCGGCTCGGCATGTTCGCCTCCGCGGCTAGGGCACTCCTAGGAGCCATCGCCTGCCCGTGAGAGATCTTTCGAGGTCTCTGCGTGGCGGCGAGCCCTCTCTTTTTTTTCCGTAGCCTTGGTTGCCGCTCCCTTGTTACGAGTAGTTCTCGACCAAGAGCTCTGCTCACTGACCATGGCAACGACGGACCAATAAGAAGCACTTATGCGGAGGAAAGGTAGAGTAATTTTCGATTAGGTAGTTCCCCTTTTTATAACCTAAGTACTAGCACTAGTAGTACCAATACCTGCATAGTGGGAACACGTTCAGGTTTGGTACGTAGTACTAGTAGGTGTGAGCAGGCTTTCGAATGTGATGTGAACAATGTAAAGATTAATTGATGGTTTTAGTTTTGAGGCCCGAAACGGCTCCCGATGAGTTTAGTGGAACATAAATTTCAAGTAGACTACATTGCTCAAATGCGTAAATATTATGTTACTGTCAAAAATTGGCACAAAATACGAAGGAGACCAATGGAAGTACTACTAGCAACCCACGATTTAACTACTCACATGCACGCAGTGGAGTAATAAAGTCTTTCTTCCGCCCTCAGGTCCACTCAATTTGCATGTGCTGTATTAATTGACCATCAATGAAGTGAACGACTTTACACACGTCAAATTATCACATGGGGTGGTTCTTGGTACAAAATTGTGTCCGCCCGTGTACCCGCATGTGCGTGCGAGGGAATGAGTGTGTGCGTGGCGTGCGTGCACATCTTCGCTTCGTGCATGTACCGCCAGTATGGCTCGGGGAGGACGAGTACATTCTTCTGGAACCAGTAGCACGTCACTGTGATCAATCCACGCATGGAGGTCATGACAACGCCTCCACATATGCCACGTGGCTTCATGAACTGTAAGAGAGACACTGTGTAGCATGCCATTCGTATTTTAATTTACGTGTTTTGCACATACTCTAAGTACTAGTAATTTACACAAGTACTAGTAATTTACACGTGCATGACACGCATCAGATTTTACAACCAAATTATGAATAAACACCACACTATAGCATGTAAGCTCTTAGTCATATATGCGTGATGTAGCCCTTCGTTTAATTCTTATAGTTCATCTCATTCAAAATCAAATTAGTTTTTATAAAAAAGCTAAGAACGCGTGAATAGGAAAAACATGGGATTAAAGTGGAATGTCGTATTGAATCCTACAGGATTGTACGAGTGTTTGATTGTGCATAGAAAAAAGCAGAATTCTTTCAAAGAGGTTTGAGTGGATGGGATGTTTCCTATGAAATCTAGTGGAAATGAATCATATGGAAAAATTCCTATGGTTTATAATCCTACGAATCAAACAACCAAGATAGGTAAAATTCCTAATGATTAGAATCCTCCAAAATTCCTTTGAGAATCCTTTGAATCAAAGAAGCCCTTAATCTATTTTATGATTCATGGAATTGTGCGTTGTAAAGCATAAAGTAAAAACAAATAATGGCAATTCAACTAGAAAAAAGGTTTAGGCAGTTATGATACGAAAGATTCTAGAACAAAAGAGAACCACTGTTCTTTTGAGGTTTGTGCATTATGCTAAAGTTCAACCATGGAGTCTGCTAGATTGTACATGTGGCAAAATCCGGTGGGGGGATAGAAGATGGTGCGAGGGGCCAAGTGGAGGGAGACTATGAAGGAATGCACAAGTGCGAGATTGATATTTAGAGAGAGGGGGCGAACACGTGCATTGTTGCACGCAGTGGCGGAGCCATGAAAAATAAATGAGCTAGGGGGCCAAGCATTGCTAATCCTTTACAAGGAGGGTCAATTCATGAAATTAAACCTTTTTTAGCAGCAATTGTCTAATGATCACATTCATATTAGCCTCGATATATAGTGATGTTAGGGAGGGGGGCAGGGCCCTTACTGCCCCCTGTCTTCGCCATTGTGCACGCATCTGAGAGATGAAGCGGAAGGCATGGATGATGAGAGGGGGACGTTGGATATATAATTAATGTGGGTGTATTAGCTATTTATGTTAATCCTATATAGAGAGGTATAGATTGATCGATGTGGATGTGGGAGAGGTATAGATTGATCGATGTGGACGTGGGAAACAGGGTGAGACCTCACTGAATATATCGATTGATCGGTTTGTGTGGAAAACTATGAAAGACCTAGCTATATACACACATACATAGAGGAACATTGATAGTTGCGCATGCACACGTGAGAGATAAAGAATGCCCGGTATGAGGGAGAGGGGGATGTGTGTGGGTGTGTGCCTTCATGGGAGATCGACCTGAAGAAAAAGATTGCATGCGTGCGATAGATAATGCCGACTGGTAGTGTGTGTGCATGCATGCACGAGAGAAAGTTAGTGGTACAATTATAAAGATAAGACTACTGTGTGGGTGTAAAAGAATAGGTGAGGTCATAATCAATGTAAAGTTGAATTCAAATATTTGAATAAGAGATCCTGATGTTTGAAACCCATGCATGCATGAATATAACAGAGATCTGCGTGGTGTGCTTTGGAAACGAGCATGTTGTAATGTATACACATTGAACAAGGTCAGACTGATTTGAATTTGAGATACCGATGACAGACATCATTTGCCCATGTCGCATCCGTGCATGTAATTGGAGATGATGGGCGGCTTTCACATCACATATCTATATCTATACCCCTACATATATTATATTATATTATTATTTTATTGTGAGCGGGTAACTTTAACTTTGAAAGATGGTTGTTGGATGAGGCGAAACCGAAGGTCCAAAGATGGCAAATTTGAGCACTATTGGCCGTTGGATATCATCTAGATTGCACCAGATTTCACCACATGTATAATCTAGAAGACTCCATGGTTGAACTTAAGCATAATGCACAAACATCAAAACACAAGCACTTCTTATTTGTTCTAGAATCTTCCGTATCATAATTGCGCAAATGTTTTTCTACATGATTTGCCATTATTTTTTTTTACTTTATGTCTTACAACGCACAATTCCATGAATCTTAAAATAGATTAGCTTTCTTATAAAAACTAGATGATTTTGAATGAAATGAACTATAAGAATTAAACAAACATCTACATCATGCATATATGACTCAAAGCTTGCATGCTATAATGTTGTATTTATTCATAATTTGGTTGCCAAATCTCATGCGTGCAATGCACGTGTACCTTACTCTAGTCTAAATGGTGTTTGTGTGTGTGTTGTGCATGTTGAGGTGCAAATTGTCTTTTTTTTGGTACACGTTTAGCTTGTTCTTCCGAAATTTCAGGCCGCGCCTTGTTATGCCGAAAATTGAAGCTAGAGTCTCTGTCTATCGTGCTGCGAAACTCCCGCCTCTTCAACCCGCGCCTTGTTAGCCCAAAATATTTAAGATATATCATTGTCTCGTTGTGCTCCGACAACTCCCTCCATCTCAACCCGCGCCTTGCTATTCCGAAATTACAACACGCGCGAAAACTCCCACCTCCTATGTAATCCCGACATGTGAAATGCCCGTGGTACCCCTGAACCGAAAGAACCGCCTCAAATCGGTGGGGGGTACTTTCGTAACTTACCCCACATTTCGGACAAGCGCGTATCTAAGCCATGGTTCCCCACTGCCATCCCTTCTGCCCACCCATTCGTACACCGAGGCCGCGAACACCCGTGACGAAACCCCACACCCTGCTTCGTCCACCACCCAGCCAGAGCTTCTTCCCCGATGATGTCGTCCAGATCAACACCTCGACGTCCCTCATCCACCGTACCGAATGAGGATCCGTCGTCGATCTCATCGTCCCGCCGGTTCAGCCACCCCATCCTCCACCTCCAAGGAGATGCCCCGACGTTCCCCTCGTCTTTCGCGCCACCTCCATTCCCACACCGCCGTCTTCACCTACACCACCGGAAGAGCATCATCATCACCGTTTCCTTAGATGAAGCTGCGGCCTAATCGGCGCCACCAAAGAGGTTGTACACTAATCGCCGCATTTTCTTCTTGATTCGATCTCATGGTGCTCCCGATGCTCGGTCCTGAGCCGACACGGCGCGGCTCCATCCACGGCGGCGTCGCCGGCCACTTCCTCCACGGCGTCGCTCCCTCGGTGGCGACGTCGACATCAGTAGGAGCTGCTGCTGCTTCAGCTCTCGCTCGCGTTGCTGCTCTGCTCTTGCTCTTGGTCCCCTGCCTGGTCTGCTCTTGCTATAGCTCTTGCTCTTGCTGCTGCTCGATGCTGCTCCGATTTGGCCACACTTCAGTCGACTGAATCGACTTTTGAGTCAGTCAATTTCCAAGGGGTGGGCTCGCTGGGGTGAATGAAGAACCAGCCGCAGCAGGGAGGGGGGCTCGCCGGAGAGGTACCCCACTATCTATCTTAGGGTTCAGGATGGGGGCGGTGGTCGCCGGTGGTGGCGGGGCGTTGGCGGGGCGGTGGCGTGGGCATCGCCAGAGAGAAAGCTCGGCACGGGAGGGGGGGTCTAGAGGGATGGCCGGGGCGGCGGCGGACCGGCGGTGGGGAGTGTTTTCGGGGCGGGCGGGGCGGCGCACCGTCGGCCGCGGGCGGCGGGGGGCTACTGTTTGGCCGGTGGTGGCTGGCAGCTCAGGGGGGGTGGAGGTTGAAGATGAACCACAGGCCCTTGATTTCGTATCCAACGACTGCAAAATCGACTGACCAGAGATGAAAAAGTCAGTCGACCGACGTGTAGCCTCACCTTGCTAGTGCATTTAGTTTCGACAGCAAAATTCAGTTTCGACAGCAAAATTCAGTTTCGACAGTTAAGTTCAGAGATGAGCGGCTGATGTATTTTACATCTAGCACTTTGTGGTTATGTATTTTACATCATGTATTGGAGATTCTATTAGAATTCCACTCAGGTTAACGTTATTTGTTATCTCTCTTGTCCTGCTTCAGCCTCGGCGTCGTACAACTCACCGGAGCTGCTCCAACAACGAAACCCTCCATCACAGTGGAGCAGTACCTCGGGCTCCATCTCCAGACGCCTAAGATCTTCTTCCCCTCCTCCGACAACAATGTAAGCTGGAGCATCCTCACCGGCCAACCCAATGATGCTGAGATCGACATGGCTTCGCCAAAGAGGTTGTAAACCTTGTTGCATCTCTTTTTTACTCTACATGTTATATATATAGTCCACTGAGCACTCGTAGTAACAGGAAATACGATTATTTTATCCTACTGTATGACAAGCAGTGAGGTACCAGGCAACTTCGCTATCCGTGATGGACTCTCTTGAACACCATTATTATTTATCTCTGCGCATTTGAGCTGTGCATTTGTCGATGGGCCTGGGAGTTGAGCTAGTATGGCAGTGGCCTGGGTCCAAAGTAATAGAAGTAGCACAAAAACATTTTTTTAGTGTAGGATTTTCCTTTCTCAAGCCTGCCTACTAGAATCGCCATTGCTTGAAAGGAAAAGTGAATGAAAAACATAGGAATTGGAAAGTTTCCTATGGTACTACTTTTCATGAATTTGGTGCAAAGGAATGGAGCAAAGGAAAACTGTAGGATTTGTTCCTTTAGTGTCTCCTTGAAAGAAAAACCGTAGGAATTCTAATTTCCAATTCTCCTCCTTTTCATATTCCTATTCATCAAGCACAAGACTAAGAGATAGTAGCATAATAGCATTATAACCGTAAATTTTCTTGTGGTTTGACTTAATCTCACCATGCTTTTTTGCATCATGTGATCTTCCAATTGTTGTGAACCAAACACCCAGATTGGCAGAAATCCTGTGTTTTTAAATTCTCTATTTTGCACGTGCATTCCTATCCTATTCTCATCTATTTCCTATCCCTGCATTGTTAGAATCCTCAAATTCAAACAAGCCCTTACTCAATTACTTCTGTTACAGATATGTGTCAAAGAAAACCATGTGTGGTTTGTCCTGCTCCTGCGGCGCTGTGTTCCACCCCAGCTCAGCTGCTCCAATGACGGAAGGGTTCACCACAGCAGGAATCCGCTCTCCAGACTGTCTTTCGCCGCCTCAGATCTTCTTCCCCGCCGCCGGTAGCCATGACAACTGCATTACCATCATCAACTGAGCTGATGACCTTGAGGACTACACGGGTTCACAAGAGAGGTCACACTCTTACGTGTCTGCTTACGTTATGCGTCGCTTAATATGATGACATGCTACATTATCGTCGTGTTCACCTATTAAACTCCGAGTCAGGTCCAAACTAATGCTAAAACTCGAGTTTTTAAATTGTTGTGGGGTACATATTGGGGCAGCAATCAGTACTATCTGTCTACTATCTGGTTAATCTCTGGTGTCTACTATGAGTTTCATGTTGGGTGCAAACAAACATTAAAGGAGCCATTATCTGTATTTTTTAACTAAAGCTATTATCTGCCTGCTATCATTGGTTTTGGGTCTATCCACAGTTTGCTACCATCACTCTGGATTTGTGCATGCACTCCTTACATAATCTCACTATGTTTTATTCCTATGCATGCCAGTTATTGTACACAATGGAACTGATCATGTAGAGCAAAAGAGACGAGCCTTGCGTGGCAATAAAATTCCATGCAGACGTCATTCCATGGTGGGCGCAAAGGCAGCCCCCCCCTCCACCCATTTCGGATCATAATCAAGAGGAAGATAACTATTCTGAGGGGGATTCGGAAGGAGAAGACCACTCCTATTTACCCCATGAGGTCTTTGCTCTAACTTGGGATGCTAATGTTGGTAATATCATGCATATGGTGCCTTGCATTGCTTATTGTATACATTAAAGATGTCATCTGCTTAGTTTAGACATGCTTTGTGTCAATGCCATATGTTTTGTTTCTTTATCGTATATGTGAATCATGCAATGCTATCTTGTCTAGCCAGGCATCATATATGTGAATTTTGCAATGCCACCCTGGTTAGCCAGTCATCTTATATGTGAATTATATCATGCCATCATTTTTTTATTATGTGTTAAATTTGTCAACAATTTTAGTACATTCAATTACTCTTCCTGTGCATCAGCCATTCGGCACGGTCATGGAAAAATCTGGAGTGGAAACAAGGTCTTCAGAGCAGACAATGCTATCTGATGAAGCGCATGTCTTGCTGGTTACCGATAGCTCCACAGAGGAGGATTCAGAGACAGATGACCAGTCATATTTCCCCCCTGAGGTGCATGCCCTAACCTGGCAGGGTTATGTTACTCATATCGTGTGTATGGTATCTTGCATTGCTATGTCATTTGCTTAGTTTAGACATGCTTTGTGTGAATGCCACCTGTTTAGTGCCTAATTACCATATATGTGAATTATGCAATGCCATCTTGTTGCAAGACATTATATATGTGAATTATGCAATGTTATCTTGTTGCAAGGCATTATGTATGTGAATTATGCAATGCCATGCTGTTTAGGCAAGCGTCATATATGTGAATTATGCAATGCCATCTTGTTGCAAGACATTATATATGTGAATTATGCAATGTTATCTTGTTGCAAGGCATTATGTGTGTGAATTATGCAATGCCATGTTGTTTAGGCAAGCGTCATATATGTGAATTATATCATGCCGTCCTTTTTTTGTATTTCTCATTGCTTTTGACGACAATGTTTGTATATTCAACTGCTCTTCCTGTGCATCAGCCATTTGAATTGGTGATGGAGAAATCTGGAGTGAAAACAAGGTCTTCAGAGCAGACAATGCTACCTGCTGAAGAAGATATCTTTCTGGTTACAGATAGCTCTTCAGAGGAGGATTCAGAGGCAGATGACCAGTCCTATTATCCCCCTGAGGTGTATGCTCAAACTTGGCAGGGTTATATTACTCATATAATGCATATGTTGTATTGCAATGCTTATTTTTCACATCATATACACAATATTGAATGCCATCTCCTTAGTTTACACATCATATATGCAATTGCCCTCTGCTCACTTCCTTAGTATATAAATCATATATTTGAATTATGTCATGCCATGATGTTTACATAGACAGCATGTATTTGAATTATGGCATGCCAACCCATTTTCTAAAGACATAATATAGTTATATCATCTCATCATGTTTACATAGTCATCATATTTTAAATTATGTCATTCTATCCATGAATTATATCATGCCATCATGTTTCCATCGACGGCATATTTGTGATTTATGGCATGCTAACCACTTTAATAGACACATCATATAGTTATATCATGTCATCATGTTTACATAGTCATCATATTTTGAAGTATGTCATTCTATCCTGTTTAGTTAGCCATCATACATGTGAAATTGTGTCATGCTATCCTGTTTAATTAGCCATCATATATGTGAAATTATGTCCTGCTATTCTGTTTGCTTAGACAACATAAATGTGAATTATTTCATGCCCTGTTTTCTTCCCTACTATCCATTGCACCTGTCTATCTTACAATGTCTGTACATTCAATTACTTTTCTTGTTTATCAGCCATTTCAATTGGAGGGAGTGATGGCAGTATCTGTGGGAGTAAAAACACGGTCTTCAGAAAAGATCATGCTACCTGTCGATGCAGATAGAACCACGGTTGTATTTGCCCAAGAATCAGCCCCACCACACATAACCCACACTCATGCAGATTGTACCCCTACCCAGTTGGACAGAGAACCAGCTACACCCCTTCTAACCCCAACCCCAGCAGTTAGACACCCAGTTCCCGTTGACACAGCACCTTCTCCACCACAGAGCACCCAAACACGAGCAGTTAGTAAGGCAACTGCAGTGCCCAAATCACGAGGTCCACCACTCCGAACCCGAAGTCAACACTTAAAGCAGAAGAAGAATTGTTCTCAGGTCAAGTTCCGTAGCTATGGTTCATACTACTTTGCTCTTGCATCACTTTATTTACTGATACCAACCAATTTCAAATTTGAAGGATGCAATTGAAACTCCAATGGCGCAACAAGTATGTTTTAAACCTGTTTCTTCAACGTGTTTGGCTGTTTGCTGTTGTAACTTGCTCTATGTTGATTTCAATTTCAATTGAATAAACAGTTATGTTCTCATGCCATGCACATTACTCCCTCCATTCCTAAATATAAGTCTTTGTAGAGATTTCACTATGAACCACATACGGATGTATATAGATGCATTTTAAGTGTAGATTCATCCATTTTGTTCCGTATGTAGTCCGCCTAGTGGAATCTCTACAAAGACTTATATTTAGGAACGGAGGGAGTACAAGTGTTGTTATTGCTGTGTAGTTTCCCACACTTATATTCTGTCTATGCTGCTTTGTCTTAAATAGATATGATTCGAACTGTATCTATCTTGATTTGGCAACATAAACTAGAATGATATAGACCATACAGTGACCATAATACATAGATATATGTTTGTTTCATGATGTTATCCTGTCCACCTTACTACTGAACTGGTTTACCAAAATGAGTTTCATATACTACATTGTAAACCTGAGATGTGTTTGTTTGTTTCCCATTTAGAACGTGGATAAAATATTGGAGAAGAGTACCATGTTATGCAATGGTAAAGGACGTAATGCGGATAAGGTTCAAGATAGTGAGACATCCCTATTGGTCTCCAAGAAAGCTGATAAAAACTATATTGAGGACATAAAGACAACCCCAAAGTCCTGTCTTGATGTAGTGTTCGAGTTACTGGCTACAACTGTTGGCACCAGCTCTTCGAACTCGTTGCCTGAATCAGTTTGGCTTCTTGAGTCTCAACTTAAAGTTGAAAGACATCGATCAGATGTTATGCGACAGGAAGCTGAAGGACTGAGGAAGTCTGTGCAGAATTCAGATGCATACTTTCTGGTGCAACAGCAGGCGTTGGAGGACTTAAGCGCCAAACAAGAGAAAGTTAATAAGATTGCTAAGCATCTTGCCAGCATTATGGGTACCCAGGATATTGTTTCTTGAGCTCTTCTGAAGTGGTTTCAGTTGTGGACTTGTTTTGTTGTGGCGTTTATATGCTGTTGTGTTCCCTATATTTGCACTGGTGGCGAACTTTGATGCCCAGTGGGTGTAATATGTGTAATAGCCGTGATATCCTAGTGTAAGTTGCTTGCTTATTTATTTCCTTGTTGTCTTGCTTATTTGTTTGCTTGTAGTCAGTGTAGTTCTTTTTCTGCGGTTTGCTAGTGGGTGCAACAACCTATTTTTTAAAACTAGGTCACAATAACCATGGGCTAATATTTACTGTAGTGACACTGCACCTACGGGCCGTATAAATAGTGGGCCTTCCACGAGCCGTATAAACAGTGGGCCTTCCATGGGCCGTAGAAACAATGGGCCTTCTACGGGCCATAGAAACAATGGGCCTTCTATGGGCCATATCATCAATGGGCCTTATACGGGCAGTATGATCGATTGGCCAAAAACATGGGCCAATAACAGGCCGCATTATGGTCGTAAACAGGCTAGAGTTGGAATCATCCGTTCATGGGCCGACCATAACGGGCCATCATTAATAGGCCGTATTTCATGACGCTAGGAGAACGGCCCAACGTGTTAACGGACCACAAACGGGCCGACTGTAACCATGGGCTGAATTTGGCCCATAAGCAGAAAATGACAATATTGGGCCGTAAGTAAACGAATGTTGGAAATGAGCCCAAGAATAAATGGGCTCTGAGAAGGCAGAAAGATAACATGGGCTGGAAACGACCCAACGGAATAACGGGCCCTTAATGGGTATAAAGTGATACACTGCTCGTTACGAGCCAGTTTCACCACGGGCCGTTAATGGGTGTAAAGTAATACACTTTTCATTACGGGCCAGTTTCACCACGGGCCGTTAATAGGCCAAGAGTTACATAGGGCCTCATATGGGCCGAAAGACGTCATGGGCCATACATGGGCCAGAAGTGAAAACGGGCCGGAATCATATTGGGTGGCCCAGATGACGCTACTGGTCCTAATTCGGATAGGGCGTAACGAGCCTTGGGTTAGCGGGCTGTAAATGGGCTATATGCGAAGAGGCCGTTAAGAGGCTTTACATGGGCTGGCCCGCCACCTTTTGACCAAGTCAAATGGGCCGGCCTTTTCACAAGAATGGGCCTCTGTTGGGCCGTGCCACGTGTTGAAGTATCATAGGCGCCTTCTGTCCAATGAGTGGATGACATCTGTACCAACGGTGAGCCGACACGTGTTTCCTCCAGCCAATGATGATTTTACACGTGGAAAATCCCCATTGGTCGGGGCTGTTAACGGGTTATCGGATCCAAAACCCGACCCGATAGCTTAACGGTGTTCCGTTACGGTGGATGCCATGTGTTGGTCACCCTTGACGAAATCACTTCTGTGACGCGCGATTTGTCGTCATGGAAGTGGACACTTCCGTGATGATAATTTTGGTAATGTCATGGAACACTTCTACGACATCACAGGTATGACTATCTTGATTCTATCATAAATTTGTCATTGATGTACATGCATGACAAAAAACGCGACCTACTGTGACAAACACGTATCATCACGGAAGTGTATTTTTTTTGTAGTGTAAGGAAACCGATTTCCAAGTGATGCTCATCTTAAAATCCTACACCTACCCAATCCTTCGATTGAAGCCATTGGAAATCTCATATCAGTTCAGTCAATTTCTTTAGTGACAGAGACAAAGATCTTCTGGTCTCTGAGGAATTTGTTCTGACTAAGGAGTTAGGAATTCGCCAATGCGGATTGCCTACACAGTGAGGAACATGATAGCCCTGAGGAATTCGAACCTCAAAATATCCGACCGTTGCTGAGCCGCGCGCCAGCTGTTCCAAAATATCCTACCACCTAACGGTCATATCTACCAAGGGCATTTATGTCTTATCATGTTGGGCTGCTCCCTAGGATATAAATAGCCACCCCCTAGAACCACTAGCTGGTTGGCTGCTCCGAGAGAAACTAACATTTGTCTTTTGAGAGCATCACATCCTCCGAGGACTTTGAGCGAAAATCATCAAGTGAGGAAACCCAAATCCCAAACCCAAACCTACAAACCCCAAAGTGATTGATCATCACTAAAGAGATTGTTCCTGCGTGGAACCGACGCTTGTTACCTTTGAGGATTGTGTATCCTCCATACGGTTAGGCATCATTGCCGAGTGACCAAGTTTGTGTATGTTTGGAAGTCACCTGTGAAGACTTACCACTACTGTTGGGCGAGGTCTGTGTGATCTTAGCTCAAGGAGAATACAGTGAGGACTGTGTGTCCTCGAATTTAAATACTCAGCCGCTCCAACCAGACATACAACTGTCACAGCAGTTGGAACTGGTCTACCAAATCATTGCCTTCACCAAGCCAACTGGTTCTATTTCCTCAACCCTTTCATTTCCTCATTATGTGTTGTTGTACCTGATCATTACTGTTTGAAGACATTAACTGAAGACATTCTCTATTTCCTCAATCCTATTTCTTCAGTCTGTTTGTCTTCATCCTTCTCATCCTATGTTTACGCTTTATGTACTCTGTGTTTGTCTTTCATTTCATCATGATGACTATGTTGTTGCTCTATTATGCTTATACCTGAGTACTTATTCCGCTGCAAGTAGTTCTTCGCTTAGGAATTTCCTCACCTTGAAATTCCTCAGTGAAGAATTCATAAAAATCGCCCATTCACCCCCCCCCCTCTAGTCGATGTAACACACTTTCACATTGCGATTGTGATCCTCTGGCTAGGGGCGGGGCAGTTAATGTTCTCGATCATTTGCCTCCATGACTATTTAAAAAGCAACCAGGGGATTCGATTAATGCATCTCAATGAGTAAAAAGAACTGAACGGCAAAAAAAACTTACCCATTCAATGGGATTATACATGGAGAAGCCCTCTCGACAATTTAAATGGATGAAGTCTTCTTCTTCTCCTTTATAAAGGTCAGTCAGCATGGCAGCTAATGCGGCTTGGTTATCCGGAGCCTCTCGCCTATAGTGGGAAGCGTCATCCTCCTCGTTGTAGTTCCATAAGGGAGTCACTCTGGATTGAAGTGGCTGGATGCATCGCTTTATCGCAATGGCCATAACTTCAACTATTGAGAGTCTGGAATGGGTAAGTAACCTCACCTTGTTTACCAATCTCATTACTTCCGCACTGTCTTCCTGACAAGGGGACTTGGGCACCAGTTATATAGCTTCCTCAAGGGGGCGCTGGAGAATTCTGGCAGTTCGCGCCGAACATGGTCCGGAAGAGGAACATCCGCGAAATAGAACCATTTCGAAGACCATTCGGCGGATCCCTTCTTCGGAGTCCCGACTGGGTAGCCGGATCCGGCTATGCCCCATACTTCGGCGCCACCCACTTCAAAAATACACCCACCGTCCTGATGGCGGGGGACGAGGCAGAAGAACTTTTTCCATAGTTCAAAGTGAGCCTCGCAGCCCAAAATAATTCGCAAAGAGCGAATAAACCATATATATGTAAAATAGAACCTGGTGTGAGGTTGCGCAGTTGGATCCCGTAGAGTTCCAGTAGGACCCTAAGGAAGGGGTGGATTGGGAATCCTACGCCCATCAAGAGGAATGATATGTAGCACACCCTCTCCCCTTGGCTGGGATTGGGGAAATTCTCTGCCAATGCATCAACACCCATAGAAGTCAACCCTACCCGTATGGAGACTAGATCCGAGGGAGGGAGATATCCTTGCATCTGGAGTCGACTAAGCTGGAGATGGGATACGGATCAACTTTACCAATCCCCCTCTTTAGGGCCATGAGGACGCGAGGAGGAGCTAGGGACGCTAGCCATGGTTTTAGTTTTTTCCCGTGGTTTGCTCTGTCGCTTTTGGGGTGATATGAGATGGAGTTTGGGGATCTAACCTCCTTATATAAGCGCCGACTGTGCCTGTTAAAAATATTAAAATACAAGGGTAATGGGCCGTTCACATTCACTCAGACGTGTGGAAATCGAGGCAACGACAGGGAGGAATCATAAAGACTGGACGCCAAAACCGATGAAGGACTATCATCAATCCGGAATATGATGGAGAACCCGCCTTGCAAAGCTGAAGACTTGCATCCGCACACTACATCATCATTGAAGGCAAGTTCGGGGGCTACTGAGGGAGTCCTGGATTTGGGGGTCCCCAGTTGTCCGGCCTAGGAGTTTGGGCCGGGCTGGATGGGTCATACAAGATCAAGCTGAATATTATCCACGTGTTTGGATGGGACTTCTCAATACGTGGACGGCAAGAATAGAGTCCGGAAGCTTCCTTCCTGAATAAACCGACCTTGTACAAACCCTTGACCCCTCCGGTGTGTATATAAACCAGAGGGGTTAGTCCGTAGAGGCTATCTTCTTCACCATCATTGGAATCCTCATAGGCTAGACACTTAGGGTCAGCCATTACAATCTCGAGGTAGATCAACTCTTGTAATCTTCATACTCATCGAATATAATCAAGCAGGAGTATGGTTTTACCTCCCTTAAGATGGCCCGAACCTGGGTAAACACCGTGTCCCCTGGATTCTTGTTACCATTGATCCTTAGGCGCACAGATTGGGCCCCCCTAGCTGAGATCTAGTTTTGACACCACAGCGATGATGCGATGCTTGCAGGCATGCTGCTGGAGAATGCGCTCATCCACATTCTAAGCAGCAAGGACGCGATGCATCTCCTTGTGATGGACCAGGGCGTACTGCTGGAGCACAGCTACCCCTCATGGCCGACGAGGGCGAGCCACTAGATCACAATGTCCTCTGTGTGGCCAGTCAACATGCGCTACTCGCGGCCGCCGAGGGCGTGCTTCAACTCGGCGATGTCGGAGACTCCACCCTCTTCCCAGGCCGCGACATCATCCACTTCGACAACGGCTGCGTGCTCTGGGTGGGTGTTGTGTCCGTATGGGAGCTTTGAGCTAGAGTACCAGTGGGGGCGGGGGGTGACCTTTTCGTGGTTTCACATGGTATGAGGAGAAAAATGGAATCTCAAGTAGCACAATATGTTGGAACGTGCCGGAGGAAGGCTGGCAGGAGCAGTACAACAAACATCACATGCACACCATGTTTTGAGAAGGGTTTAATGTAATTTGTGTGAAATGGGTGTGTGTGGATGTACGAGTAGTACATCCATGTCATTGACATTCATGCACACAACAAACATTTGTGTGCATGATTTCACCCTATTTTTATATTATGTTTGGGAGTGGATTTCATTTTTTAATCGGAGCTCATTGTGTAGTTGGTTTCAATTTAGACTATGCATGTATTATTGCAAGAGACAGATATAGATAGAATATTTGTGTGACAAAGAGGGGGCCGGGGTAGTGACACCTAATGAGAGAGGGGCATATGCGTGTTTGAAAGACTATGTGTGTCGTAGAGAGAGAGAGAGAGAGAGGGAGAGAGAGAGAGAGAGGTGTAACGTCGGGATCAACAAGGTTACTATGTTGGGGATAAGGGAGAGCGATAGTGTGTGTGTGCGATGGACACACAGACAACGTCTGTTTGTGTGTGAGAGAGCTAGATACACCTCGACAGCATGGCTAGCTAGGGGTGGAAGGTTATGTGTGGTATAAACAGATGGTAGAGAGATAGGGATGAATCCTTGTTTGTTACAAGGAGACCTAACAATATAGATGGGAATAGCAAGAAGAAGAGAATGGCAGTGTGCCTTGTCTTCATGGGATGGGAGAGAGACCAAGAGACACGCATCGTGTGGAGAGGTGTGTGTGTTTCAAGAGAGAGAGAGAGAGAGAGAGAGAGAGAGAGACGTGGACCTGGACAATGAGAAGGGTGATCATGTGTATGTTAGAGGGAAGGAATTGTCTAGGTGGTAGTCTTGTGATGACGACCCAATCTTTCAATGAGAGTGGGGATAAGTATCGATTTGGTGGATTTTGAGGTTGACGATCCAGCTATATCGTACTCGGTGATACAAATCGACATTCATTACTAAACAATCTTCCATGGTCGATGATCTTGTCGTATGCACAAAATCAACCTGAATATGGAGTTCCTCCAAGCAACTGAAGAACTGGGTAGAACTAAGATAATACACTCATAATTGCAATATGAATTAATTAAGGATAATGGTGGGGTTGCTGGTATAGGATCTGAACAAGACGTTAGTCCTACACACAACGCAAATGCAAATTATAGCGAAGCAAAACAATGTGTACACAACAACGCGAGTTCTAACCTAGAAAAAAAGGTAGTACCCTTATCTGTATATATAGACTATATTACTATATTTTTTATGTGTATAGTTATCTATATCTATTCCACTCCCTCCGTTTGTAATTTACTCCGCACATAGCTTTGACTGCAGCCAAATTCTATAAAGCTTGACCAAATTTGGTGAAAACAATACAAACATTTACACTAATAGATTTACATGATGTGGAAATAAAAGCAATGATGAATCAAATGATATATATTTGGTGGTGCATATGTTAATACTTTTTCCTACAAACTTGTTGAAAGTATACAAAGTTTGACTTTAGAGAAACACAATATGCGGTATTATGTATTATATATTGTATATTCATTATTTTTATGCCATCAATGCGTGTATTTGCATGTACACGATATAAACCATTGATTGATGTTGAGCCAATGGTCCAGGTGGCTGCGATTCAGATCTACCATAACCTAATTGTACCCATACACGTTCTTCTTGAATGAGCAGCACGATAGTGTGATCGATCCACACAAGAAGCTTTCAATAAGGCCTCCTGACGTGTCATGGCTTCATGGGTGCCCCACATCATATTATTCATACTACGTTGACTGGAAAAAAAGATAAATCACCAAAACAAGATCTTCCTGTTTTTTTCCTATGATGTTGTGTCGTGCACGTACCTAGTTGTATAGTGGTGGTAGTAGTGCAAACTTCGTAGTAGGAGTAGACGAAGTGTTCCTACTCTATCAACGAGTCTCATCTGACACCAAATTTCTTGGCTTCCGTGCTACAACTAGATTTCGTCTTCCCCTCCTCATTTCTATTTTCCAATGCGGCGGGCAGGGTGCAGTTTGTCGATAGTCCGTTTGCTCAACTGCGGTCTGATACATTTGGAACGTATCTATAATTTTTTATTGTTCCATGCTGTTATATTATCATTCTTGGATATTTTACAATCATTTTATAGCAACTTTATATCATTTTTGGGACTAACCTATTGACATAGTGCCGAGTGCCAGTTGCTATCTTTTGCTTGTTTTTTACTTCGCAGAATATCAGTACCAAACAGAGTCCAAACGTAGCGAATCATTTTGGTGATTTTTTCTGGACTAGTAGACACCCAGTGGGCCAAAGAAGTACTAGAGGGAAGGCCCGTGGGGAGCACAACCCATCAGGGTGTGCCCAGGAGCCCATGCACGACCAGGGGGTTGTGCCCCCCCATGGAGCCCCCTTGCACCGCCTATTCGCTCTATAAATACCCCAATATTCCATAAACCATAGGAGAGACATCGAAAAACAATTCCAGTCGTCGCAAGTTCCAGAACCACGAGATCCAATCTAACACCATCACGGAGGGGATCATCATCCTCATTGGTGCCTCTCCGATAATGCGTGAGTAGTCCACCATAGACCTACGGGTCCGTAGGAAGTATCTAGATGGCTTTCTCTCTCTCTTTTGATTCTCAATACAATGGTTTCTTGGAGATCTATTTGATGTAATGACTTTTTGCGGTGTGTTTGTTTGGATGCAATGAAGTTTGAGTTTATGATCAGATCCATATCCATGAAAGTTATTTGAGTTTCTTTGATCTCTTATATGCATGATTACTTATAGTCTCGTATTTCTTCTTCGAATCTTTGGTTTAATTAGGCCAACTAGATCGATTTTTCTTGCCATGGGAAGAGATGCTTTGTGATGGGTTCGATCTTATGGTGTCCTTTCCCAGTGACAGAAGGGGCAGCAAGGCACGTATAGATCGTTGCTATTAAGGATAACAAGATGGGGTCTATTCCTACATGAATAGATGTTGTCTACATGCTTAATTTGGTTATGCAATGATGTTCTTATAAGTATATATGTTGATGTTCTGTACACAGAGCTTAGATGTTGTGCGGACGAGCAAATCACCTCGCACATGGACCACACAAGGGAATTCGTCGATGATGAATTCATCAATCGCTGTCAATTGTATACCAGCAAGAGTTTGCCCACAACACACATGGCTTGTTAGCAGCAATCGTCTGTGTTGTGATCGGTCTTCGCAGACATTTCTGATTATTGGCATGTTTGCCGCGTATCACACACATCTTGTTAAGTTGAACCGTTTATGTTGTCTCAGCTCATGGCAAATAGTTCATCCGAGTGAACTGTATGCTGTCTGTCCCACACACCTTGATCTACCCGACCGTTTTTGTTGTGTTGCCTAATCACAAATAGCTCATCGGGGTGAACTTTATGCCGTATATCACACACATCTTCATCTGGCTACCCGTTTCTGTTGTTAAGCTCATCACAACAGTTCATTCGAGTGAATTGTATGCCACGCATTGCACACCCAACTATAATCTGAAACGTGTTTGTTGTCTCCGCCATCGCAAATGTTTTGTATCTTTTTTGACGGTTTTATTACATCGCCATTTGCGATTAATGCATCACACACAGTTTCATTGAAGGGTCTCTGATTGTAGTGTCGTGTTAGCAACATCCTGCAGTAGTGTTATAAGGGAAAATAAGCTTCGTATGAACTTGTGATGGTAAAGAAATAAAAGTGACAGATTGCATAATAAAGGTTTCTATCACAAGGGGCAATACTAATTGTTTCTTTCCTATTAATATAATATTTTTTATTCTCTTCTGAATGCAGGTTTGCTAAGCATGGGCAAGGGCAAGGCCGACGGCATGGGTCAGGGAAAGTGCCACTAGAGGAGGGGGTGGGGGAAGAGCCCCTAGAGGAGGACAGGGCAGAGCAAGAAACTATGCTCCGTGGCCGACATAGGGGGTTGTCTTCGAGGCCTCCTATAGTGAGGTACCTTTGAATTCTGAGGAGAAGGTTGGCGAGGGGAGGGAGTACGAACCCTTGACCCCTCCGTTGTGTATATTAACCAGAGGGGTTAGTCCGTAGAGGCTATCTTCTTCACCATCATTGACATCCTCATAGGCTAGACACTTAGGGTTAGCCATTACGATCTCGAGGTAGATCAACTCTTGTAATCTTCATACTCATCGAATATAATTAAGAAGGAGTAGGGTTTTACCTCCCTTAAGATGGCCCGAACCTGGGTAAACACCGTGTCCCCTGGATTCTTGTTACCATTGATCCTTAGGCGCACAGATTGGGCCCCCCTAGCCGAGATCTACCGGTTTTGACACCGACAGCGATGATGCAATGGTTGCAGGCATGCTGCTGGAGAATGCGCTCATCCACATTCTAAGCGGCGAGGACACGATGCACCTCCTTGTGATGGACCAGGGCGTACTGCTGGAGCATAGCTACCCCTCATAGCCGACAAGGGCGAGCCGCTAGATCACAATGTCCTCTGTGTGGCCAATCAACACGCGCTACTCGCGGCCGCCGAGGGCGTGCTTCACCTCGGTAATGTCGGAGACTCCACCCTCTTCCCAGGCCGCGACATCATCCACTTCGACAACGGCTGCGTGCTCCGGGTGCGGGTTGTGTCCGTATGGGAGCTTCGAGCTACAGTACCAGTGGGGGCGGGGGGTGACCTTTTCGTGGTTTCACATGGTCTGAGGAGAAAAATGGAATCTCAAGTAGCACAATATGTTGGAACGTGCCGAAGGAAGGCTGGCAGGAGCAGTACAACAAACATCACATGCGCACCATGTTTTGAGAAGGGTTTAATGTAATATGTGTGAAATGGGTCTGTGTGGATGTACGAGTAGTACATCCATGTCATTGAGATTCATGCACACAACAAACATTTGTGTGCATGATTTCACCCTATTTTCATATTATGTTCAGGAGTGGGTTTCATTTTTAATCGGAGCTCATTTGTGTAGTTGGTTTCAATTTAGACTATGCATGTATTATTGCAAGAGACAGATATAGATAGAATATTTGTGTGACAAAGAGGTGGGCGGGGTAGTGACACCTAAAGCGAGAGGGGCATATGCGTGTTCGAAAGACTGTGTGTGTCGTAGAGAGAGAGAGAGAGAGAGAGATAGAGAGGGAGGGAGAGAGAGTGAGAGAGAGAGAGAGAGGTGTAACATCAGGATCAACAAGGTTACAATGTTGGGGATATGGGAGAGTGATAGTGTGTGTGTGCGATGGACACACGGACAACGTTTGTTTGTGTGTGAGAGAGCTAGATACACCTCGACAGCATGGCTGGCTAGGGGTGGAAGGTTATGTGTGGTATAAAAAGATAGTAGAGAGATAGAGATGAATCCTTGTTTGTTGCAAGGAGACCTAACTATATAGATGGGAATAGCAAGAGGAAGAGAATGGCAGTGTGCCTTGTCTTCATGGGATGGGAGAGAGACCAAGAGACACGCATCGTGTGGAGAGGTGTGTGTGTTTCAAGAGAGAGAGAGAGAGAGAGAGGCGTGGACCTGGATAATGAGAAGGGTGATCATGTGTATGTTAGAGGGAAGGAATTGTCTAGGTGGTAGTCTTGTGATGACGACCCAATCTTTCAATGAGAGTGGGGATAAGTATCGATTTGGTGGATTTTGAGGTTGACGATCCAACTATATCGTACTCGGTGATACAAATCGACATTCATTAGTAAACAATCTTCCATGGTCGATGATCTTGTCGTATGCACAAAATCAACCTGAATATGGAGTTCCTCCAAGCAACTAAAGAACTGGCTAGAACTAAGATAATACACTCGTAATTGCAATATGAATTAATTAAGGATAATGGTGGGGTTGCCGGTATAGGATCTGAACAAGGCGGTAGTCCTACACACCACGCAAATGCAAATTATAGCGAAGCAAAACAATGTGTACACAACAACACGAGTTCTAACCTAGAAAAAAAGGTAGTACCCTTATCTGTATATATAGACTATATTACTATATTTTTTATGTGTATAGTTATCTATATCTATTCCACTCCCTCCGTTTGTAATTTACTCCGCACATAGCTTTGACTGCAGCCAAATTCTATAAAGCTTGGCCAAATTTGGTGAAAACAATACAAACATTTACACTAACAGATTTACATGATGTGGAAATAAAAGCAATGATGAATCAAATGATATATATATTTGGTGGTGCATATGTTAATACTCTTTCCTACAAACTTGTTGAAAGTATACAAAGTTTGACTTTAGAGAAACCCAATATGCGGTATTATGTATTATATATTCTATATTCATTATTTTTATGCCGTCAATGCGTGTATTTGCATGTACACGATATAAACCATTGATTGATGTTGAGCCAATGGTCCAGATGGCTGCGATTCAGATCTACCATAACCTAATTGTACCCATACACGTTCTTCTTGAACGAGCAGCACGACAGTGTGATCGATCCACACAAGAAGCTCTCAATAAGGCCTCCTGACGTGCCATGTGGCTTCATGGGTGCCCCACATCATATTATTCATACTACATTGACTGGAAAAAAGATAAATCACCCAAAACAAGATCTTCCTATTTTTTTCCTACGATGTCGTATCGTGCACATACCTAGTTGTATAGTGGTGGTAGTAGTGCAAACTTCGTAGTAGAAGTAGACGAAGTGTTCCTACTATATCAACGAGTCTCATATGACACCAAATTTCTTGGCTTCCGTGCTACAACTAGATTTCGTCTTCCCCTCCTCATTTCTATTTTCCAATGCGGCAGGCAGGGTGCAGTTTGTCAATAGTCCGTTTGCTCAACTGCGGTCTGATACATCTCCAACGTATCTATAATTTTTGATTGTTCCATGCTGTTATATTATCATTCTTGGATATTTTACAATCATTTTATAGCAACTTTATATCATTTTTGGGACTAACCTATTGACATAGTGCCCAGTGCCAGTTGCTATCTTTTCCTTGTTTTTCACTTCGCAGAATATTAGTACCAAACAGAGTCCAAACGGAGCGAATCATTTTGGTGATTTTTTCTGGACTAGAAGACACCCTGTGGGCCAAAGAAATACTAGAGGGAAGGCCCGTGGGGAGCACAACCCATCAGGGTGTGCCCAGGAGCCCATGCACGCCCAGGGGGTTGTGCCCCCCCATGGAGCCCCCCTGCACCGCCTATTCGCTCTATAAATACTCCAATATTCCATAAAGCATAGGAGAGACGGCGAAAAACAATTCCAGTCGTCACAAGTTCCAGAACCACGAGATCCAATCTAACACCATCATGGAGGGGTTCATCATCCTCATTGGTGCCTCTCCGATAATGCATGAGTAGTCCACCATAGACCTACGGGTCCGTAGGAAGTAGCTAGATGGATTTCTCTCTCTCTTTTGATTCTCAATACAATGGTTTCTTGGAGATCTATTTGATGTAATGACTTTTTGCGGTGTGTTTGTTTGGATCCAATGAAGTTTGAGTTTATGATCTAATCCATATCCATGAAAGTTATTTGAGTGAATTGTATGCCACGCATTGCACACACAACTATAATCTGAAACGTGTTTGTTGTCTCCGCCATCGCAAATGTTTTGTATCTTTTTTGACGGTTTTATTACATCACCATTTGCGATTAATGCATCGCACACAGTTTCATTGAAGGGTCTCTGATTGTAGTGTCGTGTTAGAAACATCCTGCAGTAGTGTGATAAGGGAAAATAAGCTTCGTATGAACTTGTGATGGTAAAAAAATAAAAGTGACAGATTGCATAATAAAGGTTTCTATCACAAGAGGCAATACTAATTGTTTCTTTCCTATTAATATAATATATTTTTATTCTCTTCTGAATGCAGGTTTGCTAAGCATGGGCAAGGGCAAGGCCGACGGCATGGGTCAGGGAAAGTGCCACTGGAGGAGGGGGTTGGGGAAGAGCCCCTAAAGGAGGACAGGGCAGAGCAAGAAACTGTGCTCCGTGGCCGACATGGGGGGTTGTCTTTGAGCCCTCCTATAGTGAGGTACCTTTGAATTCTGAGGAGAAGGTTGGCGAGGGGAGGTAGTACGAACCATTGACCCCTCCGGTGTGTATATAAACCAGAGGGGTTATTCCGTAGAGGCTATCTTCTTCACCATCATTGGAATCCTCATAGGCTAGACACTTAGGGTTAGCCATTACGATCTCGAGGTAGATCAACTCTTGTAATCTTCATACTCATCGAATATAATTAAGAAGGAGTAGGGTTTTACCTCCCTTAAGATGGCCCGAACCTGGGTAAACACCGTGTCCCCTGGATTCTTGTTACCATTGATCCTTAGGTGCACAGATTGGGCCCCCCTAGCCGAGATCTAGCGGTATTGACACCGACAGCGATGATGCGATGCTCGCAGGCATGCTGCTGGAGAATGCGCTCATCCACATTCTAAGCAGCGAGGACGTGATACACCTCCTTGTGATGGACCAGGGCGTACTGCTGGAGCACAGCTACCCGTCATGGCCGACGAGGGCGAGCCACTAGATCACAATGTCCTCTGTGTGGCCAGTCAACGCGTGCTACTTGCGGCCGCCGAGGGCGTGCTTCACCTCGGCAATGTCGGAGACTCCACCCTCTTCCCAGGCTGCGACATCATCCACTTCGACAATGGCTGCATGCTCCGGGTGGGTGTTGTGTCCGTATGGGAGCTTCGAGCTACAGTACCAGCGGGGCGGGGTGACCTTTTCGTGGTTTCACATGGTCTGAGGAGAAAAATGGAATCTCAAGTGGCACAATATGTTGGAACGTGCCGGAGGAAGGCTGGCAGGAGTAGTACAACAAACATCACATGCGCACCATGTTTTGAGAAGGGTTTAATGTAATTTGTGTGAAATGGGTCTGTGTGGATGTACGAGTAGTACATCCATGTCATTGAGATTCATGCACACAAGAAACATTTGTGTGCATGATTTCACCCTATTTTCATATTATGTTTGGGAGTGGATTTCATTTTCTAATCGGAGCTCATTTGTGTACTTGGTTTCAATTTAGACTATGCATGTATTATTGCAAGAGACAGATATAGATAGAATATTTGTGTGACAAAGAGGGGGGCGGGGTAGTGACATCTAACGAGAGAGGGGCATATGCGTGTTCAAAAGACTGTGTGTGTCGTAGAGAGAGAGAGAGAGGGACAGTGTCGGTGTCAAAACCGGCGGATCTCGGGTAGGGGGTCCCGAGCTGTGCGTCTAGGCGGATGGTAACAGGAGACAAGGGACACGATGTTTTACCCAGGTTCGGGCCCTCTTGATGGAGGTAAAACCCTACGTCTTGCTTGATTAATATTGATGATGTGTGTTACAAGAGTAGATCTACCACGAGATCAAGGAGGCTAAACCCTAGAAGCTAGCCTATGGTATGATTGTTGTTCGTCCTACGGACTAAAGCCATCCAGTTTATATAGACACCGGAGAGGGTTAGGGTTACACAGAGTCGGTTACAATGGTAGGAGATCTACATATCCGTATTGCCAAGCTTGCCTTCCACGCCAAGGAAAGTCCCATCCGTACACGGGACGAAGTGTTCAATCTTGTATCTTCATAGTCTTGGAGTCCGGCCGATGATGGTAGTTCGGCTATCCAGACACCCCCTAGTCCAGGACTCCCTCAGTAGCCCTCGAACCAGGCTTCAATGACGACGAGTCCGGCGTGTATGTTGTCTTCGGCGTTTGCAAGGCAGGTTCTCCTTCATGCTCCATGTGTTTGCCAGATAGTGTCCGGTTGCTTTATAAATGTTGCGCTCCTTGGCTTCCACGTCCAATAATGGCCTTCTTCCACGTGTTGCACGAATGTGAAAAGCCAGGGTATTCTTACATTTCACCCCCTAGCTGTGCGAATAAGATGCCTATAAGAGAGGCGAGGATCCAGATCCAAATCACACCATCTTCCTTCCACAAGCACTCATCGAGGAGCATCTGACAAAAAATCCATTCCAACATGGATAGTCGACGCGGCTCCTCTTCTCGCGCTCCCAGTCCTCAGCCAGGAGATTGGAGGAGATGCTCAGTCCCGCATAGCGAGTTAGTGACGCTCCAAACAGAGGGATACCTTCCCCCAGCCTTTATGGTTCCGGTTCGAGCCGGACTGGCCACCTACAAGGGTGGGAAGCAGGCGGATAGCATCCCCAATCCCTCCAAAGGAGAGCGGGTATGCTTCGTCCCCTACTTAATAAGGGGACTCGGATTTCCCATACATCCGTTTCTCCGGGGGCTCCTGGAGTTCTATGGACTCCAGCTTCACCACCTCACGCCTGCCTCCATTTTGCACATCGCGGGCTTTGTAGCTCTTTGTGAGCTGTTCTTGGGCATCGAGCCCCATTTTGCACTATGGAAGTGGCTGTTTTGCCTCGTACCCCGCTCTCACGAGGGGTCGATATATCAAGTGGGTGGAGCCGAAATATGGCGCATCGCCGGGACCGGATATCTATTAGGAACCCCGAAGAAGGCGTCCAAAGACTGGCCTTCGGAATGGTTCTATATGGAAGACGCCCCGCTACCGGATCCAGTTCGGATCAGCCTCCCGGAGTTTAGCAACGCTCCTCTGAAGAAACGCCTGAGTTGGCGCCCACGGAGCCCTCAACGGGAAGATGACAGGAGCGTCCACTATTTGATGGGCCGGATACGGTTGCTAGCCCATTCCGGATTCACCATGATCGGAATCATGGCCACATGCATTATGCGAGGGGTGCAGCCGCTCCAATATAGAGGCCACCCCATGTGGGATTTCAACAGGGAGAATGACGCCACCCGTCATGGCCGCACGGGGCCGGGATCGGCCGCCGATCTGGTGAAGATCCTATCCGGCTTGTACAAGGGGGAGAAGGAGGACTTCCACCGCACGAATCCATTGAATGGATTCTCCATGAATAACCCTCGGAGCTGGGTAAGCGGATGCTTATATATCTGATCCATGCTCTCAAAGATTCATGTCTTACTTTATGATTTTGACGCGGGAAATACGCCGGGATGTGGCGGGCATAGAAAGCCCAACTCCACAACCCGAGGATCCGGGAAGATCCCTTGATCCGGCCACCGAAGAGGATCCAGACGTAAAGGTGGATTTGATTGACGGGGTGTTGCACCAACTCAGCATAGACAATGCTTTAGTCGCCATTACGGCTGACTACCCCGGTTTATGTCCGGCTTCCCAGGTGAGTACGACCGAAGTCCTGACACCGTTACTTTTTTAATGCTTATTTCTGACCACCGTGTACCAATGGTGCTTGGAAGGAGGTGCCTTTACGGCAGGAAGCCGAGCCCGCGGCGACTGACCAAACGAGGTCAGTGCGGCCTAGTAGGCGGAAGAGGAGTGCGGCATGAATCGAAACGTCGCCGCAAAGGTATGGTGCACCATTGTCTTTTAAGGGAAAGACTCTTGGGAAGCATATTAATGCTCATGATTCTTCCAGGAGAAAGAGCGCTCGCTGGACTGAGTCCGGAAAGGGTGCCCACCAAGCCTCCGCCAGCCAGGCTCCAACGCCTGGTCCGGAGGGGGAGGTGAGCGCAAGGTGCGAGCCGGATGCTCCTCCAATGGAGGATGCCGACAGGATGTCCGCCACCAGGTCTGAGGTGGAGAGCGCCATGAATCACAGGCGCCGTCGGACAGTTCTTCGTGACGCGTGTTTCTCCCCTGAGGCCTTAAATGCCTTTAATGCGGGAGACACGCACCTCCGTGCTGCTCAAGATGGTTTAACCAGAGCCACGGAGCAGTATGTAGAGGACATACGGGTAAGGAATTTTAATAGTTATATATGCCAGTAGCCCCCGAGACTTAAAATAGTTAAACTAACTGATTTAAGGATCATTTGTTATGCAGGATCTTACTGAGAAGAATACCCACCTATCCCAGGAGCTTCAAGAATGCAAGGCCCAACTTGAGGCTGCACTAGCCGCTGTCGGGGGAGCCACGGAGACCCCCTCTGATAATTCATATTTTGAAAAGAGAAGTAGTTTATGAAGTGCGGCGTGTGTGTATATTCTGACAATAATATTGCAGAGGGTGCCGGACTAGATCCGGACAAGCAACAGCTGTTGCGCCAGTTGAAGGCCGGCGAGAGGGTGCTTACGAGGGTGCAGCAGGAGAGGAATAAACTCCAAGATGCCAACACCCAGCTGGGCGAAGAACTAAAAGATGTTCGGGTCCAGCTGTCTAACTCCGTAAAGGAGAATCGGCGGCTTCGTCACGGCATGTATAGTAAGTGCTTGAGCAAACTCTTTTGAAAAGAAGAGTTCGGCGAGGAAGTTGATTGACATAAATGTGTCTGTAGGTGTGCTCACGGGTCGTCCAGCAGAGGAGATGCCTGGTTCCACGGGAGACCCTCTTCCCAAGCTACTGCAACTGCATGAACGTGTTCGGCAGGTGATGAGTGGCGTCGTTCAGGCCTTATGGCCTTCTGTCTCCCTGCTCGACGGTCTTGGAGGGCTTGCTGAGAAGCTTCAGGGAGTACGGCGGCGTCTCCGTCTGTGGAAGATATCGGCCTGCCGTCAAGGCGCTGTTGGGGAACGTAGTAATTTCAAAAAAAATTCCTACGCACACGCAAGATCATGGTGATGATATAGCAACGAGAGGGGGAGTGTATCTTCATACCCTTGAAGATCGCTAAGCGGAAGCGTTTATCAACGCGGTTGATGTAGTCGTACGTCTTCATGATCCGACTGATCCAAGTACCGAACACACGGCACCTCCGAGTTCTGCACATGTTCAGCTCGATGACGTCCTCGCCTTCTCGATCCAACAAGACGGGCGAAGTAGTAGATGAGTTCCGGCAGCACGACGGCGTGGTGACGATGTTGGTGAAGAACAATCTCCGCAGGGCTTCACCTAAGCGCTACGGAAACTATGACGGAGGATAAACTAGAGGGGACGGGGTTGCCGGCACACGGCTTGGTGTTTCTTGATGTGTCTTTGGTGCTAGCCCTGCCCCTCTATTTATATGTTGAGCCTTGGGGTCGAAACTTGGAGTAAAAGCCTCCACAAAGTCGGTTTCACCCGAAAGGCAAGAGTCCTTCTCGGACTCCAGGGCCAGACGCCAGGGTTCCCGGCGTTTGGACCCAGACGCCAGGGACCATGGCGTCTGGCCCCTGGACTCCGCAAAACTTCCTTTTGCGCTTTCCAAAAACCTTGTGGGCCTTCCCCTTTGGCCCAAATAACGTGTTCTCGTACCCAAACATTTCGGGAAACATCCGGAACCCCTTCCAGTGAATTCCGGAACCCTTCCGGAGATTATACACTATTATCCCATATATCAAACTTTATCTCCGGACCATTCCGGAGTTCCTCGTCATGTCCATGATCTCATCCTGGACTCCGAACAACATTCGGTTACCAACATACATAACTCATATAATACAATATCGTAAACGAAACGTTAAGCGTGCGGACCCTACGGGTTCGAGAACTATGTAGACATGACCTAGAACTGTTTCCGGTCAATAACCAATAGCGGGACCTGGATGCCCATATTGGCTCCCACATATTCTACGAAGATCTTTATCGGTCAAACCGCATAACAACATACGTTGTTCCCTTTGTCATCGGTATGTTACTTGCCCGAGATTTGATCGTCGGTATCCAATACCTAGTTCAATCTCGTTACCGGCAAGTCTCTTTACTCGTTCTATAATACGTCATCTCATAACTAACTTATTAGTTATAATGCTTGCAAGGCTTAAGTGATGAGTATTACCGAGAGGGCCCAGAGATACCTCTCTGACTATCGGAGTGACAAAACCTAATCTCGAAATACGCCAACTCAACATGTACCTTCGGAGACACCTGTAGTACTCCTTTATAATCACCCAGTTACGTTGTGACGTTTGGTAGTACCCAAAGTGTTCCTCCGGTAAACGGGAGTTGCATAATTCTCATAGTTACAGGAACATGTATAAGTCATGAAGAAAGCAATAGCAACATACTAAATGGTTAAGTGCTAGGCTAACGGAATGGGTCATGTCAATCACATCATTCTCCTAATGATGTGATCCCGTTAATCAAATTACAACTCTTTTGTCCATGGCTAGGAAACTTAACCATCTTTGATTCAACGAGCTAGTCAAGTAGAGGCATACCAGTGACACTATGTTTGTCTATGTATTCACACATGTATTATGTTTCCGGTTAATACAATTCTAGCATGAATAATAAACATTTATCATGATATAAGGAAATAAATAATAACTTTATTATTGCCTCTAGGGCATATTTCCTTCAGTCTCCCACTTGCACTAGAGTCAATAATCTAGTTCACATCGCCATGTGATTTAACACCAATATTCATATCTGTATATGATTAACATAGTTCACATCGTTATGCGACCAATACTCTAAGGGGTTACTAGAGTCAATAATCTAGTTCACATCGCTATGTGATTAACACCCAAAGTGTACTAAGGTGTGATCATGTTTTTCTCGTGAGAGAAGCTTAGTCAACGGGTCTGTCATATTTAGAGCCGTATGTATTTCGCAAATATTCTATGTCTACAATGCTCTGCACGGAGCTACTCTAGCTAATTGCTCCCACTTTCAATATGTATCCAGATTAAGACTTAGAGTCATATGGATCGGTGCCAAAACTTGTATCGACGTAACCTTTTACGACGAACCTTTCGTCACCTCCATATTTGGGAAACATATCCTTATTCCACTAAGGATAATTTTGACCAATGTCCAGTGATCTACTCCTAGATCACTATTGTACTCCCTTGCCAAACCAGAGCAAGGTATACAATAGGTCTGGTACATAGCATAGCATACTTTATAGAACCTATGAATGAGGCATAGGGAATGACTTTCATTCTCTTTCTATTTTCTGCTGTGGTCGGGATTTGAGTCTTACTCAATTTCATACCTTTGCAACACAGGCAAGAACTCTTTCTTTGACTGTTCCATTTTGAACTACTTCAAAATCTTGTCAAGGTATGTACTCATTGAAAATCTTATCAAGCGTCTTGATCTATCTCAATAGATCTTGATGCTCAATATGTAAGTAGCTTTTCCGAGGTCTTTCTTTGAAAAAACTCCTTTCAAACACTCCTTTATGCTTTGCAGAATAATTCTACATTATTTCCGATCAACAATATGTCATTCACATATACTTATCAGAAATGTTGTAGTGCTCCCACTCACTTTCTTGTAAATACAGGCTTCACCACAGGTCTGTATAAAACGATATGCTTTGATCAACTTATCAAAGCGTATATTCCAACTCCGAGATGCTTGCACCAGTCCATAGATGGATCACTGGAGCTTGCACAATTTGTTAGCACCTTTAGGATTGACAAAACCTTCTGGTTGCATCATATACAACTCTTCTTTAGGAAAACCCTTAAGGAATGCAGTTTTGTTTATCCATTTGCCAGATTTCATAAAATGCGGCAATTGCTAACATGATTTAGACAGACTTAAGCATAGATACGAGTGAGAAAATCTCATTGTATTCAACATCTTGAACTTTGTCAAAAACCTTTTTCGACAAGTCTAGCTTTGTAGATAGTAACACCACTATCAACGTCCGTCTTCCTCTTGAAGATCCATTTATTTTCTATGGCTTGCCGATCATCGGGCAAGTCCACCAAAGTCCACACTTTGTTCTCATACATGGATCCCATCTCAGATTTCATGGCCTCAAGCCATTTCGTGGAATCTGGGCTCATCATCGCTTCCTCATAGTTCGTAGGTTCATCATGGTCTAGTAACATGGCTTCTAGAACATGATTACCGTATCACTCTGGTGTGGATCTTACTCTGGAAGACCTACGAGGTTTGGTAGCAACTTGATCTGAAGTTTCATGATCATCATCATTAACTTCCTCACTAATTGGTGTAGGAATCACTGGAACTGATTTCTGTGATGCACTACTTTCCAATTCGGGAGAAGGTACAAATTACCTTATCAAGCTCTACTTTCCTCCCACTCACTTCTTTCGAGAGAAACTCCATCTCTAGAAAGGATCCATTTTTAGCAACGAATATCTTGCCTTCGGATCTGTGATAGAGGGTGTACCCGACAGTTTCCTTTGGGTATTCTATGAAGACGCACTTCTCCAATTTGGGTTCGAGCTTATCAGGTTGAAAACCTTTTTCATATAAGCATCGCAACTCCAAACTTTAAGAAACGACAGCTTAGGTTTACTGCTAAACCATAGTTCATACGGTGTTGTCTCAACGGATTTAGATGGTGCCCTTTTTAAACGTGAATGTAGCTTTCTCTAATGCACAACCCCAAAACAATAGTGGTATAACCGATAAGAGACATCATAGATCGCACCATATCCAATAAAGTGCAGCTACGATGTTCGGACACACCATAACGTTGTGGTGTTCTAGGTGGCGTGAGCTGTGAAACTATTCCACATTGTTTTAATTGAAGACCAAGCTCGTAACTCAAATATTTCTCTCTGCGATCAAATCACAGAAACTTTATGTTCTTGTTACGATGATTCTCCACTTCACTCTGAAATTCTTTGAACCTTTCAACTATTTCAGACTTATGTTTCATCAAGTAGATATACCCATATCTTCCCAAATCATCTTGTGAAGGTCAGAAAATAATGATACTTGCCACGAGCATCAACACTCATTGGATCGCATACATTGGTATGTATTATTTCCAATAAGTCAGTAGCACGTTCCATTGTTCCGGAGAACGGAGTTTTAGTCATCTTGCCAAAAAGGCACGGTTCGCAAGCATCAAATGATTCGTAACCAAGTGATTCCGAAAATCCATCTTTATGGAGTATCTTCATGCGTTTTACACCGATATGACCCAAACGGCAGTGCCACAAATAAGTTGCACTATCATTATTAACTTTGCATCTTTTGGTTTCAATATTATGAATATGTGTATCACTACGATCGAGATCCAATGAACCATTTTCATTGGGTGTGTATCCATATAAGGTTTTATTCATGTAAACAGAACAACAGTTTATTCTCTTACTTAAATGAATAACCGTATTGCAATAAACACGATCAAATCATATTCATGCTCAACGCAAACACCAAATAACATTTATTTAGGTTCAACACTAATCCCGAAAGTATAGGGAGTGCGCAATGATGATCATATCAATCTTGGAACCACTTCCAACACACATCGTCACTTCACCCTTAACTAGTCTCTGTTTATTCTGCAACTCCCGTTTCGAGTTACTAATCTTAGCAACTGAACTAGTACCAAATACTGAGGGATTTGCTATAAACACTAGTAAAGTACACATCAATAACATGTATATCAAATATACTTATGTTCACTTTGCCATCCTTCTTATCCGCCAATCACTTGGGGTAGTTCCGCTTCCAGTGACCAATCCTTTTGCAGTAGAAGCACTTAGTCTCAGGCTTAGGACCAGAGTTGGGCTTCTTCACTTGAGCAGCAACTCGCTTGCCGTTCTTCTTGAAGTTCCCCTTCTTCCCTTTGCCCTTTTATTGAAACTAGTGGTCTTGTCTACCATCAACACTTGATGTTTTTCTTGATTTCTACCTTCGTCGATTTTAGCATCACGAAGAGCTTGGGAATCGTTTCCGTTATCCCATGCATATTATAGTTCATCACGAAGTTCTACTAACTTGGTGATGGTGACTAGAGAATTCTGTCAATCACTATTTTATCTGGAAGATTAACTCCCACTTGAGTCAAACGATTGAAGTACCCAGACAATCTGAGCACATGCTCACTAGTTGAGCGATTCTCCTCCATCTTTTAGCTATAGAACTTGTTGGAGACTTCATATCTCTCAACTCGGGTATTTGCTTGAAATATTAACTTCAATACCTGGCACATCTTATATTGTCCATGACGTTCAAAACGTCTTTGAAGTCCCGATTCTAAGCCGTTAAGCATGGTGCACTAAACTATCAAGTAGTTATCATATTGAGCTAGCTAGACGTTCATAACGTCTGCATCTGCTCCTGCAATAGGTCTGTCACCTAGCGGTGCATTAAGGACATAATTCTTCTATGCGGCAATGAGGATAAACCTCAGATCACGGATCCAATCCGCATCATTGCTACTAACATTTTTCAACACAATTTTCTCTAGGAACATATCAAAATAAACATATGAAAGCAACAACGCGAGCTATTGATCTACGACATAATTTGCAAAATACTATCAGGACTAAGTTCATGATAAATTAAAGTTCAATTAATCATATTACTTAAGAACTCCCACTTAGATAGACATCCCTCTAACCTTCTAAGTGATCACGTGATCCAAATCAACTAAACCATGTCCGATCATCACGTGAGATGGTGTAGTTTAAATGGTGAACATCACTATATTGATCATATCTACTATATGATTCACGCTCGACCTTTCGGTCTCCGTGTTCCGAGGCCATATCTGTATATGCTAGGCTCGTCAAGTTTAACCTGAGTATTCCGCGTGTGCAACTGTTTTGCACCCGTTGTATTTGAACGTAGAGCCTATCACACCCGATCATCATGTGGTGTCTCAGCACGAAGAACTTTCGCAACGGTGCATACTCAAGGAGAACACTTCTTGATAACTAGTGAGAGATCATCTTAAAATGCTACCATCAAACAAAACAGAATAAGATGTATAACAGATAAACATCATATGCAATCAAAACATGTGACATGATATGGTCATGATCATCTTGCGCCTTTGATCTCCATCTCCAAAGTGCTGTCATGATCTTTATCGTCACCAGCACGACACCATGATCTTCATCATCTTGATCTATATCAATGTGTCGTCACATGGTCGTCTCGCCAACTATTGCTCTTACAACTATTGCTATCGCATAGCGATAAATTAAAGCAATTATTTGGCACTTGCATCTTATGCAACAAAGAGACAACCATAGGGCTGCTGCCAGTTGCCGATAACTTTCAAAAAAACATGATCATCTCATACAACAACTTATATCTCATCATGTCTTGACCATATCACATCACAACATGCCCTGCAAAACCAAGTTAGACGTCCTCTACTTTGTTGTTGCAAGTTTTATGTGGCTGCTACGGGCTTAGCAAGAACCGTTCTCACCTACGCATCAAAACCACAACGATAGTTTGTCAAATAGACTCCGTTTTAACCTTCGCAAGGACCAGGCGTAGCCACACTCGGTTCAACTAAAGTTGGAGAAACTGACACCCGCCAGCCACCTGTGTGCAAAGCACGTCGGTAGAACCAGTCTCGCGTAAGCGTACGCGTAATGTCGGTCCAAGCCGCTTCATCCAACAATACCACTGAACCAAAGTATGACATGCTGGTAGGCAGTATGACTTATATCGTCCACAACTCACTTTTGTTCTACTCGTGCATATAACATCAACGCATAAAACCTAGGCTCGGATGCCACTGTTGGGGAACGTAGTAATTTCAAAAAAAATTCCTACGCACACGCAAGATCATGGTGATGATATAGCAACGAGAGGGGGAGTGTATCTTCATACCCTTGAAGATCGCTAAGGGGAAGCGTTTATCAACGCGGTTAATGTAGTCGTACGTCTTCACGATCCGATCGATCCAAGTACCGAACACACGGCACCTCCGAGTTCTGCACACGTTCAGCTCGATGACGTCCTCGCCTTCTCGATCCAGCAAGACGGGCGAAGTAGTAGATGAGTTTCGGCAGCACGACAGCGTGGTGACGGTGTTGGCGAAGAACAATCTCCGCAGGGCTTCGCCCAAGCTCTACGGAAACTATGACGGAGGATAAACTAGAGGGGACGGGGTTGCCGGCACACGGCTTGGTGTTTCTTGATGTGTCTTTGGTGCTAGCCCTGCCCCTCTATTTATATGTTGAGCCTTTGGGTCGAAACTTGGAGTAAAAGCCTCCACAAAGTCGGTTTCACCCGAAAGGCAAGAGTCCTTCTCGGACTCCAGGGCCAGACGCCAGGGTTCCCGGCGTCTGGACCCAAACGCCAGGGACCCTAGCGTCTGGCCCCCGGACTTCGCAAAACTTCCTTTTGCGCTTTCCAAAAACCTTGTGGGCCTTCCCCTTTGGCCCAAATAACGTGTTCTCGTACCCAAACATTTCGGGAAACATCCGGAACCCCTTCCGGTGAATTCCGGAACTCTTCCGGAGATTAAACACTATTATCCCAGATATCAAACTTTATCTCCGGACCATTCCGGAGTTCCTCGTCATGTCCATGATCTCATCCTGGACTCCGAACAACATTCGGTTACCAACATACATAACTCATATAATACAATATCGTAAACGAAACGTTAAGCGTGCGGACCCTACGGGTTCGAGAACTATGTAGACATGACCTAGAACTGTTTCCGGTCAATAACCAATAGCGGGACCTGGATGCCCATATTGGCTCCCACATATTCTACGAAGATCTTTATCGGTCAAACCGCATAACAACATACGTTGTTCCCTTTGTCATTGGTATGTTACTTGCCCGAGATTTGATCGTCGGTATCCAATACCTAGTTCAATCTCGTTACCGGCAAGTCTCTTTACTCGTTCTATAATACGTCATCTCATAACTAACTTATTAGTTATAATGCTTGCAAGGCTTAAGTGATGAGTATTACCGAGAGGGCCCAGAGATACCTCTCTGACTATCGGAGTGACAAAACCTAATCTCGAAATACGCCAACTCAACATGTACCTTCGGAGACACCTGTAGTACTCCTTTATAATCACCCAGTTACGTTGTGACGTTTGGTAGTACCCAAAGTGTTCCTCCGGTAAACGGGAGTTGCATAATTCTCATAGTTACAGGAACATGTATAAGTCATGAAGAAAGCAATAGCAACATACTAAACGATCAAGTGCTAGGCTAACGGAATGGGTCATGTCAATCACATCATTCTCCTAATGATGTGATCCCGTTAATCAAATGAAAACTCTTTTGTCCATGGCTAGGAAACTTAACCATCTTTGATTCAACGAGCTAGTCAAGTAGAGGCATACTAGTGACACTATGTTTGTCTATGTATTCACACATGTATTATGTTTCCGGTTAATACAATTCTAGCATGAATAATAAACATTTATCATGATATAAGGAAATAAATAATAACTTTATTATTGCCTCTAGGGCATATTTCCTTCGGGCGCTAGGGAGGCCTGGGCCATGGTGAAGACGCGGTACCCGAAGGCCGACCCAAACCACATGGCCGAAGTCAGACCTGTGGGGCCCGATGGAAAGGAGATCCCTGTGAGCCTAATGTACGGCCAAGTAGAGTTGGCCGCGAAATATTCCCAACAGGACTGTAAATTAGACAGCCTGTTAGATGGGATTGAAGAGGAGTACCATCAGTCAGTTTGACGATGTAATTTTAAAATGACATGTAAAATGCCTTCTAGCCGAATTGTAGATCGTTTGTCTTTGCGGACCTTTTCGCTTCAACCTCGGGACCCAACAGTCCGGAGTGTGTCCGTATACCCTTACGGTTATGAAAGAACCGGGGCATGCATGGAGACAAGGCGTAGGGTTCATAATTGCTTTATCAGACAAGTGCCCAACTAGCTATGTTATATTACATGGTTAGTAAGAAACATCTTCCAGGGAGAATAGTTCCGTTAAGGGTTCCTTTCCCTGGGAGGCATGCCCTAAAGTGCATGTCCGGACTGCGAAAATAGCAGAAAAAGCATCTGGGGCAGATAAATAAGTAATAAATCATCTTTCAAGGTGACCGACCGAATATTCCCTTAAGAACACTAGCCTTCGACTTCACCCAGTCTGAGGTACACATCCGGCTGACCCGGCAGTAACAATCGCAGAGGTGCTCCCTTTACCTCCTAGCCGAACAATCGGGAACTTAGGGGTAAGCACAGAAGCCAGGCAACCCGGCTTGGCCAAAACTTAAGTCATATCGATGCATATAATGGTGATCAAAAGGTACATGCGGAAGTATGACACATGTGTTGGGCATGAAGCCCATAGAAATAAGCTTCTGTTAAAGAAGCCCCCAGGTATAACGAGTGCGAGTAGCACATCGAGTGTGTGAAAACAAAGCGCGGATCAGCCCTCAAGAGGCTTGTACTGAAAGAGGGAGGAAAAAGGAGGGAAAGTAAAGACAGCGAAAAAACATGAAAGGTGGACGGAGGAAGGAGACGAACCCTGAGTCTGGCGCTAGGCGTAAAATCTTCGGAGACGGGCTGCGTTCCATGGGTTTGGCTCGAGTCGGTTGTCAGATGCATTGCGTAGACGGTATGCACCGCCGGTAAGGACTTGGTCGATGATGAAGGGACCTTCCCATTTGGGCTTAAGTTTGTCCTTTTTCTTGTCCGGCAGGCGTAGAACTAGCTCGCCAACATTGTAAGTTTTGGCCCATACTTCTCTGCTTTGATATCTTCGAGCCTGCTATTGATAGAATGCGGAACGGGATTTTGCTACGTCGCGCTCCTCCTCTAAAGCGTCCAAACTGTCTTGCCGATCTAACTCGGCTTCTTTTTCCTCGTACATGCGCACACGAGGTGAGTCATGAATTATATCGCAGGGCAAAACTGCCTCAGCGCCGTATACCATAAAAAATGGTGTGAATCCGGTTGTGCGGTTTGGCGTGGTCCGCAACCCCTAGAGTACGGAGTAGAGCTCCTCTACCCAGTGCGTGTTAGATTCCGTGAGGGATCGCACTAATCTGGGTTTGATGCCACTCATGATTAGACCATTTGCTCGTTCCACTTGACCGTTAGTTTGAGGGTGGTAGACTGAAGCGTAGTCGAGCTTGATGCCCATGTTTTTGCACCAGAGTTTAACCTCGTCGGCCGTGAAATTCATGTCGTTGTCAGTGATGATGCTGTGGGGGACGCCAAAACGGTGTACTACCCCGGATATGAAGTCTATCACAGGTCCGGATTCTGCCATTTTAACCGGCTTGGCCTCTATCCATTTGGTGAATTTGTCCACCATGACCAATAAGTATTTGTGCTTGTGGGTTCCCCCTTTAAGGGGTCCAACCATGTCAAGCCCCCAGACCGCGAACGGCCAAGTAATGGGTATAGTTTTGAGGGCGGTGGGTGGCATGTGGCTTTGATTAGCAAAGAGCTGGCAACCGACGCATCGTTGGACTAAGTCCTGAGCATCTGCCCGGGCGGTCGGCCAATAAAATCCTGTACAGAAGGCCTTGCCTACAAGAGCCCGTGCGGCGGCGTGGTGCCCGCCGAGTCCGGCGTGAATTTCAGCCAGGAGATTTCGCCCTTCCTCTTCGGAGATACACCTTTGAAGGACTCCGGTTGTGCTTTTCTTATAAAGTTCTCCCTCATGGACCTTGAAGGCTTTAGATCGCCGAACTATGCAGCAGGCCTCATTTTGGTCTTCGGGAAGTTCCTGCCTGATTAAGTACGCTAGGAATGGTTCCGTCCACGGGGCAATTACTACCAGTATTTCGTGGGCTGAATCTGTTATTTCATTGGCAGAGCCATCGATTGTGTCAGAATGTTCTGCGTTAGGTGATGCAGTTGGTTCCAGATTGTTATTTCTGGACTCCTCTTCCCATAATACGGATGGCTTAAAGAGCCGTTCCAGGAAGATGTTTGGAGGGACGGCGTCGCGTTTTGCGCTGATGCGTGCCAACACGTCTGCTGGCTGGTTATTATCCCGCGCTACGTGGTGGAATTCGAGTCCTTCGAACCGGGCTGACATTTTTAGGACGGCGTTACGGTAGGCTACCATTTTCGGATCCTTGGCGTCAAAGTCTCCATTTACTTGGGATATTGTGAGGTTTGAATCCCCGCGCACCTCTAGGCGTTGAATACCCATGGAGATTGCCATCCGGAGGCCATGTAGAAGGGCCTCGTATTCGGCTGCATTGTTGGAGTCCATGTACATTATTTGAAGCACGTATTGGACTGTGTCTCCGGTTGGGGACGTCAATACGACGCCAGCCCCCAAGCCAGCCAACATTTTGGAGCCGTCGAAATGCATGATCCAATTGGAGTATGCGCTGTACTCTTTAGGGAGTTCGGCTTCGGTCCATTTGGCGATGAAGTCAGCCAGAACTTGCGATTTTATAGCTCGCCGTGGTTTGTAGGTTATGTCAAATGGTAAGAGCTCAATGGCCCATTTTGCAATCCTGCCCGTCGCGTCGCGATTGTTTATAATATCGTTGAGAGGTACTTCGGAGGCTACCGTTATGGAACACTCTTGAAAGTAGTGTCGCAGGTTCCGGGATGCCATGAACACCGCATACGCTATCTTTTGATAATGTGGGTACCGGGACTTGCATGGAGTTAAAACAGTGGATACATAGTACACTGGTTTTTGAAGAGGGAATTTGTGCCCTTCTGTTTCTCGTTCGACGACGAGTGCAGCGCTGACAACTTGATGTGTTGCTGCGATGTATAATAACATAGGTTCGCCCAGGTTGGGCGCGGCCAGGACCGGATTTGTTGCCAATATGGTCTTAATTTCTTCGAGTCTGGTCGTGGCAGCATCCGTCCATTCAAAGTGTTCGGTGCGCCGGAGGAGGCGATAGAGGGGCAGTGCCTTTTCTCCCAAACGGGAGATGAAGCGGCTTAGAGCCGCCACGCATCCAGTTAGTTTTTGTATTTGCTTGAGGTCTTTTGGGATATCCAATTGTGACAGAGCTCGGATCTTGGCTGGGTTTGCTTCAATTCCTCTACCGGATACAATGAAGCCCAAGAGCTTTCCGGCTGGTATGCCGAAAACACATTTTTCTGGGTTGAGCTTAATGTCATATGCTCGGAGATTGTCGAATGTTACCCTCAAGTCGTCTACTAGAGTTTCGATGTGTTTGGTCTTGACGACCACATCGTCTACGTATGCCTCTACTGTTTTGCTTATCTGGGTAGCCAGACATGTCTGAATCATGCGCTGATATGTTGCGCCGGCGTTTTTGAGTCCGAAGGGCATTGTGTTGAAGCAGAATGGCCCATATGGAGTAATGAATGCCGTTGCGGCCTGGTCTTTTTCTGCCATCTTGATTTGATGGTATCTGGAGTATGCATCGAGGAAGCACAATGAATCGTGCCCTGCGGTAGCATTGATGATTTGGTCGATGCGAGGGAGAGGGAAGGGGTCCTTTGGACAGGCCTTGTTAAGGTCTTTGAAATTGACGCAAAGGCGCCAGGATTTGTCCTTTTTTGGTACCATTACTAGGTTGGCTAGCCAGTCCGGATGTTTTATATCTCTGATGAATCCGGCTTCTAAGAGTTTGGCTAGCTCCTCTCCCATTGCCTGTCTTTTGGGTTCGGAAAATCACCGAAGAGCTTGTTTGACTGGCTTGAATCCTTTCAGGATATTTAGGCTGTGCTCTGCCAGCCTGCGTGGGATTCCTGGCATGTCTGGAGGGTGCCAGGCAAAAATGTCCCAATTTTCCCGAAGGAATTCTCGTAGTGCGGCTTCTACATCAGGATTTAATTGTGCCCCAATGGAGGCCGTCTTCGTGGGGTCCGTTGGATGGACCTGGAATTTGACTATTTCGTCTGCTGGTTTGAAAGAGGTGGACTTGGACCTCTTATCGAGTATCACATCGTCCATGTCCACCGTGGAGCGCAGCGCAGTGAGTTCCTCTGCCGCTAGGGCTTCGGATAATGCCTCTAGGGCCAGTGCGGCTGTCTTATTTTCGGCGCGGAGTGCTATATCTGGATCACTGGCGAGAGTGATTATTCCATTGGGCCCGGGCATTTTGAGCTTCATGTACCCGTAATGGGGTATATCTTGGAATATTGTGAATGCCTCTCGCCCTAACAAGGCGTGATATCCGCTGCCGAATGGGGCCACTCGAAACGTGACCTCTTCGGACCTGTAATTGTCCAGCGAGCCGAACACTACATCTAGTGTGATTTTTCCTGTGCAGCGCACTTCTCAACTAGGGATTATTCCCCTGAAGGTTGTGCAGCTTCGCTCAATGCGTCTCCAGTCAATTTCCATTTTTTAAAGGGTTTCCTCGTAGATGAGGTTTAATCCGCTGCCGCCATCCATGAGTGCCTTGGTAAGACGAAAGTCGTCCACTATCGGACTCAGGACCAATGCGGCTGGTGCTCGAGCTGTTCGGAATTTAGGTTCATCGCTGGCATTAAAGGTGATAGCCGTGTCGCTCCATGGATTTGTTGTTGCTACTTGGTAGACTTCGGCGAGGCTACGGATTGTTTGTTTCCGCATGTTATTTGATGCAAAAGTCTCGAAGACTGTGAATACCGTACTGGTACAGCCGGGCTGGTTGCCCGGGGCTAGAAAGCCTTCGCCACTTTTGGCCACCTGCCATAGTATCCAACATGCTCGAAGGCTATGTGTTGGAGTGGCGCCCTCCGTACTGTGGATTTTGCAGGGTCCGTTGAGCCATCCCTCCAGTACGGTTCCGTGCCCTTTAGGGGTTTTTTGCTTTTTGGTTTTTAACCCAGGTGCTTGAGTGTGACGCACCCTCTTATTTTGGACTGGGGTTGTAGTCAGGGCCGGATTGTCCCAAAACCTGGTTTCGGTTTTCCAGGAACTCTCCATCGCACAGTATTTTTGTACAATGGTCGCTAGGTCGGCGAAGCGTGTAATTTCGCGATGACTTATGGCGTTTATGATTCCGTTGTCCGTGCAGTTGTTGTAGAAAATTGAAATCGCGCTTTCTTCACGGCAGTCCTTTATCCTATTCATAACTAGGAGGAATCTGGCCCAGTAATGATGTATTGTTTCATCGGGCTCTTGCCGTATTTGAGATAGATCGCTTATGTTTGGGTGGGCGGGTGGAATTAAGTTCGGAACCCCGCTCGATCTGAGGCTCAAAGGCCAAGAAGTTTTCGGATTCGGAAGCTTGGTTGGTTGGACGCTTTCCAACAAATCTGGTCTGATGCCTGACTTTAGGTTCAGTATTTGATTGACATCCGTCCATCCGCGGGAATCCGGCATGGAGGGATTGGGAATCCGGACATAGCTGGTTTTTAACATAGAAGAAGAGTTGCCGCATTGTTCCTCTACCACAACAATGTGGTGGGTAGCCTGGGGAGAGTTAATTTCTCTTAGATCGGTCTTAAGCCCAATCTGATCGTAGTCTGTAGCGACTCCCAGGGCGGCGATGTGATCCAAGAGCTCGTTTACGGAGGAGAGCTCCATCGGATCTAGCTGCTCGGCGAATTCCGAGCTGACGTGAAGATCGCTTTTGATGACCTAAGAGGTCATCGTCGGAGCGGTGGCCGAACAGGCGGTCATAAGAAAACCACCTAGCCGGATAGTTTGGCCGGCGGCCCAAGCTCCCTTGATGACGGTGCCGTCTTTAAAGATGGGAAAAGGCATCCTTCCTGATTGCGACGGCACAGAGGAACTCTCAATGAAAGCACCAATGTCGGTGTCAAAACCGACGGATCTCGGGTAGGGCGTCCCGAACTGTGCGTCTAGGCGGATAGTAACAGGAGACAAGGGACAGGATGTTTTACCCAGGTTCGGGCCCTCTTGATGGAGGTAAAACCCTACGTCCTGCTTGATTAATATTGATGATGTGTGTTACAAGAGTAGATCTACCACGAGATCAAGGAGGCTAAACCCTAGAAGCTAGCCTATGGTATGATTGTTGTTCGTCCTACGGACTAAAGCCATCCGGTTTATATAGACACTGGAGAGGGCTAGGGTTACACAGAGTCGGCTACAATGGTAGGAGATCTACATATCTGTATCGCCAAGCTTGCCTTCCACACCAAGGAAAGTCCCATCCGGACACGGGACGAAGTCTTCAATCTTGTATCTTCATAGTCTTGGAGTCCGCTCGATGATGGTAGTTCGGCTATCCGAACACCCCCTAGTCCAGGACTACCTCAGAGAGAGAGAGAGAGAGAGAGAGAGAGAGGTGTAATGTCGGGATCAACAAGGTTACAATGTTGGGGATATGGGAGAGCGATAGTGTGTGTGTGCGATGGACACACAGACAACGTCTGTTTGTGTGTGAGAGAGCTAGATACAATTCGACAACATGGCTGGCTAGGGGTGGAAGGTTATGTGTGGTATAAACAGATAGTAGAGAGATAGAGATGAATCCTTGTTTGTTGCAAGGAGACCTAACTATATAGATGGGAATAGCAAGAAGAAGAGAATGGCAGTGTGCCTTGTCTTCATGGGATGGGAGAGAGACCAAGAGACACGCATCGTGTGGAGAGGTGTGTGTGTTTCAAGAGAGAGAGAGAGAGACAGAGAGAGAGGCGAGGACCTAGATAATGAGAAGGGTGATCATGTGTATGTTAGAGGGAAGGAATTGTCTAGGTGGTAGTCTTGTGATGGCGACCCAATCTTTCAATGAGAGTGGGGATAAGTATCGATTTGGTGGATTTTGAGGTTGACGATCCAGCTATATCGTACTCGGTGATCCAATCCACATTCATTACTAAACAATCTTCCATGGTTGATGATCTTGTCGTATGCACAAAATCAACCTGAATATGGAGTTCCTCCAAGCAACTGAAGAACTAGCTAGAACTAAGATAATGCAATCGTAATTGCCAATATGAATTAATTAAGGATAATGGTGGGGTTGCTGGTATAGGATCTGAACAAGGCGGTAGTCCTACACACCACGCAAATGCAAATTATAGCGAAGCAAAACAATGTGTACACAACAACGCGAGTTCTAACGTAGAAAAAAAGGTAGTACCCTTATCTGTATATATAGACTATATGACTATATTTTTTATGTGTATAGTTATCTATATCTATTCCACTCCCTCCGTTTGTAATTTACTCCGCACATAGCTTTGACTGCAGCCAAATTCTATAAAGATTGACCAAATTTGGTGAAAACAATACGAACATTTACACTAACAGATTTACATGATGTGGAAATAAAAGCAATGATGAATCAAATGATATATATTTGGTGGTGCATATGTGAATACTTTTTCCTACAAACTTGTTGAAAGTATACAAAGTTTGACTTTAGAGAAACCCAATATGTGGTATTATGTATTATATATTCTATATTCATTATATTTATGCCGTCAATGCGTGTATCTGCATGTACATGATATAAACCATTGATTGATGTTGAGCCAATGGTCCATGTGGCTGCGATTCAGATCTACCATAACCTAATTGTACCCATACACGTTCTTCTTGAACGAGCAGCACGACAGTGTGATCGATCCACACAAGAAGCTCTCAATAAGGCCTCCTGACGTGCCATGTGGCTTCATGGGTGCCCCACATCATATTATTCATACTACGCTGACTAGAAAAAAAGATAAATCACCCAGAACAAGATCTTCCTGTTTTTTTCCTACGATGTTGTGTCGTTCACGTACCTAGTTGTATAGTGGTGGTAGCAGTGCAAACTTCATAGTAGGAGTAGACGAAGTGTTCCTACTCTATCAACGAGTCTCATCTGACACCAAATTTATTGGCATCCGTGCTACAACTAGATTTCGTCTTCCCCTCCTCATTTCTATTTTCCAATGCGGCGGGCAGGGTGCAGTTTGTCGATAGTCCGTTTGCTCAACTGCGGTCTGATACATCTCCAACGTATCTATAATTTTTGATTGTTCCATGCTGTTATATTATCATTCTTGGATATTTTACAATCATTTTATAGCAACTTTATATCATTTTTGGGACTAACCTATTGACATAGTGCCCAGTGCCAGTTGCTATCTTTTGCTTGTTTTTTACTTCGTAGAATATCAGTACCAAACAGAGTCCAAACGCACCAAATCATTTTGGTGATTTTTTCTGGACTAGAAGACACCCGGTGGGCCAAAGAAGTACTAGAGGGAAGGCCCATGGGGAGCACAACCCATCAGGGCCTGCCTAGGAGCCCATGCACGCCCAGGGGGTTGTGCCCCCCCATGGAGCCCCCCTGCACCTCCTATTCGCTCTATAAATACCCCAATACTCCATAAACCATAGGAGAGACGTCGAAAAACAATTCCAGTCATCACAAGTTCTAGAACCACGAGATCCAATCTAACACCATCACGGAGGGGTTCATCATCCTCATTAGTTCCTCTCTGATAATGCGTGAGTAGTCCACGATAGACCTACGGGTCCGTAGGAAGTAGCTAGATGGCTTTCTCTCTCTCTTTTGATTCTCAATACAATGGTTTCTTGGAGATCTATTTGACGTAATGACTTTTTGCGGTGTGTTTGTTTGGATCCAATGAAGTTTGAGTTTATGATCAGATCCATATCCATGAAAGTTATTTGAGTTTCTTTGATCTCTATATGCATGATTACATATAGTCTCGTATTTCTTCTTCGAATCTTTGGTTTAGTTAGGCCAACTAGATCGATTTTTCTTACCATGGGAAGAGATGCTTTGTGATGGGTTTGATCTTATGGTGTCCTTTCCCAGTGACAGAAGGGGCAGCAAGGCACGTATAGATCGTTGCTATTAAGGATAACAAGATGGGGTCTATTCCTACATGAATAGATCTTGTCTACATGCTTAATTTGGTTATGCAATGATGTTCTTATAAGTATATATGTTGATGTTCTGTACACAGAGCTTAGATGTTGTGCGGACGAGCAAATCACCTCGCACATGGACCACACAAGGGAATTCGTCGATCATGAATTCATCAATTGCTGTCAATTGTATACCAGCAAGAGTTTGCCCATAACACACATGGCTTGTTAGCGGCAATCGTCTGTGTTGTGATCGGTCTTCGCACACATTTCTGATTACTGGCTTGTTTGCCGCGTATCACACACATCTTGTTAAGTTGAACCATTTCTGTTGTCTCGGCTCATGGCAAACAGTTCATCCGAGTGAACTGTATGCTGCCTGTCCCACACACCTTGATCTACCCGACCGTTTATGTTGTGTTGCCTAATCACAAATAGCTCATCGGGGTGAACTGTATGTCGTATATCGCACACACCTTCATCTGGCTACATGTTTCTATTGTTAAGGTCATCACAACAGTTCATTCGAGTGAATTGTATGCCACGCATTGCACACACAACTATAATCTGAAACGTGTTTGTTGTCTCCGCCATCGCAAATGTTTTGTATCTTTTTTGACAGTTTTATTACATCACCATTTGCGATTAATGCATCGCACACAGTTTCATTGAAGGGTCTCTGATTGTAGTGTCGTGTTAGCAACATCCTGCAGTAGTGTTATAAGGGAAAATAAGCTTCATATGAACTTGTGATGGTAAAGAAATAGAAGTGACAGATTGCGTAATAAAGGTTTCTATCACAAGGGGCAATACTGATTGTTTCTTTCCTATTAATATAATAATTTTTTATTCTCTTCTGAATGCAGGTTTGCTAAGCATGGGCAAGGGCAAGGCCGTCGGCATGGGTCAGGGAAAGTGCCACTAGAGGAGGGGGTGGAGGAAGAGCCCCTAGAGGAGGACAGGGCAGAACAAGAAACTGTGCTCCGTGGCCGACATAGGGGGTTGTCTTCGAGGCCTCCTATAGTGAGGTACCTTTGAATTCCGAGGAGAAGGTTGGCGAGGGGAGGGAGTACGAGGAGGAGGTTCGTGAGGAGTAGGCGGGCAAGGAGGGTGGTGGCGAGGAGGGTTGTGGTGGGGAGGGTGTGTCAAATTTTTGGGTAAGTTCTCTTGAGAAGCACGAGTCTTGAGTTTCATTCCTAGTTCATCATCGAATCACTTAACCCGTGGATTGTTCCATTCCGGATTTATGCTTGACTTTAGCAATTCTATAGAGTTCTTGAGGACGACAAGGCCACTTCTAATGTGATATTTGTGGAGGCTACGAGGAAGAAGGCATGCCAACTGCAATACGAGGTGCGTTGGGTGGCCATCTCACACTACTATCACAACGTTTTCCGGCTGAAGATTGCTCGTCCTCGAGTAGGTAAATGATAAAAACATAATTTTTGATGTGGAATGCTACCTAGCATAAATCTCAATGTAATTTTCTTTATTGTGGCATGAATGTTCATATCCAAATGATTCGAAATAAAAGTTCATATTGACATAAGAAATAGTAATACTTCAAGCATACTAATAAAAGCAATCATGTCTTCTCAAAATAACATGGCTAAAGAAATTTCATCCCTACAAAATCATATAGTTAGGCTATGCTTCATTTTCGTCACACAAAAATGCTCCCAAATTCTACACCCCCGATGACAAGCCAAGCAATTGTTTCGTACTTAAATAATCTCAAACATTTTCAACTTTCACGCAATACATGAGAGTGAGCCATGGATATAGCACTATGGGTGGAATAGAATATGATGATGGGGATCGTGTGGAGAAGACAAAAAGGAGAAAGTCTCACATTGACGAGGATAATCAACGGGCTATGGAGATGTCCATCAATTGATATCAATATGAGGAGTAGGGATTGCCATGCAACGGATGCACTAGAGCTATAAATGAATGAAATCTCAACAAAAGAAAACTAGTGGGTGTGCATCCAACTTGCTTGCTCACGAAGACCTAGGGCATTTCGAGGAAGCCCATCGTAGGAATATACAAGCCAAGTTCTATAATGAAAAATTCCCACTAGTATATGGAAGTGACAACATATGAGACTCTCTATATGAAAAACATGGTGCTACTTTGAAGCACAATATATGAGACTCGCTATACGAAGGACATCGTGCTACTTTGAAGCACAAGTGTGGAAAAAGAGATAGTAACATTGCCCCTTTTTTATTTTCTTTTTTTTCTTTTTTTCTTGTTTTTCTTTTTTTTCTTTTTTTCTGTTGGCCTTTATCTTTTTTTCTCTTTTTTCTTTTTGGGGGCAATGCTCTTATAATGATGATCATCACACTTTTATTGATTTACAACACATGAATTACAACTCAAAACTAGAACAAGATATGACTCTATATGAATGCCTCTGGCGGTGTACCGGGATGGTGCAATGAATCAGGAGTGACATGTATGAAAAATTATGCATGGTGGCTTTGCCACAAATACGATGTCAACTACATGATCATGCAATGGCAATATGACAAAAGTAATGCGTGTCATTATGATAAACGGAACGGTGGAAAGTTGCATGGCAATATATCCCGGAATGGCTACGGAAATGCCATAATAGGTAGGTATGGTGGCTGTTTTGAGGAAGATATAAGGAGGTTTATGTGTGATAGAGCGTATCATATCACGGGGTTTGGATGCACCGGCCAAGTTTGCACCAACTCTCAAGGTGACAAAGGGCAATGCACGGTACCGAAGAGGCTAGCAATGATGGAAAGGTAAAAGTGTGTATAATCCATGGACTCAATATTAGTCAAAAGAACTCATATACTTATTGCAAAAATATAGAAGCCATCAAAAACTAATCACTACACGCATGCTCCTAGAGGGATAGATTGGTAGGAAAAGACCATCGCTCGTCCCCGACCACCACTCATAAGGATGCACAATCCAAGGACACTTCATGTTTCAAATTTGTTACACAACTTTAACCATACGTGCATGCTACGGGACTTGATAACTTCAACACAAGCATTCTTTAAATTCATAATCACCCAACTAGCATGACTTTAATATCACTACCTCCATATCTCAAAACAGTTATCAAGTATCAAATTGATCATAGGATCCAATTCACTTCCTATGATAGTTTTTATTATACCCAACTTGGATGCCTACCATTCTAGGACCAATTTTATAACCATAGAAAATACCATGCCGTTCTAAGAGACTCTCAAAATAATATAAGTGAAGCATGAGAGACTAGCAATTTCTACAAAATAAGCCACCGCCGTGCTCTAAAAGATATAAGTGAAGCACTAGAGCAAAAACTATCTAGCTCAAAAGATATAAGTGAAGCATATAGAGTATTCTAATAAATTTCAATCAAGTGGGCTTCTCCCAAAAGGCGTGTACAGCAAGGATGATTGTGGAAAACTAAAAAGCAAATATTAATATCATACAAGACGCTCCAAGCAAAACACATATCATGTGGCGAATAAAAATATAGCTCCAAGTAAAGTTAGCGATAAACAAAGACGAAAGAGGGGATGCCTTCCGGGGGCATCCCCAAGCTTAGGATTTTGGCTACTCTTCAATATCTTGGGGTGCCATGGGCATCCCCAAGCTTAGGCTTTTGCCGCTCCTTATTCCATAGTCCATCAAATCTTTACCCAAAACTTGAAAACTACACAACACAAAACTCAACAGGAAATCTCATAAGCTCTGTTAGTGAAAGAAAGCAAAACCACCACATAGGGTACTGTAATTAACTCATTCTTTATTTATATTTGTGTTAAACCTACTGTATTCCAAGTTCTCTATGGTTCATACCACTTAATACTAGCAATAGATGCATCAAAATAAGCAAACAACACACGAAAAACAGAATCTGTCAAAAACAGAACAGTCTGTAGCAATTTGTAACTAACGCAAACTTATGGAACCCTAAAAATCCTAACAAAATAGGAAGTCCTGGAAAATTTGTCTACTAATCTAGAGAAAAAAGAATCAATGCAAAATAACGTTTCTGTGATTTAATAAAACAAATTCCGTGCATGCAAAGTTTCTGTTTTTCAGCAGAATCAAATCAACTATCACCATAGGTTATCCTATAGGTTCTACTTGTCATAAACACTAATTAAAACATAAAAACAGATGTAAACAGAAGGTAGATGCAAAACTTATTACTAAACAGAAACAAAAACAAAAAACACAAATAAAATTGGGTTGCCTCCCAACTAGCGCTATCGTTTAACGCCCCTAGCTAGGCATAAAAGCGAGGATAGATCTAAGTAGTGTCATATTTAGCACTCAATTCATAGGTAGCCCGCATGATAGATTCATAAGGTAATTTAATTTTCTTTCTTGGAAAGTGCTCCATGCCATTTCTTAATGGAAATTGGAATCTAATATTCCCTTCCTTCATATCAATAATTGCGCCAATCGTTCTAAGGAAAGGTCTACCAAGAATAATAGGGCAAGAAAGATTGCAATCTATATCAAGAACGATAAAATCTACGGGCATCAAATTTCTATTTGCAACAATGAGAACATCATTGATCCTTCCCATTGGTTTTTTAATGGTGGAATCCGCAAGGTGCAAATTTAAAGAGCAATCATCACAATCATGGAAACCTAGAATATCACATAAAGTTATAATATCGTTCCTAAGAGTGACGATCTTAGCGGGAGGAAAATACTTAGAGATAAAAGCATATTTGCACTTGTTCCGAGAATCAATACTATTTTTAGGCAAAGACGAAAACCAAACTTTGGCACAATCTCAAAGGAAAATGGGAATAACTTCAATTTAACAATATCATTGTCCGTATTTTCTTCTTTTGCATATCACACAAATCAACAAAGTTGTTTAGATGGGTAGCGGCATCTTCACTAAGAAGGCCAGTGAATTGATCTTTCATAACAAGATTCAGCAAAGCAGTATTGATTTCACAAGACTCAACATCATTAAGAGGAGCAATCGGAGTACTAAGGAAATCATTATTATTGGTATTGGAGAAATCACACAATTTGGTATTATCTTGCGCCATGGCGACAAGTAATCTGCACACAAGCAAACAGAAAAAAAAGGCAAGCGAAAGAGAGGAGAAGCAGATTGGAAAGAGAGGGCGAATAAAACGGCAAGGGTGAAGTGGGGGAGAGGAAAACGAGAGGCAAATGGCAAATAAAGTAAATGCGAGGGAGATGAGTTTGTGATGGGTACTTGGTATGTCTTGACTTCAGCGAAGACCTCCCCGGCAACGGCGCTAGAAATCCTTCTTGCTATGTCTTGAGCTTGCGTTGGTTTTCCGTGAAGAGGAAAGGATGATGCAGCAATAGTAGCGTAAGTATTTCCCTCAGTTTTGGAGAACCAAGGTATCAATCCAGTAGGAGGCTCCTCAAAAGTCCCACGCACCTACACAAACAAACAAAGAACTCGCAGCCAACGCAATAAAGGGGTTGTCAATCCCTTCACGGCCACTTGCGAAAGTGAGATCTGATAGAGATAGTATGATAAGATAAATATATTTTTGGCATTTTATAATATAGGTTGGAAAATTAAAGTTGCAAATAAAAGTAGATTGAAAGCTTATATGATAAAAAATAGACCCGGGGGCCATAGATTTCACTAGTGACTTCTCTCAAGATAGCATAAGTATTACGGTGGATGAACAAATTACTGTCGAGCAATTGATAGAAAAGCGAATAATTATGAGATTATCTAGGCATGATCATGTATATAGGCATCACGTCCGTGACAAGTAGACCAACTCCTGCCTGCATCTACTACTATTACTCCACACATCGACTGCTATCCAGCATGCATCTAGAGTATTAAGTTCATAAGAACAGAGTAACGCATTAAGAAAGGTGACATGATGTAGAGGGATAAACTCATGCAATATGATATAAACCCCATCTTTTTATCCTCGATGGCAACAATACAATACATGCCTTGCAACCCCTATTTTCACTGGGTAAGGACACCGCAAGATTGAACCCAAAGCTAAGCACTTCTCCCATGGCAAGAAAGATCAATCTAGTAGGCCAAACCAAACTGATAATTCGAAGAGACTTGCAAAGATAACTCAATCATACATTAAAGAATTCAGAGAAGATTCAAATATTTCTCATAGATAAAATTAATCATAAACCCACAATTTATCGGATCTCGACAAACACACCGCAAAAAGAGTTACATCGAATAGATCTCCACAAGAGAGGGGGGAAACATGGTATTGAGATCCAAAAAGAGAGAAGAAGCCATCTAGCTAATAACTATGGACCCGAAGGTCTGTAGTAAACTACTCACAACTCATCGAAGGGGCTATGGTGTTGATGTAGAAGCCGTCCATGGTCGATTCCCCCTCCGGCGGAGCGCCGGCGAAGGCTCCAAGATGGGATCTCGCGGATACAGAAGGTTACGGCAGTGGAATTTTTTTCGTTTGCTCCCTGGATGTTTTCGGGGTACGTGGGTATATATAGGAGGAAGAAGTAGGTCGATGGCCGCCCGAGGGGCCCACGAGACAGGGGGGCGCGCCCTCCACCCTCGTGGCCGCCTCGGCTGCTTCTTGGCTTGCAGTCCAAATCCTCTGGATCACGTTCGTTCCAAAAATCACACTCCCGAAGTTTCATTCCGTTTGGACTCCGTTTGATATTCATTTTCTTCGAAATACTAAAATAGGCAAAAAAACAGGAATACGGACTGGGCCTCCGGTTAGTAGGTTAGTCCCAAAAATGATATAAATGTGTAAAATAAAACCCATAAACATCCAAAAGGGATAATATAATAGCATGGAAGAATCAAAAATTATAGATACGTTGGAGATGTATCAAAGATTCTCAAGCAAGAGGTGCAGAGGAAGCAGCTTTCCTTGACCAAGCAAAAGTACTTGGACGTAAGCACTACCAACTTTTCATTCCGGCGTTTGTGGTAAATTTCATTCTTTCATGTTGACATGTCATGCTTCCATATACAGATTATTCCTTCTAGGTGCTACGGGAAGAGTGATGGAGGTGCTAGAACCTGGTGCAAATGGTCACTTTAGTGCTAGAACTTGTGGTGTATATCGAAGTGGTGCAAAAACTTGGATCGGGCGTGCAAATACGGTGTTGATCATGTTTGTATATGCTGGCAACGATGACGAGGCATGCCAGCGTGGCGTAGGACCCGCTGTCCTTGACTACAAGGTGAGCACAGTGCATGTGGAGCGTTCTTTTTGCAAAAAAAACCTTAGATTTTTTCTAACATAAAGGCCCACTGTATAGAAACTTGTATGTACGAAATTAGGTGGGTCGAACCTGTTAGCGAAACATCACAAATCTTTATGTAGGCCGCAGTGGGATTGGAACTAGTGACCTTGGTCTAACACGCGCGCTCCGTCCGAAAATACTTGTCGTAGAAATGGATACGAATGTGAACCAACATGTGGTTGGATGGTTAGAGGGACTGTGGTATCCCCAGCCCAGCAGGGTTCAAGTCCTAGTGCTCGCATTTATTCCTAGAATTATTTCAGAATTTTTGACGATGCGCATTCAGTGGGAGGAGATGTTCTCGTCGACGACGAGGTGTCTATGGCGACTTCGTAAATTTCAAGGTGATATGCCGGCTCAGCCTTTCGGAGGTGCTCATAGGGGTAGGGTGCGCGTGTGTGCGTTCATAGGGGTGAGTGTATGCGCGTGTATATGAACGCTTGCGTCTGTACTGTGTTAAAAAAATGGATACAAATGGATGTACCTAGAACTAAAATACATTTAGATATGTTCATTCCTCGGACAAGTATTTCCAGACAGAGGGAGTACCAAGATATCATTTCATGTTCTGCATGGATACTAAACATATACTCCTGCTGTTCTGTAATATATGTCGTAGGAGTAGCTGAAGGCATAGAGAGAGTATATCTTTTGGCTAAAATATTTAATCGGGAAAAATTATATGGCCATGGGATCTTGAACCAGCGACATGAGAGATACTAGCAGGACGAACTACCAACACAAACAATGGAATTTGATTTTTCTAGGGGAAACGCCAATTTTATTCATCAAAGACCACAGAAGTGGGATATAATTCGGATCATGAGGGTGGCCTAACCAAATGTGCCTACTTGGCTAAAGCAGACGACAGTTATACTACAAAAAAATACACTTCCGTGATGATACGTGTTTGTCACAGTAGGTCATGTTTTTTGTCATGCATGTACATCCATGACAAATTTATAAGAGAATCAAGATAGTCTTACCTGTGCTGTCGTAGAAGTGTTCCATGACATTACCAAAATTATCATCACGGAAGTGTCCACTTCCAGGACGATAAATCGCGTGTCACAGAAGTGCTTTCGTCAAGGGTGACTGACACGTGGCATCCACCGTAACGGAACGCCGTTAAGCTATTGGGTCGGGTTTTGGATCCGATAACCCGTTAACAGCCCCGACCAATGGGGATTTTCCATGTGTAAAATCATCATTGGCTGGAGGAAACACGTATCAGCTCACCGTTGGGACAGATGTCATCCACTCATTGGACAGAAGGCGCCTATCATACATCGACACGTGGCACGACCCAACAGAGGCCCATTCTTGTGAAAAGGCCGGCCCATTTGACTTGGTCAAAAGGTGGCGGGCCGGCACATGTAAGGCCTGTTAACGACCTGTTCGCATATAGCCCATTTACAGCCCGCTAACCCCAGGTCCGTTATTCCCTATCCAAATTAGGCCCAGTAGCGTCATCTGGGCCACCCAATATGATTCCAGTCCGTTTTCACTTCTGGCCCATGTATGGCCCATGACGTCTTTCAGCCCATATGAGGCCCTATGTAACTCTTGGCCTATTAACGGCCTGTGATGAAACTGGCCCGTATGAACAGTGTATTACTTTACACCCATTAACGACCCGTGGTGAAACTGGCCCGTAATGAACAGTGTATCACTTTATACCCATTAAGGGCCCGTTATTCCGTTGGGCCATTTCCAGCCCATGTTATCTTTCGGCCTTCTCAGAGCCCATTTATTCTTGGGCTCATTTCCATCATTCATTTACTTACGGCCCATTACTGTCATTTTCTGCTACAGTTGGCCCGTTTGTGGTCCGTTAACACGTTGGGCCATTTTCATAGCGTCATGAAATACGGCCTATTAATGATGGCCCGTATGGTCGGCCCATGAACGGACGACTCCAAATCTAGCCCGTTTACGGCCATAATGTGGCCTGTTATTGGCCCATGTTTGGCCAATCGATCATACTGCCCGTATAAGGCCCATTGATGATACGGCCCGTAGAAGGCCCATTGTTTCTGCGGCCCGTAGAAGGCCCATTGTTTCTACGGCCCATGGAAGTCCCACTGTTTATACGGCCCGTGGAAGTCCCACTGTTTATACGGCCCATAGGTGCAGTGTCACTACAGTAAATATTAGCCCATGGTTATTGTGGCCTAGTTTTAAAAAATAGGTTGTTGCAGCCACTAGCAAACCGCAGAAAAAGAACTGCACTGACTACAAGCAAACAAATAAACAAGACAACAAGGAAATAAATAGGCAAGCAACTTACACTAGGCTATCACGGCTATTACACATATTACATCCACTAGGAATCAAAGTTCGCCACCAGTGCAAATATAGGGAACACAGCAGCATATAAACACCACAGAAAAACAAGTCCAAAACTGAAACCACTTCAGAAGAGCTCAAGAAACAATATCCTGGGTACCCATAATGCTGACAAGATGCTTAGCGAGCTTATTAACTTTCTCTTGTTTGCCGCTTAAGTCCTCCAGCGCCTGTTGTTGCACCATAAAGTATGCATCTGAATTCTGCAGGGACTTCCTCAGTCCTTCGGCTTCCTGTCGCATAACATCTGATCAATGTCTTTCAACTTGAAGTTTAGACTCAAGAAGCTGAACTGATTCAGGCAACGAGTTCGAAGAGCTGGTGCTAGCAGTGGTAGCCAGTAACTCGAACACTACATCAAGACAGGACTTTGGGGTTGTCTCAGTGTCCTCAATATAGTTTTTATCAGCTTTCTTGGAGACCAACAGGGATGTCTCACTATCTTAAACCTTATCTGCATTACTTCCTTTACCATTGCATAATAGGGTACTCTTCTCCAATATTTTATCAGCGTTCTAAAAGGGAAACAAACAAACACATCTCAGGTTTACAATGTAGTATATGAAACTCATTTTGGTAAACCAGTTCAGTAGTAAGGTGGATAGGATAACAACATGAAACAAACATATATCTATGTAGTATGGTCACTATATGGTCTATATCATTCTAGTTTATGTTGCCAAATCAAGATAGATACAGTTCGAATGATATCTACTTAAGACAAAGCAGCATAGATAGAATATAAGTGTGGGAAACAAGACAGCAATAACAACACTTGTACTCCCTCCGTTCCTAAATATAAGTCTTTGTAGAGATTCCACTAGGCGGACTACATATGGAACAAAATGGATGAATCTACACTTAAAATGCATCTATATACATCCGTATGTGGTTCATAGTGAAATCTCTACAAGGACTTATATTTAGGAACGGAGGGAGTAATGTGCACGGCATGAGAACATAACTGTTTATTCAATTGAAACTGAAATCAATATAGAGCAAGTTACAACAACAAACAGCCAAACACGTTGAAGAACACGTTTAAAACATACTGTTGCGCCATTGGAGTTTCAATTGCATCCTTGTTGGTATCAGTAAATACAGTGATGCAAGAGCAAAGTAGTATGAACCATAGCTACGGAACCTGACCTGAGAACAATTCTTCTTCTACTTTAAGTGTTGACTTCGGGTTCGGAGTGGTGGTCCTCGTGATTTGGGCACTGCAGTTGCCTTACTAACTGCTCGTGTTTGGGTGCTCTGTGGTGGAGACTGTGTTGTGTCAATGGGAACTGGGTGTCTATCTACTGGCGTTGGGGTTAGAAGGGGTGTAGCTGGTTCTCTGTCCAACTGGGTAGGGGTACAGTCTGCATGAGTGTGGGTTATGTGTGGTGGGGCTGATTCTTGGGCAAGTACAACCGTGGTTCTATCTGCATCGACAGGTAGCACGATCTTTTCTGAAGACCGTGTTTTTACTCCCACCGATACTGCCATCACTCGCTCCAATTGAAATGGCTGATAAACAAGAAAAGTAATTGAATGTACAGACGTTGTAAGATAGACAGGTGCAATGGATAGTAGGGAAGAAAACAGGGCATGAAATAATTCACATTTATGTTGTCTAAGCAAACAAAATAGCAGGACATAATTTCACATATATGATGGCTAATTAAACAGGATAGCATGACACAATTTCACATGTATGATGGCTAACTAAATAGGATAGAATGGCATACTTCAAAATATGATGACTCTGTAAACAGGATGACATGATATAACTATATGATGTGTGTATTAAAGTGGTTGGCATGCCATAAATCACAAACATGTCGTCGATGGAAACATGATGGCATGATATAATTCACAGATAGAATGACATAATTTAAAATATGATGACTATGTAAACAGGATGAGATGATATAACTATATTATGTCTTTAGAAAATGGGTTGGCATGCCATAATTCAGATATATGCTATCTATGTAAACATCATGGCATGACATAATTCAAATATATGATTTATATACTAAGGAAGTGAGCATAGGGCAATTGCATATATGATGTGTCAACTAAGGAGATGGCATTCAATATTGTGTATATGATGTAAAAAATAAGCATTGCAATACAACATAAGCATTATATGAGTAATATAACCCTGCCAAGTTTGAGCATACACCTCAGGGGGATAATAGGACTGGTCATCTGCCTCTGAATCCTCCTCTGAAGAGTTATCTGTAACCAGCAAGATATCTTCTTCTGCAGGTAGCATTGTCTGCTCTGAAGACCTTGTTTTCACTCCAGATTTCTCCATCACCAATTCAAACGGCTGATGCACAGGAAGAGCAGTTGAATATACAAAGATTATCGACAAAAGCAATGAGAAATACAAAAAAGGACGACATGATATAATTCACATATATGATGCTTGCCTAAACAGCATGGCATTGCATAATTCACATACATAACGCCTTGCAACAAGATAACATTGCATAATTCACATATATAATGTCTTGCAACAAGATGGCATTGCATAATTTACATATATGGTAATTAGACACTAAACAGGTGACATTCACACAAAGCATGTCTAAACTAAGCAAATGACATAGCAATGCAAGATACCATACGCACGATATGAGTAACATAACCCTGCCAAGTTAGGGCATGCACCTCAGGGGGGAAATATGACTGGTCATCTGTCTCTGAATCCTCCTCTAAGGAGCTATCGGTAACCAGCAAGACATGCGCTTCGTCAGATAGCATTGTCTGCTCTGAAGACCTTTTTTCCACTCCAGATTTTTCTATGACCGTGCCGAATGGCTGATGCACAGGAAGAGTAATTGAATGTACTAAAATTGTTGACAAATTTAACACATAATAAAAATTGATGGCATGATATAATTCACATATAAGATGATTGGCTAACCAGGGTGGCAGTGCAAAATTCACATATATGATGCCTGGCTAGACAAGATGGCATTTCATGATTCACATATACGATAAAGAAACAAAACAGATGGCATTGACACAAAGCATGTCTAAACTAAGCAGATGACATCTTTAATGTATACTGTAAGCAATGCAAGGCACCGTATGCATGGTACTACCAACATCAGCATGCCAAGTTAGAGCGAAGACCTCATGGGGTAAATAGGAGTGGTCTTCTCCTTCTGAATCCCCCTTAGAACAGTTATCTTCCTCTTGATTACGATCCGAAATGGGTGGAGGGGGGCTGCCTTTGCACCCACCATGGAACGACGTCTGCATGAAATTTTATTGCCACGCAAGGCTCGTCTCTTTTCCTCTACATGATTAGTTCCATTGTGTACAATAACTGGCATGCATAGGAATAAAACATAGTGAGATTATGTAAGGAGTGCATGCACAAATCCAGAGTGATGGTAGCAAACTGTGGATAGACCCAAAACCAATGATAGCAGGCAGATAATAGCTTTAGTTAGAAAATACAGATAATGGCTCCTTTAATGTTTGTTTGCACCCAACATGAAACTCATAGTAGACACCGGAGATTAACCAGATAGTAGACAGATAGTACTGATTGCTGCCCCAATATGTACCCCACAACCATTTAAAAACTCAAGTTTGAGCATTAGTTTGGACCTGACTCGGAGTCTAATAGGTGAACACGACGATAATGTAGCATGTCATCATATTAAGCGACACATAACGTAAGCAGACACGGAAGAGTGCGACCTCTCTTGCGGACCCGTGTAGTCCTCAAGGTCATCTGCTTAGTTGATGATGGTAATGCAGTTGTCGTGGCTGCCGGCGGCGGGGAAGAAGATCTGAGGCAGCGAAAGACAGTCTGGAGAGCAGATCCCTGCTGTGGTGAACCCTTCCGTCATTGGAGCAGCTGAGCTGGGGTGGAACACAGCGCCGCATGTTGGGGATATTACCACTAGGCATAAACCGGCCTACTTGGGCCGGGTTAACTTCATTAGTGGTATAAGCAGATGAAGGCCCAAGGCCTGTAGTCGGTTAGAACATGTAGCCGTAAACCGGCCTGATGTATGACTTGTATTGTAAGTTAGGAATAGAGAGATACCAACCGGAATACGAGTATGAACCGGTTGGGACTCTATGGACCGACGGGCGTCACCCGTGTATATAAGGGGACGACCCGACTGTGGTTCAGGACAGACAACAACAACTCGAGCCTAGGCGAAGCTTGTTTGCTCCCTAGCCATCGAGACCACATCAATTCTATCACAACTAGACGTAGGCTTTTACCTTCATCGAAGGGGCCGAACTAGTATAAAACCCTCGTGTCTTTGTGTCCGCTTTAGCCCCTTCAAGTAAACCCGTAGCGATGGCTCCACGACTAAGTCCTTTCACTAGGACATCTGCCGTGACAAATCCACATGGCCGGCACCCAGGCGGCGAACCATTCTTCGACCGCCACAGCAATGCTCTCCGGATCAGCAGCGGCAGCGGCAGCAGGGGCAGGAGGCCTTGTGCGCCCGCCGGTTCAAGTCCTATCTGATCTATTTGATGCACTAGCCGCGCTTATGGCAGAGGCCAATCCGGCGGATCAGGGGGCTCATGATGCAGAGATTGCAAAGGTGAAAGAACAGATCGCGCAAGCCAAAGCGGATCTGGCGGCAGAGAAGGACAGGATGGCTGCAGAGCGGGCCGCTTTGGACGCCCAGGCCTATAAGCTCATGCTTGATCAGAATGCATCACAGGAGGTCTTGAAGCGGAAGCACAGATCGCGTCTGCCATTAGGGTTTGACCCCCGAAATCTCTTTCACACTCTAGGAGCAGGGCCCAGTAATCCACCGCAGTACCTGGAGGCAAACCGGATTGAAGCACCAGGGCCAGGAGTGACGGTCCAGCCCCGCCTGATGGAGCCTCTTCAACAGAACGTTGTGGCCCCTCTGCCGGTCCAGACGCCCCCGGGTCATTATTCGAATCCTATGGACAACCTTGTTGCAGCCGTCGCGCAATTAGAGGCTATCCCGGTCGAAGGAGACTCCCCGCAAGCAACAGAGACGCGCCGGGTTAAGGAGCTTCTCCGGACTGCGTTGATTCAGCAGGAAGCATACTCATACAGCCGTGATCGGATTCATTCTACGCCCCGTCCAAGCCGGAGTTATAGCAGGCGCATGGATGAACCGGCCATATCAAGCAATGCGCAAGGCCGTGAAGCGGCCCGTGGCAATAACCCGGCGGGCGGTGTCGGCGATGTTCAGGATGTGGTGGACCGGGCCCGGGCACGAAGGGAGGCCGAGTTAGCAGCACAGGATAATGCAGGTCAACTTACACCGGTTCGCTCTACCACCTTTGCCGGACCAGGAGTCACATCCGCTCTGGGAGTGCCTTGCTTAATCCCCACTTTACGCAATGTGCACCTGCCCAAAGATTTCAAGGGTCCACGCAAGGTGCCGAATTACACCGCTGATTTATCCCCTGAAGCGTGGGTAGAGAGTTATGAGATGGCCATGGAGATGCTAGACGTGGATGAGGCTGCGTGTGCAAAATACTTCACCATGATACTTGAGGACACGGCTCGTACTTGGTTGAAGAGCCTACCACCCAATTCTATCAGCTCATGGGCCCAGTTGCGGGCCCGGTTTATACAGAATTTTAAGGATACATGTAAGCAGCCCAAGTTGGGTGCGCCGTGTTTCGGAAATTTTGCACTCGTCTGACAGGATTAATGCTGACTCTGCGATCTTAACTCTGGAAGGCAACTGCCGGTTTGAGCCTTTAAAATTGAAATTGGGACGCATGAAGCGGTTCTGTAATGACATGGGAACCCTCATGGCCGCTTTAGTGAAGTATGCTGATTCAGACAGTACCAAGGATCCCGAGCCCGATGATGATGAAGCAGGGAAGGGAAGGAAGAATAGCAACTCCAAACAGCAGCAGTACAAACCGGCGGGTCATGGAAACGGAGGCAAGCGCAAGGCGGATAGCAGCATGGATTTTGTGGCCAACACTAATGCACAGGACAGGGGGCAGCGGCGCAGAGGTAAAGCGGCAAATTGTAATGGGGCTCCCAACCCTAACGCAAGCCGTTTGAATTATTTGTTGAATCAGCCTTGCCCAAAGCACGGGACGAAGGAGTCACCGGCTAACCACCTTTGGAAGGATTGTTATATTATGCAGGAGTTTAAAAACTCTAATGCCTTCCGGTATGACCATGGGTCAGGTGGCGGTTCAGGATCCGGTTTACACGGTCTGGGTCACGATGGAGCTCCCGGTTCAGGTTTCAATCAGGGCGGTCACAATAACCAGAATAATCAGAACGGCCAGCAGCAGTAGCAGCAACAGCAGTCGGGTTATCAGAGCCAGCCAAAGCAGTTGAGCAATGGGCAATACCATGTCTTCACAACTAGCTTGGACAAGCGCGACCGAAAACTCCACAAGCGAGCGGTGAATTCTGTTGAACCGGCCTTACCACGTTACTTACGCTGGTCAGAGCAGCCCATCGTGTGGAGCAGAGAGGATCACCCGCCCCGGGTTGATAATCCGGGCCAGCTAGCATTAGTGGTAGACCCTCAGGTGGGGGGTTATAAGTTCACCAAGGTACTCATGGATGGAGGAAGCAGTATTAATATACTATACTATGAGACATTCAGGCGCATGGGTCTAACAGACAAGGATCTCAGACCGTCTAATACGGTGTTCCATGGTGTAGTGCCAGGCAAATCTGCATATCCTGTTGGTAAGATAGCCCTAGATGTGTCTTTTGGGGACGAGCACGATTCTCGGTCGGAAAATTTAACCTTTGAGGTGGTAAAGATCCGGAGCCCGTATCATGCCTTGTTTGGGCGGCCGGCTTATGCCAAGTTTATGGCGCGGCCTTGTTATATCTACTTACAGCTCAAGATGCCGGGTTACAAGGGGACGATAACGGTTCATGGAAGCCGTAGGGTCGCTTTGGAATGTGAGGAAGGTGATGCGGCTTATGCAGAATCGGTCTGTGCCATAGAAGAGTTGAAGTATTATAAGGACAATGTTGATCCGGCGGATATGACCTCTTTGAAGAAGCCAACTACAGAGCATGATTCAGATCTGAAGTTCAAATCGGCAGCTGAGACCAAGCTTGTTGACTTCGTGCCCGGCGATTCGTCCAAGCAGTTCACTATCAGTGCCAACCTGGATCCCAAATAGGAAAGCGCGCTCATCGAGTTCATCCGTGAGAATCAGGACATTTTTGCAAGGAAACCGTCTGACATGCCAGGTGTACCGAGGGAACTCGCTGAGCTCACTCTTAATGTGGATCCTAAGTACAAACCGGTGAAACAGTTCCTCCGCCGGTTTAACGAAGAAAGACGCAAAGCCATTGGAGAGGAAGTGGCCAGGCTTTTAGCAGCTGGTTTTATTGTTGAGGTGTTCCATCCAGAGTGGCTTGCTAATCCGGTGCTGGTTCTTAAGAAAAACGGCACTTGGCGTATGTGTGTGGATTACACAGATCTTAACAAGGCCTGTCCGGCAGATCCTTTTGCCCTCCCCCCATTGACCAGATCATTGATGCCACGGCAGGTTGCGAGCGTTTGAGTTTTTTGGATGCATACTCTGGATATCATCAGATCAAGATGGCAGTTAAGGACCAGGAGAAGACAACGTTTATTACTCCCTTTGGAGCCTTCTGCTATGTATCTATGCCCTTCGGGCTCAAAAGTGCCCAAGCCACCTATCAACGGTGTGTACAGAATTGCCTGCATAAACAGATCGGCCGCAATGTGCACGCCTATGTGGATGATATTGTAGTAAAGTCAAGACAGAAGGAGACGCTGGTGGATGATTTGAAGGAGACCTTTGACAACTTGCGAGTTTACAAGATGATGCTTAATCCGGCCAAGTGTGTTTTTGGTGTTCCGGCATGCAAGTTACTGGGTTTCCTGGTGTCTAACAGAGGAATTGAGGCAAACCCGGAGAAGATTACGGCTATTACATCCCTAGCTAAACCGAAATGTATCAACGATGTTCAGCGTTTGGCGGGCCGAATCGCTGCACTGAGCCGGTTTATCAGCCGCCTCGGAGAGAAGGCCATCCCTTTGTACCAAATGCTGAGGAAGACAGACAACTTCGTCTGGAGTCCGGCTACTGATGAGGCATTTGAGGACTTGAAGCGGCAGTTAGCCAATCTGCCGGTTCTTGCAGCTCCGGTTGACAAGGAGCCACTATTATTATACGTAGCAGCTAATGCTCGGGCAGTTAGCGTGGCTATTGTGGTGGAACACAAGGAGGCAGGCAAGGAATATCCGGTTCAGCGGCCGGTTTATTATATCAGCGAGGTGCTTATTGAATCCAAGCAAAGGTATACGCATTGGCAGAAGCTGGTCTATGGTGTCTTCATGGCCAGCCGGAAGTTGAAGCAGTATTTTCAAGGGCACCCCATCACAGTGGTCAGTTCAGCTCCCTTGGGTGATATCATACAGAGCCGGGAAGTGACTGGCCGGATTGCCAAGTGGGCTATAGAGCTTGGGCCACACGGACTGAAGTATGTACCTCGGACGGCGGTGAAGTCTCAAGCACTTGTTGATTTCATCAATGACTGAACGGAATTACAAGCGCCAGAGGAAAAGCCGGATCACACATATTGGACTATTCATTTTGATGGATCCAGGCAATTGGAAGGCTCGGGGGCTGGAGTCGTATTAACTTCCCCACGAGGTGATAAGTTCTGTTATGTTCTCCGCTTAATGTTCCCTTGTACTAACAATGCAGCTGAGTACGAAGCCTTGCTCCATGGTCTCCGGATGGCTAAAGAGATGAACTTAAGCCGGGTTAAGTGTTTCGGTGACTCGGACCTTGTGGCTCAACAGGTGTCTGGCACTTGGGATTCTAAGGACCCGCTCATGGCTGCATATCGTCGGGAAGTGGATAATATTGCAGGTTGCTTCAAGGGTTATCAAGTGGATCATGTGGACCGTCGGAAGAATGAAGCGGCGGACGCTTTAAGCCGGTTGGGTTCCCCGCGCAAACCGGTCCCGCCTAATGTCTTTTTGGACGTGTTGCACAATCCGTCAGTCCAGCTCCCAGGTGAAGCGGATTTGGCTATTCCTGACCCGGAGGCTCAATTGGTGGCAGCATTACATGCTATTCCGGATTGGACGGTTCCTTATATTGCATACATGACCCGGAGGGAGTTGCCAGAGGATGAAATTCTAGCAAGGCAGATAGTCCGGCGATCCAAGTCCATGACGATTCTCAATGGTGAATTGCATCATTGCAGTGTATTAGGGGCGTTTCAACGTTGTGTTTCTCTTGAGGAAGGCTGTGAAATCTTAAGAGAAATCCATGAGGGGGATTTTGGACACCACGCCGGTTCAAAGTCTCTGGTGGCAAAGGCATTTCGTCACAGGTTTTACTGGTTGACAGCACATGCTGATGCGGAGGACTTGGTTAAACGGTGCGATGGATGTCAGACATTTTCAAGGCGTGCGCATGTGCCGGCTCAAGAATTGAGGATGATTCCAATAACATGGCCGTTTGCAACTTGGGGGCTGGATATGGTCGGACCTTTTAAAAGATCCAAGGATAAGAAAACTCACCTTTTGGTAACAGTTGATAAATTTACCAAGTGGGTTGAAGCGGAGCCTGTCAGTAAGTGTGATGCAGCAACAGCGGTGCAGTTCATCAAAAAAGTGATTTTCCGGTTTGGCTTTCCGCACAGTATCATTACCGACAATGGTACCAATTTATCCAAGGGGGCTATGAAGGAGTTCTGTGAACGTGAGCACATCCGACTTGACGTGTCATCAGTGGCGCACCCCCAGTCCAATGGACAGGCAGAACGAGCTAATCAAGAGATCTTGTGAGGCATCAAACCTCGGCTTATGGTCCCATTGCAAAGAACACCGGGCTGTTGGGTTGAAGAGCTACCATCTGTGCTCTGGAGTATCAATACTACGCCAAACCGGTCCACAGGATACACACCATTTTTTATGGTCTATGGAGCAGAGGCAGTTCTCCCTAGTAATATCCGGCATGATTCGCCTCGTGTGGCAGCTTATGTTGAAGCGGGCAATGAGACAGCACGGCAAGATGCTTTGGACCTATTGGACGAAGCGTGTGATCTAGCGGCTGCCCGTTCGGCGATTTACCAACAAGATCTTCGTCGCTATCACAGTCGCCGGGTTAGAACCAGAACTTTTCAAGAAGGAGATTTGGTGCTTCGACTAATCCAGGACCAGACAGATATGCACAAGTTATCCCCACCTTGGGAAGGACCTTTCGTGATCAGCAAGAATCTGCACAATGGATCGTACTATCTGATTGATATTCGCGAGCATCAAGACTCACGTACATCAGAGGAGGAGACCAACAGGCCGTGGAACATAGCTCATCTTCGGCCTTACTATACTTGAGCCATCGGCTCTATCTATGTACATATCATAACGATGTATATATTATCTTTGATATATATTAAACGGAGCCTCAGCTAAAGCGGGGTCTCTGTCTTTGTTATCATGCGTGGTTACACGGAGTGGCTCTGTTTTTAAAGCGGCCTCCGGTTTACCCCTTGACATATGTTTTTTATATCACTGGGGGCCTTGGTCGTGTTCGAACCAATGCAACACCCTTTGATAGGTGACAGCCACCAGATCATTTGGGGACATGGTCAAGTCTGAACCAGTCACGCCTCTTGGTCGGCCTAAGGCCACAAAATCACTTGGGGGCATGGTCGAACCCGAACCATTTTCACGCCTCTTGATCTGGCATATATGCCATGAATCATTTGGGGACCTGGCTGACTTGAATCATTGTCACTCCTATTGGGGGCCTTGATCCTGTCCGACCATGGTAATACCATCTGATCAGCTCAGTATAGCATATTTTTGCAAATGGTTTTTATCATTGCCTTTGCTTTCATGATATTTTCATGGTTTGTTTGTTCTTTGCTTTTGTCGGATTTCTTTTATGTCGACAAACACATTTTTCCGGTTCAGCCGATGAATTTGATTCCCCTTTAATCCGGAGGAGTATGCCCGGTTTACCTTTTCCCTGTTAACATCATGGAGTAACAAGGGGGCTCGTATTGATTCAGTACGGTTTATACGGGACCTATTTTCTCCCCCCTTTTTTGACGGTAATGGTTTATAAAACCGCCGCTTCAGGCTTGGCTAAGCCAGCTTCATGCCCAAACATGGTAGGTATTTATGTATCATTTATTTGTTATATTACTGATACACATATCAAGATCATAAACCGGCTGGCGGTATAAGCGCCACCGAGGTTCAAATTTTTCTGATTGCAGGAAATATGAATTAAAGTTTTTCAAACCAAAGCTTCAGTACTTATGCACGAAGGCATATTCCAGGTAGAAGTTTTAACTATCCTATTACAAGGCAGCACGGTGCCCAAACAAGATCATTGTTCTTGTGGAAAGATGTTACAAATAGCTCTCCAAACCGGCTTCCGGTTCAAGCCTGCTCCTCATCCTCCGCTACTTCAGCTTCCTCATCTCTACCCATTGGCTGGAAATCAATAGTGGTCCAGTCGATTCCCATTAAAGCTTGGAAAACAGCCTCTTCATGGATCAGGGAAGACGGTTCAATATCAGGAGCATAAGTGTGCTTACGGATTGGAGGGATTAGATTCTCCGCTTCAACAGTTGGGGCAGGCACTCGCTTGTTTTGATCGTTGTATTGTGCTTGATAATGCGTCAAATCTGCCTCTTCAGCTAGCTGGCAAGCCAGAGGGCGCACTGCATGGTTTATTGCCCTTAAATCCCCTTCGTTGAATTCGGAGCCATCTTCTTTCAGGCTGGGATAGCCTTGAGCTGCTTCCACAGGATCAAAATCTGGCACCCATGCCTTTGCCCGGATTAAGGCATTGATGGCTCCGGTTCAGGCAGCGGATTTTTTCAGCTCCTCAATCCGGGCTGGAAGCATTGACAACCTGCTAAGGGTGTCCTGGATTAAGGAGGGCGCCGGGTTGTTATGAGAAGCTGTGGTGATGATCCGTTGGGCTCCGGTATACAATTGTTCCACCAAGGTGTAGGCAGCTTTCAGTTTCTTCCGCACATCATTTCCTAAGTGCCCAATACGTGTGCCTACAGCAAGATTGGAGTGGTCTCAAACCGGATTTATGCTAGAGCAGGTTCAAATTATCACAGAAGTTACAAGGAGCTTACCAAAGATTGCAGCAGTCATGGAGTGTATTTGCCGTTGTACGGTAGTCAGTTCATCCACCACCGGTTTAAGGGCAGTTTCAGCATTTTCTGCTCTTTTGGTTAAACCGGCCTTCTCAGTGGCCCAGTCAGCCCGCTCTTTCTTGAAGCCTTCTTTCAGCCGTTCAGCAGTGCTCAAGGCGCTGGTTAATTCTTGCTTTGACTTATCTATTTCAGCTTGCTGGGTCTTCAAGGCCTCCTGCAAATCGGCAATCCGGTCTTCCTTGATTTTCACCTCAGCCTGCATACAGACAGCGTTTAAGCTTTGCACAAGCGATCCAAGAAATTGAAGTATCAACCACATAACAAAGTTATATGCCTGATACTTGGGGGCTAATGCACCTTCAATTTTTATATATTACTAGATTACGAAGTCCCAAGCTCAATACAAGTATTCAACTTGGCACTTGGGGGCTAATGGCTATTTGATCAAGTTATGTTCTAAGGACAGTTTTCTATTGGAGCCCCGGTTTAATTATGCTAAGTTAGACCGGCCCTTGAGGGTTATGCCGACGGGTTTCAAAAATGTTCAGGATCAAGTCCCGGTTTGACCAAGGTTACAAACCGGCCCTTGGGGGCTACAAGGATGAATGCAATGGCAGCAAGGAAAGAAGAAAATTACCTCAAATTTATCCCTCATCATCTTGACCAGGCCAGTTTCACAGTCACGGCTAGTGTAAAGCCGGTTCAAATAGCCGGAGTGAAGATCTTGAGCACTCAGAGCAGCATATGTCTCTAGCTCAACATCCCATTTTCCTTTGTTCAAAGCGCAAAAATCCTCTTTGATGGTATGCTTGGTAAGGGTGACAGGATTCCAGGGTTCAGAGCGGCCCACACCAGTAATCACAACTTCATCATCTTTGGACTCGCCGGTTTGTGTTGGAGCGGCCGGTTTGTTAGCAGGAGTGTGGGGTTTCTCAATCTGGATGGAGCTGGCAGGCGGATCAGCAGAGGCTGGAGTATTAATAAGCCCTTCTTCGGGGATAACGTCGTCTTGCAAAGGAGGATCATTGGGGATATCTTCAGAAGTAAACATTTCACGATCCGGCGCTTGGTCATGTTTTGGGGCAACGTCTTCTTCAGTCGCTTTATCCAGGCGGGCCTTCTTGCTTGGTTTCAGTTTAGCCCTGAAAGTAAACAAAAAAGTCAAGGAAAAGCATAAGCCATTACGCAGTATACTGGAAGCATATGTTCAGTTTAACTTACCCAGCAACTGTTTTCAAAGGTGGTAGCTGAGTGGCCGACGATTCACCAGACGATGAATGAGAAGTGACCTGATAATCGGAGTTGGATGGATTAAGAGGTTGACGGAAGAAACCCGCTTTAGGATTTAAATCAATAAAAAGTTCAGAGAACAGCTATGAACGCGCGATGAACACAGCATGAACATGGAACCCTAAGAACAGATCTAGGTTAAGAAGGAGAGAAAGCTTACCGGGAACGGAGAAGATGCGGAAAGGTGCCGCAATACTCTAGTACGTTCAGGTTGATGCAGCGGCCCGAGATGAGGCAGAGGTCGACGGCGGTAGCGGAGCTCCAAAGCCGGCGGCGTGAGGAAGAAGAAGAAGAAGGGACGAAGGGGAAAGAAAAGAAATGACCCTTCGGTCTAATTTATAAGGCAACCGAGCTAGGTCAAGCGCGCGGATCCAGGAGCTGTTATTAAAAGGGCGATATAAATTTCATGATGACGTCATGCCGGTTTACAGTAACCAAAACTGATGACGTCATGCCGGTTTACAGCAACCAAAAATGATGACAACATGGAGGTTTACCAATTACCAGAAGATATCCAAGATGCAAGATTGTGTGAAGGATTGACATGAACCAGTTCAAATCAATCTGGGGCCTAATGTTGGGGATATTACCACTAGGCATAAACCGGCCTACTTGGGCCGGGTTAACTTCATTAGTGGTATAAGCAGATGAAGGCCCAAGGCCTGTTGTCGGTTAGAACATGTAGCCGTAAACCGGCCTGATGTATGACTTGTATTGTAAGTTAGGAATAGAGAGATACCAACCGGAATACAAGTATGAACCGGTTGGGACTCTATGGACCGACGGGCGTCACCCGTGTATATAAGGGGACGACCCGGCGGCTATTCAGGACAGACAACAACAACTCGAGCCTAGGCGAAGCTTGTTTGCTCCCTAGCCATCGAGACCACATCAATTCTATCACAACTAGACGTAGGCTTTTACCTTCATCGAAGGGGCCGAACTAGTATAAAACCCTCGTGTCTTTGTGTCCGCTTTAACCCCTTCAAGTAAACCCGTAGTGATGGCTCCACGACTAAGTCCTTTCACTAGGACATCTGCCGTGACAAATCCACGACACCGCAGGAGCAGGACAAACCACACAAGGTTTTCTTTGACACATATCTGTAACAGAAGTAATTGAGTAAGGGCTTGGTTGAATTTCAGGATTCTAACAATGCAGGGATAGGAAATAGATAGGAATAGGATAGGAATGCACGTGCAAAACAGAGAATTTAAAAACACAGGATTTCTGCCAATCTGGGTGTTTGGTTCACAACAATTGGAAGATCACAGGATGCAAAAAAGCATGGTGAGATTAAGTCAAACCACAAGAAAATGTACGGTAATAATGCTATTATGCTACTATCTCTTAGTCTTGTGCTTGATGAGTAGGAATATGAAAAGGAGGAGAAGTGAAAATTAGAATTCCTATGGTTTTTCTTTCAAGGAGACACTAAAGGAACAAATCCTACAGTTTTCCTTTGCTCCATTCCTTTGCACCAAATTCATGAAAAGTGGTACCATAGGAAACTTTCCAATTCCTATGTTTTTCATTCACTTTTCCTTTCAAGCACTGGCGATTCTAGTAGGCAGGCTTGAGCAAGGAAAATCCTACACTAAAAAAATGTTTTTCTGCTACTTCTATTACTTTGGACCCAGGCCACTACCATAATAGCTCAACTCCCAGGCCCATCGACAAATGCACAGCTCAAACGCGCAGAGATAAATAATGATGAAATTCAAGAGAGTCCATCACGGATAGCGAAGTTGTCTGGTACCTCGCTTCTTGTCATATAGTAGGATAAAATAATCGTATTTCCCGTTACTACGAGTGCTTAGTGGACTATATATATAACATGTAGAGTAAAAAAGAGATGCAACAAGGTTTACAACCTATTTGGCGAAGCCATGTCGATCTCAGCGTGATTGGGTTGGCCGGTGAGGATGCTCCGGCTAACTTTGCTATCGGAGGAGGGGAAGAAGATCTTAGGCATCTGGAGATGGAGCCCGAGGTACTGCTCCGCTGTGATGCAGGGTTTCGTCATTGGAGCAGCTCCGGTGAGTTGTACGACGCCGAGGCTGAAGCAGGACAAGAGAGACAACGAACAACGTTAACCTGAGTGGAATTCTAATAGCATCTCCAATACATGACGTAAAATACATAACCACAAAGTGCTAGATATAAAATACATCAGCCGCTCATCTCTGAACTTAACTGTCGAAACTGAACTTAACTGTCGAAACTAAACATAACTGTCCAAACTGAATTTTGCTGTTGAAACTGAATTTTGCTGTCGAAACTGAACACACTAGCAAGGTGAGGCTACACGTTGGTCGACTAACTTTTTCATCTCTGGTCAGTCGATTTTGCAGTCGTTGGATACGAAATCAAGGGCCTGCGGTTCATCTTCAACCTCCACCGCCCCTGAGACACTAGCCACCACCGGCCAAACAGCAGCCCCCCGCCGCCCGCGGCCGGCGGTGCGCCACCCCGCCCGCCCCGAAAACACTCCCCACCGCCGGTCTGCCGCTGCCCCGGCCATCTCTCTAGGCCCCCCGTGCCGAGCTTTTTCTCCAGCGATCCCCACGCCACCGCCCCGCCAACGCCCCGCCACCGCCGGCGACCACCGCCCCATCCTGAACCCTAAGAAAGATAGTGGGGTACCTCTCCGGCAAGGCCCCCTCCCCGTTGCGGCAGGTTCTTCCTTCACCCGGGCGAGCCCACCCCTTGGAAATCGACTGACCCAAAAGTCGATTCAGTCGACTGAAGTGTAGCCAAATCGGAGCAACATCGCAAGCAAGAGCAAGAGCGAGAGCAACAGCACGAGCAAGAGCAATAGCAGGAGCAGACCAGGCAGGGGACCGAGAGCAAGAGCAGAGCAGCAGCGCGAGCGAGAGCTAAAGCAGCAGCTCCTACTGATGTGGACGTCGCCGCCGAGGGAGCGACGCCGTGGAGGAAGTGGTCGGCGATGCCGTCGTGGATGGAGCCGCGTCGTGTCCGCTCGGGCCGAGCGCCGGCAGCACCGTGAGATCGAATCAAGAAGAAAATGCGGCGATTAGTGTACAACCTCTTTGGTGGCGCCGATTAGGCCGCAGCTTCATCCGAGGAAATGGTGATGATGATGCTCTTCCAGTGGTGCAGGTGAAGACGGCGGTGAGGGAATGGAGGTGGCGCGAAAGACGAGGGGAACATCAGGGCAGCTCCTTGGAGGTGGAGGACGGGGTGGCTGAACCAGCGGGACGACGAGATCGACGACGGATCCTCATCCGGTACGATGGATGAGGGATGTCGAGGTGTTGCTGTGGACGACGTCGTCGTGGAAGAAGCTCCGGCTGGGTGGCGGATGGAGCAGGGTGTGGGGTTTCGTCGCGGGTTTTTGTGGCCTCGGTGTATGAATGGGTGGGCGGATGGGATGGCAGTGGGGAACCATGGCTTAGAGACGCGCTTGTCCGAAATGTGGGGTAAGTTATGAAAGTACCCCCCACCGATTTGAGGCGGTTCTTTCGGTTCAGGGGTACCACGGGCATTTCGCGTGTCGGGATTTCACAGGAGGTGGGAGTTTTCGCGCGCATTGTAATTTTAGAATAGCAAGGCGTGGGTTGAGATGGAGGGAGTTGTCGGAGCACAACAAGACAAAGATATATCTGAAATATTTCGGGCTAACAAGGCACGGGTTGAAGAGGTGGGAGTTTCGCAGCATGATAGACAGAGACGCTAGCTTCAATTTTCGGCATAACAAGGTGCGGCTTGAAATTTCGGAAGAACAAGCTTAACGTGTACCCGAAAAAGACAATTTGCACCTCAACACGCACAACACACACACACACACACAAACACCATTTAGACTAGAGTAAGGTACACGTGCATTGCACGCATGAGATTTGGCAACCAAATTATGAATAAATACCACATTATAGCATGCAAGATTTGAGTCATATATGCATGATGTAGATGTTCATTTAATTCTTATAGTTCATTTCATTCAAAATCATCTAGTTTTTGTAAGAAAGCTAATCTATTTTAAGATTCATGGAATTGTGCGTTGTAAGACATAAAGTAAAAACAAATAATGGCAAATCATGTAGAAAAACATTTGGGCAATTATGATACGGAAGATTCTAGAACAAATAAGAAGTGCTTGTGTTTTGATGTTTGTGCATTATGCTTAAGTTCAACCATGGAGTCTTCTAGATTATACATGTGGTGAAATCTGGTGCAATCTAGATGATATCCAACGGCCAATAGTGCTCAAATTTGCCATATTTGGACCTTCGGATTCGCCTCATCCAATGACCATCTTTCAAAGTTAAAGTTACCCGCTCAGAATAAAAAAATATATATAATATAATATATATAGGGGTATAAATATAGGTATGTGATGCGAAAGCCGCCCATCATCTCCAATTACATGCATGGATGCGACATGGGCAAATGATGTCTGTCATCGGTATCTCAAATTCAAATCAGTCTGACCTTGTTCAATGTGTATATATTACAACATGCTCGTTTCCAAAGCACACCGCGCAGATCTCTGTTATATTCATGCATGCATGGGTTTCAAACATCAGGATCTCTTATTCAAATATTTGAATTCAACTTTACATTGATTATGACCTCACCTATTCTTTTACACCCACACAGTAGTCTTCTCTTTATAATTGTACCACTAACTTTCTCTCGTGCATGCATGCACACACACTACCAGTCGGCATTATCTATCACATGCATGCAATCTTTTTCTTCAGGTCGGTCTCCCATGAAGGCACACACCCACACACATCCCCTCTCCCTCATACCGGGCATTCTTTATCTCTCATGCGTGCATGCGCAACGATCGATGTTCCTCTATGTATGTGTGTATATAGCTAGGTCTTTCATAGTTTTCCACACAAACCGATCAATCGATATATCCAGTGAGGTCTCACCCTCTTTCCCACGTCCACATCGATCAATCTATACCTCTCCCACGTCCACATCGATCAATCTATACCTCTCTATATAGGATTAACATAAATAGCTAATACACCCATATTAATTATATATCCAACGTCCCCCTCTCATCATCCATGCCTTCCGCTTCATCTCTCAGATGCGTGCACAATGGCGAAGACAGGGGGCAGTAAGGGCCCTTCCCCCCCCCCCCCCCTCCCTTACATCACTATATATCAAGGCTAATATGAATGTGATCATTAGACAATTGCTGCTAGAAAAAGGTTTAATTTCATGAATTCACCCTCCTCATAAAGGATTAGCAATGCTTGGCCCCCTAGCTCATTTATTTTTCATGGCTCCGCCACTGCGTGCAACAGCGCACGTGTTCGCCCCATCTCTCGAAATATCGATCTCGCACTTGTGCATTCCTTCATAGTCTCCCTCCACTAGGCCCCTCGCACCATCTTCTAGCCCCCACCAGATTTTGCCACATGTACAATCTAGCAGACTCCCTGGTTGAACTTAAGCATAATGCACAAACCTCAAAACAACAGTGGTTCTCTTTTGTTCTAGAATCTTCCGTATCATAACTGCCCAAACTTTTTTTCTAGTTGAATTGCCATTATTTGTTTTTACTTTATTCTTTACAACGCATAATTCCATGAATCATAAAATAGATTAAGGGCTTCTTTGATTCAAAGGATTCTCAAAGGAATTTTGGAGGATTCTAATCATTAGGAATTTTTCCTATCTTGGTTGTTTGATTCGTAGGATTGTAAACCATAGGAATTTTTCCATATGATTCATTTGCACTAGATTTCATAGGAAACATCCCATCCACTCAAACCTCTTTTAAAGAATTCTATGTTATTTCTATGCACAATCAAACACTCGTACAATCCTGTAGGATTCAATACGACATTCCACTATAATCCCATGTTTTTCCTATTCACGCGTTCTTAGATTTTTTATAAAAACTAATTTGATTTTGAATGAGATGAACTATAAGAATTAAACGAAGGGCTACATCACGCATATATGACTAAGAGCTTACATGCTATAGTGTGGTGTTTATTCATAATTTGGTTGCAAAATCGGATGCGTGCAATGCACGTGTAAATTACTAGTACTTCGAGTATGTGCAAAACACGTAAATTAGAATAACAATGGCACGCTACACAGTGTCTCTCTTACAGTTCATGAAGCCATGTGGCACATGTGGAGGCGTTGTCGCGACCTCCTTGCGTGGATTGATCACAGTGAAGTGCTGCTGGTTCCAGAAGAATGTACTCGTCCTCCCTGAGCCATACTGGCGGTACATGCACGAAGCGAAGATGTGCACGCACGCCACGCACGCACTCATTCCCTCGCACGCACACGCAGGTACACGAGCGGACGCAATTTTTTACCAAGATCCACCCCATGTGATAATTTGACGCGTGTAAAGTCGTTCACTTCATTGATGGTCAATTAATACAGCGCATGCAAATTGAGTGGACGTGAGGGCGGAAGAAAGACATTATTACTCCACTGCACGCATGCGAGTAGTTAAATCGTGGGTTGCTAGTAGTACTTCCATTGGTCTCCTTCGTATTTTGTGCCAATTTTTGACAGTAACATAATGTTTACGCATTTGAGCAGTGTAGTCTACTTGAAATTTATGTTTCACTAAACTCATCGGGAGCCGTTTTGGGCCTCGAAACCAAAACCATCAATTAATATTTACCTTGTTCCCATCACATTCGAAAGCCTGCTCACACCTACTAGTACTATGTACCAAACCTGAACGTGTTCCCACTATGCAGGTATTAGTACTACTAGTGCTAGTACTTAGGTTATAAAAAGGGGAACTACCTAAACGAAAATTACTCTACTTTTCCTCCTCATAAGTGCTTCTTCTTCGTCCGTTGTTGCCATGGCCGGTGAGCAGAGCTCTAGGTCGAGAGCTACTCGTAACAAGGGAGCGGCAACCAAGGCTCTGGGAAAAAAGAGAGGGCTCGCCGCCATGCAGAGACCTCGAAAGATCTCTCACGGGCAGGCGATGGCTCCGAGGAGCGCCCTAGCCGCGGAGGCGAACATGCCGAGCCGGCGGAGCTGGAGTCGTTATCCCTCGATGGCATTCCGGTCAGCTCAATAAGCACCTCAATAAGCAGAAGGAGTTCATCCAAGGCTTGACGGAGTTGCTGAAGGAGAGTCTCGATGACATGCCCGCTGAGCTCAATTAGCAGGGGGAGTTGACTGCCGGCTTGGTGATGCTGTTGAAGAAGAGCATTGCCTCAGAGAAGAAGGCGACCGGCGAAATCCTGCGACTTCAGGAGGACAAGGCGAAGCTCTGCCACGAGATCGACCTGTTGAAGGAGAAGAACGCCGGCTGGAAGAAGCTGCATGAGAATAGTAGTTCCTCGATGAAGATGTTGCAGGCCCTCGTCATGGAACAGAAGGAGGAGTTGGCGGAGCTCCGCATCGAGCACCCGACTGCTGTCAAGGTACATAATGCGGCCGTGGAACAGATGATGAAGGCTCGCGTCGAGAAATCCTGCATCATGGACAGAATGAAGAGGATTGCAGAGGAGACACGCAAGGACATGGAGGTCGTGGAGGCGATGAAGAAGCAGTTACGACTCCGCGGTGAATTAGATCATTTGGGGTGATAATCTTCCTTCTTCTTTTGCTGCTGTGTTTCATCTTTTGCTTCGGGTGTTTCGCCGCACATGTCACGTTCTCTGTGAGGCATGAATAAAACAATGGTTTTTGTTTTTTGAGGGAATGAATAGAATAATGCTAACAATGAGATGACTAGCAAATTAGATCATTTTTTATCGCCATATGGCACTAGGTTGTCATGTTTCTTGCTCCTCCGTCGCAGTACTTCTCCAGTGGAAAACTTGAGTATACCGCACGGTTCTTTGCTCCTCCTCGATCAGGTCGTCAGCGCATTTATACGAGCAGTCAAATCACAAGGCCCCGCCTTCCAGCAGTAATGAGCCGTCAAATCACAAAGGCCCTCGCCTCTCGTGAAACCGACCAAGCTAGACTGCCCCGCCCTCTAGCCTTTTAAAAAATGTATACTTTTGTACAGCAGTAGTATCGATGGATTGCGCCATGGAGAAAAATTTGAAATTAAAAAAAAGTGGTACATATAGAGAGCGCTCGTCGCCAAATTATGCATACAGTACTATTAAAAAGGCTAGTCACAATAATGGTGTCCAGCACAACCCACCCCTCAAATAAAACTAAGCACCCTGGAATTCTTTGACAAAACTAAGCACCCTGAAATTCTTTGACAACTAAACTGCTGGCTATATGATGTTGGCCATATATATTGTACGTATATATTGTGAATAAACGAGTGGTAGTACTATACCAACTAAAAGATAAAATGTAAGAAATACTAGTATGTACTTACTGAAGAGTTAAAGTAACAAGAAGAAACATAACATAGTTCTGCTGGGGGCTCAGCACAACACACCCCTCAAATTAAATTAAGCACACCTGAAATTAAACTTTGCAACTATTCCGGTAGACACTGCATTAGAACCACCATGAGCAACGACACTGCCACCTTACTCGGAGTCCTCGTCCACGTCCTCGACTTCGTCCTTGTCCCTCTTCCTCTTGGCCGATACTTCTTTGCTTGAACCGCCAACTTGGTTGTTGCTCTTCATCAAACCCTTGTAGATATTGAAACAAAGGTATCCATCCATTGCAGCGTACTGGATGTGGTCTATATCTAGTACATTCTGCTGCCATGCATGACAATGAAACGTGTATGGAGGTTTCTCTAGTTTACCGTACAAAGGATGAACCATGGCTCCTGCCAGGGTCAGCATTGAAGGCTGACGAGAGGACACCAGCCGATTCTTTTGGAGGTCGAAGGTGTTGCCTACAACGAGGCCTATCCGACGCAGGGCTTCTTTGTCGTTACCAAAGTCTACAGTAACGAATTTGACTAGGTTGCTCTCGAGGAAGTCCTTAAAATCCTAGCACTCAATGTCGGCATGGCATATGTGGTAGACCAAGCATAAGTCATGCACGCAAACCTGGATCACGGCGAGCTTCTTCGTCCTTTAGATCCTTCTCTCGTCCCACGACTGTGGTGTACTCAACATCTAGCCCGGCGACCCACTCATCATGTGAGTCTTCGAACATGCGTCTGAAGCGAGAAAGGCATCCTTTCACTGTCGCGGAAGAACGGGTGTAGATGACGTCGAACTCATCGCCGGTGATGGTTCTAACCTTGTACTCACCGCCGATCGGGCAGATTTGGGACGCCATGGATTTGGGAGGAGGGTTAGGATTAGTAGAACTGCCGTAATTTGAATGGACGGGACGACTAGGAGCGAACCGCCGTAGTATTAAAGGACGTGTGGGGACAAGTAGGAGCGAACTGCCAGCGTGCGAACAGCAGGGTAGTGGCTTTCCATTCTCCCATGATACGGGCTTCCGAGAGCCCTTGGATCGCAGATCGAACGGTTGCATGGCGTGATTCTAGACCAATGGGCGAATATCCTATCCTGGAGGGTTATTCTGCAAATTTTCAGCAACTTAGCATGCGACCGTTTGATCTCAGATCCAAGGGCTGGCAGCAGCCTGTATCATGGTCGCACCTACCACGACCATCGCGTCGCTCGTGTGGTCGCGCGCTTGGAGATTTAACACGGTGTGTTAGGCTATCTGATGTTGGCATGTCATACATAGTCATCACTTAGTCACTCATACTACAACAAGGTTGGCTATAAGGTTGGCTATAAGTGTATTTTTTTACTCCTCTCTATCTCTTTCTTCGTACTCCCTCTGTCCCATAATATAAGAACGTTTTTGACACTAGCTAGTGTAGTGTCAAAAACATTCTTATATAATGGGACACAGGGAGTACTAGTATTTATTGCATTTGCCAATGAGTGACCTCTTCCAATGAAATGGTGTTGCTAAGTTTGCTTCATTTAATTAGCTATAGACTCAAAATTTTCTTTTCACCTAGGTACATGCGCTTAGCACCGTTTCTTCCTTGGGTCACCAAACTAGTCTCTCTCTTCTTGATTAACTTGCCACATCAGACTTTATGCCTATGTGGCAAGCTTAAGCACCTGTAGGAGCAAGTAAGTACAATAGTGCGCTTTGTCGCTTTACATGGCATTTTTGCATATGTGGAGGAAAGAGAGGCAAGGAAAAAGTGGAGAAGTGGGCTCTCATGCAAGAGCCAGCCTCTACTACTACATGGTGTAGCATTGGGAGAGGCACATGTATGGAGGTGGTCAGGAATCGGGAGACTCACGCCGGTCGTAGCGCCGCAGTTAAAATGAAAATGGCAAGTCAAATCATGGGGCCCCACCTATCCAGCAGTAACTCGCTGTCAAATCACATAGCCCTACGTTTGCAGCAGCCTACTCCCTCGTCTTCTCGTGTCTCTGTCGAACCGACTAGGCGGAACTGTCCCGCCACCTACCGGGCAGGAAAGGCCCCGCCCTCGACTTTTAAATAGTATACAATATACTAATTTTGTATCCATGGATTGCACCCGCGCCATGGAGCAAAGCATCTAGAAAACGGCGGTACACATGTACAGAGTATACAGCACGCACGTCGCGTTCGCGTTGCACCCTAGATGGTCGGTCGGTCTGGCACGCTGTTCTCCGAATGGAACGCGCGTCATATTGCGTTCGCACACACATGTGGGATGGCAATTGAGAACTGACCATAGGCACACTCCCCGGCCCCGCAAGTCGGGTGACTTAATATAAGAGGGAGACGAGCGATAGTACTAGAGAAGTGTTGTACTACGTTGGTGCCTGGACGATCCCAACAAGACACGAAAGATCAGTTCGTCCATGCATGTGACCAGACTCGAGCAGACACGCCTGGATTGGCTATCGTCTACATATCGTGCAGGTTGTGTTGTACATGGCTGTAGTTGTGGTGAGAAATTTAAAAAAAGGTTTCTTGTCATCTCGCAAAATTATGTGTCATGTGCTTCGGATCACTGCGAGGGTTAAACAGCGACAACTGCGTTGGGCTAGTCATTGGGGGCACATGCATGAACAGTGACTACTCGGCTGCCATCTAGGTCAAGCCGGCTATGTTAATTAGACATCTATTGACGGACCCCTTTTCTACGAGTTTATCTTTAATTTGAGCTTTGTTCCTCGTCTAGTTTGTCCGTCGGGATTCATGTTGTCTCCTTTGGGCAGTGAGGTTATGATTTCTTGTCATGTGGCATTTTTTCGTGTTATATGTTATAATCTGGCGCTTCAGATCAAAATGACGACAACTGCGCCTCCGGGCCACGTGCATGAAGACTTCTCGACAGTCATTGACGAGGTCAAGCCGGCTCTGGTAGACAAAAGAAAACTATAAGTACTACTCCACTATATAGGCAGGAGCCTCCGCGCTTGCTTTCTAGTGTTGCTCTCTTCACACCGTCTCGGCCTCTCCAGATCTAAACACAACAGCGGTGGCCACACTCTCCCTCTTTCTCTGCTCACCGCTGGTCACAGATCCAGCCGGATCCTCTCCGCCGGGGAAGGTGAGAAGGTGCAACGTTCACGCGGTCGTCCTCGGCGACGGCTCTTACCCACTGCTGGGCGCGTCCCGATCAGCCTGCCTTGTCATTCCCTCCCAAGCACCACTGGCGAGGGAGGGCCTCCGACCTCTTCTTCCTCGCTGCCGTAGTGTGGGCAGATCCGGCCTCCCGCCGCCCACCTAGCGACATCCCGGCGCCCATCAGGTATAACTTCCTTCGAAACCGGCCTTGCTCTACTAACCGAGCTCCTGACGTCGCTGCATTTGTAACTTTTACTATTTCTCAGGCCCCCTCGTAGATAGGATCGATCGGCTATTCGAAAACCACCTAACTTTTTTAGGTTTAAGAGGTAAAACTAGTTCATGCACTCGAATCTAGTACTACTTGGTTCAAACAAGGAAGAAAGGGGGTGGGGGTGGGGGAGGATTTGTTACCTGAATCTAGGACTTGGTCGAAAGAGGAAATAATGGGGGCGAAAAGTAGCAGAGACTGGCAATCCAACTGGTCTCTAGGTCTAATAGGGAAATAAAGGGAAACATAGTACAAACTCAATATAAACCCGATCTATTGGTTGAAAGAGGAAAGAAAGTGGGGACTGGGGGACAAGTCAATAGAGTAAGTCCAGCACTAGATTTGCTAGCCTCACACAGTATAAGGTGGCTATAACGAACAAAAATGGGACCAACCCAGATATCCTGTTCTGATGTTTGTTACCCCGAGCCACTCTTATGTAATGCCACTGGTAAAATGTAGCAGTCGCACTGTTAAAAGTAAGGACACATTAAACCAATGTTGTTTTCAATGTAGTGCCTCCAGTAATATGAATCAATGGCACTTCTTTACATGTCCTGCTAAAATTTCCCATTAAGATAAGTTGGTTCTTTTCGTTAGAAATGCAACTGTCCTGGTCCGCCTACTCTCCCGTGCCCAAAGTAATGTCATATTTAACGGTTATCATAGTTAATCCTGATGCCCACACTAATATCTAGCAATGCCACTGCTTTAGAAATTGCTACTGTCCTTGTAGGATTGCCATTCAGATAAGGAACATGCTTCTTTTCATTTGATACATGTTTCATCACTTGTTACTTGTTAGTCACCCTCCTTTCCACCTTTTTTGTGCAAACAGAGATGTACATTTCACGCTCGATCTTAGTTGAACTGCACAAATGATATCCAAATTATAGTTGAGCATTCCAGGAGCTTCACAACCAACCTTGATGTTGCTCAATTTTATTGCAACTAATGAAGAAGAAGCTCTGTGGGTTTTGTTTTCTGATGGAAATGGAACCGGGGCTGGAGCCCTTTTCTTAAAAAAATTGAAGAAGAAGCTGCTAGCTCACGGGACATTGCTTCATTTTAGGTGAACTGCACCAAAAGGTCCCATGAATTGAATTATCCATGTTGGTGACTGTAAGAGCCAGCTTCAGCATCCCAGCCTAATCACCCCCGGCCTCCATCCTTGCGACGCACAGTACACCTCGTTTGCCACCTGCTCGACCCTAGTGCCACTGATAAAATGAAGTAATAATACAGTTAAAATAGAGCGAGTGTCATCTCTATCATTTCATTTCCAATGTAGATAAAGAAAGTGCTTCTCTTTGTTAAATTATGTTTCATCAACTAGTCCCATTGTTAATGTTTAAGCATTTCTGCAAACTGGGGTGCTTAATTTTAGTTGATATGTACAAAAATAGAGATTTGAATGTCTCAAGGTGCCTCCTTGTACTACTGCTGTACACTGATGTTTATCACTGGAAGAAGGTGTATCTGGGAGACTTCGGACGATGTCCAGTATGAGGCGTACCGTATGAGGTGTCGCAGGGCCCATCTCGCCCTCGCAGCATGGCATACTATGATACTATCGCAATATTTTCTTCTATTTATTTTGTGTGTTTCGTCAACTAGTGCCACTATAATGTAATCACGCTTTTTCATTATCTGTGCGAACAGGGTTATTCAGCTGCATTTTGGTGGAACTGCAGAAATGTACGTATGGAACCAGCATATATGCAGAGTGCGAGGTGTGCCAAGTAAAAATTACCGACACCAACCATGCTGCATGCACGCATTGGCATCCACCACAACCAGTGGGATGTGTGGCGCTCTATGTGGACGGATCTTTCTCGGCAGCAAATCCTCTAACCAAATACTAGTAGTTTATATTGGCAGTTTTCTAGGGAGTACACTTTTCTGAAAGAAGCACCAATCTATTTTTCTTTATTTGTACACTGTGTCACAACTTTGACCCAAAGGTCCAGATCTATTTTAGGGTGATTGGCGTAGTACTCGGAGCCTGATTGTAAGCATGATTTTCATTAGCTATCACACTGATTGTAAGCATGAGCAGGTGGAAGATTAGGTTAGTGTGAAGCTTACCTTAAACCATACCGCCACCGTTGAAACGAGGCGAGCGTCAAGGGAACCGTGGAGAACGTCAAGGAAGCGACGTCGTGCCATCCGGCCTCCTCTTGTGGTGGGAGAACGAATACTCCTGTGGCTCTGGCTGGCTCTGCACCCTCACGAACAGCACACCATACTCGATCGATTCGTTATCCTTTGGGTGCTCGACCTTCGACCTGTACGCCACCACCTCGGCCTGACTGTCGCCTCGGGAGAATCTATCTGCTCCATCGCCTATAGGAGATACTCGATGAACTCGGAGGACTGCGGCGTGACTACCGCCAAGGAGTACATGTACATCGCCGCCCTCATCACTGTCGTCTCCCTCTTTCGCATACATTGCCACATGCCCTGCACCGTCCTCGAAATCTCCCACTCATTGTCAAACCAACTAAGGATCTCCTTCAACCTGGCTAACTTTGCCTGGTCGCCGCCGACGATCTGCCTGATTCGCTGCTGCATCCTCTCCATAGATGTCGTTCTGAGTGGTCCGGTGCTAGCTTTGGAAGATGGGAGGAGAGACGGTGGTCTTGCAATAGAGAAGAGGGAGAGGAGAGGAGGTGGTTTTGGAATGGAGATGATGGAGAGGAGAGGAGGTGGTTTTGCAATGGAGAGAAGATCAGAAGAGGGAGAGGTGAGACAGTGGTTTTGGAATGGAGATGATGGAGAGGAGAGGAGGTGGTTTTGGAATGGAGATGATAGAGAGGAGAGGAGGTGGTTTTGCAATGGAGAAGATCAGAAGAGGGAGAGGTGAGACGGTGGTTTTGGAATGGAGATGATGGACAGGAGAGGAGGTGGTTTTGCAATGGAGAAGATCAGAAGAGGGAGAGGTGAGATGGTGGTTTTGGAATGGAGATGATGGAGAGGAGAGGAGGTGGTTTTGGAATGGAGATGATAGAGAGGAGAGGAGGTGGTTTTGCAATGGAGAAGATCAGAAGAGGGAGAGGTGAGACGGTGGTTTTGGAATGGAGATGATGGAGAGGAGAGGAGGTGGTTTTGCAATGGAGAAGAGGGAGAGGAGCGCGCGGCAGCGATTTATGATTGGGCGAGAGGGCTGACACGCTATGACTGGATCAAAATCAAAATCAATTTACCCTTCTACTAAGAAAGCGACCCCACATTAACTAGTCTCCCTTTTATCCTGGGTCATAATTGACCATGATTTTTGCACGTAAAATTTATGTTATACATTGCAAAAATAATATAATTTGAAAGTACATTCAGATACGAACCAAACGATACAATTTTTTGTGACATGCATTCACATTTTGCTTGTCACATATAGTACGTGGTCAAACTTTGACCCAAAATACGCAAAACAACAAAAAAATACTTCCAAGACCAGCACCGCTCTTCCGTTCTTCTCCTGTTCCAATCTAAGTCCACCTCCGCTCCTCTCCTGTTCCAATCTAAATCCAGCGCCGCTCCTCTCCTCTTCCATTTCAAAACCACCGCCCCTCCTCTCCTGTTCCAGTCCAAAACCAGCGTCACTCCTCTCCCGTTCTAACCCAAAACCAGTGCCGCTCCTCTCCTCTTCCATTCAAAAACCACCGCCGGCGAGTGAAGGTGCTGTGGAGAAGTAGATCGATGGAGGAGTACAACCGATACATGAGGATCGCAGACGGCGACCCTATGAAGCTAGCTAGGATGTTGGAGATACAGTCTTGGTTTGACAACAAGGACCAACTAGCGGCGATGATGACATCCATGGCCAAATATCTGCAACAGAGCGAAAAGGCGGCGATACTCCCAGAGGGAGTCGCGGTGGAGTACATAGAGCTGCTCCTCTGGGCCATGGAGCAAACAGATTAACCGAATCCGATCGTGAGGGAGCGATGGTGGGAGTATCGATCCCAGATGGAGCATCTACTAGAGATTGAAGGATCGAGCATCTACAGGGTGCCGTTTGTGAGGGTGTCCTGCCAAAGCGAGCCAGTGGAGTCTTCGTCGACTGAACCCAACTGCAAGAGGAGAAAAGCAGTTGGCCTGACGACGCTTCCCCTCCATCGTCTCCCTCGCCGTTCACATCGTCTCACGGGGCGGCTGTCTGCCGCCGAGGAATAGGAGGGAACTGCCCCCCAGCCCAATAGTCAGGCAGGTTGTGAATTGTCGGGAGGAGCTTAGGGTTGTCAGTATTTGCAGGTTGTGAATTCTGTTTTGTGTTGTGTATTTTGAGAGTACTTTTAGATATGAATGTCTTTTGAATTTCAGATGATCAGTATTGAGCATATGAAGAATTTTATGAATTCTAGAGATCTATTTTTAGCACTTAAAAAAATGTAGTTTCATAGGAGTATAAAAGTGCATATGAGAAGAAACTGCAAGTTTTAGTTTCAGATAAGAAACTGCAACTTTCAGAGGTAGAGCATTTATATTAACACGGCCTTTTCAAACAGGGTTAACATCATGTTGGAAGTTTTATTCGTGGTCGAAAATGGAACTACCAGCCAGTTAACATCATGTTGATCAACATTCATGCATAGCACAGTCAAAACGCCCACACAATGTTGAGTGTGCGAAACACAGAGAAAACAAGGGACGAAGTTTTGGCAAGTGTTGGACGTGGTTTTGGGCTGCCCCGTCTAGGCTTTCATTTTTAACATGCGCAGCCCACGTCCTCAGATGGGAGGGCCTGTTTGTATTTTCTTAGGGCCGTCATGTATCGACCGGCCTATGGACCTCCCATCCGAGGTTTTATTTTTGGTAGCCCAATTTATGTATTTTTTGAAGAAAACGCAGCGGTCTATTCTATTTTTCTATATAAGAATAGGAATGCCAGGTACAACTTATGTTTCCCTTTTAACTATATTATATATATTTAAATTATTTTATATGTTATTATATATTATTTTTATTGTCATCATATATTTAACAGATACTTACATATGTAAGAAAACAATATCCCACATCTTATTAACTTATAAAAATAATTTCTTAACAAATAAAATCCTAGATTGTTTTGGCACGAAAATCCTAGTGATTGTGTACAAAAGCTTGGTAAGATTTAAGGACGAATGTAATAATATCACTTATTATTTAAATATATTTATAACAAAATGCTCAACCCTTTTTTATTTTTTGATAACATTGCTGGCCCAACCCAACATTATAATTAGAATCAGCCCAGCAAAATCGTGTATCTAGATAAAATGCAAATGGCCTATAATTTTTTAGGAAATAAAATAAATGGGCCGCATGAAAGCTACATTAATTGTTCACCCAGCCCAGCTAATGGGTGTAACTAAAAAAAGATCAAATTGACTGTAAATTCTACCGCGCAAAAAAGACTGTAAATTCTGAAAAAATGGGTTCAATACGTGCCACATTTTTGGAGGCTGAAATGTGGGCCAATAGGTCGAAGCCAATGCAAGTCATTGTAAATTTAGTCAACAAATGATTCTGACATGTTAGCCGTTGGATTTACATCCAACGGCCGCCATCCATCTTCAATGTCTCGTCTTCTTCCTCCAGCGGCGTCGGGACCACCTCCCGCCTCCTGCTGCTAGCAGCTCTGCTTAGCACGCTTCGCTATGAAGCGCTACTCCATCGTTGGCCAGGCCATCCCTCCAACCCTTCACACCTCCTGTTCTTCTCCACCGAGTGCCGAACCACACCGCACTAGAACTAGTTAACCCTCGTACACCTCTCTGTCTGCGACTCTACTCCCGCGTCTTCCCATCTCCGGCTCATTGCTGTCCCGGGCCTCGCCTCGTCCACCACCTTGGATGCGCTCGGCGCGACGTGGTCAACGTGGTCAACGAACGACACCATCGGAAGTAGGCTGTGCGTGGAGAGGCTGACAACTGGGTCCACGGCCGCACACAAGGAAATGCCTCCTTATTACGCACAAAATAATGATTCCTCCACCTGACATCTGGGACCCACCGGAAGGGCCTCTGTATTTCGTGAAAAAAATGTGTCCCCCGCTGACTTGTCGGACCCACCAGCTATCTTCGCACGCAAGGAAGTGCCTCCTTATTACGCACAAAAAAATGAATACTCCCCCTGCCAGCTGGAACCCAGCATACTGGGAGGCTGACTTATGGGCCTACCAAGTTGACGGGGACGGAGGGCTTTGTCAACTTAGTCAATATGAACGATTCTAGCTCCTGTTACCGTACGATGTTCATCCAACGGTTGTAGTGCTTCTTCAACCTCTGGTCTTCTTGCTCCAACCGCCCAAACCAGCGCCGATCATGCCGCGTGCTCCTGCCTCCCATGGCCGGCTGTGATGCCGCGGAGGCCTCACCGCCCCCTATGACTCCCACCGCTGGCCAGGCCATCCCTCTACTCACCCACACCCCCTGTTAATCTACGGCGACAACAGCCTCACACCGCAGCCGAACCAGTAAACCCTCGTACTCCTCTTCGCATGGGCATCCACTGCTGTGTCTTCCCCAGCTCCGAGTCGTCCCCTTCCTAGGCCTCGCCATCGTCCACCGCCGTGGCGCGGCATGGTCAACGTGGTCAAGGAATGACTTCCATCGGACATGGACTGTACGTGGAGAGGCTGACAGCTGGGTCCACGGCCGCAGCAAGGAAGTGCCTCCTTATTACGCGGAAAATAATGATTCCTCCACCTGACAGCGGGGACCAACCGGACGGGACACCGTATTTCGCGAAAAAAGTTTCCCCCTGACTGCTGGGACCCACCAGCTACATCTTCGCATGCAAGGAAGTGCGTCCGGGCAAAAAAACGATTCGCCCCCTGATTGCTGGGACCCACCAGCAACATCTTCGCACGCAAGGAAGTGCGTTCGGGCAAAAAAAATGATTCGCCCCCCTGACTGCTGGGACCCACCAGCTACATCTTCGCACGCAAAGGAAGTGCGTCCGGGCAAAAAAATGATTCGCCCCTCTGACTGCTGGGACCCACCAGCTACATTTTTGCACGCAAGGAACTGCCTGACAGTCGGGACCCACCTGGTCGAAGCGTACGTAGCATTGTCATTCTGGTCGCGAACTTGTACGTACATATATACTGGTCAATGTAGAGGCGCGTACGTGTCGTAGTAGAGGCGCGCACGTAGCATGTACACATACGTACAGCGGCTAGGGTGCAAGAAAGAAAATACGGCCACGTATGTGTACATACGGGCGGGGTCTCGAACGCCTAGTCGCGCATACGTACGGCGAGGGCTCGTGTTCATGGGAAGGCAACAGAATGCGTCGTGTTCATGGGGAGGCAACGGAATGCGTCATGTTCATGTGGAGGCAATGGAATGCGTCGTGTTCATGGGGAGGCAACGGAATGCATCGTGTTCATCGGGAGGCAACGGAACGCGTGGGAGCCAACCGGCTTGGACGGAATAGGCGATGGAAACGAGGCCTGGCGTACCGTAGAACGGAGGAAACAGACCTCCTACAGTCGAAACGGGGGTCCTCTTGATCGGGAGGGGTGTGGCGTACCGCAAAACGGAGGAAACAGACCTCCTACGGTCGAAACGGGGGTCCTGCTGATCGGGAGGGGTGTGGCGTACCGCAAAACGGACGAAACGGACTTGTGTTGGAGCGCTACGGTCGAAACGGGGGTCCTGTTGATCGGGAGGGGTGTGGCGTACCGCAAAACGGACGAAACGGACTTGTGTTGGAGCGCTATGGTCGAAACGGGGGTCTTGTTGATCGGGAGGGGTGTGGCGTACCGCAAAACGGACGAAACGGACTTGTGTTTGAGCGCTACGATCGAAACGGGGGGGGGAGGGTTGTGGCGTACCGCAAAACGAGACTCCACGGGATACTGTTCATCTCCACCGTCAACCTCCTCCAGCCCTCACGGGCTACCGTCGACCTCCTCCAGCCTCCATGGGCTCCTGTTCATCCAGCCTCCACCGCGCGCTACTCCACCGTCTACTGTTCAACCACCCCTCCACGGGCACCCCTCCACCGTCTACTGTTCATCCAGCCCTCCACACCACGGGGTCCTGTTCAACCACCCCTCCACGGCCACCCCTTGTAACACCCCGGTGTAATGATGCTACAGTAATCCCTGAGATCAAGCTAATCATTTTGCTATAACAGTGCTTGGTCACTTTAATCAATATTCAATTTCAATTTCTGAGTGAAATTCAAAATTGCTCAAACATGAAAACTAAAATGTTCATCATGTGCCAAATAATCCACAAGTAATATTGGTGGTGAACCAACATTTTTGAAAAGTATTTAAGTGGCCTAAACTACTTATAACAGGAGCTAAGCAATAATTTAAATGCCTTATTAAATTATAAAATTTGCAAACTACTTTTAAAGTCTCACAACCTTTTTGTGGCAGTGCACAATAATTCTTTGAAATTATCTTGGCCAGTGGCATAATTTTGCAAAGTCATTAGTGTCTAAAAAGAAGATGCAAAAGCTGCTGGAAAAACAAAAAAAGAAATAAAAAGGAAAAAGCAGAGGGGAGAGTGAGAAAAACGCCCCCTGCCTCCCTGGGCTTTAGCCCATTACACTGGCCGGCCCACCTTACCCCGGGTCGCCATCCCTGTTCGACCGACCCCGTTGCTACAGGGGCGCGGTCGCCCCAGACCGCCTCGCCGTCGACGACGAGGGGGAGGATAAGGCCTCCACGCCCCCGACGCCTCGAGCGCCTCTCCCACTCACCTCCCCACTTGCCCCGCTCCGCCTCTCCCTCTCCCCACCAGATTCCTCCTTGCTCCCCCTCACCCTTCTCCTCCCTCACCGAGGGAGCCGCTGCCGCGCACCGTCGATCCCACGCTCCCTATCGACCCCTCGCCTCGCCCCGATGATGTAGCGCTCCGCCGTCGTCCTCTGCGTCGTCCTGTCCAAGCCATTGGAGCCGGAAGCCACTGAGACGAGCCCGACGACCTCTTCTTCCCCTACGGCCATCTTCAACTCCGGCGATGATTCCGGTGACGACATGCCTCCCCGAGCCCATTTGAGCACAACTACAGGGCCCGGTAAGCAGTCGTCGTCCTTCTCCCTCTCTCCCCGCGCATTTCCGTCACCGTAGTGGTCGCATTGGAGAGTCCCGAACTCTCCGTCGCGGATCTCCTCGCCGGCAAGACTCCGGTGACCAAATGGTCACGGGCCAGTGCCCAGCGCGCTCACCGCACTGCGTAGGCCTCATCTAGCCGCTTGGTTTGCCCGCAAACGCACACCAGCCCCGATCCCGACGATAACCGAAGTCCGGCATCTGCCCCGCTCGACGCCGTCGTCGTTGCAGCCCGCCCCCGCCTGAGCTAAGGACACAGTTGGATGTGCCGCTCCTCCCGCGTCTGAACGAGCCCGGCCACGCTGGAAACGGCCCCCTGTGGCGTTTTTCCAGCGAAGTCCGGCGAGTCCCGCCGCTGTTTTTGTCACCGGCGGCGAAACCCCGACGCCGCCGACGTGGCACACCTGGGGCCCGCCTCTGGGTCACTGCCCGTGGCCCCCCTGGCCCTAGTTGACCTCATTGACCGTGGTCACCTGTGCTGACTGGGCACACAGTGTTACTGACATGCGGGCCCACCGCTTTTTTTTTAAATAAACGTTTTTCCAAATAAAAATAATTAGTTAAGCTAAATAGTCACTGACATGTGGGGCCCAACAGCTAATTAACCATGTTTAATTAAAAAAACCACTATTAGCCCTCTGTGTATGACAGGTAGGACCCACTGGTCAGTTTGACCAGTCAGCCAGTCTGTTGACCTGCTGATGTCATGTTGACACTCTGCTGACGTCATAATTCCTTTTCTGATTATTTTAAATAGTTTCTGAAAATGCTTTAATCTTTGAATATTCATAGAAAATAAACTGTAGCTCGGTTGGAAAAACTTTATACATGAAAGTTGCTCAGAAAAATGTGACGAATCCGGATACGCGGTCCATTTACCTATCAGATGCCTCTAACTGTTTGAACATGGAACTTTCCCTCTTCGGTCGTCTGTCTGACACAGGTCCGGAACCGGGAAAACATTCCCGGTTGAATTCCCCCTTCACCTATATCGTGTAGCCATACGTTAGGTCACACCTGACACATCTATTGCCACGTTATACTTTGTGATGCTATGTTTGCTTTATATTTACTGTTTCTTCCCCCTCTTCTCTCCGGTAGACCCCGATGCTGCCCTTGTGATCGACTACGTCGACGACGACCCCTCCTTGCCAGAGCAACCAGGCAAGCCCCCCCCCCCCCTTTGATCATCCCGATATCTCCCATTCCATCTCTCATGCTTGCATTAGATTTTGCTACTGTTATTGTTTGCTCCTATTCTGATGCATAGCCTGCTTTTGTATCTCCTATTGTACATTACCTGCTTATCCTAAACTACTTAGTATAGGTTGGTTAGAGATCCATCAGTGACCCCCATCTTGTCCTTGTTGCCCCTGCTTCATCATTGAAGACACGATCAACGGGATCGAAGACCAGGCCCGGACACCGCACATCACTTTCCCCTTAGTTGCTCGACACTGCTGGGTTACTATCGAGTGCCGACGGTGAGACCTCTACAGCACTTCTGATGTTAACCCTGTAGTGTAGCTATTCGGTCGTGGTCATCGAGGGTGATTCCGCCTTAACCACTTCCGATATGACTCTGTCGTGCAACCCCTCAAGTGTGAACCTCGAGGGTGATTCCTCTTACCTTCACCTTGTTGATTACATCGAGTGGAATTCACCGGGGGTGATTCCTCGGGTTTTCCCCTTGATGTTTGGACACACGGTTACTATGGTTACTATGTTACACTGAACCATGTTACTAAAGACGGGTCGACCCTGAGGGGTACCTGTGCGAGCATAATTGCGAGTGATGTGGAGACGGGTTGACCTGGAAGGTGCCCGAGAGATAATTACGAGGCGTGGCGAGGCATTCCTAGCCCTTGCCGCAAGTCCTCGAGATGGGGCAACGGGGTCACATCTTTCGTGGGTCTCTGCTTGTTACCGCTTGTTCCTAATCCACTACGATTTGGATATTTGATCCGAGGGGCCTCTGGCCTGATAGCACTAACCATCACGTGGGCATAGTATGAGCGTTCTGCGTCGTATGCATCAGCCGAAGCTTAATAGACGTCAATGACTAAGCGGTGCGCGCCGGGTTGGACTGGTAAGCACCTGCCTTTTTAGGGAGGTAGCTAGGTCTGCTCACCGGCCGCGTTCGCAACGTGCAGGAGTTCCCGGGGAGATGGCCCATGACCCCTGGGGGCATAGGTTTAGTCCGGCGTGCTGACCTCTCTGTTAAGTCTAGGTCGGGTTGCGGCGTATTGTTTGGCCGAGGCCGGGCATGACCCACTAAAGTGTGTTCGGCCAGAGTTAATCGAGCGTGGTGGGTAAGTTGGTGCACCCCTGCAGGGAAGAAAACATCTATCGATAGCCTGTCCTATGGTAACGGACACTCGGAGTTGTATCCCGATCGATACAACTAGAACTGGATACTTGTGATGAGAATTGGATGGTGGTGAGAATTGGATGGTGATGACAATTGGATAGTATGGCTCTGGGATTGCTTTCTCGTAGGGAGTCGAGAAAGGATCTCTGGCCGAGGTTGATAACACCACTACTACTTTACCTTATGCTACTCTACTCCCTCCTGTTTGCTGCAAGATGGTGGTTTTCAGAAGATGCTAGTCTTCGATAGGACTAGACCTTCTCTCTATTCTGGCATTTCTACAGCCCAGTCCACATATACAACCTTTCTTTGATAATGTTTCATATGTAGTGTAGATCCTGGCTTGCGAGTACTTTGGATGAGTACTCACGGTTGCTTTGCTACCCCTTTTTCCCCTTATTTCTTCTTTCTGGTTGTTGCAACCAGATGGTGGAGTCCAGGAGCCAGATGACACCTTTGACGACGACTACTACTACCACGAGGGTGCCTACTACTACGTGGAGGACGCCGACGACCAGTAGTAGTTAGGAGGCTCCCAGGCAGGAGGCCTTGCCTTTTCGATCGTAGATGCTTTTGTGCTAGCCTTCTTAAGGCAAACTTGTCTAACTTATGTCTGTACTCAGATATTGTTGCTTCCGCTGACTCTTCTGTATTCGAGCTTATGTATTCGAGCCCTCGAGGCCCCTCGCTTGTAATATAAAGCTTGTATTATTTTAATTTGTGTCTAGAGTTGTGTTGTGATATCTTCCCATGAGTCCTTGATCTTGATCGTACACATTTGCGTGTATGATTAGTGTACGATTGAATCGAGGGCGTCACAAGTTGGTATCAGAGCCGACTGCCTGTAGTTAGCCCCCTTTCCAACTCCTTAGCCGAAGTTGAGTCTAGTCACTGAAAAACTTTTACTAACATGGTTGTGTGTCTTATGGACCCACGTCGCCATTGGGTGGTGTTAGGATCTTTTACTCCTTGTCTATACTCTGGGACTCTGAACTCTCTTCTACTCGGGTTAAACGAATTTACTAACTCTAACATTAGGATCCCGTGACCACATTCACCCCAAAGTTGGATAAGCCATAGTTACTCCTTAGAATAGCATCTTGAATAGTGCACACACTGTCGTGTTGACTACTAAGTGGTATCCATCGTACCTCTTTCATTATGCCTGTTTCATCATGAATGATCCTTGTCTTTGCAAATGCTCAATGTTGAACTACTCCCTGTTATATGTTAGCAGGATTGTTAGACCGGATGGTGGTGGCCGTGGTGGCAACGATCCACCACCGCCCGAATTCTTTGCTAGAATGATGCAACAGTTTGAGTTGAACCGCCAGTTCATGGAAGGAATGATGGCTCAGTTTCCTCGTCCGAATATGAACCAGCAGTCAGCCCTAGTTACTCTATAGGACTTCATGGGCCTCAATCCGACAATCTACCGCAGCTCAACTCAGCCCCTTGATGCTGATGACTGGCTCCGAGACATCACATATGAAATGGAGTCTGCTAGTGTTGCCCCTGCCAGCTATGTCACCTTCGCATCCTTCTTCCTCAAGGGTCCCGCTGCTCAATGGTGGGACAGCCACAGGCGTACCCTACCTACTGTAACGGTCATCACTTGGCCGGATTTCCAAGCTGCCTTTCATGCCCGCTTTATTCCTCAAGGAATCATGGACAGGAAGAAGCGAGAGTTCCGCAACCTCACCCAAGGTAACAAGTCTGTAGATGCTTATCAACAGGAATTCTTGGACTTGTCCCGTTATGCTGAAGAAGACATTGCAAGTGATCCTCGTAAGCAAGAAAAGTTCCGTGATGGACTTCAACCTGATATCAAGCTAGCACTGCTCGTTCATGACTTTGCTGATTTCGCCACTTTGGTGAACAAGGCTATTCAGGTTGAGACTGGTCTTCAGGAACACCAGGGATCCCTTAGGCGTAGTCGTGACGCCGGCCCATCTTTGGGCCCATCAGCGCAGAAGCGTCAGATATGGATTCCCCATAGCATGTATCGTCCAACTGCACCTGCACCAAGACAGTCCTATGTTGCACCTCGCCTGCCTCCTCCACCGCAGAGGCAACCTCTTCGATATGTACCATCCCAAGCTCCTGCTCCCGATCCCAATGATGGTCTGTGCTTCGGATGTGGCCGCCCCGGCCACCTTGCTAAAGAGTGCACTTAGAAAAAGAGCCAGCTAGCTCTGCCCTCAACTGGTCGTAACAATCAGCCCTATAACAACAAGGCCAGACCTTATGGTCGTGGTCAGGCTAATCATGTTGATCTGAATGAAGCTCAAGACCAGCCTGCCACTGTGATGGGTACTCTTCTCGTCAATTCAGTACCAGTTGCTGTTTTATTCAATACAGGGGCGTCGCATTCTTTCATATCAGAAGATTTTGCATTCATGCATGGCATTAAATACGAAGAGATGCACACTCCACTAGTGCTAAAAAACCCTGCGGGCCAATGCCAAACCTCCATGGTTAACCACAACGTTTCAGTTGAAATCGAAGGGTTGGAATTCTTTGCATCCCCCATTATTCTGAAGTCTTCCAATATCGACCTCATTCTGGGAATGGATTGGTTGAAAGCACATACGGCTTCTATCGTTTGCGCCACTAAAACCGTCCACCTTCTACACCCTTCAGATGAGATAGTAAGCTACAATGCTCGACTGGTTCGAAACGCTGAAGCACGACTTTATGTCATGAATGCGTTGAACACAGCACCTCTTGAGGGAATTGAAAAGATTCCAGTCGTTTGCGACTTCCAAGACATCTTTCCAGAAGAACTTCCAGGAATACCCCCTCCCCGGGTTGTCGAGTTTGTCATCAACTTGAAACCAGGCATCATTCCTATTGCCAAACGACCCTATAAGATGCCTCCTCATGAGCTCCTTGAACTTAAGGAGGAAATCGACAAATCTCTTCGCAAGGGTTTCATTTGTCCAAGTTCCTCTGCTTGGGGAGCACCTTCTCTCTTTGTGAAGAAGAAGGATGGAACGAATCGTTTGGTCCAAGACTATCGTCCTATCAACCAAGCTACAATTTAGAACAAATATCCCCTTCCTCGGATCAATGATCTATATGATCAACTGGTTGGTTCATCGATATTCTCTAAACTCGACTTGAGGTTGGGTTACCACCAGATCCGTGTTCGTGAAGAGGATATTCCAACTACATTCTCTCGTATGATGAACTACATATTCATGGATTACCTCGAAAAGTTCGTTGTAGTCTATCTGGATGGTATTCTGGTATATTCGAAGAACAAAGCAGAACATGTTGAACATCTTTGTCTTGTTCTAGAAAAGCTTCGAGAGCATCAGCTTTATGCCAAGTATTCCAAGTGCGAATTCTGGCTTCCTGAAGTAACCTACCTTGGGCATGTCATCTCCAAGGATGGTATTGCCGTCAACCCAGAGCGCGTTCGGGCTATTCTTGACTGGACCCCTCCGAAGACTGTCAAGCAAGTCAGAAGCTTTCTCGGACTAGCCAGCTATTGTCGCTGCTTTGTCGAGAACTTCTCCAAGATCGCCAAGCCCCTGACTAATCTGCTTCACAAGGGTGTTAAGTTTGATTGGACAGACAAATGTCAGGAAAGTTTCCAGACACTCAAGGACAAGCTGACTTCTACCCCAGTGCTTGCTCCCCCTGATTCTCGCAAGGACTTCGTCATCTATTGCGACGCTTCACGACAAGGATTAGGCTGCGTCCTAATGCAAGAGCACAGAGTGATTGCTTATGCCTCCCGTCAAGTACGTCCTCACGAAGAAAACTACCCAGTTCATGACCTCGAGCTTGCTGCGGTTATCTTTGCGCTAAAGCTATTGAGACAGTACCTTCTCGGTAATCGTTGCGAGATCTTCACCGATCATCAGAGTCTGAAGTACCTGTTTACTCAGCCAGATCTGAACCTCCGTCAGCAGCGATGGATGGAAGCTATTGCTAATTACAACTGTGGTATATCTTATACACCTGGCAAGGCTAATGTAATGGCTGATGCCTTGAGTCGCAAGTCTTATTGCAATAATCACATGGTCTACAAAGCTCAACACCGCCTTTATGAAGAGCTATGCAAGCTAAACCTTCAACTAGTTCCACAGGGTTCTCTGAATAACCTTGTACTGGAACCAACTCTTCTAAAAGCAATTAAGTCTACTCAAGCCAAAGATGCTCACGTTGATTTGATGAAAAAGGATCTTGCCTTAGACAAATCCAGAGATTTCTCACTTGGTGAAGATGGAACCTTATACTTCAGAGATCGCATTGTAGTACCCCGGTTCGAGCTTATGACAGAGAAGGTGATGAGAGAAGCGCATGACACCCCTCTCTCTCTATTCATCCGGGAAGTACCAAGATGTATCTAGACATCCGTCAGAAGTACTGGTGGTCTAATATGAAGCAAGACATTGCTCGATATATCGAAGAATGTGACGTTTGCCGTCGCGTCAAAGCAGAACATCAGAAACCGGCTGGACTTCTACAACCGCTTCCGATTCCTGAATGGAAGTGGGATCAGATCCAAATGGATTTCGTCACAGGCCTTCCCAAGTCTCAGAAAGGTAACGATGCTATCTTTGTTGTCATCGACCAATTCTCGAAGGTTGCTCACTTTCTGCCAGTCAAGGAGACTATCACTGCTAGTCAATTAGCAAACTTGTATATCTCTCGAATTGTGTCACTCCACGGCATTCCGAAGGAGATCAGTTCAGACCGCGGCAGTATATTCACTTCGAAGTTCTGGGATAGTTTCCAAGAGGCAATGGGAACTCATATTACCTGGAGCACTGCTTATCATCCCCAATTCCAAGGCCAAGTCGGGCGAGTTAATCAAATTCTTGAAGACATGCTTCGATCTTGTGTTATTTCTTTCGGCAAGAAGTGGGAAGAATCTCTCCCTTATGCAGAGTTCTCTTATAACAACAGCTATCAGGCCAGCTTGAAGATGGCACCCTTCGAAGTGCTATATGGATGTGAGTGCCGAACCCCTCTGAATTGGTCAGAAACTGGGGAACGGGCGCTCATTGGTCCAAACATTATTCAACAAGCTGAAGAGCAGGTTCACATTGTCCGGGATAATCTCAAGGCGGCCCAGTCCCGCCAGAAGAGCAACTATGACCGGAAACACTGGGGTTCAACTTATCAACCTGGTAATCAAGCTTATCTGCGTGTCACTCCTTTGAGGGGCACTCATCGGTTCGGAGTCAAGGGAAAGCTAGCTCCACGCTACATTGGTCCCTTTCATATTCTCGCCCGTCGTGGACTGGTGGCTTATCAACTTGAGTTGCCACCTCAGTTCTCTCATGTTCATGACGTCTTCCACGTGTCGCAACTTCGTCGATGCTTCAAGGATCCGGAACATGAAGTGGATCCGGAATTGATTGAAATCCAAGATGGTCTCACATACAAGGAGCATCCGATCTGCATTCTTGAAGAGGCTGAACGTCGAACACGCTAGAAGGTTACCAAGTTCCTCAAGGTGCAATGGTCGAATCATACTAAAGAGGAAGCCACTTGGGAACGCGAAGATAACCTCCGGGATGAATACCCCGACCTGTTCCCTTCTACCTCTTAATTCTCGGGACGAGAATTTCTTTTAGAGGAGGAGAGTTGTAACACCCCGGTGTAATAATGCTACAGTAATCCCTGAGATCAAGCTAATCATTTTGCTATAACAGTGCTTAGTCACTTTAATCAATATTCCATTTCAATTTCTGAGTGAAATTCAAAATTGCTCAAACATGAAAACTAAAATGTTCATCATGTGCCAAATAATCCACAAGTAATATTGGTGGTGAACCAACATTTTTGAAAAGTGTTTAAGTGGCCTAAACTACTTATAACAGGAGCTAAGCAATAATTTAAATGCCTTATTAAATTATAAAATTTGCAAACTACTTTTAAAGTCTCACAACCTTTTTGTGGCAGTGCACAATAATTCTTTGAAATTATCTTGGCCAGTGGCATAATTTTGCAAAGTCATTAGTGTCTAAAAAGAAGATGCAAAAGCTGCTGGAAAAACAAAAAAAGAAATAAAAATGAAAAAGTAGAGGGGAGAGTGAGAAAAGAGCCCCCTGCCTCCCTGGGCTTTAGCCCATTACACTAGCCGGCCCACCTTACCCCGGGTCGCCTTCCCTGTTCGACCGACCCCATCGCTACAGGGGCGCGGTCGCCCCGGACCGCCTCGCCGTCGACGACAAGGGGGGGGGATAGGGCCTCCACGCCCCGACGCCTCGGGCGCCTCTCCCACTCACCTCCCCACTTGCCCCGCTCCGCCTCTCCCTCTCCCCACCAGATTCCTCCTCGCTCCCCCTCACCCTTCTCCTCCCTCACCGAGGGAGCCGCTGCCGCGCGTCGTCGATCCCACGCTCCCTGTCGACCCCTCGCCTCGCCCCAATGACGTAGCGCTCCGCCGTCGTCCTCTGCGCCGTCCTGTCCAAGCCATTGGAGCCGGAAGCCACCGAGACGAGCCCGACGACCTCTTCTTCCCCTACGGCCATCTTCAACTCCGGCGATGATTTCGGTGACGACATGCCTCCCCGAGCACATTTGAGCACAACTATAGGGCCCGGTGAGCAGTCGTCGTCCTTCTCCCTCTCTCCCCGCGCATTTACGTCACCGTAGTGGTCGCATTGGAGATGCCCGAACTCTCCGCCGCGGATCTCGTCGCCGGCAAGACTCCGGTGACCAAATGGTCACGGGCCAGTGCCCAGCGCGCTCACCGCACCGCGTAGGCCTCGTCTAGCCGCTTGGTTTGCCCGCAAACGCACCCCAGCCCCGATCCCGACGATGACCGAAGTCCGGCATCCGCCCCGCTCGACGCCGTCGTCGTTGCAGCCCGCCCCCGCCTGAGCTAAGGTCACAGTTGGATGCGCCGCTCCTCCCGCGTCCGAACGAGCCCGGCCGTGCTCGAAACTGCCCCCTATGGCGTTTTTCCGGCGAGCCCTGCCGCTGTTTTGGTCGCCGGCGGTGAAACCCCGACGCTGCCGACGTGGCACACCTGGGGCCCGCCTCTGGATCACTGCCCGTGGCCCCCCTGGCCCCAGTTGACCTCGTTGACCGTGGTCAACTGTGCTGACTGGGCACACAGTGTTACTGACACGCGGGCCCACCGCTTTTTTGTTAAATAAACGTTTTTCCAAATAAAAATAATTAGTTAAGCTAAATAGTCACTGACATGTGGGGCCCAACAACTAATTAACCATGTTTAATTAAAAAAACCACTATTAGCCCTCTGTGTATGACAGGTAGGACCCACTGGTCAGTTTGACCAGTCAGCCAGTCTGTTGACCTGCTGATGTCATGTTGACACTCTGCTGATGTCATAATTCCTTTTCTGATTATTTTAAATAGTTTCTGAAAATGCTTTAATCTTTGAATATTCATAAAAAATAAACTCTAGCTCGGTTGGAAAAACTTTATACATGAAAGTTGCTCAGAAAAATGTGACGAATCCGGATACGCGGTCCATTTACCTGTCAGATGCCTCTAACTATCTGAACATGGAACTTTCCCTCTTCGGTCATCTATCTGACACAGGTCCGGAACCGGGAAAACATTCCCGGTTGAATTCCCCCTTCACCTATATCGTGTAGCCATACGTTAGGTCACACCCGGCACAGCTATTGCCACGTTATACTTTGTGATGCTATGTTTGCTTTATATTTACTGTTTCTTCCCCCTCTTCTCTCCGGTAGACCCCGATGCTACCCTTGTGATCGACTATGTCGACGACGACCCCTCCTTGCCAGAGCAACCAGGCAAGCCCCCCCTCCTTTTGATCATCCCGATATCGCCGATTCCATCTCTCATGCTTGCATTAGATTTTGCTACTATTATTGTTTGCTCCTATTCTGATGCATAGCCTGCTTTTGTATCTGCTGTTGTACATTACCTGCTTATCCTAAACTGCTTAGTATAGGTTGGTTAGAGATCCATCAGTGACCCCCATCTTGTCCTTGTTGCCCCTGCTTCATCATTGAAGACACGATCAACGGGATCGAAGACCAGGCCCCGACACCGCACATCACTTTCCCCTTAGTTGCTCGACACTGCTGGGTTACTATCGAGTGCCGAGGGTGAGACCTCTATAGCACTTCTGATGTTAACCCTGTAGTGTAGCTATTCGGCCGTGGTCATCGAGGGTGATTCCGCCTTAACCACTTCCGATATGACTCTGTCGTGCAACCTCTCAAGTGTGAACCTCTGGGGTGATTCCTCTTACGTTCACCTTGTTGATTACATCGAGTGGAATTCACCGGGGGTGATTCCTCAGGTTTTCGCCTTGATGTTTGGACACACGGTTACTATGCTTGCTATGTTACATTGAACCATGTTACTAAAGACGGGTCGACCCTGAGGGGTACCCGCGCGAGCATAATTGCGAGTGATGTGGAGATGGGTTGACCTGGAAGGTGCCCGAGAGATAATTACGAGGCGTGGCCGGGCATTCCTAGCCCTTGCCGCAAGTCCTCGAGACGGGGCAACGGGGTCACATCTTTCGTGAGTCTCTGCTTGTTACCGCGTGTTCCTAATCCACTACGATTTGGATATTTGATCCGAGGGGCCTCTGGCCTGATAGCACTAACCATCACGTGGGCATAGTATGGGCGTTCTGCGTCGTATGCATCAGCTGAAGCTTAATAGACGTCAACGACTGAGCGGCGCGCGCCGGGTTGGACTGGAAAGCACCTGCCTTTTTAGGGAGGTAGCTAGGTCTGCTCACCGGCCGCGTTCGCAACGTGCAGGAGTTCCCGGGGAGATGGCCCATGACCCCTGGGGGCATAGGTTTAGTCCGGCGTGCTGACCTCTCTGTTAAGTCTAGGTCGGGTTGCGGCGTATTGTTTGGCCGAGGCCGGGCATGACCCAGGAAAGTGTGTCCAGCCGGAGTTTATCGAGCGTGGTGGGTAAGTTGGTGCACCCCTGCAGGGAAGAAAACATCTATCGATAGCCTGTCCTATGGTAACGGACACTCGGAGTTGTATCCCGATCGATACAACTAGAACTGGATACTTGTGATGAGAATTGGATGGTGATGAGAATTGGATGGTGATGACAATCAGATTGTGATGACAATTGGATAGTATGGCTCTGGGATTGCTTTCTCGTAGGGAGTCGAGAAAGGATCTCTGGCCGAGGTTGATAACACCACTACTACTTTACCTTATGCTACTCTACTCCCTCCTGTTTGCTGCAATATGGTGGTTTTCAGAAGATGCTAGTCTTCGATAGGACTAGACCTTCTCTCTATTGTGGCATTTCTGCGGCCCAGTCCACATATACAACCTTTCTTTAATAGTGTTGCATATGTAGTGTAGATCCTTGCTTGCGAGTACTTTAGATGAGTACTCACGGTTGCTTTGCTACCCCTTTTTCCCCTTCTTTCTTCTTTCTGGTTGTTGCAACTAGATGGTGGAGTCCAGGAGCCAGATGACACCTTTGATGACGACTACTACTACCACGAGGGTGCCTACTACTACGTGGAGGACGCCGACGACCAGGAGTAGTTAGGAGGCTCCCAGGCAGGAGGCCTTGCCTTTTCGATCATAGATGCTTTTGTGCTAGCCTTCTTAAGGCAAACTTGTCTAACTTATGTTTGTACTCAGATATTGTTGCTTCCGCTGACTCTTCTGTATTCGAGCTTATGTATTTGAGCCCTCGAGGCCCCTGGCTTATAATATAAAGCTTGTATTATTTTAATTTGTGTCTAGAGTTGTGTTGTGATATCTTCCCGTGAGTCCATGATCTTGATCGTACACATTTGCGTGTATGATTAGTGTACGATTGAATCGAGGGCGTCACACCCCTCCACCGTCTACTATTCATCCAGCCCTCCACACCGCGGGTTCTTGTTCATCCAGAGGCAACGCCACCGCTCACTGCTCATCCAACCCCCCCCCCCCCCCCCCCCCCCCGCGCAACGCTCACTGTTCATCCCAAAGGCAGCATCGATCGGCTTCAGTTAGCAGCAGTAGCGAAGGAATCGCTCCATCGGGTTCAGTTAACAGCCATCGATCGATCGCTCGGGTTCAGTAACGCGTAGCCTGCAGTGCAATCGCTCGGTTTCAGTTAGAGCCCAACGCCTCGCTCGGCTTCAGTTAGAGCCAACGCCTCGCACACACACGCGTACGTATGAGAGAAACGCGCATCGCTCCGCCCCCGACCTCCCACCATAACCGGCAACTCCCCGAAATTTTCCTCCCCCTCGCTTCTACCACGGTTTTTTCCGTCATGGATGGCCCAAAGAATGTCATGCAGCTGCGTCTCCGCCCTGCCCAGGACGAAAAGCCCATTTTCTGTCATGATTTCTTGTCATAGAAGTAGGAGCCCACCACATCTATGATGATACCGGGTTTTGTCACAGTTATCGTCATAGAAGTGTCATATGTATGACAGAAAAAAATTCCGTTCGGCCCAAAATGTCACGGATGTGTATTTTTTTTGTAGTGTTAGTGCGGCCCAATTATAGCATGTTAGTTTTTTTTCAAATTTGAAGGCATACTGGGCTCATATTGTTCTCCAAACATATATCTATATTTATTTAAAAATACGTTCATACGTTTTAGGAAACACACAAACTTTACTGAAATGCATGAACACTTTTAAAAAATCTAAAATATTAAAGCATGATCACTTTCATATAAAACATGAAATTTTACTAAAAGCATGTATTTTTTGAAATTCTGTGATAATTTGTTTAAGTATATGTATTTTACAAAGTTAATTAATTCTTTATTTAATATGCATACACTTTTTAAAATTAATAGGTGAGCATTTTTTTTATCTAATTTCTGTTATTTATATGTATATTATTTATTTATTACTCCCTTTGATCAATAATAAGTATCACAGCTCTGAACTAAGGTTGAACTAACCTTAATTCAAAATCACGACACTTATTTTGGATCGGAGGGAGTAAAATTTACAAATTTTTTTGTTACAAATTATGAAAAATAAAAAAAATAACATAAATTGCAGCCCACGATTACGTTCTGATATAGACATATAAAATGTAAAGACATGAGACTCCACAGTCGTAATTTTTTTTATAAACTAAATGTCTTAATTTCGTTACTTAGCTCTTCTTTTTAGTCTACTTATTACATTATACTTAGCTAAAAGATACGTTTGCGTATAATGAGAAGTGGGCTGGTGACTAGCAGTGCATGCTGTTTAACCTAGCGTTAGTCCCACGCTGCGCTATTTTTCATCAGTATTTTTCATTCTATTATAAATTTGCTATAAATTACTGTACACCTGAGAAAAGAAAAAGGAAGCGTTTTATTGCAAAAAGAGTGTGCCACCCGTCCCCATTCACCATGCAGTCACTGACGGTGGGCCCTAGGCCACACTAGCTTGCCTCGTCACCGATCTTGGCATATACATTCGTGACTAGCATCGTATTTGCATGCTCACGCCAAGTTTTTGCGTCACTTCGATGTACACCACAAGTTCTAGCACTAAAATGACCGTTTGCGCCAAGTTCTAGCACCACTGGCGTAACTAACTCTTTGTATATTGAATATGTAGTGCAGAACCAAAAAGGCAGCCAAAAAATGGTCATAGGTTGTGGCTGAGCTCCGGTTGACATGGAACAAAAACTATGTCGACGGCACGGCCGTCGGCATAGCTACAGGCCAGGGAGCACCAGTAGCCGCCACGTGCCACACGACTATGCTGACGGCCGTACTGTAGGCATGGAACGGAAACTATGCCGATGGCACAGCCGTCGGCTTAGCTATGGGCCAGGGAGCACCAGTAGCCGCCACGTGCCACGGCTATCTGACGTTACCGTTAGGATATATACAAAACTATGTCGATGGCAGAGTCGCCGTCGTAGCTGTAGGCGAAGGGTAGCACGAGCCGCCATGTAGCATAGATATGCCGGCTGCCGGGTCGTGGGCATATATTCTAAGCTATGCCGACCGCGGTCGGCATAGCTTAGAATATATGCCCACGACCCGGCAGCCGGCATATCAAGGCATACCCACGCCATGTGGCCGTTCCTAGTTGGATGGGCTCGGCGACGGTGCCGTCAGTTGTCGTCTAGCCCTTTTTTGCCGACGGTGCTCCTATGACCGGCCGTACGGAAGGCCGTCGGCATAGGGTACTACGGCAATAGCATTTCTGGCCGACGGTCTGACAAGGATACACCGACGTCCTATGCCAACGGTGGCCGTCGGCATAGCCCTATGCTGACGGGATTCGGCCCTATGCTGACGGCATGAGGCCGTCGGCATAGGAGGTGATTCTGGTAGTGGAAGAGTATTCTTCTTAAAGAATGTGATAATATGAGCCGATAGCCTTAGAAGCATACTCGACGACCGTCATGCTAGCCGTTAAGCGCGCCGACAGCGGCCACGTGACAAGAAATGCCGCCGAGAACACAGTGTAATTCGAGTGCTTTCATAGATTATGCCGAGCATTTTGCGTAAACCGAGAACTTTTCCTACGGTCTCTGGGCTTACTTAAACGTAAGCCGGGACTTTAGTTTCTACCGTTTGCACTTAGGTTGATACTCGGCTTATGCCACTATAAGCCAAGCACCCGTGTTTTAACACTCAGCTTACATGCATTTACAGGACAGCATGTAATATTTCTATGGTGGATATTTCATCCTGATATGAACCATGTTTGGTTGCCATAGACAACGAGCGGGGGTGGGAGGTTTTAGGCGGATTTGAAGTACTTTAGTAACGGCCTTGATGGGGCGGTTTGAAGGGAGATGGGTTGGTAGGCATCCGCGCAATCAGCGCAAGGTCATTTCTGTCTTCTTGAAGGCGGTGTTGCCGAAGAGATCACCTGCCATAGGTGTCAATTTCATATCTTGTAATAATGGTTTAACAGTGGTTGTCTGTTTTGTACCCTCTTTAGTACTCCCTCTGCCCCCATAATATACAAAAACGTCTTATATTATGGAATGGAGAAGTAGTTAATAAAGATGAATGTGTGCATCACAATGATGCAGAGGCCGAAGGTTTAAAACTTTTTTTAGGAAGCTTTAACCTCCTTTCCAAGTAAAGAAAAAAGCCTGTAGATTGCCATCCAGAAGCTATAGCCTACTAAGATTGACTAATGTAGTCTTCATACATTCATGGATACATAGATATCGTGGGGTGTGTAAATCCCGCACAATACCTTGCGCCTGATAAAGAAAAGGCAAGCAATCTAAATCAATAGAGTACTACAGCATATTTGGCTACATTAGTACAAGCCGCACCAACAAACTGAGGCCTTGTTCGGTTAAGCCACTCCCCAAGTGGATTGGAGTGGATTGAAGGGGATTTGGGGGGGATTTGACCTAGATGGGATTTAATCCCTGCCAATACCTGTCAATCCTCTCATTTGTCATGGAACCGAACAAGGCCTAAAGGTAAGTCATTAACTCGCTAGGATGAACGTGCGGGAACATGCACTAGGATAAAGTACACAAGATAATGGTAGAACTGGACACTCTTCTTTCTTGCACCAAGATGGTTGAAGCAAATGGCCAAATGGAGTTTTGATGGCCGATCCCGGTTTGCAAAGTTGTGAGCAAGCTCCATCTCCCTCAGCGTCCTATATATATCATGCATCATATCAAGGTGAGATAGAGAATTGATCATGTATGTTTCTTGCTGAGCTGCTCACATCCGAGATAGACGGTACATGATTCATTTCCAGCAGAGGTACATGGCATGATTGTAAGAACTGATGAGGTTAACTGAAGCAGAGGTACATGACATGATCGTAAGGACTAGTTAGTAGGAAGGAATAACTTACCACTGCCGGACGCCGTACCGCTGCCCGATGCCTTAGCGCTCCCTGACGACTGCATCGCTCTTGTCGGAAGCACGTTGAAACATGACTCAAAGATATCCTCGATGCTAGCGTTTACTTGAAGCTAGCACAAGGAGAAGAAATCAGTAAACTTTTTTGCTCAGGTCAAACATGCATGCATGCGCAGTATTACATATACTCCTCCGCTTCAGTAAACCTCTTGTGTTAACATCACTTCTTACCTTACTAGCTTTTACTTCCTCCGCATCTCTCAGCGCATTCTGTATCTCGCTCACGGGAACGAAACAACACATGTCTTTGCCGCCAGAAACAGAAATGCCCGCCAATTCACCTCCACCGGCTCGGAAAACAGGTGCGCCCGACGAGCCCCCAGCAGCAGCATAATCACCTTGAACAAGCACTAGCCTTTTGTTTAGAGCGGCGTTTCTGGTCTTCTCGCTAAGACCAGCTTCGTTGCTGTAAAAACCAGTTGTGTACGATTTATTCAGTAAGGCAATAATTAAGGGACGTAGGGTAAATCATCATCAACAGATTCATTCGTTTTAGAGATTACCAACCAAACTTACATTACTGAGCCGGAGAACCTCCCTAGCTCAAGTTCACCTGGTTGGGCAAAAGGATATCCGAGCATCACAACCAGAGCTCCGCTTTTCAAAGCCTCAAAGTGAAACGTTACCGGTGGATATGCTAACACAAACTCCACAGGACGTACACAAAGTACAGCAACCTCTTGACGTCGACAAATTGCCCTCACGTCAGCTTGCACAATAACATTGTCGTGAAAAATAATATCCACGAGGCTGCGGGAAATCCACTTATCGAAGAGATGGGCACATGTCATCACTAGGAGTTTACGCGCATTTTGGTTGTTGTAAGCAACAAACCCCGTGCCGTATCCATTCTTCTGCACGCCTCCCACAATTTGGCGGATCATCAACCTCACAACACACATTCTGCGAGTAAGATAAATCTCCTCTGTAATAACCGACTCGAGTGGGCGCGGACCCCTATACACAAGATAAATAGTTAGCATACGACTTAATTTTTCATTTATTTTGTTGTAAAGGGTGGTCAGACACAAGATAAATACTAGTATAGCTAGCTAACATGCTGTTCTATCTACAACAGTCCGTGCTCACGACAATGTAGTGGAAACATATGCTGTCAAGATACAAGCTATTGTGGGGCACTATCGTTGGCCCGACGAGCCCAATAACATTGGCCCTTCTATTTGTTAAAAGTGCTCCTACAGGACGGGATGTAGCATGTTCCATTTTTTGCCCCAGCCCCTAAGAATGTATGGTTTCTGGAGACCAAAACAACGTACCCAGGACATTTCGGTGTGCCATTAGACCATACCATACTACTAGAACAGGTACGTGGACTGACTGATGGCTGGCAACAGAAAAACCATACTATTCAAGAAACGAGAACTACACATGACTCCTGGACTCGCCTGATTTTGCTATCATGGATTTCCGTTGATTTCGTTTATGTTTTGATTGTTAGGTGAGATCATTTATTTGTTGCATATAGCCTCTAGATTAAACCAAACGTTCCTTGACGTGTCACAACTTCCTGTTTGGCCACTGCACATGTGCGTGCAGTCAAACACCAAACATAACTAGCTAGTTGTTTTCTGAACCCTAATGAGTCGCTTGCCAATATCAGCATCATCTCATCGGCTTGAATAAGCCATGGATCCTTCTATAAGTTGACTTGACATCAGCATTACTCCGTTGTAATTGAACAAATATGTCTCAGTGAACAACTTTTTCTTTAAAAGTCCACCTAGATCACTGCCAATACATATATAGATTGCATTGTTAATTTCACTCAAACCACATATTTATCTCTCCAAAATATCAAATTTCCAACTAAAAAATATCAAATTAATTTTTTAGGGATATAGTATTTGTAACAAAGAACGGTGAATTTTGATCTATCTCTTAACAATTTCATTTGTAACTAATGTTTTGATCATAACCACACTTGAAGCCCAAGTTGTGAAGCCGGTAAAATAACTGATTTGTCTGTTGAATAACTGGTTTGTCTATTGAATCATAACCCATTATTTGTTCACACTTCCGATTCATTAAGCAGAATGTTAACCTCCATTACCGCACTTAGGATAATCATGTAACGGTATTGCTAGTTTGCTACTGCTAGCTTATCCCTTGAACCCCAAATTTTATCGTATTAGTATCATGCAATTGTTATAAAAAAAGTATTAATATGCAATTCACCAGTGGTGTATCATATGAGTAGGTATTATCATGAACTAAACCAATTATCGGCTGTATAACCTAAATTTCTGATTTATCTATTCCAACATCCCGGCAAGCAGTACCCATTTCTTTTGTCAAACAGTCATGATGTTCCGTTTCAACAATCTGTACAACACATTACATATTTGCAAGGAGCTTCTACACTGAAACATATGCTAAAACATGCTTGATTTACCATATATTGAATGATCAAATTAAACTTGTTAGCACTAAAAATGTATACTGACTCAAATACTATTTGAATCGTCACCATGTGAAATATTGATGCTACAACACAAGGAAGTATGAGATCAATAAGTCGGATACATATATTTTGATAGCCCATAATTGTTTGATGATGAATGGTTTGTATAATATATCTTTTAAGAAAGAAGGTTTGTAAATTTTGGTAGCACCATCCATCATACTGTAAGTATTTGATACTAATGCCATATATAACTAATGATGTGGGAAACTAGGGACATGCAGGCCCAGGTCCGTCCATGGTCTCCACAGGCTATACAACTGTCACCCTTAGGCCCCTAGGATACCATCATCTGTGTATTCAATTATTTCTTACATATGTGTTTTCTATTCCACTATTCCATCAGCTGTACAGAGACCAAAATCCACTCTAGGAAACTATATATACTACCGAGATACAGAGGATCATTGTAACACAAATCAGCCACTAATAACGCAAATATGAAAACGCACACAGACTTGACTACGGATCTTACCAACCGGTGACTCCACGCTGCATGGTTACTGGTGTACGTGCCGGTGCCCTTGTTCCTGTCCTCCTACACTCACTTGGAAAACGGGGCAGAATGCGGCATGCACGTCCTTGCGCCTCTGTGGGTAAGGAGGGGAGATGATAGCTTAGGTGAGGCCCGAAGGAGGAAGTTAGCGGCGTTGGCCAGAGAAATAGGCGGAGCGGTCGGGAGGGTGGTGCTGACGTACGGAGGTTGGGGACGGCGCAGTGATGGGTGGAGAGTGAGGTTGTCGAGGCGGCTGTCGACGGGGGCAGTAGATCTTGAGGGCTGTCGATCCGGCCGTTGACGAGGAGGACGAGGATGAAACGGCAGATCTAGAGGAGTAGGGCGTCGTCGTTGTCAGGCCCTCCGCGACGGCGCTGCCCTTGAGCGGGTTTGCTTGAGAGGAGTTAGCGCTGGGGAGATGGTGGGCACAGCGGCTGCAGCATGATGAAAGGAGAAGGCCGGAGGTCGGAGGAGCAACAATGTGAAGAAGTGGGGAAGAGAAGTAGGCCGAGTTCAAATGATATAAACGATGTAGGAGGGGAGGGCGAGAGGAAAGCAAAGCCAAGAAGCGAGTAATGCGATAGGAGTACGCTGAACATGAACAGTGTAATGAATGCAACGTAAAAGCTGCAGCTACAAGAGCTTCTCCTGCTTGCAATGAATACTAAATAGACAAAGTTTTCTCCAACGTACACAGCTGCGATGCAACTGGTTTGCCTACCAATCACTAATGTACCGTAAAATATGTGGTGTGCTTGGTTGGGCCATATGGCATTTCCCAGTCAATATATGCTGTTTTAGATCTGTTGCACCTAATGCTGCTTTACACCAGAAGATCTCTTGTGTTACATGTTTTTTTTTCTTGTGTTACATGTTGTCCAAAGATCAACAGGTTCTTTCATACTATCTATTGAGCAGGTGCTACCTCCATGTGGTGCTGCCTTGTTGCTTCATTTATGTTCTTTCCTTTCTCTCCCTCTCTCTGTATGGGCCGAAGGAGGGGATAGGAAGCAGGTGAGCCACATATCCCTCACACGATCACACCTCATCATTGATATATAATCTCTCGAGGATGGCAAAAACATGTATGTATCACACAAAATATTATGGTACAAATAATCTGTTTCTTACCTCCTATTCTATTTTCCCACTTCTATTTCTTAGCTTAAATACGTGTAGGTGCAGATGTACTAGCTAGCAGCTTCTTTTCTCCCTGGGGTTGAGATCTGCGGTAACTCGGTAACTGCATGGAAGATCCTCTCTCTCTCTCTCTCTCTCTCTCTCTCTCTCTCTCTCTCTCTCTCTCTATCTATCTCTATCTCTCTATCTCTCTCTCTCTCGTGTGACACACACATACGTAAGCCACGATATCAGCAAGCTTCTTTTGCATCATGTCCGTCTGTTCCCCGCCAGTGATGGGCTAGGGTTAGAGACCTTTTACGTAAATCAAATAATCCTGGGCCGAAAGGTCCAGATCGGGCTATACTACACCAAAATTAGTGTAGTATATTAAGGCATCAAGGGTATTTTAGGTACTTCGCTTATAGTGAATTTAAATTTTTACATGGAATTTTGTCATGCCTAAGCGTCCATCCGATACGCAAGGCGGTAAGGGCATCCCTGGGCTTGGTATATCTGCAGTAACTCGGTCACTGCATGCAAGATCCTGATGTAAGCCACGATATCATCAAGCTCCTTTTGCATCATCTCCTTCTGTTCCCCACCAGTGATGGGTTAGGATTAGGGTTCCATCACATGAGCCCACATCAACATTCAAAAAATCACATGAGCCCACATATCTCTCTCTTAGCGCGCTGTAGATGTTACTGTTGTCTGTGCTTGGCTGGTCTCCTTTGTTTTTTTAGCACTGCTATATAGGGACGACAACCTTCTGCCCGATCTTTGCACGACAAGTCTAATTAGCCGTTAGATTGCATTATTTTGCTAATCACTGCCATTCACATTGCGCATCGTGCCTGAATCGTCTGTAGACCATTGTGTGCAGAGCACTTTCGTTGTTTTTTTTGGCTGGTCTCCTTTGTTAAGCCAAAACGCTCATCACGCCAACTCTGGCCCCTAGCTTCTGGCAGCAGCACTGTACTTTCATGACGCGCCAAAACAGTGAAGGCAGCACCGCAGCAGTAAAGAAGAAAATAATGTACTGTATTATACCTTTCTTTTTTCTCTGCTTTTGGGGCCGTCTTCTCTTTTCCAGGGAACTTTTTTGTGCCGTTTCACTGAGCTCTGACTTCCATTAGCTGAAAATCATGTTACATAAGTAAGAATGGACAGGGTAATTCTTGCTAAGTACTATAAGAAATGAACCAAGTTATGCACCAGATGAAGTATTTCTTTATTTGAAAACCTCCGCTTTACCCGGAGTATTCACTGCCCTGTGTCAAGCGGCAACCCCTCTCCGGTGGTTTATGTGTGTCTACAGTGATTGGAAGGCTGCCCTACGTACGAAACCAATGGCTGGCACGGTCAGAGTCAAGCCGGACGTTGCATCGGGTACTACAGCACACAGAGAGAGAAAGAGAGAGAGAGAGACTGGTGAGATCATGCATGGTCAGAAAGGCCGGGTAAAAGAAGAGACCCTGGTTGCCGTGGTTCTCTCCTAATAAACATTGGGTAATAGGGCGTGTTCTCTGTGTTGCAGGGAATAGCATGCTCCACGATGCTAAGGTTCCGTCCAGCAGTGCGAGAAATCTGTGTCAACAGGGTGTGTCCTCGTGTGCATCGATGATGTGACATTCGCTCTCATCGGAGTTAGACTAGGCCAAATCTGGTCTGTCAAATTCCAACAATATGCCTGTATCCAGTTATAGGCCCATGATAAATATATAGCCAATTTCAATAAATTCTTAGAGCAGCTCCAATGAACCACCCATTTCGTCCGCCCGTGTTCGTTTGGATCGGCGCGGACAAAAGTGATGGCCCAACGCACCGATTCAACCCAAATCATGTCCGCTTCACGTCCGCGCCGACGCATTTGCGGCCCAAATTTGCGCCCCGAATGCGTCAGCCCGCACGCCGAACGGACGCCACGCGCGTCTTCTCGCTGTCCGCCGCGTCTCCACCTGGCGGCCTTCCAACTACCCGTTGTCCACGCGGTTAGCTTAATTTATGACCACGAGTGTCGGTGTCAAAACCGGCGGATCTCGGGTAGGGGGGGTCCCGATCTGTGCGTCTAACGCTAATGGTAATAGGAGGCAGAGGACACGATGTTTTACCCAGGTTTGGGCCCTCTCGATGGAGGTAAAACCCTACTTCCTGCTTGATTGATCTTGATGATATGAGTATTACAAGAGTTGATCTACCACGAGATCGTAGAGGCTAAACCCTAGAAGCTAGCCTATGATGATTATGATCGTTGTTGTCCTACGGACTAAACCCTCCGGTTTATATAGACACCGGAGGAGGCTAGGGTTACACAGAGTCGGTTACAAAGGAGAGTCCCATCCGGACACGGGACGAAGTCTTGAGTCTTGTATCTTCACGGTCCAACAGTCCGGCCAAAGTATATAGTCTGGCTGTCCGGATACCCCCTAATACAGGACTCCCTCAGTAGCCCCTGAACCAGGCTTCAATGATCCGGCGCGCAGTTTGTCTTCGGCATTGCAAGGCGGGTTCCATCTCCGAATACTCCAAAGTAAGTCTTGAACACTTAAGTCGTGTCCGGCTCTGCAGGATGATTTTCACATGCCATTGTAGAGAGAATGATATTCCACGAATATAATCTGCTGACATCTTTAGATAACGTGACATCACACCGTGGTCGAGTCATTATTGAACCGTCTTCCCACAGCTAGCCACATCACATATTGCGAGGCGATTTCCCGGCACGTCTTGTCGAAGCAGAGATCGTGTTCCCCTTATCGCGGGGTTTTCATCAATACGGGCACGGGTAGCCCAATCGCACCGCCAATAGCAGCGAGTGGGGAACGAGCGGGTTCCACCAGGCAAGTAGGGAGGCGCAAAAGTTTTTATTGCCTCTATAAAGAGATAAGGCCTCTTCTTCCTTACCCACACCTTTCCCTTCCACTCGTCCATTCCCCTTCGCTCAAGCCCTAGCGCCCCAGCACTCATCTCCTCCACCAAAAAGAGGTTCTCCGAAGATGTCCGGATCCGGAGCAGGAGGCAAATGGATGGTCTCTACCGTTCGGGAGAAGGATATCAAAAAGCTTCGAGAGGACGGGTAACTGGCCAAGAAAATCGGCCATCGTCTTCCGACGGTGGGACAGATCGTCCCCAATCCGGAGCCCCGCGAGAGGGTCGTGTTTCTTCCTTATTTCGTCCGCGGGCTCGGGTTTCCCCTTCACCCATTTGTTCACGGCATCATGTATTATTACGGGATTGATTTTCATGATTTGTCCCTCAATTCTTTCCTTAACATCTCGACGTTTATCGTCGTGTGTGAGGCCTTTCTCCGCATTTCGCCCCACTTCGGCTTATGGCTGAAGATCTTCAATGTGAAGCCCAAGGTGGTGAATGGCGAGCACGCTGAGTGCGGCGGCGCCATGGTGAGCAAGATGCCCAAGGTCACATGGCCGATGGACACCTTCAATGATTCCGTCAAGGAGTGGCAGCAGCAGTGGTTCTACATCACCGAGCCGCGTGGTAAAAAGTGGGCCGCTGCTCCTGAATTCAGATCCGGAGACCCCCTGTGGCTCACGTCCTGGCCCAAGAAGGGCCTGAACTGGTCCTCATCTGATGAGCTATTGGTGCTCCAAACACGCGTCCAGAGCGTGGTAGACAAGGATGTCAAACTCGTCAATGTAGTCCAGGTGATGTTAGTTCGCCTGGTTCTCCCTTGCCAGCACCGAGCCTGCAATTTGTGGGAATACGACCCGGCCGAGCACCAGACCCTACCGGAGCTCTACAGCTCCTCACACAAGGACATCTGGAAGGTGCTCTTCAAGTCCGGTAAACCGTGGCCGGGCTCCGCCGAGGACCGCGGGTTTCAACTGTCCCGCTCCGCAAGTCCGGTAAGTTATCGCTATGTTGTGTCTATTCATGTTTAGCTGGCATATCCCGAGGAAGACGCTTTATCATGCTTTCCGCAATTATCCCAGGAATGGACAAAGAATGTGGGGCAGATACACTATCCGGCCCCGTTGCCGGAGGAACCGGCAGGACCTCTTCTGACGAAGATGCTGGTCCCAGCGCCTTACAAGGCGCCGAAGAAAGAGGCCTCCAAGAAGGCCAAGGAGATCCGGAGCGGTCTCTGTCGCCACGGTACTTCGGACACAAAATCCGAAGACTCCAGCGCCCAATCTTCCTCCGAAGACGAGGAGGAGGAGGAAGAAGACGAGTCCTCTACGGGGGGAGGAAAGAAAAGGACGGCCTCCTCATCCTTGGAGGCTGAATCACCAAAGAGGGGAAAAAACTCCCTCCCTGAGGCATCCACCACGGCTGCCAATAGCAGCCCTGAGTGGGATCCCAGGGCCCAGCCCCTGGTAAAATCGTGAGTACACGAAATCCGAACACGCCTACGCGCCCAGGATTACTACGGTGCAGTATTTTAACTGTCACCATACTTTGTGCAGCCCGGCGAGGTCTCACGCCGAACAGTCCTCATCGGAGGATTCACTAAGCTCAGATGCCCTGGAGAGCGAGACGCCTCCGGAGGCCCCTTCCCCTAAGCCTGGACGTGACACCGAGGTGTCGTCCCAGTAGGGCCCAGACCAGGGAGGGCACACCTCTGGGGTCGGATACACGGGAGCAACGGTTCCCATAAACGTCAAGGGCTGGGGCGATCTTAGATTTGGCCGGCAGCCGGACACGATCCTGGAGACCTTTAAAGCTCCATGATCGGGCGAGCAGCCCCCCTTGACAGAGGGAGGCAAGCCCGCTCCGCCAGCAACCTCTATCCAAGCAGAGCTGCAGGGCGGCCTATCGACAGCACTAAAGAATGCGTCCATCATTGATGAACATCGCGCCGTCATGGGTGTAGTGATTGAAAAGATTCAGTCCGCTGAGGGCGGACTGAATGAATCATGCCTTAGCCTTATAAAAGGCTTTGAGGTATGTTTTTAGAAACCCTTGAAGATTGTCATAGTATGAACGGTAGCCCCTGATGCACTGTCCGGTGAAAGAGAGAGAGAAACGGACAGGGGATCAAATTTCCGCTTCGCAGGAGACTCGGTTGATGACATGTATCTCTTTGTTTGAAAACAGGCGTTTGTAGCGACGACTGCCTCTCATACTGCGGAGGTGTCCGAACTAAAGAAGAGTCTGGAACGGGGCGAAGAGGAACTTGGCCGAGTGAAGAAGCAGTTGGAGGACAAGCAAGGTATGTTGAAACCTTTGGACAGGTTAAGCACAAATGAGTAGTTGTGCCTGATGAAAATATTTGTATTGTGCGCTCTAGGAGCAAATGCCGAAATTGAGGCACTGAAGAAGGCTGTGGCCGAAGCCAACAAGAAGGCCATCGCGGAGCAGGCTCTTCGCGAGAAGCACGAGGTGCGGGTCATTGAAGTTGAACGAGAGCTTCAGGAGGCCGTGAAGAAAAGCGAAACCTTGGAGCAGAGTCTAGCAGGGAAAGAATCCGAACTCGCCCAAGCTCTCTAAGGCGCAAATGATGCTCGGGAGGAAGCCCGAGGTGCTCTGAAGGACATTCAGGAGGCAAGGAGGATTGCGGCTGGTATGGCTTTTTTACTCAAAGCGATTTTTATATAGTAATAGGAGAAACTCTAAGCGACAAGCTGGATTCTTGTTTCTCCAGGAGCGTTTGCGGACCTGCCGCGCATCATATCTGATGCTGCCCAATTCTACCGGTCTGAAGAGAAAAAGTCTGTGGAGAAGCATTTCTGGTCGCAGTATTTGGCGTCGAATTATCCGGTGCCCTTTGTCGATCAGCTGAAGCAGCTGATCGAACTGCACTAGGCGGCCGAACTAGCCATGAAGGACTTAATTGTCTGATTGTGGCCCGCTGAGCCAATTCCAAGCAGTTACTTCAGAATCGTGAAGCGGATTGTTGGTGCTTGCCCTTGGCTCGAAGTCATTAAGCGGTCGGTCTGGGGGAAGGTGCACGCATGGCATTTGCCAGTGCGAAGGTGCACAGGGGGAAGCTTGATACTGAAAAGCTGATGACTGAGGGACCACCGGCGGGTAAGGAGCATCACAAGCACAAATTATATTATGAGGGTGTCCTGAAAGGAGCCTGCCTTGTGGCGGAACAATGTACCAAAGACACTATATTTCCCTGAAGGCGGTCATGTTGTCCTTTGTAATGCGAGATACTGGCACTGTTATTATTTATTGCCTGTTGTATGAAAGTTTTTTCTTCTTGTGTGACCGTTTAGTATATATAAATCCTGAGAGTTGGCCAATCATCGGCTTCTGTCCCCACGTAGAAAGTACGGGGGTGTTCGGGACATACCTGAACACTCTTTATCCCATTTTTGGGTCCTTGAAGGAGGTGTTCATCACCGCGAACCAGGCAATCAGACTATAGGGCTTTATCACTCTCACTTATCCATAGGAATTCGAGTATGGTAGGTGCAGCCCCTGGTGTTTGGAAGACCGTACGAGGGGCTCTAACAGCGCCTGATCGGAAGACTGATCCGTCGCACTCTGCATTTGTTATGGCATTATGCGGAATAAATCCTTCAAGATTTTACAACCTCCCGAACAGCTGACTAGCTCTCGCCATATCATGACATTCAGTTTTTGGCTTTCTCTACTGAGGTGCTCGTCCGGAAGAACTGGGAGACAATCGTAGTAGTTCTCCCAGAGCTACTGATACGTCTCCAATGTATCTATAATTTTTGATTGTTTCATGCTATTACATTACCCCCTTTGGATGTTTATGGGCTTTATTTTACACATTTATATCATTTTTGGGACTAACCTACTAACCGGAGGCCCAGCCCCTATTGCTGTTTTTTTGCCTATTTCGGTATTTCGAAGAAAAGGAATATCAAACGGAGTCCAAACGGAATGAAACCTTCGGGAGCGTGATTTTTGGAACGAACGTGATCCAAGGGACTTGGAGTGCAAGTCAAGAAGCAGCCAAGGCGGCCACGAGAGGGTAGGGCGCCCCCCCCCATAGGGCATGCCCCCTGTCTCGTGGGCCCCTCGGGCGGCCACCGACGTACTTCTTCCTCCTATATAAGCCTACGTACCCCGAAAACATCCAGGGATCCAACAAAACACAATTTCCACCGCCGTAACCTTCTGTATCCGCGAGATCCCATCTTGGAGCCTTCGTTGGCGCTCCGCCGGAGGGGGAATCGACAACGGAGGGCTTCTACATCAACACCATAGCCCATCCGATGAGTTGTGAGTAGTTTATCACAGACCTTCGGGTCCATAGTTATTAGCTAGATGGCTTCTTCTCTCTTTTTGGATCTCGATACAATGTTCTCCCCCTCTCTTGTGGAGATCTATTCGATGTAAACTCTTTTTGCGGTGTGTTTGTCGAGATCCGATGAATTGTGGGTTTATGATCAAGTTTATCTATGAGAAATATTTGAATCTCCTCTGAATTCTTTTATGTATGATTGAGTTATCTTTGCAAGTCTCTTCAAATTATCAGTTTGGTTTGGCCTACTAGATTGATCTTTCTTGCCATGGGAGAAGTGCTTAGCTTTGGGTTCAATCTTGCGGTGTCCTTACCCAGTGACAGAAAGGGTTGCAAGGCACGTATTGTATTGTTGCCATCGAGGATAAAAAGATGGGGTTTATATCATATTGCGTGAGTTTATCCCTCTACATCATGTCATCTTGCTTAATGCGTTACTCTGTTCTTTATGAACTTAATACTCTAGATGCAGGCAGGAGTCGGTCGATGTGTGGAGTAATAGTAGTAGATGCAGGCAGGAGTCGGTCTACTTGTTACGGACGTGATGCCTATATACATGATCATGCCTAGATAATCTCATAATTATTCGCTTTTCTATCAATTGCTCGACAGTAATTTGTTCACCCACTGTAATACTTATGCTATCTTGAGAGAAGCCTCTAGTGAAACCTATGCCCCCCGGGTCTATCTCTTATCATATTTGCTTCCAATTTACTTTTATTTGCATCTTTACTTTTTGCATCTATATTATAAAATACCAAAAATAGATTTATCTTATCATACTATCTCTATTAGAACTCACTTTCGCAAGTGGCCGTAAAGGGATTGACAACCCCTTTATTGCGTTGGTTGCGAGTTCTTTGTTTGTTTGTGTAGGTGTGTGGGACTTTTGAGGAGCCTCCTACTGGATTGATACCTTGGTTCTAAAAAACTGAGGGAAATACTTACGCTACTATTGCTGCATCACCCTTTCCTCTTCAAGGAAAACCAACGCAAGCTCAAGATGTAGCAACTACCTTAGCCGATGGAGCGGAACGTAAGGTACCAAAACATGGGAGCCGGGCAAGCCCAACTAATGACCCAAGACATGATTCGGAGCTGATGCATATAGTGCTATAAGTTCGGGGTGCCGAGCGACCGAGAAGATGGCCAGACTTTGTTGCCATATTATGAGTACAATGAAGCCCCTGACATAATGGGGCATGACACTATGTGCGGGTGCCATTATGACGGAAAAGGCGTTAATGAGGAATGTCGGCCGGTAAGTGTTATTTAAGTCTACGTGTTGTAGTGGAGTGACACGTCTATGCGAATGAGTACGGTTTATGCTATGAAAAGAGGTATGCTGGCGGAACCTGTCGTGGCCGGACGGGAGGAGGCTGTGTGCGGATACAAAGTGTATCCGGATTGTCTCCTTGGGGGATACTTGTGTGTTCCCGCATTGTGCGTCCGAGTTGATTCCATGTCGCCAGTCCTGTTCTGCGAAAAAGTGAGCCTGTAAAGAAAAATGCTTAAAAGGCAGTTGCATGTCATAGGGTGGTTGAACCGCGGGTGCCTGATCGGAGCCTGGTCGAGCCAGGCTATCATGGCGTAAAGTAGCTCGGACTCCTCTGTTAGTGTCCGGGGGGTTGGCTGTAGAATCGAAGTTCGATAAACGGGCACAACTCGCTATCTCAGCGGCGGTATAATTTCCACTCTCGGGGTGGAGTTTGGCCTTGCCCATAATTGTGACCATGTCACATGGGTTTGGCATGATGTGGTACCACGTTGAGTCGAGCCAATGCGGTTCGTCCCGGTAGTATATAGTAGTTTCTGTATAAGGGGACAATGCCGAAGACTTACTCTTCGGCATGGTGTTTTTTTGGTGATCCGAAGACAACCTCCAGGGTGGTGGGCCTGTAAAACTTGACCTTTGCACCTAGAACAACATCTTTTAGAAGATGTTATTAATGGGTTTGATCCTCGAGCGGTCAATACCTATCTAGTAAAGTTTGTCCTGGCGCAGCAAGTTTGGGCTGCTGTTTATGTCCATAGGGGCTCGTGTGAGGTGGAACCCACAAACTATTGGGTCGATGGTAAGTGCAATTAAATTGCCATGGTTGATATTGTCCGGAAGGTCTATATGATTGGGGATGATCGGCCATATTTTTGTACCGCGGGGTGACTTGTATTGTTGAGTCGGCATCCCGAGGAGTAAACATTCGTTCCCTTGTTGGTTTGCAGAGGATTTTCCTTTGACCTCGCAATGTTTGGTGGTCTGGGCTCCTCGTTGTTTGAGACCTCTTTTCATTGTTTTCGGCGCACGACCGGCCGTTTTTGTTTTGAGGATCCGGCATTCTCTATTGGTATGCTTGGCCGCCATTCTAGGGGTACCATGGATTTGACATGGTTGGTCGAGTATGCTGCCCGGGCCGGATGGGCCTGAGCTGTTCTCTTTCCGCTGACCGGACTGGGGGCCGCGGAATCCGGCACCAACTCCCTTGTCTTGGTCGTCATCATTATTTTGGTGATGCTTATGTCTGTTGCATCGAGGTTTATGGATGCTACCTCGTGTTTCCTGCGCATTGCCCCGGACCGTGACGTATTGGCGTCGGGGTGTGGGTTTTAGGACCTCCTTCTCAGGTTGAGGTAGCAAATTGTGCTTTGTGTACCCTTTTGTGGGGCGGTCGAGTCTGTATTCCTCGGCTGCCAGGACCTTAGTCCATCTGTCTATGAGCAGATCTTGGTCAGCTTGGAGCTGCTGCTGCTTCTTCTTCAGGCTTCTTGCAGTGGCCATAAGCCGTCGCTGGAAGCGAACCTGCCCTACGGGATCCTCATGCATGCCAAATTCATCATCGCCGAGGCTCACCTCGTCTTCGGAGGGAGGCATGTGGTTGTCCTCCTTCGAGTATCCATTCGTCGCCTGTTCATCTGGGCTAATCTGCCCGTCTTCCTGTCCAGCCTGCTCGAAGGCAGGCTGATCAGGATTGTATTCGTCTTCGGCACCATCCGGATTATTTTCGTCTCCTGTGCCGATACTACTGTGGTGGGGCTTGGAGCAGCGCCGATGACGCCCATGCTTTGCTTTCTTCCTTGAGCGGCTATCCTCCATTTCCTCATCGCCATTGGTTTCTTTGGGAGTGTCCACCATATATATATCATATGAGGAGGTGGCTGTCTAGCGTCCCGTGGGCGGTGGTTCCTATTCTTCTCCTGCATCGTCGTCCACACCATCGATGTCTTCAGAGTCGAAGTCAAGCACGTCGGTCAGATCGTCAGCAGTGGTAATGAAATGGGTGGTGGGTGGGTAACGAATTTCCTCGTCGCCTGCTTCCCACTCGAGCCGGACATAGTTCGGCCAAGAATCTCCTGACAAAGAGAGAGACTTTAATGAATTCAGCATGTTGCCAAAGGGCGAGTGCTGGAAGATATCCGCAGTGGTGAACTCCATTACCGCAGCCCAATCAGATTCAGCGGGCTCAGGAGCGCGTGGTCTGGAACCCACAGCCGGACACAAGTCCGGGGGTCCAGTGATACAGACTTCCTTGGGGGCAGAGCCCGTGTTCGGCTCTACCGTTGATGAGTATGCGTCCTCCGGGGCGGGGTACATCCACCCATCCTCGGACGACGCGATCTACCCCAGATTTAGGTCCGGAGCCCTGGCTGGTGCGATATCCCGAGTACTGTCCGACAGCAGGTCTAAGCCGTGCTCGTTGTGACTATTCGGCGCTCCTGGCGTAGGCCTGAATCCGTCAAAGATCAAGTCTCCGCGGATATCGTCCGTGTAGTTCAAGTTTCTGAACTTGACCTGATGGCCAGGGGCGTAGCTGTCGATGTGCTCCAGATGGCCAAGCGAATTGGCCCGCAGTGCGAAGCCGCCGAACACAAAGATCTGTCCGGGGAGAAAAGTCTCACCCTGGACCGCGTTGTTCTTGATGATTGAAGGAGCCATTGAGCCTTGCAGCGACGACACAGAGGAACTCTCAATGAAAGCACCAATGTCGGTGTCAAAACCGGTAGATCTCGGGTAGGGGGTCCCGATCTGTGCGTCTAAGGCTAATGGTAACAGGAGGCAGGGGACACGATGTTTTACCCAGATTCGGGCCCTCTCGATGGAGGTAAAACCCTACTTCCTTCTTGATTGATCTTTATGATACGAGTATTACAAGAGTTGATCTACCACGAGATCATAGAGGCTAAACCCTAGAAGCTAGCCTATGATGATTATGATCGTTGTTGTCCTACAGACTAAACCCTCGGGTTTATATAGACACCGGAGGAGGCTAGGGTTACACAAAGTCGGTTACAAAGAAGGAGATCTAACATCCAGGATCGCCAAGCTTGTCTTCCACGCAAAGAAGAGTCCCATCCGGACACGGGACGATGTCTTGAGTCTTGTATCTTTACGGTCCAACAGTCCGGCTGTCCGGATACCCCCTAATTTAGGACTCCCTCAACGGGCCTAGGCGTCAGCGACCGCGGTCGCCCTTTTTTCAGCCGACCGTGCGGCGGGGCCGTTGTCAGTGTCAAAAACGGCGGATCTCGGGTAGGGGGTGCCGATCTGTGCGTCAAGGCTGATGGTAACAAGAAGTAAGGGACACAGGTGTTTACCCAGGTTCGGGCCCTCTCGATGGAGGTAAAACCCTACTTCCTGCTTGATTAATATTGATGATATGGGTAGTACAAGAGTAGATGTACCACAAGATCGTAGAGGCTAAACCCTAGGAGTTAGCCTATGATTGTATGAATGTAATTGTGATCGGCCTTCTAAGGACCAACCTCTCCGGTTTATATAGACACCGGAGAGGGCTAGGGTTTACATGGAGTCGGTTACAAGGAAGGAAATATAATATCTGTATCGCCAAGCTTGCCTTCCACGCCAAGGAAAGTCCCATCCGGATACGGGCCAAAGTCTTGAGTCTTGTATCTTCACGCTTCAATAGTCCGGACGTTGTACGCAGTCTGGCTGTCCGGATACCCCCTATTCCAGGACTCCCTCAGTAGCCCCTGAACCAGGCTTCAATGACGATGAGTCCGGCGTGCAGTATTGTCTTCGGCATTGCAAGGCGGGTTCCTCCTCCGAATACTCCAAAGTGGTTATTGAACACGTAGACCGTGTCCGGATCTGCAGGACGATCTTCGGATGGTATAGATCAGATTTGCTGGCAATCTTCGGGCGTCGTGCCCTTGTATCGTGGCTCGGTCCAATGTGAACCGTTGTTTCCTACCCCACAACGACTCGCATTACGAGGCAGTTTTATTGTCACGTCCCGTCGAGGCAGAGATCGTGTCTCTCTTATTACGGGATTTTCCATCAATATGAGCGTGCGTGACCCCACGATAGCCGTTGGTATTACCCCGTGTGTTTTTAGATAAGCCTCAAACAGTTGCACCGGGGACTCTTGATATTCACCCTCTTTACAAAGGGGTCGAGACCTACACCTCTTTCTTCACCTTCATCGCGCCTTCTCGCACCTCAAGTTCTAACACCCAAAACCTAAGCTCCACCCCTCCGGAATCCGCCAGTATGTCCAGATCTGATCCTCAAGGCCGGTGGTTCGGCTCCTCGATCGAGGACAAGGACATTGCGAAGCATAGGGAGGTCGGATACGTAACCGCAGATATTCAGCACAGGCTTCCTACTCCGGGGCAAGTTATCCCCACGCAGGAGCCCAATGAGTGTGTGTTTTTTTCCCACACTTCCTCCGTGGTTTGGGTTTCACCCTCCATCCTTTCGTGAGGGGGCTCGTGTTCTATTATGGGCTGCATTTTCATGATCTGGCTCCAGATGACATCCTCCATATCTCGTCGTTCATTATCGTGTGCGAGGCTTTTCTCCATGTCACGCCGCACTTCGGCTTATGGCTCAAGACCTTCAATGTGAAGCTGAAGATGATCGAGGGGCGACACGTGGAGTGTGGAGGTGTCGTAATAAGCAAAAAAGCCGATGCCCCATGGCCGGAGGGTTCTTTCCCAGAAGTATCTGACATATGGCCGCGGAGGTGGTTTTATGCTACGGCCCCAAGGGGCACAAAGTGGGTAGCCGTCCCCGAGTTCCGCTCGGGCCCCCCATCGCAGTTGGCATCCTGGACAGATGTAGGATGTAATTGGGGACCCGCAAGCGACGTACCAATACTGCAGAAGCGCACCCGGGAGCTTCTCGAGAGGGATATCAACCTTGTCAACGTAATGCAAGTGATGTTAATCCGGCGGATGTTGCCGTGCCAGCGCCGGCCTCTTCGGATGTGGGAGTTCAATCCGGAGGGTCCGCGGACTGTGAAGCACTTCTTCGGCTTAAAGCTCAAAGAGATGTGCAAATTATTCTTCGGACGGAAGGTAACGTGTCCGGATACCACCGAGGATGCGGGCCTAAGCTGCAACCGCCTAGATACTCAAGTAAGTAGCCTTGATACCGGACACCCTGTTTTGTATTTGTCATACTTGTTTATTCTGAACATCATCCGCGTCCAGGAGTGGCTCAGCAAGGCGGAGAGAATCAAGTGTCCAGCACCACTTCCCAAAGGCTCGCCCGCCCCTACAGTGGCCAAGATGCTCGACCGGGTACTCAACAGAATGCCCTCAGGGAAAGACAAGGGGAAGGATGAGGAATTCGAACCCCACACACTACGCATCAGAACCGGGGATAGTCGGGGAGGAGAGGTCGAGGCCGCCTCCCCACGCGGGAAGAAGAGGGCCGCCTCCGAGGATTTGGAGGCAGAGACGCCCAAATTGGGGAAAAAGGGATCCCCAGGGGTCCTTGCCCTGACAGGAACCCTCATCGCATCATGCCCTCCAACGGGCCAGCCCTCCAACGAGTCGTAAGTCAATCATTAACTTAAAGGTACTGTATTTCTCCTGGATCAATGACCAGGACTCAACTTTTTGCAGTCCGGCTGGCAGCTCTTCTCAACAGGGATCGTCTTCGGGCGACCTTCCTCCGGAGATGATGGAGAGCGAGACCCCACCCGCCTCTCCGGTTCTTGACGCGGGCGACACCGAGGTGTCGTCATGGAGGAGCCCGGATCCGCCAAGGCCGGAAGCCAATGCGTCAGCCGCCCTAAGTCCGGACATTCTGACAGGCTTACTGGAGCGAGCTGCGCTCTTGGAGGAGCACCGCTCATTAATGAGCGCGGTGCTCAAGAAGATTTCATCCACTACAAGCGGTTTGAATGAAGCATTCACAAGCCTGCTCAGAGGCTTTGAGGTATGTAATGGAGAACTCACTATTTCTTTGGTTGTAAGGCACTAGGTGTGCTCCATATAGATAGTAGCCCCTGAGACTCTAGTTGCCCGCCCTAGGCGGCAAGGGGGATCATAAACCAATGATAGTGTTGTAAATGTGTGCAGGTACCTGTGGATCCGGCTGCCGGCCCGTCCGTTGAAGTTGCCGAACTATCGAGGCAAATTGGGTCGATTGATGTCGATATTACTCTGATGAATGAGCGGCTGGATACATCACAAGGTATGTGCCCTGTCTCCCATTGCATAGGAAAATATTAAGGTGGCATGTATTAATATAATTTGTTCGGACTACAGATGGTGCTGCTGTCGTGGAGGCCCTGAGGGCTGAACTTGCTCTAGCCAAGGAACAAGCTCGGGTGAGCAATGCGGCTGCCCTAAAGGCGGCCGGGGAATTGAGAGCCGAACAGGCTGCTCATCGCCGAAGCAAGGAAAAGATAGCCGAAATGGCTATCGAGTTAAAACATGCTGCTGACCAGTATGAGCTCCTAAAGAAGGAGCATGAAGATAAGTCGGCTGACATGAGCAAGGCGCTGAATGCCACAAAGGAAATACGGACCAAGCTCAGGGGTGCGTGGGCGGAGCTTCAACAGGCTGTAAAAATCGCGGCTGGAGGCTCCTATTTGCTGCAGACGAAGTTCTTCAATCCGAAGTACGCTCCCCTTGATGGACGCTGGAGCTCGCCCGACGCATACGCGGACCTGGCGAAGAGTACGGCTGATGCTATGGAATTCTTCAAAGATCATGGTGAAAAGCAGGTGGAGAAGCTTTTTTGGTCGCAGTTCCATGCTCCCACTCGCCCGCTGCCATTAAGTGATAAGATGGCTGCTGTGGCGGAGCTTCACAGGCTGTCCGGGCTTGCGATGCGGTCTGTAATAGATCATCTTTGGCCGAAGGAGCCTAAGCCGGACATCTACTTTGGTTTAGTGCAACAGTTCCTTGGGGCCGTGCCCCGGATCGATGCCATGAGGAGGTCAGCATGCATAGAGGGTGCGCGGATGGCCCTTGCACGCGTTAAAGCGTATTGGACGGATATGGATGCCACTATGATGGCGTCTCAGGATCCAGTAGGGGGTCAATATCCGGCCGGGCACTACTTGGCGCAGGTCACGGAGGGTGCCCGCCTGATAGAGGCGAAGTGCCCGAAGGATCTCCTCTTTGAGTGATGATTCAAATTATTGTAAAAACATTTTGATTAGAAGGTTATATTTATAATTTGTGTCTGAAAATATGATTGTGTCCTCTGTGCTGTCATTTATATATATATATATGTATATATATATATATATATATATATATATATATATATATATATATATATATATATATATATCTGTGTGTGTGTGTGTAATCCGAAAGATAGCAGTCGTTGGCTTCAACCCCCACGCATACAATGCGGGGGTGTTCACGAAAAAATGTGCCTGATCAATCTTTATCCAACGTCTTGGTCCGGCAAGGAGGTGATCGCACGTCGAAGTAGGCAACCGGACTATATAGCTGTAACACTTTCGCTTAGCCGCGGGATTCTAATATTGGGGCTACTATGTAGCCCCTGGTACCATCGCGTGCATCCGAATAAGGGCACGTATGTACCTGGCCGGGAAATGGCCCTTCATTAAGGTGGAGGAATCCTAGAGATTCCGGTGAGTCGTCGAGTGGTTGATCAGTCTCTCGCTGTATCATGACGGTCAGTTTTCGGCTTTCTCTACTGAGGTGTTCATCCAGAATAATCAGAGCAAAATCGTAGTAGTTCTCCTTTGGACACCTTAGCCGATTATAACGGAACGTAAGGCGGCAAACCCAGGAGCCGGGCAATCCCAACATTTGACCAAAGACATGATTCGGAGCTGATGAATATAAGGCCAAACTCGTGACGCCGAACACTCCCGAAGGTATTCGGACTTTCTAACAGATGATGGGCTCAAGAATGCCCATTCATTATAAACCCTGTATGTCCAGGTGCATGCATTAATCTGTCGTGGCGTAATGCCAAAAAAGGCAGTATCCTCTGTGGGTATGGAACCCGTGGGATGATGAAACAACAAGAGGCAATAGAAAAGGTTTACACAGGGGCTTAATCTAAAAAGAAACCTGTTGGACGGGGCCCTGCTGCACGTCTGCGCCTTTGTCTCCGTTGTTCCGCATCCTGGAAGGGTATCACGCGAACGTTGTCTGCTGAAAAAGGGTATCTCATAGAAGAGTGCAACGTAAGTGTTCGATGGATAGTAGAAAATGTAAAGTGTTGGCCTGCCAATAAGGTTGAGCCGAGAGTGTGGGGATTTATTATTAGCCCCTGGTGTCCGCTATAGGATTACATATAGAATTGCCCTGGTTTAATGTGGGCTGCCGGACTCGTCTAACCGTGTCCGTGGTCTTAACGACCTGGTATAATTTTGTTTAGAGGCCGCTTATAGTCCGGCCGCTAGGGCCGCCGCGTATTCCTCTATGCGCGAAAAGCGCTCCATTGTTCCGTTAACGGTGATGATGCCGCGTGGACCGGGCATCTTGAGTGTAAGGTAGCCATAGTGCGGCAATGCGTTAAAGCGGGCGAAGGCCGTTCTTCCAAGCAATGCTTGATAGCTGCTTTGGAAGGGTGTGATGATGAAGACTAGTTCTTCACTTCTGGAGTTACCTGGAGGACCGAATTTTACTTCCAGTTTGACGGAGCCCTTGCTGTAGGCTTCAACGCCTGGTATCACCCCTTAAAAGGTAGTATGAATTTTGCTGATTCTGGATGAGTCTATCCCCATCCTGCGGAAAGTGTCCTCATATATTAAATTGAGACTACTGCCACCGTCCATGGGGACATGAGTGATATGGTATCCGTCGATTATTAGGTCAAGCACCAAGGCATTTGATCCTTCACGCCGAATGCTAGTTTGGCCGTCTAGGTGATCGAAGGTGATCGAACAAGACATCCAGTGTGTGGGTACGATGGGCTCTATATCGCGTGCGTCTTTATGGGCGCGTTTGTGCCTTCCCAAGGATGTGCGAGTCGCGTGGATCATGTTCACTGTTTTAACCTCTGGAGGGAATGTTTTCTGTCCCCCAGTGTTCGGTTGGTGAGGTTCATCCTCGTCTTCACTTGGTGTTTCCCTTCCCTTGTGTTCGGCGTTTAGTTTGTCGGCCTGCTTGAAGACCCAGCACTCTCTGTGCGTGTGGTTTGTAGGTTTCTCGGGGGTGCCATGAATTTGGCATAGTCTGTCCAGAACTCTGTTCAGACCGGACGGTCCCTCTTTACTGCCTTTAGGTTGCTTATTTTGCTGGTTAGGTCGAGAGCCTCGGAATCCGGCATTAACCGTTGTGTTGTTCGGGCTCTCTTCCTTTTTTGGCGTTTGTTTTTATTACGCCGTGGCTTCCCGTTGCCATCCCTTGTTTCGGATGTGCTGGGGTCGCTGGTGCCTTTGTGGGCGAGCCAACTATCTTCTCCCGCACAAAAGCGGGTCATAAGGCTTGTTAGGGCTGCCATTGTCCTTGGCTTTTCTTGGCCGAGGTGTCTGGCGAGCCACTCGTCCCGGATGCTGTGCTTGAATGCCGCTAAGGCTTCGACATCCGGACAGTCAATGATTTGATTCTTCTTAGTGAGGAATCTGTTCCAAAGCTTGCGGGCGGACTATCCGGGTTGTTGTATTATGTGACTTAAATCGTCAGCATCCGGAGGCCGGACATAAGTCCCTTGAAAATTGGCCCTTAAAGCGTCCTCTAGTTCTTCCCAGCTCCCGATTGAATTTTTGGGGAGGCTTTTCAACCAGTGCCAGGCCGGTCCCTTTAGTTTGAGGGGAAGGTATTTGATGGCATGGAGGTCATCTCCATGAGCCATGTGTACGTGGAGGATAAAGTCCTCAATCCAGACCCCTGGGTCTGTCATTCCGTCGTATGCCTCTATGTTTACAGTTTTAAAGCCCTGTGGGAATTCATGGTCCAGTACTTCATCAGTAAAGCACAGGGGGTGAGCAGCCCCTCTATATCTGGACGCGCTGTGGCATGCCGTCGGCCGTTGTTGTGTTCGGTGTTTATTCCGAACTGGTGTTTGGTTGTCAAAATTGTTTTGACAGCCATAGTCCCTCGCCGGGGCGTCTCCTTTAGATCCGTAGATGGACCTAGCTGCGCCAGCTTTCTTCTCCAGGTGCTCTCGTAGATCGTGGGCGTCTTCGGCAGCTGATTTATTGCGGCTATGAGGTGGTACTCCTGGTCTCCTGTTCATGTTGTTCTTCGGTGGAACAGCCACGTCGTCGAATTCTGGCAGTAGCTTGCGTTTTGGGTAGCTCTTTGTATGGCGATCGCCGCCATATCTTTCTTCAGTGTCTAGAACATTATTCCATCTGCGATTGAGCGTTTCCTGTGCGGCTTTAAGCCGTTGCTTCTGCTTCTTCAGACTTCTCGCTGTGGCCATAAGCTTTCTATGGAGGTTCTCTCGTTCCACGCGTTCTTCCGGAACGATGAATGCGTCATCGTCCAGACTGTCTTCTTGTCCTGGGACGGATTGGTGAACTCGTCCCTCTGGATCATTTTCTTCGGGCGTATGACCCAGACTATGTTCGGCGTGACCTAGTTCATCCTGCTCCATCACTGGTTCTATTTGGTCATTATTGCCATCGGGGTTGACCGGAGTATCCATTCTTCTGGCGCTCTTGCTGATATTGTTACTGTTGCCGGATTTGGAACGACGTCTGTGCCGTTGCTTTGGTTTTTGTCCAGGGGTGTTATCTTCCGGATTGCCACCGTCGCCTTCCTTGGGCGTATCCACCATGTATATGTCGTGTGGCGAGGCGTGAATCTAGCACCTCATAGATTCTGAGTCTTCTCCTGCATCATTGTCCATACCATCGATGCCTTCGGAGTCGAAGTCCAGCACGTCGGTTAAGTCATCAACCATGGCTATGAAGTGGGTGGTGGGTGGGCAACGAATGTCTTCGTCGCCTGCTTCCCACTCAAGCCGGACATAATTCGGCCCGAGATTCTCTGTCAAAGAGAGAGTTTTAAATGAGTTTACTATGTCGCTGAAGGGCGAGTGCTGAAAGATGTCCCCCGCGGTGAACTCCATCACCGGAGCCCAACCGAGATCGGCGGACCCAGGGACGCACGGACTGGAGCCTACAACCGGACACGAGTCCAGGGGCCCGGGGTCACCGGCTTCCTCAAAAGTGAAGCCTGTGTTCGGCTCCATCGCCGATGAGGGTACGGCCTGTGGGGCGGGGTCCAGCCCTCCGTCTTTAGGCAATGCAACCTGTCCCGCATTTAGGTCCGGGGCTTCTGCAGGGATGATGTCCCAAGCAATGTCTGACAGCAGGTCTAAGCCGTGCTCATCGTGATTGTTCGGCGCTTCTGGCGCTGGCCCGAATTTGCCAAAGATCAAGTCTCCTCGGGTATCCGCCATGTGGTTCAGGTTTCCGAACCCGATTTGAGGACCGGGGACATAGCTATCGATCTGCTCCAAGTGGCCAAGCGAATTGGCCCGCAGCGCGAAGCCACCGAACATGAAGATCTGTCCGGGGAGAAAAGTCTCACCCTGGGCAGCGTCGTTGATGACGATTGAAGGAGCCATCGAGCCTGACAGCGATGACACAGAGGAACTCTCAATGAAAGCACCAATGTCGGTGTCAAAACCGGCGGATCTCGGGTAGGGGGTCCCGATCTGTGCGTCAATGCTGATGGTAACAAGAAGTAAGGGACACAGGTGTTTACCCAGGTTCGGGCCATCTCGATGGAGATAAAATCCTACTGCCTGCTTGATTAATATTGATGATATGGGTAGTACAAGAGTAGATCTACCACGAGATCGTAGAGGCTAAACCCTATGAGTTAGCCTATGATTGTATGAATGTAATTGTGATCGGCCTTCTAAGGACCAACCTCTCCGGTTTATATAGACACAGGAGAGGGCTAGGGTTTACATGGAGTCGGTTACAAGGAAGGAAATATAATATCCGAATCGCCAAGCTTGCCTTCCACGCCAAGGAAAGTCCCATCCGGACACGGGCCGAAGTCTTGAGTCTTGTATCTTCACGCTTCAATAGTCCGGACGTTGTACACAGTCTGGCTGTCCGGATACCCCCTATTCCAGGACTCCCTCAGCCATCCTCATCCAGCCAGCCCCCGTCCACATCTAGGCAAGCTCGCTCCCTCGTCGCCGGCAAACCCTAGCCACCTAAACCGTGCCAAAAGGGTCTCTTCTCCGGCGCCGGCAGCAGCAGCAAGGGCAAGGCCCGCGCCGTCCCTTTCCCCTCAGAGTTCCTACCGCCTCCGCCGGTAGAGGGAGCGTGTGAACGTGCCAGTGCACCAGGCTTAGTGGCACTGGCAGCATCGCGTGCCTCTGTTGTACCCCGACGTCACCCTGCCACACGACTAGCATCTGGATCCAGACAGGATCCTAGTGCCGGCGGCGCCACAGACGGCTAGGGCGCATGCGGAGGAAGTTCGGCGCCGGCGGGCGCTGCTGACGCTGGAGCAGCGCCGCTACGCCACCTACGCATCCGACTCCCCAAACTGGAAGAGGTGGTTCGCCTTCGAGCACGAGGAGGCGAGGCGAAGCGGCGTGCGCGAGGTCGACCGCAGCGTGCCGCCGCCCCCGCTCGTCGTCCACAAGAAGGACCAGGCGGCCCTTGCGGCAGTCTACCGCGAGAGCGAGGAGGACGAGCGGCGCAGGCTGGAGGCGGTGGAGGAAGAGGAGGGTCGGTACGAGGCGGCCATGGCGCAGGCCGTTGCGCTCTCCGTGGCTGGCGACTGCGTGCTGCCGCCGGTGGCCCCACCGTCCCCTCCCTGATGCCGCATCAAGGTCGACCCAGAGCCGCAGTTGCAGCCCGAGCCAGAGCCGGAGCCCATCGAGCGCTACTCCTGGATGGGGGTGCTGCGCGAGTGGGCGTCCGCGCCACCGGTTTGGATGGGGGCGACCCCGGGCAGGAGGCGGCGTACCTCGAGATGTGGCGCCAGCTACGGCTGGCCGAGGAGCGCCGTCGCGGCGAGTACGAGGAATGCTCGAGCGCAACCTCGAGGAGGAGGCACGCGAGGCCGAGGAGGAGGCGCGCCAGGCCGCGGCTGCACAGGCGGCCGCACAGCCCCCCGCCCCGGCAGTGCCCTCGCCGGAACAGCCCCCCGCGCCGGCACTGCTTGTGCCGGAACAGCTGCCCGTGGCCTACATCGCCGCCGCCTGGAACACGACGTTCCCTTGGGCCGGCCCTGCGCCGACGCTCATCGATCTCACCGACCCCAAGGACAACGACGACGACGCCTAGGACGCGCTGGGCAGCGCGCCGCCTCGCAGTTTAGTTTGTTTTTAATTTCTTTTAATGCTAATGTGGACGTGTGGGCGCTCGTCGGCCTTCCTGTCCGGCTTAATGTTTAATTAAGTTGTTTTCATTTGAAATATGCATGCACAGTTTTTTTTATCGGTGCTGTCAAAATGGGTCGGGCGAGTGTTGGGCGCATACGCCGACACAAACGCGGAAGCGGACGTCCATGTCCGCTTGGCGACCTAAACGGACAAAAAAGAGACAAAATCATCGTCCATTTGGGTCGGCCCGTTGGAGTTGCTTTTTTAGCCTTTGTGAAGAACGCGTGTATATACATTTTTGTGTGTGTATCTTGAACCTTGGTGATAGCTCACCACATTTCCCATGTATATATATATAATACTCCCTCCGTTTCAAAATAAATGACCCAACTTTGTACCAACTTTACTACAAAATTAGTATAAAGTTGAGTCATCTATTTTGGAACGGAGGGAGTAGTTCTTTTCATGCGGAGTTACGTTATGTGAAATGCTTGCCACATGCACAATTCGTCTACTTTGTCTAGATTCTTAAATCTCCTTCTTAAGCTGGAATCGTTAGTTTCACAAATATGACTACATACTACCGAACCCTGTGTTACATTGTAAGAACATAACTTTCTTATAGTGCTCAATTCTTTATTACCGGAGGAGCAACAAGTGCAGGTTGCCCCGAGTTACACAATGTGAAGAAATAGGGAAGAGAGGAGGAGAGGAAGGGGAAGTGGACTAGATCGAGTTCGAAGGATATAGACGATGCATGAGGGGAGGCGATAGCCGAGAGAAAAGCAAAGCCAAGAAGCGAGTAATACGACAGGAGTACTCAGTTTGTCTATTGGCCTTCGCTCGCCCGCAATGCGTACCGTACGCGACGAGCGCCGCTATGTGCCCTCGGCGGCCGCTAAGCACGGCACGCCGAGTTCGAAGGTACACACATGTAGCTAGCCTCCGACTCTATACCTACTGCACGAATTAACGGAAAATCATGGCCTATAGTTGTTGCATCTACTCACGATCGATGCATGCAACAGGAGGAGATCAATAACGTGGCCAGAATTCTTGGATGGACCTCTGTAGCCTGGTGCGGGAGAACGGACGAGCTGGTGGACGGAATGCTGCACACACCTCGGCGTAGGCACTTCATTGATGGGAATCGCGGCTTGACGCCTTCTTCGTCCAAGACTTGCTTGACGTGGCGGTGGCTGCCGCCATGGCTGCATTCCTGCATTTTTTTTACATTGCCTAAAATATCCTTGATGCCATAATATATAGGAGTACTAAACTAAATTTGGGTTAGTATAGCTCCATCTAGACCGTTTAATCACAAAAACAAACGGCCCGGGATGATTTGATGTACCGTAAAAGGTCTCAAAAAGATGAGTTTAGGAAAGCTGTTGGAGTAGGTTTTCACCTCAACTCTTTCTATATGTGCATTTTTTGGGGAATAGGGAGACTGATGAAGATGCTCTAAGCACGTTATGGCCAGGAGAGTGATTCTAGTCACTAGGTTGCCTTTTTAACTATAACCCCTCTTCACAGTGACTATTAAGAACATGGACTTCTTTTTCGGGACAGAATATTGACTTTTAGACTGTGTGTAGTAGTGTGTCCAAAAAACGTGTGTAGTAGTTCGCGCATTAATTTTTTCAAAGATGCAAATGAAAGAATATGAATGTAGCAGCATTAGAGATTCTATTCTAAAAAAAAAAAGATTCTAACTTTCAGCAAACGGGTATCCGTAGGGTAGCAAAGAGTACTCCCTCCCATTGAAAAAAAGTGTCTTGGCTTTAGTTTTCAAATTTAGTTGGAGTGATACTTATTTATTTTGTAGTCTCGCTCAAACATAAATGTTGATATCCACACAGCCCGTGAATTCAAGCAGTAGCCCTGGCCCTATATCGAAAAAATAAAGCAATTGAAGAACCAGGCCTGTGCAACTTCTGCTTGGACCTTGTGTACCACTCAAGTGTTTCTACTTTTGGTAAGCATTTACTGTACTATCATAAAAAAAGCATTTACTTTACTATAGTACGTGACCTTTTAACTCATGCAGCAAGCAAGGTCAGGCGTAGAACCAGCCAAGTTGATGCTGCCACATGTACAGGAGTCCATTGGCGTTTCCGGCTCAGCAAGCAAGGTCAGGCGTAGAACCAGTCAAGCTGATGCTGCTACATGTACAGGAGTCCATTGGCGTTTCCGGTTCTCCGCTGGTCTCCTGGTAGACTGCCCGAGTGACGGCTGCCGCATCTGCTGCCCACAGCAGCCAGATCACACGCGAGCCGGTCTCAGCCGTGGCATCCGCTCACCCGCCTGCGGCGGCCAGGCCTATAGCCTACAACCTATATGGTATGTGATTTACTATGCTCCTGTGTAGGCAGATGGGCCTCCAATTGCACAAGCTGCTATTGATGTAAGGCCTGCAGAGCAACCATCAATTGTGGCACAGAAACTGAATGGCAATGGAGACAGACGGAATACTATGCCAGATAACATGGAGGTCATTCTTGCTCATGTTCAGGCTGTAGACAAGACCACTCCAGTTGATCCTATGCAGCTGGAAATTCTGGAGCCACAAACTCAGAACTTCACTATTCAGCCAGCTCTAAATTTATCTAGTGCAATAGCAGGAGAAATGGAAATTGCTCCTGTACATGTGCCTAGTTAGGATACCTCAGTTGAACCTTTACAGCAGCATCCTCTCAATGCAAACATCTCAGGTGAGAGTAATGACTCTGATTTAGAAGCTCCACCCGGATTCCCTATTCCTTGCTACTTACATGACTCTGAAGATGCTCATCTAACACTTGCTCATGCTCCTCTGCTATGTCATCAGAGTTTGTGGTTGCTCAGCAACAAGGAGTACCTGATGAAGCATTGCTTGGACAGGAAGGTGCTACTATTTAGCAAAAGCATTTTGCACCCGCAGATGAAAGCGAAGAGGTAATTCTGGTCCCCATAGAATGGGTAAATTTTCTTTCTGCAGCCCTCTTGACACCCGAGAAGTTTGACTGGGCAAAGAAATGTATTTCTTCTAAAGTATGGGAGTACATTGTATAAGGTGCAGAATCAAAGATGTTTAAATCATTTGCCATCCCTGACACTTGCCCCTCGGCATATGCTTCTCCTTGCCAGCCATGTCATCCAGCTTCAGACCAGGAGAACCACTCCTCTCCCACTCACAGCATAGCTGGAGCCAAAAATGTGACACTCTGCCTCTTCCACCTCAGCACTCTATGGCAACAAGAAAAGAAAAGAGAAAGCCCCTCTGGTTGAAACAGAGGTAAGGAGAAGTTGCAGGTTACAAGCTTTGCAGAAAGGTTTTAAACAAAAAGTCTGTGTTGAGATAATTTGCTTGACATGTCATGCTTTACCTTCACCTATCCCTGGCAAAGTGATTAAAAACTCAAATTCCTCCCTTTGCAAGGTGAACATTCAGGAAGAGAAGGGGGCACAACCGAGAGGACCCAAGAAACTGAAGAGCTCCTCCAACATTACTGCTCCTACAGCCAGCAGAAGGCAAAAAGGCAGCAAGAGCAAGTAGTTTTAGTGTCTAGTATCAGTCACACACTACTTTTGTGATGCTTGTGACTCTAGATCTTTATGTCTGGACCAGTGGGCAGTCTTTTATAAAGATGTTATTGTACTTAGCACTCTCAGAACTGGATCTTATTTCATCTTCCATTGAACCATTGGTAGTACAATTTATACTATGTTTGGAAGGTGTATATCTGTTGAATTGTGTATGTGCGCTGCAAGTTCTGCTGTTATGATCCACTCATAAAAATGAATAGATACCAGAATATATTGAATTGGAACATCAGAGGCATTAATGATCGTAACAAATGGCTTGATTTGTCTAACAAAATTGCTGAAGAAGATTGCTCTATCATTACTATACAGGAGTTCAAAAGTGAAGTCTTTGATAGCTCTTTTATAAAGAATTTCAGGAAATTAAAGAAGTTTGACTACTCCCTCCATTTTTATATACAAGGCCACAAACTCAAATAACAGGTAGTACCAAGGTAAAATTTAAAACATGTTTTACAACCCAACCTTTTCTCTCTCTTACTGGGATCATTAATACACCACATGCATGCAAGAAAACTGAATGGAGTAAGTACTTGAGTACCATTATGTCTGCATGAATGCTAGTATTAAATAAGTTGCTAGTACGATAAAACATCATTAATTTTGCCTCGATTATTGTTGGTGGCCTTTTATAGATGCAAAATGTATATTCTATAGTGGCCTTGTATAAGTAAATGGAGGGAGTACCTCCCTTCCATAGGAGCATCTCGAGGTTTACTCACCGTATGGAATGATCAATTTTTCTCAGCAAGAACTATATGCAAAAATGATTTTTCTCTCACAATTGAATTCACATCTAAGCACACAGCTGAACAGTGGAAATTGACCAACATTTATGGCTCTTGCCAGATAGACAGCAGAACCACTTTCTTAAACTGGTTCCAAAATTTGCATATGGATGATGAGGCTAACTTGCCCATTCTTGGATATTTTAATTATCTAAGATACCCAACAACAGAAATAAAGATGGAGGAAATTTACATGACATGTTTCTCTTTAATGAGGCAATCAGTAAACTGGCACTTGTTGAGATCCCTTTAAAAGGCAGGAAATTCACCTAGAGCAACATGCATGAAGCTCCTCTTATTGAGAAACTAGACTAGTTTTTTTTTCATCTGAAGCTTAGACTATTACCTACCCCAACACTTTGGTCATCCCTTTGACCAAGACCACTTCAGACCATGTTCCTTGTGTTGTTAAAATTGGCACTGCCATTCCTAAGTCTAGAATCTTCATATTTGAAAATTATTGGCTAGAACACCCACAATTCAAAGAGGTGGTCAAATTTATACGGGAACAATCAGTAGATGAGCAAGACAGTGCCAAACTTATCTCTACCAAATTTAAGAGGCTGAGAAAAGTACTAAAACACTAGGCCCAAAATATTTCAGATCTTAAGATGATTGTGGAAAACATGAATTATGTTATTTTTCTATGGGACACTATTGAGGAATTTAGAAATCTTACCACTGAGGAGAAGCAGAGCAGAATCATTTTGAAAGCCTGCCTTGAAAAATGTTTGCACTCACAAAAAATATACTGGAAGCAAAGAGCTATTGTCAGAACTATTAAGTTTGAGGAGGCCAACACAAAATCCTTTCAATAAAAGGCTACTATCAAATACAGAAACAACCACATTGCCATTTTTAGAGATGAGACTGATGTTGAACACAATGATCATCATGCAAAGGCTGTCATCCTCTACAAAGCCCTCAAATAAAAATTAGGACAGTCCAGAACTACTGAATATCCATTGCAGCTCCAAACCTTACTCCAACACAATGATTTCTTGCATGATCTAGAATCCCCTTTCACTAAAGAAGAGATTGACAATGTGTTGAAGAATTTACCCAGTAACAAAGCTCCAGGAGCCGATGGCCTCAATGATGCCTTTCTGAAATCCCCTGGGAGATTGTAGCCCAGGACTTTTATAATATGCTTGATGATTTTTACGAGGGCAAAGTGAACTTACAGAGTATAAACTTTCTTTCATCACACTGATCCCTAAAAAGGACTCTGCTATATATCCAAATGATTTCAGACCCATTTCCCTCCTCAACTGCACAAGTAAGATCATCACTAAGATTCTGGCCAACAGACTGAAAAGGTATATCCTCGGGCTCATACACAAAAATCAATATGAATTTCTAAATAAGAGATGCATACTAGAGTGCCTGGCTTGGTCTTATGAATACCTTCATCAATGCCACCACTCCAAGAAAAACATTTTGCTCCTTAAACTAGATTTTGAGAAAGCTTTTGACATGCTAAATCATGATACCATGTTTGAAATTATGCAAGCTAAAGGAATTGGTACCAGATGGATAGAATGGATCAAAGATTTATAAAACTGGTTACTCCGTTGTTCAACTTAATGGTGTGCCAGGCAAGCAGTTCTTATGCAAACAAGGAGTTAGGAAAGGAGATCCGCTTTCACCTCTAATCTTTGTGGTAGCTGTTGATCTGTTACAACCAATGTTGAATGAAGCTATGCATGCTTAAATGATCAAGCCTCCAGTTCACTATACCACCATCACTGACTTCCCCATAATACAATATGCAGATGACACTATCTTGGTATTGCCAGCAGAACAAACTCAATTGATGCATATCAAGAATCTACCCCTCCACTATGCAGCTTATACTGGTCTCAAGGTCAACTACTCTAAATCAATCATGGTAGCCATCAACACTCCAAACAATATTATGCAGAATCTTTCGACTCTTTTGGGCTGCAAAATTAGAAAACTACCTCTCAATTACCTGGGGTTACCACTCAGTCTTGCTAGACCAAGAGCACAATACTACACTCCCTTACTCAAAAGGATTGCTAATAGACTCACTGGTTGTGCTACAATGCTATCCACATGAGGTAAGCTGACACTGCTGAAATCAGTTCTTGCAAGTCTTCCAATCTTTTTCATGTGCACTTTGTCAATGCCAAAATCAGTGATTCACCAAATCAATGTCCTTCTCAAGCACTGTTTATGGAAAAATATGGCTCTGATCAAAAGGGCATGCCTTTGATTGCCCGGGAGAAAGTTTTCCTCCAAAAAACACATGGTGGTCTTGGGGTACTTGATATCACCACTCATAATCAAGCTCTACGAATGAAGTTCATCCACAAGGTCCTTAACAAAGAAGAAACACTGATACGTCTCCAATGTATCTACTTTTCCAAACACTTTTGCCCTTGTTTTGGACTCTAACTTGCATGATTTGAATGAAACTAACCCGGACTGACGCTGTTTTCAGCAGAACTACCATGGTGTTGTTTATTGTGCAGAAAACAAAAGTTCTCGGAATGACCTGAAAATCCATGGAGATAACTTTTTAAAAAATATAAAAAATACTGGTGAAAGAATCAGGCCAAGGGCCCACACCGTATCCACGAGGGTGGGGGGCGCACCCCCTCCCCCTGGGCACGCCCCCTGTTTCGTGGGCCCCCTGCTGCTCCACCGACCTCAACTCCCACTCTATATATTCTTTTTCACGGAGAAAAAAATCAGAGAGAAAGTTTCATCGTATTTGACGATACGGAGCCATCGCCAAGCCCTAATCTCTCTCGGGAGGGCTGATCTGGAGTCCGTTCGGGGCTCCGGAGAGGGGGATTCGTCGTCGTCATCGTCATCATCAACCATCCTCCATCACCAATTTCATGATGCTCACCGCCGTGCGTGAGTAATTCCATCATAGGCTTGCTGGACGGTGATGGGTTGGATGAGATTTACCATGTAATCAAGTTAGTTTTGTTAGGGTTTGATCCCTAGTATCCACTATGTTCTGAGATTGATGTTGCTATGACTTTGCTATGCTTAATGCTTGTCACTAGGGCCCGAGTGCCATGATCATATCTGAACCTATTATGTTTTCATGAATATATGTGAGTTCTTGATCCTATCTTGCAAGTCTATAGTCACCTATTATGTGTTATGATCCGACAACCCCGAAGTGACAATAATCGGGATACTTCTCGGTGATGACCGTAGTTTGAGGAGTTCATGTATTCACTAAGTGCTAATGCTTTGGTCCGGTACTCTATTAAAAGGAGGCCTTAATATCCCTTAGTTTCCGATAGGACCCCGCTGCCACGGGAGGGTAGGACAAAAGATGTCATGCAAGTTCTTTTCCATAAGCACGTATGACTATATTCGGAATACATGCCTACATTATATTGATGAACTGGAGCTAGTTCCGTGTCACCATAGGTTATAACTATTACATGAGGAATCGCATCCAACATAATTATCCATCACTGATCCAATGCCTACGAGCTTTTCACATATTGTGCTTCGCTTATTTACTTTTGCGTTGCTACTATTACAATTACTACAAAACTATTATCTTTACTTTTGCCACTATTACCATTACTATCATACTACTTTTGCTACTAAATACCTTGCTACAGATACTAAGTTATCCAGGTGTGGTTGAATTGAAAACTCAACTGCTAATACTTGAGAATTCTTTGGCTCCCCTTGTGTTGAATCAATAAATTTGGGTTGAATACTCTACCCTGTTGCGATCCCCTATACTCGTGGGTTATCAAGACTATTTTCTGGCGCCGTTGCCGGGGAGCATAGCTCTATTCTTTGAGTCACTTGGGATTTATATCTGTTGATCCCTATGAAGAACTTGAAAGACGGAAGAACTAAGATTTTTCCCTCAACTACGAGGGGAGGTAAGAAACTACCATCTAGCTCTGCACTAGATTCTCGTTCTATTTTGAGTAAGCTTGCGACACCTAAACCTACTACTGCTATGAATTCTGATATGTCGCATGTTATTGATGATGCCACTTCTGCTATGAATGATACTTATGATGAAACTACTTCTATGCTTGATACTACTGTGCCATTAGGTGAATATCTTGATGAACAACTTGCTAGGGTTAGAGAGAATGAAATTATTGAAGATGAAATTATTGATGATAGTGATGACAAAGGTTCTCCCCCTAAGTATGAATTGCCTGTTGTTCCTGAGGGTTATGTTATGGATGAAGAAACTGCTAGAGATCTTTTTGCTTGCAATGATAGATCTGATCTTAAGAAATTACTAGCTAAACTTAAACATAAAACACTGAATGCTAGAATGAAATATGACCCTGCTTTTGCTACTTCACCTATCTTTGTTACTGATAAGGATTATGAATTCTCTGTTGATCCTGAGATAATTACTTTGGTTGAATCTGATTCCTTTTATGGCTATGAATCTGAAACTGTTGTGGCACATCTTACTAAGTTGAATGATATAGCCACCCTGTTCACTAATGATGAGAAATCCTGCTATTACTATATCCTTAAGATATTTCCGTTCTCAATAAAGGGTGATGCTAAAACTTGGTTTAATTCTCTTGATCCTAGTTGTGTGCGTAGTCCCCAGGATATGATTTATTACTTCTCTGCTAAATATTTCCCTGCTCATAAGAAACAAGCTGCCTTGCGGGAAATATATAATTTTGTGCAAATCAAAGAAGAGAGTCTCCCACAATCTTGGGGGACGCTTCTCCGATTACTTAATGCTTTTCCTGACCATCCTCTTAAGAAAAATGAAATACTTGATATCTTTTATAATGGACTAACCAATGCTTCCAAGGACCACTTGGATAGTTGTTTGAGCCAACTCCTGAGCCTATTCCTAAACCAACTCCGAAGAAGAGGGGAGTTTTATTTCTCAGTCCTGAAGATATGCAAGAGGCAAGGAAATCAATGAAAGAAAAAGGTATTAAAGATGAAGATGTTAAGAATTTACCTCCTATTGAAGAAATACATGGTCTTAATATACCGCCTGTCGAAGAAACACATTGTCTTGATAACCCTACACAGGTAGTAAAGGTAAATTCTCTCTATAGATATGATAAAGTTGAAATCCCGTCTACTAAATTTCATAGCCAATGTTTAGATGAATTTGATGACTTTATGGCTAGACAAGAAAGTTTTAATGCTTATGTTGGTAGAGAATTAAAGGGTAATGCTTTCATGATAGGACGCTTGAGTGATTATATGGCTAGAGTTAAAGGTGAACTTAAACTCATTAGCAAATATGCTTCTATGGTTACCACTCAAGCTGAACAAGTACTTAAAGATCAAAGTGATTTGCTTGATGAATTAAATAATAAACATGATTTTGCTGTTAGAGTGGCTACTAGAACTAGTAGAATGACTCAGGAACCTTTGTATCCTGAAGGTCACCCTAAGAGAATCGAGCAAGATTCTCAGAGAAATAATTTAGATGCACCTAGTACTTGTAAAAAGAAGAAAAAGAAAAATGATAGGACTTTGCATGCTTCTAGTGAACCTGTTGTAGACACACCTGAGAATCCCAATGATATTTCTATTTCTGATGATGAAACACAATCTGGTGATGAACATGAACCTAGTGATAATGTTAATGATAATGTTCATGTTGATGCTCAACCTAGCAATAATGATGATGTAAAGATTGAACCTGCTGTTGATCTTGATAACCCACAATCAAAGAATCAACGTTATGATAAAAGAGATTTTGTTGCTAGGAAGCACGGTAAAGAAAGAGAACCATGGGTTCAGAAACCCATGCCTTTTCCTCCCAACCCATTCAATACAAAGGATGACGAGGATTTTGAGTGCTTTGCTGAAATGATAAGACCTATCTTCTTACGTATGCGCTTAACTGATATGCTTAAAGTAAACCCTTATGCTAAATATATGAAGGATATCATTACAAATAAAATAAAGATACCGGAAGCTGAAATTTCCGCCATGCTTGCTAATTACACTTTTAAAGGTGGAATACCAAAGAAACTTGGAGATCTAGGAGTACCAACTATACCATGCTCCATTAAAATAAACTATGTTAAAACTGCTTTATGTGATCTTGGAGCCGGTGTTAGTGTTATGCCTCTCTCTTTATATCATAAACTTGAATTGAATAAGTTGACACCTACTGAAATATCTTTGCAAATGGCTGATAAATCAACTGCTATACCTATCGGTATTTGTGAGGATGTGCCTGTTGTGGTTGCAAATGTCACTATCTTAACGGACTTTGTTATTCTTGATATTCCTGAGGATGATAGTATGTCGATTATCCTTGGTAGACCCTTTTTGAATACTGCAGGGGCTGTTATTGATTGCAGCAAAGGCAATGCCACTTTTCATGTTAATGGTAATGAGCATACGGTACACTTTCCGAGGAAACAACCTCAAGTTCATAGCATCAATTCTATTGGAAAAATTCCAACTATCATTATTGGAGGTTTTGAATTTCATCTTCCTACTGTCAAGAAAAAATATGATATTCTTATTATAGGGGATGTGCATATCCCCGTCGAGGTAACCTAGTGTTATTCAAAATTTCTTCGGTTCCATGTTATTCGGAATGAGTTTGTTAACAAGACTTGGTCAACCTTGTTAGTGGATTCATTTTGATGATCATGAGATGGATGAAACTAGAAGGCACAACTTTCTGTACCCTCTTTTTACTTTCTGTTATTTAGAATAAATAAAGCAAAAATAGTATTATTTGTCTGTTTTCTGAATTATCCATGCAATAAAAAAATATCCCGAAAATAAAAGTGCTCCAATTGCCCTACAAATTTAGTATGATTTTTATGGAATATTTGAGGATTTTAGGCACTCAGAACATAACAGGGGGGGTAAGCACCTGGCCACGAGGGTCCAGGGCGTGCCCCCTTGCGTCGTGGGCCCATGGTGGCCCCCCTCCACTTATTCTTGCACACACACACTCCATCTTCCTCCCAAAAAAAATCCCCATCCAGCTCAAGCACGAGTTCTAGCTCATTTTGCTGCGATTTTCGATCTCCTTGCTCAAAGCTCCATTCACAAAACTGCTTTGGGAGATTGTTGCTTGCGGGAGAAATATGTCCAGGAAAATGTACCAAGGTGGTTCCTCAATAAAGAGAGGACCCAGGCATGCTATGCGTGAGCAAGACGATGAACCACCAAGGGAAGCTGAGGTGCAGCCTTGTGAATGGCCGTCAGAAGAGTTTATGGTCAATGCAGGCATCAAGGATGAATTTGACGCATATGTGCGTAATGCCGATCTTGAGGACTTCATACAAGATAAGTGTCCGCAATACTACCAATTGACTGATTCATTCGTGAGAAGATTTAAATATACATCTTCGCGTAATTCTCAGAATGTCCTGTTTGATATTTATGATCAATCTTATACCATGGACCTAGAAGATTTTACCACTGCTTGCAAACTCCCACAGTGGGGGAATGTTAATGAACCCCACAAATCTGAATATAAAGACTTTCTTGCTAGTATCACTGTGGGAGAATCTAGGGATATAGCACAAGCTACTATAGGGAGCATTCATTTTCCTGCTAATACATTATTTTGCTCTCTTCATTGGTAGATGCATTACCGGTAAAGATGAAGCATGTAACATGTGTGTCCCTGATCTTTGTGTCCTCAAGAGTGTTGTATTAGGTAATAAAGATTACAACTTGGGGGCAATAGTTGCACGTAGTTTGCATAATAATGGTATATCTGGAGATTTATTTGGAGGAATTTATGCGACCCGTGTTGCTAATTATCTTGGTATATACCCACGTGAGGGTGCTATGGAGTTTCCTGTCGCTTATTTAGATCTTGACGCTATGGTCAGGCACCATTTTCTTTTGAGGAATGAACAATTCCTTCAGTATCGACTAATCTTTGACAGATGTCACGCTCTCCATGTTACTCTCCCTGCTCCTTCCCTTTTTGATTACCAGGCAAAACGAAGATATGTTGTCACTAGGGAGGAGGCAGCCGAACACGAGAGGAGAGCGGAGGCAGCTCGCCAATATGCCGCAACTCAGGAGGCATTGGCTGCTGCATCTCAGTACGACCCCCGTTATAACTTCGGATATCAGCCAGGCTATCCTTGGCATTAGACTAACTTAGGCCAAAAGCCTAAGCTTGGGGGAGTACGTATTTCTCACCGACTTTACATTCATGTTCACACACTTATTCTAGTTGTCTGTGCTCATACTTTTTCATTGTATTATCCATCTAGTTTAATTTATTTTTCTAGTTTTCTTCTTGTGTGTTTGATAAACCTTAAGAAAACCAAAAAAATAGTTAGTCTAATTTCCATGCTTGTAGTAGTAATTAAAATGAAAACCCAAAAAGATATCTCGTTCTTCTTTTGTTTGTTGGGAGCTTTCCCGTGTAAATAGTTTTATTTCTTTTCTATCCTTTGGGGGTCGAGAGGAGAAGACCATAATGAAAATGTTTAGTGGCTCTACTATGCATGATTGTTGATTTAACTTAGAGCCCATATTACCTTATCTTCTCCCTTGAATTGAATGCTTGCAAATTCCAGCTTAGTCCAATGCACATGCACTATTATTATTATTATACACACCGTTCGGTCATGCAAGTGAAAGGCAATAATGATGATATATGATGGACTGATTGGGATGAGAGAAGCTGGTATGAACTCGACCTCTCTTGTTTTTGTAAATATGATGAGTTCATCGTTCCTGAGTTAGCTATTATGAAGTAAACATGTTTGCAATGAAAATTAGAGATTATAGTTGCTTATGCCATGCTTAATTAGCTAGGAGCTTATAATGGTTTACCTTGCGTGCCAACATGCTATTAAAATGGTTGTGATGTGGTCTGATAGGGTGGTATCCTCCTTTGAATGATTCGAGTGACTTGACTTGGCACATGTTCACGCATGTAGTTGAAACAAATCAACATAGCCTTCACGATATTTATGTTCATGGTGGATTATATCCTACTCATGTTTGCACTCGGTGTTGATTAATTTTAATGCATGTTCATGACTGTTGTCGCTCTCTCAGTTGGTCGCTTCCCAGTCTTTTGCTAGCCTTCACCTGTACTAAGAGGGAATACTGCTTGTGCATCCAAACTCCATGAACCCCAAAGTTATTCCATATGAGTGCACCGTACCTTCCTATATGCGGTATTTACCTGTCGTTCCAAGTAAATTTGTATGTGCCAAACTCCAAACCTTCAAATGAAATTCTGTTTTGTATGCTCGAGTAGCTCATGTTTCAACTAGGGTTGTCTGTATCTTCCATGCTAGGTGGTTTATTCTCAAGGGGAGTGGACTCCGCTCCTCATTCACGAGAAAATGGCTGGTAGCCGGGATGCCCAGTCCCATGATCAAAAAGATCAAAGAAAAACAAAATAATTAAACAAAACTCCCCCAGGGTTGTTGCTAGTTGGAGGCACTCGTTGTTTCGAGCAAGCCATGGATTGATGTTTGTTGGTGGTGGGGGAGTATGAACTTTACCATTCTGTTTGGGAACCGCCTATAATGTATGCAGCATGGAAGATATCAAGATCTCATAGTTGTTGCATTGACAGTGAAAGTATACCGCTCAAAATTTTATTCATCTCTATTTTAAAATCGAGCTCTGGCACCTCTACAAATCCCTGCTTCCCTCTGCGAAGGGCCTATCTATTTACTTTTATGTTGAATCATCACCTTCTTATTACAAAGCACCCGCTGGAGAGCACACTATCATTTGCGTTTATTACTATTAGTTTATATTGGTTATGACTTGAATGGATCTCTTTTACCATGAGTTACAATGTTTAGTCAGTCCTTGATCTTTAAAGGTGCTCTGCATTTATGTTTTGCGGTCTCAGACAGGGCTAGCGAGATACCATCTTGTTATATCATATTATGATTGTTTTTAGAAAGTGTTGTCATCCGAGATTTATTATTATTGCTCGCTAGTTGATTATGCCATTTATATGAGTAAACATGAGACCTAAGTGTTATTGTGAATATGGTTAGTTCATAATCTTTGCTGAAAACTTGAATGCTGGGTTTACATATTTACAACAACAAGAGAAAACAGAGTTTGTAAAAGTTTTTCTTTATCACTTTCAGTTTGTCAACTGAATTGCTTGAGAACAAGCAAAGGTTTAAGCTTGGGGGAGTTGATACGTCTCCAACGTATCTACTTTTTCAAACACTTTTTGAAAGGCTCGAGAAGAGGTGTCTAGAGGGGGGTGACTAGACACTAAGTACCAAAAGTTGCAGTTTTTAACTTCTTTAAGTTTAAGTGGAGTTTTGGCACAAGTTTAATGATTACAATACAAAACAAGCAAGCATGCAAACAGTATGTGAGCAGCGGAAAGTAAAGCATGCAACTTCCAAAAATGTAAAGAGATGGGATTGGAGTGTGCAAACGCAATTGGAGAGACATATGTTTTTGTCGTGGTTCCGATAGGTGGTGCTATCGTACATCCACATTGATGGAGGCTTCAACCCACGAAGGGCAACGTCTACACGAGTCCACGGAGGGCTCCACCCACAAAGGGTCCACGAACAAGCAACCTTGTCTATCCCACCATGGCCGTCGCCCATGAAGGACTTGCCTCACTAGCGGTAGATCTTCACGAAGTAGGCGATCTCCTTGCCCGTACAAATTCCTTGGTTCAACTCCACAATCTTGTCGGAGGCTCCCAAGTGACACCTAGCCAATCTAGGAGACACCACTCTCCACGAAGTAACAATTGGTGTGTTGATGATGAACTCCTTGCTCTTGTGCTTCAAATGATAGTCTCCCCAATACTCAACTCTCTCTCACAGGATTTGGATTTGGTGGAAAGAAGATTTGAATGGAAAGCAACTTGGGGAAGGCTAGAGATCAAGATTCATATGGTAGGAATGGAATATCTTGGCCTCAACACAAGTGTAGGTGGTTCTCTCTCAGAAAATGTAAGTTGGAAGTGTAGGTTCGTTCTGATGGCTCTCTCCACAAATGAAGAGGAGGTGGAGGGGTATATATAGCCTCCACACAAAATCTAACCGTTACACACAACTTGCCAATCTCGGTGGGACCGAATTGAGAAACTCGGTCAGACCGATTCAGCAAATCTAGTGACCGTTAGGATTTTTGGTGGGACCAACATGCAACTCGGTAGGACCGATATGGTTAGGGTTAGGGCATAACGTAATCTCGGTGAGACCGATTACACAAACTCGGTGAGACCGATTTTGGTAATAAGCTAACCAGAGAGTTGGTCAGGTAAACTCGATGGGACCAATTAGCTCATTTCGGTGAGACCGAAACGTTATGAAAGGGAAACAAAGAGTTTACATTGCAATCTCGGTGGGACCGATCGCTCATCTCGGTGGGAGCAAAACGTTATGAAGGGAAATAGAGAGATTACAATCCCATCTCGGTGAGACCGAGATCCCTATCGGTGAGACCGATTTGCCTAGGGTTTGTGGCAGTGGCTATGACATCTGAACTCGGTGGCACCGGATAGAAAGAATTGGTGGGGCCAAGTTTGACTTTTGGTTTAGGTCATATGTGGATGTGATAAAGTAGTTGAGGGCTTTGGAGCATATCACTAAGCATTTTGAGCAAGAACCTCATTAAGCAACACCTCATCCCTCCTTGATAGTATTGGCTTTTCCTATAGAATCAATGTGATCTTGGATCACTAAAATAGAAAAATGTAGAGTCTTGTTCTTTGAGCTTGAGCCAATCCTTTGTCCTTAGCATTTTGAGGGGTCCACTTTTCTCATCCATGCCACTTCATATGTTGAACTTATCTGAAACATAGTAGGTAAAAGTGTTAGTTCAACAAGAGATATGTTGACATTAATTACCAAAACCACCTAGGGAGAACTTGTGCTTTCAATCTCCCCCTTTTTGGTAATTGATGGCAACATACATCAAAGCTTTAGATAAAGATATATAGAATAACCAGTAAAGCTTTGGAAAGACATGTAACATGCATAGGCTCCCCCTACATGTATGCAATCATGTGAATATGGAATATAGGAGCAGGTGAATGCATAAACATGACAGAGTAAGCAATGTGTTACATGTATCTTGGCTATATGCATCAGAGCAAAATATGTGAATATGGGAAATGTACCTTCATGCTCATGAGTCCTTCTTGCAAATAGTATGTACATCAGCAAGAGTTTCTCATACACATGACTGTGATGCATATACTTACCTTGTGGTCTTGAGTTAGCTTAGGATGGAATGAACCTACATAAACAAGGTTAGATAACACAGATACACCTACTGGCCAGAGTAAACAAAAGAAACCACAAGAGTACCAAGACTGGGATGACATGTAGAGTGAGTACTAAGTACCACATTGGATATAGACATGTCCCCAAAGGTAAAGATGTGCAATGAATTTAAGGACTTCATTCCCTTAGATGTCTTGCTCCCCCTGAATATAGCTTGGGATACTGGGAGAAGATAGGGAACAAAAAATCAGAGAAAAATCAGAGATCAAAGAAAATAAATAGAGCTAATGCAAACAAGTAAATATGAGCATGTCTTTCCCCTCTTGAAGACATGTGACATCTCTCCTCTTGAATACCAAGCATCTGGGGTCCTTGATGATTACTCTTTCTCCCCTTGAGTATTCTCTCCCCCTATAGATATGATTAAGCTTTGATGTGATTTCTCTCTCTCCCCCTTTGACATCAATTTCCAAGAAGGGTTCTTTTGGTTTTTTGTCATGATGGGTTTGGTCCTTAAGTCACAGAACAAAGTAGTAAGGTGAATGTGATGCTGGTCGAGGACAAGATTCATTGAGTGGAGCTGGATCAAAAAGAATGCAGAAACACGTGGCAAGCCATCTTTCCTGTAGTGAAATCAGTGGCACCGAGTTGTATGTTTCGGTTGTACCGAAAGGATTCGGTTGGACCGAAAACAACAGACCGGTGCGACCGAGTTCATCACAGAGAAAACACTTGTCACCTCAGCTCACTAGTCAAGTAAGATCTCAGAAGGATTTGGAAGGAATTGGATGTAGGGAATGCAGAACAAATAGAAAAGAAAAGAAATTTAGATGAAGTTTTTTTTGAAAGGGGAAAAAATATGCATGAGACAAACGCAAGAGCACAGAAAAGAACACACGAGAACTTCATCTAGAATTGGTCGGCGACAAAGTCACCTATGTTAGAGTATATTGACTTAGGAGTCAAGTGAGATCACTTGATCATAGGTCATACTCATTGTTTAAGCTCAAAATGGGGTTACCATTTTTCGTTTAAGCATCTTGATGTATTCACATCTTGTCGAGTTGCTTTGACTCATGACTTGGATTAAAGCTTCTCTAAGATGGAATAACATACCTTGGGTGGTGGTGTTGATCATGATCGTGTAGTTGAAATTGTGTGGGTTGCTCAAGGTTGATGTAGCTCATCAAGAGTTGGGAGCACCACTTGGAGTTTGAGTTCATCTTCCTACATGGGTTAGTTTTTGCAAGGAAGAGCACTTGTGTAACCAAAATGACAATCATGAATTTCAACATATAATTTGTCAAAGGATATGTTTGAATGGTTTCGTGCTTCCTTGTCTTCAACCACCATTATGTAGAGACTTGGTGATGTAGAGATCGCTCAAGATGTGAATGAGTTGCAATCTCATAGATTTAGATTCATCCAAGTTCCTACAAGGGTTAGATAACATGCAAGGTGCAAACATATCCAAGACATAAGATAGTCATCATAAGGTAAATATCAAGGATTAGTCATAGGCTCATGCCTTGCATGTATCAAATGGAGTTCCTACTCCAAGTTTGAGGCATCAATGATGTTAAATTCACCTCTTAACCTACAAAACACTTTCTCATCAAGTGGTTTAGTGAAAATATCCGCTAATTGCTTTTCGGTGCGAACATGCTTAAGATTAATGTCCCCTTTGGCAACATGATCTCGAATGAAATGATGACGAACTTCAATATGCTTAGTTCGAGAATGTTGCACGGGATTGTGAGCAATCTTGATAGCACTTTCATTGTCACAAAGTAATGGAACATGTTTCACACATATCCCATAATCTTTAAGAGTTTGGGTCATCCAAAGCAATTGAGCACAACATGAACTAGCGGCGATGTATTCCGCTTCGGCGGTGGACAAGGATACCGAGTTTTATTTCTTGGAACACCAAGATACAAGAGATCTACCAAGAAATTGACAAGTACCCGAAGTGGACTTTCTATCAACCTTGTCACCGGCATAGTCCTAGTCGGAGTAGCCAACAAGATCGAAAGAGGCCCTCTTTGGATACCAAATGCCAAAGTTTGGTGTATGGATTAAGTATCTCACTATCCTTTTCACGGCCTTAAGATGACATTCTTTAGGAGCAGCTTGATATCTTGCACACATGCACACACTTAGCATAATATCGGGACGTGAAGCACATAGATATAACAATGAACCAATCATAGAGCGAAAAACCTTTCGATTGACCGGCTCACCATCTTTGGTCAAATCAAGATGTCCACTAGTAGGCATGGGTGTAGTCATACCTTTGCATTCTTGCATATTGAACTTCTTGAATAATTCCTTGGTGCACTTCGTTTGAGAGACAAAGGTACCTTCCTTAGTTTGCTTGATTTGCAAACCAAGAAAGAATTTGAGTTCACTCATCATAGACATCTCGAACTTCTCCGACATTAGCTTTCCAAACTTTTCACTAAAATGAGGGTTAGTTGATCCAAATATAATATCATCGACATAAATTTGGCATACAAATAGTTCTCCATTAACCATTTTAGTAAAAAGTGTAGAGTATATTTTTCCAATTTCAAAGCCTTTTTCAATAAGGAACTTGGTCAAGCATTTATACCAAGCTCTAGGAGCTTGTTTGAGTCCATAAAGAGCTTTGTGAAGTTTGTAAACATGATTAGGTTTCTTAGGATTGACAAAGCTGGGAGGTTGCTTAACATAGACTTCCTCCTCTATTTCACCATTTATAAAAGCAATTTTAATGTCCATTTGGTACAAGGTGATATCATGGTGATTAGCATAGGCAAGTAAAATACAAATGGACTCAAGTATAGCAACGGGAGCACATGTCTCACCATAGTACATACCTTCGACTTGTGTGTAGCCTTGGGTGACGAGACGTGCTTTGTTGCGAACTACTTGTCCATCTTCATCTTGCTTGTTGAGAAACACCCATTTGGTACCGATGATGTTGTGGTTGTTGTTGGGCTTCTCAACTAATGTCCAAACTTGATTTCTCTCAAAGTTATGTAGCTCTTCATGCATAGCATTTATCCAATCTGGATCTTCCAATGCTTCTCCAACCTTCATAGGTTCTATGCTAGAGATGAATGAATAGTGTTCACAAAAGTTAGCTAAACGAGTTTTTGAGCGAGTGATTCTCCCGATTTGGATATCATTGTAGATTTGCTCGACGGGATGGTCTTTAGCAATTCTTGCTCGAACTCGTGAAAGATTTTGCTTGGATCTTGGTTGAACATCTTCTTCATCTTGTTCTTCTTCTTGGCCTTCTTTGTTGTTGACGTTGTCGTTCTCTTGTTGTGGTGGAGAAGGAGGTTGTTGACGTTCATCTTGGTGTACTTCCTTGTTTTCTTCATCTTGGTGTGTCCCACTTGTGGATGCTTCTGTATCAACTCTTGGTTCACCTTGTCGTGAGGTAGAAGCTACCACTTGGACGGACGAGGTACTCTCCTTCACCTCCGTTGGACGAATCTTGCCAATAGACAAGTCTTGGATTTCTTCCGAGGGGTCTTTGTCTCCTACATCAATTGTCAATTGCTCGACTTGCGAGCCGTTAGATTCATCAAACTTCACATCTACCATTTCTTCAACCTTTCGGGTGAAATTGTTGTAGACACGGTAAGTGTGATAGTTTGAGCCATAACCAAGTAGGAAACCTTCATGAGACCTGGGAGCAAATTTAGAACGATGATGCTTATCAAGAATGTAGCACTTTGATACGAATACTCGAAAGTATCCAACTTGTGGTTTGTTACTGGTGTGGAGCTCGTATGTCGTCTTGCCGAGTAGCTTGTGAAGATACAAGCGATTTGTTGCGTCACAAGCTGTCTCAACTGCTTCCGCCCAAAAGTGCTTCGGCGTCTTGTACTCATCAAGCATCGTTCTTGCCATTTCGATGAGCGTCCGGTTCTTCCTCTCAACAACTCCATTTTGTTGAGGTGTGTACGTAGCCGAGAACTCATGTGAAATCCCTTCTTCGTCAAGAAAGGTGTCCACATTTGCGTTCTTGAATTCCGTTCCGTTGTCGCTGCGAACCTTCTTGATCTTCACTTCAAATTGATTCTGGGCCTTCCTAGCAAAGTTTTTGAAGATCTTTTGGACCCGAGATTTATCATCTAGAAAGAACACCAACGTAAATCTTGAAAAATCATCAACTATAACTAGACCAAAAGAATTTCCACTGAGACTTTTGTAGGCGTTGGGACCAAAAAGATCCATGTGAAGTATCTCGAGTGGCCTCCTTGTGGTCAGGATGTTCTTCACGGGATGCCTCCCTCCAACCTGTTTACCTGCCTGACAAACGCTGCAAAGCCTATCCTTATCAAATATGACATTGTTAACGCCAAGGATATGATTTCCTTTAATAAGCTTGTCAAGGTTTCGCATGCCAACATGACCTAATCGTCTATGCCATAACCAACCTTTAGAAGATTTAGCAATAAAGCAAGTTCTAGGTTGAGCCTTTTTAGTGAAGTCAACAATGTAAAGATCACCCCTACTTATACCGGTAAAGACCATTTTATGATTATCTCTATGAAACACTTGGCAATCTACTTCAGTAAATAGGACATTGAAACCGAAATCAGAGAGTCTAGATACTGAAAGTAAGTTGTACCCAAGAGATTCAACGAGCTTGACATTTTGTATGGAGCTATCATGTGATATGTCCACCTTACCGAGGCCAACCACCTTACCCTTTGAGTTTTCACCGAAAGTGACATACTTTTGAGGACCATCGTTTTCAGCAAGCTCACGAAACATATCTTTATCTCCGGCATGTGATCGGTACATCCACTATCAAGAACCCATTCCTTTCCTCCTGCCATATATCCCCGAAGATTTGCCATAATACCAAAGTGTCTCATTGCATCATCAAGATCAAAGTCACTATCATCATCCTCGTCATAGTATCCATGTTCAACATCGTCATGTGGTGGGTCAAATCCTAGAGTGATTTGTTAGAGTGAGTTTGACAATGGTCTTCTTTATGAATTTTAATAGCTTCAAAAATAATATCACTAATAATTCCAACATCTCCTTTGGCACGCATGAGGTTTGTGAGCTCGAATAGACAATCACCAAACATAGGATCATTGGAATTCATCTTACTCAAGGCAATAAACTTATGGATAATTTCATCTAGATTTTTCAAGGAATAATTTGGAAAACGTTCCTCAAGAAATTTCCATATAGTGTAGGCACACTTAAGAGTAGGCAAACATCCAATCAAGTTTCTAGGCAAGCCTCTAGTGATAAGATTAACAGTTCTAAGATCTTGAATCATGTCAATTGACTCATCAAGGATAGGATCCATAGGATCAACATGAGGTGCACAAGGGCTAGCAATGTACTTGTTCAAATGATATTCATTGAAAATCACAAACATCTCATTTTTCCACTCATGAAAATACTCTCCATCAAGTATAGGCACTCTATGTCTAAGACTCCCCAAAGTAGACTCATCCATCTTCCTCCAATGGTGTTCAAACCAAGACAATGGAGACCAAAGCTCTGATACCAATTGAAAGGATAGAGAAGAGGTGTCTAGAGGGGGTGATTAGACACTAAGTACCAAAAGTTGCAGTTTTTAACTTCTTTAAGTTTAAGTGGAGTTTTGGCACAAGTTTAAAGATTACAATACATAACAAGCAAGCATGCAAAGAGTATGTGAGCAGTGGAAAGTAAAGCATGCAAGTTGCAAGAATGTAAAGGGATGGGATTGGAGTGTGCAAACGCAATTGGAGACACGGATGTTTTTGTCGTGGTTCCGATAGGTGGTGCTATCGTACATCCACGTTGATGGAGACTTCAACCCATGAAGGACTTGCCTAACTAGCGGTAGATCTTCACGAAGTAGGCGATTTCCTTGCCCGTACAAACTCCTTGGTTCAACTCCACAATCTTGTCGGAGGCTCCCAAGTGACACCTAGCCAATCTAGGAGACACCACTCTCCAAGAGGTAACAAATGGTGTGTTGATGATGAACTCCTTGCTCTTGTGCTTCAAATTATAGTCTCCCCAACACTCAAATCTCTCTCATAGGATTTGGATTTGGTGGAAAGAAGATTTCAGTGGAAAGCAACTTGGGGAAGGCTAGAGATCAAGATTCATATGGTAGGAATGGAATATCTTGGCCTCAACGCAAGTGTAGGTGGTTCTCTCTCAGAAAATGTAAGTTGGAAGTGTAGGTTCGTTCTGATGGCTCTCTCCACGAATGAAGAGGAGGTGGAGGGGTATATATAGCCTCCACACAAAATCTAACCATTACACACAACTTGCCAATCTCGGTGGGACCGAATTGAGAAACTCGGTCGGACCGATTCAGCAAATCTAGTGACCATTAGGATTTTTGGTGGGACCGCATGCAACTCGGTAGGACCGATATGGTTAGGGTTAGGGCATAACGTAATCTCGGTGAGACCGGTTACACAAACTCAGTGAGACTGATTTTGGTAATAAGCTAACCAGAGAGTTGGTCAGGTAAACTCGATGGGACCGATTCGCTCATTTCGGTGAGACCGAAATGTTACGAAAGGGAAACAGAGAGTTTACATTGCAATCTCAGTGGGAACGAAACGTTACGAAGGGAAACAGAGAGATTACAATACCATCTCGGTGAGACCGAGATCCCTATCGGTGAGACCGATTTTCCTAGGGTTTGTGGCAGTGGCTATGACATCTGAACTCGGTGGCGCTGGATAGAAAGAATCGTTGGCGCCGAGTTTGACTTTTGGTTTAGGTCATATGTGGATGTGAGAAAGTAGTTGAGGGCTTTGGAGCATATAACTAAGCATTTTGAGCAAGGACCTCATTAAGCAACACCTCATCCCTCCTTAATAGTATTGGCTTTTCCTGTAGCCTCAATGTGATCTTGGATCACTAAAATAGAAAATGGAGAGTCTTGTTCTTTGAGCTTGAGCCATTCCTTTGTCCTTAGCATTTTGAGGGGTCCAATTTTCTCATCCATGCCACTTCATTTGTTGAACTTATCTGAAACATACTAGGTAAAAGTGTTAGTTCAACAAGAGATATGTTGACATTAATTACCAAAACCACCTAGGGAGCACTTGTGCTTTCACTTTTGCCCTTGTTTTGGACTCTAAATTGCATGATTTGAATGAAACTAACCCGGACTGACGCTGTTTTCAGCAGAACTGCCATGGTGTTGTTTATTGTGCAGAAAACAAAAGTTCTCGGAATGACCTGAAAATCCACGGAGAAAAATTTTGGAAAATATAAAAAATACTGGGGAAAGAATCAAGGCGAGGGGGACCACACCCTGTCCATGAGAGTGGGGGGCGCGCCCCTCCCCCTAGGCGCGCCCTCCTGTCTCGTGGGCCCCCTACTGCTCCACCGACCTCAACTCCAACTCTATATATTCCGTTTCATGGAGAAAAAAATCAGAGAGAAAGTTTCATCGTGTTTTACGATACAGAGCTGCCGCCTAGCCCTAATCTCTCTCGAGAGGGCTGATCTGGAGTCCGTTCGGGGCTCCGGAGAGGGGGATTCGTCGTCGTCGTCATCATCAACCATCCTCCATCACCAATTTCATGATGCTCACCACCGTGTGTGAGTAATTCCATCGTAGGCTTGCTGGACGGTGATGGGTTGGATGATATTTACCATGTAATAAAGTTAGTTTTGTTAGGGTTTGATCCCTAGTTTCCACTATGTCCTGAGATTGACGTTGCTATGACTTTGCTATGCTTAACGCTTGTCACTAGGGCCCGAGTGCCATGATTTCAGATCTGAACCTATTATGTTTGCATGAATATATGTGAGTTCTTGATCATATCTTGCAACTCTATAGTCACCCATTATGTGTTATGATCCGACAACCCCGAAGTGACAATAATCAGGATACTTCTCGGTGATGACCGTAGTTTGAGGAGTTCATGTATTCACTAAGTGGTAATGCTTTGGTCCGGTACTCTATTAAAAGGAGGCCTTAATATCCCTTAGTTTCCAATAGGACCCCGCTGCCACGGGAGGGTAGGACAAAAGATGTCATGCAAGTTCTTTTCCATAGGCACGTATGACTATATTCGGAATACATGCCTATATTACATTGATGAACTGGAGCTAGTTCCGTGTCACCCTAGGTTATAACTATTACATGAGGAATCGCATCCGACATAATTATCCATCACTGATCCAATGCCTACGAGGTTTTCACATATTGTGCTTCGCTTATTTACTTTTCTGTTGCTACTGTTACGATTACTACAAAACTGATATCTTTACTTTTGCCACTGTTACCATTACTATCATACTACTTTTGCTACTAAATACCTTGCTGCAGATACTAAGTTATGCAGGTGTGGTTGAATTGACAACTCAACTACTAATACTTGAGAATGTTCTTTGGCTCCCCTTGTGTCGAATCAATAAATTTGGGTTGAATACTCTACCCTCGAAAACTGTTGTGATCCCCTATACTTGTGGGTTATCACACACCCTGGGTCAACATCATATGGGAGACATATTACTCTATTAATCCACCAAATGACAGAGCTATGGGTTCCTTCTGGTGGAGATATGTGATCAAACTCCTACACACTTATAAAGCACATGCTAGATGCCACCCAACTAGTGGCAATAGAATCCTATTTTGGTCTGACAAGTGGAAGGATCACAACCTCAACCTTGCTTATCCAGAGCTTTACTCCTCAGCATCAATTCAAATTGCTCCCTCCAACAAGTCTTGGCTCTCAATAATCTTGAGGACCTCTTCCACACACCTCTATCCACCCATGCAAATCGGCAATTTTGGCTTCTCAAGGACACTATGAAAGGCTTCTCTAGCCAGACAAATAAAGATGTCTGGAGATACCAGTGGAGCTCAACAAGTTACTCCTCCATAAAGATGTACAAGGCAATCATGGGCGCCAACAATGCACATATGATCTTCAAATGGATCTGGAAAATCTCTACACAACTCAGACATTAGATTTCATCTGACTTCTAGTACATGATAGAGTGAACACCAGAAATCTTCTCCACAAGAAATCCATGCACCTTCCAGATTATACATGTGCACTCTACAATGAGAAGGTTGAAGAAATAGTGATGCACCTGTTCTGGGATTGCAACTTTGCCTCAAATCATTTCGAGCAAACAACGAGGCATCTCTCAGTATGATGAAATCAGACTCGCAGTAGCCACACTTCCACAACAGATTGCAATGGACATTGTTATTGCAGGCTCCAGTTAGAAATAATAAAATCTTCAAGGCTCGGCCTCCTTCCACCCAGACTTGGCATCACTACCTAGTTGAAGGGATTGATAGGGCTAGAATCAGGTCAAAACTAGTGAAAGAACAACTACTAGCTACCTGGTAAGAACTCCACTTGTAAACCACAGTATGATACCTAGAGCTGGCATCGGTTGTTTTTTTCTTTTCCTTTGAACTCTTGTACATAATTTTATTTATACAATATATATACCATAGAACAATTGTTCTACAGTGCAGGGCCTCAAATAAAATATTATTCTCTTGTCTAAGATCGTGTGTTCCTCGACTCACAACATCTACAATCATGGTTGTCTAATTTGAGGCTAAAATCACTTTTTGAGACTTTTGTCATACTTAGTTAAGCATGCTATGAACTTGGATAAAAAAATCACAATATGACCTTTTTCTACCACCGTAGACCCTGGCGGTAGGGTAACACATCCTACCGTCAAGGTCTATGGCGGTAGGATAACAATCAACGTAAACGGTGTTGGCATCTCGTTTTGATGCGGATATGTGGTTACTGTCGGTGTCAAAACCGGTGCATCTCGGGTAGGGGGTCCTAAACTGTGCGTCTAAGGCTAATGGTAACAAGAGGCGAGGGACACAATGTTTACCTAGGTTCGGGCCCTCTCAATGGAGGTAATACCCTACTTCCTGCTTGATTGATCTTGATGATTTGAGTATTACAAGAGTTGATCTACCACGAGATCGTAGAGACTAAACCCTAGAAGCTAGCCTATGATTATGATTGTTGTTGTCCTACGGACTAAGCCATCCGGTTTATATAGACACAGGAGGGGGTTAGGGTTACATAGAGTCGGTTACAGAGAAGGAGATCTACATATCCAAATTGCCAAGCTTGCCTTCCATGCAAAGGAGAGTCCACCCGGACACGGGACGAAGTCTTCAATCTTGTATCTTCATAGTCCAATAGTCTGGCATAAGTACATAGTCTGGCTGTCCGAGGACCCCCTAATCCAGGACTCCCTCAGTAGCCCCTGAACCAGTCTTCAATGATGATGAGTCCGGCGCAGATTGTCTTTGGCATTGCAAGGCGGGTTCCTTCTCCGAATACTCCATAGAAGATTTTGAACACAAGGATCGTGTCCGGCTCTGCAAAACAATTTCCACATACCACCGTAGAGAGCCCAATATTCCACAAGTCTAGTCTCCTGACAACTTTTTGTAGCGTGACATCACGCCGCGGCCCGGTCATTACACGAACCATTTTCCCAGCCTGCTACCTCACGTATTGTGAGGCGGTTTTATTAGCAAGTCTTGTCAAAGCAGAGATCGTGTTCCCCTTATCATGGGATTCTCATCAATACGGGTGTGGGTAACCCAACCACACTTGTTAGTATGACTCCTGATTTTAGGCAAGTTTGAAATGGCCACGCGGAGGACGCTTGATATTCACCCTCTTTATAAAGAGGTCCAGACCCGTCCTTTTTTTTTCCACGGCCAATCCTTCCCTTCCCCTTCCTCAAGTTCCAACGCCCAAGGTTCAGGCTAATCTCTTCGGACCTTCAATCATGTCCGGATCCAACCTTCAAGGCCGGTGGATGGACTCTTCTATCACAGAGGAGGACATCAAGAAGCTTAGGGAGGCTAGGTATCTGACCGCCGAAATCCTCCACAGACTACTTGCTCAAGGGCAGGCTATCCCTACTCCCGAACCCAACGAGAGTGTCGTATTTGTTTCCCACTTCCTTCGAGGGCTAGGCTTTAGTCTTAATCCCTTCGTAAGAGGGCTCATGTTCTATTACGGGCTAGATTTCCATGATTTAGCCCCAGATTCCATCCTTCACATCTCGTCGTTTATCATCGTGTGTGAGGCCTTCCTCCGCATTACTCCACACTTTAGCTTATGGCTCAAGACCTTCAATGTGAGGCCAAAGATGATCGACGGGCGACATGCGGAGTGCGGAGGCGCTATGATAAGCAAAAGTGCCGACGCCCTACGGCCGAAGGGTTCCTTCCCGGAGATGTTCGACTTGTGGCAACGGGAGTGGTTTTACATCACATCGTCCCGAGGTACAAAGCGGGCGGCCGCCCCAGCCTTTCGCCCAGGCCCTCCGCCCCAACTGGCATCATGGGTCAATAAAGGGTTGGACTGGGGGCCAGTTAATGACGTGCTGACATTGCAAAGCCGCATCTGAGATCTCCTCAAGAGGGATGTCAGTCTCGTCAAAGTAATTCTAGTTCATCGGGTCCTGCCATGCCAACGTCGATCTCTCCGAATGTGGGAGTTCAACCCGGAAGGACCGCGAACTATTCAACACTTCTTCAGCGTGACGCTTGAAGGGATGTATGGATTATTCTTCGGATCACGAATAAAGTGTCCGGACACTACCGAGGATGTGGGTCTCAACTGCAACCGTCTAGATCCCAATTAAGTAATTCCGCGACCGAACATATTGTGTTTATATTTGTCACAACATCATTCTTAAAAATTTCCCTCGGCCAGGACTGGATAAGAAAGGCGGAGAGGATCAGGTGTTCGACCCCTCTTCCTGAAGGCTCGCCGGATCCTTTACTCACTAGGATGTTGGCTAGCGCACCCTATCAAGTGCCATCAGGAGAAGGTGAGGGGAGGATTAGAGAAGCCGAAAGCAGGCTTCATCCGTTACTCATCCAAACCGGGGGAATTAGTGCCTCCGTGAAGGAGGGAGATTGGGGAGGTGAATCAAAAATCCCCTCTCCCCATTGGAAGCAAAGGGGCACCCCAGAAAATTTGGAAACAGAGGTTTCCAAACGAGGGAAAAAACCTTCGCTAGGGGGCCCTGGCCCGGAGGGCGTCCTTACCGCACAGCGCCTGCAAGGAGGCCAGCCATCAATCGAGCCGTAAGTGAACAAAGGCACTTTGATAAATATATCTTGCTTTTTCTCTGAGAATAACAACCGAAACATATGTTTTGCAGTCCGGCTCATAGCCCTTCTCAACAAAGTTCGTGTTCGGGGGATCTTCTTCCGGAGATGATGGAGAGCGAGACGCCTCCGCCTGCTTCCCCGTCTCATGAGACGGACAACCCTAAGGTGTCATCGCGGAGGATTTCTCCTGATCCGCAAAGGCCAGAAGGTAATTCTTCGGCCGCCCAAAGTCTGGGGTTTGATACGTCTCCAACGTAACTATAATTTTTTATTGTTCCATGCTATTATATTACCCCTTTTGGATGTTTATGGGCTTTATTTTATACATTTATATCATTTTTGGGACTAACCTACTAACCGGAGGCCTAGCCCATATTGCCGTTTTATTGCCTGTTTCAGTATTTCGAAGAAAAGGAATATCAAACGGAGTCCAAATGGAATGAAACCTTCGGCAAAGTTATTTTTGGAACAGAACCAATCCCAGGAACTTGGAGTGCAAGCCAAGGGATCATCAAGGAGGCCCCGAGATAGGGGCGCGCGCCCACTCCCCTGGGCACACCCTACCCTCTCGTGGGCCCCTCGAGGCTCCCCCGACCGACTTCTTTCACCTATATAAGTCTACATACCCTAAAACCATCAAATAAGAAGATAGATCAGGAGTTCTGCCGCTGCAAGCCTTTGTAGCCACCAAAAACCTCTCGAGAGCCTGTTCCGGTGCCCTGCCGGAGGGGGAACCCATCACCAGTGGCCATCTTCATCATACCGGCGCTCTCCATGATGAGGAGGGAGTAGTTCACCCTCGGGGCTGAGGGTATGTACCAGTAGCTATGTGTTTGATCTCTCTCTCTCTCTCTCTCTCTCTCTCTCTCCCTCTCTCTCTCTCGTATTCTCTCTATGGCACGATCTTGATGTATCGCGAGCTTTGCTATTATAGTTGGATCTTATGATGTTTCTCCCCCTCTACTCTCTTGTAATGGATTGAGTTTTCCCTTTGAAGTTATCTTGTCGGATTGAGTCTTTAAGGATTTGAGAACACTTGATGTATGTCTTGCCGTGTTTATCTGTGGTGACAATGGGATTTCATGTGCCACTTGATGTATGTTTTGGTGACCAACTTGCGGGTTCCGCCCATGAACCTATGCATAGGGGTTGGCACACGTTTTCGTCTTGACTCACCGGTAGAAACTGTGGGGCACTCATTGAAGTGCTTTTGTGTTGGTTGAATAGATGAATCTGTGATTGTGTGATGCATATCGTATAATCATGCCCACGGATACTTGAGGTGACAATGGAGTATCTAGGTGACATTAGGGTTTTTGTTGATTTGTGTCTTAAGGTGTTATTCTAGTACAAACTCTTGAATAGATTGATCCGAAAGAATAACTTTGAGGTGGTTTCGTACCCTACCATAATCTCTTCGTTTGTTCTCCGCTATTATTGGCTTTGGAGTGACTCTTTGTTGCATGTTGAGGGATTGTTATATGATCTATCTATGTTATTATTGTTGAGAGAACTTGCACTAGTGAAAGTATGAACCCTATGCCTTGTTTCCTACCATTGCAATACCGTTTAAGCTCACTTTTATCATTAGTTACCTTGCTGTTTTTATATTTTCAGATTACAAAAACCTATATCTACCATCCATATTGCACTTGTATCATCATCTCTTCGCCGAACTAGTGCACCTATACAATTTTCCATTGTATTGGGTGTGTTGGGGACACAAGAGACTCTTTGTTATTTGGTTGCGGGGTTGTTTGAGAAAGACCATCTTCATCCTACGCCTCCCACGGATTGACAAACCTTAGGTCATCCACTTGAGGGAAATTTGCTACTGTCCTACAAAACTGTGCACTTGCAAGCCCACCAATGTCTACAAGAAGAAGGTTGTGTAGTAGACATCAAGCTCTTTTCTGGCGCCGTTGCCGAGGAGGTGAGTGCTTGAACGTATATCTTTAGATCTTGCAATCGAGTCTTTTTGTTTCTTGTTTTATCACTAGTTTAGTTTATAAAAGAAAACTACAAAAAAAAGGAGTTAAGTTTGTCTCATACGCTTCATATTTTTAATATCTTTCGTGAGTATGATGGAAAGGAAAATTGTGCTCAAGTGCTAGAAGAAGAATGCATTCAAATGCTTGGTACTAAATCTTTGTATGATGAGCATGATTGCAATGTTGTTAGTATGAATTCCTTGAATATCCATGATGCTAATGATATGCAAAGCCACAAGCTTGGGGAAGCTATGTTTGATGAATATGATATACTTAGTCCCCCATGTTTTGATGAGAATATTTATTATCATGAAAGCATGCCTCCTATTTATGATGATTATATTGATGAAAGTGGATTTGGAGAGGTCATGCCTTTATTTAGTGATGATTCCACTATTTCGAAAGAGGTTCCAATTGATTATGAGAACGAAGTTGCTATCTGTGATGATTATTGTGATGACTTGTATGCTATTAAGAATAATTATAACCATGAAACTTGTCAGCATGATTTTAGTTTTCAATTGGATTATGCCTCACATGATAATTATTTTGTTGAGTTTGCTCCCACTACTATTTATGAGAAGAAATTTGCTTATGTGGAGAGCAGTAAAAATTCTATGCTTGTAGATCATGAAAAGAATGCTTTAGGTGCTGGTTATATTGTTGAATTCACTCATGATGCTACTGAAAATTATTATGTGGGAGGAATATATGCTTGTAGGAATTGCAATAATATCAAGTTTCCTCTCTATGTGCTTAAAATCTTGAAGCTATGCTTGTTTTACCTTCCTATGCTAGTTGATTATTGTTCCCATAAGTTGTTTGATCACAAAATCCCTATGCATAGGAAGTGGGTTAGACTTAAATGTGCTAGTCATATGCTTCATGATGCTCCCGTTATGTTTCAATTCTTATCTTTTACGTGAGCATCATTGTCATCATCATGCCTAGGTAGAAAGGTATTAAAGAAAAGCGCTTGTTTGGGGACGACCCTATATCTATCCTTACTGTTTTTGTGTTTCCACACGATTATGCTACTGTAATAATCATGTTTTATATCTTTTGTTTCAATAAAGTGGCAAGTAAGACCTTTAGGATAGCTTACGTGATAGTTGTGTTGATCCTGCTGAGAATCAGAAACTTTTGCACCCAGTAAATTAGTTTTGTTATTTCACAGAAACGTTCTTTTGATCTGTTTATTTTTTCTATGGATTGGTAAACGAATTGCTTAGGACTTCCTAATTTTGTAGGATTTTTGGAGTTCCATAAGTATACGTTTGATACAGATTACTACAGACCGTTCTGTTTTTGACAGATTCTGTTTTCTATGTGTTGTTTGCTTATTTTGATGAATCTATGAGTAGTATCGGAGGGTATGAACCATATATAAGTTGGAATACAGTAGATATTACATAAATATGAATTTAGAATGAGTTCATTACAGTACCTAAGTGGTGGTTTTATTTTCTTATACTAACAGAGCTTACGAGTTTTCTGTTGAGTTTTGTGTTGTGGAGTTTTCAAGTTTTGGGTAAAGATTCGATGGACTATGGAATAAGGAGTGGCAAGAGCCTAAGCTTGGGGATTCCCAAGGCACCCCAAGGTAATATTCAAGGACAACCTAGAGCCTAAGCTTGGGGATGCCCCGGATGGAATCCCCTCTTTCGTCTTCGTTCATCGGTAACTTTACTTTGAGCTATATTTTTATTCACCACATGATATGTGTTTTGCTTGGAGCGTCATTTTATTTTGTTATTATTTGCTTGATGTTATTCATATTAATGTTTTGCATCTTTATTTTCAATAAGAAGGTCAAGGATAGCCTTTGCCATGCTTATTTTGCTAGTATACATGCTGCTGTTTCAAAACAGAAAGTTTACCGCTGTTGCAAAAAATCCCTAGAAAAGTGAGAGAATTGTATAATGTTGAAACGTTTTTCATATTGAGATCTGATAAATATTCTTCAACTTAGTATTTTTCTCATAATTTTTGGAGTTAGGGAAGTATTGATACTCTTGCATTCTTTACAGACTGTACTGTTTTGACAGATTGCTGTTATGTTTCCATTGTTTGCATATGTTTGCTTGTTTAATGATTCTATTTGAGGATAGGAGTATTAAATATGCAGAGGCATTTAGTATTAAATGTTGAATAATAATTTTAGTGATTTGTTACAGTAGAAAATGATAAGGTTTTGCATTGGTTTATACTAACCTATCTCACGAGTTCTTGTTGAGTTTGGTGTGGATGAAGCTTTTGATAAAAAGAGGAAACCATGATATGAGAGGAATTAAGGAGACACAAAAGTTCAAGCTTGGGGATTCCCAAGGCACCCCAAGATAATATTTCAAGAAGTCTCAAGCATCTAAGCTTGGGGATGCCCCGGTAGGCATCCCACCTTTCTTCTTCAACAACTATCGGTTAGTATCGGTTGAACCTAAGTTTTTGCTTCTTCACATGAGTTGTGCTATCCTTGCAATGTAATTTTATTTTGCTTTGCTTTATGCTTGATTAGAATACCAAGATCTGAAATTCCTTAATGTTAGAGAGTCTTCACATAGTTGCACAATTATTCGACTACTCATTGATCTTCACTTATATCTTTCGGAGTAGTTTGTCATTTGCTCTAGTGCATCACTTATATCTTTTAGAGCACGGCGGTGGTTATATTTTGTTGAAATTTCTAGTCTATCATGCTTCACTTACATTATTTTGAGAGTCTTTTAGAACAGCATGGTATTTGCTACGGTTACAAAGTTGGTCCTAGAATGATGAGCATCCAAGTTGGGTATAATAAAACTATCATAGAAAGAGAATTGGATGCTATGATCAATTTGATGCTTGATAATTGTTTTGAGATATGGAGGTAGTGATATTAAAGTCATGCTAGTTGAGGTGATTATGAAAAATGCTTGTGTTGAGGTTTGTGATTCCCATAGCATGCACGTATGGTGAACCGCTTTGTGATGAAGTTGGAGCTCAATTTTATTTATTGATTGTCTTCATTATGAGTGGCGGTCGAGGACGAGTGATGGTCTTTTCCTACAAATCTACCCCCCTAGAAGCATGCACGTAATACTTTGTTTTTGATGACTTGTAGATTTTTGCAATAAGTATATGAGTTCTTTTGACTAATGTTGAGTCCATGGATTATACATACCCTCACCCTTCCACCATTGCTAGCCTCTCTTGTGCTGCGCAACTTTCGCCGGTACCATACACCCACCATATACCTTCCTCAAAACAGCCACCATACCTACCTATTATGGCATTTCCATAGCCATTCCGAGATATATTTCCATGCAACTTTCCACCGTTTCGTTCATATGACACGCATTACTTTTGTCATATTGCTCTTTGCATGATCATGTAGTTGACATCGTATTTGTGGCAAGGCCGCCTTCATAATTTTCATACATGTCACTCTTGATTCATTGCATATCCTGGTACACCGCCGGAGGCATTGATATAGAGTCATATCTTGTTCTAGCTTTGAGTTGTAAATCCATAAAAGTGTGATGATCTTCATTATTAGAGCATTGTCCTAGTGAGGAAAGGATGATGAAGACTATGATTCCTCCACAAGTCGGGATGAGACTTCGGACTTTACAAAAAAAGAGAAAGGCCAAAGAAAAAAAAAGAAAAAAAGAAAAAAAAAAGAGAAGGGACAATGCTACTATCTCTTTTTCCACACTTGTGCTTCAAAGTAGCACCATGATCTTCATGATAGAGAGCCTCATATGTTGTCACTTTCATATACTAGTGGGAATTTTTCATTATAGAACTTGGCTTGTATATTCCAATGATGGGCTTCCTCAAAATGCCCTAGGTCTTCGTAAGCAAGCAAGTTGGATGCACACCCACTTAGTTCCTTTTATCGAGCTTTCATATATTTATAGCTCTAGTGCATCCGTTGCATGGCAATCCCTACTCACTCACATTGATTTCTATTAATGGGCATATCCATAGCCCGTTGATACGCCTAGTTGATGTGAGACTATCTTCTCCTTTTTGTCTTCTCCACAACCACCATTCTATTCCACATATAGTGCTATGTCCATGGCTCACGCTCATGTCTTGCGTGAAAGTTGAAAAAGTTTGAGATTATTAAGTATGAAAAAATTTCTTGGCTTGTCATCGGGGTTCTGCATGATTAAATACTTTGTGTGATGAAGATAGAGCAACAACCAGACTACATGATTTTGTAGGGATAACTTTCTTTGGCCATGTTATTTTAAGAAGACATGATTACTTTGATTAGTATGCTTGAAGTATCACCATTTCTTATGTCAATATGAACTTTTATTTTGAATCATTTGGATCTGAACATTCATGCCACAATAAAGAAAATTACATTGAGAATTATGCTAGGTAGCATTCCACATCAAAAATTCTGTTTTTATCATTTACCTACTCGTGGACGAGCAGGAATTAAGCTTGGGAATGCTCGATATGTCTCCAAGGTATCTATAATTTTTTATTGTTCCATGCTATTATATTACCCCTTTTGGGTGTTTATGGGCTTTATTTTACACATTTATATCATTTTTTAGACTAACCTACTAACCGGAGGCCCAACCCATATTGCTATTTTATTGCCTGTTTCAGTATTTCGAAGAAAAGGAATATCAAACAGAGTCCAAACGGAATGAAACCTTCGGCAAAGTTATTTTTGGAACAAAACCAATCCCAGGAACTTAGAGTGCAAGCCAGGGGATCATCAAGGAGGCCACGAGATAGGGGGGCGCGCCCACCCCCTGGACGCGCCCTACCCTCTCGTGGGCCCCTCGAGGTTCCCCCGACCAACTTCTTTCGCCTATATAAGTCTACATACCCTAAAACCATCGAATAAGAAGATAGATCAGGAGTTTCGCCGCCGCAAGCCTCTGTAGCCACCAAAAACCTCTCGGGAGCCTGTTCCGGTGCCCTGCCGGAGGGGGAACCCATCACCAGTGGCCATCTTCATCATCCCGGCGCTCTCCATGACAAGGAGGGAGTAGTTCACCCTCGGGGCTGAGGGTATGTACCAGTAGCTATGTGTTTGATCTCTCTCTCTTGTGTTCTCTCTATGGCACGATCTTGATGTATCGCGAGCTTTGCTATTATAGTTGGATCTTATGATGTTTCTCCCCCTCTACTCTCTTGTAATGGATTGAGTTTTTCCTTTGAAGTTATCTTGTCGGATTGAGTCTTTAAGGATTTGAGAACACTTGATGTATGGCTTGCTGTGTTTATCTGTGGTGACAATGGGATTTCACGTGCCACTTGATGTATGTTTTGGTGACCAACTTGCGTGTTCCGCCCATGAACCTATGCATAGGGGTTGGCACACGTTTTCGTCTTGACTCTCCGGTAGAAACTTTGGGGCACTCTTTGAAGTACTTTTGTGTTGGTTGAATAGATGAATCTGAGATTGGGTGATGCATATCGTATAATCATGCCCACCGATACTTGAGGTGACAATGGAGTATCTAGGTGACATTAGGGTTTTGGTTGATTTGTGTCTTAAGGTGTTATTGTAGTACGAACTCTTGAATAGATTGATCCAAAAGAATAACTTTGAGGTGGTTTCGTACCCTACCATAATCTGTTCGTTTGTTCTCCGCTATTAGTGGCTTTGGAGTGACTCTTTGTTGCATGTTGAGGGATTGTTATATGATCTATTATGTTATTATTGTTGAGAGAACTTGCACTAGTGAAAGTATGAACCCTATGCCTTGTTTCCTATCATTGCAATACCGTTTACGCTCACTTTTATCATTAGTTACCTTGTTGTTTTTATATTTTCAGATTACAAGTACTTATATCTACCATCCATATTGCACTTGTATCATCATCTCTTCGCCGAACTAGTGCACCTATACAATTTGCCATTGTATTGGGTGTGTTGGGGACACACCAGACTCTTTGTTATTTGGTTGCAGGGTTGTTTGAGAGAGACCATCTTCATCCTATGCTTCCCACGGATTGATAGACCTTAGGTCATCCACTTGAGGGAAATTTGCTACTATCCTACAAACCTGTGCACTTGCAGGCCCAACAACGTCTACAAGAAGAAGGTTGTGTAGTAGACATCAGGGTTCTCGGCTCCTAAGGAGACCAACAAAAGAAGCCCGGGACTGTTCGGTGTACAATCGGACACATTGATGGAACTTCTAGAGCGAGCAGCCATTTCAGAGGCACAACGTACCTTAATTGGTACGATGGTTGAGAGGATATCGTCCGCGAAAAGCGGGTTGAATGAAGATTTTACGAGCCTACTAAGAGGCTTTGAGGTACGCAAAGTAATATATGTTTTTTGACTGTACCGCACACGCTAGGTGTGCTCTATATAGATAGTAGCCCCTGAGACTCTGGTTGTCATCTAAAGCGGCAAACAGAGGATCATAGTCCCAGGTAATGATCGCGCTGCTTTTATGTGCAGGCGGCTGAAGGTCCGGCGGCTGACCGGACTGCTGATTTTGCCGAATTGAGGCGGCAGCTTGAAGTGGAGGATGCCGACATCATGCTTGTGAACAAGCGGCTTGACGAGGCACAAGGTATGTATGTTCATGCGGTCAGCAAATATTAAGAGGAGCATGATGCTAGTACCTATAATATGCTTTGACTGCAGATGGAGCCGCCGCCGTGGAGACCCTTCGGGCAGAACTTGCCCGAGCCAAGGAACAAGCCATGAGAAGCGATGCGGTTACCCTGAAGGCGGTCGAAGAGTTAAAAGCCGAACAGGCTGCTCATCGCCAGAGAAAAGATGAAATAGCCAAGATGGCTGTTGAGCTGAAGGATGCCGCCGCCCGATATGAGCTCCTCGAAAAGGAAAGCCAAGTGAAAGTGGCTGACCTAAAGAAGGCCTTAGAAGCAGCCAAGGAAACTCGCTCTGAAATCAAAGCGGCAAGGGAGGAGCTTCGTCAAGCTGGAGATATCACGGCTGGGAAGCCCTTTTTGTTGCGGATGAAGTTCGGAGATCCGAAGTATGCCCCTCTGGATCAATTATGGAGTGCTGCAGACGCATACTTGGACTTCTCACAGAGTGCTGCTGATGCGACTGAGTATTTCAAGGATGAGAAAGATCATGAGGTGGAAAGGTTGTTCTGGTCACAGTTCAGTGCTCCAAAGCGTCAGCTGCTGTTAAATGAACAAATGGCAGAGTGTGCCGAGCTCCATAGGTTGTCCCGGCTTGCCATGAGGTCAGTCGTGGATCATCTTTGGCCGAAGGAACCAAGTCTGGATAGTTATTTTGGTTTAGTGTAACGATTTCTTCGTGCTGTGCCGCATATCGACGCAGTAAAGAGGTCGGCGTGCATAGAGGGTGCGCGGATGGCTCTTGCCCATGTTAAGACATACTGGGCAGGGATGGAGGCCACCGCTATTGCAACCAGGGGTCCGACCGGAGGCCAGGACTCGCCCGAGCGCTATTTTGAAGAAGTCCTAGAAGGCGCCCGTTTAATAGAGGCTCAGTGCTTGTAGAGTACCATGTTCGAGTGACATGTATCTTGATTGTAAAAAACAATGCTAATTTGATTATAAAGGTTGAGTTTATACTTTTGCCCAAAAGTATTAGAGTGCCTCCTGTGCGGCCGTTTATGTATGTATGTATGTATATAACCTGAAAGTTTGCGGTCGTCGGCTTCAGCCCCCACGCATGTAATGCGGGGGTGTTCGGTAAAGCGCATAATCACACTTGATCCAATGTCTTGGTCCGTTATGGAGGTGATAGCTTGGCGAACGAGGCAATCGGACTATATAGCTTTAACACTTTTACTTAGCCATAGGAGTTTGACGATGGGGCTACTATAGTAGCCCCTGGTACTTCCGCGTTCATCCGAATACGATGCACGTATGTACATGACCGGGAAACCGGTCCTTCGTTAATGTGGAGGAATCGCAAAGATTCTGCTGAGTCATCGAGTGGTTGACCAGTCTCGCGCTTTATCATGATAGTCGGTTTTCGGCTTTCTCTACTGACGTGCTCATCCAGATGAACCAATGCACAATCGCAGTAGTTATCCCGGTACCACCTTAGCCGATAGAGCGGAATGTAAGGTAGCAAAACACGGGAGCCGGGCAAACCCAACTATTGACAAAACACATGATTCGGAGCTGATGCATATAAGGCCAAACTCGCGACGCTGAACACTCCCTAAGGTATTCGGACTTTACAACATATACTTGGCTGAGTAACGCCCTCGATAATGAGCCCTGAATTTCCAAGTACATGCATTAATCTGGCATGATGAAATTCCAATAACGCTAGTATCCCTCTCGGTTGTGTTAAGTGCCCGGAGGGTGTGAAGCAACAAGAGACATTAAAAAAGGTTTACACAGGGTCTTAATCTAAAAATAACCCTTTGAGCGGGGTGATACGTCTCCAACATATCTATAATTTATGAAGCATTCATGCTATTTTATTATCTGTTTTGAATGACTACGGGCTTTATTATAGACTTTTATATTACTTTTGGGACTAACCTACTAACCGGAGGCCCAGCCCATATTGCTGTTTTATTGCCTATTTCAGTATTTCGAAGAAAAGGAATATCAAAGGAGTCCAAACGGAATGAAACCTTCGGCAACGTGATTTTTGGGAATATTATGACCCAGGAGACTTGGAGTTGAAGTAAAGGGAGCATCGAGGAAGCCATGAGACAGGGGGGCGCGCCCACCCCCCTCGGCATGCCCTACCCTCTCGTGGGCCCCTCGAGGCTCCCCCGACCGACTTCTTTCACCTATATAAGCCTACGAACCCTAAAAACATCGAATATCAAGATAGATCGGGAGTTCCGCCGCCGCAAGCCTCTGTAGCCACCAAAAACCTATCGGGAGTCCGTTCCGGCACCCCGCCGGAGGGGGAACCCATCATCGGTGGCCATCTTCATCATCCCGGTGCTATCCATGACTAGGAGGGAGTAGTTCACCCTTGGGGCTAAGGGTATGTACCAGTAGCTATGTGTTTGATCTCTCTCTCTCTCTCGTGTTCTCTCTATGGCACGATCTTGATGTATTGCGAGCTTTGCTATTATAATTGGATCTTATGATGTTTCTCCCTCCTCTACTCTTTTGTGATGAATTGAGTTTCCCTCTTGAAGTTATCTTATTGAATTGAATCTTTCATGATTGAGAACACTTGATGTATGTCTTGCCGTGTTTATCTGTGATGACAATGGGATATCACGTGCCACTTGATGTATGTTTTGGTGACCAACTTGCGGGTTCCACCAATGAACCAATGCATAGGGGTTGGCACACGTTTTCTTGACTCTCCGGTAGAAACTTTGGGGCACTCTTTGAAGTACTTTGTGTTGGTTGGATGAATCTGCGATTGTGTGATGCATATCGTATGATCATGCCCATGGATACTTGAGGTGACAATGGAGTATCTAGGTGACATTAGGGTTTTGGTTGATTTGTGTCTTAAGGTGTTATTCTAGTATGAACTCTTGAATAGATTGATCCGAAATAATAACTTTGAGGTGGTTTCGTACCCTACCATAATCTCTTCGTTTGTTCTCCGCTATTAGTGGCTTTGGAGTGACTCTTTGTTGCATGTTGAGGGATTGTTATATGATCTATTATGTTATTATTGTTGAGAGAACTTGCACTAGTGAAAGTATGAACCCTATGTCTTGTTTCCTATCATTGCAATACCGTTTACGCTCACTTTTATCATTAGTTACCTTGCTGTTTTTATATTTTCAGATTAAAAATACTTATATCTACCATCCATATTGCACTTGTATCACCATCTCTTCGCCGAACTAGTGCACCTATACAATTTACCATTATATTGAGTGTGTTGGGGACACAAGAGACTCTTTGTTATTTGGTTGCAGGGTTGTTTGAGAGAGACCATCTTCATCCTACGCCTCCCACAGATTGTTAAACCTTAGGTCATCCACTTGAGGAAAATTTGCTACTGTCCTACAAACCTCTCCACTTGGAGGCCCGACAATGTCTACAAGAAGAAGGTTGTGTAGTAGACATCAAGCTCTTTTCTAGTGCCGTTGCCGGGGAGGTGAGTGCTTGAAGTTATATCTTTAGATCTTGCAATTGAATCGTTTTGTTTCTTGTTTTATCACTAGTTTAGTTTATAAAAGAAAACTACAAAAAAATAGAGTTAAGTTTGTCTCTTACGCTTAGCCTTTTTAATATCTTTCGTGAGTATGATGGAAAGGAAAATTGTGCTCAAGTGCTAGAAGAAGAATGAATTAAAATACTTGGTACTAAATCTTTGAATGATGAGCATGATTTCAATGTTGTTAGTATGAATTCTTTGAATATCCATGATGCTAATGATATGCAAAGCCACAAGCTTGGGGAAGCTATGTTTGATGAAGATGATATTTTCTGTTCCCCAAGTTTTGATGCGAATATTTGTTATGTTGAAAGCATGCCTCCTATTTATGATGATTATATTAGTGAAAGTGGGTTTGGAAGAGTGTAAATTTAGGAAGTAGTTATCCCACTATTTTGGAGGATGTTGAATCTTATTGTGATGAACATGAAAGTGGATTTGGAAGAGGGTCAACTTTATTTAGTGATGATTCCACTATTTCGAAAGAGGTTCCAATTGATTATGAGAACAAAGTTGATATCTATGATTATTATTGTGATGACTTGTATGCTATTAGGAATAATGATAACCATGAAACTTTTCATCATGATTTTAGTTTTCAATTGGATTATGCCTCACATGATAATTATTTTGTTGAGTTTGCTCCCACTACTATTCGTGAGAAGAAATTTGCTTATGTGGAGAGTAGTAAATTTTCTATGCTTGTAGATCATGAAAAGAATGCTTTAGGTGCTGGTTATATTGTTGAATTCATTCATGATGCTACTTAACCTTATTATGAGGGAGGAACATATGCTTGTAGGAATTGCAGTAATGTCAAGTTTCCTCTCTATGTGCGTAAAGTCTTGAACTTATGCTTGTTTTACCTTCCTATGCTAGTTGATTATTGTTCCAATAAGTTGTTTGCTCACAAAACCCCTATGCATAGGAAGTGGGTTAGGCTTAAATGTGCTAGTCATATGCTTCATGATGCTCCCGTTATGTTTCAATTCTTATCTTTTATGTGAGCATCATTGTCATCATCGTGCCTAGCTAAAAGACATTAAAGAAAAGCGCTTGTTGGGAGACAACCCAATATTTAGCATTACTGTTTTTGTGTGTTCACATGATTATTCTACTGTAGTAATCATGTTTTATAGCTTTTGTTTCAATAAAGTGCCAAGTAAGACCTTTAGGATAGCTTACGGTGATAGTTGTGTTGATCCTGCTGAGAATCGGAAACTTTTGCGCCCAATAAATTAGTTTTGTTAATTCACAGAAATGTTATTCTTATCTGATTGTTTTTTATATGGATTGGTACATGAATTGTTTAGGACTTCCTAATTTGGTAGGATTTTTGGAGTTCCAGAAGTATACGTTTGATACATATTACTACAGACTGTTCTGTTTTTGACAGATTCTATTTTCTATGTGTTGTTTGCTTATTTTGATGAATCTATGAGTAGTATCGAAGGGTATGAACTATAGATAAGTTGGAATACAGTAGATATTACATCAATATGAATTTAGAATGAGTTCATTACAGTACCTAAGTGGTGATTTTATTTTCTTATACTAACGGAGCTTACGAGTTTTCTGTTGAGTTTTGTGTTGTGGAGTTTTCAAGTTTTGGGTAAAGATTCGATGGACTATGGAATAAGGAGTGGCAAGAGCCTAAGCTTGGGGATGCCCAAGGCACCCCAAAGTAATATTCAAGGACAACCAAGAGCCTAAGCTTGGGGATGCCCCAGATGGCATCCCCTCTTTCGTCTTCGTTCATCGGTAACTTTACTTGGATCTATATTTTTATTTGCCACATGACATGTGTGTTGCTTGGAGCGTCATTTTATTTTGTTTGTATTTGCTTTGATGTTATTTATAATAATGTTTTGCATCTTTATTTTCAATAAAAATGTCAAGGATAACCTTTACCATGCTTATTTTGCAAGTATACATGTTGCTGTTTGAAAACAGAAAGTTACTGCTGTTGCAAAAATTCCCTAGAAAAGTCAGAGAATTATATAATGTTGAAACTTTTTGCATAATGATCTCTGATAAATCTTATACAGTGGTAATTTTATTTCATAATTTTTGGAGTTAGGGAAGTATGATGAATCTTGCATTCTTTACAGATTGTACTATTTTCACAGATTGCTGTTATGTTTGCATTGTTTGCATATGTTTGGTTGTTTAATGATTCTATTTGAGGATAGGAGTATTAAATATGCAGAGACATTTAGTATGAAATGTTGAATAATAATTTTAGTGATTTGTTACAGAGAAAATGATAAGGTTTTGCATTGGTTTATACTAACCTATCTCACGAGTTCTTGTTGAGTTTGTTGTGGATGAAGCTTTTGATAAAAAGAGAAACCATGATATGAGAGGAATTAAGGGGACACAAAAGTTCAAGCTTGGGGATGCCTTAGGCACCCCAAGATAATATTTCAAGAATTCTCAAGCATCTAAGCTTGGGGATGCCCCGGTAGGCATCCCACATTTCTTCTTCAACAACTATCGGTTAGTATCGGTTGAACCTAAGTTTTTGCTTCTTCACATGAGTTGTGCTATCCTTGCAATGCCATTTTATTTTGTTTTGCTTGCTGTTTGAATACAATACCAAGATCTGAAATTCTTAAATGAGAGAGAGTCTTCACATAGTTACATAATTATTTAGCTACTCATTGATCTTCACTTATATCTTTTTGGAGTAGTTTGTCATTTACTCGTGTGCTTCACTTATATCCTATGAGTAAATTGTTGAATGAGTTGATTGTAATTAATTTGGAATTATATATGCCTATTTTGCTTATCCCATGGGGAGTAATGACTTCACATCTAAGAAGTAGAGGTTGTAAATTTATTGAAGGTTAGCAAGCATTGTATTGGTCATTTGAACAATTCATGAAAGAATATCGAAGGAAGAGAGATTTCACATATAAATATACTATCCTAGACATCTTTTATAATTGGGAGCACTCATTAAGTATGAGATGCTAAAGACTTGATGTTGGACAAGGAATACAACGTAATGGGTTATGTTTTCGCACATCTCAGTTAAAGTATATTGTCATGGATCATTCAAACATGTTGAGCTTGCCTTCCCCCCTCATGCTAGCCAAATTCCTTGCACCAAGTAGAGATACTACTTGTGCTTCCAAATATCCTTAAACCCAATTTTGCCATGAGAGTCCACCATACCTACCTATGGATTGAGTAAGATCCTTCAAGTAAGTTGTCATCGGTGCAAGCAATAAAAATTGCTCTCTAAATATGTATGATCTTTTGGTGTGAAGAAAATAGCTTTATACGATTTTGTTATGGAAGCAATAAAAGCGACGGACTGCATAATAAAGGTCCATATACAAGTGGCAATATAAAGTGACGTTCATTTGCATTAAGATTTTGTGCATCCAACCCTAAAAGCGCATGACAACCTCTGCTTCCCTCCGCGAAGGGCCTATCTTTTACTTTATGTCTTTTACTTTTATGCAAGAGTCAAGGTGATCTTCACCTTTCCCTTTTTCATTTTATCCTTTGGCAAGCACCTCGTGTTGGTAAGATCCTAATATATATATATATATATATATATATATATATATATATATATATATATATATATCCAATTGGATGTAAGTTAGCATGAACTATTATTGTTGACATCACCCAAAGGTGAATACGTTGGGAGGCAACACTATAAGCCCCTATCTTTCTCAGTGTCCGATTGAAACTCCATAACCATTAGTATTGCGTGAGTGTTAGAAATTGTAGAAGACTATATGATAGTTGAGTATGTGGAGTTTGCTATTCCTAAAAATAAGATGAGTTGCAATTGTTTGACGACTGAGAATGAAGTTTGCTAGTTTTCAAGAAAGTTTATGGTCTATGCTTTAACATGTGAATTGCTTGTTACTTGTTCGTGAGAAGTTTTATGAGATGAACTACTATTATGACATATTATCATGCTAGAAAAGGTGATTGAAATTATCATTGATCAAATTTGTGCACCTTCTAGCATTCACACTTCATAAATTCTTTCTTTTATCATTTACCTACTCGAGGACGAGTAGGAATTAAGCTTGGGGATGCTGATACATCTCCAATGTATCTATAATTTATGAAGCATTCACGCTATTTTATTATCTGTTTTGAATGACTACGGGCTTTATTATACACTTTTATATTACTTTTGGGACTAACCTACTAACCGGACGCCCATCCCATATTGCTATTTGATACGTCTCCAACGTATCTACTTTTCCAATCACTTTTGCCCTTGTTTTGGACTCTAACTTGCATGATTTGAATGAAACTAACCCGGACCGACGCTGTTTTCAGCAGAAGTGCCATGATGTTGTTTTATGTGTAGAAAAGAAAAGTTTTCGAAATGTCCTGGAAATCCACAAAGGCACTTTTCAGAATTAATAAGAATTTTTGGCGAAAGAATGAAGGCCAGGGGGCCCACGGGCTATCCGCGAGACAGGGGGGCGCCCCCCTAGGGCACGCCCTCCTATCTCGTGGGACCCCTGGACACCTCCCGACCTCAACTCCAACTCCATATATACCGTCTCGGGGAGAAACACACTAGGGAGAAAGTTTCATCACGTTTCATGACATGGAGCCGCCGCCAAGCCCTAATCTCTCTCGAGAGGGCTGATCTGGAGTCCGTTCGGAGCTCCGGAGAGGGGGATTCGTCGCCGTTGTCATCATCAACCATCCTCCATCACCAATTACATGATGCTCACCACCGTGTGTGAGTAATTCCATCGTAGGCTTGCTGGACGGTGATGGGTTGGATGAGATTTACCATGTAATCAAGTTAGTTTTGTTAGGGTTTGATCCCTAGTATCCACTATGTTCTGAGATTGATGTTGCTATGACTTTGCTATGCTCAATGCTTGTCACTAGGGCCCGAGTGCCATGATTTCAGATCTGAACCTATTATGTTTTCATGAATATATGTGTGTTCTTGATCCTATCTTGCAAGTCTATAGTCACCTATTATGTGTTATGATCCGACAACCCCGAAGTGACAATAATCAGGATACTTCTCGGTGATGACCGTAGTTTGAGGAGTTCATGTATTCACTATGTGCTAATGCGTTGTTCCGGTTCTCTATTAAAAGGAGGCCTTAATATCCCTTAGTTTCCATAAGGACCCCGCTGAACACGGGAGGGTAGGACAAAAGATGTCATGCAAGTTCTTTTCCATAAGCACGTATGACTATTTACGGAATACATGCCTACATTACATTGATGAATTGGAGCTAGTTCTATATCACCCTATGTTATAACTATTGCATGAGGAATCGCATCCGACATAATTATCCATCACTGATCCAATGCCTACGAGCTTTTCACATATTGTGCTTCGCTTATTTACTTTTCCGTTGCTACTGTTACAACTACTACAAAAACCCAAATACATTTATCTTTACTTTCGCTACCGCTACTATTATTATCATACCACTTTTGCTACTAAACACTTTGCTGCAGATACTAAGTTATCAAGGTGTGGTTGAATTGACAACTCAACTGCTAATACTCAAGAATGTTCTTTGGCTCCCCTTGTGTCGAATCAATAAATTTGGGTTGAATACTCTACCTTCGAAAGTTGTTGCGACCCCCTATACTTGTGGGTTATCAAGACTAATTTCTGGCGCCGTTGCCGGGGAGCATAGCTCTATTCTTTGAGTCACTTGGGATTTATATCTGTTGATCACTACGAAGAACTTGAAAGACGATCGAACTACTATTTTACCCTCAACTACGAGGGGAGGTAAGGAACTGCCATCTAGCTCTGCACTAGATTCTCCTTCCGTTATAAGTAAGCTTGCGACACCTAAACCTGCTACTGCTATGAATTCTGATATGTCGCATGTTATTGATGATGCCACTTCTGCTATGATTGATGAAACTACTTCTGTGCTTGATACTACTGTGCCACTAGGTGAATTCCTAGATGAACAACTTGCTAGATTTAGGGGGGAATGAAAATATTGAAGAACCTATTATTGATGATAGTGATGATGAGGGTCCCCCCCGAATGATTATGTTTTACCTGTTGTTACTAAGGGTTATGTTATGCATGAAACAACTGCTATGGAAATTCTTGCTTGCAATGATAGGAATGATCTTAAGAAATTATTAGCTAAATGGAAGCAGTAGTCTCTTAATGCTAGAATGAAACCCGATCCTGCTTTTGCTACTTCACCTATCTGTGTTACTGATAAGGATTATGAATTCTCTGTTGATCCTGATATTATTACTTTAGCTGAATCTGATCCTTTTTATGGCCTTGAATCTGAAAATGTTGTGGCACATCTTACCAAGTTGAATGATATAGCCACCCTGTTTACTAATGATGAGAAGTCTCGCTATTTATATATCCTTAAGATATTCCCGTTCTCATTAAAGAGTGATGCTAAGACATGGTATAATTCTCTTGATCCTGGTTGTGTGCGTAGTCCCCGGGATATGATTTATTACTTCTTTGCTAAATATTTCCCTGCTCATAAGAAACAAGCTGCCTTGCGGGAAATATATAATTTTGTGCAAATCAAAGAAGAGAGTCTCCCACAAGCTTGGGGGAGGCTTCTCCGGTTACTTAATGCTTTGCCTGATCATCCTCTTAAGAAAAATGAAATACTTGTTATCTTTTATAATGGACTAACTGATGCTTCCAAGGACTACTTGGATAGTTGTGCTGGTTGTGTTTTCAAGGAAAGAACAGTCGACGAAGCTGAAATACTATTGAATAATATGTTGACTAATGAAAATAATTGGACTCTTCCCGAGCCAGTTCCTGAAGTAATTCCTGAACCAATTGAGCCAACTCCTGAGCCTATCCCTAAACCAACTCCGAAGAAGAGAGGTGTTTTATTTCTCAGTCCTGAAGATATGCAAGAGGCAAAGAAATCAATGAAAGAAAAAGGTATTAAAGCTGAAGATGTTAAGAACTTACCTCCTATTGAAGAAATACATGGTCTTAACTTACCGCCTGAAGAACCACATTGTCTTGTTAACCCGACACAGGTAGTAAAGGTAAATTCTCTCTATAGATACGATAAAGTTGAAATACCCTCTACTAAATTTCATAGCCCATGCTTAGATGAATTTGATGACTTTATGGCTAGACAAGAAAGCTTTAATGCTTATGTTGGTAGAGAGTTAAAGAATAATGCTTTCGAGATAGGACGTGTAGGTGATAATCTGGCTAGAGTTAAAGATGAACTTCACCGCGTTAGCAAATATGCTTCTATGGTTGCTACCCAAGCTGTGTAAGTACTTAAAGCTCAAAATGATTTTCTTGATGAATTAAATAATAAAAATGACTTTGCTGTTAGAGTGGCTACTAGAACTGGTAGAATGACTTAGGAACCTTTGTATCCTGAAGGCCACCCTAAGAGAATCGAGCAAGATTCTCAGAAATCATTTAGAGACACCTAGTTCTTCTAAAAAGAAGAAGAAGAAAAATGATAGGACTTTGCATGCTTCTAGTGAACCTACTGTAGACACACCTGAGAATCCCAATGATATTTCTATTTCTGATGCTGAAACACAATCAGGTGATGAACATGAACCTAGTGATAATGTTAATGATAATGTTCATGTTGATGCTCAACCTAGCAAAGACAATGATGTAGAGATTGAACCTGTTGTTGATCTTGATAACCCACAATCAAAGAATCAACATTATGATAAGAGAGATTTTGTTGCTAGGAATAACGGTAAAGAAAGAGAACCATGGGTTCAGAAACCCATGCCCTTTCCTCCTAAACCATCCAAGTCAAAGGATGATGAGGATTTTGAGCGCTTTGCTGAAATGATTAGACCTATTTTCTTACGTATGCGCTTAACTGATATGCTGAAAGTAAATCCTTATGCTAAGTATATGAAGGATATCATCACAAATAAAAGAAAGATACCGGAAGCTGAAATTTCCATCATGCTTGCTAATTACACTTTTAAGGGTGGAATACCAAAGAAACTTGGAGATCCGGGTGTTCCAACTATACCATGCTCTATTAAAAGAAATTATGTTAGAACTGCTTTATGTGGTCTTGGAGCCGGTGTTAGTTTTATGCCTCTATCTTTGTATCGTATACTTGAATTGAATAATTTGACACCTACTGAAATATCTTTGCAAATGGCTGATAAATCAACTGCTATAAACATTATCGGTATTTGTGAGGATGTGCCTGTTGTGGTTGCATATGTCACCATCTTAACGGACTTTTTTATTCTTGATATTCCCGAGGATGATAGTATGTCTATTATCCTTGGTAGACCTTCTGTTAATACTGCAGGGGCTGTTATTCATTGCAACAAAGGCAATGTCACTTTTCATGTTAGTGGTAATGAGCATACGGTACACTTTCCGAGGAAACAATCTCAAGTTCATAACATCAATTCTATTGAAAAAGTTCCAACTATCATTTTTGGAGGTTTTGAATTTCCTCTCCCTACTGTCAAGAAAAAGTATGATATTCTTATTGTTAGGGATTTTCATATCCTCGTTGAGGTAACATAGTGTTATTCGAAATTTCTCCGGTTCCGTGTTATTCGGAATGAGTTTGTTAACAAGACTTGATCAACCTTGTTAGTGGGTTCATTTTGATGATCATGAGCTGGATGAAACTAGAAGGCACAACCTTCTGTACCCTCCTTTTTATTTCTGTTATTTAGATTAAATAAAGCAAAAACAGTATTATCTGTCTGTTTTCTAAATTATCCATGCATTAAAAAATAGTCCGATAATAGAAGTGCTCCAAATGCCCTGCAAATTTAGTATGATTTTTTCTTTAATATTTGAGGATTTTAGGCACTGAAAACACTGAAAAAGGGGCAAGCACCAGGCCATGAGAGAGGAGGGCGTGCTCCCCCTGTAGGGCGCACCCCCTGTCTCGTGGGCCCCTGGTGGGTCGCCTCCACTTATGCCAGCACCCACACACTTCATCTTCTACCAAAAAAAATCCCCATCCAGCTCAAGCCCAAGTTCTAGCTCGTTTTGCTGCGATTTTTGATCTCTTAGCTCAAAGCTCCATTCACAAAACAGCTTTGGGAGATTGTTGCTTGGTATGTGACTCCTCCATTGATCCAAATTGTTTTTGTTCTAGTGCTTTATTCATTGCAAATTTTTGCTGCATAGGTGACCATGTTCTTGAGCTTGCATGTTAAATTTTTGAGGTCCCAAGAAATTCCAATGCATGATGTAGGCTCTAGGCACCTGTAGGAGTAGTTGCTATCAATCTTGTTTAGTTTTATCCACTTTTATTTTGAAGTTACTAAAATTTTAGAAATTTTCAAAAAAATAATTATTCTTAGAAGAATGTACCAAGGTGGTTCCTCTGCCAAGAAAGGGCCAAGGATTGCTACATGTGAACAAGATGTTAATTTGCCAAGGGACGCAAATGTACGAGCTTGTGAGTGGCCATCCGATGATTTTATGGTCGAAGCAGGCTTCAAGGATGAATTTGACGCGTATGTGCGTAATGCCGAGCTGGAGGACTTCTTACGAGATAAGTGTCCTTAGTATTATCAATTGACTGATTCCTTTGTGCGGAGGTTCGAATATATTTCTTCACGTAATTCTCCTAGGGTTATGTTTGATGTTTATGATACATCTTATACCATGGATTTAGAGGATTTCACAACTGCTTGCAAACTCCCGCAGTGGGGTAATGTTAATGATCCTCCCAAATCTGAAGTTAGAGATTTTCTTGCTAGTATTACTTTGGGAGAATCTAGGGACGTAACACAAGCTACCATAAGGAGCATCCATTTTCCTGCTATACATTACTTTGCTCTCTTTATTGGTAGTTGCATTAACGGTAAGGACGAAGTATGTCACATGTGTGCCCCTGATCTTTGTGTCCTCAAGAGTGCTATGTCAGGTTATAGAGGTTATAACTTGGGGGCAATAGTTGCACGTAGGTTGCATAACAATAATAAAAATGGAGATTTCTTTGGAGGAATTTATGCAACCCGTGTGGCTAATTTTCTTAATATAGCTCCACGAGAGGGGAATATGCTTGTACCTCCTTTTTATTTGGATAAAGAAGCTATGTTTAATCATCATTTTCTTGAGAGGAATGAACAATTCCTCCACTATCGACTAACCTTTAATAGACGCAACGTCATCCCTGTTACTCTTCCTGCTCCCTGCCTTTTTGATTATCAGACAAAAGGAAGATATGTTGTCACCAGGGAAGAAGCCACTGAACATGAGAGGGGAATGGAGGCAGCCCGCCAACACACTGCTGCTCAGGAGGCGGTCGCCTCTGCATCTCAGTACTACCCCGGCTACTCTTATGGATATCAGCCAGGCGGTCATTGGTATTAGACCAACTTAGGCCAAAAGCCTAAGCTTGGGGGAGTACGTATTTCTCACCGACTTTACATTCATGTTCACACACTAGTCGTCGGTGCTCATACTCTTTCATTGTATTATCCATGTTAGTTTAAATTTCTTTTTCTAGTTTTCTTCTTGTGTGTTTGTTAAACCTTAAGAAAAACAAAAAAAATTAGTTAGTTTAATTTCCTTGCTTGTAGTGGAAATTAAAATGAAAACCCAAAAAGATTTCTCGTTCTTCTTTTACTTGTAGAGAGCTTTCCCGTGTAAATAGTTTTATTTTCTTTTCTTTCTTTTGGGGGTCGAGAAGACTATATTGAAAATGCTTAGTGGTTCTTATATGCATGATTGTTTATTTAACTTAGAGCCCATATTACTTTGTCTTCTCTCTTGAGTTGAATGCTTGCAGATTCCATCTTAGTCCAATCCACATGCACTCTTATTATTATACACATCGTTCGGTCGTGCGAGTGAAAGGCAATAATGACGATATATGATGGACTTATTGGGATGAGAAAAGCTGGTGTGAACTCGACCTCTCTTGTTTTTGTAAATATGATGATTCATCGTTCCTAAGTTAGCTATTATGAAGTAAACATATTTGCAATGAAATTTAGAGATTATAGTTGCTTGGGCCATGCTTGATTAGCTATGAGTTATAATGGTTTACCTTGCGTGCCAATATGCTATTAGAATAATTATGATGTGGTATGATGGGATAGTATCCTCCTTTAAATGAATTGAGTGACTAGGCTTGGCACATGTTCACGCATGTAGTTGAATCAAATCAACATAGCCTTCATGATATTTATGTTCATGGTAGATTAAATCCTACTCATGCTTGTAGTCGGTGTAAATTAATTTTAATGCATGTTTACGACTGTTGTCGCTCTCTCAGTTGGTCGCTTCCCAGTCTTTTGCTAGCCTTCACCTGTACTAAGCGGGAATACTGCTTGTGCATCCAAACTCCTTAAACCCCAAAGTTGTTCCATATGAGTCCACTATACCAACCTATATGCGGTATTTACCTCCCGTTCCAAGTAAATTTGTATGTGCCAAACTCCAGACCTTCAAATGAAATTCTGTTTTGTATGCTCGAGCAGCTCATGTTTCAACTAGGGCTGCCTATATCTTCCATGCTAGGTGGGTTATTCTCAAGAGAAGTGGACTCTGCTCCTCATTCACGAGAAAGGGCCGGTAACCGCGATGCCCCGTCCCATGATCCAAAAAGATCGAAACAAATCAAAATAATTAAACAAAACTCCCCCAGGGCTGTTGTATGTTGGAGGCACTCGTTGTTTCGAGCAAGCCATGGATTGATGCTTGTTGGTGGTTGGGGGAGTATAAACCTTTACCATTCTGTTTGGGAACTGCCTATAATGCATGTAGTATGGAAGATACATCCATCTCATAGTTGTTGCGTTGACAGCAAAAGTATGCCGCTCAAAATGTTATTCAATCTCTATTTTAAAATCGAGCTCTTGCACCTCTACAAATCCCTGCTTCCCTCTGCGAAGGTCCTATCTATTTACTTTTATGTTGAGTCATCACCCTTCTTATTAAAAGCACCCGCTGGAGAGCACACTGTCGTTTGCATTCATTATTATTGGTTTATATTGGGTATGACTTGACTGGATCTCTTTTACCATGAATTACAATGTTTAGTCAGTCCTTGATCTTTAAAGGTGCTCTGCATTTATGTTTTGCGGTCTCAGAAAGGGCTAGCGAGATACCATTTTGTTATATCATGTTATGATTATTTTGAGAAAGTGTTATCATCCGAGTTTTATTATTATAGCTCGTTAGCTGATTATGTTATTGATATGAGTAATTGTGAGACCTATGTGTTATTGTTAGTATGGTTAGTTCATAATATTTGCTGAAACTTGAATGCTGGCTTTTCATGTTACAACAACAAGAGCAAAACAGAGTTTGTAAAAGTTTTTGTTTATCACTTTCAGTTTATCAACTGAATTGCTTGAGGACAAGCAAAGGTTTAAGCTTGGGGGAGTTGACACGTCTCCAACGTATCTACTTTTCCAAACACTTTTGCTCTTGTTTTGGACTCTAACTTGCATGATTTGAATGAAACTAACCCGGACTGATGCTATTTTCAGTAGAACTCCCATGATGTTGTTTTATGTGTAGAAAAGAAAAGTTCTCAGAATGTCTTGGAAATCCACGGAGGCACTTTTCAGAATTAATAAGAATTTTTGGCGAAAGAATGAAGGCCAGGGGGGCCCACGGGCTATCCACGAGACAAGGGGGCGTCCCCCCTAGGGCGTGTCCTCCTATCTCGTGGGCCCCCTGGACACCTCCCTACCTCAACTCCAACTCCATATATACCGTCTCGGGGAGAAAAAACCAGGGAGAAAGTTTCACCGCATTTCATGACACGGAGCCGCCGCCAAGCCCTAATCTCTCTCTGGAGGGCTGATCTGGAGTCCGTTCGGGGCTCCGGAGAGGGGGATTCATCGCAGTCGTCATCATTAACCATCCTCCATCACCAATTTCATGATACTCACCGCCGTGTGTGAGTAATTCCATCGTAGGCTTGCTGGACGGTGATGGGTTGGATGAGATTTACCATGTAATCAAGTTAGTTTTGTTAGGTTTGATCCCTAGTATCCACTATGTTCTGAGATTGATGTTGCTATGACTTTGCTATGCTTAATTCTTGTCACTAGGGCCCGAGTGCCATGATTTCAGATCTGAACCTATTATGTTTTCATGAATATATGTGTATTCTTGATCCTATCTTACAAGTCTATAGTCACCTATTATGTGTTATGATCCGACAACCCCGAAGTGACAATAATCGGGATACTTCTCGGTGATGATCATAGTTTGAGGACTTCATGTATTCACTATGTGCTAATGCGTTGTTCTTGTTCTCTATTAAAAGGAGGCCTTAATATCCCTTAGTTTCCGTAAGGACCCCGCTGAACACGGGAGGGTAGGACAAAAGATGTCATGCAAGTTCTTTTCCATAAGCACACATGACTATTTACGGAATACATGCCTACATTACATTGATGAATTGGAGCTAGTTCTATATCACCCTATGTTATAACTATTACATGAGGAATCGCATCCGGCATAATTATCCATCACTGATCCATTGCCTACGAGCTTTTCACATATTGTTCTTCGCTTATTTACTTGTCCGTTGCTACTGTTACAACTACTACAAAAACCCAAAAACATTTATCTTTACTTTCGCTACCGCTACTATTATTATCATACGACTTTTGCTACTAAACAATTTGCTGCAGATACTAAGTTATCCAGGTGTGGTTGAATTGACAACTCAGCTACTAATACTCAAGAATATTCTTTAGCTTCCCTTGTGTCGAATCAATAAATTTGGGTTGAATACTCTACCCTCGAAAGCTGTTGCGATCCCCTATACTTGTGGGTTATCAAGACTAATTTATGGCGCCGTTGCCGGGGAGCATAGCTCTATTCTCTAAGTCACTTGGGATTTATATCGGTTGATCACTATGAAGAACTTGAAAGACGATCGAACTACTATTTTACCCTCAACTACGAGGGGAAGTAAGGAACTGCCATCTAGCTCTCCACTAGATTCTCCTTCCGTTATAAGTAAGCTTGCGACTCCTAAACCTGCTACTGCTATGAATTCTGATATGTCGCATGTTATTGATGATGCCACTTCTGCTATGAATGATAAAACTACTTTTGTGGTTGATACTACTATGCCACTAGGTGAATTTCTAGATGAACAACTTGCTAGATTTAGGGGGAATGAAAATATTGAAGAACCTATTATTGATGATAGTGATGATGAGGGTCCCCCCAATGATTATGTTTTACCTGTTGTTCCTAAGGGTTATGTTATGCATGAAGCCGCTCCTATGGAAATTCTTGCTTGCAATGATAGGAATGATCTTAAGAAATTATTAGCTAAATGGAAGCAGCAGTCTCTTAATGCTAGAATGAAACTCGATCCAGCTTTTGCTACTTCACCTATCTGTGTTACTGATAAGGATTATGAATTCTCTGTTGATCTTGATATTATTACGTTAGTTGAATCTGATCCTTTTTATGGCCTTGAATCTGAAACTGTTGTGGCACATCTTACCAAGTTGAATGATATAGCCACCCTGTTTACTAATGATGAGAAGTCTCGCTATTTATATATCCTAAAGATATTCCCGTTCTCATTAAAGGGTGATGCTAAGACTTGGTATAATTCTCTTGCTCCTGGTTGTGTGCGTAGTCCCCAGGATATGATTTATTACTTTCTGCTAAATATTTCCCTGCTCATAAAAAACAAGCTGCCTTGCGGGAAATATATAATTTTGTGAAAATCAAAGAAGAGAGTCTCCCACAAGCTTGGGGGAGGCTTCTCCGGTTACATAAAGCTTTGCCTGATCATCCTCTTCAGAAAAATTAAGTACTTGATATCTTTTATAATGGACTAACTGATGCTTCCAAGGACTACTTGGATAGTTGTGCTGGTTGTGTTTTCAAGGAAAGAGCAGTCGATGAAGCTGAAATACTATTGAATAATATGTTGACTAATGAAAATAATTGGACTCTTCCTGAGCTAGTTCCTGAAGTAATTCCCGAACCAATTGAGCCAACTCCTGAGCCTATTCCTAAACCCACTCCGAAGAAGAGAGGTGTTTTATTTCTCAGTCCTGAAGATATGCAAGAGGCAAAGAAATCAATGAAAGAAAAAGGTATTAAAGCTGAAGATGTGAAGTATTTACCTCCTATTGAAGAAATACGTGGTCTTAATTTACCGCCTAAAGAACCACATTGTCTTGATAACCCGACACAGGTAGTAAAGGTAAATTCTCTCTATAGATATGATAAAGTTGAAATACCCTCTACTAAATTTCATAGCCCATGCTTAGATGAATTTGATGACTTTATGGCTAGACAATAAAGCTTTAATGCTTATGTTGGTAGTGAATTAAAGAATAATGCTTTCGAGATAGGACGCGTAGGTGATAATATGGCTAGAGTTAAAGATGAACTTCACCGCGTTAGCAAATATGCTTCTATGGTTGCTACCCAAGCTGAGTAAGTACTTAAAGCTCAAAATGATTTGCTTGATGAATTAAATAGTAAAAATGACTTTGCTGTTAGAGTGGCTACTAGAACTGGTAGAATGACTCTGGAACCTTTGTATCCTGAAGGCCACCCTAAGAGAATCGAGCAAGATTCTCAGAGAAATAATTTAGAGGCACCTAGTTCTTCTGAAAAAGAAGAAGAAAAATGATAGGACTTTGCATGCTTCTAGTGAACCTACTGTAGACACACCTGAGAATCCCAATGATATTTCTATTTCTGATGCTAAAACACAATCAGGTGATGAACATGAACCTAGTGATAATGTTAATGATAATGTTCATGTTGATGCTCAACCTAGAAAAGACAATGATGTAGAGATTGAACCTGTTGTTGATCTTGATAACCCACAATCAAAGAATAAACGTTATGATAAGAGAGATTTTGTTGCTAGGAAGCACGGTAAAGAAAGAGAACCATGGGTTCAGAAACCCATGCCCTTTCCTCCTAAACCATCCAAGTCAAAGGATGATGAGGATTTTGAGCGCTTTGCTGAAATGATTAGACCTATTTTCTTACGTATGCGCTTAACTGATATGCTGAAAGTAAATCCTTATGCTAAGTATATGAAGGATATCATCACAAATAAAAGAAATATAACGAAAGCTGAAATTTCCACCATGCTTGCTAATTACACTTTTAAGGGTGGAATACCAAAGAAACTTGGAGATCCGGGTGTTCCAACTATACCATGCTCTATTAAAAGAAATTATGTTAGAGCTGCTTTATGTGATCTTGGAGCCGGTGTTAGTGTTATGCCTCTCTCTTTATATCGTAGATTTGAATTGAATAAGTTGACACCTACTGAAATATCTTTGGAAATGGCTGATAAATCAACTGCTGTACATGTCGGTATTTGTGAGGATGTGCCTGTTGTGGTTGCAAATTTCACCATCTTAACGGTCTTTGTTATTCTTGATATTCCTGAGGACGATAGTATGTCTATTATCCTTGGTAGACCTTTTCTTAATACTGCAGGGGCTGTTATTGATTGCAACAAAGGCAATGTCACTTTTCATGTTAGTGGTAATGAGCATATCGTACACTTTCCGAGGAAACAATCTCAAGTTCATAGCATCAATTCTATTGAAAAAGTTCCAACTATCATTTTTGGAGGTTTTGAATTTCCTCTCCCTACTGTCAAGGAAAACTATGATATTCTTGTTGTTGGGGATTTTCATATCCCTGTTGAGGTAACATAGTGTTATTCGAAATTTCTGCGGTTCCGTGATATTCGGAATGAGTTTGTTAACAAGACTTGATCAACCTTGTTAGTGGGTTCATTTTGATGATCACGAGCTGGATGAAACTAGAAGGCACAACCTTCTGTACCCTCTTTTTACTTTCTGTTATTTAGATTAAATAAAGCAAAAATAGTATTATCTATCTGTTTTCTGAATTATCCGTGCATTAAAAAATAGTCCAAAAATAAAAGTGCTCCAAATGCCCTGCAAATTTAGTATGATTTTTTCTGGAATATTTGAGGATTTTAGGCACTGAAAACACTGAAAAAGGGGCAAGCATCAGGCCACGAGAGAGGAGGGCGCCCCCCCCCCCTGTAGGGCGCCCCCTGTCTCGTGGGCCCCTGGTGGGTCCACTTATGCCAGCACCCACACACTTCATCTTCTACCCAAAAAAATCCCCATCCAGCTCAAGCCCGAATTCTAGCTCGTTTTGCTGCGATTTTCGATCTCTTAGCTCAAAGCTCCATTCGCAAAACTGCTTTGGGAGATTGTTGCTTGGTATGTGACTCCTCCATTGATCCAAATAGTTTTTGTTCTAGTGCTTTATTCATTGCAAATTTTTGATGCATAGGTGACCATGTTCTTGAGCTTGCATGTTAAATTTTTGAGGTCCCAAGCAATTCCAATGCATGCTATAGGCTCTAGGCACATGTAGGAGTAGTTGCTATCAATCTTGTTTAGTTTTATCCACTTTTATTTTGATGTTACTAAAATTTCAGAAATTTTCAGAAAAAGAATTATGCTTAGAAGAATGTACCAAGGTGGTTCCTCTGCCAAGAAAGGGCCAAGGATTGCTATACGTGAACAAGATGTTAATTTGCCAAGGGACGCAAATGTACGAGCTTGTGAGTGGCCATCCGATGATTTTATGGTCGAAGCAGGCTTCAAGGATGAATTTGACGCGTATGTGCGTAATGCCGAGCTGGAGGACTTCTTACAAGATAAGTGTCCTCAATATTATCAATTAACTGATTCCTTTGTGCGGAGGTCCGAATATATTTCTTCACGTAATTCTCCTAGTGTTATGTTTGATATTTATGATACATCTTATACCATGGATTTAGAGGATTTCACAACTGCTTGCAAACTCCCGCAGTGGGGTAATGTTAATGATCCTCCCAAATCTGAAGTAAGAGATTTTCTTGCTAGTATTACTATGGGAGAATCTAGGGACGTAACACAAGCTACCATAAGGAGCATCCATTTTCCTGCTATACATTACTTTGCTCTCTTTATTGGTAGATGCATTAATGGTAAGGACGAAGTATGTCACATGTGTGCCCCTGATCTTTGTGTCCTCAAGAGTGCTATGTCAGGTTATAGAGGTTATAACTTGGGGGCAATAGTTGCACGTAGGTTGCATAATAATAATAAAAAGGGAGATTTCTTTGGAGGAATTTATGCAACCCGTGTGGCTAATTTTCTTAATATAGCTTCACGAGAGGGGGATATGCTTGTACCTCCTGTTTATTTGGATAAAGAAGCTATGTTTAATCATCATTTTCTTGATAGGAATGAACAATTCCTCCATTATCGACTAACCTTTAATAGACGCAACGTCGTCCCTGTTACTCTTCCTTCTCCCTAACTTTTTGATTATCAGACAAAAATAGGATATGTTGTCACCAGGGAAGAAGCCACTCTACATGAGAGGGGAATGGAGCCAGCCCGCCAACACACTGCTGCTCAGGAGGCGGTCGCCTCTGCATCTCAGTACTACCCCGGCTACTCTTATGGATATTAGCCAGGCGGTCATTGGTATTAGACCAACTTAGGCCAAAAGCCTAAGCTTGGGGGAGTACGTATTTCTCACCGACTTTACATTCATGTTCACACACTAGTCGTCGGTGCTCATACTCTTTCATTGTATTATCCATGTTAGTTTAAATTTCTTTTTCTAGTTTTCTTCTTGTGTGTTTGTTAAACCTTAAGAAAAACCAAAAAAATTAGTTAGTTTAATTTCCTTGCTTGTAGTGGAAATTAAAATGAAAACCCAAAAAGATTTCTCGTTCTTCTTTTACTTGTTGAGAGCTTTCCCGTGTAAATAGTTCTATTTTCTCTTCTTTCTTTTGGGGGTCGAGAAGACTATATTGAAAATGCTTAGTGGTTCTTATATGCATGATTGTTTATTTAACTTAGAGCCCATATTACTTGTCTTCTCTCTTGAGTTGAATGCTTGCAGATTCCATCTTAGTCCAATGCACGTGCACTCTTATTATTATACACATCATTCGGTCATGTGAGTGAAAGGCAATAATGACGATATATGATGGACTTATTGGGATGAGAAAAGTTGGTATGAACTCGACCTCTCTTGTTTTTGTAAATATGATGATTCATCGTTCCTGTGTCAGCTATTATGAAGTAAACATATTTGCAATGACATTTAGAGATTATAGTTGCTTGGGCCATGCTTGATTAGCTATGAGTTATAATGGTTTACCTTGCGTGCCAACATGCTATTAGAATAATTATGATGTGGTATGATGGGATGGTATCCTCCTTTAAATGAATTGAGTGACTAGACTTGGCACATGTTCACGCATGTAGTTGAATCAAATCAACATAGCCTTCATGATATTTATGTTCATGGTAGATTAAATCCTACTCATGCTTGTACTCGGTGTAAATTAATTTTAATGCATGTTTACGACTGTTGTCGCTCTCTTAGTTAGTCGCTTCCCAGTCTTTTGCTAGCCTTCACCTGTACTAAGCGGGAATACTGCTTGTGCGTCCAAACGCCTTAAACCCCAAAGTTGTTCCATATGAGTCCACTATACCTACCTATATGCGGTATTTACCTACCGTTCCAAGTAAATTTGTATGTGCCAAACTCCAAACCTTCAAATGAAATTCTGTTTTGTATGCTCAAGCAGCTCATGTTTCAACTAGGGCTGCGTATATCTTCCATGCTAGGTGGGTTATTCTCAAGAGGAGTGGACTCCGCTCCTCATTCACGAGAAAGGGCCGGTAACCAGGATGCCCAGTCCCACAATCAAAAAATATCAAAACAAATCAAAATAATTAAACAAAACTCCCCCAGGGTTGTTGTATGTTGGACGCACTCGTTGTTTCGAGCAAGCCATGGATTGATGCTTGTTGGTGGTTGGGGGAGTATAAACCTTTACCATTCTGTTTGGGAACTGCCTATAATGCATGTAGTATGGAAGATACAACCATCTCATAGTTGTTGCGTTGACAGCAAAAGTATGCCGCTCAAAATGTTATTCAATCTCTATTTTAAAATTGAGCTCTGGCACCTCTACAAATCCCTGCTTCTCTCTGCGAAGGACCTATCTATTTACTTTTATGTTGAGTCATCACCCTTCTTATTAAAAGCACCCGCTGGAGAGCACACTGTCGTTTGCATTCATTATTATTGGTTTATATTGGGTATGACTTGAATGGATCTCTTTTACCATGAATTACAATGTTTAGTCAGTCCTTGATCTTTAAAGGTGCTCTGCATTTATGTTTTGCGGTCTTAGAAAGGGCTAGCGAGATACCATTTTGTTATATCATGTTATGATTATTTTGAGAAAGTGTTGTCATCCGAGTTTTATTATTATAGCTCATTAGCTGATTATGTTATTGATATGAGTAACTGTGAGACCTATGTGTTATTGTTAGTATGGTTAGTTCATAATATTTGCTGAAACTTGAATGCTGGCTTTTCATGTTACAACAACAAGAGCAAAACAGAGTTTGTAAAAGTTTTTCTTTATCACTTTCAGTTTATCAACTGAATTGCTTGAGGACAGGCAAAGGTTTAACAACTGAATTCCTATCTTGCAAGTCTATAGTCACCTATTATGTGTTATGATCCGACAACCCCGAAGTGACAATAATCGGGATACTTCTCGGTGATGACCGTAGTTTGAGGAGTTCATGTATTCACTACTCCCTCCGTTCCTAAATATTTGTCTTTCTAAAGATTTCAACAAGTGACTACATACAGAGCAAAATGAGTGAATCTATACTTTAAGATATGTCTATATACATCCGTATGTGGTAGTTCATTTGAAATGCCAAAAAGACAAATATTTAGGAACGGAGGGAGTATGTCCTAATGCTTTGTTCCGGTTCACTATTAAAAGGAGGCCTTAATATCCCTTAGTTTCTGTAAGGACCCCGCTGAACACGGGAGGGTAGGACAAAAGATGTCATGCAAGTTCTTTTCCATAAGCACACATGACTATTTACGGAATACATGCCTACATTACATTGATGAATTGGAGATAGTTCTATATCACCCTATGTTATAACTATTGCATGAGGAATCGCATCTGGCATAATTATCAATCACTGATCCATTGCCTACGAGCTTTTCACATATTGTTCTTCGCTTATTTACTTTTCCGTTGCTACTGTTACAACTACTACAAAAACCCAAAAACATTTATCTTTACTTTTGCTACTGCTACTATTATTATCATACCACTTTTGCTACTAAACACTTTGCTGCAGATACTAAGTTATCCAGGTGTGGTTGATTTGACAACTCCACTGCTAATACTCAAGAATATTCTTTGGCTCCCCTTGTGTCGAATCAATAAACTTGGGTTGAATACTCTACCCTCGAAAGCTATTGTGATCCCCTATACTTGTGGGTTATGACTGCTTTATTGCCTGTTTCAGTATTTCGAAGAAAATGAATATTAAACGGAGTCCAAACAGAATGAAACCTTCGGCAACGTGATTTTTCGGAATATTATGACCCACTAGACTTGGAGTTGAAGTAAAGGGAGCATCGACGAAGCCACAAGACAGGGGGGCGCGCCCACCCCCCTGGGTGCGCCCTACCCTCTCGTTGGCCCCTTGAGGCTCCCCCGACCGACTTCTTTTGCCTATATAAGCCAACATACCCTAAAAACATTGAATATCAAGATAGATCAGGAGTTCCACCGCCGCAAGCCTCAGTAGCCACCAAAAACCTCTCAGGAGTCCGTTCCGACACCCTGCCAGAGGGGGAACCCATCACCGGTGGCCATCTTCATCATCCCGGCGCTATCCATGACGAGGAGGGAGTAGTTCACCCTTGGGGCTAAGGGTATGTACCAGCAGCTATGTGTTTGATCTCTCTCTCTCTTTCTCTCTCTCTCTCTCTCTCTCTCGTATTCTCTCTATGGCACGATCTTGATGTATCGCGAGCTTTGCTATTATAGTTGGATCTTATGATGTTTCTCCCCACTCTACTCTCTTGTGATGAATTGAGTTTCCCTCTTGAAGTTATCTTATCGGATTGAGTCTTTAATGATTGAGAACACTTGATGTATGTCTTGTCGTGTTTATCTGTGGTGACAATGGGATATCACGTGCCACTTGATGTATGTTTTGGTGACCAACTTGCGGGTTCCGCCAATGAACCTATGCATAGGGGTTGGCACAGGTTTTCTTGACTCTCCGGTAGAAACTTTGGGGCACTCTTTGAAGTACTTTGTGTTGGTTGGATGAATCTGCGATTGTGTGATGCATATCGTATAATCATGCCCACGGATAGTTGAGGTGACAATGGTGTATCTAGGTGACATTAGGGTTTTGGTTGATTTGTGTCTTAAGGTGTTATTCTAGTACGAACTCTTGAATAGATTGATCCGAAAGAATAACTTTGAGGTGGTTTCGTACCCTAGCATAATCTCTTCGTTTGTTCCCCGCTATTAGTGGCTTTGGAGTGACTCTTTGTTGCATGTTGAGGGATTGTTATATGACCTATCTATGCCACATTGTTGAGAGAACTTCAACTAGTGAAAGTATGAACCCTATGCCTTGTTTCCTATCATTGCAATACCGTTTACGCTCACTTTTATCATTAGTTACCTTGCTGTTTTTATATTTTCAGATTACAAATACTTATATCTACCATCCATATTGCACTTGTATCACCATCTCTTCACCGAACTAGTGCACCTATACAATTTACCATTGTATTGGGTGTGTTGGGGACACAAGAGACTCTTTGTTATTTCGTTGCAGGGTTCTTTGAGAGAGACCATCTTCATCCTACGCCTCCCACGGACTGATAAACCTTAAGTCATCCACTTGAGGGAAATTTTCTACTGTCCTACAAACCTCTGCACTTGGAGGCCCAACAACGTCTACAAGAAGAAGGTTGTGTAGTAGACATCACGGGGCCCTGCTGCATGTCTGCGCCTTTGTCTCCATTGTGCCGTATCCTGGAAGGGTGTAGCACGATGGTCATCTGTAAAAAAGAAAAACCCAGGTGAAAGACTTCGTGTGAAAAGTTGGTTATTCTTAATGAACCATGAGAATTCAATCTATTGTATATTAGTAGGGTCGAGCTGAACTATTAACCCTTCTACATGCGGGCAGCCCCTAGCACCACGTTTGGGGGCATATCCGTCGACCAAGCTCAGGTTCATCTGGGCTGCTACAACTAGTGGTGCGTCGGGCATGTCTAGCTGTGTCCGTGGTCTTTACGACCGAACATTTGTTCAGATTGGGGAGGTTGTTCAGTTCTTTGGCTGCTAGGGCCGCCACATATTCTTCCGCACACAGGGAACGCGTTGTATTTTCGTTGACTATGATGACGCCACGTGGACTGGACATCTTAAGTTTAAGATAAGCGTAATGTGGTACCGCGTTGAAATGAGCGAAGGCCATTCTTCCGAGTAGTGCGTGATAGCCGCTTCGGAATGGAGCGATGCCGAAGATTAAATCTTCGCTTCGGAAGTTGTCGGGAGAACCAATTACAACCTCTAATGTTAGAGAGCCCATACAACGGGCCTCTACGCCTGGTGTTACTCCTTTAAAGGTAGTACTACTTTGGCTGGTTCTTGACGGGTCTATCCCCATCTTGCTATCAGTGTCCTGATATATCAGATTAAGACTACTTCCACCGTCCATAAGGACTCGGGTGAGATGGTATCCGTTAATTATTGGGTCGAGCACCAAGGCAGCCGATCCTCCGTGTCAGATACTAGTCGGATGATCCCCGCGATCAAAAGTGATCGGGCAGGCCAACCAAGGGTTGAACTTGGGGGCGGCGGGGCTCTACAACATATATGTCTCGGAGTGTGCATTTGCGCCTCCTCTTTGGTATGTGAGTTGCGTAAATCATGTTCACTATTTTGACCTCTGGTGGAATTTTTTTTCTGTCCCCTAGTGTTCGGCTGGCGAGGCTCATACTCGTCTTCACTTGGCGTCTCCTCCCCTTGTGTTTGGAGTTTAGCTTGCCGGCCATCTTGAAGACCCAATATTCTCTGTTGGTGTGATTTGCAGGTTTTTCAGGGGTGCCATGAATCTAACATAATCTGTCCAGAATTTTGTTTAGGCTGGACGGTCCATCTTTGTTGCCTTTAAATGGCTTTTTCCGTTGATCGCGTCAAGAGCCCCTGAATCCGACGTTTACCACCGTGTTTTTTGGGCTGTCTTCATTATTTTGACGCTTGTTTTTATTGCATCGTGGCTTCCCGTTGCCATCCCTGACTTTGGATGTGCCTGGGTCGCTGGTGCCGCTACGGGCCAACCAACTATCCTCGCCCGCGCAAAAGCGGGTCATAAGGCTTGTTAGGGCTGCCATTGTCCTCGGTTTTTCCTGGCCGAGGTGTCTGGAGAGCCATTCGTCCCGGACACTGTGTTTGAAAGCCGCTAAGGTTTCAGCGTCTGGGTAGTCGACGACTTGATTCTTCTTGGTGAGAAATCTGTTCCAAACATTACGGGCTGACTCTCCGGGTTGTTGAATTATGTGACTTAAATCGTCTGCATCCGAAGGTCGGACATAGGTCCCTTGAAAATTAGCCCTGAAAGCATCCTCAAGTTCCTGCCAACTTCCAATTGAGTTTTCGGGGAGGCTTTTCAACCAGTGCCGAGATGGTCCTTTCAACTTGAGGGGCAGGTATTTGATGGCATGGAGATCATCTCCGTGGGCCATGTGGATGTGAAGAATAAAGTCCTCAATCCAGACCGCAGGGTCTGTCGTTCCGTCGTATGCCTCTATGTTTACGGGTTTAAATACCTCTGGAAATTCATGATCCAGCACCTCATCGGTGAAGCACAGGGGGTGTGCGTCACCCCTGTATTTGGATGTGTCATGGCATCCTACCGATGGTTGTATTGTTCGGTGTTGATTCGGAGATGGTATTCGATCAGTATAATCATTTTGGTAGCCGTGATCCTGCGCCGAAGCACGCTTCCTTGATCCATAGATGGTCCTGGCCATACCGGCTTTTTTGTCCAGGTGCTCACGTAAATCATGTGCTGACTTGTGTGCGGTGTCATTAGCCGCCCTGTCATGGCCGTGGGGTGGTCGGTCCAGAGGATCGGCCGTCTTATTTTTCGGCGGAATGGGCTCTATAGCCTCTTCGTCGAATTCGGGCAGCAGCTTGCGCTTTGGGTAGCTCTTTGTGTGGCGATCACCACCGTATTTTTCTTCAGTGTGGAGAACTTTATTCCATCTACGGTTGAGCATATCCTATAGGCCTTAAGCCTTTGCTTCTGCTTCTTTTATCTCCTCGCGGTGGCAATAAGCCTTCTATGGAGGTTCTCTTGTTCCAAGTGCCTTTCTGGGATGATGAGTGCATCATCGACCGGACTGTTTTCCTCTCCGGAGACAGGTTTATGAGTTTTATCTCCGTCATCGCTATGATCGGACAGCGGCCCTGGACTATGTTCGCCGTCCCCTGGCTCATCCTGCTCCATCGCTTGGTCCATCGGGTCGTCGTTGCCTTTGGAGTCGACTAGGGTATTATTCTTTCTTGCGTTGTTATCGTTGTTTTTACTGTGGCGGGATTTAGAGTGGCGCGGACGTCGTCGCTTTGGTTGCTTCTCAAGAGGATTTCCCTCCGTTGCATCCTTCAGTTCCTTGCCGTTGTTTTCTTTGGGTGTGTCCACCATGTATATATCATATGATGAGGTGGATGTCCAGTGCCCTTCAGGCGGTGGTTCCTGTTCTTCTCCTGCATCGTTGTCCATACCATCGATGTCTTTGGAGTCGAAATCAAGCGTGTCGGTTAGGTCATTGACAGTGGCTATTAAGTGGGTGGTGGGTAGGGAACGAATTTCTTCGTTGTCCGCTGCCCACTCGAGCCGGACATAGTTCGACCAAGAGTCTCCTGACAGGGAGAGAGATTTTAATGAATTTAGTACGTCACCCAAGGGCGAGTGCTGAAAGATATCCGCGGAGGTAAACTCCATGATCGGTGCCCAATCAGATTCCATAGGCACAGACGCACGCGGTTCGGAGCCTATGGCCGGAGACGAGTCTGAGGGTCCGATGACACAGGCCTCAACGGAGGCTAAGTCTATGCTCGGCTCTATCGCCGCTAAGTGCGCGGCCTCCGTGGCGGGGTCTAACCGCCCATCCTTGGATGGAACGATCTGCTCCGGATTAAGGGCCGGGGCAGCCGCAGGTGTGATCTCCCGAACACCGTCCGATGGCAGATCTAAGTCATGCTCGTCATGACTGTTCGACACACCTCACATGGGCTCGAATCCGTCGAAGATCTAGTCTCCACGGATGTCGGCGGTGTAGTTCAGGCTTCCAAACCTAATCTGATGACCGAGTTGGCCCGGAGTGCGAAGCCACCGAATACAAAGATCTGACCGGGGAGGAAAACCTCACCCTGGATCGCATTGTTGTAGATGATTGAAGGAGCCATCAAGCCTTATTGTGACGACACAGTGGAACTCTCAATGAAATCACCAATGTCGGTGTCAAAACTGGCGGATCTCGGGTAGGGGGTCCCGAACTGTGGGTCTAAGGCTAATGGTAACAGGAGGCGGGGGAAACAATGTTTACCCAGGTTCGGGCCCTCTCGATGGAGGTAATACCCTACTTCCTGCTAGATTGATCTTGATGATATGAGTATTACAAGAGTTGATCTAGCACGATATCGTAGAGGCTAAACCCTAGAAGCTAGCCTATGATTATGATTGTTGTTGTCCTATGGACTAAGCCCTCTGGTTTATATAGACACCGGAGGGGGCTAGGGTTACAGAGAGTCGGCTACAGAGAAGGAGATCTACATATCCGAATTGCCATGCTTGCCTTCCACGCAAAGGAGAGTCCCACCCGGACACGGGACGAAGTCTTCAATCTTGTACCTTCATAGTCCAACAGTCCGGCTGTCCGAGGACCCCCTAATCCAGGACTCCCTCAGTTACCTCCAGGGTTCTCGATGGTAGGTAGTGATACCTTACCACCAACGACCTTGGCGATAGAGAGAGGTTAAATGAGTGAGTGGGCATGGTAGCCCCCCACCCACCCATTCGTCCCCAAGCCATCTTCTTCCCCGAGCTCAGCCCCTCTCCCTCTCTCTCCCTCTCTCTCCCTCATCCAAGCCTCCACCAAATCCTTCTTCATTGTTTAATATTTATCTTGTTGATCTGGACCATTTTCATCACTCAGGGTACCTCTCTCACCCTCCTCATTTTGGTTGGTTGGAATCATCTTGTTTGGTACCATTCCCCACTTTGGTGCAAACCCTAGTTTTGCTCTTTTTGTGTGAAATCAATGGATATGATGGATGCTAGGGTTCTATTTTTTCTTGAGTATGTGTAGTATGCATATTATTGTAGGCCGTAGCATGAATTAGGGATATGATGAGGGATTTTGCTAGGGTTATGGTCAGTGTTAAGCAATGTCATCATTTATGTGTTAATTTGGCCATGGCATTTTGTTAGTTATTTTGTCGTTGAATGTAATGCATATAGTAGTTGCTTGATCCATGTAATGCATAGTGGTTACCTGATCCATATAATTTTGCTTGTCATTGATTACACTATTTGTTTCACAATGTATTTAGATGGATAGACTATTAATGTTCATTATTTGGACAAGGAGACATTTATGAATGGCAATGCCGATGAAGGGGAAGAACACCCATGGTTTCTTATACAAGCCCTAGCTATGTGGAGGTTGTTTAGAAAGTGAGAAATGTGTTAGAGTGGATTGACCCCAATGATGGGGTTAAACCAATAGGAAGGTATGATGTTGGAGTGGGATCAAAATATCGATTGAAGAGTATTTCTCACACCTCGGAAACACATTGGAAGGTATACAAGGATAAAGGTAGCGGAATCGGAAGACAAGTCACTTGAATTGTTTGCCGTCGTGGTTGAAGTTCCTCGGCTAAAAATCGACTTGAACCGGCATGCCTCCTACCCAGTGCTTATAGGAGGGTCGAGATTTATGTCCCTAGTTCTTCTAGCCAACCACCAATTAGCAAGCAAATGAAGTTGAGATGAATGGTAGTGCAATAGTAATTCAAAAGCATTAGGATGCTCGTCGTGATGATGACGTGCAAGAGGACGAGATTCAGTATGCTCCCATCGGTAACTTGGATGCCATTGTCTAGCAACAGGACATGGATCGTGAGATGCTGATACATCTCCAACGTATCTACTTTTCCTAACGCTTTTCCTCTTGTTTTGGACTCTAATTTGCATGATTTGAATGAAACTAACCCCGGACTAACATTGTTTTCAGCATAACTACCATGGTGTTGTTTTTGTGCAGAAATAAAAGTTCTCGAAATGGAACTAAACTTTGCGAGGAATTTGTATATAATAAATAAGAATTTCTGGAGCCAAGACCTGCCGGAGAGGGGCACCTGGGTGGGCACAACCCACCAGGGCGCGCCCCCTCTCCTAGCGCGCCTAGGTGGCTTGTCCCCACTTGGTGGCCCCGCTGACCCTGAAACCGACGCTATAAAATCACATTATTCTAGAAAAAAACAGGGAGAAAAAATTATCGCGATCCACGAGATGGAGCTGCCGTCACCTCCTGTTCTTCATCAGGAGGCCAGATATGGAGTCTGTTTGGGGCTCCGGAGAGGGGGATCTTCGTTCTTTGTCATCACCAACCCTTCTCCATAGCCAATTCCATGATGCTCCCCACCGGGAGTGAGTAATTCCTTCGTAGGCTTGCTGGTCGGTGAGGAGTTGGATGAGATTCATCATGTAATCGAGTTAGTTTTGTTAGGGCTTAATCCCTAGTATCCACTATGTTCTAAGATCGATGTTGCTATGACTTTGCCGTGCTTAATGCTTGTCACTTTGGGCCCGGGTGCCATGAACTCAGATCTGAACCATATATGTTATCATCATTCACTACAAAAAAATACACTTCCGTGATGATACGTGTTTGTCACAGTAGGTCGCGTTTTTTTGTCATGCATGTACATCCATGACAAATTTATGACAGAATCAAGATAGTCATACCCGTGCTGTCGTAGAAGTGTTCCATAACATTACCAAAATTATCATCACGGAAGTGTCCACTTCCATGACGATAAATCGCGCGTCACATAAGTGCTTTCGTCAAGGGTGACCGACACATGGCATCCACCGTAACGGAACACCGTTAAGCTATCGGGTTGGGTTTTGGATTCGATAACCCGTTAACAACCCCGACCAATGGGGATTTTCCACGTGTAAAATCATCAATGGCTGGAGGAGACACGTGTCAGGTCCGCGCTGGCACAGGTGTCACTCATCCAATGGGCAAGATGCGCCTATGATATGTTGACATGTGGACCGGCCCATCAAGTTTAAATGGGCCGGCCCAACGAAAGGCCCACAAGATTTTGCAGACCATAATGGGCCGGCCCAGCTAAAGGCCCACGAGATTTTGCGGACCATAATGGGCTGGCCCAGCTAAAGGCCCACAAGATTTTGCGGGCCATAATGGGCCGGCCCAGGTAAAGGCCCACAAGATTTTTGTGTGCCATAATGGGCCGGCCCAGATAAAGGCCTACAAGATTCTTGCGGATCATAATGGGCCGGCCCGGCTAAAGGCCCACGAGATTTCGCCGACATTAATGGGCCGGCCCAGCTGTAGGCCCACAAGAATTTGAGGACCCTAGTAGGCCGGCCCATTAACTGGCTGCCATGTTTTGGGCCAAATGCCGGCCCATATTTAATCCGGTCCATTAATGGTCTGCCACGTTCCGGGCCTAATAGTGGCCCATATGAGATCCGGCCCATTAAAAGCCTACCACTTTCTGGGCCAAATCACGGCCCAGATCAGGTCCGGCCCTTTAAGAGGCTATGGGCTCAATTATGGCCCATATTAGATTCGGCCCATCAACTGGACACTATGCTTTTGGGCCCACTTGCTAGAGGCCCACTTAGTAATTCGGCCTGATATTAGTTTTGGCCTCTTAAGGACCCGTTTAACATTTCGGCCCTATATTAATTTCGGCCTCTTAAATGCCCGTCATATAGTTGGGCCTAACTACGGCCTAGTTTGCATCCGGGCTACTCGCGTCCGATATCTGATTAGGCCAAACAAGGACCGAGACAATTCTGGCCTGTTAAAAGCCCGTGATTTGATTCGCACAATCATGGGCTGGGGTTCATTTCGGGCTACTGCCGGCCCGTTAGCTGTTCGGCACGTGTCAGGCCCAACCTACATCGTGATTGCATGACAGCCCGATTATGTACCGTAATTTTACGGTTTGGCCGGTTTACTGCGAAGACAGGATATATATACAGTAAAATAACTGCAACATCGTGAATAAGAAAAAACCTAGACTATACAATAAAGAAATTACTGCATATTACATCCACTGGGCATCAAAGTTCGCCACTATGATAATAAAGCACAGGCAGACAGCAGATTACATACCCTGGGCATCAAAGATCGCCACCAGTGCAAATAAACACGTCGACGAAATAATATACAAAACTGACAGCACTTCAATAGAGTTCAAGAAAGGTTAGCCGTGCTGGGGAGCTGCAGCGCAAGCAGCTGAGCAAGATGATGAGACTGCGTTTGTTCAACACTTAAATCTTCCTCACTCTGAAAGACAAACAAGCAGACAAATGACATGTTTTGCACATAAAAGTATCAGTGCTGACAATTCATCACATTTCCTACTAACGAATAAAGTGACACAGTTTAAAATTGCATTAACACAATATGGTATTGTTCAGGTAAAGACATGGCAGGAAATGACATTGTGAAGGAGTTGGCAGCTTCGCGACACCATTGGATTACAGATCAAGAACTCATAAGTATCAATGGTTAGTGTGATGTCAATTTATCCCATTTCAGATTGCCAAATAAAGAGACGGTTTAAATAATACTCCCTCCGTCCGGAATTACTTGTCATCAAAATGGATGTGTCTAGAACTAAAATACATCTAGATACATCCATTTCAATGACAAGTATTTTCGGACGGAGGGAGTAGTAGAATGATATGACATTGTTCATAGTTAAGACAATGCAGAATATGACATTGTGCTGTAGTGGGTAGGTTCACAACACCACTGGATTACGGATGAAGAACAGAAGCATACATGAAGTGCAAAAGAAGATCACTTGCTCTGTATAGTTTAATTTACATGGTATGAATAAGGAACTTGGTTGTACAACTGAAAACTTAAATTGAGAAAGGACAAACTTTTGTTTATGAACTACATAATAAACTTTAAACATGCAATTTGATGCAAACACCAAAAATAGACAGTTGTTGCAGTCATGCCTAACAGAATATATATAACAAACTTTGAAGGCTTGAGATGGACAAACTTACATTATCGGTGAAGACAGGCTCTATAAAGGCCTTGTCGATGCTGATGGGGGGGGGGGGCAATTCAAGAAGTTTATGAGAGAATCTTCTTCATAAGCATTGCCTTTATTCTACATTTTGTTAAGAGTAAATATAGATGTGATAATATACGAAAAAATGGAGAATATTTAAGATAAGATGAAGAGTGATGCTACATAACCAAGTAGCTATAAATGTAAGTGTAGCGATACAGGAAAAAGGTACATCCAAGAGCAATGCATAGCTAAACTTCTTCAGTACCAACCTTATGGTAAGAGTAAATATAGATCTGATGTGTAGAAAATGGAGGGCAAAGGAAAATAAGTTGCAGAGTGAGCGTACATGAACAACTACCTGTCATTATAAGTACACTGATAAAGGACAGCATGTACTTACAAGAACAATGCAGAGCTAAAAAAACATTGGCATTGGATATATTATACACTAATGTAACCATTCATACAGATCAGATAATTTGGAGCGAACAATTGATAAGGAAGCTATCATGCATACTGCTGTCACATAATGAACCGGGTATGTATACAAGTACAGTGATACAGGACAACAGGTACTAAAAAGAGCAAATCAGCGGGCAGCATATTTGCGATATCCTATCGTTCTTTTCAAACCGGAATTCTTCTTCGAGCAGATTTCCTGCAAAAAAGATCCGTAAGGCACATGCGGAAAAGTAGAAGTTCAAATTGTCATGTGATTTCATAGACAGTACCTCATCCTGGGAACGAGACCAGTGCATAACAAGGTTTTTCCATTCAATGTCTTCTAAATTTAGCACAGGAGACTTCACCGGAAATTCATTTATAGATTTGCCACCAAAGTGTGATTTCCTCAGGTAACACCGATACTGCTGCAATGCTTCCTTGAAAAGCACAAGCAAGCTTTGCTCGTCATGACTATCCAGATTGACCCTCGCCTAGTTACAACAATGTAATGTAAATCATTGATGTGTTCAATCAGCAGAAAACAGGAAAATAATAACCATGAATAATAGCACTTACACATAAGTTGGACAGGAAGATGTGAAAATGGTGTTTGTCTTCACAATAATCTTCCCATGATGGGAATATATGCACGTAGTCCCTAACAACATTGAAAGCGTTGTCTTTTAAATTGGGAATAAATGGAATGGGGTTCCAATCTGCAGGAATTGGCCGTCTCTGCAATTGGGATAGGTCTTCGGCCGGTGGACTTGCTGTACTTATTGCTGGAGTGGGATTTTTCTGTGGTACAGCTGGTGCTATGGCAAATGAAATCGGTATACCTTTTGCTGGAGTGTAGGTCCTGTGTGGTGGGGCTAGTGGTGTGGCCAGTGAAGTATGGGTACAGTCTGCTGGAGTCGGTCCTACGTTTTGTGTCACTGGTTGTACAGCCAATATAAGTGGGGTGCTGTCTGATTTCTCCGGCACCACCACGTTTTTCAAGGACTTTGCTGGTGCTCCTTCAGGTTCGGCAATCATCCTCTTCATTTTTGATGTCTGATGCACACGAACAACATTTGAGTGGAAAAACATGCTATGATGACAGATGGAATATGTATTGATAATGGATGGGCATGGCATCTCGACATATATGATGAGTAAACTAAGCAGATGGTGGTGCAACAAAGTAGAAGAAATGCAAGACAACATATGCAAGATACCCGCAATCAATAAAACATTGCCAAATTAGAACAGGCACCTTGATGGGTGAACAAGACAGGCCATCTGCCTTTGACTCCTCGAGGTTAGAATAGTCATTAGTATCATATTCTGAACAAGAGTCAACGGGTGGGGATAGTATGAGTTTCATTGCATCCAGAATGGCACTCAATGCCTTGGTGCCAATTTTGTAAGTCATTGCAGTGTTTAGTTTCAAGAGTGGACTGCTGCTAGTGCGACACAAAGCAGCTACATAGATCATAGTGTAGATATAACGGGAAAACCTTAAGCATTAGAGTAAAATCAGCAAAGTGGAACTTGCTGGAATATATGTGCTAGTATTGCCGGTACGGCTAGAAAGGCTTCGGATACCAGCTCTCTTCAAGTGAAGGTGCGGTACTGTTAATATCAGTGTAACTCTCAAAGGCGACACAGCTCTGCGCATTTCCTTGCTATTCTTATAGGATTCAAGTGGGCAGGCCACTACAAATCCTATTCCTATGTTTACAAGATCCTACGAATCAAAGAGGCTCAAAGTGTCCATCACAACCGACCGTATAGACCTCTACACTGCAAATATCCCTGCTCATCTTCAGTACAAGGAACATACTGTACTACTAGCATACTCCCTCCGTTCCAAAATATAATTCTTGGTAGAGATTTCCACTATGGATCACATACAGATGTATCCAGATACATTTTATAGTGTAGATTCACTCATTTTGCTCCATATGTAGTCCATGGTGGAATCTATACAAAGACTTGTATTTAGGAACGAAGAGAGTACATATTAAAGAAGAACGGAAGAGGAACATGGTAAAGAAGAGCAAGCAGATTTTGGATAATAAAATGTTGGTTGCGCAGTGCCCACACATGATGAACCAGAGCGCATTAAGAATGCAACTCCCAGCTGTCTCTCGACCTTTTCAGGCGGTTGGATGAAGATCCTACGTCTCCTAACCCTTCTTCTTCCTCGTCTCTAATTCTTCCCATACAGAACACCGCACGGGCCGCCGGCTGGACCACCGTCCCCCCACCGCCTGTGTTCCTCCGCCACCCCCACCCCCCACACGTGTCGAGTTTTCTTCGTTCGGCAAGGCCCCACAACCACCCGAGCCCCTTGGGTCACACCGGTGAACTCCGGCGAGCTCTAAAAAATCGACTGACCCAATTTTGAAATTTAGTCTACAGTGATTTAACTAGTGTGGAATATAAAAGGGGAAAACCATAAGCATTGGGACTATAGTGTTGAGCGTGCCATGGCGGATCTGAAGGTGCAAACCGGACAAAGGAAACTTCGCAACCAAGACAAGAAATCAGAGTAAAGTAGTGGCGATCTATTTTCTTGCTGCGATAAATAAGTTGAGCAGATACGAAAGAGTACCGCCTCTGGTGCGTCGCCGTGTGCGCATCTACTGAGAATTTGACGGTGCTGCGGTAGCGATGGCTGTCGGCGGCGTGGAAGCGGATCTAGGAGGGTAGACGGTGCGAAGGGGAACGGTGGACGAGATGGTCGTAGGAGCGGCATCGGCAAGGTGGACGACGGCGGGGATGAAGCGACAGGATGGGATGCAAGGATCCCGGTCCGAAGGCGTGGATGAGAGAGGTCGATCTCTTGTAATGGACGGCGGCGTCGGGGTAGCAGCTCCGACATGGTGGAGGAGGACGGCGGTGGATGGGGTGGCGGACGGCAGCGGACGGAGGAGGCTGGGGTGGAGAGGGTGTTTTGGCGCCCACGGAGTACGAATGGGGAAAAAGGACGTAGAGAGGAAGGGGGGAACCATGTATTCAGGGCGCGCTTGTCTCAAATGCGAGGAAATTTACAAACTTAGCCCCCCGTTTCAAATTTATACTACATCACAACAACATTAGTCGGTTGGGGATAGGACAGTAATCTCGCATACATCGAATATTTGCCAACGAGAGTTTGTTTTTGGCGCCCATCGTGTATGAATATGAATCGGGGAGGGAGTCAATTTCAGCCGAGGGCACACTGTGTTTTGGCGCCCACCGTGTATGAATCCGGGTGAGAGGCGGTTACGTCATGTTTGGGTGAAATTACAAACCTACCCCTATCGAAACCTATAGAAATCCAACAGATAGGCTTTGCGTGGGAGGGATAGGCAGTAGTGATTTCCATCTCGTAGATTTTGGTTTCGGGCGGTTACTGCGACTTTCCCCGCTTCGTTCAAATTTTGCACAGTGCATGTTTACCGCGCCAACTCAACTCGAATCCCGTTTGTATTCTACTATTTTTTCGGGCGAGATCCATTTTCAATTGGAATTACATTCTATATACATCATTTTTTTATATATACTTTCAAAAGCACAACAAAGAATTCTGCTCCTTTATATGTATAATATGATTTACAAATACAATGATCCCGAAATCTTAAGGTTGAATTCAAAAAAATTAACCAAATTATGTTCTACTAAAATGTATGGATCAATAATATCTACATATTAAATAACATAGATGTGCGTGAATTCATATGAGTATGCATGTTTGATAGATCAATTTTGGTTCGAGTATGGATTACATGTATCATCATCTCGAATTCAACGAGTATGGATTACATGTAACATCATCTCGAATTTAAATATTTGAATCCCTTTTTAGTTCACTCCTTTCACGCCCATCTCTCTCGCATGCATGCTCCTTCAGGTAGCTATCACTCTCTTTTCTCCAGCTCACCCGCACGCTCACTTGATGTTTCTCCTATCCTCGCAAACATGGTATCTTGACGTCTCCCTTGAGAAGTGTCACACTCTCTCTATCATTATACATTACACGGTTTTCATTATCTCTCACCTCTCTACTGTTCTCTGGTATCACTCGGTACCTAAGCTTTATTTTTCACCGTCACACACACAGTCTCCACTAGTCTTTCACTTTGTCTTTCTCTCTATGGGATTCTCTCACACACCCTATATGTCTCTACATATGACTCATACCACTAAAATTACTCTCTCTCTCTCTCTCTCTCTCCTGTAGACACAACATTTGTTGCGGTCTCCTTTTCGTCTCCATCCCAGACTGACATTATTCATTTGTTTACCGATCAGACAACCCCGACTACCGTCTCCTCTCTCTCTCTCTCACAGACACACACACACAACTCCTGCTTCCACTCCCCTTCCCGACTATCGTCTCTCTCACACACACACAAAACTCTCGCTCTCGCACCTCGACTCGTATTTCTCTCACAAACATTTATCGACTAGCTAGCCTCTAGATAGGTTTATACACCCGCACACTCATGCTTCCACCATCGCATACATGTCTCTCTCCCACTCCTTGTATCTATGTAGCTTTTTCTTCCCTTCTTGAGACACGCCCTCTCGATCGTGCACACACACACTATCGCCTCATTTTAAGATGATACATGTCGCACACACACTAATTGTGTCTTTGTCACACATGCACTCCGTCCTCCTCCACTCTCCCTCTCTCTCACACACACACATGGGCTTTTTGCAACAACTAGCAAGATGCCCATGCGTTGCACGGAACATCAAGATGCATTTGTAGGAGTAGTTTATCTTGTGGGGGAAAAGGATGAACGAGGGAAGGCCTTATTTGCAAATGTGGAGAGGGGTGTGGGTATCTTTTTGCAAAATTGCCATAGTTTCCTTCCTATCCGTCAGATATAGATCGGACGGCCTATATTGCAGGATGGCAGGCACACGATCATCACCGACAATGCTTTTTATAAGAGTAGGGATAAAAAATAGAGTTGGTGATGATGGTGGGCCTGCCATCCTACAATGTAGGTCATCTGATTTATATCTCACAGATAGGAAGGAAAATATGGCAATTTACCCACACTCTTCACCACATTTGCAGATAAGGCCTTCCCTCGTTCATCCTTTTCTGCCACAAGATCTTGATGTTCCGTGCAAACCACGTGCATCTTGCTAGTAAGAGTAGAAATTAGACATATACCACTTCTCGAATCTTGAAACCAACAACATTCCTCCCTTATCTCATCAAAACCGCCAAAGGAATATATTTTGAGTGAAACATAACATATTTTTAGTGATATACATATTTCAAAACTAGACTTTTTTTCTATCAAATCGGTGAATATGTATTAATCTACTTTGATCATGTGGCAACACATTGGCACATTGCTAGTAGTTATTATAATTTTTTGGACACCAGACAAACGGTGGAGTACATATACGAAGAGAAGAGGCACACGCATGCAGTCGGCCTCTCGTTGTCTCGCACACATGAGTGTTACGTAAAGGCGACGTTAACAAATAAAGCCTAAAACCCTAGGTGCACGATTGCTTCATTCGCGGGTACCGGGTACGTGGTGGAGCACCTTTGTAGGAGTTGATGGTCGGGACCACAGGTGAACGACTTGGAGCGCGGTGGCTCGCCAGTTGCCACAGATCGAGTAGCCACATTTAAAATATCATTTTTTAGCGGGGTTAAGAGTTCCGATTTTCAATGGCACGTTATAAGTAGTAAGTAGTTTTTAGAACGATTAGTATGGAGCGAAAATGGAATTCATAGTACTACGTACCTCCTTGGCGTATGGTTGTATGGGTTTATGTTGCGAGATGTTGAACCTGGTAGTTCTAGGGAAAATACTATGGTTTAGATTTAGATGCTGGTTTTCAGTAATCGGAAGGGGAAACCCTTCTTTGATTAAAAAAACTACTACCTCCATTCTGGTTTACTAGTCCCCATCGTACTTTGGGTCAAAGTTTGTCCACGAATTTTACTTGTAAAATGTGAATGGAAAACGAGATTTTGTTATACCCAAACAAAAAAGGACTGGAGGGAGTGATTGCTCTGACACGGACGCGACCTCTCATAGCGCAGGCATTGAACCGGCGCACCGGCCAAGAGGGCCGCACTCACTGCAGGCCTGGCTGAGCACGCCTCCTCGCCACGTGCAACCAGCTTAAGACTGCCCCGCCTGCCTTCATTGAATCCGCATGTGTGCCGACAACACGTCCTTCCATGAGCCGGCAGGCATTTTAGAACAGAAAAAATGACTAAAATATAATTAGTTTACACATGGTCTTGACTTGTTGTGCTCGCACTGGTAGCAGGAACTAGTAGAGGTTTTTCTTTATTTATAACTCTCCTCACATTTTTTTTGGCTTTGAAGTGAATCATGGTTGTGGACATTATGTATGAATGTGCAGATATCTGTGAACATGAGTTTGATGTGGAAGTTGAACTTGGAATGTCGGGCTTGCGCGTGAACAATACCATGTCCAATGCTTCGTCTGTTATTGTTTGGAAAGTAATTGTTGTTATTACATGACCCGAAAAAAACATTTTGTGCCACATCAGTAGATGCACAGACATCACAACAAGCATGTTGACTGGATAAACATTTGAACCTAGCTATTATGAAGGAAATTTTGTATTGACAACAATTTTAGATAGCAGGAGATGCCTAGCCTGCTCCACCTCTGCTAGCTTATTTCTGGCTTCTTCCATCTCTTCTTTGGATTGGTTGAAGAGAGCATCTGATTGCTCTTTTCGCTTCTTCAGGAACTCAGCTACATTCTCAAGGGTTGCTGCACACTTTCTTTCAGCCTTTACTAATGCCACGAGGACACGAACAGCTGACGACTCCACCTCGCTTGTGTGTAATCCATCATCATCTGGGAATTTGCACCTTGTGTCTAATCCAGCATCATTAGGGAACTGGCACCTTGTGTGTAATCCGGCCTCATTTTGGAAACATGATCTCGAGGTTGACCATACTTCCCTCCTCGCAGGAACTGATCCTGACATGAAGTTACTTCTTTTTTAGATCAATACTTAGAGAAACCTAGATCCGTTTAGTAGAAGCCAGATAAACAGAACTCGGAGAAGTGAATTCAAAAGGAAAAGAAATATAAAAATAGACTACAAGGTGAGGACACCCACTTCCTACATCAAGTTAAAAACGAAAGCATTAGGACGATTAAGACTCTTCTTATTTCACATCAAAGAACACCACGCTTAAGAGAAACAGAAACTACAACATATACACATCGAAAAACACGAGGCTAAACGAAAGTAATTGAAAGGGTGTTACTTACCAAAGCTCGTTTTACAGGTTTGGTGCAGCTCCTCTTTAACTTGTCATGCTCCTTGAAGATGTCCCGAATATCCCGTGTTTGGTCTTCATTGCTCCTCTGCATGTTCACACTCGTGGTTTTAAAATCTCAACATGGCAAGAAAAATACTACTAGTAATACTCGCACATCTTGTGGGCAACATTAAAGCACTCGTTTGCCATGTTAGAGCATCTCCAACAGAATCGCAACACGTGGCGCTTTAAATAAGCGTTTACAGTGCTGAGATTGAGAAGTAGATACTAGAGAGTAGAGGATAGTTCTCAGCATAGATAGATAAAAAAATATAATTCAGCTACTCCTCGTCGTCCGACTCCTCCTCGGTGATGTCCTCCTTCGACGTCCGAGTGTAGGCGTGAAGATACCGATCGTCGTTGGATTCCCAGGGTGACGCTGCTCCTAGCCTCATGTTGAATTGAGTGTCCGCTTTTCACCTACGCTTGTCCTCGCGATAGGCGGCTCGCTCCACCCTCCTCTTATCCCTCTCCGCCCTCATTTGCGCGTAGAACTCGCGCTCATTGATGATGTCCTGTGGGAAGTGTTGGTGCCACAACGCAATGGCTTCCTCGTCCATCTTGGCGATGCCGAGACGGTGCTCCCGCCTCCGGTTGTCACGACGATCCTCGTCGGTGCTAAGCCACGGCAGAGGCGCGAGCTCCTACGCCCGCTCCCGTGTCGGCACATTGGGGAAGTTCAATGTTCTATGAGGCCACCGGAGGCGCCATGCCGCCGCGTCGTACGCGCGGGCGGCCTCGTTGGCGGTGTCGAAATTGCCGAGGCCGAGGCGCATCCCGTGGAACCGGATCTCGATGGAGAAGCCGCCGGAGGGGCGTGCGCGGACGCCGCGGTATCCCCAAGTTTCCCGGCGACGCGGCAGCATAGTGGCGCGGCGGCGGCGAGGCGAAAAAGAGCGGGGAGAGAGAGGTGTCAAGGCACAGAGCGGTGGCAAGGCACATAGCGGTGGGAGGGCGTTGGATTTTATAAAGCGCGCCGGACGCCGCGCGCTAAAACTAGCGCACGCCCGGCCGCTTTTTCCCGCGCGCGCGATCCTTTCCCGACGTCTCTGCTATCTCTACTCTCTTCTCTACGGTTATATTTATTCAATATTTAATATTTAATATTTATCTCTACTTCCTTTATTGTCTACTTTTTTTTCTCTATACTTTTTTTCTTGCAATATAGGCCGTCTGATTTATATCTGACAGATATGAAGGAAACAAATGGGAATTTTGCAAAAAGATACCCATACCCCTCTCTAGATTTGCAAATAAGGCCTTCCCTCATTCATCCTTTTCTCCCACAAGATAAACTACTCATACAAATGCATCTTGATGCGTGCAACGCATGGGCATCTTGCTAGTTCTAAAAACCTTTCCATCATTTGCCACACTGCTGGTTGCAGATGAAAAACCTACCCAAGCACAGCGCGATACAGGAGCGACGCACAATTACAAGCTGATATTCTGTTGGACAATGGAGGCTATAACCAATTACTTTTACGGGAACAATAGCACCCAGGAAAATTGAAGGGTAGGTATGAACAAAATTGGAACTGCACATGTACTGCTAAGTGATTCAATACACACATTACCAATCGAGGAGGAGAACGATGGTCGCGGCGGCCTCCGTGAGTCATGGTCGACAACGAGAGTCAGTTCATTGTCCACGATGGTGGTACTTCTGTGCTTGGCCTCAGCTTCCGGGAAGCAGATCCGAGACCGTGGAAGATGATGCCGGGGAAGAGGCTCCATCTACGACGACGACGGTGGACCGGCTCCAGTGTGGCGTACGAGGTCGTCGATGAGGCAGATGTGCTGCGGTGGACGAGTGCGCCGATGTAAAGGGGAGGAGCACGAAGGTCGTGGTGCCGTGGAGAAGTCTATTTTGTGGTGGGGATAGAAATTGGGGAGTATTCAGGTCTACTACTCTGGGTGTCGGGGTGGGGCTGGCTGGGTAGGGTGAACCTGAAGTTACGAAAACAGCCCCCTACCAAGCATCATCCGTAGGCCTATTCCGAAGGCTATGATGGTAACTTCCCACTGCTCGAATCAGGGTCGCGGGAGATTTACCCGCTGACCTCAAAATTTTGTGACACTGGACTTCCCGTGTGGCGTGTTGAGTGATTCGGCTAAGCAACTAGCGACTAGTAGTAGTAAACTCTGCATATTAGGTTTGACCGAAGTCAAACTTCCTAAAGTTTGACCAAGTTTATATAAAAATATAAACATTTACCATAAAAAATATGTATGATGTGGAAGTACATTCAATAATGAATCTAACGGTATTTATTTGTTATTGTATATGTTAATATTTTTTGTTATAAGCTTTTTGCGAGTTTACAAAACTTGACTTTGACCAATGCTAATACGCGGACTTAAATAAAAACAGAGGGAGTACACATTTGTTTTCTTAGTTTGTTGTGAACTAATCATTTGTTGAAATTGTGAAATAAATATATTAGGCAATTGACTTCGAATGTAATGGTCTATACAATTCAATAGTTACAATCATTGTCGAATCCCAAGATGTATACAAGGTCTATACTACTTCACAACATGCTCAAACTCACATAATCCGAGTCAAATGAGAATATAAATGCATTTCATAGTTATTACTTTGTAGGATGCAACAAAAACAACCAAAACTCTACATCAGCCATTATAGAAGCAACATTTTGACATATCCCATTGTGTGAATGAATCATGCAGAGAGAGCTTTTGAAGATGGAGCAGATAGGGCGGGAAAGATTGTATGTATGTGGACGAGAGAGTAGGAGACAAACCTAACGAGACAGAGAGAGAGAGAGAGAAAGAGAAAGAGAGAGCAAGAAGTTAGGTCTGTGAGAAAGATGGAGACATGTAATATATGTGAGATGCGTGTGGATCCGGATTCTGTATACGTGGAAGGAGAAGAGACAACATGTTTGATGAGAGAGCTGGAAAAACATGGACGAGAGGGGAAGGATATCATGGGTTGAGTGATTGACAATTTTGTGCGGGGGAGAGAGGGATTGGTAATTTTGTGCAAGAGAGAGAGAGAGAGGGTGGGGGGAGGAGTCAGTCAGCCATCATCACATCACCCTGCTTCCAAATGACCCCACATTCTCTAGCGTGGTGTGGTCGCCGTCTTCGATCTGCTCGATGCCCTCTTTGAAGATTGAGGTGTTGTGCATGTTGGGGTGCAAAGAAGCACAGGCGAGAGTGGTCACCGCATAACCTTGGATGGGGATGAATTGTGTGCTCGGGGGAGTGTGTGTGTGTGTGTGTGTGTGTGCGCGCGCGCGCGTGCGTACGTGTGTGTGTGTGTGTGTGTGTGTGTGTGTTTGTCAGATATTGAGTGAAAACAAACCTAAGGAGAGAAATGGGTATTCACGAAGAGATTGTGCGGGCCTTGAGGTGGGCAGGAGCCGAGTGAGGGTGTCAAAATGTGCGCGTTGATGCATATGTTGCATGCGATCGTGCGAGGGACGGACGAATCGAGAGAGATGGTTGTTGTGTTACGGATGCTCCTCTCTCTCTCTCTCTCTCACACACACACACACAAGTAAACTAGAAGACCGTTCTCTCATGTATACACAACATATCGGCATCTATCTATGTCTCACTCATGCATGATCATTTGCACATTCACACCTCTCTATGTCTGTATCACACGCACACCGTCTCCACATTGCCCGTCCACCACAACACACATATGGACACATACACACATTCTCTCTCAGTCACACACACAAAATAAGTATAAAAAAACTAGGGCGCACCTAAAACATCCAAATCCAAATAAACACAAACTGGAGCTAAATCCAAATATATGGAAATATTGTAGCGTCAAGACCATTCCCAGGAAAAAAAGTTGAGTAATATTCAAGGATTGTTTTCACACACACAAAAAGGTTCGGTGGATGTCCTTCGAGCGCGACACGGTGACGCACCGTTCGATTGACCGCGTGGCCGCGGTTCACGCGCTTGCACAAGATTCCGTATCGTGGCTGTGGTACTAACTTCAATAAATTTTTTATAAAAGCGCTGCCTAAGTCTAATATTTATGTGTACTAGTATAGTTTTCTTTTAAGTTTAACCAACCTTATATAAAACTAAAGTAAGCTCCCATACGCGCACTCATCAATATGCCGTCGCCGCCGTTGTGCATGTCGGCGCCCGCCTGCTCTGGCCAACAATTTCTAGCCCATCACCACTGTGTCGCTGCCATCCCTGTGCCATCAAGCCGAAAGCTCGCCCGCTCACGTCGTCTGCAGTCCCTCCTCGCCATGCAACCGCGCTGCCAAGCACGCGAGCAACTGGTGGAGCCGCGTCTATGCACGCGGCGTACAAAGAGGAGGACAAGCGCGTGCTCCAGCACGCCGGTGAGGAGGAACTAGCGTGTCATTGTCATCTCCGCCCGCGCGGAGGAGGCTCGCATGGTGGATGTCGCGGCGAAAGCCGGTCGCACGCGCGTCGAGCCCGCAAACCGGGTGCGGACGCGGAATCTACCTTCGAGACCTTGAATGCCACGTGGATCCTGCAATCTGAAGGAGCAATTTGGGTCAGTCGACTCATGTCAGCCATTTGATGCAACATGGATGGCTAGAAGAGCTTCTTCCACCTCTTCCGCCATCTTCTTCCTTCGCTCCGTTGAACTTATTTCACAAATCTACTGACCCAAATTATACTGCTAGTACGAACGTATTAAGTACAGTAGGAACAAGAAGATACGAGCAGTAGTACCAACTGCTAGAAGAACAGTAGTAAGACATAGTACTAGTACTACTCTATGTACTAAAGAGTTCAAATAACGAGAAAGAACATAAACATAGTTCTGCTGGGGCCTCAGCACGACACACCCTTGAAAATAAATTAAGCAACTAGTCCGCTTGACACTGCAGTAGAACCAGCATGAGCGACAACACTGCCACCTACTCGGAGTCCGAGTCCACGTCCTCGACTTCGTCCTCGTCCCTCTTCCTCTTCCTCTTCGCGGATGCTTCTTTGCTTGAACCGGACATTGGGCTCTGCTTCTTCATCCAACCCATGCAGATATTTAAACAAAGGTAGGCATCCATTGCTACGTACAGGATGTGATCTTCGTCTAATGTCTTCAACTCCCATGCATGATGAAACTCGCGATGAGTTTTCTTCAGTTTAGCGTACGAAGGATCAATCATGGCTGCTACCAGTGTCAGCATAGAAGGTTGAGAGGAGGACACCAGGATTGCCTTCTGGAGATCGAAGGGCTGGCCTACAACGAGACCTATCCGATGCAGGTCATCCCTGTCGTTCTTAAAGCCTACAGTAATGAATTTCACTCTTTTGTCCTTGAGAAAGTTCTTAAAATCCTAGCACTCAACGTCGGCATGGCATATGTGGTAGACCAAGCAAACGTTATGTACGAAAACCTGGATCACGGCGGGCTTCTTCCTCTCTTCATCCTTTAGATCCTTCTCTCGTCCCAGGACTGTGGTGTACTCAACATCTAGCCCAGCGACCCACTCATCAATTGAATTGTTGAACATGCGTAGGAAGCGAGAAAGCCATGCTTTCACCGTCGCGGATCCACATGTGTAGATGACGATGAACTGATCGCCGGTGATGGTTCTAACCTGGTACTCAACGGCGACCATGGAGATTTGGGAGGCCATGGATTTTGGAGGAGGGTTAGGAAAAGTTGAACTATTGTACCCCGCAAAAACTGGGAGCGAACTAATGTGAAACGGTGGGACGACTGGGAGCGAACTGTTGTGAGGTAGAAGACGGGGACGAGTAGGGCGTGCGAACGGCGTGGGGTTGTTGGCTTCCCCGGTGGATAAACGGCTGCAAGCCCCCAAAGAGTTCTCAAGAACTATGCGGGACCCACTAGATGTCATGTCTACTAGACCCATATGATTGGCCTGACAGTATAGCTTCTGCTTGTTCGCACGCCATGCCGGCGCGTGGATGTAACTTCACTTAATTCCGTCAACCGTCGCACCTCCCACGACCTTCGCCTCCCTTGCGCGGTCGCGCCCTTTGAGATTTCGACCGGCCATAAATGAGCAATTTTTTTGCCTACTCCGCATGCATGATACTCCCTCTGGTCCTTTTTACTCCCGTCAACCGTTTGCAAAGTGTTTGACCAAATATATACTTTTTTAACACCACCTTATATTAATTAACCATCCACACCAGTACACTCATTCGATACAATATTCACCACACAGGGCGGTACTTTATTTACAAGAATACCATCTAATCTATTGTCAAAGCTATACACAGGGCGATTAAGTGTGCCACCTTATTGGCCGAACGGCTAATCTTTGACAATAGAAGATTGTTGATCAACTTCGAGATGCTCAACGCTTTCATCTTCAGGTCACGCATAGCAGACCTGTCATAGTCCCCCGATGCAAGAGATGCTACCACAAAAGCACAATCAGTCTCTAAAATTACAAGATTATGAAGAGAAATACCTACGTAGAGACCGGCAATGCAATCCCTAAGCTCCGCTTCCTCCACGCTTTGACAGGCATCAATGAAATCCCACGACCAAATTTATACTAAAAATATCAATATCTACAATACTGATTATAATGAGTATAAGAACTACGTTTTATAATGAGTGTAAAAATATTGATTTGACATTGTAAATGTTGATACTCCCTCTGTCTAGGTGAGTAAGTCATCTTAGGCTGTGCACCATGACCAAGGAGGAGGGGAAAACGAGAGACATTAATGTTTATTTGCTAATTAAATAGTATTGCATGCAATGAACTAACCACTGCATGTCATGTTTGATAGTCTCAGGTCATTAAAAGCATGCACACCCTCATCTCTTATTGGTTGATATGTCAAGAAACAAGAAACGAGGTAGAAGTTAATGCACCGCGCCTACGTGTTTTGGGATTATTTGGTTTTTGTAAGATGACTTACACACCTAGCTATTAGAGTACCACTATCTCCCTTCTAGTTTAAAGGGCTCGACTCAACAATTTCACCTACTCTTAGCAAGATAGTAGAGGCGGTGGAATAGTTTTTGAAGTTTGCAAAAGTACTCAACTAATGCTGTCGTTCTTCACAAAAAAATGTGTTTACCAATGCATGCATGAACACTAGTTACTCTAACCCCCCCTCTCTTCTTTAATTCTTTGCACATCAGCATGTTTGCTATTCCCGTGTGCATGATACTAGCTAAGATACCACCATTATGGCCAGCCTTAATCATCGCATGCAATAATTTAGTGCACCTTGAAATATGAACATGTGTGGGGCGTGTATGTTTTTAATGACTTGAGACTATACCTAGCCCAGCATGCAAGATGACTTATTATGCACCGTTCCCCATACCTGCAGGAAGCCCATTCGTCTCCAAATCTTTTCCTCTCCATGTGTGGAAACAATATGCCTGCCAAACTCTCCTTCTCCCTCCGGCGGTCCCACCACTCCACCCCGTGTGAAAAAATCTGCATGCATGACTCTCCACCCCCACGCTCGCCCAATCCGTTGTGACCAGCAATATTTCCACCCCTTCGCTCCCCCGTAATTTACTCCAACAAATATGCCCACGTAGCTTTTACTTAACTTCAGGTGCATTGGGTCACTGACATACGGGCCCAGCAGTGTACTGGCCCACATGTTAGTGACGCAACTGGACCTGCAGTTAAGTCAATGCAGCTCAGTCCATATCTTACGTAGGTGTGCCATTGCTCGCTATAAATACTGCGCCTCCCATGGCATCGCTATCTCCTCCCCCTCACGTTCACATTCGTCGCTATCTCCTCCCCCTCCATCTCACGTCGACCACCATGGCATCGCCCCTCCCAAGCCCATGGAGCCCCTCGCTGCACTGCGCGGACGGTCACGCGTCGTTGTTCCGTTCCTCGCCACCACTAGTCGAGGAGGACGCATCGGTGTTCCGCTCCTCCCCGCCACTAGTCAAGGAGGACGCGTCGGCATTCCGCTCCCCGCCCTGACGCGATGCGTCGCCGTTCCGGTCCTCGCCGCCACTAGTCAAGGAGGACGCGTCGGCGTTCCGCTCCTTGCCGCGACGCGTCGAGGTGGACGCGTCGGCATTCCCAATCTCGCCAGCACGCGCGTCGGAGGACGCGTCGGCTCCCCGCTATGAGGAGAACATCGCGCCGCCCACCGAGCCCCCCAGCCTTGAGGAGCTTTGGAAAGAAATGGATGTCGCCTTGTGGGAGGCTTTGCCTCCAGCAGAGCGTGCCAAAATAGAGTCGGAGAAGAAGGCCGAGGAAGAGAAGCGCACCGCGCAACAAGCTTTCTGGGAGATCTATGTCGCGTCCGAGAGAGTCATGCAATTGGTTCTTTGGCAGAAGGCTCGTGCGAGGGCCGTAAGGGTGGCGGAGGACTCCCGTGTCGACGCCCTGAGTGCAGTCAGGCCCAAGCGCCTCATCTATGCTTGGCGGTACGTGGACCGGGTGCATGCTTCCAGCCAGGAGGAGTACCTGTTGGCGCCCGATCACAACACCGGTGAGATCGCGCTCACCCGCCAGCAAGCCGCCAATCAGCACCTCGCAAGTTGCGAGGCTAAGGAAGAGGCGTTGTGTCGGCGCGCTGGGAAACGCCCGCGCACCAGGGCACTCGTGGCACGCCGCAAGCACTCCTGCGAGCATCGTGGCTTTTAGGAGGAGTATAATTTTTGTTTCGTAAGGCGATCTCATTAGTTTTGGGACGCAAATGATAAATCCCGAACGTTCAGGAATTTTTAGCGTCCTTAATTAAGTATGTAAAAGGGAAAGTTTGGAAACATTGTGTATGATTACGCATTTTGCAAGTACGTGCATATAGCACAAACTTTTCTATATACTATCGGACTACACTTATCTCTTGATATGTGCTTGCAGATTGTGCTACTCCCTCTGTCCAGGTCAATAAGTCATCTTTGGTTGTGCATGGTGACCAAGGAGGGAAGACTTGTACACCTAGACGGAGGGAGTACTACTATTACTTATGTACGTGCAAATGCACGTTTTAACATTACGATGCGGTTTTCGTAAAAGTAGAAAAACAGGACTAGTCAAGCTTGTGAAACGATTCAATGCAAAACAAATGCAAAAATGCTCATTTGATTGTTTACTTTTAGCTTCCTTCTCTGTGGTTATTTCTCTGTCGTACTTTGTACGGAGTATCTCACTGGTTGGAAAGGCATCCAAATTCCCAAACCGCTTCCCTACACCCTGTATCGAATTTTTTGCCTAACAAGTTGTGCCGTGCAATTGGAATTTCAACTTGAGTACTACTACTAGTAGGAGTACCAGGGGCCAGTTCTTTTAGGATTCTAGATTAGTAATCCCATAACTACTACCTCCGTCCTAGTTTATTGGTCCCCATTGTAATCTGTGTCAAATTTTGACCATAAATTAAACTAATGAAATGTTAGTGCATGTCACATGCACTACTCCATCCGTCTAGGTGAGTAAGTCATCTTAGGTTGTGTACCATGACCGAGGAGGAGGAGAAAATGAGAAATGTTAATGTTTATTTGCTAATTAATAGTATTGCATGCAATGAACTAACCACTGCATGTCGTGTTTGATATCTCAAGTCATTAAAAGCATGCACACTCTTTATCTCTTACTGGTTGATATGTCAAGAAACAAGAAACGAGGTAGAAGTTAATGCACTGCGCCTAAGTGTTTTGGGATTATTTGGTTTTCATAAGATGACTTACACACCTAGATGCACCGCGCCTAAGTGTTTTGAGTAACATTTTATTAGTTAAATCTTTGGTCAAAATTTAGCACAAATTACAATGGTGAGGAATAAACCAGGACAAAGTAGTAGTTTAGAAGCCCAAATAAATGAGTGAGGCGCCTTATTGTTACTCTCCACTGCGACAAGTCTTGTGGGAAAAGATGGGGAAGCCGCCAAAAGAACTGGCCCTAGGAGTAGTAGCTAGGGATCGAGTGTGGGAGATGAACCGGAGAAAGTAAATGCAGAGAGATGAAATGCAAAAAAGACGGAGGGATGTGATGGTTGCTTGTCCGTTTATTTTACCAGGACATTTATTACTGGGAGTGGTTGGGTTTTGTGATATGATGGCTTTAATGCCGCGCCACGAGCGGGGTGAGAGGTGAAACTCCCGTGCAGCGCCGCCCTCTACACTTGTACTACAACGGTCGTGGTTTATTAGTCCCCCATTGAATTTGACTGAAGATTTAACTGACAAAATGTTAGTGCATGTCAACAAAAACTATATGGTTGGATTCGTATTTGAACATAGTTTTGAATGATATAATTTTAGGTGACATGCATCAGTATTCATCGTACTATATATAATGCTAGTTCAATTTTTGGTCGTACTAATCTATAGTAGTAAGGTGCCCGTGCGTTGCACCGAAGAGTGAAATGCATTGATCCGGGAGTTGTTTATTTTGACAAAGGATGTGGGGGTCATCTCATGTGTAACGGGTATCGATAGGTTTCTTCGGATATTGTCTGATCTCTAGAGCTCACAAACATCCGGGTGAAATATATAAGAAGGTATCTTTTGCAAACAAAAGCGTTCAACTGTTCAACCTGCATCCAAAACTTGTGAAGAAATAACACTTATTGTGCTTTGCAAGAAATGATCTTTAAGAATTAGTTTTTGAGTATCGACTGTTATTGTCGATGTACTAGAGTAGGGGTACCCTAGTATCCCGAACTTGTGCACGGGCAGTCGCAGCACCCCGCGGCAAGGCTTGTCGGGTGACCGCCAAGGTCCTCCGTGGTTCCTTAGGAGCCATTCAAGAACAAAGTATTCAAGCCAAGGAGACAAGGCCCCGGCAAGAGGAGCTTGCCGGGAAGGCCAACCAAGGCATCTCGAAGAATTTGCCGCGACGCGCCACGCGTCCCGGCGAGGCCCGGTGGGCGACAAGCTTCCGGACGCGACAAGACAACGACCGCGGCAAGGCGCTTGCCGCGGCGAGCTACCACTCTGTACCCGCGCTCCAGCACATCCACCAACGTGTCGCCCTGGGGCCTTTCCAGGCGCGCATGGCAAGAGGCTATGCAGCCAGCGGTGCGCGGTGGCAAGCGGCGCTGACAAGATTGCCATCGTGGCAAGCGGTGGCATCCCTGACGGTCCCTTTCTGCACTATTTGGGCGACGCAGACGGGCATTTAATGCCTTTGTCCCCTGCCGTCAGGGTTAGGTAGGATACACTGTACAAGTAGTTGTACCAACCACAATTCCCTTTCCATTTTTACCCTTGTCTACGTTGCCACCTGTCGGTGACCCCTTGAGCATATAAAAGGAGGCCCATGCGCAACGTAGGGGGGGGGGAGGACAGAAAAACACTCACGCTCGGTCTCGTTAGCAGCTGGGGTGTACTGTAGCACTCAGCGCTCCCGAGCAAGAACTCAATACACTCAGACATGCAGCAGTAGGAGTGTTATCTCTCCGGAGTGCTCCGAAACTGGGTAAACCGCTCGTGTGCTTCGCCTCGATCCGCTCTTCATGCGATCTCCGCCTCCCGCCGAACCGAAAGGGGCTCGGTCCGCCGGTCCCATAGGTGTTCGTGGATCAGCTTCCCCGACATCTTTGGCGCGCCAGGTAGGGGGCGTCGAGATTGTGTGAACCTGATCCGGCATTCACACGAGCTAGATCTTCATATTTTTCATCAACATTCCACTAAAGCAGAAGGCTTTGGAGGCAGCTGTTCCGTTCACGTCGATCCCACCACCACCGGAGCAAACAGGTGGTGGGGTAGACGCCGGCGGAAGAACGGGCGTCGACGAGGGAGCTCACGGTGTTGCCAAGTCCAAGGACAAGGCTACGCAGACCTCGGCGTCTGTACATGCACCGCGCCCATCTCAGGAGGCGCATGACCGACAGCGTCATGGTATTCGCAGTACCATACGTTCGTTGGGCCAAGATCGAGCCGGTGGATCTCGGGGTGCTCAAGACCAGCATGCACGCCAACATGCTGGCACGAGCGAGGCACGATCGCCTGGACAGGATACTGCTCCTTCTAACATAGTTAGAAGGCCAAGCATATCCCGCTCCTCGCACCGTTCGCCACTGCCGCCCACCACTCTAGCAGAAGCTTTGGTGCGAGCTCAATTGCTCCTGGATTACCCTCCAACGGCAGACAAGATCGATGAATGGAGGGCCACCATTCAGAGTCTCATCGGCTTCGCCAACGACGACACTCCACGGCAGCCGAGTACATCGCTGCCTCGGTAGGACTGCCAGGCACGAGCCGATGGCGACGAAACCGGTGGGGGTGCAACCACCATGCACTCTCCACCCCAAAGGCCAAGATCACTGACTCGCCGGATCCACCTCGACAGCGACTCCACCGCATCATCAAATCCACGAGCTCGTCGCGATCAGCGCCAAGTTCTTCACGAACGACAGCAAGAAGACGCTCGTACTCGCATCAAGCGCCGAAGAGAAGCGCGACGTCAATCGGACCAGCGCGCTGGGCCCTCTGTCGACATGCATGCGCCAGGGGAACCAGGCGACTTGCCGTACGCGGTAGGTTGCCCTGCGTTCACTCGTGAGCTGCAGCAAGTCCAGTGGCCCAGCACGAAGAATTTCAAGCCAGATGTACCAGAGAAGTACGACGGCAAGTCGCATCTGTCGAAGTTCCTCAGCATCTACACCATCGCGGTGCAAGCTGCCGGGGGGCGGGACGACAAGATCCTTGCCAACTACTTCCCGCTGGTGCTCAAGCCCAATGTCAGATCCTGGCTCATGCACTTGCCGGACAACTCCATATCCTCCTGGGCAGACCTATGCCATCAGTTTGTCGGCGCCTTTACAGGCGGCCACAAGCCTCATGGCCAAGAAAGCGACCTTCATCTGCTCGCCCAGAAGGAAGGAGAGCCCCCGCGCAAGTACATTCAAAGATTCAGCCGCGTACAGCACAACATCCCAGATGTCCACCCTGCCGCGGTAATCAGCGCGTTCCATCAGAACGTGCGAAACCGCAGGATGCGGGAGGAGATGGCGATGTGCAAGATCAGAGACGTCAGTGAGCTATATGCCTTGGCCGACAAGTGTGCACGTGCTGAAGAAGGGAGGAAACTCCCCGGAGAGAATACAGAAGCAGGAGGATCTGATAGTGAGGATGCTGCCCCGACAAAGAAAAACCGGCGGCGGAACAACAGGAAGAAGAAAGGCAAAAATGTGCTAGTCGTTGAGCAGTCCGGCAACGGAGGTGGCGCCAAGAAAGCCAAAGTTGGTAGCTCCGGCAAGGAGATTGCCGCAGGCACCAACTACCAGGCTGTGGCGGTCGCCGACAAGCAGGACGACACCAACAGGCAGTACTGCAAGATCCACCGCACCAAGGGCCATGACCTCCAGAGCTGCAAGAAGGTTGAGCAGCTTGTTGAGTAGCAAAAGGCTGAATACGAGCGACGCGACAAGGAGAAGGCCCAGGAAGGTGCTAGAGGAGTCGGCAAGAAACGCCCCGGCCGAGGAGGACGCCGCGGCAAGGCCAAGCAGCGGCAAGGAGACAGACCTCCCCGCGGCCGCGACAAGGATGAAGATGACGACGACGATGAAGATATGGATGATGACGAGACCTATGAGCAGGAGTTCCAGAAAGCCACAGAGGTCCTGTGCGTTGATGGTGGTGCTTCTCTGCATACTTCACACCGCTAGCTCAAGCAGTGGGTGCGGGAAGTCAATGCGGCAGAACCACCCATCGAGTCACGCAAGCCTCTGAAATGGTCTAGCACGCCTATCATCTTTGATATTGAGGACCACCCTGATCGCATAACTGCGGTCGGGTGCTTGCCGATGTTGGTTTCACGAACTATCCGCAACCTCAAGGTCACTAAGATGCTAGTTGACAGCGGGGCCGGCTTGAACCTGATCTCCTCCGCGGTACTCCAGAAACTCCAGATCCCCGATAGCGAGCTCGAAGAGACCGGCACATTCCAAGGAATCAATCCGGGAAGGAGCAAGCCGAAGGGAAAGATCACGTTGCCGATGACATTTGGCAGCGAGTTGAACTTCAGGACTGAGAGGGTCACTTTTGACGTTGCTGACTTTCCATTGCCTTATAATGGGATACTCGGCCGTCCAGCACTTGCCAAATTCATGGCAGCCTCTCACTATGCATACAACATACTGAAGATGCCAGGCCCGATAAGCGTCATCTCTGTCCCTGGTGACAAGAAGGATGCTCTTATCTGCGCCGACAAGATCTACTGGGAAGCAGCAGCCGCAACAGATCGCAAGTCACTTGCCGTGGAAGCTCCCGGGGGGAAGAAGAAGACCAAGTACGGCAAGAGTTCTGATGCCCACTCCGGCAAGCGCACCTCTTCGGAGCGCTGCGTTATCGTCGAGGACGCACCATCGAGCTCCACCGGCAAGTGTAAGAAGACAATGGAAGCTCCACCAGAGACCAAGAAGGTGTCCGCCAAGGAGGACGGCACTGATGGTACCTTCACCATCAGTGCCACTCTCGACCCTAAATAGGAAAGCGCGCTCGTTGCTTTCCTGCGGGCGAACGTCGACGTGTTTGCGTGGCAACCGTCTGACATCCCCGGTGTTCCCAGGAAAGTAATCAAGCACCATCTTGCCATATGTCCTCATGCGAGGCCCGTCAAGCAGAAAGTAAGGAAACATGCAGTGGAGCGCCAAGAATTCATCGCAGAAGAAATCAAGAAATTGGAAGCAGCAGGCCTTGTCAGAGGAGTGCTCCATCCTACGTGGTTGGCCAATCCTGTAGTCGTGTGCAAGGCAAACGGTAAATGGAGGCTTTGTATCGACTTTACCGATGTCAATAAACCTTGTCCCAAAGACCCATTTCCCTTGCCGCGCATTGACCAGATTGTTGACTCCACAGCCGGATGTGACTTGCTTTCATTTCTTGACGCATACTCAGGATACCATCAGATCTTCATGGCAGAAGAGGATGAGGAGAAGACCGCATTTATCACTCCATGTGGCACATACTGTTTCGTACGGATGCCTTTTGGTTTAAAGAATGCTGGTTCAACATTTGCAAGGGTAGTCCATGACGCTTTTGAGCCACAAATACACAGAAATGTGGAAGCCTACATGGATGACATAGTGGTCAAGAGCAAGGACAAGGCAACTCTAATTCAAGATTTAGACGAAACCTTTGCAAATCTGCGCAAGATCAACCTCAAGCTTAACCCCGAGAAGTGTGTGTTTGGAGTCCCCTCCGGCAAGCTTCTTGGGTTCTTCGTGTCTCAGCGGGGAATTGAAGCCAATCCCGACAAGATCAAGGCCATTGAGCAGATTGAAGCACCAAAGTGCGTCAAGGATGTACAAAGACTTGCCAGTTGCGTGGCTGCTCTCAGCAGTTTTATCTCTAGGTCTGCTGAGCGCACCCTGCCGTTTTCCAAAATATTGAAAAAGGCAGGTCCAATGAAATGGACTTCGGTGGCGGAGGCTGCGCTCCAGGACTTGAAGAGATACCTGTCCTCCACTCCAACACTTGTCGCACCTAAGCCACAAGAGAAGTTGCTGCTGTATATAGCGGCAACCAATCAAGTGGTTAGTGCTGCGTTAGTAGCAGAGAGGGAGGCGGATGATGAGCCAGCAACCACGGCAGATGCATCTAGCGACAAACAGGGGACTTCACCGACAAGCTCTGGTCCCGACAAAGATGGATCTGCGCAGGCGCGTGAGGAGCTACAGAAGAGAATGGTGCAGCGCCCAGTTTACTTTGTCAGTTCCCTTCTGCAGGAGGCTAGGTCAAGGTACTCTGGTGTGCAGAAATTGCTTTTCGGCCTTCTCATAGCCTCGAGAAAGCTGCGCCATTACTTCCAAGCACATAAGATCATAGTCGTCACTCATTTTCCGCTGAAGAGAATATTGTAAAATCCAGAAGCAACAGGCAGGATTGTCGAGTGGGCACTGGAACTGTCAAGCTTGGGCCTCAAGTTTGAGAGCACCTCAACTATCCAAAGCAGAGCATTGGCAGAGTTCATAGCCGAGTGGACGCCAACACAAGATGAAGAAATTCCAGAAACAAGCATCCCCGTCAAGGAAGCAAGCAAAGAATGGCTAATGTACTTTGATGGTGCCTTCTCGCTGCAAGACGCCGGTGCGGGCGTGCTACTTGTTGCACCCACCGAAGAGCACCTCAAGTACGTTGTCCAGATGCACTTTCCCAAGGAGCGAGCAACGAACAATACCGTAGAGTATGAAGGTTTGCTTGCCGGTCTCAGGATCGCAGCAGACCTTGGGATCAAGAAACTCATTGTTAGGGGTGACTCACCGCTTGTCGTCCGCCAGGTGAACAAGAATTATCAGAGTCCGTTGATGGAAGCTTACGTTGATGAAGTGAGAAAGCTAGACGAGCACTTTGACAGCCTACAGATGGAACATGTTCCAAGAGCCCAGAACGACATTGCCGATGGCCTGTCGAAGTGCGCCGCACTTAAGTTACCCATGGAACCAGGGATTTTTGTGCTCAAACTGACTCAACCGTCTGTAACGCCATCAACAAGACAGAGCAAGAAGAGGAAGTTGATTTCTGGTGACTATTTTCCGGCAGAACTCCCCGAAGCCGCCGCCAAGAAGGTCCCCAAGATCAACACCAAGGGTGCTGAGGAGCAGTCTGCTCCAGCAAGCCCTAGGGTTTGTTCTGTTGAAGCAGACGCTCCCGACAAGTTTTGCTCCGGCAAGCTTGCCGGGGAACGTCAAGCTCCGGCTGAACCACAGGTTCTCGCCGTAGAAGCGGATGTTCCCACAGCAGCAGATGTGCCTTTAGTCCTTGTTGTCGAGCCGCAAGCTCCAGCATGGGCACAGCAGATTGTCCATTTCCTTCAGACAGGAGAACTTCCCGAAGAGCAAGAAGAAGTGGAAAGAGTAGCCCGGCAGTCAAGTATGTACCAGTTTGTCGACAACACACTGTACAGAAGGAGACTCAATGGTGTGAAATTGAAGTGTATTCACCGGGAAGACGGACAAAAGCTGTTGGCAGAGATACATGGAGGCATATGTGGTCACCACATTGGCGCAAGAGAACTTGCTGGCAAAGCGTTCCGGCAAGGTTTCTTTTGGCCGACAGCCCTCCAGGATGCAACTGCACGAGTAACCAAGTGTGAAGCGTGCTAGTTCCATTCCAAGCAGATACACCAGCCAGCTCAAGCTCTCTAGATGATCCCTTTATCCTGGCCATTTTCGGTCTGGGGGCTCGACATCCTCGGCCCCTTTCCCCGAGCTGTCGGGGGCTTTGAGTACTTGTACGTTGCAATCAACAAGTTCACAAAGTGGCCGGAAGTGGACCAGTGAGGAAGGTGACAGCACAGTCAACAGTCAAGTTCTTCAGGTCGATTGTTTGCCGCTTCGGGATCCCTAACAGGATCATCACCGACAACGGCACACAATTCACGAGCCGCACCTTCATGCAATACGTCCAAGATCTTGGCACCAAGGTCTGCTTCGCTTCTGTTGCTCATCCGAGAAGCAACGGTCAAGCGGAGAGGGAAAATGCTGAAGTGCTGCGCGGGCTCAAGACCAGGACTTTCGACAGGCTGCGCAAGTGCGGAAAGAACTGGATTGAGGAGCTGCCGGTGGTTCTTTGGTCGATCAGGACGACGCCAAATCGAGCCACTGGCCAGACACCTTTCGCTCTAGTCTATGGAGTAGAGGCAGTTCTCCCCACGGAACTCGTATACGGGTCACCTCGAGTGCTCGCTTATGATGAGCTTCAGCAAGAGCAGCTGCGACAAGATGACGCGCTGCTCCTTGAGGAGGACCGTCTTCAGGCCGCTGTACGAGCTGCTCGATACCAGCAAGCTTTGCGCCGCTACCATAGCCGCAAAGTTAGTGCCAGAAGTCTCGAGGAAGGCGACCTTGTTCTTCGGCGCGTTCAGTCTGCCAAGAATTCCAACAAGTTGACGCCGAAGTGGGAAGGCCCTTACCGGGTGAAACGAGTCACTAGGCCTGGCGCTGTCTGCCTTGAGACCGAAGATGTCATTCCGGTGAGCAACTCCTGGAACATTGAGCATCTTCGTAAGTTTTACCCGTAGGGCGCGGTTGTCGGAACCTGTTCCGGCAACCACCTTTTGTACAAGTCTTGCCGATGTTGCTTGTAATCCTTTGTACAAAGCCGGTCGTAGACCCCATGCATAAGTAAAGCTCATGTGCTCCGCACATCTTGTCAATTTCATGCTTTCTACTCTTTTGCATCTGTTATCTGACATTTTGTGCAGCACCTACCCCCGGTAAGCAATAACAAACCGTAAGGCTCCATATCTTTATTTTCTCTTCTTTCTCTTTCTCAAAGAAAGGAAGGTTCCATCGCCCACAAGTTTGTCGGGGGGAAAGGAGAAGATAATGGTGTGGACCAGGTGTCGTTCGAGAAAGTTTCGCCTTACCGGGAAGCAAACGACAGAAAAGCTAAGTTGCCAAAGTTTGAGCAATCAGTTTTAAAATTTTTAAGTTATCTTCCTCGAACGACCGTGCTTTGTATGGAAAACATGTGCGCGGAGGAACCAACTCGTAGCTAGTTGCGCCCTTACTTTGTTTCGAGTCCGCTCAACAACTTAAGTGAGCTGCGACTAGTTGCGACAAGGTTTCTTGTCGGTAGCGGCACCGCCAGCAGGCTGCTGACGTCCCGCACTCAGCGCTCGTGGCTAAGGTGCCTGCGCCGACAAGTTCCCTAAAAGCGTAGGGAAAAAACATACAAAGGAAGGAATCAAGTAAAAGAAATAACATAGCAATCGCTACCCAAAATAGAGTTATATTACAAGATAGCATGTCGCAGCTCTAACAGATTGTTCTCATAACATGACCAGCAGCGACAAGAAGAGGAGAAAACGGGCGGCCTAATCTACACGATCACCTTGTCCACGATGGGTGCGACAAGGGTCTTGAGCGCTTCCAGATCAGCATCCGGCGGCAAGGTCCTGAGGACGTTGGTGAGGTTGAGGCCTAGGTTGCGGAAGGCCACCTTCACCAGCACCTTTTGAAGAGCTCCCGCGCAGATCTTGCGCGACTCTTTGGCTAGCTGCTTTGGGATCCTCTCCCGAAGTCGCTGGAGGGCCGTCGCCACGCCTTTGAAGAACAAGCTGAGCTTGGCGCTGGGTTGGAGGTGCTCACCGGAGGAATACCCGAGATCCTCCATCCCCAGCTGCGCCAGCTCCCTGTCGATGGCTGCGGCAGCATCCACGAGACCCTCTGTCCAGTGCTCCACATTCTCCCTAAAAGTGTTCTGGGCGGCAGCAGCACTCGCCAGCAGCACCTCGTCGGCCTTGATCTTCTTCTTCAAGGCCACCTCCTGCTCCCTGGCTTTGTCCAGCGTCTTGGTCAAAGTAGCCAGTTTCAACTCAAGATCTGCGTTGGAGTCCTTGGCGGCGCTGAGCTCCTTGCTCCTCTCGGCGAGACGACCCTGCAGCTCGCCATGAGCGGTGGCGTCTTTCTCGTGCTCGCGCTTGAGCGCAGCAAGCTCCTCGTCGCTCGCCTTGAGATCGGCCTCCAGCTGCGCCACCTTCGTCTCTAGCTCCTTCTTGGTGGCCTCGGCAGCTGCGGCAGCATCCTCTGCTTCCTTGAGAGCCCCGCCAAATGTTTGCTCGCGCGCGGCAAGCTCCACCTCTTGGCTGTCAAGGTTGACCTTCCGCTGCGCCAACTCGCCTTCCTGCGCAGACAGCTTCTCGGCAGCAAGCCGCTGTTGCTCTTCAACTTCAGCCCTCTCGAGGAGGAAGGCTTTCCGCTCCTCGGCGAGTTGCTCCCGCTCCTCTGCCAGGGACCGGAGAGCTTCCTGGTTGAGACCCCGGAGCTCCTCCGCGCGCTTCTCGATGTCCACTTCCGCCTTCGTGACAAGCGCTTCTCGGGATTCCAGCTTGGCCTGTCGAGCGCGGTATAGTGACAACAGCTTCCGCAGCAGCCGCTCCTCCTCAAGCTCGCTGTTGCTGCTGCTCAGCGCGTCGACCAGCGTCAGCCCAGCGGAGGCGAGCACCTCTCCATCCAAGATTTCTCCTTCGACCGGCGCCCTGGAGCTTGACGCCCAGGGGAGCTTGATGAAGACGCCATCGCCGGCCTTCAAATAGGCGCCGGGGTGGGGCTCTTCGGAGCCTGATGCTGCAGCAGCGGCGGAGGGATCAGCGGTCGGTGTAGCGCCTGACGCTCCTGCGGCCTCGGGGCCGTCAGTGCGATCGCCGGACCCCTCGCCAGCTTCTGCGGCGGCAGCTTTGGCAGCCTCTTCGCCGGCAGGATCATCAGCGCCGGCTTCTTCTTTGGTGGCAGCAGCGTCGTCGGTACTGCCGCGCGCGTTCTCCTCGCCGGCGACCTCGGTTTCCATTGGCTCCGTGGCAGATGGATCTGACGACCGGAAAAGGGAGAAAAGTCAAGCAAATATTCAAAAAGAAAATCAGAAGCAGAAGAACCCAAGGGAAGTTTTCAAGCAAGAGGTTTACCTGCGCTGGGTTCTGCAGTCATGGTCTCCACCACCGGGGGGTCGCTGGTGCTGTCCCTTGCCGGAGACTTCTCCCTTACCGGAAAGTTCTCCCTTGCCGGAGAACGCTCCCTTACCGGGGAATCCTCCCTTGGCGGTGTAGTCGAAGTAGATGGCATCTCAGGGGCGGCTTTCGGGTGCTCCTGGTGAGGCTGCTCTGCTCCTACACAAACCAATAATCAGATGTCAGCAAAGAAAAAGCACCCATGCGCGCCTAACAGCAGGAAGTAAACCATATACTTACTCTGGGGGCTGCGCTGGGGGCTGCGCTGGGGTCTGCTTTGGAGAATAGTTGCCGGGTCCTGCAAGGTGGTCTCGGACACGCCCCCTGCTGTTGCGGTGGGTTCGTCCTTGATGACAATCACCGGGGCCTTGGCTCTCTTCACCGCTCCCTGGGCAAGAGTCCTGAAAAGGAATGGGTTCGGAGTAAAGCAAATCAGATACAAGACAAAACAACAAGAATTGAAGAACTACAACTACAGCAGAGAATCTTACTCTTCTTCTTCTTCGTCGGAGCTGAGCGTGGAGAGATCGAAGTCCGGCTTGCCTCCGGCACGACGAGGCGGAGGAGTAGTTTTCCTTAGCCGCTTGGCAGGAGCAGAAGCGGTGGACCGGGAAGACCCCGCTCCAGTTGCCGCAGCGGCGTGAGGTGCTCCCGCGGCAACAGTGCTTGCCGCGGTGGAGCGCGTCGCGCGGCGCCGCGGCTGTTGACTCGTCTGCCGCCCTGCTACGTCCCCGACCTTGCGGAGACGCCTTCTTGGTGGAGCTGGGGGCTCCGCTTGTGGCAAGCTGTCTGAAGGTGGGGAAGAGGAGGAGCCAATCCTCAGCGAGTCGGTCGCGCCCTCGGCGGGCTCGCTCGACTCAGCTTCAGGCCCGGCAAGCTCTCCCTCGCCGGCAAGCTCCTCTCGCTCGACAAGGCTTGCCGCCTCTGCTACCTCTGCCTCCTCCATGGTGAATCCAAACTCGCCCGCGGCAGCGGTTGCTGCAGCCTCTTCCAGCCTAGTGGCGATGCGCTGCATCTCATCGTCGGTGGTGTCGCGAGTAAGGCTCTTCTGTTCATCGGAGCGGACCGGCACTTCTTCTAAGCCATCAAAGAACTCCTGCACGATGTCGTCTGCAGGCTCTTGCCAAGTTGGGACAATTCCATGCGAATCGCACAGCGGCATCATTGCACGGATGCGGTCGAGCGAGGAGTTGTTGCACAGCGGAACGACACTCCACGGCAACCTGAACGCTCCGGGATGTTGAGGATCGTGCTTGAACAGTTCCAGGAGCATCACGTCCAGTTCCAGGACAGTGAAGTTGAAGTTAAGGCCCGGGCGCAGACTCATGATATCCGCCGCATTCTGGAACTCCCAGGCGGGTCTCCTCCTCTCTTGCAGGGAGGCGATGCGGCGGCGAAGAAAATCTGCGCCAACGGCGCCTACGGTGAGCCCGGCAAGCCTGAGGCATAGGATCCGGGTGACGGCAATCTTCAGCCTAGCGTCTTCTAGGGCCACGTTGCTCCAATCGTTGCCGCGCAGTACTGGGGCTTGGCGCTGGGTGGTAAATGGCTGCGGGTTCTCCTCGTCAATCCAGCACCAGTCTGCTCTCCATTCATCCCACTTGCTGCGGAGCTCTCCCTCCAGATAAGCTACCTTCTTGCCTGTCCTCGAGATCCAGGCGATTCCGCCAGATAAAGGCTCCCCTCTCTCAACTCGGGGCATAAAGAAGTGGCGGAAAAGAGCTACATTTGGATAGACTCCGACAAAGTTTTCGCAGAGATGTGCGAAAACTGCCATGGTCAGAACGGCATTGGGGGTGAAGTCAAGGAGGCGGAACCCGTAGGTGTTCATAATGTCGCAGAAAAATTCAGAGAAAGGCGGGCAGAGCCCGCAATAGAAGAACAACGCGAAGAAGGGATATCCATTCGGAGCCAGTTCCGAAGCAGCAACTGAGAGTACCTTCGTGCGCGGATGCGCTCGCGTCTCCGTCGACCAGAAGAGGTAGTAATACTCCCTCAGCCCCTTCGGAGCGAGCTGGGGGGGGGAGGGGAGATTGCCCGCTCCTTTTGCAGCGCCGCGAGCCACTGCGCCTCGGCCGACTTCACAACCTTCCCCTTGTCGGCTTTCGGAGCCATGGCGGAGGTGGTGGGGGAGATCGACGGCGTTGGTGGTGCTGGTCGCGATGGGGGGCGGAGCGCTGATCTCTTTCAGATTTGGGAAGAAGGGGGGTGCGGCGGAGGTTTTCTGAGATTGGAGTAGCAACCGACGAGATGGGAGAACTGCCCCTGTATCCCCTGCTTATAAAGAGGGAGGGGGCGGACGTTCCATCTTTCCGAATAAAGAAACCCCCCACGATCTCTCCCACGACGCCGCATTCGACGCGTGCCGTTCGGGGAGGGCGCGGTGGATATGGAGTAAGATACGGCGTAACCCAGGCCGCGCGTGCCCGTGCCCTGTTTTGGGCCTAGCCCAACAGCGGTCGGCACCGTGTGTGGCCCAGGCCCGGGGGCTCCTGTCGGTGTACTAGAGTAGGCTACCCTAGTATCCCGAACTTGTGCACGGGCAGTCGTAGCACCCCGCGGCAAGGCTTGCCAGGTGACCGCCAAGGTCCTCCGTGGTTCCTTTGGAGCTATTCAAGAACAAAGTATTCAAGCCAAGGAGACAAGGCCCCAGCAAGAGGAGCTTGCCGGGAAGTCCAACCAAGGCATCTCGAAGAACTTGCTGCGACGCGCCACGCGTCCCGGCGAGGCCCGGTGGGCGACAAGCTTCCGGACGCGAAAAGACAACGACCGCAGCAAGGCGCTTGCCGCGGCGAGCTACCACTCTGTACCCGTGCTCCAGCACATCCACCAACGTGTCGCCCTGGGGCCTTTCCAGGCGCGCGTGGCAAGAGGCTGTGCAGCCAGCGGTGCACAGTGGCAAGCAGCGCTGACAAGATTGCCATCATGGCAAGCGGGGGCGTCCCTGACGGTCCCTTTCTGCACTATTTGGGCGATGCAGACGGGCATTTAATGCCTTTGTCCCCTGCCGTCAGGGTTAGGTAGGATACACTGTACAAGTAGTTGTACCAACCACAATTCCCTTTCCATTTTTACCCTTGTCTATGTTGCCACCTGTCGGTGACCCCTTGAGCATATAAAAGGAGGCCCATGCGCAACGTAGGGGGGGGGAGGACAGAAAAACACTCACGCTCGGTCTCGTTAGCACCTGGGGTGTACTGTAGCACTCAGCGCTCCCGAGCAAGAACTCAATACACTCAGACATGCAGCAGTAGGAGTGTTATCTCTCCGGAGAGCTCCGAAGCTGGGTAAACCGCTCGTGTGCTTCGCCTCGATCCGCTCTTCGTGCGATCTCCGCCTCTCGCCGAACCGAAAGGGGCTCGGTCTGCCGGTCCCATAGGTGTTCGTGGATCAGCTTCCCTGATAGTTATACATGTTGGCTACAGATGACATGGCACTTTCTTATAGTCCACAGCTGGCTATACTATTAAGTAATATTAACCATGCCCTTATACACCTAGACGGAGGGATTAAATCAGGATGACTTGCAAGGGGGCAGAGGAGATGTAAGAAATGGTTCATTGTAAGTCTTTCACCAGTACTGTAGTGAAAATTCATACATGGAAGATTCTGGACTAAACCATAAACGGATACACTTTTATTTATGCGCGATACTCCAATAGAGCAAGATCATGCATGGAAGTCTCCACATGCTTAGACAGCGGATTACATTGAGCGAAGACTAATGTTCAACATTTAACTTGATAATGCGTATTTTTTTAGAAGAACAGGGAGGCTCCTCCCCGGTTCCATTATCAAATGAAACCCAAAGTGTCTTACATCAGCTCACTGAGAGGAGCAGTTCAAAGGAAGGACTGTGGCGAAAGCCACTCAAGTTTAACGACAAGCTTACAGAATCAAAAGCGGCAAAGACACGGGCCATAAGCGCCCACACGCACACTACATGTTTTCTAAGTGCACTTGATAATGCGTATGTCCAGGTGAACCTCCTTGGAGTCCCCGTGCACCAAGTCGGCGGGTAAAGGATGGAACGGATGCCATGGGTTTTCCAAGTCCACATTGGCGGGATAGTCCCAGCTCCCGAGGGTCCAAGTCTGCCCGATGAGGCCGGTGTCACCGCCCACGCGACCCGGAGGGGTAGTAACATTGACCATGCACCCGTACATCTGCCTCGTGTTAGTGTTAGCGTCAGCAGCGACGCCCCTGACGCACATTATAGAGACGGGGCGGAGGCCTGCGCGGGCCTCGCCGGTGCCCATGATCAAGAGGAAGACGATGTCGTCCTCCTTCGAGACTACCAGGCAGCGGTGATCCTCCAGCAACTTCGGCATGGTGAACCGGTAGCACATGTCGTACTTGATGTTATCCGCCAAGGGCCAGCAGGGACCACTGCACGCATCCGTGAGGTGATGCACCATGTCCGCCGGCGAGCCACAAAACGGCATCGGGCACTCATAGCAGTGGACAAAGGGCTCCTTGGAGGCATCGACCAGGCCGTCCATGAAACGGGAGTGGCTGTAGGGGATGTTGCGCCAGTTGAATATATGAGCAAGTTACTACGAGATTTAATCTGAATAAGCACAAAATAAATCATGACGGCTATAGCAGAGATGAAACTAATCATGTGGACTAGCATAGTAGTAGGATAGAGAGTAGAAACATGAATTCTACCACAATTTTGAATAGGAAGGACAGAAACACATACGGTGCAATGGGAGCAGCACCGTTGGCGTTGAGGTTGTCGCCCATGTCGTTGAGGAAGAGGTTGCCGAGGTTGGGGAAGAAGTCATCGTTCGTGATGTCGTGGCTGCCAGCAGTCGCGAGAGTGCGCTCCCTAGATTTCGGCAGTGCCCGCCGAATGGAGCACAGGAGGCAGTGGCTGTAGGGGACGTTGCGGCCGCCGAATGGAGCGCAGGAGTAGCACACGAAGCAGTAGATGGTGTCCTTACTAGTACTCCCTAGTCTCTATCTATCTATATCTATATATATCTACTCTTATAGAAAACCGAGTTGGTGATGATGGTATGCCTGCCGTCTTGTAATATAGACCGTCCGATCTATATCTTACGGATAGAAAGCCAACTATGACAATTTTACAAAATATACCCACACCTCTCTCCACATTTATAGATAAGGCCTTGGCTCGTTCATCCTTATCTCCCACAACCTCGTGCTCCTCCCTATGTCTCTATCTCTACTACTTTTTTATAACAAATCGAATAGTGTTGCGCCGTCCGCTGCACACCCGGGTGAACACGCCTTCTCACCTCCATCATCACCAACTGAGTCTTTTATAGGAGTAGGAGTAGAGAAAAAACCGAGTTGGTGATCATGGTGTGCCATGCAATGCATGGGCATCTTGCTATTTTTTTGCATATAAGTCCAAACACCACGTAGACACGATCTTTGAGCACGGTTCATAGTCGTTCCATGATCGGGCATTGAAGTTTTTAACTATTTTAGATTAGAATATACTACTCCTCCGGTGCTAGTAGTAGAGCAGAGTCCTACTCTACTACTCTACTCTAGCAAGCTAGGGCATAGTACTGTAGTAGGTACTGTAGGAAGTACCAGTACTGTGACCACTCAAGCAAGTTGTCTGGCATCGATATGACCCTACGCTGCTGGTATGTGTCTCGTAAGTCAAGCGGCGTGCTGTAGTCATCATCACCTATCCACTTCCCGCAGCACATATTCGCGTCTCCATCTTTGTCCGCACATAATCTCGTCCAAGCTTCCATCCCCGCTAAGGCGCCTCCCCCCTCGTCCGAAACCCAAGCACTAATAATGGCAGAACCGAGCAGCGTCCGCCGGAAGAGTGGCTGGAATTCGCTCCCCACAGAGGTAATCAAGCTCATTGTTTCGCGTGTGGACAATCTCAGTACCATGCCGCTCGTCGCATGCTCGTCGGGGCTGTACCGTTTACTCAAAGCCCTCAGGCCGGAGCTTTTTAAGCCAGCTCCTTGCTTGCTGATGCCGCCTGATCTTCAGAGACGGCATGTCACGCAGCATAACGATCGTAGGGTGGCGAGCATCAACCCCCTTCACTATGATGCGATCCCCGTCAGCCTCAGCTACATTAGCGGTATGTACTGGGTCAGCATGAACACGTCTTGGATGGTGCTCGTCGAGGGTCACGGCAGCTGGATGCTCGTGGAGGTCTACACCCGACGATTGATCCCATTCCTTCGATTAACACTGCACTGCTTTGGCATCGAAGAATACTCGAAATCTTACAGTAGCCAACATGATACCAAGTTTGATTTGCTCAAGGTTGTAATCTGCCAAGTGCCAACAAGATCTGCGAATTATAAAGATTTTAGGCTAATTGTGTTCTCCAACCGCAGTCTCGCCTATCTGACGGGTCACTGCGGTAAGTGGATAAATCTGCACATCCATCGCAGGATCCTACATCCTCCATGGTTCTCTGATGCCATTGAACACAAGGGCTTCATTTACGCTGTCAACTCCTTCTATGGCTGGACGTATTGCTGGCCTACTCCAGTCATCGCTACAAACGGCTGTTACAGCAGTATGTTACTTTCCTATGATATCATGATGGCTTGCTTATATTACTGTCAACATTTACTGAAAAAATATTCATGCTCATAACATGTTGTTCTTAAGATTGACTAAATCAAGAGCCTTTTTTTTTTGACTCCAACATGATATGATGTTGTAGGCCGCCTGGTGTCCCTACCCTTCCTAATCCCAGAACCTTTCAAAGAAAAGCGGCATGACAGTTGCATGTGGTTCCTGGCTCGATCAGACGATGGCGAAAGATTGATGATCGTTCGCACGTACCGGACGTGTTGTTTTGCGGAATACAATCACAGTCACTGCAAGATCTTTGAGAAGGATCCCAGCTTCTCTAGGTCTTCAGGAATTTTTAACTGGAGGCTGGTAAGTAGCCTTGGTACATGCTCTTTGTTTGTCGGACTGAATTATCCGATTAGCCAGGAGATAACCGACGGCAAGGATCATGATGGCAGCGCAGTTTCGTTCATCAGGAAAAACTGTGTGTACACAGCGTACCATGCGTCTCTGCATGCACCATAACCTGATATGTGCCGCCATGCTCTGCAGCCCAAAGTAGGAGAGAGGGTCGCAAGTATCAGACGTCGACCTGCTGGCTAGAGTTTCCCCCATCAGGCACCCATCTGGTTCAAGCCGTCAGCCAATCTCCACAGCTTAATAAATGGTAACGTCTAACTGAGCCAGTTAGTTAGATGCGTACATTGGTGTAGTAGGATCTTTACTTAGTTTGATGCATACACTTGTTCTTTTTTGGTAGACCTTTTGTAATGATGGCTGATGTTTGGTTTGGAAGAGAGAGCTGGATCTTCACTCTTCTGGCCTGCTTACTGCTTCTGTTGAACCCCCAGCCCTGGTTGTTGCTGCTGCTGTTTTCAATGTACAATCAGTAGTATATTTCGTCCGTTGGTTGAATAAATGAGTTGTTAGAACGACAAACACAATGTTTTGGAAGTCGTTTGCATGGTTCCATCCTTTAGTGCCTCGTACCGTACGTAGCTCATACTATTTTTCGTACGGAACACATTTTCCACTTGTTGATAACATGCAGCCCACTGATGAAGGCCCAATAGAGAAACCCATAATTAACTGGAAGGGAGGCTCTCACATGAATCCGGCCCAGGTACATGCTCATGGTCCCCTAAACATAAATAAGTAAATAAATAAATAAAGCTAAATGCTCATGCACCAGTTCTTTGGGAAAATAGGTAGCCCAATATTTCTTTTTGAAGAATACCCAAGCTAGGCCTATTTGATTTCTCCGAATTACTGGGCTGCAAATCTTTCAAGACGAGGACGGATGCATTCCGTCCTGGCCAAAGAGTATGGTCAATGTATGTTAAAAGTAATATCAAAAGGGGTTGAAAATTCCAAAAAAATTATAGCAAATGGGATATTAGTTTTTTTCTGAATTTTGTTCTTCACTGATATCTTATACGTATATCATTGGATTTAACATGACATAGTACTAATTTATTTTTAAATTTGCTTTAGCATGGCTATTAATTTTTGGATTAAGAATATTTCGTTTCCCGACAAAAATTTGCGAATTTTCAAAATTTCCCACATATTTAGTTAATTTTTTGACCCTGGTAATGACCAGAAAATGGCAGGCAATTCTAAAAATGGAAAATGGGCTGCAATATATTCCATATGAATTAGAAAATGAGTAAAAATTATAAAAATACTAGAAAATGGGTTGTACACGCCACAGATTTCGAGGCTAACTTGTTTACGCAAGGCTTTGTCAGTGAACACACGATTCTAGCCACCGTGCTTCTTCAATCTCTCATCTTCCTGCTCCAGCCGCCTAAACTAGCGCCGGCGGGACTTCCTGCTCCCTCCTCTTGTGGCCCGCTGTGATGCCGTGCAGGCTTCCCCGGCCCACCCTACTCCCTCCGCTGGCCTGGCCGCACGCAATCAACTGCCTCCTTATTACGCAAAAAAAATGATTCCTCCCACTGACATCTGGGGCGCACCGGTTGGGAGGTTGACCTGTGGGCCTACTACGTTGACACGTATGCATGGCTTTTCAACTTAGTCAACAAACGATTCTAGCAGCAGTAACCGTTAGATTTGAATCGAACGGTCCTACTGCTTCTTCAATCGCTGCTCTTCTTGCACCAGCCGCCCAAACCAGCGCCGGGGAAACCGCCTGCTCCTGCCTCCAGTGGCTGGTTGTGCTGCCGTTGAGGCCTCACCGACCCCTACTACGACCACCGCTAGCCAGGCCCTGCAGCGACGACAGCCTCACACCGCAGCCGAACCAGTGAACCCTCGTACTCCTTTCTGCGTGGGAATCCACTGTCGTGTCTTCCCCGGCTCTGCGTCATCCCCTTCCTAGGCCTCGCCGTCGTCCACCGCCTTGGTGCTCTCGGCGCAGCATGGTCAATGTGGTCAACGACATTCCATCGGAAGAGTACTGTACGTGAAGAGGCTGACAACTGGGTCCATGGCCACAACCTAGTTTTTTTGTGATTTGCCAAGTAGTTCGCTTTGTTAGGCCTGTTGGGCTGCAAATCTTTCAAGACGAGGAGAGATTTCATTCGGCTGGCCGAGAAAATGGCCCATCAGTAATGAGAAATGGGTTGTACATTTTTAAAACACATCAAACCAGCAATTAGTTTCAAATATCTTTTTTTTCATTTCGAGATTTTAAATTACATTAATTTTTATGTGTGGAGAATTTGTTGGATTTTATATTGATATACATTTATTTTTAAAATCAGTTTGAATGTGAGTCGAAATTTCGGGATTAAAAACAGTTCGGACCACACCGAAATATGCAAAATTTCCTATAAGTTTTAACGTGGCCACAATATGGGCTGTAATGCTAACGAAAAGAATATGGGCTCCAAAAAAACCTTAAGAATTAGCAAATGGGCTGTAAATTATTAAAAATAATGGCAGATGGGTTGTATGCTGTTTTCCACAGATTTGAGGCTTCCCTAAAAAAAGGTTGACGCACAAGCAGTGACTATTGGATGGCCATCCAACGGCCGTCGTGCTTCTTCAATCTCTGCTCTTCGTGCTCCAGCCGCTCAAACAAGAGCCCGCGGGAATACCTACTCCCTCCTCCCCACGGCCGGCTCTGACAGCGCGGACCCACCAGCTATATCTTCGTACGCAAGGAAGTGCCTCCTTATTACGCACAAAAAAATGAATACTCCCCCTGTTAGCTGGGACCTAGTATAGTGGCAGGCTGACTTGTGGGCCTACTAAGTTGACGGGGATGGAGTGCTTTGTCAACTTAGTCAATATGCACGATTCTAGCTCCAGTGACCGTCCGATGTCCATCCAACGGCCGTAGTGCTTCTTCAACCTCTGGTCTTCTTGCTCCAGCCGCCCAAACCAGCGCCGGTCGTGCCTCGTGCTCCTGCCTCCCGTGGCCGGCTATGATGCGGTGGAGGCCTCACCGCCCCCTACTACTCCCATCGCTGGCCAGGCCATCCCTCTACTCACCCACACCCCTGTTATTCTGCAGCGACGGCAGCCTCACCCCACAGCGAACCAGTGAACCCTTGTACTCCTCTACGCGTGGGCATCCACTGCCGCGTCTTCCCCGACTCCGTGTCATCCCCTTCCTAGGCCTTGCCGTCGTCCACCGCCCTGGTGCTCTCGGCACGGCGTGGTCAACGTGGTCAAGGAATGGCTTCCATCGGACGTGGACTATACGTGGAGAGGCTGACAGCTGGGTCCACGGCCGCAGCAAGGAAGTGCCTCCTTATTATGCGCAAAATAATTATTCCTCCACCTGACAGCGGGGACCCACCGGACGGGCCACCATATTTCACGAAAAAAACATTTCCCCCCTGACTGCTGGGACACACCAGCTACACCTTCGCACGCAAGGAAGTGCATCCGGTCAAAAAAAAAACAAAACGATTCGCCCCCCGACTGCTGGGACCCACCAGCTACATCTTCGCACGCAAGGAAGTGTGTTCGGGCAAAAAAAATTATTCGCCTCCCTGACTACTGGGACCCACCAGCTACATCTTCGCGCGCAAGGAAGTGCGTCCGGGCAAAAAAAACAAAACGATTCGCCCCCTGACTGCTGGGACCCACCAGCTACATCTTCGCGGGCAAGGAAGTGCCTGACAGTCGGGACCCACCTGGTCAAAGCGTACGTAGCGTTGTCATTCTAGTCGCGAATGTGTACGTACATACTGGTCGATGTAGAGGCGCGCACGTGTCGTGGTAGAGGCACGCACGTAGCATGTACACGTACGTACAGCGGCGGGGGTGCAAGAAAGAAAATACGGCCACGTACGTACATACGGGCAGGGTCTCGAACGCCTACTCATGCATACGTACATGGCTGGGTCGGAACGGAGAAACAACGTTGTCGTCGTGTTCATGGGGAGCCAACCGGCTGGGTCGGAACGGAATGCGTGGTCATGTTCATCGGAAGAGCTTGGAAGGAATAGGCGATGGAAACGAGGCATGGCGTACCGCACAATGGAGGAAATGGACCTCCTATGTTCGGAATGGGGTCCTATTGATCGGGAGGGGTGTGGCGTATCGCAAAACGGACGAAACGGACCTCCTACGGTCGAAATGGGATCCTGTTCATCGGGAGGGGTCTGGCGTACCGCAAAACGGAGGAAACGGACCTCCTACAGTCGAAATGGGGGTCCTGTTGATTGGGAGGGGTGTGGCGTACCGCAAAACGGATAAAACGGACTTGTGTTGGAGCGCTACGGTCGAAATGGGATACTGTTCATCTCCACCGTCGACCTCCTCCAGCCTCCACGGGCTACCGTCGACCTCCTCCAGCCTCCACGGGCTCCTGTTCATCCAGCCTCCACCGCACGCTACTCCACCGGCTACTGTTCAACCACCCCTCCACGGGCACCCCTCCATCGTCTACTGTTCATCCAGCCCTCCACACCACGGGTTCCTATTCATCCAGAGGCAACGCCACCGCTCACTGTTCATCCAACCACCCCCCCCCCCCCCCGCAACACTCACTGTTCATCCCAGAGGCAGCATCGATCGGCTTCAGTTAGCAGCAGTAGCGAAGGAATCGCTCCATCAGGTTCAGTTAATAGCCATCGATCGATCGCTCGGGTTCAGTAACGCTTAGCCTGCAGTGCAATTGCTCGGGTTCAGTTAGAGCCCAACGCCTCGCTCGGGTTCAGTTAGAGCCCACGCCTCGCACACATGCGCGTACATGTACGAGAGAAACGCGCATCGCTCGACCCCCGACCTCCCACCGTAACCGGTAACTCCCCGAAATTTTCCTCCCCCTCGCTTCTACCACGGTTTTCTCCGTCATGGACGGCCCAAAGAATGTCATGCAGCTGCGTCTCCAGCCCGCCCAGGACGAAAGCCCATTTTCTGTCATGATTTTTTGTCATAGAAGTAGGAGCCCACCACATCTATGATGATACCCGGTTTTGTCACAATTATCGTCAAAGAAGTGTCATATGTATGACAGAAAAAAATTTCATTCGGCCCAAAATGTCAGGGATGTGTCTTTTTTTGTAGTGATTATATCCATGATTTAGATCCGATCTTGCAAGTTATAGTCACCTACTGCGTGTTATGATCCGGAAACCCTGGAGTGACAATAGTCGGGACCACTCCCGGTGATGACCGCAGTTTGAGGAGTATATGTATTCACTATGTGTTAATGCTTTGTTCCGGTTTTCTATTAAAAGGAGGCCTTAATATTCCTGAGTTTCCAATATGGACTCCGCTGCCATGGGAGGGTAGGACAAAAGATGGCATGCAAGTTCTTTCCATAAGCATGTATGACTATTTACGGAATACATGCCTACATTATATTGACGAACTGGAGCTAGTGTCCTATCGCCCTAGGTTATAACTGTCTCATGATGAATATCATCCAACAAGTCACCGATCCAATGCCTATGAATTTATCTTATATTGTTTCTACTAAGTTACTACTGCTATCATCACTGTTACACTTGCTACAAAATTACTGCTCTCACTGTTACCGTTACCATTGCTATTGTCACTACTATCAAAACTATCATATTGCTTTGCTACTGATTACTTGATGCAGATAATTAATCTCCAGGTGTGATTGAATTGACAACTCAGTTTCTAATACCTTCAAATATTCTTTGGCTCCCCTTGTGTTGAATCTATAAATTTGGATTGAATACTCTACCCTCGAAAACTATTGCGATCCCCTATACTTGTGGGTTATCAAGATAATTTTCTGGCGCCGTTGTCGGGGAGCATAGATATATTTGTTGAGTCACTTGGGATTATTATCACTTTATCACTATGAAGAATCTGAAGGATGCTAAGACTAAGATATTTCCCTCAAAGACGAGGGGAGGTAAGGAACTGCCATCCAGTTCTGCTTTAGATTCACCTTCTGTTATAAGTAAACTTGCAACACCACCACATGCTATCAATTCTAATATGTCACAAGTTATTGATGATGCTAGTTCTACTACGAATGATGCTTATGATGATGCTAGTACCTTGCTTGATAATGATGATGTGCCACTTGGTGAATTTCTTAATGAACAAATTGCTAGAGTAATACAACATGATGTTGTTGAATCTGATGATGAGCTTGAAACTAAAACTCCTAAAACACCTGCTAGAACTAGCCTTCCTCGATATGAATTGCCTAAGGTGTCAGAAGGTTATGTTATGAATGAGGAGACAACTAGAGATATTCTTGCTTGTAAGGACAGAGATGATCTAGAGAAATTATTATGCAAGTATAAAGAAAAATCTCTGAATGCTAGAATGAAATATGATCCTAAGTTTGCTAATTCACCTATATATTGATGATAAGGATTATGAATTCTCTGTCGACTCAGAGTTAATTACTCTGGTTCAATCTGATCCTTTCCATGGTTATGAAATTGAAACTGTTGTGGCACATCTTACTAAGTTGAATGACATAGCCACCCTTTTTACTCATGATGAGAAGACTTGCTATTACTTTATTATTAAATTATTTCCTTTCTCATTAAAGGGCGATGCTAAAGCTTGGTACACTACTCTTGCTCCTGGTTGTGTGCATAGTCCCCAGGATATGATTTATTACTTCTCTGAAAAATATTTCCCTTCTCATAAGAAACAAGGTGCCTTACAGGAAATATTAAACTTTGTGCAAACTAAAGAAGAGAGTCTCCCACAATCTTGGGGGAGGCTTTGCCAATTACTTAATGCTTTTCCTGATCATCCGCTTAAGAAAAATGAAATATTAGATATCTTTTATAATGGACTAACCGATGCTTCTAGGGACTTGCTAGATAGTTGTGCTGGTTGTGTTTTCAGGGAACAAACTGTTGGACAAGCGGAAGAATTATTGAATAAAATATTAAAAAATTATGATGATTGGACTCTTCCTGAACCGCTGCCTAAACCCACTCCAAAAAAGAGGGGTATATTATATCTCAGTCCTGAAGATATGGAAGAGGCAAAGAAATCTATGAAGGAAAAAGGTATTAAAGCTGAGGATGTTAAAAATTTACCTCCTATTGAAGAAATACATGGGCTTAATACACCACCACTGCCTAAGGTGGTAGAGGTAAATTCTTTAATGAAGTTCGGTAATAATGATAATCCTCACAATATGCATCCTAGCCAATGCCTTTATGAGTTTGAAAACTATATTAGAAAACAAGATCACTTCAATGCAAATGTTATGAAACAATTGAAATATAATTCTGATATGATTTGCTCGCTTGAGTGACTTGTTATTTGGAATTTCAAATGATGTTAGAGGTGTTGGAAAACATGCTTCTATGGTTCAAACTCAGTTAGAACAAGTTGCTAAATCTCAAAGAGAGTTGCTTGATGAAATGAATAATAATATACATGACTTTGCGGTTAGAGTTGCAACTAGAGGAGGTAGAATGACTCGGGAACCACTTTATCCTGAGGGACACCCAAAAAGAATTGAACAAGACTCACAAATAATTAACACTGATGCACCTAGTCCTTCTAGAAAGAAAAATAAGAAGAAAAATGCTAGGACTTTGCATGCTTCTAGTGAACTTGAAATAGAAAAACCTCCTGATAATGATAATGAAACTTCTATCTCTAATGTTGAAACTCAATCTGGTAATGAACACTCACCTAGTGATAATAAAAAAATAATGATGAGGTTCATGAAGACACTAAACCAAACAATAGTAAAGAACCAGATAATGATGTTGAGATAGAACCACCTGTTGATCTTGATAACCCACAACCTATGAATAGAAAATATGATAAAGGAGACTTTGTGGCCAGAAAACATGGTAAAGAGAGAGAACCGTGGGTTCAAAAACCTTTGCCCTTTCCACCTAAGTCAACTAAAAAGAAAGATGATGAACAATTTGAACGCTTTGCTGAAATGCTGAGGCCAGTCTTTTTGCGTACTCGCTTGACTGATATCCTTAAAATGCCTCCTTATGCAAAGTATATGAAAGACATCATCACTAATAAGAGAAAAATACCAGAAGCTGAAATCTCCACTATGCTTGCTAATTATACTTTTAAAGATGGAGTACCTAAAAAACTTGGAGATCCAAGAATACCAACTGTACCTTGCTCTATCAAAAAGAATTATGTGAAAATACTTTGTGTGATTTAGGAGCTGGTGTTAGTGTTATGCCTTTATCTTTATGTGAAAAGACTTGATTTGAATAAACTCGCACCTACTGAAAATATTTGCAAATGGCTGACAAATCAACTGCCATACCTATCGTTATCTGTGAGGATGTGCTTGTTGTTGTTGCTAATGTTATGATTTTGACTGACTTTGTTATACTTGAGATGCCCGAGGAAAACAACATGGCGATTATCCTTGGTAGACCATTCTTGAATACTGCAGGGGCTATCATTGATTGCAATAAAAGCAAGGTCACTTTTCATATCAATGGTAATGAACATACGATGCACTTTTCGAAGAAACAATTCCAAGTGAATGGTATTAATCTTATTGAAACATCTCCAACAATCACCATTGGAAGTTTTCAAATACCTCTACTTACTGTCAAAAATAAATAAGAAATGCTTATTGTTGGGGACATTCATATCCCCATTGAGGTAACTTTGTGATTTACGAAAGTTCTTCGGTTTCATGCTAATCGAAAGTGGTTGTTAATAAGACTTGATCAACCTTATTAATGAATCATTTTTGAGAGGTAGGAAGTTGATGAATTTAGTAACACTACCTTTTGTCCCTACTTTTTATTTTCTATTTTTATTATTTAAATAAAATAAACATGTTTGTCTGTTTTCTGAACCATGCAATAAAAAATAATCCAAAAATAAAAGTTCTCAGAATGCCCTGAAAATTTAATACTATTTTTTCTGAATATTTCTGAATTTCTTGTGCAAATTATATCAGAGGGAGGTGCACCAGGTGGGCACAACCCACCTGGGCATGCCATGACCCCCAAGCGCGCCCTGGTGGGTTGTGGTCCCCATGTGGGCCCCCTCACTTATCCCTTCATCCCACATCATCACTTACCTCCAGAAAAAAATCTCCATTGCTCTCTCTCCCGTGTTCTTGCTCTCAAACCCGCGGATTTCGATCTCTTTGCTCGAAGCTCCACTTCCAAAACTGTTTCGGGGGATTTTTGCTTGGTATATGACTCCACCGTTTGTATAATTAGTTTTTGTTTTAGTGGTTTATATTTTAAATGATTAGCTATTCTTGGTGCTGCTGTAGATGAGCTTGCATGTTGAATTCTTAGAGTTCTAAGTAGTTTGAATGCTTGCTATGGCCTCTATGCATCCCTATGAGTAGTTAGTATCATTTTTGTAAAGTTTTGTTGAGAAAATTTTGTGGGCTAATAAATTCCAGAATTTTTGTTCATAGGAAAATCATGAATATCTTTAGGAAGTTTGGCTCTAAGAAGAACTCCAAGGGTGTTATTGGGGAGTCATCTGATAGTGATCTCCATCCTCAGAGGTTGGCGGAAGTCCGGACGTGTGAATGGCTACATACCCCGTTCCTGGAAGAGGCTGGAATCCTTCAGCAGTTCACACGATATGCCGCTAATGCTGGCCTCACCGACTTCATTGCAGATGAGTGTGAACAACATAAAATCCTCATAAACGTCTTTGTTCAAAGTTTTACTTTCTTTCCTAGGAATAATCCTCCTCAAGTGAGCTTTGATTTATATGTTGAAAACCATCAATACCACTTACTGAAATTTGTGGCATACGCATGATCCCTTTTGATGGGAGCTTAGGCGAGCCTAGGCGGGCTGAGTTTGAGGCCTTTTATCGCAGTTTGACGGTGGGAAATGAGAGAGGGGTGTCAGCTATCACTGCTTCTGGCTTGCATTTTCCTGTTGTTCATTACTTTGCTCTTTTCATTACAAAATGCTTGCTTGCTAGAGAGAAGGTGGGTGCACTCAGTTCACCAGACCTTGCTGTTTTACGTCGTGCACTGGAGGGCGACAACACTTATAGCTTGGGAGCTATTGTGGCTCGTCGCCTCCACATTAATAAATCCAAGGGTAAAATACATGGTGGGATATTTGCTACTCGTTTGGCGGCTCACTTCAATATTGAGATACGCCATCATGATTACCCTCTGACCAAGGTTTACCTAGACCACACAGCCATGGATCACCACCATTTAACTACAAAAGATTACCCTGACATCTCTATTCCTTATAACCTAGTTTTTAGCATTGAAAATCATGATATTATTCCACTACCTGCTCCTGCTTTGTTTGATTTTGTTGCCAGGGGCGGATATAGGATTATGCCTACGGACATCATTGCCTACTAACACTCAGGATGCTGCAGAGGCCTCACACGAACCTCAGCAGTGGGATGAGTGGATGTCCGCTCCTCAGCACCCCTACTACCATCCAGGCTACTGATCGACTACCAAGTTAGGCCAAAAGCCTAAGCTTGGGGGAGTACGTGTTTCTCACTAACATTACCTTGTCCACTTATTTTTCATTTGTCGGTGTTCAAACTTTTTCATTGTATCATCTATGCTTAGATTAATTTTCTTGCTTTCTTCTTGTGTGTTTGAAAAACCTTAGAAAAACCAAAAAAATAGTTATAGTTAATTTACTTGCGATGCATTCTTAGTAGTAATACTAAAAAGAAAACCAAAAAGATTTCCTTGTTCTTCTTTTGCTTGTTGGGAGCTTTCCCGTGTAAATAGTTTTTCTCGTTTTTGCTTTCCCTTTATTTGCTTGTTCAAGAAAACCAAAAACTCCAAAAATATTTCAGTTTCTTTCTCTGAATTTCTTTTCTTTTTATTCGAGTTTTACCGAGGAGAAGACCACGATGAAAATGTTGAGTGGCTCTCTGATGCGTCTCAACCGTATCTACTTTTCCAAACACTTTTGCCCTTGTTTTGGACTCTAACTTGCATGATTTGAATGGAACTAACCCGGACTAAAGCTATTTTCAGCAGAACTGCCATGATGTTGTTTTATGTCTAGAAAAGAAAAGTTCTCGGAATGTCCTAAAAATCCACAGAGCAACTTTTTGGAAAATATAAAAGTATTGGCAAAAGAATCAAGACCAGGAGGCCCACACACTGTCCACGAGACAGGGGGCGCGCCCCCTCCCCCTGGGCGCACCCCCCTATCTCGTGGGCCCCCTGGACCTCCACCGACCTCAACTCCAACTCCATATATTCACGTTCAGCGAGAAAAAAATCAGAGAGAAAGTTTCATCGCATTTTACGACACGGAGACGCCGCCAAGCCCTAATCTCTCTCGGGAGGGCTGATCTGGAGTCCGTTCGGGGCTCCGGAGAGGGGGATTCGTCGCCTTCGTCATCATCAACCATCCTCCATCACCAATTTCATGATGCTCCCCGCCATGCGTGAGTAATTCCATTGTAGGCTTGCTGGACGGTGATGGGTTGGATGAGATTTACCATGTAATCAAGTTAGTTTTGTTAGGGTTTGATCCCTAGTATCCACTATGTTCTGAGATTGATGTTGCTATGACTTTTCTATGCTTAATGCTTGTCACTAGGGCCCGAGTGCCATGATTTCAGATCTGAACCTATTATGTTTTCATGAATTTATGTGTGTTCTTGATCCTATCTTGCAAGTCTATAGTCACCTATTATGTGTTATGATCCGACAACCCCGAAGTGAAAATAATCGGGATACTTCTCGGTGATGATCGTAGTTTGAGGAGTTCATGTATTCACTATGTGCTAATGCTTTGTTCCGGTTCTCTATTAAAAGGAGGCCTTAATATCCCTTAGTTTCCGCTAGGACCCCGCTGCCATGGGAGGTTAGGACCAATGATGTCATGCAAGTTCTTTTCCATAAGCACGTATGACTATTTGCGAAATACATGCCTACATTACATTGATGAACTGGAGCTAGTTCTGTGTCACCCTATGTTATAGCTATTACATGAGGAATCACATCCGACATAATTATCCATCACTGATCCATTGCCTACGAGCTTTTCACATAATGCTCTTCGCTTATTTACTTTTCCGTTGCTACTGTTACAATCACTACAAAACCCAAAAACATTACTTTTGCTACCGTTACCTTTATTATCATACCACTTTTGCTACTAAACACTTTGCTGCAGATATTAAGTTATCCAGGTGTGGTTGAATTGACAACACAACTGCTAATACTCAAGAATATTCTTTGGCTCCCCTTGTGTCGAATCAATAAATTTGGGTTGAATACTTTACCCTCGAAAGTTGTTGCGATCCCCTACACTTGTGGGTTATTAAGACTAATTTATGGCACCGTTGCCGGGGAGCATAGCTCTATTGTCTGAGTCACTTGGGATTTATATCTTTTGATCACTATGAAGAACTTGAAAGACGACAGAACCAAGATTTTTCCCTCAACTACGAGGGGAGATAAGGAACTGCCATCTAGCTCTGTACTAGATTCTCCTTCTGTTATTAGTAAACTTGCGACACCTAAACCTGCTACTGCTATGAATTCTGATATGTCGCATGTTATTAATGATGCCACTTCTGTTATGCATGATACTTATGATGAAACTTCTTCTTTGCGTGGTACTACTTTGCCATTGGGTGAATTTCTTGATGAACAACTTGCTAGAGTTAGGGGGAATGAAATTACTGAAGATGTTATTATTGATGATAGTGCTGATGAAAATTCTTCCAATGATTATGAATTGCCTGTTTTTCCTGAGGGTTATGTTATGAATGAAGAAGCTGCTAGAGCTATCTTTGCTTGCAATGATAGATATGATCTTAAGAAATTATTGGCTAAATGGAAGCAGCAGTCTCTTAATTCTAGAATGAAACCCGACCCTGCTTTTGCTACTTCACCAATCTATGTTACTGATAAGGATTATGAATTCTCTGTTGATCCTGAGATTATTACTTTAGTTGAATCTGATCCTTTTTATGGCCTTGATGCTAAAACTGTTGTGGCACATCTTACCAAGTTGAATGATATAGCCATCCTGTTTACTAATGATGAGAAGTCTCGCTATTATTATATTCTTAAGATATTTCCGTTCTCGTTAAAAGGTGATGCTAAGACTTGGTATAATTCTCTTGCTCCTGGTTGTGTGCGTAGTCCCCAGGATATGATTTATTACTTCTCTGCTAAATATTTCCCTGCTCATAAGAAACAAGCCGCCTTACGGGAAATATATAATTTTGTGCAAATCAAAGAAGAGAGTCTCCCACAAGCTTGGGGGAGGCTTCTCCGATTACTTAATTCTTTGCCTGATCATCCTCTCAAGAAAAATGAAATACTTGATATCTTTTATAGTGGACTAACCGATGCTTCCAATGACTACTTGGATAGCTGTGCTGGTTGTGTTTTCAGGGAAAGAACAGTCGACGAAGCTGAATTACTATTGAATAATATGTTGACTAATGAAAATAATTGGACTCTTCCTGAGCCAATTCCTGCGGCAATTCCTGAACCAATTGAGCCAACTCCTGAGCCTATTCCTAAACCCACTCCGAAGAAGAGAGGTGTTTTATTTCTCAGTCCTGAAGTGATGCAAGAGGCAAAGAAATCAATGAAAGAAAAAGGTATTAAAGCTGAAGATGTTAAGAATTTACCACCTATTGAAGAAATACATGGTCTTAATGTACCGCCTGCCGAAGAACCACATTGTCTTGACAACCCAACACAGGTAGTAAAGGTAAATCCACTCTATAGATATGATAAAGTTGAAATCCCCTCTACTAAATTTCATAGCCCATGCTTAGATGAATTTGATGATTTTATGGCTAGACAAGAAAGTTTTAATGCTTATGTTGGTAGAGATTTAAAGAATAATGCTTTCGAGATAGAACGCGTGAGCGATAATATGGCTAGAGTTAAAGGTGAACTTAAACTCATTAGCAAATACACTTCTATGGTTGCTACTCAAGCTGAGCAAGTACTTAAAGCTCAAAATGATTTGCTTGATGAATTAAATAATAAAAATGACTTTGCTGTTAGAGTGGCTACTAGAACTGGTAGAATGACTCGGGAACCTTTGTATCCTGAAGGCCACCCTAAGAGAACCGAGCAAGATTCTCAGAGAAATAATTTAGAGGCACCTAGTTCTTCTAAAAAGAAGAAAAAGAAAAATGATAGGACTTTGCATGCTTCTAGTGGACCTACTGTAGATACACCTGAGAATCCCAATGATATTTCTATTTCTGATGCTGAAACACAATCAGGTGATGAACATGAACCTAGTGATAATGTTAATGATAATGTTCATGTTGATGCTCAACCTAGCAAAAACAATGAAGTAGAGATTGAACCTGCTGTTGATCTTGGTAACCCACAATCAAAGAACCAACGTTATGATAAGAGAGATTTTGTTGCTAGGAAGCACGGTAGAGAAAGAGAACCATGGGTTCAGAAACCCATGCCCTTTCCTCCTAAACCATCCAAGACAAAGGATGAGGAGGATTTTGAGCGCTTTGCTGAAATGATTAGACCTATTTTCTTACGTATGCGCTTAACTGATATGCTGAAAGTAAATCCTTATGCTAAGTATATGAAGGATATCATTACAAACAAAAGAAAGATACCGGAAGCTGAAATTTCCACCATGCTTGCTAATTACACTTTTAAGGGTGGAATACCAAAGAAACTTGGAGATCCGGGTGTACCAACTATACCATGCTCCATTAAAATAAATTATGTTAGAACTGCTTTATGTGTTCTTGGAGCCGGTGTTAGTGTTATGCCTCTCTCTTTATATCATAGACTTGAATTGAATAAGTTGACACCTACGGAAATATCTTTGCAAATGGCTGATAAATCAACTGCTATACCTATTGGCATTTGTGAGGATGTGCCTGTTGTGGTTACAAATGTCACTATCTTAACAGACTTTGTTATTCTTGATATTCCCGAGGACGATAGTATGTCTATTATCCTTGGTAGACCTTTTCTTAATACTGCAGGGGCTGTTATTGATTGTAACAAAGGCAATGCCACTTTTCATGTTAATGGTAATGAGCATACGACACACTTTCCGAGGAAACAATCTCAAGTTCATAGCATCCGTTCTATTGGAAAAGTTCCAACTATTATTATTGGAGGTTTTGAATTTCCTCTCCCTACTGTCAAGAAAAATTATGATATTCTTATTGTTGGGGATTTTCATATCCCCGTTGAGGTAACTTAGTGTTATTCGAAATTTCTCCTGTTCCGTGTTATTCGGAATGAGTTTGTTAACAAGACTTGATCAACCTTGTTAGTGGATTCATTTTGATGATCATGAGATGGATGAAACTACAAGGCACAACCTTCTGTACCCTCTTTTTACTTTTTGTTATTTAGAATAAATAAAGAAAAACGTTATTATCTGTCTGTTTTCTGAATTATCCGTGCATTAAAAAAATAGCTCGAAAATAAAAGTGCTCCAAATGCCCTGCAAATTTAGTATGATTTTTATGGAATATTTGAGGATTTTATGCACTGAAAACAATGCAGGATGGGCAAGCACCAGGCCACAAGAGTGGAGGGCGTGCCCACCTCACCTGGGCGCGCCCCCTGTCTCATGGGCCCCTGGTGGCCCCCTCCACTTATGCCAGCACCCACACACTTCATCTTCTACCCAAAAAAATCCCCATCCAGCTCAAGCACGAGTTCTAGCTCATTTTGCTGCGATTTTCGATCTCCTTGCTCAAAGCTCCATTTACAAAACTGCTTTGGGAGATTGTTGCTTGGTATGTGACCCCTCCATTGGTCCAATTAGTTTTTGTTCTAGTGCTTTATTCATTGCAAATTTTTGCTGCATAGGTGACCATGTTCTTGAGCTTGCATGTTGAATTTATGAGGTCCCAAGCAATTCTGATGCATGATATAGGCTCTAGGCACTTGTAGGAGTAGTTGCTACCAATCTTGTTTAGTTTTATTCACTTTTATTCTGAAGTTACTAAAATTTCAGAAATATTTCAGAAAAAGTGTTATGCTTAGAAGAATGTACCAAGGTGGTTCCTTGGTGAAGAAAGGGCCCAGGATTGCTATACGTGAGCAAGATGTTGAATTACCGAGGGACGCGGATGTACGAGCTTGTGAGTGGCCATCCGATGATTTTATGGTCGAAGCAGGCTTCAAGGAGGAATTTATCGTGTATGTGCATAATGCTGAGTTGGAGGACTTCTTACAAGATAAGTGTCCTCAGTACTATCAATTGACTGATTCCTTTGTTCAGAGGTTTAAATATAATTGCACACGTAATTCTCCTAGTGTCATATTTGATATTTATGATACATCTTATACCATGGACTTAGAGGATTTTACAACTGCTTGCAAACTCCCGTAGTGGGGTAATATTAATGATCCTCACAAATCTGAATTTAGAGATTTCCTTGCTAGTATTACTGTGGGAGAATCTAGGGACGTAGCACAAGCTACCATAGGGAGCATTCATTTTCCTGCTATACATTATTTTGCTCTCTTCATTGATAGATGCATTAACGGTAAAGATGAAGCATGCCACATGTGTGTCCCTGATCTGTGTGTCCTCAAGAGTGCTGTGTTAGGTTATAAAGGTTATAACATGGGGGCAATAGTTGCACGTAGGTTGCAGAATAATAGTAGAAAGGGAAATTTATTTGGAGGAATTTATGCAACCCGTGTGGCTAATTAACTTGGTATAGCCCCACGAGAAGGGGATATGATTATAGCACTTGTTCTTTTGGATTATGAAGCTATGGTCAATCATCAATTTCTTAGGAGGAATGAACAATTCTTCCAATATCGACTAATCTATGACAGACGCAACGTCGTCCATGTTACTCTTCCTGCTCCCTACCTTTTTGATTATCAGGAAAAAGGAAGATATGTCGTCACCAGGGAGGAAGCAGCTGAACACGAGGGGAGAGCGGAGGCAGCTCGCCAACACGCCGCAGCTCAGGAGGCGGTTGCCGCTGCATCTCAGTACGACCCCAGTTTCAATTACATATATCAGCCAGGCGGTCCTTGGTACTAGACCAACTTAGGCCAAAGGCCTAAGCTTGGGGGAGTACGTATTTCTCACCGAGTTTACATTCATGTTCACACACTAGTCGTCGGTGCTCATACTCTTTCATTGTATTATCCACGTTATTTAAATTTCTTTTTTCTTGTTTTCTTCTTGTGTGTTTGATAAACCTTAAGAAAAACCAAAAAAATTAGTTAGTTTAATTTCCATGCTTGTAGTAGAAATTAAAATGAAAACCCAAAAAGATTTCTTGTTCTTCTTCTTACTTGTTGGGAGATTTCCTGTGTAAATAGTTTTATTTTCTTTTCTTTCCTTTGGGGGTCGAGAAGACCATATGAAAATGCTTAGTGGCTCTCATATGCATGATTGGTTATTTAACTTAGAGCCCATATTATCCTGTTTTCTCTTTTGAGTTGAATGCTTGCAGATTCCAGCTTAGTCCTATGCACGTGCACTCTTATTATTATACACATCGTTCGGTCGTGCAAGTGAAAGGCAATAATGACGATATATGATGGACTTATTGAGATGAGAAAAGCTGGTATGAACTCGACCTCTCTTGTTTTTGTAAATACGATGAGTTCATCGTTTCTGATTCAGCTTATTATGAAGCAAACATATTAGCAATGACATTTAGAGATTATAGTTACTTGTGCCATGCTTGATTAGGTATGAGTTATAATGGTTTACCTTGCATGCCAACATGCTATTAGAATGATTATGATGTGGTATGATGGGATGGTATCCTCCTTTGAATGAATTGAGTGACTCGACTTGGCACATGTTCACGCATGTAGTGGAATCAAATCAACATATCCTTCATGATATTTATGTTCATGGTGGATTATATCCTACTCATGCTTGTATTCGGTGTGAATTAATTTTAATGCATGTTTATGACTGTTGTCACTCTCTCAGTTGGTCGCTTCCCAGTCTTTTGCTAGCCTTCACCTGTACTATGCGGGAATACTGCTTGTGCATCCAAACTCCTTAAGCCCCAAAGTTATTCCAATGAGTCCACCATACCTTCCTATATGCGGTATTTACCTGTCGTTCCAAGTAAATTTGTATGTGCCAAACTCCAAACCTTCAAATGAAATTCTGTTGGGCCTATGTTACAACTAGGGCTACCTATATCTTCCATGCTAGGTGGGTTATTCTCAAGAGGAGTGGACTCCGCTCCTCATTCACGAGAAAGGGCCTGTAACCGGGATGCCCAGTCCCATGATCCAAAAAGATCAAAGCAAATCAAAATAATTAAACAAAACTCCCCCAGGGGTTGTTGTTAGTTGGAGGCACTCGTTGTTTCGAGCAAGCCATGTATTGATGCTTGTTGGTGGTTGGGAGAGTATAAACCTTTACCATTCTATTTGGGAACTGCCTATAATGTATGTAGTACGGTAGATACATCCATCTCATAGTTGTTGCGTTGACAGTGAAAGTATGCCACTCAAAATGTTATTCAATGTCTATTTTAAATCGAGCTCTGGCACCTCTACAAATCCCTTCTTCCCTCTGCGAAGGTCCTATCTATTTACTTTTATGTTGAGTCATCACCCTTCTTATTAATAAGCACCCGCTGGAGAGCACACTGTCATTTGCATTCATTACTATTGGTTTATATTGGGTATGACTTGACTGGATCTCTTTTACCATGAATTACAATGTTTAGTTAGTCCTTGATCTTTAAAGGTTCTCTACATTTATGTTTTGCGGTCTCAGAAAGGGCTAGCGAGATACCATTTTGTTATATCATGTTATGATTGTTTTGAGAAAGTGTTGTCATCCGAGTTTTATTATTATTACTTGCTAGCTGATTATGCTATTGATATGAGTAATCATGAGACCTAAGTGTTATTGTGAGTATGGTTAGTTCATAATATTTACTGAAACTTGAATGTTGGCTTTTCATGTTTACAACAACAGGAGCAAACAGAGTTTGTAAAAGTTTTTCTTTATCACTTTCAGTTTATCAACTGAATTGCTTGAGGACAAGCAAATGTTTAAGCTTGGGGGAGTTGATACGTCTCCAACGTATCTACTTTTCCAAACACTTTTGCCCTTGTCTTGGACTCTAACTTGCATGATTTGAATGAAACTAACCCGAACTGACGCTATTTTCAGCAGAACTGCCATGATGTTGTTTTATGTGTAGAAAAGAGAAGTTCTCGGAATGTCCTGAAAATCCACGGAGCAACTTTTTGGAAAATATAAAAAAATATTGGTGAAAGAATCAAGACCAGGAGGCCCACACCCTGTCCACGAGACAGGGGGGCGCGCCCCCTCCCCCTAGGTGCGCCCCCTATCTCGTGGGCCCCCTGGACCTCCACCGATCTCAACTCCAACTCCATATATTCATGTTTGGAGAGAGAAAAATGAGAGAGAAAGTTTCATCGCGTTTTACGACACGGAGCCGCCGCCAAGCCCTAATCTCTCTCGGGGGGGCTGATCTGGAGTCCATTCGGGGCTCCGGAGAGGGGGATTCGTCGCCGTCGTCATCATCAACCATCCTCCATCACCAATTGCATGATGCTCACCGCCGTGCGTGAGTAATTCCATCGTAGGCTTGCTGGACGGAGATGGGTTGGATGAGATTTACCATGTAATCAAGTTAGTTTTGTTAGGGTTTGATCCCTAGTATCCACTATGTTCTGAGATTGATGTTGCTATGACTTTGCTATGCTTAATGCTTGTCACTAGGGCCCGAGTGCCATGATTTCAGATCTGAACCTATTATGTTTTCATGAATATATGTGTGTTCTTGATCCTATCTTGCAAGTCTATAGTCACCTATTATGTGTTATGATCCGAAACCCCGAAGTGACAATAATCAGGATACTTCTCGGTGATGACCGTAGTTTGAGGAGTTCATGTATTCACTATGTGCTAATGCTTTCTTCCGATTCTCTATTAAAATGACTGGATCTCTTTTACCATGAATAATTGTTGATCTAATAAAGAGCCCAATTTACCTTGTCTTCTCCTGTTGAATAAAATGTTTTAGATTCCATCTTAGTCCACGACACTCTTGCACTATTATTATTTTCATGTCGTTTGGTTGTGCAAGTGAAAGGCAATAATGATGATATACGATGAACTGGCTGTGGCAGAGAGAAACCGGTATGAACTCGACTTGTTCTGTTTGTGTAAATATGTTTATCCTAGTATCCATGATTCAGACCATTATGATTAAGCATGCTTGCAATGACAATTAGAGATTATAGTTTCTCATGCCATGCATAAGTAGCTAGGAGTGGATAATGATTTATCTTGGATATCAAAATTGGGTTAAAATTATTGTGATGTAGTATGATGATATGGTATCCTCTTCTGAATGTTCGAGTGGCTTGACTTGGCACATGTTCATGCATGTAGTTGAATCAAAACCAACATAGCCTCTACGATATTTATGTTCATGGTGTTCATATCCTACTCATGCTAGTGTCCAATGTTACTTATGCATAATACATGTTTATGACCATTGTTGCTCTCTAGCTGGCCGCTTCTCAATCTAATTGATAGTCTTCGCCTGTACTAAGTGGGAATTCTGCTTGTACATCAAAAACCTTGAACCCAAAGTTATTCCAGCTGAGTCCACCATACCTACCTATATGCGGTATTACCCTGCCGTCTTAAGTAAATTTTCATTTGCCACCTCTAAAAACTTCTAATAAATATCATTTTTGTGTGCCTGGATCGTTCATGGAATGACAGGAGGTGGTTGGTATCTTCCATGCTAAGCGGGTTACTCTCAGGTTGAGTGTTTATTCACTCGCCATCGCATGATAAAAGGGCGGTAATAGGGATGCCCAGTCCCAAACTACAAACAGAAAAAGAGTTAATCTCTCAAATAATCAAACAAAAACTGCCAATGGAGTCAAAACCTTTATTTTATCGCTTGGGAACCGCCACTAGCGTGCTTAGCATGGAAGATTTTGATAACTGATGGTCGTGAAGTAAATCAGAAGGGTGCATGTCTCAAAATATCATTTACCTCTGTTTTAAAACTTGAGCTATGGCGCCCCTGCGAATCACTGCTTCCCTCTGCGAAGGGACTATCTATTTACTTTTATGTTGTGTCATCACCTTCTAAAACAAGCGCTAGAACCTGAGAGGACAGCTGTCATGACTTATGCATTGTGTGTAGTGATACATCTCCAACGTATCTATAATTTTTTATTGTTCCATGCTATTATATTACCCGTTTTGGATGTTTATGGGCTTTACTTTACACTTTTATATCATTTTTGGGACTAACCTACTAACCGGAGGCCCAGCCTGAATTGCAGTTTGTTTTGCCTATTTCAGTGTTTCAAACAAAAGGAATATCAAATGGAGTCCAAACGGAATGAAACCTTCAGGAGCGATCTTTTTGGAACAAACGCAATCCAGGAGACTTGGAGTGGACGTCAAGAAGCAGCCAAGGCGGCCACGAGGCAGGAGGGCGCGCCCTAGGGGGGTGGGGGCGCCCCCCACCCTCGTGGGCCCCTCATGGCTCCCCTGACCTACCACATTCGCCTATATATATCCACGTACCCAGAAAACATCCAGGAGCACCACGAAACCCTATTTCCACAACCGCAACCATCTGTATCCGCGAGATCCCATCTTGGGGCCTTCATCGGTGCTCCGCCGGAGGGGGAATCGATCACGGAGGGCTTCTACATCAACACCATAGCCTCTTCGATGTGTTGTGAGTAGTTTACCACAGACCTTAGGGTCCATAGTTATTAGCTAGATGGCTTCTTCTCTCTCTTTGATTCTCAATACAATGTTCTCCTCGATCTTCTTGGAGATCTATTCGATGTAACTCTTTTTGCGGTGTGTTTGTCGAGATCCGATGAATTGTGGGTTTATGATCAAGTTTATCTATGAGAAATGTTTGAATCTCCTCTGAATTCTTTTATGTATGATTGGTTATCTTTGCAAGTCTCTTCGAATTATCAGTTTGGTTTGGCCTACTAGATTGATCTTTCTTGCAATGGGAGAAGTGCTTAGCTTTCGGTTCAATATTGCAGTGTCCTTTCCCAGTGATAGCAGGGGCACCAAGGCACGTATTTTATTGTTGCCGTCGAGGATAAGAAGATGGGGTTTATATAATATTGCATGAGTTTATCCCTCTACATCATGTCATCTTTCTTAATGCGTTACTCTGTTCTTCATGAACTTAATACTCTAGATGCAGGCAGGAGTCGGTCGATGTGTGAAGTAATAGTAGTAGATGCAGAATCATTTCGATCTACTTGTTGTGAACGTGATGCCTATATACATGATCATGCCTAGATATTCTCATAACTATGCCCTGTTCTATCAATTGCTCGACAGTAATTTGTTCACCCACAGTAATACTTATGCTATCTTGACAGAAGCCACTGGTGAAACCTATGGCCCCTGGGTCTATATTTTATCATATAAGTTTTCCATCTACTTTTATTTGCATCTTTACTTTTCCATCTATATCATAAAAATACCAAAAATATTTATCTTATCTTATTATCTCCATCAGATCTCACTTTTGCTAGTTACCGTGAAGGGATTAACAACCCCTTAACCGCGTTGGTTGCGAGTTTCTTGTTTGTTTGTGTAGGTACGAGGGACTTTTGAGGAGCCTCCTACCGGATTGATACCTTGGTTCTCAAAAACTAGGGAAATACTTACACTACTTTGCTGCATCACCCTTTCCTCTTCAAGGGAAAACCAATGTAGTGCTCAAGAGGTAGCAAGAAGGATTTCTGGCACCGTTGCCAGGGAGGTCTTTGCTCAAGTCAAGAGATACCAAGTACCCATCACAAACTCATCTTCCTCGCATTACACTACTTGCCATTTGCCTCTCGTTTTCCACTCCCCCACTTCACCCACTAGAAAAAAGTAAACTTCCGTGATGATACGTGTTTGTCACAGTAGGTCGCGTTTTTTGTCATGCATGTACATCCATGACAAATTTATGACAGAATCAAGATAGTCATACCTGTGCTGTCGTAGAAGTGTTCCATGACATTACCAAAATTATCATCACGGAAGTGTCCACTTCCATGACGATAAATCGCGCGTCACAGAAGTGCTTTCGTCAAGGGTGACCGACACGTGGCATCCACCATAACGGAACGCCGTTAAGCTATCGGGTCGGGTTTTGGATCCGATAACCCGTTAACAGCCCCAAACAATGGGGATATTCCACGTGTAAAATCATCATTGGCTGGAGGAAACACGTGTCGGCTCACCGTTGGGACAGATGTCATCCACTCATTGGACAGAAGGCGCCTATGATACGTCAACACGTGGCATGGCCCAACAGAGGCCCATTCCTGTGAAAAGGCCGGCCCATTTGACTTGGTCAAAAGGTGGCAGGTCGGCCCATGTAAAGCCTGTGAACGGTCTATTCGCATATAGCCCATTTACAGCCCGCTAAACCAAGGCCCGTTACTCCCTACCCGAATTAGGCCTAGTAGCGTCATCTGGGCCACCCAATATGATTCCAGCCCGTTTTCACTTCTGGCCCATGTATGGCCCATGACGTCTTTCGGGCCATAGGAGGCCATATGTAACTCTTGGCCTATTAACGGCCCATGGTGAAACTGACCCGTAATGAACAATGTTTTACTTTACACCCATTAACGGCCCGTGGTGAAACTGGCCCGTAATGAACAGTGTATCGCTTTATACCCATTAAAGGCATGTTATTCCGTTGGGCCGTTTCCAGCCCATGTTATCTTTCGGCCTTCTCAGAGACCATTTATTCTTGGGCTCATTTCCAGCATTCATTTATTTACGGCCCATTACTATTCATTTTCTGCTTATGGGCCAAATTCAGCCCGTGGTTACAGTTGGCCCGTTTGTGGTCTGTTAACACATTGGGCCATTTTCATAGCGTCATGAAATATGGCCTATTAACGATGGCCCGTTATGGTCGGCCCATGAACGGACGATTCCATCTCTAGCCCGTTTACGGCCATAATGCGACCTGTTATTGGCCCACGTTTGGCCAATCGATCATACTGCCCGTATAAGGCCCATTGATGATACGGCCCGTAGAAGGCCCATTGTTTCTACGGCCCGTAGAAGGCCCATTGTTTCTACGGCCGGTAGAAGGCCCACTGTTTCTATGGCCCGTAGAAGGCCCACTATTTCTACGGCCCGTAGGAGGCCCAGTGTCACTACAGTAAATATTAGCCCATGGTTATTGTGGCCTAGTTTTAAAAAATAGGTTATTGCAGCCACTAGCAAACCGCGGAAAAAGAACTGCAATGACTACAAGCAAACAAATAAACAAGACAACAAGGAAATAAATAAGCAAGCAACTTACGCTAGGCTATCACGGCTATCACACATATTACATCCACTGGGCATCAAAGTTCGCCACCAGTGCAAATAAACGCGCCGAAAAAAGAATATACAAAACTGAGAGCACTTCAGAAGGCACTAGGCCTGGCCAGGTCGGGGCCCCCAAACAGCTGAAGAAGATGAGTAGACCTCAGTTGTGTCAATGATAGATACATCAACACTAGATTTAAGGCATGATGGTGCGCATGGCAGTCGTTTGACATCTTCATTGCACCTTTGACTTCAAGTCGGAGCTGAGCTGAAGCAAGCCTTTCTGCTTTAAGTTGAGACTGAAGAAGTCGAACTAATTGAGGCAGCGACTGCACAGAGGTTGTCTCACACCTGCTGGTGAGTAGCTTCAACTCACTGTCTTCATCAAGACAGGACCTTGGGGTCATCTTGCTGTCCTCAAGATGGTTTGGCTCACTATCTTCCCTAAAGTTTTGCCTGGCGTAAGAGATACGACTCTGAAAGAGAAACAAGGAGACACGTAACAGGTTTCACAATTATATAAGCAAATAAATGGATATGTTCTGCATAAGGAACATGTTTTAACAACTACAATTTGAAACTGGTCGTTGTTGCAAACATCCAATCAGATGTAAACAGCAAAGCAAACAGCAGTGGAGGCAATGATGCCTATCCAAACCTATACTAGAACAAAGTTTGAAGGCTTGAGAAGGATGAACTTACATTACATGTTAACACGGGTTGGACAAAGCCCTTCTCCATGTTGATGGAAGGATAATTCAATAAATTCCCCAACGAAAATTCTTTATAAGCGTTGCCATTATTCTACATTTTGCAAAGAGTAAATATAGATCAAATAATATTGGAAGAAACAAAGGATAATGAAGCTCAGGTGCAGACTGATGATACATAATCAAATAGCAATTAATTAAGTATAGCGTTACAAGGCAAAAGGGAGAGAGGTACTGACAAGAGTAATGTAGAGCCCATTATTATTTTGAGATCGTATGATCCTTTGAGCAAGGAGATTCATCTAAAATTAGTTTTCATACAAGAGAGAAGGTAAGGCACAAGCAGAAATTTAGGAGTTCAAATTTTGAATTGATATCATAGACAATACCTGACGCTGGGCTCCCTGCAGTTCTAATAGGGGTTTGGCCACTGGAGTAGGGGTAAAGTGTGGTACAGTTGGGCCTGTGTTTTCTGTGGCTGCTGATCTATCTGATTTAACAGGTACCACTACCTTTTCTAAATACCTAGTTTGTACTCCTTGAGGATCTGCACTCACCCTCTTCCTTTTGGACATCTATCACGAAAGAACAACATTTGACTGGAAAAATATAGTGTGACGACACATGGAATAGGTACAAAAAATGGATAGTTATGGCATATACTCATATATGATGCTTAAACTAAGCAGATGGTGTAACAAAGTAGAAGAAATGCAAGAGGTCAGATGCAAAATATGTGCGACCAATACAACTTTGCAAAGTTAGGGCAAGCACCTTGATGGGTGAATAAGATATGCCATCCTCCACCATGCCAAGTTTGTTAGCCAGTGGATCGTTCCACAATATTCCTCTCGTGCGCCCATTCTCATGTTCATTTTGATAATGTTCAATATCTGACATGCATCAAAACATAAAAACAAGTGAGATTTTCTTTGTAATGCAGAAGTGATTCTAATCCAATACTGCCTCCCTGTAAACCCCTTTGTTCTATCTCTGCAATTATTTTAAAAGATGCCATGCATGCTGTAATTTGTTGTGTGCATTAATATAATGTGGCCTACTACTCAAAATATGAGAGCTCCAAAAGTGATGACACTTCGCAAATGATAGCTTCAACATATAGTAAAGAAGAACAAGTCGACCTGACCTGACAGATTCAAAATATACTAAGGGAGAACAACTCGACCTGACCAGTCGACCGCAAGAGAAGAGTATCATCTTAAAGAAGAGCAGAAGAGCAAGCAGATTGAAGATATTACAAGTGTTTCAATACAATGTCGGTTGGCCACCCATGATGAACTAGAGCGCACAGAGAAATACTATTCTTTCCGGACTCTCCATATGTGGCTCACATGCATTTCGAAACTAAAGTAGGAACATTTAGCTAACCAATTAAACATCTCTCAGTTTTACTAATATCAGCAATAATATCAGATATGAATTTGTACAATTAAGCTTGTTTAGCTCGATGGGTGGAGCAGTGCTATTACGACACGAACCACGTAGGCTGATTGTGGTCATCGTAAAATGGGGAAAACATAAGCATGATCAGTACAGTGTTGACCGTGGCAGTGGGATGGCAGATCTGAAGCTGCAAACCGTGCAAAGGGTAGTTAGCAACCGATGTTTGCTTTGAAATAGCAACTAAGATTTGGTATGGAGAAGAAAGTAATGTCAGCAAGTGACAAAGAAATGCAATTATGTTATCTCTCTATATGTCGCGACATGCATTTGGAAACTCAAGTGGGACCTTTAGCTAACCAACTAAATGTGTCGGTTAACTAATATCAGTATCATATCACAATCATATTTGAAAAACTAAGCTTTCGAATTCTGAGTGTTGTGTTGTTTAGCTTGAAGGGTGGAGTAATGCTAGTACGACAGAAAGCACCTACGGAGATCATTGTAGAGTAGATAAAAGGGTAAAACCCTAAGCATCAAGAGAAAAATCAGGAAAGTGGAACTAACTGGACCAGTGGGTGGCACACATGCTTTTCGAAACGAATATAGGAACATTAGGTGACCAATTAAACGTTCTTTGTTTTAGTGATATGAGCATCATATCATATTCATATTTCAACATGTAAGCTTTGGGTTGAGGTCTTGATTAGCAGTGCTAGCACGACACGAAGCACCTACGATGATGGTAGTGAATATAAAGGGGGGAAACCATAAGCTTTACGAGTATAGTGCCCGTGCCATGGCGGATCTGAAGGTGCAAACCGGACAAAGCTACTTCGCAACCAATGTTTTCTTTCAACTAGCCACTACGATTTGGTACGGACAAGAAAAGTACAGTAAACAAATTACGATCTATTTTCCGGGTGAGATCAATAACTTAAGCACATATGGAAGAGTACCACCTCTCTTGCGACGCCGTGTAGGCCTATGCTGATACGTTGAGGGTGCTGTGGGTGCGATGGCTGTCGGCGGCGGGGAAGAAGACTTTAGACGGCAGACGGCCGGGTCAGGGAATATATCCTGTTGCCATGGACGAGGCGGTCGTAGGAGTGGCAACGGCAAGGTGGACGACGGCGCCGATGAAGCGAGAGGAGGCGATGAAAGGATCCTGGTCCAGCGCCGTGGATGAGAGACGTCCATCTCTTGAAGTGGACGACGGGGTAGGGGTAGCGGCTCCGGCAAGGTGGAGGATGGGGTGGCGGACGGAGGAGGCTGGCCGCAGTGCGGAGGTTGTCGTGCCGCCGACGGTGTATGAATGGGGAAATGGAGGGGAGGGGGGCGATCTCAAACTTTGGGACGCGCTTCTCTGAAATGGGGGAAAGTTACGCACTTATCCCCCATTTAAAATTTCAGACCGGGATTACCTTGGGCTTCAGATAGCAGAAACAGCAGGACCTCCTCCGTCTTCAAATGCAACATTCTTACTTCCTCCAATTCTTGGATTGCTTGCATAATGCGTGCCGCTAATTCCGTAATTTCCAGCCTCGAAATAAAGATTACCTCATTCATGGCAGCCACACCATCTCTTTCTGCCTCTAGTAGAGCCTCAAGCACTATAATATTTGTGCTCAGACTACTCTCCGGCGGTGTTGCCTCTGAACTACTACCATCTGGTAACATGGATGGCGCACTGCTTCCACAAATAGATTCTGGGGTTGTACATTGTGTCCTAGTGTGAACGGCATCCTGAAAAGTTTCCGCTGGACATAAGTAAGAGATAGTCATCGTATGATCCAGGCAGTAAGCTTACATGGCAAACGACAGACGAATTATTCCCGAGCATGGCAAACTATATTTAAATGGTTCGAAGCAGCATCAGCCAAAAAGAAATTAAAATGGTAAGACGAAAGTTGAAAGGGAGTGTACAACCTCTATATTTAAGTTGCCAAGGCATCTAAGTAGTTGAAATAATCTGAGAAAGCACTTAACAGTGTGGCCTCATATAAACTACAAAGACAGTCTTGTGATGAATTTGAGAGGAAAAGTTAAGGACTCAAATGAAATAGGCATGCATTTCTTTACGATAGTACAGCAGGCACTGCTGACATATTGGCCAACTCAGGTATAACGTAACAACAAACAAGCATTCAAATCAAGCAATACAGCAAAGCAGACAACTGAACTATTTGTAATTCGGAAGGATTACACGTTGAGGGCACAAGCCAAGAAAGAAGCCCACTGGCATTACATTTAACATGTACTAAAACACACTGGCTTACCATATGTTGCTGTGAAGCCTAGCTATTGTTGCAATGTTCTTTGAAGATATCGTCAGCATCGCGTGGTTGCAAATCTAGTTGTCGTAGTTTATTCTGCACCATCTATTTAGGTAAAATTAATTTTAATCGCATGCACTGGTCCAAATTGATCATCAATGGTTGAAAGAAGGGTGTGTGCATACACAAAAATATATCTGCTTCCCTCTATTTTTATGCTTTGTTCGAGGTGCCAGCCCCAAAATAACAAATATTTTGCTTGATGGGGTTGGCAGCTCCATAATTAATAGAAGCATCAAATTAGTCATGCAACTTGGGAAGATCAAGAACACACAAACAAGTAATGAACAGAGGCTCGGAGCAGTGATGTAATAGCTAGCATCAGAAAATGTACGGTAAAATGAACAAAAAGCAGCGGAACCACATGCTAGTTTGCTGATGTGTAATTAAGCATAGAGAACATTAAGCAGTCTGATGGAACCAACAGGTGGCATTAGAACAAAACTAAAGCATATGAACTATATGTGCACTGGTATGTAATTTAACACATGTAACATGTTCTCTGCCATAAGTATGGCCCTACAGGTGCAAGCAGAATAACGCGTCTCATGAAAAACTGAATGATGCCCTGAAGAAATTCAAAGGTGCGGTGCTTATGCTAGGAAAGTGAACGTAGGCGCCAGCCGTTGGATAATAGTACCTGATTCTTGGCGGCGTATGGGTATCGTTGTCATACTTGATAGCTAAGGATCGTCGATGGTGCTCGTGTTGCGGTTGAGTTTGGGCCGGCTGTCACCATCACTGAAGCTGCTCCGGTGCTACGGTTGCGGCGCCTGTCGATATACAAGAAAGCTCATCTGTGGTAAGTGAACAGTTGCACGATAAAGAGAAAAACCGAAGGATTACAAATCGAAATAACCTGATGAGGATGCAGCGTCAGTAAAGCAGGGCCGGTGGAGTTGAATATGGCATCCGTGGAGCGGGTCCGGTGTAGTGGACGAAGGCTTCGGCGGGCGCGTGTCGGGGAAACTGATTTGCGGACACCTATGGGGACTGAGCCCCTTTCGGTTCGGCAGAGGGCGGAGGTCGCACGAAGAGCGGATCAAGGCAGTACACACGAGCAGTTTACCCAGCTTCGGAGCTCTCCGGAGAGATAACACTCCTACTGCTGCTTGATTGTATTGGGTGTTCTTGCTCGGGAGCGAGATGAGCTACAAGACCGAGCGTGGGAGTGTGCTGGCTTCGAATGAGTCGAACCCTTTCTATGTTGCGCATGGGCCTCCTTTTATACGCTCAAGGGGTCACCAACAGGTGGCAACGTAGGCTAGAGGGGTAAAAATGGAAAAAGAGTGCGGTAGGTACAGCTACCGCTACTGTGGACACAGTGTATCCTACCTAATTCTGACGGCAGGAGACAAGGGCATTGAATGCCCGTCCGAGTCGCCTAAACAGTGCAAAAAAGTGACCGTTAGGAGCGCCACCATTCGCCACGATGGCCTCCTCTTCATCCCCGTGGCCACCGCGTACCCCTGGCTGCACAGGCTCCCGCCACGCGCCCCTGAGAAAGCCTCAGGGCGACACGCAGGCGGATGCACTGGAGCGCGGGCACAGAGTGGCAGCTGGCCCCCCAGCAAGTACCTTGTCGGGGTCGTCATCTTGTCGCGTCCGGAAGCTTGTCGCTCGCCGGACCTTGCCAGGACGCGCGGTGCGTCGCGGCAAGTTTCTTGAGGTGTCGTGGTTGGCCTTCCCGGCAAGCTCCTCTTGCCGGGCTCTTGCCTCTTCCTGGCAAGCTCCTCTTGCCGGGGCCTTGTCTTCTTATCTTGAATACTTTGTTCTTGAATGGCTTCCCGGCAAGCTCCTCTTGCCGGGGTCTTGCTTTCTGAAGAGCCACAGAGGGTCTTGGCGTTCACCTGGCGGGCCCCGCCGCGGGGTGCTGCAACTACCCGTGCACAAGTTCGGGATACTAGGGTACCCCTACTCTAGTACACCAACAGGAGCCCCCGGGCCTGGGCCACACACGGTGCCGAGCGCTATTGGGCCAGGCCCAAAACAGGGCACAGGCACACGCGGCCTGGTCGTGCCGTTTCCTACTGCGCATCCACCGCGCCCTCCCCGAACGGCACGCGTTGATTGCGGCGTCGTGGGAGAGATCGTGGGGTATTCTTTATTCTGACAACGCGTAACGTCCATCCCCTCCCTCTTTATAAGCAGAGGGGACAGAGGCAGTTACTCACCTTCGCCATTTTGCCGTTGCCTTCTCAGAAATCTCCGCCGCTCCCCTCCGCTCCCAAAGTCGAAAGAGAGCAGCGCTCCGCCCCCGTCGCCGCCGCCACCACCTGCGCCGTCGATCTCCCCCACTGCCTCCGCCATGGCTCCGAAAGCCGCGAAGGGGAAGGCCGTGAAGACTGCGGCTGCGAAGGTCGTGAAGTCGACCGAAGCGCAGCGGCTCGAGGCGCTGCGGAAAGAGCGAGCTACCTTCTCCCCCGAGCTCTCCGCAAAGGATCTGGGCGACGGCGACGCGTGCGCATCCGGGCATGAAGGTACTCTCCGCCACCACCTCGCAAGAAGCTCCGGTTGGCGGGTACCCTTTCTTTGCCATTTTCTTCTACTGCGGGCTCTGCCCGCCCTTCTCTGATTTCTTCTGCGACGTGATGAACACTTATGGATTCCGCCTCCTTGATTTCACCCCCAACGCCGTTTTGACCATGTCAATCTTCGCCCATCTATGCGAAAATTTTGTCGGAGTCCACCCCAACGTAGCCCTCTTCCGCCACTTCTTTATGCCTCGTGTCGAGAGAGGAGAGACTCTTGCCGGAGGGATCGCCTGGATCTCGCGAGCCGGCAAGAAGGAGACCTATCTGGAGGGGGAGCTCCGTAGCAAATGGGACGAATGGAGAGCCGATTGGTGCTGGGTTGTAGAGGAGAACCCGTAGCCATTCACCGCCCTGCGCCAAACCCCAGCAGTGCGTGGCAACGACTGGAGCGCTCTGTTCGCGGACGACGACAAGCTGAAGATCGCCACCACCCGGATCTTGCGTCTTAGACTTGCCGGGCTGACCGTAGGCGCTGTCGGCGCAGATTACCTTCGCCGCCGCATCGCCCCCCTGCAGGCGAGGGGGAGACCGGCCTGGGAATTTGGAGGCCCGGCAGATATCATGAGGTTGCGCCCGGGCCTCAACTACAACTTCACCGTCCTGGAGCTGGACATGATACTCAAGGAGACGTTCAAGCACGACCCGCAGCACCCCGAGTGGTTCAAGTTGCCGGCAGGCGTCATTCCTTTGTGTAACAACTCATCACGCGACCGCATCTGCACGATGATGCCACTATACGATTCGCACGGGATCATCCCCACTTGGCAAGAACCAGCCGACGAGGTCGTACAGCAGTTCTTCGACGGCCTCGTGGAAGTGGCGGTCAACGCCGACGAGAAGAAGGTCCTCACCCGCGACACCACCAACCAGGAGATGGAGCGCATCGCCACCCGGGCGGAGGAGGCGGCGGTAGCCGCAGCCGCGGGTGAATTTGGGTTTACAGTGGAGGAAGAAGACGCAGCGCTGGCGACGAGTCTTGCCGAGCGGGAGTGGCCCGAAGACGAAGAAGAGCTCGCCGCGCCCGACGCCGAATCGAGCGAGCCCGCGAGGGTGCGAGCGGCCCGCCCTCTCCGAGAAGCTTGCCGCGAGCGCAGCCCCCAGTGCAGCCAAGAAGGCGCCTCCGCAGGACCGGGGACGCAGCAGGGCGGCAAGTGGGCCAACAGCCGCAGCGCCGCGCGACGCGCTCAGCCGCGGCAAGCACGGTTGCCGTGAGAGCGCCTCCCGCTGAGGCAGCAATTGGATCTGGGTCGTCTCAGGCCGCCGTCGCAGTCCCCGCGAAGTGGCCAAGGGACCCCACTCCTCCACCTCGTCGCGCCGGGGGTGGGCCGAACTTCGACCTCTTCGCGCTCAGCTCCGACGAGGAGGAAGAAGAAGAGTAAGATTCCCTTGTTATTCTTGTAGTTCTTCAATTTGCTACTCTTGTCTTGCATCTGATCTGATCCACTCTGAACTCTCCGTTTTCAGGACTCTGGCCCAGAGGGCGGCGAAGAGGGCCAAGACTCCGGTGGTGACCATCGAGGACGAGCCTACTCCGACAACAGGAGGCGCACCCGAGGTCACCTTGCCGGATCCGGCCACTACTCTGCAGAGCAGCCCCCAGCGCAGCCCCCAGTGTAAGTACTTGGTCTACTTTCTGGTTCTGGGTGCGTGTGGTCAATCTTCTCCTTTGTTGACATCTGATTGCTGGTTTACTTGCGCAGGAGCAGAGACGCTTCATCAGGAGGGCGTGGTGATCACCTCTGATTCGTCGTCTGCTTCGACTACGCCGCCAAGGGCGGACTACCCAGCAAGGAAACGTTCCCCGGCAAGGGAACAATCTCCGGCAAGAGAGGAGTCTCCGACAAGGGAGGAGTCTCCGGCAAGGGGCAGCACCAACGAGCCTCCGGTAGTGGAGCCCATGGTCACGGAACCCAGCGCAGGTAACTCCTTGCTTGAAAATATCTCTTGTGTTCGTCTGCCGATTTTTCTTCTCGAGTGGTTGTTTGATTTCTCCCTCTTCTTCGGTCGTCAGACCCACCCTCCGCGGACCCGATGGAGACCGAGGCCACCGGCGAGGAGGACGCTCGTGGCAACGCCACCGCCACCGAAGAAGAGGCCGGCGCTGAAGATCCCGCCGACGACGAGGCCGCCAAGGCTGCCGGCGCGGGAGCTGACGGGGGATCCGGCAATCGAACTGACGGCCCAGAGGCTGCAGGAGCGCTTGGTGCTGCACCGACCGCTGATCCCTCCGCCGCCGCCGCAGCGCCAGGCTCCGAGGACCCCAGCCCGGCGCCTATCTGAAGGCGGCGAGGGCATCTTCATCAAGCATCCTTGGGCTTCAAGCTCCAGGGCGCCGATGGAAGGAGAAGCTCTAGACTGGGAGGTGCTTGCTTCCGCCGGGTTGTCAATCGTTGACGCGCCGGGAAGCAGTGACGAGCCTGAGGAGGAGCGGCTGCTACGGAGGCTGCTGGCGCTCTACTGCGCCCGCCAAGCCAAACTGGAGTCCCGGGAAGCGCTCGTCGCGAAGGCGAGCGTGGACATAGAGAAGCGCGCAGAGGAGCTCCAGGGTCTTCACCAGGACACTCTCCGGGCTTTGGTGGAGGAGCGGGAGCAGCTTGCAAAGGAGAGGAAGGCCTTCCTCCTCGAGAAGGCCGAAGCCGAAGAGCAGCAGCGGCTCACCGGCGAGACGCTGTACGCGCGAGAGGGCGAGCTGGCTCAACGGAAGGTGAACCTCGACAGCCACGAGGAGGAGCTCGCCGCGTGCGAACAGGCACTTAGCAGGACGCTCCAAGAAGCAAGGGACGCGGCTGCAGCTGCCGAGACCGCCAAGAAGGAGTTGGAGGTAAAGGTAGCGCAGCTGGAGGCACATCTGAAGGCGGGCGGCGAAGAGATTGCCGCGCTCAAGCAGGAGCGCGAGAAGGATGGGCTTGCCCATGGTGATCTGCAGGTCCAACTTGCTGAGAAGGGCAAGGAGCTGAGCGCCGCCAAGGACTCCAATGCCGATCTGGAGCTGAAGGTGTCCACCTTGACGGAGACGCTGGACGCCGCCAAGAAACGGGAGGCAGACTTGAAGAAGGACATCAAGGCCAATGAGGCGCTGCTGACGAAGGCCGCTGAAACCCAGAATCTTCTCAGAGACACTGTGGCGCTCTGGACGGAGGGCCTCATGAACATTGCTGCGGTTATCGAGGAGGAGCTGGCGCAGCTGGGAGTGGAAGGCTTCGGGTATCCCCCTGAAGAGAACCTCCAGCCTAGCGTCAAGCTCACTCTGTTCTTCAAGGGCGTGGCGACGGCCCTCCAGCAACTCCGAGAAAGGATTCCAAAGCAGCTGGCCGACGAGTCACGCTCGATTTGCGCCGGAGTTCTGGAGAAAGTGCTGGTGAAGGTGGCCTTCCGCAATCCGGGCCTCAACCTCACCAACATCCTCAAGAGGCTGCCGGCGGACGCTGATCTTGATGCCCTCAAGGCCCTCGTCGCACCCATCATGAACAGGGTGAACGAGGTCAAAAGGGTTGACGGCGGCCGCGTAGATTAGGCCGTCGGTTTTCTGCTTTGCTTGTCGCTGCCAATCATGTCAAAGGAACACTTTGTTAGAGGCGCGACAAGTTACTCTTTGTAATATAACTCTATCTTAGGTAATGAATGCCAAGTTACTTCCTTTACTCGACTCCTGGCTTTGTATGTTTCTGCCCTACGCTTTTTAGGAAAAACTTGCCGGCGCGGGCACGCTTGCCGTGAGCGCTGAGTGCGGAACTTCAGCAGCCTGCTGGTGGTGCCGTTACCGACAAGTAACCTTGCCGCAACTAGCCGCATCTCACTTAAGTTGTTGAGCGGACTCGAAACAAAGTAAGGGCGCGACCAGCTGCGAGTTGGTTCCTTCGTGCACAGGTTTACGATACAAAGCACGGTCGTTCAAGGAAAATAACTTTTAAATTTTAAAAACTGATCGTTCAAACTTTGACAACTTAGCTTTTCCGTCGTTTGCTTCCCGGCAAGGTGATATTTTCTTGAACGGCCCGGTCCACACCATTATCTCCTCCTTCTCCCCTGGCAAACCTTGTGGGCGAGGGAACCTTCTTCCTTTTGAGAAAGAGAGAGAAAAAGAAAGTAATGGTATGGAGCCTTATGGCTTGTCATCGCTTATCGGAGGCTGGTGCTGCACAAAGTGTCAGATGATACATGCGAAAAAGAAAGAAAGCATGAAATCGACAGGATGTGTGAAGCACATGAGCTTTATTTATGCACGGGATCTGCGCCCGGCTTTGTATAAAGGATTACATGCAACAGCGGCAAGACTTGTACAAAAGGTGGTTGTCAGAAAAGCTTCCGGCAACCGCGCCCTATGGGTAAAACTTACAAAGATGTTCAATGTTCCAGGAGTTGCTCACCGGAATGCCATCTTCGGTCTCAAGGCGGACAGCGCCGGGCCTAGTGACTCGTTTCACCCGATAAGGGCCTTCCCACTTCGGTGTCAACTTGTTGTGATTCTTGGCGGACTGAAAATGCCGAAGAATAAGGTCGCCTTCCTCGAAGCTTCTGGCTTTAACTTTGCGGCTATGGTAGCGACGCAAAGCTTGCTGGTAGCGAGCGGCTCGCACAGCAGCCTGAAGACGGTCTTCCTCGAGGAGCAGCGCGTCATCTTGTCACAGCTGCTCTTGCTCGAGCTCATCATAAGCGAGCACTCGAGGTGACCCGTAAACGAGTTCCGTGGGGAGAACTACCTCTGCTCCATAGACTAGAGCGAAAGGTGTCTGGCCAGTGGCTCGATTTGGTGTCGTCCTGATCGACCAAAGAACCACCGGCAGCTCCTCGATCCAGTTTCTTCCGCACTTGTGCAGCCTTTCGAAAGTTCTGGTCTTGAGTCCCTGCAGCACTTCAGCATTTGCCCTCTCCGCTTGACCGTTGCTTCTCGGATGAGCAACAGAAGCGAAGCAGACCTTGGCGCCAAGATCCTGGACGTACTGAATGAAGGTGCGGCTCGTGAATTGCGTGCCGTTATCGGTGATGATCCTATTAGGAACCCCGAAACGGCAAACAATCGACCTGAAGAACTTGACTGCTGACCGTGCTGTCACCTTCCTCACTGGTTCCACTTCCGGCCACTTTGTGAACTTGTCGATTGCAACATACAAGAACTCAAAGCCCCCGACAGCTCGGGGGAAGGGGCCGAGGATGTCAAGCCCCCAGACCGAAAATGGCCAGGATAAAGGGATCATCTAGAGAGCTTGAGCTGGCTGGTGTATCTGCTTGGAATGGAACTGGCACGCTTCACACTTGGTTACTTGTGCAGTCGCATCCTGGACGGCTGTCGGCCAGAAGAAACCTTGCCGGAACGCTTTGCCGGCAAGTGCTCTCGCGCCAATGTGGTGACCACATATGCCTCCATGTATCTCTACCAACAGTTGTTGTCCATCTTCTCGGCGAATGCACTTCAATTTCAATCCGTTGAGTCTTATTCTGTACAGTGTGCTGTCAACAAACTTGTACATACTTGACTGCCGGGCTACTCTTTCTGCTTCTTCTTGCTCTTCGGGAAGCTCTCCTGTCTGAAGGAAATGGACAATCTGCTGCGCCCATGCTGGAGCCTGCGGCTCGACAACAAGGACTAAAGGCATATCTGTTGCTGCGGGAACATCCGCTTCTACGGCAAGAACCTGGGGTTCAGCCGGAGCGTGATGCCCCCCGGCAAGCTTGCCGGAGCAAAACTTGTCGGGAGCGTCTGCTTCAATGGAACAAACCATAAGGCTCGCCGCAGCAGACTGCTCCTCAGCATTCTTGGCGTCGATCTTGGGGACCTTCTTGGCGGCGGCTTCGGGAAGCTCTGCCGGAAAGTAGTCACCAAAAACCAACTTCCTCTTCTTGCTCTGTCCAGTCGATGGTGTCACGGATGGTTGAGTCAGCTTGAGCACAAAGATCCCTGGTTCCACAGGCAACTTCAGTGCAGCGCACTTCGACAGGCCATCAGCAATGTCATTCTGAGCTCATGGAACATGCTCCATTTGCAGGCCATCAAAGTGCTCTTCTAGCTTCCTCACTTCATCAACATATGCTTCCATCAACGGACTCTGGTAGTTCTTGTTTACTTGGCAGACGACAAGCTGCGAGTCACCCCTTACAACGAGCTTCTTGATCCCAAGGTCTGCCGCGATCCTGAGACCGGCAAGCAAGCCTTCATATTCTGCAGTATTGTTTGTTGCTTGCTCCTTGGGAAAGTGCATCTGGACTACGTACTTGAGGTGCTCTCCGGTGGGTGCGATAAGCAGCACGCCAGCACCGGCGCCTTGTAGCGAGAAGGCACCATCAAAGTACATCAGCCACTCTTTACTTGTCTCCTTGACGGGGACGCTCGTCTCTGGAATTTCTTCGTCTGGGGTTGGCGTCCACTCTGCTATGAACTCTGCCAATGCTCTGCTCTGGATAGTTGCAGTGCTCTCAAACTTGAGGCCAAAGCTTGACAGTTCCAGTGCCCACTCAACAATCCTGCCTGTTGCTTCTGGATTCTGCAATATCCTTTTCAACGGAAAGCGAGTGACAACTGTGATCTCGTGTGCCTGGAAGTAATGGCGCAGCTTTCTCGAGGCCATGAGGAGGCCGAAAAGCAACTTCTGCACACCAGAGTACCTTGATCTAGCCCCCTGCAGGAGGGAACTGACAAAGTAGACTGGGCGCTGCACCATTTTCTTCTGCACCTCCTTGCATGCCTGCACAGATTCATTTTTGTCGGGACCAGAGCTTGTCGGAGAAGCCCCCTGCTTGTCGCTGGATTCACTTGCCATGGTTGCTGGCTCATCGTCTGCCTCCCTCTCCGCTACTAACGCAGCATTAACCACTTGATTGGTTGCCGCTAGATACAGAAGCAACTTCTCTTGTGGCTTAGGTGCGACAAGTATTGGAGTGGAGGACAGGTACTTCTTTAAGTCCTGCAGTGCAGCCTCCTCTTCCGGAGTCCATTTCATTGGACCTGCCTTTTTCAATATTTTGAAAAACGGCAAGGCGCGTTCAGCAGACTTAGAGATAAACCTACTGAGAGAAGCCACGCAACCGGCAAGCCTTCGCACATCCTTGACGCGCTTCGGTGCTTCGATTTGCTCAATGGCCTTGATCTTGTCGGGGTTGGCTTCAATCCCCCGCTGAGACACAAAGAACCCAAGAAGCTTGCCGGAAGGGACTCCAAACACGCACTTCTCGGGGCTGAGCTTGAGGTTGATCTTGCGCAGGTTTGCAAAAGTTTCCTCTAAATCTTGGATCAGGGTCGCCTTGTCCTTGCTCTTGACCACTATATCATCCATGTAGGCTTCCACATTTCTGTGTATCTGTGGCTCAAAAGCGACATGGACCACCCTTGCAAACGTTGAACCAGCATTCTTCAATCCGAAGGGCATCCGTACAAAACAGTAGGTGCCACATGGTGTGATGAATGCAGTTTTCTCCTCATCTTCTTCTGCCATGAAGATCTAATGGTATCCTGAATATGCGTCAAGAAATGAAAGCAAATCACATCCGGCTGTGGAGTCGACAATCTGGTCAATGCGCGGCAAGGGAAATGGATCCTTGGGACAAGCTTTATTGACATCAGTGAAGTCTATACAAAGCCTCCATTTCCCGTTAGCCTTGCGCACGACTACAGGATTAGCCAACCACGTGGGATGGAGCACTCCTCTGACAAGGCCTACTGCTTCCAATTTCCTGATCTCTTCTGCAATGAACTCTTGGCGCTCCACTGCTTGCTTCCTGACTTTCTGCTTGACGGGCCGTGCATGAGGACAAACGGCTAGGTGGTGCTCAATTAATTTCCTGGGAACACCGGGGATATCAGACGGTTGCCATGCAAACACGTCGACATTCGCCCGCAGGAAAGCAAGGAGCGCGCTTTCCTATTTAGGATCGAGGGTGGCACTGATGGTGAAGGTACCACCAGTGCCGTCCTCCTTGGCGGACACCTTCTTGGTCTCGGGTGGAGCTGCCATCGTCTTCTTGTACTTGCCGGTGGAGCTCGATGGTGCGTCCTCGACGGTAGCGCAGCACTCCGAAGAGGTGCGCTTGCCGGAGTGGGCATCAGAGCTCTTGCCGGACTTGGTCTTCTTCTTCCCCCCGGGAGCTTCAGCGGCAAGTATCTTGCGATCAGCTGCGGCTGCTTCTTCCCGGTAAATCTTGTCGGCGCAGATAAGGGCATCTTTCTTGTCGGCCGGGACAGAGATGACACTTATCGGGCCTGGCATCTTCAGCATGTTGTAAGCATAGTGAGAGGCTGCCATAAACTTGGCGAGTGCTGGACGGCCAAGGATCCCATTGTATGGTAATGGAAAATCGACAACGTCAAATGTGACCCTCTCAGTTCTGAAGTTCAGCTCGCTGCCAAATGTGACCGGCAGCGTGATCTTCCCCTTCGGCTTGCTCCTTCCCGGGTTGATTCCTTGGAATGTGCCGGTCTCTTCGAGCTCGCTGTCAGGGATCTGGAGTTTCTAGAGGACCGCGGAGGAGATCAGGTTCAAGCCGGCCCCGCCGTCAACTAGCATCTTCGTGACCTTGAGGTTGCGGATAGTTGGACAAACCAACATCGGCAAGCATCCGACCGCAGTTACGCGATCAAGGTGATCCTCGATATCGAAGATGATAGGCGTGCTGGACCATTTCAAAGGCTTGCGTGACTCCATGGACGGCTCTGCTGCATTAACCTCCCGCATCCACTGCTTGAGTTGGCGGTGCGAAGTATGCAGAGAGGCACCACCGTCAACGCACAGGACCTCTGTGGCTTTCTGAAATTCCTGCTCGCCGGCCTCGTCATCATCCATGTCTTCATCTTCGTCGTCGTCTTCATCCTTGTCGCGGCCATGGGGAGGTCTATCTCCTTGCCGCTGCTTGGCCTTGCCGCGGCGTCCTCCCCGGCCGGGGCGTTTCTTGCCAGCTCCTCCAGCACCTTCCTGGGCCTTCTCCTTGTCGCGCCGCTCGTACTCAGCTTTTTGCAGCTCAACAAGCTGCTCAACCTTCTTGCAGCTCTGGAGATCGTGGCCCTTGGTGCGGTGGATCTTGCAATACTGCTTGCCAGAGCTATCCTGCTTGTCGGCGGCCGCCACAGGCTGGGCCTCCTTGCCGGAGCCACCATCCTTAGCTTCCTTGGCGCCACCTCCGTTGCCGGACTGCTCGACAGCTAGCACTTCCTTACCCTTCCTCCTTCTGTTGTTCCGCCTCCGGCCTTTCTTTGCCGGGGCGGCATCCTCACTGTCAGATCCTCCTGCTCCTGTATCCTCTCCGGGGAGCCTCCTCCCCTCTTCAGCGCGTGCGCACTTGTCGGCCAGGGCATAAAGCTCGGCGACGTCTCTGATCTTGCACATCGCCATCTCCTCCCTCATCCTGCGGTTTCGTACGTTCTGATGGAACGCGCTGATGACCGCGGCAGGGTGGACGTCTGGGATGTTGTGCTGTACACGGCTGAATCTCTGAATGAACTTGCGCAGGGACTCTCCTTCCTTCTGGGCGAGCAGATGAAGGTCACTCTCTTGGCCATGTGGCTTGTGGCCGCCTGTAAAGGCACCGACAAACTGATGGCAAAGATCTGCCCAAGAGGAGATGGAGTTGTCCGGCAAGTGCATGAGCCAGGACCTGACGTTGGGCTTGAGCACCAGCGGGAAGTAGTTGGCAAGGATCTTGTCGTCCCGTCCCCCGGCAGCCTGCACCGCGATGGTTTAGATGCTGAGGAACTCCGACGGATGCGACTTGCCGTCGTACTTCTCCGGTACGTCTGGTTTGAAGTTTTTCTTGCTGGGCCACTGGACTTGCCGTAGCTCATGGGTGAACGCAGGGCAACCTACTGCGTACGGCAAGTCGCCTGGTTCCCCTGGCACGCGCATGTCGACAGAGGGCCCAGCGCGCTGGTCAGATTGACGCTGCGCTTCTCTTCGGCGCTCGATGCGGGTACGAGCGTCCTCTTGCTGCCGTTCGTGGAGAACTTGGCGCTGGTCGCGACGAGCTCGTGGATACGACGACGCGGTGGAGCCGCTTTCGGGGTGGATCCGACGAGTCGGTGATCTTGGTCTTCTTGGCGGAGAGTGCATGAAAGTTGCACCCCCATCGGTCTTGTCGCCACCGGCTCGCGTCCGGCAGTCTTGCCACGGCAGCGAGTCGCTTGGTTGCCGCGCAATGTCGCTGTTGGCGAAGCCGATGAGACTTTGGATAGTGGCCCTCCATTCGTCGGTCTTGTCTGCCGTCGGAGGGTAATCTAGAAGTAGTTGAGCTCGCGCCAAGGCTTCTGCTGGAGTGGTGGGCGGCAGAGGTGAACGGTGCGAGGAGCGGGACATGCTTGGACTCCTAATCAAGTTAGAAGGAGCAGCGTCCCGTCCAGGCGACCGCACCTCGCTGCGGCCAGCATGCTGGCGTGCATGTTGGTCTTGAACGCCGCGAGAACCACCAGCTTGATCTTGGCCGAGCAGGTGTATGGCGCTGCAAACGCCATGACGCTGCTGATCCCGCGCCTCCTGAGACGGGTGCGGTGCACGTACGGACGCTGAGGTATGTGCCGCCTTGTCCTTGGACTTGGCCGCACTGTGAGCACCCTCGTCGACGCCCGTTTTTCCGCCGGCGTCTACTCCACCGCCCGCTTGCTCCGGAGGCGGTGGAAGCGACGCAGACGGGGCTGTTGCCCCCGAAGCCTTCTTCTTCGGTGGCATGTCGATGAAGACGATGAAGATTCAGCTCGTGCGCACGCCGGATCGGGTTCACACGAACTCGACGCCCCCTACCTGGCACGCCAAAGATGTCGGGGAAACTGATCCGCGGACACCTATGGGGACCGAGCCCCTTTCGGTTCGGCAGAGGGTGGAGGTCGCACGAAGAGCGGATCGAGGCAGTACACACGAGCGGTTTACCCAGCTTCGGAGCTCTCCGGAGAGATAACACTCCTACTGCTGCTTGATTGTATTGGGTGTTCTTGCTCGGGAGCGAGATGAGCTACAAGACCGAGCGTGGGAGTGTGCTGGCTTCGAATGAGTCGAACCCTTTCTACGTTGCGCATGGGCCTCCTTTTATACGCTCAAGGGGTCACCAACAGGTGGCAACGTAGGCTAGAGGGGTAAAAATGGAAAAAGAGTGCGGTAGGTACAGCTACCGCTACTGTGGACACAATGTATCCTACCAAATTCTGACGGCAGGAGACAAGGGCATTGAATGCCCGTCTGAGTCGCCTAAACAGTGCAAAAAAGTGACCGTTAGGAGCGCCACCATTCGCCACGATGGCCTCCTCTTCATCCCCGCTGGCCACCGCGTACCCCTGGCTGCACAGGCTCCCGCCACGCGCCCCTGAGAAAGCCTCAGGGCGACATGCAGGCGGATGCGCTGGAGCGCGGGCACAGAGTGGCAGCTGGCCCCCCGGCAAGTACCTTGTCGGGGTCGTCATCTTGTCGCGTCCGGAAGCTTGTCGCTCACTGGACCTTGCCGGGACGCGTGGTGCGTCGCGGCAAGTTTCTTGAGGTGCCGTGGTTGGCCTTCCCGGCAAGCTCCTCTTGCCGGGGTCTTGTCTCTTCCCAGCAAGCTCCTCTTGCCGGGGCCTTGTCTTCTTATCTTGAATACTTTGTTCTTGAATGGCTTCCCGGCAAGCTCCTCTTGCCGGGGTCTTGCTTTCTGAAGAGCCACAGAGGGTCTTGGTGTTGACCTGGCGGGCCCCGCCGCGGGGTGCTGCAACTACCCGTGCACAAGTTCGGGATACTAGGGTACCCCTACTCTAGTACACCGACAACGCGTTGTATAGTGCTTTCGGTGAGGCGGATCTGTTGCGTCGGACGGGGGCTTGTATGAAGGGCCAGCGAAGGGGCGAACAAGGGAGTCAGTGAAGGGCCTACGCTATGGTGGAGGGCGCCGGTTAAGCATATCCGGTGCGGTGGACCATGATGGCGGTCAAGGAGATCTGGAGCGGTGGACAAGCCAGTCGCTGAAGCGGCTCCGGTGAAGTGGTGAGTTGGCAGTTGGGGGTTCCAAGGTGCGGAAGGTAGATCTGGCAGGGTGTGAGGTCCAGCGCTGCGACAGAGGACTAGATTCGGCGGCTTGCCATGGTTGGGGGGTCGGGGAGGGGAAGGGGAGGGGCTCTGGGGAAGAATGTTGGGGGCAAAGAGGGGAAAACAATGGAGTTACCAAAGTAGCCCTTTTCCGTTCATGTGGCAGGGGTAAAACAGGAATATTGCAGGGCTAAAATTTTGGGCGCATGATATTTCGATGTAAGCGGGAAGTTTGAATGCTTTTGGCGCCTAAAATTATAAGTATTCTGCTCTCGTACGACCAACTATGATGTCATGGCCAACAATTTGTTTGTTTTGCACGCAAAAAAATGTGCAAGTTTTGAAAATCAAAGTCTCCAACTCGAAATTTAGATTGTCCATTCAATTCAAATATGGATCATTGAGCTACTACAAGCAAATACCATCATACGGTCCAATTCAAATGAAATTCCAAATGTGTTTATCCTAAATATGATGACAAAAGCAAAAATGTGTATGTGTATGAATAAAGTGGATGATTATAAAGTTTGAAGATGCCCATATGTGTATATCTCTAGGTTTGATATATGAATTTGAAATCACAAAATCCCGGCTTAAAAAATGTACCTCCATTTAAATGAATTACAAAAGCTAATGATGGAGTCGAATTCCAAAATTCCAATCTTAGGTTTGTAATTCGGGTACATCAAGGTATATCACGCATGTTCAAAAGTATCGTTATCTCGTAGTACAAACTGTGAAACAAATGGATCAACCAAGAGTGCACAATATCTCAATTATGCTAAAGTCCCTCAAATATAGACACCTCACTCTTTATCTGAAGTCAACCCCCCCCCCCACCACCACCACACACACACATATAGGGAAGTCGTTCTCTCCCCCAAACACCAACACACGAGCACATTAACACCCCTCTCTCTTGTAAAGTCCGGACCCCAACACAGGTCTCTATCACTTTGTCTCTCGGGCATGCACACATCTCTTCCCTCACTCTCTAGGTCTCCCGCTATCTCTCTTAGCCAAGCACACGCACTATGTAGAGTGTATATTCCCATACACACAAAATGTCGCCCCCCAAATGTCTATCTCCCTAGTTATGTGGTTCTCGCGCACTCAACTCACACACCACCCCCACTGCAAACAAGCACACTTTGTCTCCTTGTGCACCACTCTCCTCTTTCTATCTCTCCCACATGCGGACCTGCCCCAGCTCCTTCCCTGCATACATATATGTCGTGACTCTTTGCATAGCTCCCTAATGTATAATCGTTCTCGATTTCGCACATTGTTCTCTACACCATCTATTCTAGATCTCTCATGAAGTCCCTATCACACACATGATGACTCGCTTCCTTTGCGTCTCCGTTCATAGGCCAATTTCGGACAACATCAACATTGTCTCCCTATCTATACGCCATTTACGGACACAAACGACCCCTCTCGCACCCTCTCTTCATCTCTCTCTCTCTCTCTCCGTCGCTAGCTATCTCTTTCTCTCGCTCTCACACCCCTCTCCCACACACACACTCGATGTCTCTTCCAGATAGTCTGCTCCCCCAGCCCGCACCCGTGCTATCCCGCTACTACACATGTCACACCATTCCCCCTTCCCTTATACTAGGTTTACATCAGCAATGGTCTCTCTACTCCACGTACACTCTCTCCCTCCCACACACAAACGCGTGCACAAACACACACAAACACGCACAAACACCCATTTATCTGGATCCTCGTCTCTCCCCATGTCCGCATGTGTATCTCACACACTCACTCTCTAAATATGTATTTGTGTCTCCATGTTACACAACACAAAGCCCCATGTACATGTATATCTATCCTCCACACACATAGACACAAAGAATCTATTATCATTGCCTCAGTCTCTAACATATCACACACGCACACTGTCTCTCTCTCACACAAACACGCTCATCAAGGGTTTCCCCGTGAATAACTTACCATCTATTCATCAACAGTCGTGGCAGTATGGCGAACACGAGACGTGAAAAAGAATAAATCTACACGTGCTTAGACCACCTAGTATGACTACTAGGACTAGAGCAAGCCAAAAAGCGCGCCGCTGTCACCCCCTCCTTGTCGACGACGGGAAAATCATTGTTTTACACAATTGAGAAGTCATTGTGCTAAGTTCCCACATGCCGAGGCGTTGAATAGAATGTAGATGCTAGTTTACGGAAGCAAGTATCTATCGGGGAAACTGATCCACGAACACCTATGGGACCCGCGGACCGAGCCCCTTTCAGTTCGGCAGAGGGCGGAGGTTGTACGAAGAGCAGATCGAGGCAATGCACACGAGTAGTTTACCCAGCTTCGGAGCTCTCCGGAGAGATAACACTCCTACTGCTACTTGTTTGTGTATTCAGGGTTCTTGCTCGGGAGCGATCTGAGCTACAAGACCGAGCGTGGGAGCGTTTCTAGTTTTGAATGAGTCGAACCCCTTCTACGTTGCGCATGGGCCTCCTTTTATACGCTCAAGGGGTCCCCGACAGGTGGCAACGTAGACAGAAAGGGTAAAAATGGAAAAAGAATGCGGTAGGTACAACTACCTCTACTGTAGACACAGTGTATCATACCTAACTCTGACGGCAGGGGACAAGGGCATTAAATGCCCGTCTGCGTCGCCCCAAACAGTGCAAACAAAGACCGTCAGGGGCGCCAGCGATCTCCACGATGGCCTTCCTGTCAGCGCCGCTTGCCACCGCGCACCGCTGGCTGCACAGCCTCCCGCCACGCGTGCCTGGAAGGGTCCCAGGGCGACACGTTGGTGGATGTGCTAGAGCCTGGGCGCGGAGTGGCCGCTTGCCGCGGCAAGTGACTTGCCGTGGCCGTCTCCTTGTCGGGCTCGGGAGCATGTCGCTCACCGAGCCTTGCCGGGGCGCGTGGTGCGCCGCGGCAAGCTTTCTTGTGATGCCTCGATTGGCCTTCCCGGCAAGCTCCTCTTGCCGGGGCCTTGTCTTCTTAGCTTGAATACTTTGTTCTTGAATGGCTTCCCGGCAAGCTCCTCTTGCCAGGGTCTTGTCTTTTAAGTAGTCACAGAGGATCTTGGCAGTGACCCGGCGAGCCTTGCAGTGGGGTGCTGCAACCGCCCGTGCACAAGTTCGGGATACTAGGGTACCCCTACTCTAGTACACCGACAGGAGCCCCTGGGCCTGGGCCACACACGGTGCCGAGCACTGTTGGGCCAGGCCCAAAATAGGGCACGGGCACACGCGGCCTGGGTTGTGCCGTTTCCTACTCCGCATCCACCGCGCCCTCCGAACGGCACGCGTTGATTGCCGCGTCGTGGGAGAGATCGTGGGTGAATTCTTTATTCGAAAAAGCGTAACGTCCGCCTCCTCCCTCTTTATAAGCAGAGGAAACAGAGGCCGTTGCTCACTTCGCCGATTACTACTCCAGAATCTCCACCGCTCCCCCCTTCTCTGAGAGAGCAGCGCTCCGCCCCCCCATCTCCGCCACTGCCACCAACGCCTTCAACCTCCTTCACCACCTTCGGCATGGCTCCGAAGACCAGGAAGGTCGTGAAATCGGCCGAGGCACTGCGAAAGGAGCGGGCCACTTTCCCCGCCAAGCTCGACGCGGCGGGGCTGAGGCAGTGGTTCTACCTGTTCTGGTCGACGGAGACGCGTGCGCATCCGCGCACGAGGGTACTCTCCGCCGCTGCTTCGAGACAGGCTCCATACGGGTATCCTTTCTTCCCGCTGTACTTCTATTGTGGTCTCTGTCCGCCCTTCTCGGAATTCTTCTGCGACATCATGAACACGTACGGGTTTCATCTCCTTGATTTCACCCCCAATGCCGTCTTGACCATGTCGGTTTTCGCCCATCTTTTCGAAAATTTTGTCGGAGTCCACCCAAACGTAGCCCTTTTCTGCCATTACTTCATGCCCCGGGTCGAGAGAGGAGAGCCACTTTCCGGGGGGATCGCCTGGATCTCGAGGGCCGGCAAGAAGGAGGCATATCTGGAAGGGGAGCTCCGCAGCAAGTGGGAGGAGTGGAGAGCTGAGTGGTGCTGGATCATGGAGGAGGACCCGCAGCCATTCACCGCCCTGCGCCAAGTCCCAGTGGTTCGCGGCAACGATTGGAGCAGCCTGGCCCCGGAGGATGCGAGGCTGAAGATTGCCACCACCAGAATCCTGCGTCTCAGGCTTGCCGGGCTGACTGTGGGTGCCGTAGGTGCAGACTTTCTCCGCCGCCGCATCGCCCCCCTGCAAGATAGGAGGAGACCTGCTTGTGAGTTTGGCGGGCCGGCCGATTTCATGAGGCTGCGCCCGGGCCTCAATTTCAACTTCACCATGCTGGAGCTGGATGCGATGCTCAAGGAGCTGTTCAAGCACGACCCCCAGCATCCGGAGTGGTTTAGGTTGCCAGCGGGAGTCGTCCCGCTGTGCAACAATTCTTCCCTCGACCGCATCCGCGCGATGATGCCGCTGTGCGACTCACATGGCCTTGTCCCAACGTGGCAAGAGCTTGCGGACGAAGTTGTGCAGCAGTTCCTCGACGGATTGGTGGAGGTTGCGGTCCGTGCTGACGAGCAGAGGAGCCTCAAGCGCGACACCACTGATGAGGAGCTGCGACGCATCGCCACCAGGGCAGAAGAGGCGGCGGCAGCCGCTACCGCGGGTGAGTTCGGGTTCACCGTAGAAGAGGCAGAGGTAGAGGCGGCGGCAAGCATTACCGAGCGGGAGTCGATTGACGGCGAGGAAGAACTTGCCGCGCCGGAGGTCGAGTCGAGCGAGCCCGCCGAGGGTGAGCCTGCCGAGGGCGTGAGCGGCCCGCCATCTCCAGGCCACTTGCCGCAGGCGGAGCCCACAACGCAGCCCCCAGCTCAACCAAGAAGGCGCCTTCGCAGGGGCGGGGACGCAGCGGGGCGGCAAAGGGGTCAGCAGCCGACACGCCGTGCGACACGCTCCACCGCGGCAAGCGATGTTGCCGCGGGAGCGCCTCGTTCCACTGCGACAACTGGAGCGGGATCTTCTAGCGCCACCGCCACTGCGCCCACCAAGCGGACAAGGGATCCTACTCCTCCGCCTCGTCGCGCCGCAGGTGGGCCGGACTTCGACCTCTCCGCACTCAGCTCCGACGAGGAGGAATAAGAGTAAGATTTTTTTGCTTGACTTGTAGTTCTTCAATTTTGTAGCTTTATCTTGTATCTGACTTGCTTTGATCTGAACCTGTTCCTTTTCAGGATGCTGGCTCAAAGAGCGGCGAAGAGGGCCAAGGTACCGGTGGTTATCATCGAGGACGAGCCCATCGAGGCAACAGGGGGAGCGCCCGAGACCATCTTGCCAGACTTGGCAACCACTTCGCGAAGCAGCCCCCAGCGCAGCCCCCAACGTAAGTACATGATTCACTGTCTGCTTTTTGGGCGCACATGGGTGCTCTTTTCTTTGCTGAAATCTGATCGTTGATTTGCTTGTGTAGGAGCAGAACAACTTCACCTGGAGAGCTCGGAAACTGCCTCCGACGTGCCTTCCGCTTCCACCACACCGCCAAGGGATGATTCCCCGGCAAGGGAGCATTCCCCGGCAAGGGAACAATCTCCGGCAAGAGAGGAGTCTTCGGCAAGGGGCAGCACCAGCGAGCCTCCGGTGGTGGAGCCCATGGTCATGGATCCCAGTGCAGGTAATCCCTTGCTTGAAATCTCCCTTGTATTCTTCTGATCTTTCTTTTTGGATCTTGACTTCTTCTCCTTCTCCGTTCGCCAGATCCACCTTCCACAGAGCCAATAAAGACCGAGGCGGGCGGCGAGGAGAATGTGCACGGCGATGCTGACGATGCCACCGCCGCCGAAGAAGAAGCCAGTGCTGATGACCCCGCCGGCGAGGAGGCCGCCAAGGCTGCTGGCGCGGGAGCTGGAGAAGGGTCCGGCGGTCGCACTGACGGCCCTGAGGCCGCAGGAGCGCCAGGCACTGCACCGACCGCCGATCCCTCCGCCGCCGCTGCAGCGCCAGGCTCCGAGGAGCCCCAGCCCGGCGCCTATCTGAAGGCCGGCGAGGGTGTCTTCATCAAGCTCCCCTGGGCGTAGAGCTCCAGGGTGCCAGTTGAAGGAGAAGCTTTCGACGGGGAGGTGCTCGCCTCCGCTGGGCTATCACTGGTTGACGCGCCAAGCAACAGCAGCGGCGAGTCTGAGGAGGAGCGGCTACTCCGGAAGCTGGTGTCGCTATACCACGCCCGCCAAGCCAAGGTGGAGTCCCGGGAATCGCTTGTCGCGCAGGCGGGAGCGGACATTGAGAAGCGTGCGGAGGAGCTCCGGGAGCGCAACCAGGAGGCTCCCCGGGCCATCGCAGAGGAGCGCGTGCAGCTCGTCGAGGCCCGGAAGGCATTTATCCTTGAGAAGGCCGAAGCCGAAGAGCAGCAGCGACTTGCCGCCGAGGAGTTTTCTGCGCGGGAAGGGGAGCTGACTCAGAGGAAAGTAAACCTCGATAGCCAAGAGGAGGACCTTGCCGCGCATGAGCAGGCACTCGGCGGGGCGCTCAAGGAAGCAAAGGACGTGGCCGCAGCTGCCGAGGCCGCCAAGGAGGGATTGGAGGCAAAGGTGGCGCAGCTAGAGGCTTATCTGAAAGCAAGCGGCGAGGAGCTTGCCGCGCTCAAGCTCGAGCGCGAGAAGGACGCCCTCGCCCACGGTGAGCTGCAGGGTCAACTCGCCGAGAAGGGCAAGGAGCTGAGCGCCGCCAAGGATTCCAACGCCGATCTGGAGCTGAAGCTGGCCACCCTGACGGAGACGCTGGACGGCGCCAGGAAGCGGGAGGCGGATTTGAAGGAGGAGATCAAGGGCAACGAAGTGTGGCTGGCGAGGGCCGGCGAGACCCAGAACACCTTCAAGGATACTATGGAGCTCTGGACGGAGGGCCTCGTGAACATCGCTGCTGTCATTGACGGGGAGCTGGCGCAGCTGGGGGTGGAGGACTTTGGGTACTCCTCCGATGAGAATCTCCCCCCCAGCGCCAAGCTCACTATATTCTTCAAAGGCGTGGCGACAGCCCTTCAGCAGCTCCGAGAGAGGATCCCGAAGCAGCTGGCCGACGAGTCGCGCACGATCTACGCCCAAGTCCTGGAGAAGGTGTTGGTGAAGGTGGCCTTCCGCAACCCAGGCCTCAACCTCGCCAACGTCCTCAAGAAGCTGCCGGCCTATGCTGATCTTGAAGCGCTCAAAGCCCTTGTCGCACCCATTGTGGACAAGGTGAATGAGGTTAAGAGGGTTGATGGCGGCCGCGTAGATTAGGCCGTCCGTTTTCTTCTTTTCTTGCCGCTGCCAGTCATGTCATGGGAACACTTTATTAGGGGCGCGACAAGCGTGCTTTCCTATTTAGGGTCGAGAGTGGCACTGATGGTGAAGGTACCACCAGTGCCGTCCTCCTTGGCAGACACCTTCTTGGTCTCTGGTGGAGCTGCCATCGTCTTCTTGCACTTGCCGGTGGAGCTTGATGGTGCATCCTCGACGGTAGCGCAGCACTCCAAAGAGGTGCGCTTGCCGGAGTGCGCATTAGAGCTCTTGCCGGACTTGGTCTTCTTCTTCCCCCCGGGGGCTTCAGCGGCAAGTGAGTTGCGATCGGCTGCGGCTGCTGCTTCCCGGTAGATCTTGTCGGCGCAGATAAGGGCATCCTTCTTGTCGCCAGGGACTGAGATGACACTTATCGGGCCTGGCATCTTGAGTATGTTGTATGCATAATGAGAGGCTGCCATGAACTTGGCGAGTGCTGGACGGCCGAGGATTCCATTGTAAGGCAATGGAAAGTCGGCAACGTCAAAAGTGACCCTCTCAGTTCTGAAGTTTAGCTTGCTGCCAAATGTGACTGGCAGCGTGATCTTTCCCTTTGGCTTGCTCCTTCCCGGGTTGATTCCTTCGAATGTGCCGGTCTCTTCGAGCTCGCCGTCGGGGATCTGGAGTTTTTGGAGGACCGCAGAGGAGATCAAGTTCAAGCCGCCCCGCCGTCAACTAGAATCTTTGTGACTTTGAGGTTGCGGATAGTTGGAGAAACCAACATCGGCAAGCACCCGACCGCACTTATGCGATCAGGGTGGTCCTCGATATCAAAGATGATAGGCGTGCTGGACCATTTCAGGGGCTTGCATGACTCTACGGATGGTTCTGCTGCATTAACTTCCCGCATCCACTGCTTGAGTTGGCGATGCGAAGTATGCAGAGAAGCACCACCGTCAACGCACAGGACCTCTGTGGCTTTCTGAAATTCCTGCTCATCGTCCTCGTCATCATCCATATCTTCATCGTCGTCGTCGTCTTCATCCTTGTCGCGGCCGCGGGGAGGTCTGTCTCCTTGCCGCTGCTTGGCCTTGTCGCGGCGTCCTCCCCGGCCGGGGCATTTCTTGCTGGCTCCTCCAGCACCTTCCTGGTCCTTCTCCTTGTCGCGTCGCTCGTACTCAGCCTTCTGCTGCTCAACAAGCTGCTCGACCTTCTTGCAAGTCTGGAGGTCATGGCCTTTGGTGCGCTGGATCTTGCAATACTGCTTGCCGAAGCTATCCTGCTTGTCGGCGACTGCCACAGCCTGAGTCTCCTTGCCGGAGCCACCAGTCTTAGCTTTCTTGGCGCCACCTCCGTCGCCGGACTGCTCAACAACTAGCACTTCTTTGCCTTTCTTCCTTCTGTTGTTCCACCGCCGGCCTTTCTTTGCCGGGGCAGCATCCTCACTGTCTGATCCTCCTGCTCCTGTGTTCTCTCCGGGGAGCCTCCTCCCCTCTTCAGCACGTGCGCACTTGTCGGCCAGGGCATAAAGCTCGTTGACATCCCTAATCTTGCACATCGCCATCTCCTCCCTCATCCTGCAGTTTCGCACGTTCTGATGAAACGCGCTGATGACCGCGGCAGGGGGGACGTCTAGGATGTTGTGCTGTACACGGCTGAATCTCTGAATGTACTTGCGCAGGGACTCTTCTTCCTTCTGGGCGAGCAGATGAAGGTCGCTCTCTTGGCCATGTGGCTTGTGGCCGCCTGTAAAGGCGCCAACAAACTGATGGCATAGATCTGCCCAAGAGGAGATGGAGTTGTCCGGCAAGTGCATGAGCCAGGATCTGACATTGGGCTTGAGTACTAGCGGGAAGTAGTTGGCAAGGATCTTGTCGTCTCGTCCCCCAGCAGCTTGCACCGTGATCGTGTAGATGCTAAGGAACTCCGATGGATGCGACTCGCCATCGTACTTTTCTGGTACATCTGGTTTGAAGTTTTTCTTGCTGGGCCACTGGACTTGCCGCAGCTCATGGGTGAACGCAGGGCAACCTACCGCGTACGGCAAGTCACCTAGTTCACCCGGCGCATGCATGTCGACAGAGGGCCCAGCGCACTGGTCAGATTGACGTCGCGCTTCCCTTCAGCGCTCGATGCGAGTACGAGCGTCCTCTTGTTGTCGTTCGTGGAGAACTTGGCGCTGATCACGACGAGCTCGTGGATCCGATGATGCGGTGGAGCCGCTGTGGAGGTGGATCCGGCGAGTCGGCGATCTTGGCCTTCGTGGTGGAGAGTGCATGGAAGTCACACCCCCATCGGTCTTGCCGCCATTGGCTCACGTCCGGCAGTCTTGCCACGGCAGCGAGGTGCATGGTTGCCGCGCAGTGTCGCGGTTGGCCAAGCCGATGAGGCTCTGAATGGTGGCCCTCCACTCGTCGGTCTTGTCCGCCGTCGGAGGGTAATCTAGAAGCAGTTGAGCCCGCGCCAAGGCTTCCGCTGGAGTGGTGGGCGGCAGAGGCGAACGGTGCGAGGAGCGGGACATGCTCGGACTCCTAAGCATGTTAGAAGGAGCAGTATCCCATCCAGGCGACCGTACCTCGCTCGGGCCAACATGTTGGTGTGCATGCTGGTCTTGGATGCCATGAGAACCACCAGCTTGATCTTGGCCCAGCGGACGTATGGCGCTACGAACGCCGTGACGCTGCTGGTCCCGCGCCTCCTGTGATGGGCGCGGTGCGCGCACGGATGCCGAGGTCTGCGCGGCCTTGTCCTTGGACTTGACAGCGCTGTGAGCACCCTCGTCGGCGCCCGTTCTTCCGCCGGCGTCTACCCCACCGCCCGTTTGCTCCGGTGGCGGCGGAATCGACGCAGATGGAAGGGCTGCCTCCAAATCCTTCTTCTTCGGTGGCATGTCGATGAAGTTGATGAAGATTTAGCTCGCGTGCACGCCGGATCAGGTTCGCACAAACTCGACGCCCCCTACCTGGAGCGCCAAAGATGTCGGGGAAACTGATCCACGAACACCTATGGGACCGGCGGACTGAGCCCCTTTCAGTTCGGCAGAGGGCGGAGGTTGTACGAAGAGCAGATCAAGGCAATGCACACGAGCAGTTTACCCAGCTTCGGAGCTCTCCGGAGAGATAACACTCCTACTGCTGCTTGTTTGTGTATTCAGGGTTCTTGCTCGGGAGCGATCTGAGCTACAAGACCGAGCATGGGAGCGTTTCTAGTTTCGAATGAGTCGAACCCCTTCTACGTTGCGCATGGGCCTCCTTTTATACGCTCAAGGGGTCACCGACAGGTGGCAACGTAGACAGAAAGGATAAAAATGGAAAAATAATGCGGTAGGTACAACTACCTCTACTGTAGACACAGTGTATCATACCTAACTCTGACGGCAGGGGACAAGGGCATTAAATGCCCGTCTGCGTCGCCCCAAACAGTGCAAACAGAGACCGTCAGGGGCGCCAGCGATCGCCACGATGGCCTTCCTGTCAGCGCCGCCTGCCACCACGCACCGCTGGCTGCACAGCCTCCCGCCACGCGTGCCTGGAAGGGTCCCAGGGCGACACGTTGGTGGATGTGCTGGAGCCTGGGCGCGGAGTGGCCGCTTGCCACGGCAAGTGACTTGCCGCAGCCGTCTCCTTGTTTGGCTCGGGAGCTTGTCGCTCACCGAGCCTTGCCAGGGCGCGTGGTGCGCCGCGGCAAGCTTTCTTGTGATGCCTTGGTTGGCCTTCCCGGCAAGCTCCTCTTGCCGGGGCCTTGTCTTCTTAGCTTGGGTACTTTGTTCTTGAATGGCTTCCCGGCAAGCTCCTCTTCCCGGGGTCTTGTCTTTTAAGTAGTCACGGAGGATCTTGGCGGTGACCCGGCGAGCCTTGCCGCGGGGTGCTGCAACTGCCCGTGCACAAGTTCGGGATACTAGGGTACCCCTACTCTAGTACACCGACAGTATCGATAATACGTTTGTATCTCCATACTTATATTTCTTCTCTTATAAAAAACCGAGGTGGTGATGATGGTATGTGCAATATAGACCGTCTGATCTATATCCGACGGATGGAAATTAAACTAAAAGATACCCGCACCCCTCTCCACATTTGCATACAAGGCCTTCCCTCATTCATCCATATCTCCAACAAACCTCATTGTTGAGCAATTAAGAAAGGAAGCCTCTGGAACAAACTGGCATGGTGGCCGCTGCCGGCGTCGTCAATCCCCATGCCTCCGCTCAGTCTGACCACCAACCACCACCACACCCCACTCCTCTTCACCTTATCTCATATTTCTCGAGATATCATTAGTTTTTACACATGGGATTACTCCCGCAAGGGTCAATCACAACAAGTGTTTATAAAAAAATGCATCTTGATGTTCCGTGCAATGCACGGATATTGCTAGTACTCCTACACAAGACTAAGTTGGTGATGCTGGTGTGTCTGCCATCCGTTGTTTCTGACCATTAGATCTACATCTAATGATTGTGAGGTAAGTTGTCGCCTTTTCTCACCAACATCCCACTTGTCTACCAATTTGCAGAAAAATCCATAATTAGTATCTTAAAACCAACCACATCCCTCCCTAACCTCACCAAAGCAGCCCAAGGAATATATTCTAATTGAAACATATGTATATCAAAATTAGAGTGTTTTGTACCAAGTTTGTGAATAAGTATTATTCTAATTATGATTCGTTGCAACAGACATGAACATTGCTAGTATTTCCAACCATGCATTTTTTCCTAGTATTCCATATTTCGAGTGTTCCATCAAGATATTAGTCACTCATGGTTGATATTTACTTTCAATCATGTAAACATATGCACTATGTAACTAGCCTTGCTTATTGGCTTCCAAAGCTTAACTTTCACTCCTACTTACAATATGTAGAGTATCTAACAAAAAATACCACTTTCAACCAGCCCTAGGAAGAATCTATTGTACAAAAAATAGAAAAAACATACCAAAAATTTCTTAATCCACACCAAAAACTACTACCTAGTACTCCTACCGATTAGGTTCGTTTAAACCCATTTATGACAGGGTTGGCCCACACGTCCATGCTGACGAGGCAGCTTAAACCAACACATTTTGTTTGACCGTTGACATGAGGGACCCACATCTGACCTTCTATCCTATTATTCCCCCTCAAATCATTATTTTTACTGAACATTACTTCAAACAATACTGATGCGTGTTCGTCAGTGGCGCCTGTGATGAGCGAGTTGGCCGCCGCTCCACTGGACGGGCTGGACCCCGCGCTAGCCTCCGCACAGGTTGGCAGGCTGGCCCGAGCGTGACTCACGAGGGAGCAAGCCGCTGCGCTGGCCTTCGCTCGAGCCAGATGGCTGGCCTGAGCGCGGCGCGCGCGAGCAAGCCGCGCGCTATCATGCCAATCTAGCTAGCAAACCTTGCAGACAAGCATCTGGACGAAGCTATCTTGGCTAGCTAGAGGCTGCGAGCGCCGGACGGAGTTGGCATCCAGGCTACCGCAACATGGGCTCTGCACCACCGGTGGTTTTGACCTCGCCTTCTGCCGGCGGCGATAGCTACGTCCCATGGCCGAGGATGACTAGGTGGACGGGCCGGAGGTAGGAGGTCACTCGAGGATTTTTGTTGGTAAGAGCATGTACAATGGTTGATAAGGTAGTCTTATCTTAAGTCTGCCACATATGCAAGTGGTAGTAGTTTCTTGGCATTTTAGTGGTTTCTTGTAAGGAACAATGTACGAACTACTAGCGACAAAAGGCGATTCTAGTTTGCGTTGTACTCCAACGAGTACTACTAGTGGTCGCGGGAGTGTATACCTTGTTTTGTGGGTTCGATCCCAGCCGAACACACGACAGCCTTTTTCAAAAAAATAGTCCTACTACACTTTGCTGCGAGCCATATTTTACACAGGTAATTTGAGTTTTGAAGTCGAACGGACATGCGGCCCCACAATCTGGGTGCACTGGACAGCCTAGCCACGTGAACGGGTTTTCCTTCCCAACATCCCGTGGCTTGCGTGCTCGCCCTAGCCGCACCTCGCTTGCAGCTTCCTCATCAGCTAGTAGCATATTTAAACTAGCGCCTCCCAATTAAGCCCGAGGAGCTGGAAAAGCCTGGCGGGGCATTGGGAACTATGCAATATGGCTTTGTACATAAAGTGCTCTACTACTACTCTGTAGCTTGTGGTGTTACACGCATGGACTTCACTCCATTATCAGCTCTACTATAAAAGAAATTCCTCTTGACGTGTTTTTTTAAACAGAGGCAAAAGCGTTGCTTCATCTCATTCATAAAGAAGGAACTACAAATAAAGTTCGATGAGATCCATTACACCTCCACAAATGGAAGCGAAAAGCCTACTCTCGCTGTATCAAATAACTCGAATGTTCTGCCCCCGCAGTAACCGTCGCTGATAAACAGGCTGCTAGTGTGTGCATGAGAGGAGCGGCTGAGTAGGCCAGCTACTCCTACGTGAGAGGAGCGGCTGAATATATCACCGAGAGTACCCACTAGGCCACTACGTAGGTGTACTTCCCCTGCATTGATAGTACAGCGATGGTTCTAGAGAACAGTAGTACCCTCCACTTCCAACTGTAGCTCCTTGGCCCTGAGATTCAAGAGTTCAAAACTGGTGCACTAAACTAGACTAGACTAGAAGTACAGTACATCGCACTACTAGTAGGGAAAAGTAGTACTGGTACTGCTACAGTACGAGTACGTACTCCTCCGTCACATAATGTAAGATGTTTTTTGACACTAGTTGGCGTGTACAAATAATGGCAAAAACATACCCAAAATTTCTTAATCCGCGCCAAAAACTACTACCTAGTGCCAAAAATTTCTTACTAGTGCTATTATTTACAGTATAATGCAATCGCATAACATTCCATAATGCTAGTACTAGTAGTAAATAATAACCTCACCCCTTCGCTGAGGAACGACCTACAGTTGGAAGGGACGAGGCCCTGTGGTTACTACACTCTTATCTCCTCCTCGCCAATTCCCCTCCCCTCGAAGAGAAAGCAGTTCGTCGCTGCTCCCATGGATTCACCAGGTGGTTCTCCTCCTCGTCGGGGCTAGGAGACCTTGGACGACGATCCTCTGGGAGAAATCGCACGCCGCTCCGACGTCCTCACCGCCGCAAGACTCGGTGCTTCCTGCACCAACTTTTTCAAGATGCTGCTTAAACAGGCTTTGGAAAAAGGCCATGCTTGTTGGTCTTCCATGCGTCCTCAAGGAGAAGGTTCTTCTATTGGATAATCCTTCGAACATTCCACCACTCCCCGGCCATGGTTGCACGTTGACTCCGCTAGAGTTGTCGACGTTGAGAGGTAGTCGGATTTTTTCCGATGAGCAGGTCAATAATGGAGTTTGATCATGTAGTACTTAGTTATTCCATTTCCATCCTGTAATTTGCTGCCCACCATCTTATATATAGGTCTGGGTCGGTGCCAACGAAGGTTGTCTTGCATACCTCCGGCCGGATACCACCATCATTTTGCACAACATCCACTGCAGTGCGGCCGTTCCGGTAGACCCCTTCTCCACCATTGGGATCGGCCTTCCGGACTGGCTGGGCTTGAATACGTATGATGATGCCTACATGAGATTGAAGAAGATAGCAATTGCAGACCCGCCGACAAAGCGACGCGGCTACGACAATTACTATCTCATCGGGGTGTTCGACATAAGGATTGCCATCACTGCAAGACGCAGTAACAGCAGAGGCTGGCGCATGTTGGCGACGGCAGATTTGTACCCCTACACGTTCGAAGACACCATGCGCCATCTAGGCCGCATCTTCACGGTGACAAGTCAAGGGAATTGTTTCATCTGGTTGCCATCCTATGATTTGAGAGATTACAAACGGAATGCACAAACCATCATTTGCATCCCTAACGGTACTCCATTATTTTGCAGGGACCAGTCATCCCCCGATCAAAATAAGATCACCGATCCTGGATGTGCATTTGCATCCGCGATTCGGTCTAACCTGGAACCTTGTAGCTGACTTTGGCATATTGGGATCAACTATCTTAGCAGTCGTTACCCATGGTACCACTGATGTGCAACATGCTCACACAATCTACCACAATCGGACCGTCACCATCTACCCATGTATTCCATTTTTTTAACCCTCTCGCCTTCTCTTTCATTGATGTACTAGTAGTATACTTAGTAGTACTAGTAGGAGTACTTTTTACCTTGGAGGACGCGTATAGCTAGCTAGGCCCTTGAAGACTTGAACCCACTAGCTGCCACCATTTTTGTTTTTCCATGTCTTACTATCTCATCCATGTAGCCAAGAGTGGCTATATATAATAAGCCGGTTATTTTACTTCCTCTATACCGGAGTAGTACTATTTGTTGCACAGTATTACTGACCGCCATATTTGAGCACAACATTATTATGCATGGACCTTGACTATGTACGTCACCATGTGTCCAGATCTGGGATGCCGCGTGTACCAGATGAACGGCGCCGAGTTCGACCCCCGTGATGCTACGTGGGTGCCGAGGAACACTCTTGGAGAGTAGTTGCTTTTCATCGGGGACAGCTACCCCATTGTGAAGCGGATGCCACCTTCTGTGCACGACACGGAAGGCCTGCCATTCATGAAGCATGGTTGTGTCTTCATTGCGCACTGCCGGATGAATGACATGTTGGGACACGCTATCCCTGATTTATGTCGCTTCAGCTTGGATGAGTCTCCATCGTGTGGAACCGGACTAGAATGCTGCGACAATGATTCCCGTTGCCCACCGCTATGGATCGTGCCATCCATGAAGAACACCTAGGACTGGAACCTGGAGGAGGACATGCATGTTGCCCATCTATAACGCGTAAGTGGAGTACGGTAATTGTGAACGGTAGCGCTGTGAATATATGTAGACTAGTCATGCAAAAATTTATCACATGAATTGGAGATGAACTTGTGTGGCATACTAGCATTTGTCCTTTAGAATTTATTACTAGTAAATGTGTTATGTGTATGTGCAACTTGTGTGGTTGTTGCACGGGCTCCAACACGCTCTCTGAGAAAAAAAAGGTGGCACAGCTTTCGATATACATGACGTGGCGACATCATACAGTAGCATCGTTTGCTATAGTTGTAGTACACTCCTACTAGGACGACAACTCCTATAAAACCTTGCACTTAGCTCTTTGCCTCTTCGGGAGGTTCAACAGTTCGAACTCGTGTGAACCTTGCACTTGGCTCTTCGCCTCTTCGGAAGGTCCAACAATAATGATACTACAGTACAATATGCTTCTGGCAACCTGACACTGATTGAACTGCTGCACGTCCACCGCGAGGGCGAGGGCGAGGGCGAGGGAGAGGGAGTGGGAGGGAGAGGGCACTGTAGTCAAAACCCTCTCCTCATCCTGCGAACCACCGCGCGCGTGGGCGAGGGAGAGGCGTAGTAAGCAAGCTTCTCCTCGTTCGGCGAGTTGACGGGACACATCAAAGGAGTACTAGTACTAGTAGTAGTCCATACTACATCCTTTCCAATTAATATGGCTTAATTCGAAACGAGAAAAATACACTGGCGGTCAACATATGTAACAATACGCTCTTTACGGTCACTATATATAGTTTTGCGGCGATTATACGATCACTAGCTCATCGTAGAGCACCGTATTGCGCCCTACTGACCGGCCACATAGTCGATGTGGCACTTTGTTGACTGGTTAAATTGTCACCTAGTTTCTGGGTCCCACCTGTCAGTTGGCAGAGCAAAGAAATGAGTTAAACAAAACTTTACGCAGGCGCGACACGAGTCCAACCCTTGCGCGCGAACCACCCTGGCTATGTATGTGAGTGCATGCACGTGTCCTCCCTCGGTCTTCCAACAAAGAGTGTACATCGGCTACAAAACAAAGAGTGTGGTACATAATGTACATCTACACTTCCAATGCATTTAGCCTTTAATCTAAATAGATATTGATTGACTAATGCACCAACTTGTGTTGTAGGTATAGGCTACATGTCTATCCTTAATTACAACATGCAACGGCCTTCATTTAATATTCTTATCTCAATGGTCGCATGCCCTGGTCAATGTGTAAATCTCTAAATGTACAGTCTTTCACGGACGTAGGGAGTAGTGTAACACCCCTAGTGTCATGCTACAGTAATCCTCTGTCATTAAACTAATCATTTTTTCCAAACAGTGCTTAATCATCCTTGTTCAATATTCCATTTGAAATTCCAGTCAAATCAAATTCAAGTAAAGTTTGAAGTTGCTCAAAAGTTGCTGGAAAAATGTTCATCTTTTAGCAAATAATCCAAAACTTTTTAGTGTTAAGGAACACAACATCATCATCAACTCTAAAAGGGCCCAATACATTTTAACAGAGCAAAAACAGCTTTTAAAATGCCCTTTTCATTATTGAGTAAATTTAAATGAACTCCGGAAATGCCCAAACTTTTTGTGGCAGTGCTGCATATTGCAAAGTAATTATGTGACCAAGTTTCACAGTTTTGCAAAATCTTATGGAAGGTCAAAATATTAATAACCCCCCCCCCTTTCTGTAAAAACAAAATAGAAAAGGCCACTATGCACTGGCCCAAGTGCACAGTGCCTAGAGCCCAGCCCACCACGGCCTCCTCCTTCTCCCCCGTTCTCTGTTCAAGCGACCGAGGCGCACTACCATTCCCGCCGAGCCAGCTCGCCGACAGTGTTACTGGGTGGATAAGGCCTCCACCGAGGCCTCCCCCCCTAGATATTTCCCCCTCTCTCGCTCCGCCTCTCCCTCTCCCCGCCAGATTCTCCCTCATGCGCTCGCCGCTCTCCCCTCTCCTTGCCCGAGCACTTCGCCGTCGCCCTCCGTCGATCTCGCGGTCCCCGGCTTCCCCCTCGATCGTGCTGGTGACTGGAAGGAGCGCCGTCCTCTGCTCCGTCGTCCTCGACCATCAGCGGGAGCTGGGACGCCCTGTAGTGGACGCTCTCCTCCACCCCCCCTTCCGACTCTGTCGCGGGCAATCTTCGTCGTCTCCGGCGAACCCTGCGCTCCTAAGCTGTCGCAGGCTTTTCATAGCCGCTCGGTGAGATCCTCCCTCCCTCCATTCTTCTCCACGCACCGCGTGGCTCTCCCTAGCTAGCTCGTTGCCGTTGCCGTGACCTCGCCGCCGCAGATCGCCTCACCGTCGTGGCCACCGTGGCCCGAGCTCGCGCTTGAGCTCGAAACTGGGCTCCTGGAGCTCGTAGGAGCACAACGCCGCTCCCTGCATCGCCTTACTTGCCCTGCGTCACCGTAGAAACCAATGACCGAACTCTGGCGTCCGCTCCACCGCTAGCCATCGCCGTCTCCGGCCGTTTCCGGCCAAACCGCCGCGACAGATCGATGCGCGGGCGAGAGCCCGTTCAAAAGAACCTAACCGCATGCCAAGTGATGCGACGTAGCGCGATTCCGGCCATCTCCGGCATTCGGCCGCCGTGGATGGCCTCACCGGAGTTGCTCCGGCGCCGGCGCTGACCTGGCACCGGCGGGGCCCGCCTCTGGGTCACTGCCAGTGGGCCCCCTGGACCCAGTTGACCACGTTGACCGTGGTCAACTATACTGACTGGGCACTTAGTGCCACTGACGTGCGGGTCCCACTTCTTAATCCTCTAATTAAAACATTTTAATAACTAAAACTAATTAGTTTAGTTAATTAGACACTGACAGGTGGGCCCAGTAGTTTTACTAACTAAATTAAGATTAGTTTGAACTCTGTTTAACCCACTGTCTATGACAGGTGGGTCCCCCATGTCAGTTTGACTAGTCAACCAGACAGTTGACTCCTGAAGTCACTCATACGTCATGCTGACATCATTTTCCTTTTCTGTTAATATAAATAATTCCAGAAAATTGTTTAAACTTTGAAAAATCATAGAAAATTAACCGTAGCTCGGATGAAAATGTTTTCTACATGAAAGTTGCTTAGAACGACGAGACAAATCCGGATACGCGGTCGGTTTACTTGTCAGATGCCTCTAACTATCTGAACATGGAACATTCCCCCTCCGGTTATCTGTCTGACATAGGTCCGGAATCGGGAAAACCTTCCCGGTTGAATTCCCCCTTCACCTATAACGTCTAGGACCGCGTTAGAACACGTCTAGCTATGCTTGTTGTCCTGTTATACACTTGCTTGCTATGTATTTACTGTTCCCCCCCCCCTCTTCTCTTCGGTAGATCCCGCGGCGGCTGCCGATGCCGCTGTGATCGACTACGTCGATGATGACCCCTCCTTGCCAGAGCAATCAGGCAAGCCCCCCCCCCTTTGATCATCTCGATATCGCCCATTCCTTTCTCTCATGCTTGCATTAGATTTTGCTACTGTTATTGTATGCTCCTATTCTGATGCATAACCTGCTTTTGTATCTGCTGTTGTACCTTACTTGCTTATCCTATACTGCTTAGTATAGGTTGGTTAGTGATCCATCAGTGACCCCCACCTTGTCCTTGTTGCCCCTGCTTCATCATTGAAGACCCGATCAACGGGACTGAAGACCAGGCCCCGGCATCGCACATCACTTTCCCCTTAGTTGCTCGACACTACTGGGTTACTATCGAGTGTCGAGGGTGAGACCTCTACAGCACTTCTGATGTTAACCTTGTAGTGTAGCTATTCGGTCGTGGTCATCGAGGGTGATTCCGCCTTAACCACTTCTGATGTGACTCTGTCGTGCAACCCCCTCAAGTGTGAACCTCGGGGGTGATTCCTCTTACGTTCACCTTGATGATTACATTGAGTGGAATTCACCAGGGGTGATTCCTCAGGTTTTCCCCTTGATGTTTAGACACACAATTACTATGATTACTATGACTGTACGCAACATGCAGGAGTTTTCGGGGAGATGGCCCATGACCCCTGGGGGCATAGGTTTAGTCCGGCGTGCTGACGTCTCTATTAAGCCTAGGTCGGGTTGCGGCGTATTGTTTGGCCGAGGCCGGGCATGACCCAGAAAAGTGTGTCCGGCTGGAGTTAATCAAGCGGGGTGGGTAAGTTGGTGCACCCCTACAGGGAAGAAAACATCTATCGATAGCCTGTCCTACGCTAACGAACACTCGGAGTTGTATCCCGATCGATACAACTAGAACTGGATACTTGTGATGAGAATTGGATTGTGATGAGGTGATAACTGGATAGTATGGCTCTGGGATTTCTTTCTCGCAGGGAGTCGAGAAAGGATCTCCGGCCGAGGTTGATAACACTACTACTACTTTACCTTATGCTACTCTACTCCCTCCTGTTTGGTGCAAGATGGTGGTTTCTAGAAGATGCTAGTCTTTGATAGGACTAGGCCTTCTCTATATTCTGGCATTTCTGCAGCCCAGTCCACATATACAGCCTTCCTTTGATAATGTTGCATATGTAGTGTAGATCCTTGCTTGCGAGTACTTTGGATGAGTACTCACGGTTGCTTTGCTCCCCCTTTCCCCCCTTCTTTCTTCTTTCTGGTTGTTGCAACTAGATGGTGGAGTCCAGGAGCCAGATGCCACCTTTGACGACTGCTGCTACCCCGAGGGTGCCTACTACCACGTGACGGACGTCGACGACCAGGAGTAGTTAGGAGGCTCCCTGGCAGGAGGCCTTGCCTTTTCGATCGTAGATGCTTTTGTGCTAGCCTTCTTAAGGAAAACTTGTCTAACTTATGTATGTACTCAGATATTGTTGCTTTCACTGACTCTTGTGTATTCGAGCTTATGTATTCGAGCCCTCGAGGCCCCTGGCTTGTAATATAAAGCTTGTATTTTTTTTAATTTGTGTCTAGAGTTGTGTTGTGATATCTTCCCGTGAGTCCTTGATCTTGATCCTACACATTTGCGTGTATGATTAGTGTACGATTGAATCGAGGGCGTCACAAGTTGGTATCAGAGCCGACTGCCTGGAAGGATCCCCCTTTCCAACTCCTTGTCCGAAGTTGAGTCTAGTCGCTGCAAAACTGTTTTACTAACATGGCTGTGTGTCTTACGGGCCCACATCGCCATTGGGTGGTATTAGGATATTTTATTCCTCGTCTATACTCTGGGACTCTTATCTCTCGTCTATTCAGGTTAAACATTTTACTAACTCTGACATTAGGTTCTCTTACCCACTCCCTCCCGGAGAGAACTGACATTTCTAATGGTCGCTTGCTTGGCCAGAAGATTCTGAAGTTACTTCTCGATGCATCCCGAGACCCTGTATCCACTGCCTTGCAGTTTCTGACCGCCGGTAATCCCCGTGAATAACATCCTTACCACTTGTACCTTCATCCCCAGTTGCCCCTGTTGTTACGAGATACCCCTAGTACTCTCCGTTGTACCGAGAGTCCTTTGTGCCTTCTCCCTTGCAGCTTCATTTGCACTGCGGATAATTCTCTTAACCGGGGTTCGTTCATCCCCAGTTGTTCATATGCTTTCCTATATACTTGGAAATACTATCCGATCTTCCGAAAATCCTCTGCAGCATATTACTCTTGATTCTCGTTGCCTGCTTGCATTAGGGTTAATTGCATATGTCTAGCAATAATCTTTAAAATTCTTTGTGATTGTTAGTCTGTTATTATGGATTTAACGTGTGACCAAATACTCGCAATCATAAATTAACCCTTCAAAATTCTCTTTCCAGCTCAAACATCCTTCCAGATATGAGCTGGTTCTTGCCCAATCAAGATTTGATCGGGTGCACCTCTAAGTCTATTCAACTTACTCAATTATCTTTTGAGCAGAGCCTCTGCTTGTGATCTTCTGTTTTAAAAATCGTAAACCCTTTGTATTCAAGCTTCGGCTTATTCAGATGTTTCCATAAACCGATTCCTTTGCATCCCTTCTTCTGGTTGAGTACCGATATTCACATCAGATCCTTTGCGGACACGTGATCTTTTGGTAGATTACTATCCGACAGCTCCTTCATATTTTAAATCACTGACGACTTTCCCATGAGACAAAATGCCTCTGGCAAATTGTATCATCTACTCCGGTATCGCCAGGCCTTTGCTTTCGAGCGCGTACCCGTCGCTCCTGTTATTGTGTTGTATAGCTTCGTAAAAATGTCCTGATGGGTTGAACCTATGCTTTTACTAATTCGTGTGAAACTCGAAAGTTATGCGAGTCATACTCTTCTGGTGCTTCACTAGATAAATCTTCAACACTACAATTTCTTCGAAAACAAGGAGTGAATGAAAGGTTATGCATTGAAGAAGTGGGAGTCGACCTTGAACTTTGTGTTCATGCCCATGGACCCGATGTGGCACTTATCATGGAAGCTTCTTGTGATAATAATAATCCCCTTGTTATAAGTTCATCTGGTATCTATGTTTGGTCCTTGGCAAACCGTGGTTCTGACCATGATTGTTCCCCTTTGATTCCATTTCTCGGACAAGTTCACACACTTGTCTTCTGCAGATCATTTCACCTGTCCAACCTCTAATTTGATCTACCTTCAAGTGTTGCCTCATGTTATCTCGAGAATAACAAAGAACCGTGTTGCTTCCTATGAGTCTTCACCTAGTATTGCTCCTTAGCAATTTCAGATTGCCCCGGGTTCCGAGTTATTAGTCACTTGAGAACACCGATAAGTGAATCGATACCACACTTCGATTCAATCACTCTAAGCTATTTTCGTTGCTTACGAGTTTAATATTCCTTCAAGTCATTCCTATCATGATCGACTATATCATTATCGTGCTAAATTTGAACGGTGCTACCTGGTCCTTTCCGGAACAGAATTTTCGACGATGAGCTAAGCTCATGTCGATCTTCCTCGTCATACCATTTCGCCTTGAACAACAAGCTTGCTTTTGACTTTGTGTCGTACTCGTGGTTCCAATAAGCTTTTGTTTCATCATTCCTTTGACTTGATGTCATCGCCAATCGATTACATTCTTCATGAAATCTCTCGACAAATGTGTCCTGATCATCATCAACATTCTGAGCTCTTCCAGGTTATGAATCAAATTCATGATGATAAATACCATCCTTTCCCTCTCGATGATTTGTGTTATCATCGACAACATTCTTGCTTTCCCCCCTACACAGACTTGTTCATATAATTTTGGAAATACATCCTTTCGACTTGCCGATGGATTGCAGCTGAACCCATCGGCCACATTCTCACCCCCCCCTTTTCCTGATAAAATTGCCTGAGATGTTCTAAAAATTCCCAATGGATCCTTTCTATCCGAAGTCTGACCTATCCCTGATGACCGTGTCAACACTATTCTGGAGCATGTGTGTGGTACTCCGATCATCAACCAGAACATTGGGAGCGCAATGCTAACTGTTCTTGATCAATTATCCAAACACCATTGTATGGGTAAACCTCATAAATTCCTTGCCCCTTTGTCTAAATGGTTTAATACTTGGAGCCCTATCATGCTCTGCCTTTCCTTGGGAAAGTTATACCCTAATACTGGGTATAAACACCTTTCCTTTCCATTGGTCTGATTATTATAATAATCACATTTTCCTTTCCATTGTTTTGTTTCACCTTTCTTGTAATCTAACTTGTCTGAGCAGTGATAATTCCCTGCTTATGTAAACACCTCGGTGTACAACTTTGTCAGTAAGACCCTGTTACTATTGTTGATGACATTCCGGTAACCACCGATGGACGAGAACTTTGCCTATTTGTCCGCCTCGTCTTACGAGCAGGAGAATGGTTCTCTTCGTCCCTCGCCCTTGGTACCAACGTTGTTGCCAACATAATTGACAGTCTATGCTCTGACCTGCCTTGCTATCATGACCATGCAAAATGCTAGCGCCCTTTCTACTTTTAACCCACATGGTGGGCCCATAACCGACTGTTCCACAGGATCGGAACCTGACTCTCCTGTATACCCTTTATTCCGAAGTATCTTTTGCTCTTGGCTTTGTGTGTTTTTATGAGCCACCGTTCGAGAGATGATCTATTCCCGATGCTCTAAACCCCCTTCTCACACTCTATTCAGGTATCGATTGTTTGTCCATTCGTTTGAAACTTCCTATTGTACCTTCATACTTTACTCTCGATGTTAATTAAGTTTCAACTCGAGAGATACTTCTGCCTCATTCCCTAAATTGTTCACCAGATAATTAACCCTTCAAGGGTTAGTTCTCACGAAGTTACTCTTTACTTCACCACTTAAATCTCGGGACGAGATTTCTTGTAGTGGAGGAGATTTGTAACACCCCTAGTGTCATGCTACAGTAATCCTCTGTTATTAAACTAATCATTTTTTCCAAACAGTGCTTAATCATCCTTGTTCAATATTCCATTTAAAATTCCAGTCAAATCAAATTCAAGTAAAGTTTGAAGTTGCTCAAAAGTTGCTGAAAAAATGTTCATCTTTTAGCAAATAATCCAAAACTTTTTACTGTTAAGGAACACAACATCATCATCAACTCTAAAAGGTCCCAATGCATTTTAACAGAGCAAAAACAGCCTTTAAAATGCCCTTTTCATTATTGAGTAAATTCAAATGAACTCCGGAAATGCCCAAACTTTTTGTGGCAGTGCTGCATATTGCAAAGTAATTATGTGACCAAGTTTCACATTTTTGCAAAATCTTATGGAAGCTCAAAATATTAATAACCCCCCCTTTCTGTAAAAAGAAAATAGAAAAGGCCACTATGCACTGGCCCAAGTGCACAGTGCCTAGAGCCCAGCCCACCACGGCCTCCTCCTTCTCCCCCGTTCTCTGTTCAAGCGACCGAGGCGCACCACCGTCGCCGCCGAGCCAGCTCGCCGACAATGTTACTGGGTGGATAAGGCCTCCACCGAGGCCTCCCCCCACCTAGATATTTCCCCATCTCTCGCTCCACCTCTCCCTCTTCCCGCCAGATTCTCCCTCACGCGCTCGCCGCTCTCCCCTCTCCTTGCCCGAGCACTTCGCCATCGCCCTCCATCGATCTCGCGGTCCCCGGCTTCCCCCTCGATCGTGCTGGTGGCTAGAAGGAGCGCCGTCCTCCGCACCATCGTCCTCGACCATCAGCGGGAGCTGGGAGGCCCTATAGTGGCCGCTCTCCTCCACCCCCCCTTCCTCCTCTGTCGCCGGCAATCTTCGTCGTCTCCGGCGAATCCTGCGCTCCTAAGCTGTCGCAGGCTTTTCGTAGCCGCTCGGTGAGCTCCTCCCTCCCTCCATTCTTCTCCTCGCACCGCGTGGCTCTCCCTAGCTAGCTCGTCACCATTGCCGTGATCTCGCCACGGCAGATCGCCTCACCGTCATGGCCACCGTGGCCCGAGCTCGTGCCCGAGCTCGTAACCGGGCTCCTGGAGCTCGTAGGAGCACAACGCCGCTCCCTACATCGCCTTACTTGCCCTGCGTCACCGTAGACACCAACGGCCGAACTCTGGCGTCCGCTCCGCCACTAGCCATCGCCATCTCCGGCCGTTTCCGGCCAAACCGCCGCGACAGATCGATGCGCGGGCGAGAGCCCATTCGAAAGAAACTAACCGCGTGCCAAGTGATGCGTTGTAGCGCGATTCCGGCCATCTCCGGCGTTCGGCCGCCGCGGATGGCCTCGCCGGCGTTGCTCCGGCGCCGGCGCTGACCTGGCACCGGCGGGGCCTGCCTCTGGGTCACTGCCCGTGGGCCCCCTGGACCCAGTTGACCACGTTGACCATGGTCAACTATGCTGACTGGGCACTTAGTGCCACTGACGTGCGGGTCCCACTTCTTAATCCTCTAATTAAAACACTTTAATAACTAAAACTAATTAGTTTAGTTAATTAGACACTGACAGGTGGGCCCAGTAGTTTTACTAACTAAATTTAGATTAGTTTGAACTCTGTTTAACCCACTGTCTATGACAGGTGGGCCCCTCATGTCAGTTTGACCAGTCAACTGGACAGTTGACTCCTGAAGTCACTCATACGTCATGCTGACATCATTTTCCTTTTCTGTTAATATAAATAATTCCAGAAAATTGTTTAAACTTTGAAAATTCATAGAAAATTAACCGTAGCTCGGATGAAAATGTTTTCTACATGAAAGTTGCTTAGAGCGACGAGAAGAATCCGGATGCGCGGTCGGTTTACTTGTCAGATGCCTCTAACTATCTGAACATGGAACATTCCCCCTCCGGTTATCTGTCTGACGCAGGTCCGGAACCGGGAAAACCTTCCCGGTTGAATTCCCCCTTCACCTATAACGTCTAGGACCGCGTTAGAACACATCTAGCTATGCTTGTTGTCCTGTTATACACTTGCTTTCTACGTATTTACTATTCCCCCCCCCCTCTTCTCTTTGGTAGATCCCGCGGCGGCTGCCGATGCCGCTGTGATCGACTACGTCGACGATGACCCCTCCTTGCCAGAGCAATCAGGCAAGCCCCCCCTTTGATCATCTCGATATCGCCCATTCCTTTCTCTCATGCTTGCATTAGATTTTGCTACTGTTATTGTATGCTCCTATTCTGATGCATAACCTGCTTTTGTATCTGCTGTTGTACCTTACCTGCTTATCCTAAACTGCTTAGCATAGGTTGGTTAGTGATCCATCAGTGACCCCCACCTTGTCCTTGTTGCCCCTGCTTCATCATTGAAGACCCGATTAACGGGATTGAAGACAAGGCCCCGGCACCGCACATCACTTTCCCCTTAGTTGCTCGACACTTCTGGGTTACTATCGAGTGTCGAGGGTGAGACCTCTACAACACTTCTGATGTTAACCCTGTAGTGTAGCTATTCGATCGTGGTCATCGAGGGGTGATTCTGCCTTAACCACTTCCTATGTGACTCTGTCGTGCAACCCCCTCAAGTGTGAACCTCGGGGGTGATTCCTCTTACGTTCACCTTGATGATTACATTGAGTGGAATTCACCGGGGGTGATTCCTCGGGTTTTCCCCTTGATGTTTAGACACACAGTTACTATGATTACTATGACTTTACAGTGAACCATGTTACTAAAGACGGGTCGACCCTGAGGGGTACCCGTGCGAGCATATTTGCGAGTGATGTGGAGACGGGTTGACCTGGAAGGTGCCCGCGAGATAATTACGAGGCGTGGCCGGGCATTCCTAGCCCTTGCCGCAAGTCCTCAAGACGAGGCGACGGGGTCACATCTTTCGTGAGTCTCTGCTTGTTACCGCGCATTCCTAATCCACTATGATTTGGATATTTGATCCGAGGGGCCTCTGGCCTGATAGCACTAACCATCACGCGGGCATAGTATGGGCGTTCTGCGTCGTATACATCAGCCGAAGGTTAATAGACGTCAGCGACTGAGCGGCGCGCGCCGGGTTGGACTGGTTACGCCTTCTCTTGTATAAGGGAGGCTAGGTCTGCTCACCGGCCGCGTACGCAACGTGCAGGAGTTTCCGGGGAGATGGCCCATGACCCCTGGGGGCATAGGTTTAGTCCGGCGTGCTGACCTCTCTATTAAGCCTAGGTCGGATTGCGGCGTATTGTTTGGCCGAGGCCGGGCATGACCCAGAAAAGTGTGTCCGGCCGGAGTTAATCAAGCGTGGTGGGTAAGTTGGTGCACCCCTGCAGGGAAGAAAACATCTATCGATAGCCTGTCCTACGGTAACGGACACTCGGAGTTGTATCCCGATCGATACAACTAGAACTGGATACTTGAATTGGATTGTGATGAGGTGATAATTGGATAGTACGGCTCTGGGATTTCTTTCTCGCAGGGAGTCGAGAAAGGATCTCCGGCCGAGGTTGATAACACTACTACTACTTTACCTTATGCTACTCTACTCCCTCCTGTTTGCTGCAAGATGGTGGTTTCCAGAAGATGCTAGTCTTCAATAGGACTAGGCCTTCTCTATATTCTGGCATTTCTGTAGCCCAGTCCACATATACAGCCTTCCTTTGATAATGTTGCATATGTAGTGTAGATCCTTGCTTGCGAGTACTTTGGATGAGTACTCACGGTTGCTTTGCTCCCCCTTTCCCCCTTCTTTCTTCTTTCTGGTTGTTGCAACCAGATGGTGGAGTCCAGGAGCCAGATGCCACTTTTGACGACTGCTGCTACCCCGAGGGTGCCTACTACCACGTGACGGACGTCGACGACCAGGAGTAGTTAGGAGGCTCCCAGGCAGGAGGCCTTGCCTTTTCGATCGTAGATGCTTTTGTGCTAGCCTTCTTAAGGAAAACTTGTCTAACTTATGTCTGTACTCAGATATTGTTGCTTCCGCTGACTCTTGTGTATTCGAGCCCTCGAGGCCCCTGGCTTGTAATATAAAGCTTGTATTTTTTTTAATTTGTGTCTAGAGTTGTGTTGTGATATCTTCCCGTGAGTCCTTGATCTTGATCCTACACATTTGCGTGTATGATTAGTGTACGATTGAATCGAGGGCGTCACAAGTAGGTTGAGCACTTGAGCGTGAGCTATGTGTGTTGTGTCATGTGCTGTGTGTCGCATGGGTGCGTGAGTGTTGCGTGCGTCCATGTGTACGTGTGAGTGTTGCATGTTGCATGCATGCATGCATGCATGGGGCTTAATCCCTGCCATTGACATGTTCATATTTCAAGCTTCCTCTGTTCCCTCCATATGGTGATACTCCCTCTGTTCCCAAATAATACATAGTAAAAGCCTCCCTCTGTTCCCAAATATGGACTATTTGTCTTTCTACAGATTTCAACAAGTGACTAGGTACGGAGCAAAATGAGTGAAGTGAGCGTAGAGGCATAGGGATACTATAGAAAGGAAGTCCTCGCGATCCATTATTCCCCATCTCGGTCAGAGAGAACTATTCGACAAGTCTTCGCAGTGAAGTGACAATACACGCTACAGCAGATGGGACAACGTAACTAATAAGCTGAACCAGCGTGTTGTTGTTACTAAATCAGCCTTACCTAGTACTGCCATCATGTTTGCCAGTAGAGCACACTTCCGCAAATACGCCTACGCACCTCTGTCCTCCATTAACTGACATATGGGCCCTCTTGTGATAGACCCACATGTCATCGGTGTAACTATTTACACTCCGAAGGATGGTATATCCTGGTAGTAGTACTAGTAGAATTGAGATTTAATGCACTTTCTTCCCCGTCTTCCACTCTTCTTCCTCTTCTCGTCCCCATTGTCGGCCACATACCATTTACCCCCGCTCACTGCTCGCCTGCCCGCGCCATCTTCCTTGGTAGCTCGCGCGTACCATATCCCCCCGCCCACTGCTCGGCCACACAAGGAGAAGCTTCTTCGCTCGCCCGCCCGAATCCACTTCCCCGCTGGCTCGCAGGCACCAAAAACCCCAATGGCAGAACCGACTAACACGCAGAGCCGCGATTGGAATTCCCTCCCCGATGTTCTCTTGGAGCAGATCTGTAGTCGTTTGGACCTACTCAGCACCATCCGTCTGGACGCATGCTCGGTGTCTTTGTACCATCTACTCGTCTGCAACCGGCCGGCTCTTTTCAAGACACCCTGCTTGCTGATGCCCGATCCTCGCAGGTGGCCCAGACATCGACTTGACGATCCTACGGAGGTTGCCATGGTGCCCCTCGACATGCTACCACTACCCGTCCACCTGTCCTTCATGCGGGGCCACTACTGGGCGGGCATGAAGGCCAACTGGATCGTCCTCATCCACCACACCGGTAGTACGTGGCGTCTCATGGATATCTACACCCAGTGAGAGATCACCCTTCCATCGTTGGATACCGCTGACATCGAGCCTCGTGGCCCGCCGGACACTCCTGCCTACTACGCACGAGACGCGTCAAGCTTTTGGCTCGACCTCCATTTGCAGAAGGTTGTAATCTACGAAGTGCCCACACCATCAGAAGACTACATGGATTACAAGCTCATTGCCTTGTTCAACATGGGATTAGTCTATCTGGAATCCGGTCACCATACATGGTTATGGATCATCATCAATCCTGATGAGGCAACATTTCTCTCTGATGCTATAGTGCATGATGGCATCGTTTACGCGGTCGACGCACAGATTTGCTGCCTATACTGGTGGAATCTATCGTCGTGTAATTGTTCTATCTCATCTCATCTTTACCTTATGAATACGACTACCTATTCATTTGTTACAAATTTAGAATGCATAGCATGTCTATAACCACATCATTGCTATATGTTCCTCTCATTTCCTAGATTTTTATGACCACACATGTTATTGTTAGAGTTGATATGAGAACAATTGACATCTAATGATTGATAGAATACATATTATGAGCATGACATCATGATTGCTATATGTTACTATCGTTTACAAGATTTTTTTAACAACACATGTTATTACTTAGAGTTGATATGAGAACAGTAGTAGTAAGTGTTATGGTAGAATATGAGTAGGCGCTGTCATAGCTGTTTTCCTCTCATTGTTACATGATGTTTGAACCATGACATGTTGCTAGAGTATGGAAGCCATTGGCTTATTTTTTTAACTTGGGGTATGATTATGACCATGGCATTGCAATTCTCTGTCTATGATATGTGTCACTGTTATAATAATCTTAATTCCACACATACTCTGAACATGATTATTTATTTTTGTCCTTTTGGTCTCCAATTTGAATTGTTGCAACAGACGCAAATGTGCTGGCCTTCATGATTCCAGGACCTGGAATCATACCAGCCGATGGGTGGTGGTTTATCGCTCGTTCAGCTGATGGCGGTCATTTGATGCTCATTCGCACGTACCAAATTGACCAAACCATTACATCAAATCACATGCAGTACAATGCGTGGGGCGTTCGTGACTTTGATGGCTATGGCTGCTTCATGTTCGAGAAAGATCCCAGCTCTGTTGGGCCAGGCGTATTCAACTAGAGGCGGGTTTACAGTCTCGACAACCACTCCTTGTTCCTCAGGCTCAATTATCCGATCATCCAACCAATCATCGATCATATCACTGGTGATGATTACTGTGCTATGCAACTTCCATTCATGAGGGGGGGCTATGTTTACACATCATACCACGGGTTTCATGAATCACCATATCCAGAGATTCGTCTACACAGCTTGTTGCCAGGTAATCTTCAGTGTGTGAAAGGCATCAAGCTTCCATGCGAAGGATGGCTTTTGCAAACCTGACATGCGGTGACGTGGTTCATGCCAACAGCAAATATGCACAACTTGATTCGTGCTGATATCTAGACTCAGCCATGTATTCTGCTGCTGTAACACGACCCCCTTTTGTTGGATATTATGTACTGTTGTTAGTTTGAATCACTCCTCTGGTTTGAAGGATAGATACCTTCCTGGGATCTAGTGCATCCTAACTCACCTGCGTAGGATGTACTGATAATGATAATGGAGATGCTGTGTAGAAGCCATATATATATATATATATATATATATATATATATATATATATATATTAAACCTATGTATAAATTGTGACACTAAATACGACTAGTAAGTAGTACAGTAGCGGTACTAGTATACGTCGGTCAAATTATTCATCATGTCCACACATTGAATTGACGTGACAACACGCTGCGCGTGAGGTGACACAAGAATCCCGGCGGCGTGTTCGGGTATTCTGGACTTTAGATTTGGAGTACCACTTATCTGTCGAAATCTTTCATCATTCACTTAAAACAGTCGACTGATCATACATTGAGTACCATATAACTAGAATTACCGATGCAAGTCAAAGAAGGATTGGCCAGTGCTGCCATCTGGCGTCAAGTTCGATCCCACGGATCAGGAGCTGATCGAGCACCTTGAGGCCAAAGTGAGTGCTGACAGCGCGAGATTTCGGTCTCTCATCGATTTGTTCATACCAACCATCGACAGCGAGCACAGCATATGCTACACCCAACCTGAGAAACTTCCAGGTAATACACCGATCGGCCGTCTACTTGCACAAACATATTCCTTTGTTTATAGCTCTATTTTTCTTTTTAGCCGCAGACCTGGTGAGGCAATTATAGTTTGACAGTTAATAAAAAGTGAAACAAGTGACTGCAACATGCCAAAGATGTTATGAAAATGCCAACTACGTACACTAAAACATGTATTCCACAATACTGCAGGTATCACATTGAGTGGCCTAAGGAAGCAATTCTTCTAGCGCAATTCTAGGGCGTTCAAAAGGGGCATGTGGATGCGTCGCAAGATACAATCGGAGTGCGGCATGCACGCGATGTGGCACAAGACCGGCAATACCTTGCCGGTGATGGTCAACGGCCGGCAGACGGGCAGCAAAAAAGGTTCTGGTGCTGCACACCAACAAGAACTTCGACCAGCAGAGGACCAACTGGGTGATGCACCAGTACCACCTCGGGGACCTGGAGCAAGAGAAGGAGCGGGAACTGGTCCTCTGCAAGATTTTCTACCAGACAAACACTAGGGCAGGAGTAAAAAGATTATAAGTTAGTTAGGTATTGGTAGTTGTACTACCTTGTCGTCCGCAAGTTGGTATTGTTGTTAACGATCTTTTGGTATGAACTTGCATTTTCTTCCAACCATCATGCCGAGGGTCGGCGTGGATATAAAGATGAATCATTTGTTTCGAAACGAATTTTCAGGCACCTGATTTTTATTTGATGGGTAGCATAAGCACCCGCCGTTCGAATTCCCAGTTCTCCAATTTTTTCGAAACAAGTGCATGCACTTATTATCACGATAAAAAAACAATATCCGTGTTGCATCCCAGTTATCAGTCTGTACTTGCAGAATTCTCTCGTTTATTGAGCACGCATATTGTTTTTTTAGGTCGAGCAAGTTTCAACTGGGCTGCAGACTGCCCGGGGTTCGTTTTGTTTTTAACAGGCCCAACCGATGAAGACAACGGGGCACAAAGATCCAGCAGGTATGAGGTATCTACTAGCCTCTGGATCGCCAGCGTTAGTTATATTTTGTCTTACAACATCCGCAGGCACTTTTTTTTCTGAATCAAACACACAGCCCAGTTCTGTTTTCCTCCTGAAACGCATGTCCTACATCCGTTTTCTAATCTCTACCTATAGTTTTACTAGTTCATATACACATATCATTATATTGAAAACACATGAAATTCCCTTTTCATATTTACATCCTTATTTTTGTTGTTTTTTCCCACCCAGCGCTGATTTTTTTACCACTGGTTTTCCCTTAAACTAACACAATAGTCCCACGTCTTATTTGCTCACAAAAACAAAACAATTTTTTTGGCAAATAAATAAGTTCTTAAAAAATGTTTATCATCGGGATTACAACAGTTCAGACTCCACCGAAATATGCAAAATAAGGTTGAACTTTTTGACCGTGGTCCTGGGCAGAAAATGGGCTGTAATAAATTACTTAAGAATTAGCAAATGGGCTGCAAATTATAAAAAATAGCAAATGGGCTTTATGTTGTCTGCCACAGATTTGGAGGCTGACTTGTGGGCCTACCAAGTTCATGCGTACACAAGGTTTTGCAAAAAAGAAACTTAGTCAACAATCGACTCTACCAGCGTCAGACCGTTAGATGTCAATCTAACGGCAATCATGCTTCTTTAGTCTCTAATCTTCCTGCCCCAGCCGCCCAAACCAGCACCGACGGAACCGCCTGCTCCTGCCTCACGGCCCCATCATACTCGCATCCCTGTCATGTCTATCCCTCTACTCACCCACACCTCCTGTTATTTTCCGGCGACGGTAGCCGAACTAGTCAACCCTCGTACTCTCCACCGCGTGGGCAGCCACTGCCGTGTCTTCCCCGGCTCTGTGTTGTTCCCTTCGTAGGCCTCGCCGTCGTCCACCGCCCTGGTGCTCTCGGCGCGGTGTGGTCAACGATGTCCATCCAACGGCCATAGTGCTTATTCGACCTCTGGTCTTCTTGCCCCAGCCGCCCAAAGCAGCGCCGGTCGTGCCGCATGCTCCTGCCTCCCATGGTCGGCTGTGCTGCCGCGGAGGCCTCACCGTCCCCATACAACTCCCACCGCTGGCCAGGCCATCCCTCCACTCACCCACTCCCCCTGTTATTCTGCGGCGACGGCAGCCTCACACCGCAGCCAAACCAGTGAACCCTCGTGCTCCTCTCCGCGTGGGCATCCACTGCCACGTCTTCCCCGGGTCCGCGTCGTCCCCTTCCTAGGTCTTGTCGTCGTCCACCGCCGTGGTGCTCCCGGCGCGGCGTGGTCAATGTGGTCAACGACCGACTTCCATCGGAAGAGTACTGTACATGGAGAGGCTGACAGCTGGGTCCACGGCAGCCGCAAGGAAGTGCCTCCTTATTACGCGCAAAATAATTATTCCTCCACCTGATAGCGGGGACCCACCGGACGGGCCACCAGTATTTCGCGGAAAAAACGTTTCCCCCCTGACTGCTGGGACCCACCGGACGGGCCACCATATTTCACGAAAAAAACGTTTGCCCCTGACTATTGGGACCCAGCAGACAGACCATCGTATTTCGTGAAAAAATCATTCCCCCCGCTGTCAGCTCGGACCCACCGGTAGTTCCTTCTTATTACGCATAGAAAAATGAATACTCCCCCTGCTAGCTGGGACCCACCATGGTGGGAGTCTGACTTGTGGGCATACTAAGTTGACGGGGATGGAGGGCTTTGTCAACTTAGTCAATATGAACGATTCTAGCTCTAGTGACCGTACGATGTCCATCCAATGGCCGTCGTGCTTCTTCAATCTCTGCTCTTCCTGCTCCAGCCGCTCAAACAAGCGCCGGCAGTACTGCCTGCTCCCTCCTCCCCACGGCCGGCTGTGCTGCCGTGCAGCCCTCACCGCCCCACCATACTCCCATCGTTGGCCTAGCCATCCCTCTACTCACCTGCACCTGCTGTTATTCTCCAGCGACGGCAGACGAACCTGTAAACCCTCATACAATCGTACTCCCCTCCGCGTGGGAAACAATTGCCGAGTCTTCCCTGCCTCCGTGTCATTCCCTTCCTAGGCCTCGCCGTCGTCCACCGCCCTGGTGCTCTCGGCACGGCCTGGTCAACGTGGTCAACAATCGACATGCATCCTTATTACGCACCAAGAAATGAATACCCCCTGCTAGCTGGCACCCACCATAGTGGCTGGCTGACTTGTGGGCCTACTAAGTTGACGAGGACGGAGGGCTTTGTCAACTTAGTCAATATGAACGATTCTAGCTCCAGTGACCGTATGATGTCCATCCAGTGGCCATAGTGCTTCTTCAACCTTTGGTCTTCTTGCTCCAGCCGCCCAAAGCAGCGTCGGTTGTGCCGCGTGCTCCTACCTCTCGTGGCCGACTGTTCTGCCGCGGAGGCCTCGCCGCCCCCTACTACTCCCACCGCTGGCCGAGGGTATCCCTCTACTCACCCACACCACCTGTTATTTTGCGGCGACAGCAGCCTCACGCCGCAGCCGAACTAGTGAACCCTCGTACTCCTCTCCGCGTGGGCATCCACTGCCGCGTCTTCCCCGGCTCCGCGTCTCCCCTTCCTAGGCCTCTCCATCGTCCACCACCTTGGTGCTCTCTGTGCGGCGTGGTCAATATGGTCAACGACCGACTTCCATCAGAAGAGTACTATACGTGGAGAGGCTGACAGCTGGGTCCAAGGACACAGTCCAGTTTTTCGTGATTTGCCAAGTAAGTCGCTTTGTCAGGCCTGTTGGGCTGCAAATCTTTCAAGACGAGGAGAGCTTCATTCGGCTGGCCGAGAAAATGGCCTATCAGTAATGAGAAATGGGACGTACATTTTTAAAACACATCAAATCGGCAATTAGTTTCAAATATCTTTTTTTCATTTCGATATTTTAAATTACATTAATTTTTATGTGTGGAGAATTTGTTGGATTTTATATTGATATACATTTATTTTTAAAATCAGTTTGAATGTGAGTCGAAATTTTGAGATTAAAAACAGTTCGGACCGCACCGAAATATGCAAAATTTCGTATAATTTTTTAACCGTGGCCACAATATGGGTTGTAATGCTAACAAAAAGAATTTGGGCTCCAAAAAAACCTTAAGAATTAGCAAATGGGCTGTAAATTATTAGAAATAATGGCAGATGGGTTGTATGCTGTTTTCCACAGATTTGAGGTTTTCCTAAAAAAAGGTTGACGCACAAGCAGTGACTGTTGGATGTCCATCCAATGACCGTCGTGCTTCTTCAATCTCTGCTCTTCCTGCTCCAGCCGCTCAAACAAGCGCTGGTGGGACTGCCTGCTCCCGCCTCCCCGCGGCCGGCTCTGCTGCTGCGCAGGCCTCGCCGCCCCACCGTACTCCCATCGCTGGCCTAGCCATCCCTCTACTCACCCACACCTGCTGTTATTCTTCGGCGACGGCAGACGAACCAGTAAACCCTCATACAGTCGTACTCCCCTCCGCGTGGGAAACAACTGCCGAGTCTTCCCTGCCTCTGTGTCGTTCCTTTCTTAGGCCTCGCTGTCGTCCACCGCCCTGGTGCTCTCGGCGCGGCCTGGTCAACGTGGTCAACGACCGACATGCATCTGAAGTGGACTGTACGTGGAGAGGCCGACGGCTGGGTCCACGGCCGCACGCAAGGAAATGCTTCCTTATTACGCGCAAAATAATGATTCCTCCACCTGACAGCAGGGACCCACCGAAAGGGCCTCTGTATTTCGCGAAAAAAACGTTACCACCGCTGACAGCTCGGACCCACCAGCTATATCTTCGCACGCCAGGAAGTGCCTCCTTATTACGCACAAAAAAATGAACACTCCGCCTGTTAGCTGGGACCCAGTATAGTGGCAGGCTGACTTATGGGCCTACTAAGTTGACGGGGACGGAGGGCTTTGTCAACTTAGTCAATAATATGCACGATTCTAGCTCCAGTGACCGTACGATGTTCATCCAACGGCCGTAGTGCTTCTTCAACCTCTGGTCTTCTTGCTCCAGCGCCGGTCATGCCTCGTGCTCCCGCCTCCCGTGGCCGGCTGCGATGCGGTGGAGGCCTCACGCCCCCTACTACTCCCACCGCTGGCCAGGCCATCCCTCTACTCACCCACACCCCCTATTATTCTGTGGCGACGGCAGCCTCACCCTCGTACTCCTCTTCGCATGGGCATCCACTGTTGAGTCCTCCCCGGCTCGGCGTCATCCCCTTCCTCGGCCTCGCTGTCATCCACAGCCGTGGTGCTCTCGGGGTGGCGTGGTCAATGTGGTCAACGACTGACTTCCATCGGAAGAGTACTGTGCGTGGAGAGGCTGACAGCTGGGTCCACGATGGTCGCAAGGAAGTGCCTCCTTATTACGCGCAAAATAATTATTCCTCCACCTGACAGCAGGGATCCACCAGATGGGCCACCAGTATTTCGCGAAAAAAGTTTCCCCCTGACTGCTGGGACCCACCAGCTACATCTTCGCACGCAAGGAAGTGCGTCCGGGCAAAAAAACCAAAACGATTCGCCCCCCTGACTGCTGGGACCCAGCAGCTACATCTTCGCAGGCAAGGAAGTGCCGGACACTCGGGACCCACCTGGTCGAAGCGTACATAGCATTGTCATTCTGGTCGTGAAAGTGTACGTACATACTGGTTGATGTAGAGGCACGCACGTGTCGATGTAGAGGCGTGCAAGTAGCATGTACACGTACGTACAGCAGCGAGGGTCCAAGAAAGAAAATACGGCCACGTACGTACATACGGGCAGGGTCTCAAACGCCTCCTCGCGCATATTTACATGGCTGGGTCGGAACGGAGAAACAACATCGTCGTCGTGTTCATGGGGAGGCAACGGAATGCGTCGTGTTCATGGGGAGGCAACGGAATGCGTCGTGTTCATCGGGAGGCAACGGAACGCGTGGGAGCCAACCGGCTTCGACGGAATAGGCGATGGAAACGAGGCCTGGCGTACCGCACAACGGAGGAAACGGACCTCCTATGTTCAGAACGGGGTCCTGTTGATCTGGAGGGGTGTGGCGTACCGCAAAACAGAGGAAACGGACCTCCTACGGTTGAAATGGGGGTCTTGTTGATCGGGAGGGGTGTGGCATACCGCAAAACGGACGAAATGGACCTCCTACGGTCGAAACGGGGGTCCTGTTGATCGGGAGGGGTGTGGCATACCGCAAAACGGACGAAACGGACCTCCTACGGTCGAAACCGGGGTCCTGTTAATCGGGAGGGGTGTGGCGTACCGCAAAACGGGACTCCATGGGATACTGTTCATCTCCACCGTCGACCTCCTCCAGCCTCCACGAGCTACCGTCGACCTCGTCCAGCCTCCATGGGTTCTTGTTCATCCAGCCTCCACCATGCTACTCCACCGGCTACTGTTCAACCACCCCTCCACCGTCTACTATTCATCCAGCCCTCCACACCACGGGGTCCTGTTCATCCAGAGGCAACGCCACCGCTCACTGTTCATCCACCCCCCCCCCCCCCCCCCGCAACGCTCACTATTCATCCAATCGATCGGCTTCAGTTAGCAGTAGTAGCGAAGGAATCGCTCCATCGGGTTCAGTTACAGCCATTGACCGATTGCTCGGGTTCAGTAACGCGTAGCCTGCAGTGCAATTGCTCGGGTTCAGTTAGAGCCCAACGCCTCGCTCGGGTTCAGTTAGAGCCAACGCCTCGCTCGGGTTCAGTTAGATCCAACGCCTCGCACGTGTACGAGAGAAACGCGCATCGCTTGGCCCCCGACCTCCCACCGTAACCGGCAACTCCCTGAAATTTTCCTCCCCCTCGCTTCTACCATGGTTTTTTCCGTCATGGACGGCCCAAAGAATGTCATGCAGCTGCGTCTTCGGCCCGCCCAGGATGAAAAGCCCATTTTCTGTCATGATTTTTTGTCATAGAAGTAGGAGCCCACCACATCTATGATGATACCGGGTTTTGTCACAATTATCGCCATAGAAGTGTCATATGTATGACACAAAAAAATTTCGTTCGGCCCAAAATGTCACGGATGTGTCTTTTTTTGTAGTGACCCTTGCCGTTTTATTCGCCCTCTCTTTTCTGTTCGCCTTTCTTTTTCGCTTGCCTCTTGTGTGCTTGTGTGTTGGATTGCTTGTCACGATGGCGCAAGATAATACCAAATTGTGTGACTTTTCCAATACCAACAATAATGATTTCCTTTGCACTCTAATTGCTCCTCTTAATGATGTTGAATCTTGTGAAATCAATGCTGCTTTGTTGAATCTTATTATGAAAGATCAATTCTCCGGCCTTCCTAGTGAAGATGCCGCTACTCATCTAAACAACTTTGTTGATTTGTGTGATATGCAAAAGAAGAAAGATACGGATAATGATATTGTTAAATTGAAGTTATTTCCGTTTTCACTTAGAGATCATGCTAAAACTTGGTTTTCGTCGTTGCCTAAAAATAGTATTGATTCATGGTATAAGTGCAAAGATGCTTTTATCTCTAAGTATTTTCCTCCCGCTAAGATCATCTCTCTTAGAAACGATATTATGAATTTTAAACAACTTGATTATGAGCATGTTGCCCAATCTTGGGAAAGAATGAAATTAATGATTCACAATTGCCCTACACATGTTTGAATTTATGGATGATCATACAAAAAATTTATGACTGATTGAATTTTTATGTCGACATGGTTAGTTATAATGTTGGCTGAAAACCTGGGTTCTGTTTAAGCTTATTTATACAAACAAGGGCAAAATAGTTCATAAAAGTTTTTCTTTTCACTTTCAATTTATCAACTGAATTGCTTGAGGACAATCAAAGGTTTAAGCTTGGGGGAGTTGATACGTCTCCAATGTATCTACTTTTCCTAACGCTTTTCCTCTTGTTTTGGACTCTAATTTGCATGATTTGATTGAAACTAACCCCAGACTGATGATGTTTTCAGCAGAACTACCATGGTGTTGTTTTTGTGCAGAAATAAAAGTTCTCGGAATGGAACGAAACTTTGCGAGGAATTTTGATATAATAAATAAGAATTTCTGGAGCCAAGACCTGTCGGAGAGGGGCACCTGGGTGGGCACAACCCACCAGGGCGCGCCCCCTCTCCTAGCGCGCCCAGGTGGGTCGTCCCCACCCGGTGGCCCTGCTGACCCTGAAACCGACGCAATAAAATCACATTATTCCAGAAAATATTAGGAAGAAAGAATTTTCACGATCCACAAGATGGAGCCGCCGTCACCTCTTGTTCTTCATCGGGAGGCTAGATCTGGAGTCCGTTTGGGGCTCCAGAGAGGGGGATCTTTGTTCTTCGTCATCACCAACCCTTCTCCATCGCCAATTCCATGATGCTCCCCACCAGGAGTGAGTAAGTCCTTCATACGCTCACTGGTCGGTGAGGAGTTGGATGAGATTCATCATGTAATTAGGGCTTGATCCCTAGTATCCACTATGTTCTAAGATTGATGTTGCTATGACTTTGCCATGCTTAATGCTTGTCACTTTGGGCCCGGGTGCCATGAACTTAGATTTAACCATATATGTTATCATCATTATATCCATGATTTAGATCCGATCTTGCAAGTTATAGTCACCTACTACGTGTTATGATCTGGCAACCCCGGAGTGACAATAGTCGGGACCACTCCCGGTGATGACCATAGTTTGAGGAGTTCATGTATTCACTATGTGTTAATGCTTTGTTCCGGTTCTCTATTAAAAGGAGGCCTTAATATCCCTTAGTTTCCAATATGGACCCCGCTGCCACGAGAGGGTAGGACAAAAGATGGCATGCAAGTTCTTTCCATAAGCACGTATGACTATTTATGGAATACATGCCTACATTATATTGACAAACTGGAGCTAGTGCTGTATCGCCCTAGGTTATAACTGTCTCATGATGAATATCATCCAACAAATCACCAATCCAATGCCTACGAATTTATCTTATATTGTTTCTGCTAAGTTTCTACTGCTATCATCACTGTTACACTTGCTACAAAATTACTGCTATCACTGTTACCGTTACCGTTGCTACTGTCACTACTATCAAAAATATCATATTACTTTGCTATTGATTACTTGATGCAGATAATTAATCTCCGGGTGTGGTTGAATTGATAACTCAGCTTCTAATACCTTCAAATATTCTTTGGCTCCCCTTGTGTCGAATCTATAAATTTGGGTTGAATACTCTACTCTCAAAAACTATTGCGATCCCCTATACTTGTGGGTTATAAGCTGCCCTCTTACCGTATGTATGGGTATGGCTCAGATAATGAAGTTTTGTAGGAAGAATTGGATGAGGATGGATTCATGGAGCAAGAAAACAAAATATTCTTTGAGTTGACCGGCAAGGAAAGAAGTGCCACATTGTTTCGTGATCTTAGCCTTGCTGACAAGACCGTAGTTGATGGGGGCATGAGACTGAGGTTTCTGGAACCAACACCGTGCCCGAGAGTAGGCAAACCAAGGCCAGAGAACGAGGACGAGAATGCTCATTCGAAGAAAGGCGTGAAGTTTGGGTGCTTGCAGGAGTTCAAATGTGGCTTAGTGACTATGCCATTCGGAACCATAGGCCATATGTTGTTGGTCATTTTAACCAAAAGGTGTGTTACACCGTGAAATGTGACAAAGAAGGTTTCCCATGGATGTTCAGTGGAAGAACAATGCATGAAACCGGTCAACGGGTGTGAAAAGAAGATGTCAAAGAATATACGAATAAAGAGTGGAAGTTTAAGCAGTTTTAATTTGAACAACATAAAACATTTAAATCTTAGATCAAATGACTTACAACGAGGAGTACTCAGAGCGTTCAAATGAAAAATGTTACATATCACATACGGTGTTCAACTAAAATTCATATGAAAAATGATAAGGGTTCATGCCATTATAGTTCGAATGACAATACAACATCACAAAGTTCAAGTAATATCGGAGCTTCCAAAAGAGGAGCTCACAAAGTTCAACCCATATTATTTTTCATGCGTGCAAAATTCCCATGATGCTCTGGTATAGGCTTGAATTCAATATCAAATTAGTATGGTCCTGGGTTGCAAGAATGACATCCATTCTTTCAAGAACCCAACCCCAGCGAGCAGCCTGGTTCAGTATTGGCGATGCTCCTTGCTTGATTACCCAGTAAATGATCTAGCCAGGCCTTTTGCAAGTGCAGCTAAGAAAATTCTTCCTTTGTTGCTAGATACAACTCCAACGTATCTATAATTTATGAAGTATTCGTGCTGTTTTATTATCATTCTTGGATGTTTTACAATCATTTTATAGCAACTTTATATCATTTTTTGGGACTAACCTATTGACCCAGTGCCTAGTGCTTGTTGTTGTTTTTTGATTATTTTTTACATCACAGGAAATCAATATCAAATGGAGTCCGAACACCGCGAAACTTTTTGGAGATTTTTTATGGACCGAAGCGCCCAGGATGGGCCAGAGCAGCGCCTGGCGGGTGCCCCGAGGGGGGCACTGTTGGAAATATGCCCTAAAGGCAATAATAAAATGGTTATTATTATATTTCCTTGTTCATGATAATTGTCTATTGTTCATGCTATAATTGTATTAACCAGAAACCATAATACATGTGTGAATACATAGACCACAACCTGTCCCTAGTAAGCCTCTAGTTAACTAGCTCGTTGATTAATAGATGGTTGTGGTTTCCTGGCCATGGGCATTGGATGCCATTGATAATGGGATCACATCATTAGGAGAATGATGTGATGGACAAGACCCAATCCTAAGCATAGCACAAGATCGTGTAGTTCATTTGCTAGAGATTTTCTAATGTCAAGTATCATTTCCTTAGACCACGAGATTGTGCAAACTCCCGGATACCGTAGGAATGCTTTGGGTGTATCAAACGTCACAACGTAACTAGGTGGCTATAAAGGTGCACTACCGGTATCTCTGGAAGTGTCTGTTGGGTTGGCACGAATCGAGACCGGGATTTGTCACTCCATATGACGGAGAGGTATCTCTGGGCCCACTCGGTAATGCATCATCATAATGAGCTCAATGTGACTAAGGAGTTAGCCACGGAATCGTGCATTACGGAACGAGTAAAGAGACTTGCCGGTAACGAAATTGAACGAGGTATGGGGATACCGTTGATCGAATCTCAGGCAAGTAACATACCTATGGACATCCAGATCCCGGTATTGGTTATTGGCCATAGAGGTGTCTCGGTCATGACTGCATGGTTCCCGAACACATAGGGTCTACACACGTAAGGTTCAGTAACGCTAGAGTTGTTATGGGAAATTTTATGTGGTTACCGAAGGTTGTTTGGAGTCCCGAATGAGATCTCGGACGGCACGAGGAGTTCTGGAATGGTCCGGAGGTAAAGATTTATATATGGAAAGTCTAGTTTCAGTCGCTGGAAGGGTTTCAGAGGTTATCGGTATTGTACCGGCACCACCGAATGGTGTCCGGGGGTCCACCGGGTGGGGCCACCTGCCCCGGAGGACTTACTGGGCTGAATATGGGTGGGAACCAGCCCCCTAGTGGGCTGGTGCGCTCCCCCCAAGGTCCCAAGGCGCCTAGGGTTGGAAACCCTAGGGGGAGGGGGCGCCTCCCACCTGCTTGGGGGGCAAGTCTCCCCCTCCTGACCGCCCCCCCTTGATACGTCTCCAACGTATCTATAATTTATGAAGCATTCATGCTATTTTATTATCTGTTTTGAATGATTATGGGCTTTATTATACACTTTTATATTACTTTTGGGACTAACCTATTAACCGAAGGCCCAGCCCATATTGCTGTTTTATTGCCTGTTTCAGTATTTTGAAGAAAAGGAATATCAAACGGAGTCCAAACGGAATGAAACCTGCGGGAGCGTGATTTTTGGAAAGGATATGATCTGGGAGACTTGGAGTTCAAGCCAGGGAAGGCTCGAGGAAGCTAGGAGATAGGAGGGCGCGCCCACACCCTGGGCGCGCCCCCTGTCTCCTGGGCACCTTGAGGCTCTCCTGACCGACTTCTTTTGCCTATATAAGTCCACGTACCCTAAAAACATCGAAGACGAAGATAGATCAGCAGTTCCACCACCGCAAGCCTCTGTAGCCACCAAAAACCTCTCGGGAGCCTGTTCCGGCACCCTGACGGAGGGGGGATCCCTCACGTATGGCCATCTTCATCATCCCGGCGCTCTCCATGACGAGGAGGGAGTAATTCACCCTCGGGGCTGAGGGTATGTACCAGTAGCTATGTGTTTGATCTCTCTCTCTCTCTCTCTCTCTCTCTCGTGTTCTCTCTATGGCACGATCTTGATGTATCGCGAGCTTTGCTATTATAGTTGGATCTTATGATGTTTCTCCCCCTCTACTCTCTTGTGATGAATTGAGTTTTCCTCTTGAAGTTATCTTATCGGATCGAGTCTTTAATGATTTGAGAACACTTGATGTATGTCTTGCCGTGTGTATCTCTGGTGACAATGGGATATCACGTGATCCACTTGATGTATGTTCTGGTGATCAACTTGCGGGTTCTGCCCATGAACTTATGCATAGGGGTTGGCACACGTTTTCGTCTTGACTCTCCGGTAGAAACTTTGGGGCACTCTTTGAAGTACTTTGTGTTGGTTGGATAGATGAATCTGAGATTGTGTCATGCATATCGTATAATCATGCCAACGGATACTCGAGGTGACAATGGAGTATCTAGGTGACATTAGGGTTTTGGTTGATTTGTGTCTTAAGGTGTTATTCTAGTACGAACTCTTGAATAGATTGATCCGAAAGAATAGCTTTGAGGTGGTTTCGTACCGTACCATAATCTCTTCGTTTGTTCTACGCTATTAGTTGCTTCAGAGTGACTCTTTGTTGCGTGTTGAGGGATAGTTATATGATCCAATTATGTTATTATTGTTGAGAGAACTTGCACTAGTGAAAGTATGAACCCTAGGCCTTGTTTCCTATCATTGCAATACCATTTGTGCTCACTTTTATCATTAGTTACCTTGCTGTTTTTATATTTTCATATTACAAAAACCTATATCTACTATCCATATTGCACTTGTATCACCATCTCTTCGCCGAACTAGTGCACCTATACAATTTACCAATGCATTGGGTGTGTTGGGGACACAAGAGACTCTTTGTTATTTGGTTGCAGGGTTGCTTGAGAGAGACCATCTTCATCCTACGCCTCCCACGGATTGATAAACCTTAGGTCATCCACTTGAGGGAAATTTTCTACTGTCCTACAAACCTGTGCACTTGCAGGCCCAACAATGTCTACAAGAAGAAGGTTTTGTAGTAGACATCAAGCTCTTTTCTGGCATCGTTGCCGGGGAGGCTAGGTAAGCGGCACTCACACCCCGTCAACTAAGCTCTTTTCTGGCGCCGTTGCCGGGGAGGCGAGTGCTTGAAGGTATATCTTTAGATCTTGCAATCGAATCTTTTTGTTTCTTGTTTTATCACTAGTTTAGTTTATAAAAGAAAATTACAAAAAAATGGAATTGAGTTTGTCTCATACGCTTCATCTTTTTAATATCTTTCTTGAGTATGATGAAATGGAAAATTGTGATCAAGTGCTAGAGGAAGAAGTCTATAAAATGTTTGATACTAAATCTTTGTATGATGAGCATGATTGCAATATTGTTTGTATGACTTCCTTGAACATCTATTATGCTAATGATATGCAAAGCCACAAGCTTGGGGAAGCTTTGTTTGATGAAGATGATATTTTTTTGTCCCCCAAGTTTTGATGAGCAAATTTATTATGATGAAAGCATGCCTCCTATTTATGATGATTATATTTATGAAAGTGGGTTTGGAAGAGTGTCAACTTTAGGAAGTGGTGATCCCACTATTTTGGAGGATGTTGAATCTTATTGTGATGAATATGAAAGTGGATTTGGAAGAGTGTCAACTTTATATAGTGATGAATCCACTATTTCGGAAGAGGTTCCAATTGATTATGAGAATAAATTTGCTATCTATGATGATTATTGTGACGACTTGTATGCTATTAAGAATAATGATAACCATGAAACTTGTCATCATGATTTTAGTTTTCAATTGGATTATGCCTCACATGATAATTATTTTGTTGAGTTTGCTCCCACTACTATTCATGAGAAGAATTTTGCTTATGTGGAGAGTAGTAAATTTTCTATGCTTGTAGATCATGAAAAGAATACTTTAGGTGCTGGTTATATTGTTGAATTCATTCATGATGCTACTGAAAATTATTATGAGGGAGGAACATATGCTTGTAGGAATTGCCATAATGTCAAGTTTCCCCTCTATGTGTTGAAAATCTTGAAGCTACACTTGTTTTGCTTTACTATGCTAGTTGATTATTGTTCCCATAAGTTGTTTGCTCATAAAATCCCTATGCATAGGAAGTGGGTTAGGCTTAAATTTGCTATTCATATTCTTCATGATGCTCCCGTTGTGTTTCAATTCTTATCTTTTATGTGAGCATCATTGTCATCATCATGCCTAGCTAGAAAGGCATTAAAGAAAAGCACTTGTTGGGAGACAACCCAATATTTACCCTTACTGTTTTTGTGTGTCCATATGATTATTCTATTGTAGTAATCATGTTTTATATCTTTTGTTTCAATAAAGTGCCAAGTAAGACCTTTAGGGTAGCTTATGGTGATAGTTGCGTTGATCCTGCTGAGAATCAGAAACTTTTGCACCGAGTAAATTAGTTTTGTTAATTCACAGAAAAGTGCTTCTGATCTGATTATTTTTTCTCTAGATTGGTACAAAAATTGCTTAGGTCTTACTAATTTGGTAGGATTTTGGGAGTTCCATAAGTATACGTTTGATACAGATTACTACAGACTATTCTGTTTTTGACAGATTCTGTTTTTCGTGTGTTGTTTGCTTAATTTGATGCATCTATGGCTAGTATTAAGTGGAATGAACCATAGAAAAGTTGGAATAAATTAGATATTACACCAATATGAATTTAGAATGAGTTCATTACAGTACCAAAGTGGTGGTTTTATTTTCTTATACTAACGGAGCTTACGAGTTTTCTGTTGAGTTTTGTGTTGTGAAGTTTTCAAGTTTTGGGTAAAGATTCGATGGACTATGGAATAAGGAGTGGAAAGAGCCTAAGCTTGGGTATGCCCAAGGCACCCCAAGATAATATTAAAGAATAGACAAAAGCCTAAGCTTGGGGATGCCCCGGGAAGGCATCCCCTCTTTCGTCTTCGTTCATCGGTAACTTTACTTGGAGCTATATTTTTATTCACCACACGATATGTGTTTTGCCTGGAGCGTCATTTTCTCTTGTTAGTATTTGCTTTTTTTTATTTAGAATAATGTTTTGCATCTTTATTTTCAATAAAAATGTCAAGGATAGCCTTTACCATGCTTATTTTGCTAGTATACATGTTGTTGTTTGAAAATAGAAAGTTTACCGCTGTTGCAAAAATTCCCTAGAAAAGTCAGAGCATGATATAATGTTGAACTTTTTGCATATTGAGCTCTGGTAAATCTTCTACAGCTTACTATTTTTCTCATAATTTTTGGAGTTAGGGAAATATTGATAATCTTGCATTCTTTATAGACTGTACTGTTTTGGCAGATTGCTGTTATATTTGCATTGTTTGCCTATGTTTTCTTGTTTAATGATTCTATTTGAGGATAGGAGTGTTAAATATGCAGAGGCATTTAGTATGCAATGTGGAATAATAATTTTAGTGATTTGTTACAGTAGAAAATGATAAGGTTTTGCATTGGTTTATACTAACCTATCTCACGAGTTCTTGTTGAGTTTGTTGTGCATGAAGCTTTTGATAAAAAGAGAAACCATGATATGAGAGGAATTAAGGACACACAAAAGTTCAAGATTGGGGATGCCCAAGGCACCCCAAGATAATATTTCAAGAAATCTCAATCATCTAAGCTTGGGGATGCCCCGTTAGGCATCCCACCTTTCTTCTTCAACCACTATCGGTTAGTATCGGTTGAGCCTAAGTTTTTGCTTCTTCACATGAGTTGTGCTATCCTTGCAATGTCATTTTATTTTGTTTTGCTTGCTGTTTGAATACAATACCAAGATCTGAACTTTAATGAGAGAGAGTGTTCACATAGTTACATAATTATTTAGCTACCCATTGATCTTCACTTATATCTTTTTGGAGTAGTTTTTCATTTACTCGTGTGCTTCACTTATATCCTATGAGTAAATGGTTGAATGAGTTGAATGTCATAAATCTGAAATTATATATGCCTTATTTACTTATCCCATGGGGAGTAATGACTTCACATCTAAGAAGTAGAGGTTGTAAATTTATTGAAGGTTAGCAAGCATTATATTGGTCATTTGAACAATTCATGAAAGAATATTGAAGGAAGAGAGATTTCACATATAAATATACTATCCTAGACATATTTTATAATTGTGAGCACTCATTAAGTATGACATGCTAAAGAGTTTATGTTGGACAAGGAAGACAACATAATGGGTTATGTTTTCTCACATCTCAGTTAAAGTATATTGTCATGGATCATTCAAACATGTCGAGCTTGCCTTTCCCCCTCATGCTAGCCAAAATTCCTTGCACCAAGTAGAGATACTACTTGTGCTTCCAAATATCCTTAAACCCAGTTTTTGCCATGAGTGTCCACCATACCTACCTATATGCGGTATTTACATGCCGTTCCAAGTAAATTTGCATGTGCCAAACTCTAAACCTTCAAATAATAATCTGTTTTATATGCCTGAATCGCTCATGTAGCGACTAGGGGCTGTCAGTATCTTCCATGCTATGTGGGTTATTCTCAAGATGAGTGGACTCCGCTCATCATTCACGAGAAAAATGGCTGGTAACCGGGATGCCCAGTCCCATGATCAAAAGATCAAAATCAAATCAAAAATAATTGCAAAAAAAACTCCCCCAGGTTTGATGTTAGTTGGAGGCACCCGTTGTTTCGGGCAAGACATGGATTGATGATTGTTGGTAGAGGGAGAGTAAAAACTTTTACCATTCCGTTTGGGAACCGCCTATAATATATGTAGTATGGAAGATATTGGGAACTCTTGGTTGTTATGTTGACAATGAGATCATACCTCTCAAAATTATTTATCTCTATTTCAAAATTGAGCTCTGGTATCTCTGCAAATCCCTGCTTCCCTCTGCGAAGGGCCTATCTTTTACTTTAATTCATGAGTCAAGGTGATCTTCACCTTTCCCTTTTTCATTTTATCCTTTGGCAAGCACATCGTGTTGGAAAGATCATGATATATATATCCAATTGGATGTAAGTTAGCATGAACTATTATTGTTGACATCACCCAAAGGTGAATACGCTGGGAGGCAACATTATAAGCCCCTATCTTTCTTAGTGTCCGATTAAAACTCCATAACCATTAGTATTGCGTGAGAGTTAGCAATTGTAGAAAACTATATGATAGTTGAGTATGTGGAGTTTGCTAAATCAAAGCTCTGGCATAGACCCTTCCTGAAAATAAGATGAATTGTAATTGTTTGATGACTAAGAATGAAGTTTGCTAGTTTTCAATAAAGTTTATGGTCTATGCTTTAACATGTGACTTGCTTGTTGCTTGCTCGTGAGAAGTTTTATGAGATGAACTACTATTATGACTTATAATCATGCTAGAAAAGGTGATTGAAATTATCATTGATCAAACTTGTGCACGTGCTAGCATTCACACTTCATAAATTCTTTCTTTATCATTTACCTACTCGAGGACGAGCGGGAATTAAGCTTGGGGATGCTGATACGTCTCCAACGTATCTATAATTTATGAAGCATTCATGCTATTTTATTATCTGTTTTGAATGATTATGGGCCTTATTATATACTTTTAAATTACTTTTGGGACTAACCTATTAACCGGAGGCCCAGCCCATATTGTTGTTTTATCGCATGTTTCAGTATTTTGAAGAAAAGGAATATCAAATGGAGTCCAAACGGAATGAAACCTTCGGGAGCGTGATTTTTGTGAAGGATATGATCCGGGAGACTTGGAGTTCAAGACAGGGAAGGCTCGAGGAAGCCAGGAGATAGGAGGGCGTGCCCACCCCCCGGGCGCGCCCCCTGTCTCCTGGGCCCCTCGAGGCTCCCCCAACGGACTTCTTTCGCCTATATAAGTCCACGTACCCTAAAAACATCGAAGACGAAGATAGATCGGGAGTTCCGCCGCTGCAAGCCTCTGTAGCCACCAAAAACCTCTCGGGAGCCTGTTCCGGCACCCTGCCGGAGGGGGGATCCCTCACCGGTGACATCTTCATCATCCCGGCACTCTCCATGATGAGGAGGGAGTAGTTCACCCTCGGGGCTGAGGGTATGTACCAGTAGCTATGTGTTTGATCTCTCTCTCTCTCTCTCTCTCTCTCTCTCTCTCTCTCTCTCTCTTTCTCTCTCTCTCTCTCTCGTGTTCTCTCTATGGCACGATCTTGATGTATCACGAGCTTTGCTATTATAGTTGGATCTTATGATGTTTCTCCCCCTCTACTCTCTTGTGATGAATTGAGTTTTCTTCTTGAAGTTATCTTATCGGATTGAGTCTTTAATGATTTGAGAACACTTGATGTATGTCTTGCCATGCGTATCTGTGGTGAAAATGGGATATCACATGATCCACTTGATGTATGTTTCGGTGATCAACTTGCAGGTTCTGCCCATGAACCTATGCATAGGGGTTGGCACACGTTTTCGTCTTGACTCTCCGGTAGAAACTTTGGGGCACTCTTTGAAATACTTTGTGTTGGTTGGATAGATGAATCTGAGATTGTGTGATGCATATCGTATAATCATGCCCACGGATACTCGAGGTTACATTGGAGTATCTAGGTGACATTAGGGTTTTGGTTGATTTGTGTCTTAAGGTGTTATTCTAGTACAAACTCTTGAATAGATTGATCCGAAAGAATAACTTTGAGGTGGTTTCGTACCCTAACATAATCTCTTCGTTTGTTCTCCGCTATTAGTGGCTTTGGTGTTACTCTTTGTTCCATGTTGAGGGATAGTTATATGATCCAATTATGTTATTATTGTTGAGAGAACTTGCACTAGTGACAGTATGAACCCTAGGCCTTGTTTCCTATCATTGCAATACCGTTTGTGCTCACTTTTATCATTAGTTACCTTGCTGTTTTTATATTTTCATATTACAAAAACCTATATCTACTATCCATATTGCACTTGTATCACCATCTCTTCGCCGAACTTGTGCACCTATAAAATTTACCATTGCATTGGGTGTGTTGGGGACACAAGAGACTCTTTGTTATTTGGTTGCAGGGTTGCTTGAGAGAGACCATCTTCATCCTACGCCTCCCACGGATTGATAAACCTTAGGTCATCCACTTGAGGGAAATTTGCCGTTGTCCTACAAACCTGTGCACTTGTAGGCCCAACAACGTCTATAAGAAGAAGGTTGTGTAGTATACATCACCCCTCTATATGCATCTAGGGGTGCTGGCCCCTTCCCCCTTCACCCTATAAATAGTGGGGGCTGGGAGGGAAGCCGCACCCTTCCCGCTGGCGCAGCCCTCCACCCTCCAACACCTCCTCCTCCTCCATAGTACTTGGCGAAGCTCTGCCAGAGAACCGCAAGCTCCACCGCCACACCGTCGTGCTGCCGGAGCTCTCCCTCAACTTCTCCTCTCCCCTTGCTGGATCAAGAAGGAGGAGACGTCCCAGGGTTGTACGTGTGTTGAACACGGAAACCCACAATTATAGGGGATCTATCGTAGTACTTTTGATAAGTAAGAGTGTCGAACCCAATGAGGAGCAGAAGGAAATGACAAGCGGTTTTCAGTAAGGTTTTATCTACAAGCACTGAAATTGTTGGTAACAGATAGTTTTGTGATAGGATAATTTGTAACAGGTAACAAGCAATGAAAGTAAATAAAGTGCAGCAAGGTGGCCCAATCCATTTTGTAGCAAAGGACAAGCCTGGACAATTTCTTATAATGAGAAAAGCGCTCCCGAGGACACATGGAAACAATCGTCAAGCTAGTTTTCATCACGCTCATATGATTCACGTTCGGTACTTTGATAATTTGATATGTGGGTGGACCGGTGCTTGGGTACTGTACTTACTTGGAAAAACATCCCACTTATGATTAACCCCTTTTGCAAGCATCCGCAACTACAAGATAAGTATTATGGTAAACCTAACCACAGCATTAGACATATGGATCCAAATCAGCCCCTTACGAAGCAACGCATAAAGTAGGGTTTAAGCTTCTGTCACTCTAGCAACCCATCATCTACTTATTACTTCCCAATGCCTTCCTCTAGGCCCAAATAATGGTGAAGTGTCATGTAGTCGACGTTCACATAACACCACTAGAGGAGAGACAACATACATCTCATCAAAATATTGAACAAATACCAAATTCACATGACTACTAATAGCAAGACTTCACCCATGTCCTCAGGAACAAACGTAACTACTCACAAAGCATATTCATGTTCATAATCAGAGGAGTATTAATATGCATTAAGGATCTGAACATATGATCTTCCACCAAGTAAACCAATTAGCATCAACTACAAGGAGTAATCAACACTACTAGCAACCCACAGGTACCAATTTGTGGTTTGGATACAAGATTGGATACAAGAGATGAACTAGGGTTTTGAGAGGAGATGGTGCTGGTGAAGATGTTGATGGAGATTGACCCCCTCCCTACGAGAGGATCGTTGGTGATTACGATGGTGATGATCTCCACCTCACGAAGGGAAGCTTCCCGGCAGAACAGCTCCGCCGGAGCCCTAGATTGGTTCCGCCAAGGTTCCGCCTCGTGGCGGCGAAGTTTCGTCCCGTAAGCTTGCTTATGATTTTTTCCAGGGTAAAAGCCTTCATATAGCAGAAGATGGGCACCGGAGGGCCACCAGGGGGCCCAAGAGACAGGGGGCGCGCCCAGTAGGGGTGGGCGCGCCCCCACCCTCCTGGCCAGGGTGTGGGCCCCCTCTGGTGTTTTCTTCGCTCAATAATTCTTATTAATTCCTAAAATAACTTCCATGGAGTTTCAGGATTTTTGGAGCTGTGGAGAATAGGTTTCCAATATTTGCTCCTTTTCCATCCAGAATTCCAGTTGTCGGCATCCTCCCTCTTCATGATAAACCTTGTAAAATAAGAGAGAATAGCCATAATTATTGTGACATAATGTGTAATAACAGTCCATAATGCAATAAATATTGATATAAAGCATGATGCAAAATGGACGTATTAACTCCCCCAAGCTTAGACCTCGCTTGTCCTCAAGCGGAAGCCGAAATCGAAAAATATGTCCACATGTTTAGAGATAGAGGTGTCGATAAAAATAAAATACGGACATGAGGTGTCGGTGTACTAGAGTAAGGGTACCCTAGTATCCCGAACTTGTGCACGGGCAGTTGCAGCACCCGCGGCAGGGCCCGCCAGGTCAACGCCAAGGCCCTCTGTGGCTCTTCAGAAAACAAGACCCCGGCAAGAGGAGCTTGCCAGGAAGCTATTCAAGAACAAAGTTATCTAAGATAAGAAGACAAGGCCCCGGCAAGAGGAGATTGCCGGGAAGAGACAAGGCCCCGGCAAGAGGAGCCTGCCGGGAAGGCCAACCACGGCACCTCAAGAAACTTGCCGTGACGCACCGCGCGTCCCGGCGAGATCCGGCGAGCGACAAGCTTCCGGATGCGACAAGATGACAACCCCGACAAGGTACTTGCCGGGGGCCAGCTGCCACTCTGTGCCCGCGCTCCAGCGCATCCGCCTGCGTGTCGCCCTGAGGCTTTCTCAGGGGTGCGTGGCGGGAGCCTGTGCAGCCAGGGGTACGCGGTGGCCAGCAAGGATGAAGAGGAGGCCATCGTGGCGAACGGTGGCGCTCCTAACGGTCGCTTTTTGGCACTGTTTAGGCAACTCGGATGGGCATTCAATGCCCTTGTCTCCTGCCGTCAGAGTTAGGTAGGATACACTGTAGCTACAGTGGAGCTAGCTGTACCTACCCATATCTTTTTCCATTTTTACCCCTCTAGTCTACGTTGCCACCTGTTGGTGATCCCTTGGGCGTATAAAAGGAGACCCATGCGCAACGTAGAAAGGGTTCGACTCATTCGAAGCTATCACACTCCCACGCTCGGTCTGGTAGCTCATCTCACTCCCGAGCAAGAACACCTAATACAATCAAGCAGCAGTCGGAGTTTTATCTCTCCGGAGAGCTCCGAAGCTGGGTAAACTGCTCGTGTGCACAGCCTCGATCCGCTCTTCGTGCGGCCTCCGCCCTCTACCGAACCGAAAGGGGCTCGGTCCCCATAGGTGTCCGCGGATCAGTTTCCCCGACATCTCTGGCATGCCAGGTATGGGGCGTCGAGTTCGTGTGAACCCGATCCGGCGTGCGCACGAGCCAGATCTTCATCGTCTTCATCATCTTCGTCAGCATGCCACCGAAGAAGAAGGCTTCGGGGGCAACGGGCCCGTCTGCGTCGCTGCCACCTCCTCCGGAACAAGCGGACGGTGGAGTGGATGCCGGCGAAAGAACGGACATCGACGAGGGTGCCCACAGCGCTGCCAAGTCCAAGGACAAGGCCGCGAAAACCTCGGCGTCCATACGTGCACCGCGCCCGTCTTAGGAGGCGCGGGATCAGCAGCGTCATGGCGTTCGCAGCGCCATACATCCGCTCGGCCAAGACCAAGCTGGTGGTTCTCGTGGCATTCAAGACCAGCATGCACGCCCGCATGCTGGCCCCAACGAGGTGCGGTCGCCCGGACGGGACACTGCTCCTTCTAACTTGGTTAGGAGCCCGAGCATGTCCCGCTCCTCGCACCGTTCACCTCTGCCGCCCTCCATGCCAGCGGAAGCCTTGGCGCGGGCCCAGCTACTCCTAGACTACCCTCCGACGGCGGACAAGACCGACGAGTGGAGGGCCACGATCCAGAGCCTCATCGGCTTCGCCAACGGCGACACTGCGCGGCAGCCAAGCACTTCGCTGCCGCGGCAAGATTACTAGACGCGAGCCGGTGGCAACAAGACGGACGGGGGTGCAACCTCCATGCACTCTCCGCCAAGAAGGCCAAGGTCGCCGACTCGCCGGATCCACCCCGACAGCGGCTCCACGGCATCGTCGGATCCACGAGCTCGTCGCGACCAGCGCCAAGTTCTCCACGAACGGCAACAAGAGCACGCTCGTACTCGCATCGAGCGCCAAAGAGAAGCGCGGCGTCAATCTGACCAGCGCGCTGGGCCCTCTGTCGACATGCGCGCGCCGGGGGAACCAGGTGACTTGCCGTACGCGGCAGGTTGCCCTGCGTTCACCCATGAGCTGCGGCAAGTCCAGTGGCCCAGCAAGAAAAACTTCAAACCAGACGTACCAGAGAAGTACGACGGCAAGTCGCATCTGTTGGAGTTCCTCAGCATCTACACCATCGCGGTGCAGGCTGCTGGGGGCGGGACGACAAGATCCTTGCCAACTACTTCCCACTGGTACTCAAGCCCAACGTCAGGTCCTGGCTCATGCACTTGCCGGACAACTCCATTTCTTCTTGGGCAGATCTGTGCCATCAGTTTGTCGGTGCCTTTACAGGCGGCCACAAGCCACATGGCCAAGAGAGTGATCTTCATTTGCTCGCCCAGAAGGAAGGAGAGTCCCTGCGCAAGTTCATCCAGAGATTCAGCCGTGTACAACACAACATCCCAGACGTCCACCCTGCCGCGATCATCAGCGCGTTCCATCAGAATGTGCGAAACCGCAGGATGAGGGAGGAGATGGCGATGTGCAAGATCAGAGACGTCGCCGAGCTTTATGCCCTGGCCGACAAGTGTGCACGCGCTGAAGAGGGGAGGAGGATCCCCGGAGAGAACACAGGAGCAGAAGGATCTGACAGTGAGGATGCCGCCCCGGCAAAGAAAGGCCGGCGGCGGAACAACAGAAGGAGGAAGGGCAAGGAAGTGCTAGCTGTCGAGCAGTCCGGCAACGGAGGTGGCGCCAAGGAAGCTAAGCATGGTGGCTCCGGCAAGGAGGCCCAGCCTGTGGCAGCCGCCGACAAGCAAGACAGCTCCGGCAAGCAGTATTGCAAGATCCACCGCACCAAGGGCCACGATCTCCAGAGCTGCAAGAAAGTCGAGCAGCTTGTTGAGCTACAAAAAGCTGAGTACGAGCAGCGCGACAAGGAGAAGGCCCAGGAAGGTGCTGGGGGATCCGGCAAGAAACGCCTCGGCCGGGGAGGACGCCGCGGCAAGGCCAAGCAGCGGCAAGGAGACAGACCTCCCCGCGGCCGCGACAAGGATGAAGACGACGACAAAGACGAAGACATGGATCAGGATGAGGCCGACGAGCAGGAATTTCAGAAAGCCACAGAGGTCCTGTGCGTTGACGGTGGTGCTTCTCTGCATACTTCGCACCGCCAACTTAAGAAGTGGATGCGGGAGGTTAATACAGCAGAGCCATCCGTAGAGTCACGCAAGCCTCTGAAATGGTCCGACACGCCTATCATCTTCGATATTGAGGATCACCCTGATCGCATAACTGCGGTCGGGTGCTTGCCGATGTTGGTTTCACCAACTATCCGCAACCTCAAGGTCACGAAGATGCTCGTTGACGGCGGGGCCGGCTTGAACCTGATCTCCTCTGCGGTCCTCCAGAAACTCCAGATCCCCGACAGCGATCTCGAAGAAACCGGCACATTCCATGGAATCAACCCGGGAAGGAGCAAGCCAAAGGGGAAGATCACGCTACCGGTCACATTTGGCAGCGAGCTGAACTTCAGAACTGAGAAGGTCACATTTGATGTTGCTGATTTTCCATTGCCCTACAATGGGATCCTCGGCCGTCCAGCACTCACCAAGTTTATGGCAGCCTCTCACTATGCCTACAACATGCTCAAGATGCCAGGCCCGATAAGTGTCATCTCTGTCCCTGGCGACAAGAAGGATGCCCTTATCTGTGCCGACAAGATCTACCGGGAAGCAGCAGCCGCAGCTGATCGCAAGATACTTGCCGCTGAAGCTCCCGGGGGGAAGAAGAAGACCAAGTCCGGCAAGAGCACTGATGCCCACTCCGGCAAGCGCACCTCTTCGGAGTGCTGCACTACCGTCGAGGACGCACCATCGAGCTCCACCGGCAAGTACAAGAAGACGATGGCAGTTCCACCTGAGACCAAGAAGGTGTCCGCCAAGGAGGACGGCACTGGTGGTACCTTCACCATCGGTGCCACTCTCGACCCTAAATAGGAAAGCGCGCTCATTGCTTTCCTGCGGGCGAATGTCGACGTGTTTGCACGGCAACCGTCTGATATCCCCGGTGTTCCCAGGAAAGTAATTGAGCACCACCTAGCCGTTTGTCCTCATGCGTGGCCCGTCAAGCAAAAAGTCAGGAAGCAAGCAGTGGAGCGCCAAGAGTTCATTGCAGAGGAAATCAGGAAACTGGAAGCGGCAGGCCTCGTCAGAGGGGTGCTCCATCCCACGTGGTTGGCCAATCCTTTAGTCGTGCGCAAGACTAACGGGAAATGGAGGCTTTGTATAGACTTCACTGATGTCAATAAAGCTTGTCCCAAGGATCCATTTCCCTTGCCGCGCATTGACCAGATTGTTGACTCCACAGCCGGATGTGATTTGCTTTCATTTCTTGATGCATATTTAGGATACCACCAGATCTTCATGGCAGAAGAAGATGAGGAGAAAACCGCATTTATCACCCCTTGCAGCACATACTGTTTCTTACGGATGCCCTTTGGGTTGAAGAATGCTGGTTCAACGTTTGCAAGGGTAGTACATGTCGCTTTTGAGCCCCAGATACACAGAAATGTGGAAGCCTACATGGATGATATAGTGGTCAAGAGCAAGGACAAGGCTACCCTGATCCAAGATTTAGAAGAAACTTTCGCAAATCTGCGCAAGATCAACCTCAAGCTCAACCCCGAGAAGTGCGTGTTTGGAGTCCCTTCCGGCAAGCTTCTCGGGTTCTTTGTGTCACAACGAGGGATTGAAGCTAACCCCGACAAGATCAAGGCCATTGAGCAGATCGAAGCACCGAAGCGCGTCAAGGATGTATGAAGGCTTGCCGGTTGCGTAGCTGCTCTCAGCAGGTTTATCTCTAAGTCTGCTGAGCGCGCCCTGCCGTTTTTCAAAATATTGAAAAAGGCAGGTCCAATGAAATGGACTCCGGAAGCGGAGGCCGCACTGCAGGACTTGAAGAGGTACCTGTCCTCCACTCCAATACTTGTCGCACCTAAGCCACAAGAGAAGTTGCTGCTATACCTAGCGGCAACTAATCAAGTGGTTAGTGCTGCGTTAGTAGCGGAGAGGGAGGCGGATGATGAGCCAGCAACCGCGACAAGTGAATCCAGCGACAAGCAGGGGGCTTCTCCGACAAGCTCTGGTCCCGACAAAGATGGATCTGCGCAGGCATGCAAGGAGGTGCAGAAGAAGATGGTGCAGTGCCCAGTTTACTTTGTCAGTTCCCTCTTGCAGGGAGCTAGATCGAGGTACTCTGGTGTGCAAAAGTTGCTTTTCAGCCTTCTCATGGCCTCGAGAAAGCTGCGCCATTACTTCCGGGCACATGAGATTACAGTTGTCACTCGCTTTCCGCTGAAGAGGATACCGCAGAATCCAGAAGCAACAGGCAGGATTGTCGAGTGGGCACTGGAACTGTCAAGCTTTGGCCTCAAGTTTGAGTGCACTGCAACAATCCAAAGCAGAGCATTGGCAGAGTTCATAGCAGAGTGGACACCAACCCCAGATGAAGAAATTCCGGAAACGAGCATCCCCGTCAGGGAGACGAGCAGAGAGTGGCTCATGTACTTTGATGGTGTCTTCTCGCTGCAAGGCGCCGGTGCTGGCGTGCTACTTGTTGCGCCCACCGAAGAGCACCTCAAGTACGTAGTCCAGATGCACTTTCCCAAGGAGCAAGCAATGAACAATACTACAGAGTATGAAGGTTTGCTTGCCGGCCTCAGAATCGCGGCAGACCTTGGGATCAAGAAGCTCATTGTAAGGGGTGACTCACAGCTTGTCGTCCGCCAAGTAAATAAGAACTACCAGAGTCCATTGATGGAAGCTTATGTTGATGAAGTGAGGAAGCTAGAAGAATACTTTGACGACCTGCAAATGGAGCATGTTCCACGAGCTCAGAATGACATTGCTGATGGCCTGTCAAAGTGTGCTTCACTAAAGTTACCTGTGGAACCAGGGATCTTTGTGCTCAAGCTAACTCAACCATCCGTAACACCATCAACTGGACAGAGCAAGAAGAGAAAGTTGATTTCCGGCGACTACTTTCCGGCAGAGCTTCCCGAAGCCGCCGTCAAGAAGGTCCCCAAGATCGACGACAAAAGTGCTGAGGAGCAGTCTGCTCCGACAAGCTTAGCGGCTTGTTTCGTCGAAGCAGACGCTCCCGACGAGTTTAGCTCCGGCAAACTTGCCGGGGAGCATCACGCTCCGGCTGAACTCCAGGTTCTTGCCGTAGAAGCGGGTGTTCCCGCAGCAACAGTTATGCCTTTGGTCCTTGTTGTCGAGCTGCAGGCTCCAGCATGGGCGCAGCAGATTGTCCGTTTCCTTCAAACAGGAGACCTTCCCGAAGAGCAAGAAGAAGCAGAAAGAGTAGCCCGGCAGTCAAGTATGTACAAGTTTGTCGATAGCACACTGTACAGAGTAAGACTCAACGGTGTGAAATTGAAGTGCATTTGCCGGGAAGATGGACAACAGTTGTTGGCAGAGATACATGGAGGCATATGTGGTCACCACATTGGCGCAAGAGCACTTGCCGGCAAAGTGTTCCGGCAAGGTTTCTTCTGGCCGACAGCCCTCCAGGATGCAACTGCACAAGTAACCAAGTGTGAAGCGTGCCAGTTCCATTCTAAGCAGATACACCAACCAGCTCAGGCTCTCCAGACGATCCCTTTATCCTGGCCATTTTCGGTCTGGGGGCTCGACATCCTCGGTCCCTTCCCCCGAGCTGTCGGGGGCTTTGAGTTCTTGTACGTTGCAATCGACAAGTTCACAAAGTGGCCGGAAGTGGAACCAGTGAGGAAGGTGACAGTACAGTCAGCAGTCAAGTTCTTCAGGTCAATTGTTTGCCATTTCGGGGTCCCTATTAGGATCATCACCGACAACGGCACGCAGTTCACGAGCCGCACCTTCATGCAGTACGTCCAAGATGTTGGCGCCAAGGTCTGCTTCGCTTCTGTTGCTCATCCGAGAAGCAATGGTCAAGCGGAGAGGGCAAATGCTGAAGTGCTACAGGGACTCAAGACCAGAACTTTTGACAGGCTGCACAAGTGCGGAAGAAACTGGATCGAGGAGCTGCCGGTGGTTCTTTGGTCGATCAGAACGACGCCAAATCGAGCCACTGGCCAGACACCTTTTGCTCTAGTCTATGGAGCAGAGGCAGTTCTCCCCACGGAACTCGTTTACGGGTCGCCTCGAGTGCTCGCTTATGATGAGCTCGAGCAAGAGCAGCTGCGACAAGATGACGCGCTGCTCCTTGAGGAAGACCGTCTTCAGGCTGCTGTGCGAGCCGCTCGCTACCAGCAAGCTTTGTGTCACTACCATAGCCGCAAAGTTAAGGCCAGAAGCTTTGAGGAAGGCGACCTTGTTCTTCGGCGCGTTCAGTCTGCCAAGAATTCCAACAAGTTGACGCCGAAGTGGGAAGGCCCTTATCGGGTGAAGCGAGTCACTAGGCCCGGCATTGTCCGCCTTGAGACCGAAGATGGCATTCCGGTGAGCAACTCCTGGAACATTGAACATCTTCGTAAGTTTTACCCATAGGGTGCGGTTGTCGGAAGCTTTTCCGGCAACCACCTTTTGTACAAGTCTTGCCATTGTTGCATGTAATCCTTTGTACAAAGCCGGGCGCAGACCCCGTGAATAAATAAAGCTCATATGATTCGCACATCTTGTCGATTTCATGCTGTTTTTCCTTTTCGCATGTACTATCTGACATTTTGTGCAGCACCTGCATCCGGTAAGCAGTAAACGAGCCGCAAGGCTCCATATCATTACTTTCTTTTCCTCTCTCTTTCTCAAAAGGAAGAAGGTTCCCTCACCCACAAGGTTTACCGGGGGGAGGAGGAGATAATGGTGTGGACCGGGCCGTTCAAGAAAGTTTCGTCTTGCCGGGAAGCAAACAACAGAAAAGCTAAGTTGCCAAAGTTTGAGCAATCAGTTTTTAAAATTTTAAAGTTATTTTCCTTGAACGACCGCGCTTTGCATGGAAAACCTGTGCGTGAAGGAACCAACCTGCAGCTAGTTGCGCCCTTACTTTGTTTCGAGTCCGCTCAACAACTTAAGTGAGCTGCGGCTAGTTGCGGCAAGGTTACTTGTCGGCAGCGGCACCGGCAGCAGGCTGCTGAAGTTCCGCACTCAGCGCTCGCGGCAAGCGTGCCCGTGCCGACAAGTTTTCCTAAAAAAGCGTAGGGCAGAAACATACGAAGCCAAGAGTCGAGTAAAGGAAGTAACTTGGCATTCATTACGTAAGATAGAGTTATATTACAAAAAGCAACTGTCACGACTCTAATAAAGTGTTCCTATGACATGATTGGCAGTGACAAGCAAAGCAAAGAACAGGCGGCCTAATCTGCGCGGCCGCCCTCAACCCTTTTGACCTCGTTCACCCTGTTCACGATGGGTGCTACGAGGGCCTTAAGGGCGTCAAGATCAGCATCCGCCGGCAGCCTCTTGAGGACGTTGGTGAGGTTCAGGCCCGGATTGCGGAAGGCCACCTTCACCAGCACCTTCTCCAAGACTCCGGCGCAAATCGAGCGCGACTCGTCGGCCAGCTGCTTTGGGATCCTTTCCCGGAGTTGCTGGAGAGCCGTCGCCACACCCTTGAAGAATAGAGTGAGCTTGACGCTGGGCTGGAGGTTCTCGTCGGAGGGATACCCGAAGCCTTCCGCTCCCAGCTGCGCCAGCTCCTCCTTGATAACTGTTGCAATGTTCACGAGGCCCTCCGTCCAGAGCTCCACAGTATCTCGGAGCAGATTCTGGGTTTCAGCGGCCTTCGTCAACAACGCCTCGTTGGCCTTGAGGTCCTTCTTCAAGTCTGCCTCCCGTTTCTTGGCGGCGTCCAGCGTCTCCGTCAAGGTGGACAACTTCAGCTCCAGATCGGTGTTGGAGTCCTTGGCGGCGCTCAGCTCCTTGCCCTTCTCGGCAAGTTGGACCTGCAGATCATCGTGGGCGAGCGCATCTTTCTCGCGCTCCTGCTTTAGTGCGGCAATCTCTTCGCCGCCTGCCTTCAGATCTGCCTCCAGCTGAGCTACCCTTACCTCCAACTCCTTCTTGGCGGTCTCGGCAGCTGCAGCCGTGTCCCTTGCTTCTTGGAGCATCCCGCCAAGTGCCTGTTCGCGCGCGACGAGCTCCTCCTCATGGCTGTCGAGGTTCACCTTCCGTTGATTCAGCTCGCCCTCTCGCGCGTACAGCGCCTTGCCGGTGAGCCGCTGCTGCTCTTCGGCTTCGGCCTTCTCAAGGAGGAAGGCCTTCCTCTCCTCTGCAAGCTGCTCCCGCTCCTCCGCCAAAGCCCGGAGGGCTTCCTGGCGAAGACCCCGGAGCTCCTCCGCGCGCTTCTCTATGTCCGCGCTTGCCTTCGCAATGAGCGCCTCCCGGGACTCCAACTTAGCTTGGTGGGCGCGGTAGAGCGCCAGCAGCCTCCGCAGCAACCGTTCCTCCTCAGGCTCGTCACTGCTTCCCGGCACGTCGACGACCAACAACCCTGCGGAGGTGAGCACTTCCCCATCCAGAGCTTCTCCTTCCACCGGCGCCCTGGAGCTTGACGCCCAGGGGAGCTTGATGAAGATGCCCTCGCCGGCCTTCAGATAGGCGCCGGGCTGGGGCTCCTCGGAGCCTGGCGCTACGGCGGTGGCGGAGGGATTGGCGGTCGGTGCAGCGCCAGGCGCTCCTACGGCATCCGGGCCAACAGTGCGATCGCCGGATCCCCCGCCAGCTCCCGCGCCAGCAGCCTTGGCGGCCTCGCCGTCGGCAGGATCTTCCGCGCCGGCCTCTTCTTCGGTGGCGATGGCGTCGCCACGCGCGCCCTCCTCGCCGGTGGCCTCGGTCTCCATCGGGTCTGCGGAGGGTAGATCTAACGACCGAAGAAGAAAGGAGAAATCAAACAAACACTCAAGAAAAATCATCAACAGAAGAACACAAGAAAAATTTCAAGCAAGGAGTCACCTGCGCTGGGTTCCATGACCACGGGCTCCACTACTGGGGGCTCGTTGGTGCTGCCCCTTGCCGGAGACTCCTCTCTTGCCAGGGGCTCCTCTCTTGCCGGAGATTGTTCCCTTGCCGGGGAATGCTTCCTTGCCGGAGAGTCCGCCCTTGGCGGCGTAGTCGAAGCAGACGACGAGTCGGAGGTGATCACCACGCCCTCCTAATGAGGCGGTTCTGCTCCTGCGCAAGTAAACCAGCAATCAGATATCAACGAAGGAGAAGAGCAACCACGCGCACTCAGAACCAGAAAGTAGACCAAGTACTTACGCTGGGGGCTGCGCTGGGGGCTGCTCTGCGGAGTGGTGGCCGGATCTGGCAAGGTGACCTCGGGTGCGCCTCCTGTCGTCGGAGTAGGCTCATCCTCGATGGTCACCACCGGAGTCTTGGCCCTCTTCGCCGCCCTCTGGGCCAGAGTCCTAAAAAGGGAAGGTCTAGAGTGGATCAGATCAAATACAAGACAATAGCAGCAAATTGAAGAATTACAAGAACAACAACGAGATCTTACTCTTCTTCTTCCTCCTCGTTGGAGCTGAGCGCGGAGAGGTCGAAGTTCGCCCCACCCCCGGCGTGACGAGGTGGAGGAGTGGGATCCCTTGGCCGCTTGGCGGGGGCTGCAGCGGAGGCCTGAGACGACCCTGATCCTGTTGCTGCCGCGGCGGAGCGCGTCGCACGGCGCTGCGGCTGTTGGCCCGCTTGCCGCCCTGCTGCCTCCCCAGTCCTGCGGAGGCGCCTTCTCGGCTGCGCTGGGGGCTACGCTCGCGGCAAGCTTCTCGGAGATGGTGGGCCACTCGCTCCCTCAGCAGGCTCGCTCGATTCGGCATTAGGCGCGGCAAGTTCTTCTTCCTCTTCGGGCCATTCCCGTTCGGCAAGACTCGTCGCCAGCGCTGCGTCTGCTTCCTCCACAGTAAACCCAAACTCACCCGCAGCTGTGGCTGCCGCCGCCTCCTCCGCCCTGGTAGCGATGCGCTCCATCTCCTGGTCGGTGGTGTCGCGGGTGAGGAGCTTCTTCTCATCGGCGTTGACTGCCACTTCCACTAGGCCGTCGAAGAACTGCTGCACGACCTCGGCAGCAGGTTCTTCCCAAGTGGGGATGATCCCGTGCAAATCGCACAGAGGCATCATCGTGCAGATGCGGTCGCGCGATGAGTTCTTGCACAAGGGGACGACGCCTGCCGGCAGCCTGAACCACCCGGGGTGCTGCGGGTCGTGCTTGAACGTCTCCTTGAGTATCCCGTCAACCTCAAGCACGGTGAAGTTATAGTTGAGGCCCGGGCGCAACCTCATGATGTCTGCCGGGCCTCCGAATTCCAGGCCGGTCTCCCCCTCGCCTGCAGGGGGGCGATGCGGCGGCGAAGGTAGTCTGCGCCTACAGCTCCTACGGTCAGCCCGGCAAGTCTCAGACGCAGGATCCGGGTGGTGGCGATCTTCAGCTTGTCGTCATCCGCTGACAGAGCGCTCCAATCATTGCCACGCACTGCTGGGGTTAGGCGTAGGGCGGTGAACGGCTGCGGGTTCTCCTCTACAACCCAGCACCAATACGCTCTCCACTCATCCCATTTGCTGCGGAGTTCCCCCTCCAGATAGGTCTCTTTCTTGCTGGCCCTCAAGATCCAGGCGATCCCTCCGGCAAGTGTCTCTCCTCTCTCGACGTGAGGCATGAAAAAGTGGCGGAAGAGGGCTACATTGGGGTGGATTCCGACAAAGTTTTCGCATAGATGGGCGAAAACTGCCATGGTCAAGACAGCATTGGGGGTGAAGTCAAGGAGGTGGAGGCCATAAGTGTTCATGACATCACAGAAGAAATCAGAGAAGGGCGGGCAGATCCCGCAGTAGAAGAAAACGCCGAAGAAGGGGTACCCGCCAACCAGAGCTTCTTGCGAGGTAGTGGCGGAAAGTACCTTCGTGCGCGGATGCGCACGCATCACCGTCGCCCAGAAAAGGTAGTACCAATCCCTCAGATCCTTTGCGGTGAGCTCGGGGGAGAAGGTAGCTCGCTCCTTCCGCAGCGCCTCGAGCCGCTGCGCTTCGGTCGACTTCATGGCCTTTGCTGCCGCGGTCTTCGCGGCCTTCCCCTTCGCGGCCTTCGGAGCCATGGCGGAGGCGGTGGGGGAGATCGACGACACGAGTGGTGGCGGTGGCAACGGGGGCGGAGCGCTGCTCTCTTTCGGCTGTAGAGGCAGAGGGGAGCGGCGGAGATTTCTGAGAAGGCAACGGCAAAATGGCGAAGGTGGGTAACTGCCTCTATCCCCCCTGCTTATAAAGAGGGAGGGGATGGACGTTACGCATTGTCAGAATAAAGAATACCCCACGATCTCTCCCACGACGCCGCAATCAACGTGTGCCGTTCGGGGAGGGCGCGGTGGATGCGGAGTAGGAAACGGCACGACCAGGCCGCGTGTGCTCGTGCCCTGTTTTGGGCCTGGCCCAACAGTGCTCGGCACCGTGTGTGGCCCAGGCCCGGGGGCTTCTGTCGGTGTACTAGAGTAAGGGTACCCTAGTATCCCGAACTTGTGCACGGGCAGTTGCAGCACCCCGCGGCAGGGCCCGCCAGGTCAACGCCAAGGCCTTCTGTGGCTCTTCAGAAAACAAGACCCCGGCAAGAGGAGCTTGCCGGGAAGCTATTCAAGAACAAAGTTATCTAAGATAAGAAGACAAGGCCCCGGCAAGAGGAGCTTGCCGGGAAGAGACAAAGCCCCGGCAAGAGGAGCTTGCCGGGAAGGCCAACCACGGCACCTCAAGAAACTTGCCGCGACGCACCGCGCGTCCCGGCGAGATCTGGCGAGCGACAAGCTTCCGGATGCGACAAGATGACAACCCCGACAAGGTACTTGCCGGGGGCCAGCTGCCACTCTGTGCCCGCACTCCAGCGCATCCGCCTGCGTGTCGCCCTGAGGCTTTCTCAGGGGCACGTGGCGGGAGCCTATGCAGCCAGGGGTACGCGGTGGCCAGCAAGGATGAAGAGGAGGCCATCGTGGCGAACGGTAGCGCTCCTAACGGTCGCTTTTTGGCACTGTTTAGGCGACTCGGACGGGCATTCAATGCCCTTGTCTCCTGCCGTCAGAGTTAGGTAGGATATGCTGTAGCTACAGTAGAGGTAGCTGTACCTACCCATATCTTTTTCCATTTTTACCCCTCTATTCTACGTTGCCACCTGTTGGTGATCCCTTGGGCGTATAAAAGGAGACCCATGCGCAACGTAGAAAGGGTTCAACTCATTCGAAGCTATCACACTCCCATGCTCGGTCTGGTAGCTCATCTCGCTCCCGAGCAAGAACACCTAATACAATCAAGCAGCAGTAGGAGTTTTATCTCTCCGGAGAGCTCCGAAGCTGGGTAAACTGCTCGTGTGCACTGCCTCGATCCGCTCTTCGTGCAGCCTCCTCCCTCTGCCGAACCGAAAGGGGCTCGGTCCCCATAGGTGTCCGTGGATCAGTTTCCCCGACATGAGGGCATCATGATCATTCTTATAACAGCAACATAAATAGATTTTATCATATTATTTCTTATGCTCAAGTAACAATCCATTCACAATGTCAAGGATGGTTCATAAACTTCATTGGGAACTAACAAACTATAATCTCGGTCATTGAAGCAATTGCAATTTATCATAACATCAGAAAGAGTCAAGAATAGAGCTTTTCAGCAAGTCCACATACTCAACTATCATATAGTCTTCTACAATTGCTAACACTCACGCAATACTTGTGGTTATGGAGTTTCAACCGGACACTGAGAAAGATAAGCAATTGCAATTTATCATAACATCAGAAAGAGTCAAGAATAGAGCTTTTCAGCAAGTCCACATACTCAACTATCATATAGTCTTCTACAATTGCTAACACTCACGCAATACTTGTGGTTATGGAGTTTCAACCAGACACTGAGAAAGATAGGGGATTATTGTGTTGCCTCCCAACGTATTCACCCTTGAGTGATGTCAACAATAATAATTCATGCTAACTTACATCCAATTTGATATATATATCAGGATCTTTCAAACACGAGGAGCTTGCTAAAGGATAAAATGAAAAAGGGAAAGGTGAAGATCACCTTGACTCAAGCATAAGGTAAAAACATAAAGTGAAAGATAGGCCCTTTGCAGAGGGAAGCAGAGGTTGTCATGTGCTTTTAGGGTTGGATGCACAAAATCTTAATGCAAAAGAACGTCACTTTATATTGCCACTTGTATATGGACCTTTATTATGCAGTCCATCGCTTTTATTGCTTCCATAACAAGATCGTATAAAGCTTATTTTCTCTGCACTAATAAGTCATACATATTTAGAGAGCAATTTTTATTGCTTGCAGCATGACAACTTACTTGAAGGATCTTACTCAATCCATAGGTAGGTATGGTGGACTCTCATGGTAAAACTGGGTTTAAGGATAGTTGGAAGCACAAGTAGTATCTCTACTTGGTGCAAGGAATTTTGGCTAGCATGAGGGGGGAAGGCAAGCTCAACATGTTGGGAAGATCAATGACAATATACTTTAACTGAGATGTGAGAAAACATAAACCATTACGTTGTCTTCCTTGTCCAACATCAACTCTTTTAGCATGTCGTACTTAATGAGTGCTCACAATCATAAAAGATGTCCAAGATAGTATAGTTATATGTGAAAACCTCTCTTTCCTTATTACTTCCTATTAATTGCAACGATGACCAAAACTATGTTTGTCAACTCTCAACAACTTTTATGCCTCATACTTTTTATATGTGAAGTCATTACTATCCATAAGATCAATATGAACTCTTTTTTTATTCTTTCTACTTTCTCAAGATCATAACAAGATAGCAAAGCCCTTGACTCAAAACTAATCTTTATTAAAGATAGCTCACGGACTCGATTACATAAAGTGATCACAAAGCAAAACTCAAAACTACTTGATATCAAAACTTCAATCTACTAGATCAAGATACTACTAAAAGGATCGAACTAAGTAAAACGGTAAAGATAGGAGTGTGATGGTGATACGATACCGGGGCACCTCCCCCAAGCTTGGCAGTTGCCAAGGGGAGTGCCCATACCCATGTGATTATGTCCTCGGAGGTGATGGAGGTGGTGATGATGACGGTGGATAATCGCACATCGAGCGTAAAAGCTCCTCCAACTTGCGGATAATGCCCTTGAGTCCGGCGATATGATCCTTCAACAAAATATTCTCCTGTGTGAGATACTTATTCTGTATGTGAGCTAACTCAATCATCTTGAAAGCTTCAACCTCAGTTGGAGTAAAGAGGTTAGGTAAAGGTTGAGGGATGTCTTCTTCTTCCACCGCCGGAGCTTGAACTTCCATGGCCTTCTTGATCCCTTCATCCTTGTTAATCACTTCTGGTTCTTCTCTTTTCAGCTCTATTTTCAATAGCCAAGCATCCTTGTCTTCATTGTTGAAGGAGAGCGACATCATGGTGCTCTAGATCTGTCAGAAAAACAGCTCGAAATGAGAACAGAGGATATTTGCATGATACGGTGGTCAAAACCTTCAGGAGATTATATAATGAATTTTTACCGACCAAAATACGTAATGTGCAAGAAAACGGAGTCCGGGAGGCACACGAGGTGGCCACGAGACAGGAGGGCGCGCCCAGGAAGGGTGGGCGCGCCCTCCACCCTCATGGAGGCCTCGTGTCCTTCCCGGATTACTTCTTTCTTCCTAAAATTCTTAAATATTCCAAAACGGAGAAAAATTGCCATTAGAACTGTTTTGGAGTCGGTTTACTTACCGTACCACATAACTATTCCTTTTCGGAGTCTGAAACGTTCTGGAAAGTGCCTTATGTATTCCTCCGGGGTTACGGTCTCAATAATATTAGTTTCAACATTGATAGGATTACCTGAGATATAATGTTTGATTCTTTGACCGTTCCCCACCCTTAGACTTGTGCCTTTGAAGTTGTTGATTTTTATGGCACCGGAACGATAGACCTCCTCAATGACATAAGGACCTTCCCATTTAGAGAGAAGTTTTCCTGCAAAAAATCTTAAACAAGAGTTGAATAATAACACATAATCACCTACGTTGAACTCACGCTTTTGTATCCTTTTGTCATGCCATCGTTTAACTTTTTCTTTGAATAGCTTGGCATTCTCATAGGCCTGGGTTCTCCATTCATCAAGTGAGCTAATGTCAAACAACCTCTTCTCACTGGCAAGTTTAAAGTCATAGTTGAGCTCTTTAATAGTCCAATATGCTTTATGTTCAAGTTCAAGAGGTAAGTGACATGCTTTTCCATAAACCATCTTATACGGAGACATACCCATAGGATTTTTATATGCAGTTCTATAAGCCCATAATGCATCATCAAGTTTCTTGGACCAATTCTTTCTATATCTATTGACAGTCTTTTGCAAAATTAGTTTGATCTCTCTATTGCTCAACTCTACTTGACCACTAGACTGCGGGTGATAAGGAGATGCAATTCTATGATTAACATCATACTTAGCAAGCATCTTACGGAAAGCACCATGAATAAAATGTGAACCACCATCAGTCATAAGATATCTAGGGACTCCAAACCTTGGAAAAATAACTTCTTTAAGCATTTTAATAGAAGTGTTATGATCAGCACTACTAGTTGGAATAGCTTATACCCACTTAGTAACGTAATCAACAGCAACTAAAATATGTGTGTAACCATTAGAGGAGGGAAAAGGTCCCATATAATCAAAGCACCAAACATCAAATGGTTCAATAACAAGAGAATAATTCATAGGCATTTCTTGACGTCTACTAATATTACCTATTCTTTGACATTCATCACAAGACAAGACAAACATACGAGCATCTTTGAAGAGGGTAGGCCAATAAAAACCGGATTGTGATACCTTATGTGCAGTTCTATCTCCAGCGTGGTGTCCTCCATATGATTCAGAGTGACACTTGAGTAGGATTTGTTCCTGTTCATGCTCAGGTACACAACATCTAATAACACCATCTACTCCTTCTTTATAAAGGTGTGGGTCATCCTAGAAGTAATGTCTTAAATCATAAAAGAACTTTTTCTTTTGCGGGTATGTGAAACTAGGTGGTATAAATTTAGCAACAATGTAATTAGCATAATCAGCATACCAAGGAGCAGAACGAGAAGCATTAATGATTGCTAATTGTTCATCAGGAAAGCTATCATCAATAGGTAGTGGGTCATCAAGAACAATCTCTAACCTAGACAAGTTGTCTGCAACGGGGTTCTCAGCTCCCTTTCTATCAATAATATGCAAATGAAATTCTTGGAGCAAGAGAACCCATCTAATGAGTCTAGGCTTAGCATCTTTCTTTTCCATAAGATATTTAATAGCAACATGATCAGTGTGAATAGTAACTTTGGAATCAACAATATAAGGTCTAAACTTATCACATGCAAACACAACTGCTAAAACTCTTTTTCGGTAGTAGCATAATTTCTCTGGGCATTATCAAGAGTCTTACTAGCATACTGGATAACATTCAACTTCTTATCAACTTTTTGCCATAGAACAACACCTACAGCGTAATCACTAGCATCACACATAATTTCAAAGGGTAAATTCCAATCAGGTGGCTGAACAATAGGTGCACCAATCAAAGCTTCCTTAAGTATTTCAATTGCTTCTACACAATCATCATCAAAGACAAAAGGAATATCTTTTTGTAATAAATTAGTCAGAGGCCTAGAGATTTTAGGAAAGTCCTTAATGAACCTCCTATAAAAACTGGCATGACCAAGGAAACTTCTTATACCTTTTATGTCATTGGGACATGGCATCTTTTCAATAGCATCAAATTTAGCTTAATCAACTTCAATACCTCTCTCGGAAATCTTATGCCCCAAGACAATGCCTTCATTAACCATAAAGTGGCACTTTTCCCAATTCAGTACGAGACTAGTGTCTTCACATCTCTACAAAACTCGATCAAGGTTTCTCAAGCAATCATCAAAAGAGGATCCATAAACGGAGAAATCATCCATGAATGCCTCACAAATCTTTTCACAAAAGTCAAAGAATATAGCCATCATACATCTTTGAAAGGTAGCAGGTGCATTACATAAACCAAAAGGCATACGTCTATAAGCAAAAGTATCGAAAGGGCAAGTAAAAGTAGTTTTTGATTGATCCTTTGCTGACACAGGTATTTGAGAGAAACCCGAATAACCATCTAGAAAGCAGAAATGTGTGTGTTTGGATAGTCTTTCTAGCATTTGATCGATAAAAGGTAAAGGGTAATGATCTTTCTTAGTAGCCTTATTTAATTTTCGGAAATCAATGACCATCCTATAACCTGTGATAATTCTTTGCGGGATCAATTCATCTTTATCATTACAAACGACAATAATACCTCCCTTTTTAGGAACACAATGGACATGGCTTACCCATTCACTATCAACAACGGGATAAATTATACCTGACTCAAGGAGCTTTAGTATCACCTTTCTTACCACTTCTTTCATCTTAGGATTTAATCGTCGTTGAGGATCTCTAAATGGTTTGGCACCTTCCTCCACTTTAATTTTGTGTTGGCATAGAGTGGGACTAATGCCCTTAAGATCATCCAGAGTATATCCAATAGCAGCGCGGTGCTTCTTTAGAGTTTTCAATAATCTTTCTTCTTCTTGCTCTGAATGGTTAGCACTAATAATAACAGGATATATTTTCTTTTCATCAAGATAAGCACACTTAAGATTATCAGGTAATGGTTTGAGCTCAAACACGGGATCACCCTTGGGTGGAGGGGGATCCCCTAGGATTTCAACAGGTAAGTTGTGTTTCAGAATAGGACCCTGTTGAAGGAACACTTCATCTATTTCCCTTCTTTCATTCATAAACATATCATTTTCATGGTCTAGCAAATATTGTTCTAATGGATCAGTAGGAGGCATGACAATAGAAGCAAGACCAATAATCTCATCCTTACTAGGTGATTCTTTATCATGGGGTTGTCTACGAAATTTAGCAAAATTAAACTCATGAGACATATCCCCTAAGCCAATTGCAACAATATCCTTTTCACAATCAATCCTAGCATTAACAGTATTCAAGAAGGGTATACCAAAAATAATGGGACAAAAGTCATCTTGTGGGGAACAAAGAACAAGAAAATCAGCAGGATATTTAACCTTCCCACACAAGACTTCGATATCTCTAACAATCCCAACTGGTTTAATGGTGTCCCTATTGGCAAGCTTAATGGTAACATCAATATCTTCTATTTCAGTGGGTGGAATATCATGAATAATTTCTTTATATAAGTCATAGGGTATTGCACTAGCACTAGCACCCATATCACATAAGCCATGATAACAATGATCTCCTATTTTATCAGAAATAATAGGCATGCCTACAACAGGTATATGTATCTTAGCATCGGGTCTAGCAATATTAGCAGTCTCACCACAGAAATAAATAACATGCCCATCTAAATTATCATCTAAGAGATCCTTAACCATAGCAATACTAGGTTCAACTTTGATTTGCTCAGGAGATGTATAAGTTCTAGTATTACTCTTACGAACAACAGTTGAAGTTTTAGCATGATCCTTTATCCTAACAGGAAAAGGAGGTTTCTCAACATAAGTAGTAGGAACAATAGGATCATCATAAGTGACAGTCTTTTCTTCAACTGTAATAGGTGCAACTACTTTTACTTCAATGGGATGATTATATTTAAACCACTTCTCCTTAGGGAGATCAACGTGAGTAGCAAAAGATTCAAAAAAAGCAGCTACTATCTTAGAGTCAAGTCCATACTTAGCGCTAAATCCACGAAAAGCATCGGTATCCATAAAAGATTTAACACAATCAAACTTAGGTGTTATACCTGACTCCTTACCATCGTCGGAACCCCAATCTTCAGAGTTGCGTTTAATTCTTTCCAATAAGTCCCACTTGAATTCAGTAGTCTTCAGCATACAAGAACCAGCACAGGAAGTATCGAGCATGGTGCGATCATTGGGAGAAACCCGAGCATAAAAATTTTGAATAATCATTTCTCTTGAGAGCTCATAATTGGGGCATGAATATAGCATTGACTTAAGCCTCCCCATTGCGAGGCCAGAAATTATATATGTAATTACGATCACGATGAACAAGATGCATAGGATAGAACTTCTGGTGAAATTCCAATTTCAATCATTTATAATTCCAAGATCCCGTATCATCACATAGCCTATACCATGTCAATGCATCTCCCTTCAAAGATAAAGGGAAGACCTTCCTTTTGACAAGATCATCGGGAATACCTGCAAGCTCAAATAATCCACAAACTTTATCCACCAAGATAAGGTGTAAATCGGGATGCAATATTCCATCTCCTGCAAAGGGATTAGCTAGCAGTTTCTCTATCATACCCGAAGGAATCTCAAAGTAAATATTTTTAGTAGGTTCAGTAGGTTGAGGAGCAACTCTTTGCTCTACTGGTCGGGGTGAAGATACCCCGAACAAGCCCCTCAAAGGATTAGTTTCCATAGTAACAAGTGACAGAAAATTTCAGCACACTATATAAATGTTTCCTTACCAAGTTCCACTCACCAAAGGCGCTTCACTCCCCGGCAACGGCACCAGAAAAGAGTCTTGATGACCCACAAGTATAGGGGATCTATCGTAGTCCTTTTGATAAGTAAGAGTGTTGAACCCAACGAGGAGCAGAAGGAAATGACAAGCGGTTTTCAGTAAGGTTTTCTCTGCAAGCACTGAAATTGTTGGTAACAGATAGTTTTGTGATAAGATAATTTGTAACGGGTAACAAGCAATGAAAGTAAATAAAGTGCAGCAATGTGGCCCAAATAATGGTGAAGTGTCATGTAGTCGACGTTCACATAACACCACTAGAGGAGAGACAACATATATCTCATCAAAATATCGAACAAATACCAAATTCACATGACTACTAATAGCAAGACTTCACCCATGTCCTCAGGAACAAATGTAACTACTCACAAAGCATATTCATGTTCATAATCAGAGGAGTATTAATATGCATTAAGGATCTGAACATATGATCTTCCACCAAGTAAACCAATTAGCATCAACTACAAGGAGTAATCAACACTACTAGCAACCCACAGGTACCAATTTGTGGTTTGGATACGAGATTGGATACACGAGATGAACTAGGGTTTTGAGAGGAGATGGTGCTGGTAAAGATGTTGATGGAGATTGACCCCCTCCCGACGAGAGGATCGTTGGTGATGACGATGGTGATGATTTCCCCCTCCCAGAGGGAAGTTTCCCTAGCAGAACAGCTCTGCCGGAGCCCTAGATTGGTTCCGCCAAGGTTCCGCCTCGTGGCGGCAGAGTTTCATCCCGTAAGCTTTCTTATGATTTTCCAGGGTAAAAGCCTTCATATAGTAGATGATGGGCACTGGAGGGCCACCAGGGGGCCCAGGAGACAGGGGGCGCGCCCCCCACCCTCCTGGCCAGGGTGTGGGCCCCTCTGGTGTTTTCTTCTCTCAATAATTCTTATTAATTCCAAAAATAACTTCCGTGGAGTTTCAGGATTTTTGGAGCTGTGTAGAATAGGTTTCCAATATTTGTTCCTTTTCCAGCCAGAATTCCAGCTGCCGGCATCCTCCCTCTTCATGATAAACCTTGTAAAATAAGAGAGAATAGCCATAAGTATTGTGACATAACGTGTAATAACAGCCCATAATGCAATAAATATTGATATAAAACCACGATGCAAAATGGACGTATCAGCGTCGTCCGTTTGGCGCTTGGATCGGATCTTCCACGATTTATATCGCCGCGATTATGACTCCATCAACCGCGTTCTTGTAACGATTCTGCTTAGCGGTCTTCAAGGGTATGAATATGCACTCCCTCTTTCTCGTTGCTAACATCTCCTAGATTGATCTTGGTGACACGTGGGAATTTTTTTGAATTATTACTACGTTACCCAACAGTGGCATCATGAGCTAGGTCTATGCGTAGATTCTATGCATGAGTAGAACACAAGTAGTTGTGGGTGATGATTTGTTCAGTTTGCTTACCGTTACTAGTCCTATCTTGATTTGGCGGCATTGTGGTATGAAGTGGCGCTGACCGACCTTACACGTACGCTTACGTGAGACAGGTTCCACCAACTGACATGCACTTGTTGCATAAGGTGGCTAGCGGGTGTCTGTCTCTCCCACTTTAGTCGGATCGAATTTGATGAAGAGGGTCCTTATGAAGGGTAAATAGCTATTGGCATATCACCATTGTGGCTTTTTCATAGGTAAGAAACGTTCTTGCTAGAAACCCATAGTAGCCACGTAAAATATAAAACAACAATTAGAGGACGTCTAACTTGTTTTTGCAGGGTATGCTATCTGATGTGATATGGCCAAAAGGATGTGATGAATGATATATGTGATGTATGAGATTGATCATGTTCTCTTAATAGGAATCACGACTTCCATGTCGATGAGTATGACAACCGGCAGGAGCTATAGGAGTTGTCTTAATTTATTGTATGACCTGTGAGTCAATGTAAACGCCATGTAATTACTTTACTTTATTGCTAACCGTTAGCCATAGTAGTAGGAGTAATTGTTGGCGAGACAACTTCATGAAGACACAATGATGGAGATCATGGTGTCATGCCAGTAATGAAGGTGATCATGTCGCACCTCGAATATGGGGATCAAAGGCGCAAGATGATATTGGCCATATCATGTCACTTTATGATTTGCATGTGATGTTTGTCATGTTTACATCTTATTTGCTTAGAACAACGGTAGCATAAATAAGATGATCCCTCACTAAAATTTCAAGAAATATGTTCCCCCTAACTATGCACCATTGCGAAGGTTCGTTGTTTTGAAGCACCACGTGATGATCGGGTGTGATAGATTCTAACGTTCGCATACAACGGGTGTAAGCCAGATATACACATGCGAAACACTTAGGTTGACTTGATGAGCCTAGCATGTACAGACATGGCCTCGGAACATGAGAGACCGAAAGGTCAAACATGAGTCATATAGTAGATGCGATCAACATGGAGATGTTCACCGTTGATGACTAGTTCGTCTCACGTGATGATCGGACACGGCCTAGTCGATTTGGATCATATATCACTTAGATGACTAGAGGGATGTCTATTGATGTCTACTACACAACCTTCTTCTTGTAGACGTTGTTGGGCCTCCAAGTGCAGAGGTTTGTAGGACAGTAGCAAATTTCCCTCAAGTGGATGACCTAAGGTTTATCAATCCGTGGGAGGCGTAGGATGAAGATGGTCTCTCTCAAGCAACCCTGCAACCAAATAACAAAGAGTCTCTTGTGTCCCCAACACACACATACAATGGTAAATTGTATAGGTGCACTAGTTTGGCGAGGAGATGGTGATACAAGTGCAATATGGATGGTAGATATGAGTATTTGTAATCTGAAAATATAAAAACAGCAAGGTAACAAGTGGTAAAAGTGAGCGCAAACGGTATTGCAATGCTAGGAAACAAGGCCTAGGGTTCATACTTTCACTAGTGCAAGGTCTCTCAATAGTAATAACATAACTAGATCATATAACTATCCCTGAACATGCAACAAAGAGTCACTCCAAGGTCACTAATAGCATAGAACAAAAAAAGAGATTATTGTAGGGTACAAAACCACCTCAAAGTTATCCTTTCTGATCAATCTATTCAAGAGTCCGTAGTAAAATAACATGAAGCTATTCTTTCCGTTCGATCTATCATAGAGTTCGTACTAGAATAACACCTTAAGACACAAATCAACCAAAACCCTAATGTCACCTAGATACTCCAATGTCACCTCAAGTATCCGTGGGCATGATTATACGATATGCATCACACAATCTCATATTCATCTATTCAACCAACACAAAGTACTTCAAAGAGTGCCCCAAAGTTTCTACCGGAGAGTCAAGACGAAAACGTGTGCCAACCCCCATGCATAAGTTCACAAGGTCACTGAACCCGCAAGTTGATCACCAAAACGTACATCAAGTAGATCACGTGAATATCCCATTGTCGCCACAGGTAAGCACATGCAAGACATACATCAAGTGTTCTCAAATCCTGAAAGACTCAATCTGATAAGATAACTTCAAAGGGAAAACTCAATCCATTACAAGAGAGTAGAGGGGGAGAAACATCATAAGATCCAACTATAATAGCAAAGCTCGCGATACATCAAGATCGTATCACCTCAAGAATACGAGAGAGAGAGAGAGAGGGAGAGAGAGAGAGATCAAACACATAGCTGATGGTACATACCCTCAGCCCCGAGGGTGAACTCCTCGTCGTGGAGAGCGCAGGGATGATGAAGATGGCCACTGGTGAGGGTTCCCCCCCTTCGGCTGGGTGCCGGAATAGGGCCCCGATTAGTTTTGGGTGGCTACAGAGGCTTGCGGCGGCGGAACTCCCGGTCTATTGTGCTTCCCGATGTTTTTAGGGTATATGGATAAATATAGGCGAAAGAAGTCAGTCAGAGGAGCCACGAGGGGCCCACGAGGGTGGGGGCGCGCCCAGGGGTAGGGCGCGCCTCCCTACCTCGTGGCCAGCTCGAAGCTGCCCTGACTTCCACTCCAAGTCTCCCGGATTGCTTTCGTTCCAAAAATAACTCTCCCGAAGGTTTCATTCCGTTTGGACTCCATTTGACATTCCTTTTCTTCGAAACACTGAAATAGGCAAGAAAACAACAATTTGGGTTGGGCCTCCGGTTAATAGGTTAGTCCCAAAAATGATATAAAAGTGTATAGTAAAGCCCATAAACATCCAAAACAGGTAATATAATAGCATGGAACAATCAAAAATTATAGATACGTTGGAGACGTATCAAGCATCCCCAAGCTTAATTCCTGCTCGTCCTTGAGTAGGTAAATGATAAAAATAGAATTTTTGATGTGGAATGCTACCTAGCACATTCCTCAATGTAATTTTCTTTATTGTGGCATGAATGTTCAGATCCAAATGATTCAAGATAAAGTTCATAAAACATAAAAATAGTAATACTTCAAGCATACTAACAAGTAATCATGTCTTATCAAAATAGCATAGCCAAGGAAAGCTCATCCCTACAAAATCATATAGTTAGGCCATGCTTCATTTTCATCACACAAAATACTCCCATCATGCACAACCCTGGTTTTAGCCAAGCAATGGGTTCATACTTTTTAACGTGCTTCAGCTTTTTCAACTCTCACGCAATACATGAGCGCAAGCCATGGACATAGCACTATATGTGGAATAGGGTGGTGGTTGTGAAGACAAAAAGGGAGAATATAATCTCACATCAACTAGGCGTATCAACGGGCTATGGAGATGCCCATTAATAGATATCAATGTGAGTGAGTAGGGATTGCCATGCAACGGATGCACTTAGAGCTATAAATATATGAAAGCTCAATAAAAGAAACTAAGTGGGCGTGCATCCAACTTGCTTGCTCACGAAGACCTAGGGAATTTTTGAGGAAGCCCATTATTGGAATATACAAGCCAAGTTCTATAATGAAAAAATCCCACTAGTATATGAAAGTGACAACATAGGAGACTCTCTATTATGAAGATCATGGTGCTAATTTGAAGCACAAGTTTGGAAAAAAGATAGTAACATTGTCCCTTCTCTCTTTTCTATCATTTTTTTATTTTTTATTTGTGGGCTTCTTTGGCCTTTTTTTATTTGGGCTTCTTTGGCCTCTTTTATTTTTATGAAGTCCGAAGTCTCGTCCCGACTTGTGGGGGAATCATAGTCTTCATCATCCTTTCCTCACTTGGGACAATGCACTAATAATGAAGATCATCACACTTTTATTGATTTACAACTCAAGAATTACAACTCAATACTTAGAACAAAATATGACTCTACGTGAATGCCTCTGGCGGTGTACCGGGATATGCAATGAACCAAGAGTGACATGTATGAAAAATTATGGAGGTGGCCTTGCCACAAATACGATGTCAACTACATGATCATGCAAAGAGCAATATGACAATGATAGAGTGTGTCATAGTAAACGGAATGGTGGAAAGTTGCATGGCAATATATCTCGGAATGGCTATGGAAATGCCATAATAGGTAGGTATGGTGGCTGTTTTGAGGAAGGTAAATGGTGGGTGCATGATACCGGCGAAAGTTGCGCGGCATAATAGAGGCTAGCAATGGTGGAAGGGTGAGAGTGCGTATAATCCATGTACTCACATTAGTCATAAAGAACTCATATACTTATTGCAAAAGTTTACTTGCCCTCGAAGAGAAGTACTACTACGCATGCTCCTAGGAGAAGGGTTGGTATGAGTTAACCATCGCGCGATCCCGACCTCCACACATAAGGAAGACAATTAAAAGAGCACCCCCTGCAACAAATTTATCACACAACTTTTACCATACGTGCATGCTACGGGACCTGCCAACCTTAACACAAGTATTTCTCAATTTCATAATTACCCAACTAGCATGACTCTAACATTACCATCTTTATATCTCAAAACAATTATCAAGCATCAAATTGATCATAGTGTTTAACACACTTTCTATGATAGTTTTTATTATATCCAACTTGGACGCTCATCATTCTAGGACCAATTTTATAACCATAGCAAATACCATGCTGTTCTAAAATACTCTCTAAATGATATAAGTGAAGCATGAGAGATCATTAATTTCTGCAAAATTAAGCCACCGCCGTGCTCTTAAAAGTACAAGTGAAGCACTAGAGCAAAATTTTCTAGCTCAAAAGATATAAGTGAAGCACATAGAGTATTCTAATAAATTCCAAATCATGTGTGTCTCTCCCAAAAGGTGTGTACAGAAAGGATGATTGTGGTAAATGAAAGTGCATCTATCCCTAGGTGGTTTTGGTAATTCATAACAACATATAGCTCATTGAGCTAATGCTATTCCAAGACTATTATTTCGGGAAAGCTTAATGAATGGCATGGCATGGATCATGAAAGTGGATCCCTCAAAATACTAATGACAAAGGATTGGCTCAAGCTCAAAAGCTCAAGACTCTTCATTTTACATTTTAGTGATCCAAGATCACATTGAGTCTATAGGAAAAGCCAATACTATCAAGGAGGGATGAGGTGTTGCTTAATGAGCCTCTTGCTTCATGTGCTTGGTGATATGCTCCAAAAACCCTCAACTACTTTCTCACATCCACAAATGACCTAAACCTAAAGACAAAATTGGTCACACCGATTCTTCCTATCCGGCGCCACCGAGTTCTAATGTCATAGCCACTGCCACAAACACTAGGCAAATCGGTCCTATCGATAGGGATCTCAGTCTCACCGAGATGGGATTGTAATCTCTCTGTTTCCCTTCATAATGTTTCGGTGTAACCGAAGTGAGCGATCGGTCCCTCCGAGATTGCAATGAAAACTCTCTGTTTCCCTTTTGTAACATTTCGGCCTCACCAAAAAGAGCAAATCGGTCCCACCGAGTTTACTTGACCAACTCTCTGGAAAGCTTATTACCAAAATCGGTCTCACCGAGTTTGTGTAATCGGTCTTACCAAGATTACATTATGCCCTAACCCTAACCATATCGGTCTTACTAAGTTGCATTTCAGTCCCACCGAAAATCCTAACGGTCACTAGGTTTACTAAATCGGTCCGACCGAGTTTGATGATTCGGTCACATCGAGTTTGGTAAATTGTGTGTAATAGTTAGATTTTGTGTGGAGGCTATATATACCCCTCCACCTCCTCTTCATTTGTGGAGAGAGCCATCAGAACAAACCTACACTTCCAACTTACCATTTCTGAGAGAGAACCACCTACTCATGTGTTGAGGCCAAGATATTCCATTCCTACCATATGAATCTTGATCTCTAGCCTTCCCCAAGTTGCTTTCCACTCAAATCTTCTTTCCACCATATCCAAAACCTATGAGAGAGAGTTGAGTGTTGGGGAGACTATCATTTGAAGCACAAGAGCAAGGAGTTCATCATCAACGCACCATTTGTTACTTCTTGGAGAGTGGTGTCTCCTAGATTGGCTAGGTGTCACTTGGGAGCCTCCGACAAGATTGTGGAGTTGAACCAAGGAGTTTGTAAGGGCAAGGAGATCGCCTACTTCGTGAAGATCTACCTCTAGTGAGGCAAGTCCTTCGTGGGCGACGGCCATGGTGGGATAGACAAGGTTGCTTCTTCGTGGACCCTTCGTGGGTGGATCCCTCCATGGACTCACGCAACCGTTACCCTTCGTGGGTTGAAGTCTCCATCAACGTGGATGTACGATAGCACCACCTATCGGAACCACGCCAAAAACATCTGTGTCTCCAATTGCATTTGAATCCTCCAAACCCTTCCCTTTACTTTCTTGCAAGTTGCATGCTTTAATTTCCGCTGCCTATATACTCTTTGCATGCCTTATTGAATTGTGTGATGATTGCTTGACTTGTCCTAAGATGGCTAAAATCTTCCAAACTCTAAAATTGGGAAAATGCTAAGTTTTTAATTGGTCAAGTAGTCTAATCACCCCCCCCCTATAGACATACTTCAAGGTCCTACAAGTGGTATCAGAGCTTTGGTCTCCATTTGCTTTGATTTTCATAGCTTTTGGTGGTCATAGCCTTGGTTTCACAACCTAGGAGAGTATGGCGTCTAGTGAGGGAAATTATCACCGTAGAGGTCCTTACTTTGATGGTACTAATTTTGCTAGTTGGAAGCATAAGATGAAAATGCATATTCTCGGACATAACCCCGCCGTTTGGGCAATTATTTGTATTGGCTTGCCAGGTGAATTCTTTGATGGGAGAGAGCCGAACCGTGAAGCTAATGCAGAAGAATTGAAGATGCTACAGTACAACGCTCAAGCTTGTGATATCATCTTCAAAGGATTGTGCCCCGAAGAATTCAACAAAATCAGCCATCTTGAGAATGCAAAGGAAATTTGGGATACTTTGATTGATATGCATGAAGGTACCGACTCCGTCAAGGAATCCAAGTTGGATGTGCTCCAAAGTCAGCTTGACAAGTTCAAAATGAAGGATGGTGAAGGTGTCGCTGAAATGTACTCTAGGCTTGCACTTATCACAAATGAGATTGCCGGCTTAGGGAGTGAAGAGATGACCGACAGATTCATCATCAAGAAGATCCTAAGAGCATTGGATGGGAAGTACGATACCGTGTGGACATTGATCCAAATGATGCCAAACTACAAAGATCTCAAGCCAACAGAAGTCATTGGAAGAATTGTTGCTCATGAGATGTCACTTAAGGATAAGGAGGAACTTCACAAGAAGTCAAGTGGTGCTTACAAAGCCTCATGTGAAGCCCCCACATCATCAAGTGAGAAACAAACATTCAATGAAGAATTGAGCTTAATGGTGAAGAACTTCAACAAATTCTACAAGAGTAGAAGCAAAGAAAGAAGCTCCAAGTCAAGGTCTTACAATGACAAAAGATCTTCTAGTCAAGAGCGAAATTGCTACAATTGTGGGAGACCCGGACACTATTCCAATGAGTTTACGGCACCCTACAAAAGAAGAGAAGATTCTCCAAAAAGAAGAAGCAAAAGAAAAGAATCACCACCAAGAGAGAGGAGGAGAAGAGATGATCATTATGAACGAAGACCCTCACGGAGAAGCAAGGATTTGGAAAGGAAGGACAAGTCATCAAGGAGCTACACAAAACAAAGACATCAAGCTCATGTTGGTGAATGGGTATCCGGTTCCGACTCCGACAATCACTCCGAGAGAAGCTATCACTCTGACTCCAAATATACTCAAGATGAAGGTGTTGCCGGTCTAGCACTTGTGTCAACCAACTCCTACGACATATTTGATTCACCAAATGAAGGAATTGGAAGATGCTTCATGGCCAAAGGTCCAAAGGTAACACATCCCGAGTATGTTGATTTCAATAGTGATGAAGATGACTTGCTTGTGGATGATGATTTACTTGTTGACAACTCTAGTGATGAATACTACGAAACGTCAATTAATCATGCTAATCAAGATAAAACGAATGACAATGATAAGGAGAAGATTGTGCTTCTAACTAAAGAACTAAACACTCTTAAGTTGGCTCATGAAACTATCTTCAAAGATCATCGAGAACTTTTAAGGGCTCATGAGAAGTTACGCTTTGAAAAGCTCAATCTTGAGCAAGAGCATGAGTTCTTAAAAGCAATCAATGATGATCTCCGCAAGAAAAGTTCTTCTTACATTGCCAAGCGTTTACTCTTATCTACTTACATGCCTCAAGTCAAGTCTAGTAACAAGTACAAGAAAGATACTTCCTCTAGTAGTAACAATAATAATGTCAAATCCAATATTGTTGCTTCTAGTAGTTCTCTTGATTCCACTAATTATTCTCTTAGCCAAGTTACACTTGAGCAAGAAAATAGCTTATTGAAGGGAATTATAGATAAAGATATTTACAAGAGCCTTGCTGGGAGTAAGCAATTCGAGGAAACTGTACGCAAGCAAGGAAGGCACCGGAAGAATCAAGGTGTTGGTTTTGAACGAAAGTTCAATGCCAATGGAGTTGAGTGGGAAGAAGATCAATACCCCAAGACGAAGTTTGTTCCTCAACAAGAGAAGTATGATCCTACTTCCTTCAAAGGAACACAAGCACAAGATGATCTTCCACCACAAGACCACAAGAACAAAGGCAAGGACAAGCTTCAAGAAGAGATTGATGCATTTGAAGAAGCATCTAAGGTCTCGGTCAAGTGGGTTCCCAAGACTACATCAAGTTCTACTTCATCAAGTACAACTACAACTCCAAGGATTCCCATCAAGATGATGTGGATCCTGAAGAAGAAGAACTAGAGAGTTCTTGAGGGTGACTCCACGAACATTCTTCACTCATATCTTTTTGGCAACAATAAGTGCAATCAACTTCCACATCTTGCACTAGTTCAAGGAGTCACAAACCCTCATGTTGGTAAGGCAAGGGACAAGGTAACCTAATGATTTCATGGACATTATCTTGTGTGTGCATCACTCTATGTCTATGGATATTCTTGTTTGTTCCTTGTGGGACTAACCCATGTAGGTATGTTGAAAGTGCAACTCACTCCAAAGGATTGCTCCAAATGATCTACATCAACCTTGAGCATCCACATCTTCAACACCTACATGAAGTCATCATCGACAAAACCCAAGGTTAGTTCATCCCTCTAAAAGGGGATCTCACATCTAGGGGGAGCTTAACTCTAAGAATTGAGTCAAAGCAACTCTAATGGTGTGAAGACATCAATGCATTATGTAAAAGTGGTAACCCCACTTAAGATTAAACGATGAGTATGACCTATGATCAAATGATTTCATTTGACTCCTAAGTCAATATACTCATGTATAGATGACCTAGTCATCGCCAATTGTTTTGATAGATGCTAGAATTGGTTGTGCATGTTTTGCCACATATTTCATTTGCCATCTTATTGTGTGAGCATGTTGGTGCATATTTTACTCATTCGAGGACATCCACTTGTTGTTTTGATTGTTTGGTTCTTTTTACTTTTTGCAAGGTGGATGGACAAGAATGCCTAAGAACCTTCTCTAGCTATCTATGCTTTTCTCGTCTCAAACTCTATTCATGCTACATCACAAAATTTGATCAAGACATATTTGAACCACTCTGTGTGAGGAGCACTCGGAGTCCCCGATTCGTCATAGACTTAAACTTCCAAAACTTCGTTGTGATTCTCGGTCTGACCGATTCCTCCATTTTGGTCCCACCGAGATCACTAAGTCGATCTAGGTTTTCAATCTCGGTGCAACCAATTTGAACTTTTCGGTCACACCGAGTTGCTGTAACTGTACACAGTTATGCATCTCGGTGCCACCGAGTTGTTCCACTCGGTCACACCGACAGGGTCGGGCTATATATAGTCACGTGGAAAAATTTGGAAATTTCTCCGAACCTCTTCGCCCGCACAATAGCTCGCTCTGCCATCAGGGTCTCCGGATCGTCTCCTCGTCGCCAGCCGCCTCGTGTCGCTGGTCTCCGCCGCCATCAACGGATTTCACCCCCGTCGTTGCCGTCGTAGCGAGTTCATCGCCAAGTTAGGGTATGAACTCGATCACAGTGCTATCCTCGTCCGATTCCTAGCACATTGTGTTCTTAATGATTCTTGCCATGATTGAAACACTCCTATCCAGTCAATGCAATCCTTAGATTAGATGAGATTTGAAAATTTAGGGTTAGGTTTCCGCCGAAACCATCTCGGACCCACCGAGTTGAAAAACTCGGTCCCACCGATTTGGCTAATGCCATTGCACTAGTAACTCTCGGTCTGACCGAGAATTGCTAATCGGTGAGACCAATTTTAGGACTTTGTGAAACCCTAGCGGTCTCGGTGCCACCGAACTGTGACTCGGTCCAACCGAGTTCATCAGTTTAGGTTCCAAAACTACTTCAGTATCACTGAGTTTGAAAATCGGTTGATCCAAAATGCTTTCTGTGGAAAACTAAAACTGAATTTTTGAATCATTCTTTTGCAAAAATGTCTGCATTTTGTGATGCTCATCCACTCTATCTCATTTATAACTCTTCACAGGGTCAGTAGTCAGTGATTTGCAGCATGTCAGAGCAAAGTGATAGTCAGAACAGGTCAGAAGAGCAGATGCACATGAGTGAGGGCACTAGTCCCTCTAGCACTTCAGATGAAGGCAGCAGGAGCACCCCAAGCAACCTGCCTAAAGCTGCCACCAGGACAAGGAAGAAGAGAACCTCATTCTGAGGATGAGGATTATAGAGCAGAAGAGGATGAGGCTACTTCCAAGAAGGTAGTGCTCAAGAAGGAGTATGGCTCAGCCAAGACCACTAAACCTGGACACAATAGGAAGGTTCCTGCCAAGAGGACACCTATGTTGAAGGTCAGAGGATCTACTCAAGTGCCTGAGAAGCCTGATCCCCAAGAGCCTGCTACAGAAGGAAAGAAAAGGAAAGAAAGGGTCAAAAAGACCATAGCCAGAATTGTTGGGCAACCTTCCATGATGGAAGAGGAAGAAGAGGTTGTTGCACCAGCACCCAAGGCACAAAAGCTTATGGGTGATGCAATTAAGTCAGGGGCTGCAACATCAAAGCCCAAGGAAGCACCCAAAGCTGCCCCCAAGCCCAAGCTTGCACCAAAGAGGAATGCCAGGAGTATTCCAGCTACTGAGAAGAACAAGGCCCTAGTGCCTGAAGTTGCTGATGAGGAAGATGAAGAAGGACAAGTCCTGGGGAAGCTCAAGCCCAAGATACCAGACCATAATGGTGCCCATCCTGTGGCTCAGGACATGAACATCAGAAGAGATTCAGGGTTGAGGCTATGGAGGATGACAGATCCATATGCCACAAGGAGAAGGAATGATGTTGATTACAGGTTCCATACAAAGGAACAGCAGGACTTCTATGAGACAATTTTGTTGGACAAGAAGCCCATAGTGTGTGATATGAGGTGGGTCGACTGGACCTACATGAAAGAAAATGAAGAACACTATCCTGGAGTGCAAGACAGTTCTGTTGCTTGTGGAGTTGCAGATTTTGTTGGGCAAAAGCTCACCAACTAGAATGATGAACTCATTATGCAATTCTACTCCACAGCACACTTCTATCCAGATGGGAGGATAATTTGGATGTCTGAAGGTACAAGGTACCAGTCAATCGTTGAGGAGTGGGCAAAACTGATCAATGCCCCAAAGGAGAGTGAAGATGACTTGGATGTCTATGCCAAGAAGAAGATGGACCACAATTCCATGGCACACATGTACAAGGAGATCCCAGACAAAGCCATTGAGACACATAAGTTTGGGTCAGTCCACTTTCTTCTGTCAGGGCTGCCAACAATCAACTGCATCCTAAGACACACTCTGTTGCCTAAGTCTAGTGACCACAACATGATTAGAGGGCATGCAATCAACATGTTGCATTTGTTTGATGTGCCACAGAAATTCAAGGTCATGAGCCTTATGGTTGAGACCATTAAGAGGATAGCAGCAGATCAAAAGAGAAGTTGTGGATATGCCCCTCAGATTCAGGAGTTGATTAACTCAAAGATGGGCACAGGAAAATATCTATTGGATAAGGAACATTTTCCTCTTTATCCAGACTTTGAGGACAATCAGGTTGTCATGAATGAGAATGAACCATCATCAGTACAAGCTCAAGAGAAGAAGGAGAAGGCAAGGAAAGAGAAGGCTGCCAAGATGCCAACTCAAGAGGAGGCATCTGAGTACTTTCTGAAGAACAAGCAGGAGCAACTTGGTTACTTGATAGCATCAACACTAAGGATTGAGAAGGGATTGGCCACCCTCACTCAAAATCAGCAGAGCTTGGAAAGAATCATGGAACAAAAATTCTATGATCTAGATGTCAAAGTAACTGAGATTCAGTCAGTTGTGGAGCACCTACAGGATGACATGCAGGAGAGGAAGGGCAAGACTACCACTAATGTATTTGCCAGAGTGCCTAGATCTCAGAGGTCAGCTGCAGTGCTTGTGCCAGACACCAGAGCCACATCATCTGCACCAGCTACAGCTCCTACAGCTCCAGTGCAACTAGCTCCAGCACCAACTCCTCCAGCTCCCTCTACTTCAACTGAAGCCTTCATTCTTGGAGTTCTCCGAACACCACCACCTGAAGATCAAGCCTGAGAGTCAATCTAGCACTATGCATTTTTTATGAACTTTTTGGTAACTTGTTGCCAAAGGGGGAGAAAAATGTATAGATCATAGGCTTCGAGAGAGAGAGAGAGAGAGAGAGAGTGTGTTGCTTTTGTTCTCTCTTGCTTTGGTGGTTAAACTTTGTTTCTTTTTGATTGCTTGAGATATATGTTGTTTTTGTGAGACATTGATGATCATGTGTTTGATCATAAGCTACACTTATGCAGTATTGATGATATTATCTTATCTATCCATATGTGATCATTCACTTTGCTTGGTGATGAGTGCATGTATTCAATTTTTATCATTTTGAGCGCTCCACCAAGATGTATGTGACATGGAAGAGTAGCCCATGAGCCTAATTCCTTGTGCATTTGCAGTCCAAAGCAAATCTTAAACAATGCACAAATTTAGGGGGAGCTCTTGCTTATCACATACTTCTCAAACATACGATGTTTTTCAATCTTATTATCATTTGTTGAAGCTTTGATCTATATGTTGTCATCAATTACCAAAAAGGGGGAGATTGAAAGTGCAACTATCCCTAGGTGGTTTTGGTAATTCATAACAACATATAGCTCAATGAGCTAATTCTATTCCAATACTATTATTTCAGGAAAGCTTAATGAATGGCGTGGCATGGATGATGAAAGTGGATCCCTCAAAATACTAATGACAAAGGATTGGCTCAAGCTCAAAAGATCAAGACTCTTCATTTTACATTTTAGTGATCCAAGATCACATTGAGTCTATAGGAAAAGCCAATACTATCAAGGAGGGATGAGGTGTTGCTTAATGAGCCTCTTGCTTCATGTGCTTGGTGATATGCTCCAAAAACCCTCAACTACTTTCTCACATCCACAAATGACCTAAACCTAAAGCCAAAATCGGTCACACCGATTCTTCCTATCCGGCGCCACCGAGTTCTAATGTCATAGCCACTGCCACAAACCCTAGGCAAACCGGTCCTACCGATAGGGATCTCGGTCTCACCGAGATGGGATTGTAATCTCTCTGTTTCGCTTCGTAACGTTTCGGTGTAACCGAAGTGAGCGATCAGTCCCACCGAGATTGCAATGTAAACTCTCTGTTTCCCATTTGTAACATTTCGGTCTCACCGAAAAGAGCAAATCAGTCCCACCGAGTTTACCTGACCAACTCTCTGGAAAGCTTATTACCAAAATCGGTCTCACCGAGTTTGTGTAATCGGTCTTACCGAGATTATGTTATGCCCTAACCCTAACCATATCGGTCTTACCGAGTTGCATTTCGGTCCCACCGAAAATCCTAACGGTCACTCGGTTTACTAAATCGGTCCGACCGAGTTTGATGATTTGGTCCCACCGAGTTTGGTAAATTGTGTGTAATAGTTAGATTTTGTGTGGAGGCTATATATACCCCTCCACCTCCTCTTCATTCATGGAGAGAGCCATCAGAACAAACCTACACTTCCAACTTGCCACTTCTGAGAGAGAACCACCTACTCATGTGTTGAGGCCAAGATATTCCATTCCTACCATAAGAATCTTAATCTCTAGCCTTCCCCATGTTGATTTCCACTCAAATCTTCTTTCCACCAGATCCAAAACCTATGAGAGAGAGTTGAGTGTTGGGGAGACTATCATTTGAAGCACAAGAGCAAGGAGTTCATCATCAACGCACCATTTGTTACTTCTTGGAGAGTGGTGTCTCCTAGATTGGCTAGGTGTCACTTGGGAGCCTCCGACAAGATTGTGGAGTTGAACCAAGGAGTTTGTAAGGGCAAGGAGATCGCCTACTTCGTGAAGATCTACCGCTAGTAAGGCAAGTCCTTCGTGGGCGACGGCCATGGTGGGATAGACAAGGTTGCTTCTTCGTGTACCCTTCGTGGGTGGAGCCCTCCGTGGACTCGCGCAACCGTTACCCTTCGTGGGTTGAAGTCTCCATCAACGTGGATGTACGATAGCACCACCTATCGGAACCACACCAAAAACATTCGTCTCTCCAATTGCGTTTGAATCCTCCAAACCCTTCCCTTTACTTTCTTGCAAGTTGCATGCTTTAATTTCTGCTTCCTATATACTCTTTGCATGCTTGCTTGAATTGTGTGATGATTGCTTGACTTGTCCTAAGATAGCTAAAATCTGCCAAACTCTAAAATTGGGAAAAGGCTAAGTTTTTAATTGGTCAAGTAGTCTAATATCCCCCCTATAGACATACTTCAAGGTCCTATAGTAAACTAAAAATAAAAGACTCATATCATACAAGACGCTCCAAGCAAAACACATATCATGTGGTGAATAAAAATATAGCTCCAAGTAAAGTTACCGATGAACGAAGACGAAAGAGGGGATGCCTTCCGGGGAATCCCCAAGCTTAGGCTCTTGGTTGTCCTTGAATGTTAACTTGGGGTGCCTTGAGCATCCCCAATCTTAGGCTCTTGCCACTCTTTATTCCATAGTCCATCGAATCTTTACCAAAAACATGAAAACTTCACAACACAAAACTCAACAGAAAACTCATAAGCACCGTTAGTATAAGAAAATAAAACCACCACTTAGGTAATGTTATGAACTCATTCTAAATTCATATTGGTGTAATATCTACTATATTATAACTTCTCTATGGTTCAAACCCTCTGATACTACTCATAGATTCATCAAAATAAGCAAACAACAAATAGAAAACAGAATCTGTAAAAAAAGAGAACAGTCTATAGTTATCTGTATCATTTGAATACTTATGTAACTCCAAAAATTATGAAATAAATTGGTGGACCTGAGGAATTTGCCTATTAATCATCTGCAAAAATAATCAACCTAAAATAACTCTCCAGTAAAAAATGGCAGCTAATCTCGTGAGTGCAAAAGTTTCTGTTTTTTACAGCAAGATCATAAAGACTTCACCCAAGTCTTCCCAAAGGTTATAGTTGGAAAAAACACTAATTAAAACATAAAAACACATATAAACATAGGCTAGATGAATTATTTATTACTAACAGGAAAAAAAATCAAGTAACAAAAATAAAATTGGGTTGCCTCCCAACAAGCGCTAACGTGTAACGCCGCTAGCTAGGCATGATGATTTCAATGATACTCACATATAAGATAAGAATTGGAACATAAGGAGAGCATCATGAAGAATATGACTAGCACATTTAAGTCTAACCCACTTCCTATGCATAGGGATTTTGTGAGCAAACAACTTATGGGAACAATAATCAACTAGCATAGGAAGGCAAAACAAGCATAACTTCAAGATTTTAAGCACATAGAGAGGAAACTTGATATTATTGCAATTCCTACAAGCATATATTCCTTCCTCATAATAATTTTCAATAGCATCATGAATTAATTCAACAATATAACCATCACCTAAAGCATTCTTTTCATGGTCTACTTTCATAGAAATTTTATTACTCTCCACATAAGCAAAATTCTTCTCATTCGGAGTAGTGGGAGTATCATAAGAAACTCAAATACTATAAATTGTTTCCACATTAAAAGAGTAATGTTCAGAAAAATGGTAATCATAATCATGACAAGTTTTATAAATATAATCATCACTACTTTTTATAGCATAAGTTTCATAACAATAATCATCATAAGTAGCAACTTTGTTCTCATCATAATCAATTGAAGCATCTTCCAAAATAGTGGATTCATCACTAAATAAAGTCATGACCTCTCCAAATACACTTGCATAAATATTATAAGATTCAACACCCTCCAAAATAGTGCGATCATTACTTCCTAAAGTTGACACTCTTCCAAACCCACTTTCATCAATATAACCATCATTAATAGGAGGCATGCTATCATCATAATAAATTTGCACATCAAAGCATGGGAGGTTAAAAATATCATCTTCATTAAACATAGCATCCCCAAGCTTGGGCCTTTTCATATCATAAGCATAATCACTCTCATCATTAATAGTATGGATAGCACCAATAGTATAGCAATTATCATCATCACAATGAGTAATAGGAGCAACATAATTTGGGAGGGATACCTTTCTACCTTTGCTTCTCCGTCTTTTCTTTTTCCTTTTCACATCATTTGTGGGTTTAACCCTCTTTTTTGAGCTCCTTATTAATGAGATTTGTTGAATAGAAAGCTCCTCCTCGTTACCTGGTTCATCATAAGAAATAATAGGAGGATATTGGGAGGTCTCTTCCCTTTCATTAGTATTCTCTTCATCTTCTATTTCTTTTCTTTTCTTTATGTCATTGGCAATATAAGGATTTTCAATGCAATTCACCACACAATACATATAAATCTCCTCTAGATCAATATCAAGAAATTTCTCAAGGTTATATTCTGGAATATGCTTAGTTATACATTTCATTTCTTCATAACCCAAAAGCAAACTAAGTTCATTATGATGTGCAAGGGAAATCAAGTCATCACAACTCTTGGACACGATTCGATCATGAAACAATTTGCATCGGAGATTTAATGACCATGTTCATTGCAAAGTTCACAAGTATGGCAAAGAAATTTAAATTTTCAGCACAAACATCTAGCCTTTCTTGCAACCATTTAGTTTCTAAATACTTATGCCTCTTGCAAAATCTATCTTCCCTATTTGGTGTGTACTTGCAAGCTCTATGCACTCCACAAAAGTTGACATGCTTATAAGAGACATTTTCATCTGACTAGTGCAATCATCATTAGTACTATGGATATTCAAAGAGTTCATACTAACAACATCTCAATCATGCTCATCATTCAAAGATTTAGTGCCAAACATTTTATAGATTTCTTCTTCTAGCACTTGAGCACAATTTTCCTTTCCATCATTCTCACGAAAGATGTTAAAAAGATGAAGCATATGAGGCAAACTCAATTCCATTCTTTTGTAGTTTTCTTTTATAGACTAAACTAGTGATAAAACAAGAAACAAAAAGATTCAATTGCAAGATCTAAAGATATACCTTCAAGCACTCACCTCCCCGACAACGGCGCCAGAAAAGAGCTTGATGTCTACTACAGAACCTTCTTCTTGTTGACATTGTTGGGCCTCCAAGTGCAGAGGTTTGTAGGACAGTAGCAAATTTCCCTCAAGTGGATGACCTAAGGTTTATCAATCTGTGGGAGGCATAGGATGAAGATGGTCTCTCTCAAGCAACCCTGCAACCAAATAACAAAGAGTCTCTTGTGTCCCCAACACACCCAATACAATGGTAAATTGTATAGGTGCACTAGTTCGGCGAAGAGATGGTGATACAAGTGCAATATGGATGGTAATATGACTGTTTGTAATCTGAAAATATAAAAATAGCAAGGTAATAAGTGGTAAAAGTGAGCGCAAACGGTATTGCAATGCTAGGAAACAAGGCCTAGGGTTCATACTTTCACTAGTGCAAGTTCTCCCAACAGTAATAACATAACTGGATCATATAACTATCCCTCAACATGCAACAAAGAGTCACTCCAAGGTCACTAATAGCGGAGAACAAACGAAGAGATTATTGTAGGGTGTGAAACCACCTCAAAGTTATCCTTTCTGATCGATCTATTCAGGAGTCCGTAGTAAAATAACATGAAGCTATTCTTTCAGTTCGATCTATCATAGAGTTCATACCAGAACAACACCTTAAGACAAAAATCAACTAAACCCTAATGTCACCTAGATACTCCAATGTCACCTCAAGTATCCGTGGGCATGATTATACAATATGCATCACACAATCTCAGATTCATCTATTCAACCAACACAAAGTACTTCAAAGAGTGCCCCAAAGTTTCTACCGGAGAGTCAAGACGAAAACGTGTGCCAACCCCTATGCATAAGTTCACAAGGTCACTGAACCCACAAGTTGATCACCAAAACGCACATCAAGTAGATCACATGAATATCCCATTGTCACCATAGATAAGCACATGCAAGACATACATCAAGTGTTCTCAAATCCTTAAAGACTCAATCCGATAAGATAACTTCAAAGGGAAAACTCAATCTATTACAAGAGAGTAGAGGGGGAGAAACATCATAAGATCCAGCTGTAATAGCAAAGCTCGCGATACATCAAGATCGTATCACCTCAAGAACATGAGAGAGAGAGATCAAATACATAGCTATTGGTACTTACCCTCAGCCGCGAGGGTGAACTACTCCCTCCTTGTCATGGAGAGCGCCGGGATGATGAAGATGGCCACCGGTGAGGGATCCCCCTCCTGCAGGGTGCCGGAATAGGGTCCCGATTGGTTTTTGGTGGCTACAGCGGCTTGCGGCGGCGGAACTCCCGATCTATTGTGCTTCCCGATGTTTTTAGGGTATATGGACATATATAGGCGAAAGAAGTCGGTCAGGGGAGCCACGAGAGGCCCATGAGGGTGGGGCCGTGCCCAGGGGGTAGGGCTCGCCTCCCTGCCTCGTGGCCACTTCGAAGCTTCCCTGACTTTCACTCCAAGTCTCCTGGATTGCTTCTGAGGGAGTCCTCTACTAGGGGGTGTCCGGATAGCCGGATCACCATCATCGGCTGAACTATCATCGGCCGGACTATCATCATCGGCCGGACTCCAAGACTATGAAGATACAAGATTGAAGACTTCGTCCCGTGTCTAGAGGGGACTTTCCTTGGCGTGGAAGGCAAGCTTGGCGATACGGATATGTAGATCTCCTACCATTGTAACCGACTCTATGTAACCCTAGCCCTCTCCGGTGTCTATATAAACCGGATGGCTCTAGTCCGTAGAACAACAACAACCCTTACAATCATACCATAGGCTAGCTTCTAGGGTTTGGCCTCCTTGATCTCGTGGTAGATCCACTCTTGTAACATCCACAATATCAATATCAATCAAGCAGGATGTAGGTTTTACCTCCATCAAGAGGGCCCGAACCTGGGTAAAACATCGTGTCCCTTGTCTCCTGTTACCATCCGCCTAGACGCACAGTTCGGGACCCCCTACCCGAGATCTGCCGGTTTTGACACCGACATTGGTGCTTTCATTGAGAGTTCCTCTGTGTCGTCACCGATAGGCTTGATGGCCTCTTCAATCGACAACAACGCAGTCCTGGGTGAGACTTTTCTCCCCGGACAGATCTTCGTATTCGGCGGCTTCGCACTGCGGGTCAACTCACTTGGCCATCTGGAGCAGATCGAAAGCTACGCCCCTGGCCGTCAGGTCAGGTTTGGAAGCCTAAACTTCATGGCCGATATCCGCGGGGACTTGATCCTCGATGGATCCGAGCCGCAGCCAAGTGCGCCGCACTGTCACGATGGGCACGACCTAACTCTGCTGCCGGACAGCGCCTTGGAGGCCGCACGCGAATCCGCTCCGACCCATAGTCCGGAGCCGATCATACAGATCGAGGACGGGTGGCTGGACACCGCCTCGGGAGCTGCAACTTCTACGGCGATGGAGCCAAACACTGACCTTGTCCCGCATAAATCTCATGATTCCGAGGTGTCGAACTCCCTGTCGGACTCCAAACCTCTTGCGCCTCTACCAATCGAATCCGATTGGGCACCGATCATGGAGTTCACCGCTGTGGACATATTTCAGCACTGACCCTTTGGCGACATCTTAAATTCGCTGAAGCACCTCTCGCTATCCGGAGAACCCTGGCCGGACTACGGCCAGGATGGTTGGGACGCGGACAACGAAGAAATTCAAGACCCACCCACCACCCACTTCGTAGTCACCGTCGACGATCTAACCGACGTACTCGACTACGACTCCAAAGACATCGACGGTATGGACGACGATGCCGGAGACTATCAAGAACCAGCGCCTACAGGACACTGGAAGACCACCTCGTCATACGACATATACATGGTGGACACCCCAAAAGATGGGGACGGCGAAGAAGCAGCGGAGGCAGATTCCTTAAAGAAACAGCCCAAGTGCCGACGTCAGCGGCGTCGCTCTAAATCCCGCCATAGCAAGAATGGAGATTCCGGCACAGGAGATAATAACACCCGATAAAGTGCCGAAGATAACCCCCTCTAGCAAGATTCAGCGCAGGAGGAGGCAGAAACAAGCCCTCACGAGAGGACGGCAGACGAAGAGGTCGAGGATGATAATTACATACCTCCCTCCGGAGACGAGGCAAGCCTCGACGACGACGAATTCGTCGTGCCTGAGGATCCCGTCGAACAAGAGCATTTCAGACGCAGGCTAATGGCCACGGCAAATAGTCTAAAGAAAAAGCAGCAACAGCTTCAAGCTGATCAAGACCTGCTGGCCGACAGATGGACCGAGGTCCTCGTGGCCGAAGAGTATGAACTCGAACGCCCCTCCAAAAGTTACCCAAAACGCAAGTTGCTCCCCCGACTAGAGAAGGAAGCGTACAAACCTGCATCACCAGCGCACAATACGGCAGACCGACCACCTCGTGGCCGCGACAGAGAGGCATGTAAGCCCTCCACCAAAACCGTACCCCGGCACCGCTCAAAAAGCACGAAGCCACGGGGGAACGCGCCGGACTTGCGGGATATATTGGAGGACAAGGCAAGAGAATCCAGATCTATCTATGGATCACATGGGCGCCCCAAGACCCACGACGAATACCGTCGTGCCGGATACAACTACTCCGGCCGGGTCGAACACAGCAGACAACGCTCTCTTGAGCTACGTCGCGATATTGCTCAATACAGAGGCGCCGCACACCCACTATGCTTCACTGACGAAGTAATGGATCATCAAATCCCTGAAGGGTTTAAACCCGTTAACATCGAATCCTACGATGGAACAACAGACCCCACGGTTTGGATTGAGGATTATCTCCTTCATATACATATGGCCCGCGGCGACGATCTTCACGCCATCAAATATCTCCCGCTCAAGCTTAAAGGACCAGCTCGGCATTGGCTTAACAGCCTGCCCGTAGAGTCAATTGGATGCTAGGAAGACCTAGAAGCCGCATTCCTCGACAACTTCCAGGGCACGTATGTGCGACCACTGGATGCAGATGACCTAAGCCACATAATCCAGCAGCCAGACGAATCGGCCAGGCAATTCTGGACACGGTTCTTAACAAAGAAAAATCAAATCGTCGACTGTCCGGATGCAGAGGCCCTCGCTGCCTTCAAACATAACATCCGCGACGAGTGGCTGGCCCGGCACCTAGGACAGGAAAATCCGAAATCCATGGCAGCCCTCACATCACTCATGAAACGCTTCTGTGCGGGAGAGGATAGCTGGCTAACTCGCAATAACAACCTCAGCAAAAATGCTGGCAGTCCGGATACCAAGGACTGCAATGGTAGGTCGCGTCGAAACAAAAACAAATGCCGCATTAAGGGCGACAGCAATGAGGATACGGCAGTCAATGCCGGATTCCGAGGCTCCAAACCCGGTCAACGGAAGAAGCCATTTAAAAGAACCACTCTGGGCCCGTCCAATTTGGACCGAATACTCGACCGCTCTTGTCAAATACATGGAACCCCCGAAAAGCCAGCTAACCACACCAACAGAGATTGTTGAGTATTCAAGCAGGCAGGCAAATTAATTGCCGAAAACAATGATAAGGGGCTACACAGCGATGACGAGGAAGAGACCCGGCCGCCGAACAACAGAGGACAAAAGGGATTCCCCCCTTAAGTTCGGACGGTAAACATGATATACACAACACATATACCCAAGAGGGAGCGGAAGCGTGCACTAAGGGACGTATACGCGATGGAGCCAGTCGCCCCAAAATTCAACCCATGGTCCTCTTGCCCAATCACTTTCGATCGAAGAGACCATCCGACCAGTATCCGCCATGGCGGATTCGCTGCATTGGTTTTAGACCCAATCGTCGATGGATTTCACCTCACGAGAGTCCTGATGGACGGCGGCAGTAGCCTGAACCTACTTTATCAGGATACAGTGCGCAAGATGGGCATAGACCCTTCAAGGATTAAACCTACAAAGACGACCTTCAAAGGCGTCATACCAGGTGTCGAGGCCAATTGTACAGGCTCAGTTACACTGGAAGTAGTCTTCGGATCCCCGGATATCCGAAGCGAGGAGTTAATCTTCGACATAGTCCCGTTCCGCAGTGGCTATCACACTCTGCTCGGACGAACCGCGTTCGCAAAGTTCAACGCGGTGCCGCATTATGCATACCTTAAGCTCAAGATGCCAGACCCTCGTGGAGTCATCACGGTCAATGGAAACACGGAACGCTCCCTCCGAACGGAGGAACATACAGCAGCTCTCGCGGCAGAAGTACAGAGCAGCCTTTTAAGGCAATTCTCGAGTCCGGCCGTTAAACGACCGGACACGGCCAAACGTGCCCGGAGCAACATCAACCAAGACCACCTGGCACGTTCCAAGCACGCGTAGCAATGAGGCCCCCAACCCCAGCCCTCGCACAATTGCAAAACAAATTCTCCGCGTACATAATTATGCCTTGGAGATACCATGGGCATAGGGGGAGAGGCACGACCACAACAGACCCAGAGTGCGGTTCGACCACACCAGGGGCTCCCAAGTGTGTTGCTCTTTTTATCTTTTTTTTCTCTTTTTTTTTATATACAGGACTCTGTCCGGCGGCGAACCTGCCGAACTCATGATGCAATAGCCAAGGAGGGACAAAGGCTACGACGAACACTCAGGTGGTCTCCATTCCGAGCATTAAATTTGTTAAATACACCATTCCGCGGCCTACCCCTGGAGGGAGACGCCTTTAATTCATCCAATCCCTTGCTTTCCGCACTATTTGTATCATTCCGCACTCATAGCAGATCTTCTTGAATAAATAATGCATCACTTTTTGCCCATAATTGCATTACTTTATATATATATATATATATATGTTCATTTACAACATGTTGCATCCGTATATTTTGGTACGGCCGAATGCACCAGGGGCTTATGTTCCCCGCATTGTGGTGTGATAAGTCCGAACACTTTCACAAGTGCGGCACCCCGAACTTATAGCATTATATGAATCGGCTCCGAATCATGTCTTGGGTCAATAGTTGGGTTTGCCTGGCTCCCATGTTTGGCACCTTATGTTCCGTTCTATTGGCTAAGGTAGCACTGGGAGAACCACTGCGATTGTGCCCCGGTTGAGCCGGGTTAACGCCTCAGTGTGTAAAGCTAAAACTAACTGTCATGATAAGGCGCGAGACTGGTCGCTGTTCGAGAGGTCCTTTCGAGCCCCTAAAGACTCATGCCGCTTCGAGCGAAGAACCGGATAATGTCCGGCCAAGGCGTGGATAGCGCCTCGAACTCGGTCTTCCGAATACTAGGGGCTTCGCCGAAATTTAAAATTATAGAATTCTATGGCTAAGTGAGAGTGTTCAAGCACTATAAGTCCGGTTGCCTTGTTTGTTGTGTTGAGCGCCTCCCTAGATGGACCCAAAAATGGGAACAAGAGTGCTCAAGTTTATCCCGAACACCCCAGCACTCGCGGCATGGGGGCTGAAGCCGACGACTTGCCATCTCTCAGATTTAATAAACGGCCGCACAGAAGGTAATATTTTAAATTAACAAGCGTTGCTTAGCGCATATGAACAAAGTTTTCAGCGCACAGGATAACACATTGCGAATTTACTCAATAATTACATCCCTGGGCACTCATCCGCAATCTTGCGGGCACCCTTCAGGACAGTCTTATAGTACATCTCGGGCGTACGATATTCCTTGCCCGCTGGTGGCGCGTCAGTGATTAGCTTCTCCGCATCCAGCTTGCCCCAATGCACCTTTGCGCGGGCAAGGGCCCGACGAGCACCTTCAATACAGGCGGAGCGCTTGATAACCTCCACCCAGGGGCACGCATCCACCAACCGCCGCACGAGGCCGAAGTAGCTCTCAGGCATGGCCTCTCCAGGCCATAGCCGAACTATGAGGCCCTTCATGGCCTGCTCGGCTACCTTGTGGAGCTCGACCAGCTGCTTCAGCTGGTCGCTAGGGGGCACCGGATGGCCGGCCTCAGCGTACTGTGACCAGAAGACCTTCTCCGTTGAGCTCCCCTCCTCGGCTCGGTAGAATGCGGCGGCATCAGACACGCTGCGAGGCAGATCTACAAACGCCCCTGGAGAGCTCCGAATTCGGGTAAGTAACACGTAATTTACATTCACATGCTTGCTTTGCATGAAAAATGCCTTACCCACCGCTATCTTCTTCACCGACTCAATCTCCTGAAGGGACTTATGGGCCTCGGCCTTGGCGGCTTTGGCACTTTCGAGAGCCGAGGCAAGCTTGGACTCTCGAGTCTTTGAGTCACGCTCCAAACTCTCATGCTTTTCCATGAGAGCCTGGAGCTCTTGCCGAACCGCTGCCACCCGCGCCTCCTGCTTTTCTCGCTCTGCCCGTTCCGCGGCCGCACTGCGTTCGGCTGTGGACACGGCCTCCTTCAGGGTCGCCACCTCGCTCGTGGCCCCTGCAGTACCCATGTTATCCTTGTTATTTTCTGTCGCAACCTAAATCCTTTTCTGTAAGGTACAAGCTCAAAGTGGTGTTACTCGCCTTCTTTGTCCTGGAGCTGCTTCTTGGCACGGCCGAGCTCTTGCTCGGACCGCTCGAGCTCCTGCTTCAAAGCACCGACCTCCACAGTCAGTGCGGCAGAGGTCAGCAGCGCAGCCTGCAACTCATATTGACATATTTTTTTAGCAACCCTGCGTATATCTTTTTTTTTCAGATCCTCAGTCCGGCTTTTCTTTCCGAACACTGAACCGAGCATTAGGGGCTACTGTCCATGCGGTATTACATTGCATATTTTTAACTTCTCACCTCAAAGCCTGATAGAAGGCTACTGCAGGCTTCGGTCAGCCCGCTCTTGGCAAGCTGTACCTTCTGAATCACCGCACTCATAATAGTGCGGTGTTCTTCCTCGATGGAAGCGCTCTGGAGCGCCTCCAACAAATTGTCCGGCGCCTCCGGTTGGACGGAAGCCGCCGGCGTCACAGTCTTGCCCTTCTTGCAAAGGGGCCGCCGGCCGGACTCCGGAACCACTGCGGGTTCCGACGTGGAGTCCGGCGCAAAGTCCGGGAGGCCGCCTTGTGGCGCCTCCGGAGCCTCCCCCTGATGGGTCCCTTCTTGGGATCCCACCTCGGCGTCCTCGGTGTCGCGAGGGGTGGAGGCGGTCGGGATGGAGTCTACATCCGACGGAGCCAACGACCCGCTCGATGAAGTGGGGAGATCATCATTGGCCGGACTATAGGCAGCATGTGGCATTAGAATGACACTATGTGACACAAAAGAGAAATTATAAATCATTCAGGAATCCGGATACTTACGATCTCGCCGGAGGCCTGGCTCTTGAAGGCCATTCTTTGTCGCCAACATTGATGTTGGCGGTGCTGTCCGGGGGAATAGTCCCTCCCCTCTTGGACCCTTCGGCCTCCCCTGTTGGGGAAGCCTTCCTCTTCCTCTCTCCCTCCTCTGGGAGAGAGTCCTCTTTCTCCTCCTCGTTTTCAGGGGAGGAGTCCGCCTCGGAGTCGTCGGACACCTGAAAACGGGAACTCTTTCGAGTACCCGTGGCCTCCTTCTTGGCCTTCTTCTCCGGCACCACGTGCGGTGCCGGAACCAGCAGCTCCGCTAGACGGGCGTCTACTGGGTTTTCTGGCATAGGAGCCGGGCAGATGATCTGCTCCGCCTTCCTCATCCAGTCCTGTCAAAGGAAAAGGGGAAATTGAAACCCGCATAGAGTCAAACTATGAATAACAAGTGCCCCGTAAAGGGGTAGAATCACTTACCTCGTCAGCTTGGCGCTGCGAGCGAAATCCACGATCTTTGGTGGCGGACGCGGGGGCTTCGGCGCCCTTAAAGAGCACTTTCCAGGCATCTTCGTACCTAGTGTCGAAGAGCCTGCTCAAGGTCTGGTGTTGTGCCGGACTGTACTCCCACAATTTAAATGCCCGTTCTTGCCACGGGAGAATCCGGCGGATGAGCATGACCTGGACCACGTTGACAAGCTTGAGCTTCTTGTTCACCAGCCTCTGGATACAGGCTTGGAGTCCGGTCAGCTCCTCCGAATTACCCCAGGTCAGGCCGCTCTCCTTCCAAGAGGAGAGCCATGTGGGGATCCCAGATCTGAACTCGGGGGCCACTGCCCATCTAGGGTCGCGCGGCTCGGTGATGTAGAACCACCCCGATTGCCATCCCTTGATGGTTTCCACGAAGGCACCCTCGAGCCAGAGGACGTTGGGTATCTTACCCAACATGGCACCTCCACACTCCGCCTGAGTGCCCTTCACCACCTTCGTCTTGACGTTGAAGGTCTTGAGCCACAAGCCGAAGTGAGGCTGGATGCAGAGGAAAGCCTCGCACACGAAGATAAACGCCGAGATGTTGAGGATGAAGTTTGGCGCCAGATCGTGGAAATCCAGGCCGTAATAGTACATGAGCCCCCGGACAAAGGGATGCAATGGGAAGCCCAGTCCGCGGAGGAAGTGGGGAAGGAATACTACCCTCTCATGGGGCCTGGGGGTGGGGATGAGCTGCCCCTCGTCGGGCAGCCGGTCCGCGATGTCGCCGGACAGATAGCCGGCGCTGCGCAGTCTTTCGATGTGCTCCTCTGTAACGGAGGAGGTCATCCACTTGCCTCCCGCTCCAGACATGGCTGGGGAAGGTTGAGACGAGATGTGCGGGCTTGGGCGCTGGAGCTCGAGTGCGCGGAGATGGATAAGCAAAGGAGGAAGAAGGCGTAGGTGAAAGGGTGGATCCTAATCCCCTTATATATGGGCGGGCGAAGTCTATGCGTCCCCCACCTGCCTGGTAAAACTCGCTTATCTCCCAAGCATCACCATCAATGGCGCGGTTGGGTTACCCACGTCCGTATTGATGAGAATCCCGGAATAAGGGGGAACATGATCTCTGCTTCGACAAGACGTGCCAAGGAAACCGCTTCGCTAAATGCGCTGAGGTGGTAAAAGTAAAAAATGATTCAAATGATGGCTTGGTAGTGGTGTGACGTCATGCCGCAAAAAACGTCAGTAGATTGAACTTGTGTATATATTATTCTCTCTACGGTGGAATGTGGAATTTATTTTGCAGAGCCGGACACTATCCTGGTGTTCACAATCTTCTACGAATTATTCGGAGGAGGAACCCGCCTTGCAATGCCGAACAATATGCGCGCCGGACTCATCGTCATTGAAGCCTGGTTCAGGGGCTACTGAGGGATTCCTGGACTAGGGGGTGTCCGGATAGCCAGATCACCATCATCGGCCGAACTATCATCGGCCGAACTATCATCGGCCGGACTATCATCATCGGCCGGACTCCAAGACTATGAAGATACAAGATTGAAGACTTCGTCCCTCGTCCGGAGGGGACTTTCCTTGGCGTGGAAGGCAAGCTTGGCGATACGGATATGTAGATCTCCTACCATTGTAACCGACTCTATGTAACCCTAGCCCTCTCCGCTGTCTATATAAACCGGATGGCTCTAGTCCGTAGAACAACAACAACCCTTACAATCATCTCATAGGCTAGCTTCTAGGGTTTGGCCTCCTTGATCTCGTGGTAGATCCACTCTTGTAAGATCCACAATATCAATATCAATCAAGCAGGACGTAGGGTTTTACCTCCATCAAGAGGGCCCAAACCTGGGTAAAACATCGTGTCCCTTGTCTCCTGTTACCATCTGCCTAGACGCACAGTTCGGGGCCCCCTACCCGAGATCCGCCGGTTTTGACACCGATAGCATCCATTCCAAAAGTAGCTCTCCCGAAGGTTCCATTTCGTTTGGACTCCGTTTGATATTCCTTTTCTTCGAAACACTGAAATAGGCAAGAAAACATCAATTTGGGTTGGGCCTCCGGTTAATTGGTTAGTCCCAAAAATGATATAAAAGTGTATAGTAAAGCCCATAAACATCCAAAACAGGTAATATAATAGCATGGAACAATCAAAAATTATAGATACGTTGGAGACGTATCATCTATCTGAGTGGGAGTTCATTAAATAATTTGATTAGATGAACTTAGTTATCATGAACTTAGTCTAAAATTGTCTTTAAAATCTATCTTGTAGATCCAACGGCTGACTCTAGTGTTTCCCTCAACTTCAACGCGTTGCTAGAGAAAACCAAGCTGAAAGACGATGGTAGCAACTAAAAGGACTGGGTCCGTAACTTGAGGATCATCCTCATAGCTGCCAAGAAAGCATGTCCTTGAAGCACCGCTAGGTGACGCACCCATTTTCCCAGCAACTCAAGACGTTATGAACGCCTGGCAGTCGCGTAGTGATGATTACTCCATGGTTCAGTGCAGCATGCTTTACAACTTAGAATCGGGGATCCAAAAGTGTTTTGAGCAACACAGAGCATATGAGATGTTCCAAGAGCTGAAAATGGTTTTCCAAGCTCATGCCCGGGTCGAGAGATATGAAGTCTCCGACAAGTTCTACAGTTGTAAGATGGAGGAAATAAGTTCTGTCAGTGAGCATATACTCAAAATGTCTGGGTTGCACAACCGCTTGTCTCAGCTAGGAGTTAATCTTCCAGATGACTCGATCATTGATAGGATCCTTCAGTCGCTTACACCTAGCTACAAGAGCTTTGTGATGAACTAAAATATGCAAGGGATGGGGAAGTCCATTCCTGAGTTATATTCAATGCTGAAATCAGCGGAGGAGGAGATCAAAAAGGAACATCAAGTTTTGATGGTGAATAAGACCACTAGTTTCAAGAAAGCCAAGGGTAAGAAGAACTTCAAGAAGGACGGCAAGGGATTTGCCACGCCCGGTAAGTCAGTTGCTGGGAAGAAGCCAAAGAATGGACCCAAGCCTGAGGCTAATTGCTTTTATTGCAAGGGAAATGGTCACTAGAAGAAAAATGATACGTCTCCATCATATCTACTTTTCCAAACACTCTTGCCCTTGTTTTGGACTCTAACTTGCATGATTTGAATGGAACTAGCCCGGACTGACACTATTTTTAGCAGAATTGCCATGGTGTTATTTTTTTGCAGAAATAAAAGTTCTCGGAATGACCTGAAACTTCACGGAGAATATTTTTGGAATATATGAAAAATACTGGCGAAAGAATCAAGACCAGGGGGCCCACACCCTGTCCATGAGGGTGGGGGCGCGGCTACCCCCTGGGCGCGTCCCCTGTCTGGTGGGGCCCCTGAGGCTCCACCGACCTCAACTCCAACTCGATATATTCATGTTCGGGGAGAAAAAAATCAGAGAGAAGGATTCATCGCGTTTTATGATACGGAGCCGCCGCCAAGCCCTAAACTCTCTCGGGAGGACTGATCTCGAGTCCGTTCGGGGCTCCCAAGAGGGGAATCCGTCACCGTCGTCATCATCAACCTTCCTCCATCACCAATTTCATGATGCTCACCACCGTGCGTGAGTAATTCCATCGTAGGCTTGCTAGACGGTGATGGGTTGGATGACATTTATCATGTAATCGAGTTAGTTTTGTTAGGGTTTGATCCCTAGTATCCACTATGTTCTGAGATTGATGTTGCTATGACTTTGCTATGCTTAAAGCTTGTCACTAGGGCCCGAGTGCCATGAATTCAGATCTGAACCTATTATGTTTACATGAATACATGTGAGTTCTTGATCCTCTCTTGCAAGTCATTAGTCACCTATTATGTGTTATGATCCGGTAACCCCGAAGTGACAATAATCGGGACCACTCTCGGTGATGACCGTAGTTTGAGGAGTTTATGTATTCACTAAGTGTTAATGCTTTGTTCCAGTACTCTATTAAAAGGAGGCCTTATTATCCCTTAGTTTCCAATAGGACCCCGCTGCCATGGGAGGGTAGGACAAAAGATGTCATGCAAGTTCTTTTACATAAGCACGTATGACTATATTCGGAATACATGCTTACATTACATTGATGAACTGGAGCTAGTTCTATGTCACCCTATGTTATAACTGTTGCATGAGGAATCTTATCCGACATAATTATCCATTACTGATCCAATGCCTACGAGCTTTTCACATATTGATCTTTGCTTAGTTATTTTACCATTGTCACTGTTACTATTACTACAAACCTGCTACTGTTACTTTTGCCACTGCTACCGTTACTTCCATACTACTTTGCTACTAAATACTTCACTACAGATATTAAGTTATGAATTGACAACTCAGCTGCTAATAATTGAGAATATTCTTTGGCTCCCCTTGTGTCGAATCAATAAATTTGGGTTGAATACTCTACCCTCGAGGTTTGCACACTTTTCCCCACAAGACTCGATCTCCTTCGTTAAATTTCTCGCACTGCATGATGTTTGAGAAACGGATGACTGAGACACAGTCTTTCAGAAGCATTAACTCTTTCGATGGATAGACCGTACTACCTACACCCCCTACATCTGCTAGTCTACCACCGAAAGAGGTCACACAACATACTCAACATGCCAGAGCCCATAATGGCCTGTGGCCGCACACGAAAGTTTCTAGCATTAATAATCTTATGGTCCCTTTGAACCTGGGTGGCGAACCATAGGATGATCACACGGTAACCCCGGGATCTCCTAGGACAACACTGGATTCCCTAGGTGTCCGGACAATCCGCTGGTATCCCCAGGGTGCCCCAACCAATCCACCCAGATGTGTATTAAAGTAGCCACCTTAAGTTAAGCATTAATAATAACTCTAACATCTTCCATGATTCACTCAAACCAAACCACGTCTACAAGCATAAGACAGCAGTATAAGCATAACGTAGTAACACCCAAGGTTTGAATATAAGACAATAGGTTCCTACCTCATCAACTACTTCCCAGTACCCACATGTTATCAATCCTACTCATGCAATGTTTGGGGTTGAAACTAATGCATAAAAACTAGGTAATAAAGGGATATGATCAAAGTGTGAACTCGCCTTGTACTGTTCATGAAGCTCATTTGCACTCCTGATAGTTCTACTCGTCACACTCAGTTTCAATCTATCATGAGCAAGTAATTGCATACATAAGCACTCATGCAAAAGAATCAAAGAAAAGATCTCGAAAAACTTCAAAAACAAGCAACTAACTCTTGTAACAGAAAACAATTTCTAACAATACCAAAATTAAGTGAATTTGGCCTTATCAAAAAGTTTAGGTCAAGAGCTTCGATTTGCAAAAGGAATCAACTCAAACGCAGTTATTAAACTTGAGTTATGAACAAAAAAAGTTTGAATTCAAATCTGTTTGAAATAAAATTTTAAACTTTCAAAAATATGCTTAAGTTGATTATCTGGATAGAGGGGATCATAACAAAGAATTTGGCGTTGGTTTTGTTGGATTTGGGCAAGCGAGCAAGAAGTTGTGATAGATTGAAAAACAGGGACTGATTTGTAAGAAAATTATTTCCTACTCGGTCTCTGGCTACGAGACAGAAAAGCTAACGAACAGATGTTCGCTACAGAACTAAAATAACGAACTCGTTCGCTGCAAAGACCTAACCAGCGAATGTTCACTAACTAAAGGATACCGGTTCAAAAAATAATAATGCGATCTAAGATAGGCCGTCGATCCTAGATCTGATGATGGTAAAATAAAAACTGTTCGGCTAACTAAAAACCGGACAGGTTTATTTGTAAACGATGGGTTCACTGCTTGAACCGAACAAAAGAAAAACAAGTGGAGACTGGTGGCGCTTACAGAGGGCATGGTCGCCGGCTCAGGCGACCACTCCGGCAAGGCAGACGAAGGTAGGGAGGGGCGGCGGGTCGCGAGGCGAGGGGCGGCGGCTCCGGTGTGGGTCAGGGCGGCGCTGGGTGACGGGGTCGGGCAGGAGGCAACGCTGGTGGAGTTCAGGCGAACCATGGCTCCGACGAGGTAGCTTCGGTTGTGGAAGACGGTGACGAGGCGGTGGCTCCAGTGGTTCTCCGTCTCGTCTGAGAGCATGAGGAGGTGCAGCACGGCAAGGCGGACGTGATGGTAGTGGCGGAGGTGGTCGGAAGGGGAGGGTGGAGGCGCGGCAAGGCGGCGGAGCTCGGTGAAGCTTCGTGAACTCCGGCGAGATCAGAATGACTCCCTAGGGCACGGGAGATCGAGGTTTTCGCGAAAATTGGACGAGGAAGAGTAGGGGAGTATTTATAGGTGGCAAGTCTTGCGGAAGGGGCTGCGGAGATCGATCAAATCGATCGATTGATTCGCTTCTGTTGTCGTGTACGTGCACGTGTTCTTCTGTCATGGGAAGGAAGAAGAACGAGGGGGCCCTGGGTGTCAGCTGGAAGGGAACGAGAGAGCGAAGCGGGCGACCGGGGTAGAGGGGGTTCAGTGCGGGAGCAAGGCGGCAAATCTTATTTGGCGCCTACAAACGGGCGCCTGCAGCGCCCCGCGCTGGGCCGGCACGTTACTGCGTATGTCAATTTGGCAAAAAATGAAGCGCCCTTGGCAGAAATCGAACAGGCGACATCCCCGTCAACCATCTTTTGCACAACCACCCTGCTACCGACCAGAATATGTTCATCTAAAACTCTTTCATTCTTTATTCCTTCTTTCCCCGTTTTCTTTTTTTTGTCTTTTTTCCCATTTTCGTTTTCTGGTTTTCTTTTTTTCTTCTTCCAGGTTTCCTCCCTCATCGATTTTCATGTTTTTTATTTTCTTGAATGCGTGAACTTTTTCCAAATCAATGATGCTTTTTGAAGCTTTGATGAAATTTTGTTTCCAAAATCAATGAACTTTTTTTAGTGAACTATTTTAACGATTGATTATTTTTTAAATTTGATGAATTTTTCCAATATGATGATTGTTTTTAATTTGATGAACTTTCTTTCCATCTGATGAACTTTTCCTGAAATTCAATGAACTTATTTTCAAATTTGTGAACTTTTTTTCCAAATCGATGAATTGTTTTTCAAATTCTATGATCGTTTTAAAAAATTGGTGAGCTTATTTATAGCTTCGGTGAACTTTTTTTCAAGCCAATGAACTTTTTCAAATCCAATGAACTTTTCTCAAATTCGATGAACTTTTTTTTTCAAATTTTGTGATCTTTTAAGAAATTGGTGAACTTATTTATAGCTTCGGTGAACTTTTTTGAAAACCGATAAACTTTTTCAAGTTTGGTGAACTTTTTTTGCATTCGATGAACTTTTTTTGAAATTCTATTAGCTTTTTTAAAAATCGATGGATTTTTTCACATTTTGTGAACTTTTTTCAAAATCAGTGGATTCTTTTTCTAACGGATGATCTTTTCTTATCAAATTGGATGATCTTTTTCAGAAAGGATGAACTTTTCTAATTCGTGAATTTTTTTCGAAATTTATAAACTTTTTTTCATTAAAATATAAAATATCTAAGATTTATGGCATAATAAATAACGCGGCTGCATAGGTCTTTAAGTGTTCGTGTTCGTTTTAGTCACAGCCATCTACATGCTGAAGTGGTTAGCCCAACCAAGCCTCGAAGAGGCAACCCGAGTTTGAGTCCTCATACTCGCAGGTTTTTTGCCGTTCTATTTTTCGCAAAACAATTTTTCGCAGGTGCATTCATGGGCCGCCCCACTTGTCGTTTGCTGTAGGCGTCGGTTGAGTTCATCGGCGCTTAAAGCGCTCAATAGGAGCTCCCGAGCAAGGCCATGGTCCGATTCACATGGTTGGGCCATTGGCTAGCGCCTGGCGTCACGCTGGGCCTTGGGCATTTTTTTATACAAAGCAGAAAAGAAAGACCCAAAAATAAAAGAAAACAAGTAAAATTTTATTTAGACATATTATATAGATCATAATAAGATTTTCTACAACATAAAAATTTTTCTAGCATCAAATAAATTCCACAAAAATTTAAATAAAGCCAACAGTGCTACTGTTGCAATAAAACACAATAAAATCATTTTAAAAATACCAAAATAATTTCAAATTCATTTCTCTCCTATTTTCTAATGTAGGGAATTATTTTACCCTATTTTCCATATATTTTATTTTTGGAGAAAAATAATTTGAATAAAAATCAAATAACTCCAAATTGAAAAATAATTTCAAAGGAACTTTCCATTTGATTCTTTGAAACTTCCAACTCATATTTCATATAATTTGAAGAAGCCATTTTATCTTCTCTCATGAAAATCATTGAGTTGCATAAAGTTTCGGAAGTTGAAATATTTCCAAATGGAATTCAAATCTTTTCAAAACCCATTTTCATTTAATTAAATGGAAGAAGTCATATCATCTTCACTCTAGGGTTTGTGATGAAATGAATTTGAATTCATGGAGATCATAAATGCAAGGTGAAAGTTTTGGGAAATTCATTTTATTCCCTCTCATTTAACTTTCAAAAAGTTTCAAATTTCACTCAATTTCACACAAGTAACCACACCACAATTAAACAAACAATCAAAACTATTTATTTAATATAACATTCCAAAATTTAGAATTTTGGGATGTTACAATATTGCTCAATATAAATTGTGGAAATGATATGCTATAGTAGGCATTGTGTGGAAACAATTATGAATCTTGTCTTTGACAGTACCAAAGTGAAATGGTTTGCTCTTTATCATACTAACCTATCTCACGAAGCTCCGTTAAGTTTTATGTGATTGAAGTTTTCAAGTTTGGGATGAGATGTCGATATGAGGAAAATAAGGAGTGACAAGACCCTAAGCTTGGGGATGCCCCGGAAGGCATCCCCTCTTTCTTCTCCAACATTATCGGTAACCTCACTTGGAGCTATGTTTTCATTCGTCACATGATATGTGTTTTGCTTGGAGCGCCAATTAATTTTGTTAGGATTTGCTTGCTGTTATTTAGAATAATGTTTTGCATCTTTTATTTCAATAAAAGTGGCATTGATAGCCTTTACTATGCTTATTTTACAAGTCTACATGTTGCTGTTTGCAAACAGAAAGTTTATTGATGTTGAAAAAATTGCCTAGAAAATTCAGAATGTGATAAAATGCTGAAACTTTTTGAAAAATAAGATCTGATAAATTTTATAAAGTGTGGTATTTTTCCCAGAATTTTTGGAGTTAGGGAACTATGATGAATATTGCATTCTTTATAGACTGTACTGTTTTGGCAGATTGCTGTTCTGTTTGCATTGTTTGCATATGTTTGCTTGTTTAATGATTCTATTTGAGGATAGGAGTATTAAATATGAAGAGGCATTTAGTATGCAATGTTTAATAATAATTTTAATGATTTTATACAATAGAGAATGATAAAGTTTTTGCATTGGTTCATACTAACTTATCTCACGAGTTCTTGTTGAGTTTTGTGTGGATGAAGTTTTTAAGATTTAGGGAAACCGTGATATAAAAAGAATTAAGGGGACACAAAAGCTCAACCTTGGGGACGCCCAAGGCATCCCAAGATAATATTTTCAATAAGTCTCAAGCATCTAAGCTTGGAGATGCCCCGGTAAGCATCCCACGTTTCTCCATCGGCAATTATCGGTTAGTATCGGTTGATCCTAAGTTTTTGCTTCTTCACATAATGTGTGCTATCCTTGGAATGTTATTTTATTTCGTTTTGCTTGCTGTTTTAATAAAGTACTTAGATCTGAAAGTTTTTAGATAAAATAGAGTCCTCAAATAGTTGCCAGGGAGGCTAGGTAAGCGGCATTCATATCCCGTCAACGAAGCTCTTTTCTATGGAATTGCTCTAGTGCTTCACTTATACCTTTTCGAGCACGGTGTGATTTAGTATCTTTGAATAAATTCTCTCTTGCTTCACTTAAATTAATTGGAGAGAAAGAAATATTATGCTCATGATCTTCATGTATATCTTTTTGGAGTAGCTTGTCATTTACTCTTGTGCTTCACTTATATCCTATGAGTAAATTGTTCAATAAATTGAATGTCATGAAGCTGAAATCATATCATGCGTAGTGGCAGCTTCACATTGGGTTTCGAAAGTGAAATATTTTGAGGCTTGACAATCACAATATTGGTCATACAAGCAATTCACGAATAATTAGTATAAGGAAGAGAACTTTCACATGCAAATACACTATCTTGGAAATCATTTGTGATTGTGAGCCCCCATCAAAATATTATATGCCAAAATTGTTGACGTTGGACAAGGAAGACAACGTAATGGTTTGTGTTTGTTAATATTCACATAGAAGTTATATTGTCATAGATCCTTCAACATGTGGTGCTTGCCCCCCATCTTTGCTAGCAAAAAATTCCGCACCAAGTAGAGATACTACTTGTGCATCCAAAAACCCTTAAACCCAAATCTTATTTTCAAGAGTCCACCATACCTACCTAAGGATTGAGTGACATCCTTCAAGTAAGTCATCATCGGTGCAAAAAGGCAATAAAAATTGCTACTAAAAGTGTTAGATCATTTAATGTAAGAGAAAATTGAGCATTGTACGAACTTGTGATAGCAAAGAATAAAAGCGACAGACTGCATAACAAAGGTTGCTATCATAAGGGGCAACATAACATGACGTTCTTTTACACTAAGGGATTGAGCATACAAACAAATAAGCGCATGGCAACCTCTGCTTCCCTCTGCGAAGGGCCTATCTTTTACTTTCATGTATTTACTTTTATGCAAGAGTCAAAGTTTTTTCTCTCTATTCCTTTTTATTTTTTCTCTTTTGGCAAGCATCATGTGGTGAGGAAAGATCTAGGCACACATGTCCATTTGAATATGGGTAGCATGAGTTATTATTGTTGACATCACCCTTGAGGTGAATACGTTGGGAGGCAAAACAATAAGCCCCTGTCTTTCTTTGTGTCTGGTTGAAACGTTTTGCTCGTGTGTATATGGTGAGTGTTAGCAATCATAGAAGATTATAAGATGGTTGAGTATGTGGAGCTCTTACTTAAACTACGTTGAATAAGTTGAATTGCAGTTTCTTGGTGACTGAGAACATAGGTTGTTGAGTTTCAAGAGAATTCATTGTTTGAACCTTAACATGTGAATTGGTTGCTACTTTAACATGAGAAATTTTATGAGAAAGAATTGATGTTATGATGCTAGGAAAAGTGATTGAAATTGTCATTGATTAAACTTGTGCACTTTGCTAGCATTCACACTTCATAAATTATTTTTTTATCATTTACCTACTCGAGGACGAGTAGGAATTAAGCTTGGGGATGCTGATACATCTCCAACGTATCTATAATTTATGAAGTACTCATGTTGTTTTATTACCATTCTTGGATGTTTTACAATCATTTTATAGCAACTTTATATCATTTTTTGGGACTAACTTATTGACCTAGTGCCCAGTACCAGTTGCTGTTTTTTGCTTGTTTTTTACATCACAGGAAATCAATATCAAACGGAGTCCAAACACCATGAAACTTTTTGGAGATTTTTTATGGACCAGAACACCCAGGATGAGCCAGAGCAGCACCTGGGGGTGTCGGTGTCAAAACCGGCTGATCTCGGGTAGGGGGTCTCAAACTGTGCGTCTAAGGATCGAAGGTAACAAGAGACAAGGGACATGATGTTTACCTAGGTTTGGGCCCTCTTAATGGAGGTAATACCCTACTTCCTGCTTGATTGACTTTGATGAGTATAGGGGTTACAAGAGTTGATCCACCTCAATATTGTAATGGCTAAACCCTGGATGTCTAGCCTATATGATTTGTGATGGCCTCTACGGACTAAACCCTTCGGTTTATATAGACACCGGAGGGGCCTAGGGTTGTACAAAGTCGATTTATAGAGAAAGGAAACTACACATCGGGATGCCAAGCTTGCCATCCACGCAAAGGAGAGTAACATCCAGACACGGGGGAAGGCCTTCTATCATGTATCTTCATGGCCCATCAGTCCGGCCCATGTCACAAATGCCCGGATGCCCGAGGACCCCATAATCCAAGACTCCCTCAGTAGCCCCTGAACCAGGCTTCAATGATGATGTGTCCAGCGCGCAGATTGTCTTCGGCATTGCAAGGCGGGTTCCTCCTCCGAATACACCAAAGCAGTTTTATGAACAAGTGAAATGTATCCGGCTCTGTATAATGGTTACAACCTCCAACCACAAGGGCAAAATACTTAAACAAAATAAGTCATGTCCACTGACAGATTTTTCGGCGAGACATTACGTCTGGCCTTATTATTATTTTGAATCGTGTTTTGGCCTCCCGCTTCACGTTTTGAGGCGCATCCTCCATTGACACGTCTTGTCAAAGCAGAGATCATGTCCCCTTATTGCGGGATTCTTATCAATACGGGTTTGGGTAATCCAACCGTGCCGTTCGCACGACCCCTTGGGAATAGGGAGTTTTAAGGCTTGTTTGGGGGCGTTTGATATTCAGTGCCTTTATAAGAGGACAAGGACCCATCTTTTTACCCCACGCCTTCTTCTTCCTCAGCTCTCCCATACTCGAGCTCCAACGCCCAAATTTCGATCTTTTCCACCGCCGCCAAACACTCCACCCATGTCCGGATCCGTCTCTCAAGGCAAGTGGGTGGCCTTCTCCGTGACGGAGAAGGACATCAAAGAGATCTGGGAGGCGGGGTACCTAAGTGCAGACGTCGCGCACAGGATCCATGCCAAGAAGCAGGTCATCCCCACCCCAGAGCCCGGCGAAAGTGTGGTATTTATCCCCCACTTCCTCCACGGACTAGGATTTCCACTTCACCCTTTCGTCCGCGGCCTTATGTTCTACTATGGGCTAGATTTCCACAATCTAGCTGTAAACTCCTTCCTCCATATCTCGGCGTTTATCGTCGTATGCGAGGCGCTCCTTCGCACCCCCCCCCCCCACTTCGGCTTATGGCTCAAAGTCTTCAACATGAAGCCGAAGGTGGTTGAGGAGCAGCATGCACACTGCGGAGGCACCATGGTGAGCAAACTCCCCAACGTCACATGGCCCAAGGGGGCCTTCATGGAAACCGTCAAGGTATGGCAACAGGAGTGGTTCTACATCACCGAACCCTGCGGCGCCAACTGGGCGGCCACTCCTGAGTTTAGATCCGAACCCCCGATGCGGCTTGCGTCGTGGATCAACAAGGGTCTAGACTAGGGGTCGGCCAATGAGGTGTTGATGCTGCAGAAGCGCATCAAAAACATGATAGAAAAGAACACCAGCCTCCCCGACGTGATCCAGGTGATACTATTATGTCATATCCTTTCCTGCCAACGCCGGCCTCTCCACATGTGGGAGTTCAATCCGGAAGGGCCGCGTACCCTACAGCGATTCTTCGGCATGATGGACAAAGAAATATGGAGGCTGATTTTCAAGGCCCAGAATTCGTGGCCAGAGATGACCGACAACATCGGCCTCGACTGCGCTCGCCCGGCCACCCCAGTAAGTATTTTGATCTCCGAACATAACTTAGTTCGCAACACAAAGGGGTATGCTGAGAATTCTGACCTTTGATCAGGGCTGGACAAAGAGGGCGAAGCGGATCAAGTGTTCGGCTTTGCTACCCGAAAACCCAGCTGATCCTCTGCCAGCAAGGTGCTGGTCCCGGCGCTGTACCAGGCGCCGGAGAAGAAGACCAAGAAGAAGGGCAAGGAGGACAAAGGTGGCCTCCACTGTAAAGGTACTTAGGACGTTGTGTCTGGAGATACCGAAGCTCCCTCCTCCCACGAGGGAGATGAAGACGAAGAGGAGGAGGAGGAAGAGAGCAATTCTCCCCCTTAGGGAGAAGAAGAAGAAGAATAAGAAGAGGGCGGCCTCCGCTGACCTAGAGGCGGAGGCGTCCAAAAGTGGGAAGATATCCCTCTCGGATGGCTCGGACTTGGATGCCGAAGCCATCCCCAAGTGGCACCCCAGGGCGAAGCCCCTGGCCGAATCTTAAGTATTCAAAGATACTGTACATATATCTGGCCTTTTACAAATTGTAGGATAACATATCATTTATGTATTCCAGTCCGGCCCGTGATCTCCCCCAATAATAATCTTCTTTGGGGAACTCTTTGGCGTCGGAGATGATCGAGAGCAAAATGCATCCGCAAGCCTCTCCGCCACATGCCGCAGATGACATCGAGGTGTTATCCAAAAGGACCTCTCCGGGCCAGGGAGAGGTGCGGAAGGCCGCTGAAACGGTGCCAGAGGGTAATGCCTCGGCTGTCGAGAACATGGGGGCACAACCCCCATGGAAACTGACGACGGGGGTCCGGACTAGTCCGACCCCCAGCCGAATACCACTCTGAAGACCCATACGGCTCCGGAATCGAGTGAGCAGACCCCTTTGAAGGAGGAGGGAGTGCCAACTCCACCGGCAACCTCCATCAATCTGTAGGCGCCGGACACTTTGAGGGACGCACTTCGACGTGCTTCCATCATGGAGGAGCACCGTACCTTGATGGGGACGGTGGTTGAGAAGGTTCAGTCCGCCAAAAGCAGGCTGAACGAAGCTTTCACCAGCTTGTTAACAGACTTTGAGGTATGCGATGTAATATTCTTAGCCGCTTTTGCATGTGCAAAAAATATGCCTGTGTATAAATAGTAGCCCTTGAGACTCTGTTCAGCCTTTTGAAAAAGGGGCCGGACATAGGATCAAATATTCGCCAGAGATAACATACTTGTCTATTTTGATGAACAGGCTTCACTGTTAGCGGCTTCCGCCCAGGCCGCTGAAGTTTCCGAACTCAAGCGAAAGCTGAAGCTGGCTGATGATGCACTACAAAAAAAAGACACATCCGTGACATTTTGGGCCGAACGAAATTTTTTTTTGTCATACATATGACACTTCTATGACGATAATTGTGACAAAACCCGGTATCATCATAGATGTGGTGGGCTCCTACTTCTATGACAAAAAATGGGCTTTTCGTCCTGGGCGGGCCGGAGACGCAGGTGCATGACATTCTTTGGGCCCTCCATGACAGAAAAAACTGTGGTAGAAGCGAGGGCGAGGAAAATTTCGGGGAGTTCCCGGTTACGGTGGGAGGTCGGGGGCTGAGCGATGCACGTTTCTCTCGTACACATACGCACGTGTGTGTGAGGCGTTGGCTCTAACTAACCCGAGCAAGGCTTTGGGCTCTAACTGAACCCGAGCGATTGCACTGCAGGCTACGCGTTACTGAACCCGAGCGATTGATCGATGGCTGTTAACTGAACCCGATCGAGCGATTCATTCGCTACTTCTACTAACTGAAGCCGATCGATTGGATGAACAATGAGCATTGTGGGGGGGGGGGGGGGGTTGGATGAACAGTGAGCGGTGGCGTTGCCTCTAGATGAACAGGACCCCGTGGTGTGGAGGGGTGGATGAACAGTAGACGGTGGAGGGGTGGTTGAACAGGACCCCGTGGTGTGGAGGGCTGGATCAACAGTAGACGGTGGAGGGGTGGTTGAACAGTAGCCGGTGGAGTAGCGCGTGGTGGAGGCTGGATGAACAGGAGCCTGTGGAGGCTGGAGGAGGTCGACGGTAGCCCGTGGAGGCTGGAGGAGGTCGACGGTGGAGATGAACAGTATCCCATGGAGTCCCGTTTTGCGGTACGCCACACCCCTCACGATGAACAGGACCCCCGTTTCGACCTTAGTGCTCCAACACAAGTCCGTTTCATCAGTTTTGCGGTACGCCACACCCCTCCCGATCAACAGGATCCCCGTTTCGACCGTAGGAGGTCCGTTTCGTCTGTTTTGCGGTACACCACACCCCTCCCGATCAACATGACCCCCGTTTCGACCGTAGGAGGTCCATTTCCTCCGTTTTGCGGTACCCAGGCCCCTCTCGATCAATAGGATCCCATTTCGAACGTGGCCGGTCGAACACAAGGCCGTTTCCTCCATTGTGCGGTACGCCATGCCTCGTTTCCATCGCCTGTTCCATCCAAGCCCTCCCGATAAACACGATGACGCCTTCCGTCCCGACCCAGCCGGTTGGCTCCCACGCATTCCATTGCCTCCCGATGAACACGACGCATTTCGTTGCCTCCCCGTGACACGACGACGACGCTGTTTCTCTGTTCTGACCCAGCCATGTACATGAGCCCTGGCCGTGCGTATGTGCGAGTAGGCGTTCGAGACCCCGCCCGTATGTACACATACGTGGCCGTATTTTCTTTCTTGCACCCTGGTCGCTGTACGTACGTGTACATGATACGTGTGCGCCTCTACTACGACACGTGCGCGCCTCTACATCGACCAGTATGTATGTACACGTTCGCGACCAGGATGACAACGCTACGTACGCTTCGACCAGGTGGGTCCTGACTATCAGACACTTCCTTGCCTGCGAAGATGTAGCTGGTGGGTCCCAGCAGTCAGGGGGGTGAATCATTTTGTTTTTTTTTGCCCGGAGACACTTCCTTGTGTGCGAAGGTGTAGCTGGTGGGTCCCAGCAGTCAGGGGGGCGAATCGTTTTTTTTTGCCCGGACGCACTTCCTTGCGTGCGAAGATGAAGGTGGTTGGTCCCAGCAGTCAGGGATAAATGTTTTTTCCATGAAATACAGTGGCCCATCCGGTGGGTCCCAGCTATCAGGTGGACGAATCATTATTTTCCGCGTAATAAGGAGGCACTTCCTTGCTGCGGCCATGGACCCAGCTGTCAGCCTCTCCACGTATAGTCCACGTCCAATGGAAGTCGTTCCTTGACCACGTTGACTAGGCCACGCCGAGAGCACCATGGAGGTGGACGACGGCGAGGCGTAGGAAGGGGACGACGCGGAGCCGGGAAAGACGCGGCAGTGGAAGCCCGCGCGGAGAGGAGTACGAGGGTTCACTGGTTCGGCTGCGGTGTGAGGCTGCCGTAGCCACAGGGCCTGGCCAACAGTGGGAATAGTAGGGGGAGGTGAGGCCTCCGCGGCAGCACAGCCGGCCACGGGAGGCAGGAGCATGCAGCACGACCGGCGCTGCATTGGGCGGCTGGAGCAAGAAGACCAGAGGTTGAAGAAGCACTACGGCCGTTGGATGGACAACGTACAGTCACTGGAGCTAGAATTGTTCATATTGACTAAGTTGACAAAGCCCTCCGTCCCTGTCAACTTAGTTGGCCCACAAATCATCCTACCACTATGGTGGGTCCCAGCTAGCAGGGGTCATTCATTTTTTTGTGCGTAATAAGGAGGCACTTCCTTGCGTGCGAAGATATAGCTGGTGGGTCCGACATGTCAGTGGGGGGAACGTTTTTTTCGCGAAATACAGAGGCCCTTCCGGTGGGTCCCAGCTGTCAGGTGGAGAAATCATTATTTTGCGCTTACAGTCCACGTCCGATGGGTGTCGTTCGTTGACCACGTTGACCAGGCCGCGTCGAGAGCACCATGGCGGTGGACGACGGCGAGTCCTAGGAAGGGAACGACACGGAGCCGGGGAAGACTCGGCAATGGTTGCCCACGCGGTGGGGAGTACGAGGGTTTACTGGTCCGGCTGCCGTCGCCGGAAAATAACAGCAGGTGTGGGTGAGTAGAGGAATCGCCTGGCCAGCAATGAAGTAGGGTGGGGCGGTGCGGCCTGTGTGGCAGCACAACTAGCCACAGGAGGCGGGAGCAGGTAGTCCCACTGGAGCTGGTTTGGGCGGCTGGAGCAAGAAGATCAGATATTGAAGAAGCAGCACGGCCGTTGGATTAACATCCAACGGTCACTGCTGCTAGAATCGTTTGTGGACTAAGTTGACAAAGCCAAAGTACACGTCAACCTAGTAGACCCACAAGTCAGCCTCCAAATCTGTCCCAAACAGCATACAGCCTGAAATTTCTAGCCAGATTCAAATTAATTTTAAATCGAAATATACCTTAATTTAAATTCAATTAAATTTTACCCGCACAAAAACAATGAAATTTAAAGTATCAAAATCCGAAAGAAAACAGTATTTTGGAACTAATTGCCCGTTTGCTGTATTTTTTCATTTTACGGCCCATTTATTATTACTTATAGCCCATTTATTATTACTTATAGCCCATTTCTTATTACTTATAGCCCATTTTCTGGGCAAAATGCATCCCTCCTCGTCTTGAAAGATTTCCGGCCCAGCAGGGCGTAGAAAAGCAAGTAGGCCTATGTTGGTTATTCTGCAAAAACAAAATAGCTGGCTAGCCATTTTTCAGAAAGGAAAAAACAAACTGGGCTGGTCATGTGCTAAACATATGAAATAAAAGCCTGGGCTAGACGGGCCATGGGTCCCGCACAACCCAGTTGATACCCTTCTCCGTCCCGAAAAAACAAAATTACTGCGCGCGCTGCTGGGTCCCTACTGTCATCCTCACCATGTACAGTCATCTCCTTATTCCTCTCGGTTATTGACCATGTTGACAACACCGTAGGGCGGCGCCGTGGCGAGCGAACCAAGGCGGAGGACGATGGTGAGGCCTCGTACGGGAACGAATAGGAGCAGGGGAAGATCACAGCCAGCCGTGGGAGGCGGGAGCAGGTGGTCCCGCCAGCGCTGGTTTGGCTTTGGCGGCTCGAGGAAGAAGAGACTGAAGAAACGCGACAGACGTTGAATGTCAATCCAACGGTCAAGGTTGGCACAATCGTTTTTTGACTAAGCGGACACCAAGTAGCATACTTTTTTATATATAGGAAGAAAACTACGAGGAAAATGCGTTCGTTTGCCGTCCTCCTCACAGGGAACGTTCGCCACATAAGTGACTAGCACCCTTGGTTTTCAACCGAGAGGTCTTGGGTTCGAGTCCGAGGAACTCTCAATTTTTTCCTCCTTCCTTCCTCGCAAAAAAGGGAAAGAAAATCAAAGACTTGGGAAGGCGTACAAAACAAGCTAGTGTACCAGTAAAGACACGTTGCCAAGTTTTAGGAAAAAGAAAGACATGCTCCTATAGCTGTGTAGGACCTTGAGAAGAGGTGTCTAGAGGGGGGGGGGGTGATTAGACACTAAGAGCCAAAGTTGCAGTTTTTAAGTTCTTAAAGTTTAAGAGGAGTTTAGGCACAAGTTTAACATTCACAACACATATCAAGCAAGCATGCAAAGAGTATATGAGCAGCGGAAAGTAAAGCATGCAACTTGCAAGAATGTAAAGGGAAGGGTTTTGGAGGATTCAAACGCAATTGGAGACACGAATGTTTTTGGCGTGGTTCCGATAGGTGGTGCTATCGTACATCCACGTTGATGGAGACTTCAACCCACGAAGGGTAACGGTTGCGCGAGTCCACGGAGGGCTCCACCCACGAAGGGTCCACGAAGGAGCAACCTTGTCTATCCCACCATGGCCGTCGCCCACGAAGGACTTGCCTCACTAGCGGTAGATCTTCACAAAGTAGGCGATCTCCTTGCCCTTACAAACTCCTTGGTTCAACTCCACAATCTTGTGGGAGGCTCCCAAGTGACACCTAGCCAATGTAGGAGACACCGCTCTCCAAGAAGTAACAAATGGTGCGTTGATGATGAACTCCTTGCTCTTGTGCTTCAAATGATAGTCTCCCCAACACTCAACTCTCACTCATAGGTTTTGGATCTGGTGGAAAGAAGATTTGAGTGGAAAGCAACTTGGGGAAGGCTAGAGATCAAGATTCATATGGTAGGAATGGAATATCTTGGCCTCAACACATGAGTAGGTAGTTCTCTCTCAGAGATAGGATGCTGGAAGTGTAGGTTCAGTCTGATGGCTCTCTCAATGAATGAAGAGGAGGTGGAGGGGTATATATAGCCACCACATAAAATCTAACCGTTACACACAATTTATCAAACTCGGTGGGACCGAATCATCAAACTCGGTCGGACCGATTCAGTAAACCTAGTGACCGTTAGGATTTTTGGTGGGACCGAAATGCAACTCGGTAAGACCGATATGGTTAGGGTTAGGGCATAACGTAATCTCGGTGAGACCGATTACACAAACTCGGTGAGACTGATTTTGGTAATTAGCTAACCAGAGAGTTGGTCAGGCAAACTCGGTTGGACCGATTACTCAAACTCGGTGGGACCGATTTTGGTAATGAGTCAACCAGGAAGTTTGCATTGTAATCTCGGTAGTACCGATTGCTCAAACTCGGTGAGACCGATTTTGATAATGGACATACACAGAGAGATTGCAATCCCATCTCGGTGAGACCGAGATCCCTATCGGTGAGACCGATTTGCCTAGGGTTTGTGGCAGTGGCTAAGACATCCAAACTCAGTGGCGCCGGATAGGAAGAATCGGTGGGGCCTAGTTTGACTTTAAGTTTAGGACATATGTGTGGAAATGGGAAAGTAGTTGAGGGTATTTGGAGCATATCACTAAGCACTTGAAGCAAGAGGCTCATTAAGCAACACCTCATCCCTCCTTGATAGTATTGGCTTTTCCTATAGACTCAATGTGATCTTGGATCACTAAAATGTAAAATGAAGAGTCTTGAGCTTGAAGCTTGAGCCAATCCTTTGTCCTCAGCCTCTTGAAGGAGTTCCCACATCCTTTAGTCAATGCCACTCCATTGTTGAACTTATCTGAAACATACTAGATAAAAGTGTTAGTCCAACAAGAGATATGTTGACATTAATTACCAAAACCACCTAGGGAGCACTTGTGCTTTCAATCTCCCCCTTTTTGGTAATTGATGACAACATACATCAAAGCTCTAGATAAAGATATAGAGAATAGCAAGTAAAGCTTTGGAGGGACATGTAACAAGCATAGGCTCCCCCTACATGTATGTAATCATGTGAATATGAAATATAGAAGCATCTGATAGCATAACCATGATAGGGCAGGCAATGTGTTACATGTATCTTGGCCATATGCATCAGAGCAAAGAATATTAAAGAGAATACCTTCATGCTAATAAGTCCTTCTTGCAAACAGTATGTACATCAGCAAGAATTCCTCATACACATGATTGTGATGCATATACTTACCTTGTAGTCTTGAGTTGGCTTAGGATGGAATGAACCTGTGAAAATAAGGTTAGATAACACAGATGCACCTACTAGCTAGAGCAAACAAAAGAAACCACAAGAATACCAAGACTGGGATGACATGTAGAGAGTGAGTACTAAGTACTACATTGGATTAGACATGTCCCCAAGAGTAAAGATATGCAATGAATTTAAATGATTTCTTTCCTTTAGATGTCTTGCTCCCCCTGAATCTAGCATAGGATACTGGGAGAAGATAGGGAACAGAAAATCAGAGCTGAAAGATATAAATGAACAGAGCTAATGCAAACTAATGCAAATAAGCACATATGAACATGTCTTTCCCCTCAAGAAGACATGTGGCATCTCTCCTCTTGAACACCAAGCATCTGGGATCCTTGATAAATACTTTCTACTAGTATTCTCTCCCCCTGGAGATCTTTCTCTCCCCCTAAGGAGGTGATATATTTTCTGATGTGATCTCTCTCTAAATGATAAGCTTTGATGTGATCTCTCTCTCCCCCTTTGACATCAATTTCCAAGAAGGGTTTTCTGGAATCTGTCGAATGGGTTTGGTCCTTGAGTCACAGTACAAGGCAAAGATAAAAAAATGTGATGCTTGTACATGACAAGATTCATTGAGTGGAGCTGGATCAAAAGAAACACAGAATAAGTGGCAAACTGATTTTCCTGTTGTGAAATCGGTGGCACCGAGTGGTATGCTTCGGTGGTACCGAAAGTATTCGGTTGGACCAAAAATAACAAATCGGTGGAACCGAGTTCATCGCAGGGAAAACATTTGTCACCTCAGCTCACTAGACTAATAAGATCTCACAAAGATTTGCAAGGACTGAATGATATGCAATGAATTGGATGCAGAAAATGCAGAGCAAACAAAAGGAAATCTAGATGAAGTTTTTTTTTGAAAAGGGGAAACAATTATGCATGAGACAAATGCAAAACACAGAAAATAACACAAGAGAACTTCATCTAGAGATGGTCGGCGACAAAGTCACCTATGTTAGAGTATATTGACTTAGGAGTCAAGAGAGATCACTTGATCATAGGTCATACTCATCGTTTAAGCTCAAAATGGGGTTGCCATTTTTCGTTTAAGCATCTTGATGTATTCACATCTTGTCGAGTTGCTTTAACTCATGACTTGGAGTAAAGCTTCTCTAAGATGGAATAACATACCTTGGTTGGTGGTGGTGTCAATGTAGTTGAACTTGTGTGGGTTGCTCAAGAGTGATGTAGCTTATCAAGAATTTGGAGCACCACTTGGAATTTGAGCCCATCTTCCTACATGGGTTAGTTCTTGCAAGGAAGAGCACTTGTTTATCCAAAAATGACAATCATGAAGCTCAACATAGAATTTGTCAAAGGATATGTTCGAATGGTTATGTGCTTCCTTGTCTTCAACCACCATAGTGTAGAGACTTGGTGATGTAGAGATTGCTCAAGATGTGAGTAGGTTACAATCTCATGGAATTTGATTCAACCAAGTACCTACATGGGTTAGATAACATGCAAGATACAAATATATCCAAGACATAAGATTTTGATCATAAGAGAAATATCAAGGATTAGTCATAAGCTCATGGCTTGCATGTGTCCAATGGAGTTTCTACTCCAAGTTTGAAGCATCAATGATGTTCAATTCTCCTCTTAACCTGGAAAACACTTTCTCATCAAGAGGTTTAGTGAATATATCCGCTAATTGCTTTTCTGTGCGAACATGCTTAAGATTAATGTCACCCTTAGCAACATGATCTCGAATGAAATGATGACGAACTTCAATATGCTTAGTTCGAGAATGTTGTAGAGGATTATGACCAATTTTGATAGCACTTTCATTGTCACACAACAATGGAACATGTTTCACATATATCCCATAATCTTTAAGAGTTTGGGTCATCCAAAGTAATTGAGCACAACATGAACCAGCGGCAATGTATTCCGCTTTGGTGGTGGATAAGGATACCGAGTTTTGTTTCTTGGAGGACCAAGACACATGAGATCTACCAAGAAATTGACAAGTACCCAAAGTGGACTTTCTATCAACCTTGTCTCCGGCATAGTCCGAGTCGGAGTAGCCAACAAGATCGAAAGAGGCCCTCTTAGGATACCAAATGCCAAAATTTGGTGTATGGATTAAGTATCTCACTATCCTTTTCACGGCCTTAAGATGACATTCTTTAGGAGCAGCTTGATATCGTGCACACATGCACACACTTAGCATAATATCGGGACGTGAAGCACATAGATATAACAATGAACCAATCATAGAGCGATAAACCTTTTGATCAACCGGTTCATCATCTTTGGTTAAGTCAAGATGTCCACTAGTAGGCATGGGTGTAGTCATACCTTTGCATTCTTGCATATTGAACTTCTTGAATAAGTCCTTGGTGTACTTGGTTTGAGAGACAAAAGTACCTTCCTTAGTTTGCTTGATTTGCAACCCGAGAAAGAATTTGAGTTCACTCATCATAGACATCTCAAACTTCTCCGACATTAGCTTCCCAAACTTTTCACTAAAATGAGGGTTAGTTGAACCAAATATAATATCATCAACATAGATTTGGCACACAAATAGTTCTCCATTAACCCTTTTAGTAAAAAGAGTAGAATCAATTTTCCCAATTTCAAAGCCTTTTTCAATAAGGAACTTGGTCAAGCATTTATACCATGCTCTAGGAGCTTGTTTAAGACCATAAAGAGCTTTGTGAAGTTTGTAAACATGATTGGGTTTCTTAGGATTGAAAAAGCCGGAGGGTTGTTTAACACAAACTTCCTCCTCTATTTCATCATTTAGAAAAGCACTTTTAATGTCCATTTGGTACAAGGTGATATCATGGTGATTAGCATAGGCAAGTAAGATGCGAATGGACTCAAGTCTAGCAACGGGAGCATAAGTCTCACCATAGTCCATACCTTCGACTTGTGTGTAACCTTGGGAGACGAGACGTGCTTTGTTGCGAACTACTTGTCCATATTCATCTTGCTTGTTGTGAAACACCCATTTGGTACCGATGATGTTGTGGTTATTGTCGAGCTTCTCAACCAATGTCCAAACTTGGTTCCTCTCAAAGTTGTGTAGCTCTTCATGCATAGCATTTATCCAATCCGGATCTTCCAATGCTTCTTCGACCTTCATAGGTTCAATGCTAGAGATGAAAGAATAGTTTTCACAAAAGTTAGCTAAACAAGTTTTAGAGCGAGTGATTCTCCCAGTTTGAATATCATTGTAGATTTGCTCGACAGGATGGTCTTTAGCAATTCTTGCTCGAACTCGTGAAAGCTTTTGCTTGTTTCTTGGTTGAACTTCTTCTCCATCTTGTTCTTCTTCTTGGCCTTCTTCATTGTTGGCGTTGTCGTTCTCTTGTCGTGGTGGAGAAGGAGGTTGTTGACGTTCATCTTGATGCACTTCCTCGTTTTCTTCATCTTGGTGTGTCCCACTTGTGGATGCTTTCGTATCAACTCTTGGTTCACCTAGTCGTGAAGTAGAAGCTTCCACTTGGACGGACGAGGTACTCTCCTTCACCTCCGTTGGACGAACCTTGCCAATAGACAAGTCTTGGATTGCTTCCAAAGGATCTTTGTCTCCTACATCAATTGGCAATTGCTCTATTTGCGAGTCGTTAGATTCATCAAACTTCACATCTACCGTCTCTTCAACCTTTCGGGTGAAATTGTTGTAGACACGGTAGGTGTGAGAGTTTGAGCCATAACCTAGTAGGAAACCTTCATGAGACTTAGGAGCAAATTTAGAGCAATGATGCTTATCAAGAATGTAGCACTTTGAGCCGAATACTCGAGAGTATCCAACTTGGGGTTTGTTACCGGTGAGGAGCTCGTATGTCGTCTTGCCGAGCAGCTTGTGAACATACAAGCAATTTGTTGCATGACAAGCTGTCTCAACCGCTTCTGCCCAAAAGTGCTTCGGCGTCTTGTACTCATCAAGCATCGTTCTCGCCATTTCGATGAGCATCCGGTTCTTCCTCTCAACAACTCCATTTTGTTGAGGTGTGTACGTAGCCGAGAACTCGTGTGAAATCCCTTCTTCATCAAGAAAGGTGTCCACATTTGCATTCTTGAACTCTGTTCCGTTATCGCTGCGAACCTTCTTCATCTTCACTTCAAATTGGTTTTGGGCCTTCCTAGCGAAGTTTTTGAGGATCTTTTGGACCTGCAATTTATCATCGAGAAAGAACACCCATGTAAATCTTGAAAATCATCAACTATAACTAGACCAAAAGAATTTCCACCGAGACTTTTGTAGGCGTTGGGACCAAAGAGATCCATGCGAAATAGCTTGAGTGGCCTCATTGTGGTCATGATGTTCTTCACGGGATGCCTCCCTCCAACCTGTTTACCTGCCTGACAAGCGCTGCAAAGTCTATCCTTATCAAATATGACATCATTAATTCCAAGGATATGATTTCCTTTAATAAGCTTGTCAAGGTTCCGCATGCCAACATGACCTAATCATCTATGCCATAACCAGCCTTTTGAGGATTTAGCAATGAAGCAAGTTTTAGGTTGAGCCTTTTTTGTGAAATCAACAATGTATAGATCACCTCTACGTACACCGGTAAAGACCATTTTATGATTGTCTCGACGAAATACTTGGCAATCTACTTCAGTAAATAGGACATTGAAACTGAAATCATCAAGTCTAGATACTGAAAGTAGGTTGTATCCAAGAGATTCAATGAGCATAACATTTTGTATGGAGCTATCATGTGATATGGCCACCTTACCGAGGCCAACCACCTTACCCTTTGAGTTGTCACCGAAAGTGACATACTTTCGAGGACTATCATTTTCAGCAAGCTCATGAAACATGTCTTTATCTCTGGTCATGTGATCGGTACATCCACTATCAAGAACCCATTCCTTTCCTCCTGACATATATCCCCGAAGATTTGCCATAAGACCAAAATGTCTCATTGCATCATCAAGATCGAAGTCACTATCATCATCCTCATCATAGTATCCATGTTTAACATCATCATGTGGTGGATCAAATCCTAGAGAGGGTGATTCGTTAGAGTGAGTTTGACAATGATCTTGCTTATGAATTTTTATAGCTTCGGAAATAATATCACTAATAATTCCAACATCTCCTTTGGCACGCATAAGGTTTGTAAGCTCAAATAGACGATCACCAAACATAGGATCACTAGTATTCATCTTACTCAAAGCAATAGACTTATGGAGAATTTCATCTAGATTTTTCAAGGAATAATTTGGAAAGCGTTCCTCAAGAAATTTCCATATAGTGTAGGCACACTCAAGAGTAGGCAAACATCCAATCAAGTTTCTAGGCAATCCTCTAATAATAAGTTCGGCTGTTCTAAGATTCCTAACCATGTCAATTGACTCATCAAGGGTAGGATGCATAGGGTCAACATGAGGTGCGCAAGGGCTAGCAATGTACTTGTTCAAATGATATTGATTGAAAATTACAAGCATCTCATTTTTTCACTCATGAAAGTACTCTCCATCAAGAATAGGCACTCTATGTCTAAGACTCCCCAAAGTAGACTCATCCATCTTCCTCCAATGGTGATTAAACCAAGGCAATGGAGACCAATGCTCTGATACCACTTGTAGGACCTTGAGAAGAGGTGTCTAGAGGGGGTGATTAGACACTAAGAGCCAAAGTTGCAGTTTTTAAGTTCTTAAAGTTTAAGTGGAGTTTAGGCACAAGTTTAACATTCACAACACATATCAAGCAAGCATGCAAAGAGTATATGAGCAGCGGAAAGTAAAGCATGCAACTTGCAAGAATGTAAAGGGAAGGGTTTTGGAGGATTCAAACGCAATTGGAGACACGGATGTTTTTGGCGTGGTTCCGATAGGTGGTGCTATCGTACATCCACGTTGATGGAGACTTCAACCCACGAAGGGTAAATGTTGCGCGAGTCCATGGAGGGCTCCACCCATGAAGGGTCCACGAAGAAGCAACCTTGTCTATCCCACCATGGCCGTCGCCCACGAAGGACTTGCCTCACTAGCGGTAGATCTTCACAAAGTAGGCGATCTCCTTGCCCTTACAAACTCCTTGGTTCAACTCCACAATCTTGTGGGAGGCTCCCAAGTGACACCTAGCCAATCTAGGAGACACCGCTCTCCAAGAAGTAACAAATGGTGCGTTGATGATGAACTCCTTGCTCTTGTGCTTCAAATGATAGTCTCCCCAACACTCAACTCTCTCTCATAGGTTTTGGATCTGGTGGAAAGAAGATTTGAGTGGAAAGCAACTTGGGGAAGGCTAGAGATCAAGATTCATATGGTAGGAATGGAATATCTTGGCCTCAACACATGAGTAGGTAGTTCTCTCTCAGAGATAGGATGCTGTAAGTGTAGGTTCAGTCGGATGGCTCTCTCAACATATGAAGAGGAGGTGGAGGGGTATATATAGCCTCCACACAAAATCTAACCGTTACACACAATTTACCAAACTCAGTGGGACCGAATCATCAAACTCGGTCGGACCGATTCAGTAAACCTAGTGACCGTTAGGATTTTCGGTGGGACCGAAATGCAACTCGGTAAGACCGATATGGTTAGGGTTAGGGCATAACGTAATCTCGGTGAGACCGATTACACAAACTCGGTGAGACCGATTTTGGTAATTAGCTAACCAGAGAGTTGGTCAGGCAAACTCGGTTGGACCGATTACTCAAACTCGGTGGGACCGATTTTGGTAATGAGTCAACCAAGAAGTTTGCATTGTAATCTCTGTAGTACCGATTTCTCAAACTCGGTGAGACCGATTTTGATAATGGACATACACAAAGAGATTTTAATCCCATCTCGGTGAGACCGATATCCCTATCGGTGAGACCGATTTGCCTAGGGTTTGTGGCAGTGGCTAAGACATCCAAACTCGGTGGCGCCGGATAGGAAGAATCGGTGGGGCCGAGTTTGACTTTAGGTTTAGGACATATGTGTGGAAATGGGAAAGTAGTTGAGGGTATTTGGAGCATATCACTAAGCACTTGAAGCAAGAGGCTCATTAAGCAACACCTCATCCCTCCTTGATAGTATTGGCTTTTCCTATAGACTCAATGTGATCTTGGATCACTAAAATGTAAAATGAAGAGTCTTGAGCTTGAAGCTTGAGCCAATCCTTTGTCCTTAGCATCTTGAAGGAGTTCCCACATCCTTTAGTCCATGCCACTCCATTGTTGAACTTATCTGAAACATACTAGATAAAAGTGTTAGTCCAACAAGAGATATGTTGACATTAATTACCAAAACCACCTAGGGAGCACTTGTGCTTTCAAGCTGGTTCCAATCCAAACCTAGACTAGGACTATATATGGTTCTATGCTACTCTGCAAGTAATGAAACTGACATATCCAACGTTCGCTTCTCCTCTTCTCTACTTACTCTGCCTAGCATCAGAAGCTCTGGCCGCAGCAGCCATGTCCGCTGGCTGCTCGTCCACTTGCTCTTCAGCAAGCAACAACCAGATATGCGCCAAGTCGCCACCCGTACCATCGCCTATGGGTCTCATCACACCCCCGCGGGCATGCGCACCGCAGCCGATTGCTCATCGCAACCCGCTGCCGTTGGTGTTGCTACTGCTACAAATCACGCAGAGTCATCCATCGCGTCTGAACCACAATCCGCAACCCTGGCCGAGTCTTCTACAAATGCCCGAATCATGGGGTAATAATATGTTTAAGTGTTGTTCTGCTGCTTTCAGTTGCTGATTTTTTAATAGTTTGGTTGATGATCTTCCAATTTGATTCATGCAGAAAAGGGAAGATTCGTGTGATTTGTATTTCTGGGAAGTTGCTGATGTGGGGGAATGCAACTATGTTGATTATTTGGTTAGCCGAGGAATCCCAATACCAGCAGGTTGGGGTGTTGGACAAGTAACTGAAGGAATGGCAGAAGAGGAAGATGCAGAGGAGAAGGTTAAAGATGCAGTTCCTCTGATCATGGCCAAGCAACAGCTGCTGAATAGCCTTGACAGCAATGAGGAGATGAAAGAGCTTGTGAAGATAATGGGCAAAATCGATGTGCTCTGTAGGATAATTGTCTCTTTATTTGCAGTGTATGTAGCACTCGTGATGTATTCAGTGGCTACGACATGAGCACTTTGCTGAAACTAGTAATGAATGAAACCTGTGTAGCAGGCTGGGCGTACTGTTGTGAACATCTAATGATTTCTATTAATGGAAATCAGGGGGTATCCCCTTTTGCTCATATAAATAAATAAATAGTAGAGGCCTATCAGGTCAGCTTTGTTCTCATTTGAAGACGTCGAGCAAATTGCAGTCCAACAGCAAACTATGTCATCAAATTCAAGTTTCACGGCCAAATATGAGTACAAACTGAACAACAATGTCATCATGTTTTAGTTGTCATACAATCACCAAACACAAATCAGCATACATAACAAGTGATGTTCTCACAGCAAAATATTAAACAACATGTACATAAGGTTTCAGTTGTCATAGCAAACACAATTTCACATAGTAGATAAAAAATCGTCTTCTGACAGGCAAATATGACAAAAGCAATGTAATCATCATCCGCAGCAGCAGCGTCAACATCTTCGCCATGTGTATCAGTCTGAATCGTAATTCCCCATGGTGTCATCTTCTTCTTCGTCCTCAACGTCCTTGAACATTGGCTTCTTCTTGATCAACTCTTGTATGTCCACAGCACGACAGGCAATCTTTTCGCCGGCGTCATTGACGTGATGGTTCTCAAAGATATTAGGAACATCTGTGTTATCTTGTACATCAGGAACAGTTTAAGCATCATCTTATTGTGCAACTTCATTAAACGAATTCCTCTTCTCAAACCTTTGCAATACTCTCCAGTCATCGCTACATGCAAATGTGTCTTCCAAGAAAAATATCTGTGTTGCTTGATTTGCCAAAATAAAAGGCTCGTTGGTCTGGTACGCCGCCTTGACATTGATGGATTTTAAATAATCATCAGCTCTGGGTTTTGCGATCCTAGAAAACAGGTTATACCAACGACAGCACAACAGAACCACACACCGATGATCCTCGAAACTGGAGATATACTGCAACTAAACAATGTCTGTTATGTTAGCATACATTTTAGTTGTCTCTTTGTCATACATATCCGTGCTCATGATGGCACTGTTTTGTGTCTTCCTGCCTTCATCTCGTGCAAGGGTGTTGTAGCACACATCTCCAACAATGCAAGATTCATAATGTCTTACCCGAGTATCAGGACCCATTGCTAGTGAGTAAAGGGCATCATCAACTGCGTGCCCATCCTCCTGCATCTTCTTAACCTATGGTTAGAAAATAGACAGGCTGATCATCTTATGTACTCAATATATGAAAAAAACTGACAGTGCACTTCAAAAGCTTATATGGTTCTTGAACCATTTCGCAAATCCTGCCATAACCAGTTTGTCAATGTTTCTTGGATTTTGTGGTAGTAACTCCTCTTTGTAGATGCTGCACAACATAGTGATCGCATCAAACATTTAAATATATAAGAATGTGCTGCAAGTTTAGTAGATTATGATGTATAAGCTGCAGTACTGCACTTACTCGATATAAGGTAGTATCTCAGGACAGTTATTCAACACATACCAAACCATTTTGTCCAAATCTTTAGGTTTGTCCTCTTGTTGACTCTTCCCTGTAACTCGAATAGAATAATCGAAAACATTGAGCCCGGGATTGTCTTCACCCACCTCTTTGCTAAGTTGATCAGCTGTTTCAATGTATTTTGAGAAGAATGTCAACGCTTCTATAGCAATGTAGGCCTATGCAATGGAACCCTCGGGTCTAGCTCTGTTCCTAACATAGCCCTTGAAAGTGCCTAGCCGCCTTTCAATAGGGTACATCCAGCCATACTGTACTAGACCTCTTAGTAGTGCCTCATCAGGTAGATGAACAGCCAAATGCACCATCACATCAAAGAAGGCTGGAGGATATATCTTCTCAAGGTCGCATAGGATAGTTGGTATCTTGTCTCTAAGACCCTCCAAAGCATCTATCCTGATATTTCTACTGCAAAGTTCCCTGAAGAATTGTCCCAACTCTGCAACTACTCTGTATAAGTTAGGGCGGCCCAATCCTCTAAGGATAACAGGTAAAATCCTTTGAAGTAGGACGTGGCAGTCATGAGTTTCAACCCTTGTACCTTGTTTCCATCTGCACTGACTCTCCTTTCAGGGTTGGAAGCAAATCCATGTGGGAATATCACACGTGACAGGACCTCACAGAATTCTTTTCTTTTCACCTTGTCCAAGACGTACACAGCTGATGCCATATCCCGTGGTTTACCTTCATCTTGCACCTACAAATCCTTTCTGATACCCAGGTGTGTCAAATCAATCCTAGATTTTAAGGTATGTTTCGTCTTGCCTTCAATGTTAAGAAGTGTGCCGATAATGCTGTCACATATATTTTTCTCGATGTGCATCACATCAAGATTATGACATAGATCCGAATCTTTCGAATACTCCAAGTCCCACAAAGTGGACCTGCGGGACTGCAAACTTTCGTGTTCAGAGCATTACATTGTCTAAGGGAGTAGGGTGAGTAAGCTGCGCCTACCAAGCTAAGCTTTCGTCAAAAAGGCATCACTGCTTCCTTTTTGGCGCCCGCCCTGGGTACGAATTATCCATGCTACTGCACCTGGCGTAACAGCTCCTGGTGCAACAACAAGTACTAGCTTAATGTGGGGAGGCGGCGAGTTAGTAGCAGTAGGTGGCCAAGTGGCTTTGTCTCTTCTACAGTACCACGCTTCCTTTTCCTGCTACCATTACCAGGATGGTTTCCTGGTGTAATATGCCTGACCTTCTCTAATTCCACTTGCAACTCATCGGCGGTGAGCCTGTTTGGCGCATCACGGTTTTCATGCTTTGCATTGAACACATGTCTTTGGTATTTTCTAGGATGAGGATTGTCCTTGGCAAGGAAACGGCGGTGTCCGATGTAACAGATCTTGCTAAGTATTGCGTATGACAGCGGATTCCTGTCATAGCGAACACATGCATTGTAATCATGTGTCATTCGCCCTGACATAGTGCCCAAAGCCGGATAATCATGGATGCACCAAATTACAATAGCACGCAGAAAGAAATCAGCTGTTGGGTTGCTATATAGGTCTCGAGTGAGAACACCCTTCCATAGCTGTTGAAGTTCCTCCACAAGATGCTCCATGAACAAATCAAAATCCTTTCCAGGACTTTTTGGACCTGGATGAGCAAGGCCATCATGTAGTTTGATTCTTTGGTGCAGACATTTGGAGGCATGTTGTAAGGGATAACAAGCACTGGCCACATGCTATATGTGGCGCTCTGGTGGCCAAATGGGTTAAATCCATCTGAAGCTAAGCCAAGTATAATGTTTCTCGGGTCAGCAGCAAACTCTTTGTGTTTATCATTGAAGCTTTTCCACTCACTACCATGAGATGGACGGCTCATTACATTCTGATCTCTATACTCCTGGTTCCTAGAATGCCATAGTACATCCTCTCTTGTTTCAGCATCAGGAAACAACCTCTGCAATCTTGGTGTAATTGGAAAATGTCTCAGAACATTATGAGGAATCCTCTTCACAGCATCGCCATCTTTCCATCTTGATGATTTGCATTTCGGGCATTCACTTAAGTTGGCATAATCCTTCCGGAACAGAACACAATTATTCTTACAAACATGGATCATATCATATCCAATTCCAACTGCACGAAGGAAATTCTTCATTTTACTGTAGGTGTGTGGTAGCTCAGACACATCTGGGAAAGCAGCCAACATCGCATCGAATGATTTGTTGGTCATCCGCTCAGATGTCTTCACCTGAAGAAAGGTGACCATAGCTAAGAATACTGACAGCTTATTTCCTGGGGTGACAGCAATGTTGCATTGTTCCAACATGCGGGCCCACCATTTTTCTTTTGCATGTGAAAGTTCACGTAATGCACGAGCATTTGTAGCATTGTTTCAATGTTGGTCCAACTCACTGGTTCTGCCACCACCTCCTCCTCTTCCTCTTCCACCTGAGCATCAGGCAGATCAAGATGGTGATCTGCTGCTTCCACGTAGTCAATAACCTTGACGTTCACAGCTTCACCATGATGACCCCACCTAGTATATGTGACCGACATACCATACAAGTGTAGATGATTTTGCATAGTTGACTGGGGTCTTGTAACTGAATTCATACAACTGCTACACGGGCAAAGCACATCTGATTTCGGACCACTGTACTCAGCTCTGATAAAGTTCATGAAGTTTTCAACCCCCTCGACATATGCAGCGAAGAATCTTCGAGCAGAAGTTATCCAAGTCCTGTCCATCTGTTAGACATAAAAATTAGTTCTTCTACTAGATATTACAGGAAAAACATATATGCTTTTTTATGAAGTCCAGAAAAAAATACCTAGGTCGATGTCTAAAGCTATGGCAAGATATTTGGACGAGCAGATCTAAGTAACAAAATATATGTAAAGCTAATTCAGCAAACAAATTTGAGTGCTAAATTATGGCAGGCTATTTCAGCAGTCAGTGAGGCCGAGCACACAACCATCGAACTACCGAAGGCCATCGCAGCAACAAAGATCGAGTATAAAATGGTGTAGAGCTATTTCACCTAACAGATTGGCTACTAGAACATGGCAATCTACATCACAATAAATATATGGCAGGATATTTTAGCAACTAACCGGCCTTGGCATGCCATCTCAGCTAAGCAGATTGAGTGTAGAACAGGGCAAGGAAGCTTCTTAAGCAGAGCATATTGATAGTAAACTACTTTAGCAAACAGTGAGATTAACATCGTCTATCAGCTAACATTCAGTGCTACACCGACATGAACGGGGCCTTAGTCTAGAATGCGTGTACTGTGTGAGAAGCTGACCGCTGTGCGTCTCCACACGAACGTCGCCAGCGGTGGCGGCACTGACCACCGTGCGCCTGCACAAGAACGTAGCCAGAGGTGGCGGCACGGCTAGAGGACGACAGTCTACGAGAGCATACTGTGGGGGCGAGAGGATCACCGTGCATCCCCTCGACGAACCGCGGCGCTGACGTATCGGCATGGCAGGGAGGGCGGCTTTGGCGAAGCGAATGGAGTGGAGGGGGGACGGGGGGAGGGGGGTTTGGGGAATATTATTGGCTAGTTGGTCGAAGGGCGGTTGAATCGGATTTGGGGGGAATTTTTGTGGGAGGGGGAGGACTTTCACGCGGTGGGCGAGGGGAGTTTGGCGCATGGTCGGTTTCTCCAAGTGTAGTCACACGTGTCAGTGAAGAGGCAAGCCAAAGCGCGTTCCGTTTGTGTGAGCCGTGTGCAGGACCGAACATGTGTGGGGTGCAATGCGACTGTGACAGGAGTGCTGTGAGTGTACCACTTTTTTTTCTTTTAAACTAGGTGCTTCGCCCCCTCAAAAAAAAATTGTTGCTTCGCGCGATCCATTGATACTACTAATAATCCGGTAATCCCGACTAAAACGGCGCGGCCGGGTCTTTTCCCGCGCGACATGCTGGGAGGTTGGCTTAGTTGGTTTTTTTAGGACTAATGCTACACCTACGTAATCCCAGTTACGTAATTAACGTAATGTGAAACATGTGAGCTATTGATTGTAGATTGGGGGGAGGGAGGGGCCCACCACCATGAAAATCAGGGGAGGAGAGAGAGAGGCAATTTACGTTAACCCTTTCGTAGGTTCCCGTAGATGTAGAAAGATGTGAAATGCGTGAATGTGTAGTGGACATACTATTGGGAGCAATGCTACATCCACGTAATGGTTTACGTAAAGTTACAAACTGATGTGATGTGGGACTATTTCATTGGATTAAAGGAGAGGATTTGGCCCACCCCACCTGAAAATCAGGGGGGGCATATATAGATTAGATGGAAAGTATACGTAGCAGCTACGTAGCCCTTTGTAAGACTAGGATTAGGCTACTATTGGAGTGCCTAAGATAATTTGTGTATGTGTAGACCCTATGTGTTTATTTTACTTCGCATGTTAGATTTGTCTCGGTTCAATAAAAAGCAGAGTTGGTGATGATGGTGTGCTTGTCATCCTGCAATATAGGCCGTCCGATCTATATCTAACGGATAGGAAGGAAACTATGACAATTTACCCGCACTCCTCTCCACATTTGCAGATAAGGCTTTCCCTCGTTCATCCTTTTCTCCCACAAGATCTTGATTTCCGTGCAACGCATGGGCATCTTGCTAGTACTCCTACAATATGTATATTATTGTGAAAGTTCATATACACCGGCCGAGATTAATGCAAACACAACAGATTTTCATTACATTTCAAACTTTTATAGGACAGAAAAATAAAAGAAACCCGACCCTAAACCTATTCTACGGTGGCGACCGACGTCCTCCATCTATGATCTCTATGTACGAGGGCGGGGTTCAAGACCCGTGAAGTGAAGGTGCGGTCTCCGGCGAGGAAGAGTAGAACACGGGATACGGACCGGCCAGTTGGCACACCATACCGTGCCACCTCCCATGCCCTACTCATCCTCGGAGGAGTCCCCGACCTTGGCGGTGCCGGACATTGGACGGCGGCAAGTAAGACGCGTGGCTGACGGTGCTCCCGTCGTCGGCCGCCAGCATGGCCACCGCTTGTGCGGTCGCGTCCGCTTCTGGCTACGCCGCTATTGCGTCGCGAGAGGCGACTTGAGCGAGGGCGGTGACCTCGAGCTTCATCCCCGAAGACAAGCTCTCCCGCAGAGCGTTCGCACTTGCGGTCATGGCGGATGTGGTGCCAGGTAGGAGGACAATGTGCTATGGTGCGGAGGTTTAAGTAGCGTATTCCGGTGAGGCCAAGCGTCCGGGTGTGTCATTAAGTCGCCGAAGTTGGTTCCTCGGGCACCGAGCCTCTTAATGACGACATACGAATGAACGACATGAATGCGGGCAGCTGGCGCCGGCTGGGAACGCACCGCGCGATGGCGCGAGGGACGAGGGCTTTGGTGTGCCAGGGTAGTCAGCTGTGGTCGTGGCAACGTTGGAGATGCCCTTTGCTCAAATACGATCCCCGCATGTCATTGAAAAAGCAAGACGACCCGGCATGGTCTCAGGTCCAGAGGATGCAGTTGGCCGCGCTACACCACTCCGCGGATGCGTCGCGGCGCCCCGTGCATCCTCGACGAGCCGAGTGTTAGGGTGTGTTTGGATTGTGGCCAAAGTGCACCTTACCAAAAAATTTTGGTCATGACCCAAAGATTGGTCTTTGTTTGGATGGTTGCCATTTCTTTGGCATGCCAATGAACTCTAGCCAACTCTAGTTCATTTTTCTTGCCAATGTCGGCCAAATCATGGGCAACCAATACCTCAACCAAAATTTTGGCTACCCAATGCTTTGATGGGGCAACCTTGGGCACAAACCAAACATACCGTTGGTCATGCCACAGCACTAACGCCACCCTCGGCACACTGAAACCGACCGTGTCTAGCAACGATATGAGTGTGGTGCTCACCGCGGTCGCCGTGTCCAGAGGCGGTGCTAGATCTGCGCCCCGTTGTTGGCCCCAACAACCCACATGAATGGTTGTCGGTAGCGAGGAGGTCGTGGGCCAGCTCCTCCACTGGACTAGTCTGCGCTACGTCGTCTCGACGGGTGTGGCCCACATGTCGGTTTCCCTGTTTTCCCGGCCATATTCGAGCGTCAGTGCTCCATGTTGTGCATTAGGCCTTTCACTATGTATTTCAAGCGAGACAACTTATTGTTTATTTGAGCCATTCAAGTGTAATCATGTGGCGTTCGTTGATTTCTCATTCCTCTCCAACCCTCTTCTCCATCGATCATGTCGCCCTCTAGTCGAGTCCATCCTCCCACATGCCTCATTTGAACATTCTGCCGAGTATCATTCGCATGTACCCACCCTAGTCCTCTTTCAATAGATCTCCGGACCCCGAGATGAAATCGAGAGGGAACGAGTGGGGGCACGTGATACCTAAGGCGGATTCAAAATTGAGAGGGAATGAGTGGGGGCACGTGATACCTAATGTGGGGATCCTCATCCGTAGTGGGGGAACGAGTGGGGGCATGTTTTTATTTACTCCGCATAAAACAGAGGGAGTGGTGGTATAATAAATGACGCGGGCGGGGGATGGGGAGGGATGTCGGTTTGCTCTCAACTGCGGTCCCACAAGCGAGCGAAAATGCAAGACGAAGTGCGTTCCATTCGATGAGTGACGTGGAGGGTCCAGCGTGCCGGGCTGCAACGCGAATGCGATAAGAGCGATGTACAGTCAAAATCGGTTGACCGGTCATCACCGGAACCACTATTCACACCAGAACCTTCGCTGCTCGGCCTAGGCCAGCCACTGCCCTAAAACCACACCAAATCTCCAGCCCAGTCCCCCACCTTTCGATCCCCTAGCCTGCATCAAGCGTCCCCTAGTTTGCCAGAAAGCCATGGTGCACCGCAAGATCACTTACTACAAGATGCTGACGCCGGAGCGCCGCGCAGAAATCGTGGCGGCGGTCAGCGCCACAGACCTCCGTTCCCAAGCTTGCTTTGCGGCTGGCCAATCCCCAAGTTTTCTGGAGCCAAGCTACAAGGAGGAGGAAGCCAATCCAATGTTCATGGCGGAGGTCGCGGCGCAGAAGGCCCCCGATGGGTATGAGATGATGGACGTCGACTTCGTGCCGGTGTCTGAGTCCCCCATGGTACAGGCGGACCAGCGGTTCAACATGGCGATACTAAAGGAGGACCGAGAGGCAAAGGCTCAACTCGACGCGGAGCACGCGCATGCCATTGCCATCGAGGCTCTCCTACAGGCGGAACCGAATGTCGTGGATGTGAACCGGGCGGCGGAGGCTCAACTTGAGGCGGAGCGCGTGGATGCCGCTGCCATCGAGGCCCTCCTGCAGGAGGAACCGGACGTCCTAGACATGAACCGGTGGCAGAGGCTCGACTTGATGCAGAGCGCGCGGATGCCGCTCTCATTAACGCCCTCCTACAGGCCAAACCGGACGTCCTGGACTTGAACCGGGCGGCGGAGGCTCGACTCGACATGGAGGGCACGGATGCCGCTGCTATCGAGGCCCTCCTGCAGGTGGATGCGGACGTCCTCGACTTGAACCGGGCTGTGCTCTCGTCTGGGCAGAGCACCCGCACGCTCCGCTTGAACGAGTAGCTGGAGGCCGAGGACAACCACGGTGTGGAGACACACGTCGGCAGCGACGGCTGGTTCGCGCCGGCAGCCAAAGACGCGAGGCCGTCTCTTTCCGCGAGCAGTGATAGTTTTTCTTTATGTTGTTGTTTTTATGCATCTTTTGTTGTGTAAAAACATACTATATTTTTTATGCAAGTCACCTGACTTGGGCCAGTCTACCATTTCAGGCGGTTGGATGAATATCCTACGTCTCCTAACCCTTCTTTCCTTCTTCCTCACCTCTTCTTCTTCCCCAACAGACCACCGCACGGGCCATACGGATACTCCCCAACATGCGGTTGGATAAACATACTCTATGAACGAAAATTATGTGTTAGCGATAGGATGGCTGAGTTTGGTTTGTTCACATGCGAGAGCACGTGTCAGTGAGGGTGCGTTCCCTTGCTTGGGTTTGCGGTGTGCAGGAGCGACTGTGTGAGGGTGCGGTGCGACTGCGGCGTGCAGGAGCGAACGTGTGAGGGTGCGGTGCGACCGCGACAGTCATGCACAAGTGTACCTCCTTCTCATTTTGAAAACTTTAGGCAAGCTTGGCAAAAATGTGTGGCAAAGTTTGGCAATGCAAGGCCTAGACCCAAACAGGATAAATACGTCTGTACTAGGAGTACTAGTGTTAAAAAAGAAAGGTGGGGTTTTCCTTCATGGGATTTAATCGATACAAATCCTCGTTTCACGTGTCAATTAATGCGTATTTTTTCTCCAAAGACCAAAGAGCTAACCATCTCACTCCTCATCGCTTGATTAATGCAGCACCATGCAAACCAACTCTCACTTCCGCATGCATGCAGGGTATATTAATGTCCTTGGTTGCTAACCCCATAAACTTTGCCTCGATTAGTGTTAGTGGCCCTTTGCAAATTGTAATTTTGATGTACTGGCCTTGTGTACAAAAAAATGGAGGTAGTAACTATATTTGACTTGCTTCCCCATTGCGGTGACGTCGACGATATTTTTTTATGGTTTGGCGAAGTGCGTTCAATGGAGAACACCATTGAGGGAGACCACGGTAAGTCGTTCGCAAGTGCCGCTTGCAAGCCGAGACAACCGCCTTATTTGCATCCAGGAAGTCCTTTACTAGTACTCTCTCCCTCCAGAAATACTTGTCATCAAAATGGATAAAAGGAAATGTATCTAGATGTATTTTAGTTTTAGATACATCTCTTTTTATCCATTTTGATGACAAGTATTTTCGGACGGAGGGAGTACTACTAGGAGTACTAGTGCGGTGAGTTGGTTTCTCAAAGAAGACGATGGAGAAGCGGAGTCAGCGAAGAGTGAAATGATGGTTGCTTCGTTCGTGCTTTGTGATTTGACGCCTCATTGCTTTGTGATTTGTGATAGAAGGGACAGGGGAGTAGACTCTGTGCTCTAAACTGTACTACATGCGTCTAAGCATGGGAGAAAGCGGAGAGACGTTGCATTTTTCTATTCCTTCAATCAATCAACTAGGGAGCTTCGGTTCCATCTTTTTGGCTTTGGCAACACCGTCCACAATGGTTCCCACGATGCCAAAAGCTATTTTCACATTTGGCTACACATTGTGGATGCCCTTAACCGTACCACTTGGTTTTGCTCCTGTGTGCTATCTATACAAATCTCAATTATATTGATCTAAAAAATTATAGAATCAAGATTAGTAAAAAGGAGGTTATTTTGCCGCGTGGATGGCGGGGGAGGTTTCTTATTTTCGAAGGACGTTGTCCTGGTGATTTGCTAACATGCGGTCCCATGTGTCAGTGCTTTACCAAGCCGATCCGCGTCCCACAAGAGGTAGAACAACGGTAGAAGCAACACGTGGTTAAGTTGAAGAAGATGAGGGAGAAGCGGATTCAGCAACGAGTGAAATGATGGTTGCTTCATCCCTCCAACTTATTTTTTTAGCATTATTACTTCGTCCCTCCAACTTAACTGCGGGAAAGGTGCAGCTTTGTGATTTGACGCCTCATTGCTCATTACTACGCCAGCGCCATGACTGGGGTGCTTCACCCCGGCTGCTCTACACTGTATTCCGGTATGGCACGTGGACCCGGTAGCTTGATGTCCCACATGTCGGTGAAATGGACTAGAAGATTTATGAAAGCGAGCGCTCCACTCTTACGACGGAGGAGTAGACGACACGACGGCCCAGTGAACTGTCACTTGTACTGTATAGTACTAAAGTTTTGCTGTTTCGCACGATCCATCGATACAAACCCGATTAAATAGGAAAGGGCGGGATTTTTCCTGCGCGGTAGATGATACTGGCCATACATTTCAAAGGCAATTTTAATGTATGCAAACTGAATAATTATAAGTAACAATATGATATCTAGTAAAACTAAAAACACATATGATTTATTGTTTAGAGTGTAGTAGTAGTGCTGTATTGCATACTCCCTCCGTTCCGAATTACTTGTCTTAGATTTGTCTAGATACAGATGTATCTAGCACTAAAATGAGTCTAGATACATCCGTATCTAGACAAATCCAAGACAAGTAATTCGGAACGGAGGGAGTATTTGTTAGATGTAACATGCGAGAACGTGTAGAGATGTAGTTTTGGAGGGCCTATAGAGAGAAAAGCGTAATACGGTCACCGAACTTCAGAATAAGCTGATTATGGTCACTATATACGTTTTGCGGTGATTATCTGGTCACTTGCTCGCAGTTCAGCATCGGAATGCACTCTGTTGACCGGCCAAATAGTCTGCATGGCGCCATGTTGACTAGTTAAATTGACCATGTTCCTTGTGGGTCCCACCTGTCAGTTCGCATAGGGATAAACACAAATTTACGCAGGCGCGACAAGGCTCCAACCCGTGCGCGGGAATCACCTGGTTGTGTATGTGTCTATCAGGGCCTGATGTGTGCGCATGCACGTGTAGGTTGAGCACTTGAGCGTGAGAGAGTGTGTTGGTCGTGTGGTGTACTAGTGTGTGCATGCATGCGTGCGTGTGTGCGCGTGAGTGTTGCATGCATGCGTGGCTGCGTGTGTATGTGTGAATGTTGCGTGCGTGTGTGGGTGCATGTGTTTGTGTGAGTGTTGCGTGGATGCAGTTCGTGTGCATGCATGCGTGTGTGTATAATCACCACACCAGCTCCCGTGTGTTAAAATAGACGGCTCAGCATACCAATACAAGGGCACCTTGTCCGCTGTCCCCGCGGTCATGACTTCGAACCATCGTCCAAATATTTTTTTGTCGTTTGTTTTCATTCTTACTAGCAAGATGCCCGTGCGTTGCACGTAACATCAAGATGCATTTGTATCACTTGTTTATCTTGTGAGAGAAAAGGATGAATGAGGGAAGGCCTTATTTGCAAATGTGGAGAGGTGTGTGGGTACCTTTTTGCAAAATTACCATAGTTTCTTTCCTATCCGTCAGATATAAATCGGACGGCCTATATTGCAGGATGGCGGGCACACCATCATCACCAACTCTGTTTTTTATAAGAGTGTATTTTATGTATTTTATAAGAGTGTAGATGTAGAGTAGATACAAGTCGACAGGTGGGCACGATGGTAGTGAGATAATGTGATGCAACACTAGAGGTGCCATGTGGAGCGTTTAACTGGTCAACTAGTCATGTCATGAGCAAATATAGAGTTTTACGGTGAGCCTGTGACTGTATAATAACCACTAAACATAAATGGTGACCGTAATGAGTGGATTATGAAGTCAATGTACGTATCGTGCTTCCGCTTCAAATACAATGATCGTCATTGCATATATCGCGAGAGAAAGATGAAACACGCGTGAATTTTCTGGGGGCTTACTTTTAGAGGACCTGGAGATAGTTTTGTGTGCATACATGAAAGGGGCGTACAAGGGGGGTATGCGATGGAGAGAGAGATGTTCTTCATTTCTCTTTATTATGACTAAATTTGTATATAGTATAAAAATATACAAATTCACAGTGCGGAAGAAATATCATTGTGGGCACCATGCAATGCAAATTAGTGTTCGTACTCCTCCATATAACTTTGTAATGTTGTATATATGTAGAAACTCTAAAATAATTTTTTGGCCACACTTTATTCAAAAGGAATGTTGTCTGCGAAATAAACATGAAGAGATGGCTTTTTAGATCAATGGGGTACGTGATGTAACATGTGTGAATGTGTAGTTGATGCATTTGGCAGGGCCTAGAGAGGTATGTGTGTGTATTATGTATTCGAGAGAGGCATGGATAGAGGGGCCGACAGGGGGGCGGGGCGTGGGAGAGATAGCACGAGAAATGAGAGTGGTCTAGAGAGAGAGGGAGACGAATATGACGTCACAACAAGAGATTCCGTTCCCTTGAGTGTGTATATGCAAGGGGGAGGGAATAGAGGCACCAGGAGAAATTTTCTGTCTGTGTGGTGTTTGTGTTGGTATGTGTGGGTGTGAGAAGATAATGAGACGTGGGGGCAGAGGGTGTGTCACCGCGTGAGGTCCGGTGGGTCGAGGTGAGGCCCTTCATTCGGTCACTACAAGAAATATGTCAACTAGTGACCTTCTGTCAGTGACCCTGGAAGAATTGGTCATAGATCTATGACCATTTCAGACCAATTGGTCAAAAGCTGTTCGGGGGGCTCCAAACCCTAAACCATTGCGACCATTTTGGTCAGAAAGGTCGTAATTTCCTTACACGAAATGGTCATAAAGTAGACATCAGTGGTCGATGGACTTATTTCTAGCTAATTATGACTAATCTAGAAGGTCATTACGTTGTACTGTGCGCCACCTCATCATTTTTGCCTATGTGTCATGTACATGTGTCAAATGTTGCCTATGTGTCATGTACATGTATCAAATTTTGCCTATGTGTCATGTCCATGTGTCAATTTCGGGTTACGTGATGACCACTAGGACCCACCGTAATGACCAGTGGGACACGCCATACTGACTAGTGGGACCCACCATGTCAGACTAGCCCTACTGACCAGTAGGACCCACCATAATGACCAGTGAGACACGCCATACTGACTAGTGGGACCCGCCATGTCAGACCAGCCCTACTGACTAGTAGGACCCGCTAGGTAGGATCAGCCCTGCTGACTAGTCGGACCTGCCACACAGACCCGCAAATGCTTCTGTGGCCAATAATGTGCAAAAAAGGAGGGTGACCGCGGGGCTCGAACCCGAGACCTCCCGCTCACTCCGCATTGCACCAACCACCACGCCACCACCCACTTCATGACAACAGTCCAAAAAGGATCTTGTTAAACATTACATTATGTTGTTGGGCCCTAGCGAGGCCTCATCCTCCCCACCACTTTTCTGAACCTTTTTTCACGTTACCGACTGGGCCGACAGCCCATAGTCCACACGAGCATGAATATCAGTGGGAAATAGGTGATTCGTTCAAGTTTGAGTCCACACAAATTTAGGGAGTTCAAATGTTTTTATCAAATGTTGAAATTGCACTAGAAAAATGATAATCAAATGTTCGAAAAATGTTAAGTATGTAAATAAAAAAGGTTAAACATGTATAGAAAAAATGTTGACCATTTATTAAAAATGAAATTCAACTATTTGAAAAAAATTTGAATGTGTGAAGAAAATAATGTTCAATTTTTATAGAAAAAATGTTGACCATGTATTTAAAAAGGGTTTTTATTAGTTTTGCCATCGGCTGTATAACGTTACTCAGTTTTCCCACTAAACATTTTCACTACTCAAAAATGCCACTGTTCTATTAGATCAAGCTCAAAAAGACCATTTTTCACCATTACCGTTTGGTCAATACACGTTGACTGAAGGTAGATGACCAAACTACCCCGTGTTGGATTATTATTCCATGTAAACATATAAGGGATATATCTCCTTTTTAATCACAACATCTCATTAGCTTAGTCGGTTAGCTCGCACCTATATGGAGGTCGTGGTCTTGGGTTCGAAACCCCGTGACACCAATTTTTATTGTCTTTTCATGCGCCCGTTACAAATGGTCCCACAAGTCAACAGAGAGAGGAGGGTTAACAAACGGGATAGGGGTATTTTTGTCATCTACCTTCAGTCAATGTGCATTGACCAGACGGTAACGATGAAAAATGGTATTTCCGAGTTTGTGTCTAACGGAACAGTGGCATTTTTGAGTAGTGAAAACTTTTAGTGGCAAAACTGAGTAGTGTTATACAGCTGATGGCAAAACTGATAAAAACCCATTTACAAATGATGGGAATAGAGAAAATGTGTCTCACGTATACAAAATATGTATACAAAAAATATATAATGTGTGTGAAAAAAATTATCATGTATTTGAAAAATGTTAATCCAAGCATTTGAAAAATATGTTAAACAACTAAATATTACATTAAAAATGATGAGAATAGAGAAAATGTGTCTCACGTATACAAAAAATGTATACAAAAAATCTATAATGTGTATGAAAAAGTTGATGATGTATTTAAAAAATGTTAATCCAAGCATTTGAAAAATATGTTAAACAATTTTTTGATTAAATGTTGATCATGTTTTCTAAAAATGTTAAACGAGCATTTTAAAATGTTAAATATATATATATATATATATATATATATGGATCATATCTTTCTGTTATTTCAAAAATTCCCAAAAAAATATCATAAATTGTTTGGATCATATCTTCATCAAATACGTCAAAAACCTTCCTTGCCTAGTTCAAAAATAACTCAACAATATTCATTTTCCTATTCTGTTCAGAGCAGCACTTTGTGAAGGAAGTGTTATTTATATGTTCTTGATTTCCCTAAAAATTTGTGAAGACATTCTTCTTAGTATATGATCATCCTTAGCCAAAACTCATGCCCATTGGCCATGTGCATTTCCCGTACCGCTAATCAAACACTTGGCTGCTAATTCATGTTTGAGCATAGTTCGGTCTCCTCATGAGAATCTTATGTTATAATTTTCTTCCTATCACCTACCTGGGGAGTGCCAAACCCACTAGACATGCCTAGGCCGCCCAGAAGGCATGGCAACGCCACGGTCACGCGGTGACCACGCGACGGCATGCGAGCGTATGCGCTCTAGAGTTGGGGCCCTCGGCCACCGTCCAAACCTGGATGTCTCGCCATCAAACCATGTATTTCTGATTAAATAGATATTTATTTACCTAGAAACAATTTTTGGAAAAAATAAAGAGCAAACTATGTGGCACCTGCAGTTCAAATTTGACCCGCTTCCAGCTGAATCAACGGGAATTTGTCTTTTTCACCAGAGGTGGATGAAAACTTTTGACACCCAACAATTTTGTCAATTGTGCATTATATATGGCCTAGTATTTTATAAAATTGATTAGGTCCAATTTTACAACAAATATATGGTAGGTCCTTCACAAAAAAACTCATTTCGGGCACTCGAAAAATGGAAAATGGATTTTTCGTCCAAAGAAAATGAAAAGTTCCTGAGGAAACATTGTTTGTCATTCCAAGATGCACCCTTGTGCACGATATGAGGTCATTTGAACAAACTATCCCATAAATGTGGCCATAAGATTGATCATTTGGCTTGAAAGCCATGAATCTTCACACATGTAGCTCATTTCTGAGAACACTTTTTTAAAATAATTACCGTATTACAAGTTTACTATTTTTCCTGGAAAATTGGTCACATATAATGACACAATGCGGAGGTTTTCCAATTTTTTGATTTTTTTTGAATTTTTTATGCCCGTTTCAAAATGCGATCAAAACGGCGAGTTTGACCGTTCCTAGCTAGTTGTTGAATCTTGGAATTTTTTTGGTGTTTCTATGATAAAATAGATACTTATTTACCTATAAATGATTTTTGGAAAAAATAAATAGCAAACTATGAGGCAGCTACAGTTCAAATTCGACCTGCTTCCAACTAAATCAGCGGCAATTTGTCTTTTTCACCAGAGGTGGATCAAAACATTTTACACCCAACCATTTGGTCAATTATGCATTAAATATGGCATAGTATTTTATAAAAATGATTTGGTCCATTTTTGCAACAATTATTTGGTAGTTCCTTCACAAAAAACCACCTTTTGGGCACTCGAAAAATGGAAAATGAATTTTTCGGGCAAAGAAAATGAAAAGTTCCTTAGGCAACATTGTTTGTCATTCCAAGATGCACCCTTGTGCACAATATGAGATCATTTGAACAAACTATGCCATGAATGTGGCCATAAGATTGATCATTTGGCTTGAAAGCCATGAATCTTCACACATGATAGCTCATTTCTGAGAACACTTTATTAAAATAATTACCGTATTACAAGTTCATTGTTTTTCCTGGAAACTAGGTCACATATAATGACACAATGTGAAGGTTTTCCAATTTTTTGATTTTTTTGATTTTTTTATGCCCGTTTCAAAATGTGGTCAAAATGGCGGGCTTGACCGTTCCTAGCTAGTGGTTGAATCTTGGAAAACTTTTGGTGTTTATATGATAAAATAGATACTTATGTACCTATAAATGATTTTTGGAAAAAATAAATAGCAAAATATGAGGCAGCTGCAGTTCAAATTTGACCCGCGTCCAGCTGAATCAGCGGCAATTTGTCTTTTTCACTAGAGGTGGATCAAAACTTTTTACACCCAACCATTTGGTCAATTATGCATTAAACATGGCCTAGTATTTTATAAAAATGATTTGGTCCATTTTTGCGACAATTATTTGGTAGGTCGTTCACAAAAAAACCTCCTTTTGGGCACTCGGAAAATGGAAATTGAATTTTCCGTGCAAAGAAAATGAAAACTTCCTTAGGAAACATTGCTTGGAATTCCAAGATACACCCTTGTGCACAATGTGAGAGCATTTGAACAAACTATGCCATGAATGTGGCCATAAGATTGATCATTTGGCCTGAAAGCCATGAATCTTCGTGCATGATAGCTCATTTCCGAGAACACTTTTTTAAAATAATTACCGTATTACAAGTTTATTATTTTTCCTGGAAACTTGGTCACATATAATGACACAATGCGAAGGTTTTCCAATTTTTTGATATTTTTTGAATTTTTTATGCCCGTTTCAAAATGCGGTCAAAACGGCGGGCTTGACTGTTCCTAGCTAGTGGTTGAATCTTGGAAAACTATTGGTGTTTCTATGATAAAATAGATACTTATGTAAATATAAATGAATTTTGGAAAAAATAAATAGCAAACTATGAGGCAGCTGCAGTTCAAATTTGACCCGCTTCCAACTGAATCAGCGGCAATTTGTCTTTTTCACCAGAGGTGGATGAAAACTTTTTACACCCAAACATTTGGTCAATTATGCATTAAACATGGCCTAGTATTTTATAAAAATGATTTGGTCCATTTTTGCAACAATTATTTGGTAGGTCCTTCAAAAAAAAACCTCCTTTTGGGCACTCGGAAAATGCAAATTGAATTTTCTGTGCAAAGAAAATGAAAACTTCCTTAGGCAACATCGTTTGTAATTCCAAGATGCACCCTTGTGCACAATATGAGATCATTTGAACAAACTATGCCATGAATGTGGCCATAAGATTGATCATTTGGCCTGAAAGCAATGAATCTTCACGCATGATAGCTCATTTCTGAGAACACTTTTTTAAAATAATTACCGTATTACAAGTTTATTATTTTTCCTGGAAACTTGGTCACATATAATGACATAATGCGAATGTTTTCCAATTTTTTCATTTTTTTGAATTTTATATGCCCGTTTCAAAATGCGGTCAAAACGGCAGGAATAACCGTTCCTAGCTAGTGGTTGAATCTTGGAATTTTTTTGATGTTTCTCTGATTAAATAGATACTTATGTAACTAGAAATGATTTTTGGAAAAATAAAGAGCAAACTATGAGGTAGCTGCAATTCAAATTTGACCCGCTTCCAACTGAATCGGCAGAAATTTGTCTTTTTCATGAGAGGTGGATCAAAACTTTTAACACCCAACCATTTGGTCAATTGTGCATTAAATATGTCCTATTATTTTAGAAAATCGATTTGGTCCAATTTTGCCACAATTATTTGGTAGGTCATTCACAAAAAAACTCATTTTGGGCACTCGAAAAATGGAAAATGATTTTTTTGTCCGAGTCAACATTGTTTGTCATCCCAAGATATACACATGTGCACACTACTGATTCATTTTAGCAAACTATAAGTGGTTAATATGTTAAATGTGTACCCTGAATTAGAGGGTGAAAATTACAAGAGAAGGAAAAGAAAAAAAACTACCTAAGCTTAATTCTGATTGGTGATATCACTAGTGGCTTGGATCGATGATCTGGCAAACATCCCATCCAACGGTAGCAACCCCCCCTCTCTCGCGAACCCCACCCAACCCTTCTCTCTCGCGCGAACCCCACCCACGGCAGCAATCCCTCCTCTCTCTTGCGCTAACCCTAGCGTTGCACTCCTCCCTTGCCGCCGCCACCTCCGGCGCCAGATCCTGGCTGCCGCGTCTCCCTCCGACCTCACCGCTGGCGCTCCCGCGCTCTCCCCTCCCTCCCCTCCCCTCACCTCATCGGAAGAGAAGAGGGAGATCGTGCGCGCGAGCAGGTCAGGCAGCAGCGCCGGCTCCCAGATCCGCAAGGGCTTGGACCTGGAGCTCCAACCCCATGGCAGCGGGGGCGGCTGCGGTTGACAGGTCCGCCATGGGCCTAGACCTGGAGTTCCGTCTCCTCCATGGGGTCGGCTTCCAGATCCGCGCCACCATGGGTTGGACCTGGTGCTCCATCTCCATGGCGTCGTCTGCTTCCGCTCGGCCGTCTGCATCCTTCTGCTGCTCGTTGAGGTAAGATATTCTCCCGATTTGCTCTTCCTTTCTCTTCCATTCCCTTACCTGACGCGATGTGGCTTCCCTCCGTCCTCACGCAGAGCACCTTGGTCATCGTCGCGGAGACCTCCCGGCCCCGGCTCTGCTGCCTGGCGCATTTTCAGGTCGTCGGTCATCCACCTCCCTCTCTCTCTTTTTGCCCCCCGCTCGATCCCATCTGCCTAGGTGGTAGCTCTGCGTAGCATCTGGTCCTTGCCATGCTCTGTGTGTCTGTCTTTAGAGATGCTCTATGTGTCCATCTTTAGATGATTTGATTTGCATCCTAGAATCAGTTCATTTGCAATCCATTTGATGTTTTGAATTCATTTGCACAATTAGATCGAGAACAATTGCCACCAAAAAAACCTTGAGTGCTGCCTATGAATTGCCTCCTATGAAGAGGATGTAGCATCTCCACTTAATCCCCCCCTCCCCACTGCTCAATTTTTCTAACTGTATATATGTGCTGTGTGTACCCTTAGCCATTAAAAAACTAGTTGTTAATTTGATTCGCTGCAGTCTGTCTTAAGTTAGCTCCCAGCTCTCACTTCCGTTTACTTGAATGTTTAGGGTGGTCGATGAACGAGACGAATGCATTGCACTCCTAAGAAGATTTTGAACTGCCGAGGCTACCCAACTAGCTGCGAGTAGACAAGCGAGGCATGGCTTGGTTACCGACTGCGGTTACTGGTAAGAACCATGGTTACTGCCTGTGTATAAACCAGTTTTCAATGTACTAGCGACATGTTTTAGCAATTAAAGTTGCAGTTTCTATAACTGAAATGCTACAAAAATAGGGGCCAAAGTGGCAGATTGTTTCTTTTTGAGGGGCAAAGTGGCAGATTAGTTGGTACTGTAGTAAGTTGCTTATGTTGGCGTGGTACACTCAGTCATGTTTCTTTGCACTAGAATTTTCAAAAAACACATGATTTTTTAGGGGTGGTTGTCCGAACTGAATTGCTTAGAACTTTCCTATCCAAACAAGAGTTGCCATTTTTCAGTATAATATGAGATTTCTGTGATGAGTAGTCGGATCATTCCTACAGACTTTTGTTCTTTGATTTGAAAATTGTAGCTCACATAGTACAACAGTTGGTGTTGTAGCTGAGCACCTTTCTTTTTCTTCAATACAGCCACATGTTTTTTCTTTAGCTCTCAAACTGCAGCTTACATGGTTGTGCTTTCTTAGCTCTTAGCTTTCTCAGTTCTTAAAATATAGCTCAAATCATAGTGATAAATATATTTATTCTAGATAGACATTCAGTATTGTTCTATCTAGTTCTACTCGGACAAGTTTCTCAGTTTCATTGATCCTCTCTCTTTCAGCGCGAGCGCCGACGCGGCGGGGCGGGGCTTGTTCGGCCCGTTCGGGCTACTCGTGCTGGTCGACGATGGCCTGTCGGAGCAGACCACTGTCTACTTCTACCTGGTCAAGGGTGCGGACGGGAAGCTCAACACTCACTTCTGCCAAGACGCCTTCAGGTATGCACACATCGATCTTAAATCTGCATGCGCTTCTAATTACAGTGTACTGCGCCATGTTGTTTCAGTATTTTTGATGTAATAACATCTTTTCTTGTGGGATGGAGGGAGTGGCATCTATCTATCTTACCTTGCTGAGAAACTACTTGCCATCTCAAATCACGTTTGTCAGGTCATTGAAGGTGAACATTCTCGTCAAGGCCGTTTACGGAAGCTTCGTTCCTGTACTTGATGGAGAAAATCTGTAAGTGAGAATACGTTTCTTAAAGTAAATTCAGAAGCGTCAGTCGACATATTAAGATTGATTGGTCTTTGACTCATCAGTTACTGATTTGATTTTGTCTTGGCGGGGCGCTACTAGCCCAAGCAGAACAGGAAGAATGTCATGCCGGCCTGCATCATCAAGCACACCATGGAGATCATACACCTCCTCACCGACGCCAACCTCATATTCCCTTCTCTCCTTCCTTGAGATAGCTTGTATTATATGATGTCAGTTTAATGGATGAGAGTAGCAGTAGGATCATATTTTTCTTCAGCTACTGTCAATTGTCACTATTTGTTGTTCCTTTAGATAACTAGTATTAACTGGTTGCTTGCGTCTGTACCATGCTATCTATGGGTTATTAGTATTGTTTATCCCGACCATGAGCTTGAATGGTGTAGGAGTACAACAGCACCAGGTTAATTTGTAGAAGTGAGGTTACTGAATTTTTTCTATGCCATGGTACAATAATAATTCGAATGGTAGCCAGTTGACACGAGCTGTTTGGCCCAATTCCTGGTCTCTATTAGGGGGTACAATTTATTACTTTCTGTATAGATTTGTTAGCAATGGATGAACTGATCAGGGAAACAGTTCTGAGCTGATCTGAAGTTTTGAATTGGTCCAGCACATCTAAATTTGGAGTGCTTTCTGTACTGCAGTCAGTGCCTCAGCGCTATATGTTAGTCCCAGGTTGTTCTGCGGTTTTCTGCTTCTCTGCTGGTAGCTTAATTATAAGAATACAATTCTCACTAAATGTACTTTGCATTCTTACTGTATCTACTGTTGCCACAATCATTCTTGTACCAACTTATTTATCATAGCTAAACAATAAACTATAGAGGCAATTTTGCAGCCTGTCAATGCCATCAGGATAACAATGACCCTTGCCCTGTTAATTTATAGTACTTCTGCTCTACTCTGTTCCTCGAGGTACCCTCATCTTTGATTTCTTCCCTTCAACTCTCTGATGCTACTTTCCTTCCTCATGCAGGCATGCCCCGATGCTCCCCTCGGTCTGGGCACCCAATGCCTGGCAGGCTGTGGATGCCCCAGACCTCAAGGTCGGCCGTGCTACTCCAGCTACTCTTGCCCCGACCATGCTCAACTTCGCTCCTGGTCAGTTGCCGCAGGTGAGACACTTGCCTCCATGCTTGGATGATTCTACCTGCTCACTTAGTATCATACTTGAATCTATGCGTACATGGTACATATAGTTTGACTGAAACTGTAGTTTTTGTAGTTTTACTTTGTGTTCTTATAGTTTTACTGAAACTGTAGAAATGACTGATTCACAAATTATTGAGAATAGAGAAGTAGCCTCAAGCTGATGTTGCAACAACTTGAAACGATGTGTCTAAATTATTGAGAATATGTTCTTTAATTCAGTGCTGATGCACAAAAACCTTCTCTGCAATATATTAACTGGTCATATTCTACTTCTGTAGCTATACCTTCTCTGCAAGCCCATGACTGCCCAAACAAAAAGAAAGAGGCTCTCAACTATTTGTTTATCCTGGTCCCTTTGATCAACGCAATTATAAGAGGCATTCTCTTGTTGATGTCATTGTCTCTAAACATTTAATAATGTTTCTTTTTGGTGATCTCAATCAGGATCTAATGTTGTTTAGGCTGGTGCTGCTGTGATGGAAGATCAGAAGAGGCATGGAGATGCACACCACCGTTTTAGTTGATGTTGCACCATGTTTTGGTGCTTGTGTATCTGTTTTTGCTTGTAAGCACACTTGTATGTGCTTATGTATCTGTTTTTGCTTGTTTTAGATGATGTTGGACGTGCATAGTTGTATGTGCTGTCGTGTGTATTTGGATGAATGATTTTTGAATTTAATCATTTAATTGAGAGAATTATTTAGTGTTTGTTGTTCAAATGTGTAAACTGGAAATCAGTGAATAAAAAGACCAAATGTTCTATTGGACCAAATAATATATGGGCTCTAAAAAGGCTACAGCCCAAATAATAGTGGACTGGAACATTGTGCATTTCTGGAAAACCTGAACAAAAAGGCCTAATGAAATGGTTTGCAAAAGGGCCATGGCCTAGAAAATTAAAAGTCCGAATTGTAAGGCGTGGCCCATGAAGCCGACCAGAATTAACATGAAAAAAAAATACTAAATGGGCTAGGCCCATGTAGAAAATCGAATTGGACCGGGCTGAATCTTGTGCCACATCAGATTGCCACGCTGGAAGCCTACGTGGCCTGGGGAGGTTGCTAGTGACCAAAACGCCACAGTAGACGTATTTTGGTCATAAACGTCTGTGACCTTCTCACAGAGAAGGTCGTGAATGTCAGTTTACGACTGCCAGCTTTTGACCTTCTGTTTTTGGTCACAAAAAGGTCGCAAATGAAAAATAGTGACCTTTCAGTGACCAATAGTCAAGGTCACAAGTTAACATATTTCTTGTAGTGGGTTCCGTCCTGCGCCACATTGGTCGGCCCATGACACATTTAGGAAGACCCATGGATGACTAGTCGTACAAGACAAAGATAGCAGAATTGTGAAGGACTTTGTGTCCACTAACAAAGCCGGCTAGGATTTGTAACCCTAGGTTCTCGGACTAAGGTAACCCCTTTATCTCTGATATTACTATTCATCCAACCTAACTTTAAGGGGCATCCTACAGAATGCTCTCCTAGAATCATACTCGTCGATTAGGAAGAGAGATGTGAGACAATGCGTGAGAGACAGGCGTAAAGATAATGTGCGTACATGAGACACATAGGCAGGTCCATGTATATAGAAAGGGTCGATGAGGATTGTGCGTGTGTGTGTGTTTGCGAGAGGAAGAGTGCTTGTGATAAAGGTTAGTGAAAACAGTTGTAAATGCTTACGAGAGGGAGGGAGGGTTATATCTGGAGCATGTGTGCGAGAAAGACACTTCGGGAGAGAGTGTGTGAGCATGTGTGATAGACCACCGATGGAGAGTGACACTACACGTAAAAGACTGCTCTACACATTGATTAAAGATATCAATTGTATCCAAATATTAGGATGGGATCATGATATTTGCAATTCACATAAGGAGCGGTCATTGATCCATTAGACATCTAGATTCTATCAAACTTGAGCATGTCTATGTTATTATTCGACACAACTGATCGACATAGTTAGTATTTTGAACTCTAGACAATGCATCGCTTTAGCAATCGAATATAAACGTGAGTATAGTTCATGTTGTGTGTGTAAAGCACATTATACATACGAAAGTTACACAATGGACATTATAAATAGCTACCTGTGAACTAGCATACATTTGAATTCAACTTAAGGTGGTTTAAAAAAATTGAATTCAACATGAAGTCCATTCAATTATTTGAATTTGATATCATGGCATTTGTAAACCATACCTAAATTATGGGGGCACCAATCTTTGCTCTGGTTTTGTACATAATAGCATATGTAGTCGTGTACAAAATAGATTCAAATTTAGCTCCTCCATTCCAAAATAATCATAGTTATAGGATTTTCAAGTGTCAAAATTTCAAAAAGAAGCGGATAATTTAATGAGGTTTTCAAACATAAAAGGTCAAATATAACGTTGTCTATTTAGGTCAATCCTCATATTTCAAGAGTACTATAAATGTGAATGCTTGTGTTTCAAAATTTCGAACGAAGCGCCAAAAGAGCCTCTACTCGCCCGAAACCGCGTGAGACCAATGTTTGGTAGTACAAGGAAATTACTTTTCTAATAACTCCGACCCGTGAAACCTACCAACCCGACGTCCAAAGGTCTAAACCGGGGTAGGTTTGTAGCTTCATCTAGACGCCACGCAACCGCCTCCGAAAAACATTCATACACAATGGCCGCCTAAGCACGCGCGGCCAAAATCGCTCCCTCCCACTATTGGGGACACCTGGAATTACCATCCTACCCCCAACCCGTAGTAGGTCCAAAATTTAAGAGGGGGGCAAAGTTTGTACTTTCCCCAAATTTCAAACAAGCGCGTCCCATCTTGTGTTCAAAAAAGCCAAAAACAAGCGCGTCCCAGACCGAAACATGGTTCCCTGCCACCCGTCCGATTCCCCATTCGTACTCTGTGGGCACCAAAGCTACCTCTCCACCAGCCACGAAATCCTGGCGTCCTCCATCTACCACCCCATCCCACCCATCAACCACGGCCCTCCTCCATCACGCCGGAGCCGATACCCCGACGTCGTCGTCCACCGCAATCTCAACCGCAACACCCTCCACGGCTAGTAGTTGAAGCCGAGGTCGAGCCGTCCGTACCCGAGCCAGTTCAACCACGCCGTCCCGCGCCTCACCGCCATTGCTCCAACTTCGCCACCCTCCACCGCACCGGAGCTATTCCTGCTACACCGTCCTTCGTGCCTCGGATCTGCTTCCCCTCCGCCGACATACGGCCACGGCAACACAGTCAACAATTTGGCCATGGGTTCGTCCAAGCCTGCACCCTCCAGAACATCGGTTTCCCCGGTAAAAAGAAGCAGATCGGCGCGACATGTGGAGGTGACCACACCGGCAACCGAAAAAGGTACTCCTCTTCCCTTATTCGTGCAAATCTTACGTCTCTGCTTGCACGGTATTCATCCCACAGAAGACACTAGTTGACCGCTTCTTCTTGATACTAGATGTTCCTAGTAACTCATGATGCACAAGGTTTCTCCTCATATACTATTTCACCTTAGCTAGAGGTCCGTCGCCCCCCTGAATTTCAATTTTTGGCCAGTTGATTCCCAATTAACGGAAGCATTCCCCAGCGTAACAGGCGCTAGTATGCCTATTACGCCGGGGAAGCAGCGCATTGGTGTTTATCTTAGGGGTGTGTGCAGCCTAGAGCTACTGGCGCCTGATCTGGAGGTCGGCCGGCATTAAAGGGATGGCCTGGGGGCGCTGCCAAGCACGGCGGTGGTGTGAGGTCGACGGGAGGGCGGGGCGGCGGAGGCAGGGGTCTGGGCCGATGGTCACTGGCGGTTCGAGAAAGATCGTCAACAGTGACTGGCGGGAGGTAGACGAAGGCCATCTGCCCGTTCCTTATAGATCAGACAGTTCACTAAAAAAATTGACTAACCTATTTATTTTCAGTCAACTGTTATCTTAGATATGACCACATGTGGTGGTGTGCTGGAGGAGTACCTGCATTTCCTGTGCTCATATATTACAAAAACATATTGAGTAGAATCTAATTTTGTTTCCCATGCAATGTTGTAGAGCTATCATATGTCTCCTGTCATTTATTTTTCAGCCACCTGCTATCTGCTACTTTTACAGTGCACTACTTCTGCACACACTTCACCCATACTCTCACTATTCTGTTTTTATGCAAGGGTATTTCAGAGTCTACCGAAAGAGAAGCAGCAAAGAAAAGAGAGAAGTCGCGCCAGCTTTCTTCACGGGTATGCACGACACGTTACAGCGCTATAAAGGGTGCAGTGTCAGCAGATGGAGACGGTAAACGTAGCTCTGGAGTTGATGACCTTGCTCGCAATGAACCACCATCCCAGGTGCTTGCTTTAACTTCGCGGTGTCATATGTGGTTGCATGTTCCATATGGTGTCTAGCTTGTATTCGAAAGGCCGAAGTCGGTAAGATAAGGAAAGATATTTTTTTACATGAACCACCATCCCGTGAGCACGAGAAGACAAATAGCTAGTCAGGGCACTGGCCGAGCCAGTGACAAGCCCAGCAAAGATAGGCATCACCTGGAAGCCAACTAAAAAGTTGCGATGGTGGTGAAGCAGCCTGCCTCCCACCAGGCTCTCAGGTCCTAGATGATCATGCTCACCACTCTAGCCGGATGTCTAGCTTCTATTGCTTCCAATTTGGTTAAATTGCATCTGCTTAGCTTACACATTATACCTTTGAATATGACATGCCTTTCTGTTTTTGGTACATACTAGTACATCTGTGTATTAACCATGTTCTTACATCAAACTAATGTTCTTGTGTATCCCTCATCAATCACTTATGACGAGGCAGGCAGGCAAGGGGACTACTCCTCATGTAAAGAATGCAGCGTCAGCCTCCCGACATGATTCTCAAGAAACAGAAATGCTAGATGAAGATAGTGAATGTAGCTCTGTAGTTGATTACAGCATTTCCCCTACACTAGCAACGCAGGTGCTTGCTCTAACTTGGCAGCATGATATGTGGTTGCATGTTGCATATGGTGTCTAGATTGTAATTCTTCCAATCTGGTTAAACTGCATGTGCTAGTCTGCTTAGCTTATACATTATACCTGTTAATGTGACATGCCTTCCTGTATTTAGTACATAGTACATGTGTCTATTAAGCATTTCCTTACATAAAACTATTGTTTTTTTGTATCCCGCATCAATCAATATGACGAGACACCTTTAGTATATGCAGTGCGATATTAGTTGTATCTTTCATATGATTTATAGCATGCGCTGCTTCTAATTTGTTGAAATTCCATTTATGATGGGACGCTTTTAACTTGGCAGAGTCATATTGGTTGCATCTTTCATGTGGTGTCTAGCTTGCATTGCTTCTTATTTGCTGGAATGGTTTCTGCTTAGTTTACACAAACAGTTGTGAACATGCCATGTCGTCCTGTTTTTCGTACATATTCCATCCTGGTATCATGTGTTTGCCTTACATCAAAGTAGTGATTGTAAGTATCATGCATGAATGAGTTCTAAAGAGAGAATTTTATTGCTTTTTCTTGTCGGTTTTACTTGACAATTCAAAATCAATAAAGCGGGAGGAAGTTAGCAAGGCAGCGGATAAAGGTGCTCCTTCCGAACGGAGGGCCTCTACAGTTTCTACTCCTCCACACCCCCAAGATTATTTCCAAGACAACACATGCATAGACACTCAACAAAGCTGTGTTTATGATGAGAACGTCTCCCCTAGTGCATCATCACCGGTGCAGCCTCTAACTTGGCACTGTTATATGTGGTTGCATGTTATGTGTGATGTCTAGCTTGTATTGCTTCTAATTTTGTTGAATTCCATCTGCTTACTTTACACATTATACTTGAATAAGACACGTGTTCCTGTTTCTAGAATATACAATATCTGTCTATCACACCATGTTCTTACATCAAATTACTACTATTGTGTAACCTGCAACAATCACTTATCATAAGACACGTTTGACTTTGGAGTATGATATAGGTTACATCTCACATTCTTTTCTAGCTTGTACTACTAATTTGTTGAAATGGCACTTATGACGAGACAGTTTTAACTTGCTAGAGTGATATTCGTTGCATCTTTCATATGGTGTCTAGGTTTCATTGCTTCTAATTTGTTGAAATGCCTTCTCCTTAGTTTACACATCATAAGCTATGAATATGCAATGCTGTGAATATGCAATGGCACTAATGACGAGAGACCTCTAACATGGTAGTGTGATGTTGTTTGCATCTTGCATATGATTTATTTCTTGTACTGCTTCACATTTGTTTAAACGCCATTTATGATGAGACACTGTTAACTTGGCAGAGCGATATTTGTAGCATCTTTCATATGGTGTCTACCTTCCATTGCATTGCTTCTAATTTGGTGAAATGTCTTCTTCTTAGTTTACACATCATAGTTCTGGTTATCTCTTCCGTCTTGTTTTTCATACATATTACATCCTGCTATCATGTGGTTGTCTAACATCAAAGTTTAGTTTGTCTGCATCACGCATCAATTTGTTCTGAAGAACTAAATTGTTATTCATTTTTCTTGTCGGCTTGACTTAACATGGGACAGAGAAAGAGGAAGAAACACAGAATGGCAGGGAATGAGAAGCGGATGAATCCTGCAGATTCTGCTGGTACTGATGGTGCAATAGAAGGTCAAAGTCCAGCGGAAAATTCTACAAACACGGCATCCCATGCTACACGAGGTGCAAAAAAAGCCAAACAGAAACAAATAGCTGCCACCAAACAAGCAGAGACATCCCTAGTTCTTGCAACACCTACCACAGTACTACCAGCTGCATGACTTACTCGTGCGTCAACTGAGCTAGCAGCACGTTCCCAAGCTCCCTTGCCACCTGATACTACTTCCCAAGCACTCTTGACACAAGACGAGTTGGCAATATCAGATGAACCTTGTCAGCTTCAACAGCAAGAAGGTAGTTGCTGGAGTCAAGTTACAGTTGCATGCTTCTTTATATGTAGTCTCACAGTTTGATGTACACTAACACTTCCAATGTTCGTTGATGGACTAGCACCTAGGCGCAAGAGGAAACAAACATCAGGGATAATGCTCGATAGATTAACTAAATCTAGAGGAGGAAGAATGGAGATCCGTTTTGAGGCAGGTTTAGAAAGGCCACGTGATGCTATAGAGTCAGCCAAGTTAGTATCAGAGGCAGCGGTTGCCGTTAGGTGTCATGTACGTATCCTCCCAACATGGATTCAGTACAGGAATGACAAAGACGAAACCCAGTTCAACACCTTCCTCGACCATTTATCTGTAAGTATGGTTATGTATGGACTAGTAATATCGTCTTGCTCTGTCCCATACTTTCTAGGTTGCTGATAATGAGACTCCCACAATTTTCAATAGATGAGGTTCAAGTTGGATAGCCAAGATGATGCAACCAGACAAGCTTGCACCCATGTTTCCAAGTCTGCTCCGCGACAGTATCGGTATAACTTGAGGAAAAAACTCACTTTGAAGGCAAGGCTAATAGTGAACTTTCCCAAACATCTCCAGTGGAAAATATATCGGATGAAGACTGGAGGGGCCTTGTTAAACACTGGTCTGATCCGAAGTATCAGGTACATTATATATATGTGATCAGATCACATGTTGAAGTCCTATTTACGCATGTGCCACACAAATCTATCTTCTTGTAGGTGAACTGTTCAAAGAACAAGGCCAACCGTACGAAAGTGAAATTCCAACAGACAACAGGATCTCGTAGCTATATTGCACACTGTGAGGCTCTTGTAATTAGCTGATGTTTCACTCTTTTCACTATACCATATTATCAGATCTATATTGACTTGTTGGAAATGCAGAGGAAAGCCCGCAAGGACCAAAAAGTACCTGAACCAAATGCTGTGGAAATCTTCCAGGACTGCCACACCAGCAAGAAGAAGGGCATGACTACACCAGTCAAAGCCGCTGTTGTAAGTCCTTAATCCTCATGCCTTTTAACTACTACTTACTCTGACTTGTGCCTTGAACTACATGGTTTGCAGCCAATGTCTATTACTCTTTTCAATTTTATGCACAATTGTCTTAGCGTATCATTGCACCTTACAAGGTTTAAAAGAGAGGAGTGATGTTCCCTTGATCTTGACCCATAATCTAGTTCCGTGCTGGACTTGCCCACACAACGTTACAATTTCCTGTTTGTCTGTTCTCAGTTGTTTTGTGATATGAATGATGTCATACTATGCTTACCGTATTATAAACTTCGTCTCTTTATCCTTAGCCCTCAATACAATGTGAAGAAATAGACAATACATTAGCGATGGTACATGGTCATATGTTTGGAACCTGGTTTTATTATGTACTTTGCAATAAAATACAACTAATATTTTACATGGGTTCACGAGAATAAGTTTTGTATATAGACCAAAGCTATTTTGTTTGGTTTTGCTACCTCCTTAATATCTTCTGTTCTAGTACTACTAATGTAAAACCTCAACTTTTCAGCGAGCTATGGAAAAAATGGTGGAACCGCCACCTTCTGAAGGTGGCGAGGCAACTATAACCGCAATGTCAGCTCTTGCTGCAGTGGGTCAGTACCTGTCCACTAACAGTGCCAAAAGCACGTTCCTGCGTAATATTGGGTTGGTTGTTAAGGCGATATTGTCCAAACTGCCTCATGATCAAGATATGCAAGCTCAAAGCAATGTTGTATCTGCGCTCCAGACACAAGTCCATTCCCTAATAGAGGCCCTTTGTGAAACAAGGAGAAACATTGCTCAATGTTGTCAAGATATGCATGGTTTTGAAACTAGACTATCATACATTTGCTATGTTGTTCAGGAGCCTAGGGGAAATGAAGGCGAGGGTTATGGTGCTCCATCAGACAATACAGCATGAAAACGTAACAGTCAGGTCAAATGAACTGAGCTTATGAACTTTTGGTGGTGCATTTATCTGCTAGACAGTTAAGTTTTATGCTAACCTTCCTTTTGTTATATAGTTGTAATTTGTTTTGGTGCGATACAAAATTTATTCTTAACATTCAGCCACCGGCTGAAGAAAATAGCAAGCCATTTTTGTATAGTGTAGGGTGTTCCCTATATTTGCACTGGTGGCGATCTTTGATGCCGAGTGGATGTAATCTGTGCAATCGCTTTAATAGCCTAGCGTTAGTTTCGGCCTTATTTATTTCCTAGTCTTCTTTTTCCCTGGTTTGCTAGTGGTCGCAACTACCATGGGCCATATATGGGCCGTAGGATCCATGGGTCTCCTACGGGCCATCGATAAATGGGCCTGTAATCGGTGGGCCTCGGGCCGTCGAATAAATGGGTCTACATGGGCCGTAATCGGGCGTAATTGGTATTGGCCCAGCATGGTAACGGGTCGTTAACAGGCCGTAGGACTGCAAAGGCTTAATTCTGTCACGGGCATAACGGGTCGTTAATGGGCCAGAATATAGGACGGGCTGGAAATGGCACAACGGGTTAACAGGCCAGAAACGGGCCGACTCTTGCCATGGGCCGAATTTGGCCCATTAGGATAACTGGCCAGTAATGGGCCGACTCTTGCCATGGGCCGAATTTGGCCCATTAGGGGAACATGCCAGTAACGGGCCGACTCTTGCCATGGGCCGAATTCGGCCCATTACGGGAACAGGCCAGTAACGGGCCGGAAGTAATCGAGGGCCAAAAAGGAGCTCAAGAACGTATGGGCCATCAATAGGCCAAAAGCTAACACGGGCTGGAAACGACCCATGTAAATCACGGGCCGTTAACGGGTACAAAGAAAATTACTGTTCATTATGGGCTAGAGTCACTGTGGGCCTGTAAAGGGCCGAAAGATACGAAGGCCTCATATGGGCTGAAAGACGTCGTGGGCCATACATGGGCCAAAAGTGAAATGGACTGGTGTTATATTCGATGGCCCACATGACGTTGTTGGGCCGATTTCCTTTAGGGCCTAACGGGCCGTGAGTTAACGGGCCATAAAATGGGCTATTTGCGAAGAGACAGTTAATAGGCTTTTCATGGGCTAGCCCGTTAACTTTTGACCAAGTCAAACGGCCCGGCTTTGTAAGCTAAATGGGCCTGTGGTGGGCCGTGGCATGTGTCGACATATCATTGGCGCCAATCTGACCCACTGACGAGCTGACACGTGTTTCGTCCGGCCAATTAGAATTTTACACGTGGAAATTTCCCATTGGTCGGGGCTGTTAACGGGTTATCGGATCCAAAACCCGACCCAATAGCTTAACGGTGTTCCGTTACGGTGGATGCCACGTGTCGTCCACCCTTGACGAAAGCACTTCTGTGACGCGCGATTTATCATCATGGAAGTGGACACTTCCGTGATGATAATTTTGGTAATGTCATGGAATACTTCTACGACAACAGAGGTTTGACTATCTTGATTCTGTCATAAAATGGTCATGGATGTACATGCATGACAAAAAACGCGACCTACTGTGACAAACACATATCATCACGGAAGTCTATTTTTTTTGTAGTGATGGGATCGACCGCATTAGCAAGTGGTTCGATGAGGCGCAAGGTATGCTTTTAAAAGATCCCTTACAAGCCCGAGTTGTAATGCAAACTCAGAGTTTAAGATCATGTGCTGCTATGTGTATGATTGTAGGCAGCGCGACCGAGGTCGAGACCCTCAAGAGTTCCCTTGCAGAAGCCAAGGATGAGGCGAAGGCAAGCAAAGCAGCCGCAAACAAAGCGGTTGCGGATTTAAAGGCCGAACAGGCCGCCCGCTGTCAGTATGAGGAGAGGGTGACCGAGGTGGAGCAAGAGCTCAAGGACGCCGCCGACAAGTGCGAGTCCTTGGAGGAGAAGAATAAGGCACAGGCAGCCGAACTCGCCAAGGCTCTCCAAGAGGCCAAGGAGGCGTGGACCGAGTCCCAGGCGGCTCGCGAGGAGATCAAGCAAAGCGAACAAATAGCGACTGGTAAGCCTTTTCTTTTACAGAGTATATTTGGCGGTCAGAGATATGCTTTGCTAAATCGACTATGGAGTGCTCCAGACGCCTTTGTGGATCTCCCAAGGAGTGATGCCGACGCTGCCGAGCATTTCTGGGCCCAAGAAGGGAACACGACGGAGAAGCTCTTCTGGTCGCAGTACCTGGCGCCAGAGCAGCCAACGCTACCAAAGAACCAGATGTTGTTGGGGAACGTTGCAGAAAATAAAAAATTTCCTACGGTTTCACCAAGATCCATCTATGAGTTCATCTAAGCAACGAGTGAAAGGAGAGATGCATCTACATACCACTTTGTAGATCGCGAGCAGAAGCGTTCAAAAGAACGGGGTTGAGGTAGTCGTTCTCGTCGTGATCCTATTACCGGAGATCCTAGCGCCGAACGGACAGCACCTTCGCGTTCAACACACGTACGGTCAGCGTGACGTCTCCTCCGTCTTGATCCAGCAAGGGGAAAGGAGAGGTTAATGATGATCCAACAGCACGACGGCGTGGTGGTGGATGCAGCAGAACTCCGGCAGGGCTTCGCCAAGCTGCTGCGAGAGGAGGACGAGGTGTAGCAGGGGGAGGGAGGCGCCAAGACTTGGGTGCGGCTGCCCTCCCCCTTTCCCGCCTTTATATAGGCCCCCTAGGGGGGTGCCGGCCCTGGGAGATCAATCTCCCAAGGGGGGCGGCGGCCAAGGGGGGTGGAGTGCCCCCCAAGGCAAGTGGTGCGCCCCCCCCCCCCACCTAGGGTTTCCAACCCTAGGCGCGGGCGGGCTCAAGGGGGGCGCACCAGCCCACTAGGGGCTGGTTCCCCTCCCACTTCAGCCCACGGGGCCCTACGGGATAGGTGGCCCCACCCGGTGGACCCCCGGGACCCTTTCGGTGGTCCCGGTAAAATACCGGGTGACCCCGAAACTTTCCCGATGGCTGAAACAGCACTTCCTATATAGTTTTCTTTATCTCCGGACCATTCCGAAACTCCTCGTGACGTCCGGGATCTCATCCGGGACTCCGAACAACATTCGGTTTGCTGCATACTCATATTCATACAACCCTAGTGTCACCAACCCTTAAGTGTGTAGACCCTACGGGTTCGGGAGACATGTAGACATGACCGAGATAGCTCTCCGGTCAATAACCAACAGCGGGATCTGGATACCCATGTTGGCTCCCACATACTCCTCGATGATCTCATCAGATGAACCACGATGTCGAGGGTTCAAGCAACCCCGTATACTATTCCCTTTGTCAGACGGTATGTTACTTCCCCGAGACTCGATCGTCGGTATCCCAATACCTCGTTCAGTCTCGTTACCGATAAGTCACTTTACTCGTACCGTAATGCATGATCCCATGACCAGACACTTGGTCACTTTGAGCTCATTATGATGATGCACTACCGAGTGGGCCCAGTGATACCTCTCCGTAACACGGAGTGACAAATCCCAGTCTCGATCCGTGTCAACCCAACACACACTTTCGGAGATACCTGTAGTACACCTTTATAGTCACCCAGTTACGTTGTGACATTTCGTACACCCAAAGCACTCCTACGGTATCCGGGAGTTACACGATCTCATGGTCTAAGGAAGAGATACTTGACATTGGAAAAGCTCTAGCAAAACGAACTACACGATCTTGTGCTATGCTTAGGAATGGGTCTTGTCCATCACATCATTCTCCTAATGATGTGATCCCGTTGTCAACGACATCTAATGTCCATAGTCAGGAAACCATGACTATCTGTTGACTAATGAGCTAGTCAACTAGAGGCTTACTAGGGACGTATTGTGGTCTATGTATTCACACATGTATTACGATTTTCGGATAATACAATTATAGCATGAATAAAAGACAATTATCATGAACAAGGAAATATAATAATAATGCTTTTATTATTGCCTCTAGGGCATATTTCCAACAGTCTCCCACTTGCACTAGAGTCAATAATCTAGTTACATTGTGATGAATCGAACACCCATAGAGTTCTGGTGTTGATCATGTTTTGCTCGCGAGAGAGGTTTAGTCAACAGATCTGCGACATTCAGATCCGTATGTACTTTGCAAATATCTATGTCTCCATCTTGAACATTTTCACGGATGGAGTTGAAACGACGCTTGATGTGCCTGGTCTTCTTGTGAAACCTGGGCTCCTTGGCAAGGGCAATAGCTCCAGTGTTGTCACAGAAGAGTTTGATCGGCCCCGATGCATTGGATATGACTCCTAGATCGGTGATGAACTCCTTCACCCAAATTGCTTCATGCGCTGCCTCCGAGGCTGCCATGTACTCCGCTTCACATGTAGATCCCACCGCGACGCTCTGCTTGCAGCTGCACCAGCTTACTGCTCCACCATTCAACATACACACGTATCCGGTTTGTGACTTAGAGTCATCCAGATCTGTGTCGAAGCTAGCGTCGACGTAACCCTTTACGACGAGCTCTTCGTCACCTCCATAAACGAGAAACATGTCCTTTGTCCTTTTCAGGTACTTCAGGATATTCTTGACCGCTGTCCGGTGTTCCTTGCCGGGATTACTTTGGTACCTACCTACCAAACTTACGGCAAGGTTTACATCAGGTCGGGTACACAGCATGGCATACATAATAGACCCTATGGCTGAGGCATTGGGGATGACGCTCATCTCTTCTTTATCTTTTGCCGTGGTCGGGCATTGAGCCAAGCTCAATCTCACACCTTGCAGTACAGGCAAGAACCCTTTCTTGGACTGATCCATTTTGAACTTCTTCAAAATCTTATCAAGGTATGTGCTTTGTGAAAGACCTATGAGGCGTCTCGATATATCCCTATAGATCTTGATGCCTAATATGTAAGCAACTTCTCCAAGGTCCTTCATTGAAAAACACTTATTCAAGTAGGCCTTAATGCTGTCCAAGAATTCTATATCATTTCCCATCAAAAGTATGTCATCTACATATAATATGAGAAATGCTACAGAGCTCCCACTCACTTTCTTGTAAACACAGGCTTCTCCATAAGTCTGCATAAACCCAAACGCTTTGATCATCTCATTAGAGCGAATGTTCCAACTCCGAGATGCTTGCACCAGCCCATAAATGGATCGTTGGAGCTTTCACACTTTGTTAGCATTCTTAGGATCGACAAAACCTTCCGGCTGCATCATATACAGTTCTTCCTTAAGATGCCCGTTAAGGAATGCCGTTTTGACGTCCATCTGCCATATCTCATAATCATAGTATGTGGCAATTACTAACATGATTCAGATAGACTTAAGCTTCGCTACTGGAGAGAAAGTCTCATCGTAGTCAATCCCTTGAACTTGCCGATAACCCTTAGTGACAAGTCGAGCTTTATAGATGGTTACATTACCATCCGCGTCCGTCTTCTTCTTAAAGATCCATTTGTTTTCTATCGCTCGCCGATCATCGGGCAAGTCAGTCAAAGTCCATACTTTGTTTTCAAACATGGATTTTATCTCGGATTGCATGGCTTCAAGCCATTTGTTGGAATCTGGGCCCGCCATCGCTTCTTCATAGTTCGAAGGTTCACCGTTGTCCAACAACATGATTTCCAGGACAGGGTTGCCATACCACTCTGGTGTGGAACGTGTCCTTGTGGACCTACGAAGTTCAGTAGCAACTTGATTAGAAGTACCTTGATCATCATCATTAATTTCCTCTCCAGTCGGTGTAGGCACCACATGAACATTTTCCTGAGCTGCACTACTTTCCGGTTCAAGAGGTAGTACTTCATCGAGTTCTACTTTCCTCCCACTTACTCCTTTTGAGAGAAACTCTTTTTACAGAAAGGATCCGTTTCTTGGCAACAAAGATCTTGCCCTCGGATCTTAAGTAGAAGGTATACCCAATGGTTTCCTTAGGGTATCCTATGAAGACGCATTTTTCCGACTTGGGTTCGAGCTTTTCAGGTTGAAGTTTCTTGACATAAGCATCGCATCCCCAAACTTTTAGAAACGACAGCTTAGGTTTCTTCCCAAACCGTAATTCATACGGTGTCGTCTCAACGGATTTAGACGGTGCCCTATTTAAAGTGAATGTAGCTGTCTCTAGAGCGTATCCCCAAAATGATAGCGGTAAATCGGTAAGAGACATCATAGATCGCACCATATCCAATAGAGTGCGATTACGACGTTCGGACATACCGTTACGCTGAGGTGTTCCAGGCGGCGTGAGTTGTGAAACGATTCCACATTTTCTTAAGTGTGTACCAAATTCGTGACTTAAATATTCTCCTCCACGATCTGATCGTAAGAATTTTATCTTTCGGTCACGTTGATTCTCTACTTCATTCTGAAATTCCTTGAACTTTTCAAAGGTCTCAGACTTGTGTTTCATCAAGTAAACATACCCATATCTACTCAAGTCATCAGTGAGAGTGAGAACATAATGATATCCTCCGCGAGCCTCAACGCTCATTGGACCGCACACATCGGTATGTATGATTTCCAACAAGTTGGTTGCTCGCTCCATTGTTCCGGAGAACGGAGTCTTGGTCATTTTTCCCATGAGGCATGGTTCGCATGTGTCAAATGATTCATAATCGAGATACTCTAAAAGTCCATTAGCATGGAGCTTCTTCATGTGCTTGACACCAATGTGACCAAGGCGGCAGTGCCACAAGTATGTGGGACTATCGTTATCAACTTTACAGCTTTTGGTATTCACGCTGTGAATATGTGTAACATTACGTTCGAGATTCATTAAGAATAAACCATTGACCATCGGGGCATGACCATAAAACAGATTTCTCATATAAATAGAATAACCATTATTCTCGGATTTAAATGAGTAGCCATCTCGTATCAAACGAGATCCAGATACAATGTTCATGCTCAAACTTGGAACTAAATAACAATTATTGAGGTTTAAACCTAATATCGTAGGTAAATGTAGAGGTAGCGTGCCGACGGCGATCACATCGACCTTGGAACCATTCCCGACGCGCATCGTCACCTCGTCCTTCGCCAGTCTCCGCTTATTCCGCAGCTCCTGCTGTGAGTTACAAATGTGAGCAACGGCACCGGTATCAAATACCCAGGAGTTACTACGAGTACTGGTAAGGTACACATCAATTACATGTATATCAAATATACCTTTGGTGTTACCGGCCTTCTTGTCCGCTAAGTATTTGGGGCAGTTCCGCTTCCAGTGACCCTTCCCTTTGCAATAAAAGCACTTAGTCTCAGGCTTGGGTCCATTCTTTGACTTCTTCCCGGCAACTGGCTTACCGGGTGTGGCAACATCTTTGCCGTCCTTCTTGAAGTTCTTCTTACCCTTGCCCTTCTTGAACTTAGTGGTCTTATTGACCATCAACACTTGATGTTCTTTCTTGATTTCAACCTCAGCCGACTTCAGCATTGAGAATACTTCAGGAATGGTCTTCACCATCCCCTGCATATTGTAGTTCAACACAAAGCTCTTGTAGCTCGGTGGGAGCGACTGAAGGATTCTGTCAATGACCGCCTCTTCCGGGAGGTTGATCTCCAGCTGGGAAGGCGGTTGTGCAACCCAGACATTTTGAGTATGTGCTCACTGACAGAACTGTTTTCCTCCATCTTACAACTATAGAACTTGTCGGAGACTTCATATCTCTCGACCCGGGCATGAGCTTGGAAAACCATTTTCAGCTCCTCGAACATCTCATCTGCTCCGTGCTTCTCAAAATGCTTTTGGAGCCCCAGTTTTAAGCTGTAAAGCATGCCGCACTGAACGAGGGAGTAATCATCAGCACGTGATTGCCAAGTGTTCATAACGTCTTGGTTCTCTGGGATGGGTGCTTCACCTAGCGGTGCATCTAGGACATAATCTTTCTTGGCTGCTATGAGGATGATCCTCAGGTTCCGGACCCAGTCCGAATAGTTGCTGCCATCATCTTTCAACTTGGTTTTCTCTAGGAACGCGTTGAAGTTCATGTTCACATGAGCGTTGGCCATTTGATCTACAAGACATATTTTGCAAAAGTTTTAGACTAAGTTCATGATAATTAAGTTCATCTAATCGAATTATTTAATGAACTCCCACTCAGATTAGACATCCCTCTAGTCATCTAAGTGTTACACGATCCGAGTCGACTAGGCCGTGTCCGATCATCACGTGAGACGGACTAGTCATCATCGGTGAACATCTCCATGTTGATCGTATCTTCCATACGACTCATGTTTGACCTTTCGGTCTCTGTGTTCCGAGGCCATGTCTGTACATGCTAGGCTCGTCAAGTTAACCCTAAGTGTTCTGCATGTGTAAATCTGTCTTACACCCGTTGTATGTGAACGTAAGTATCTATCACACCCGATCATCACGTGGTGCTTCGAAACGACGAACTTTAGCAACGGTGCACAGTTAGGGGGAACACTTTCTTGAAATTATTATAAGGGATCATCTTATTTACTACCGCCGTTCTAAGTAAACAAGATGCAAAAAACATAATAAACATCACATGCAATTATACAGTAGTGACATGATATGGCCAATATCATATTGCTCCTTCGATCTCCATCTTTGGGGCTCCATGATCATCTTCGTCACCGGCATGACACCATGATCTCCATCATCATGATCTCCATCATTGTGTCTTCATGAAGTTGTCACGCCAATGACTACTTCTACTTCTATGGCTAACGCGTTTAGCAATAAAGTAAAGTAATTTACATGGTGTTCTTCAATGACACGCAGGTCATACAAAAATAAAGACAACTCCTATGGCTCCTACCGGTTGTCATACTCATCGTCATGCAAGTCGTGATTCCTATTACAAGAACATGATCTCATACATCACAATATATCATTCATCATTCATCACAACTTCTGGCCATATCACATCACATGACAATTGCTGCAAAAATAAGTTAGACGTCCTCTAATTGTTGTTGCATCTTTTACGTGGCTGCAATTGGGTTCTAACAAGAACGTTTTCTTACCTACGAATAACCACAACGTGATTTTGTCAACTTCTATTTACCCTTCATAAGGACCCTTTTCATCTAATCCGCTCCAACTAAAGTAGGAGAGACAGACACCCGCTAGCCACCTTATGCAACTAGTGCATGTCAGTCGGTGGAACCTGTCTCACGTAAGCGTACGTGTAAGGTCGGTCCAGGCCGCTTCATCCCACAATACCGCTGAAGCAAGAAAAGACTAGTAGCGGCAAGCAAGTTGACAAGATCTACGCCCACAACAAAATTGTGTTCTACTCGTGCAATAGAGAACTACGCATAAACCTGGCTCTGATACCACTGTTGGGGAACGTTGCAGAAAATAAAAAATTTCCTACGGTTTCACCAAGATCCATCTATGAGTTCATCTAAACAACAACTGAAAGGAGAGATGCATCTACATACCACTTTGTAGATCGCGAGCGGAACCGTTCAAAAGAACGGGGTTGAGGTAGTCGTTCTCGTCGTGATCCTATCACCGGAGATCCTAGCGCCGAATGGACGGCACCTCCGCGTTCAACACACGTACGGTTAGCATGACGTCTCCTCCGTCTTGATCCAGCAAGGGGACAGGAGAGGTTGATGATGATCCAACAGCATGACGGCGTGGTGGTGGATGCAGCAGAACTCCGGCAGGGCTTCGCTAAGCTGCTGCGAGAGGAGGACGAGTTGTAGTAGGGGGAGGGAGGCGCCAAGACTTGGGTGCGGCTGCCCTCCCCCTTGCCGTCCTTTATATAGGCCCCCTAGGGGGGGCGCCGGCCCTGGGAGATCAATCTCCCAAGGGGGGGCGGCGGCCAAGGGGGATGGAGTGCCCCCCAAGGCAAGTGGTGCGCCCCCCCCCACCTAGGGTTTCCAACCCTAGGCGCAGGGGGGCCCAAGGGGGGGTGCACCAGCCCACTAGGGGCTGGTTCCCTTCCCACTTCAGCCCACGGGGCCCTCCGGGATAGGTGGCCCCATCCGGTGGACCCCCGGGACCCTTCCGGTGGTCCCGGTACAATACCGGGTGACCCCGAAATTTCCCGATGGCCGAAACAGCACTTCCTATATAGTTTTCTTTATCTCCGGACCATTCCGGAACTCCTCGTGACGTCCGGGATCTCATCCGAGACTCCGAACAACATTCAGTTTGCTGCATACTCATATTCATACAACGCTAGCGTCACCAAACCTTATGTGTGTAGACCCTACGGGTTCGGGAGACATGTAGACATGACCGAGACGGCTCTCCGGTCAATAACCAACAGCGGGATCTGGATACCCATGTTGGCTCCCACATACTCCTCGATGATCTCATCGGATGAACCACGATGTTGAGGGTTCAAGCAACCCCGTATACTATTCCCTTTGTCAGACGGTATGTTACTTGCCCGAGACTCGATCGTCGGTATCCCAATACCTCGTTCAGTCTCGTTACCGGCAAGTCGCTTTACTCGTACCGTAATGCATGATCCCGTGACCAGACACTTGGTCACTTTGAGATCATTATGATGATGCACTACGGAGTGGGCCCAGTGATACCTCTCCGTAACACGGAGTGACAAATCCCAGTCTCGATCCGTGTCAACCCAACACACACTTTCGGAGATACCTGTAGTACACCTTTATAGTCACCCAGTTATGTTGTGACGTTTGGTACACCCAAAGCACTCCTACGGTATCCAGGAGTTACACGATCTCATGGTCTAAGGAAGAGATACTTGACATTGGAAAAGCTCTAGCAAAACGAACTACACGATCTTGTGCTATGCTTAGGAATGGGTCTTGTCCATCACATCATTCTCCTAATGATGTGATCCCGTTGTGAACGACATCTAATGTCCATAGTCAGGAAACCATGACTATCCGTTGACCAACGATCTAGTCAACTAGAGGCTTACTAGGGACGTATTGTGGTCTATGTATTCACACGTGTATTACGATTTCCGGATAATACAATTATAGCATGAATAAAAGACAATTATCATGAACAAGGAAATATAATAATAATGCTTTTATTATTGCCTCTAGGGCATATTTCCAACAGATGTTGTAGCTGGCAGAGGTGCATAGGATGTCTGGTTTGTCCATGAAGGACATCCTAGTCCGGCTATGGCCAGTCGGGCCAATTCCTAGCAGCTACTGCGGCCTGGTCAAGCGGCTCGGTGACGCCTTGCCCCAAGTTGAGGCTATGAAGCGCTCGGCGTGCATAGAAGGTGTGCGGATGGTCTTTGCCCGTGTCAAGATGCATTGGGCGAAGATGAAGGCCGCCGTCGTGGCATTTGAGGGTCCGCTCGGAGGCAAGGACCACCGCAAGCCAGAGCGCTATTTTGAAGACGTCCTAGAGGGTGCCCGTTTGATAGAGGGTCAATGCTCGACGGATATTATGTTCGAGTGAATGTATCCGAACTGCCCAGACATTGTATTATAAACCAAGGCTTTGTAATATGTTTATGCTTTTATCTGAACTACATACCTCCTATGCGGCCGTATTTTATTACTCTGAAAGTTTGCCAGTCGTCGGCTTCAGCCCCCACGTAGATGCTACGGGGGTTTTCATAATAACGTATAATCACTCTTGGCCCAACATCTTGGTCCGTAAAGGAGGTGACCTATGTAGCAAACCAGGTAATCAGACTATGCGGCTTTAGCACTTTCACCTAGCCATAGGAGTTTAATGGTGGGGCTAAGAACTAGCCCCTGGTGAACATGTGGCTATCCAAACTGGAATGCCTTAAGCGCGTGACCGAACCGAAGCCAGTCCTTCGTATAATACAGAAAAAATCGCAAGAGATTTGTATTAAGTCGCCGAATAGCCGACCAGCTCTTGCAGTACCATGATAGTCAATTTTCGGCTTTCTCTACTGAGGTGTTTGACCGGACGAACCAGAAACACAATCGCAGTAGTTCTCTCTTTACTACCTTAGCCGAACAAGCGGGGCGTAAGGTGGTAACCACAGGATCCGGGCAACCCAACTATTGACCAAATACATGATTCGGAGCCGATGCATATAATGCCATATTTGGGACGCTGAAGTATACTATAAAAGTGTTCGGACTTATTTTCTTTTGAAAAATATATGTGGCCGGATAGAGCCCTGGAGATTTAAATCATGACGAGGTGTATATGACAATCCGACGTAAAGAGGGAATATAGATTAGGAAATAAGCCAATACCGAGCAGGGTTGGGCAAAACTGTTTCCATTATAGTCTGATTGATATGTCAAAACATATTTTTATAGAGGATGCCATAAACATCGAGGCTATTTTACGTGCCGAGAATTTGTGAACAAGGGAAAGTTGTATACAGGTCCTAGATAGAAAAGGTGGTCTTGAAGATCCTTTGCACACCCTGCCGCATGTCTGCGTGGCTTTCACCTTTAAGGGAGATTCCTTGAGAGGAACAGCCCACGGTTGTCTGTATGAAACCGGTCTCGAAAAGAGTCCTTAGATATCCGTGGAGTAGCTAGGTTTTAATGCACATGTGGTATTGAAGAAGAAAGAGAAAAATGATCAAAGAAAAAGGGTTAAGGTCATATAGGGTCAGAACCATACTATAGACCTATCCATATTGTGCCTCCACCGGTGCCCAAGGTATTTTGAGTGCATAATTATGCACACGCGGTACAAATGATGTGGATGTGTGTGGGGACCGATGGATGCAAAACTGCTAGTCTAGCTTTGGAGTTGTCGAGCTGTCATCGTGCAGAGTTGATCGGACTCGTTTAGCACTGTCCGAGGGTTGATGGCCGATGAAGTGTGCGGCTTGATAGGCCCGTTTTGTACCTTGGCTGCGAGGGCCACGGTGTGCTCCTCGGTATGGAGGGAGCGCTCCGTGTTTCCATTGACTGTAATAATGCCGCGGGGTCCGGGCATTTTGAGCTTTAAGTAAGCATAATGCAGGACCGCATTGAAGGGGGCGAAGGCGGCTCTTCCAAGCAGTGCGTGATAACCACTGCGGAAGGGGACGATGTTGAAGATCAAGTCTTCGCTTCGAAAGTTGTCCGGAAAACCGAAGACCACTTCCAATGTTATTGAGCCTGTGTAGTGGGCCTCTACACACTTCAAAAAAAGACACATCCATGACATTTTGGGCCGCACGAATTTTTTTCCTGTCATACTTATGACACTTCTATGACGATAACTGTGACAAAACCCGGTATCATCATAGATGTGGTGGGCTCCTACTTCTGTGACAAAAAATCATGACAGAAAATGGGCTTTTTGTCTTGGGCGGGCCGGAGACGCAGCGGCATGACATTCTTTGGGCCGTCCATGACGGAAAAAACCGTGGTAGAAGCGAGGGCGAGGAAAATTTCCGCGAGTTCCTAGTTACGGTGGGTGGTCGGGGGCCGAGCGATGCGCGTTTCTCTCATACATGTACGCGCGTGTGTGCGAGGCATTCGGCTCTAACTTAACCTGAGCGAGGCATTGGGCTCTAACTGAACCCGAGCGATTGCACTGCAGGCTATGTGTTACTGAACCTGAGCGATCGATCGATGGCTGTTAACTGAACCCGATCGACCGATTCCTTCGCTACTGTTGCTAACTGAAGTTGATCAATGCTGCCTCTGGATGAAGAGTGAGCGTTGCAGGGGGGGTGAACAGTGAGCGGTGGGGTGGATGAACAGGACCCCGTGGTGTTGCCTCTGGATGAATAGGACCCTGATCGATCGAGCCGGTTGGGGCTGGATGAACAGGACCCCGTGGAGCTGGATGAATAGGACGACCCCGTGGAGGGCTTGATGAACAGTATACGGTGGAGGGAGAGGGGTGGATGAACAGTAGCCCATGGAGAGGGGTGGTTGAATAGTAGCCGGTGGAGTAGCGCGCGGTGGAGGCTGGATGAACAGGAGCCCGTGGATGAACAATCCCAGGTGGAGGCTGGAGGTGGTCAACGGTGGATGAACAGTAGCCCGTGGAGGCTGGAGGAGGTCGACGGTGGAGATGAACAGTATCCTGTGGAGTCCCGTTTTGTGGTACGCCACCCCCCCCCCCGATGAACAGGACCGCCGTTTCGACCGTAGCGCTCCAACACAAGTCCGTTTCCTCTGTTTTGCGGTACACCACACCCCTACCGATCAACAGGACTCCGTTTCGACCATAGGAGGTCCAACACAAGTTCGTTTCCTCCGTTTTGCGATATGCCAGACCCCTCCTGATGAACAGGATCCCACTTCGAACGTGGCCAGTCAAACACAAGTCCGTTTCCTCTGTTCTATGGTACGCCAGGTCTCGTTTCCATTGCCTGTTCTGTCCAAGCCCTCCCAATGAACACGATGACGCATTTCGTTCCGACCCAGCCGGTTGGCTCCCCATGAACACGATGATGACGCTGTTTCTCCGTTCTGACCTAGCCATGTACACGAGCCCTGACCGTATGTATGCGCGAGTAGGCGTTCGAGACCCCGCCCGTATGTACGTACGTGGCCGTATTTACTTTCTTGCACCCTGGCCATTGTACGTACGTGTACGTGCTACGTGCACGCCTCTACTACGACAAGTGTGCGCCTCTACATCGACCAGTATGTGCATACACGTTCGCGACCAGAATGACAACGCTACGTACGCTTCGACTAGGTGGGTCCCGACTGGCAGGCAATTCCTTGCATGCCAAGATGTAGCTGGTGGGTCCCAGCAGTCAGGGGGCGAATCATTTTTTTTGCCCGGACACACTTCCTTGTGTGCGAAGATGTAGCTGGTGGGTCCCAGCTGTTAGGGGGCGAATCATTTTTTGCCCGTAATATGGACACACTTCCTTGCGTGCGAAGATGTAGCTGGTAGGTCCCAGCAGTCAGGGGGAAACATTTTTCACGAAATACGGTGGCCCGTCCGATGGATCCCTGCTGTCAGGTCGAGGAATCATTATTTTCCACGTAATAAGGAGGCACTTCCTTGCTGCGGCCGTGGACCCAGCTATCAGCCTCTCCACGTACAGTCCACGTCCGATGGAAGTCGTTCCTTGACCACGTTGACCACGCCGCGCCGAGAGCACCAGGGCGGTGGACGACAACGAGGCCTAGGAAGGGGACGACGCGGAGCCGGGGAAGACGCGGCAGTGGAAGCCCGCGTGGAGAGGAGTACGAGGGTTCACTGGTTCGGCTGCGGTGTGAGGCTGCAGTCGCCGCAGGGCCATGCCAGCGGTGGGAATAGTAGGGGCCGGTGAGGCCTCCACGGTAGCACAGCCAGCCACGGGAGGCAGGAGCATGCGGCATGACCGGCGTTGCTTTGGGCGGTTGGATCAAGAAGGCCAGAGGTTGAAGAAGTACTCCGGCCATTGGATGGACATCGTACGATCACTGGAGCTAGAATCATTCATATTGACTAAGTTTACAAAGCCCTCCATCCCCATCAACTTAGTAGACACACAAGTCAGCCTCCCACCAAGGTGGGTCCCATCTAGCAGGGGGAGTATTCATTTTTTGCCTAATAAGGAGGCACTTCCGGTGGGTCCGAGCTGACAGCAGGGGGAAAGTTTTTTTTCATGAAATACAGTGGCTCGTCTGGTGGGTCCCTGCTGTTAGGTGGAGGAATAATTATTTTGCGCGTAAAAAGGAGGCACTTCCTTGCGGCCGCCATGGACCCAGCTATCAGCCTCTCCACGTACAGTACTCTTTCGATGGAAGTCGGTCATTAACCACATTGTGAGGCTACCATCGCCGCAGAATAACAGGGGGTGTGGGTGAGTAGAGGGATGGCCTGGCCAGCGGTGGGAGTAGTACGGGGCGGTGAGGCCTCCACGGCATCACAGCCGGCCACGGGAGGCAGGAGCCGGCGGCACGAACAATGCTACTTTGGGCGGCTGGAGCAAGAAGACCAGAGGTTGAAGAAGCACTACGGCCGTTGGATGGACATAGTACGGTCACTGCAGCTAGAATTGTTTATATTGACTAAGTTGACAAAGCCCTTGCTACGCGTCAACTTAGTAGGCCCACATGTCAGCCTCCGAAACGGTGCGCCCCAGATGTCAGGGGGAGGAATCATTTTTTGGGCTGCTGAAGCAGGAATATCCGAGATTGAAGAAGAAGCACGACATCTGTTGGATGGACATCCAACGGCCACAGCTGCTAGAACCGTGTGTTATTGATAATGCCTTGCATACGCGTCAACTTAGTTTTTTTAGGGGACGCGTCAACTTTGAAGGCCCACAAGTGTGTGGCAGAGAACATATAGCCCATTTGCGATTTGTAAGAATGTACAGCCCAGTTCTTTAATTCTAATGGAATTTACTACAGCCCATTTACAATTTGTTAAAAGTATAGCCCAACTTCTAGCTAGGACAATGATTAATAATTTCAAACAACCGCTCAAAACAGAATTCAAAAAAATTCCCCACATTTTGATGGGATCCAAAATATTTTTATCCGAAATTTCTAGTCATATTAAATATAATTCCAAAATAAAGTTGTGTTACGTTAAAATCCAACGAAATATTGCGCGCTCAACAAGTAATGAAATTAAAATTTCCAAATTCCAGAAATAATATATTTTTTAAACTAATTACGCGTTTCGTGCATTTTTTTATAGTTACTGCCCAGTTATAATAATTACATACCATTTATTATTTCTTAAAGTCCAATTTCTTGTTAAGCCTAATGCGTACCTCCTAGGAAAGTTTGCAGCCCAGTGGGGCGGAGAATAACAAGTTGACCCGGTTATTGTGTACAACTGTCGGCCCAGTTGCATTGCTGATGTTGAAAAAAGGCCTGTGTAGTACAGTACAACCTAACATGGCTACTCAGCCCACATTCAGTGACGCCAGAAAGGCCCAAACAAGGCTTTTGTACAACTTTTTTGAAGTCACTGAGCTCAATTAATAACTTAAGAAAAAAGTTAGATTACAATGGAACCTAATTAAAAGCTGTTACGAGCAAATAAATAATTCAACGGGTCCCACTTGTGCGTGTGTGTGTGTGTGTGTGTGTGTGAGAGAGAGACCCATCGATCGATGCTCGTAAATACATCTTTCAGCCATATGCACTGCTGATGCTCAGTAAAAACTTATATAGTTGACACAATCATATATAACATCATAGCACACTGAACTTGCATACAAAAATTTCACGCAGGCGGCACAATCAGGATGGAAGCAGTGGATCGCTACGGGTAGAGCTATGTTGAAACCAACGAAGTCGTACATAACGGTTCATCGTCTTTATCAATGACGGGGAAATATCTTAAATGTTGTGCAAAGAAAACAGACAGACAACACAATAAGTTCTGCTAGCACATTAAGTTGATGTACAACCCTTTCTAGAAAAAGTTCAAGTACAAAATTAGAACAGGTCACAATCAAATGTACTAGCATATCAGTGCTTCACACCCATAGCTCGGATTTAATTAGTATATGAAAAGATTTAGTTGTTACCTCAGATTAGAGCATGTCCAGGCAGCCAGCCCTGCCTCTTCTCCCAAAGAAGCAATGGCCTCCGCCACGCGATGGAGTAGGCCCTGTGCCGTCAATCATTCCGAGCAACACAGGGAAAGTCTGACGTTGACTCCTGTAATGGACATCGTCGACGGGCCCTGGCACCAGCGGCGGCGGCAGGACTTCGATTGATGGATTGACCACTTCTTCGACATGCACGAACAATCGATACAGGTACATCCCTAACATGGTCCGCGGCGGCCTTGGTGGCGACGAATAGTACAACCCCGATTCCTGCACCGGTATCTCAACACCAATCACCTTCGGTATGGTGGACGGCTTCTTCTTCCATGCCATAATCGTTAGAGCCCAGCTGTCTGGAGGAACAAACATACTTACGAGCTCACTTACAAGGTCGTTGATAAGCTCATTCATGGACTCAATGTTCCAAGCACGTCGAGGCATGCCGTGGAAGGTAAGCTTGGTTAAAAACTCAAGCTTAGAGGGCATCGAGCCCCATCTTGGGTGCCACCGATCAAAGCTCACCAGCGCGCCGTCGCAGAACAAACGCCGGGAAGATTCGAACACACGACTGCAGTCGAAAGTTGTCTGGAACCTGACGAATAAATCAGCCGATGGCGGACACACTTCGACGAGCAAGTCACTTATTTGGATGCCGTGCGCAATGCCAAGAGCTTTGACAAGGTCGTCCGGCGAGACGGGAGGCTGGTCGCCGTTAATGGTTACCATCAGCACTTTGCTAACAAACTGGTCGTCAAGCACCGCCATGCCACTGTTGAGCGATAGCACACAGCGACCGAAGGCAAGACGGACCTCAGGATCTCCGGCTCGGAGATCCGCGTTGACCGGTGCTATGTCTTGAGCTTGCGTTGGTTTTCCTTGAAGAGGAAAGGGTGATGCAGCAATAGTAGCGGATGTATTTCCCTCAGTTTTTGAGAACCAAGGTATCAATCCAGTAGGAGGCTCCTCAAAAGTCCCACGCACCTACACAAACAAACAAAGCACTCGCAACCAATGCAATAAAGGGGTTGTCAATCCCTTCACGGCCACTTGCAAAAGTGAGATCTGATAGAGATAGTATGATAAGATAAATATATTTTTGGTATTTTATAATATAGATGCAAAAAGTAAAGATGCAAATAAAAGTAGATTGAAAGCTTATATGATAAAAGATAGACCCGGGGGCCATAGGTTTCACTAGTGGCTTCTCTCAAGATAGCATAAGTATTACGGTGGGTGAACAAATTACTGTCGAGCAATTGATAGAAAAGCGAATAATTATGGGATTATCTAGGCATGATCATGTATATAGGCATCACGTCCGTGACAAGTAGACCAACTCCTGCTGCATCTACTACTATTACTCCACACATCGACCGTTGTTCAGATGCATCTAGAGTATTAAGTTCATAGAATAGAGTAACACATTAAGAAAGATGACATGATGTAGAGGGATAAACTCATGCAATATGATATAAATGCCATCTTTTTATCCTTGATGGCAACAATACAATACGTGCCTTGCAACCCTTTCTGTCACTTGGTAAGGACACTGCAAGATTGAACCCAAAGCTAAGCACTTCTCCCATGGCAAGAAAGATCAATCTAGTAGGCCAAACCAAACTGATAATTCAAAGAGACTTGCAAAGATAACTCAATCATACATAAAAGAATTCAGAGGAGATTCAAGTATTTCTCATAGATAAACTTGATGATAAACCCACAATTCATCGGATCTCGACAAACACACCGCAAAAAGAGTTTACATCGAATAGATCTCCACAAGAGATGGGGAGAACATTGTATTGAGATCCAAAAAGAGAGAAGAAGCCATCTAGCTAATAACTATGGACCCAAAGGTCTGTGGTAAACTACTCACAACTCATCGGATGGGCTATGGTGTTGATGTAGAAGCCCTCCATGGTCGATTCCCCCTCCGACGGAGCACCGGCGAAGGCTCCAAGATGGGATCTCGCGGATACAGAAGGTTACGGTGGTGGAAATTGTGTTTCATTGGCTCCCTAGATGTTTTCGGGGTACATAGGTATATATAGGAGGAAGAAGTACGTCGGTGGCCGCTCGTGGGGCCTAGGAGATAGGGGGCGCGCCCAGGAGGAGTGGGCGCGCCCTCCTATCTCCTGGCCGCCTCGTTTGCTTCTTGACTTGCACTCCAAGTTCTCCGAATCACGTTCGTTCCAAAAATCATGCTCCCGAAGGTTTCATTACGTTTGGACTCCGTTTGATATTCCTTTTCTTCGAAATACTGAAATAGGCAAAAAAATAGCAATACGGGCTAGGCCTCCGGTTAGTAGGTTAGTCCCAAAATGATATAAATGTGTAAAATAAAGCCCATAAACAAGCAAAAGGGGTAATATAATAGCATGGAACAATCAAAAAAATATAGATACATTGGAGACATATCAACTGGTGACATGATAGTGCGCTTGAGTACAGGGAGTGCAGTAGGGGGATTTGGGGGAACTGGAGTAGGAATCGAGATTCCACGGGTGGGGGAGGGGCGGGAGATTGGGGATGAAAAGGTAGCATGAATTTTGAACACGCGCCAATATGCTCTCGGCGCGCAAGCGCACGAAAAAAACACCGGTGGCACCCACATGTTGGCCTAAGAGTCCTTATTCCTTCTTTTTTGGAGAGCCCATCCTTTTTTTGAGGATCTTTTGAGAGCCCGGCCTGAGAGTCATAATTGACCTGTTTGGCATTGCGTTACTACTCGGCCCATATTCAATGATTCCTCACTGGCCCAAACAAGTGTACATCATCGAAAAGACACTGTGCTCAAATTATATAACTTGAAAAAAGGAGATATACTCTGAACATTGGAGAATGGTGATGCCCTCATTTAGCCCACCAGTAGTTCGAGACAGTAAACAGTTCGAAACAACTATATATACAACATTCAAACACTGACTAGTGACTGCTACTGACATAAACAGCAAGACATGATAGTTCATAAGAAGTCTTGCTACACCACCAAAACGCACCCATCTACAGCGCTCAGACTCTCGTGATCCAGACGAGAATGACATTCTAAACAGAGGCAACTATTACATAGTAAGAGTGACATAGACGAGGCTGACCAAATGACAAGGATTATGCATAACAAAAGAAAGAACTACCCATCCAGAACCAGCAGCAAAGACAACAAAGTCATTCGAAGAGATGATCCAACACCATCATAATTTGTAGCCCCGCTTCAGTGACCAGTGATCCGGAGACACCAGTACTCCACCCTTTCGATGCAACAACCCAATTACCTATCAGCCTGAAGGCTTGAACCACATCACTGCCTGTCGTAATTGAGACATCCAAGGATCAAAGTTAATCTGGATGCCTTTGTCATTCTCACCTTCTTTTGGCTGCAGGTTGTATCATTAACAATCAGGGGAGTTTGCTCCCGAACTCCTAGGGCTCGCCGTGTAGACACAGTTTTCCATAGAAAATAGAGCCTCTCTGCCATCAAGGTCCTTCCCAACAGTGATCTCCTTGTTAATCCGATAATTGAGTCCGAGAAATAGAGAGTGTGAACCAAGGCTGTTTACACGCCTCTAACTAAAAAATCCTGAAGGCCCCAACAAGCTGGTATCCTGCTCATAGACGTAACAGCCACTGTCTGGACACTCACGTATTTCATGGTGCTTGTATATAGTGGGGTTTTTGCAATAACTTTTCAGGCTCATGTGTCCGAATGGTCATCAGTCTTTTGCCGTCGTCTAATCGAGCGAGGAACTAGTTGTGTTTCCCTATTTTTGGCAAAGATGGTGTGATTACAAAGGGCAGTAACTGTAGGGACACTGCATCATATCAAAAAGGATAGGCATTGTTAATGTAAGATCAGCATTGTTCAGAGTATGAGTAGGGTAATGCAAGGAACAACATTGATATGTCCCTACTAGAATTGGGAGGAAAATACAGGGAAATGTATACTGGGTTCGAAAATATGAGAAGTGCCATGCATGGTTATACTCATGTTATCTCGCAATCGATTCTTCACAGGAAACTACCATGTCATGCATGTTATGTAACCATGTTCTATCCTCACAAACAAATTCGTCAAGGTAACTAACAGACCATGCATTGTTATATACTCGTGTTCTGTGGGCAAATTTTTTGTGAGGATATTATTCTAGCCATTGATTGCTGAAGGGTGAAAAAGGTATGTACACATGGTAAGCATTACAGGATTTCACTACTTCCAAATATATAGTTCTCCATATGCACATTTACTTCCCTAACGTATGGTTAGATGAAACCAACAGTGTGGTGCATGTTTCTACATCATGAAATTGAGGAAACTAACATGGCCATTGATACACACTCATATTTAGTAGTAGTATATAGATTACTGTAAAATAAGGAGAATATCCATATATTCCTAACCATTTGATTATTCAGGGGTACAAATTGGTTGTGATGACATGGTCACAATCGCATGAATTAACTCATTCCAAATATAGCTGATTTACAGCGTCTCTAATACATTGCCATAGTTCTACTCAAATTCTGCTCAAACAGGGATATGCCAATCATCACAAAAAGTTCAAATAGTGTCATGGTGTCATCATTAACATGAGATGGAAACAACTTACATGCGCCGTCCCAGCAATACGTGGTGCCATTTGCTTTGTCGATCACATAGATGATGCCATTGTGTTCAAAAGCATCACAGAAGTGTGTATCAGCTTTGACGATGATCCACTATGAGCTGAGTTGTCTCCAGCTAAAGAAGGCACCGGCGTAAAGATAGGCGAGTCCATGGTCGAACAAGGCAATTAGCTTGAAGTCTGCGTAATTCGCATGTCGTGTGGGCACTTGGCAGATTACAATGACGTGGTAATCTAGATGACTTGGACCGCGATGGTAAAACTCTATATAATCCAATGGAGGAAGGATAATCTCATGGGAGGTCTTGAAGTTCATGAGCACCAACTTTTTACCGTCTTCTCTGAAGGCAGCCATCCAGTGGGAGTTCATGCCGACCCAGTACATACCTGCCAAGAAGTTCCGGGCGATGGTGATCGGAGCGAAGTCAAGGGAACTGATGTACGGCGACCCACTACATACCTGCAAAGAAGTTACGGCTAATGGAGATGGGATTGAAGTCGAGGGGCATCATGTACGCCTCTGTATCATGGTGAGCCAATCTCGTAAGACCAGATAGCAGCAAGCAGGGTGTCTTGAAAAGCTTAGGCCTCGCTTCGATGATGGCCGTGTGCATGTCCCTCGAGCATGCAGCAAGCCGCAGGGCGCTCAACATATCCATACACGAACAATAGAGGTCGAGGATGTCATTGGGGAGATTGCTCCAATCGTGGCTCATATGGATGTTGCGCGGTTCGCATTTGGCCATGGTGGAGTTTGGAAGGTGGGGTTTTTTTGGGGGCTTGATTTACGGGGGAGAAGGCTGTCGGTGTTAGAGCGGCTAGCGAGGGAATAGTGGTACTGGGGGAGGCGAGCAAGGCAACGGTACACGGGGGCACAGTGAGATGGAGACGGAGACGGAGATGGAGATGGAGATGGAGTGGTGCTATGGGAGGGGAGAGGGAGACCAGGTGAGGCATGCCAATGTGCTATACAGCGGCGGTGACAGACTGCACAGTGCACAGGGTGAGGCTGACTTTGGTAACCCGAACACGCCGATTGGACTAGTGTCAGGCGCAGGGTGTTGTCACTTCACTGTGAGGACCGGATGAATAGTATTTTGACCATCAAGTGTACCACAGTTGTACTACTACTACTACTAGTAGTAGTAGGAACATGAGTAATCCAGTATTGTATAGTGGAAATAGGTCTCCCATGCTAGCATGCATGTTCACTTCATCCTCCAGGTACCATCCATATTGCGAGCAGAACCAAATTCTCGTGCATGTGGAAGCACGAAGATGGGCCTTTGATGAGGATAACCGTGTACTCCCTCCGTCTAGGTGAGCGCAACCTAGGTGGTTGTAGATTGGACGAGAAAGAGCACCGGGACGAGCAAAACTTCCAACCACGGAACTGTTACAAATGGAAGCAAAATCAACAATTAATACATAGTTATAAGGATGCCTTTTCAGCTGTCCAAGCAGGCCCAATCAACGCCCTGCCGCGATGCATGCAGTGGTCGTTCTGGTGCATCAAGGATGGCATGCAGATCGTTCCACACTTGAGAAGAGGAAAAATGGAAAGGTAGAATGCGGCAGCAGAGGAAGAGAACGTTGGCTAACGAGGCTGGGAGGGGATCGAGGAGGAAGTTAATGTTGCACACCTAAAGGTTTTGGGAAAACCTGATTTTCATAAGGTGACTTACTCACCTAGATGGAGGGAGTATTCCTTAACCAGAGAATGTTGTGTCTCCCACTCACGCGCCAATATCCATCTGAACTAGCTACGACACTTTTTTTATATCTGTTTGCATAGGTCCCATCTATTAGGAAGGATGGGCATGTACACGAACAGGTATGACTCCTCAGTCTACCTGCATAGCCTTTTCGTTTAGTCTACCCAGCCGTCTAATCAACTGCCTGCACGCCACTTCTCCCATTTACTTTTCCATCGGGAACCGATTTTCCTCGGCTTCTTCACCTCCCCTTCATCTTCATTTGCATCCAAACCCCACTGCATTCACATTGTTTTAACCTCTTTAAATAATCATCTACTACTTTAGTTAGACTAGCCATCTAATCCTAATTCTCCAAACCATAGCCCTCCATTCCAACGGGTTCCAAATGGCGAAAGAGATCGAGATGCAGGTTTTTAGCGTCCAACATGTCCTCGTCGTAGTCTCATTTAGCATAGTTGCCACCGTCACCGTCCACCCAAGGGTTGTTCGGCAGTGGATCAACAATGTATCCAACTCCCACGAAAAGGTAGAGACGAGGGTCATCGATCTTGACACAGAGTACACGGAGCGTGCCACTGGGAAGATCCAACGCGCCGTCGTCCTTCAGCTGTGCCTCGAAGATGATGTTTTGGTGTACCACATCATACACGCGCCCTCCCATACCAGGTGAGCTTCATGATTTCTTGTCCTGAGAGGACATATACTTCTGTGGGGAAGC